>CM076093.1:13943205-23943205 GCA_038088585.1 Chrysina gloriosa | reverse complement strand
CGGCGAAAATTCTGGCATACGTGCCAACAATTATGCCCAACGCATTCATAATCTTTAGAATGGAGAACATCTTTCATTGAACGCCTCAGCACCGATATGAGCAGCGATTTCAACGATTTTGAGCCCAGAATGGAGGTGTTTTGGAGCAAAGCGCCAAACTGTTGCGTTGAAACTCTCGTTCGCGTTCTGGGTATGACCACCCAAGCATCTTTCGAGCAAACCTTCCCTCGACAAATCTTTGTAAATTGGTAAGAGATGTTCCTTCATCTCTTCACCAAGTAATGGAGGTAGTTCTTCAAGCTCTAGGTTTGTTCTTAGAGCGATAGCTTTCTGCCACTTGCTCAAGCTTTCGGCTCTAGTGGGGCAGTTTCCGTGACTCCACAATGTTTGCCCAAGAAGTAGGATCATCGTGCATTTTGATAAAGATCGAACTCACACTGCTGCCCAAACGACTGATTATTTGAATGTACAAAACATAGAATTAATGAGTCATTGCCCAAATGGTCAAGACCTGGTACCTAATCATTTCTTTTTGTTTCAACACTGCGTTTTTATATCGGGCGAGGAAACGGTGAAATAGATTAAACAACCTAACACGAGAAAAATGGAGATAAGAGATTGGTTTTCATGGTTGCAATTGTTTCTTATTTCTTCCAAGAAGTCCGCAATTACGTAATCCATATAAAATTCATATCCGTGTCCAACAAAAACAGATCCTGATATGCACATTCACTCTCGAGATACACATATACGAGGAGCGCTTTTTAAGTTACTACAAAAACTAGGAAAGAAAAAAATGTAGCAAACTGTCTTAGTACTTTTCAAAATATTCGCCTTTAAGATTTATGCACTTTTATATGCGTTCAAGCCAATTTTCGAAACAGTTTTTCCACTCTGAAATTGGTATCCTAAAAACATGGATTTTGAAGAATTTGACAGCTTCTTGAGGTGCTCAGAATCGCTGTCTACGCATCTTTTTTTTTGACAACAGTAAGAAATTGTTAGACGATAAATCACGGGAATATGGGCGAGACATTATACAGAGGTTTTTCGAACTATTTCCATCCTTTCACAAAATTGCTTTTGTTAAACATTTAGTGTAAACAAACTGTCCCACTTGTCAATTTTCAAAGCTGCCACTATTTTTACAATAATAAATGTCATATTTTTCGAAAATAGTGATAACACTGATAACACATCTCAATGACGCCACCAAGTGGTCGTTTGTAAAAACATAAAAAACGCGTCTCGTATTGGAATACAACAATGAAATTGATGCTACAAAAATGTAAGTAAACCTACGCAAATTTGTCAGAGCTAACAAAGAAATAATTTCGTCGTTCGACTAACATCATAGGCATAGATCGTGATAATTATAGTTTATCGCTTTTTTACGCTTACAATCTTATCTATGTACACGGACATAAGCTACATTACCTTGGACAACGTTAGCTGCATTAGCATTTATAATAATATCGGACGATTTCCCGACTTTTCCAGGAAACGATAAAAGCATCTACATACACACACAAATGTAAGAATAGATTACGTAAATATAGCTGCGGCTCTATTTTTAAATTCGGTGTTTAACGCCTTTTTGTTATTTAAACACGCCGGTGACGTGCTCCGCCTAATAGATAAAAAATTATAATGCAATTCTGCAATCAAGGTCAAAGTGTATGACGTCGTTACCAGATGATGATTGCTATAATATTTACCAATTATCGCCTTTGCACGTACTACATATATTTATCTGAGTGTTGCTATTGTCAATGTGCTTCGAATATTCCTTATATTTCTATTTTTGCGTCATTTCTGTAGATCCATTCAGAGTCCATATTAGGGAAATGCTGATTTTCGAATGTAAATTTGATCGTAGTATTCCCAATATTAACTAGCGAGTGCTATTTAAAGAAGCATCCATGGTATGTGTAAGATGATTCAGACGTATTAACGTATGACTTATCATGGAATATACTCGACCCTTGCCATTATCGTGAAAGAGTTATCAACGATTTTGGATAAAAATTTAGCTGCGAAACAGTTACGTACTAATTGGAACAGTCATCAAAGAAATCAGGAAAACTATGTAGTGCAAGACGACTGATCATCCTTTACAATGACCGATACATCGTATCATACAGTATCACAAACCGTTGATCATTTAAAGTCGGACTAACGACTTATTCTCCATATAATCCTGATTCAAGTCCAAAATAATTTCTTTTTATTTGTTAAGAATAAAATCTATGCAATTTGTTTTTCACCAGCTTTCGGAATGCCATTTTCTGTATATTTTGAACTTAGAAGTTACCATCCCTTGTTATTGGTAAAGCAGTAAAATCCAGGGCGTTGAAGAACTTGAACATATCAGGCTTTCCAGTATACTGCCAGGAACAAAGATTAGCTTGAATGGACATATATTTATTCACAGAGTGATTTATTTGGGAATTCGTTCCAAAAGTGACAAATTATTTATCGAGTTTGAAATTACCTGCAAAATCACTTCTTGTACTTGACAATGGGCTAACTCACCTGCAAAAGCTTGAATGTGAAGGTACAAGAGCATAAAGTTGTTGTCGTTTCTGCCACCTAACGTTGCAAACCTTCAATAACCAATGGATCAAGGTGTAATACAATGCTTTAAGAGAAAATATCGCCAAAAGTTTCTTTCCGAAGTTCTTGGTAAACTGAAAATTGAAAGCACAGATCTTATAATGGTCGTAGAAACAATCAACATGAAGTGCGTTATCTATATGGTGGTCAAAGCCTATGATGAAATGTCCCCGTCAACAATAGTGAAGTCTTGGAGATAAGTATGGCCAAATGTAGAAGAAATTGTCGCAAGAAGTGGCGGCAACAATACAGCAGATGAGACTAATTTTCTTGATTCTGAACTAGCCGGCAACGCAACTTCGTTGCGCCATCTTCAGCTATTGTCAAAACATTGTTGAAGACAATGAAATTTTAAATGACAGTGAAATTGTTCAGTCCGTTATTCAGCAGAAAACGACGCTGCTGTGGAGGAGGAAGTGGATGACGGAATTAAAATTGCCCGCGCTGAATTAAAAGCAGCACTACAACTGGACGTACATAGTAGACGACTAACAACAAACAGGCAATAGCAGTTAATGGCGTCACTTGGTCCATAAAAAATCAATCGAAAGAAAAGTTCTGACAAAAATAATATATGTACATATACATTTTATGCTTGCAGGCCAATAAAATTTTAACAGTTTAAATTCATTACAGAATCAGCTGATGTCAAACACAAAAGTTTGGACTTATGTATATACAAAAATAATACGTACGTATATGTATAAGCCTTCTGCTTTACGAACATTCGCTTTGAACTAATCTACTTCGTGGGCTTTCCTCAAAACTTTTGCAATCTATTTATCTCGATGAGTCTTCGACTATACCTTTTGTTAGCGAAAACCATTTCCGAAAAAATTAACCCCTATTATCATAAAGCAAGTCCCCTTTTTAATCGATCTCCCCTATAACTGTATGACACGATCCCGGATCCAATTCAAGTTGCGAAAGTTCGTCTTATCAACTTTGGGAATCCACAGCGGTAGCATCTATCTTTTTCGGGATCATCGATATCGCCGCGGAGGAAGTTATTTCTATTTTTCCTCGCGCCCCGCGTCTTCATTAAACGCTTCAACTTTCCTCCTTAGGCGGCGAAGATCGCGATATCGACTGGCGAGGACGCACACGAAGGTACATCTTCGGGAACTATTTAGATAGAATAAGCTTCGAACAATCGAAAAAGCATCGGAAGATAGTGAATTCTGGTAATGGTCTCTTCGGCGATACATCTTCATTTATGTCCGAGATTGAAATAAAGTAATGGCACAACTTTTAACGCTGCGTATTGGATACGAGGGACCTGAGAAAGTATAATGCACGAAAGTGGCAGAAAAAGGACTTTATCTTAACGAACTACATGATGGTTCTATAGCTTATTCGTATGAGTATGTAACAATCGAAATGATGCGTTTGTTTCGAGGATGTAAGTTTTGATGTAAAGGGGATTAAGTAAGATTTGAAAATTCTTATTAAACAGGTTTTCCTGGAGGAACTACGCGAAGTAAAAGATTTCTAGATAATATACGTATTTCGGTAGCTAAGTTGTCATCTTCAATGAAAATAACACGAAAGAAATGAACCACCACTCTCGATTATTGGTTAATTTCTCATCATAACTCAAATACATAATCGTAAATATTGGGTGATACATCATTCACATCGTATGTTCTTTTTCCTACTGTGGATGACGACTTAGTTGTCGAAATGTGAATTTCGACGTATCTAAATCGTTATGGATCGTGGCTTATCAAAAGACATATTTGTCGCAAAAGTAACTGGTTTGAATTTTATTAAAACGTTTGGAAAATTTTACCATAACCTATCAGATTTCATTTAAAATGTCATGGTTTACTGCAAGAGATACTATTAAGGCCGGTAATTGCTTGGATTTTATAAAAAGTTTAGGGAAATACAAATTTCCAAAATTTTATCAGTAAAGTTTGGAAGAAATTGATCGCAAATGATTTTAGGTGAACCGACTTGTATTGGGATAACTGTTAGTGATTGCTTAGATTTAATCACAAAATTTGAAATTTTTATCAATAAATTTGGAAATCCTTCTGAAAAATGTTGTCGCAAATAATTTTAGAAGAATCTCGATTTATTATGATAAATATTTGCGAGGACGGCGACTTACTCGGATTTTATTCAAAACATTGAAAAAAACAGAGTTTGGAGAACTTTAATAGTGAAAAAGATTTGTGGTGGGTGGCTTAAAGTTTCGATTTTATCAAAAAATTGGGAAATCTCATCCCGAAGTTGGAAAAATTGTTCAAAAATCTACGGACAAGTAATTTTAGATGTATCGTCGTTTACTAGAGGAAATACGTATTGGTAAGAATGGCAAATTATTTAGATTAGATCAAAAAATGTGTTCAAAGTTTTAATACGCTGCTTCGAAAATTTATCAGAAATTTTTGTGAATTTTATAGAAAAGGGGGTCGTAATTTTGGAAGGATAGCGTTTTAGTAATACCAATATATCTATGGCGTTGATAACTGGGTAAGATTTTAACAGAAAGTTTGGAAAATTTTAGTTTAAAAAATCGGTGGTTGCAAGTAATTTTAGAAGGATTGTAAATCACAAGCATTTCTAGACTTGTTCATTTTTACAAAATTACTAATTTCTTGTTGATGATGATGCATCCTCCTTCCTTCTAGATAATTTTGTTCCAATCGAGTGTTAAGATTGCATATTTTTGGGGTAATAGTATCAACATGTTATTCTCTGCCTCCGGTTGAAGGAAGGGAGATGCAAAATATTTAGGTTTTACACTACTCAACCCCATCATCAACAAGAAATTTGTAATTTTGCAAAAACTAAAAGTCTAGGAATGCTTGTGCGTTACAACTAACGCTTTTTTGATAAGCTTTTCCTAACCTTTTGTTAAAATCTCATCCAGTTATCAACGCCACAGATACATGCGTATTACTAAAAAGAGAGCCGAAAAGAGTGTCACGAAGGGGACGATAATCTACTTGTGAATGAAGGGGAAGGAGGTGACCTAGGTGTCAACCAGCTTTAGTGGAGAAGGAGGAGTTTGTATTCTTCAACAATATGTTAGTTAATTTCTTGCTGCAGCACCTTTATCAAAAATTTGGAGTGAAAGTGTGTAATGGCGATATTTTTAATTTATCCTTTGCTTATTCGTATCAACTGCTTAATTCTGGAATCTGAAGATTGAACAACTGGCTTAATCTCTTAAAATGTCGTCTCCTTCCTCTTCGTTCCTTCCTAACCTCTCCATTTATCCTACTTTTTTCCCAGTTTTGGTTTTCCCACTTACTTGTGTTCGTCAATTTCTATTTCAAACTCTGGTCGTACCGTGTCTTATCCGTTTCTTTCTCTCTTTCCGCTAGGATTTCCTTTGGTTCCCCTTCGTCATCTTTTTTCCGGTTCTTTGTACGCTTTTCCCGGATTTGAAGGAGTTAATAACGGACGAGGAATAACAACAAAGGAAGAAAAAATTAAGAAAAATGAACGAAGAAAAAGGGAAAGATAAATATCTGGAACAGAATTAGTCTTCAAAGTTCGTCTCCTTCCTCTTATTTCCTTCCTAATCTCTTCATCCATTCTCCTTTTTTTCCAGTTATGGTTTTCGCACTTATTTCTATTCAAGTTCTATTTCAAATTCTGTTCTTACCATGTCTTATCTGTTCTTCGCTCTTTCTGCTAGGATCTCGTTTGTTTCTTTTTGTCCTCTTTTCTTCCGGTTCTTTTTGCGTTTTTCCCGGACTTGAAGGAATTAATAAAGGACGAGGAAGAACAAGAAAGGCAGAAAAATGAACGAGAAATAGAGAAAGATAAATTTCTAGAGCAGAATTTAGTCTTCAAATTTCGTTTCCTTCCTTTTCGTTCCTTCCCAACCTTTTCATCCATTCTCCCTCTTTTTCCAGTTTTGGTTTCCGCATTTATTTCGGTTCGTCAATTTCTATTTCCAACTCTGGTTTCACCGTGTCTTATCCGCTCCTTTCTCTCTTTCCGCTAGGATTTTGTTTGTTACATTTCGTCCTCTTTTCTTCCGATTCTTTATACGCTTTTACCGGATTTGAAGGATTTAATAACGGGCGAGGAAGAATAAGAAAGGAAGAAAAATTAGGGAAAAATGACCGAAAAAAAAAAAGGAAAAGATAAATATCTGGAACAGAAATAGTCTTCAAAGTTCGTTTCTTTCCTAATCTCTTCATCCATTCTCCCTTTCTTTCCAGTTTTGGTTTTCGGACTTATTTCTGTTCAAGTTTTATTTCAAATTATGTTCTTACCGTATTTTATCTATTTCTCTCTCTCTTTCCGCTAGAATTTCGTTAGTTCCTTGTCGTCCTATTTTCTTCCGGTTCTTTGTGCGTTTTTCCCGGGCTCTCTATAAGGATTGTCTAATATTGAGTTCAGAGTTGTAAGTATACATTTCTTATATCGTGGTAAATTCGTCTTCAATAATCCAGAATTGTGAACTTGCAGAACTACCAGCAAGGTGTTTACGAAATTTAGAATATTTCTGTGCTGAAGACGACATTAGATTGGCGAAATATTGGCGAAATATTGGCGCACTATTGCTGTCTTGATGAGAATGAGCTTGCACTACGGTATATTAAATATTTACATAAATTCAAACGGCAACATAATAGAAAAATAATTTTAAAATGCATCCAACATTTAGGAAGAAAAATCTTTCACCTTTTTGCATTCTCCATTTTAGCCGATCTGCAACTCTCTATCATAATCCGTTATAACTCTTAAATGCGTCAATGCGCGCGTGTATTAACGTAAATAGATCTTAAACCTTCCAATATTTCGGACGGTTTATTTGCAGAATTTGATGGAAATTGTTTCCGCGATGGCTATTAATTCTTCGCGTCCGTAAATGTTTACAATTCGCGGCCGGTATTTAAGAACTAGCGATTCCCGACGAAGCAGAAATTTATTGCTTCTGCATGTAGCGTTGCGCTGATGCTACAGGCGAGCTTTAAATACTTTACATAAACGCGTCACCATGCAAAAAATAACTCGCCGGCGAAGTCGCCGTTTTTAAGGGCGATTGATATATTGTCTCCATGTCCTATTTTGATGTTTTCTTTCTTGTAAATATAGGAATCGCGATGAAATAAAAAATTTTCAATTAAAAATGAGCGAGCGATTTTCATGTATATTTGAGGGTTTCCTAATTTTTCAACAAGAAACGAAGCCGGCGAAGAAATAAATAGCAAATCTTGGAAAAACGAGGTTCTCCTATATAAGGAAATATACGTGTATAAGTTTAGAGTGTGGAACACGAAATGTCAACTTCTCGGGCGAAGAAACCGTGTGTATACAATATAAATAATTCCATTTATATAACCTGATTTGCCAATAGCGCGTTTCAACGTTTGGATTCTTTAGGACGACGGAGTACATTCTCCGTCGGTTATTTCGTTCAAATATTGAGTCAACCAGCTTCATTTCTCAGCTTGTACCTACACACGGCTTTATGGTAGAGCTACGCATTTCTCTTAATTACAAGAGAGCAAAGGTCTCTTCTTTGGTCGCATCAGCAAATTTCCCTCTTTGTGTCAATACCGTTAGAAAATACATTTCTAAACATAGAATGAATAATGGAGATCATACAATTCTTGCGGTAGATATAGAATTGGCGATAAGTATAATTGGATGATTGGAAATTCGATAATTACGTTACTGCTAATGTAATACGTGCCATTAGGGCCCTATTATGGGTGTAGAATTGATGTCATAATCAACTTATCCGTCAAAATATTATTCTTTAAATGTTTGCCTGGGGATTACGAAAGCTGTTTATGAAAAACTAATTGCCTATAGTTTCGGATATCGCTAATTCAGTAATATATGGAAATCGATAATAATTTATTTTGTGTTGATGCATGAAATTATTTTATCTATTTCAGAAAATTTGTTTGTAAATAAAACAATACATCTCTTCGTAATTTCTTGGGCCTTCCAAATTTTGCGATTTTTTAATAGCAAAAAAATAGAATTTGATCTTTGTTTATGTGAAACATTCAAGGACATAGACCAAGTGTACACCAACGCACCTGCAGTTTTAGTCTCACAGAGGAAGTGTACAACAGCCAAACGGATGCGTGTTAATAGTATATGCGAAGTATGCACCAAGAGAAATACATTAAATGCATTAGATAGATAAGGGACGAGGTCGACTTGAGTCCCGTTTACCTGTACAATCTCTCCCTTCTAACGATGGAGTTACAAAATACAGATATTAACTGTGTACACCACTGGTGTCCATGTACACCACCGTTGTCCATGTACACCACCGTTGTCCATGTACACTACCGTTGTCCATGTACACCACCGTTGCCCATGGACACCATCGAATAAATAACTTTAAGATCATCATCCGTTTGATGGTGTACACTTTGCCTATGGGATTATCGGAGTGTTCTTAGATACCAGGCAAATAGGCCGTTCTTGATGTACACTTGGTATCCGTCGACATCCAACGCTTCTAATTATTTCTGTGACTTCTTTACAGCTTCGATAAGAAATTCCGTTTTATCCAAATATGTACCTAGAAAACCGTCGGGTTAAGTGTCAAATAGAATGATGTCGTTTTAACAATCAGCTCGAAGTATGTGTTACTGTCTCGTCATAATTTTAAGGTAACAGAATGCTCTCTCTTGCATCCGCTTAAGGAGCGATCTTTTCACCCACTCGTAAATTTATTTATAAATTTATCTAGTTTGTAACTGTAAAATCCGTCTTTTCACTTATAAAAACTACTTTACTTCAAACTTGCTAGAGAAAGAGGTGAAAAAATTGACCCTAAGAATAATAATAATAATAAGGGTACTTTCTTAGAACGGTAAATAAATCATGCATTTACAAATCATTAAGAACTTTCACTTTGAATTGGATTTTCCCAGTTTTGTCAATCTTACCCCTATCCTTGTTTGCGGTCTAACTTATAGACAAAGCCGGTTCGTATCGTGGATCCCCTGGCGTTTAAAACATCATTAGAATTATCTTTGAAGATATGCAAATTGCATATTTTCGAAGGTATCAGATCACATTTAGTCCCCCGGTACATAGGTAGAAAAGTCTTTTAACAACGAATTTGAACGAGACATCGAAGGGAATTCGGAAGAGTTGGAGCGTCTCGTATTCGCGATCGGGAGGAATTGGGCAATTTTTGTTTCTTACAAAGGGACAAATTTTTGCGAACAACTTTTACAGATACAGACCCCAATTTTTTGTGCATAGGACTAAATGTACTTGGGGATTAAATCTCTCTCGGAGCGAACTGACCCATATTAAATTTTGAAAATGGCAACAATTTTTTAACCGATAAAGAAGGAATGATAATTCGCCGGGCGCTATTTGGCCTTTTTACCATTGAAGTTGGATGGAAGAATTATAAAATGTTAAGCACAGTAAGTAGTTTGTATTTTCGACAAAGATGATACGAATTAATCCTTTTTACTTTCTTACACATTTTGCAAAACAGCGCTTTGATAAGGATCGTTTTAAAAGGTGGGACACGAAATGTTGTGCAGCTTCTTCAAGCAATTTTTGGCCCAATAGAAAGAAAATAGTAAGATTTTCTAGCAAGTACGCCCAGTCAATTCAACCACAATCTACTAATCACGTCTGAGATTTAGGATTACGTAAAAGCAGGGCAAACATTATCACTTTTAACGGACAAAAATTTCAGAAATCATCTCTGTACGTTCTCAGTTGATAGTTTTGATGTGTGCAGATTTTGATTCATCCAAATGGGGCTCCGTACACCAATGGCCTATTCTAATGTGCTTCTAAGAAAAGATTTATGTCCTAAAATACTTTGCAGTTTTAATATGACATCCTAAAGTTTTGCCTTGAAAATTTAGAAATCGGAAGAAAATGAATAGTAAGCGGTTATTGGCAATCGAAATGCACGTGTAAATATTTTGTAGTTGAAGACATGTAATAGATTATTTATAGATCTCCAAGTATACACATCTGGTTTAAATTCCTCAATTCTTGACAATCACAGAATAATTAATGTTAATCAGAAGTAACTCAAACAGAGTTTTCTTATTCAACATTTTAGTTTATTCCTCCTCTCTCAAACTTTTCCATATGTATATATATATTCCGAAAATGAATAGACGGTCCAATGAAAATAAATGGCCACCAAAATCATAAGTATGGTATCTCCATCTACATATATGTATATGTCATCGTCGTCATCGATATCCAGGTCCTGCTTTAATAAAATAGTGTATATCGATGAAAGAAAAAAGAAAATGAAGAATTGGTAATTAGTGTCAAATAATTTTTAGTGCATGCCTTAAGTTAATATTATCGATTATGATTTATTTTTAACTCTGGTGTAATTTTAGTAAATTGAAACGAATTTTAGATTAGTCTGCGTGCTCACAACAAATAAAAATTATTATTTACGACTCGGTTACCTTTTTATATCTACATATACGGTACGAACTTTCAAGGAATCTTTCATAATTAAAAATACAGCCTTCGTTCACAAGTTTATCCGTTTGAAGTTGGAAAATTAAAAAATCCCACTTTTTTAACCTTTTCTTTATGCTTATTTGCTCTTATTTATGCAAATCTGCTCGTACCCCCCAAGTTGAAGAAACAAACTTTTTTGCATGATTTTGAATTCCATAAATCTTAATGTACCACATGAATATGCTTTCTGGTACGTAACAATTTTGCCTAAAAAAAATTACAGTTAAAAAAATTATAACTAGCAGTACGTATGCACATATGTTAAGGGGATTTAATAGCGATTGGAAAAACAAGCGACATTTCTCTATAAAATGTCTTAAAATTTGCCATGACTGGACTTTATTTTTTTTTGTTATAATGATTGTAGTAATGTTACAGCGAAAAAATCCGTCTAGGGAAATACTTATGTCTACACGGAATTTTCGACGTCTCTATTACACTAATTGGGTGGGCAATTTTCGCAAAAAAAAAAAAACAATTGCTACCTGGACAATAGCCCCAATGGTTATTGGATTCTATTTATTTCAAGAACTGTACACCATCTTGCAATGTAGCAGGTCAATACCTGCTAAATTGCATGTTTTCAATTAATTTAATTAATGAGGAATGGGAACTGCGTTGAATTAAATCCTTTTCGTTCTAAGGACGAAATGTATTGGATTGAGTGGGTGCAAATGCGCCTGGCTGATGAGCTACAAAAACCGTGAAACCGGTCTCGGACTTTCGCTCCCGCAATTTCTGTCCGTAATTATTATTAATTATATTAGCGCAGCATCTATAGTTGCTACATTGCAAATTGATCCATAATTATCAATCTGAATATAATCCAATGGCACTCGAGGCTTCTGTCTTTTCCCAAATAAGGAAATCCATTTATAATGTATTTGGTGCTGACGTCAGATGCTAGCCAGAATTTGATACCAAACTTATCCGGCACATATTGCGTAAACCTACATCTCGCTTTGGTTGGGAAAAGGTGTTCATCGAGAGTTACATGTTCCCCAGGCTTATAACAATTTTGGCTGTTCTCGATGAATTTGTACCATAGTTCAGAGATTACAGCAAATTTATCTGTTTGTAAACGCTGGCTTCGTTGACTTTTTTGTCAAACCTGATAAACCGCATAATTTTACAAAAATCATTCCTGCTCATGGTTTCTGAAGGAAAGCAGGACCCGGTTTATCGTTCCATAAATATGAGATGTTCAAATTGTTTGCCTCATATGCACCACGTGCATATATAAGTGAAATAAATGCATTTATTTTGGCAAGTTCGCAGTACTCGAAAGGCTTCTTCTTCTGTGCATTTTCTTATGTGCTCCATTACATGATTGTCAATAAGCAAAGAAAATGCAGTTCTCACTTTGCTCTTTATAATAGTTCATTTGGTATATGCCGTCGGGCCGATAACCTCCCTAAAAATATTATAAATTGACGGTCGTCCAGGTGTTGAGCCTGGTTCTATATCTTTTGCCAAACTGTACCATAAGCCGCAATTTCGATACATCGGTCTTCCACATCACTTTCATTTTCTGAACTTGATAACGGTCTTCCTCTCCTTTGTCCTCAAAATATTCTCGTTTTCACTTTCTTTTCCTGAGGACTCACATTCGTCCGTAATGTCAAAGGAGTCATCATGTTGTTCTATGCTGTGCACTTCACTTTCAAATACTTTCTCTTCAATAAATTCCGAACCCTCTTCATCTATGTTATTTATAATATCCAATGATTTCAAATATCTTGAATGTTTCGACATTTTAGGGATGAACATTATTGGTAAAATAATGAAATGAAAATTATTGACTACCACGATAGCTATAGCACTATAACTTGAAATGTTTACTGTAATGTTCGCTTGGAGTAGACTGAAATTAGCTATTCATTTGTCAGCCAATAACAGATATAATGGAATGCAGCAAAATATATGATGCAATAGCAAAAATGTTTAATGTAATGGTTTTGTATAGAGATGGGACATTCGAATCCGCGAATCCTCGAATCCATCGAATCCTGAAAAAGATTCGAGATTCGAAAACTCGAATCTTCGCACGATTTTCGTAATTCGAATCTTTCGAATCCAAAAAAAAAAAATAATAATAATGATGACTCATGTAATCACGACACATATGAATCACTGACTAGAAAGATCTCGACGATTCTCTTCAAACCAAAATTAGGTTCAGTACAGGGTTTCCGAAATGATTTGCTTGCGTCACTAAAAAGGCGCTACCATTCTGTTGAGACAGAGAAATTGTATACTATTGGTACTTTACTGGATCCCCGATTCAAAGGGAATGTATTTTTGAATAAAGAAAACGTTGAGCAAGCTAAATTGACACTGGCTAATGAAATTTCATCCATCTATATGCAAACAAATGGTGATCTACAGTCATCAGAGAAAACTCAAGCAAATGCCACAGATATATCTTTAACTGAACAAGGTCATAGTATGTGGAGTTACTATTCTCAGTTGATGACCCCAGCTACCTGCAGTGATGTGGATTACAGTTCATCTCCTGAAGAAGAAATAAATGCCTATTTAGCAGAACCACTGCTCCCACCAACTGCAGACATCTTTAAATACTGGAAGGGCAACACAAAATACCAAAATTTGATGAAACTAGCAAAAAATTCTTAATTACACCACCATCAACAGTGATTTCAGAAAGACTATTCAGCACATCAGGCATCATAGTGGATAAAAAACGTAGTCGGTTGGATCCAGAGCGAGTTCGAAAGCTGGTTTTCTTAAATAAAAATCTGAATTAAAATTCCCACTTATTTCTTTTAGGTTGAGTGCTTTCTTTTATATACTAAAATATGTGTTTAGATTTTCATGTGCAATATTTGCTGTTTATCTATGTTAGCTCTCCCTTATTCTCATTCACAAAAGTTTCTGAAAAGATATCGGTACTGTTATTGATATATTAATTTCCATATGCTAAGGAAATTAAATATAAATAAAAACTTGTTGCATAATCATCAAGATTTTAACATAATTTATCTTTTAATATTGTGTAATTTGTTTTTTTTTAATTTCATTTGTAATATAAATATGTTCAAAAAAAAAATCTTTTTTAATAAATATTTTTAAAAACTGTATCGTTTTTAATTAAAGTAGCTTTAAAATTTTCCTGTAAAATTGTTTTTCCTCTCTGTCCTTCCTTATTATTGTAATTATATGATGGATTCGAGAGATTCGAGATTCGAAGGATTCGAGAGATTCGAGAATCCTTTAGGATTCGGATTCGGATTCGGATTCGAGAAAATTTGGATTCGTCCCATCTCTAGTTTTGTATCACAAGCACACATACAAATCTTCGTGATATCACATAAATCTTTCCACGGGTCAAATAACCCGTTGCGGTAGTTAGGGCAGATTACATGTATTTCTCGGTAAAAACATTAACCACAGAGGAGTAAATATTGAGAACTACATTTGATGTATTTTTAAATAAAAGTAGTAAAGACAAATGGCGATGTGATAATGTTATTTACAAGAAATTGTGACAAAAAGTTTAAAATGGGTCATATCGTGGTAGGTTTAGTGTTAAAGAAGATTGACATGATATCTCGAGACTTTTAAGAGTTTGGGGGTGTATATTCAACTTTGGTGGTCGTTTTAATTGGTCGTTCGGTTACAGGTTTCCCTGAAGATATAACAAACCGAAACGCATCGATTGTAAATCAACGATGTGTTTGGCTTAAATCTGACATTTTAGTCTGTGTTGTGAATGCCATTTTGTACTGAGCCATTCTACAAACAGTTTAACATTTTCTTGAGGTTCTGTATAAATAAACAATGAAACGCTCCGATTAATAGGGACTTTAATTTCGCAATGAACAGTATCGTGTTTCACCCAAACCACAAAAAATGACAGCTGTCGATCTTTTTTTTTTTCTAAGGATATGCCAACATTTCCACTACAATTTTTTTTTGTCGAAGGAACCATTCCCCAGGGGAAGCTTTCATTACTTCAACGAAATGTGCGTATTGTATGTATGTACAACATAAGTGAAAGAGCCATTTCTCTTCCGATAAGACAAGAAGTTCGCCAACGCAAAATGACTCGCCGACGGTCATATTCGATGCATATCTCGCGCTTGTATCAATTCTGCGTTATCGGGCCAACATTTTTCGAGTTAACAAAACGCCGTTAGCGATAAAAATACGCATTGGAAGCGTTATAAAGCGCACAGTAAACCGACAACAGTGGATATCGTTTGAATTATTCATCCGTGAAACGTAGCCAGGCAATACGCTCACCGCGTCGCACTTAAGCAATCGAAAAATCCTCCGGCAAGATCATTTTTTGCTCTTCTCGTAACAAGACCAATATTTGCTGTTGATAAATTTTAAATTGAGGCACCTACGCGATTTGCCATCGTGTCAACGTCGTCGTCCATCCCTACTACCATTCCGGATCACGCGGTCTACTCTCCGAGAGCAAGTAGTTATGGAAAAACGCTGAGGTTTAAAGGAACGATCCGGGTTGAGACGTTTTCTTCCGTGCTTTTCGCTCGCCTTGTATTGCTTTCACTAATTACATATACGATCGGGAAAAAGGTACTCGTTTGTCACGTGTATCTTCTATAGTGCGTGTGCCACATTACACAATCAGCGAATGTATGCGTGGCGCCAGTGGAGTGCGCACGCGTTGATGGGCCCGTCCTCAAACCCATAGTCGAGGCGACCAGTTCCACACGGTGTGTGGAGTTGTATGTACCGCTTGTTATGCAGAGAAATCAAAAATAGACGCGCGTGTTTACACTAACGTGAAAATCAAAGATAATTCGACGATAGAGTAAATATCGCGAAAAAGGAACTTGATACAGAACTAAACGACGATCTTTGAAAAACTATAAGAACAGAACAGGCGCTTGTCAGTGCTCCAGTTCAAACTTTGTGCGTCTTAAGTGTGATATGTGCATTATTACTGATGATAATAAATAATATCGCTGTCGTTACTGCGAAATCAAACACTACACCGGACTCGTCGAAATTGAGCGCTACCGACGTTGCTAACGGCGCAGATAAGTGACCTGTTGAATGATTTCGAGCGAGACGAAAATAAAAAGCCTCCGACATTATCAACGATAATTTTTTCCTACGCCGCCGTTTTTTCGTTCGGAGCGAGAAAGAGCGTTGGGGGATTTCGCCGCGTTTTTTCCCGAAGAACAGGTAAACAAATAATAAAAACATTTATGAACGTGGGTTATAGCAGTGCGTGGCCCGTTCGCAAAATGAATGTGATGGAACCGCTGAACGAGTTGGACGGGTTCGAACCGCAAATTCGCGCCCGCTCCAACACGTGGCCTCTGCCCAGGCCCGAGAATTACGTCGAACCGGGCGAGGAAACGGGCAACAAGTGCTCCGGATTGCCGGTGCCGACGCCGCAAAACGCCGCCTCCGCCGCCGCCGCCGCCACGAACGTTCCCGCCAAAAAGAACTCTAGCCGTCGAAACGCATGGGGAAATTTAAGTTATGCCGATCTGATCACGCAGGCGATCACTTCGTCGCCCGAGAAACGCCTTACGTTGTCCCAAATTTACGAATGGATGGTGCAAAACGTACCCTACTTCAAGGACAAGGGAGATAGCAACAGTTCGGCCGGGTGGAAGGTAAGTTTTTCTTTTGTCTCGCCTACAGATAAGAAAACGACAAAAAGTACGGTATCTTCGTTCTTTTGTTTTACTTCGAACACACGGGAGAAATGTTGTATATCAATAAGAACTCTTCCTTTAAATTGTAAAAGAAAGCTCGGAATATTTTAATTGAAATATATTGTAGAGACTTTACAATTTATGAATGAAATATCCGATAAATTTCCACAATTACGTTGGCGGTCATCGATTCTTTTGAAACAAAATTCTCAATCACATTTACGCATAATTGTGGCTCAATTTCACGAATTACACCCTCGATGTTCGCTTTGAGCTCTGCAATTGTTGGTTTCTCCTTATCCAACTTCGTCTTTCGCGTAACTCCAGAAGAAATTGTCTGACGGTGTTAGATCGCATGATCTACGCGAAATCAAACGTCCATCACATTTGGTTTTCACTAAATCGATTGTTTCCTAAGCCGCGTGACAAGTTGCCCTCTCCTATTAAAACCAGGAAAGTCGTCGACAACCACATCATCCGAAATACGGCATAAAAAATTGGTTATCGCGTCTCTATAGCGTACTCCATTGGCTCTAATAGCAGCATCAGCCCCATTTTCCAAAGAATACGGTCTAACGACACCGCCAGTCCAAAAAGTACACCAAAGATTGTGACGAAATGAATGTAATGATTGTTCAACAACTACCCTTGGATTGTTAGAAGCCCATATGCGATAATTGTGTTTGTTAACGTAGCCGTTCAAATGAAAATGAGCTCTGTCAGGAAAGATGATTTCCAAAATCTATCACCTTCTTCAGTGATGAAATCAACAAATTGTCGACGTTGATTATAATCTGGTGGCTTTGATTCTTGCACCCAGTGGACTTTATAAGGCTTTAGAGTCAAACCTTGAGGTCTGTGAAGCACCGCAAAATAGAAAAGACTCCTTGGAAATGATGTACTTGTTTGACCACAAAATAGTTTTATTTGGTAACCCTTCATTATCGAGAAAAAAATTCCTTTTTTCAAACAATTGATGATAAAATAGCCCTCGCGTGTAGCAAATCGTTTGACCACTGCTTAGAATTTTGATAAAGTTCAATAAACATTTATTCATAAAATTTGTTTGTCAAAATGGAAATTTTCATATTGATAGTTAAAACCGTGACCATGTTTGACCACCTCATGAATTTTTAGTTAAGAGTAATAGAAATTAATTATTTATTAAAAAGTTATTCAATATAGATATTGAAGGATTTAAGGTCAAAACCGTACGGAAAATCGTTTGACCATCGCTTGAAATTTTATTAGGGCATAACAGAAATTATTCATATACCAAAATTATTTACCAAACTAATTTTTTCAGAATTAAAGTTGATACTGAGCGGAAGAACGTATGACCATGTTTGACCACCTCATGAATTTTTATCCTGATGTATAAAAATCATGTATTCCTAACAATTGTTCAACCAAGTAGATATTTTAAGTCCGAAGGTCGATACTGTATGTTTGACCGCATTTGGCCATCATGAAATTTCATTAGGGCATAACAAAAGTTATTTATATACCAAAATTATTGTATCTTTTACCATTTATTAGACGATATCGTTTTTGTCATGAATAATACAGAAAGTTTAATAGGATAAACGAACGTAAAAGGAAAGGCGATGAGAGCGGTATAAGGAAATAATTTCACGCGGTGATCAAACATGGTCAAACGTTGTTCCGCTCAGTATCGACTTCAACTCTGAAAGAAATAACTTTGGTAAATAATTTTGGTATATAAATCACTCTTGTTATGTCCTAACGAAATTTCAAGCAATTTTCGAAAAAAAAATGTCTCGATAATGAAGGGCGATCAAACAAAACTATTTTGTGGTCAAATATGATCAAACAAATATGTCATTTCCAAGGATTTTTTCTATTTTGCTGTGCCAATTTCACAGACCTAAATTCTTGCGCTATGTACCCCATGTTGTGCTCGCGGTGAAGTCGAATTGTTGAGAACATCAGTGGAATTGATAAATTTGACCAGTATGAGTACGTTTTGGTGTTGCTACGCTGTGTACTGATCAAGCTGACTCAAAATCTTACACCTAAATTCTTAATTGCAGGCTCTGATGTAGGATTTTAACAACTGATAATATCCACGATTTTACGACATGTGGTTTTTACAGATCTACCATTTTCGTAATGGATTTGAAATATTTTTATGCGACAATCGGGCAAAATTGAATTTATTTTATTAAATTGTAGACCTTCAACTGTAAACGTAACACTATACAAAATGAACATTTTTGGCAGTACCTGTCACTGATGAATTTCGAAATAATTTGTTTAAATTATCGTTTCTTAATTTCAACAACAAAGATTACAATCATTAAATTATATCGGCAGCTCCGCTGTACGTAATTATTGATTAAAGATGTTAGCCTTATTGCAAACGAAACATGGTCCTCGTTAATTAACGATTACAGGGCGCGAAGTTACCGATATCATTTAGTATTATTACGTCGTAAAGAATTCCAAGTTTTTCTCTAAAGTTTTGGGGAAAAGAGTTTTCTTTTAATCGAATATTAGGGTACCAAAATGTGTATATGCTCAATTATTTGCAGTAAATATTAAAATTACTAATTTGAAAATACAACAATTTCGTTTTCCCAGAATTACAAACTATCAACGGCATAACTTGTTATGTGAACAAATCTATTCAGATTACATTCCGTTGCGTTCGTTGTGATTGTACATATTTGGTGGTGTAATATCAAATATCTGATTTTTTCAAGAAGAAATAAAAATCGTGTTGCCGATTTAATAACATTTTATTTCTTAAGAATGGACACTATTTGATCCAATGATCTTACCCTACGCGATTCGTAAGAACAACATTCTTCTTTCGATGAAAGGCTTCGCCTTTTGGAAGCTCCAAAATTTACAAAATATTCTCTGCACTTTGTGTATATTATTATTTAATTTTTTTATTACACCCAAAGTCCTCAAAATGGAAAAACAAGTTCTAGTTTGTTGGTGAAACATCTGGAGAATATGGAGGAACGTGCAAAAGTTAATATCCTAGAAATCGTAACGTTCTCGTGTGCGAAAATTGGCTAGTTCATGCAGAATCCAGAGCGGCGAATTTTCTATACATATCTTAGATTTCTTGTCAATATAATGTAGCATCCATGATCTATCTAGCTCTAAGGATGGAAAAGTGAACCATGCCTCTTGCTGTCCATTAGACATTCGTCATAAGTCACAACTGTTTAACTATCGAATGCCGGTTCATGCAAAGGTTTGATGAGTTTACCTCATACACTTTTCTTATTCTTCTAGGTCTTGTCTTTGTTTTCTAGTTTCTGCAATTTTTGTTAACTTGTGGGATAAGCATTCATCATAGTCTGTAAACCTTTCCTCCTTTCGGTGTAAGGTGATGGACATTACACATCGCTATGTTAAATAAGCATTGGGGACGGAAGACAAAATTCAAGAGGTATAATTATTTCCTTCCATGTTATTAATCCTTAATAAATTTTAAATATACCACATAAGTCACATAGTAAAAGAATTTACGTCAAATGTAACCATTACTATGCTACGCCATGCGTTAGACGAGGAAAAGTATCTGTAATGTACTTTCAAGATTTGCCGTAAATGCATTTGATGGGCTATCTGATGACTTATTTGTGATAATAATTAACATTGACTTAATATTACAAGAATGTAAATATTATCTGGCAACATACTTATTTATCGTGATCGAGGATAATACTTTTAAGTATTTACTTAACCAGATTTTTATTTCAATCTAATGATTTCTTCGTCATGGAATTCCTCTTTCGTCTTATGCAATATCATTGGAATTCCTACACGTCGTTAATACATCATTAGCACTCAATTACCGTAACCTAATGGCCATGATTTCAAAATGTTAATAGTGGGAAACGATACAGTTCAAAGTTTAATGGAAAGATGACGGATTACGCTTCAATTTATCCATATTATTGGTATAAAGTTAATTAAGGTTTGCTTGTGGTCTGATCTTCTGGTACAATTTCGTTTTCTAAGCTGTCTTTTCGCCATTTCCATAAGCTCTTGCGACTCTACGGGAACATCTGAAGAAGTCAGTGACAAAGTCTCCGTTCAGATTGTTTTCGATTGATCCCCACTTCCAGTGAAGATCCGTCGTCCAGCAGATGTCTTCACCATCGGCTAAGGCAACATCGTAGGTGCCTCGACCATCGTCAACTTACTAAACAAAGAATTGTTGTTTTGTTAATAAATTTAAAAAAGAGACGTCTTTTATTCCCCATTTCGGAAACTAAATTCCTATTCATCACCCTCAAAAATTACGCGATTGCAGCCGTTTCGTCAAATGTCAAAGTGTTTAAGGCTTTCTGTGGGAGTCTAGGTTCGAATTGAAGTTTCACGTCATCTACTCTTTTATCAAATCTTAAAAAGTAGAATACTGCCTCGATTGGATCTTTGTTCCAAACTAAATATTTAGATTGAATAGAATTGATAGAATTTTGCCCAAAGTTTGTTTTTATACTTTCAACCATTTACCCCGTTTTTCTTATCCTGTCTTTGAATGTTGGAGTATTCCATTTTTTCACTTGCCTTTTGAGCTGGCTTTTTACCACGTTATCTTTATACTTCCCTTCTAGGCATATAGATTTTCCTTTTTACCTTCTTCTGCAATATCTCCTCGTTATTTATTCTCTTATCATTTAAGACTTGTCTTCTTTCCAATCCTGGCAATCTATCCGAACCACCCCAAACTAGCTTTTTTTTTGTAATATATCCTCTTTTCCTTCTTCGTATTTTTCTTCCTTATTTTTTTATTTTATTTCCTTTTTGAAAAACTTAGTTGTTGAGTATATTTTCTTTCTCCTTGTTTTCTTCTTCAGTTTCGTTCCTTTCTTCCTTTTCTTCACCTCTTTGCTTTTCGATAGACCGACTGCTTGTTTCTTCCAATTTTACAGGATTAGGTATTATCACAGTTCTCCTGCTGCTTCGTCATCCATTCTCTTTGCGCTATATCCTTATAATTAGATTGATCTCTGAGATGTGTTGGTCCCATTCTTGTCCTCCTTTCCGTATGCACTAGAAGAAGTGTAAGTATTTCGTATTCATTATTCCTCCAACTTAATTTGGTTTGTTCCTCAATTGTTTTGTGCTTGTTTGGGTTTTTCATTGTGCTTCCTTTATTTCTAATAATAATTGTAAAAGCGAAACTAATGCTTTTTACTCCAGGTTCCTTTTGTTAGTTTTAATCTTAATTTAGATGAAATTTTCACTACATAGGGGGACTTATCTGAGAATCAAATTCGAGACGTATTATCTGCGAATTTATTACTTGATAACAGCGCCTCAACCTACAATATTTCAAAATTTTTTAATTAAGTCTGATGGCGCATGTTATGTGGTTTCTAATAAATCTAACATCTATCATCTAGCTCAAAATCCAATTCGTCGTATTACAAGCGAAAGCTTCGACATTTCTGCGAAAAATGTCGGATTTTTTCGGGAATATTTCTAACGAAACAAGTATGTATTAACATCTTGTTGTAACATACATATTCACATAGTCTCTGATATACTACCTGTATATGTGACAAGCAAGATTCATAGAAATCAAAGTACGAAATATTCCAGTTAGAGCTGGTCATTCTCTCTCGTCGTTTCGTTTCATTCGTCGAACGTCTCTTTCTTTCTATATCTGACAATTTTTTCGTCGTGTTAACAGCGTTGCCGCGATGCTACGTTCTCGTCACGTGTCTATAATACCCGTCGAATTGACATTGAACACCGCTCAGTTCTCTGGGCCGTCTATTATCATATGCAAAATTGTTTCTTGAGTCGTGAACGTCATGACCTTTGATACGTTTGTGTGCGTACGTCTATGTGTGTTGTATATGTGAATATTAAAGAGGGGCGTAGGAGCGGGGGCCGGTGGGGCCGTGCGAGGAAGCATTGAGAACGACGCAGTATCGTCCAGCAATGGGTACTGCTAGCCACTACGATTATTCCTAAGATATCGATGAATTAAAATGAGGAAAAAAAGTTGCTGGGGGAAATATCACATACATATGTCGTGTCGGGGGAATTTTCGATGTAATTTTTTTATTGTTGTTATTGGCACGTATATCGTACGTTAATCGTTATACATGTGTGTGACAATTACTCCTGGAATTTGTTACTGTAATCATTTAAGCAAACTGAAAATGTTGGCTTGTCCCAGTTTATGACACGATTTTAATGTACAATATTTTCAAACTCAAAGGATCGATTCAAACATCACTCTAGGTAGTCATGCAAAATTCATGTAATTATATGTAGGAGAATATTTCCCAAGTTGGGCATGTATCTTTCTTGGAAATTTTCTTTAGTTCTGTCGAAACTACCGAACGAATCTCCCCAGGTAATATGTGCAATTTAATATTTCTAGCGCTTAGTTACGGTGCACTGAAACGACGTTGCACGTCCTTACAAAGGGTTAATGGTCAGCGGCTGGGGTCCGTTCCACTTTTTTTTACCTGCGGAAAGTAAAAGGATTTTGTATGGTACAGATTTGCAGATTTCTTTAGTTAACATTGTGTACGTACTGACCGGGGTTTCTCATTTCATCAAGTTGTAGCAATATTTGTATGTATACATTTTATTCTGTTACCGTGGAGGAGCTTGTGTTTAGAAATGTAATCTATTTTTGATCTAAATTCCGAAATATTTTTACGAAGTAATGGATAAAGTCTACTGGTTTTGAAAGAAGTGGTTGATACTATCGGTTATCTATTATTCTTGTATTGGAAACTGTACCAGATGCTAGATATAAAGAGTTTTTCAATAAAAGCCCGTTTTTTTCAATGGGTAGGTTAAGATGAGAGATACGCCATTCAGTTCTCTGGTTTGGTTAACAGTAGAAGGTCTACAATTTAATAAAATGAGTTCAATTGCGCTCGGAAATCTATAAAAATAATTCGAATCCACTATGAAAGTGGTCGTTCTGTAAAATCCACATTTCGTAAAATCGTCGTCATCGTCAGTCGTTATAATCGTCCTTCAGAGCCTGCAATTAAGAACTTAGTGGATAAATTAGAGTCAATTTGGTTGGTACATAACGTAGCAACAGCAAAATGTAATCGTACCGGTCGATTGCTGCTGTGAGCGATGGTGTTAATAGTAATAATAATTTAAATGTATATATATATATTAGTGGTAGATCTCTATCATATAAGATAAGTAATAATAATAATAATAATAATATATTGTTTGTGGCCCAACAGATAATTTCATTAAAAGGACAATACAATAATATAGTATAGTGTTTACAATGGTAATACAAAAGGTAACAAACGTAAGAAGCAATAATATTGCAAGCAAAAAGGTCGGAGATAAGAGTTCGATGACAATTGATTATATTGATTATGTTAAGAGGATAGAGGGTATGGAAAGGGTTAAGTGAACTCAGTGTTGAAGAGGATCCAAATTTAATCAATTTCATTGGCGTTATCAACAATTGGGCTTGTCCGCGAGCAAAACATGGTGATTTTATCATTGAACAAGGTGCTGGATTTTTAAACAAAATCATTTTTTCTGACGAAGCTTATTTTCCTTTGAATGGCTACGTTAACAAACACAATTATCGCATATGGGCTTCTAAAAATCGAAGGGTAGTTATTGAATGACCATTAGAATTTATCTCGTTTCACTGTTTGATGTGCTTTTTGGGCTCGTGATGTGATTGGACGGTATTCTTTTGGATAATGAAGCTGGTGCTGCCATTGCAGCCAATGAAGTCCGCTATAGAGACCTGATATCTAATTTTTTATGGCCCATTTTGAATGATATGGTTGTCGATGACTTTGGTGGTTTCAACAGGACGGGCAAACTTGTCCCCCACAGCTCAATTGGGCACGGAAATCATGCGATCTAACGCCGTTAGATCATTTTTTCTGGAGCTACGTGAAAGATGAAGTTTATAACGATAATCCAACCAAAATAGCAGAGCTCAAAGCCAACATCGAGAGCGTAATTCGTGAGATTCAGCCAGAATTATGTACAAATGTGAGTGAAATTTTGTCAAAAGAAATATCTATAACATAAATAACATTTCAATTAAAATACTCTGAGCTTTCATCCAAAATGTGTTTTATATACAATTTAAAGAAAAAGTGATTGAAAAACCGTTTAGTATATTATCAAATTTTTGGTATCACAATGGGGCATATGTAATATTGCGACAACAAATTGAGATTTGAACATTTGAGATAATTTAGTGTAAATTTGGCTTTTGCCTTGTCCAATTGTATTTCGTTTTAAAATATGTAATTATTCATATACATATGTCATTATTCCGCATTTAATTGTTACTGAAAAAATGCAAATAATTAGATTGCTTGGGGAAGAATGGTGCGTAGGCAGACGAGGTAATAGATTTGGAGTGTCCGAAAGCACTATTAACATTAAACATAAATGAGTGCCTAGGGAAACTGTAGGAAGGCAAAGTGGTTCTGGTCTTAACTTTGTTTCGAATCCCACAGAAGACCTAAATCTTATTCACCTTTTAATGGATAATCCGTTTGATACAGCGGTAAATGCTCGAAACAACGCAATTTTCGGATTGTGTGCGTACTGCAGGAAATCGAATTAGAAAAACTCAGAATTAAGGAATCGAGTGAACAAGCCGTTTCTTAATGACTGGAGTAAGCAACAAAGAATTGGCTTCGTATTGGAATTACTACCCCACAATTTAAATTTTTGGGAAAACGTAAATTTTTTCGGACGAAAAAGCTGTCTTGTAGTAATGGTGGCAGCCATGTATGTATATAGACCACTAAATTTGATGAAACTTCTTCGCAAAAACCTTATAAGAGAGTGGTAGATTTACGACAACTGTATGGGCTTGGATTTGCACAAGTGGAGCGGCTGCCTTTTGGATTCTTGAGGAAAGATTTCATTGTTACACATATACTACAATGTTAACAAATGTATTCTCTTACCGTCTGTAAAAATTATGTTTCCCAATCAAAATTTCCTATTTCAACAGCATAATTTTCAAGTGCATACATTTAGGATTAGTAATCAATGATTTGAGGAAAATAATATAACACTTTTACTATGGTGGTCGAGAAGTTCAGGCCGTAATTCCATACAAAATGTATGAGGATTTATCGTTAAAAGAATGAATCGTAGTAGTTTCAAGTTGCAAAACGTCGACGAATTAAAACATTAAATAGATGAAGTTTGAAATGATCTCACAACGGAATTTATTTATTCCCTTTTATCTTTCATGCCCAGGCGTTCCCAAAGAATGTTAGATAATAATGGCGCTGTTACAAAATATTAATTAAACAACTACATATACAATTTATTACGTTTACTAATAAGGTTTTCATTTCCAATAAATACAGAATTTTCTTGCGGTCATGGGTAGATTATTTTTAACATTAGATAAGATATGATTGACGTGAGTGTGACAAGCGAGTAGTTTATACCGGACAAAAATAGTCGAAATGGACTTGGACGGATGTTTGTTGCAGTAATAGTGAATTTTTTGATATTTTTTTATATTCATCATATCTTATTTTTTTAAAAAGTTATTTATGTTCTTGAAGATGGATCCAATAGGTACGTAGCAAGATAAGTGGCGCTTTACGTTTGCCAATATTTTCATATCGCTTAGAACACTAAATTACCTGATTTATTCCCGTGTACATGTACTTAAAACTAGTTAAAAAAGGCGAGCAGGACTTACTAAAATTATCCGGCGCGTATCACGTGCCGATCACGAGCGAGATTGTGCTTGAACTGTGTATAAAAAACTTGATTTACATACCGTGGTAGTATGGAATGTGTCTTCGAAATGTTTTACGTCATAAAACAGCTAACACCAGGAATCTTAAAAGGTGTTTTGCCTATAATATAAGATTCCGATATGGATGCGCGTCTATAGGAGATTCGTGAGAATTTTCGTACGATATTGGGTAAAAAATGCGAAATTGATGGATAAGCTTTTTCGTTTAGTTATTATTGTTATTATTACAAGAGCAATTTAACGTTTCATAAAGCGAATGAATCGGTCTATATATTTATGTCAGCAAGGAGGTATCTACATCGGTACTTATGGACGTCGTAAAATACAATGGTGCACTTGCTTAATATGAATGTCCTCATACATGGATCGCAGCAGGAAATTGTTATATGAAAGCTGGCTGCTACTACACAGTTAGAATAGTAGGTATAGGTTAGGCACACGTAACATTACGTATACATACAACTTTCGATATTTCGAATGCTTGTTTACATCGTGCGCGCTTGTTTAGTCATAGTTGTTTACTATTTTGGTTGCTTTTTATAAACGGTATCTTATCGATTGCGGAGACGATCTCCTTTCATAGATATTTCTGGGAAATCCGCGCGTACGTATTTTCCTCTTACACCTACCTTTTACCTTCGCATTTTCGCATTTCCTTCGATTTTTCCGCAAACAACAACACCGCGCGAAATTAAAAATATTTATCTTGGCGGCATGTGCGCCATGTATTTTATTAGTTTACACTTATGCCGGGTACACAATCGCTATCCAATACGCCTCATTACGTCAATGTAACAATCGGTCAGTATGTTTACGCGATCTTTTTTTTGTTGCGAAAATCATTTCGTAAATAAACAGAAAACGATGCGTTTTATCGCAGTCACCGGGCTTATAGTGGACTAGATATACTGCGAATATTGCGTTCGAAATAAATAAAACGCTTTTATGAATGGCGTGTGTACATAGACGCAGAGTGAAAACATCGATTCGGTCTAATTGTACCGTTTCCCGGGAACGCGATTATGTCGTATAGTGATATGAATTTGCGATAAACATCGGAACGTTAACTGGAATTACCGAAAATATTTCAGACGAAACGTAGACCCTGTTTTCAAAACACGTCTGTATCGTTTAGAGTGGTTTATTATTCGTGAGATTAATCCTGTTAGCGCCGATGACGCGTTTCCTTGTTTGGAACCTGTAGTTGGAAGTGAACCTATTTGATTATCAGATCAGAAACCTACTTTTCGCTTTACGTAATAGGTCGCATTACAGCCCATGAAGAGCCGTCGGTTTTTTAAGCTAACGGCTAGGGAGTGGAAGGCACTGCGGCCAACACAACTATACCTCAACCGTCAATTATTACCCTAGAAAATTAATTCCAGATACTCACTTTCGTAGTGCCTCACTCCCATTCTTGCTCGATAACTGTTCTTGAAGTTGTTGGGATTCTTCACTATTTCCAACGATTCTTTTTCTAACTATTGTCAACGCAAGACACTGTGTTTACATTGAGAACTCAAGTTAGTTTCTCTGTTACCTTTTGATCGATAAAAATGGAGAAAAATATAACGCGGAACAAAAAGGTACGTTGTATTCAACGATTGTTATCTTCTTCGTGCTACTTATTTTTTTTTAGATAGAATTAGGTGCATACAAAGTAACTGATCACCATATTTAAGGAGAAAAAATGTTATCAGCATTTTCAAGAACGGCAAAAAATCAATCACTTTTTTCATGTAACGTAAGAGTCCAAAATCCGAAAAAGGCTTTCGATGCAAAATCTATCACGTTGACAATAGGGAAAGTCCTGATTTCCTTGGAGTACTGTCGTCAATTTTCCGAAAATAATAAAAATCCAGCAGTGTTTCTATTTACGTCGGTGATTAAAGCCAAAAACAATCGTAACGTAATAGTCATTTTTCCTTGAAAATCAAATCTTATAACTATGATGATCTTCTAACCCCAGAAACATGTTTTATGTTTAAAAGTACGCAAACATTTGATGATTTCAAGAAAAAACGAGCAGCTGCCAACAAAAAGCGGCGAAAGAAGATGAAGGAGATAGAAGACGACGTGCCGGTAACAAAAATGAAAAGTCTCGTTAAAAATCGTCATGCAGCAATACGTACAAGGGCAAAAAAGCACAGAAAAACATCATTTTTGCTTCTAAAAAATTAAAAAAATTGTTTTGGCGTAATTGATATTTAATTTATTACATCAATTTTAAGTCTTTTTCGATCATATAAGGCAATTCCAAAACCTACTTCCTAAATTATGTAACGTAACAGTCCATGTTTAGAAGTTTATAACTTCAAAATTACGAGGCACACAAAAATTTCCATAATCATAAATTATGTTACTCAAAAGGCATCCCTTCAGAAGCATGTACATATGTAAAATATTCGATATATTAAACCATTCGTGTTTTCTAAAATTTAATGTCAAAAAATGTGTAAGAATGTAAAGAAGAAAGGGTATATTGATTGGGCATATATTCGGGAATGAACCACATCGATGGACCGATAAAACGATACATGGATCAGATTCCACTAGTTATCATGAAATGCTGGAAATGGAGTATGAAAGAGCCAAAGCGGGAGTATCATGCCTGATTAAAAAATCATAAAATCCAAAAAGTTAGAAAATGGGAAAGCATCAATGGGAGTATTTTAAAGGTCGAAATGGAGGAAGAGACATAGAAACAATGATCGGAGGATACGGCCCAAATGAGAATCAGATACGGGAAACTAAAGATAAATTCTAGGAGACATTCCAAGAAACGGGCGAGGAAACAATTGGAAAAATATATTTGCTAAAGGACATTAACGGAAGAATGGGTAAAAGTTCGTGGAAATGGAGAAATGTAATCGGAAGTAGGGAAGGGTAAGTGGGAGGGAGGGGGCTAAGTAGGTAGGAAAGGAGCAGAATAATAACGGAACAAGGTTGCTTGAATTTTGCTCAGGTATTGATTTTATCGTTTTAAACTCCCTATTCGGACATAAAAGAAATACATAAAATAACGAAGGTGAAAAATAGAGACGAAA
Source organism: Chrysina gloriosa (assembly GCA_038088585.1). Taxonomy (NCBI): domain Eukaryota; kingdom Metazoa; phylum Arthropoda; class Insecta; order Coleoptera; family Scarabaeidae; genus Chrysina; species Chrysina gloriosa. The sequence goes on along the minus strand of CM076093.1, from coordinate 23,913,665 downwards.
AATTCAAGATTCATTAATAATGCCAGAGTTGAATGAAGCTATGAGATAGAAAGCAACCATTTCCTATTTTCCCTCCTTAGAACTGCTGGAACGAAAGCAACTGACGTGGTTTGGCCATCTACAAAGAATGCAGGAAGATAGACAAGTTAAACAACTATGGTAGCGGACAAAAATACATATGGATCTACCAATGGAAGACTGAAGAAAAAGTGACATCTTCACGTCATAATCAATGTTGACAATCTTTCAGATACGGAGATGTTCAATCCCCGCAATTTTTTTGTCTGCACTCTGTACTACGCTGGTACTGCAACTGATACATAGATATCAGTTTTGAGCAGTTTCAGTAAAACGAAGCTCTTTTTAATAACGAAGATTTCGATACACACATTTTGTCGTTTTCTTAATATTAAACAAAAAAAGGAGAAGAAACCCTTACATGACCCTGCAAGACGACCTACTAATTGAGATACGTTTCTCCGAGAAAGATGTCCAATTGTCTTATTACAAATTTGCATATGCCAATATAATCATGGAGAGAGTTATGTTTTGTCAATCGCAGACTGCAACCGTATACTAGTTTCGTCATTATAAGGAATTATCAGTGCGGTATAACAAGTCCACGAGTAACAAAACAAATTTTCGCTGATCTGGATGCCAAACAACAATGCATAGCAGTAGAATCACCAAACCATTGGCTCAATCTGATGAATTGCAGTGATATTGGTATAATATATATATATATATACATATATATATATATACTTCGCTACTTGTGATGAATAACTATAGAGGACGGTTCATATTCAACGGTTACCATAGCAATTCAAACAAAAAGAGAAGAAGAACAATCATAAATGGTCTGCTAAGCGATCTATCTAATTGAAGTACCCTTTAATTATTCAACATTTTTAACGCTTAAGATACTTCTTTATTTTGTTTGAATTATTATGGTTTTGTATTGTACTGATGAGTCCCAACAAGGACGAAATTACTAGGTGGTTAGGCAGGGTAATTGGACATCTCTCTCGGAGAGCTGCGCCAATTAGTAGGTCGTTTTGAAGATAGTCGTTCAAGCTTCTTCTTACTTTCTTTTTATTTGCTATTGCACTCGCTAATAACTCCCTCTATTGTTAACATCAGATTTATCATACATACGTGTTTCACTTTTAGCAGAAGATTGACATATTAATTCTTCGTTGGTTGGCATTATTACATTGCTTCCAAATTGACTATCGAGAGGAAGAAATTCATGATCACCAATCACAGAATATAATTAATGTGTCTAGGTTTTTAATTTTAGTTTCATTGTATTTTGTGAGTCTAATAGTTGTTTCATGCCACCAGGTTTCCCTAATAGCCAAGAATTTTGATGGACAATTCCAACGATAACATAGAGTTATAGAGGTAAAAAGATAAATAGATAATTTGAGGAGATACAGTAATTAGAGTGTTTAAAATTGGAGTACATAAGCATTTTGCATTTTTGAAGATATGCTTAGGAAAGAAGCTGAACTCAATTTTGGGCGTATCTGTAACAGTCTGTAAGATTACCCCAGACCTCTAAGAGTAATAAGATTTGAAAATTGTTTGTTTACAGATGTGTTGCAGAAATGATATATACATATATATAATAATCCGCTTACTTTGTAAGATCTTACAGATTAGTTTATAGCTTACAGACGTGCACAGAATTAACCTATAGTTCCTAGGTCTCAATCCAGGTAGAATACCTATCTGCTAAGGTTTCAATTTATGTTGATACAATTTAATGGTTTTATCCTCTACTTTAATGATTATGGTAAGCTCCTGGGACGATAATTTTCAATTTATCTTAATTATTGTTGTCATAAGTTGGTTGAAGTTAGAGATATTAATCTTTTAAGACGTGGTGAATTTTGTTTCCATTTCGAGGAAATGCTCCTAAACCATTCTGAGGAATTTAAGTGCCTGCTTTATTGATAAATGTGAAAGAACTTCTCCGTCGGGGTTGCGCCTTCAAAGGGAATACCGACAATCCGGACTCCCCCAAAAAATTGAAATTTTATGGATTTGTAGAGGGATCCAATGTAAAATTATTGCAGTATTGCATTATCGGCGAAATTCCCCATTTGTGGAGTGGAAGGCGCTCTAATGAAAATACTATCTCTTGAAATTTGTGCTAATATCTCGAAAACTATTACTACAAGTTTCTAATCGTAGTACAACACGATAAAAATCAAAAAATTTCAAACGGGTTGGGGTGGGGGTAGTTTATCTATTGAAATGAATAAATTTTGAATTGACCGTTATGTTCTCACATCCACAAAATTTCAATCTTTTTGGGCAGTTGCCGGTGTTTCATTGTTAGTAAAGTCGAGTTGAGATATTCAATTAATTACAATAGTATCATTCACCAAAATCCATCGTAACGTGCTTGAGATTAATCGCAGCCTTTTTTATTTATTACATCTAACATTATGTGCAAATTTTTAAAATTTTAGTTTTCTTGGGGCTTTGCTTAAAATGAGTATTTGTTGATAAATGGAATTTCACAATTTTTGACTCTTTTTTTCAACTTTTCAGCGATAAGTTATTGCCCTTTCACGTTCACATCCAACATCCTCATTTTCAGGGTTATGCTTAGGTTTGTAATTTTATTTGGCCAATATTTTTAGGTATTTCCCATAAGAGTTTGCCAGACAGTACATACCTACGTACAGATTGTATCAATTATCGAAAACTTAAAAGGTTTCAAATTTTATCTGATAATAAATATCGCTTTATAGATTGAAGGTTGATGCATGTAATGTCGTGTTGATTATACCTGTAACAACTTTGTGAAATATTTCGTTATTTACTTACAATTCAATAAATGTTTCTAAGTTGTAAAAAAATAAAGACAGCACTCGAGATTTGAATCATATGAACATTGTACTTTAACCTCAGTTATTTTTTTAACTTGTTTACTCCACCTAGGCTTAATTAAAAAAAAGAAGCAATATAGCTTTTGCAGGAACATAAAATAGTAAAAATTACTTAACGTAATGGTTGTGCCAAATTATGGCATACTTCACTTGGGATATAAAATAACGTAGCAATTTTTTAGATGTTTATCAGATTACATTGTTGAAACGCAAATGGTTTGTATGCACCGATACTTGGAAATAATAAGTAATAAGTATTCTGCGATTGGTTTGGTTATTAAGTAATTTCGGGTATTTTAAGAAAATTGTCAAGATGTTAAACAACTTTTTTGACAATGTCGTTTCTTTTCTTATCAATTAGGTTCTGTTATCTTTTGGGCAATATCGCGATGTTAGGTTTCTTCCATTTCGCAATAGATGCGATAATAGACGTAAGTCCAACTGAAGTTGTACGTTTCAATGAATAATTACAGTCGCCAAAACAATATTTTGAATTCATAGTAAATCGTAGATAATTCCTATTTGCCTTGGCTCTTTTCGTCAACGAAGCACGATAAATTTTTAGTAAAATCCTTTAATTTTAAATGCTGCCTTGTAATGTATACACAATTCGCACAATACGCATTCCTTTTTGATCGAAATATGCGTATGCACACATATGTATGTATACATACATACATGTTAAGTAGGTGCTCCCAATATAGCTTTTGTATACAGTATCGCCGGTTGTAATTGGCGGTCAAGCAATAGTTTTTCCTTTTTATAGTAGGGAAACTTATTGCGTTATGATTATGTTATTCTAGAACTCGTATATTGCGCGTATCTCAGTTTTCGAAGGCAATTCGCTTTACGGTCGCCGCATTAAATTAAAATATCGAAACGGTTGTTTTATTCATTTCTCTTGAATATTAATCGCTCGTTATAGGTATTTTTATTAGGTACGCGATTTTTTACGTTTCTATAGGTACAATCTCCTTCGCTTTTTAAATTGTAATTTACTGCTAATTAATTTTGAAGAATTTCATTGCAGTTTCGAATATATTTAAATAAATAAAATCCATAAAAGCGGTCCGCGACTTTGTAGTTCCTGAAACCTTCGAATGTATTCGAATATTGAGGCTTTCACGCATTTTAATTAATTATAATTCGATTCTTTTATTTAAATTACGATGATCTAAATATTTTGTTGTGATATTTCCCCGTATATGTATATATATATATATATATATAACACGTGGCTCTTGAAACATGTATCTGTCTTGATGGAAAATTTGGAAATGAATGAACTTAGAAACATAGTTGTTAGCCCACGATAACAGCGAGCGAGTTACTTTTATATTTTCTAAGCTATTGGCAAATACGGAATTCAAATCGGAAGAAAGGGCAGTACCCTTTCTTGAGGGAGAAGAATTACTTTGGAATTTTGTTAAAAAAACAAAGAGAGAAGCCTAATCTTTTAAATGCGATCGAACAGAGTTGGAATCGTCTATACATAAGAACTTTCAGGTTAATTATACCTGATAGGGCTGGAAAGTGGTGGTGCAAGTGTATCTCTTCTTCTACTTCTTAATCTTTTACCCTTTCTACCTTTCGGTGTAAGGGTTCGGAGCCACCGAGCCGTATATGTACACGCATATACCGTACCGCTCCTGGCCCACCCAGTGGCATTTCCTTCAATTTCGCAGCTTATTAGAGGTCCAGATCCCTTTTTAGGATTTTAAACTGCTACGCTCTGCCGCTACCGGGTCTCGAACGCCGGCCCTTCGCACTGTGAAGCGCGAGTTTTACCACTCAGCCACTGAGGGGTTTGCTAATGTATCTCATGGGTGCAAAATTGAAATTGCGAATTACTCAAAGAAAGCGGAAGCGTTTGATGCGCAGATTGATCAAAGCTGGATTCGCATGCGGCGAGAACTGGAGAAAACGTAACGCATGCACCTGGAAACCTATTGGATTGTGTTCTAAACCGAGATTACTGGTATAACTCACCATCATCATTAGCTCTATAGCCATGTTTGGGCGCGAACATTCCACAGTTCTCGCCTTCCAACTCTGCCCAATACCAGCTGCTCCAATTTACCGCGCAGATTGGATCATCTCTCCCCATCGTAGTCTCTGTCGGCCCCTGGATCGTGTTTCTACTGGTTGTACCATTAGTATCTTCTTGGGTAGATGTGTTTCATCCCAGTCCTTATTCTATGTCTTGACCTTTCCGGGTTTAGGTTTCACTCTTGGACATTGCACCAAAGATAAGTCTTTCCAAAAGTAGTTTCATTCGTTTTGCTGAATATCCGGGTCTTCGATCCGTCAATACCGGGAGAATAAGGATATTTTGTATTTTTGATTTCATTTTTTATGACAAACCGTGACTTTGAGATGTTTGGAAAGCCCATAGTAGCACTTGTAGGCTGCATTCAGTATGCCTGTTTTGACCTCTTCTGATGTTGTGTTTTCATTGTTTGCAGAAGAACCAAGATATACGATTTTTTTCCACATTTATTTCATATTTTTCCAGCTACCGTAACTACGCAAATAATGATACAAAGTTGTAACCAGAACAGGGAGATCTACATGATAGCTTTCAGAGCAATTTACAGCATGTCAATACCATAAACGGCTATTCAGGGATGCAATATGGTCATTGACAGAATACAATAGAGTGAACCTATAATAGATACTGGGGACACCGATACATATTAATAAGAAGGGATAAATTAAAGGGGAAAAGAGGAAAGTTGTAAGATCTGCATGTGAAATTCATTAACCAAACTTGCTGACGGGACAGCAATCATTAGTGGACCGCAGCGCTGAAGGCAGTGTCGTATGATAATTCTCCTTCAGAGGACAAATACAATTGCATCGAATGAGCATGAATCACATTGGAACGACAATAGGTCTGTTAAGTGGCTCAACACATATCTCCACACCATAAGAATAATGGAAGATGCTATCTGCAAGGGCTGTTGTAAAGAAGAGGAGACTTCGAACCGTCCTCTCTGAATGCCAGAAGTTGAATAGTGTAAAATTTAAATACTTTGGTTTCAGTGAGGTGGACGACTAGCCATACTCTAAAGAAAAGAAAGGAAGGTATTGGCGAAGAAAAGTTTTATTCCTACTAGTCATGTAAACTATAGTTTTTAGCTGCAAATTTTATGGCAGTTGTATAATTTATGTTGGAAGAGAAAACTACAGATCTTTTATAAAACAGATTGAAGCGTTGCGTTGTTCTCCACATAAGTATTGTGTCTTCAAATTAATCTGATTTTGATGAGTAATATCTTTACTTCTCGTTACGGTTACGATGTTATAACCAGAGACCGGATTATATGTTGTTTTTTTCTGCATATCGATAACTATCAACGGTACAATTAAACGCTTTAAGATCTAAACGAATTAGGGTAAATTAAATTAAATTAGTGCTAAACGCCTTTATTTACCCTAATTATATGCAAAAATATATAACCCGGTCTCTGGTTATAATACTAATAAGCTAATTACATATACAGTGCTTTTCGCAACTTATTCATCGAATTAAAAGAGAAGAAAGTTCAAACAAAATTGAACAAAATTTGTAACAGAAAATATTTTCCTACTATCACAGGAAAGCCGTAATTAATTTTGTTAATATTAAAGTTTCGCATGGAAGATTTTGAACTCCTATACCTTCAAGTAGGATGTTTGTTATTTAGACGTAGAAACAAACGCTAGTAGTGGATCCCAAAATCAAGTGGGATATTTCGATAACACCCATCGAATGCATACTTCATTCATGCTCGAGTATTTTAGGCCTTATGTTACATTAAAAACTTCCAACGTTTACTGTCTAGACAAACGCTATTTAAAATCGGGTTAGTTAAAGTTTAGCAGGTTCAAGAGCTCTGATTCAAGGACTTGTCAGTTGTAAGCAGCTTGCTTTAATAGTACTCCTAAGCCCTGGTTCAAGGACTTGGCACCTTTAAACTTCGATTTCACAAGAAAAATCCCTAAGATCTTGTCCAAGGACTTGGCAGATTTAAGGAGCTTGGTTTGATAAGGCAGATTCTTAAGCTCGGGTTCAAGACCTTGATAACTTTCAGCTTCGATTCTACGAGAAAAACTCCTAAGATTTGGTTCAAAGTCTTGACAGTTTTAAGCAGCTTCGTTTGGCAAGACAAACAGACAGACCCCTAAGATCTGACTTGGTAGATTTAAGTTTTTGTTTCACGAGATGAACTCCTAAGCTTTGGTTCAATGACTTGTCAGCTTTAAGCCTCGATTTCATGAGAAAACTCCCAAGCTTTGCTTCAAAGAGTTGGTAGATTGAAATAGCTTAGTTTGATAAGACAGACTAACTGCGAAGCGATAGCATGCGTCATGGCGCTGTATGTTGTAAACATCGCGGCATCGATGCGAGCAACTCGCCAGATAGAATTTTAACGTTTAAGTAGAATGGGGGATGTAAATTCTTTTTCTTTTACATTTATTGACTTACTTTTACCTCATGCAATCTTATAAATAAATTTGACGCTTAACTTCTGAAAAATCCTGACCTTTTCCACAACTTATACATAGAAAAAAGGAAGAAAGTTTAAAATAAAAAGAAGGTAGTTTGTAAAGGAAAAATCTTCCAACGATAACAGGAAAGCCGAAAAGAAACTTTTGGAAAATCGATTTCAAGAACAAACAGGGAAATTTCTGGTTCAAAGCAATTTGAAGTCATAATTTTATTAGTACAAAGTAAATGATACAGAATATCACATTACTTTCCTCTAAACACCAACTTTGGAGACACATTGCTCTCATCTGATTTTTGTTGTGATCGCTATAAAAAGGAAATTTGTAAAAAATATAAATTTTCCAACTATCACATGAAAGCCGAAAAGAAATTATTTTTACATGCACACAGTTTAGACAAGGGAATATAAAGGCTAGTAAAATTAGGTCAATATGTCAAGGAAGGTCAAGTACATGTTTGGATACGATGTTTATGTTTATGTATTTATATGAGCAAGATGTAGAACGCCTGGTGCATACCGGGATATCTTTAACGAAAAATATGTCAGCGGTCCCAAAACTAAACTTACTTACCCATTTTTTTAAATTCATTTTGTTTTCTTTTACACTCATTAACACACTTTTACTTCATACAATCTTATAAATAAATTTGACACTTTAATTGTGGAAAACCCTATATACTAAATAGGTTATTGATGAACTTGAGCAAGGCTTCTAAGTATAGAGAAACGTCTCCCATTAATAGTGCAATAGTACATACAATAATAATAATAATAGCATCGAACAGCGATCAAGTATACCAGCAGCACACCGACGGCCAACGTTTGACATTGAAGTTACTTAATAATTGTATACAATAATACCTTGGTTGTTGCATAACGCGAGCACATTTCACGTATATATCGCTTTGAAATGACGAAGACTGGTTGTGTAACCTGCGGCGGCGGTCGGTGTGAATTTTTCGCTTCTCCATTCTACACAACTGCTGACCTCTGATGTATACGTAGCGATATTCCTTCCGCTTGAAGAAGCTTCGATACGGAGAGAGAAAAAATGCTGCTAGTCATACCGTAATTGCTGTATCACGTCTCGTATAGCGAGCAGTCGTTACGAAATATTGTAATTAACATTAAACATTATGTAGGTCGCCGCGGAAAATTATAGCGTGGAATTGTTTCTGATCCTAAAATATACAAGAATCGTAAAAATGGCGCGCAAATAGCGCAAAACTCGACGTGGTTGTAGATAAAAGGCTGATAAAAACGGGAGATAGCAGCGGAAGGTTTATCTTGATTATAAGGTTATATTCCTATTAAATACGATCCATTGCACACCACACTACACCGTGACAATTAATCAAAACATTGGGATTTGAGAAAAATGCAAATGGCGATACAAAAGATACTTCTTTCCTTTGTGCAATCGAATGTAAACATCTACTATCCTCAAATTACATTATAAAATTTTAATTTTCAGTTATATCCCTTTTTCTCAAAACAACTTTTTGTTCAATCATATTCACAACGTCTTGAGTAAACATGATTGACCAACTATTTGGGTCATTATTCTAAAAGTACTAGCCATTAGTAATTGGCAATTGAGAAATTGTTTCGTTTCCTCTCTTAATCCTCGAAAGGGAAAAGAGACTTTGTTCAAACTTTCAGATTCGATTCTTGGATGGCACTCGTCACCACTTCTTGAAATAAATCAAGATTTTCGCGATCATCCAGACCCAAGCTCGAACGTGAAACCTTTCCCATCAAAGACTGGTTGATGCTTCTGCATAGTTGGCCATTGGTCCGAATAAATCGAAAGAAATTCAGACATACGGTGCTCAACATGATGCCTTGATGGGGTGACCGGTCGAATCTTGCATGGTTTCCAAAAATATATTCACTGCGAAAAACAGAACTAAAGTTTTACAAAACATTGTTAACGACTAGTTTTTCAGGGCGAGGAAGAAACTTGGATCCTTGCACTTCGTCACCTTCCTCTATGTTTAGGACTTGCTCTGTTAATTACTATCGTTTGTAGCATATCTTCTTCTGATGCTGAGCACAAGATTTTGACTATTTTGACTATCTTGGGAGGTTTCCTCGACTTGATCTTCAACGTTGTTTACCGTTCAGTCTATATATGTGCTTCTGCATCGTATGCTGAGGCGAAATAATGAAAGATTCTTGAGGATTATTTGAGAGGAAAGTTTATAGGAATATCTTCGAATTGGCGAACGAGGTTGTAGCGTTGAACATTCAGTTTTTACTAAAATAAAAGGAACTCCAAATATTAATACAGGAAAGTGACAGATGAGATAAGATATCACAGATCGACTCTCTCTACAAGCACCCTAAAGAGGAAGTAAAGGTCGATCACGTACAGGATAAATGTATGGAGTCGGAGAAGAAATTTTAAATGATATGAGATGGATGAAAATTCTTAGTAACACAACAGAATCAGAACAGAGGTATCAGTGATTGTCAATACCAAGATGACGTGACACATTTCGGGTTTTTTCTTTCTGCAAAAAGAAACTGAATTTTTAGAAATTTCATCTTATTTTGTGTTAATCACTGCGAAGATAAGTCTATTCTAAACGTTGATTAAATACGCGGTATTGCAAGCGAAGAAAACCATCATCAAGTAAAGCAGATGAATAAAATTTCGAGAGATGAAAGAGGAAGGCGTGGGCACAAAACAAAACGAAGGAGGGGTCATAACAAAGGGTAGAAATGGGCAATTGGAATGAGTGCTGATATGCGGTAATACGGCTCGATTTCAAGAAAATATATGTAAGTCAATTTCTGGTTCAAAGCAAATTGAAACGAAGTGATTTTTATCCAAGCGTGGATCAAGTGCAAACGAAATTTTCATTTCATAATTTTATGCATATAAAATAAAAAATATAAAATTTCACATTAGTTTTCTAATCCTCAACTTTAGAAACACATTGTTTTCATCTGATCTTTCTTGTGATCATTGTCAGAAAGGAAGCGCATGTAGTGAGTCCATTGGGCACAGATGCCTTCACCACTGCCTCGCCCATAAAATGCTGTTCTCTCACAACTTCCTTTAGAAATCCAAAGGTGTTCTAGTCGCATGGACAAGTCAAGATATTCCAAGTGTAACTGAAGAAAGCTTCTCTAAATTACCACGTGCTCATTTGCAATATACAACTTGGCATTATGTCGAAATTAATTAAATTACATTACTCATAAATTGATGTCGTAGTTTAGTTCTGTAATTAGCCCTACCTTAATCAACTTGGTAATACTACGTCGTAATAACTGTTCTTTGATCATGGAGAAAATCCAGCATTCTAAATCTCAAAAAGCTGTGGTCAAAGTATAGAACAACGATCGTATCCTTCATTTTGAAGCCTATCGTGTCTTTGAGAGGCCAAAATTTTCCGAAACGTCCATGTAGTCTGCGGAGAATTTTAGCTGGCAACATGTGTGGGACCATCAGGAACTTACTTATGATTTTTTAGTGATTTCCTCGCTTATTTGGAACAACCTGTCGTTTTTGAAAGAAAGTTTGATGTCAAAAAAGACACAAGGGAACTAAATAATCACTCTCAGTAGAGAAATCGAAGAGATTAATTTTCCACTGAGGATGACAATTTGCTTTTTCGAATTACGTATTTAGATATGTCTAAGCTGGTCGCGTTACAGTTTACCCCCAACTTGGAGGAAAATATTGCTTGTTGCTAACAAAATATGCATCTGAACATATAGCAAGAAATGCTAAGAAGAAATCCGGTTGAGTTCTATTTCTTATCGTTCCCTTTATATTTTCAAAGGCAACCAAAGAAGGTTCCCACCCAATTACGAAACATAACATAATTCCTAGATGAAATCTAAAGTTTCAAGGTTGTTTCCTTCTCTCACGTAAGAAAATGGTTGAAAATCTGTGTATTTCTCTAATTAAACTAACAAATCCTTGCCTAGCGACCTAACTACATAGTTTAACATTAATCAACGCTTCTGTTTATTTACGTTTCAAACTCCGACCGGCGTATTTTAAACTTTTAAACCGGGCTGCTCTATTTTCGATTCGCGAACGGTCGCGATTTCAATACATCATAGGAGACGTCGCCGTAGCTTCCAAGGCGTCGGAGCAAAAATGGGGAAGGTCGAGAGGCATTCCTAGGATAGAGACGACATGATTATTAGGGGCCAGGCTCAAATAGTGGATAAAAAGGGATTGAATATAGTAATAATAATAATGAAAAGAATAAAACCGCGAAAAGTAACTAAACAAATAAAGAAGTTGCCACCTCGATATCTTCGGGCTGCGGTTTGTTTACTTAAGTCAGCGATAGATAATATTGTTTGTTAAGAAGCCGTTCGTCTTTAAAAATAGATATCAGAGGAATAACACATCTGTGCTGTTAAGTAAATAATTTTTCATTGTGCAAAACTTGCCCGTACGAATTTATAATCGGTGCGGGGAAAATGTGATTGACGTGCACGTAGAATTTGGACAACAATTCCTCTACTTACAAGCGCTTATTCTATTTCTGATCGCGAAATGTAAATCCAGGAACTAGCACCGAGTCGTTACGTCAAGTTATCTGGCCGCGCTAAGAATTCCAGTTGATCCCTAATGATCTTTCTAAACGGCGATTTTATATTAACCGTCTTGTTTTGACGATGATGCCGTAATCGGAACCCGGATGAGTAACGTGTGCGTTTTAAACGTAACGTAGGTACGCAAATAGATGAAAATTTATTTGCCTTGGACCGTATCTATGGTACGTTTGTACGTTTTATGGAAAATCTTAGTAATAAACAATGCATTTGATATATTTTGTACAAACATCAATGTTCAGACGATATATACATAAAAAATTTGTATACGAAATTACAGCTCTTGCAAAGCCGTACTGACGAGCGGTATAACCGCGAAACGTACGTCTACGGATGGCAAGAGAAGATCAAAATTTTCTAATTTCTATACATATTCTGTTTCGAGTTATTTCGCAACAAGATGTCGTTGTTACTTGATAACTATTTTTACAGGTATTTGCACTTCCCGTAACATAGCATGGATATTTGTGGAAATACGCGGAATATCCAACAATAAATTTTCTTCCCTGTTGAGTAATGAGTAATGTATATATGTACATTGCACTTTTTAAATTGATTTCAAAGGATTTGTCATTGACATTCTAAAATTTCATGCATTTTGAGATTTTGAAATGAATACTTATTAAAATTTTGAATTCATTGTATGATTTCAAGGTAGGCAATTCCTTTGTAATTCGATGGTACCGATAACTGATAACGCAGCCCAACACATGTTTTGGCGCCGGAATTTTTTGAAGTGATATTATCTATATTTAATGTATTGAATTCAAAATATGACAATAGTTTTCGCTTAATAGCTCTAATTTTTAGATATGATAACGGCGTGATTTACGTTACTCCATTCTAAACTAACCTTGGTGGTCCAGGGAAGAAAACATGGGGGATTGAAAAAACGGCATAAATTGTATTTTCTTGAGCATTCTTATGACAAAAAGGAAATGAGTGTAATATTAGTCATCGGAGGAAGTTGGAATTTTCGATGATGTATTGGTATAAGTTGTGGAAGCAGTTTCAGTGCTTAAAAATATTTGCGATTTCTTTCGGTTTCCGGTACAAGAAATAACGTAGAATAAGCTGCGTGAAGTCGGGATTCAAATATATTATGTACTTTCTCATAAATTTTAATTATATCAACTTATTTGTGTTTATGGGTAGAAGCAAGTGCTTTTTGATATTAGGAATCACGACGTTTCATAATAATCGGATTCAAGTTAACGTTTAACATAATAAAATGACTCGCTAGGGTTGGTTCGTCCTCTCTTATTGCGTTTTGATCCTGAAATCGGATGAAAAATTTTATGGATGGAATTTAAGGCTACCTTCACGTCGGTCAAAAAACATTATTTTTACAGTAACATAATATAACATTACGATAGCACATCAGAAGATTAAAAAAGGATACAGCAGAAGTTAGTTGACCATTCCGAAGCTTCTTCTGTGGGGCATTTTTGAATGAACTTTTTTAGGAAAGCCTTTTTACAAATTCCAGCAATAGTCTATCTATCATTTGTGTGTGCCATTCTCCCTGGTAGCTGCTCTCCTTGACTTTATATTCTAGTGAAAAAGTGCTTCACCACCAATTTACAAGAAAAGGAGACACAAAAGACTGCAGCAACTACACAGGGATAATACTAAAACTAGCACAATATATGAGAGATAAACTGGAACACAATTTAGAGGAAACACAATTTGAATTTCGACTAAGTAGAGGGGTAAATGATGCAATATTTATAATGAGACAAATAGGAGAAAAAGCAATAAAAGAAGATAAAGAAGCACATTTATGCTTTATAGACCTAGAGAAAGATTTTAACAAGGTTAATAGAGAAGAGATATGGACGATACTACGAAATAAAAAATACCAGAAATAACAGTAAGAGAAATACAAAATTTATATAAGGAAGCAACAAATTATGTAAGAATAAACCAAAGCAGATCAGATATATTTGAAACAACTAGAGGTCTCAGGCAAGGATGTATTCTGAACACGATGCTTTTTACAATGATGGTAGATGAGGCAATGAAGACAATAAAGGAAAAATGAATAATAGCATATGAAATAGGCTATTGGAAAATGAAAAATACAAAAATATCGAAAATATGCTGTGCGGATGATGTGTTTTTTTTTCTGTACGAGCCTCTTTGTACATATACAGAGATCTTGCCAAAAATCTTTGTCTCGTACGAAAAAAGCAGTGGTGGTGTGTATAGCTGGTGTCACCCAAATTTTTGCGAAAGTGGTTGTGTTAGAGACGAACGTTCATGATTATGTTACATTCAAGGTCTCTGAAGTTATTGAGCATGCTGTAGCTTAACATATAGGTATCAGCTTTGTGATTGCCCAAAAAGTATCTGATAACCAGCACAAATCTCCTTGACACACTTTGCTCAGGTTCAGTCATTGAAGTACGATATAAGATCACTTCTGAGTTATCTTATTTGGGAACCGTAAAAGATTCCAGCTCTAAGTTTGTTTGTACCTAGCATGGAGATTCACCGTCCTATATACGTCAAGCACGGTTCATCATGAACAGGAACCTTCACAAACTGTTTGATTGATCCTAGCTTTATATGTAGGATTGCTAAGAATTTTGGCAAATCTGGTAATTGAACATTGGGTCAATGTTATATGTTATATGTTATATGAGGCTTATTGGCCACGTTTGCAAATAACGTGTTTATAAGTTTGTGGCGCGTAGAAGGATACGGAAAAAACAGTTATAGCATTCCAAACACCAAACAAAAAGTTTCTTTTTGTTGGACTGTGTAATAATGAGTCATTATGAGTCGTTATGTTATCTTTGTGTAAATATTAGTTTTCGATCATTTCATCAGTACTCGCCATCAGACCACAATTTGAGTTTATCACATTCTGAATCATATAAGCATGAATTCGACTAAAATGAAATCTGGAATTACTTAGAGATGACTTTACTTAGAGACTACAATTCATACTTGAACTCGATTGGGCGGTAACTAAAAGTATTCAAGTTTTAAAATTTATTTTGGATTAAATATCGCAGCGACCAATTTTTGCGGTCTTTTAAAATTAATATTGTACATATGTGTATGTATACGAAACACTGCAGAATTCATTTGTGTCTGTAACTACTTAACCACATGTCCAATTGAAACGCTTTTAATTCGCGACTTTTTCCTCGCGCAATTCGAATACCATAGTCCGTAATCACAACCGTTTTTGCGCATACATACACGCGAGAGTTATGTTTAATATATCTTGGCATCGGCACCAAACTGCCTTGACTTTTACTTCAATGAAAACTTGCGTACCAAGCGCGTAGATTACAGACGTACGTATACATATGTATGAATATGTAGGTTCGTTCGTATAGCATAATGTTATGCGATTATATTCCATATCTGGGGAACTACACCCGAGAAAAACCGTTTCTTGAGCGCACGTGGAAACGCCATACGCGTGACTCTCGAACGCCTCGGTGGAAACGTAAATAGACGTCTAGGTATCGGAATGCGTATGTAGGAAAAATGCATAAGCCGCAATAAAAGACGTTGAATTATTAAGTTTAATTGCTATCCTTGCGAACTCATTTGAATTATTGGCAATCGTTTGAGGTTGGGTTATACGATTTTTCTTTGGCGCGTGTAACTGAATACAGAGAAATTGTAAATTAATTTATGTAACATTACGAGTTTACAGCCA
Source organism: Chrysina gloriosa (assembly GCA_038088585.1). Classification (NCBI taxonomy): domain Eukaryota; kingdom Metazoa; phylum Arthropoda; class Insecta; order Coleoptera; family Scarabaeidae; genus Chrysina; species Chrysina gloriosa. Next base: position 23,897,994 of record CM076093.1, on the reverse strand, counting down.
GTTACCTTTTGGTTAGTCTCTGAACTGTATTGATCCCCACCCCCTCTCCTTCTCATTCCCTCTCAATTTAGCCACATTTAATCATTTTAGAAGTAAAACAGGAAGAGAAATCAGTAATAAACCCATAAGAGTTACAATTAACGGTACGGAAAATGTAGTGAGAACTGCAGGTATGACTTCGAGCAAATTTAAATAACGTGGGTAGTAAGACAAGGGAGGACACTTAGTCCACTTCTGTTAATTATGGTGATGGATGAGATACCCAAGAATATAAATTACCAACTAAAAGAAAATTTGTAGGATATACAGAATTGCAACCAATTAAGATAAATGAACTTCTGTATGTCCACGACCTGCTCAGATTTGGAAACGATATTAAAGAATTACAAAGGCGAATAATCGAGGAATGGATAAAATTACGGGTTAAATATAACTTAAAAATCAATTTAAAGAAAAAACAGAAACTATTACTTTAACAAATGACCCGAAACAGTATGACTTCGTCTTGCAGGGAGAAAGAAGTAAAGGAAATTAGACAATTAAAATATTTAGGAGCAACAGTGGATCAGTGCGATAAAATCGAAAATGAGATACCTATACAATATACCAAACTTTGTGCAATAGCTGTTTAACATAAAAAGCGATTTAAGAAGAACCAAGGTTATAGTGCCAATACTCATTTACGAATCTGAACCATGGATGCTTACCAAAAGCCTGGAGAAGAAAGTTGGGGCATGCGAAATGAAAATTTTAAGAAAAGCGGAGGAAGTGAAAAGTTAGATAAGATTAAAAGCGCAAAAATTCGAGGACGGCTAAATATGAAGAATGTAATCGAGAAAATCTAAGTTAGATAACTAAAGTGGTTTGAGCATATAGTGCGAATGGGGGAAGAGCTAGCGGTGAAAGTATTGCTGGAAACGGAGATGGGCGAAGGAAGAAGAAGAGGAGGGCCAAGAAGTGAGAACTGAAAAAAAATTGAGGGGAAACAAGAATCAAGGCTAGAGATAGGAAAACATGGCGAGAAGTCGCTTCCTCAACCTCTTTTATGGTACAAGAGGGTGATGATAGATAGGTAGAAGTAAATGGAGATGAAATACAGAAATTCTTAAAATCTTAACTTGAAATGTGAAGCGATATTGTTCAGCTTACCATTCTCTCAGAATCTTCCTCAAGAAGCTACACTGTCCATGATCCTGGGCTTTTTGCATCCGGTATCTGATTTTTCGTCTATATTAAAAACTCCAGCCCCTACGTTACCCCGAGATTGGACTTCCTACCTTCATGGCTCCTTGCCCAGTCAGTATTTTGGTGGTAATTCTAACAAACCGTCTATCACCATTTTGCGCGTACGTTTCGCTGTCCATTCTACCAGTTTCGTCAAGAATACTGAAGGAGTTTTAATACCCCTGAGACGTAGATATTCAATAGTGACACATGGCGAATCCGAGAAAGATGCTGTCACATTGATTTTCTTGGAAAGTGGTTGTACATACAGATTACCCTTGCACGTTATCAAAGACATGTTTAATACAGTCGAATCTCTCAAAGTCGAATTGATAGTATTCTACGAAAATTAGGTATTATTCTCAGAAGAAGTGTTCTTAATTGGGGATACGTTATTCTTTGAGTAATGGATGTTTCCCTATTGGCACTACTAATATTAGTTGTATCTGGTCATTCAAACAATGGCCCTCTTTCTTCAGCTTGTGGAAACTGAGGGTTATCAGAAATGAAAGACATTGAAGCAAGTAAGTCAAAATCGTTTAGTACACAGAAAGCAGGTCAGAAAGCGAAAGCCGCCCAGGAGGCTCAGTAGCAAGACGACAAATAAGTCACCAAGTCGAGGAACAATTGGCAGAGAAAGCGCTGGAAGCAACTGAAACTGTTCTGGCCAGTAAACAAGCTGTCAATTGGCAATTACAGAATGAAGTCCATGAAGCGGAAGAAATGGAACGAGAAGAAACAAACAGCTTACCACAAGGCCAAGCGTCTTTTAATATTGTTGTGCAGTCAGCCTCAAGTTAAATTACTAACCAATGCACTGCAAGTTGCGCAACAAAATATCGCTAATGCGGTGCAAGCAGCGCAAGTTGCTTAACAGGAAATTTCTGAAAAGGAGCAGCTGTTGGCGGCAGGAAAGGATCATGATGAGGAAGTGTTAATATAGCAACTACAAATGGAAAAATTGGATTTATTCAATACTAAGAAAGCAAGAGTCGAAGCGGCATGTGCAGTTCACGAAGGTAAGGAGGATGCAATGAGAAATCGTAGAGACGTAAAGTGAAATGTGAAACCGATATATTTAGCTATATATATAGGTACTAATAAATTTATGCAAAAAACAGTTTCTGAGTAAACAGTCAATTTATTGGTAAAAGTGGCAAAATCCAGACAGACGTCTCGAGGGTAGGTTTCCCTTGTTATCAATGAGTAAAAATGTCTAAAAACAACAAAAAGCCACAATTACAATTAAATTAAAGGAAATATGGTAATGGAGGAGAAAGAGAAAGAGAGGCTATGCTTACCGATCGTTTCCAACGACACGAAAATGAATCTAATAATTCCCAGCTTTGTCAATCTGGCAAATTCCCAATAAAATGTTAATTATTAAAAACATTATGAAATTTTGTTTAAAATTTAAAATAAAATGAAATGAAATTTTAAGCCGCTTAATCGCAAAAGGATAAGAGACAAGAGAACATTTTAGACGGCGAGTACGTGGCAATATTTTGTAGAATTCAACCAAGCGAGACGCAGGAGGAAAGAGAGAGACCCGAGAATTAAGGCAGGCAACTGCTTAGTTTCTGGAATCTGGATGCGTTGAAGCCCAAAAATGCTGGCTAGACATGCTCATCCTTACAACGTAGGAGGAAAACCCTGTAGTTCTCAGAGTGGCCAGAACACTTAAGATGTTCGCTGTTCTCTTCAACGATCTCACAGTCTCCAGCCCATGCGACTGTTCAACTTGTTGATAAAATGACATGTTGATCGGCATGGGGTTGGTCAAGAAACCACCAGAACTCTAGGTAAATGTGACACTGAATGTTCTTGAGCGATGAAAAATGTCCAAAAAAAAAACAGTTTCTGTGTAAACAGTCAATTTATTGGTAAAACAGTCGAAATCGAGACAGACGTTTCGAGGTTAGGTTTCCCTCATTATCAATGTCTAATTATATCTTATATATTATATTATTGTTTTATTTTGTTTGATTTGTGAGAAAAATAGTAAATAAAACAAGAAGAGACAGAATTAGAAACATAACACTCAGAGATAACCTGAAACTCAGACCAATGGAGGAGAATATTGAAAAAGCACAGCTGAGATGGTATGGACATGTGAGGAGGATGCCGGAACAGAGAGTGGTTAAGCAGGTATTTGAAGCCAGGACGAGGAGGAAGAGATCGAGAGGAACGCCCAGGCGGACGTGGATAGAGAACGTGATGGATGCACTGGACGGAAGGGCAGTATCGTGGGGAGAAGCTCGGCAAGCCGTAGCGGATAGGAAGCGATGGAGGGAAATATGCAACATTAATCCCGGGGCTCAGCTTCACACACGCCTTACACCCCAGGACAGGGGTAGAGAAGGCTTAAGGATTAAGTAAGTAAGTAAGTATATTATATTATTTTAAAGTTCCCAATCATGATGGTGCAGAACTGACGTTCGATGTAAAGAAAGTATTATAACTTATTTGTGTTTTGAGTAAAAGCGCCATAAAAATAATTAAATATTCTTAAAGAGAGTTCGATTTAAAAAATTCGAGTTATAGAGTAACATTTTAAAAGAAAATTGCATGCTGATGCTTCAGCTAACTTAGGAGTTAGATTCAGGGGCAAATCAGCTCATGGGGGTTTTCCGAAATTGAAGAATAAAGTCGGACATTTATTAGTTTCTTTTGCCTTCACTGCATTTTTGCGTTTTCGTATCATCTGACTCATCATTCCTATTCATGAGATACCTAGGAAAATTCATTTTACACCAGTACATCCCTCTTATAGAAATAAAACCCAATATGCGCGCATCGGGGAAATCCCCAAAGCAAAAGAAGAATGACATATTGCTTCATACCGTCCACGAACGAATGCGCCGCGCCGTGATAGAAAATGGGGTTCGGCGTGCGCGTTTGCATCGAAATTCGCCATATCGGTGCGGGCAGCAAGGCGACGACTCGCCGGCTCACACAAACATATTTTACATATTATGACGGATGATGTATGTAAACGGTGACGGGCCGAACGCCGACACCTGTCGCCGCGCCGAGAGAAAATATTTTGCTTTTTTCTATCTCTAAATTAAATAATATCGGCCGGAGCGAATTGCGCGTTTTCGAATTGAACGAACCCGCAGACACCCTCGGGAATACTCTTTGGACGAATAATGAAACGGGACGCCCACGATCGCTTGCGTTCGTAAGACTATTTTGAAGAGGGCGAAGAAGAAAAACGTATAATCGACATCAACGTTGGTTTATTTATAGACGGTTTGCCCGTGTTATTTTGCGTAGAACGAAGACAATACCGATTCAAGACTCCGTCAATTACGCGCAAAAATCACTTTCTCGGTCGATATGCGTCAAGAATTAAATTTGGAGGGATAATTCATGGGGTAAATTGCGCCGACAGACTCTTTAAAACGTAATTATTATCGCGAGAATATTAAGCGTTAAATAGTATTTATACCCTTCGTGTTGCACAATTCATTTATTTAGCACTTTACTATCGCATTTTATGCTGACTTATATTTCAGTGACTTCAAGACTTTACACTGCTGTATTTAAATGTCATGTGCAAATTAATATTTAAATAATGATAATATGAGTAATTCAGATTTAAGAACTGAACCACCAGCAACACCCCAAAATCGAGATAGGATTGTAAAACATTGTGATCTTATTCTCATCCTAATGTTGTCTCTTTGAGTGCTGCTGGTTCCTAAATTCTTCAATATACGAGTTGTTATATACAAGGGATGTTTCCTAACTTCTAGATGTTTCGTTTCGTGAATTCTCACCAAAATTATAATCTGCATTATCGGCCAAAAGTAATCGTTGTAATGTGCTAAAAGCTCTTGAAGTTGGCGGTATACGTTGAATCTGTAGAGTTTCTGTCCTGGTCCCAGCAGTATTAATACCCAGCGGGCTGAAATCTTCGTTCGTGTAAAATCTCATGAATCGGTCGTGTCCCTATTCCTACACTAACACTAATTTCAACTTCTTGTAGGTTTCTCAGGGCACCGATATTTACAAAGATGCGCGGTCGTTCACTGTACGGATTCTGCCAGCTTTGAAACGATTAACTCATCGATGAACTGTACTTCTAGATCTTACACACACTCCAAATACATATACTGATGTTAAACGATTTCTGAAGGGTTCATGTCCTCATTAAATAAGAATAGGTGATAGCTCTTTCTGATTTAATAGCGTCTTCCATGACTGCAAAATTAGAGGTACGAAAATACGTCTGTATCATTCAATTAGCTGAAGTAGACGAAACAATATTGGACGGCACGACTCCGTAAACTAGGCAAGACTTGTGTTTGATCATTAACGTGACCTATAAAACGTACGCGATTAAACTAGAACCAAATTCCTAGAACATTTGAAACGTCCCTCGTATGTACATAAATTTAACCATATTTCTGGGCATCTCAATTAAAAATTCGTCGATGTCCTATAATTTTGAATCTAAAATTTACTTGAATGACCGATATGTTAACCATAGAATACATAGACTAGAAAAAGTAAGTTCTTAAATTTAGTTATGTGCAGATTTTGATCTTACAGTACCTATGAGACTAAAACTGTGACTAAATTGTTGTTTCGTTTAATTTTTGATAGATTTTGAATCTATTTTAGATTTCATTCTGCATCAAGTTAATCTATCTATAAAATTAATTTGTACAATTTTTTATGCAATTCTTGTATTGCTGTGGTAAACATCATTAGTCTGTATTCTTCGGAATTTTGCCATAGGATTCGTCCTTACGATTAACGGCTTGCAGTAATATCATTACAAAGTAATTTTCTAAACTTAAGTAAAATTTCTCCTTGATATTTCAGGATTAAACATTGCTTCGTAACTATTGCAGTTACATGGTCCTGGTTGTCCTGCAAAAGACGTTCGGAAACAAAACTGTATTTTCTCTTGGCTATACCGATTTAAGTAACCTCTATTTATCTTGCTATTTAAATAGGACCACAAAAGAGATTGTCGAAATATTGAAAGAACGTTAATTACTGAAATGTCTTCATGGCAAAACGCTAGACCGGTTAGAATCTACCAGAAAAACCAACAATTACCTTCTTATGCTTAACAGCATTCCAATTTGCTCGTAATAGATTAGGCATCGCCTTTTTGGAAAGAAATTTATTGCTAGAGTCATAAATATTGATTTTAAAAGCAAATAATGTTACAACGCGACTGTACGTTATTTATTTCTATAAGTGTATATTGGACAGACTTAGCTAGAGGAAATTATGCGCTTTGACAGCTTATACAGTTAGGACTCAAAAGGGCCTTTCATGTGTTAATTTCTTTCCTGAAATAAGACTCCTTTACTCGATCAATGTAAACATTTAACTAATAATAATGACTTTCCTTGCCAGTTTACTAAGGAAATCTGTGGCTTTAACCTAAGCACGTGTTTGTATATTTGTAGATGTAAGATAGATATTGCAAATATATACATATCTGCATGTGTAATCTTAAATATATGTATTTATGCAAAATTTTCTCATATCCGAACCATCACTGTCGCGTTAATATCAGATCGTTATGTCGGTTATATCCAAGGTGATAATAATTTCGACGAGAATGCGTCAAAAGCAACAAAAAACTAGAGTGTTTTCGACGATTATTAACGATTATTCGCGCGAAATGGTTATGCATATTCAATTGGGTTCGTAAAACCTGCCCAAATCGAAAAAATATTGCGCAACGCTTTAGAGACAAAATTTATGTTGTCGGTATGTTTCTATTGTGTGGCAAGGTGAAATATTCGAAATAATCGAGCGGTTTTGTAAGTGTATATCGAAGTGTGAAGTGAAAATAAAATAATCTAAAAGTATTGTGATTTATGTTGTAAACATATTCTCAAATTATCAATCTTAGCGAAGCAGATAACTGTAACATATTTAGCAAATTTGCGACTAGAAGTTTCTAGTTCTTCACAAAATTATTCAATCCAGGTGTCTAACGACTTGTTTAGGTAACAATATCAATGGACTTGCAATTATCAGCGGAGGTTGGCTCACCATCTTCCCCCGTCCATGGGGCGGCTTTTGCAATGTTTTCTAACAATTCCAAGCCTGAAATCGTCTTTGGCGAGGCAAGGAATCCTGTTGATCACCCATTTTATTATCGACCCTTATTGATAGCAATTTCTTTTAGATTTTGCTGCATATTACTATTTGATATCAATGTTTAGCTATCCATACTTCCAGCTTCTCCAGAAAACCTTTTTGTTACTATCTTTCCACTGCTTTGCTAACGCTGCTTGCATTCAAAATTTACAGGTCAATGACAAATTTTATATATTAATGTTTTGCTATCCATACTTCCAGCTTCTCCAGAAAAACCTTTTGTTACTATTTTTCCACTGCTTTGCTAACGCTGCTTGCATTCAAAATTTACAGGTCAATGACAAATTTTATATATGTATTAATGTTTCGCTATACATACTTCCAGCTTCTTCAGGAAACCCCTTTTGTTACTATTTTTCCACTGTTTTGCTAACGCTGCTTGCATTCAAAATTTGCGGGTCAATGACAAATTTTACGTAACATCGTCGTAACTATTTACGTATGGAATTTAGAATCATCGACGTATTGATTACTTAGTAGCCACCGAAAGCGATTCAACTTAATTGGATGCCGAGCATAAATGGAAAATGCCGTTGTTTACACGCGAAGTTTTCAATTCGCGCCGGAGAGATAGCGTCGTAATTGTCTTAGGTCGAAATTAGGCACAATTATCCACATTTAGAACGCCGATTGAGGTAAATATCGATCCTATTTTTATCCGATTTGTTTATTATCCCATTTAAGTGTAACGGTACGTTCTTAAGGATCTTGTTATTCGCGCAAAATCCAACAAGTCGAAGATATTAAGAGAATTTGTAAAGGTAAAATGTGCCGTGTGGAATCATCGTTATGATTTGTTTCAGTTTGATTGATCTTATAAAGAAAATTTCCGTTGTGTATTTCGGACTCAAAGTTTTCCCTTCGATATTTCGTGTACACATCACATATTTCTCCAGTTACTCAAAATACATTTTGGTATTTTTCAACGAAATGTCACTTCCTGTACCAGCAGCTATTTCTACATCTACACGTTACATATTAGCAATGCGCGATAATAATCGTGTGAACTTCGGACTAATCTATGAAATTACCGCACGGGGTTTGTTGAGTGTACTTGCGAATACATGTTGTACATATACCGAAAGCAGACCAAAATCGCCGCGAATATATCAACCGCGCGGTCGTTCGTACAGCATACATGTTTAGCTTTTAATTAGTACATGTTTTGTATGTAGCCGTGATCCAAGGCCTGTACATACATTTTGTAATATCGCCATTTATCGTATCTGTACTAATCGCGAGAATTGACGTCATCAGATAAGCGTTCAATTTACTTCAATTTCCCCATAATATGTGCATATAAATAATATTTAACATGTATTAACCGTATTAAAGTTCGTATCACACGTCCAGTTACATAAGACAAGTTAATAATAAGTGGTTAGAATAATGTTGCTGTCATTTCGATGCAAATGCTTCGTTAGTTTCTATATCTTCGGACTTAACTGTTGGATTTCCGTTTAAACTTAGGTCGGTTATAGTATAAATTTCTGGGAAAGGTAAAGGGAATCAGACTACATTTTTGAAACCATTGGAATTCATTTTTAAAGCAGGAATATTCAGAGACTTGACTAGTGCATATTTCCAAAGCTTTCGCCGGTATTTCGGCTTAGTATGGACAGTACAAAAAGGTAACCCACCTTAAGTTCCTTAGAGCCCATTGTACTAACCTCCCCGACTCCTTTAGCTCGAAAATCCTATACTTAAGGCTTACATTCCAAAGTCTCAGATATCTTTCCCCTAAGTATGTAAGCTTGTTCTTAATTAGAGTCAATATACTAAATGCTCAGTAGTCTCAGTAGTTTCATTCACTTTGCTCCAGTACCTGGATCCAGTCTGATTTAATGCAGTTTATAGTTGAGTATAGGCAAAAGAAACGCTTCAACAAGCAGCAAGCGGGTGTACAATGAACAAACTTATTCTCAATGAAGAAAAGACGATCCAGTTACTTTTCACATGCAAGCGCAATTTGATCCCTTCAAATTTATTGGGAATAACCTTGGATACTTACCTGGCTTACCTGGAAAGTACACATCGAGACACCATCGAGAATGTCATTCTAAGAACCAGACATATAAGTAACAAAGAAGTGGCAACAATGGCATATCTTGCCCTGTTTCGCTCCGGAATGAGTTATGAAATTTAGCTGTGGGGTGAATCAGTCCACGTTTATGATATAGTTCTGCTCCAAAAGAAGGCTATTCGGGAAATAGAGCAGTTGAATCAGAATACATGCTGCGGACCACTGTTTATCAAAATTAAGGACTTCAACTTTTATCTTCAAACAACTACTTAGGGCCAAATCAATCTAAGGTGCAGTCAGTAAATTACCATTCCAAAACACAGAACATCAACAACAACCTCGTCCACATAAGCACCTGCAACTATTCAATGTTCTACCGCTGGATTGGAGGGATAAACCGCTCGTAAACTTTAAAAAACAAATCAAAGCCTTCCTAATAGTGAAATGTTTCTGTACAGTGGATGAATATAAAGAATATATGAAGAAACTCCATTAGAGAATATTGGATTTCGTCTAGCATTCTATGCACATCAATGTAAAAATGTCCACTACACACATACACACGGATGGTTCATACATAACATGCATTTTGAAATTACCTCTATATTTGTATATTATTTTCTTAATCTGGAATTCTTCTACCTTTCGGTGTCGAGTTACTTTGGAGTTGAGCCCTCTGGAACTGTCTTCCGCATTTCCCTCCACTTCTTTCTATTTTTTGGCCATGTTTTCTACATTCGCCCATTTTATTCCTCTTTTCTCCGCCGCTAAGCGTACTTTTCCCGTCCACGTCTTTCTTGCACTCTCTTTTTCATTCTTCCAAATTCAAATATCTGTCTTATTATCTAGTAATATATGTATATTGTTGGCGAAAATGAAGTCTATTAAAGTCTATCCAATCGGCTAAGGATATCGGTTATGGCTCCACAACCACAATCCACACCTTTTTAGAATGTGTTGTGGAATCTCAGATGCCTCTTTTGCAAAATCTACTAATACTGCTATTCCCTATTCACTATTCAGTATTCGTTAGTCACTATTCACTCAATTCTATAGAGAAGTTACCCTCAAAGTTATTCGGTCCCTAGGCAGTGTAAAGAGGTTGGGACCAAATGGAAGGGATCCTGCCGATTGAAGTTCAGGCCTTGTCCTACTCACTACCAATATCCTAACAAGGGTGCTTCCTGTGGTTATGTAGAGAAATAGAAAATTTGTCCCAACCTCCGCTGATAATTGCAAATCCATTGTCAGTATCGCAGAAACTACGTATGTAAGAACGGAAGAAATAGTCGGAAGAATTCATCGCTAAAGAAGAACTACAGCAAGGTAGAGTTCTGAGCTCCATCCTCTTTCCGATCGTACTGGATGACTTAGTAAGAGGAAAAAAAGAAGAGTGAAAACGTTAAATGTGGAGGTATTGAAATATGCGGAGTTAAAATTGCGGTGGGGAAAACTAAAAATTTATATGATTAAAAAAGTCATGGGAATCGGATAGGAAAATATGTCGTGAGTTAACTATTGTTCATTATTGGTTTAGCTGGATTTACTAGGAAAGTGACTTGAGTCAAGTAAATGGAAAAAGAATGTTGTCCAAATGTTAAAGCCATTTTGCCCAAAAAACGTCAAATTTAATGATGATGAGAACACTAAGAGTACTCGAACATTATACTCTATACGACAGCGTACTATGTAATCTATAACATTAATTACTAAACTTCTCAAATCACTTTTAGGATAAGCATTTTGTTCGAAAATCAGTATGCTATTTGGGTATTACTAACAAGGAAATATTCCCAACCAGAAAATTCCAAAAAAATTGATACTTTCTGAACAAGTAGTCCACACCCAAAGGTGTTCGAAAGTGTTTCCCTTATTGACCCAATCTCGTTTTATGAGTATGAAACTAGCCCTGAAAGATTAGTAGATTTTCGGTTTTCTCAAAATAACTCGGCAATGGCGGAAACAAATACATCAGAGCTATATATCAAAATAATCGTCTAATACTTATGAAAGTAGCTCCTTATGGAGGAAGGGGGAGGAAGGGGGCACCATGATTTTTTAATGGAATTAGGGTGCTATTTTCATATATGTGATAGAGCTCAATGAAACGATTATTTTGACATAGAGTTGTGATGTATTTGTTACAGATATTGCCTAGTTATTTAGAGAAAATCGAAAAATACTAAACTTTCAGGGGTAATTTCAACCTCTTAAGACAAGATTGGGCCGATAAGGAAAACATTTCCGAAAATTCTTGTGTGTGGACTACTTGTTCATAGAGTTTCAATTTTTGTTTTTTAATTTTTGGGTTCGGGATGTTCCCTTGTACATACTATTTAATTGCTTTGCCGTTGCACATGATAATTGTGCTATTACGTTAATATGCAACAACTGAAAAAATGGTGGAGGTCGTGATCGACCGAAACTCCAAAGTTATTCGTTTTTTATATCCATACCGATTCTACCAATTATACGTCGGTTCCCTTGTATGTACGTCATACGTATCACTTTATCATAAATTATATTTACATTGACCTAGTATGTTTATATCCTCAATAACGCGCTATCGCATGTTGGATGTCACAAAACGCAATAAAATTACATACATTGAAAGCTACCCACTTTTGGTAAAAGTATCACTCCCGAAAAATTAAACCGGGCGTTGTCGCGGGCGTCATCGCCCGTTTCGTTAATTTTACCGTCCATTTCGCGCTGGCAAATTAAATAAATTATTCCCCAGATCTTCGCATATACGCGCTTTGTACTCTTCAATGAACTATGTGTGATAATCGTAGGTGTACCTACGTCTAGGTAGTATGAGATCGTCTCTTGGCGGCGGTCCACCTTCTTCGTACGTAATATAAATTTTTAAGCGTGCTATTTAAATACGTAGCTAACCGTGGAGAAACGCGACGAAAATGTCGCAAACAAATTAGGAACGCAAATAGACGACCTAGGTCTAATAAAAATCGGATTAGAAACACGTGTTCTTTTATAATCCTCCGCGCGAATACAAAAGATCGCCGGCGTCGTTCTGAGTCGTCGCATTTCGATGGTGTTAGTGTCGTATCATTTTATGCACCGAAACTAATTAAATTAGACTCAATTAGGTACGACGTGGAAAACCGAAGATAAAGTTGAATTTATTTCGCGATTTCCAGGAGTGCTGAGGGATTTTCTTGGCACATTATGTCGTTCTAAAATTAAAAGCATGGTATTATTATTTTCCTATCCGTTGCAAAATCTAATTAGTTTCCTTTATCAGAGCTTTTAAGGTACACAAAGTTTTTTTTTTTGTAGTGGAGTGATCCGTCAGAGAAACGAGGGCGATTTTAAATAATAAACATAATAAATTCGTAATAACTCACATACGTAATTACTTTTCCAAATTTTACTTAAGCAGTATTTAAGTGCATTTTGAAGCATTTATCTTACTGGTGTCGACCATGAAATGTCTTGAATATAAAGTCCGTAAGAAGGCCACCATTGCTCTGCACACATTGTCCTAACCTCAATCGGAAATTATCCATTTACCCTTTATGTAGCGCATATGAATGGGAATTATAACACAAATTTCCATTCCCACTTTTGCTAGATCTTTAGTTTTAAGTAACATAATATCTCTTGGGGGAGGATTACGAAACGTTTTATTCTTCGAATATCCCCAGAGGAAATAGTCAACAAGCATAAACATCGGACCATCTCGCAAGCCAAGAGATTTCTCCATTCCTTGAGATGAAATGATCGGGAAATAAATGCTCCACGGATTCCGTGGATATTCTTGCAGTGTGTCTCCTCGCCTCATCTTGTTGAAATCACGTTTGTTCCTTAGTTTTGTAGCTAAGCATCCAACTGGGCAGTCAAAAATGTGTCCAACATTTGAACATAACGTTTAAAGTTCATGGTCACAGCGTTACCATTGCCATCCTCAAAAATAAGGCCCAACAATCCCGAAGGGCAAAATTACCCTACACATTTTTACATTGTTGATATAAAAGGGGCACCCTCATGGACTTCTTCTAAGTTGTTTGAAGACCAGTTCCGATAGTTTCGCTTATTAACGTACTTCGAGAGATATAGAGTGCCCTCGTCATTCTAAATATGTTGTGGATAATAGTTTCATTTTCCTGCAAATACTTCTGAAGAATGCGTCTGACTAGTTCTGCATAATCCAAGAGATATAGGATGGCGAGTAGCAGTGGACTGCGGTGAATGGCTTCTCTCACCGCATCGATATTTTCCGTTGTAGGTACCTGTCCAGGAGGCTTTTGCGGTCATTGAGAGCTTGTTGCCTACAATTATCTAACCCATGCTTTGATTAAGGTGGAAGTACGGCTGTACCAGTTAGGTTTAGTTAGAAAGAAGAGCAACGGGTAAAATACTAATTTGTAAGAGTGACAAAGTCGCAGTGACGACCGGTATAACCGCGAAACGCGTCTGTGAATGGTGAACATAGTTTTATAATGACACATTTTCCCACGGTGGGTTAGCCGGAAAACGCAGCTGCAGTTACTGCAGGTGTCTGTTGCAACATACTTGTCAACGCCTGTAAAGTAAATAGCTGCAAAAGTGCGCATTGAAGTACATATTGGGAGAATTTCTTAATTGAATTCTCATATGTACAAATATGAAACTTCTTTTGACGTTTGTCGAGCTTTCGCTATAATGTATTGCTTCTTTAGGAGTACACTAGATTGTTGCGGTAAACTTCAAACTGCGGTCTAAGCAATTGTTGCGTTTTGACAAAGCTATCACCATTCTTGTCAAAGGCTCTGATTGTGAAAGCACGTTACTCTCTTGACCACTTCTCCATGACGACCACGGAGAAGATAATAGCATGACGACCGACAGCTATAGGACTGTGAACGGAATGGCAGTAGTTTGACGTCTACCACTCCTAAGCAGCCGAGGCAGCGTGAAATTTAAAATCGTCGGTTTTTGGTGGACCCTGTATTTTGATTAAAAATCAAAATGTAGTCGTCTAGGGGTAAAGCACAATTGACTGAAGGATTTTCTTTCCAGATTACTTCATTCTAAATTTTGCACGCACTTTCTCTGGGAATTTGTTGTTTTATTATAGTACCCCATACATTGGAAGGTCTTGAACCGTTTTACCTACCACAGTTCTTAAATTATAGGAAAAGAGTGCATAACATTCTATTTCACGAAAGTTTAAAAAGCGAAACATTGTTCTAAAATAAAGTACCTACCCATTAAATTAGAAGAATTAGTTTACGACCACGATTAGAATCACACGTTTATAAGCCATTTGGCATTATAATACGGAAATCAAAAATCTAGAAACTGAAATTCTGACGTCTCCGTCTCGAAGTAGAAGTGACCTACTTCTTGATAAAAATCGCACAGTTCTATATTCAAATGGTGTATTTTTAATAAGCAGAACTCTTTTGATATGTAAGTCGGTGGAATGGTGCCACCATAAAAAATGTTTCACGTCTAAATCATAACTACATCGAAATAGATGATATTTCTTGAATATTTCGTTGATGAAAGCTTTAGTGAGACACTTGCACATTACTAGTTCCAAATTCTCCTTTTCATGTTCTGTTATTATCGAAATATACAAAGATTATACAAACAAATTCTATGAGGTGTGCGGTCTGGGCAAACAGCGGTAATTACGAAATAAGTTACAACAACCTACATATACACGTAAGTACTTGCATACAGCGAATAGAGTGGGGTGTCGGCGATGCTGTCGTAACTTATTTCGTAATTGTACGCTTTTACCGCTGTGTGTCTGTTCTTCGAGAGAGTGATTCATGCAAAGATTTTGTCCAGTTCCTTCTTTGGAATGCGCTTATAACATGTTACTGTTTACTTTTCTCCTCATTCTCCTGAAGACGACAAGGTTTATGACTATTATTAGTGTTATCGTCGATTAAAGAATACTGAAATTCTTGTTCTAAATGGTGTCACTTTAGCCGCTAGGAATTGAGTTTTAGTAACTAACTTTGCGACCTGTATTTATTACAGTATTCAAATAAAAATAAATGTTCGACACTAATTTTCCTCTTTTTTCCCACAAAAACGAAACGAGTAGCATTCTTTAAGCAGTTAGAGTCCAGGGCAACGCCACTTGGAAATAAATGTACGTTATTTATCATCATTTGGCAAAGCTTCATATAAGAATTGGCTAGATATTTTGAGATTCATGTAATTATCTGTCAGTTTAAATGTATATTTTCTGAAGCTCAACAGATTTCCTGCAATTAGCAATATTAGACATCCTAGAAAATTTTTGTGTACACATAAAATATTCACTGAGGAAGCTTGGGATCGTGGAATTGTATTTTATGGAATTCCCAAAATAATATTATCGTCGAATATCATTCTCTGTACCTCCAATTTCGTGTTGAAGTTGAATTATTTAGTTGGTTGGAGTGATAGAATGCAACTGTAATGAGTTTCCTTACTTTGGACTTCCTCTAAGTCGAACAATTTTGAGTAAGTGCAACTGAGAGCGGTTTAATGAAACGAAAATTAGTATGTATATGTAACTTTGACTTTTTGGCTAGGCGTTGGTCAGTTGAATAACATTGGATTCGCCTTTAATATATTCCTTGTTGTCAAAACTACATAAGTCCTGCCCAAGAACCTTATTATCGCGCATCTTCTGTAGGTGATGATTCCCATTCCTCCACATTTTTCGGAAAGTCTTCCTGGTTATCCTTTGCTATCTACTATGTTAGCACCACCTATTTTGTAAGTCGATCATCATCAGTTACTTCTGCATTGGCCTTTATATTCATAGCAATTTTAAGTGAACTGTAATAGTAGGTGCAACTGAGACAATTCATAACGATAAAAACACAGTAATCATCTCTAAGACCTTGCTCAATTGGAATTTGAGTGTGTCAGTGTGATGTATCTTCGGGGTAGACATCGACAGGTACTATCCGCCATTGTTCCTGCAACATTGTGAACACCTTTATGGTGATTTTCGGGCGTTGTGTTCTAAAGTTCAACCGACGTTCCAAGGCATCCAAGAAACGTTTAACCCCTTGCACTATTTTCACGAGTCTGACTCGTGATGAAAATTTTAGGCCAAACTTGAATATCACGAGTCAGGCTCGTTGTTCAATTTCACGGCAAACGTGGATATCACGAGCCAGGCTCGTAATCGACATTTCGGGCCAAACATGAATATCACGAGCCGTGCTCGTGGTCTTAATCTCGGGCCACCAGGAACGCCTGAATGAGGTCTTATCTCTTCTTTCCTTTTCTTGAATGATTGGGTATTTTATCTTGTATCTTGTTGTCTTTTGAATTTTACAAGAGCACCACCGCGTGAAGTCAACACGAGCACGCCTATCTCGCACTCATTGTCAGTCGTAAGAATGGTCGTAAGATGTGTTCAAAGTTCCGACACTCAGTCTTCGCCGCTTCGACTCTTTTCGGGACCACTCAGGCGCCCGAGTTTGGCACGGCTGATTGTGAATTTCGGCGTAGTGCAAGGGGTTAATAGTGTTGAGATCGCAGTTTTTAGACCAGCCAGTCGAGTCCTTGCTTCTTCATCTCCAAACATCAGTATGCGACGGTGAGCGCTTTATGCCCCATTATTTTGAGCTGTTGCTAAAGCATAAGTGGCGCAAAATCATCTGGAATTACTTGATAGGCTTTGGCATTTTGGATTCTAGGTGCTAACACCAAGGACATAAGTCAAAATCATAAGAAAGGCCCGCGCCATGATTCCTCCACCCCCAATTCACCCATACTTAAATTATACGTTGTGGAAGTCATTTGCACTTTTTGTAGTTCCCCATAGCAGGTTGCTTTTTTCGAAATCGATTGTTAATCTGAAAACCGAAGGAAGCAACAGGTGATAATAGAATATTCTGCGGGCATCTTTAGCACACGGTATCCAGAATATTTATTTTGTAAAATTGTTTCGAATTACAAGCAACGGAGGTATCACCGCATTACATTTCTTAAAATAACTTATTTACAAACTTCGTTTCATCACTTCGAAAATGTCATACTGTTTTTACTTCATTGTACTCTTCTGTTTACATTTCTTGCCTTCATAAAACGCCGCTATCATCAATTTTATTTTTTAATTGCTTTTGCGACGATCCCGTATTAATCTGCGAGGAGGAGAACGTGGAGGAGGAGGAGAAGGTCGTTCTTTTAAGATTTACCAAAGCGGAACTGACAGCAGCGCATTATAATAAATAAACCAACAGCGCACTTTGAATGTCGTTTAAAGACATAACAATCATTTTTATACGGCGAAAATAAACTTAACGCAGTAAATATCTCATTTAAAAGTTGGCAAAGTCCAGTGGATACGAAACATACGTACTTACGTACGTTACGTTACGTATTTCTCTAAAGTGCTTCTACTATAATGTATCCGAAGAATTTCGATTTCTGTTGTTCGGTTTTAGATTGGTTTCGTCATTCTTTCGTTAGAAATTCGTACCGAAAGTTGTGTTTTCTATCTAGTCGTTGGTAGTCGTCAATATTTGCGTCGTTTAAATCGTTGCAGTGTTATTGGAAGCCGATGGCGTGCTTATGCATAGTGATCCAGATTGTAAATATTGCAAGAACTTGTTAATTGGCATGGATAAAGATGTGTGTTTGGTTGGCTAATTCACGCGCGCAGATGAGTTTCTAGCACTAAAATGTACATTAGCATCGTAGATATAGATATGTGATTAGCTTCGCAAGGGAAGGTCACTGAAGGTCCTCAAATAATGTTTATGTAACGTAATAAGTAAGTTGCGAGTATACAGGAGCACTTGTCCGCGCCTAGTGGATGTCATCCTCAAGGTCTACTGTATCAGGCTCTGAGGCGATGTCTCTTATGATTGGGGATTTTATTGGTATATGAAGGGGTGATTGTTCGGGTACGGAGTAACAATCGAAAGCCAACCTGTAGGGTGAGAGGACCTTAGCGCTAGAGGATTCTTTTGTTCTCGCCCAACAATCCAGCAAAAGTTTATATTAAATTTGCCGCTAGTTACCGGGTGTTTTCGATGAGGTATATGTTTAGCTCAAGTCTCAAGTAAAGAGAAACGAGCATCTAGGATTTATTTTGATCTAAAGATAGAAACAAAGCGAAAATTTGACCATTCGTTCTAGTGGGAATCTGTGCTGGTAATGTTCTGAAATCCTCGTAAAGGACCACCTTGTCTCGTTACGAGTCTTTAAGAAATACCTGTGGCGCCAACGTCTAATATGGGATTCTATTTTTAACCGTTTAAGCTTAAAAAGGAAACAAAATTACAAAAATTTACTGCACCCTCAACAAGACAATATTGGGACACGAAGAAGAAATAGGGAAAAAGGGATCTGCAACGCAATAACAGTACCAATTCTGACATACGCAAGTTAAAACAGGACGATAAACTAAAAACAAGAGACGAAGATCAATGCATTAAAGATGAAACAATAGGAGTAACCAAACTGGACAGAATAAGGAACGATGAAATTATAAAAACAGTAAACCAGAAACCAATATCAAAAAGATAAAAAGAAAGCAAGTAAACTGGTATGAGCATGTGGTGAGGATAGGCCCAGACAGACTCACACGGGAAATATTTGATATGGGAGGACCTAGTAAAAGAAGAAAAGGAAGACCTAAAAGGAATTGGATGGACCAGATCGAAAAATATGGAAACGAAAAAGCCCTAGAGGACCTAGAAAGACTAGCAAGAGACAGGATAGGGTGGAAGAAATGGACTCCAATCCGACGCTTGGACGAGCACTAAGAGTCTGATTAAGGAGAAGAAGAAGAAGAGCTTAAATGATGGGGAGAACAACACGACGTCGAAGATGCTTACCTTTGGTTAATGATGTCAGTAAACCTGAAGCGTGATATATGTCTTTCTGGCCGCTCCTTGGACGAGTGACAAGAGATGTTGATTAAATGAGTACACGCTCGACTCTTTCTTTGATGTACCTGACGTCTCATACACAACTACATAAAGAAGTTATTCTCAAAATGGTATTTCCGTGATATTCGGTCCTTAGGCAGTGTAAGGAGGGTGAGACCGAATGAAAGGGATGCTAGCTCCTTCGGATTAAGGTTCAGGCCAGGTTTGTCTAAATATACCAGAAACAATATATGCCAGTTGGACGAATTCCTTGCTAAAGAAGAACTATGACCTTGCCTCGCTATCCTAATAAGGATTGGCGCTGTTAGGCAGCTCTCGTTTGCCCGTTTGTTATGAATCGTAATGTATAATGATGTATGTAGTCATACAATAGTAGGAATTCGATGAATGTAAATCACGTATAAAACTTGAGGATTATTTTTTTATCATTAGAAGTGAGAAATGAAGGAAACTGTAAATATTTACTGGTTGAAGAGAAATATAATGAATGGTAAGAAAGTGACGACTTGTTGGCAGAGCTTGTTTGAATGTCGTAATTGTTTATTTCTTTGAATAGCATAAACCAAACAACAAATAATTATTTAGTGCACGCGCAGCATTCATTGAATCGATATCTATTACGGGTTAGTTCTAGAATCGGAGGATCGCAGTTTCTTATCGTACGTTTTGCGTTGTTTATGCTTTACGATGATTTTTCTGTTCACGCCGAGGATCCTTACACAACACCAAAAGCAAAGTTAATGAATGTTTTTGAATTACTAATATTTTAAAATGCAATCTGCTTCTTTTATTCCCACGTGGTAAATACGATCGATTTACGTTCCTTATCAAAAATCAAGTCTGGGAAATATGTCGGTCAGTTATATCTTTTGTGTTGAATAAGAATTTCAGTTTTATTATTAATATGGTGGGAATTTACGTCCGCTCACAATAATTAAACCAATCATATCAGTTTGGGTGATTCGTTGATAACGATTTCGATTTTGGTATTGGTACATGTTAATTTTGACTGAATTCAATATCGCGTTTTGATGTATTATTAACATTAACCAAAAATCAGGCTCGAGAGAAGACGTCGTACAAGATGTGCACAAGCGGTAAGGAATGTCCGTAGTATTATCAAATATTTGTCATGGATTTCGAACGTTCATTTCTTAATTATGCAACGGTACCAGCGATTAAATGTAAACATATTAATATGCATACCCTCGACCTGAAGGTCGTCTAAGAGTGCGCATAAATTCCTTTACACCGTAAGCTTTCAAAACAATGATATTTGCTTTGTCATCTCGTTAATCTATTAGGAAAATATTTAAGTAAAGAAATTGCATCTGAGATTCAATGGCCTCATAACATGTTGATACTGTATATGCCTATGCAGAAGGGAGAAGATATATAGGACAACCAGAAAATGAATTGTGTTAGAACAAGTCGGACCAAAATTGGAACTAAACATGTCAATACGATTGGTTTGCTATTCGGGAGGAAAGGTTAGTAGTTGGCACGCCTCGGAATCTTGGTTATCCTTTAGTTGCTTCTATTCCCACTTCGTTTAGCAGATTCTAGCTCAGATTTCTTCCCACTTCTCGCTAATGATGATGATGTAATTGTCGAAATACGTATAATCGTTATTTTTCTCTTGTTTCAAGTTTCTGTATATTTTCGAATGAAATTTGATGGGCACGGGTTGATATTCACAAAATCCAAGAATTTCTTATTCATACAATTATAGCTTAATCTGCATTTTATTTATCATCTCCTTGATCTTGAATACAGCAATTTCAACCAACTTTCCATGATCAGATCGCAAATGTGAAGATGTTAATGCGTCTAACACTCCATACCATTCCTCTCACATCTCAAAACCCCTCCTCTGATTTGAAGTTTCATTTTACCGAAAAGGAAAAGTCGGACGGGTAAGAATGATGTAACATGATAGTGTCGCGTTATTCTTTGCCAACAATTGCACGATAAATGAGATATGTGACACGATAGCATTGTCAGGATGTAACACCCAACTCTTTACTCCATTTTATATCAGGCTGTTGGCGTTCAACATCTTCCCCAGTCGTTTGATAACACTGAATTTAAATGCTTTATTCACGGTATTGACCAGGTGGAACAAACTTCTCGTACACAATTCTTTGCATGTTAAATAAATCTTCAGCATAGATTTGATGTTTGGATTTGACATTCTTTCTCCAGTCTCGGGAAGGTTGGCTTCCCTTTTGTTTCAGGATTGCGACCGTATACCCATGATTCATGACCGAACTTTAGAGAGGAAGGTCATATTTGGTTTTTTGTTCACACTTCAACTCGTTGGTATCGTTGGTCGTTGTTCAAAAAACGAGGAACAAACTTTCCTGCAATTCGTCACATGTTTAACTCATCCACCAGTATGCGCAATTGCTTATACCGACTCATGTCGTATGGGGGATCAGCGATTTGGCAAACAGCAAGAATTGATCTTCTTATGTCGTCAATGATGATGTGGCGGATTTCGTAATCCTTTGTGGAGTTCTGTGCGTCGAAGGGCCATCCGACCCTTCGCTATTGTCACCAGACGCTCGTCCTTGTTTGCAATGCTTATACCACTCAAATGTACTAGTTTGGCCTAAAGCTTGATCACCAAAAACTTCTGTTGTTAACATAGGAAGGGTTTCTATAGCAATTCTTTTCTAATTCAAAACAAGGTTTTGATGCAAATTCATATTCATTTTAACAATTGAAAATTCAGTCAAGGAGGACGTAATAAGAAGTTACCTCGAAATCCACGCATAGACCAGTACGTGCGGAATATTAAACGTTCACGGGAACTTTTGGAAAGGTCCTTGTAATTGCAGTACTGTTAAAGTTAGTTTACTATCCAAAATTAAAGATGATCGGCAAAGTTTATGCACATCACGATTTTCAAACCAAACATGTTCGAAGTTTGGTACCATTTTCTATAAATATGTACAATCACCAGTCTCTCGCCGTTCCAAAACTGTTATAAAAGCAACAGCGTAGTAAATCCAACGCTATTCCATTGAATCGTGATTCACAGGATTTTGTGTTTACCTTCCTAGCGAGATCCTTACGTCCAAAAATATTTCAGCCGACGTGCTAGGTGAATATTTTCTAGTTTGAATGTCGAACTAGTAGCAGCTACGTGCAAAATACGCGTTGAATCTGAGCTTGTTGTAAATAACGTCGATGTTTTGAATTTTCTTGCGATTCGGATATTTTTGCATTTTTCTCGATCAATCGTTAAGTAAAATTTTCGAAACATTATTGCTTCCTTTTATCGCCCGTATGCATACATCGACACCAGCTAACTTATGTGATGTATTAGCTTTGATCACCAAATATTTCTAGATTACGCTGTACATACATACATACGTAACCTCGTCCACTGCTATACGCATTCTTTTTTCTAGTCTCTCAACGAGATTTCGAATCGTTTCGACCAATAATAAGCGGTGATTCATTTCAGCGAAGGTCGCACTGAACTTGCCTGGTGTATATGTCACACACGCACGCGGTTATTTCTCGGCGAGGACATAAATTAATTTAGAAATCCATGTCCCATGTATCTCTTATGGAAATCGGAGGATTCATCCGCATCGGAATTTTTATTGGAAGGGGGAATAACATATATTATGCTGCACGTAAACTTACGTGACGTGATCCTCGAAGGTGCACTTCTCGTCTATGTAATTTTTTTCGATCATGATTTCTAGGTTTATAGGTTCTGAGAATTTATGTAACGCCGATTACCTTAATGCGAAACGATATTTGATACCGGGGAATGTTAATTCGTCTCCCATTAGGTCTTTAAGTGTGTGGTTTTGAGGACATTGGACTCTTCAGTGTTATTTCATATTGATGCTAACGAAAGCGTAAAGGAAAGTTTAAGGAACTATCATCTCTAGTCTGCGCACACAGCGGTAACAGCGTACAATTACGAAATAAGTTACGACAGCATCGCCGACTCCCCTCTACTTATTTCGTAATTACCGCTGTTTGCCCAGACTACTCATCTATAAGATGTCTTCGAATATCGGCTTAGCTGACCTTTTCCATTGAACGTCCCGTTTAGGAAATAGCATGTTATTTTGCCTGAAGATCTTGGTGTTTCTATGGTGATAGTGGGGTCTTCAGTGGGTTCAAAATTTAGCATTAGCTGATCGATTAATTTGAATTTTCTTCCTCCTTTCACATGAAAGTAAGTTATCTAGTTATAGTAAATTATATTGGCTTTGAGTAGGTAACTGTAAATTGCCATCATTTTCAGAAATAATACTAAGTTTGCACAAAGAGAACCATCTAGCCGAATATGACTTAGTCCCTGACACATTTAGTCCCATCAGGGCTCTCATATTGCAAACAAGAACGTTCACGCACATACTCTCAAGTCACGTGCATACAATTTCTTAATCCTATCCTTAATTACTTTGACCACTTTTCCGTTATTACTGTCCATTTCATGTAATGTATAGTACATGGATTGACATGTCATTAATATTCAATTTTCTCATTTTTCATTGTTTTTGTTTGTACTCCTACTATTTTACAGTATTTTTTTTATTGTATTTTTGCATACCGGACGCCCTAGATGGCCAGAAGGATAAGGTGAAAGAAGAAGAAGTATTTTTGCATTGCCAGTATATATTATATTATTTTTACTTTCTTTTATTAGTAATTTTAAATGCACTTAGAGAATCTTAATGATTTATGTAAGTGCAACGCAACGATTAAAGGATGAAGAAGGATTTTAATAGGTTTATTTTATTTATATTTAAAAACAATGGCAGGTATATGTTCCTCTTTGCATATTGTATTGGAGGCTCTAAAAGAACCGGTTTTTTGTATCAGTAATAAAAATGTGCAATAAGAAATGAAAATATGCTAGATGGAATAACCTGAAAGTAATACATGATTAGCAAAAAAATTATTTAATTTAAAAAAATCATAATATTAAAAATCTTCTAACGTGTCAAAGCACTCTACATGTTTTTGATGGGCCTGACTGGTTATTATCTACCGGAAATAAATTTAAACTATATATTCTATTTTTAAGTGATCGATTGTACAGTGATGACGCGGCCATTAAAAGAATTTGTTCTTCAGAGACAGTTATATTAGCCCGCGATTTCATTCCCGATTTTACAAAGCATAAGGCTGCAGCGCGTTTTAGGTTTTGTACGTTGCAAAATTGAAAATTATCTCTCATCCACAAGAAATTCAAGTCTGGATACAAAAGTTGAGTGTGACATTTAATCCAGAAAGCTTAAAGGTTAACAAAATTCTTTCAAATGGCAAAATTACCATCTTTCAACATTTTTCAAGGATTTAAGGATCATAAAAATTCGAAAAGTTTTCAAACCATTGAAGTCTTAAAATTGGAATTCATTCAAATGTCCCAAAATTAGAAATTCTTTCAAAATACTACAAAATTTCAAGATCTACCAAAAGTGTTCCTTATCGCCAGTGTCGGGAGTTAGCCACACCGCACTCTAATGATTGTTAGCTCTCGTTGTTACCTTTACTGGCTCGTGTAACTGGTGTTTCATTTAAAAGAACGTTTAGACTATTGCTTTGTGTGTCACCGGACAGTTACCCTTCACGATTCTCCAAATTTCAAATTTTTAAATATTTCAAAATTCGAGATATGTACCACTTTCAAGCCTGGCGAGATTCCAGTGGCACATTTCCGTACGACGATCCGTATCATCTTCGGATTCAATTTATTACACGGATGCTACTTCTTGGGCCTTTTCAAGACGCACTGGATTGTTGTCCGAGAAGCGCCCAGTTCCAGGTTTGTTCGGCGAGTTAATTCCTTCGAACTTGCTGTTACTCTTGCCAAAATGGCTTCCTTCACCTTTGATGATGTGCTTAGACGTCCAGATTTGGGATTATCTACCACACTCCCCAGTAGTCTTGAATTTCTCAAATTGAATTCTGATTAATTGCTGAACAACGCCATTTTCCACTGTTCTACTGTCCAATTCAAATGTGTTCTAGCGAAAGTTCGTCTAAAACAGGTATGGGCAACCTACGGCCCGCGGGCCACATGCGGCCCTCGAGTAAGATTTGTCCGGCCCGCTGCTGAATTCTTTCGTTGCATATTAGCACGGCCCGTCTAAACTTAATTCATAATGAATCATAAGGATACTACAAAAATGTATATTATTCAAGATTACTCGCAGCATAAAGCTTCTACAAAAAAGGTTGCCCATGCTTGGTCTAAAACATAGTTGTAAAGAAGGTTTTATCAAAAATTTAATCATTAAATGAAAAATGTTGAGTAACACCTTTTTTGTAAGTGCTTTTTCGTAAGCAGTGGATTTTCCGCTGGTCTGTAACTTCTTAAATCGTGTTCAGTAGCTCGTCTACGAACTGTGATGTTTTAAACGTTTAAATCAAGAGTCCTCACAACCTCAGTAGAAGTGGCAAACGAAGTTTCTTTGAAAATTCCACAAATTCTTCTACCCATTTGCTTGGACGTTTTTCGCGGATGTCCACCAGAATGCACTGTAATAACGCTATTAGTTGAGTTGTTATTTTTAATAAGTCTGCAGATGATAGATCTATTGATGTTATATTTTTTAGTGATAGAACTTTGCGATTACCCTTGCTGAAAATCGATTATTATACGCGTTTTAAAACTATCGCGGTATTTATCGCGCGCCATTTCAAAGCGTCTGAATACTTTCAATATTTAAAACCAACTAACGCCTGATTTGCTTTAAAAATTGCAAAAACAACTTAAAAGCAACCGCTGCATACATGAAGTACCGTTATCTCTTACAACATAAGTTGTCGATTGTCTTCGAGTACTTTGAATATATTTTGTTTTTGTGATTTGTCTACTTTTGAATTACGTTGTCGATAATGAAATACCGACTAACTTATTTTTAAATTACTGGCGTACATATACTTGTGCATATAATTGTCTTAAGTTAATTTTTTTATTTAAAAATGGCAACTTAAATTGTACGATTATTTTGTTGCTTTTTCTTGCAGAGTACTGTAGGTCAATTCCCTATGATTCGCGGCTGCGTCAATATGAAATGGGGACACACGTCCAAATCAATGTTTCTATCATTGATAACGGCCGTGAAATTCTACCTGGATCTGTCATTCAACATCTTTTGATTTTCATTTGCGATTAGCCATTAGTTTCTCATAATTTTGCACACGTTTTGATCCACATTGAATTCATTCTTTTACAAGTTTTTAGTTATAGTGTAGATGTTGCAGATTAAAAATTTTGCAGTTTTTCAGATTACCATAAAATTTTCATTAATATCCCTTGAATTTTCAAGTTTGTACCTCTTTAATAATGATGGGGAAACAAATCAATAATATTTAGATATTCCGTAAAGAAACCAGGTGCTTTACATTGTTTTTTTTTAAATCGTCAACTAATCCCCATCGTGTACAAGAATAACCGAACTCTTAGGTCCCATTTATCATCCAAATGCATGACGAACATTTAGGATTATCAACATCGACCGCATATATACCTACAGATTTATAAATATATACGTTTTGCGTACGTGTCGTTCGTATTTCTGCCCGCGTCCGTGTGTATAGGTAATTTATAATGGGACAGTATGCATGCACACATACCCTTGGATCGAATCCAAATACGCCGTTGGCTCGAGCGACGGTCATTTTTATTCGTAGAATGATCCTTTGGGGTCAAAAATCTAGTAGGTGAAAGTTACTGACGGGGCCAGATCGTAAATGTGTGCACCGAATGGATATTCATGTACAGGTGTGTTGCTAAAAGAGGGACGGATTTTTTTGAGGAACGACGCGAGTAAAGGTTCCTCCGTATAATAAACAAGCAAGAATGAGATTCGGTACCTGGTGGACGTCGTAATAATCCGTTTTAAAAATTCCTTAACAACATTACATGAAATGATATACATATTAATATACATAGATATATACGTATATAGTAGCTACGTATAACATTCACATATGCGTTCAAAGGTCGCATGGCGTTCTAAACTTGCTGATTGGTGATATAATGGCTTTTGCTGGTTGTGGATTTTAGTTCGTAATTATATGCAAACGCATATCAACGTCACAACTTGCTAGGAATACGAGTAGAATTACTGCGACTTAATACTAACAACTGAAAAATTCCATTTCAGAAAAACAAAAAAGATAAGAACTCGAAGATTTCTATTTCCGCGATAATTCCGATGATATTTCAATTTACATCCACTGTTGGTAGTTTTCCTAAACAAATTATCGTATAATGCATTATCTAAATAAGCTATACGAAATCTTTTTACTGTAAATATTTTCTATATGTTATGGAGAAATTTCATAATTCTTGTGATGAATGTATAGCCGATTCCATTAGCAAAGATCCACCGATGAATTCAAAATTAATTTTTTTTTTTTTTGGTAAGGTGAAAGCGCCTTATCGGTTGTGAGGAGTTTAAAATACCTTGCTATTACTGCAATTGGAATTTGCAATATTAAAAAATGTACATGGTTATCATAAACTGTCCCCGTTCGACTTCAAATCGCACAACACTTTCCGCACCAAAAGGCATAGAGTAAACCCCGGAAAGACATTATATTTTATTGATAATTTCCATAATATGATGATTTTTTACACATCATAAAAGGTTGAAAGGATTCTTATTTGTAGGCCGTGACCCATCACCAATATCGATCAACCTTTAGAGTATGAAAGTAAGTTGACTTTTTGAGTTCTCATTAAGGTCAAAGAAATTTCTCTCTCTTTCAGTCCTCACATTTAGGCAAAGTGTTTTTAATCCTAGCAGCTATGGGAGTTGGATGTGGTGTTGAGCGGTGTGCAGGGTCTTTCTTCTAGGGATTTCTCCTCATGTTTGTTTTAGGTTTTCTTCTAGCTTTTCTGTATTTTATCAACTGATTTTTTTCTTCTTTTCACATTTTTTAATCGACTCCTCCAGTTCGCGTTAAGATCAAACATGGGTTTCGTCTTCCAACTGTCAAATTCACAGAAATGGAAACTGGTACATCTGTGTGTATATTCAGGAGCTTTAGTTGAACTACTCTTTGCATTTTACTCCTGTTTTAGCAACTCCCAAATTGCCCTACTCTTATATATCAACACTTAAAGAAGCGCCATCTAAAAGCTGTTGCCACAAGAGCCACAAGACAAATCGCTCCTAGGATAGAAATAAGAATACCCAACCAACTTTCTCAACATGCGCTAATGTGCAAGGTTCCTTCCAACAACCAAACCCACGAAAATCTTAACCCTAAAGCCTATATACCTGATGTGCGTCAAGCTAGGTGTGGTGCTGAGTATTTTATGCAATACTTCTTGCAAAATTGTCTTCATATTTTCGTATTTTATGTCTTGTTCTGTATTTCTTTATAGCTCTCCTCCCTTGGTTTCTTATCTCTTGCTGCATTTTCAACCTTTTAATTTCACGTTAAGATCGAGAAGATGGTCTTGTTTGCAAACGACCAAATTCATTTAAACTTTTTCTTCCTCCTCTCATTCCTAAAGCATGGTTATCTACTTTCGTGATTGTGAGCCTGAGTATGAAGTTAAGTTAAGTTCGTAACGTACTTCTTACCTAAATTTCTCCTTTAATTTTTGGGTTTTGTTCTGTAGCTCCCCAAGGCTGTTGCTATTCTTCAACTTTTATTGTTTCTTATTGTATTTTTCAATCTAATTCTTCCGTTTTGCGTTAGTCTCCTCTTCTGGACACATAATCCACGAAAATCTTCTTTATCCTAAAACGTGTCTATCCTCATCAGTGCCGAGCTGGAAGGGGAATTGACCAATTCGTAGAGTATTTCATCTAAAACTTTTCCCGTCCTTTCCTATTTGGGCTTTTGTTCTGTAATTCCTCTCTCACTTGTTACCTGTGATTTTCCCTGATTTGCTACATTTTTCAACCGATTTCTTTAATTCGTGTTAGAGTCAAGAAGATGGTGTCTTTCTTTCAGAACTTTTTTTTTCAGTTCCTCTCCTGTTTGACGTTTTATTCTGTATTTCTCTATAGTTTCCCTCTCATTCCTTAACTGCTTTTTTATCTTTTTTCCTACATTTTCCAACCGATTCCAGTTAGTATTTGGATGAAAGATCCTTTATGAATGATTATGTCTACGGCAATCATTTTCCTCTCATTGTTCTCAATCCCTTTACTTCTAGAGTGCGTTTGCTATCCTAAGTTTCGAGCTTCGTTTGGAGTCGAGGAGTTCGTAAGGTAATCGTTCTAGACCTCTCTCAATTTTTTTTTGCAATTTTCGGTATTTTTACTGTATTACTCTAAAGTTCTTCTTTGTTTTGTCAACTTAGTTTCCTATTCTTTCTTGCCCCATTTTTAACCGACTGCTTCACTTCCTGTTAAGATGGGAGAGATGGTTTTCTCTGTGAATGAGCAAGTTCTTAGAATTCTCCTCCTAATTTATACTACAGCCCGTATAAGTGACGAAATGGGTGTTGAATTGAGCGGTGTGTAAGATATTCCTTTTTCCATAACTTGCTCCTTTTTTCGGGTTTGGTTGTTGTTATATATTCCCGTAAAGTCCATGTGCGGCAACCGCGTTTTCTACCTTTTCTTATCACATTTGTTAGCCGACTTCTTCAGTTCGCGTAAAGGACACAGAAATAGTATCTTCTCGAAATGACTTAAAACTTAAAATAGCGATCATAAATAATAACTAAAGTTTTTGCATAAACTTTGGTCTGCATACGACGTTTTTATAGGTGGTTATTGAAAGCAAGAAGTGGGTAACTTAGAATTACCCGATGAGAAAACTGCTAGGGTTATGTAAGAATAAGCAAAGAAAAATGGGAGATACTGCTAGATTTCGTTGCTTCGATAAATGGAATGTGTTGGTAAGAAGAAATATATTTTTGAAAAGCAGTTTTTCGCAAAATGTTAAAGGGTGGGAATTTTTTTAGCTTTGGCATTTACAAGAAATGTCACGTTTCCTCCTCTTAGAAAAGTGTTGAGGACAAAAAGGTGATGAAGTGGACGGAGTTACAAAACCATTGCCCCCAAGAAAATTTAAAGATTTGCAGAAATGGTAAACAGATACGACGATTGATTTGACTTAATTGTAAGTCTTCTACTAACACTGTATCATATCAAGACCCGGTTAAAGATATTGACCTTGTTGTCACGCCCAAAATAAATCTAAAATGTGTGCTGAGTAGTTTATGAATGTCATCTAGTGCCGGTAGTAGTACAATTATTACCAAGTAAAATTCCGAAAACTAATTAACCCCAATTTTCGCCAATTCGCCAATTATCTCTCCAGCATCAATAAAACAATTCAACGCAAATTAAAACAAAAACTTAATATTTTGACTGTGCTCGAGTTCACGGCCCTTTTACCGTAGGAACACGGCATATATATCTTCTTCACGTTCTATTCCGTACCGCTACATCTGTGTTTGTCCTTTTCCACCTGAATTGACATTATCAGCAACGTCATCAACAATTGTGCTTTTTTCCGATATTTATTTTCCTCGAGGCCGAGATCATCGCCTACGATAATACTGGAAAAGCGCACGTTTTCCGACTGAAAGGGACGACATCGACGGAGGTGGCCGCGTGGCTGTCGTTGTCACCGTAGTTCACATCGTAGTAGTTTGCCACGCGTAAACCAAACGCGATTCTATTTACAAATAAGCAACTGTTCTCTCTCTCTCTCTCTCTTACTCTTTCTTTATCCGCATCGGACTTTATTACGTGAAAAATAAGCGGCGGCGACGACGTCGACGTCGGCTTATTCGTTTTGTTTACAACTCTCTCTCGACCGACCGCAAATTGTGAATTTGTTAATGAAGGCGCGAGCTTGCGCTTTACTAGTTAAACCGTTACGGTGGCCGTTCGGTAGATGCACGCGGAGTGTATAAAATGTTATCCTTATTACAACTGCGGACGTTTAGATCGCGAATAACAGTGCATTAATTAAAGTAGATTATCTGCGGAAAGTGCGTGGTATGTACAACGGTGACTGAAATTCGCCGATTTTACTTTTGAAAGTCTTATTAAATCTGATGCCGAAAAGAAGCCTAAAGGAACGGAGAAAATATCTATATTAACAGTAGATTCGACATATAACTAAAAATGTTAAATACGTACGAAATATTAAAAAGCAGTTCAAACATTTACCAGCAAAACCACAATAATTTTAGTAGACCTGAATGGAAGAGTGGGCAAGGTGAATGAAGGAATAGAGCGTGGTATCTGGGAAAAGGAGGAGAAACCTCGAAAAACACAAATAGAGTATTGCATTGTGTTGATGAATGAAGTTTACGAAGAAGTTCAAGCACCAGAAGATTAGCAAGTAGGAGTTATTGTACCCATATACAAAAAGGAAACTCAAGAGAGTGAAGATTTTTAGAGGAATAACATTAATTAGCACAGTCGCAAAACTTTATACCAGTGTAATGGAAAGTAGAATAAGAGAAAGGTTAGAGTAAACTCTAGAGGACACGCAATACAGCTTCAGAGCAAACAGAGGAGTGACAGAAGCCAACTTTATAATTAGACAAATAAGTGAAAAAGTTATAAGGGAGGTATGGGAGGCTCACGTATATTTCATACATCTGGAGAAGGTCTTTAACAAATTAAACAGAGAAGACATATAGAAAACCTTAAAAAAAGAAGAATCGACAAGAAAACAATAAACGGAATAAAACAAATTTTGTTAGAATAAGACACGAAGAATCACAGCGATTTGAAACCACAAATTATTGAGCCCTGCTATTTACTTCAGTTCTGGATGAAGGTAAAAAGCGGCGAAAAAGACAGTTAAAGCAGATGTTATATCTGCCGATGTTATAGTGCTAATGGCACAAAACGAAAAGATATAGAACGAAAATCTGAGAATATACAATGAGAGTCTGGAGAGTATAAATATGTGAATAAACGTACAAAAACATGGATACGAACTCTTGTGGTGAGGGAGCGCGCGGATCGCCAAATGGAACATAAAACAAATATACGCTGCGCCCGATAAGGTACAGAAACAGAAATTTCATCCAACTTCCGGCGATGAAATGGCATCATTTTAATCGATGACATAAACGTACAAAAAACATAGATAATGATTATAAGCACCAAGGAGGAAAGACACGAGATTTGCCTGCAGGGAAAAAAAGCTAGAAGAGGACTGAATAGTTTTAAATACTTTGGGGAAAATGTGATGAAAGGCGGAAGGTTGGATGGAGAAATCACGAGAAGAACTGGAGCAGCTTAAAGACTATTCAATTGCATTAAAAAACCGTTTTAAGTAAAAGAGAGATACCCAAGCCCAACAAAAGCGCAAATTTTTACCCAGTAGTAACGCCAATTTTAACATACGGAAGAGAAGTGTGGACAACAACAAAGAACCAAAGAAGCAGGTTACAAAGCATGGAAGTGAGGTTTCTGAAAAAAAGGGAGGTGAAACAATCCTGGACGCAATCAGAAATGACACTATTAGGAAAAACGCGAAGGTTAAATCGATACAAGTCGTAGTGGAGGCGAGTCAGTTGAGATGGATAGGGCATGGTTTGAGAATGGAGAAAACCAGGACGGTTAAGAAAGTGTGCGAGGCACGAATACCGAGGAGAAGCAGAAAAGGAAGACCAAGAAAAACTTGGGCAAAAGAAATGAAGACAGCGGTTGAAAAACGAGGTATAAAATGTAGCAAAATCCGTGGAAGAACACGGGATAGAAAAAAGGATAACAGCTCGAGAGCCCAACTTCACCACCTTACACTCGAAAGGGCAAAAGGCTTTAGGATTAGTTAGTTCAATACAATTCAAACATTTAAACGCACTGAAGCCTTTCGACCAAGCTTAACAGTGACAATGCGATAAGACGTCGGGGGTCATGTGAGATGTGTCACAATGCAATCATTTCTTCACTAGACACGGAATAGAAATAGAGGAGAAAGAAACCTACGATATTTCTCGAGTAAAATAGATAGAAAAAGAAACTCGTTAATCGTCTAGGTATACACGAAACCCGACAACGTTGACGGCGACGACGTGTTGTCGTATCTTGCATTATTACCTCGTTAAATCATTCTTTTCCCCTAAATTTGTCTTGATTAAAATATTGTCTTATCGTTGGGATTGGTACTGTCATCGATTAAAATGATGCCATTTCATCGCCGGAAGTTGGATGAAATTTCTGTTTCTATACCTTATCGGGCGCAGCGTATATTTGTTTTATGTTCCATTTGGCGATCCGCGCGCTCCCTCACCACCAGAGTTCGTACGGCAAATACGATAATTTGTCTAGACGCAATGGAAGACGAATTTCGTGTATGTGGTCTACTTCGTTGCGGTTTATACGCCGTATTGGTATTGGTGTCGTCCCTGCCAGTCTGGAATGGGAGATTATCTCAGCTCTTGAACTGGAGGTTGATTTGACGTAATGACTGAATTCGCAGTAGTTAACTGGTACAAATTTAATCATTTTATTGTTACAAACAACAGAATAAATTGCTATTAGGTTAGGATGCAATTTCATTTCAAACTATTATTTAACACCAACCGCAACTAAAAATTCGGAATGCTTGTCACGGTGGTTCTGACATTTACCACAACGATTTAGAAAGCTCTAAATATACATTTTGACCATTACGTTGCAATCCTCAGCCGATAAAATACGCAAACATAAGAAAATGTTACTCGTATTGAGATGGACCCACATGAACTATTATCTACGTAGTTATCATCTACTAGTTGACCGATCAAGGTATGCTTTGTGTGTCTAGTCGCTTCATTTCTTAAGTTTAAGGTTTAATAAAACCTTCCTTCCGATTTTACGAGGGCGAACATTTAATATCGAACAAATTAATTGTTGCCTACATTCCCTTAAAACAGGTTCTCTTTCGGCAAGTCAAAGAATTGATTCACATTACATTTCAGCCTATTTTCGGAAGACAAGCATTTTTTTCCAGATTATTCCCCAAATTTCTTAGTTAACAAGAAAATTCGACGTGCTAAATGTTAAAGATAAGATGAATATGGCAGTTCTGGACATAATTTGGACTAACGTTTGCTGTATAAAAGCAAAAACTATCTTCTCTAAGGATGTGGTGGTGTTTTCTTCTTCTTAGTAAAGCTTTTTCTTCTTTTTCTTTCACTTTATCCTTCTGCCCATCTAAGGAGTCGAAGAAGCATTTTTAAATCCTCAATTATTTCCTCGCTTACTTTGCTATAAAATGTAGTTCCTTTCTGCGGGTACACCATCGGCAAGATGTCTTTCATATTCCAGAAAGTGATTATCAAGAATATTTCTTAACAGGATTGAGTTTTATCTTTCCGATGTTCTAGTGTGGTGAACTCTTGCGAACCGCCCGCATTATCTGGGTCTCATCTTCCTCTCTTTCTTTTCTCCAGCAAAAACAGATGCTACCGGTTCCCAAATTATCATTCGCAAAAAGAAAACTCGCAAAAAGGACGCTTGAGAATCCAGAAATTGTACCAGATAAAGCTGGAGGTACGCCCAAAAATGTAGATATTGAGACGTATGGAATTGAAGAAACTCCAAAACAAGAAAATGAGACAGAAAGGTTAAAGGAACGTCAAAGAAATTTGGAAATCGTGGTAGAAAAGTTTAAAAAGTGGAACAGTTGTTGCAGATGATATTGAAATAACTTCTAAAACTTTAAGATTGTCCAAGAAAAACTTCCTTCGGAGAAAGTTAAAGATATCACCGGAAATTTAGAAGTTGTGACGGAAATAATTGAAGAAAAAGGAAGTTGATGTCAGGAAAATTGAAGGAGCGTCTAAAAACTAGGAAATCGAGAAAGGGTTGAACAATTGCCTAAAAATTTTAAGGTTATTGCGGATATAATTGGAGGAAAACCCCAAGCATTGGAAATTGCCGCAAAAATCAAGGAAACTTACACATTTAGACGTCGTGGCAAAACAAAATTCGAGTGATATAGAAATAATTTAAATTTAGAAGGCTTGCCAGAAGGAATTGAACAGAGTCCCGAAAACGAAGCCAACGTCACCACGTTGACTTCGTTTTCGAGAAGAAGTTGATCGCCTAAAAATATGGAAGTCGAGATAGACAAGATTGAAAAGCAACCACACACCCACAAATTTGAGAGTTATTGCAGGGAGAATTTAAGGAGCGGCCTAAATTGTTGCCCGCTGCTTTAATTCTTCCTGCAATAACTCTCAAATCTGTCGCAAATAAAATTGAAGGGAAATTTATGTTTTCTCAGATAAAAGTTTTGTTTTGGGTACACTGACTTATTTATCGTAACACATCCTCCAAGTTATTGAAGTGCCTGATGTAACAATGATTTACGACTATGCGTTGGATATAGGCGAAGGCTGTAGCCTAGAAATTAAACCTGCACAACCTATCCTAAGATCCATTTGATTTTATTTAACATATGGACCGAATTTTACTAGCGTTTGTGTTTCTTTGCCTGAATAAGAAACTTTTGCGTTTACTTCTCACTGTCTGCAGTTCCCGATCATTTCATTCTGAAACTTCGAAAATTAATTTCGGCTTCCTGTGACAGTAGGGAAATATTTCTTCTTGAAAATTTCGTTTTGTTTATTATTAATTTTCGTCTGTTTTAATTTGATTTGAGGATTTGTATTCTTCAATACTTATTTATTTAATCAATGAGTCCACTGTATATATATATATATATATATATATATATATATATAATATCCTTAGGTATATGTGACACGCCTAAATCCTGAAATTCTTTCAGTCATGATTCTGAACCTTGTAACCTTCAAATAGATACAATTCTACTGACAGTGCATAGTATGGTCCACCAGTTAACCAGTAATTTTGCGTTCCCGAAGCAATATAGGTCAGGTCTTGCACATGTTTTATAAATCTTGACCTTGCATTGAATGGTGAGATACTTGCTCTTCTATTCCATCTTGCTAAGGTGGCATGAAACTTTTTTTTCACGTCTAATCATTTGTGCGAATTTGCAAAAGTGAGTCAAAATTATCACTTTTTAGAGCTCCACTTCGAAATTCTAAACAAAAGGATAGTTCAAACGTTTTCAGTTAGATTAGTACTTATTTTCCACGCGTTTTAAGTACATATATGCCTCGTCTTTGTAGCTCTTATATGAATATAGTTTTCAAAGTATGCAAACCATTTGGTAAATTTATGTAAATATTAGTGATAAAGTGAGATTATTTCTAAAGAAGGATTGACACAACACTATCGATGTATTTCTAGCATGCATGAAGGAACCTCCAGCTAACGAAGGTATTTTAACAACAAATTTGCGATTTTCACTTAGGTAAATCGACTTTTGAGGAGTATGTTTGATATCCAAATTTATATTCTTGTCTAGGTCCATCATGTTTATATCCTTGCGTAACTTAAAAACTGACTTCGTTAATAGCTTCTAACGATGTTACTCCGGAGATGATGTTTCGCTCCCCTGTGTTTGGCTCCCTAAAAGTATATGTAGATAACGTCAATGACTAATACACAAAGATTACTGGGGCAAGACTGCTTGTTACGTCAATTTCTTCCCTAATTATTTGTCTTGCACATAAACCAATAAAGCACTCTCTTTGAATAAACTAATTGTGTTTGCTGACATTTCACATACCTACATACATACGTATTTAACTTGAAACTTTTTCGTCCTAACGTTATGCCTAGAGCAACATACTTACATATTTGCAGGATTATAAAATTCTTACAATCCGAAAAAAATCTTTACGTTATCACTATTTATACAAGTAAATTAGAGATTCTTCAGATAATTCTTGATTAACGATCCGACTTTAAGTTTTGTGCAAACAACTAAGTGGAGAACATTGCAAATATAATCGATTCTCCATTGTCTCCGCAAATAGAAGCAATAGAACGCACATATGCAGCGCTAAATTGTTCATATCTCGACGTTTTTATCTTATCTCCTCTCCAGGGAAACTTGTAGGTTATCTTGATGATCGTGGTCGTATTATAAAAGGCAATCGAGAAGTTAAAGTCTCGATAGGAAAGTACAATTACTACACTGATAACGGATTTGAAGTGATTGTCTGTAAACTAATCAAGAAGGTTAATATATGAGGCGAAGACACAATTATGTATTTCTTTTTTGTGGAAAATCTTTAGTTTCCTGCTGAGTCGATGTTGTAAATTATTGCATTTTTTTACTTGATGTACGTCTTTGTGGAGTGTTTGAGAAATCGGATAATGCAACATCTGTAAAAACATAATTTTATTTTCACGCAACTTAATCATAAATTGAGTATACGAGGTGTGTAAATAAAGTAATGGTAATAGTAGTTGTATTCGAGCTCACTGGAGCCCGCTAGAGTCAGCGTGACTTTGTCTGCAACGACTGTTTTAGAGAAACAAATGTATTTGTGCGTTCGGGCAATGAGTAATACAGATTTCGAGCAACTGTATGCGATCCGGAAACCAAACACTAGAATATGGAATGGCACACTCCAAACTCTTCAAGGCAAAAACACGAAAGAGCAAGTCAAAGATCGAAAGCGTGCTGATTTGCTTTTTTGATAGCCAAGGAATCGTTCGCAAAGAGTTTCTACATTGGGCCATTGGGTTAATCGACACTTTTATCGAAAGGTTCTTGAATGACTTTGAAAAAGGGTCATGCGTGTGAGAGCAAGCATCAAAGAACTGGGTGTTGCATCACGACAATGTCACGCAGCAAATTCGGTAAACCGTTTCTTGGCCAATAAGAACGTTCTTGTAGCTCCTCACCCCCTTAAATCCTTTTGATTTCTTCCTCTTCCCG
This sequence comes from Chrysina gloriosa, assembly GCA_038088585.1. Lineage (NCBI taxonomy): Eukaryota > Metazoa > Arthropoda > Insecta > Coleoptera > Scarabaeidae > Chrysina > Chrysina gloriosa. The sequence continues at coordinate 23,860,005 of CM076093.1, read as the reverse complement.
AGATTGAAACAACACCTCAAGAAACGTCGTTTTGGGACATTGGACAACATTCAAACGGCTGTAACCGAGCAGCTGAATGCTATTCCAGTATTCGAGTTCCAACACTGCTCTGAGGAATGGAAGAACCATCTTCAGCGGTGTATGGCTTTGCAAGGTAATTACTTTGAAGGGGACAATATTAAATTCGTAATGTTATTGGAACAAAACAACTTAATAAAAATCGGACTCATTACTTTATTAACTACTGCGGACATACAAATGTATAAATGAACACGAATTTTTATTTTTCTTCTGCGTAAAGATATGACGATTAAATAAAATACAATACACACGTAGACCGTGAGGGAGACTAAACAATGATCCCATAAACACTTACCCAAAGCGAGCCAACAGCACCTAACGAAAATACACACACGATGGTTTTTCTCGGGAAGAAGACTCTTCCGTACATTTTCAGACAAAAGCACAAACATCTGGCGTATATGTCTGCATCAATGCCGATTATCTTGCATTAATTAAAGGCGGGCGATGTGGTTGCCTTCATTTTGGAGTATGTCCCACGTATGTACATACACGTTTACTTTGGAAACACCGTCCTAAGTCTCGTCATACCTACATTATCAGCGTCGGTGTGGTATACGCGTTGCGGATACATTCGTAGTTACAACAATACCGACAATGGAAACGGAAAAAGAGCGTTATTTAATTTTGGAAGCATTAGGATAATTACTTGAAGGGCCTACGGCGGTAAAAGTGGGAGACTGCCGTAGTGAATTTCGCATTATTATTCGATTTACACAAAAAATGTTTTAATGGAATTTCGGATTATACATATATCCGCGATGGTTTTCGGTACGTAGGTGCGCGAAGGGTATTCTAAATTTAAAAATGCAATGAACGAATTAGTCGGCGTGATGCTAGCTTTTAGGAATACAAATGTTGGAGCCAGACATATCCTGGATATAATACAGATTAGTTTTTTATGTATATACAGAGACTTTGAAACTCTCAAATTGATGAAAAAGATCTGAAACCAACTCTCCCAGCCATACGATGTTTCCTCTCGCGATCTTCTAGGTTTAACAACATTTCTCTTGCAGTACAATTAAGATAACAAACAAGAAAAGACAGACCCCATGATGGAACAACAGCATAGAGGAAGAAACTAAAGCCAAGAAGTTGAAATGGCAACAGTACCTGAGACAAAGAACAGAACGAATTATGAGCAATATTGATATCAACGAGACCTAGTAAAGAAAAGAGTCAGAGAAGGTAAGGAAAGATCCTGGGAGGAGTTTGGAAAAGCAATAGAAAATAATAGTAAAGGCAGTGTTAAATTATTTGACAGAGTGGTCAAAACGATGAGAAAACGTAAAAATGTTCAGTCTAAGTGTATGAAGAAAAACGATGGAACCATAGTAGCAGAAGGGAAAGAAATTATGGAACGCCGGAAAGAGTACTTTCAAGAATTGCTATGTTTAAACAATACAACCAATACAGAGCAAGAGAAACACAATCCAGAACTAGAAATCGAGAATGACCACATAACATCTGATGAACTAAACCAAGCTACTAAGAGGATGAAAATAGGTTAAGCACCAGAAACATCAGAAATGATCAAGTACCTAGGTGAAACGGGGAAAGCTTTATTACTGGGATTATATAATAAAGCAGAATGAGGAGAGGGAATAGAACACAAGATAAGGACATTAAATAGGAAAGCCTACTTCGTATTCCTGGATCTTGAAAAAGCTTTTGTCCCAAGTCGCAAGAGCTCAAATCTGGAGGATACTAAAAGAAAGAAAATCCCGGAAAAGTTAATAAGAGTAATACAAAGTTTATACGGAAACAACTATAGCTATGTGAGAACTAACAACATGAAGTCAGACATGTTTGAGACTGGGGATGAACTGAGACAAGGGGGAGTTATCAGCCCGGTTTTCCTCACGACATTCATGGACAACATCGTTAAAGAATGCAAAGCAAAAGTGAAAGGAGTCCATATGGGGTATAGGAACCTGAACTCCATAAGAATATCAATATGCGCTTTTTTCGGACGATATCGCTATCATAGCTAACAGCGAGAAAGAAGTAGAAAATGATCTAATGATATGGAAACACACACTAGAAAAATACCAAATCAAACTGGACATAATGAAAGCAAGAGTAATGGTCTTCGCAAAACAGGAAAAATTATTAATATCAAAATAAAGGACACAAGACTAGAACAAGTAAACAACTTTAATTATCTGGGAGTACTAATTCAAAACAATGGGTCCGAAGAAGTCGAAGTATACCAACGGATTGAAAAGGCAAACAAGACATCTTACTCGTTGACCCGAACTTTTTAAACAAGAAAGAAGTACCGCCTAAAACTAAAACGAATGCACATACGACAATATACAGACCCATATTAACCTACGTTTGTGCATCATGGATTCTCTCAAAATACCAACTAACAAAATACAAGCGATGAAAATGAAGTTCCTAAGAAAAGTAAGAGATGTCACGCTGATGGATAGGGTGGGAAGCAACAAAATTAGAGAAGACTTGGAAATAGATTCAATACAAAAATTCGTAGGGCATGGTGGGGACATCTGCAATGTATGAGTAGGGGTAGACAGGTCAAAAAAATATGGCAAGCGAGACCAGTAACGAAGAGAGGTAGAGGCAGACCACCTACAGCCTGCGACAAAAAATAGGATCAATACGGACCAGCAAAGGTAGTACTTGGAACGAAGCAAAGAAAATTGCGGAGAACAAGAAGCTCTGGAATAAGCTTGTGTATGATTAGATAATTATTAGAATTATTGTAGCCCTACACCTTACAGTAGAAGGGTATTACATTTATAGAGTTAATCTGCAAAAATTGAACCAAATACGATTTGATCTCGTCATTATCATTATTGAGAAGATTGTAAGAGACGAAATAATAAATGATATTGTGCAAGATTAGAACTGTATGGTAGATGTGCCAAGGGATTCCAATCAAACTGCGATAATTATTGGCAGGTACCCAAAGATGGGTGTCGCCTTGCATTGTCATGGTGGAATACAATACCTTTATGACTTGCCAATTCCGATCGGTTTTCTTGAATTGGTTAGCAGCACCAACGATTAGACACCTCCATATACCGATTTGGCATTTCAAATATGTAAACTTAGAGTTAAATTCAAATTGAACCCATCTAACATTGAAATTTGCGAGTAGTGGGATTTAATTGCCAAAACCAGAGATTATTCACTTCTTAGTAATCTATTCTAACCTAGCTTGTAAATTACATCCTGCCGTGCGTGCGTTAGAACGATCACAATGATAATCTCCTTACGCAATAATCCATTAAAATCGTATTTAAAACCGCGTTGTACCGTGTATGCATGCGACCTTGCGAACCGCATATTTATGAATGTGGCCTTCCGAATTACGACTCAAAAAATCTGCTTTAGTAGATTTGAATTTTAATGAGTGGACACTTAAATAGCGACTTAATGCCCTAGGAAGTAGGACACCATAGCGCCTGTCTACGCGTGTGTGCGTCTAAATTCGCCTCTATAAAACGTGCCTAAAGCTCGACGGCTCGAATAATGAACGTTTCCATTTCCCATAGATCGTTAAGAAACATATGGTTCCAAAATATGACCTTGTTACTGACTAATTTATCGCTGTGTCGCGTATAAAATAGAATAAAATACGACAGGACTCGAACGAGTTGGTGTCACGTATGGATCTGTGTATGTAACTATTACAACGCTGACCGCTAAATCGACACTGTTCATCGACGATTTTGGGGTTTTTCCTCGTTTAGCAACGCAATGGTACAATGTAAAACGGGCGAAGGAGATGGAAGAGGCGGTCAAGTTGACGTCTCTTTCGAGGAGAGAAACCTTACGTTACCATCGGTTACCTAGGTTACGTGATTGGCGTTGTCGTTCTGCTCGACAGATCGTTTTCTAGTGGGGCTTTCTGGTGGCTTCCTTCTGTGTATCGCATTGAAACGTACAATTAACTATTATTGAAATTACTAAATTTACCTCAAGTACTACGTAGTAAGTGGTGTATATATAGCCCTTGGTCTACAGAAACAGAACTTCGACAATACTCATAACGATGCTTACAATAAACAAATGTCGTGTAAATCCACATTGTTAAGTTTCAATGTGGGATTGAAAGTTACGACCTAGAAAATAGTTAGAGACAGTAAACAAACTATTTCTCGATATTGCCTATAGTTTTACTAATATTTTTAAAAAGTTTGAAATTCAACAGTTATTACGTGTGCTAGCAAAGAATATAGCACGTATCTTTAGTCGATGGATTTTACTAAGGCACCAACTCCGCCTAAAGCAATATTACAGACTATTAACAGGCTGTAATCTTCCGTCCTATTGAGTATAAATTATTGTAAATATATGGCAGGTCATTGCACAGCTTCGTACTGCTTGTGGTCCAGCGATATATTTGTATGGTAAGTAGTTCTTACGGGCTAGAATTGTCTGTTAACTCAACAAATCTAAGAGTACTAAGACTTGCACCTATTGCTATCTGTGTCCATATCCTATTATTTTTTGTTTTACTTTTTCAATCGGCAATATGCAAAGTCAAAGTGGCTTTTTGCTTCTTTATCGTATTTATCTTATGGTCTTCGTCTTCCCATCCTTGCATTCTCTGATCCATATAACTCTGTTAATTCCTTACTTTCCCGTCTTATCTGTTTCGTAGTAATATTCTTAGTTCACTGTTTGGTTTATTTTTCCCGTTATCTATGTTATATATTCGAAGAGAACTATTGGTCGTTTTTCCGTTTTGTACAGCTGAGCTTTTAGACTTTTAAAAGATAGCTTACTATTTGTTACACTTTTTAGCGCATATATACACGTTTTTGCTGTAAATCCTGTATTTCTTCGTCTGTTCCCAATTCTGTTGAAAGTATGCGGTCAAGATATATGTCATTTTCTACCTTTTCCAGTTTATATTCTCCTACTATATTTTCTTCGAATTCTCCACCGTTCTACGTCATGTATGTATATTGTTTTGGTCTCGTTGAATTATAACCTCATTTTATCGACTACCATTTCCATCAGTAGTTTCTTTAGTTGTTTTATTTCTTGTATCAACTGTCCCAACAATCGTCTTTATACGTCAAACGCAAATGAGCGTTAATGTTGGTTTCCCTTCTTACTTTCTCCGAGAAGTTTTCTGTGCCTTTATTTTGGAAAGTAAGTGAAAATTAAGGAAAAGGAAAATCAAAGTTAGGGTCATCCAGTTCTTGCTTTTGGGTCCATTAACGAAGCAATTTACATTGGCTCTTATTGTGGGAAAATGTGTGCCTTCTTTATGGCGCGAGCAAATTTTTATCATCTAGGCAATGTAACGTAAAACCCAAATAATATATATACACTCTATCTTTATACACTGGTTTTTATCATTTTCTACGTTTCTTTTCGTTTTGCAGCTACAAGGGCCATAACTTTCAATATTTCACCGTACCTTTCTGAACATTTTTTATACTTATCATTACTTGAAGATCTCTTTCTTATTTGTGCGTCTCTTATTCTCTTCCTTATAGCTTCCCTTCCTAAATCTTCTTAAGAAAATGTACTGTCAAGTTTTTGTACAATTTTTCTTTGAGATATACATATGTAATTCAGTAATCGGCAGTATTTTTGTACGGGAAGTAGTTGCTTTGTAAGCGACGTTGTTTATTATACCTATTTTCAAATTGGGCCATAAAAATTATGAGCCGGAGTGATCTACCGGTGAGGGAGCCAGCCTGCAATGCTGATGATTCAATCCAGCGCCGTTTGTTGCCCACCCAATCACCAAACATTGGGCACGTGCATTCATTGCGAACAAGGCGGTAATAATGGCGGTTGTTTAATGCGTGGTATTCATCACATCATCACGCACCATTTCTGAATGGAGGGATATGTGGAAATCGGGTAGAAACCAACGATACGAGATTCTGGACGTTCCGCTTTGTAGGCCATGCTTCTTCGCGGTGCACTACTGTCTTATTATGCAAGAGAAAATTATTCATAAATATCGCCTTTCTTCGTTCTAAAAAATATTATGATTGAATATTCATATAAATACATGACGTTGGTACGTATTATCTATCTCTTTATATTGTGATTTAGACCTTTGTGGCTCTCTGGCTATTATATGAAAATTATCGTAAATATTGTTGTTAGGAAGGCGTGCAAATATATTTTCTAACGCATAATTTTTTTGTATCGGTTCTCAAAGGAAAACAATTTATTATCGTATAAATAAGAAATAATTACGCTACTAAATTAATTAATTTGTTTACAGATATATTCTATCCTCTTGGATATTTACAATTGATATTTTTTTGCAACAGTCTGGTGAATATTTCTGCATGGCGCTTGGAAATTTTTGATAATCGTCCAATTACTGAAACTTACTTTCCAGGCTATTCAATTATAAGAGAATATTTGTATTGGAATTAGTTCTGTGAATGTATCTACCGGCAAAATGAGCAGAATAATTCCAGCTATTGACTTCCTCTATTTCGTGTGCAACGTTTGATTTTAATCTCCATTCGGCATCTCATATATCGATTTGCAAATTTTTTTTTCCGTTTATTTTACAAAGAGAGACGTCAATTTATTTTTCGGACCGATGTATGTTTAATATTATGATTGAGAATTTCGTGAAACGTGACGTTAAAAAATCTACTCGTACAATTTCCATACGTAAATTGCGCCAGCACGCCGATTTCACAACAGGTCGAGAATGTTTTTATTTTGCATGTGATTCGACTAATCAGAATCATAATTATAACGCGATGATATATAAATATATGTACGTAAACGGGGTTCGAAGATTATTCCTAATTTACGTCCGCTAATCGTTTGAAGTAGGTCATTGAATTGTTCTATTTACGATGATCAGAGTTTTACAACCGAAATCTAAAGAGAAAATAGATTTTAATTGAGGTTTTGGGAAATTTCTTTGAGTTGGGATTGTCAAATTGATGTTGGTGTACGAATCTAAATGAAATGCTCCTCGTGCTTACCACATCAATGTGTGTAAGGTGTAATGGGACATTCTACGACTATGTTATTACCTTGGCCGCTAATCTTTCGGAGAAACTTATTCATGTCATATAAGGAGCAGTCTATATAATCTGAATGTGAGCAACCGCCCTTGATGCTTGAGCCAGAATTAAAGGAACAAACCAGTAAACGCGAAGCTAATGAAGAGCTGTTGGCAATGGTATTAAACATCAAACAAAGGAATTAACACAAATCACAAGAGTTAAGCTTTTTAAAACAGAACTTATGTGAAAGAGGAATGGTGCTCATAAATAGATCTCATAATCCACGAGAAAAACGGGAATTGCAGCGCCAGAAGAAACGATCGCAAAGAGAAAAAATTGAAAAATACAGTGGCTCTTAAAATCGATAGTAATTATGCTGCAAAGTTGGACCAATAAGAAAGGAATACAATCCGTTCGATTTCAAGCTGTTCCCTTGAAGAATCGAACGTCTAGCAAACTTCTTGCATCTTACCGTCTCCATGCAAACATTCTCTTCTTGCATTTTCTAATTTCTGTCGCAAAAGAATTGAACCTTGGAAAATTAGTTTCAAAAATTTGGAGAGAGTTACAAAAGAAGATGAGTCCTTGCAAAACTTTCTGTGAAAGTTGCCAAAGACATAAACCTCAGTGAGGTTATTTGTGTGAGAGTTATGCAGATTTTTATTTTTCCTACTTCTTCATATGATTACTAATTCCGATAGAAATAGTTGCCTTTCTATGCTATCATCGTTAATCCTAAATTCTTGCACAAGTATCATAAGTATAGTTGGACGCTTAATGTTGAAATGTCATGAAATTTGACATCACTATTGTTGGGGAATTTAGCTGTACTGTCGCGCAGTCGATTGGACTGCAGGCTGTTTCTAGTGTCATTGCGAGCACGCGCAGTTTGTTAATGAGGGGCAAGAGCCGGTAACCGCCTAACTCAAATCATAAGCATTGGGCTTTTGCCTGTAGCATTTCAACCTCCATTTTCAGCCATCTCCTGGTAGACCTATTTTGCTATGTAATTTGCTGATCATCTTTTGCCTTGATATTCTCGCGTGACTATTCCATTGGACTTGTGCCTGTTCAGTCTGTGCATGGCTTCTCTCTTTTGGTGGTTCCCATACCTTACAAGTTCTTCCTAAGACATCCACTCCTACAAATTCTAAGTATGCTTTGGTTTTGTTGCAACTTCATCTTCTGTAGGATATGTGGTCGGGTCTTACGACTGTGATCGTATCCTTCATTGCAACCTCCATCCAGCTGTGATACGCTAGTCATCCTCTGGGACACCTTTTTTGCTGCTGCAAGTAATTGGTCATTTTTCCTCTGACATTCTTCTCATGTGGCTATACCATCGTAGTTATAATGAATAAAATTAAAGTAAACACTTCACTATATTTAACAAAAAATGTAACGTTCGTTTCACCGACACAGTGGCTTCGTCAAACTATACCATCAAACTATATGGATTGTGCTTAATTAGAAAACTACTTTCACTATTCGCAGACGAGCGTTTCGCGGTCATACCGCTCATCAGTGCGACTGTGTGAAGTAGTTTTCATTTCTATAGAAGCGCTATATAAGCCCGGGTGTTAGATGTTCGTACATATGAGAGTTCAATTATGAAATTCGGCCATAATGTACTAATTACGCATTTTTGCAGCTATTTGATTCTACAGAAGTAGACAACTTGTTTTGCCACGAACTCCTGTAGTAGCTACAATCGCGCATTCGGCTAGCCCGCCGTGGGAATATATATGTATTTTCACCAAATCACCATCGTAGTTGTCTCTGTTGGATCTGTAAATGTCTACACTCTCATTGATGGTTTCCACATCTTGCAAAGTCTTCTTGGGACATCCCTCTCTACAAATTGATTTTGTTTTTGGTCACGTTTTGATATAACCCAGATCAGTAACTATCAATTAAGCCACTAACTTTATTTACGCGAATTCTAACCGCCATATTTCCTAACTTTTCTAAATTTGAGATGCAGGTGTATCTTTAACATGTAGGTGTCAAGTAACTCGCTCATATTCGTGTGAAAATCTCAATTACCGTTTTCATCGTAACTATCATAGCAAAAAAGCAACACCTTGGATACTTTAATGTGTCACCTTACGATGACTTCTTGTAACCATCGAGTGGTAATTACATTTTTATGGAAATTTCCAACATTAAACCCACTACACGCCGACGTTCGTCGTAGTAATCAGTTATTCAACTCGCAGAAAACGGATCTTTTCCTTTAGATAGATAGGCGGTTTTTAGTCGATTTTTTCGCCGAAAACCGGTAGCAATGAATTCGATCGAGTCGGTTGCGATCGCTCCGCTCTCTATAGCCGGTCGCCGCTGGACTTTATCAAATCGTTAAATCGTTTCAAATGAAATTGAGCCTTGAACATTCACCGACTGCGCATTATATCGCGGTTGATAAGGTTTATTTGCCAGCCGATGAACGGTTAAGTGTTGTGCGTATGTGCCGAGTACAGCGGGATAAGAAAGTTTCCGAAGATAATTCTAACCGTTGTAGTTTCAAAATTGTCGTAGGAAATACGCGATTGCTCAGATTAACTTGATCTAATTGGGAACCTAAAACCATCCCGACTTGTATATTTTATTTATTTGCTCGGCAAATCATCATATGGTAGGACTTTATTTTCTCCGATATTCTCGTGGAGAACTGTACTCTCCATCCTAGAATCTGAAACCAAACAGGCGCAATGAAAAAAATTCTATGCTATTATTTGAGCAAAGATTTTACTGTTTGTTACCAAGTTTGCTATTTCGCTTCCACCGTGCTCCCACAAATCCCGCTTAATTACGTTCAAGTTACCTTGCAAGGTAAAATAATACGGATTATAACGTATACGTATCTGCATGCCGGTTTATATATGCGGTGTCGCAATAAGTTGAGTAATTTATTGCCACCGAATCACATTCATATGCAAATTCAGCTGTCCGCATAGATAATTTCATTTTTATTTCTTCTGCGTCGTAGATACTCGTGCTTTGGGAACAAGAGGAAAGCTGCCCGCACACTGCGTGTCGGACGTTTTGAAACTAAAGGTATTTTCTGACGATAGTAGTTAGTTATTATTACAGTTTCTTAGTAATGTTGGACTGACATAGAATCGAGTAGGTAACACACGATGTTTTGAAGGAAAAAATTGTGCTCAATATGATGGCATATCTCAAAGAGTGTCCTGATACTAGACCTCCTATCTCAACCCACTTGTCATCCTATGTATATACACCGTTTTTACTTATGCATCAAATTAAAATAGAAGAAAATTGTAACAAAATAAAACAAAAATTGTAAGAGAAAATATTTTCCCACTATGACAGGAAAGCTCTAATTATTATTTTTTTAATAATAAGGTTTCCCATGGAAGATATTGAGAACTCCTGATCTCGTGCGATGTTTACTTTCTTAAACGTAGAAACGTAAACGTTAGAAAAATACTGGTTATATCTGGTGCAAAGTGAAATGGTTCGTATCCTTTTTACCGTACGAATTGTAAATTCTCTGTTGACACTCCTCGAACATGTGATTGAAAAATACAGGCGAATATTTACAATTTAGAGAAAGAGCGGGGTGAAGTGCTTCTTTTGATAGGACGTGTTTTGTTTCGTCGAACTCTCCATTAGAAATGGGCATCTAATGGAGAGTTCGACGAGAGCAAGTCATTTAATTATGTTTGCACTGTACGTAATACTTACTACTATTGGCCCAATTTTTTCTGATCATTTTTACACTCGTTGACTTACTTTTACCTCATACGACTTTGTAAATAGATTTGACGCATTGGTTATGACAAACTCTGTATGTGTATTTTTGTGTATTCTTATTTCTGACAGGATTGCGAAGTACCCCGCAGTCCTAGTAGTAAGTGGTACTTTCGTCGCGGATTTATACTCTACAATTTTCCAACGTTTCTTCATCTTGATCACCACAAGCGCAAATCCAACAGGCCTACTATCAGCTCCTTGGTTTTGACATTTTGACACTACCACTTTAATAAACATCCTCACACAATGGGTCTAGAAGAAGGCCCTATTTATAGAGCATACTGAGAGGAAGGAGCATCCTTCTTTGCGACTGCGTCATAAGCTGCTCAGTAAAATGCTGCACACGTTAGTGATTGGTTACTAGTAATTACAACTAGTCAGAGATACCATCGAAAACAGATTCAGCAACAACTTACTAATGAGCTTTCTCTCCTAGCTGAAATTCAACATACGCTCATCTTTGACCACCATTGAATTGATTTCGACTAGCTTTAGATTAAAAATTAATAAAGCACCTGGTATTGTTTCACGAAATTATATTCTTAAGTCTATGTAGATTTCGCCTTATGGCATCTTCAGGGCTTAGATTGGTAATTAAATGTGTTTCTTGAAAGGAGAACCGCAAAATAAGCACAAGATCAATCAGGTGCTTTATATTCTCGTCTTTTCGTGGGTTATCGCAATTATCATTAAGGTACTTGTTCTGGCGTCGGACTGGACCAAAAGTCCTCGTGAAAGTCCTCTGTATTGAAGAAACAAGTTGCTGCTCTACGAAAGAACTTTGACGCCGCTTTTATTGCACCGTGGCCGGAATCATCAATGCCTCCTTGTCACATTTCTCCACTTCTAAGGATTATCAAAGCCCAAACATTCTCTAATTTCAAATTTTCACCATAAATTTCTTCAAAAGTTTTAGTCGACGAAGTAGTTTTGAAGAAGTTGAAGTGAAGAGAAGAGAAGTGAAGAGTTTAGTCGAAATTTAGACTGGATCTCGCAAAATCTTCAAAATTTTTTGGCAATTAAATAGTTTTTTGTTGGGTATTGTTACATTATTTATTTGCCATCCACAGGTTTGGAAAAAGTAAGGTCCAATGATCTTTTCTGCGATTACACGACATCATATTCTGCACCTAACACGGTGCATTTGATATTCAACAACCACTCTTGGATGTTTGGTGCCCCATATCGTGCAGTTTCGTTCATTCACCTAATCATTAAGGTGAAGATGAGCCTCATCACTCATTATCAAGTTGTGAATAAACTCGTTTTGTCCTCGGAACTATTCTTGAAAACTCCGACCATATTCCATATGACTTTGTGGATCATTTTCTCTTAACTCGTGCGCCAACTTATAAAAAGGTGTAATTGCCGTAAAATTTGCAAAAATCACCAATATATTATAAACTTCGAAGAACGTTGCCTGGTGGAAGTTTCGGGGTTTCCTCAATACTTTCTCGCACCCGTGCAATATTTTCCTCATTTCTAACTGCACGATATTCAGTCCTTTGTTGCTGAAAACACTGAAGCAATCGATAAATTCTTGGAGCACTAGGCGTATGTCGATTAGTTTAGACATTACGATATGCTGGTTGTGTCAGAATAGTCGAATGTTGCCTCTCAAAATAATTTTGAACAACTTTTCTTTGCTTTGTGCTGAGTCCCTCCATTATAAATTCCTGAAGTTTCTTAAAACCAACTCTGTAACAAAAGAGAAAAAATATACTGAAATAAAAAAGTTAAACCCTAGTTAAACCTAATAACGTTAATTATACGCCAGCCTTTGGATATGGTTTATTCAAATTTCTTTTCTATTTTACTATGTGAATAAGATTCTCCCTTTTCGCTTGTAGTTAATTTGTTTTGGTCGGTTCGAAAACTATTTCGAAAGCTGTATATTTTAGCTCTAAAAGATAAAATATTAATTGTTACAATTTTAAGAGCTCAGACAGGTCTAATCTTTTTCAATAATAAGTGAAGAACCAGCAGGTTTGCAGGCTTGAAATTTTGAATACCACACATTCGATACGGTAGTTAACACTTGTCAAAAGGCATTTTTGTAAATTCCTTTGTTATAGTTGCTTTCTTGAAGTCGAAAAATGACGGTAAGCTCATGATCATTTTTCTATTCCTTAATTGAGGTTAAATTCAACAACATACAAGGAATTTATAAAAAGCTGGTCGATAACTCCTAGCTATCGTAACCAGTACACGGTGTGCAAAATTTCGAGCCCGTAAGCTTACTTGTTCCTCACTTATTATTGAAAAAAAAAAAAAAAATTAAAGCTGTAAAAGCTCTTAATATTGTAAAAGACAGTATTTTATCGTTACATACACTGCTTTTAAAGATGAGATATACAATTTTCAAAATAGTTTTGGAACGAATAAAAAAATTTAGTTTTGGTTGGGCTTACAAAAATTTATTTATTTTGAAGTGTAAATTATTGTTGCTTCTTAACAACTGATTACAATAGTTGTTTTACAGTTAGTAACTTTTGCTAGTGTAAGACTACACAATGAAATATTTCCCATGCAGCTGTAAAACCGGTAATTTAATGAAAATGCGCTGTTTGTTACGCCACAGATTTCTTTCTCGATATATCGTCGTTTTAATTTTAATAAATAGCGATTCAGGGAAAACCCGTAACTATTGAGGTTTCCTCTTTTATCCGCGGACCAATAAAACACATGTACGCAACATGTTTCAGAACGTATCGTGTACAGACAATAAAACGATACCGCGATACAGATGTTATTTTTTCAATCTACATCCACCGATAGAAGTCATAGATTGTCGCCTCGGTTAGTCATCCGGACAGTTCGAATTCGCTGCGTGTAAGTTAGCCAACGAGAATCAATCTAGTCGTGATTTTTCACATACACGTTCTCGCCGTACAATTATCATCGCACTTTGTCGTTACATAACTCGATCGCGTTAGCTATTTAAACCGCAAGGTAAGGAAGGCGATACTCTCCGATGGCCGATGCGATGCATGATCGACGAACCGGAGCGGGAGACTGCTTTGAACCGGACGCGTGTAAACGTGAAGAGTGGTAGCATAGTCGGCTAGGTTTATATTGGTAGGAATAGAAGCTGCCTAATCGGCGGTATGGTGCGTCGGAATAGTGCGAATAGAGACAGAATAGGTTGGCGGTTAAGAGAAACGACCACGTGGGTCGCAGTGACGCCGGCGGTTTGCGGAATTTCAAGCATCTGTGGCACTGCCTCTGTGTTACACTCGCCAGATCCGACTTATTTGTAGTTATATGGTCGGCAGTAGATTAACCGAGAATGTTTGGAAATTTCAGCGATGTGAACGGACACTTTGACTACTAGCAAAGCGGAATCGTTTTTTAACTTCTCACTTTGATCATATCCTATTGCAAAGATGCTTTGATATTTACAATTAATTTGTTTGTCCTTACGACAACTTCTTTGGGAGTAATGAATACCACGTGTAGACTTTTTCTTCCATTTCATTTGCATAATTTCAGCATCAATTTATCAACGCGAAAACTATATATTTCATTGTATTGTCCTTTGCAGCATGATTTCACACCAATCAATTGCTTTCGAGATTAAGAATTCTCTATGTTACATCACAATTTTTTATTAGAAAGCATTACCAAGAAAGAGTACACCTAAAATTTTTGCAAATGCGCAAACACAAGCAAAATTGGGTTGTTTCAATTAATTGGAAAACAACAGGTCTTCAAAGATGGACTAAATCATCGTCATTTATTACCTGTCTTTATAACCCTGTGAAATCTGTTAAATTAGGTAGATTTTGGTAGTGAGCTTGTTCAATATACAAACTCTTATGAAATTCGAGATTATTTCCCCATTTGGGGGTTTAAGTAATCGAGGAAGTTAGGGCACTTTCTACCTCACTACACGCCCCGTTCTCTAGATTCTCTAGATTCTTACCATACAGCCATCAGGTTAATTAATAGCTGAAAACTGTCCTTATAATTTGCTAGAAACGAAAGTAGAGAAATCTTCAAGATTACAGGTGTATGACCTGCCTGAGTCATCTGTAGAAGGCCCTCCTCAAAATATCATTGACAAGGTCAGCGTCCATGAAGAACAACAGGTTTTTAAAAAATCACAATATGAAAAAACTATTCATTGTCGACCTATTTTTTTTTCATAGTGTAAAAGCTTTCATCCCAAGCAGCGCCGCTTACAGTGGGTATTCATAGAAATCTCAAGCTCCTGGTCAGCATCCATGGAAATAAAATCCAGAATTTTTGGATTAAAATTCTTAGAAGTCCATTTTATATCAGAAAAGGTACCAATTTGTTCTTCATTTTCTTCTATTTCCTCTGATTCCGAGGTGCTAAGTATACGTGCTGAATTCCTGTTGCTTGTTTTGCGAAATGCTAAATTATTATAGCTACTCATTTTGTTCATTAGGGTCACTTCCTGAGACAATTAATTCGTTTATCAATTGTTCTCCTTTTAAACTTTTCGCACTCATCCTGAAGGGGACCTAAAGCAACTTTTAAGTCATACATTCAAAACTTTTGCGATGTAAGCAAATATACCATTTTTTTTTCGTGACATCTGTATACTGTATATATGCATGTATATAATTTTAACTACAAAATATCTTTTTAAGGCACGCTGTTGATTGTTGCTAATCATATAACGGAATAATTAGAGCAGCTGCCGATTTTACACACCGCTTTACGTAAAGGCCGACTATAGGCGGCGGTAATACCGAAAGGGTTAAAGAATATTAGAAGTGATTAAGCAACATAACAACAGTACAACGCCGATAAAGATAAGAACCAGGTCGGCTAACGAAATGACTGTATTATAAGTAAAGAAAAATCTGAATACTTTGAGACAGCATAAGGAATGAGACAAAGGTGCTTCCCAAAAAATGAAGACGTTTTCAATGAAAACGTAAAAAATACAAAGAGTATCTGGAAAAATTAAACGTGAAAATAAGCGAGGAAAAAATAAAAACTATGTTAATTAGCAAGGAGGAAAATAAGTATGAAACAATGAAAAATTGTAACATCAGAGGCAACTTAAAAATACATACAAAACAAAATAAAAAAGAACAACTCAGATGGCTAGGACATGTTATGAGAATGGGTGAAGATAAACTGGTAAGAAGAGTTTTCGAAGCCAAAACAAGCAAAAGAAAACCTAAGGAAGGCCAAGAAAGTGTTGGAAAGCGGAAGTAAGCGAAACGGTGAAAAAGAAATACAAATTGGAAGCAAATTTGAAGACAAGAAAACATGGCGAAAGGCATGGAAGAGAACCGTAAAGTGACCCATCTCTACGAACCCGACAGTCGCAAGGATTGGGATTAAGTAAGTAAAGAGGGTAAATGGTTTGTAGGATAACGCAAGTCTGCCCAATCGTCCAAGTAAAGTGTGTGATGGTTTATGTAACATTTATAATCACATCAGACATAAGATGAGTCGAAAACTTGCTTGCTTAAAACATAACCGACAAATCCTAAAACCTTTTTAGCCTTTCTTATGTTCTACCACTAATTTCGCTCAATTTCATACTTTGTTTTTCAGCCTTTGTCTTTATATCTTCTGTCCAGGCTTTTCTTGGCATTCCTCTTATTCTTCTCCTCGGTACTCGTGTCTTGTATATTTTTCTAACCACCTTGGTCTTGGTCTAGCTTCAAATATATGAGTAAAATTGTGTCGCGCTTCGCTTTACAGGTAACACGATAATATCTTCGTATTGGATACTCGCAGCAATGCAATATCGGGCTTGATGCTAACTTTCCGCCAGCACGTCGCTATGGTTAAGGAGAAATACTTCAAGGTCAGGAATGTTCTGTTGAGCCTGATCTGCTGGACGTGAGAACAAAAGTTCTTATCTACAAATCGCTCCCCAGACTTGAATATTAACACTGCATGGTCGAGTATGGTGAATACAACCTTCGCGATGCTGGCATTTCTTCAAAATAGCATTCAACGAACAATCGCATGGATTCCACGCTTCGTTTGCAATTCCCCAAGTTCAAGAGGATTGCTTCTCTCTCGGAGACAAACATAAAGCAACCCACCGAATCGGCATTTTTGAGGGTGGAGAGGGAATGACAACTCACTGGTGGGAAGACTGGCATGTCTGGACTTGGACCAACCGGCCGCTAGAACTATTGTGCGCCCTGGGGCTTGAAGGACGACCATCCTCCGGATTTGGGCGGGTGATTGACCTTCTAGACCGTATGCTTTGACCTGTATTGGTTGAACTAAACAATATCTATAGACTTCCACAATCCCCACAATTCTTCAGCGACAGAACAGGAACCACTTTTCAATGTACAGGGAAGTTTAAGATACTCGAATACCACCTTCGAGTCAGAACGGTAGCTCTCGAACATAATTGGATAACCTAAGTCTTACAATGTTGATGCTATTATGGAGAAAATGATAGGAGAAGTGACATAACCTATAAAGAAGTTCATTACGATGTTAGTATTTTTAGTATTTCAATGAAATCTGAAGATGTTGTACATTTTTAATTGATGGTCACCAAATCGAGTTTCTTTAGAAACTCGTACTGACTGATGGTAAAAATAACGTTTCGTCTTTCAACCCGTAATTATTTCAGCAACCGCAATTCATTGAGGAGGATGGATAGATGTCCACCAGTTCGACTGTGGGTTAAACGCTGCTATTTTAGTTACCCTATGAAGTCCATCATACAAGCCTATCTATCAATTACGCCGACATAACAGCCTAATTACGATTTCATTTGCTAAAAGCGTTAGTTCTTCCTGTTGCTTTGAGTACCACACTGAGTTTAACCGCCTCCAAGAACCTCTCTCCAATAAAGATCAGAATCGATTTGTCGAAAAATAGCATTTTATTCTGTATACGTCACGTGGGTTAGCAAACAATCGAGAATTTATAATATGCTTTGGAGACGAAAAAAAGTTTAGATTAAGGTCGAAACTTTCTGCGCCGATTTTGTGTTTGTTGTATGCTTTTGGTGCAAAAGAAATTTCTTTTGACCTCAAAACTACTCGCGTTGTATTTATTATGCAAGTGAGTGAATCTGTTCTCCTTCATTACAATCAATATGGATCTAACGTGTCTTCCATCTACTGTGAGCATCGGACTAACTTTTGGTTTGCCACAACAGTTTTACCCGGATTTGCGTCTTAAGAATTCAAGCATAGCGGAGAGTTAAATTTTAGTTTGGGCAAACATCTCTCTAATTTTAGTACGCTCATTGGTTTCAATCTCTAGTTTTGTACACACACTTGTATTAGACTATTCTATTCCAATCGCGAAACCACAGGCATGGCGGTAAATTCGCAATTTTTCCCAAGTATGCTAATTAAGCACTCGAAACTCTATTGTATGTAGTGCGTTCTATATACAGCATCAAATTAAGTCAATTTTCGAACATCGCGCGATTATTAATTTGACCTCCGCCAAACAATACGCTAAACATTAACCTTTCCTTACGGCGAGAACATAAACAAAACTCGAGCTGCGTGTTGTATTAGTAGAATTCAAGATCGTAGAAGCAATCTTTCTAGTATGAGAGATAAATATTGTAACTACGCCTGTACGCATGTAATGTGTTACTCTACCGAGCTGTATTTATAGCTCCACCGAAATACCGATGCGCCAGATTACACTTGAACAAATTCAACAAATCGGTGATCGAAATCATGCTTAAAGTTTTACGTCTTTTCAATGTCATTTCAGGTTGAATGGCGAGGTATACAGATGTTTATGCAGCTTTATTATCTTTAGCGAACCTGTGCTATTTTGGTTTCTGAACCAGGTGCAGATCAACTACGATACGGACGCTAAGTGGATCCATTTAAAATAGCTTGCATGTATTACGCAGCTGCATATATCTTTGTAGAAAATACATTTAATAGTTGAATTTAATTTAGATCTGGTCATTTCTCAATTGTCGAAGCATATAGATCGTGTTACAATATTTTAAATATTTGCGCATCATTGAGTTACAAACTCCAACAAATGAAATATGAATAATTGTTAGCTTTAGCAATTTGAATATCTTCATGTAACGTATTTCAATAATAGTTGAGCAACAAATAGAGAACTAGTGTCAAGAAGATACTTGAGAGAGTCAAAATTAAAATGAACAAAGTAGAACATCTACAGAACTCTCCAATGAACGACTGAGGTTCGTTTATTAGGCTCCTCTCAAAGAAAGTTGTGCAATGTAGTCTGCAGTGCATCCACATTGCACAACTTCCTTGAAAGCTGCCTAACAAACGAAGTTTAGTGATAGGTCGTTCATTGGAGAGCTACAGTTCACGCTCTCAATTGCCACAAGGGGCAATGTGTGTTAGAATTATTTTCGCATTGAAATTTGATGATATTTTTCTAAAACATCTGCGAGAATCCCAATGAGATATTCTCCAAACTTTTTCTTCTAATCCTTGTTTGCATTTCGATATTATTTCTCCTAGATATATTTCACATCCAATTTACCACCGATAAATTTTAAAAACATGCGCCAAGCATCGATCCGATCGTGAATCGCAGAAGCTCTGCTTGTCAGAGACTGATCCGGTCGTGATTCCATCCTCCATAGGTTTGTATAATTAGAAGATAATGACGCTCTCCGATGGTCATCGCAATAATCCCATCTACGTGACACAGTTCCGGCACCGGAAATTTAACAACGACCTTCCCGGACGAGAGCGTCGACGCTAAGCCCCGTGACTAAGCAGGCAATTAGGTTCTCCCTCTGTCGTCGTACCCCGTCGCGTCGAGTTCCCGCTTTTCCCTGCGCCTCCGATACCCTAATGCTCCATACGCTTCGAACAATCGCGGAATTACCGTTGATCCTCTTCTCGATTATGGGGCATAAGAGACGATGTTTTTCTTTTTTTCCCTTTTTAACGTGTAATTCGAAAATATCAGACGTGGAAGGTTTTTTAAATTCTAAAGTCGTTATTTGAGTGGAATCGAGGCGAATAATTCGAATAATGATCACGTTAGCGCGACCATAGATACATATCTGGCGACTTACATAAATGTACTGGAAACATACATCTATCACAAACTTTAAAAGAAAATAAGGAGGAAGGTTTGTAACAATGTCTTTGAGACGACTCCAAACGATGAATATTCGTATCGATATGGCTAATCTGTTTTGGGGGTAATTCGTGCAAGGTAACTTAGATTTCTCGTTAGAGATGGGTAGATGTTTGTAACGAATGGTTCGCGTTGGTCAAATCTCTTCTGATCCTATCTCACACATGTTCGATGGAATTGAAATTGAATAAATTGGATGATCAAGGCAGAATAGTGATTAACAACTTTGTAATTATTCTTCCGTCCCATATACATATATGATATATAAGCGCCGTGATCTATTACTGGAATTAGGAAAATCTTGTCAATACGATCGTAGATGGGGTTGAAGAACATTGCTATAGTTACTGCCCCGAATAAACATGCCTACCCCAGGCAATAGCGCCGCAAATGACGGTTCTTTTCTTGATGTCTTCACCTTCCCCTACAGTCATCGTACAACCATAACCACCTTAAATATTGAGGATGGCAAGAAATTAATTTCGGATGCCACATATTTGAGAGCTTTGCAATTGTTTTGAAAGAGTTATGTCATTGTTATGGTTTTCTTCTTTTGACATTTGATGTCAGTCACTATTAGGTTACTTTAGAAGCAAGTTGTACGTAATTTTGTTTGTACTTCTTAGTTTAGGGCAATCTTAACGTGGAGTACAGAAACGAAAATTTTTGGCATACTTATATATATTATTTTTATTTTAGTAAAGAAAATAAAACTGCTGAGGCTCACAGAGAGATATGCGAAGTTTATGGTGTTGATTGCATAACAGAACGCACTTGACAGAATTGGTTCAAAAAAATCCGTATTAAAGACTTTTCACTCAAAGATGACCAACATTCTGGCCGACCTACTAAAGTTGATGATGACCAAATCAAATCCTTAATAGAAGGGAATTGTCATAGAGAGATTGCAGAGAGGACTCGCTAAAAACCTCGATGTTTGGGTTCCCCATGAATGGAAAGAGATTCAGTTAACACAAGGCATCAATGTTTGCGATATGCATCTCAAGCACAACGAAATCGAACCTTTTTTAAGCGAATCATCACTGGTGATGAAAAATTGGTCATGTACAGTAACATCATTCGAAAACGATCCTGGTGTAAGTGTGGTCTAAAGCTGAATTGAATTGAATCAAAAAAAATCATGCAGTCAATTTAATGACATTTACTGACAACAACTGATGAAACTGGATGAAGCAATCGAAGGAAAACGGACAGAATTGGCGAACTGCAAAGAAATTGTGTTCCATCATGTTAATGCACACATCTTTAATAACTCGTGGAAAATTATTTGAGTTTGGGAATTGATGTCATATTCACCATACAGCCCTGATCTGTCACCACCTGATTACCATTTATTTCTGTTTGCAAAACTTTTGCAAATTATCAGGACCGACATTTCCATGAGCGCAAAGAAGATGGCAAAGGGTCATTGAACAAGATGGAAAATACATAATTGATTAGAATTTATTCTTTGTATAAAAAAAAACGAGTTTTATTTCAAACTACAAAACCGAAATTACTTTCTTGCCAACTCAATATACATATTTCTATTCTTCTCATAGCAGTATTTATCGATTTCAACCATTGAAAGCAGCAGCCAGAAGCGATGCGTTATACGTATGTATAAGGCTCGGTGGCTCCGAACCCTTACATCGAAAAGGTAGAAAGGGTAAGAGATTAAGGAGAAGAAGAAAAAAGCAACATTTGCCGACGATAAAGCAAGAATCCAAGAAATTTGATGTGGTGGAGCGTTGCCTGCTTCGCAACTGATCTCCTCAGCTAGTCAATCCGTTCCTCATTCCACTAGCGACAAGACAATCAGTTCCTGAGAATCAGCAATCATAATCGTTGAAGCTATGATTGCGGACTTGGTTTTATTCTGTCCTTTCTTCTTCAGTTACGTTCGTCTATTACGCGAAATCGTGTAAGATGACGGGAACTCCGGTTTATGACCACATTATAAGTGTGACGTTAAAAACCAGACCATCATTGGAAGCTTAGTTACAATCATCAATGGCATCATAACCTTAGGTTGAAATCTGCACATTTGGAAGCTTTTGGACGTTGTGACGAATCGTCAGCGAAGCAAAACGAAGATTTACCACAAAAGAATCAGCCTTTAAGCCTGGCATCCGACGTCTTCAAAATGACAAAAAATGTAATATTGTGTCACTCCAGGAAAGAATTGCTCTACAGGATAAAGCAATCGACAGACTTCCAGTTGTTGATGGTACTGCTTGATCAGATTGTTAATATCTAATTTTTTGAGGTGTACCTTCACCGTAATAATAAGAAACCATTCCAATCTGTTCAATCTGTCCTATGATCCCTGAGGGATTCGTCCTAGGTAGATAGTTTTCCCTTTTGTATGTATGTATTTCCCACTTCTCGCGTACTCCTTATACTTGACGTTGTGTGTCAATCCGACAGCTTCTGGGCATCTAGTCGGAGCAATCAGTTTCAAGCGGCAATCTACGAGCTCAAAATTTCGATAACAAGATTACTCCAAAATCAAATTTATACGAAAATGGAAATTATATGATGATTCCTTGGAGATCGTCTGTCAGGTATCTTGGAGTCCAACCTTACTCTCCAACCACATATTTCGTTTGCCCCATTGCTTTACGTTTTCTCGCAAAAGAAGCAAAGGAAAGTTATTATCCAATGTTCTCTCGTAAATCTAGTGATTAGCATCAAATGATCCTCGCCGCGCTCAAGGTGGAGACTAAAGCTTAATGAAAACAGGTGCAACGCCATGCGTTACCTGCCGATGATGTCTTGATTGGGCCAACAGCCTTTCCATGGACCTCGTTTCTCAAATGCTTTGGAATAATAATGGAAAATTACTGTTCAGACCTATAGCACCTGTAGGAATGGGCAAGGTGCTTTCCAACTTCTTGTTTCAGAAGATACGCAGTAATTAAGCAATTTCTGATCCTGTTTCTTCGTAGGCTCATTCAAACTAGACCTCCTGATGAAAATAGTGTCCTGTACTACTTATTTTAGCTCGGTTAGTACCCCATTCTGGTTCAATGAATTGGTTGTAGGTCAAAACACGGTAAGAATGGTGGCCGTTGCACCATTGTTTAGAAAATGCAACTTCATCCAGATTTCAAGATGTGTACTCGTTAGGAAGACATTGGTGGAAAGTTCAGATAATCGGCTGACCAGTTACTTAACGCTATTGAACTGGAATAAATTCTCGACTAAATCAATTGTTAACTAGGCGCAGGAGATTGTGGAGCTGTTGAGATTTGAAACAGGGAGAGGACGAATCCTGGATAGGAGGCAACGAAATTCCTCCAATTATCTCCATCCACGGACTTACTTTCGATCTCAGCCACGTTCGCAGAATGGTGATGATTTTGCAATTCGCACAACGCATTTTTAATGTCACTTGTTAATTATTGTTTTGATTAAAAATTTAATGGCCACTTCCTATCTTCGCATATATTGGCATTAATTTCGGAATTAATCTGAATTTATGAAACCAGTCTGAGTAAGTATTTTTTCCTACATGCGCTTGGCGTGTGCATTAAGAGAATACGACAAAGATACGATACAATGTTGCAAAACATAGTCGCTATAAACACGTATTAAAATTATTTAATGGGTGTACTAAAATTGCGTTCTTTAATAAACGGGCACGATATCTCTCGTTTGATAACGTACAGAGACAAAAAATTATCGAAAGCTAATAAGATTTCAATTAGGTGTTATCAGTACACACACACATACTACGTATATACGTATAGCCTACCGTAATGTTATTATTAGTATCGGTTATCAGGTTGACTTTATTTTTTAAACTACATGTACGCGTACGTATTTTTTAAATATAGCGAGATCCTCGGATTCGTATGCTAATATATCGGCTATGACGATCGGTGTCAACTGTAAACAGACACGGATTCTGGATGATGAAATTGCTTTCAGCTCCTATGCAATAATCAGCCGTATTTAGAGCCCTAATCTATTACATTATCATTCACAAATAGGCGTACTTTTCCATGTACGTATCGTCACATAATAAAATGAATATTAAATATTAATTCTCACCGTAGTGTAGCTACGTGATGGAACGTAACGAGAAAAGACGCGGGAAATATTAGAGAATCATATTCGAAATGGAAATAACAAGCTAGCTGAGCTACAACGAAGTTTTAGAGACCTCGAACGTGTCTTCTTATGTTGCGGTTTATAAAAAGAACCTGCTTCCAAAAATAAGATAAGTCCGTAAGTCTTGAACCTTGCCATGTGGGTTGCGATAACCCCCGTAGACCTGGTTCCACGCAATTGATATGAACGTCCAGCTCCACAACTCGGAATCGTTATCTTTTCGTATGTTCTAGCTATGTATTTATTCTCATGTATTATTAGAGATAGCGGTTTCAGTAGCTATTTATATATACATATACTTTATCGAGCAATGCGACCAGAGATGGCGTTATATTCTCTGGCGAGGGAATGGTTTTTGAAACATTATTCACATGTGTGGCCACATTTCATCGTAAGTTGTTTGGACTAGAATTTTATTTCTTCTGAAATTGATAGAAATAGGATTTTTCGCTGAAATTCTTAACCATATAGTTCCTGCGATGACATGCAAGGGAAAATCTAGTTCATATTTTCACCAGTAAAGGCAATATGGGAGGGAGCCAAGATGGCATATACCAAAATCGTGGTATTAAAATGAACTGTGATGACGGAAGAAGTTCAGTTGCCTTCCAAAGTACAAAGTAGCCATAATGTAACGAATTCGTAAGAAATCCTGGACATTTTCTGGATGTATAAGAATTACATTGCTTTAAGGGCTATAATTTTAACGAATGTAAGGAATAGGTGAGCGTATTCAAGAGGTTAGAGAATTGGGCAAAGCAAGATCACTTTAGATTCAATTTAAATCTTGATTCTGGACGAACCTCACAGAATGCTAGATGAATCTTTTGCAGAGCAAATGAACGCAATTGTATAGCAGTGTTCTAGAACTCGCCAGGTACTTCTCTTTTCTGTTAAAATGACCGATAAAGTAGAAATTTTAGCTGCAGTGTTATTTGCATAACTTTTACGAGTACTTGTTGATAGTAATAAAGATGGTGCCTTTAATCAGGAATTTGTTGAGAAGTAAAGCCCTAAACCCGACCTGGCTTCTGCAAACCTTTTTCTGTTGTACATTTGGTAACAGCTAAATTGACAATTATAGGTCCAATTGCCTCCCAGGGAAGGTCATTCGATGCTGTTTAGTATGGATTACCGATTTCCAAGCCATCGACTTGAAGGTAGTGTGGCTGGTACTACAATTCAGCCGCTTATTATTGCCTTAGGAAATAAATGCCAGGTACCAGGTGAGCCACCGGAAGTGTCCCGAGTTGGAAGTACCAAATACCCTAAATATGAATATTTTTGTTTTTCAAAATTTTCGGCCCTATTTCACCCTTGTGCTGTCAGTTTTGACTTGTCATTAGTGGTTTTGTTTGTTATTTGTTGTTGGTGATTTTATTTGTCGATGTTACAGTGATATATCTGGACCACGTCGCACTCGTTAAATTATCTAGGTTATGTACTTTGTTTACGTTTGATATCAAATTCTATTATTTACGATTACTGCCAACATCTCAGTATCACCAACTAAAAGTTTTAGGCCACGTGGTGGACATTTCCGGTTGTTCACTCTGTACTCGTTCTCGCAGGCTGAGTGCACCTGCAGTCCGAAAAACCACCCCTGAGTTAGTTGTCTAGTGCCGTACCAACCGAGCTACCACAGATTCGTAAGGTTCAAATTGATACCAGTTTAAATTTTAGTTCGAAGTGTTGCCAACAAACGAATCACGATTGTTTTAGGCTTTTTGGCATTCCTTCAGTTTTGCTTTTCAAATTTTGACTTAATCCCTTTCTACCTAAACGTTTCTGGCTGCGTTCTTAACAACTTCTATTATTACGAAATCACATGTGTTATGGAAGGTGCAGGCTTTGAGGACGTGGCAAGTCAAGGAATGTGTGATAGTTCCCCGCATTTCACGAACGTTGCCAAAAGTGTATTGTACTTAATGGCGATTATTTTTAATGGGAATTGTTTATATCTTCCGGTTTGTTTGCTTTCTGATATCATTTACAGAAATTTGCGTTCTCTTCGCTAGCCCCGAATTTATTTTCCGGGAACTTGATATAACTTATTTTCCCTTAAATGCAGACTACTTGAGGGTTCCAACGATGTTGGAGATTTGACTGGATATAATAACTTAATAAACTTTTGAAAGACCAGCGTTTCGTATCGAAATAGATCCCAAGTCGTATCCTGAAACGAGGTTGCTCTGAACAACAGGTAGTTCTTCATGTTGACGTACTTTAACTGAAGGTGGAAAGCGATGTGGTCGAGTTTCCTGAGAACGCGCAGATGCGGTAAAAACTGCCTCATTAGATCATACTGCATAAGTTTCCTGTCAATTTTTAGACTTTTATGGGGTTTATACGAAGTATCTAATTGGTATTTTACAGCCATTCTAATAGGTCTTCAGAGAAGTTCTTTGAGAGAACAGTAAGGGCCAGGATCATCTTTGCAATCCAATTAACGAAATGGCGGAAAATTCTTCTTCTTACTATAAAAACGCGTTTTAGAATTAAATTAAAGCAATACCTTTCATTGTCATATCCGGTCATAACCCTATTTTTCTTTTTCTTTGTTTTCTCCTCACTGTGAATGACAAGGTATTTGTCGAAACACGCATTTGTAGGTATCGAAATATGTGTGATAAGGGTAAAAGCTGTTTTATATGAATAGAAATTCTAGAAACAACTCAAGTAGTTATGAAGGACATTTTGCTTTGTATTTTGGTGAGCATAAAGAATATAAAATTAGTTTAAACTTTGAACATCCTCGTGCTACATACTAGCACGCTGTTATGTTTAGTAATTATGAATATGCCTAGATATTCTTTTTCTCCGACGTGTGATGTTTTCTCTCTCTTACAAATTACACCTATTATTCCGTTGTTAACTACGTATGTTGCAAGTAATTATAAATTACATTCCTGTATATAATAACTCCGCACATAAATTAACAATTTTTCCGTACCAGTTCGGCCTACAAATGCCCGCTTAATAAGTCGAGCGTCAGCGTTGGGAATTGCGACACGACACAGGACGAATGACTTATTATAATTAGATAAAAACGGACGCACTGACAACCAACCGGTAATTAATCAAACGTACGGCGACGACGCCGCGCGTTTGTCGCCCTTTAATAATCACAATCCGAAAACGTTTACTCGAGCTTATATCGTGCCATGCCTATAGAGTGTGAAACACTACAGAGAGGGAAGACAATGGCCAAGGTGCGTAATTGATAATTAACATAATTACGTACGAAACGTATTCCGTGAAGTGTTAAATTCTTCAGAGTCGCGGTCGTACTTGTCGTCTTCCATTTCAAAACAATGCGCTCCTCTGTTCTAATCAATCTTGCGTTTATGGTTCTTCCGAGCATAAGCCGTCCAAGCCAAATCCGTGAAATGAAGAGGAAAAATAGCTATCGTTAGATAATTCCCATTAACATATTTTCGAGCATCCGAGAACCTGTGCCAAGCAAGATGTTTTGGACAAATTGAAGGATTGTACTTAAGTATACGTAAACGCACAGCTTACGTATGTGGAAAGATATTTATCGATGGTCTAGAAATACGTCATCTTTTCACTGGTATTTCTGATTCTTCGGATGTTCCAATTATTATTGAATTGTAATTAGTCACGTATCTATCGATTGTCGTTGATATCATTAATTTATCTCAAGTTGCTGATCTCTGACTTTTGCTTGCGACATCATCATTAATGGTATTTCTATTAGTTATTAAAGTACATCGTTCTAAACTGTAAACGCATTTATGTTGTATAAAGTCTCCTAATACGTCGTGGCTTCTTTTTAAACATCCGTGAGTACTGATTGTTGAGTTCGTCTGTTAGAAATCAAATTGAGCAGATTGCTACATTTTGGCCAATTACAAATAGACGAGCTAACAAGCATAGACCAGAATTTTTATTTATTTCTGGAACGATCTTCGGGCTATTTTTTCTAGAAGAAACTGCCAAATTACTTGTACCTTCATCAACTGGGTCCGCCCATATACTTTTACGAATGTCTGTGAATGAGTTTTCTTTTGCCCTGCACACTCTAGTTAGTGTTCCTTTAAATTTTTCTTCCCTTTTCTCCAAATCTCATCATGAATAGTACCTTTAAAGCACTTGTAAGATGCTGATGTTAACGACATCAACAAGAAACTCACTCTTCGCCGAATACCAATTCATGCTAAATACTACTAAGATTTGGGCCGTCTTAACCTGGGAATGCAAGGAGTGCGATACACTCAGGCGCCAATGATGGCAAGGTATGTTTTGAAATTTATAGGAGAGTATCAAAAAGCCAAATAGTGAGAATTAAGGGAAATACAATAAAATATTGATTTTCTACATTTATTGTAATCTTGAAATTGCCATCAGAGATTTGTGGCGTCTGTGCATTTTGTTTGTTATTGTAATAATTCCTCAAATTTAATTACTATATCATACACAATTTCACTATAATTCTATTCTTTTTCGCCTTATTTTCGATCAGTGGAAAGTAACTATGTGTCACTCTTAACTATCTCGTAGTTCCACGTTCTTTGCCTTTACGTCAGTAGCCGTAATCTGTGTGCGCGTGTTTCGAAGAAATGTCACCAAGACCTTCAGTTTTATTAGAGAACAGTTAAATCACTTCTAAAGTTAAATTCGCTAAAACATACTCTTTCAAGCTTTCCCTATGGGATTCGTCACAAGTAGATAATTGAATTGTCCTTAGGACATACAAAAATGTCTGATATTATTGGGTGATAATTTAAGAATTTAATAATTTAAGTTTGCTTTATAAATGAGAAATACATGATATCCTTATCAATTAATATGGATTCTAAGATGGAAAATAGGTATGTATCGTCTGTTCGAAAAATTGCTAAGATTGAAGGAATTGAAGTATTTGATATCCCTGACTGTTATCAAATTTATCAGCGGGGAAGCCTTCACCATTTAACACGTTCTGCAAATACGCGAATACTGTTAAACTTAACAGATGCAGTGATGTCACATTATCAAACTACTGTTCCGTTTTTTGCAAAATATAAGCGAGTTTGTTATTGGTATAGGCACTAAAGCATTTGGAACATCTTTCATTTCTTTAACACTGTTCTGGTGTTTGCTTGTGGATGGTATTCTTTTAGTTCACTATCTCTGTGCACTTTTACGTCGTTTATTCCCAAAACCAGCTCTTTCTTTTCTGATTTCTGGTGCCATTTGTTGATTTAAAAGAGAGACATTTTGGCACTTGATACTTTGATAGTCTCGATTTGGAGTTTAACTTTGGGGTTAGTTTACTTCTGGTCGTGTGGCTTCATTTACGAGGTAGTTATATTTTACGGAATTTGGAGGAGGTAACGCTTGGAAATAGATTTGAGGTTTGGGTATTTGGGATCTCTAAATCTCTCTGGCAGCTTGTTTTCGTAGGTAGTGGAGCCATTATAATCTAAAAACTTAGATTTTAATTTGTGGTGTTACTTGGCTCCGAGTGTAACTTTCAGGGTGATGTGCGATATTGTGAGAAAAAGCTTGGGGTGACAGCCGCATTGTAAGAAGTTTGGAAGATGTAACATTTCGACACCAAATAGTTCCGTCTTGAGTAAATTTCGAACCTTTAAAAGTTTCTAGTGGGTGTAGTAGGCAGAGATGCCACTTTGAAATATGTAGCAAGGGGGTACTGTTTGCTTTTGAGTTTAACCTTGAATGTAGTTGAGTTCTAGTGACGTGACTAGACGAAGTGGCCTGATTTCGAACAATTTGGAAGTAGCTATATTTTCAAAAAATTATAAGACGTTGGAGGAGGTGGTAATTACCAGAAATCAGGGCTTTTTTAAGTATGGGTGTCTTTACAGTCTATGGATTTTGATTTCGAGTTTGCTTGAAGTTAGAATGCAATTTAATTAAAAGTAAGATGATGTATATTACACAGCTTAAGTAAGTTGCCTCTACTGAATATCACTTAGACACATACGTAAATACCTTAGGGTTATAAGATTTCCGGACCAGGAAAATTCAATGGTATTTGGCGCTCGGTTCGGAAAACAGGACAACTCGTCTGGATACTGCTCGTCGTAAAATATATTTTTACAGTAAAATACTTTCTTTATTGAATAGTCACTCTTCCATCAAACCGCCCTCGTATATGCCTATAAAAGTTTTTGTTTCTCATAATAGTCACAATTCACGTTACTCTTTGGTCAATCCGATAATTTTGTTGAGCCTGCGTGTTCGTTGGAGTCCCTTTTGAAACTTATAGTGGCAAGAACTGCCATCGAATTTTTGGCTGAGTTGAGCATCGAAAATGCTGGGCATTTTGAATATTACTCCAGAATATCTGCGTTAGATTTTGAAAAATTATTACTACTGGTAGGACCAAGAATAAGTAAACAGGACACCTATTATAGAGACGCGATTCCCAGCAAAGAAAGACTCAGTGTAACTTTGAGATTCTTAGCAACTGGGGATTCGTATGCTAGCCTTAGTTATTTGTTCAAAATTTCGAAGCAAAGTATTTCCAATATAGTTCCTGCGGTTTGCAATGCATTAATTGAGGTTCTGCACGCAACCGAGTTCGTCGTACCATTCACACTGACCAAATACGCTCGAACAGGAACGAGCACTGATAATCCGCGGAAAATATTCGAAGCTGCTCGTTCATAATCTCAGGTGTAGACTTCCGCAGTCGAAATCACAATGTGTATCTTAGTTTCCGGGTTGGAACCGCGTTTGGTGTGGCGTTGATGCCGACATTTCGTTCACTGTTGCAAGGGACATCTTCAGGGCTGCTCGTTGATGTTGATCGCGTCTCTGTCGCTTGAAGAGAGTCTTCCAAGAAACCAAGATACACACTACTCGTTCATGTTCGTTCGTGTACGTGTGCCGTCTACATTTCACGCACAATGTTCGTTCACTTGTATTCATTTGCGCTCGTTCGCGCTTGTTCGGTGTCGTTAGTTCGGTGTGGACGCGGCTTAAAGTAGTTCTTCCATGAAACCACTTTTCGACAGTTTTTCATGAAATTTTGCATACTGATAAAGAATAATTCGTAAAACATATTTGTTTTTGTGTGAAATCCATTGACCGCACAGTTTTGGACCAATTGAATCGGTGACTATTAAAAAGAACTAACTCCAGGAAAGTTTGTTTATGGGAAAATACAAAAGTTTGCCTCATGTCCCTGTTAAAAATTTTAATGAAAATCTGTTTTATCTCAAGTGATGTTGTTAAATCAAGGACCAGTTAAAGGTTAACAATTATTTGGTTAGGGTCATAATAAGTTCAAATTTGAAAAGAGAAGGCAATGGAGTTAGTTCTTCTTAATACCAAATTAAATCTGTTTGAAAAACAAAAGAATTTTACTGAAAAGAAAAGGTTTATTCAGTCTTTAAAAATACAAAACTTAGGGTATCATATATTCTAGTTATTATCTTCAGGGGTGGCAGTAGGTCATGTTAAGTATTCTCCATAAAATTTGCTATGTAAACTAAGTGCATTATCGGTCTGATGATATTCAGGAAAGGGAAGGAGATGAGACGTTGCCACGTTGCTCGCGCTGCGCGCTCTCTATACCGTTTACGTTGGAAGGGAGTACATTCCCAGCAGAAATTTTTGCCCATTAGAATGCACACTCCATATACTCATGTGATCACCGTAAAACTCCTAACTTTTATCTTCGAGGTGCGTTGAAGTACTACCTTAACATTACTGACACTTCTTCAACCACGTTCAATCGAATTTGAAAATGCAGTTGGACATGCTGCTGTCGTTTTTAGCGAAGCACCTGTCCCGTCATCAATGATTGTGTAGTGTGGAGAGTTTACCGATGTGACCTGCACGTAATATCTGCTTTTGGGAATTGACCCGACACGTATTTAAATTGTTTGTTTCAAGACTGTCTAGTGCAAAACAAATTCATTTTACAATCATATGTCCTGAAGTCAGGCTTTTCTTATACTCTTTCTAAAGACGGTATATAACTTTTACTTTGTACGTGTCATCATTACCAGTTGCTAGTCCATCTTAAAACGTCTTCGTTAAAGCTACGACCGTCGTGGAGGCTAGATTTGTCCCCACGTGTTCGGTTGTCGTACGGAGTAATCGATTGAGTGGTGATAGTAAGTGGTAGTCGCCACGAAATAAAAGAGAGGCAAAAGGAAAAGGCGGTTGTACGCCTCGCCGCTTCACGGAGCGTTGGAGCCGGGGCATAGGAAGCCCTGGGCAACAGGTGGGTGGATCGACCGTCCAACCGCCGCCGCCGCCGCCGCCACTACCACTACCATCATCGTCGGGTCCCAACAACAGCCCTCCGACCGTAGCCGTCGCCGTCGCCTGTACACGAAACACACCGCAGAACTTACGGAATAATAGGGTTTAGAACGGTCGAATCTCTCCGGTTTAATGTACCGGTGGCTGCTTCGAATTCGCCTGTATAATTGAATTCGGAACTGCGCGACGAAATCTAGGCTTGAGCGTCGACGTGCTGGCGTATTTACGTCGTTATAAATTCGTTGTGAATTAGGCTTCGATTCTCTTGTATTTGCGGGGATGTTTATATCATACACCATCGATATACATATGTATGTGTGTATATTGGAAAATAACACGATTTCTTTTTTTGTTTCAGGTGAGTTATTCCTGCTTTCTACGCCTTCTGGTGCTATCGTAAGTAGTATTTTGGAAAATTCGTACTAAAATTCTAGATTATGAATACATATTTCAAAGTTACACAGCTACACGCGAAAGAAACCTCTCGTTAGTAGGGGAAGGAGGAATATGATAAATGGTGAAAGATGACGAATTCAGTGCTTCTCACATTTTATTACTGATAGCAGCACGTCTCAGCGTGCATGATAGCCCCTAGTGTTGCGTCCCTTTCAAGATGAAAGAGGCAATTGAGAAAAATGCCTGGTATTAGCAAGACATGGAAGAAGTTCTCATGAAAATTTCAGTTCTTAAATCCATTTACAGTGGCCATGAAAAATCTTAAAAGCTTTGCCTCGTCATCTTACACCGCCTTCCCCTGCCTTCACCTGCGTTGTGTGTTTACTATTCTTTGCTAGCAATTAAAAATATCCTAAATTCAAGCCGCGATTTCTCAAATTCCATTCACCCAAACCAAACCTCACAGTGTCCCATCGCGCTTCCTTTACTGGAAACGCTTCTTGTGCTACCCTTGACTCTGATGGGGCTACCGGTTTAGTTGAAGGTAACGAACAAAAGCTACCTCCTGATGTTTTAAGGTGTTTTCTGAAAAAGCACTAGGGGTTTACCCACATACGTTCTGACATGCAGCAAATCCAGTAATTTCTTCTTACTCACTTTCTGAGCTTTTCGCTTGTAACCCAGCCAAGCATTTGTGGGTGAAAGACTGATGGGAAGTGTAAACGGGTATAATACTCATATTTTTTGACTTAATCGATTTGATTCGATGGATTTCGAGGAAATCAAGTTTTAATATTTTTGACTTAACAGTCAGTTTAATTCCATGTACTCCGGTGAAATCAAGTTTAATCAACTTGAACCATGCAGCTGTAGTAAGCCTCCACTATCTTGAGCTGATCAAAAAAAGGAACAAATGTTTTTATCAGTGAATTAGCCGTTACCTTTAAGACACCGATTCTTTGACCATGGAGGTGGCAAGGATAACTGCTAGTTTATTTAAGCTCCAAACCACAGGTACTTCTAATTGGTCACAAATCGATTAAAATTTTCTCAAAGTCCTATATAAGCTCGAACATTTGTTACACTAGTAAAAGTAATGCTAAAAAAAAAAATCCACACTCCGATTTCGATGAAACTTGGTAATTATGTAAAGCTGGTAGGACTATGTAAGAGGCCGGTTTCTGTTTCTGATATTAAAGCCTATGAAGGAGTGAAAAGCACTCCTAAAAATTGGCCTGCTTTTCATTCTTTTTCGCCAATTCCTCTGGAATTGTTTTAAGAAAAAAATATTCAAATATGTATATGAACATATAGCGGATCAAAAGGGCTATTGAAACATGGAATCAATAACCGTTATTCTTAATAAGATTGCCCTCTCTCACCCTCATTGTTTTGCGGAAACACCGATTTTGATTAAACTTGGCAATTATGTGGAACTACACTTTGTGAAAAACCTCTTTCTGTTACTGCTCCAAAAGCTTTTGAAGTGGTGAAAACCGGTTAAATAAATATTCAGTCTTATGGATGTGTGAACTTCAACATGGCTCTCGAAACATATCGTATATGATTCGGTTATGCTTATAGATTCGACCAATATACGGTAGTCATCGGGCAGTCATCTGCTCTTTGTCCTCTGCAATATAATATTACATTGTGAAAAGGACAGATGATTCATCATACCGCATATTTGTCTAGTTTCCTTACTATATATTAAAAAATACTGTTTCCTATCCCCACCATTTTGCGATTTTGATGGAACTTGTATATATGCAGGTATATTAAATTTCAAGTGGGTCACCTAAACATAGTTGAATGGATCACACCTATTCTTAAAATGTTTCAAACTTAAATATCCTTTATTCGTTGATAGCCGCTCGACTTCAATCTAGATATTGGAACATGCGTATCCAATATTTATCGTGAAATTTCCGATAAAGACATTGCCCAGGAACTTGCTCTTATCGTAATTTAGTTACATGCACATGCTATGTACAATAAAAAGAAGCTGTAAATGCGTTTGAAGTGTGACTATGTTATTCTCATAAAAAGTTAACAAATAAAGACAACAAATGAAATACAAAGAATAGGAATCATAATAAGTTTCTAAAGTTATAGAGCTGGAAGAATATTTTTTCCTATAGAAGTATATTTATAATATGCCCATATTTTGAATATTCTCTTCTTGCAACAATTGTAGAGTAATTGGCAAGAAACGATTCAATCCTTGAAGGCGTTTTTCACACCTTCAAAGGCGTTATTGACAGAAACAGAAACCGGATAGTCAAAAGAGCCAAAAACGAAAAGTAGGCCGGTTTTACAAGACGCTTTTCACTTCTTCAAAGGCTTTAATCGCAAAAACAGAAGCCGGTCTCTTACATAGTCCTAGCAAATTTACATAACTACCATGTTTCATCGAAATCGGCGTGTGTGGCTTGGGAACGTTTCTTTGTCAGATGGTTCAGACATGAAATCAAAATGGGAAAGGCAGTACTAGCGAAAACCTCACGGGAAATAAAACGTGAAGGAAGAAATTGGAAAGGAAGTAGGCCAGAATATTGTAGAGTAAAGGATTTACATGCACTAAATCAGAGAGTGTGGCTATTGGTGGAAAAGCATGGAAAAAGTAAATTGCCTCTACACCGATGGTAGAAGTGGTTCTAGGATAAGAAGAAGAAGAAGAAGAATAAAGATGTTGACCGGTTATTAAATTATAAACTAGGCTTCAAAAAGGCAAAATAAAAAAAAGAGAGACCAGCTATTATCTGTGAGAAATACATAAAAAATATGTGGAAGACATGGATGACTGGGATGATAGAGCATTATGGAAGCTTAAAACCTTGAACTCTTAAACGGAATTTAAACGATGAATAAGCTTTCGATAAACATGTCTTTAAGACATTAAGTTCAACAGCTTGTGTGCTCGCCTATTAAGGGAAAGAAATCTCACCCATTGCATTTACATTTTCTAACTTTACTGCAGAAAACATAAATTAATAGACGAAGTATTTGGCGTCACCGCTCACCCATGTTCGAACGAAACATCAACGCCCGACAATTTTTAATCGGAACGAGCTGGAGAACTTCGAAAAACCGATAAAACTAACCGACGAAAAGTCGATTTATGTCTAGATACAGAAAACCGATTCTTGGCAAATTATTGAAGGCCTGGAATCTGCCAGAGGCGCGCACACTTATACGGGACGGAGTTTATTTTCGCTGCTATTAATAGGAGTGCTAGCTCGCGCAAAACCACATGGAGGTGAGTGTGCTGCGGGGCGTTTGCCAAAAATGCACCGACCCACACGTATAGAGGTACTACGTACACCACCTTCGTTCTGTTCCTGATTCCCGATATCGCCTCTCGTGGCAGTGCGCGGAATTTACCGGGAAACTTAACGGAACGGACGCCTTAGAGATGTTGGGTCCAGGAATGTTGT
Organism: Chrysina gloriosa; assembly: GCA_038088585.1. Taxonomy (NCBI): domain Eukaryota; kingdom Metazoa; phylum Arthropoda; class Insecta; order Coleoptera; family Scarabaeidae; genus Chrysina; species Chrysina gloriosa. Next base: position 23,823,893 of record CM076093.1, on the reverse strand, counting down.
TGAATAAGAATATCGACGATGTCAATGCAATACCTCGTAAATGGCAAAATGGAATTTGTCAGGAAACACGTTTTTGTAAATAAATTAAGAAAACGAAGCATTCTGACGTTTAATATTTTCATACGCATAAAATAGCTTGGCCTTGACTACTTACAAACCTATCATCATAGTTTTCATATTTTGGAAATTTATGGTAGTTACGAGGCATTGCACTGAGAATGGTATCAAAACGTTGACGATAAAAGGGATTGCATGGCGTAAGTAAGTATTAACACGTTACGGTGTCAAAAATAACATTTATTGTACGTTAGGCATTTTTAACAAACAAACTAAAACTGTTATTGAATGCAGGCAATTAAATAGAAACATAACACTTATTGCACTTATTCTTTATACAGTAAATTATCGTAGAAGCTGGATCAATTTTCGGCTCCGTATCTTGAAGGTGCAAAAATCTTTTTCTTTGTGATTGGTAACTTTCTGTCAAATAATGGTGGGTATCCTTTAATGTTGTTTAGTAGATGTCTGTGGGGCAGTGGCGAAAATTCTTGCTCAAGGTTTAGTTTGTAGCTGATGTTACCTTCTTCGTATTTCAGGGCGATAATTTCAGTAACTGCTGGATCTGTAGTTTTTGTATATTGAGCATATAACGTCGTATGGTTTCGAGTTGTGACGAGCGTCCTTTGTTACTTGAAAACAATGATTAGGGATTTCTATAGTGCGATTCTTGAGTATTTGCTCAATGGTCGCATGAACACTGTCGCACTCCATTTAGGTATGTCCCTTCACCAAACATTTTTATATAATTATCACTTTGTATTGATATGACAACCTCAATAGAGCGTTAGCTAAAACGCATCCATCTGAATACAACATTGTCGTTTTAATGTTATCCGTAGAAGAAAACTAGTGAGTTATTAGAAAATTTACAACTATCTATATAGATGTTGACGTTTGCAAATTGGCGTCTATCTCGTCGAGCCAATAGCATGTAGTATCTTTTGTATTAAGGTGAAAAATGTGAAATTATGGCATACTAATTTTGTTTTAAAGTAAAGTGAACTCGCTAGTAATGAAATGATGGACAAGTTTCTACCACCTGAAAATCCATAGTCATGACGTGACAATTGCATTTTCTTGCTTCGTCCTTGTCGTCACCTTTTTCATTTTGAGCCCTATTTTTCTGTTTCTATGAATTTCCCACATGTCTTAAGTCTTAAGTTTCTTGCTTGAAATTCCACCCATGTATTCCAACAATCTTTTCGTGACTTAAATATTCCAATATCTAATTTCTTAATCCATTTCATGAATGTATTTCTGGTAACAATTTTCTTTTGAGCACGCAACAAGTTTCTCATATACGTCTGCATAATTTTTGAAATCCTGTCCCAAAACAACTTTTTTTGTATCTCTACGACAAAAGTGGCTTGGTAGTTTAATTGGTAGTAATTGTTCTAAAAATGCTAGCATGAATTCATCAGTTTTTGTTAATTTTTGGCGTTTAGAAGTTTGTTCACGATTTTGAGGGGAATTAGAAATTCCAAATTGAGATTGTTGTACCCACGTTCTCACACTCCATTCTCCTAGACCAAGTACGTTCAAAAACATACTTTTACACACAAGAACAGTTTCTTTCGCCGATGTTTATACTGTAAAAGAGTGATGATGAACGTCTTGATATTTCGTCCTCTGTAGTTTGGCGCTGCGTATGTTTCCGTGATACTAAGTTGCATATCAACATTTTTCTTTGATTCCAGTCCAAATTGTTCCAAAACATGGTCAAAATTTTGCTTTCTAACAGTTTCGGTAACATTCTGTTTTTGGACGTCTGTATTACTACAACTGCCATCACCAGTAACAGCTGAATGATCGTTCTCGTCTCTCCCATTTTCTACATTAGAATGTGTGTGATTTCTTACCTAGGCAGGCACAGAGGATTGTTCTTAGCTGATTCGGTTAATCTTGAATTTTTGCAAATTTCCACCATTTTTCCCCACAGATTATTATAAATTTCTCACAAAAAGTTGTAATTGGGAAAGTCAAGCATTCCCAAGTTTAGATGTGCAATACCACGTAATAGCAAATCAAGTGGAAACTATGGTCCAATGCAATTACACCGATCTACGTGATCGTACTGTGGCAACGTTTTCTTTGTCTTATAGGCATAAAATTATGAGTTGAGTTGACATTATAGTTATTCTACATACAACAAATTTTTGCATAGACTTACCAGAAACGAAAGGTATTCGAACTTTACACTACAGGCACTGATAATCCGCAAGCACCAACACGAAAACATCACCACCATCTTCCACATTGGCTCGCAGATACGAGGTATTACACGGAGTTTCGTAAATAACGTGCTTCGACTGAGTCACTGGCAGCCTCATATCCATACCCAGTAGTGTCAACATGTGATTGTTAACAGGCACTAGTAATAAGCCCATTTTCGCTAATATTGTAGATACGGGGTATTGCATTGACATCGTCGATTTCAAGATTCGCTGATTCGAGGGGTTTGAAAGAAATATTAAAGATTGCATTCTTATTGCTTACAATTCTGGTCGAAAAATATTTTCAGGGAAAGGCAAATTACTACATTAGATCAAATAACCATCTTCAACGACAAAATCCGCGGGATTCGCATGTTTTATACAAACTTTGTGCTGATCGCCGTATTGGAGACTACGTACAGACCACTCCATAATTACAAGAGATCACTGAACAAGTAGCAGTCACACTTCACCGCATCACAGTCAACAGGTGAATTTCCTTCGGCTGAAAATTAACGAAGCATGTACCTATCTGGATTGTTTTCTATGTTCCACAGGTCAAGACCATGAAGCCCGTGGCATTCTATCCCTGAATATTTTTTCTGAAAAGTGATTGATAAATTGCAGGGTCATAAAGAAATATTTTCGTTTTTCTTCTTCTGGTGACTCCTTGTGCCTCTAAGCATCCGGACTTCCAATTTTTAAGAACGAAAATGTTTCTTACAAAGGCATCGAAAACAATCTTTTTGTACCAGTCAACTGGTAAAAAGCGACGCGATACCTATAAATCTCAAAAAAGGTTTATTAAACACCCACCCTTATGTACGCATTATTAAATTAACGTAATTACGGGCGATATTGACTTGCGTAACGCAGCTTAATTGAAAACAGCGACGCTACGTGTTAATTTTCGAAATAACATATTTGCACGTCGAACTCCCTCAACCCCTTTTCGCGGCGACGCGCGCGTATATAAAAAATATTTCTAATAAAAAAATAAAAAAGAACGCGAGGGGAGCATTGTTTTGTCAAACACTTCGTGTCGTATCGAAGACCGCAGCCGCATTGTCCGACCGGTTACGGTGTGCGCGCTGTTATGATGTGCGGCGGTTTTCGGGGGAAGGCGCGTGGGCCGACGAAGGGGTCGTTCGGTCGGCCGGAAAAAATCGCGTCGAAAAATTCTCGGCACGTAGCAACGAGAAATATCAGTAATCCAACGGCTAACATCTCCTCTACCCGGACCGTCTCCTCCCCTTTCGCCGAAATAATAATCGGCAACATTTTTCGACACATTCCCTGGGACGATAGGGTGAGGCGTATGAGGTGGATTGTGCGACGAGAAAACTCGGTGTTAAAATGTACCTTGTTCGAATACTGTCGGAGTGGATGAAATAATTTTCGTTTTCGGTGAAATATTTATTCCCACCTACGTTACCTACACAGTTATGTAAGAAATATCAGTAGTTGTCAGTTTCCTCATGTTCAAATTTAAATTTGGATTTTTTGGGCGTTTGATAGAGAAATTTGTCGAAATTTCGTTTCATTTGACAACCGTGGAACTAGCATGGATTTTGGGAGGAACCAATATGTGATTTTTTTTTAAATACTCTGTTGAAATGTTTAAGCATTGAACAGTTTGCTAAATGAAATTGAAATAAAAAAATCGTTCAAATTTTTCGAGGGGGTGCACCCCGAAATCGGAAGATTCCTCAGAAAAAGAAAATGGTGTTGTTCTTAGATCAAAGTACTCTTTCAGTCTGAACAGTTTAAATCGAAATCTGGAAGTGCAGGTTGCTGATGTTTCTTTGTAAGTGACTTGTTTCCAACTTTCTTCAATGGTTTTTGAGCCAAAAAGTTCAAAATGTTATGATGGTAAAGTTGACGACAATCTAAAAGCATTTCCCGCAATTTGTGCAACGGCAGGCGTACTACAACTTTTGAAGCGCTTTTTACGCGCTATTTACTATACCGTACAATCTATTTTGATTCATAAATTGCATTCACTCATCAGGAATGTACGTAGTTAATAATGTGTTTTCAACATCAATGGGTTCCTTAGAATGCAATGCGTAAAAGCAGTTTTCATAACCAACAACACACGTGTTTTTGTTTACGTTTAGTTCCGTATTTGTATCATTGGCGTGCAAACAACAGGCGCAGATGAGGTAACATTCTTTTGGTATCGAAACGGGGAATTTAATATTGGAATAACCGTATCTCAGCTTATACTAGTTTACAAGAACTAAACTCGCAGTAGTAATGTTAATAACCCAATGACGTGTTTACGTGTGATTTTGTTTTGTTCCTGTAATGTTTCGCCAATAGGAAAGTGTTACAATCTAGAGATTATTTTGTATAAAAACAGTCACCATTCACATTTGATATATCACTGTTTGTTACTGCTTCTTAAGACACCAAAACAATACGTAATTCCGCGTTATCTAAATAGATCGTTTTACATCATAATACGTTACAACGACGTCCATTACAATTACATTAAAGCGTCACGATGAAAACGGGTTTTGACGAGCCTTCTTTATTCAATTATCACCACCTCGAGAATGCAGCGTTCTGGCACATAAAGAAGCTGTAACGATTACTAGAAACTATATAACAATAGCGCGTGACCGTCTTTTCGGGGGTTCTTATCAAAAGAGCAAACAGAATAGGTGGCGTGATTTACACCTACTTAATAGTACCTAATTGGCTGCGTGTGTGTTAGTTTTGTGCGCCGTGTTGGTGAGAAGGCACGAGGCTAATCAGTACCCCATAATTAAATAGTCCAATATGGATACAATAGACGAAGGTAGTAGTGTAGTAAATAAAATATTTGCGTTTCATCGCTAATGGGGCGTCTATGACGGCTTATTTTCCATTAGGTTTTTCTTTTTAAATCGGCGATTAGGTTTCAATGAATAACAGGACGATCAGGAAAACAAATATGCGTATCATTTAGTAGATGATCGCGATGGTGGTTCTCTTAGAACTATGGAAGGAATTTGTCTATATTTCATTGATAACTTGTGTTGCTTTACCACCGGTGTAATTGCAAAGTTTTGTAAGAAGAGACAAATAAAATAATTTTTTCGTACAATGAAATAACTTGATTCAATAGTCCATTGTCCAATTTTACCCATGACTTTGTATTATCCCTTAGATACCACAACGACGCCCCTAGAACTTATGTTTTTCACCAACAAAGAAACAAATTCAATACGATTTGACGTCATCATCATTATTGATGATATTCACTATTCAAGAAGTTTTAGAACTAATTAAATAATCCTGATGTAATGTCAGGACCATATTATGGTCAATATGCTGTCGAACATCCTTACCATGCTCCAATAATTTTTGCTATTTGACCAAAAATCAGTTCGGTGAGTTGCTGAGTGTACACATCTGAATTCATCATTTGTTCCTGTGCAAAAATTTAAGAGTAAACAATTCTTTTATAATCTCATCAATTTTGCAATATAACCGTCTTTACATGAGCCATAAGCTTTGGGTTTGGTTCGTTTTGTACATTCCACTATCTTTTGCAATTGATTAGTTCTAAATAACCAATCTTTGTCGCCGATTATCGCACGGGTTAATGTGCTGTACATATTCAGTGAATTGCTTTGAGATCGTGGGCATTTCATAGCTCGAGCTTCTTTGGCCTAACGATAGACGTTTTCTTTGTCAAAGTAATGAAATAAAATTTGACAAATTGCTTACTTAGATTTTTAATTCTTCAACTAATTCCGAGCCAAATCTAAATAATCGATAGATACAATTGTCTTTCTCACCAACAATTCAATGCGTAACGTGTCAGTCAACAATATTGGTTAGATATTTTGAATATGTAAAGTGCAATCCGCGATTAGTTAGTTGGCAAAGCAACATATGTAAAAAGGGCTTCACTACATCTACGTCCAAGAAACTATTTTCTAAGTATAAACTTGCTTAGTGTTCAATTCGACGAATTTATTTCAAAAATTTCAAACGCATCGAGATGTAGGCGAGCTTGGTTGGAACCCAAAAATATGTCTTTCAGCAGATTTCTTTTAACGCTACGAATGCGTTCGGTTAATTGAGGTTAGCAGCTTCTTTAATGTTGTTCTAACGTTCAAATAGTTTTTAGATGATAGTTTTGTAAAGGAAGGATTTGTATCTAGAAAATAAAAGCCGAACTGTCCAAGATATTTTTCGGAAAATTTATAGTTAAAAATAATCTTTTGCACAGGTGCAGAACGATGCGAACGAGCGGTGCGATAACTTCCTGCAATAATGCGAAACTTATAGGAGTAAAATATGTTATTGGAAATGCTTTGGTTGCAAACCAATTTTCTAATCCGGTTGTTAATGAAAAATTTTTCTCTATTTGAATGTTTATCGTTTTTCTTTTCTAATTTTATGGCTAACAACTGCTAATAGGTTCTGTATAAAATATTTTCAAAATCAGCAGATGAAAATGCAAATGCTATTTTTTGACGCACAAAATTTAATTCCACCCGATTATTCAAAAGTCGTTATCATTCTATTACACCGGCCCATCCATATGAATACACACAAACGACACATACTTCTCTACGTAAAAGGCTATATCAATTTTAAATGATAATTAAAGCGACCGTAATGCACGGATAGAAGGGACAAATTGCCGGCAATGCGATATAAATCACTCAATAAAATATTTACGGTTAAAGTGGATTGATTCGTAATTTGATTCTTGGCGTGGTCTTTTATAAAATAATGCGGGTAAGAGCATTGTAATTTGCTGCGCCTCCGTTCTTTTAATTGTCGGCGATAAATTTTCTATGTAGAAGTACGATGCGATTTCTGAGAAGACTTTGGTAATAATTAATCGAGCCTGGGACAAAAATGGTATCGCGTCCCCCTTTTTTATCGAATAAAGTCAATCGAGTGGTAAATCGGACTTAATTGGAGCGGTAAATTTCGGCTATTGGAACTTTTATCAAATTTGCATGGATTAAGAAAATTCGATTGTAAACATGTCGCCTGTATTTCTAAACCCCAAACTTTTGACTTTTTGAAAAGTATCGTGGGAATCCTACTGGTAGCCATCGACTGCTGTTTTCTTCATTTAACGCGCCTCTTTGCTAGCTTTGTATTTCTATCAGTTGTTTGAGGGTGTTCCCGAACGTTACGTATAGGTGTGGATTTGCACGCCATAATTGGAGAATGAATCGTTACAGTCTGAAGCAGTCTTGTTAGAAAATAACACCGATAAACTCATTTCAACAGCAGTTCTTAAAGAGATTTCAACACCGTCGTCCACGGAGTAAATTCAACATTTTGATCTTGATAAGGAATGGGATGGAAGGGAGGATGGGAGCTCATCTGACTTTACCTGACAAGCATAAAGGAGGCTGTCCGGAAATCACCCAGAATGTGAAGACCAGACTACTGGAATCTCCAAAGTAGTCACTGTGTAGACTTTTATACTTGTCAGAATACTGTGAAACAAGCGAGGCTTTATATGCACCGTATCTCCATGGAGTCTGATGCAGTGAAAAGAGGAAATATTCTGCCGATGCCTTCACGTATTTCTTGGGGATAATCCGATGACTCCGGATTACACCTAATTCTCGGACGAGACGTAGTTTCATTCCGCGGGGTGTGGAAATTCTCAAAATCTGCGTATTTGAGCAAATGAACATCCCAGTTTGGTACATGAGGAACTCCTTTATTAATAAACGATTGGTATTGATTTCACTAACTGGATGATAGGAAACTTCCCATTGGATATTTCCAACAGTGACTTAAAGTGATCTTAGCGACCGCATTCACCCAAGTTGATATCGCCTGGCCGTAATGGTCAAATGTCTGAAAAACAACTACTTCTTGTATAAAAACATCGTTTGCTTTTGAATTACATTCAAATCGTAAGTACAGGCGCATGTGCCTGTGCGTCGTCCCAAAACTTATTTGACTAATACCAAATGATATTTATTATTGCTTCCTATTGAGCTTATCCAGATCTAGAGCTGCTTCGTGTGTTTGATATTTTAATAAATATTGAGAAAGGCACATTTCCTAAATTCATTTCTCTTTAAGAAAATTGAAACAAAGTGGAAATTACTGCCTACGATTATGTATCGTTCTTAAAATGAAAAGTGCTCGAGAATGTAAATGAACCGACTGTTTGTTTTAAACCATTCTTTGATTCGCTTCTCATGGCCGCAAATCAGCCAGAATTTGACGAATTTTTCTTATTGACATCGTTGTGGTTTCTCCCGGCAACGTTTCTTATCGTCCTTCAGAAAGAATTGTTTATCTGATTATAACACAACTTTCTCATACTTCATTAATAAGCATTAATCATCAATAATTGGGAAGTTCAATTATATCTTCAGTTTGGGTTAATAATATTTAACCATGGGGACTCAGAGATAATTGCTAGTAAATAACATGCATGCGTTGCTAAAATTTAAGTTAGAAGATCGAAAGAGTCACCCAATGGTCTTACAAATTCTTAAATTGAAACGCATGACTTGGCAGCATGTCCTTCTCAGCTAATTCAACATATTCCAGATCTCTTGTTTCATAACTTCACTCTATCCTCAGCCCTAAATTCTTTAACTTAAAAGCTATTAATATTCAGGGAAAACAACTGCACGCATTTTCGGAATTTTATAGAGCTCGTTCCTACCTCTAGCTACAGTACCTTGCTCGTTATCCTGGAGGACTTAAATACTCGTTCGAAGCCTACCATCAGCCTCTATGCTTAACACTGTTAGGCCCCGAGTTCGGAGACCTTCATCAAATACTATAGGCCTTCGAAAAGAAACATTGCCCACATCGTCCTTGTCTTCATGTTTATACTGTTAAGGGACATTTTCCTTTGAAACAGCATCTTTATTAATGCTGGTACTATTGTTCCGCTATTGCTTAGAGAAAGAAACTAACAACAACTAACAACCTAAGGCCACCCAGTTCTCCGAGTTTATAGATAAGGTACGTCAAGCCTTCGTTCTGTTTTAGCTGCCTTGCCTCAACTTTTGGTTTTAGATGATTTCGTAATCTGTTTCGCTTTGTCGTAAATCAACCGGAATTTGAGGAATTGTTGTCAGTAATGCCGTCTTTGTTTTTATTTGAGAAATTTTCTGTTAGTCTTCAGAAGGAGGAATTGTTTGTTTATGGGATTAAAGTACACAAATACTTTCGTGCAGCAATAGTGATGGGGAATAATCTTGTGAGTTGCTAAATTTAGATATGTGATGCCACGCTTTGGCAAAATTTGATTTCCTTTGTGAATACTACATATGGACTGAAGTGTTTTCCGACTACCTGATATCGTATTTGCAATTGCGATTTTTTTGCCGTTTGCTGTGGTAAAAATGATGGGTAATATTATAATTTTGCGAAATTAAAATTTAAATGTCTGATGCTTTTCTATCTCAAAATTTCATTTTATTTTGGGCACGTCTATTCGTATTAAATTACATACATATGTATGTGTAGTGTAGTGTAATGTATGTACCTCGATTCTGGCCAGAAGTATTTACGATTTCGATGTCCTTAGTGAACTTGATCATATGTAATAATCCTTCGCAATTAGGCTTGAAATATCTGATGCAGCACTTTTTCTACGAAGGTGTTCTTTGCTATTTCTGATAATCCTGTAGAAGCAACATTTAAATGTCTGTTGCTTCACTTGATTTCACTGATTGAAAAAGTACTTGCGATTGCGTCATAAATTTGTTTCTGCTGTTTCTTGTAGCAAGAAATTATGTCGAATCATTCCATAGAATCGAAATTGTTGAGACTCCAGTTTTCTTTTTGTCCGAAAAAATGATGGAGAATAATTCTGTAAAATGAAAATTTGGTGAAGTGTTTTTCAAGATTCACATTCTTCTTTTTTCGAAGAAGTGTATTCTGAACTCCTAAACTTTTAAAATTTTAAATTTATGTGGAGAAACGGCTTTTATTTCCACCAGCCCTTTGCAGTTAGCAATTGAAGTTTTTCAAAACTTGTGCTGTTTAGAACCAAGTCTTATTTGATATGATATCTTGATGGCGAGTACAACGACATAGACTTCTACGGCCAGATTCAATAACGAAACCATTTCCCGGATAAAGAATGTATGTCCGGAAACAATTTTGATATTGATGGATAGTGTTTAGTAAAAGGAGCCCTAGTTCTTTCTTCGGTTACTTGATTTGTAACCCGTTTAGGAATGAAAGCGATAAAACCTTGAGTTGGGGCAAGAACAGTTTCATTCAACTACATGGCAGGACAGTACTCTAGCGAAAAAATGAATTGCTCGTATCCATTAAAGTCAATTACGTAATGAAGAATGCTCCAAGCGCGCTTGATGCATGACATGCTTATTCCTGAGAGATTTTCGAGATCTACGCAGCGTCAACACTTTCCGCCTTCGGATTAGATTGCAGGTGTTTTCGTGCTTCGAAGTACATACACCGTTTTTAAAATATCATTCTCTAAACAACGACGACAAGATTTACTGCACTTTCATTTTAATCCTTCAGCCAACACCATTATCTAAATTATTTATTATCCTACGATTCAAGCGTCAAATTCGAGCGAAACATTCGCTAATTAATAAAAATCGCATTCACGACGAACCGCGCCACAGCTACGAGATGGTTTCTGTCATGGAAAACGCGATGCTATTTTTATCTTTTTCGCTCATCTTTTTCCCTGGAAATTAAAAAAGGATTCAAGGTCGGCGAGGTTTTTCAGCGTACATTCACTCACGTACAGACGCCTAGTATGTATGCCTCTCTCTGTACATACATACATGCGATACGTATAAATGTCTACTGTAATCAAACTGTCAATTAGATGGGTATCTGTTTAATTACAGTCGGTACGCGTCACGTCTGCGAGGCCAGCCGCCCGCCCCATCATGGATATCATTCATTAATTACTCGCGTGTTTGAAATTCGCAAGCACCACGGAAAGCGACGTCGAGTTTTCAAATACGCACGTGTACTCGCACGTAGATACGTCGACACAACAGTATACAGAGTTATTTTGCAAAGCATAACTTTAATCAGGTTTGAAATCTGAAATATGGGACAATGTGGAAGAACTTTGATCGCCTAGAACTTTGAAATTGGCTTGGACTTAGGTGAGATGAAGTTTACTTTATACTTTTCCATCTTAAAACGTAGACGTAAACCGCAGTTCTGTGTTTAGTGCCGAATGGCAACTTCACTAGTGGAAGCCTGTCCTATCGTCTATTAATTTCAAAATCTGAGATAATTTCTGAAGAACATGCAAATATGAAAAGGGATGATATCTTAAGTATCTAAACATAAATTATGATTCATCATTCATCATAATTAGGGTACGATAATCGTGTCGTCCCAGCATAGTCTTAACAGCTGGCGCAGCCAATCACTGATGGATGTGTACGAATTTGAGATGCTTTGCTACCCTGTAGATGTTTACGCTTCGCATCAGACAGGCGCGTGCCGAGTTCCGTTGGCTGCTCCAGCTGTTACGGATGCTGGGATGACACAATTATTACGATTACACATTTCTGTCGCCTTTCGCTTTAAAGCGAATGATGACTTGCACACGCAAAGCAATTTCTATCTAAATATTTTCGACGATTCTTTCGAATAACGCTGTATAGCTGGGCGAAACGGACCCACTTACAATCCACATCGAAATTCCGGCGACATCGATATATGCATGCCTACATCCAGATTTGTACGCAGGATATACTCAAATATTCGTCCAATCATTCCGAATCGTATAAATCGTATAGAGTGGTAATCACGGATTCCAATATACACATACATACATGCATAAATAGGATAGAGATCATCCGTTTCGCAATGCCGATGATAAGGTACGGAATGGACGCGTAGCACGGATAATTGCTACCGAAGTTGCGGAAAAAGAATCGTTGAAAATTGCGAAGGTAGCCAGGCAATTTGCCTGTCAGTTGATTCTGCGCTCGTAACGGCTATTTATCCAGTAGTTTTATGGACCTTAATTATTGACAGGTGTTGAAATCGAAACCATGTCTTTGCTACATTGTTGTATTTTAATTTGTTAATGTGCGTACCTACTAAAAACATTGAAAATGTGAAAAACGTTGTTGGCACAGACGTGAATGTTTAATCGCGTATTTCCGACCTTGCTTGTGAAGCGTGCGAAATGTGGTTTTTTGGTACAATGTGAAATGATGGGAAAAAATAGCAAAAGAAGTGAGAATGATATTGCGCGTTGCTTTGGAGCAAGTCCCATAGGACGGTGGGGATTAGAAGGAAGATATCGCCGCGTCGTTTTCTTGTAATTGAGGAGGTTATTTTAATTAAGCATATCCAGCCACTCTCCCAAGCGTACGTATCAATTTTGCAGGGAAAAATTACCCAACCGCGAAGTCTTCTTTAGCGTGATCGTAAATAACAGGTACGACTATCACCGGTTATAATTAATCCATCTTATGTTTCTTGAAAGATATAGCGCGAGCAAATCCCTCATGCAGAGTATATGCACACATTAATAGCGCATGATGATGTTTCTAGATACCCTCGGGGGTCAGACGATTGAGTTGTTGTTACTTAATGTTTTTCTTCCATTTTTGTCTATTCTGGGTCTGATCTCTGATATTCTCATTTTATCTTATGCTTCATTCTTCACCAATTGAATTCACGTTGATTCATTCATTCACTCCTTTACGGTTGGTTACCAATAGATCAGGCACTTTGGCTTTATGCTCTTTGTACCGTTCCCCAATAACACTTTCACTTCCCTTCAAGCAATCTCGTGTCCTTCACAAAGGCAATTATTTTGTGGCAGCGAAGCCTGAGTATGTAGTAGGCTCCAAAAGCTGCTTACCGAAGTGCTTCCGCCTGAATTCCTTCAGTTCCTCACCGATAATATGCACTTTGGTTTCCTCTTGTACTTCACCTCTTCCGCACCACAGTTCGCTTACTATACCCATGATGAACAGGTGTTTTTTAAGGAAAAATTCCGGTTACTAGATCGGTAATGGTTCTTATATCTTTCTTGCTTTTTCTAATCGGATTCGCTGAGAATTTTGAATCTAGCACATCGAACAGTGTCTTCGTGTGGAATTGACTTTCTGTCAATTTACATTTGTTTGAATGTTCTCTTTCTAACCAAAGCCGTATTTCCTGTCTGGCAGAATCATTCGATATCCCGCATACAGGTTCCGGTCCTAGGAAATTTCGTTTAGAGCCTTCCTTGATTAGTTCGTCGGAAATGCCTGCACGCCTGCATATCAGTCATTATGTTTAGTCTCTTATGTGCAGCCTCTTGATTTCTTCAGCACAGGTTGCTATTAAAAATACCTCAGCCTGAAAAACAGTTGCATGTTTCCCCAGCCTCTGTGATACCCTTTTTGTAGGGTACAGTCAGTAGATACCAGCCCCCGTACCCTGGTTGGGGGCTCTCCACAAACCAGACGATGACATTTGAGTTCTTCAATTGATTCTTCGTCCAGCCTTTGGTCAGTCGAATCCACATTAATCGTGTCAGCCTGTCTTCTATATTTCGCTTTGGCTTCTGCATTTAATACGTTATATGTTGTAGGTAACAAAGATTTATGAAGGCTAAAAACTTAACTTTAAGTTATTTATTTTGCTTTATATTTCCAGTTTGTACACAATAATTTATTTTGATCCTTTGGACCACAACAGAGTATAGCATACGTCGTAATGTTAATATAAAGAGAAATAAGCACAAATACATAACATATAGAATAAAAAATAAAAATCCACAATAAAAATAGAATGTAAAAGTTACAAACATAGTAATGTTCTAGACTCTAAAATTTTAAATAAATAAAATGATTAAAACAGTTAAAATCGTAAACAAAATTATTGGCCAGGTTTCAGGGTCATCCATATATTCTCTGGTACGAATAATATGCCTTCGATAGCATCATCTGCTTCACTGTCCACTTAAATCTTTCCAACGTTAACTGTGTATATTTATTGGACAGTTTATTAAATGCTTTAATACGAGATAACGAGAATTTCTCTCACTAAAAGCTAACCTATGGAAGGGAACTTCTAAAACTTTTGCATTTCTAGTGTTACAGCTATCGTAATCTTTTAACTTAGGCATAGAACTAAAGTTTTCTCTTGCATATAGCAGCAGTGGATAGATAACAATACTTGCTACCGTTATAATTTTCAAAGTCTTAAATTATTCTCTACAACTGGTTCTAACGTTATGGCCTGTCATTTGTCGAATAGTCCGTTTTTGTAGCCTGGACATTCTCTCCACATCAGTTGAGGAACCGCGCGCCAATACCCCATACGAAAATAATAATACATTGTTTGATGTTAGTCGACTCGGCCATTCAAAGGGACCCACAGGAACCACACCATCATTAGAGAGCTAAAGTAGCCGGCGAAACAGGAAAACTATTCATCCACTTTCAATAAGAACCTCCTTCGTTTTTCTCCCTTCTTTTAAGCATCTTTCGGATTGCCTCCATCACTTTTAGGTAAAATTCAAGAGAAAATTTCAATATAACAGACTATATTTCAAGACGGCATTTTAACCGTTTAAGCATTAACCGTTTTGGTAAATACATCATCGGTGGTTCCATATTCTTGCTTCTGTATCTTGTTTGGTAATCATTCTGATATCCTTATCACACATTAATTTCATTGTTTTTGGGATTTTCAATTTTCCTTTTTATATCTGCACCATATCTAAGAAGAGCAGATCACCTCCGGGGAGCGAGGACAAACTGCTTTAAGCTCCTTTATCCTCTGAATAAGACGACTTCTTCGAAACGCATTAGTTATGGAGAAAAATATACGAGGTTGTATAGACCGTTCTGAAGTTATTGTTGGTATCTCGCAACGATGGAACACGCCCCCAACAGCGCCGTGATGCATCGGGGCTTTACAAGGGGCAGCGAGTGGTCCGGATCCAAGTTAACCAGTTCTTTCAGCAAAACTACACAGACTCAGGCAAAGACCAGATCGACGTGAATTCTATCGTTTCGCCTAAATCAAAGGGCCCCAATATGATAATCATCCCTGCAACATATCCCCTTCTAATTTCTTGGTTGGACATTTTATCCTGTAGTTTTACCCTGTAATTCATCATTACGCGGCAATTTCTGTCCTCTCTGTACCAGCTTCCTCGTTTCATCTCTGGTATACTTTTATTTTGATTTCGATCTACTCTTATTCAAATAAACGACAAAACGAACTTCACATGAGGTTAGTTTGTATTACAATACGAAAAGACAAAGAAAATACATCTAAACGATTGAAGACTACTCGTAGATTCTACTACAATTTTCTACAAATTTTACAACTGAATGGCAGTGCGATGTTTGTGTTTCAAGGGCGAATGCGCGCTGGTACAGTAGTGTAATATACATCGAGCTGTTTCATACGCGACCAACGACAAATGCAAACTTTCCAGGCTGTACAAAAAGGGAAACTGTTCTGATTGCTTGTTATAACAATATTTTTCTGCTTTTCGCAGACCTGAAGTTTCATTACTAATCCAAAACAAGATACGTATTGGTCACTCTCATTGTACGATTTGATTACAATTATTACCTGATCCGATTTAAACCGTATATTTCTAAATAACATTCGATGCTTAATCGATACGTATCCGCTTATTAAATCAAATAAAATCACCACGCCCATCTGTTCTGACATTTCGGATGTACATATGTATTACTGCTACCGATAATCAACTTTATATCGGTGTCGATAAAACACCGTTGCGTATCGCGTCTCATTAACGACCCGACCCGGTGTTGCAAGAGAGGCCCCGGTCCGAGAGATAACGGTTTCGAAAACTTCTTTTATATTCACGTTCGACTCGGTTCCGACCTTGGATTTAGCGGACCAAGAAGTTCGACCTCGAGTGCGCCGCTTAGTTATGTGAATACTACGCACTCACTGTCTCTGATGACAAGCTCTATACGAACGGAATTGGATTCGTTTGAAGATTGTAGATATGTTTTCTTAGATTTTTTGATTTCCCTAGGAAAACTACATGTGTTTGTATCTCAGAACTACGGTTCAATTGTGTCCCGGAAAGATATTGGATTTGCGCCCCGTTCTCCGCGTACAATAATAAACAGTGAAGTGCATTCAAATGCCTTTTATTTATAAAATCAATCGAGGGAGGTGTTTCCTCCAGAATATCGCTCGCATCTTCTATCATACTTGACGAAATCGCTCGAAGTTGTTTGAGAATGTAGAGCGTGCTGTCGGGGAAAAGTTTTGCTTTGAGCGAACAGTTGAGGAGTAACACCACTGTACATTTTCCAGAAAATCGATCTTTTTTGATCGGCTTAATAGATGCTTTGAACCTTCTAGAATACGAGGCAAAAAGCTTATTACCTGAAAAATATTTCTTCCTTGAAATTGCGAGCTCTTCTCTAAGCGCGTCGGACATCTCCGAAACGACTACCTGCGTTAAATGAATACCTGCTGGAAAAGTACAACCTAATACCTTACTTTTTGATTTCTAACTCCTAATACACTAACAGATGTTAGATACTGTTTATCTTCAGTTAGAAGCATGTCGTTGTTTGATTTAGAAGTGAAAAGTGCGTTAGTGTAGCGTCAGTACATGTAAAAAAAAGGACATAATTTCTTCGCTTGAAATCACGGTTTTTGTGTGTAGTGCTGATTTCTAACCGTTTATTTCTAATCTCAGAGTACTTATAAGTTGCAATGAATGACGCAAAAGTGCCCCGCGCCGGAAAGGTACGGATTCCTTGGACACCTTCCATCTTAAGCCACCGCTTGCTGAGGGAGTTTTTGAAATCATCAAACCGATTTATGAGCAGCTGAGCCGAGACGAGTTGTTAAACCTTTCTTTGGAAGGCCACCCGCAAAATACCAACGAAAGTTTCAATGCTACTGTTCAGGATTTGGCAAGTGGCAAAAAAGTCTTAAATATAGCGACTGATATTGTTGTGTGCCACTTTAACGATGGTCTGACAAATATTCTACGAATCGTGAAAATTTTGGAGATCGATGTTGGCATCCAATCCTACAATTTTTGTGTTGAAGCCGATGGTAAGCGGACCAAGCACGCAGCATCTGTCAAAGATAGAGATGCGGCAAAAGAGGCGCGCTCTAGCATACAATCTTCGAGGAAAGAGAATGAGGAAGAATATTTGCACATGGAAGGAGGACAGCTTTATGGTCGTTGGATATCAGATTAATGTTAAAAAAATATAGACAGTCGAATTTTTCATTTGTTCATGTCTATAACGCATTTCAAAACTTTAAACGCATTTTCCTCGAAACACCATTTTTCGAAACGGCACGCAGCATAACTCCAACAATTTTTATTGTATTCATTCGAATTCTTGACCGTAACTTTAAACTCACATTTTCAATTGAAATACGTACGGAATTTTCGAGTTAAGGTAATTTAAACATTAGTTATTAACAAATGATTGCCCTTTTTTGTCGAAAATTGAGTTTTTTAATTCAAATACTTAACAATCACACAAAAATCAATATTTTTAAAACCCCGCACGTATTTCACTAGCTATAACCATATAGATTGAGTGTCTTTTTTTTTTTTGATGATGCCGGATTCAAATTTCCACTAGTGTAGCTAGCCGCAAAGCGCCTCAAGCTCAACGTGCCGCCGATGTAGCCATCTTTTAATATTTATCAGTGATAATTGTAGGTTTAATACTTAAATATATGCTTAATAACATCTTAGAATATTATTGTCCTATCACCTTTTCTTTCATCCAAAATAAATTGTGAAAAGAACGGTTTTTCTAGACTGTTACCCCATAATGATAACAAGAACTACCCTGCAATATCCACAATTTTGTCTCATTTTCTCAGAATGATAACGTTAGTATTTTTGACAAAAATAGCTCTGTATCTTACGATCAAGAAGTTAGTAATCGCTTTTACTTATCTTAAATACTTAAAATACGATTTTTATTCCTTCTTTCATTCCAAATTTTCGCTACTGTTTTCACTTTAGAAATGTCAAAGAGGTCACGCGGTTTTACTTCCAACATTCTCGACAATTTTATACCTTTAAGCTCGATAAGAGTCGAAAACCGTCTGAAAAATTTGGTGCCGAGAAGAATCTGGGGAACAAATTTTTCCAACAAATAACGCGCTTTCTGTGGCTATTACTATTACAACTAATTATTGTTATAACTAGTTACGAATTTAAAATAGGAAAAATAGTCCAACCATTTATATCTTACATTTTTATTTAATGTACTTCCCTGCATTTAATTTTAAGTAAAGCTTAATGAATTATTGGGACTTACTACTGATTCCTAGTAAACTGTTGCTTTTTTCTTGTTAAAATTAGTTTGGTATTTAAATGGTTTAAGGCGGTCCAACACTTTCAAGTTTTTTTTCCTATGTGCTAGGACGTAGTAATTAATTCAAATTGTGACGGTACTACTTTCACTAGCAAATAGAGTGATATATGTAAATTATCAGCATTTTTGCTATAGTTGCTTTATTAACGTCAATTTACAGCTCTAATTTGTCAAACCTTCAGATTATGTCGAATTAACATGATGATTCTATACTGTGAAGACCTTGCGATGAACTTGTTCGATTTGCGACGACGCGATAACGCTTTTAAGTTTTTACATGAATAGCAAATTATATCCGCCCAAAATAAAACTAAAATGAGAGTTAAGTTGATATGTTTCCTTGTACATATCTAAACGATCATTATTCGAACACCAATTAGTATAATATCAGAACCATTACCCATTCGGTATTCGATCGACTTAATTACTGTAATTATAACGGATACAGATACTGAACGTACAGCTAATTTAACTCGCATATTTGTAGAAACAGAAAATATAAATATAAAATAATCTTGCGAATAGAGGCCAATGTCGACGTATAATGAAACGGAAGGCCGTGGAGCGAACAGATCCGTTGCGGCGAATTAGAAAGTGTTCAATGGATCGAGGATTGAGGCGAGCGACCGGTGGAAAGAAATTAGGAAGCAGCCGAGCCGCCACTGCCACAGGTGATGATGTATAATACCCTGGCGGCCTTAATTAACCTGTTCTGCTGCGTTGATTAGAGGTATTTCGTTCTTTCGCAATACTTATTGGGTTTGTCGGTTGAGCAGCAAGAAGAAAGAAAGGAAAAAAACTAGTACCTAGAGCTATGTACGACGACACGCAGAACGAATAGACTTTTAGCTATTTAAAGCTGGTCAGAATAAATGATGTTAGTCTATGGAGAAAATATATATCAAAAAGTGGATCGCGTATACAACGTTATAATGTTGTAGTGGTCTTGAACGAAAAGCCAGATAGCCTTACAGAAATGCAGTTTCATCCATTAATGATGAAATGTCGCGAAGTAATATATGAATCGTTCTAAAATACGAGGCATCTGTCCGAGGTTCTAGGAATTTGGCTATAATTTTCTTATTTCGTCTTAAATTTTCTCACCTATTTTTGAAGTTTCTTGGAACTGAAATGGTAGCCGTATCCCCTCAATACTAATAACAATCCCATGCATCTACGTATGTAGCTAGAAATGTTTACAAGATTTTTCGTGATAAGATCCGAACATCTTCTCTGTCGCTAAATATCCGATAATGAAATTGGCGAATTAATTGGCGATTTATTAAAATCCTCACTTTAAAAATAGACAGTCCATCAGATTGCTTGCTTTAGCGACTTCGATAATACATACCACACATTTTTATACTAACAAACAAAAACAGATACTACCTATTAATAGCCTTGCAAAACCTATTTGATCACGTAACGTAGCACTGCAGTTTCGAGCTGATTGTTTTCCGTTTTTTATCGCTGTAGTAATTAATAACGCATAATTTACAATAAGCCTTATTGCGATGTGCGTACGTACGTCACCAACCAAAACAAGTTGTAATATCTGAAAAAATTCAAAAGATATCGGTAATGTTTAATTGTTACGTGACGCACTTTGCACGCACCTGCATTTACGATTTTTTAAGCGTTGAACCGTCTCCAAAGATGTATTTAGAAAACATATACGAAACTGCTCGATGATCATATTACGTAAAATTTTCAAAAATATGTTTACTGGACTACAAATACCGTTACGTAACTAGAAATAATGAAAATAATGGACCACAATTTAGATTTGAATTCAACTTTTTACGAGGAATATTCTCGTTGAACGTTGAATCTCCCTAGTAGATTCTGATATCCTTCAAAACATTTGATTTGGCGTTTCGAACCACATGTGTATACACACACACACACACATTACACCACGCAGCTAAGATGGAGATTCACTTGTGAAATTCAACAGAGCTCGACATTGTGTCCCGCCTAAGAGAGATATTGGGATAAGGCAATAAATAAAGACCAATAAATACTATAAATGAAAGTTCCTTTACTTTAAATCAACTCTGTACAAGGAAAAAGACAAGAACGTTTTCTAGAGCGATATACAAAGTCTTGAACGCTTTGGTACATCAAACTCACATCTACCCTTATCCAAGCCAGTTTATATTTTCCTTTTAGATACATAATTTACGACGGGCCTATGTGTTTCGGTATCAATTTATTTCTGACGTGTGTTATTGGTATGCGACGTTTATACTGGCATTCTTTCTAAGATCGTGGGAATACTATTATTCCACTTGGGTTTAGTAACAAGAGATGTAGTGTTCAAAATTAAGAACCACGTGTATCCGTGTGCATTTAGTAGTGTGCCCGTGTGTGTAAGAGAGATCAATCCTATCCTGATCCTAACCTTTATACCCTTTCGGGTGTCGGGCATGTTGAGCCCAGTTCCGGATGAGGTAATAAAAGGAGTCAAACTACAGGTAAGACAGTACAATATAGGATCCTGGAACACGGATATGATAGGGGTGTCGGAAATAGCCCGCGCCGATGATGTAGTCCTCATAGCAAAAGACGAAAGAGCATGGTACAATGAATAGCCGGAAAAAGCTAATTTGAAAATAAATGGAGAATAGACTAACACAATGATTATAAGTAAGAAAAACAAGTAACATGAAATATTTCTAAACGAAAGAAAATTGGAAGAGGTGGCTAGCTTCAAATACTCGGACACAATTCTGACTGAGGATGGAAGATCGATGAAGAGGTAAAAAGGAGAATTGAAGCAGCGGGAATACCATTTCATAGCATCAATAACATTTTCCTCAATAAGAAAAAAGATACCCAAGTGAGTCAAAACTGAGATCTTCAAAAGATACCCAAGGGAGTCAAAACTGATATCTTCAAAAGGATGGCGGTCTCAATGCTCACTTATGGTTCGGAAGTTTGGTCAACTACAAAGAAATAGAAACAAAAAATACGAAGTACGGAAATGAGTTTTTAAGAAAGATAAAGAGCAAAATGAAGATGGATAAAGTGACAAATATTAGAATCAGAGGAAACTTGGAAATAGAGCCCATACAAAATGGAATAGAAGATGGTCAGCTGAGAGGGTTTGGGTACGTAATCAAAATGGGGAAGGATAGGATGGTGAGGATAGTATTTGAAACCAAACCAATCAATAGAAAACAGAAGAGAGACCTAGGAAGAGCTGGACGGAAGAAATGCGTGAAGCAGCCAGAAGAAGAAACATAAATTGGAAGGAGATTAGGATGTAAGTACAGGATAGAAGGCCGTGGAAAATAATCCCGAGAAATCCAACTCTAAGATACTCGACATACCTAGAGAGATCAAAATATCTATACATTATAAAGCACATGTTTTTGAGCAAACAATTGTTCGTAGAAGAAAATTGTCCGTTTAAGATGTTTATTATGGGAAATTGCACTGTACTTGTTTACATGTTTAATGACTGTGACAATTTAACAAATATACTTTAGTATTATTAAAATACATACATTTTAAGTGATCCTTTGCATAAACAATCATGGAACTGAACAAAGGGCATTACCGAGCTGTAATTTTTTACAATTTCAAACATGACTTAAACCGTAAACAATGTTTTAAGGAAATCACTCGAGGGTTTGGTAACAAGACGTTGTGATCCTGATCATAAAGCGATTGTACAATAAACTTCAACGTAGTCAACTTTTTATAGGCGACAGTTTTCGAGTTCCTAACCCAAAAAAATCAATGTCGCTGAAACTATTGATTTTTTTTCGGAACACGATTGAAGAGAATGGAAATGTCGTGGTAAGGGGTATAATAATAATAATAATATTTGTTCTGTGGTACAAATAACTTTGCAAAGAACAAGTCAAGAGAAAAGGAAAACACAAAGAAAATACAGAGAAAATACAAAGAAAATACAAGAAGAATACAGAAAATACTATCTGAAATATATTTTCATGAAGAACTATGCGCTTTAAAATATTCATCCGTAGAGTAAAATATAGCTTTTTGCAAATATATTTTTAGCTCGATTTTAAATCTGGCAAATGGTGTGGTGGCTCGAATATATTCCGGAACATAGTTAAAGATTTTGATACCATTGTAATCAACCGTCTTGCCTAATAGTTGAAGTAACGATTGGTGTGGAAGCAATTAACACCCTTTTACACAAGCATTTACAGACGTAATCCTTATTTCCGTTGGATACTTTACAATTTGGCCCCAGTTGAAAAAAAGGATCGTGTGAAGTAGTGCATATCTAGACACTTCGATGATGGATCGCATCATCTGGTGTACACCATTAAAGGTGTTGTAATTCAAAAAAAAAAATCAAACATGGCAGTTTAGGTCTTCGACAATGAGTTGCCTCCAACCAAGGCTATTCGTGAAAAAATACGAAACAAACTTTCGAAATTTTCTCTATCGTATAAAAGCCATCGAGGAAGCTTTCTTCTCAATCAATAAATCAAAATGTAGATATTTTCTACTTTACGTATCTACTATTTTCCTATGCTTCCCTTCCGACGTCTCCTGTTTCGTAGATATCGCCATCATTTCGCCTATAACTAACTGAAATTCGGCTGAAATATGTGACGTAATAGGCTATTACTTTTGCAACGTGGAGATCGTGCGTATTTCTGAGACACCGTTTGCCGAGAGACCTTGCCCGACATAAATATCGAAGTTTTTACGGGCTTGTTTGCTCACTACGACGGAATCTCATCCCCTTTCTATTCCGTACCCGACAATTGAAGCGATTCGAAATATTTCCATATCCGGTATAGACGTATCCTTCCAAGAAAAAAAGGAAAATACCTATCGAAAGCAAAAGGAGACATTTTGCATGGCTCGTGACGGAAAGTGGTTTAATTTTATCGTAACGTAAATATTGAATAAGGCTTGTACGTATATGTATCATACACCGGATTGATAAGAGTTCGTTTATTGGCTGACGGTTCGATGGACTTGCGTTTATGTCTATACACATTCGTTTTACGAGCTGGCGAATTGATGATGGATATCGCGGAAAAATTGTGAAGGTACGCAAATATAATTACGTTGATGGCATATGTGTGTGTATGTGTGTTCTTGCGGTTACTGCAGACTGGAGATAAATATTGGAAAATTTATATATACAATGTAATAAGTGGAAAAATCCGAAACAACTGAAAAGTTTTGAATGCATCCAAACCGAAAGGGACGTTGTAGTAACTTGGCCGTAAAGAATGATTTACAACCAATCTGCGGTTAAGGTAGTAATAACTGGGAAAGTTTACGCCCAAATCCTCAACAGTGGCATCTTGACAGTGATAGCAAGGACATCATCCTACACTTTTGTCATATTTACTACCGTGTGATGTTTAATGATTGTCCTGATCCTACACTACTTTCCGCAGTCCTCACCCCAATATTTACTTCTATTTAAATACAATGTTTTGCAGTGCCGTGGTGTCTTTTAGATAAAATATGATTATGCAACTTATCGTACACATCGCCTATAGTAAAAGGTTTGATGTATCAATATTACAACTATAGAATCTGCAATTTTGGGGTTATTTTAAGTATGTAACGCAATAGAAGGCAGCTAACACGTTTAGCCTTGAGAAAGAAACTAGCAAACGTAAAAAACTTGTTCACATTAAACCCAAACAATACATATGGTACACCTATGGAGGGTAAGTGACAGCCATGACAGAAGATATGGGGAAATCCGCTAGAAGTTAGTAACAGGCTAACTTCAGATAGAAAAATGGAAATAAATATTGATGTGGGAACGGTGGAAAGTAGTGTAGGATCAGGACAATCGTTAAAAATCTTACGCTATATTAGAAATGAATTAAAAAAGTAGAACATCTACACAACTCTCCAATGAATGTCATTGGGATTCGTTCCAACCATTGCCCAACCTTCTGTGAGACTTGCATAACAAACGAATCTCGGCAATAGGTCGTTCGTTGGAGAGTTGTGTAGATGTTCTACTTTTTTATTCATCTGTAATTTGGATTCTTCTCGTTGAAATTAGTTTCTATTTCGTACTCGTCGTTGTTATGATGTATCTCCGAGTGTGACAATATTACGTCTGTTCATCAGATGTAGCCACTAGCTTGATGAAGTCTTTTGATATAATAAACTGTCGGGAATCGCTTAGTCAATCGTAAAATGCTATACCACACCGAAGAGTCCTAATAAGGACGAAATTAACACCACACTACCACCACATTCAATACCATCCTCCGAAACCAATCCTTAAATCAGATCTCCCAAGTTTCATTAGGGAGCAAGGCACATTCGTTGTCCCATGCCCTACTCATTCTCTCATACGGGAACAGTGCAAAGCCGCAGGAAACAAGGTCTGGACTGTAAGGAGGATGCTCAAGAAGTATCAGTCCTGTAGCGGTCAAATATTCGGAACAGGTTTTCGCGCGGTGAGCTAGAGCATTGTCATGATACAGAAACCAGGTCTTCATTCTTGAATTTGGTCGTAGGTTCTCCATAGATTCGATGACTTTGCGCAGGGACTGTTCAGTGTACCATCCAGCTAGGCGGACTGTCTTCTGCGTATATACGACATGCTCTGCAATTCCATTCGGTTTGAAAAAGACAGCTATCATTTTCTTCTTTACTGATCGGAATTTTCTGACAGATACGGGGGTATCCTTATTATCAAAGACCCAAACTTTGAATCCTTTGGTGCGCGCATCGTAATAGTACAACCAAGTTTGGTCATCTGTCACGTACCATGATTGTTCCTTATCAAACATTTCCAGCGTTTCCCGGCATCATATACATCGTGTCATCTGCTCTTCAATCCAATGCGGTATCCAGAGAAAACAAAGTTTCTTCACGTACAAATGGTCGGGTAGAATCGCACGAGTTCCTGGTGCATTTAGACCTAAGGTATCCCCAATCTGCTGGTAAATCACTCGCCTGTCTTCGTCAAGCATTTTCCTCAAAGTAGTAAGGTGTACCTCCGTAACTGACGTTCGTCCCCCAGAATTCCTTTGTGCCACCTGAATATAGTCGTACGATGTGGGCAAACACCACCTAGTCCAAGAGTCATTTCTTCTAAGCACTGGTTTATGTTTAAACCACGCGCGAAGTCATATCGCAAAACTGTGGCTATATGTCTCATTTCGTGACCACAATGTCATAGCATAACGAATAACTGAGCCCACCGACTTGACGCAGGGGTCACTGTGCAAGTATGAACATGTCTCAGCATGTACAAACAAGCAGACTTCTGCGACACATGGTTGCGTCATATTGCAAAACTTTCCTAGTGCCCTTTGTACATCACATCAGTAAACACCTCACCATACAGTGATTTAATTAAATAGGGTGACACGTGTTTCGATAGCAATGAGGCAAGGATGTTTGTCAAGGTTATTGTGATACATGGCAGGATATTTTAAGGATGTGATTAGTTCGACAAGTTTCTTCCGTGGCGGTGTTAGAGAAAACAAGGAACTTATTTACATCTCCCTTGCTCGTTATACAGCCACAATAATCCCATTGAAACCCGCGGAAACCATTTCTTGTTTTTGAAGCTGTTCGCACGCAAGATATATCTCTAAACTTCAAATTTGCAAAAGTATCAGCGTTGTTCACATCAGCCCGTATTCCTCACTCGTACACCACCGGTACAATCTATCTCTATGGCTCTCAAACAGAAAAGGGAACGCACAGAAGTGAAATTACACAAGAGTAGCGTTAATGGAAATTTATTAATTAAAGTAAAATAAAATTACAGTTTTTAATTTAGCGCACGACGCCGAGAAAAGCACAAAGGACGAAGCTGTTTCGGATTGTAACTTCATTAAATGCGAGAATAATTACGGTGAATTATAATTAAGCCCCTGGTGTACTATACAGTCCACACGAATAATCATTACGCAAAAGTTCAAACGACAACCGCGATGAGGTAAAGACCCGTGCCAGTTTCCTCGTATGCACAGCCGTTGACAAAGCAAGGGGTGTGTATTTAACAGTTCGTATAAATAAATTGTACATATGTATGGATGTATGCGCATGCATGCCTCTGCGTCTGCTGGTATGTGCAATTGTATTAGCTGCGCTCGGTAAGGTGAAAGTAATTACAGGGCG
Organism: Chrysina gloriosa; assembly: GCA_038088585.1. Taxonomy (NCBI): domain Eukaryota; kingdom Metazoa; phylum Arthropoda; class Insecta; order Coleoptera; family Scarabaeidae; genus Chrysina; species Chrysina gloriosa. The sequence goes on along the minus strand of CM076093.1, from coordinate 23,797,192 downwards.
TTTTATTATCTGGATATGTGAATGCTTTGCGGTCTTTAAATCTTTAATCTAATAAATCCACTACATTACTGTATGGAATTTTATCCGTACCTAATAGTGAAAAATATGAAGGCGTATTTCGTGTACTATTCTAAATTTTATTTTATATTTCTTGCGAAAAAAAGGTAAGCAGAATCTTGATAAAGTGGATCCTTCAGAAACGAGAATATTCAGCGAAAAGTAGCAGTGAAAGACTTAATCCTGATGCAGATTACAAACAAAAGTCAATTCAGTAACAATAGGAAATAATAGAGAAAAATAACTAACAAAGCAAGGATTCGTCATTACTTCTACGAGATAGTAACATTTTTCAAAAATAGCTGTTGAAAGGTGTGAGTTTTAGAAGCTGCTTAACCTTCCTATACTCACGCATACGGTCTGTGAGACCGATTTATATAGTATAGTAGACGTCTTTCATTTTGACGTGAGTATAGGAAGGTTAAAAACCGATGATTGTTTGACAATCATATCTCTTACTATAATTTAGCCAGTCATATCCACAAGATCATATTTCATAGATTACAAACAATACAAATATTTTACAAAAAAATTACAATTTCGTCAAGTTTTAAAGCAGGAAATTTCTCAAGATTATTCCCAGTAAAACTTTCCTCATGGCATTATGCCTAAAAATTTATTTATATATACCTATGCCCAAGTGTAACACTTATAGTGAAGATCACGCGATGTACATATATCGAAATTTAAACCACGATTAGCACCAGATATAGCGTCTAAAATTAAGTGGATGTCAGAAATAGTACATTCTCAACTTAATGAATTATTGTACATTTTCGGAACTATCGATCAAATTTGAAGTATGTGCAGATTAATCGATTTAATCTTCTCTGCACTCCTTTAAGAGATAAGTCTGCAAGCTCGTGTGCGTGCCGCTGATAATAATGACTAACTATAACAAATTTGTTTCAGGTGAGTGAAATTTCAAATTACTAGAACACCGACTTCGTCTAGTACGTAAGTAGAAAATGATTGTGTTTCGCTAAAAGGAAATTTTATTAAATACGTAGGTATGTAGGTAGGTACTACTTTCAAAGTAACGGGAAATTTTGAGGATGTGCTTTGGAACGCGAATGCCAATGAATGAATTGATAAAAGAGAATTAGAATTTGGCTGAATTGACATAAAATTGGACGTGCTAGAATTTAATCCGAATCGTTGAAATCGTAGTAACATTTAATACAGTCGAACTTCTTCGTTTCAATTACAAAAAAAAATTAAAGAGCATCAATAGGCAAACTATTAATAAATACTGGAATTGAGAAGTAAGCTGAATGTAAGCAAAGGTAAAGAGATGACTGTCTTGAACCTACTTTAACGTACTAGCCTCAAAGTCAATTAAGATTAGATCGCTACTAAAGATATATAAGGGGGCAAGCAACCTTAAATTGTCCCACTTGACGGATGGAACCGGTAGGGTTCGTAGGTCACCATCTTATAAAGGTGGTTGACGGGTGTAATTGTACGTTAGTTGCTAAATTCACTTCAACTAAAATGAGAGAAAGCTCCAAGTTAAGACAGCTAAATAAAGGAATAAAATTAAGGTAAATTTCCTACTGTGTATATGCTGCAGGATACCTCCAGTGTCCTACTTGTTTTATACTACCATAAATCGATATAAAAGTTTTAATCGAAACAAAGTGTTCGATACAAAAATTAAAAGATTACAGCACACAGGCTGAATAACTAGAATCAAACTATAATCTCTTAAACAAGGGCATAAATTCTATTATTTAAATGATAAGGTACGACTTCAAACAAATTACCTGTCAGGCAGAGTGCCAGAAGATTCTCTCATTGATGATACGGTCAAAAGAAATTACGAAACAGGTGTGGATCGTGGTTTCTAAACTGGCTCTAAATCACGTAAATTATTGCGGTATTTACATGTTAGTTACAAAAAAAAGTGAGAAATAATAAAATGATTAAGTGACATTTTACTTGTGTGTGCTAACTTGAATTTGAACGTAGCACCTCGGCCATTTCGCTTTCTACAAGCGACTAGGAAAACGGTGTAGGTCACAAGTACGGCTTTCAACGGTTGTTTTAGATATCAGCCGTTCAACTCCGAGTACTGAGTCCAAATTTCGGTAATAATAAAAGGTAAGATGTCGTAAAAAAATTTGTATGCTGTAAAATTGCTTGCTAGCGCTTCAGTCAACTGAAGAATTCGAGTTACAATTAGGGAGGTTCCACTGTAGCATTTTATCATCCTCAAAGAAGTTCTCCATTTTGATATTTCCTGCGTTGAAACCATTTTTCCAATCGAATACATTTTCAAGCAAGTTCCATAATTTCAAGTTTGTTCTGTAAGGTAGTAAGCGAATTAATAAGAAATCCATAGTGGTCAAATCAGTTGAATCTAGTTCAGATTTGAGACTTACTCTCGGTACTTTGGCAGGTTTTGATTTTCAAACGAAGAATTTCGACATCCTAATACTGGATCGTTTTGTTTAATCGCCCATTATTGGGCAAAGTTAAAATAATGTAATAGATGTTAAATTAAATTTTCCCGTAAAATTAACGATGCGTTCAGAACGAATAAATGAAAATATCTTAAGACCGACGAATAGTGAAATAGGATCAACACTACAATTTGTCTTCGTAGAAAATTACATTACACGGTGGTCTATTTTTTTACCTCGCTTTATTGTTGCACACAGTTAGGTAATTGATAGTTAATTTCTCCGTCGAATATTACTTCAGCGATATTATTAATTAGAAAAGTAGCGTATATGTACGTATGTGTATGTACAGGAAACGGTTTCCTGACCGTGCAAGTCATAATTCAATTAGATATTTATTAATAAATTCAATTCACCTAATAGCGTTCGTCTGATCGATTGTGGGGTGCTTTGATAGATAAGGCGTATATCTACGACTATGTGTGTGTGTACTTATGCCATATCGATTACTTTGATATATAGGCGCGTACCTATACACCTGATATATCTTATACGTGAACATTGCAGATATCGAACTTGTATGTCGTGTTCATTATTGTCGAGATATTATCGTGTTCTATTACGTGCAACATGTTTTGTATTTAAAAATTTTGGTTTATTGCTAATTACGCGCGAATATCAAACTGAATTGGTTTCGTGCTACGTAAATCAATCTCGAGAGGCCTTTTGGGGCATGCGGAGCATTTTTAGACGATTCGTACAGGAAATTCGAATGGTTTTCGCTTCGATTGATGGACGTTTATCTCTTTAATTTTGCTAAAATTCAAAAATATTTTCTTGGTATAAAATCATAAAAGCTCTCAAGCTGGAAGTAATCCGGAAATACTTTACTAATTATTTTCAATTGACGTAATTAAATTATAATTAGTGGTTTTCTCTCATCGCCAATCCCCGAGACATTTAATCCTGAAATGCATTTAGTCCCCTGCACAAAAATTTCAGTCTGTATATAACGGTTGTGTCAGAAATTTACTGTAATTGTAAGAAGCAAAAATTGTCCAGCTCCACGGGGCTGTATACACAAGACGCATTCTTCTCCTTTGGGGGCGCTTCTCTGCCCAATTCTTACGAATTTCGGGTCAGCCCTTCAGCTCCACTTAACCAGAAGAAACCGATCGAACCCTCTCAGTATCAATGCCAAAAGGAAAGTGATTCTATCCACGAATTCCAGTTCATTCCCTCTAGCTCCACCATATCAGGAAAAACTACTTTCATGAATTGCACTTTATGTTCTTGTAATAATAAATATTATCAAACAACTGAGGATTAGAGGCGAATTTTTGCTTCTTACGAGGGGACTGACGTGTTTTTGGATTGGTTGGATGAAATAGACAAGTTTTGTAGGTTTTATTTTTTCGTGCAGTAGAAAAAAGGCAGCGAAAATTTTCTGAAGGCTATTAAATTTGGATTTACCTCCATTGAAAAAGACGGGACACAATTTCCTCAATGTGTGATATGCGTGAAAGTTTTGCCTAATGACGCCGTGAGGCTCACTCGCCTTGAAAGACATTTGAGCCAGCAACATCCTACTATTATAACGAAGTCGAAAGAATTTTTCTTCCAAATCAGAAACACTCAAGCGCATGAGATTGAATAAGTCAGGAAGTTATCACAAAGGTGTGTCACGGAATCTCAAAACTTAACTAAAATCATATTTTTTGATAGCGAAGCAAAAGAAACCTCGCCGAAGAATGAATCAAGCCATATGTACTAAAAGCCACGCAGATAATATTAGAAGAAGAACACTATCAAGCGTAGAATTGATGATATCACCAATCATAAACAATCTAAAATAATTGCCATTTTTTGCCACAAGTTGCGATGAATCTACAGACCATCGTTAACTGTGCACAATCAGTCGTTTATGTTCGAAACGTCAGCAAAGATCTAATTGAAGAAGAGATTTTGTACTCCAAATCGTTGACAGCAGGCACTAAATCTGACGATATATTAGTCTTCATTGAAAAAAAAAATTGAAAATTTGAATAAACTGATTTGTACTTTGCACAGATGGCGCCCCCGCAATGATAGGTGCGTGATCGGGCTTGGCTCAAAAAACTAAACGAAAAGCATCCCACGCTGGTTAACACGCATTGTGTGACTTATTGACTGGCTTTAATTTCAAAAACAAGGCCGCAGACATTTCGCCGGACTTTAGACCCGGCTATAAAGCTCGTGAACTACATCAAAAACGAGTTAATGACATTACTTCGCGAGGATCTCGATTCTGATCACAGAGTACGCTGGTTGTCTAAGGACAACATATTGGCACGGGTTTACGAGTTGAACGAAGAGTTCAAAGAAAAGGAGGTTTTTGCAAATGTTCAACAATAAGCAGTTTCCATTTGGTTGAAATGTTTGAAGCCTTGAATCAGCTAAACTTGAAGCGTCATCGTCGGGGCAAAAGCGGCACTTTGATTAGTAACTATGATCACATTCAGGTTGTTATATCAAAGCTTCGACTTTGGACTCAAACGGTGACTGCTGAAAATGTATTCTTTTTTCGACTGTTCGGAACAATTAAAAACCACAGACTGGACGAAGAGATGAAAACTGATGTAGAATCTCATTTGTAAGCATTGGGACACCAATTTTACCGATATTGTAGCGATATTAATTCGGAATTACCGACATGGCACTAGACTAGAAATGTATTCGTGGTCGATATCTTACAATTATCAGAAGAAGTTCAGGAAGAATTTGTAGAAGTGAGGGCCGATTCGACCATGAAAGATGACTTCCATTCTTGCCTGTGGAGAAGTTTTGGAGAAAACGTTTCCTCGTTAAACCAATAGTTTTCATCGCTTTACTTATGTGGGATAGGTTTTCCAGCTTTTGGTTCAAATCAAAACTAATGGCCAAACTCGTCTTGCTGTTTACAGCGACTTGACGAGACCTCTGGTAAAAACTAAACCTAGAACGACCTCGTTCAGAACATGCAAAAAGTTTACATCTATCGAACTTGTTACTCTATTCGTCATTTGTACGACCTAAACTTGAATATGTCTCCATAATCTGGTCACCTATATATAAATATGAAGTAAGTATGCTTGAACAAATTCAAAAACATTTCCTAAAATACTAATATTATCGCTTACACTCCATTTACCCGACACAAGGTTTTAGTCACCCATTACTTCTTGAAATGTTCAATTTGGGTCGCTGGATTACGTCGCAAACGAGCATATATAAAATTTCTGAACGATTTAATCTACAATGGTTTAGACTCACCAAGGCTCTTAGAGAATGTGGATGACAACCATCGAAATCTTCAAATGTGTTTTATTGCCCTTCGATCTCCTGATGCAAGTTCGGTAACTTGCATGACCTTCAATTCCATATCTGATAGCAGCGTAGATGTTAATTACACCCCATTGGTAAATTCATTGTTGAATTCATGCTTAGCAAATTATCATTATATCTAACATTTTGTTTGCTATAATTTTTTGTTATGCTTACTTTGTAACAGTATTTCTGATTTGTAATTATCTGCAATATATTTGTTTTTATTCGTTTTTATTCGTTTTTTTCGTTTTCTCTCTATTTTCGTGTCATTTACACAGATATATGTATGTATGTTAGTAAATTAAGTAAGTTTTTCCTGTAAACGGGTTGTTTTCTGTTGGGCAAATATGTTATTATTATTATTATTATTATTATAAACACTAAAGTTTTCAATAGGATCAAAGTTCACTTGTATCACTTATTTTATCAATCATTTTCAATTTTATCATGACAATGTAAAATATTTTTTCTCATGAAAATATTTTAATAATCCAGGAGGCTCAACGCAAAAAGCAGTTATGTAAATTCTATGAACCTAGTGCTACATATTTTACTTTTTGTGTGTTTCTGTACCTACAACATTATTTCTCCAAACTAAGCAAAGAAATATAAAGCTCGTTAGAATCGTATCTCCGAATGTTATGCTGTAACACGCGAAGTAATTTTGTACATGAACCAGATCTTTTAATCGACTACATCGCCTTCGTAACCGAGAAAAGTATGTCAAAGTGCCGGATCCTCAGCGAATTCCGAGAAACAACCGGAAAGATAACCATAGAAACAGAGTACAAGTGTTAACCTCGCGTCCACCGTGTTCCCTTGCCTTCCGGTCGAAAACTCCTCTTGCGTAACAATGCCTGGATAATCCAGAACCGTCGTCGCCCGGCTTGAAATCTGATCGAGCGACTCGGCGGCTCGTTAATTAAGCGTTCCGCTGATCGCCGGATTAGGAGCAGTTCACTTTATCCAATTAATTAGAAGACGACGACGACGACGACGACGAAGGACCGGTTGAGGGGAAAACCGCCCGCAAGGTGAACGGTGGCGTAGAAAGAGCAGGAAAATCTCCGGTCGTCGACGGTAATAAACCCGACTCCGCGGCGGCACTGCGCGAGTTCATCCAGTCGACAGCGGCGTCTCTATCGCAGGAGGACACCGACACGCGAGCGATGTACTTTTCCTTTTAGTCGCGCTCCCTGCTAAGAGAGTGTCGGTTTCAATTAACTCCTGTTTTGTAATCCTACGTTTTTCTCGTCGATATTCGCCTTTTTCGTTATCTCGTGACGGTAGTGGGCGGCCTGCCTTTCCTTTTCAATTGTATATTTCTTCTCTTATTGTCTGTGCTAAATTAGAAGGAGGAGTTGATGCCTCCTTGTTTGGTAGAAATACTGGGAAATGTGTTAGAAGTCTACTTAGCGCGAAATTCTTTGATTAACATTTAGCCAGCAGCTTCGCATATCGATTTCATAATTCTTCTAATTGCAAATTAGAAAGATCAACAAAACATCAGTTCACTTCATGAAAATATGAATAAGGTCCAAATAAAATTAGTTTTGTATACACCATTGCACAGCATCCGAGAGATCTAATTCTAATTCGACCTAAAATCTACTTGTGTATTACCTTCTTAGCATTACTTTAACAAAAATTCTCATTAAAAAAACTACAGTAGATGAATCATCGGTTAATTGAATCAGCCGCTTATAAGACTCAAAATAAGGAAACCGAAACCAGTTACATATTATTCAAATTGTCCGCTTATTTAAATCACTAAAAACAGCGTTCGCCGGTTCATCATCTCTTACCGCGTCATTCAATACTCGGGGAATTACCTACCCAGTAGTACTGTGAAAACAAGCAGGTCAGTTTCAATTTATATCTCTCACATACATTTAAAATTCCTAAAGAAACAAAGCGACACGATATGAGTGTCCCAAAAGGAAGAAATTTTTAAAAATACCATGCTATGCTATTATGTAATTATAAAATTAGGAATTTCGCAATCTACACTTACTTAGTATACTGCTACGTAATCGAGGAAAAAAACACGAATCTGGTGTTAACAATGAAACTTCAGATCGTAAGATAAAGCGCGGCAGGAAAAAGATGTTACAGTGGAAACGGCGTTTTTACGATCGTTTACAAACGCGCGAATGCAAAGTGCACCAATCAGCCGGCGCATTCTAAGGGAAAAAGCTGCGTATTTTTCATTAAATTTGGGCCATGAAAATTTGAAGCCTCCTAATGGTTGGTTAAGTCGTTGGAAAGAAGGAAACAATGTCGTTTTTAACAAACTTCATGGAGAAAAGAAAGATGCCAATAAACCAGCTGTTGAAAATTGGGTAAAAGATTGTTTACCGGGACTGCTGAAAGATTACAAACTCGATGAAATTTAGAATAATAAACAACGTAAGAAGAGCCTATTACAGTATTGGTCACGTGTGACATGTCCGGAACAGATAAAAAGTAGTTATTGGTGATTGGAAAATCCAAAGACTCACGATGTTTTCGAGGAAAGTCGTTACCAGTAACATACAAAAATAATTCGAATGCATGGTAGACAAGCGAAAGATTTGGTGACTTTTAGTGCACAAAATAAAAGAATTGCACTGATCTTGGACAATTGTGCCGCTCATCCAAATGTTGTCTTGAGCAACATAAAATTGCTTTTTCTGCCAAGTAATACAACACCGTTGATCCAACTACTTGATTGGGGAATAGTAAAAACTTTAAAGACGCTATATCGCAAGCATACGCGAAATTTTATCATTCAGAAAATCGACGAGGATAACCAACAGCAAGCCAAAGATGTTGCAAAAAGTGTATCACTTATCACTGCCATCCATATGATACAAAAAGCCTGGGAAGATGTACAAATTTCAACAATTACGAATTGTTTTAGAAAAGGTGGTATACACAACGAAGATGATATCCGCTCAGGGGAGAATGAAGAAACTGATTTGGATGATGAATTGAGTAGTTGAGTGGATATAGATGATACCGTACCAGTTGTTGAAAATGATGCCGAAGAAGGCACAGTGGGAAGCTTTTTGGAACAGGAGCAGTTGCAAGAGGGTGGAGATCTAACGACTGTTAACCTTGAAGCTGAGTCGTCTCCAACATCTCCTTGACGTTGGAGCTTTGCTGGTCCTTAGAAAAAATGGAATTAAGAGCAAGGTCCACAGAAGACTTTAGATAGTTTTATAAGGTTGAAGAAAACGCGATTTCCAGGATACCCAAACGTCAAACTACGATTAAGTCGTAATTTAATCAAGTAGAATTACCCTTGTTATTTATTTATGTACATAAAACTATTTCTTAATATGTAGTACATAATATACACATATTAAAATCCAATTTAAATGCTTATGTATTTATTATAAATAAATTATTACTTACAGATTACTTAGCAGCCATCATATGTAGAACCTCTACTATGATTTTTCTGCAAAGGGAATCGCCGCTTAATTGACTCATACAAGGGATAAGCTGAATTTATTCGTTATAATTCAGCTACTTATTTCTTAAACGTAAAATAAAATGGAATTAACCAGAGAGCACTTTCCAATCATAATTCACTATGATTTTAAAAGAGTTATGCGTTTATGAGTGCACAGAGAGTTTAGATCCCGTTTGTAGTGAAGAAGTATATTCCTTGGCTACAATTTACGGATGGCATAAGGACTTTGAACGCGAAAGGAATTCTATTCAGTATCACAAAGGAGCAGGGCGTCCTCCTACGGCTGTTAACGACAAAAACATTGCTGCTGTTGAATAAACTAATTGAAGAGAACAATAAAGCCACTTATGGGATAATAGAGGATCAACTCAAGATTGGATCTTCCCATGTTAAAAGAATCATACACGTTCACCTCCATTTAAAAAAATATGGTAAGTCGTTTTGTGTCGCATCACCTTTCTGACTTTCAAAAATCACAGCGTGTGAGAATTTGTCATGGAACTTGAAATTTATAAAATAATGGCGGGCACCGATTTTTTTCCGAAATACTGACAGGTGACGAAACTTTTATTCCCTTGTTCGACCTTCCTATGTGCCAAGAGAGTCGTGTATGAATGCACAAAGATGGGAAACTCCTACAGTGACTAAGGAGCAGCGAGCTATGAAGAAGATTATGTATACGGTATTTTTAGAAGTGCGGACTTAGTAAATGCAATTAAGCTGAATGGACAAAAGAGAGTTACAGCTAATTGGTACGCTGAAAAATGTTTGCCTGAAGTATTCAATAGGGTTCCTACAGAGGCAAGGGAATTATGTTCCATCATGACAATGCATCGCCCCATACTACAGTTTCAACTCTCCCGTTTTTTGGCTGAAAAAAATATATAAAAGTAATAGAACATCCACCGTACTCACCTGATTTAGCAATGTATAACTTTTGGCTATTTTTTGGGCTTAAACGAAATTTGCGAGCTAGAAGGGTTTCGTCTGAAGGAAAGATTGATACCACAGATTTCGCTTATTTTGAAGGTATTCCGAAAGAAGATTGGTTGGGAACTTTTAAACAGTGGACATAAAGAATGTTCACGTATATCACTGGTGAAGGGAATTACTTTGAGCAAATTTAAAATAAAATCCAAGAAAATATTAACCCTGCTTTATATTCTCAATAATTTCGGCTTGTCCCTCGTATATGCTATGCACCAACGTGATTCTAATAAGTGGCGTCTACTGTATAAAGTCATGGGCACACGTGCCTTTACATCCTTCGTAAAATTAATATGTGATCAAACATTTTCAATTTCAAGTAATTCTATTATCGTTCATCGATTATGCTGTCGGCAAAATATTTCTTCTTCTTTCATTTCGAGATTCCATCGCAAAAAGCGGATGTAGTGGAGAGTTCGATTTAATGTACGTATTTCTAAAGCTTCTATTTATCTGAATTTCATCATTTTCGTAAAATCACCGGCAAAAGAAGCACGGTATAAAACACATTTCATGCTTAAAAGAATAAGAAAATAAATCATCCGGATACATATTATATTTTTGTCGAAAGTATTCGCCCACTTCATCGAATTAATATTTCAGCGAAAAGAAAAGAGAGTCTTCCTGCCAGCATGAATGAACATGTTTCCCCATTAAGCAAACCCGACGAAACGTCGGATACGAGATAGAACACATCGTTAAATTACTTAGCAGCACGGCTTATTGAAAAAGTAATGTTCCGGTACGTCGACGGCAGAAAGGATCCATCTAGAAAGAGAGCAAAACGTCGCGTTAAGTTAAAGAGAAAAGGAGAAGTAAAAAAGGGGAACGGGGGAGGCGTAGGAGAGGAGGAGAGAGATGATGATATCGGGGGCCAAACTTGAGGGACCGCGTGAAAGGTGGAGTGCGGTGGAGGTTGAGGGTCGCGAAGGTACGAGACAGGTAGTTCGCAGCGTCGTTCGTCGGGCTCCGGGAGTCTCTTTTTCTTATCGAAAGCGACGATGACGGCGTAGACGGCGGAGATTTCCGGTCCGGACGCTGGCGCCGGCTCCGGGTAATGGATCGCTCGGGATCACCGCTCCTATAATCCGATTTGCGAATTTGTCTTTGCGCCCAGGAATCTGTTTCTTGTAATGGCTAATGCGAAATCTGTGACGTGCTGATACACGTATGTGTGTTAGTGGGCTTGTTTTATAGGAAGCGCTTCGTCCATAAATTTTCTCGAAAGTTTGTTTAGAAGTCTTTATATGTGGAATAGTATGTTTGTAGTTTATTACTTCTGATCCTTAACTTGCTCGCGTAATTAATTATAACACATAGACCATTTACGAGCAGATGCTCTTGTTCTAATGTTTCTATTCGATTCCAAATTTGCCGAACTTTAACAGTTCTACACAATAATATACAGACTGTTGCTTAGTATAACTGACATTAAGTGGCCTCGGGGACTCCGTACCACATAATTGTTAATCAATCCGGAACAGGTATTTCGGCTGCCCAATCATAAAAGGGTTATTTGGTAAGAGACTGAGGCCAAGCTTGTTGTCCGCGAAACTTGTATCCCGAATAACTAAGTATGTGTAGTATGGAGTTGCTGATACAATGTGGTGCCAATTCTTTGTGAAATATCTATTTAAATGCTAAGTGACAGAAGATATTTACACCCATACGTAAAAAAGTCGACCAAAATTATGCTTTTCACTTCTACATGGTATCAGAGCGTAAATTTCAAACGCAATGCTTTGGATTAGAATTCGCAATAGAATATATGAAATGTTTTCGCCGTAAACATATGAATTATCCTATTAACTTTCAATTCACATTTTTCTTGATTCTTGATTTTCTTGATTAGGAACAGAAAAAATGTGAACAATAAATTGCGATTAGCTCACAAAGACCGATAACTGCAAACAGTTGAAGCAAACGAAATGTAACAAAGTACTTATCCAAGAAAATGTGGTTTAGTGCCAACAATAAGTGTATAAAGATGAAAATTGCTATCTATTCCAGAGTGAAGTATATGCATTATGCCAGCAGATTTAACACGTTTCTGATGGGAAACTACGAATGATTCATTTTCCTCATCGTTCATGTCAAATTCGCGATCACCTCCTTAGTCTCCTTCCATCTAGTCACCCTTTTATGTTCAAGAACAAAATTATGTCATAGTAGGTCAAATCTAGAGAGTTTGATAGATATGGCAACAATTCTCGACCTAATTAGATCAATTTGGTCATAGCGACTGTGGATGAATATTCTAACGCATGATCCTGTAGGAAGTAGAAAAGAGTTGAAGAAAATGAGAATCTATTGAGTAAATAAATAAATATCTTTATTATGCTCAATAGTTTAACAACTCAAATTACGCATTATAGTAGAAAAATAAAAATGAAAATCATAAAAATTCAAGCATGCTTTTACTTTATGCTCAAAAAAATTCTGAATAATGAACATACGCGATTTTACACATTTGGTATAGTGTGCTTCTGACCATGCAATTAGTTCGACATCGAATTGAAATCAATTCCAAGAACATGGAACAGTCGATTGTGACATGCATCCCTGGATAAAATTGCCAATTGCTATTTCTCTACGTGTATCAAGCAGTTCCAAGTTATGAATCCTCAATAGGAAGCGTGATTATAATTTCGTTCAGTATAAACGCTAGTAGCTTTAAAGCTCAGATATTTTAATAGACAACGCTGAATGTTTTCTAATTTGAGGTGTAGTTCGGATGTCATACTACAGACTCATACTCAAATCTACTGCGAACTAGTGAATAGTGCAAATATTTGGTGGTGCAGGGATCATTGAACTATTTAGAATTCCTTAAACTAAAATCAAGGGTGGCCGAAGCGGAGCGACAAGTTTCAGTAATATGCTCGACGAAAGTGAGTTGGCTATCAAATAACTAGTTTAGTTGATAATGGTTGACCATTTACATTGTACTCAAAATTCTGCGTAGTTCTCCTATAAGTGTACTTGACAACGCTGCACTTCTTAATATTCAATTTTATATGGTTCCTCTGACACCAGTTCCACACAATCTCAAGATTTTCCTGTAGTAAACATGCATTCTCAAAGTTTTCAACACTACAGAGCATCTTCAAAAAGTAAGGCGTAAAGAGTATGGATTAATCATTAACCAAGGTAAAACGAAGACTATAGAAGTGAAATCAAGGTCTATGCAAGACTGAGAGTCAATTAGATGGAATACAGCAAACAAGGAGTATAGTTTTGAGAAGGTGATACAGTTCCAGTATTTGGTAGTTCTATTGACGAACACCTGCCAAGAAGAAGTTGAAATAAATAAAAGAATAGCAAGAGGTGGTAGAGTTGTAGGAGCGTTTGGAAGTTTAATAAAATCTAAACACTTATCCAGAAAAGCAAAAATACGCATGTATGATACTAAATCAGACCGAACGTGCTATATGGTTGCCAAACATGGATTCTTAACCAGCAATAAGAAATAAAAATTGATGTATGGGAGAGGAGTACACGTGATAGGCATGGAATGAAGAAGAAGTGCAAACTAAAGAACAAATTCAAGATTTGTGTGTAAGTATATATGTTAGTGCTACGTTAATCTTTTCATTTTGAAAATACTGACAGCACAAGTTAAAGCTTTTGTTACTTAGGACTAACAAAAATTAGAAAGTAAGTTTTTATTTCTTCAGAATTAATTGTTCAAGTTAGTTATTCCTCTTTTAATTCACTTTTCGAGAAACATAGGCAAATTGTAGCCTCAGTTAATAATGAAAATAAACTAAACTAAGCTAAGCTTTATAGATAGTATTACAAACGTATGTTAAAATGAAGCTGAATCAATGAAATATTGCGCAAAAGATGTGATATCCCTAAACCAGAAATTTAGTCCCGCTATGTTACTAAAATATTACAGTGTGCCACATTAAACCGAAGAAACTGTAACCTTATAAGGAGGAAAATGGTATATTTGTACCGAGGACGTAATATCGAAACAAAGCTATGCACGGCGACGTTAAGCGAGGATCCACTGTATATGATTCAAATTGTATGTGATTATCGCCGGAAGTTTCCAGATTTTAAGAAAGAGAGTACCTTAACGTCACGATTTGTAACACAAAAAAAACATTTTTTTCCCCCGAAAATCGCTATTCGCACGAGTGAAACTAGACGATAATATGTTCATTTTTTATAGATATAGACTTTCTGCGCAATACTTTTTGTTGACAATGAGTGAGGAAAAAATTGGTTTCCTGCTTTTCGGATTTTTCGAGTACCAGCCGCGCTCGAAGCTGAATTTTTACACAGATCATTTTTCATAAAACGAAGCCAAGCTGAGAAGTAGCGTGAAAAGCATTTGAGAACTTTTTATCTGAAGTAAATGAAGACCATTCTAATGTGTACCTTATTGTTAGTTCAAGTAATAATAATTAATAGACTAGGCTAGAATTGAGTTGTTAGAAGAAGAGCGATTATCCTGCTGTATAGTATTTGGATGTTTATTGTATTCTACGGGGATTCCCGTTGTATATGTTTAATAATTTTATTATCTACACACGTGCACACGTTTGAAAACATTACTAGGAATCTATTATTTGTTCATTAAATTAATTCACAGACAATTTAGATCATAACCAGTTCCTGGCCTTATTTACTACGAAAAAGACGTAAATAAAAATAACGATCTAAACTACGTACTTGTATTCCAATACTCCATATCGTTGTGTATCTTCGAAATTTATATTATCTTCTGCTATACTACGTCAATCGAAACGCTTCTCATCGAATCCTAATCGGCGCGCGGATTAAGATATCCTCTCAGAAAACTTTGAGTTCTTATGCAATAGAATCTACACATAATTAGCTCTTCCATCAGTTAATGGAGTTGACATTTTTCCTTAATTCCCTTAACAAAGTAAATTATCTTATATGTGTATGCGCCTAACCTTACATATTATTTACATAACCATGCTTTGTTGCACAATTTATTACGGCTTAAATGCGTCTATTATTCTACTCGGACTTTTACAACTGTGCAATAATGAGCTAGACACGTATTGCGCGTATGTAATAGTGCAACTGTGTATACAAATTTGTCATAAACTTAATAATAGAGCAGAATCAAGGCTTCGCCGTTGCGCAACAGGTTTTTGTGTGTATATGTACGCCGGTCGTAATACGTGTTAATTTGTTCGAGCGGGCTATACGATCTTCTGCACACGCAAATATCCGCACATATTTTAGATATTATCATTAATTAGTAGAATAAATTTAAATTGTTGAGTTTGGAAAGTTCAATTCAATGACAGATTCCTGTCTGCTCGGATGAATTCTAGATGCGCTATCTAATTGGAAAATATTGTAATGTATTCTGGGACGGAGTGAATAATTATGTATAAATTATTGCTAAATGGATTCCTGTGGTTATTGGGTTTCGCTTTGTTGAGTTTTGATTTTTTAATTTAGACGCAGGTAATAATATAGGCGAGGAAACAAGTGACCGCAAATATGTAGCCGAGTACTAAACTAATTGCAAGTTAGCACTTTTGAATTTGTTTTCGTTCGAGACCAAAATCACCATTAAATGACGCGAATACATCTCCTAGGTGTCCACGACGAACTTGGATAAACCACCGACGATAGTCACCCAGAACGTCCTGTAAGAAGTACAACTTTTTTCCTTTATCAGGACAACGTCTACGCGATGTCTTCGATATTGATCGTTGTGTCTCTTCATTTCGCTTCTCCCTCAAAGCATGACAGAAATCCCGCCGTTCATCGCAGTGTCATCCAACTCAAAAGGCAAGATAGTACAAGAAAAAGACGGGAGCGCGCGGAGAGACGGAGGCTAGAAACTAGCCACTTCACTTTAGGTTTTCGTTGTCGTTATGATTTACTTCGGAAAATATACAGAGCTGTTGTATCATTATAGATTATAATTCTGGAGAATCTAGAATATTTGTTGTTTGAGTGAATGGTAGCTTATACAATAAATTTCCCACTCTTAAAGGTCAGAATAGAGAGGACAATTTCAATAATATGATGTGCGTATTTCCTTCATTTTCCTGCATTTTTGTAGGCGTAGTTTCCTTTATAGTACCCTCTCACACTCTATGTCCGTTTTTTTGTTTCATGCTTGTCCATCTGAACCACTTTTTCTGAACGGTTTTTGTGTACCAATCGACTTTTTGTTGACAAAGTTGTTGCCAATTTTCTGTCTTCAGTTCATAATGAAGAAATTTGTGTATTAGTCGCTTTTCAAAGAAAATCAGTGCTATTCTCATACGTTATCTTTCTCGGGTAGAAGCTGACAAAAGCGCTTTTACCTAATCCATGACTCAGATTATTCAGCTTTGCTTTGTTACGAGATGTTCCCATTTAGTACCACCTCCATTTATGCTTTCAAGCCCAGTAATTACATTTTCAGCAATATAATTGGATATTTCCTTTGATTCTCTGTGTTTTTTAACCGTAATTTACTTTGTGATAGGCTTTCACGGCCGATATCAATGGTAGAAATTTCTTCCGGACTTTTCATCAGGTGTCACGTTTTGCTGTTCTTAGTGCCAATTTCTTCAGGATAATTAAGACGTAACGAAACATCGATAATAATTTGTCACACGTGGCTGACTCCCATCTTTCTCAGCTTTGGAAAAGGATCGGAAAATGTAGATTGTGCTTGTTACTGATTCTAGTTGCTGAAATCCCAAGAATTGTGACTAGGAGATTCGTCAGAAGTAAACATATATTTCTTCTGACAGTTTGGGTCGCAAATAGAACTAATTTCTAACTTATTGAGTTCCCTGCATATATAGCTCAAACGGCCTAGTTTGAAAGTCTGCAACTTACGCAATCCTTAAGATCTATCTCATGGTAAAAATTCGTTTCAGAAAAAGTGTTTGTTGATGATAGATTTTAAGATGGGAAGTCAACATAAACATTTTCTCATATTTTGCTGCATTAGCTTCAATCTTGTAACATCCATCTACAAGCTCATAGTTCCGCGTATGACAAGATGAAAATTCGTCAAAATATCATACATGTTTAATGTTTGACACCGCGGGCGATTGTGAAGATTCTTACGTTTCCAAATCGAACGTCAGAAATTTGAAACCTTAGTGATTTGATACTTCGATGGTAAATAGGTTAGTCAAGCTAAGTGTGGTGGCACAAGTGGATGGTGTAATAGACAATGAAGGAACGATCGCCTAGAATAGTTTGAAATGGAGAAGAATATTGAGTAAATGCAGTGAAGTTGCTCAAAACCCTTCTAAAGCATTACCATCTGGCTACCCAGTAGAGTATCGAATGAATGTTGAAAATTTTTTCTGAACTTTCAAAGGGCATAGCCGGGTCTCCATTTTGAAACAGCTCCCAGACGAAATGAAATTTCTTCTCAACTATTCGAAAGCATTTGACCTATATACGTTTTGCCAAATTTTTAACCCATAGCCACCATATCGGATGAGTAATAGCACATAATGTAATATTCACTTTTCGTCAATTTTAACTGAACTAACGATGCGAAAATTCTAAAAATCATAAGAGTGCTGCACATGATAATACAGTCGTACGAGTTTTTGCAAAATTTCCGTTGCATAGTTTGCAAATTTTCCTTTGTAATGTTTGCAATAATTTTTTCATCGTTAACAATCTCGTTTAACTTTGAATTTTTCTACTACTGATGCGTCTTCTAAAGATACGTATTCCCATATTTCGATTTGTTTCTCTTCTGATTTTCCGATTGTCCAATTACTGTCCTGTAAACTCTCACTTTCACAGCTCTCGAAACAATTTTCGACCTCAGCACACTGCCCGGTGCAAACGCACACCTGTTCGCAGCCATCAATCTCGCTTGTATTTCTTCCGCCAGGTTTGGTTTCCTCGTAAATATCGTTCCCAAGTACGTGAACATCTCTACCTCCTGGAATTTGAGCTCCTTTCCTTCTATTGTCTTAATACTTAGGTAGCCATCCTGATTAAATTCTTTATCAGTTCACTTCATGTATTTTGTCTTTCTTCCATTAATTTCTAAACCCATTCTTCTCGCCGACTTCTCCATACCTTCCGTCACTCTTTGGAATTCCCCTATTCTTCTGACCATTTTCACCACATCTTTCGCATGTGCCAGACATTGATGACGTTTGTGATAAATTAGGCCTGATCTATTTATTTGCGCGTTTCTTATAATTTTTCCAAAACCAGATTAAATAAAAGCGGAGACAATGGACCACCTTCCCGTAGTCCGTTTTTCACCTTAAAACTTTTCGATATTCCTCCCTATCTTTACTACATTCTCCATGTCCTTTAGAATCATTTGTATCAATTTCATTAGCTTCTTATTGACTCCTAGTTTCTCCAGCGCGCTGTACATTTGTTCTCGTATTACAATGTCATAGGCTTGTTTGTAATCTATGAACAATAAAAAGGTGTCTTTCTTATATTCGTAACTTTCTGTTTGGATCTGTCTTAGTGTAAATATTTGGTCCGTTGTTGATCTTTCTCTGCGGAAACCTGCTTGATAGTCCCCTACTAAGCCCTCCATTTCATTTTCAATCTATTCTTGATGCACATTGATAGAATTTTATATGCCACACAAAGTAGGGCTTTGCATCGTTAGTTCAGTTAAAATTGACGAATATTAAATAATTCGCCATTACTCATCAAATATGGCGGCTGTCGGGTTGAAAATCTGGCAAAAACGTATATATGTAGGTCAAAGGCTTTCGAATGGTTGATAGGAATTTCTTATCAACCATTCAACGGAATAATAACGTTGCCTATGGAAGATGGTAAAAGCTAATGCACATTACGGTAGACAGTATATTCTTAATAACGTTTGTTTTTTGACCAACTTATTATTTCAATATCCTACGATTCGACTTAGAAATACATATATCATTCTTTCATCAACGCCTGTATATATATCATAGATATATATATCTACTATCAAAGAAGATGAAGCTCGAAATCGACTGCGGTATAGCGCACAAATGACAGAGAGATAATAACGTATTAATTTCGTGTTATGGAACAAGAAACGACCCGAACAGCAGCATCATATCATCCGGGGAAGAGAGAAAAGTCGCGGAGTGCAAGGCAAATTGCTTCCGACGGCGCTCTGGGTAGTGGCGCCAGGTATCCTTGGAGATGTCGACCGTCGGCGGCGTCGCCTGGCAACCAGCGACGCTGCGAACTTCGCCGAAAATACATCACCTGAAAAAGGTGGATTCGTGTATACGCTTTCGCTTCTTTCCAGAATCCATGTCGTCGTCGCGTTCGCCGATACGTATGTTTGTATGTTGTACGTGTGCTACGAGGCCGAAGCAGGTTTTCTCTTTTTTTTTGCTACTGTACTTTGGTGCGAGCGCGTGTGTACTTTCCTTGTCGGTCGTCTACTCTACAAAATTACTGATTTATATATACCAACCTGAAAATAAATTCCGAGAAACGGTGCCCCTATATTGCCAATTATTATGCTTTATCCGTACATATATACGTACTACATACATATATCGGAATAGGGTTGTTCAAATCATCGAAGAACCAGATTTCGATATGATTACTCTATATCGACACAAATTTTTGATACTTAAAGATGTAATTTTAACTTGATCGCTGGATATATTTATAGTCAAGATTTGATGATCAAATGTAGTAGTCCCATCGTATACATAAGTCTAACCATATTTTCCCGTAATTGTAACATAATGCCGTAAGCTATTTGCAATTAGGTACTTCAAAAAGGTAATTTGATTCACGTGTTTCAATCGAATCTGGACTACACGCCTCACTAAACGCTTTTCAGAAACCACCACACAATGGCGACGGATCACAACTAACACCGCGCTCAACCGCACTCCACCAGAAGTATTGAGTTTTCCAAGTAAGGTGGGAAAGAAATTACTTTATTTTAGTTTAATAGTAATAGCTATGGAGTTAGAAATTAACAAAGAAACATCAAAATTTGTGGAAAGCAAAAAAGAGGAAACCAATGCGAAATTGTGTGCAGTTTGTTTTCTTCGAGAAAAGCACATTTGGTGTTCGGTATACGTTACCATGGCAACTGACTAGCGAAAGTCAGTGGTAGATAGAGCGGGTTTGACCGTTTTGTATTTTCTTTGTTTTCCTTATACGTTGAAATTGTCTACAAAATAGTTAACGGTTTACTACATCATTAAAACTAGTCCAATGTACTCTTCTCTAAGGAAACAAACTCTAGAAGTGTGTACTAATGGCGTTTAAAAAAATGGGTGAAATGATGTACTTGGAAGTACAAATTGAAGAAGATAACGATGAAGGAAATGACGTTAAAGCAAACAATTCCAAAAGAAATAAAAAAGGTGTGGAAGTTCACATGCGTTGATGAGGCTAAAACGAGAAACTTTAGAACGGTCATAAGGGGATGACAACGGAAGAACACATCTTGGAAAGATGGGAATGGAAGGTACTCGGCGAAATCTTTAGACGAAGCACTACTGAAGAAAGGTGGTAAAGAACAGCAACGAGATATATACGTTATTGAAGGAGCCAAGAAATAAATAAGTTGGTGCTTTCACGAAAACTGATTGGCAGAAAGAGGAGAGGGAGATCAAGAAAAAAAGCGGGTTAAAAATGTTTCAGTTACTTGCAGGATTTATGACAATGTGTCAGACAAAGAAGTACAAGTATTTGCGGTGAAATTTTTGCGTTTTAACAGCAGTCTAGCGTTATAACCTGTGTAGCATTAAGACTCCATTTGGTTTTCATCATCAATTAAGTACTAGAAAATCAAAAATTGGGAAATTGTATACAATATTTTGCGTTGAATAATATGTTAACATTTAAACAAGATATTGAACACTTAAAATGTAAGTAACTGTTTAATATAATATCTTCTTGTAATGCGAACATAGTACGTCTTTTGACCAAAAATAAATGATTTGATTCATACAAACAAAATCGTAGACGTGAGTGCAAAGATCCACTACAAACATAGTAAACAGATGGATATCAAAAACTGGAAAAAACATATAATGGACACAAGACCAAAAAGAAGAGAAATATTGTTTATAAATTACCTCCATTTTCTGGAACGTGTCATTAGCGGTGACGAGATTTGGGTGTTTGAGTACTATCCGGAAACCAAGTAGCAAAGCATAGAATAACATACTCCTAGCTCTCTAAGGCCACGAACAGGAAGAATGAGCAAGTCAAAGATCAAAAACATGCTGATTTGCGTTTTCGATAGTCAGCGAATCGTTCGCAAAGAGTTTGTGCCTCCAGGCCAAGGGGGTTAATAAACACTTTTACCGAAAAGTTCTTGAAAGACTTCGAAAAAGAGTCATGCGTGTGAAACCAAACATCAAAGAGAACTAGATGTTGCATCAGGGCAATACAGCTTATCACACATCAACTTCAGTCAATGGTTTTTTAGCCAGTAAGAACATTCTTGTGGCTCCTTAGCTTCCTTATTTTCCCGGGATGAGTCCCTGTGGCCTTTTCCTCTTCCCGAGATTGAAAAAACACCCCAAAGGGCGTCGTTTTGGGGCACTGGACAACATTCAAACGGCTGTAACCAACCAGATGAAGTATTTAGTATCCGAGTTTCAACACTGCTATAAGGAATGGAAGAACCGTTTTCAGTACTGGTTGGCTTTCCAACGCAGTTATTTTCAAAGGAACAATATTGAATTGCAATGTTATTGGAATCGGTCTGATTACTTTATTTACATACCTTGTATGTACAAATCGTCAAGGATTCTGGTTTTTATCTGAGCAAACGAACCAACTAATGTTTGTAAATTTTGGCTTCTTAAGATTCGATAAAGACGTAGTTAATTTGACTTGTGAATACGAGCAAGCTGATTGAAACCACAAAAGCTACAATACCCTACGATTCACCGTTTCTAAAGTTTAAAAAATCCTAATTTTTTTCTCGTTTTTTTCAACTATAACATAAAGATCCTTATACGTATAGATACGTACACAACTATTGATAACTACCCGAACGGACGGAGAACTCATTTTATGCACTCGGTTCTTGGCGAATCTCTTTGATTCTTACGTTATTAATCAATACAGGATATATTTGATTAGAGCGCCTTCAACACATTCACGCAGCGTATGTTAAGGTGGTTTCTAGCATGTGTACTGTATGGAGTATCGTTTCGAACTTCAAACAACTTGATTGCCGCTTTGAGAAAGTATCTTGCCGCCACACCACCCTCCTCCTGTGTCAATTTTTATCTTGGATAAAATGTTTCCGACACGTATGACCAACTTAACGAATGAGATGGAGCACTCCTGAAGCAAGCATAAAATTTCAATTTCTTCAAAATTTCTAGCCTGGGGTCCCTTCAATTTCAGCAAACCAACAAGCTCAACAAGCACCAAGACCATATTTGAAAATTTCAGTTTCTCATGATTTGCTACAGGCGAAACTTACTTACAAATCTCATCAAATTGACTAAAATGCAATAACTACAACTTGTTTTGTATTATACCATTACCGTGAACGTGCTAGGGTTGAAGAAAGTTCCTAACTTTTTCTCATTTCTTCAGCCTTTACGCTGGGCATTCGTTATAATTTTGTTGGATTTTAGCTTTAGTTAAAATATTAGAGTATTTCAATATCTGAGAAATTACGTATTTATCGACAAGTACAATTAGAAAACTACTTTCACCATTCGTAGACACGTTTCGCGGTTGTACCGCTTGTCAGTGCAACTTTGTGAGAAGTAGTTCTCATTTCCAGATGAGCACTATATATGCCAGTACGTTTGATGTTTGTACATATGAGAATTCAATTAAGAAATTCCCCAATATCTACTTAAATGCATATATACGCAAGTCATAGAAATTTCCATATTTTTCTAAGATTAACTACCTTTGTCTCTTTGATCGTAGCAACCTAACAAGTTAAGACCATATTTATAGATCTTGTAGTTCGATAAAAATGACGTTTGTAGATTCCATCAAACTGATTAAAATGCCAAACCTACAATTCCCTACGACTCACCGTCTTGAGTTTATTATAGAGTATATTATATTGTATATTCTTTCTGTCTTCATTTTTTGCCGTGCTGAGAGCAAGAAGACCCTCTATATATAGAAGACCGTCGTTTCAACTGTAATTTTGTGACATTTTTCACTTAAAGTTGCATATGTGGTGAATTTAATTCGTCGGAATATTTTAGTTTAAACGTAAGAGCAATTCGATATTTGAGAAATTTCAATTTTCATTACTTTTTGGTTCAATTTGCGAATTATTTTAGCCTTGGTGGTTTTGGGCAACAACAAGCTAAATTGTCTGACCTATGAGATTTACTAGTACAAAACTACTACAGAAAACTGAAAGCTGTATCAAGAAATGTTAACGACTTAACTTGCTCCTAAAAGGCACAAAAAGAATTCCAATACTCAAGTTCAGGACCTTTCATCTTACCAATTTGAAACGCTGGTACCGTAACAAACTATTCTATAACTTCGTCCTGCATATTTATCTGCTATCTGAATAGAGATTACGGGTAGAATATATATAAGTTAATAGATAGAATTTTGTAGTTTTGCTCTTAAAGTCGATATCATTTTCGGTATCCAAAGCACCTCTCTTTATTTCGTGACTAGACAGCATTCTTCATTATTATCCCACTACTTATGACCATATTTTAACATATGAAAAGTTGGCATAATTAGCCAGTCTGCTTATTACAAACTTTAACGCCTTCCTTCGTACTTTAATTCTTTGCATCCGGAGCGCTATTAATCTCGTTTTCACTAATAATAACCTTCATTATATGTATGTATTTCGAATATACATAATTTGTGAAGTGTGCGCTTCAAGCTCAACAAGGGTTTCGGAAGTTGCTGTGTTTAAATTAAAGCAAAAAAGAGCAAATGTCGGTGAGAACGGCATAAGTGATACATAGGTGTAATTAGGTACAGGATACCATCGCAGTAAACGCTCGTTAGTTATATCTCCATAATGCGAGTGCGGCAGCAATAATCCTTAGACTTTAAACCAATTTATTTCGTTATCGTTGTAAGTCATTTTATTAATTTGTTGAGGAATAAAAGAAGAATGCTAATTATGCCTTCTTGGTTTACCTGAGCTTTCCTGTTTTTAACAAAAGGCATACATACTTGTAATTTATGTGACTGCGCGTTATACCCATGCAATTTCACACCTGAAACCCCCTTCAACTTTTAATATTGCATCTGCTACCACAGAAAAACACAAATACTAAAAATACAACTATTGATATTCAGTACCTGTCATCAGCAATCGAAACCTCAACTAGAGAAAGACAAAAAAGGACCATTCGTTAACATCTGAAGTGAAATGGCAACTAATCATCGAAAAGATGCGGTCGCCATTGTTATCTGGAGTGCGAACTTATTCGCCAAATTGGCCCGATTCCTGAGACAAAGCAGCATGGAGCACAGGTCTCAGATAATTAGCCGCATGCTGCGAGCGACGGTGCGGTCTAGTATTGCCGGGGTAAAGAAAAGGACGAGGACGAAGAGAAGGCAACGACGCTTGTTGTGTACATGATATTTGGGCGATGGAGAGGGCAACAGCAACAAGTGCTCGTACATCTCGCAGGCAGCGGAAAATTTAGACCTCGAAATTCGAGAAGGGAGAAGGATGCACGTACATATAATAGGCGAAGCGAGTTACTCTCGAGAGTGTTACTAGAAAAATTATGTGTCTGTTTGGACGTAAAGGTAAAATTTGTATTGGAGGATTTATGTATGTACGTAGCCAAGGTTGCGATATCTAAGGTATTATCGGAGATTTAGGTAATATTTGTCATACCTATCTGTCCTTAAATTTATCTGTTTTATAAAGAATTAGATTTGACTTTCAATCTATGCAAATTAAACATGTCTTTCATATTTCCATTTTTCCATCGGCCACTTCAGCTATGTATTATCGCTTAGAAAATTTCCGTTTTTTGCGTATTTCACTATTTACTTTCGGTACTCATTTCATCCAAACTATCTTACGTAAAATCTGGGAAATAAGAAGATGTAGCTTATTAACAAATTCTACAAGAAACAGATGCAAATCCGCACCATAACGTGCCTTCATTGTTTTATGCAACATAATAGGGCAAGCAACTCCCTAAACTTTCAAACGTTTACTCACGTAGCTTTCAACCTGAAAGCTTTCGTCGAAACAAAGATCACAAGAATAAATTCAAACAATTTAATTTAGAAAATGTAGGCCACCGCCGTTGTTATTAAAAAGAACGAACAGAAAGGAGATTGCGACAAACGCTATTACTTAATATCGTAGGAGCCGTAATAATTACGAAAAATTCGCCGCTTCTATCTCGCCGTTTGTCGAAATATTTACAAAAAATAAAAAAGAAGAAACAGGGGAGTACTACTACGTCGACTTTATTAACTTCTTATGACCCCAGTCTCTTTTAATATCCTCCGTTATTAGGGCGAAATTTGGCATGAATTATTAAATATTACGTTTAATCTCTTTTATGTTGCCATCGATTTGACATATTGAAAACAAATTGGGTCGTCACGAACGAGAGAAGGCGACTTATTTCCTTCGCCCTGGAATATGGTTGTTACTTCGTTATAAATAGGCGCGTTACACGATTCCCTTTTCTTCATTTTCGTCTTTGCTCCGTTTCGTAGAAGTAAGCCTCGAGCATTTACGTGAAAGAAGAATTCACAAAGAAGCTTAACTTCAAATTCGCGGAGAAAATTTTCGGAGGAATTGTATTTTTATTTTTTGCGTTTTAATTAGACAAGTTGTTTTTTTTTTTTTACTAGAAGGGTACGGCTCCCGAAAGAGTACCTACCCTACCTACCTATCTTCGTATGTATCAAATTCCATTCCATATGGTTGCTTGCTTGCTTAATTTTCATTTTTCCAAAGACAACTAATGAAAATAAACTAATGATGCTAATTGCATACCTCAAGGGCGCTAGGGCAGATTGGATAAATATTCTAATTTACTCTTGGGGGTTGGTTTTTCGGCTTTAATCTTCTTCAGTTCGCAACTGCCAAACAAACTTTTGGAGAAATCCATCGGATTAAAGCTTTCATTTCCACAATTACCAAAACTTCAATATTGCGACCAGACAAAAGTCTGAACGTCCACAACTCGGAGGAGGAGCTGGGAATTTAACAAACAATTTAGAAAACAACGCCTGTATTACCCTACAGAAAAAGGTCCCGAAAATAACTATGCCATTTGTTCCTTACAGCTTCTACAAGAACAACAAACCCCAAATACCATCTTCCGAGATAACTTGATGCCGAGAATAAATCAATGATAGCTCCAGTTTTTAGATTTCGAGCATTTACATCGAGTATCGGAGCATAGACTAACCAAAGAATGTTACCATTTAATGAAGTTATTATTTTAGAAAATGATCATCTTGACCAAAGATTTCGGAGGCAAAAGATTTCGGCTAAAGGAAAATTCACCTCCAAAAGATTTTTGCTCCCACAAACAAATCATCACACACAACCTATAATAACTAACAGAGCAAACTTTTTTCTGATAACAAACAATACCTAATCTCACTGAAAAAAGTGCAAAGAAAATCAGCTTCAGTGTGTTGGTGGCTGTCAAAGAAAGATTGTCAATGTCTAATAAAAATTGTTCGAATCTATTTTCTGTTGAGTGAAAATTACTAAAGAAGATGGCGGTATGGAGAGCAAAACGTTGAAACCAACCAACAACGAAGCGGATCAAAACTAACCCCAAAAAAGTTTCAGATTATGTATATCTACACGCACAGTGTTCTAGTGATTAACAGCGATCTGCATCTAACATCAGCATCGTCAACAAATTGCATTGCCAAATTAAGGGTTGAAGACACGTTTCATCGGCGATATTGCGAACAATCAGTCTCCCTGTCTGAATCCTCGCGTTACTCTGAAAGTGTTTCTTTTTCATCTCACTTCGATCATTTCTCTACTATAGAACACAAAATTTTTAAAATGGTGTGTAGAGGACTATTGTTTGTGTTTTAGTGAGTTGGATGGGAAAGTCTCCAAGTACCAACTTGTCCCTTTGCTGAAATTGAAGGATAACAACTAGCAAACCTTTAAAAATTTAAAATTTGGTGGACTTTTACAGATTTAATCAATAACCTCAGATTTTTTGCTGAAAAGGAACCGTATAATGTTGGTACAACACAGTTGATTTTCATTCACGTTGTTGCTGCTGTTGCTCAACATTTACAGTTTTTACATGTAACAATGAAACTAGTTTAAAAGGCGGTGTTCAAAATTTCACATTGAGCTTCTTAATAAAGTCGAATTATGGGATCGAACGCCTGTTCTAAGAAGAACTTACCGCCTTCTCCTTCAGAATTGACAGAAGAAGGTCAACTTTCCGTGCTAAAAGCCACCCTCAGTGTAATTTCTAAACAATTGTACATATTTACTCGCTGTTGGGTGTTGATTTCCGTTATTTTGTGGTAAGGCCTTCGAGGATATTTGTTGCAAAAACCAAAGGATGCAAAAAGTCAGACGACCGTCTTTTGTCGAACCCATAATTAGTTATACACCCACGCCGAGCCCAGTTTGTATGTGAAAGTTAGTAGGTACTAGCAGATGTTTCTTCTGGAAAAGGACATTTGTAGTGTTAGCCCAGTAGTTGTTTTCCGTTTATGTTGGTTGTTGGCTCAACATTAATACTTGCGTGTAGAAATAGGTCAAAATGTGAAATTTTCTCAGAACTTCCCCATGAGTTTGTTTTCAAGGCGAATTTTCAACCGTTTCTTTTGTCTTTTCTCATCAAGATTAACATAAGGACACTTGCTCCCTCACCAATGGTCACAGTCCGTAGCCGAGAACAAAACAATGGCCCAACGGCTTGGAAGCAATATGTACAGATCTTTACTTGCTCTTGGATGTCGGTGGAAGAAGTTTATTCCTACAATCAGAGCTGTGCAAATATCAAATCATAGTTTCCCTTCTGAAACCACAATGTCTGTGATAATTCGGAATTACTAGCGTGTAATATTGAAAGCTTCTCCTCTCGAAATGGATGGTCAGCCTAAACGAAACTTCTACACTCATATCCTGAGCAGAGGATTCGTTAGGAAAGTAGGGGTTTGAAGGACTCCTCATCATCAATGCCACAGACGTCTTTGGCTGCATTTATTGGATTACACTTCTTTTTCCAAATAATGTATATATTATTGCAGGCATTCCATATTTCTTATCTAATATATAGAAAAGTATGTCCTTAGCGCCAAAGAATGTGCTTTCTTCTGTTTTTAACTGAACATTATTGTATCTTGAAATTGTAGGAACTATTCGTAGTATAACCTATTATTCGGATTTAAACTTGAATAACCTCGAAAATGTCTTTCTTATGATGATTGTTGCCTACCTAAATGACCATAAATAGCCCTAAACTACCCAACAGTCGCCCGATCGAAAATTCCAATTTAATTCTCACCCATTTCTTTGTCATTTTGTCATTTGCAATACCAAATAAACAGGTATTTTCTTAGAGCCTGCCGTAATTAGACATTTAACATTCACCTCTAAGCAACCTTCTCGTAAACAGAAATGAATTCTTAAACCATCAAACGAATAGGTATGAATGTATTATCTTAGATAAACAATTTTACCTTCCTTCGAAACCATCCCCATCCCCCTTGTATATTTCTCCAGGCAACGAAAATGCAACACCTGTTGTAATTCAGAACGAATATCGTAGAGTGAAAGCCATGGCATTCGCTGCCAACGTAGAAATATGAAGAGAAAAAGATCTACTTATCAGTAATTAAGAGGTGATTATTTCCAAAATTATAAAACTGGGAAAATAAATAAAATAGGAAATATCGACTGGCACAATGAAGAAATCGGAGAAGCTACAATTAAAACATTAAGACAGGTCGCTATGGTGTTAATCGTCGGGGCTTCCTAATGAATTAAATTTTAATTTGGGTGTTCGCTCGCTTCGCTTTGAGAGTAAATGGTGGTAATTAAGTTGGTATAGTACGTTAGCTAACTGCCGTGAGGTTTGTTCTCGGCAACGTAGATCCAGGTGGTCTTTAAAATACGACCGTGAAAGGGAAATTATTGCGGACTGGCGATGAAGAAATAAAATGATAAAGTCGGTGATGTGTTGACTTTATGTAAACTTGTTAAAATGTAATTAGGACGCAGTTACTTACAGATCTTTATTGGTTGTTATTAATTTTTTCTTCTGTAAGATATATTTACATATATATTTTTTTCTTTTTCATATCTTCTATATTAGTTTCTCAGTTATTGAGTCAAGTAGTGAAGGGCAAATTTTGTTGATATGGTTTATATCACAATATAATATCGCTTTGCCTACACTGAGGATGCCCTTAATCTGAGGGCGAAATTCTGTAGCAGCAATAAACGATATCAACAAAATTTAGGTCTTTTTACCTTGACCTCCCCGAGAGTTTAACACGTTGTTACTTCTGAAGTTTGTGGTATTATATATAGTCAGCATTGCGAGCCAACAAGGCCCATGACTTGGTTTCTTTCCATTTTTATTTATCCATTGTTGTTCTTCTCCAGCCATTTATTCCAATGTCCCTTAAGTCCCTCTCCACCAGCTGGAGCCACTTAATTCGCAGTCTTCTTCGTCTCCTTCTCTCCTCGTCAACACCTACTTGGCTACCCTCTCCTCCTCCATCCTAGCCACATACATCAGCCATTTTATTCTTTCAGCTCTCGCCATACCAGTTATGGATGGTTCTTCACATAGTTCAACCAGTTCCTCGTTTGTCCTCCTCCTCCAGAGGCCTTCCACTCCCTTCTCACCATATATTCTTCTGAGGACTTTCCTTTCAAAAATTGCTAATGCAGCTCTATCTTTTGATTAATTTTCCATGTTTCGCGTCCATATGCAACTACTGGTCTTATTATTCTATAAATCCTCTCTTTCGTAATCTTTGAAATATCCCTTGACCTTATTACATGCATTAAGCTCTCCATTCATCTATTTCCCTTTAGTTCTACGCCGAATTTTATTTTCTTCCTCATAGAAAGTTAGATTTTGTTACCTCTTGTAATTTATACACTGCATCTTCCATTTTTAGTCTCGTTCTACCGCTTTGTTGAGTTCCCGTTGTCTTCCTCACTCTCATTACCTTTGTTTTACTATCGTTAGTTAACACTGCTTTTGGCCGACTGCTCCAATTTTCTAAACGCATCTCTTAAATTTTCTTCTGTTCGGGCCATTATCACCATGTCGTCTTCATAAGCCATGAAATTTAGGTATTTGCACCAAATAACTTAATTATTAATTATTAAGTACTGGTCTCAAGCAGATGATAAAAGCTTTATCTTATTCGTTGATTAGATAAAAGGACAGACTCATGCTTTGTCTGGAGTTGAGGTCAGTAACTTGTGACATAAGACTAAACTCCTTTAATATATCGAATTGTCCTTAACACGGAATTTTGGTTTTGGCACACATTTCGAGATTTAACGTGAGAATTGAGCTTGTCTGGTATCGTAAGGTAGTGAGATAAAACGGTATCAACAAAGGGCACGGTCATTTATTTGAAATTCGTTAACAACTTTGTTATAATTTCCTTTAAGAAAATACAAAAGGATATTGCCAATTAAATTGTGACAGATAGCAGGTGCATTTCTCATTTCGTATGCTATAAACTTAATTAGATTCCCATTACATAACTTTTTATCATTATCCTACCGCTAAGTAATTTGCATAGGTTCTCTCGATGCGTATTGCTGGTCACCTTGAAAATCCTATCTTTAGAGTTATCCAATAAAATGGTGATATCATCGTTAAATATTGACAGTATACTCGAGATTTAGGTTACATTCGTGAATATATTGATATAAAAGATCGCAATAAAGCTTGTCGTTTCGAAATTGGAACACTTCATAATTCCCAGATGATACCTCAGATATATACAGAATGATTCGGTTCACTCAATAGAAAATTTTTATACGATTGTGTTCCTGTCTTAAGCCATGCAATGATTGTCGTAAAGATGAGCGTGTACAACACGTTTAAAAAATATATGCAGTCAGTACGGTATAAACAGTCCTGCAGATATAATGACGTTAACTCGTGGAAATATATTTGACCCAAAAATATGGTCCGATCTCCCGAACGGGAAAGAATATTGACATTACCCCGTTACATTGTAATCTGCTATGAATAAAACTATTTTGGTGAGCCAAAATATTCATATTCATAAATCCTGAACGAGTCTCTATATAACGACCTAAATAATTGGGCAGCTACGAGGTAGTTGTGCAACAGTCTACTAAGTAAGAACAACTTGCATATATCAATGAGTACGGAGGGAAATACCTAACTATACATATCAGCTTTCATTTGACTTGCATTCAAATCTTTCCAATGTCCAATAATAGTAATGATAGTGGCAGTTTGAATCGCTCCCCGAAAACGCACAAAGGAATCGACAACGCAGCTGACCTTCCAGTAGGTAGTACGAGCATCGTGACGCTTCGAAAGTAACAATGAACTAACCCTTCGGCTCCCACGGTCATCGTTTTCCGCAAAACTGAATACATAGACGTCGTGTATTCAAAAGGATCGAGATTTTATGCAGCGGGGGTGGATTAATCCTCGGTTAACGTAGCACAAGGAACCTCGGAAACGCCGCCGGCTACATCCGACACAATATTTCGAACGAATGTTTGAATTTATCCCATTTACATAAGGGATACCGTAACGCGTATATTAGCGAAACCCTTTCCTTTTAAAAAGAAGCGGCAGTTTATAACGGGAGCGACCTTCCACCGCACCCTTAACATTCTAATATTCACTTTGTGATGCGTTGATTAAGATTTTTCCTGTTTGAGTTTCCGCTTTTGTGTTTAAATTCGAGGGGGTTATTACTCTCGCGTATGTTTACGCTATATTTAGGTTTTGGAAGCGTATGTATGTATATTGACGCTTCTGCGGTGGGTTATCTTTATATTCGTGTACACGTTCAAATAAGCCGTATGGGTGTATTTGATGATAACGCGGTGACTTTCTATTTGAACTTTAAACTGGAAAGAAAAATACGAATATTAATATTGTAACCCTTAACATGGAACCGCGATATATGTACGTAGAGTATATACTTTGTGAATTTATTAGGAGTGGAAGAGAACTGGGCAAGGTAAAGAATTTATAGATGTTTGAAGCTGTAAACTTGGTACGACCCAAAATTTCCTTGACTTTGTTAGTAAAATTTTAATGATGTAAATCACGAAAGATTCTGGTTATAAAGACAAGGATAATGCCGACCAGCAGATGTATTTGGGTACTGCAAAGCCTATTCAGAAACTACTCATTATCAAAAGATATAAAAATTAGTAACTGCAAAACGGTAGTTAGACCGCCTATCATTTATGCCCACGAGGTATGGGAATTAACAAAAAAGACGAGGATTTAGTCACAATTCCGAGAGGAAACCAAAATTACAAACGTTGCTTCAAGAACCAAACATCCATTGGAGTCATCAAAGCACACCACAAACGCCTTTTGTTGCACAATACCACATATTGATTTTACCACCGCAGAAGATACCTAAACGATTGCCGGAGAACAAGGTAGCATGGAGAAACCAAATATATAGAATATTATAGTCTCAATAAGCATCTCAACCGTATTGCGAAAGTAAGAGATCGATCATATCTGCATAGCATGCCAAGAGGAAAAAGAAATACCCCAGCGTGTTTACTTTGGGTTACGTACTTAGACCACAATAATTGCCGGAATAAACCATTAAAATCACGTAATAAAGTACGAAACATATTGCTTTGAAGAGCTTTTAGTAAATAGTGACATAAATGTGGTCTATATTTTTCAGCTTCTCCTGAAATATCTTGTCCATCGACTTGTCTATAGCACAAGGGAGAAGTCAGCTACGTAGATGCTGATTCCCAAATGTAACACAGTGATGTAATTCGCCCCAAAGAATTCCAAGAGTCCTGCAAAGTTGTGGGAAATTTTCTTGGTCATCAGGTAGTTCTTAAACAGCGAAATTTGGGGTGGATTTCTCAATCTTCTCGAAGGTGAAATCTACTTTTTTTCAATACTTATGTTTGTCGCAGTTTTTATGACATTTGCTGCAATTTTCGTTATTTCTTTCTTTTCCTACTCTACAAGCCTTTTAGGCCCTTGGTTCTATAGTTAATCCTACTCTCTTCCATTCTTCTAGGTTCAGTCACTAATTCTAGCTCCCTCTATTGACCCTATACATCCACTTTTTCCTCTTCTCTTTCTCCATCTCCTCCTCCTACTCCATCTTCTAGCATCTTTTTGACTCATTTTTTGTTTAGTCATGCGAACTATGTAATTTAATCATCTTATTTTTGAGCTCTCACTTTGTCCGTCATTCGTGGTCTTTCGGGCACTTTCATAAGTTCATAATTTGTTCTCCATCGCCGCTCTCCCTCGTCAGTTTTAATTCCACCAAAAATTTTTCTCAAAACTTTCTTTTTCCATTCACTCTAATCTGAATTCTTCTTGCATGGTCATAACCCACGTTTGGCTTGCATATAGCACCTCTGCGCATATTTCTGGTTTATATATTCTTATCTTAGCTGCTCTTAAAACGCTTTCTTCTTTAACAGTTTCTGTCAACTACATACATCAACGCTCTGCTACCACTCAAGATTATTTTCTGTATTTCTTCGTTTTCTTGTGCATCACTTGTAATTGTTGACGCGTGGTACACAAATTTGCGCACTCTTTCGACGTTATACTCCCTTCTTCCAGCTTTTATCTCGATGTCCTTGCAGTCTCCTCTTATTTTCTTGACCCCCTTTCTAACCATCCGAATACACGTCCTAGCTCTCTCTTTGATCTTATCAATAAAGCTACGTCGTCTACGTAAGCAATACATTGCTGTTTGTGATGGTAGTATAGGAAATCAGTTCTTTGAATATGACTTTCCCTTATTATTACTTCCAGCACCATATTAAATGAATCTGTTAACAGAGGATGACCTTGTCTTAACACTCTGTTGGTGGTAAACTCGCCCGAGAAACTTCGTTCTAGTCCAATCTTAGTAGTTGTGTTGCTTAATGTAATTTTCACGAGCCTTACCAGTTTCTTTGGTATTTCCAGTTTGTGCATTGTTTCGATCTTATGCTTTAAAATTTTTGAAAATATTGGCTAAAGTTGAGTGGGATCGCTTTCAATGGGAACTGCTGTGAAATATACACTAAGGATCGATCAGTGAGAATAATAAACTGTAACGTTCCAAACTAAGAGCTCCAAGGAACACCAGATTATAGTTATTTGAAATTTCCTAAATATAATCGAATCTCTGTAAATGGACACTACCATAACTCAAATTTCTCTCTATGTCAAATTCTTAATCCATTTGAATATCTTTCTCTTGATCTCTCCCTAACTCGAGTAATCTGGTGTGAGGGATGTATGTGCGGGAAGTTGGACTTTTTATATATGTATGTATATGCTAGGGTTAGATCAATTAGCTGTAACGAAAAAGCATTAATGAACCTACTCAAACATAGTGGTGCTAGGTTGATATCCTGAGAAATGGCGAAACTGCTAGTCCTATAAGGATGAAAGTATTTATAATAATAATAATAATTTATTATCCAACAAAAGCATACAATCCTCCTTATAACAGGATAATCTTATATTATTTACCAACACCTAAAAATTAAATAAACTAACACCTTCACATATATGTATATTGCTTACATATCTGAAAGGAAACGAGAAGAAAATGAGATAAAAAATGTTACTCTAAATTATGTTAATTTGGCTAATAGTAACGACTTCAATGACCTAATACTAATTGAAAACAAATCCAAATCAGAACAAAAAAACATTCACCCGAGTACACATAGAAATATTAGTCTGCAGTTGGGGCCTGCGATTGACAGGGCTTAATTCCCCTCACGGATTATTGGCGTATGCAAATTATGCTTACTCAGTAAGGTTTTGCAGAGTTACTTGCTAGTTGCCCATTAACGTACCTAATTTGATTAGGTCGTTATATGGAGAGTCATCCAGATTTTATTTTATTATTATCTATATGACAACGGCAAGACTGTTAGTAGGAATAAGAGTTAGCAGCGGTTCAAATGTTGAATGTTGAGGAATACCAGAAAAACTATTGAATTTCCTTTGAATGGAAAATAATGTGCTAACGTGAAATTTTCTTCTTCCTCCTCGTTTGCTCCCATATACCGTTTATTATCAAGGGAGATGGACACACCGACCTCTAGTGATAATCGTTAGTCGTCTAACTGCTGTTATAAGTTAGAAGATCGTTAGTCTAGTGCTTCGTGCACTACCATAAAGCTACTCGCTAATGTTAAATAAAAATTAAGTAGTAAAGGTACATACATAAGGCTATTTCTATTCAAAATTTACGTTCGAGCTGAGAAAAGTTGTGTTGTTTCTCCATTGAGCACGACAACATAATTGCCGAAACACGCATTTGGAACTATTGAAATTGACGTAGTATACTCAGTTCACGTATAAACACATTAATTTTTCTCTTGTTGAAGTTTAAGTGCTTAAAAAGTAAAATTAACATTGTTGACGCAACGATATCGCTTGGAAATGGAATTTTTATCGAATAAAACGGAACATTAAGAACCACCAGATGTACGGTTTCATATGCGTACGAGTCTGCACATAAGCGACAAGTACGTACGCTTATTACTCGCTTTAGTAGGTCGTTCAATTTACAACAAACACACGCATATCGGGCACTAAAATAATTGCAATTAGGTCGACCGAATCGGAACGTTTGACGACAATAACGAAATCATACCGCGCGATAAGCCTCTCCTGCATATAACAATGCGATATTGTTCTCCGATCCGCGTGCGGTTTGCGGTTTTTCGAGTCCGAAGGGTGTGCAATACTTACTTACTTACGCATGCACGCGTGTAATTTTAAATATCAAGTAGGTCAACGGATCAGCCGTTACGCTATTAAAAGGTCAAGAGAGATCCACTCGACGCTCGAAGGTCTTCATTTTTCCACGCCTCGTGCTACAAAGATCGCTCCGACCGGAGGAGGATGGATCGATCGATGGGCGTAGGAATGTATCAGCAATGTTAAGTAATTGACGCAGTTTTCGCGTCCGTGCGCTTATCATCGCGCCATCTGACGTACTTGTATTTGTGTACACGTTTACGTATGGATATGTGAAGCGCGCGTAAGATGGTCGCCGTTGATTGAATCTAGTCGTCAATCAATTCCAACCGACTCTAAATGAGGTGGAGAATTGACGGCGGCGAGCTCAACGAACGACAACTTCTTTCGATCGTAATCGTGACGAATTTTTTCACGTCGATCTGTGTCGACGTGGAAGAGCAGCTCGAAGAGGCTTCTTCTTCTCTGTTACTCCGCTCATCTCTTCCTCCCAGGTATTCCCCGATTTTTGTCACAGTTTTTCAGTGGATTTTGCTCCATAGACTCTCCTAGTTGGTCTGTTCCCATTCATTTTCTGAATATGTCCTATGATGTGTTTATTGAAATAAATAAATTAGGTCATCTTCAGCGGAGAACGGAAAGGAAAGAAAACGTTCACGACAGTCGCTACAATTTGTGTAATTTTCTATTTTTCAACCTGTATGCCTTCAAACATCTCGAAGACGCACTACAAATGAAGTACTTACCTGCTGAGCGCACGCCGTTTCCCGCATATTGCTAGATACAGCAATGTATGTAAGTCAAAGACTTTAACGCAACAAAACAAACTCGGCAACAGACAACGGAAGTTAATTAGAAAATGCGTCGTTACATTTACGAGTTCTTCGCAGGTTTCTCGACGGCGACGCTAATTCCTGTACCGCGTTCTCTACGCAGTAGAAGGCGTACGTTGACGTCACCGCTCAAGGCGTAGGCGTTTCGTGTGTTCATGACAATTTCCAAGTCGCCACGGGGAGTAAAAATAATACTGCACATGAACCGACGTTTTTCGCTTCGTTCGCGAAATAGAAAACCGGAGTCGTTCCGCGTTATTTTCTGCGTACCCTACAGGAACTGCGGTGCGGCGGCGGCGGCACGGCGAAATCAATTCCGCGTACAAAGGTAGCAGGAACCAATTTATTGCACACGTGCAAGCACGAGATGGAAGCAACAGTTCGATAATTTCTGCGAAAATCGAAAAGAAAGACGTGCGATAAGTACGCGAAGGAAAAAGAAAAAGAAACGTCGCGGAAAAGGGAAAGAATGAAAAGAAATAGAGAAATCGGAGGCGGGACGGGGTCAATAGTCGTGATTGCAACGTCTTTCTAATGGATCGGAGCTAAATGAAGACAAGTTGATGTAAACCTATGGCCTCTGTGTATAATTTTGTAAGATTTACTCATTCGAATGAGAGCAAATCTGCGTTTTAGTAGCGCATGCGATTTTATTTGCATTCCTCTTTGAAACCAGATCGATTGCGATTGCGTGCGTACCATCGCATCGTAGAATTGTAATTCTTGCAGGCAGTAAAGTAGTTTGAGACGAGTTTGAGTATCGGTAAGGATGTTAAATTTGTATATGATTAGAACATCACAAGAAAAATGTAAAACACTCTACTAGATTGTGATTGAAGGACGTAATCAATCTTTCTTGTATCTTCCCTTCTTCTTCTATAACGTAAAGTTTTAAGAATAATTTATCTAAGCCGGTTATTTTGTTGTTTGTAATCGATTGCCAGATGTTTCTCCATGCCTTCTCCGGAGCTTTCTTTATCCATTGTATTCCTTGCTGTCTTCGCTCTTCGATCATTAGGCGCCTTTTTCACATGTTGCTCTTCAGCCATCTATTAGCCT
This sequence comes from Chrysina gloriosa, assembly GCA_038088585.1. Taxonomy (NCBI): domain Eukaryota; kingdom Metazoa; phylum Arthropoda; class Insecta; order Coleoptera; family Scarabaeidae; genus Chrysina; species Chrysina gloriosa. Next base: position 23,759,181 of record CM076093.1, on the reverse strand, counting down.
GGGTGAATATATTCTTGTTAAATGTTAAACAATTTAGCCACAAATCCGGTGAATTTTGGTTGCGGTCTCCATATTTAACTCCTTATGATTCGATTTTTCAGGTCAAATACGAATTAATGGTAGAAGACGATATAAACTTAAATCCTCTTAGCCTTGCACCGAAAAGTAGAATGGTGTTAGGATCAAGTAAGTGAGTAAATACACAAAGGCAGAAAGGAGATCAAAGAAAGGTACATACAGAAATGGCTACAAAATAGAAAATACAACAAAACGGACTCAGGTACTGAGAAAGTCACCGTCAAGTAATAGAATACCCAGCATTTAGAAGAAGATGTTGTAAGTGTAAGAACAAAAACAATTCAAAAATCATTTTGGGAATTAACAATAAGGATTAACGAAGTATGAAGCGCTAAAGACGGGGAAATAGATGAAGACGAGGAAAATACTTTGTAGGTAACTGTAAGAGGTATTCTAGCAAAAGACGAAGAAGAGTGGCCTTTTGCGCGTTATAAATTTTCGAGACTTCCTTTCGGTGTATCCTAAAACTTTTGGGAAGTTTTACATAAACGTTTGAAAGAAATCCTTGATGTAATATGAAGGCAAATGTCACACATCAATGATCTGTATTTGCAAGAAACATGGAGGACAAAGTCAAAAACTATCAGCCCTGTGGGAAGAAAGTCGTCAAGTAATAGAATACCCAGCACTTAGAAAAGGATGTTGTAAATGTAAGGAGAAAAACAATTTTTCCATCAATTGCAAACTAGGAAAACGGATTAAAGAAATAAGAAGTGCTGAAGATGGTGAAGTAGATAAAGAGAGAAAAACTTTGTAGGAACTGTAAAATATATTCTTCTAGCAGACGACGAAGAAGGGTGGCGTTTTGGACGTTATATATTTTCGAGACTTCCTTTGGGCGTATCCTTAAATTTCCGGCAAGTTTTCTATAAACTTTTGAAACAAATCCTTCATGAAATATGAAGGCAAATTTCATACATCAATGATATGTTAGTATGTATTTGCAAGAAACATAGAGGATTATAATTATTTAAGAAAGTTGCTGCGAAGGTCAAGACGAAAAAATATAAAAGTTAGGAAAAAGAAATGGGTTTCAGTAATTTTTCAGCAGCGTATTCCCATTACACGTTTACAGTTCTGTGTTTCTACACCTCCCTAATTTTCCTTGCTCTAAGATCTTTTTCTACCATCAGCCGCCTAATATAACTCTCCCATTTTAGGGCAGGCTTATTTTCTCCAAGATACCATTTCAAAATCTTTGGGGCTCATCTAGCTTGAGTTTGTTACTCTTATTCCGCTCCAAATCACTTCCTGCAAGTCGCAGAAACCGTTTGTTTAGGTGATGTAGTTCATTATGATCGAAAATATAATCGAGATGTCGATTTGCAAAAGTAGAAAAAACTTACACCTAAACTTATATGATAGATCTCTACCACTAATAGGTCAATAAAACAAGGCTGGTTTGAACGATAGTTATATTTTCATTTAGAACGTTTACAAACGTTTTCGGAATACACCTAAAGGTAGGAAGGCTCAGGACTAAGTAAATAAGTAAATAAGAAACAATTGAAAGGTCCCTGAAATTTCCCTAAAACCGCAAGTCGAAACTCCCTGTCATTTCTGTCATTTTCGGCGTAATTCTAAGTCGAATTCTCTGGTCGATTGGGAACGTAGGATACCATTTTAATAACTTTCTCTGACTTGAACCCTCACTAAGTCGAACAATTTGGAGTGGCAGGTGTAAGTTTGACTTAGAGACGTTCAACTGTACTAACGTTAGTCGAATAATTTTTATTTACCAAAATAACTCGCAGCAGTTACGAACTCCTATTAATTCATTGTTCCCCATATGGTAATTGTACTTTGACGCATTCTAGTTGAACGGCACTTTACAATCAACAATAATCGCATTAGACGTCATTTTTGGCGTGAATAACATTACCTTCTTCGAACGACTCCGTACACATCTGTGCGCTCTTCGAACAATATCCAAACATTGCTTCGTCAGCCTTTGACGTAATCCTAGTCCAGCCGCCCTGGTGTAAAAATTGCATTATTAGAACGTTACATGTGCATTTACATTTCGAGAGGGGACTCCCACGCCTCCTCCGCTAACCCTGCGACCTACTCTCCTTATACCCTTTCGCTTTTCGCTTATTAACCCGGTGCGTTTTCACACAAAAACCAAGAATTTCATTGTGCGACGGCTGCTGCTATTGAGTATATCGGTCGAGTTTCGAGCATCTGCATCGAATCTCATTGTTACCGTCGTCGCAGCTTTGCATCTTTGAATACGAAATATGTCTACGTGTGAAGGGGTTGGATTGTGTAACTAGCCGGATTGTCCGAAAATGCGAGGGAGCGTTTATTTTCGTGTGATGGATTTGCCGTAATCCGAACCATATTCTGGCGTGCTTTAGATAGTCGATATGAAATTTCGATAAAATTTTATCATGTGAGGGGGATTAAATATAATAAGGTTCACTTGCGGTCATTCGATAAAAAATTATCGGATCTATGATGATGATATATTAACCGTTGTGTAATGCGAACCTGCCACAACGCTCGAATGGCGTTAATAAATTTGAAATTTCAAGTAATCTGTTCCGATGATAATTGAGATTTCGTACCGAGATTACAAAAATTTAGAAGCGTTTATTAGGTAGGTGCTAGCGTTATTGAAGTTATCGCATTGTATACGAAAGGCAAAGTTCAAAAATTCAATTTATATGTATTTGTGACAGCTATTCATGGAAAAGTTTCGGTTTTATCGCAAAGACAAAGGTATAAAATGTACGATTGCGAGCATAAGGAAGGATTAAGGCGAATTAAATCATATTTAAGGACGTATACATACATTCAATGTGTGTATGTGGATGATGTTCTTTAGAAAGGAAACGTATATAATTCGATTTTCTTGAATCTAGATTTTCATTGTAATTATTTGTCTGGTCTTTGTATAATTTTATATTTAATATATATATTTACTATGATTCATTTTTCTGTGTGTACGTGGAAACATTAGAGATTATAATGATTGATAGGCAAATTCTTAACATACCCTAATTGTAAGTAACACAAGAGCGCAATGCTCTTACAATCTCTGTAGTTGCTTCTTTCAGGAAAAACAGGTATATTCTGTAATGATCAAGCCAGCCCAACCCAAACCAAAAGACCAAACAATAATGCCCAATCCTTGCTGTACTGCGTTTTGTAATTTTGAAATTAATATCTAGTGTAAACTCTGAGTAAATCCATCGTTTCTGAAATAAGTACTCCGTACATCAAGCGATTAGAAGCACGTCCGAAAGATCCGCGTATGTCTTTCAAAGGAGCGACAAAGTATATCCCTAGGACAGAAGCTTTTTTTTTAAAGTAGATGGTAAGATATCAAGCACGAAATAGGGCTCAACAGCGATTAGCTAATCGCAACATTAACACTACTGTAATGACAATACATCGTTAATTCCCCAAAAACAATATTCGGGGGCGAAGTGTAAAATGGGCCACCTCTTCTCAATCGTAATCGAAAACGGTACAATATTTATTTTTACAGAAGAATCATCGTTTTGGGTCTTACTTCTGTAATACCCAAAGTAAAAGGTTGTAAAGCTACACGTTTGGTACCAATTTAGCTCTTTCGGTTTATTGGACGACTACACATCTTCACCGGTAACTTAAACGCATAATGGATGGTTAAAATTTTTAGATTGAATGAGGACCTTCAACAACCTACGAAAGGATGATTTGGTGATGATAATGCGTGGTTTTTCAGAGGACAATGATCCTAAACGTCGAATTGGGCTTTCTGTGTCCTGGAAGGACAAGAATGACATTGTGGTATTGAATTGGCTTTCGCAATCCGATCGTAAAAGTGTGATCGTTATTAAATAATAAATTACTACGTGGAAAACGCCTTTTTAAGTTGAAATTGTTGTGTCGTACAATTAAGGATATATAGCGGTCATTATCCGTGAATTATGCGGAAAAACTAGTCGAGAGCATGTCTCAACGATGTGAAGCCATAATAAATAGTAGTGACTGAACACCTTATTAATTATCAGCGTATTAGGTCTTTACTTGTTTTGTTCAAATAATGAAATTGCTTTTGCAGGTTTTATTGCGTTAAGTAACTTACTGTATCTCTTAGAATCTGCAACGCTACAGAACTGTAAGAGTAACAGAATCTGTAAATAAGTAGTTCAGAAAGCTATGTTACAGGACCAACACGGAATACAATTTTTCGTTAAGATCTTACAGAATTACATTGTGAAATCTGAAACAGCACTTCGTACATTTTTTTATAAACCCTTTAAAAATGTTGACCAAAATAACATTTTAGGAGTCTGGTTTAGTCTAAAGTGGTTATCCTAAGTGTTTCCGACGTAAGCATACAGGATTGTCTTTAGTATCTAAACGTCGACCCGACACGATTTTGGCTACGTTTCTGTAATGATCGTTAAAATTATTTTTTCTGAACAAGAACGATGAAAGCTGGTAATTTTAATTTCTCATTGTAGTCCTATCACATTTAAATGAAATATACTTAATTCTAGTTAGGTTAACAACAGCGCATACTATCGCGGTACATCCCACAAATTACGAACGAAAGTTAGGCTGCATCAAGGAATATCGAATAATTACGAAAAGTAAGAAGGAAAGGTGGCGCTTTTTATATGAGAAATGTCTTTCTCGGTGCATTGTTTTGCCCCTATTAGGGTTTCTGCTTTTGCTGTTTCTTTTATCTATTTCTTCCATCCCTTACAAAGTTTTCCAAAGTATTTCCTCTATTTGTCTTTTTTTCCATGTATTATCAATTAATTTTTCCGAAGTCTTATTTCGCTTTCTACTACTACTTTCTACTGTTATGCAATTTCATTCAATTGTCCAAACCGATCAAATCTAGATAAGTACTGCTTACTACAACCAAAGAAACTGGCCAATAATTTATTACCAATTTGGAAAATGTGATATTAGAAAGATGTAGCGCTGCATTAGATGCCATTCATTTCCTAACAAAAATTGTTGGAACTTGAGTTTGTCTCGAATGACAAGGAAACATCTTGACAATTCCTTATCGAGAAATTTGGCCAGAATCTTGAAATTAGTAGAATATGGAAAAAGGCTGAGGATGGAAGGGATAAATATTTTTGTAATCAATGGTTTTAATTTATCTGTTTGTTCGTCGTAAATTCCGCTTTTTTGTATCGTTTTGCATGTTATTTTTCAATGCAGCCTCTACTACCTCTTCGGTAACTATTATATCTTCTTGTTATCGTGCTATTTCATTTTCTTCATCTATTCTTCCTTCATCATATTGTTGTAATTTTTTGTGGATAATAATAAATTTTGTTCCATATGACGTGTTCATTGCTTCTATTACTTTTTTTAGATTTTTTATTGGAAATCCTCCTTTATTTTTTTGTCCTTTGATTGTTACGTTTCTATCTTGTATCTTTTTTGTTCTCTGCAATTCTCACGATCTGTACTTTCACTGTCGCAGATTTGGTTTGAGATGCAGTGTTCAATCATTTTTATTCCGTTTTCGTTAAATATTATTTATGTATATTGAAGTTCCCAAAACGTTCCAACGTTTAAAAATGAATAAAGAAGTAGTGTGTACATCTACATAACTCTTCAATGAAGGATCTCTGCGTGGCAGTTATTGGCCTATGCAATGTAATCCTGCAGTCCAACCATTACACAGCTTTCTGTGAGAGTTGCCTAACAAACGAACGTCAATAATAGGTCGTTCATCGGATTTTTTAATCATTTGTAATTTCGACTCTTTCAAGTATCTTTTTCTATCTATCCTTATTCTATCATTTCCTTCATCTATTGCAGTGTATCTCAACCTCTAACGAATCGTCGTTCCCTTCAATAAAATCGTTACGTAAGTCAAAAAGGTTGGGTTTATTGGTTTATTTAACGCCAAATTCGCATCGCATTCAATAGATTATTGACTGGTATAATGTTATTCGTTTAATTAGTATACGATATAACGAATAACATATCTAATTATTCTTAAGATAATGTTCTAGTAAATCTCCCCAAAAATTGTTTTTCGCTGCCCAAAATCTAATTTGCTACTTACCGCCCCTCAACATGGAAAACGCCCCCGTTGAGAAACACTGATCTATTGCATATAATAACTTTTCGTTTCTTATTTCTGTTCCAGTGCCTCTTGGGGCGTTTTGTAAAAATATTTATTTCTCCCGTGTCATTCCAATACTACTGACTACGCTTACGAAATGACATAACAAAATAGAATTGAATAAATTTTAACTTGCGACAAGCCGATACGATGATGTAATAGCTTCTAAAACACTTTTGTACCAAATTATATCACCTAACGACGTACCACGCATTAATTCTCGTATATTTATAATATCCGCGCATACGGGAGGGATAGTCGTAATTCCTGAAATACGAGCAGGCCATGACCCATTTCAAGCAGAGACGAATTGGACGACGTTATAGTTAATTAAAAATAGACCATCGTATTACACATGTTTTAATTCTAGTCGGGAACGACACGCCAACACCACCGCCGGCGGTTTAAATTTATTCGTTTCCAGTTGATACATTCGAACGAATTCCGCGGAGAACAAGTGTGGATATGCAATGTATATGTATATACATTTGTATGTTGGTACTTTTAGAAATGCTGCAATCGTGAAACACCAACATAAATTTAAGACGCGACCCTCCATTTTTTTATTCGATTTGATTCTAATTGGACAAAATTTTAGGTACCTACATCATCTTTCGAAATGATTTTTCTTTTTTTTTCTAAAATAGGATGGCGTTAGCATGTATGTTCAAGAAACGAGTTTCATATCGATATATTAAGTCGCTCACTTTATAGCCCCACTATGATTGTGCTAACATTGGCACTAACTAAATATCGTTTTCTTAATGCCCTTGAAAAAATCTGAAGCTTGTAATCACGGCGTTACAATCATTAATTACAATCATGGTTTCTTTTGTCTCAGATATTATTATTATTATGGCAATAATTTTATTAATTAATTGCAACTAAGGCTTCAATAAAAAACGCTATTATATCCGCACTTAAACGTAATAATGTTTGCGACACACTTAATTGATCTATCAGTTGCAACTTTGTTATTGAGCTATAACTTTACCGGTTACGTATGCTAATTCTTGTTTATTTACATTTTTATGCCTTTATTTGTCTAGCAAACTTCAAAACATCGACCGATGCAAACGAAATACATATATCGATCGCGAGTTGTGAAATCATGGGAAATTTTCAATATTACACAAGATGAAATAGACACGAACGAAGCCTTACTTATAATATTATCTCGAAATCGCCACTCATCTCCGCATTAATCAATTAATTCCTCGTTTATTCAACAAGTTATGGATATCTAACCGGGTACCCGTCGGCCTTGATTTTTCTCGCGTTAAACCTACAATTTCCAGATTCCCCTCCTAACGCGCGACAAAAGATTTTTTTAATACATAGGAAGTCGGTATTAAATGAAAAACCTCACTGGATAACCTTCGAGCGCGAGGATCGTGTTGCGAAGTGCTTACTTGACGATATAACCTTTTTTTTATCTGCCATACTTTATACGTATACGTATTGTACACATCTCTGCACACGGGGTTTCATCGAATTCTCTTTTAACATACGAGAGACGTGTACGTTCGCGACGATCGCTTAAAATTGCGCGATTATATACACATTATTGGGAGGAAAAAGTTCGAGTAAAAAAGTACGGAAGGACATAGTAATTCCCAAAATTCATGTCTTATTGTCATGAGAACGATGTATTATGTCTAAATCGCGTGCGTAAAACGTCTGCAGTAGCGAACGGAAGGTATTATTTTCGCGATTTCTATAAACGTTCGTCTGGGACACTAAAAATATATCTTTTGTTCGTCAATGATACGACAGAGTTGAAATTCGAAGCCTCGGTAATAGGTAGTCTGTATTTAAATGCTTCGCGAAAGACGAAAAAATTGCAACATTGAATGAATGGATGACTGGCGTGAGAATGTTATATAAGAGCTATTGTCTTTCAAGATATAAGTTCATGGTCTAATGACAAAATTGTGATTTTAATGTCTAGAATTGAAAGGTCAACTTCTCATTTAATCGTTGTAAATGTATTCGTTGGGATATATATCATGGAATAGTAATTTGCAGCAAATTTTATGCAAAGTTGAAATTATTTCAATTATTTTTAATCTCCCTGTAAAGCTTGTTCCGCATGTTTTAAACGTTTCATCAGATCAATGGTGACAGCAGAAGTTACGTATCGTTTACCATAGGGACGCCACAAATGTTTTGAATATTTCAATTTGCCTCTAGTTCAATTGCATAAATCTTATAGGTCACTCTACTGCTCAGACACAAGTTTACGCAGGCATTCCGTGCAATATTGTTTCGTATACTTCAGCTACTTGACTGATACAGACGTATTTCCATACCGCTGACTTTGCAATCATAGAAGAGGCAACTAAATCCCGAAGAGCTATCATTTTCCTTTTATTTAAAGAGGGTATGAAAGCTTCAGAAATCGTCCACTGCTTGCAAGGTGAACGGGCGAGCACCTCTGCAAATGAAAAAAACGTCGTTACCTCCGTGGAGAACTTACTGAAAGATGAACGAGCCTGTTGGAGCCGGAATAGAAACTCACCAGGTTCGATACATACCGTCAACTCCAAGGCCTTTTAGCACGTTAAATATCAATCTTGAGACCAAAAATCAGTGAAAAAAATGCCCCAAACCAGAAGGAAAAGATATTAAACATTTTCGAAACTTTTGAATATTTTGGAACTAAATTTTCCGGAAATTCACCGTAACTCCACGCAGGCAATAAAACGCAACAAATTTAATCAAAACTAAATCGTTGTTATACTTCATTTAAAACAAATTTTTACAAAAGTGTCATAATGCCACCCTTGCATGATTGAAACTCATCTTGCAGAACGGTACACATACCGTCGGAATTCATCAAATTGAATTTTAATTCGTCGCTGAACAAATTCAAATGTGTTCTAACGAAAGTTAGTTTAAAATACAGTGGTAAGCAAGGTTTTATCAAAATTTTAATGAAATGAAAAATGTCGAGTAAGACCTTTGTTGTAAGTGCTTTTTCGTAAGCAGTGACTTTCTCGCTGGTCTGTAACTTCTTAAATCGTGTTCAGTAGCTCGTCTTTGAACTGTGCTGTTATGAACATTTAAGTCAAGAGCTCTCATTAACCTCAGTAGAAGTAGCAAAAAGATTTTTTTAATTCCACAAATTCTTCTATCCATTTGCTTGAACGTTTTTCTCGGACGTCCACCTGAACGCACTGTAATAACGTTATTAGTTACACAGATCTACTAATTACATTTATCATATTCTCCGTTCTGAAAATCGGTTATTATACGCATGAAAAGTAGTCGAATCGTCGGATTCGACATTTCAGTTAGTAATGCAAATAAATGGTGAAAAAATTAATTTTTCGCGAAAAAGGGAAATCAGACTAAAAAGCGAAATGACAGAAAACAGCTAAAAATGCATATAACCGATTAGAGATATTCATGCTCATGAATCACTTGACATTTGGGGAATATACGCTGGTACACTTTCCGTACCTGTTAGCTTCAGTCACGCAAATACAATCAAGAGTGTCTAATATCTGACATAGTGCTCGTTTGGTAATTTCCTAATCTTCATATTGATGGTCTCTTCACCAGACTGTTCAGGTCCAATTGATACAAACATAATTGTAGTATGTTAGCAGAAGTACTGGCCCTACACGTTAGGACTTAAACTTAAAGATGGAAAAATTATTGGGGATTGCAGCCAAGGATGAGTTCAAATAAAAAACTCTCTTTGGGTAATTCTAAGCTTTCGAATTGATTTAATTATTCATTGGAGAGTTTTCCGTGATAGCTGAGATAAGCTATTTTCTCAGCTCTCATAGAAAACTCTCCGATGAAGAATTAAATCAATTCGAAAGCTTAGAGTTACCAAAAGAGAGGCTTTTATTTCGACTCATCTTTGGCTGCAATCCCCAATAATTTTTCCATCTTTAAATATAAGTCATAATTGTAGTATTCTCTGGAATTCGCGTAATATTTAGGTATTAAGTACTATCTATTTTGAATTTTCTTGTATGCGTTGGAGCTTTGATATGCGCTGAAAATTATTCCTACTTGATTTTGGCCGTACTAATATTCGTCGCATATTTTAGTTGCACTGTCAGATTCTGTGCTATTATGGATTAATAGCTGCTTCATCGTCAGATATAGTAGAGTTATTACCTTACAAGTGTCTTCCATATATTTTTTTCTTTATTTTAAGTTTAGGCCCACCTTTAGACATCTTAAATCTCAAGTAGTACTGACCCTATATAGAATTATATCCATAAGTGGAATCTCTTACTTTGCTTGTCTAGCAGTTTTCAGATGCTAACCTCTTTTCCAGTTAGCATTTACTCTTAATGCGATATGTTTCTGGTTGAGTTGGGACAATTTTTGGCGCTCACATACGTTTTGTACATAGAATCATTAAAACTGCGATGAAGTGATTCCCATACATTAGTGGTACGTGTGACAGATGCAGAATTTTCTCAGTGAGCCCTCTGAAATGTATGTGTCAACTAGATAATCTAAGAATGTTTGTATTCTGTCATCTTTAGGCAAGTAAATCCATGGCGAAGCAGTCACCAACTTCATCAGGGTCTAAATATGTTAAAGCGAATATTATACGTAACCACTGCCTGATTGAACTGGACGTATATTATATTCTTTGATTAAACCACACTCTTGTATTTTTCGGTACCACGCTTGACTGTGATGGAAACGGCAACCAATAATAGGAGTATGAAGCAACATTTCTTCAACTTCCTTATATATGGCTCGTTCAAAATCCATTACAACCTCCAAAATGTTAAAGAGAATTGGTTACATTACTAATTAAATTGAACAGTTTTTTTTTTTTATACGTATTTGCCTGTTTGTTTGGTAGTAGACAAAATAAAAGTGATACAAAGTGCCCGTTTTTGAAACCATGAATGGGAGAAATTGACAAAAGTGAGACGTACAATAATGGAAAGTATCATCAATATAAATTCGTGCTACTCTATTCAGAACGCGAATATTTGATTCGCATGAAAAAAGCGACTTTATTTGTGAACAAAAATTGATATTTTCTGTCTGTTTTAACGTCTAAATTAGATAAAACACGATGTACTTCATTGATACTTCTCGGCATGGGCGAGAAAATCTTACGCCTAGCGTTGTAGATATTTTTCTTGTATCTTCTACGTTCAGGGTAGTTACAGTGGACGATCGGTGCTCCTTTAGAATACTTCTAATAATCTTGCATGGTTTCTCGGCCAAATCATCAACGGCTTTTCACTTGCATGAATCATTGATAATTTGTCGACTTAAAGCGGCCAAATTTGATTTTGTGATGACAAAATTGTATAAGCAGTACATTTGCACATGCGATTAAAACACTTCCGTAAACTCTCTTCACTTGGTTTCAACTTTTTGTGAAAACTGAATTTATAATTATCAATTACTGACGTTAATTAAATTAATAAAAGTATTAGACATATTGGTGGCGACATTACCTTAGGATTTAACGTTAGAGGCAGTAACGAAAGGATTAAGATATTTGGTGGTGGCGAAATTACCTGTCCCCTGTGGTTTACCTCTTTGTCAGATTCTTAAAATTGTAACAGCATCTTCAATATGATCTCCACTTTCCTTTAATGTGGTGCACATCGCTCCTTCTATTTTCGTACTTCCATCATCACCATCATCATCGCCGTCGTCGTGTGTGTGCCTTCATTACTCCTTTTCCTTTCGTTTGAAAATCTCCTTGTATGTAACCAGTGCCCGTTCTTCAACTAAATAAACATAAAATTTTATGGAAGCATTCCGCGGCATTTGACGGCTTCGGGTAGACCTGCGGTGGCCAATGCAAACAAGCTTCTTGATTGCCGATAAACGTCCGAAGCTCTACCTATAAAAATCGAAAGCCCGACCGTCCGTTTCGTCCGAAAGGTCAAACTTTAACGACTCCAATTGTCGCAATAATTAGCGATACAGTAATTATGTTAATAGGCGAAACAGGATACGCCACTTTGCCGCGTAAAAGAGATACCAGTCGAGAATCAAGTACGACGACGAGTCGAGAATCCCCGAGTTAAAAAGACCTTGTCGCATTATAAAAAAGCTCCCTCCTCGCCGTATTCGCGTCGAAGAAAGAAAGAGAACGAAAGTGAGTGGAGAGAGAGAGAGAGACGGCAACGATTAGATAGACGCACGTGCGTCTTCCGTCTTCTTAAATTGATTTATTACGAGCGCTTGCGAAAGGCACGCAGGTAGGCAGTGGCGGTAGGAGTTGGAACAGCACGCTCGCCTGTCTTTTTACGTAACAGTAGTGTCGGAACATTAAATGTTTTACAACCCTAAGTGGCTATTAAGTTACTAGGTCGTAAAAATACAGGTATTTGTGCGATCGGACATCTCGTTCTATACTGTACAATAGCAGCAACAACACACGTATAATGCGCCCTTCTTCTCGTCCTTCTCCTCCTCCTGCTGATATGCTTGCTGCTCGAAAGCTCCGACAGAACCTGTTGAATACTGTTTCCTCGTCCTGTTTTAAGAGCAGCTGTTTGTATTGTGTTGCTGCGTTGTGTGTTGTCTGCATATATACATTGCTCGTCGACACGCTTTGGCATGTTTATTAGTTTGCGGTTTGAATTGCGGAGCGGCTTTAATAGTACTGAAAGTAGCGGTAGTTGTAGTTGTTGTTGTAGTAGGACGGTAGTAATTTATAAAACAAACAAACCACGTTACTTTCGCCTTTTGCACGCTTCCTTGTTTGTTGTCTATATGACGAACGATGTGATTTCGCTCAATTGATGTTATTCTCCCTCTGGTTTTAGTTCTACTTTTTTTTTTTCAAAGGATTTTCATCAGAAGTTACGTAGCTTCTCGATTGGGGAAGAGCCTTCGCTCGCAATCTTGGAGCTTCCATGTTATATACGTTGCGTTGCTTCATGAATTAGTAATACAAATTTGCCTAGTCAAATTTAACAATTAATTGAATAGAACTAAAGCTCTTCTAACAAGAAATCCAGAACGCATGTATTAACCAATGGACGCAGATATTGATTTCTCAGTACTCAACAATCATCCTTTATTCTTCGCAGTAGTTCCGATTCGTAAGATCCTCGATTATATCAAGGTGGAAAAAACGTACGCAGCCGAGCAGTGTAGATTCCTAATACATCTGGAATGCAGCATCATCCGGATTTTACCTAAATTTATCCTAACTTAGGGGCTTTTCAGCTTTACGTTCTAATTCGCTGAAATCCACATAAGGACTCCCTATCAATTTTTTCCGAATTCTATCCTAGACTCTTACATTTATTCTCAATCGATTCATTCTCGTTAGATCTATCCTAATCTTGATGATTAGTTCTAGCTGATACGTTATCTCGCCTAAGCATTATAAAGAGGAAAATTACGAACCTGCAGTTCATAATGAACGAGCCAAGACTGTTCTTGGTTCGTTCGTTTTGAACTAACTTCGCAAATGAATCCAACTGGTAAGTTAATAACCGCATTAAGCGACCTACACGCATCGCATAAACAGTGGCCTTCGCTAGGCTGATTTGGCAGACCAACCGTACGTCACCGATAAAACTGAAACCGTTCAAAAAGAAATAGCCACCATTACGCTATTTTATTCCGCAGCCCGGCTATTTTAAACTGCAATAATGGGTTACTAAATTCCTCGGTTCAATATTGAATGCGGAATGTTCTACGCCGATGCCAGCATTTGATTTACAGCTTCGCGCGAGTTTATAAACGGCTTCTTCTAGAGCGAAAACGTTAACAAGGAACTATAGAAGAAGCCTGTATGGCGTTATATAATATCGATACAAATTAACTTTCACGATTGCTCCTATCAGTAATTACCTCACACATACGGCAATGGAAAATTTTAACGAAAAATTTTACTTTCGTTTCTGAAATCGTAATTAGTAATTACTTGTGCCAGCTTCGATTGGATCAAATACATTTATCGAGTCTACCTCGTGAAGCATGTAACTACGACTTTGTTCGAATTGATAGGTATCGGTGCCGGTATGTGAATATGTGAACTGGTTTCTGTTTTATTATTGCTTTTTTATTGCTTATTACACGGAATAAATGGAATCCACTCTAATAATAGAAAGCCTGCACACGGTATCGCCCGTCATTATTAAAAACTGAAGAACATTTACGACCGCCTACGTTTTAATACAAATCATAGAAGTAATGGATATCGGCTGTGGATAGCTTTTAGAACATTAGAGCTGTATACGACGTGTTCGAATCGCGACGAGAGTACAGAAAGCACAAGAGAATAATGTTTCGAGGCCTAAATTGTAACTAAGATCTTCTCCTTTATTGTTCTGATCCTTCTCCTTTTGCTTCTTCTATACTTAAGGCGGTGGTTAGCTAATTTAAACTTATGTACGTCCAGCCTTAATTTTGCGATGACGATGACAGATACTCTTCCGAGTCGCCTGACAATTCGTATTTTATTTTCGGAATTTTTTGTCCATTTTCCACTTTTCGTGATATTCATTCGTTCTTCATGGTAGGCTCCGAAGGAAAAGTTTTCATATTGCGTAGAGCAAACGTATGGGATACGTCTTTGATGAGACCGAGCTTAAACCCCAGATCGCAAGATTTCTTCTGGTTTAATAAATCATCTATTTGCACAAGGACATTTAGATCAGTTTGCTTAGTATTACATATGGTTCCCAGCAGACTTAGCTGAAATTCTCTCGAATCTTGAACTGCCAATTGCCAAGGCAGGAAGTTGTCTCGGACCAAAATTCAGGTTATTCTTGATGATACGATACTGTCTATCTTTAGAAAGGACTTAAGTAACACAAGTGGTGGAGGGGTAAGTAGGATTCTCCAATTACTACTCGCAATGTTGTACAAGAGTAAATCTCAAATTCCTTATCAGAAGAATGGATTCAAGAGTCCTAAGTATTCAAGGAGAACATTCTACTTAATATATCTAAACGATCTGGGGACGTTCAGATTCTACGTCAAGCGTACTTACAATTCCAAACCGACTTGCAAAATCAACCGCATTACAACTAAGTTGGCTAAAAATTTGAAAAGCTTGTAATTGTTTAGGCTTACATAGTAAGATACAGTTTCCCTACGTTTTCTACAATTGTTCAGATCATCAATCCGGGTACAAGTGGACTATTCAGTGTTTCGTTCGACGAAATCGTTCGGATCTAAATAAGATGCAAATCAGCTCCAACTTCAAACAGAAATCTTCAGGAACCACCACAGCATTAGAGGTATGAAAAATTAGTAATGTGACCATTGATATAGCAAAGAAAGTAGTTGTTCGTGGGATTAAATTCTGTAGTACTACAATAATACCGCCATTTTCCTCCCTTCTTTTGCATTTATCTTGTTGAGTTTTTGAAGATCTTCCAATGTTTATGATCTATATCGAAGAAATTAATCCAGATCGACGTCATTTTGTTGAAGAACATATCAGTATTCAGATTTAATGGAGGAAACTATTTTTAGCTAGAACCCAGAAACCCCAAAGGTTGCGATTATCTAAATTCAAGTCTCGTATTTTGCAAAGTGCAGTGATGCTGATGGCGTGTTTCGGTTAAGACAGTTCTTTTTTGACGAAACTGTTTACACCAACCAAACCGCCGCCGTAGGTTGTCGTTTTAATTCGGGCCATATATTTTGGCCCGTACAAAAGTCACAATAGCAGGTTGCATCGACGCTTTGTTATTAATCAAACTCAAGATTCAAATTTGATTTGATGCAATTTGAAATTCCCAACTTCAACCTAGGAAAAACAGAGATTGACATCAGAATTCAAATCTTGTATTTTGCAAAAACTAATAATACCAAGCAGTATTGATACTTCTTTGTTAAAAAGATCAAGACTCAAATTTCTATTTTAAAAGTCATTTTTAATCCCAACCCAAATGTATCGAAACTTGTAGCCTCAGTTTGAGCCTAAATCATCAAAAGTTCCACATCGAAGACTAGAATGCCAACCATTGAATCATCGACTCAGTAAAAAAACTCATTCTTAGTGTGTATTGTGAGATGGCGAAGTAAGCCCCTTTAGCATTGCAATCATCAGAGTTTACGAGTAACGTTCTCTTTAGGTTCGTTCCAATATAGCACAAAACCAGTGTTGTACAAACGGGTTTTGTGCTGTTGCGCGCCACATTTTCATAAAACGTTTCCTGCCAGCTGGAGTACAAATCGAATAGGAGCAAAATCGCGGAAAATGTGGTTGCGAATGAAGGAATGAAAGTTGAAGAAATTGGAAAAATGCAAAAAAAAACCTAGAATCTAACAAGATTTGGAAGAAGATAAAAACGTCAATCATAAAATTCCAACTGTAAAACTAGTTTCCTCTATTTCTTCCACTTCTTCATCTCCAACCATATCCAGTAATAGTTTCCCTAATCTAAAAACTACTAGAGATTCTTGCTCTTCTTTTAGTGACTAGAATAAGTACTGGGTACGGCCGAGGATGAAGAACTGAAATGAAATAAAGGAAAGATTAAAATTACATGAAACGTAAGGAGCTGGGATGGAAGAATAAAATTTGGAATCATAAAGAGATGATTTGGAAGAAACAATGAAAATAATTAAGAAAGACTGCTAACAAGACAACAAATCGACTAAACTAGGAAGGTGCGCTTCCTTTTGTTAGGAATCACATTAAAAGGGTACAGTGAGTCAAATATAGGAACGCACTTCAGGGACACGTGCAACATGTAAGTTTCCACAGCGCTCCTCATTTGCCTAGTGGAAACTGATCTGACCTTGAACTGCGTTCCTATATTTGACTCACTGTACACAGATTCACAACCAGCTTGAAAAAGCAATTGGGTCGGTTTCCTGCCCGAAAAAGTACACTTAAAATGTAGTAGAGATGAAGAACTTTGAAATATTGATTCCATCAAGTTAGATAGGCTATAATTTACTTGGATTGAATAACTTGCTCCGATGTGAAGATGCAGTACAATTACGTATATTACGTCCACTCCTTGATAAATTCCTCTTCTCTTTATTTCAAAAATCATTCTATTCTTCCTATTGAAATCCAATAGTGCAAGAAGTTTCTCATGAAAATTTGATTCCATCACTTTCGATAAATCCAAATTCACTTCCATTAAATAATCTAACACCCACATGGAGCACCGAAAAGATGCTAACCACATCCTATGCATTGTACATTACGGCATTTCCATGAATCTTAAATGATTTGTGACTAACGTCCATTCATCGACAAACTTATTGATTTACGAGATTTCTAATCGAATTGCAGATCGAGCCATTTTGCCCCGCGCATCGATAAATTATGAAAGCCAGCTTTGCAACGTTGGCGAGCATACGAAAACATCAACGCCTGGCTTAGGTTATCATTCATTTACGAAATCATTATAACAATTAATATTGATTTGAAATGCCAAGTATGTACGCCCTGTCGCTTATAATGTAGGAATCCATTTGGAATCAGTCGATGCTATTCGAACCAGCTGGCGCAGCTTAGGGAAAATTTATAATAACGGATCACAGGAAAATCAATCAGTCTCTATTAAATCAAAATATATTACATTTTCTACTTAGTACCTACGCATATGTCGTAATGGCAAATTATGGCCGTTGTCGCGTCAAGAATGCAATGATATAAATCAAACCTATTAGTGGAGACGAGTCCTAAAATATTTTTCTCAAACAAAAACTGAAATTAGTCAAAATTTTTGTTCTACACTACTACATCACATAGATAATTGACTTTTTCTTTTTCAGGTGAGTCACGAAATACTCCTGGCACTACCCTCCCTGTATATGTAAGTAAATGACGAGCAAATCAATCCATATTCTAGAATATCTTTCCGAGAGCCAAACATAGCCGTCGTCGGCCAATTATCTCTGTCATTAATAAAGCTATCGATTATTTTGTCATTAAGGTAACGCGATGAAGGATAGATCGTTATGTGCTTATTGTCTAATTAGCGGACGCAGCTCAATCGGCTTATTATATCGAGCGTTGTACCTGTGACGGGGAGAAAACAATATCTAGCTAACAGAATAAAATTTAGAATCTCGAGAAATTACTGGAAATTATGGGAAATATGAGACTATAGATAAGATAACTCGTATTCTACATACATACAATGTAGCTATGCTTTTGTCCGTGAATATACGTACGGACATCGTGACTTCTAAATCAATTTTCGTAATCAGATCAGATAACGGTTTCCAATAAAGGATTAGAGAATGAAAGATTGTGGAGGAAATTAGATATTTGTATGACTTTTACGGAGAACTGCACGATTCGTTATTGTGAAGTACATGTTTAACGATTGCAATATTAAGGACCGGTTTCATAAAAGTAGATTTAATTACGTACTAAATTTGGCGCTCCGTAAAAATTGCCTGTTGATATTGCCGGCGCAATATCAACCCCGGTTAACAAATCGAACGGTTAACTCGACCAGTCACATTTTTTCTCTAAGTTGGTACCATTTTTGGATTCGTTGTTTATTAATTAAAGCGTGATTTTAAGCCATTGAATCTTCGTGGCAGATCGAAAATACTGAATTTGTAAGAATCCCCTTATAAAGCAACATAATGTGTAACTCTTTGTATTATTCTACAAACTCAGTTTTTGCTTATGTTTACTTGGCCTCTTAATAAACTTTGAAATGATCCAGTGGCATAAAATCTTAATGCAACAATAATTCGGGTGCAATTGGATGATTTCCCTTAGTATTTGCCACTAAATTTTTCGCAATTTCATTAATAATTGCTTGGAATGGGATTTTAGGAAGACGGTACTTCGCCTGAAGTTCTACATCATAGAAAGTCAATGGGTTATTTCTATTACGATATTCTATTCTATTCTCGGCCTGCGCATAACTTCCACATCCGACTCAAATAATAATGACATTGTAGTTCTAAAAAATATAGCATCCGTCTATGTTTTCGTTTATATAGATTTCATGTTGAAAATGACAAAAAAGGATAGTTTCAATTATATGATGCTGGATGATTGAACAAATAATATTATATGGGAAACAAATCACGTAGTACATGTACTGATACGTATTGTTTGGATCAACTGTTGCAGTTTTACCTCAAATTTAACGGTCAGTTAAAATTTAATCAAACCTCCACTCGTGGTTAAAATTTGACAGCGAGATTATGACTAACCGATGTTGGTGATACGCAAAGTGGGAGATGACAGCCCGGTTAGAAGATAATTGCGCAGTTCAAGTGTTATGAAACGGTCTTAAGTATACGAAAATGATTAAATATTACCCTAAACTATCCATTTTTATTCTATGTTACCACAGGCTTTATGACCCATATTTTGGTAAAAACTTGTTTGATCTCCAACTTCTTCAACTGTTTCAGTTTAAGGCATAAGCCAACATCCCGCTGTTAGCAATCAATTTTCTTCAGTTAGTGATTAATCTTTGAATAACAGGCTCTTGACTTATGTACAGTTTGTCGGGAAACAAAACGATATGGCAAACGGAAGTCAAAGCTAGCCGGTCCATTAAAGCAGAGCATTTTAAACCCGCAAGCAGCAAGCAGTAAATCTGCCCATTTTGTATCCCACTTTTTCCTTAAAATGATGTGCAGTCCAAAATTATATTTTGTCCAATTCTCTGAAATTTAAGCGACTATTGTAAAGTGATAGTTTATCACTAGTAAAGTCCATTAATTGAGAGGTCCCAATATATAAATTCCATACCCTAGCGATTTTCTCCTATTCTTTCTATTTTTTGTCTTTTCCTTCCAGTTTTGGATTTTTGTTTCTTTTAGGTCTTCCTCCACAGCCTATCCGGCGTTTTCTAGGTCTTCCCCGTTTCCTTTTACCCTTTGCTACCTGCCATGCTACATCCTTATCGTCTCTCTCTTGTTCTATTCTTCCTAGATACCCAAGGCATTGATTCTTTTTGCCTTGGCAGTGTTGCTAACTAGTGCCTCGTTAAATAGTTCATACAATTCTGCGTTTGTCCTTCGTTCTCATCCTAGCTCTGTCTGCTTACCTCCGAGAATGCTTCTCAAAACTTTTCTCTCCCAAATCTCTAGCTTTTGTTTTGTTTTGTTTGACATTATCAAAGATTCACATGCGTAGGTTAGAGTGGATCTCAAAATAGTTTTGTAGATCCTTACTTTTCGATCTTATAATTTTACTTAAGGGTGTTTGGTCCTTTTTTCAAAATCGGTTAAACTAAGTTTTTATTGGTTCCAAAACTATCTTGAAAATTGTATATTTGCCCTATAAAAGTAGTGTGTGTAACGATTAAATACTAGTTTTTCACAGTATTAAGAGCTCCTACAACTTTATTTTTTCTTCAAGAATAAATGAAGAACCAGTAAGTTTACGGGGTCGAAATTTTACATACCGTCATTTCTGGACTTCAAGAAAGCAACGATAACAAAGGAATTTACAAAAAGCTCACCGATAAGACGTAGCTATCGTAACGAATACACGGTATGCAAAATTTCGAGCCCGTAAATTTACTGGTTCTTCACTTATTATTGAAGAAAAATTAAAGCTGTAGAAGCTCTTAACATTGTAAAAACTAGTATTTTATCGTTACACACGCTACTTTTAAAGGTCAGATATACAATTTTCAAAATAGTTTTGGAACCGATAAAAAACTTTAAGTTTGACCGATTTTGAAAAAAGTACCAAAAACCCTTAAACTACCTGCACATTTATTGTTCTATTGATCAGTACTCCCAGGTACATAAAAGCTTCTACTTCTTCAAATTCTATCAATGTGCCATCTTGTCTATGTAACTTGAACATGATAATAGCTTTACTTCCGCATTTATTTTTTATTTCCATGAATTTCGTTCTTTTGGTGTTGAACTCGGGGCCTATTTGTTCCTCCTCATCAGTTGCTTCGTTGTCTCTTCCACTCCTCGTCCATTTCTTGCTATTAAGACCACGTCGTCCGCATAAGTCAAACATTGGTGACTCCTGTTAAATATCGTACCTTTCCTGTTTATACCACCCTTTCTTATTACACTTTGCAATGCCAAGCTAAACAGGGTTGTTGATAGTAGATGTGTTTTAAAGCTGGTGCTTTTTTAGTTCATAATTTTTGTTTCGTTCATTGTACCTTCTAGAGCCATTTTTACTAATTTTATTAATTTGTTTGGGGTTGTAATATATAAAAATTCTTGTGCATAAAGTTCGGAGATTTTATAGTTTACTGTATGTTATTTCTATTTTTAGTATTCCATAAGAAATATATGAAGTATCGGATTAAGAGATTTGTAATTTTGTCAATCGTTCGAAACTAAATCTTCATCCCTGCATTTTAATTATTAATATCTCAACGACTAATTACTTCGTAACTTATTCGTTACTAACGATCCTGTAACACGCAACCACAGTCGGAAGCGGGTGCATAAAATTGCCATTAAAAGGGGGTTAAACACTAGAAATACCTACACATCATCGGTTGGAATAACTCGTTGCGTACAATATACCTCCAGCATCTCTGGTACAACATAAATACGATTAAATACAATCCGCGGCAACGTCTACTACAACTACTGACAGGCAGCGTTAATTAACTCTTGATGTAGAAACGTCTGCCATTCGCTTTTAATTTATTCGACGCTCCATCGGGCGCGTGTGTGGCGCAAAAGTACGATCGGGCATCGACTGAGGGCCGTAAGTGTCGCTAGCAGGCAGCGTCGGCGGTTCCCGCAACGTTCCCTTCCTAACGCCATAAATCTCTGCGCGTCGTCGTGCTTCTTCAGCTCGCCGCAAAAGACGACAGGTGAACGTGATCGTAGCAGGAACGCATTGTTCGGTAATAATGACAACTATAAGAACGTTGAAGTATCTATTACTTCTACGATCTGTCGATTACGACAAGAAATATATTAACTGCTTTAGTCAATCGTTTTCATCGGTTCTTTTTTAACAAAAATGGCTTTCATCACCTTTTTTTTGAAACGAGAAAGCTTTCGCTTTTTCACTTGAATGTCAATTCTTCTTGTACAGATGAAAGACGATTTTTCCATGGAAAATAAAGACATTACAGAGCCTACTTTTTACTATCTTCAGGCAAATTCGTGATTTCAGTTGTCAAAGAAGTTTTCATCTTTCTCGGCAAAAATAAAGTATGAATGTGATTTGGTACCTTCATCAGCAGGTTTTTGCTTTACCACACACCATCTTGCAAGGACCCATATAGCTGAAAATCTGCCAATAACAAGTTTGACAAAGATTGCCTCGACATTAAGATATATTTCATTTACTTATGCCAAGTTTCACCAACATCAAAGAAAGAAGTTATTCATAGAATAAATATATTCTACGAATAAAATGACTATTTCACCAACGACGAATAGTACTATTCGTTAATTAAATGCCCAATAAACTAACTGGCCAAATGTCTAGGGTTAAAATTTTATTCGGAGATTTCTAACCTAGGCGGACACTTGACAACTCTAAACAAACTTGCGTTTCTTATAATTTCCATTATTTCCCGATTAATAATTGACATTTTATTTGATAACCTTATACACATTGTATAACGGGTGTGTATAGTAAAAATTAAAATCGCCGTGGTGTACATTTTTGTACTTTGGCTATTATTGTGTTACATAAAGAAGTTCTTATACCTGCATTGGAAGATCCTGGATAAGCTTTACAATGAAAATGACAATATGGGTGTTCGATGAGGTGTTATAAATCAGTTTTTGCAAAATCAGAATTTTGTTTTAATGTACGTATAATTAAAATCGTATGAATTTTTTCCATATATTTTTTTAAATTCTAATTCTATTAGCTCTCTTTAATAACCTCCAAAATCTCATTTTTTTTTTTTGGTATGCCGCTCTTGCTCATAGCAACCACCGCAGACCTGTTTCCGTTGTACTATTGTACTGGTTTGCCATTTCACCCCACACTTTAGATTTAGTGGCACTCGAAACAGCATCATCCTATTATTCCTAATAAGTTTTTCTTTTCTTCTTCAAAGAAGTTTCTTCCTCTTTCCCTTTTCGTGGAAGTTTCTGGATTAATATTAATCTAAAAGACGTCCACACTTGTATCTATTCGAATTGATATAGAGCGTTGTATTACACAGAAGCATATTCTTAAAGAATACGTATCGAAATTGTGTCAAATGTAAATAAAATTGTACCAACGACGAATGATAAAAGTTTATTTTACAAAATTAGATGTCTTTAAACCCACAGTTTTGATATGATACGTCCACATACATACATACGTTAGATGGCCACAGAAATATCTAAAAATAACGTTGTTGCAGCAACTCCAGTAGCAACATTATGAATTAAAAAGGCTTGATCACACTCAAAAACCCCTTATTCGTTGAATAACTAACTGAAGTTGAAACACGTCATTGAAACAGAAATTTACTTGACAGAATAAATATTATTCATGGAATAACTATTTGTGCATTTATTCATTGTTGGTGAAACCGGGCATTACTTACTTACTTAATCCTCAGTCTTCGGTACCGTGAGGTGTAAGACTGTTCACTCGGCTTGAGCTGACCATCCTCTCCATGTTTTCCTATACTATGATTACTTTTTGATATGCTTCTATCGTATTCCTCTTTCTTGTGCCCCCTGCTACACAGCTTCTCGCCATGTTTTTCTCGGTCTTTCTCTTCTCTTAGAACCCTGTACTCGTGCTCGTTAACCTGGTTAATCTACTGTCGGGCATTCTGTGAATATGTCCCAACCATCCGAGTTGTCTTTCCTATATTTTCGTTAGTATCGGTTTTACTTTAGGGTTTCTCCTAAACGATTCGTTCCTGATTTTGTCCAATCTTGTTTGATTTTCTATTTTCCTTAGAAACATCATTTCTGTTGCATTTATTTTACTTTTGTTTTTGTTGGATAATGCCCACGACTCGGTACCATATATAAGTATCGGATTCACCACTTTTTTGACTACTTTCACTTATGTTTCTTTTGTTATTTCACTTTTATTCAAGAATGCTGATTTCAATAAGTTATATATTCTTCCCGCCTTTCCTGGTAAATTTTATAAATCTTTGTAGGCTGGAAAGTTTTGCCATTTCTGTTTTAAACTGTTCAACTTAGAAGTAATACATACTACCACCCTCAGAATTCAACTAGACTGACAACAGATCTTTCCTTCTATTCATCAATCTTTTCGTTCTCTAAACATGCAAGATGTTATAACAAATAAAAACAAGAGTGTTAATTTTAGAAGGTGGTCGAAACTGTCGAAATTCAAACCCCAAATATTAGTTACAAAATCACTTGTCCTAAACAAATACGTTTCGAGTTCGAAGACTTCATACTGCGTACAAATTATTTCAATATTTACTCACGTTTAGATGCTAAGAATAAATTCGTATCGCTCGAAAGTGTCGAGTCAGAACACGACAGATAAGGTGAACGGTCATTTGATAACCAGCCAAAGCCAATCAAATTCGTTGTGAAGGACATGTTCGGTCGGTATTTCGGCAAGGTGAAGCGGAGGCGTGATTTTTTGTATTTCTGTAAATTTGCATATCGTCTTAATAAAAATCTAATATTAGAAAACTTAAATAGCACCCAAACGAATTAACGCTGTGTTCTTCAAGCATCTCCGAGTGGTCCTATTTACTTTGTAAAATATACGAACACACTATAAATAAAACAAATAGTATTTAAGTCTGTAGTCAAACCATTCAAACATCTAAAAATAGCACCAACGTAAACAATACGAATTCTAACAAAAAGCAGTTTGAAGACTCTCACAGTAGCGGCCGTCCTTATTCAACGTACAAGCCGAAAAGAAGCGTTTAGCGGTGTGGGAAAACGGTTCTCAAAAGTTGACGAATCGTCCGCGAGGCAGCATTATGCGATGCCCCGAAAAAATCGCACCTTTCTGGAGCCTCATCGGGCCCCGGTCACTTTCATCCAAGGCCAAATGTGTTTGGTTTATTTTTACCCTTTTATACTAGTCGTGACTAGACAGACTGCTATGACCTAGGACAAGTCGACCGTCGACTAACCGAAAATCGTAATTGGACTTTTTGTGCGCACTGTTGCTGCTGCAGTCGACCGTTGTTGTCGACGCTCATAATGACGGTGCTGTTGCATTTTTTTCGCACACATCCTCTCTTCTAATGTCGAGTTGAACCGTAACGTGCGACGGGCACGGTCTGCATTTTCGATTTGAAAGTGCAAGGTTAATTTTTGGTTTTAAAATAAGAATTGTGAGTTGTCACACCTGTTTATTTATGTCTTTTTTTCTACATTTTTAGAACTTAACGACACTAATTTCTACATTCCAGTACACTCACCGGCACACCAATTTTCAAGTCGTATGTATGTATCGTGAGTCCATAACCATATTGACAGGAGCTATATCGCAGTCTTTGCGATCAAATTTTACGAAGAGATTACTTTCCAGAAACATTACCCTTCAGAAATTGTTTCTTCAAACTTTTCTAGAATATGTCACGCCAATCTTTTTAACATAAAAGTCAAAATACACTTTGGGGTCTTAATTTCGGCAGGCAGAAGCGGTCCTTTGGGGCCGTAGTAGGTTTTTGGAGATAATGAATTCATGGAATAAAATATCTAGACAGCTAACTAATCTGGTAGACCTCTATACGATGAGCGGCGGAATTATGATTGCAAACAGAAAGCGCCCAAATCAAAACCGCACTGATTTTCGAACACATCCAAACTCGTTCTCAAACAAAACTCTGATAGTCTACGCAGAAAATTCTAAACATTTCTAACCTTGCTTTATTTTTCCTTTAATGGAGTCGTCGTAAAGGTAAAGGAGTAAAGGAGATTCCATGCGTTTAGTGGCTCTTCTTATGGACTTTGTCCATTTGCAGGGAGATAACTTCTTCGTTTCTCTGCAAGTAGTATTCCGGCATTTATTTTAAGTGAATTCTATCATCCTATAGCAGCTCATGCTGCACTGAACTACAAACCCGAAGATCGTGGGTTCGATCCCTATACCCATCGTAACATCGAGGCGACTTTTTCGAACGGCAGGTGTACTCAATGTAAGGAAATGAGTATCTGGGATTCATTCCTGGTGCAATAATAAACGGCCGAAGCGTAGATATTGACCTACATTGAATTTTATAGCCGATGGCGTGCAAAATTCATAATCTCCTGTTAAACCGAACACAATGGCCTCCTTTTGGGCTTTAATGGGACTTATTGTTACGAATTCTATCGTATTCCACTAATATCCATTTCCAAACGAAAAAGTAAAAATAAAATTCTACATAACTCTCACATAAATTATCTCACTCGCTCACTCAAAATATCCATTTCTGTATTTCTTACTTGCCCTAAATTGAATCTGCAGATTTTCCAGTTTCCTGATTCGATTATCTTTCTCCTGTGATTTGTATACGTAAAAATGATGATGGTGTAGTTATCCGGATAATGTAGTTACATTTCTTAAGATTCTTTTTCCTACGCTTCCATTCAATCCATCTGGAAAGGAGACACAGTTCTCCCGAAACTTCCGTAAATCCACCTTTGCATTCCCTTCAGTTTATCGAAGCTCTTCTGAAATCATTGGCGGTGCTAATCCGAGTTGAACATCAATGTTAGCGTCGATTTTCTTGCTATCTTAGGGTATAGAAGTTTCGTATACGAATCGTCTCAATTTCTTCCTGTCTCCTGTAATTTCTCTGGTCCAGTTCCAACTGTTTCCTAATCGTTTCTACATCGCTGTTTCCTGGTTTTCCTTGGTCTACCTCTTCTACTTTTCCCCATTCGTCTTGCCTCCCATCTTTGGTTAACTTATCTTTCTGAATTCTTTTTAGTTGGCCAAATCACATCAGTTTCTTTCGTTTCAGCAGTTCTCCAACAGGTTCATCATTTAATTCTTTTCTAATAACGTCGTTTCGTTTTTTAATCCACTCTTCTCACTCCTCCCATACACTCCTGAGAAATTTCATTTTAGTGATCTGTGGCCAAGTTTAGTCATTCAAATTTGAGCTTTATTTACACCCCGCTCCCTCCTCCCTTAAGAGTTTTTATTGCCCCTACGTTACTCAGAACCAAATGCTTGAAGCCGAACACACTGACGGATTTATTATTTGATTAGTAGGGATGCGAATGGTGCATATCCAGACCCTTTTAGCTTTTCTATCGCACTTTAGTATTTCTTTTTTTCTTGTTTCTTTTTTGTTTCGGAAACATTAATTTGGAAGCTTGTTTTATGTTAAGATGTAGTAGCAATCAGTTTTTCACTCTTTTTCAAATTTTACGTTTAGGTTTAAGCTTCGATTTAAGTCTAAGTTTAAGTTTCAATTTAAAAACACTGCATTATATTTTCTTTTTCTTTATATTTCCCTGTTATTGGATTAATCTGTTGGGTAATAAAATAATAATAATTATTATTATCATTGTTGTTATTATTATTGACCTCCTAATTTGCGTTGACTTAACTTCTCATGCGAAATAACGAAAGGATATTGGATAATTTTTGAGGGGAAGATTATTAGGAAAAGTAAGCGAATGACGACTGTGTGGCGTTAAAGGTCTAACTGCACATATTTCATATTCATAATATTCCAGAAATTGCGGTCGCTAGGGCATCAGAAAGAAATCCGCTATAAGCACTGTAATAGATCTACTACTCAGAAGATAGATCAATTGATTTAAAGAAGACCGAGAAATCCCAAAAAATCAAGGCCGTTCCAAGCCACCTGGTCACTTGTGTGCGAAAGTATTTCGCCGCCGTCCTCACCTCCTTCTTAAAAAATAAGGGGATTACATTATAAAAGTCACTAAATAAAGTGATCCGCCGTCAGTCGTCTGTCTGCAATGTATACTTCCTACATGCACTCGTCACTGCTCTGCTGATGCTCAGAAAATGGCAAGAAGCTGTTGGAGACGAATCTTGGACTAGGGCAAAATTCACCTCAGTTATTGAGTCAAAGATGGTGATAATGATGATAATTTGCATCGCAAGGATGTTCAATTTGCACATATATTACCTTTTCTTGGTCCTTACCAAAAGGACATACTTGCTGTGCAATGGTTCACTGAAAATCGTGACCAAAATGCTTTACAAAATATAGATTCTTTCCTTTATAGTTGTGTGGTTTCCTCTTCAGGCGTCTTTTGTTTGTGTTTGTTGCATTTCTTTCTTCGATCATATGCTTACCTTCCATATACTTTTATTTAGGTAACTCTTTCCTACTGCTTTTCATTCAGACTTAATCATCTTATTTTTTCGTATTTTCGATTTACAAAGCTTTTCATAAAATCACATTAATTTCCTATAATCTCCCTCTCTCCTTTCCGTGGATGTTATTGTTTTCTTGCATCTTCTAATTGTAAATACAATTATTCTTTGGATTTCGATGTGAGACAACTGACAAAAAGTATAGCGTCCTTGATCACTTGATACTGTTCAACTTATGTGTAGTCTGGGCAAGCAGCGGTAATTACGAAATAGGTTACGACAGCCTACGTATACACAGAACTACTGGCATACAGCATCGATATGCCGACTAGAGTGTGGAGGCGGCGATGCTGTCGTACCTTATTTCGTAGTTGTACGTTGTTACCGTTGTCTGCTCAGATTACTTATGTGGATGTGGTAGGACATGCTTGCACATCTTCTACAGAAGCAACGACCACCGACGATTTTTTCATCAATTCAATTCCCTCGGACGATACGCCCGTCTGCACCAGAACAATTTGCAAGGATATGTCTGTCGGTCTGGATGTTCCGTCTCCGAAAATCTAATTACGAAGGAGCCACTAACCGAGATAATGGCCAGTAGCGCACATGCATGGGTTCGTCCTCATGCTCACTCTATATTCATAACGCCATCGTCTAACCTTGTATCTGTTCCATCGTCGGAGTGAGACGGCCAGGCGAACAGAGAGGGCATTTTATTTAGTTGCGCCATCGGATTAGCGACAATGATCTCTCCGGTCGGTACGAATATGCAGAACGCGTTTCTGGCGGCCCACGTCGTCGTGTCTGTCCGACTGATGCACTTTTGAGTTCACGGTCGTCTTGAACGCTCGATTCGCGAATTACTACCGTTTTATTCCGTTCTTATTTTTTCGTCTTTTTTCTTCATATGTTGCATTTTGTTTTATATTTCGCGAGAAGACCGGTTATAGGAGTGCATCAATCATTGCGACGTATGGACTTTCCCGGTGTTATGATAACACAGTTTGTTGGCGGATACAGACGTATCAGTCGCAACAAACGTCAGAATCACAAGATCCCAACAGACGGATATTGGATAAGTGTAGTCTGGCATTGCTGGCTGTCCTGTCACGAAACGCTGTATCTATTTCTAACAGAATGTCTAGGAAAATTAAGCATGGCACTACAAATTTTCTCAGTGGCTTTGGACAAGTTTCCCTTAAAGTAAAAGCAACCTGTCTGTTTGTGGTTGTTTCGAATTGAAGCAAGTAGAACGATTTTTGGTCAAACATGAACTTGAAATAGTTTTACCACTGCGTGGTCATCTTCAGTAGAAACCGCAAGGGCTTTTCACTAGAGACGGTATTTTGGGCAGCTTTCTTACTTGGAAAGACGGTTCTTGAACGATTTGACACCCTTACCAACAAAAGCTATATCATCCAATGCCCTAGGCCCAATAACGAAGCATGTGACAGTCTATAAATATGTCTATCTCTTTGGAAATTTTCAGAGCAGCATGTATCAAACTGCATTCGCCATTGCTCCACTGTATCTTATACATACCGCTGGTTACGATGTACTACCAATCTCGAAGATTTTAATGGAGTAAAGAGGATCTTCTGAGGAGAACTTCAGTTTCAGTAGAAGGAGAATCTTTTATTCTCTCATTCTATTATTGCTCATATTGTGATGTTGGAATCCGTCTTTCATTCTCACTGTGAGGATCCTTTTCGGACGCACTCTGTCCTTATACAAACAAAATTGCATTCGCGTCCATCCTGCCATATCCTACATTCCTGCTTCTCTTAAGGTATCTTCATCATACTTTCATATAATCATTACTCATGACTTCCTAAGTAAGTGTAGATTTTGATAGAATACACTACTTTCGTTTGTTTCTTATTACTTAGGTAACTGCATTTGTAGGAATTCCATTCCCTTTTGTCTTTCGCTAGCTTTCGGGCTTCTCTATAGGTACAGTTTTTCTTTTTCAATATCTCCCCGTGTTTTCTTCGGTCTTCCTCTGTGCCTCTTTCCTTTCCACCCTCCCTTTCCAGATCATTTTTACTGGTCTTTGTTTTCCCAATCTTGTATCCCGACCAAGCCAATTGTTTCTTTTCGACTTAATCATGTATTGGGTTTATTTTAAAGGCCTCTCTTATTTTTCATTTCTGATTTTGCCTCTCAACGTTACTCCTCTTGTCCTCCTTAGAAACTCTGATTCCGGCTGCTTGTATTTTTCCCTTGTCTCTCTTCCTATGTTCTACGATTCACCACCATATGTTAATACTGGTCTATATATTGTTTTAGCAACATTCACTAAGTTTCCGGTGATTAAGAAAAATCCGTTATGTCATATACATATATATTTCATCGCTTCCTTTTTCGTCTATCACTACTCCTAGATATTTAAAACCCTTCACTTTTTCAATTCCTTTACCATCTATTTTGATTAACATCTCCGTCTTCACTCCTATTTCCATTATCTTGGTTTTCTTTAGGTTCAATTGACATTCCATACTGTCTTAATGTGTCTTTCCATATATTCATGTTATTTTGTAGATCTCTTCATTTCCCTGCCAAAATCACTATATCGTCGACGTACGCATTCCGATATTGTGGTACCGTTTTCATTCAGCAACTCTTCGAAGTATTCTCTTGATCTATTCATTCGATCAAAATCTCTCCTTCCTTCATTTTGATTATTCCAGTTTGTATATTTCTCTCTTTTCTCACTGATTTTATAGCTCTATAGAATAATTTCTGGTTTCCTTGTTTATTGTCTTCCATTTTCTCCCTCAACTCTTTCCAGGCTTTCGTTGCGGCTTGCACTATGTCTTTAGCTTTATTCCTCTCTTCTTTATATTGTTCGCACTTTCCCGCATCATCGTTCTCAGATATTCTAGCCAGTTGCTCTTCTTCTTCTTTATTTGTTCCTTTATTTCTTCCCTCCATGTGTGTCTGTTTTTCATTTGAATTTCTTCGTATTGTTCCACAGCTTATTTTTGCAGCTTTCAATACAATATCTTTTAATTTCTCCCAGCATTCTTCTATATTCGTTGTGTTCAGCTGTTCTGCCTCTGTCTGTTCTATTTCTTCTTTCATGATTTGTCTCTACTTTATACCAACATCCTTCTCCCTCAATTTGTATCCCCTGATATTTTCTTTATTTTGCACTTGTTTTATTACCATTCCATGTTTTTATTTTTGGAGCTAATTTTTGTTTCTGCTACTAGCACGTACTGATCACTGTAGATTTTTGCCGTTCTATTCACTTTAACATCTTTAATTAGCATTGCATTCATGTCTCCTGCTACTACTACAGTATCTTTGCATTTGTCTGTGCAATATTCAGGTCTTCCCAGAATTTTTCCTTATTTGCTTCTGTTTTATCGTCACTTGGTCCGTAAACTGGGATGATGTTGATATCTTCACCTTTGCTACTTCTCATTTTAACCTTCATGTGCACATTTAGACCATTGATTCATATTATTTCTCATTCTGTCTCTAAGTGTGATTCTTCATTTTCGCTGTTCATCCTACAAGAACCGCAAAAGGAGATCTTTCAAGAATCCTCTTTCGTCCAAGCTATATCGATGTTTAGCTTTTCAAACGTACCGTATACTCTAAAGAATGATCAATGTTAACCTTGTCCGTGTCATAACCGCGGACGAGACAGGTGCGGTCCTACTTACCCGGCAAACCGAATTAGGTTGTAAGCACCGCATACTTATTTTGGGACTTGCCTTTTTTCTACCGCCGCCGCGGCCGAATAATACATTCCTCTCCTCCTATACCTGATGTCGCGATGACGGCATGCAATAAATACGCCATCCCGCGCGCCTATCCTTGATTTAGAACACACCGATGCACTTGAACTCGCCGTAGCGGTAACCGTTGCGTTAACGGCGACGACGGGTAGTTTTTGCCGTCTATCGCCGAACTCGCGTCGCAGATTCTAAAATAAGACGTCCGAAGAAAAACGTATAGAACACATCTAACACCTGGATGTCCGTGTTGGGTGCGATCAAGGTGGTCAACTTTGAAGGACACATGGTCTTTGGACGCCTCTTCAGGAAAAAGTTGAGGGGATCGGCAATAATTGGAACTAATTCGATTTAAGGGAGTTTGACTTTAAAAGTTCGAAATATAGAGTTGTGTTTTAAAAGAAAATTGCATGTCTACGCTGCAGCTAGTTAAAGAATTTGATTTAGTGAAAATCCGACGCCCTAGATGGGCAGAAGGATAAGGTGAAAGAAGAAGAAGATATAGTGAAAATTTATCGAATTTTAACTTAATTTTTTTACTTTAAATTTTAACTTATTTCAATTTAAAATATATTACGATGGAGTTTTTCACATCATTCTGTTCACTTGCTGACAAGTTACTGAAAAAGAGACTTTTATTGCTACTCATCCTTGGCTACAATCCCTGATAGTTTCTACATTTTTAATTTAAGTCCTAACGTTGTACAGCCAGTACTTCCTCTAAAATAAAATAAAATAATAATAAGACAGTTCAGTTGGTTCCACGAGAAACCCTTCTTAGTCCATATCATGTTACTAAAATGCAGCCGTTCTATGAAAACGGTAACATCCCGATTAAATTCTGCAACACAATCTTAGATAGAATTCAAGAGGATGGCGACTTTTTAGGGGCGTATTCTCCGCAGAGATGAGTCAATGTTTACCAGAGATGGTGTAATTAATACTAATAATTTGTACCATGGGGAGGGAAAATGCGCATGCATTTCGGGAATGTGAAAATCAAAGAAAGTTTTCCATCATTTGGCTGGGCATAATAAATCACAGAGTTGTTGAGCCAATTTATCTACCAAATCGTCTTGAAGCCAAGGGGTATCTCAATGTATTGGAACAAGTTATTGACAAGATGGCATCGAACATACATCATAACAAGATTTACATGCATGACCGAGCTCCTGCTCATTATAGCAACAAATATAGTCAAAGATTCCCGCAGAAACAACGATTTAGCACGAAATA
Organism: Chrysina gloriosa; assembly: GCA_038088585.1. Lineage (NCBI taxonomy): Eukaryota > Metazoa > Arthropoda > Insecta > Coleoptera > Scarabaeidae > Chrysina > Chrysina gloriosa. The sequence continues at coordinate 23,725,916 of CM076093.1, read as the reverse complement.
TTCTTCCTCGGTAACATAATAATCGGCTTTTTATAACAGAATTTGTCAAATATTACTCCCTCATTAATCTACGGCACATTAGCGCGTGAAGAGGCCGTGAAAGCGTTTTTTTTTTCTTCTTTTTCTTTCATCCCCGTAATAATCCACACGTTAATATTTCTTAAATTTTCCTCTCATCTGCTCCCATTACCGCCGCCCAAATCTCTTTTCGAGCCGTTAAATTCCGCGAGTAACACCTGCAAAAACCTTCTAATAAAATCGAGGGCGGCCTTCGCAGATTTAAGGATACATCATCTCCAACTCCTCCGGCAGGGCACGGCCCCTTCTTTAACAGTATCTTGCTTAAATGAAACACGAATCCGCGCCTCTCCTCTCGCCGAAAGGGGGCGGAGAGGAAGCGGGATAGGGTCGATGATGTGAAGGAGAAAGAATCCATCATTAATCACGAGGGGGCCACCGATTGTAAACCCGAATCGATTAGAGTTACTGCAAAAGTAAAGAACGGCGCGTCGACGAGGAAAAGAAGTGGAAAGGAGAAGTAGACGCCGTTAGGAGATGCAATGAAAACGAACTCTGAACTGGTGAGGGTTATTAATTACTTTTAGCCATCAAAAGGAAGACACCATTCTTCGAATTTTTCGCATCTCCTTCCCCTCCCCATCTCGTCACTATCGCCATCGTCATAACCATCACATGATGCGTCTTGTCTTCGTTCTCGAATTTTAAGCCGCGAATAGGTGCGAGGAACTACAATGGGGCCCTTGATTCTTAAGCGAACCGCTTTCTTTTGATCGGTAAAAATTTATAAAAAAAAGGAGAGCGGGAAAAAAGGAAACGAGCCATAATGTGTGAGGACCCTCGACGTGCACGGGGAGACAAGAAACGATATCAGTTGAGCTTTGAGGACAACGAAATCTTGGCAAACATCTTTTGAAAGTTTAGGAAGTGATTAATTGCGCTTTGGTCGGGTGTCTACTTTTCGGACAATCACATAATTACCATTAGATTGTGGTGTGATAAAATTACCGACAATGATCCCCTTAGTCAAACAAAAATATACAATATTAGATTGTATTTAGATAGAATTTAGTTACGTAATTAGCCATGATCAAAAGCGCTTGCTAAACAATTTTTATAGGGGGACGGCATGGGATATTAGCCTAAGGTAAATCGAAATCGTGCAACAACATTAGCAAGAAGATTACTTAACCTATCTGAAACTCCAGCCTTAAAAGTTTTTCTTTGTATGGGAATTAGTTGTTTCGCACACGAAATTGCGCACGAAACTGATTTTTTTAAAAAGTAGATCTGTGTGAGTACTCCCTTTAGAGCACTTACATACCAACGATCGGAGGTAAATATCGCGGGCGATGGACACACGAAATATGGATAAAAATTTATGATTATCTTAAGTTGTATTTTTAAAACTTCAAACAACTCTTTATCGACCACATTCATAGATATAACTAGTAACAACCAGATTATTTTCTGTGGAAGATCTTATTTTGCCTACACTTACTGCGAGTTTGGAATTTTCCCAAGTACCACACATACGAAGACAATACAAGAAAGGAATATTAATGTAATTACATACTTGCGTCATTAACTACTGCTTATGAACGTTAAATTTTTTAAAATTTCGTTCTAATTCTAAATTTCCATTACTAACCGTTACCTCGCCACAGTACTTTTGGAAACATTTACCAAATCTGTCGCACTATTATATAATTATAGAATCGCAGACTACGTGGAACTGGAACTTCACTTATTCTTATTGTTAGAATATTTCCGTCGGTAGGTAATTGTCAGGTCTCGCTCAAATTATGAAGGTAAGAAAGAGGCGAAGTAAATCGCAGGCCATTAAGAACCTGTTCCATTAAAGTTCAACTAAAATAATACCCGGCGTCTGCTGTTTCTTTCTAACAAATCAATCGGTGACCTTAACATTGTTCTGAGGAAGGTAACTTTTATGAACGAAGCGTAGTTTTGGTATTGAGATAAATGTCTTCATTGCTGTATATAAAGCAACAATTCTTAGATTTTATACATTTTTTGTGTACGGAAATTTATATTATACTAACACTTGAGCGGTTTGTAGATTTCAACAAAAATCTGGATTTTATTATAGTTTGCTTCTATCTCTGCATTCGTAACAGATATCAAGGTACGAAGATCGTGATAGCTTAGAAAAACTCTTCCAACAGGTTAAGATTGTTTTTATAAGGAAAGTTCTTCGTATTACTGGTAATTTTTAACCTTCCTATACTCACGCATACGGTCTGTGAGACCGACTTATATATGTAGTATAGTATACGTCTTTCATTTTGACGTGAGTATAGGAAGGTTAAGCGAATCTTTCGATTTTGATGCTTTTTCAGATTTTCAAAAATTCCTTTAATTGTCCTAAGAAATTTTAGACACGCACATTAATCTCGCCCGATTTTGGGAGGTAAAAGCTAGAAGGAATTAGGAGCATCGTATCCTCTTAACAATTCTACATCAGGATACGAATTTTCGAGCAAATCTTCGACTTTGACTTTGATAATTTTCAGGAAGGATTTTACAGACAAATCTTCATATATATGGTAAAAACGCCGATTTTCAAACAAACTTTCCAACTCTCCGAATTTCTATAATTTTCATCAGCTATCTTGAGAAACTATTACCAAAAAAATTGATTCTGTCCGATTTTGAAGACCACAGTCGTATTATTATAGGACTATCGTATTCTAGCGCACAATTTTGCACAAAGTACGATTTTTCAAGTAACTCCAACTGTTTTAACATACCGTTGAATTTCGATAATTTTTACGTTTCAAGAATTTAATTATTCTGAAACTTATGTCACATATCTTGTTGAGTAGAATTCATTTCAGCAACTTCTCAGCCTTCTATTGTGGCCAGTTTGGTAAGCATTGAATTCAGAATTTTAACGAGCGAAATTTTAACGCTCTGCTGGCTTGTTTTGAGGTCTTAACTCAATTTCGATTCCACCATCGTATTCTACGGATATTTTAACGTAAAAGTGCAAACTTGAGAACAAAATCCAATGGCTGGCCGTCAAATTTAGATTACATTTTAGTAAAGCATCCCTAAAGAAAATGTTGGCTAAAAAATTAAATTTTGCACCATTTTGATGAAACGTCAGTATGTTGTAGATCTCGATTGGTAAAATGCATGCCATTATACCAGATTTTCAAATTTGGCTACTTAAAAACTTGAAAAGGCTCTCCTAGCCCTTTTTGGGATCGGGCAATTTTACGTAAAAATTTGATTTTTACGAAATCCTTCTACTTCTCAACAATTTTCAACTTGTAATCGTAAGAAAAATTTGGGAAAAGGGGAAAAATAGTTTCGCTAAAGACATATGATTTCGTATTCTGACTACTTCAAAATTGTAAACATTCTTTTGGTTGTTTTGCTAACTGTCGATATTATCGTATTCTTGGGACAATTTTATGAAACATTTTGAACTAAATCTATCTATTGCGCTCGAAACATCAATATATGAGATTTTCAAATTTGGAGACTACCAACTGTTTGTGAGATCATAGCTGAATTTTAATTATGCCATCGTATTCTGCAGATCATTTTACGTAAAGGCACGTATTTTAAACCGCATTTTTCCTCCTTAATTAACTTAACCCGAAGATTTTCTGCGAGTTCTACCGAGTTTGCTAAAACTCCAGCACATTATATATCTCAATGAGTAGAATTCATTTCACTCCATTTTTCTCCTCCATTTTGGTATTTTCCCTGTTGCCTTTGTTATTGCGACTTCGTGTACACTAAACAGTAAAAATTACAAGATGACATTTCGATAATTCCATTAATTGTTTGTCTTGTAGTGTTTTGTCTTTTTATAGTGAATATATCTACACCAAATGAAAAAAATTTCTTATATATGGCTGAATAAATAGTGAACCAAAGTATCGAAAATATTGCACTTTTTGCTGTGGAGGCGTTTAAACTTATCGTGAAATGGCAGAAACTATACGTGCCATCCGGAAAATTCAGCTGAAATTTATGGCTATTTCATTTACATAAGATGATCAAAATTTTGCTCATCGCGACGCCGTAAAATTGTGCAAAAGCATAGAAAATCGTATCAGGTCTTATGCCCCGAATTTTTTTCTTTTTTAGAGTGATTTTATTTATGCGAAATGGCCTACCTCATAGCGTGAGAATTGCTTGAATCAGATGAACGATTCTAACAGAGGATTGAACACTTTATAGGGCGCACGGCTTCAGAAGGCCTTTTTTTTTTATTAAATTTTTATTTTATTAATTTCTCAACTCCCATACCGACCGATAACGACGCACGATACAAAGGTTGTATCAGCAGCCGTAAACGTTGGTTCGTGTCATGATACAACTGTTGTGTCATTAAAGTGTTAAAGTGCACTGAATAAAACAGAAATAAAAAAGAATTAATCAAGGTCGGTAGTCACTTTTGCAAACGGCCTTTCAAACGGATATGTTCACATTAGATTCAAAATGGGCTAAAATGTTCGATACACACGAAAACACCGAAACTGAAAGATACGGAAAAGAGTAAATATATTAGGTTATGGGGCGTGACACCATCGTATTTTCACCCACAACAAACTTGGTATCTCCCGCCAACGAGTTGTCAACTAAGTATCCTCTTGCTTATGACAACACGTTGGTGTCACCGGACACGAAGGTATTAATATATAATACGAGAAATTATAAACGTTCATATTTATTGTGCCAAATTCACAGGTTTTCTAACCTTAATTATTAATGCGAAGGTGTACATTAAAGAAAACGAAGGGGATGGGAGTCCACCGATCACGATGAAGAAGCTCTCGAAGTATCTTTGACTGGTAGATAATTGAGAACTACTGCTCTATAGGATGAATTTCGGCTCTAAAAATTAACCTGCTGATCAAAATCGATTTTGCTGAACTTGCACCGCGTTGATGTTCATCTAGGATAGCTCATTGCGTAGCACAGATCTTTAGTTCGTCCTTCACTGAAATTCTGTTAGTGTAACCTACTCGATTTCTGTCATTTCTTATTTATTTACGTATACTTTTAGATTATGGTGGTTTCGGATCTTGGTTAGTGCGGCTTATTTATTTTAAGGATCCGTTTGATTTATACTACGTCCAAATTTAAATGATATTCCAGGAACATCGCGATATTTTTAGCCGTGCAACTTATATGCACATGCATTATTTATTTTATCACTACGCGCCGAATAGGATAAATAAACTCGTTCGGCGTACAAGATAAACGAAGGAACCCGGATATGCTAAATTTTGCGCTCGCATTAAAAGGCAAAATTAGTATTAATTATAGGAACGGTGTACGCTCATTATACGTGCAATGGATGACGTAAAATATTAATTAAATACATATCTTATTAGTACGCCTTTTGGATAATTATCAATGTACCTAAGAACGAAGGAAATTTATTTTATTGAGTTTGCGTCAATTAACTTCGAATTGCATGCATAGATATATACATACGTACGCTAATGCCTACCAATAGTTGAATGTAGTCAAGGACACGGCGAGTTCTCTAATTGATTAGTCATGTTTTTTTCGTTGTATGTTAAATGATGTTCGTTAAATAAATGATTGAGTGATACACGGCGACTAATTACGGGGACTTTTTAAATAAATTAGATATTACACAAACGGCTTGGTTTAACCGTCGGCGCGGAATATTGATTTCTCCCGTATGCTAATCTAATAGCAATGACTTCTATTGTTTTTTTATGTACGTCGGGTGTGGACGAAAAAGTCATTAGGCGTTGAAATATTTCTGATTTGTATTATCATCTTAGCCCACTTTCCTTTATATAATTTGTAATTTGGTCACGAAGCAATATGGAATTATCTGAAATATTCTTTATTCTCGTGTAATCTCAAATCAATATAATGGTAACTGGCCAAGAGAAATGCGCTATCAACAATGTCAATAGACGCTAATAACAGAGCATTCACTATGATTTTTTGCAAAATTTGTTGGTGGTGGTGAGTGGTTAAAAAATTCCATAATGATAGTGATCTCATATCTCTTTTGTGTCGCTTTTTTGTCGTTAAAAGCCATACGTTTAGGTGCAATAAAAGCTATTGTTCCATAGATTGGATATGCCTGGACATCACTCGTAATTACACGATTTGAATAAATCCAGCGTTTAGTACGAACAAAGTCCTATGACTTTTATAGCTGTACCTAAAGGCTATTTAAAACTATCATCTTCAATTATGCTATTAATTTTATGTTTTTCTATAGAGAGTATTAAGTGCATAGTGGACGTAACAATTTCAATTATTTTTATTATACGATAAACAATGAGTCGAAAAATGGAAATGTTTGTGTACCAAACAGGTTGCGTAAATTTGCTGAGACAACGTTTATTTCACTGCCGTAAATCATCGCCAGTTTACTGTAAATTAAAATATTGAAATCGTATTTATTGTTGCAAGTCATGTTTATATTTTTTCTTATTAAAATTATGTATTTCAATTTAGTCGGAAGCAAGAGGCAAGAAATTCAAACAGCAGTGAATGTAAGGGCTGAACTTCTCGCCACAAGCTCCAACCCCATAGATATGAAACTTGTTCACACTATATGTGCCCCGAAGTCTGATGTCTATCTTACTTTTATTTCTTTATTCTCTATAAGATTGTGGAAGGAAAATTAGGAAAAATGTATATAACCAGAAACAAAATTCCAAAATACCAAAGTCCAATGTCCGAGTCATTCATGGAAACACATATGATAACTTTTCAGTAAAAATTTTCTTTGCATTCTGCTATGTTCTTACTGATGTATACGTTTACACATTTTCCCCATGTTCAGAAATATTGAAACTAAAGAAGCGAGTGGTATAAACAGCGAAACCGCGATATCTGTTGTGTATCACTCGACAAAACTCGACGAAACTTCTTACCATGAGCACCAGCGATGGGAGCCCTTTACTCATTCTTCTTTTTTTCTTTTCGGAGCAACATCTGCGATGACCTTAACTTTAAAGCAACAATATACGGATCTGGATAACTACGTTTTCAATTTTAACAATAATATAGAGCGTTGTTATCTTTTAACTTATCTTATCCTATCGAGTGGTGGTCTATTTCTGATATCTAACGCTGCATATTGTGTGTGAATCGTACAAAAGTTACATAAATTTCATTAAAATTATAGAAATGTTTTCGTGTTCTGTGCCTTAGAATGTAGACACGTTTATGTTGTGGCTCTTGAGTGATTAATTCTAAAAATAACATTCATTGTTCCTTTCTGTTCTTATCTTATCGTTTCTAGTAATTTTCGTTGCCGAAACTTAATTTAATCCGAATGATGGTTTAGAATATTATGATTGTGTGATGTAGTTTTTGAAAAGTATCTTCTTCTTCGTGGTATCCTCTTCTCGTGATTATGAATCCAATTAAAGTGATTATCTTAAGAATACAAATGTCTCCTGCTAAAGTAGATTTCTGATCATGATGATCATCAGTGGAGCTTTGGAGGATGCAACCGGGCTTGAAGTTTTGAATAGCACCTTCTATTCAACGAATTTCTTCTGTTCTTTTCTGTCGTGTTTCTCTTGTGCATTGAGGTTTGATCGGTCGGCAGTGTCCACTGGACGAAAGACGTGGATTCTTCCAATACGTCAGCGATATGCTCCCTTTTGCGCTCAATACAAATAGCACCATTGATGTTAGAAACGGGAACGTACCTGATACGCCATCATCATCTAAGAAAACTTGTTTCCTTTCGCTGACACCGGAACAAACATTGCAACTCCACTAATAACTGCTAATGACTCTTCTTGTTTTTTCGACGGGGAAACAATGTACACTTAACACACTATTCTTACTTACTCTCATAGAACACTTACGTAATCTATGTTGTGTGGTCTTCCACAAATATACTGACCAAATCTAGATCTAATATTTCTTTACCCATCACCATTATCATTATCTTTCGACACTTCATCTGTCGTCACTGCCAACCAACTTTTTTCATATTATTCCTATATCCTCTGTTGTTCACTTCCTCCCACGCATGTGTTCCAACTGTTTATTTTGCGGCCAAAAATGATCTCTCAATTATTTCCTATTCCTTCCTTTTTTCCGCGCCTATCAGCAATAATATAATTTTGGTCTCTTTTCTTTAACATCCGTCTCCTCCAAATTATCCATTCTCGAAACGGCTTCGGATAGTTTCCTTTTCTGATCCTCACCTTTACACGGTATCAAAAGTTTCCCTCTCATTGGTGGCCCTAACCACCTGAATCACCCCAGTTCTTCTACCTCCAGCCTCTCCGCGAGTTGTTTTTAACCACTTCCAACGTTTTCCAAGCCGCAAATTCCGTTCCATTGCCTCCGTTTCCGTCCATTAGTCCGTCACTTCTGGTTACCTGTGTATATGTCTCCTTCGATGTTCTTATCTCTTCCTTTATGATTTCCCCACCCACATCCTCCCCAAACTCTCTTTTCTCTGGTCCTTCATCTCCGAAATCCGTTAAGTAATTTTTATACAAAACTTTGTTTTTTCTTCCGGTGGAAACGACTTGACCCACTTTTATTTTTCTGCTCCTCATCTTTACGCTGTATTAACAGTCCCTCAACTCGTGATGAGTTTAACCTCTCTATGAATCCATCCAGCTTCCGTACGTCCGTAATTTTTTCTCTTTTATATCTTTTGTCAAAACACTATCCATTTTAGTTTGAACGTGTTACCCTTATTCAAGCCTCACATCCGTTTTATCACCATCATCATATTCCTGTGTCTTCATTCTCTTCGCTTGCACCAATTCGTCTCGTACTATTGGGTATTTTTTATATTCACATTTCTTTCTCTATGATTCCCTGACGGTTCTTCTCTCCAAACTTTTTCATCTTTAGTCTTTTATGTCGGAAGTCAGTGTAGTCCTTTTTGTCAAAAACGTTGATTTTGTTCTTGTCGAAGCGGCTTCGTCCAGTTTATTTTCCTGCTCCTAATTATTGCATTGCATCAACAGAATTACTAGTGTTTCGGAATCTCTACACTTGTCCTGCATTTAACTTCTTCACTAGTTTCGTTCTTATGTCTTTCGTCGAAATGCCATCCATTTTACTTTTAACGATTGTTCAATAAACGTTCCCAAGCATCATCCTCCTTTTTATGACCTTCTTCTGCGTCTCCATTCCCTTCGCTTGCATCACCTCGTTCCTCACATCCCGTTGCTTACTGCACTTTTTGAAGCCTATTGATTAAAAAAGAAAATCCTCAAATTGGGAGATTCGTTTGCCCTAACGCGGTAACTAATCGCTTTCCACTGCATGTTTCCTTGCAGTTGATGCATTATTACTAAAGTTTGATAAAAGAGTGGATGACGCATTATCATTACGTAGTGTAAACTGGTCTTTGTATCCACTTACGTGCAAGGCGCGACATCAAAATTCAAAGAAGCCCTTACTTCTAAGTTCGGTTTGCACTACTTAATGATAACACGTCTACTCTTTAATCAAACCTCGATTATTATCTGTTTAATATGCCAATATCAGATGCACGGCCCACGAAATCAAGGATAATATTTTATGCAAATCCGTCTATACGCGCCGTCATTTCATACTTATATCTTTCGCGTCTCATTAGCGCCCCCTAGAAAACACCCTCTTCGATCCATCTCTCCATACCCCGATGACGATGGTAGCGGGTCGGTGCGCTCCTGAATCTCATTCGCGTATGCCGACTTCTACACGCACACACACACACACTTACACACGGACCTTAACCCGAATCTGTCGCACCTCTGGCGGCGGGGGCGGCAGAATCCTCCGTTCTCTTTGCAGCGTCGACGGTCGACGTCGTCGTTCGGCGGCGCCTCCGCCGTCTTTTGTTCGTCCTCAGACTCAAACCGTAGGCGCCACCGAGACTTTGGGTTTCAGATTAATGGATCATTTTTCTTCCCTTTCTGACTGTTAACGGAGGGGCGGCTTTTTCGTTACCGTATCTACTACGTACGGCGACGACGACGGCGGCGGAACGCTTCCCGAACTTTCCTTTTCCGCCTTTTTTCTCGGTCACGAGAGAACGATATTATATGGGCGACGCGTCGAGTGCAAAATCTGAAAATGGTATTAAAATATTTAACGCAACAAATCATCGTAATGGCGGCGTCGATTGAGAAATGGAACACTAAGCGAGGAAAACGCTGGGAATTCTAGATGATGTAACATATGGAGGGAGATGTACGCGAGCAAATCTAGCAGAAGATGATCCGTCACGGTTAAATGAAGCGATCTGCTCCAATTGTTGCTCTTCCGAACGCTGAAAGCTGATGGTGTACAACATTTTTCTTCTATTATGCATCTTTGAAGCGCGAGATGGTGCAACGGCGATTGTGTGCGGCTGTACAGCAAATAGATGGGTTTATATATTTCTTTGCGCGCTCAAGAATACAGACAGTTGTCGACATTGTTCTATCGAGGAGGGAAAGAACAATACAGAAAAATGTATGTATTTAGACCGAGGAGAATTGATAGTTTTTGTTTCCTAACGAATTTCTGATTCTGTTCGAATGAATGCAACTAGAACTCAAACCCGCTCGTACCATCATGAAAATTTTGCGTAGGAAGTAGTAAATTGCAGTTAAATAATGTATTATCTCAGTTAATCGATTGTAAGTTATGTATGTACATACATTTATAACCGATTTTTACCGTTTTCCTTCTAGAATTTACCAGCGACTAAATCAATTAGTAAATTGCACGGTAGCATTCACTTTTCCTCTACATATACCAATAAATACATACGCATATGTATTTCTTGCGTCACTGATATCCTACCTAGATATATATACAGGGTGTAACTGTGTAAATGGTAAAGAAGTTGTCCAAAGGTAAATAATTAAAATATATTCAATATTTGCTTAATAAACACAGGGCCCCGTTCGTAAGATATTTATAATTACAGTTTTGAGTGCGGCCCTGTTATACAATTGTAGCGAGTTTCCAATACGACCAACGATCGGATCATTAATGGAGTAAGCATAAATAATTTATGAATAAGCGGTCTACTTGCGAATTTTTCACACTTCTTGCACAGTACATACATGTTATCTACGGTTTATTAATCATTCTACTTTAAACATTTTTACACAGCAATCACATAAACATATTATTGTCAAGCAGGTCTAATGTTAGGCATTTCTTGTGAAACTTTCTTTGTTTCCTTAACTTTACATTGTTTAGCAATAAATAAATCCTTTTGAAAGAAAACATTTTGATCATTACCAATAAAAGATCGAACTTTTCAAATATAGGTCAAGTTCATGCAACGACTGGGAAATGAAACATCTGTTATTTTTCTGTAATAGTGACAGAGACAGCGAAGCATTATTGACTTGTCGATAATATGCTTCTTACTGGCGGTGCTATTTCAATGAAACCATCTGCTTACATTGTAGAATACCCGAATACTGACTGAATGCCCGACTATTTATTGCGGTTTTTAAAAATCCCTTACCTCTGAAATAAATCTCAACGAGGAACAGAGTACCCTAATGTGAAAATTTAGGGGGCCAAAATTTTATTAAAACCAAGCAAAAACGTTTCGCGTGATTTGCCATTGTTTTTGCTGATTACGGTAACTATACCAGAACAGCTTTACCGTATTAATAAATTAACCATTTTCAGAGTTACATCCTGTATACATATACGTACTAATACAAGAGCGTGTAACATTGATCATTACCAATTCGTAACAAATACGTATGTGCATAAATGTCTCTTCGTTCGAAGTACAATTACCTCTACGGTTTTTCTTGACCTTTCTGTCCGCCTTACTTGGACGATAGGTGCGCTTCGTTTGTATTGTCAACGGCGGTCAAAATCATAGATTATCGTATGATCACGTCCTATACCAACTGTATAGAAATTCAAGCGGCATCGGTTGTGATAAATATTATGTTATTCACATGACGCGTACCTTCGCGTGTCAGATGAATATTTATTATCGCATTGAATGGTTTTGGATTGCTGCCAATTTATTGAAATGTCAGGTTATCCTAGACCTATTGCGTAGATGTAGATGCGGATGTATGTATGTATATTGGGAGAGATCGCGGTCTCCCCATGAACTTTCTCCGAAGTGATTTTTCCTTTCGAAGTAGTTACGAGCGTTATTCAGGTTCTTTAAGATTTAACATTTAGTTTTCACGATAGAAAACTTAATAATCAACACGTAATTTGGGCGTACGTACCGTCGTAACATTTGATTAACTTGTCGTACGCAACTTCCTGAGGAAATAATAAGATAAGACGGTGATTACATGGACACACATATGTACATCACTTGCTTTGCGGTTTTGAGATTAATTGGAGCTTCCAAAACCATGATAGTGATTATAACTGTCTAGTTTATCTATACCTATGTATTCATATCAAATGCGATTAGAGGACAGAACGTGGAAATATTACAACAACTGCAGGTGTATTTTCCGCCACAGCACACTGAAACGAAGCTATCAATCGATATATTTTTGATCTCCCTCTCCCTCTCTCTACTCATGAAAACTTTTTCGCTAAGAACTGATACATTTTATTAAAAACCTATGCAATCTCGATGGAAGAGTGACTTTATTACTTTCTAATTATTTTACTGTAGAAAACATATTTTATTTTTCATCAGAATACCCTTTTAACTCCTACCACACTTAGGCCAGCGAGTTTGCAATTTTGTAGAACCATGTAAAAGTAATCTTTCGAAAAATCTTCAAGATATGCATTTATCTCCTATATCACCTCTTCATTTGTCTTAAATCTCTTTCCACCGACTCATTTTCTTTTAATTAGAGAACAAGAAGAAATCACTGGGAGCCAGATCTGGTGAATAGGACGGCTGAGGCAACAAAGCGTAACGCAATTCGACTAATTTTGTTGTGGCAACAGTAGACAGATGATGTGGTGCATTATCGTGATGGAACAACACTTTCCTCTTCAACAAATGCCGTCGTTTTTTGTTACTAGCCTTTAAAGCTTTTGTTAAACAAAAAGCAATCTGAATTCAACCCCCTCTCCCTTAAAATGCTCCCAAACGTTAAGAAACGCCTGAATACTCGCACACAAATCCCCAAATTCCTATCGTAAGATTAATTACGAGTTTCTAGAGAATTGTTTACCAAGAATTCAACGATACAAAATATAAATAAAAGTAGTAGCATTTACTGTGATGGAGTTCTGCGTGGGCAACTTTGCACGGCGTGGTTTTCGGTATACGGAAAGAAGTGGCCCAAGATGGCGAGTTTTATCGTCCGTGAGGAAAAGATGTCGGGAAAACTAGCTTCTAGCTCCTACGATAATTATACCAGCCTATACTAATTACTAGATCACACTACTTCTCTACTAGTTTAAACTAGCTACCTATAACAACGTTGAAGCGAGAGATCATAGAACATTAAAGCAGAGAACTGTAACAATATAGAAAACCTAAGAGTTGGCCGTAACATTATTTAGGTTCGGCATCAAAACATGTCAGCAAATCAGCATAATATTTGCGAGTTATAGTTTTTGCTCTTTGTAAATAATCAATAATGATGACACCTTCGGCATCTCAAGAAAACTGTGGCCATGACCTTATTGGCAGAAAAAGGTTTTCCCCTTTCTGGGGGCACGCACCTCGGGAGAAGTCCATTGCTTCGACTTGCATTCTTTGTTTCTGGAGTATAATTGTGTATCCAAATTTCGTTTACTGTGACATAAGGGCGGACAAATACCCTTGGATTACGTTTGAACGTTTGAACATTGAGTAAGTGCGATACCTAACTCTTATGCTAGGACAAATAGAGAGGGTGGGGGAAGAAACGAAGAATACGACGAAGCGCAAGTCATCTTGAATTATGTACCCTAGTTTTGTTCAATTTAATGCACGTCTTGGGAATAGTCCGGCTGAGATTACTACTAACCAATTGCGGTCTTAGATATCCAGCAGAAAGAAGCAAAATAAAATGGGTCATCGAAATTCTCTATCAAACAGAGTCATATTCAATGTGAACTATAGACCAAATTCGAAATCCTTGCTGTCTTCGGTAAGCTCACCCCCTTCGAGGATTGCCTCCACGACAATACCGAAGATGGTGAAATCGATGACGACGTATCCCAGTGGTGCCAGTTGATAGTAGTTAATAGTAATTTTATATTTATTTCTTATCATGGTCTAGAATTTTGGAGACTAAGAAAGTGTAATTCTGATTTTAAGATTGTCGTAAAATTAAGTTTGTCTGAAATAAGTACTTTTGTGTTGCGTCCATCTCTTCCACCTCTTTCTTTTAGCTGTGATGAACTCATTTTCATCTGTACAACGCGCTTTTTGGCACCTTGTTACGTGCTAATAATAGTATAAAATAATAATAACAATAAAATCTGTATATATAAAAATGGATCGTGGTTTGTTCGGATGCTTAAGATTTGAAAACGACTGGACCAAATTGGATACTTCCTTCTGCGGGTTTGTTCGTAATTGATACGCGAAAGTTTAGGAAAAAGGAAAAGTCGAAAAGAATGTTGAGCAAAACGAAGTTTGCCGTGTCACCTAGTATGTATATAGTCAGGGTTGGATTACTCTTTGATAATTTTTTATTTTGATCATTGATGTCAATGGTATCAATTTCAAATGGCATATAGCGCTATCTGATATCTCTTAGGTTAAGTTCATTGCCCGATTAGAAGCAGACCTCCTCTACTATAGGCTCTACGACTAACTTCATATGATTCGCTCACGAATAGTCCCTTTTCGTTTCTGATCCGACAAGGCGACAACAGTTCTGGAAGATTTTCTCAATTAGCTGAAGCATTTTCTGAGTTCGAGTGCATTTGGATTTATTCGAGCTTGACTCGGATTTGCTTTGACTCATCGGTTCGGAAGACACTACTCCACTGTTCAACTGTCCAATACTTGTGTTCACGAGCTCACGGCTTTTTCATCGCAATTCGTCCGTACAAACCTGCTGCGTGCGACGTTTGACTGTTTTGTCTGTTTTTCGTCGATTTTTTGTTTGCTAGTTACCACTGTTGCACGATCTTCAGCAAAAGTTATCGCTTTGACTATCTCACTTCGCGATTTATTCATATATAGTATAGTCTACGGTAGTATTATTTAACTTTAATTGTTTCGCAATTTGCCGGTGGCTTGTGCCTGCTTGATGGCGCGCAATTAGAAGAGAAGGCGTTTCTATGTTTAACTCTTTTCGTTTCGGCATGTTTCACATCTTAACAACAGTAGTCGCACAGAAATATCTCACAACGAATGCAGAACCGTAACTGAGGGCAATTTCGATAATCTACCCTGAAACTTGCCCGAAGTGATTAAAACATCATTACTAAAAGTATCCTTCACAGCAAGACATTTACAAGAGCTTCGAGAAACCTTTATTGCACCAATCCCCGTATAGTCGCAATAACCAATTTTGGTTTATTGCAGTTAATAATGTAATTTACATAATGTTACTTATGCAGCGTTTCTGTAAATTCAATACTTTTCTTATAATTATTCAATTTTGCAAGAATAAATTTATAATATATGGGTGCCCAAATACTTATGAACGGTAGTGTACATATATTTATTGTTATTATTATTTTATACTATTATTAGCACGTAACAACCTGTAATTCTCAAGGTTTATGACTGAGGCTTTTTATTTTTCTCATTATTTTTTTCCGCTAAACAGAACTTGCTAGTTTTAATTACATATTTTGAGCGGTAAGGACTAGAACTGTTTTATTTGATTGTTTCGCCCATTTCGTGAGAATTCAAGACCCCTATATCGATATCAGTCACCAGTCCATCAAATGCTTTAGATAAAATCTTGGGACAAACCGTAGAATTTTTAAAATTCCTCTCGCCAATCTTCCATAAATTATCATGTTCCTGCTCACGTTCCTTTTTCGTGCGAATTTCATCCCGTCCCGCAGCAGTAAATTAACCCAACATCGTTTAAGTTATTCAGCTCGCCGTATTAACAAACGGTACTTACGGGGAATTACAAAATCTCCACTCGACGGGGCCCGTACAAACGGACGGACGGACGCTTCATTGCCAGAAGTTGAACGGCGCGGCGCATAATTTAAACGCAATGACTGACACAGATCTTGGCCGCCTTCGAATAATTTATAATACGGGCGTTACGTGATTATCATAGGTCGTTTTCGATCGGGGTCGGACAAAAGAAGTCCTCCGTTTAAAATTAAATCAAACGCTCACCGTAAAACGCGTGTTTTATATACATACGTATTAAGGCACTATTAATATCCGCGCCATAATGGCGTTCTCGTTACTTTTCGCGCGTCATATAACATAAGCAAACAGGTGTGGTCGTAAGTAATCGGATGAGGAAAGAAAGAGGAAATAAGGAGCTATGTGAGTGACGATTGCTTTAGGCGAACGCCGCTTTTGTCGTGCTGGGAGATTGCCAATTGTTGCAATGACAACGTCGTCATTATTATTTGCACCTGGCAAGCCGCCTCCATTGCAAGAGGAAGAAATTCACTGGACGATCAAAACTCGCCATGACCTGTTTTCTTTCGTTTAAAGCGTGGTTTCTTGCTCACCCCATTGAAGCTCGTTGGCTTAACGTGCGCCGTAGATACCTTCGCCATGAAGTTGGTGTCCTCGATATAGCTACCACCTTGCTAACGGAAATTTTTGTCATTTCTTCTGCCGTCTAGAACTGAGATCGAACATGCTTAAGTCTTAACCTTTAAAGCAGGCATGGGCAACCTTTTTTGTAGAAGTTTTATGCTGCGAGTAATCTTGAAAAATATACATTTTTGTGTATCCCTATGATTAATTATGAATTAAGTTTAGACGGGCCGTGCTAATATGCAACGAAAAGAATTCAGTAGCGGGCCGGACAAATCTTACTCGAGGGCCGCATGTGGCCCGCGGCCCGGAGGTTGCCCATACCTGCTTTAAAGTATGGACCTCATTTTATTATTATTTTACACTACACTGAACATGAAGTCTCACAGGCGCCTATAGTAGCATGTGCCCTTTTCTAATAAAGTGGTCCGAAGTCGCTTGAAAACTATATCGAAATCAAATTATAGATTTCTAATGGCAAAAGATGTGAGGCTATAATCACCTTTCTTGATTAAAAATGTAGAAACGTGTAAGAATCAACAATTACGGCGCATTTTAGGTAATTTCGACTGCAACCTAGGTTTTAAGCTATTAAAAGAATGTAAACTTATTTATAGAACAAGACAAAACTTTTTACCTTAAATTCTAATATATTACGAACAAAAAGAAACATAATATGCACTTCTGGCAACAAAAACTTAGATTTTAATAAGCTAAATTATTGGCAGTTGTTGCACAATGGACGTGAACATTGCAGACACGCAGGCCTGCTGTACTCAATGTAAACATTAGTGGTCATTCTATGCTTCTTTGAGGGAGAAGTTCTGTATACTCTTCTAGTCCGTTACATGACTGCTGGTGCCTGGACATCTACTGTAACCAAAGCCGTTACCTAAAACTCTAGTCATTGTCGACCTAAGCTCTCTCGGTAAATTTATGCTACTTACACGTCGTTGCATGCGAGGCACCACAAGAAAACGAGCTAAATTTTTGAGGAAATCTCCTCTGTCAACATCTTTCGGTTGGTGTTATACAGAATGTATGCATTCATGCGACTCAAGTTTAGAACTCGATAGAAAAACAACATAGGCCATCCCCTTGTTCGGCTGTTGCTCGCGTAAATCGAAAATTTCTCGTCGGTCTCATCAACACTGCCTTTCGTAGTATTGTACCTACATATGTATGTACATTATAATTTCGGATTTATTAGTATCTCTATCAATTTTTTGAAAGATAGCTCTTCAGTGAGAACCAACTAAGTTTTAAAGGACTCATCTTCCACTTCTACTCATAGGATGGTTAATATCCGTTAAGACCGGTGTTTTGCCACGAGACTTGATTCTTCACATTTAGAACGGAATTAATCATCTTGGTATAGTTCGCTCATTAACATTATCATCAGATGCAACGTTGATATTAAATACAGTAATAATCAAATTGTTACTCACTTTATTCACATAGAAATGTTTAGTAGTCGCTTGACATAACTCCTTTAGAAATGACAGTAACTAGAATATAAAGAAAACTCTAATAGAGAATTCTGAACGCGATGTTGATGATGAGTGATAGACCGGACACTATTTTGCAGATGTTCTCCCATATCCCTTCTTTTTATAGTTTTATTGCTGGCGATTCCTGAAGATTCCTGAACATTTAACGCCTTTTTTAATTTTTCTCTTAATTTTTTCCTTCCCTAATTTGTAATTTTAGCGAATATTGATATTAAATGAAGTAATTGATTTCGAAAATAGGACTCATTTACGAGTTTGTGAAAATTATAGTTAAAAAATTAAATCGCAATTTTCTCCCTCATATTTCACTAATATAAATAGGGTAGAAAATTTATTTTTAGTTTTTATGTAAAAACATAATAACGCGAGAACTTCTTAGTCTATATCCATTTTACCTTGATATTTAGTTCTTTAATCCTGAAATTATTTATTCTTATGGTGCATGGAAGTGTCACAGCTCTATTATTCTTTGGCACGTAGGAACATAAAGTTTTGTCTTTTGTAAAACCAAATAAAGAGGACCAATTATCACGTTACAATTGCTTCCTTGGATGGGTTTCATCAGGCGTAGAACGCACTGATTTGGAACTAGGATGATTGTTCCTTGTGCTGTCAATCCTTTACCATCAGAGTGCTTTCCAGAGTATACATAACCATTATAAAAATAAAAATTTTTAGCACCAGATAATACTCTTATCACCAGTCCATATTTGCCTGATTTTTAGGCATGTGACTTCTTCCACAAAACTTGACTAGCATCTCGTCTACTCTAACACAATCTCTACATTCATACAATTGTTAGTTGTTTTCAATTTGCGGTCTATCGTGACGCGAAAACTTTGTCCTGTAATTAGAAAATTTCACATTCCTCCATGTCATAATATGTTGGAACATTTCATTATCAAAAACCTTATTCCAGATGCAGAAGAGATCTTTCTCATCGTCAGCCGTCAACTTCGATGAAACAGCACGAGATATAATATTGTATTGAGGTGTACAAATTCTAGCAGAGGGAGGTGTTTTTACCCGCTTATAGCGATTTTTTCCGTAATAAAAGCTGGATCGTAATTCTGACAGAGACGTAGCCTCCGAACTATAACTTTCGGCTTCTTCTTCAAAGTCTTCACACTCATTTACATCTTCATCCTCGAAAGATGGACCTATTACTGGTAATATTTTTCTTGCAGGTCGCTCAAGTGAACTTTGTGACTGTCGTTTTGAACGGGAGCAACCTGCTATACCATGTTTTGCAATTTTTAACAGAAAATTCCAAACAAATATAAACACTTCATGAATATGTATATTTTATATGACAATTGTGGGCGTGTAGCCTGACAGGCTTCAGGCAATATTTTGATTATATATAAGTATTACTCAAGTGTTATGCAGAGGGCAACGCAAGCTCCTTCCTCGCTGGCCGTTTTGATACTTAAACTGTATCAAAAGTTACTGAACCGCTCAATCGCGGGGAGCAGGGAGAAGTGTGCCAAACCAAGAAATCAAAACTGTTGCGAAGCCTGTGAGGCTACACGTCTATACTTAAAGGTTAACATTCGCCAGCCCTTGAACACCTTCCTCTTCTTCACAAAAGAACCTGCAGATAATAGGACCTTCCATTATTTTTATGGTGTATAAAACTGTTTGTTAAGCCGGCAACAAGCCTACTTCGTTCCCATTTTAGTTCCCGCTCATTCTCCAACATTTCCCACTTTTTAAAGCACTGACTAAAGGGTGTCAGGGTAGCGTATTTGGACCGTTTCGAGTGAAATAGTCACGTCGTATGTTCTCCTCTAAAAATCCCGCAATAAACGTGCTTATCTCTGGTACTTTGAGGATTTCATTAAATGCCAATAAAATGTTTTATTTCGTCACGTACGCATATCTCATCGCCTCATTGTTACTTGTTCGTAATTTCTATTTTATCCGGATTGTGTCGCCCAGTACTCCACTACATTGTACTGGACGTAACGTTGATCGAGCTGGCGCGAGTTAAAACGTTTATTTATGTCAACGTAACTCTCGAAGGCTACGCTCGGACATAATTCAGGCACGTAATTAGCATTTTTCAGCTCGAAACGACGACGGCGGAAAGAGAAAAATGGCGGGTTCTTGTACATGTGAGAAATTGATACTGACGACGCCCTAGGCCAAAAAATCGACCACATTGTTAATAGTATAATACCAATATTATCATTAAGCATTATTAATTAAGTGGAATTAATATACTTGCCGGTTTTAATTTGAATAAATTACTGACAAACGGATAAGACCATTTCATTATAAGCTCGTATGTAGCTCGAAAGCACTCGCGTACTCCGATACTGCACCTAAACATAAAACTAGATAGGTGATTATTACTGTTACCTTGCGAAACAATTTCCGCATTCTCGTATTCGGCGTTATGTCATGTTCGATATGTAAAATAGTCAATTTTTTTATCAGAAAAATCGATTGGATTTTATCTTCACGAGGTACGAAACATTTTAATTGTATGGCTTAGCACTTGTATCAGATAGGAATCAAATTTACAACACCTTATGATACATGAACACATACTAAACACGTGAGGTAGATTTGTGTTTAAAGATAAATTTTTGGTTAGTTCCCTTATCGATGTTCCTTCACAACAATATAATTTATGTAGGTAGTTATTTGGATTCTGATATCACCCTCGAGCATCTAAGCTCTATAAGCACATAATTGTTGCGTTAATTGGTTTCTTTCTTTTTTGCAACGGTTGTAGATCCGACTTGGAATTCCTACGGATCTTCTACCAGGGGCCAAATGGATTTTGATGCGTTCCCACAAGCTACGCAAAAGTTTAATACAATCGCTTGCTTCACGATCCGAACCGTGTTTGTAGCAGATCCATATTGAGGTATAATTAGTGGATGACCGGTGGAAACGACGAGTTTTATTTTTGGCGTTTCGCGCGTCAAAAACGGAGAGACGAAACGCGTCCGCTTTCCAGATTATAAAATGCGAACGCGGATTCTGCCAAACGTCCGTCCGTTGCGCACAACGTGTAAACATACGAACCAGGGCCTCGGACATTAGGGTATCTTTTCCAAATAAACGCGCCGCCGAAAAGCGCCGTAAAATCGCGCGAAAATAGATTGGATTATGGTTTCCACCGGGCACGGAAAAAAACTAAGGCGGATGGTAGGTGGATTGCGAGACTCGTAAAAGTCTTTAATTTGTTGTTGGGGATCGATCCGCGTGCGAGACGTACGGAGGTACGTTTAGTTGCGATATATGTAAATGTAGGAATTGGATGTAACGGATGAGAAGGCGAATCTAAAACTTTTATTCAAAATTTAAGTCAAAAAGTATCTGCTTCGTCTTGGATGTTTCAATTCATTTCTATTCATCGAAATTGGACAAGGTTTCATTGGAATTTTTGGGTGTTTACTTGTCTGAAATATCAAACTAAATTTTTGTTATCCTTCAACGGACGAGCCTTGTCCAATTGAACCCCATGATAAAAATGGATGAATTTGTTCCTTGTAATTGAGATGGTTAATTTTAAGAACTATCAATAACAAAATTTATCTAATTTCATTTTTATTACAATACAAACTAATAATTCTTACACTGATTACAAGTAGTTCCAAGAACAGAATGTTCTGAACATACAAAATTTGTATACTTCACGCACTTCTTTCTACATTTTCGATATTTCTTTCTTTGACACATGTAGCAACGACCTCTGTCGTGACTTATATTCTCGGCATACTCGTCTAGTTCTTCAGAAACTTCCAGTAATTCCGGGAAAACATCAGTCATACATCGCTTTCTATTTGCTTGAATGCGTTTATTACTGTATCTGCGTATTACATTTTCCTTGTATTAGTTCTTTGCCTAATTCCAGCAAGAAAATTTTACGGCCACTAGATCTATTACGTAGCCAATTAGGTTTAGCCAAAAGCCAGAGTTTATAAGCATTTATGCCTACCATATCTATAAGGTGATAAAATATAAGCCATTGGCCACCGATATGTTTTTCTTTGGGTTGAATATTGTTTGGCCAATTTATCCGCGGCATCAACGCAAAATTATTTTTGGCTTGGAAGACTCATCTTCACCAGCTACTTTATCATCGCTATCACTCGATAACAAGATGACACCAACTTTTTCTTCGGAAACATATGATACGAGTATTCTCTTTTTCTGGAAAGTGAACATGGTTGAACGTGGTCTTTTATATGGTGCTGGTAGTCATTCCTGAGGAAAAATGCCTTATTTTTTCGCAGAGTACCGGTCTTTTTCGACAATTCGTTAGCAAGCTGCGTACTGGTAAAAAAGCTATCAATGGTTATACCACGGCCTTGAGGCAGATGTTGTACCATATCTAGCCCCACCCTTAAACCTTGATTTTTTCAGGCGCATTTCCTCGCTCACCTGAAATAGACATATGTACATTATAGTTTACGCATTTAGGCTAGCTGTAAATTAAGCTTACCCAAATAATGTCTTTATGCCGTACTTGTCAGGTTTGCTTTTCATGTATACTCTGAAAGGTTCTCGGTCTCGAAAGAGTACAAGTTGTTTATCTACACACAGATGTGCATTTGAATAGATGGACTTCTTACAGTTTGAGAAAAACCTTTCAAATACGCAGCTAGGTTATCGGTTCTTTTCCGCTCGTCTCTAGTTTCAAAGTTGTCACATTTTTGAAAAAGAAAATTGTGATTTGTTTGTATCTGTCCCTTGTCATAGCCGCAGGTATTATGGGACGACTATAAACCAAGTCCTGGCACCAAAGCATGTCAATAGGTTCTTTAGAACATTGTAGTGCTCCTAATGTGAGAAGTTCAATGTAAGTTTTCATTTCGATGGCGTCGATGGGGGTATAGCTTCTAGTTTTACTGCGATTTTCGTCATTCCAGTTATTATAAAAATATTCAGCTTTTCTGTTGGTCTCCTTTAAAATCGTGTCGATGATATCAGCACTAAAAAATACAAGGAAAGCATCTTGCATGCTGGAGTTATCAGAGCTACTAGTTGTTCAAGTCCAAGTGTAGTTTTTTAATATTGGCTTTTGGTGACTTAGTCCGTCTGCATGTTGGTACCTTAGACCATTTAGTTCCATCTCTTGCCAATTAATGTGGAGCACTACGGTCGTAGCTGTCTGCAACGACTTCTGGCTCGGCTTGGGTCACGTCATCCTCTTCATCTTCTTCAGTCAATACATCTTTTTCTTCTATATCGCTTGCGCTGGCTTCATAATTATTTTTAAGATCCGTATCATCATTTTCAAGTAGTGAGAACAATTCTTCGTCTGTAAGGCGCTTATTATATCGAAATCGTGGCACAGTATCCATCTTGGACCGCCCAATACAAACAACTAACAGCAACTAAAGAAAATTCTCACATTCACATTCAAGTCCGGACTTACGAGTTGCATCGAGATCCCAGCTTTATGTCTAGGGAGGGGAATCTTACTGTTACGGGATTCCCCACTTCGTGCAATATATGCATTATGCACAGAATACAAAGAACGGGAAACTACAGACAAAAACCAAGAGTTGAGAAGATTTATCGGGAAAAAATGTGGACACATTTTACTACACAGTAAAGGTGGGCCGGGGTCTAAATGGGTCCGAAGCTAAAAAATATATACATATATAGGATGTCGACGGAAACTACGACTTGTGAAATAATATAATAAACGGGTAAAGAACATCACGATATTTAAAATTTAAAATCATAAAAGTTATTTGAAAAATGAATGTCACGGGGTCCGCATGCACCCTACTCCGTCCGTTGAAGGTTAATAATTGAGTTTTTGGGAATTATCAGTAATCCATTACCATTTCGAAAAACGAAAAATCCCTCTAAGTGTTTCGATAGCAAAAGAACAAATTGAAACTAGACAAATGCACTACTAATTGAGACATAACAACGTCCGATAGCGACTATACCGTCGGGGCGATACGCGCGCACACACATAACCACCCGAAACAGGCAGTTTTAGTTCCATTAAGGGACAATTTATTGACTGGTCTGCAACGTAGGCTTCCGTTCGGCTTACGCTCGTCGCCTCCCTCTTCGCCCTTATCAGAACGATCGCCGTCCTTCCCGTTTATGATTAATGTCCCAATCAATTGATAATTTCTGCCATTTCGTAAATTGGAACTTCCTATTTAGTTAAAGGACTTCGAGGGGGCGCCGCTCTTTTCTTCGGCGCGTGGTCGATTCCTTTTCCGTTCCTCTTCGTTTCGTTTCCGTCGCCTCCGGATATCCACCTTCGATAAGACGGCCGAAAGTAACGTTATTATTTTGGAACATTACACGCCTAATAGTTGTGTTTATGCCGGATTAATGGGGGAGTGAGCGTAGCGGTAGAGGGCGTTTAGCGTCGGGAGCGGTCGGTCCCAGAGAGACTGTCAAGCGATCGGTGTCGCCTTTTGACCCCATCACTTACGACGCGAACGCGAGGGTATCTCTTTTCTCATCGATTATCGTTTATGTAGGTTTCTTTTTATTTTTTTACTTAGCGAGGGTATAACGTGCTTGCTCATTTCAAATCCGTTGCTTTAGTCGTGTTATAGTCGTACCCGTATAAAACTCTAATATTTACCCCAATGTTACAAACTGGGAATATTTCAAATTACGCATCGGTGGGCAAAGTTATAACAACCAGAGTGCGTTAGAAAATCAGAAAATGCAAAATGAAAGCTTTTGATTCTGATTACCATTTCGATACATTCTCCCTTTTTCCATTACAATAATTTTTTTTAACTTTCATCAAACGCATACTTCCTTGATACTTGGCTTATCTCAATCTTTTCCGTCTTCTTCAAACCATTCCTCCCTGGCCCTTAGAAAATCTCGAAGTTGGTTTTCAACTATAAATCCATTTCGCTTCAATTTCTCCGATCATTATCCACCTTTCTCATTTCCCAAATCAACTTTCCTCTTCTTTTTCTTAAACGTGTTGGAAATATACCTTACGAGATCCCCCTCTCTCCTCTCCTTTGTTCTTCTTGCTTTTGTCGTCCTGCCATTTCTCATTGTAATTATGCGCCTGCACCAATGCGCAAGAAATTTAGAATATTTTTATTGCGAGCAAAGGTTTCGTTTTTCCAGTAAACATCGAAACGTTTTTCGTCACCGAGAATAAGTTTACTGTCACATCTCCTGCGAGTATGCTTGCCTTTCATCATTTACTCCGCATGTTGCATCTTATTCTACAGATGGTGAACCTCCTAGTTGCTTTTCAGCTTTGCACTCCTTTTTCCTCTCGCATTGTCACCATCGTCTTGCGTATTTCTTCTCCGAGTTGTCCATGCTGTTGTGGTTCCTCCTTCCTCCTCTTCCTTATTCTTACCACGAGGCAAAGTAATGGGGACACCTGAAATGAAAATGGTTTAAGGCTGATAGGTTTTGCAGCCTGGAAAATGTGTAGAGTCATCGGTACATATTTACAACATAAAAATATTCACAAAAGGACTTGGGAGTTACGAAATGGAAGAACAGTAAACCATATAGATCATATTATGATATAAGAATGTTTTCATAGACACGTTAAAGATGTAAAACCGTATAAAGGCGCGTATGTACACTCAGACCATAGGCTACTGAGAGCTAAATTTAATATCAAGCTTAACGAGAAAAAATGTACAAAATGTAGCTAAATGTTGTAATTTAGAGAAACTGAAACAACAAAAGAAACAACGTTCTTACCAGCAAGAATGAGATTCAGTTAGAGAATTCCCGTTCAAAAATCAATCTGTAAATCAAAAATGGTCAGCTATAGAAGAAAAAATTAAAAGAGCGGCGGAAAAGAGTATAGGATACAGAATAAAACAAACCTAGAAAGTTGGTATAATAGCGAGTGCATCCACAGAAGGATATAGAGAGAGAAGAAGAAATTCAAAGCTTATATACATAAAAGTTACGGACTCTAGAAGAAAACTACAGGAAAAGAGAATCCAAAAATTTGTATCAGGAAATAAAAAATTTTAGAAAACCAGGGAATCAGAAAGTTCTGTTCTGTAAACACGAAATTGGTGAATTATTAGGAGATAATGAGGAAGTTACAAAAGTATGGAAAAAGTATTTTGAGGAGATCCTAGTAACAGACCAGAAGGATACTGAAGATAAAGAAACCGTCAAAAACGAATGTCCGGAGTTGGATATACCTTCCCCAACTAATACCGAGCTCCTAGAAATATTAGGAAAAACGAAAAATGGGAAAAGTCCAGGTGAAGACGGCGTATCTATTGAATTAATCAAAAATGGAGAAGAAAAACTGAAATATGGAATATGCAAATTAATACAGAAAATTCCTTTCAATGCGAATATGGGACTTAGGCAAGGGAATCCCTTGTCAGCTATACCTTGTAATCCAGTTTTGAAAAAGTTATGAGACAGTCAGCTCAATAGAGCAGGCACAATAAGCAATAAAAGTCAATGCTTGGCCTATGCAGACGATATCACTATCCTGGCAATATTGCAAAAGGAATTGCAGAAAGTCACGAAATCACTATCACTAGAAGCAGGGAAATCTGAGCTAATAATATACGCAGAAAAAGAACAGAGTACATGATAATGGGAGCAAGAAATCGAGAAAACAGAAGAGACAAAATTTGGATTGAAATGAGAGGGTGAAAAGCTTTGCATATCTGGCACAATCTTCTCAGTTTATTGCGCCTATCTCCTTCAACATTCAGCGGTCCAGAAAGATTAATAGTCGTATCATCATAACATGGAATTATCGTAGTCACCCGGTTTCAATTCTTCTAGAACTTGATTAGAACTTGGTGTGTATATTTTCTATTGTTTTTAATCACTTCTTCTCCGCATTTGTTTGCAATACCTCCACCTTCAAATTCACAGCACGAATGATTACTGGAATATATTCTTGGAATCAACACATCTAAATGAAGCAGTACAGATTCGAAATGAAAGAAATCCAATGAATTATAGTCAAAAATATGTCATAAAATACTAAAATGCAGTATGTACACGTCGTCCACTAGTATCGTATCGAACATCTTCAACAGTAAGCATAATTATGCATCCAACAATCTACATATATTTGACTTTGAAAATAAACTCTTTAATTATATTCAATATTAAACTGCTGCAAAGCGAAGCGCAAAGATCAACTGCATTTACATCTTATACCTTATCAAAATTCGTACAAACTTTCTTTAATTTAAGACGCGTTCTACATACAAAGGTACTCGCGATATTGGCGAATCGCATTAAGTAAGGTTTCATTCGCTTATCACTAGAATATTAATTTAAGGAATATTTTAAAACCTTTTGTTATTTTCGCCATAAACATTGTCTAGACGAATCGTTCGTCTAGACGTATTAAGATTTCACCTGTTCGTAATTCCTTTAAAACATACCAATAAAAATCGGGAAAAAGCAATAAAACTTGAAAAAATAAATCCTAACCGTACTCTGCCGGTAAATTGGCCAGACTTCTCAATTTTCACTCGTAGATAAGTCCGTCCGTGTGTACCTATGTACATTTCAATAAATTACGCGGATATATTTATATCTAAAAGTCGGAGATAAGACCGAAACATCTCTCGCGTTGCTTTATTTTTCCTAATTTGGCAAGATAACCTGGGCGAGTCTAAATGGGAATTTACTCGGACTTCGAAAACTATCCGGTCATAATTGGATTAATCCACGGCGACTGAGATATCTACTCGACCGCTTGATCTGGGAACGCTTTCCGAAAGAAGACTCGACGGAAAAGTGCATCACGAGGGGGAAAAACTGCTGACTTAATAGCGCGTGGAGTCGAAGAGGGCATTTCACATATTCCGATATACGCTCTTTATCCCGGGCTCTAATTTGGGACGGACGATGTTCCTCGGATCATTTCATCCTTCTTAAGATGGCGTCCACTCATCTACTTCCATATTGCTTGTTGTATCTATTAAGAGAGTCTCGTTTCTTCTGAGGAACACGCGCAAATCTAATTCGAAGCTCATGATATAATTAATCGCTGTAACCTGTTCTTTCCCGATGTGCCTTTTGTATTGAGGAGATGGGTAAAGCCTGCGGTTTACGCACGGCTACGACACATGTGAATCATTGCAGGAAACAGCGATGGGCAGCAAAGGATTACAGAAAGGCTCGCTTGGGCACGATATGGAAGGCTAACTTTTCACGCGAAAGGAATCGTTGTGGAAAAAGTCGGTATTAAAGCTAAACAAACTAAACTCGACTATAAAATCCGTCAAGGTGCAACCAGTCAAAAAGTACAGCAAAAAATCACCGCTTTCATACCTAGGGATGGTTGTTTAAATCGCATAGACGAATTAGACGATTAATAAATAATAATAATAATAATAAATAATTGCGGATTCTGGTAGGAAACGTCATGGCGTCGCGTTGGTGATATTCTCGGAGTTAGATTTAAGAGTGGTTAAAGCAGCAAACGCAACTTCGCTAGGCCACTATAAAGAAAAGAAGGAACTACCCCAGGTTGTAAGGGAAAAAAAT
Organism: Chrysina gloriosa; assembly: GCA_038088585.1. Taxonomy (NCBI): domain Eukaryota; kingdom Metazoa; phylum Arthropoda; class Insecta; order Coleoptera; family Scarabaeidae; genus Chrysina; species Chrysina gloriosa. The sequence continues at coordinate 23,697,326 of CM076093.1, read as the reverse complement.
TTAAAAACGAAGTCAAAGTAATTTTGATTTCCATATCCTTAGATACGTACTTCGGCCACTAAGTTGGCATCTTCATCACTCGTAAAGTTCGATCGATATAGATTTTGGCCAAGGTCCACGAATGATGCTTTGTCTCCTTTGAATCTTTATGATGAGGATGACGACTTAGTTATCGAAATGTGCATTTGATACCCCAGTCGATCTGTACTTATTTTCAAGATCGCTTAGAGTTAATTTTTTGGGGTCCGTTCGAAAACTATTTCGAAAGCTGTATATTTTAGCTCTCAAAAATGTATGTATGTATAACGATAAAATACTAATTGCTTGCAATTTTAAGAGCACAGGCAGGTCTAATCTTTTTTTTCAGTACTAAGTGAAGAACCAGCGGGTTTGCAGACCTGAAACTTTGAGTACCACATATTCAAAGGGCATTTTTGTAAATTCCTTTGTTATCGTTGCTTTCTCCAATCCAAATAAACCAATTTTATATTAAGAAAATAACTAGCTAAACAAACACCAGGAGCGTTTATGTTACTTTTTATTTCTGAAGAAACCAAACACTTGCCTTTCTGATTTAATAAAATTGCGTATGACCCTCCTAATGCTAGATAGAGCTTCCTATCAAAATTTCAAAATTGATACGACACTATTCGCATACGATCCCAACTACGAGTATAAAAAAAAATCATATTCTATACCTGACTGACAACAAGTGGGTTATTCCTACACATAAAAAATCCAGACACGATATACATAGTTTCTTTTTCGGTTAATCCCAAGGAGAACGTCATTCGTCTATATGTATGTATGTGTATACACGTTTATGGATGGAGCAGAACGAAAGGAACGTGCTTTAGTTTCATCTACGTGCATGAAGGCTTTTTGAGGATCACCATCCGGTCACGCGTCGCGTGTTTCGACCTTGGTCGCTGTCGATCTCCGATTTTCATTTTTTACAATTTATTCCAATTACTTTAGGTTGAAAATGTTAGATTATGCTCGTGCTAAGTTGGTGAAACTTTGCCGTGGATGAAAGCTCCGTTCCATTTATCGGAAATACGTACATCTCGTGAAGGAAACTGGATATCTTTGTATTTTTGCTCTGACAGTTCCTAGCAAGACAAAATGTAGTTTAAGCCTGGGAGAGATGGACCACTTTAAAAAAATCGATAACGTTTTAAAGAATTTAATGATTTTGCAAAAAGTAATTACCACTCATTACTTACTGTACAATTGTACGTCTAGATATAATAAACACAAAAAAACTATCTAAACCCACTTACAATCTAACAAACGAAAAATCCATATAGTGGACCATCTCTCCTCTCTAAAGTAGGAGAGATGGGCTACACGGTATATACATGACTTGATTCGAAAAACAACTCATTTTTTCGTTCATTTTCGTTCAAAATTTTTTTAAAAGTTGAAAATAAGTATTGACAACTTGTTTCATTATTGCTGCCAAATCTAGATATGACAAACACAAAAGAAAATCTAAACCCACTTACAATCTAACAAAGGAAAAATCTATCTAGTGAACCATCTCTCCTCTGTAGAATAGGAGAGATGGGCTACACGGTGTATACATGACCTGATTCGTAAAGCAACTCATTTTCGTTCATAATTTTTTCTAAAAGTTGAAAATAAGTATTGACAACTTCTTTCGATATTGCTTGCGAACGAGCAAGAAACACGCCGGTTTTAATACAGATAGCTCTGGATGACGTCGTAGAAACTTCTTGAATCAAACGTAACCAGTTTTTCCGCTTTATCAAATTTATGTTTGATGCCCATTTTCCTCTGCCAAATCATAAGCCATCCTGCGCACGTTGTCTGTAGTAGATGAAAATTCAACAGCTTGAAGTTTCCTTATTTGTGTCATTTGTTTACCTAAAATCGCAGAAGGACCTAGACGATTTTTTGACAAAATTACGTTCTGTCAGTCTCCTCTTTATTGTACTTTGAGGTATTCCGAAAGTCCCTGCGACTTCGTTTATTCCTATGGATCCGTTCTGTACTGTTCCTACTGCATTTTGAAGTGAATCAGCTGTCCAGCTGCCCTTTCTGACATAAAACTTAGGCATATTGCTGAAAGGAAAAAATTGCATTTCGCGAGTTATCCATTATATGCTTTGCTAACATGAATCAATAATTAGCTTGTTAAATTTAAATGTTTGTGTAGTAATTAAATAGTTCTTATTCAGATTGACTCAACTTTATAGGTAAATTAAGTTGGTCCAACTATCCTCGATATAAATAGCCCGTCTCTCCTAAAGGTGTAGTAGAGATGGAGCACCTCGTTGTACTTTCACAGAGCGCAGTACAGCATTTTCTGACGTTAGATACATTCAAAGCAACTAACCTAACAAATTGTATACTTCTAAATAAACCCCAAACAACGCAGTTATTTAAAAGTGCCACTGCAAAATAAATTAGCATTATTAGCTATTCACACTTTTTAGCTAAAATCTTCCGCACTGATAAGATTGCCGCCAAACTGTGACGACATTGGACGCTGCGTACTGTTTCTTATGTATTTTTCTAGGCTGATTTTGAATCGGTCGTCAGAAATCGTCCATCAGGCACCAGTTTTCCGCAACTGCATTTTTCACTGTTGCGTGGTACCCTTTGCTCCTTGACCAACGCGCATCGTACCGCGTAGGAAAGACATGCTTGGCACCTTTGCGAAGATTTGATTGTCATTGCCCTTGTTCTCGATCTTCAACTAGGATATACTGAATTTTATCTTGTCTTGTGCGAGTGGGACTGCAAGGATAGATAAAACAATTATGCAGAACAAAACAATCGCCTCCTCGTTCCGAGAACAAAATATGAATTGACAAAAGATTTGCTTAAAGGAATTGATAGAAACAGCCAGTAATGTAAAAATCAACGAAGGCATATTCGTTCCCCCTAAATTCGAGAATTAATGAACCCTTAAGGAGTCACGGCTGTCACGCGGCCGTAAAACAACTGTAACTACGTGATTTTTTCCTGGGAAAACGCTTGGTGATTTTTGAATATTTCTTTCTCCACTTCAAGTAACATGGTCATTCATTCCGATTTTTTATTCGAAAAATATCCATAACTATAATGTACACGATGGTTCGTGCAGACCCCTGCTTGAGAAACGTCTTTCGTGATGACCACTGCTGCTCGGAACCTGGAATTGAAAACCAATTTCAATTTGAGTAATAAGTTATCTAGTACTTGGACGGAGGATTTGTTGAAATATTGATTTTGGGGGAATGACGACAATTTGAAGTAGAAATGACATTTTCGGCAAAAAATGCTCTATTTTTGTTGATTCAAAAAGGAACCAGGCATTGGAAAGGAAATTCCTTCGTTCAAGTACTAGATTTTGATACGTGGATGAAGCTTGTAAAATTTCAAGTTCGTCAGTTCAGTGGTTCTCCATATATCGAGGTCACCGATTTGGAAAAAGTCGTTTCACGAAAAACGCGTTTAAAGTTTTATGTCGGGTTTACACGTGGATGAAATATACTTTGAGGCACTCACGTAGAATTATCTATACCAGGTCCATGTAATAACCTGACGGTCATTCTTGTGAACGTTCAACTTGCAAACTCTATAACTTTCTCAATTTTGAACAGATCACCTTGTAATTTTCATGGAATATTCTTGAAATGTTAACTTTGAGGATCCATCAAAAGCCAGAAAATTTCGCACAGGCGTGGCTCCTTAAGCGAGCAAGAAACACCAGTATGGGAGTCATTCAAGAAAGTAGTTCAGCTCTTCCTTGGAAATAACAAGGCAAGTTGGGCGCAAACATGCTGAGCGTTTACTGTTGGACATTGAAAAGAGATATTCCTGCTGCAAGACTACAGAAGAAAATCGTGTAAAAATACCATTAAATCCTCCATCAATATAAGAATTTAAGCTATTTTAAGTTGTACGTAAAGGCGAAAAACGTACGTTTTTCAACATTTTAAACGTGTGTTGCTCAAAAACTATGCGTACAACAAAAATGTGGAAAGCAGATTGAACAAAAGACAAAGTGACAGATTGTTTTGCCAGTGCTATTGGGGACTGGCATATTTACATAAGTTCTTAAGTTTTTAGGGAAATGAAATTCAGGATTTCAGGAATAGTTTATTACACTTATGTACGAATTTATCTTCCCACAACCGTGTGTATTACATGAAACATTCCTCATGTATTGCTATTTTATTTAAATCCTATCTATAGTTATGTTGCGTGAGTCTCCAAAACCGATAAAAACAAAAATAAAAACGCAATACACAAAAATACCCAACGCACGACGACGTACTATAACATGCGTTTCCTCAAAAACTTTGGTTAAGTAGCGGTTATCAAGTCACGTGTTTTTCTCTTGTCTATACAAGCATACAAGCATATTTACTACATATTCGCCGCTATCATTATCGTCATACCACCGCAACTACACCGAAATACTTTCAAGGTTGAGGGAACGCTCCTTATCGCCGATCCAGGCATGGTAGTAGTGGTTGTTCTTTGCGACAATAATTCTGACCGCTTCCTTCCTCGCATTCCACTTGGTCGCCGATGTTGTCTGTTCTGTGCGCATCAAACGCCGAGTCGGATACATGTGTAAACAAACCGCCCTCGAGAACGCAAAAAAATTGTCCACGTGCCCTCTCGAACGACGACGTAAAAATGTGAAAAGTTGATTTTTTCTTTGCCGAGAGGAGAGGTTTCATTCTTCTTCTTTTTTCCGTTTCATTGTTATTAGAACATAGATCTGGCAGCGCGTAAGGTTCCCCTAGTCGTTGCCGCACGTGATTCGGCATGGAAACGCTTATTTGTATGAAGGAGTAAATATTTTGAAAGGGGGTATTATCGAATACGAAGAATTGACACGCGTTCCGAAGGTGAAAAGAACAAATACCTACGCATTTCCAGTTTTTACGTCGCGATTCTTAAATGTAACAGAAGCTATCCGGTACAAGACGGAAGAAATTTAAAATGATACGTATTTTTTTCGCATGTCAGCTTTCAAACTAACACCAATTTATGATGCTAATCAAAACGCTTTACGTGTAACTTGTATGTACATTACTTTACTTGTTAGTCCAAATTTATAATCCATTAACGAAAATGCACACCTACCTAATGCTAAGCAAGCTTTGATGCAATTTGACGGTATACGAATTTAATCATGAGAAAATGCATTTGCGTACGTAGAAATGTTGACTTAGCCTAATGCATATTAAAGTTTTATTCAAACGCAAATCGTAGGAATCAAGCGAAATGTATGACTAAATAATTCTCGACGTATTGCATCAAAATCTCGTACGTAATCGCGTTAATTTGAAGTTATCAATTCCGTAGTTACAGTGGTTTGTGGACAGCTTTTGGCTACCAGTTTATAAAATTCCGAAACTTGTGTGGTGTTTAATCGATCACTCAGGTTGTGTACGTGTGTGTCGTATTTTGTGAATTATTAGCTCTTTATTACCGTAGCTGGTGAAGTATGTACGAGAAAATTATATCTCCAATTGGCTCCTGTAAAAAGACTGTGCGGTGTTCAAGCAATCACTCAGGTTATGTACAGTAGTATTTTGTAGATTATTAACCCTTTATTACCGTAGCTAGTGAAATACAAGTACATTATATCCTTTATATCTCCAATTGGGTCCTGTAAAACTCCAACAATAACAGAAAAATAAATGCATTGAATAAGCACAAAATTCGTTGTAGGAACTAATGATTTTAGTTACTTGTTAGCAATGCGTTCTAAATGTTCAAAGGACACGAAGAAAACGTCACATTTTGCGGCTTCAACTGAAATTTACTTCTTACAATTTCTTGGATTTACACGTATCTGTTGTAAGTAAAAAACTAAAAATGGTTGAAGTAACTATCATCAGAGCTTGAATCGCTATATAATTTCTGTATGTTAGCGTAATTTTCATTTAACATCATTAAATCTTTAAAGAATATCCACAATATCCAATTTGTTCATGTAAAAATAATGAAAATTTACATATGTACGTACTCGCATATTATACATTTTTCTATTAATATTTATGAACAATATGCAATTTCTCACCGGATGTATGATGATATCTAGAAGTAGGTATTCATATCAGCAGAATTTGAAAAACGAACAATAACTATTTCATCACTTTTTTGGTATTGCATAAGCCTGCAAATGATTATCGCTCATAATATCGTTGAAAGCGTTAACCGAATAATCAAAGCCACATCCAGTCAGCAGTTGAGTGATTTCATCCGCCATACTGCAAAGAAAGAAAGATGCATATGTATTTACCATCTAAAATGTATTGTGCTTGTAATAAGAGCAGTATTAACATTCATTCGTATTTATCTAGGGCGTCTAGGCAATCTGAAGTTAATGTACCTAATAATTATTCTCAATTAGAAAATATATGCAGCATACGACTTAACTTACCCTTAGGAATCAATTAGTCCTAATAAAAGTGAACTAGAAATTGCAAAAAAATATTATCCTGTTTATGTTTTCAGGGTGGTACTACTCGTATTAAAAAGCAATAGGGGTATTGCTCAGGGGTGACACACTATGAGCGAAAGACTACTATTTAGATATCAAAACGCCGATATCTGTTAGTGATGACTAAACTTTAATAAAGAGGTGGATGGCGTGTTATCATTAAGCAGTGTAACCCGGACTGACGCCCTTATTTCTCCGAATTTTAAAGTCGCGCCTCGCACGTAAGTGGAGACAAAGACCGGTTTACATTATTTAATGATAACACGCCATCCACTCTTTTATCAAATGTTAGCGATGACTTGTCGTTCAAATACGGCTGTTGAATTCGGAACAATGAACCGGTCTGATATCAAAGAACACCCTCTTGCGAAACTCGTAATGTTATGACTTATGCAATAGACAGCTGGGATAATCATAGAGAAATTCAGATCATTTGCACGTAAACGCTTTAACCGTAACATGGGTCAGTTCGCGAATTGTCGTCGGTGATGGTTTTCACTTTTTAATATTTTTATATGTCCTTCAATGTGTAGTTTCATCCCATCTACATGTGTATCAAATAATTGATATGGCTCGTGATTATACTAAAGCGGAATTAGTAGATATCGTACTTATTTACGGCGAATCTGGACAAACTGCACACGCTCGAGGACGATATGCAGAATTATTTCCTAAGAGAAATTTACCAGCAGCACAAATATTTGTTGATTACCGATCGTTTGGTTCCCTCCGTCACCCGGCTTGAAGGCCCTGGAATTTTTCTGGTAAAGCCACCATAAGAAATTAGTTTATAATATCGAAGTAAATAACGTAGAAAAATTAATAAATCACATAAATGCGCCAATAAGCCACTTCGTGCGTGATTTATTACTAGCACATCGAACATTTTATAGAACGGTGTTGAAAACATCAGACTGGTTATGTATTTTTTGTTATATTTAAAAGAATTAGAATTTGTTTTCCATTCTCTTTATCCTTTTAAATGATGAAGGTGATTGAAAGGACTGTGGTATAATTTACTGACACTATATCCTTGCAATCACCTTCATTGATTATGGCTTTCCACCCCAAGGAATTAAATCGCTTCAAAAAGTGAGTATACAGTTTAGTCTAATTCAAGCAGATATCTTATTTCTTAAACGCAAGAAAAATAATGTTTTCCCAAAATCTATAAAAGTTAATGTTTCAAAAAATTGTAAGCAATCCGAGAGTACCATAAACAGCGCGAAAAAGTGTTGGCTTAGAATGAAATAAGATATTTGTACGGAAAAAGGAGTAAATTAGAATTAGAGTTATACACTATACGTTTAAAAATAACCCGTAACTTAGAGGAAAGCAATTTCCAAACGTAGTGTGATTTTCAAACACGCGTTAAAGAACATTGTCAACATAGGCTAAAAACCAAAAATGTATAATCAAAATAAGAAATTCAGGAAGTTTTGCCCAAAGGAAAAATAGTAGTAAGCGCGTCAAGGAGTTACACCACTAATATGTAATCAATCGTCCGAGACCTTGACTAATACCGAAATCGCACTCTTCAGTAAAGGTTTAAATCATAAACAAGCGTAAACAGGGGAAAGACAACAATAGAAGAATTGATCGCCGATATAGAAACGGGTATAAAATATTTAGAATCGAATACGAAAGAATACGTTAATTGTGTTACGTTAGAATTCAGAAAAATTTAGAAACAAAAGCGAATGGACACGTTAAAAATAAAACGCGGCTTTGAAAAAGAAAGTTTTTACCTAAAACCGGATAAAAGAAATAAAATTGTTATCATGGATAATTTAGACTATTGTGTAAGGGTAAACAGTATGCTTTCGAGTGGATCTTATCAAACAGTTAAGAAAAACCCCTCTACCATCGTTGATTAGACACACGAATGTTCATTGAGATCAATGTTTTCTATTTGATAAACTGAATTTCAATTCAGCTAACTACTAGAGAAATGGCATTCATCGGTTTGTTTATTTGACAAATTCATGTTTGCATGTTTAGAATTTACGGAAATGTTTTTGCAAATTTCATTACAGCTATACATGGCAGTAAACTATGTTATAATTGGAGCTGGTTAAAATCGGTCCAATCCCACCCTAAATTCGTCCGAAACCAGCATTCGGGTGGCACCACGAAACATATATGATGTCGGTACGTCGCTTTATATTCTAGTTGTGTATTCGTGTAGCCTATCTTGCATTTCGTAAATTTACCCCCGTCGGGTGAAAAACTGCGCTTTTACGAAAACCTACGAAATCGGGTGTACTGTATTTTACTAATAATAATAATAATATTTATTTATTACCCAACAGAATAAATCCAACAAAGGGTAATACAAAAAAAGGGATAATGAGATTAGCGGAATGAAATAAAGGGACTCTAAGAGGAATATTTGTTCTTGGCGTAGGAACAATGATTAAGTGCCCCGATCTTGATCTGTATTTTCTGTGAACTGCACAGTAATCGTATAAATAAATAAAATGTAAAATAACCCATGTTATGCGAGAAAAAATTATCGTAGTTTTATATTAGTAATTCAAGCCCATCTTTGCCCCCTTTTGTAACGCTCGCGTATTCGCTCCAACGTTAACCAACGCTAGTTCTAATATAAACGAAGAGCAGCATTGTAAATCACAATAGGAATAATTGTGCAGATACACCAATGATAGCACGCACCGATTATAAACGTCTACTCTCTTCCCACAATTTTACGTTACACGCCGGTTTCCTTCGAACAAGATGCACGTTGTCCACATCCAATCAGATAATCTTACCAACTCAACTGTGAGGCAGCAAATTAATCACATTATACCACCACCAATTCTCCGCAGTAACATTAACATGCGGCAGACTATCATCACATGCGGGGACTTTTGTCGGAGCGAGACAGTGCAATGCACTACTACTACTACTACTTGCCAGTTAAACATACATAGACGATTTTACTTCGATGCTCCCGGTGTACGACGCTATCGCATGTTGAACTTCTGTATCTGTATCATGACGATGGAGTGTATTGACTTATTATTAGTACCGGACCAATTTAATCTACATAAACGCGAAGGTCGCGCAATGAGTCACTATATTCATTAACGCGACAGTACAGATATATGAATCGAGTGGACTTCCCATTGCTCCTGGAGAATCGACCGCCATCAACGCACGGTTTCAGTCTCCTTTTTTGTACTTAACCCTTTTAATTGAACCCAATTACTGAGGCTAGGCAGAGAGGCCGTTTGCCGTTCTCATAGCCGCTGTGCAGTTACCGACTGGTGGGGGTCTGTTATTTCCAATGCAAATCGAATGTCACATTACGACCATAGGGGTATTACATTATCGACTTCTGTTACTAGCATATGTCTTTCGCTAATTGCACAAATGTTTTACGTATGTAAGAATATGTAGGTTGAAATAAATGCGAACGAGGTTCTACTAGCTGGAAAGGAATATATCAATTCGAAACGATGACGGTGACTTTAGCACAATGCTGATTAATTTGGGAACTTGGGAAAAATAGAGAGACCGCAGATTTCTAATACTAGGGTAGTCTGAAACGTTTGAAGTCTAACATAGAAACTTTTCTTTTCATGATCAAACACAATTTTATTTTTCGACATAGTCACATAAATTGTTACGCTTAGTCCAGCGATGCTTCAACTGCTTTAACCCGTCTAAATAATAGTTGGCGTCTTGCTCTCCAAAATAGGAATTTACGGAGTGTGATCTCCTTATTCGAAGAAAATCCTCCGGGTCAAACCTTGAACCTAGGAAACAGAAAATAGTCACTCGCCACCAGATCCGGTGAAGGCGGAAAGTAGTCTGTCAGTTCGAACTGACACTCCACTGAATTTTGGCTATGGTGATTACTGGACTGTGTGACTGTGTGTGTGTCTTGATAAAGCAACACTTTTTCTTGTCTAAATGTGACCGTTGTTTGCCATTTCTGTCTTCAGCTGGTCAAGCAATGATGCCTAGTACGTCCCCCGTTCCAAGATAGTTGATGAATACCATCATTATCCCCGAAAAACCTTCCATTATCTTGCCGGCCGATGAAACGGTCTTCGTCTTCTTTGGAGCACGTTCGCCCTTTGCAATCCACAGCTTCGACTGTGCTTTCACCTCAGGAGTGTAGTATATAAAATAAATCAAAATTCCCCTTACCACAGCTGTCGGAAAAAATCCAGATACGTATTTCGGCAACTAAGTTGCCATCCTCAGTGGAAGACTTGGGGAATTCACCAGCCATATCCAGCTAATGCTCAAGACGAACACTACACAACGAACACTGTACAACATTAAAGTACTGCACAATGAACGTCACACACTAAACGCGCGAAACACACCAAAACACTGTTCACACTCACTTATGCTTATTTGCATCTAAGTGAAGTGACACATATCCAAAGTGAAGGAAATCCAATGAATTATGATCAAAAAAATGTTACATCATAAAATAGTAACATGCAGTAAGTACACGTTTTTCGCTAGTATCGTATCAAACATCTTCAACAGTAAGCAGGTGTTCGGTACTTTTTTCAAGATCAGTTAAACTTAATTGTTTTTTATTGGTTCCAAAACTATTTTGGAAATTGTATATCTGACCTTTAAAAGTAGTGTGTGTAACGATAAAATACTATTTTCTTTTACAATGTTAAGAGCTTCTACAGCTTTCATTTCTTTCAATCATAAGTGAAGAACCTCCTCGAATATTATTATCATATTACCTTTTCTTCCATCCAAAATAAATTGTCAAGAGAGCGACTTTCTTAGGCTGTTACAGTGGTGTTACCCCTTAAGACGTTATATGGAGTTATTCATATTTTATTTTATTGAGATTTTGCCTCTCGAAATAAGTTTTCTACTAGTATTGCGTACTTTTTTGTATTAGAATTGACCATATGACTACTAACATTAAAAAACGGTGTCGATCACCTATTTCGAAACACTCGGTTACTGCTTCGTTTCAGACGCGTACGAATAAATCCCAAGTTTCGTTGCATACTTCCATTATCCAAGTTTCACGCCCCATAACGATGTTATAAGTCGATAAGCTGATAACATTAGAAGGACCCGATGCCCGAAATTTATATAGCAGCCTGCACATCCCTCCTACGTCAGTAAGAATAATACTGCGTGGGTTTATGAAATCTTCTACATTGTTTTCTCCAATTTTTATGTACTTTCTTTCTATCGTTAAATACTAGAAACGGAGGCGGGTTCGTCTACAGACAAAAGAAAACCAAATCTTATATTTTCTATGCCGATTCGATTTTTCCGAATTTTTTTATGCGCCCCCAGATTACTTATTATACGAACCGACATAAAAGGACTCTTTTACGTTTTATTTATTGCTTTTTAAAAACAAAACTTTTATTGCTACGTTTCATATCGAACTGCCATATAAAACTTTTTCGAAAGAGATGACGTTGCATACACAGGGACGACCGCACGCGTGCGCGCATTAGTTTTAAAGCATCCAAAACCCTTCATCACGCCCTGCACACGCACACATGCACACACCCGTAGAGCTTTGGAGAGAAACTTTTTCCGAACCGCCAGAGCGTTGGAGCGAGCCGACGAGGACAACCGCAGTCGCCTTTTTCGGGTTTTTCCCCGGCACCGACGCCACCGCAACCGGGAAATCACCGTCGTCGTCGTCGGGCAATATAAATTTCACCCCGTGCTCGCTAGCAGCCGCGTATATAAAATCGGGACATCGGTGATCGGCGAACATCTGACAGACAAGGTGTGAGTCCGGGCGGCCGGGGAGGTGCCAAGGGGACGGGCGTGCAGACGCCTCGGCGTCGCCTGAAAGTCGAGGCGCCTGCCCCTGACTGCTCACTTGATCTTTTAATCCCGACATACGCGTTGGAAATTAATCACCCTCTTCTCTCCATACACGTTTTCCATGCTCGACTATTCACCATCTCCATCGTCTTCGTCCTTCTCGCTTTATCTCGCTTTCTCGTTCCGTTTTCTCGGCGTTCTTACATTGTACGTCACACGGGCTGTCGCTATGAATTATTCATTAATCTAGATTCTTATAATTCTCGCTACTTACATTATATTTCAATTAATTACCGACATCACTGGCTGCTCTCCCGCTTTTACCAGCGATTACTCTCTCTTCGCGTGCACTGCTTCCGCTCGAAATTGTCCATTCTTTTCGCATGTCGAAATATATGTGTGTGCGCTTGAAAGTAGGTTATTTTAGGATCGCTTTACGACGTGTTTATATACGCGGCGTAATTCATCGAAATGAGGACTATTTATATAACGCAATTACTTAATAACATAAGGGTAGGAACTGTTTGAGAACTTTGGATTAAAGCGTGGAATTGGACCATAGGAAACCACACGCATTTGTTCACTTTTTTCTATGTAATCATTTTCTCAAATACTATAAGTTCGACATGTCGATCATGCATTACCAATGCAAAACCATTCAACCTTCGATTCATTAAAACCGAAATACTTTCGTAAAACCCACATATTAGGAAATACCTCAAAGGTGGTGCATATGAAACTTGCGGGAACATTATGGTGGTGTTATCGCATGTTATATCATATACTTTCTATTATATTTCGTTGCAGTGTTACAGAAGTTTGTAATTTTCGCTACATATTTCGATTAAGAAAGTCAGATTAGGTTTGAAACGAACTGAAAAGAGTATATATACAGTGGTGTGCATGAAAATAGCAGTGGTACATTAAATGACTAAAATTCTGTCTATTTCTGAAAACCATCTGTAGTAATCTGTAGAAATTACTTCAAAATGTATTTTATACAGGCCGCATTTACATCGAAGGGTGTAGGTGGAGAAGTCCCATTGTATCTGACAAAAACCCTTGAGTTTAGTGTGCATTAAAATAGCAGCAGTACTGACATAACGTGGAAGTGCAGTTATCACGGGAAAAATACGTTCTAATTTCATACAATTTGTTACTACAGATACGTCTTAAACTGTTTAAAACTTAATTGAATATACACAAATTTACATTAAATAATAATAGGCCGATCAAAACACCATACATCTGAGAAGCACTTGAAGTTAAAGTTACACTTCAATATTATTAAATTGGGATTTTATAAAGGAATCCATTTCAATATTAAAGATATATGATCTAAGAATAAACAACATGAATCGACCACGCCTTTTAACCAATGAACAGTGTGTAAGGGCATCAACTTTGTTAGAAGTGATATCGCCAATGATCTAGGTTTTAATCATTCCACAGTTAGTCGAGTGGTAAAAAGATTTAGGGAAACTGCATTAGACTCTAGAAAACGTGGACAAGGTAGAAAGAACGTCTCCAGTAGAAGAGGGATAAGCGTGTTCTCCGACAACAAGTTTTGAGAAACCGATATCGCACTAGTTCCGATCTTAGTAATAAACTCTAAACAGCCAGAAATGTTAGGATTTCCGCTTAAACTGCCAGAAGCAGGATTGAGTGCAAATGGAAGAAAGTTTACGTTTACCGATGAAACGAGGATAACCTTGAAAATCTCCAAATGGCCGTGCAAGGGGTATGGCGAAGACATGGAGAAAAATCTTTAGACTGCACTATCTCCCCAAGGGAGCCGTTTGATGGTACATCTACAATGTTCTGGGGAGAAATTTGTTTTGACGTTCACACAGATTTAGTCACTATTAATCAGAAGTCAATGAATCCTGCGTTCTATCTGGAAAACATTATTCAAGACCATGTCATGGCTTTTGCACCTTTTATAGGAAATCATTTCATTTTAATGCAAGACGATGCTCGACCGCACACAGCAAGACCGATTTTGGAGTACTTAAATGACATTTATATTCAAGTTATGGACTGGCCACCGCGAAGCCCTGACTTAAATCCATTAGAGCATCTTTGAGATGCTCTGTAAAAAAGAGTGAGATGTCATTTACCTGCCCCTAGGAATCGTCAAGAACTGGAACTTGCCGTTCTTTTAGAATGGGACAATATTCCCCAAGAAACCATCCGAAACTTAATCGCAAGTTTACCACGCGGAATGCAAGAAGTTATCAGAGCTAGAGGTAGTGCCATTAGATTTTGAAAATTTGTTTTTGTTGTACTTACAAAGTTGAATAAATTATAATTCTTCTTCGACTACAATAAAGCTATGGTTTTGTTCAAATACCAACTAAGACAAAAGTGCGTTGCTGCATTACTTTCTAATTATTTCCTTTTAAACTTCCATATATAAATATTGAATAATATTTGCAATATTTAAGGTATATAGACAGTAATTATAGTGGTACGTTAATTTTGAACGGAAGTTTATTTAGAGTTATCCAAATTCGTGTGACAATAGGAGGAATCACTTTATTTGCAGCTGAATCTAGCTAATATTAAATGACATCGCAAAGTCTTCAGCACATAGTAAATTTTTGGTGAATTTCGGAACTCCGCAAATTTCACTACCTACGAGGCTAGTATCTTTAATGGTATCTTACCGAAATGTAAATCTCTAGATTCCAGGAGTAAAGTGAAAATCGAGTTATTAAGCGGATTATGTTAAAGCAACTTGCAAATCGAATAACTGGTGGTGGTTCTACATTTAGCACACCAATATCAATAGCAATATTGTAATCTCTCGTAAAATTATAGCTATCGAAATACAAATTTGACCAACATTGGTGTGACAAGAGTAAACATCGACAGTATCAAAATGTTTATGTTCTTATGTCTCAACGTTAATAAGCTGAATAGACACTTAAACTTCAACAGTTTCTCCTTCGATGTTGAAAAAAGCTGATCTACTTAGGAAATGAAATTTTGTCCCCCTTAAGGATCTTCCTATGACATATAGCCGGGCAAAAAAGCGGGACAAAAGCTTTCCGTTTTTGTCGCCGACCGCTAAAGTATTACACGAAAAAGGTGTAAGTTCTCAATAAGAGAAGCCCGAACCGGATCTTTTCGGTGGCCCGGCGCCACAGTTTCCAACATCGACAGAACTTCGACACGGTTGTTCCGCATTTCGGCCTTCTACGAAATCCCGTTCTCTTTTGTCCTCGTTCTTCCTACGCGTACGTAAGCGCGTATTCGCTCGCACTTACGCGTCGTCGTAGTCAGCACACAGCAGCAGCCCCTATTATCCGCGCGCTAATGGATTAAACCTATTATCCAGAGTAGGGCATTGTTATGAAATTGTACATCTTAATTGATATCTACAACTAGGACTGTCACCTATGGGAACGCGAATTGAATTAAATTTCTTGGCGACTGTCAATTTAATTAAGTAGATTTATTGGACGCAATTTTTCGCGTAAATTTCGTTACGTCACGATTATCGAATTAATCAATCGATGCTTCCGCGTCGGCAGTTAGCGCCAGAATTGAATTATCGCTTTAATCTTGCTCTAAATGCTAAATGTTTCGAAGAATACTTTGTTTCAAGCTCATCGAGTTAGTGCTTATTAAAGCCTTCCTTTGGAACGTTGCTATGTAGACGTTGCTAACCCTCTTGTCGTGCTTTCACAATAATTAATGTATGATAGTAATTTTGATGTCAGTGAGACTGCTGACTTAACCAAAGATATCATACCATAAGCCAGATTGTGGTTACAACTTGACACCAAATTTAATTTTCACGAATGAACTGATCGTAGTAAGTTTGGGTCAAGCATATTTGCTGCGGCTTGGACTGCTGGTCACGTTTTGACACCAAATATAAGGAATTGGTTTCGTACCAGTAGTGGTAGTAGCGTAGATATTAGAATGGCACTGCGAAAAAATATACTTTCATTGAACGAAAAATGGAAATAATCAACACGTTGAATAAACAAAAGTTGTCAGTTCGTGAACTAGCGCAAAGGTAAAGAAGATATTTCATTTATAGAAAATAGACGATTTTCCGCATTTGTAAATATTTTTGCAAAGGTTCAATATCGGGAAAACACAGGCTGCAGAAATTTCAAAACATAAAGAAAACATACATCGCAAATGGCAATTCGGTATAAATATTCACCAGAAGAAAAGTTTTCTTAAACCTGAAGGTCCTCGTATAGACCAAATGTGTTTTGATTGGTTCGTAAAGGCTAGAAGCCAGAACATTCCCATTTCTGGACCGATAATAAAGGCCAAGGCAAGAGAAATAGCTCGGCAAATGGGATACAGTACATGTTCTGCGCCAGATGGTTGGCTACAAAAATGGCGTAGAAGACATAACATTACTTTCAAACGTATAGCTGGCGAAGCTTCAGATATAATTCAGATAGACGTCGGCCAGTTCAAGGCAAACCTTCCATCTATATTGCTTGGATATCAAGCAGATGATATTTACAATGCTGATGAAAGTGGGTTATTCATCCGCGCTTTGCTTGATAAAACTTTCGCCTTGAAATCTGACAAATGTATCATTGGTAAGCTGTCGAAGGAAGGTCTCACCATTTGTGTAAACATGGCAGGGGAAAAAGGGACGTTGTTTGTTATAGGTAAAGCGGCTCGCCCTCGAGCATTCTAAATTTTTTAACTAAAGATCTACCAGCAAATTGAAGATCCAATAGAAAGGCATGGATGACGCGAGACATCATGCCTGAATGGTTGCAGCAATTTGATAAGAAAATGAGACCACAGGAGGGAAAAGTTTTTTATTCTTGGATAATGCAGCATCTCATCCTAGAGATTTGAATTTAACGAATATTAATATATTTTTTTACCTGCAAACACAACTACAGCATGTCAGTCTTTGGATCAGGGCATAATCCAAAGTTTCAAGGTTCATTACAGGGGCTTTATTTTGAAGCACATATTATTTATCAAAAATTGATACAATCAATTCAGCATCACAGCTGACAAGACGTATTAATGTACTTGAGGCTTTATACTTCATTAAAGCTTCGTGGGATAAAGTTGAAGCAGCGACTATTAAAAATTGCTTTCGTAAGAGATAATTGCTTCCTTCCAAAATTTGATGCCGAAAATGAACTGGCATTGTTAACACTTTTAAATCTACGAAGCAGGTTCGCCGAATTAAGTAATACAAATTTGGAAGAATTTTTATATATCGATGAAGCAGTCGCCACTGAATATCACGACATAGATTTTCAATTAGAAAATGAAAATGACACTATGGAAGTAAGCGATTCAGAGGACGAAGTCAATGACCAAGCCCCTGGTTCGATAAAATCATCTACTTATACATATGAATTTGTAATAAAAGATATGTAATGAAATTGGTATAAGAGCTAGTTATTATAACTGAATCTACGGAAATACTGTTTTTTATTCATTACCTTAAAAATGCATGTCAAATAAAGATCTTTTCGAGCCATTCCATAAGCGGACATTTCCTATAGTCGGACGAAAACACTCGGACCATGAGTGAATTGTGCATATTTAGGAGCCGTTGCTAAATGCGTTTTCATTCTAACTTCTTCTCTTTAAATCGGAACGTATCGTCCGAATTTAATTGATAAAGGCTTGCAGCTTGTCCACATTATTACTTGTCTTGGTTCTTCTTCTCTCCTTTGCATGTCGATCAAAAACTAGTTTTGTCCATACTGCCATCCTATCCAGGAATACTGAAACTAGCAGTACTTCAGTATTCCCGAGGGACCTAATAGCATGGGCAGAAAGAAAGACTTATTAAGCAAATCTGGCCAGTGGCCCTATTGTGAAGTAGTCAAGGTTAAGTCGTTGGACTAGGCTGCACCATGAATCCTAGATGTTAAAATTGAACATGCGCAACTATGAACTTGAAAGAAGTTTACATCTTGAAACCCTGTCATGCAATGCTACGAAGATAACCAAACTTGGATTGCACTACTTAATTAATTATCCTCGGTTATTCCCCAAAACCACTTACATATAAACATATGCGTCCGTTATCAGCATAAATTAAATTACTTCTTTATATACGTCGTTCCTTTTTAATTTAAGACGCGGTTAATTAATACAATTTGCTTAAAACGATCGTAAATGTTCAGACCTAACGGTCGCACGTTAACAACCGTCAAATACTCCTTACGGATTATAAATTTAAATGAACGCGATTTATCAGCCTGATCTTCGCGCATAAATTTCGCCAGTTGTTTAACATTACGGCTGCCCATCCATCATATTTACAACTGCGTCCACAGATCGCTGCGTACGTCGCAACTTTACTCGTCATTCGGCGATTTTTCGTCCGACACACTTCGTAAATCACAATATTTTACGAGTGTTTGATTTTTCGATTAGTAGAATTTAGTGACGAAGGTGTTCCTCCCTGCCCGTACGTGGATCGGAATTCTGGAAAATTTTCGAAATAAAAAAGGAAAGAAGAGAGCAACGGCGATTAATAAATAAAACCGAGCGTGTCCGTCAATCGCCAACAAAACATTTTAAATAATTGATCGTCCGAGAGTCGACTGCGTACGTACTCGCGGCTATACGGGTATGGTACGTGCGAGATATGAGGAAATCAGGTGGCATAATGCATGCAGATTACCGCCGTCGTTATGAGGCACTCGTCTTAGCTGAGATCAAAAGATCGCTTAAATAATTCTGGCTAGTAAAAGACTTTGATGGGCGAAGCGGGAAAACTAGATGAATACGGTCGCGTTAATCAATTATTTAGGATTCGCGTGTGCTGGTTGCGCCTTGTCCTTAGTAGCTGTAAGTCGATGTTTCATGCGGATAATGGCTGAGATTATCTTACGCATTTTAATACGATTGCCGCTGCTGATAAGGGAGAAGTAAATTGCGGTAAAGTTGTTTGCGTTCGTTTTTCTTTGGTTTCGGAATCCTTCTCGGGAAGTAAGAGTTAAAAGGATTTCTCACTAATTGATGATGAGTTCTAATGAGGACATACATACGTAGGAATCACGGAGGCTACTGAAAGAAAACGATAGTGTCTGATTCAAAGACGAATCAAAGATAGATACTTGAACCGGAATATGTGTATATGAGGCGGAAACTGGGACAACTCATTAAGCTGTAATACAATCAAACTTTCAGTACGAATTGACAGCTTGGGATCTTGACCATGATCAATGGGGCAGAGAACGGGCTGGGCTGCAACCTGAACTGCAAGTAATACACTGTATCACACACAAGTCACGAGATACGCTAGAGTGTTCGCAACGAATTCGCGTTCTAGCATTGGACTGATCGAATCGAAAAGGGGTCGACTGAACGAGTCGGAAGAACGAAGTCGGATATGGAATATCGATGTTGACGTACCGAATGCCGACTTTTGAATGTTGAAATGTGAATGTGTCTGAAGCTCGAGTTAGTGTGCGTGAAACTGAAGCTCGAAATGATCTGCCAATTTATCCTGAGGAGAAGGAGTTTAACGAACTACCAACATATCAATCAGGAAGCGGACGAACGGAAAACTTGCAGATATGGGCGTACGGAAAGAAAAGTGAAAGAAGAAATTATCTAATTTCTTCTTTAATGTTTTTCTTTCCCTATGCCCTCATATTTGGGAGTTTTACGTTCGTCCACTTCCTGATTGACATTTTGGTTTGATTACCTGAAACCTACGGTTGTGTAACGTCTCCACGTCGAGGAACAGTATAGGCTGTGAGAAAAAGGCAAGCAGTCGAACACGCATACTTCAAATGGTCGATATTGTCTGAAATAAATCGAAACTACGAACTTCTGAAAGGGTACGCTGAAGACAAAAAAATGCGTACAAGGTTGACCCAGTACGGTCGATGGATTTGCTGTATCCACCGTTTCTGCTGAAAGACAATGTATGTTCCAAAAATTTTGGACCGATGCCGGTGACGTGACCAAAAAGAATGGTAGAAACGGCAATTTTGAGACTCGTAAAGGTATTTAATGTATACCTACGTTTCATGTAAATTTCAAAAGGCTGAATGGGATTATTACATCATTTAGAAAGTGTACGTTGAACGCAGATGTTGCGAATCATGTTACAAGAGTGGGACCAGAACGGAGAGGTCTTCACGATGACGGACAACCAAGAAGCTGTTAAAGTAATTTAAGACGTACTAACACTATCAAGGACTCTACAGGAATGCAGGGATGTGCTGATGTCCTTAACAATATACAATAGAGTGAATCTGAGGTAGATTCTGGAACATTCGGGTGTAGAAGGAAACAAAGGATTCAACTTCCTGGCAAGGACCTGGACCTCCATATGGAATTTCTTATCAAATTGTAAGAAATTGGCGGTGGTTGCAAGGGCTGTAGTGTAGTCATTGATACTGTATTATATCGGTAAACTCTTCACCACACAGTTATTATTATTATTTTTTTAATAAGATAAAATTTGGAGGACTCTCTACATAACGACCTGTATAATTAGAAACCTACTTTTACCATTCGCGGACGCGGTTCGCGGTTATACCGCTCTTCAGTGCGACTTCAGTGTGAGAAATAGTTCATTTCCAGATAAACGCTATATATGCTAGTTCGTTTGTTGTTTGTACATACGTGAATTCAATTAAGAAATTCCCAATAATAAATACACATTTTTGCAACTATTTACTTCAGGACTCTGTGGCAACTTAGTTGTCCATTCCTGTAGAAGTAAATAGCTGCGGAAATGCCCATTTAAGTACATATTGGGGGAATTTCTTAAATAAATTCTCATATGGACAAACATCAAACATAAACGACCTAATAAATTAAGTCCGTTAATGGACAGCTATCAAGTAATTTTGCAAAAGCTTACAAAGTAAGCACAATTGACATATGTCAATCGTCCGTGAGGAGAATTAAGCTTTGTCAACCAACACAATTATTTAGTTAAATCCGGTGACACTGTTCCGCTAGCAACGAAGAAAGCAGCTTCAAACCCTCTCTTAACGAATTCGAGGAACTTGCTGAAGAGCAGTCTCTCTTGCATGTTTATAGCGAATCCTTCAGATGATTAAACGCAACGATTGCTGCGAATGAGCAGGCGCCACATTGCAAGGACAGTGGACCTATTGACAGGACACCGTCGCGTCGGCTTAAAAAGACATCTCTAGACCATAGAAATAGTGCAAAGTCCTTATTTGCAAGACCTGCTGTGTGGAAAAGGAAACTTTGCAACCTGTCTTTGGTGTATGTCAAAAGCTGAGAAGTGTAAGAATGAAACACTTTCCTGCAGCTGAGATGGAGCAATTTATCACTCCTAAAGGAAAAAGATCTCAATACAGGGAGGTAAATTCAGTAAAACTAAACACTAAAGACAGAGTCGTAAAAGAACCAGTTCGATTTACCTTCCCGTTTCTTGCAATAATTCTACATAAATTTGCCGTGTTAAACTTGTATAAAAGCACACCTTCGATTAAGCCGAAACGGTCGTCAGTAAATAAATTATCGCTTGTGGTTAGTAAATTACACCTCTGTAAATTAAAATCGGGAATTTCGACATATATACCTGTCAATTCATAAATTTCATTTCGGTAGTAATTAGTCGGTAATAGCGCCATATGGCGTACTATTTTACCGCAATCTGCACGTTACATTTAATCGCTTCCCGTTGCCGGAGAAAAACTTGCAAAAATTATATAATGTCGAGGAAGGCCTTAAAACAGATTGCGGAATGACTATATTTAAGTAGCGATTTTAGAGCAGACGTAAGTATCGACGGAACGAAGATTTATTATACGACTTTCAAATCTCTCCAATATCAAGAAAATAACTAGAGCATGTCGCGGTGAATATGTATTATTAAATATATTTTTACGTATTTAATTAATGTTCATTCAGGAATACGGTTAGGCATTTGCATAATGAAATTTCCAACCCACCTTTCCGCGTAACTATGCGTGCACCAATATGATATATCCACCATCGCAGTGACGCATCTCCCCGTTTGAGTTATAACCACATAAAACATAAATTATCACCGTATCTACGCACAGTCATTACCACTCGGAGAAAGACAAGACGTAAATCTCGGATCGGGATAGCAGTGAAGAAGAGTCAATAGCCGCAGGTGGCGTCATGAACATGATCCGAATCTATTCATAATTCATCCAGTTGCCACCTTTTACATGCGTGAGTATACGAAGGTCGTTAAGATATTCGAGCGAAAGGATTTTTCGAACACCCCCGCGATGCAATTTCCAAACCGAATTCGAAGTCGTTTTGAGGATTTGAAACGTCCATAACGTCCCTTATTTGCTTATCCTACATGGATGAGGGCGATATTCGAAATTTGATAGCGTTTAAGTCGCTGGAAGACATTAAAAAGTGACAGGAAGTCCGAATTACCCACATAAAAGACGAAAGTAGTTCCTCGCGTCTGGGAGGGAGTGGCGAGTTGGCGCCTTTGCCAAGAAAGAGGAAAGCGGAGATTCAGGTACGATCATACGAGATTATGCAAATATTCAGCGGATACGATTCAGACGCGAAGTGAACATTCTATATTCAAATATCTGAAGGAAATAACCCGGAATTAAATCCGATGGAAGCGCACCAATCGATTGGTAGGTGGCCCGAAGTCTCCCAAGTTTTTCAGGGCGAAATCGCGTTTTCAATATGTAAAATTAAAAAACCCCTAATAGCATCTTTTCGGAAACTCTATTAAAAATACTTGCGAGGAATAAAAAGTTGATAATGAAGAAATACCTCGAACGAAAAAGGACGAATATAGAATAAGTTAATAATCAGAAGCCGAAGGGAAACCGTAGAAATGGAATGCAATAAATAAAAATGGCGGAAATCAAAGTTTTATAAGCGGCTTTATGTTCGGGAATGAATTCGTCGGGGAACGGTCGGTCTTACCGGTGCGTACGTTTGAAAATTAAAAATTCCGATACTGTTACGTTGGAAGCGAAAGTTGGAAAGTATTGTCTGGATTATGTCAGATGAAAGAAACATTTACGACGGGGTCGATTTGTTCAGAGCAGCCATACGTTCGTGCTTACGTCTTTTGCCTATTCGGGAAAGGGAAGGAAGTGAATTTGAACGAGTTTCGTTTAATTTCGTCAAGAGATACTGCTTTGAAATTCGATATTTGCTATCTTCACTTTCATTCGCATGTATACTTAGCCGATTTTAAAAGAAATAAATGCGAGCAATTAAAGAGAAGGTACATGAAAGGAAAATTGTGCCCCAAGTTAGGATGTATTTTTCCAAATTTATTGAGGTTAATGTAAATTAAGTACTTACCTGCACCACATCAATGCTTTAGAAACTTCCAAAGATGGAAGATGCATATTTCGACCACCAAATCTTCAGTACAAACACACAAAGAAAAGGAAACGTAAAATTTGGCTAACGATAGTTTTAAAAGGCGTATCTCTCCACTTCACAATGGACAGTGAAGAAGATTTATTTCAATTTTGAATGATAGACAATCCCAGTTTTATCCTTTTTGACATAACAACGATAATTTTTTCTCTTAGATTACATATCTTAGCAACTGTTTATGGAAGCGCTTTTACGTTATAACGAATATGTCGCTTTAACATTAAGAAAGAAAGAATTTTGCACTTCTATTACCAAAATTCCTCTCTTGAGGTTCTAAGACCGCTATTTGTTTTGCGAAAAATGGTATGACATTGTCCAGTTAGTGAAAATCTTGATTGTTTTCACCAACGCTGGTAAAATGATTTTTCCGTCTCCGAAAATGTAATCGTACAGAGTGTTCGTGAAGAGTCGATATATCTAAAAGTAGGGCGCACATGTAAACCAAAGTTTTTCATTGATAAATTTCAGGATAGTTTTTTATTAATTAAATTCATATAGAATTCCACTGTTGGGGCGAATAGTAACGTCTTTTTACTTTTATTGGCTAGTTTTGTGAGCGCCAAGAGGGACCCAGCCCAGCCCAGCTCAAAGCTTAGGCAAACTAATTCAAATAAGACCGTCTATTTTGCGAAAAATGGTAGAAAATTGGGCAATTAGCGAAAAATTTGGATGTTTTTATGAATTCAGCTACCATAATGACCAAACGAAGGCAAGCACATCAATTTAAGCTTTAAAATCTCTTCTAATGTCCTCAAGAATGTAATAGAAAATTTCCATCATATTTGATGGTTTCGATATTTTAATAATTTGTCATAAGATATCAAACCACCTAAGAGTAGTTTTAGTTCTGCATCAAATTGGTGCTTTTCGCCTGTAGATTTCAGGAAAATCTTCTTCTCTTTAATGCGATAGTTATAAGTGTAGAAACGTGGAAATTCAGAGATCTTGCACGTAATCTGGAATGACAATCGTTCTTAATTACTTTTTCGAGATAATCTTAAGGTATTTTTTTGCTAAATCACATCTGTCAAAGTCGGCCATCACGAGAAAAATAATCCTAAAAATATGTAAACACGATTAAATTCGATAAGTTTCATATTTGGA
The DNA here is from genome assembly GCA_038088585.1 of Chrysina gloriosa. Taxonomy (NCBI): domain Eukaryota; kingdom Metazoa; phylum Arthropoda; class Insecta; order Coleoptera; family Scarabaeidae; genus Chrysina; species Chrysina gloriosa. The sequence goes on along the minus strand of CM076093.1, from coordinate 23,672,599 downwards.
TAATTTTTCAGATGGCTACGTTTAGAATTTCAACAATCGGCATACCTAAAGGTGGGTTGTGCTATTCATCAAATCCAAGCGTTTCATCGGTATATTTCAAGAAATTTTATCATTTAGAAGGACAAATCCTCATCGATGCCAAAGTTGTAAGCGAAAGAAGATGAAAATTCAAATATTTTGTAAGTTTCTTATAAATTTTAAGCGAAATATGCAGGAGACAGCCATACTGAATTGCATTTCTGACTATAATTTTGACGTGTTTGTAGTTATATTGATAAATTAGTCTATCTATAACCAATTCCATAACGGGGGAAGATCTAAGGTTTTGCAAATCTAACTTCGACTACAACCAAGCTGGTACCAGTACGTTCATCAGTTCGATAGGTTTGATGATATTTTGTGTAAGATTTTCAGTTTTTTTTTTTTTTTTTTTTGACGAAAAATCGACATATGTACCACTCCGTATTGATATTAAAATCATAAGTGTGGAAATTTTTTACATTTCCTGTAAATCTTAAGAACAGATAAGAACAGATCACCATAGTTAATTTCTGAAACTAACTAGTTAGTCTTAAAGTTAGTTATTACATATAGAAAAATAGTGGAAATAATTGTAACATTTGAGTGGAATATACCTACAAATTTGACCACAAATGTGACTAAACCGAGGCCAATACAACAATGTAGATCTTGTCAGAATTTTTTCCTTCATCCCTAAGGATATAATTGCGCTAAGTATGAATTGGATTTGGCAGGTTTGATGTTTTGCGTTATATCTGAAATCAAAGCTACTCATTGGTAGATTTTAGAAAAATCAGGGATAGAAGGAAATTCCCAATGCTGCTAAAGTTATAAGCGAGAATACGCAAAAATTATATTCGAATCCTCTTTCACGTTTCATGCAAGTTTTTATTGGCGCCGAAAATAGTTGATGACGTGGTTGCATGATTTGCATTAAAATATTTTTTACCATACAGTTATTTTATATTTTAATAACGTTCGGTTGAATATCGTCCATGATGATGACCTCATCACCAGCGAAACGCGTGCCCCGAACTATTAGTGTAAAAATAGAACAGTAATAAAGTTATTGACTTAAGTTCTCATTAGTTTCTTGAAAATAGGCAAACTCTTTTGCATGTAAATTTGCGGCAAATTTCTGGATAACTTGTCCGTAAAAGAGTATCCTCAACGGAGTTTTAGAAAGGTTAAGAGCGTCAGAAGTGCATTTCAGTTTAAGGCAAAGAAACTTTGATATTAAAAAAATTATAATATCGGCCTTCCTATGATAGAAGGAAAGTATTTTTTTTACAAAATTTGTTTTATCTTGTTTGAATATTCTTATATTGTAATTTAATGCGTAAGTTGTGAAACTACGGTGTAGACACTTTTCCATCGGGTTATTTGTACCACTTTTCAGATCAAAAAGAAGACAAAATTGAAAATTGACAGATATTTCAAAATATACTATAAATACATATATTCTCTACAAAATCTAAAATTTTCTCTTTTTTAACTTAAAGGGTGGTGGAGGTAATCCGAAAGATTAATAATGAAAAAATAAAGAGCCACATTTCTATGAATTTGTCAGTTATTCATAAAAATACGGCTTCCTCATATTTGATAGTGGTTACAAGGACTGTGATGAAGTATTATTGACACTACCTCAGATCACCACATTATTTGACCAAATTCGGTGAGATACAGTTTGAAGATGCTAGCCTCGTTACTAACGAAACACGTGTCACCGGCTTCAATCAAATAATTTGTGATGAGGAGTTTATCGGTGTGATACTATGTCAATTCATCATCCTTTAGGTATATTACGAAAGGCAATAAGCTCAATTTGTAACTAAATTGATAAATTATATTCGTCACACCCTTCTTGCGGGAAATTTGGTTGAACATTTGACATTCATACGTCTGCATAATTCGAAACAATAGCATAAACTCGAAGTGTGTATGTGTGTAACGTGTTTTCATCATAATGCCAGTTGCATCCAACAATAAATTTCTATTAAGATAATAGCAGAGTAATTTTATAACTCTGTTTAATATAATTACATTACGGATGCGCATATAACGAATTGTTTTGATTTATTAAGTGCGAGGAATTTAGCGCGCTAAAATTGCAGAGTTTAACATCAACATCTTTGAGAGAATTCTGGATGTGTAACAACAAAATCCTTAAGTATGTTTTTCAAAGATTTTTTAATGCCTTATTCCCATCCATTTTTTTTTTGTTATAATTTAATAAATTGGAAGCAAATCTTGGCCCAATTATGAAACGTGGAAAGTATTTTTCCCACTATTTTTCACTTTCGGGCATTCACTTCGACGTTCCAGATTAGACGATTTATGAAAGCAGCTTACATTATATCACTAGAACTTGAAGCGAGATGAGATAAAATATGTATTTAACTTACAAAAGTCTGTAAGGTACATACTTAGATTTGTTTTTGTAACTTGACTTGTACTAGACCGAAATCAACATTAGGTAGGCTTCGGTGAAAGTAAATACACACTTCTGCGGTGGAACGTATGCGTATGTAAACAGCTTGAGCTTTTTGCAAAAGTTCCTGTTATTTTAAAACGCGTACCGTCTTGAAACAACAAGATTATATCTCCTTACATGACTTGATAAGTCGATAGATCTAATAATAATAAACGTTACGAAGTTGTATTTACCCAAAGAAAGGAAGGTAGGGGTGTGGATTTACTTACGAAGTTTACATATTTTAACAATTCACTTTGAAGGATTTTAACCGGTATCTTTGGGGTGTCGCGAGTTAATGGAAAATATTTTATTCGATAAGAGACGGTTTGAAGATGTTTGCCTCCTTGCTAGCGAAATACGTGTCATTGGATTTCATTTAATAATTATGTATAAAAGAATGTAAAAGAAATAAAATTACCTTTCCTACACTCTTTGGAAATAATGTCAGATACGTATTTCGACAACGAAGTTGCCATCCTCAGTGTAAAAGTAGGGGAACTAAGTATCAAGTAAGTTTAATGCTCGTTGCGTAATGCTCGTCTTGAACGTTAGCTGGATATCACCGCTGATACTTAATTTCCCCAGTTTTCCCTGAAGATGGCAACTTAGTTTCTCGAAATACGCATCTGGAATTATTTCCCAAAAGTGTGATAAGGCTAATTTTATTTCTTTAATATATTATTTTCACCAGTCTCCTTATTCTTATTTATAGTAATTGTGTGGTGAGGAGTTTACCGCTATGATTAATGGCAGTAACTGCACCACAGTCCCTGCAATCACTATTAATTCTTCTGCTTTTAAGTCACTCAGGGAAGGTTAGGCTGGTGGGCTAGTAACTTAAAGTTTTGCTTTGATGTTTCCCCATTGTTTTCTCTGGATAACTAAAAACCGATATAAAAATATCTCCAAGACTATACAGATAGGTATTTTTAGGGAATAGCACTGTCCTATGTATTTCACTTCATCCACTCGTTTCAAACTTGTACATTGCCATGTAATAAATTTTGAAATTATCAATGTTACCTTGTCCACTCGCCTTGAAGTATCTTCTACAAAAAGCCAATGATAATAGCGACATTACAATTAATGATCTACGTCAACATCGTAACAGTAATTGCTCATTCGGCTTTGCCGATACGTGCCTACATCCTTTTATCTCATTCGAAACGTATTTTTTTAATGCGTTCGTCGTACCGTCGTCCTAAGCCGGCGTTCCAGACGGTGACGTTCCCCCTCCGGCGGTGATATTTAAAGTATCTTTACATTTCGCACGTTAAACAATCGTAAGGTCATGCGCTGAAGGTTATTAGATGACGACTCTATTACAGTCGTCGAACGAACGAACGAACGAAAAAACAGCGGATCACGACCCGGTGCGGCTCTAAAATTTAAACAAGCACCTCCTCGTTCGGCGGCGACCCGTGGGACGTCTGTTTAAACAAAAATCTTGTTTGAACGGCTTCAATGTGATCTTTCTCGGTACGAATCCGTGAAGTTAGCGTCGCCGTAGTTTCGCTAATTCGCAGGTTTTATAAATTGTTATTCTGCTCGCTCTTCGTCTATGTATTATGCGGCGCAATTAGTTGGAGAAACTCACGCGTAAACTGAATCGTTATAATCAGTGTAAGCACGAGGATCACACGCCTTTAATTTACAGCTACTTACAAAATTATTAAGCGCATCAGTGCAGAATTGAAACCTATTGTCTGGTTTTGTAACAACTTGACGCGTTGAATTTTTTCTAACTAATCATACGCTAGGTGTTAGGAAGCGTAAGGAGACATGTGGGGCCGAATCAAAAATGAAAATATATAGTTTTGTCAGCGGTAATTTGGATCACATCGAAAGCGTATTTCAGAAAACACTAAAGCTACTAACAAATCTGCACAGACAGTTTACTATGCGAATTTTAAACTCACAATCAGCTATGGAATTTTTTTCTAGAATATTTATTCTCTACACTTACACCGAAAGGTAGAAAGGGTAAAAAGAGTATATATATATATATATATATACATATATTTATTCTCTAGAAAAGTGCTGCAAAGACCACTAGTAAACTAACTGAAAAGTGGAGTAAGTTTGGGCATGTATTCAAGTAGAACATTTATCTGTTCGATTTAGGAAAAGCTCTAGTTAAAGAGTTAAGTTATTATGATTGCATTCCAGTGCTCCAATCGCCTGATGAATTCGATTTAGGGAGGAACTCGAGTCATGGTAGTGTCGACATAGGGAGGTTTGATAATACTTACCTTGCCCCGCTTGTATATATTCACCCAAAACAAACAGCATATGTATATTAGCTATCGCAAATTGCATATGTCTCACAGGTGCATCAACTACTGGAGTCCAAAAATTTGTAACAAATTGCATTCGATATACGCTTCTCAGTTCTTTATTTCTTCTTCTTCTTCTTCTTCTTCTTCTTCTTCTTCTTCTTCTTCTTATTATTATTATTATTATTATTATTATTATTATTATTATGGCTATACACCCCCGAAGACGTTGAGCCTCCTAGTCGGATCTCTAGATCATTAGAATTTGGGAGATAGGCCCCATTTTCTGATTATATCCTTTCACATAATTTCTTCCATAGTTTTCTGTTTTTCGTTTTTCCTTTCCAGTTCACGTCTCCTCTTTTTATATCCTCTTCCACTTCCTTCAGCCATGTACTCTTCGGTCTTCCTCTCCTTCTTCTCCATCCCGACTTCCAGTATGTCACATCATAGATTACAGCTCCTGGACCTTGCTCTTGATTGTTTCATTTTTCTCACTACATCCATTTCTATTTCTTTTGCCACTTTGTCGTTTGTCCTTCTTCTGTACCCATTGTCATTTAGTTTAATTGGTCCTAGGCTTCGCATTACTTTTCTCTCCAATATTCTCAGGTCCTCCTCATGTTTCTCAGTTCATTAGAAAAGCCAAAATTACCTATGATATTGGATTGTGCTTTTTATACTTTTATTTTTAAAGGAATCTCCTTGATCCGTTCTTTCAATATGTTTATTTGCCATCACGGTAGTAAGCACAGAATTAAGCAAGCTTAAAGTTGAGGAATTACTAGTGGAACAGATTACGATATTTAAGTATCTAGATATAACAGCCAAGATCCCTGTGAAGACCACTCTACGAAAGCAACACAAGTCACTGTGTTTAGCCGAGACGGAGAAAGTGTCTAGTCGATCCATACCGAAGCATGTGAGTAATGTACGATCCTATTTATGTTAAATTTCGCCTCTCCCACTATGTAAGCGTTGCATCTGCCTGTATAATAATAGAGCATCACCAATTTTCTCAACATTAACGTACTTACTAGAGAAAATATGTAGAAACACATACGGAGCCGAACAGACCAAACGAAACAAATCCGCAAATGGAAATGAAGATTTTAGGACAAATATTAGGAATACCATTGAGAGGTCACCAGAAAAGTACATAAAAGAAGGATGTGAAATACGAGACGTGATAAAATGAGGAAAATGGAGCAGGCAAGCAAGAGTAAACTCGAAGATAAAACGAAGGAAGACGGAGAAAGATCTGTGAATAAATGTTTACCTTGGCGACAGCACAAGGGATGGGGAGAATGGATGTTTGACCAGTTTCTGATTTATTGTTGTGTGTACCGAAATCGGTTTTTTAAAGTTTTGATGTTGGTGCATTTCCATGAAAAAATTGTGGATAAATCTTTTAGTCTATCCTTTATAAATGAGATTGTGACCATTTTGAGCTACTTCTTTAGATGAAAAAGCAAATTTGAACTGGTATAATAGGTTCATTATTGGAACGTTACGTTGCGGAGAAGACCAGGACGGTTAGAAAGGAGTACTGAGGAGAGGAAGAAAAGGAAGACCAAGAAAAACCTGGGCAGAAGAAATGAAGACAGTGGCCGAAAATTGAGGTATAAGATACAAGATAGAGAAAAGTGGAAGGAGTCCTGGAAAAGGAAATAGGATAATAGTTCGACAGCTCAACGTCACCATCTAGCACTCGAAAGGGTAGAAAAAGACCTAAGAATTACAAAGAAAGGAAAAATAGCAAACTACATAACTGTCCTACACTGAAGTTCATTTGTTGGCAACTGTCACAGAAAGTTGTGCAAAGACTACACTGCAGCCTACATTGCATATGCCAATAATTATCACGGAGGGAACTATGCTTTGAGAGAGAATTAGCTACTTAGTTAATTTACGTTAAGGTCATTCATTTATGTATAACAGAAAATATTCCACGTCAATAAACGCATCGTATAGAGGGCCAGCACTGATTGGGGATAAATCGTGGTCATGTTCTAGTACTAAATGCACACTACGTTAGTCGAAATCTTTTCTTTGTCCGTAAAACACCGTGTCACATATGTCGGCTAAATGCCAGATCAGGTCTTGGAAACACGTCGGATATGTGAGGAAGCTAGTAATTTGGTTCATGACTGTACATGTAATCTTGACGATTGAGAGTAGAAATAAAACATAATTTATTACGTTTGCAATTCAATAATGCGCATTAATACTTAAAAATATTTAGATGTAAACACTTCCTAACGCGCCTTCGAGTTGATAATCGCCATTAAAATGGCGACGACTCTTTATCTGAATGGATTAGCAAATAAGACGTCATCTCGCGCGCAGATATAATAATGCATATTTTGCTAATGTCGAAAGATATATTCAAATTTTTTTTTGACAGTAAATAAAAATCGACAAAAATATTTACGTAGCTCCTACTCGTTTCGTAAGAAAACAAATTAACAAATTATTTTTAAACTTTTATAGCGTGATTTAGTGTTAGGAGCGATTCGATTTGATTAAACAAAAATCTTTGTTTTCCGTTTGCAGAATTCCATAAGGCACAATCTTTCGTTACACAACCGCTTTATGCGCGTTCAGAACGAAGGCACCGGAAAATCGTCGTGGTGGATGATCAATCCGGACGCGAAGCCGGGAAAATCGGTGAGGAGGCGAGCTGCCTCGATGGAGACGAGTAAATTCGAAAAGCGACGGGGGCGCGTGAAAAAGAAGGTCGACGCCATCAGAAACGGCCTAGTCGAAGCCACCCCTAGTCCGAGTTCGTCCGTACACGAAGGTTTAGATGACTTTCCAGATTCTCCCTTGCATAAGTAAGTCTTGTCTTCGCTAGTGAGGCATTTCATTGTAAATGTTGCTTGTTCCATATTTATGTCGGTTCTTGATGAAACAATTAATATTTGTAGAAATTTCACTGCGTGTATTGTTTGTAATGTAATTTAAATTTTTATTCATTTTAATTTTAGATTTTAACGTTTATATATAGTCTGAGCAAACGGCGGTAATTACGAAATAAGTTACGATATCCTACATATACACACTACTCGCGTACAGCATCGATACTAGTGTGGAGAGCCGAAAATGCCGTCGTAACTTATTTCGTAATTGTACGCTGTTGCCGCTATTTGCCCAGGCTATTGTACTATATAATAGACACTTTTTTTCCCTTGGCGTATCCTACGTTATTGCATTTGTGGAATAAATGGTATTATTATAATTATTATTGTTAAAAAGATAGAAGACTTATGCGAACATGCTTGAAACGTATTAACTACGGGTAACGATTGAAGGAACCAATTCTGCTTTATTTCACAAGACGACGATGTATCAGTGGAAGTAGATATGGGATTGTTTTTTCACTTAGACCCGAAAAACTGCGTGATGTATTTATATGTATATCACATCGCACAGTGGTTCCAAGTGCCCAAAAACCTGGCCAAAAATCAAATCATCTATCAAAATGCCTAAGGTTCATTATTTTAGTGTTTTTTGGGTCAGGGAATCTGAATCTGGCGTCAAACTTTTCAAAAACAAAATGGCTGACATAAAATGGCGACCAAATTTGACCAAAAATTGTTTTATTATCGTAAAAATTGATGTACATAGGATTTTAGAGTCGAGGAATCAGAATCGTGTGTTAACCTTTTTTAAAACGAAGAACAGGAACAAGATGGCCGCCAAATTCTAATAATTTTATTTTTCTTCATCTAACATAAAGAACACATCAAAATCGAAAATTGTTTTTTGATTTTTGGCCAGCTTTCCGGGCATTTGGAACCACTGTGCATCGGTGAATTCCTCACAACACAATTAAGCTAAATTTTACGACACGTGTTTTGCTGCCAACGAGCTAATCCTCTTCAAAGCCGTCAATTGCCGAATGGAACATGAATATCTTAAATTTAAGGATTTCATGTTCCATTCGGTAATTGAGGTTTTTGAAGACGCTTGCCTCGTTGGTAGCGAGTTTAATTACACAATTGCGTGGTGAGGGGGAGTTTATCGATGTCATATAATATCACTTTAAAAACTGATATGAAGTTCTATTCTTCACTACGAAGTCCACGAGACATTCAATCCCTTGCACAAATATCTACCTAAAAGTTGTTTTAAGACATTTAGTACGAAGCAAAAATTGCTAAGCTCACCGAGACACCCTTATCTCTCTATCATCTCTATAATAATAATAATTATAATAATAAATGGCCTTATTGTGCGATCTATTACATTTTCTACATAAAGCGAGGCCCCGTTACATTTACCACATGTACCTGGTCTTACCTAACCCCGAGTAACAATAACACACTCAATAAAAATTTGATTTAGCAATATGATATAATAATACACTGAAATAATAAGTAAATGGCTAAACTCTAACAACCTAAAAACTAAAACTAAAGGGCTTAGAATTAGAACTAAAAACTAAAACCGCAGTTTCTACTTAAATTGTGCTAGAGAGGTACAAATTTTTAGATGTGTTGGCAACTCGTTATATTTATAGTAAATACAAAATGAGAATGATCTCTCATAAAGTGACGAGCGGTGAATGGGCGGAGAAATCAAGTTACTCCACGAAATCAGCGAAAACTGAGCAAACTTCGCCCAATTCGACTGCCAAAAGAAAACAAGGCTCTATCGAGACCCTTCTCTGTCCACAAATTCCATTTCATAGCCCCAACTCCACCAAATCATGGCAAGCGGAAAACCTCAAATACCCAAAAAAAAATCTTATAGAAGGGATTAAATGTACTTCTTTTCTCCTACTTTTTCCAACTACAACGTTTCTGACCAAAAAGGCCCGGTTAAGATACAAATTTATTGATTTATCTTTTGATCCCTCATTAGTGCATGGTATAACTTCCAGTGTCATGACACCCACTGAGAAACATTTTATTGCAATAGCTTACGTTACGATACCACCATACGTGCGTGTATAACATTTTTATTTTCAAACCATTAAGAATTATGTCTTATTAAGAGATGTAATGGATTCTGTTATTTCCCATACCGCAATTCATTAACTTGTTTGTACCATGCTGTACGTAATTTGTTCCTGTCTGGCGTAAGCTGTTATTTATAGCAACATTTGAAATATTGCAGAAAATCTGTTATCTGTACGCTAACTACTGCCTACAAATTCCTTACAATCTGACAGTTATGATGACTTAAATAAACGTTCGTACTTTCGATTTCCTCCGCGTGAAAAACGCAGACTGCGTCTAACAGGGCGCGAATTCCTGCAAGCTGTATACACTCGTCGTAATTAATAACAAATCATCATCAATTCCATACGCTCCGCCTTTTTCGTTGAATCCAATGCGCGATTTTAGTTCATTGCATTCAATTATGTTTACTCTTCCCTTCCAGTTTCAATCTAAGTCCGGATTTCAGGCCAAGAGCTTCCTCTAACACGTCTTCTTGCGGAAGATTATCGCCGATTCCGGCGGTGGTCGGCGTTGAGCCAGATTGGAGTTCGCCGCAATTTACGACGGCGAATTATAGCCCGGAAATGGGCGGCAACTACTCTCCAGATCAATTAGCCGGGAATTTAGAGCAAGGGATGAAACTGCAATCAGATTACAGCATCAGTTACCTGAATGGACAGACGCAACAACCGCCGCCGCCCTATACGACATCGTACGATACCTATTCTTGCAGAGATCTAAATACGTTACACGCAACTTCCCCGTACGGTCTTTCACAATGTCCGATTCATCCCTCGCCGAATTGTGGATGTGCCCCGATCCAATGTAAAGTCGAGGTATGTATGAAGATTGTGACGATGAAAATTTAATCGACACTAGATCACACAAACTCGTCATCACACCACCATTTATTAATTCCGGTTGAGATGCGGTTTGAAACTCGTGTCCCGACATCAATAAATAATCGTGTGATGAGGAAACGAAGGTTCTAGATAAAAATTTAAAATTGGGAAAAGTAGTTCATAGAATTAATGTGATATTTCTTCTTTGACATCGTACAGGCAATGTCCCCATCGACGTTATCACCTTCTTACCCTCAATCGGAACCGTCACCAGATCCTATAACTAGCCAGTACCTGATGAACAGAAGTAATATGCCCAGACCGCCGTCCAATAGTCCACCGGCAACACCGCAACCTTCGATGCATACGACGATGATGGGGCAACTAATGGGCGCCCTTAATAATAGCGTACTCGACGATTTGAACATCAACATCGAATCGCTGCAAGGCGGCTTCGACTGCAACGTGGACGAAGTTATCAAGCATGAATTGAGCATGGAAGGCAGCCTAGACTTCAACTTCACGAACAATCACCAAAGCATAAATCCGCAGGCGGACGTCCATATGGCGTCTAATCAACAAACAGTGGCACCTCCATCGTACTCGTCGAGCGTCACAAATCCATCGTGGGTTCACTAACATCAAGGTAGGTTTCTTTTTTATTCTCCTTCTTCCACCTTAGGGCGGTAATTTTGAAGAAGGCGAACCTTAACAGGCATCGTCCGCGGTCACGTGTCCGACGCTTGAACGGCACTTACCACGATTCCTCGAAAGGAGACGATGTTATCGCGATTGAATATCTTAGCTTAATTCTTTTCCGATGACCATTACCTTCAAATTTTCTATATTTGTCTTTAGATTTCGCTTTTGAGTGCCGTTTTCCACAAGTTCACATTTTTCTGCAGATCTTCTTTGTTAACCTGAATTTATCCTACCCGCCAAGAGAGTCGTGTATGGATGGACAAGACAGTTAGAGCTAAGTGGTACACTGAAAAATCTTTGCCTGAAATGTTCAATAGAGCTCCTGACAAGGGAATTATGCTCCACCATGGCAATGCATCGTCCCATACGGCAGTTTCAACTCACCAGTTTTTGACTGAAAAAAAAATCTCTCTGTAGGTCACTCTCATTTTCTTTACTTTGTACCATGTATCATGTGGCATATTTTTCCAGGCATTTTGCAACTTCTTCCAAAGTTAATTGTGCGACTATGTGCAGTTCTCTCTTATATTCCTATTCAACTGATCCCACACTAACTCAATTGGGTTCAAATCAGGTGATTAAGGTGGATTATTGGTTATAAGGATTCCTTCATATTCTTTTTGTTGAAAGTGTTATTTTGCTATGCATAAAATTGATTTCCGATTAACTTGAGTCCTGATGGGACCGCGTTGTTTTCTAAAATGTTCCTGTAATTTTCTTTTCTTAAAACTTCCTCAAGCTTAGAAATATCTCCCATACCATAGAAAAACATCCCCATACAATCACAGAACCACCACGATGTTGCACTCTTGGCACAACGCATTCCATCTTTCACCTGCTCTTTTTCGAACAAAATCACCGCGATTACTTCCAAAAACTTGGGACATTGACTTATCAGGCCATAATACTCTTTTCCACATATTATCCCCACTTTCGTGTTATCTGGCCCATATTAATCGCTTCTTGTGATTTTGAAGCCTTAACAATGGTTTTCTAACGGCTATTTGACCTCTTAAGTCAGCTGCTATTAAACTCCTCTTGATTGTACTATTGCGGCTTGCATTTAATTCTGCTCGAATTTGCAGAGTCTTTGAGCATCTATTTCTTTTTGATATTAATAGTATCCTTAAATCGTCACTTTCGGCCCTCCGGAACGTTTTCTTGGTGTTCTTGATTCAGTTTCCTGATAACAGTTCGTGGCACTCAACGATAAGTTAATTTTGAGAATAATAAATAAACCTCTCATAAATTTAACTACAGCTGCTATTTCATTTAGTGTTGGCCTCTTATGTCATAAATAATATCGACGCTAAACTCGGTGGTGTACATATTTCCTCTATTCTTCTCTGTCCACCTCCTTTTCGGAAAACCCTTTGTGATTCTTTCAGCTGTCTAGGATCTATTATGATTTTTAATCTTCTCCAGAATTCTTGCATATAGTTTTAATACATTACTTAGTATCGTAATGCGTCGATAATTTGAGAAATCTCTAATGTCCCCTTTTTTGTGTATCGGAAGTAACACTCTCAATTCCCATTGTTTTAGTCTTTATCTTTCATTATAAATAGGATAAGATAATCGTGTCTTCCCAGCATAGCCGTAACAGCTGGAGCAGCCAACGGAATTCGGCGCGGGGCTGTCTGATGCGATGCGTAAACATCTACCGGGTGGCAAAGCAGTTCAAAGTTCGTACACATTCATCAATGATTGGCTGCTCCAGCTGTTAGGGTTATGCTGGGACGACACGATTATCTTACCCTAATTATAAATTCTGTTCATTAGAAATGTTATTTATATTCATTTTAGGTTCAAATTCTTCAGCTTTCCTGCTGCAATGCCATCATGTCCTGTCGCTTTCGCTCTTTTTAATAGGTTTATTATTTCTTCTAGTTCTGCCTTGTTAGCCTGTCGATTTGATTAATTACTTTTGTTTGCTGATCCTGTATGTTAATTCTATCCACTTAAATTCATTCGATAGTTGCAGGATTCTGTTGTAATTAGAGTCTTACGATTGATAACACATCAACTACTAATTTCCTTACTCCAGAGATATGGAATAAGCCTTTAAAGTTCGATTACAACTCAAATATAAAAATAGAATTTTCTTTCTGGTTTGATTGATTACGAGACTATTTCGTCGTACCACGCATTAAGAATGCGTAATGTGCGCGCTCCCTTCCGCTACTCGATCTTTAGACGTTAACGAGTTGACAAGATAGAAACCGCGCCGGGAACTCTTCAAAATTTGAATTCATTAAAACGAATGACACCGACAAATCTCGACGCGCCGAAGAGCGTTTTCTTTTAAAATCCGCGGCCGTAGCGAGCGTTCCGCCTTTTCGCCCCGTTTAACCACCGGAGGACGTCGTCGTCGTCTTCGACTAATCAAATTCCTATCCGAGGAAATTGAATATAAAATTTAAAGAGACGACAATCGGTCCCGGCGACGACGACGAGGCAGCGCCCTGATAAGTTGACAAGTACCCGGGGAAAATGCATAATTGAGCGGCGAAATGTGTGAGGCGCCGATGGCGGCGGCGGCGGTGGTGACGGTGACGGTGACGGCGGTGGCGGCGGTAGTGCACGCGTCCTAATAAAACCGGAATTACCGGAGAGAAAAATTCCCGCCCGGAATATTCCTCTCCGCTAACGCAGATTTCCCCAACACGGAATTATTAAAATATGAAGATGAGGGGGAATCCACCGGCCGCCGAAGCCGCCGCTGTTTAATCGCCGTGACAAAGTTTCCGCAAAGCGACACTGGGGGCGGCGGTTTCGACGGCACCGCTCCGAAAAGATGATGAATGCGGAGCGTCTAGAGGACCCACGTCCGACCTCGATTTATTTAATGCACATCTAACTGAGATTAATGTATCTGGGGGATTGTAGTTGGAATTTCTGTTTTATTCAGATTTAGTTTCCGTTCGCTTTTTAACGATGTAGTTCTAGCGGGAGGACGGCGGGGAGGTATCGACGCTCTCTACGCTCGACTACATAGATGGCACATATATCGGTTAGCATCGAGGGGGACGTTTTATTCCGTTGCGAAGCGACGTTATTGAAATTTTTAGTGCGGTTGTTTAGTTTTGTGGAGCGTAAAATCAGAAAATCCAATTCTCGTACCGTGAAGATATATCGGAGACGCAGAAACGTGCTATTCCGATTATCATACAGATTTTATTTCGAGATAGCGCCATTAATTTGTTCTTTCTTGCTTAAGAAATGGTTGGAAGCGGGGGTAGTTCCAGCTAATCTGGCTTTTTCAGAAAATATTCGGAATTTGGCCAATGTCTCTAATATACAGTGAAAACTCTACTCGCGAACAGCTCTTATAAGGGGACATCCCTCGTAACCGGACAAATTTTCTACACACAGATTTTTTTGGTTACGTTTTTAGTACAAATGACTATCTGATATACACTATATTTCTATATATTTCGTCTAAAACATCTCCCATTAGCGGACACAAAACAATTTCTAAGTATGTAGTACCCAAAAAGGAATCGTAATAAATTCGGCTTTTTACATAGCCGTATGATCAGTGTGTGTCACGAATCGCACTGAATTCGGTTATTCCCCTTTTGACACGCTCTTATGCGTAGTGTGTGCCACAAATCGCAGCTAACGCGGTAATTTCCCTTTTACAAGCTATTCTGCTCAGTGTACGTGTTGTCTATTTTGCTCTTGCTGTTTTTACTCCTTCTGAATCAGTCATAACTAGTATCTCGTAATGATACATACATATTAGAATGGCACCGCGAAAAATACACATTCATTGAACGAAAAAATTGAAGTAATCGACACGTTGGATAAAGAAAAATTGTCAGTTCGTGAATTAGCGAAAAGATAAGGAAGGTATTATATCTAGAAAAATAAACAATTTTCCACATTTGTAAATATTCTTGCAAAGATTCAATATCGGGAAAACATCTTGCAGAATTTTCTAAGAAGAAAAGTTTTCTTAAACCTGAAGGTTCTCATATAGATAAAATGTGTTTCGATTGGTTCGCAAAGACTAGACGCCAAAACATTCCCATTTCTAGGCAAGAGAAATAGCTCAGCAAATGGGATACTCTACATTTTCTGCGTCAGATGGATGGCTACAAAGATGGCGTAGAAGACATAACATTACTTACAAACTTATAGCTGACACAACTGCAGTATGCCAACCCTTGGACCAGGGGATAATCCAGAATTTCAAGGTTCATTGCAGAGACTTTATTTTGAAGTACATATTATCAAAAATGGATGCAGCCAATTCAGCATCATAGCTAGCAAGATGTATTAATGTAGTTGAGGCTTTATACTTTATTAAAGCTTCGAAGTTGAAGTAGCGACTATTAAAAATTGCTTTCATAAAACAGCGTTTGTAAGAGATAATTGTATCCTTCCGGAATTTGATGCCGAAGATTATCATAACCAGATGATACTAAATTTAAAAGTTTTCATTATGACGTCGGCCATTGGATTCATTTATTCCTTTCATAGTTCTTATACTTGAGTCTTGCAATCCGCAAGTTTTAATAAGAAATCCATTTCCTCGCCCCGAAGGCTGAAGCAATTAAGCCGCCCACTCTATATAGTCTCGGGCATCGATGCAATCTCTGGTACCATTTTTCAAAACATTGAGCTTCTTCGCTCTTGACTCAAAAATCGATCTATACTGAAAGCACCCACATTTCTTTCAAATGGTAAAATTGCGTTCCTACTCTAAAAATCACACAAAACGTGAACCATTGTCGCCAATATTTCCGCGAAATGTCGGAGGTCAATTTTCCAAGCTTGAGCCATTCTCTATCTTCTGCGTTTACAACATCAATTCCCTCCTTCACTTTAGAATATTCAAAATTGAGTCCTTCATTCTAGAAGTTTTAGGAATAAAACATCAATTCGGGATCCTCAAAAATTAAGCCACCTTCTGTGCCTAAAATCCTGTACATCGACTTACTTCTTCGTTTTTCATTCGCTAGAATTGAGCCACTCTGTTTCCTCAAAATAGTATACTCAAAATTGGGTCACACGTCATCCGTCTCTTCAAATTTACAAAATCTTCAAAGGTGAGTCTTCCAAGTTTTTAAGATCGGTCCATTATTATCTCTTCGGATTTTTAACAATTTCTTCGCCTAAAGGTGTGGAAGTCAACTCATATTGAGCATCCCCGTCATTTCCCATGTTTGCTGTGCACCTGCGCATTCAAATTTTTCCACAAACTTTGCCAGATCGACCCTGCAACACGTTGATACTAAATGTATCATCGTTGCGGGCTCATCATTCACCATCTCAACTCATGGTTGATGCCGAAATCGACACGTCCATATCCAAGCAAAGGGTTTGCTTCAATCAATTCTTACACATGCCATTCGTATCGTACAACTTCTTAACGGACGAAACCTGACGTCTTTCATCGTTTAGTACTTGCACTTGGCACTTAACATAATTATATCTACATACTCAATTGAGAAATGCTTGCTATTATTTGATTTTCGTTAATTCTCTTAAAACTTCCTGCTTTGCTCGTTGTCATGAAAATCTAAGTTTCTACATTCGAACGAGTACAGCTCAACTAGCCTACAGATCAAATCTAAACTAAACCAACCATACTTTATAACTTCCAACGATCCAAGTCTCCTCAAGATTTATTACACATCATCGAGAAGTCTCGCTTTTATGGCCGAAGAAACTACCATTACAATACTCTGCGCGCGTATCGTCGCCAGATCCACGATTCGCATTCCGCGCTAACAAGCATAGCAAAGGTTTCGATTCTACCAACCGCGCCCCAATCAATTCGCCTCCGTCCCCCTTTTTCGATCCGCATCGGGCAAAGATGCAACAAGAAAGCGACGTCCATAAAACGCAATCAATTACAATCGGTCGCGTTCGCGATCGCGTCGTATTCCCGTAAGATATCGTTAGAATTCGAGAGGGTTTCAATCATTTGTTAAAGGGCGCGTCCTTGTCCGATCTTTCATACGCATGCTATGTATGCCCATACGGCAATCGTTTCTGATTGCCCGCGTCTGAAATCGTAGATGCGACGGTTTAAACGAGCTCTTCTCGTCGACGAGCATTGTTCTGATTGATTGTCGTATCTTTCTCAAAGTCGGAAATTTCAACACTGTTCGGTCCTTAATAGATTAGGTATTGGAGGAGTCAGATATGCTTACAAGTAACCTTAGAATCTTTTTTAATGATGACGTAGAGATACATCATTGGAAGAATGTAATAAGTTATGTATCTACTTCGATTTGTTCGAGTTTTATAGTCATGTACCCTAAGTGAAAAATACATAAATAGTTCTTTGCCTCACCATACTATCTGGAGAAGCTCCAAATATGTAGTACTTCGTTCTAAGTAATTTTTATTTTTATCTTGTATCACTCGAATTCCGTGATTATTCGCGGTTAGAACTGTCATCTGAAGATACCATTTCCGTTCGGATCTAAAAGTTAAGTTTCCTGTTTCGTGGCTGCCAACGGATGATTCTAATTTTGAAATGCATATTTATAGTATATAAATACACATGTTTGCCCGTACGCTTCGTGATTTGAACGCCATGATACTTTTATGAAAAATCAGGCAATAATCGGTTAACTTTAAAGAAGTAATTTTTAACAAAATTTCAGTATAAACCCAGTGAGATTATCTTATAGCGAAGAATGAAAGAAACAAACATTAACAGAGTAAGAAGAATATTGTTATTGGCTTCTTCTCAAATCACACTTAACCATTTTTTCTTATATAACTAGGTTGTTAGAGATTTAAGATTTAAAGCGTCGGAGGCCTCTACAGCCCGTGTTAGAGAATTTTGTTTTCTCAGCAATTGCAACCTATGTAGGTATGTCACTGGATTTTAAGTGTCTAAAGGTGCTTGAAGCTGAAGTTATCTTCATAAAAATTCACATAAGCTATTCAACACGATTACTGCTACTATCCATGCTTCCTCCGATAAGATTGCTTTTAATCCATACGCCGCCAATTTTGACACCCAGAAACTTGCTCTTCGACAAGTGAGTTGTACGACGTATTTAAATAGAGTAATGAGACTGGTAGCGTAGTGTTCGATGGGGCAACACTGGTTACGCGGAACTTGGAAGGGAGGCAGGAAATCATGTGATACGTGAACAGGAATATTATATGCAACTTTACGAAAGGTTTCTGCAATAAATTTCGGGAAGACTAGGGACGTATTAAATAAAATAAATTGAAAGGAATTAAGCACAAATATTTAACTTTGATGCGGATCACTGTCATTATGGCATCGTAAAGCTCACAATCAACTAGCATTATATTCGAGGGGATAAATTGGATGCTTCTACCTTACTCTTTGATTGAAATTTCAACAAGCAGTAAATGGTTGCAGCTGATTTAATGTTATTGGAGCTCAAATGAAATAGTTCGGTCTATCGAAATCGAGTCTAGCCCTTGTCCAGCAGAAAATCCTCGCGAGACAGTGAAGCAAAGCTTCGCCAATGGTTTTATGACAACTTCAAATTATATGGACGAACTCCTTTTATTCTCCGATTTCGAACGGTTACTACAATATAAGCGTAATTATCACAAATTACCGGTATTCAGAAAATTGCTTTGCATAAAACTTGTAGATGGGCTTTATCCAATTCGCGGAACAACGACGATGTTTATTTTTTGCAGATTTTTTTGGCACTCGTTACCACGATCTTTTTACATCCGCCTTTTCCGTTTGAAAGTTGAGGTTTTTAACTGATCAGCCGTCAATCAATCGAACATAGGACTACGGGGAAGCGGTGAGACAACGAAATCTATTTTTAGCGCGGAAGACAAGAGGAGGAAGGCACATATTAACACGGGAAGGTACGAGATTACTACCGAATATGAATTAAAACCGGAACATTATTCTGCTTATTTTATTCGATAACATTTCTTTTGTTTCTTACCACATCCATCGAGACGCATGCAAATACGTAAATACCGATAACTAAGTCATCAAAGAAGAAAGCTAATCTGAGGATACGAGCAGCTATGTACGAGGAAGAAATGAAAGCTCAGATTGATTTAAAACTAGAACTGGATTTAAACAAGGATGTATACTAAGCTCGTTACCCTTTAACGTAGTCCTAGATTGTTATTGAAAGGATGTCTAAATAAACTAAAGAAAGTCATCATCAGCCAAACATCGGAAATTGGAGAATGGACAGTATAAGAATGACTGAACCACGCTACATTGATGATCTAGTTATTGTGGGGGAAAACGAAACAGAACTACAACACAATATAGATGTCCTGAATGAAGAGCTACAAAGTTCTAATATGAAAGTGAATATAAAGAAGATTAAATTAATGGTAACAACTAAAGAGAAATATCGGATCAACATCGCATCACAGAATACTTATATGTATGTAGAACAAGTTGAAAAATTCACTTACCTCGAACGATTACCAAGGAAGACGAAATTAATAAGAGAATCGTAACCACAGGAAGCCTCTTCAATGCAATGAAGACAACATTTCTCAGCAAGAAGGAAAGAGAGAAGGAAGAGGTAAAAGCGGAAGTTGTTTAGAAAGGTAGTGAACACTCACACCTACCTGCGAAAGCTGGACAAGGGGAAAACAAATAAGGGTAGTAACAGAGGTAAGATTTTTTAGGAAAATACAAGTAACAACAAGAAGAGATAAGTTCAGAAATGTAGAGTTTGGAGAACAACTACGTATAATACCTGTAGAAAAGACGATACAACAGGGATAACTAAGATGGGTAGGATATACAAAGAATGGGATAAAATAGATTAGTGAGACAAGTGTACGGAGCAAGAAAGAATGGAAAAGGACGAAGAGCAAGACCAAAAAGAAACATGGAATGAAGAAGTAAGAAAGGAAACGGAACAGAGAGGAGTAAAGTGGGAAGATATACCCAGAATAGGAAAAATTGGAAACCAATACCGAAAGATGCATGACTCAAGGATTAAGTAAGTAAGTTGTCATCAGAGCTTAACAGAGGGCATTTCACCATGTCAGAACAGACACTCAATAGTGGCGCTTTCTTTCTTTTTGTTTTCTTCCGAGGATGATAACTTATTGTTAGTTGTAGAAATATACATACATCTGAATGGATCCAAATCAGTGCGATAAGTGTAAGAAGACATCTTATTTGACTCTATTCTAAACCAGATAGAATAAATAGAATAAATCAAAAGACTTTGTAGGTTTCAAAATACTTAATTATAGTACCACTACAATATTGTTTACTGAATACTGAGTATACATCCACCTGATGAAGCCACAGTGTGGTGAAACAATATAGTACTGGTACTATAATTAAATATTTTTGAAACCTACAAAGTCTAAACTAGTAATAATGTTTCCTCCGACTTTGAGTTATCTTCCTGATTCCTGGACAATGAAATCCACTCTCGCAATAGTCTTGTTTCCAAAAACCCTAATGTCCCCTTGTTATTGATCCACGTCAACTTGTGTAGCGTCAATTTCCTCAAATCTCTGAATTCCAAGATCGAACTTGGGAATGCTTTCCCAGCAACATGTTTTTTCCCACTTTCTGTGAATTCGTGTAACAAACAGCCTCTTTTTCAATTTGGCCAAACGTAAGAAAAACGTCTCTACCATACAGATATTGTACGTAACTTCTAGCTTCATTCCAGCTTCATTCCAGCTTCATTCAATCATTTCCGTTTTAAGTACGTATGTCGCCATATTTTCATCTGAACTAATAAAACTACGAATCGAAACATTCGGATCACAATGTTCCAGTTTATTTGCATTTTAATGCGGTACGTATTCCGAAACGAGATGACCTAGATAGCGCGTGCATGGCATACGCGACGGGCTCGATAAACTACCGACACTAACACATTACGAATGGTTCGGTGATGTATGGCCGTGCGCAACAAATTCAGAAAACGGTCAAACGAAAGGGCACTGAAAATTTAGTTAACCGAAAAACGACCTTTCGACGAAATGCGATGATAGCGATTTTTATCCTTACCATCCTACACAACAGACACGAATGATATAGATATACCCATGGCACAAATACGACGACCGCGTGTAACGTGTTGTTGTATTTCGGGTTAAGCAGAAGAAGCAACAAGTTGCGGAAACTATATATAGCGCGTATACATCGAGCCGCTGTTGTGTCGTACACGTCCAACCACCCCGTTAAACTTGATTTTTCTCGGCTCTCCTGTCAAGTGTACCGTCGCCGTTATTTGTACACTTTCCGAGCGTGTGCCTGACACGGAAACATTACGAAACGAGAGGGAAAACCAAATACGAAATACGTATAAACGCACACCTAACAAGTTATTACGTATGTACTATGTACGAGTATGCAAACGAAAGGAAAAGATTTTCTTCCCCTCTCGCGTAATTGGAAATTCGCCTACGACGACGGTTGCCGCTGCATTTTATCCCGAGTTCGTTTTACGAGGACATTAATATTCGCACGAGGGTCACAATTGTCGTCATAATCATCTCCGCTCGTTAAACAGGCAGGCCGAATTGCGTCATTAAAATTTTACGAGGAACGGTGAAAATGGTCGGTTTCCATCGAATCGTTCGGTATTGGGGATTCTTTTGAGGATTTAACATGTAACGGAATCGATTGAACTAATCGGATTGATTGTTCTTCGACAAAAATTTAGATTAACTTTTTTAAGAGTTAATCGCTTCTTCGTTCTTGATTTCTTTATTATTCGATGTTATCTATCCTAATTAGTAAAAAACAGTAACTATTTTCTTCAGCCAAAATTTTAATACAACAAAATCTGAATGACTCTTCACATAACGACCTAAATAAATAAGGTACGTTAAGGAGGCAGCTATCCCTAAGTAACTGTGTAAAAGTCGTTGCCCTTGTACTCGGTCTTCAACGAGGATATACCAATTTTTCCTGTTTCTTCTACGAGTAAGATAGCAGATATAGGCGAAATCATTATGTAAAGAATCAATTTCCATCCAGAGGACAGCTCATTCGGGGAGCCAAAAATGTTGTCAGCCAATCCGTGGTGGACACCCACAAAGCCCACTTGCCACCTTTAGCGCATTAAATTCGGATTGTTAGGATAAAAATATTGTTAAATGAACGGAAAGAAACCGCAACGGTTTTAGCTTTCTAAAAATAAATTTCCACGGGTCAGTGATGCAAAAATCAAGGAAGGCATAGTCGTTGGTCCTCAAATTCGAGAATTAATGATCAATCTCGAGGTCGATGTCACCCTAAATGAGCAAAAAGCGGCAAGGGACCTTATGGACAAATTACTTCGAAACTATAGAGCTCTTGGTTACAATATCTCACTGAAGATCGATTTTCTTCATTCACATTTCGATTTTTTCCCCGAAAAATTAGATGACGTAGACGACGAGCAGGGTGAGCGATACGACCAGGAGATATCCATCCTGAAATTGCGTTATCAAGGAAAGTTGGGCCCAAACATGCTGGCCGATAACTGTTGGACATTAAAAGAGATATTCGTGCTGCAAAATACTGGAGAAAATCATGTAAAAATGCCTTTTGAACAGTCATTTATATGAGAATTTAAGCTATCTTAACTTGTAAGTAAAATTTTAACCCATTTTTGCCCGAATTATTTTTGAAGTGAATACATCTTAAGGGACACCGGACCAGCTCAAGCGTAAGCGTAACCGTAAGCGTAAACGTACGCGTACGAACGTTAAATTTGGGCGGAGCCTCGCTTCGTGTGAAAGACAAAGACAACAGAGAGTATGATGTGCGAGCGAGAGGCGATGAGCTACGTAAACCACACACGCCATTTTTTCTTAATTTTTTCATGTTTTTTGCCATTTTTCGCTCAATTGCGAAGAAAAGATAATACTTGTAAACAACTCACAAAAATTATTCAAATATTTCCTTTTTGATGATGATTTTTGATGTTCCAACAATGGAACAGTGGGCATACGAATATGTTCTAATCGAAATAAATATGTAGACCCTTAACAACTGAAAAAGTACGTGCAGTTGTAGAAGACGATGATTTATGGTCCGCCGATGTTTATATTACACCTCCAGAAGATGGTATAGTCTCAGAAAAAGACGGTAGTGACGAAGAAGACAGGAACAACAAATAGAATTGAGAAATGTCCGCTTGCAATTGTTAAAACTATGAAAAATAGAGGACGAAGTATTTACGATTATCAATTAGATACAAATTCAAATATGTCAAACGAAAAGCAAATATGTATAATAACCATGCGTATGTATATGATAATAAAAAATATTAACAAAATCGATGTAATATGAGCATCTAAAAATTA
This sequence comes from Chrysina gloriosa, assembly GCA_038088585.1. Classification (NCBI taxonomy): domain Eukaryota; kingdom Metazoa; phylum Arthropoda; class Insecta; order Coleoptera; family Scarabaeidae; genus Chrysina; species Chrysina gloriosa. The sequence goes on along the minus strand of CM076093.1, from coordinate 23,649,066 downwards.
GTTAATTTGAAATTGTGTCTGATAGATGTCAGGATCGTTTTTCTATCATCTACAATTCTTGGATTTAGCCGAGCTCGCTTCTGGTTATCATAGGTATGGACAGTATCATTAAAGAATGCATAGCGAAAACGCAAGGGCTTCCCAAAGGCTATGGGACTCTGAATAGCGTAAAAATTTCGGTATGCGCCTTTGCGGATGATGTCGCTGTTATGGCCAGCAGTGATAAAGAACTTGGAGAGAAAGTTAAAATATGAAAGAACACACTTGATAAACATCAAATGAAACTGAATTTAAAGAAATCAAAAGTAATGGTTATTGTTAAACAGGAAGAGGATATCAGCATCAAGGTAGATGGCATCCAACTTGAACAAGTAAATAACTTCAACTATCGAGTTGTTCTAGAAAGTTAGTAGCAGGTAATAGTTAGTAAGTTGAGAGCACTTAATGGGAAAAGATATCGCCAAGCATCGTTATCTAATGATGTCAGTGAGCTTGTAATATTCAAGTTGTCAAAGAAAGGAAAATATCTGACATTTAAGATTCCAACTAGTTCAAGAGCTGATCATGATCGCAACTGGTGTTTACAATTCTGCGAGACAATGATGAATCTGCGACCAGGCGAACGAACGTTTTCATCACCAAATAGTTTTTTCCGACGAACAACTGTTTGTATGAATGCGGCAAACTCAACATCCACAAAGAGGAAATGTCTTGGCAGGAACAGTACGTAATAGAATTATAGGTCCTCTTTCTCTTTTTTCTTTCTGATTATCCCAAATGATACTCTTTTGGTTTCAACACGATCGCGCACCGCCACATTATACGCTTTCTGTTGGTATTTTCGTGCGCACTGTTTTTCCAGAAAAATTGAGGCCCGATAGAATGTCCAGCAATATTGATTATATATATGCAATGCATACATCTCAGATATTTCTTGAGAACTTTTATTTGTCATGGTCTTCAAACTACTTTCTTAGCACACCATCGTTGTCTTCAACAATCTACAGTTCTGCAATTTCCGATTTTTTTATATAGATTCGTCAAGTCTCGTATAATTAGGCCAGAAATTTCACTAATAATTAAAACGGGAGGTTTCCCAGGTCAAAAATAATTTCCGGAACAGTTTCCAAAAACAACGACCACATTAACCTGAATCCGAAGGTAATTAATAGCTTCGTTCGCGCAAGAAAAATGATCTTCAGCATTAATTAATTAAGAAAAGATCATAAATTTTAAACAGCCCGATCCAGAAATAGTCAACGACTTAACACACACCGAGAAGAAGTAATCCAACGAATTATTTATTCATATATTTTCCGGGGCGCATTACATATGCGTCCGAATCAATTTTGAACGGTCGCTCCTCTTAACTTCCCCTCGCAAAAACAAAAATTCCACAATCAATCCCATAGACTTCGACAATCGAAAGGGAAAACGCGAAAACGAAAGGAAAAAATCTCGGAAGAGCTCATGTTTAATTTATGACGTTCGGCAATGTTTTGATTGATTCATTCGTTCGACGGCGCATGAAATTTCCTTCTCGGCAAATTAACGCCGTGTTTACCACATCCGGACCAGACGGTGTATAACGAAGGCGGCGGAAGGCGGCCGGTATTACAAACATTCGCCGCCTTTCGAACTCGCGAAAAGAATAATTAACCTGCCTCGGACGTGAATGAATTTTTCTTCTTCTTCGCGCAGCTTTTCGCGTAGGTACGTAACAATTAATTTCGTCGCCGATCGTCCGTGGAAATTGTTCCCCTCTAGAATATCTCCGGGTTGGTATGGCCGCTTGACGCGGCATTAGCATTTAAAATCGGCGACTGTCATCGGCGTAAATGGATTAATGTCACGGGGATCTCAGTTCTTTTGCGCTAAAAAGTGACACACGCCGTCTAGACGCGTTCAGTTTGGAAATTATCAGAAATTAAGAAAACGCCAACGGAATATGAGGCGTGATTCGATGCGAAAACTCTATTAGTGTCAACGGTTACGTGTCGACGACGCGGTGATTAGGTTCTGTAGGGTGACTGGGACGCATGCGTTCCGAAAACCGAAAGCTTAATAAGCTCGGTGGATTAAGGGAAAACTTCGGAGATTAGGGATTAAATTTTAAGCATTAGAACCAACTTAAAAGCTCACTGTATAACTCGAAATATCCACAAAGATATCGGTCGTAATTTCGTAACGTTTCAAAATTGATACCATGCATATTATTGCAGAAAACGATTTATTTTTCCAACGACGAAGAGATACGAGCAAAAGTACGAAACAAATTGCAAATCTGTTGCCGATTGATCTCGAAAAAATAAAACTCGAGTCGTAACCGAAAGTAAATCGAACCAATTCTACGCGTCTTCTCCGTCCTTAATAGAAAACGCGCAACATGACAGTTTCAATACTTCTTTAAAATAAAAGAGAGATGTTTTCAAAGCGTATTGTTTCCCCGCACGTTTCCACCCCTCACCGACGATGACATGTCGATTCTTGACCGATACGCCTGAATACTCTCCTTCCGACCGAGCGTAATTTTCCAGGTCGTAGGTATTATGAGTGATGATCGCGTTGCTTGCTCGCTTCCTGAAATGGTGAGCTTCTGCGTCCCCCGTCACCCGAACGTATAGAACAGGTCGTCATTCGACCCATATATCTCAATCTATAGCCGAGCATCTCCCATATATCAATTTATCTGTCTCTGTGCGGTGGTTTTATACCAAACGTATATACATTAATCTCTCTGAGTGCCTTCGAACCTTGAAGTGGTTCCTTTTTACAAAAGTTTTCGCGATCGTTTCGGAACTTCTTCGCGACTGTGCGCCCTGCTACGGGGATGCAATATCCGCGGATCTATGCTGCACTACTTTACTTTGTTCGATGCATTATGCAAATTGTGCGCTCGCATATAATAAATATAAATATACGCCATACATTCGACGATATGGAAATACGCTCTCGTAACGCGTATGTATGTAGATGAAGGAGGTTGCCGTGGGAACGCGAAGGGAAGACGCCGATATTAATATTTGTCTGACAATTATGATACATTAAATTCGACTTACTATCGGGAGATTGTCTCAAAAATTCAGCATTGCTTCGAAATATATATTTTTAACAATAGAAGGACGACTGTTTCAGGACCGTTTGCTGGTACAGCTCATGAGATAGATGTACCGATTTATCTTCTGCCATTTACAATTCTGCAGCGTTGGATTTTTTTAAAACCTCCACTTGTCTTCGTCTAAAAATCTTCCTTAGCATATATTTTTAGCTAGAATTATCACCGCCATCGGCAATTAACATGTTACTACCTTTTCAAGCTTTGGTCAAAAGTGAAGAGAAATAATAAAGGAAAAGATAAACGGAAAGTCACAAACGTTACCGATACCGTTACCCACCTCGTCTGTAATAACGAAGGCGATCCAAGTCCTGATAGCCCGGTGAAAACGGCGTAGGTTAAGGTTGGTGAAATAGTAACAAACGTAACAAACGAACCCCTCTTTACTCGAAAACAAATCTGAATCTCCTCCCCCAAATACTAAAGTAATTGAATGTTTACAAACCTAAAGAAACCCCTATATACTCGCACACAAATCCCCAATTTCGTAACTTAAAATTAATTACCAGATTCTAGGGAATCTTTGCCAAAAATTCAACGTTACAAACATATAAATAAAACAAATAAAAGTGAAACTTAGCGTGATGTAGTTTTCCGTTGTCGATTTGCACGGCGTGGGATTCGGTATCGTACGGAAGTGGTCCAAGATGACGGGTTTTCTCGCACGTGAAGAAAAGATGTCGAAAAGAACTAGGTTCCAGCTCCTACGATAATTATATGCCCGTTAATACTATCTTACACTAGTTACACCAATCTATACTAGATATGGCTTTACTAGTTCCCTACAACGTGAAAGATATGATGACCATACTGTAATTAACAAAAAAAAAAGAAGAAAACTCACCTCCGGTTAAGGAAAAGCGACGATTAGTTTGAACAGCCGTAACAAACATCTGATCGCTCAAAGAAATGTAGCAAAATTGGACCAACAATATTTCGTAGAGGTAACGTTGGCTTTATAGGTTACCTCAATATTTTAACAAAATTTGTCTGCACCATACTGTACCATAGTTAGATAGGGATAAATCGTTGATACAAGAAACACTAGCAAACGTTTGCTGTTCCGTACCAAACCTCAAAAACTACAGCCAATTCTCAATATCTAATGGTTTCGAAATTTAAAATTTTTGACTTCTCATCTCCGAGACATTCGTAATTACGTGCAGTTTTCAGCAAAATTTCGAAAATTTGACATAGACCATTTTCGCTACGGTGATAGACCGTGATGATGTGCTTTGAATTGGGGAAGTATAAACCTTTTAAATCTGCAAAGCCTTAGGAAGCTAGAATTCGTCATCAACATGATGAAATTTCTAAACATCGGTTCTGCAATGCAAAGTATTGAAGTCCTACAGTGAAACGCGGAGGTGGTAGTGCAATGGTGTTTTTAAAACAACCAAGTTGAAGATTTACTCAAGACTGGAATTTGTTGAATGAAAAAATTTGGAAATATTGAGTGGCAATACAGTTCCATCTGGACGGCGTCTGTGTGAAAGCGGGTTCACATTTAAAAACACAACGATCCCAAACACTCAGCCAGAATATGTAGAAAGTATTTAAGCCAATATTCGCGATCTTCGGATTTGTCCCCCACACAGTTTATTCGGGACGAACTAGATCATAAGGCAAAATCTACGAATCCAGTGAATGCAGTTGATTTGTGGGGAGAACTGCAAGAAGCTTGGCGATTACTAAATTCTTATATGGAAACAATGCCGAAAGTGTCCGCTGTCGTTATTCGGGCAAAATGCGGACATTTCGACGAAACACTAAAAGGCTTAAAAAATTGGTTTCAGTATACAGTTTGTCTTTAAGGTACAGATTCGTCTTCTCCGGGGATTCTTAGCAGTCCTTCACCATTGAAGATTAGAGACTAGGAGCAATTGGTTGATTTTGTAGTCGTATCGATCTGTCTGGGGAAAAAATAATTTGATGATTTCCCATTTGCTTTTCGCATCCTATATCACTGATCAGCACAATTTGCTTTAAGTGTCACATCCCTTCTACCACATCGAGATCCAGGTTCGGATCTTCCGTTCAAAGATATTGAGACCTTCAAGGCCTTTCTCCAAATTCTCCAATACTACTTTTAAAAATGCAATTAGTTGTAGCAATTGGAAACAAATATTCTGAATGTGCAAGCTTAACGTAAATCTAGAGTGTAAAATAACATCAAGCTCCATTAGTCTTACATCTATTGTAAAGTTTTTCCTGAAGAGGCCATTTTGTCGCCGACATTTCAACGTGAAATGAATGTTATGTCAACATTTTCACTTCTTCGTCTTCTTTTGGCGCCATCTCCATTAGCCGGCGTTGATGATCACATTCTAATGAGTGAATGGATGTCCAATACTTGTCCACTGTCTTCATTATCATATTCAACTATGACTAACTGGGAAATTCTTTTCGACGTATCCCTACGTAAGAGGTGTTCAAAACTGAGGGTCATTATTATTTGATTCTCAACCATTGTGACATACCAACTAGTGATAGAAGCCAAGTACTTTCGAGTTGCTTCCCTGACTTTGATAGGATGTAGGGAGGGATTAAGATTACAACATGACTTCTTCCTGGTGTATGGATTTGAGAGAGAATCAAGGCTCGCGTGCTCATCATAGAAGACCCGTTGCCCAATTAATTAAACCAACGCCCCAAAAGGATATAAGTGGACAAGAGAAAGGAAAGAACAAGAAGATAAATAATATAATTAAAAAAATGAGAGCTCAATACGTTTTTCCTACTATTATAAAGATCGCTTTCAACTAAAGAATCTTCATTGGAAGTCTTGACTGATTTATTACCAAGTGAGAGAGGAGACGTGAAAGCATGAAACACCACAGCTTATGAGCTTATTGCACCGTTTTCTTATCACTTATAAGTGGAGAAGTTAAATTTAATAACCTCTTCACCAGAGCTTCGCTGATAAAGGCATTGCAGTGATAGTCTTTTCTCAAGAGGCTTTGTCTGAATCGGACAAGAACTACAAACGGGTATATAATATAAGTGCCCCGTTCTTCTTCCTCATTGTGCAGGAGTCTGTGGCAACTTAGATGTCCACTCCTGTAGAATGAAATAGCTGCAAAATGCCCATTTAAGTAGATGTTGGGAGAATTTATTAATTGAATTTTCATATGTACAAACATCAAACATACTAGCATCTACAGTGCTTATCTGGAAATGAAAACTACTTTTCACAAAGTCGCACTGACGAGCGGTATAACCGCGAAACGCGTCTGCGAATGGTGAAAGTAGTTTTCTAATTACACATGGACGATATTGTAAAATATGTATTCCGAAATATACCGTTTCTAACCAGTACCAATCACTCTTATGTATTGAGTAATAAACAAAAAGATTGGTGTACTTATATTCCATCTTCTTCTAAGCATTTACGAGCAATTAAGTAAGTCATTTCCTCAAAGCCGTACAAGAAATCTTCAAAAATTCAAAGAAACACGAATGAATGGTGAAAGCTGTTATTTAGAAATCAAACGTACCTCATTAGGCAATTTGACATTAATTACATTCATCATTCATTAGATTCATATTTTACCACTGAGGATGACAACCTGATTATCTAAATGTACACTTTTGCTCGTTATCCAAATTAATAAAAACCCATTTTCTTTGTGTTCATGAGTACATCTTTACCATGTGGCAGTTATAAATTCCCAGCGTTTAGTAATTTTGGCGAACTAAAATCGATTATATGTATACGTAGGCGGCTCCGAGGATTCCCCCGCGATCGTGATGCCGCTGTGTCGCTGGCTGATTATCCGCATTTATCCAGAACCGCGTCTAGACTGCTAGATCGTCGACGGGCGCATAAAAGTGACGATTTTCTTTGCGATATTTTCATTTTTATCTCTTTCGAGAGATATCATACGAGGTAATACGCAAGGATCGTTTCTAGTTTCACTTTTATTCTCTAATAACTTTCTTGTGATAAAATTTAATAACAGTTCATTACCGGTAAGAATGTATTTGAAACTTACATAGTTTTTTTTTTGGTTCGAAACTTTAGGAAAACGAATTTGTGGAAATTTGCGACGTCCATGGCGAAAATTGTACGACAGATTTTTCAGTTTTGCTTTTGTTAAACAGCAAGAAATTGCAACACCAATTTGGATACGTATTTCGACAACTACACTATCATCATTAATCGAAGAAGCACCCAGAAGAGCCCAAACATACATACATATGGAGTATGGTTAACTGAATCGTCATAAGTTTAAGAATTTACTTAAGCCACATGAATATTTGAAAGATACATAATCCCCCCGCCCCCTTCATTGTTTTAGGCGTTAGATTTAGACTTACTTTCCAGTCGATTCCACTATTTTGGTCCGTCATGAAATACGCAAACTTCAAGCGGTCGTAGCGCCTAAAGTACGAGGGCATTCCAGAAAATAGGACCCGTTTATATATAATTATAATTAAAAGAAAAATGAAGGAAAGTAAATGATGATTTTATTTAAATAAAAGTAATACATTTACCCATTTTTCAATGTAGTCGTCGCCGTTGTTGAGACATTCGTCGTATCTTGAAACCAGTTTGTTTATACCTCCCCCTTAGACCTCTACCGCCAAAGTAGCCATCCAAAGCTGTACACCTGCTTTTAAGTCATCATCACTTTGTAAACGTTCTCCTGACAAGAAATTCTTGAGTTTACTGAAGAAATGAACTTGGAATCAAGTTAGGGCTATACGCAGCGTGGTCAGAAACGTCCCACTTAAAGTCATGCAGAAGAACAATGCCACTTGACAGCATTCCGCGCCTCTTGTTTTGGATGGCCCTACGCAGCTTCTGAAATGGTTCGCAGTATGTGTCCGTATTGATGATCGCTCCCTTGGGGTATGAAATTAACCAACAGACATTTCTGATCCCAAAACACTGAGGCCATGACTTTTTTCGTGGAAAACAACTGCTTAAACTTGCGCGGGCTTGTTGGAGATCGTGGATGATGCGACTCCACGGACTTACGTTTTGTCTGAGGTGTGAAATGGCACACCTAGGTTTTATTCCCAGTAACAATTTGGTCCTGGATTGCATCGCCCTGTTACTCGTAGCGAGTCAAAAACGTCAACGCTGCACCCATGCCATGTTGGTCTTGTGCCTATCGGTAAGCATTTAGGGACTCATCTTGCGAAAAAATTCTGTAATTCAGATGGTACGTCACGATTTCATGGAGCAATGATTGCGAAATTTCAGGAAATTGCTTACTCATTTCTTCCAGTTTTACCCGTCGATCTGCGTGGATGAAATCATCAATACGTTTCTTCAGATGGTCGGTAATACTGGACGGACGACCTGACCGCTCTTCATCGTGCACATTATCTCTTTGAAATTTCGAACTCAACGCAGTGCAGATGACTGTAATCATGCGATGAATTTTGCTTGAACGGACGTTTTCCGCATTCAAAAAGCGGATCACAAATCGCATTTCGCGGGATTTTCTATCTTATGCGCCATTAAACCACGCACCGGAAGAACGTCAACTCTTTTTTCCCGCAAAGCTACGATGTTACTGTTGACATCAGCGCCACTTTGCTTTTAATTGGATCAATAGCGCCATCTGTATCACTAAACGGGGACTATGCAATGCCCTCGTATTAATAATGGAAAATCGATCTGGGAGTGATTCTGGATGGAAGAGACGAACTCCTTCGAATGATCTGGTAATGAATCTTGTGAGTCTCATAAGACCCACAATAGGGGTGCGGTTTTGCTTTTTCTTGCAATTTTGTACACTGGTTTAGCTTGTTTTGCCCTATGCTTAGTTCTTAGAATATGGTCGTATCGATCGAGCTTTTTCTTCTATTTTATCATTATCTGTTCGTGACATCTGTCTTGATTTTCGTAAAGAAGTTTCTTCTTACTGTATCTATTATGAATTCATATTTCTTCTGGATTTTTTTATCTGAGTTTTACGACAGAAAATTAATATAAACAACAGAAGACGATACAAATTTATCACATTACGTTGCAAACCATTCGTCTTCTTAGAACGAAGGATTTAAGCGCGGCAAAGACATTAACAATGAGGTGTTAAAGCCATCTGTAATATAACCAGTTCTCTCCTCGGGCGTGTGCATTAAAAACTTAATCGCGAACGAAAGATTCTTTTCTCATCTGATCTCGAAGATCGAGGACGCTTCCGTAGCTGTGAGGGCTCCAAACGTGGGGGTAACGGGTGAAAGGGGGACCGGTCACCAGTGACCGGCATAGCAGCACCGACCGACTTTATCACCGCTACCTAATTCTTCGGCTCGATGCACATAAATTGATACCAGACCAATTCTTATTAATGACGGCCTTACTTTTTAAACGACAGTTTTATTGTGGCTTCTTAAGATAACCGTAGGCAATAATGGGTAGTTTTTCTTTCTTTTGTCGATGCTAACTGTAGTAAAAAGTAAGAACTGTTGCCGGCCGGTTACTGGCGCCAGAGTAGGTGGCGCCGTCAGCGTCGGACTTGTTTCGGCTCTCTCCACTAACGGGCGGGGGCGGCGACGGGCGAAACGGCGGCGACGGCGTGCTAGAGAAAGAGGAACGTTGCCGGCGTGTATGTGGTGCGTCCGTGAACATACGTATACGTGTATCTCTGAGCGTGTGTTCGCGTAAGTGAAAGCACTTCGGGCACTCGGCCAGAGCTTCCACGGCGACGGTGGAAAAAGCTCCCGAACTATTTTCCGACAGGACCGTATTCTTCGCTGATTAAATCACTTTGGCACATCCCAATTTTCGTTCGGGGCGAATTTTATCGTAATTTTAGTAATTTGTTAACGAAATTAGGTTTTTGCAACAAATTATTCGAGAAAATACCAAGAGAAGACATCTCCAAAGTAATTAGATAATTGTCTAAGTAATTTGAAATATGAACATTGCAAATTTATGTGTCTGTAAATTGTCGAAGAAGAAAGTAATTATGCAGGTAGAATTAGAAACTTCTTTTATGAAGGCAAACATTTCATCTTGAGTAGATACAGTATTTATATTTGATGGTGTGACACATACGCCAATCACTCTAGGACGTCAATGGAAACTACAAATTGTACAGAGTGTATTTCAGGGCGGCTCAAAAAATAAGTATCTGCAGAATCACAAAACCATTAAAGAAGAAATAAATCCATACAAGGATTTTCTAATGCTTGAAGTACATCCTGTAGAGTTCATATGTAATTTTCTTTGACCAATATAGTGGTAGAATTAATTCAAAAATTGGAGTAATTACGTAGAGATAAATGAATTTACTCTTAACAAACGTAATTTGTATTTCATCATTTGTCACTTTCTAAGTACATATTTATTGCTACTTCTATTCTGACACTTTTCCAGCATGGAAAAATAAAATCAATATATTCATGGGCAGAAGTTTCTGATTCAATGGCCACCTACTGAGTAAAGTACAGCTCCGTGAAGTTGGAACCTCCAAATGCGAATTTTTGGAAAAACACTACGTCATTCGTTTGTCCATCATTTGTCCTTGTTTGCCCATGAAAAATGTTAGTTTGTCCACCCTTGAAAAGTTATTCAAAAAAATTTCAGGGAAAAAAGGTAAATTGGAGAGCGCTTCACGCTAATTCGTTTGTCCAACGTTAGTGTAGGATTGTCCAGCAAAATTTTTCGTTTGCCCAACCGCGAAAAATTATTTATTTGAAAAAAAAATTTTTTTCAACTTTTTTCCTTTTTGTTTGCATATATTATTGACTAGACAATCGAAATGAAGCATGGACAAACGAATTCGGAGGATGGACAAACGAAATAACCAAGGAAACATGAGAAACCACCTTTTTTATAACAGAATGGTCTCATAAATCCATGTATACTTTGGAGGTGCCTTTTTTCATATAATTATTGTTTGAATTCTTCTTGTATTGAAATGAAGCATGGACAAACGAATTCGATAGATGGGCAAACGAAATAACCAATGAAACATGAAAAACCACAATTTTTGATAACAATATGGTCTGATGAATCCATGTATACCTCGAAGGTGCCTTGTTTTTCAAATAATTATTGTTCGAAAGCTTTTCGAATATAAAGAAAGTCTGGACAAACGAATTCGAAGGATAGACAAACGAAACATGGATTCATTAGACCATATTATTATAACAAATTGTGGTTTTTCATGTTTCATTGGTTATTTTGTTCGTCCATCCTCCGAATTCGTTTGTCCATGCTTCATTTCGATTGTCTAGTCAATAATATATGAAAAAAAGGAAACAAAGTTGAAAAAGTTTTTTCAAATAAATAGTTTTTCGTGGTTGCACAAACGAAAAATTTTGCTGGTCAATCCTGGACTAACGTTGGACATACGAATTAGCGTGATAAAACGGAAATTTTCTTTTTCAATTTCCGTGAAAAACATTTTGTTTAAATAACTTTCCAACAAAGGGTGGACAAACAGAAATTTTTCATAGACAAACATGGACAAACGAACAACGTATTGTTTATTCCAAAATTCGCATTTGGAGGTTCCAACTTCACAGAGCTAAACATTGGAAGTTTGTGTATATGTAAATTGTCAGGGAAGGAAATAATTATGCAGGTAGTATGGCCAAATTATTTTTGAGATCAAAATATATCGTTTCTAAAATGAAGCAAGTTATATATCTCTGAAGATAACTGAGATGACGTCTCCATCTTTAGATCAAAGCTCGAATACGCTTTGATTCTGGTAAAATCGCATTCAACCTGAAAAGATCGTGAAAGTAGTAGGCCTCAAAAGACCTTGACGACATTTTGAGCGTTAGAGATCCTATGGGTTTTGATTTTAGCCGAATTGCTTCCAAGATGGACGATCCTCGAAAACTTCAAGCCCAGTTGTATGTCTCGTAGGACAGCCTTGATGACCTTCCGAGCGCTAAGGAGATTCGAGCCCTAATTCTGGCCGAATTATTGTCAGAATGGAAATATTTCGGAAGTCGTCGAGCGATTTAACATTCTTGCAATATCCCTCCCGAATGCGAGTTCACCGCATCCAAAATGAAATCAATTGTTAGCAGGACCGTAATCAGCAATTTCTTTCGCGAGGGAGGTGTGGTTAAAACAATGAAAAGTTCTTCTTTATGATTCTTCTGCCTATCTAGGCCATCGGATTTAGAATACCGCTGTCCTCCACCTGTTATTTCCAATCATTCCTATTATGCGTTAGTTCCTGCATATTCCTCATTTCTTTGCCTCTTTTCTCTTTCATCCTGTGAATATGTTCCATCCATAACTTCCCCTTCTTCTATTTCTTCCTAATCCTCCCTCGATAATGTTCTTTACCATTCTGTCTTAGTCCAGTCTCGTTTTGCGTCCGTACCAGCTTAATTGTTTATCCTCAATTCTCCTCAATGCTGGCTCCTGTTTGAGTTTTCTGTCGATTGTAGTTATCCCAACTATCCTCCTTAGATATCTCATTTCTGTTGCGATTATCATCGATCTGTATTTCATTTGTATCGTCCAGGTCTCCTCTCCATACAGCATTAGTGGACTTGCAATTGAATTCTATACCCTGGTTTTCGTCTCCTGACTGATCTACTTCTTCCCGAATATGGTTTTATTCAGTGCGTAGTAGACTTCAGTTGCCTTCTTAATTTGATTACTTATCTCCAGATCCATGAAGACATCTGTTCTATGACTCGGTTCTTTATTGTTATATGTTGAGTTTCCTCCTCGCTCTTTTTTGATCTATTATCATATATTTTGTCTTATCTATGTTAACATCAATTTCTAGCTTTTCTATATCCTCCACCCTTATGTTCGTTAGTTTTTGCATTTTGTCCCGCGTTTCAGCCATTAGAATGATGTTATCTGCATACGCTAGTGAGTTAATTCCTATGGATGTTAGGTTCTCGTACCAAACTGTACCACATTGAAAATATCTTCTTTATCCGATACTTTAAACTTGCACATTTCGGAAGAGGATCACAGCCATAACTCTTTGCCTTCACGTTCGAGCGTCAAGAATATTCTAGTTCTAATTGTATTAGAATTCTTTCCAACATGGAAACATTACCAAAAGATTTTAAGCAACTTGTATAATCGTCCTATATTTTTTAAGGACTCGCTCTCGCCTTTTTATATTTTTCACAAAAAGACGTTTGAAACATGATTGACCTCGTCATTAATGGGGCAGAGTTTACCACAACGTTTTCCCAAAGATATCTCTCTCAAATTCATCCCATAATTCACAAATTCTAAAAAGGAATACAGTCCTGCGTCTTAAATTGCTTTAGTGAGATTAAAAACGTCTCCTGAGCGCGTTCAATATTTATACAGGACACACGAATAACCATGTCAACGTTTGCACAATACAAGTTTGTATTACATGTCTGGGCGCGTACACGTACACGAATACGAGAAGATAGAGATAGAGCCGAGAATACGCGACGAGGCATACGTTCTTACGGTAGGAGGCCCAGCATTTCCATCTAATCTATTAAGATAATACCCTCGGTTAAGAGCTTTTATGTCCTGTGCAAACGGACCCGTTAAAATTATTGCCGTTATCGATGTGACAGTTAATTCGTCGGTGCACAAAGTTCCATGTTCTTGCTACTGCGTCGCCGATACAGGCAATCGGTACGATCTAGTCGATATTCGAATAATTTATGGAATATCTATCGAGTCGATCCAAAGGTTCTGGAGAAAAGGGGAAAATTTCGTTCTAGAATGGTGTAGGAGTCAGTTACTCTCCGAGACATTTAGATGCATTTTTAGTACCTTGTACGAGAAATCAAGTCTGGATCTAAAAGTTGAATTGAGGGTTTTCTCTGATTTTAGACAAGCGTGCCGACAGAGGCGGACTTTTTTTTTTGGCAGTCGGACGGGATTCGTTCGATTTTCCCCTGATTTAGTGGAGTTGAAGTGATAAGGTGGAATTCGTGGAAAGAGAAACGCCTCGGTTGAAAAAGTTTCTTTTTGGGACGACGAAGTCGGATATTTTATCCTACTACTCCACTACGAAGTCGAATTGGACGAAATTCCGTTGATCTTCTCAGATTTGATGGGATTAAAGGAACGAGGTGGACTTGGTGGATAAAGAAGCACGCCTACAGAGCCGGGCTTGTTTTGGAAGTGGGATTGGGCTGGATTCTTTTGTTTTCTCCTAGTTTGGTGTAGTTGGAGAGGTGAGGTGGAATTTGTGGACAGAAGCACGTTGATGGAAGCAGACTTTTGTGGTAGTCGGATGGAGTAGGATTTGTCCGGCTATATCCTGATTTGCTGAAATTGGAAGGACGAATGGAAATTCGTGAACCGAGAAGCATCCCAATAGAGAGGAGGTGTTTTTGTGCTTGTTCAGACAAGATTCCTTTAGTTAGACCAAACTTTATGGAATTAGAGGGATGCGGTGGTGTTGGATAGAGATGCGCACCGAGAGATCCGGTCCTTCTTTGATAGTCGGATTGAGCTGAGTTCTTTTCCTGATTCGGTGTAAGTGTATGGAGAAGATGAAGTTCGTGGGGAAGAGATGAGGTGAAATTCGAAAGAATTGGAGAGAGAAGCGCCCCAACAGAGTTGGCGTTTTTTTCTTTTTGGTAGCCGAATTGAGCCGGATGCGCTGGTTTTTCCTCGAGTAGCAGGAGTTGGAGAGATGAGATGGAATTCGTGGACCGAAAGCGCCCGATGTGTCTTTTTGGCAAAGGATTAAACGGGGGTGAGAGGGTGTTCCCCGGATTTGGTGGTGTCGAAGACATGACGTGTAATACGGAGAAGTGCCCCGACAGAATCGACGTTTTTTCTTTGTTTTTGTAGTCGAATTTGGCGAGATTTGCTCGGCGTTCCCTAATTTTATGGAATTGGGGGATGAAGTGAAATTCGAGGGCGGCAAAGCGACCTGACAGGGTCTCGAGTTTGTATTCTCGGTGAGCTGAGCTGCTTCTTATAAGTGTACTGGATGTCTGAAAGGGCTTTAAGTTACAGACTTGAGTTTCCTGTGAACGGGAGTAAATGCATCTGGGGACTAAATGCCTTGTGGACTAGACTAACTGGCCCGTACTCGCGAAGAATTATTCGGTTACCTAATAGATAAATAAATCATTGTTAAAAATGGAGAATACATTATACTGAATAATAAAATTTTCTCCTAAAAATATCCGCAACTATTGTACTATACTTCAATGCTGATTTGTGTCTTTTGCTTTCAGATTATTATGGGTGTCCATATTGAAGGAGAATTAGGAGAAACGATTAGGTGTTAGCCGTTTGGTTCATCATAGCAACCGCCATTTTATTTGTTGTGCAACCGTCATTATGTAACTGATCTCTTGTTAAGCTCATGGTATGTAATTGTTTGTACAGGTACTATAACTACTACTACTACTACTATTACTATTAACTAACTAACGCTTTTTGTGTCCAATGAGCCCCAACAAACGGCGCTGTATGCAAACAAACAAACAAAAAAAAACATAAATATGTAGGGTATATACTTGTTGTTACTTTATCGTTTTAGTCTTGTCACACGTTTATTTGTTATTACTGGTGCCATTTTGTAGCCATGCAAAGAAAAAGAGATTTAAACTAAATAAAAAAAAAAAAACAGTAAAATAGGCTCATCGTGTATGTCAATTCGTATCCTAAGATTTCGTTTCGGCAGCTGGTATTGAAATTACTAGGATTATATAAAATAAACGAGGGAAACCACAAAAAATACATAAATAGTAAATGAATAAACAAGATAAAGTTTACTATAGCGAATTAAGGTAAATCATGTAAGATTTTTGTAAAACATTTGTATAATGTTAACGACGCCATATTTGATTATGAATAGTTGTAATATAAGAGTCTAATTAACGAAGCAGCATTGTTATATACTACCATACATTAATACACATAAATAGATACATACAATTATATAGCGAATGGAAATTTAAATGAAATGAGACGCTGTATATAGTGTTTAGGTTCTTCTTTTAAGGTGCTTGCGGTACCTCTTTTTATTAAGTTACTTTTTTAATTTTTATATTCATGTTGATCATTTCTTGTCATAAGGTTCTGGTCACGAGTTATATGTATATATATATTTGCATTATATAGTTACATATTACATATTAGAAGTATATAAATAAATATATCATTATCATCATAGCGTAATTTTTTACTTATAATCTAATTAATTCAAAGAGAATTGATATATATATTGTAAAGTGTTTTTCTTTTGTAGATATACATGATATATTGATGATAACATTATTTTGTTTTATTATTATTATTTTTTTTACTCATTAATTTTGATTTTCATTTTAGTTCGTTTAGGTGAAATTTAGTGAATTTTTTAGTCTACGTACAATCGCTTGTATGTGAATAAAACGGGTATATGAAAAGTTGGGAGAGTTACTACAACCAGAACGTAAGCTTAAGGTGAAATGAGATCGAACGAAAATCTGAATAAATTGAATTCGTACAATCGACTAGCGTTATTTACTTAAATTATTCTCTGCAAAATCTGGGCGCAACATTGCCGCAGCTACTTAACAGCAACGATAAGAGAGAAAATCGACTTTATCCAAAAATTTCCACATCTTCGACTAACGATCTGGTTCGCTCTTCCAAAGTCGTTCTGCAAAGAATAAAGGACCCTCGTGTACGGGGTCTAGAATTTTTCTATGTTTTCCCGCGCCGTTTTACGACACGTACAAAACGGAATGTGTATATATGTATGTATGTAGGATTCGCGGATGAGACTAGAAACGAGTGTTCGTGAAACGGTACAGGTAAAAGTAGAACGAACCGCAAGCTTGTCACGGGGGCCCTTGGAGAAAGAACGAGGAAACGCCCGTACGTTTAGCTAATGTAAGCCCAAAATAGGATGAGAAGGGAAAGTATATGAGAGGAGATCTAGGGTAAAATTTTATTTATGAACTCTAAATAATTAAGTAGATGTTTTAATTTCGAACGGAAAAGGCAAATTCAATACGCATATTTGAACAACCGGAAAAAAATGTTACATAGTCAATTATAATACAAATTTAAAAACTTAAATCGAATTAGTGCTGCTTCTACATATGTGTATTTTTCGGGGAAAAAAAGAAACAATGAAAACGAAAAGACACAGGCAACGAACAACCTTAAATTGTCGTTTCGTCGTCGTCTTATGAAACAAAGAATAAATATATTGTTTATAATTTTGTAAGTGTCACCGTCTAACGTGACGTGACAGTCACAACTACTGATGAATTGTGTACCTCATTTTATCCGAATTCTTTAAGGTTTCATAGTTTGTGATATTTAATTTTTAAAAAGAAGAGGTGCATGGCCGACGCGCGCGAATCCCGATCGTTTTCTTCGTTCGTTCGCCGACGCGCATAAAGGAAAACGAAAACGATCGGGACCCCGTCGTCGGGATTTTTTATACACTGTGGATCTTACCTCTCGCTGTCGCTTGTATAGATGCAAGCAAAAAAGAAGTACGAGAAAAGCGCAGCAAAAATGGGGGTAACGAGACAGTGATACAGAGCACAGGTGCCTCGATTTTGTTTGTAACCGTTATTGATACAGTTATTTTAAATACTAATTTTAAGAGAATGATTATATAAATATATTATAAATTCACATATTGCTGTTTCACAAAAATAAATTTATAAAAATCTTACGTTTCGTATTTTATTTTTAAACGCCTGTTTTTGGTGAATCAACCCCTTAATTAAGAGTGAGGAAGAAATCGATAAACGAAGGTAAGCTTTCCTGTAATTTCATACGTTCACTAGAGTTGCTCAATTTGAACCAGTAGTACTACAACTATCTGAAACGGCTGTACTACAATAAAATAACATTGCGCTATACTTGAACTGTAATTATGAGTACTCAGCAGTGATCTAAAAAGTTACTTTTATTTTGAAAAACAAAAGAAAGTATATCTAAAATATAAATAACATAAAATGTTAAAAACATTTTCTGCCTAAAATATTCTTTACACGACTCCCGGCAGTTTAAATTAAATATAATTCTCAAAGCCCTCTTCTGCATGAGGAATACCCGATGCGCTTCAGAAGTCGAACCCCAATGAATTATTCCATATCGCTTAGAGGAAACGAAATTGTCATGGTAAAGCGATACTAATTTATCTAAGTTACATGTATTGCTTAGTTGCTTTAAAGTGTAACAGACTTTCGATAATAATTTACAGAGATAATCAATATGTGTAGACCAATTTAAATTTTCATGAATAATTAATCCCAACAGTTTAATAGACGAGCCCAAATTGAAAGTGTCGTTAGCTACACAAAACATATATCATGGACTTTATTCTGTTATGAAAATATAGAAATTTCGTCTTATCAGCGCTAATCTGATTGGTGGTAATGCAGGCGGTGATAGTGGAGCGAACATTTCTAGTTTTTAGAACAACATCCTCAACACTGGAAGAATCCACAAATACATTGATATCGTCGGCATACAATATCATCCATAAATCATCAATTGCATTAGGTAAATCATTAATATATACATATATAAGAAAAGGGTTGAGTCCACGATAGAGTCTTGAGGTACCCCGATATTTACACTGATATAGGATGAAAAGCAGTTACCAATTTTAGATAGTTGCAATACTATTGGCGCAAATTGAACAACTCTAGCGATCTACCTAGGGTTAAAAGTAAACTTTTTTATTTAGATTTTTTTGGAATTTTGCCTATAGAACAACGGTTTCCAAATGGTGATCCGCGGACCCCTGAAGATCGGCGCCTTTTGCATTTTTCTAATGGGTACGCGACAATCGCCAAAATTTAACAAACCAAAAACTATTAATGTTGATAAGGACAGATTTTGCAACTAATAGAAACGAAAAGAAAGCGTTCGAGTTTACTCGACAAATTTCCAGGTTTGTTGGTTTTCTAAGATGAACTATTAATATAAGGGAGCGGTGCAAGTTCCTAACTTCAAATACATTAAAGAAAACGCAGGTGTGGGGTTAGCCAATTATAAGGAACCTCTTAGGGTGTCTCTGACTGGTAAGTAATTGGGAACCACTGCTTTAGAGTATTACGAAATACGTAAATGCTTGCTCTAAAGCAAAATGTAAATTTTAAATTCTAATCTAATCAATAAATTTTGTGTACACACATGGTGTGGAAGGAAGAACCCAGAACGGCCTATCACTTACGTAAGCTCCATAGAACCTCCCCCAGACGACGGATCAGGCTCAATTGGACCCAACTCGCCTTGCATCCAAAGGTTCCAGATATCTCCCTGATTTTATGCTGGTGATATTTGGCAATCTAATGTTTGATAAAGACACCAGTTCTGGCCCTGAGTTAATTTCTTTTTAGTGTTAAAAGATTGTTGTTCCCATTGCAATTGAAGGCTACTTCAATGAAGATCCTGAGTTACCTCAATCTTGTCTATTGATTTATTCGGAAACTCGAAAGCTAAAACAAATATGGTACCACTATCGGAAATTTATTAATTTAATTTTTATAAACTTGAGTGTAGCGAATATTCTCTAAATTCGATCCAGTGCTCGTAATTCCCTAAAATCTGTGGTCGTCTTATTGTCGGTAATTTTATTTGGGATCGTGGATTGCTTCCTGAACTCACAACTAAATCTGACAATGACTTTTTATTTAGAATGAATTTATTTCTACATCATTTTCTCCTGTAGCTATTAATTTGTGATACCCAACAACGAAATTGTTGCGTTCGTTGTATTCCTGATCAGCGTATTCATCTTCACACCATTGTTCAATTTGATTTTGAATCTCGTAAAATTGAGTGAAAGTAAGACTGAAATTTGTTACTCTATCATCTAATTCGATTATTTCGGCATTAGGGAATTCATAATTATCATGAAATTGTTGTAAATATGTTTGGAACCTAGTTAATGATTATTTTTTGCTACCCCTCTTACGGCGCAAATTCGTTAATAATTGTGACGATTGTGGCTTCTACATTGTAATGTGTAATTAACAAATAATAGGCAACAGAACAGGAAAGGAAAGGAAAAGGCGATCGATGCTCGCTAACCTGTCGATTGTATTGATGATTACAAGGATAATAACTGACCTTGACCTTTCTACTTATTTCCAAACCTCATTTACCACGTGGTGCGAATGTGTTTCAGTTCGCTTTTATCATCAATAGTCGTGCGGTTCGAAAGACCAAAAATAATGTATTTGTACTAGAAACTGTTGACCATAAGTAATACTCATCAAACATTGTAATCGTTGTTGTTTATTTGATTTTTACTACATTATTATTTTTCCTCTAATTTCGTTGTTTTTTGCAAATATGTTAAAATATATGTAGGACAGTACAGACGCGCAATACCTACACGATTCAGAAAGCACACGGCACGTATCGTGACGGTAGAATGGATCCATTGAGTGTTGCAAAACATATGAACGACACTAAAATCGGGAATTTGAAATTGATAAAATGTATAAATTCGCCGCGAGAACTACATGCGTACAACAAGAAAGACGACGGGCCCGTGGGTTGGTCGGTGTTTCTTGAGTTAGGATGAGGTAGTTTTCCTTTTGCATGAATGTTTAGTAAATAGAAGAATTGACCAAAGAAGAGATACGTGGCGTCCGCTTAAAGAAGAATGTCAAATAACGTGGATGTCCCTTCCCCGAATTTTTCTCTTCCTAGTAGGTATAAAAATATGGCCCCCAGTTCTAGAAGGAGAAGTTATGCGAACTAAACTTTCCCCTGTAGAATTCGGTGCCATATTTTCATACCTATGTACTAGGAAGAGAAATTACTCTAAGAGGGAACATCCACGTCATTTCACGTTCTTCTTTAAACGGAATAGAACTTAGGAAATCGTCGTCCATTCAATATGATCAGGTTTGAAGATACTAGCCTAGTGTACCGCTGTGATATAATGTCAGTGTTGTCCGCTGTTGCCATTCAGGTCGGAACTGATTCTCAAACCAACTCTATATAGAACGCGTGGATTTAGCGATTCTAAGAGTAGGTTCTGGTCTTGTGAGGGCAGTGCTGCTGTCCTCCCTCGTTGATGATTCAACAGGGTTCAGCCTGCCAAAACATGAGTAAGGAGCGCAATATTGAGTTGACGAGAGTAGGTAACAACAATACCGCTATTGCAGTTCAATTTTAGGCTGTTAACAGAGCATAGTAATACATAAAAGATTGGTTACAGTGGGACGGCCAGGCATGAAACCATGTTGATCCAGAGACAGTAAAAAGAAATACATCTATAAATAATGTTTTCATAGATTTTACAATTACTGAAATTAGATATAATTGCTATTGGACGATAGTTTTTGACAGAAGATTTATCACTCCTTTAAAAAATTGGAATCATTCTAGCCCTTTTCCAAATATCAGGAAAGGTAGAAGTTGCACCTATCAAGAATTTGGGAATAAGATCATCACCGCAAGTCAAGTTGTTAGGAAGAGGACTCATTATACTAATGCACTCCTCTTCAGAGGTAGTGTGTAGCGAGAAAGAGAGACGATTGGAGAAAGTGTTACTGAAGACAGTTGACGCAGAAGGTGTGTAAGTATTAGACAAGTGATGAGCGACAAGTCTGGACTCACCATTCCTGGAGCGGATGAATTTAAACATTTCTTTAGGGTTAGACTGAAGGGAGTCTTCTGTTCTGTACACACAAGACTTATAGGCCCGAGATATCTGTTCCTTGAAGTGCCCGCATTCGCCTCAATTCACCCGAAAAGAAAACGTTCTTAGATGCTTTCCATTTATGTCTGTAATGGCCTTTAAGTTTCAAATTTGAAATCAGTTCTAGAGAGGACCGTGGTGGATAATCTGAAAACGAGTAGGAGCCGGAGATTTGAGGTACGGAGTAATTGATGACTTCATATAGAGTTGTATAAAAAGTATGGAGAGCAAGCTTAACATCTTTATAATTAGATAAAAACGTCCAGTCAATACATTGCAGATCACGATACAGGGTATCAAATTCGGCTTTGCGAAAACAGTAAGGTAGATTACTGGCTGAACCAAACTATGTCCATTACATGGCCATTTGGAAACAGTATCACATGGCATTCGTGATATCTTTGCTTTGTACTTAGCGAATACTTTCTCACGCCGATCCGCATTGTACGCATCTAATTTGTAAAGATTCCCTCGGCCGAAGGGGAAAAGGAAAATTGACAGTGCAAGATCGCGCGTATCCGTACAGTAAATACACATAGACCACTGCAACCATCGAAGATCCATCCATCTGCTTATTCTTCAGCTCCGTAATTCTTTTGAAATTGTTCGCCAGCAATCATCAGTCAGCGTCACTTCCGCCACAATGCCGTCGGGATGCTTTTGTTCGCGAACCGGGGGCGGTGGGGGAGGAGAACGACGTCGGGAGAGAATTACGAAACGATATTCGAAAAAGAATTAACGCGCTGGTACTAACCGCGGCGAGTACGCCGACACCCCTTTTCCACCCTTTAATTAATGATTCAATTGAAAACTTGCGGAATTTTTAAATACGCCTACACTCGATTTCTCGAAGAACGAAGAGAACGTAGGGCGAGAGAAAGAGTTCTATAACCTCGTAAACCTGGTCCGTGTCAATCCGGTCGTCAGTTGGCGCGCAAACTAATTTACATACTTTAAAGATATAATTAATTGAGGACGAAAGTTTAGAGGAATGCCGGATATTTTTGACGTTGTAAGTTTTAGAGAGCGTAATGGGAATTCGCAAACGCTGCATTACCGAGCGAAAATGGACGAATAAATTGAGTAGAGGATAATATGAACTGCTTAATTTGTTATGTTAAATTACGTAGTTGTGGAATGCATGAAATGCAGGAAGAAATGTGAATGAAGGTACGACATGAACCGCCTTGGTTTAAAATTAGAATGCTTAGAGTAAGAAGAGGTGGATATTTCATCAATTAAGGGGGTAATTCGAAAATTACCATCGTTTCTTTTTACTTTATAATTTGAAAGTATATTGAGGTTGACAAGAAAGTAATTTTGGTTGCCCCACATCGAGAGCGTTGCAATTGTTTTGAAAGACTTGTGCGAGTGTTACAATTCCGTTCTGGAGATTTTTCATTCAAAGATAACCAATGTTCTTGTCGACCTACTAACGTTAATGATGACCAAATCAAAGCCTTAATTGATGAGAATCGCCATATTATCATTTAAGAGATGGCAGAGAGGTTAAATGTAGCCCACACAACAATTGAAAATAACTTAAAATACCTTGGACTCGCTTAGAAGCTCGATGTTTGGGTTCCGCATGAATTGGAAAGGATTGATTTAACACAACGAATCAATATTTGCGATATGCAACTCAAGCGCAGCGAAATCAACCCTTCCTTCAAAGGAATCATCACTGATGAATGGGTCATGTACAGTAACATATTTCGAAGATGATCATGGTGTAAGCGTGATAAACCAGCACGAACCACATCTAAAGAGGAATTGCATCAAAAAGAGATCATGCTGATAATTAGGTGGAACAACAAAGGTGTCGTTGTATATTTTGAGCTGCTTCCAAGAAACCAGGCGATCAATTCGGATATTTACCGTCAACATCTAATGAAACTGAGTGAAGCAACCAAAGAAACACAACCAGAATTTGCAAACCACAACCACCACCAAGATAATGCAAGCGTCACACATCTTTAGTAACTCGTGGGAAATTATTGCATCTTGGTTGAGAATTGATGTCGCATCCTCCATACAGCCCTGATTTGGCACCATCGACGTTTTGAAGACTCTTTGATTTCCCAAATGATATCGATCTTAAATCGCACTTGGTTCAATTTTTTAATGATCAGGATTGAAATTTCTATGAGCGCGGCATTATGAACCTGCAAGAAAGATGGCAAAATGTCATTGAATAAGATGGCAAATACAAAATTGATTAAAGGTTATTCTTTATATAAAAAAATCCAGTTTTATTTCATACTACAAAACCGAAATTACCTTCTTCCCAACTCAATATACATGTATATTTAAAAACATTCCCCCAAAGTTTAGTAAAGATCCTCGAAGACTAGCTAAGAATGACTTCACGAGGTCACGTCCAAAGTGTTCACAAAAAATCGTCCCCACTCTGAGGCTCTAAAAAAGCCAGTATAGAACTGAAGACATACTATATGGAGCAATAACCTCCGATTAGCTATACTTTAGTATTTTCCTTTGTACTACTTTTTAAACAAAAGAAATTTTGAGCGCATTGTTCTCAAACCGTAATTTATTGTATGCGGCGGAGGTGATTTACTGAATTCAATCAATCACTTGTAAATCTCAAGAGCTTACCCTGCGCATCTACGGTTATCGCTTGATCTAGAAAGGTGTCAAAATGTTAATTTCGTCAAACGTTAAACCTGAAAAGAATTTGGTTTGATTTGTGTCTCAGAAGAAAGTGACCAGAAATATACAGTACAGTGTGTATGATACTGAACCGCCGCACAAGAGGATAAAATAATTGGCCTTACTTTGGAAGCTGCCAAAATAGGTTGTACGTCGCATTATCAATTTTCCGCGTTCGTCGAATTGTATTCCAAGTTAGGTATCTGCCGAAGCGAATTCCCAAATTGAAAAACAAAATGTAGAGATCGAAAAGAATGAAAAGAAATAATATTTTACACAAAGACGCTCGAGCACTTATAATGTATGGAAAACGAAATGTGGCCCACATCAGAAAATTATTTTATACCGCCTATAAAGCATTTCGCCATGATTCTCAAAAGCCGTGGAAGACGTTAACGATGTTAATGGTCATGTTCAAAGCAATGCTGTACCTCGAGGGCTCATTGACAAATCGGACAAGTAAGACGACACTAACTGTTGTCGGCTTTGGAAGCATCAACTTCAACTACATTCCATATGCCCCTTCTGACAATAACTTTGGAAGATTAAAAAAAAATCCGGGTGTGGTCAAATCCGATGTAAGCCTCGCTTCTTTCGACATGTGCATTGCCTACTGAAGATGTAGTCTTTGTTATTTTGGTCTATAGATTCTTTCTGTAGATGCTTCGCCATACTCTGTCAGTTATTATCAATGCTTATGGTAAGTGATATATTCAAGTATCCAGTTACAAATGGAGACAAGAGTTGCACGAGAGCGTTATGTTTTGTGGTTTTTACCAAAGCTCAGGACATTTCGAAAAATCACCGACCATTTTTCTCCTGCAATGTACTACGAAATGCTCGAAAATAAAATTGACAATTTCATTGCTAATAAATACAATGTGGACAGACATTTCTTGAGAGTACATCGACTTAGTGAAAGTAAGTGAATTACTGGTTTTTGTGAGAATAGAACAATCCACAGTTTTGGAAAATTGAGTGCCGCCAGCTGGTTGATGTCAAAAGAGGCAAAAGTAGAAAGGCAAAGGTAGAAGAGCTTGTGGTTTAAAATGCACTGTAGTGAATCACCTCCATCCCCTTTGCAATTGGAAAGAAGGGGGTTCGCCTCGTCAAAACGTGAATTTTTAGTCCATTTGCCGCAAACCATTCCTTCACCTCTTCTATTGCTAATTCAACTGGGTCAACGGTCTTGTCTTTCAATGGATGTGCAAGGAAGGGTGTGTCATCAGCATATATCAACGCTTTGCGTCAGATAAAATTCGCTGGAAGATCGTTGATGTATGTAAAAAAATAAGTTTCATAATCTGCCCCGTGGCACCCCCATATCTGTCTGCAGAGCTGTTGACTTTTCCCGATAGCAAAGCACTGGCTGTTTCCTGTCTTGCAGATGGCTTCTTACAAGTTTGTTATTCTACGAATTCCATAATTTTCAAGCTTGTCCAGAAATATGATGTGGTACACGCAATCAAAAGCTGTACATAAGTCGCAACAGGCTAACTATATCTCTTGCTTGTCATCAGTAGTATCTATTAACTCAGTCAGAGCGAACACACCTCGGATTTATTACATTGATAGCCATATTGAGGAGGATCACAACGTATACCAGATACCTCACCAGTCTCGTCTGTATGGCGTGTTCGAAGATTTTAGAAACAGACGGTAATAATTAGTAAGTTTTGATAAAAGAGTGGATGACGTGTTATCACTAACTAGGGTCAACCGATCTTTGTCTCCACTTACGTGCAAGGCGCGTACATTAAAATTCGGAGAAGTAAGGGCGTCAATCCCGTTTACACTACTTAATGATAATACGTCACCCACTCTTTTATCAAACCTTAATAATTAGTAACCTGGGCAAATATGCGGGATGATGAGTCATCTCTCCTTTGTCCTCCATAATATATTACATTGTGAAAAGGATAGATGACTTATTATACCGCATATTTGCCCAGTCTAGTCATCTGTCCTTTGTCCTCTGTCCTCTATAATATAATATTACATTGTGAAAAGGACAGATGACTCCTCATACCGCATATTTACCCAGACACCATTCCCGCTGGGTCCCATTTCAGAACATGTATTATCAGAGCTTTTTTGAATTCTTTAGGAAAATGGCCATATTTAAGCATGCTATTAGCGAAGAATGTAGTGGGACTATTTATAACGTGAATGATTTGTTTCAGCAACTCTGTGGTGAAGCCGTCGGTGTCAGATGTTTTCTTACTTTTCAGCTTCTCAGGATGGTGGTAATTTCGTCCTCCGCTACAGGTGTGAGGAACAGCAGCTATTTTTCAGTATTCATATTCAGCTTGGATATAAAAGCATCTGGAACTATCACCGGAACCGTGATCGTGTTTGTAGTTTCCTCTCCCACTGCCACGAAGTACTTGCTAAACTCATTAGCCCTTGTTCCAGTATCCGTCAAGCTTATTTTATGACGTGTTATTCTTGTTTCTGTTTATCCTCCATACTATCTCGCTTCTGTGTCTATTATCATCAGCATCGTCGATAAGCATGTTTATAGCTTTGCGTTTCTCCTTTTGAAGCTGTTCTTGTTATTGCTTCTTCACTGCGTTATACGTTTGTTGGGACACATTCGTCTTTAGTGTCCGTTCTACGACATCCAATCCATCCAATGTATATTTTCATTTTCTCAAATCTTCCGATAATTATTCGAGCCTTGGTTAATATTCTTAGGAAGCTGACAGAGGGAAGAGAAACAAGGAGATTAAGGGAAAGCAGTCATTAATATGGGAAATTAGAGCATCATAGAAATTGACAAGTTGGATCCACATATTTTAGGATGTTCCAATTTCTTTCTGTTTTAATCTTTTCCTAATATTTTTGTAGCGATCCTCGCGGTTTTCCTTTAAGTATTTGCGCGACATAAATCGAAATATTTCAATTATCGCTCCCTATAGAACTAGCTCGTCATTTCCTTATTGTTTTGATACGTACCCAATACAAAGTTCCCCATATCCACTCGCGGTCTCGCGGGTAAGAAACAAAAACATCTGTTAACCGCTAACTACGATTATATGTTCTCATAATCGGTACAACCACCACAACAATATCGAAAACACAGGATATATCATCATTTGAGTATCCGGGAAGATCCCTTACTTGATAATTTCGTAACAATCTTTTCTTATCCGCACGTCAGACGTAATGTCCAAATTAAAAAAAAATTCTTTCCCTCTTCCCCTCTCCCCTTTCTTACCCTCTTCGAACAAACTCGGCCAATAAATTTCCAAAAATTTCAAATATAGTAACCGATGTCGTCGCTAGCTTTTGGTATCCCAAACTCCGTTGAATTATCGCCGCGAAAGAACAAACACCTTGGTATATTACCTAGTTCGAATAGTTCGACGCTTCGCGTTAATAATTTACTTTAATCAATTCCTCTACCCAATTCGAATCGCGATAAATCATCGCAGTTACAAACTAAACAATTAGAAAAATAGCGAAATTACCTATCGGCTATAAATTAATTTCAGAAAGGCGATTTTTCTTCCGCGTCTTTCGCCGTATAGTTCTATCTTTGTTTTCGACATCCTCGCCAACTTTCCTAATAGACGCCAACGATTTCCAGCGTCCGCAATAGAAATATAATAAAACGCTTTGCGTTTTGATAAAATGCCGCTCCCCAAAATGGGTCCGATATTTCAGTTTTAACTTTTCGCTGATATCGAAGTTTGCGGACCGTTCGTTGCTACCGATAACCAGTAGACGACGCTGATTCCCCAACTTAAGAGTTGCGCCGGAATGAGAAGCGAGCATTTCGATAAATCCGGTTGCCGAAAGAAGACAGAAAACGTATTACTACAATTAGTCAGAAATACGATACGAGTAACGCGGTAACGATATTACACCGTTTACCATCATAAATTCAACATCTCGAAACAATGAATTGCTTTCGTAATGTACTTAATAAATTCATTAAAAATTCAGGGGACAAATTCGATTTTTATTTTTACTTCTTCATTTTTGAAAATACAGTTAATACCTAGATGTGTGATTTATGTAGAACGACACTGTAATAATATCCAGATATACATAAGAATCGAGAAATCGCTACATCAAGACTGTAAAATCATTTAACACATTGTTACGTGCACAAATTTCATTTAGTTCAGTTTCCGTATTTCATTTAACTTATTAGAAATTAGGTTCAAATTTTACTCCTTTCACATAATACTTATTTCCGAATATCGCGTAACGATACTACCGTTGAACACACCCCATCGCAGCGTGTTGGTTGTCCTTGAATTTTTCGAATTCGTCCAATCACGAGAAGCGAAGCGAATGTTAGCTTCAGATAGTATCTAAGTTTTGGAAGAGAAGGAAGGTATCAAGCGGTAGGCTTGAATGGTTCGGTGACGATATCGGAGAAGCTTATGGCTGATAAAATTTAAGTGCGCGTAGCGTTTATCGTATTTTCGTGGAAAATAGTAATTATCCTGTACTAGGGGATTCATCAGCGTAGCCTCTAAGGTATTATTACAGTATATCTCCGTTCACGGAGGAAAAGAAACCCGAGATCGAACCAACCACCCACGTCGTACCTAATCGAACCACATTCTATCTTTACCTCACTATCAAGGTTTGTTAACGAAGGAAAATTGAACATCTAACCCATCGGATAATTCCGAACGACCCCCTTTTTCAACACTCGAGACAGACAACTATTAGGACTCCATGCGATGACATCACCCGGAAGCCATGACACTTAACAGCTAAGCAATTTTATTCTATATGTCGTAGACCGATCTTTTATTTTCAATAGTTCATATTTCGCATAATTCTTTTCCGCTAAATTTAACGTTATTATTATTCAAGCTTGTAAAATCATTATTTTCTAGATTGCCGTATTACTTATTAAATTCATTGATATTCAAATATATATAGAAATTCATACCCGACCTGTATCGCCTGTTGCATAACTTACAGTAACAATCAATCTCACGTATTTTTGTATTCTACATTGTGAAGGTTTAGCTAAAACGTTTTAGATTGACTTACGGTTACCGCACTGTTCGCATTATTTAGTTAATTTAATCTCAAATTTTATGTAGATTTTCAATGTTTTGACGAAATCTAACGAAAGGCTACATACACAAGTTTTGAATAGTCGTGTGTAGTTTTCATGTAGCATTTTTATTGTTTTCCATAACAGCTTTTGAACATATAGAATCAACGTGCAGTTACCAGCTGATCTTGGTCACTCCGGACGTCAAACAGTTTTCGATCTTTATACAGGTACCGATTATTTAACCATGAAAATAGATCTGGTAAGTTCGTATGACCCTTGACCAAATTTCATGGTTGGCGCCCATATTATCTTTTTCCCTGACAAGACCTTTTGTATTCAACGACCGTTATATAGATATTGAAAAAGAACCGACACGACCTCCCACTGAGCTAAGCACGGCGTTGGCTAGCCTGTTACGACAAGCGTATGTACCGCTTCTTGTTTTGTTCTTGTCGTCTCCGGCATTCTAGCCAATTGTTCCCCTCAGTTATTGCTATCTCGGATAGATAGTAGTAACGCGGTTCTGGGGGTAACAACATATCCAAACATGGTTGCACAAGTGGAGAATAAAAGTTAACGAAGCCAAAGGCACGGCATGGGAAAATCAGAATGTCCTACAGTTGCTTTAAACAATATAGAATTCCACGTGAACAATCAGCAAAGTACTTATAATTAGTCTTATACCTTGATAGTAGGCTGACATGGACAACTCACATCAGCAGAAAAAGGAAACAACTGTATTTGAAAGTCAATAAAATGAATTGGTTTCTAGACAAAAGATCATGTCTGTCGTTAGTAAAGTTTAATAAAAGACTGTATGACGTCTTATCATTAATTAGTGTAAACCGGTCTTTGTCTCGACTTACGTGCAAGCCCCGATATTAAAATTCGGAGAAATAAGGGCGTCAGACCGGGTTACACACGTCATCCACTCTTTTATCAAACCTTAGTAATTAGAAAACAAAATACTGCTTTACAAAGCAATTGATCAAGGCGGTCTAGACCTATGGCTTAGAGCTATTGGGGTGTCCGAGTAAATCCAATTAAAACATCATTCAACGCTTCCAATCCAAGATATTGAGAATGATCACAAATGCTACATGGGATGTCTCAAGCCACATCGTTACATACGGATCTTAGTTTAACAACAATAGAAGAAAAGCGCCAAAAGAGAATTCATTCAGAACATTTCCTACGACTACAGAGTCATCCCAGCGAACTAGCTTCAATCCTGTGTAACAATCTTAATCCTGAAAGTCTAAGTCAAAAGTGTGGCCAAGTATTATGAAGGAATAGAATCTTAAGTTGAATAACATTGTTGGATTGAATGGATTTCCCACATATCTAATATATCATCAAATTAACTCATAGGGCATTATTTTGTATATATACAGTGCGATCCAAAACGACTGTCTATGCCGCTTCCATTAAAAATAGAACTTTCTCAAAACGCCGCCATACTTATATTGTGGTTTGTATTATTGCAGTGGCGTGTACGTTTGATAACAAGATATGAAATTAGAATGTTGAAATACGTGATTTGATCACTAAAACAATAAAGCACGTTGAATGCTTCTGTTGTTATAGTACAAACAGATAACATAGAATTTGCAACAAAAATAAAGAAAGTATAATAGTTAATACATATATACCAAAGAATAACAAAGCGTACGCCAATGTCAAATAAAAATTAAAAATTTCACAAGATTTGGTGATATTACTAAAATATATTCACTCAGAATTTTGGAAATAAATATTGATATCGCCCTCTGCGGAAATCAGTATTTTTCAGACTATCATTTTGGATCTCTGTGTACTACATGACCTAGAATTTGCATCGCCAGAAAGGGGTGCGAAATTTTTGACGAAACTCGCTTGAAACGTTTACCTATTCAAATTTAATAGTTGATTAAAATTTCAAAGAAAAAAGGACAAGAGATTAACACATTTAATTTTTTCGTTTATTAATAGTACGTTGGGTCCACCTATTACTTTTCCACTAACTCGCTCTTCGTGGCATTGATTTCAGGAAGTGCTTAGATTAGATTAGATTAGATTACTTGAGGTGGCATTGATGCCTGTTCAATTGCGACCTTTACAGATCTATTGTGGTCCTCATGCCTTCTTAGAGTACGTTCCCCAGCTTTATTCCTTTAATTAGACTTAACAGCTTTGAAAGCGGTTCTTCCGCATATACATGTATTTTTAAAGCGGACTTGAAGCCCTTGCTCCGTAATTCTGTTACATGCCTCCATAATAGAGTCCTGCTCTGCGTTAAGCTTTGCCGGCTCTATCTGGGTGGCTGGATAGTCGTTGCATACTACCGCGATCCTTTTCAAAGCAGCCTCTTTGAAGGTTAAATCTTCTGGCCCCTTGCCTTTCAGAAGACCTGCGGGAGTACTGCCCTTCGCCCTCGCCTTTTCGGACTTCCGTCCTATCTTTAGGTTTAGTAGCCTCGACTGTCTGTTGGGGCCTAACTTCCTTATCTAGACTAAACCTGGCCCCTTGTGCATGCCTAGTGAAGTTGGCCTTGATTGTGGCTCTTTTAGCCTGTATGTAGCTTTGGCCCTGTTTCACAAGCTTTTGCACTTTAGCCTTGGAAATTCCAGATAGCGTAGCTGTATGAAGAGTAGCTAGGGAAGTATCTGTCCGCCCGATCAGAGCCCCGCTTGATCGGGTAAGGCTAATTATAAGGGGGTTTTCTCCTGGTGCCCCCAGGCAACGTTAAGTACCGCACACCCCTGCGGTCACGCAACTCTCAGCACGTTACCTTACACCTTAGTTTGGGTTTTAGCTCGGGTACCTCGGGAGCGCTAAATTCCCGAACTCACTAGCTAAACTTGTTAACAGTGAGCCCCTGAGGATTCAGGAAGTGCTTGATGTCTGTTTGGGGTATGGTGTCTCAAGCAACCTACAATTCATACCGAAGAGCTCCGGTGTTCGTTCATCAGTTTTCTTCCTATAATGTCCCACACGTGTTCAATTGGTGAAAGCGCGGGAGATCTGGGTGGCCATGACTTCGAACCGATTTTAAGAAATTCTCGCAATCTAGGGAGAAGATGGCTCTGCGATCTGTTGAAGATATCATCTCATCAACGTAACGCTGGGCATTCATGTTGCCTCGGATAAACACCAACTGAGACCTACTCCCATATATTATACCACCCCACACAGCGTCTTGTTCAGTGGAAAACGGCATCTCTTCAACCGGGGAGGGGAGGGGGAAGAGAAAACTGTTTTAAGATAGATAGTTTCTTTTATACGAATAAGTAATAGTCCCAGAAAAAGCAAAGGAAACGGCAAAATATATAACAAGCAACAAACAAAACAGCATATAACAAACTGAAACTGAAAAAGCGACAAGGACAAGGTCGAAAAACTTGGAAAAAAAAATATTCGTACTTAGAGGTTTAAGAATTACCAACCCAGAACCGGTTGCTCGCCCAGTATACTCTCTCATGGGTTATTGCCTATTAACCAGTCTAAGTTTAAGGCAGATCTGTTTCCCATAAGTCGCATACTGTTAACTCTATTTGGAACCCAGCATGGTTCAAAACATGTTTTAAAGTGAATTTAAATCTATCGTAAAATTGAGTTTTTTGTTATTACTTTTGTTTCCAAATACCTATCATGATTACGAATAAAAAGAATCCATTAAAAATTTAATTTTCGAAGAAAAGGTAAGTGCATCAACTTTGCTAGAGGATAGATATTCAATGCATTTTGTGGTAAATATGCTGGCTAGAATTCATTTCACAATAAGCCTGAACTGATTCGCAGAGGCAGGATGTTACTCTCCTATTATATGTTATATGTTATTGCCTCAAGGCTTATTGTTTTGATATTGATTATAAGAAATTAAATTTTTATAGCTGATAAATATCATTGCATATTTAGTAATTTTTCTAGTAATTTAATATCTATTGGATTACGTCTAACTTGAAACAAGCTTTATCCATCGTGCAAAATAATGCGTACATAATTATTTCTATTATTTAAGTTCCAGAAGAAAATAAGATTGCTTATCATAGACCTTTGTTAGAGCTTTTGAAAACAACCTGAGGATGTTTAGCCAATTTTTAACGTCAGAAAGAACGAAAGATTTATAACTAGCATAGAACGCGAGGGAGAACTAAAACTAAGGTTATTCGTTCTCACTCGCACTGCGGTGATTTAAAACCCAAGTTCTAGAATGGCCAATAGTGTATATAGTGTCCTCTATATTTTTATCACATTTTATCTGTACGAATCTGCACCTTTTACTAACGCTTTGACAACAATGCCCTTGTTTACAATATAAAGATGATTATTGTTCTTATTGTTATTTGAAAGAAAGTACTTCGACTGTACTACGTTAGGAAACATATAAAAAGTACAATCTTCTAAAAATAGGGTTAATCGGTAAATTAGAATCAAAACAATCATTGACCGATTATGGTTTTTAAGAATACTTTACTTGAATTCCATTATTATTATTCCAGACCTAGCGTCCAACGATTTCTTTTTGTTTTCGCATGTAAAGTATAAGCATTAGCAGACGCATTTAACAATCTAAGAAGACAAAATGATAAAGGATGATTTGGAGATTGGTTCCCACGGATTTGGAAATGCTTTGGCCGTAGAATAATATATATATATAATTATATATATATATATATATATATATATCTTTTACCCTTTCTACCTTTCGGTGTAAGGGTTCGGAGCCACCGAGCCGTATACGCACGTATACCGTACCGCTCCTGGTCCGCCTAGTGGCATTTCCTTCCTGCAGCGCATTGTCACAGTGAATTGAGGAGATACGGATACAAGACTCTTAACACGAGTGACAAGCCTCAAGCCACGATCTCAATTCTTTTGAGCCTCTCTGAGATGAATTGGCACGCGAATTAAGAGTCAGAGCATCGCATCTCGCAAAGACCACAAAACTGTTCGTCATGTTACAGAAGGAATGTGGAACAATACTTGCCGACACGTTTCCCAAACGTAATGGAAAGTCTTCCTAGATGTACCGAGGTTCATCATACCAGCACCAGGTTCACAAATTTATTGCAATTCCTTTCGTGAGAATTATTGGCATATGCAATGTAATCTACAACGCAGTCATAGCACAACATTCTGTGCCAGTTGCCTAAAAAACGGACCTCAGTATAGATCATTGATTGGAGAGTTATATAGATGTTCTACTTTTTTATTCATTTGAAATTTATTACGCTTTGCGACGCTTAAGCGATCGATTTGAGAGTTTAAGATGAATCTTGAGTAAAAACTGAAATCAGAAATTTGGTCGCATTTGCTTGCGTTTCTGAACAATCAGAAATAAAAAATGATGGTCTTTAAAACGGAGGTGCCTATATTTTGCAAAATAAAATCCTGGATATCTATAATTTAGGTTCCCAATCTATCTACTTTATAATTCAAAAGCGCATTCCCTTTTTGCATGTTTGTGTGAATGTAGAAATTTTGATTAAGATGATGGAGGAAATTGTGAGGAAAGGAAAGAAGTTGGGTTTGAAAATAAATGAAGAAACATCAAAAATAATGCGTCCTGGTAAACAAATGGGCAAAAACAAATATATGACGAAGATGAAGAAGGCCTAAGGATACTGGAGAGGAAAATTTTGAGAACAATAATGGGACCACTTAGGGTTGGAGAAAATGAGTATAGACAAAGAATTAACCATGAGCTGGAAAAAGAGTTTGAAGAAGACATCGTAAAGAAAATAAACCAACCAAGGGTAAAATGGCTGGGACATGTATGGAGGGCGGAAAACGCGATAATAAAAATACTATTAGAATGGGAACCGGGAGGAGTCAGAAGGAGAGGTAGACCGAGGACAAGGTGGTTGAGGGAAGTGGTAAAGGACCTGAGCAAAATCGGAATCAGGAAATGGAAAGATAAGACAAAGCACAGGAGGGGATGGAGAGACATAAGCCATGAGAGGACTGGATGATGGGAACTGATGGGAACTGATACGCCCCTATCGCTGGATCTAGGGAGCTCCTAGAGAGCTGCGTTGCCCCTCCATGGGGCGTCTAGCCACAATATATATATTGTGCGAAAATAACCATTGTGTGTCCTTTACTATTTTATCTTTTCAAGCATTTATTCTTTGTTTTTTATTTATTTTATCATCCATATTGACCAGACATTTTTTCGATGTTATTGTCAAATTACATTACTACTGTACTGACAATGTTTATGTTGTTTCAACTTACGACAATAAAATTATTATTATTACTAGCATTAATAATAAAGAAAAGCTCAAGTTTACGTGGGTATATCCCGGTTATTCGATGTGTTGGTTAAGGTGCCTGCCAGTTGAAGACAGGGGCAGCAACAACAACAGTGAGGAGGCCGTTTCGCAAAAAGCTGTGTTATTAATATCTTCTGAACGACTTTACTAGTCTCATTGTCAGTGGAAAGCTAAAAGTCCTCGAATATATGCAACTTTACAAAAGTCAAATGTACGTTACTCCAAGGAGTACTCGAAATTTCCAAAATTTATCCAATAGAACGCACGTAAAAACTTAGTTAGCTTCTTAAGATTAATATCAAAACAGTCAGACGATGTCACGCGATAACTAAATACTTTCATCAACTGACTCGAAAGAATATTTACTTCGTTGTTGTCTCGAAAGAAAAACGAAAAAATTGGGGAGGCGAATGAAGTGAGTGAAGTTCGGACGGGAAAAATGATAAACCCGACTTCGCGACGTGGCCGTCTTGTAATTTAAACGCGCGGAATATTTTATAAATTATGTAGATTGCGTAACTGAAAGTTTAATTCTCTCTCTCTCCCCATCTACTTTCGTCCGAAAGAAGTTTTTCTCGTTCGGTTACGTTTGCTGGTTTTAATGTAAAAATATTAAAGTTTGACTTGCGGAACTGCGAAATGAAATTGAGTCATAGCTACTTAAACGTCGCAAAAGTTTAGAAATCCACCCTTCATAGGGTTCCTTCTTTTTATATAGTTTCCGCCAACTGCTATCTAGCGTTAGCCACCTAACTAAATTCGGGGAAGGGGGAGGAGGGGAGGGGTGTTCTATTTTCTAGTTGTTTTATGTCCGAATCAATTTTGCGTCTGTTAACATACACGAAAGCATTGCCCTTCTCGAAAAATCAAAACAAAAAAGTAATTGATACCTACAGAAACGGGTTCTAACGCTAATATTTTGGCCCAAACTGCTTTGAAAAAGCTAGTTTTCTATTTGCTTGAAAATATGTAGAACATGGTGGGCGATTTATGAAACTAAGATGTTTTAAAATCTGCGCGAACAGACGGAAAAAGTCCGGGAGTTGCAGAGAATATTTGTCTGGGTGTAGTCACAACACTGTAGAATTCATATGCGTTTACGTTTACCGCTGGGATAGTCACGTACCAGCAATCTTCGAGACTGCACTTGCTCTTACCCCCGATTGCGAAGTTCGTGCTATTATTTGTTTCTTGACGGCAAAGAATTGAAGTTAGACTGAAATTCATTGCGAGATGTGCAATGTGTACGGTGAAGACGTTATATCAAGACGTTGCAACGTTACACGATGAACAATAAAGAGGCCGACGCTCCGTTGTTTTCCCATCAATGAATAATTTGCCTTAACACAGCATATTCATCATACACACTACGCAACTCGCGATGAATTTCAGTCGCACTTTTATTTTTTGCCGTAAAAACGATAAACAGCATAATTTCGCAATCGACGATAGGAGCAAGTAGAGTCTCCATGGTTGCTGGCGCCACAGAATAGACAGAAGCGGCAAAGTTAGAAAATCTTGTGGTAAATTCTGTATGCGCATGGCCGGGAACCATGTTCTAAATACGACGATACTGTTACATTTGGCTAACTTCACTAATGTTATTATTCTGGGATGGTGTGTGCATATTAAAATCAAAATATACGATTATTGTTGTGTATCACTGATTTAACTTTTTAGCAAATACTATTCTTTTAACATATCCAAAACTCTAATATTTTACAATTAATAAGAACAAATGCGCACCTTTCGTATTTTCAAAATGGCGTTAGCTAACTTCTGAGTTATTTCGAGGACATTCAAATCGACCACATGAACATCAAAGCTGCCGACGCCTTGCGCTTCTCTCTATTCTATGCTGGCGCATTGCTGTCCCAGCTGTGAAGGTATTTTACCTGCATAGGAATTTTACAGTGATGCCACTACTTACAAACAATAGTTCTTTGCGACTCCCCGGCTTTTCCCGCCTACCGCGCAGATTTTCGTATAACTTACTTCTGAGACAGCATTCGTAAGAACAGAGAGAAATTTTAAATGATTCTCCTGATTCGACACTACTTTTCTTAGTTCTCCTATCAATATTTACTTCCATTCAATTGCAACCCTTGCAGTGCAGTGGTGTCTGTAAATAAATACCGATTATTGTTAGATTGTTTAGTATTAAGTGGTGTAAATCGGACTGGCGCTGTTATTCAATGATAACTTATCATTGAATAATAAAATTCGGAGGAGTGACAGCGTCAGTCCGATTTACACTACTTAACAAAAACAGGTTATCCACTTTTTTAACAAACTCTGATTATCGTTGAATTCCGTCCGTCATGCGTCCGTTTTTCGTCTATCCTGTGGTAGTGTCGAAATTTGTCCAGACTAGGGTATGCCCACTTAATATATTAAAAAATGAACGTTCAATTAGCGCTATTTAAACGACTGGGGGAATAACTAACCATTGCAACAAACCAAAGGATTCCAAATTTCGTTATAACGTATTTCTGTTTAGAATTTAAATAAAGCGGCCAACTTAATGAAAAAGTAGATACGTACCCACCTTAACTACAATGATATCTATGGATTCCGTCCCGTTTAAATTCAAACCATGTTCAAACAAGGTTTCAAACCATTAAATTTAACATTCCCCTTTCTGGCTACGAGGCGAAACATAGTCATCGGCAAAAAATGTGTAGTGGTAGTGCCACCGCAGCTTGCTATTCTTGCATAGACCATAGAATGGATAAAATAGATACTTTTAGCAGTTGGAATAATGTATTTGGCCACCTATCGAACAATGACTTCACTTTTATCAGGGTTTAAATCAACTGCCTGCTATTGTTCAATTTGCGGAACAAATTATTCTCTATACATACCGAATTGTTCATATTCTTATAAATTTCGCATGTAGAATATCGCAGAAAAGTTTTGGAATATATTTTGTTTGATTTTACCAATTTCTTGTATTTGCAATGGTTGCAACATGTTTTCTCAGAATATACGACTTATTCCAGATTGATATTATAACTATACCATAGTTCATTCCGGCGCTGTTTCAAAGAATTTCAGTTTTGTAGTCAACAAATTAATGCCGTTCTTTCGAGTGTGGTGCCATCTGACAAAAATACGGTAAACGTTACCTGGAGTATTTTGGTTTGTTGCAATGGTTACTTATTCCCCAAGTTGAATAGATGGCGCTTGGCGAACATCGACTCTAATACATTAACACCATTGACCAATGACTATCTATCTATCTATCTAGCATGCAACTCATTCCCCGATTACAGATTAACCTTCCTATACTCACGCATAGGTCTGTGAGACCGACTTATATAGTATAGTATACGTCTTTCATTTTGTCGTGAGTATAGGAAGGTTAAGGTATTAGTTTAGCCCAATGTGGTGAAGGGCGCTGGAATAATACCTCTGATCATAAATACAAATACGTGACTGCAGATCGTACCTCTTTGCCTTTACCATAAATTTTAAATCCACAGTCATAGAACAACTAAAATAAAAGGTAACTTCTGCATAAATCAAAGAACCAAAACAGCGCCAGTAACGAATGTGCAGAAAATTAAAATTCTTATAGAAATCTGTAATTCTGCATTATAAACTAAAATTTATACGCAAATATAAGAAATTTTATAATTTCTAATCAATTTCGTAAATCCAATTAAACAAAATTTAGGAATTTTATTTATTGGATTTACAATAATGATATAAAAATTACAACTTCCAAATCTGAAATAACGAAAAATATACAGCAGAAAACTAAAAAACCTAACAAACGTACCTATATACAATATTTATTTTCTCTTACTTTTTAATAGTCTCTTTTTATAAGCATACCCATATCAGTACACCAGTATATTATCTATGCAGTACACTTTACCACTCAACATCGTTTTGGCTTGCTTGACTTCATACAAAATCGTAATAAAACAAGAACGAAACAAACAATACGCAAACTGATCCAAACGCTATAAATGTGGCTAACGTGGTAAACTTTATAACTCTCTCCAATTCGGTGTAATACACATTTAAAATTGATGTTGACTCAGATGCTCAGAACGCACTAGTTGATTTTTCATTGGTTCATCTAATGATGTTCTGTGATTATTTGATGCTTTCTTGCGTAGAGAAACCTATACAAATCAGCCATATTACGCCATCCAACGAATGTTCAGTGTCATAATTATATATTCTTTCGCATCTAACTTAACTTCCCACCCCGTGTACACAGTATAGTTGCAGCTACTACAGGAGTTTGTGGCAAAACAAGTTGTGTAATTCTGTAGAATCAAATGGCTGCAAAAATGCGCAATTAGTACATTATGGCCGAATTTCGTAATTGAACTCTGATATGTACGAACATCTAACACCTGGGCTTATATAGAGCTTCTATAGAATTGAAAACTACTTCACACGATTTGCGAATAGTGAAAGTAGTTTTCTAATTAAGCAGAATAGAGTCTTCTTTTTTATTATAATTTAATTCTGGCTCTATGGCTCAAGCAATACAGAATAGTATCTGTCTAGGGGATTATTTCTCTGACGGAATTCTCGAGAGTTGGTAAAAGGCTCTCATTGAAGGCACAGTCAATTGAGACCCGTCCAAGAAAAGCCATGAGTGTTCTAGACAGGAGTGCAAATGTTTGTTTTAAGAGTTCATAACCACTTGGACTGCATTTTGGCAATGAAAAGGCAAAAATCTTGTCTTTCATCTTCTTCCTCTAGCTTTTTTTTTTGCGTGCATTTGCAATTGACTATTAATAAATTGTGATTTGTTCATTTATCCCAGCACTATAAAATGTTTTCGATCTTGCGATTTCTATTGCTAATTTGATTCTTTGCCTATATTATTTGCACATATATTTTTCCAAACGATGTATAGTTTTTTTTAAATAGTTTATAGGGCCATACAGCTTAAATGTGGTATGTAACATTTGCCTTTTCCGGGATACATTGAAAGCTTTTGATAGATTTCGGCCTTCAATGTCTGCAACACATCATTTCTTGCTCAAGGAAATCAAAATGTGAATACTCTTCTTCCCATATAGATCGGGATCCTTGCATTTGCAGGGTTTTAAATTTGTCTTAGGTTCTGCATTAAGTATATCCATAATGTTTTTTTCTTTCAGAAAAATCAGTTTCTGATACAGATGTAGCAAAGATATTGCCATCAAGTATCTGATAAAGAAACTACACATGCCTGCGGTATACAGATTCCTTCTTATCCTTGATAGAAATATCTTCTTTATCGGCATGTCATATCAGCTATTTGACATGTAAGCAATGTAAGTAGTTCCCTGAAATGTATACACCATACACTTTTTGGTCGAATTCTAAACAAAGTAATTTATTGAAGTTTGTTATTCATCAGTGATGACAACAAAGATTTATGTCATATTAAATCGTTACATCATCAAGTTTTAATATACAATTTATCGACAGTATCTAAAACATAAACCCACCAATGTCCAGTCATCCAAATTGTACAAACAATGCTGCCAAAAAGGAAATTAAGTTCTATTAGAATAACATTGTAGTCACGCATATGGTATGGCCTTAAAATGATGCCAAAACTATACCAGGAGGTCTAAAAAAGAAGAAAACAGCAGTACAATGGAAGATACCACAGGATCAAGATACGCCGTAAACGTTGCGCTGCAAACATTAAAGGAACGTTGCCAAAATTTACAGCAAAGATTATCTATAGTAGAAGAAGAAAACATATCACTGCGGGTCCAATGTACCAGAAACGAATCGACTAATTCTCTCACAGAATTAGATAAGCTCAAACGAAAGGTGCTGGAACTGACGGAACAAAAAGCCAAGTTAGAAGATAATTTCAGATTGGTTGCTAATGAAAACAAGCAATTATGGTCACGCCTCTCCAAACTCCTACAAGTCAACAAAAGCCTCGGTTCCCACTTAACTAAAATCAACGAGTCTTTAAACCAGCACAATAAAAAAGCAGTAATACGATCAAACACATTCACCCAATCAGATTGTGATGCTAAGAAAGCACTAGCTGAAAACGACAAGATTAGCTTAGAATTAGAAGATGTTTCCCTAAAGTTGATCTCCACAATCGTTAAGGAAAAGACTGAATTAGAAGCTCAATGTTCAGAGATGATGGATATACAAAACACAGTTGCACCAAATTCTTTTGGCTTCTCTTACATGAATGACAGCAATGATACTTTAATCGAAGAATTGGAGGAACACCTGACCGATTTGAAAAGTGTCAAGGATACCTTGATGCAGCAAAATACCATGTTAGCTACTGCCCTTGTAAATATGGACGATATCAATTGTGATAGTGTGTGTCCAAAATGTTCCAAAGCCGCAAATGTTTCTGATTCCAATAATACAGCAACTCTAGATGAAAGAGAAGATGAGTTACAACTGGAAAGTTTGGCAAGGTGGAGTACTTCAGAAAACAGCAATACTTTCATACCAGATGATAGAACAATTAATATGTGTCCCATGTGTGGTAAAACATATAACAAAACCAACACTGAACATTTTCTGTTACATGTAGAAAACCATTTCATTATATAGTAGTATGTATATTTTACTGTGATTTCTAAAGTAATTATATTAAAATGATATAGTATTGTTAAATGACTTAAAGAAATATCCCTGTATTCTGGAAATGTGAAATATTTTTAAACATAGTCTAAAAATCGATTTATTAATAAATTTATACAAAGAAATCGAATTTTTTTAAAATTATAGATGTCAATTCGTCAAACAAGTCATCCTTACTACAAGAAATTCAATTGCAAAAGAAATTTCATTTGCTTTAAGAAACCCAATTTATCATTTAATTTCAACGTCAATTGTAAGTAAGTACATAGGTATAAAATTGTAGTAATAAAAATGAATACTGGACGAATTTTATGTAAGTATAAAAAGAATGAAAATCGGTGATTAACCTTCCTATACTCACGTCAAAATGAAAGGTACGTATACTATACTATATAAATCGGTCTCACAGACCGTATGCGTGAGTATAGGAAGGTTAAAACGATTGCAGCATTTTCGGGAGTTTCCCTACAGATGCAGAAATTAATTGGTCATCCCAGCCGGGGAATCTAACAACTATGAAAATGACATTCTGCTCCCTCTATGCGAGCCGTTCGAACAATACTTTTAAGCGCGCGATATTTGAAACAGTTTCAATGTAGGTATGGAAATTACTTCTTTTGTTTGTTCTCTAACATGAAATTTGTATAAACTTTCAGCAACATTAATTGCTGAAATTTTATATAAACTAAATCTTAGAAAAACAATAAACACGATACATTTAATGGACCGAAAAGTTTTTCAAGAACATCTCGGGTTGAAACAATTATCAAATGAAGCCTTTGAGAGTAAAAAACAAAATTTGATGAAACCTGGGGCCTAGCTCGGTCGTTAGGCTTCCGTTTAACAAATGTCATGCTTTCAAATAAATATACATATTGCTTTACTTCAAAAGCTTATTTGTGTAGAACTTTCTCGACATTTAACGAAAAAATGTAATCTTTCATTTGATCCATGAAAACCGGTATTTACACCGGCAATAGTTTACTATTTTACTATCTACAGGTTTCTGACATTCGTTGTAGTTGTTATTTCTTGCAGCTACAGACACACTAAACACTTATATACAAAACAAACCAAGAA
The DNA here is from genome assembly GCA_038088585.1 of Chrysina gloriosa. Classification (NCBI taxonomy): domain Eukaryota; kingdom Metazoa; phylum Arthropoda; class Insecta; order Coleoptera; family Scarabaeidae; genus Chrysina; species Chrysina gloriosa. Next base: position 23,605,743 of record CM076093.1, on the reverse strand, counting down.
TATAATTGTTATGATATCCTACAAACGAACATAGTGTCTTCTTTTTAATCATGTACTTTTTACCGTTAGGTGTAAGGCTTGTACCCAGTAAACATTTTTCAAATTTCGCGGATAGTTTAACTTGGCAGGTCTGGCAATAGTGTATATACTCACCAATTTCTAAGCACAATGTGGATTCACTACTGCCGGACATGCCAACTTAAACTGGGTAAAGACTATCGGTTATGCGTGGTTTTAATTTTTGTTGGTGTTGCAAACATCTCAGTATTCGCAACTAAATATTATAGGTCCCGTGATGGACCCTTCCGGTTGTCTACTTTGCACTGTTAACATTTATTATTTATTATGATACGCCAAACACTTCTTCTTGTAAGTAGTAGTAGTAAAATTTATTGTACGAAAGATATACTTTCCGAAAATACTATGATTGTACGAAATACTATGATTGTAGCACATATTTCCTTTAAATTAATTAATCATTTTCAGGAATATTCCAAACAGTTACTTTAAAAATAGTAATATTCTTTGAGTGAGGTGGCAACCCTATTAGGAGATGTGACTTGCAATTTTAAATATTGCCAGTCCTGCTTGTGTTCTGTCAAAATTTACGACTCGTCAAAAATTTGTTTTTGTCTCGAGAAGTGAAATCTGTTACTTTTATCAAAGAAAAATGGTGCTGGAAAGTACTATGATATGGTAAGTGTTTGCTTAACATTTCTCGTAACAAAATATCCATTTTATAACGCAAATAACCTATAAATACACTGATGTAACAAAAGCTGTTGTATCTCAAAATGTGTCTTTCTTAGTGTCGATAATAGCGATTATATGAGAAACGGAGATTTCCTCCCAACTCGACTACAAGCCCAACAAGATGCCGTGAATTTAGTATGCCATTCGAAAACTAGGTCCAATCCCGAGAATAATGTTGGCTTATTAACACTAGCGAAGTAAGTAGTACATTATGAAGGGACACTGAAAACATTTGAATGAATTTGGTTATAGTGTGGAGGTATTAGCTACGTTAACGAGCGATGTAGGTCGTATATTATCGAAATTACATCAAGTACAACCGTACGGAAACATCAATTTGCATACAGGAATTAGAATCGCACACGTAATTTGAAATAATATTCAAAATTCATGCAAGTTTGATTCTAAATTTAAATTTTCAGCTAGCATTAAAGCATCGACAAGGAAAGAATCATAAGATGCGAATTGTTGCTTTCGTTGGAAGCCCAGTTGCAGCTGAAGAAAAGGAATTAGTAAAATTGGCAAAGAAATTGAAAAAGGAGAAAGTTAACGTTGACGTAATAAGTTTTGGTGAAGATGGTATTAATAACGAGGTATTGACATCTTTTGTCAATACTTTAAATGGAAAGGTGATCTGTGAACGGTTTCAAAGTTAAGTTATTAATAATTTTTTTTTCAAAACAGGATGGCTCAGGAAGTCACTTAGTGACTGTTCCTCCAGGTCCACATCTATCAGATGCACTTATTTCATCTCCTGTGATTCAAGGTGAAGATGGTAGCGGAGCTTCAGGTGCTATTGGTTTTGAATTTGGTGTTGATCCGAATGAAGATCCAGAATTGGCTTTGGTAATTTTCCTTTTTATTTTTTAAGGCCCTCTAAGGACATACATTCATTTATCTTAATTAAATATCAGTTGAGGTTTTAACAGTATTGGCTGCCGTCATACATTTGTGACTTTAGTTTCGTTGACTCATAGACAATTAGTAAAGCGTGTAGTCGTCAAAGTAGTAGGAAATACTGACACTAAGAAATCAAAACATATAATGCAGAATCGTTGTCTTAAATCAATTGAAAGCGATCTTGGGGGTTAAATAGTTTTTTTTTGTCATGACTAAATCCTATGAACTGTACTTTTTAAGCATGTAGAACAGTGGAACCATGTTAAGCATGCCTTCTATTTATAATAACTTGTCTGTTGTATGTCGTTATGCAGCCCTGATATATTAATATGCTCGTATTATTATTGCTAGGCATTACGTGTTTCTATGGAAGAACAACGTCAACGACAAGAAGAGGAATCAAGAAAAGCAAGAGAAGCCTCCACCGCCGAGGGTGGCGTCGAATCATCAACTATTAAAGAGGAGCCGACCGAAGAGGCTCTTCTCGAACGGGCTTTGGCGATGTCCATGGAGCACGGCGAATCAGCTCAAAGTCAATCGACTCCTGCCGTTGATTTCGCAAATATGACCGAGGAAGAACAGATCGCTTTTGCTATGCAGATGTCGATGCAAGATGCTCGTAAGTATCAATAGGACAAATAATCATGTCAACGAATCAAATAATTTGTTTCTAATTTAGAAGAAACGGCGTCATCCACCAAAAAGGACGAAGCTATGGAAGTGGAGGGCGATGAGGACTATTCCGAGGTTATGAACGATCCCGCCTTCTTGCAGAGTGTTTTAGAAAATTTACCGGGAGTAGATCCTCATTCAGAGACGATTCGACAAGCTGTAGGTAGCCTGAAGGATAAAAGAAGGACGATAAGGATGATAAGCAGAAGAAGTAAGATGGGGAAGCTATTTAAGAATTACTTTAAGCTATGGATACTTTTTTGTAATGTTATTGAATAATAATGATGCATATTGCAGGATAATTAATTTCATTTTTGAACGAATGTAGTGGAATGAACATTTTATCGGTGAATTGCATCTTAATAAATATACGTTTACTGGTACTTAGGTTTTGTTTTACCCTATACTCCAGCAAATGTGATTGCAAGGACTGTGGTGTATTTACTGACACCATATCACATCGGCAAACTCCACACCATACAATTGTTTTATAATAAATTCGGTGACACGTGTCTCGCTAGCACGACGCAAGCATTATCAAAACCGATCTGAAGATATTACTTAAAGTTCTAAACACGTAAATTTATCCCATGCTTACTGGAATCGTGTGCGGGGTGTAAAAATTTTTTCTCTGAGACGGCCAACAATGATGTCCGTCGGTCGTAAATAACATGTCAAGTGGCAGCGGGACGAATTTCTACAAACATCTCAAAGAAAGAAATACCTACGTTTATAGGTTGCATTATCGTTTGAATAAGTTTTAAATGTTAAAAAACATTACATGCATCTTTATCTGACTATTTTAGTTAATTTTTCGAAGAAAATTAAAATGATAACTATCCTTACAAAGACTAATATTACTTAATTATTTCAATTATAATAGACTGAACAAGGCGAAATATTGAATGGGGCCACTGTCACGATTTAAATGATTCGTATTTTTAGGAATACGTGAATTAACATTTTTTATCAATTTTAAATTTTCCATTTTTATATAGTGCCCCGTATCATGCGTATGCTTCACGAATCTTGACGAAGCTAACCTTCCATAACGGTAATGTACACATGTGCTTTAAATGGTGTAGTTATTATTAGAGTTTGTTAAAAAGGTGGAGGACGTGTTTTATTAGGTGGTGTACATCGGACTGACGTTTTCAATTTTATAAATACCCGACCGTTGTTCCAATTTGTCTTTTGGGTCAGCGAAGAGATTTATTAAAGTGTAGTTAGATGTCGAGCACGCCCTCATGTTTTGTTTTTCTGGAATCTTATGATTATAGAAAATACAAAGGAAATTGGACGAGCTAAGTTTGAATGATTTGCTACTTTATCGGCGAATTCATACAACGTTCGTCAATGGTTGTGGTATTCCTCAATTCCGTTCGCTCCTACGACTTCTTAGGATGAGAAAAAGCCCGTAAATTAGTGATTATTATTTGTAATTATGTAAAGTCGAAAAAGAAAGAGATCTATTTACAGCTCCCTGAAATCGTTACTTTAGCATACCACTGGAAGATGCCAGTTAGATGTATCAAATTTATATTCATTAAAATTACAGAAGTTTTTATATTTTCGTGAATAATCATTTGCGATTGAAATTACCGATGGTAGGTACGTCAAAATCGACATCAACATGACCATTAATGGCTATAAAATAATGAGACTAATTCAGTAAAACTTTTTATTTTATTTATACATTAATACATTATTATCCCCTTCAATATACACCCCTCCTCCATCCCTATAACGCTTCATGCATATGTCCCTTTGTTTAAAACTGTTGGAAGTCTTCTGTGAGCTCGTTCATGACGTGCATGTCGCTTCTTTCTTTTACAGCTTCAAAGGTCTGAAATCTTGCTCTCTTTAATGCAGATTTAAGCCGGGAGGTCTAATACTGGGATGTTATACGTGGCTAGAAACTTCTTGAGGGATAATGTTGTGTGATCAGATGCGTTGCCCTGATGAAAAACTTATGACTTGCTTGTTATTTTTTCATGGTGTTGAGCAAGAGCCTTAAGGTAATAATGCTGATTAATAGTTTGGCGTTCAGGAACCCAGTGAAGGTACACAATTCCATAGATATCGAAAAAGCCATCATTATTGCGTTGAATTTTGATTTGCTCTTCGAGCTTTTTTAGCTCTCGGTAAAGATGGGCTTCTCTAATGCATGGATTGACGCTTAGTTTCTGGATCGTAAGTGGAAAACCAAGATTCATCGCTTGTTATGACTCTTCCAAAGAAGTTTGGATCATTATCAATGGTATTTAAATTATTAGTACAAATATTTTCTCGAGCTTCTGTTTGTTCGTTTGTGAGAATTTTCGGCACCATTTTCGCACATACTTACGCCTTACGCATTCTTCCCCAATTTCTTCAGTTTCAGCAATCGCATGAATGGTTAACCAATGGTGGGATCAGATTTTGCGCGTGCGTCATCTTCACCATCTCGGTCATCTTGGAAACGCTTAAACCACTTAAAAACTCGCGCACGTGATAAACATTCATTGCCACATACTTCTTTTAATGAGAGATAAGTTTCAGTAGCGGTTTTCCATCGAGAAATTAAATATATTTACGGTGAGATAACTTTCTCATTGAAAAGTAACTCTTCTATGAAGCCGCTATCGTAGATATTAATTAATTATGCGAAGCTGCATATTTAAATCTTAAAATTTGAGTGGATCTTTCCGCGATCGTTTCAATTTTTGAAGACACGTTATTTTGAAAGTCATACGCCTCCATCTACCCTCTCACAGCTACCAGAAGTAACGATAAAGAAATTCCATCATTATGTTAATGCAGTATGCAAATCCAGCTAGTCGAAATTCATTGTTGCAGATGCTTGCGAAGGAGAAATGCAAAAGGTTCCAGATCGATCTGCTTTACAATTCTCCAAGAAGTGGCGTGATAAAGTACAAAGTTCGCATCGACCGATTTCAATATGCAAGCTGCGAGTCGCCGTCGCCCTCGCCAGCTTGTGAAAATTAATACGAAAAATCTAATTAAATTGTAAATTAATTGTAATGCGTTTTTTTCTATTGCACAACGTTTACCGTAGCCTCTCTGATGAAAGCTCTTGTTTTTGTTGCATTATTTTCGACATTTAGACTGCAGCGGAAGAAATCGATCTCGGTATGGCGATCTATAAATAATGGCGATTTGCATTTATAAACGACGACTAACCATCAAACGCAAACCTATTTAGAATTACAACATAAAAATGCAAATAGATGGATGCCAATCCCTATTTGAATTTCAATGTCAATGATACGCTAACGTTAATGGTTGTAAACAAACGTTATTGTTGAATAATAAATGGTAAATTGTTCGCGAATTGGCGGAGGGAAAGCAACAGTCTCGCAGAATCCGTCTCGTCTTAATATGTATTAGCATAACATTTGTTATGTTTGGTTTATTCGAGTAACCAATTACATCTTTAGTCTTTACATCCGAGTATTTGATTTAAGCGTATTTACCGATTGTTCTCGAAAGTATTTTGCATAATTTGTAACGTTGATATATGCGTCTTTTACATTTATTATTGTTGTTATTGTATAAGAACGACCTTGCCTCTTATTTGCAGATTTGGACGAAAGAAAAATGAACCACAATTAATTATGTTGGCTCTACGAAGTAATATTAAAAAAGAGGAATATCACTGTTTTTACGTACGTAATTTCTGCCAGAAGCAATATACATACATAGGTCAATGTGTATATCAAGGTGTTGTTTGTTTACAATTAATTCTCGTTATAATACCAGTTGGTTTTCCAAGAAAGTAATTATAAAAATTAATAACGTTGTTAAAAAAATTTTAATATTTATTTATGTAATGTGATTGAGAAGATTGAAAACAACTTGGAAGAAAAACGAACAAAAACATCTTGAAGTGGTTTACACGATTCCGTACCCTGCGCAAGCACGAATTACATCAAGGGTAACAAAATGTGGTGAATCACTTGTATTACTTACGTATTCTATGTAGGTCTTGGCTACGGAAATACACTGGATTCTTGGCCATTTCGAAGCAGTGTAGCCTTCTGCTTCTGAAGGTAAATGCTGCCAACAACTGATATTCCATCTAGTACAATAATTTAATATACGTTGTATTAAAATTGTCTTAAAATAATTTTAAACAATATTATTTATACAATCATATATAGCGATTTTAGAGATTTAGGAAATGGCGACATTTTGATCAGAGGTATGTGAACTGCGGTCGGAAGAAAAGTGCAAATGAGTAAGCTGACAGAAATAGTGACACCGTCACCAGAGAGGATATTTGGATAATTCATAGATGAAACCATAATTTTCCCTTGTTCCAAAAGGAGCTGATCGAAACATAAACTTGTACTTATTACAGCCCGAATAAGGAGATATTTCGTATAGTCCTTTGTTCACTGATATGTTACCACATTTTTGAATCCCAAAAATTTCTTGCACGAAAGATTGCAAGGGAACAATCTAAAAAGAAAACCAAATTGGGATATTAAATTTCCTAAAATCACCCGAGGAATTTGTGTGAGTCTTGAATGAAACAATCATTCTCCTCGTTTCCGGAAAGAAATAGTATATCTCGCGCTAAACCACGAATAAGAAGGAATTTCTAGAAATTTTGTGTATGTTTAGTTTCGTGCAACCATTTCTTTGGATGGATACCAATAATTAAAAAATTCGATCTGAAATTTCGCAAGATAAACAATTTAATTAAGGCAATTAATCTCCTAACACCAACGTCTGAATCATATGTAGATAACCTTTGAAGCTATCAAGTTTAAGATTTTCATTTTAAATGGTTCCCAGTGCATTTTAAAGCGAGATTCCACATGCGTATGGAAAAGTTCCAAACGATTACATCGATAGAAATTGTTGAAAATCTCCTATTGCTGCCCCGATTAACTCTAGAGTTTGTATTTGGTGAATTGATAACAACAACGTTCTGTAAAATATTCTTCTAATAAACGATAGACTTACGATTATAACAGCGCGGTTGTTAACCCTCAACGCCGTTGCGAAATATTTAGTTAAGAAAAACCGAGGGAAAAATCGAGCAAATCGCTCAAAATTCCATTTCCTGTTATCTGAGAAATAATCTTAATCACCTCGTCCGGTTACCTGCAAACAACATTGGCGTTATTGATGCGAGAACAACATAACAAAAGTTGTACATGAACTGCCGTTGCATCCCAAAAAGCTCACTATGTGCCTACTTTATGGCATGGCAGCGTCATCGGACTTCATTTATTCCGATATGAGGAGGGAAAAGCTGTACCCGTCCATGGCAATCACTATATAGTTATGTTACTTCTGTGGTCAGAACTTAAAAACATTGAAATTGAAGAGATCTGGTTCCAACAAGACAATGCTACGTTTGATTTGCTGAGGGATAAGTTTGGCAACTGCATCATCTCATGATCAGAATTTATAAATTGGCCGCCGCGGTTATGTGAATGATATCCCTAGATTATTTTCTTTTGGGGCTACGTCAAAGTCATCCGTCAATAAAATCATGGTGGATATTTGAAGGACATTTTGAACTTAACTGTATTGCCCAAGCTTCAAAATAAAGCAAAACTAAATTGATAAAACCGCTGTTGGTTTATTTAAAATTAGAATCCTATCATTCTTAATGAAAGACCCGTTACAAGATAATAAGCTTCAGCATCTTGAGCAATTTGAGTAATTTCTTTCTGAAATCCGACCCCATAATTGGTATTGAATCATTTATCATCACAGCTTTGCACCAAACACAACATTCTGAAGAATGAACGACAAATTTGCAAAATTAATCCAACATCATAAAAAGACCTCATTACACCTACCAAAACCCATATGTTATTTCAGCTTTTGTGTATTAATTCGGGTCTGAAAATTTTTTCAGGTTTAAGAGGACTTCAAGGTAATATCTAGAACTGTTCTTATAAAGTTTGGAATCTATACATTTTTCCACTTTATTTTCTAAATTCTCTCATTGTTAAATGTTTAATGATTGCAAGGTCTGTACACAATCGTTGATTCAATCAACAATGATGTCGCGGGTCTTGTGAAGTACTGGAGAGTTTAGAGCAGCGCCTTTAAAGTCCCAAATTAGATGGAGGGAAAACCTCAAACTTAAATCTCAACGTGCTAGAAAACGAAAAATACCTAAACCAGTTCATTTCAGGTGGATGACGTAAGTGGAGACGGGGTGTTGATCGTAATAAGCGTTTAACGTCAAAACAAGGGAGAACACTCTATGGGTTTGGGGATAAGAAATTATCTCCGAAGGTGGGCGAATCGGAAAGACCTATTACTGATCAACGACATTGGATTTGAAAGGCGAGTGGGAAACCATGGCATTCTCGTTCCTAGGCAAATCAATATGGTACAACGAAATCAGGAAATGGTGCTTCGTCTTTAGCAGATCTTCAACCGTCAATGGATACTAAGAGTCCCTGGGAAAACCTTGAGAATTTGGTTACATCGATTACCAACCTCAAGAGAGACGGTATCGATGTGATTGAGCATTGTCCAGTATTAGCACAGATAAGTCATACAGACAGCCCATTCTTATGAGACAAATGATGACGCCAACTGCTTCAAACAGAAGCAATTTCAATACGATTTGTTAGGCCGTGTGTTAGAAGATGAAAAATAGCTATAATCTAGGCGAACCTCAAGGCTTTACGTAAATGCATTGTATGAGTTATGTATAGGACTTATCAGTGGTAGTTTTGATTTGGATAAGGTTTTCGATCAGGAAATATACGACGATTGTATGAGTTTTGTTTCAATAAAATAATCTTGGAATAATTTCTCCCAACGTGGTTCTTTTCTTTGTATATATTCTATTATATCCTGCCTACTACGTCTACGTAGAGACTATAATGATTTCTGCTCTGGATTCACGGTAGAACTGGCATGTACAAAAAATAATTCTGGATCAAGGGGTTTGTTTACAAGTCACAATCGATTTTCTCTTTGGGGTTTTTGCTTGGACTTCAAAATCTAGAAAATTTTAACGTGGTTCTTTTAGGATTATCCACACATTTTTTTATGTAATGCCATTAAAATATGAAGCCACGGTTTTCTATTTCTCCGCACTATTCCGATGGCATTTACGTCTTGTTATTATCAGTATATATGTATACATAATAAACAGTTTTTTTCCTATACATTACACTAATGCAATAAGAACAAGGTGTTTCATCAGAGATTTTATAACATTTTGAATAATTAATAAAAACTCCACTGTATATATAAATATTAACTGATACTAAGAGTAAATTGTTGGGTGATGTATTCCTAGTATTTAAGCAAGGTAACTTTTTTTTCCAAATCGATTAAAAAGGAAAATAAGAAATATGCCTGGTACCTGTTTATCAACCAAAAAGACAGTTTATTTCTGCATTTGAGTGTTCTAAATTGTAATTGGGTGACTAATACATACGTGAGCAATTGATAAAAACTTTCGACCAGTTGCAGGTGGAAATTCCTTCACGCTGAAGTCGTTCTTTTAAAAGCAATTTTCGATTTAGTCCTAATCACTTCATTCTATGCGTTTCTACCGTATAAAGCATAATGCCGGTTGGTTCCTTCCGTTTCTTTTTCTAATTTCGTTTGATTTCTTTCTATTTTGTACTCTTCCCGTCTGCCACTTCTTCTCAGTTTTTCTTCGTTAGATGTTTGTTGTGCGGCACAAATGCCACATGAATTATCCTTCTTTTAAGGATTTAATTGACAAACTTTCAGTATCTTGAAGGACACCTTCATCAGTAGTCCAGTAGCCGATATAATAAGTGAGATAATTTGGACTGGCACAATGTGCCAGGTATTTTAAAACTCAGTAACAAAGTTTTAATCATTCCTCACAATGGTGGATGGTTGCGTCCGGATACAAACTACTAGGGGGCATCTTTTTAAGTATAATTTTGACTTCGCTCAATTCGATCCGTATTAATTTTGTAATCATAAGTTTTCTTTGAAAATAATAAATTAAATACCACAGGAAGAATACACGAGCACTGCACAACTCTAAAGCATTGCACAATTAACATCACACACTGAACGCCTGCACGTTTCTTTTTTTCATATTCTTTTGGTCACAGCCTCCTTATCTTATTTGCAAAACTTGGAGGTGGTTAGTTTTGACCACAAGATTTTATAATTTTTACCGAGACAACAAAATTGATGATATACTTATTAAGATAACATAATTGATGGATTTTAGTATAAATCTCAACTTTAATTTAAAATTAATTTCAAATTTTCAAAATTTATAGATTGTTCTAGAAAACGACAGCAAGAATAATTAGTTCAAATTAGTCAATAAAAAGGAAAAATTGCAAATTTCTATGAGTGCCATTACTAACTTCAAACAGCGTGATTAATTGTGCGGAAAATTGGCAGACAAAACTGTGTGTCTTTCTCGTCTTTCCGAATCAACAGGTTCTGTTTTTCTATTATCGTGTGTGTAACGAAACGGTAAATAACGGTAAATGTTCCGACTTCGATTTCAGAATAGAGCAAAAGTGAGATATGAGTATTGTAATATACTCATTAAGATTGTGCGCAAAAGAAAATAAATAAATAAAAATTGATTGTCAAATTAGAGGGGCATAAATGGATGGGATGAGAGACAAATGCACATAGAGACGAATATGTGCTATTCCATATAAATCAAACAAAAAAAAAGAGATATAAGAAAGAAACTGATTATGGGCACTGTAGCAATAGTTTTAAAAGAAATATTTTTACTTAACAGTCAGATTTCACAACTAACAAAGGCACAGTTACAACATAATAGGAACTACTCCACACCAAAGATCTTCTAATATCTTACTTTAGGTCAATTTTAGGTATTTTTTGACCTTTCTGTCATCTCGAATCAACAGGATGAGCTGCACCGATGTGTTTAGATAGGGTTTGAAGTAGTTATATTTGTGCTTAATTAGAAAACTACTTTCACTATTCGCAGACGCGCGTTTCGCGGTCATACCGCTCATCAGTGCGACTGTGTGAAGTAGTTTTCGTTTCTATAGAAGCTCTATATAAGCCCGGGTGTTAGATATTCGTACATATGAGAGTTCAATTACGCGATTGCAGCTACTACAGGAGTTTGTGGCAAAAGAAGTTGTCTACTTCTGTAGAATCAAATAGCTGCAAAAATGCGCAATTAGTACATTATGGCCGAATTTCGTAATTGAACTCTCATATGTACGAACATCTAACGTAGTTATATTTATTGCAAATAATTGATTGATAACAAATAACGTAAATTAAAAGACTGTAGCTTTCAAAAAATATATATATATGTATATATATTTTCTTCTTTATTGGCCTTGGTCGGACCCATTAGCCACTTGCGCCACTTGCTACACTTGCTCAAAATATTTGATCATAGTACCATTACAACATTGTTTCACCACACTGTGGCTTCATCAGGTGGATGAATACTATATTTATATTTATTGCTTCTTTCTCTTTGACGTATTGATACGTTTAGATCGTTGTGTAATGTTTGATTGGGGACGTATTGATTATAGTTGGGTGGCATTTTGACTGGAATTTCTAGATGGTTTTGATATTGTACTTGTTACTGTGTGTTACTGTGCTTTTTATTTTATTTATAATTATGGACATACACAAATAGCGCTATGTTCTAATATTATTATTTTACGTTAGGACAGGTATGATCAGAAACAGACAGAGGGGAATCTTAGGATCCATTCTCCATTCCATAGCTTCCGATTCCAGCATCGGATCACCTATGGACGGATTAGGCCTGACGTCATAACGAGTCCTTATGATAACATTAATGACACTCTTTATCTTCTTCCTTTCTTCGCTTCTCCTTTTGCCCTGTCAGGGCCCCGAAATTCTTTGTTTCATTCTTCCATCCATCTTCTCCATTTCTTCCTATCGTTGGTTGTCGTCTTTTTCCCGTATTATTCACCCTTTTTCTCTTCCCAACTTTGTTATTTGTTGCGTCCACATCTTCCTCTGTCTACTTCTTCTTCTTCTCCACAGCTTCAGATTCGAGCATCAAATCAGCTGCGGAGGATTAACGCCAACATCATAACGACCCGTGATGATAACATTAATGACATTCTTCATCTGATTCTTCTTCTTGAGTTCTCCTTTTACCCTGTCAGGGCGGAGGAGTTTCTTCCACCTATCTTTTCTATTTATTCCTGTCACTGACCGTCGCTTTCATCTCCCTAACTGTTTTCCCAGCTCCACTTCCCAACTCTGCTATTTGTTGTATCCTGATCCTCTTCAGGATACCTCTCCTACTTCTCTTTTCGGTCTTTGCCGTCACCACCTTCCTCAGCAATCGGCTATTCACCAGTTCAGCATTCTCTTTTCTTTTCTACTTCTTATGGATTCTTTGTTCTTTATCAAATCCTTTTCAAATTATTTTCGCCGCTCCTTTAGTTCTTTGCCGTCTTTATATAATACCAATGGACGACATTTTGGTATGTCCAAAGTTCAACCATTGTACTCCGTCTAATCGGTTGGACCGGCATAACCCTTAAACTTTTCTTGCAGGCTTTGGTAGCAGTAGAAATATTCCTTCTCTATGTGATGTTCTATTACATGGATAATCGTAAGCGGATCTGGAACCTGCATATGAACGCGAAATCGTCCCGCGTACATATATTCACGATACTTTCTGAATTCATTTGCATTTTCGCCTCGTACACGTCTTCAAAGTGTTAGCTTCTCGGGGGACCATCGAATGGGGGATGGTTGTATTTTGCACTACTATTTTGGGCTGTTGTATGATCACTCGTTTATGATGAAGTACAGCATTTCCCATGGAAAATGATAAAAGTAAGTTAGTCGTAATGGATAAGTGCTTCTTTAGCAGGTAGACTTGCATGTTTATATCAAATTGGATCCCAAATTGAATGAAATATTCAGATACTTCGTATCATATCATATCCGTTTATAATTTCGTTACTGATTTCCCTGTTACATTTAGAAATTTCTCGAAATATTTTTAGGTTTCCAATTTTCTAGCAGTTTTCCTTGATCGCAATGAGAATGTGCTTCAGAACGAATTTAAATAAAAGATTTCTTATTGTGCCATCTATTAAATTTTTGTTTTGCCGTCCATCACAAATCAAAATATATTTTCCGAAATATATGTTTGAAAATAAAACCAATATGATCAGATGAAAATTTATTTTATTTCTTCTGTCTTCTTGGTGATGAGCATGGTAAATGATTTGGGTGACCTTTCTAATGAAAAAGCTGATGATAATGTAAATAGTGAAATGCTAGAATTTAAAAACCCTGAACAAGGGTGGAAATTATCATCGATTGGCACTCGTTTTGTCTTTGATTTGACCTCATTTAGTCCAAAGATCTTTCAGAATTATATCGTCCTATCTTTACCAATAAGCTTAAATCGAATTCTTCTTCGTCTACTCAGAGGTAATTGCCAAAACTGTGTTTTTAACACAATTTACTATTCTATTTATAAACTTGAAATACTTCCTATGTAGATAATGACCGAAAATAATCGAATTAGATAAGAATACTATAAACTCTTAACATCAGCAACTCACAAAGAATAAATTGAAGCGATTGCTTCGTCAGATAAATGAGTTTCTGGTCCAACTGCTTCTTGATGCATTAAAACGTCCCCCTTGTCCCTTCGATCTCTTCAAACCGGGACGAAATTTATCGTTCGACATTTTTGCTATCGCAATAGATATAACGAAAACAGGCAAGTGTCTCTTTTATTGCCTTATCATACGTCGCTCGAGTGCGGAATGATAACGCGGTTTGTCGATGTAATAGCGAAAAGCTGTCAGAGACAACGGCAACTTAGTACGTGTTTCGGGTTCTTCTAAAAGTAGAATGGTTCGCCAGTTTGAGCAGAATTAATCTGTACAGCCGGGCTAAAAATAATTCAGCTTAAGTCACGAGTACGTTGCTCGAGAGTCAGATTTCGAAAGAGCGAATTCACGAGTGCCACAGCCAGTGCATGTAGTCACGTCACTACGTTCGCGATATCCACGGTTAGAATGCAGACAAGCGTCTAGGAAGCCGACGCGGACCGAGAGAGCGATTTGTTTACGTTCGAAGAATGGTGAATTATTAAAGTGGTCGTAAACTCGGTGATTGTCAATGAACAGGTGATCCGTAATGAATTGTATTATCGAGGAGGGATGCACGCGCTCGGAATAAGCAATTTTTCGGGCTCCCCACTCTTTGATTACAACGTGCGCTTATAAATAAGATCAACAAGTAAGGTTACTTAACTATTAATGCGCAAACCTTTATAACGTTCAATACGCCTCCTATTGTTTTGTATTTTTTATACGTCGAGTACGATCGGTAACTTGCCCCTGAAATCGTGGCATGCCAAAATAGAAATGGATCATTGGAATTCATCCACGAACGGTACCGAGGACGTAAGGAGTGTTTTCGTGAAATTGGCCAATGAAGACTTGGAATCTGGGATTTACGACGGCTCCGTTACGGCCCTCAAAGGCCTGGGCCGAATGTTTTACGCTATCGATCCGGACGAGACGAGTTACCAATCCATCCAACAAGTACCCAATTTTATCCAGCAGGTAAGACAAGTCACGAGCCGGGTAGCGCAACGCATTTTCATATATAGATGAGCGAATGTTATTTTCCAGTTTGTATTGTTATTTTTCCCCGGGTATACACAAACATTAATCTGGGACAATTTAAATCGTTCGAGGGAAAACGGTTCTCTATTTTTTGCTTGTTATTTTGTTTTTGTCCGAATTCAATTTTGAAAGGTTTACGTTTTGGGCGTGCATGCATATAAATTAGAATATTATTCTGAACACTACATCAACAATACAAATTCTTTCTTTGAGAAAACAAACGACTATCTAAATTAGTTTACCAGAATTTGAAGGAAATTAAAATGCCCAAACATTTTATTCGATTTAAAGGGAGATATCTTCTATTCAGTTTTAAATAGGCTTGAATAGTGAATTGTGCGGCAATTGCGCGTCTGGACTGTCCTATATATGCTTTATCGCATTCGCTACAATCAATTTTATAAATTCCTCGTTGTTCCAATTTTTTTTTTATCGTACAGGTTTATTTTATTTGAGTACTGAGATGACGTAGGTGTCCCCTCTCAAAATAATATTTTTACCAGTTTTAGGTAGAAACGTAAGACCCCGAGTTATAGGTGAGGATATTTAGTTTACATGAATAGAATTTATGAAAGCACAATTAATTTGGTAAGTGACCACTTGAAAATGCTTGTCTCGATACTAGCGCAAGACCGTATCACCGGATATACATAAATAAATAATTGTGTGGCGAGGAGTGTACCAATGTTCTTGCAATCACTATCAAATGTTAATAAATATTTTCCTTCACACGACAGAATTATAGTTTGAAAACCAAATGAACTTTTACTATTGGAGAATCTATAAAATAACATACCAATTTAGTCTAATGGCAATATATGTTTTTGTATTTCCACGTTTCATGCATTTAATCCCCAAATCTTTTGTCTTTGAGTGAAAACTACTATTGCGGCAACAAAAAATCGGTCGCTTATGATAATGTAGTTCAAATCTGGCTTTTGCCTTTGCCTTGCTTTGGGGAAGAATGATCGATAAGGAGACTAGGTAATAGATTTGGAATCTCCAAAAGCTCTATTCACGATATTCAAAAGAAATGGCTACATCAAAATTGACATGAACATTACCAACGGTTGGTTTATATTGCTAAAGAATACTCAAATTAGCCTGTAAGACTTGTCCGGATTTTTGTTGCTGCAATAGTACACTGCAATAAAGATGAGAGGGTCATCATTAACGCCACCACTGAAGTGATCCATATTACCGTTCAAAGTAGTTGAGCGTCTTTCTGATTTTTTCTCAGCGACTCTTCCTCCACCGCTTAGCATCTTTTATTTCTATTCTTTAACATTTCAATTCTATGTGGGGTACGAACTTGATATTTACAGGGTCGTATCCTAAGTTCGTCGTCTTTGTTTGACGTCATTTGTGATGGGTAGAGATAAAACTTCAAGCAATATCCTCTCTTTTGCCGCCTCTTTCTCTGATTGTGTTGGTTGAAAAGTATCTGCTGGATGTTCGGATCCGTCTGGAATCAGATATCGGGGAAAATTATTGGATTTTCACGGGAGATTCCAGTGGCTCTGAATCCACTTGCTACAATTTCTTACCGTGGTCACTTTGCCATAAATTGCAGCAAATCTGGCAATTTGAAAAGCAGATCTAGTCCACAATTGTTCCTTTTGTTTATAATTTGTTTTGAGTGGCGCAAGAAGGTCATAACCACGATTTCTTACAAGAGGCTATGACAAGTGCCGTCAAAGACTTGAATCCAAGACCGAAGGATGTGTCTCACAAGCTTAAAGCTCAGTCACCCGGACGGTTGAGGGGATAAAAGGAAGTTTAATCTATGAGGAAATTAGTAAACTTACTTCCATCTCTATCAATTGCTGATTTCTTAATTTAATGGACCTACAAATAAATGACTCTAAAAGAGGCATTCATAACCGATTCTAACTAGTGATGATGATCCTACCTATAAGGTAATAAATGTTAAAAAATGTTTCAAAACAAACTTTCAGAATATGATAGATACATATTTCCAAGGATTTTCACCGTTCAAATGAAGGGCACTCCAAGAATCGTCGGAACAGCTCTATTATATCTTTATGAATTTCCGTCTTACAGTACCAATTTTCAACAATTCATTTTCTACCACATCGCACGGATTCGAAAATATCTTCAATTTATCGGAAGTTTTTCGTTGGTGTCGTGGTTCGTTGGTTTTCTGCATTCACTCACATTATTACCAACAGATAACATCTTCATGAAATTTGATGTACAGTTAGACAGCATTGACGCAGTTATCTCAAAGAAGATTTCAACATGAACGTTTCAAACTTTCAAAAATGAAATATGAAGTGTCAATTTAACGCTGAAATGACATTACAAGTCACGAGCGAAGGTCTATGTACATATGTACATTGTACATACACCCGCAAAAAAAAAATTCCGAAAGACTGCTTAGCTAAGTAAGTTAAAGCATAATCCAATGGATTTTTATCGTCTATATGTCCACCACTGATCAAACACGAATTCATCATTACAAGCCCTAAAACATCCCAGCTTCTTTCCAATGAATGTGTAAGTACCAATAAAACTGTCAAGAACTTTCACCCAACAAGATTATGGCCACAGTTTTTTTGTGATTCCAAAAGCGTTATGTTTAGGTACTGTTACAGCCAATCTGCGAAGCAGAGAAAGAAACAGTTCGGCGTAAATATTGGCTTAACGGCTAGGCGATGTTTGACCTTCCTCAAGATATTGACCTAAATTTTACTAGCGTTCATTATTTTATCTGAACAGTAAACATGTGCCTTTATTTTAATCTACAGACATAAAAACAAATCTTTAATTTAAGCATATAAAGGGTGTATGAAACAAATGGTAAGTGCAACCACACACCCGAACATTTAAATAAATGGTTGCTACCAAACAAATCAAAATATTACCAGAACTATTGGTTATGTTTGAATTTACTATTATTCTATGTATTTTAACAACCTTATGATGTATTTGAAGGAAATTTCTTTGTTCTGTATATTTTTGAATTAAAAGCAAGCTGTATTTTATTTCATTATAACTTTAAAATCAAGCATAGGCATAAAGCATTTACGTTGATAGTGATCATACTGCTATATTTAAGTTAACAGTCTCGATTGATTTATTTCAATCCAATTAAGAATTTGCAATAAGCGTTTTAATTTTTGATTCAAAGAAATAATTATCAATATAAACATAATTTAAATACATCCTTATTTCATTATAAATCAATACATACTTTATATTTAAGTTCTGTGTGTATGTGCATGTCAAAATAACGTCCTTCCGAAACTTCGTGTAATAGTAGGAAAATAGTTTCTCTTACAAATTTTGGTGCCTTAATTTGATGCATAAGCTGTGAGAAGCCCAATATATTAGCTGTAAATGCAAGTATATTGATGACTTAAACAAATGAAACCGAAATGTATATACACTTTGCCTATTTTAAATTTTTACCTACGTCATTGTTTTGTCGTAGAAGTAAAGACAATCCATTAATTTGGCTTCTTTTCACGATTTGCGCTCGTTTCACAGACAAAGAGCTATGGACAAAAATTGATGACATAGGTAAAAACTCTAAATGGATAAAGACAGTCTGTCCCCGGATTGACTTCCCTATAGGGTATAATTGATCAAAAATGTTTGAATCTCGTTTTAATTGAGCAGAAGTACTGGCTGCATACGTTAGGCACTAAAGTGTTGTTTGAAATTAATGGTTTAAAAAGAATTTTACACATTTTTACTTTTTAAAAATCAAATCAGTCAATAACAATATGCTTTGAAATTCTTTTCAAACCAAGCAAGGCGGTATCCCAAAACATTAAAACAAGAAGTACTTAAATGTTGGTAGAAATTACTGGGGATTACAGCCAAAGGACGAGGAAGAAGTAAAAGACCTTCTTTTGGTAGCTCTAAGCTTTCGAATTGTTTTTAATTCTTCATCGGAGAATTCTCCCTAATAAGTACTTCTGGTGCTTATTATTTTCATTATTAGGGGAACTCCCCGATGAAGAATTAAATACAATTCGAAAACTTAGGGTTACCAAAAGAGAGTCTTTGTTTTTTGTCATCTTTTGGCTGCAATCCCGCGTAATTTTTACCAACACTTAAGTACTTCTTGTTTTAATGTTTTGAGATATCGCCTTGTTTTGTCTGAAAAGAATTTCAAGCATATTGGTACTGACTGATTTGATTCTTAAAAAGCAAAAGTGTGTAAAATTCTTTTAGACCAAGCAGGGGGCATCCCAAAACATTAGAACCAGATCCAAAAATGTTGTATCAATTACACCTATAGTGAGGTCAACCCATGGACACACTGTACCCATGTATAAATATATGTAAATTTATGTGTATGTACATAGACGTTTGATTGCAGTCTGCGACGTGTTATTTCTTTTAGTGTGGGTATACAACTAATAATTACAATGCTACCATATTTAACATTACAACTTACTAGGAATACGCATATATTAAGCATGTACACGTGTCTCGGTTATACTACATGTAAACGGTTATTACAGTAACATTTCATAAAAGGAGGAAGAATGAAAGATATCATATCGAACCAGTAATACTAGCGAATAAACGTTGTTTACTACCAATAAATCCTGCATCAATATCATTATGCTTGAACCTGAACTTGGAGGTTAAATTATAAGCGTTTCTAGGAATATAGGAAGAATTCTTCGATCTGTACGCGGTGGCTTAATTGATTGACCATACGTACTAACTTTCAATAAGTCTCCTCAAGTTGGCATCAGGATTCGCGTATGTTTCAAATCACGTTATACGAATATCAAACGAAATTTACTTTAGAAAATGCAAAACCCGATCGAATAATATCTTTTATCGCACTCGATGAAGGTCATGAACTATTGTTTTCAGCGCTCGGATGTTATCGTCTGACCGCTAATAAATATTTAATCTTTATAGTCCGGCTGCTGTGGCCATAGAACCGTTTTCGTGGCGTGCTATATCAATTATCTATTTCGCCCCCTGCGTATTCTAGGTTGAGGAATACGCGATAATGTACATTGCAATATTCATACGCACGTACAACAACGTGCATATGTAATAAGAATCGAGATCAATAAACCATACACCGTACATGTTTGATCATTGAATATGCAATTTGCTGAATTAACAGTGGAAGGTATTTGCAACGTAGGTGCGCTAACATGTCGAGTTACTATAGTAAATTAATACTGTTAAATGCTGCATAATAACGTTAAATGCTCCATATCAACAAGAGATTACATTATTATGAGTCTGTTTTCGTTCTATAGTCTACATATTGTGGCAGGCACGAAATTACAATTGTAATTGTTTTGGAGTTTAAAGCTTAGTTAGTAATGTAATCTGTGTGATTATCAGATAACTAATAAATTCTGGCCGCTTTCAGAATTGAAAGTTTCGTGAAAATGTAAACCCTAACATTCGATCGTGTGCAGTTCTAGACTTATCGTTGGTGATCGCAATATTTCTATCCTCTGCTGGATCCTCAAATATCTAACATTTCGTCAGCGTGTCTGTTGTTATCCTTCGAATGATCCTGATGGGAACTATTTCTTCCCAAACTTTTGAAAGTATTTTCAAATCAAATACAAACAAACATGAACTATGAAGTGCGATACGCGGATCACGTTAATTTTCAGTCTACATCAGAAAATGGACTCTAGATCCGTACTAAAACCACTGGAATTTGAAATCATAAAAATGCTGGATTATCGGAATGGATAATTTTGGAACTAGACAATCCTTAACGGAATTACGCTACGGACAAGAAGATAATTAATTAAAATTAGATAATTCTCATTCGAATAGGCTTTCGTCTTCTATCGTACTATCTCTACGATCTGGAAAGTTCCAAAACAACGCCAAATATATCGTTTTGCAGCATATAAGAGGTAGTAGACCCATTTTAGAATTTTAAAACTGCTACGCTCCGTCTCGACCGGGTCTCGAACGCCAGATCTTCTCATTGTGAAGCGCATGCTTTACCACTCAGCCACTGAGCGAGATAAAGACATTTATAAGGAAGTAAAAAGACCGCACCTAACTGTGATATTTTAATTCACACCAAATTCTAAGACATTAACATTTTATGTAGAAATGACCTCGAGATTTAATAGAGTTGAACCTCTCTAAGTCGAAATCTGCAAAATTTTTCGATTTAGAGTGAGGTCGAGTTAGTGAAAGTCACCAAACATTGTTGTAATGTATAATGAATGTGTATTCTTGCAGCGCAAGCAACATCGTTAACAGAGAAGAAGTTATTTAGAACCTGATTGAAACTAAAACGAAGGAAGGTTGTGAAAATATGAATATATAAAGGAAGGATTCGAAATATAGCGTGTTCTTGACGCAAAAATAAGGATTAAAGTATAACATATGCTCGAAAATGCGTAGTTTTTACGTTACAGGGAGTTTAACACGTTCAACGCCGTTTTAAGAAATCGCTTGTTTGTCCGGTAGTAAAAACCAAATTCCAATTATGTACTTAGCAACAGGTCACATACGATTTCTATTAGCCTTTACCTTAATTATGTATGAATATATCATTTAATAGATTAGTCTTTCAAATTACGTCAATTACAGGGAGATCTGCAAAATATTTTAAAAGAGTGTTTTTGATGCAAGAATAAGAAGAAAAGTTCATATCAATATATGTCCGGAAATTGCTGTAGCGGTTACAATTAAACGGATAACCAAGATTTTAACTCAAAATGAAAATAAGATTATGATAACGAACAGCGACAATTGTTAACTGTCCGACATGCTGACATATATTTTAATTTTTTTATTAATACATCGACTAGCTATGCGCAGGCGTCACCGAAGCTCTTAAGCACACACAATAACCTGTTGTTAAGCAATTTGAATTTTGTTTTCGGTACCGGACAAACGATCTCTTAAAGCGGTATTTAACGTGTGTTATACTTTTACTAGCTATTAAGCCTGTCCCTGTCAGGCAGGAAGAAAAAGAAAATATCAGCTAAAATGTTAAAAAATTGAATTTTGCCACGCCCCTTTCTCGTCTTAATTCTCCGCTCACAGGCCAACAATCAAAAATCCGGCTACGTTAGGATTTGGCCTAGGGCGTTTGACTATCTGCATGCCAATTTTCAGCTTTCTAGCCCATCAGTGGGCTTCAGAAAACTCTGGATAGACAAAAAAGAGAAACACACAAATAAGGAAATTATATGTATAGATATTCTTATTTTCGCGCCAAGAATACACTATATTGTAAATCACCTGTATATATTCATATTTGCACAAACCTAGTTTTAGTGATGATGTTGCTTGCGCTGCGCTGTAAGAATACACATTCATTATACATTAAATAATTTTTAATAACTTTTCACAATTCGAACTCTCTCTTAAGTCGAACAATTTTGACTTAGAAAGATTCGAATCTTTTAAATCTTGAGCTCATCTCTGCGATAAATGCGAACATCCCTGAGATTTTTGAAGTCAATATCAACAGCCAGAATTTGGTGTGTATTAAATCAACAACAAAGTTAGGACCGGTATTTTTCCCTCGTTATAAATCTATCTAGTCTGGAACTTTAAAATAAGTTTCTCACTAGTTAGAAAAAACAATTAAGCCTCTTTAAGTTAAAACCTAGTTTACAAGGAGGTGAAGTGACCGCCCCTTCCGCCTTTAAAATTGTCGGACGTTTAGTGCACCCCGGAATATCTTATTATTATTTAAAATTAATTTTTGCAATATTTTTAAGGCTTGTACTTGTTCTAAAGTTGATATCGACAATTATCTATCAAAATCTGTTTTGAACGTGTTGTAGGGAAACTTGGAATATTTACGATCTTACGATAATACAAGAAAGTAATGTACGTTTTGAAGATGCTAGCCTCGTTGCTATCGAAACAGGTGTCACCGGATTAAAGTTGGAAGGTACTTTTTTCAAGATCGGTTAACCTTAAATTTTTGTTATTGGTTCCAAAACTAATTTGAAAATTGTATATGTCACCTTTAAAAGTAATGTGTATAACGATAAAATACTAGCTTTTACAATGTTAAGAGCTTCTACAGTTTCAATTTTTTTTTCAATAATAAGTGAAGAACTAGTAAGTTTAGGGGCTCGAAATTTTGTATATCGCGTATTCGTTACGATAACCATGACTTATCGACGAGCTTCTTTGTAAATTCCTTGTTTGTTGTTGAATTTAACCTCAGTTAAGGAATAGAAAAATAACCGTGGGCTTACCGTCATTTTTGAATTTCAAGAAAGCAACGATAACAAAGGAATTTACAAAAGTGGTCTCTGACAAGTCTTAACTACAAAATCGAATATGTGGTTTTCAAAATTTCAGGGCTGCAAACTTGCTGGTTCTTCACTTATTATTGAGAATAGGTTAGACCTGCCTGAGCTCTTAAAATTGTCAACAATTAGTATTTTATCTTTTAGATTTAAAATATACAGCTTTCGTTAACTCCAAGCGATCTTGAAAATAAGTACCTTATAGCCTTAAGTAAATAATTGTGTGGTGAGCAGTTCGTTGATGCGATATTGCGGCGATAATACAAGAAATTAAAATAGAACGTCTTTGATCACAAAAACAGCAAAGTGAAACAGCGATCGTCCCGTTATCTGATGCTTAATTCATTTTCAGGCAACTCCCTACTTCATAATCTTCATTCTTCTAGAAAATTTGTTATTATGGTTAGAGGACAAACCGATAGCCAGACTTAACGACAGCATCACTAGCATGTCCCATGGAATGCTTCAACAGTGCGGGCGGTAAGTACCAATTAAGAGCTTTTTAACATTAACTCGACATCTAAATGTTGTTGAAATTATCTAAAGTATTTCAGTCATTTCTAGAACGTAATAAATGCACGGTTATTTTCCATGTAAATAGAGGAAAAGCATGTAAATATTTATCCGGGACTATCGTAGTCCAAACACACCAGGCACGGCTCGGGTATAAAAACAATTACCCTGAACATCATTTATTTTTGCTTTCATTCTCGTAATATGCTCTACTAGCTTCAATGCCAATTTCATTATGCATATCGCGAATTCAAACAAATAAAAGGATTAATTCCATTACAGTAATTAACAATAACTTGCTCTTTCGCCACGAAGAACGATTATTATGCGACGTGCTTCACGTAATGCACGTCTTTTTTTTTATCAACGCCGGATAAAAGTTATATTCCACTGCTCCATATAGATAACGAATAAAATATGCGTATTTCCAAAGATAGAAACTTGTTTGTACGTTAAATTTTTATAACAGTTTTATCTGTTCTAAATTAATACGGGACCTCGCGGATTTATTGCCAAAACAAGAAAGAACATCGAACGGACTTTAATCGTTGATCCAATTTGACTTTTCTTTTCATAAAAGGTGCCTTCCCTTTTTTTTAGATAATTCCGAATTTCTCTCCTTATTTCAGGATTTAAACGACTATATCTGTCCGAGTTTCGCCCTTTTGGATCCAGATATGATCCCTCATAAATAAAAAAATGAATTCCGGAGACACCCCGTACAAATCTCCAGCAATAAATTTTCCCGTCATCCGGGCAATAACGCTCGAAATGGGGTGCTACCGCACTAACCGAGCGATGCTATCTCGTATGCTTTATAACTTCGTTCCTCCTCTTTATTTGATTTAATGAGACGAATGTCGTAGATGTTTAAAGTCCCGTGCGCTGAAATACTTTTTGCAGTTGACGTTTCTTATTCTTCGAAATATCTTTTTAATTGTTTCGGGAAAGTTTCGATATCGAATACTTCGATGGAGAAACAGCAAAATAAAGGAAAATTTCACAAGGTTTGCGAAATACTTAAAAGGAGATTTTGCCAATTATATTCTGTTTCAGGTTACTAAGAAAAGACTCGAATTTGATTTTGTTCATTATTGGTGAACTACTGGAAAGTTTCCCCTGTTTGTTACGTGTAAGAGTTTAATTGGTGAATTTATGCTAGCTTAGTCTCGTCCTAATTAAGCTACTACGTATTTCCAATTCTTTTATGTTTCTCTATTTCTGCTCGCATATTGGAAAATCATTTTCGTTAATATTTAAGCACTCGAACTAGTAAGCGATACTTATGTATGTAATTTTGCCATAAGTCATTATTTTAAAAATGACTACAATCCAATAACGAAATCTTCAG
This sequence comes from Chrysina gloriosa, assembly GCA_038088585.1. Taxonomy (NCBI): domain Eukaryota; kingdom Metazoa; phylum Arthropoda; class Insecta; order Coleoptera; family Scarabaeidae; genus Chrysina; species Chrysina gloriosa. The sequence goes on along the minus strand of CM076093.1, from coordinate 23,580,661 downwards.
AACAGAAATAAATAAACGATACCAGATTGAGCCAAACACCTTCCTAACAGCGATATCAATTTAGAAAAGAAGTCGATGTTTGAACTAACCAGTCATTTCGAATTAATTATGTTGCATTCTATGCTTCGATAACTTTGGGATTTCCAAAAGAGTCCAAGATTTACATCGTTTTGGTTTCTGCAGTGATCGTTCTTAAACTGATCTGCTTGAATTGGGTAGAAATTATGCTGTGTTCAAACCTTGGGATGTCATTGATGACCACTTCAGTTGCGAGATTATCATTTCAGATGGGAAATGGACCTCTTGTGCAGAATTCATAGCTAGAGGGACGAACAGTCGTTAGGAAAAAGTGACAAAATGGGTAACATACTCTCCCGAGCACTTTGCTAGAGGTCTAGTTTCTCTGGGGAAGTGTGCCTTGACATTATCAAGCATGGAGCTCGAATATTGACCTCAGATGTACATAACCCTGAACGGTAAATGCTAAGGAGTCTAATCATTTAAGGACTGCTTCATTATCATTAACGAAACGCTTTCCTCCCAGGTCTCGTTTGATTGATTTAAAAAGGTGGTAGTCGGATGGTGTTAGATCAGGACCGTAAGAAGGATTAAATCACATTTCCCGCTTGAAACTTTGCAGCAACTCCTGGTTGACACGAGCTGAATGAAGAGTAACGCTTTCATCAAGAAGAATGACATTAACACGCAATCTTCGATCATTAATCGCTTTACAGAATATTTAAAGCGGCACAGTATGATGCGCCATTGGTTGGTGTTTCACGCGTCATATATTCACTGTAAACAAGTCAATTGAAACCGAAAAAGATCATCACCATTTGTGCAGTTGTTTTCACTTTTTCTGACCTTGGCAAATCTTTTGCCTCAATTCACTCGATTGGGGTTTACGCACCATTTTGCAATCATGGGAGGTGATATTGCGTTTTCACCATACACTTCGACTATTTAGCGATGAATTTCACAACGATCACAATTTTTGGCCCACAAAAATTGGACTACCGAACGCAATTCAACGTTTGGACAAAACCTCTGTACGATGCACCATATTGATAGTGTGGCTACATAATCATTGAATAAAGTACAGTATTGTCACGGGGCGAATGGGAAGACAACAATATAGGCAATATTAGCACTACAAGATATTATTTTACTCCCTTTAGTTTAGGAGCATGGATGTAACATAGTGTCTGATCGTTCCTCGTATATCTTCCTATCGCATTTATTGATATCAAACAATCACAATGCGTGACGAATTGCAGAAGAAGTATGCAGTTCCTGCCCTAATGTGTTATTTGAAAAAGAACTGATAATACGTCAAATTCCTACAAATCAAAGATCGTCGACATGGCAAGGGGGCGAACGGTGTTAAATGTGACTTAGAAGATAAGTCAGTATTCGGGTTAACCATTAATTTTTTCTTTGTAATACTGACGAAGTCGAAAATGACCGTTTTTAGATTCGGATTTTGGATCGCTCGATAGTGCGTAGCCCAATTGCTTAGATCTATCACAAATCACTTGTAGAAGCCCCCATTTGTAGTCAGCGCAAATTCCGAAGCCTCAAGACCGCACATCTTTGGAGATGGGATACTGCCCACATTGTTACAATTTCCTGGAGCTTGTTCTTCTCTCCGACTAGGCTGTTCAGCCCTTATCATAGAGAGCCCAGATACGTTGGACATTGAAACTTAACAATCCCAGAGCACGCACATCCTCTTCCTCCCTTCTCCATATCGCCGAATTTTCAGATCCATGGCGAAGGACATACCTTTTCAGGAAGGGGCACTAAGCATAGATGATGGCATTTAGTTCAAAAATAAGTTTCTTTCTACTTTGCAGTTTTTCTATTGTAGTTGCCTACAATAATTGATATTTCGAAGAAGTGCTAAACATTACTGATATCAATTCCAAATACGTTTGCAAACCGTAGCCATTACTCATATTTAAATATTTTACCATTGTTCATATATGGATGCGAAACATGAAAAATGAACCAAAAAGATAGAGCTGTGATAGAAATTTTTGAAAGAACAGTCCTGAGACAAGAATATATGGTGCAAATGGAATGGGAAGCCTCTGGAGGAGGAAGGCAAAGGAAGAATGATGGAACTATATGAATAACCATCCATAACTGGTATGGCGAGAGTTCAGAGAATGATATGGCTTGGGCATTGAAAAGGAAAAGAGGAAAATCGCGAATTATGTGGTTGCAGGCTGTGAAGAGGTACTTGAGGCAGATGGCGATAAATGACTGGAGAAGGGCAACAATGGATAAATAAAGATTGAAAAGAATTTATAACCAAGTCATAGGCTTTCTAGGCTCGCAGTACTAGATATACATAAATATACATATATATATATATATACCCATTACTCATTTGTTTCATTTTTAGATCTTATTAAAAGGTAACTCTAAAGTACCTATCTTGTACTGCAAAAAGGACGAGATACAATTTCCAATCACAAAAAAACCATTTTCGAGCTTTTAATCTCATTTTCTGAAATCGACTTTTTCTCCAATCTGCGCAGTACGGCTCCAACATACACATACATCCACATTATACATACTAGATATATAGCCATTCGATTCAATTTACTTTCGGTAACGACGGTACCGATATGAATGCGAAATCTGCGGTCCTAAAGTAAACTTCCACTTCGGTTGCGTTATGCGGGGATAAATATACGGAAGTTTCCAGTTTCCAGCTGTCGTCGCTATAATTCTACATAAAATCTTTCCGACGTCGCCGAATTGATGTTTAAAATGTATTAAAAGTGAAAGGGGGAAATATTACCTTAAAAGTCAATAGGATTTCGGGATGAAATGCTGGGATACGGGATCGTGTTCAGGGGAACGTCGAAGGAAATGGAATTGATATGTGTAGTTTATTTGATAATTTCCATATTTGTGGAAATAGAATTTTGGGAATTTATAGTAGGTCAGCGCTTCGTTACTATTCGTACATACATTCTTGCCACTATTCGACATTGGAATAGCATTAAGGAAATTAGAAAATCTATCTGTGCATGTTTCTCTGGAATTTATTTTCACAAACAAGAATAAGCAGTTAGCATTGTGTACAGTTTTTATACTCTTCCTCTTCTATTTTATACTTATCAGAAAATCACCAAAAAATTATAAGAAATTCTCCATGAGGAATTAGTTGCTAAATCCGATTTTATCTTTTCCGATTTTGCCAGGGATCAAAATAGTAAGACTTAGGGAACTGATAAATGATTCTGACACCTGTCCTCCTTATGCTAAGATCGTCACTAAGTTGATTCACACATTTTCGGCAGGGCGAGTAAGAGTAGTAAGACCAGGCCGGTTGAGGTCGATGAACATGGTATATGGTCTGGGCTCATAGACGAGATCATTGGTTTGCAGACCTCAGAGTTAAAGTGAGAGACAAAATAATGCTTATCACCTGTACTCTTTATACTAAGATTGTCATTAAGTTGATTCGCACATTTTCGGCAGGGCGAGTAAGAGTAGTAAGAATAGATCGGTTGAGGTCGATGAAGATAATAGGTGATCTTGAATCATAGTCGAGCTCATAGGTTTGGAGATTACTGAGTTAAACAAAAAGACAAAACAATGCAAATGACCTCCAGTCGCTGGTAACACAGATACTGGCATGTTGGCAGGCGCAACAACCCCTATTATACGAACCTCACGTTCAAATCTGAAGAAGACGATCAAGGATATTCCATTGTGCCGTGGGATGAGAAATCGTTACCGAAGGCAGGCGAATCAGCACGAGAAGTTACTAGTCAACAGGATAGGATGCGAAAGATGACTGAGGAACCATCGCATTATGATCCCCGAGGCTAATTAATATGACGTGTAATTTACCATAACCATCCCAACTTCAAGAGAAACAGCACTTAGAAGGAGGAAGACGAGATATCGGTGAGTGTGTCGCTGGTGGCGGTAGAAGCACTTCGTACATCGAGCAATATTAGCAAGGAACAACGATTCATATCGGCCAGCTCCTTCCTTGTCCATATACCCAGCTCCTTCAGGAATATTAAAGTGTGTGGCAAAAACTTTTCCACCGTTAACACCGGTGGTGGGTAAAAATAAAAAATAAAAATTCTAGTAGAAAGAGGTCTTGGATAGGGCGATCCGTTATCTTCGATACTTTTCAATGTAGTGCTGGAAAAGAAGTGAAGGAAAAGAAATTCTTCTTAGCAACAAACATCAGTGGCCTTCGCAGATGATCTAACCACTATAGCAAACTCGGAAAAGGAGCTGAAAAAATCGCGGGGCAAGTGATAAAAGAAGCAAGAGGATAAGGATTGGAAATTAACCAGGATAAAACAAGATGCATGGTGATGGAAAGCACAGGAGAGAAAAGCGAAAGTCTGACTGCGAGAGTGCAGGGAGAGAAAGAATATAATTTCGAGAGGGTGTGTCAGTTTATATATTTGGCGGTACTGATAGAAGGGAAAGGCCACGTAAAGCCAGAAATCAGAACTAGGATAATGAAAGGAAATAAAAGATTTGGCTGCTTGAAGTCGCTGACGAGCCCCAAGTACGTATCCAGAAAGGCAAAATGCAGAATATATAAAACGGTAATAAGATCAACAGTAACATATGCAGCAGGGACGTGGATACTGAACAAAACGGAAGGGAATACTCTAAGCAGATGGGAAAGAAAATACTAAGAGATATCTATTGGGGGAGGAAAGCAGAAGAGGGCTGGTAAAGAAGGACGAACCAGGAATTGAAAATACTGTACAAGAAACCAAGTGCATATAATAAGATACATGAAGATACAAAGACTTAGATGGTTAGCCCATATAGAGAGAATGTCGAATGAAGGAATGTCCAAGCTGGTACCGAAGGGAAGAAGATGCGAATAAGAGACTGGAAAATCAAGGCGAGAGACAGAAAACAATGGAGGGCACCGATTAATTAAGGGAATATAAGTGAAAGTGGAAAACACGCCCTAGGTCCTGGAGGCCTATTGAGTGATTTAATAAAATAATACCGGTGATGAGAGCTATCAGGAAATCATCATTTATTTGCAGAATTTCTTTACTAGACAATGGAGTGCTTTACAAGGAGGTAACTATCGCGTTAGGTTCTTCTAGACTTTCACTTTACTTACGCTCATAATTGCTGCTTCCCTTGACAGCCGAGGGCTGTCCTCATAGACTGGAGGAGCATGGATAGTGCCAGTAACGGGAAATAGATTGAAGTAGTGGTATTTAACGATTATGTCTTATGAGTGATGATCAGGCAGATTATGATTATTAGTGGATATTAGGATGCATTTGGAACAAAACACAACCGCGGCCTACAATCTCCATATTTATTAGGTCACCGCAATGTTGGATTCCAGAAAAGTAATCTCCGTCAAACATCTCCAAGAACCGGAAATCAATGTTTTGCTATGATCATCCAGAGCCTTCGACTTCAACTCCTTTTTGCTTACCCACTTACTGTGATTGGAAGGGGACTAGGTAACTTGAATCATCCTCATCGTCAATAGCAAATTCAAATTGTTAGAGACAAACGACAAATGTCAAAACATCTCCATGAGTATAGCCGAAGCCGAGGTCAGACACGTTATACGTATTTAATGCAACATTGATTATTTCCTAACTTTTGTGCTTCAAATTTTATTTCTCCGGTTATTTGAATTCTATACATGGTGTACCAAATGAAATGAGACGAAGTAGTAAAAGAGGAGGAAAAAGAAGAAGAAGACGTTAATAATTTAAGGCGTGGCAACAATGCCAATCAAGATGTTTACTAGTTCTGGTTAAGTGTTCCATGTTAATTAATATTTAGAAATAAAATGAATTGGAATTCACATAGTGTTTACTACCCGCTGTAAATCATATTATTTTGAACAACGAAAGTAATTAAATTTGACATTTAATCCTCCTTTCGGGATGCAAACTATGTATGTAAACGCGGTTTACGTGCAGGTGCGATGCGTTTCAGTTTAATTGCCGTAGAAGTATAAATCACAAATTTTCCGCTTTAATGTTACGTGCGCTTTTTAACTAAAACGGGGAGGTATCCGATAAATTATTGTAAAATATAAACTTTTATTAAAAACCAACATAAATATTGTTCTTTTTTCTTGCTGTATAAACAAAATCGGATTTTAACACAAACAGGTTAGGTATTAATATTTTATTCCTCTGCATTTATATAGCTTACTCTGGCGCGGTGCAGAAGGTTGGACTTACATCTACATCTACGAGAACTTCAGACTCTTCGAGGTGCCCTGGGACAGCTGGTACACCTGGTATGCAGCAGCGATATGCATCGATTTCTGTTACTACTGGGTTCATCGAGCCTGTCATGGTACGCAAATAAGCCTATGTATTTACAAGCGTGCGTTTGATTTTTAACTTTCGTGAAAATAGAAAGCGGTCGCTTTAATAATTAATTATAATAGTTCGGTGCAATTTTTCCATTTTCTGCGTCTACACCGCTTTTGTATCGCAACTAACAAAGTATTTAGGACGTTTAAACTTTCGATTACTTAACGCTCGCGTAATACGAGCAATAATAAAGAGGAATATTATCTAATCTTCCAGAGGTTCACATATTTTGGGCTCAACACCAGGTACATCACAGCTCCGAAGAGTACAACTTGACGACGGCTCTGCGTCAGTCCGTTCTGCAAGGTTGGTGTGCTTTTGTAAGTATATAAATATAGTTAAATCGGAATGTTTGATAAGCTGGTGGGTAAATATCGGTGTTGTGTTTATCATGTCGACAAGTTGATAAGTGATCCCATGTGATTAACGAATGGATGCAAAACAGATTGTCATCTCGCGATAAGCGGGAAAAATATTAGATGTAGGTAGATCTATAACAGTTGTGTTCTCTTTGTTGATAAAATCGAAATAGTAGTGGATATGAGGTGTCGAATTTTAAATGCAAACAAGAATAAATCAAATTATTTTGGTATCTTGCAATTACGTCGCCAATTATCGATTGAAAGATGCTAAACAATTTGGACAAGAATTTACAATTTATTTGGGAACTCAGTAGTTGTGAATCTTTGTAAGAAAATAAGATTTCTTTCATGAAACGAATCAACTATATTCAGTAACATTTCGCTAATATAATCTTGGTGAGGACGGTGGGGCCTGCAGAGATCAAAGATGAAATCAACGAAATTGCCAACAGCGTCACCAAAGAAGGACCTATAATCCCATTTTGTGGACCAATTAACCATTTAATGGAATTGGTAGAGGCCGTATGACGAGGGCGTGAAAAAGGGAAACAGAAAAGATTTCTTAGCGGGGAATATCCCACGACTTGGGCAAGGCAGAAAAATTTATCTTATTTTGCCACAGAAATTTCACGACCTTCAGAAATAAAGCCTAAAAATTGTTGCGGGTATTCTCACCGGTCACTGTCACTTATTGATTTTTAACTATGCTTCCTTCATAGACCTTTTCCTATTATGTTTTCGTCGCCTTCATCCCAGGCCCAAGCTTCGCATGCCAGATGGGCATCGGTCGTATAATGGTTTGATATACGAGGGTGATAAGTTACCAGAATGACAATGAAAACAAAATAATACGGATTCAAGTTATATTTTATTTTTCAATATGATCTCCTCGAAGCTCAACACACTTGGTCAAACGTTTCTCCAACTTCTCGATTCCCTCCCTCGAAGTGACTTTCTTTGAGGTTCCCAAACTAATCGTTTACTGCCTCTATCAGTTCTTCTTTCGACCAAAATCTCTTTCCACCTAGAAATATTCTGAGTTTGGGAACAGGTGGAAGTCGACGCAGCCAAATCAGGCGAATACGGTGGTTACGGAAGGATTTCGAACTTCAATTCTGTTAATTTTTGCTGAACGATTGCACTTAAATGAGCGGGTCCATTGTCGTGGTGAAACAACACTTTTTCTTAACCGGTTCCGGACGTTTTTCCTGAATTGGTGCTTTCAATTTGTCTAAAAGTGTCGTGTAATATTGGCGAGTAACAGTTTTACCTTTTTCGAGATAACCAATTAGCAAAATTCTTTCTACATCCCAAAAAACCGATGCCATCATTTTTCCAGGCGAGTGAATGGTCTTTGCCTTCTTCGAAACCGATTCAGCGCGTGCAATCCATTGCTTTGACTTAATTTTTGTTTCTGGTGTGTAATAATAATCGTCTCTTGAAATCTATCGGATTCCTCGTAAACACTTCCAAACAATCGGCTGCGGTTCGAGCTCGAATGCGTTTTCGTTCCGAATTGAGCAAATGCGGTACCCACCTTGCCGAAAGCTCGTTTGAACCCAATTCATTATGTAAAATACAAATTACTCGTTCTTAAGAGATGCCCACGGCTTCCTCAATTGCACGCACTCTTATTCGGCGATCTGCCAAAATTGTGTCATTGATTTTTTCCGCCAGTTCTGGCGTGGTAGCCGTTTTCGGACGTCCTGAACGTGATTCAGCATTTGTATGCGCCCGACCACGCTTAAATTCCGAAACCCAAAAACTCACGGTGGAAAATGAAGGTGATGAATCCTCAAGAACGGTATGTAACCTTGATTTGAACCGTTGCGGTTTTTCACTCCAAGTAGACAAATTTTATGACAGCTCGAACTCCGTTTTTATCCATAATTGAAAACACAAAAGGTACTTCACTTAAATGCTTGTCAAAACCAGACTATTTGATAGATCGATTTAACGTTTGCAGTCAATTGATATGAGATAGTTCCTCCTAGCAGCGATTCCAGAAACTTGTCAATACACCCTCGTACCTTTATTTTCGTGCTTTTTTGTAGTATTTTCCTTGTGAGCATTTTATTAATCGCAAAGGTGGTTCAGTGCAAGGCTATTATTCTTACCTGAATCTTTTCCTTGTTTCCTGGATTCCTGCTCATCTGCACCCCAAAGTATGTAAATTTTCCTATTTTGTGAAATTTCAGTACTGTTTGTGGCTCTAACTCTATGCTCAAGTTTTGTCTAATTCTTTCCTCTTTACTTGTAGAATACATATATTTAGTCCTTTCCTGGTTAATTTCCAGTCCCTTTCTTCGTGCTGCTATTGCCAGTTGTGCTGCTGTCATCCCCAATTTTTCACGGTTCCTTGTTATTAGCGTGATGTAGTCTGTGTCCCAGACACTGATGATTTCTGTCAAATATAAGTCCTGCTCTGTTTATTCCTGCTTCTATAATTATTTCTAGGATGTTTCCGAAAAATGTGTCTTTGCATTCCGGGCTAAATATAGACTAGGGCACATTACAAAAGATCTAAGGACTATTTTAGGGACTTCATCTGTCATTGTCCATCATTTTATGAGTAACATTCCCGCGCAAAATCGTATTGAAACATTTCCACCAGCAAGCAATCATCACATCTCCAAAATATTTCCATTCTAGCCAAATCGCCCAAGTCCAAAGTAAGAAAACAATTTAATATAGCAATTTAGAGTAAGCGTAAACGTAACAGTAATATTTTATATTTCACAACGGAAACGAGCGAGAAATATCGAATAAATTCGGCCCATTCAACCGAAACTGGCGACTATTAGGATCTAATTTCTGTATCTTATTCCAGATATTCTATTTGCCGCTGGCCTTCGCGATACCGCCTTCTCATTTCGTTGCCCATCAGCAATTTAACTTACTGTATCAATTCTGGATTCACACCCAAGCTATCAAGACGGTGGGTCCCCTCGAATACGTGCTGAATACGCCGAAGCACCACCGCGTACATCACGGTAAGTTATAAAACATCCATTTAATGAGATTAATGACCGGGAATGCGGGAATTGAAGCTTTCGGGTGGTGCAACGGTCGTTGCGAGTAAAATAGTAGCATTTCGAGTAGGAAACTTACGTTGTCCCGAGCGTAATTGATGAGGTACTCTATAACGGGAAAATATGTGCAACGATAGCGGATCTGAAATTAACAGTTCGAAGTGGTGCGAAGTTGGACGTATAGAAGATCGATCGATTTAAATGAAACTTACTTCCAAAAAAATAATCAAAAGATCGACAAAATGTTGTCATTATCGTCGAAAATAAATGGAACACATGGAACCTTGGCGTGTCTTCAGTAATCATTGAAAATCGTAATTAGGGAGATGATGGACAATAGTCGCTTAAAAACAACTACTATCTCCGCAAAAGAACCACCGGTCATTGGATTATATTTAGGTCGAGAACCAAGCGCCTATTTGCAATGTAAGAAGTAATTAATTATCATATGTTTCCGTCCTTGTTACGTTGCAAGTCGATGTACAATTGACCTAAATATAATCCAAGGATAGGTGGTGACTTTGTACGGGTAGTAGTTGTTTTTAGGCGGAAATTGCGTGTAGTCCAAACACGATTTTAGGCGATTACCACGGACACGCCAGTAATCATTTATTGACCGTTTTGGATGTTTCCTGTCTTGAACGGTCAAATATCATAGAAGAAAAGAAGCAAGAAACTAAATTATTGAGTTTATCATATATTTTTATTACACATAATCGCTGCTTGCACACGATGCTTTATGGTTTACTCGTCCGTTAGCAGAAATACTGCTTGCTGACGCTCATGGAGGAATTGACATTGTGCTCCCTCGGGCTGTCATGCGATTTAATGTAGCGCGCTACTTAAAAATGGCATCGTTCAATAGTACGTAAACAATTGCAAACAGAATTTTGCTGTCTTGCGAAATGGTACGAGCCGTCTGTGGAAATTGATCCTTATTCTGGTTTAGGGCAAATATAAGCCCATCTCCTCTTGGTCTGATCTCGCGTACACTTTCACCCTACAAACGTAGTTTCAAAAGATTCGTCAGCTTCAGTTGTCTTCCACTTTCGTTTCGACTCCATTCATTCTACAAAATTTATGACCCGTTTAGGAGAAACAATTCTGCTTGGCCAACAGCTTCTTCATTCTGAAGCGATTACAGCTCGGTAAAAAGTGGAGGACTAGTCAACTTCAAAGTGGCCAAGAGGCTATGGAAAGATCTACTGGGAATTACAACTACCCCCTTGTAATTCCCAGGCTAAACATCAAAATTATCCGAAGAACGAACGAAGTAATGAATATAGTTGAAGGAACTACCAGACCGAAGTGAAAATAGGCCGGTCATCTGGGAGCGTTCAGGAACAACTTATGGACCAAAAGTTTAGTTGAATCGAAACCTAAGGAAGACAAACGCAAGAGTTGAGGACCGCCTATCCCTCGGACTAATAAGATGAAAAAATGACAGAAAATTCTATCGACAAGGCCCAAAAACAGTCAAAAAGTGGACGTTCTACCGTAGAATTAGGAAAAGGTGAGGAAGAGGAAGATTCATCAAGCAGCTGACTTGCTACGAGGAGTCACGGTAATAAGAAAACGCGTACTTCGAATTCGAGTGGGTTTAAACGCAAATGTTGCAATTGTGAGGGTGATTACAATTTGGCAACAGATGTACGTAATCCTTACGTCCGTCCTGACGTTATTAGAGGTGAGGTGAAGTTCACGTAAAACACGCTTTTTACAATGTGTTTTCAATGAATTATTAATTGCTTACAAAGGTGGAGTATGCGGAATAATTATCACGAATTAAGTGTCTTCTAAAGAGGATACAAGTTGATAACGAGGAGGCCATTTCTTTAATCAAATAAATTCTCAGCTGTTACAGGGCTACATATATAAATTACAAGCTAGAACGTGTTCAAAAACTAACAAAGAAATAGTTAATATGAATGTTAATGAAGAAGAAGTCTGCAGAAGGATTTCACAATGGTGTTCGTCGAACTATATGGTCATTAAGATTCAGTCTTTACGAACTAGAGTTTGCAGCAGACGATCGGTTACAAACTTTATAACAAGTTGTGAATAGAGAGAAGGGTGATTGGTCTCCAGTTTTCGCATTGTAATAGATTCCCTCTTTTGGGTAATTTGGTATCTAATAATCTCCGAAGCCCCGCGTCTGGTTTAGTAAAGTTTTCTTCCTAACGTCTATTTTCTCAGGCTTTGCAATCTTAACATCTATTGTTTCGTCTTTTTCGTCTTATATATTCATGCTTGAATTTATTTTTACGTTTTATAAATACTCCCATTTTCACACTTCTAAATGTTTGTATGCATTTCATTTCTCTCAATTCTTTTGTTACTTACGTTCTTCTGTCTTGATGACCTGGCCTTTGAGGTATGAGCTTTTTGGTTTGTTTCCTTTGACAACAATTTATTGCTCGCTTCGATACCTAGTAAGAGAAGTAAAATTGGAAGGATGACGAAGGAATATAGGGGGTGTTTTTTCTATTTAATTTGCAAACAGATGAAAAGCACCACGAGCTAGATCTGGCGAATAAGGTGGATCTGGAAACAATTTCCAGCGCATTCGTTTAAAAACCTCCGTCCTTTTGCAATAAAGGACGCTTACGCAATTTCCCAGACCGTTCCTTGCAACATGCCTGCAGCAATGCGCCAGATAAAAGGTTAGAATAACATTCTACGCTAATTGTAGTACCTTTCGATAAATAAAAATAATCTCGCAATCTCAGAATACAAGTAGCAGTACTTTTTCAACCGACGGAAATGCACTTGCTTTAAGCGGGGCCTCTTTTTCTGGTTTGCACCATTTTTTTGACTGATTTTTTGTTTCATGATTGAAATAAGGCATCCATGTTTCTTCAGGAGTTATTAACCGTTACCAAAATTGGTCGTTGTAACGTGTTAAAAGCTTTTAAAGTTGGAGGCACGTATTGAACCTGTTGAGTTTGTTCTATGGTACCGACATATCTAAAAAGAACGGTCTCTGGAATTTGTCTTGATAGATATTGTCAGCAAACATATTTTGATGCATTCTTAAAAATGGGATACCCAACGATGAACTAGCGAGTATTGAGATTAAGATAAAGAAAAAGAAATCATCTCCGGCGTAGCTCACGGAGTAAAGGAATAATTAAGGAACTATGACTGGCATACTGATTCCGAAATAACTTTCTTCTTTTCCATTATTTTAAGCAAACAAGCTAGATAAAAGATCCTTAGTCTGTTAGTTGTCTAGGCGTTGGGAGATTTTCTTTTACAAATCACTATGTGTCACGTCTAAAAAGAGAATACATGTAAAATAATCGTCCGAAAATATACCAAAATTCTATTAATAACTCTAGTAATTATTAACGGTTCGTTTCAGCTAAAATTGATATCGTCGCGATAACATACCCTTATAATTTGGCACGTCATTAGGGTCAGACAATAAAATCTTAATATCATTTTAACGACCTCCTTGTGCTCTCCGATTATAATTGATCGAGATACTATGTCAATATAATTAAAAATTCGGTAATAGATACGAAGCATAAATATAATGATCTCTCTGAAGGTGGTATAGAAGGCGATCGTCAGCATTGACACAGTTGGAAACTCCGGGTCAAGACATAATTTATTTTTGTTCGATTTAATGAGTGTATAAAAAAACCTGTTGTTGTCTGCGAGAATAACAAGAAGAAAATAAAATGAAAAGCAAAATTTCAGCAGATTATTTTATGTTAATGGGTTACCCATCAGTGCCTCGTCATAACACAAGCAACAGAAGACAATTTAGGAAATAGAAAGCTTTGAAAAAAATCTTTCGAATGGATTGATGAAGAATGTCAACGGGAAATAGGCTTAAAGAGAAAATTTCGAGGTGGTTCGAAAATCCAGACCGAAGCGATGGTAGACAAGACAATTGTCAAGCAATTGTTGTGTTTCAAACGCTGGTAATATGGACAGGGAAATGTCGGTAGCACACACATTAATACTGAAAGTCGTGAAAGCCTACGAAGAGAGACAATTGAAGATGTTTTGCGTAAAACTCCGTCCAGGTGAAAAGCTTAAATTTTCGCTACTGTAACGTGCTTCGCCTTCAGGCTATAAAATACTTCTCAAGATCGCTTGGAGTTAATTTCTTTTTTGATTTGGTTCAAAACTAACAACTAAAAGTTGCATATCTTAGTCCTAAAAGATGTATGTGTAACGATAGTATAGTAATTTTTTACAATTTCAAGAGCTGGGATAGGTTCAATCTTTTGCCAATTATAAGTCAGGAATCAGCAGGTTTGCAGGCTTGAAATTTTACATATCAAATATTCGATAAGATATCTAAGATTTGTCAAAGAGCATTTTTGTAAATTCCTTTGCTATCATTGCCTTCTCTAAGTCCAAAAATGACGCTCAGCCGTTGATCCTTTTTCTATTCCTTAATTTAGGTTCATGGAAATTAACCAGGATAAAACAAAATGCATGGTGATGCGAAGCACAGGAGTAAAAACCAAAAGTGTGGCCGTGAGTGTAGAGGGAGAGAAAGAATATAATTTCGAGAGGATGAATCAGTTTATATACTTGGGGGTACTGATGGAAGGAAAAGGCCACGAAGAGCAGGAAATCAGAGCTAAAATAACGAAAGGAAATCAAACATTTGGCAGCTTGAAGTCACCGATGAGCTTCAAGTAGGTATTCAGAAAAGCAAAAACTGGAATGTAATAAGATCAACAGCAACATATACAGCAAAGACGTGGATACTGAACAAGACGGAAGAGGATATTCTAAGCTGATGGAAAAGAAAGATACTAGGAGCTTATCCATCGCGGAAGGAAAACAGAAGAAGGCTGGGAAAGAAGGAAGAACGAGGAATTGAAAAGACGGTACAAGGAACCAAGTATAATAAGATACATAAAGATACAAAGACTTAGATAGTTAGGTCATATATAGAGAATGTCATATGATCGAATGCCCATATGCTGCTAATGAAGGAGAAACCAATAGGGAGAAAAACAAGAGGGAGGCTGGGAAAAGATGGAGTGAACGTGTAGAAGACCTGAGGAAGATGGGAATAAGAAACTGGAAAATAAAGGCGAGAGACAGAAAAGAATGAAGGACAAACAGTGCACCGATTACCAGAAAGGGAATAAAAGTGAAAGTGAGAAACACTCCCTACACCCTCGAGGCCTGTTGAGCGATTTAATTAATTCATTTAGGTTAAATATCACAGAAAACAAGGAATTTACAAAAAAATATTTTATCGTTACACCTTTTTTAAACTAGGATATACAGCTTTCAAAATAGTTTTGAGCGATCTTGAAAGAAAGTACATGATGGCCTTAACTTATTTACTGAAATTTGAAAAATGCAAGGCTTTCCCGGAAATCGCATTAATTAAAAGCTTTTATTAATTTTTCAGGCAGCAATCTCTACTGTTTGGATAAAAATTACGGCGGAGTTTTAATAATCTGGGATCGAATATTCGGGACGTTCGCGGAAGAACGCGAAGACGAGGAAATCATCTACGGTCTGGTTTTCAATCAACCCTCCTTTAATCCTATACATCTGCAGGTAGGGCATAATTAAATTTATAATCTAGATAAGTGCGGTAACCTACTGAAAGCAATTTCTTCGGTTCGTTCGTATATCCGTCGCCTTGTATTCAGTCGTTTACAGCGTCCGGCTAACGATAATTACGAGTTCAGAGCTGACTGAAATGCCGAACGGGGGTCCTTCGGGCTTTATTAGATTTTCGGTATGCAATCGGGCGCGCGCTTGCTTAACGCGCGATAATAATCGCTAATGTAGATGATTTGAATGGTTCGGATTAAGGGTAAATGCGAACGCGATAATCGATTTGATGCCGTGCATTGTTGAGAAAAAGATAAGGAGAATATATAGCGAATGCGACACCTTCGTCTAGGTTTGGAAATTGTACAAGGCAGAACTATGTGTATAGTTTCGGCACACACGAACTGAGTAAAATTTAATCTTATCCTCCAAATCTCGGCAAATATATGATTTGCGCAATTCGAGTACCGGATTAAATCGAAGTTATTAGGTTCGTTCCGAAACAGCACAAAACCAGTTTGGGCCACATTTGGTGTTCACAATTTGCTTTGGACATGTACGCGACGATTAAAAACTGACTTCGTGATGTGTTCGAAGGAACCTAATAACTTCTATTTAATCCGATACTCGAATTGCGCAAATCATGTATTTGTCGAGATTTGGTTTGCTTTTGGTGGGGAAAAGGCAACGTTCACAAGGTTTTCTCCGATAGAGTTGGATGATTTTTCTGGAGTTAATTGTCGTTTGAATAGCTCGTTTTGGATTAACTGACTAAACTAATTACTTTACGGAGTTTGGGTGTAGGCTTATCGTCTTACAATCACAATTTGTGCAGTTCAGGTGCGCTCTACAACTTGATCGGATAATTTGTTTAATTTTCTTGGTTTCCTAGAAAGCACTTGAGCTGCATAAATTTTAATCAAATCCCTGTCACATTTTCACCTTCTGACTTATCGTGTACTTACTTATTTTTCCTTTAGAAGTTTCGAACTCTTCGTTTGTGCGTGTGTGTGCAAAGTAATTAGAAGATTCAGTTAATCCAGCAGACGAATTACCCAAAACGACACCTAACCTTTGGTATTGGATTATTATAAACCCACATGGCCCCAAAGCCGTTGAACAATGGCCCCAAAACCACTCCAAACTAACCTAAACATCGCCCCAAGACTAGTTAGAAAATCGGCCAAAATCAGTCATAAAACGAGCCCAATCAGTTCTAAAACAACAAAATAATATATGATGACTTTATTGTTTTATTACCAATCTTTGCACTCTTAGAGCTTAAGACAATGGAATTAAATACAATAAAGTCTCCGAGTTTGCACAATTCGAGTGACAGACTACATAGAGGTTGCTAGTGCTGGTGAAGGATCCCTTTGTGTGTGCGGGTGTGCACAAAGTAATTAGAAGATTCAGTTAATCCAGCAGACGAATTGCCCAGAACTGATACTGATATTGAGATACTGGATTATTATAACCCCACACGACACCAAAACCGTTGAACAGTGCCCCCAAACCACTCCAAACTAACCTAAACATCACCCTAAAACTAAGAGTTTGCTAGTGCTGGTGAAGGAAAGGTTAAGTTTAAGGAGCACTAGCAAGTTCTAATCAAGTGAACTAGGAGAAATCGTGTTCGAAATAAACGCAGAAGATTTCTAAAATGTTCTTCAAATGTTACGAAACGTATGTTGTGTGCCTCATTTGAATTTTTTTCAATTGGCTTATGGATATATAAAATAAATAAAATTACCCTTACCACACCTTTCTGAAAAATTCAGACACGTATTTCGGCAACTAAGTTGCCATCCTAAGTGGAAAACTGGGGAATTCAGTATCACTAGCGAATCCGGCTAATACTCAAGACGAACACCACACAACGAACACTGTGCAACACCAAAACATTGCACAATGATCACCACATAATGAACGTGCGAAACACACCAAAACACTGTTGACACTGAGGATGGCAACTTACTTGCCGAAATACGTATCTGGATTTTTCAGAAAGGTGTGGTAAGGTTAATTTTATTTATTTTATATATTATTTTAGCCACAATCTCCCTATTCTTATTTGACTTATGGATGTTAAAACATAACTAAAGAAATAAGTTCAAATAAACCAGCTCTTACACTTACTTACCTATTCTTGTTCTTTTCTACCGTCGGCGTAGAGGAAATGATTTTTCTCAATTTTCTCTTATCTCTGGCTTCGCTTTCCGCTTTGGGCCTTTTCAATACATCAGCAATCCTTGCGTTCAATTTCTCTCTTGGTCTGTTTCTTCTTCGTTTTCCTCCTGTTTTCATTTCTCATACCGTTTTGACCGTATTTTCTTTCGTATCAAGTGTCCCGGCTGTTGTGTTTCGATTTTCTGTATCACATCTTTAACGTGCAAAGCCCTTTCTCATTTTTCACTTTTTCGATTTTAACCCGTTTAGACACTACCGCAATTTCACGTTAAATTTTCACATTTCACACCTAGTTTACTATTAAGTAACAGTTTCACTTATCACCCATGACTCACTGCGTGGGCACCAGCAGTGATACGTGTATTCCTATTTTAGTTTTTGCCAGTATCTTGTTTTTACTATTATTAAAGAATTGACAATACAGCGAGCAATATATTGCAGATGTTTTCTTTATTATATCCCTTATTTTTCCATTCCATTTCCGCTTCGCTTCAGGTATTACTGCTAAAGGTACCTTGTCTTCCCCACTGCTTTCCCCCTATATCTCTATTTCATCACGTTTGTTTGCTATTACCATGACTTCTGATTTGTCTCCGTTTATGTTTAGGTTGTGCTTGTCCTATCTCCCATTTTTTATGAACGTTTGTAGTTCTTGTTTGGTCTTCGCATATATTGTTACGTCCCCGTCGTATGGTAATTCTCTTATCCCTACTATTGTTAATCTTGTATATCCTAGTTAGACCTCCCTCCTCCGTTGGTTTACTTACCTGGATATTTCATCCATTATCATAAAAAAATGGTAGGAGCACTAACGGTGCCTTGTTTTACTCCATTTCTTGTTATGAACGTCTCAGTCTGTTTTCTTTGAAGTTTTATTACGTTTTCAATCTTAAAATCTCATAAAGACCTTTTACTACCTTTATCATCTTCTCATTTCCCAAGAGTCTCATATAACATCTCATCGCGGGATACGCTATCAAAAGCCTTTCTTTAGATCTGTCGAGCATATGTATATGCAGCTCTTTATTTTTTCCATAATTTTTCAGAAATTTGGGGTATTACAAAGATGCAATCTTAAGTAGATTTATCCACTTTAAACGTTGCTTGTGTGTTCCCTAGAGGAAGCTCGACTTTTCCTCCTCTATAAATATTGTAGTTTATTTTTTATCAATAGGTGTCATCACTGTTGTGCTTTACTTTGTTAACATTTGATTCTGTTTCCATGCCTTTTACATTATACTGTGATGCATTATCAATGTGCCCTTCCTGTTTTCATCTTTGCCAGCGCTTCAACTACTTCGTTTTTCTCGATATTTTTCTCTAGAAGAAGTTCTAAATTTACTTATGCTACGTGCATGGTTTATATCAGTTTCTTCTTCATGTCGTTCTACAGTTCGTCCACGCAGCTCCGCAAAGTAATCCCCCATTTTTCCATTATCTTATTGTCTTCTGTGGTAATTACTCCGTTAGGTTTACCACATGAATTTTGTGCGATTACTACAGCATGTTCCATCGAGAGTTGATCTAATACGACTTATGGGAAATTGGATCAGTGTTGCCATACCATCAACGCTAGCGATTTATTTACATAAGCAATGCGATTTTCGAATTGAAACGAAGCAACAAAACTTAGGAGAGATAAGAATAGTTTTATGTAATTTGTAATCTCTAAAGTGAGATGTTAGTAGCCCATAAAAATGTTTTGTATCAAATTCATGGGAAATAAAGCACATTGGGCGGGTGCTTTATGGGATGACGTAAATTTGTACTGTCGTCCAGGCAACGCATATGATCGCTTGTGCGACGTTTGTCTTCAACTTTTGCTTCACACCAAAAAACCATCGATGGGTTCCAACGCCCCCACCCCCAATTATTGTCAGTTTCATTTTAGGAAGTCAATGAATCAAGTGAGGTTGAAGATGTCAACTTTTTAACTAATGAAACACTTATTCTCAATATAAGTATTTCAAGAAATAAAGATATTGATGCACTTATACATAGTCCAAAGTAATCTTTTTAATCATCAACATGGTGTTTACTGATTTTTAAACCTTGACAGACGCAGAAAATTCATTAGTATTCTATTGGGTGGTTGTATTTCTTCTTTCAGAGCTTCTACACGATCTACGTCGCCAACAAATATCACGCCATGAAAAATTGGAAGGACAAACTGGCAGCGATATTCTACGGTCCTAGTTGGCAGCCTGGAAAACCAAGGCTAGGATTGGATGAAGACAAACCTAACGTACGTATAACGCTCTTTCTAACAGAGTTTACGTACATTTCTAGCTTGCATTATTAGAAAGATTGTAGTGTGCTCTTCTTCGACGTGACGTTATTTTAGTGAGGGATATTTTCCTCAGAAATTGTTATTGAAGTAAAATTAGACAGTTTGTTTAAAAAATTATATTCGAATATCGAGACCCAAATATAACCCAAATATAGACCCAGATATAATATAAATGAAATTGTTTATTTCCTTGACCACTCGCCCGTAAGAAACAACACGTCATTATTATACAACGCTGTAATATTTTAGTAGGACATATATTTTTGAATCAAACGTCGGCACAATTTCCTGAAATTAGTAATGTGCTTCCACCATGCAAAGCTCAAAGGAGAACGAGCCACGCCAACGCTTCAAATGGCCTTATTCCTATCGCCCCTCGCGGAGATAGTTAACAGGGCGATGCAAAATTCACAGTTGTGGCATCGAATAGAGCATATTAGCCAATCATTGGTATAAAAGCGAATTTCCCGCCATTTATATTATAGGCGTGAGAGCCTATGATAGCGAGGTTGATCTTGGTTAGGACAATTTGGTTAGAACCACTCGGGGTGTTGACACGTCAAAACTGTTATAGTCAATCATTTGGATTGAATATTGCTCCAGTCATAAATATAAATTTTTGTTCTGTACAATTTATTTCAAAATTTGGAGTCCACGAGAAATTAAAGAATGCTGTCTCCACAGATCTTACCCGAATTACATCCGACAACGTTTTTAAACGAAGTAGTTTACGCCTAAAACCACTAATCATTCTCTGCGCGGTGGATTACAGACAAACTTCTATTTCAGAATCGAGTACATGTTTACATTACGGCACGCTTTCGTTAATTAGACCGTTGTGTATCCATACCTCGCTTCTTTTCTTCTCGTATTTATAGCAGACCCTGCTCTAATTGGCAAGCTTTATTTCACCCATTCAGATTATACATCCATTTGTTTGCTTACCGAACGCACGGAATTATTAATCGCGAAAGTTCCATAATTACATTTTCATTTCATACGACGACGGCGAATACGTCCATGTTGCAAAATGAAACCGTAATATTATATTCCATTGTGCTGTGCCGCGTTTCCCGGATTTATATCGACGTCGTAAACAGTTCGCGTTGATCCACACCGGTAAATATGAGGCTATAAACTTACGGTAAAAATATTCTTTTTAAATCCGAATTTTCTGCCCTGATCCGATTCGTCTCGCTTATATCGGACGGGACGTACGAAGTAAACAAGGAAAATCTGCGGCTTCGTTGTCAGCATTTTGTGCGGCGTATTCAATGTTTTTGCATTGAATCTCCTCTCCTTGGGATCGTACAAGAGGAAAGAAAGATGCGGCTGGGCTTTTTTATGGCGGATTCTTAAGTAACGTATGGTCGGGTCCAAGGAAAATGAAAGAAGAACATGTATCGAGCGTCCATATATTATAACTGGAAAGCAGAGAGGAATTTCATATTGTACACGAGATCCTGTTAAATGTGAAGTATTCCCGCTCTGTTTTGTATAATATAATACACAGAGCGGTGCGGCATTGTTTAGGATTAGCGCGTTGCACTTCTTCGTATTCCTCCGAGGATGACATTGTAATTGTTTAAATATGCTTTTAGTCTACTGCTGTAGCAATTACTTTGTATTTGGGTCATCGACAAAAATTATAGAACTGGTGTTACAATTTTAAAGCTTCGTTTTCGGAGTGAAAAGTTCTAACAGAAATTGTATGCCTAATCGCATTACCTCCGAATACCTCAATTGGGAACACAATAAGACGACTCGAACCTTTTCTCCGAAATATGTCTCAAGTTTCTTCCTTTTACGATTCCACAT
Organism: Chrysina gloriosa; assembly: GCA_038088585.1. NCBI lineage: Eukaryota > Metazoa > Arthropoda > Insecta > Coleoptera > Scarabaeidae > Chrysina > Chrysina gloriosa. The sequence continues at coordinate 23,559,060 of CM076093.1, read as the reverse complement.
TCTCCTCATTTCCACACTCCCGAGCGGTTTAACTCGGTTAAACGAGATGAAATTTTTGTTACGCATTCGATATTCGCGGCATCACTTAAAGGGGGGGACTCCCCGAGATATAAATTGCCGCCTTTCGAATATTGACTTGGCGTACCTACCTACCCATCTCCCCATAGCATATTCTCAATTTCGTTACCTTATTCCCTCCCGACTAATAAACTCTAGCAGGGCTAGAGCAAACAATCTTCCCTTTGACGAAAGTCGACGGTGTTTACATTCGAATTTCTAACGAGCGCGCGTCCTTTGTTACAGATACGTTCCAGGGAGAAGTATCACGTTAAGTTGCCGTTTTGGTGTAACTTATACCTCGCCGTGCACTTTACCGTAATGGTCGTCGTTTATCAAGAGTTGAGCAGTCGGTACATGGTAAGTATCTTACTTCACCTTTGTTTTATTAAAAAGCACTCTGGAGAGGAAATTGCGAATATTTTTCAAATCTTCAGATTTTACTTCTCGTTACTAATATTAATGATTGCACGGATTATGTTGTATGAGAGCTGTTTTTCTTTCAACCTCCGATGGGCTATAAAAGAAAGATGGGTGAATATAAAAGGATTTCATTACCAAAAGTAATATACAATAAAGGTTTCTTCTCTACATAATAACCTTCACGATTGAGGCATTTGTACTATCTGTGAACAAGCTTTACAATACTCTCTTCATAAAATGTTGCCGCTAATGATTTGAAATGAGTTGTGACGGTTTCCTGGTCAGTTTGGAAGCACTGCCCACCAAGGCACTTCTTCAGTTCAGGAAAAGATGGTAGTTACTCGGCGCTCGAAAATGTCCTATTGAAATTGGTCAAGGAGCCGTTGGGTTACACGAGCAGTGTGAGCACGGACATTGTCATGAATCAGAACAATCCCAGAAATCAACATGCCTCTTCTTCTGTTTTGAATAGCTCTCCGTAAACGTTGCAAAGTTTCATAACATGAATCTGCAGTAATGCTTGTCCCAGGTTGCATAAACTGCACAAGCAACACCCCTTTTGGTCCCAAAAGAAAAGTTGTCCTAACCTTACGGTTGTTGAAGGTTCGTTTGGATTCTGTGGGTCTCTTTGGAGAATTTGTATGCATCCATTGTTATGATTTCCGTTTCGTTTCGGGCGTGTCATATTGAACCCATGTCTCATCACCTGTCACAATGGATTCCAAAAAATCTTCTCCATCAACATTTTAACGGTTAAGAAACATCTTTGGAACCCAGCTAGCACAAAGTTTTCTGTAGCGCAACTATTCAGTAACTATAGAGTGCAGGGAAGATCTTCAAACTTACTTATTTATATTTACTTACTTAAACCGTAAATTTAATCGATAATTCACTTATGGTGAACCTTCCATTTTCACCACATTAACCACTTGCTCAACTTGTTCAACAAGGTCGTCTGTAGCGACAGACTTGTGTCCTTGACCTCCTTCATCATGCACATCAGTTCGGCCACCTTTAAACTTTCGACACCATTCACGAACCACCACTCATAAAGCTATCTCCATACACTCGGCTCATTTCATTTCTATGAATTTCCGCTGCACTATTTCCTTCTGTCTGTAAGAAACGAATAACACTTCGCAATTCACACTTCGCGGGAGAATCAATAGAGACACCAACGTTTACGTGACTGCAGCTCAACAAGAAATGGTGTGTTGCACTCGGCAGTGACAGGGCGTGTGGAGGGCGAGATGTGCAGCCACCAATACGCTCACCAGCCACCTGCCGCATGCCTGATCTTCATACTGTGCGATCGCAGCTTGAAAAAACAGCCCTCGTAGTATTACCGATAATCATCACAAACGTCTTGTTACTTTCGGGACACGTAAAATACGGTTTGACGATGTTGGCCTCAATGGCATCGAAACACGTGTCTCGGAACGAATACACATCTATATGGCAAGTAGTTTACCAACGTAAGATTTTAGTGATTTCAGTTTGTTAACCGTTATCCCACTTTGATTTGCAGGGGATGAGTCCAATAGTCGTCTTCGGCTTGGTGTTGTATATCATAGCATCTTTAACGAACATCGGACTCCTTTTCGACAATAAACCATACGCTTGCGTATTAGAACTACTACGTTGCGCCCTTTTGGTGACCGCCTTGCAAAGGCTCGACTTCTCCGATATTAACGGCAGGATCCTCATAGCCACCGAAGTCTTTTTCTTGACTTCAGCATGCTTTTGGTTATTACAAAGTTTAAAGATCCTGCAAATCAACGGGAAGCAGAAACTGAAGTGATTTGCAACAAATGTCTTCTGTTTCGTGTATATACTTATGTAAATATTATATTAAACTATATTGTGATGTTACCATACTTAATAGCGTCCGACTGATATTATTGTGATTTATTGGTTATTGTGATTCTTATTGTTGCATGTACTTATGTAGTGTTAAGGATAATATTAAATAAATATGAAGTTATTGTGAAGAATTGCTTTTGTGATTTAATAGCCTTATCTTCAATAATCGACGCAAATTTCAAGCAATGTTGTAGATACCTATAAAGCTGTTATAATCGACTCTGTCCTCAACTTACAACTAAGAATTTTTCTTTTTAAAATGAATTGGAGAGTTATGTAGATGTTTTAATTTTCTATTCTCAAGTATCTCGTTGAAACTAGTTTCCTATTTATGTTTTACTCGTCGTTCGTTACGATCTATCCAGGGTATGCCAATATTACCTCTGTTCATCAGATGGTGCCACTAGTTTGGTGAAATCTATTGATATGATGATCTCTTGAAACACCAATCTCTGGGAAATTACATTGTTAATCGCAGAATGCTGTACCGTACTGAAGAGTCCTAATAAGGACGAAACTAGTCTACGGTTGCAGTCTACGATTAATAAAGCACGATTCCCTCTGCGACAACTATTGGCATATGTAATGTAGTCTTGCAGTGCAACCATTGCACAACCTTCAGTAAAAGTTGCCTAATAAACGAACCTAAGTTACAGGTCGTTGCTTGGACAGTTATGATGTTCTACTTTCATGTTCATTTGTAATTTTGATTCTTTCAAGTATCTGCTTGATACGAGTTTCCTATTTAAATTTTTTTTTTAATTGTAAAGAATATTTAAGTACCCTACGCCCTCAACAAATAATATTTGAATCGGAATGCTGCACTTGCCAGACAATGTACTTCGCCAAACGTCGAAACTAAAAACACTACCAACCCTTACCCATAAAAATAACTCGACGCCATGAACGTTACAAAGCTTTTCATTCCCGACTTAATACTAATAATATAGCAGACAACATGCTCTTCTACAAGATGATAGAAATTAAATTACCTAATTAACAGCTTTCACGGCCGCTGTGTCGACTATTTCCCGTAAAAGCTAACACAGTACGGGCAGGGAAATGTCGATGTCATAGTTACGATGTAGAGGCAAAAATCCGAAGAAAGTTTACACCAACTCTTACTAACTTTGGTGTAGAATTGCGAATAAGATAACGTAAATGTTAGCTCCTAGTATACATAAACACTGGAGTATTTCACTAGAAGTACTTTTCGGAGAGGCTATTCTTAAATATTACATTGATTAAATGGAATTTCATATAAAATTTTAGCGTAGTCGTACAAATGTTTCAAAATTTTTTCGACCGTATAACACCCACTTTGATTGGTGAGTAAACATCGAACGGCTTTCTTTAAGCAATGATAATCTGATTCATTAAAATCGCATCCCACCCACCATTTCTGGTTGGATGTTCCTAATGTGATAAAATCACGAAAGAGCCTTCTTAAGGATTCGGCGAGATATCGACGTTAAAAATTTATCACGTTCAATCGCGTTCAAACAAATACCGATCGACGCGTCTTGATAAGCTGATTACAACGGTATATGATTTGTTTGGATTATTTCAAATGATTGACGAAAAATGCAAAAAACCGTAAAAAATCGATAAAAATAGCCAAAATCGCATACCCATGTTGCTTCCTATGGGACTTGCAAGGTTCAATCCTACATTAATCGGTGCCTCTTGAGGAGCCAAATTCAACGGCGTAGGAATCTTTTACTTTACTCCAACTGTTACTGAAAGAATTGCAAAAAGTCGCGAAAAAAACGCAAAAAAATCGATAAATTGCACCCTCGAACTGGAGTTTTTCAAGCTACGAGATTCGCCATTCGAAATAACTCATTTTTCTGATTTAAAATCACCTCCGGATCGTATTTCTAGTTTAGGTGCTACGAACGCTTGAAGTTCAAACATTTCAGCCTTATATGCACCCCTTTTATTCGGTCTATTTTACGCGCTTTGCCCGAACTTCGGATGGGGTTTTCTCAAATACTATGCGTTCCACGTTCGAACTGATATATTCTACGTAATTGTTGGTCCCTTTAGGTATATTTGGACGCAAAATAATTTCGAAATTCGAACATGAATTTTTCATCGAATGACCAAAATTCCGTTAAAAATCGTGATTTTCACTTTAGACCAAATTTCAAATCGCTCTCACTACGTTATTTATCGTTTGATCGCGATCGAATAGACCTTTCAAGATGCAGATTTCGCCTAGAAATCGAATGGAATAAGAATGAACGCGCTATCTCTAATAGTTTTTGCGCTAGAACGAAATTATTGTAACATTACTATATATGGTATATTATTAATGCTGTGGCTCCAACCGTTACGGAGATATCGACGTTTAAAGTTTACTACATCCAATCGCATTGCAGGTAAAAGCAATTGCGTTAAAATTTCCTTAGTCGCGTTCCGAATAATATTGAAGATGATTTAGGGGGAAACTCTACGACTTTATGCTTTGCGCTTCCTGTCGTTCGTCCTGCCAATTTCGATGTTGTCAGGATACACTTGGTGAAGCACATTATTACGACTACCAATTCGTACTACGTACAATGTATCTAACATATAACTAGAGCAAAGTTTATGCACGGTGTTTGGAGGAATCTATTTGCATGAACGTGGCATCCAATCCATGTTCGTTATATACGAGTATGTCCTATATGTAGTTGACCTAAAAGAGGTAAAGCTGCTATTTATTACTCCCGTCATGATGCTGGTGTGTATGGTTATGTCTATTTATTGTTTGAATAGTACGGTCGTAGAGAATTCGCAATAGATTAATAACGCCCTTGTAGTAGCCGTTTCGAAATGTACGTGTGGTGTAAAATTAAATGAGTTTGTCTTATCTTTAACTAGCACTACACATGGGACTTAATTTTTGTTTATACTCTCGTAATATTTTAAATGCAACGTAGAAACCTATGGTTTCATTTAGATTCGCAGCTCCCTGAGTGTTTCAGGAAAATAAACTAAATAATACGGCGATATTTCTTTCTTAAAATAATTATTAAATGAAAGTGGGGCAACTTCTTTAATGCAATCTTTCACCAGCAGCAATTTTCAACCTGTGCCCCGTCTTTCTACTTCATTTGCTTCAATGCTGGTAAACCCAAAATTTAAGTAGTCTTGAGAATATTCTCTGATTCGCCGCTGAGAGGTATAAGGATTTACTAGAAGACGAAGAAGAGAATATTCTCTTGATTTTATCTTCGGAACCGCGGTCGTCTGTGTACTTGTTGATGTTTCACTATCGTCTGATTTTGAAATTGGCGTAAGCTACCCCTTAAAAATTTATCCATGATCGTTACTCGGATACCGTAAATTGCAGTTAACACGCAAATTGCAACATACATTGACTCAAGTGGCTGGAATTGAACGAGTTGCAGCATTTATACACGTTTGCGTCGCGATCGCGTAGACTACCGGCGTCAAAGATATGGTCCGCGGGCCGTGTGCGGCCCTCGTACCTAAAAGTATAATATAATATTACAATTTCTCTACTGAAATAAGAAATCAAAGGTATTATTCTAATAGAGTGATTCTGGTTAAAATTTGACGTCATATACGTATCGATAAGCAATTCGAGCTTTAAGCTTTGTAAAGAATTTAATTAAAACAAGCACTACGAAGCCAACCATAAGGCTAAATTCGATTCGTTCACTGATAAGATACGAATGGACAAACTATCATCGTTTCAAAACAAACTCAAAGGCCAGTAATCCTTGTTTACAAGTGCGAAATCAAACAGTGGTGATGCATTGAAGACTAGTTCTGTTATCGCCCTAAAAGTTGCAAAGAAGTCAAAACCATTTAGTGACAGCGAATTTTTAAAAGAGTGCATGTTGGATGTGGGCGAAATCATTTCCGACGCAAAAACAAAGTATCCAGAATATACCACTTCGAGAAATATCATTGCCTCAAGAGTAAATGAATTGGCGGGGAACATGGAGTTGAAACTGAGAGAAAATATCAAAGACTTTATTGCTGATGAAAGTATTGATATTAAAGATACGGCTCAGCTCGTCGTTTTTATTCGTGGTATAAACGCGCGCTTTGAAATTCAAGAATGCATTCCATTGAAGGGCACCAGTGATCAGCAATGAGTAGTGAAAAAGTGAGTAGAGTGAATCATGACTTATCATTAACATCAATGTTCAGACGATATATACATAAAATTTGTATACGAAATTACAGCTCTTGCAAAGCCGTACTGACGAGCGGTATAACCGCGAAACGTACGTCTACGGATGGCAAGAGAAGATCAAAATTTTGTAATTTGCAATTTTCCCACGGCGGGTAGCCGAAGAGCGCGACTGCAGTTACTGTAGAAGGCTGTGGCAACGCAAGTTGCCCACTTCTGTAGAAAAATAACTGTAAAAAATGCGTAATACGTGCATTGTGAGAGAATTCATATCGAATCCCTCTAACATGTACAAACATCAATGTTCAAACATTAATATACTCATTATGAGGTAGTGTGTTTGCTCTGTTGCCTTTTTTACTGTTTCCTTTTTACTAAAGGAAAACAAAGAAATATGTGTATAGTTATCCATTTTTCACTACCTGCTCATAAAAATGATAAATAATAAAAAAAAATGTAATTTTCCCGAAATGTTTCTGTATAAACTTACAATTTTATGCTTTTGTATATTTTTATATACTTTATACTAGTTGCAAACTGTTTAATGACTAAACTTTTAAATATACATGGATGAGTTGAGTGAGCTGAATCAATGTAAGTATTATAAGTATTTTCCTGACATTACAAATCAAACTAAGGTGATTTATGAGTGTGAGTATGGTATGTGTATGATGTCGCCGTCGCATTCATATTTATTGCAACCTATACTTATAAATCAACGTTATCCTGAGTATGAGTAAATCAGAGTAGTTGAGTTTAAATGATGCCTATTCACTTATATTTAAAATTTCATGAGTCAGTATGAATAGCGGAAAAACGATGCATTGCCGATCACTGAAGGGCACAACTACGTTAGGCGACATTTTCTCTGCAATTGAACTATTGATATAAGTTACCAACTTGATTGGGCAAAATTTGGCAGCATTACCACTGACGGTGCCCCTTCTATGGTTGGAAAGAAAAGCGGTGTCGTGACGAAAATACGTCAAAAAATATGTGAATTCGAGCCAGAAAACAAATTTGTCGGCGTTCACTGTATTTTACACGAAGAATTTCTGGCATCCAAAACTCTCAAAATGGAACATGTTATAAAAACAGTCATTAAATCTGTTAACTTTACAAGAAGCAGACAATTTTCGGAGTCTTTGAAAGATGTCGAAGACAAACATTCTGACTTACCATACCATATGGCGGAAAACGGCAAACCTCTTGATTAGGAAGAAGACTGGTGGTTTGATTGTGCCTTTCTGGTTGATACGACAGAACACCTAAACACGGTGAATGTGAAATTGTTTAATTATCATACAAATGTACAATGATGTTTAAATTTTCGCAATAAAATCGAAATTATGAGAAACTCAACTCCGTGAAGAAAAACTTGTCCACTTTCTTAATCTCCGTTTAAGTGGTACGCGCAACAAAGAAAAACTGGCAGTATATTCAGATATTTTGGTGGATATTAAATCTGATTTCGATCGCCGTTTCTCGGATTTTCGTGAGCTAAAGACATATGATTTTCCAATTTTTCGGAACCCCTTCATGTTTGATGTGACGAAGTTACCTGCTAGCTTGCGAATGGGGCTGATAGATCTCCAGTGCGATTCTGCCTTAAAAGCCAAATTTAACGAAGTTGACTTATTGTCTTTTTACGCACAGTATTTGGTAATTACGTTTGGGAGCTCGTACATATGCGAGTAAATGTTATCACTAATGAAAATTAATAATTCGCACAATCGCTCCAGTCTAACAGACGAGCATCTCCAGTCAATACTGAAAAATATCGATGTAATTATGAAAGAAAAAGAAGCCAGGTCTCCAAATCTTCCAAATCACTAACATAGATTTTGTACCCCTATCTTATGAATAAATATATATTTTTGGTACAACTAGTTAGGTTAGACTAATTCAGAGACATCGATTTTGGTTACCTATTCGTCGTAATTTTTAAAGTTTGTAATTAAGGTCGTAGTGTAGTTTTAGCGGTAAAATACAATTAAATAGAAACTAATATTACAATTACAGCACGATTTCAGTAAAAAATATTGTATGAAAAGGGGAGGAAGGGGGGGCATCATGAGAATTGTGTTTTGTAAATTGGATCGCAAATGCTAAAATATTGAGAAACGCTGTCCTGTATGAATGAAGCTATGGACAACATAACTCCATCTTTCCTTATCTCTCTTTCAGAACTAAAACGAAATTTTAAAATGCCCACCTCGCCCTCGAGTCACAGTCGCGAACTTTCTTAACACGTTCAGAAATGAAATCATGTCGAAAATATGTAACGTATAAAACACATCACGAATACAGCCCATCATAAATGCAATTTTCTTCGTATGCGCTCGCATCAATACCTTCAGTAGGTACCTGCCTGAACGAATCGAAGATTTTTCTCGGCACGTTGCGATCAATATAAAACCAACGTCACATGCCGGTCTTATTGCGATGACAAAAGTACGTGATGCTAATAAGAGAATATTGGGAAATGAGAGAGATCGCGCTACACGCAGACAAAGTGATATATGCGCTTTATTACATTTGGTGTTTGCCTTTGCTATATATCACGTTACCCGAGGAAAGTACATATTTTAGGAGGGGCTGTATAAATGTGCAAAGGGCGTTGTTTGTCAAAGACAAATAGTGACTAAGTTATGTCCTTTTTTGCGCTTTCGCTACTGTCTATGGTCGGTCTTTCCAGTTGTTCTATTAAGGAAGATGAGCCGAGAATGGTAAAGACGTAAATTGGTAAGGAAAATATGTATTCTGCGGTCGTGCAAAAAATTGATGTTTTTGCTTTTCACCTTTCCACGACTAAGCGGCAGAGGCGGCTGGTAAATGAGAGCACAAGAGTACATGAATCCCCTTGTACCCTGGACAGTAATATTGAAATTTTAAAAGCATATCGCATATCCTCCGTGGCCTCCGCCCATCTAGATGTCATTAAACTCGCTTCGACTGTACCCATTTGATCGCACGTGCGCATCTTGCTCTAGGCCTTAGGCATTTTCGTAGGTTATAATTAGAATTGCTCACTAGCGCCAACGAGCAGCGACGGAAGTTCGATACAACCCTCAGTACAACTGCGGGTCTCAATAAGATCAACGTGTATTGTAGTATAGTAATACTCGAATGGTTAATTACCATTAGAAAATTCATCATTTATTACAATTCAATATATCAAAATTCACAATTAATGTTGGGGTTATGGTTTTCAATTGTCATACGGTTTATTTTGCGGTTCTATTTATACCTTTTCGACACCACGATCACTACCTTTTGAGCATTTTATTATCCTACGGGTGTTAGCTTCTTATTTTAACTCCAGCCAGAGACGTTTAATGGGAGAAACAAATGTCACCAGAAATAAAATTATTAATTATTATAAAAAGCATCGGTTAATAGACAGAAAGGCATTGTTAACATTGAGACACATACTTACAACACTTTTACATTACAAGAATTCATAAAAAATTACTGGAAATAACCAAGGATACATGGACGTTCAATACAGGTTCCTATAACAGCGATATACTTCGATGAACCGGGGTCAAGGTGAATTAAAGTTTTCATTTCGTGGACAACGGAGAAATAAGGCGGTGTAATCCTGGTTTCGAAAAGAAATAAAAAGTTTGTTTGGTTAACGACGAAGAAAATTGACAAGATAGATAAGTCAACAAATAAGTGAATAAATATATTTGGAATAAAATCGTTTTAAGAAGAAGTATCAGTGAATAAAAGAACCTCACCATACCGGAGAAGATAGAATCTAAGAAGGGGAAGAATCCATAGAAATTAAAGGTGCATCGAGAATAGTAGTTAGGAGAAGAGATATTGGAAGAACCATCATCGAATAAAAGAAATTACACTCACGCACACAACCCTAGGTAATTATCTTGATTTTATGTTAAATATTTCTCAAAATTTATAAATATAATTTGTTATAATTTATGCTTTTCATATCATTAATTAAGAGCTAGGCCGGTGCAATTTTGTTTAAGAAATTTAACTAAATCCTCAGTACAGTATACATGTATGCTGCCGTAAATACTATTTCGTAGTTTTACGTTTGTTTTAAAAATGTTGCCTACGTCGCGAAAATGACCAATATTAATTACAAAATTTATAGCAGAAATGCCAGACCTAAATTGTGATGGCGTTAAAATTCAATATGTAGTTTGTAATATCCCGTCAATGTGTTGATCCAAAAAGGGATTATCAACAATATGTTACTTTGTGGAAATAAGAAGTGAATTTACAGGTCGCATGTGCATTTGAATCTGACCTAACGAAATAATTCTTATCGTTATCAAATTACATTTGGATAAATCCAGGTACATATTTCAAGAACAAAGTTGTCATTCTCTATGTAAAAATTATAGTTTCGATGCCACTTCTACAGACTGCACATCCTTCCGGCTTAGGTTTAATTGGAAAATTTTAATTTCGGTTGTAAACGAACACAAACAACTTATTAAGCGAATATATGAGATAGAATATCGTATTTCAAACGCATTCCAGAGGAAACAATTATAATTTAACGCGAAATCCGAGAATATCATTTAGAAACAACCTGTCTCTATTTTCAGCCGACACGAAGATGTCACACGTGCACTGGTTTTCTTCCATACGCCGAGAAGTCGCTTGATAAATGAATCTAAAAAGTCGAAAAGATACGCTACCGCTAGGAGCTCATTTGTTGCTTCACCGTTTCTCATGTCTCCGGTTTTCGCGGAAACGGTAGCGTAGGATGTGTTCTAACAATACGGAAAGACCATATAATATAATGACGAAGCTTTTCTCTTGTTTACCGTCTCCGAGTATAAAACAAAGATTACGGGCATTTGACGATCTTCAGTTCAAAGGAAGTTCCCTCTCGATTTAACGAAGGAATATTTTACTAAATCTTCAGATACAGACATATACGTGTATGCATTATCTTGGAAACAAATGTGGGTTCTGGAATAATTTCCGCTGGCTTTGAATTATAGGAAAATCCGATTCTATCCAATTATATAGGACTATAATAATCCCTAACTAATACCACTTAACGGAACTACGAACTGAAAGCACGTTATGTGGCTAGTAGAATTGAAAGAGTAAACGATAAGCGTATAATGGAAAGTATTTGAAAAGACGTACACTCCCCTTAACGAGTCTCGGTCGAAGAGGACTTTCAGAAACGTTGAAAATTGTACGAGAGGGTAATTTATGTGTTTGAATTCCATTTTCCCGGGGAATTTCGAGCGGGTCTTTTCTTTTTAATTTAAAACGAAATTACATTTCCCCAACGTAAAGGATACAGTCGGTCGTCGACGATATTGTACAGCTTATGGGCTTTATTCATTATACGTCCGACTGAGTGGATTTTCTTTTATGTCGTATCAATGCTGGATCTTTTTATCACACGCGAATATATGACATATCATGGTTATACAATACCATTTGAAATCAAAAAGTAGTAGTCTTCCCTAAACGATAATTACTCGTCGATATAGAAGAAGCAGTTTGTATTATATGTAAACAATCGACAAATTTCAAACCTACTTGGAGGACAAGAAAGTTCAACACAACTGCCATACTGTTTGTTTGGCGTAAGAGTCAGGCGTATAGAAACTCTTCACGCTCGTAAATAGAAATCATTAGTTCACAACTAGAGTTTGGCCAAACCTGGAGAAGGGCCACCTCCAGCAGGAATTTTTAATGTGCCAAACATCGTATTCACATAAAGGCTACGTTTTACTTCCAATCCTAAAAGAAGTCTTGTCTGAGATTTTCATCTGCAATTAAAGGTCACCGTCCTCGGTTCCGTAGCCTTTAGGTCTAGAAATCGAGATGCAAGCCACTACATCACCGAGTCCGGTCAAAACTGTTTATCCTGAACTAACTGAAACCGATGGAAATTGTTGATCTTGTAAGTACTTTGGAGTGAGTTATAATTTGTTCGAAAGTTTTCTGGTTTTATAGTTTGCAATATTAACCTATTAACTACACAGATTTAGACGTATGTACAGCCTTTTTCTGAGTACCCTCCTTTACCCATGATCACCCGGTGTTCCATAAGTGGAACATTTTCTGTTTCGCTACCTAACCCTAAACCGAGCGATGATGTCACCCCTACCACTTCCCACTAAACATTTTTAAAATTTCGCGGATAGTTTATGTTGGTAGTTCCGGCAATAGTGAACATTTCACACCCATTGTGCTTAAAAATTGGCGAGTACGTCCACTATTGCCAGAGGTACCAACTTAAACTGTTCGCGAAATTAAAAATTTTTTACTAAATAGTTTTCGATAAGGCAACACTGGTGACGCGTTACTTGAAGGGGAGGCTGGTGAATATATGATACGTTATCCGTGCGAGTTGAAACTCGCTAGAATCACGTGTTTGCCCATAGCTATTGCTTTAGTGAAGCAGCTTTTGCTTTTGCGTTCTAACAATGAGTGACACGAATTTCGAGCAATGATGTGCTATCAGGTTTTGCTTCAGACTTGGACACAGAGCAATGAAAACTTTTGCAATACTTCGGCAGACCTGCGGAGATAGTGCTAGGGGGCTTCAAGGCACCAAACCAGTTTATCGAATCGGTTAAGAATGAGAAACACTTAATCTTTTAAAATAGGAGTTATCCATACAGAGGTACTGAATACCAGAGTTTACTTCTTAGACACAACTTTATTTCTCTCTCTGATAGAAGAGACAACACTAGCTAGAATTTTCTTCTTAAACTGCTTACCAATAGAATTGGTTCTTTCGCTCTTCTATCGCTAATTAAATTTGCTGTACCTGCTCATAATACTAGACACGATAGTGTCTTTTCATCTTCCTAGAGCTAAGGCGATTATACTATTTAAGGTGCCAATAACACACATGATGAGGAATGGAAATAGGCTTGAAATTGAATAATATTTAAGTTTACACTTTATGTCTCTTTGTACAATATTTAATCTGTTGTACCGTTTAATGGTATGGTATGGTGGTATGGTGTGCTCATTCATATCGTAAACTTTATACTATATCTTGTTTTCTTTTTGTTGTTTTTGCTTTATAAATGGCTCTTGGGCTGTCGGGCAATACATAAATTATTATTATTATTATTATTATTATTATTGTTAACTCAGGAGGAAGATCAAAAGAGAGAAAATTCTACTTAATGAACACCAAACATATCGGGAGTAAGAAATCCAAAAAGGGAAGGATAATATATGGAGGAAAAACACGGTAATTACAAAGCACGGAAGGAATTTATCCAAATCTTCGATGGGAGTAGGAGGATACTTAGATAGGTAGAAGTTTATTAGGATAGTCGTAGTCGTAGCTGATGCTGTCCATTTCACGTTCTTTCCTTGTTCTGTACATCCGTCCGTGGGTTATTCTGGGAAAAGCTTCTTACATTCCGAAGAGCTGGGATAAGACGATTCAACGTTGGTACGTTCCTTGTTAATCATGGTGTCTTTAAAGATCGTTTTGTATGTCAAATCACAAAATTTTTGCTATCGAGGTAAAAGTTGTGTTCACGAGGCTCTTGACCTTTTCCATCATCTTTCGCACCACCGCTTCCGCGCCCATCTATTTCCTTTTGCTCTGCGCATGACTGTCTGCTTTCCGTTCCACATACTTTAGCTTTATACAAGTCCTTATAATCTATTGAAGCGCGATCATTTCCGGTTTGGATTCATCCTTTGGCTTCGCTTCGAGTTTTCACTCGGTTCTAAGTATTCCATTATCTTTGCATCCGGAAAGGGTGGTTTTCCTCGATGACTTCGTAGTCGAACAATCAAATTTCACCATCGTTCTTTGCTTTCTTATAATTGAGTTTTACATCGTTGCAAAGGCTTCCTTTTGGATTCGACTTCTTGAGGGATGATGTTTCTTTTGACCGCAGGTGGATTTTACCTTTTCCTCGAGGAAGCTTGTTCCTCTTTACTCTGGTCTGCTTGCAGGTTGCGTTCAGAATTTTATATTTTAAATTCAGCAACCGCCGCAGCTGTTTCCGCCTTCTTCCTTAGCTTATCCTCCTTCCATTGATCGAGAGTTGAACAATTCGTTCAATGTCTGAAGATATCTACGATTATTTGACAGAAATTTCTTCTCAAGGGTTAGAATCTGCAATGATTGCCAGACGCGTAGGTGTGGGTTTTCGGTGCGGGTTCAATTCTGGATCAGGACGGTTGTGGTCAGTTTAAGGAAAAGAGTCGATTGAAAATGAACCTCGCAGAGGAAGGCGGCCTTCCGTTTCAATAATCGAAGCAAGTGTCCACAGAATCTGGTATCTTGTGCGTTTAGATCATCGGTTGACAGTCAGAATGTTCAGGGCAAAGTTGAATCTAAATCACAACGAGTTTGTGCCTTCAGGTTAGGCAGTTAATCAACACTTTTACCGAAACGTTCTCGAAAGACTTGGAAAAAGGATCACGCGTGTGAGACCAAACATTAAAAAGAACTGTGTGCTCCATCATGGGAACACTCCTTGTGACACAGCAGTTTCAGTAAATTGTTTTTAGGTCAGGAAGTACATTCATGTAGCTTTTCAGCCCCTTATTCGCCGAACTCGAGTCCTTGGGACTTTTCCTCATCCCGAGATTGAAACGACACCCCAAAGGACCTCGTTTTGTGGCACTGGACAACACTGAAACGGCTGTAACTGATCAACTGAAGGCTATTCCAATATCCGAGTTTCAGGAAAAACGGTCTACAGTACCCTGTGGCTTCCCAAAGCAGTTATTTTGTTGAATTGTAACGTTATTGGAATAAAATAGGTGAAAGGAAATCAGTCGCACTACTTCATTTTGTATGTATGTAAGAATGTAGTTGGGCGCAAATGTTATGCAATTCTCCGTGCTAAAATATTAGTATACCTTAACCTCAGATTATGTCAATTTTACGCTTTTGACGTGTCTATTTTCGTGGAAGAGTTTAAGCGTATTATACACATATGTATACCCACCCGAAGGTGGAAAATCGTGTATTTATATTGAATATTCGATTTATTCCCAAACGTAAACCACCAAACTCGTAAAGTACGGATCTAAATTCGACATAAATCAATCTTTTCAAATATTAGGGAACGAGCAAAAGCTTTTCCTATCCGACATGTAGATTTCGATTTATGCCTGCACCGCGTCCCGTTGGCATAAATAAATTATGTATTTTTAGATTGATCCGTCAAAAGGAATCACTGTTTATGCAAAGTATAGAAAATTGATTTGAAGTTATATTAAATATAGAGGCGTCGGTGGTTAGAGTGGTTGCTCGAAGTTTTAATTAACTCAGATTTTTAGAGGATTAACGGCTTTCGAACTCAATTTTCTTGGGTTAAAACGGGTCAAAGATGAAATGAAAATAAACCTCGTTCGGAATAATACCGTAGGAAATGTATCGTTCAAACGGCTTCCACATCGCGGTTTCTAAGTCGATGTTGGCTTTTAATCTAGTATGAATGGCCACAATAAACGAGACGCCAAATATCGCATAATTAAATCCGGCTTCGCACGGAGTAAATACCCAGCGCGTTTAGCGAGGAGGAAGCCAAACTATAAGTTAGTTCGGGTGGCGCTTCAAAACGAAAGGAAAAAAGATTTTCATGAATAGCAAATAAGCTTGAAACGCTGGCGTGGTTTTAAAAGTGTTATCGGTAGGTTCACAGGGAAAGTATAAGTTTTGCGGGGTCGAATTTACCGAAATTACATCGGACAATTTCCGCCGTTTTGGCCGGAATGAAATGTTGAGCAATTAAAATTTTATCCGGTTATAGAATAAGAGGATGTATGCAAAATTCTAAATCCGGCGAACATTCGAAATCGGAAATCCGAAATATCTCGTTTAATTTGTGTTTAAAACGGATTCGAATTCGAACCAAAAGGGAAAATCCGGATGGGATTAAACAAATTAAATCCGAGTCTACTCGCTAAATGATGGTGACTCCTACGCGAATAGAGATTCGTTTTATACAATTTCTTCCTTCTTCGCATTCCGAAATTTAGAGACGAGCATCATCTCGAGTTCCTTTACATTATAACGCCCTTAAATAAAATTCCGAAACGATGGTCGATACTGTACACGTACAACAGAGCTGTTCAGTCGCGCGATATCAAAATTTCAATATTGTCGCAACGGTATTCCTACGCTATCATCTCTATAGGCAGGAGATTAATAAACAAAGCCATTCTACGCCTAGACGGGGATGTCACAGAAGCTCGTTACCCGCTCGTCGCGGTTAGCCGAGCCAAAGCAGGATATGTTAATGTAACGGAAACGTCAAGAGATTTAACTTAATCAGCGTCATCGCTTTTGACGCCGTAACCGTATATGCTTGCGGAATAACGTCACCTCGGTACGAGTAATGGATTTTAGAGGAATGAAGTGGTTTTTGATATTCGCTTCTATTTCTGTTAATATCGGAGAAAATACAATGTAAAGTGGAAACAATAAATGAAATAAACAAGAATAGACGAACAATTGATCTAGGTTGGTAAACTTCAATAAGTATTCGTTTACATGAATACGTGCATATATTGGTTTCACATCTCTTCATTAGTTAATTAATTTTATGATTAGGTAATGGGAATATTTTATCAAAAAATAACTACGCCCCACACAAAAGCATTATTATTAGGTAATTGAATTACATTCATATCAAGAATTCTGCGACATGTTACTATCTAAGTACATCATGTACCTACATAGCACATAGTAAAGCATGTGCCAATTAATTAGGGGTGAAAATTATATTGAATTAGCGAGGGGTAAAAACTTACGGGGCAGTGTATTCACTCACAGTCAATCCAATGCATTTCGCCCCTAAACCGACAAGATCAGCACAAGGAAAGTTTGATCTGGTGCTATCTTGCTAGATGGCAGCTTTAGCTGCTATTTTCCCAATGTTGGCTAAATCCACTTTTGTGGATTGTCGTTGCTTTACTGAGGCTTCCTCATGACCTTTTCGTATCTGTAATAATTGCTTTTTTCAGCAATTTCTTGCTGTTGTCTTGTCCTGTTAGTTTCATATTATCTGCATCTGTACAACTTGCAGTGCATTTGATTCTCTGCTTCTATAGCTTCATTGACTTCTACAATTGCTCAACGAGTGCTCGTTTGGTGATTAGAGCAACTTCAACTGCTTCTAGTACGTTTTCCCTTAACCGTTCTGCAACCTGATAAACTGCTTATTGTCCAGCTAATCGTTGAATATTGGAATATTACACATGAATAAAAAGTAGAGCATCTGCATAACTCTCCAATGGACGACCTATAACTGAAGTTTGTTTGTTAGGCAACTCTCACAGAAAGTTGTGCAACGGCTGCACTGAAGGACTTCATGGCATATATTATAGGTAGTTAATTGGAGAACTATGTAGATGTTCTACTTTTTATTCATTTGCAATTTTCCCTCAAGTATCTCGTTGAATCTAGTTTTCTAATTAGCATATTAGTTAATTAATTTGTGTCTGCATTGCAGGCTAATTGCACAGTTGTCTTTGAAAGCTACCTAACTAACGTACCGCACTTAGTAGGTCGTTTAGTATATAGTCATTTAGATTTGTCATCTTCTTCGAGTTTTTCTACATATTATGCTCTCAAGTTTGCAATCAGACGCAATATTAGGCGTCACAATTTAAATGGTAAAATTCTACTTGGCGTACATGTTTAATTCAGAACCAAGGTTCTCTGTGAAAAACTTGTTCAAGAATTGGATTTAAGCGGACGATGCAAGTGAAAGATGATAAGAAATGATCAACGTCAGAGTGTCAACGTCATGCTGGAAATATAAAAGAACGAGGGGTTTGATACCAGCTCTCCTTCAATAGAGTTTGCTCAACTTACTAACACCCCTAGGGACCCTTTTTTCCCCTGCGAGGTGGTGTGCACTCTGTATAATACTTTGACTAGCGGGACGTTAACGCTGTCAAGCTTACCTGTTGTTTACATATGTGCTTAAGAGTTTGTAAGTCTGTAAATTGCGTAACACTGAAGATGTATGTCATATAGTTTATGTACAATAACAAAGTAAAAAAGGATGTACATACATTTCGTGACCTAAATAAGAATGAAAAGTAAGTTTGTGAACTTGGGTTTCTATATTGGTTTGGTAATAATTACATCCCAAAAAATTTAGGGAGGTTGATCCCCACCAATTATGATAGGGGCGCACGTTGCAAGCGTTGGACCAATCGTATTAAAGTGCCTACATGTCAACCCTTCCTGTATACGTTTGGAGCAGAACCTTTCATTAGTGGTAGGGACAGTTTTTCTGATCAACCTCCCTAAAATTTCTAGGGTTTAGTAATGATTAAGGACTGATAAGTGGGTGGATAAAAGTAATCTCGTATGTTGATGAATGCAGCAGATTGGATTATTCTATTAGAGCTGTATTCATCTACGTATAACTGTACGTTAATCCCCTCATTTACCAGTGCCTAGCAATGATTAATTTGACCAAGCAGCTTTCGAATCAAAATTTCAAATTTTCCACATAGCACCAGGATATTAAAAACTTAAATTTCCTACCTGTTGAAGATCCATCCTGGCACAATCTGCAAAGAATGAAACATATTAGCAGATATACGAAAACTATGATACCGACCCTTAACACTTCACATCGCACATTGCAATTATTATTATTATCTAAATTGTCAATGGTTTCTTGATCCGCGTAGTACAAATATTGTTCGGTAATCTAAAAACTGTAGATTACCTCCGAAGCATGACTATTGAAACGTTACGTTTCGTTTCGAGGGTGACGACATTACTCGGAGAATATCTCTATATTCAACGACGCTCATGGAAGCCTAAAGTTGATTACTAACAGGTGCTTAAAAACAATACCCTAGCCCAAAAAAGGGTTTACCAATAAAAGAGTCAGATATTTAAATTGCCACGTTGACAGCATTGCTTGGAATGTCTTCGCCATGCTGTCATAGCCGTTTTAAGTAGCGTCTGACTTATGGCGAGGTACTCGATTTAACAAGAAGTTGAAATTATTAAGGTTTGTCATCAAAATGCATGTATGATTCGACAAACGTTTCGTGCACTCCGCTTACTGTCTCGATGAACATTTTGAAAGAACGATGTCAGTGACAGACGAGTCAATATCTGTGCCACGTCCAACGGCACCGTTCAACGAAGAACATCGCTGCTCTAACCGAGAATGTGGGTCAAGATCTTAAAGCATCTATCCCACGACGTTCCTAAGAACTCGGCCTTTCTCAGACGATTACGTAGAGAATTTTACATCACGATCATCACTTGGAGGTTTATAAAGCTCAGCATACGCAAGAATTCAAACCGTCCAATCATCGTGTGCATCGGTCGGTCGCGACTTGTGTTTTGGAACAGTTGGATGTTGATCCAAATTGTAGCTCAGAAATCTTCTTTCCGGATGAAGCGCATTTCGGGCTTAGTGGATACGTGGACAACCAAAAACTGATGGAAATCCTCAAGTGATTCAACGATTGCCCTTCAAGAAACAGTCACTGTTTGGAGGTGTATTTGACCTCATGGAGTGATTGAGCCCTTAGTTTTTTGAAGATGAACAAGGAATTCACGTTACTGTCAAAAGCGGCCGTTACAGGAACAGAATATTTGTGGCCGCAACGGCAAAATAATGACTTAAACATTTTTTACATTCAACAAGACGGTGCAACATGTCATTTATCTAACCACACCATCGAATTGTTCCAGGAAAAGTTTCCTGGAGAGGTTACTTTGAGATATGGTTAAGTGAACTGGCCGCCAAGTTCGTGCGATCTCTCACCTTTTATGAGGCTATCTCAAATCTCTTGCCTACGAGAATAAACCACGAACGATTCTTGACCTTAAGGAGAACATCCCACGCACAATAAATATGTAGCGCGCATCCGTTTGAAAAAGTTGTCCGAAATTGAGCTAGAAGGTGGCCGCAAGTATCCATTCAACTCAACAAAATAGAGGTGGATATTTAAACGGTATTTACTGTCAAAACATGTCATTCGTGCTTTTTGCAAGAAAACAAAAATTACTTGATATTGGTTGCAGATATTATTATTTCCTCATTTTAAATTTCTAATGGTCTTATGGCTAAAGATGATTGTAGTAACATGAACTTGATACCTCTATAAAAAGAAAATGTTAATATCACTTGTTCTAGTGAAATGTAGACTTTTAAACTTAATGTATGTATATATTATTTTTCTTAAAATGTAAACTGTTCGTTCGATATTGTCTATTGCATCCAAACGGGCGTAATCGACCCGGCACTAAAATTGAATACTTATCAAGTTCGAAGAAAATTGAAACACCTTTGTTTGACATCTCCCTTCCACGAATCGCGCGATATCTTCTACACAATATTCCACCTTTTTCTCATTTCGCTTCGTCTGACTTATTGGAATACGTATTTTCCTTCCATTTAGTACGCGTATAAGTTTTTAAAATGAAAAGCCATATACAAAATATAACGAAAATGGGGCTGCATTGAGACGTAAAACAATCGCAACACTACTTCTTATAAATTCAATATTCCATCAAATTATTCTCGAAAGATCGAAGGTGAAAATATATTTTTGGACGGAAAGTGGAAACCTCGTGAGAATACGCAATAAAAAAATATCAATGAGTTTTATGCCGTAGCGAGAATATTCGTAAAGTTTACAATGCTTCTTATTGGCGAGATAAAAGTTAGATGGGGTACTACATTAGAGAGGCCTATCGTAAAAAGTATATTAGGGTTACGTTTCATGGCCGTTTAACGAAGTCTCGTCTTTTACACGCCCGTAATAATTACAACCATTTGCAAAAATTATTGGCAATAATCGAGAATGGAGTTATGAGTCCATTTTTCAAACGACTTTGTATATGTATGTAGATATACGACCTAGTATTTTTCCCGGGTGGTGATGGTGGTTTGAATAACACAGTAAATGATGTTTGTTGAATTTTAGTAATGTGCTTTTAACTCGGTTTAATTAACATGACGTATTATATGTGTAAACTTCATTTTCCGGGAAAACTACAGGGTAATGGAAACAAACGTCTTTCCCAGAAAGCGAAGCTTTTGCGAGGGAGTTTTTCGTAGAAACTACAAATTCTAGGAAATTGATTATAAAATATAGTGTAAAATGTTATTACTGTTTCATGCTTATCGAGAAGATTAAACCAGTATTAAATCGACAAAGTTTGTAAATGTAATGGGAGATAACATGGATTGTTCTGTAGGGCAAATAAAATAAATAAATAAGTAAATACTTTGAACTTAAAAATTTTACCCCTTCTTGGGAAAATGAATTCAAAAATATTTCGATAAACTTAAAAGGTATAAGCATACTTGAGTAGAAATAACTGAGGACAAACAAACAATATTACAATTGCCATCATTTTCAAACATTGAATCTTCATTCAAATACATATACAATGGACGCTTCGTTTCTACCTTGCCTCCCTACCAGGGAATGATATTTTCCAACAAGTTTTCTTTGTAATTTTATGCTACATAGATCTTTTGATAGTTGAGGATTGAGTATTTTTAAATACATAACTTTATGCAAAGGAATCATAGAATAAACAAAGAATAATATCGAGCTATAATTTCTTGAAATGCTAAACGTGTTTTAAGCCGAAAATAATGTTTCGAGCAGGTCTATAGAGTGTTCGATGAAAAGTCGTGTGCGTTAGCTCCCGGAAAGCGGTGGTAAAATGTGGTTGACTTGTCTTAAATGACAACTTTCGAGCTCCTAACCCATTAGCGAAAAAGATATTGGGTTATATTTGTAACACGATTGAAGATGACCAACATGTTTTTGTAGCACTACGTTCGTAGAAAAGTACCTGGGACTGCAGAGAGCATACAAGCTTGACTGATGTGCAACAACCTTCCTCAGGGGTGTTTGTTACCTTGTATCTTCAGAAGTGAGATGCTCGTCCAACGATCGCATGCAGTGCAGTGAAGCCATGCATCGAGATTGGACGTGGCCGAACCATGCATAAATGATTTTGCGGATTTCCCAAACTCGTCCATTATTAATGCGTTAGCGTAGCTATAAATAGGAGGTTCGGTTCTTATTAGTGTTCAGTCGAGAAAATCCTTGAGAGAGTATAACCAGGAGGTCTGGCACGACATGGTTGCCTGTCTCACAACAGAAGACGGGTTGATATGGAAGGTTTCCAAAGCACTTAAAGAGCTCGATAGAAGCCCTTCAATCCGGCCTGTTCATGGCACTCACGGTTGGGGGTTCTTCCCAAAAGAGACAACAAGGACAAGAACTTCCATAACGAAGTTGAAGAGGTGGTGCATGGTCTGGTAGATCAGCCCAGACCCAGCTTTCTCTAACGAAATCCGAGTCTTCATCAGAAGCCAAACAAGATTTTACGCAAGCATTTGGAGGTACGTAAGCTTTGTTGCCATTGAATTTCCCACCTGACCTCACTTCATCAAGAAGACCGTAGGATATGATGCTGATCTACATTAGATCGCTTTGACAAAAGATCGTCGATCTGATGGACAACATCATTACCAGTAATGTAACACGGATACTCCTATGATCCCCAAAAAACAATCGGTAGTTAAGATCTTTAGGAATGAGTTGGCTTCAATAATGGTTAATCGTGAAAAAGCCGAAACAAAAATATGCCGGCCACATTTTCTGGGATTACTAAACATCTTTCCACTGTAGCATTCGGGAATAAACGTACTTGGAATCTTGAATGGTTCACTTCAGTTTAAGATAGGATACTTCTCTACCACAAATATTGTTTCATTGACCTAATTGTGGTAGAGCAGTATCATATAAGATATGTAAGTATAGAAAAGGTCACGAAATATATATATACATTTAGTTTGAGATAGGATCATCTTCAATCTTGAAAACGCTGTAGCTTATACTATTGCTCTAATTGAGATTATTTCTTCGGAGTCTCCGACAATGAAGGTGTAATTAATTAAAAGAAATGGTACAAGAAGTGATGTTTCACTATTTATGACATAGCATCATCAGACCGAAAATTACAAATTAAAACAATCAAAGAATCGTCACAGTAATAGCTCTACCAGTTCATACCTGATGTACTGAGAGTTAAACTTTAGAAGACATACACAACTAACTGCGGTCAATTTAACTTGATTATTGTGAGTTTAAAAACATTACAATTTGCTCAGGCGGCGGTGTAACATGTGTAAGCAATGTAGTAAAGTTGTCTCTGCTACGGATCACAGGCGGAGGCAAATATTTCAAAGATTTGATAATATTTCTTAGAAGGGACACAAAGGGAAAGAAAAGAAAACTATTGCTCTAGTTTAATATTTCATGTTCGAAATGTTGCAATAGTGGGATAATTTCTCTTTTTTGTTTTGACGTGATAAATAAGCATGGGTTAGGGAGTTTACGTTTCACATCGGCTCAGGAACGCAATAGACACACTTGGAAACAAGTAAAACTGCAGTAACTGTGAAGAGGGATACTTTGAAAAATTATAAACAAGTGTGTTTTCAATCCTTTTAGCTTTTTGAGTTTTGAGTAATAACAAGTTATCCACATGCATATTTGAGTTCAATATTCGGCATAGTTAGAAAAAAGCCATAAGATGCTAACCAAATTCAAGTTGCAAAAGAATTCCTAGATGCAAGCACTTCCAACAATGATCGTCGTTATCGTGAAGCAGCTTTAATGGTCCTCAAATACATTGAACGAATATTCAGACCATCGTGCATACATTCAGGTGATTCACTCTCGAGATAGATTCATCGCATATATCACAAAATGTACAATTTACGGCGTTCGTTGCGGGTGCATTCGTGTGAGGAAAATCCTTACATCTTCGACGAGACGCGACGGTTTGAGTACATGACCAAGTAATCTCTCCCGAGAGAAACAGACGGGACAAGATCGATGTCGCCGTTGAGAAATTATTATGCAAAATCGTCCAGGTAAATTCGAGTTATCTCGCGTGTATCGGCTGCACAAAGTTGAGAAGTTAAGTTAGATACGATTGCGTCATCGTAAGCCGGTAAGTCGTCAGATTATTCGTCGTTCAACGATTTCTGATAGAAAGATAATTTTCAATAAATCACTCTGAGGAATTCCAATATGCATCTGTTACATGGAGGAAATATATATATATATATATATATATATATATATATACATACAGTTATGTTCGTATGTATTAGGCACCCTTAAAAATTTTAAAAATCGGCATATAAAAATTGAAACAAAATTATTTCCGTATATATATCTACTTTATTATAAATAAAAATGCACATGATTAATACTTCGTCGGTCCCCCATGCGCCTTAATAACTGCTTTAATCCGCCGTGGCATACTTGACACTAAATGAAAACAGGTATCGGCAGAAATTAAGTTCCATTCTTGAATAATTTTGTCCCGAAGAGCCCGTTTAGAGTCACAATGGTGTGCAGAAATTTTTCTTTTTAAAATATGCCATATGTGCTCTATAGGAGACAAATCGGGTGACTGGGCTGGCCAGTCTAATAAACGTACGCTATTTTCATGAAACCATCGCATACTCTCTCTTGACCGATGGCAGGGAGCATTATCTTGCTGGAAGAAATATTCTGGAGCCTCTTCCTCAAAAAGCTTTAACACTGATGGCTCCAAAACTTCCTGCAGCATCGCTGTATATCGGTTGCTATTCATGCGACCTTCGCACAAATGCATTTCGCCGACTCCAGAAGCTGTCATACATCCCCAAACCATGATGCTGCCGCCGCCAAATTTTACCGTGGGTAGTATGCATTGTTCCTGGAAGGCTTCACCTACCCTTCGTCTTACGTACTGTCGCCCAGATCGCCCCTTAATCTAGAAAAAGTATCAGAAAAAAGACTTTAAAAGAATTTGCTCTAAAAAAATAATTAATAATCAGTAAATAAATAACTTATTAACTTATTACATGCACTAAGTGATAATAAAGCTTACCTCAATATTTGATTCGTCGGACCAAAGCACTTTTGACCAATCCTCGATGGTCCAGTCTTTGAATTTTTTAGCCCATAGTAAGCGCTTTTTTTGTGTGCCTCGTTTAAGTATGGTTTTTTTCGAGCAACGCGGCCGTGTAAATTAGAAGCGATGAGACGTTTTCTCACCGTACTAGCGCTAATGGATACATTATGTCGAACCCACAATTCACTAGAAATTTCTATAGAGGATTTTCGTCGGTTTTGTATCGCGATTCTTTGTATAAGTCGATCTGTTCGAAGTGTGGTACGGCGTTTTCTTCCCGTTTTTGGTTTGTTTTCGTAACTGCCAGTTTCTCTAAACCGATTTAACGTGGTTTGCACGGCACAGCGCGAACATTTAATTTTTTTGCAATCGCAGTTTGTGAAAAGCCTTCCTTATTAAGTAAAATTATTTGACCCCTTTCTGCGATACTTAATTCGCGTGTTTTCGGCATAATTTAAGAATATTGTTTATAAAGACACTGTAACACTCAAACAGCACGCATTCGAATAGTTATAAACACTTCGTCGGTTTGTGGTTTGAACAATACTAAATACGCCAAAACAAGTAATTGCATTATAATCCTAAAA
Organism: Chrysina gloriosa; assembly: GCA_038088585.1. Lineage (NCBI taxonomy): Eukaryota > Metazoa > Arthropoda > Insecta > Coleoptera > Scarabaeidae > Chrysina > Chrysina gloriosa. The sequence goes on along the minus strand of CM076093.1, from coordinate 23,533,049 downwards.
TTGGTGATTATAAAACAGGTGGGGGTTTGAAATACATCTATGCGGTGCTTTTGTAAGATATTTTATGACCGCCTACCTCGAATTTTTATGGTACTTGAAATACAGAATGTTATCGGGGGTGCCTAATACATACGAACATAAGTGTATATATACAAGTTTTAGTTAGCAGAGTACAGATTACTTTTCTTTAATCAAAAGATTTTTATGGTGTTAATGTACATAATTATCAAAATTTAAATTTTGGGGCGACTAGTCCAAAATTTTGGTGGGAATTATTTATAGGAGATTTTGTAATTTCTAAAAATTCTTCTTAAATTCTTTACTTTTAATATCAAATTTGAGCTTTGTTTACATCCGAATTCTTCGCAGGACGTCTCTCATACAACTGTTCAAAATTTTAAAGCATTATCTTCCAAATCAGATGTGTTTGAAGATAGCTGTAATGACAGTACGAACATTTCAAACGTCCAAATTTTGCTTCGAGTCGAATGCCCACCATCAAGGAAAACGATTTAATACGTCAGATGACGTGTTTTCTACAGCAACCTCAAATTTCAGGGCGTTGTCGCTCACATTGTATTGTGTACATCTGAAGATAGCTTTAATGACGTTGTTAGGATTTGAAATATTTGTGCTTCAATTTCGGTTATGTTGCGTCCAAAACGTAAAGATCCGGAGGTACGTCAGGAAACTTAATACCGACATTTTCTTCAACGGTTTCAAATTTGGAGCATACAGATATTTCTAACATAAAGTTTGTTGTATAGTGGTAATGAGGTTTTCAGTGTTCGAATAATTAAAGCTTTGCTTCGGAATTTTATCAGAATGGAAAACCGGCTAATACATCAGGTTATCACTTAACACTTTTTGTAGAACAATTCCAAAGTTGAAAACATCCCCAAAAAGTAGGTGTCTTATAATATCTTTTAAGATAATAATAGAGAACCGGACGGAGACTACGACGCCTTTTACATCCAAACCCAATACAACTCGAAAAGGGATAGGTAGATGCGCAAAATTCATTTTGTCCTCTTATTTTCTAACGGTTTTGTACATACTTCGAGCGGTTAAATTTTGATAAGGACGCTTATGCTTCGAGCTAAATTTTAGAAAAATATTGCCTACCTGTTCACCTTTGTAAGTTTGTATGTAAGTTCCGAACTCGTGTTAACATAAAACATTAGTTAAAGCCCCAAGATATAATATTACATGCTATGTTGTCAGTTCAGTGCGTTCATTTGTTCCTCAACTTTACCAAGAAAATAAACTTACGCAGGTTGACTTTACCGACTCCAATTTCCTCTTCATACAAAAACAAGTTTTTAATATTTCAAATTGCGGGAAAGTTTAAAGCTCGTTTGAAACTTCGCGAAGAGATATTTATATTTCGTTTTATTTCTCGGATAAATTAAACGGTTCGCTTGCTTATTCTAAAAATTTTCTTCCCAAGCGCTAAAATATTTGCCGCCGTAATACTTGGCTCATCGCAATTAAATGATGACAATCTATTTCATATCGTCGGAAGTACATACATACACCACGTACTGTTATATTTAAGTCGTTTTGTAAGAAAAAGAACTCGCCTAGTTTGCGAGAAACTTTCAGTTTATCTAAGAGCGGAATGCTTTTGCATTCGAGTATAATTTAAAACGGCAAACTTTATATAAACGTCTCGGAATAACATGCCGTTTCGTTTAAATCACGATCTTTATCGTCCTAATTCCCTGTAGGGTACATAAAACAATAATAAAACGGCTTTGCTTCTTCGGTCGGTCGCCGTCGTGCAAACAAACGAATTCAGCAGGATTTTTCCCGCAACTCGCTTAAATATCTTTTTATATATTACGAGAACTAGTTTCTCTATTATATTTTCAAGTGTAGGTTTGTGTGCTGCGAAAGGGCACGTTTACGTTTTAAATTTTTGCAATATTCAAGCCGTTGAACAATGTTTATCACATTTAGTCCACATTGTCGGTGAGTTTTCCTTTTTTATTAAAGAATGCAAGAAAGTTTAATTGGGGACTGAAGTTTTATTAAGTAATTCAAATTATTATTACAAAATGTTGTAAGTAGAAGTGGGTGTGGTGGTCTAATACCATGGTGGTGTTGGAGGGCTTGCTAAGGTCCCAACAGGTGAACAATGCTTCTCTCTTCTGTCAAAAGTTTCCGTTATCTTTCCTAGCAAGTCCACCATCACTATTATTGTGGATATCTCAGTTCTGTATCTATGTTGGCTGTTGGTAAAGATCTTGTGTTTGTTACTCTTCTCTTATTGGCACATTCAAGCTCTTTCGCCAAAATAGGGATTATCGCAATTGAACGGTAGTTACCAATCGCCGTCCTTCCTACGTTTTCATAGATAAGAAAATTTGTGCAAAAACTTCAGTACCTTAGGAAAAGGGAAAGTTTCGTCACATATCGGCTAAATATCTAAAGCTAAAGATTCTGCAATCACGTCACTCAGTTGATCCAAAGTCTCCGAGGAGAAGCCATTGATATCTCCTGCACTTTTAATAGAATGTCTGCCAAGATATTTGGAAATAGATTATGTGGTATTCATACATTTATTCACTTCTTTAGGATTAGTCACTAGGCCATACACTTAGGCTTTATGTTCTTTGTAGCGTTCTCCAATAACACTCTCACTTCCGTGTCCTCCACAAAGGCCACTACCTTACCTTGCCCTGAGTAAATTCTAGCACAGTGAAGAATAAGGCGCAGTGGCAGAAGGAAGCGGGAAACTTTTTGGTAAAGGGATGTAAGGGGAAGAAAGGGTTGTATAGAATTTAGTTGTGGAATCATTTATTAAGCCATTTCTATTTTTTTGTTTCCTTTTTCGTTCCGTTCCAAAGCACAAAATAGTCTTTGATTTCCTAAAATCAATGCGCCCCTAAAAAGGACTTTAAACTACTCTTAAAACTACACAATGGCAATCTCCGCAAATTCTCTGGAAGTTGATCACATCTTTTAAGATATTGGTGGACGACCTGCTTCTACCCCTGAGTCAGATGTGTTTGTGGTAAAACTAAATATAACATAATAATAATCTGTATTTGTTCTCATTATTCAATATATGGTCACCATTTGTTTCGTTTTATTGAGAACATAATTTTTGGTTAGCAAATCGATCTCCTGGGTATGTTCTGGTTAGTAGTTCGGTTCAAAGGATTTTTTGAGTACGCCTTTATATCCACGTTTCAGATATTTCGATCAAGATCGTGCAATAAGGTGAAGTAAATGTAATATTAATTAATATCAAAGGACAACAAAAGGACTAAAAAAAAAAAGAATGAAACGTTGACCCTAAAAAGATCACTCAAAATCATGGTGCGGAAAACATGGTTCTTATCACCGGATCGGATTAAGGGAAAATTTCTCGAAATTCAAAGAAATTTAGTTGACAATAAAAATAAATAAGAGTACTTGAAGAAGAGAATGAGGTACAAGTAAGAATAGCTCTATAAACCAGTCGTTGAGGAACGTCTGTTACGGGAGCGATCGAGAATACAATTTTGCTGTAGAATTTTAATGATTGGCTTATAGATTCTTTAGGCGTGCACAGAATTATAGTATAAACGAAAGTGTACTGTGTATTAATGGGTTACGGCAAAATTTTACTCAAAATGGAGGGTTGGAAATGCAGAAACAAATTGGTCTAATACTAATAGTTTAAATTCTATTGATTTATGGGATGACGGAAGCCGACATAATCGGTCAGACAAAACGTGTAATTGTTTCTGCTTTTATACTCAATATTTGACCAGTCCGTTGCACAGCGCAGTTGTTAACATTTTGTTTACGGCGACAAATGTTGTCTATTTTCCTGGCTCGATTCATATACAGGGTGTGTAAAATTGACGAAAAAGCTAAATGCTGCGAGACCCTTCCTTCGGTTCTGAATCGAAAATTTTAATCTTAAAGTGTTGTATCATGTTTCGTATGTCTTTAGGAAGCACTTGAAAGAAACATACATTTAGCAACATTGCATTCGGATACTACTCTAATAGTTTGGAATTGTAATATTTTTTGAAACCCAATTTTCTGAAACATGTTACTCGTCATTAGTAGTATCGTCGTCGAGCTAGCGAAACACGTGTCACCAATATATAAAAATGGATTGTGGTTTGTTCAGATGCTTAAAATTTGAAAACGACTGGACCACATTGGATACTTCCTTCTGTGGGTTTGTTCCTAATTGTTACGCGAAGGTTTAGGAAAGAAGAAAAGTCGAAAGAAATTTTGAACAAGACGAAGTTTGCCGGGTCACCTAGTTTATTATGGAACAATTGTGTGGTGAGGAACATACCGATGTGATATAGTGTCTGAAAGTATGTTAATGAAGAATTGTGAAAAACATAATTAGAAGTCAAACAGAAAACGTTTACCAACAAATATTATCAAGAACTCGTCTTTACTCTAAATTGCAGCTATCTCTACCACCAGATATCGAACAATCAAGCTTATTTGTGGAATAATAGTCCGAACTTCTAGAAAATCTAGAACCTCGTGAAGATGTATGAAGCCTAGTATAATATTTTGATATTGAGATTTCCAATTCAGAATTTCATAAGGGATTACGTCACGTGTAGCTTTTTAGCCAATTTATACACACCGGATATTCCTAAAAGTACTATCATATCATCTACCAGACTGCAACGCTAAATGTAATTTGACTTCCCGATACCTTTGAGAGCTTTTGCGCCATACCGAAGCTTTTATCTTTTTTATCCAAAATCTGTTTCTTTCTAGGCACACAATCCAAACACACTCGACAACGATTTGGCGCAATTTGCGTCTTAGAAAAACAACTTGTCAAAAACACAGTCCCAAAACGAAGACGTTTACCTCGTCGCACGAAAGAAATACAGGACTTTTGAAATCATTTTCCGTCGTACGTCGTAACGCTACGTACGTATAATACACCAATGCCGGTTTTGCTCTTTACGTAGAATTCGCCAACAATACGGCCGACGAAAATCGTATTCGCCGGAAAGCGTGCTCGCGCGCCTGTCGTAAACCACCCCCGATCTCCTGCTAGGACCGAATCCACCTGTAGTTACTCTAAGTTCTTCAGCGTTCGCTGCGGTCGCTGGTCGACCCTTTAAATCTCTTCATACGTTCATAACGAGTGCGCAACTGTTTCGAAGTTACATCACAAGCGAATATACCTGAGTATTGCTGTGCTACGCCATGGAGGAAACTGTACGTAGAGCACCATTTTTTATTATTTTTAAGCATGCATGTGCAATCCCAAATGAACGTAATTATTTCGATGCGGTGAAAAGTTTTTTGCCGTTTTGTTTCGGAGACATCGGCGTCGCACTCATTACCGTGGGCTGCTAGAGAGGAGTAGTTTTGAAGTACCTTCTTTGATATCGTCGCGAATAAAAGACGAAGTATCTGCGTTGTTATTGGATAATTTTATTCGGGAATAAAAGCGAAATGCGAAGAAATAAACGAAAGAGAAGTTATAACTTACTAAGATTAAAAATAAGATTAAAAAATAAATTCAAATCTGATGCATGAAATGTTAAAAGGTCATAAGGTAAGGTTAGAAATAAAGCTGTTCATAATAACGGCAGCTTGGAATAATTTTTAAATTTTTCTTTAGTAAGACCGTGGGGAGTTCCAAATAGGCGAAACATTTATCAAAATTGAAAGGGACAGGCTATTATCCAGTTTTTCTGGAATAAAACATAAATCGTTATAGAGTACGAGTGCGCACATTTTTGATTTCTTTCTTACTTATTAAATTTTGCAAAATCCGCAACAAACCATGTAATTTTGAATTTCTTTTACTTCAATTTTTCCCACAGTCGTAAGTCTGTAGGAAACCTTTCCATCTTCTAAGAAAGTTATAACGTTTCTTGCTCTACTTCCTACATCTCCTTGGAAATTTTTAGCGACTTCAGTTTCAAGTCGAAGCCCTCGCCCACCCTCTTCCCTCCCTTTTAAGACTACTAGATCGAAAAATTCTAAGGATTTGTAAGCAAACCGTAATAAGGCATAAAATTGTATCCCTTTTGCTGCTATTAATGTAAACATCATCACTTCTGATAAATTACCAAACGATCTCACAAGTTGTTAACGACTGTCCCGCAACTCCAATGATCTCCCCGCCTCTGTCTCTATCGGTGACTTCAAAATTACAACGAAGCAATTTGACATTTAATGTCTGCATAATTATCATCGCGATGATTACTACATTTATTCAGACATAGGAATTCAAATTGTGGTCGTAACTGCACTAACCTAATGTACCCTCCCTCGTTCATAAACCCCGAAATACACGCCTTTATACATCACCCAACTACATATACAACTTACATCATTCCTAAAACTTTACGCTTAACGAGAACCGACTCCAAACGTGCCACGTACACAAACCAGACCCGGAAGCCCCGTTACCGCAATGGGGTGTGTACGTCTGGAAGGCATTGTCAAATCCATTATCATTACCTCTTCAACCGAATTGCCGTATGAATTTCTGAAAGCTAACGCAAACGAGTTTCGCGATGAACTTTCGGGGGAGATAGTCATAATTTTATAAAATATAGATTAAATGGCTTCGCGACTCGGCAGTTCCGCTTGCGGCGCACACGAACATTTCTCCTTTTAAGTTTTAATATAAATTTTTCCGCTAAGGTTCGCGGAAGACTCGCCCGTTCCATTAATAATCAAGATACTTCCGGGAAACTTGCAATGTCGGATCGCAAAACGAAGAAAAAATAAAATCGAGGACGCTAATTGCGTAGAACTTGGTGACGTTTAAAGATTTTTAATCCATTTAAAAATAGGATTCGAGAAAGAGCACGGTAACGGGAAGGAATGGCGTACTAAGCGCCTGAAGTCGTAAGCAAAAGCTTAGAAATACGATTCTGTTACATAAATTCACTTATGTAATTGTATAATAAAATTTTTACCAACGCTGCAAAAATAAATAAGAAAAACTGGGTTTGCAAGTGAAATGTTTATTTCGAGCGTGAAATAAGCTAAAGTAAATAGTTTTTAGCATTGGCAACTAAGTAGTTGCGATCCTTTTTACAAAAATAAACGAGATGATTCTAAGTAAAGAAATGATTTTATTCAACAATATACCAGAGATATCCTTTTAGTGTTGAATATAGCTGTAAATAGAGCGCCGCGAGTGGCAAGTGATTTAGAGATAGTTAATTCTTAAAGTTGATAAATCGCCTGAAAAAATGGAACTACATCAAGAAATGTGACGTTCACTAATTTGGGCAACGTGCCGAAAGATCTTTGCTGCTGCTACCGAAAATCCGATCGCGCTTGAAAAGTTGTTTGCGAGGGTGATAAAAATTGGAAATTCCCAATTTCGTCCACGAAGCTATCAATGTTATATATTATATAGTTCGACAGGCCTTGAAGGCCTAGGACTATAACAATAGTATTTACTCTATAATACAACATTAATTATTTTCCCCATGACTTAATATACATATGATTCTTAATTAAAGCATATATAATTAAGCTGTTTCTTGCTTCCCATGAAAGCTTCGAATTCGATCGATCGACCTCCACACCATTCTGTCTAGCGCTCTTGCTTTCCAACCTACCACATTTACACTAATAAGATCGTCCGTTACACTTCTAGACCATCTTCTTCGTGGTCTTCCTTTCTTTCTCTTACTAATTGGTTTCCTATATGGTGCTTTTTTGGCATTCTCTCTCTGGCCATTGTCTCCATATGACCCAACCACCGTATCCTTTGAAGTCTAATAAACGAACTTATGCTTGGTTCTTTGTATAGAGCCTTCAATTCTCCATTTGTTCTTCTCATACGCCCTCCTTTGTATTTTTTCCTCTAAAGATAGCTCTTAATATTTTCCTATCCCATTTGTCTAACACCTCTTCCTCTGTTTTTTTAATACCTCACTGTTGGCCTTTCAATTGTTTTGTATATTGGAAGTTTTATTTTTATCGATAGATACTTTTATTTCAACAGTCTGGCTAGCCTTCGCTACTTTTGATTCTCTTTGGAAAATCTATTCTTTATTTCTACGTCTTGTTTTGCGCTTTATTTTATTATTCCCAAGTACATTTGACCCTTTGGAAACTATATTTTTTCCCTGCTTGTGATATTATCTGCAGCTGGTTTTCATTTTCTTCCTTTGTTTCTCCCATTATCATATACTTCGTATTCTGCTGGTTTGTTTCTAAACCAGCAATCAACGTTACCCCGCCTAAAATAGTTGTTGAAATAAATTCTATTAATGTAGAATGGAAAAGTTAACACAACTTATTCACATACGTTTCATTTATGTACATCTCCCCCGTTCCCGCTCCCTTGGAGTATCCGCTTTATTTCTAATTCGTCCAATTTCCTCCCCTGGATTATCAAAACAAACCCTGTGTCCGATCTTGCTCCTGTATTTTCCCTCCTTTTGAAGTTATTTCGGCCGTATTCCGTCCTTATTATTATTGTTATATCTGTCAGTCATTTCTGAGAGTCTATAGTTGATAATTTGATGACTTGAAGAAAGTATCAAAAATTTCTATAGAGACGATGGATTTTGTTAATGTACCGACTCCAAAGCGCGTTTTCGTCTTGGGCGTGTGAAGGCATAACGGCATAGAGAAGAACGAAACAGGGAGCGATATAGCTACCCATATACAGCGCAAATTGAAAACACTAGAAATTTGTATATCAATCTTGAATCAGCTGTTTGATTTGTTATTATTCTTTGGCACCGACTCAATTACCGAATTTTGACGATGAAACGAAACAGAGCGATGATACGAATGAAATACTGCTTTATATATTGGCAACTTCAAAATATTCGACAAACTACTGCTCATTTCTGTTTCTCTCGTTATTATTGCACATCTAGTTGTTATATTTCAAAGCTTCAAATAAATTTTCATTTGACATGACATCATATATTTACATAAGAGATCTAAAAATTGTCATCAAATCAAATTTCCTGCACAACCTAAACTAAACCAATATTTTTAAAAGGTCTGTATGCTCTTCCTGGTTTGAAGGATATGTCTTTCGTTTCTGCTGGTTACGGAAACGATCGACTGCGCTGGTAATTTGTTCTGCACTCACTTAATTTAAAGCAGGTATGGGCAACCTCCGGCCCGCGGGCCACATGCATCCCTCGAGTAAGAGTTGCCCGGCCCGCTACTGAATTCTTTCGTTGCATATTAGCACGGCCCGTCTAAACTTAATTCATAATGAATCATAAGGATACTACAAAAATGTATATTTTTCAAGATTACTCGCAGCATAAAACTTCTACAAAAAAGGTTGCCCATGCCTGATTTAAAGTGTAGGTTGCGCGGAAATAATGCACTGTTTAGTTCAACAGTATATTACACAAAAAAAGAAACAAATGATACTATGTACACTTTACAAATAAATAATTTTAGTAAGCGGTGAACTTAAATTTACATGCGTTCAGTTAACCGGCTCCCGATCGCGTTGAAACTGACAATGACTTAATTTGATTGTTAATCTGCTCACGACAAGATTGAAACAATGATTTTAACTGTGACTGTTTGTCTTCGGTGACAAACTTGTAGTGATTTAGTTTCTCCTAATTTGACAAGAAGTAAACTTTCAATGGGCGTTACAAAAATGTTATTTTGGAAAACAGAATTTGTCATTGGCTAATAAAAGTGACCCTACCTGAGAGTATATCATGAAATCTGGAATTTCTAGAAGGAGACACCTTCCCCTTAAATGATAAAATATTTCTTGTTTGAGGAATTTTGCGGTAGGTCTAACACTAGAGGTACTCATTATCTAAAGAACAGGATGCAGCAGCGGATTTGTACATCTTGTAATACTTAAATGAATTTCGGATTGCAATGGTATCTACGGCATTATATCCGGCTAGCTTACTAAACGTGATGTCCCAGCACGATAAAAGATTTAAATATCTACAATTTATAAAATGCAAAGCCGGTCCGAAACCCTTACGGTAATACTGTAATACTTCTAAATGCAAAACTTAACTCTAATACATTTCGTGTAAAATAAAATATATAAACTAAAAAATGATTGTACGTGCGAGGTGGTCCTTAACAAGGTCTGTATACAGAATCATTGAGGTCAACAAGCAGTTTGGTGCCAAACGATAATGAAACACCTCTACTCGTTATTGCACGGTAACTAAGGTTTTTAGGATGAACAGTAGTATCGCCTTGCGCAGGTTGGTGCCTTACCAAAATTCACTACTCTATCGTCCAGTCCTACCTATCGCATGAACATAATCATTGAGAAGTATCCGGACAAACGAAGACTACGGTGCATATAACTCTTTCATGCAAATGCAGTACAGTGCGGAAAGAGATTGGCAAAACTTATTTTGTTCGTCTATTTCCTGCCAGGTGTGTACATATACACTGTAGGAAAACGCCAACCGACACATAGCGGGGAACACCATAGGCGTTAAATCGATAGCGTTTTATGTGGAGAATAAGGAGCGGACAGTTATAGCAGTCAGTTGCACTTGTGAATTAAGGGAAACAAAATTCTAATTTATTAGTCAGACGTAACTCCGAATTCTTTAGCCTGACATGCGACACAGCGCACGCAACTAATTCACCGTTCCTTATCCTTCAAATAGGACATAAGGCCTGTGGTGTTCCCCGCTATATATCGATTAGCCTTTTCCTACAGTATATAATCCTTGGAACAACAAGACCCGTATTGCAATGCCTAAAACTGACTTGTCATCCGTATTTTCTTCTCATTATTCTCCATACCTTTCTCTTCGACATGACGAACATTGTTATTTTTGCTTCTGGCTTTACATTGCTCGTGATTTAATGCAGAAAATTGTTCAATTTGATTTGTTTTCCATCTTCTTGGCAAATATCAACAGCTTGTGAACTGTCATGATTAATTCGGATATAATTATTTAAGAAATCCGTGACCAATGCCCCAACTTTCATTAGCCAAATAGACGACTACATTAAAGCTTTTCTCTCGAGACGAATTTGTTCAATTATTTGCCTCGTGTAGTTTTACAGTGGAGGGGCCTTTTTTGTTGTTATAAATGACCACTTAGTGCCGTTATTGACATGGTCCCAAATGTCACAGAGAAAATGCGTGGACAGCGAATATCAGTACCCCGAAAGCCCAATAACCATGTCTTTGAGATACCAATTTCGGAGTGGAAAAGAGTTCGAGAATTGGGTTGAAGGCATGCAAAGGTGTATGAATATTAAAGACAAATATTTGAAACATGGACATGTCACAATCATTCCTTTGGAGGATCGAAAAGCAATTAATGCGAAATGGTATACAACAATTTGTTGTTGTTGTTTGTTGTTTGTTTTTAAGAAGTCATCGAAGAAATCAGGAAAAGCAACCGAAAGCGTCGCAATCATTCTGCATAACAATAATGCCAGCTCCGCACAGCACATTAAGCAATTAATTATTTATAGTTGGAAAACCTCGAAATATGTCTCACTGTCCGTATTCAGTTAATTTATCTCTTAATGATTTCTTTCTGATCATGAATGTCGAACAAAAGATGCGTGGACAGCGATTTCCAGCGCTTTAAGAAACTCTCGAAGCCTTAAAAACCAGCCTTTTGAGATAGCAACTTCAGAATGGAAAAAATGTTTCGAGAATTGGTTTGAAGGCATGCGAAGGTGTATAAATATTTTGAAAAGCAGTAAAATAGTTTGTGCCAAAAATATCTTTCTTTTTTTTGTAACAACTTACAAAGCGTCGCTCGTGAGTATATACACCACATGTGTAGGATTGACTAGCTTGGAAAGCTTGACATTTTGAATGCGCAACCAGTGGTGTCTGAAATTACGTAGTTTTCAAAGCAATAATGTTTCCGTCTAGTTACTATCGTTATCAATTATATTAGAGCTTTCGACGTCAAGCTATAAAATTTCCCGCGAATTTGCCAAACGCAAACGTGCATTATAGCCGAAAAATAGTTACGTGTTCCTCACATAAACATGTAATATCCATTAGCATAAATTACGCTCCGAATGTGCTCGAATTTTTTGATTTCGCTCAGTTGGTTTTAACGTTCGAATTGAAAATAATAAAATTTGATTTCCCCATTCCGAAAATTGCCAGAAACGAGTACATTCGCATTCTATTTGCGTCAGCGCACCAGACGCGTGTAAAAATTTGACAGCCATGTAATACATAGTATACGTACACAGTTGTGGGTTTTACTTATGTACATACATACCTACACATACCATTGCTTAGCCAGTATTCACTTGATATTTAAGATGACGGACTGTAACAATATTTTTCTTACTAACCGGATCAGATAAAATTCGTAAGCCTCATCCTCATCGGAAATATGAAATCGAATGAAATATGCCCGTGCTGATATGTACGATATGACGTAACAAACCATCCATCTCGGCGTGTATCCATTTATAACCGCCATAAATTATTAAAGCGAGGGATGTGGGATACAGATCCCCTCCGGGGAAAGCTATTTGCCATTCACGTGGGGAGGTACAAGCGTTTCTTGAAATATAAATGAGCCATATTTGCAAATTCGGCGTATATCTACTAACAAATATTTAATTTATGCTTCAATAATTCCGTTCTTGGCTAATCTAGCGAGAAATGACTTCTAAATAAGCGAGGAAAGACGGCATTATAATTTAATTTTGCTAATTGCTCTTCATACCGTCAGTATTTCAGCCGTTCGGATTTTCTCTCGATTCTTCGAAATATATATCTAGTACATACCTACTACGTTCATTAAATTTTATTTCCTGTTCGGTGTTGTTTATCTCCGAACGACTGGCGTGTGGTCGGCGTTTGGAGCGTCCTATACAAATAAATACGAGTTCGAAATAAAAAAATTGCGCGATTTCCGGCGGAATGTTGGTATTAATAGGCTTGGCAGGTTATAAATTTTATATGAATACACGAACTTACTTATATTTGGCATTTTACCAATTTATTCGTTTTGCATCCTTCCGTTAAATAAAAATTCGAATATGCAGGAAGCTTTGACATTTATTGGTTGAAATTCTAACAAAGGATGCGTTCTTCAGAGGTCTACGCCAATGTTAAGCTAAAAAATGTCTAAAGACATCCTTTTAGGTTTACAGTTATTGTTAAAACTGCAAAGTTCTATAAAGGGAATATTTTTTAAAAAGTATTTCGCGAAATCTACTGGAACAGTTCCCGCAAAATGTTAGGAAACTGATAAAAGTCTGTAAATGGTTTCGTCGTTTTTCAAAATATTCGCCTTTAGAATCAACTCATTTTTACGCGTGTTAAAACCAATAGTTCATTCTTTCAATCGGGAGCTGGTACCTCAAAATCCAGTTGCTAGCTTTAGGTGAAAGAGAGCGCTCACTACGCATCTTATTTTTGATTCTCGGGAACAGAAAGGAATCACTTGATGCTGAATCGGGGTAATACTGAGAATGCGACATCAATTTCAGTTTTTATTGGGTGAAAAGTCGAACGTTCGTGGTACTGTGTGCGCACCCACATTATCAGGTTAAAGAATGATGGGACGATTTCGATTGTTTTTCAGATTTCACTCATAACTTCTGGTAAGCAAATTCTTGTTTATAAATCAGCGGTCACTGTTCTTGGATTTCCTAAAGCTGTGGTTGCTACATACCTAAAAATAAAGAAAAAGAAGTCATCACTCAATGATGACTTGTTTCTTCTAAACTACGTTCTGCAGCACTGCAAAGCTTTTGTCGGGTTCAATTCACTTTGAAGCACTTGAAGTACTTGAGTAGATCCAAGTTTCCTCACCAGTAACAATGTCAATGAAGGTGATTGTAAGGACTGTGGTGTAATTTACTGACACTATATCACATCAGAAAACTGCTCACCACACAATTGTTTTATAATGAAATCGGTGACACGCGTTTCGCTAGCTCGAGGTAAGCATTATCACAACCATGTGAACCGAAGTCGTATACTAAATTTTTATAGTATCGGTTGAGTTTCTCCAGCATTCCTTTAAATCAATCTTTACGGTTATTTCTTTTAAGCCTCCATCAAATTGTGTGGGATTCAGCGACTGCAAAGCTTTGGTATGGTAAAATAATGATGTAATGTTGTGTGTATTGCTTTCATGTCAGAATGCCCAATGTAGCTTCTATTTCATGATATGTCACGCGTTAATCTCGCTCATTATCGCTTGTGCATCTGACATTTTTATATATATATATATATATAACTTTTTTCTCCTTATGTATACATATTTATTTATTTTATTTTTTTCCCCTTTATGTAGAAAATGATTGCGCAATAAAGCAATTTATTATCATTATTATTATTATTATTAATATTATTATTATTACCTCGCGCACGGCATGAGTCGATGAGGTCAAATTCCACCCTGAGAAAAGAACGTCCACACTGAAACTGGAAGTCGTTCTGATTGGGTGTTGGTTCGAAATACGTAACAGAATTTTTCGAAAGTGTTTACCCGAGACTTACAATTTTCCACAAAAAAGCAAAAGAACAAGAAATAAATATTAAATTGTGCCTCACAACGCAAAACTCAAACAAGAGCCAATATTGAGGAAAATTGAGAATAAACAGCTAAACTGGCACGTACACATAATGAGACTGGATGTTAAAGAAGATTAATAAGGCAGGAGTGGGAAAAATAGAAGAAACGGAAGACCGAGGAAGCCATGGATGGAACAGATCCGCAGGATAGGGAAGGAAAAAGGTAGAAAAATGGAGGAATATGCAGGAACTAACGCACAACAAGAAATAATAGAAACAATGGGTAAGGGAGAGCGGTGCTCCAAATCCGACACTCTAGACGGGCAAAAGGATAATGAGAAAGAAGAAGAAGTAGAAGAAGAATAAGACTTAACGCTGATATCAGTGAAAATACCCGGTTGTAGAAACTTTTCGTCGCGATTGGCTATGCAGTAGCATTCACGTTCATTCTCTTCCTCTAGTAAAGTTTTCTGTTTTTACGTTTTTCAATGTCTTGCACTTCTCGAAACGAAAGTTTCTCGATTTGGAAATGATGGCAGGGGTAGAGGAAGTTGGTGGAATAGCCAACCGCTTCTACTCTTGTTATCATTTGCAAATCGAAAAACTTTCATTTCGAGGCAGCTAATATCTCCGAGATTGGTTTCATCGCCACTAAAACATTTTTATATGCAAATTTCGCCCCGATATATCGGCGGAGGTCCACTTGAATAAAGTATATTTAACTTTAAAATTACAGCGTGAGAAAGATCGAGTTTTTTGTTTCGTTTATTCTAAACTAAAAGAATATAATACGTATGCCAAAGTAAAGAATAAAAGGAGGTTTTTGAATAATTCAAGGAATTACCCGTTGAAAACTTTTCGCGTGTAAGCACAGACTTACCAACACAACAAAGGGGCGGACGGAAAACGCCAGGAGGTAAAAACTTTAACCGGCATTAAACTTTCTTTTCAAAACAAAGAAAGGAAAGCGTGGCAGAGTAAACTACCTCCAACAGAGCTCTGCCTCGGAACTAAATCGAAATAGCGTGTAGTCGATTCAGTTGGATAGAAAACTAAACGTCACATCTCGGCTCGGGCATCAATTTTGTTTTTCTCCTAAAGTTTTAACTAAACGAAACATTTACCTAACCTATTGAAGAAGTGCAGGTCGTGATTGTGTTCGATCATCTAGGGCCGTACCGTGAAGCTTTTAGTCTTGAAACAGCAATCGGTGGTTCCCTTAATTAACCATAATCAGTGCAACTCCATGAAGGACTGATGGAAATGATACAGTATCTTTCACAACTTATGCATCAAATTAAAACAAGAAAATTCATGAAAAAAGAGATAATTTTCCCTTACTATCGCGGAAAGAGAGAGAGACTAATTGTTGAGGTTTTGGAAAAAACTAGTTGGAAACTACAGACAGTAAAACGGAAATGCGAACGATAAAGAAATGCAAACGCTGGTAAAATTCGCCCCATTTGTTAAGCAAGGTCAAGTGGATATTAGGTTACCAGCAATCAATTTGAATCCGTGCATTAGCCTTAGGATATGTATGGAGTACTTTTGTGGACATGGCATATGTATTCCGCAATATCAAATTAACGGATATGTTATTAACTCGCGGAGAAATTCACCAGAAAGTATAACCCGCTACGAGACCTTATGTAGAACGTTCGCCCAAATTACCAAGCTTTTGAGGCTGTTGTGTAAAGGGCAAGAGATTCCAGAAATTTACAGCCCCAGCGCGGGGCGGACGACGATCTAGGTAAACAAGGGCGCGTGATAAATATCGAGGACGAAGTCGTCGTCGAAGAAAAGTAGTAAGTATACCGACAATCAGTTGTCGAGTAGGATGTCTCGATTTCGACAGTTTAGCGATTGCTCCGCGAAAATTTATTTCATCCGTATCACTTTCAACGCGTTTATGTGTGCAGATTCTTGAATTCCTCTTCTGCTCCTACAATACTTGTATTTACTATCATTATGATATTTTGTAAAACAAGACTAGTTATGTTGCGTTTGGCCAAATGGGAACGTGCTTTCTCATGACAGCACTGCGATTCGAAGCCGTGTTTTATTTACGTGTCCTTACAGATTTTAAAGGCCTTATTTCCTCGCCACGAAAGACAAAAACTCAAGAAATTTATGACTTACGTAAGCAAAACGATAAAGGAAAGCTATATATTGGTGATTTTCCAAAAACACAGAAAATAAAAAAGAAATATCGACAACATATCGCAGTACCATTAAGAAACAGCTGATGTTCGAGGAACAGCAAATTTCTCGCTGAAAATAGAATTGTCTGACCACTGGAAAATGTATATCGCCATTGGTACACGAAGAACAAAAGAAAATGTATTCAAAGTAAAATTGAAGGCACACACGTTTACGAAAACGGTAATAAAATAAGAGGTATAGATTAAAGTATAAACTAATGGCTAACTCTAAAGGAAATATCTTCTCATGAGTATAACTATGCACTACAGCGAAAACTTCAAAATATAACTACACACCTAATTAAGTAATTACGAGGAGCGCTTTATAAGTTATTACAAAAACTAGGAACAAAAATTTTTTTGGAACAAATTGTTTTATTGCT
Organism: Chrysina gloriosa; assembly: GCA_038088585.1. Taxonomy (NCBI): domain Eukaryota; kingdom Metazoa; phylum Arthropoda; class Insecta; order Coleoptera; family Scarabaeidae; genus Chrysina; species Chrysina gloriosa. The sequence goes on along the minus strand of CM076093.1, from coordinate 23,516,013 downwards.
TTTCAAAATATTCGCCTTTGAAATCTGTACACTTTCCAAATCTTCAAAAACTTCTATTCAGAAGTTCCTATCTCAAAAGCATGGCTTTTGAAGGTTTCGACAGCTTTTCAGGGTGCTGAAACTCGTTGTCCACGCATTTTTTATTGGACATTCGGGAACAGACGAAAATTATGAACCGATAAATCAGATGAATACGGGCAATGAGATATTAATTCGATGTTCTCCTCCTCCAAATAATGAATTCTTGGACGTGCTCTGTGAGCGGTGGTATTGTTATGATGCGATCTTTCCGGTTGTTTTTCCTGATTACGTCGATGATATCTGGCATAAGAATATGTGTCATCCCATTTGCATACCGTTTTGTCACTAACTGTCCTACGAGTCTCTGAAGGAAGGATTGGGATATGTCCACTACAATTGCAGAAACAAGCCATCATCTTCTTGAAAGTGCTTCGTCAACTTTTGTGGGATACAGTCCATCTTAGAACCCCCAAACAGGGGATTGTTGCCTAGTTTTCGGTTCGTACGAATATATCCAAGTTTCGTTATCTGCTATGATGATGGGAACGGATTTCGTAGCTCCTCTATCTATCTATTGAATTTTTGGAGCATTTCCTTACACCAATTGGCAGGATGCTTTGTTTGGGCTCCGGTGGATTTATGCAGATTTCACAGCTAAAAGCTCGTGCAAAATCGAATGTATTGAAGTCTTCTATATATCTAAGAATGCTTCTATCTATCTCTAAGTCCCGGTCTTCTTCAATCACGTTGCGCACAGGATCGATGCGTGTTCACGCAATTCATTACGGGCAATCACGCACGACCACGATGGAATTCTGCAAACCACGAGTAAACCTCAGTCTTTTCTGATGGTACTCCACTAGTAGGAGTTGAACGAAGCAATTCTATGCATTGTTGTTGAGTTAGGCCTTTACTAAAAACGTAGAAATAATTCAACAAAAACCTTCACCGTCAAATTTCCATTTTTTCACAAAATTGCTTTGTAAACGGTAACTGTAAACAAACTTCCGGGTCAATTTCTAAGCTGTCACTCCTCTTATAATAGCAAATGTCTAATTTTACGAGCATAGTAATGACACATCTCAATACCGCCACTGAGTGATCGTTCGGAAAAAGCATAAAAGGCGCACCTCGTATACCTATACAACAAAGAGGTATGCATGTGAAAATGCAGATCACAAACTACGCCAAAGTTCCATAGAAAATGTCGCTATGTATAAATTAGCGACGATACGTGTAATTGGCGCAAGTTTCATGGCAGATTTTGTCAGATATATGTAAATACAACACAGACACAATGGGATGTCTAGTAGGAACATGAAACGGAACACAACGCAACAATTCCGAGCAATCAATACGGTTGGTAATAAGGTTTCATACAGAGACACTGCACAAATACACTACTAACGTAAATATCCTACGAGAATCAGTTTGCGGTTGCTTTTCTAGAGACGAATTTATCACTTTGCACTATCCACAGACAAATAAGAAACGCTCGCGTTGTAAAATTCATTAAAATTTATCAAAATTTTTATTATTATCATTATTATTACTATCGATTGAAAAGTAGTTCAAAAAAGGAAAAGAAAATACTGCTTCTATAAAACAACAATAAATCCAAACATCTAATTGTACGTCGTCCTTTTTTACAAATTGAAAACAAGAAAATGATATTTATGTGTTGAACTGTCCGTCAGAGTCACCGGATACTAATCTTGAAAGTCGAAAGTATTTAGACATTCATGAATCATGAGCCCCATAGAAAGAAAAGTCTTTGTTTCAAACACCCAGTTTAAGAGATTCAACTGTTTTGATAAAATCGCACTAAAAAGGAGCAGTACAAAATAAGTAATATCCACCTTTTCGTTCGATTAAATCCGACCTAAAATTTTGGATAGCCCGACTGGGAATTCGTCAATCAATACTTATGCAACCGTGTACTATTTAGTTTCCTGTATAATCCATCCTATTCATCACCGTAAATAATTTGTCTCGTATGTAAAAGGGTAGCATTACTATACATACACATTTAGATACATATGTGTATGTATACTATATATGATAATTACGATCCGGGACTATTTATAGAGATATGCGATAGGACATAATTAGCTAGGAAATGTTATGTTAACGTATTTACCTACTTAAGCCTAAAATTCGTACTGTTTAATTTCCTCCGGTCCTAACGTTCCGAAATTAGGGAGAGTCACTATTTAAAGAGCCGAAATCCAACACGACAAATGCGCCCTTATTATATCCATTAATCCAGTGAAATTGAACCGGTATCCGTTTGTCCGAATTAAGAGCGACACTCAACAACGAAACACTAGAGTGGCCCTAATTTAATACACCGGATATTACCATTGCGTTCGTACGAATCGATACATTACGGAAACGTTTCTACTTTACATTCCTTAAATTAAACATAATTGATTAAATTAACGTCGAATTGAAATCGAAATGAGCCACGCGAAAATATATTTTCAAGTGAACACGCTGGAAATTCATTCACGTTGTACATATTGATAAGCTTTTAGGTACGATTAAAAAAATAAGGACTCCAACGCATTAACGGTTTTTAATCGCAGGCAGCGCCGGTTCGCTTCTTTTGATCTTTTCAACCGACCTTGAACAGATCAATAGAACCGAACTGGCCGCACCGTTACAAAACGATTCGTGCGTTGAGGTCCTAAATGACGCCTATTGATTTTGGGATCACGGTTTCCGGGAAATGCAGGTTTATTATTAAAATCCTCCATTAGCGGTTTTCGGGTCAAACATTTGGATGGATATCGAGAATTTCGCAGTCAGTTGCACTGAAATTCGTAACGTACTAGGTATAAAACTCTTATTTCTTCCGTTTGGATCTATTTTTAGTTCGCAGTTGATACATATATCGATTCAGACAACGATCTCTTCTTTTTAAACTATTTTATATCTTCCAAATGCAAGCGGGAATTAAACAGGGAGACAGTCTCAGTCCTCTTTTGTTTAATATAGTGATGGATAGAATAAATAAGAACACGAAAAGCAGAACTGAAAAATACGAACAATAATAGGGTATAGGAACCTAAGGCTAATTAATATTCAAGGACTACTATACTCCGACGACATAGTACTGATGAGAGAGAATGCAAACAATTACAGATATAAGGGCAGAAGAAATAGATGGAATGAAGATGGAATGAAGATGGAAGTCAATGCTGAGAAGAGTAAGGTAATGATTGTAAATGAGAGATCGGCGGAGGGTAAGAGTAGCAGGAACATACTTTATAAAGGAGATGAATTAGAAAAAGCGAGAATATACGAATATCTAAAATCTATAATATCAAATGACGAAAAGATTGATGCACAAGTAGCCAATAGAGCAGGAAAAGCAAACAGAATATACTATGTCATTAACGAAACTATTTTGGGGAAGAAAGAAATATAAAAAGATAAAGTTACGTGTATACGAAGCAATCACAGCACCTACAGTAACATAAACAAGCGAAGCGTGGACCAGACGAAAAAGACATGCTAGTATAATAAATGCTGCAGAAAAATAAACGGAAGAATAAAATTTGATAAAATTCGAAATGAAGAAATAAGAAGTGACCTAAAGCAGGAATCTATAATAGAAGTTATTGAGAGGAAACGAATGCGATGGTTTGGACATGTATGTAGGATGAGTGAAAACAGATTAGTTAAGACCATACGTGAGGCAAAAAGATCCAAGAAGAGAAGAAAGGGGAGACCCAGGGAAAGATTGACCTAACAAATACAGAAAATAGGAGAAATGAGAGGAGAAACGGTCAGAGAAATGCAGGAATTCGCACAGGTTCAGAGGCTATGGAGGAAGTGGAACAAAGAACATTAAACAACTCAACTCTGATGGCCTACCAGGTCAGCACGAGATACTGGGGAAAAAGAAATATTCTAGACGTGATTAAAAACAGACTAATATGTATCCTACAAGCTAATTGGTTGATAGAAGTGCACTGTGGTTCGTGGAAAGCGGTCTCCCAGCTACTTCAAAGAGGATTTCATTTTTGTTTCCTCAATTTCAATCTTAATCTCGAAATGATTTGGTCCTATCATTCAATTATATTCGATATTATATTTCACTTGGTATTACTGTGCCAATTAGATCGAACAAGATAGAACGTTTTATCTTATTCGACTCTTAGGCTAGGTGCACACGCATCGATTTTCGGTCGTACGGAAAAATATCGTACGTTATTTTATCGTGTGTCCTATTTGCACACACATCGATTTTCCAAAGAACACGCTTTTCTTCTCCTTTAATTAATTATAATCTCATCAGCAGTTGTATACATCAATAAACAATTGATATGATATTTATATTAAGCAAATGTAAACTCATTACCCGCACTAACTTTTAATAACCTATTAAGCTTTTTCTTGGCAAACTAAACAATTTAATGCTTGTTTTTCCACGAAGGTTTATTAATTTGATTACAATAAGTAAATATCGTAATAATAATATCCACGATCTCAAATTTTCGGTTGAATATAACCCATTTACAAACCTTATGAATAACCATTACGTTATCGTAGTATTGCGCAGCTGAAATTAAGAGGGTCATTTATGGAAGATTTAAAGATATCCTTGGTATCATTCTCAGATCGTAGTTCCCCGTAGCTCCCTACTAAAACCTTTCCTGAAGCTCCGTTTGTAGCAAGGAGTACACCTGTCCGAACTATTTATGATATTACAAAATATATGTGATATTTAGCAATAATTTCTTCGGTTACATATAGTCTGATTACCATTACACTTAACATAATAATAACATTAAGAATTGAATAAATAATTTTCAGAACAGGAGTACTTTAAACGCTTGACAATAAAATAGACGAAATTTTCAGTTTGCGATTAGTCGGACTTTAGATGACGATATTTCATGTTAAATTCCACTAAAAGAATTTGATCGTACGATATTTTTCCGTACAATCGAAATCGATGCGTGTGCACCTAGTCTATTGATGCCGTGCATTGCCACTACGATTGACGGACGCCGTGTCGTTGCCGTGAATACAGTGGCGTATATGATCCAACGAACGATTTTTATTCGTACGATAAAATAAGGTACGGTATTTTTCCGTACGATCGAAATCGATGCGTGTGCACCTAGCCTCATTGTTGCAGTAATGCTCTTTATTCATTCTCGCTAGCACTCCCGTGAGTTAGACCGAAAATCGGTTGTAGTTGTATACAGAGAATAGTAAAAACAAATTATTTAAAAATGTTTTAGTACTGACTTCAACTGAATTTGTTATTTCACGCACAGCTACGCAGAGTTTACGTTTTTTTCTTTTTTAGAAACAAAATCATGCAATCGAATAGTTATCTTGAGCTCTTTCATGCAGGCATTATATCACTTCAGTAAACTCCTAGCCACATAATTACTCAATTAAGTCCGGTGACATCTGTTTCGTGATAAACGAGGGTAGCGTCTTCAATCTTACCGAATTCGGTTAGGTACGGTTTGAAAATGCTGGCCACGTTGCTGGCGAAGCACATGTTACCGGAGAAACAATTTCTCTCTGAATTCAAAATTTTTCCAAAATTCAGCCTAGAGCTGAAATACTATCATTATTTCTCGAAGCAATTTGAAATCGGTGGTGCATATTGATTCTCTAAATGTAGTTTGGAGTAAGTAAATTAATTCATCAAAGATATGTGAAGTTTGTAGAACTTCATGCACAGATTTGCACTTATATTTTGTACTTAAAATAAGTAAGAACTTGTGAAGAAACCTAGTGAAACATCATCTTATTCTTCCGAGAGGCAATTATACATATGTGTGTTTTATTCCGTAGAGAACAATGAAACAATTCTACACCATATAGTATTTTCACATCACCCAAACTTTTTAAAAACATCTCTATTACGATCGTCCACCGTGAGAGGGGGGGACATCATATTTACATATACATTACCGTTCATACTAGTTCGGACACTTTGTAAACTTTCGTAAAGTATTCTTAATGACTGTACTATTTACTGCTTTAAAATGTAAATTACATTATGATATTAAACTATTTAGGCAGTTTGTAGTTCAAAAAGGACAAATACCCTTAGAATTTCTGGGTAATAATAACATCATGAATAATAAATTAAATTTACATTTTAATGGCACTTGTGGAATAAATCTGCGATCCCTTTGTTACGTTTGTTTCCGAGGTAGAAGTATGAGCATGACTAATAAATAAGCTTAAGAAGTTCGCATTACTCTGTTCTAACAGTGCTGCACATTATAATCAATATTTTAGTTGCTCGACAAACGTGCTTGTGCGCGTGTATTGAAGCAAGTAGTTTTATTAAAAGTGTCTAAAACACCGAAGGGAAAGCCAAGGAAAACGTGTTATCATAATTGAGTTTCAGCAGGAAGGCTGTTCATTGCGCTAGATTATAGAAAAGACGCACGCGAACAAGTCAACAGTACGTAATATCATTAGGAAATATCAACGCATAGACATTTCGCAAAACAATGCATATTTAGGTCGTTCACGAATAACAACAAGAGGAGATGATAACCGCTTAAAATTGTTTAAGCAAACGAGATAGAAGGCTGACAGCAAAATTTCTGCAGAAATGAATCGCGACCGTTAAAGACTAATTTTTGTCACTACAGTGAAGCGGCGATTAAAAGTTGCATGGCCGCGTTGCTTTAAGCAAACCTCTATTACGCGGGGGTACCAGATAGAAACGGTTGCAGTGTGCTGAAACACAAAGAAACTGGACAGTCGAAGACTTCAAACGAGTTTTATGGACTGACGAAGCAAAGTTTGAAGTTTTTGGACAAGCGAGGCGTGTGTCGTAAGAAGGTCCAATAGTGAGAGCATGTTACAGAATTCTATCATGCCAACTGTGTGCCCTGTAACAGGCAATTTTGTAAATAGGACTCAGGTCCAAACACAGGTCGTCCACCAATGTCTTAAAATACATATATAATCAACTTCCAGAGAATTTTGCGGAGACTGCCATTGAGTAGTTTTAAAAGTAGTTTAAAGTCCTCTTGAGCAGGACATTGCTTTTACGAAATCAAAGACTATTTTATGCTTTGATAACAGCTAACTAATTAGGGAAGGGAAGTAGTATGTCTGATATATGTTATTAATATGTATTTTACATTTACAATTTTTGTATGTTAATTTCATTATTTTATATGTACTCAAAATATGGCATTTTCTACACTTTTTGTATTATCCTCTTGAGACCATAGGTGCACATATGTGTACCTTGAATTATACCTAGTTTTAACAAGTAGTGCCATCTTGGGTTAATTTGTTTTACTTGTTGTGCCTCCTAGATGATATTGAACAATTATTTAACAATATTTTAACATCTGAGGTACACATTTGTGCACCACTTTTCTTTATGACTTGAAATAAACAATAAAAATAAAACACCAAATGAATATTTTATTTGTACCCCAAAGAGTAAAAATAGTGTAAAAAAATATACAAAGGCAATAGATTCTAGTACAGGTCTTAAGAGGCTATACAGATAATACAGATTATTATTAAAAAATTACTTAAGTATCTGAACTAATATGATCGGTAGTGTACATAGTAGCAAAACGTAGACCTACACATAGCGAGGAACATATCAGATGTCAAATCGGTAAGCGGTTATTTCCAAATTATTCTCGCGCTCATAAATAACAGCAATTTGCCATTCAAAGGTACAAAGTTTTAGAAGGAAGTGAGTAAAGTAAGTGGACAAACTAGTAGGACAATTCGTTTGGGCCTTTGACTCTACGGTATGTTACAGCATCTTCTCCTTTCGAAACGCACATTTGAAATAATACAAACTCTTAGATATCTCTCAGTGTTGGGTTGCAAACCGTAAATTAGTTGCGAAGATTTCAAACAAAGATTGAAATCAACTCGTTCCGATGAAACCGTCGAATTTAAAGTTCCAATGGAACAATTTTCAAGGCATTGTGCGGAATACTTTGAAAATTGAAATTTCTATGATACCTACCCCTCGCTTTCACAAACTCCATATATCAAAACCTTCTTTCGCCCGAACGCGCGCTGTCTTTAACAATTCTATCGGCACGCGTTTGAGAACTTTGAAAGCGTCTTTCTGTAGCCTCCGGGTAATCTTATTATTCGAAAAGTTCGACGCGGTTCATGCATTTCTGCTCTTTACTTTTTCCTCCTCCTCCTCCTCATTCTCTACTTTACTCTATTATTTTCTACCGGAGAGCAGTAAATGGGCGTTTCGTCCTTTTCGGCGGGAACATACTAGAAACGCTTCATGTTGTCAGGGAAGCTAATTAGCGTGGCTCGCCCGCTGTGTAAACAATAAAGCGGAGGTGAATAAAGGCGAAGTACACGTTTACGTGTGCTAAGTCCTTTATAACACACGGATGTCGAATGTAGCGCCAAAACTTCATTCGTTAGAGAAGCGCAAAAGGTGTGTTTCTAATTTACTCCGATGACCAAAACAAAGACTCAGGTGCGTCCGAACCGACATCAAAGTAAACGGGTTTAGTTTTCGACGGTAATGAGGCGGTAGATCTCGCGTTACACATGTTTATAGAAAGCACTTAATTTCGAGGAAATTATCCTAGGAAGTAGAAAGTCTTTAAACGGGGGACGTTTTATAATGTCGCAGGCGCCGAGTATATCCTAAATGGCGGTGGTATTGACCTATAAAGTGTTTATCGATCGTAAAGGAACTGTAACCACCTATAGAGTGCAACTAATCGCGCTGTTAGTTTGGAAAGCCGTACCAAAGTTCATAACACGGGCACATAACTATTTATCGCGGAATTGATACGGTGTTTGCTTTTGAATACGTACGTACGCAATTTGATTTAAGCACTTAAGTTTGAAGTAGCCTCAAAGGAGCGCAAACTAAATGTAATAAAGAAATTGCCGGTAAAAGAAGCTAGTGCATTCGATCAGTTTTAGAAAAATTTATGCCATTTAAACAACTGTTATCAACAAACCGAATGCGCCATCTCCTTTGGACAGGTTGTTACGTCGTGTATTGGCACCCTCGTTTACTACTTTCGAAGTCAGAATTCTCTCCAAAAGCCTATCAATTTCGACTCAGGAATGCGGTTTGCTCATAGAGTGCCAGCCAGCTAGTCGGCGAGGGAGTAGGGAATAAAATTTTAAAGAAAGCTGTACTTAGAGTGCCACCTGCTTTACACTTCCCTGTGTAGCCCTGGATAAGCAGGAATCCTGACGTGGTTCAAATTTCCCGATTAAAAATTGGTTTGCGGTCGAAAAAGGGGAAAAAAAAAGAAAGAGAAACAAGCAACCTTAAGCGTTGACAAGTCTTTAATAAATAAAGACTGGCAGAAAGAGAAAAAAACAATTTAAACAGGAAAATATGTAAGAAATGAAGTGAAAATTAAGTAATGTTTCCAGAAATTATAATAATCAATAATAAATACCGATTCCCTTGGCCAACGAATTCGTTTACAAAAAAGAAAATACCAATTAAGTAAACATTCGAACAACCAATCTGCCTATTTAACATGTGGTAACTTGAAATCTTGACTCGACATTTACAATGTTTCTTTTTTTAAACTTTGACTGATCAAACTAGTTAGTCAACTTGGATTCAAAAATTCACTAACTCTAATAATTCAAAGAAGAGTAAAAAAGAAAGCAGAACAAAAGTTGATAGTCGGGACTTAGCAGTATGTTCCCTCGGTGATTGGCGGCGGTGTGGGATCGTCTCTTCACGGTCGCTCAAATGCCCGCGTTCTTCCACTATATAATTAAAACGACCAGGATTAACACAGCCAAGATTTAGACGGATCAGAATAAAAACGACCCGGAATAAAAATGGCCCAAGACTAACAAAGGGCCCAAAACTGAAACGGCCCCAATACTAAAACCCCTAAAGAAACAGAAAATTCGTATTCGCATAGCGATGGTGAGTATTTATGTGATTTGAAGTTAATAATGGATCGACATCACGATTTATCCAAATTGGATGCTTGGAGCGCCGTGCTTCAACTTAAAAGTGAACGTACGCAATAAGAACCGACTCACTTTCTTGGCATCAGCCAAAATATGATTTCACGGCTACAATATCGCGGACAAGGTCAAATTGGAGGCCTGGAGAACCATTTGCCAGGTCGAAAGTGAATGTACCTAATAAAATTTGATTTAATTTGTTGATGCTAGCCACAGTGTGATCTTGAGGCTATGAAAATCGAAGAAATTTGATGAAGATGCAGACAAGGTCGACCATTATATAAATAATGCGCCAAGGCGATTGTTATCTAGCATAATTGACCAACCGAAATAGTGGTTTAAACGCAACTCAGCCTCGAAGTGAGGCAAATAGCTGTTAATATACCTCGACCATTTCTAGCTTTTCGAATAATAGGAAGTCGTTCACCAGTTGGCACCACAACAATGGCGAGAGTACTCTCTGAAGGCACTTCCTAGCAACTAATGCCTCCTTTGTAATCGGTTGTAAGGATGTATAGATAATTCTGCTTCTCAGCGTTGAATCTATCCACTTGATCACAGGTCGATCAACTCGACGTCGTTCTAGAGCTTGTTTTACCCAATTGAGTAGGGTGTTATCAAATGCACCTTCTACATCTAGAAAGGTTCCCAGTAAAATGTCCTTTTCTCATGACTCTTTTTGATCTGCGAGTTTATCCATATATTTCTAAATCATAGGATATAAAATAAATAAAATGATCTTTACCGCACCTATCGGAAATAATTCCAAAGATGTATTTCGGAAACTAAGTTCCCATGCTCAGTGGAAAACTGGGGGAATTAACTATCACCAGCGAGATCCTGCTAACGCCCAAAACGAACAGCACGCGCAATGTACATCAAACATTGATCGCTACTGACACTGATATTTCTTTTCCACAGGATATAAGCGTTATTTACTCTAACTAATATTGGCGACTCATGTTGTAAGTAAGATGTGGCTACAATTCTAATTTAACCTTGCACATATATCACAACTGCCTGTTTATGAGTGAAGGATGCTCCAGATGACTTTCTAAATGTATAAATTAAAATGGGAAATATTTGCTCAGTAAACTTCGTGAGACTACTTGGGCTGTCAGTGGACGCAACAAATACATATCTTGTGAGCGTATGGCTAAAGAAAATGTGGATGAAGTCGAAGCTATTTTTCAGTTGCTAGAACACAAAAAGCACGAAAAGTGTGGTAGGAAAGTTGAGGAAATTTGTTGATGAATAATTGCCAGTCGCTGATCATCAATGGCATATTGATGTTATAATTATAATGAAGAAGCTAGAAACATGATAATGGCAAATAGTTTCTTCCAGCACACAGAAATTTGTAAGTTCAGGAGTGCAGGATCCCGTAGACGTGAAAAATGCATTTTATCGATTACTATTAGGTGCTAGCACATATACAAATATGAACGAAATTGTGAACTCAAACTATTATAACATAAATTAGAGGAAGAAAGTAGCTGAAGTAGTCTAATTATTGATGGTCCAAACAACTGAAAGTTAATTCGAGTGAAATTTTAGAGGAATTATAGGAAATTATAATAACACAAATTCCTAAAAAGCCTATGAGGTAGATAAAACATCCAGTCACAATGAGCAACGGTCTACCGGTCAGAAGAAAGTAGCAGAAATATCGGAGAAACAGCGCTGAGTAAAATTATGAAAATAGTACAAAAATTACAAAGAGAAATTGTTAGAAAGATGGTGTTGAAAGACAAGCAAGAATCCCGAGAGGAATTCCGGACGACGCGAAGCTAAGGGAAGCTAGTAAAGGCAACCAAAACAACTTTAAGACAACTTATGTTAAAAGCGGTAAAAGACCCAATGCTATGAAAATAAGAAGTAAAGATGGTATAGTGTTAAAGAAAGACAAGCAATAATAAGAACGCGCAAACATTATTTTGAAGTATTTTAGAAGTGGGAAATGACAAGCAAAAGAAGCATTGCAATAATCAGAAGGCGGTAAAATCCGAATTGGTTGGATATCTAACTGGAAAAGGCACAGCAGATATTACTCGTAATATTTAACAGGGCATGAAGAAATGAGAAGATACCAAGAGAGTGGAAGACAACAAGAACATTACCGATTTATAAAAAAGAGACTGTTAAAAACGATATAAGCGAATATATTCCGTGAATAGCGAATATGGTGGAAACACTTGTTTGCTCTCGACGAACTCAGATTATGGAAAAACGCGCATAGCAACTGAGAACGATTAGGAACAGGGACTTTCCAGTAATGAATTACGATTCACTGTTTAGCCAGACAACCGGCGGATGTTGATTTTGGCGCAACTCCAAAATCCGAAATAAGTCCAAATTTTTTCCAGACTGGGCGCAATATGAAGATGGAGATCCTGGTACGCACCGGAACAAGCAAGGTAGTTGAGGTGCATCTTTATCTTAATCTGTACCACCCTCTTAATACCCAAAAGTCTTTCATTCAAATCCTTCAGCCAGTTATTGTTCCTCAGGCTGAAGCAATAAGAGATTAATGGTATTGGACGATAGTATCTGTCCTCATCGAACTCGCATTATTGACATTGGTGGGAATCGGAAGGTTGGACTAGTCAGCGAATTCTCATGGCAATTCAATCGGACATGCCTGGCATACGTTAGGAAGGCGATTAGTTCCCGCACAAATCCGGAACATGACATTGCTCTACGAGAATGGAATCGAATTTCGCGAAAGTGATTTGATAGTTTTGTTGATTTCGTGCCTTGAAGATGTCCACCCCTTTTAGGGAATCTTGGAGATCACGCGTCGTTTCCATTTTATAAGTATTGTTTCAGAAATTCGAATAAATCGCTAGAACCTTTGTTCACAGTTTATACAGTGGGAGCTTTTCAATTTTGAAGTGAATAGTGACATAATAAAACTTTTCTTATTCTAATTGCTTTGACTTTGTAGTTCGTACCAGTGATCAGCAATGAGTAGTGAAAAAGTGAGTAGAGTTGAATCATGACTTATAATTTCTTGTACTTATACGCACTCATACTTATTGCAATGTTGTCCAACTTCATATCCACTCGAAAGTTTGAAGTACTCATCGAACTCATACTTAACAACATTTGTGACGTTGTTGATTTCGACTCTCCTTAACTCAATATGTATAGACGATGCAAAATAAGTATGGTTCGCATACGAACATTAATATACTCATTTTCAGGTTGTGTGTTTGCTCTGTTGCCTTTTTTACTGTTGTTTTTTTACTAAAGTTAAACAAAGAAATATGTGTAGATTTGTGTTGCTTATTTTATATTATATTGCGCTTTTATCCTTACGTTTTGCACTAATTGAACAACTCTGTTATTTATTTTTTCCTCAATCTCACTATTGCTATCCATTTTTCACTACCTGCTCATAAAAATGATAAATAATAAAAAAATTTAATTTTCCCGAAATGTTTCTGTATAAACTTACAATTTTATGCTTTTGTATATCTTTATACATTTTTACTGGTTGCAAACTGTTATGACTAAACTTTTAAATATACATGGATGAGTTGAGTGAGCTAAATCAATGTACATAGGTATTGTAAGTATTTTCCTGACATTAGAAATCAAACTGAGGTGATATATGAGTGTCAGTATAGTATGTGTATGATGTCGCCGTTGCATTCATATTTATTGCAACCTGTACTTATGAGTCAACGTTATCGTGAGTATGAGTAAATCAGAGTAGTTGAGTTTAAATGATGCCTACTCACTTATATTTAAAATTTCATGAGTCAGTATGAATAGCGAAAAAACGATGCATTGCCGATCACTGGTTCGTACCCTATTTACTAGACATACGCTTTTATTCTTGTGCACGTATATAATTAACGTGCTGAAGTTCATAGATTAAAGTTAGGCGGGCATTTCTTTCAGTGTATGTGCAATGTCGTAGAAGCTTTCGAAGCCATAAGCTTTCTTACGACGCCGGTGCATCTACCGGCAATTTACTCGCTCCTGCAAGCACGCCTCTACTTGTCAGCGCTTTTCATATATCCTTAGAATTAATAGCGCAATACCGACTTCCATCCGCCCGCATACCTCTTCATTATTCAACTTAATTAAAATTTCACGTCAAAACCGCTTTTTACGTCTAAAATCTTCGACATATATTTCTGGATTGTACGCTTTCATCCGGTTAGGCAATTAAATTTTATTACCGTAATAGATGTAAAATTAGATCGGAGATGTATATATGTACACAGATAGATTCATTCAATGAAATCTATTGGCTCGTTTTATCGTAAAAGATTATTCGAGATAAGATTTTGCATTTTAAATTCGTATGGAAATCGTACTCAAGTGCGTTCCGAAGATTACTTCTAATCTTTTTTCCGCTAACGTTGCAAAAATAAAAATATTCCTCCACGCGCAAATTTACTACGGGCTTTCCTAAACCGGGCCGAAAATATACGCGATCCGTGAACCCTTTGAACGGATTTAAATATTTATGACTCACTCGTCTCGTGCGCTTTTACGTAGTACGTAACTCAATTAGGGAGGCGTACCCCTAAACCGTCACATGCAAGATTTTATGGTTTGTAATAACGAGCGAAATTATACGGTACCTACGGTTTACGGCTACCGATCCTTTTGCATTCTTATTAAAAGACCGGGGAAGAAAATAAAAATTTATATTCGGACAATAATAAGGGCATTAATGCTAATAGTAACGGGACGTAGAACTTATGCGAAGTTTCAATTACATTGTGTGCGTCGTTTCTTAAAACGTCGTATAAGGGAAGTAAAGTAAAATTTAATTATCTATAAATCTTTCAAGAACTGAAAGGTTGAAACATAACTGAGACAACTTGCATAGTAAAAGAAGATTAAGCCGATAACTTTAAATTTTTAAATGAAAGGATTAAGTATTTAGTCTTATCTATAAGATGTATTGAACCGATATTTCTATAGAATAACTGCGACTGGTCCAATAGTTCTTGCTCCACAATCAATAGATCAATGGCAAAACTATTGACTACATTGCTCAAAACATTCAGACCATAAATTTACTCCATGCAATTGCAACATTTGTAAAAAAAAAGACGAATGCACCACCGCATTGTAAGACGCTCGAATAGGTTTGTGGACGCACATCACTGACAGATATAAAACAGAGCTTTGCTACACACTCAGCAAGTTGAGACATCGATGGCTCTTATCCTATTGAAGATAACGTAAGAGCAGAAGGATATCTATTGGGATCTAAAACATTCTTACTGTTTTTGACGCATGAAATGGAAATAAAATCCGTTATCAAAGATCTCAACAATTCCAAAGCTACCGTCAATGATGAAATCCCATTTTCGTTGCTAAAAGAATGCTCGGAGACTCTATTAAAGCGGTTAAGTCAAATAATTAGTCTATCCTTCACAAGTGGAAAGTTTCCCAATAGTCTTAAGCAGATAGTTATCAAACCTATTTATAAGAAGGGGGAAAAATCATCGTTTGCAAAGTATGGATTTCTAACCTTTCAAAAATAATTTAAAAGATTGTTAATTATTGCCGAAATGGATATTGGAATAATTGATCTAGAACGAGAGCTATCTTTCAGTTTATGGAAGGAATTATTACCGTCGTAAATAACAAAGAAATAACTGCTGACGTTATCATGGATTTTTCAAGGGCTTTTGATGTTGTAAATCATAACACGCTACTGACAAAATTGGGGGTCAGTTTTAGAGGCGCAACGAGTATTTCGAGCTCAAAAGCCTGCTTGAGTACTGTATTTAATTTAAGGCAAAGAGACTCATGTAAAAAGAATTTATAAATTATAAAATACTTACATTATCATCTATTTTTGTGTAATGTTTGTTAAGAAGAATTATTCAAACTTTTAAGGCAAAACGAACAATCACATACATATGACGCTAGAGGCACTTCCAATTTACATCTTCTTCCTCCAAAAACAGTCATCAAAAGTGCAAAAAACAACTGCATTTAATTGTATTCAAATATTCAATCGCTTACCACATCATCCCAAAACATTACCAAACTTCAAATTTAAAAGTGTATTGAAAACATACTTATTTAAAAAGCCTTCTTTTCATTAGATAAATATCTTAATGAATGACTGGCTGAATATTAATTTGTTATGGCTGTTTGCGTCATGTGTGCGTGGACGTATATGATTCTTTTTTAATTTCTGCAATTATGTACATTGACGAATTTTATACTGCTCGTATTATAAAATGAATATAAATTACTATTATTATTATTAATAATATTGAGAATCCGCCGAGGAGACGACAACAAATTTAGCAAAACTCATTGGGACTTTAACCGAATTGGTCGCCACTTACGAAAGCTAGAAAGAAAGTTAAATCTCTCGAAGGCGGCAAATAGAACGACTTGACCATCGACACACGGAGGAAGCAAATGAAAGAACAACTCCAACAGTGGAGCCAGAAGTGAGAGGTTTACGGTAACAAGCGACTTTAGAACTTTAGACTTTAGAACGCGATTGAAATCCAACGACGATTCGGTAAGCTTCGAAATTTTCGCCTTCTCGCGTAGTGGTCTTTACGTAAATTGACTTCGACGATGGAGTAACATCGCGATTTATCCGAATCTAAGACCTGAAGAACGACGCACCAGCTCGAAAGTGGATGTACTCAATAGAAAATGGCTCAGATTTTTGGTGTTAGCCACAGCAGGATTTTACCGATACAACATCGCTTGTTGAAAACCAGTGATTTCGGCGAAAACATGAACAAGGTCGACCATCATTAACAACGTCTCGTGTGAATTGGTATTTTATACAACTGACCCATATAGTGTATATCACAGTTTAAACACAACTCAGCTCTGAAGTGTTGCTGCTATCGGAATCATCAACGTAAACTGGTTAAACGATACGGAAGTGTACATGTACATGAAGACAAATGTGTTTATGTCGTTCATTCAATGGGTACCCAAACAGAATCCACACAACGTGGGCAGGGGCGCATAGTAACTAGGGATGTAATAACTGCTGGCACTCGATCTTCAATCAAACGACACGACAGGTAGTTTTTGATCTGATGTAAGTCTGGAACCGGATGTGACCCACACTTTATGAATTGCCAATGTATGGTTAGGAATCCGGTCCACGTGCCTCTTCATCTCATTCTGGATGGTGTTCTTAATACCCCCAAAGCTACCACAATTCTCCCGTTAGTTGTTCTTCCCTATACTGAAGTAGTAGGAGAACGGTTCCGCAATGCTCGTTCACATCGAACTCACATTGTCAATAACTGGTTGGATCAAGTTAAGATCAAGGGATTGGACTGACCAGTAAATTCACCTAAGAGTAATTCAATCGAACATGTTTTGTATGTGTCACGAGAGCTACATACTACCCGAAATACCCAGCACAGCCCAGTAAATAAGCATGATTTCACATTGCTCTGCCAGGAGAATGGAATCGAATTCTGCAAAGGATGTTTCATACTTGAATTCATTCCATCCCTGCAGTCTTTTTAGTGGTTTAGCCAACATATTTGTTCTCAATTTTATGCATCGAACTGTACACCATTCCAATTTTGAAGTACATAAACGTTGATGTAATAAAAGTAAAAGTTCTTGATCGGAATGCATAAACCCATAAAGTTTTACAGTCTTACAAAACATCATGGCGTCTTGTAACATGTTTCTCCATAGGAAATATCGAAATGTTAGTATCTACATAAACCTCAAATTACCTCCTGTATAAGTTCTGAATGTTTCTACGATCCGTAACGTTTACATCACTTAATAAAACCAACAACACAGAAAATGCACGGAAATACTTTCGTAGCGAAATTCGAATACGTTCGTCGTGAACAAAGAGCGAAGCCCCGTTGACGATAAAAAAATATATATATTCGCGTATAAAAGCTTTCGCCAATACTATCGGCAGCGTCTTTTAGAAAGCTCTTCAGGTCACGAGGAAACGACACCGCTTTCATTATTTCTGATATTTATATTCGAATATGGGGCGGCTGGAGTACCTACGCTTACTGCTGCCGATATAAAAGACGGCAGCGTTTTAGGAAATGAGATTTTTGCCCTTTAAAACGCCCTTAAAATGATTGCTCGAAAAAACTCATCTTTTGACGAAAACAAATGGCGTTTTGAGAGAATGGTTAAAGGCAGGGATGGTTTCCTTGTCTTTGGCATATTCATTATTTTTGCACGATGTGAATAGTTTGACGACAAACAACTGTGGGCTTCCGACTTCGGATAAGGCAAATAAATCTTGTAGCATATTCGCACAAGACGTTGCGTTTGAGTGGACAATTTTAGTCCTCAACTGAGATGATTCTTGCTTTTATAAACCCTCTTGTACGATCAGCTATTATCTTTTTAGGAATATTAAATAAAGCTGGCAATACAGATCATCACCTCTTTCACATACTCACAAAGTTTTGCAAAAAACATTTTATTAATGATGTTAGTAGTCAAATTTAGCCGATGTTAGACCAGAACTAACGTAATAGTGCAAACACAGCGTTGTTTTCCAATCAGACAACTTTATCGCTTGTTTTCGGTGTAACTTGGTTTTCGACGATAGATGGCGAGATGAAGCAGCGCTGTTGCCATGACTATGCAGATGAAAACTGCGGCTTTGAGGCCGATAGCAACGGCAAATGTTTCTTTGTTAAAACACGTCAAACCTTTTACAAAGGTTAAAGAAAAACTAAGTAGAGATTTTTGTCAATAGGAGCAGTTGTACCCCGTATTTGTCTCCACTAAGCGATTAAATTGCTTGCAGCATATGCGATATAGTGGATTCCATCTGGAGTTGTCACGATACGACTTATGAGAAATCAGATCTGTTAGTTATTACTACCCGTGGAAACAAAGCTTAGTTGAGAAAAGTATAGCTTTATGTAGTTTGTACGACCTAAGATGAGAAGTCATACAAGAACTTATAAGAGTACATTGTGATAACTCCTGATGAAACCCATTATAGTTCCGATACTTTCTATTTTGCTGAAGAAGATATTGAGAAATTCTTGGTACTTTAATACCGTCCAACAAAAATGACACTTCGACAGTTGAAAAAAATTCCATGGGCCGCCCCTTTCCTCAACTTAGTGATACAATTTAGCCACGGAAACGTCCAAAAACGTCCTTTTTCACGTTCAGCTTGGTGAACATGTTGAAGAGTCAGTTTCTAACGGGATAATGTTAGTGTCTATTATTTCAGAATAATTTTATCGCATCGACAAAACTTCTCGCCATGCAAATATTATTTTCGACGATACGTGTTTCGCTGGCAGCAAAGTACCAAATATGCAAATATGTTTGCAAGTCACGTAACCAAATAATATATGTCACCAAGATTATACTGTTGCCTGCACTGTTTTAGCACAAATCCTTAACATTTTACTGTTTCATTTAAACCTCTAAATACGACTTCAAATATGATTAAATAAAATATTTTCTAGTAACTATTCGAAATGATATACAGGGACTGCCAGATATCCAAACATGTGTGAAGGGAAAAAATCAAAATCGTCTTTTATGAAAACCAATTGGGCCCAAATAAAGCTGTTAACAAGGTTAATAGAAGTCGTTTTGGTGGACTCCTCCCGCCCTCCATAGACGTATAAGGAAAGAAATAATTTCTCTTCTTTCGCTTCATGTTCTTAAGACACTAGAACCCGAATGTCTGGAGGAAAAATGAAAGCTATTATTACCAAATAAGAAGGCGTACTTGGTAAAAATATTTTAGCTGCTACTTGTGTTACTAACGCCCCTTAAAGCGCTGATAACGATAAGCTACTTGCTGACAAAGACTTTATGATGTATTCAATAAGTTCATAAATTATACTATTCAAGGAAAAGTGTTAACATATGTATTTTATGAAAAAAGTTGCCACTGCCAACGCCCTCAAGACAACAACGTTCCTCGTTATCGTTCTCAAGACAGTTGCCCACAATGGGCTTTTCGCCAAAGACATCATGACTGCTTCGTTTGCCAACCAGCTTATTATTAAAGCCACTAAGACTGTTTTTGCTAACGCTTTAAAACCACAACGTTTAACATCATTACTGCTGGGCCACCTGCTGGTAACGATTTTTTCGCTAAAACGAATATGGCTACCGTTGCTAACGCCCGAAACCACAGCGCTTATCGTCATCGTGTTGACCTGGCATTCACAGAAGGTATATAGAGCTGCCCTTCCTCACAACAGACGCTGCAGATCGAATCTTCCATTATTTTTATAGTTTAGGGATTTGTTAAACCGGCAGTGGGCTATCAATGAGTCCACCCTCTATCCAATTTGGTTTCCTCGTACTCGCAATGAATATTTAATCTCGGTGCACTCCCCGAGTGTTAAACATTCCGTCAACAACTTCCTCATCTCAGTCCTCACGGTTACATAAGAAATCGCACATGTAGATTCAAACCTTGCAAGCTTTCTCGTTGCCCCTTTCTGTGCCAAGAGGTTTGCCTCCTAATTTTCTAGTATACCTCGGCGGCCCGGAACTCATCGTAGATTCACTCTATCGTGTTCACAGTTGTATATTATTAGCCTTTAGTTTACCAGCCTCTTTATTATATATATTTCACATGATTTATAAGTGCTAAATACTGGAGCGTTTTTCCATAAACAAAACTAACACTTTTGTCGAATTTAGCGTTTGATTCTCCATGTTTTAGTTATAACATTATCATATTGCACCAGATTCTTGTGGTACAAGCATCTCCATTTTATTTTAGTTCATCTACGACTGAAGATTTCCTTTCAGCTTTGCATCAATCTTGATCAGAAATGTCATTTGTGACATAGGAAATATAAGAGAAATCCAATCTTAAAGCAACTAAATGGATGAATTCATCTATTATTGGAGAAACTTAAAACAAGATGTGCCGAGAACGTCAATCTTGCCAGATAACGCGATTACTTAAAAGCAACGAGAAGAAGCTTTTAAAGGCAATCAATCATTGATGCGAAAAAAGCATCATCTTCCTATTCCCCTATCCCCTCGAAGCGCGAAATACCGACAGAACTGTCCAAAACTAACGTTCGTTTCTATTGTCGCAACAGAAATGAATAGTACGACGGAAGAATCCAATTAAGCGTAGTCGCGATCGACGGGAAATTGGAACGGGGGCGGCGCATTCGTTCGCAATACGAAAATTTTCTGGTAAGCGACGCGCTCCTGACAAAAACGCTACTATGTATACTGCTGCTTTGGTGATTTAATTCACGAAAGCTTTTAAGTCGAGTCTTCCACCCACTCCGCGTTCGGGGCGACGTCGTTTCCTTTTCGTACCTCATCCCCTTGGCGTTGTCCGACGAGGGAAATGCCGAATGATGTTACAAAAATCTCGTCGCCTCGCCCTTTTTTGTACGAATCAAAGCTAATAAAAGTCGCGCGATGACGAAAAGCGTGGCATTAGTAAAATCGGACCGGATGAGATGTTCGGATGGAAAGTTTTAATAGCTTTTGGATTTTGGACGAAGGCGTGTTTGGGAGTAAAATGACGAAAAACCGAGGCTGTTATTTCTTTAATTAAATGCTTGCTGCAAGTGATGTTTTGAAGAAATGAATTGACGAGGAAAAGATTTTGTGAGTAACTGTACCTTCATCAAATTTAACATTTATGCGCACGTAATATTAACTTCAAGGCCTGGTTTCTCAAAACAAACATAAGCACCTGTTCAATATGAACTTATACATTCGTCCGCACCCATTCCCATCTGCTCGAGATCATTTTACGTTAATACAATGGCTTCCAATCGACTTCCGCGTTAGGACGCTACCTTAATTACGCTTTTTGTTAACGGTTAGTGCACACGGAAGCCCCCGAAGCATTCGAAACGGCAAACGAGCGGTTCAATTTAACTAAGTAAAGGGCAAATTACGATTCCGACGCGCGCAAGATATGTACCTAGTACTATGTATGTTCCGGCGAAGCGAACGAACGTTTGGTTACTATAGAACGGGCGAGTGAGCAGTAAACGTACACAACTCGGTTTGATCAATACCCTAACGGTTTGACGTCGACGTCATTTTAACGTTTAACCGCTAATTATCGAAGTGTTGTTACGAAGATGGAGGGCGACGAAGGCGAGCAGAGAAAGGAACAGGACGAAGAGGCGAAGGAGAAGAGGAAACGGAGACAAAGTATGAAAAGCGGTCGTCGGCGAAGGCACAGGCACGAGAAGAAGGAGAACTATGCGAATTTTAATTTCGATATGCCGGGGGTATTGCGGATTGTGTTAGGGGAAAAGACGCAGAAGGATATGGGATGTTTGGTGGGCGAAGACGTTACCTCCGAGAAACCTTGGAAATTTATCAAGAAGGAAATGTTCGAGGATCATATAGAAATGAACGAGGATTCGGAATTTTTAACCATTCGCTTGGATCTCATCACGTATCCCAGGCAAGAAATTTTGATAGGATACGCACCGGATGAAACAAGGGAATACGATGAATTTTACATGGTACTGGCCGAAAGCGCGGAGGATAAGATAAAGGATGTAATTGAGAAAATGAAGGAGGAACAGGAAATTAAATTATCCAGAGCGATCAATAAGAAGGTTAGGCGTTGGAGAGGTTACGGAAGCGAAGCCGAAATAGCAGAGTACACGGACAAAACGAACAGGCCGCTAATCGAGGTGGAAATGGAAACTGCATACCCCATTATGTCACCCAAGGTCACTTTTAAGTTGAGGCCAGTGGGGGCGGCAAGGGATGGTTATGCCGAACTCCTTTGCGATCGCCTAGAAATCACGACCATACCCAAAAAGAGAATCCACGCAGCCGTACAAGTAGCTCCGTCTGTTATAACAACCGAAGCCCAAACCGTCTGTAGCTATCCCAAGAACGTATGGACCCAATACCATTACGAATTCATGCCCGTGGAAACTTTATCGAAAGAATTCGCAGCGAGCATGAAGAACTACTTTGAAACCCAGTTGGATGTACTTTGCGAGTACATCAGGGTTAACGATGCCATCAATCTCTACACGAACGATTACGAAAACTTGGTTACCGATCTAACGTTCACCAAGGAACCGCAAAACGTAATTTGGGAGGAGTACATGTCTTTCGCCGATTTGAACGAGGCCAGGAACAAAATGATAGCTTCAGTTTGTTGGCATCCGATTTGGACTGGTACGGTTGTCATCTCCTATGCCGATTACGCTCCCAATATTTATAGACGACATAAATCGACTGCGGATGAGGTAAATCAAATTATCCATTCATACTATTTTACTCCAAATGTATGTATTATGTTAGGTAAACAAGATCATCCACGGCGTCAACCCCGTCTTAATCTGGTGCTTCAATGACGGATTGCATCCGAAATTATTTCTTGAGTCCCATCGGAAAGTTAACGTGGTGTCCTTCTGCCCATTTAGCGAAAACCTAATCGTTGGTGGTTTGAACAACGGGCAAATAATCATTTGGGATATCAAAAACAAATTGCAAAAAGTTGAAGAGGAAGAAATTCTAACTACGGCTCAACAGAAATACAGGGTGCTTATGTTCTCGCTAATGGAATGGATGAAGAACACGCGGGACTTTTCGCGAGTACGCATCACAGCCGAATCGGACGTGCAGTACTCCCATAGTGCTCCAGTGACAAGCATCAAGTGGATGTCGCCATGCTGGAAACTTACGAAAACGGGTCAGGTTGAAGAAATCAAAGAAGGTGAACCGTACACTCTGCAATTTGCCACGTCCTCCGCCGATGGGTGTATTCTATTTTGGGATCTTTTGGCGAAACCGACTGCGACCGTTGGTGACTACAAACCCCATCGGAAATCGAGGAGGTTGAAGGTTCGTCCGACCGCTCTAACGATGGACGTTTCCCCATTCCGAATGCTCAACCGTTTACTCCGACCGCATTACCGGTTAATTACGATCAATACGAAGAAGAACAAACCGTTTCTTCTATCGTGCGCTGATCTGTTACCGGTGTGCGTCGAATATACCCATCCGAGTACGACAGGACGACATGCTTTAACCGAAAGATTCACTTGCGAGCCCATCATTAAACAACCACCGAATCCTCCACAAATGATAATGGTTTGCAGTTCGCTCGATGGGTACTTCATCACCGTGGAGTGGGAAGGCTACGATGTAAATCCTGGCGAAGTTGTAAATCAAGAAACTGTTAAAATAGCAAACGTGGGACGATACCATGATGGACCGGTGACTTGCATCGACAGGAATAGACTAGCTAGCGATACTTTCTTGACCGTGGGCGGTAAAGTTTTCGCAATTTGGAAAGATACCTATCCTCATCGACCTATCATCTGGCGAAAATCCAGACACCGATATTTACACGGTTCTTGGAACATAAAAAATCCAGCTATGATAAGATTAAGCAGATCGGACGGTAACAGGGAAGTGTGGTATCTGATCAAACGTACAGATAGGATGTTCTACGAGCAAAGCCTATCGGGCGATCTAGTTTTAGGTTCTTACACTCATCCACCGAGAGGAAGTTCCACAGACGTCTTAGGCGTTGCCGATTACAACGGAACGTTGAGGATATTTTACGTACCGATGGCTTTAGCCGAGAGTTCGGAGGTGAAGGAAATATTCGAGCAACAGCTTGAACGGGAAGTACGAAGGAAGAAAGCCTTTTGTACCTGGCAAACTAATTGGTTGCAAAAGAATCAAAATATCGTCCAAGAAAGATGGGCGAAAAGAATAGAGTTTCAACGCAAAAGGGAGGAACGTGCCAAAAGAGAAGAGCAGCGATTATTGGAAGAAAAACAACGAATAGAAAAGGAGCACATGTTAGCTGCGCAGAAATCGGTTCCTCAACCAGGGCATTATTTCGATTGGGCTGAAGAACAGTGGCGTATTAAGGAGGAGGAACGCATGAACAAAGTGCTTCTGGTTAAGAAACAACTTAATCCCGATTTATTGGTGTCGCAACAAATGCCTTTGAAGAATCTACAACAGGAAGAGGAAAGGAAGAAGAAGAAACAAAAGGAACGATTGCAAAAATCCGATAAGATTTTTGACGAAACTGTAGCTATGCTCTTCCCGGACGTAATAAAGAAGAAACCGCCACCACCGTTAGATCCGTACGCAGGTGGAGATCCAATACACGAGAAAAGGGCGTGCTTGGAGGAATTTGGCGAACTCGCCGAAGAATGCAAGGTTTATGTGAACGAGAATGCCTTCGTGTACAATTTCGATTGGAAGAAGGTTATGCAAGCGGGTAGAGACAGGAGACGGGCTATAGACAATCAGTATCTGACGTTTTCGCATAAGGATAGGCGTGAAAACGAAAAGAGATTGAAATCGGATAGATTTAATGCGGGCGAGGAGAGCAGGTCGTCTATAAGGTTGCACACCGAATCGGAAATTGAAGGTGGCAGCCTTAGCGTTATTACCGAAGTTGATTGACGGGGAAAAAATGTGAAATCTTGCGTCGCTTTCGAGATAATAAAGATTGTTGCATTTGTCCATTTTTTAATATAAATAATATAAAATCCAATGGTTGCGTCTTTTATTGCGTTAGAAAAAATCGTGATGGTACCTACTTCCTAATTAGACCTTAACTCCATGAGTTCTGATGTTGATGAAAATAATTTTGAAACACCTACTACCAGTTTCAAAACGTAGATGATTAGGGTTGGAGGATGAAAATTCGGCATTTCATAAATGTCACTAGCGCGTTGACCCACTTGAGGGACAAATTGCGAAATTTCACCGCAAACCCCGAATCTAAATATCTGTCCACAACTGCCACACCCAGAAATTCAACCATTAACTCTAAAGGCGAAAGTCCCGCTAAAACCCTCAAACCCGAAACAGTATAAGCAGTACCAGTGATAGGACACACGGCTCACAAAGAAGAAAAGTTTTGTTTTCACAAACTTTTAAAAATTTTGAAAAATCTCATTTTCGCAAAAATCCGATTTTTTCATGAATCCAAAATGTAAACCGTTTAAAGGTTGTAACACAACACGAAA
Source organism: Chrysina gloriosa (assembly GCA_038088585.1). NCBI lineage: Eukaryota > Metazoa > Arthropoda > Insecta > Coleoptera > Scarabaeidae > Chrysina > Chrysina gloriosa. The sequence continues at coordinate 23,490,079 of CM076093.1, read as the reverse complement.
TTCTACATTTTAGAACTAGAAAATGTGTTACGTTCTTCAAAGATTTCAAAGGTTTTCAAAATTCCAAAAAATTTCATGATTTTTTACATTTTAAGGTTTTCAAAATTTAAACTACCAAAAATTTACAGCTGTTTGTTATGTTATTTTTTTTTTTCCAAAATTAAAAATTTATCAATTCAAAATTCAAAAACTTGAAAATACGGATCTCAAAGTCTTTCGAATCTGGAAGATTGCTCAAGATTTCAAAGCTTTTTCCAATTTCTCAGGATTTTAAAGTTCTCCAATACATGTCTTCCAAAATTTCAATCGAAACTTTGAAGTACACTAAATTTTTGGATAATTGTAAGATCATTGAGTGCTTCAAATTCAATTGCTTTAAAATTGGAAAATTTGTTAAATTCCGTACAGATTTAAAATTTTTCCAAAATTGCAAAAGATTTCATAACTTTTAGAATAGGTTTTCGAATATTTTTCAAACTTTTCGAGCACATTAGAATTCGTTTCCAAATTCTCTTTCCGTCTTACCCATTCTATCTTTCGGGGTAAGTATTTTGGTGTCCTTTCCAAATTCTAGGTTTATCAAATTCTTGGGAGAATTGTCAGCTTATTCAAAATTCAAAAGCTTTAAATATTAATTAAATTTCGGGATGATCTTAAACTTTTCCAAAATCATTTTTCTTTTATAATTTAAGAATTTTTCAATATTAGATAAATATATCATATAAAATATATAAATATATAAAAATTTTTAATATTCTTCAAACTGTCATAATTATCCAGTTTTTAAAAATTAAAATTTTTGAGAAGGTTTGAGATTTATCACACGCACAATTTTAAAACTTGCCACATTTATCAAATATTTCAAAGCTTTCCAAATCTAAAATTTTTCAGGAATTCAGAACTTTTAAGATTTTCTTAACACATTAGTTCCCGCAGTCCTCATTTTAGTACGGTAAACTGTACCCAAATGAGTACAGCGGGTACTAATGGGTTAGTACTTCACGATTTTGCAATATCCTTCAACACTTCAATATTACGAGGCTATCCAATATTTTTCAAAATTTCAATGTTTTTTATGTGTTTAAAATTTAAATTCTTTTTCCAAAATTGAAGGTTTATCAAAATTGTTAAAATTTGATAGATGGCTCGAAATTCAAGAAATTAAAAATTTACTAACTTCTTCAAAGATTTTAAATTATTCTAAAATTGTAAGGTTTCTCAAAATTTCATACTGTTCTAAATTTTTTAAATAGGTTTGTCGATATCTTTGAAAATTTCAAAAATTTTTAATTCCTGAGTATTGAAGTATAATTGAATTTGGATATTGTTACTATTCGGACAGCTATGTACAAATGCAAATGAATCTGATTGTGTGGTAGCCCTTTTACAACTCCCAGTACGGGCATACAGCGATACAGGAACACAGGAAAACTTCAAAATTTAACGAAATCTCGAAATTTTATAAAATCTCAGAATTTAACAAATTTTTATTCCTTCAAAATGTCAAACTTTTAGAAAATTCGAAGTTTATAATAATTTGTATAGATTATAAAATAGTTTCCAATTTAAAACTATGTTAAATTCTTGAGAAGCTCCAACATTTTTAAAAATTCCAAAATTTCTCAAAACTTAAGTTTCTGCAATTCTAAAATTCAATATTTCAAAAGTACTCGAAGTTCTTCAAAATTTCCAGAAACTTCTCAAAATTTTTTTCTTTTTTAAATTTTCAATCGCTTTAAAATTTCAATATTTTTAATTTGAAATGCTTCAATAGTAATGGTCGTCCGATCAACCATGGTATGCAAAACATCACATCAGGAGCTTCATATTTTTTGCTTTCACACACATTCAGGAATACCAGGAATGGTATGTGGAGGTATGGCGAATATTATGCATTGGATGACCCCTATTATTGTCCATTGCTCAGAATGAACTTGATTTAACACGTTCAGTGCCATGTCCACCCATATGGGTAGACGTGGCACAAGTAACAAACTATCTATTTATGCCAGGCACTGAACGTGTTAATGGCTTAGTGAGCCCCAAGTCTCACCGGAACCCTTGTATATTGAACTTTGGTTCCCGAAATCGTAGTGAAGATCCCCAACCACTCTTGAAACATGTAAAATTTAATCTAAACCTTGGATTTTCGAAAAAGAGCTTTCTGATAAGAATCGAACAGTGGCGTCCAGGAATCCAAGGCAACCAATGTTGGTTTGGAAGTATCTAAGGTTCCGTTTGAAAACTAAGGATTAAAAACGAATTGGTTGTAAGGTATAAATGGGTATTTCTTTCTGTGTTCTGATTTGCTTTCGCTGAAATAGTTGAAGTGTTCCTGGTAGTGCGGAATTTTGTTGCCGACAGATGTTACGGTTTGAAAACAAATTTCCCAAAATCGCGTTGAATGCGCAGACCACAAGTAGAACCCAGATTAAGTTCACCGTGTTTGTGTATCTGTCATGCTGGCGTACATTGTATAGAGGATCTTTGTTGTTAAATGTCATTACGCTTTGTGTACAACACGTTCAGAAGTAAATATTATGTCATGTCAACATGCGCCAACGAAGTGGCAGAGACGTAAATAAATTAACAGAGCAAATGCAATTTGGTCGATTGTGTTGATGGTGTCAAGTGCGGTTGCTATACGTCTATCAGGGAAATTGATGGTTTATAACTGAGAAGACTCGGTAAGGTGCTGTTCGGATGCAAACAACCAATGGCGTTGCTATACAATTCAATTGTCCTCGGATGTATTAAGAATAATTAAAATTAAAAGGAACTTCGGTCACCAATTCAACATTTAGATCGATAAATATCCGCTCTCCGTTGTAACCATCCTCACCTATTCATTCAGGTGACTCGGCATTACTCATTAATTAAGATGCCCTCCAATTCTATGGAGATTCGAATAGCTTTCCTGTAATTAATTTAGCCGCGACGTCGCCCATCCCACTAGTACGTTGCTATTAGACAAATTACATTAAATCCATCAATGGAAACCTACCACAAAGACGTGCTTGCAATCAGTTTCGGTCGTAATCCGGCTAGCGTGTTTAATAATTAATAAAGGTACACGCACGCGGCAGTCGTGGATGTGCTCGTCTCGCAAGAAAAACTTTTGTGTTCGATTACAGCCGCTATATTACGAACCCGGATCATTCGTCGAATACAATCGAGGAACCCGCCGCCGTCCTCACCTGAGAATTCTGCCGGGTTTCTGCGTAATCTTCTACAATTTTAGATTTCCCTTGCGCCAGCATCGCCTATATTGGCGGATACATCTTTTATGAGGCTGTGTTTGCGCCTCGCCAGAGGCAAATAAAGGAATAATCGACGATAGTCGACGCTCCTCCACTAATGGTCGGTGGTAGGAAGAACGAGGAGGGCTTGGGGCGTGGGCGTTGATCAAATATTGGCGGCGATAGTATCGGTTTCGAAGTGGCGAAAAAACCAAAAATACGACGCGGGCAAAAATAATAGATTCAATTTGGAATTTTTCCCAACCCATTACAGTGTTACCAATTTTTCCGAAACTCAAAATTCGTAAATTACCAAAAGGTGTTTCCCAAAACAAAGAAGCAAATTACCTCCAATCCTAGCTAAATACCATCTAATTTCGCTTTTCGTTCGTTTAGCAACCTTACTTGCGGTACCCACCCTGCCAGCCTGCATAATCAGACCCTTAACGGTCGAACAGGTTCGCAAGGTTTCGATCAAATTGGGCGACTGGTAACGTCTTTGATGTGCATGTAATTCGATTCTAAAACGCATTAATATTAATTACGTCGAGAATCGAATTTTGGCGGAGTAAAGCTTCGCTCCGAGGAAACCTGCGTAATTAATTACGGAAAATAACGAGGACCGTGATTGTTCAAGAGCCCTCCGCAATACTGTATATACAGGTAGACACGGTTGATAGGTATTTATTGCTTGAGAATCGAATTTCGAAAGGGCCCGTCTACTGTGCGTAGTAAATTATTAACTTCTCACCCCGAGGATGCTGTATGTTATGTAATAGGGCACGCCAACTTGACGTTCCATTTATTCACGTCCGATCGGTTCAAGTTTCATATTTGCAATTTGTGAGGGGATATTTGGAGATATCGATCTATCTTAAGTATTACCTTTAATAAGGAAATAATTATAGTAATGGATTTCTACACAAGAACAGCTTACTTCTCTAGTTGGGGGTCACTGATACATGAGGCACCCTGATACAGCCGTTGTTCTATTCCTACCAACAGTTTTGTTTTGTTTCTTTAAATACTAATGGATGATGCTAGTCAATCCACAATTACCCAAAGAAAATCATTTGTTTCCAGTACATTTCTTGGGGCACATAAGTGTAAATGTATTTTGAAGTGAATACTTCTTAAGGAACATCGGACCAGCTCGAGCGTAAGCGTAACCCGTAACCGTAAGCGTAAATGTAAGCGTAAGAACGTTAAATTTACGCGGAGCTTCGCTTCGTGTGGAGGCAATGAAAACAGAGAGTATGATGTGCGAGCGAGAGGCGATGAGTCGAGCGATCAGAGCAGAGGGAATGCGTGGCGTGCTTGAGAAAGAGCATAGAGAGAGTATGATCTCCGAAAAGATTTTATACTTACAACTTAATCATAATGACTTCCGAATCATCATAATTTAACGTATAAGAACGAATTAAATAAAACATTATACATAAAATATCCGAAAAAGATTTTCTACGACCTAATCCTACTGATTTCCAAATCATCAGAAAACACGTAGAATGAAAACGCGATGACCTCCAAGTAAGAAATACGACAATTATGAGGTATTCACTTTGCACGTGCGTAACCACACACATCATTTTTTTCGGAACAGTAAATTCTTTTAGTTCCGTTTTTAAAGGGAAAATATATTTTAGTTTGAGGCCAAGCATTTCATTACAAGTAAGTCACGTTGCTTTATTAATTGTATTAGTTACTTACTTACTCAATCCTGAGTCTTCCTACCGTGAGGTGTAATTGTATTCGTGTAGATCTTATAGCGTTCCGTTGTATCATTAATAGTTATCGATATGCAAAAAACATATAATCCGGTCTCTGGTTGTAAGTTTAAACGATTGTTTTAATACATATGTGGAAATCAATAAATGTGAGATTAGGTCAATGGAGTACATTAATACATCAAAGAGGGGGCTGATTGATTCAGGGCACAATGTTCCCGTTATACAAGTTCTGTACAACGTATCCCATTCACTATCCACACTTTCCCACACAACTAGATTTCATTTGTATGATTGTCAGAGAGTATGGTGAGAACATACGTACATGAAAAGAACTGAAAACCAAACATAGATGAAGCAAGTACACAATTCTCTTCTTGGCAAGTACGAGGGCGCCTTCGAAGTTGTACCAAAAACCAGGAAAGGAAACTACGCGCCTTTAAGATTTATATACTTTTGCACGCGTTCAAACCAATTCTCGAAACAATTTCTCCCATCTGGTTTTTGGTGGTTTCGACAGCTCCTTGAGGGGTTGAAAATCGCTGTCCAAATGTTTTCTGTTTGTCTTTCGGGAACAAAAAGAAATCATGAAGGGATACATTAGGCAAACACGGTGAATGAGGCATTAATTCCATGTACTGCTAGTTATAAATAATCAATTCTTTGATGTGCTGCTTAATGCAAAATCATACGAAACGTTTTGTGAGAATTGCCTAACAAACGCGGCCATTTGAGAGTTACGTTATGTTCTAATTTCTCTTTATTGAATTATTACATATAACTATATGTAAAGTATATGTCCGAGTCAATCCGACCGTTTTCGTAGCTACAACCTGATGAACCCACCAATATTTCTAACCAAAGTTACTCCACAAAAATAGAGTCTCATTTGATAGCCATCCGAGCCAAATTTACAGTGGAAATCAAGTAAGATATATGCTAACCGTCAGTAGGGCACACCTTTTCCTAACCTCCTCCATGTAATATGTTTACTATAGTACGCATCTTGTATCTGAAGTTGCTGTACAGCGTTACCCAGTAATTGGCGCATTAATCATTAAAACAAAAAAGTTTTTCTGGAATTTCCTAAGCAAAATCAGGAATTTTACAAGTTGTGTCCAGGAATTCTGATACTACCACAGCCTGTTATAAGGAGATGGGGAACGTGCTGCGATGCAACTTTATATTACAAAAAACTATTTCAGAAACAAAAAGCATAGTTTTAAGTTTAAACCCGCAAGTTACAAACGCGATTAAAGAAAGTCAACAATAGTTTATGAATTCGCAAGTTGCAAAACAGATATGTAACTTATTGCCCAACATTATGCAGTTATCTCCGATTGTATTAAGAATTTTCAGATCACGTCCTTGTCATTGAAACAATCAATAATATTTATACGAATGCTCGTTAGATTAACTAACTGACTGTACAGGAAAACAAGTAGCTGAAAAATTACGTTCGGTTTTGCATCTCCAGTCTAATCGAAGAAACAAACGATTATTTCCTTGGACGTGCTTCTTGAACGAAGTACTTCAGTTCATCTTGGAACACCCAAACTGTGAATTACTGCTTAGTTTCCGGTTTATACGTAATGTCCAAGTTTAGTCACCTGTTACGATGATCTATACGGATTTTGCAGTTCCTCGATCGAATTCTTGAGGCATTATCTTCCAACAATTAACACGAGCCTTGGTTTTGAGCTTCGCTCGATTTATTCAGATCTTTTTCACCCCCAAATTATCATGTAAATTCGAATCTATTGCAGTCTTCGATATGGATAAGAATACTTTTATCTCACTGTAAGTAACGTGCCGATCTTCTTCAATCATGTTGCGCACCAGACCGATGCTTTTCAGAATAACAACATTGGTCAAATGTCAAATTGTACAAAAGTAGTAATGACATCTCAACAATGCCACTGTGTGGTCATTTGTAAAACATAAAAGGTGCCCCTCGTATCTAATAAAAGGAAAGCTGTTAATTACTCAGCTACACAAATAATTTAGAGGAGCAGCTTAACGAAATAAAGAAAAAGGGTTGAAAATAAAAAACAAAACATGAAGGAGCTACAGGCAGAAAAACGACAAAAATAGAAAATTCCTTGTTAGCGCAAATCATGAATCTAACACCACCAGCAGGTCGGATAGTACAGCATAGTGAGACAATTGACAGTTCTTCAGATGAATTTGATGAAGAAGAATTTGAATATAATTCGATTTGGCAAGAAGAAGCGATGACAAAGCCTCTACTAGAACAAATATAGGCAGAAGACTTTTGTGTTGGCGAAATTTTGCACAAAGAAATCAGCAGTGTATTACGAGGCTAAAGTATTATCCATACATAGGATACAGAATCTCAAGTTTCTTCTATAAGAAAGAAACCTACATTGTAGACATTAATTTTGCCAAGGATCAAAGATAACACATCAGTTGACGTGGAAGATGTGTTGTTATAAAATTGGTGCTTCCAACTGGGATGAAAAAAAAAGCAAAACATGGCTTTATTTTATTCTTTTCGTGCATATTATGCAATAATTGGCTGGCTTTTTACGAGTATTTAGCCGGATTCATTTATTTACTTTTTATTGTTCTTATTCATACCAATTTAGGTGATGCCCAATCTTTGTTTCATTCTGTCCCAGAGGTGGGGCATGTTGTCATACGTGGCAACATGTGGGAAACGGTCATTCACCTTTATATGAGTGATTTTTGCTTAATTCTTCTGATATAACGTACAAGAGATAAGCCCAAACTGGAGGACCGTGTAAACATGACTTTAAGGAAATAATAGTTACGACCTAATAAAGGCTACAATAGAAAAGAGTGTCGATCTGCCTCAACTCCTCCTACTCTTCATTCAGTATTTCAGTCTTCAGTATTTAGTACTTAAGTTACAATTTCACGCTGCTTAAAACTAGATAAGTACATTTTAAAGCTGTACTTAGTGGTATTTTGTGGAAAGTTTAGCAGAGAATAGAACAGCATGCATTAGTTTTTCGTAAATATTTGTGACGAAAAGATATTACGAATGAAGGGCATGTCTCTGCAAGAAGTAATTTAAGTGAACCAACCGTTGGAGGGTGGAATTGAAACGTTGAGATTGAAGATAGCTATTTCGTTACCAACGAAACAAGTGTCTCGAATTAATTAATAATCATGTGTTGCAGAGTAACCAATATATTTTGGTTTCCATTTTAATTATAATTTTACGTCCATATTTTGAAGCGTCAGTCTACTTTATATCAGCATAAATCTAAAAATGAGTTTACACGAAACTAAACATAGGTACATAAAACAAAGCACAAATTTTCCATTATCTATACCTAATACTCGTATAACAATACTGAATTATTACAAAAACATGAAACAACCACCAAATTCCCACAACACAGTGAGAACTAACAGTAGGAATATTGTAACATGTGCGTAAATTTGCTATGTTGATACGCCTGGTTTATCAACGACCAATGATCCGTTGTGTTCACTCGAGGCTACGGATGAAATAACATTACAATGGACTGTTAAATTGAATAGAACATACTCGGCTTAAACAAATACGCGAAACGTTTATTCTAACCGAGATCAACAAGATCTTCCGTTAAATTAAACATGTACGTACCTGTTTCATGGATGATCGAATTCGATTTTTAAAGGGAAAATAACGCTTTTTAAACCTAATGTTAGTTCTTGAATCATATTTCCGTGTTTGTTTCGAATTGTTTTGCGAAACGAATTGCACTAAAATTTCAATTACAACTTCAGAAGCCGATAGCGTCAAGTGTATTCATCGGTTATCGAGTTGTAATTTTTTCTTATAAACGTACGTACGTTGAGTTTGTCTAATAATTATCGGGACTAAGTTATAAACAGAAATTTAACAGGTTGGAGAAGAAGAAATCCATTATGTTTACGTTTATTTTAAGACTTTATTTAACATGGTTCAGATTGTCCAATTTTGGGTCGAATATGCACTGTTTTACTTTAGAATTTGTTGTCATTTTAAAAGTAACTTCATAATGCCTCTCTCATAGAAGCCCCGATTCCTATTGGCACTCGGCTAAGTGATTTTCACAGTCTTCCCTTGATGCCAATTCCTCATCACTAAGGAAATTTTGCAATGATAAAAAAATGTAACGCTTAGTGCCAGGTCTGGACTATAAGGTGGATGTATCAAAACTTCCCAACCAAGCTCCCGTAGTTTCTGGAAAGTCACTATAAACGTGTGTGGCATAGCGTTATCCTGATGGAACACAACATCTCTCCTGTAGTCCAATTCTGGTCAATCGCTAGCTTCAAACGGTTCACTTGTTGACAGTAGAGGTCCGAATTTAGTGTTTGGCCATATGTAAGCAGCTTATAGTAGACAATGCCTTTCCAGTCCCACTAAATGCACAGCAAAACTTACCTGGCCGTTAGCCTTGGTTTGGCCACCGTTTGAGCCGCTTCACCGCGCTTTGACTACGAGTGTTTCCGTACAAAATTGTCGCATCTGACTCATTTCTCATCCTGAGCTACCATCCGTTTAAGAAATCGGTCGATTTCGCTCCGTTTGGACAATTCATCTTTCGTTTTTGCATCAATTCGTGTGAGCTACTCCATTTGAATCCAGCTTTATGCAGATGGTTTAAATCTGATTTGTGGTCGATCTTTAGCTCCTGGGCTGATCTATTTCGATCATTTCCATGATTTTATCGACATTTTCGACGACGGCTCTATCTGTGCAAGGTGTATCGAAAATACCGGAACGGAATCGACTAACCCAAAATTTTCGCCTTTATCAAAGCAAAATTATTAAATTATTAACATATTTTTCATATGTCGAATTTTCTCTTTCTTAACTTCCATTCTTTGCACCCTATAACTTACAACTGAATCCACCAACCAAATATATGTAACCCTTTTCTTTAATACAGAATGTCGCTTTTTCAAAGAGCACAAGTCTGAATTTTTTGATCAATACTTTCCGAGATATATCTAATTAGAGTCATCTATCGAAAGAATGATGAATTTCTTTTTCTCCAACCCTAACAAAATTTTATCTGGCATCATATTATACACCGAGCAGATTTAGAGATATATGTATGTTGTGGTTATGTGGTAGGATGCTACGTAATTCAAATAGAAGCCATCAGAAACAAGAGCTGGTTTTGTTCTCTTAAACAAGGCATGTTCGTCATACAACAGTTCGAGTCTTGTACACTATCGGCCAGAGTACAGCTGGCGTGTGGAATCCTGGGAGTGCAAGTGAGAACGAATAAACTGCTTATTACTGTGATAATGGGATAATAATGGGATCGAACAAGATAGAGCGTGAGGTGCGTTTATCTAGCTCATCATCGAAAGCTTATACTGTCCACTATTGAATAAAAGTTTGGCTAAAATTTAACCGTTTCTTTCGGTCTTGCCCAACTTATCGCTTCAACGGGTTGAAGTTCTTTTCTATTCCTAAAAGCCCTAAATCTTGACTAGTTGCGTTTCATTTTGTTTGTTGTTCAAGATGTTCCGTACAACATTAATTCCTATCTGGGGCGAATGCATTTATAATTAAGCCTGTTCGATGGAATTGCCAATGTTGATATTTCTTAAAATTTGCATTACGTCATACCATAATGTGAAAATTCTTGCAGTTCGACGGGTTTAGAAGAATCATGTTCTCTTGGATTGAGTCGTTGCAAATGATAGGATAGGAACTTAAAGTCGACAAAATAATCAAAATTTATCTTGTTCTTTGTTTCTAGTAGATCCATCAAAATCGAGTAGATCAATTTTCTTCAAAAATTTGTGCCTCTTTGTTAACTAACGGAAGTGCTTGAAGTGAATAGTTTGCTATTTTAAGGCTGTGAACTAGCTATTGACCCACTGGAACTTGGAAATCTAAATTCAGATTCGTCTCTAGATCGTGCACCGCAACGTACTAAAAAAATTACTCACTTTCAATGAAGTTAGAGCTTCTTATATTTGCTTATAAAAATGTTTATTACGCTGCAAGTGTCTACGTAGTTGAAACGAATGTCCATTGTTGATGACAAGTTATTAATTGAAATATGAAATCAAATTGAATTATATTTTGATTTTTATATCGTTTAGCACCGATAACTTTAAAATATCTGCTGATTTATGCCAACATTTCATAAAAGCAAAATATTCGCCAATGGCGCATAAGTCAGTGATCAAACAAAACAGTTCTATCTATTAAACGACGGAAACAGTAAGCTATCAATTACATTAAAAGCAATCTCATACTACAGAATCATCCCTTTATGTCAGATGCTGCTTTAGTAGTAATTTATCGCATCAAATTACAATAGTAATCGAAAAAGGGCGAATAAATTTATAGAGTAATCATCTATCAGCGTCAACGACAAAGATACGGGGTCAAGTTTTTACTGTCTTCCCACCACTCACTTCGTGAATAATTTATTTCGAATTCATCCGGAAATAGTGCTGATATCCAGCTTCCTGATCGAGGAAATTATTTATTACCACCACAGAACTAATCCTTTTGTAGAAATTAAAATCTGCATTGCAAACGAAATATTCCGGCAAACTTTCGCGGTAAATTGTATCCCAATACGAATAATTCCAATTCTATTTCGAATTTTGAATGCGACGTAATTAAGCGATGATTTTAGAAATAGGTTAAATTATAAACGCAGTCTCGTCTAATTTAGCGATGGAATTATATCGGTATTAATTGCACCGGGATTTTCATTGTTAAATGGTGCATGCAGGCGAGGCGGACGCAACGAACGAAACGAGGCGCCCAACTTCGACTTCGGTAATAATTAGGGCTTCTGTTCTCCGAATCGGGGCTCGTTTCCGGAACAGTTTCGAGTGTCGGAGGGTATTGAGGAACGGAAACTTTGCGAGTGGATGTGGATAGGTACGTAGAGCTACGCGTCGTTTGTCAAACTATAATTTACGATACTCCATCGCGTTTCGCAAATTGTTTCCGGTACAACGAATACGCCCTTTTTCATGCGAAAAGTGCAACTGGAAAAAGAAGAGAATCGGTGATGAATTGTACTGGAAAATGTTTTGGCTTTTCTAAAGTTTAAAGGTCCACGTAACGTGTAACCTACTTTCAATAACAAATCCACAATGCTGGTCAGTAAATAATACGCCTAGAAGCTCTGAAGAAGAATCCAAGAGCATTCAGTTCTACATCAACTGGCAGATCAATTCGTGTATAAGGTCCTACTATATCCCAATTTCAACAACTTGATCTTAACACAGAAAAATACCGAACATACCAGGACTATACAGAAACTACCTTACGTTTTAGAACAGAAACAAATAAAAGTGGGAGAAAACGTTTCTTATTACATTCACGTGATAGCCTAATTCTTAAGCTACTTTTCAACGTAATCTCCAATCAAATTGAGGCACTTATCGTAGCGATGCACCAGTTTGTTGGTACACTGGAATCGCATTTATATCCGCCCTCGTTTATATCCTCCCGCACTTAATCTCGCTGTGCCTTTCACTTATATCCATTTGGCATCGTCCTTTCGTATACCTGCTGACTAACATGAACCAATCAGCCGTTGTGTCTCTGTTAAAATAAGCCAATCAGCGCGTTGCGCGCCAATTTCAATTTGGATCGCCCTTCTCAGTTCTTTTAATGTTTCACAATACCATGCAGAGTTTATCGGTGAACCACGTTTGAGGATATCGATAGGAAGAACACCTTTTCTGTCCCAAAAACGGCTACCGTAATTTTGCTTGCGGACAATGTCTGCAAACATTTCCTTGGTTTCCTGGAGGAACCTGTGTGTCCTCATTCTATAGACTCTTTCTTTTTCATAATTGACATATTTTACTCCAAGACCAAGAAGTGAGTCGCTATCTTTGTAATAGGGCTCTCGAAATACCAACGATGCCGCCATTCGCAGTCTTTTTTGTAGTCTTCCGACAAAAATGTTGGTACCCAGATGGCACAAAATTTATGGTAACCTAATTTATCGTTTACAATTTCAACCACAACCTTCGTGAAATTTGAGGAAACTTAAACGAGAACTCCGAAATTGTACATTTCTCACGAATTTTCTCATTGATTTTCAACACCCGTTTATCCACTTTTAAGCAGAATGCACCACTGCCTCACTCCACCTTCACTCATTGTGTTGTTTCCGTATACTGTACAAAATTTCCGATGAATTTCAATTGGCTCGTTGTTTTCTGCTAACAAAAAAATGCACAGTCTACTAACCACACGCAATACGAACCTCGTGCTACCGCAGCTGGATGTGCACTAAATGAAGGAAGGCCCAGACCCCAAATTGGCGCCGATAGCCCCGCCCCTTACTACGTAAGTTCAAAACGTACGTTACTTTCTAGATAGTCCTCGTATTTCTGATCTTAAGGATATAAAGGAGACAAAAGAAGCGATGGAAATATGATCTGGATAATGAGTGAAGATTTGATCGTGGAAAAAAGCAACAATAAAGTCAAAGAACTGAAGAGACTTTCAGAAGACCAAGGTCTTATTTGGATTATAAAATTACAGAATTAGCAGACAGTTCTCTTGAGTGAGCAACTGAATTGTTGACGGCATGAAGAACGTAATATCGACATAATTCAAATAGAAATGGCAGAGCGTAAAGAGAGTTTCTGTCATCAAAGATTTCTTTTATTTTTATTTTTTAAACTGCCAGGTTCTATATATTATCTAAAAATAGATGCCGAATTTTATCCATTCGTCTTTAGAGTTGGTCACCAATGGGACCAGGCCCTTATATCGCTTGAAAGGAAAATAAGTCCTGGGGTAATATGTCCCACTGATTTATTTTAATTACTACAAATGGCTCATTGGTAGTATTTATTTGAAAATAGGAAAAAACTGTTTCTTACTTTTCTTCTTGTTCTTCTTCTCGTTAATCCTTATGCCTTTTAGCGTCGGATTATTTTTGGATCTTACGACGATTTAATCCATTCCTTCCATCGTATCCGGTCTGTACTCATTCTTCTCATTTCTGCTATGGTCTTCCCTCGCTTTCGTCCTAATTCGTTGACTCTGTCAATCCATTTTTTCCTTGGTCTTCCCTTTTTTCTTCTCCCGTTATTTTTGGCTTTGTTAAACTCTTTTGTTCCATTCTAATTATGTGGCCGTACCAATTCAGTTGACATTTTTCAATTCTTTTTAGTATATCTTCTTGATTTATCATATTCCTTATCTGTTCGTTTTCTATTCTGACCATTTTTGTTTTCCCCACGATCTTTCTCAAAAATTTAATTTCCATAGCTGTTATTTTGCTTTCGTGTTTTTGCTGTATTGTCCAGGACTCACTTGCGTACATTATTGTGGGGGCTACTACTGCATTGTATACTATCTGTTTGATCTTGGGTTCTATTTCTTTTTTCCAAAGATGGTTTGATTCAGAGCGTAGTATATGTTTGTGGCTTTCCGTCCTCTTTTTGCCATGTCTAGATCAATTTTTCCATCCTTCGATATAATAGTACCTAAATATTCGTATGCGTCGACAATTTCTTCTTGTTTATCGTTTATTTTAATTATTAGATTACTGGCTGACTCTTTATTATTTATCACCATTAGTTTGCTTTTTTTCTACGTTTATTTCCATCTTCATCTTTTCTATTTCTTCTGTCCATATTTTTGTTAATTTTTCCATTTTCACATAACTGTCAGCTATTAGTGCCAGATCATCGGCGTACAGTAATGCATCCACAGCTACAGGTTCCAGTCTGTTATATCCTAACAGTGTCTTCACAGTTTCGGTGTGTTTCCTCGTATTTTGCAGGATTCTGTCCATTACTATAATAAATATTAGCTTAAGCTGTCTCCTTGTTTTATTCCCACTTGCATTTCAAAATCTGCTGATCTTCTTCCATTCACTTGTACTATCCCCCTAACCTGACAATATAGACTATTGATTATTTGGCGCATTTTTCTTGGAACCTCTAGTTTCTCTAGACAGATATCTATACTCCCTGTATCTACTGTATCGAAGGCTGCTCGCAAGTCTATGAAATTGAAGTAGATTTCCTCCCCTGTCTCAATTTTACAATTACTTCGCAAAAGTCTTGCAATTTTGCTATTATTATACCTACATCACTAATGCGAAATTTAGACTCTCCTTTTTCAGACGATTTATTATTGGCATGTTTTTTCTGCTTTGAATACGTGTTCCGACGCAATAAACAAATACGCACTTGCACGCACACCTGCAGGTGCCAATCCGCTGATAATGGGGCAATACATTAGAAACGACCACTGGAACATTTTCATATTTCGAATAAGAAATGTATTTTTGCCAATTTTTAAAATTCGCCTGTAGTGCATGATCCCAATGAGAGTGGAAAGGGTAAGAGCCTTACAGAGAAGCTCTCCCTCAGACGCATGCTGTGAAATGCTGTCAAGGTCTTTGACAACCATGGATATTAGAGTGAGTCAAATATACTGGCAAAATTTAAGTTTCCACAGCGCACCTCATTTACCTAGTGGTTGTGTTCGTGTGAACATTGCAGCTGCAATTAGAAGATCTCGACCACTAGGTAAATGAGGTGCGCTGTGGAAACTTACATCTAGCCAGTGCACACCTGATCTTGAAGTGCGTTCCTATATTTGACTCACTGTACATTACTAACTAGGTAAAATTAAATTTCGTTTCATGATAAACTACGTTTTATTATCTTAAATAAAGTGGAGTTACGTGTTTATCTAAGTCTGGGCTTAATGTTATAGCGCGAACTAGTCGCTATAAACGATACAGACATTCTAGCCAATTGTAGTATAAATTTCGTCTGAGACCGATAAAGTTTTATGGCGTCGATAATAGAGACTGAAACGGAAATATTCGAGGAGGGTGGATATCGTCGAAGCCGTACTCGGAACTCGCTGACGTTCACACTTTCGACATTCGTACGTTACAATGCAGTTCCAAGTTTTTGATAAACCAATCGAACATCTATCGGTTATCGCCGTTTTATCATTCGCCATTTCTCGAAATGCGCTGCGCAGCCGGTCACGGCGTAATAAAATTTATAACAACGCACTAGTACTGCAACCCCCATCAATATTATGGTATTTCGAAGTATATTTCGCCCCAGTAAGTACGTGCTTTAAACACAATACGCACGGGGTATTGGAGTTTTGCACGACGAAATTTGAAATTGTTCGGACGTCGCGTCGATTCAATCGCGCATATTCGGGACAATATTGCGAGTTTACAGGGTTTTCGGCCGTCAATCACGGTTAATTCGGTTGTAAAAAATGTAAAATCGAACTCTCCGGACGTAACAATACGTTTTTGATTTACAACTTCATTTCCGTCTCCATTGTTCATCATCCCAAATCTGTAACGGCTCTTCGGAGAACGTATCCAGCTTGTAATTGAATGTGTAAATACAAAATTTGTAGCAATCAGTTTTGACATGTCGATTTACTTGGTACTGTACTCGGTATGGATTTTTCATAGTGCACATGTTCACCTCTACAATCAACATATTTCTGCATTCGTCAAATTCAATCTGGGAAACAATTTTCCAATCTCTCCGCGTTAGGTTCTTTATTTCCTGTCTACACACAAACTTCTTCGACTCATATTAAACGTAAACCCCGAAACTTATCCTTTGCACATGGAAATAAAAAGAAATTATTACGTGCCTGGACTGTATTATTGGCGAAAAACACAATATTTCAATGTTTTGGGCATTCAAATACAATTGCTCGAGGGGCAACGCGAATTCGAGCGTTATCAGAATGGATATGATCTTGCCTCTCTTGGGCGCCTTCGGGTACACTTTGGAGAATTGAAGGCAAACGAACTGTAGTGAACCATTTAGCATTAACAGTACGTCAATGCTCCAGTGCTACAGTAGAAACATATCCAGTAATACCAAATATAATAATAAGTATAATCCAACAATACGAAGCATCTTTTAATATCGACTTTTTCCACAAATAATCCCTATTGGAGCCCACTCATTCTTAAAAACTCAAACTGCCGATTGGGGCTTATTTTGCTGATAATAATAGTATATGTACCGGTGTTTAGTGACTCGAAATAATCATGCAGGCCCACTAATAAAGAAAATACTCAACTGGAAATCGGGAGGAAACATTCCAAGAGGTAGTCCAAGAAGCCGGTGGAAACACCAAGTCTATAAAGATGAAAAATGAACATCACAAACTGGAAGACAAACGCGAAAGAAAGACGAGAATGGACGAAAATAGCGGAATCGACGAAAAGACATAACAACCTCTGACAAAGGAAGCAGAGAAACAGAGAAAACGGATTGATCCACCGAATACAATGGGTCAGAAGAGCTAAAAATTAGCAGCCGATACTTTGTATTTAAAGTTTCAAAGCCAATATACATATAATGATTTTGGGCACTAGATGAGATGACGTGTTGTCAATGCAATTTGGTGTAGATCTCTAGCATTTCACCCATTCTTCTTTTTGACTGTGGTCAAACTATGGGAGGTATCCAATGGGGTCAAAACCTACGTACCCTCAAAGTGTTGTTAATTGCTTTCAAAGATGTCCATCCTCTTCATTCATGTTAAAGGAATATAAGTAACATTTTTGTAGTTTCTTTTCTTGCTAATTGCCCTTCTTGGCTGAGGAAGTTGGAAAGTGTTGCTTAAGTAATATCTATCAAATTGAAATTTACTGTATCACCATTTTAACGTAGCTATGGAAGACGTCTTGTCATGTAATACTAGCCTGATTCCTTTAAAACATTTTTCACGGCTTAAGCTACATTTGAAATTGTATGTTCGTTAACACTTCGATACCCATAATGTTCTGTGTTCAATTCCATGATTTCTTATCTTAACTTACGTACGTATTTTAAACATATTCAAGCATATTTGCCAACTGTTACAGTCATTAGACGTGTACAATTAAGAAAAGAAAATACTACTTTGTTAAACTACCATTTTCTTGTAATACCACCAATTAACGGGCTCAATCGCACATATTAAACATGTAAACAACTAACTTAAAATGTCAAAGAAAATTTCTTAAAAAAATTCACAGCCCGCTAGAAAGACTTAGCGGAAAGAGAGCATCCCTCGTATACTGAATATTGTTCTTAACCATAAACAAGAAAATTAGACTTTTTCGAAATTTTGCTACCAAATTTATTTAAAATTTTTCTATCTTTAGACCAGGAAAATTAAGTTTCAAATTTAATGCCTGCAAGCGGTAAGCGACCTGGCCATAATACGACAATTTAATCGCTTTACGCCATAAATCCTTAATTTCGAGGAAATAGTCGGTTTTTCCTTTCTGGAGAAAAATTTATGGACACTATAAATAAAAACAACCAGCGTTAGGGAGTTCCCCATCTCGTGGATCAATATCTCTTATAATAGAAACAATAAAATTGTTCTTTCGGAAAAGTCATAAATTTTATTTTCGCGTAGAATTGAACGGTCGAGAAACACCGAGGAAAAAGCTCTATAAATCGCGAGCGCTGTAAGGAAAAATAACACGTATCTATACTTCCGTATCTACAAATTTATAGATTTTATGAGCTAGATTATTGAAAATTTTAATAGAATGGTATTGGGAAGTTAGCAAAAGTCGCAATATGGGCGAACGTTTCTCAAACGAAATCTATGAAATGTCTTTATAACAATGTAGAGATGATTCTCTACGAGACCTTCCACACTTTTCTTTTTTTTTTTATTAATTATAGTAAGAAGTAGAAAATGTATAGAAATAGATCTGAATGTATATTGCTCGAAGCAATTGACGAATACTGCCACTTTTTTTAAATTAACGTATTAAGGTGGCAATTTGAACATTAACAATATTGCGGTATCTGCTTTCCAGAATTGCGCCTCTCGCTTGCAGATCATACTCTCTCTCTCTTGTTTACGTTGTCTTTCACACGAAGCGAGCGCCAAGCTCCGCCTAAATTTAAAGCTTTTACGCTTACGCTCGAGCTGGTCTGGTGTTCCTTAAGAAGTATTCACTTCAATAATAATTGTGGTCGCCACAAACGGCCAAAGGGGCTGCGTATCTTGCAGACATGGAACCAGTCAAAGCATCAAACAGTTCTTGCGGAATTTCATTGCGTTCTGTTCTCAGAGGATGGTGGAATTCAGGAATCGTGCATTAGATCATATGTCGACGTTTTCCTAACGCATCCCAGATATATTCAATTGAATTACTGAGAATTTGCTGATCATCATCTCGATTCCCACTTCATCTAACAACACGGCGAGGTTGATATGAACCGCCATTATTGTCCATGAAAATTATTATTGCTCCCTCATAGAAGACAACCATTGACTGCAAAATTTGATTGAGGTATCTTCGAGTACTAAGGGGACTATCCAATAAAAGACGAAGATGCGTGTGACCTCCATCACTTATTCATGGCCATGCCATAGCACCTCTACGTTCATGTTGTGGCCTCCCTCGAGTAAATTTTGTGTTATTTCGAGGGTTTCAAGACTCATACTAAATTAAAACTTGGCTCCTATCTTCCTGAAAGGAGAATATTGATTCATCACCAAACCATTCTTGCCCCTAATCATCAGATTATCAATTGGGGACCTTTTCGCGGTATTAAGTAGGTGGAAAACATATCATTGGTCTCTGTGCAAAAAGTACCACTTCATATAGTCGACTTCTCATGCTTCTCGTAATTATTTTATTTCCATTTCAACATTTTCTCGATTTTTCGATCCCAGGTTTCTAGCATTTATGCATCTGCAGTTTGGAAACGGACCACTTTAAACTTGTAACAAAGTGTCAACAAAGCCTACATAGGCCAATTTTATATTTTACCTACTAAAACGAAATGCAATACTTATAGTTTCCCCTCAGCTAAGATCTTATCTACACCAGGCACATAAAGCTTCCCGAGCAATATGTAACGAAACCACTCCAACGCAAAGGTCATTTAACCGATTCTATAGAAGACTATCATCTTTGTATATACGCCGAGCTGTTTGCTCAAGGCGGAGTACGTTTCGTAGACCCCTAAGATTCGTGAGGAAGAGGCGCTCATGTCTAAAGCTTACCGAGATCGAGCCTGATACCCGCATTCGTTCGATTCATCTCTCATCCATTAATCCGTTACACTCCATTAGAGGCAATTTACGGAAAATGATACGTTGCCCGCGATCGCGTCGAGTGTATTATGTTACGATAATTCGAAAAGCGCTTAAAACGTCAATCGCGTTGGATATGGAAAAACCAAATTGCGTTTGAAACGGGTTTAATATCGTGGAATTTGCGCTCAACGAGCTGGAAAACTTCATTTCTTTTCTGCCGCTTATCTATTATATATAATTGTGTGTGCATTTTGTTTAATTAAGCATTCTCATTAATTTAGAGTAGTACTAACAACTAATTCCATTTAATATAGAAGAACCACTACACGAATTTGAGGATTCTCTTCTAATAGGATATGGTGAAAAATCATGTCTTCTTTCTTAAAGTATTTTTCTTTACAACCAATACACCTTGACACATGTTGGAATCAGTTTTCGAAGCAAATGTAAGATGTAAAATCAGAAATGTAAACTATAAATTACATAGAATCTCTATAAGTGCTGCAAAACGAGTGATACGCATTTCACTTGTTGCAAACAGGAATAAGAAGAGGTCCAGTGGGTTTCCAATCTTCAATTAAGAAAATGGCGTGTCAACGAGGTGCAAAACAACCAATTATAATTGGATGTTTTGGAAAGCAAAATGTTAAGGCGAATAGTGGGGAGGAAGGAGACCGGAAAGGCACATAAAAGGAGGACGAACAGAGATATTTGCGACATGTACAATTAAGTAACCGTCACCACGGTGGTGAATTCGAGGAACAGCAGTAGCTGGTTCACGCCCAAAGTAAGACACATGTTAGAACTTGAAGGATAATAGCTCATAAAAGGCGAGATTACAAGAAGAAGAACGTCAAGATAGAGATGGGATGAAATAACTGACGTATAGGCCGAAAGTTTTGTTAACAGTGCAAGAAATCTCCGAAAGTCACTACCTTGCGAAGAGCCTAAACGACCTCTGAAAGCAAGGGGACAGAAAAGAGATGTACAAGGAGGATCTACAGCGATATTAATGGAATGTATAATGAACTAACAATCGAGATGGTGGTGAAGGCGGGGAAGCTTCAGGATCTGGATCAAATCCAAAGGATAACAAACGTTAGAACTCCAAAGACGATAGTTCAAAGAAGATCAGATTATAAGGACAAGAAGGGTAGATCAAGAAAGAGATGCGACGTCATCTTTATGCTAGATTCCTAAAGAAGACGTCTTGAAAATCAAGACTAACGATGGAAAGGAGTATAAGAATAACAGACTTATAGGCCCAAAAGTTGGTTAACAAAGCAAGAAATCTCAGGAAGCCACTATTGTGCTAAGCGCTTAAGTGGCCTGTGCGAGCGAGGGCACTGGAAAGGAATGTAAAAGAAGGATCTACAGCGATATTAATGGAATGTACAATGAACTAAGCTTCCAGACGGTGGTGAAGGCGAGGAGACTGCAGAGACTGTAGGTCAAATCTAAAGAATAACAGATGTTAGAACTCCAAAGATGATAGTTCAAAAAAGATCACATTATAAGGACAAGAAGGGTCGATCAAGGAAGAAATGCGACGAGATGGTTATGCTGGATCCTGAAGAAGGAAACGACTTGAAAATCAAGGCTATGAATGGAAGGGAGTGGGAAGAAATAACAGAGTTACAGACCCAAAATTTAGTTAACGCACGAAGTGACCCTAAGAAGCTACTATCGTGCTAAGGGCCCAAGGGCCATGTAAAAGCAATAATACATATAAATGTTGCAATTAATTTTGAGGCTTGATGTTTTATTTGTAACGCCCTGGATCGGATTGTATGCAATACAGCCCTCACGTCGAAAAACGCACATTACAAAGCAATCTTTAATAAAAAATGTGCTCATCGCTATAAAGTCGAACAAACAGAATTTTAAATGAAAACGAGGGGGTAGATATTTTTATTTAGCACAAAAAATAACATTCCTCTTCAATGTAAAAGCAATTGAATCAACAAAAATTATTCCACGTATACGCAGATCTTTTTCGAGTCAAACATGTAGACTCGACAAAGACCGTTTTTAACCTTCCTATACTCACGTCAAGATGAAAGACGTATACTATACTATATAAATCGGTCTCACAGACCGTATGCGTGAGTATAGGAAAGTTAAACAATTTACGCCTGACGAACGGAAAACGAATATCGTCACAGACGCACCGTCCACAGTTGAAGTTAATTCGTTACACTTTTATCGACTAATAGAAATAAACGCATAACGTATGGTATATCCGGACGCAAAAATGTGGTAATAAACGTAATTTGCAAGCGCAAATACTCGGTCCGCTCCAATCTGGAGATTATGCGAAGTCCCAACGGGTCTGGGGAGAAAAAGTAGCTCAGCGCGAAATTTTCATCACCGCTGAAAGCACTTATTTGCATCTAAACAGAATGTTTCCTTTGTGAAGACGAAATAATTTCCAGATCTGAAGCGAATAAGTATGTTAATGAAGTATTTTGATCGCTAGAAAGCTCCCCACCACTTCCATCGCTGCCTGGAACTTCTTTCGACCTCAATTTCGTCATCGTCGTTGGTTTTCTTTCTTTTCGCCCCATGCCCTTCAAAGCCGCAAATTTCTCGAATTCAGGACCGACAGAACGGGATCTAATGATTCCTTTATTAGGAGAAATCTATTAAATATTTAAAACTGTACTTCGTTAAGGTAGTTGTCCTCGTGCTAGAACTTATTACTTATGGAGGTATTCGGAATATTAAATTGCAGAGAAATGTCAAAGTTACACAAACGACGTTATTAGAAGGACAGACTTTACAGAAACTTTCTGTCCTGTTGCCGTACTAGTACAATTTAATATGCTGCATCCGTTCTATAACTTAATGAGCAACATCAAATGGCGAGCATATACCTAGAAGCTACATATAAGCACACATATTAAAGCGAAACATTAAATTACAGTCTAAACATGTTCTTCGTTTACGTTTTGAACTAGTTCGTAATGGTATAGCTCGTAAGTATCTACAAATATTGTTAGAAACTTTAGGATTAATAGTGTTTGTATTATATTTGTGCTTAGTTTACATTTTGATTTAATACAGCTTGCCACAGTTCTGGTATAGTTTGAACTAACTTTGGACTGCAACGGTTAT
This sequence comes from Chrysina gloriosa, assembly GCA_038088585.1. Lineage (NCBI taxonomy): Eukaryota > Metazoa > Arthropoda > Insecta > Coleoptera > Scarabaeidae > Chrysina > Chrysina gloriosa. The sequence continues at coordinate 23,466,956 of CM076093.1, read as the reverse complement.
AAACAGAAACCTGCGAACAAGTTTTCTTAAATCAATAATTTATTTCTTTTAACATGTTTCACCAAAAATAAGGACGTACTGCAATTCAATTTTTTACGGCCCGATTCTAAAATCACGCTTCAAAAATGGATATTTTTTAAATTAAAACAAAAATCTGCAGTATGCTCAATTTCAACAATAATACTTATTTATTTGCCCAAATTTACATTCCAATTACAGGGAAACACCGTTGAATAAGAACTAAATTTAATCATAGGTTATAGAGCAGTAAATCCAAAATTGAATTAAATAAAATTATGTATAATAAATAATAAAAATAGAAAGCAGAAATATAAATAAATAACGCGTGGTAACCAAGCAACATATAGAAGTTATTTATCTGCATATATCTGATTGTAATTGCAGGACATCACATAGATAGGTGATTTTATCATTAAATTGGTTCTGGGGAAGGGAAGATAGAAAATGGATGAACGACGAGTGAAGAATTGAGGCACCAGGAAACTGAATGAAGATAGAATCTCCAAAAAGTCGCCTTCATTGTGAAGAAAATTGAGGCTGAAGAAGAAGCGTCTGCAGGAGAGGGATAGTACCAGGAAACGGGAAAGCAATACGGAATGCCAGCCCCTCGAAGAGTATACACCATCCACTCTGTACCACATTAATTTTTACAAATTTCCATTGCACAAGCTTCAAGATATATTTTTGAGTTCTGTAATGTAAAGTATAGCGTATTTAATACTACATCAAATGTTACTCCAAAATCAGCACCCGACAACGGCATATTATAAGATTGAGTCATAAATAACTTTCATTTCTTAACATTTATTTTGCTTTCATAAAAGAACAACCCCATATTAATTCATTCCCATCTTCCTAGCAACTTTCCAAATTCCTAATTCCTCCTTTGCAAAATTTGGTTTGGACTGGAAGAAATTTTCGGCAGCCTGACCGACTTCCTTTTCAGAATTGAAGGTTTTTCCATTCAAAAAATGTTGTAGGGATCAGAAAAGGTGACAGTCGCTCGTGGCAACGCCCGGGGAGTAATATGGGTGTACTAAAATAAACCATCCAAGTTCAAGATTTTTAATGGGTCACCCTTGCTGTATGTGATCGCCCATTGTCGTGTAAAGGAATGACGTTTTTGCGATTGATGAGTGCAGGACGCTTCTCAAGGACTACATTCTTTGCTGCTGCTGAACGTACGCATCTGGAGACTTGTGGCGATTGATGTGCGATCTTCTTTTTCTCTGTTCACTGAGATTGCGAGGTACACATACTCCTAACTTTCCGTAATTTCTCGATGTGGCGGCAAAAGTTGATTGTGATGTATTAAGCTATATTTCTTGTTGGTTGACGTGGGGTTTTACTCGAATATTGCCTTTAGAAGATCGTCATTAAAGTCGCAGCACATACCGCCTTCGGTTCGTCTTTAAACTTTGGTGCGTTGTTCGTTTTGCCAAAGCACAGAAGATGTACGGATCCAAAACGACCCATTACGGGAAATGACTGGCTAATATCACTTATTGTTAGCTTCTTTTTGTCTTGAAGTAAACATTTCATAGCACAGAAACAAACGTCTATTTAATAAAAAGAAATTTAACAAAAGGAAGAACAGAATATACGTTTACTTAATAAACAAGGCGGAATGTAAAAATGAACATTTAGTTGAGACAAGAATAATTCAAAATTAAGTTTATAATGTACAAAAGAACAAGTTTCTATAAACACAATAAATTTGAAAAATAGTTGCAAGAGCTTGGAGAGAGTTACAAATACAAACGAAAAAGTAGAAAATGAAATTCTACATATCTCTCATATGTAGGCTGCAGTGCAGTCCTTTACTTTTGTAAAAGTTGCCAAATAAATACATCTTAGTGAGATAATTTATGTAAGAAATATGTAGAATTTTATTTTCTACTTTTCCGTTAGCAAAATAAAACATTTTATCTAATTGTAACACTGTTTGCATATTTGTTCTAAACATTTCTTAGAACAAACGTTTCCATACTTGCAGTACAAACTAGCAAACACTTATTATCTGTTTTTTACATATATTGAGTCGGCCCCTCTTTTCAGATTGAGTTGATGTTGAAGCTGCTTCATCTTGAATAATTGCTGTCGTAGATTTTATTTTTTCAACAATGTCCCTTGCGGCTTTTGTTCTAGAAGGGTACTTTCTTCTTTCAATCTGTAGCTTTACCAGCGACGTGGTCAAATTGTCAAAAAACCGTCGTCGTTTTCGACGATTTTGAACCTCAACTTGTTTCGAGAATAAAACGTAGGCATTGTAAGAACTAATGTCAAGTATATTATAGAAGGCGATAAGTGACTAACGTTTTGTTTTCCTTTTTGTTGTATAACACATAACCACTTTATCCATGATGTCTAGTATAATTACATGCTTTCTACTCGTTTGTAATAGAACACATACATTTGTTCGATTTCTTCGGGAAGGTATAAGACCAAGCAAGTATCTGAAGTAAATGCAAACTTTGAAGACATTTTTGGTACATTTTCGTTTGTAGGAATCCTGATGGAATAGAAGTCTTGTGCCAATCATTGTACATACATTTCAACTCTAATATTGTGGCCTTTCAATCGATAAGATAGGTACGAAACAAACCGTATACCCTGATTTTGTTCTTTGACTCCTCCAGGAAATTTTCCAAGGTAAGGCTGGTGGTGCGTACGTACGCCATGTTACTGTCGCATAATACCCAAAATTTAATTCTTTATCAACCAGACTTACTGGGCATGCATTGCCTAAAAGAGCACCTGTCTATGGAAGTAAGACTTGACACTCACTGAACGATATGCAAGCACTGTGGGATAAGAAATGGTGGAGGCGTTTATATGTAGGTCTCAATGTGTTACTATTACTCAGACCGCGCTGTAGGGAATTAAGCGATATTCAGTTTCTTTCGGCTTCTGAAGAGGGCAAAAGTGACCCAAACAACCTACGTGTGTAAATTTAAACTACTAAAAACTGAAACAAATATTGTTCCGCTTATTACAACATCTTGAAGTCATATTAGTTACAACTAAAGTCTTAAGAACTCAAATTTATGGAAGTGGAAATAAAAGTTTAGGTGATAAATAAAGCAGCAATAGGGTCGTAAAGAACCCGGAAGACGCTCCAAGGTTAAGGTACCTTCAGAACGAAATTTGACAAACAAATTTCTAATTGCCCTATCGGTTATGAGTCCTTCAGGCTATACGCGGCACATTTTTTCAACAGTCATCGTAGCACTATTGCCTTGTTTAATATCCCAAGCATCACATGATGAACACGGGCTTTTGGATTTCCCATTTTAGGGGCTAGGCTAGGCACTTTAATGTAACCTGCACCACAGGAAACAGTTGTCAGCAAACTAACGGAACCCTTATCTATTTAATTAAATCAGAAACTCGTTATTTATGTTAGTTATTTATGACTCCAACTTATATATCAACCGTTTGTTTATGTTGTTCCTGTTGCCGAAAAAGAAAAAGAACAACATGCCCAAAATGTTAAATCAAAGAATAACCTAGATCATCCTCTATAAAGTGATTTTAAAAGCTGCGTTTTTTGGGCAGCTAATGAAGTAGCTTTGCAGTGGCTTACTGTGCAAAGACAAATTGCATATTCCAATAATTTTTGCTCTAAGTGTGTCAAATCACATGTTTTGACTCGCTGTGATCTTTCTGTTCCCACTTCTTTTCATTCAATTTCGCTTCATCTAATGAATTAATTTAGACTATCGAATATTTGTAATCCTGACTCCGCATTAATACCTAATTTCGCTCTACGTCCCATAAAATTTATTACATATGTAATGCGAAATTCGTAGACCGTTATTACCAGATTATTCCAGATTATTATAGCACAACACCGTAGGTGGAACCGTCGCGTAATCGCATTATCTACAGCATCTTGCTGGTGTATCGGAATCTAATAGGAAATGAATAATGCATACACGTGTGGATATACTATGTGTCCGGAATATTAGGTATTCAGAATAAGCCAATCGTAAATCTATATATCGCAGTAATTATGCAACGTTGATTAATGCACTCGCGAATCGAGTTTTATCGCCCTTTTGTCGTGGAAATGGTATCCCGTTTAAATTTGCTACAATTGACGTAGATTGGACTGTATACTGCGAATTTTTCATGTTTTGTGAAATATCGACGGGTTCGTATCGGCGACGTGAAAATGTCTAAAATGGTATAATATTTGCGGAATGCTCAAATCGGACGATCCTATCAATTTATGTATATGTATAATAATATAATCGGTTATTTAATGAGCGCGTAATTATTGTTTCCTTTTTCCGAATTTGCTAAGCGCCTTTTCCCAAAAAATAGATGCGTTTCGTACAGAATGTTACGTGTGCGTTTAACGCGCCCAAACGCCTCTACGACGACGGAATAATCATAAATATGTACCTATACAAAAGCCATGCACTGGCTTCAGTGGCTCCAATTTTTTGTTCCCTTTTGAACTGCATTTGAAACTCATTGTTCAGTTTCTACACTTTTATACATCCTCAGTCATTATTTGTTGTATAAACAGCGTTAATTCCTGCATTACCAATTTTTTGCGGGACTGGATTGGATGGTCTTAAGACATTTACTGTTATATGAGGGTAATTCGGAAAAAATTTCCATTTCCAAATCTGTGAGACATGGACGGAGATAGCATCATTCTTGTGGCGCTGTAAGCAGGTGTTCAGCAGGTATTGAGATATGGAATGAAAAGAAGATGTGCTGCAGTTGACTTGCTTACTCTATCAATTGAAAATGAACGCAATCATAGAAAATCCCGGCAAATTGGGAAGTGTGTTCAGTAGTATGATTTCTGTATGCCAAAATCTTACAGCAGCTGCGATTCATCGCGAACTGTCTTTACTCCTTACGGACCTAACGTGATAACATGCCCACTTCCTGTTTCATGTTGGTTCATGATAATGCTCGACTCCACACACCCTAGAACTTTTGCTGCAGTTTTATTGGAAAGTTTTTGATGGTCCTCTCTATAGCCCAGATTTACTATCGAGTAACTACCACCCCTTCAGGCCGACCTACATCGCAATGCTGTTACAGATTGGTTTCATTCCCAAGCTGCAGTTTTCTTGAGGAAGGTATTTCAAAACTTGTCCAACCTTATAACAAGTGCCTCCATTTAAATGGCGATTGTGTCCAAAAGTAAAGCGCAGTGGTAATCTTCAAATGTATATAATAAAATTTCTGTAATTAGGAGTATCCCTCATTGGTCACCAAAGGGAGGGTTCTCTCCCGAATTACCGTCATATATGTAAAGAAGAATCTTTTGCATCTGGACTTAAAAGAGTAAAAAGGAAGAATGGTCTAACAAGGTCATAATGTGTTAGCAGCCATAACAGTGGTACCAATGAGCTAAAAACTTGATTTTTTTATATTTAATTTGAACTCCATTTTTCATGATCGGACATAAATGATTGCACAAACTAAATGCCTGCTCACTGCCGCTCTCTACTAAACTAACCTAACTGAACATGCATTACCGTTCCATACGTCCTGTCCCCATTTTCATGGTTTCTGAACCATTCTACAATGCTCGGAAAAGTTCGAGATTCCATCTTGCTTGAAGCAGAGGCGTGAACCATAACATATTCCAAAAGGGGACCGCGAAACCAAAAAGTTTGAGAAACGCTAATTTACGGCATCAATTTCGAATGTGGTACATATTCTTCCCTCCGTCATAGCTGCTTTTGTGCCGAATATGAATTTGTAGAGTAAACATACTCGAATTAAAGTATTGTTCTTTGACATTGCAATATTTAAAAAAATAGGAATTAAACAATTACTAATTTGTATACAGCAGACGCTCGATAACGTGAACTAATTCAGACCAAGGGTGTTTCCACATTATCGAAATGTTTACATTAGTGAAAGTGATTATTAACAAGCAAATTATTTAAAAAAACCTTTAATACGACAAAATAAAATACAAAAAATATTCGAACAACCTTTTGTAAACACTAAGGATAACAATAAATCAAAATAGTGTTTTATAATCGTGTATTACAGAACGAACCTCAACCAACAAAGTCGTAATGAAGACTACTTTTGCAAAATCAAAACTACATATGTATGTATACGCAACAAAAAGCATCTGTGTTTGCTATAGCAATGATTTATCCCGGGAATGTATACAATTAAGTTCAAATATGGATATGTGCTACATAAATCGGGGACTCCCCTACATAATTCGATAACTCGGGGATTGATCAAACTGGGCTTTTCATAGGTAACTTGTAACGCGTTTGTAACGCTCGAAGTTATTCGTAGACGATCGGAAATTGCGTGCTGTTTACGTTATCGATATATCGGACTTACAATACTTTTACATTATCGAGCGTTCCGTATAATCCTATACTACGAAGTTTGTGTTTACATTAGCGCAATGTTTCCAATATCGGGTATTTACGTTATTGGGCGTTAGCTGTATATCAAATGAAGATTAAAGCAGATAATAGTATATAAACATCGCACGGACTTTTGTGGTTACCTGATGCGTACATACGTACATGTATACTGAAACCTCATCTACGTTTATAAATGATAAAGATCACCTTCGTGTGGAGAGCTTAAATATTCCGTTCGAGCTAATAACCAAACTTCAGGAAAATTAATTATAAAACTTTCTCACATTAATCGTTAATCTCGATTTCCTATCGCGTATCAACTGTAATTGGTAAACTAAACCGGCTCCTGACCGTAACTCCTACAATATCCAACGATTGATATCAGAAAATTAAAATTTATTCAGGAGCAAATAACTGAATTTTAGAAAGGCCACCGCCGCGCGTTGCCTCCGAATTTCGCCGGAAGGTTCGCGCGATATGGAAAAGGGTACGACAATTTACGGGGGAAAATCAAAAATCAATTTTAATTCCCGTCATTTTAACCACCCGAATTGCGAAATTGCAGATACGCCGGCGTATCGCGCAAATGGCCGATTAGAGTGACATTTGCCGGCAACTAGGTGGAATGTTCAACGGTAAAGTATTCCAGGTACCCCTCTCGGTTTGGTGGTGGTGACCATTCATCTATACTAACATTTCCATTAAGCGTCCCTCTATTTTGGGAAGTAACATTATTAATACCTACATACATTCGTAATGTGAAACTTTGTAAATTTCAAACTTCAAGCGTAACAAGACCGAGGACTAGATTACGGGTTCCGATGTTTGTGATGTATTTTAGCGAAGCTTCGCTCTGTGAAATCCATGGATTTAGGTGCAAAGGACAGGGTGAATAATTGAAATATAAATTTTCCGTTGAAAGCATCGAAGTGCATAAATATCTGAAGATTAAAGATTTTAACATAGAGGAGAAGTTGGTAACTTCTTTTTTAAAGAAAGTTAATTTCGTCTGTCGGGATCGGCAAAAACTATTGGAATATACGAGGGCGATACGTAAAGTTATCGGCACGATCCCACCGTTGCCGCGTAGTCTGGTTTAATGTGAGTCTGGCAGTGCTAGGGAGAAAATCGTTCGGACATTCTTTCGTGCTATCTTGCTCGTTTAAAATGGCTGCTGCAATTGAAAATCCCGCCGACTGTGAACTGCGTGCTGTTATCCGATTTCTGTGTGAAAACGACATGAAGGCTGCCGAAATTTATCCTGAACATTCTTCTGTTGACGGTGGAAATGTCGTGAGTGACAGTGCGGTTAGAAAATGGTGCTGTATGTTTCTAGAAGAACGAAGTGGAAGACTGTTGTGACGAACGAACTGTTGGGTAATGTCGAAGAGAAAATTTGTGAAAATTAGCGATTCACAATCACAGAACTGAGTGCCTTTTTCCCTCAAATTTCACGTATAGTGTTACAGCATGGCTTAAGTCACAGGCGGCAGAGTTCTATTAATCTTCCTGTACTCACGCATACGGTCTGTGAGACCGATTTATATAGTATAGTATACGTCTTTCATTTTGACGTGAGTATAGGAAGGTTAAGAGGGCATTCAAAAACTGCTTCATCGCCGGAAGCTATACAGAAAAGTAATTTAAAGTAGAAGCTTTAAGATATGTATACTAAAAACCTCTTCATGTATTGTTTTTCTTAATAGCTAAACGAAATTTCCCTAACGAATCGCCTTTGTAGTCGAGGTGTATTGTTGGCAAAAAACTAGTAAACTTGTGTTTGGCATACTATCACTAAAGAGCACGAAACAACAAAGCACGGATGTTCGGGGAAGTAGAGATCACACATCATCCATTGTTAGATGTTGTATTAATTTTTTATATGACCTTGGTCTCCTTTCCTACATTAATTTTACGCATCATCAGATATCTAGAGCTTATCAAATCTATCTTGAGTGGTTAAGATTATTGTGGCGCAGGTGGACTCCCTACTTACCTTACCTCAAGGTCTATTGCTCATTCAACTTTGAGACCTCAAGATAGATTTGAGCTGTAGGTACCTAATGATGAAGGAAAACCAAGGTCATATAAAAATTATTAGAAGAAATATTAAATAGGTTTCGGTAAAAGAACGCCTGAAAGCAAGGTGTTAATACATCCACCATTCAATCTTAATTTGCACCATCAGATTATCAGTGTTCTCGTTCTTTACTAAACCTTTGGAATGATACAATTTTCAATAATGATAATGGCGCACTTGCTTTCATCTGTTTCCGATAAAAACAAAAATTTGATGAATATGATATTTCAGTTATGATTTAGTCCAATGGAAAAATGATATTTTATTTTCTTAAAGAAATCCGCAACTATTTAATTGCTAAACTGCAGTTACCTTTAAGTTGTATATTTCTGAAAAGAACGAATCTCAATCTTTTATAAATCTTTTTTCCTTACGTCCGTTAAACATTTTCGTCATTTCAGAAAAATCCAAAAAATTGGCACTTTGTGAACAAGTAGTCCACACTCAAGGATGTTAACGAAAATATTTTCCTTATCGACCCCTGCACTTCTGGTTAATTTTCAGTTTTCTGGAAATAACTCGGCAATGGCTGGAAGAAATGAATCACAACTATGTATCGAAATAATCGTCGTGAAAATAGCACCCTAGTTCCATTAAAAAAATTATGGTGCCCTCCCCCACCTCTTCGATAAGGAGTTGTTTTCGTATATGCGATAGAGCTCGATGAGATGAGTATTTGTTCCAGCCATTTCCAAGTTATTTTGGAAAAACCGAAAATCTACTAAATTTTCAGGGATAATTTCACCCTCTTAAAACGAGATTGGACCGATAGGGAAAATACTTTCAAACGTCTTTGGATGTGGACTACTTGGTCACAAAATTTCAATTTTTTTTTTGAATTCTCGGGTTCGAGATGTCCCCTTGTTAGTATCACCAAAAATAAAATATACAGGCGGTCAAATCTACATAAATTGAGGTTGTGAGGTCAGATGATGCTATAGATTCCACCTTAAAATGAGTATTTCTCGCCTGCATTTCATAGTGAAAATTTTGCAAGCACTTCTTAAATCTGGTTTGCTCGGATCATCCAAGCTGATTACCCGATCTTTTTCTTTTTATTTGCGAGAAAATGACGTTGGGACCTTAACTTACGTTTGACAGTCTATACATATATACCGTGTAAGCAAATTCGATTAACAGTCACGTGACCAAACAAATTGAGTTGGCAGCACTGATGTATTGGTAGTAGTCGTTATTAATTCTAGAAACATACCTACAATTCGTCAAATATATTTAAGAAAACTGAAGGAAACGCTCTGGCAAAATAATTTGATAGATATAAACAAATCTAAAATGCCGCCAATTTAACCTTCCTATACTCACGTCAAAATGAAAGACGTATACTATACTATATAAGTCGGTCTCACAGACCGTATGCGTGAGTATAGGAAGGTTAAGAACGTGTAATTTTTTCTGTCTAGGGATATTTTACCACCAACTTCCTTCAGTTGAATATGCTCATTCTATACATATATAAAGCATTTGTACTTCATTTTGTTTTCGCAATCTCTCCTCTTTTTCCCCCTTTTTTTTTAAATAAACAGAGCGTATGACTCACCAGTTGGTCGTAATATGTTAAAGACTTGTTATAAATGATAGAAAATGTTTGTTATACCTACGCAGATATTTATGCAGATTCTTGCGCTTTATATACAAATCTTATTGCAATTTAAGTATTATGCCACATATTATTTATAATATTTGCGTACGTCTTACCTTTGCGCAGATTGTCTAATAGCAACAAATTTTTCTTAGATGTTTTTCCAAATTCTCACGATTTCTGTAAAATCAGTATTTACATATTAATGCACGCATAGGTGAAAATTGCATTCATAATATTTACCTTAATTTTCCTCTCATTACGATATTAAATTCCACCCACAATTCCACCACAAACTTACACATTTTCAAAATACATCTACTCTGACACGCATGCGTTAGTGTACGGCCGAAGTGGGGACGAAGATTCGCCGCGATGTAAGTGGCCATACCTACTAAAAAGAAAAGTTTGTTCCCTTTTTTCTTGTCAAAAAACGACTGCCGCAAAAACACTCTCCTCGCTTTCATTTTTTTTTGTATTACGAGAGCTGATAGGTGCGTTACAAGTTTCCAGGCAAATAAACCTCTTTTAATTGACTTTCCGGACTAATAGCGCTCTGAAGATCGTTAAATAGAAAAGGTATCCATGTATATAAATCGTATATGAATGTTAGTTTCTTCTCCTTTCCTTTTGGTTTGTACGTATAAAATTCCTAATTACTGCTTAAATTTTCAAACTCGTCGACAAAGTTTAGAAAACAATATTTTAAAGATGGCTGATATCTTATAGCGAATAGAGAAAATTACAATAACCAAAATAGGAAGAAAGAAATTAAAGCAAAATATCAGTGCTATTTTTTGGATTGCCCACTACATACACTTAGATACAAAAGTTCATAAATATGGCCGCAAAATATGAAGATGTTTTGGAAAAAATATGTCATAACTCCCGTACCTTAAACATTTTTAAAAATGCAAATATAAAACCTTCCTAACATCCTTTACATTTAGAAAACTTTTGCTATTCTTACCATTCGGTATCCATCGGTTATACCGATCACCAGTACGGCTTTGCGAGAGATGTAACTCCGCATCTAATTTTTATGTAGTTGCTCACGAAAGTGTACATACACCCTGGTAAATTGATGGTTTTGGGGTAAAAACGGATATGAAAAAAATTGTGCGTACAAAGAAACTGTTTATTTCAAACAAATGTAAGAAAAAGGAAAGTGGAAGAATTTTTACGATATTATAGGTTTTGTGTTAAAAAAGGTGTTAAATACATTGTTTTGAACTCACGAAAGTCTACATACACTTAATAAATTTAAGCACAAAACCTTTCTTAATATTTAGTATTGCCGCCTTTAGCGTCAATAACCGCTGTCAATCGTCGGGGCATAGAATTGACCAGCTTTTGTGTGTATTCAGCAGGTAATTTGCTCCACTCTTCCACAATTGCTTCTTTTAGCATAACTTTAGTTGTTATTCTTCTTTTACGCAGCTTTCGCTTCAATTCCTCCCACAATTGCTCGATAGGGTTTCAATCTGGCGACTGGGGAGGAGAATGGAGTTGTCTAGACACGTTGTACAGTAACCACTCCCTTGCTAACAATGATGAATGCTTAGGATCGTTTTCCTGTTGAAACACCCATGATGGATCAAGTTGTAGTTGTCGTACACTATCCTTTAGGTGGGTTTTTAAAATATCTACATACTTAAATCGATTCATAATGCCATCTATAAACGCCATATGACCCACCCCTGCCGCCGACATACAACCCCAAAGAAGAATAGAATCACCACCATGTTTTACAGTCGGTTTCAAATGCCGTTTATCGTATGCTGTACCACTTTTTCTCCAGACGTTACGGCGTCCATCTGACTGAAACAAATTTATTTTGGTCTCATCGGTAAATAGAACCTTCTCCCAAAACGCCAGATCCCGGTGTTCGTGCTTATGTGCAAAATCTAATCTTTTTTTCATTGCATTCGCTTATGTAGGGCTTCTTGCGAATGATACGGCCGCGATATCCGTTTTTTCGCAAAACCCTTCGAATACATTCGGCGTGTACAGGTGTTCCAACGTCTGCTGTTACATCTTCTGCTATTTTTACAGCACTTGCTTTAGATTCCGCTTTGATTTTGTTGACTATAGACCTTCGCGTTCGGTCTGTTAAATTGCTAGGGCGACCACAACGGGGTTTATCGTCGACCGAACCAGTCATAGCCCAATTGCGCAACACTGTTTGGATAGACGATCTTGGTCTCTTTATAGTTTTGGCTATTTCATTTAGAGATTTACCTTCTATTCTCAGGTTCACTATTAATTCTCGAATTTCGCGCGCAATATCCTCTCTACTAACACTTTTTCCCGTCATTTTGAAATTGGCAATTTGGAATTAGACACTGACGTACTAAATGTCATGTACGCAATGCCTACTACACGGGTATTCACCTAAATCCACAAACTCATCGTTAAACACCGCCATTTAACGGCATGTATGTAGACTTTCGTGAGATCGCGCTAAACATTTTTCTAAATTATCGCTTTTCTCTAAACACTATAGGTGTCAGACAATCCATTTTGTACTGTTACTTTTTTAAATGCATTTTCATTAAGTTTGTGTTATTTTGTCTTTTTTTGTTTATGTTTTCACTTTGAACCATCAACTTACCGAGGTGTATGCAGACTTTCGTGAGCATATATATACAAGGAATATTCATCTTTGCACCTATGCGAAGGATTTAATTAAGAATTTTCTCATTATATAGTAATTATTTATTAACTAATCCAGAAGGAAGACAACAAAGGGACGTAATACCTGCCACCTCCTTCAGATTCTAGAACGACCTTTAGTCGAGACGACACCGATGAGAACAATTTCTCTGTTATCTCTTATTTTTCAGATTATCTCCACCACTTTTCCAGATCAATCAAAGACAAAATTGAATTTTACAGATTATATTCAATGAAATTTGTCCCTGATTGATTTAGTAAAGTGGTGGAGGTAATCCGAAAGAACTTATCTTTTGGATTACCTTCTCCACTTAAACGTGGCAATATATGTATATAGCTATTTAGTTATTTCTTGTGTGATATTTCCCTTCCCACATCAAAATTCATTATTGTTCAGACATATTAGAAAGGTATTTTTGAGGGCTCTACGTTGAAGTATTCGTCGGATAATCGAAGTCAACTCTTCAAACACTACTAAAAAAATTTAAGCAAAGTAGTTCTTTCAAAAGTAAAAAGAGAAGTGGACGTCCGCCTAAGTTAAGTGCACGAGATGAATTAAAAGTTTAAATTAGCAAATACAGGCCAAACCACATATCATATAATCGTTTACGTCGTTGTTTGATAATATCGCGATTCAAGTTCCAAATTTTCAAAGAGATCTTTCATTATTTATCATTCTCTAGGAAGAATCATAGACACGCGATAAATTTTCATAAGAGTATCATATACAGTGAGCAACCACAAGTGTTCTGGATTGGCAGTACTGAATACCCTAAGCATGAAGGCTTTTGTTTTCAAAGGGTTTCAACCCTATCGTTTTCTTATTTTGTCAGCTTTTTCGTTCATGATTTATCTCGTACCTACATTTGAATAGATGCTGTTAGCACTGAATCACGTGCTTTCATTGTTACGGCTTGTTGTGTTTCGTGCTTGTTAAAGAGAGAATGAGAAAGGTGAACAAAATTTGTTTATTTAACTTCTATAGTGCTTCTACGTAATCGTAATTAAAAAGAAAGAGAAAAAGGAATAATATATCTTCTTTAGAGTACAACTCGCTCGCACTACTCCTTCTTCATGCATCATCCCAGACGCACATTAGGCGGCAAATTTAAAAAGAGATGAAAAGGAAACAACATGGCTACTTCTCGAAGTGATATGAAAACTACTTTTTTTAGACTTTTTACCTACGTCATCAACTTTTAAACTTGTATAGGTTATGTATTCTTTTCCTTTGTCAAAATTTTACTACTGCCAATATATCAGTGCTCACAACTCAAAACTTCAGGTCACGTGGTACACTCTGTAGGTACATACACAGTGATCCAGAAAGATTGACGTGTGCCGCTCTATATTAATATAACATTTCCCACTCCATATGCATGCGTTTAACGATAAATTCCATAGGCGTGCCGACAATGCATTCCTTTTGTCACTCAATGTATTACATTATTGGATTTTAAAACAAAATTAAGTGAAAAAGAAAAGTAACGAAGATTATTAATTTATTTGCCCAGATATAGAATTAAGCTGAACTTAAAGTAATCGATGGTCAAAACGATCGTAACCTAAAAGTTGATATTTAATACTGATTAACATTTTCAGTTAGTAAACCTACCAAAATATAACATATTCGCCGTTTTAATCTTGAAGAAGAATGTTTGTGATAAAATAAGTGAAAGACGATCGGAATAATCTCTAAAGCTTGCACGAAAACGATAATAAAATGACCACTAAAATGACAAGTGAGAATTTTATCTGCACGCCTATGACGAGGACGCTGATCATCGAAAGGAATTAAAACGAATCCTAATTGAACCATCAATTCCCCTTGGAAAGTAGTTTTGATAATAAAACGACAATACAGTTGTCACGTGACCGTCAATCATTCTCGATCACTGTGTATATTACATAGATATCGTCAGCACCTAAGAAACTAGATACAACAGTGTTTCGATTATGTACAACACATTTATTAGTTTTCTATAGTCTGGGCGCTCTGTAACAGCGCACAGTTACGGAACAAGTTACGACAGCCTACATATACACAGAACTACTCGTATACCCCTTCGATTCAGTACTGACTAGATAAGGGAATGTCGTAACTTACTATGCTGTTACCATTGTTTGCCCAGACTAGTTATCGATTTCTCATCTAGACAAATCGCTTGTATAGTTATTTTTCTTGTATGCCAAAAACGAAAAAATGTGTTCATTGCGTATTACTGTATGTCAGTGTTTGTTGACTGATACACGATTTGATTTCCATTTCATTTTACAAAACTAGAAATTAAGCTCTTTATTATGATGCAAATTTGTAATAAAGTGTCCTCTTGTTCGTTGTTAATGATGAGAAACTCCAAATTTATAAACTTCTAAATTATTTATCATTTAAATTTAGCGCTCTTTTAACGAAGTATACATGCGTTGTCATGAAGAAGGTATAAAGTGAGTGAAGTTAGATACATAATTTATTCAATTAGACCGAAATTTAAGATAAGAGTGTGTCGTTGATATATTTACAACATACTTGGGTGTACAAGTCTCTGTCCATACGTATATAAAGTGGGCAGCTGCAAGTACCCCAAGTTCTAAAGACCCTGAAAATAAACATTTTTGTTTTCAAATATTTTCAACCCTGTCATTTTTTTGTTTTGTCAGTTTTGTCATGCAAGGTTTTTCTTCGCCCACATTTGAATAGATGTTACCACTGAATTACGCGCTTTTATTGTAACGGCGCATTTTCGAAGAGGTATCCAAAGTAAAATAATACGCGGATATACTGAGCATAGATTATATATTCTTTTAATTTGTCAAATCTTACTACCACCGTATAAGCGTTGCCAACTAAATATTAAAACAGACAAGCGTCCCATCCAGGTAAGAGGAAATATACTTAGTTGTTGTCAAAATATTACATTAAACAACAAATTAGTCCATTATTGGAGGTGAAGAAGAAATCACAGTTGTAACAGGTTCAACAGTGATTTTGTTATATAATACGTGAAAGCCTTACTGATACGTTTAAATAATTTTGACAGTTGACAATGGTTAACAATAAAGAAATCACAAATTAGTTTGTGTTGCCACACTTTCTAGACAACATTATTTAAAAGTATAGCAGTTATAATTGTATTCCGAGAATCGTGTCCAACAGTTCTTTATATCTGCAGCAACGATTTAGTCATGCAAAATTATGGGCAAGTTCATATCGAAACTTTTTGGAAAAAGCAGGTTAGAATCTTGATGCTAGGATTGAATGCCGCAGGCAAGACCACGATCTTGTATAAGTTAAAGCTCGCTCAGCGCATAGCGACCGTACCGACGATCGGATTTAACGTTGAAACGATAACGTACAAAGACGTGAAGTTTAACGTATGGGACGTAGGCGGGCAGGATAGAATCAAACCGTTGTGGCGACATTATTACGCGGATACCCAGGCGTTAGTGTTTGTCGTAGATTGCGGGGATCGCGAGCGGATCGATGAGGCTCGGGAAGAACTCCATAAAGTGATAAAGGACACGCAAATGCGGGAATGTATTATATTGGTTTTTGCGAACAAGCAAGATATACGAGACGCCATGGACACGCACGAAATTCAGGAGAAATTAGGATTGACGAAGTTGCGCGATCGTAACTGGCACGTTCAACCTGCTTGCGGGACTACCGGAGAAGGTCTTCACGATGGTTTAACGTGGTTGATGACTAATGTTGGGTTATAGAACGATGAGACTTGGTTTTGTTGTAGATAGGACGATTTTGTTGTGGGGGCGAAAAAGAGGTTCTTTGGTGGTGTAGCGACGAATTTGGAAAGGTAATTGAATTCTGTTTTTGGTAATTTAAGTATGACGTTCCACTTGGGAACTAGGATCTATAAAAATATATGGGTTACTATTGTGCTGAATTAATAACCTTAAGATAAACTAGTTTGAAATCCAGTTTTAAGCTTATCAGCATGAAATCAGGATAATTTGAGTGAAGAAAGTCGAAATTGGAATTTATCACACGCAATCCGTAAAACTAATAGTTTTAGAAAGTCATGCATCGTCGAAAATGTGTCATGTGACTGAATAACTGTTGAATTACGCTGAAGACGCTGCAATTCTTTTTCCAGTTCCACTTTTTCCTATTCAGACTTCGGCCTAACGTTCGTTACTTTCTAGGGTTTCTTCACTTCAGCTCTGTTCGTCAGCCTTTCTTCTTGAGCGGCTAGATCTAACCTCCAAACCGCCGTCGCTCTCCGCAAATATCTTCCAATCGCTAAGATCTGTACAGACCTTTGGTGGTTTTCTGAGTGAAATACAACCTATTTTTTCGCCAGGCTTCACTGGGTTTGGGACGTTGTGCCTTTCTTGTTTTAATTTCTGAATCCTTTGCCACTTTCTGGTGTTTCATCATCTGCCAACAAGTTCTATCTTCGATGGACTGGATATGAGCCCTTTAGCTTGGTCGATCTTTAGATGTGTTTGGCACGAAAGTTTTATCTGAAACATTTTCTTCCTCTGCTTAGGCTTCACGTTCGCTTCTTTCTGAAATTTCTTTCCTTCAGCTCTATTTCACAGCCTTTCTAGTCGAACGGCTAGGTCTAAGCCCAAGGCTTTCGTTGCCCTCCACAAACAGCTTTCAATCGCTTCGTGACTTAACAAAACGTATATCTTCTGGGTGAAATATAACCTACTCTTTCGTCAAGCTTCACTGGGCTCGGGACGCTGTACATTTTATGTTATAATTTCTGAATCCTTCGTCGCTTTAGTTCTAGCTTTGGCGGACTGAATATGAGCCCGTAAGCTTTATCGATCTTTAGATGTGTTTGGGATGAAAATGTTATCTGAAACCTTTTTCTTTCTCTGCTTAGGCTTAACGTTCCCTTTTTTCTGAACCTTCTTCCCTTTTGTTCGGTTTCTACTTCTTCTTCAAATGACGTCTCCTCTAAGAAGGTTGGCTATCATCATCGCTGTTTCAGCTTTTGAAGCTGGTGCTCCAAATAATTCGGAGCTACATCCATACCACTGTCTCTAGTTATTCATTCACGAAATGCATCTTCTTCTTTGGCCTTCTTTATAGTATCTTGTTCTGCTTCTAAGCCTTTATAATTGACTATGTCTTCTAGAAGGAACATGATCTATTTCATTTGGATCGCTCTACCTTTCTTGTTATTATATATATATATATATTATATATATTTCTGGGCCTCTAATTCACCTTCGTTGTCTTTTGGAGTTTCATCATTTCGAACAGGCTTGATTTTGGACGGATTGGATATGGACTCGTAAGTTTGGTAGATCTTTAGAGATAGAATGAGACGGAAAGATATTATCCGAAAGTTTTTTCTTCCTCTGCTTAAGGGTACGTTTGCAACTATCTGGAATTTCTTTTCTTTAGCTCTCGTTTTCAGCTTTCTGCTCATGCCTCTAAATCTTAACAGAAGGCCTTTGTCGCGCTCCACAAGTAATTTCCATTCACGACGACCTGATAGACATTTCGTGACTTTTAACAAAAACTATGGCTTCTAGGAGGAACACAACCTACCTTTTTCTTCAAATTTTACTGGATTTAAATCGTTGTATATCGTTTTGTTTTGTTAAAGCTTATGGATCCATACTTCACCTTCGCTTCTTTCTGGAGTTTCAACTGTAACAAATTCTATTTCTAACGGATTTGATGTAAACACGTAAGCTTTGTCGATCTTTTGGATACTTTTGAGACCAGGATGCCATCCTGAAACTTCTGTCTTCCTCTGCTTAGGCTTCGCGCCCATTTCTTTTTGGAGTTTCTTCCATTTACCACTCTTTTTCAGCCTTTATTTTTGAATGGATAGATTTTAAATCGAGAACCTTTGTCGCCCTCCGCGAATGCTTTTCAATTGTTACAACTCGTATGCATCGTTTATCATTTCTAACGAAAAAGGAAGAAGAACGCAATCTACTTTTTCTTCACGTATATCTGAGTTTGAATCGCTGTATCTTTCTTTGTTAAACTTTCTGGATTCCTACTATATCTTCGTTGATTTCTGGAGTTTGATAATTTGCAACGTGTTTCATCCTCGAATGATTGGATATAAATTCGTATGCTGTTGGACCTAGGATGCTATCTGAAACTTCTTTCTTTCTCTGCTTAAATATCACATTTGTTTCTTTCTGAAGTTTAGTTTCATTTCTCAGCGTTTCTTCTCAATCGGTTAGGTCTAAACTCAAGACCTTTGCTGTCCACAAGTACCTTCCAATCATTACGGTCCTTACAGATTTCTCTTGATTTTTACCGAAAACATTGCCTTCTAGGAACAACATAAACTACTTTTTCTTCGTGTTTCATTGAGTTTAACCTTTCTTCTTATAATTTTTGGATGCTTAACCTTTCCCTACTTTCTGGAGCTTTCTCGTCTGCAATAGGTTTTATTCTCGAAGGAATGTATATAACCTTGAATAATCTTTGGATGCTTTTGGGACGAAGATGCTGTCTGAAATGCCGTCCTTCATCTGCTTAGGCTTCCCAGCCTTTATCTCAATCGTTATATGGTCGCCTATGTTCCACAATTAGCTACGTGAAAGGAAACCCCCTCCACGTAGAGCTCATCATGCTCCCCGGATGCATACAACTGAAGGGCGTCAGGGCTGCGAAGGTATGCACTGGTGTACCAGGGACAATTCTATCAGATTGTTTTAGTTCTTTGCTCCAAAATTTAGGGCTGAAGATCCACCACAGTAGAGGATTATTGTTTTTATAATCAGTCCAATGCGCATTGCGAACCAGCAATTTCGTCATGACTCGTGGAGTAATTAATCCAACGTTGGTGTCTCTTTAGCATATGAAAATTCGGAGATATGCGCCTTCTTAAGTTCTCATCGGGCTTCATATTTAACAGGGAAACTTATCTAATTTGTCACCACCGTGTACTCAGCATGTACCCGAAATAAAACTATCTAATACACCCGTTATTTAACGTTATTAACAAGAATAGCAACTACTTTGAACTTAACCAAAATCCAATTACCAATCTTAACCAGATATTAACGTAAATATTTACTCGCTATTAATTGATTCAATACATATTAGCTATCTTAAGCGTAAAGCCGAAATATGGCAGGTAAATACTTCCCTACATTATTAACGGTGTTAAACCGCTCGAGAGCGCGTTAGACGTAGTGTTCGCGCTATAGACTGGAAAATGTGAAATATGTATTTAATAGCGTAAGCTTGTCGCAAGTTTAACAGTATGCAATTGTAATTAAGGGAAGATAAACACGGTGTTTCCAATAAATGTGCAAAATTATCCTTCGTGTTCGTGCGTTTGAACTTGCGTAAATGCACGTAGTCTGGTTAGGATTCAATTTTATCGGGGCTTAATTGCATGGACGTTTAATTATGTTGCGGTTGCGATAAAAGCACGGATTGGAGATACAAACAGGAAGTATTTTAGATTCGGTTGATGTTTATAACGGAAAATCTGCATAGATATCAATAAATACATCCGACACGAATGAAACCTGTTTCAATAAAATTTTTCATATAAATATTGTAATAATTCTGTATCTCTGTATATCTCCGTATTAAGGAAATAGATGTGGGAAAGCATGCACGAAAAACGTTTTTAAATCGAAAATTTGTGGATGACGTGGTTTGCTGCAACTAAATTTGTAGATCAAAAGATTACGACATCTATTTTAAAACGCGACAAAATTACGTGTCCGTAGAAGTGAAGGACGAAACGCCAATAAAAGTATCCAAATTTACTTTTGACAATATGCTATTCTGCTTTTACTTTGTGAGATTCTGTTAGCAACTGGATCAATTTATTTATATACTCCTACAAAGTGACTCAGAAGAGAAGATAATAACAGTTATTTAATTAGAGCAGAGCTATTATAAATCATCTTTTAGAATCACATCCTGTTTGCCTGGTCTCGTTATTGAAGGGATGATGGGGACTACTTCTGATGTTATATGTTTATACTGGCCTACCTGATCTGACCTACCACCTCTATTCAATGCCAATAGCAATGTGCTTAACAAATATCTGGCTAATCAAGTGCATTGCTAAAAATTATCCCCTATAAAAAGTCACAAAACAAGATTATTCGATAAGTATACCATCCCAATATTGACATCGAACGCACAAATTTGAACAGAATTGATAGATATTTCTCATGAAAGGAATTACAGTCGAACCAACATCTATCACCCCAAATTATCCGACTTATGGAGAGTTCTAGTTCAAGAGAAGTATTAAAATTGCATTTTGACACCGGAGCCGACTCAATAATTCGACTTAGGACGAAATATGAATTATAGAAGGAGTATATTTGAATATTCTTCTGCTTGCTTATATCAACCATTTCTGCCATCTTGTCTTCGCTCGTCTTTGCAATGCTTGTTGAACTGTTATGTTTTATTCAATTTAAACAGATCTTAACCACTTCACATAAATTTAAGAGATAAAGTCCATATCCACGACAGTAAGAAATCAGTTCGATAACTGATAAAGTATTCCAAAGAACTTCTTCCTCTTCCTCTTTTCATACACTTTTTCCCCATTTCAGCTGCAAAATTGGTGATTTGTGTGTATCTTTATCTAAATTAAATAAATAAAAGTACCCTCACCACACCTTTCGGACAAAATCCAGATACATATGTATTTCGGTAACTAAGTTGCCATCCTCAGAGGAAAACTGGGGAAATTCACCCATTACAGTGTATTTGGAGCAATGACTATACGTTCATACATTGGTACAAAAGATTTGAATAAGATCCAACATCTTTTATTCAAGTGAAAGTTTTGGCTAGCGCTAGCCAACTTTTTGACCGGTGCTAACTAAAGAGTCTTATCTTTGTGCAAGTATTTGTTTGGGCAAACAGGAACGTACTAGCCAGTTTGCACACCTTATTTGAAGGTGTTAGCCAGGTTTAAGTTAGACAAGAAATAATGTAAGATAACATACTCTTATTGTTAATTGAGTTCTAATTAATTAATGTTTCAGTTTGATAAAAACATTATTATATGTAATTATTATATGAACATATCAAATTGCGCATAAAATATAATCAAAACAGAATTGTTGACAATTTTTAAGTTAGTTTAGAGTTCAGGTTTGTTTATCGTTAATATTGAGTCATGCATTACAATCTTAATCGTTGAAACTATTAATTCAATGCCGTTTTAACTTAAGATCAGGCAACCACATTAACGGCGAAATTATTTTTTGTGTCAGGTGTAGTAGGTACTTTATGACGTAGTAAATATTTATTTCACCTCTTGTTCTTGCCTTTCGTGTAATGTATAGTTTTCCTGTGCATACATTACTATTGGTATTGATATTACAAAGGAAATGAGTTTCATACCAACAATCGCCACACCTTTAAAATCTTGAAAATCACATCACAAGTTCGAGCTCAAAATGGTGATCATAAGCACAAAATCTGGAAATTACACTGCAACTTCCGCTAGACACAGCCACCATGACACAAATATCACATCGGTAAACTCCTCACCACACAATTGTTTATAATAAAATCGGTGACACGTAATCAATAACCGTATAAACCGAAGTGACAAATTTCTAACATTAAAAATTCTACAACATGCATTTTTGCCCCACTTTTTACTGTGACCATGGGTTTGCATGCACGAATATTTTCCCTCTCAATGACGGCAAAATCCAGTTGAGTCAAGTGAACGGCCAAGGGAAAGTACCTGCTACCCGAAGTTTGAACGTTAAAGATTTACAAATACATTGTGTGAATTGGTTACTGCCCGAAGAAATTAAATTATAGTTAAAATTCTTTCATTTGATCATAATAATCGGAATAAACTAGATTGAATCGGTCCCGCGTCCCGATTCAGAAGATTTATATTTTTGTGTATGTGTATGGCTTCCAATGCATCGAGTTCTCGCGGTGAATCGACCTGTCTTATCAATTTCAAATTTTCCATTTTTATGTCGTGTCCCTTGTCATGCATATGTTTCGCGATACTTGACGAGTCTATCCTGCCGTAGCGATAAATTAGACCACAGTCCTTGCAATCGTCTTTACAGCCACCATAATAAATAATAATTGGAGGATTGCGTTAAACTTTAAAACCCAGAATAGTTGTCACTATTTCAAAGCTAACAAATCGCACTACAATCGCTCAGGTCGAAACAATTGTTACAGCTGAAAATCGTGCTGCAATCTCTGAGTCTAAAATTATCGCCATAATTTCAAAAATAGTCTCGTAATCCCGGGCCCCAAGTAACTGGCACAATGACAAAATTGCTGTTAGAATACTAATACCCAAATACCGGGACACAGTCCTCAAGTTGAAAATTGCTGCTAGAATCTGGTAATATTCTTCGAAATAGTCGCCAGAAGATCACTACTCAAAATTTGCACCTAGTCTTCTTGACCCATAATAATCGACATAATTCGAAAATTCGAAAATTCGAAAATGGCGCTACAACCTTCCTTAACCCAAAGTAGTTTTCATAAGTCAAAAACCTGAAAATTAGGTCACAGTTCAAATTAGCTGTTGCAACCTCAGAAGTATCGCGCCCGAAACAGCTTACCAACACAATAGGAGATATGCAAAAAGGTGAGACATTGATGATCGAAAAAGCTTATCACTTCCTTGCTGCAAGAAGAAATCAATTTGAGGGTTAGAACAAGCGATCAAATAAATGATGATGGAATAAAACCAAGAATTACAATATTCAGATAAAAAGTATCACTTTATGACAACCAAAATCGTTGGGTATATGCCTAAGAGTTTTCACTTTGAGTTTTATGCAAACATACTTATACGTCAAATAAATCGATATTCTTCGTGTTATATCCTGTTTAAAACGCCATTAATAAATTCCTAAACAAAACTTTTCAATTATGCCGCTTGAGTACTTTCCATCCAATTTACCGAAAGAAATAGTTTTCCACTCGAAACTCGGAAAATCTCCTTAAATTTTTAAAATTGTTTATTTATTAATTGAGCGAGTTCAGGTAAACTTCGTTATGAATTCCTTTTAAGGCCACTCTGTCCTTTAGTCGGAATTTTATCTTCTTCATCTTTTATAACGTCCAGCGTCCATCTGATATAAGCGACGGTGCTCTTTCACTGTCAATTCGAATTTCAGAAATAGGTACGAGCATATGTAGTTCCCGAGGGAGTGTAAGTACGTGCTTTCGTTGAGTTCATTCTTCGAATTTTGTTTCAGATAGGACTGTCAGGTTTCAAGGAGACGGTGGCGCCGGCCGAACTGGACAGGACGCTGGATACTAGACCCATTGCTACACCGACGGATACCTACCCTTTCGCTACCGTTCTCAGGCTTAGAGTGTTGCAGGTTAGTCAATTTTCGTTTGATACGTGATCTGTCGGTGTTTATAAATCGCAGATGGATGCTTTTGCGCTTACTTTCCTAAAATTTTAAGTAGGGTACAGTACAATAATGAATTTTTAATGAGTTTCATTTGAAATCAGTGACATTTTGAGGAAATAATTTCTCTTCTTCCACTTCATGTTTTTGAGACATTAAAACTTAAATCTCTGCAACAAAAATGTATTATTCCTATCAAATAAGAAGAATTTCTTGCTAAAAGTATCTTAGCTGCTACTGGTGTTACTAATAAAAAGCAACAACATCGGTTAGTTATTTGCTGGCAAAGACTTAATGATGTATCCTATGAGGTGATAAATTACGCGACTAGAGAGGAAGTTTTGATGTATTATGTGAGAAATAGCAGCGTGCATCATTATCGTTGTTGAGACAATTGCTGGTAATGTGCTTTTTATCAAAGACAACATGGCCAACCACCTTATCCTTAAAGCGAATATGGGTGTCATTGCTAACGTCCTAAACTTATAAGGTCCACCGTCATCGTCCTTGGGACATCTGTTGGCAACGGCTTCATCGCTAAAGCCAATATTGCTCCCGTTGCTAACGCCCAAAGCTACAGTCTTTATGGTCACCATGTCGATCAGGCATTTATGGAGGAGATATGAAGTTTCCTCTTCCTTGCAACAAGCACTGCAGATAGGATCTTCCACAATTCATATGATGTGGAGATGTCTGCTGGGTGAACAGATCGTGTCAACAGAGCCCAACTGCCTTCCCAATTTGGTTCCTTTTCATTCATAGCGATTTGTCTTCTGAAGATCTCCCAATGAACTTGCAAGACTGCAGTATTCCAATGTTTATCAAGCTACTCCTTCGGCAAGTTTCTTATCTCGATCCTTACAATTTGATAAGGAACGCGACATGTAGATTCGGACCCTACAAGCTTCTTGTTCGACCCCTCCCGTACCAACGACTCTTCGCTTCCTTGTACCATAAAACACAAATATCCCATCTTAAAGTTCCTTTATTATGCAATCAAAGTATGTAATTTAAAAATGGTTTATAACGATTAACAATTATTCGTAACAAAAATAACACGTTTTGCTTCTTCATAAATGTCCGGCCAAATTGCAAGAAGATATAATTGGCTTCGATTTTTTTACGTTATCAGTCGCGAAGATATGTAAACATTGAGAGCTCCTTTCCTTTGCCAAGCGTCTTGCTACCTGTACTACCCTGGTTCGCTGGCTAACGTACAAAGTGTGCAAGCATAATAGGTACGCATGGAACTTTGACTTCGATTTTCTCGGAAACCAAGACCCATTGGAAAAATCCTTTCAGCCTAGTACTCTGGGGATATACCCTCACAACATATCTTAGACCCATTAAAATCCGTATGTACCATACTTGGCGGTCCTCTTGTCAGTCAAGATGCCGAAACGTACGTCTTTAGATATACGTGTGCTTATCAAGTTGCACAACGAAGAAGGAAAACTTTCACGTGACATAGCTAACATTTTGGCTATCGGAAAATCGACTGTTAACGATATAATAAATAAATTCAAGACCACAGGTACTTTAGAAGATAAATACTGTTCTGGGATACCTAGGAAAACAACTAATCGTCTCGATAAAGTGATTAAAAGAAAGGCTGTCGCAGACGAGAAAAAACAAGGCTGCAATCATCGCACGTGAATCACGCGACGAAAATGTTGGCTGACATTAACCAAAGTAGACTGACAGAAGTGAGTCTTGTTGAACGTGTTGGAGTTAAAAAACCGCTCATAAAGTCAGATTAGAATTCGCAAAAAATACCAGAGCTGGACTGTTGATTGGAAAAAAGGTGCTGTTTTGAGTCGAAACCAAAATTAATTTGCTTGAAAATGATGGTAGAAGGTACGTTCGACGATCAAAAGGTACTAGAAATGATTCGCGATATCAAACACCAACTGTGAAACACGGTGGAGGTTGCATTATGCTATGGGGGAGGGAGGGGTGCATTCTCTTGGAAAGGCATCGATCCAATCTTTAAAATTGAAGACAATATGGACCCTGCTACGTATAGAGATATTATATTAGAAGAAATGCTGCCTTATGCTGGTCAGAATATGCCACGAGGATGGATTTTTCAGCAAGCTAAGTACCCAAAACATCGATCACGGCTCCTTCAGCAGGTTTTTAGCAAGAAAAATATTCGAGTTTAGACTGGCCGAGTCAATTTCCGGAACATTTATGGCAAGAGTTAAATCTAAGAGTAAGAAATGAAAATTGGACCAATGAAGCTGCTTTGGTGGGAAAGTGTTCAACAAGAGTGGAAAAATAGCTCCCAAGATAAAATCATCAAACTTATTGAATCGATGTGGCAGCTTCGAAGATTATGGCTATTAAGTACCGATGAAAATCTTACATTTATTACCGTTTTCAATCTTTTTTTTCCTTGAATTACAATATATTTTCTTTCTATATACTGCGTAATTTGTGCTTGGCCGGATAGTTATCAAAAAGCGAACATTATTATTATTCTTATAAATAATTATGAATAGTTACATATGATTTTTCAATTATACGTTTTGATACCATAATAAAATAACTTTACGACGATATATTTGTATTTCCAGTTTGCATCGCTTAAACGTTACTTCATCATAATATTATCTTTGTCCGGACACTTTTGCGTGCTACTGTATGTCCTACCACAGATTCAATGCATCGTCTTCCAAGGAGATTTATTGTCCAATTTATGTTCTTCCAAAACAATGATTCGAGCGAAGCACTTTGACCTTCATACATTACATTCGCTTTACTTTAAAATGTTATTTACGAGGCCGTCGCTTCAATATTTTCTTCTATTTGATACTCGACACAACTTGTTGCGTTTCTTTTAGAAAATTCCCGGCGGGGCGAAATAATATATTACCAACGTTTATATCTATCTCGTAAATATACAGGCATTTACGAGATAGCTTTCCCCTTTTACCTTTTTACCTGACTTTTCTGAAAATTCGCCCCGAAATGGATTAAAGTATAAAGTATATAAATGTACATCGCAAAAGAATTTCTGGCAGCAGAGCATTTGGGTGGATTTTCATTTCTATCTAGTCAATACACATGACTGACTTATTGGCTAATCGCTTCTATTTCTGCTTCGTGATGGTCGGCCGAGAAAAGAATGCAACCTACGCAGTCTTTTCGAACGAGAAAAAAATAACGGCAGCTTCGGTCGATTCTCCGAGGGAAAGCCCTTTCTGGCGGAAAACGCACGGGAAATTATTTTATATTTTCCCTCTTCCTTATCTTTTCACGCTTCGACTCAATCGCAGCAAATATGAAAAGGGCGGCGTTGTATTGATGCGATTGAAGGAGAATCGAAATTACGTCCACCATGGCGAAATTTGAAAAGAAATCGAATTTGAACGCCATTTCGTCTAATCGATATCGTCCGAGGGAAAAGAAATTAATTTAGTCGGAAAGTATTCGACGGAGATTTGCGATTTCATCAACACAAAATTCCTCCTTAATTTAACCGTCCAGCAAAGCAGAAAAGCAAATGGTGAAGAATCGCTTCAATGAAATTCTAACCACAGAAAACGCGGGTACCGCCCGCGCTGAATTGAAAAGAGTTCATTAAATCGAGGATGCAAAAAACAATTGAACGCGTGTCTGTGGCTAGGTACTTTTTTTTTATTCAATCGTTTTTCTATTTTCGTCGCTTTATATTTTCAGATCGTCTGCGGCATCACGTTTTTAATTATGGGTACGGTAGGATTCATCGAAGAAAAGGGACAACTGAATCTGGGCCTCGGTATACCAGCAGGCGTCGCGACCATCTTAGCAGCAGGTTTGTAGTAGTTTATAGTTTTATTACATTTGCAAAAGTAAAATGATTAATTTTATCATAAGCGTGATGGAGTAACTTTTCAGTCACTTTAGCCAGTTTAGGGAAAGATATTGATATTTCCAAAGAAGGATGTAATTCGGAAATATCAAATTTCGATGTCATTCTATTATTATTTACGTCGCTAAAAATACAAAATTCGGCCAAAACGAGTAGTAGTAACGTTAACAACATTCTGAACTGCAGTCCTTGTAGGTTTAGGTGTCGTACTGGAAATTGATGAATTGTTTTTTTTTAGTATCGTATTATTGTATATAATCATCATTTAGCAATCACTTAAATTATTATTCATAAGCGTATGATTCTGCGCTCGCCTTTAACATCTTCTGACTTTGATTGTAGCCCTCACATCAGTTCGGTGTCCTAGATAAAATTTACCGCTTCGTTAAAAAGAAATTCCCTCAACAAAAGTACGGTAAGATGACGGGTCCATCGGCCACTCCTTCATCGCTTGCTAGCTAGGCAACACCACATGCGCTTATGCTGGAAGGTCATCAATCTCTGGAGCAGGCATGTTTGGAAGCTAGTCAACCCCTGCTTTTAAAGATGACTGACCCCTCGCGAAAATTCAAAATTCGTACCAACCCTTCGCTAGTGGTGTCGGTCAATCAGATAACTGTAGGTAGTGTCTGAAGGTATCCTTTTTTGTTCGGTAGGTGTGGGTGTTGGTCGGTAAACAGATAACTGTATGTAGTTTTTAAAGGTATTGCTGTTGGTCGGTAAACAGATAACTGTAGGTAGTGTTTAAAGGTATTGTTGTTAGTCGGCAAACAGATAACTGTAGATAGTATTTGAAGATGACGCTATTAATGTCGGCATATAAATAATTGTAGGTAGCACCTAAGGAATGTTACGCATGATGTCAATAGAAGGTGTTGTTGTTGTTGTTGAAATCGACAACTAGATAACTATCGCCTCTAATTTAATTTAATTTTAAATTACGCAATAGCATAACATCATAGACATGTTTCGACCAGAACTATGGATGCAAGCTAATGAAACGCTAGTTATTTATTTACTAGGACATAACATTTAGAACGTTGCTCTCGGCCAGAAGGTGTTGCTTTTATTGTTAGTCAGAATATGTCGATGAAACAGATAATTATGAATCGCGCCTAATAAGATATTACGCAATACCATGACGTCATCATGATGAATGTTAGATGGGATTACTCGTATCGTATACAATACCGCGTTCTGATGGCTTGTATCGTATAAAATGTCACGATTAACGACACGAAATTCAAAATCCCCAGATTTTCTTTTTTGAATTTCAGGTTGGTAACCAATCATAACGTCATATTTTATATAATACGTCATAGTATTATGTAAATATCTTATTAGATGCTGCCTACAGTTATCTAGTTGCCGACGTCAACAACGACACCCTTCTTGTGATATCTTGCGAAACATCCTTTAGGTGTTACCTCCAGTTATCTATTTGCCGACATCAACGACTCCCTTCGACTAAAAGCAACACCTTCACACATTACCCACGATTATTTGATCCACCGACACTACCTACAGTTATCTGATTTACCGACATCAAGAGCGAGGATTTTGAATTTTTGTTGAAGGTTGGTGCGCATTTTGAATTTTGGAGGGCTATCGTCCAAAACCGGGGGAGGAGGGGGCAGACGTTGACTATCTTCCAGCATAAACGCGCGACATGTTGCCTACCTAGCAAGTGGTGGAGCGGTGGCTGGTTAATCCATCATCCTTCCCTGCTAACAAAAATTCTTGGGTCTCGCATTAATCAACCCTTGTTATTTACAAACGCATTCCCTTCATAGGGTCCTCTACTTTGTCAATGACGTAAACGTGGCATCAGTGTCCTATAAGCAAACTGATCTTAGTGATTAGTAGTAAGTTAGTAAATCCTGTTAAATTTCACCCATTTCTGTGTATTGGTGACTAGCGGACTTTCGATGAACATCTAACCCTTTCTGAGCCCTGAGAAAGTACTTCAGTATTTCATGTACTTTTTGAATTTTGAGAGAACATTGTATTTAGATTAACATAAGCCAATCATAAGTTAATATTTTCTACAACTCCCAATAGTTAGAAAATTTTACACAAATGTACACAATAATATGGGACGGAGGGAGTACGTTGTTTCTATTAGTTTGATTTACGTAGGTGAGCCTCTGTAGGTTGTAGTTTATGATTTCAATAAATGTATTTAGATGAGTATCTTCATTCGGAGACTCTAATATACCAAAAATCCTTAAACTATACAGAGGAGAATATGGCGTCTTCTGTTCGCTACTATTTTTCATTACAATGATTTTAACATCAATTTTGTTCAACACGGCCACAACATCCGAATAGTTTATCCAAGAAGGATTTGTTTACTGTTCTTTCATTTATCGTTTAAATTAAGATCTCTTCGTTTTTGGAACTTTTTGATCTTGTAGTCCGTTCACGTTGCTCGGCGGACATTCTTGGAAATCATCAGTGCATTTACGTACTGAAGTAGTCTTAACCAATTTTAAACCGACGCAGTATCAGAGAACGTCTACTGGCAGAAGCTGCGCGTGCTGGAATGAATTGTTATAGTACAACAACCAAAGTCGCCTACCAGCGAAAATGATAACTAATTGGCTGTCAAACCAATGATATTTTTCATAATCTTATTATATATTCTGTACTTCGTTATGGAAATTAATTTGCAAAACATCACATTTTCGCTTCCTCGCCATTTTCCACTTCGTTTCATAACCCTACTTAATATTTCACACTCTATAACTTCCTCTATTGCCCTAATACCCTTTTTACGTTCAGAAAATTCCGTCACGAATACAAAAAGGAACTATCATCCACTTCATAAGAATCGCCCTCACAACTTCTCCATCAATTTCGCACGTTGTTCTTCTCGCGGAGCCACTTACACCGGCAAACGTGCGCTAACGACGATAAACTGCCGTGGAACGTGACTTTTTACCAGACCGCTCTGGAGATTCCAGTGGTCGCTCCGTAAAGATCGAACGAAAGAATAAATCGAGTTAAGATCCAGATTTGAAACGTTCGGAGGTAATTCTTTGATTATCTTTAAAGAGACGAGATATTTGATACAAGCATCGCATTTAAAATGGTCCAGATTTAATGTTTTCAAATTACGCGACAGATTCTATCAATTCGCGTATTCTGTTTGAATTTTCAAGAAATTTCTCGGACGAAATTCAATTTTAGATAGTAGTGGAGTTGAACGTGTTTTGTTCTCTTTAGTTTCCAGGATAGAAAGCGACGTGATGCAAATGCAATGTTATCGTCACTGTTATGGTTATGTCGGTTATATAAATGCAGCTAGTAATAAAGATATGGGAAGAGAATTTGATCGATCTCGTTGAGTTCAATATTCTCTACGTCCTAACTTCAATACTACTGTACTATTCTAGTGAATTACATTAGGATTTGGGTACTATAGTTGCAAATTTTATGTCCCGAATTTGAATTTAGAATTCCTATCTTCCCGTTATTAACTCACATGTGCATATTTTATTGGTCGGTCTAATTTGTATGCTATGAACTTCCTGTGGACATAAACATCGTTTATGTGAGAGCTTTTGCCGGGACTCCGAACCTAAATACATAACGACATTCATGTAATACGTTAAAAGCAGAGGTGGCTGGCACATAAGAAAATAAGCACACCTGAACTTCCTGGCACGCTGGGCAATAATTGTATTGAAATTTTGAAAATATATCGCATATTAAGGCTAGTCAAGGTTACCATTGGATGGTTTGCAAAGTTCAAAAGGAGATCTGGCATTAAACATGTAATAAAGCACGGTGAGTCTGCTAGTGCAGAAGCGGAAATGTTTTGCCTCAAATTTCAAGAATTCAATTCTAAAGGCAGTACATTGTTTCCGACAAAATTTCAATTGTAATCAAACTGCTTTATTTTCGAAGCGCATGCTGAACTATACTTACATCACGAAAGATGTGATATTCCTGGACATAAACTTATGAAAGAGCAATTGACCTTACTTTTGGGAGCTAACGATAGTGATGACATGCAGCTAAAACCGCTTCTTGCCTGTCACTCTGAGAACTCAAGAGCAGTAAAACATTAAGCATTAAGGAACGATTCCCGGTAATGAGAAGATCGAATAAAAAGCATAGGCCACGCAGGTTCTTTCCAAAGAATGGCTGTTTAATTCTTGCGTCCCAAGCATCAAAGATTACATTCAGACTAATGAACTGTCATTGAAAGCACTGTTACACTTGGATAATGCACAAGGTCACCTAAAGAAATCTTGAAGATAATTTGCTGGAAAATTTTCTATGGTTGCCTCCAAAGACGATCTAGTTGATTCAGTCAATGGATTAAGAGATTATTGCGGGTATCAAGAAATTGTCCAATATACTTGCGCGCAGTTTCGTATCAAGATAGTTTTCGTCAACGACAATTGAATTTCTGCTTGGCGAAAATTGCGTTCATCCTAAATTCGAGCAGACGGGATTCATGTCTCTGAAATCATAGGTGAAATTGTGACAAATGCTAGAGATATGGAATTGAAGGTACATGAAGATCACATTGAAGACCTGTTAATGAGACATGAAATTGGTCTGAAGACAGAAGGACCCCGAGAACTCTGGAATGAAGAACGCCAAGCAACAAAAACACAAGAAGATGAAAGAGGATCAATCCGAACATTTAACTATTAAAGATCTTTTGAAGAACTGCGAGGTGGTCAGAACAATGGTGTTAGAATGGCACCCAAATCATGTTGAGCTCAATAGGTTCTGGAGATCTCTACAGCGGCTATGCTATTAATTACTTTCGAAGAATCCTGAAGAACAGAAAAGCACAATTCACATTGGGCACATTCTTTAACATCCGACAAACGAAAAAGATAAATAAACATAGTACGTATTAATAATGAGTTTTATTTACTTCTTGGATGTCCTGAACGAATTAATGAAATTTTCATAAAAATCTATGGTAGATCCATGTTCGAATAACAAATAATTCGGATAACCAACATCATCTTTGAACGGATTGTGTTCGTCAACCGATCACCCACTGTATCTTTTCTGGTACCAAATATACTTTTATATGCGACGAAAGTAATTTGAGAAGCACTTTTTCCATCCAGAAAATGGTGTTCAGAAACGTAACCTTCGATTTGTACCAGAACAACAAACGGGAACAAAGAACACAGTGGACAGTTGTCTAAGGTGACCAAAACAATTGAAGACATGACACTAACAAAAACAAACGGCAATCATTTCCTGAGAAACACTTTGTCGGTTTCCATCCATTTTCGAAAATGTTGTTGTTCAGGCTCGTACGAATACATCCAAGTTTCGTCTCCTGGAACGATATTATTAACCGAATTTGAAGCAGTACGACTAAATTTGTTGAGCATTAGCTTCCTCCACTTAACACGAGCCATCTCGATGAAATTGTGTGG
This sequence comes from Chrysina gloriosa, assembly GCA_038088585.1. NCBI lineage: Eukaryota > Metazoa > Arthropoda > Insecta > Coleoptera > Scarabaeidae > Chrysina > Chrysina gloriosa. Next base: position 23,433,589 of record CM076093.1, on the reverse strand, counting down.
AATCTATAGGCACAGCGAAATGTTGATGTTGATGCAAAATCGATAATATCGGTTCCATATCCATGCCATGCGTCAACTGTATTTTAAATATTTTGTCCAAACAAGACTCATAAGACGTAAGCTTCGAATCAGTATTCGTTCCGATATCTTAACCGTAACATTTTACATCATGTTTAATCCTAATAATATATAAAATCATCAATTTAGAACCTGTTGGCTCCGTGCATTAGGAAGTCCTTTTCGACGCGACACGACGCGCAATTTTCGTTTGACGTATCCGCGCCTTTTTATTGCATTCTCTCTCGCCCCATTTTCTCTCTAGGTCTTTCTTCAGAACATGATACTCCCTTACAAATGACGACGATATAAAGAAGTACACCGACAAAGATACGTTGAGTGGTTTTCGGATTTGCATCGAGATGGCTCGTTACTTCCCCTTTGACTTTCTCGTTGCTTTCGCAGAAGAGACGTTACCGTCAATTGCAAATGTTGTGTATGGTGCGGTACGAGTTAATCGGGGCAATTTAACAAAACGGACTCCTCGCTCGTTGCAAAGGGCAAGAACGAAGCTTAAATAAATTATTTCGGCGTTATACGGATGTATCGCTCTCCAGATGAAATCTGTTATTCACAACTGTAATTACCTCGTCTCAACTGCTAATGAAGACAAACTTTTCGTGTCGAATACTAGGTTTTATCGTTAGAATTAATCGACCTGAATAAATCAGGGGAGAAAATTGAGTATTTCGTTACTGAGGAAGGAATTAGAAGTTGGAGAAGTGGATTTGTGCGCGAGAACTAAGAATTACTGGTTAGATAAATCTAGATGCTCTTGTATCTATATTACAATATAATCTGGAAGTTAAAGAAATGCAGCTTCTGGTTCGAGTTTTGTTCATCGAAATATGCGTTCAATAATAAATTCCACTTGCACGTACCAGCCACTAGTTTTGTATGATGGTGAAAAGAAATACCATACAGAGTTTTCACAACTAATGCGTCAAATTTATTTGCAAGATTGTATGCGATAAAAGGCGGTCGATGAGTGTAAAAGAAAAAGAATAATTAAAAATGGGCAAACAATGTTTTAGATTCACTGGCTTATTTGTTATAACAGATATTCGGATTTATAACCAGTCGACGTAACAATAGTTCAGGTTATGCACGTCTCAGCGTTCTATGAGATTACCTCACAATTGCAAACCCACCGATCTTGAACAACAACCGATGGTGTTTATTTGCTTCCGTATCATAAATTTAATAATAATTTGTTAAATGATCGGATTGAAATTAGGCGAACGCCAGTGGCCATGGACCACTAAGACTTATCCAACTTCCAGAAAAATTGTCATTTCAATACCGTCGGACTTGGACAGAAAAAAGGTGCGACGCACCATCCGACATAAACCACATACTTACGTTGTTTAACATTCAAAGAAATATCTATATAAGGACATACAGGCAAACTTTTGACTAAAAAAATGAAATAAGTGTCACCGTTTAGTCCACATGGTAAACTAAAAGATCTGATTAAGTCACCGTTGATTATTTCGGTCCATACATTTAATGAAAATTGTTAGAAATTTGGTCGAGTAACGTGAGGATTTTCTGTTGGCCTTCGTGTGTGAGATTGTCGCCGCGGGAAACGTTCTGTATCAAATGTTGCAGCAGGCTCGTGTATTTTAGTGAACGTCTCCGTAAGTTAATACCATATCTGTTAATTCGCCAAGAAATAGGTGTCATAATAATTAACACAGATTCAAGCCGACTAGGGACTGCTTGAAACCTAATATCCAGTTAGGACATGGCCCGAATTTTACTAGCGTTTACATTTATACGTCTAAGTAATAAACATCCTAGTTGACCGCATACTGTCAGAGGATCTCCAAATGTTCCTTCAAAAATTAAATTCGGCTTTCCTGTGAGAGTAGGAAAATATCTTCTCTTACAAATTTTGTTTTATTTTGTTCGAATTCTCTTCTGTTAAGTTGTGTAAAGTGCTGTATAGAACCGTAAAAAGATAAATTACGTTCGATATTGTAAAAGCTCGATAATCCTCTTCATTCATTTCTATGATTTCTTTATTCGGGGATCACTTCCAACTTGTGTGTTCTACAAAAATAAAACAATATTTGTCAACTCTCACAATTACTAAACATGTAAACAACTAACTTAAAATGTGAAATAAAATTTACTGAAAAATATCATGACCTACTAGAGAACCTCAGCGGAAAGAGAACATCGTTCGTAGATTTCTTCGAATTCAATTCCTTACGAAATAGAAAAGTTTTCTCGTTTCCGATAATGCACCAAGTGTAGATATTACAGCTTCATACCTCGCGTTTCTTCCTTTTATTTTCCTAGAAAAGTAGATACAGTGATTCCAATTAGTTCTCGTTTAGCTATTTGTTTCGAAAGATATCGGAAAAGATAGGATGAAATTACGAAAAGGAAGAAATAATTCTACACATTGAATTAAAGGACCAAATTCAATTGAAACCATTTCGAAAATATCATATTTTTCGGAGCGACATTTCGTTCGAGCGTATCCGCCGAGTATACGTATACTAAAAGAAAGAAGAGGAAACCTTCAGAACTCGGTTCCCAGAACTAAAAGCCACGCGCGATCTTTTCAGCGCTTCGCCCTTAAACAAGATTTTCCCGTATTGAACTCGTTCGTGATGGAAAAGTTTGCACGATTCCAATATAGTTAGAATACAAGTTCTGAGTGCTGTCTCGTTACTGTCATAATTTGTTATGATTGAGTAGTATTTGCCGTAGTTATTATTAATGGAATCTAATTATTTTTACGATGGATGTTATCGCAGTTATTTCTCATCCATGCGAGGGTGTATTTTAAAGTGATATTAGCCGTTACAAATTATAATACCCAAAAATATGGCGATATGAAATGAAAAATGCTAGAAACGTCTTAAGGAAGGATTCCAAAGATTCCATGCAGAGCTTCAGAATTGAGAATCCAGTCTGATATTTCAAATTTAATCCAGTGCAAATACGTCAAGATCAATACAACTGGAAAAAAACAGCGGTTTAGCACCTTACAATCTGATTTAGTGAGGATATTAATTTACTTGTCGAAACACATATTTAGAGAATAAAGAAAAAACTATGAAACTTGTGACAAGCGCCGGTAAAGAAAAATTGCGCGAAGTTACTTGGTGTAACAGTGCTGCTTTAGCGTAACAAGAAAGGGGAAAGATAATCAAACTGGGCCGTAATATCTTGGCAAAATTAATGAAGAAAGTTTCAAACTGATGAAATTTAAAAGAACGTTAAATGCAAGAAACCTATGTGTCACAAAGTAAATTGTACTTTGTCCGTTAGTACGGATGATAACGTTAGAAGTCCACATTGTATGCTTGGACAAATAAAAGTTTGGTTTTGGAACCGGTGACTTATTTATCGCAAGACATCTCTCAATACGCATTCGGTGTTCGACGATGTAGTCGTAAAATTAAATACGCACGCCCTATCCAAATATCCACTTGACCTTGCTAAACATATGCACCGGATTTTGCTAGTGTTTACGTTTTTATGTCTAAACAGTAAACATTCGAGTTACTAAACGCGACAGATGCCTGGATAAGCAATTACACGATTTCTAGTTCTGTGAACTTGGCGGAAGATGCGGTGTTCATGAAATTAAACATGCGCGTGGTATCATAATATCCACTTGACCTTGTTATAGATATGGGCCGAGTTTTACTAGCGTTTACATTTATTGGGCAAAATAATAAACGAAGGTAATCCCAATTTCAAATATTAATATCGGCTTTCCTATGGTAGTAGAAACATTTTCTTTCTTACAAATTTTGGTTTATTTTATATGAATTTTCTTTTGTTTTAATTTGAAGCATCAGTTATGAAAGGGACTATTTTTTTGATCACAGTATGCTTAATGAATAAAAGTAATTGATCTCAATAATAAAATAATAATAAAAGCAACGACTAACGTAACATGAATTTGCCGTAGGATAAGATGCAACTAGACATTTAACAACATAACAAGGTTTAAAGTTTATAAAGCATAAATCTTATTACAAACTATTTACTAAACTGATATAATAAAAGGAAGATTTAGGGTAAGGTAGGTAAGGTAAAATTCCAACAACTTCGCTTTCCATAAATGGCTCGAATCGACAGGGTCGGTGAAACGTACGGCTTACAACAGTTCTTCGGGGAATTGGCTGTACATCACGGAGCACTTAGTCCATATATACGGTAGTAAAGTAAAGGAGTACTATAGGTACGGAGATGAAAAGTAAAAGAAAGGAAAGAGCTAAGAAAGGTCCCTAAACTTTGAATTCAAAATAATAATTTCGCGAACTAACAAATAGAAGTAGACTACGCGTTAACTCGCCATTATGCTGGAGTTTTTTTACCGAAGAAATCCCTTGAAAGGTACGATAATACGTCTAAAGCGTCAAACAAATACAAAACATCAACACCAACAATACGGCATTAAGCCTCGGCGAAATCCGATAATCAGGGAAAGCTTTCGAAAAATGCAGACCAGCTTGGTGAAGTATCTCCACGACGACTTAGAGCGAAAATGATAAAGGGTAGATGCAATAACGTCAAGCATAACATAACAAAATATTAATATAAATTAATAATATTAAATTAGATACGATGAAGCAAATACGTTAGCAAAGAATTACTCATGACTAAAGGCCAGATAATATGCAGTTTGAATAAATTTGCATATTTGCATAATATATGCATTTTGTATATTATTAGCATATTTTGTAGTAATTCAGCATATTTGAAGTATCCGAGTTTTATTTATTTATTGGATGCAATTTATTATAGGATAGGCATTACTAAAAATATGCCGTGGTTGTAACAAAGAAAGAGTTAAGCAAGTATAATATTCCCGACGAGAACACCTTCAGAAAAATTATATTCACCGTATCTATGCAGAAACATTGAGTAGCATTAAGAAGGCTGTGTCAAACAATTACCTTTACATATGCGCAGATGAAACTACTGATAGTGTGGGCCGATACATAGTTCATTTAATGATAGGTATCCTTAACGTATCGGTTCCAGCAAGGCTCCTCTTTAAAGGCTCCATTAAGAGTTCAGTTTTACAAACAACATCTTCCCGGTATTACGCTTCCTCCTCAACCAGTAATCACACGATGGGGAACGTGGTTGGAAGCTGCTATTTTTCATGCAAATCATTATGAAGAAATAAAGACAATTATTATGGATCTTGATAGCGATACACAATCTGTGCTAGACGCCCAAAAGGTGTATTCGAGTAAAGAAATACCTCAACAGTTGGCGTTTATTAAAGCCAACTACAGTTTTATTTCCACTTCTATATTGCAATTGGAAAAACAATTTATGTCGCTAATTGGGAGCGTTGAAATAATAAACAAATTTGAAAAGGTATGTTTTGATGTTAAAGGAAGGGTGGTAAATCCGTGTATGAAAATTTTTTAAGTGTAATAGAAAAAAATGAGGGCTCATAAGAAGCTAAAGGATATTGCTAAAATCTTGTGTGGTGAGTCAGTAGAAAATATTGAGTTGACAATAGAGGATATTTCTAATTTGAAATATGCTCCTATAACAAGCGTGGACGTAGAACGAACCTTTTCAATATATAAATACATGTTATCAGACAAGCGCCACAATTTTTCTATTGAAAACTTTGAGAAATATGTAATTGTAAATTGTTTTCATAGTTAATTATGTTGTAAAATGTTATAAATAAACTTGTCGTAAACATAATAGAATATTTTTTTCTATAGTATTATATTTTCTAGCATTACTCCTATTTTTTTATCTGCATATTTTTCATAAGAAAGTGCATATTTAGGCCAAAACATCTGCATATTTATGCGCATATTTCCACTTTTTTGCATGTAATCCGGCCTCTACTCATGACTAAGGTTGCCCAACTAGTGCATGATAAGTTATCATTAACTAGTGTAAACCGGACTGATGATGTCACTCCACCGCTTGTCTCCACTTACATGCAAGGCGCGAAATTAAAATTCGCAGGAGTGACAGCGTCAGTCCGGTTTACACAACTTACCACTTTTTTGTCGAACCGGATTATTCGTTGACTCTCTAGCGTAATCCGTAAAAACACCACGCACACGTAGCAGAGTATCAAGTCTACACGTAAAAATAACTTTGAAAAGTCTAAAAATTATAATCGGATTTTCATTTGTTTTCGGGTTACAGGGTCCTTACAAAGTAACTATTTTTTAACATTACAGCGGTTTTAAATTTAAAATTTTTGAGACCGCCATCGAGCTCAAGACATTTTTTGGTTAGTCTACGAATAGCATCCCTTTGAATTCTTGTTCGTGTTTTGCGTTATTCGTAGCATTGCTTATACATCGGATTATCGCATACCGATTGTCTGTTTATTTTGCAACTTTTAGTTTTTAACAGACTTAATAAACCAATATCTAACGCTGTGAGATCTGGAGACCTGGCGGTCAAGTAATAAGATGGCTGCGATCAATTTATCACAAATGAAAATGTTGATCCTTGTATTACCTGACCCGACAAATAAACTATCCAAGAGTTACATCGTGCTGATAACAAATCGCAAAAAGATCCTCCAATGGTGTAGAAGAGGATGTGATTGTCCATATTAGTTTAAACTTTCTCCTTGTGGCTTTTTGTTCAACTTCCAAGGTTGTTTTTTCATACTTCTAATGCTCTCGTACACTCATGTTAAGTGGCCTTTTGGTTTGTCCAGATCTTTGCGCATTCATGAGGTATATTTTACACACAGTTGTTGATGCGCTAGTTTCCATTTACTCGTTTAGTTCTCGTGGGTGCATATCTTACAACCAACAACACAGTTTCCAATGTGAGAAGGTAAGCATCGCCGAAATTGAGGAATAGGCCGCCAAGAGAAAAATAACAACACCTAGTCTGATAAGTAAGCCCAGCAAAGAGATATAATCGACCAACCGGAGGAGATGCAATGCAAGAAGAAGCAAGCAATGAATGAAGGAATCCATTGCTCAGTATTTGAAAATTTGTCAAACTTGAAATTAGAAATCTTCAGATCAGGAAGATGTATTAAATCTAGAAGATCAAAATATGTTTGACAGCTTTCAGCTACCCTGACAAGCTTCTGAAATGTTGCATTTGAAATATTGGACAAGCGATGGAAGCAGTCCAAAGAACATATCGTTTGAGCATTTGTGTTGTTGTAAGCTACGAATTCTTCAATTCTTTCTAATTGCTCTTTACACTTAGACACACTGACTGAAGTTAACTTCAATAATAAAAAAAAAAATTCCCCCAGTATTTACAACTTCATCGGTACTCAGATATAACTATACTTGCTAGTATAAGTAAGTATAATTCTACTTGGAAATCGGTCTTGATATCTTCATAATATCTTGTAATACTAGAATCTCAATTTCGAAGAGATTATTATAGATGTCCTTTGTGTTAGCGATTTAATTATGAACATCGAGTTAATTAAGAGCACACAAAGAACTTTCCTTCTTCTTTCCCAATTAAGGTGAAAATAAAAGGGACCGATCGTGCTTAATTAACAATTAATTTGCATCGCTTGATTCCCCTCGATTAAAAGCGACGAGCACGAAATGCAAGAGCTTCACCATCGATCCTGATTTTCTTTTAATCTAAGATATTCGGACATATCATGTCTAAAGGGAGTAGAGCAACTAATTAGCAAATCCCAATCGCGATTGCGATTATTACTTCATCAATTATCGAATTATATTAACGACCCACTGATCGGCGATTTACTTGTTGAACCGGGCGCTGTATTAGCGCGTTACATTTGCATAAATGCTATACGTTTACGTAACGATCGTTCGTGATATATTTGTTATGATTTCGTTGCGATTTCGTTTACATCAACAGCCTTCGATAGCTCAGTTGGTAGAGCGGTGGACTGTAGTGGGAATTCGAACACGTAGTTATCCATAGGTCGCTGGTTCAAATCCGGCTCGAAGGAGTTCTTTTTACTTGAAAATGCAATTTCTCGATTAAAATGAAACATTCATTCGATCTAGACAGTCTGGAGTTGAATCTAATGCAAATGCTATCGTTTAAATCCGAACTTAATTTGCAGGATTTTTTTCTGGTATAACATATGAGGACTTGTTCTCTTTCCTCTGATTCCATTGATAAATGTGTTTGTTTATAATTTTTCCAAGTATTGATAATTACAGTAAATGTATTTTTGCATCCGTGAAAAGCAATCGCCAAAACAATTTTTCCAATCTTCCAACCCGTGTAAAGTTTCATCTTTAAATATGTCCACTGCTTCTTCCACCGGTGCAAAACGTAAACTCCGTAACTTATCCTTTACACCTGGAAACTAAAGGAAATCGTTAGGTGTGCTAGGTCTTGACCATAAGGCTAATGTCCCATTAGTTCAATGTTTAGGGCAAATACTCAATTGTCCCACCAGCAATTAACAGAATACAAGATGGTCCAACATTTTAAGCGGTTTTTGGGAACATTCTGGGGAAACTTGAGGCAAAGAATTGCAGTGAACCATTCAGCATCAATAGTAAGGTGACCCTCCAGTGCAACAATGGAAACATGTCCTGTGATTCCAAAAAGTGTGGCGGTCATTTGTTTGTATCGGCTTTTTTGACAAATAATCTTTGTTGGGGTCGAGTCGTTCTCAAAGACCCAAACTGATGATGACTGCTTTTTTCTCAATTATATCAAGAACCCGACGATCATGAAAGTGAAATACATAAACACCATATTTTATAAACTCCAAGAAGAGAGAATACCAAAAATATATGAAAGAAATTATATATGTATATATATATATATATATATATTACCCAAAATTACGCCATACACACACAACAACACCTTCATACACCTTCGTTCAATATTTTCCCTTTTTCTTTCAAAATCTTCCTTATTTTACCATTCTAACTCAGTTTTGGGCTGCCTCTTCTTTGTTTACTCATAATTCTTAGTTCCTATAATCTCTTTACCGGAGTATTTTCATCAAGTCGCTTCACCACCAACTTGTCTTTGTTCCACCACTTGCAGTACAGATTGGATCTTTAGTTCGTTTTTGATTGCTTCGTTTGGTATTTTGCGCATTTCGGTAACCCCCACAAACCTACGTACAGAAACGTCATCCCTGTCGCTTGCAGTTTGTTCTTCTGACTTCTAGTAAGTACCTATACTTTGCTTCCGGATTGGTCGGCATATGGTTCTATACACTTTTATTTTAGTTTTCTTTGAGATTTCTTTCTTGTTAAAGAAAGTTTTGTTAATAGCGTGGTACATTTTCAATGCATTTTCTATTCCTCTGTTGATTTCCATCACATTTTCCATGTTCTTCCGTTATTATTCCCAGGTCTTGAAAGCATTTAACATGTTCTATTTTGCCATTTCCTATGTGTATGTTAAGTGTTTCTTCTCCTTCTTCTTTTTCACTTCTGCTGACACTATTTGTTTTCGCCTTGTTTATCCGCATTCTAGCTGCTCGTAGTTCTTCGTTCCATATCGTTAAAATGTCGTGTAGATCATTCTTATGTCCAGTTATTATGACTATGTCATTAAACGCACAATTGTTAAAGGAAGACAACAGCAGAAATAAATTGAGGCCAAAAATACTTATACTCATCTAGGGCGAGGGTTCGAAAATGTGATAAAAGCAACAGCCATTGACGAGGGCGGTAACAATGAGCGCACGAATAAAAGATTGAAGTTATTAATGGTGGCATTGAAAGAGAAAAGGAAACTATAAAGAAAGAAGATATTTTGGCGGAAACACGAACAAAAGTGCAGCAACATACACAAAATAACAAAATCCAAAGAGGAATTAATGTTAGAAAAAGAAGCTAAAGCCAAAAGTCCCATGAGAGATTGGGGAAAATGGAAAAGAGGTTCTGCTGTTAACGTCAAATGCTTTTTAGAATTTTTTAAAGGGCTGAGAAAAGAAAAGGAAAGCAATACCTTAAGAAACATCAGCCATAGGAGGAGTAATACTATAACGGAGGAGGTTAGGCATAACAAGAGGAGAGAATATTTTGGCAAACTGCCGGAAACAGAAAGAGAAACTGTAACTATACCAAGAGAAGACTCGCAAAAAACACGACTACGAAGATGGCCGAGGTAGCTACAGCGGTAAAGAAATTAAAAATCGGATAAGCCGCAAGCATGAATGTTACCAAGCCACAAATGATGAAATACATGGGGGAAGAGGGTACAGATCTAATACATAACATACTGAATTTGGCCTGTACAAAGAATGAACTATGAAAAGATTGGAGAACGGCAGTGCTGATACCGATACACAAAAAGGAGATTATGCAAACTGTGTAAACTATAGAGGAGAGTCTCCTTTATTATGCGTGTGTGTTTAAAGATATATGAAAGAATGTTTGAAGACAGGCTGAGAACAAAAGTAGACGCAACTTCAGGAGATTCACAAGCAACATTTAAAGCTGGCCGATCTACCTAACATTGGATTCTCGTATGCGCTATGTATTTAGAGAAGGTCAACCGATCAACCGCATATTGCAAATTTTGCACTATATGTATGTATATATACATATATATGTATATATGTATTTATATATAGAACCTTTATTGCCATACTTCATTTTCATATTAATCATGTCACAGAGGTTTATAAGAACTAAATACAAATATTAGAAAAAGAAAATAAAAAACTAAACTGAGCTAAACAAACAAACAAAAAAGGAACCATTTCAAGAATACCAACAATTACACTTAGCTGCTGAGCGTTTTGTAATTTAATATTCTTTTTAAAAAACATCTCCCGCCCCCTTTCTCATTCAAACAATACCGCCAATTGCCCAAAATTTCTCTCTCTGCGTCTGACCACACTATTCCTCTACATTCCCGCCAGTGCATCCACATTTTTCTTCCTCCCCACACGCTTTCTTTCCTCTGCCTTCATCCAATATCGACCCCCTGGTTCCTCACTCCGACATCTAAATCTCGCCATCATACGCTGTTCCCCAATCTCATTCACTCTACTCAAATACTCTGGTAGCATTCCAAACATACAGATACTCTTATAGTTCTTATTGTATTCGTATTTTTCGATTCTTTCCATCCTCTCCTGCATTTCCATTTCGCTCTCACCTCTGCGTAATTAACAAGCATCCTTCCTTCACTCATACCATCCCACTTCCATACTAGACATGCCCACACCCTCATACATTCTTTTTCTACACTCTTCCCACTTACAAGGGGAGGGCGCGACGTTGGGGTCACAGATTTGGACGCCCTTCTGGAATAAGAAAGCACTTCATAATAATTGACTACAGATCTTCAAACATGGTGCCAATGCTCAACCGTTTTTGGAAAAAATCGGTTCGACTAACAGGCGCAATTGATATACCTCGACCATTGCGGTTGTTTTCAAGAGTGGAGCGTGGCTCGATCGGTTGAGCACTAGACTAGTAATTGTATGGGTTGGGTTCGATTCCCGGACAGAATTTCTTTTGTCAATTCTTTTTTCTTCTTTTGTGCTACATATCTACGCATGTTTATTTTTCGACAACGTTGTTAAAATATCTACACAATCAGTGAATTATAACAAAAAGTTCAGAGAGTGTGCCAAACGAATAAATATTTTGGTGTGTGATTGGACACAAACTAGAAAAAATGGGAAACACCGGACCTTCCACCAGTATGGAAGTTGATTCGACTGCGTGTGAGAAAACAGCGTCTTCCATTTCTTTTATAGAGCGAAGCTCTTTTAGCGAAATTCTGCGGCGAGCGTTAACTGGGAAAAAGTGAGACGCTTGAAATCGTCACTAGACGCTTTCATCTTGTTCTTTCACTAGTTATTTCTCTCCCACACACACACATACTCATCGCAGGAGCAACTATGAAATGCGCCGTATTAGCGTTTCCCCATCAGGTGGCGCTCTTATTATTCGGACTCGAATTTACTTCAAATTCAACCTCAATTTATTTACCATCGGTTTCGAAATGAAATACTTTTTCTTTATACATTGTTTATTCAATTATAGAATTTTATCTTTTATTCAAATAAGCATCAAATGCGTCAAGAGCTTTGCTCTTGCCGAGCCGCCCACGACACGTCTCCTCTTTTTTTTTTCTAATCACACCAAAATATTTATTCAATTGGCACACTCTCTGAACTTTCCGTTACAATTCACTGATTGTGTAGATATTTTAACAACATTGTCGAAGAATTAACATCGGTCGGTTAACATGGCACAAGAGAAATAAAAATTGAAAAAAACTTCTGTGCGGGAATCGAACCCAAACCATACAATTGGCAAAAGCTCAGTCGATCGAGCCACGCTCCACTCTTGAGCACAAAAGCAACGGTCCAGGTATATCAATTAAGACTCTTTATTCAAACCGGTTTTTCAAAAACGGTTGAGTATTGGCACCATGTTTGAAGGTCTGTAGTTAATTACTATGAAGTACTTTCTTATCCCAGAAGGGCGTCCAAATCTGTGACCCCAACGTCGCGCCCTCCCCTTGTTAGTGGATTGCCAGCCATCCATTTCCTCGTTACTTACATTTTGCATTACCTCTTCCACTATCTTTCCCATACAATTCCATCCAACCTTACAGTCTCTTTCCTAGCACTCACTTTTACCTTGTACCTGTTGTTTTCATGTACTACTATATAATTAGTTGTGGATTTCTCTACACCTAACGCTTCCACCATGCTTCCCAAATAATCATCTTTGTTTTAAAACTCTCTTTGAACCATTCATACCAATTTCTCCCCAGTCTATCATTTGCAACTGACACCTTTTTACACACATACCTCACATGCTCCTTATAAGAATTATTACAGCTAAACACAAAACCTAAATATTTAAACATTCTCACCCTTTCTATCACTACTCCCTTCCACTCGCACCTTTTCCTTTATCCACCCACCCTTGCTAAACACCATGTATTTGGACAAAAGTCCACATTCACTTCCAAGGCTCTCCTGTCAACAAATCTTTCCAATCTCGCAACTATTAAAATTTTGCACTAAATGATAGGACTTGTATATTCCAACCCAGGCAAACGGCTAACATATTTATTCCCACTGATTTTAAATGACACACAACGATAAAGCGATAATTATCGAACCACCGTTCCCTTCCACGGCTATCGAATGACTAAATTCTCCACTGGCTTAGTAATAATTCTCTCAAATGTTTCTTTTTCTAGCGAAGCAACCATTACAAATCGCATTTTCAGATTTCTGGGCACACTTTCTACGACGCCTAAATATCCAAAGGAACAAAGTAAAGAGCAGAAGTATTAAAGTGGGGGTAAAGATTATTTTACGTAAGTTGATTGAATTCTAAGCAGATTATTACCCTCATGATTTGATGCAGTATGCTTCATCGTTTGGATTTCCCATTAGATCTGAAATTCTGCGATGAAGACGCCTGCACAATTAATCTCTAATCGCATTTGCAATTCGATCGATTTCGATTATTCCGACATTAATCGCGAAAACCGTCCCTTCATTTGCTGACCGTCACCCCGACTAACCGCTTTAAGCCATCTGAAATTTCAGCCAAACCCGATAAAGTATGCAAATACAATTGACACGGTCTTTAATACAATTTTGCGCATCGCGCCCCATTCGGTAATTCAAAACCTTGTCGAGATCCTCTAGTTTTCATAATGCTTAACATATGGTTTCCCATCTCGTGGTTCCGTGCCTCGATATCGCGACGGAAGGAAAATTACATTATGGAATTATAGTAAAACAACCGGGGAAACTAATTTATCCGGCGCACGGCGTCTTTATCCTTCTATTGCGTAGGGAACGCGTTAAACTCGGACGGACGTTTTTGTAATATCGCCGGCCGGTCCGGTGCGGTTTACATCCCCAAAAAGATGCGTGCTCGGCGAAAGCAAACAGTTTCAGTCAACACGTGCCGTTTGTGCTGACCCCATCAACCGGACAAACTCAAACAGATACCCGTTCACCGCCGCGCGATAAAGGACTTTTATTAGGATTAATACGATGGCGGATCGCGTTGGTAACTTTAACCCTTAATTTCCCGTTGATTAAAAACCCCGAACGCGAGGATAAAGGTAATTTCTCGGGGAAAAATGCATTAATTAACGCGATAATTTTTTGATACGTTATAAGCTTGCGCATCGTATACATGTAACGTTTGTGTCTTTTTTTATAAATATTCATACGCCTCTGAGTATATACATGCATTACCGGTTCATTATTTTCCATTAAGCTGAAAGTACCCGCTTCAGCATCTGTTTCTTGTTTAATTAACACGGAATGCTTAGCTGTCGTGGCAGAAAAGCTCTTTGTGATTAGCTGATACTGGTGGCTTTTCTCTTTCGGTAAAAGTGTCCTAATAAATTTTATGCGATTACTACCTTCGTGCTTTTTTAGATTAAGGAAATATTAGGTCGTTGTACACGAAATGTCGGATTTTGAAATGAAGTCATTTTCATTACAAAAGTACCCCTGGATAACGAAAATGGATAATTAAAAGCTACGGGACATCTTTTATACAGTGTGGGATTAAAGTATGGAATATTAAAAAAAAGAAGCGTACTCAACCGTTTCTCTTTTAAATGCTGGAACACGTCGGTTTTAATTTTGAGAAATACACATTAATCTGAGCGATTCGTCTTCCCACTTCCATTTCACTTTACTTATGACATCATCACAAAAAAAATGGCAATATAGATTTGTAGTAGTGGAACTCGATAATGATTTTTCTTCCCTTTACGACCATACAAATAAATTACATAGTTGTATAACAAAAATTCTGAGGAAAAACGAGTTGAACTTTTAATGTTTATACTATGGTACTTATAACTTGTAACACATGATAAATAAAATATTCCAAACTGAAAAATGAAAACAAAGCAAATAAAGTTAATACTTATAAATTACATGTCCAAAATGCTAACCATTGAGTTCTTGGTAGAGAGCTAGTCTACCATATGTACAAATTCAACTGGAACCGTATTTATAACAATTTGTTCTATTTTGCAAATTTCTTCCTGAATTCGCTGCTTGAATACCTCTAAATTTTCTGATTTTGTTTCGTAAAGTATTGATTTTAAGTAACCCCATAGGATCAAGTTTAGGGGCGTCAGGGCAGGGGATGCTGCTAGGCACTCTATCGGCCCTCGTCTGCTGATGTATCTTTCTGAAAAAACGGGGTGCAAGAAATTACGGACAGAAAGCGTATAATGTGGCGATGCGCCATCGTGTTGATACCAAAGGGTATCGTTTGGGATATCAGGATCGTCTTCGTTTAGGAAAAGTACAGCCAGTGCTGGAATTAGATCATTTTGGAGAAACGCCAAATATCTTTCTCCGTTAAGATTTTCCTCAAAGAAAAAAGAACCTAAAATTCTATTATGTACTATTCTTGCCTAGACTATTACTTTTTGTGGATGTTGATTGTATTTATACTATCCAATGAGGATCTTTCCTACTCCAATATCTGCAGTTCTGCCGAATAACTGTCTCATTTGTATATATAAAAGGTTGCCTCATCGGAAGAAAACGATTTGGTGATGAAAACGCTCATTAGCATGGTGCAAATTCATCATTATCTTGCAAAATTGTAAACGTCGCTCAGGGTCATCATCATTAAGCTCTTTAATTAGTTGGATCTTAAACCGATGATATTTATGTTCGGATTAAACGCTGACAAACGTTTGCTGGTGGCCATTCCACCCCCTAGCGCTACTTACGCTGAATTGAATATAAAGTTTTTTTTAACCTGACGGCCGTAAAATTCCTAAATGTTAGCCACGTCCAGAAAGATGTCTGAGCCATACTTACTTTCAATCGTCCTTAGCCACTCATCCAAGAAAATTTACTGCTTTTTGACTGTGTTCTTACGCTTACGCTCCTATGCTTACGCTTGAGGTAGTCCGGTGTCCCTTAAGAAGTATTCACTTCAAAAAGTTCTCTGGTTTGACAATTTACACAAAATTCTAAATAAAAAGCAACTAGTGTTATTATTATTATTATTATTACTATCTTTGAGACCAAATGGTGATATTAGTAGCAAAATGGACAAGAATTCATAAGAGAGAATATCCACCCAGAATTTATTAAATAAGATAACAACAATCGTCATAAAATTTATATTTGAGCAGTGAAATTTTAGTTTCTGCATCTAACGTTAATTTATTTTGTTGGAAACAAACTGCATGAATAATAATAATAATAATAATAATAATATTTTATTGTCATAAATCCGAGTATATTCACATTGTCAGATTTACATATTGAACTACATTAACGTGAAATTTCGAACTTCTAATTATGGTATAAAAGAAAATAAAGCTGTTGTTTCTTATTTCTTACGGAAATAATTAGCAACAGAAAATTTCGAAAGAAAATTTTCCTTAGCAAAGAACCAATGATGTCATTATAGCCTGAGTTACCTAAGTACTTTCCTTTGTACTTTCTTCATTGAGGATTACGACGTAGTTGCCGAAATATGTAGATAGTTAGGGCTATTCAAATTAGAACGATGACGGTGAAAACTCCATCGGAACGTGACAAATTACATCATTTCATATATGTTAACGAAACGATGCTAGCGGGAAAAGTAGAATGGAGTTTTAACTTTCGCGCTTAGTTCACGCCACTGTCTCCTAAAATGCAAATTCTACATTTTCTCATTAACACGCGAAAGCGTAAATAATGCAAGGAAAACTCTCTTCAATAGTTTGTGCGATAGAAGTCGAATTCATCCCGAAATCCGTAAGCCCTAGTTTCAAATCCTGCTCCAGAGGATTTCTTTTTCTTATTCAGTTCGCCTTCCCGCTCGATATTTGAGACCGGGATGCTTCAGGACTACTTTGCGCGTTTTCATCAGTTTACTTGTTTATCTATTTAACTTGGCGATTAAATCATAATTGAATTAACTAACGTCAAGCAGTACCAATGCCTACGATGCCGGCGGAATTGCGAGCCGCGAAAGTTCATCGCGATGTTGTGCCGAGAGTATTTATTTAGTCCTGAAGATGATGAAAGTTTGCGTTGGCGTTTCGCTAAATTTTGTAGACGAGACAAACGAATTCGAAAATTCCAGTTGGAGGAGAGGGGTAGGGAGTAGGTCCTCTCGTTTGAAATCCAAATTAAGAGGATTTGAGAGGAATTAGACGTAATTTCAGTTGGTACGTATAGGGGGTGTGTAATCAGTAGACTTTCGTAGGTCGAATTGCAGCTGGAATGTATGAAATGTATAATTACATAATACACTTTTGTAGGTCTAGGAACCAATTTTCAAAGTATCTTCCATTCAGTGAATCATCAACTTTCATCAACTTTTGAATGGGTCCGTCTGCAGGGGTGAGAAATTGCGCTTAATGCCTTTCATTTCTGACGAACAGGAACGAAACGAAATCTTTTCGGAAAGAACAGATCATGAGTACTTCGGTTTCAGTAGATTTGCAGACAAGAATTTTCTCATCAAAAAATAAACTGCAATGCACCATGTACGTGATATTTTTAATGCATTGAAGTACGAGATCTGCTCAAAATGTATCCGACCTGCCATGCTTCCCACGAAAGTAATAAAGCGGGTGCGACGATATTTAGTAGGAAGTTGTGGAGTATGCTCGTGCGCATGTGCGTAAAATGCCGTACGCAGCTCGTGACCTTCGGCAGTGGTAAGTACGTGAGTGGGAATAGAGTGCTGGTGGCTCGTGTTTGAAAATTTCACGAAATGACGGGACGACTGGAGCAGTACTACTGGATTACATTTTGGTGATACACATGCGGACACCTTTCGGAAGACTCAGCAAGCTTTCGGCGACGATGCCATGGACACAACACAAATCAAGGACTGGTACAATAGGTTCAAAGATGACACACGCCAGAACGTGCCTCAACAAGTCGAAACGACGAAACCATTCAGAAGGTTAACATCATGGTCGTGCAGGACCGTCGTATCACTATTAGAGAATTGTCAAACGAGGTTGGGATAAGCATTGGTTTCATGTATGCTATAGTGAATGATGATTTGGGGTTCCTGAGAATGACCACATAATACGTGCCGAAGTTGCTAACGCCGGAGCAAAAGGAATTACGTGCAGAAATTGCACAGGACATGCTGGACGCGGCAAATGACCTAGACTTCATGAGGACTGTTATCACTGGTGATGAGTCGTGGGTTTATGGGTATGACCTTGAGACAAAGGCGCAGTCTTCCCAATGGATACATCCAACATCTCTAAGGCCAAAGAAAGCACGGCAAGTTCGCAGCGATGTAAAAGTGATCTTGACAGTTTTCATCGTCTATCGTGGCTCATTATGAGTATGCTCCTTACGGACAGAACATTAACAAGGAATACTACCAGCAAGTCCTCCATCGTCTTCGCGATGCCCTTTGGCGCAAGAGACTGGATCTGTGGATAGCGCAAACTTTGCAGCTGCATCATGCCCAAACACCTCCTTACATACCCGACATAGCTCGCTGTGCCTTCTTGCTGTTCCCCATGTTGAAAATGCCGTTGAAAGGGAAAAGATTTAACGCTTCCAGGGATGTGTTGCGGATCTACTACTACACTTCTTCTTCTTCTTCTTCTCGTCAATCCTTATGCCTTTCAGCGTCGGATTATTTTTGGATCTTACGACGATTTAATCCATTCTTTCCATCGTGTCCGGTCTGTACTCATACTTCTCATTTCTGCTATGGTCTTCCCTCGCTTTCGTCCCAATTCGTTGACTCTGTCAATCCATTTTTTCCTTGGTCTTCCCTTTTTTCTTCTCCCGTTATTTTTGGGTTCTATTATTTTCTTTGGCCGTACCAATTCAGTTGACATTTTTCAATTCTAACTACTACGCTTTTATTACTTAATTTCTTAAAACCGATTATAAAACTGTACATATATTTTAACCGTTTAATTGTTGCTTATTTGACCGTACCCGAATGTTTGTATGTGAGTGAAGTGAATAGAGGTAACTAACTTACTGTCCTGACTTCCATGTTCGAGTATTACATATAACTTCTAACCTTTCGTCGAGTTGAAGGGCAGAAATCTCTTAAATTAGGTTTAAGAAAAACAAAGTAATAAATTCTGTCCTAGGCGATAGTAATGGGAAGATTAGCTGCAACTTATTATAAACAATTATTGAATGTGTTGAAAAGGTAAGTGGTGAGATAACTAAAACGGTGTTAAATTACATTGAAGCAGCTCTAACTTATCATAAGGATGTAGAAAAAGTGTCATATTACACGAATATATGTAGAAACGAACAAGTAAGCACTTAAATCTTATATATTTCACGTATCCTTAAAGTCTCTACTAATTTCTGGAATGAATGCAGTATTTTACATTAATCACGTACACAATTTCGACTGTTGGTTCTCCAACAGATGCTTCCAACAGTGGCAGCTGGTATGAGGGTTTATGGTCCCAAGGAGATTATTTGGAAGACGATTAAGCTTCTAATCTGTAAGTGAACAGTTCGATGTTTTCCGGCCAAAGGTCGGATACATTTTGAACAGACCTCATATAATTATCCAGGTATAAAATGCTTTTATTGCGTTAAACAGGAGCTTCTCATCTTTATGTATAAGTCGAATTACAACCACGCGACCTACATTATCCTTCGTAAATTCTAGAAACTCAACTAACCGTAAAAGTTAACGTCCGTAACATGATTAGAGCCCGGCAACACAACCAGAGTTATGATACCACCATAACACTGTTTTCTTACTGCATTCGGCCGCGGAAAAATCTCAACAATTTACATTTTAATTTCCACGTTAAACTCCTCGCGAATCCCGACCAGACCAGTGAATACTAATTTCCATGACGTTAACGACGGGTATCCTTGTTTGAGTTCAGTACAAAGTACAGCTTGGCTTGCCGCTTTCTCAACGATCGTGACCTCTCTCGACTTTCGAAGAATCGTGACGTGGCGCGTAGGTCTTTCCGGTCACCCCAGAGACCCTCTAATGGGATCTGTCTGTTGACTTTTTCTCCGTCCCGAACGTCTGATCTTTAATGAAATAATAAATGATCCGTTCGGTTGTTGGAAACAAGACCGCCTTATCATTAATTAAAACGCCCGTGCTATTATCGATTATTTCCGGCGAGAAATGAATCTGTCGTGTTTCCTCCGGGCATAAGCTCGATTTAATTGTTAGAATAGCTTTTCCCCACGACGAAATGAGATTATATCATTATGTAGTGGTTTATCTTCTTTCCATCAACTTCTTGTGTTTGCACGAAAGCTTTCCACTTTTTCTGTTACCTCACTGTCAAGATTAGATATAATTAGGATGGGAAAAGTTTGGATATCGCATCTGTCCCTTGCGCTTTATGCTGGAATGTTCTTTGTGAATTGCAAAAAAGTGGAATACACAACGGCATCAAAATTTCGTAGAATTCGTATTTAGAAGATGGACGATAGTAGGAATCTTAGACGTGGATTAATAAATACTTCAGCTAAGGCTAAAGTAGGACTTCCCAATCAGTGGGTGCGCCTTCCTACGGGGGCGCAAAAGGGATAAAACGTTTTCTTTATATTTTTAGCGGCGAACACCAAAGCTTTAAATAAGACCAAACTTCATTCATCATATAAAAAAAATGAAAGGGAAGCATGAAAATATTTTTCATAATCCGGGGAGGCTCGACGCTGGTCTAAAGGTACATACCTTGCGAAGCAAGAAATTTCTGTTTGGAATCGATGAAATACAAGTATAAGTAAGAAATGCTTATTCTTAGCATTTTTGATTATCTTCTTCAAGAAATGGCAGTATAAATGGTCGCCATTTCATTGTCAGCAGTATATCATACACGTTTTTTTATTCAATTTTTGTGGGGTACGCTTTGAATTTTATCGAGATTACGGTTGTAACGGTATAGAGCTATGTATGTACTACCGCACGAATACTTGGTGTTTTCCAGACACTCCGGGTTGGTTGACATTAAACTGAGCTGACCTTTCACTTTGAAGTTCAAGTCTGAGGTCTTTTTCCCGAACCGAATTTATCCGGTCAATATACGTAAAACGAGGCAGCGCATTCAAATAGGCGTGGGCGATATCTTCGAAGCACGTATTTTGTTCCAATTAGACCGGAATTGTGTTTGGAAATTTAAAATTGATGTCTTGTAACTGAAAATTCGAAGCACATTTTTTGGGGCAATAAGTTATTTGTATGTGAATACGATGTTTATCCAAAGAAAATCGACATTTTCCAATTGTTGTTTATTCTGTTTTAATTTTGATACAACTTACTCCGTTTTCTTCCGTTAGCTTCTGATTTCGCAAGGACGATGTCTTACATCCTGCATCTTTTTTGAAAATAATTCGAACAATTTTAGTCGTTAGTCCAGTTATCAAAATGGCAGCGTGCAAATGCAAATTTTTATGCCCAATTCTGCTTCGCTCGGAAGATATTTTCGAAGGTGATTAACATTCAAAGAGAAAATTACAGAGAAACTAATGTAAACATCGGAGGGAACTTTTCAGATTTAATGAGAGAGCTTTAGCTTCAACCGTTAACGAAATTTATAAGGTTTCGGTGAACTAAGCAGCCATTTTTCTCAGAAGCAGTCGATCCTGTTTCCTTCAGCTCAGAATTTGGGAGGATCCTTATCTTCACCTTTTGCAGCTTCTATAGTCTTCCAGGTAGGTTCCTTAACTTTTTCTCCTGTGAAGTGGGATATAAATTTAAGGTATTTATCAAGTTTTCCTTCCTTTCCTTTAGTATGAATCGTTGAACATGTTTTTACTAAAGTTTTAGACTACTATCTTCAACCTCCACCTTTATTGTTTGTTAACCTTCTTCCTTCGTCCACCTAGGTTCGTTACCCTCTTATCCTTGAGAGTTTAGATATGAACTGAAAATCTTCGTCAATCTCCAGTTTTGATGCTCTTAAAGCATTAGAGGGAACTCGTCCCACTTTTTTGGAGCACGATTGAGTATTAAGTTAAGCTTTGACAACCCCTATTTCATCTTCGTTGCCTTTTGGTCATTCTTCTTCACTGTAAGTATTTTTTTGTTAGTTCTTTAGTTTCAAGAGGGTGAATGTAAGCTTGAAGCGTTGGCGAGTCGCCGTTCTCAGTCCTAATGGGGTTCTAGTGGGCAGCACCATTGAATTTTGAGTGTTGTGCTTTTTTCTGTTAGGGATTCTCTTCACTTGTATTCTCGTAGGATGTTACGACTGGCGTCAATAGTAAAACCTCCTTTGATATTCATTGTCCATACTGCTAGTTCTTCCAGGAAACCTTAAACTTAAAAACTAAGAAGCTGACAATATGGACACCGAAACGACGATATTATAGAGCAGAACACAGGAAAAACCAGAAATTTAATTATAAATTGCTTAATCTTTGCCGCTTTCTGGAACTTCTTAAGGTAAGGTTCGACAAACGAATGCAACATCAGAGGCGTATCACCCAAAAGTAGGTTTGTGAGATAGTTTTATTAAAAATAATATGTTCTTACTTTTTATTGACGTATTGATGTCCAATGCCACAAATTGTAAACTGATAATTATCGAACGACCGTTCACTTCCACGGCTATCGAATGACTAAACTCTCCACTTGCTTCGCATCGACCTAAATTCCCTCTCGGTGCTTCTGCCGTTAAATGCGTTTGTCGAACCTTACTTATGGGTATGGAAACATTAAGCATAGTTTCATTTTTTAATAAGTTAGTTTATTCTTGAGTGGAGCTTATACAATAAGTTCTAGTCTAATTTCTTAGTGATAAAAGGTTATTTCCACAGAATTTTACGCCGAAATAACTTCCCCAAATTCTTTTATGTTTCCCATATCCCCTTGTGTTTCCCAGTTGGTAACAAAAATTATTATGTATAAAAACGTCCCCTATAAATCGCGTAACCTTCGCCCCAACCTAGAGGCTGTTATATAATAAATTTCTCGCTTAGTCCATCATAAATTTAACCCGATGTTATTCTTTTACAGCCGGCAGTTTGCACACGACGAAAGGATTCGGAGGATACAAACCGTCGACGTGTCTTCCAGGATCGTCCCTACGTTTTCTAGGACCGTCGGTGCGAATAGCTGTGCCCTTAACGATACTTTGGGGCACCGCTTGTTCTTTCCTAACAGCCCTGGTCATCCAAACGACGCGCACGTTAACCGAATTACCGGAACTCGACGGAGTCGAGGAGAGCGGCGATAATACGAAAAAGGACCTAACTATTCTGGCGTCGGTCGAGCTCGGTCTGTCCATTATTACCCTTTCGGCGGTAATTTTCTTGTTGAGAATTGACTGTAAATACGATCCGGACTGATGCGAGCCGCCCGCCAATCCTCAAGGAACCGGCATCGCCGTCATCGGAGGATCGGGCGGGTATTCTCTGCAACCGGGAACGAGCGGAACTAGCGATCGGGTTACGAAGGTAGCTTGGGTCGTGTAGCTTTTCCCTCAAAAGAAAAAATATCATTAGTAAATAATTACAAATCTGAAACTTGACTGTGATTGTTAGATTTAATAGGTTTTCCATGTTTCGGTTTTGATTTTATACCTGTACCGTTTCTTAGTGTATCCACGTCGTATATCGGTACCCGAACTGTAATTGGATATTCTGAATTAGCATCCGTGCCAAACTGTCAGTGTCTTATATCGTACTATAATTACCTTGCTAACTAGAATATGGCGATTCTTATGTTTTAAGAAGCTTGTTGCACACTGTGAAGTGTTATGATCGTTAGGACTGAAGCTGGTAGCTATAATTGGGAAATTATAATTTAGGAAACTCACGCTAAAATTGATATAAACGCAATTCTTTTTTCGTGTAATTAAACTACCACGTTTATTCCTTTCTCGTCTCACATTTATATCAGTGCCAATAAAATAATAACGTATGTATGTATCTAGTATTTTCTATTTTATGAATGTTTATAGCTCTGACGACGAAGAGATGTTAAATCATGTCTATCACAACTTAGCAGTTGAGAATCCTATTTTCAAACAGAATTGAAGAAACAAACGCTCGATTCGTGCGGAGTTGTCTTAGACGTGAAATATATGGAATCACCAACTTCCAGAACGTCATCTGTACTCTTCCATTTTACCGTTTTTAAGACGTGTTGTAACGATATCACACCGTACACTACCGTTCGAAAGCTTGGAAGTAGTAACGTTGTGTAGTATGCTGCTTTTGACTGAGATATGAACGATATTAACTATGGTTTCTTTCCGAGACATCACCAAAATATTTGATGACAAAGTATAATCAGCGATGAAGATTTGTGACTGGTTTTGATCAATTTATTTCGCACAGTAAGGAAACTATTTGTTTAGTTTTCCGTGCCAATATTGTCACAACCGGTTTCCGGAATTTCTATCTTTTTCTCTCTTTACCCACCATAATCCTCAAAAACCAAAAATTCCATCACAACCCCCAAATCCTAAAAACTACCAAATAACTTGTATATCTCTTCGATAAGAGACAATCAAAGATGGATATATAACAGCTTGTTGCTTGGTGCTCTTGATTACCAGTAGAACTCGAGTTCAATCGGTAATTTTGATCTGACTTGTGTTCCGAAATCTCTACAGTTTTCTTTTAACACGTTTGCTGTCATATACGAGTATAGAATAGTGCAGTCCTTTGCAAAACTTTCCTTGAAAGTTGCCGAATAAGCCTCAGTGAGGATATTTTTGTGAGAGTTAGTAAATTTTTATTTATATTTCGACTTTTTCTTTATATACGAGTGTTCTCGTAGATGGCAAACTGAGTTTGCCTGCCAGCTACGAGATGACTCGTTATTGAGCGTCTTGCCTGAATGATGAAATTTATAGCTAAAAATAATCCGTGATATCTATATTCATATTTAAATAATATGACAGCAGAGAAATATTTTAAAGCATAAATCTCGGAGATAGCATCCTGACCTATGAGAACGGACGTACCATATCAGCCCCAAGGCTGCTAACAGCGAACGTAACTAATAAGTGCCCCAAAATGAAAGCACATTTTAACTATGGACCGATATACTGTATTAATAGAAAATACATATACAGCATTGGCCTGTGTGAATCTAGGATCCAAACCACGCTCGTGCGAGTGAGAACGAACGAGGAATGAGTTACTGCCGTAATAAGCGCAGGTATCAGTAAACTTCAGCCCACGCACGGAGTGTGTTCAGTATCGCGATTTTTTTCCAAGTCTCTTTATTTTATTGTTTGAAACGTAACTATTTGAAGCAATTTAATGGATGTTAAATCCCAAAAACGATACATTTATGTATGAAAAAATATGCCAATGATTATAATAAGCATTATATGTCATTTTCTTTACTTACCTTTTACCCCGGCCCACCAAGTTTTCGGTAGTTACCTCTCCGGCCCGTCAAGTCCTAGATAATTTTCTCTTCAGGCCATAGGCGAAGAAGTTTTGCTAACCCCTGAGTTAGGACATGGGACGTGTCACGATAACCTATCGTACTATTACAGTAAAACTCTTCCTAACTTCTCGCTCGCACCACCATGGTCTAGACTCAAAGTCTACATTGGCCGTTGGTGTATATACCGATACCGGTGTGAAACTCAATATCAGGTTTTATTAACACACCTTTGTTCTATTAGGAAAACTTTTCGAATTTCGATTTTTAAGTCAAAAATTCCTGCAAGATTTGCCTGGATGGACACGTGATTGTAGAAAATCACACAGAAAGAAATAGAACGTGCATGATAAGAGTTTGATATTCAATTTTCGTCACCATCGCGGGATATGATTCTACTAGAAAGAAGAAAATGCACCATATCGATGGCTTGCACGTGAAGTGTGACTCGTTGGATCGTTAAAACCACGTTTTCCACGTAGAGTCAGACGAATTTGGATCACAAGAGTTAATGAAAATTTCGAAATAAAGAAAATGTGGTCATGCTATTAAATAGGTTTTTGTTGTTTACATATATCCTCCAGCACTGATACTTATTTTACAATGAAATCCCATCTAGGTGTGACGATGAAAAGAACAAATTTTCAAAGGTCCATAATTTGATTTAAATCTTTGTGACCTCCTGAAATTGGTATCTGCTTCCAACGCTTGCGACGGTAGTAACCATAGTTTTTACAATTCTTAAGAACTATCCTAAAGTTGATGTGAGTCTTAGGCACATATTCATAGGTATATAGTTTCGTTTTTAATCGTTTAAGTTTTTAATACTGTTGTCAGTTAATCCGTATTTATGTATGTGAAATAAAATTCTTTTTCTATTAAATATTGTCGATTTGGTGATATTATAAGTGATAACGCGTTGGGACAATATTGGAGGAAAGTAAGTACTGCTAAATATAATTAATGTGGAGAAGATTGTTTCAAAACAAAGAACGGTATCCATAATACATTTTCTTTAAATCTACTTGGCGGTTATTGTTGGTTAAGATGCAATTTTATTGGAGATGCTACCGCTATCATTGTTCAATCCAATCATTGCAATGCTGTGCAGATCAATCACGACAGGATATTTTTATTTAGCTTTCTGAAATTACAGTTTCCTATAGTTTTGGTTGAAGCTTCCTTTCAAAATCTGCTGATAACTTTCCACTAGCGCCATCTGAAAACGATTATATAAAGTAAAACGGGAATTCATCTTACGTGGAAGAAAGCTGCCGTTCTGAGCTACAATCCGTAACCAGCTATGAAGATTATGTACGAGTGAAGGAAAGGGTGAGGGGTGGAGGCCGAAATGGCAAGTTAGGTCACTACGTAAGCACTGCCCTAGATCAAATAGAAGACCAACTATTTAGATATCGGTTCTCAACAATGTAAGCGTCTTTCCCCCTAGAGGCCTTAGAGTAGAGGAGATTTCTCTAGCATCGGCTGGGGTTTCATTCCTCAACTATCAATATCTCAAATAAAAAGAAAAAAACTGCGCGATTGTAGCAGTTTACAATGAAAGATAAAAGGTTTTTTAAGCCTCTCAGTCCGACTTAAGGTATGAATCGAAGTTGTTGTTATGTTGTTGATGTGCAACTTCGCTTCATATTTCTCTTCTATGTCTCTGCCTTTTCAATCGAGATGCTGGATTTTGGGGATCAACGACCATCTGAACGCAGGGGTTGCTCTTTCGCACGCCGCCTTCACAGATTTTTCCGATTTTTCGCAGAGTCGGAATATCTAAAATGTCTAGTCGACGCCTCCTACGTAAGAAATTGCTTGCAATGCGGTGTAGTCCATGATATAAGAAGAACAGGTATGCTCTTGCGCACCTATTTGTGACGTCACTTGGACCTAGTTCAACTATGTCAATAAGATCGTGTAACTAAACATAGTTGGACCATTTCAATAAAGCTGTACGACAAATAATAAAATTGAGAAAATATATTTTATAATACCAACTATAAATTGTAATGAGCAAATTAGCAAATTATTAAGAAATTCTCATAATACTCATAATTTATAGTCTATTTGTTATGCACAGTACAACAAAAATTACGAAAATAAATGTTTATTTAAACATTCCTCAATAAAATAATGTCTTGGCAATAGGAATATATAAAACATATAGCTATAAACCTGTCAAATTGTCATTTCGCCCATTATTTTTATTTATAGATCCTAGTGTTGAAACTTTAAGAACAAAGACACACATAAACAAATGAGTTAAACGCGATCAGATGTTCCTATTGTGACGACACTTGGGCCAAGCCACGCCCACGCGCGTTAAAGACGACTTTAGGAAAATTTACGAGCATACCTATTCTTCTTATATCATGGGTGTAGTCTGGTTCAATGTGACTCTGGTAGTGCTAGTGAGAGAATTGTTCGGACATTCTCTCTTGCTATTTTGGTCTTCTAAAATGGCTGCCGCAATTGAAAATCCCTCGGACCCGTGCTGTTATCCGATTTCTGTGTGAAAACAATATGAGGGCTGCTGAGATTCATCGTGAACTTTATTCTGTTTATGGTGAAGATGTCATGAGTGACAGATGGTGCCATATCCTTCGCGATAATGAAGATCGGAGTGGAAGGCCAACTGTTGTAATTTAGGTAATGTCGACGAAAAAATTGTGAAAATCGACCATTCACAATCACAATGATTTGGGAACGATGAAGAGCTGCAGGAGAGTGTTACAGCATGGCTTAATTTACTGTCGGCAGAGTTGAGTATGAAGTATGAAGAGGGTATTAAAAAGCTGGTTCATCGCTATGATAAGTGTCTCAGTCTTAATAGCAACTATGCAGAAAAATAGCTGAAAATAGTAGCTTTAAGTTAAGTTTTTCTTTTAATGATCAAACTTACTGTACAAATCGCCCTCGTATTTTGGTAACTAATGCAATTCTCATACAATATGTAGCTCTTTCTAAGTTGAAATATATTGTGGTTTAAACATTAGTCTAGGCAAATATGCGGTATGATGAGTCATCTGTCCTTTTCATAATGTAATATTATAGAGGACAAAGGACAGAAGGCTCATCACACCGCATATTTGCCCAGTTTATTAATCATGCATCAATGCTTCCATCAGTTTTATATATGGGGAATTATAAAACGATTCGAGGATTCTAGGGGATATTTAAGCTGCATCTTAATCACAGTAATGCAAAAGAAGTACATATGCTTCGATTTATTGGAACTCATCAGAACATTTTCTTGAAAAATTTGATAAATGGGAATTTACTAATAAACCCCACAAGTTCTAAGTCCTGGAGAGATGCTAAACAAATTCATTACTCGGTGAATTGTTGTAAAAAGCGAAAGAAATACGACAACATTTTCAAAACTAGAAAAGAAAATACCGAGTTGGGTTTCTCGCTTTGCGTTGCTCTAAAACATATTGGAAACTAGTTTCGGGATTCTTTCCATTCGGGATTTCCATTCCTGGTATAAATACGCTTTTTATGCTGTAGATTCCGTTGATCACCACGTTCTATCAGGATTAGAATCATAATTGAAGCCGCCAGTTTCCCAATCTGATGCGATAAGTGTTACTTACCATTCTGTTCCTCTTCCTACATATTCGTCCATAAGAAAAATGATGGCACATAAAAATTGCATAACATTTTATTTAAGGAAGAACAACATATATAATTTCTGTACACAATCTAGCGATTTCTTTCTGTATATACAAAACAATACATACATATTCTTTGGCGAAATTATATACATAAAATAATTATAACAAAAAACGTTATCATAAAGTTTTTAACCGAAAAATAACTTAGTAAAGAAAGATAAATTCATAGTTAAGACGATAGAAAATAAGGAGAAATAACAGAAACGGAGAAAGAGGAAA
Organism: Chrysina gloriosa; assembly: GCA_038088585.1. NCBI lineage: Eukaryota > Metazoa > Arthropoda > Insecta > Coleoptera > Scarabaeidae > Chrysina > Chrysina gloriosa. Next base: position 23,404,368 of record CM076093.1, on the reverse strand, counting down.
CCGCAAAATGTTCGCGAGATGAACAATAAATATCACGCACAAGGTACAAATATTACAAAAACCACATATAAAACATTCTTCTTTGTATATATGTATAGTATAATAATATATTTATATATATAAATATTCATTTAGTTTAAATAGTATTAGTCATAATCGCTTACGTAGTTGTTAATTCAAAAGGTTAATACTCTTGAGTGGTGGTGAGTTGGTATGTCAAACGAAAATAAAATTATAGAGGAAACTTAAGTGGTGAGAAAACGGTGCAAGAATTGACACTTATCATTTCACGAACTATTCGCAAAATCCCAACAAATTTCCTCAACTGTCCGGAGTCAGAGTATGTGATAGTACGGGTAAGATCGGATACGTGCGAGACTAAAAGACGAAAATTCCTACGAAGAATCTGTTTCTTCCGAATGGTAAGTAAGTACGTCGGTGCTTGTTAGTGGTAGGTATGTAATAATATTACTATCATAATTCGTCATCAATGATTGTTTAGCGAGACTCGACGAGATCAGTCATAATTATAATAATAATCATCGAAATTCCGTTATTGCACGTCTAAGGGGAAGGGGGCGTTCAAATGACACTCGAGGGAAGTTTCTCGAACGAGGATGGCATCGCTTGACTGCCTCTTCGTCGAGGTAAAGTACCGCTTCCGGGCATGCTGGATACGTCGGGGCAGCCGTACGACAGGAGCAGATCGATTAAGTGTTTGCACGCCTGTTCGGAAACCCCCATCGCGTTGCTTCCGGATTTTGCTGCGGCGATGTTGGCGGCGGCTTTGGCGTACGCCAGGCACGTTCGTCCTTCTTCGTCCATTGCTTTGACGTTGGCGTTGTGCTGGAAATAAAAATGGTAACAAAATAACAATAGTTTTTTGTGCAGTACAAGAAATGTATGACAGGTATTTGGTACTATAAACAGATGCAAATATGAATGGTCCCGTTGGACCCCATTCATTGCGACTACATAGATCAACCGGTCAAATTGACCGCGGATTAAATTCTTTTACTGTTTCAAGTTACTTTAGTATGATAATCTTTTAAAACTTGTACCCATGGGCGTAGCTAGCGAGAGGCACGACTTTTTGTATTAGAGATGCGTTTGACAGGCTTGACCCAGCAAGAAATAGAAATAATTATCGAATTTGATTGGAATGATTCTGATGATAAGGAAGAAGAGGAAGAAGAGATAATAACAACAAATTTCGAAAATATTATTGAAGAAACGCTTGAAAGTTTTACAGAAAAGGATGAAAGTATTGAGGTGGAATTATTATCACAGATTATTAGTGAAGAGAACGAAAAAGATATTCAAGACGAAGACAAGGTGGAAGAGGTCTTTGAAAACATAAATTTCAACAATTTGAGATGAAGAAATCAAGGTATTGATATGCAAGATTCCTCTTGGAAAAGTCAAATTAGTTATGGAGAAGTCAAAGAACCGGCTAAATATTTTCATGACGATATAATTTAGAAGATTTGCGATGATTAGAAAAAGCCATACAATATGACCAAACTGGTCATTGGGTCGAATGGGGTTCAAAAGGACGATGCAAGCTGTGCAAAACTGGGTTTCCTCGATCTAAATAAATACAATGCAAAGTCTATTTGTGTTCAAATCCTCAAAAAATTGTTTTATAACATACCATACTAAAGTGGAATAAAAAATTTATAAAAGATATAAATGTGTTTGGAATTTAAAATTTACTAGTTTCGCCCAATGTTGCCTATAGGAAACATTTCACTACGGCTAAACTAGGATACGCAGGACCTTCAAATTCATATATGTTGGTACTTAGGTTCAACCTAACTACAAAATATCCTTAAATAAAATTGCCATGCCCCAATTAATTCGGGCATGAAAGGGTTAACTTTAATTTTCGAACAATACAAAGTGGAAGATATAATTTTAGATTAGATTAGACTTAGAGAGGTTCGGTTGTACATTACTTACCCATATCAGTAATTGTACCACGGCCAAATTTCCCATAGCGCAAGCCAAATGCAACGGCGTCCGAAGATCTCTCGGACCGACGGTGGTGTTGACTTGTTCGGTATTGGCCTGCGCTAAGACTAGTATAATGGCCTTCATATTCGAGCCGCATACGGAATCGACGAGTTGCTGTTCTAAGGGCATCGAACTACTCGAAACGGCTAGGAATTCTTTATTTTCGTATTTCGCCCGTATCCACCGTTCTTTCTCCTCACGACTCGAAGCCAGCGTGGGTTTGGTGTGATTTTGAATTCGACATTCCCATACGGAATTGGCTAGCGTGTTGCCGATGGCTAACATTACGCTCAAATGACCCGGCCTGGAAATTGGCGATAATTACGAAATTTGCAGGTTAATGAGTGATAAAAATTTGAACTTACGGCCATTCGTCTAAATCTAACGATCGAACGCGGGAAATGTGGGATCCTAAATTCCGGTGGATCCCGGAACATTCTATACACATAAGTACGCCGAGATTTAAACTAGCCCAATCGGGATCTGAAATGGATCAAAATTGTCTGTTTAGGAAAGCCGCAGCTTGTCATATATATTTATGTACACCCATGGAAACTCTAAATGTCCGTCTTTTGAGCTAAATCTAAACGCTTGCTCCAAAACGTGCGAGGTTACTATCGGTGGGTCCGTTCGAAATAGTACTTGAAAGTAGGAAATGTTATTATTTAAGAGTTTGTGACATGTTAAAAGAAAAAGACAAATAAAATAATATAGGACTGATTTGTTATTTTTACGATATTTGATATTAGAATTATGGTTTTTAATTATTAATTGGAATGGGCGTTTAGATTGTGACTCAGGAGGCGGACATTTAAAGTTTCCATGACTTAACATTAACGTTTCACGGTCATTCGTTGAGCAGATCATAGAACTGAAATCAGGTGACATATGCGAAACGTGTAGGTTACATTCTTAGATACAAACTGGGAAAGCTGGTGGTTACCTCCGTTAAAAACGAATTACACTTACATACTGCTTTGGTCTTTGATATCCCATAGCGTTTATACCTGCCGATCTACTGCGCGTACAACCTTGAGACATCAACTTATACGTGACGAGTTGTACATATATACAGTATGGGCCAGTGTACAACTTGGGTCTGGTCTCAGTGCGAGTGCGAGCGAGAACGAATAAAGAGCATTATTGTGAGCATGAGAGCGAATAAGATAGAGCGTCGGGCGTGGCTAACACGCCACACCGTCGATCTCGCTCCATCTCATCCCTACAGCAGCGCTCTTCGTTCGTTCTCGCTCATACTCCCGTGACCTAGATCCAAGTTGTACACTGGCCGGGGTGGTGACAATGGTGACTTACTGGGTGCATCACAGTCTACGCAATATCCATTGCCGGGAACCTCCGATCTGATTGTCTGTATAGTGGAAGCTTCCGTGGGGTTGTTTTGCCGTTTTCCCTTCGATGATTCGTTCAATTGCAGGGAATTGAGGATTTGTTGCTCGATCGCCGCCACCCAATCGTCCCGTTCTTCGGAACTAACAGCTTCGAAATGCCATTGCTTATTATCGAGCGATACGATGTAAAATTCGTAACCATCTGAATCTGGAAAAAAACCACATTTAAGCACCCTACCCAGGCAAGGAATTAATAGCGATGACAATTACGAAATAAATTACGACAGCATCGCCGACTGTCCATTCTAGCCAGTACTAAATCGATGCTGTATGCGATTAATTCTATGTATATGTAAGCTGTCGTAACTTATTTCGTAATTACCTACACTAGCGATAACTTACCATCATACTCAGAATTTTTTACCCCACTACTCTTCATGCGTCTATGGCGTTTTTTAACGTTCGGGGTTTCCGTCTTCATATCTCCGTTCAAGAACGAATTGCTATTGGACAAAACCATCCCTTCATCTCCGCTAACCTGCGCGTATTTCGACCCCGGTTCCTTAACCACCTCAAACGCCGTAAGGAGGACCTTCTCGGTCGTTCTCCTATCTTTAATCCCCCAAGAGATAACCCTCCAAGCCCTTCGTTTATACTGCTACTTCCGTTAGTTCCAGCGACTGTAATTATGGATTTGGATCCTCTGGGCTTTTGCCCTGGAACTTTAACGGTAACGTATTGCAAGGATATTTCCTTTCCGTGTATGTCATTCATGTAATCGTGTAAACTCGGATGATACGTCAGTCTTCCGTCATCACAAAGGGTAACATATTTCTTTTTCCAGTCTTTATTCAAAGGTTTGTTGCTTCGCTTGTGAAGGTAACCTTGCTTCAACGGAATGGCCCGTCCGCTTCCGATATCGGCGCCGTTCTTCAATTTATCGTCGCCCTTTTTCGACGGCGCGAACAAGTTAGATCTCCGCCGGCTTTTCCGAGATGTCGTTGGCGTCGAACTTGGCGTCGGTAGATCCTTCGGATCTTTAGGGGGCGGTTGTGGCAGCTGCGAGGGTAGATTGTCGATGGGATGGGGGCGGCGAACTTAGCGACGTTATTGTTTTCGGTTGGAACCGTTTGTGAAACGAGTTGCTGGGAAGAACCGTGACTACCTAAAGTCGAAGTGGAGGAATTCCACTTGTCGTCCGAATGTCGATAGAGAGGCTCCGGTTTCTCTGATTGTCTATGCAGATGGTGATTGGAAGACGATAACGTGTGTGACTGCCTACCGCATATTTGACTAAAATTTATCGAGTCCTAAAATCGCACGAACTGTGATAGTTTGAATTCGACACTGAAGGGATTCTGCACGCCTTACCTTGTGAGAAAGTGTATGGTTATGACTAGGTGACATGTGGTTTCCGGTGGGGATTGGTTGATCGGTATGAAGCCGTTGTTGGTGGGTACCGTCGCTAAAGGCAGATGGTGTCTGCTGGCGGTCATCTGCGACGTGTTTCCGTGAAAGTGGTTGTTGGGCGTCGAAGGTCGCGAATTCGTCGGCGTTAAGCATGTCGCCGAAGTTGAGAGACGTTGTTGAACGATCTTTTGACAGGCTGTAATTTTTTTTTGGCAATTAAAATAATGGACGAAACATAAGTTAAATTTTAATTTTCTCATAACAGATTTGAAGTGCTTGTGCGTCAATTTGCTTTTAGATTGAATCTATTACAGTTCTAGAAGAAATAGTAACAATTTCAAGAAGCCTTGTTATAGACAATCTCGAATTAAAAAGTTGTCAGTAGGTGTGTATTTGCAGCCGTTTGAATTTAAAAAATCATCAAGAGTATACAATGACTTGCACTTGTTGATGCAAAAATACACGAATAATTTGGGTTAGATGCTCAAATTTCGATGCATTTCTGAGGTGTCTTTGCTAAAATATGTCTAATTTTTTAAACGCCGTTCTGTCATTTTGTGAAATGTTCGGAAAATACATAAGAAAATCAAAAAATACTTTCCCTTAAAAAAACGTACAGTTTAGCATGCCTTGGAATCATCTTTTATGACTACTAAGAAGTAAAAATATAGTAGACAGAAATGATATTAAAGACATAATTCACTTGTATTTCAATCAAACAGCTACAGAAAAGATTCACTAAGCCAGATGCGTATTTAACAAATTCCAAAAAAGTAGAAAAATTGGTCGACAACTTAAAATAAGAATGTTGAGATGCTACGTCTTTTCGGTGTTGCTCTATAGAATGGAAGACTGGACGTTGAAGAGATATATTAGTAACCAGATAGAAGCACTTGAAATGGGAGCATACAGAAGGATATGGAGACGAAGCACTGGCTATACACGTTAGGACTTAAGTTGGTATTGGTAGAAATCAATGGGAATTGCAGCCAAATATTGGCAAGTCATACAGAAGGATCTTAAGAATTAGTTCGGTGGACAAAATAACGAATGAGGAGGTACTCAAAATATTGAGGAAAGAGGAAGAGTTGTTACATAGTATAAAAATATTAAAACTGCAATACGTGGGACATGTTTTAAGAGGGGACAAATACAGGAAAAGAATACAAGGTAAATGAAGCCAAGGAAGAAGGCGCATTTTATGGATGAATAACCTGAGTCAGTGGTATGGATGTAGCTCGGTGAAATTATTCAGAGCAGCAGCTTCAAGTCAAAATAGCTTGAAGAAGAAGAACAAGAAGAAGCAACCGATTTCTAAAACGCCTTCTTCATAGCGAATGCTTTCAAAACCTCTACAGATGTTACGAAACGGGTGCCAACCATTTCAGTTTTCTCAAATGAAAACAACAAGCTAATATTTAAATTATGATTATAAGGATATTCAATCGTTAATTCGACGTTTGTTCGCTCTACATTTGTGCTACGATGTGACATGATGTTTAATTACAGGCATGGGCAACATCCACCATTGAATTTTTCCATTACATATTAGCACGGCCGGTCAAGCGTTTTTCAATTGCTTGTTAATTGTTTTTGTTTTGGCCCGTGGGCCATCCTAATTTTTGTTCTTTGGCCCCCTATAGAAAAAGGTTGCCCATGCCTGATTTACCATGTCTGGTGTGTTTGCTGCCGAAAGTCTCGGGTTCGATTTTGGCCTGAAAGGTCGCGATTAGCTCGATTTACATTCGGGGGTGGTTGACACCAGTACCATCCGAAGAGTTTGAGCCGTAACAGTGGATGGTGACTGACAAGCTCAACGCATCTGTAAAATAATCCTCAGGGAGAAATGAGGGAGGACAAAAAGAGAATCAATATAACCACATAAAGCAGGGTCGATTCTCTGTAGCTCAACTACTCAGCTTTCTCTCACGCTTCGACCAATAGCAACACCAGTTACGAGGTAAACGTTTACCCTTTCCCCCACTCTCTGCTTTTGCCGTCACTCAATCTCGCGTGCAATTCTGGACTTACACTAAAAAGGGAAGAATTATCCATTAATTTTCCTGATAGCGTTGATGATTTCTATAAGTAATTGTGTACCAATCAGAAAGAAGAAATTAAGCTTCAATTCAGGCATTGGAAAAGCCCATATTCACCGAGAGCTGAAAAAGCTCCAATGAGCAAATCAAAATTCAAAGCAATGATGATTGTTTTTTCGATATCCATGGAATTGTGTACCTCAATTGGGTCCCTGAAGGTCAAACTTTAATCATCATTACTACCTCAAGGTTGTTGCTCAACTCCGTGAGAAAATCAGAAAAAGAAAGGCCCGAATTGTGGAAAAGAAAGTCATGAGTTTGGGTTAAGACGTTTGTAGCCAAGTATAACATCCCAGCATTAGACCATCCGCCTTAGTCGTTTGACCTGACCTTCATCTAATTTCCAAGGCCAAATCTGCATTAAAAGGAAGAAGATTTCAGACCGTTGAGGCTGTAAAGGAAAAAGTGACACGCATCATTAACGAGCTCACAGAAGAAGAATTCCAGTACCATTTTAGACAATGGAAAATGCGCATGGAAAGTCGTAGTGATAGGGAAGGGGTGTATATTGAAGGGGATAATAATAATAAATGTATAAATAAAATAAAACAGTTTTGCAGCACCAGTCTCCTATTTCATAGCCTCGTATACGAAAAGTAAGTTCTGAAGAATGGTTTTCGTCAAAATTTGCACGATTAAAATTCACATAAATTCTAACCCAATGTGAGAGCAGCTTTAAGGTAGGCGTCCACCTATCCGCATCGTACGTATCGGACGCATCGCATCAAACGGATCGTAGTATTCTTTATATAGGAAGCCATAGAAGTGCGTCCACCTATCCGCATCGTACGGATCGCACGGATCTACCCGTCGGCAATGCCGACGCTGTTGCTCCGAGAGGCAACTTTTGCGATGCGTGCCGATGACTCACTACGAAAGTCCGATCGGTACGATGCGGATAGGTGGACGCCACCTTACTGTGAACGCATTGGAAAAAATAATCCGTTTGATGCGATGCGTCCGATACGTACGATGCGGATAGGTGGACGCCTAGCTTTAATCGTAGCGTCAGCGATGAATTGTCTGTTTGTTTATATACTTTGGCTTTGTAGACTTCGCCTTTCATTCGCTCTCATAGAAAAAAATCTAATAGAGCAAAGTCCCAGTTCCTGGATGAAGGTGATTGTTGCCGCCGATACATCGACTAATTCAAGGAAATGTTAAGTTTAGATGATGTCACCTGACAACTGGAATGTGTGTGGGTTCGGCTATACTGATGGATCGTACCCAGTTTTGCCTCATAGAGAACTTTCCTTTAATAGTAATGGACTTTTATTTGTCAGGGAATCTACCTGAGGTCTTCGGTAAAACGATAGGTCAATAATTGTAAACTACATTTTCCTATATTTTAGCCTCAATATATAGTTAATGAGATGTCGAAGGTGCGAAATCTACAAAATTCATCTTCAGGGGCAATGTCGAAGGAAATTATTCTGGCTCAACTCCCATTTGAGCACTATTCCTTGATGTGTGTGAGGCGTATGATTATGAAAAACATTTTTTTACTTCCCAGTATGGTAATTACGTACCAAACGGTATTAACGGTATTAGCGATTCCGCCCACATATCATCCACTTCGTACAAAAATAAAACAAACTCATTGAAATTCAGAAACCCACAATCTAACCATAAACTCCTCTAATTTTTTCCCCTAGATTGCAAATCATAACGTAACTTATTACTTTTCGCGATCGTAATCAACTAATTATAACTCGAGAATGGAATCTCTCCCGCTAGACGACCAATCTGACCAAATACGGCATCCACGATTAAGGTTAAGTAATTCACCGCTATATCACCTTCTCTTTAATTTTAAAGATTAGTCATGACCTTTCGATACAAAACCATTGTAATGCTTCCATATGGTTATAATCGACGATCTCAAACCGCGCTCTCCGACAACTCTCTCGTAAAATGTCAATTTCGAAGCCATCATTCACATTGCACATGGATTTCGTAACGATCTCGTCGTCAATACACACATCATTTCCCTATTTACCGTTTTAAAAATAATATGCTATTGAAGCCGGCCAGCCGTGCTGAACAAATGGACGTTGACAGATATGAAAGTTGCATCGACGAAAGAGCAACCAGAAACCGCGTTTAGGCTCGATACACGAACGACGGATTTATAACTATCGAGTTTGGCGTCGTGTTTTGTATTTTGAAAGAGAAAGTTTTTAGGAAGCAGTATAAACTAACCGATTAACAGATTTCTAGCCGGTATTTGTTAACGAAAGTCTTAATCGACTACTGCAGAACAATCATATCCAGCAGCTTTAGTTCTAAACCGATGCGATCTCAAATGATCGGGTGATAAAATATTTGGGCACCACAGAGTTTAGTTGGCTTACGACACTAACAGTTGGGTGTTCTTGACCTTTTATTTTAACCATGTTCTGTATCAAATGTAATCTAACACCAAGAATTTAAATTCTTTATATACACAGGAAGTTATCCAAGTCATTCTCTGGTAAACAATTGCTTGCGAATTAGATAGCGATGGAATTAGATTTCATTTTCCTTGAAAATATTGAATAATAACAACAACGCGCTTCGTCATAGTACGAATGTAGGTTACGAATTCGCTTTGGTATCGATTACGAATTAATGTCAAGAATCAATAACATAAAAAATGTATGCGTGATATGATGTGTAATTTATACGGAGGGGTTGTATGTCGTTAGATGGGGTTAGAACTAACAAAAACGCAGTTCTTTTCGAGAAACCAACAAGGAAATTATACGTATTTTGATGATCAATACAGGAAGATTGAAACATGTAGAAGTTCTTGTAAACTTTTTCGATTCGACTCGAACTTAATGTTTGATTCTTCCTCTCTCGATCTTTGCGAATAGCATTTTGTGGTCATGGGTCGGTTTCGATTTCTAACAGCAGTTTTTGAATTTTGTTTTACAAAACCGGAAAAGTACCCCAGAAATCAAAGAAAAACTGAGACTTATTACCTTTTTATGTGCGTAAAATATACTCTCGGTACTCCAGCCAGAAATTGGAAATGGATATGATTATATTCTAAAGAAACCGCATAACGGTAAGACGAAACTAAATATCTAAAGTACGAAACTTCAACAAGCTCGGTAAAAGAGGAGCTAAAAGTGCACAAAACGCACAGAGAGCAGAAGCAGAGAGAAACAGAAAACAGGAAAACAGAAGGCAAAGAGGTTAAAAAAGCAAAGAATAAAAAAATGGAACGACTTACCCAAGAAATTTGCTACAAAACGCAACACTTACTGCGTAGTAATAGCAGACCTGATCGAAATAAATTGCTGGTTTCAAAACGCAAGAGTGCCATATGCTCCCATAGAAGCAGCAGGAGCAAGAAGACTGCAGCCATGGAACGACTGAAAAGTCTCATAATCTGTTACATTCCTATTTAAGTAACTCAAATGAACTTCTTAATTTGCTTCTATTTATGTCGACCAGTAGCCCAAAAGAGTAGCAAGGCATTTGGAAGTTTGTTGAAACAGGGATTATGTTTCCAAAAATCGCAAATCGACTGCGAAAAATCTGGTGGAAAGTATGACTGATGGAGACGCAATACGATGTTCCACCCAGACTTGGAACACATTGCTGCGAAGTAACTGAGAATTCCAATGACCTTGATGCGTAGTGAGTGACAAAATATTTCGTTTTTACTATCATAAAAATTTAGTAGATATTATGTAAGATTCAAGAACAATTGCTGGAACTGACAATCAGTCTTTGGACGAGTCACCACCGAAAAATAATGACTAAATTTAATGTTACCATTACTTCAAAGGAAAATAAAAACAACCGAAGAAACGGGTAACAAATAAGACGAAAAAGAACCGTTAGAGGTAGGAATGTTTGTGGCGTATAACAAATGCGGACGAAATAGTTCTTGTGCTTATTACACTGATTTGTATACAGCGTGTTTCGGCAGATAAATTGTTATTCTCAATGTAGAAAATGCATAAACGAGGGTACGTCACCATTTCCAGATAGTGGATTTACATACGTTCAATTTTTCTTAAAATCTGTGTCGACCAGTTCGCAAATGACTATTTCCTCTGTGTTGCCTTTTCGTTCAGCATAACTTCATTGTTGAAATTTGATAAATAATTAGAACTATTGAAAACGGACTATCTTATTTCAAGAAGAAGGAGGAAAACTGGAACAGCACTAATTCAATTCTCTTCACACTATGATTGGTTATCTTCTTGAAAGTAACAAAATTATCTACAAATTTCGGAATAGCAACCCAAGAATCTTAGCAGTCGTCGCGTCGTTAAAATACAGGTTTGGGGTGAGTTACAACTGCGGGGAAATTTATGAAATTTGCTGTATTTATCCCCCCCTCCCCCAACCTTAACAGTGTAATCGTATCTTCTTTCTACTAACATAGTACCAAAACGAAGGAGTAAAAATACGTAACAATGTCTGTATTTCACCATTCCACAAAATAATGTCTAACTTCTGTGTTGGCCAAAGTTCATGAGCAAAACTTATTTTTCTTTGCGTAATTTTCGAAATACGTACTGCTAAATTGCTACATTACAAGGTAGTGCGTATCAACATAACCACCACCTTACGAATTACAAAAGACTGAAAACGAAGGAGAGGATCGGAGTGGAATCTTCGGTTTCCACATTTCTTTCATCAAAATCCGTATGCATTTTCTTACCCAGCATCCACGCCCTCGACTTTTGTCTTTCTAGACATGCCTAAAAGCTGTAAAATCCCTTGAACATGAATCGAAAGACTTCAGTAATATGAAAATTCGCGATGAAGAATTCTCCAGAAATCTGCCAGAGTTGCTCATTACTAATCATCCAGTATTAGACCTTATTAGCACCGTACCATTGCCAACTGTTCAACAACGATGCACGCCACTGGTAGCCTTGGTTACTAAGAATGGAGCTTCTTATGTAGTTGTAGCTTCATGAGCACTATTTTTAGAATTGTAAAGATTCAAGAATCCTTGCAGGCTTTTACGGTTGGTATCAAAGGCAGACACTTCTTTTGGGTTTCGGTGTGTTACTGCTAGTTGAACAGCCAAATCTCGACGTTATGTGGTGAGAAACGATACAACAAACAAACATACCTGAACATACCAAAAGTATCAATGAAAGCATCAGTAACAGATTAAGGATAGTCATTAATGTGAGTATTAGGCCAGATTACAACCAACTAGGGAGTTAGTTAAATAGCGGGTTCTAGATGTAAATGGCTGGGGCATAAATTGAGGAAATTTGCTGACGATATTACTAGACAAGTTTCGTAGTGAAATCTTCAGTGTAATCCACCTAGATGATGTCCAAAAGTCATAGGAAGAAAGACTATTTTGCAATAAGCTAGAGAACTAGGAAGTTTATGGGGAAGGGAAATCAAGGAGGTTGCTAGAAAGAGGAGGACTAGATGACGGACTTTGATTGGCAATGATAAACTAGATAGAATATTGTAAGTGGTAAGAAAAGGAGATTGTTAACAACGTTATCGATCTCTAGGCATGATCTGAGCGAAATTTCAAAGAATCATTTTGCGAGAAAGAAGTAAGAATAACAAAATTAAATATAAACCTTCTGCAGCAGAAGTAATCCATATTTTGCAAACTAGAATTTGAAGCTGGTTATAAATTTTTTCAACCTGTTATAAGGGGGAAGCCAACATCGCAGATAAAATATATAGATTCATGTTATATCATGAAATCTCAAGTTAGTTATAAGTGTTTCAACGCTGGATAGCATCCCCAAATAAGAAGTAAACCCCACAGAAGAAACATCTGCCAAATTCGTGGTAAATTGAGTGGACATTATTGGAATTCAACTATTTGAATTTCATAGCCCATTGGTTTCGATCGATTTGCATTACTAAGTACGTCCACTCCATCCATTTTAGTGAAAAGAATGCTCAATAGATTAAACTAGTATCTATTTTAGCACGTAATTAAAATCGTTTCATTTGTTCTGGGTTTCAAATCTATCAAGTATTTCTATGAAATTCTACAAGTAGTAAATTTGTGTATTAAAGCATTTCCTCAAAATTTTGCATCCATAAATATGTTCCAATTCCTCTCCAGAAACGAATTCATCAATCTCGAAGGCCGAAGAGAACAAACCATAAAATTCTAGCTAAAACTTCACACAGCTCCAAATTATCTGAAGGAAAGACTTCACGAAGAGAAGATATGCGATATTTTAGCCACAATCCTAATAAGAAAATGGAAGATTTCTGTCGAATACCGATCCGGAAATGAAGGAATGAATGTATAAATCATGACATGTCACAAATGATTTCCTAAAATGTATGGTGCTGATCCCACAAAAAGTACGCACTTAATAAGATCGTGCAGCACAACTTTCATTCAACATAAGACAGGGATAAGAGAATATTCCATTGTGTGGAATCCCTTGGTTTAAATGTTTCGTTGCCAATGTTATCAACTTCGGGATTGTTAAAAAGATCGTTGAGTTATCCAGAAAGAAGTTTCTGTAAAACTTTCTTCCAACTTCCCCAACGCTTCTCAAAAACCTTCTGCATTTTGTTTAGGAAACATCGGAATTTTCCTAATATTCGTGGATTTTCATTCCAAGAAATTTGGTAGCAAAACTGTCTGTATCCATAAAGCATTAGAACGAATGGTTAAAATTGATTGTTAAAAATTAGCCAATGTCACGTTCAACTCTTGCTTGGTTAAATATTTGTACAGGTAAGAGAAAGCATGTTTGTGGCTTAAATTTATACGCTTATAGCTTGAGCAGCACAGCAGCGCTAATTAATAATCGTATTTCTACTTCGGTAAAGAGCACCGAAAAATGTTTACCCTCAAACAAAATTTTGCGCATTTAAGATAACAACTTACGTGCGAATTTCTTGAAGATCTTACTCCTACTCAACCTCTTCTTCAATCCTTTAAGACTGAAACACTTGCAGTCCATCTCGAGAACGATAATCACAACAGAAATAACACTCGTTAAAATCTCTCGTTGTCGCGCTTCATAGAAGAATCATCGACGTAGAAAGATGAACCTGACCGAAGAGCATGAAGTACGATCGTGGACTGATCAAGCGTGGGAATACTAGAACGCGTTTAGATCGGACCCCGAGCGTTCGTTCGGAACGCGGCATCGAGTCCGTAGGTCTCGAAGCGAATAGCTACGCTGCTGGTCCGCCTTTTTACCTACGCGCGACGTTTTAAAAAATGCAAAGACACGACCTGTTTGAGGACGGGAAGTTGGAAGGAACGCGAGCCGCCGGCCGGTGAAATTTATGCATAGGTAAGGTATCGAGTGTGGCCAGATTAAGTGCCTCGGGACGAAGAACACGGCCTTGTTGAGGTCTGGATGCAACAGATTGCACGTGGGCAAGAATGGACCTGTTTTGGTAGAGCGCGGAGTGGGAGTAAGCACAGGTATAATATGTATGCGCCGTATTTACGTGCATTAATGGATGGTGTAATCCAGTGGCGTCGACGGTTTTCGTGGGTGTTCCAACATTTCTTTATTTCGGCAGATTTAAGATGGATATGGCAGCTGGAATAGGGTTTGGGAACATGTTAACACACCTGCGGACACGTCAGCGTATACCGACAAAGATTCAACCTGTAAGAAGCACAAGTTCCTCTAGGACATATATTTTTATTCGGGCCGGAACACCTGACTCCTTTTTGCTATAACTGTCATATCTTTATCCAATTAATTTGTTCATATCCAAACCGAATTCCGAACATTTATTTAAAATAGCAGAACTAATACTTTCCCTATCCATTTCATACAATTTTGTACGTCCTAAGAAATCTTCTCTTTCATTTTTGCTGTCGTCAACAAATCTAATACCAAGTGAAAGCTGCTCCAATCCAGCAAATATCTGGAGTTTCGTCAGCTAAGATTACTCACGTAACAGCAGTGCCGTTGTACTTTAGTAACATAGTCTATTCTTACGCTGCCGACAGCCGAAATCGGTAATCCGCAATAAAATTTCGTCGCATGGTCAAGGATGCAAAAATCTTGCTTTTCATCACTTTTGCCATTACAATTTGTGGAATTTTTACTAGATTTCAGAGGAGGGCAAGTGCACCGTTTGGCCTCCTCTGGGGACGCCCAAGGATTAAGCACTTGCGTTTTAAGCTCTATGTGCCGTTCCTCAACAACACTCACTTCCGTTGAAGCAATTTCGTGTCTTCCACAAAGGCCACGATTTTGCTCAAGGAAAACCTGAGTATTGTGGTGGACTCCAATAGATCCTTACCAAAATGCTTCTGTCTAAGTTCCTTTAGTTTTTCACAGGCACAGATAATATGCATGCTTGTAGTTCACATCCTCTACACCACGGTTTGTTCGCTATTTCCATGTTGCTTTTCCAAGAAGCAATGACCGGTTACTAGCTCGGTAATGATTTTTATATCTGTTTTTGCTTCTTCTGATTAGATTAGAGATATTTTTATCTAACGCATCTAATTGTGTCTTAATGTGGAATTGACCTTCAGTTAATTTCCACTTCTTTGAATGCTCTCTTTCTAACCAAAACCGGAAATCCTGTTTGGCAGAATTCTTCGTTCTTCTTCATGCAGATTCCGGTCCTAGAAAGTTCCCTTTAGAGCCTTCCTTGGGTAGTTTTGGAAGCGGTAAGCCTCCCAGCAGAAGAGGTGACACTTTTAAAGCTAGAAATGTTTCTTCAGTAAGATCTCTTAATTTCGTCCTATTACAGAATCCTCCCCGCGGCTTACGTCTTCTGCAATGCCATTCGCTTGTGTTTAAAAAACGGGTCCATGGATCCTTTCTTTAGAAGGCTTCTTCATCACCTTTTATTACTTTAAGCTTTGAAATTCATAATTATTATGTTTTGGTAGGTAGTGGAAAATCTGTTTTCAGTTCGAGAGAGTTTTTGATATACGATCCATACGACTTTTGAGTTGACAGTGCTGTCTGGTTGTGTGTTGTTGGATGGGCATTCCTAGGCATTAAGATTAAAAGCAAATGTCTCCACTTGAAAGGTGGTTGCTTTACTTTCTGGATGGTGAGGGCAATGTGAACAGAAAAGGATACCTCATTCAACTTCGCTCGATTTTGGGTCCGGTCGTCGTTAAATTTCGTTGTTGTCATCCGTCTCGGAATGATTAGAGAAGTGGTAAACTGAATGCTAGGCAGACAGTAACGCAAACAGAATAGAAATTTGACGGTTACCGAGAATGTTTGAAGATGGTTGGGTGACAACAGTGAAAGGAAAGAAATGAAAAGATTGAGATGTTGGAGTGAGTGTAGGAGGTGGACAATAACAAGCAAATTTTTGCTAAATTCAGAACTAGCGTATTTGGCTATAGTACCTATGTTTTCGATCATAAATTTGACTATTATTTCTGTAATATCTACCACCTAGCACCCAAATAGACGATAATCTAAACTCTACTAGATACCAAAGGTATCATCATCATATTTCATCGTATTTTATCCGCTAGATTCGCCAATAAAATGACCATCTTACTGTACCTACGATTTTTAGGCGTTTATAAGTGCGACACAGGATGCATAAATATTCCGAACATCGAATCTAAAACGGCGCTATAAATGCAAGCAAAGACACACCTACATACACTGTTGTACGTATCATTTTTAAGTAAATCGTGAAAGTATTTACATACACATACATACGGGCACGAGTCTTTGCGGAAATATTACCGCGACTTATAACTTATGGGGCGATATTTTATCTAGAAAATGTGAAATCTCATCTTAATGGACTCCCATAACAAAAACATATATTCGTCTGACTCACCATCTTGAAAGACTCGTTCTACGTTGAGGCCGTATGTAGCACAAGTCTCGTAGTAGGAACACCTTTTCAGATCGTTGGCCAGCTTTCGTGCGCGGGTGTCGTCTATCACACGGGGACTGCTCTCGCTGATCGCATCTGCAAAGGAAATGCTGCTTTTGAGGGGCTATTTGCATGAGAGAACGATCGGAATCCTGTTAATCTTATGTAACGAGGTAAAAATAATGGATCCTACGATTGCGTTGGAGAGGAAATCAATGTTTGTTCGAGTGGGAACGGAATAATAAATTAAAGCACCAACTGTTATTAGGTTCTTATGTTTCTTGTTCTGAGAGGCGGGGAACCGCGTGATTAATTACCGATCTAAACGTGCTTTTATCTTCGTGGTTGCTTTTAAAACAACTAAGTACCTGCATATAGATCTAAGCGGTAGCGGGCCACTTAGTCTCCGAGACATACAAGAAATTCGAGTCAATATCTTGAAGTTATTTTAGACACTTAGTCCCGTCACAAGAAGTAAAGAAACTGCCTTTTAATTCCCCCTTGAATGGTGCTTACACGACGCCCTAGACGGGCAGAAGGATAATGTGAAAGAAGAAGAAGAATTGCGCTTCCACTAATATCTTAATCTGATGCTTTGTATTATTACAGACACATTAGGTAAAATTTCAAAATAGTGTTATCCCAAATTTAAGAGAGGGGGATTGAATGGAAGTGGAATTTGTAGATAATGAAATGCCCTGATAAAGGCCGTTATTATTGGCAGCCTGTTCGGTTTTCCTTGATTTGAGAGTTGGAGGAATAAGGTGGAATTCTAAAGAATTGAGTAGAAGAGGGCTTCCTGTGTTTACACAGCGCGCACCGAAAGTGCGGAATAGATTCAGTAAAAGCGAAATAAAATTTGGTTGGAAAAAATCCTTAAACAGATCGATTTTATTTGATAAAAATACACATTTTGCATGACAGTCTACTTTTAACCATTAGTTGTTTTTGAGTAAGAACGTCATAATTTCCTTACTAAATAGCAATCCCAATGTTTCAGCATTGTTCATGGTTTCAGCAAGACGACGGGGTGCGTTGGCAGGTGAGAATGGCCACAATCGCCACCAAGAGATTCCCAGACCTTACACCCTTTGATTAATTTTTATGGGATTATTTACAGTCTAAAGTCTACGTCACAACACCGCAAATTGACCTAAATCATCGCACTAGAAATGGAATGCACACAATTAGTCCAGAGACGATTCAAAATGTACAAGAAGAATTTCTACATACGCTTGCGTATTGGCAGGAAGTCAGTGGATGGCAGTTCGAACACTTTTTAAAAATTGTATTTGTTTAGGAAAGGATTTTTGTTATTTTGTGTTACCAATAAAATTTTCGTTTTCTAACATTCAATTGCCATTTGCTCGAAGAATTTCTTATGCAAGATGGCGATATTTTTATATTGTCAGTTTGATAATAAAAAGATCTCTCAAAATCGAGAGAAGAAAAATTGGGGGTTGCTATTTAAAAAAATGTGTACTATTGCGGCAACAAAAATCCAGACAAGTCTCATAGGCTATCTTTAAGTCTTAAGCCAATCGTTTGTCATGTTGTGTTGATGTCAATTTTGATGTAGCCATTTATTTTTATGTCATGAATAGTGCCTTTGGACACTTCAAATCTATTACCTAGTCCTCTTATAAATCATTCTTGCCCAAATAATCACATGTATCTTTTCAGTAGCACTGAAATGCAGTATACTGAAACATACAAACATATGTCAATAACGATTTTAACATAAAATAACATTTAACAAGGCAAAAGCCAGATTTAAACTAAATTACCTTAACTTGTCTTTGTTGTCGTAATTGTACGTCATTACTTAAAAACAAATCTTGAACAGGCTGTGCACAGTGCGGGGATGCGCCCTTTTGTTGAAAAAATGAACAATACCGAAAAATTGGGATTTGCTATTCAAAAACAAACACATGACGTTTTTACTCAAAAACAACTGCAATGATTGAAAATTGACTGTGTGTATTTTTAGCAAAATAAAATCGACCTGTTCAAGGATTTCTTCTAACAAAATTTTATTCCATTTTTACTGAATTTGCTCCATACTTTACGGGCGCACTGTAGTTTCGAAGAACAAGACAATTTCAGCTTCTTAGGAGGGAACTAAATGTTGCAAAAGAATTTCCTACGAGGAAATTAAATGTTATCAACAAGTTCTAGTTATAGACTTGAATTTCTTGTGTAGGACACTCAATATACCTGAAGATTAAATACCTCGAAGACTAACTGACTCATATTCATCTAAATTGCGTAGGGGTAGTTTTCGTGCATTAACTGTTGTTCAATCACCAATTAGATTATTGGATGAATTTGTCATGCCATTCTCAGTACCAATCGATACGTAATACGTGGTGCACACGGGGACATTTCAAATTCACCTGCTAACACGACATTTGCATCAGGAAACACAAGATGATCGATGTTCCGGGGACTAAGCCACCGGCGGTAATACGTTTCTATTGTTCAATACTGTTACCATGCAACATTCATAGATAGATGTAGATCGGCAATTCTAACACTCGAAAATAAACGTGCGTAATGGCGAAATCTTTCAAAAATTAAAATGATCCCTTTCGAATTCCGATGGATAAGCATTATTAGTAGTTTTCAGAGGTATAGAGTTGATGAATTTTTTTTTGGAACAGATTATTTAACGCCCTAGTAGCTAACGACACAGGCAGGGGATTAGAATTAACAAAATCAAGGGAATTGTTTATTGTTGAAGAGCGTTGTGATGAAATATTGAGTGTTAGGATGAGTCGAGTTCTGATTCCTCTATGACGAAGAACTCCAGAAAAACGTGAAGCGAGCTATCATCAAAATGATGCCAGTTGCACAACACTCTTAATTCTGAAAATAACTACTTCAAATTCGAAAAAAAAAAACAGATGGTATGGTATTATTCCGCCTGACATCTTTCCAGGTTTTTCCATCTTGAAAACGATTCAGCCAGAATCAGAACCGTCGTCAGAAATATTTACGCCAGTTGCCTATTTTTTAAGAAACAAGTTAATAATGTTTTGTGCGTTCTACATCTCTTCCAAATTGGAAGTAGCTGCCAGCCTGTATATGTGCGTAGATTTCACATACCTTGCGTTCCGACTAGAATTACCGGAATTTCTGTGGAATTCCGGTAGTGCGACATCTTGGTATAATAGTTATAGATGGCGTTGAAGGAAGCTTCGTTCTCCAAACTGAAGACGAAGATGACGGCATCAACCCAAGCGGTGAACTGCAACAGAAAAAAACGGGTAAAAAAATCAAAATTGGATCTCGACAATACTGCTTTTCGAGCGAGCGAAAAGGTGACGTCCCAAACGTCGCGAGAGTGGAAAATCGCATATTTACGATTAGACGTCAAGTTCGCGAATCGTAGACGGATACATCAAACGGCTTTGACATATGTACGAATGGAAAGAGCTTTTTCGTCTGGCAAATCATCCTCTCAATGAATACGTATCTTTTTTATAACCAGTGAATTGCATTGAGACTACGAATACTACGAAAATAGAATCTGTGCGGTGATTTTAATGCCACTTCAATCAAATGGTTAGCAATCAATCTGTACTCGTTTATGATACAATAAGATGTACAATGTTGTTATTGTATATGTAAACTATAAATAATTAACAACCATAATTTACGCGACTTTCGACTACATCGGATTGAAGGAGAGCTTTGCGTGCTGTCGAATACTCCATGCTAATTAACCCTCAATAGTCCCTGAAATGTTTTCCCACATTTATCCCTAGGGTCATTTTTGATACTATTACGTTTAGGGGTAAACATCGTGCGGTGTACATAAATGATTTATAACTGCATTAATGCAGTTTTGTAAAATGTTCTGTTTTCAACTCATACGAAAAGCTTATTAGTATTGGATAAATTGAACTTTATTTGCTGAAAGTCAATTTAAGATTTATTACTTCTTAGAGGTGTCATTACCGTGTCCCTGGAGGTGTACGAATTATGTTAAACAATGCTAACCACCCACAAAATTTTCGCGGATTATTTGAAAATTCAATAGTTTTATCTTTGGAAAAATGAAACCACATTTTCATCCTGTGGTGCTTCTTCACAGACTTCATTTGTTAGTACCACAATAAATACACCACAAGATGTATCAACCTCTTTTTTATCGGGGTTAGTTTTACAGGCATATATTCCTCATCGTTATCCGAAGCAGACTACTGTTCTTCATCGGACCATTCACTCATAATCACTTCAATTCCACCATTTGCCAAATTTTGATGACTCGACAGCGTAAACTCAGAAACACAAATGCTTCACAAAAGTACAGATTTTCGCACAAATGAAAAAGTAGCATTCAGAGCAGTGCTACTTCTTACGGATGAGCTGAGCTCTCAGTGGGCGTGAATACAAGCATTAATTTCAAAAAGTGAAAACCAATAAAAGAATACAACGCCAATAAACATACTCTATTGCAATTTCAAATGTCAAAAACGTTGTTTTAAGGCACTCCTTCATGTTATCTGTTAGTTTGTCTATACAGGGTCAATTTTGATGCAAGAGAGCAATTAGGGAAAACCTTCGTACGGGTATGATCACCGGTTAGGAGTATAAGCTCCGTCTATTTTTCGACACTTTTCATCGAAAAAACATAAAGTCATGAAAAATCGTTTTGATCCAGCTAATCGAGATATTTAGAACAGCACAAAAAATAGGATCTAATTTGATATTAGGACTAATGAGGATTAAATTGGAGATAAATTGCCTTAAATATTTATTGTGGCAATATTTGCTTAGGTTGGAAGACATCTCAATCAAGTCCTCTGACAGCATTTGCTAGTTTTATCTCAGCATGGTGCTTTATTGCTTTTGTCAAGATGTATATAAAAAACAATTTATGCTAGTTTTCACACTATTTGTTGCATTAACATCACAGAGCTGCTTAGTCGAAACCTCATTTACCTACTGTGTACGCGTCGAAGTAATTACATATTTTTATAATCTTCCTTAAAGGAATCACACAAGTTAAGTCGTTGGAATTGCGAAATTGAAACGTACCTTTGTATTTGATAGCCACCAAACCAAAAAAAACACGCATGGAGACTTGGGAAGTGAGGAAAGTAGTTTCCCTTTGAATTCTACATTTTCTAACTGAAAAGCAAAAGGCCACTTGCGTCAATTGGTGCCGAAAAACTTGAAGTCCATTCAGCAACGGAAGGTCTAAACAGAAATGTCGATTCGCTATTTGGATGAAGAATCTAACTAGTTATCTGTATCCCCAGCATATTGTACCTCGACGTTTGCCTCAAAAGCGGATCGTGTAATAATAATTCTTTTATGATATCGAAGAATGGTTAGTGCTGAGTAGTACACCAATGTTTTTTTTGCCAGAAGCAATCGCAGTACCCGGAAACACCAACCCAGAAGGACGAATCTTCGTCCACCAAGATACTGGGAGTTAATATCTACAGTTCGGAAAATAATTGAGGTTTTGGAATAGCTTACTTATTTAGTCCTGAGCCTTTCTACCTTTAGGTGTAAGGGCTGAGAGGCTGAGACTTGCAGTTCTCCCTCCATTGTTTCCTGTTTTGTGTTAATTTCCGTATGTCTTCCCATGGCATTCCTCTTTTCTCTGATTCTTTCCTGATCTTCCTCTTCTATTTCTTCCACATACTCGACCTTTTGTCTCTCTCCCGTCATCCTACACATGTGACCAAACCATCTAACTTGTCCTTCAATGATTTTTTCATTTATTGTCTCTATTTGTAGGCTTTGTCTCATTCCATTCCTTATTCCACCCGCTTTTTCTTATTTTCAATTTTTCTCAGGAACCTCATTTCCAGGGCGGTTTATTCTCGACTTTTGTCTCTCTGACAGTGTCCATGTTTCGCTGCTATATATGATTGTAAGGCGTAAAACTTTTGACTTTTTCGGTATCTTTCTTTTTGCTAAGAATGTTGTTCTCATTGTATTGAAGATGCTTCCTACTCCCCCAGTTCTTTTCATTTATTTAGCTGTCCAATTTACCGTTTGCTTCCCGTTCAATCCTATTTCGTGGGTTTTCGTTGTATTGGAAATTATTTTAGTTTTTCTTTTTCAATATTAATTTTCATATTGATTTTCAATATTTGTTCTTCTAGTACTTTAAGGTTATGCTTCAGATTTTCCTTGATATCTGCCAACAGAGCTATATCATTTACGAACATAAGTCCTGTCAGTTGAGTTTATCTTATTTAAAAATATCGCAGTCTTAATTTTCTCACACTTTTCTTTACTCCTTTCATTGCTTCATTGAGTACCGCTAAAAATAAAAACGGGCTCAGAATGCAGCTCTGTTTAACCCCTTGCTTTGTAACTAATTCTTCGCCTCTTCATTGTATGTTCTTCCTATATTTCTGTTATCTTTGTACATATCCTTCATTATCCTTATTGTATTTTTGTCTGCTCCTCTCTTCGTCAGGACTTTCCAGATGTTTTCTCTTCGGATTCTGTCAAAAGTCTTTTCCAAGTCAATGAAGCATATACGTATCTCCTGGTTCTTATTGATTATTTTCTCGCTCATATGTCTTAATGCAAATAAGGTTGCCTCTATTTTGTCTTCTATTCTTTTTCCATTATTTTGGCTACTTTCCCCGGAACACTTGATATAGTTATACCCCTATAGTTGGTGCAATTTCTTTTATCGTCCCTCTTGTATATTCGTTAGGTAGTGCCTGTCTTCCAGTCTGTTGCTAGCTTTGCTTTTTTAGTATTTCGCTCATTAATTCTGCCATTTTGTGCAAGACATCAAATTAATAGATCATAGTCTATACAGTGCACACTTAAGTTCTAAGGATTAGGAATGATCTGTGCGATTATCAGTTCCAAGAAAAACAGTCGATTCCTCCAAAATCTCAATGTTGAGTGTTTCAATAGAAAACTGGAATAAAATTTGATTTGAACGAAAAGTGTGTTAATCTTTGCTGGGAATACTTTCCACAACAAGAAAGCACATTCAGTCTATCCTGTACAGACCCAAAATGATAACTTTCGTATTATACATTTCAATTGGATTTATACAAGCAAGCATAATTCGTGGATTTCCTTTCAAATTCGTGACAAATTCTGTTATGCCTGACAGAAACAAAACTAAACGAAACTGAATTCAGTCAAGCACAATACATTTGTACTATACATTTCCTATTGTGTCCAAGACCATCAAATAAACGAGATATCCTGGAAGTAATTTTACACTCCGGCAGGAAGAGGAAAGACATTTTTCGCCGACTAATTTCCTCTTGCCACGAAACAAAGATAATAAAATAGGAAATATTAAGTTGCTAATGTGTCGGTGTGACGTCCGTAAAGTCGCAATTATCCAAGGCTATACGACGAGGCGATCTATCCGATATCGTATTACGCCTTTTTCCTTGCCCATTCTTCTACCTGAAAGTTTATATGTAAGTACCATTCACACACACACACACACATCTAGAAATGTGTATATACGTACGTATGTATATATATGTATGTTAGATTATGTTTGTGCTTTCCTTTTCTAGCTTTTAACCGCATCGAAACCCACAACTCCACTTTCATCGTCGAGCAGGACCGGCGGGCTCGTTTACTTAAAGAATCCGAAAGGAAAAACGGCAAACAGAAACCGTTTTCGCTTAATTGCCTTTTAGAGTGAGTAAAACTGCGCTTTCACAATTCCGAAGACACCTTGCTTCGAAACGTTTCTGCGAGTGTACAGAATCACATTCGACGGTTTTATTCTTGCTCAAATATCGCAAATAGATTCCTTTATTGTTACAAAGTTGGTGGAAGTATATACCCAGGAGCATCCGCAAGTTGCGAGGAATCTTCTGAAGATTTTATCTCGAGAAAGAACAAAGTTATTTTAGGAAAGTACTTGAGCAATGTCTTGAGGATATTTCTCTCATGTCTCGTATACTAAGCAATACTTTTGCGAACTTTATACAAGAAGGTATACAATATTGAACATGACAATGTGCAATCGATAAAATTCCATGAATTTGTTAAAGGGTTGTTTTTCAATTAAAAAACAATGGACGTTAATTGGAATTGGAAGCCTTAATGTTTTCTACAGTGCTGCAGGTAGGTATTAAATACGTGTACGAATATATAAGGGGAGTCGGTCGGTTGTGGTTCTAGGGAAAAGAACAAGTTGGGACGTAGATAACAGTAATAGGGTTAGCGACGGTTATCAAATGTAAAATTGTCTACCCTTATTTATTGCAATGTAAAGCAAAAAAAAAAAAAAAAACTAACTAAAAAACAAGACGTGTGAAAAACAAGAATGAGATGAATGATGAAATAGGGAATTTTCAAAACATATTGTTGGGAGGCTCCATGGCTAATCCGACAAAAAATGAACACAAACAAATTTTAAAAGGAAAAATTGAGATTATAACCTTAATTTATTACTTTGAAATTACAAAATGGGGAACAGATAAGTGAAGCCTTGGCGTTTTACGATTCGGCGTTCAAAAACACACTGGGGCATTTTCTCCGCAGTTCTTAAGAAAAGGCGAGATTATTTTTCTAAGTTGAAGCTGCTTTTTATTGATGGCCTCACATTGCCGAAAATATTGGAGAAATCATTATTATTATTGTAGTGAATTTTTGTCGGAACCAACTTGTTCGAAACGGTTTACTCAAAAACTCAAGATATTTAACACAGTAACATCGATAAGGGTTCCTTATTACTAAATTCATTCGGAGTTTGGACCTTAATAAAAGGTTAAGAATAGAATGAGTTTGGTAACAAACTATTTTCATCTACAAGCACCGACAGAATATCGGGTATATCAACAGCCAGTAAACTGCTATCTGCGAGATAGATTTGACAAGATTTATCATCACGTTCATTGTGACTTCCCACCGTCTTGTAGGTAAGTGCCCAAGAAAGTCCAAAATCAGAATAACTTTGTCAGAATTACCGAAATCATCTCGAAGGCTGCTGCACATTACGGAATAGTCGATATTTCAACAATAAATTAGTCACCACTCTGAAGGTAAACCCAATGAAGGCTATCTCTTGTCAAATTCATTTTGATTTTGAATTGTTTTCTAGATTCATAAGAAGATCTAAAATCAGAACGAGTTTGGCAGAAAGAGCTATGTTTATCACAGCTATCTTGAACGACGCTGCAGATTAACGAATAGTCAATATTTCAACAGCCAATCTGCTGCCATCTTTATTCGATGAGAAGAGTTTACTGCCAATTCATTGCGATTTTGAACTTTTCTATGATTGTACAAGTTCAAGTTGGCAACAAAATACATAGAGAATATCTCGAACATGGCTGGAGATTACCGAATAACCGATATTTGAGCAATTAATATGCCTATCAACCCCATGGAGGCAGTTTGATCATTCCCATTTTGAATTATTATGTAGGTGTCTAAGAAACACAAAAAAAGAAATACAACGAACTTGGCTACAAACCACAGTCGAATTTCTCCGAGTCTGAACTTCGCATAACTCGAATTTCTCCCTAAGTCGAATTCATCAGTTAATTGGAACGTTAGAATACGCTTCTAATCACTTTTTCATAATTTGAATTTTCCCTAAGTCGGACAATTTGGAGTGGCAATCATAAACTTTACTTCGAGGGATGCGACTGTAGAAGTTATCCTGAATATGGTATCCAACTACAAAGCACTCAACTATTAGTTAGTTACTACGCCGGTATTTTCGAGGTAAACCCGATTAGGTTGATTTTCAAATTCATTCTGGTTTTGAATTGTCTTACGGGTACAAAACCGAAATGAATTTGCCAAGAAACTAATCTTATTGAAGCAATTCTGAGGGCGGCAGCAGCAGTAACAAACTACAGAATATCGGGTTTCCAATATATTTTAAGGTAGATTTACAGTAAATTCAAATCCATACCAACATCAATTACTACACGATATTACAAATTCAAACGTTTTTCCATTACGGAGTTGGTATTTGCATTTCATCTTTTCCTTTCTTTCTTCTTTAATTAAACTTTTATAAAAATTATATGAGAAAATTTCCACAACGCAATGATTTGCGTTAATACAAAAATAAAGTGATGAGTCTAAAAATGAGAATATGAAACTTTCCTTCGTATACTTAACCTACGTATTTGAGGTGGTCACCATTTGTTACGAAGAAAGTCATGAAAAAGTTATCTGCGTGTTTATGTCCAAGGCTTTGAATTTCACTTTTACAGGTTTCTGTGGAAATCATCCATAATAAGCAGATATTCAGGCGAGATATCATAGCGTCGTAAAATTTCAGAGTTAAAATTTTTAGGGAATAACCCAGGTCACCTTGCATCGTATTTAGGTATAAAGCAGACGTCTTGACGTTAACCTCAAGTCTGGGAATTTTATTGATATCTGTACCTATGAGAGATTAAAAATTGTTAATCGAATCCTTCTCACAAACATCAATAGTCCCAGTAAATCACAAAATTTGTATACGAAAGCTACATCTCTCGCAAAGCCGTACTGCCGATCGGTATATCGCAAATCATGAAATAAAGATTTAATGATTTTCCTTAAGGTAAAGAAAACTAAAGTTTACAAGTAATAGAAAAAATCTGGAATGCTGAATAGGGAGGACTGGAGATAGGGCAAAATTTTCAAATAACAGCTCAGGTCAAATTGTATCTTATGCCAAAAGTAATACATAGAAAAATCAGAACAAATTAAATAGTTTTTAAGGGGGAAGGAAACTACCAAATTTCCCGAGATTTTAGCAGCTCGTGTAACGCCAATTTCAAGGTAGAGGCGATGACAACTGTTAAGTTCGCTTTTGAACTGTTTGTATTAGTTTAAAAAGTACAAAGCCAGAATCGATTTGGCAACAAATAATTTTCGTCGGAACTACTTTGAAATTGACAACAAAGCTATCGCATCTTCAATGTTGATATCTTCCAGACAGATCAAAATTTATTGCTAAATGGACTGCGAAATTGAAATCAGGAACGAGTTTGGTAATAAACTATATCCATCGGAGTCTGCAATGGACAACAGGCAATGTCCTGCCATCTTCAAGATATGTCCGCGTTCATTTACAAATCAATTCTAATTTGAAATGGTTTTCTAGATAACTAAAGCAGTTCAAAATTGGAATTAATTTAGCCATGAATTGTTGGAGTTACCCCGAAAGCGGTAACAAACTAGCTGTCAGAACATCTATGTTTCATATTCAAAAGATAGTGCAAATTATTCAAACTAACTACAAGAATTACAACATAGGTGCCATAATTAACTTGATCCAATAATAACAGCAAGTTTACATCCAATAATAAAATACGTTTAAAACCACACTTACTACCTACGCGAATGCCTAACATTTTTATTTTTAAAGAATTTTAAAGCATCTTTTTAACTACTGGAAATTCAAAAATCAGACTATAACAATATTTAAGTAAGCATAAAGTCACAAAATATTTCTTGAGTCATAGGTCTGGAATTATCGCTATTTTAAGACTCAGTACACAATTTAATTTTGTTAAGTTAGGAACTCGTTCAGTAAGCTAAAAAGTTCTTAAAGTAGAACGCAAGAAACTTCTTCCGAGGCATAGTTGATGGTGTGGTTTGATTGAGTATCAGCACACAAAAGTGTAATTAGAGGAGCGACTTCAAACTTTTGTAATGTAGAAGTTGGCAAGAAGTTTGATGTGGTCTTAAAAACAGTCCTAGATTTGATGAAAAGGTTCATTTAAAATTAGCTATTTTTAACTAAATTGTATACACTTCATAAAATTGGAAGCAACATCAACAACAAAGGAAATACAAGTACACAAATCAATAAATAGGTTTCGAACAGTGAAAAAAACTGCCATGTTACTTAACACAAACTTGAAATAGTTTATATCATTCCTTTACCAGCAAAATTTTTCTTAACGAAGCCATGCTAATACGTTTTTAGGCTTGCGTCGAACACGCAATCAAACAAATACATACTCACGGAAACCTCTCGTCCCGAAATCTTTTCCCAACCAAAATTCGCTACAAGGACGTGCAACCCTTTGAAGCGCTTCGAGCAGCACTGAACTCGCGAAGACCGCGTTAACGTCTACGGCGTCTCGATGCCCGTATTTCCCGCCGTCGTTCGGTAGCGAGACGCCATCTCTGTCTTTCTTGTTTACGCGAAGCCCGAACGGCAGAAACCCTTGTGCAATCGATAATACATCGTGCATAGAACGATGTGTGCGTGTGTGTACACGTACACATACGGAAAGTTGGAAAGAGATGCACAAGAAAAGGGTGCAACTTGTGCAGGAGCACATACGTTTCTGATAATGATGAAATATTATGAAAACAATGCTGGATTCTAGGGCGAAAAAGTCGGTACGGGGGAGTAAGGGTTGATTACGGACTTCGTTGCCATTGGAGGGTGGATGTTGGAGTATATGCAGTTTCCAAACGGATAAAAGTTTTGATATTGGCGAAGCTAGTTGGGAAAATATAGTTTGATGAAACTTCCTGTAGCTGTATAGTTGGAAGCCTGTTCTTTTCTAATAAATTATTTGTCAGTATCTAACTAATTTCTCCCAATAGCCGTTAGAGTGCAAATATCGGCTCATGGAATGTTCCTTGAAAATAACTGTTGTGTACTATAACCGCCTTTATCTTTCCAGACCCCAAAATAATATGCAATAACCTAATATATTTTGCAATAAAATATTCAATAATTGAGATTCTTGCGTAACACAAATATGTTCAAAACGTGAACCGATATTTTGAAAAAAAAAACAATTTGGAATTGAATTGTTTTTACTGCAGCCAACGACCGCGTATTTGCGTTAAAGAACAATTAAAAGCAATTATCTTAGACAGCCCACATGCATAAACTGCAACAAACAAGATAATTTTTATAAAAATAATCCGGCAGGATACTTTATAAAAGTGTAAAAATAATTAATCAACCACTAGCAACAACAATAAGAATTGCATCATTTCGCTAAAGACAAAAACAAAAATCGATCGTCGCCTTAAAATAACTGAACTATTATCAACAATAGTACAAGTATAAAAAGCCATCGCAGGGGATCGTAAGGCACACTTCTCCATTTACCGAAGACAAGAAACATCTACAACAATGTTCCAGATCAAGGGAAAAGTCGCTCTCCTCATTGGAGCCTTGAGAGGCATCGGCAACGAATTGGCCAGGCAATTGTTGCAGAACCAAGCTAGGGTGAGTATAATTTGATTTTGCATTTACATCACATAAACATGCATGTCCTTTTAAGGCTGTTGTTATTGCTGAACCCGTTGGTGAGGTTGGCAAAATCGCTGTCCAAAGGCTTAAGGATGAATTTGGAGAAATGCGTGTCCATATGATTCAAGCTGATATTACCAATCTCAAAGAGCTTGAAGGTATTTTTATAATCATACTGTCCGTATAAAAGTTTACAACGTTCAATTTCAGGTGTCTTTGTCTCCACCATCAAATTGTACGACAATTTGGACATCGTCATCAACAATGTTGGAGTTGTAGATGAAAGTGACATCGATAGAAGCCAAAACATCGGCGTGGTAAGATATTTGAACCTTCCAAAGTTAACAAACACGTTAATCGACGATATGTAGATTACAGCAATGCGCAGCACCAAGTTGGCTGTCAACGTCTTCTTGCCGCAGAACAAATTGGGAACCGAAGCTGTTGTCATCAATATCAACGCAGTGGTTTCTCTTGGAAATATGCCCGCTTTGAACGTAGGAGGTTTGACCGGTTTGACTGCTGGAACTCAATACGAGAGGAACAATGTTAGAGTTATCAGCTTGTATTTGGGAAGCTCGCAACAGGAAATTCTTAACGGACTTGGCACGAATCAATTAGTTCAGACCATCAGTAACATTTCCGAGCTCAGAAGCCAGCAAGGGTAAGTAATAAAAGAAATGACAAGATCTATAAACGACTTTCAAATTTAATGAAAAATATTAATCTTTATTATTGCAGAATTGAATCTGCTGGACGGGCTCTAATTGGTGCGATCGAACAAGGCATTAATGGCTCTTCTTGGGTGGGGACTAGACAACAACAAACCCTACAACAACAACAGCAGCAGCTACAACAACAATTACAACAACTACAACAACAACTGCAACAACAACAAATTCAAGAATCTAATCCGGGAAACTGGGGTCTAAGCCAAATGAGATTGTAAAACTGACTGTCTGCCTGTAAAATACCGAAAATAGCATATGAATGAAATATAACGCTTTGTTGCATTACATCCTCGTTTATTCGAATTTCCAACCCCACATATAACCGTAAAAGCTGTTTAAAAAAATGCTCCAGTTACCCTGAGGATTTTTTGTCAGACATATTGCGTTCCACAATGTATTTTCAGATAAAGACGTGTCCGTTTAAATATTAAATTGAGAACCTATAAAGTTGTGTTTAGAAACATCATTTCTAAAAAAAGCAGTATGGATCAATGACCAAAATCAAGAAAAGTTTGATTCTGGTTGATGATTAATCAAAAATCTAAAATGAATAATGCGCCTAACTAATGATTCTACACTTTGAAAATAAGGAGGCATCATGAAATACTCCAAATGTAGCAGAATATGTAAAAAGCGAAACTATTAGAATGGGCGAAAACAGAGGTAAAAAAATTTAAATAATAGAAAAACGAAAAGCGATAAACAGAAGAATACAAGACTGGAGATAATGAGGGAGTTTTAGAAGAATATGGGAACATGCTGAGGGTGAAGACACAAGAAATCTATTAAACCTTTGCTTCTGACAAAGGAAAACAGCGATTCGATTTGGGTTTTAGAATTGTGGGAAGAAAAAGAAGTAAAACATATTTTAAAATTTAAGTAGTAACAAATGAAGTGAAGAATAAGGGATGACAAGGCAATAATAGACGAAATGTTAGTAGTAAGTCATAGACTAGGTAACATAAATACGAGATTAGTGCAATTTTTACTTATCTGGGGGTTGAGCATTAAGAACAAACACGATAAAAAAAAACAATTTAAAAAAGAATATATTCGGGAATGCGGGGGCTCCTATGAAACTTTTGAATTCGAAAATTTTATAGAAAAAAAGAAGAGGAAAGCACGGTGATAATAGTAGTAACATCATCGATGTTAATTGTGGGCCATAATCAAGGTCGAAAAACAGAAGCCGGATGTATGGGAATGAAAAATCTTACGCAGAACGTACAGTGGGACAATTATAGCATGTGTGGGCGAGAAGAATCAATAATAAACGAAAAAAAAAAAGAGCTCCTATTAAAATTTTAAATTACAAATTTCTATAGAATAGAATAGATGTGAATTGTGGACGATAAATAAGGTAGAAAAACGCAGAATGTACAGTGGGACAAATATAGGATGTGTGCGTGAGAAGAATGAATAATAAACGAAAAAAGGAGCTCTTATGACAGTTTTAAATCACAAATTTCTATAGAATAGAATAGATGTGAATTGTGAACGATAAATAAGGTAGAAAAACGCAGAATGTACAGTGGGACAAATATAGGATGTGTGGGAGTGAAGAAGAATGAAGGAATATGACAGACCATCGATAATATCACCAACAGAAGCTCAAAGAATCAGAACCTTGGGGCATCAAAGGAGACTTTCAGAAAGATGAAAAATCTGGAAATGCACGTAATCAGCAGAAGAAGGAAAGAACCCAGAAGAGAGTAGATGGAAGCCGTGGACGAAGAATTCAGGAAACTAAACGTGAGGTATTAAAGGTGTAAAGTACCAGACACGAGAGACTGATTTTTGAATGTCAACTAAGCCTTACGTTCGAAGTCGATACTTAAGCAAATTATTTTCCTTCTCGTGTCACTTTGTTTTAATCTAAAGGAGATCATGAGAAGGCTTTAAAGAAGAAAGATGCACTCCTTGAAGATATAAGAAATCTATTAAATTCTCCTGGAAGAGAATAGTTAGGGACCTAATCATTTCCTACTATTTCTTACTAATTGCACTGGATTCGTGTCCTAAGACCACAGGAAGAAGAAGATGACGAGGAAGAAGAGATTGAAGTTCTTGGTATTGAAGAATTGTGAAAACGACTTTTTTATAAACGTCGGATTAAGCCTCCAGTGGGCTCTGAACAAACCTTAAAATGTACCAAGAAAAAGCAAAGCGTGATTTGGGTTCTAGAAGAAGGCATTAAGTTTCCTTTTCTATACTTAGATATGAAATCAATTAGAAGAATTCCGATGGATGATATTTGCTCGTATAAAGCTCGTCTGATTCGCATTAGGATGGAGAGTCGTTCGGGATCTATCTTGGTTCTTTGGTCTGCCTATAGCTTGTTGTTTGTCGTTGCTTTTGGTGCAATTTTCCACCAATTTCTCATATCCTGAGCTGGTTGATGGCAATTCTTAACATTCAAAATTGTTAAGTCGCTCCTTACTTCGTTCTTCTACTTATTCATGGGTGTTCCTCTTGATCTATTCTTCTGTGTCCTGCATTATGTTGCTCTCCATATGTATTGCGAAATCTTTGGGATTACCTCCTTCACATTTAGTTGTTATGAAACTTGTTTTCTTCATTGCCATATCATCCGGATTCTTGAGATTCTATTGGTCCGTCAGGATCTCAGTTATTTAAAAATTGGGCCCTATCTCCTATGGGGGCTCGTATTTTTGGCCCTATCTTCTATAGGCCGATTATTTGTTATTATTCTTCGTTCATATACTCTTAGGAGCCTTACGTCTTCAGCAGTTGGGCTTATTGCCTCCGGTGCCTTATTCGTGTTTTGATTATCTTTATTGCCTATTTTCTCATTCCCCTGTTTTGTATAAGATTGTGATACTTATGGTGAGGTTTATGTTCTGCCTGGTTTACCATCGCCCAGTATTTAAAGTTATCCATTATTTCTAACTTGAAACCTATTCTATTTCGTTTTGGTGTTTCATCGCTGTTCCTATGTATCTTCCTTCGTTGCGCTTTCTTTGGGTTCATTTTTAAACCTCTTTTATAAGTTTTGCTTGCTAGTTTGGATAAGATTTCGCAGTGTAATAGGCATCATTGCCACCTCAAGTAATCTAATCTAATCTTATTTTGGTTAGGATTTCTTCGCGTCGATATTATTCCAAAATCGATTATCTAATAAAACTCGTAACCCAGGCCGGACGAAACGATTACAGTCAACCGTCTTTTTGCTTGGCTTTCCGATTCTTACTTAAATTCCATATTCATAGCTAAAACACAAAAGTATCCCTTTTCAGCAAACGAAGTAACGATTTCTTTAGCAACTACAAAACGACTAAAACGCACGATTTTAACGGAGATAACACAGGAATTTCCTCCGGCAAAATAGACTCCAACCGATGGAACGATATTGCAACTCCGAGGAGCATTCTAGTGATGCAGGTAATTGCTGCTCGGAGTTCGCAGGAAATAAAACAAGAACAAAACGGAGGGTATCTAAGAACACTGCTGCAACCTTTGTAGACGAAGATACTCGAATCAATTTACGATTTTCAATATCCCGTAGAGGAGGTAGCTGTTAATAAAATGAATTTATTGCTCTAAGTTTGTGTTGGTGCAACATGAAGGAGCTAATATAGCTTCGTTCGTATGGCTTTTAAAACGGTAATTAGGATATAAAGGTGTATTGTAAACTGTACTTGGTAGTCATTACTTACAGGATGACACCATGATTATAAAATAATGTAGTCTCTGGGAAAATGTTCTAAGATATAAATTAACGTTGTAAAACCAATTTAAACACTCTCATAAATTCAAGCGAGGAAACAGATTTACTTTGTAATTGGCGGAATTGAAGGATTAAAATGATTGAAAAAGATATTCACGACTTTAGAAAAATGTACAAATTTTTCTTGCACTTCTACCGAAACGTCAGCCCCTTGATATTATAGATAACGTTACGGATGGTCATGTTTCAGATAACACCAAGGTGACACAAGCACCTCTGTCCAGTGCTAACAAATTTGAAATATAAAAGGTACTAATTCAAATGTGTATGAATAAATAGACCGAAGGCGTCACACATAATTAGCACTGCTCTCAAATTTTCATTCTTTTCAACTTGACTCTTTCTGCTGATTTACCTATGATATTCCCGTTTGTTCTATCGTTAGCTTTGAAATGTTTCCAGAGTAAAAGGCATTATTCGCAGACGTGTGCGGTGCTGATGCAGTCGAATGTCTTTATTAGCCTCGTAAGTTTTCACCACATCGCCGTGTTTAGTTCGACTATCGTAAATTTTAAATAAACCCTAGAGAGCATATTCGCGTGTTTGGCGTTCACCGAACAGAAGAATGCGAAAGTAGAAAGAATTATTTATGGCCCCACAAGTCTCGCTCGTCCGTAACACAAATACAACTCAAGCGGAAACTTGTTAAAAAAAAAACGTAATTCGACAAATATTCGGAGACACAAAATAGTAAAAAAGGAAAGGGTTGTGTTTTAATAACGAAAATTTGAAACGGATCCGATTAAGAGATCCTCCATGCTCCCTAATAATTTCCGAAATAAATCGGGTAGTTTTCCTATTGTTTGCTTGTTTGTCTGCTAAGGTTAAGTGCTAGGAATGCAGATCTTTTGCACTTGTATGTACTCTGGCACTAAAAGCCATGTGCACACTCAACTCGAATTTGGGGGAAGTTCCATTTCCTGTATGAATTTTTAATATCCCGTACATCATATCGTATTGACAAATATTTTTATCTGCAATTAGAAATCACTGACCTCGATCGGGTTTGAACCCGCTAGGTTCAGAGACCGACATACAAGTTACTGCTCCACCGAGCCCGATTAGTTTCGATATTGTTATCATCTGTGATCTCCAGAACGAGTATTGAACAGACATTTAGTCTGAAACTGTGTGTACTCGAAGCCTCTACACGTGAAATTCTTTTGAAAATATAGATATGCAGATGACAACTGCAAAATGTGTAATTTAAAAGATAAAGATTATTAGAAAAATACAAAATAGTAAAATGATGTAACAGAACGGTTATCAAATTGTAAATAGTGATTATTAAAAAATCGTGATGCTGGTGATGTTGCTTTTACAGTTACATTTAAATATTGGATTAAAACTTAACGAAAACAAAACGTTGATACTATTAAACTCCTCTGAAGTTGGCGCCCAAATTTTCAAAAAAAAAAAAATTCTAATTCTTAGAGTTCTGAGGTAAATAAGTATAGTTCTGGAGTTCTCACATATAATGCATGCATAAAATTTTCAATAGTTCTACAAAATTACCCCAGAAAAAAGCAAACATCATGTTTCAGGGCTAGCGCCGTAATTTGTTCCTTGGAGAGTTCTGATCGCTTTTTTCAGTTTGCAGGTGAGAGTTCTGGAGTTGTTTATTGTTTTCGGGAATGGTTCAGCCATTTTTCTTTGGAAAAATTGCAATTTTTGATTTCCCAAGAATAATTCTGAGTAGAGTTCTGAGTATCTCACAACGTCTTTCCATAAATTTGAAAATTCAGAAGTTATTTGCGAAATTCCAACTAGTGTGCTATGTGTCGAAAAAAAAATCGCACAGAAGTTCTGATTAGAGTTCCGACTAGATTATGTGTGATTATGAAATATCTTTTAGAAAGCCAAAAGGGAATTCTTTCCAACTCGGCGATTTATCCAAACTGAAACATTTTTTCAAAAACGAATATTTTTCAATTGAGTATCTATTTTTTGATTTCAAGATTACATATTAGACGTTTCGGTAAAAGAGGGACTTTAGGTTGATGAAACAGGTTTTCGAATTTTGATTTTTCTATGACTTGGAGAGATTATTTTGTATGGATATTACACTTTGTATATTTTATAACGTTTTACATGATTAAAGCTCGATAATATATATTACCTGTATGTATGAGATATACAGGTAAATCATTCAAGTTTTGTTTCACAAAATTTATTTGCTGTCCTATTCATCAAAGAGCACCTGATTTTGATAATTTTCAACTTTATAGAAAAACGCCATGAGGATTTTCGATAGAACTCTTTGAGCGCTACCCAGAACTTTATTCAGAATTATTCTTGCGAAATCAAAATTTGCAACGTTTGCTGAACCATTCCCGAAAACAATAAAGAACTTCAAAACTCTTACCTGTAAGCTGAAAAAAAAACGATCAGAATTCTCCAACGAACAAATTACGGCGCTAGCTCTGAAACATGATCGTTGCTTTTTTGGCGTAATTTTGCAGAACTATTAAAAATTTTATGCAAGAACTCCAGAACTATACTTATTTGTCTCAGGACTCTAAGAATTATAATTTTCTTTTTTGAAAATTCGGACAACTTCAGACGAGTCACTATTAAAGTGAACCAAACGGTCAGAATTGTAATACAATCTTGATTTCATTGAAGATAATCAGCAATTTCCAATTTTTTAACCTAAATCAATTTATTGACAGCAAAATTACGCCAGCTTTTAACGAACATGATATAGACTGCAGACAATTCGCTTTCTTGGTCAGCACAGCCCATAATCAGGTACAAAGCTCTTCTTGTCACGGCTGAATTAGTTTTTTTAGATGTCATCTTCACTACCATCCTGACCTTCTTCTTGATCATGATCATCATAAGTTTATATAATCATTTCTCCTCCACTAGCGCTTCATTTTCCAAAAATTTGTCTCGTTTAATTCATTCTTCTACGTCATCCCTTTCAAGATGTTTCTTGTAGACCATTGAGCAAGGATACGTTGTTGGCGTTAGTAGTTCCCCGACAATTGGAGCCTTGTTTTATAGTTAAGTTGTATTTAAGATTCTCTAAAACGGTCTGTAGATCTGGCCGAAGTGTTCTTCATGATTTCATAAACGTGGTGTTAGGTGGTAGTATTATGTCACTAAAACCTCCGACCTGGAGCATTATGCATGTAAACACGGAATATCGGTGTGAATGAGTTATTTAGCACAGGTGTACATATTTGCTACGTTAACAATAGAGCACAGACTTCTTTCTGTACGGGTGGTAGTTGCTTTTTCGACGAGAATTGCCTATACTCTAATTACAATATTATGCAATTACTGGAGACACGCCAAAATTACATTTTGGAATAGGTACCTGTCAAATCTACATATTCGGACGCCGTTTGACAAAATTGAACATTGCGCATATATGTACTTTTATTCATCGCAAGCAGTGTTTTGGCGGTTGACTAAGAGAAAGAGACATATATGCTCATCACAGGAGGTCTTCGGATAATTCGGACCAGCACTCTTTCGTTCACTTGTTGGCAATGTTATTTCTTGAAACTTGGGAACGTGCTCCTTCAAAGTATATAAAAGCCTTCTACAGAGCCCTTTTCCAAAATGCTCTGTCATACCCGAATTTGCAGTAAACGCTCGGACCAGAGATAATCGATATTTCTGATTTGGATGTTAACTGCAAATTCAGGTATGACAAAGCATTTTGAGCCTCGCAACGGCTTATCTCGCGCCCCGCTATCCAAGGAGATGTCACCCTACACATTTTAAATAGGATTGTCGTTAGCGAATTGAGACGACCGGTTCAACACTTCAATGCCATTTTCTAAGAGACTCAACTTCGACAACGTGGACTTCAAATCATTATCCTCCTGCAACACTCACTTCCTGACATCTCGTTCACACTAGCGAATGCATGAGATATTTTTCGTGAATTTTGATCATCCTTTCATATTACAATTCTCTGAGAACAGGTCTACGAATTCCCAAAATCTCATCAACTGAAATAATTTCAAGTTCCAACGCAGAGATTTCTCGTCATTTATGACGAAAAAGCGAATACTGAGAGGAACGACCCTCTACCACAAATTCTTGAAAAAAAAATACGTCGTTGAATTTTGATCCATGTACCCTATTACCATACATATTGTCACTGTACTCGAATATCCACCACCCTTCTTCTCAAATCTAATACGAAACTAATTTGACAAAACAAAATTAGTTTGTAGATACTCAAAATTTCCGCTCCGAATACAAACCCCCAGTCCGGAAAAAATAATCGAAAAAGGTTTAATCACCGTTCCGCCACTCAAACAAACCGACAATTCTCCACCCCAAATTAATTTAAAACTTTTCCAATTGCGCGGGCTCTCGGATGCAATAACATTAATTGAAAACCAAAAGAAAAAAACCGAGGATTCCGTTCCTTTCCGAACTGGATAAAATGATCGCAGCAATTAAACCTGGGAATTGCGTCGCTATTGCGCCCGGAGTTTCCCCGTCCGTCTCGGTCAGCGAAGCAATAACTAGAATTTTACGCGTCCGTGCCGACAATATTACAGGGCGGTATCACGGGTGGTAATCAACGTCGCATTTTCCCTTTGCACCGATATCAGTATTAACAATCGCGAATGTGGCGACGGTGTCGCGACGCCGTCACGGCGCCTCCGCCTTCGGCGTCGTCTCAATCAGCTCGCGTACGTGATTTGTGATTAATATCAGTGCCCACCGGTAATATGGAGGGTTGAAATGATGAATATTCCCTCTCTTTTAGGAATTAGTACAATTACCTATCTGAGATCAAAGAAGTACTAAGGGTTTGATAAGGGGACGTTGGAGCTTTGACCGTAATGATTGCGCTTTTGAGGCGACGCCGACGTATGAATGGAAAATATTTTGAAATATATGAATAGTAGACATGAAACACAAAGAAGTATACACAGACATATTCCTTCTTTGCCAAACGAGGGTATACTGCACATACGAGTAATTTGAAAAATTTCATTAGATCACATTAAACAATTTAGTTCCAATTACGAGGGTCAATAAAATTTAAACGTGAATTTACTTCCTTATAACCAGCTACCACATGTTTTCTATGTGATTGTTC
This sequence comes from Chrysina gloriosa, assembly GCA_038088585.1. NCBI lineage: Eukaryota > Metazoa > Arthropoda > Insecta > Coleoptera > Scarabaeidae > Chrysina > Chrysina gloriosa. Next base: position 23,364,948 of record CM076093.1, on the reverse strand, counting down.
TTGGATACCATCACTGTAGAAAAAGAAAGGCGTATTACCAGCCCCTTGGTCACGAATACCTTCAGCGCTATGTCGTCTACGAGGCTTGGTGCTTCCAGCACATCTTTTAGGAATATGATAACTTCTCACGCGTTACGCTTACCGTACTCGTTGTTCTCGAGCAAAATCACGTATCGTCTCGACCGGTATGATTTTGGGCTTCGCAAGCAGTTCTAACTCGATCACGAAGTTGGTAATAGTACTCCGCATTAACTGCTCTGTACTTGAGGGCAAGTTACAGCCGAATGGAACCTCTTGAATCCCAAAAAGTTGTGGCCAAAATTCACCACGGACAATCAAGTTTAGTAACCATCGGTACAGCTTCTCCTTTCTTCGCCATTTCGCCATTTCGCTTTTGCTTGCTTTCGGGAGTGCAGTAGAGAACCCCTGGTTTCATTCCAGGTAGGGTTATAACTCCGCAGGGATTTTCATAGGTCTCGTGAGCATACAGATTCCTTTGTTGCCATTTGAGAAGACGTAGGATCCAATAAGCTGGCACTTGACTTCAGTCGTAGCTCATCTGAGATGATCTTTTGGATACCCCTACAATTGATTGCAAATTCGGCAATCGCGAGGCGATGGTTGGTCTCCAAATCTCCGTTGTCCGTGCGAAGACTCCTTCTAGAACGACGATCATGGATTTCATTTTCAATTCTGTCCCTTTTCTCTCTCTTTCACGGGAAATTTCACGGGAATAAAACACACGAGATTGAAGAGAATTCATTCCCCAGATTGTGGGCGTAGTTTTCGGAAAATTTTAGCTGACTGTACATCTTTCACCATCATTAATTTGATTATATTTCTTGCGTAACGAACGAATGAACCTCCTCCATGTACATCCATGCAGAAAGTAGTCTTGGCCAATGCCTTAACATCTTTCCAGAAGTTTATTTATTTAATTTATTCTCGCATTAAAGAATATATTTTTTGAATATTGTCAATAACTTTTGTGAAGATTAGATAAAAACGCAAATCAGAAAAAATTCTGACCAAGGTAGATATTACGGAGCCAAATGAACAGTCTAGCTAACATAATAGCATTTATTGAAACAAGCGTCGTTGAAAACAGACTTATACTACCAAAAAAATACTAACTTGTAACTCTGGAGGACCGCCTTCATCCCTTATTAGTAAAAGGTAACTTTGATTGTCAACTAGTATCTCTTTCTTGAAGCGACCACCCTCCGGTGACTCCTCTTGCATGTAGGAACCGGTCAAATATCGATGCACCAGGGCGGACTTTCCCGAAGACAAGGATCCCACTATGCCTAATCGCAAATCTGGTACTGAACGGGATAGAGTCCATTCTTGACTATTGACGAAGGAGTCTGAAACAAATGATAAATAATTAAATAACAGTAATACAACAATGGTAATAATCACAACAATAAAAATTATAACAATGATCGGTGTAGTTGAGCACTCAATGACGGTGCCAATGGTCTGAGTTCAAAATCCCATTCAGTCGTTGCCAATCAAAGCCATTTTCAAAGGTTAACAATCCTGGCAGTAACTTGGTCAGTGGAAAAACTCATTTACCGCAATTTGCAACTGTTTCCTGAAAAGGAAATAATGTTGCCCAAATAATCATGGCATTATGAAACTGTACGCATGAAGACCAATGGTATGCCTTCCACGTACTGATCAGAAAAGGCCCAGCGGAATATGGGGATTGGAGGAAAGTGTTGTTCCATGAAAAACTACGATTAAACTCACATTGGCCAGACAAAAGGTGCAAGTCAGGAACTCAAAATAACCGACAATCTGTTCGAGAAAGTCCACAATATATAGACCGAAGTGTCTTGATCTGGAGTGCAAATAAGTTATGAAGGTTCTCTTAACGTGCAAAGGTAACTCAGTGATCTTGATATGGACCCAAATAAGTGGTATAGGTTCCCTTAATGTCCAAAAATTATCTCACTGAAATTTTGCAGCTAACTGTTCGTTCTTATGCTGGACCAATATGAGCATGGTTTCTTTTTATGGACGCCAATACCTGTCCACATCGAGCTTGTATTCTTGATAATAGGTTAGATCAAATAGAAACCAAGAGAGGGAATTGCAAATTCACTTGATGGTAATCGAACCGAATAAGTTTGGGATTCATTAGGAGACGCTTTGCTGCCTGAAATGTGCCCGTTCGTACGATTACGAAACTTCACATTGCTCTCCAAGAAGAATGGAATTTAATTCCGGATTTGATTCCGGAGTATGATTGGTTTCATTGTCTGAAAGGTGTACTGTCTTTTTAGCGGATCGAATTATTAAGTTCTTTGTTTATTATTATTCTGTATAGTGGAATAAATTCTTAGAGTATTTATTCCCAATTAATTGGCACCGAAATATGCATTCTTCCGACGTTGAAGTAAACAATAACATGATTTTTCCGATGATTTGCAATCCTGTACAGTTATCCAACTGTCGTTGGCCTTGAAATTGGCGTTTATGTTGTCATCTTAGCAAATTAACGTAAACAACCAAGATATGCAGCTTCTCAATTTGTCAGATCAATCTGCCAAGCTAATTACGGAGAGGTGCCTTCGTGTTATTAGTCTTACTAGAACGCGACAAGAGTATAAAAGAATCTTTTTGCCTGCGTGGAATAAGTACCGAAGACGAGCAGATTCAAAATGAATAATTCACGAAAGAAAGATGCTCACGCGTGTAATATAAATGCATGACAGGCAGCGATTATGCAAATCGGTAGCGATAAATTACAGGAAATACGAAGCTGAAGTATTTAGGTCTTTAGGGCTTGTTTATTACGTGAAGCAAAATCTGCACGATTTTTTACTTTTATTTATGTTGCTTGCATTGCAATCAAAACCGATTCTACCGAAATTTCAACTACTTGACGAGAATCTTGAAGCCCATAACTAATTCTATTCAATCGCGGCCAGTCGAAAATCTAATTTGCGAAACAATAAACACGAATTTCAAGAAGGACCTTCGTGTAATTCAGGGACATAAAGGCCGAGAGCAGATGTGTTAACATCCTTCGCAAGGTGTCCCGGGGATCTCGAAGATATAATCATCGATTTGTTGTTCGGTCATGCTCTGGTTGTTCGAGAACGAGGAACATCTGCCGATTTCGATTTCTACGAAAACTAGCCGAACAATAAGGAACGTTAAAGTATGCCCGTTGTAGTTTCAAAGTGATGAAGAGCGTGTAAACTAGAAGAAATTATCTGTACCTGTTAAATGATGTTCGGTAGGACTGTCGAAAGAAAAAGTAATTACTCGAGCCGAAACTTGCGGGTCAACGACTTCAACGGTAGAGTTCGGTAACTGTGTACCTGGTGATGTGTAAAAATAGAAGATAATTGCACTTTAATAGTGTTAGGTAACCTATATTTAGAACGTGAGTAGATTCTAAAGCATCTGATTAGAAACAGATTTGCATTACAAAGACGAATGAAAGTGGATAGAATCAATTTTTGTATAGATTTTCAAAAGCGCTCACTGTTACTGTTATTCATTTCATAAATTCCTGTGAAAGTGCTAAATTTTAAATAAACATCACACAACGAATTCAAACAGGAAATATTAGTCGATTATTACGTAACTATTCCATAACTGATCAATCAAATCTTTGATGGATTTCTTTTTAGTGCTGCATGTAGTCGTAAAAGGCAAATATTAGCTCGACGAATGGCGTTTTATTGTTTTCCAATATATCCTCAATAAATATTGATACATAATAATAATAATACTAATAATAACCATAGTAGTTATTGTACATATCAGAATTCAATTAAGAAATTCCCTCAACATATACTTAAATGAAAACTACTTCTCACAAAGTAATTAAATTCTTAAAAACTGCGAATTAAAACGATGAAAGATGACTTCATTTGCCGAAATATATAATTAAGGAGAACGTCAAGTAATCGGTGGTGAAAACCATCGTAACCTAAAAGTTGAGAGTTAATGCCGATTAGAACTTTCAGTTAGCAAACCTACCAAAATATAATATATTCGCCGTTTTAGTCTTGAAGAAGAATGTTTGCGATAAAAAAAGTGAAAAACGATCGGAATAATCTCTAAAACTTGCACGAAAACGCTAATAAAATGACCAGTAGTGGAGGACAACTATCAATTTTCCCTTGGAAAGTAGTTTTGATAATATAACGACAATACAGTTGTCACGTGACCCTCAATCATTCTGGATCACTGTGTATTTGGGAACGAGAATGGATACGTGGAATCCGCACTTGCAATATAAGTTATTATATATAATCCTTGGAAGTGGAGTGATCAAAAAATTCGCTGTACTGTAGTTCCAAACATTCAATTGTTTCTCGACTCGTATGCGAACCTTCATTGCACTGGTAGGGGTTAACTCGTCATCCTATCTTATTTGTTTGGAATCTAACAATCAGGTTGGACAAACCAACGGTAATATACCCATAGATATTAACCGTTCCCCAAGCTTTAAAAAATTGAGCTACAGGTCACTAGAAACAGCAGTGCTGGTTCGCGCATCTGACCATGAAGGGGAAGGGAGGGGCGGAGGTGGGGGTGCACGGATCGCCTTTTTGTTGTTAAACGTGCTACGCAGATAAAAATATTTTGGGCGTGAGAGCGTAACAGATGATGATACCATATGATAGTGTGCAACCAATAACACTGGTCATGAATTTCGTTTGTTTCTTGGATGCTGCGTACTGTTTCTTATGTATTTTTCGATGCTGATTTTGAACCCGTCGTCAGAAATCGTCCACCAGATACCAGTTTTCGACAACTGTATTTTCCATTGTAGCGGGTTAGCCTTTGGTCTTCGACTATTACGGATAGTTCAGTATGAAAGACATGCGTGGTACCTTTGCGGCGATTTGAAAGTCCTTGTACTCGATCCTCAACTTATCCTAGTTTTCATCAAATTTTGCTGCTTTTTTGTGCAAGTGCAGCAGCAGAGATACACGAAACTAGTGTGTAAAAAAACGCTCACTAAGAAGCTAAACTCGATCCAGAAACAAAGAAATGTCGTCAGCCCCTGGCAGATCCTCAGAAAATCTACCTACCATCTCTACACAATAAACTCGAATTGATAAAGAATTTTGTTAAAGAAATGGATAGAAATGGCGACGGCTTTGGCTTTCTAAAAAACAAATTTCAGTCAGTGTCAGAAAAAGTCAAGAAAAGCATATTCGTTGGCCTTCAAATTCGAGTCATCTTAAATGAGCAAGAAACACCCGCATGGAAGTCATTCAAGAAAGTAGTCCAGCATTTTCTTGGAAGTAACAAAGTAACAAGACGAACAATTATAAACACCTAGTGGAGGAATCACTTCAGAACAACAAAGCTCTTGATTGAAATACGTAATTGAAGATACACTTTTAACACGTGTTAGTCAAAAACTGATACAAAACTGTGGAAAGCAGATTCAGAATCAGTATGGAAGAAACTATAAAAGTGGCCCTATTTAATAAAAGAAACAGGCATAAAGCGAATTTTGTTTACCAGTGTAATTTCTATTGAGGACCTGGCGTTCGAGACAAACTACGCTATCAACTTCTCTGATACACTACGAGAATGAATAACCCATGATCAATATAAATAAATAAAGCGATGATGCGTCATCACTCACGGTGCTGTAAACGTAATCCAGCTTCCCTTGTTGAAACAGTTCTTAGGCCCCAACTAACAAACGTGCTCCAGTTAAAAGGTGCGGGATGCAATAGGGAAACTAACTTCGTCGCATGTAATTCATCAATTTCATCATGCATGGTCGTTTGGATAGAGGATTTCAAAATGCTTAGGAATTTCTCAATCTCGCGATATCAGAGGCCGATTCTTCTTGATCGGATAGCTTCGATGTTTTCCTAATTGGCTGTTGCCCTTGGTGAACTTGTTCGCGGATTGTTACAGAGATTAGTGCATCCACGTTCGCATAGAGGCATTGATTCAATGACCGCGTAATGAATTCATGCGGTCCGCGATTAATGTTTCAATATTAGCCATTTAACTTCAAATAATTGATCGAATTTGTAATATTTCCTTATTCTTCTTTTTTAATTCCATTGTACAGATTTACAACTTTTGTACTCGTCTGTGTGACAATGCCAGAATGAACAAGAATGATAAATTTAAAATATTAATGTTTATCATAAAATAATGTATGTTAGACAGTAATTCAAGATATACAGGAAATATCCAATTATGAATATGAACTGTTTGACGTTTAGCGGCAGTTTGAGAGTGCAACGGAAACTTAGGAAAACTTGCCAAGAAATAGTTAGTTAATATTTCTTCAGCTTAGCTTATATTTGTGAACAAACTTTTTCTAATCTAAATAAAAGTACAAAAGTTTGGAGGCTGTGTTAAAAATAGCTACTACAAGTGTAGAACCATATATTAAGAAAGTAATAAGCGATACAAAGGCCTCCAACACGTCACATGAGTTCTTTTATTAGTTTTCTGTACTATATTACTTTTATATTTATTCCTAAACAGATTCCCTAATAAAAGTTTGTTTACTTACATGCCTTTAAGTAAACAGAACATTTTCGAACATTTTCATATTTCGTTCGGCACGTGAAACAAAGTTTTCCGATTCGGCCCGGAAGCAGAAACTGTTGGGCACGCCTGAAATAGCGCGTCTTCTATTGCACATCATCACACGTATGTTCGATTGGGATTACCTTCAAGACAATTTGCTGTCAATACCTCCTCTTGGTTCCTATTTGATCCAACCAATTATCAACGATGAAAGATCGATAGCTCGTAGTTGAATAGGCATTATCGTCCATAACAATGAGCAATTCCCGTATTTCTCCAGAATAAGAACGAACAATTGGCTAAAAACTTGAAATTTCATTGAGGTATCTTTGGATATTAAGACAGCCTTCATGCCAGGATGGAAGGTCTTCACATTATGGACTTTTCCCAACAAATTATGGATTATTTCAGTTTCGCAATACTAACAGACAACTGCAAACTCGTGTGATGTAGTGCTTCATCACATAATGGGAAACCAATTCCCGGGGGTGTTATTAAAATGATTCTCCGAAAGTTGTAAAGGCTTTAAAAACTGATTGTGGCTAGATAATTTGTCCCAGTTTGATAAAGCTGTGGCTTTAGATTAACTAAATTTTGAAGTTTGAGATTTCATTTGTGGTGCCCCGAATGACGCTATGTGTCATACTAAGAAGACGTATTTTTTAACAATATCCGTAATTATTTCGTTCCCGAACTAATACATTGGAGTTTCGTGATGCTCAGCATGAACTCTAAAAATGCACTCAGAAGATATATCGTCCAACCTTCCCTTCGGAAAGACGTACATAAATTTCACGAGATAAAGCAGCCAATTCCTAATTTAATACATCAAATAGCGTTATTGAAGATAAAAAGCGATCCGTGCACTCTTCTACCTGGCCAAGGTATTGTATCGCCGAAATAGAAAAGAGCGCATTGTCCTCTGATTTATGTAGATAATTTTCAGTCTCATAAATAAACCGAAGAGATTTAATGCGGAGGCTTTCATACGGGGAGAATCCGAGTCATTCGAAACCGGTAATATAAGCATCGCGAACGCGCAACCAATACGTCAACGGTTGACGTAGGGCTAGAAACAGGAGAACCGGGGGCTTTCGAAGCCAGATTTATCGTTCCCAGATGCATTCTCTTGTTTTAAAATTATTGACGTGATTTTGAAATGCACTACTAAAGCCGTTTATCTTCGAAATATGCAATTGGAAACGCCCGTTCAAAACGGAAAGAGGATTTTCTCCGCGCAGTTTATCCCAATTTCATTGAATGAATCCAACTGGCATTGAATGCACCCGCATTTAGATTTTACGGCGTATGCACTCTATCGTTGCGAAAAACTAAACTGATAAGTATTACTTGGTCATTGTACGCTAGCGTACATAACGTAAACGATAACGTAGCAGTGCTTATAAGGTCTTTCAACGAGCATTTTCCGGAAGCTAAAGTACGGTTTCCGCCTCGGTTCGTTCGATGCGAGTCACGGAGGTGGCACCTGTCCGACATATTGGAGCCCCCGCACGTTTGCGTAAGCCAATGATCGAATGTCTATACCGATAATAAGATAATGGAAAGCACGGCGAGAATAAAAGAAAGCAACGTTTACGGGGATGGATTGCTAGTAGCGTCACTTACCCAAAGAAGCTAGTAAACGCCGCAGTCGTTTCCCTTTTAACTTTTTGTGGAAACAAACACATTCCGCGATAAAACTGAGTAAAGAGTCCGTTATCGCTGATAATGATATCGGTTTATGAAGTTTATTTTCTTTTATCGAAACTGTCTGTCAGAGCATTATAGTTTATCTCCGGTTATCAGCTTCTCCTAATTATTTGGAAGAAACGTGTTTTATTAAGCCGATAAAAATCAAAACATGTTTATCTGATGTGGGGTATTTGAAATAAAAGTATTGCTAGAGTAAAGGAGAAAACGGATGTAAATAATATCTTTATTCAGTTCATCATGTCACTATATCAATAAACATGATATAGGAAAATATATATACTAACAAGACAATAAATTTAAAAGACCGTCTGTGTATGTACACCATTCAAACAGCAATGTTCACTTTTGTAGAGAGGTCTTGTATCATAAAATTCCTGGTCCATCAACCACAGTTTAAACAAGATTCTTAAAACGTGCTAATAGCAAGCATTTGATATCCACGTTAAATGTGTTCGATGCGGCACAGGAGTACATACATATATCGACAAGATTACGTGTTAAGGTTGTAAGGTACTTTCTCTCAAGGTTGGTTAAACTTAAAATTTTTTATTGCTTCCAAAACTATTTTGAAAATTGTATATCTGACCTTTAAAAGTAAAGTGTGTAACGATAAAATACTAGTTTCTTTTACAAAGTTAAATGCTTCTACATCTTTATTTTTTATTTTTTCAATAATTCAAGTGAAGAATCAGTAAGTTTACAGGCTCGAAATCTTGTATACCATATATTGGTTACGATAGCTACGACTTATCGACGAGCTTCTTTTTGTAAATTCCTCGTTTCTTGTTGAATTTAACCTCAATTAAGGAATAGAAAAATAACCATCGGCTTAGCGTCATTTTTTAACGATAACACAGAAATTCACAAAAGTGCTCTTTAACAAGTCTTAACAACCGTATCGAATATGTGGTATTTGAAATTTCAAGTCCGCAAACCTGCCGGTTCTTCACTTATTACTGACAAAAGATTAGACCTCCCTGATCTCTTAAAATTGTAAACAATTAGTATTTCATCGTTATACATACAACTTTTAAAGCTAAAATATCCTTTCGAAATAGTTTTCGAACCAATGAAAAATAAATTAATTTCAAGAGATCTTAAAAATAAGTACCTAACAGCCTTAAGTGTGTGTGATTCGTTTCATGTTTCTGCTGTCTTTATATAGCATATTTTCACATATAGCGCACAATGTATATGTAGTATATGCTAAAACAGTTAGCGAAAAAACAGTGCTGAGACGTTTATGTGCGAGCACAACTGTCTGAAACTTTCATTTTGTGTCTATACAAGGACTATTCCTAATGCATGACTTTGTCAGGATAACAATTAATCGTCAGTCCACTGAATTACGTCCATAAAAAGGTTCCATATTGTAATTTTGACCGAAAATACACGAAGCACGCGAAAAAATCGTCATGCACACCTACACTCCGAAAAACCCACATGCAAATAGCAGAAACAGTTTAGATGAAAGGTTCCTAATGTAAGGCTTCCATGATAATGATGAGTCCACCTCGAGAGGTTCCTCCACATTTTCCACAAACGTAAGTGCTGCGCCGTCCATATTCATACCTCTAACCAGAGAGTTTCCAAAGGGTACCAGCTAAGTCTTGGTGAAATTGAGCTAAAGGTTATTCCCCATTAACCATTGCTTAAACACGGACGTGTTCTTTTTGGGATTTGATGATAGTTGAGCTGTCATCCGCAAACATAATGGTCAAAGATCCTGTTACTCCAGCAATTTATGCTACAAATTGACTGCTACCCAAACAGGTACAATTTCTAATTACAACTAAATATAACTCCATAAAATAGCAAGACATATCTAATAAAAGTTCAAAACTTCTATGTATAACCTTGTAGCGTTTCGAATATCACGTATATCATCGTCATTCATTGATTCATCTTATCATCCTGGTGCCTCTGTTTATGTTAGTCGATTATGAAAGATGGAGAAAGAATGTTGCAGATAGTTCTCGCAGTGAACTTACACATTTTATCAATTTTAAAATCTCGAGTTTAATGTCGTACTTTGTGAGGTTCAAATGCTTTGCAACGTTCAATGATTGAATGAATGAATGCCGCTGTTCATTCGGAATGGAACGGTGTGAAGATGCTAGCCCCATTGCGAGCGCAACACGCGTTACTTAATTTAATTTAATAATTGCCTGGTGAGGAGTTTACCGTTGTGATGCAGTGTTTACTGTATTTATACAAAGAAAATATAGAAGAATATTAGTTTGATGGAATTACAACGGATTCATCTACTTTCAAAAGTTTACTATCTTTGCAGATCTTTGGTTATTTGACCAACATTATTAAATTTTGGTTGGGATCTGTTGCTGCATCGACCATACAGTTCTGACCTAGTCCTATCGATGTTGTTTCTTGTAAAACTTCTTGAATGTTAAAAATTGCTTTAACAATAGTGAAGTCGAATCGAACTTTACACTTTTCTTTCTTCGATAGAAACCAGACGTTTTATGAAGGTAGAATTGTGGTGGTGTCTGGAAGATGACAAAAGATGGTTAATAAAAATTAAATTATTTCGTACCTTATTTTGTTAAAAAATCTGCAATCGTTTATGTGGCAATTCATTATTTGGTCCTATCAATATTGTGCGGATTATATGCAAAGTAAGCAGTTCGTCACATTTCTTTCCATATCTATCACGTAGTCGTGTTCGTCTTATCAATCGAACACCACCAGCATTTCCTTATTTTCAACGAAAATGATGTCATATTTAAGATTTGACGAACGATAGACGGCTGATACCGTATCAACGAGAAGCAAAATATAAATTCATATGTTTCTGATAAATAAAACACTTATAGTACGAAGGGCGTCACTTAAGTTAGAAAAACTACGAAAGAAAAAAGTTTTGGAATAAACTATTTTATTGGTTTTCAAAATATTCATCTTTAAGATTTATACACTTTTGCATGCGTTAAGATGAATTCTCGAAGCATATTTTTCACTCTGAAGCTGTTACCACCAAACATGATTTTTTAAAGCTTCGAAAACTTCTTGAGCTGCTGAAAATCGCTGTCCACGGATTTTTGTTAGACATTCGGGAACAGAAAGAAATCTTTGGGCGATAAATCAGGTGAATACGGGCAATGAGATATTAATTCGGCGCTTTTCTCCTCGAAATAATCAACTGTTTGACGTGCTGTGTAGGAGCGATGTTTTCGGTTGTTTTTCCTGATTCCATCAATGACTTCTTGCAGAAGAAATTGTTGTGTACCATTCGGCATTAACTGTTTCTCGATCCTCTAAAACAACAATCATTCCTTTAGATGGTATATAATAGTCTCTTTGCAAGAAGTCATCAACGAAATGATATCATCACCACATGTCCAGTAAAACGGAAGAAACAAGCGTATATTTCAGTTCAGTTAACACCCAAACAACGGATTGTTGCTTAGTTTCCACTTCATGCGAATATATCCAAGTTTCGTCACTTTTTACAATGTTATATACCGATTTTGCATTCCTCGATCGAATTCTTTGAACATTTCCTTACACAAATTAACACGAGTCCTTTCTTCAGCTTCGGCCAAATTATGCGGAATCCATCGGGAACAAATCTTTTTCACAGCTAAATGCTCATGTCAAATCGAATATATTGCAGTCTTCGATATGCGTAAGAATGTCCTTATCTCACTGTAAGTCACGTGCTGATTTTCTTCAATTCCGCGCAGCATCGAGGTCTCCTGGAATAACAACCGATCTTGATCGAATCTTCACGCAATTCATCACTGGATGGACGCACGACCACGTCGAAATTCTACAAACCAATTGTAAACAGTTTCTTCTGGTGATGCTTCATTACCAAAAGTTGAACAAAACAATTGTATACATTGTTAGAGTATAGAGTTAGGCCTTTACTAAAATCGCAGTCATCCAACGGAAAGCTTCCCGTAAAATTTTCATTCCTTCACGAAATTCCTGTTCTTAAACGTTTTAACTGTAAACAAACAACCGGGTCAATTTCTAAGCTGCCGCTGTTTTCACGATAGCAAATGCCAAATTTTATGAAAATAGTAATGTCGATAACGCCATTTCGTGGTCGTTTGTAAAAGCACAAAAGACACCCCTGGTATGTTTCTAAATACGAAACCTGAAGATATTCTTAATTAAAACGACTAATAAATCACTTTAAAACCAGTTAGATTTTTGCCGATATTCCCTTTTTTAACTCAACTTATATAGTATTGATGTGATTTAGTTTTCCGCTCCAATTAGCAGTAGGAAACTTTATCTCCATCGGCTATCGCTGCGGTTTCACTTTCATTTTGCTAGCGGAGAAAAAATCAGAAGCAATACCACCGTTATATCATTATGTTTCAAATCTATATCTATCTACGTAATATCCAATGCTAACCTTAACTTAAATGACATCTGGATATAGAAGGAAGTGGCTGGCGTATCAAAGGAATACCTGACCTAGTAAGATACAAGTTTGCATTTTAAGAATGTTATTTATTTATCGAATTTCCTTAAGGATATTTACAATCTGCGTGGAATCGCCGAGAAGTTTGGTTTTTACATGTGGCTTCTAGATCTACTACGTCTTCTAGAATTGTATAAACTTCAAAATTTTTATCCGTATATCTGTGACAGTTCAGTCCGTTTAGGTTCTTGGCCTCCGCCATTATGTTTTAAACATTATCAGCACGTAGGATTTCAAACTTTACCACTACAAAACCTGTTTCTCTTCGTAAAAAAACTCAACTTTCTCGATGGATCATAAAGACGATACATTGCACTGATTTGAATATTAAAAAATAGCTTGCAATAGTAATGGTGGAGGCGCCCGTTAATAAAAAAAAAAAGAACGACCTCTCATGAATTGATAAAATCCACTTCCAGGCATTTTTTACCCATTTTAATTTTAACTAGGGCATAAGTTTTCACGTCATAAACATAACAGATACACTCAGATGCACATGTTAAAAACTGAAACGTATCTGAAAGGAGTGCGGTTACACACTTTATTATTTGTGTTATTTACATTTCCAAGCGCCAGAACGCATAGTTCCACATTTTTTTTTCGCGCGGAGGCATCCATTTAACAGCCCACATGTGCGACTTAAAACCGGATACATCTTGCGCGTCTGCTGTTGTAGGACACACACTCGGGTAGGCTGGGATTTTTAACCTTCGGTGCGCGAGATATGCAGAGTAATATGCGAATGGCAAGATATTTATTTACAAATATGATTTGTGCCAGTTCCAGATTTAGACGGAGTGTGTGGTATTGTGAAAAAAAAAAGGAACGTTATCATCTGTTGATGATGGTGGGACGATCCGGAACGATCTTAAGATTACGCAATATTTACTTAGGATCCCCTCTTCGAAACATAGTCGTCGAAGGTGTCGGATTTTTCGATTTCGTCTCGGTCAAACAATGCCCAATCGCAGCATCGAAAATCCGTTGTCGGTAAAATATTGACAGAGAGGCAACCGCTTCGCTGAGGCGGATCAATTTTGTTTGTTGATTTACGCTTGCAGATGGCAGCGAGAGGTACGGTAAAATGGATTTTCGTTAAATAAGCATAGACGATGGGATGCGGATTTTCGCCGGAGATCTTGTTACGTTCAGCACTTACTGATCGGATTGGGATATGTAAATTGAAAGATACAACAACGCTTCGTCTCCAGTAGATAACTACAAAACATGTTCTGGTAAATTGTATTTATTTAACATTTCACTATTCGTTTAACTTCGCACCTGCATTTCCGCCACATTTCGTACGATACTCAATAGAAGGATTGTATTTAGCGCTTCGTACCGGTAATCCTTTCTTTAATTCCGGCTTCTCTCTGAAAGGGAAAAATCGCGGAGAAGAAAAGGTCAAGGCGTGATGGAGACTCGCTCGCTAACAAAAGGCGAAAAAATCGTCCGTGATGTCGTGTAGAAGAAGTACGTACCTACCGGCGAGAAGCAAAGTAATTGGCCGGACTCTCACCGATTGTATCGCTTTAATCCTGTTTGCTTTCCAACGACTCGAATATTCACGACCGACCCGGTAACCTTTACCTAAGTGCTACAACCTCACGCCGATCCAATGAGCATACAATCGAAGAATACGTGTATTTTTTCGTCTTTCGTTTTTCTTCGTTCTGACGTTTACATCGTTCCGCCATTGTGTTTCGAGCCTTCGGACGATGTTCGTCGCTGTTGATCCTGTTGCTGCTCTTGTCGCCTTTCTTACGGTTGCCTCCTCCCTGTTTCTCGACCGGCTTTTTGCGAAGTGTAAGCTGTGGACGCGAAAAGAAAATGGAGAAACTCGTATTTGTACATAAGTGTGGATGTAAGTACATATATATGAGAAAGGCTCGAGAGGACAATGTCTGAGATGTTATGTAAAGGTAGACGAAAAAGAACGTAATAAATAATGTTATATAAAGTAAGTTAAGTATAAAGCGAAAATGGCTGTCTGGTACAGTACAAGGAAAACTACTGGATAGGTTACTTAACAGTAGGAAATAATAACTGGCTGCATGAGTTACGAAACTTAAAATATAGGAATATCCAATGGATTTGACACCGGCTTTGGAACGTAGTTTTATATACGAAACTTGGCAACTGGCTCTAGATGTAGACACAAGTTTCTGCATGATGAATTGGGCGGGAGAAAGTTAGTTTCCCGTTGAACCTACCATCATTTAACTAAGAAGCAAAAGGCGACTGGCAACAATCAGCACCCAAAAGCTGGAGTAGGTTCAACAACAGTTTTATTCGTATGAACTTGAAGATTGACGTGAATTTGCTTTTTGGGTAAGTGAACAGAGTCTAACAAAAGTTATCCGTTCGCGCAGTGTATCTTGATATTTATCTCAAAAATTGGCTATGGAGACCATGGTTTGGATCGTTGCAAAAGTGTATCAATCTTTATGAAGAACGCCATGAAAATATAAAAAAATGGTTTGTGGTTTACGCACGTCCCGCTGGCACATCATACTATCTCTGCCTCTCCTTCTGTTTCAGACGAAGCAAGCACGCACGTATCCTTTCTCTCGCTCATCGCCACTCGCTTGCATCATACCCTTTGTTTTCTTTGTGTTTCACACGAAGCGAAGCTCCGTCCAAATTTAACGCTCTTACGCTTACGCTTACGTTTACACTTACGATTACGGTTGCGCCTATGCTCGAGTTGGTCCGGTGTCCCTTAAGAAGTATTCACTTCAATAAAGCACTTTTAGCTGACTTATTGCTTGTTGTGAACACATTTAACGCTAAAAAGACAGCCATCACACCGCGTTCTAGTGCACACACCCAAGAGGGCTATCAATCAGAAAGATTTGTGAGAAAGTAGATGACAAAGCATAACCATTTTAACAATGGAAGTAATTAATTTGAATACGGTTCAGTTCATCGAAGACAGATCATTGCTACGCAAATATTTCAATAAAATCCTCCAAAAGGCAAGAACCTGTCCTTATGAGCTTTTCGCTCCGAATTGAAGGCCAGCAGCGTATCGCAATTAACGATAAACTAGCACCTGAAGTAGGCTAATTGAATACGAATATGACAACTTCCTCAAAAGCAATAATCGTTATTAATTAAGTTATCTCAATTCTATCATTTGTCGCGCGTTTCACGCCTGTTATTTTTAGATCCGCGCTCGAAACCAGTCGTACTACGATGTCCATTTTAGAACGGCTTGAATAAATTGCATAAAACGTGTTAAGCGTGTTTGTCAATATAATTTAGATAACGCGTATACAGATAACGATGTTAACTGGGAATTAGTGAATTCTAATTTTTATGGATCTAATGGGAATAGATGAGTGACGTAATCTAAAGCTACTAAAAATCCTAATCTTTATACATGTTTATATAGGAGCATGTGTAAGGTGTAGTGAGCGAAGATAGAATTCGAAGCACATACATAGATAATGGTATAATGTGTGTATATTAGAAATTTCGTGCGAGATAAGTGTGTTATTGATTTCTAATCACCTGCTAATCTGAGGTTGTTCGAAATTAGTAATTGGGGAAACCTACGATAAAAGCATAAACTAGTAGAACATCCACATAACTCTCCAATGAACGACCTACATCACAGAGGTTCGTTTGTTAGGTAATTTTCACAGAAAGTTGTTAAATGGCTGCACTGTAGTACTATATTGCATATGCCAATAATTATCACGGAGGGAAATCGTGCTTCATTAATCATGGACTGCAATCGTGGACTAGTTTCGTCCTTATTAGTACTCTTCAGTGGGGTGTAGCATTTTGCAATTGACAAATTCCAATGCAATTATGAATTAACATAAATTCATGAAAACTAAGAGATTGGGATATAAATGAAAAACCATCAGAATGATGTGCGGCGAATAAATGTTGATATTGCCCCTTCTTGTTTATCAACTACAGCACAACAATTTAAATACGTGAACATACCTAAAAATTGAATTATAACCGTCTATTAGTGAAATCCGAAAATAATTTTAAAGGAAGTGCACTTCCATGGATATCTGAACTACCTCAAACATTTCTGAATTACCGGAGAGTTGAAAAAGGGGACATTTTTCCTACTCAACCGAAACTGTTACATGTTTCTGCACTTGTCTATGAGGGCCCACCGATACCATAATATGTAAGGTAGGTATATCAAAATAATAATTACCGAGGGGGAAAATTACTTCGTCAACGAACAAAATGTAACTGAAAATGTTTCAATTGACAGACTTTTATAGGTATGTATATCCTTTGTTTACGGAAAATTAAATACGAATAATACGGGCAATTTACGATTTAATTTGAATAAGGGGAACAAGGGTTTCGATAGAGTTATGCAGTGAAAAGGTGAGCCCTGTCGACTCCAAACTCGCACGATCTATTTCAGATTCTAATGGAAATAAGTATTAAGAGTTTACTCTCCATCAAATTTATTTCCGTTGAGACTAGTAAAGTGAGTGACAAAACCGAATAAAGACCTAGTTTTTTGGAAACCTAAAAACAATAAATGTTCCATTATGTTTTTCATGCTATGCACTTTGATTGAAGCTAGCTGTGTTCCAAAATATGGGCAGAACAAAGCTCACAAGATGAAGAAGGTGCTACGGAAACATCCTATTAGAACAAACCGTGAAATTAAGCAAAAACTTTAGGATTCTTCTGAGATTTGTTTACACCAGAATTTTGCCAAGGCTTTGTTAATACTATATCCCGTAAAATTTAGGATTTCATAAAAAATGAAGGCGATATTATACATATAACAACACAATAGGCCTTAAAGGCATAGGGCTTATTCGAAGCCCCCGATATTACTTAGTGAGAAACATTAAATATTTTTTTTGTTAATTTTATGTTTGGTCTCATTTTTCTATATGTTCTCATTGTATCAATTATTGGTTTTGATCCCTTAAATAAAACTATTTTATAGTATTATTTGTATTCTTGCTCCCTAAACAGCAATTTTTGAAAGATCCCAGTGAGTGCCAACTGAAATGGAAAGAAGCTCGTGTAATAAATATACTGCTTTCCATAAAAATTCATGAATCAATTTCATTGAAACAACAAACTTCAGAAGTAACAACGTGTTAGACTCTCGGGGAGGTCAAGATGAAAAGACCTAAATTTTGGTTAGTATTGTTTATTGCTGCTACAGAATTTTCGCCCTCAGATTAAGGGCGCCCTCAGTGTAGGTACAGTGATATTATAGTCCCCACTTTTCCTACACTAAGGACGCCCTAATCTCAGGGCGAAAATTCTGTAGCAACAATAACCGATATTAACAAAAAATAGCTCTTTTCAATCTTGTTCTCCCCGAGAGTCTAACACGTTGTTACTTCTGATGTTTGTAGTGACGGTGTACTTGTTACTTCTGCTGCCTTCATTGAAACATTCAGGATAATTATGTATATCTAGATATAAATATGATTAAAATTTGGAAACCAAATTATGAAGTTTAATTGGGTGTTTCATTTGTTTGTTGTCTTTACAATACATTACTTCCTTTGTTTATGTTAGTGTTTACCGACATTTTATTAATTTTTAGGTTGACAAGTTTTTTTAAATACATCTTGCCTGCCTTTTCACCAATTAAACGGTTTTGAAAGAAGTCGTGCAACTGACCCAACTGGAAACGAGTGGTTAGCAGTAGTGGAACAAAGAATATCCATGTCTTCGATTTATAGAAGAATACGTTCATGTGGGCGTAGACCGTACCTAGCAGTTCTTTCCTTATCACTTATATCAAATCATTGTTCGGCAACTCTTTAATAGTGTAACGATAGAGCAGTATGGGCCCATGAGTGGGACCAAGATGTCTTCAGCGATGAATCGAGATTTTGTTTATGGATCCATGATGGTCGTAGAAGAGTGAAGACTGCGTGGTGAACGTTGCAATTTAGAATTTTCAGTTGAGCACCATATTGCTGTTAACGTTGAACGCTGATCGTTACATTAATAATGTCAGTTAAATAACCCAATAATCCAACAAGACAATTTGCGTTCACATACTGCAGCAGCTACCAGAAGGTACTTACAGGACGAAAATGTTAATTCACTGCCATTGTCTTCCCTTTCTACTGATATGTCTGGGACACATGTATGTATAAGAGTGGGCAACTTAGATCATCTTCCAAACAACATTCATGAACTTCGCCACAAAGTATAGCAAGTGAAGGATGAGATGCCTCAGACACACATCGATCATCTCATCATAAGAATGGGCAGAAGAGTTAATGAGTGCAGAAGAAATCGCGGTAGGGCTACACATTATTATATCTTATTGTTTATTGTTGCTTCTTCGCTTACCAAATTGTAATCATTGTTGTATTTCAATGTTACCATTATGCTCAGTGTTTTAATAAAACCAATTCATAATTACTAAATGTTTGGATTTTCATGGAAAAACAGTATTCCGCTTTACAGTCAATGCATTTTGCACCTGAGAAAACCAAAATCTCATTTTTCTCCAATCTTACCGTGTTAGCTTCGTTATTTCTTACCCTTTGCACGTACAAACAAAAAATATCCTTAGGTGCCAGGTCTGGAGTATATGGTTAATCATCCATTATTTCATGTTTTGGGCACTCAAATACTCAATCGTTTGAACAGCAGTGTGAGTCCGAGCGTTATCGAAAGATGACCTCTTGAGTCCTTATGAAAAACATTTTGGAAAACTTGAAGCAAACTGTAGTGAACCACTCAGCGTTAATAGTACGGCGATATTCCAGTACTACAGTGGAAACACGTCAAATTATTCCAAAAAATATAGCTGACATTTTTCTATTTCGGCTTTCTTCACGAATAACTTGCGTTGACGCTGATTCGCAGAAACTGCCGATTCTTGCTTGTTTTCGGAATCTCAGTAGTATACCAATTTGTTCTCGCCTACAATAATACACCAGATGAAGCAATTCATTGTCAAAGCGATGGAGTGTAGATCTGTACTATTTCAGAACATCTTTTTTCGATTTGTGAAGAATTTTATTTAAATATCCTTCGTACTGCAATAACTCAATTTTATTGGCGGAATTTGCGCTAAAAAGTCCAATTTAACGCCTTGATAAGTTTCGCTACAAAAAAAAAATTGGCGTGTTTTATCCGTTTAATTCGATTACGAATTAAAGCGTAAAACTTTTCTTTTGATAGAAACTGCTTAATTTTAAACTACACAATTCTAAATTATGTAACTATAAATTCCACCTTCTTTTTTTTTTTTTACTTTACATCGTTACACTCCGAGGCCATTAGGCACATATTTTGGCATTGTTACTGTATACATACGTACACACAAACACATTTCCACTGTAAATTGGCAAACTTATAAAAAGTGCAGACGTAACGCTATGAGAACGTCTCTCGGTTCATGGTTAAATTTAAATCTGCCGATGCCCGTGAGGTTCGTTTTGTAAAAGAAGTGTTATGTCACTATAAAGAATGCTTTTTGTTTCTTTTTCTCTACGAGCTGTACTGTGTATGAAATTATTTTATAATTACGAACGTGCCCGGTAAAAGCTCGCGCGAATATTTTGAGAGCAATTATCGTGAACAAAAGAATTGAATGAATTTTATGTTCGGTGAAGGTTTTGGGGATAATGCGTTGCAATGTGTTGTGGTATAAGTTTTGAGAAAATGTTTTTAGATCATACGCTAAATAAGTAATTAAATGCGAAATTTTTTATTAGGATTTCAATTTTAACATAAAGAAATTTACTCAGGTACACACCTGATACTTGTCCAGCAACGTTGCTTTACGTATATTTTCAGTTGCTACAACTCTTTTGATGTCGGAAATATACATTTACGTAGGGTCAGGATTCCTTAAGTGTCTATTATAAGAGAATAATGCAAAAGCATAATCGCAAATTTTTTATAATGTTGTATTTTGGGCCCTCTGGCTTCGTAAGTTATTTCGTCATACTGGGCCTTAGTGTTTTAAAAATTATGCACACATCGCTCATCAAACTATTTATTCGAAGCATCTGTTTTGCTTCTTACTGAAGAGATTCAGTCAAATACAGTGGAAGACATTGGAGCTAAATACGTTACCTACCACCCTAAACAGATAAATTATTTTTGCGGTGAGGACCGCGGTGACGCATTTCAGTCCTGTACGTAGTTTTGATTGTCGTCCAAGGAAGAGTATATTTTTACATTTATCCTTGTTGCCAGACAGCAGATATTTTCTTTATTAATAGTTAAAGTATTGTTGTCCTTATTATATTTAACATCTTCAATATTTTGCTTTGTTGGTATACTTCTCCAGTTTTCGGCGCCAGCAGATTGTACTTTAATGACTTCCACATTATCGCAAAACTGGTTCACAACTTTAATCATTGTCCTGTCTCTTACTAATTTAGTGGTCGAGTTCTGCTTTTAATGCTTGTACTTGTTCTAGTTCTGACTAAACATATACATACACTCCCAGTCACGGAAGTTGGGACAGTTAATATTTTTTCAATATAAGTATTTAACTTGCACAAAAATAAAAATAAAACACAAAATCAGTTATATATAACAAAATATTGGTTTATTATGACAAAATGATGGCAAATAATAATATTTATCAAATACAATCATTAAACTTTCTTCTTCTTCGTCGAAGAATCCTCCTTTTGCATTCAATACGGCTCGAACAACTCTGGGCATTCTTTCGATAAGTTTTGTAAGTGTGTTGGATGGTAAACTGTTCCATTGTTCTTGTAAAACTTCCCAAAGGTGATGTTTCGAAGTTGGGGCCACTTTTTCGCATCTGTCTATCCAGCTCATCCCACAAGAGTTCGATCGGGTTAAGATCGGGACTCTGTGGAGGCCATGACATTATTTGCAAGGTATTTTGTGTTTGTTGTGTATTCAAATAATCCCTACATACTAACGCCGTATGTTTAGGATCATTATCTTGCATGAAGGTGAAATTCTCCCCTATCAATCGCTGGCCAGAAGGTACAGCATTATGCTCTAGAATATTTCTGTACTGTTCTTTTCTCATAATACCTTCTATCCGAACGAAATCTCCTACTCCTGCGTACGAAAGACAACCCCACACCATAACTGAGCCACTACCATGTTTTACAGTGGGTGCTAGACATTCGCGAAGCATTTTTCTGTCTTTGATCTCCGAACATATACTCTTCTATTTTGTCCAAACACTTCAAACTTGGATTCGTCGGTCCAAAGCACATTTTCCCTTACCCTTCTTTATCGAGTGTGATCACGGACGATCGCTTTTCAACACTGATCGGTTTTCCACGCGGCATTTTCACTGTTAATACTTTCAAAATTCGCCCACTTGCACTTCGCGTGTACACGGAGGCGTTTAGAAGTAAACTGAATGGCCCGAGGTACTAGAGGGATAGGATTTAGGATAATATCTTGATGACCATAAAATCGTTCTTGGAAATACCCTTGTAAATGTTTATGACACATAAAGCATTGTAATACTACTTGAATATTTCTTTCGGTAATACTATGAAATCATTATATTGCGATTATTAGGGATTATTGTAATTAAGATTAAGTTCTATTGTAAATTCCATTAGTGCAGCATTCCTAATAATGCTGTATGATCCACTAACCAGTAATAATTACAACGCAGTAGAATTCTCAGTATTGTGTAAGATTTTGAAGTTTTATTGCACAATATCCTAAATTTAACGAAGTGTCCCAACTATCGTGACTGGGAGTGTACGTCCTCAACCCTTCGTCAAGTAATAAGAAAGTTTAATTCAGTTACGGTCAATTTTTTTAGTAAAATTAACTAGTTCTTAGAGATGGCTATACATATTTGCATAGCTGTGTAATATGTTACAATTTCTTCGCAAGAACTTTACACTTCTGCTTACTCTGATGGTTTCCTTGGTTCTAGGTGGTGCTTAAAGCCGGTGATGGCTGTGGTAATGATACCAGGAGCTCTGGTGTAATATTATTATTCATTGCCAACGAAACAAGTGTTCCCAAATTAATTACCAATTGTGTTGAGGAGAATATTATCGAAGCGACCTAGTATTACCTAGAGATGGTAATAAAATGGGGGTCAGATTCCAATCAAATCGTGCCGAATACAAAATAACCATTACCCGACTTTGCACATGCACAACCTACACATCTTTTCTTCTTGGGATTTTCACTGAACGATGCAGAACTGTCTCAGAGTGCTTCTTCTTGTTTCAAATAAAATTTGTTGATAGTACCCCGGTGTTTCTTCATTCCTCAAAAGTTACTTCTGCAATAAATATCATAACACCATAGATATTGGCAAAATTAGTAGCTCTCAAGACGACTCTAAGCTTGTTAAGTTCTCGTCGAATCTTTACCGAAAAGTATCGAGATTTCGTGAGTCCGTAGTAACTCAGTTGGTGCGGTACTAGACTTAAAAATTTGAAGATGGGGGTTCGATTCTTACATCCCACGTCATAATATCGAAGCGATTTCTCAGACTCTATACTCTCTCTCACACTGTGGAAATGAGTACTCGGGGGTAGTAATAGGCGGTTGAAGTGTAGATGTTAGCCACGCTACCTTCAATTCTCTAGTCGATAGTCTAGAAACTGGTAATTTGTACTAAGCAGAATCCAATGGTCGTTCATGGGCTGTAATGGGACATATTGTGATATGGAAAAGTTGTAAGCATACTTGGAATCTGCGTTAAACGTAAACCATAACGTAAATCGTGAAATGTTAAGGATTTCTTGAAATAACCTGTAAAAAGCTCAGGTTTTACACAATGTTTACATCTTTTCCTTAAATAATCAGTAAAAAGCTCAGAATTTACACCATGTGTACATCTTTTCTTGTTAGGCTTCCAATTGTAACACGTAAAACTGTAACAGAAAGTAGTCTTCCCTTTGAAGGGAAGCCTCTTGTTGGTGTTACATCATTCCTTAGCAATCGTTCGTAAACATGTACTTTTTCGTTAACAGACGCAAAACTATGTCCCCTTCTTCGAAAGAGGATATTTTATTTGGTGTTACGGTAGTATTTTTCAACTGGAATCTCCAGAGAGCCAGCAAAATATGTAGTCACGTTCGTAAAAACTTGATTAAGATTTAGAACTTTGTCAGATTGGTGCTAAATCTTTACTAGAGCATATGTAAAAATTGTATGCATGCGTCAAAATAGTGTCGCAACTAAGTCATAAGTTGATATTCCTTCCAGTAAATTTTTGAGATAAAATGGTCGTTCCTACATGGACTTTTAGTAGAGCGGATGTCCATATTGGTGAGCTGGCCTTAAACTTGACCATCGATTTTAAAACTTGTTACCCTAACAACATCCGGAAGTAATCAAATTAGTGTACTAAAGACAAAACTCGGTTAATTTGAGTTAAAATAATTGTGTTACATTTATGAACGTACCATTCGCGCCGACCAAGAACTTGAAAATTGCATGGGAACTTACATTTTTTCAAAAAAGCAACAATCATGCATACTAAAACACATTATGTTGCTTATTTGGAGGTTGCATTTATGACTTCATACGCTGAATACAGCACGACACGAGTTTTATCATTCAACCTGACCTGGGCGATATATATTATATTTGTTCTATCATGGACTTGAAGCTTGAGGCTAATTTTAACTGATGTGAATACTTATTCTTAATTTTAGACAAATTAAGGTGTTATCAGAGCAAACGACTTTTTAACGTAAATTTGGGAACAATTTAACATAATTAAGAATAAATAGACAAACATGATAATATGGATGTCCTTTTCACATATCTTGTCGATAATTCGTTGTGCACAAGGAATCGTAAACCACACATTTATGCACATTAACTTTACATGCCGCTTTAATCTAATCACTATGAAACCAAGAGAAATACAATAGACACATTAATGCAACAACAATTTCTTTGTGAGATAACCTTCATTTACTTATTTAATTGATTATTGGAATCTATATATAAACATCTATCCATACATATATATATATACGTAGGTATGTATGTACATATGTAAATAGAAGAAATACAGTTAATTACTAAGATCGCGAGTGTTGAAAGTCATACAAGCAAGCGAATTTACACAAACCTAAAATAATGCAACCATACATCAGCACCATCTAGATTTCGTAGCATTTAGATAAGTGCAATTCATGTATATATTAAACAAGCTTTCAAGATTGCAGGTTTAGGGAGTTAAATAATATTACTCATTTATTCAACTGATAAGATTTCTTTGATGTAGCACACAGAATTCTGACGTTCTGTGTTCGCACTCGGTATTAAAAGGAGAATTGTGGTTAAGTATGTTCGATAAAGTGATATAAGACACTTATGCAGTAATATTTGCGCATGTCGATATTATAATTGACACAAATTCAATGCGATAAATACAGTTTAAAATCTTAACTTAGGAATTTCAATTTTTCCCAAATTATGTACGAATATTTGTGATTGGTTTGGTGGGTCTATTCAAAGTACTGGCTAGTATGGCGCTAAAGATAAGTTTTTTTCGTACAAGAATTTTTGAAGGAACATTACTTATTTTAATGATGCTGAAAACACATTTTACTCATTTTCGACTAAGTAAGGCATACTAGTACTACGTCTTATAAATTAAGAAGATTGAGCTGCCGACCTAGTTGACGAAATTTGTACTGAAAAGTATCCAGATTGTTGCAGTAGCCTAGTTTTCTCCTATTCCGAGTCGCATTTGGAAGATCTTATTATTTAATAACTTAAGATTAAACCTTCCTCCTCAACTTTCACTACAGCAAATTTTTAAAAAACATAAAACTACTCGGACTTAACTTCCAAATGGATTACTTCGGTTGACTGTGGAAAACAATGGTCCAAAGGCATCCAGAGCTGGAGTCCTGATTAAAGCACTTACATATTAGACCGATATAATCCCTTTCCTTGCACTAAGCTTCAACGAGGATAGAAAACTTTACGCAGAACTTCAGTCCAAAGATTTTGTTT
This sequence comes from Chrysina gloriosa, assembly GCA_038088585.1. Lineage (NCBI taxonomy): Eukaryota > Metazoa > Arthropoda > Insecta > Coleoptera > Scarabaeidae > Chrysina > Chrysina gloriosa. The sequence continues at coordinate 23,339,303 of CM076093.1, read as the reverse complement.
CATAAACGACTCTCAATTTACAATTCAATTCGATTTTTAGCAAGATCTTACCAGATTTCCGTTTCTCAGGCAAAACCAAAGATTTCGTCCTTTTGACGCGCAACGACCTTCTCCTCAAAGACCTCAAGAACGATTCAGGCATCTTCTGTCTAAACGAAGGAGTTTCCTGAGTCTTCTTCTCAGGAATCAACCAATTCTTAACTGCCGCGATCGTCAAGCCATGCTTGGATTTCTTGGGTGTTTGCTGAGGATCACCTTTCAAATCCACCATTTTACCGCTTTTTTCCTTCCTTCCTATTCGAATAGTTTTCAAAACTGAGAAGATCGCACGCACCAATTCAAAGAATATCCATATCGGATTCGACACGAAATATCACTGCCATCGCGAAAAATCGGAACATCCTTCGAGTCCTTTTCGCCCCGAGACTTTCAGCGATCGCGCTGCGATTGTTTCGATCGCATCTCACGTGTTTTTGACAGATAGCGCGGGACGCACTCTTGATCTCTGCGCGTAACTACGGGCAATAGAGAGTTGCGCGCCTAGTAGGTCGGATTAGGGGGACCGGACCCCCACCCTGAGGGACCGCATGCGAATACGAAACGCAAGCGCAAGCGAGCTCTTTCAACTCGCTCACCATTTACTAACTACCATATATTTTTGATGCGAAATGCATTGAAATATACCTATGTATGTATGTATGTACCGAGCGGCGAAGAAAGAGGAGAAGGACGAAATGAAAAGAGATCCTTTAGGTACTGGATGCGGGACGGTTTCCTTCCTACTTGCCGTGCAGTAAATGGGAAACCGAAACGCGGCAAGGATTTACAAGAGTACTTCCTATAATGAGGTCGGCTATGCGATTAGATGCGATAAGAATTCCGTTTAGCATGAGCGTATTGTATGGAAGGAAATGATTATTAGGCAATGCTGTTGATAAGGAAGCGGGAATTTTGTAAGGCGACGATAATTTCTATGAAATGAGGAACAGGGAAATTAATTGGAGGTATAGTATGAATATACGTACGTACAGACATGTAAATATATGTCGCACGTTTTTTACAGCGTTCTGTTTATTTAATTTATAAACACCTTCCTTGAATTGGTGTAATTCCACATTTCACGGTGCTGAATATATTAAATATCTGCATAAAAGGAGATAAATAGAGTTTGTTAAAAAGATGGATGACGTGTTATCATTAAGTAATGTAAATCGGACTCGCGCTGTTAATCCTCCAAATGTTATTATTCAATAATAATTTATCAACGACAACTTATCATTGAATAATTAAATCTGAAGTAGTGACATCGTCAGTCCGATTTACACTAGTTAATGATTACACGTCACCTACCTTTTAACAAGCTCTAGTGATAAATATTGTATAAGTTTGAAACGAATTTTTGTTCCATCTTTGTAACTTACATTACACAATTTTGATTTTCTTAGATTTTTGAAAATTACAAAAGTGTAATTTGGAACTTAAGGTATGTTTAAGTCAGAAGTATTTAAAACAATTGCAATTTCGTAACCAGTGAACTTCGTTCGAAATGAACAAAAATTTGGCTGATATCTTGCATACAAAATTATCGATTTTCTTTGTTCATTTCCATTCCATAGGTGTATCTTCTATTTCGATTTTCTGTAGACATAAGCGGTGCATAACGTCTAATACATACACTGCCGCTCAAAAGTATTTGTCCCCCACCCATATCCTGTGGAAGCTTTAGACGTATTTATAGGCGGATTTATTTTGTAAAATGATTTTAATATTCCTTTAATTGATACTCTAAGTCTGTCTATAATTTTTTATCATGAAATTTACGGAACTTCTCGGAGTAGGGGTGAATAAGTAGCTAACACAAAAATCATGTACCGCTTTCGAGTGGGTCTTCCCGAATTGGGTAGCCTATTCTCTTATTTTTTATTCTTAGAAAACGATACTGCACGTTAGTTAGGAATGCGTCGAATTCTTAGTTTATCTTTAGCGTTTGCGGAAAAAACATGGGCTCTACAATAACTGGTTATCATAAGAGTGGCAAAAGTAATCGTCATATTTCGAGGGAACTGAAAGTATTATACTAAGGTGACGATGACGTGAAGAAATTTAAGACCAATAAAAATGCGATCCCGAAGCACGACTTCGGCTAAAGATAAGTTTATGATTTCTAGCAAACGTAATATACGTCTTATTATAGTAGAAATAGCAACGCAGGTGAATGTGGAAAGGTTTAATTCTCCCAGCGTGTCAACCGTCAAACACAGACTTCAAGAAACAGACTCTCATGGGCGAGTAGCTGTAAGGAAACCATTGCTATGCGCCGTCAATAAGAAGAAGCGATTGCAATGGGCTAAACAACATAAAAACTGGACAGTTAAAGAATGGAAAAAAGTTTTGGGGAGTGACGAGTCTAAATTCGTTTTTGGGTCAAGGCGGAGGGTCTTTGGCCCTAGATAAGCAGAGGGAACGGACAAGAAAAGAAAAAGGAAAAGAAAGAAGAGCAGAAACTGTACACTGTGTCTTACAAGAGGAATTGACTATAGATTGATTAAAATACAGATAATTAGCGTGGGCAAACAGCGATGACAGCGTATAATTACGAAATAAGTTAGGACAGCATTGCCGACTCCCCACTCTAGTAAGCACGCTGTATGTGAGAAGTTCTGTGTATATATAGGCTGTCGTAACTTATTTCTGAATTACAGCTGTTTTGGCCTGCTTAGTTACCGAATCAAATCCGATGAATTAATATGTGAGGGTATTTAAAGATCAAAGTCATTATCATCATCTACTTCAAGGATTAAACCATCCATTTGATTAATTCTGCTTTCAAAGTAGATCGCTCCATTCTTTGTTCGTGCATCCTATTGTTCTTAAGTTTGTATGTAGTGTAGTAGTAATTTTAGCATTCTCGCTCCTTCCATATTATCTACACGTTCTTTCCAGTTGTTCCAGTATTTTATTATTTTCTGATTTAAGTTATATACATTTAACTCCCTTCTGATGTTCTGACTTCTTTTATGGTAGTGGAAGGTGTAAACTGGTACAAAGTGTAAGAATCTCGCATATGCACTTTTAATTCTTCGTTGTTGTTCTTTAGTAAGTGTACAGTTTTCGCAACCATAAACCAAGATTGGAACTGCCCTAACTTTTGGAATCTTCAATAAAACTGTTCATAACTTCGTGTATATGACCTGAATAATTTAGGCAATTGTTCTAGAGGAAGACTTCCTTTGGTATAAAACGTTATTTGTTCTTGTTGTTAGCATTTTCAATGCCGAATCCGTGTTCTATAAAACAAATAACTTTCAACTTGATTTTTGACGAATAAGCTTTATTCTATCATTGACCCTTTTCGTCTTACAGTTTGCAATCTCTAACAAAATTTTAAATAAATTGTTTTGAAACGCAGTGATAAGAAAATCTATTGATGGCATTTCTCGTGCGTGAGATGTTCACTTGACATTAACTTTGTTATAATGAATAAGCTGAAATACATATTAATAACCTATATTAGAAAGGTTTGGAATTTGAAATTCTTCCAGTCAATTATGCATGCATTATATGTATTTCTAAGGTAAAAATAACAGTATCTCTTTGCAATATTGAAATTGTTCTATAATCGCTGTATGAGTCAAGAGATTTAAATGTAGAGTAGTATTGTTTTATAATATGTGCAATGTTACAATTTAAATTACATCCTGTTTAAAAACGGGCGTAGTTCCTCCAAGCAACAAAGCCAATTTTTTTAGAAAAGAACATTAGGCTTACGTAGGAATTTTTAAACTTGTGAGAAGCATCCAAATAGGCCATGTTTACAATTGTAATTGAGATACCCCCATACTCCTAAATCCTGGCATAATCTCCTTAACTTTTTTTTTGAGAAATTTCTTTCTCTTACGAAGATTATACACAAGTTGATGCAATTGACGATTTACCACAAAGAGAAAATAATGCTTGCCTGGATTTTGTAAACTCTCGTGTCCGACGTAATGTAATAGTTCCAACGATAAGGTCAGCACGCTTAACTTTATCGATATTAACATACGTCGAAGGAAATCGACACCTGTCCCGGCCAACATTGGAGACGTTAAATCCGATAGAAAATCATGAACAACTGCCGAATAGCGCCTGCAGGCCAAAAATTAGAATTGTAAATTCGATACGGTTTGTATTCACCGAACAAAACAAAAACTGGATTTTTAAGGGAGAAAACGGGGGCTGGTGCTAGGCGTCAATCAAAACGGAAATAAAAGTAGTTTTTGATGATTATCCCGAAGCACATCGTTGTTAACTAAACGTCCTTTAAATTCCGGTATCTTAATACGTGAAATACCGGTAATTACGAACGATACTTTCACTAAAAACCTTTCCGCCTTTTTTCTCGTTAATTTCTATTTTTGCGTTTCAATGTTGTGTCTGCGCCGTGTGACATTAAAATGTCTGGACTGGAACATTACATTCGCAACGCCTTAAATGGTTTCGTTTCAAGGCGGTTATTATCTGCTCTTTTAAAAAAGAAATCATTACATTACCGCTGCGTGCGCTCCATTATCGCAAATTGAAATATTACTTTCAATTACTATAAATCATTCCTCGTAGCGAAATATCGACGTTAATATCGTATTACGCGATTATTTATCGCTCGGAGTAAATTAAACCGGAGAAAAAGTAAGATTTCGACGACGATTTATTCGTTCGAATCGCCCATGCAAGTTCCGACCTTCGCGCTATTTTTTCGCTAAGAATACGATCGATTACAATGTTCGTTTCTTGGTGTGCCAAAACTAATGAACTCATCTGTTACGTCATTGCGCCGACTTTTTTGATCATAACTAAGCGTAGCACACCCACATGTCTGCATGTAATGAATAGCGCGGATTGCGCTTTGCGATGGAGAATAATCGAAGTCAATTATGTTGCGACGGTGGCATGACGCTGACATGCTGCTATATTGTTAGAATTTAATAGGACGTCATCAAGGCATATAGATCGCAAAGTAATGGACTGTAATACGTTCTGTAATTCGATGGCAATGCGCGTACTGCTTGAACATATTTGAATGGGCATAAACTTTATGCTTATTTACATCCTTGTAGTTATTGCAATGGGAAAGGAAATAGCTTTACATCTGCACGGATTCTATGGGAGTGTTCTTAAATGAGGTTTGAATTTTATCATTTATTCGTTCCTGGACTTATTTCAGTATGTACTGATTATTTGATGTAATTTTTAAATACGCTGAATATGAAATAAATTGGGGATAATGAATGATGAATCATATCTTTTGAAATTAAATAAGATCCAAAGACCAAATAAGCTAATGTCTAATAAATAAAGGCCAAGGAAAGAAGGCCTAAGAGTTTCGAAGAACCCCTCGAAAGATATGGAATTGATAATTTAATACGCCTAGTTCTGAAGAATGTCGATAGGATTAGAAGCATGACGGAAATATATCACACCTATCTACATTCATTAGAGAAATGGTTTTCCAGGCTCTTGGGACTAAAATGAGAAGAATTTTAAGAAAAACTTTAAATTAATCAAAGCCGCAAAAGATGGGAGAAGAAACTTCGACAAAAACAGTTACATACAAAACTGCTGATTGCACAAACAATTAGAACGCGGCAAGGATGTCAAGCTGCAAATGGGTGACAAATAAACATTAGGAAATGGATGAGGAAAAGAGTTATAATTGGGGAAGTGGCAACTTGATACTGTTGGTTTCAAACAAATTTATTAGAAAATATTTTGACTGGCCGTACTATTGGGAAGTTGTGGAGGAAAACAATGAAGAGGTCGATCCAGAAAGAAGTGGTCAGAGGAAGAAAAAGAGAAATCTAAAAGGGGTTGAAGTGACCATCAGCAAAAAGAAACGTAATATAGGAAACACTTGGACTAGAAAGCATGTTCGTGATCATGTATATGCAACATATAAACATACACATTTGTAGTCTGGGCAAATAGCGGTAATTACGAATTAACTTACAACAACCTACATATACACAACTACTCAGCATCCATTTAGTAGTGATTAGAGGGCGGAGTCGGCGATGATGTCGTAACTTATTTCGTAATTGTACGCTGTTACCGCTGTTTATGTATGTTTCAGGTACTGGCTTCGTGGATCACGACAATACTGGAAGAATATTACTACTAACTCCATTACTTATCCGTAAGTAAAGCTGGAATAAAAATGTTCTTTGCATTTTCCAAGTCTTTCAAACGTTCGAACCTCCACCATCACTGGAAACATAGTATCATATCATCGCATTACGATCAACGTTGGAAAATATTGGAAACTTATTTTCAAAGCTAGTGCTGTATTGCCGAAACAGTGCGAGTTTTGAAATGAAATTTCCAACAAAATAATCCACCAACTGCACCAGCAATACGCAAGGTTGTGAAGAAAGTTGATGAGATTTCCAGCTTAATTGATAACACAAGATATCCTCAACAGAGAGTATTGCTGTTGTTGTTGAAAATCTCCAGAACCTCAACTGGTCGATATCTCAACTACTGAACATTGAGAAGAATTTTGCACAAGCACCTCGGATTATTCCCTTACAGGACCCAAGTAACTCAGGAAATGAAGCAGAATGACCACCCGCATCGTTATTGCTTCTTTCTTTGAATTTTCGAGCAAGTCGAAATTGAGGTCGATATTGCTAAAACAATCATCTTGTCAGATACTGGGCATTTTTAACTCTATATTGTCGGTTTTTGGTCTCGGACAATTCACACGTAGAGAAGACATTGCAGTCTGAGCGGGTTCCTGCTTTTTGTGATTTCTGCAGTGTGGGTCGTTTTTCTTCGAAAATTGAGATGGTGACGACGTTACGGTTAATAGAAGGCGCTATAGAGGCATGATAATCGATTCCTTTGGCTAGAAATTGAGGAAATAGACTAGCGAGAGCCCTGGTTCCAGCAGGATGGCGTTGTTCTGCCACACAAGCCGTGCATACATCGATCTTTCACGCAATAAGTTCAATAATCGTGTAATCAGCCATTTTGGTGATACTGCTCGGCCTTCGCGGAGCTATTAGCTGACGCAGATAGACTTCTTTTACGGGGCACTGTTAATGACTGATGATATTCTGACAATTCAGGAACGAATCAGGCATTTAAGCACAATATTGATCAAGTTATTCGTGAAATAGGCCCCGAAATCATCGAAAATGTACCGCAAAATTGGGTTGACAGCATAGGCTACTGCCAGATCAAGCAGCCACTTGAATGATTTAATCGGAAGCTTTAGTCTTTCCCACAAATCAAAAACAAAATACTGAACATTTGGTGTTTTTCGAGATAAGAATAAGAGCTCTAGCAAACCGACGTGTCTTCCTTGTGCAGAGTCGATTAACAATAAAAGAATTAATTTTTTTATAATTAAAATGATTTGCAATTTTTTAATGCTCTATCCCAATACTATCGAACAGTGTTTATCTTATCGCATTTTAAAAACGAAGTCAGCTGATGACTGATCTAACTTCAACTTTCCTGTTACATATAATTATTTATTACGTTTTCTGCAGGATTTCTTAAATGATAAAACAACGACGATAATGTCAAATCACACTTTGCACGGATTTTTACTAAAGTGTCCGGAAAGTAGAACTACGATACCGCCCGAATGAAAGCAAAAAATCATTGACAAGCTTATTCCGTTCTATGTGTATAAAACTTGTCCCGTATTCTCGTATAAAATCGCAATCACCTCCATAGTTGCCAAACCAACACATATTATCTTCTCGTCTCGACATTTTTGCGGGCTACTGTATTAGCACTGCGCATATGAATAATATCAGCTAGTATCGTTGTGGTCAAACATTATTTTTAGTAACCTGTATCATTTCTGAAACGAACAGACAGCTTCGATTAGCAGCACTTCGCATATACATAAGTTAGTTAACATCTATAAATAATCCGTTGCCATTTATTACTCATTTCGTTCAACCACGCAAATTTCTCTCTTAAAAAGATATGCAATTACCGAGCTGAATTTCGGACAATCGTCGTTATCAAATAATCTGAAAGTACTTACGTACAAGTATGCATATGTCAAGGATATTTACTTTGATAAATATGTACATAATACATGCAATTATGCATGTTGTACCTTTCACGAAACGAAATACAAAAACAAACAAAGAGCAACAAGAGCGAATAACCTTATTTCCATGTGCAGTGCTGAAGATGGTAAAGAACGAAAACAAATGCAAAAAGTTATGCGCACCTTTGCAAAACAAAGCGTACGCGGCAAGGTTTCGAGTTTCATGACGTGCTGACTCACTCCACCTAAATAAGACAATGCTACAATGTTGATTCCATATATACGAAATATTTCAAACAAAAGGATATTTTCATTAAAAACTTTAACGTCCAATATCTAGAAGCGTACTTGCGCCCCTTTCTATTTCCAGTCTAAATAAGACTGCAAAATTGGAAGCAAATTGCTAGTGCTTCAAAAATTAATACGATGCGGTAGTATTCGCTGACTTGTTGCACGTGTCTTTTGTTCTTCGTTATATAATACCTACGTCTGAATAAATGCTTTGTGTGAGTATGTCCGCATGGTAAGTAGTAAGATACATATATTCCAGCATATGATGTACTAAATATTACGTTTCTATCGGGATATGCATGTTTGGTCTAATAGCGGGTATTACGCGGGGAATTGCCGAGTGTCTCGCAGTCTACTACAAGTCATTCTACAGAAAAATTGCCTTTAATTAGATCGTAGAGTAACTATTACTCTGTTTTTAAATACGTCAATCGATTTCGAATGTGTACCGCGACCTAGTTATACTTGAATATTTTTCAATTCTTTAAACGTTATTATGCAAAATGAAATTAAATTATCGACGAATGAGGGATTGAGAAGAATGTTTTGCATATTCTAAATATTGGCTTTGCCCAGGTATTAATTGTAATTTCCAACATATTGATTCCAAAATACAGTAAGCCCGCTGTATCCGCGGTAGTTTCGTTCTCCCGTCTTCGGCGAATATCTGAAACTGCAGGTTGTAACGAACTGGTATGTATGTGAAATATTAAGCGAAATTAAAACAGGAAAGAACGTGCTATATATTTATTTAAAATTACCATGAAATAATTATTCTTATACTGTTACACAAATAAAATTTTACTTAAATAATAGTTATACATAAGAGGACAACGGACTGTAAATGAGAATACAATTTATAATAACAAAAACTAAATACATATTTTAATACTTTTTAGGCGGGATCAACTAAGAACGAAACGTTTTGTTTTCTGCAGCTAAATTTTTAATCATCCTCTGAGTCTTTGGCAGTCGATTCGTTTCTTGGTTGCGAAGGAAACGATGTGGACAGTTGAACGTCATCGATAGTATCGTCGATTTTTTGAAATGATCATTGTTATTGGAAGTTGTCGTTTCTTTCTTTTCATTTCAGTCAACAGATCTTGCAAACGTTTCAAGCCTTATGTTATATCGCAAGTAAGTTTTATGCTGCATTCCATTATTGGGTAATACTTTGTTATCTGTTTTTTTAATCTTTGGGCCATTGGAAGTATTGCAACAAATTTTTCAAACGTCCATGATGACTTCGTCTCTTGTTGACTTTCATCCTCATCACCATTCTCTTCTGAGAAAGATTTGACAAGATCGTCCAATTCCTCGTTGGTGAACACCTGATGCTGTTCCACTATGTAATCAATCAGTTCTTCTACGGTCATATCGTGAAATCCTTCCCAACCTATTTGCTGCGCTATATTAATTATCGTTGTGAGCTGTAGATCGATATTTGGGGCGTTTTCAGAATTACGAACGACATCACTCCACAAATTCTTCCAAGATGCCAGTATCAGTTCTGGTTTAACCTTCCTATACTCACGTCAAAATGAAAGACGTATACTATACTATATAAGTCGGGCTCACAGACCGTATGCGTGAGTATAGGAAGGTTAAATTCGTTCATTGCTCTCTCGATAAATACAGTCGCATCAGCAATTGTGAATAGATATTCCATGAGGCCAATATCGGAGGAATCATCAATCATCACGCAGAGCATTTTGAAAACATGTCAGGCATATATGACTTTAAAGCATCTAATGATACCTTGATCAAGTCGCTGAAGCAATGAGGTCATGTCCGGTGGTAAGAAAACTACTCCAACATTTTCATCTTGTGTGACTGATACAGGATGCCCAGGAGCGTTGTCTATTATCAACAGCATTTTGAATAGGGATTACCATTCAAATATATTCTCAATTCCATATACAATATGGACGGAACCATTTCGTAAATAGAACAGTCGTAACCTACAATTTCCGATTTGATTGCCAAAAAAGGGTAGTCTGTTTTTATCTTGCTGTTGTGTTTTTGTGCCTGGTAAACAAGATTAATCACATGATCAGCTGTACGTGTATAAAGTTAAGTCTGTCCTTAATTGTTTTAAAGCCTAGCGGTTTCTTCTAGGTTTTATGAATGTAAGTCCGCTAGGTCATTTCTTTTCACATAAGAGCAATTTCACCACAATTAGAAACTTGCTTAGGCTGAAAATCGTTTTCAGCGATAATTTGTTTAAATTTTCCTGCATCGGCTATATGATCAGCCAACGCAAATTCCCCTGTAATTTTTGTTTTTTAGATTAAACCGAGGAGTGTTAAATCTATGCAGCCACCCCGTACTTGCTGTAAATAACTCTCTTTCTTCTTCTATTTCAGTTTGAGGCTGCAAGTTTTCATATAGAATCAACGCTTTTTCCCGTAAAATCTTACCATCAATGGGAATATTTTGTTTTGTCATGTCTTCCACCCCCAAACTTAAGGCTGTTTTTATTTTAACTAATACCTTATCACGTATTATAGCTGCAACTTTGGCAATTAGCGACGCAGTGGAAAAACTTTTACAACACTTCACGTGTCGAAGATTTCTTTTATTTTAGATCTTGGCCACGGCTGCAGAATTTTTTTCTATTTCAAGTGTTTTTTACTAATACTGAGCATTTTACGTTTTATTTTCGGCTTAGAAGCCATTTAAAAATATTTTACAGTTTACTTGTGTAATTAGAAAGCTAGTTTCTCCATTCGCAGACGCGTTTCGTAGTTATACCGCTCGTCAGTGCGACTTTATGAGAAGTAGTTTTCATTTCCAGATAAGCACTATATGCTGGTACGTTTAATTTTTGTACATATTAGAATTTAATTAAGAAATTCCCCCAATATGTACTTAAATGCGCATTGTTGCAGCTATTTACTTCTACAGGAGCAAATTACAAAATTTTGATCTTCTCTTGCCATCCGTAGACGTACGTTTCGCGGTTATACCGCTCGTCAGTACGGCTTTGCAAGAGCTGTAATTTCGTATACAATTTTTATGTATATATGTCCGAACATTGATGTTTGTACAAACATTAATCTTCTACAGGAGTGGACAATTAAGCTGCTACAGGCTCCTACAGTAGCCGCAGCCGCGGTTCTCGGCTAGCCCTAACTAGAAGTAAATAGCTGCAAAAATTCGCATTTAAGTACATATTGGGGGAATTTATTAATTGAATTCTCATAATTACTAACATCATACAATTTACTTCCTTGTATTTCATCGAATTTATTACACTTGATAACATGATAACAAACCAGCAATTCCAGTAGAACTAAACAAAATTAACAAAGGCATTTATTCATTGTATTATTATTTCGCGTGCTATCGAATAGCGGATAAGTAAAACCGCGGATAAGGAGTCAACAGATACGGGAGTAGTACTGTATTCTTCAGCAATCAAAACAGCTTAACTATACTCTTCGTAGTAGGACGAGTTAATAAGGGCAATAGTCATATACTCTCCTTCCATTTTCACTCAAAAAAATCACCAATTTCTACGTGTACTGCATCATTAATTCGCAAATCCATCACAATAAATCACACTCATATCGCATTGTATTACGCAACGTTTTGTTAACACGATAATAATCCATTATGTGCCAGCAAATCGCTCTAAAATAAACGTATAATGACAGCATTACATCTGTCATTCGATGTCAGGCCATCGATACGCTCGATCGAATCGAAACAACATACAAACAACAAACAAACATACAACCTTGCCTTTTTCCGCGTTCCAAATCCGTAATCTCTGCTTGCGGAAGACGAAGCGCTCCAGTTCCGCTCGATTGCCCGTCACCGACGTGACGACCGCCCAACAGTCGCAAGGGGGCGGCGAGCGAGGGGGGGGACACGAAACCAGAACGGAGACAGGAAAAAATTTACCCGGCCTATGACAAATTGACCGCAATTATCGTTATTATTGTGCACGGTTAACTGCGAGACCCGCCGGAATAACCGATATATAGTAGAATCTCGTTTAGATTTACGTGACAGATAGCGACCGAATGGAAAGCGTTAGATGGAATTCTTATGTATGTTGTACGTTTCTTTCGCGATTCACGATTTGTAAGGGAAGTCATTATTCATTAGTAACTGTAGATTAGCTCTTTCGAGAGATACGAATTAAACAATACAAGAAAGTCGGTAGTTTCAAACGATGAAACGATTGGAGTGGAGTGAAATTTTGCAATCGAGAAACGTTTGTCGTTGAAGTGAAATTATCGATCGCAAATTGTTTCTTCCTGGAGGCAAGGGGGATAATAAGTCAGCTTTGTAATTTCCATTGCACATGATTGCATGCTTCACGCTCAAATAGGTTCTACAAGGACCCCACCATATTAAAACTACAGCTGCTAATTACATCAAGATAGATAGATAATAAAGATTGGAAAAATGCTATTCTTCTCCAAGTCTGAGGATTGAGTAAATGTAGTACCTAGGTATTATACAGGGAGCGTCACTTTCTGTCTAGTCGGGGCGAAGACATTTTCTAACCGACTCAAGCCGAAGTTGACGTAGGGGACGTTCGACCATATTTCTGCAAAGTTTTGACTCTCCCACGAACACTTCCGATATGAGTAACATGATATGTCAGCGTTACATCTGCCTATATAAAATGAAATCTAATAGGATCCAACAACAGGCATGGATGTCTCAAATCTATAGCGAAGAAGTCATAAGATTTCGACGTATTTTACACACCAACAGTTATCTTATCTTCTTTCCCGGTAAGAATCGTCGAAAAACGGAAAACTGGTGGTGCTCGGTCGATACTATGTGGTGAACGATAATAAAAATATCTTATAGGCGTTTTCATCTAGGTTTTAATCTTAGCGTCTAATTTTCTGTTAAAGTATCATGAAGAAGCTTTATTCCAGTGGTTAGTTGGTATGGCTTCTTTCGTTTGACGACTGCACAATTTTCAAAAAATGTTGCCACCTTCGTATGTGTGCATTGTTGAGTTTAGTGGGAATAATTTCGGGTTAAACGAAGAATTGTAGTTCTTCTTAAGAGCTATTTATGTAATTCCAGCCCGTTAACATGGAATATCTGATACCAGATAAAAGAGAAATGACATCTGGTCTTCCACAAGGTTCAAATCTAGGGACTTCATTGTTTTTGCTATTGATCAGTAGTTTAATTGACGTTAACTAGCAGATTCTAATGTAATTCTGAATGTAAAAATATCCAACTTAGTTGCCACAACAAACGGATGTGAAATGAATCAGTTGGACTTAAATATTGGCACAATTGTGCACCTTTAAGAGATCAGATACCGCTATCTTCTCTACAGAAGAAAATTACATGAATATGTGCAATATTATACTGCTGAGACTACAATTCATATCATTACCCATTGTTCATAGTTAATGCAAGTATTCAACTTTTAGCAACTGGAGTTTTGAACGCAAACCCTCGGTAGCGTGATCAAACGCCCTAACCATTCGACCACATCGCCCCTAGAGAAATAAATACGGACACGAAACATAAAGAAGAAGAACAAAACGGAAGGTTGTGGTAATGAAATTCCTAAGAGTTATCGAAGAAGTAACAAGAAATGCAATGAAGAAGGTGGAAGTCCCGAAGAAGTTAAATACAGAATCGACCTTATATACAAACAAAAAGTTGAACAGGTGGGAAATTTGTAAGGCATGAAGGGAACAATACTAGACAGACAAATGGATAGAGAATCAAATAAAGGGGCACTGAGAGAGATGTGGGACAAAAGTATAGACCTCGACTTGCCGCAAAGAATTAGATCAAGGTTCAAAACAGTGTTGGAGTTCTTTAGCTTATTCTTCAGAATTTTAGCTCTTCGATCACATATAATTCAGCCTGCGATAAGTCGATAAAGTCAGACTGAAAATTTTCTTCAGCCTGGCTTAGTTTTTCTTAGGTTCTTTTAGATCATTATTAATTCTAACCATCTTTTTGTGAATGACACCAGGCTTATTTACATCTTACAACATTCAGGTCATCAGCCTACGTCAGAATCTTTGCAAAAATCTTATTATCATTCTCACCTTAAACTTAGAACAGAAACACGGGACGAGGACAATCACTTTGGCGCACCTAGTAATTTTTGCATCCTCTGCTCCTTAGCAGTACATTCAAGCAGTGTCTTTTTAAGGCACTATCGTATACCACATGCGCAGAGAATACCGCTGTAGGAAACACTCATAAAATTCAATAACAACCTCAACTCATCTATTATTCATATACAAATATACCCTCCTCCAGTCATAAAAACGATACTACTGCAGTAAATTAGCACATGCCACTCGTAATAGAACGGTTCAAATACAAACAAATCCACCTCTTCGGCGTGCATGCAAAAACCTAGAAACTAGCTCGACATTCGCGTCGTGTAGTAGCAATTATCTATTATATGGAAAGATCGATTATATATGGCTTTCGATTGTTTTTCTGTGCGTGCGCTGGAATGTACAGTTGAAATCAAACTATTAATCAAAATTATATCGTAACATTGCACAGGTGATACAAAGCGAAATGGTGGTAATTTAGGGACGAACGCTGGAAACTCGCTATGCACGACAAGCATAACGAATTCTTTCCTCGTTTTGTTGTTTCTTTGTTTTTATGCAGGAGGAATTCGCGACGGGTTATTTGGTTATAGCAGCTGCTTCACGGTTGTAATGTTGAAAAATTGTTAGAACGATGATTTATAACTTTCAGACGTAACAGTGTATTTTAATCCATTTTTGCGTTTCGAATATTACAAGAAATATTTAATTTTGCCGCAGAAATCACGTATAGCAGCTGAAGAATCTCGAAGTTGCAATGGCTTTATTGCGAATTATAGTAGGTAAATATGGCGGAGATGTGGGTGAAATTCTCTGAAGTCAGATGGATAAGATAGCAAACAAATGTTCTGTTCAAAATGGAAGCGAGAAGTTCTGAAGAAATTGCACAGAAGCTGGGAGAAACAAACCCAAAATCGGTCTCCCACTTACGTTTTCAATTAAATATGTGTTAGGGTGACCCACTTTAAGGACATTAAACAGCTCCGTGCTCCAGTTTGAGATGTGTAAGATTTGTCGAAAACGCTCTTTTATTTGCTAGTACAATTAACCCCACCCGCCTTATTTCTTCCTTTTATACCAAACGTACCGATGTTGTCATAAAAGCTTGACATGCGTTCTTTGATGTAACATTAGGCGGTTACATTTAAACGGTTGGATGGCTTGATGTTTCTCGTTGTTGTACTCGCCTATTATTCACTTAGGCCAACTCTTCAAACCGAATTTTTATACAATTTGTCCTTGATTGTTTGAATAACCCTCTTAGCAATGTTTATAGTATAGCATTTCATGAACTCCTGGAACTTGATTATAATGCTCGTTCCCCGCATCGGTTTAGTAAATTTTTCGGAATATGGTCTTGGACGCAGAATTTTATGCATCGCATCTTCAAGAGCGACTTCGAGAAACGATCGATCAGCGCAACAAGCCTTGTAGGTCCTTGGCTTCTAAACCCTTTGTTACTTGTCTCCATTGTATTTGGTTCTCTGCCTATTTACCTTTCTCCAATCTTTCACACCCAGATCTTCAAGATCACGTTTTACAACCTACATCCATCTCTCCCTTGGGCGTCCCGTTCCTTTCTCCCTGATTCTTCGCCCTTGCAACGTTCATTTGACAGTTCTTTCTTCTGGCATTCGCAAGATATGGTCCAGCCATCGGGCTCTTTGTGCTCGGATCTTTCGTGGGATCTTTGGTTTTCCATATGCTTCTATTGTTTCTTTACTTGTTTGATGCCATTGTATTTCTTCAGTCACTTTGATTCCTCCAAAAATCTTTCTTAACCCTTTCCTCTCCCAAATTTCTACTTTCTTCTGTTCCTGTCGGATCATGGTCCATGTCCCATATGCACGCAGTATTCTTTGTCGTACAATTGTTTCGTGTGTATCAATTTTTGCTGTTCTGGACACGTCTTTAGAAGTATTGTCGATCATCCGATCGTCTTTCTCCCGTTTAATAGTCTTTTATAGCCCCTTTCCTTCTTCTCCTAGATTAGTTACGGTTACTCCTGGGCATTCACACTGCCTCACAATGTTATATTCCACGTTTTCTCTTTTCATTTTAATACTCTTATTCTCTCTTATCGCTGTTTCCACGTATTTCTATATATTTCGTCATTGTTTGGATAATAATAGGTCCGTATTTTCTTGCCTCTTCTTCGAAATTCTGGAAGGTTTTTCAAGCTGTGTTTTTAATCTTGTCAGTAATACCACATCGCCTGCATAAGCTACGTATTGTTGTCTGTGGTTAAGGATAGTTCCATTTGTCTGTATGGTAGTTCCTCTAATTGTGTTTTCCAAAATTATATTAAATATATAGATCGATTGACAAGTTCTATCCATAGCAAAGATCATTTTATTTATGGCGGCTTCTTGCCCCCTGCATACTCACGCGTTGCACGAGCTCTTCCAAATCCTTTATTCTAGTTTCTTTCATTTCCACCAAAACTTTGTGGACTTATCTGTTTCCATAACGCTTTATTTATATTGTTCAGAAATGTTTGATTAAGACGGTGCTGATCATCGATGAGGTCTTCTGCAAATTTAAATGGTTTTCCCCTTCTCCTCTCAACTTTTCATGTTCAACATGGTTAATATGTAATGGAAATCTATTGCTAACGTAGTCCTTCTCATATATGTATACTTTCTTGTTACTTGGAGTCGCCTGAAACCAAAGATTCTTATAACGATTTGTTAAAGATAACTAATAGAGAGGAACCAAATAAAACTGATTAATTGTCAACAAACGTATGCTAGATAAAATCACCCCGTTCCACAATACAATAATGCGCGGGCGATAATACACGGTTGGATGCAAATTATCGCAGTTGTTATTCTATTTGAGGGTGAAACTATACAAATTGTATGCATCGAAATTGTGACGGATTTGGAAGCGGGGGTTCAGCTGTCGAGTACATACAATACGTGAATGGTTGTTGCTGTCCGACAAAATTAGTACGAAATAGTGTGCTGGCGCGTGCCTTAATGTAATTGCAACGCGTGTTGCAGCAATTGTAAGTAGTGCGTATTTATGGACGGGGAGGGGAGGAGGGGCAAGGTGTTGATGGGGCCAAACTGTGTCGCAATTAACTTGTAATTAATGGACGACATAACGCATAAGTTTAGGTTTGTAAAGGGTTAGTAGTAATGACGAATGACATGTGGTAATTTAACGGTAACTAAGCCAGAAATACATTTAAAATTCATTACTCTCACCTTCTTAGTCGAATTGAAGGATGTTTTGTTAATTTTGTAAGGGTAGTAACGGAGTTATAAGCTCAATGTTTCGGTTTGGATTTATCCACAAATTCTATAATTGTTAAAAAATGCAGCTAAAACACTGAAGGGCTTTCCAAAAATGAGCAACCTCCAATGGGACGTTATTGGAATTCTCGTTTAAGGTAACCGTTCAGCTTGAACAAGTAGGTTTAAAGGATGATATTCTCCTGTTTGTAACCTAGATTAACCGGCCGTCATTTTTAAAATATTGCTACGGCCGTTTTTCATCGATGAGAGCTTCCAGGAGGTACAATAACAGAGCAAAGAAAAAGAAATAACACATTAGAAAGCTAATAAAAAATTATTGAATACCCAAAGAAAATGAGGTGTACAACTATTGACCCCACAACTTAAATTTGTAAATTAAGAGGAAGTCATCCAGTGCTTGACATTCCAAATCTTGCTCTAAAATAGTATAATCTGTTCGATGTGCATCAATTGATGGACGACCAGAGCCTGTAGGCACGGTACCAATGAAACAGATAAACGCTGAATTGATTGCCAACTGAAAGGTATCTACCACAAACTCGAAACTTAATAACTGAAAAATCACTGTTCCAAAAACTATTACATTAAAATAAAATATGCCCAATGTTTTTGAAGTAAACGTCTTCGAACAAAAGAAAAATAGTAGTTAAGTGACAATACGACCTTCTTTTTCTTTTTCTTTTTTGGTCTACGCTAGGAATCATTCCAACAAATTTACTAGTCTTTGTACTTATGCAATCATAACTATGAAGTCCTTTAAGCAATATCTAATAGTAGGTCTCCCCGATTAATTTCTTTTGCAACTCGTCCATAAAATCGGCACTGAAAGAAATGTGGGACAAAAGTATAGCCATCAACTTGCAGTGAAGAGTTAGTTCAAGATTTGGTGTTGGAGGTTTGTAGCTTATTCTTCAGAATTTTAGTTCTTCGATCACATCCAATTCAGCCTTCAATAAAGTCAGACCGGAGATTCCTTTTTTGCAACTCGTCCACAAAATCGGCCGACTTTCATGATAAAAATATTCTTATGATGCTCTGCAGTGCATGTATACTAAGGAGTATTTTCTCGATTTTTGCTCGAATTAAGTTTACAATGCCCCAAGTCATTCCCCAAGAACTGTACTATTTCGACTTATTGATTGCTTCACTATTTTCCATCTCCTTTCGTGCATTCCTGTCGATCAACTTGGACGTTATATTTTGGGAGACACCACTTTTGTTGCTTTAGCATTGGATTTCTGAAGATTCAGGTAAAACTTGAGAAGACCTGAAATATATTCCATAAAATGCCAATTATACCAGGCTAGATTATCAATGAATTGTACTTATTTTGAGCTACTCCAATGCGAAGGATCTCTGAATAAAGAATCAAAAACCGGGTGGTACATCTACTGTCGTGAACTAGAAACACTAGTTGCTTGTTAACATTAAAGAAACAAGCGTGAGTAGAACTGGATCAAAAGTCAAGATCATTTACTGCTTATTTCGACAATAAAACAACAAGAATCCAAAATTAGACTTGGACAGCTCCAAACACATTAAATTCTACTCTTTTCCATCATATTTCGATCATAATCGCTTTCACATTACCTATCCTTCCGGGATGATGCCAGCACAAGTTACCGATTCGGCGATTTCAACATCGCAAATGCAATTTGGAGTAAATGTACGTGATCGATCATCGCCAATGGCGGAGAAAGTAGGAAATAGGGCCCGCTAAGGGAGAAAGAATGGATTTAGAATGGCAAAAGATTATCGATGGTTGAAAGCATCTTGACGGATTTATTGAAGCCGATCGTGCTTTCAACAGTATGCTCTTCGCAAAAGCGCGTAGGAGTTAATTAGGGGATTTTGTTTTGATCGATCGGTACCGGGTAGACATCATTTTTCTAATGGAGGGCCTGGGGGTTGATGAAATTGTGGGGGTAGTCGTTCGATGTCTATTAAGTCTGTTGAGTTTTATTAATTTGGAGTGTTTTATGTGCTGACGTGTACGTGTGCATTTGATGAGTTTGAAATTGTAGGAGTTCGAATACTAGCCTAGTAAATTCTTTGACGAAAAACGTAAAATTTCCTATATAATTTACAAGTTTTAACAAACATTTTATTTCTCCATACTTTACAAGCTAGCAACCTAAAACTAAGAACGACATATACAAAACAAACGAAAATATCTCAATGTCTAAAGTTAAGACACCAACAATATGTTGTTTACGATATTCTTGAGGTAGCCTTCTCAGACGTATACACAATCCGCTAGCCAAAAGATTGATGAGTTTAGAAAGTCGCAAAAGTTATTGGCAATACGTCGGTTGTCAAAGGTCAACAAAAACAAACGAGCGTTATCCCGACACTTCCTCCTTCTTTTCACGTAACTGTTGGCGGCGTTAAGGGGAAAGGTCATCGGTCACGGCGGCCACGTGTTCGTATGTTAATCACGAACGGGGTTGAAGCGAATCGACACCGCAGCCACCGAACGATAAACAGCGTGAAAGGGTGGCTCCGTGACGTATACGTATCACGCCCACTTTCATTCTATCAGCTGTCGCCGTCGTCGTCAAAGAGAGAGCTGTGGGTGTCTACGGTTTAAAGTAGGAATTGGAAATGAGTTCTGGTTGACTGGGATTTGTTTACTGTTTGTGTTATGGTGGTAAAAAGTAGCGATTTAACTTCGACGAGGGATATTCGATATAGGAGTTGCATAAACATCTAAAGATGCTTAGCATCCAGCTGCTATGGATAGAATCAGATCATCAAACAATTCTTTGGAAAAATTGAGGCATTCGGGAACATCTAAATGCTTGATGATATTTCCCATTCATCTTACCCATCTCTAGTTTGCTAATCCGATTCTACATAATTAAAAGAATTGCAGCTAGTTCCAAAATCTCACCACTTTTGGGTGATTTGTAAGTGGCCACGCGATGCGAAATTCTATCTAGGTTAAATCGCCTAATTCCCTCCAAGTGGCAAACAAATATTGTCTTTGACTTTGATCTCATGGAACTCATACGTTTCTGTGATCAAATTTTGCATACTCTTTTACAAACTGTAATGGGAGTAATACAAGCCATTAGTTAGCAACTATAGAGTCCCCAACAATGATGAAGATTTCCTATTTTTAGTGTTAAAGGTCGCAACTTCCGAGACTTGAGTTGCTTTTGGCATCTTCCATAATCTTTTTCAAACATTTTCAATTCCAAAGAAGTGGATCCAAACAAAAGCATTTACTTTGAAGGAATTTAAGAAATTGTATATTTTTCAAATTGCTCTAATTACGGCGTTCGCAAAATCAAACTGGAGATTCCAGTGAACGGAAGGCTGGTCTTTTAGGACTAAATCTGTTAAACAGATCTTTTGTGACGATTATGAGTGAAATTATCTGATGTAGTGTCACACATTGTGGCGCTGTAGGTCAAAAAATGGACGAAGTTAGGTACATACAAAATAAATGAGGAAACGGCTGTTTGAGCGCAAAATGAACACGTTCTGGATTTCTCACTTTTTTACCTGAAGGTGAGAGTCCAAGTAAGCTCCTAAATATGTTTAGACTGGGATGATCGCTCTAATAAAATATGTTTACCAAAAAAATCTAATCACGATAACCGTAGTTCACGAATTTGTACCTCTTATTCCAATAGATGGAGATATCGTATGTGCACAGGATTGTACCTAAAACCGGATCACATTTAATTTGGAATTTTCCGCCTAATTTGGCTTCGGCAATAAGTTGTTCTTGACGGTTGAGCACGTGAATTGCTTGTAGTAACCGTGCATGACCCCGACATTTTCGATAGAATAAGATCGAGTCCAGAGTAGTATAACAGAAAAACGTCTATAATCGAAGGTTTCGATGTTGTGAATTCGCATATCGAAATCGTTTAATTCTTCAGGTACCCAAAATTAATCATATTGGGGCTAAATATATTCATAGACATCCGGAAATGGTTCTTACAACCCCACGAGGAGGAGTTATTTAAAAGCCAAATCAATAAGGACTCCACTAATTATCGGAAGAGCTGAAGATCGTTTTGGGAGGAACCGGAGCTGTCTCTCGTGAAATTGGCAAAGAGACATTGGATGTAAGCAACACTACAATGCATTACAAAATGTTGAAGAAAGACCACGTTCCAAGTTTTGTGATGCAATTTTCACAAATAATCTCTGAAAATGCGAGGATGAACGGAGTTGCTCGCTGTAACTTGCTGTTGTGTTCGCTGAAAAATGAAGTTAGGATACATATCAGGTACGGACGGGTTTTCTCAGTAAATGGGCAAGGGAAACCGCGGTAGGCCCATCGATTACTGTGAGGGTGTCACCTTAATAACTGCGACAAGGTTTCGGCTCTTCTCCGCGTCGTCTCTAGTTAGGGTTTCCACATGCCACCGCATTTTCCTCGAATGGATGAAACCATCATGAAAGAGATAAATTGTAAATTTTCCAATCGAACGATGTGACGGTGTTCGCAAACTACTTCATAATTGGCTCTCGGATGATGCAAAGAAATTTTGGTCCAAGAAATTCTGGCCTCAGAACTGTGATTTAAATCCTCTAGATTCGACCAAGTTGTGACATTCTAACATGGCACATCTCCAGGCCGTTATCTGGGAGAACGTGCCAGTGCTTCAGGAGAAGCAGATCGAAGCAGTCATCTAAGCAATTGGCGGTTATATAAAGAAATTTTACTCCGAGAGGATCTCACCGCTGATACAATTTTGATCTTTTGTTCGTTTCAAATTCTATATAAAGCAAGAGATTTGTCATTCTCACGGAGAAAGTTTAATATGAAATGATGTGGAGTTAGCTCTGGAGAATATTTACCATAGGTGACCAAGTTGTTCCACTATTGCAGAAAGTGCCGTTTGTTATCATCACGAAACTTAAAAAATATAATTTAGTTCACTGCTGGACATAAGCTTCTCGTACACGTTTCCGCATGTCCCTATCTTCTGTGTGTCACTTCATTTACTTGGAAGAAATCTGCTATTTCTAAAGACATCATTTCTAAACATTTACTCGATTATTCTTTCAGTGTGCCTATTGTCAGTCATTTTTATAACATGCTCAATTTCACTTTAAGGTACCTATCTTCCTGATCGTGCCTACCAGTGTTAAGAACTGGTATTGAGGCTCAAAACACAAAAACTCGTCTCCTTAAAAGATCATCATTAGTAAAAATTTCAACCATACCAACCTTTTGTGCCCGTTATAATTCTTGGGAACTATCTACGTACATATTTGTCAAAGTGGATTCTCAAACAAAGTAACCTCACACATAATCTCTAAAATAGTAACCGCCACAGAGAATATGATACAGGTACATCCAACTTACGCCACGGCAAATTATTGTTTTGTTTTGATAAAGATTCTCTAGCTACGATATTTAAATATAACAGGATGCACCCCCGTAAGATGGGGTGCATCAAACTATAGTACATCATTTTACAGCTCAGTTGTACTTCAAGAAATCAAGTCCCCCACATCTGGTTATGCATTTACAAAACCACTACAACTCGACTACAACTGGACAACAACTTTCTTGATGCTAATCTGTTCATATTAGAAGATATATTAATCTTCTATCTTCAGCATGACGCTTTTTAAATTAATAAATTTTTCGAATCTCGGCAACGGACATTGTAACAACTACCTCAGACATTTCCATATTTACTGACACATTGAAATCCATAGATTCAATACCTTCAAATATAATAAGTACTTTACTACCTATATCTATACAAAGGTAGATATTGTCAAGGCAATCAGACAGTTCAACAGTACCGTTACAAAAATTATTTACGCTGAATTGACGCTCTAATTGTCCATCATGACGTATACATTTGTATAACCACACTATTTACGGCTACATTCTAACAATAGGGACGTTATTTTAAAAGCTCTCTAAAGCGTAGCAATTAGACCAGATTATATAGGACCGGAGCGTGCACGCTCTTTATTATTACCATTCGAAAATCTCGTTCGCATCGTTACCGTACTGTACCATTATAGAGAAGGTGAACAAATCGTTGCAATCATTTTCCATGATATAGGTTGTGATTACGATTTTTTTATTAGTTGCAGATTTACCGGATAAACTTTTGTATCTTTTCCTGATACTCGAAATCTTTGCGATATTAAAATAAAATCAGTCTGCTTCCCTACTGCCAGATACAAACCCCGCAGTCGATCAATAATTATTATTAATTCAAAATCCTCCAGTTACACCATGACACCATCTGCAGTTGATTAAAAAGGACGGGGGAAGCTTAATCAAATTACAATTTCCTACTCATTTCGCCGTACACTCATATCTATTCATCTATTATGCGCTCGACAACTGAGTCCTATGTTCCGAAATCTGTCACAATTTCAGTTACATAATTTCGGCCTCGAACAAGACAATAAATGCGATAATTTGCATCCAACCGTGTATATCTATTATTATCCGCGCACAATTGCAGTGGAGCAAAATCTGGATGTTGGTAGGGTGGAACGGGGTTAAGTCGATGAATGTGGACCGACTTTATCTGGCGCATATGTGTCGACAGTTAGTGGCTTTTATCTGCTTTTAATTGTTGTGCGTTCGATTGTGTTGTATTTCTGTGAGTTAGGAGGGGGTTGGTTGCAATATTCGATTATGGCGCATACAGTATTTACTTTAGAAATATTAGCACACCTCCATTCCAGCCTTAAAATCGTGAATCATCCAAAATATTGTCAAACTTACAATTATTATATCTTGTACTAAGAGAACATGGCATCAGAATGGGCGCAAATAAAACTAAACTGATGGCAATATCGATACAAGAAATGGAAATGAATGTCAAGATTGACAACAACGAAATAGATTAAGTCAAACAATATAAATACTTGGGAGTGCCCATACAAGACTCAGGACAACAAG
Organism: Chrysina gloriosa; assembly: GCA_038088585.1. NCBI lineage: Eukaryota > Metazoa > Arthropoda > Insecta > Coleoptera > Scarabaeidae > Chrysina > Chrysina gloriosa. Next base: position 23,314,724 of record CM076093.1, on the reverse strand, counting down.
AAGAAGAAATAAATAACAGAATTAGTAACACAAACAAAGTATTCTATTCGCAGAAGAAATATATGGCAGGGAAAAAACAAAACACAAAACAAAAGACGAAAATATACAAGGCGATCTACAGACCAGTATTAGCATTTGGAAGTGAAACGTGGATAGTGAATGTGAGACGTAAAAGCACAATAAGAGCAATGGAAATCAGATACCCAAGACGAACGTGCGGAGTGACTCTGCGGGGCAAAACTATAAGTGAAAAAAATTAAGAGGAAAGACAATTAGGACACGGGGATACGTTCAGAGAATAAAATAGCACAAGTGAAAAAACTAGCTGCTAAGGGCAAGGGAAGAGAGGAAGATGGAACACGAACAATGAATAGTGTACTCAAGAACGGACTTATTCCTTTTAGTACGTTACCACTGGACCTACAACGTGTGATAATTCTAAGAGAATTAAAAATGAATTATTTACTTTTGTCCAAGAGCACATAAAAATTTTAACTTTCTTATGCCAAGTACACTTTGTATTATGCAATTAGAAATAGCTTTGGTAAATAAAATTTGTATTATTATTATATATCTTGTACAAAAAGATCTTAGAAATAAATCAAGAATAACGCGTGTGGAAGTTAAAGACGGGTCTGATCGATGTAGCTTGCCATAAATTTGAAGAAAAACTTTACTGCGAAAACATATGTTTATGAATTCAGCATTGCAAGAAGAATTGAAAAATGTTCCCGCACATACGAATATACGGGGGTGTTCTCGTTTCGAAATTTAAGTTTTTATTTCACAGGATTATTTTTCAGCATTCTTGCTATGAGCAATAGTGAAAACCATGTTGGTACCGTGGTGGCATATATGCAAATATACCTTTCGTGCAGACGGCGAGCACTTCATGGTTCCTGATCACAACTGTACAAAATATTGTATGTCTCTGTCGGTCATTAATTTACAGCAACTATATATGAAAAAGAACTAGCTCCAAACTAGCTACTAATTTTATTTACGGTTCGTTAAATATTCCGTTTGAACCCTGATCGAAATTGAAAGTCTAATTAAACATTAAGCGTCAGCACGCGTTACTCTTATCATCATATCTAGTACCCAATTAGTGTACCCTTTCATACCGATTAATTAACTTCTACGTCGCCACAAACGGTCAACAATTATAATCCGACGTCGGAGGTCAATCGTAAACAACATGTATGTAATAAAAAAATAAAGCTTTCAAACTGGTTCCGTAGGTAAACCAACGCCAACGAACTGGCTAAATATTTTTTACTAAATGCGGTACTCGCCGATAAAATATTGCAGTTGTAATTGCTTTTAGAGGAAGGACATCAAATAGAGGCGAGCTCATTTCCTGCGAGCATAATCTGACATAACATTTACGCTCTTCATTCATTGCAATCTATTTATAATTGTTCATACATGAAGAGCGAATGTATAAATACGTTAACAAGAGACGTTATTGACCTTTCAATGACAACTTCTCGATATTCCAAGAAAATAAATCAACATCGAAGTGAGCGTAAAACGGCCATTATCTATCTATAGACATCTTTCTGACAATGCTGAACAAATTGAATTCATGCAGAAGCATTAATAAGACGGCAACTAAAACGGATTTAATGATCCACGTGACCGGGAATTCTATCGATCTAACGGTGCTCAACCGCCAAGTCGAACAGAACAGAGACAAAAAAATGCAGAAATTAAGAGTAGTCGGCGATAGATTCCGAACGAACAATGCGATAGCGAAAAAGTGCCCATCACGATAACAAATGAAGGCATCCCGATGGGCCGATGGGACGAGATAGGCTATCGCTATTGTTCGCTGCCATTTGTTAAAGGTCACGGCCGGTTTTGATTGATTTTTGCGTCTCCATCCATTCCGATTGTAATTTGTGCGATTTCATGCTTGCGAACGTTGTGAATTTATTGCTATTTATGAGTGGTTGATTGAAATTGTACAGGCAACGTTCGCGATGATGGTTTTCGGAGTTAAACTACTTATCTCAATTGGCTAGATCCGAGCAATGATAATCCGTGAAAATCTTATCTTCGGACACAGACGAAACTAGAAAAAAACACGAGTCTTATCTCCCTTATGATGCAAGAGCCAGAAAATTTAGTCGGGAGGGTGAGTCATTTTAGGGGATGAAACAAAAGGCGACCGTGAAGAGTTCGACACCGATTCTGTACAGTCATCATGATGTAATTGAAAGGGACTTCGATGGACTAGGAGGGTTGCAACTTATACAATAATTTAAGGGAATTAAGTCGGAAAACCTGCGCTATCGCATGCTGCAATGGATTTGGAATAATGACGATGACTCATCGACTTGGGAAAGAAAAAAATTTAAATAATACGAGGACAATACTAGAAAAAAGGTTTGAAAGCCCAACAAGATTTTGCCATTTAAAAAATTAAAATAATTAGATCGATGTGTGTGCACCACATATTACGCATTTCGACAATTAAGCTGCAATTCTTCCGAACAAACGTGTTACCCAACATTATTACATGTTTCAATAGAAGAAGGAGATCATGTTGAACTCCATTATAAGAGACAAAGACACGTAAAATGTTAAAACTTTCAAATATTTATTGTCAACCGAAGTTTGAAAAACAATTTTTCCTGTTCACCATCACTGGTAGACTTCAAATATTCCATAGAAGAAGGAGATACATGTTAAAACTACATTATAGGAGATAAAGACACGTAGAATGTTAAAAGTTTCAAATATTTATTATTAACCGAAATGTGAAAAACCATTTCTCTTATGCACCATCACTGGTAGACTTCAAATATTCAATAGAAGGAGATGCACGTCGAAACTCCATTATGAAGACACGTAAAATGTTAAAAGTTTCAGATATTTATTGTCAACTGAAGTTTGAAAAACCCTTTTTCCTGTTCAACATGCATCTCCTTCTTCTATTGAATATTTGAAGTCTACCAATGATGGTGAACAGGAAGAAATGTTTTTTCAAACTTCGGTTGGCAATAAATATTTGAAACTTTTAACATTTTACGGATCTTTTCCCCTTTATTACATGTTATTTGTTCAACTGCTTTAGACTGTTCATGAAAGACAAAAATTGCTGTCATCGCCCAATGTACTTCTTGGTCGCCTCGTTGCAACGTCAGAAGTAACTAAAAAAAAAAAAATAATAACCGCAAAACGATGCCCCCATGATTGAATACGCAAGATAAATAATAAATACTTCTAACCAAATAAACTCGAACTACTACCACCCTAAGGCGGCGCACTTGTGGTATCTCATACTTGTAGACGTCATCATCAAAAGGATCCCTCAGCTTTACTCATCCCTAGAGAGATCGAATCCCCTTCAGTCGAAGCGCAATATCTCGCTTGGCAATTGTCACAATGACTCGACGTTCTGCGATTTATTGTATAAAATGAAATAGCTAACACTTGCCTATTCGTCCAATAAAAGAATTTATGTGCGTAAACGTCGACGAAACAGCGGGGTCCCCATAAAAAATAGGCTTCAGAACGATATAAAGCGAGCTGGAACGGACATTTATTGACATCCAACTGTTTCCGAGATCGGAATCATTGCGACTTCCCCGAAGATTATCCGATAAACTATTTATAGCGAAATAAGTGAAAAGTAGGAAAATTTCGATCAGAACTTGTATCATATCTGAAGTTCCTTTTAAAATTCCTATTGTTTTATCTGCAGTAAAACCAGACTACATAAATAATCCATCTCATTTATCAGACTATAAAAGAAGGAACATAAAAATACAAATATATGATTAACAGCTACCTTTATTTCGAAAACATTCCGTTCTGTACCCCAACTTGCCGTCGTAAATATGAAATTTATAGAATGGAATGCGAAGATATAAAAGAGCTGTAAAATTCCCTTTCCGACGCTCGCATAGTAGAGACCATAGATAAAAACTAATAAATTCCGGAATACCGCAATCGTTTCGCTTTTGTATGAAATTTTCGGGAAAAAAATGTGAATACGGAAAGCAGGATACTTCCTTCGACAATGAGTTTTTAAAAATCCCTCGAAACACGGGTGCGATTTCGTCGCACAAAATGTAGGGTGACTAGAAACTAGTTTAGTGGGAATAAATCAAGTCCTAGAATAGGGTAGGATATAAATTTGAACTTGTTATACACATACATGAAAGGTACATACACATACATATGTAACTTTCATCGATTTTGTCCGACGTTGGGATCAGACACTCGTTCTGTTCTAATTTGTATAAGTTCTTTCAACATTTTACGTGGGGTTTATCAAATCCCAGAAGTGAACAATGATACGAAATATTCCTGAAATAAGTTAATTTCTATCTCAAATTCAACTGAATTTATGATTTCAGGATTCCCGAAATAACATGATGAAATGTACGCAGAAGGATAGATGGTGTTGTAAATTAACACTGGGGAACAATGTCTTTGCTTCTTGGACGCTGAGTATTGTTTCTTGTTTGTATCGTTTTTCGTTTTTGATTTTAAATCCGTCGTCAGAAATCACCCATCAAGCACCAGTTTTCCGCAGTTGCATTTTCTGTTGTTGCGGGTTAGCCTTTGTTCCTCGACCGTTACGGATGGTTCAGTATGAAAGACAGGCCATAGTTTGATTGCCAAAACTAGTGCCTTCTACTTGCAACATGTAGTGATCGAATATATGAAATTATTGATATATCAAATTTAAAAACTTTGTTTAATTATACACATCACAAAATACAAAATTAAATATTACCTAAATTACCTAAATATTACTGCACATAAAGGCAACAGGCAAAACAACACTTATAATAAATGTGAGTAAATTGTTGCTAATGTGTGTAATGTACTTACCCTTCTTGTATTTCTAGATTTATTTCAAGTTAAAAGTTTTCATCAATTTTTCTTTAATTTGGGAAGATTGATATATTTAAAGACTTCTATGCAATAGCAATATGTTATTCATTTTGGAGTACCAAATTGTTGGAGTATTCATGATATTTATTATTGTCGAAGTAACACTGATTTACTAGTATTGTACTTAATAACAACCGACAACGACGTTTATATACTTAGCCCATAGCTACTCAGTTGAAATTTTTGTGGATGATCACGGAAGCGAAATCTAGCAAACTCCAGCAATAACGCCAAGGAGTGTGTACATTTGAACATTTTAAAGTATATTTTGTGAACTTGTATTAATAAAGTATAACTAAACACATACATGTACAAGCCCAAACAACTACATTTTGGGACGAAACAAAGTACATATATAAGTCAGGTATTTTTCTGTTTATTTATTTTTTTACTTCTTTTTGAATACCTTTAATGCCAAAGCACTGTTGACAGTCAGTGTGTTTTGCGCGTTCATTGTGTGATGTTCATTGTGCAATGTTTTGGTGATGTACAGTGTTAGTTGTGTGGTGTTCGTCTTAGGTATTAGCCGGATTCGCTAGTGATGAGACCAATTAGAGGACAATTTACAATAATAAATATGTAAAACAAAAAAAAAATTAATACCAAAAATGAACATGACTTTCAAAATATTACAGTCAAAGTAATAGAGTAAACTATGAAATATACAGTCAATTATAAGAAAAAAATTAATTAACAATAACTTCAAAATAAAAACAGATCTAAATTCCTAGTTCGGAGTAAAATCTGTTAAAATTGTTCGTCATATGGAACATTAGCGATCTCGTTAAAATATTGGTCTTTGGTCTAGAATTATGAAATAAATAATATAATAAATTTGAAAGTCATTGCCCTTGTACTCGCTCTTCAACTGGGATATACAAAATTTTGCTGTTTCTTGTGCAAGTGGGACAGCACAGATATGGAAAAACCATTATGTAAAAATGGGCACCAGAAAGTCTATCTGCTATTTCTATACATTAAACCCCAATTGATAACTAAATGAGCAAGAAACAGCAGCATTGGAGTCATTCAAGAAAGCAATCCACCATCTTCTTGGAAATAAAAAGGCGGACAACTATAAGGACCTTGTGGAGGAATTACTTAAGAACTATACAGTTCTTGGTTGGAATATGTCACTGAAATTTCATTTTCGCCATTTACGTTTTAAATTTTTTCTTAAGTAACGTGGGCGATTCCACCAGGACATATTCATCATGGAATGACGTTATCAAGGCAACCTGGCCCCAAACATGCTGGCCGATTACTATTGGACATTAATAAGAAATACTCCTGCTGCAAAATGAAGAAGAAAATCATGTAAAAATACCTTCTGAACTGGCTATTAGCGAAAAATATGCGTTTTTCAAAATTTTAAACGCGTGTTACTCAAAAACTATGCCTGTCATACGAATTTGGAAAGCTGATTCAGGAGCATTGGGGAAAATACTATAAGAACTACCTGATTTGATCAAAGAAACACGCTAAACACTGAAATTTTCTTTACGAGCGTAATTTACTTTCTAGATGTTTCCTCTGTTTTCATATCCAATTCAAAATTGATAAGATCCTAGTACTTATAGATTCATAACGGGAGTGCCACGTGGGTTTCAAGATTGTAATATGCCTAACATAATGGTCCAAAACTCATAAACATCCTCTTACATATTTAATACCGTCGCTACGCACCAACACACTTCCAAATAAACGCATTTATCGCAGTCGTAAAGCGTGTAATATACTACGCGCCTTGATATCAGCGCAACGGTACAACACGCCTCCTTTACCATCGCAAGTAAAACGGATACCAGAAAGAACGAGTACTTTCCTACCGGCTCTGGACAATTTGGAATCTTTTCCGTCTTCCTCCCATCCCATCGTGGATATTCGCGGAACAAAGACCGCATGCCCTGTTTATCTCGGATACGCATCTACAGCCTCCGACCTTTTGAACGACCAAGAGCGACTTCTTCCTCTTCCGGATTGCCTCCTTTTTATGTCACAGTCATCTGTTCGGCGTCACCTCCGATTCCGCTGGGTTTTCGCCGTTTTTACGTTGACGTGACGTTTCGTAGGTTAGACGAGGAGGATCGAGTCTAAATTGGGCCTCTTTTTTTCCGTTTCTTTTATTTTCCTTTCGGAATGCTTCTGGGGGCACCCTCGGGTCACCGCTACCTGATCGCAATGGAAACTAGTCCGGGGAGAAAAGGTTAGGCGGTAAAGTAACGATACGCAATGTCAGAAGCGAACACCTTGCGACCGTGCGAACCGCCCTGGTATTAAGGGATGAAATTTCGGTAATCTGTATTGTGTGGATAATTGAGTTGTTCGAGTGGAATCGATTGATCGATTGATATCCCTCGGAATTTTTTGATTATACAGTAGAGTCGCGATTTAGTGAACTACTGATTTTGAGGTTGAAAGAATGAGAAAAAAACTTCCATATTCTTTGTTAGTAAACATTTATTTTAAAGTTAGTTGAAATCGTTAGAGAAAAAAATATTGAAAAATACATAATAGCACGTATATATTATGTAATTCTTTCTAAAGAGGTATTATATATATTTTCATTATTTATACAGAAAATGATGTTGTGCGTAATTGCCGCTGTTTTTGAGTAGCTTCCTATTATAATACTAATATTCCTTTGTCGTAAACTAAGCAACGAAAATGATGTCGAATAATCAATTTCTAGTTAATTTTCTTCATTCCACTGAATCACTTCATTTAATGATATTAGAGCTGGTTCAGTTGAAATAGATTGTTCTGTTTTGCTGAAGAACGTACAGTCTGCTTCCTTCTCAGATTCTGATGAAACTCATCTTCATTTTCTTCTGTGTTATCCAACACAACGTCTTTATTACCGCTTTCCACCTCTGTTTCCTCATATACAACCTAAAATAGAAATTGTTATTAAGTTACATATATATTTCTGCATTTAACGATTCTACTTCACATTTGGTTCAATATGTTGCAAAAGATTTATAACCATTTTCCCTGCATTATGGGTTTCATCGTCGTGTAATCTTCATCTTAATTCACTCAGTGGGATATTTTCTTCGTTATCTTCTTTTGTAGGCATAATATTATGCCAACATTTCTCAATGACAATTGGTTAGAAGCTGTTGCATGCCACTATAAGATTTAACACAGCATCCCCTAAACTCTAATTTTGTTTATATCTTTTGCTAGCAGTTGTGTTAATAAGTTTCTCTTCTTATCGCATTCTGATCCGAAGGTTGTGAGAGAGGGGTAACATTAGGTGGCATATAGATTACACTAATCAAAGGGTCATTATATGCTAAATCAATCATGAATTTTCTTGACCCCCTCCGATTCTGATGAAATTTAGTTTAGTTGTTATACTAACTGAAAAATTGGCAAATACAAATTTTTAGCCCCCTAAGTCGACAGGGGCCGAAAATACAAAAACCAATTTGAAAATAAAATGAGGGGTGTCTCCCTAATTTAAAGGTGGGGACAAGAGGAGGCGAGGAGGGAGGGCGGGTCTATCTGCCGTTTTTTTAAAACTTGAGATTCTCAAATAGTAGGTCCTAAAGAGCACATCCTGAAATTTTTATCTTGGGACAACAATGGGATTGCCCACAACGTGTAATTTACTCGTGTTGCCTAATTTTTAATATGTTTACTAATTATGAAAAAACCCAAATTCCACATCTGCAATACAGATGTGGCATCTAAATATTTTTATCGGGTAATAATGAACATTTAATAAACAACGCTGTAAAAACTCTATTCTATATTAACAAAAGAATATTTCGTTGAAGAAAGTTTGTAAGCCATTGACTTTACTTATAACTATTAACAACTTAAAAACTAAATATGAAAATATTACAACTAATATAGGATGGTCATTATCTGCAGCAAACAGATGTGCATACGTAACGGACAATTAAAACCCCAGTGAGAAATAGGGCTGGTTTCTTCTAATTAAGGTTAACTTAATGTAACGTATTCTTTGAAATGCTTAAGGTTTTATGATCCGTAATAGAACATAAGATATTCACACGCATTTAGCAACTGACAATTAAACTAGAATTACGATAAGGTTTCTCCTAAAGAGACCATCAATTCTAAGTAATGTGAATGATTAAAATAAAATATACATATTTAGATGCCACATCTGTTTGGCAGATGTGCAATTTGGGTTTCTTCATAGTTAGTAGAAACATTAAAAATTACAAATAATTGATTTTTCCCCGGTTACAAATAACAAGCTCGTTGCGAGCGATCCCATTGTTGTCCCAAGATAAAAATATCAGGATATGCTGTTTGAGACGTACTCTTTCAGAATCACAAGTTTTAATAAAATTTGGGGATACATCCCTCCATTTCCCTCACTCATTGCCACGACCTCTAAATTAAGAAGGCACCTATCACTTTTTTTTTTTCAAAATTCTTTTTGTTATAGTAGTCTTATAGACCATATGAAGAGCTTTAAAACAAAACAAAAAGCAAAGGCTCCGTGGCTACAATAGAACTGAAATTCTAGTACACCTAATTTTATCGGAGGAGGTCAAGAACATTTTTGCCATTTTTTGATTGATTTGACATGTAATGACCCGAAACCGTCACCACTCTTTAACTCCTCTTACGGTCGATAACTGGGGGCGTTCTCTAATAATAATAAAGCTTTTTAGTAGGTAAATTATTATCCCGTTGAAATGTCCGTACCTAAGGAGAGACAAACGTTAACAAAGTCTCAATGATTCTATAAAATTTACTTCGGGAACAAATATATCATGGAACCAGCTTTGAAATATTTGAGTTGTCATCCATGCCGTCTTGGAATTTTTATAATAAATGGGAAATTCCGAAATCATCTTGGGGTTTTAGAATGGCCTATTACCAAAGGTTTCAGTTTATGATTTCCTGTTGCATTCGTGAACAATTAGAATGTAATTTTTTGCTTTGCATTTTTTCTGCCCGTTGCATTTCTTTCTGGATTTGCAACGTAGGTCTCGTCCGGTAAAAGCTTGCGATAAAGACACGATTCGTCAGCATTATATATTTGATCTGGCAATACGACAAGTTTTTCAATTTTATGTTTTTGTTTAAATGGATCTACCAACTCTGGATGAGATAATAATTTTTCAAGGGATATTGTTAAACGTCGTATGCCATAGTGTTGTTTAAATCTATTCAACTAACCATTACTGGCAGTAAACGGCGATGGCTCATCCATTTTTTGTAGAACTTTTGCTTTTTCCTGTAACATAGTTCCACTTACTGGAACATATCTTTTTCTTAATTTAAGATACCATTTATGTATATAAAACTTTTTCCATATTTGCATAGGTAGATATTTTTAAAGTTTTCATTTTATCATCACGTATAGTAGACTTTGTTACTCATAATTTTTCGCAAATTCTATTGCGGTGTTTCCTTTTAAGCATTCAAGTATTTTAAGTTTTTCGTCCAATTTTGAATGTTTTCTTTGCGATATTTCAAATTAAAATTTCAAATAACCAATTTCACTAAAATGCTTACAACATAGGTATATACTTAATTACTTTTATGTACATATTATTTACATATATGTAATACATATAAGAATAAACATTAATACTAACACAACTCGCTGCAATCACTTTTTTGCAACAAGTTTACATAAAATTATAAATCAGAATGGCACTGCTAACGTTATTCAGTGACTGCTATCTATACACTGAAATACCTTTAGGTATACATTTAGGAAAAGTCCCGACACTAAACATACGTTCTTATGGTTAAGTGTTGTTCATTTTATCGGGGCTTTTCAATGTTCGGTATATCGCTACGTAATGTAAAATTTTGGGCGTTCATTCGAACCGGAATTCACTAAATGCCGACTCTAGTGTATATCGTTTGCAATGACATTTGATGATTGGGTGCTACAGGCTTGCATTGAGAATAACTAACACTAAATGATCTTCAGAGAATGAGAAAGGCAACAGCTACTGTAAGTTAAGAATTACATACTAATGCTGTGGGAGATGAAGCATTGTCATGATGAAGGATTTGATGAATCAAATGATGAAACTTGCGATATCCTAACAACGCTAGGAATAGCCAATTTCTGAAAGCTTATGGCAATAGCAGCTTACGTTTACGATTAGCATTGAGTAACAACGATTTCATTGCAGCATCTATCTAAGAACCACAATTTTTCGCTTCAGTAAACTATCGCACTAGCATATACATACGTGAATCACAGCGTACAAAAGCTGAAACAAACTACAAATTGCGTAAAGAAAAAGGGTCTGGGTCCTCGTATGTGGAAGAAGAATAAACGGAGGGTATAAGATGGCACGTGGGAAACGAGACAATGATCGTCTCTGACAGTTCATCAAAAACGCCATAATCCTCAAATCTCGTCGCAGAGCGGCCGGGAACAGATGGGTCCTGTTTAAGAATTCAACGCGGGTAGAAAGAGCTAGCCGGAGCGGAACAATAATGTGTAACAACAATACGAATCGTATTTGTAACGTTATAGAAACAACACTTGAAACAGCTGTCGCGTCTCTTATAACGTCACGAAAGCCGACGTCCGTCACTTTTTGCTTCGAGGTGATTGAAGTCCCTGGAAATCTTTCGAATTGCTTAAACGGAATTATAAACAGCGAGGACACGAAAGTTTTATATCAAAAAACGACGTTATTTCCATTTTTGCTAACAATAAATTCTAATGCGTAGTATTAAACGACCAGTTATACTCAACTACGATGCAGATACGCATTTATCTCTCGGAATTCCCACTATCCCTTTTCGCCGTATCCTTCAACCCCTGCGGGTCGTTAAGGGTCGCGTCGTCTTCATTAGATCGCTATACATTACACAAATTCCTAACAAATCGCTTTATGAACGGAAACGAGTCGGCAACTAGCTCTAGCTGTACGTAAATGCCTATCATGTATCATTTTCCTTTTTGGCTTCTCAATGTCGAAACACCGTTCTTCGCATATAGTATGCATACTTACCATATTAAAGTGCGCGCGCCAGATGTTGGACGATATTAAAATTCACCTCGAGTTATTAACGAAAGCCTTTCAAGAGCACGCTGACCGTTCACTGACAAACGTTAATTTTAATTAATATTATCTGACATTACAATGTGAACGTAACAGTACGAAGAGAGCGACGAAGAGAGGGCACTTCGTGCGCAAAACGAAACGGATTAGGTGTGTTAGCGCGAAGACTCGGTTAATACCAGAGAAGTAAGAGGAATGTAGTTGAGTGCTGGTATACGGCTAAATTAATAAATGGATAATATTATAATAGTCGTAAGATGCACGATTAAGAAAATGGGATTATAAAGGCAAGAAGAATGATTATAAATAGCTCGTTTTACGCTCGAGTTGCTTAAAAACAAACAACGAGAAAGAACGAAGCACCTGAAAGAAGCCATACTAGCAATTTGCGAGGAACTGGAACATTAAATAAATTACTCTATACTAAAAATGCAGATTATTTTGACTTCGTCCATAAAAGGCGATTAAGAAATATACATTGTAGTATACTTAACATAAGAAGTTTATGGTTTTTGTTACACCTGCCATCTTCTTTAGGATATGATTGAGCTTAGAATAAAATACAGCAGGTACAATAATTAATAAGAATCAGGGAGAAATATTTCGCTTGACCTCAAATGAATATCATTAAAATATACACTCAAGGATTGTCCATTGGTCCATTGGTCCATTGGTGTCCATTGGTGCCTTTGACAGGACAAAATTAATGAATTAATGGTTGGTGCGGGGACATCGGGACGTACAAGGAAACGAAAAGACTATTTACAAAAAGGAAAAACGATAACAGGCAAATAATATGCAGATTTGCTGACATATTTTGTTATCGAACTTAAGAAAAAGCGGCCGCATTTGTTGAAGAAGTTGCTACAACAAGATTAGTGGAATTTCGTTACGATTTGGTGCCTCATCCGCCATATTCACCAGATCTGGTTCCCAATGATTTCTTCTTGTTTCTAAAATGGATCGGTGGGAAGAGATTTCAGACAAATGAAGAAATAATGTCCAAGACAAATGCATATTACTTTTTGGATGGTCTGAAAAAATTGGAAACTCGCTGAGCTAAAAGTGTGCGGATTATGTTTAAAATTAAAATATATTTTTTACAATAAAATAACCTTTTATTGAAAAGTCACTCATCCATCAAATCGCTCTCGTATTAGCAAAAACTCAAAACCTCTTGATTAAGATATTCTTTTAAAGGTATTAAATTTTAAATTTGATTGATTTTGTTACTTTGGCCGTTTTATTTTGAAAAGTTCTTTCAATACCCCATTTAAAAATACATTGTAAAATTTAGTAGATCCTATTTTGATTCTATTAGGTCTTTGTGCAATATTGTATTGTGATTATGAAATTGTATATTATTAAAAAAACTATTCTTCGCGTGGGTTGCTGTTATACAATTTTTCCTACTCTTTTCCACTTAAGGATTTGTGTCCGTGATTGACCAGGTCGTCGATAAATAGTTTTTGCTTTTTGAGTGTTAGATTTTGCATAAAAATAAACAAGTTCCTGATTGTTTGGGGAGATAACGATAATAGATCAAGTGTCAAAATATCGACATATTTTACGTGCTTATGTGTTTTCATAAAATGATCAAAACTGCTACGAACGAGGAGGACTTAAATTAGAAGGACAGGACATTGCTGGATTAACAAACATCTTTACCTCGTAGAAATAGTAAACGTTGTGAGGAAGAGGAAATTTCAGAACATTGTGAATGCCAAGGATTGAGCTGAATTCAAAACTTTGGACCGCGGTTGCTGCAGTCAGAAGAAGTAAAAAATATTCCTATTAACATGATAGTAGGTTGCGTTGAGGACACCAACCTAATACAGTAGAGATCAGGGGTCTTCAACCTTTCACAGCATGTGTAACACTTTCAGCTTGTGGTATTGTTTTCGCGGGACCCAAGATTTCAGCGGAACCAAGGTTGATGACCTCTGAAGAGGCACAATAAGCCAAAAATTTAGTACAGAAAGGAATGCACAGAATCCTTAAGAATAGACTTCATTTGGTCTTCATCGTAAATATAGATAGCATAAGATACTAAAGTGCTTTCAGACGTATCATAGGGCAGAATATAGTTGACGATGGTGACCTCGCCACCAGCGAAACACGCGCCCCCAAATGACACATAATTGTGGTAGGGAAGTATGCATCGACCTACAACTCGCACTTTATGTTCTATTCCTACCCATTTCAATTGTGAGTAGTTAAGAGTAGAAAAGTAATTACATATCTCATTTCTTTCAAAATCCCTACTTCCACGACACGCTCCACAAATTCATTTCTTCAGCATTCTCTCTCCTCACTTACTCGTAACCAACCTTTTTCGAATTATTTTACGCTCTAATTACCTCCAACCGTCTCTTTTAACTTCTCATTCCTGTCATTTCGTCGAGCGTCCGGAGCGTAACAAGCGGCAGAAAAAGGCAAGCTGTGCGACACCGAGAACAGGGTGACGGAGGCGACCAATAGGCGGTCACAATCGTCTCCGATATTTATGAGACACGTCTACATTGTCGTATAACCGCAAATGCCTGTTTCGCGTCTTCCAGATCGTCCCGACTTCATTGTTGTCGCGTGATTTATAGGGACCGCGGCCTGATGTAAATGTGGATACGCGATAATTACCCCCTTATATCTATTATAACCGTGACCGGTATACATACGCGCGAGAAGTGTACGTGATACATAAAATATCTCGTTGCTATCGCGAGACGAAGACGTGTCCGTTCCGTACTGCATGCTAACCAGAAATTATTCGAACCGAAAGGTCTCTAGATTTGGATTTTAGTGTCGTTTTCAAGATGCAACGGCGGTTTTATGGGTGGTAGTAAAATTTGTGCTAGTGGGTGGGTAACATGTTGAGAGTGCTTGAATTATTGATATTCAACTACTTGATTTTATAGAGAAATTCAATGTATCTGATCGCTATTATTAAGAAGAAGAAAACAAAAACTAGTCGGCAGAAGTAGTCGTTATATCTAACATTGTAGATGGGAATGCTGCGAATTTGGAAAAAATTAAAGTCAATGAACTCGAGACCAATGGAAAATCTTACTACTTGAGGAAAGTTAAGACTTTCACACATCTTTTTAAACACATTTCCTGTTGGTCACTTCGAATGAGAATGAGCTCAGAAGTTTTTGTTGAAGTATTGCAAAACCTACAGTTATAAATCTGTGGCCTGTCCTGTATGTTTTGAGATGATATCTGAAGTTACAGTGCCGGATAAAAAGACACGTGACTAGTTCTACGCCTATTATCTGGAGCTCAAGAAATTCACTGCAGTTTTCCTGCCATAGTTCTGAAATATTCTTCCAGGAGAATGTCATTGTTCCTCCTTACCATTTCTCTATCCTTCTCATAGTAAGGTCTTTAGTAGTGGCATTACATTGCTCCTGGTGCCTGATGCTTCTTTGGAGAAAGGGTCAACAATGTCCTCATCTTTGATCTCTTCATATAATAATAATAATAATATACACATTTATCCTGGTAAAGTTACTTATTGTTTTGGTGCCACCTGTCTAAGGAATTGTTTACAGTTGCAAGCAGTTGCTTCTTCATTGCTTTACTGGATTTCCGGATTCCTAGTCTATTCCAATTTGGTTACCGCTATCGCCAAATTTTCAATATCTTTGGGTAAAACTTCTGTAGATGTGGACAAATTAGTAATTTTTGACTTTCGTTGATGTCAGGTCTTCCAGGCTATTCCAGTTTAATTACTGGCATCGCCTTCAACGAATATATTTGCGACATAAGATTTTTAGAAAAGATTCTACAGACTGAGGTGGTAGTTCCTCTTTTAAACTCCAGAATGATTTTTCTTCTTCTTTCGTTTCAGAGATTTTAGACCTGCTAGTCTGCTCCGACTTAATTACTGCCATCATTTCCAAAGTACCTATTAGCACCGTAAACATTTTGAACGTTTTTGGTATGATTTCCGAGAAAGAAAAGAAGAAATTTTGGGGTGCCACCTTGCAACTTCCAAATGTCTGATGGTAGACACTGATGAGACCCGAAATCGCACTCTGGTTGGCGTGGTGCTTTTTGGATTATCTACCGACCAAGCGTATTTGACAAGGATTTTCTTGTAAAAGCGATACCTTTCTGGAATCGAAAGCTAAGAGATCATAGCTTTTCCGAACACATGAGATGAAGGCAGCAAATTCGGTTAAGGCAAGCTTATGTTTTCAAAATTAATCTCTTTCGCTCTCAGAATCATTCCGAACAATTTAAACAGCATCAATAACCCAGCTTTCGTCCTTGACAAAGTGGCCTTTAGGAAATTCAATACCAATACCAGCAAAAGGTCAACCGACGGATCTCCAGATAGACGCGGTCCAAATTCTTTCGGAGGATATCCGCGTAGCCAACTACAATAGGAGCTGCACCAATTTTTAGGTAGATGCAACGCGAAGGCAAAGAGTGATAAGAAGATATACTGACTTCACCAATGGATCGAGGCAAAAGTCCACAGTTGGTAAAAATAAGAACGAAATCAAAACAGAAACATTGATTATTTTTTGCCTTGGTTCGTTGGTGGCGTCAGTAAGTTAGAGTTCTTTCTTTAAATTTGGTACTAACTGGACATCCTAAAGGATATAAGGGCAAGATGAGAAGAACGAGGGTTAGATATTAGGTAGTGGTCCGGTACTTCTACTCCACTGGAAGGAGATTTGGTCCATTCAAATTATAGAAAGGCACTACGTGATAATCAATATACAAGCGGTTTCGGTCAAGGACCAATCTGTAGCTGAGAGAATAGAGATTCTAGCAGAAAAGAAAAGGGAATTAACGAAGTAGTTAGACGCAATGAGAAAAATAAAATAGAGTGGGCGTAATAGTGGTAGATGATAATTAAAAGATGCCTATTTTGTACTGTTAGTGCCCCAGTCATTTTAGCTACATGGTTTCTAAGGATCCTAGATACTTAAGCTTGGGACCAAATGATTCTCTAGAGCTAACTGTCTACTCCTAACCTTTGTTGATTAAGCAGAGAAGTTTTCTTATCAAAGGGAATAGAGTCTTTTAGAGAAAAATCTGCAAGCAACTTCTTTCAAGTTTCAATGATTACGACTTCGAATTTGAATGTAAAAAGATGAAAAATATAAGGGCGTGACGGAATTTTGATGAAATGATGGGTTTCGACGTGATCCTAAGTGGTAGATCTCTTCACCCTATTCTTTTAAATTTTCATAAAATTGAAAGCATCTCTTTAAGGTGTGAGAATGGAAATTCTAAAGGAAATGTGTGGCTATGAGTAGGTCTTTCCTAGTTGCTGGCATGGTTGGTCGTCTCGGGTTCTTCTTTTCTAACTGAAAACAGCGCCTGTTTTGATGTTACATTTGACGTCCACTTCTTAATCTCTGTCGCAGATATGGTTTCAGGTTCACTGTTCCTTTATCTCATATTTAGCCCCTCTAATCCTAGATGTGTTCGATCTATTTCCATTTTAACTGGGTTGCGTGCTCTATACTATTTGTTACTTCGGTTTTATTTCTGATTCATTCAATTCGTTTATACTAGTCATCTTCCTTCCCATTGGGATTTTCTCAAATTTTATCCAATCTAACTTTTATGAATATCCACATCTGTGCTGCGCAGGCGATTCTCCTGGCTTATGCATTCGAATTCTTCGTCCAATCTTCCTGTAAACTCGTAGCTTCACTCTCTGTAATACAACCTTTTAAATGTTGGTCACATTAATCGGGTATTTTCTCCCAATACTGAAAGTTCCCCCACACTGAAAGTTCCTAGGTATCTAATGATGATCATGTCATCAATGTTTCAGAAAAAAGCATGTTGGTAACACAGCAGATCTTGGATAGGAAAACATTTAGTGATGTAAAATGAGCTCCATCATCCCTAATATAACAATTCTCATAATGCTGCTTCAAATCTTAGACAAATTAATCGGTTATTAGCTGCAAATAATCATTCTCTAAGTTGTTAGATCTTCAACTAAATCGACGACATTTAGATGAAAATCAACTGGTTTCATAGTAAATTTGAGAAATGAGGGAATTTTCTGGCCTTTCAAAACATAACATCTTCCAAATCATCTAACTCATTCATCTAACCTCAAGTGATTGGATTTCCTTACTGTTGGACGTTCTTGTCCTAACATCACAAACTTTTCTAACGTTCTTAACTCCCTTTACTAATTTTCTGTATATGTCATAATTTTAAGCCTGTTTCAATTTAGTATCAAATTTTTGAAGAAGTTTCGAGAATGCGCCCTTTCGGTTTATTTTTGAACTTCCACCGTTCATCAACATTTTTTGTGTACATAAGTCGTAATTGCTTGCAGTTACTATCGAGAGGTAGAACTGTAGAAATTTTTATCATCGTTCTGGTAGACCGCAGTAATCCTGAAGTTTGTGACCCAGCAAACGTAACCGAAACACGTGATGAAGGAAATTAACGACTTACATTTAGTGGCAGTGTCAGAGAAGATGTGCAGAAAATGAAGCTTTAATATTCGAGTAGATACCAAGGACAAAGAGAAAAAGGAAAAAGGGGGGTTATTGGGGACGGGAACGGATGATAAGTACGGGTTAACTACAAAAGGAGTGCTACCAATGAGGTTATTATGCTTAACATGCACATTTCGATATACTTAGGTACATACATTAAAAGATAAATATTTTTTACAAAGCTTGCACCTTTTATGTACGTAATTGAAGTATGTCAGCTACTAAAAATCAAACAACACCAGTAATTACCTCAACAAGAAACCCCCACTTACAAAAGCCATTTGTCTCCTTTTTCACTCTTTCCTCGGCGGGTTACTTATCGTTTTCTATCTTGACAATGAGTTGATGCGTACACTTTGATACCGAGGCGCTTTTATACCTACCTACACGAGTAACATTACCGCTCAGCGTATAACGACTCCACCTCTACGAGTGGCTCGTATTAAATAAATAACCGGTTGCGAAAGATACACGGGTCTGCTGCATTCAACTTTTACGATATTATTATTGCGGCGGTATGAATTTCTGTATAGAGGTGTACCTATGGTGCCGTCGTACAAAGTTTCGTTTCCACCCCATTTTCCACTAAAGACGCACAGCCTCCCGTTCAGTAAGCGTCAAGTGGATCGACCGGTTATTAAATGATAGGCTCGGATGAACATCCACTCCTTCGTTTGCTTTTATTATCTCTCGAAGTGGATCCATTCTATGTCAACTGGATATATGTATCTTTCCTATTCCTTTTTTCGCATACACTCGAGAGGATCTGCTTCGTCTTATTCGTTTATCGCGGCCAGTTAAGTGGCGAGTTTGCGGTTTGGAGCTAATGCAATTTGGTTATGTATCGATGGACGCGCAGCGTACGAGGGTAATTTGACAAGAATTTGACACAGATATGAATGGAATGAGAAGAAACTGGATCAGCAGGCCGCTTTTGGTTTTGATTTAAATTGTAGACCTGGAATTTTAGCATCAATTTCGTGAGTTCACGATCAGGGATTTCATTCATCCTTTTCAAGTATCCAACAGCAAATTCTTCGCTTCTTTTTTCCGTTCCAGAGACAAGTACCAGGCTTTTACGTACGATTCGTTACGAATATTACTTGAATTGCCACTGACCTCGTAGCACATGCACGTGTCGAACGCGAAATTGAGTTAATTATAAGATGCAAGGTTGGTGTGTGTTTTCAGCGCTCTTTACTTAATGGAATTAGTCGTGGTGGAAAAGAACATGCCATTAAAATTGCAAAAAAGTCAAGTTGGTAGTTGAGGGCCATGTTTACAGACGCCCGTTTATTACTTGTTCGAAATAACATCTCTTTGTGGCTGCATTTCATCTTTGGATGAAGAAAATAATGAGGAATTGTAGTACCACACACGACTGGATCATTAATCGGGCGATTTTTGATCGGAAAGATACCGTAATTGTACGATGATACTGAACTTTGAAGCGTTTTACAACTTTTTATATTATGAGTGGCAAAATGACAAAAGCAGTTAAAACGAAAGGAACGGTTTTTTAATTGTAATTTTTATATTGCTTCGCATGTGTGAGACAACACCATAAAACGATGGTTATACTTAAGGACCAATTATTAAGTTACCAGATGGGGAACTGAAATAAAATACATCTTATCTTTACTATATATCAGTGGGAAAATTCAGATACGTTTTGACAACTACATTAGCAACTTTAGTCTTTAAAATTGATAAAAATGTCGAAAGGAGAAATTCCATCAAAAAAAAAATTTTTTTGTACCGAGCCGATCGAAAATATAGAAGACGAGTAGTGAGTCGGTTTTATCGGAACCACTAGTACAATGGCGGTACAACGGATTCAAAGAAGCCTAGAAGGTAGTCCGAGGCTTGTCTCGTTTTCGTTCGACCTTCAACTTCATCGAAGGAATGAAAACATCGACAAAGTGAATAAATTGTTAATCGAAAATCGCCATTAAACCTTAAGAGATATAGCTCACGATTTGGATATGTCCTGCGCAGTCGCTCGCATCGTTTTAGTCGATGCTTTGACCCTCGTTCGCGAATTCTTGAGCAAAGAGCCATCAGATCTCAGCAACAAATCACCTTATTTATTCGATATAGCGTGAGATTTCTCTCTTCTTCAAACACAAATTATCACTTCGTAGAAGACGTCTTGAGTCCATTGGAGACGTGTAACAAAATACAGAGGCATGGTTTGAAGGCAGTGCTTTGCATTAAATGGGGCTTAATTTGAAAGCGACAAAATCAGTTGGGATGAATAGCCGATGGTAGCTATAATACGAGTTTGTCTTCTTAAATATTACAGCATCCACTTCTGGTAGTTTCAGACGTCTATACATTACTATCATTTGACTTAAAACCCATACAGTTTGCTTAATCCCTGCGTCTGAAATTAAACAACAAATCAAAGTATACCACATATTCTCGACAGACGATGAGGTCGGAGAATTTCGGGATCAATCTGATGATTAATTCTGTGCCAAAGTTGAATGAACCTTAAAATTAAGAGAAATACTCCTAAGATGTCGTAGTCATTCCCCTCCACCTTACCAACATAACCGAGGACGACGGATCGGAACACTTCAAATCCAATTTCGTGAATCATCCAGCTCTTCAATATCACCATCCTCCCCTACATGACGAAATCCTGGTCCCCTTCAAAGTGTGATTAGAACTTGTCTAAATTTATTTTCACAAAAATCAATACGATAAGCCGCTGTTAAGAATTGGCATAAAAGAGATACGTAAAAACGCAGATTTGCATATTTCCAAAACAAGGTTTGCAAGGTTAGTTATTTATAAATTGAAGTTATTAGGGTCGTGTGGTTAACATTCATCGAAAACACAAAGCCCCGCATTCAATCAAGCCTACACAAGAGAAGCAGACGTTGTTTGTCGAAGGAGTGAGGTCGTTCTGACTCACTTCCTCGTGTCGGGAGGGTAGAAAAACAAAAGCTGCTCGCAAACAGTGTAGGAATTTCTCCGTTGGGAGTAACATGCGATGTAAGCGAACTTGGCAGGCTGAGTAGGCAGTTTCTGGTGTAATCGAATGTGATTTTGCAGCGGAAGTCAATTAGTTTATAGAACTAAACGTAATTCCGTTTTGGTGAGTTGTAACTGCGGGAGACAAGTACAAAACGAAAAGTTTCTTCGCTAAGGGAAACACAAAACAAAAAAATGCAATTATGTATTTGTGTTCCTGTAAAATGTGGATTTAGCACAAGGACTAATAAGACTTGGAAAGGAAACTGGAGCATACTTTGTTGTAAATCCAAAGAGAAGTATATAAAATTACTCCTCCCTCTCTCTAAAAATCATTTAATCATCAATTACAACAAGGTTCGTTATCAAGCAACTTTCTAAGAAGACTGTGCAACCCATGCTTAATTAATTGCGGATCGTAACCCTACATAACAATTTCGTCCTTATTGGGATTGATCTGTACGATGTAGCTGGCCTGCAATTAAACTCTCATGGACCTTCAAGTCAATTCTAGGGTCAGCCGAAAACGCCATAGACCCTCCTATCTCAAAGAATAGACTGCTGTAATCACGTAGTCTTGGGTGTGATGATAGAAATTTAGTTTACTATGTAACTAAATGGGGAATAAAAGACATCCTTTTATAATATTTAATTTACTCTAATTCATTTGTACATCTTCGCTTTATTTGAAAGTTTGGTGGTCGTCGAGGGGTGCAATTAAGCAAGGAAATCTTTACCCAAATGTATACACCTTTTTCAATTACGATGGAAGCAAAAAGTGGCTCCATCTACAAACTAAAGGCAAAATTTGTACGCCTGGACAGATATGCACCACATCAGTTTTCTGTTTTATGTTCCAGTGGGTTAAGAGTGAAGTTTAAGACCCCAGAGCTATCACTAGAGAAACAAAGTACTACAACTATCTGAAACGACCGTACCATAATAGTAACATTGCGCCATACGAATACAGATGGCTTCATATAATCCATTAAAACTGAATGTATACTTTGAAGCCATCTGTATTCGTATAACGCAATGTTACTATCCTAGTACAGTCGCTTCAGATAGTTGTAGTACTACTGGCGCAAACTGAGCAACTCTAGCTGCCACCCCATTAGGTTGTTCATTTAAGATAGCCGAATCGATAATCCTAAATTGTCTCCGTCAACAACTG
This sequence comes from Chrysina gloriosa, assembly GCA_038088585.1. NCBI lineage: Eukaryota > Metazoa > Arthropoda > Insecta > Coleoptera > Scarabaeidae > Chrysina > Chrysina gloriosa. Next base: position 23,292,141 of record CM076093.1, on the reverse strand, counting down.
CTACAACCAGCAGCTTCTGTTTTAAGGCGGCCCTTACAACGAACTTTTTTACATCTAACAGAGGCCATCAGAGACTCCTTTGGAAGGTACTTGGGCGGTGTTCTTGGACCTGGCTAATGCACTAGACCCCGTTTCGAACGACGAATTTGTGGTTAACACGGTCCAGTCTGGTATGAACACCAATTTGGCCAGGCTGATAACATCGTATTTAAAACGACGGGCCTTCTCCTTCAAGATTGGGACCCACCTTACCACCTCGACGACGACAAGAACTGGCGTTCCACATGGATTCCTCTTGTGCCAGAATTAGACAAAAATATTTATGTCGGACCTTCCACGGACTCCACAGATATACATCTTCCCGCGATGACCGTCTGATTATCCGACGTCTATAACAAGACGTCGACGGACTACAGTACTGAACCAGCAGATGAAGACGCCGAATGCCCTACTACATGACAATCTACAAATTTATGTCCTCAAAGACTACGCTGTAGATCTGCCCAAGTTAACTCTTGAGAATCGTCGGACAATGCAATGCAATGCAGTGGTGAGTTCTCAGCACTGCTAGATCCGAATCTTCTCCGGTGTCAGACCATTGTGAAACGAATCAAAGAGATTTGAGGACTGTAGCTGTGGGGGCAAGATTAGATATTAGTTGGTGAAGCAATTCCTCAACTTTAAGATTGCAATTGTCATTACCTCCGGATCTACTGAAGGGATCAAATCCCATACCTCTAAATGGCGTGATACAAACCACGTAATGTATGACTAAGACTGGAATTAATTCTTTGGCCTCGGAAAACACGGAGAGATCTCGAAAGTTCAAGACAAAGTTCTATCCTTTGGTGTGTTAAGAGGAAATGATAGCTTAATTTTTTGTAGTCTATAGCAAGACCCACCCTCGAAGACTACGCTCTAGACCTATTCAAGTCAACTCTTGGGAGGGTGAAAGCTGTCCGATGCTTCCAGTTGTGAACTCTTAGCATTGCTAGATCCGGATCCGCCTTCCGCGTCAGACCATTGTCAGGATCCAAGAAATTTTACGACTGTAGCTGCGGAGTCCACTTTAGACATTCGTTAGTGAAGCAATTCCTTAGCTGTAAGTTTGCAATCACCATCGCCTCCGGACGTGACGCAATTCAAGCCGAGCTGTGGATGACTAGGAGGTCACTGAAACTAATTCACTAGCCTCGGGAAAGAGATCTCGAAAGTTCAAGATAAAACCCAACCTTTAGTGTGTTAAGAGAAAATAATTTGTTGATGATATTCTTTTTTTTACATACACTTTGTGATGCCCGTATTGAGTTATTTTTAGTCTTATTCAAAAACTTATGTGTAATCTATGTATATATAAATGAATGTATGTCTGTGTGTCCTTTATGCATTACTACACCATTCATCCGATCGCCATGAAACTTTCGGAAATTGTTGAATTCCAAATCGATTTATTTAATCAACGTTTTCCAAAAATACACGCCATGAATTTCCATACGTGTAATAGTGATCCTAGGATAGGTGGCGCGCAGGGTCGAATGTTTCGGCACAGTACATATATCCTACGATAGGTGGCGCGCGTGTATACCAACAAATTCAATTCAATTGAATGTAAATAATGACTAATGATAAGTTTTAATAGAAATGATATAATGTAAATTGAATGTTATCATAACGAGTTTCCTTTAATGTCCTTTCTTCTGAGGCCAAAGCAACGCGCGAAGGGTAAGCTAGTCTTAAATAAATTTATGATGCATGTGATTCTGGAAGTTTTGCATCACCAAGCGCTAGGTGATGTAACAATTTTGTAGCCCAACTTTTTATTCCCCAATTTCTCAATTGAGAAAAGCACAATCATCCATGTAAGTAATATGTTGATGCCTACTGCACGTGATACACTCAATCATCGTCATATTAACTATTTTAGCTTTTTTTCAAACTCAAAGCTTATTCGGTATTGGTCAAAAGTATTCCGCGAGAATGTTCGGTGTGACCACACAAGTTTCCAAACCAACAAATTTATTCTCGGCGACACCTATTGCGCACATAACTGTTCGCCAAACATCCTACACCGTCATATCAACACAAGCGAATAAATAATTCAATTACGTCTTTCGACAACCATAACGTCTAGAATTCGCATTGAATAATAATTCTTGCGGAACGCCAATGTCAAAGTGTAGTCTATACCACTTGATTGAGTCAGCGGCAGGAAATGCATACATGGGAGCGAACATAAAGAAATAAACGTAAAAGTGGTGGTCAAAGGACGCTAGCTCCGCGACAGTTTTAACATATGTACGTCCGTGGAGGCACTTGAAGTGAAGATAATAAAAAGACAATGCAAACCTAAAGCCATACAGGACGCATTTCGCGTCCGGCCGTAAGTAACGCGATTAAATATAAACAGGAATCGTCGGCTGCAGATGTCGCACGTCATATGAATTGCGAGATCAGTTCGTTCATTCATACTCACAATTAAAAGGTGTTAATCCGAGTTTAATGGCACTGGTGCACATACTGGCATGTCATTTACGTTGAAATGAAAGTGTAAAATAAATTACTTTGGAAAGAAAAAAAAAAAGAAAACGATACTCAAGAATCGTCATAAACAAACGAAAGTTTAATCAAATAAAGAAGGAAGTGATTAGAAAATTATGTGGAGTAGATATCGTCAGATAGGGGCAAAGAAAGAAGGATAATAGGAAAGAGACCAAGGGGGTGACGGAAATATGACTGGAGGTTAGCAGTTTAAGGGGCTTAATAATTGAAGAGTAGGCCAAAGACTTGTATAGAACAGCAAGTAGGTACCTCTAAAAGATATATTTTCCGAATAACTTCGTCCTTAAAGCTCGATTATTACGATACGAAATCCATATTTTCCAAAAGCAACGGAAACAATCTACATTTCGCGCTTAGATAATCGCCTTCCAATTATTTCTAACTCTCTTAACAAAGAAAAAGCAACAATACGGTACCCATTACATCTGGAACCAGCACGTTGGTAAGGTATAAATTACAAGTAATAGCAGGAATAAATACATCATGTAAAGCGATTATAAAATCTTAATGGTCAATAAAAGAAGACTAATTTCAAATCACGTCCTAGGAACTTACAGTCCTTTGCCAACTGATGCTAATCGAGTTTTTCGCGTATCTGTTATACGTAACGTAACGAAGCCGTGATAAATTCTCGAACGTGATCGTTTATGCACCACTAAATCTCTAATGGACGGCATAAATATCTTTTGATCGGACAAAATATTACCTGACGCCGCTAGAATCACAATTTCCATTAATAGATGAAGTTTCCCCGTTTAAATATACGAGTGAGGGAAGGGGTAGGGAGTCAATTTACAGTAAGTGCTAAGATTGCTCGAGTACTTGCAATTTCGTGTTGGCAAAGTTAACAGACGAAAGCCGTTTGGATTGGAAGAGACACATACACAAGACTTACGAGTTCTGCGAAATTCGATTGAATTCAAATATTTGCAAGGAAAATTTGGTAGTCTAGCAGATTTCACGATTAGGCAGTTGTAATCTTGAAGAGAAAAAGAAGTTCCGAGAGACGAATACTGATTTGGCTGTTTTCTTTTCATCTGCTTTTAGTGCTTGTGTTAAATATCGCCAGTTTTCTGCCACGCACTATATCTTTGAGGTAAATAAATAAATAATTTGTATTATTGATCACCAACGTTGTATGGAGATTTTCAGTAGTCTCGAAAACACGTACAAACACAAAAATATATTAAAATAACATCAAATGAATAAAAATTACTCCCACACCGGACCAGAAACTGATATCATAGCATAAAATCAGTGTAAAAAACTACGTCATAAACAGAAAGTAAAGTTGAACAGTCTTAAAAAATGGAATCCAAAAAACACACACAAAAGGGATACTTTGGTCGTTTCTAACTTTTTGGGCCTTCCAGATGTAAATGGAAAAATTGCTGGAAACTGCAGACCATTGCAGGAATTCCTTGAGCGTCCTTCGAAATCCGTAAGAGTTCAGTTGCTTAATTGTATTTGACAGAGAATTGTATATATTTATATTGTAATGGTTTGTTGCTGTTTGCTAATAAGATTTCTATAACTACACGGTGCAAAATGGTGTTGTTTCTTAGTCTGCAAGAATTTAAGGGTTATCCTAAAGTCAAGCAACAATAGACAAAGGAGAAAGAAAAGGGAAAAGAGGCAAGAAGATAAAAGTATTATAGCATTGGACACTCCCGAAAAGATGTCTCTAGAAGGAAAAGGCAAGAGGCATTCAAAAGAAGATGTCTGTTACAAGAAGGGTGCTACAGGAAGATACAACGAATGAACAAAACGGGATAGAGACCCAGATGGATCTCGAAAATGCTGCCAATAATACTGACATCATTGGAGAACATGATCAGCTTAATAAGGAACCTGACGTAGATGATTTTATTTTAATCTTATTAGAGGGCAAAAATCAGTTTTTTTTTAATCCGATACGTCGAGGCTCTTGTAGGATTCAGTTGTTGTGAACGACGTCGGATTGATGTGTTTGGATCCCCAACTACACTTACTCTTACTGCAGCAATCGTGGCACTTGACCGAGCATGACGAGGACGTATTCATATTGTCTTATCGATAACAGGATCTGTCTTTTCAAATTTCTTGATTAAGGCACGAACTGTTAACTCTACAGGCGCCTCGTTTTGTTTTAGCTTTGTCTTTCCTTAATGCAATCGTAAATGATCGCCCAATTCCATAAAACAGCTGAGCACAAATTATTTGTTGTTCAACTGTTAAACGCACAGTTCACGTCTCACGGTTTGTAGATGACATCTGGTAAATATTGGGGAATTACAGGACACGAGTGGGGCACAATTCAAATCCTGTGGCTCCAAATAGGACACCTTTGTTTTAGAATGGGACGTTTTCATTATTACTTTTTAGGTCTAATCTTCCGTTTTCGTTTTGTTTATGTATTCCATTTACTTAGAAATATTTGCCTTAATTGTTTATTTGTAAAATACAAAAAAAAAAACATATCGAATAATTTGCAGAATAAAGAACAAAGTACTTCCAATCGTCTATTCATTTTATAGGCTGAATCTAGAGAGATTAAATGCTGTTAAATAGACCTTCAAAATTTCTATTTTCTTTAATTATTCCAAAAGTGTTAATTGTGCGTGCTTCCATTCTACCAAGTTTTTCGCAGAAAATTTAGTCCATCTGACATAACCTTCGAATAAGTTTAAGAAGGTGGAACAGACCGAGAAAAGCTGGGTTAAAAAGAATATAAAAAGCATAATTAAAATGTGAAGAAAATCCTGGATGGAATGAATGCCATAGTGGTGGACCGGAGGGCATGGAATCAATGGACAATACACAATCAAGTCCGTTGTGAATGAAAATGAAAAATTTGAGTGTTATACGACTATCTGTTGTTAGGTAAGATACGGCTCTTTCGCCCTAAAAAAAAAAATGGCAAAACACAGCGTCATATTCCCACTGTACGAAATGAATATATTTATACTTGAACAACGTTGGAAAACTTACTTTCAAATTAACTGCTGCGTTGTCAAAACAGCACGAACTTTGAGACGAAATGTCGGTCAAAAGGTCCAAGTTATCCTCGTGTTCGTCCTGGATGCCCAGATGGGAATACTACTTGCTGTTGTCGAGCTTAGCGTAGGGTGGTAAATAACATATTTTGCGTTTTGTTGAGGTTTATTGTCAACCAAATTGATTTTAAACCACTCCTCTGCCCCGCCTTTTATTGATCACCCTTACAGATTATCATGGTATTGTGGGCTTCCCTTTTGTGATGAAACCGGAGCCTGTGGAACTTCTTTGGTGACCGTTATTCTTTTGCTGACAAACTATTCCAAGCTATCATCTGCTTCCAATTGCTGAGATAAGACGCCAACAGTGCCTAAAGCGTCGCTCTAATTCCGTAGTTAGAGTTTATCGAGGAGTGTATGATTAACCACGCAGTCAAGATCGCAGCATGTTGGCAGAGCTTCTTATTTATTGTTGAAGGCGTTCATCGTAACCTCCAATAAAGTCAACTACTGCCATCACTGTAGATCTCGTGCACCTGTATACATCCTGACCATCAGTATCACCCATGCCCTAGAGAATATGACGTCTCGCTAAGTTTACAAATATTTAAAGAAAAAAACTCATTTGTAGACTTTGTATGGAATGGCCAAAACTTATTTGCACATTCAACAAGAACCTCGCTGGACAATCAGACTGAAATACTTAAATAGAACTTTATTTCGCTTCTCAACTTTACGGTCTAGTGAGTTGTGAATTTTTGCAGAAACTAAATGAAAGTTGGGTGTTTAGTGATTATTAACAAACATCCGCCGTTAAAGTCCTCCTAAAAAGCAAAATAAAAAAGGGGACAACTTCTTCAACTAAAAAGAGGCAAATACGAACCGAGACGGATTCTATTTAGTACCTTTCTAACAAGCGCCGCGCGTTCGTACAATTTAAAATTTAATACGATCCGCATAAATAAACCCGAACGTTCTTTTCTATTATATCAACTGCCAAAACACGAGTATTTTAGCGCTCGACTTGCAGCGTATCGTTCACGACTCATGCAATTAAATCGACTATTGTGCGAATTCCTTTCGGTGGCATAGAACGGCAAAGAGGTATAAAAAAGGGTTAAGAAACAGCTAGCGTCTAGAAAATTGCGGCCAGGTGGTGTACGCTACGGGTTCTTTTCGCGCCCGCAGACGCGGAGTCTGCGGACTGAAATTCCTGCGGCGAGAAGAATTATGTTTTCCAATTTGTTTTATGAACGTCGGGTAAACGAATATGAAATGAAGAGAACAAGAAGTTGGGCAAACTTGCGTTCGCCTTCGTTTATTATAATAATTACACCGCTCGCTTTATACGCTAAAGCCTTTGGCCGAAGGAGATATTGCGCGTCTCGGTATTGAATTAATATCCTGGAAACTGTATTTATAAGTTTCAGGGTATACGCCTTCGATAAGCAGGACAAAGCGAAACATCCATTATCCAATTATACAGAGCGTTTACTGTCGAACTCGAATCGCGAAGGAAACAAAAGATACAAAGCCCAAATCCCGATTTAATGCACTTTACCGACGCATTCTCCACTTTAATAATAAATCCGTTTCAGTCGGAGCCACTCACGTCTATTTCGCCCTATTAATGTACTTCGAATCGCTTGGAAACATGTCTAGCGGCAATTATACGTTTGTTTGCTCTACTGAGTGCTAGATACTGTCGCGTGTCGAGTCATGTGTCAATTTTCTCAAGCGCACATCCATTAAACAGACGGGGATTCCGACTCGACAACGTGGAATTGGGCATAAAGGCACTTCATTTCGACGAGAAAATCATGCCTCACACGCGGTAATGATAATGGAAATCGGTTTTGGTCAGTTTACGAGTTTTGGTCACGTAAAAAATTGAAAAGGTGGTATCCGATGGACTTGCTGAATATGCTTTCTCACACGATTACAATAGTACATACAATGATTCGCCAAAATCGTCACGAACGCCCTCTTAATAACTTGTTACTTGACCTTAACGCAAAATTATGGATATTATGGATCAAGGGTCCGGCGATTGATCGTGCTAAATTTGTAAACGGAAGTCACGCAATTTTTGCAACGGATCCTCGATTTGAAGACCACATAATCAGTATATGCAACCGATATTACAGTATTGTCCCCTCTTTATTGCAGAATTCCCTAAACCACTAACGACCTATTCAAGTCGAAATGCAGTCGAACATTCCTAATTCAACACCACCGTATTTCGAATTTCGCCCCAGCTAGAATTTCTCAGTTGACTGGAGTGCTATTATGCGATATTAATAACTTCCCTTAAGTCGAGCAATTTGGAGTGGCTGATATAAGTTGGACTTAGAGATGTTTGGCTGTACTATATAACTGAAAAATAAACACGGTGGCTAGCTTTTGGAGTTTGAGTCTAATGAAAGATTGTGTGCGCTGTGACCAATACTTAATGTAGACAACCAAAACTACAACTAACCAACAGGGTTACGTGGTTGCCAATCTTGTTTGAAACCCCCGGTGAATCAGAATTAAGACATTAACTGGACTTCTTCAGAATGTTTCTCGAGCTACTGTTGTGCATTTCAAGTCTAGTGATAAGGGGCGTTGTCGTACACTGCAAGAATCAATTTTTGGTGCAGAAGGCAAAGTTCATTGAACGGTTGTAACTAGTCAGCACTTCTGTATAATACCTTAACCACCAGCCTAGCTGCGTCCCGCGATAATCTGATATAGCCATCGACGTGAAGTAACAGAAATCATTATTTATCCTTTTGGCGAAGTCATCTGCTGTGAAGTCTGATATCCAGCAGAATCTGATTAGAATGAACTAAAAACGAATAATCAGTTTTAACCAGTTTCACGAGTGACGTTCTCTTTCTGTATTGCTTCACGCTATTATGGGCCACAACTTACTCAATCAAACTTAAGGTGTTTGGACGTATCCAGTTTGATGTGGTAAGAACACAAATGCTTATTTGTTCCTACTTAGAATCACTTTTACTAGTATCTTCATTGCTTCTAACACTCAGTTGAGATAATGGGGGCCGTCCACTTGCATTCACCAAGTGAAGTAGTTTCCGATGTCAGGTGTGGATGTCCAATCACCGATTTCGTTGCCACTTCCACCTGTCATCAGTATCAAGAACGGCAGCTTTTGATCAGCACTCTTCTACCAGTTCTGTTTCTTAACCTTCGGGCCATCGCAATTTAGTCACTATCAGAATGGCTTGAATCAAAAGCCTCAGTACTGGAGTACAGTGCCACTAAATGCCATTATTTCTTTGTTATGTGACTATTTTCGTGTAAAGATGACATTCCAACATTGTGAATATATCTCGATCGATACTGGGTATTGTCTTCTAAATGAAACAATAAACCGAAAATGTGAACGAAACATTACTGTGGAGATCTGGAAAGAATTCAAGCAAGAGGAAGTAAAATGAAACAAATCTCGAAAGCCTAAATAAAAACACGTATAAATTGACTAACCTACAATTCTCCTCTTTACGAGGTATCACCAAAGGAGACAAATGACAAGAATGTGCTTAGCACTTGAATCTTAAATAGTTCCTTTTTTACGTTAACACAATAGATTTGAGAAAAATGGACAACAACTTGACGATAGTTGCAAAAGTAGCAATAAACATTTCTAGTATAGCGTAAAATCATTAGGAAATAAACAGAAACAAAGGCGCATTAGAATCGAAAAAGGAAAACTCAAAACAGAAATGCTAGAATGCAAATTACGAAGGAAAAGTTTGGGAGTTGAACCGGAACGATAGAGTCGTATAGGAACGAGGGAAGTAACAACAGATTGAATCCACTTTCGAATTCTAGATTATAATCTGAAAAGGAATGGAAAAACGTACGGAGTACGTCAAAAGAGAAAGAAGTTGGAACCAAAAGATGGTTGGTAAGTAGGAATTGAAGTCATTTAAGTCTTTTTTATTATTTTCACAACCCGCAACAAAATGATGCCTTAGTATTTCCAACAGCTTCGACGAGAGCATTCTGTATAGGGGTAGTCATCATAATGTTTTGGCAAATATGATATATTTACTTACGTTGTGCAGCTAATGATGGACAAGCGTTTTCCGGTGGGTTCTCTATATAAAAGAAAAACAGTAAGCATTTGAACACCATAGAATTCCAGCAACCTCTCGAAAACCACAAATTAGAATTAGCTTGTCAAACTGTATGCAAGAAGTCAAATAAAAGTTATAGTAGAATAGATGGTATCAATTTATTCCAGGTACCCTTCTGACGTGCTTCTTATTAGTATCGCGACTGGCCGAATGGAGTCCGGTTCCCATGAAGTACAACCAACCAAAATATACTTAGGAGTATATCTTAAGATTGATGCGCATGAGGACTTTTGACAGACATTAGCCTCGGAAATGTATCAATAATATGAAAATGTAAATATGAATGTGGTGTAGGAAATGTACATGCACCCTATTTTCAAAAAGCATTCAAGCAAGAAGAAGTATAAGAGATAAGGATACTTATTCTGGTCTCTACGACCAAAATCCCGAAAGTCGCACGAGGCATACCTAACTTGACCTACCTACTAATTTTCCTCTTTTCGAGGTCAAACATCAAAATAAAACGAAGACAGGAATTTTCTTGCAATGTGGATTTTAAACACTCCTAGTTCTTACTTGCTTTTTTGGTGAATCCTTGCCCGCTGTGAAATTAGCATTTAAGAGGTTTAACGAAACAAACATTCAGGGAAGCCAAGAGAAGAGAAGAGATCGATGGATAAATTTGGGCAAAAAAATTTGACTACTATTATAAGAACGTAAAGCAAGGGCTGGGCATCAGAAACAAGCAAAAACATACCGAAAATCAAAATGCTGCAAGTATGTACAAAGAATGAAAATGTTCTTGGAGAAGGTACAAGATGGAAGGATATACGAAAACAACCAAACGGCCTACGTTGGTCATAATCATAGTTGGAATACCGTGTACAGGCCCAGTACGTAAAAATCGAAAAACCAAAGAATTGCCAATAAATATGAAATCGGAACAATGGATCCGAAAAAAGGGAAACAGAATATTGAAAAGAGATGGCAAAAAATCATCATCAAGAACTATAGTCTGTTCCATATTGAGTTGACAGCATTCGTCTTACGGGAAATCATATCTCTGTTGCCATACCTTCATTGTTAGGTAAAGTTGAAAAACGACGTTTGATTATTATATAATGCATAAAACATTCCAACAAAGCTTAGGACAGAAAAGAATTGGTTTTACGTAATTTTTACAGATTAAAGTAAGAGATCAATAGCTCACGGGAACGTACCCTATCCCCTCGATCTGGAACAAGATGTAGCTAACTGCAGATAAAATTTTGATGCCTTCAAGAAATCTAAGGAGGAACGAGAATTTAAACTCAACCTCCAAGGCGCCTTTTAAAAGGGAATAGCTAACGAAAGTGGATTCAAGCGCTCTCTACATTCGAATAGATACATGACAATCGCTGGTAAAGTAGAAACGTACTCGAATAAAATTTTCTGCAATACCACAAGGGATACCTGCGTTACCGACCAATTCAAACGGTCACAGCTTCGGAAACCTGCAAAGTAGATGGAGGCACATACTTCCCATTTCATACATTATAAACGCATACGGATTGAAACTCTAGTCGCACTGACACAGAATGCACAAAATTCGGTAATTAGATTTCCGGGCACCTCTTACTTCTAGGCGGCCCTGCACCGGACAGATAACAGACACAATTTCGGATCGATAATTTGGGCGCCTGGGACGATAGCGTTTCTGTCTACAAATTGGCTTGTTTTGGCATGCTGGAAAACGCGAAAAGTTTAAGTAATCGAATAAAAGTCGCTGTAGTTGTGCCATTATACTTCGGCGGTTTCTCCTACTACATTGTACCAATAACGTCGCTCGAAAAATATGCGAAATATTTTCGTGTGCGGAGTTGTTGGTCGGTCATAAATAATTAATCGTGTCGCACGCGCTACTTTTATCAATTGGACGCGAACGAACGCGTTAACAAGCAATAAATTTTTCCGCTGTGGGTTCTTTCTCAAAACGTTTTGCATATAAATATTTTCACGGTTACGCAAACGTTATTCGATTCTATTTTTGATTTTGCGGGGGATCCCCGACATTTTAATACGTAACTGGCGAAGTAAAAACGAGGAAATTCTCAGTTGGAATTTTTAAAGATGTAAACGAAGAGGAAAAAGGAGCTAATTAAAAAGCTCAAATTAATAATGGTCTGCTCGCGCCTGATCTTTCCGCTGAAGGTTAACAATGTACATTCATATTTTAAACGGCAAGGTTTGTTATACATTAATTGTGATACCAAAGTACAAAGAACGTGACGCCACGCCAGTCAAGTGATGTGTTTAATTAACATAGAAAGCTTTACCCACGATAAGACGTGCCCGTAAGATTTTCTTTGTAATAAGGATAATTAATTCAGCATTTTTTACGTTCCTCCTCATTCTCCATTTCTCGCTTGAATAAAATTGACATTAATTAAGAATGTGTTCTTCGAACTACTGACTACGATAAACTGAAACAGCGACACCAGAATAAGCATGGCTTTGAGCTTGTAAGTTCTTCAGAAGCTGTAGTCCCATAGTCCAGTCCATCTCGTTTATAAAAATATTTACGCTATTTTGAATAAAAGTAGAGGAAGCAGGTGTCAGAGTCACCTAAATAGTCAGTACATAATATGTTTAAAGAGACATCAGGACTAATTCCTAGCATCATTTGTCCTATTTTCTTACAAAACGAGACATCAACGAATTTAAATTTTAGAAAACCACAAAAATTCCTGGGAAAGGTTTAAATCAAAATGACGTTAAAATCCTTTATTTCATGAGTTTTGAAAACGCATGATAAGAAATATGTTGGATTAGTGTACGGCCTTTCTTATTGTGGAAAATGGATTTAGTGAATATGAATAAATTGAAGTTTAAACGTGATTCCTTCCATGATCCTGTAGGATTCTCCACCTTCCGTTAGCCGAATTCTTGTGATTTTTGTGATTGTTCGACATGCTGATAGATCCCAGGATATCATGTGTATGCCCTTCTACAAGGTTCGTCGCCGTTTTACATACAGTATTGCAATCCTTAGAACCCAAAAGCAAAAAAGAAAGTAAAGTAGGTTGCTCCCGTATTATATCGCAAAATGGTGTATTGCAACTTTGGAACAAAATGAAGTGATTGAAACTGAAATAGAGCTTCCTGACATTGACCAAAAGAATAAAACTTAAGGAAGTAATCTCTGAAGGTGATTGCAAGGACTGTGGTGTAATTTACTGGCACTATATCACATCGGTAAACTCCTCACCACACAGTGGTTTTATAATAAACTTCGGTTTATACGGTTGTTGATAATGCTTGCCTCGAGCTAGCGAAACACGTGTCACCGATTTTATTATAAAACAATTGTGTGGTGAGGCGCTTACCAATGTGATATAGTGTCAGATGGAATCTCTGTTTTACGTGCAAGTTGTACTTCACATACTTAAAGTCGAAAAATTAGTTATAATGCTGTAACTCGCATCTTTCTTCTCCATCTGTCATGTACAACCCAAAGACTTATTAGATATATGCGTTCATATGTGTTATACATCCCTTGTGCCTTTTCGTTTCTAACTGGATGTCAACATCGCTAGGTTTACCTCGTTTTCGTAATCAAACCGTTCCTATAAGCCACAAATTTTTTGCAACCTCTGTTCTAAATTCCTATTATGTCATTTTGTAGTACTTATTTTTAAGATTAGATAGTAGCCAAACGTTTACTGACACGTCCTCAAATGAATGACAAAATATCTCGAAACATGCGCCGTTTTCTAGACCGATATTAAACATAATTTCGTCCAAGATCACTTTTAAGGAAATCCACTCCGCCTATGTGCTTTTTGTACTCTGTTACAACTTATGGACAACTAATTCTTATTCCCTTTCTCATCTTTTCTACCGTATCCCCTTCGCTTTTGTCTTTGATAATTAATTTGCACAAGTAGACAGCTGACTAAGTACTTTACTGTTGGGTCAAGGCAGCTAGAACAGGCTGAAGGCCTGACACATCCTTCTTCGATTATGTAAAACTTCCCGAAATAGGCAGGACTCTATTGGGATGGACTATGTGGACAGCACCCTTCCCCAACGATTTATTGTCTTTGCTAAAGGTCTGGGAATTCAGAGGAAGCTGTGCCTTAAGATTATCCAGCATGGAGGTCAAACGTAGGGCTCAGACGCTATGTCTAAACCCTTTAGGTTAGAGGCTAAGGAGAGCAGCTTAATTATACTTTGTCAATGGACAAAGCATAATTCACCTCGTAGATTATTGACATATACAAATTGTGTTTACTTAGTAAGCTCTTGCACAGTTACTTGGTAGCGATCTCCTAACATACCTCAGTTAATTAGATCGTTATATAGGGAGTCATCCACATTTTATTTTATTGGGATTTTGGCTCTCGACAATTATTTACTATTTTTATACAAGTTTATGTGGACAGAAATGTATTTGTCATATTTCCCTTTATCGCTTCCTATAGAAAATATAACGGGGTGTAAATCTATTGAATCAAAATTTAAATACAGTCGAAGCTCCCAGATCGACAGCGATATAACTCGAATTTCTCCCTAAGTCAAATTCCTTTGCTGTTTGGAGTGCTAGAATGGTATTTCAATAACCTTCTCCAACTTGAACTCTCCGTAAGTCGAACCATTCGGAATAGGAGAGATAAGTTCGACTGCATCCGATTCCGTTCTTAGTCAAATTTTAATTCTTCATAAAAACCGTCCGTTAACAACTTCGCGACCAGTACTATATTTTCATTGTCTAAATACTATTTGCAACCATGGACTTTTTTTCATTGCTTTCTACGTAAAAATTGACGGGTAATCGAAACTGAAATACCTCATTTCCTATTGTATCCAAGTTTCTGTAATGATTTTTTCGCTAACAAATCCATTCGTATTTATGAGATAGTTTTGATCGGAAACAAACCTGTTGAATCAACATTTTATAGCGCACAAAAAAGTAACACCATTTGCGATCCGGGTGCGATCGGTCAGTAGTTCCGCTACAGCTCGCAGCAAAAATGATGGGGAATATTTCTGTAAAATCAATATTTGAACATTCGATGCCTTGCTTTATGAAAAATTAGCTTTGGGATGAAATCGGTGGGGTTTTTACAATCTACAAAGTGTGTTATCTTCTTACATTTACGAACGAAAAGAGACGACTGTTAATGAAAATCTAACATTTGTCAGTATTTAACGTACATATAAAGAAATTGGCTTTCGCCGTAAAATTCGAAAACAATTCGAACATAGCAGTATTGTTTTCCGTTCATTGTCGAAAACGCAAATCATTTCCTTATGTGTATTTATACATAGATTAACATCGTAGAAGGTTACACCTTTAAAGAGTGGCACTCAATCTTGGCTTTTTCTCTACAAGCACTGATTACAATAGGAATCCAATCATAGATAATTGCGTATTTCAGTAGATCGAGACGTCTACTACTAGAAATTTATTGTTCGCTACATTACCACCGTATATTTATTATTGGTAGATGTCAAGATTAAAATATGGGTGCGAATACGATTAACATTGAACTTTAAATATAATGCAAAATATGTCAAGGCCCTGAGGCATATCTATAACAGTCCGACATCACGTTTCAATATTCATAATTCAAAAGTTCGTATGTAAATATCAGATATCAATACATTCGAAATATTGTATGTAATAACATAAAATGTTTGCAAGAATGCGAGAAGAATCGTCTGTTCTAATTTAACACATTACGAAACATACCTACAGGGTTTTTACAATTTGGATGTCTAAGCTATTTGCACGATTATATGAGGTACAAGCAAGTAAATGAGTATAAAAGCAAAAAATGGATAAAAGAATTTGGGCAAAAAGAAGTTTTGTTTCGGATGCACTGATTTATGTATCACAATCGATGTTCGAAGTTATTCCCGTCAGTGTAAATGCACACTTCTGCCTGACGTAATACTGATTTACTCGGCGTTCCATGTCCATGCCTTACAGTTGCAGATGCAGTAATGTTGTAGTTCCTCGATGGTGCTTATTTATTTCCGCCTCATAAACCAATGACTTTAGACGTCACCATAAGTAGTCGATCAGATTCTACCACCACGACCTATCCTAAGATCCATTTGACCTTGCTTAACATATGGACTGAATTTTACTAACGTTTTCATCTCTTCGTCTAACTAACAAACGTTTGCCCTTACTTTCTACTATTTGCAGTTCCCAATTAGTTCCTTTCGAAACTTAAAAAAAAAAAGAATCTTGGCTTTCCTGCGGCAGTAAGGAATTTTTTTTTCTCAAAAATGGTGGCCCTTTTATTTATTTTTTTCTTTGTAAAAAAACCTGTATATTAATTTCCTCGCCGTTGGGAATAGTTTTCGTTTACTTTAAACTCGGAAAATTCGAAAAAGTGTAGGAATCACCCCTAAAAAAAACGTTTGGGTTCTTAGCTATTAATTATTGCACCCTAAACCATATTATCTGCCACACATAAGACACCCGCATTTCAAATTTTCAACACTAAATCCTAATTATACGAGGAAAATTAACGAAAATAATTCGCGACTGTTTCGCAATCGCAACGGCTTTTAATCATGCAACCGAAGCCCAGAATTATAAAATCGGATTTAGCAACCAAATTGCCCAATTAATTTCTCTCCATTAGCGCGAATCTCGCCGCACCGGAGGCTGAAGTAATCGATGTAAGATGCAACTAACCATGAAAACAGCGTAACTGCGTCCTTAGTGGTTCTCATGTATCTGCGGTAAATCGTGGGACTCGAGTTTCTCTATTAATACGAAATCGACTTAACTTCGCTTTGTGCGCCATCCAATTGCGAAATATTACAAGATGCACAATGGACGCGTAAATGGTGAAATTTCCGGTAGACTTCGAACGTCAACGCGATTAAATAGGATGTATAATCGATCAAATATCTTTGGAGTAATATTAAATGAAAAGAAGTAAAAAAGTCAGCAATTTAGAGCGATTTTTTATCAGCTTTAAGTGAATGAGCCTAGTATAGATGAGATGCTTTTTAACAGAATGATTGCCTTTTAAGAGAAAGAACGCAAGTATAATTTGTGGGCAATGATTTTAGGGAATTTGTCCATTCGAAACGAAGGATCAGAGAACTATTGATTTCAAACAGAAATGATGTCCGGATTCTATCAACCTTATTTCCTGAATGGGCATGTTACCGAAATAATCCTCATATCTACCGTTGAGCTGAGAATATACAGGGTTTTTCACAATTTAGGTGTCAAAGCTATTTATACGATTATATGAGGGGAGCGGAGGGGAGTAAGTAAATGAGTATAAAAGAAAAATATCGATCGAAAAAAATTAGGCAAATAGAAGTTTTGTTTTGGATGCACTGACTTACTTATCACAGCAGATGTTCGAAATTATTTCCGCCAGTGCCGATGCATATTTATGACTCACCTAACAAAAGCAAACACGGTGGTGACCAACACGACTTATCCTAATATCCACTTGGCCTTGCTTACCATTTGGACCAAATTTTACTAACGGTTCCGTTTTAATAAACTATTGGAACTTGCCACAATAGTCCAATGTTTATCGCGAGGAACCATGAAATAGAAACTATCTACTCCTATGAAATGTACTTACATAAGATCAATTACATATAATAAAAAATTACGGTTCTAATTGCGACACGTAAGGTACTCCCCAAACCGCACACCCTTTTTGTTCTTATTAGTTTTATTGCGGCTTTAACGTTCTTATTCCCCCAGGCACATCTAAAAATAACACTTTCGGGATCCGCCGGAATATTTTCTCTGGGGAAAGCAGTCGTCATAAAAGTAAACAGACGTTAGAAGTCCTACCACATTTACGTCACCTTGGCCGTAAAATCGGAACGACCCACCGTCCACGGACCCGGACGAACGCACGTCCGGAGGTCAAACGCGTCCATTTCCGAGCGGGGCTAATCAAACAAACGGGACGTGAATCACGAAACGGCCGTTATGGCTAAAATTACCACCTTTTCGATGGCGATAAATCAAATTTCAATCAGTATTTCGAGAATATGGAGCGAAGGCGTTGGGTTCGAAACACCTGCATTGTTCGTGTATAATAAAACTTTACCTTATAATTAGGCAGCAATCTTTCCCGAAATGAAAGCTCGTCGACATACCTGAAACAAAAAGGAAAAGATTTGTAAGTTTCGAATAATTCGAATATCAAGATAAAAAATAAACATTTGCATTTCAATTTCTTCCGATTCTAACATGGGAAAGAGCAAATATCAATTTTCCCGGCATGTCTGTTTAGTGCAGTGGAAAAACGAGCCATTCTTGATATCTCGCGGATAACGTCGGAGCAATTTAATAACTCGACTGCCGAATGCATTTTCCGTCCATAGCGCGATTCACGATTACATACGGCTCGCTTTTAAAATAGATATCTCTGTGAGAAAAACTGCAGTAAAACGGAATACTTTTGCGGTGACACGTCAGTCTGTCTGCTGCCTGAAAGTCGAATAAAAATGTCATAAGATGTCGTAGCGAACGGGAAAGAAGGATGCGAATATATTCAGCGGAAAAGGAGCCTTTACAGTAGACGGTCTCGATTTAACGAATCCTTTGTGTTACAAAAATTGGAATGGGGATAATAAAAGGAGGCGATTTTCGCCCATGAATCAGAAATGAAGTATTGTCGAGGTTAATTAAAAGTTAACAATTTTGAAGTCGCCGTTTATGCGTGGACTGACTACAATAAGCGCACTGTCGGTTAAAGATAGGAAACGTCATAAAATCACTTATTCTATGCCAAAATTTTTCGCCCTTGATCAAGGCTTCACCAGGAGAGAAATATAATTGATATTAAACCTAAAAATCTTTAAGACAAAAATTTGTCTTTACGACGAGGTGTGCGGAGAACTCGTCTTCTTCTCGTGAATTCTTTTCCCAGTTAACTATTTTTTGTAACAATGAAATTACAATAAATTATTGGACAGGAAAAGTCAAACAAACTGTAAATGTTATGCAATCTTTATTAAATATATTTTATTACATTTCAAAAATGCTGAAAAGAAGGTGCGAGCTTCACAATAAACAAGTGCAATGGTAGTGATAACAGGAGAAAATGTCAAAGTTTTAGGCTCTCCATCATAAACGTAAATAAGAACTCGATAACGCCTTGTGTCGTAGAGGTGCTATCTATCACCTCGGAGGACTATTCACAAAGTTTAGCAAAATTATTTGCAGGACGTGGGAGCATAGTTTGTCCAATAAATGTTGGATTGGTGTGAAGTCCGATGGCACCATACAATGGCCCGCGAGACAATTTATTGCAGAGTACGTTGGCGAGTGGGGTTGAGTATTATCTTCCTGCAGAATTCAAAGAGAACTGGCTTTTACTTAGTGAAGATCCGTAATAATAATGAATGAAACTCGGAGAGTAAAAACAATTCACTATATGTATTTAACAAAAATTATACAATGTCTTCCAAGAAACGTGTGACATAACCTACCAAAATTATAAGAACCAATCATGAACAACTTTTCGTTACATTTTTATCTTCAGAGAAATGGTAAGAAAAGAAGCAGTAGAATCTCATGGATGTATCGGTTGGTATTCAACGAGTCGTCTACAACTAGATTGGTTCTGGATTCGTAACTAAGAGTTGTTCTTCCATAAGCTTGGCACCACAGAAAACGGGCTGCAGGATTGCAATTGGAGTCGACGGGAACCTGTTCCGAAGAGTAGTTCAATTTCATTCAGTCGCTTCCGAGGAGTTTTCTGCAATATTGGTGATACAAATACCCACCGTGTAATTTCTGAAGATTTTGCAGTTGCAGCGCACCTGCCTGTGGGCCTATCTTCACGATCTGCATGCAACGACAGACATCAAGAACTTGGTGATGTGATGTTCGACTTTAGTCTAACTGTGTTTAGTCCACGGTTCACATAATACGTTTTTCTACCCACGCTCCAACTTGCTTCATACAAGCATACTATACCACTCCTTCCAAACACCTCCTAACATGTATAAGTTAACTTTCTTCGTTTCAGCATATCCAGACTTCAAACATAAACGATAATAGCATTAACTTGATCCACACTATGTCAACTGCTGTCTTTTATCTAGTCTTACGTTACAAGTAGGATCTTCTGTGTAACATGATCCAGTTCCAACGGAATCTGGAAAGTGTAATTTTTGGCATCAACGATCGAAGTTGATACCCCCTTAACTCCCATATTATGCTTATGATTACCATTTAAACTATTTCTTTTCATACAATTTGGGAAACTCGATTCTATTGGATCCACCAGCTAGATATCTCTCCAATTTTATGCGTGTGTAGATTCACGAGAGGAAGAAGTGATCAAATATTGTTTTGATATCCTCTCGGTAACTTTTCTTAGGACATATCTTTAGCACGTTCATTCCCGGGAAAGTTTGGCCAAATATGTTCATCAGGCGCAGGTACGTTTCCGACAATAAAATCTGACTCGGTAGATTTTATCTTCTCTATGGAACTTATTCTTGTTCTTTCAATAACGAATAGTGATAATAGTCCTGGCGCCATGGCGGTGGCTACTCTTTCGGTAGAGGAAAGTCCATAGTCGAAAAGCAAGTAAATATCTAAAAAATAGTTTGTTCCTTTAGTTGAATATCTACGGTCGGGAAAAAGCGAAATTCTGTTGCAATGAAGAATTTAGACCTTACAAGAAGAAAAATATAATAAAGTATTGCACTTAGAAAAAAAAGCTTTTTGAGTAAGCATTCAACATGCATATAAATTGTGTTATAGAAAGGAAGACGGTTTAGGAACTGATGAAAGGCAAAGAAAAATACATATCAGGAATCCAGATTCCCCAGACCAACCACAGTTGTGAATAACTATCAAAATCCATCGTAATTAGTAATTAATATAACCGTTATCCGAATATACGCGAAGGTGTTAAAGGGAGGTCCAAGATGATGGTACGGTACCACTACTGACTCTCTGTGGGGAACGCAGATCAACTACAATCAATTAAACTCTTTAAACAAGAGAAAAATACAACCTAAAACGAAGAAACCGACTAAAACCGCTATGCTCCGGATAAAATCTGTGCGATGATTGTGGTCCTTATACTTTTCACTTCTCATACGTTGCGCCGGTTCTGTATCTGGAAGAGAAGCAAAAAATCCGTTTTGATATCAGCCCTAATAAAAACCTATCGATGTTGATCGTCTTCTTGAGGACTGCATAAAATTATCTCGCGTACCGTATCCAGCCTGCGAGCCGTAGTTTGCTGACCGTTGCCCGAAATTCTAAGGCGACTAACAATAATTCATAAAGTTGGAACCTAGGATCAGGTTAACAAACAACAATCTCCTCTTCCTAGTACCACGAAAATGAAGATGATTCGTGGTCATTTCTTGCTAACCACAGTTTTTCCAAATTTGGTGCGAAAATTGAATTTTTGCACTAGGAAGAACAGATAATATGGAACCACACACCGACCTCCTTACCAAAGGATAGCTTCAAACTCTTCGTTACAAAATCATTGCAGTAACAAACGTCTAAAAACTTGATTACGCTGGACTTTCCCTTAACGCTGACTTCATGTCACATGACAACGATGTATGCCAGGACGGTTCAAATTAAGCAGAAAATTAACCATATCAAAAATTTTGCTGGTGCTGGTCTTCCTTCTGTCACTCATTTTGAGCTTCCAGTTTGGCCAAAAATGTTGTTTATATTGCTTGCGTATGATTGTTGAGTCCTAGATAAAAGAAAGACTAACTAGTGCTTCCATTTTTTAATATTACAAGGTAACACTTTTCACAGTTTAGTTAGTGATAGCACATGGAAAATGTGTGCCAAATTCGATTGAAATTGGATGTGTTCAGATGGGGATCATTTGTTAACTTAAAGTATAACAACCCTAGACGGTACAGCCCATTACAGATTAAAAGCAGAAAAAAGGAATTACACAAATCGAAATTGTAATAAGAAGAATTTGCACATTTTTAGATACTTTTGATCATAAATTTCCTTCCGATATCCAAAAACCAGATTTTCTGAATATTTTACTTTTACACCAAACTCAACTATCGACAGTTTTCCCATTTTACTTTATAGCCGCTCAAAGGATAAAAAGAAAGCGAATTTCATAATAGAATTGAAACCAATCTCGGCGATAACGAACTCGGTCGTTGTACCGAGGGTTGAGGGTCACCTAAAAGGATCAAACGGATCAGCGCGAATTACACGAATTGACAGGGGCTCTCTCGCAGAATTTGCATGACCTCGGCGCCGTAAATCTTTTTGAAAAGCCCGTTCCGGACACGGTAGAAAAATAGGCCTCCCTCTATCTCTACCCGGCAGCGGCTCGTCGGGGCACTTCCAGGTCAATCAACACGTTCTCGCTTTACGAGAGGTTCTGCAGGCGTTCGTTGCGCGTTAAAGCAAACAGAAATTGAGCATCTGCGCGCGTGGTCAACGAATTCGGATTTCCTGCGTGTCGGCGTCGGCCGTCGCGTGTAGATTGAATTTAATAAAGTAACTAATGCGAGTAACGCCTCGGATTCGCGTGGCAATGATATGATGGGCGTGAATATATTTTGAACGGGTGTACGATGTCGTTTTAATGGGATTTTAATGTTGTTTGAAGTAAGTATAGCGTGTGATACGAAATTCAGGGAAAATTGTGGATTATGCTCCAGATGTAAGCGAAGAAGCTTGTAACAATTGGGAAAATTAGTACCTTACAAATTAATTTATGGCCCTGTACTTGTAGTTTTTTATATGTAAGGACTATGGTGAAGTGTGGTTTGAGATGCTGATTCCATTGCCATGAAAACACGTGTTTCGGAAATAATCCTGAATTGTGTGATGAAGAATATATTGGATGTGATCTAATAGATAATTCGGAATAAACTTGTTAGAAAATTCAAATGGAGTTATTATATTCTCACGATCTTAGAAAGTATGCGAGTCGCAACGCATACGAAGCACACGTCAGAAATGAATTGATACCTTAACACATACACATAGACCCGTGGTATGTACCTACTTAAAAGGAAAACATAAATTGACCTGAATAATGGTAGATGTGAGTTAGATGTGTCGAAGCGTTCCACATACGGTCTTTGTATGTAATGTATTTATAGTATATATTGATCTTTATTTATTGCCCTATTTTAACAAAACTATTCCAGGATGTAAAGACCTAACTAAATTTCCAGCATTTCCTGTAAATTTCGATTAATTCTACAATCTTCCATCAATAACAGCTTGCTCCAGTTTCTTTCTAAATAAATGAAATGAATTTCGACTTTCTTTTAAACTTTCTCCAATATTTCCCAAGTTTTTCAACACTTTCTTCGATGCTGCAGAAGTGGAAGTGCAAGCTATAACTTTCTGGGCACGTGACAATTTCAACTGTTTTATTTTATAACTCTATTTACCGGCAACGGAAACAAGATGCAGGGAATGTTCGCAAGAACATGCGAGTAAGAGGGTGGCAGTCCCGTTTTATGTTCGGCGAAGGCAATAACACTTGGCCCGTTCCGTAGGGGGAGAAAATTTGATGAAATTTATGGTAATATCTGGATAAATCATTTAAAGGGATCCCATTTACCGGGACGTGAGTGCCTAATGAAAATAAATAAGAGAGAAAATCGAGGAAACAAAGGTCGGAAGGTATACGACGTCGCGTCGTAAATATGGATATAATCGTTAGGTAAACTCCGAGAAAATCCCCCGTATAGGTTTGTTATAAATTGTTGAGATTTATCAATAATACAGCGTTCGTAATACTCTAATCAGTGTGTACCGACCTTTATTGTTAGCGAACAAGTGGCTTAAAAATCCTAAATACCACCAAGTGCTTTGGTGAGGATGTGTAGGTTGGTATTGTTATTTATAATCTGCGACTCCTCCTTGTGTACTAAATTCCAATACTTTCACTTGAAGTACGATGCGAAATGAATACAATCAAAGACGAAGATGAAATCAAGCTATGTATATCGTTCTAAAAAATTATGTAAAAGGTGTGTTAAGCTGTTACCAAACTCAAGTGTTATGTAAACTTATCTAAATGGCTGGGTCTGTACGGTTTCACATAGTTTCGGTTTAGATTCTTCGCAATTTACATTTCCACATCGACGAGTTCGTTTACTGTAATGAATAAAAATATCCAACTCAACATTTACTGAAGCGCTCAGAAAACGATCGCATTTTCGAATTCACTTTTGTCAAGGAGGTCCAACTTTTCTAAACAAATTGTATTATCATAGGCCTGAAATTACTACCATAAAGTAGGGTTGTTAATACGTACTCAAGGACCAGGCGAGAACACTACTTGGTTTGAGCACGTCATACGACATGGCGTTTACGACCCCGAAATTAGTTGATACGGTGCACTAGATGATCAACCATAACAAAATTGGAAACTGAAAAAATTAGATATACGTTCGTTCATTTCGAGATTTCTTTTTAAAAATGTAAATACATCAGGAACCATGGGACTTTAGGCTTGTAGATGTCGTCAGTAGAGACTCCTAATTTTTCAAGTTTTTCCTTTTTGGGCCACTTCACGAATACCAAAACTATCTGCATTCGTTCCATTGCCAATCTTCTCCATGGCTTCGTTGCTTGCACTTCAATGTACAATTCGGAATTGATTTTCCACAAATTTTCCGCAATTCGCCAAATTTTATTATTTGCAAACTGCTTATTTTATAGATCGACCTTCTCATAGGGTACAAAATTACGATTAAAGTGGTCGTATTCAATCTGCTTTAGTTATTACGACCACATCTTTCGAGGTGATTCACGTAATGATCATGAACCCTTGGTCTATGGTAGTGCTTTCGCCCGGTTTGATTTCGTATGAACCACTCTTTACTACACCGCAAAATCTGCAACCAGGTTAATTGATGAGCCTGATTTTTTGCAGACGATAGTTGACTATTCAACATCCGGTAAGGATATCAGTCCGAACTGTATTTCTCTTTAGTTTAGTCTTGAATTGCTTGAGCCCTATCCGCTGTTTACCTTCAAACCAGCTCTGTGCCCTCCCCTTTACAATTGATTTGTCAATTATGGGAAGAAGACTGCACCTGAACACGTATCTGTTAGGCAAAAAATACTTAAATCATAAAATCATTAAATGGGGGCTGGAATAACAGTGCCACCATCCTGTATAAGTCAACTTGTCTATCTCTCAACGCCTCGTCGAAGTAGAAGCAAAGTAGTTAGATGCAATTACACTCATAAAACGTTTCTGGGGTTCGTTTGCAGTTAAGTTAAGTGGACTAAGCCTGGCTGAATCCAGGGCCAACAAGACTGGTTGACTGTCGATTTATATGTCTATACGTTTACTATAATAGCCTCTGGTGAGATTCAGTTCACACGAGTTATGAGAGCAGTCATTTCGGCCGTGGTGTACCAACTAAGCAGTACGCTGATTCTCGCTCGATAGGCTAGCAACCAACCACTGCTTCTCTTGGGTAGTAATTATTTTATAATGCCTTGAATGAGTGAAAACGATAATGCCCCCATTTATTCTCAGCAGAAGGGCCATAATATATCCTACCGTTTTCAATTAGATCCGAGTATGCCCAAAAGCCCATCTATCCCAATTATTTGGAGGAATAAGTTTCTTCCGAGCCTCAACCTCGACCTCCACTATCAAATCTAAGGGCTCGAGTACCAGGATGGCCTCAAGTGCTAGGAGAAGGTGTTTTTCTAAAAGCTTCAGTGTCATATTAGGAAAAAATCAAAACCTTCGATTTCATATAGGTCCACAGCATGGTCAAGTCTTGACCAGTATATACGTGTCCCAATCAGCTTTGAACGCTTTAAGCCGAAGGATACAAAACGATAATTAAAACAATCGAACGTTGGAAGGCATACTAGATTCAATTGGGTTGGGCACTAGCTACCGATATACAGAGTGTTTTGGAAAAGCAGTACAGCTTACGCGAATAACGGAAATAATAAAGGTGCTAGGTTCGAATTTATCAAAACTATGTATTAATATCGGAGTTCTTATTCTTATACCTGCACCTATACGGTATATTCGATTGTTTCATTGCACTACAGCTTCTAGAGTAAGTATAGTACATACACAGGCAACTGTAATACCCATATACACACACATACACATATTCGCCCGGATCTATTTATTTAGATACATTGTTACGGGGAACCAAGCTGTTTTGTTTACCTAGACAACTCTATTATCGTCAGTCTGGCTTGCTAACCACTTTATGAGCACCGAAGAAGAATGGCGTTCGAACCCGATCCACGCAATCGATGAACCTGCTGCTGCGGCTTAGGTCTTACTTTGTAGACGTTGACGTATTATTTTGTGTCGTTAACTTCTTCCAGTTTCAAACGCAACACCGTACACAATAAACACGTACACGTACGTGCTGGTAGCTTGCATTTGCGTTTTAGTGAGCAGGTGGGATGTATTATTTATGCGTTCCGGGTATAGGAAAACTAAGTTTTGAGTAGATAAGAGATAAGTAATCGTCGCTTTATACTATACATGTGGGTTATTTAACACGGCAAATCATTGACTGACGGTTACATGGGGAAAAGCGTTATTTTATTTCGATATACATATGTCGACAGAAAACTAAATTTTACTTTTCTACTTGAGGTAATACAATCAGAAAGTGATTACCGCAGTTACACTGCATGACTTGAGTTTATTCTCTGTTGACATCTATATAAACCCGGTTTTGACTGAAATTCGGATGGCGTTTTCTCGAAACCTATGCGTTCCACGTTCGAACCGATATGTTCTACGCAATTAGCGGTCCAAATATGTATATTCTGACACAAAATAACTTCGAAATTTGAAATTCGAACATATATTTTTCGTCGAAGGATCAATATTCCCTTAAAAATCGAGATCTGCCAATTTTCAAATCGCTCTCACCGCTCTATTTATGACTCTATCGCGATCGAATAGACCTTTCTATAAGCATATTTTGTCTAGGAATCGAATAGAATAAGAACGAACGCGCCATCTCTAATAGTTTTCGTGCTAGAACGAAATTACGATAATTTTAGGTAAGAAATTTTTTCAACTTCAAAGTACCATATCTCCGAAATGGTAAGACTTAGGGACCTGCGGTTTGTTTTATGTTAACCAGCTCCACGAGTACTTTAAGCCTACCCAGTTTGCGCGATGATTTGATGCAGAAATTCGTTTCGATAAAAATATTTTCTGCGCCCGATCGCGTTCAAAATATGCCTATCCGATAGATTCCGGCCCGTAGAATCCAAATCTTCCAGCCTGGACGCTGTGTTTCTTACCGTTCTCAAGATAAAGAAGCATTCATCCGATTACGTTCGAAATAGGCCTATCGGATAGGTCTCGACGTCTCGACTCATCATCTTCAATCACTTTATCAATTAGTCAGTACACTTGCAATGAACAAGTATCCTGACATCAATGTCGTTTGAAACAATAGTCGTTAATGAACGACCATCACAATACTCATCACTAACGCTATAACTCTCACACCTAGAAGAAACCTTAGAAATATCAAGCACGTCAAAATGTATAGAGGTGAGATGACAATACAGGAAAGGGTCAAATATCCAAGGAACGAAAAAGTTTATACTGGTAAAATTTACTATACTCTGATGACAACACCAGAAGTGCCCTATTTTCCAAAATTTATGCAGCGCTCTATACATATACTACAAAGTCTTCTCAAACCTTTCCGAATGTTTTAACCCGGTCCCCAAGCCTAAAGAAATATTTAATTTGAAAAAAGGAATTAACGTAAAGTACAACATGCTTCATTTTCATAAAGCCGACATACACACCTACACCGTGTATGTTACTTACACGTATACGTTAATCCTATCATCATCTTAAACGTAAATACACTACTCGGTTTATTTCCCCACGTGCGGTGCTGCGTAACATCTGTTAGCGACGCTGTCACCAGTGAAATTCTCAGTTGACACTACTTAGTCGGTGAATCATTTCACGTAATACATGAATTCGTACGTATAATTAGAGGAATGAAAAGTTGCATGAGTTGTTGCGCCCGAATTAGTTCTTAAAGTCATAGATCTATTTTGCATAACTCCTCAGTTTGGGTAAAAACAAAATTATCGTCCCGGAATTAATGGTCAGGTTGCCTAAAACAGGTACGAATGCTCACACACACAGATATATAACCGAATCACAATCACAAGTTCAGGACAAATACGGAAAACCACGAATGTGGAATGCCAAGTAAATTTACAATTGCCTTATCTATATTTAAACAAACGATGAGAAAATGTGAAAACGGATATATCCCGCCCGGTACTCGCTTGAAGAGTAAGGAAACTTCAATTTACGTATGAAATGAATCCCCTTCAACTACAAGATGACACCATGAAACGGAACTTTTGCTAGACTCAACAAAAATAGAGCTAGTCCAACAAAAAAATGTCTGGTAGAAACTGAAACTAACTAAAGGTAAGGACATACTTCGAATTGGTAATATTTAGAAACTACGCTTTGTAGATAAAGTATTCCTCCGTGTACACTACCGACCATAAGTGTTTACTCTACTGAGAATTTAGTTAATTTCTTAAACAAAATTGCAACAGTCTAGCTCTTAACTTATGATATAAAAGGCATAAATTATTACAAATTATATTTATAAATATTTAACATAAAATAACGATAATTACCTAGTGTTGTGTGTGTGTGTAATTTCTTTTATTCGATGATGGTTCTTCCTGTCTCCTCTCTTGAATTCCTTCTTTGATGCAGCTCTATTTTCTATGGATTTTTCCCTTTTTTAATCTTTCTTCTCCAGTGTGGAGAGGTTCTTTTATTCACTGGTACTTGCTTTTAAAACCCTTTTGGTCCAAAATATATTTTAAACTTTTTGTTGACTTATCTATCTTGTCAATTTTCTTCGTCGCCAACCAAGCAAACTTTTTCAGGAAATTAGGACTACACTACATTATTTCTCCGTTGTCCACGAAACGAAAATGTTAATTCACCATGACTTGAGTTCATCCAAGGTATAACGTTGTTATAGACATCTGTATTGAATGTCGATGTATCCTTGG
Organism: Chrysina gloriosa; assembly: GCA_038088585.1. Taxonomy (NCBI): domain Eukaryota; kingdom Metazoa; phylum Arthropoda; class Insecta; order Coleoptera; family Scarabaeidae; genus Chrysina; species Chrysina gloriosa. Next base: position 23,263,471 of record CM076093.1, on the reverse strand, counting down.
TTATTTATATCCAGTGGTTTTCCTAATAACCACTGGATATAATGTAATGTGAAAGTGTTGTATGTATGTATCTGAATGTTTACAATGCTTTTCTATCTTTTAGTCAATGCTTTATATAATAATTAATAATTTTATTTCTAGTTACATTTTTTCTCCCATTAAACGTCTTTGGTTGGAGTTAAAATAACAGGGTAACACCCGTAGGGTAATAAAATGCTTAAAAGGTGGTGTGGGTGGTATCGAAAAAGTATAAATAGAACCCTAAAATAAACCGAATGTCATTTGAACATAAACATCCACAATCCCAACTTTTACTGTGAATTTTGATATATTGAATTGTAATAAATGATAAATTGTCTAATGGTAATTAACCATTTGAGTATTACTATACTACACCTGCATAATTGGAGATTATTCAAATAAACTATATTTTATCGCCACGAAATTATTTGTATTATTAAACTATAAATACGAGATAGATTATAATGCGTGTGTAATGTTCTCTGTATACGTAATGAGCTGATTGATATTAATGTATCGGAAATGACCCTTTTGCGGTCTAGGCACGTTCAGGTAGGTCGGAAATGTTTATTCCGACCATCATAAAATATAATAATAAAAAAAAAATTTAGTTTGCATTCCGCTCTTGTATTGCAAGCAGTGGATACTGAAGAGCTTTTGCAGGTCTAAAATGCGACAGGTGGGCATATTGACGAATCGCGAATTTAAGTAAATCCATGTTTAACTTTGTAAGCAAGTTGACAAACACATTACAAATACAGTCAAATAGGCATTAAGCAAAAAGTTTCTCTTTGTTGGTCTGTGTTAGCTGCGAAATATCTCAAAAATGTCTGCGTATTCAAATATCGCATTTTAATTTTTCGCGAAATCAACTGAACTATTATACTAATCCAACAGGGAGGTTTTAGTACACATTCCATCAATACCAATATGCACATTCCATACTAATAAATCCCATCCCCATCAATAGGAGCTAATACACCGTACAGTATGGATTTTGGGTGTGGGTGGTGTTTGGAAATGCCAGTCCGCGTCCAATTAGCACGCGTAATGGAGTCGGAAACAAAATTAACTTCGCCGCCTCGATATAATGGAGTGTCAAAACAATTTACGTCCAAATAAAATTTCACACTATTTGAACGCGCAAAACCACGCGCGAGGTCTGGCGTTGGAATTTTACGAAAATTAAAAACAAAATAAAAGTATACCACAACCTGAAAACAAGCGATATCAATTTTTCTTGTTTATTTATTACGTCACAGAATAAGAAGCACCGGCAATCGTTTAATTCAGAAGCGAGATATTAACAGCGCCGTAGTATGTTGTGTACTTAATCCTAGTTATATTTATATATCAAGGTTAATTATTATACGGGGTGTTATATGATCCTAACCGAAATGCTTTACTACGCATCTGGTTTGTTACAATCATTTATTTTGTCGAATTTCCTTACCGTACAAGTATGTAGTAATTCTTCCTAAAAAAGAATTAATTGGTTTCAAACGCGAAGTCTCATCGATATATCAAGGAATTTTTTAAGAAACTTTCCGACTTTTATAGCACGCGCTGTAAATTGATAATTTTAAATTTGCGTCATTTAAATTGCTTCAAATCCTTCGAAATTCTTCTTTCGTCTTTGAGAATTAAAAAGTCTTCATTGGCATTCTAAAAGCGCTTTTTGGGAACTTAAACAATTGTCATCGTGATTCACGTGGGAAACGAAGAGCCGAACCTCCTGACAAGACGGGGGAGAAACAGGAAGTTTGTAGGGCTTCAACTTGAATGCTGAATTTCTTAACGAACCGTGAGAACACTGATGGATGGTACCGCAAGTAGGACGGTCTAACACGTTCAACAATATACGAAAATCGCTGTGAATTAGCAGGCATCAAATTGGGAAGACAGTGGAGCTATTAACAGGACACTGCCTGGCTTAACAAACACTATAGAAATAGAGGAAGATCATATGCAGTGCTCGTTGTGTGGAAGACATAACTTTGCAACTCTGTGAATACCAGAGACCGAGCAGTGTTTGACTTAGAAACTTTGGATCTCAATGCATGAAGCCACAAAAGGTAAAAATGTTTTCATTAGCAAGGTGGTAGACTTCTTCGAAGACAACAAACCTGATGGAATACATAGTCAGTGTAAGTAGACTCGGGTTGAAATATACAACGCGAATCAAATTATCCCTTACCACAGCTTTCGGAAATAATTCCAGATACGTATTTCCGCAACTAAGTTGCCACCGTCGGTGGAAAACTGAGGCAATAGGTGTCACCAGCGATATCTGGCCAACGCCCAAAACGAACACTGTACAATTTTTAGGGAACTGCAAAATGAGCATCAAGCACTGAACACCCGCACGAATTATACCAAAATGATAAACCATAAGAATAAAATATTTTTATTATTAGAATTACCGCTGCAGATGGCGGACCTATTCCAAATTCCAAATTGTAGCAGCTATTGAATTACTTCATATCTAATGCATGATCATTCGACCGTTTCGACACGCTCGGCAGAGCATGTATTTTAAGTTTAAAACTAGTATAAATACACGCTCTTTAAAATGGGAGTTCAGTGTCACTAGTGTTTTGTTGTAATTGGTGCAGGTATTCAGTGTGTAATGATGATTGTGCAGTGCTTGAAGGTTCTATAGTCTTTGTTTTGGGTGTTGGCCAGGTATCACTAATGCTTATTTTCCTCAGTTCTCCACTGTAGATGGTAACTTTGTTGCTGAAACGCGTATCTGGAGTTCTTTCCAAAAAGTGTAGTAGTAAGAGCAATTTTATTCATTTTAAATAGATATCTAAGACGAAACATGAGCCAACGAACTTCAATGCGGTGAGACATGAACCATGCTCTATGAGGAAGAAATCTCTCTTGCCGTCCTTGAGGACAAAAATGATCCTTCGATATCCAAATTTCAACGATCAGAATTGTTGATGTTTTCTTGACGGTCTTCCTATACTTTTGCAGATAAAGGAAACTCTTCACCATCTTAAAGTAATCTCCCAACTTTCCAGGTTTTTGTTATTTACGACAACAAAAGCTCAATTAAGACGATTTGGATCGTTGTCGATGTTTTGTTTTTTGCATTTTTCTTTTGTCGTTGAAGATCGTAAGAGCTTCCCAAAAATCTTAAGACACCGTTCGACAAATTTAGTTCACCTGGGACTCGAAGATTGTTTCTTTGCTTTTGAAAGAAAAAAAGGAAAGCTTGTTAAATATCCTAAGCTGACGTGTTTCAAATTTGGATGATTTGGATCGTTGTCGATGCCTTCCCGGCTTTTTTCCTTTATTTTCGATGAGAGGAAAAGCTTCCACGGCATTGTAGTTTTAAACAATTTGGGAAATCTTCGATATCTTCTCAGTGCTAACGACTCTCCCTTCGAGACAGCCTCTGTGTTAGAAGAATTTTCTCTAAAGACGCATGCTTCAAACATAATACTTAAATGTATCTATAAATCGTGACCTATAAATACATATCTGTTGGATTGCCTTAGGTTAATCAATTGATTGACCTAAAAAAGTTGGCGAAGGTAATCCAATAGACTTCAATATGGAACATTTGGAGGTGCTATCGATGCTTTCTCCTCTTTTTTTTTTTTTCAAAGCAAGGGACCTACTTGAACATTCCAGGACGGGTCCGTTTCGAGCTTAAACAATCTGAATTATTGTCAATGTTTGACGATAGAAACTTACATAACTGGGAAGGTAGAGCAAATACGTGAACTGACAGGCACTGGTATAACAGAGAAACAACATGGCGCTTTAATAGATTTCGCATGCGTGAATCGCCCAGGTTTTTGGAGCAAATCTAGCTACTAAGATCTCGTTAAACTGTTGGGATATCAAAATCTGTTAAAAATATATCATATCCCAACAACAAATTGATACAATCAACATTTAACCCAAGAATTTCGTAAAAATTTGTCCAAAGATGCTTTTGAAAGATTAACATGTACGTGTATTCATTCTGGAGATATCTCCAAAGCTGGTTGGACTTCTTTAGAATAAGCTGCATTCTGGAATAGATTGACTTATAGAAATTCTTTTAATTTCTGAAGATATGCAAATCGCAAGCTCACAACTACATGACTGACATATCAGTCCTCAGTACAAATAATTCTCTTCCAAGCTACAAGTACGAATTACCACGGGATAGTACTCCACTAACAGTACCCTAAGTAACCCTAGAGGATAAGATATGAGTGGAAAAATCAATAAGTTCCAAATAGGCTAGTAACAGATATCAAACTTTAATTAGACTTGAGACTAACGTTCAAGTCATTAACGGAAAAACCATGATATCAAGATCCAGAGAGCCTTAAAAGCAATTGCGGATCTTTTGTACGGAACTATGTGAGAACTTCACACCAAATGACTTCGATAAAAGTTATCGATTAACTTTCCAAGTTTCCTTCGCGCCATTTTTTCCATTTAGTGAACACGAGCGTCGGAAACTGAATTTCTTTCGACGCGTTCGAGGCTTCCGTCCCACGCTAATTGCACCATCGGATCCTACGGTTCCCCGCTAACTCCGATAGGTCCTAAAGGTTATTTGCGACCGTAAGTGGGACGTTTCCGAAGAACACAATGCCCCGTATGAATTTACGGATATTAAATTACCGAAAAAGTCCAGGCGTTATCTTCCTTTTGCCATTTTTCCCATTTTTTTCTGGTAAAGGTCGTGAAAGGTCGATTTGGTAGTCAGGTGATTTTGTCCTATCGTATTACGTACGACAGGGGTGAGCAACGAACGCGAAGTATACGTGTGACATCGCGTGCAATTGTTTCGACGTGGTATGACGGATACTCGGAACGTGTGACGATCGATTCGCAACGCTCGGAATTGGGATTTCAATGCGGAGAAATAGGAGAAAAAAGTAAATGGGAAAATTCACATCGGTCACGGTTGGAGGATTAAATAAATAATCGGATAGAGGTTTTATGAAATTGTTATGATATTTAGAAGAGATGAAACGTGCAGAGGCAGGAAACGGTATGTCATTTATACTGCGCTAATTGCAGGACGGCGAAACGAGAACATCCTCTCTGTTCCAAATACGCAATACAAGCAGAAAAAAAAACGATACTCGTTTGCGATGTTTCTAAATATGATGTTTTCGTGACCTCCACTTGAGAGAAACTCATTTAACTATGCGAAGAACACAGAATTAAAATTGTTTTTCATGGCGAAAGCAAATAATAAGCTTATTTAACCCTTGAGCCATGTACTTTATGGTGTCGGCTGAGTAGAGACTTAACTCATTTGGTTTCCTCCATATTTCTCTCCAATTATGCTTATTCTGGCCCAATGTTATCTTCTCACTTTACTCTCCCTCTTCGTCGTTTTCCATTCTCTTTTGCTTCGCACACTTTTCTCACTAGTCTGTCTTGCTCCACTCTTAAGCACATGTCCCACCTATTTTGGTTGTTCCTGTTCTATCGTATCTTGTACTGGTATTATACGTAACTGTTCTTCAAACTCCACATTTCTTATCTTATCTCTGCTTGTTTTCCCTTGTATCTTCCTCAAAAATCTCATCCATGTTGCTGTTGGTTTGCTTCTTTGTCTTTACGTTATCGCCCAGCTTTCGCAGGCAATTGTTATTGTTGGCTTCACTACATTTGTAACAACCTCGGCTTTTATCTCTTTTGGTATTTCTTGCTAAGAAATTTTGTCTTCATTGTATTCAGGAGTCGTCCTGTTTTTGCGATTCCCTCATGAATTTCGTTCTCATTGATGATCGTTCCCCAGGTAGGTGAATTTTTCAACTTGTTCTATATTCTTTTCATTTGCTTTGTCTTCTTTATATTCACCTTCACGCTCTTTGTACCTCTTCACTCAGGACATCTATATTGTGCTGTAGTTCTGTAGTTTTCTTCCCACAATAACTTAATCATTAATGGTCATTCTTATACTTTCCATTCCCCAATTTCCGATATTATGCTTTTAAGCTTATTGTACATCTGTTCAATATTATATTTAGGACCTCGTTCAAGAGTAATGGGATTAGTATACATTCTTGCTTCAATCCTGTTCTACTTATAAATCTATCTGAGCTTTCATTTTTTACTCGTACATAGCTGCTCACATCTTCATATAAGCTTTTTACATCTTCAATAATTTTAGGTCCTACTCTTTTTCCTCTCTTGTTATTCTATTGAACGCTTTTTCCATGTACACGAAACATGCGTGTACTTGTCTGTTTGTTCGAGTTGCTTTCTCACTCAGTTGTCTTAGTATAAAGGTTCGGTCTTGTATTACCCTTCCTTCCGAAGCTCGTCTGATTTTCCTCTACCGGTTCTTCTTAACGAATATACATCAGTATTTTATTTCCTTTTTATCCAATGGAAAACTTCGTCTACCAAACAACTTCTTCGCGTGCACTTCTAATCAATGAATGATTGATAGTATAAACGCTACAAAATGACTGACCACGTAAGTACATCGTAAATGCAGACAGTTCTACCTAAAAAGGCAGTTGCCCAAAAAAGCGTCGCAACTGTACGTCAGCTGATCAAGAAGGATCAACATGTGACATATCGCGAGATTGCGACATTTCTAAGCATTTCAAAGATCGTAATCAGAAAGATTCACCATGACGAATTGGTCGTGACAAAGTGAGTTTTTCCTTGATCCCACATCTTTACGCCGAAGAGCAGAAATCGAGCGATAGAAAATCGTGGATTTCATTAATCTTCATCCACTGCGTGGGTGTTTCAAGATGAGGAGAATCCAACAAAAGTTGCCCCTTCCCACAAGGCATGCAAGAAGATGGGGGTCGTACCGTTGTCTCTAAGGTAGTTCATGTATCTGCAATTGCTTTACAAGATCGAAGAACGGCTAACATTGAGTGATTTTAACACGATTTGTTTGTTAGACGCAACTTTCATGCTTCGAAAATTTAACCCAGGATGATAAGTAACCATCCATCAAAACAATGCGAGTTAGTACACGGGTCAAAAAACCATCGAGTTCTTGGAGCAGCGCAATTATTAGATTATCCTCCGTACAGTCCCGACTTAATTCACGATGATTTCTTTACATTTCCAGCGATCAAAAATTTACTGCGTGGTTAACAGTTCCAATCATCGGAGGAAGCAATCGTAACTCTTGAGCATGGCAATTTAGGTAATCTAAATGAAGATTGGAATAAGTCTTTGAACATTTGACTTGGATGTATTTAAAAGTGTATCAATCTTTGTGGGGGCATTTTGAAAACCAATAAAGTATTCTCGGTCAAAGTGAGGCTTACAACGGAAATAATCATAAAGTAGTATGTATTGAATAAACAAGAGAAATCCTATATACATACGGAATCTACGACTCTTTCTACCATAGCAAAAACGAATTTTCATTTTCTCAGAAACATCCATAAGTCATACCAATCGTCTTCGACGTCATATAAATCTAATGAAATGAGTATCATTAAACGGATCGATAAAACTCGAACTTATGTATACATCGAGGTACGCGACATTCGATCTCCGTAATTAAATTGTAAACGTCAGAGATCGGGCGCATGTTCCCAAGTCTGGTAAAAACGTTTAAGCGCTCGTAAATCTCTATTAGGCCAGCTCGAATTGCCGCCGACGATTAATTAATTGGTCGACATATCAAACTTCAAATGTTTACTGCTTCAGGAAGAGACGTCGGAGCAATCGCTCATCGCAGCGACCAGATCTATTTAGGTTATATGCGTCGCTGAGGGCGCCATCGGTGGAATCGAAAGTGACGCGCGAATGTTTTTCGCGACTGCTGCTGAAATACTTCGGCCAACAAAAGAGAGAGAGGGGAAAGAAACAGCATTCAGACCCGCTCGTTTAATATGCAAGCGGCTCTTTAAGCGATGCCGTAATGGGAATATTAAGTGGGTTGATATCTGTTCAATGTTCATGGGGGAAATTGATAAGATGATATAAGGAGAAAATTTTATCAGAAAAGGATATTATTTTGATTTCTCTCCCGAATCGCACAGACGATTTCATTATAAATAAATCCTGGAAAATTGTTGAGTGAAATCGCGATTTTTATCAGAAGTTGCGGAAGAAATTTCACTGTTAATCGAATTTCGTTTACGTTACGTTAATGGTAACATAGTTATTATGTCAGTAGGGTCTTAAGTAGGCTAACATGGGAACGGTCTACTGTTTGTACACAACATTTTTCCTTAATTGCTTCCATTGTTATCGTAAATGCGCGTTTTCGCGATGAAACAAAAGAATGTCGACCACCGTAAACGCTAACGCGCTTGTATTTCCGGTAAAACACTTGTTCTACTGCTTTTGTTTGAACAAATCCGACTGTTGTAGGTTTCCAAAGGAAAAAACCTCTACCCATTTCACTAAATAGATTCTTCAAAAACATACAAATGCGTCCATTAGATTATGTATCTTTAAGAGAAAAACTGATTAAAGCTTCCATTAGACATATGTGAATTTTAAATTTTCTGAGGACGTAGGCAAGTCCTTGATAAGTTTGGCAATAATAATAGATTTTAATCTGAATATCGGCAGCTTCTGATAAAATTATAAATGCCTTCAGCTATAAGGGCGAGAAGGAATCTTCGAAGTCTGAAAAATTCAATACTCCAGAAATTTCTTCAGAAAATAATCCAAGCATGGGGATCGGAACCGTATCTTTGGAAACATATTTAAGACGAATCTCATACATTCAAAACGGTTCCAAAACGTTGTTAAGATGATCAATAGACTTTTTCGGTTAATGTGAGATACATGTGCATAGGTTTTTACTGTGGTGATTTGAAGGGGAACAAAAATTTCAGGTTATAATAAAAATGATGATCACTACCCAAAAGGGCTCAAGATCTGTCCTTGATGTGAATGTCGTTTATGCCACTCCTCGATGATTCTCGACGAAACCGTTGGGCTACACAGCATGCAAATAAGTACTATATGTAAGTGTGTCGATTTTATGTGAGTAAAATTTTGAGTTCGAAACAAATCAGACCGCAAAAACCCTGTTTAAATCGAAATATGGAGCTAGAAGTATAGCGAAGTTCGAGCTTAGGCGAATCTCCTTTATTGCTTTGATGTGTACTTTACCAGGCGATTTCCAGTTATGCAAACTTCTCCGATATACAATGCTTTTAGCTTTTTAGCTTTTTAGCGTACGTCGTACTAACTACATTCATAGATTTTGCTTCAGAAGATGCGTCCCAACAATCCCAAGCATGGAAATCGACGAAGGTCTCCAACTTATATGATCAAGGACAATGACTGCGAATGATGGTAGAAGCCTCAGAAAGCAGCAAAGAAGAACGCAAGGAACCGGAAGTAGAAGAGTAAAAATTCCATTCTTTCTTTTTTGCGCAAGATAATTGCGAAATGCGTTCCTCTTAGAAAATGTGTGGATTTTGTTGACAGTTTGAGTATCCTACGCTAAACTCACTCAATGCTGAATCAAGAAGAATTAACTTACGAGTGAGCTAAAATAAAACAAGGATTACAAGGCAGAACTTTAAACAAAAAAAAAAACAAGCCTTTATATCGAGTATCTAAAGTACTTAACTTTCGTCACCTCTGTAACAAGCTACAAAGTCGAAAATTGAATAGCACAGAAAAAACTATCGAACGGTTAATAATGAGAATCTCAGAAACAGAAAATACTTATAGTGGAAAATGAATAAAAGTAATGCGTATAGGGAGGTGCTCTGCAGAACTACTTTGGTGCATTTCGGGATATGTTGTTAGAAGAACAGAAAAGATAGTATAAAAAAATATCACCCTGGAGAGCACGTGACAAACAAAAAATATGAGGACAATTTGTAGATGGGATTGTGGTACAGTTACTGACACTATATTACATCGGTAAACTCCTCACCACCTAATTATTTAATTAAATTGGGTGACACGTGTTTCGCTAGCAACGAAGGAAGCAACTTCAAACCGTATATTACCGAATGAATAGCAATTTCGTAAATTCTATTCATGCAAACTAAATATTTCCTCTAAAACTCCGGGTCATCTGTTTTTACCTATGAGTTGACTACAGCATGATAATCACAGGCTAAGAATTAATGAATAACAAGCCAAGTATGAAGATTATATACCAGCTCTAACAACCGGATATGCATATGTTCGAACATTAAAGATTATTTGTTTGCATATCTGCTCATATTTCTCGTATTAATACCGAGTTTTGTTACTTTTAATTGCTTATTCACTCATTCTGCATCTGTTTTATAATTATACTTATTGTTATCGTTTCTTTAGTAAACAGATATTGTATAAATTGCGCAAACAATAGAAGAAATAACTGATTGAAATACGATATAACGAAATACATACTAGAAGAAAATACTTTTACCAAATTGAACAAAAAATTAAAAATTACTTCTAATTCGTGATTATGCCCCCTTTTGCTTTGATAACACATAATTCGTACTGGCAGTTCAACAAGTTCGATGCAACCTTGCACAGGAAACAACAATCTTTTATTAAGACCAGATTTTGTGTTCTTTCAAAAAATATATATGATTTATTTTTATACAGTTGAAAACATTTTTCCTTGTTTTGTTTTTAACTTAAATACCTTTCAAGCCATAATTACACCAAGAAATAAGGTATTCGCATATATAGTTGCTCGTAGATAGATAATAGGTGGAATATGGAATAGCCAAGGAATCTGAAAACTCCTATCTTGGTCATTGATATACAGGCTGCTCAAAATAAACGCTGTTTCTTATAGGGTTTTGGGCCGGAACCAATCTAACATACCTACCACCAATCTTGAAGAGTGGGTTAAGACACCGCCTGTTCTGATGATAGGATCTGAAAAATTAGGGCTATTTTTTTAATGGTTAGCGCCCATTAACCCTTTATTGCAAATTTATTTTTTTATTATTTTGGGGAAGATCGACTTTTTATTCTTCCACTCAAATACTACGCTGAACGAATAAAGTTAATTTAAATCAATAATGCGATATTTCCCGTTGCAAACTTGTTAGATCGCGCCAATTAGACTACGCAACACAAATAACAAAAATTAATGAATATATTCCACATTTGCAACAACATGCAACAAATGGTTAAAACAGTATCTCAAGAAAATAAATTGTAACTAAGGGTAACAGCAATTGGAACCATCGTTTTTCTTTTACATCTTTAACTCGATTATATCTCAAAAGAAGAAGAAAACCTATCTATTTTCGACTTTGGCAATTAAATCTCAACCGTGCCACTTCACACCATTAAATTGCGTTAGTTGCACAGCCGTTGCAGCTGAAACGTAAGGTCGAGACAATGATCCCCCTTGATAGGAGGGCGGAAGTTCCGGAAACGACGCATCCGGCAGGAAGCATCTACATTCATTTATACATGTATGCACAATTTGCGTGAAGCGACACAGCAAGGACAATCGGTTAGTGAATCGGATCGTTCCATCGCTCTTTTAGAGAAAATCAATGTCATTTAGAACTTTTAACCCAAAAAATTGAATTAACCTTTTAAGTACATCCTCAATCCACATAGGAGAATCTACAAAATGACGTGAATCTTACTAAAAGTACGTCAGGTTTATTTTCGCAACGAATTGGATAATTCTTATTAGATAAAAGTTAAAGCAACCAAAGTTCGTATGCTGCCTATGGCAGACAATCCAGATAAGTTCTCGTCGCTCCGCTCGTTTCCCGAAAGAAGACCGCTAACTCAATTACTTTTAGGTCCCCCGGTTCGGAGCCAAATAATGAATCGTATACGGTGATTTAACGGTTTACGGACGGAGTTCGTACAGTACCCTGATCCCTAATCTCCCTAATTTGGACAAATTTTGGTGGGATTCATGCGCAAAGTTGACGGTGCGTATATAGGATAATGTTCCTTTTCAAATTGAACTTGTTACGGTATAACAGGATTCGCGATGATAAAAAATTAAACGAGACGAGCACCATAAAATGTTTGAAAATGCAATACGTAAAGATACAAGTAGAAAGATTTAAACAAAAAAAAGGAAAAATACGTTTTTTTAAAGATTTTATCATTTACGTCCACAGGAAAGTTTGAGAAATGAAAGAAACTAAAGGCACTACTTCCAGGTAATCTCTTTGTTGCCGAATGAGCCAACCTATTGGACATGGGTTGGCAAATTGGACATTTGCAATTTCTATACGGAAATTATTAAATATTCCAAACATCGACCACTTCCTTTCCGTCTTTATTTCGTAGAAATATGATTGAATCATCTGATTCAATACAAAGCGCTATACTTGTAATTTACGTCCATCGCAATGAAATAATGAAAATATCTATTACCTACGTAATTTATAATCGCAGGTGCAATTAGCTGTTAATTCATTCCCATTTTGTGCGCAGTAATCTACCTACCTATCACATGTCATGTTACGTAACATTTATTTCCCAAACAAAATTAGACGGCAATCGCGAAATCGAGATTTTACCATGTTTAAACAATATGTTTGTTACAACACAAAAAATACAAAATTTACCGGGGTAAAAATTTGATCTACAGAATTTAATCGAAACTTCTCTAAGTAGCAATCTTATCTGCCATACCAAATTGTTCGGTTTAGAAAAATTCGAGCTAGTGGAGGTCATCACAAATTATTACATAAATAACGGATGTGTTTTAGTTACAGCACAAAGAATATGAATAATTTCTGGAATATAATTTTTAAACATAAATTCTTGTGTAAAGTACAAGTTATTGACGGACGCTCTATCCGATGGATGCAGGCAGGACAATTAGCCCCAATACGAACAAAAACAGATTAAAACTACGTAACAAAATCCCCACAACGCGGGGTTCCCTCGCGAATCCAAATGCAATGCCTGGCATGTTCAAGTGGTCACGCTTTGGAAGCGATGCTCTGCAACAATGGCGCCTTTCAGAAGTTTTTCCACTTTACAGCTAAAAATGGAAATAATTAATATTTCCGAGCAAGAAAATTTTTCTGTTGGCAGATTAGGTAAATGGTATGTACAAATGTGTTTCTTTAGTTTTTTTAATACAATTTTTGTTGATTTTAGATTCAATAGAAGTAACTGCAGAAATTGCGAAACAAAAGGAAAACATTAGTAAGCAACGACAATCGGAGCAAAAATAGAAAAGTTCATAAAATTGAAAGGTGAAGAACTGCGGGAATAATAAAAATTTCTTTTAAATAGTTTGCCCGTGCGGGAAGCCAAAACATATCGATTTCAGGGCTTGTAATAAAAGACCAAGAGCCACAAAAGTAGCTAATGATTAGAGTTGCTCATGCGAGCTATAAAACATTGCTTTTTATCATGGAGTTTAATCCGAGCGGTCCCAAATGCAATTCTATTAATAATTTAGAGTTTTAGAGCATTAGAACGTTAGCACATCCAATGGATGGCTAAATAACCGAAGGAGACGAGCATAACATTAGCTTCCAGTACATTTTAGGTGAGTCAAGAACTTTTGAAAAAATTTGAGAAAAGTTGCCAGGAAAGCTATTGGAATACAAACCAGAGGACAGAAAAATGCGTAGGGGCAAAATGTCGAATGCTTAACCATATTGTTTTGTGCCAATATAGTTGGCGAAACAGGGAAGCTTTTGGTTATGGAGGATCCTACGCGCCACGGACATTAAAAATGCACCGCTAACCAATTTTCCTGCTACATAGACCTTCAATAGAAAAGCTGGGATAACGAGATCTATAATGATTGGATTTATTTCTAGACTTGGATAAAAATATGGAATTTCAAGAACGAAAAAATATTGCGTTTTCTAGACAATCCCGGTTCACATCACAAAGAACTAAATCTGAAAAATACTAAACAAAAATTTCCACTCTCTAATTCTACAGTTGTGTGTCAGCCCACGGATAAAGGCATGTTACAAAATTTGAAGTTCCTTTTTACCATCATAATATTGTAAAGCATATCCTCTCAAAAATGGATTACGTTTTGTCTGCTTCTGATCTTTCAAATTCAGTTAATGTTATGGAAGCTCTCTATTTTATTAAAAGCGCCTCGAATAATACATTATTGGAGTTACTAGCTCAGACAGTATTCAAAAGTGGTATGCCAAAACAGGTTATAAAAAAATGCTCGAAAGGAGGAGATGCAAAGGATGAGTTTCCTTTAGCGACCCTGGCAGAGTTTTGCAAAAATTTTAATTAAATTGGTCACTCTTTTACAAGTGAACATGAAGACTTCATTAACTTGGACCAAGGGCTCTTTACTGAGGAGAATTTTGATAAAAATACGGAAATCGAGAATAATGTAAAAGGTGGTGAATTTATGAGAATGATGAGAAACTTTTAGTCCTACAAATTCCTATACTAAAGGCTTAAAAGTTGGTGGAATCCTCAAAAGATTTTCAAAAGAATATTTTCTTGCAATTGGACATTTAGAAAACAGTGACTCACTCATTCAAAATCCGTTTTCCTCGGGAAGAGTATATAAAAAAGACGAATCGGACAAAAATATCATTAAGAAAAAGAACTTTTTAAATGTCTAAATGCAGAGAAACACATATGTAATGTTATACATAAATGGGTTGTTTCACTTCCCATTAGCAGATAAAAGGTGTTAATCTATGTCTGTGTTTTTTTTTTTATATTTGAAAATAATGTGGAGAAAAAACTAAATTAAAAACTGCTCCAACTCTCCACAAGATAACCTATTACGTATATCGACTGATTAAAATGTTATTTCATTTATGAAAATTAGGTATTTTTACATAACGAACGTTCGTGATTTGGGAAATCGTTTGTGTCAGCGTTAAAACTGCGATTGTAGCCAAACCTGAAACAGCACGAGAAGTGCCAGAAAAATAATTGAATTTCAGGAGAGTTCGACTTGCAAATTTTGAGTAGTAGAGTTACATTTCAATATAAAATTGAATGCTGACGCTACAGCCATTATAAAAGTTATCTTACGCCCAGTATTGCCGACAAAATTAAAATGATTTTTGTTCTAAAAGCTCCTTTGACGCAGCAAAACCTATTACCAACGTTTTAAAACAAGGTCAGTGCTGAATTTGCTTTTATAGTTAAAGGCCAGAAACTGACCACTCAAAGAGCACTTAAATTAACGCATTAATTTTTTTTTCGATAAAAAAATATGAGGGAACCTATAATTGTCTTGTCGTCAACATTGTCGTATTTGCCTTATTATTGGTTTTAATAATTTTTCAAAGCGCATTTTATCGAAACGTAATGAAGTAAATTTAAAATAAAATATAAAAAAGAGAACAATTGCAAACAACAACCTAACCTTCCACACGCTTCTAACACAAGAACGGTGATTTTACATTAGCAGACCTAGTTAAGATACAGGGTGGGGATTTGCCAACCGATGTTAAATGCTCTTGTACCAAAATGCGTTTTTATTTGTTTGGTAATACGGTTGAGCGGTTTAAAAGTACTTTCAAGTTAAAATCTCTTCCTACTAAATCCCCCTTTAAAAGATGTTGGTAATACAGGCTGTTAGGGGGTTTGACTGTATTTAAATCCGGAATTCACAGGATTATTTCCAAGTATTCTGGGTGTTTCTTACGCTAACACTAATTAACTAACAAGATATACGTTCGGCTTTCAAAAGTAAAAAAATATTTGAAAAAATAGTTAATTCTTATTTTTCTTTATTAGCACAAAATTTTGTATTGGACAACTTTTAACCCTCAAAAAGTTAAATGTTTTACAAATTTGACTGAAAATATCACTAGACTAATACATAATCATTAACTTATGACACTTTCCCGCTGATTATATGTGCTTTCAAGCTATCGTGCTATATAACAGCAACGTACAACAATAATCCGCCTTCGTCTCGCAACATTCTCGACACGAAGTTACACAAACCATCATCGGAGACAGTCTATGAGTAATTTCCTGAATCTCTCGAAACGAAAACTTTACTGACGTGATATCAACGTCGACAATAACCGTCTGCGAAAGTATGTACATACATACGCCAACATATTAACATTTTCCATTGTTGCAAAGCGAACAGGACGACGCGTGGTCGTCGTAGGCACACCGAACTTACATAGACACATACGTAGACATGAAAAATCGACAGACGACAATTACGCGACGAAAGCACGTCGGTTTAATTAAACAACCTTGGATAGCGAACATCCGCCGTAATATTCCGGCCTATCGTTAACTACGAATTCAACGGTGTAAGTAAGGCCTGAGTTAATTTCTATTTTTTCTCGTCGGTCGTTTCCGTTCGCGCCTAATTCGCCTAAATGATTTCGGCGCACGTTACGGTTTCCTCAAGCGATGAAAACAAAAAGGAAGGTGACGAAATCCGGTGTAAAAATCTCCGTAAAAAATAATGAATTTTTATAAATAACGGTAGATATATATAATATAATCTCATACGAGCATTCAGTTGCAAAATATAATACAGTGACGTATTTGGCTTCAAATGATTTATCTTTTGTGATATTAGGTTTGTCCTAACGCATATCCTGACGATATGACAGAGGGAAAACTTGTGGCATCCTACGCGTAGAATTCCTTATCAAAACGTAAGGACTAAAAAGTTTCTCCGAAGGTTCAGCAAGATAAACACTGGAGTACCACAGCGGTATAAAAGCAGTACCGCATGGTCATCACGAGGCCTTCAAAGGGCAAATCACGATAATGTCTGCGAATGAGCAGGAATAAAATTGAGAAGGCGGCGAGGCTCTTGACAGTAGACCGCCGACTTGACAAACATCTCCACACCATAGGAATAGTGAAAGATCCTATTTCATCTGTTGTTAGGAAGAGGAAGTTTTGCCACAAGTCCCCGGCGAATGTCAGGACTGAGTAGTGTTAAACTCAAACACTTTGCATTCCGATTCTTGCAGCCAGAAGGGGTAAAAGACTCCCATTGACAAGATGGTAGGTTTTATCGAGGATACCGACCTGATAAAGTAAGCATCTAAGGGGCAAAATACGCCAGCTAGCTTGAGTACGGTGGGCGATGATCACCCCTGTTGGTGTGTTTGCTCGAATGTTTGCCAAGGTTAAGTATCAGGCATGCAGAAATATTTTGGGCTACCAGAGGTCACTTGTACACCTAACTGGAATTTGGTCAAACCCGGGGAACACCACCTCTAGTAGGAACTTTGAGCGTGCCAAAAATCGAATCAACACGTAGCCTATCGCTTTGCTTCCTATCGGAAAGAAGACATGTTGAAGTTTTTATCTGCAATTAAAGATCACCGGCCTGGTTTGAAGCTGCAACCTAGAAACCAACATGCAAGCCACTATATCACTTATAAGAAGAAAGCAAAAAGTTTGTTCTAGCGAGAATCAGAAATGAATGAGCAACAATCAGATTTCAGAAAACAAAAACATTTGCAACTTGGGGGAAAGTTCCTCTTCGTCTATTTGTCTGAAATATTTAGACTTCTAACAAAGTAAGTATACCTTGTCAGAAGTGAAACCACCAACTCCTCCAATTACCTTTTTCAGATGTTCGACCCGTGGGTAAGATAATGCTACACATTTCCATAGTACTTTTCAGTTTCTATTGCAGTACTGCAACAATTTTACTTAACTATGTGTAAGAGATAATCAGAATACTAGAAATCATCTTAAATCTTATGTATCTTATACTCGAAAGCCTTATTAGATCTTTAGTTGTCCATAGACTAACTTCAGTAGTTTTTTCTCTATGCCAACATAGTGCACAGTTTATTTCCATCCCCGGACTCTTCCGAAAATTTAGTCTAAAAATCCATGGATGGCACACGCTTATCTTGCAAGACTATCAACGGTTTGGTTCTACTTGCTTTTATCGAGAATGATTAACCGGTACGGGCTTGAATTGACAAATGAAAAAAAAACGTGCTCATCATTTGAATCTAAAGTTTGACATGCAGCTTATTGTGAGATAGCCTTAATGTGTTCGGTGAGAAGAATCAGTTTTATTCCTGCTCACTAACCAAAGAAGTTAATAAATCTTTTCACCTGGCTTAAGTTGAGAGTATTTCTTCAACGGAAGCATCCCACTTCCTTCCACTCTCTCATGGAAAAGGCAAAAATATTATGTCGTAGACTTTTTTACACTCTCAAAAGAAAAAGTATTATATTTTTTCGCCTGTTTTAAGGGATTATGACAGTCTAGAGACGGTTTTTGAAGGGTGACTTCAAAAATGCTTTTTACATATAAGAAACAGTTTAATATAAAAATTGTTTCGGCACTTTATTGTGCATATATCTAAGAATGCAAATGCATGTTTTAAATACATTTTCAAATCAAAATGGTGACGTGAGCGACTGGCATCTGGATGCCTGCTCGTCGACGAGTGCTCCGAGGCTTGCAGCAAAAGTACCGTAAATGTTGTCCTAGAGCAGGAAAACAAAAACTGCCTTAAAATATATTAAAAAAGCTATAGAAATACGTAAGGAATTTTGAAGATCTTTTTCATTTAGTAATGGCAAGCTTTTTGAAAAGAAATTTTTGAAAATGTTGTTATTAAACAAAATTACAACATATCAAAAAACGGCTACGTATTTCTGTGAGGAATTCAATTTACTACATTTTGCCAAAATTTCAAGTAATTTGAATGAAATGAGTTATGCTGCAAGCCAATTTGAAAAATTCTATTAAGAGAAAAAAGGCGTGATGTCTTTTCTACATACATCAATTCTTTTTCTTCTTTCTACTCAACGTATCTTTCGTCTCCAATGCCCTGCACCATAAGCGCTATTCTTCCAAGTTGGCATTGTCGTCCTCTTCTTCTTTTCTGGTCGACGTCAAGGACTGCAGAGCCCGTCTAGACTACTCTACTGATTCCGCGCTCTGCCAGTTTCACGCGGTTTTGGTCAGCTCCAATGCAAAAGTTGTAGCATTTAGGACCTACAATTATTCCTAACACCTGCATGATTCTCATAGCATTCACCAATTCGTCAATAAAAATACATACGGCAATATCTAGGATTTTCTTGTAGCTGGATGTACATTTCGGAGAAATCGTCCAAGCTGTTGCGTTGAAGGATTCGTTTCTGCTCTGTGTAAATGCACCTGAGCAGCGATTGAGTAAATGATCTGGCTTAATTCTTCATAAATTGGTTGAATGTCTCGAAAAAGGTCTTCTGAAAGAGGTGGCTTGTGCTCGTACGAAACTAAAGTATTCGAAGCTTCAGCTTGCTTCCACGTGCATCAAGAATCTGGTGCTTCCGGGCAACGATGATGTTGGTGTTGGTGGCTCCTCGTTCGTTGAAGTGTTGTGATACAATGTTCACCAAATATCATTTCGCATCTTTTGAATGGAGTCAGGATTGCTTACACCTAATCCTTTTAATTTTCGTTTTAAATTTCGAAGTCGAGTGCCCATGCGTTTCGGTACATAATCAACACATTCTCTTTTGTGAACGATTACATCATCATATTCAAATCAGAATTACTTTGGAAATAATTTTTTAATCGCTTTAGAACCAATTGTACATTAATCTTAACACTGTAGACTACACTTTAAACAAAAAAATGTTGACCAAAAAAATTCTAGACTGTCATAACTTCTTAAACTAGAAATCCTTTTCCAACAGGAGATCATCACTTGTTTTCACTTCCTGAAATAATTAGGTGTACAACAGGTATCCAACAGTAAAGTTACTCAAATCGTTGCGTCAAAATAATCTTAACGAAACGAAAATATAAGTAAAAGAAAAAGAAAACCTACAAAATACGAAAAACAGACGTACATAAATATGTGTGAATGACATTTGAAACGCAAATGTTATCGGTCGAACGTAAACAAGGCAACATACTTTCTAGTGTCGTTATTATTCAAATATTTACATACCTAAGGCTGCGATACAAACCGTAATTCCGAAGCTATTTTTCGTCTACGTAACGGTTCACACGTGAACGGGACGGCAGACATATGAAGGGTAAAAAGGAAGCAATCGCCGGCGATTTTTCAACGCATACCTAGGGAATGGACAGCGAAGCGTTTCGGATAACGTAGCGGAGGTGTAAGGCGGCGTCGAATTACCGAAAGCAAGGTAATTGTGTTAGCATTCCGACGGATTATGTAGTAGTAGGTGAAGGCTGATCTCTATCGAGTCATCAAAACCAAGGCCGAGGAAGCCAGTGATCGCCCTCAGCTTGGCGGAAATAGGCCGAGGATTAAGAATAGTATTTTAGTAGTGCGTTTCCTTTATCTATACGAACGACGTATTTGGAAATGATCGTTGTTGAAGTGTGTGTGTGTTTGTAATTCCAGCTCATTTATCTTTATTTATGACTTAATTGCTCACATTAAAGTAGGTTAATGTTTGCTTTTATGCAAGACTACCACTTTTTAAGCAGGAAATTATTAGGTGTCGATTTGAATAAGTTTCACACGCTCTGCGTTTCGTATCTTATCTCGATGAACTCGACAAATAAGAAAGAAATACCGAGTTGCTTGAGGTACTCAATCAACAATACACAAGCTGTGGGGCTTATCACCGTTCGAAAACATCTTGCAAGTGTGTTTGTCGAGCGTGCATTCGATACATATTTATGCGTGTATATGATATAATGAACGTGTTTGTAAGGTGAAATTGTAACGTAACTATTCGCTGCTATCTTAGTTAGACCTTGGTAATGACTTTGTAGCGATTAGTTGATTACAAAGACTGTGGTGTTTTAACACATTGACTTCCAACATTAATAGCCAACTGGCTATTAAATATGATAGCCACAATACATTCACATGTCAGGCCACAGTTACCACAAATTGGTCACTTATTGTTAGACACAAATCTTGTAAAAATTTGCTTGCTGGCTCGCCTGCGATGTGCTCAAATATGATAGCCATGGTCCGTGCTGAAAAACTTGAATCCAGTGTTCGCAATACGGTGGTCGAACCTAGTCAAACGATTTTCTGGACAGTATCAACCTTCGGACTTAAAATATCTACTTCGTTCGTGGTCAAACATGGCCACACGTTGTTCCGCTCAGTATCGACTTTAATCTATCTATCTATCTATCTATAATCCTCAACAAAATAACTGGTAAATAATTTGGATATATAAGTAATTTATGTTATACCCTAATGAAATTTCGAGCGATGGTCAAACGTCGTCAAAAGATTTTCTGTACAGTTTTGACCTTAATCCTTGAATATCTACACTGAATAACCTTTTTCAATAAATCAATAATTTCTGTTGCTCTTAACTAGAAATTCATGAGGTGGTCAAATATGATGAAATGATGATCTAAACGGTGTTGACTACCAATCTGAAAATATCCATTTTATATTGAACTTTATCAAAATTCTAAGCGGTGGTCAAACGATTTGCTACACGCGAGGAATGTTTCATCATGGATTACTGATGTTTGAAAAAATTTTTTCCAAATAATGGAGCGTGGTCAAACAAAACTATTTTGTGATCAAACATAGTTAAATATCATCAAAGAAAATGGTCAAACAAATATATCGTTTCCGAGGATCTTTTCCTATTTTGCGGTGCCAACTTCACGGACCTCTAAACATGAGCTTTTCACAAGGATTGAATAAAACGTACGGTAAAATTTCCTACAGTAGTGATGATTTGGGGCTGCATGACAGTTTCAGGATTAGGATCCATGAATTTATTACATTAGGATTCATGAATTTATTTATGGTACCGTGAATGCCGCGAGATATCAACAAACATTGCAAAACAGTCTGCTACCAAGTATCGTGAAGTTAAAAGTTAGCGAAAATTCCATTTTTCAGCAGGATTAGGCGTCCTGTCATGCGGTAAAAACCACAAAAAGGAGTTTGTTGACCACAAGGTCAATGTTCTTTCTTGGCCTTCCAACAGTCCTGCCCTCAATGTCACTGAAACAGTGTGGTTTCATATGAAACAAACATTGAAGAACAATCCACAACGAACATTATCGGAATTTAGAGCCAAAATAGAGCAAAATTTGAAATGGATTTACTCCTGAAAAGTGCAAATCCTTAGTTGTGTTAATGCCTAACCGAATTCAAGCGGTAATAAAATCTCAGGGCGATGTTACTCCATTTTCGACGTGAAAATTCGTGCTATCTCTCAAAATTTAGTTACCACACAATATGTTAATTAGAGATGATGGAATAAGTATTTTCTTTTGGTATTGCTGATTGGCGCCAATTGTTGTTAATTCACTAGTTACTAAGTATTAAATTTCAAAAATTATTAGAAAAACTATACTGTCAAATATCTGACTAATATACGTATTTTATTTTGTCTCTCGGGCTCGTAAGGTTCGATAAACGACAGTTTGGTTCGCTGAAAGAACAGTCTATATACAGCGAAGAAGTATGCGCTTGTCGAAAAACACGATAGACCTATACGAGTTTTATATGTTTCCTCACTCACATATATCAAACTCGTATTGGTATATCGCCTTCTTTCGACAAATGCGTGTCTTATTCGCTGTATATAGACTGTTCTTTCAGCGAACTAGACGCGCGTTTGTCGAATCTTACTTACAAATATTCTCGTACAACAACTAAGTGTTCAAAACGGCTGACATTTTCAGAGATACCTTTCAAAGGATGTAGAGTTGTAGCATTGGAGTGGGCTAAGACTAGTAACGCCATTTTCATGTTGAGACTCACAACTTTTTAGCCCACCCTCGTATATCAATTTCTAAAATCTGCTGTTTTCCAGAATAGGTGTCGAATAGGATCGAAGTTAATTCATTAAGTTCTCAACCGCAAAAACTCTTTATTTTCATTCCGATGTTGAAAACAGAATATGATTTCGTCTAGATTTTATGGATGTGGTACAAAGCATAAGATGTTCTGATCTCAAAAGAACGTATCGCCACAATCCTTCTAGAAAATCTTACGAGATATAAATCCGGATATGAATTCCAACTCGCCTTCGCGTATCTTCGGCGAAAAGCAAAGATCCGTTGACCCAATTCCTTCGGGAGCAGGAGGATAAGAAAAGCGAAAAACTATTAGGCGAATGCCCAGCGATTTATTCAGCTCCGATTTCACGGAAGACGGGCGTATTGTTTCCGTCTCCGACACCGACGGGGAATAATATCCAAAGTATGTACGTTACATTATAAATAACACCTCGAAAGTCTGACGTTCCAGTCACGCCAACAACGCGACTTATTCTGGTAAGCGCGACGAAGAAAAACGTAAGCGAGCGTCGTGATGCAATTCTTCGAGTTCCTCCGTCCGTACTCTTCGCGTCGCCGAAACGCAAAGGAACGGCGACATTCTAGTTTCGGTAGCGTGATAATAATAGAGCTTAAGAAGCTTACGGTTATAGCTGCGGCGTTACATAAATAGATGGTTAGATCTGCGAGTTTGTAATCCCGGGATTATCCGAGCAACACATTATTCTGTGTCACATTAATCTTTTTTTTTTGTGGATAGTGTGAAAACGATCTAAAAAATAACATTTCGCTTTACGTACGTAGATGAGCGTTATAGATCACATTCTTTACGTAGTCGTATTGCTTTGTTTGAAATGTGAGCTTTTGCAATAAATATAGAGCGGACGAAAAAAGTAGAGGATGGGATCAGACCGAAACCGGAGTTCATAAAAGATTTATGTTGGAATCGATGTCTTGAAAGTGAAATGAAGTTGAGGACCAATGGCTAAGAAATATCCACGAAAGATAACAATTAGGGTAAGATAATTGTGTCGTCCCAGCATCCGTAATAGCTGGAGCAGCCAACGAAACTAGGCACGCGCCTTTCTGATGTGGACGCGTAAACATTTCCCGGGTGGCAAAACAGTTCAAATTCGTACACATTCATCAATGATTGGCTGCTCCAGCTCCAGTTAGGGCTAGGACGACACGATTATGTTACCCTCACAATAATTGATTTACAATTAGCCCAATTAATGTAGAAGAATCCCTAGATATTACGAAGTAAACGCTGGTCCTATTTAATTAACCTTCCTATACTCATGTCAAAATGAAAGACGTATACTATACTATATAAATCGGTCTCACAGACCGTATGCGTGAGTATAGGAAGGTTAAAAATTGATGTAAGTTGGAAAATATAAAATCGAAATAAACTGGGGTTTGTTTAGGGGTGGGTTTCTTTGGTCGTTTTCTTCTGTGTCTATATGTGAAATGGAGCCCCGCTCTATTTACCGCCTGCTTAAGACCAGTTCGGTTGGAACCTGATTAGGGTTTCGGCCATCTAGTTCATTTCTGGCGGTTGCAGTTGCCTTCTTGCGTTATTTTTCTTCATCGCCTGACAGTGGTCAAAAATCACAAACAGCTGGTCATAACGCAAAACAAAAATGCTTTTCTCTTTTGATATTTGAAGATTCAAATGATTATAGTAGTACCCCTAGCATCATTTGAAATCGTTAATGTCAGGTGGCCCTCTGAACTGGCGTGTGTCTTCCTCATTTATAAACGTCGAATGCATTACAACGCGTGCACATTGTGGCAAAAAATATAAGTTTTTGAAAAGCGCATAGTTCTTTAAGGAAGTGACCAATTTTAATAGAACGATATCGAGTTTTCTCACGAATTATTATATATATTTTAATAAATAACTAATCGCAAAGATATATAACAACACCACACCCGTATCTTATCGAACAAACTGTTTGAAGCTATTAAGGGGAGGGGGAAGTCATTTAAACGTACGTATCTTCGAGATTTTGAAGAAATGTAAAGGTTTATTGAATTGATACCTAGCATATTTCAAAATATAACACATCAAGTACAGCGGCAATTTTTTCAGACTGGAATATTTTAAAATGGGGGCACCACAGCTGCAGGAAGTCGGCACCTTAGAATTGCGCCGTGCAAGCTACAGGCCTCAAATCTCAATTAAAATCGAAAAATCAAATTTTCATCTTTAAACTACATTAATATGCCTTGCATGACGGAGAGAAAAAAATAAATAAAACAAAATATAAAGTTTAAGACCATTTTGAAAAACAAAATTACTTATTTTTGTATAAACAATCGGTAAAAAATTTATTTTTAAAATTTTTTTTTAAAACTCGAATGTCAGGCAATGGTCAGTAAGTTAGAGAATATGTTGGGATAGGGCAATAAAGGAAAGACTAATAATTATTATAACGGAAAGTTCTTTTATTTTATATCAGCTTTGCACAAGAAAGAACAAGACCGTTTTCTTACAGAAGGCGCATGCAAAGTTGCTTAACACATCAACATACAAAGACTATTCGTTGAACGCTACGACACATCTCACCCGTATGGAACTGTTTTTCTTATTTTAAACAAACAATAATCATTATATATGTGTTTATTAATATAAAAACAACAAATTTTTAAGAAATTTAAAAAAGAATACGCATTTATCCTACAGGATGTGGTTGGCACTGCCATCAATAGGAACTTAGTGCGCTTCTCGACGATACTTTATTGGGAATGAAATAATAGGAAAAAATCTCTGTCCTTATTTATTTTTTCCGCCTAAAGATTAAGTCGTCTAAGTGTCTAGTGGTTACCAATGGGAAACGTAATAAGTTAAATTTTTGGATTATAAACTAAAATTCCATAAAATAACTTTATTGCAGTCAACAACTAGGTATGTATATTATAATATTGCTTACGTGACATTATTGCAATTTTTACAAAAACAATTGCCAATATGAGTTACAACAGTCGTATCAAATGTCACGAGGTCGCCCACGTGCACTAACTATTATGACCTATTCAAACTTACAAAAAGTACGGTTTACAACGGAAACCTGCAGGAGCATAGAAAATAAATGTATAATGTATGGCTAGCACTGATAACTTCTAGTTCTCAAAGGGTTAAGTACGTAATTTACGACGGGCCTATGTGTTTAGGTATCAATTCATTTTTGACGTGTGTTATTGGTACGCAACGTTTAGACTCGCATTCTTTCGTGAGAATATAAGTATTCCACTTGAGTTTTCCAACAGAAAAAAGTATTTCTGGTAAGTTTCATCAAAATCGGTTGCAAATTCATTGAGGTACATTGCACGGTGCGCAAAATTTTACGTTTTGAGGAAAACGGCTTTAAAGTCTCGATACTTTTTTTCTTCTTGCAATTTGGTACACTACTTGGCCGTCGCTGACGACGAGGACGACTTGGACAATAATTTGATCCACTCTAATTCGTTTTTCAACATTCGGCGTTTGTTGACGCTGGGTGCTGTTTGGAACGTGACACTTGTATAAACTACAGGGATATCAATTCTTCGAATTCGGATGTAATAATTGAGGAATATATTCTCCAAGTGTTAAACTAATTTTCTAAGTAAAAAATGATCCAGGATCATTTGATAATATATAAATTTATAGGGTGATCGTTTACTATTATAAAAAAACAATTAATTTTTATTACAACCTCTGAAAGCTACACATTTTCTTTCTACTTTACATTTTCGTAGACTTTAACCAAATTGTTCCTGTAAGTACTACTTCTAAACTCCACCTCTTATAATTTAAGAAAGGCAATTTGCACTTCCAGATCTGTCTACGTTCCAGTTGCTTCGCTTTTATTTTAACTTATTTGAGGGCAAAACCCCTATTCCAAACTTTTCGCGGCCGCAGCAAAAAGATCGAGAAAAACTGCTTATACGTTTCCTTATGGCAATTTACGACTGACACACCCCGGTCACCATAAACAAGGACGACCCTGTGCGCCCCTATAACAGCAAATGTAAGTCGAACATCGAGGGTTTGTACAGTCGTCTAGAAAAGTATCCGCACAAAAACTGGGGACGTAAAGAACAATTTAAGACACAATTTTCTAAATCATGAAATAGAACTGCTACCTTACAATACGTCGACAGCAATTGTTTAGTTCTTCGCAAAATCGATTGAATGAATACGCCCTCATCGCTTCCTTTTCTGAAAGTTTCTCTCGAATGTAGATATCTCGTAAAAATGATCAATTGATGATCAAATTGACGAAATAAAACAATTACAGTCTGTTTGTTAGAATTTTGGAAATATCCCTCATAGTTACCATCCAACTGAAAAATTTGAATACTTTCTAGGTTGCCTACACAATCATCCCTCCGTATATACGATCGGCTAGATAAAAGTATAATAGCCGACGAAGAATTGGTTTGACGGGAATTGCAGCTCGTCGGAATATGTCGGCAGCCTGTGCAAACCCAACTACCATGGATAATAAGCTTTCAGTTCCTACCATATCTAGTGTGCTCTTCGCCATTCATTAACGGGTGAGAGATGGGCGCCGCTTCTAACGCGATCACGTGACCTCGCCGTGTTAAAATCCTGGTAAGTGCTACCTACACAGGTAGAGCTAGTAGCTGTCGTAAGCGGCCGGGTGGTATTGATCAATTGTTTGGTGGTAAAGTCGACGGAGGAAGAGAGAAAAAGAGCAACACCACCAGTTAGTTTTAGAATGACTGGTCTCCCGTACAAGTGCCGAGTTAATTAAGGCCGCGATGCTCTCCTCCTCGGACATCGGAAGGTCGCCCAATGGAATAATTAAATAATGCTTTTACGGCGAACGTCGTTAAAACGATTACGGCGTTTATGGTTTCGCTTTAAAATAATTAGGAGGAGGAATTTCTCGTTCGAAGGTTCTAATAAAATTATTTCGGCGCGAACTAGATACTGGTCGATTTCTGCATTAAGAAATAAAAATACAATAAGAGCGCAAATGGTGGTAAATCAAAAACATTACATAATTGAAAATGAATAACAACGCAGTTTAATATTATGAAAACAATTCGTAACGTGAACGAGGGTTTGTAGTTCTCTTGATATGCAATCGTGTAAATACGCGTGATACGAGTATTGAATAGTTTACGTGGAACTGAGGAATATCACATTAAAAAGCTATTAGTAAATGAAAGTCACGCTCGGTGGAATGGACCTATGTACATATGCATATACAACATCACAACAAAATTAGTCTAATAAGATTTTAAATCTAGTAATGCACTGGGAAATTCCAAATATTACTACGGTGGAACATCACGCAGGTCGCCCAAGTAATATCATGCGTTTTGACGCGCTTATTCCAATGGTATAGTACTTCTACAATTATACATTATTTCAAACGGTTGCCGTGGAAAAAATCGCTAAAAATAGCTAAGGTCGCATACCCACTTCCGCTAATATAGTACTTAGGAGGTTCAATCCTACATCAATGGAAGCGTCTTGATGAGACGAATTCAACGGCGAGGCATTTTCTTACTACACTCCAACGGTTACCGAGAAAATCGCAAAAAACAGCGAAAAAAAACCGCGAAAAATCGCAAACTTGCACCCACGGAACGGATTTCTTCAAGCTACGACATTCTCTTCTACACCTTTCGAAAGAGAATCACCCCCGGATTGGCTTTCTATCGTTAATAGTTTAGGCGCTACAAGCGCTTGAAATGTGCCCATTTTCGCCCTATATTCACCCCTTTATTCGGTCTATTTTAAACGGTTTTGACCGAATTTCGGATGGTGTTTTCTCGAAACCTATGCGTTCCACGTTCGAACCGATATGTTCTACGTAATTTGCGGTCCAAATATCTATATTCTAACGCAAAATAACTTCAAAATTCGAACATGAATTTTCGTTATCTGCCAAAATTCAAATCGCTCTCACTACTTTATTTATTGCTCGATCACGATCGAATAGACCTTTCTAGAAGCAGATTTCGCCTAGGAATCGAATGGAACAACAACGAATGAGCTATCTATAATAGTTTTCACGCTAGATCGAAATTATAGTAATTTTGGGTAACAAATTTTTCAAACTTCAAACTACCATACCTCCGGAACAGTAAGACTTAGGGACCTGCGGCTTGTTTCATTTTAATCAGCTCCTCTAGTACTAGAAGCCTGCCGAGTTTGAACTCGCTAGCGCTATCGGAGGTATGCTATCTCGAAAAACAGAATTTCTATGCTTTGAAATTAACCCGGACAAAAATATTTTTGCGTTCAATCGCGTTCAAAATATATCTATCCGATAGATTTTGGCCCGTAGAAACCCAATGGCCCATCCCGGACGCTGTATCTTACCGTTCTCGAGATAAGGTAAAGTTTGTCCGATCGTGTTCGAAATATGCCTAATTTCAAATCGCTCTCACTACGGTATTTATGGCTCAATCGCGATTGAGTAGACCTTAATCGAATAGAATATGAACGAACGCGGTACCTCTAATAATTTTCGTTGTTTAGTACCTCACTTCGTCATCTCCAAAATTCATTACACTTCGATTCATCTATGGTGTCTAGTAAGATTTAAAATAAGCACCAATTATTTTAATATGCAAGGATCAATACCCGCAGACTCCATACAACCACCAACAATAAATTTCAATGTCTGCCAGGACGATTCCATCGTGGCAAGTGTTGTACCGAACCATCAGACGGCAATCAAAAAGACATTCCCAGAAACCAATTACCGACTTTAGTTAATTGTATAAAAACGTTTTACGTTGACATTCCAACATCTTAAGCATCGATCATGCCTACGCTTCATCAACTAAATATAGAGGATTGTAAGTACCATGTCGAATAGGAGGAAAAGGATACTCGCTAGCCTACTGCATGGATGTCGCGTAGCTTCCGACAAGAACGACTGAAAGACAATTCACCCCTATATATACAACCTAAATATAGTACCGGCGTAGACATACATATATGTCCATGTTTAAGCTCGGGACGCCCCTTGATATATACTCCCCGTGTTAGGAGAAGGGTTAAGCGTGTATATACACAAGACATGAAAACAAATCCGGCGGCAATGTTTTGAGAACATGAAACTCCAACGTCTAATTCACATAGGTGTTGAGGGAAGTAGGTAAACGAGGTGAAGGAATTATAGGAGTAAACATGTGTAGGAGCAACTCTGTTTTGGGAAAGTTGCTAACGAGAACATGTGTTTGAAATATTAGCGCAGTTATTACGAATTATTTATAGTCACTTTTAATAATTTATCTACGAACAGGTGGGTCGTGCACCGACCTGTTTGCGATAGTAAAGTTAAGTCCAAACACAATTTCCATAATATTTCAAAATCATGTACTACGCAGTTTACACTTAAACTTCATTGACGTCCAGTTATAAGTAAACATCACGCTGTATCTCTTACCGTTCTCGAGCTAAAGAAAATTTCGTCCGATTCTGTTTGAAATAGGCCTATCGGATAGGTCTCGACGAGTAGATTCCAAATATGGCATTATAAACGCTGTAGCTCCAACCGTTACGGAGATATGGACGTTAAAAGTTCAACTTTGTCCGATCGCGTTCATTCATACACCAATCGACGCGTCTTGACGCGCTGATTCCAACGGTATATGATTTGTTTAGATTATTTTAAACGGTTGCCGAGAAAATGCAAAAAACCGCAAAAAATAGCTAAAATCACATAGCCCTTTTTCACTAATATGGGACTTAGGACGTTCAATCCTACATCAATCGATGCGTCTTGACGAGACGAATTCAACGGTGTAGGATTTTTTTACTTTACTCCAACGGTTACCGAGAAAATCGCAAAAAAACGCGAAAAAATCGCAAAAAAACGCTAAATTTTACCCTAGGAATGGATTTTTTCAAGCTACGACATTCCCTCCTACACCATTCGAAAGAGCTCGTTTTTCTGATTCAGAATCAACCCCGGATCGCCTTTCTATCGTTTATCGTTTAGGCGCTACGAGCGCTTGAAGTTTGCATATTTTCGCCCTATATACACCCTTATATTAGGTCCACTTTGACCGTTTTGCCCCAACTTCGAATGGCGTTTTCTCAAGATCTATGCGTTCCACGTCCGAACCGATATGTTCTACGTAATTATCGGTCCCAATATGTATATTTTGGCGCAAAATAACTGCGAAATTTGAACAAAAATTTTTCGTCAAATAACCAATATTAACCCCTTATATTAGGTCGATTTTACGTATTTTGCCCTAATTTCGAAAGGCGTTTTCTCAAGATCTATGCGTTCTACGTTCGAACCGATATGTTCTACGTAATTACCGGTTCGAATATGTATATTCTGACCTGAAATAACTTCGAAATTCGGACATGAGTTTTTCGTCAAATGACCAGTTTTCCGTTAAAAATCGAGATTTTCGTTAAGCGCCAAATTTCAAATCGCTCTCACTACTTTATTTATTGTTCGATAGCGACCGGATAGACTTTTCTAGAAGTAGATTTCGCCTAGGAATCGAATGGAACAACAACGAACGAGCTATCTATAATAGTTTTCGCGCTAGAACGAAATTATGGTAATTTTGGGTAACAAATTTTTCAAACTTTAAACTACCATATCTCCGGAACGGTAAGACTTAGAGACCTGCGGTTTGTTTCATTTTAATCAGCTCCTCGAGTACTAGAAGCCTGCCGAGTTTGAACTCGCTAGTGCTATCGGAAGTATGCTATCTCGGAAAACCGACAAAATTTCTATGCTTTGAGGTAGAAATTCATTTTGACAAAAAATTTTTTGCGTCCAATCGCGTTTAAAATATGCCTATCCGATAGATTTTGACCCGTAGAATCCAAATCTTCCATCCCCGACGCTGTATCTCTTATCGTTCTCGAGCTAAAGAAAATTTCGTCCGATTCTGTTTGAAATAGGCCTATCGGATAGGTCTCGACGAGTAGATTCCAAATATGGCATTATAAACGCTGTAGCTCCAACCGTTACGGAGATATGGACGTTAAAAGTTCAACTTTGTCCGATCGCGTTCATTCATACACCAATCGACGCGTCTTGACGCGCTGATTCCAACGGTATATGATTTGTTTAGATTATTTTAAACGGTTGCCGAGAAAATGCAAAAAACCGCAAAAAATAGCTAAAATCACATAGCCCTTTTTCACTAATATGGGACTTAGGACGTTCAATCCTACATCAATCGATGCGTCTTGACGAGACGAATTCAACGGTGTAGGATTTTTACTTTACTCCAACGGTTACCGAGAAAATCGCAAAAAAACGCGAAAAAATCGCAAAAACGCTAAATTTCACCCTAGGAATGGATTTTTTCAAGCTACGACATTCCCTCCTACACCATTCGAAAGAGCTCGTTTTTCTGATTCAGAATCAACCCCGGATCGCCTTTCTATCGTTTATCGTTTAGGCGCTACGAGCGCTTGAAGTTTGCATATTTTCGCCCTATATACACCCTTATATTAGGTCCATTTTGACCGTTTTGCCCCAACTTCGAATGGCGTTTTCTCAAGATCTATGCGTTCCACGTCCGAACCGATATGTTCTACGTAATTATCGGTCCCAATATGTATATTTTGGCGCAAAATAACTGCGAAATTTTAACAAAAATTTTTCGTCAATTAGCCAATATTAACCCCTTATATTAGGTCGATTTTACGTATTTTGCCCTAATTTCGAAAGGCGTTTTCTCAAGATCTATGCGTTCTACGTTCGAACCGATATGTTCTACGTAATTACCGGTTCGAATATGTATATTCTGACCTGAAATAACTTCGAAATTCGGACATGAGTTTTTCGTCAAATGACCAGTTTTCCGTTAAAAATCGAGATTTTCGTTAAGCGCCAAATTTCAAATCGCTCTCACTACTTTATTTATTGTTCGATAGCGACCGGATAGACTTTTCTAGAAGTAGATTTCGCCTAGGAATCGAATGGAACAACAACGAACGAGCTATCTATAATAGTTTTCGCGCTAGAACGAAATTATGGTAATTTTGGGTAACAAATTTTTTCAAACTTTAAACTACCATATCTCCGGAACGGTAAGACTTAGAGACCTGCGGTTTGTTTCATTTTAATCAGCTCCTCGAGTACTAGAAGCCTGCCGAGTTTGAACTCGCTAGTGCTATCGGAAGTATGCTATCTCGGAAAACCGACAAAATTTCTATGCTTTGAGGTAGAAATTCATTTTGACAAAAATTTTTTTGCGTCCAATCGCGTTTAAAATATGCCTATCCGATAGATTTTGACCCGTAGAATCCAAATCTTCCATCCCCGACGCTGTATCTCTTATCGTTCTCGAGCTAAAGAAAATTTCGTCCGATTCTGTTTGAAATAGGCCTATCGGATAGGTCTCGACGAGTAGATTCCAAATATGGCATTATAAACGCTGTAGCTCCAACCGTTACGGAGATATGGACGTTAAAAGTTCAACTTTGTCCGATCGCGTTCATTCATACACCAATCGACGCGTCTTGACGCGCTGATTCCAACGGTATATGATTTGTTTAGATTATTTTAAACGGTTGCCGAGAAAATGCAAAAAACCGCAAAAAATAGCTAAAATCACATAGCCCTTTTTCACTAATATGGGACTTAGGACGTTCAATCCTACATCAATCGATGCGTCTTGACGAGACGAATTCAACGGTGTAGGATTTTTTTACTTTACTCCAACGGTTACCGAGAAAATCGCAAAAAAACGCGAAAAAATCGCAAAAAAACGCTAAATTTCACCCTAGGAATGGATTTTTTCAAGCTACGACATTCCCTCCTACACCATTCGAAAGAGCTCGTTTTTCTGATTCAGAATCAACCCCGGATCGCCTTTCTATCGTTTATCGTTTAGGCGCTACGAGCGCTTGAAGTTTGCATATTTTCGCCCTATATACACCCTTATATTAGGTCCATTTTGACCGTTTTGCCCCAACTTCGAATGGCGTTTTCTCAAGATCTATGCGTTCCACGTCCGAACCGATATGTTCTACGTAATTATCGGTCCCAATATGTATATTTTGGCGCAAAATAACTGCGAAATTTTAACAAAAATTTTTCGTCAATTAGCCAATATTAACCCCTTATATTAGGTCGATTTTACGTATTTTGCCCTAATTTCGAAAGGCGTTTTCTCAAGATCTATGCGTTCTACGTTCGAACCGATATGTTCTACGTAATTACCGGTTCGAATATGTATATTCTGACCTGAAATAACTTCGAAATTCGGACATGAGTTTTTCGTCAAATGACCAGTTTTCCGTTAAAAATCGAGATTTTCGTTAAGCGCCAAATTTCAAATCGCTCTCACTACTTTATTTATTGTTCGATAGCGACCGGATAGACTTTTCTAGAAGTAGATTTCGCCTAGGAATCGAATGGAACAACAACGAACGAGCTATTTATAATAGTTTTCGCGCTAGAACGAAATTATGGTAATTTTGGGTAACAAATTTTTTCAAACTTTAAACTACCATATCTCCGGAACGGTAAGACTTAGAGACCTGCGGTTTGTTTCATTTTAATCAGCTCCTCGAGTACTAGAAGCCTGCCGAGTTTGAACTCGCTAGTGCTATCGGAAGTATGCTATCTCGGAAAACCGACAAAATTTCTATGCTTTGAGGTAGAAATTCATTTTGACAAAAAATTTTTTGCGTCCAATCGCGTTTAAAATATGCCTATCCGATAGATTTTGACCCGTAGAATCCAAATCTTCCATCCCCGACGCTGTATCTCTTATCGTTCTCGATCTAAAGAAAATTTCGTCCGATTCTGTTTGAAATAGGCCTATCGGATAGGTCTCGACGAGTAGATTCCAAATATGGCATTATAAACGCTGTAGCTCCAACCGTTACGGAGATATGGACGTTAAAAGTTCAACTTTGTCCGATCGCGTTCATTCATACACCAATCGACGCGTCTTGACGCGCTGATTCCAACGGTATATGATTTGTTTAGATTATTTTAAACGGTTGCCGAGAAAATGCAAAAAACCGCAAAAAATAGCTAAAATCACATAGCCCTTTTTCACTAATATGGGACTTAGGACGTTCAATCCTACATCAATCGATGCGTCTTGACGAGACGAATTCAACGGTGTAGGATTTTTTACTTTACTCCAACGGTTACCGAGAAAATCGCAAAAACGCGAAAAAATCGCAAAAAACGCTAAATTTCACCCTAGGAATGGATTTTTTCAAGCTACGACATTCCCTCCTACACCATTCGAAAGAGCTCGTTTTTCTGATTCAGAATCAACCCCGGATCGCCTTTCTATCGTTTATCGTTTAGGCGCTACGAGCGCTTGAAGTTTGCATATTTTCGCCCTATATACACCCTTATATTAGGTCCATTTTGACCGTTTTGCCCCAACTTCGAATGGCGTTTTCTCAAGATCTATGCGTTCCACGTCCGAACCGATATGTTCTACGTAATTATCGGTCCCAATATGTATATTTTGGCGCAAAATAACTGCGAAATTTGAACAAAAATTTTTCGTCAAATAACCAATATTAACCCCTTATATTAGGTCGATTTTACGTATTTTGCCCTAATTTCGAAAGGCGTTTTCTCAAGATCTATGCGTTCTACGTTCGAACCGATATGTTCTACGTAATTACCGGTTCGAATATGTATATTCTGACCTGAAATAACTTCGAAATTCGGACATGAGTTTTTCGTCAAATGACCAGTTTTCCGTTAAAAATCGAGATTTTCGTTAAGCGCCAAATTTCAAATCGCTCTCACTACTTTATTTATTGTTCGATAGCGACCGGATAGACTTTTCTAGAAGTAGATTTCGCCTAGGAATCGAATGGAACAACAACGAACGAGCTATCTATAATAGTTTTCGCGCTAGAACGAAATTATGGTAATTTTGGGTAACAAATTTTTTCAAACTTTAAACTACCATATCTCCGGAACGGTAAGACTTAGAGACCTGCGGTTTGTTTCATTTTAATCAGCTCCTCGAGTACTAGAAGCCTGCCGAGTTTGAACTCGCTAGTGCTATCGGAAGTATGCTATCTCGGAAAACCGACAAAATTTCTATGCTTTGAGGTAGAAATTCATTTTGACAAAAATTTTTTTGCGTCCAATCGCGTTTAAAATATGCCTATCCGATAGATTTTGACCCGTAGAATCCAAATCTTCCATCCCCGACGCTGTATCTCTTATCGTTCTCGAGCTAAAGAAAATTTCGTCCGATTCTGTTTGAAATAGGCCTATCGGATAGGTCTCGACGAGTAGATTCCAAATATGGCATTATAAACGCTGTAGCTCCAACCGTTACGGAGATATGGACGTTAAAAGTTCAACTTTGTCCGATCGCGTTCATTCATACACCAATCGACGCGTCTTGACGCGCTGATTCCAACGGTATATGATTTGTTTAGATTATTGTAAACGGTTGCCGAGAAAATACAAAAAACCGCAAAAAATAGCTAAAATCACATACCCCTTTTTCACTAATATGGGACTTAGGACGTTCAATCCTACATCAATCGATGCGTCTTGACGAGACGAATTCAACGGTGTAGGATTTTTACTTTACTCCAACGGTTACCGAGAAAATCGCAAAAAACCGCGAAAAAATCGCAAAAAAACGCTAAATTTCACCCTAGGAATGGATTTTTTCAAGCTACGACATTCCCTCCTACACCATTCGAAAGAGCTCGTTTTTCTGATTCAGAATCAACCCCGGATCGCCTTTCTATCGTTTATCGTTTAGGCGCTACGAGCGCTTGAAGTTTGCATATTTTCGCCCTATATACACCCTTATATTAGGTCCATTTTGACCGTTTTGCCCCAACTTCGAATGGCGTTTTCTCAAGATCTATGCGTTCCACGTCCGAACCGATATGTTCTACGTAATTATCGGTCCCAATATGTATATTTTGGCGCAAAATAACTGCGAAATTTGAACAAAAATTTTTCGTCAAATGACCAATTTTCCGTTAAAATCGGGATTTTCGTTAAATGCCAAATTTCAAATCGCTCTCACTACTTTATTTATTGTTCGATAGCGACCGAATAGACTTTTCTAGAAGTAGATTTCGCCTAGGAATCGAATGGAACAACAACGAACGAGCGATCTATAATAGTTTTCGCGCTAGAACGAAATTACGAACGCGCTGTGAGTACATACGATATCATTATCTGCTGGGAGTCACCTACCTATATTACGGGATATGCTCCGGGGATATTCCTTTTCTTTATGTAACAATGTATTACATCCTGTATGCAGTAGGTGTTTACGGTAATCTTTAATATAATCGAAATTATAGAGCGCAAGCTCTATATTTTGCTAGAAAATTAATAATTCCGAATCTAATTGAATCTGTTGCCTATTTCGCCGCTCGCTTTAATAAGAGGATCTGGCAAACGATGCATTCTAAGCAACAGAAGCCGAGGTAACCCAATGCATATAATTTCCATGGATAACTGTAAGAAGATCGTGTAATACATGACAATGGAGTCATATTTGAACAACTGTACATACAACACATGCTTGTATGCTCTTCGTTTTGGTAACTGTTAAGAATTCTTGTGTAAGTCAGATATCATCATTTATATTTGAGACTACAACAATATTTTCGTATGGAATAGAGGTTGAAGATGCACTGGATGCCCAAGATATTTCTCGTTAGAAAAAATTATTGCTACCGAAGTGCTTGAATGTTATCAAGGTAATTTCTTGGGAAAGAGTCAGCAGGATGAGGGGAGGGAAATTAAATAAGAATATTACAGGATCAAAAAAGGGTGAGATCGAAACAATCAGTCAATATGGAGAAGTCACTGCGTAAAACTGGAAAGAAAATACATAAAGAATCAACAATGGAAATCCTGTGTAGTAAATCCAAATATAAACCGCAAGATGACAGATATGATGGTAACGTCCATAAAATCTTTTCAAATGTAATATACAAAAGCTTTTCCTTGGATTTAAGGAACAACGCACTCGTAAAAACTAAAAATAAGTCAATTTTACAACGCGTAAAATATTACACAACATCGTCGTCAGCTTTCCCTTTTTTCCAACCGACACGTACGTTTGGTGTATATTCGCTCGAAACATAAACAAAGATAATGCCTATATATTCGTAATATCTCTTTATACACACATAGCTAATTATACAGGACGCGAGAACAGTTTTAACGTTAATTCATTATACTTACGATGCATAAACCCGTTCACTTTCACATCTCCGCGACCGCAAAATTGTATTAAAATAATATTAAAACGATAACAAAGCGAGTTTCATTTCGATGATTTTCTGGAGGGACCCACTTCAACAGGAACTGCGGCTTGATTTGCTTGGTACTGGCGGAAAATTCGATAAACCGCTATTAATAGGACAGCTAATTAGGGATTCGTCTTTTAGATCCGGCGGTCGCCCGTAAACTTTAATTGGCATAACATCCTGTTAATGAAAAAATTATTAGCAATTAGTATTAGGGATAAAAATTTTTGATGTGGAACAGAACCGCAATGAGACGGAACGTTAATTGCACTCACGAAGGGAAGTTGGAAGATTGCTCCCACATTTCGTCGCATCCAATAGGAGGCACTTGTTTCAATCTTGAAAAAAAAGATGCCCTTTTAAATCCGGATTTAACAGCGGAAATGACTCGGAGCTGAGCCGATCCATCAAATGAATTTTGCCGCTTTCATTAAAACTGCTTAAATAAACTTCCCCATGTAATGGGTTTTGTGATAAGAAGCTGCTTTTCAAATTCCGGTTACAAATTTGAGGTTACGAGAAACCTTACCATTTCAAGTTTGCAATTCCAGTAAAAATTAAAATTTATTATTATTTATTTCGAGTTCATGTGCAGCACTGGAGTACAAATCCAAAGATCGCGGCCTCGATTCTTACATCTGCTATAATGCCGAGGCACTCCAGGTACACGCAGTCTGTCAAACTGAAGTAACAATGGGCAGCTGAGGCGTACCTCCAATTCCCTAAAAGTTGACCTGCAAAATTGGTAATCCATG
Organism: Chrysina gloriosa; assembly: GCA_038088585.1. Taxonomy (NCBI): domain Eukaryota; kingdom Metazoa; phylum Arthropoda; class Insecta; order Coleoptera; family Scarabaeidae; genus Chrysina; species Chrysina gloriosa. The sequence continues at coordinate 23,224,890 of CM076093.1, read as the reverse complement.
TTAAGCCAAGCCCCATGACTCTTCTTGAGCTAACTTCCGAAAGCTGTAATCGTCATACGAACATCATCAGCCCCAAGTAATTTAGATCAATGTCTTGGCTTAGCTACAAAACTGCAGGAAAAATCCTTCGTCTTGGTTCGAGCAATTTCCGGAAATTCACCGACCGGAAACTCGTCCCAGTTCCATTTTCCTCCACTTCACCAAGAATTATATTTTGTGATAATTCATATCTGTTCTCATTTCTCTTACCTTCATTCAAACATAAGTTCTGGTTGGCAATTTATTCGTTTGAGGACCTCATCTTTAGTGAAATGTTGAATTTAAGAGATTTTCAGAATAAACCGGTACATCCACATACTCCAACGCATTTGCCGATTGACTCCTTATACACAAGAACTGGGACAATCAGTTCGCCACGGATTTGGCGAAGGTATCACGTGATAAGATGCAGTATCTTGTTTCGAAGAAATGCACGAGATCAAACTTAACCCATTGAGATATAAGCTTTGTATGTTACTAAACGTGATTCTGGGTTCCTGAATAATATTTGACAAATTATCAAAATATTTTATTTTCTTCATTTATCGCATAAAAGATAACAACACAGACGAAATTTGCTATCAGTAAACAAAGTCGCATTGAAAGAAGACATAAGTAAACTGCGGTAACCTGGCATAGATTAGGCATCTGATTCGATTCAGAGATTAAACTGGTTTACCGACTACCGAGGGTTCAAAGACTTAAGAATTCATCACCACTTGTTTGCCGCGGTTTTCTGAAGTGTATGCCTTTAATAATTTTCGCTGGAAACTGCAGAGACTAGGATAATTACACCATAATATATCTGAAACCGTCCAAGCAACCACGCAGTAATTTCTTGGAACCTTTTAGAGGATAAGGGAAATCAGGTCATGATCTAAACCAGATGGATCGCGTGATCGAATGTGGTCTTTTATTTTGAAGAAATGGTAATGACCAATCCGAAACGTTAATAACTTAAACTAAAAATCTTCAGAATTAATCAAATTTAACACGAAGGAGATCGGATTTTTTCTAGAGGTGTATGTCGAAGGTTATTACCTTAAAACGTTTTCTTCTGCCAAAACTGGTCAATAAGCGATACGAGCAGATCTTTCATGTGCTTCGTCTTCACGAAACACTAAAAAAATTATAACTTATGTCGGAATTTCATACGGTTGTTGTAATAAACAGCGCTATTCAATCAAATCTTGGTCACTTCGCCAAGTTAGTTTCCAAATTTGGGTAAAGTTCTAGCATATGAACCGAAACTCTAACTCTTTTAAGAAAGATGGTGATGAACAATCAAGTGACTTTTATGGTTAGAACAACAGTCAAAATTTGAATTTTTGTGAAAAGAAAATATCTTAAACCATCTTAAAAAACAAGTCAATTAATTCGCCGTTCAATGTCTATCTATTGAAAGCGAGGTAGCGCACTAATTGGAACAAGAATGTTCCTTAACCTTCCTATACTCACGTCAAAATGAAAGACGTATACTATACTATATAAGTCGGTCTCACAGACCGTATGCGTGAGTATAGGAAGGTTAAAATGTTGGAACCAACTAATTGGAACGGTTTTAACTAGAGATGGGACATTCGAATCCGCGAATCCTCGAATCCATCGAATCCTGAAAAGATTCGAGATTCGAAAACTCGAATCTTCGCACGATTTTCGTAATTCGAATCTTTCGAATCCAAAAAAAAATAATAATAATGATGACTCATGTAATCACGACACATATGAATCACTGACTAGAAAGATCTCGACGATTCTCTTCGGTTCTCGTTCTTTCAGCCACAAAGTATTTATAAGCTGGCATGCTTTCCTAATGTTTGTGATATTTTAATAATAATAACATAATTTATCTTTTAATATTGTGTAATTTGTTTTTTTTTTTAATTTCATTTGTAATATAAATATGTTCAAAAAAAATATCTTTTTTAATAAATATTTTTAAAAACTGTATCGTTTTTAATTAAAGTAGCTTTAAAATTTTCCTGTAAAATTGTTTTTCCTCTCTGTCCTTTCTTATTATTGTAATTATATGATGGATTCGAGAGATTCGAGATTCGAAGGATTCGAGAGATTCGAGAATCCTTTAGGATTCGGATTCGGATTCGGATTCGAGAAAATTTGGATTCGTCCCATCTCTAGTTTTAACACATTAAAATCCACGGAAGAGGAAAATAACTTATTCCCTTATTATTCGTTCCAATTTCAGGGCCACGTCTTTGTGACTGAAGTTAAGTTCCAATTTTCCATTTTGATCTTAATTTCCGTTTGCAAATTCTTATTCGACGTCATATCCGGAACGGAGCGAAAGGAAATTTGACATTTAACGTAATTCGCATCTATCAAACCTAATCGTAACGATAATATTGAAGACTGAAGAGAACGTACCTAACTAGAAATAAGCAATTTCATCTTCGAAGCATCTTTTTCCGTTTACGTTTTAGCTATCTTTTTAATATGATGTAAAATGATGTACGAGCACTCGCTTTGAAGAGGAGGCATAAACCTAAGAAGCTTTTTATGTATATTTACACAAGCGTATAATTCTCCATATTAGGCCTTGGGATCCGAGGGTTTAATCCTTGAAATATCCACAAAATAAATACATTTCAAGGAGGCGCTTTGAGGCCTTGGGGAGGCTACGCTCGTCATGTATATTACATGCCTTGTATTTTATATAAGTTCCCTGCTTATATAAAATATAATGTATAAATGAAGGGATGTTGAGACTAGTTTCAACATACACCCTGAAATAAAGTTCAACGTTTCTCTTTCGGTCTAAACTCGATCAATTTCCCGATATTTATATAAAACGCGAGTCAAAAAGCTTTTACGTAAACTACACATCAAATCCATATCGGAGCAAAATTACATACAATTAGGCGAGAAAATTTGTGGTTAATGTAGGACGTAAAGGTGTGAGTAAAAGCATTAGAGTACACATACTGAATTCGAGGAACACGTCAGACTCTAGGTTAAAAAAGCATAATGGCAATAACATATTACATATAATCACGGGAGAAAATCGCTCTTGCAATTATGCTCTATAGGATTAGAGATTATTACAACCGCACAACTCGATAGAGATCTGATAATTTTAGGAAATGTACGATATCGATTAAGGTAAATAGCACTTTCTTAATATTTGCACTTTAATGGAATTGCGGAAACTTTCAGATATTAACTCTCAATTATCGCCAAATGTATACCTTCGAAAGTGGAGTACTTGCTTCGATTTTAACGATAGTTTGTTTTGTGTGAAAATTAGTTACGGGTTCGTTTCGTTCCGAACGCAATTTTGCTGCGGCAAACAGGAAACTGTAAAAATAGCTATGTGTGGATCACGTCTTTTTAATGCTATAAATATGTACGTAGTTAAGTGGAGCTTTCACGAGATGAAATTTGAGTCATAAATGTTGGAATATACGACGTCCTTTGTATCCAAATATAATCGATTGGAAGATTTCTGACGACAATACAAGCGCTGGGGAAACAGGAGAAATGAAAACGTCGATGCCGGATCGTGTGGGAAACGACACGAACGAAATCGGTGCAAAATTCGAGAGATTAAAAAGGTATATATGTATATTTATCTAAAATGGAAGAAATCAGACCGATGAGGATAGGTAAAGATAATTTGAAATAGAACAAGTTGAAAGCTTAAGTAAGGTAGAGGAAGAGCAACATTCGTGATAGAGTCGAACTCCTCTACGTCGAGCTCTCTTCAAATTATCAACTTAGAGAGAATCCGAGCTAAAGAACGTCATTCGTGCAAAGCACAAATACGAATAATTAGAGAAAAGCGAGATGGGACACTACAAAGACGGGATATTGGTACTAGAACATCGCTGGATACAATGTATTAACATTAAGGGAGATTATGTTGAAAAATAAAGTTTTTGAAAACATTCTTTCTTATTTTCATTATCAGACCGAGAACTTTTCAGACCATCCTCGTATATATCAGTTGCTGAGTTTAGCAACATGACAATAAAGCGGCCCTTCCATTCCCTTGGAAAGTGACCATATCAGATGATAGCATTTGAAATTTCCGTACGAGCTTTGATGCCAGAATATGGAAGCTGTGGAAGTATCTTTGTCGTAATTAAATCAAATTCTGATGGTTTATTTGGACTAATTTAGTTTTTAATTATATTTTCTATTTCGGAAGCGATGAGATATTCTCATTGCCAAAGACATCTGTGATATGAATGCAGTATATCAAAAATAATTCGATTTAAAGAGAGTTCGATTTAGAAGCATCGAATTATTATAAAGTTATGCATTTTAAACGAAAATAGCATGCTAGCACTCCAGCCAACTGAAGAGTTCGAATTAAAGGAAAATTTCAGGTAATGGATGTGTTGATATAAGGAAATTCCACTGTATTTCGAATCCCATAATTACCACACCTTTCGGAAATAATTCCTGATACGCAATTCTCAACTGAATTGCATGCGTTCAGTGTGTAACGTTCATTTTGCAGTGCTTTAAAATTGTGCAGTATTCGTTGCGGGCGTTGACACTGAATTCCTCCAGTTTTCCACTGCGAATGGCAACTTATTTGCCGAAATATGTATCTGGAAATATTTCTGAAAGGTGTGCGAAGGCTAATGTTCCTTTCTTTTATACGTACATATATTATTTTAACTACAATCTCCTTGCACTGATATGTATTATATTTCAAATAACAAATCCGTTCAGTTGATGCCCAATGTAGCAACACACATATAACGTCCTTTATTAGTATTATAAAACATCAATTGCGTTGAGGTAAAAAAATTATCAGAGTATTTACAAAACACGACATTCACACCTAAATTTGTGTCTTGTCTCGGAAAATAACGGAAACCCTTTCTAAATCATAAAGTATTTCTGTATGTATTACAGCAATTTACTCTGAAAATAAAATTATTCTCTTCACAGAGACGACAACGACTATGAATCATTCATCTGCTTCAACTTTACTCACTTTCTATCTAAAATTATCTGTGCTGGTCGCCAACCTCATCTTTTACAGACGACGTTGGATGCTCGTACAGTTAACATTAACACATAATCTTGTAAATTTTGAAGTTTACGTAGCATAAGGCGCCTGCCAATAAACTCGGCGTTAATGGCGACTAAATTTCGCACTGCATTCCATATTAAATACTTCTGATTTGAAACGGAAATCGCTACCATAAAATTGCGTTGGAAATGTTTCCTGCTTGATTTTTACTTAATATAGAACTAACCACAAGAATCGAGCGAGATACCGTAAAACTTCATTGTAAAAATTGCCGGTATAATTTTCAGGTTTTGTAGTAGAATTCGTGCTTTACATCGTTGTGATGAAAAGTTATTAGTTTAACAACAATAAAATATAATCTACCCATTCATTCTATTTGCAAGCACGAAAATTTCTATCGGCGTGTAATAAATTTCGAACTAACTCGGCGAACTAAATAATTCCTTCGCTAGGGACAATGCGACATATAAATTTTATGCCTTATTTATTACGTCCATATTTATTTCTTAAGTGTACCTTTAACGAGTGTGTTCGACTTATAAGGAGAACCTCGTCCATTTCGTCCGTTTTATTACGGCAATTTTTCTACGAGTACGAAAGGTAGACGTTGAGTATAATAGAAATTTAATTGTGGAGGTTATCGTACGTAAGAAACTATGTTAATATCTCCAGTAATCCTGTATTCGTCTATAAATCGCACAAAATATTACTCAGCTAAGAATTTTAATGAAACATAAGTTTAGTCCTTGATGGTACATTCGGTTGTTATTTTGTACAGATCGTGGCATTTTGCAAATTTATTCGTTTTAGGCGAATTTGCGTTCGAAATGCTACATAAAGATTTACTAGCGTGCTTAAGCCTGGGCTGTATATTAATTAAATAATACCGTGACAAACAGTTTTGACGTTCTCAATTGTAGACTTTATCATTTAGCGTGGTTAGAACGAAATTTGCATATGGTGTTTATGATATTTGTGGACCTACTTTATTTTAAAATTAACGTAACACATAACTAGTTTTAGTAAATGAGGACAACGTTTATTCGTTGTAACTGCCACTAGTCTAGAGTTATTATCCATAAGTTCTGATGAACATTAACTAGCTAACCGGGTTCGACGTGCATACACGTCAATCAAAAACTGTCGGTGCGGTCGAGGCATATACAGGCGTGTAAAATGAAAAATTACCTTTCGATATACAGTATGTCCCCGGATTTAGTTTACAATAGGTATGATTGACCAAAAATTTTCGAATGGGAATTTCATATTTTGAGATTCCGCCCTCCTTGGTGTGAAACTTATTTTTAGTTTACTTTCGATTTTCTAAAGTCAAGTAGGGCTTTACAGTTGAGCAAACACTATTTTAGTTCTAGGTAAACTACCTTTTCCGTTCATAGTGCGCCAAAGTGCTACTAAGAAAAGTTGTTCAGAATAAAAAGCTATGGCGTTATACAAATTTTCAGAATGATCGGCCTACTTTGATAAAATCCAGTATTGCTCAATTTCCTTTGTGTCAACTTCATTTTCAACTTTGTTTTGTGTCAACTTTGTGTCAGCTTGACTTTAAACAAACAAATCTGCAATTGAAACGACAATCACGCAAAAAATATGTCTAAGAAATTTTTAATTAAAATGTATTTCCAACACGAAGGTTGGCCGGCACATTATTCACAAGCTTTTGTGAATTGGTTAAACCGTAAATTTGGTCTCCGTTGGATGGGTAAGAATGGTCCAGTTTTATCGCCCCCAAGGAACTCAAATTTGACTATTGCCGATTTTTATTTGTGGGAACGTTTAAAACAAGTAGTGTATGCAGAAAATTTACCCAATGATGTCGTGGTATTAAAAAATCGCATAAAAGATGCTATATCCGCCTTACCAATTCAGGAAATCCGGAATAGCTTTCAGGAACTGCGACGGAGGATTGAATTATGCAGCGACGAAGGTGGAGGGTTAATAGATTAACTTAATACTGGTTTTTTGTTTTAATAATTTAATTAAAAATGTCTTATACATTTTTTTTGTTTTTTGTGCTCATTAACCCATCTCAAGGTATGATTGTAGTTTCAAATGCAGACTTGTTTCTTTAAAGTCAAGCTGACACAAAGTTGACACAAAAGGAAACTGACCAATACTGGATTTTATCAAAGTAGGCCGATCATTCTAATTTGTATAACGCCATAGCTTTTCATTCTGAACAACTTTCCTTAGTAACACTTTGGCGCACTATGAATGGAAAAGGTAGTTTACCTAGAACTAGAATAGTGTTTGCTCAACTGTAAAGGGCTACTTGACTTTAAAAAATCGAAAGTAAACTAAAAATAAGTTTCGCACCAAGCAGGCCGGAATCCCAAATTATGAAATTCCAATTCCAAAATTTTTGGTCAATCATACCTATTGTAAACTCAATCCGGGGACATACTGTACATAAAACTAAAAATTTAGAAAATACAGAAAATAATTTTGGTGATTTTTAAGTTTTCAATCATGAATTGTTGATTTTTGATCCAATAAAAATCCAATCCTTATTGTTCTACTTGGCGCTTTACGTAGAATTTATGATGGGCCCATTTATATTGCATTCGACGTGTATTCTGATCATCGCTTGATTTTAATTACGGACCTAAAATAAATTCTGCAGTTAACTGATTAAAAAGATATTTCATAAATCATTATGTCTGACAGTGTTAATTGCTTTGTTAAATTCCAATCAAATTTGAGTCACATAGTTAGCAAAAACTTCAGGTTTTATATCCAGATCGTTATGCAGAATGTATCTACTTCAAAACAGGTTTCCAGATTTTCTAACAGTAATATTTAAAATAAGAACTCGCCACTCACTGCCAAAATAATTTTCTGGTTTAGAATCTATAGTGTAAGTTAGAAACACTCTGTATAAGACAAGAAAAACAGACTTTGTCAGTGAATGGCAAGATTTTAGTCCAATATTGCTGTTGGAAAATGTGAAAATCTGGGTTGAAGTAAGTATATTGTAGTAGTAGAATTTTAGTTAATTTTATAGAAAGCAAAAATTATTACAAATAATAATTATAAAATTTTAGTATTATATTAACAAATTAATGAACAATATAATCAAAATATATTACCTAGTGTGTGTATAAATGTAATTTGTTTTCTAATTCTTAACTTCTCTCTGTCTCTTGAATTCTTTCTTCACTTTTTTCTCTGGTCTTTTCCTTTTATTGTACTTCTTTTTCTTTGGTCTGTTCGTCCAACGTCTTTTTTTGACGTAGTCTACTTCTTTTCAACCCTGGTATTTTATATAACTTCTTATCTGACTTTTTCGTCGATCACCCCATCCCGTCGTTTATAAAACAAACTTAATTTGTTTTGGCACGTCGTTATAGCAATTTGGAATTCTAGATTTTGAAATGTTTGAAGTGTATGTGTGTGGTATATATTTGCAACGCTTTTCTATTTCTTAAAGAATGCTTTCTATAAAATTTACATCTTTTTATTGATAATTTTACTAATGGAGTATTACCATACTACAATATTCTACACATCGAGGTTATGTAATAAGTTAAACTTCTCTAAAGTTGACATACTGACGTGGTGGGAAGACTTACTCTCGATGAACCACGTGGTTGTGATTGAATCACTTGAATACCGATAAATATTGAAAAATTAGGGGTAGTCTGCAATATAAAGCCCAATATGGCAAAACTTCTTACTTGGAACGTGTTAGCACAAACGTATCATAAACTTTGAATGAATAAAACATCCAACCCCAAAAGATGACTTTTGTATAACAAAAGTTGACGTTAGCACTAACTATGGTGCAAGTTAGTTAGAAGCAAAATTTATAGGTTACTGGCTGAGTACTGTTGGAATCTCAAGATGATGCATGCACCGAAAATTACCTACGAGAAAATTTAACAGAAGCAGGCTTATAGGCATATGTATAAAAATTGCACCTACGATATTATTATACTATTGTAACAATGCTTTTTTCGTGTAACAAAACATGGTAATCACAAGAAAACTATACGTGATGGAAAGAAACCAGTTACACATTTGAAATACGTGTACAACTACGATATGAATCAGCTATTAACATTCTTGTAACAAATAAAAAACAAAATGCTGTCCAGTTAACTGACAACAATTTAATACTAAAATTAGTCAAACAGAATCGTTATGTATATATCTACCTCCTTCTTCCGCAGTAATCTCATCTATTGACATTAGCGATCAAATTACACGTTCGAATGTACCAAAAGTAAATACGCCCAGGAATTCGATCCCGCAAGTTGATAGAGTCAACTCCGATACCGTCACGCAATAAATTTCAATAGTAATTACCGAAATAATAGGCGACAGCCGGAGGTCGTCGGTTCGGCGGATACACTACGCACGGATTGCGAAACATCAAAACAAAAACATCATGGGAAAGGATCGTAGGCAATAATCCGTTATTATTATTATTGTAAGACATAAATCCGCAAGATAAATTGAATTAAACGCGGACTTCGCTATAAAATATATGCATTTGTATTTGGCTGAATGGGGAACGTCGTGACATTTAAATCTGAAATTTTATAGAATGGTTTTATACACGTTTTCATTCTGACATTTACATTAAGTTGGGTAGAGATAATGTGCGATTCAGGGAACGAATTGATTATCTTAGTTTAATTAAACACGCAAGTGAATGAAAATTATTTATAAGGAACGAAAATTCCGTAGTTATCGCCAAGATAATTTAAGATTAAAAGCTACTACAACTACAACTAACGAGCGAAGCTAGATCTGGTTAGGCTGGGGTTATAGAGCATGGAGCTACAGCTAACAGCTAAACCTAAAAGCACAGATTTAAGAACTACGAAAAAGTTGCAACTAAAGTTGAAGAACTTCCAGTTAAGTTTTCGAATGGACAGGAAAAGAAATCATTGGAAAGGTAGCTTGAGGGAATAGTTGGTTTTTTGTTTTAGTACGTATCATCGACATTTCAAACATGACCTCCTAATGAAATCCTCCTTTTCCTTTAGAGACAGCTTGTTCTTCTTCGACTTTTACCGAGATACGCTAACTGTATGTAACATAAAAGCTTACCGCGAATTAAGCGTAGCGAACAAAACCTATAAACGCAATTTTCTTTTATGAACAAACGAAATAAGATCTAATATGCTTATAATCAACAAAGTGTCTAGTCGCCACTATTATTTAATATAATATCACATTATTGAGACAAAACGATTTCAATTTAAAAATTCGTTTTCCACGAAGTTTGTTCTATAACAACGACCACACATTTTCAATCGGATTGGCGTTGGGAGATTGCGATGCCCAATCAAGTACCTGAAAGTGGTTCTTGTCCTTCCATGATATACAAAGTTCATTCACAATCAGATGTTTGGGATCATTGCCCTCCTGCAAAACGCAACACGAATTATCAACACCAAACAATCGTTTCGCAGAAGACACGAGATGATGGGGTAAATTTTGACCATCGCCTTGTACGTTTTAGGTTACTGGTGAAGATTTGTAGTCGCCCCAAACCGAAAGCATTGAAGCAAACTCCAAACCTGCACCTTTAGTAGGTATTTCACGGTTATTTGTACTTTTTGCCTACCGAGAATTGTCAATGATTTCTTTTACGGAACCAAGAACCAGAATAACGATTCGTCTAGATTGTCTCATTCTCGGCTGAAATTCTCTTGTGCCTAGCCCCGGGGTGCTTCGCAATGAAGTTCCGGTAAGAAAAGTTGGCATTTCACATTTTGCCATTGAATATTGTAATAATCGACGGCGTATAGTCATGAGACTGATGTTGATGTTGCGATTAGCTAGTCGTTGTTGAGCTTCCTCAAGCTCTAAGTCGAGATTTCGTTTTAAAAAGTTCATAACAACTTTATCTTCTCGTTTCAGCGTTGCGCGCTTCATACTACGACTTGACAGATCATCCATATTATCTTGCGTTTGATATTTTGCAACGCACTTCTAAACAAATGCGTCTGACCTATGAATATACTTTCACGGTGCTTTGAAAGAAATGCGCTTGCGCTTGGGTATGTGCACAAGAACACTGCTTCTAATCTAAAAAAATTCACAATCGTTTGCTTATTCAGAGTTTAGAATAGATACTAATTTCAAAATTACAATGCGTCGTATGTCAAAGATTGGGAATTACGGAATATACCTGCTTCTCCTGGAAGAAACCAATCGAAAGATATGAGCGTTACGCTCGTGTATTGCTCGTGTGTTACTTGGTGGGTCTCTGTTGATAAAGACTATCGATTCTAGGCCAATAATCTTTTTTGACAATCTCCTTTTCCCTTCGATTTCTATCATTCTGCTATTTCCTAACCTAGTCTTTCTAAATGTTGGAAACCTTAACTTTTTGAAGTACTGCGTAGCAATTCCAATTATAACAAGGACATTGAGAAAATCCAACAAACTTAACTTTATGAACATGACGTGTTTGTTGCAAGTTATCAAAATCTAACAAAATGATAACCACTTTTTGTTAGATAAAATTCCTCTTTCTTAATTTTATAAATATGGAAAAAAGCCTGCAAAGCAGTTCCAACCTCATATCCCGGTGAAACCTGAACAATACAGAAAAGACAGGAAGACGAAATAAATGCATTGGAAAATATCTGAGAAGAATTATACCAAATGGGATAGAAGTTAGAAACGAAGAAATAAGAACCAAGGCAAAAACAAACACTAATAAATGAATAAGATCAGAAACAACAACTGAGTATAGGCATATAGCAAGAATGAATCCAGAAAGAATAGTAATGGAAAAAATCAAGGTAGGAAAATCAGAAAAACTACATATCGGGAATCATTGGATTGGTCAGATAGAAGAAATTAGAGGAAGGACAAGGTTTTTCCATATGATAACGGAATCATTGATCATTATTTTTATAACCATACAGCAAACTTCAGGAGTAACAACGTATTAGACTTTCAGAGAGGTCAAGGTGGAAAGCCCTTGATTTTGCTAATATCGTTTATTGCTGCTACGATCATTATTATTATTAACGATATTAGCAAAATTTATGTCTTTTCACCTTGACCTCCCCAAGAGTCTAATACGTTGTTACTCCTGAAGTTTGCAGTTACGTTGTACTCGTTCCTTCTGCCTGACTTATAACCATACATTAATAAAGACAACACAAGTCACTTCGGTCTCACGTGAAAACAAAGGTCGGGGGTAATATTTACTTTCATACGGCGAGATCTCGAGCGAAAAACTTGCGTGATCTAATAACAGGATTGACCCCATGTATGAAAACGAACGTCGACGTACCTACAAGTCCGACATACTATATAGAAGTTATGTAACCTTCGACGATGACGACGTGATTTTATCCACAACCTATCTCTCGCGCATCTGTTACTCCCGTTTCGCCGATTTTTCTTGCCGTTACTGTTATTGTTTCACGTTCTTATACGAAGGTAGATTCGTTCCGTTTCGAATGCGCTCCGCGGCAAAAAAGCTCTTTTCCGTATTGCGCGGCTCGCTTCATTTCGTATTTAATGGCGGCGGTAGTCAATGCAAGGAAAGGAGGCCTCTGTTTGATGCGCTTGAATAATGCGGAAGTCGGTTTCGACGAAATGAACTTTATAATTAGTACGTTTCCTTCCAGCGTTTCCAGGTTTTCATTTCTGTTGGTTTTTGCGCGGTATTAATTAATTAAAAACAAGTGCATCAGTTGGATGAAGAACTGGTGAAATATCGAGGTATAAAAGCGACGCTGATGTCATTTTCACCCTTACGGAAAATTGGGTAGATTTGCAAAATGAATCTACTATATATCTGATATCAATTAGCAGTTGGGCAGTAGTACATAGGCAAAGAAGTTATGAGCTGAAGAATTTGTGGAGCCATTATGGTGTAAGGCTCTACTTGAAAATATTACTGATATGGAGTACCAGTTTCTTCTTCTTCGCCCGCACTCGTGTTATCTTCTAAGAGGATTGGAGGCGTTTCAAATTCCTTGTTTTCCAGCCTCTTGCCAATATTTACGTCTTCTTCATCATTTTCCTCTTGGACTTTCTTATCTCCTACACTTACTCCGACAATGTTTGCCTTGGTCTCCCCCTCCCTCCTCGCCGTCATCCAGTATCAAGCTTTTAAGCTATAAATTCCCGGTTCTTTAGCGCACATTGGTTTTTAGGAAAGTAAAGCATCCGATCTTCCTTCTCTGAATTCAACGTTAGTCCTATTGGGAGGTTTTGATTCGGGACAAAATGGATCTGCATAATCACTTACCAATTTATAAAACTTACAACTTCTGATGATAGTATCGTAATACATGTCTCATCTCCAAGTCCAGAAATCCCGTGATTTCTTGAATAGAGATGATGGCATTTCTTGGTGCCTAGCTAAATCCAGTTTTGCTGTTCATTCGCTCATCTTCTCTCCTTTTAGGCATTCTCGAGTATTGTCCTAGTGCCCTTCTGAAATTGAATGAAATAGCCTCTTTTTGGAGTACAGGCATTTAATCTGGGGAAATCTAAGACGCAGTAATATTCAGGTAAAAGTTATTTTGTTGTTAGTTACTTTGGGACAGCTTCCAAACTCGTAAGTGAACGATTTGAGAATATTAACTACTATTTAATCGCTCAAACAACGAATTCAGAAACTTTGCCTACAGTTTACCAAGTTAATCCATCAAGCTGCACTCGCAAAATACCCTTTGGGTATCACAGGAACGCTGCTAGTACAGTCAATAAATGCTAAAGAGGAATGCTTACGAGCAATGGTGGAGCGTACTCAAAGTTTCTTTAAACTCTGAGTAACGACCTGTTCATTTATAGAATTGTAACTTGTGATGATATTCTATTCCACATAAGCAAAATCAACTCCATTAGGGCATCGTGGGCGTGGTCGAGTTAGTAATTACATCCCAAGGCCCGATACAGAAGGAAAGTTTGGTTACTGTCCAAGCCCCCTCTAGCCCTATTAGCTAACCACCTATGCCCTGAAACAAGAAATGATTCAGCGCCACAGATGGATACAGCTAAGATGAGCCAAGCAATGAAATACAGAATTCGCATTCGGAACTCTGAATAGTCCGGGAAATTACACAATTCTGCTAGAGGGATGAATGGTATCAGATCGCGTGATCGGAAGACCGAGAGTCAAACGGGAGGACGCCACAGCTGAAGCCGCAGGAATCATGTTGGGAGGATGGAAGAAAGCACCACGGAAGAATGGTGACAAAAGTTCGGGGAGGCCCACGTTGGAATTGCAGTATAGCGTCATTGCAGAGGAACATCAATAAAATCAATGACTTTGATGTTTAAGGCAGCTTTCTAATGTTAAGAAGTGAAATAAGAAGAATAATACCAGCTAACCCGAAATTCTTATATTTAAGACAACAATCACAGTTTTATTACTATTGCATCAGAGGCGGCTCCTCCAGTAGTGCTGCAGAGGATCGAGATCAGCTGCTGACTCCCATTGACCACTGCTGGCCGAAAATGCAGCTCATCTCGACGGTGTGCAGCTTCTGCAGTACTACTGGAGGAGCCGCCTTTGTATTGCATCTACAAGTTTCCAGTAATGATTTGGACGGGAAGTACTTGTTAAGTGGGCAAAATTGACAACGTATACAGTTTTGGATCTGGAGGAGTCATTAATACCTGGTTTTAAGACGAAAGCTGCATGTCCAGAAACTTAAACTAGTTCAAATTAAAGATGACATCAGCGGATCGCGTCCGCTGCAGTTTTTTTTTATTGGTTTCAGAATAAAGTCAAAATGAAATAACTTATGGCCTACATACTTAACGGCTGTCGATAATAACCTTATCTACAAGTTGTTTAGAATACATGTGAAAAACCATTGTCACATATAGCTGAAGTTTGTGTAAACAGTTCTTAAGTTCTTGCTAACATGGAAAAAATACAAATACTGGCATTTATAATTTGATTCAAAATGGCACGAAATAACTACCTAGAGAATAATGATAAAAATCGTGCCTAAAAGTTTTACAGTATTAATTCAATTGGTCTGCACTCTTACTGATCTTATTTAATTGGTGTATTTTGCATTTAGTTTGCTCGTACGTACTAATATGTGGTACTATGTATGTAAAAGCCGTTTACGAACAAGAAACGTCGTAAACAAGAGTTATATTTAACTCTTATCGCTAATATGTAACGACATATAATTCGAAATATAATTCCGTGTACTGACTGATACTGGCACGCTGAAATGATGCTAAAAGTAGTGAAAGTGCACCGTTGCATACTGCAACTTTGGAATTCGCAACTCGCAACTAGCAACGTACGTTTAGCACCTTCACCGCGTTTGTAGTTAATGAGGGCAAATTGTAGATGCACGAACAGGTACACGTAATATGTATATACTGTGTGAAATTAAAATCTCATCATCGTATTTTTTTTTTGTCTTGAGTAGAACTGATAGAAAAATAATCATTTAGTAGCATTTGTATGCAAAAAGAGAGTCAACAACTTCCGAAAAGATGGGATTGAACTCCAAACACGAACCACGTTTCTTTAGCAGTTCTAGAAGTGGTTTAACTAAACAGCAATGAGTTGATTATTTCTCGGCTGTTGGTGATGAAGCATCATTTAAAGCCACAATTTATCGCTGATTTTCAAAGGGATTATCCTGAAATTCCTTCTACGGCCTTGTGGTCGTTAGACTAAACTGAACCATTCAATTTGAGCTCAAGTTGCCAAGTGCGAATGAGAAGGGAAGAGTTTTTACTGGAGACATACTGCCGGCTTAAAGTAATCGAGGAGGTTTATGACCGCCTATGCACAAAGAGAAAAGTTAAGGTTGATTAAATACTTCCTCATGTTACCCAACGCTCGCCAAAAGGCCAAGAAAGTAAAGAAGAAAAAGTTTTCAAGAAGATGTTTTCTCTCGAAGACTAGATAGCCTGCTGAAAACTACAACAAGTCAGTTGGTTGTATAGTTAATTTTTGGAGCATTTTCTAAAGAAGTTATCCCACAGCAGGGTAGTCATAGCAGTAGCAGTAGCGCCTGTTCATTTCATTATGCAAAATTGAACTAATCAATGATTTCAGAACATCAGATAAGGTCCAGTGATAGTTGGTAACTATTACCTTCAGCCTTCGAAAATAGGAAGAATAGGAATTCTATAGATTATGAAGGAAGTTGTTGTCTTAATCCTAAGCTGCTCCTTCATCAGATGATTCCATCGTAAACCTAGTGCAGTTGATAAATGTGAGCTTCAACCTTGGAGAATGAGAAGGCAACCCAAACAGGCGAATTTTATGAAATTATACATATGTGCTTATAAACTAGGTTGGTCTAAAAAAGCAGCTTCTATTAAATTCTTCCTTCCAAGTTGTTCATCAGACAATTCTAACTTCAAGATATGGAGGTAATTGGTTTGTAAAAGCTACAATTTTGAACAATAGGACAACTGGTTAAACAAGCGAATACGAACTTTTATAGCTTATGAACGATGAAATGCCTCCCTTGAATTACTCATCCAAACTGATTACAATCTAAAGATACTGTATTGAGTGGTAAGTGAGGTCTTTAATGTTGGTCACAAAAACGAACTTGATGAAGCGGTTTTACAACCGAGATTGGTCTGAGAAAGCCGCTCTGTTAAATTCTTCATCCCAAATCGAATTCCATCTAAAGATACGATGATAAGTGGTAAATGAAGTCTTCGACATTAACCGAAAAAATTAATTTGATGAAGTTCTATGGGATTATAGAAGAAATGCGTCCGGAAGCATGGCTCGGTTACATTGTTCGTCCTAAACTGACTGCAACTTAAGACTGTGATTGGTAAGTCAGGTTGGTTAAACAAACAAATATGATGAAATTCTATGTCTGAGAAAACAACTCCGTTAAATTCCTTAGTTCAAACTAATTTCAACCTTTAAGACTATGGTAGTGTTTGATAAGTGAGGTCTTTAAACTTGTCAAAACAAACGAATTTGATGAAATTCTATGGGTTTATAAGCGAGATTGGTCTGAGAAAACGCCTCTCTTAAATTCTTCGTCTCAAATTGATTTCAGCGCAGAAGTATGGTGGTGATTGATAGAGGAGGGCTTAAATCTTGGGCAAACAAACGCGTTTGGTAAAATTTTATGGCTTATTTCCGTTAAAGAATGACAATCGTCGTCCGTAATATACCATGTCTATTTCTGAAGACGAACAAGCTCAATGTCTTATCTTCCTGCTCCGTAGTTCTTGTAGGTCGTTTGTAAATCCTCCTGAACTGTTTCCTACTTTTCGATCAGATCAATTTTATCAATAGGGAATAGTAGCAACTATTTATATATTGAATGAAGACGAGATTCTTGTACCAGGACGGCTTTGTTGGCAATATCTTGGGGGACCACGACCTCTGATCACTTTAACACAGTTGGGTTACAGCTGTTTAAGCCCTTTATCAACCAGAATGATCGAATATTAGCGAAAGAAATAATGCGTTCTTCTTATTCAGAGCGCAAATAGGAAACGAGATTATGTACCCTAGAAGGTTGTCTTCGAATTCTTGTTACTTTACGATGTAACCAGAATGAACTGATCGAAAATGAAGAATAGGAATAACATCTATTTGTGGAGCAGAAAGAAAATCGAAGCAAGGTTTGGACCTTCGCAAAATTTAGCATGTTTTATTTTTCGCGATCAGACAGTTTTACTGGATGATGCGCCCCTTTCTCTTTTTAACAGTATAATTTGGAATGACTTCTTGGCCTGAGACGGTCTCGGCAGGTAGAGAAATCGGAGTATAAAACGAATCGAAAGATAAAACTACCGGTTCGGTTCGTAACAAATTCACCATCCAGAGACTCACCTTCAATGCAAACTACGTGATCTCTAATCTGTTGGGCAGCGATTCCGTCGGGCAGTAAGTCTATGAGATCGTAAATAGCGTAAATGGACGGATGGACGCTTTCGAACCTCTGGATCTCCTGCCGGATAGCCAGCGAGTTGTTGAAGAACGGTTGGAAGTGCGAGCGCGTATTCATATTCGAAACTTTTTGCTCGAAAAATCACGGTCACAAAACTGAGAACATAATCGAATGGAACCGGACGAAAAAAGGGACACTAAACACGCGTCCGTTTTGCTGTAAGTCCCCCGACACGAAGAAGCACAAACGAACAACGAACGGAGGAGCAC
This sequence comes from Chrysina gloriosa, assembly GCA_038088585.1. NCBI lineage: Eukaryota > Metazoa > Arthropoda > Insecta > Coleoptera > Scarabaeidae > Chrysina > Chrysina gloriosa. Next base: position 23,206,720 of record CM076093.1, on the reverse strand, counting down.
CAAAACCGCTGACACTCCGAAAAAACGACACCGATTCGTTTAGGTTGCAGTTGTTACGCGCTGTGTTTTGACATTTATGCGGTAAACGTATACAGAACTTGTGTGAGGTTAGAATCGAATCGAACTACACTCCCACCAAATATACACAAACTGTCTAAATGGAAATGTAAATGTGAGTGAGCAGCGATATCAAAACAATGGTGGATTTCCCTCTAACTTTGAACATTTGTTCATTGAAGTAGTAGAAACCTGCAATTTAGTAGATCGAAGAATGGAACCTCAACTACTTACCAGTAGATGGCGACAATGAAATACGATACAATTGAATATATTTCTAAGGTTATTTCTTTTTTTTTTATCTACTCAAAATACAATAGAAATAATACAGCAACGAATACAGAGAAACGTTAAAAGCGAAAAGATGTGTCCACACCTTTTGAGCGATTTGAATAACCTCGAAATACCTGCGAAGTTAGGTAACGCCATATTGAAAATACGAAAAATGCGGGAACTTCGAATGGCATTTTTAGGTTGTTATTAAATATTTAGCATATTCAAGTACAGCAAGACCATCGTGTCAACGGGGGTTGGGTTTTGCGGTCTTCCGCAGATAGCTGAAACAAGCGGTATGAAACTGTCATTACGAAACTGGCAACAGACGTAGTATCTGGGCCATTGGGACGGGCCGGGGTGAAGCGATCTAACAACCAATAAGAGTGGATGCTTTTACAGCCATGGTTTAAATTTTCGCAGATATTGGAAAGAGACGTGTTAATTTGTAGAGGGAAAGTGACATTCGTTCTGTGTTGTATTGTTCGTCAGCGTGTGCTCGAGGATTTGGATTCCATAGAATGTGAATAATTTGGTAAATATGGATTTTAAAGAAGAAAAACGAGTTAGAAAATGTCAAAAACGTTTCAAACTAACGTTTTATTTTATTCTTAGCTTGTTGTCAGCGGTTCGAACGCGGGCCAAAGCTGGAGTTTTCTGACTGCCTCATAATTTTAATTTAAACCCAAAGTCAAGAACATAATGACGGTTGGTACTTAGTTCTAAATTATTTTTTTCTTATTTTCACAGCGTTATCATCAGAGAAGTTCTCGCCCTGAACTGGGCTGTTTCTGACCACTCGAACACAATCCGACTATAGATACTACTCTGTTGTAATTTTTGAAAATTCATGTGTCTGAGAAGAATTTAACACACACAGAAAGGGCTACTTACAAAGCCTACTGCAACATTAAGTCTAGGTTATAGTGATGGGTCGTTATTGAACTATCTGTTATTTTAGAACCGTTCTCGATCCAGAACGGTTGTAACTGTTATCTCGCTGGGCAAAGAACGGTTCCTTTCGGACGGTCTCCAGCGTACGCGGTTGAAGAAGAAATTCCACATCATCGACTTACTTCCTATTAAATATTTCTCCATGATGATTATTTTGCCTGGGAAACTTCCGGATGAATGGATTGTGATTACTTGATGATTGATCCCATTTCCCAACTATAAAGCTGTTGTTCGATGCATCCACAATGTTTTTGTTATATTTATTTTACACCACGTGTGTAAACTAGCGTTGAATCGTGAGAAAAGGAAACTGTATAGGAACTTCTAACGAAAGCCTTAATGTACGTAGGATACAATTACATCATCAATACACAATCATATAACTCGGGGAATCACCAAGATGTTAGAACTAGTGATGGGAAAGTATAACGTCGGGGAAAAAGAAACTATATATCAAATCAAGTAAAGGCCGCCAAAGGCGATGTACGCATGACATATTTTATTGATTTTATGATGCGTTATCAAATAGAACTGTCGACTACGAAACAACGATGACTTGTTATACTGTAACCGTTATTTTAAAATAACGAGAACGGTTGGAACTGTTCTTTTAATAGAATGTGTTTTCCCATCACTACTAGGTTGTGTAAACTTATTAAGATGTTACAGAATAAGAGGGTAAAAGTGAATATCTTCGAAAATTTATAGAATGCTAGGAAGCTTGAAATCATTAGTGAAAACTGGGACGCTGTGGTCTGAAGTTTCTTCTCAAAGATCTTAGATAAAAATGGTTTCCAGAAAATTTTGGAAAACGCATTTCAGAATTTATTTAGGCAGAATGTGCTTTTGAACAAATTCGTTACACAGCACAACTGCGATAATTTAATTTTAGAAAAGTGTGTCCCCTCTCTAATCTAAATCTAATCTAAATTTTACAGGGACAAGCACCAGCGAGAAGCGGTATCTGATGGAGATTCTCGTAAGATGAAGAGGTTGAAGGAAAAATGATTTTATTTTGTTTATTTATCTATTTATTCTTGTTTCTTGTTACGTTTTTATTGATGGTGTAATATGTATTTGTTTCATTTATTATTCTTTGCAGAATATTTATTCGTTTTCTATGTTTAATTTATTTGATATTTTTATGGTAATGTTTTGTAAAATGTATTTATTTATTTAACATTAAGAACGTTTATTTTCTTCTAAAAATGTGTCATCAGTGCATTATTCAGCCAACAAGTTTCGTTCATTTGACATCAAATTTATAAGATGATGTAAGTGCATTGAGTTTAGATGTATGATAGAGTCATATTAATTATGATTTTAAAGTGAAGATAAATATAGAATGAGAAAATTATACTTAATTCCAAAATATACCGTCATATAATTTTAAAATTTAGCGCCTTGACGTTTATTTTGCCACTCCCCTGCCAGGGAGCGCTGTGATTTACATTGCCAAGGTCTAACATGGGAACTTTCATTTCTTCCGTTAGTTATTTAACAAAGAAAACAGAAATCTGCCATTTTCATCAAACATCTTCGTAAGTTTAAGAGATACGAAAAAAAGTTTCATAAGAAAAATATTGTTTTCGATAAGACCAATTTGAAATTGATATTGAATAAAAATTCAAGGTGGTTACTGTGGAAGTACTCGTATCAACTTTCTAAAGTTAAATGGACGCCATATTGGATTCTAGGGGACTGCATAATTTTTAATTCCCTTTTCAACGATGTAAGATTGAATAAAGAGTACAAGTATGGTTGGATGGATGGTTCTTTCTTACATTTCGATCAAGTAAACAAACAACAAAGATAATTTATTCAAAATAACATAACTTAATCCTAATAATCACATGAAATGGAAATGTTGGTCATTGTTAGCTAAACATTGTTGACACTGTTTGACGACACTTCCAGTTACTTTACGTAACGTATTTCGATTAACACTAGCACAAGCTTCTAGTACCTACTGTTTCGTGCAGTTTGTGAACATTGTTGTAGCTGTAATTATTTCCGTATGCCTCATTCTTTAACGTACCCCACAGAAAAAAATCAAGAAGGGTTAGATCAGTTGATCTGGCTGACCATCGATTGGTAGCAATAACCTTATGAAATCGATGAGTAAAATAATCTATGTTTTTTGAAGGGTTAGCCATCTTGTTTGTACCATATCCCAATTCTGCATGCTAAAGATAAGTCATCTATGAATTCTTTTAAGGGTATTTGCGGAATTTCTAAATAACCTTGAACAGTTACGGTTCCACTGAAGATACCAGGTTCAACTACTTCCAATGATTACCCATTATGCCACAAAATACATTACATCCGAATCGAACTTGACTTGAATACAGTAATACAGTAAAATGAAATGACTGTTTAAGCAGCTCAATCGCAAGACATGAGGCGAAGAGACCCTCTCAAATTTCATCATAATGTTATAATGTTATATTGATATTGATATTGATGATACCATCTACAAGCAGTGAGGCTAGTTACAGTTTATCTCCTGCTTCCACTATCTGCTATACTTCTCGTAAGACAACAAAAAATATAGAAATTTGAGAAAACTTTCTAGAAAGTGCTTAATCACATCACCATCAACAGCAATCTCAGAAAAATTATTCACCACATCGGGGATCACAGTTGATAAAAAAGAAGTAGGGTAGTTTCTTTAAACAAAAATCTCCATTTTTTATTTTTATTTTTCTTTCTGGAAAAACCAGTGCTTCATTTTTTTGCCAAATGATGCAAAAAGAACAAGAAAAAGTTATAATTATACGTTACTAAGTGACCCGGCAAACTTCGTTCTGCCCAATATTCTTTTTGACTATTTTTTCGTAAACCGTCGCGTAGTAATTGCGAACAAACTAGCAGAAGGAAGTATCTAATTTGGTCCAGTCGTTTTCAAGTTTTAGGCATCCGAGCAAACCACGGTCCATTTTCATATATACAGATTTTGCTAAATTTTATTTATTTCTTAATAAATAAATATACCATGGGTGTCTTTGTAAATTTGTTCTTTGGAAGTTTCACAACAAGCAGGGCAATTCTTTAAGTACAATTCTTTTTTGAGAAATCCAACAAAAACTTTTCCCTTTTTGTAACCCAATCCTGGGACATACGATATATGAAGGATTTGAGAGATTCGAGGACCTTTTTGGATCCGGATTTGAGGAGAATTTAGGATTAGCCTCACCTCTAATAATAATAATAATAATAAGCATTGTTTTCGAATTTGTGAAGAATTATTTTTAAAATTTATCACTCAACCGAATTTGCGTTATAATATTTATATTTTCATTTACAATTGCATAATATGCTTATAATTACAATGGTCTAAGTGCTGAGTTAACTTTTTCTTAATTTTACATGTCTCTGTATATCATGAATGGTAAAATGTCGCCATTACATCTACGTAGGTGTAACCTATTATTTAAATATTCTTTATTGATTTGGAACGCAACTTTCCATTTATCATTCGTGATAAAATTAATGACATTTGCATTTTTGTTCCTAACGTAGGCAGATCACATTTATAACAACCGTGGGCTTTCGCTCCCTCCTTAAAGTTATAAATTCGGAAATATGTCCTCATATGTTCGCAAATCTTTTAACAATCCTCAGCGTTCGTTATCGTTCTTGGTACCCCCTTGTTTCCTCCGTCGGTCAAGAGCAATTATAAACGGCAATTTTTATCGGAGGAAATGTAAATAGAAAGATCAAAACCGCGTCAGATCAGAAGGCATTCTGAACGGGTCATCGATCTTTTCCATCAAAACACATTATATACTAAACGCGAAACTCTTCGCCGATAAGCAACAGCGAACGCGCAGCGCGCTTAGCACCGTTTCGAACGGTTGACTTAAACGTGAAATCTGGTATCACCTTTACTTTTGAAGGTAAAACTTGTCTGTGTGTATTGCGTTTTTATAGTGGTCGAGGCGCGTAGTAGACGTCAAACCGCAGATATATACTTTGCGCGAACGCAAGTCGATAGCTTTATCCGTTAGAATAACGAAGATCGTCTCTTCGATAGTCCTCTTTTCGGTACTCTAGTAAGTAGCATCGGATGTTGATAAAATTGACGTAATTCGTGAATTATTCTGCGTTCGTCGATGTGAAAGTTGCTGTATTGCGGTAACAGTAAATTTAATTGTAAGTATAACATGTTGATTAAGCGTATTTAGAATGAGTTTGGTTTTGGCATTGCCATCATTCATGGTAGAATTGGATTAAGTGGTGTTAATTTGCACAACTATATTTTTGGAAATTATGATGATCTAAGTGGTAATGGTTTTCTTCCTTTGGCCAAAGAATTTTGTAAAGCAATGAATCCGTGAAAAGTCCTAAACGATCAGTAGACACAGAATTCTTTCGTAATTAGCTTTTTTCCCGCCAATAGATTTCCTCCACACTCATGCATCTGCGTTGATTATTCTTATACAGCAATTCGAGATATAAAGTTGCATAACACGCAAGAACTCGTTTATTCGACATTCTAAATTCTAAAGTCGAATTCTGCATGGCTATACCTTCCTTTTTAGGTGCCGTGATTCTCTATACGCTGCGTAGAAAGTCGAATAATTGCTACAGACCAACGAAAGGGAACTTTTTGTTTAGTGCCTGGAAGGTTATAATTCTTTTTAACTATATTTAATGTACTGATTCCAAATATAAAAGCAGTTTCCTTCTACGAGCTACGTTTTTCGAGATACTGCTTATAAAAAGGTTATTTGCATAAATACGTACGTTGGCGTTTTGACCTGCCGACTGGCCTCATAAAATATTCGATCTTGAGTCATTATTGTCGCAATGTTGAATTGCCAGATTCGCCAAACTCCTAGCATTCCTACAGCTTGATGAAACAGTTTGTGCAAGCTTCTGCTCGTGACGGACCACGCTACTTGACTTGAGTGCAGTCAAACTTAGAGATGAAATTTTCGACGATTGCCAAATAAGGTAATTCATACATAATTCTATAATCGTACATGCAAGGACTGAACCTGAGCAAAGTGCATAAATTTGATTTTTGCTAATTGTTAGACACTTTTTGGGCAGTCTTAAATGTGATGATTACGGGGAGCTCTTAAATATCGTGCTTGGAAGTAACATGAGCATGATCCTTCTAATCTTACACAGCCACTTTCGTAAAAACTTGTTTGATACCAGCGAAGAGCAAAATGAAAGATTTTGCCAGCATATGAAAGCAGTGTACAACCGCTATCAGGGAAGATGAAATTGCTCTAACGATAGTTAAGTTAAGAATGGTCTGCAAAGAAGCTACCGAAGTGTCAACCAACTTTCCTCTATTTTTTTGAAATCTTCCGAAGTGTTATTAAATTGTTGTGTATTACTGTAGCAATACTAATTTTGTCATAAAAACACTGACGAAAATAGAGTTACGCTGTTTTTCGAATCTCTCATGGTTTTCTTTCCGAAAGATAAGCTCAATTAAGAATTAGGTAACATAAATCACGAAATTTTCATATCTAAAGACCTATTATGGGAAAACAGTTGTCATATTTGAATTCAGTACACCAAGTCTAGCTCAAAAAAATCCGGTACCAAAACAAGTGTTCATTCTCTTTGGAGCTTTTCCCAGTTTAGGAATCTTCAAAAACACTTTGAGCTTTGGAAGCTTTGACGTTTATACAATATAAGATGTAAACTCCCTCTTTCCACAACAGAATCTACAACTGTAGTCTTTCAAAATTTTGGTGGTAGTAAGGTGGAAATTTTGTAATTTGGAAGTAACAAATCCAATAAAACTTTTCTTAAATTCTCCGTAGAGGACTTTCCCTCGTTTTTGAAGAATCTCGAAAACTGCTTCTTAGGTAGTTTCAGTGACTGAAGCCATTTCCTATTTCTGTGAACATGCGATGTGAACTTTTTGTTCCATGAGTGTACAGGTTTGGTACAAAAACTTAAGCTTATGCGACTGCAATCAGTAACAAAAACGGAATTGCTTCGCATGGTAAATAAAATAACATAAACAAATATAATAACAATTAGAAAAAGTAATAGAATGGTAATAATTATGACAACAATATAGAATGCACAAAACAAGAAATAAAGGATATCGCACTATCTTTCGTCCGTTCTTCAGTTTTCTTTAACTCCTGAAGAAACCACTTATAAGAACAACAGAATGTCGAGTTGTTTTTGTTATTTTATTTTTATTGGATATATTTCATTGATTTTTTATATTTTTCATTCGTTTTTGAGTTGGTCACCAGTAGACTGGGCACTTGAGCATTATGCTGTTTGTACCGAGTCTGAAACCTGAATAAAGAAGATATAACAGTAGTCTTACAAAGTTACATTGGTCAAAAATCGTAAATTTGTGATTCAAAGCGATGTAAATTGATATAGTTTTTAGTCTTATCGCTCTAATTTGAGTAGTTTTAACTTTATGTTTCGAAAATTTGACCATTCTTAGTGAAAAATCTGGGAAGAGAGAAGCTTCACATATCAGCTTCTTTTCTCATACATTATTTTGCTCATCAAGAAACTTCAAATTTTGCACTTCACGTTTTCTCTCTTAACAATTTACCAATGACAATTTGGAATACGTATTCGGACACGTTTCTGTTAAGATGACAGCAGTGCGAACTGTTCCATTAGAGAACGCGAACAATCTAAACAACGTTCTTTTCTGTTTCCTCTTTTCTGTATTATTGATAGTAGTTGGAATGCTTCAAAATTTGAAAAATCCCGAATTGAAATACGGATTATTTGATGTATTTGTACTTTGCACAGTGTTTGTATCCTGATTTTTTCAATCGCCTTTTCCTCTTGGTCTCTTGGTACTCACCATCTGATTTTAATTTGTGAGTTGCCGACATACAGTTCGACAAATTTTGCGCAACCAGGTATAAGAGGATAAATGATGTTAACTAGTCGATGAAAATAGTACAACATTCTTCTTCACAGCAGCTTCTGCAAATACATACATACAGTCCTCTCCTTCTTATTCTTTTTCTCCTTCTTCTGCTTATTCTGCTGCTTCTCCCGAAACTTTCCTTCCAGCACATACTGTGGATATTATTTTTAGTGTTATAAGCGTGTGGGATATTTCTTAAATTTGTTGCTTCCTATCATCTTGTTGTTAGGAGATTTATTGTCTTCTCAACATATGTAGATCTTTTATATTTCCAGTATTGTTCTATTCTGCAGTTCGAACGGTTTCAATACAAATATATGAGGATCGTTCAAATTTAAGCTGAATTTGCTTCATAGATTTAAATTTATAACAAAATTTATTGGCAATAGACAAAAGTGGTTCTTTCCACATAACCTCCTCCAATAAAAATGCACTTTTACATCGGATAAGTAATTGTTTGGTTCCAAAGTTGAAAAGTGCTTGCAGGACCTTGCATATAAACTCTCCTCCTCCAGGTTCATTGGTTTTCAATGGTAACCATTTCCGCCAGCCACCTCAGCAATTTTGTTTTAAAGCTTATGGTAATTAGGAGGCGGTTAGTAGTTAGTTGCTACAGTTGGTAATTGTTATAGATGGAAGGAACTTGACAATGGGGCGGTTAGAACGATTCATTCTACAGGAGCTAGAGAAGCTAGAGGGGCTCGCAGTTAAATAGCAACTTAACACAATGATAAGCGTAGAGAAGCGCCAATGGCTGCGATATGGGCGAGAAAGTTTATACAAGCCCACATTGATAATTTTAGATATTACCTACAGATTTAGAACAATTTTAGAATTAACAGGATTTTTCTTTATTTAGTTGTAAAGCAGCTGAGAGGGTTTCTGTACTTAATGGAGAAACGTTTGACTTAATTAGATTGTGGCACAACCATGTAGATTTTACGAGGCTAATGGCACAGGTTATTCAAAAGCTGGGTTAGCGGCGTCGTTTATTACGCTAAATAGCTTCTTCTTAAATCCGAAACACAATAGTAACATTCGTCGCTTTTACTTTTCACAATATCTCCACCTCGGAGAAATTTCTTGGGGCAGGTAGATGCTTGGCGTCTCGAAAGATCTCTATTGGTATGATGTATTTGTTGGCGAAAAAAAAATAGTTGTAATGCGGCATACAACAGACGTAAGTAGCTTCTTCTTGCTCATGGTGCTACTGATGAAAGAACAACCGAACGGTGATATGGAGGAAACGCTCCACTTCATATACTTCCCATCCAACGATCACCGCTTTCCCCAAAATCACATCAAATTTGAAGGAAAGGCTACATCTTGATGATGTTTTCTCGATGATTTGCTTAGATACGGTGTTTGAAGCAACTCCTTGGAGAAATGATGCGAGAAAGGTTTACAAGACTGCTTCCAACTTTAGATTCTACAAATACACAAGAGCATACTTCTTTCGTCTTAAAGCATGTTATCAAAGCAAACATAGTGTCTGTTGGGAAAACAACACACCACCGCAAACCACATCAGTTATATTTATTCCAAAATCCTTTATGACGAATTAATGTAGAACTATTTTACATACGGAACTTTTCCATACAACATAATATGTAAATAGCACAAAATACACACATATATCGTAGAGGAAGGTTTTTAAAGGCAAGGTTAGAAGGTGATTCCTCCGCATTTGTGACCATGAATACGACAGCCTCTTGCATAAAGAGACACCGGCGCTGTAAATAGGAATGATGTCATTTTCCTCATATCAGGTGCATGAATTTCATATTAATTGGTTTCAGACAAAAGGAAAATAAGCTCGCATGTTTGTGCGCCGATTACATAAAAAAATACATTCATATGTATGTATGTATGCATGTATGTCATCCAATTAGAAGTCGTTGTTTACGTACTTGAATGTTACGAAATAAAATAGGTCTAGGTTTATTAGATGCAATATTTTATTTAAAAATTAATTTTCGAATGACACCACGTCGTACCAATTAAATTACTTTTCTGTTTGTTCAATTATAAATTTCATATTTTACAATATTCCGATAGTTTATTAGCAAGCTTCGCGTTATATGGATCACATTTATGATTCCATTCTAAACGCAGAAGTTATATTTTCGTTGATAATTTCGCAAACTTAGGGAAAGACCTTTTCCAGAGTCAGTATGGCTTCCTTCACAGCACACGCACTTTTTCTAATATTGTGCTTAACAACCGCCATCTGCGTCGATCCAGCATTGGAAGAAGAGGAAATCACCGCAATATCCTACATCAAATATTTAAGTGAGAAATTTATTGAGAGATACAAGCGTGCGAACGTAGTCGAATGGGCTTACGCCTCCAATATAACCGAATACAATCTCAAAAATAAGGTAATGCACATCCACATATTTATAGTTTCTGATTCTAATTCCTAGATTTTAAAGGTGATGGTCGGTACCCAAGTTGCTGACGAGGCTAAACAGGATTGGTTAGAAACCACCAAGTTCCATTGGAAATCGTTTAGAAACCCGGATCTTCGACGTCAGTTCAAGAAATTTTCGATACTAGGCGCAGCAGCTTTACCGTCAAAGAAATTCGAAAAATTGACCAAAACGATTGCTGATATGGAAAAAGTCTATGCAACGGCGAAGATTTGCGATTACCATAATTCTTCGAAATGTGATTTGGGACTAGAACCTGGTACGAATGAAATATTTTCCTTAAATTATATTTTCCATTCCAGAAACTTTAGTAGAAGGATTTTTATTGTTGTTTTGGAAATCGCTTCAGGGGCCCCTCCTAATAAATGGTTGAATTCAATTAAAATTACTTTTATTCTTATCACACTAATTTGAGTTGTCATCTTCATGAGGAAAATTACAAAGAAAAATCTCATTCTTTCCCATGCAATGTCAATATTGAGGATGACAACAATATTATATCGAAGCCAATAACATCTAGAAAATATTCAAAATCGAAGAAGTTACCACGAGAACATTCTACAACATATCCTAACAGATTATTTTGTCCATCTATTAACCTGAAAGGGAACAAATTCATCGAAATATGTTAAACGGAAAATTTATAAAAGAGAAGTTATACTCCATTGTCTTGCAGAAATCACAAACCTCTTCTCGATATCCAGAGACCCCGATGAACTGAAACACACGTGGATAGAATGGAGAAATGCTGTCGGCCCAAAAGTTAAGGAAATGTACGAAATATACGTCAACTTGTCCAATGAAGGGGCACGTCTGAATAATTTTACGGATCAAAGCCAATATTGGCTTGACGACTTCGAATCCGACGATATCAGGGACCAACTTCACAATCTATGGGAGCAAGTGAAACCGCTCTATTTGCAAATTCACGCTTACGTCAGACACAAATTGAGGGCAAAGTATGGCGATATCGTACCGGAAAAAGGTCCAATTCCCGCACATCTCCTGGGTAACATGTGGGCTCAAACTTGGGGAAATATCGCCGATATTACCTTACCCTATCCCAATGTTACCAGACAAGGTGTTACGCAGGAAATGATAGACCAAGTACGTGTTCGTCCTTAATATCGTTATTGTTGAGAAAAATGTATAATTTTGCAGAGTTACACGCCTTTGAAAATGTTCCAAACGGCGAACGATTTCTTCGTTTCGTTAAACTTAACAGCCATGCCCGAATTGTTTTGGGAAAATTCCATTTTGGAGAAGCCTTCTGATGGGAGAGAACTGGTCTGTCATGCTTCTGCTTGGGATTTATTCGACAACGATGTCAGGTAAGTACGTCCATTTTAAACTGGCAAATACTTCTAGAAATTTTTTTATCAGAATAAAGCAATGCACGCGCGTTAACGAGGAGGATCTATACACAGCCCACCATGAGATGGGTCACATAGAATATTACCTGCAATACGCCCATCAACCGGTTGCTTATCGCGAAGGCGCGAACTCTGGTAAATCGCAAGGATTGTGTCAAATCATCCAAAAAACTTACATATCTTTCAAGGTTTCCACGAGGCAGTCGGCGATGTAATATCCTTGTCTGTATCAACACCAAAACATCTTCAAAAGATTGGTCTTTTAAACCAAACCAAGCTCGACGATAAAGTGCTACTAAACAACTTATATAAGGTAATATATTTTGATAACTCCCGATAATTCAAATCTGTTTGTAACCAATCCTTCATGTATAGACCGGTTTAGACAAGATCGTCTTTTTACCATTTGGTTACCTAATGGATTTGTGGAGATGGGACGTTTTCGCCGGTAAAATCCCTAAAGATAATTGGAATTGCAAATGGTGGGATCTCAGACATGATTTTCAAGGAATCGATCCACCAGTCGATAGGACGGAGGACGATTTCGATCCAGCAGCAAAATATCACGTGATAGCCGATGTACCTTACATCCGGTAACCAATCGAATTGATTTTATCCGATTTAACACTCCACCTACACACATTTTTGTAGATATTTCGTGAGCTTCATCATTCAATTCCAGTTCCATAGGGCGCTCTGCCTTAAAGCTGGAGAATATGTTCCGAACGATCCCGAAAAACCTCTTCATAATTGCGATATATATCAAAACACTGAAGCTGGTAATGCACTAGGGTAATGTTGAAAGTAAATAATTTTGACGATTTTTATTTGATAAAATGTTTGGATTTTTAGAGATATGCTACAATTAGGTTCGTCTAAACCTTGGCCGGATGCCATGGAGGTGTTGACAGATCAACGAAATATGGACGCTAGTGGTCTACTTGAGTATTTCAAACCGTTGCAGACGTGGTTGGAAGAGGAGAATAATAAAAATGAGGTGTTTATCGGATGGGAACCCACACAAAGAGGTATTACATAATAATGGCAGTTAAAAATGGTGAATGTAAAGTGTGTGTTTCACTTTAACAGCTTGTTCGAGCTCGAAAAAGAAGGATGTCGAGCAGACGGAGAATACAACCAACAGATAATTTTTTAAATCATAATTGTCAGGTTTTTTTAGGTTTAGGCAGTAGCGTGGCAGATCAGTAGAAATAAAATATGAAAATGTTAGTTTTATTTTTTTTTGTACCAAAGCCTAAAGCAAAAATATTTAGTCGGAAAATTTCGTATTTGCACCTAGTTTTGTAAATGGGTAACTAAATCTATACAGGGTGTTTCAGGAAAAACAATAAATATGGACTGTACTGAACAAAAAGTTAACATAAGCACGTGTCCAACTCTTAATGGTTAACGAGATACAGTAGCTAAATATTAGCTACAAAAATAGCGCTAAATGGATTATCGATTGCATTTATTATTTATTTAAAGCATACTAACAATTAAGTTGCTATTCAAAGTTCGAAGCAAATTTTCAAAAAATGCCACCACGGACTTGCATTTCCAAACTCCACTAACAATACTACGTGTGGGCCTTCTCAGATCGTCTTGAAGTTCTTTTATGAGGAAAACACAATTCTTTCTAAGCTCTTCCTTTGAACAATTCCTACAGGTAAAAATCCTGCAGACGTTGGTGGCCAATAAACGCGACCAAGATAATTAAAATGTGCACGGACTTCGTCATGCTAGAAGGATTTATACATCCTTATAACCATAAAGAGCGGAAGCTTGTTTTCAAGAAAATGTAGGTAAACGGTGCTCCAAACAACGGATAAACTATCGTACCACATCATACATTTGCGTTCTTGAAAATTTGCTTCCATAGTGGTCGCAACGGTGTGGTATGTGGTGTGTGGTATGTGGGTATGCTGTGCATCGGATATATATGTGCCAAATTCGTACTGGTGTATCGCTATAACTATAAGAATTGGAAACATAAAAACGAATTTCAAAAGGTTACTTGAGAGAGTCAGTTACCTCCATGACAATTATTGTCATATGCAGTGTAGTTTGCAGTATAGCCATTGCACAACTTTCTGTGAGAGGTGCCTAACAAATGAACCTCAGTGTAGGTCAGTCAATGTTCATTTGAGAATTATATTGATGGGCTACTTTGTTATTCAGAATGGCCTATACCACCATCTCCCAAAATATTTTATATTCCCCTCGAAACATCCCGTACGTACTTCGTGATTTAGTTAGATACTTATCGTTCGAATTTCTTCTACCACTTTTTAGGTTAAATACAATGCGAAATTTGAATTTAGAAAACTATATTTCATAACGGTGATATGACCTAAAAACTGGTTGAGGTAAGGCAAACTACTTATCGTTTGCTAGCTACTGGAAAATTCTCGTCTTTAAAACAACTACTACCCATTAAAACAAACCACCGATTATTAAGGTACATACAAATAGAGAATTATGTGAATTTCTACATAGTAACTTACAGCCGCATATCCTAATTATCTACGATAAGGAGTTCCATTGAACTAACCGCACCAACTGTTCCTATTAAAGCTCATCAGTAAAGTGTTTGCTTACAGTTAGTCAAATACATCGCGTTTCCTGGTTGTACATAAACAACGCAATGCATACTCGCATACACAGCGATGTATATAGTTGCCGAGATTCCAGGGCTGCAGAACGATCACATAAGTAAATGGATTTCGCATATCATCACTAATTACTTACTAATATAGTCCTTATCCTTGTCTATACAACAACTACTACCCGTACACAAATACACTATCAGCCATTGATGTATATACAGAACATATTTTTGTGGAGATGAATTACAACAAACGTCCGTGTGATTTTGGGTAGGCTATTCGAGCTTAGTACTAACATTATAAAGCGATTCAATTAGATATTGAGCAGTTCATGAATTCTGGTGTATTTCTGAAATCGTCGAATCTACAAACTTGCCGTAAATGGTGTCTCAAATGGGATTTTAAAGGCCGTCGGCCGTAGTAAGATAAATTTGAGCGTTTTCTTTTGTGTAAATTGCTACATATATTGGTGGAAATAGTACGCGAATTGAGTACCCGAAGTATTGAGAAAACTTGGGTACTACTTGGGAAGTAAAATTTACCGTTAAGTGGACGAGAACCAGAAAGTATAGATCGAATCCTCAATGAATTCGAGAACAGGGTGACCAATTCGGCTTATGGAAAATTTTGGGGACATGCTCTATAACGCCTAATAAGGTTCAGAATTAATGCAGAAACTTCTAGATCTAAAGCCAAGCTTATAGATAGGTTGATCTTGATGGCTTCTTGCATGTTACAAAGTGGGAGAATTAGTATGACCGATTTCTCCAAAGTGATTAAATTTATTAATTGTTAAATCTAATTAGAACCACAATAAAGATCGTGACAGATCTTACCTAGAAAAATGAAGTTGATAGTGGTATAGAACGTGAAGAAAATAGTAACAGACATTTCACATTTTCTTCACTCCCCCATCGAAAGAAGAAGTAAAGAGGTCGACCCAACAGAAAATGGCGCATGTACTGATAAATCGCTGCGTTGTCTTCCAATTTTCCACCTCTAAACATGCCCTTCAGAGAGCTAACCATGTAGACGTAGTGATAAACCGAAATTCTAATAGGCGTGTCCAAGAACTATCCAGAAAATGTAATTGAGTTTGTCTGGGGTTCTTATAAAGAAATGGAACATCGTTTATGGATTAATAACGACCCATATTGCTATAAAGTGTTATCCAACAGATTGGAGTAGTGTGCTGCATGCACTTCACATTCATTCCTTTGTCGCGTATAATATCAATAAATAACACACCTTTTTAATCCCAAAACACAATAGTAACCTTTGTTGCTTTCATTTGGCACAAAAGCACGATACCGGCGAGTTCCTTTTTTGGAGTTGTCTTGAGAATTTTATTTCCAAAATTGTGCTGACCGAGAAACTTAATAATGCGGTGTGCAACAGATAGGTAAGATTTGTCTACTCATGGTCTTATTAGCGTAGGAATAGCAATCGATCGGTGGTACGGGGATTCTCCCCTGTTCATGCACCTCATCTTTAGTGTCCAACCGCTCTTCCCAAAGCTACAACTCGAAAGTCTGGTGTAAATTCAAATAATTCTCCTAAGACTTCTAGAAGCAACCAAGCAGTGACGGTATGACTAGTGCTGCCAGTAGGGTACTAAAATTGTCGAGGAAGGAGAGGGGGAGGAAGCAGAGATTTACCACAGGAATTCTTACGAAACAAAATAGTAATGATTTATATTAAGTAATGACTCCGAGATAATTGCCTTCGATGGCAACGAATACCTCCAGAACGGTCAGCTCTGTTAGTGCTCCATGTAATGTTCTTCATCTTCTGGTAGTCGAGAAGAGCATGACGGTGCTGGGTGGATGGTGATTCCCCATGTGCCGTACCACCTACCCAGTTGGTCCAGTGAATCTTGAAGTCGGGTTTCCATGATTCTTGAGCTTCTGGAACGGAAGCTGGTGAAAATGCTAAATAGAAGCAGGGAAAGAGCTGAATCTTCAGGGACACGTGGCCAAATGGTCTTGATGCGAGGACTTTAAAGTTTAACCCGGAAACTTGCGAAGATAATCTAGAGAAGGCTTTGGTGCGTTGTCAAGGGTTTTGAACACGTCAAGAAAGGCAGCGCCCTCAAACTCTTGGATGTTGAATCAACCCTTGACCTATTCGACGAAGCGCAGGGTTTGAGGCCCCGTTTAAAGACGAACCGAGCTTCAGGGGTGATTTCCTTTATCTAGTTTTGGGATGAATCGGTAAAATCTTGCTGCGCTCGGATAACAATGGTAGATTTCTCAGCTAGATGTTGACAATCTAGACTGACCGGAAACTGATGCGGTATGAAGACAAGATTCAGGGATTAATTTCATTCTAACGTAGAAATAGTGATAGAAATGAGATTTTTTCGAGCAAATGTCAAAACGAGATTTTGGAGCAAGTTCCTCGAATTTAGTGGTACCATTACAAAGCGATTAGGTTAAATATTAGTATGGCTGATAAATCAATAACCATTAGATGGAATTCCCATGTCACCTTGAAATCTTTAAACCCACCAACTCCCTAATATATTATGAAACTGTTTTGCAAGAATATGTGTATAAGAAAGGCAAACTTGTATGAATACATACATAACTACAATTTGTCTCTTTTTTTTAAGTTTTCACCTACGTCATTGTTAATCTGACTATCATCGCAAGTGCAGCTGGTGAAAAAGAAGCACGATGTGCGCTTGTCCCGCAGACAAAGGTCTATGGACAAAAATTGATGACGTAAGTAAAAACTCTAAATATACAAGGATGTACAATTGTACGTATTTAGCAGATATTACTGAATTTTCTATACCTAACAAATGCATTTTTGTACGGATAGTACTTGTTTCGTATGCGAAACTGCTTACGTTCGAAATAAATGAATAAATTTGTGAATTTATTTGAATTTTCCGGAAAATTAAGCAACAAATTTCAATTTTTGAAGTGCACGATTATAATTCAATGCGGACATATTGATTCCATTAGTAATTAACACTTAATTCACGTTTTTCAAATGATTTTCTCATCGAACGATATTACGGGGATACTGGAAGCATAAAATTAAAGGAAAGCTGCTATAATTGCGTGCGTATATTACAGCTTGTTTTTGTTGTAATGGCTTTTATGAAAAGTTCTCTCGATTGTTATTAAGTGAAAGCAATTCCTTGGCGCTTGCATGTTACATTAAATTAAAACCGAACTACCGATGCTACGTTGCTGCTGCTACTACAAATTGATACTTATTTTATTATTTTAGATCTTCGAGATATTTGTGTATTATAAAAAGAATTATATATTACAAAATTCTATAAGATATATGGTAGAGACGACATCTAGGACGTTTTCCTTTTAAACGTATTTTCTATCGGGTACCGATATATGTCCTCACCTTCAGTCACCCAAACTGCACCATTCTCCGGATTTTTCAACATTCGCTCCAAACAGTTTCCACAAAACATCGCCCTGAGAATCATTACTTGAAGTAAGAATACAAAACTCCGTAAAAAGGGCCTGGCACGTTCGTAGTTCGTTCCAATCTTACCCGTACCATTTAGCCTATTCCAGATTGAGCTTATTATATCACAACATCAATTGTCAGGTACCTTTAACAGTGACAGTATGGCAATACACATCTGATATCCCATAAGCGGTGTACTGTCCACTGTACAAATATAGGAACGCACTTCAAGGTCAGATCACAACCACTAAGTAAATGAGGTGCATTGTGAAAGCTTACATTTTGCACCTGACCTTGAAGTGCGTTCTTATATTTGACTCACTGTACATCATGAAACCATATGGGTTGATGAGAAACATCGAATTTATAGCACAGCTCTTAAGGAATTTTGACCAATTATTTTAAGTTTTGTGCAATTATATAATAGCATCGAATTTTTTTATAGTATATAGCATTAGCAATCTGAACGCAACAGTATTCAATGAGCTAATGTGTTGATTTGATGGCGTTGGTTAGATACCTTTGAGGTCTTCTATATTAATAAGTCTCCTTCAGCCATTTATTAGATCTGCTGGGCATTTTCGTTTGTCTTCTTCCGAGGTATGGTTCCAATAACGGTCGTAGTAGCATGTTTGTGTGAATTTCTCAATTTGTTGTGATGCTTGGTACTTTGTTCCTGGATGACATCGTTAACATAAGTAACTCGAAGTGGAATAGAGTATAGTTAGTTTTATTCGTATCTACATCAGAGCACCGTATGAGTTAAATTGGAACTAATTACGAGCGTGCCAAGAAGCCCTTAGGAATCAAAAACAGATTTTTCGCTTAAAGCTTACCTTTGCGGAGCATAGTTTCCAATTTCTTTAAAGAAGAGGTCGACATCCAAATCAACATCCGGGCTTTTCGTTAAAGGCATTGGAGTGTATCCCGGGCACATGGTAAGTATTTTAACCTTGTAGCGGTTGTAGTAGTAATTTGTACCGAAAGCTCTTCCGAGGCTGACAACAGCGTGCTTACTGGTGCTGTATGCCGGCGTGGAATAGCCAGGTTGTAAACCAAAAATTGATGCTATGTTTACGACTATACCCTCATCGCCGGATTTGTATTTAGGCATGTATTGATACAAGGCTAACATTGTGGCGTAAAGGACGGATATCTAAAGCAAGAAGTTGTAAATTGGATTTCCACAACTGGATGAAGCTTTTACTTACGTAATTTATCTTAATGGTCCGTTCGTAACGACTTTCACCGACAACTCCGGCATTATTAACTAAGATATCCAAGTGTTCAAAGTTCTCGATTACCTCCTTCAACATACCTAAAACGCACGATTGTATGGTGGAACACCAATATCTTACGTTAAATGTCTATTACATTCGGCTTGGTATAAATTACTCAAGTCTGCTTTCACAAATTTGACCGCAGTATGTCCATACTCCTCCAGCTTTTTAACAGCTTCTGGTGCAGCCGCCTCGTTGATGTCGGCTACGACAAGTCCCTATAATTTTTACCATTAAACTTACATTCGTTTTAAACGGAAGCTCAAAAGATACTTTCAATCCGTTCCTTATCAAAGACTTCGAAAATTCGAATCCGAGACCGGCGATTCCCCCACTAACGCAGCCGATTTTCCCGCGTATCGCCGACATCTTCTAAATTCTAAATGGAGTTGTACTTACTTAAAGCCATGTAATGAAATTAGAAAAATCGTCTCAAACCATCAGTATTACATGCCATTTTTGACATCTATCAGACACAAGGTGAAATCGTTACTCTTCGAGAAATTTTGGGCCGTTTCTGATCTATGCCCAATATATTCGGACGAGTAGCTTTAATAACTGGTGGCCTCGGAGGAATCGGTCTCAGCTATGCCAAGCACCTTATGTCCAATGAAATTATGGTACGATCATTGCATTTAGGGGACCGTTCTTAGATTCGATGCTTTTAGGGTATAGTACTGGCCGATATCAACGAAGAGAATGTGGAAGCAACCGTCAAGAAATTGGAGGGACATGGTAAAGGGGATATCGCGTTCGTGAAAGTAGACGTAAATGTCATCGAACAGTTAAGACGTAAATCCTCCAATTTCAACTTACACATATCGATTTTTTGAACTACATATCATTATCAATACATATTTTTAGATGCTTTCGAATTTACGTACAAGAAATTCGGACAATTGGATATATTTATCAACAATGCCGCCGTTTTGGACGAATCTTACTGGAAAAGGATGATTCAGACCAATTTGGTACGCGTTGATTCTGTTCGGATAAATTTGAAGTACTTCGAATATTGTAGGTATCTGGTGTGACAGCCAATTATCTCGCTATGAAGGAATACTTACCAAAATATAGAACCAAAGACGATTCGGTCATCGTTAATACTTTATGTATAACCAGTCTCGAGCCAATGAAAAGCTTCGCCGTGTATTCGAGCACCAAGGCGGGAATGATGGGGCTACACAAATCCTTGTCCAACCAGCACTATTACTCCGTTCATGGTTCCAGGTTTCTGGCGATTTGTCCAGGTTTGCTTCGTACTTCGATGTTGAAAACGATGGGTACAAAAGGTGTAGACTTAGATCTGTTCGATGAGGAGTGTTGTGAAATACCTTTGGATGGGTGAGTAACTCAGCTCTCTCTCTCTCTTTATAAAATTTAATTTCGTGGCTGCTATAACAATGGTGACACAAATTTTCCCGAAATGTTACAGCAAAACCGATCAATGCGGTAAATGCTTGATAGAGGCTTTGAAGAAGGGTGAAAATGGATCTATTTGGATTTGCGAAGAAAATAGGATATATGAGTGGAAGATACCGGATAGGTTGGAAGTAAGACAATCGATGAAAGAAGGCGAAAAGAGAAAACCGTGTACTTAATACTGTCTTGCGGAATTAGACAATTAACTATGAATCCCATAAGTTATAGACCAGGGCGCCTATAAGCTGATTCAATGATCCCTTAAAGTTTCATTTTGTAAGAATACACTTTTAAAATATTGCAATAATATTTTCGTAACGATTTGATTTCTAAATTGGACACGTTCCCATCGTAATATTTCCAAACAAAACATTTGAGTTCGCGATATGTTGAAGATAAAATATAACATGGAAGACTCAAACCATCCGCTCTGTTCCGTAAATTTTTACTTCGTCCGCGATAGTTCACTGGTAGACATCTATTCTTCTTTGGGAAGACGTCAGTATCGATTTCAAGCTAAGGACATCCACATACATTCCTCAGATAACTTCTTAGCCTAGGATTTCGTCAACTTAACTTTTAAAATGTTAAAGATCGATTGATTTGGATGAAACGAGTTTGAAACAGACAATGCTTTAAACTTCAGCGATGACTTCTGACTGAGGAAATTCTGTGTCGTTTTGGTTACATTGATCCAAGATTTTGAGAGTGAATTTCCACATTGCTAAGGAACGATTTTCGAACCAAATTATTCATTTCGGTTAGGTAAAAATTGCTTATGGTTAGGCAATGAATCCATGAGGTTTCACATGCACTTATTCCTGGAAATCTTTTGAAGGATGGTCCATCTGCTGGTTGCTTTTCAAATTGTTAAAATCGTATTTTGACACAGACAGCTTCTTCGTGCTCAAAAATTTGACAGATAACACAAACATATCTCCACGGTAAGAAAGGAATAAATTTATGCTGGGAAAACGTTGGAAAATATTGAAACCTTATTTCCGAAAGTGAGTGTTGTTGCTCCAACAACGTAGATTTTGAAAAAATGTTGGTCGAAATAATGCACCAATTTCGCCTGTTGTATGCAAGTTTATCAACAGATTGGTGCACTAATTGATAACGCAAATCCGGGAACCTCAATTTGCCACGGATTTCAGCAACTGACCATTAGTCGCAATAGCCTGAGAAGAATTCCGCACAAAGATATCGGATTGTTTCCTTAGAAGGTCCAACTGAATCGTTGAAGCAAAATGGTCCCCAACTTCGTTATCGCTTCTCTGTTTGGGTTTTAGAGCAGCTCGAAATTGACGTCAAGTTTGCTCAAAGAATGATCCTTTCGGATAAAATGCATTTTCATCTCGGCGGTTACCTAAGCAAGCAAAATAGCTCCATTTGGGGTTTGTAAAACCCACACGTTGTCCGAAGGAAACCATTACATCCTCAGCGTGTTACTCTTTGGTATGGTTTCTTGAGTGAGGCCATTACTGGCCCATTTCACCTCGAAGATGAAAATGGCGACAATGTTACAGTCAATGGAGAGCGCTACAGCGGCATGATAGCCAATTCGCCTCGACCAGAAATTGAGGGATTGAATTTGGGCGAACTCCAAAATGGAGCTACGTGCCACATAAAGCATCCAGCAATCGATCTTTTACGCATTAATTTCAAAGACCGTGTAATCAGTTATTTTGGCGATGTTGCTTGGCCTCCACGGAGCTGAGATCCAATGTCATTGGACTTCTTTGGCGGGGAGGGGGCGTTAAAAGTCGATGTTATGCTGATAATCCGAAAACGATTCATGAAAAAGAATCTGAAGACCTCGAAGGTGTACTACAAACTTGGGTTTACAAGATGGGCTACTACTAGGTAAGACGAGGCAGCCACGTGAATGAAATTATATTCCATAACTAATCGGAGGGCTCACTCGTCTCAATAAATCAACAAAAACTTTGAAAAACATTGAACAATGTTTATTTCAGGGAATTTTTAACCTTCCTATACTCACGCATACGGTCTATGAGACCGACTTATATAGTATAGTATATGTCTTTCATTTTGACGTGAGTATAGGAAGGTTAAAAAGAAACCAACCGCCCGCCCATCCTTTAGTATGATAGAGCCATGTTCTCGTCGAAAAGCTTCTGTGTAGAATCCAGCACTTACCCATTTCTGAATCTTTTCTTCGTCTTCTTAGTTCAATATCTAAAAACCAATGATACCTGAATATATTAAATTCGAGTCGAATAAGTCCATGCAAGTTTCTTCATCATCATCATTATCTTTTCTCCTTTCTACCTTTCGGTGTAAGGGAAGCAAGTTTCTGAAACGCTCTAAAATCCAAATTAGAGACTCCAAACACAACTTTATCAGTAACATTGAAACAATACGCAGAAAACCGATATTACGTAACCGAACATTTAAAGAGTTTCTGTCTTTCCGAATACGACGTCACAAGCATGAATGTGTACCTAGATACGTACAGGTAAACAATGGTCTAATTTAAAATCACGAAAGCGGTAGTAGCAATAGCACTGTACAAGGTAAACAAAGTAGCCGGCGAGACCCTCCCATTAAATTCAGTTCACACGCGATTCCAAGACACGAGTCAGTCCAAAGGAATCAAACCGAATACATCGACTTCGACGACAGAACGCGCGACATGTGCGACATCAGCTTTGTGCGTAAGTTCCTTCTAGTGGTTCTGGTAATCCATCCACCCACGACAGTCTATTCCCAAATCGACGCTCCAGCGTTCGGCGATAGGATAAATGTGGATAGGATCCAGGATGTAAATGGAAATTTTGTCCGGGGAGTCCCTTACAATATCGATATCGACCGGGATCGTCAAAGAGACGAGGAAAGAACGGAGCGGGTGCTTCGGGGTAACATAGATCAATTGCTGCAAAATCTGGATATTCAGTCATCTCAACAATGTACGAATAATGTTGGGGCTCAGTGGAATTTCGAGACGAACGTGAATCAGGTGACACAATTAGATGCGGTAAGTACCTTTCGTTATTTAATATCAAAAAATTTCCATGAACAATTTTAACAGTTTCAAATTGTTGTGTAGTAACTCAAGATGTCATAGTAATAAATTCAAATACGTACCAAGTTTGAGGTCTCAACAATTAGTTTTCAAACGTCAAATGTGCAGAAATATGCATGTGAAAACTGATTCTTATACTTCCAGAAGTTTGCAGATTTTATTTTGAACACCCACTTCCTTGAATTGTTTGGAATTTTTGAAGACAGGAAAAGTATACACCATAATCCTCCTCAATTCCTTAATTGAATCTTTTATTATTAGACTCCATAGATAACCGCTCAAATTTCTTGTAGAGGTATTAGCGCTCGGGCCACTGGATATAAATTTATAAAGATAACAAAAAGTTGAATATTTTGTAGATGTACATATGTAGTAATAATTGACATTTCTGACCTGTATCCACAAGATATATTTTGATCTTTTGGAATAAGAAATGGCAAAATTTCTTGAAGCCACACCTTTTACTAATATCTAAATTATAAAAAAAAATTGTTACCAGTGCCATCAAATTCGAACTTCGCAAACCACACAAAAATGTTTTACATAGAAATCATAGTTTAGTCGAAACTCAAATTTAGTAAGTACTGGTTAACAAGTTTAATCCGAGAAGGATTTTGGACGAGTGACTTAAATGTCTGTATTAGAAATATTAGCACAGCAATACCTGTAATCTAGGGACGAGTGGAATTTCCAAATAAAATTTTTGAGGATTTCATTTCCTTCTGATAATTTACCAATTTGAAGGAAATCTAAGACTGTTATCGATAATTTTCTAGCAGTCACCGATTTGGGTAGTATCCTTTGTACAGTTCCCAATATTTTTGGGAAAAGCAAAGGTGGTATTGTATATTACCAACAAAAAAGAAATCTTCATAAATTCACAATCTACACCAACTCTCAACTGAGAATAGGAGATTTCTAATGTGATCCTAACTTATGTTAGTGGACTTTCTAATGTTTGTCGAAAAATGGAAGTCATCGCCAACTTCGAAATGAGGAAGAGATTTTTCCAAAAGTTTAGAATGCATCTTTCGTGTGCTTGCCATTTTTTGGAATGTGAAAGGTTGCGTTTGTTATATATAAAAAAGGACTAGAAATTTTAGTAAATCCGCAGTATTCATGAATTCTTAAATATGAATTAGATTTTCCTGAAATTTTAAAATAGAGCTTTTGTGCATTTTCTAATGTTTTCCGAAGAAGAGCTGTTGGTCTCTAATATTATAAAAATCTTTCTAAATCCACGATCTGTGTCAGCTTTGAAACTGCTTCTGTCTGAAATTTTCCTTGAATACATCCATTGGACACCTTTTGTTTCTAAACGATGGAGGTTCGTCTTTATTATCGAAAATTAAGTGTAAGTCTTTCTTCAGCAACTATCTTCGACAACCTTCAAGTGACAATAGGATTGGTCTAAAATTTTGGAATGCGTCGTTCGTATACTTTTGATCGTTTTTCGAAAAATTAGGTTTTCTCTGAAAAGATGAAAAAATAGAAATAGTTTGAAATGCACAATCTTCATCAATTGAGAAGAAGCTTTTCCAAAAATTTGTACAAGGCAGTTTTTGCGTTCTTTTTAGTATCTTCTGAAAAATGACAGTTGGTTTCTGATATTAGAAAGAATAGAAATCTAAAAAGGAATGAAAATCTTTTGGAATCCACAATTTTTGTCAACTTTCAAAGGGGAGTTCATTCTTCAAAAACTTTTGACTACTTCTATTGTACAAATTGTTTTCTTAAAGATGGAGGTTGTGTCACTAATATTAGATACGAAACGGAAATCTTTCTAAACCCCCAATCTCCGTCAACTTCGGATTAAATGTAGATTTAAATGAAATAGAAATATTTTCAAATGCATAATCATCATCAATTTGGAAATGGGAATAAGATTCTTCCGGAGGAAATGCATCTTATGTCTGCTTTGTACTGTTTTCGAAACGGGGAAGTTAGAGGAGAAATAGAAAAATTTTGAAATTCATCAATTTTTAAGAACAAGATTTTGTCCTGAATTTTTAAACACAACTTTCGTGCACTTCCTAATATTTTTCCAAAATTGAGTATTAGAGTATTGATACTCAATACTACAAAAGAAATAGGAAACTTCGAAATACTCGATTTTGGTTAATTATCGTATCAAATAAGAACAAGATTTTTCCAAAATTTTTGAGACGAATCATTAGTGTACTTTCTAATGGTTCTGGAAAATGCTTCTAAATCTACAAATCTAACTTTCCAGCGAAAATAAGATTTGTCTAAAATTTTGGAATGCACCTTTCATGTATTTTCTACTGTTTGTCTATACAAGTTCCTAATGGAAACAGAATGGCAAAATAGAAATATTTTTAAATCCACAATCTTTATCGACTGTCAAAGGAGAACAAAGTTTCTCAAAAATTTTGCAAGGCACCTTTCGAAAAGGGGAGGTTCGATCCAGATATTGCAAATCTTTTTGAATTCACAATTTTGCCCAGTTTCAATGTGGAACGTGATTCTGATCTGTTTGCCAAATTATCTACCAATAACCCAGTATACATATATTCCATATACGAATTTAGAATTTAAGCATCGACTTTTAAGAGCATAGCACCTTCTCCTAGTATTTTTTAATCATTGAGAATGCTCCTGAAAAGATAGGAGCTCATTCACAATCTAAGTTTTCGTTTCTAATTTTGTGCATTTTTAAATAGTCGGTATTTCACAAAAATCTTCTGTTTTGCTATTCTTTCGCCCTTTTGAGGAATGTCTGGTTTACCTATAATCACTTTTCAATCTGTTGAATTCGACTTTCAATCCAATCCAGTTGCAACCCGTGTTGTTTATCCCAAACACATTCTACATGTGATTTATGATTCTTGTCAGTTCCTTGTTTTCCAGTGATTTATCTTTGATGTCCCTTTCTATTTCTCCATAGTTGACTTCTCTACACTGCCCTTTTTCTTCTTTTTCTTATCCTTATGCCTTTTCAGGTATAGGATTCGTTCCAACCACACATTTATACATTTTCGTAGAAATAGATCTTGGTGCGTAGGGACCTGTGAAAATTGTTCTCATACTGCCCTTATTACATATTATCTCAATTTTTGCTAGCCATCGTTTGATGTGTAGGTTGCAATGAAGTTGGAGTTTTCGCCTCCTTTTTGTTGATCGTATTGTACATTCTCCTTTCCTGGGCTATCTCTAAAATATTTTGATTATAGTCATTTGGTCTTGGAGCGTTGTATACCAGGTTTGCTTTATATTCAAAAACACTTACCCATACCTATTCTTGTTGTATTGATGTTGTGGTTAAACTGACAATAACTCAAACAATATGATGACACTATGCACCATAAATAAGTACTATTCGACATTTAATTAAAACTTTTCATAATGCTTGAGTGGAAATGCAAAAATGTTTAAGTATCGTTTGAGATTTTAGATTTTGCCGACTTTAAGTTATAGTTAGCGATGTATTGTCCAAAAGGTTCTAGGGATCAAAAAAGTTTAAACACGTTTACTGTGTAACATTTAAGAATCTGAACATTTGTTTATTGCAATTTCCCAAAGTTTGTAGTTTGGTACTTTCCATTCTAGAATTATGAACTGTTTAAAGTTGCCAAAGTGTTAGCATCAATTTTTATAATCCTCTATTTTCCATTTAATTATAAGAACTTTCTATAAAAAACGTCCTCTTCCAAGAAACAATTAAAACAAGTACAGGAAACTTGCAATATTTTATGATGACTAATATGCTTTATAATAGTGATTCAAACTAGGAGCTGCATTATATAAATTTAATCCTAGAAGACATTCCAACTTAATAATAACTTTATTGACGCACAACGATACAACAAACGTCGTACTTAATCATTTCGGAATAAAAATTAGACGAGGAAAAGTATGTTTTGATGCAAACAGGTTATTCGTTTGACACCGATCATTAAATTTTCTTGGGTAAATTCTGTGGCGAACCTTGAAACGATCATTTCTGTGTCAATTTCTGTGTGCAAACGTTGTAACATTGCGCATAGTTAGAATTATTCCTCGTGTTCTTTCTATTTTTGCGCATGGCGGTAAAAACGTAAATGTTTTGATTGTGCATTTCCTGTTTGATAGCTCCGTTGTAATAGAACGGTCTAGTATAATTTCAAGAATTATAACTATGACAATGCTACATTTTTATGCGATGATGAAACCAACAAATTAGTTTATTTCTGGAAATAAAGAATAATCGTTGCCGCCGCCGGCAGCTCGGCCAATCCCTCTTATAATTAGGGTTTTGCAAATTGTATTCCAATGTAATCAATTATGATTAAACACTGTAGGTAATATAATTACGAGATAACCAACAATAGACACCATTCATGAATGAACAAGCCTCAATCATCTTAAGAAATTCCCACGAATGCGCCAATGTAACAGCAATTTATATCGAATAAACACAAGGAAAAAGGACGGCCACCTTCATTATTCGCTAATTAGAAGCTGCATCATACATATGACTAACCAGTAACACCATTATTATTATAGTCGGGAAATTATGCATTTACCTACGTACTTGTTGCTGTTATTATGTATGTATGTTCAATTCCTCGTTTCTAACGTTCGAGTAGACTATATGGGAAAGCAATTATCAGGTAACCAAGCGTTAACTCGTAGCAAATGGAAAACTCCTATCAACCAGGCAACGAAACGGAAGATAGAGCGTTTGGTAATCGTAGGAAAAGCAAAGCGATTAAATGCTGGAACATCAAGGGGAAATGTGTCGTCCAACCTTCCGCGTGCTGCGCGCTATCAATAAAAATATCGTTTGATCCCTGAGAACGAACCATGGTCGTTCCCAGACGAAATTTCGCAATAATTTCAAACTGACCCATTGTTTCCGATGACACGGGGACGCTATCATCCGTTTCGCAATCGCAATTAGGCAAATGACTCGAATTATCGTGTATAGGCTTTTACACACGTTCCACGCATGTTTTACGTGTCGCTAAAAGAGAATTCAACGTGTGTAGTATCAATGTTAACGTTTCAAAAGTGCCGCATTGTGTCGCTTATATGCAACCAAACAAAGTTGTTATTTATTTATGAGAATCCTATTTTTCTAAATGCTGGCTTGTACGAGGAAACAATAGTGGATTGACTTCTAATTGATGGTGATTATTAAAATTAGCAGTTGATGACTTCGCTTCTCCGGTCGGTAAAACAAAGGAGCTTTTATTTCGGAATGATGCTTGTTTACAACCTGGTTTTCACTTGATGAGGTAAGTGAAAATTTTGACACAAAAAATGAACATCATACTTCTTGAAAGGGTTATACTGAGGAAATGTAATTTCGTATCACGTAAGATCTTCCAGATTTTGAATTGTGTATCGATGTGTGCTCAAAACGAATTAATTGCTGCTAATTTTTGTTTAAGAACGCCTCCTTACCTGTTTTAACTTACTTCTATAACTTGGCCTATTCGTCAGTTTTCACGATGGACATAACTACTGCACTAATTTTCAATTGCTCTTCCTCTGCATCTACCCAAGCTATTTAAATCATCGCCTCATCTCACTTGATATTTCATTTCGTTTATTGTTAGTTCCAGTCAAAGAATTTTTCAAAAATGATTCGCATTGCACCCTCTCAATTCAGTGTTCGTTTCCTTTCCAATTTTCTACGGTCTCCTTAGGCCGCGGCAGAATTTTCCTTTCGGGATGGGACTGATGACCAAATAAATGAGAAAAACCTCATAGGCACAAACTCAGTCCCATCTTGCTGCAAGGCTCTTCTCAAGGTGTTCCTGTAGATTATAATGAATCTGGGCGTTCTTTTGAACCGAGTGGTATCAACAATGGTGTAGGGAGTACTATGTTGCAAGGTGTCCAGAATTGTGAGGCGCGAAATTGAGGCTGAAGACCAGGTTGGAGCATCTTAAATTAACAATACCCTAGGCGTCCATATGTAGATCAGCAACTCGCGCCTTGAGTGAGGAAGACTTCTTAGCATTACAAGAAGGAACAGTGGACAGCTAAGAAGTACAAGTTGGTACGAACGTTGTTAATCTTCTTCTTCATGTACTCGAAGTGAACTCCCAGGCACTTCACGTTGAGACTGCACTTGGGCAGACTGCACTGTATTGTACCGATTTTGGAGTAAATTCCATAAAATTTCTGGAATGTTGATTTCAAAAGGCCACTCTATGAATTCATCATCGCTTAAAAATTTAATGATTGAATATTGCAGGCGAAAGAAATGACGAACCTGAGAAGGATAGCGGGAGTAAGGCTGCTGGGAAAGGAATGGAATGAGGAAATAATGGAAATATTGGGAGTAAGATCGGCAGAACAAAGCATAAGGGAAAACGCTTTACATTAATTTGGACACGTAATGAGTAGAGTTGCTCAATTTGCACTAATAGCACTACAACTATCTGATACATACTATACATTGAAACTGAGAACGTGTAGTGCAGTTGTTTCAGATAGTTGTAGTACTATTGGCAAAAATTGTGCAACTCTAATAATAGGAATGAATAATTCAGAGAAGGCTAACAAGGAGAGTGTGGATGTTGGGAAGACCAGGAAAGGAGAGAAAGGTAGAGTGCGACGAAAATGAAACGACGAAATAGGGAATCATTTAGGCGGGATGAAAAGGGACAGGAACTGGGCAGCAACACAAGCGAGAGACAGGAAGAATTGAAGAAGATCCATATCCGAAACAAGGGACGTAGAAACAACATGAGCAACAACATTTTCGACACTGGCAACGTCGGTAGAAGAGGTCAAGAATTAAATAAGTATGATTGAATATTTAAAGATTCAAATTTGGTCCTCGAGGAATCCTAAACTACGATGCATACCAGAACTGAAATGGATTTGTATAAAGGGAAAACAGGAAAAAGCGTCAGTATAAAGCTAGTACCTATTGGACTGTATTCCAAACCAAGTTTGTTGCCATAATAACATATGCGCAAGTCACGATTAAGAGACACGACGAGAACATAAACGTTTATATCAACGGAAAGACAAGCAAATGTTAGAGCAATTCAGAACATGTTGTTTAGGAATACAGGAATTTGCTGGTGTTTGTGATAGAACACAACAGAAGAAACTATACGGAAACAAAGAAGCGAATTTTCTGCCCGGGGAAAGGACAAAGAGAAAGCTCGTAGGGCCTGAACCTATATGTGGAATTTATTATAATATCATAAGGATGGAGACTACGAACTTGCTTAAGGAATAGCATTACAAACATCAGGACTAAAACGGTCTGGCAGGACCTTCAGAGTACAGAACGCAACAATTGTTGCTGATTAGCAAGCACAATTTGGAAAGGCAGTGGGTCTGCCGACAAGACATCACTGGTTTAACGAAAATCCCCACACCATAGGACTAGTGAAAGACGCTATCAGTACCGCCTATTTTAACCTTCCTATACTCACGCATACGGTCTGTGAGACCGACTTATATAGTATAGTATACGTCTTTCAGTTTGACGTGAGTATAGGAAGGTTAAGGAAGAAGAAACTTCGAAACGTGTCCTCTGTGAATGCTGGTGACTGAATAGTGTTGGACTCTTTAGATCTCGGTTCATCACCAGACCAAAAAAGGTATAAAAGCCCCTTATTAGCAGAATTATAGGGTACTTCGAGACCCTATCACTAATTTGATGAAATTGATATCGAAGGGGGAAATAAGCTAACGGGGGCGATGAACCACGCCCTTCAAAATAAAAATCCCTGATTTAACATCAAGTTTTTCAGACAGGAATTTCACATTATTTGCTAACTAACCCACAAACGTTGCAAAATCTACCGATCCTAGACTATAAAATCTATAAATTTACGTTATTCAGATATTTTCCATAGTACCTATACCTTTATTAAATCATAAATCGTTAAAATCTGATGGTTTTCCCGACTGTTTTAAATAATGATAATAATCGAACTTATGCATTTATCTTACTCACGATTTATTAATTAACGTGCTCGATTAAGATCGGGCAATTATGCATAATTTCTAATCGTACAAAGAAAACCGTGCCACTAGGTACGAAATCACCAAAGCAACCTTGAATATGCAATTGGAACAGGAAAAATCGCCGATCGTACCCCAAGCCATGATTAATAAATAAACTATGTTGAGACGATAATAAAAGAAAACTTCGTCGATACTCCACATCGAAGTGCTTCAAAACAAGAAGCTCTTTTTTCAATCGAAATCGTGATTCACTCCCGATAGTTAATTATGTAATTATGAAAATAATAATCAAGGTGTAGGTGCATTTATTCGAACATTCCGTGCTGTTCGTGTGTGTTTGGTGCGTGAGAAAAAGAATAGATCACGAAATGGAACTAATTAAGAATCAAGGGCAACGGCGGAGGAGATAACAATAATATTATTATGGAAATTTAACGCCTTGCTTTTTGTTTAAATATATTTGATGTGGAATTGTTGTTGTTGTTTATATAATGTTCGCGCTTACAATGGATGTCTCTGTCTGTAAATTCAATGTCATAGAAATACAAAGGTAAGTATATAAATAACAAACACGTTTGTCAAAGAGATAATTATCTGTGCATGCAGATGAATAGTAGGGTCAAGAAATGTGTAATAAAAACGTTGGTCATTCTAAAAGCCGGGAATAAGACATATGTATGTACATACATACATAGATACGACAAGGCATTATCGTTCATAACGCGTAAAGTGAAGTAAGAATTCCACACAAGGTCATCTAATATCGAGATGAAATCATGAAGGTTTTAAGAAAATTTCGAAAGATTTAATACGATTATTTTGAACGCAACTTGCGACTGGAAATTGAATCGTATCAGAGAAATATATACCTATCCAAGATAACGATGAACAGCACGGGATCTACGAAACTTAGGAGTTAGGAAATCGATGAAATGGGATGAAAGTTGCAGAACTAAGAGAGTAAAAACTTGAAAGAAACAAATCTCGAATATAAGGCCCGGTTTTAGAGATCTTTGGAAAAGATTGAATTTTGTCAATTATTCTCAAAAAAATAATGACACTTTGCCATTGCCAATTGCAATACTCCACAACATGACGCGAAGAAAAATTGTACTAAGTCCAAATTTACTTATCCTGCAGCTTCATTTCTTTATCCTAATTACGTTTTTGTAAGCATAAAGTTTAACGCAACCATGTTTCTGGCAATGTTCTCCTTGTCTCTTTTCAGTTAAACGCCCAACAGTTCTATTCGGAGTTCCAACACAGCGTTTGGGAGTTCTTCTCCAAAATCCCCAACGCCAATATACCAGATATAATGACTTATAGAGAAATCCGATTCTTATCAGTTGTAGGCCCAGCAGCTCTACCTCCAGATCAATTAGATAGAGTAAGTTATCACTATTGAGATCAAATTTTCTTTTATAAATTCCCATTTATGTATATTAAATGTTAAGTTAAACGTTACGTCTCACCACACTTTTATGATCTAAAAATGTCTGCGTTTCAGTAGAATCTGATCTTATTTAATTCTTTAATTTCTTTTTACAACCAGTACAATCGTCTTATCAACGATATGCTCGCCATATACAACGCGGCGTCGATTTGCGCCTATAACGAACCTCTGAGATGCGGCTTAAGACTTCAACCCGATTTGACGAACATCATGGCGAAAGGTAGAAACTGGGACGAATTACAGCACGTTTGGACCGAATGGCGACGAAATACTGGCTCCAAATACAAAGATACTTACGAGCAATTAGTAACTTTGACGAACACCGCATCGAGACTCAATAGTAACTTAGTCATCCGGAAATCAGAGACTTTGGTAATATACATCCATTACTTACAGATTTCACCAACGCAGCCGAATATTGGAATTTCCCTTTCGAATCGCAAAATTTCGATAGCGATCTCGAAGAGGCCTGGGAAGAAGTTAAACCCTTGTATGAGCAATTGCACGCTTACGTAAGAAGGAGACTCAGGGATTATTACGGACCGGAGAAGATTAACAGGCAAGCGCCGTTACCCGCTCATATTTTGGGGAACATGTGGGGGCAATCTTGGAGTAATATATTCGATATCTCGCAACCTTACCCCGGTAGGGATTTCTTAGACGTTGGACCAGAAATGCAAAGACAAGTAAGTTCTCACTTGAAGGCGAATGGTCTTTGGGATGATGCAGGCTTGTACAGTAGCCCAGGTAGTTTGGGCAACGTTTATAGTTGACCGTTAACCGGGTTACTGTACATAGTAGTCAACCGGTCAGATGTTCATTATCAACGATCAGCACTTTCCCGGGCTCCCGGCGATTGTTCAGGCTTACGTCATCCCATGAATCATCCACTCTCTAGTTATCACTTTTTCATAATCTGTTTTGATATTTGTACATTAGTAAAATTTAAATAGGAATACACACCAGCTATAATATTCCGTTTGGCCGAGGATTTCTTCGTATCCTTGAATTTTTCACAACTTCCCTTGGATTTCTGGACAGCATCCGTACTGGAGCAACCGTTGGATAGGGTGGTTCTGTGTCAACCGTCGGCTTGGGATTTTTGCAATAAAAATGATTTTAGGTAACTAAATCTGTCCGCAACGATAGCGGATATATTAACTTTTCCTTTTCTGATATCTAGGATTAAAATGTGCACTAAAATTACTATGAAAGATTTGATCATGGCTCATCACGAAATGGCGCATATTTACTATTTCATGCAATACAAGAACCAAAAGAAGATTTATAGGGACGGTGCAAATCCAGGTAAAGTATCAGGAATTCATCAGAACATGTTTGGGAAGTAAAGTGAAGTAAACTACACGTTTTTGAGTTACTTTTATTTACATATTTCAACAACCTACATTTTTATACTCATAATTAAGCTTTGACAAACGCGCATTTTGTTCGCTGAAAGAACAGTCTATATACAGCGAAGAAGATACGCATTTGTCGAAAGATGGTGATAGACCTATACGAGTTTGATTTGTCTTTCGACAAACCCATGTTTTGTTCACTGTATATGGGCCGTTCTTTCAGCGAACAAAACGCGCGTTTGTCGAATCTTAGTCATAATTCATACATTTATAACGAATATCGGTTATTCCGGGATCAAAGTCGGTCTCGGCCGAAATCTTGGGAATTTATACTAAAATGAGCTCTTAAAGTAACACATCCTGAAACAATATTAGTAAACGTTCATTTTCTGCCGAGTCATATCCTCTATTGTACTGATGGGAAAGAGGAAATTATTATCGGTTTCGTGTTTATTAAAACAAGCAGATTGTTATATAATTCCTTTTTATACTTAGATTTAATTATTATTGGAAGTTGTTTGAACTGAAATAGAATTATTTCATAGTATTCAGAACGAAATGCAAACCGATCAGTTATGATCCTGGTTTCTGCCTGTTTGCAGTTAGTTAATTTCCCCAATAACCAAACTGTTCACTTACATACATATGTCTTATGTTAAGGACACTAAATACATATACATACACGCAAACAGTAATATATTATAATAGAGCAAATGCACGCAGCAGAACTCCCAGAAACTTTACAACTTGAGTTCAGTCGTGACAGCCCGAGAAAAGACAACACGCTGTGGCAACTGTGTAGAAGACATTAAAACGTTATTGCTCGTAATCGATTCAATAACGCAAAGTCAACTTATATATCAAAAATCTACCCAAATATTTATTATGCGATTCGCTTAATACTATATAACAGAAGGAAACAGAGTAATCCTTACCATTTCCAATTTTGCAAAATTTTGAATACGTATTTCGACAACCAAGTTGTCATGTTCAGAGGAAGCCGATGACAACCTACAATTTGTTGTAAAAATACGTATTTGGAGCATTCTAATTTGGATGTAATAACTAAGGAATATTTTAACCTTAGGCTTGCGCAGCCCATAACAATTGTTGTCTCTAATTTACTGTATGTACATCAAAACATGAAACTGTATACTATATAGAATTACATAAAGTATTAGGTACCGTAAAACTGTACAATTTTGACAGATTTAAAGGTTTCTGTGCAGATTAATTAAATGTTTTCTACATAAGGAATATTATTTTAGTGTAGTACATGGGGCTCACTAAAACTCGTGTGTTTGCTAACATAAATATATTGCAGATCTTGGAATTTTTGCCAACAATTTTTTTGAAACAAGACTTTTAACCTTCCTATACTCACGCATACGGTCTGTGAGACCGACTTATATAGTATAGTATACGTCTTTCATTTTGACGTGAGTATAGGAAGGTTAAACATGAGTTATGAAGAGACGGTCAAAGGTATGCCTTTCAAATACAAATTGCTCGCAAAATGCACAGCAAAGCGTTTGCATTTGAAGCCTGACAATTTAATTGAATACATACACTGAGCATTTTACAAAAGTTTCGGTCAAAGTTATACAGTTTTAGAATACCTATCTGTTTGGCTAAAGAACTTAATCAAATACAAATGTGATGGAAAGGAACGAATTTCCAAACGGAATCACACTTCTGTTCCAAGACAAGCTTCTAATTTAACACTAACAGATAGAACATTAATTCTATTAACTTACCCGTATTATAGGCCACTGTGAAACTGCTGAAGATCGCGTCGAGACATACTCGAAACAAAACACAAAGCTTCCATTTGCACTCAAAATTCAAAATGGGGCACCAATATGGCGGTTTGGAAATGTGAAAAAGTTAAGCAGATTATATAGAAACTAGTATTCGGTGGTTTTTGAATCGCTAATCGCTAAGAACGAATCTAAGTTTAATCTTGCATTCTGCAAAAAGATCAGCTTAATTATGGTGCCCAAAAATCGATCAAAATTCGACTTAAGCTCGCTAACTGTTGTACAGTGGCTATAAACGATTGGAATGTCGTGATTTTAGCAGCGAGTTTGGAGTCTCGTAGTCAACATGGCCAATCAATATGGCAGATCCAGAATTTGAAAAAAAAATTTCAAACTACCTGAAAATCAGTAGTTTTTTTGAATAGCTGATAACGCAGCTGACGTTTGTTTTGCAAAATAAACGACTGATGATACGTTCCAAAATCGACTAAAATCCGATTTTCCCTTCGATAATTGGTGGAGTGAAAAATGATGAGAAAGTCATCTTATGAGGCAAATTTACGTAAATAGTTTTGTAACTATCGGGATTGCTCAAAATGTTGCCACCCCATTTGGATTTTGCAATATGGCGGACCAATATGGCGGAAAATGAGACTAATTCTCCTATTTCTATGAGAACGGGTATTTAGGGGATTTTAGGGTCACTAGTGTTGGTCATGTTCCAATGCATGAGGCGGTTCAGTTCAGGAGCAAATGTTTCCGATCTAACTGAGGTGCGAAACTATCTTGTCGAGGGAACACCATAAATCATAAACATCTACTCCAATTGGTTTCTACATTTTTTTCCTTTTATTTTGCGTGAAATATTAGTTTGATAAGTATGAGAGCACAATCTCGCGTTGGACATTTCCAAGAACGCGGAACTAACATCAGATTCCTGTTAAATGTCCTAATAAAATGTCCAAGAAATTCATTTCTATTAAAACGGAAGAATTTTTCCAATCTTACGATTTGCTATTTTGAAAAATCCAAGTAGGGAAGCAATTTTGCTTGGTATAATATCCAAAATGAGATACTAACCCGGATCCGTTTCTTCGGCAGTTTTACAGTGGCCTATAATGGGTTAAGACCAAGTCGTTAACAATTTTTGTGCATTTCATTTATTCCATCGGAGGACAATCACCGCGATTTTGATACCAATTCCACAGACAAAGCAAAATAAGACTAACGTATGGGATTAACTGGGAAGCACAATCCAAAGCTGGCGCCACTTTAGGACATAAACAACTTGCTGCTGTCAATCCCAGGACCAATAATTGACAAAGACCTTCTTTATTCATATTCGATGCTAATTTCATGAATCCCTCGTATATTTTTTCCGCAAATTTCTTCAAGGTACTTAGAGACATGATTATCGGAAGATTTCTCTGAAAGATATAGCGAAAATTAGCAAAGGTGATAATTTCACTGGAAGTTTTAATGAATACCTATGTTATTGGAAGAGATTGAAAACCACGTTCTCTTTATTACTTCGTAACGAAACCAGATAATGGAATTTACTTAAATACGCAACAAATCATTAAAATAATGTAACTCTAATGTCAACAGCAGGTAGTTGTGCTTTGTTGTTATTGAAAGTCGTCATAGAAACTAGGAAAGAGGAGTAATTGTAGATAACATTGAAATAAGTGCTCAAAGTTATAGCATTTTATCAATTGTGGTTGACCTGAAGAAGTATAATAAAAATAATGCCTGGCAGTAAACAGAAAATATATTGCTTTTATATGCGTACATACACCCGGATAGAAATCTATTACAGTTCTAAATTAGGAAGGTAATAGTAGTGGCAATCTTGAGGTAGATGGCAGGTGAAATTGTTAAGTTCTATATATATGTATGTGTATAAAAAGAGATTGGAAACTTTTTTTGCACTTTTCCTAAAATATCCTTTCAAATTTACTTCATCTTTTATATCTTTTATTATTTGTAGACGTGATGAATTCATGAATAAATCTATTCTATCGCAAAATGTTATTGATTAAAGAGAGCTTAGAGCGCCAATAAGTTTTATCATTAAGTACTAGCTTCATGGTAGAGTATGAGCGAGCGTATACTTTTTCCAATTGATTTTGTCCATTTAGTAATAAAATATAACGAATTGTAATCGTTCACATAATTTTGAAATACCCTGCAAGTGATGGTTTTGTACGTTTCTTGAAGTCCAATTGTCACTATATCCTGTTTGTTAGAAAGAGGTCGCGCTATTAACCCCTATTTAACCTTCCTATACTCACGTCAAAATGAAAGACGTATGCTATACTATATAAATCGGTCTCACAGATCGTATGCGTGAGTATAGGAAGGTTAATATACTAGCTGGGATAGCAGAGTTTAAAGCTCGATTACTTTGAGACGGAGTGTAGATAACCCCATATATTCTGAAACGTACTGACATACCGTTTTTGCATTGGTCTGCCATCCCAATTGAGTTTTTCTTCACATTCTTCGCATTCTTCACATTAACGGTTTTCGCTATTCGGCATTGTCCTTATCATTTGTATTGCCAACACACACAGGGCCATTCACCATCTTTTATTACATATTTGCAAAGTATCAGTGAATGTATTACGAGGGTTTCATATCCTCTTTAAATAAAAGCAAATGATAGTTCTTTGTGATTTAGTCGCATCTTCCATAGTTGCAGAATCAGTGGTATGGAAATACGTCTGTATCAGTCAAGTAGCTGAAATATACTATAACCAATGTTGCATGGGATCGTAGTATAAGATCTCAAGACTTGCTTTTGACCAATACGATAATCTACAAATTTATGCAATTGAACCAGAACTAAATTCCTAGAGCATTCGAAACATATCTTCATATTGAATGTTGCAGAAACAATGGCTAATTTCTTCTTAGTAAACTCCTCCAATAATAATAATAATAACCTATATATGATAGTTATCTACCTATATGCACAGCAAAATCAAAGATTGTTGACAAAATTTATAAGCTTTTAAAGAGGGACGCATCAAAATGTCATACATTTCACACCACCAGGCACTACAGGCCAACTCCATGTTCTTAACAGACAATGAATCAATCACTGCCGAAATGTTTGATTTAACTTTACAATGCAAATCTGTGACTTGACGAACTGCCGTCAAAGGTGGATAGTTAGAGATATTTCAAGAAATCAATTCATATCAATACCGTAAAAACTGGCCTGCTTATTGACCGCATCCAAGTTTTTAACAATCTATCAATGAACCGAGCTGGCACATTTAATACTATCTATTGATGTAGTCGTTGGTTCTTGGTGAAACATATTCGTGATTAATAATCAAAAATAAAAACACCCTTGGCTGAATTTCACCAGTTTTATTTAAATTACTCTAACAATTATTTCGGCATGATTACATACCATTCTCAAAGAGTGGAATATGACATGTTTTAATGGCACATTTAATTTGATGTTATAAAAAGCGAACTTGCTACTAGATAGGTTTTCACCTGAATCGGGGATGATCCCAGAAACAAGTCTGCTGTCTTATATTTGATGCCACGTGCTTATAGGTCAGGTCCAAGGTCTCAACAGTTAATCAGTAAGTTCAACCAGCATATTTCATTTAATTACAAGAAGCAAACTTGCGGCGGACATATTTTGCCCAAAAAAATGAATAGTCAAGGATGCTTCCAGAAATAAATCAGCTATCCTATATTTAACATCACCTGCTTCAGATCTGGTTGAACTTCTTAAAAGTCTTGTACTTGTTCCGTTACGACACTTGCTTGATAGCTGGAATCTCTTAGATTTTATTGTCAATACCATTCATCTTCTAGATTCTAAGTAACAGCATGTTAATAAATCGTTTCTTCTGTCTTCTCGCGATAAAATTAATGCTTCAACTGATTACTGTTGTCTCTCAGTGAGCATTTTACCAGAATATCCAGGAATGGAAGCCGTCCTTTTCGATTTCCGTAGAACAACGGATATTGGTTTGTTGGTGGTGATGGTGGTTACTAAAGAAAGTCTTTATTGTGAGCTTGTGAGGTGCTCCCGTTTAAATCACTGTGAGCCAATAGCATCGTTTTGCCTTTTGTTCTGTACTGATGATGACTACTTGACGGTTAAAATGCTTATTAGGAGTTTTCAAAAGAATTGGTGTAGCAGGGATAAAAATTTAGTTCTGGTGCGGTAGAGATAAAAGAATTTTACTTGAATTTAACAATTCATCATGCGAACGATATATAACATTCTGAAATATATTTGGAAAATTTTGTGGAAATTTCAAATATACAACGAATGTTTCAGGAATGAAAAGTGTCGTTTCAATAAATATTTTCAGAGAATCGTGTATAAGTTAGACGTCGTTACCAAATTTCCTAAAGTCTTTCTGACCAGATGGACAAACCTCGTGTACAACTTCGTTAAATCAATCATCAACATAGCCGACATGTTGGTTGGTACTTGATTTTCTTTTTTTTGTTATCCCAAGGAAATAGGTGTTGAAGAGGCAATAGCAGGCTTCACGAGTAGATTCTTTGTGAAAAAGCTGGCAGCACGACTAGCGAAATGTTGAATATGTATTTTCGACGACTATGACATTAGACGGCCAATATTTCCACGACAAAACTTAAAACTTACTTCCCTCTGAATAATCTGCCGTTTTACCTTTTTATAATCACAAAATATTTTGCTCCAACTAGTCTACTATCTTATGGCGAACTATTACAACGCAAGCAAAGTCAAATATAAACAAACACTTATTTTCATAGTTAATCCCTCAAATTGATGCAGTAAAACTGGCTTGTAATTTGTATTGAAAGTTATTTATAAGTTAAAACACACAAAGTTTCCGGTTTATGTCGGAATTGTAAATTTCGTTAACTATTTATTTAAGTATCTTTATTCAAAGTAAATGGATGAATATCTACAAGAGGATACTTGATTCAGGGAATGCTGTATATGTATATATGTATATTCTGTCCCCGGATTGACTTCATTATAAGTATAATTGATATTTAAATTTCGTTTGAACGTTTTGGGATACCGTCCTGTTTGGTCTGAAAACAATTTCTAGTGCATTTTTTTAAATCAAGACCGTCATAGCAATCGAGCAAAAAATTTCTTGTTGAAGTAAAATCCATTTCGGTTAATAATACGGCAAAATGTTGCTGAGAAAAGTTGTTGAAAATATGAAATGATGACTCCGCATAAAATTTCATTGCATTCTGTGTAAGTTGTCAAAAAACATTAATGTGAGTTTCCAAAAAAGTATTTTATTCAAAAAAGGAAAGAATTTACATTAAATTTTTTAACTTATATACACATAATATTTGCTTTTCTGTAGTTACAAGAATACGAAAGAAATACTGATTTAATCAAAGTGATCCAATATTTGTGAAATTGTGTGTAAAATCATAATTTAATATTTTGAACAACTTTTCTCAATAACTATTTGCCGTATTGTTAACTGAAATGACACTTTACGTCAACAGAAAATGTTTTCTTTTCAATTGTCTTGACGGCCTCAATTTTAGAAATAAATTCGTTTATTAAATATTAATCTTCAATAACTAACAGGTATAAGTAATAACACTTAAAAATGATGTGACCACCTATTATCACAAACCTAAGAAGTATTTTCACGATCAGCATGACTAACTTAATTATCAATTCACAATTTCTTTGCGTTTTCTAAGATCTTTCACAATTAGTTATTACTGAAACAATTCCAAGAATTATATATAACGTTAAGAATGTTTGGTTGATGGTTATGCTAAATGGTAGGTAATAGTGATGGTAAACAAAACTTACATTCATTATAAAACCAACTTTCGCCAAGGAGATAATTAAAACAAAATAAAAATTTATTTATAGAAATAACGTAACATAAATTCGTATAGGTTACAACGTATTTTTAAACGAAAGTTCGTTCGATTTTCTAATTAAAGGCACCTCCCCATTTCAATATTACGTAGTTGCTGAAGACATATTAACATTAGCTTCGGGTACTGGTGCTGTTTCCGCTGACTCTGTTTTTATTTCTGGCTTAACTTCTGGCTTAACTTCTTCCGTAACTTCTGGATTCGTTTCTGACTTGATTTGGTCTTAATTTTGGTGCTAATCTCGTACGTAGCCATGTTAGCACTTTTACCTCTATTCTCTTTGTCTCTCCTAGGTCCCTTCCTATTATTTTAAAAGAACCTAAAATCAAAGAAACAATGAAGGATCTCTAATAACTCCTTTAAATCTTCTTCTTTAGCATTGGATATTTCGACCTGCAAAACTATCTTCAATCCTTCTTTAGCGCTAGTCTCCCCATATTTATCAAACGAATACTATCTCTTCTCCTTTAAATCAATCTGATAGCACTAAATGGCGTTATATATTAGGAAAATTTTGAATCGGGAGCATATGCCGCAATCTGACATATCTCGTCTATTAAACGACGGCCGTAGTATCTACAGCCCATCCCACTATCCTGTAACGACCCTCTCCAATATCTTTAATTGGATTTTCTGTTTTGACTCTTTCAGTACCATTATTTAGTTCCAATTCGTTCTGTACCATTCTGTTGCGTATCACAATCGGCAGATCAATTCGTTCGCAAATATTAAATGCAGTCCCATAAAATGTTCTGCTTTTTTAGACTATTATATCTCAGACCTTATACGAAGATAAAAAGTAAGAATGTGCTTCAAATTCTTCTTAGACCAAGCAGATCGACATCGCAAAACATTAAAACGAGATTCTAAGTTTTTTTATCAATTATACCTATAGTGAAGTCACTCCGGGGACAGACTGCATATTTAAAGGTAACAAAGAGTCCTTTTACAATCGAAATCATTTGTTCAACAATTATTCTATCCAGTAACAAACACGCAATGTTACATAATCCAACAGTACCAATAATGAGACTCAAAGATCCGCATCATGTAATCTATTGATTAACAATTGACTCTAATTAGACGATTTTAAACATATCCGTTATTACTGATAGATGATGTTCAACGCTTTCTACTGGGTTAAACGCTCATACGTATGGGTTTGCGAGCTTGAAGTCGTGCCGCGTCGTATAGGTGATCAAGGGGAGAAAGTGTAAATTCGCTTTTCAGCGATAATAAATTTCATTTCTTTTAATCGCGCGCCATATGTTTACCGTTCGTTTCGCCGTAGGTTTCCACGAGGCGATCGGAGAAGCCATCGGCTTATCCGTGGGCACGCCGAAACATCTACAGCAGATTGGATTGGTACAGAATTCGGTGGACGATCTACCGGTCGATGTGAATTTTTTGTACTCGATGGCTCTGGACAAAGTGGCTTTCTTACCGTTTGCGTACGTCCTGGATAAATGGAGATATGATATTTTTACAGGGGAGCTTACTAAGGATCAGTACAATTGCGAATGGTGGAGACTTAGGTA
This sequence comes from Chrysina gloriosa, assembly GCA_038088585.1. Taxonomy (NCBI): domain Eukaryota; kingdom Metazoa; phylum Arthropoda; class Insecta; order Coleoptera; family Scarabaeidae; genus Chrysina; species Chrysina gloriosa. The sequence goes on along the minus strand of CM076093.1, from coordinate 23,162,999 downwards.
CCACGACGCAATAAATCTTACTCAATTACTTAATCAGATAATTACTACTAACTTTGAACTACTTTATCATATTCACTTGCTATTGATTCTAAAGACTGTAGGGTAGTAGTAATGAACTTATCCTCACTAGGTAATTGCTTATTCCATGCGAACCTCGTTGCCTGCAAAAAGCAATTGTGTGGTGGGATTTTTATGGATGTCAGTATTTCATTATTATTTTGTCTTTTATCGCAAATTGAGCTAATCGTTATAAAATATTTTAGGGAACAATACACAGGAATCAAACCACCCGTTTTACGATCCGAAAGGGATTTCGACCCCGGCTCGAAATACCACGTCCCGGCTAACATACCCTACTTAAGGTAAGAAAAGACAAATTTTCCTTAAAAAATATATAACTTTATTTACAACTATGAGCATATTATTAAACAACAAACTTCAAAACCAATACGAAATATACGATAAATGTAATACTGGGCTATCGGTTCACATTTACAAAAACTACTACCGTTTAACTAATAATGATGGTGCGAACTCTCGGAATCATCGCCTTGACTACCACCAAAATCGTGTCCACCAAAGTCGTGTCCTCCGAAGTCATGTCCTCCGAAGTCATGTCCTCCAAAACCGTGTCCTCCGCCATCTTCGTGCGATTCCTCGTGAATGGGTACTGCTACTGGTACCTTCACCGGATAAGGTACATGTTTCTCGACGGTTACTGGTACCTTTTTGATTACCGTGTAAGGCACCGGACGATCAACGTGAATTTTAACAGGGTAAGGTACCGGTTTCTCTACCGGGTACGGTACCTTCTTTTCTACGGGATAAGGTGCTGGTACGGGTACCTTCACTGGATATGGTACCGGTTTCTCAACCGGATAAGGTACGGGTCTATCTACAACGACCTTAACCGGGTAGGGAACTGGCTTTTCAACGGGGTAAGGTACCTTTTTCTCAACGTGTACTGGGTATGGCTTAGGGACGTGCACCGGGTAAGGACGATCCACATGTACCTTCACTGGGTAAGGTACTAGCTTCTCGACTGGATACGGTTTCGAACTGGAACTGGTACCTTAACTGGGTAAGGTACTTTCTTTTCCACAGGATACGGGTGGGGAACTGGTACTTTAACGTGAACATGCACCTTCTTTTCGACGGGGTAAGGATGAGGTACTAACACCTTAACCGGGTAAGGTTTGTCTACGTGCACTTTAACCGGGTAAGGTACCGGCTTCTCAACTGGGTACGGTTTGGGAACCGGTACTGGAACTTTGATGGGGATGTGTACGGGATACGGTACCTTCTTCTCGACAGGATACGGATGTGGAACGTGCACCTTTACCGGTACATGCACGATCTTTTCTACGGGATACGGAATTTTCTTTTCGACCGGTACGGGAACGTGGATCTTTTTGACTACGGTAATGACTTTTTATGGTCGTCGTGGCCTCCGAAGTCGGACGATCCGAAGCTGTCACCGAAATCGTGCCCTTCACTATCTCCGAAATCACCACCTCCGAAGTCATGACCGTGGCCGAAGTCGAAGCCGCCGTCAATCCCCAAGTCCAAGCCACGCTTATCCTGTTTCTTTTCGGCGGTCTGCTTGGACTCTAGTTGTTTCTCTTCCGCTTTTTCGGCAGAAGAGGCGGCTATCAACGAGCAAATAGCGATAAACTTCTGAAATGAGAATATTTATTAAAAATTTAAATAACTATATGCATAAATCGTATCGATAAAATTCGAACGCGATTATACTTTATTATTATTTTCTTTTGTGTTAACACGCACTGTTCACATGAAAAAATCGCCATCACTTCTTGCAGCACCGTATTTTGTTTCTTTATAAAAACTCACTTACCAGCAGTCTCATGTTGTATCAACTCGCGTTGTGTTGGAACTGGTGACTGGATGACAACCTCTGGGCCTTATCATGTTTTATAGAAAGCCGACGAGCGAAAGCGCTTTTTACCGTGGGGAGGAACTGTCGCAGAGGCGTATAGAAAATGACGGAGAACAATCCTTCCTCCTCGAAAGTGCGTCTCTTGAACGCACCGCGCCGGTATCTTGCTTATCAAGAGTGTGGCGCGAATTACATAAACTTTAGTAATGCTAATTAGTCGCCAGAATATAATTTAATTTTAATTTCATTGACTTATAATGAAATTGGTCGCAGATTTTACACGTGAATTTCCTTAATACATTTATGACGTTGTTCGCGCAATGTAAAGCAATTAGTGAGTGTTAAAATCACGACGAGTTATTTGTAATTAAAACCGAATAACTCTAGTAATTTGAAATACAAATGATTGCGGTTTTGTATGTATAATAAAAAATATTATCAAGGGAATAGATTTAAAAATATTTTACTAAATTTCGTTGTTATGTATATACCACAAACGGATATGTTTATTAAAATTATCTTCATCTTAACACATTGACTGCCAATGGTTTCGTTAAGGCTTTGGCTATCAAATATGATAGCCACAATGTATTCACATGTCAGGCCACGGCTATCAAAAATTTATTACTAGGCCCCAAATCTTGTAGAAGTTGGACTGCTAACCTCCTTGCGATGTGCTCAAATATGATAGCCATCATTCGTGCTGTAAAACTTGTGCCTAAGTTTCACGAGGAGCCGCGGCTATATTTTTGTTTTTGATAACCAGGAAGAAATTCATCATCACTATTCCAAATTTAACCAGATTAAAAAGAAACTTAATTACTTAAATCTAATGTTGCATTACCAAAATTAGTTGGGCATGTGTTAAAGTACCTTCTCCTTCAAAACAGTTGTTCTATTTAGCAAGCCAAGTTTCTTGTTTCAGATGAACGATTTCATAGTTCATTTTAGTTTGAGATGCTAGAAACTTTATCTTAGTCGAGAGTAGTAACAGTAACTTTCTTACGTTTTGTTAGAGATGCTGATACATTTCAAAGATTATGATGATATCTTTGTCCGAGACTTGATCTTATAAATCATAAAAAATTCTGGAAATACTTCCTTTTCCTTCTTTGATTAATTGATATCCATCTATTTTATTTTGGCTCCTTGGGTTTGCTGGTGTATATATTTCATTGTTCTGTGAATTATGGTTACTGACCATCTGTTCAACTACCCCCCTCCCCTCCAGACCTGAAGGAGCAGAATTTTATATTGGGGTTTATTTCCTAAATGAAGTATTCTCTTTCTAGATATGGGGTAAGGTGGTAGCTTGGCCCCAAATTCGAGCTCGACCTTATCAATTATTCATCTCTAACACGTCTTCGGATTTGTATTGATTATATTGAATTGGCCAGTGCATCCCTTGAGTTTGAGAATGATGTTGTCCGAGCGAGTAAGGATGATTAGTTTCATTGCTGGAATAGGATCGGTAACTAGCAGTGCTTCAAGTTCTTCCAAAATATTCATAAGCCTCTCCCGTTATATACTCCATCTATTCAAATACAATGCATCGCTCAATTTTGACAGAATAAAGTATGTACTCCAACTCGATATTCGATTTGACAATGTGGCAAGTGTATCATCTGCTTTACGCCCTGTCTCTGGCTCGAAGTAAAATTTCTCATTCATTCTAGCTTCGACAAAGGGAATTTCTAGACTTAAAATCGATATTGAGAAATACTGTACATCATCATTATGTGTTTTTGACAACTAAACTTCTGCATTTTTATCGTTATCAATCGCTCTCGGATATCACGCGACTCTATTCGTCGCGAATCCCTCCCTCGACTTCAATCTAGGTTGCTTTGCTGCTTTTGGAATTTCGGAAAGACGTGCTATCCACGGTTGTTGTTTGCATTAGATAGGACATATGCATATAGGTTGAGCACCCTGAATTTGTCCTCATCTAAGGAAAGTAAGATGTGAAACGAACAGCCAACTTTGAAAGTTAGGATGATTATGCAAAAATTATAGGAGTCTAAAATTTATCGTTCGAAATCCAGTTTCCAGAGATCTTCCAAAGTTCTAGAAGTTCGCCTATTATTTTCCTATTTCGTCAATTTTCATCAAAATTACAATGTAGTTGTTCAATATAATTTCCATTTAATTGAATACACTTATCCCAACGTGAAACTTTCCTTTTTTCAAATCGTCCTCAAATAACTTTTTCGTAATATCTGCAATTAGCTTGTTTACAGCAAATTTTAGCTCATTTAAGGTATCAAATCTCGGGGTGTTTGATTTGATACGGCAAATTGGGTGGATATGGAGGCAATTGCCGTACTCAAGGTACTCCTTTGCAGTTTCGGACTGTTTGCAATCCAACCATTTAGAGCAAGTTTCGCCTCATTTACGGTCTCAAATCGAACTCCCCGAAGTGGTTCCTTCAAATTTGGGAACAGATAAAAATCACTAGGATCCGGATCTGGCGAATAAGGTGAATGTGAAAACAATTGCTAGTGCAATTCGTTTAAAACAGTGTTTCTCAACAGGGGCGATATCGCCCCCACGTGGGCGTTTTCCTATGTTGGGAAGAGCAATGTTCTGCGCGATATAGTAAAACATTATATTGAGATTAATCAAACTTCGGGAGTAACAACGTATTAGACTCTCGGGGAGGTCAAGGTGAATTTAGACCTAATTTTTGCTAATATCTTTTATTGCAGCTACATAATTTTTGCCCTCAGATTAAGGGCATCCTCAGTGTAGGCAACCATGATATTAAAATCGCCACAAAGTATTTGGAAAATCCATATTAAATACAAGAAAAGCATTGAGTTTTAAAACCCTTAAATTTAAGAAATGGTAGAGTCTAATACGTTGTTACTCCCGAAGTTTGCAAGTTACGTTGTACTCGTTACTTCTGCCTGAATTTAGATTAATTAGATATTTTATTCGTTATGTCGTACAATAAAAAAACAAATAACATTGTACTAGTGTAATTATCAATTAAACTAATTAACCTAACCATTTTTATTTCGAAATGAAGGGGGAAATACTACGTAACGGTTTTATTGAAGGGGGCGATGCATCGTTAAAGTTGAGAAACACTGGTTTATAACATCCTTAGTTCTTTGTCCGGTATGAAGTCTTGTCGCAATAACGGCTGCTTATGCAACTCTCCAGGTCGTTTCTTGCAACGCGCCTGGCGCAATGGTCCAGATAATTATTCTGCTTTAATTGTTGTACCTCATGGTAGATAATGCATAAAAATAATCCCTTCGCAATCCCAGAACAAGTAAAAATAACTTTTACAACCGACGGAATTGAACGTGCCTTAAGAGAATGCTCTTCTTCTGGTTTCCGGTATTCTTTCGACGGATGTTTGGCCTCAGGATTTATGTGAAGTATGCATGTTTCATCAGTTATCGGTTATTATCCGTTGGAAAAATTGGTCGCCATAACGATCTAGACGCTCTTGAATTTGGTGGCATGTGTCGGATCCGTTGACCGGAACAAAAGTTCCAATTCTAACAGCTTAGGTACCCAGGTAGCTGAAATTGTTCGAAACATTCGAAACGTTCATCGTATATGTTGGCTGTTTATTGTATCGCATGTGAAGTTACTAATTGTACCCAAAGTGTATAATATCATTACAAGCATGGAGTATAGATCTCGTGCGTAAGTGCAGTTAAATTTTGCAGCAGCATTCTAAAGATTTCTCGATGCAATAAATGTTATTCCTTCTTCTTCTCCTACTGTCTAATGTTCTGGTTTGAAATTATAAAAATCAATTATAAATACTAGAATTGAAATGTATTCTGTATTTGTAATTAAAAAGAAATATTCCTTTCCACGCATTGGTCAATAAGGAAATAATTTCGCGGGCATAAAAGTTGTCAAGCGTTATGTGCGCTTAGCAAATGTTATTCCTTCATAAATAAATAATTCGAGTATGGTCACTTTCCTATTTTCGCGACATCTTAGGTAAAGGGGACCGATCTGTGACATTAATTCGAAATCCACCGAAGATCAACAAGAATATCTAAAACTCCCAACCTATTATTTTCCGAATTACCTAACTTCGACGGCTTAAACATTTTGTAATCACTATTAATTCCCTTTCGACCATTGTAAACGGAGAACGATTTTCGCAATAGTATAATAATACGTGGATAATCTATCTCGCTGATAGCGTCGATTGACGTTTTCTTGCAAAATTATAAAATTGCACGACATTATAATAAATTCTCCACATCCGCGGACTATAGAAAGTACATTATGGTATTAGTTTCGTTTTCTACTCGCAATATTCGTACACGTTTCCGAATGAATGGATTTTAACGTATAGCCTGCGCGATTTACTTTTAACTCCCTGATCTCGAATGCATGCAGTACACCTGTTACACCTACCCGTGAAAATATGCTCGATAAGAACGTTGAAAGTAAAAAATAATTTCACTTTTGTGTTTATTATAGTAACGTAATACATACGAGGGATGTTTCGAATGTTCTATGAACTTTTCTCCAGTGCAATTGATATTATATCGCATCGGTAAACTCCTCAGCCCACATTTGTTTAATAATAGAATTCGGTGACACGTGTTTCGCTGGCACGAGGCGAATATTATCAAAACTCTATACACCGAACGTGCAATATTGTTTACTATACAGCAGATACTTCACTGATACAGACGTATTTCCGCAGCGCTGATTCTGCAATCATGGACGACCTGACTGAATCACGCTGAGCTATCATTTTCTTTTTATTTAAAGAGGGTGTGAAACTTTCACAAATCCTTTAACGTCTGTAATGTATATTTGAAGGAGTATGTAAAATCTAAAAGTACTGCCTATTGATAAGTAGAGTGTTTCTAAGCTGGGAGAACGTTACTAGAAGAAAATTTAAGCAGTGCACAGACTAGCACCTCTGCAAATGAAAGACACATTGCTGTCATGGAAAACCTGCTGAAAGATGATGGGCGAATAACTATTTGTGAAATTGGTGTTAGTATAACATAGTTTGGGCATGAATAAGATTTCTGTGCGATGGGTACAGGAGTTCAACAGATCTGACACATGCCAAAAATCTCAAGAGCTTTTAGAGCGCTGCGCCGATCAATTTTGGTAACGGATAATAACTACTGATGAGATATGATCTATGAATAGCTTACTTCACTCCCAAGAGAAAGATAAAATGGTCAAAAGAATGGCGAAAACGGGAAGAAGGGCATCTGGTTAAAGCACGTGCGGTTCTGTAGGTTGGAAAAGTAATGCTGATTGTATTCTGGAAATGCGAGGGAATTGTTTCTATGGATTATCTATCGAAATGGGCTGCAATGAACGCAGAATATTATTCTAATCTTTTTCTGATCCATTGCAAGAAACTGCCTGGAAAGTTGCATAAGTCTTCGTTATTACAACAGGACAATACAAGATCCCGTACTGCACGAAGAACGAAGGGTGTTTCAAACGAATTGGATTGACAATTTCTTCCAGATTCGCCCTATCCGTCAGATTTGAACCCTAGTGATCAGCTGTTCCCCCAAATCTAAAAGAACCACTACCGGATGTTCGATTTGTGATCTTCCATGAGGTCAAATTTGATGTAAGTAGATGAATTGCAGAGATTCCAAAATACTTCTGTGTAGACGGCTTAAAAGAATTAGTTTCACGTTGAAATAAGCGTATTCAATTAAATTGAGATGATATTGAAAAACTGCATTAGAATTTTGACGAACATTGACCCAATAAAAAAATTCACCAAATTCCTAGATCCTTCGTAAAATCGCTTCAGAAATAGGACTGATATGGTTTCTGATTTTCGAAATCAATGCTTCTAAACCAGTGGTTTGCGGCGGTACATGGTACCCGAAGTTTTGAACTTGAAACTACGACACAAGGTTCTGATGTTCTGAATATGATAAGTGCATATTTTGAGAAACATGGCTTTGTGTAGCAGAAACCCGCTGAAGTTGTGCTATGCTTGACTCACGTTCTCATCCTGCAGCTTTCAACAAAAAAAAAATGCATCAATGATAACATCTCACTGCATTATTCAACGCAAAACTTTGGCAGCCAAAAGTTCTCCGGAATGCTTTGCTGAAAGGATTAAAATTGCCATTAAAGTTGTGAAGTATATTAAAAGTAGTGCATTCAAATCACGTGTTTTCGGAAAAACACAAAACCTTGCTTTTCCGCACTGAAGTTCGCTGGCTTTCGAAAGACTCAAAGACTTTAGAAGAAGTTAAAATATTCTTGCATAATAAGGAGACAAAGGAGTTGTTGGATCAGTGCTGTGACTTCAGATTCGAAGTAAATTAGGCTCATATAATAGATTTTTTTGCGCAGTTAAATAAATTAAATTTTCGGAAATATTAAATTACAAGGCGCAGGAAATATATTCGCATATCAAGACAAATTTAGTGCATTTGTTTCTAAAATCGACCTTTGGTTAAATGAAGTTAACGACGACAACTACTCACCTTTTGAAACATTAAAACCAAATATTGCATCGCAGCGTAATGAATTGAAAAAAGAAATACAAGGAACAATTATAATCCACTTACGACACTTAAACAGCGAATTCATTGCGCAGGAAAGGGTATTGGGAAATAAATCTGCAATCCTTTCATTGTCTAAATATTCGAGGTGCTCGATGAAATTCAAAAAGAAGTAATTCAATTGCAATACGATAGCAATTGCAAAGATTTATTCGAGGCAGGCATTGATCTAGAAGATATCTGAAGCCAAAATGTAATTTCTTATCGAAAAATTCAAGAAACTGCGTTGCGTTACCTCACTTTATTTTCGATAACATACTCATGTGAGCCCGGTTTCTAATCACTTTTGACGGTTAAAAAAATAAAAATCGCTTGAATGCTGAAGCCGACATGTGTCTTGCTTTAGGCAGCACTGAACAAAGGATTCAGCAGTTGGTGAAGAACATGCAAACATAAAAATTACTTTAAAAGTGTAACTTCTAAAGCAACTTTTCTGTGTTTTTTTTTAATATAAAATATTTAGTTACTTACTATCCCTTTTTGTGTATCTACTTTAATACTATGCTGCCAAATACTGGGTGGTCCGTGGCAAGACAAGAAATATATTAAACGGTCCCTTATAATCAAAAGGTTAAGAACTCCTGGTCTGGATGAATAAGAGAAATAATTTTTGTTTACATTTTCATAGGAACATTTTTTGTCTAAATACATTGTATTTCATTAAAACACGAGAAATTTTAAATACATAAGTCGTTTCGTCCTCAATGCCGTCAATGTCGTGAATGTCGGGTTGTTCATGTAAAATTCAATTCCAATTTACATTTATTAGACGTTCATCTACTCAACTGTATGGACTTCTCTAGAATACTTCCTAAAATTCCCAGTGACCACCAAAACAAAGGAAAATAATATTGCCCAATTCGATCCAGCTCATCTCGTCTGCTTTCGGACGTGTGTAATATATCACTTGCGCCTATTTCAATATTGAAGAAGCCGAGAAAAGTGATTCCATCATAGCCGCAGGGTTTCTCTAGACGATGCGTGTAATAAATTTTACAAATCCATCATATGCTTAGCGTAGTCTGAAGTGGAGTTTCACTTTCCGATCCGATGTAATATTTATTGTGCTACTAATGTGCAATTTGCAATTAATCTTTAATCTTAACCGACTGCATTTGTGATACTCAGGAAAGGAATACAGAGGTATTTATCTTAATACTATTAGAATCATTGTCTTATTTAGCCGCGAGGAAACCGATTAAAGATATTTCTCGTGGATGAGGATTTTCTATGCAGTACTGCGTACGCTAAATCTTGATTAATGTGCGTATTCACGTTCTTCACATAAACGCTGTGGACATAAGACAATACTTCCGGTTTTACGTTCGTATCCGATTTAGTTTCACCGTGTATGTACGTTTTGGCCGAATTAATTCGAAAACGTACAGGAAGAAAAAATCTGGTAAGGTTCGTTCGAGGCAACAATCGAAACTGGCATTTATCTTAATTGTCGATTACTACCGTTTATGTAACTGCCGTAATGCCGAATTATCTGTTCAATAAGAGTATAAGTACCGAGCTGCAGGAAAGAAAACGCCATATGTTGCGGAAGTAATGTGCATGGACGAAAGATTTCATTTATGTTATTTGCATTAATGTGTACACGCGTTCGTAGCCACAGTTACTGTATGGTATATGTACTTAGACGTATAACAGAAGATAATGGCAAATCGTGTCAGATGGGTATGTATTTTGTAATCTTCGGTTAACTTCTTGAATACATACAGAAATGATAAAAATATAAAGACAAAGTTTTGAATTTATTCTACTTCCCCCTTGTTCACACTTCAGGGCACGTTCTATTACATCCATCGCCAATATTTATTTTACATAATTCTAGAAAAAGAGGAAATGTGCCACTACCCACTTCTTATCAAAGCATTCGATGGTTTTCTGAAAAATCATCATTTCTCATTTTTTCCTTGTCATCCATTAGTCAACATCCTATATCTTATACCTTTACATTTGCATCTTCTGTCTAACAATAAATCTAAGGAGACTGTAAGTAAAACATCATATAAAATGAATAAAAGTTACCTCAACCACATCTTCCAGAAATAATTTTAGATACATATTGCGGTAACTAATTGTAAGTTCCTGTCTTCAGTGGAAAACTGAGGGAATTAACTGTCACCAGCGATAACTAGTCAACGTCCACGCCAAACACCGTGCATCGAACACCATACAACAACTTTAAAGCACTGCACAATGAACATCGCACACTGAACATTTGCACATCCTTCACCAAAGTATCTCAAAAATGTTTTTGATGAAGTGCGTGCAAGTGTTCAATGCGTGATGTTCATTTTGTAGTGTATGAAAGCTGTTGTGCAATGTTTGATGCGCGGTATTCGTTGTTGGAGTTGGGTGTCGCTGGTGACGTTTCCGCTGCTTTCCACTGAAGATGGAAACTTAGTGGCCGAAATAAACAGATGGAATTATTTCAGAGAGGTGTGGTAATCGTAATTTTCATTCCCTTATATGAATTTGCATGCATCATGACAGTCAGAATTATAGTTTTATCCTCGTTTTGCTTATATAGATTTTTCTTTGGTGTTTGACGCTTATACCCTTACTTCTTTGTTTTTTTTCTGTTAGGAACTACCCTTTCGCCAGTTTCGCTTTTTTTTTGTGATATTTCTTCAATAACGTTTCTGATCATCATAATTTTCAATTAATCAATTATAGGTACAGCAATGGAATCTGACTATCTGATGAATATCATTTATGGAACATACATGCTCCCACGGTTTCATTTGCAATTTGATCTAATTCTCTAACACCATAAAAGATTTATATCCTCGCGTGTTGTGTTTATCTGCGGTTTGATTCAATTTTGCCATTATTGTCAAACGATGAGTGATTATTTTTAAATATAATCTTACCAATTTGATAATTACTGGATAATATTGACAAGGTAATACATCTGTATATGAAGAAATCATGGTTGTTGAATTACCAGAAATTGAAAGAAATCGAAAATTCGTTTAAAAGTGTTGCTATAATGTTATATTAAGATTTAATTGAAAAACTTCAAGTATGACAAACGAAGTCTAACCTCTAACGATATGGTAACGAAAATAGAACATACTCAGATGTACACAATATTTCATCATAGACTTAACCATTAAATTATAAAAATGGTTATACTTTACTATACACTATTATATTATATCACCATACATTTCCATAATTCTTCTTTAACTTCTATTACATTGAATTTAGCGATGAATGTAAGAATGAATCATGTAGCCTTGATGAAGAAATTCATGTCCATTTCTACTGTCTTTTCTCCAACCTCAACGGAACTTTATTTAGAGGACGAAGAACAAGATCCGCTGTTAGTATTACAGTTTCCTGTGTTTCCACAGATAACACCTTGTACCTCTTGATTATGGATGCCAAAATTGTTTTCTCTTCATATATTGCGAATTTTTTCCCTGAAAATGGTTACGTAGGTCATTTCGTACCCAGATCTGAACCATGCAAGAAATCCTACCGATGCAATTCCTTGGACCAGCACTAAATGGTATGTAGGCGTACGGGTGTCTCCCTTTGCTATTTTCAGGAAGAAATCTATCGGGATCGAATTTTTCTGGATTTGGAAAATAATCAGGATCCCGATGGGTTTGATAGATGTGAATCGTTGCTTGAACTCCAGCCGGTATTCGATATTTATCTGAAATGTGAAAACATTCTTGTCACAGGTTATCCTGTTGCTTTATTTTTGCTGATTTGCAACTACAGCTTTGGAAAATCTTTATTGAAATTTTGGATGTTAAGTAAGACTCCAAACGAATTACTTCGACAATTAGATTGGCATTGTAGTTTTTTTTTCGTTTAATTTTATTAGGAAAACTTTAAAATGTTCAATGTATATTACCTATTGTAACTTCCTGCTGCAAATTCCTTATAATAAACGGTACGCTCGGATATAACCTTAGAGATTCTTTAATAACATTTTCAAGATATTTCAATCCGTTTAGATCAGCAATTTTCATGGGTGTCTCTTCATCTTGAAGTACGTGCCGTACTTCTTCATATACTCTTTCCTACGATGCGGTAAAATTAACGAACTAATGCTGTTCGTCGGAAGCTGTATTACCTGAATTTCTGGATGGTTTCCCAGTAAGAATAAAGTCCAGAATATTCCAGCTGTCGTTGTGTCATGACCCTAAACCGAAAATTACTTTAATTAATTGATTCGGGTACATAAAGTGGGAGTGGTTACCCCAACCATAAAGGTATCAACTTCTTCAGCGATATCTTGATCACTTACGACGTTGTTCTCATCAGAAGATTCCAGTAGCAAATCTAGAAAGGACATTCGTCTTTTCAAACCTATTACGTCTTCGTTAGGATTATCGCTTCCACTTATATGTTTTGTTCTATTTTTAAGTCTGGCTTGCTTTCTTTCCGCGATTACCTTCCGCGTGAAACTATGCACAGTATTTAAATCGTCTTTATATTGACGACCTTTGTCGATACGTTTGAAAATAAAATCAGTTATGTGCGGTCTTAAAACTCTCCAGCTAACTGTCTCGCTGAGTCTGCAATAAATAAACGAAACAAATGCTCTTGTAACTGACATCAATTAACACAGGAACAGTAGTGCTTAGATTGTTGAAATAATAAAGTATTCATACCCATATACGGAGGTGACGTATCGGTTATTTTTGTTGGACATGACATTAACAGGTACTCCCATGGCGGTTTCTAGAATTAACAATGAAACTAACATTTGTGTCGTGTTGTATTACTTTTACCTGCCACAAATGATGTCGAGTGCGCAATGTGCGATATCCGGATAGATATCGATTGGTATCCCATTTGCTTTCTCATCTAGATTCTGAAGAAGGAGCTTGGATTTACTAACAAAGACCTCCATAAAGTTTTCCAAAATTTTAAAATGGAACGTTGGACTTATCAGTTTTCTGTGCAGAAACCACTTGGGCCCTATATATGATACAGAGACAACGATAATGGTAATAATAATTAACTGCATTAATATCTCATAATCAAGCCAGCAGTAAGTATCCGCCACAGCGAGAAAAAGCGCGTAAGCACGAATTGTAACTTCCTACGCATAAATATCTTTACCTGAACTTAGGAGAAGACCCTCTCCCAACCATGGAGCTAGCAAATTGTACTGCGTGCCTTTAGTGATTTGAGCTGAATTATTCATTATAGCCTCCATGTACTCAGCTTTAGAAATGGTAACTTCCGGTAAAGATCCGGTCCACGTACAAAAAATCGGCCCCATCCTCCTAATATTTGCCGTAGTAAATTCGAAGAGTTCTAAAATTATGATCAATGATTACTTACACAAACTGGAACGAATGCCGCACCAACTTTCTCTAGGTATTCCGATGTATTTGTATTTCGTTCCGAAAACGGGAATACGAGGAAATCCTGGTAACTTCCTCATGGGCAGGTAAACTTTTCGCCACCATTTTATGTAGGATGCTAAGTACCATACGGCGAGAATAGCAATAAAGGCTGTGTAATATTCATACATTTTGACGTTAAAATAGCTACTGCAATAAGAAATTCTTATATGGAAGTGTTATTGTGTTATATTAAAGTGATAACGAGTCGTTAACCCTATTACTTTAGAGAAATCTAAAAATGAAAAACGCTGACGCAGTTCTAGTGAGATTATAATTCGAAGCAAGCTGGTAATTATAGCAAAAGATATGGGATAAAAGCCAGCGCATTTACTTACATATACTTGAGAGGAGCACTAATAAAATTGAAATGTACTTTATAATACATATACGAAGAATGTTTTTTTAAAATAAGTACCCTTTTGATATAAAAAGAACAAGTACAATGTTTTCAATAATTTTGATATTAAGGACTTCAAATTAGGGTCCTGGTTTCACCACATGGAGTAGTATGAGATCACTATTGATCTTAAAAGTTACTTTTCACTGTATCATGAGATCACCCATGATCTGACCTAACACTCGATTTAAAGGAAATCTGCCTGTCTTGGCGCTGTAATAGAAGCTGGCACAAAAATTGATGTCCCTTTTTATTTCGCCAGAATTAATAATAACAGTCCATAAATGACCACCACAATACACCGATACAAATTTGTGGTTTATCTATTGCATTTTGTATGGGTCCAACACTAAACTGTTACTTTTTGTTAATGTTACGGTGTTAGATGGATAATTGGAGGATTTTCCGACCCCCATAAACGACAATTTTGATTATTAGCACGTCCACACAAATGAAAATGGGCCTCATTGTTCATTAACGATTTCGAAGGAGAATTTTCAATTTCTTCAGATAAATTTACGAAGCCATCGCTGTAATTCAAGCGCCCCAGCAAACAGCTAGTAAAAATTATTGCAATACCTGAACTTTGTTTGGAAACATACAAGAAACCTCAATATTCGTTGCAGTGACCGCTTAGGCACACCCAATTATGTAGCTCTTTTTCTAGTTGATGTTTCTGGGGTTTCTTTGACAATTGCACGCGCAGCAATAATATTCTCGACTGAGCGGTATGTCCAAGATCTACCGCCTGTTGGAGTATTTGTGTGGAGTTTGGCGCAGGATGATTGGCAAGTTTTCGTCGAATTTGCGCTACAATGACCACCAGGTTATACCGTAAACACATCGACACAATTATTCCATATTCTTGAAGAGTATTTATTATTTCCTGAAAGGAATCTGGAAGTTTCTCCTCAATAAATGCTACCAAATCCCAAAATTGAGACCTATTCATATTGGGTACCGACTTCTGCGTCATCACATAAAACAAAATTGTATTCTTTGCCTCACAGGGTAATTAATAATCAAAAAGTTTCTTCTTTGGGGAAGAAATAGACAAACAAGTTTCAGTGCTTGTGAAATATGTATTTTTGTACAGACACGTCCTTTTCAAGTTCCAGTTACAGCTTATTTAATTTTTTTTTTTTTGGTATTTCGTTATTGTCCTCGAAGAAGCATTAGCCACGAGAAATTGTAGACAGTAGAAGAACAACGTTACTTGATTTTATTGGTTTATTTTGTTTTCATTACTTTTTGGAAATTAATTTGAAAAGGGAGAATTTTGTTCAGCGATGCCCGACTATAATAATTTCTATAATAATTTCAATTGTATGTTTCATATTTTCTCAAAATTATTTACGTAAATTTGGACATGGAAACTGCAGGGGGTGCTCTATAAATTCTGTAATTAATAAAGTAAGTACAATAACTTTGTAAAAACATATCTGGGCTTTAGGCAACCCATAGTGCATCTAAGTTGGATGGTTGGCGCAACAAAACTCAATTGGTATGGGATATCGTTTGAAAATTGCAATAACATATTACGTATGCTTTGCTGAAAACCTTTGTGAGGGACTTTCAGGTCAACTCTGCAACGACTTTTGCTCTTTCATCGTTTCGTGTATACAACGTGCAATCTTGCACTTAGACGAGGTGTACATACCACCAATCACTTTTTAACCCATTTATTTCTTGAAATAGAAAAACTTGCTATCGCTTTTTCCAAATGGAGCCCTACAAATATGGTTTTATGAGCTATGGACCCCCACTTGGTTCGTGCAATTTACATAAATAATTTTTCTCTTAAGCTTCGTTGCTGTTTTAATCCAAAGATCTAACCGCCTATATAAATAAATGGCTAACATCAGCCACGCACTTGGAGCTCAATGCGGAATAGACTATAGGTCACATTTTATATGATAAAAATGGGGGAGTATAATCGAATGTATGGTATCACGACCGTTTACCAACCTAAAAATATCTTCCGGGTTTTGTGGTGGTTGTGAAAGAACATATGTTGTTTGTTTGATAAGGTTCAGATCCAATGCATAGTATTGAGCCATCTGTATTCGTATAGCACAATTTTACTACTCCAGTACAGTCGTTTCAGATAGTTGTAGTTCTATTGGAGCAAAGTAAGCAATTCTATTGATAAGTATTAGTTGTTATTGTAAAATAGTAGATTCCAAAGGATAAGAAATAAAAAATTCTTGTTTATTACTAGCCATCAGTGTGCCATCTAACGTTGAGTAGTAGTAAACGGAGAACTCGTAATACACAAATACATAATAATTATGGCTTTCTACTACTTGTAGAGAGTGGCATCTAATGCAATATAGTTGAAGAATAATTGCTACTTGGATAATATAGATTGCGTTTTCTAAGCAACACTTCTATTAATTTATCCAATTTTGCGAATGAGGGAGCTTTTTCACTGAGGATCGCGACTTAGTTACCGAAACATGTATTTCAAATCGGTATAGCTGGGATAAAATTTGGTTATTTTTAATTTTATTCTGGTTAATTTTGGATTACAAATTTGCTTCCTTTAGAAGATTATCTCACACTTACTCTTTTAACATTTACCTACTGTTAAAATAATAATCTTTTTGTTATTTTTTGTTTCTCTGAGTGTGTTCTTTTGCACGGTGCTTTTGTTTGATATTCATTTTATTCTTTTATTTATTTACACGTTCAATGCATTGTAATTTTACTACGGATTTAAATAAATCTTTCCATCTATCTGTCTATCTAATAATAAATAAAATACATGTTGTAAGGTGGGATATAATTTTGCTAAACGATGCTTCCTAAATAATGTCTATTGCGCTTATTACCACTAGTTTCGTTACCTCCCGCGGAAGCCAAGCCTTTTGGACTTATGTATGCTCCTCGTGTTGTTGTGTTTGTATAACTTCTTCTTTCTCGCTTGATTGCTGACGATTGTTATCATAATGTTATTTTTCTTCTTATCTTTGTTCGCTTTGCTAATGTTGTGTGATTTCCACATAAAACGCTTCGTCGTTTTTATGAACGAAACTTGTTAATGTAGGCATTTTCTTCAGAAAAGCTTTTTCAATCGCTTCCGGCTTTGTCTTCAGTTTTCGATTGGCGAAGCCAGATAACTTTTCTCGTATGTGTTCCACGGCAAGTATTGCGCTCAACATATAAAAAATTAGTATAAACAATACAAAAGATGTGATTAGGGTGGCACTGAATCGAAGAGAGAGTCGGAGAAAATAGAAGAAAGAACTGATGGATGAGAAAATGATGCTCATGCTGCAGGAAATGGGGACAATAAGGGAAGAAAATACAAAACTAAAGAAAAATTGGAAAAGCATTGTTGGAAGAGCAAATAAGGAAAAAGAATTTGGTAGCGTATTCTTGTAAACGAAAGCCGTGATGAGGCGGAAAGCAAAGTGCTGCGAATACTGGAAATGATAGGGGTACAAATGGACAGGGAGGGAGTTATAGACGAGCTTGCAAAAACCGGCAAATATCAAACGGAGAAGGCCTATTCTAATTAAATTAACTAAAACACAGAAGAAGTTTGAAATATTAGAGAACGCAAGAAATTTGAAGGGGACAGAAGTTTGGATTGACGCGGACTCCCTCAAAGCGGTACAGGGAAGGATGAGGGTGCTGGTCCCTATTTTAAAGGAAGCAGGAAAAATAGGGCCCAAAAGTGCAGATATATAAATATGATAAGGTTTTCGTGGATAACATGAAATAGAACGTATGTAAATAGTCGGGATCGATAGGTAGCAAAGCAGAACAAAGACGAAGACATAGCTAGGTTAAAGAAGAGTACCGTTAGAGAAAGATCACTGGTGGCAACGATTATCGACGAACAGCTTAGGAAGACAACAAGAACCAGCTAGCAACTAACCCCTCAAATAAACTAATACAAGAAAAAACAGGGAAGGAAGTGGATGACGATAACAGCAATAATCAAGGAAATTAATTATGGAAAGTACACCCTGCCTTTTGACCAGAACCAATCAGCATCTCGTTAATTAAAACTTCGAGATTTAAGAAATCAAAGGTGGTGTATATTATTATGTCGATGTAGAACGTTTCTGTAATCGTTCAATTAAAGCCTGAAGAATTTATTTCCAATAACTATAACAGATTTGATTTTATTTCTTGCAATTAATACCAGACAATTAATGATAGCATGCAACGTAATATAGTGGAAATGGTACTAATTAGAAATTATGTGGCTACTGTACAATTAAATTGATTTAATTAGCAATTCGTGATGTACTTCTTGTATTTCAATCATTTCCAATTAAACTAACGGGGATCGATGAAGTTAATAAATAAAATCTTGAGATCTGTTGCATTCTTATTTCTTTACATCTCATTATTCCTCGCAGTATGTTAGGTTACGTGTTTCATTCTTTACTCATCCCAGTTGTTCGATCGACTATATCGAATTTTCACGTTTCATAGTTTCATATCCTCGACCTAATTTCTTCAATTCTTTTAAATTTTTGACTTGATCCCTCATTCTACTTCTTCTTCTACTTCTTTTTGGGCTTTGCATCCTAACTATATTCTGCGAATTCGTTTGCATTACGTGTCCTAACTTTGTTTCTTCTCTATTTTGCTTGTTATTGTTTCCTTTTCCCTTCAATTGTGTTAGTGCCTCGTTTCTTTAAAAAAATTAATGTGCGTTGTGTATACTATATTGCAACCTCAGATTTATTAGATAAGTTCGTTGTGGAATTCAGGTTTTTCTTACAGTTTGTTCTCTTGAAGTTACCACCTTTGTTGTGGCATTCCTACTTCTTAGCAAAAAACCGTAATACACAACCGTCTACTTTTGTGATTTTCTTTTACAAAAAAAAAATGGCAATAATTATTTCTATGCGATCAATATAAACGTCCAAGGTTGCAGTAAACTAACATGAAAAACCGCGGCCGGTGGTCATCGAAGGACAGGATAAAATGAAACTTCCCGTCCACTTGAAATTGAATACAAGAAAAGTCATTGTAATGCCGTTTCTATAACGCTGGTGGTGGTGTATAAATAAGCATATAGAAGGTGCAGTTTCACGCACGATTTTTTAATTAACGACTCACGTATTCGGCATTGGAAACTATAACGAAAGCATGAAGGTATTCAGACATCGGTACATGTCGTATTGTATTTGAAATACTTAATCGTCTACATAATTAAAGTCCGATTGTACGATTTGTAATGCGAATATATGAAGTTACCGCAGCTAATTGGTCCCAATAAAGTATTATAATGGTACAGTAATTCAAGATTGTTTGCAAGGCACGTGACTGCTGTAAAATTGGTTGCACAATCCATCAGTTGGTAGCACTTCAACAGTTAGTAATTAGCCAAATAGTTTAGCACGTTTGTGAACGTTCTGAAAATATAACTATTAACTCAATTATTGTTGTTTAATTGACCTAGTAGTGGTAGAAAAACTATCTATAAGTTTAATCATATTTAGAGATTAAATTATATTTAGAGGTTATAAATCAAATTGCAGTAAAATGCTTAGGATTAATACTAATCCGGTACAGAGAACAGTGCAACCTTGGTTGCATATATTATTTGATCACGTGTTATATGAAATATGAACTCTTAGGGTGATTTGGGTTTATGAGGTTGGCAGTGCGGGACAGTTGGTAGGGATGACGAGAAAAGTGAAATAAAGGGAGGGAAAAACAGATAAGAATAATAAGTTCTGATTGGTGCTAATTTTTGTTTTAGATGGATATATACATACTGAATAAAGTGAAGTAAGATAGAAGAAAAGTTATTATTACATACGTGGCTTGCAAAGATATTTGGTGACCTGGTAGATAAACGTCTACAGTTTTAACAATAATAAAATAATTTGAAAAGATTACATAGATAAGCTTAAACCTTCTTTCGAGATTTCTTTTTGGATAATCAAAGCTTTAAGTCGACAGTTTCTTAATTTAAATTTCTGCCTATGTCGAACTGTTCAGTTGGTTGGAGTGCTAGCACGCAATTTTCTTTTAAAATGCAACTGTATAGCTCGAATTTCTTTAAGTCGAACTATACTTAAATCGAATTATTTTTGTGCTACTTGAATGTGAAATACATGAGAGCTACTCTCTTTAAACCACATCAATCGTGTGCCCCTATCTTCCGCAACAATCGCAGTTCCAGTACTGACATAAATGGTTTCCTAAACGAAGATCATTTCCACGTTTTCATTCAAATGTTTTTTACGATTAAAAACTTTTCAAGTTGAAAATTTAAATTCATTTTACATCGGTTTTCATTTTCTTTTCTCGAAAGTGTTTCTGATGTTTGTTCGTATCTATAATCAAATAAAAATAAAGCTTATTATTGTAAATACCATCAAAACTTTTCGAAAATTTAAAACTCAGTTTTCCAGTTTCTAATATCGTTCGCCAGTCCAAGGTTTATCAAAATTTTCCCAAATATCAAAATTCCAATTTTTCCAAAATTTTTCAAGATATCACAACTTGTCGAATATTTGCAATTCAAACTGCAGTTCTTCGACACACCAAGATTTGCTAAGGTTTTTCAAAATTTTTAAATTCCAATATCTTCTTAAATTGTTTTAAAATTCCAGAAATTCATCGTTTCACAATTTTTTATGGAGCTATATTTTAGTGTTAATAATATTGTAATGGTTTCTACCCTAAAATAAAGTTGTCATGTTATTTAAAATTCGTCACAATTTCTATTTCTTTTTAAGAAAATTACGAAATTTCATTATTTTTCAATAAATCAAAATATCTAAAAGACCCAAGATTTTAAATTTGTAGAGTGTTTGAGAAATACGTACCTTTCAAATTTTTCGAAAGGGCAGAGTTTTGGGTCCTGAACTTTTAAAGAAAGTTATAAATAGAGGCAGGTGGTTTTAGACATGAGTATGGCGCAGTCCTCCATAACGAGAACAGGGAATTAGGATGGCCCCCCATTCTCGAACAATCGCACAAAGCGGAGTGTAATTGGTGGGGATCATCCGTCTAGAACCACTTGCTTCTAATTATAAGACAAACACCCACATAGTAGAAAAGTTGAGGGAATGGGTATATTGAGCCTTGGTAATGATTATTACCCAGCCAAATGTTGAGCTAAGCAATTTTCTTTGCAGGAGCTTTTGAATAACTGAATAGTGCATTATTATATGGCTATACAGCAATCTTTCAGAATTGTTTAAAGTTTTTAACTTTAGCAAAATTTTAGAATTTTGAAATGCCCACATAAATATATTATGTAATTTGTGAGATTTGGAAACATTTGAATCTTGAGATCCGTTGCTTTCCTATTTTTTCTGTCTTCTTCTTCTTCGCAGTATGTTATTTTACGATTTTGGATCAGAGGGGTAGATATGACTTTAATTCTTTGCTCATCCCGGTTGTTCGATATAGTACATAATATATGAAATTTGGAAAATTTTTATAAATTCCAACAGCTTGGAAGTTTTTGAGGTTCTGAAAAATCTGGATATCCTATGTTTAAAGAAATATAAGCATACACCATCAGCAGCAGAAGAACAAGATATCTTGATAAACTTCAATTTTTCCTTACGACATATACCCGAAGGGTTATCGCTATCCGCGTCGTTCTTACCCCCGTGGCAGAAATAAACAAAGCGCGGCATATTAGCTTTCATTATCTATAATTTATTGTCAAAATTTAGAATTTCGCATTGAACGTGTGTCATATGAGAACTGTCATTGAATATAATCTAAGAGCAACATTGGAAAAATTCCAGAATTCGAAGAATGGTAGTTGAAATTCATTCGAAGGCAGATGTGAAAATAAAAAATTTCAAATTGCTATCTCACAATTTCAACGATGTATGTAAATGAAATCTAATTTCCTGACAATACATTTGATTGATAAATGTAGTAACGTTTTATTTAGGATGTGTATATAATATACGGTGTTGGATAAAAGCGCATAGCGGCCAGAATAACACCTGTTGACTACATTAATCCTCCAAAAGGAGCTGAGACAGAAGCTTACAAACTAGGGATTAGGGGTATCGGCAATAATTTTTTGATAAAATTATTTATTTCCTTTATCTATGCTTCTGAGGGGGTAGTATGGTGCACATGGACAACGGTGGTGTACATGGACAACGGTGGTGTATACGGAAAACAGTGGTGTACACGGACAAAGACGGGGATTTTCTAATTGGAGGGAGAGGCGCGGGGCGCCGATTATGCATATGTGTGTTTTGCGATTTATCCAGTATTTCTGTATACTTTGTAAATCCATCGTTTTATGCTTTTGGGTGATCACTTTCAGCTTACCTTGTGCGCTTATGTCCTCGAGATTGTTCATGTGTAATTAACAAACGCGCAGCTGTGCACTTTCGTTCCCCGTCCATAATACATCGTCTTGTAGATGTTCAAAGCAGTGTTCTTGAATTTTTTTCCAAATGAAAGAAAAAACCCATACTAAATATTAACGACTTTCATTAGCGTTTACCTCAATAATGCATCAGTATATCATTATTATAACATAATAATAATTTAGGTAAAGAATGTACGCATATTTTTACAAACTGCCTTCTACTACAAATTTACTAAAAATAAGAACGTTATCTTAACGTTCGGAAAAAATAGCAATTAACTCCAGTGTTGTTTGATTGACCTGTTAGTGGTAGGGAGGATATCTAAAAAATGTTTTTGCTGTAATAATACACATTCACTATTTATTAAATAATTTTTAATGACTGTTTCTAACCGGTATTCTCCTTAGATCGAGTAATTTGGAGTGGCAGATAAGAATTTAGCTTAAGAAAAGATCGATCCTATAACTAAACCACGCGCTAGAATTAACCGCATCGGAAATGATCATCATGATTATCTCCATACTATTCGCAATTTAATTCATTTTTTTTCATAAACTACAATTAGGAGGAAGTACCGGAATGCTAACCGATATACGATAATATCTCGATGACATATTATTTAGGGACTTTTCTATAATTTTTATGGTTTTGGTATTCCCATAGGGAATTTAACTTCCAATAATGCAATTTAAACGTTAGTCGGACTCGTAGAAACAATTAGAGTATGTTTCGGTCATTAACTTTCTGTGACTATTCACAAAACGCGTGCGTGTTATGACAGACTTTGTAGTTGTTGACATGACATCGTATTTCTGATGCTCTGATAGTTCGCCACCCGCGATCTAAAATTTGTTCTTCCTTGTCCGTTTTCGTTGTCTTTTATCGGCGAACAAAAATATCACTAGATCGTCTTTTCACCTTACGTAATCCCTTTCTCTCAATTGTGGAAATTAAACCACTCACGCTAGGGAAGATGGCTCGCCTCATTTTTACCGTGTATATTTTCCTCTTCTGCACTTTGGTATTTCGACCCGTACCGCTTTATGTAATTCACGTTATTTATTTGCGTTTTATTAAATTATACCTTAACAGCGCGAATAATCGCTGGGATAGCCGTCTGATCCGCTAAAGATATTTCACTATAACAATGAGTATCGCGTATTGAAATGTAAGATAGTAATTAATGAATTTGAAAAGCCGCTTTATTATGTTCACGCGCCTGCATATGAATTACTTACTCGTTTCTTTGCGTCATTACTTGTATCGAGTAAATATGAAAGTCATTACAATGTAATAAATGAATCACGCCGATTCCTTCCTGTTCGCCTCGACTTAAGATTTACGCGAATACTGGAATCGTGCACATATTTTCGTTTTTCATCTTTGGAGAGAAAGTGCATGTCAAAATGTAGAAAATCGCATTGTATTGTCTTTGCACATCTGTCGAAGTGAATTTTTGCCCACCATTGATGCTGTTCCTACATATTTCATCGGTAGTTTTTCCTTTGTGAACATGTGGGGCTCCTGATGGGTTTTTGTCATATGGACTGCCCAAAACTGAACATTCTTCGTCCACTGACCCTCAACTACTCGCTTTATCTCCTACTGCGCGCACGATGACTCCTTTTCTCTATCTATTTTCATATCTGTTTCAGAAATGCCAGCACTTTCTCCACTTTAATGCATAAGAAGATCATGATTACAATGTCGTTCAACGAAATTCTTCCTAGGCTGTATCTTTAGTCCTTAGATTTCATTAGGACAAAAGTGAAAAGTGATCAAACTTCTGGGGATCGCAGCCAAGGGTTAGTTCAAATAAAACGCTCTCCTTTTGAACTCTAAGCTTTCGAATTATATTAAATTCATCTTCAGAGAGTCACATAAGAGCCGAGAAATAGCAATACAGCATCAAACAGAATAGAAGAAAACCATCACAAAAAGGAGATATTCTAACAAAGTTAAAAATTTAATATTTTAAAAAATTTAAAAGTATACAAATTTACAAAAATTCTCTCCAATCACAAAACTACTGAGAATTCGTTCATTACACATCCCACCAAGTTTCAGGCAAACTTCACGTGTTAAAAGAACTTCGACATGTGTTTCTCGCCTCTTATGTGATTCTCTGAAGATGAATTTAATATAATTCGACAGCTTAGGATTTAAAACAAGAGCGTTTTATTTGAACTCACCCTTGGCTGCATTCCCCACAAGTTTGACCACCTTTTCACTTTTGTCCTAACGTTGTACAGCCAGTACCTACTTCCTTAAAGCTTAGATTTCATTATTCCGTGTAGTTTATTCTGTTTCCAAGCATGATGACCCGTGTTGTAACTACACAACAAATATTCGTTAGAAGGGGGTAGGTCTCACAAATAGGGTAACTTATCTTAAACTTATGGGAATTCACCAGCCACAACTTTATGGATAATTTTAGCAGGTTATCCACAAAGGGTGTAGGAATCCATGCGTTTTTAAAAACTATGACACATGGTACTACAATTATTAGCGTTCCCTTTCGTTATGGTTTAGAATGAACTCAAGAGAAATAACGGAAACTTTATATCTTCAAACTGAGTTACCATCTTCTACAGTAAAAACACAATGAAAAGAGTCACTGATTAATTCTGGTTAACACAGATTAGGCACTTATGTATCTAAAGCAGCGGGGGTTCTACGAAAAGGCATCCATTTGTCCAAATATGCTAACGACGGATTGAACCGGGTCATCAGAAATCAAATTAGACAAACTCATTTTTATTCTATTAGGCACCTTTAATTCTATTTTGGGAAGATTATTGGGATTATAATTATACAATATTTGAAAGGATCCACAAGAAAGGTACTACTGGAAAGGATTCCGTCGGTCCTTAAAGTATGAAGAACTCATTTTGTATTTTGAAGTTCTTTATGGATCGTATATTCTTTTTCCTAACTGTGTGGAACGTGCCAAGCTCCTATTTCTTCAAAAGCTTACGGAATTGTGTTATTAATAGTTTGGCTTAGCTATTTTCAAGCGCAAAAACACACGGGATGGTTATGGCAAAATTTTCCATAATTATTCGATGATTTGGAGATTATCTTTATTGGATATAGCTTAAAGTGGCTTCCCTTCAATTCAATTCAGTTATGCACAGTAAATATTCAGTATTGAGCATACCTTGGAATTAGTGCTGATATATAATTGTATATGATATAACAATAACAATAATTATTATAATATTCACAAAATGGGGATATTTTGTCAATATTGATATAATACAATTTCCATGTTTTAGGTAGTTAATATATATATAATAACATTATTGCAACTTTAGTCTTTTTTATTTTGATGGTTATTAGACATTTTTTTATGTTAAATCTTCGTTGAATTTCTTTGTTTTTAATTTTGTTTTAATCAATGCTATTTTTCTAAAAATTTTCATCTTCTACGTCTACATATTACGAAAGCGAATGAGGTAAATGAGGTTGTGCCGTACTTATTTTAGGTAATTAAAAGAAAAAAACCAGAAGCCTCTTTATTGTCATTG
This sequence comes from Chrysina gloriosa, assembly GCA_038088585.1. NCBI lineage: Eukaryota > Metazoa > Arthropoda > Insecta > Coleoptera > Scarabaeidae > Chrysina > Chrysina gloriosa. The sequence continues at coordinate 23,136,907 of CM076093.1, read as the reverse complement.
GTTTTCAATTTTTCACATACTTAACAAACAAAGAAAATTGAATTGAATATAAAAGTAACGAGAAAGTATGCACGTACATACATCCATCTGAGTCTCTCCGAGCTCTTCCGAATCCCTCCAACTTTACCAACTCAGGAAAAGCACCGCCAAATTCAACTTCCGAAAGAATCCAATCTTTCTCGCGAAACGTTTCTCTGTTCACTCGCTTTTTTGTTCAGCTCTTCTGAATTCCACCTTATAACCCATAACTCCATTAAATCAGGGAATACCGAGCGAATCCCGCAAAATTCGAATCCTCTTTGTCGGGGCGTTTCTCTATTCACCAACTCCCTTGGTCAACATTTGCGTATTTCGCTTCATCCTTTCAACTCTACCAAATTAGGGAATACCGAAAAAATTGCGCCAAATCCTACCTGAAGGAAAGTAACAACATAAGATAGAAACGTAAGCAAACGGGAATTTAACTGTCTTAGTTGAGGAAATGGCAACACTGGCAATTTCTTAGTTGACTTCTAAATTATACAATGTAGTGAGTTTGGAATACATCCGTTCATAAGAAACTTTAACCCGTCCGTCCGACAGATATTCTAATACCTTCGGTCAGACGGATGGTGTCTGGCCAGACCCCTATACATTAACATGCATTTCTTTGCATTTTGGTGCGAATTAGTGGTGCAAAATTCATGTTAATACAAACCAGGTATATATTTTTTATTTCTTACTTTTCTCAGAGTTAAAATCAATGTTGTTTGATGTTTACAAGAAGGGATTACAACCTTTTTTATTAGTTATGATTCGAACTCTCATGGGTTCTCAGAAGTACAAACAATGCATGAAAAACATGAATATCGAACTTTAGAATGTTGTTGACATACTGGCGCTGAACACATTGAACAGAAAAAACGAGTTTTTCGGCGAACTTTTTCCTCACCGTGTGAACAAATTTTGCAGTCTCTCTTGGCTATGAGTGTATCGGTGCCGCAATACTTCTTGGAATGTTCATTGATCTGCCGAAGAACGATTCAATAGCCGAACGAACAGTAAAATGCTTCATTACGTGAATAGTGTTCATGCGATTTTCAACATTTGGAAGGACCAATGTTCTAGATAAAGTATATAGAAAAGTGTATCTAGCGTCATTTTTATTGGTCCCATCGACTTCTTTGCAAATGCAATAGGCAGCCAATGCCATAACATCCAACATGTTGAAGAAAAATGCCAAAGTCCAACGTCTTTTGTTGTAAAATGAGTAGCCATCTGGCCCAAACAATCGACGCCGGCTTTATTCGCATTGTAAAACAAAATTGTCTCTGGTTTCATTGTCTCGCCTTCACAATATTTCGTATAATGCACAGTGGAAAGCAAATTCACAGCCCTGTTCCTTTTCGGCGCGTAGTTACAAAGCGAAACCACGTTTTCATGAAAACCAAACACAGATGACAGCGTTGGACGAGAAGCATTCTTCTTCACTTCTTCAGGGAGAAATTTTTATTGGACCGAACAGTGCCGATGAAAGCTAGTCCAATCACGTCTCCGCAAGTGCATCGATGCAGGAGGGGACTATTTCGAAGAATTTTAAACATTTGTACCGGTAAGATCAATGAATCTATTTTTCCCAAAAATGCGCACTACTTTCCATAACGGACCATGTATATATATACACGGCCCATATGCGTGAACATAAAAGGAAGTTATAGTGGATAATTACAACATAAAAGTGCAAAAGAACCAAGTAGAATAGCCAAAATGTATCATATTCCATGCATTTTCATATAATATTCCATATTGTATGAAAATGCATGGCAGCCAGATACCATCTGTCGGACCGAAGATGAGATTTCAAAACGTCCTTTTTTCGTCCTTCGCGAAGACTAAATCCTTATTGCTATATGTCTAGATCGATAGCCAATAAAATTCCAGGAAGGTACCTGGAAGCACAAATCGATAAATAAACAAGAAATATACTTAATTAACGATTGAAAACGAAAAAGGTCTGGCTGGAACCATCTATCGGATGTTAATTAAACTAAAAAAGAAAAATTTCCTTTAATCGATTCCAGGGTGCTTTCAACGCGCTTTTTTCTCCTTTCTGCATCTGCAAGAACAAAAAAATGAAGTGAAACGAGAGAAAAATCAATTTTAAATCCAGGGCCCTATTTCTAAATTTAACTTATTGATATTTCGCTGTTTACACGATCAGCCTTTTCAAGAATGCTGAGTTTCAGGCGCATAATGGAATGCGAAAGAAGTTTCTACCATCAAGCCACCATTTTCTGATGTGTGTAGTAGTACCAATCTTTCAATTTGAAAACCTGCCTGGGACTCCAGAAATAGCAGTTATAGTTCTCTTGGGAGAAATTTACTAGGCGTAGAAAGTGGTCTGTAATTATTGCAGTTTGTTGTGTCATCTTCTTTGTATAGTTCAGTGTACATGACTTCCGCCAATTTTCTAAAGATTGGATTCTGTCTGTTCCAGACCAGAAATAGCGTTCTGTATATGATAATAATATTTCCTCGTCTCCAATGCCATAATAGATATTCACTATTGAATATGGTTTGCAAATTTATGCTGTCATTAGATCATTGGGCTAGAGACGTTTATGAGAATTCTTCAAATGGCAGCGTTAAGTCTTCCAATTTTATTCCAAACGAAATCATCAAGAAATTCGAGGGCAATGGTTGCAATATTTTTATGTATATGTTACGTTTTATTGTGTGTTACTCTCCGCGTACGCAATTTTCTAACATACATTAAGAAGAGATGGAACTAACTAGTACGAAAGATTCATTGTATTATAGAATTTGTTTCATTGCGTTTTCCCTATGTGACCATACAAAACGCTTCACTTTTAGAAACATTCGAATTAAAGCTCTTCTTTACATTTGGGTATCAGTTGCTTCTAGATGCTTTATGTGTTCTGCAGAAGCCAACATTTCAAGTCTTAGACGAAGGACGATTTAACGCAATTTCTAAAGTTTAGTATCTCTGAAATCTCTATTGCCCTTGTAAGAAAGTTACGATCGATTTCGATCTGATTAGATTTCATGGAGATAGACTAATTGCTGTAGCGACGTCAAACGATTAGTCACACGTCATTTACAAGTACATACAAGTTTTATTCTAGCGTAGTGCGAAATATAATCAATCTATTGGAATGAGCACTTTCACAGTAATATACCACAATGTCTATGTTTGCAACTCATTATGCCCTCATATGTCAAAATGATTATTTTCGCAATCATTTTATTTGTTTAGACTTGAAAAGTGAATTTTCAATTAAAGTTTGAACAATCAAATGATGATCGGAGACGTTTAACCTTTCTTCGTAATACATCTACACGTATCATCAATTCTAAAGATATTGACATTTTTATTTGATTACAATGTATAATTTATGCAGTTCTTATTCTACCGGTTGCTTACGCCTAATACTTATATACGATACATAGATTTTAAATGAAAGGGACCACACGCATCGATTATCATCTTCACACGAATGGTGCTCATCAATTTGTTAACTTACCTAGCAATATCTATTTTTATAGAGCTGTTAGCCTTAAAGTAAATTGTTTAGAATATAAGTAGTTGCAGGTTTACTTTTACATCGTTAAACTGAAAACTGCTTCTTAAACAATGAAACTACTTAATTAACATTTCGATTTGGCGTCTCTAAATTGACGATGTTCTCATTACTTTTTCCTTACGACCTGTGTTAATTTGATTTTACAAATGTTTGGCGATCTATTGTGTCTAATTAATTCGTTCGCTTCACAGTTTCTTTCGTTAACATTGTCTTGCGCGACGAGGTGTGTCAAGCCGACAACATATATTAGAAATCGCATCAAACTAAATTAGCAAAACAATTGAGAAAGTTCCCGTTTTCGGCGGTCGACGAATAAAAGGTCATCACTGTTTAAACACAAAAGACTACTCGTTGATTTTTATTACCTCCTTCGTGTGGACGAAATTAGGAATAACGAAATCTCTTATTATTAAGTTGCAGGCGATTGTGTCGCGTATCACTCGCTGTTGCAATCCGAGAACGGATGTAATTTGCTTTTACGAACGAAATGAAGTTAAAAAAGATCTCGCAACGTAATAATCGAGGAAGAACGGCCTTGTGTGTGTACGTACGAAGCGCTCGAGGAACACCAATTAGGTATCTAATTCGAACGCAAATGAGAAAAAGTCGCTGCCGGAGCGCGCTGGACTGTTACTTTTTCACAACGTATGTAACTTCTTGTTTGCTGACCAGTTCCTAATATGTTACACATCTAGGGGAAATCAGAATTCCGCATAACTAGGAGAAATTGAAGCGTATCCGAGCGCAATACGTGATTACCTAACTTACGCAAGAACTGTCGTGTCTATTAAGGCATACGTGTACACTAGGTTGTTTCTTTTTTTTTGAATCGCCGTCTTTCCGCCGTTTCTTTTCTGGCCCATCTAAGCAACTTACGTAACGATATATACGAAACCTTTAGTTATAAACACCTTCCAGTCATCTTGCGCAGGTTGTAGAACGGACGGTATAGAATTGGACGATAACGATGGGTTGTGAAATAAATCGTCTTTAGCTGACACAATCGAAGGCTATTTATTTAGAAATGTACAAAGATTAGGTTTAAAAAATAAGGAGGTATAAATACAAATATAATACACAATTTATTTATAATAAGATCACATGAGAAAGACTGGCAATTTGCCAGCATTATTGATTATTAACATTTAATAATAACCACCATGATGCTGATGATGATCGTGGACGGGTACTGGTACGGCTACTTTAACTGGATAAGGTACGTGTTTTACTACTGGTACTGGTATCGGTTTCTCCACTGTTACCGGTACTGGATTGTCTACATATACTTTATATGGTACTGGTACTGGTCTTTCTACAGGAACAGCTACTTTGTGAATTACCGGATATGGAGCTGGTACAGGTACTTTCACAGGAACTGCATATGGTCGGTCGACAGGTACCGCAATGGGCCTATCTACTGCTACTTTAACTGGATAAGGAACAGGTTTTGGTACGGGTACTGGCACTTGCTTCTCTACATGGACTGGGTAAGGTTGTGGTACATGTACGGGGTATGGACGATCGTAGGCTACCTTAACTTCAACTGGTACTTCCTTCACGACTGGGTACGGTTTCGGAACATGTACAGGTACATGTACAGGCACGTGAATAGGCTTTTCGACGGGATAGGGTTGCGGTACAGGTACTTTAACTGGTACGGGTATATTCTTGTAGACCGGATATGGTTGAGGAATGTATACCTTGACAGGGTACGGCCTCTCAACTGGTACTTTGACTGGGACATGTACGTTCTTATAGACGGGGTAGGGCTGCGGAACCGGTACTGGTACTTTCACGGGTACCTTAACGGGGTAATGTACAGGTTTCTCTACCGGATAGGGTTGTGGAACGTATACTTTTACTGGTACTGGCACAGTTTTGGTGACTGGGACGGGAATTTTCTTTTCGACCGGATAAGGAACTGGTACTCCTTTGATCCACGTTATGGTCTTTTGGACGTCGGTGGTGTGACCTAGGTTGATGGTATGACCAGCGGCTAAACCACCACCAGCTCCACCGCCGTAACCTCCAGCTCCACCGCCGTTACCTCCGGCCCCACCGCCGTAACCTCCAGCTCCGCCGCCATACCCTCCGTATCCACCGCCGCCACCACCTCCGACGGAGTACCCATTATCGTAACCACCCCCATAACCATATCCGACACCCAATAAACCGCGCTTGACTTGTGTTTTAGCTTCTACTGCCTCATTCTTCTCTTCCGCTACAGTTAGGCCTACTGTAAGCAAGACTAAGAACGACGTCAGCTGCTGAAACAGAAGAATTGTCATCGTTAATTTGGGATTACTATTTTGAAGGGGATTTGGATTATATCGAGGTTTCTAGAGTAATTGAGGAAATCGACTATTTCGTAGAAAGCTGGGATTTGATTTGACGACGTCGTCTGTTGGAATCTACCGCTGAATAATAATAATTTGTTTGCTTAATGATCTAAATCTGTTGCACGAAAAATTTCAAAACCAAAAGCCAGCCGCAGATGTCTAAAATACCCAATGATTCATCGCGTCCCAATTTATATTTTGCTAATTAACCACAATGCCGCAATTATATTAGGTTTTTGCTCAGTTGCACTTGGGGCACGTATAAAATTTAATCGCGCAATTTTTCACTGGAGCATAGTTATTCCTGGCCCCGATCCTAAACCGGACACTGAACGCATCACTTTCGGAATGTTTGCGTTTCTCTATCTAGATCGATGACAGGCCATCGCGCACATCGACGTAAACGTATCAATCCGTTCACTCACCATGGGCTTCATCGTCTTCTCGTGTATACGTTGTTTGCGTATCGGTGGTAAACGGGCGTTAGTACCTCGGAAATGCCAGAAACCAACTGTTCGAAATTATTGGAGCTTGGGCCGCTTTTATACCGGGTGCTTTCGCCGACGAGCTCGCCTATCCGCGAAAAGTGCAATTCTTCTCCCACCCCAGGGGGAACAAGACGTCTCGGTGTAATCCTTTTTTTCTCTTCTCTCTATACACGGTTGGAAGAAAATGCGTCTCTTCTTTAAACGTTCGCCATTACCAATTCATATGCACGACCGTTTTAATAAATATTTCGCAAGAAATTTTAAATTTATGTCTGCGCTGGTAACTTTATCTCAATCGGACGCACCTACATCTGTATGTATGTCTCGCAGATCTTGTATGTATGTATATGTCCATATGCTCGTGGCTATCAGAAGAATAAGAGGAGACGGTATATAATCAATCACTATATTACATCATGATTATTGAGCATCTTAAGTAATAAGTTAAAAATGGACGTCTCCTTGCAGATTATTGGTTGAGAAAATCACATATTTCACGAGATCTAGGAAGATATCGCGGTATTTCGGAGAAATGCCATATCAAACATAATAACTAGTTTCTTTTCGGACACACATACACACATTCATGATACGCGTTACTAACATGTTTCGGACTCGCTTAATTACTTTTAACAGAAAAGACGGAATTAGAAACGAATCCCGTATTTTAATGTGTCACGGTTCTACGGCACGCGTTCTTCTGATCTAATGGGTTTTATAACGAAAATTTCTCTATTCTGTACTCTCTTTCTGTGTCTAGTTCTATTAATTACGATGATATTACTATATCAGAACTATGCATAGGTAGTTACATAAGCGTAGGCATCGTAGCAATTAAATATATTCACGTTACTTGATTATCTATAGGAATTTCATATTGAATTTGGTTTAGAGGATGATGGCACGTAGTAAACACATTGCTTCGTCGTGTTTCGTTTTAATTGTGTAATTTGTATGAATTCGTATTTAACAAATTATGTATCAAATTAGAGTTGAGCCAATATGACTTAGCCTCATTCTGTTTCTATGGAATACGTCTGCACATTTTCCAGTATTTTGGAGCACAGATATCCTCATCCTTTGACAATCTTCAAGTGAATCAAGTGAAGTGTTGCATGAAAACTTTGCTAGACTATTGAATTGAGAATTAAATGAAGTACTCCGACTTAAAACGATTTCGGTCATGATTTTGCAAGTTTGTAAGTTAGTCCTTTATTGTTCATATTGATGATAGATAAAACAATGAGGAAAACAAAGAAACGAACAGAAAACCTTCAGACAACTATAGGCTATAGGCTACAGACAATTACAGGCGACCAAACTAAATGGATTACTGTACGCAGATGATATTGTGTTGATTTCGGACACAAGAAGAAAAATAAGGGCACTAATCCACATACAGACGGAGAAGATTGACGGAATGGGAATGGAAATAAATGCAAGCAAGGCTAAGTACTTGATAATAAATTGGAACGGAGGCAGAGAGATTACTATGTAAAGGAGAGCAATTGTAACAAGTAAATACTTGGAAGTAATTATATTGAAGGATGGGAAGATGGATCGGGAGATAGCACACAGAATCAAGAAATGCCCTGAACAATACAATTTCTGGGAAAAAAGAGATTGGAATTACAAGTACACAATAAATTAACAGTGCCAACACTATTATAGGTATGTGAATCTTAGGTGAACACGGAGAAGCATGAAAGTACGGTGACGGGTGCAGAAATGAAACAATTATGAAAAATAGTAGGAAAGACGCGATTAGATAGGATAAGAAATGAAGACATTAGACTTCAACTGAACCAAGAATCCATAAAAACTAAAAAGAGGATGAACTGAATTGGTTTGGACATATAACAATGATGCACAATAACCGACTGCTGAGGAGGGTGGTGACGACAAAGACCGGAAGGAGAAGAAGAAGAGGTAGACCGAGGAAGATACAACAAATAGCAGAAGTGGAAAGTCGAAGAGGGAAAATAATTAGAGAGACGGAAGCTGCGCCGAGCGAAAAGAACGATTGGGAAAGATGGACGCAAAAATGAGACAAGAAACACCGACGCCTTGACGGGGCAAAAGGAGAACCGAAGAAGAAGAAGAAGAAGTAATCTTAAATGTCACGATCTTGTAGAAAGCAAAGATGACAGAGAACGTCGATTAAATTTCCTTGAAAGTGGTACATTTTTCGTACCTCCACCTTAAAGAGATTCTTCTTCTTCTTCTTCTTCTACTTCTTGTCCTTCTTCTTCGGCTTCCATTTTCTGTATCTTTTTCATCTTCATCCTATTTTTCTCCTTCCTAGCCCATCTTAATGTTTTACTCGGTGCATTCTTTCTCAAGAATTTATCATGTATTACAATTTCTTATTCTTTGTTTCCATACGAAGCTCACCGTTAGGAAATCAATCAAATTGGACTCTTAGACTTTTAAACTTGTTGGATATTTGCGTTTGCAATTCATGTAAAAAAGGTGGGCCATCTGCTGGTTTCTTTTTAAATTACATGTTGTTTCGAGAAACACAGCTCTTTCGCGCTTAAAAAATTTGAGCAACGAAATATTCAAAACTTTTTTCGAAGTGAGTGCGGTGTTGCCGAAACAATGCGGATTTTGGGAAGAATTAAACCATCAACTGTGTCTGCTCTATGCAATTGTATGAAGAAAGTTTGTGAGAGCCGAGATAATTGCTTCTGTTGCCGAAAGTGTGTGCCTAAACCTGAGAACCTCAACTCGCCGCAGATATCAGCAACTTAACATTAGACCTACTAGCCTGAAGAAAATTCGATATAAAGAGCTCTGAGCATTTCCTTACAATGTCCAATTGATTCAGAAATTAAAGCAAAATGGCTACCCGCTTCGTTATTGCTTCTCTGTTTGGGCTTTAGAGTAAATTGACGACGATTTTCTAGAAAAATCATCTTTTGGAATGGGGGACATGTTTTATCAAGCCGGCTGTGTAAACAGGCAAGTAGCCACATTATAATCTAAATTACCTCTTTGATCAGTGTTGATAACAGATGGTATTGACGAAAACCTCAAGGTGCTTACATAAGAAATAATGCTAACAAAGTGGTTGACAGAAGGAAGGTTTTATGGTGTCATTGTTCTGACCTGAACCATCTAATGAGTCTACCAAGTACTGGATGGGAAGGAAAATTCTAGAATGAGCAGATATTATCCTAAGGCAGGTGGCGAGAGTGTTTACCATCTTCCTCTAAAATGCACGCACGGTCGTATAACCTCCCCAAATTCCTAACATACTAAGCACGTATGTCCATAATTAAGTTTTCCTTCTTCTCGAAAAAAAAAAAGAAGGAAGCACCTACCAGCTTCAGATCATCTGATATAATAACTATTGAATTATTCTTTCTTGAAAATATACATTGGTGATTTCTTTTTCTTATGATTTCCACTTTTTCTACTTGGTCTGTTGCTTTGTCTTCAATAAAGAAGCGGCTACAAAGCTAGCCGCCTTCATCTGGGGAATAACACATAAACTGACGACAAAGCAGACAGGGTTACATTTACCTAACAAAATAACAGCAAACACAAATTTCACACGTTTCAGGCTTTGATGCTAAATTTTACATCATTGTCCAATAATAGCTCTCAATATCACGGATTCCATTGACCCCATCAATCTCAAAACACGTCCAAAATACTTGGAGGATTCGCAACGGCCATTCTAAATTAAGAACTTGTTTTTAACAACAATCTCTAGTACCATCGCATTTTACCTGAAGGAAGCAATTTTCAACGTTCTAGCAAAAACATTGAAATAAAGAACCGATCTAATCGGCAATCAACATCACGCCGAATTTTTCGCAAATTATGGGAAGAAATTTATGGTCCTATTATATTTACGAAAATAGGTGCCAAAGGAAATTAAAAACCTTTAACCTTGCATCTCCTTCAATTTTCATTCCAGATACGACTATGATGTCTATAAAAACGAAATTATTGCCGGGAGATAAACGATGTATGGATAAACGAAAAAGTTTATGATAATGAAGTAAATCCAGTTGGTCGGAATATGTAGATTGCATGCAGTGCTGACCTTCAATATTTATGCATTATAATTTGTTTAACGCGCAGACATAGGAATGTGTTTTATTGTGGACTCGAACACCGCAGTTTCTTCAAATATCATTAAGCATAATGAAGTGTGCCTTCAGACGATGTTGATCATGTTTCTTTAACTTTTTTATAACATTCACCAAAACTTTGAGCGTTTACCAGATGTAATCTCTTTCGCGAATTAAGTCAAGGTGTTTGGATCGCATTAATGAAAGGAAACGTGAGAATAGAAGTTACATTAGGTGGCGCAATAGTAATATCACTAGACGTTGAAGAAAAATGTGCTTAGGTAAACTCTAATTAATAACCAAGAAACATTAAACCCATTATGTGTTTGCTCGTTCTTGTAAAGTAACGCGAATGTTTCACAAATTGCTGTAATTCCTTAAAAAATTTCGACCATTAGTGACGTTAAAAACTATTACCAACATAAAACCATTAATGCGTTAGCACGCGTGAATGAAAGTGGGCAATAATTTTGGTAAATATGACTAAATAAATATTAGAAATTAATTCAAAGAAGAACCGTTTAAGCAATGTCGATTAAATTTCTCTCCGCCAAGAAGTTAATGTATGCATTTCCCCCGTGTTAAAGTTGTGTAAAATTACGTTTTGTACTATTGTAAGCATTTCTTAAGTGCGATCTATCGGTATAAAATATAATTTTCTTGATACATTCCTTGTTCATTATATAATAATTTCATTTATAAATTGATGCAATTAACTACTGAAACGGAAATCCAATTATCTTTATAATTTCACATCTACAACTGGGGCCAATTATATAGTTATAACAAAATAGAATCAATTTACATAAGGAAATATGTTCGTTTATAGTCCTAATCAATATAGCGATTGTTAGATTACCCTAGGTTTGTCACGTCTACCCGAAGATAAAAACTGCATATGTAATGTATGTAGGTGAATCTGCGATCTACTACCTATTACCATCCTTAATTTTGACATCGTCATTGAAGTGAAAGTTGTTTGTTCTATTTAAGCAGCGTACTTTCCGACGTATGTTTTGAATTTTTTACATGTGATGTCACCGATAGCTCATTAATGTTATGCTTTAAATGAGATAGTAAAATTATTTACGCGGAGGTGGTTCAACAAAAGGATCGTGCAGTCATAAAACTCGTAAAAGTGATTGGCCGATTTTGCAACTTGGAAGTTGCGTTCGTTCTAAACTGTATCCCAAGAACTTTGTATTTATTTAACTGATTTTCTAGAAAATTTGAGACATATTAGCAATAATGGGATTGAATAAAATTCCTTTGATATTTCATTGAAATCTATTCTTTTGAGATTTAGAAATTTAACATATTCTTTGTAATAGCGCTTTTATAGTCCTGGTAGTATTCGGTGTACGCCTCAATCACCATAGTCACACCACAATCATAAGCTATCATTCCTTTTCACATTGTCGTTATATTATTCCTCATGGCTGTACATCTTTTTGCAATAAACCATTCATTTCTTTTGATCTTGGAAGGAGGGGTTTCACTTTTTGAAACACTTTTGCAGAATTTCGTGTTAGGATAGCGTTTTTGGACCGTATCGAGCGATCAAGTTATGTGAATAGTCTGTTTTCGCAATCGGTTTTAATCTACTCTATCATTTTCGTATTTTTAAAACACGTTTGGGACATTTTGTGTGATATTAGCGCTTTTGGACTGCTTTGAGCGAAAAACTCATGTCGTGAATAACATATTTTCGCAATCACTTTTAGGTGGCTCCACCATTTTCGCACTTTCTGAAGCGCTTTTGTAACATGTCGTGTCAGAATAGTGTTTTCGGACTGTTTCGAGCGCAAAAATCATGTGAAAGTGACTCATCATCTACCACTACCACTACCACTAAATTCCAACCAAATTCTTTGATCGCAGATTATCGAATAGGAGATTCCACCTCAAACATGAACCGGTGAATTCGAGATCCTTCACAGCTTGCTAAACAGAATAATTTTCTTTCAAGCTGGAATCATACTATTCCTCAACTATATTAGTCATAATGGTTGTACAACTTCTTGCAATAAACAGTAATACATATTTTTGGTGTTGAGTGGGTAACTCACTACAAACTGCTAAATTTGAATCACATCGTTCTGTTGAAATCACCATAAACTGCCAAGTTCTCGATTTTTCACAAATTGCAAAATAGCATTAATTTCAAAGAATAAAGTGAAAAAGGTAGATCTGTAAAGTATAAAACAGAAATCATTAACGATAGATCGTCGGAGTTATAGCCGTAAACATGTGTTTTGAAATCGTTGCTTCTCATTTGTCCGGCGTATGGATAAAGTTTGACAAATTCAAGAGCTGAACTACAGGTTGGACCGTTCGGAAACTGACCAAACATTTGTGTGTTCCATAGTCATTTGGCGTATCATCTATACCCAGAAAATATAATCAAAGAATGAAGTGAATAATGCAGAAATAAAATGTAAATAAAAAGCAGAAAAGATTAACGAATGGACTCGCATGAAGAGTGGCAGCAGTATACAGAGGTGTCCAATTATAAATAGAGACCATGCGGAGATCGACCAACCATTTGTGTCATCCAATGGAAGATCCTTTACATTGAAGACAAGAATCACCCGTCCATTGCTTTTTTCTGCTTTATAGAATCAATTTCTTTCAAACTTAAACCAAAGTATTTACTAAGCACATTATTCATCATTTCTGCTCAAATTATTTGCTATAAATCATCAATATTGGTGGTGTTTGGAGGAGACAGAAGGACCAATAGGTAAATTTCAAGAACGTACTGTCATCATAAACTGCCAAATTGGAGCAACAACCCCAACATAAACTAAATTAGAAATGCCTCACACAATGTCCAATAGAATATGTTTTCTTCAAACTTGCCCCATACTTTTCTCCCACTACAACAACTGTTTGAAATAAACAGTGGGTTGTTGTGATGATAGGTGGACATACTACTTGTGGTTCAAATAATTAAATACAAATCACATCCTTCCATTACAGATTATTAAGTGGGTGTTATAACCCCGTCATAAACTGCTATATTCGACGTTCCCCACAAACTATCAAATATAGTCATTCTTTTGACACATGAATTATATTTCAGAAGTTTCAGTTATCCTCAGATTAGGGACAGCTAAAATCACCCACCATAAACAGCTTCGAGTTCGAGTCAGATATTTCTTTCTCCATTGCAGAATCGCCTACAAAACAAATATTTTAGAAAGAGAGAATTGAGTCGTATGTCAGGTACACAGTAACTTAAACTTCAACAAATTCGAGCTAGTCTTTGTCCTATATTATTCAATTTGCTGTAACAAGCGGTAATTGTGTGCTGCTGGTACGAAGAGGAGGGTGGGGGGGAGAGTTCCATGACGAGACTTCCAAATTGGAGAATAGATACTGCCAAGTTTGAAATCTCCCAATACTTTTTCTTTAAATTTGAACCGTACTCTTTTTGAAGCATATTCACCATGGCCATATGATCCCCTTTGTAGTTAGGGATTCTATCTGACTCGCCACAGAAATGTTCTTTAATGTATTTTCAACAATTAGTGGATTATTACAGTAAACTTCTTGGTAGGAGAGTAGTCAGAAGTTTGAGGATAAATGAGATTCCTGTATATTAGATTTAAACAGAATCATTATTTGAAGGTGCAGCTATGAAATCTTTCGGAATAAACAAACATTTTTCTTCTAAACACTGAAATTCTAAGAGTGTGCAGCAAAATTGGTGGAAACCAAGCACACTACGTAGTTTTTCGCCCGAAAAATGTTCGTTATCAACTCCCAAAAGATTGATAAAACAAATGAAGCCAGAATAAACGTACTTCAGGACATTCAAATCAATTTTTGACAGACTCAGCAAATGACAGCAGATACGAGCATAAAATGAATACGGTTGAAAAGCTTTCTTTATTCCAGAAATGCTCAAAATGCTCAAATGCTTGCAGGAGATTTTCCAACTTATACTAATATAGTAGTATAAAACTTTATAGTTCCTCTACAAAAAAAAGATAAATTTTGTGTGACGGCTTTGATGGTTTATGGAAAAATTAACGGCAGCAGACCAGGAACATCGTCGTTACAATTCAAGGTTCAACTTCATGGGAACGGTGCGATAGTTATAGTCCTTCAGATCGTGAGGTCTTCAACTTCAAAGGATTTTCTTTCATAATTTAAGGAATGCAAACGAAAAAGTAACAAATAAAATTCTACATATCTATCACATAAATTATCTCACTGAGATGTATTTATTTGGTAACTTTTACAAAAAGCTGTGCAAGGACTGAACTGCAGCTTACATTACATATACCAATAATTATCAACGGAGGGAATTATGCTTTGTTTTTATTTAAGGAATGGTTGTAGATACCAAGGAAAGTTTTAGGTCACTGTAAAGATTGAAATTTATTCTTAATAAGAATATTTCCTTGTACTTTCACATCTGCAATACCTATATATGCATCTGTCTGTGATTTTACTAATTTTCTATGCTTATTCGACAATAAGCGGTGCATATTTCACCTAATATTCTCGAACAATCGGTATAAATTCACCTTCTCATTCCTTTATTACATATTCACATAACGCGTAGATAATTACAATTACAGACACAAGTGCCTCATTGTTACGATACTTTATTACTTCTTTACGTATCCATGGCTGTCCAGCTTCTCGGCATTGTTTTTTCTTCGTACTATTGTACTCGGACTAGACGGTCTTCTTCTTTTACGATCGCACCGTTTCGATTTTTTCCAATGACAGCACACGTTCACGGCAGACTCGTTCCTAAGTATTTACTTGCGTATACGTCCGTATGTATTTCTTTTCTAACTATGTATGTATGTGCTTCGTACGTTACTGAAGGAATAAATGTAGAACACCTGTTTTCACTTACGATATTTATGGTAGGTAACTTCCTGGTTCTATTCAGACGGACAAATCTACGCGAGTTGATTGTGTTCTGCCGTGATTAGGCGGTATTTTATGTCGTATTTATTGTTTTCGATTGTATTTTTGATCGGCGCACATAATTTTCAAAGATATATGCAAAGTAGCAGAGTGAGTCTGTTACAGTTTCATAATCTGCGCAAGCAAACATGCTGAAATTGTGTAACACGTAGTCGCATATTCATATTTTTACATCTGATCCGTCCACGCAGTATCATTATCTGGTTATAGTTTTTATGTGGGATCCTTTTTTTGGAAATTAATTGAATTACCTGCAATTAGACTCGTTTATTCCTGCTTTATTGCTCTAAAAGGGGGACAATTCATTAACTTTCCAATTAGCTCGAAATGTCGCGATATCACGCAATTAGTGTCGCCCCATTTTTTAAAATTATGTTTGACATTAAAAATCCATACAGATTTATGTAACATTTATTTAAGAAATCGTATAAATTACACAAGATCATCATTCTATTATAAATCGGAAAGAGAAAAATAAAATAAAAAAATAACGCGGAAACATATAAATACAAAAGACGACAATTCTAGGATTAGGAATCACACACGTCGTGCAACACGCGATAAGTCCGGTCGACATTTAAATCGTCATGTCGAATTCACATTTGCTTCCCTAATAGTGGTCGTAGTGATCGTAGTGGTCGTAGCTCTCGTGGTGTTCATGCACCGGATAAGGTACCGGCACTTTGACTGGATACGGCACGTGCTTTTCTACTGGAACCGCCACGGGTTTCTCAACGGTAATGGGTACGGGCCTGTCTACTAATACTTTGTACGGAACAGGTACCGGTTTCTCGACGGGGTAGGCGACTTGTTTGTAGACGGGATAGGGAGCAGGGACTGGTACCTTGACAGGATAAGCTACTGGCTTTTCTACTGGTACCGGATAGGGCCTATCGACAGCTACCTTAACTGGATAGGGGACATGCTTTACTACAGGGACAGGTACAGGTTTCTCTACGTGAACTGGATAGGGTTGCGGAACGTGTACGGGATACGGACGGTCAACTGGTACCTTAACTTCGACGGGTACTTGTTTAATTACGGGATATGGTTGAGGGACAGGGACCGGGACATGTACTGGAACATGTACATGCTTCTCAACGGGATAAGGTTGCGGGACAGGTACTTTTACGGGATACGGAACATGTTTCTCAACCGGGTACGGTTGAGGTACGTAAACTTTAACGGGGTAAGGCCTATCGACAGGAACTTTAACAGGTACAGGAATATGCTTCTCAACAGGATAGGGTTGCGGTACTGGAACTGGTACCTTGACAGCTACTTTAACGGGGTATGGGATGTGCTTTTCGACGGGGTACGGTTGTGGTACTAAAACTTTGACGGGGTATGGGACGTGCTTCGTTACTGGGACGGGGATGTGCTTCTCGACGGGTACCGGCACGGGGATGCCCTTGATCCACGTGATGGTCTTCTCTACGTTCGTCGTATGTCCTAAATCGATATGACCGTAACCCAGTCCTCCGACTCCAGCAGTGGCGAGGCCGGCGCCTCCTAATCCCAATGTCAATCCGCCGTCCAAGCCATGTCCACCTTGTCCTACCAAATATCCGTTATCGAAATCACCACCGTAACCGTAACCTAGCGTTAGTAGACCGCGCTTCGTTTGCTTTTTCTCGGTCGGTTCGACCTTTTCCTTCTTCTCCTTCTCTGCCTGGGCTAGCGCCACTGCAGAAAGGACTAAGATAGCCATAAATACCTGCAAAGCAAAATTTCGATTAGCATTGAGATGATGGCACACCGTATCACTAAAAATCCGCGATTCGTGTTCGATACTAATAAGGTCACTGCTACGCACGCACTTTGTACGAAGGGAAACAACTCACCAGTGCTTTCATCATACTCTGCATGTGTTATCCTACTAGTTCAAGAACTGAACTGATTGTGTTATCCGGTGACACGATGACTTTTATACCAACGTCGGTGGGACTTTCGCTTGCGAAACCGACAACGCCACCGCCACTTAGGTGGCGACAAGCCCGGTGCGTTCGTGTTCTTCACTCCCGCCCCGTGAAAGTCAATTTTCAGACGTCGTCGCTCCGGAGGACGTTTAATGTCCTTTACGTAACGCGCGTCATATTCGCGCCGAATAACCAAAAACAACATCTTGCGAGCGTACGCACACTACGAACTTAGGCCCGCCCGGTTGGGTAACTCCGTCACGGCCGGATATCGCGCAAGCGAACCTTAAACTTGCTCCCCAAACGCCATCCGATCGCCGAAGGTACTCTTTGTAATTCGCTGGTGTTTTTCTTGCAGGTACTTCGTTAGTACCTTGTTGCAGTTCCAGATCTACAGGACGTTGTGTCGAGCGGCAGGACAGTACGACCCGCAGGATTCGAGCAGACCGTTACACAAATGCGATATATACAGGAGCAAAGAGGCAGGTGCTATATTGAGGTATGTACACATACAGTTTAAAATTGATGCTTTAAAATTGTCGTGTACGTGTTAGAATGACATGTGTTATTACATCTTGCATCAGTATTAGCATTTGTTCTTGAGTCTGCTTCAACTTTTACGGCGGCAAAATCTGTGTGAAAACGTGAGAATATACCAGAAAAACATCTTGGAATCTGCTCAGGTTTTTATCAGGTCGAAATAGTTATCGATGTTTACAATTTACAGAAGCAAATAGATAAAGCGGGAAATGATCGTGAACAATAAGACGACCGTGGAAGAATATCTCAAAATACGAGTAAATATTTTACAGTAAACTAGCTCTTATCCTCACCACCAAACACGTATTTCGATCACCAAGTGATTGACATACGTATGGTAAGTCCCGTGAAGTTGACAACCGAATTTGTAAAAATATAATAATTCATTAGAGTTCCTGGTAGATATGAAAAAGTTGCGCGAAAAAATGGAAAATACCGAAAATGAACGTAGCAACCATTTTCGAGAAAAACAGTGCGAATCGGACATATTTGTATACCTCGACCACAGTTCTTGACTAATTTCGCGAAAATTTCTGCAAAAATTGAGATTTTGCAAAAAATTGTTAATTTTTAATATCGCAAAAACAGTTCTATTCGAGGATTTAAATAGCACCCTAAGAGTTCTATCGAAGACCCCCGACAACATTGTTTTATCAAAACCTTAGTTTGAAAGATATTTGCAATAGTGTGGGATCCATAGTTCTCGTTGAAAAAATAAAAAAATCGCGTAACAGTTCTGATCGTAGTTCCCGCTAGAACCCTAACAGTTCTATTGGGAATCCTGATAACATTTTCTTGTAAAGTTGAAAATTAAAAGAGTATTCGAAGGAATAAAGCTCGTCTATATAGTGAAAAGACAAAAAATCGCGCAAAAGTTCTTATCGCACTTCCCGCTACAGCCCTAAGAGTTCTATCGAAAATCCTGATAACACATTTTTGTCTTTTCACTATATAGGCGAGCTTAGTTTCATTGCATATCTTTTTAATTTTTAACTTTACAAAAAATGTTATCAGGATTTTCGATAGAACTCTTAGAACTGTAGCGGGAACTGCGATAAGAACTTTTGCGCGATTTTTTTTTCTTTCACTGTATAGGCGAGCTTTACTTCATCGCACATATTTTTAATTTTTAACTTTACAAAAAAAACTGATCAGGATTTTTGATAGAACTCTTAGGGCTTTAGAGGGAATTACGATCAGTACTGTTGCACGATTTTTTTTGATTTTTTATCCAGAACTATAGGACCCACACTATTGCAATTATCTTTCAAACTAAGGTTTTTATAAACAAATGATATTGAGATCAGTAAATAGAACTGTTTTTGCCATTTTCAAAATTAAAATTTTTTGCAAAATCTCAAATTTTGCAGGAATTTACGCGAGATTGGTCGAGAACTTTAGAACTATGCAGAAATATGTCCGGTTCGCACTGTTTTTCTTGAAAATAATTGCTACGTTCATTTTTGGAATTTTCCATTTCTTCGCGCAATTTTGCAGAACTCTTGAAATTTTTCGCAAAGTACTTTAGAATTATTTCATATCCACCAGGAACTGAATGATGAATTATATATACATTTTTACAAATTCGGTTGCTAACTTTGGGGGACTCGTACGGTATGTGGAGTCTTCCAAAATCGTCCAAGATAGGAATTAATTTATTAAAGTTAATTCTAAACCAGCGGTATTTCTACTTTTATCTTTTTTCGAGAATCCCTTTAAATTATGATTCTATTTCAGGACATATTTCATGAGATTTCATGAGAATATACAATTTTAAGACAGAAAAATTTGATCTTTGTCTTTTAGTGTGGACATTACCCTGTCACAAATTCTTTAGAGATAACTTTCTCGTTTCTTCTTTTTCTTATTTGGGCTCCCGCAGCTAACCTATTGTTACTCATTTTCTATGTATCTACCTATTAGCACCTATATCACCAGTGCATTTTCCCGTCTTTTTATACATGCATTTATGTTTTGTATATCACACAATTTCCTTGTGCTTTCATGCGTTATTCTATTATGTAGCTTTTTGAGCAGTAAAGTTGTTATGCGTCTGTTTTTCGTTTCTAGAGTTCTCACGCTTTGCATTATCTTCTTCGTGCCGATCGTAGTTTCGATTGTTACATATGGTATTGGTTGATATTTTGTAAATGCTTGGTTTTTCCCCTAAAAGAGATGAATTCCCTTTTTTTTTCTGTCAAATAATAAGATTAAAGTAATTTTAGTTTTTAACTTCGTTCGAGCAGTTCGAGTTTACGCTTTTTCTCTGCTAAAATCAGAGCTTATTACCAAAACTATTTGTTCGTGCAGATAGGGGGCTGGTTAAAAATCAAATTAATTTATTAGCACAGAAAGTAATTGTATCCCCATTTTATTCTATCTTTTGGATCCAGAACATTTACATTAATATTGACAAAGTACGTTAAGTAACAAGAGCGTATCGCGAATTATAATTAATAAGGTTTCTATTATTTTTTTCGCATAGTTTTGTACGTAGTTTACGCCATCTGCGAACGTACAATTGTCAATTTCAACTTTTTGCAGGTTTTGAAACCTTAAGAACAGTTTCTTCGTTCTTCCTTTGCAGCTTTTAATAACATCATCCTTAAATATTGTAAAAAACCACAGGGCTCATAACACCTCCTCGTCTAAGTCCCTCTCTAGTTGTCAATTCTTCAGGCATCATGCCGTGGTTGATTATATAGTTGGAATTTCTCGTATAGAGACTTTAGATTGCTGCTATTAGGTTGCCATCTATTCTTCCGTTTTACAAGCTACTTCTTGTCCTTCGTTTGGGGACAGTGTCGAAGACCGTTTCCCATGTCGATAAAAGCAAAATATGCCTTTTTATCTCTGACTATTGTTTTATTGGTTATTT
Source organism: Chrysina gloriosa (assembly GCA_038088585.1). NCBI lineage: Eukaryota > Metazoa > Arthropoda > Insecta > Coleoptera > Scarabaeidae > Chrysina > Chrysina gloriosa. The sequence goes on along the minus strand of CM076093.1, from coordinate 23,116,121 downwards.
CCTGCATGATCAACGTGGGATTGTTCCAGTCGCTATTACTATTTAAGAGGACTTCACATCATTGAGGGATGCATTCTGGTAGCTTTTTTCTCGCATAATTTTCTACGTAGTTTACTCTTTACATGATCGTGAAATGTGTATTTCCGATCGAATTGTCGTCGGGAGATGGCGAAACACAAAGCAATACCTGGATGTCCTTCTCGCAAAGCCTATACCGATGTTTAAGAATCTTACCCTTCTGCAAAACCCTACACAAATTATCATCACTAAGCCATCGGTTGGCAGATGGTAGAAAGTACTTTCTATAAATTTTGACCATCCCCTGTGCGTTTAGGTTACCGAAGGAACTAAAGCAATCCTAAACGTACGCCTTTATTGAGTGTTACACGATTCCTTGTAGCATTTGTATTCCCTACTCGGAAAGATATTCATCTGTAAAACTAATATTGTCCCAGTTTCGGCTGAAATTCTCTGGTATCCAGCGTCGACCGTTCGCGATATGACGTTCCGATAGGGAAGGTTTGCATTTTAGGCTTTGCCACTGAATATTGCTTTCGACCAATCAACGACGTCCAGTCGTTATGCTAATGTTGATATTACGATTAGCTAGTCGTGGTTGAGCCTCTTTGAACGTTAAATCGGGATTTCGCAGAAACAAATTGACAATGACTTTATCTCAGGCAGAAGTAACGAGTACAACGTAACTTGCAAACCTCAGGAGTAACAACGTATTAGACTCTCGGGAAGTTTAAGGTGAAAAGACCTAAATTTTACTTATATGTTTTATTGCAGCGAAAATTCTGTAGCTGCAAATAAAGATATTAGCAATATTTAGGTCTTCACACCTTGACCTCCCCGAGAGTCTAATACAGGCATGGGCAACCTTTTTTGTAGAAGTTTTATGCTGCGAGTAATCTTGAAAAATATACATTTTTGTAGTATCCTTATGATTCATTAATTAAGTGATTACATTGAATTAAGTTTAGACGGGCCGTGCTAATATGCAACGAAAGAATTCAGTAGCGGGCCGGGCAAATCTTACTCGAGGGACGCATGTGGCCCGCGGGCCGGAGGTTGCCCATACCTGGTCTAATACATTGTTACTCCTGAAGTTTTCAAATGACTTTATCTTCAAAAACCGTATTTTATATCTAGGAATACACTTCTTAACAAATGTCAGCAACGATTTATGGATGTACTTTGCCGTTGGTTTTGAAAGACATACGCGGGTCTTTGGAGTATGTGCAGAAGTACACTGATGTACGGAATACTCATTTCACAAGCGACCTGCTTACTCTATACCATAGACACAAATTTCGAAATAACAGCGTGTAGTACACCAAGGGTTGAGGCTTATGAAATATACTTAATTTTCCAGGAAGAAGCAAGCACAGAGATTCTATGAACGTTACTTTCTTGAGTTACTTAATAATCCATTTGTTATTTAAACAGTTCGCATTTATGAATGAAATATCAGCTGTAAATGCACGTAATTATCTGCCTGTTTAGCATATTAAACGATGGAATTTCGCTGCAGATCATGGTAATCACTATTATAATCTTTCGAGCGCAATTTTGCACTTACTAGCATTTCCATCGGACCACTTTCGAGTTTGTGGTAATCTCAGTAATGGTAGTGATAATGTTATGTAATCGATAATTGCATTTCTTCTTGAATTATCGATTTTCCGCTTGAAGTAAGGAACACAGACTCACAGATATTTTTATATTTAAACATGCACGTTTACGCTTGGAAATTATTTTATTTAAACATAAATATTAATTTAATATTCTCATATCGAAAGCTGTACATATTACAGTTGAGATACGTGCAGACATACGTACATAAGTGTAACAAACCACATTTTTCCCTGACATATTCCTATTAAAAAGTCTTGTTAATAAACAATTTCAAAACTTGTCCACCCAATTAGGTAAGCGTTATCTAACATTTCTTTCAATATCCGTACTGTTTTACCCGTGTTTATCCGATACGCATATATGCATATTTTTTCAATTTATCGCCCAGATACAGTTTGTAGAAAAGTGAGTGCGTTTGTCGATCGGATAATATGTATAAATCAGTAGCACATAGCACAAGTCGAATTCGATTGACCCAAATACCCTAAATGCCTCGAACATAAATATAAGTATTTACGGCAAACAACACGCGACTTGTTGCTGGATTTTTCTCGGTGGGTTTCAAGACGACGACGACGGAGTTTCTGCGTCGTCGCCGGTTAGTGATATAATAGAGACATTTGAAACTAGAACGCGTTTGTCGGTGAAAAATTTCACCTGAAAAGTGTATATCTTTAACCTTTAGATAGTTCGCTGCTTTCAATACTAAATATGTATAGTGGAGGACTGGTAATTGGGTTTAGATGCAAATCGATTCCTTTTCTGTATTAATCTGGTTGATTTCTTAGCGTTGAGTCACTGTATCTATCTGCAGACACATATGTATGAAATTATTAAATTTGTTTAGTGTGTCACTTTTTTACACATCCTTCCATTGGTTTATTTTAAGAAATTACAAACAAACTCGCGTGTTGAAGGCATATGCGAAAATAGTGTGTCAAAACATGCATCTTTATCGAAATATTAGCTTGGTAACCAAACACAATTGTGGAGTTTTTTATACAACGACAACCTCTTTGTGGGACGACATGATTTTTACAGTAACGTTAGGTTCATTTATGTAAATCGCAAATGGGACTCTTTTTACTTCCTTTGCCTGAAGGAACCGAGACTCAAAGTGTTCAATTCCAACACTGCTCATCCTCTGATATTCAGATAGGACATTTTTTCAATAACATCCTTTATTTGTTAGTTATGCTTTGTACAATCTTAGACTTTAATTGAGTTTATTATTATTAATGATATTGTTCTTGAGTACAACTATTAAGCAAGACGAGTTGTTGGGTAATCCATCAGTATGCAGTGTCCAAGATTATTATGTAATCTCATTTAACTAAATTTATTGTTATAAAAGTTTGTGAGGTTTGGTACTCTTCAATCTTCGTATTTTATGAGCATTGCCCAGGACCTGGATGACTTCCACGTTCACATGTCTAAGTAGTCTTTTATCGTGGCTTGTTGCAATTTCCTGAATCACTTTGCAAACCCGTTTAATTGCCAGGTCATCATGAAGTTCTTACGTTATTTACATAGCGGCAAGCATTTATGATCAATTGAAGAAATTTGTTTTCGTTTCGTTGAATTATTGATTGATTTGTTAACTTAGTGCAACTCCATAATTGGACCCCGTGTGTCCAGATTGGTTTTATTATGGACTTATAAATTACTACTTTTAGATCTGAGGTCAAGTTCCTACTAACCAGTACACTTGTCTAGTTTTGAGTCTGATCTGCTCAGGCTTCTGTCTGACATGATGTTTCCGGTTAAATCTAGATAGGACATTACGCGAAGTTTCTTCTTTCTCTGAACAGGACAGACAGGATCTTCCACTATTCCTACCGTACAGAAGTACTTCTTAAGCTTGCAGTCTCTTCAACAGGTTCACTGTCTTTCAAATTTGGTTTCTCTTCATTGGCAGCAATTTTCATGATTGTACCGTGAAGGTCCCGTAATGAACAATGGAGACTGCCTCAATCCTGATGTGGTCTTCCCATGTTATCATGCTACTCCTTTGATTAGTCTCGATACGGTCTTCTCTCGATGTTTATCATGCTATTCCTTTGGCAAGTTTCCCATCCCGTTTGGTTGATAAGGAACTCTACCTGAAACTTTCGGCTTAAAGTGCTCCGTCTTTGTTCACACTCTCCCCATTGCCAGAAAGTTCACCTCTTCGTTTTCTTATATGCCCCAGTGCCTCAACCCCCACCATAGATTCACTCTATTGTGTTCTGCCAAGAACAGTATAACCCTACATTCCTGGAGTGCTGTATTGCTGGATTATACTTACATTGCTGCTTGGCTGTCTTTTATGGTAGAACTTTTCTATTCTGGTCACATTTCTATATTATGATTTGTGCACATGTAATGCTGGCAATAATGCCGACCTGGAATAAAATCGCATAAACTTCCAGGCTTATGCTAGTGCTTTGAGCTGTTTCCGTCCCACACAAATTCATTCTAGTTTGAGTAGTCCATCGTTGACCAGTCACTATACACAGTTTATAATTGTGGATGTGAAATGCATGTATCATGTGCAGAAATAATGAAAGATAATATGACCATAACACTCGCTTTGGGTTTCCAATCACGATGGCAAACAAAAAATACGAAATCGAGTGATTGATGGATCCATTTCTTCGTAAACGAATCTCAAAATTCAAGTACAATCGTCCATCAATTTTGCCATGCTTTTACTGTTGATATTATAGGGAGATTCTTTTCTTCCATGAGGGCGTGGTTCTTAGCCCACGGCACTCAAGCTCAGTGGTTTATTACGCCTTCCAGCTAGTTTGCACCGCTCGGTCGGTGTCCACAATAAAAGCTACCACCTTCCTAATGAGAATCTCTTTTACCTCTTCTGATCGAGAAATCGAGATCAAAAACATTTTAAGTTCTGCAACTGTATCAAACGTTCTCACCACTTACTTTCTTCAGTTTCCTATACTACATAAAATAATTTGACCTTGTTTCGTTTCTCACGAAGAAACGAGATAACCGCGCCTAATCTACCATTAAGCATTGTTCCTCTCAAAATTTCCGCGGCATACTAATAAAAATTTACATGAGAAAGTGGTCACGAGCGTACCGAATAGGAATATGCTTTCTTCGTTTCCCATTTCATACCTGACATTGAATGCTAAAGTTTATTTACGTTCGTGATTCATTTTTCGCTATGAATTTCAATGCGATCCTTCCGACACCATCACAAAATATTGATTGTTAACGCGCTCTTCTCACTTTTACTTGCCGGTAGCCGTGCATACTATCACGTTTGACATTATGCGAAAACCGAGTCGTTAATTTGGAAACCGGGCGGCAATTTCGATTGCGGCTTTTATTGGATTTAAAAGGATTATTTAGTGCTACGAATGATCAAATCATCGCTAAAACTATCTGGAAAATTTAAATACATATTTTCGTATATTTGTTGTTGATTCGTCTAGACGGTCATTTTAATTTATCATTAATTTTCAACTTGTAAAGCATCTTCAGTTTCGGTTTATTTTTATTTCGCTCCTTTCTACCTGCATCGTTATTGTGTCGGTGATAATTAGGAATTCATTTCGTAAGCTATACAGTAAATATTTTCGAATCTTACACGTTAGACGACTTTTTACTTCTTGGGAATTTTGAATAATGGATTTTAAATGCATATTAGATAACCTTGTTTTGTGTACAAGATGTCACTTCACGATTGCGACAAGGAACTTAGAATGTACAGACATATGTATATACATATGTATAGTGAGTGAAATATAGGAACGCACTTCAAGGTCGCAATACACATCGCACTTCATTTACCTAATGGAAACTTATTGACCTTGAAGTGCGTCCGTATATTTGGCTCACTGTACTTCTGGAGTTCTTTAATTACGTAACCAATGTTCTCAAATTTTTAAGGATTGTTGAGTTAAATCACACTTGTTACTTACAGTTATTACTAAATGGGTGCATTTTGATTTGATTTGGGAACAGAAATTTGGTTTCGCGATCTCCTCCAAAAGAAAGTCTGCAGCCCTTTTTAACTTATTGAATCCTTATGGTGAAAGAAGACGGTGATTAGAGACGTTTTTCGAGCAATACAAATTTACCAGGTTCTTCTTGATATCCTTTACATTTGAATGACTAAAACTTACCTTATCTGTATGTGATACTGTTGTTAACACTTCCATGGTTTCAATTGTAATTACGAAACCCAAATCAATTGCAATGCTTTTATCACTTTTAGTATAATCTCCTGATTTATATATATTTCTATTCTATCTTTCTTGAAACTCACTCGACCATCAAGGTCTTGGACCAGTTAGTTTGCGATGCATTTACTTTCCAAATAAGTTTAGTTCCCTACACAAGAAATTTAATTATATATGCCACAATTGTTTGAGACATTTTCATTAGTAAGAAACAAACGTTTCCCGACTCCTTTTCGTGTTTTGTTTCGCTGGCTTTTCCCCAAATGGTGGAGTAGGTGATAGGTGTGGTGAAATTATGAAAATTAGTTGAATGGTAGGGTTGTTTTAGGTCTGATTTGTCGGCAATTTGGTATATGTAGTTCATGGGAAGTAGGGCAATTTTTGCTTTTCACAAGGAAGACTAAATGTCTTATACAACCTTTAGATCTTAGTCTTAAATTTCTTGTACAGGAGACTAAATATACATGGAGACCAAATATATCTGGAAATTAAATATCCTGGGGAATACCTGAGGTGTATTCCATTCTGAGTAACGTGATTAACGGACAAGAAGCTATTGGTCAGTTCAAATATATAACCATCATTTTCTATTGAAAACTTTTGCTCCTGGAGGTGGAATTTCCCCCAAATTCGGCTAAATGCTACTTGTGGATGGGATTGATCTGGAACTACAACTGTAGATATAAGTGCGAAGCTGATAAGCCCTAACAAATAGATAACTTAATTTCTTTTGCAAACCCAATTGAGTCTATCAAATATTTTTGATGGTCTAATTACATACATAAATGGGAAGTTGGACTTGAATCTACTATCCCTTCAAATGCTTCAGTTGAGTAATTGCCATTATTTCTGCTGTTAGTCATAAGCGTAAATTGTCCAAAAATTATGGTTTTGAACTATATTTTCTTAGATTTCTTGCATATAGAGCACTTATTCTTATACTCGATATTCTACAGGTTACTTCTATGTGATCACATGGATACTAACTTATCATCTTCATTAAGAAAAATTAAAGGAGTTAAATGTTCTGCATGACACCAGGATAACCCATTATGAACAGCACCAAATGAGTATAGTACATATCACTAGTGATTCCTTGAATTTACATGTGTACTGTACCTGTGCCCATTGTGTGGCGATTCTTTAAAATCTTTGTGTGGAATTTTTTTGGTGGTATTCGAGGCGGGTTAGCCGGTATTACGTGCGATTTTTAATTTCTTCCGTATTTTCACCAAAAAAATGACAACTTAGTTGTTGAAATACATACTTAAATTTTTCCAATAAAGAAGTCGTAAGGAGGAAAACTACTTCAACCAGCAAAACACGACGCAAAATCGCGACCAATATTACCAATATTAATAACGATTCTCCTCCCCGAACAAGTACTGAGTACTTAGGGCCAGTTGTGAGGTGTTACTAATAGTAGTAAGCTACCTTTAAAGAAAAAAAAACAGCAAAAGCCTGACAAAAAGTCAAGTAATTATAAAGAGATTATCAGAGCGAGTTTTGGAAGATGGAAAAACTCCTCAATTCGAAACATAGTAAGTGACGTACGAACAGGCATTTTCTTAGCCGTATGCACTTGCTTATGCGTGAGCAAAGAAGATGTGGAAGAATAATAGGAAGGAAAACTTAGATCGTACTAGAACCAGATAGAGGGGGATTCTCCTCAGATCAGTAAGAACGTTATTTCTAGATTTTGAGAGGAAGACACTTTTGCCTCATCTTCTATTTCGTCTTTACTACCTTAACTGTTAGATACGATCTCAAAATATTTTGTATATCTAATAAAATCATGCTTTCATTGTTACATTGTTATAAATTATACGGTTTCGACGAACGCCCACTGCATGCGGTATCGCCCAAATCTATTATTTCAGGTTTCTCAATTTAAAATTTCACTTCGAATCGAGCTCGAAAGCTCGCGCCAATTGTATATGAGTCCATATATTACACGTTATTCATTACATAGATTACAGATCGATACTATTATGTCGTGTAGAAAACACCTTACGGCTGTATTGCTTCGTTTGCGCTCTTAGGTAATAATTTACTAGAGGAAAAGTTGAGAAACACGTTCCGGTCTACGTTTCCGGTCCTGTGAGAACGCAGCAGACACGCGACGTACACTTCTTACGTATTTGTATGTATGTTGCATGTACTTACATAGCTAGAGATAACGAGAGAAAAATACTATACAATATCCCGTGCGTACAATGTGATGAAAGTTACGTCTTTACGCAACTTGAAAGAGAACCTTGCATTTTCCAAATGAGGCAATTTTATCGTTATTAACCTTGTCAGTTTTCGGATACCCATCTTACAAAGGAGAAAGAAAAATCATGTTTTTATAAAGGAATATACCTACATATGTATGTGCATAGTAAATGATGAACGCTGACGGTTGTTACTTCTCGAAGGATGTCATTAATTTGGACAGAATTAAGACGAACATCCTGTAATCTATAACGACACGATTCTATACAAAGGTACTTATATTTATGAGTGTACACCTGTGGAATGGTGCCGTTTCATATTACTGGTAAGTGATGCAAGATGCAACTAAATTGTCGAAATGGAGAATGATAAATGACTGTTGGACGTTAAAGAGGAGATTGCCAATCGCCGGACGGTAAGATATATCTATCAGAATATTAATTTGATTTTTTATTCTCTTTCCAACGCTTCTATTGCCAAATCCAATAAAATAAACGTAATTATCATGTCAGCCTGGACAGATGCCTTTAATTTTAATTTGTAATATTTCTATAGATGGTTCCTCATTATTTTGCAGCAGTTACAAGTGAGGTTTCTCGTTCTTTAGGAAGCCGGTAATGATCATTCTATACTAATCTACGTACAATGACTACTTACCCCAAACTCATACAAAAATAACAGAAGATTTCAGATTTAGTTGGATTCCTAAACCTGCTTCCAAAATTCCATTTAATCCTTCAGTGCGCTGTTTTGAACATGTGCAAAGCCACCTTTAAATGCTATTTGTACTGCTCCCATTATTATAAATGCATGGAACTTATCTTTATACGTATGTCAATAGAAGCAGTAATGGCTGAATCATCAAAATTAAAACTAGATTTTTCAAATATACATTGCACAGGTTATCTGTTGTTGCTTTTAGTAAACGTACAGATCATATAATTTTTAATGGCACTCATTCAAATTATTTAAATTTTACTGTGAGAACTGTAAATATATACATACATAGGTATAACTTTTTATGTTCTAAATTTTTGATACCTATGTATTTTTGGTTTTTCTATAGTCTGAAACTGTATACAGATATTCCAGCTTCTTGCGTATTGCGAGTTGCACTCTATTTGGAAAGAAGTTTATTACAATTGGAATGGATCACTTTGTACTTTGTACTTTGTAAAAAGACAACGTAAGAAAATGCCTTAGCATTAACTTCAAAATATTTTATGACCTTCAGATAGTTAGATATGGACGACTCAGATGAAGATCTGTTGGTTTGCAAAATCTTTTGCAAGAGCAAGATCCAGAAGCAACAGATAATGAAACTGATTCATTAAATGAAGTCCATAAAGTGGCCGAACAATCAGTACTAAACATCAATTCCGCTAAATTTATATCAAAGAAAGAAATTATGATTGATTATAAGATCCAAAAAAATGTTACGGAAACAAGAAAAATATTACGTTCATGAAAGATCGTACATTCAAAGCTACGTCCGAATTATCTTCAGAAGTTTTAGAACTAACAACACAGTATCATTTTTTAAATTATTTCTTTACTAGAATTGCTTACAAAAATAGCAGATGAGACAAATTTATATAGCAGTCAAAAAGTCCTAATAAACCAACATAATACTCAGTTTACGATATTGAAAAATATCTTGGTGTTTTGAATAATTAACTTTATTGTTACTATATTTAGTATGGGAAACGAAAATTGAAAATATACGTAGTTGCCTACATTTCAATTATAATTTTAGTCAACCAAATAACACAAATTAGAACTATGATAAATTATATAAGATAAGACCATTGTCAATTCCAATGACTGAAAGATTAGATTATTGATGAACAAATATGTCCGACTGATGGATACTATATCATATATAAAAGATAAGCCTCACAAATGAGGTTACAAACTTTTCGTGCTCAGTAGTGATATTTTGCATACAAGTTTGAGGTGTATAGTGCACAGGAAAATTATCCTAAATTTAGGAAATCAGACGAACCACACCTTGGAGCAAGTGGTAATGTTATAATCAGGCTTGATAGATACTATTTATTATTGCCGCTTGTATTATACTTATATAAACAAGGAATACTTTCAGTTGGCACGACTTAACATAATACCCTACCAAATTGTAAATTTCCAAGCGAAAGTAACCTAAAAACAGAAGCACGGGAATTTTCCCAAGAATTTTCTACAAATATAGACTCAGTTGATATTGCTGCTGTTGCTTTTGAGAATAAAAATTGGTGTGTGGTTTACGCACGTCTGAAGTGAATATCCATTAATTGTCGTAATGAACACGTGGGAAAGGTTGACTGCTAGATAGTAACATTTCATATAAAAATGAGATCTCAAAAGTGGTACTTTCGTATATTTTATCATTTAATCGACGAGTCTGTGATCAACGTATGGATCGACGATTATGGGTAGCAAAAAATTAAACCCCTCCAGTAAATCAGAAACTATTTAGATTACAACTAGCGCAAAGCTTATGTTGGATTGAGCCACCGATAATAAAGAAAGGTAGACCACGAAGTGATAATCCAGTTGAAGAAAAAAAGAATAAAAATAAAAGCTCTACTCACCTACCAAAGATATAAGAGCGAAGGTATATGGACATTGGTCTCTGTGATGTGAAGAACATGAAAATTTCCTCAGTGCAAAGGGTATACTTATGTTAGATGTCAAAAGTGTTCTGTAAATTTTTATTTCAATAGATACAAAAATTGTTTTAAACATTTCCATTTATTCTAATCGTACCAAGTAAGTAATTACCAGGTAGTACTTATTTTTATATTATACCACGGAAGACTATTTATGCCCAATTTTGTACATCTGCAAAATTAACAGATGGCTTTATTTCTTTCAGTTACCGTTGTAATGGATTTCTTTTAATGATTTTTACGTATTTTATGGACGATTATCTAAACAATAAAAAATGTAAAATCATTAAAGAAAAATTAGCGCACTAAAGGGTTAAATGCATGGAAATTTTGGAGTAGCTGCCAAGCATCTGTCCTGTACTTCCTATAAGTGAAGTCTTTTTATCATTATTCAGTATCAGAATCGCATCTGCTACTAATATGAGGTTTTAGAGTAATTACATGTTAATTATGTATATGTACCCGATGGAATGTACACATAAATTCCCTGAATATTATGTATGTAGAAATGAGAAAAACGAGACTTCACTACTGTAATATAATTCCTTAAACAATTCAGTTATACACAATCACCTACGTAATAATCCGCCGTATTGCATTATTCAGCAAGTAATTACCGTTATTGGCGATAACTATCAATTACGACCGATTATGATCTCATAATCGCTCGTATTTTACTAATTTTCCCTCTCATTCATTCCAACGTCGCATCGATCCGATACTATCATAAAAATAAACACCAGAAACTGTTGTTTTATCGCGATTGCGATTGTTCGTCATTCATGCTCCTTTTAGAGGAATTAGGAATTAGCAGGGCACGAACGATCCTCGACCATACCACGACGACTACGTGAAAGCATATCGGCGGTTCTGGGTTACTTGGTTTATTGGAACGGCTTCGCAGACCTTGATCGTTCACCTTTCCACTCACTTCTTCTGTTGCGGTTCTTTATGCACGACCGACGGGTATCATACCGCGAAGGCGTTCCGCGGAGCTATAGATTTCAATCGGAGGGTCAACTTCAAGGTTCCGTAAAAATGTTATTTTTGGTACACACATAACGGATATTCTAGCTCTATATTCGTATTGGATTATAAGCTGCAAAATCGTTAAGAAAAAGCATGAAATTATCGAATGCAGATACGCGTTCGCAATTAGCGTGGTAACAAGTTTCGTTCGATGGTCGTAATAAATTAATAAATATTCAAATCAGTGCACGGATTAATCAAATATATCGCCTTGAGTTTTCGAACGAATTGTAGGAAATAAAATCAAAGGAAGACAGTAATTTTGCGAGTAGACAGCATCCGCAAGCAAACCAACAATTACCTCTTCGAATCCGGAAAAGATAACAGTCCGAATATCGCTCTGGGTTACAAATAACCAATTAGAAATATTAAATCCTGTAGGTGATAGATCAACTAAAATGTGGAATGTTCATTTTCTGATACCTTTCCACATTTGTTTCTACTACGCTCTTTTTTCGTCAAACGTAATTATTCAACTTCATTGTTTAACAGTTGCAAAGACAATAAAATAAACGATTTTTTCACTTAAATTCGATTAAGGCTGCTTTACACTCGATTAGTGTGACTGACCTAGAAAGCGAGTTTTTCGTCTACTTTGATGTTTTCGGCGTGAAACCAAAGGCGGTCGTTAATTATGTTTACCTATTGTTACATCTGAATTGGGAAGCTTACGATCCTAGAGCTGCTTTTGTCCCATTCGTCAAAAGGAATTGCACAAAATTTGTTCATGTAATTTGTCCATCTTTTAGATAATCTCCACCACTTTTTCTACGGCAATGACAGAGAAAATTGGATTTAACAGTATATATTTATTATATTCAAAACGATAAATAATACCGTGTTGGTGTACGAAATTTTGTCTTTCATTGACGTAAAAGATGGTGAAGATTATCCAAAAGATAAGTATTTAGGTCACGATTTATATGTGCAAGCTGGTCCAAGCTCTAGACCTGTCGGGCTCTCACCATTTGAATTGAATCCTACTCGATCTAATCAATCTCAATGTTTTTCAGGCAAATTATGGAAAAGGTTCGTCCCAACCATGGCAAGAAATTTTGCAGCAAGCTACGGGTGAAAGCAAAATTACCGGCACGGCGATGAGGGAATATTTCCGTCCCCTAGAGGAATGGTTAAGGAACGAAAACTTGAGAACGCAAGAATTCGTAGGTTGGGTATACGACGGAGATTATTGCAAGCAAAGTATAGAAACTGCTGGTCTTCAAGTCTTCGGTGGATTTTATAACGGTGACATCGGTAGACAACCGACTGTTTTGACTTTGATTGTGGTCTTAAGTGTCATAGCGCGTCACTTATATTCATTGTGATGAATTTGAAAGTAAAAGGTTTTTAATTGTTTAGTGCAATTAGGAAATGTATATTTTTAGTATCTTTTGTTCTTCTTTAGTCGTATAAGCATATAGTAGTGACAAATAGTCTTTTTGTATGTTGTTGTATATTACTTTTTAAAAATAAAATAATCTTAAAAATCGAATTTATTTCCTATTTATTTAATTTCATTTTCGTTAAAAGTTCCTTAGTTACGACCATGTCTAGGAACTGTAGTCAGATCTTTATAAATCGCTAGGTAACCTGGCAAATTTCGTTTCGTACCAATTACGAATAAACCCGCAAAAGGAAGTATCCAACTTGGTCCAGTCATTTTCAATTTTTAAGCATCCGAACAAACCACGATCCATTTTTATATATACAAAGATTTCCGATTTGTGTTCGGCGCTCGATTTTTGCGAATTTATCAAGAAATTTCTAAAGCTGATCCCATAGCTGGTAAGTTAACTTAACGAACATGGTAAGTTTAAATTATGGGGACAATTTGAGTGTCTTTGTGCTAATTGGTACAAGCCCATATCTAATAATTTTTGGAGCAATTTTCTTTTACAGATCCAGTAGATTTCTGCAAATTTGCAATTTGACTTTCAAAGTTTTGAAAAGTTTCTAAAGCCTTTCACCGTTATTTTTTGAAACCGTGCAAGACTATCAACAGAACCTCAATGCTTTAATATATAGTACGTGTCACTCTATTTAGGAGCCCTGCTTGCTTCTGTTCCTTTTAGAAATTTTCCAAGCTTGCTTGTGTTCCTTTTAAGAATTCGCCTTCTCTTCTCTTCGTAATTTTTGGCTGATGTTGATGGATGATGGCTTGTGTTACTGCTTGATACCCCACGAAAGGGCATTTAGATTAGATACGTATACAAAATTTTTGGGGGTTCCAATTTGTGAGTCAAACCTAAGTTTACGTAAGAAAAATTAACCTAAATGAATAATGAGAGGTCATCCATGCAGTTTACCACAGAAAGGATAATAACTGAAATGTTAATGAAGTACGCATTTCTTTTTGTTCTCCGCCCGAGGTAGATTTACTTCAGTCTGCTGGCGTGAACTTCTTTTCTTCAGTTTCTGATTGATAAGTGTTAGATTCAATGGTCGATTATGTGACAGAAACTATCCTTTACTTCTTTCATCATCATGTAAGCATCTAGCTCGAATTTCCAGGTGCTTGATCTACCGTCGTCCCAGAAGGAACTGATGCTATCCTCGATGTCCGCGAATCCCAACATCTTTCTCGAATGAACGTAACGTTTCTATTAAAGAAAGGAGAATAAAAGGATGCATCTAATCCCCAGTCAGTATCAAAAGAAGGGGATTGGTCTGGGCAGCAAAGAAGCCGGGATTTTGTATCGAATTACAAGCTTAATAAAAATGTGGTTAAAACTTATCTAAAATTTAGATGACCAAATATCACAATTTCTCAACAAAAGAACAGAACATGACCAAAAATCGTAATTAGTCACTGTTCAGAGGATTCCCACGATTGAGAGCAATAGCCAGATCGGAAAGAAGTAGGGTTAAGTACCAATGGGAGCTGACGTCTTCGTAAAAGATATCTTTATATAATCGATGTGGAGCCCAATGTTATCTGCTGTTGCTGATATATATAAGTAAGAAGAAACATTGTAATACGATTTATGAATGATTTTGATTTCGGTAACCTCGATTTATTATTAACAATGAGTCGGGGGAGTAGCGTCCGAGAATCGAATTCGTGACCGCAGGAGGAACCTGATAAGCCCAAGAGTTTAGATAAAATGTCCCTCCCCAAACGGAGGAAGTGAAGGGGAATAAAGGTTATCTGTGGATGCTGTTATAGGAAGATGAAATGTGATGTCGACTAGATGTTATAGATAGATAGAAGGAGCTGAGCGGCAACGGACACAGAGGTATTATTGTTTACTTCTTGATATCAGAAGAAATTTCAGGGCCGACGAGATAATTTATGAACAGGTTTTAACCAGCACCATATCCTTTCCATCATCTCATCAGCCCATATTTATTCGCGATAGATTTAAAGATCCAACTGTATCTTAGGGGTGGTAGGCGAATCGCGATTATGTATTGGTAGTCCTTGCGTACCAGATTTTGGGGTTAGTATTGGTATTTAATGAGGTGATTGTTGCACCTCGTCTCTTTCAGAGTATGTGTTGTGGCTCTTAGCTACTGCTATGTTGAGCCTAGCTCAAGCTGCAACTCCTCCTCAAGCTTGGATGTTAGCAGCCACTCCAAGATTTTGAGTACACCTAGATTGACGATAAATTCTTATCTTCAATCCTGTGGTATCCCGGGCATCTGCTAGTCTTCAGCTAGCCTTTGGAATATGTTACTGAGCTCCAACTGCTTTCTTGCAAAATCTAGGGGAGCTGCTGTTTACTATAACCAGTCTGTGTTAGTGTCGATTTAGTTTGCAATGCCCAGACCAGGACAGCTACCGAGGTTTTTAATGTATATTGCAAATCACGTGATTTCATACCTTCTTCTCTATATATACAGCAGAAAAATTTGCGTATGCTATGATCCTACAAAGTAAAGATGTGCATATATCTGTTGTACCCTAAGGGTCAGTTATTGGGCCCTTATCGTCTTGTTGGCATTGTTCTGTGTTAAACGATGCGAATGTTAAAATACAAGTGCTTTTGAAATCACGTGACAATCAGTTGTTGGGGAAGAAAATCATCTTTCTAGCTCAACGAAATTGGCGTATCACACCTTCGAGAGAGTGATATCGAATTCCACTTGTTCATCCAATATCTTATTTGTTACTTCACCACCAATCTACACGTGATGTTCTAGAATCCGTTTCGTGTAATTAAAATCACGACGTTATCCGTTCCAAATACATATACGAATTAACCTTACCTACATACAAGTACGTACATACTACGTAAAGATACTCGTACGAACGGTTACGAAGATTAAGTAACAGCCCGTTTATTTAATAATTGCTGCTTTATTACGTTTTCGGTGCGTGATTAACACGCTTGGGCAAATAAAAAGACGGACTTTTACCCCAGAAATTCCACTTCGCTTTCACACATAACCGGCACACGTATTCCATAAGAAGCCGTAATAGTTCTTTGTCGTCGGTGTGTACCAAAAACATACAGATTCAGTACATTTACCATATGTCGCGCGAATAGGCATAATACAATCCTGTTTATGTACATACGTATAAGCGTGTTCGTATGTTTCAACCTATGATATATCAGGAACCTGTTGATCTCGATAGATATTAACGTAACATCCAGCAGGTGAAGCGAAGAGACGGATTTGAAACCGGACCCGTCTGCGGGAGGGGCTCACCCTAAATATTTGTACGGATTCCGCGGAGACCCGGTGATAATCGATATTTCACAGTTAATTATCGTGAAAGTGTTAGACGAGGGACGTCACGAGGAGCATGTATTGGATAAAAAATAATGCGTAGAAAATTTGGGCGTGGAAAATAAATGGATTATTTTTTGAAATGTGTTTTGCTTACGTAAGTGATGTAAACAAGTGAAAATTTGGAATTAAACAGGCTATGAATTTGTTATGCGTGATATAACACCATACCATAGCGCCATGTATAGGAAAACGAGAATTAAGTATGTATGTACAAACGTCGTATGGAACAAGGTGCTTTAAGAACGGATCATTTATTTAATTTTAATGAAACGACCGAGATTCCGATAAAAATGGGCGTTATAGAAAAATACAATAAAACCTTTTGTTTGTCAATCAATGCAACCTAGCGTTAGAAATCGTTTCCAAAGGTATCCTGATTCCAGATCGTTTGTAGAAGATAAACGCGTTAGCGTCATAAATATATAATAACGGTCCTCAAGGTCACCGATATGGCAAAATTTATTAACAATGAACCTTTTTCCAGTCAATTAAACATAATGAAGGTATCCGCTAAGGATAAGGCGACCGATTACAGTTACCGCATGTCTGAGGAGGATCTCCTCTTGTACGGTCATTTTTTTTCTTCTAATCTGTAAAACTGTTGTTTCAATTTTTTATAAATCGGATGTAATTGGGGTCATTTATAACGTTAAGGATCTCATAGAATCATGCGATATACTTTCGCTCCGGTAACGGACGTGATAAATGCGAAAGACATTGGATAATGTAAGATATGCATTGAATCAGTTTATATGCAAAATTCCTTCCATTGTTAAAATGCGCAAAAAGGAAAGTTACGATTGCGTCAATATTTTGCGTATTACTTGACTAATCACTGTGGAAATATCGAATTAAATCAGACCTATTGGTAACTATGTGTTTGCGAATCCTTGTAAAACAATTCGGGAAACGTTTGTCATGGAACAAAGTTGTTTTCTTCGGTAACGTATCGTCTGTCTTTATCATTAACATTTTGCCACCTCTTGGGCATCCCTTATATATTAAGATAGTTTCCGGTGAGGACAAGTACAAAGACTAAATTTCAATCTGGGGAAACTAGCATTGCTTTCCGCTTTTTATTTTAACCCCTCCAGCTAACTCAGAAGTACAACTTTAAGAATAACTTCGCTATACAATTGAATGGAAAAGGTTACTGTAGAGGTGCTCCCACTGAAAGTTTCCTCAAACCAAAAGTGAAGTGGCAAGCAGTTGCGTTTAAGGCCCTAAAGGAATAAAGAGAGTTAGATACTATTACCGCCACTAAAGGAACAAAAACGGTGGTGTAGGAACCAAATATCAAATAGTCGAAAGCGATGGGCAATTGCCCCATCGTATTCCAAGCAGCGTTTCAATCTATAAAATATGTGCTGAGCAGACATTTAGCCTCCCTTAGCTCCAACAGGCCTGCAGTGTTTTTCGTTGATTCGCACTTCTCTGCTTAGCATCTTACGAAGAACATTGCCACTTAGCGTACAAAAGGACTTAAACCTTGGGTTAATAATCTAAGAAGAAAGTATAAGAAGGAGAAGATTTTTATTGTTTGTTACGTTTTTTTTTTCTGTCGTTACTCGCTTTTATTTAATCTTTGTTTCTGGACTTGGGAGTCATCTTGCGGTTGATACCCTTACGTTATCGATTACTATCGGTTTTCACGGTAGACTGAACCTACATGCATATTTAATATCCGTTTTCCGTTTGACGTATCTTCGGAGTTAGGTCAGGAGATCGTAGACTTTGATAGAGTAAACACGTTGTTTCATGAAGTGAATTGGTCTGTAAGAGTTTTGTTCGTTTGAACTTTCGACATTTCATTGGATATAAGGGAAAAATACTTTGCAGTTCCGTTGTCTTTTTCCGTTGGGTTTCGATGAAAGCTTGGAAGGACCGATTTGGTGTTTTATCCCGTTCTAACGTTCATTCTATCCTGCTAATCGTATTCTTAGAATATTCTGTTTCTTTAGAGGCTCTAGTGTTGGGGTTGTTTCAGTTTTGGGTTGTTTTTAGTTTTGGGCCATTTTTATTCCGGGTCGTTTTTATTGTGATCCGTCTTAGTCTTGGCTGCGTTAATCCTAGTCGGTTCGCGTTCGTTTAATTAACTTCTGGGCCGTTCTAATTTTACATTGGAAGAACGAGAGATGGAAGAACGGAGAGACGATTCCTCATCGGCGCCAATTGCCGAGGGTACATACAGCTAAATTGCGACTATCGACTATTGTTCAGTTTTCTTTTTTTATTCTTCTTTTAATTATTAGAGTCAGTAAATTTTGCAACCCAACTAGAATTAACGAGTTTATCCATTTAAAGTTTAAAAGAAAAATTGTAAATGTCGAGTTCAGGCAATTATTATTGGTTGTTACAATGTTGTAAACGAATTCGTTGGCCAAGGGAATCGGTAGTTATTATTAATTATTTAGGACACGTATATTCTCTAGAAACAGTACTTTTTTTTTCTTATTTATTTCATTAGTTACATATTTCTTCTTTTTAAAATTGTTTGTTTTTCATTTTGCCAATCTTAATTTATTAAAGCCTCGTTAACGCTATTGGTTACCTTTTTTACTGGGTTTTAAGCAACCGTTCAAGTGATGAATTCACTAGCCATCAATTCGAGGGTGGTCCGGTAGGAAAATAAAAACTAAATGTTTTGTATAAATGCAACAACGTGTAATAGACACCTGATCATCCCGAAGCATAATGAAACGAAGTAGCTGGTGATAAATTAGCAAGACAACGGTCATTATTACCATTTATAAGATTTGAATCCTTTTGTAGGCTAAGTGGGAATTTTCTTCGTGAGATGATAAGCAGAAAAGTGCGGCACAACGAAAATTACTGGGCAAGCCTACTGGGGCTAAAAGAGGCTAAATATCTTCTCGGACATTATGCCCAGAAGAGATCTAAATTTTTCTCGGCCGTGGTAGAAATCAAGTAAGAATTCTTGTAGACGATCTCCTCAGGCATCGTAGACTGAATAGATACCCTACATAGAATAGGTGTAGAGAATAGCAGTCCTTATGGATTTTGCAAGAAAGCGATTAAGACTCTGGAATATGTTCCAAAGAGTACTGCAAATCGTACCACATAACAGACTGATGCTTGGGATACCACAAGATTAAGGAGAATAATTTATTATCGCAGAAACCATTCAGTATAATATATTAGAGCTTTTGCAGGCATCCAAGCTTAAAAATGAGGTGCAGGTTGACCTAACCTCAACACGACGGCAGTGGAAAGATGGAATACATACTGAAAAAGGGGGAAAGTGCATAGGTCACCCAATTACATACTAATTCATCTTCTTGGCAAAATCATATTTCTATCTATATAAAATTTCTAACTTTCGCCAGAAAGAACCAAACCGGGTGCAATTTGACGCCATTGTCACCATAAGAAAGTTTACCGGTTAAGGAGTGTTGCAAACAACGAAAGAGATGATAAATAATTTGATGATCCTAGGTCGGAGTATAGGGGAAAAATTTCTAAAAATTGTAGAAGTAACTAACTTGCCTCCGTAATTAAGATTTTGCATATTTCTGCCGTTTAAAGATGCAACAAGGATAATAATTTTGATGACCGCGAGCGATATCGTTAGCAATTTATCGCCCATTACGTAAGTCGAAGTGTCCGTTATGTAATTATATAAAAACGAAGCACGACGTCTAACATGGCTGATAAGATCAGGCAGATGAAGATGAAATTACACTATTTTACACATGTTCCCTTTTTTTTTCGTATATACATAGACCTCTAACCGTGTCAAACGGCAAATGTTAAACACTAAATTACCTATGAACTTTTCGCAAGTTACGTTATAAAGAATGCCATTTTAGTATTGTCGGCACATCAATTAAATGATATATGACTATCGAATATGTAATAACTTTTTTTTTTGCAAACGATAATCACAACGGCAATGAAATGTAAACAAGCATATGTAAGACGAGTGTAAAAGGAAATATGATGTTAATTCAAATTCCTCACTTATTCGAAGGTGGAGCTTTGAAACTTTTTCCAAGAAATGACAGGAACTTGTAAATAATGCAATAGCTGTATAATGAGTGAAATTCACCGCTATGCGAGCACTTCCTACGTATGAAAATATGCACGTACGTACGAGGAAACGGAAGAAGATTTAACATATTTCGAAACACATGGTACTAATATTATCAAGGCGCAAGTAAAAGGTGTAGTTGTACGAATATTGCCGTATTGATTGAAATGAAGTAGTAATAATTTATTTTTACTGACTCAATTTTCGATGGAAACAATGGATTTTCCTACTTTCAAGCAGTATTGCGATATGGTGTATGGCCATATCATAAATTTACGTTAATTTAAGTAGAAGTTACAAAGTGTAGAAAGCAGGAGGAAGATTCGAGTACCTTGCATTTTATCTCTAACTTCATTCATTATTAGGAAAGATCCATCACGAAATTGTTTCGCTCTAGTCACTACCGACAACCATGAATTATTGTTAATTGCGTCATGCACATATACTGCTTAGATACTATTACTTTTACCGAGCCTCCTTTCAAATTTGCAATATGTTGCTAAACACAATGAATTAAGCGTCTTCTTCTTAATCTGGAACTCTCCTACCTTTCGGTGTCGAGTCATTCTGGAGTTGAGCCCTCTGGTATTGTCTTCTACGTTTCCCTTCACTTCTTCCAATTCTTAGGCATGCTTTCTACATTCTATCATTTTGTTCCTCTTTTCTCTACCGCTATGCGTACCAATGCCGTCCACGTTGTTCTTGGTCTCCCTCTGTCCTTTCTTCCAATTTCCCGCGCTTCAAATATCTGTCTTATTAGCTTATCCTCATCTCCCCTCATTATAGGTGTCCGAGCCATCTTAGCTGCGCTTGCAGGATTTATTTTTAGTTTGTCTCTGAATACTTGGTCTTTAATTTTATTTTTCGTCGCTTCTCCTTCTATTCGCCTCAAAAATCTTATATCTGCGCTTGTGTGGGACTCGCATGTGCTGGGTCAATTTTGGTTTTACAATTTTACTTCCTTAGTTACTTAGTTTGTGCTTAGGAAGTTAATCTTTATGCTATTATATAGTCCACCAGTCTTTGTTATTCTTTCACTTATCCCATCTTACAAGTTTCCTTCTCTATTTATTATTACTCCCAAGTATTTAACCTTACCTACTTGTTCTACTGGTTCGCCTTCTATTTTTATGATATGGTCTTCGTGTTCCTTTCCGATTATCATAGTTTTAGATTTTTGTTCATGTATTTCTTTTAATTTTCAATTCTCTTCTTCTTCTCTTAAAGATATTTATATTTCCTTGTAATCGATCCTCGGTTTCTCCAAATATTCCATTCCATCCATTAAGTCATCAGCGTAACATAGCTCTGTTAGTTGTATGCATTTCAGGTTCCAATATCATACGTTATACCTAGCCTAGCTTCTGTGTGAATGAATTTAGCTAGCACCAAAATAAAAAAATAGGAAAGCAAACCTTAGAGGCATTTAAGGCGCGATGCTGGAGGGAGATGCTAAAAATGTTACCGGCAAGGTTAGTAATGAAAAACTACTTAGTTCATCGAATCTTACAGACGAGAGGACATAAGCGGTTATGGCACCTATCAGAAAGAAATAACGGATTTAACACTAACATGAGGAAACAGTACATGTCTAAAGTACATGATGGATCTATTTCAATATCCTGTGACTGTGGAGCTATCCAATAATGAAGAAACCTGCCTTGAAGTTCAAACTAATAATAGTGAAGAATACTCATCTCTCGCGCCGCCTCTACCACGTTCTAGGTCAAATAAAATACTATTACGAAATACACTCATAATCTGCTAAATTAAAATTTGGTCTTTTATTTGATCTAAACGGTGGTGGAGGCAATCCGAAAGATAAGTATCTAAGTAGGCGACGAAATATACGACGGCGATGCGTAAAGTAAATTCCATTTCCGCTTAGTGAACAGAGGAGTGGGGATATCGGCGTGATCTCAGCGCTTCGATGTATGTAGTCTGATTCGATGTGAGTCTGGCAGTGCTAGTGAGATAATCGTTCGGGCATTATTTCGTGCTATTTTGGTCGTTTGAAATATCTGCTGCAATTGAAAATCCCGTCAACTGTGAACTGCGTGCTGGTATCCGATTTCTGTGTGCTAAGAACATGAAGGCTGCTGAGATTCATAGTAAACTTTGTTCTGTTTATGGTGAAAATGTCATGAGTGACAGCGTGCCGTATATTTGGAGAAAAGCGAACTTATGTCCATGAATAAGAACGGGTGGAAAGTGCCTCGGCACCCTCCCTACAGCCCTGATTTGGTTCCTAGCGACTACCATCTCTCTTATAAGAAGACATGGATCAGATCACAACGTTTTGAGAGCCATGAAGAGCTGCAGAGCAGTGTTACAGCTTGGTGGGAGGGTGGTGAAGAGGGCATTTAAGAACTGGTTTGTCACTATGGCAAATGTCTCGATCTTAATAGCAACTATGTTGAAAAATGGCTGAAAGTAGTTGCTTTAAGTTGTATATAAATGAACCAGGCAGAAGTAACGAGCACAACGTAACTTGCAAACTTCAGGAGTTACACGTTGTTACTCCTGAAGTTTGTATATAATAAAGTCTTTTCGTGTATTGGTGTTATTTTTTTATAACCAAACGAATTTACTTTACGAATCGTCAAATAGTTAAGAATTCAGTATGATTGTTTTTTGAAGAACCACGGCCCTTCAGAAAACATTCGGCTGAATGTATTCGGTTCGAAGATATAGAACCCTTGAGAAGACATGCAAATGTGTATACTTATCTAATACCACCAAATAATACAACTGGGTAAGCTACAAAATAATGAAGCTCAAGTATTTAGAAGGAATACAATTTATACGTGATCCCCCTTTTCATTGGAGATAAAATAATTGGCAATATTCACACTTGAGGGAGATGTGATAAGAATAAGAATCTTTGTGGTATTGAAGAAGCTGTGTCGCGGTAAGGATAAGAAGTATTTGATTTACGATCATGAGATGCATCAAAGCGGTGGAGTAATTACTGATTTTTTCGACAATAAGTAGACACAGAATTCTGACGTTAAACTTTTAAGCTTCAAGGAAAAGTCGGCTTGTTAAACTGAAATAACCAAGCAAGTCGTGGAGACAACATATTTGAATAGAACATCATTTCTTATTGCCATTTCTTCTTTCACAACTCCTTATATCCCTCAAAGGTTGCTGTGGTGCCTTCTCTTTAATTACTTCTTTCTTAAGTCTTCGACTACATAATATTTCAAAATCCTAAGTACACATCAGGGACCTTTGGCCTTCGACCTTCGGCCTTCTTATACAAGCTGGAAATAAGTTTCTCAAACTTATTAGTCTATAATATGTGGCTTAGTTCATACCGCATGACGTTTCCTGAGGATATACAAAAGATCATCTTTTGGTCATAGTCATGTTAATAGATTTATTGATATGTCCCTTTCTTCTGTTCCAAGAACAGTAAGTTGGAGGAAATGGCGATTCTTCTTCCTAATCTTAAATAGTTTCTTCGACGAAAAGTGTTGAAGGCTAGCTTCTCGTGGCTTGAGTCTCTATCATATAGTTTGATTTTCCCTGATTTTACATGTGCCTGTGATTGAAGCTCTTTCCAAACTACTATTTGATTTTCCGATGAGTTGTGATACGTTTGCTTTTCCTAGTTCAAATCCACTATCCCTTATCATGTTCCTGCAATCTAAATCATTAGTGTGAAATATTATGGCCAATCGTTTGCCAAAAAATAAAACAATGCAATGTTAAATGGCACAAAGCTGATGAAACTAGGAAAGTCGGTAGAATAATATGAACTTTGAATATAAATTAGGTCTTTCGCTTACCAGATCCAATTTTGAACAATTGTACATACACATTTCCATAACTAAAAATAAGTTGTCATTCACAGTGGAGATATTCATTAGGAAAAGGAACCGACGCAGGTACCGTCAGTTTTAACGCCCAAGCTTATTCCTTCTTAGAAATATTGGTTCGTGATTCATCTGTATTTCATTCTAGATGCTATGCAGGCTTTACTTTTGTCTTCAGAATGTTGGATGGTTATACGTACTGCTTAAGAAAGGTTGAGAAAGTCAGTCTCTTGAATTCTTTAATATAATTTATATAAATGAGACAACTGTCGAGAGATTTAATCAGTAAAGATCATACATAAATTATCAACTAACAAACTCGACAACTTATTGTATCTACTTAGTATCTATAAACATCGTCAATAATCGTGTGAACTCAACTCACGCGTAGTACGTGAACGCCTCTAGTAGTGATTGATCAGAATCTCTCTAATTTAATTACGTCAGCCTTCGTCGCGAACTGCGTATAACAATAAATCGAATTCCATTCTGATCTTATCGCCGTACAACTGGTAAATATGGAGTTCGGATTTGAATGAAAAATCGGTAAAGGAACCATTCTCCGCCCGAGAAGTTACCGTATTCGACACAAGGTCTATGAAAAATGCTCGAAAATTTAGTACACACGATCACGTATAAATTCAATTCCTTTAATGGTCTTAACCGGACAATTTGAAGTCTTCGAGGCGCGCCCCGTAAACAAAAAGGTGAGCGAGAGACATTTCGTTCGTGAACGGCGATGATTTGCGAAAAAATTGCTCGTTATTCATGACAAATTGCGCTGAATGAGGCTGGATAATTCATGAAATAAAATCTAAAGGTTACTTCCTAAAAACCAATGCCAATTTAAATTGATATAAAATTAATTATAATATTGATAATATGTTGGCTTCGTGGCTCCGTTTCGAAACGAATTTTGCATAAATTGCTTCGAAACAGATTCACTTTCAGATGGGAAATGGGGCAATCGATATATGTATATGAGGATCGAATTGTATCCGAAGCTCGTAAAGAGTCCTTGCTGTCGTTTACGCAACCTCAAGATCACATTCTCGTGCATCTATTTCGACGTGCTCGGAGATTTATTTATCTCGTTTGCTCCTCTAATATATGCCCTGACAGGATACACGAATACCTCCTGCGACCGGTTACTCTTGTCAGCGATATCCGCCAATTTGACTTGATTGTCTCGAGAGTTACTACGGATATTAGAACGTGCGTACGTTAGCATCTATCGAGTTCTGTGGTCTGCGATCTCTCTTCCCCGGATCGTTGAGAGAATCAGCGCAATAAAAGAGAATGGAGTTGTAGAATTTAGAATTATTACGGCTTCCTTTATGGGTAGAGTGGAACTGCTTCTTAGGAGTTACGAAATTCATTCCTGCACACCGATGAGCGAATGTCCCCTGACTTCAACTTCAAACAAAAGAGAAAGATTGGATTTTGTCGATGCGAAACTGTGAAAAGTGAGCGACGATCATATAGCTTCTGTTTTAACCTGCAAATTGTTTTCACGAATACAAACCTGTGCAAAATTAACACATTGACTGCCTAGCCAATTTTGTTAATGTTCACCGGGGGCCATCGTAATTTTCTTTTCGTAATACGTAGTTTCCAGCATTTGAATTTAAGTAGAAGGATAATTTTTTAATCTGACCAAAGTTAGATGCCTGTTCCACTGCGACCTTCCCAGATCTATTGTGGTCCTCATGCCTCCTTAGAGTACGTTCTCCAGCTTTATTCCTTTAATTGGACTTGACAGCTTTGAGAACGGTTCTTCCGCATATACATATATTTTTAAAAGCGGACTTGAAGCCCTTGCTCCGTAATGCTGTTACATGCCTCCATAATAGAGTCCTGGTGTGTCGGCTGCATCTGGGTGGCTGGATAGTCTTCGCCTACTACCACGATCCTCTCCAAAGCAGCCTCCTTGAAGTTTAAACCTTATGGCCCCTTGCTTTTTGGAAGACCAGCGGAAGTACTGCCCTCCGACCTCGCCTTTTTTGGACTTCCGTCCTTTATTTACGTTTAGTAGCCTCCGCCGTCTGTTGAGGCCTAACTTCCTCATCTAGACTAACCTGGCCCTTTGTGCATGCCTAGTAAAGTTGGCCTTGATTATGGCTCTTTTAGCCTGTATGAACCTTTGGCCCTATTTCGCAAGCTTTTGCACTTTAGTCTTGGAAATTCTAGATAGCGTAGCTATACGAAGAATAGCTAGGGATTTTTATGCCTTCTTAGAGTACGTTCTCCAGCTTTATTCCTTTAATTAGACTTGACAGCTTTGAGAGCTGTACTCTGACTAAAGTTATAATGGTGAAGATGAATTTTTGCCTACCTAACAAGAATGATAGCCAGGGTTCCCCGTGCAAATAAACACAATTATTTCAGCGCGGGCAATGGCTATCATATTCGGTAACCACCTCTAGTGATAAACTGAACAAGTTCATTTAGTTCTTCATTTTAATTTCTCTTTTAGAAGAGGAGCAAGGCCTTAATATTTGAAAATGAGTAATCGAAAATTGAGTGCATAAGATATTAGATCTATTACCGTGAATTTCGATTCGGATGAAAACGATTTTGATTCAAATAATCCCGTTGCGATTCTTGAAAGCTCCTCCAACACGGATGATGTAGACAATAGTGAAGTTAATAGAAGACATGACAATAACGGAAGAAACTGAAGATATTGAAGAACTGTACGATGATGATGACCAGGATAACGAGGATAATACTCCCCAAGGGAAATCACAGTGGACATAATATGTGAGAAGACATAAAGTCTTTGAGTCTTGTCGGTAAGCATGGCCTTCAACAAGATAGTTCAACGCATATCACAGCGTTAAACATTTTTCTTTACAATTTGTCGATGATGAGGTCATAAACCATATCTCTGTTTAAACCAATAGATTCGCATCGAAACCAAAATTGAAGAACGCAGAAATAAATTGATGAATTGAGACAAATCCCGAAGAAATTAAGAAATTCTTTGGAATAATGATATGGATGGCTTTAGTAGCACTTGGCTCTTTACAAGACTATTGGTTACTTAACGGTTTTTACAACATGACAGTCCCAAGCACGATGATGTTGCGAAATAGGTTTCAGGTATTGCTATCTATGCTTCATTTTGATAATAAGGAATCAAGTAATAGAAGCAACAGACTTCGAAAAATAAAAGCACTTCCGGATACTTTGCAAATAGAAAGTTCAAACTCCTATTTTACCCAGGTAGAGTGGGAGGAGAGGTAACGATTTCGTGATAGACGAAGCTCTTGTTCCGTTCACTCGTTGCCGCGGTATTCGAAATAAAATGTTCTAACGAAAAGAACAGAGGTTTCGACCACTGTTACAAGATACATCATCATCATCAACTTCGCCCCCCTGATAATCTTTGCTGGATCTTTCCCTGATAGGTTCGTTTCCATCCAGCGCTGTACCAACACAAATAAATATTATTTCATTCTTAATCTATCGATTCGTTCAGAACCACTTTTCACTTTCTCATTGAATACTTTCTCAATGAACCGTCTCTCCTACCCGAAATTATTTTATCCTTAATCTGCACTAGAAGAGCTTTAATTTGATGTGTAATAAGTGGTACTTCCGACCATTTTGATTTTCTTCAAAATTTGAAGGGGTACCCCTTTGAAATTTCAGAAAAAAGTTAATAAGTTCTAAATTAGACGAAATTCTGTTCACAGATGTTTTCGAAGATGTAGAATACGACTTTGACGTTAAAACTCGTGAAATTTGCTTCGTTTGGTTGTTAGATCGTGTCAGAGCGATTCATCCAGAACCACTTTTCACTTTCTCATTGAATATTTCCTCAATGAACTGTCTCTCGTACCCGAAGTTATTTTATCCCTAACCTGCACATGAAAAGCTTTAATTTGATGTGTAATAAGTGGTACTTCCGACCATTTCGATTTTCTTCAAAATTTGAAGGGGTACCCCTTTGAAATTTCAGAAAAAAATTAATAAGTTCTAAATTAGACGAAATTCTGTTCACAGATGTTTTCGAAGATGTAGAATACGACTTTGACGTTAAAACTCGTGAAATTTGCTTCGTTTGGTTGTTAGATCGTGTCAGAGCGATTCATCCAGAACCACTTTTCACTTTCTCATTGAATATTTCCTCAATGAACTGTCTCTCGTACCCGAAGTTATTTTATCCCTAACCTGCACATGAAAAGCTTTAATTTGATGTGTAATAAGTGGTACCTCCGACCATTTCGATTTTCTTCAAAATTTGAAGGGGTACCCCTTTGAAATTTCAGAAAAAATTAATAAGTTCTAAATTAGACGAAATTCTGTTCACAGATGTTTTCGAAGATGTAGAATACGACTTTGACGTTAAAACTCGTGAAATTTGCTTCGTTTGGTTGTTAGATCGTGTCAGAGCGATTCATCCAGAACCACTTTTCACTTTCTCATTGAATATTTCCTCAATGAACTGTCTCTCGTACCCGAAGTTATTTTATCCCTAACCTGCACATGAAAAGCTTTAATTTGATGTGTAATAAGTGGTACTTCCGACCATTTCGATTTTCTTCAAAATTTGAAGGGGTACCCCTTTGAAATTTCAGAAAAAATTAATAAGTTCTAAATTAGACGAAATTCTGTTCACAGATGTTTTCGAAGATGTAGAATACGACTTTGACGTTAAAACTCGTGAAATTTGCTTCGTTTGGTTGTTAGATCGTGTCAGAGCGATTCATCCAGAACCACTTTTCACTTTCTCATTGAATATTTCCTCAATGAACTGTCTCTCGTACCCGAAGTTATTTTATCCCTAACCTGCACATGAAAAGCTTTAATTTGATGTGTAATAAGTGGTACCTCCGACCATTTCGATTTTCTTCAAAATTTGAAGGGGTACCCCTTTGAAATTTCAGAAAAAAATTAATAAGTTCTAAATTAGACGAAATTCTGTTCACAGATGTTTTCGAAGATGTAGAATACGACTTTGACGTTAAAACTCGTGAAATTTGCTTCGTTTGGTTGTTAGATCGTGTCAGAGCGATTCATCCAGAACCACTTTTCACTTTCTCATTGAATATTTCCTCAATGAACTGTCTCTCGTACCCGAAGTTATTTTATCCCTAACCTGCACATGAAAAGCTTTAATTTGATGTGTAATAAGTGGTACTTCCGACCATTTCGATTTTCTTCAAAATTTGAAGGGGTACCCCTTTGAAATTTCAGAAAAAAATTAATAAGTTCTAAATTAGACGAAATTCTGTTCACAGATGTTTTCGAAGATGTAGAATACAACTTTTATGTCAAAACTCGTGAAATTTGCTTCTTTGGGTGTTAAATCGTGTACCATAGCGATTCGTCCAGAACGACTTTTCATTTTCTCATTGAATATTTCCTCAATGAACCGTCTCTCGTACCCGAAATTATTTTATTCCTAATCTGCACATGAAAAGCTTTAATTTGATGTGTAATAAGTGCTACTTCCGACCATTTCGATTTTCTTCGAAATTTGAAGGGGTATCCCTTTGAAATTTCAGAAAAATTAATAAGTTCTAAATTAGATGAAATTCTGTTCACAGATGTTTCCGAAGGAGTAGAATACGACTTTGACTTCAAAACTCGTGAAATTTGCGATCGGAATTACTGCTCAATAAAGGCCGAACTCTATAATACATAGTAAAACCTTTACACCAGCTATGAATTGGCACCAGTGTTTATACAAGAATAAAACGCACGTGGTTGGAACCCCTAGACATACCAAGAGACGTTCTGCAAGCAAAATTAAAGAGAGGAGAAGTGATAACCCCAAAAAAGAGAATGGCATTGTTGTATCGAAATGGAAGGAGAGGCGTGATATGCGAATGTTGAGTACAAAACACGTTTCTACATTACTTTCAGTGTCCAACAGAAGAAATAGCGTATCACAGATAGCCCAAACGGTCAGTTCAACAGAACTGTCGTATCTGTAGATATTGTTCCATCCTCTACCATAATGCCTAGACGATAATCTCGATGCACTTTACTCAAAGCAGAAACAATATTGGCACAGACAAGTCGGATGAAATGGGTTCCTGAGCTGATCTTAAGTTACATGAAGGAAACAAACTATGTACGTTTCTAAACATATAAAGCTATACATTTATCTTCATTCCACATATTTTATTTTCAATCGCTTCATTTACCGTTAAACGAATACTTATAAGGTAACAACTTGCGAAAGCCAAGTATACGTAGCAATTAGCAGGGGACTCAACATTCAAACTTCTACAAGATTTGTATCTGAATGATATCGTTTTTGATAGCCATGGTCTATGCCTTGGCATGTAAGTATATCGTCCCAACGAAAACATTACCGGCTATTAAATACGATAGCCATGACAATCAATGTGTTGAGAGATTTCAGAAACTTTCGTATATATTCTAACAATAGCAAAGCGATTTCAAACACTCCCGAAAAGGTACCTTCGAAAACTTACCCAAGCAAGTTTTCCCACGACCATAAACTTATTGCACGCGTCAGATCGCGATTTTGCAAGATCATTAAACTCCGCAGGAGAGCGAACTTGGCTTTGTATTCTCTTCAACGTCTAATGTACGTACGACATTTAACCTTATTTAAACACATTAACTTATTATAGAGCAGAGCTAGATACAATTCGTAGGTATGTCTTAAATTGGATCGCTTACTACTTGACGGCGTAGCTCATAAATGCACTTCGTCAAGCCTTATTGTTTACTTCCATAAAAGGACGTTGCTAATACATGGCATTACAAGAGCTACTCATACCCGCAAGCCGATATTACAACTTCATATATCAATTCTAACAGGTATATAATTGATAATACGCGATAAGGTGGAATTGTTGAATTATGCTGAAAATCAAAGATTTATTTTCGTGATGACTTTTGATAAGCATACCTACGTATGCGCATGTACGTGTTAAATTATTTTCGCACTTGCGCCGATCTTACGACATGATTTCTTAAGATACATATGTGTATTACAGAGATGTTAACTGACCGTAACATGCGTTATGAAACCCGGAGTAGCACTTTCAAAATAATTTTTTATAATTTTGTGTTAATTAAGCAAATTAAATGTGTATTCTACATACGTATAGTATTTGTTATAATGGGTGTAGGTTTCCGAATGGATGTCAGCCCTACTTATAAATTAATTAATTTATTATGTGTACATGTATATGGAATCGTACATATGTATGCAGGTACAATACTTTATTGAAATTAGTATATGTGTCATAATATATGAATATAGTGTATGACACAATTCCGTATTCATTCATGTAAATAGACCAGCACTTCCTAATATTGTGGAGGTAACTATCGAAATGGAACAAAATTTGATTTGCTATAAAATTCCTGAGCAATATCGCATCAGACTCTTCATCATCACTAGAGTTGGCTAACACGGGACGAATACATGCGCGGGCTTGTAAAACTAGTATTAAGTTATGATAACCTTTATTCACATAAATATGTATGTTATTCGCTTTCACCGGAGATTTAATGGTATTACATAAAGTGACAATTATCACCCAATTGTAATAAATAAGGTTCAATAAAGGAGTGCATTATAGGTTATGTAAACCGGGCTAAGTCCCGCCCCATCCTCCGAAATTTAATGTCGCTACTTGCACGTAAGACAAGCGGTGGAGAGACAGCCTCAGTCCGGTTTACACTAGTTAATGATAACTTATCACGTACTCGCTTGTCGAACCTTAGTCATAAATATGTAGTAAAAAGTCATTACCTGTCATGGAAGTAGTATGTACCGGCAATCAAGTACTTTCCTATGGTCGACTCTGCTAAATTTGGACGTTAGTCACAAAAAGTGTTTTCTTTTTGTTACTTTTAAATATGGATCAATGTCACTCGGAGAAACACCAGAAGGTTTGACGTAATCAGAATCTTCCGGAATACCAAACTACTTAACACCTAAGAAGGACCTGTTACAACCCTCTACCCATCACACTCCATTTTATCAGCGGAATTATTACTAAATGGGGTGTACATTTTTCAATGCATTAGATGACTACATTAAGCCATCTCCCAACACAAGTGTTTTGAAAAGACGACTGAAGCAGCATCTGTTGGAGAAAAATGTTATACACTGCATGAGTTCTTTGCACAAAATTTTGTGTTTTGTGATTTTGTAGTTAATGTTTTGTTGTACTTTTTGTTATTTTGACAATTTGGACATTCTTTTTACGAATCTTTGGCAATAAATATATTATCATTAATTTATCAGCTACCTGTTGGCGTCTAGAATCAAGTGGTTGATTTGACGTGGCTTTGAGCGTTCGTATAATCGTTATTGATTGTTCCAACATCAAAGAGGTGTGTGTGTGTGTGTCTACAAACTCTTAATGCAATCGTAAATAACGAAGGGAGCGTAGAAATTGTACATCTACCTGCAGAGACCTATCCAGACGACTTAGTATTGCTACCATTCTATCCTCCTTCATACTGGCCCATCTAACGTATATCCACCAGTCCGACGATTTCTCAACTTATGAACATATCCATATCATACCATAGGTATCTGCACTGAGCCCCTGGTCCAATACGATCCTATTAAACGGTCATTAACTACCATCAACTGTTTGTCCTCCATGCATAATTCGGGAAATCTGAATGTGCAAAGTTTTAAGGAAACAGGTCCTAGACACTTAAAGTATAGAGAAAGTATTTACTGTTACAGTCATTGAAGTTAATCTACGACGGACTATACACTAGACACGTATACACTAAAGGTAACTAATTTCCACAACTTCAGCAAGAACCGCTGCTAATTTTTTCAACAAAGGTATGGAAGAATCACTAAAATAAATACTTTAGGAGGCACTTAACATTAGTTAGCAATAAAATTGTAGTATGTAGACTTTTGCGACTGGTTTTGGGGGTAATATATAACACAGTAAAAGAAGATGGAACAACTCGCTCCTTCAAACAAGGACCAGATACTTTAAATACGAGCCAGAGGGATTTACGAGCTGTAATATCAATATAGGAGGTCATATATTGGACAAAATGGTTGTAGCATACAGTACAGAGGAAGAAGAAGAGTGCAAGTAACACCGAAGGGATGCTCATAAGGACACAGGAAAATGTCAGCAATCGCCAAACACCTTCACCACAGAGAAGATCAGGCCGTCGACTACGGCAGTGTTAAAATACTTGCCCAGAGCGACTATTACTAAGATAGGATTGTGAGGTAGTCACTTGAAATAATAAAGAATACCAATAATTTTAATAGAGGAAATAACTAGAGGTTGAGTGAAACATGGAAGCAGGTACTGCGCATTAGAGGTCCGACAAAGAAATCAGCCACCAACAAACATGACTGCAATAGTGGCAGATACGGTTCAATAGAGCGAGGCAATGCCAAGGTATATGACGCGGAGTAGAAGACGATGACACCAACCTTTAAAAGACTTCCGAAGAAGTGGAAGCATGATTAGCCAAACGTCAAGTAACTTAGTGCGACAAATAGTACAAAACTCGGAAGATAACAGTTACTAATGTTCATGGAAAGCCAGATCGAGCAAAAGTTGTTTATAAAATTAGCATCGGCTACTTTAACCGAGGAGAAGTTGTTTGGGTAAGGAAGGCCAATATGACATGGCCTGGTTTGTTTGCACCTACGTGTTATTATTAGAAGATAAAAGTTAATGTAGTTAGTGGTCATATGGAACACGTTTATGTCTATGGAATTAGTTTCGATGGAAAGGTGTTGGGCAGGAAGAAAGATCCTTGACGGGAACTTTGGCACATTAGATCCAATAGTCTATAGAAAAGTACTAGACCTAAAGAACGGTTTCAATATCAAGCCAAATTTTGAAAGAAAACTGAGATTATCAGTATTTGTAATTACAAAAAGTGTTGGTGCGAATCGTTCAACAATTGGAATGCGATCAACAGCTCCCTTTTCATTTTGAGGACAATAACCACACGAGTGCTGGTGGGATTTTCCAGAAAAAGCCAGTATCTATCATCACTCAAGCATTTCAGTTTGAGAGCTTCCAATAATATTTGCGTAATTTATCTGTACTTGGAGGATATCTTCTGTATCCTTCGGAATCGCTAATCTATTTGAATGCGGTTAACAGCACCCTCTTAATCCCCTCGACAAAAACCACATCGATACTAATGGTATTTTCAGAAACTCTTAATATTTGCTACCATTCTGGACATCATTCTATACATATTTGGAGATCATTTGTTCTATATTTTACGTAATAATAATAAGCAGGCACATCTCACAATTAGCCCGAGGTATTTAATACTTATCAGGGAGAAATCGCTATTATTATGGGTGCGATTTAAAGCTTAAAGTTAAGCCATATTAAGCCCAAAAGTCAAGCAGAAGGGCTAGCTCTGAGGATTGAAAAAGAGTACGTTCCGAAAGGCTAAGTTTTTATAATCAAATTCAAACAAGAAATTAAAGAAATAAAGGAATTGTGTCATTAAAACCGCCTCGATCAATGCACAAGAATGATCTACTTCATTCTTTAATTCTAACGGTCTCCGAATCTGTTACCCAACAAAATTAACTGAAAAGACAACAAAGAAATGTTTTATATCTTTTGGACAAAGCATCATCGGACGATAACTAAAAACTTTCTTCTTTTCCCGGTATTACTGCCGCCGTCATCCGTTTCATCCATAGGCTACCGACTCGTAGCTGGACTGTCTTCCCTCATGATGTAAAAATGTCCGTTTCATCTTAACGACATAATGGCTTTTAAACATGTGCGTGGAATTTATACATGACATATATGAATCGAGAAGTCGCCGACTGATGCGACCAGTAACCAGTACACGCAGCTACCAGTGCACAGAGTACATACATAGCTTCGTTAATTGTGTTCTTACGCAGTGATGTTACGCGCTTCGAACCGGTAGTGATTGCGACCAAGTAGATGTGATCGACGACGAAGAGACGAATATCGACAGAAACAAAACGGACAGGTAAGACAAGCGTTACAAACGAGAATTTATTTCTGTCGCGTCGTAATGATCTTTAATATGCATGCACATCGTATATGTTGTTCATCCGGTATGCGCTGGAATTAATCTTCAGATCGTGTTAATGTAGACGTAAGACGATGAGGGTATAACTTAAAGTGGAGGATTTCGTTACGCGAATCGTAAGGGGTTTGGGAGTTGTTGGTTATATCGGAATTGTTTGGGCAAATTCGATTCTTTTTGCTTCGCGTTGGATCAGGTTCGTCGGCCGTCTACTTGATTAAAACTAGAGATGATTGTAGACATCCTCATTACATGAAAATCCTTTTGTCTTTCGGAGGATTTCACGGTCGGTATTGTTTAATGCCGTTAGAACGTTGAACTTTGCAGTAGCAGTGATGTTGCATACATTTCTAACAGTAATCATTTCAAAACCTATTGGAGTAAGTGGCAAATTGAGCTTGGCGATTTTGAAAAGTCAGCAGGTCGTTATTTTACTCATTGCAGGAGCTGTGAAAGGTGAAATTTTAATGGAGAATATTGGGGTACACAATTTGAACGGAATATCAGGAAATGCTGATGTTCTACTGCAATCGAGAACAAGAAGTTAATTTCAATACTTTACTTGGACGCTATTATATTTGTTGTTAACCAAACGCTCTGTAAAATGTTTAACGAGTATTAAACGACGTTGAAAGTTAAAAAGAGAGTAATGCATAGTCGATAAACGTTGACCATCTGTAGTACCCAAAGAATAAAAAGTTTGCTTGATTAGAAAAGAGCAATGTCAATATCAACAATTTGATTTATGAATAAAACGTTAAAATATGGTGTAAATTACTTCTCAGTTTCTTTTCAAATTCATTGCGCAGCAACTACAACGAAATTTATTTTTATTGGAAATAATTTGAGAAGATACTTGAAGCGCGATTTCTTTCTATGTTTGTTTATTAATTTCGTCGCATGCTTTGGTCAACCTTCTGATCTGGCGTAAAGAACAGCAATTTGTGTATGATTTCTCTTTGGTAAACATCGGCACAATTTCGAAACTTCATTCCTTATTGGCTAGTTCCAGAATTCATAACAACCTTTTGTTGGTAAGAGATAATATTGCTTCCTGGCACGTACGAAAAGCCGCTGATTTTACAATAATACATCTATGCTCAGACAGGAAAAGCTATATTATATCAATAAAGTCCCATTATGGCACGATTTTGATTCCGTTCGATGGTAAGAGTTGGAAGTATGAACCAAACTTTAGTCAAAAAATGGAAGTGTATTAATATTAGCGTAGAGACAGCCATAAACAGTCAATAACCAAATACGAAGAATTTTTCTATTAAGTAATGACCACAAGCTTCCTTCCCTGTCGAGAAAGATGTGACAATAATTTAGTTAAATTTCAATTAACAGCAGAAAATTATATGTTGTAAACTTTGAGTCCCAAAGTTGAGGCCAATGGCACATTTGCATACGACGATTCGACGGTTTTCTTCTGAAAGGTGATGTGACAGATGAATCTTGTACGGACGATACTTATGCCCTTTCAAACAGGCTTAAATTGTTGTCTAAAGAACGATCAGTACTTATTCAACGATCTGATGTCTTTACAATTGCTGTTATCTTTGTGAAAATCGCTTCCTCCTTGTCTGATGATATGCTTGGACCTCCAGATCGGGGATTATCTGCCATACTCCTAATAGTTTTGAATATTTCAAGAAGTCTCTCAACTGTACTGTGCGCTGTTAGACATAGTTCTGATCAAATTCAGCTGCAACATCGCTGTGGGAGTATCATGCTTATCCACTAATAAGAATGAGCATTAAGTGCTCTCCAGTAGTCAGAATTTATACCTTAAAAGAAATTACATCAAATCCCTATGCTGCGGTACTTCTAGCCCATCCTGTAAAATTCTCCGTAAGAATTAGTAGATCTTACCAAAGAAAACCCAAAAAATTGATTCAGCGCATGGAACGCAAGGATAATGGAACGCAAGGATAAATAACGAAAATATTAGAAACTTTGTGTTAGAGGATTGGATTATTGTAACATATATTGGGCTCACGGTAAATGGTTCGAAACTAACAGCCTAGTTGGCAAGTCACGCTTACTTCAAATCAAGCTTGAAAATTTTGCCAATATCAAAAGAATTTACTTCGTAGCATAATAAATGATAAGTCAAAGCTTAAGCCGTGCAAATTTTCAAGAGGAACTGCTTTAATTGCTTTGTGAGATTGGAAGAAATGTTTACATTTGAAGGAACTAAGTAGGCATTTCGTTCCACATCAGATTTCCATAAAATGTTCGCTTTTCACCAGTATTTCTGTTCCCGTTTTATTGTTCATTACACAATTATAGTCTATTATTAGTCTGCTCATTTTCAGCCATTCTAGAAAATTCTTCTTTTTCTATCGCACACTGGTGTCCATTTCAGGACTTGTCGAACCGCTTAACTAAGTTTGAGCTTGTTCTTCCTTGTGACTATCAGAATTGTACACTAAATTATTTCCTTTCTAAATGTATTTTTCTATGCTTTTATATCTTGAACTTGTATGATATTTAGCTTTATTTAATATTTTCTTTTTACAGTTTTCTTGTTTTTTCGCTCTCTGCTTTCTGTTTATTGTCGCTTTAACCTAACATTTTGTAGTCGGGCTCAATTCTTCCTCATCTCCGTCACTCAATTACCCGTCTTTTATTACATATAGTTTGCACGAACTAACATCTGCAGATCAGTTTCTAGAGCTGAAATACAATTTTGTAAGCTTCCTAACCATCCACGAAAGGTCGTGCTTTGGTTCGCGTTGATTGGTGAGGATATTTTAAATAGATGTAGAATCTCATGATACCAAAGCGTGAGCTAACTAGATCTTCAATGTAGCTCGACGTCATTCTGAGGGGACTCCTCCTCCAGGACTTCTCCGATACGTTAGACACCCGCAAGGAACAGCGGAAAATCCGGATGTAACTTTCCCAGTTTTTGACCAGAGGATGTACTCACTCCTCGACAATGGTGGAATTGTCTAGCTGAATGCGGTCATTTTACATGAACCAAGAAGCGTTAGCCGTCATCATCCGAAACGTAGCATTCTGCAGTCGGGCAAGAGTAGCGCCGGCCGCATACATCGATGATCCCACAAGCGGTAAATTATAATCTTGTTCAAACGGGATACAGACTGTTTGTTGCGGTTAAGAATATAGCTGTTACGGACTGCACGTGTGGTCACCGACTAAGAGTGAGATCTAATGTAACTCCTAAGTATTTGATCATTGGCCTCGAAGGGATTGGAGTGTTGTCCAGGACGATGTTGTCGTGGGCCGATAGACCTCTTTTAACCTTCCTATACTCACGTCAAAATATGAAACACGTATACTATACTATATAAGTCGGTCTCACAGACCGTATGCGTGAGTATACGAAGGTTAATAAAAGTGGACGGACAAGCACTTCTCATTGATCACCATCCTTCGGTTGAAAGCCCAGTCCACAAAGTAGTCGGTGGCTATTTGCAGACAATGATGTTCTGTCGATGTAGTGTAGCAGATCGTGTTATCCGCATAAATTGCCAGCTCTGTTTCTGGCGTCCTGAAGATGCAGTACATGCATAAGGTAAAGAGGTCGGGGAGCTGGTAAAGAGCCTTAAGGAAGTCCTACCATGATGAGGAATGGGGTTACTTCAAGAAGTTGCCAATGTTCACCTGAAGAGTGCGGTGGACCAGACCATATTGCTACGAACCCCAGGTCATGATCGCCAAACCCTATCAAAGACATTACCGAAGTCCAAGAGCACTACTCATTGCTGGGTACATAGTTTGCAATATTTACTGAGTTTGTAATATTTCTCTAAATACAATGTTTTTATATTGTCTTTTCTTTCTCCTATTTCTCTAACAAATCTAAATAAGCTCAGTGCTTTATATTTTTCCATGTTTTGGTCTGTCGTAGTTATCCATACCTTTTCACCCAAATGTAACGTTTGGTAATCTTCTAAATAACCTCTTAAATACATTCTAAATACATTCGAATGACATTGAGGTGGAGTGAATTATGAATTGTGAGTGAAGGTTTGGGATGAACTCTCCAGCATATATAACACATGAATCCGCACACGCACACATAATCAATTTAGCTGGTAATAAATTTAACGAAACGAGGATTTCATGAGTTCGGATTAGCATCTAAATCAATATCACCAATTCCCAGCCTCGATTCCATACCATTCCGACTTATTGCCCATTGCATCGTTTCAAAAGCAATCGATTGTGAGTCACGAACTACATCAAACGGTTCTTGTCCATTTACGGCGTTTTATAGAACGAATCGAGCGCGCGGTGTCATCCGCGTTTACCTGTCGTAATTATGGACGACTGACCAGTAATAAAGTTTTAGTATCTTCACGGCGTAATTCGATTTTATGTAACTCGGCTCGAAATGCCTTTCACTCCTCTTTTCGGTATTTTTTTCTCGCAGACGCTCTCGTAAAATGTAAACATACTCGAACGAGAACTGCTCTTGTGATTCCTCTTTCATACCAAGAATAAATGATGATTTATGGGACAGAAGTGAGGACGACTTACATACGCTTGAAAGTGGATTACGACGTAGTCAAGTTTTTTTTTTCCTCGATTCGTACCTGTATACAATTTACTCCTTTCCATTTATGGATGGATTAAACGCGATGAAAGCTACCTGTTTATGCCTCTGTTTATGTTTGCGACTGGAATATATCCCAAAATTAGAAACACCAAGGGAGAGGGTTTGAGGAAGTTCCTGCACGATTATTATTATAGGCGAAATCATGGCAAGATCTGACCATTCTAATTACAAGATCTTTTCAATTGATCTGCTTCCTTATGTACATACAACGTATCAATTATTTTGTACAACTACAACTTATTTCGCACACAAAAAGCGGAATATCTCTTTAATTGGCCGTTATATGTAAAACAAAACAAAGAGAATAGAGTTTCTTACGCATCGAATATACATGTTTTTCTTCTTTTTTTTTTTTTTCTTCAGAATTAGCAAGACAAAGGAAGTGTATGTATGTTTCCATTGTAATGAGCACTTGCTTTGGCGGTTTTGCAACAGTGCAAGATAACAAGCAAGAATATATACATTCGTTGAGTATGATTTGTTCTGTTTCTTTCCTGGACGTATGTACGTACATACGCACTTTTAACATGTAACGTTTGTACTGGATACCGACTATCCAATTAGTCGCCTTGTAATTTTGCGCTTTTAAATGTGGGAAAGTTTTGGCGTATATAATAAGATAATGTTTTAATAGGTGCCATCATAATTTCTCGAACAATTTAAGAACGATTTAGGACAAAAATATGGAACTAATGGATCGAAATTGAGAAATTAAAGAAACAACGAAGTGAATCGACCGAATATAGGTTTTTTTTTCGATTAATTTTGTTGCAATACTTTGTTTCGCATTTATCCAAGCGATATAACCATCCAATCTTATTAATTTCATCTTCAAATATTTTATAAATATGTATGTATATACGAGGGATGCTTTGAATTGTCTTTAAATTTGGCTCTTGTCCAATTGCATTAATCTTGTAGGTCACGGTATTAGTCAGAGACAAGTCTTGACAAGTTTACGCAGGTATTCCATGCAATATTATACTGCTGATTTTTCAATCATGAAAGACGCGACTAAAATACATCATCAAAGGGGATGTAAAATCTCCACAAATTGTTGAACGCTTGCAATGTGTCTTTAGAGAGTCTTTAGACTATGGAAGTACAGCCTATTCTTGGATCGATGATTTTATAGCTGGCAGAACGTCAATAGAAGACGATCTTTGCGGTGGAGAACCGAGCACCTCTGTAAATGAAAGAAACATTGCTGCAGTGGAGAACTTACTAAAAGATGATAATGATGAATAACTATTCATGAAATTGGTGTTAGTGTAGAAATAGGTGCTCAACAGGTTCATGAGATTTTACACGATCATTTGGGCGTGAGGAACGTTCCAGTTCGTTGAGTACCCAAGCCGTTTAGACCGGAACAGAAACTCAACTTGTCCGACATATGGAGTTAAAGTCAAGAGTTTCTGAGTTGTGACCACAACTAATTCTGGCAACGGATAGTAACTACTAATGAAGCATAGGTAACTTGCTTAAAGTCTGAAGCCAAAAATCATGCGGATGAATGACGTAAACTAGGAGTAAGTCTTCCGTTTAAAGCACGTGCAGCTCCGTCGGTTAAAAAAGTAATGTTTATTGCTTTCTAGGATTTCGAAGGCACTATTTTTGTTTTTTTGCCTTTATTGTTTACCGAAGGGTATTATAATCAACGCAACTTATTCTTCTAATCTTTTAACTGGCCCGTTGAGACAGGCGCTTTGTGAGAAACGGCCTGGTAAATTACATAAGCATCCATGTACGAAATGAAATATTTTAGTGATATGCCTGAAAGTTTGAAACATCGCTCTTATTCAATCGTCAAGTCTGATTCATATTACGCTCTAATTTGAACGCAAATGTAAGAGCTTTGAGACTCTGGATTATTCCAATATCAGCACAATAAGAATTTTTGTTAGATTCCATGAGAACTGAACACATAAAAGTATGAATGAAAATGGATTTATTAAAGACAAATATAAAAGTTGTGATGCATTAATAATCCCATTGCAATTAATCATAGTTTTGGAATTTTACCGGATAGGTTATGGACCAAACGATTGGTGTCCGTGTGGATCCTATCAATAGTGCAGTAAATTAAAGTGCTGATGAGAATCCAAGAAGACCCATACGACAACAACCACAACAATTGGATATTTGGAAAAGTTTCCTACAGCGAATTATTACGTAATGCTTGCACGTCCATCCTTAAAAAATCAGTTGACGTATGAGCTTAAGCCAATAGACCGTTGTAACGCCGATAACAGGTCAGTTCGATTTTTGAGAACTAGAACGCAAATTCCAACGCATTTTCAACTTGGTGGCTTTGTAAATAAGCGGATTTTTCGAACTTGGGATACGAGCTGTTTCATGAGGAAATTGATGCACTGTCCAAGAAATACAGTAAAACATAATTTTAGGGCAGGCGATATAATTGGGCACTCCCCTCTTCATTCACCTTCTTTTCCATTCTCCCTTTGCTATCCTCGGTATCTTTCGTTCCCACTTTTCCAATTTGCTATCCAAGTTCCTGCTCCGTACAAACCCGTAGGTGTTATTATCTATTATTGCAAAGTATAATAGTTATTGATTTGGCGATAGTTATCGATTTTCATTTTGTATTTGATGCGAATTTTCTTGCAATCTCCGTTTTTCCCCTTCTTGGTAATGACTATACTCGTAGATATTCAAATTCCTCTA
The DNA here is from genome assembly GCA_038088585.1 of Chrysina gloriosa. NCBI lineage: Eukaryota > Metazoa > Arthropoda > Insecta > Coleoptera > Scarabaeidae > Chrysina > Chrysina gloriosa. The sequence goes on along the minus strand of CM076093.1, from coordinate 23,073,453 downwards.
CTATTCCCAACTCATATATCTTTTCCTCTGTCATTAAAAGAACAAATTTCTGCATGAATGGTCGTGAAAGACGTTAGCCAGCGATTTTGTTTAAAAATTAATTGCATTTTCTCTATGTATGTCGTTTATTAAGGAGAAATACATAGGTTTTATTTATAAAAATTAATTGGGCGTTATTATGAGAATACTTTTCCTTTATTCGAGTCTACTGGATAAATAACCATTATTGTTAAAGCTTGAGACATTACAAGAAAGAAGTTATGTTTTCACTGCACTATCTGGCGACAAAATCTAATAAAAGACCCAACAATTTTTCGAGTTTTCCGTCATCAGTCTCCATACGTTAATGAGGAAAGTCAAGAAAATTTATTGACTAAGAACAGATTATTTAGAAAATACTTTTCAAAGCTCAATTTTCTGATGAAATATATGAACAAAGTTGTTCTTGCAAATAAGAATAAGGACACTGTGGTTAAAATAATACATATATAAAAAAATTCCCTTACCACACCCTTCACAAATAATTCCAAATACGCATTTCAGCAATTAAGTTGCCATCCTCAGTGGAAAACTGGGGAATTCAGTGTCATTAGCGATATACGACTAACGCCCATGACGAACACCACACAACGCGCACTATACTATTGCGGCAACAAAGAATTGGACAAATAGGATAATTCATTTTAAATCTGGCTTTAGCCTTGTCCAATGTCATCATTGTGCTGCTGAAAAAATGCAAATAATTGTATTACTAGGGGAAGAATGGTCCATAAGAAGACTAGGAATAGATTTGGAGTGTCCAAAAGCGCTATTCACGACATCAAAAAGTAAATGGGTACATCAAAATTGACACGAACGTGATAAGCGACTGGCTTATACTGCTCAAAAATAGTCAAGATAGCCTATAAGACTCGTCCGGATTTTTGTTTCCGCAATAGTAGAACCTCTTTTCACTGGGGATGGCAACTTAGTTGCCGAAAGACGTATCTGGAATTATTTTCGAAAGTTGTGCTAAGGGTATTTTTATATATTGTATATATGGAGTTGTTGTTTGCAACTGTGATGTAATGATGGTTGCCTACAATTTTTGAAGGTAACTGTAACCCACACCTAATAAACGTTCTTGAAAAATTTATAAACAAATATCTGATAGAAGCCAAACAATATTTCCCAACAAATGCAGCGTAATTTACGTAAATATGTAACCAATTAGTTAACCACAATCATTCAAAGAAAGCAACCACAATGCTTTCTTTTCATTCTAATCGCGCGTTACAATCTCGCCGTCATTTGCATTAAAAAATGTTGTTAGCATTGACATACTTTCCGAATTAGACATAATCTGTCGGCGTTTTTGGTCATTCCTCATCGCCTAACGCCTCTTACGAAATCCACGAAATCCGTAAAATTGTATAATTACCATAACTCTTCGAAAACAAAAATTGTAAATAACACCATCTTCGCAATATACCACGTTGCATTTTATAGCGTGGGTGGAATCTGTGAACTTTTTGGATACGAAAATATCCAAATTCGATCCTATTAGAAAGTTTCTCGGTATTGTACGCGATAATTAATGCACCGCTAGCAGAACCACGTGGAATTTAGCAACAACGGTGCGTGTTATTTTTGTAATTTATAGTCGTAATTATTAGTATCGATTGTAGGTAAAATTCGTTCAATAGTTTAACTTATGTAATTTTCGTATTATACGCAAATTTTTGCGTTTTGTAAAAATCGGATGAGTTACATAAGGAACGGTGCGTTTCTGCCGTTCGTGGCGTAATATCCTTTTATTTTTGTTCGCATTAAGGTTAATATGATTGCTTAACGATTGGAAAATGATCGAGATCGATGTCAAAAGTAAGCGAATATGTATCGCTAAATAAAGGGAAGGTATATTTGTCGAGCTTTTGCGGGAAATGTCAATAATGTATGATTCAATCAGAGAAACGTCAATTATCACCAAGCTTGGAATATTACGTACCAAACGGTAATAGTAATGGTAAGTAAGAAAGTTGCATCATAAAAACTGTATCTCCTTCTGAGGCGTACTTTAAATGTATTTGTGACTCTGCACGTCAAAAGTTGAAACTAAGATAAGTAAGAGGTATTAATTAACCTTCCTATACTCACGTCAAAATGAAAGACGTATACTATACTATATAAATCGGTCTCACAGACCGTATTCGTGAGTATAGGAAGGTTAAAGAATGCTTAAGATGTGGTATATCTTCCTCAATTAGAAACATTGATGTTTGTACATGTGAGAGGGATTCGATATGAATTCTCTCACAATGCACGTATTACGCATTTTTTTACAGTTATTTTTTCTACAGAAGTGGACAACTTGCGGTGGCACAGTCTCCCGCAGTAGCTGCAGTCGCGCTCTTCGGCTACCCGCCGTACATGTGAGAGGGATTCGATATATACATAAAAATTGTATACGAAATTACAGCACTTACAAAGCCGTACTGACGAGCGGTATAACCGCGAAACGTACGTCTACGGATGGCAAGCGAAGATCAAAATTTTGTAATGTGCAATTTTCCCACGGCGGGTAGCCGAAGAGCGCGACTGCAGTTACTGCAGGAGACTGACACCGCAAGTTGTCCACTTCTGTAAAAAAATTACTGTAAAAAATGCGTAATACGTGCATTGTGAGAGAATTCATATCGAATCCCTCTCACATGTACAAACATCAATGTTCAGACGATATATACATAAAATTTGTATACGAAATTACAGCTCTTGCAAAGCCGTACTGACGAGCGGTATAACCGCGAAACGTACGTCTACGGATGGCAAGAGAAGATCAATTAGAAACTTAAAAACTAGGAAAATTTGCGGTTTATTCTTTGGATACTGCCAAATACGTTTCTCAACAGTTAGGATGCCATCCTCAGTGAAAAGAATCGTGAAATAAAAAACGATACTTACTAGTTTCAGTTAAAAATTTACGTTCCATTGAGGATGATAACTTAGTGATCGAAATACGTATTTCAAAGTACATATTAAAATTCGTGTTGACCCGCTTAATTTGATCGTGATATTGGACATGAACTCGTATTATTTTTTACAGCTCCAATAGGATGTGACATTTCCAAAAGGAGGGAAGCAATGACAAGAGGAACTTGGATCATGTTGATCTTGTGCGTTTTAGCGGAACGGTCAATAAATTCGGAATTGACCGGGAATCATATATGTCAAGGAGAAGAAAGGTTTGTATACGCCACCATATTTCCTAGCTGCAATTTGTCGTAATTTCGTTGTAATTTCCAACGCAAGGTTAAGAACCATCTTTGTTATGAACGAGCTCGATCATTAAAGTACTGTCATGAATACCAACGGGTCACACGATTCACAGAGTTTACTTTGAGCAAACCGACGTCCTTGTCCTTGTTTAGCACATCCCGATGAACAGCCGTAATAAAACAGCAACAGTACAAACATCTTAACAGAGCGATGTTTACGTTTTACATTAGCGCGAGGACGCAGACTCTAAATTCCTTTCGGCGATAGTGCGGCTTATCTCCTTCAACTACAATTCATTAAGAAATCTATTCACGCAGATTTAGTTTCACTAGGATCGGGACTAGTAAATTATATTTACGCTATTCGTAAATCGAACTTTTTCAATTGTGTTAATTACATATTCCTGTCACAAAATTCGTATACCTATCGGAGGCATTTCCATTGAACACGATAGCGATCGACTTGAAGGAAGTACGCTATTAATGCAATTTACTCCAAGACGGAAGAATCCAGTTCTATGTTCCTAATCCGGTTTATAGGCAAGGCGTACGCCTATTCGCATGAAAGAAAGTAAAAGTTTATGTTTGTAAAAGCGGTGTACGTAGTAGAGCTTGTCTGCGTCATGTTCGTGATTTTTCATTTCTTCAGGTTATATAGGCGTTGAATACTAAATCTTGTTGCTTGTCGCTTGTTAGGTTCGTATTTGTGTACGCGGTAATTTCCTATTAATTATTAAACCAAAAGAAATTGTAGGAAAAGCCAAGTCAAAATACTAGTTGTGAATACACACATACAATCCCTTGAGATTTACGATAATGTCCCCTCTGCTAACGAAACATATGTCCAGAAATTCGTTAAGAATTACGTGATTATCAGTTACTGATGTGATCTGGTGGCTGATTTATAAATCAACTTTGACGCTTTGCCAAGATATTGGTGCAGTAAAATTTGGAGATTTGGAGTCAGTCCCTCGACTTCTGTGTTTTCCAGTAGAATCAAAGACTGACAGGCAGTTGTTTAGTATTTAGGACAACTTTGAACCCAGACTATTTAGTATCAAGGAAAAGACCAATAAAATCTGAATTTTTGTTATCGATCAAACTCCTAATACTTCAGCGCTTTTCGTATCACCATTTCGTGGTATTTTTCCAAAATCTAAAATACTTCTTAATTTGCGCCCCGCGTAAGCACTTTTTCGAAAATTTTCCGTAGAATCAAGCAGCAACAATTTCTCAAAATTTAAACTAACTATGAAGCCATGTCCTTCAAAGTCTGGACAATCAACAGCAAAGTCGGGAATTACTTTATCCGTTTCTTTTTCTTCTTTCTCTCCTTTTTCAACTTTTTCTTCTTTTTCTTCTTTTCCTTCTTTTTCTTCTTTTTCTTTTTTTCTTCTTATTCTTCTCTTTCTTCTTCCTCTTGTTCTTCTTCTTCTTCAACTTCTTATTAGGACTAAGCCCTGTTTAGTACATTATGCATAATGGAACTTCGTTCGGAATTGAGCTACAGCTATCTCTCCACATCTTGGCCATCACGGTCTTTGCCAGTGTATCATCGCCCATTCGCTCTATAAGGTCTGTCCAGTGTTTTCGCCTTTTTGTTTTAGCAACCAATTGAAATCGTCGAATTTCTACAACTCCTAGTGGCTTGGTCTCGCCACATTGCATTAAATCTAAAAAATCTGTCCAATTGTGCTTTGGAGAAATATTTTCGAAAATTTCTTGTAGAATCAAAGGTGAACAGACAGTTTCAAACTCAAGATGAATTTTGAAGTGTGGTTAGTAAATATTAAGGAAATGAGTCACAAAATTTGAAGATATTTCATGAATGAATCCAACCCTTAAGTTTCTGGACTTTTTGTACTGGTCCCTCATTGTTCTGTGTCTTATAAAAGTCAAGCAATAACAGACAGTTGTAATTCTGACCAATTTTAAAACTGTAGTAGTAAATCTCAAAGAAATTGACAGTTCAACTTAGATATCCATTCCACCATTGAATCAATCCTTGAACTTTAGCGAACTCTGCACTTGTGGTTCGCCATTTTTCCCCCAAAATGTAAAAGATTTTTTCATTCGTTTCATTGCTGCGTTTCTGCCCTTTTCTTGTCTGCGTTCTGTAGTTTTGCCCCAAATCTACATCCCTTTAAGGGTGTTCGGTACTTTTTCAAGATCGGTTAATTTTTTTTTTTTTATTGGTTTCAAAACTATTTCAGAAGCTGTATATTTTAGCTTTAAAAGATGTATGTATAACAACAAAATACTAACTGTTCACAATTTTAAGAGTTCTGGCAGGTCTAATATTTTGTCAATAATAAGGGACGAACCTGCAGCTTTACAGACTTGCAATTTTGAATACCACATACTCGCTACCGTAGCTAAGACTTGTCAAAGAGCATTGTTGTAAATTCCTTTTGTTATCGTTGCTTTCTTGAAGCTTTCTTGTAATTGAGATTAAATTTAGCAACGAGCAAGGAATTGACAAAAAGAAACTCGTTGACAAGTCGTAGCTATCGTGACGAATACACAATGTGCAAAATTTCAAGCCTGTAAACTTACTGGTTTTTCATGTATTATTGACAAAAAATTGAAGCTGTAGAAGCTCTTAAGACTGTAAGAACTAGTATTCTATCGTTACCCACACTACTTTTAAAGGTCAGATATGCAATTTTCAAGATAGTTTTGGAACCAATAAAAAAGCTTAAGTTTAACCGATCTTGAAAAACGTACCGAACACCCGGAACGATAGATGTTTCAAATTCAAATTTGATGCCACGTTATTAAATGCGCAGATTATAAAGAAAATTCGTAGTATAATCTTGAGACTCGTCAATGGATCAAACCATTAGGCCTAGGGGATTTGCGCTTTTTGCATTTAGCCCTCGTCATTTTATTCCAATTTTGGATTATTTTCCAGTTAGGGTTTGATTCAGTATTACTGCTTGTAGAATTCGACAATAGTCAACACATGGTTTCAGTTGAGACAAACTTTGCACTGATATTATTAAATATCACAAGGATAAACAAATAAAATCTGATGATCTGTCTTCCATCAATTAATTCACTGAGGATTTTAAACTTTTTATGTAACAGTTTCGTCGTATTACCCTAACCCCACAAAATTCCTTGAGTTACGCTTTGAAAACGTCTTCTAAAAGCTCCTTACAGACACGGAAGGGAGGAAGTCATCATTGTGCTTCTGCACTCTTTGTACCTGAACTTCGTTGTTTTGACACAGATTTAGAAGATTTCTTCAGCTATGCTTTGAAGAACTTTGCGAAACCTTCTCGCAGAATGTTGGATTTCGGTGCTTTCTTCACGTGCGCTCTGCCGTTTTATTGGTAACATCTTGTAGAATCAAAGAATAAATACTGAACAATTGTGTAGAGTTCAGACCAACTTTGAAGGCATGGAATTAAATCTCAACGAAATTAGTAGTGAAATCTGGAGAAGTTGAAGTGACTTGGTAAATTTGCCCGTCTGCATAACTGCGTCGCCGTACCTCCCTAAATCTGGGAGGTTTCTTTAAACCCTTCCGAAAACTACCTGTAGAATCACAAGAAGAAATGGTCGTAGTGCTTCTGTACGCTTTGTATCTGTGCTTCGTCGTTTTGCCACAAATCTAGAGGATTTCTTCAGTTATACTTTGAAGAAGTTTTCTAAACGTTTCTTGTATAATCAAACAATAGCAAATCATTGTCTTGCTTCTACATCTTGCTGTATGTGCTTCGTCGTTTTGCTATAAGTCCAGGTGATTCCTTCAGTTATAATTTAAGCAATTTTGTGGAAAGCTTCTTGTAGAATCCAGGAATATCAACTGATCGAGGTTCCTCTGCACCCTTTCTAGATGTGTTTCGTCGTTTTGCTATAAATCCAGATGATTCCTTCAATTATACTTTGAGCAATTTTTCTGAAAGCTTCTTGTAAAATCAAGGAATAGCAAATTATCGAGGTGCCTCTACACCCTTTCTATATGTGTTTCGTCATTTTCCTACAAATTCAGGGGATTTCTTCATTCATACTTCGGGAAATTTTTCTTAAGCCTTTCAGTGGAATAAAAGGAATAGCAAGCTATCGTTGTGGTTCAACGCACTTTCAATTTACTTTTCGATATTTTGACACAAATCTGGACCTCTTCAGTTATAGATTGGGAAAGCTTCTTATAAAAGCAATCTGTAGCAAAGCATTATTGGGACCTTATTCACGCGTACTCTGTATATTTGTTTCCTATCAAGGTCTCGCATTTATGATTTGGAACCGTGCATTTTGTAGAATCAAACAACATCAGACAAACAACAACAAACAACAATAATTGTTTGACAATTGTTTTGAATTCAGACCAACTTTCAAGCGATTTTATGAAATGTCAAAATTATGTGTAGTGAAATCCGAACATCTTTCATCAATATCCTTTCTCTGTACCTGGACTTCCTTTATAAAAACAAGAAATATGTAAAGTATTAATCGATTTAGTTTAACATTGATAATTACTCGGCATTGCGTTAAATACTAGACCAAAACGTATCCTTGGACTACTAATAATCTACTCTGTTTTTATTAACTAATAAGTTCACTTTACGTTTATGGAAATGATTAGAAAAAAATAGAACGTGACACGTGTAGGCACGTATTCGCTAAGACGTATTTACAGGTAACAGTAAGTATGTACGAGTATTAGTAATAATTCGACTTTCCTATCTCTTCCAATCTAATTACTGACCTCGGGACACTTAGACACGTTAACAAATCTTCAAATCGGTTTCCTTTACGATCGTTTCGCCTGAGAATTTCAAAATCCGCACCGACAATATTAATGGTACGGCAACGTTCGGTACGATACACGAAAGAGGTATTTTATCTTGCGTTGGCTAGCTATAGGGTGATTGGTTCTTGGTAACTTGCAGTTTGTATGCACCGCTACTTTTATATAATCGTACCTGACTAGGCACAAATGCAGACTAGACTCTCACTGCAGTTCCGTGTTGGCGAATTGAAGGTATTTTTTCATTGATAAGATAAAAGTTGTACAAATTACGTAAATTATACAAGTAATTGAAAACTAGTAGTTACGTTTAGACAGTTAATATTACGAAGGAATAAACGTAGAGAAGGTGGAATATAATTCTCAATTGAACGAACTTAAGCAGAGGTTCGTTACTTTGGCAGCTCTCAAAGGAAACTGTATAATGGCTTGCACTGCAAGAACAAGTTACATATACCAAGAAATGCCACGTAGAGAATTGTACCTTTATAATCTCAATGTGCAACCGTAAACTAGTTTCGTCCTTATTAGGACTCTTCAGCACGGTGTAGCATTCTACAGTTAATAAAGCCATTCCCTACAGGTAGATGTTACCTAATGGAATTGCCTTATTAATTGCAGCGTGCTATACCACACTAAAGAGTCATAATAAGGACGAAACTAGTCTACGGTTGCAGTCTACAATTAATAAAGCATATCAGCTACGTGACATTTTTTGGCATATGTAATTTGTTCTTGTAGTGCAAGCCATTACACAATTTTCTTTGAAAACTGCCTAAATAACGAACCTCGTTTAAGTTCGTTCAATGTTTTACATTTATTCTTACCTAAATTGCGTTTGATTGTACTGTGGTAATTAAGAAATTTATCATTATATTAATCGCATGGTCAGCAAGGTAGAATATTGATCATCTGGTCGCTATTCTCGATATAAATTGGTAAAAAGAGCAAGGTCTTATTGATGGCTTTGTTGAAGCAACGCGATATAAAAGAACAGGAATACACTTTCGAATTAATTCGTTGTAATGGAATTTGGAATTAATAACCTGCAATTAACTAGCTCTTACCAAGGTAGTACGGAAATTATTCAGGAAAAAAAAGGAACAAACTGGTGTTCAATGCCTTTTATATGCTAAAAATATCATAAACGTATTCAGACAGCTAATTTCCTTCTTAATATTTTTGTACACTAACCTCGAACATATTCTTTCTCTAATAAGCCCACGTAAATGCCTTCATTAATTTGAACTTTTCGTTAAATATTTACGGCTTGACTGGTAAGTAAACTAAGCAACAACAAAATCTGGTATATTCATTTACTATTTTGTAATACATATGTATTAATTTTAAAGGAATTCCTTTGTTGCCGACATTTTTGAGTTTGCATTCTTGAAAGTGTTATAAGTAGAATATATGAAGAAACAACCCCCAAATCCGTTAGTATCCTTTTCTCACAAATACACTCTGTTAAAGAAATATCGGGAATTATACACTAAAACAGAAAATATCGTTTCAATCTCCCAAATTGTTTTGTCCCCTTTTAGACAGGTTCTGTGCGATGCACCGGTGTTAATTCTTCCGTAAATTTTATTTAATGATATCAATGGTCTCAAAGGCGTCCTTCAGAAACTCATAAGCTGGGGTTGGAGAATAAATGAAAGTCACATGGGGCTATATCTGACTAATATGGGAATTGATAGATGAGTTTGTTAAGTATTTGGTTAATAATTTGTAGAGACAATTTGATTGACACAAAATACTGACTAATAATTGTTTATTTACGAATCACGAATCTGACCTTTTCCGGTGAATGTCTCATAACGCCTAGATAGTATTGTTTGTTCACAGTTTGTCCCTCAGCAGAAATATTTCATTACGAGTGGATAAAACCACCATGCCCAAAATTAGGTGGTCAACATGGATTTTATTATCGAGGCATTTTTGAGTTGGATTCTTCGTTTTAGGTTCGTTATCGAAGTTCCATTCCATTGATAGCTAGTTTGTACTTCGAACTCACAAGCATAAGGGTGAAATAGGGGCTTATGAGCCACATTTCACCCGTTACGATGCCCTTCAGTTTGCAGTGCTACTTTCGCCAAAAACTCAATTCCTCCGGAATAAGTCGTGTCGTAGATCATGCCTAAAATATCTTACGTACATAATAACTGCTAACATATTCGTAAGATATCCAGATTCTGAACCATCTGTCTTAAACTGGAATGATTTGCCGTTGACATTTCCGTCATTTTATTCTTCTTTTATCGGTGGAAGACGTTGGAGATCGATTGAATCGATACCACCTTTCAACCATTTCTTGTTTATCTTTACTATTATTACATATAACCGCGGGCGTTCTTCGACATTTTCAATGACCCGCCGTAAGAAGTTTCATTGACAACTCCAAATGTAAGGACAATTCTGATTGTTATTTCTATCCCCCAAGAAAATTTATGAAACAGGTCGCAAGCTTACCGGGAAAGAAGGAGAACATGAGAAGTTTTACCTCAAAACTTTTATTTACGGTCTTGAAGTGAACAATTGGCTCAAAATGTCTGTTATTATTTGTTTTAATAGGCAGTCTTCCGTCGATGTAAGCAATGACAATATTCGATTCAAAGTTACTGATTTTTCACACATTTTGATCGATAATTAACTCTTTCCGACATTCTTGTGTATTAAATTGAATAAAGGTGATAGCAAGGACTGTGGTGTAATTTACTGACACAAAATATCACATCGGTAAACTCGTCACCACACAATTGTTTATAATAAAATCAATGACACGTGTTTCGTTAGTTCGAGGTAAGCATCTTCAACAACCGTATAAACCGAAGTTGGTGAAGACGCTTGAAGATCCTCGAGCTAGCGAAACACGTGTCACCGATTTTATTATGAACAATTGTGTGGTGAGGAGTTTACCGATGTGATATTTTGTGTTATTAAATTGAAAATTCGTAAAGTTTAGTTTGTATTCCACATAGGAAAACGTTGAAAGAACAAAAACCGGAACAATCAAAATATCTTCTTCCAACACTTTGGAGTACATTTAGTGTTGCCAATTTCTAGTTCCTATAGCATTTTAATGGATTATGGTGCATTTCCTAACCAATGGAAAGTTGGAAGAACAAATAGCATAATTTCGCTTGCGTTGATGTGATGCCCAAAAGCAGAACAACTGATAATATCTCGATAGGGCCCCTAAGCGATTTAAGGGCGGAAATTCAACAAACTAACGACAATTTCGTCTGAAAGAGAAACTCCCCATTACCTTGTTTTGATACCGAGCTCGCCTAATGGAGAAATGCATTTCTCTCTTTGTTCTTTTGGTTTCTTCCAATTTTAAGTATTTCTTCTTGCCTCGGTTCTTTCCTCCATCTAGAGAGCTTCTAGAGAGTTGGCCATATTTTCCTTCTTTTCACCTAACATTTGTTTGCATTTCTTCTTCTTACATGGCTTTTGATTTGATCTTTTCCTGAAAAAGACATACACGGTGTTTATAAATGATTGAAACTGATAACCTGTCAATGTTAGGAACTTTTTCGTTCATATTTGCATCAGTGAAAATTATCTGTCAAAATAATAGTTTCTGATCGTATTTGCCGTAGTTGTCCGTTTCGGGGTGTCCTTTTGTTTTTATTGCCCTTTTTATTTATTCATTTTTCGTTACATTCACAACCAGTTCTTGTAAGAAATCTTAATATACATTTTCTTTTAAATTTTTCGTTTTTATTATGGTTAACATATGAGATGCTAATGTATCTTCATATTATCGGAGTCAAGCCGTGTAGTATCAAGTTAAACAAAAAGCGACATATAATCATTTATCAACAACCGTTATCTGCGCGTATGCATGTTGCACCGAGTGTATTCGATGACGCAATCGTCATTTCGGTATACGCATATTTACCCGCGAAGTAATTTAAAAGTAAAAGAGAATGTCATGGACCTCAGCATGCAAATGCAAGTGCATAATTTCGCATTGCACAATCTGCATTACGGTAAAATTAAATGTAGGTAAATTGCAACTGAAATATAGTGCGAATGGACTCTGGTCCGGACTTAATAATAGATTAGGATAATGAAACGTAAGCTTGATAGCGGGGTCTAAGCATAATAAAGATTACCTTAACTGCAATGCATAATATAAGCGAGTCTGGAATAAATTTGTAAGGTAGTAACATCGATGTGTAAGAAGAAAGAAAGTAAGAGTAATAAAAAATATTATGCAAAACAATGTTGAAGAAATATGTACAGTGACAATCAGCGAAATAAAGGGTAACATTTAAGATATAAATAATGACCGTATTAATATTGTTGCATCAGTGCCCTGTAGCATAATTCATATTACAAATTACCGTCCTACAGATGTTGTAATTCCAGTTAAAACATGTCGTGTGACCATGATGCTAAATTCTTTTACATATAAATAAATGAGGTTGTTATGTAAATAACTGCAGTGCTATTAAAAATATCTTCGATGAAGTCAATTTGTGACATTTAAGAAACAAGCAGGTAGTGTCGACTTTATAGCTGCTGCTCCTTTATCTCTTTTGGTGGTATAATTTATATCTTTAGTAGAAAACTGGTCAAGCTCACAGGACCTTGTATAACACCAGCATGTTAATAATTTTTCAATATTGTCGACTATTTTTAGGTTACGATTAAATCTACAAAAACGAAGGAATAAATAAAATTACCCTTACCACACCTTTTCATCTATTTTATAGATTATTTTAACACATACGTCTCCTTATTCTTATTTGCAGAAAAGGAAAGATTTAAAGGAATGTTGTCACAAATGTGGAGATGTGCTTTTGTAATCGTGCAATGTTAAAAGTGAAAATTATATCGGTCAGCTTCGAACGGAATGAAAGTAAAGAAGTAAAAGATGGTACACGCATCAATTTAGAATTGAGGCGCGGAAGAACTCGACTACTTCCTATATTTATCGAAAAGTTTTAAACTACTTCGCGACAAGTTAATGATGATGACGACTATGACGATGATCTCAGTTTTCCGGTACGAACTCTCCTGTTAACGCATGTCACTTCTAGATGACAATTTCCGCGATAGGTAAATTAATTCGTGCCGCTATAAAGATGATATCGAACATGTACCAGAACAGGATTGCATAATTTATCCTTTACGGTTAGTCCGGTAATGATTAATACCTGGCAATCGATAAGAAGAAAAAGTCAAACGGGAAACTTGTTTCTAATCAGCTCTTGGGAGATTGCATGGATATCGAAAAGAACGTGTATCTTGGCTGTTGTATAAGAGCGTAATAAATCACTTCGGCTTCGCTACGTCGCGTCGGGATTGTTAATGTTAAAGTATTTCGTACGGAGAAAGAAATTATTTGTACGGCTCTATAGTATTTAGTGCCTGTCCGAAGAGGCAGAAAGCAAAACATTGTATGCGACATCTAATCAATGGGCATTTTGTAGATGACTGAGACCTAATATTTATTATTACTGGATTTACTTTGATTAATTATATACATATGTGATCATTATGAACCATTGCAGTCGAACCACTTTCCTCGCTGAAGAACGTGGGCCATACAATTATTGCACATGCGAAGTCGCTAGTGTAGCATTGTCAACGATGGACGTTCTGCGCAGTGATAAATCACACTTGACACCTGTTGGAAGTTGATGAAGTATATTGCAGATGCAGGCGTGTGCAGTGATCAATGTCTAGTGCAAAATGTTGGGTGTTTGCTGTTCAGACCAGCACATTACATCCTAAGTTGTCAGTGTAGCACGATCACTGATGCATTTACTACGTTCTGTAGTACGTCCAATCATATTTTACAGCGCCGGTGATTTTATGTGTCCTGCATAGCACTGCTAGTGTTCTAACAGCAGCGCATCACTGGCACTGATTTTAGGAAGCTATCCGTTTTTAACAGTGCCAAGTCACGCTTAGCACTAGTAGCGTCAAGTGAACAGTAATGAACAGTAATCGTTGTATAGTATTCGATAAGCAATGTGTACGGTAATGGGCCAGTGACACTCAATACTAGTCGCGTCAAGTGCTTATTCGATCAACATGTTCATCTACGACCGCAAGTTACACATGTCGTAGCTCTTTGAACGGGGGAAGTTTGCCTAAACTTGGTAGACTGTGTCATGAACGAGTTCCCAGTGGTTTTGTGATTGGAGAGAATGTTTTAAGATAGAAATTTTTAGAATTTTTTAAATTTGAAGAAGAAGTTTGACCACTTTTCTTACTTTTGTCCTGACGTTGTACAACCAGTACTTCCTTAAAATTGTCTATAACAAAAAAGCTCTTCATGTATTGGTGTTTCTTTAATAACTAAACGGAACTTACTTTACGAATCGCCCTCGTACATTGACGTGGACTACAATTTTAAACCCGACGAGGAATAATTTTCGAGAAAAATATACGATGATGGAGATGGGGCAATAAATTTAAAATAGCAGGACTACTAATGCTAAATCTTCTACGATTTAATGAAGATGAAAATTCGCGAGTAGGGTTGCAAATGATAATAATAATAATAAGTGTGATAAGTGGCCGTTCTCTAGTGTCTCAAGCATGATGTTCAATGTGAGTAGTTTACGCATTATATGTCAGTATCTTCAGGAGGCTTATAATTACATTTCTTAAACAAATTATAAACTTAGAAGAGAACACCGGCAAACCCGGATTCCTCCAATAAAAACTAAAATTTTGTGGGTTTGTAGATAGGTCCAATGTAAGATTATTGCACTTCTTCTTATCGGCGGAATCCCCCATCTGTGGAGTTAAGAGCGCTCTAATAAAAATACTATCCCTTAAAATTGATGCAAATATCTCGAAAACTATTAGAAATATTAAAAGAAGACAGGCGTTTAATTGTTTAAAGCGCACTAAACGATAGCATAATCGTCATTTCAGAAGAGCTGGGATTGGGGCAGTTTCTCAATTGAAATTAATAAATTTTGAATTGTCGATTATGCTACCATTTAGTACTCCTCAAACAATTCAAACCCTGTCTCAACTTTCTTTTAATATCTCCAATAGTTGTCGAGGTACCTATTTGTATAAATTTCAAGGAATAGTATTTTTATTAGAGCGTCCTCTACTCCACAGATGAGAGATTCCGTCGATAAGCATAAGTGCAATAGTTTCACAGTGGACACCTCTACAAATCCATAAAGGTTCAATTTTTTGGAGAGTCCGGATTGGTGGTGTTCCCTTGTTAGTAGAACTTCGGCTGCGTATTATTTACACTTGAATAAACTGTCCCGCATTCCCCGGAATTCTGATGATTTTCTTGAATTCCTGAACAAACGAATATCTAACTTGACATTACTGTTATGGGCGTGGTTTCCATGAACTCAAAAATAAGTGTCAATCTGATGCTTAACAATTTTAAGATAGGGACAATCCAGTAATAGTGACTCGTTCCCCCAGCGTATCAAAGAAAGTAATCGTAAAATTTGTCTGGAAAACGAGTCATGTAACTACACAATTCCTTTATGCCTTCCCACTTTACTTCCTTAAGAGTCAAAGAACGATTAATGTCCAGTAGTACACAACTCTTTATTTGCCGGATGTAAGCTGCGTGGTACAAAAAACTAACCCCGAGGGACGAGTTATCCACCAACTTAGGAGGAAGTGCACAACGAATCGGGTTTTGGAACACCGAATCATTCCATCATCAGCTCATTCTCCATATAATTCCGACCGATTTCTCGTATGTTCCCAAAAATCCAGAATGGACTGGGTAGTCAATGGTTTCAGCCATCTGAAGGAGCAATCAATGCCTTTAGAATGACAATTTTGACTATTCCAATTGAAGATTGGAATTTGCAATCCTAGGACTGGAGCTAATAGGCGCGTAGTGCCATATTGGCATAGAAATATGAGAATAATTTTTTGAATGAACTGTCAGAAATTGTCAGTTAAGCTTGGAAAATGACTACATTTTTTCGATGGAAGTAAAATTTCTTGTTAAATTGTAGGATGAGAATTCGATAATTATGTCTACCAAAGATAGAATGAATGTCAATAGTCCTTGTCAGCGTGACTGTCAATTTGAAACTATGTACGATACGGCCCTGCCTTGGCAAGCACGTGGCAGGAAATACGAGTTTTGAAACGATTGAGGATCGGATAAATCGACACTTCGCGAGGTGATACTTTACGAGGGTCCAGTGTATATCAACCTTTGTGCACGATACTTTGAGATTGAAAACAGCACTTTCAGTTGATATACTATTTGTTCTTCATAACTAAATACAACAGCAAAAAAGCAGCCCTCGTACATATCGCAACTGTTTAATTTCACATACAAACAGTAACGTTCACTCTTTCCCTTCCCCATTCGTACGACTGATACCACGCATTTCTAGGAGACCGGACACCCGCTTCGATTTTATCGTTCAGATAAAACGCCCGCGAGATGCATACGGCCGCGTTTACATATGCAATCGTTTTATTGTTTAATTACGAATTGCACGTTCCAACGGACGCGATTTTGCGCCAGCTGCTAGTCGCTGATTAGCGCGTTGCGTAATTTCTGTTTCTGATGAAACGAAGATTTTCGTTCGCGTTCGAACGAGCGCGGAGGAGCAAAAGGAAACTCACCATCGTTTTGTTTTGTTTATAATTACTTTAGCAGATACGGACGCGATAAATAGGATAACTTTAAAGAGATTATGGCGGTCGCGGCCAGAAAAAAAAACGAACATAGCATATGTTTTGTGTATCATAACTTCCAGTACGATACGCGAAGAAAAAAAAAAGGAGAACATTCCTTTTACATGACCTAAATAGACGAAGCGTACATTATTTCCCACAGGCGAACATTTCGACGCCAAGTAATTAGATGTAAATTATGGATATTAAACACATAGTAAAGTTCGTAAGAAATACGATTTTTTGTTGGGATTATTTTGTAAACTTGCATTGTGTTGTCGTCTAGGCACTATTTCTTTATTTAATTCCAAGTTTCCTGGGGAATAGAAGACGAGTTTTAATTTCTGTCGCCATCCTTAAGGCCAAAATTCCAAAATAATATTGTATGTATCTAATAAACAGCAATAAATACTACATGTGTTTAGGATCTTCTAAGACATGCTTACTTTTGATTCCAGATATAAGGTCAATGTCACCAAGTACGAAATCAGGAACATGACAGTTAGAAGATACGAGTGGTGTGTTCAGGTCCCACCAAGATGTTCGGTCTATTCTGTTCAGCGTATAAATGTGACGAAAATTGAGGTAGGTATTCATTTAGTTAAGTAGGGAAAGCCCGAAAGCGTAGCGTTCAAGCTCTTAAGATGGCGTTAAGCTGACTTCCCAGACACGATGAATTATCTTCCTTCCTAGGTTCTAGATGTAGTATGTCCCAAACAAAGAAAAAGTAGAAAAATTTAAATCTAGATAACTCTCACAGGAATGAGCTCACTGCGGTTTATTTGTTCGGCAGCTTCCACAGAAAGTTGTGCAAGGTCTGCACTGCAGCTTACATTGCATACATTAATAATCATCGACGGAGGAAATTATGCTTTGCATATCGCGATAAACGAAGCATAGTGACAACATGTAGGCTGCAGTGCAGTGCTTGCACAGCTTTCTGCGAAAGTTGCCGAACAAACAAACCTCAGTAAGGTCATTCATGACAGAGTTATGTAGATTTAAATTTTTCTACTTCTTCTTTGTAAAAGCAACTCTCTCCAAGCTCCTGAAATTATTTCTTGTAGTACGACCCCGGAAGTGTAGGAACTTCCTGTTAACTAGAACGCCACAATTTCGCTACATAATCTTTACTCATATTCATTACTAAACCTAGTCCCGTGTTGACCATCCAATAAGCAGTAAGGACACCGGTTTTGGCGTAGAATTCACTTCTCTTTGGTTTTAGAAGGTTCATGATCTCGTTGAAAACTCAAGAGAACTTCTATAACATCTTGAATTGCTTGAATCTTTTTTGCTGTTTGTGGTCCAATCGAAATGGTGATGTAGATCAATTCAGTATCTTCGCCTGTGCGGTAGATGTGGTAATTTCGAGAGCAGATTTGAACCCTCTGAAAGCAGCAGTAGGTACCGCCTTTCTAAGACAATTCATTTGCCCACCTCGACTCCTCGAAGAGTTGCTATCCATATCAGGTTAATCTTAGACTTACAGAGCTTTCCTACTGTTCACTTGCGGTGTAAGTGCCGCAGCGGTTCTCACTGATTTTAGGTTTAGCAGGGTCACTTGGCTCTCAATACATGTGTGTATATGTTTAAAAGAATAGTGTTAGAAAATTCAGGAGGAATAATTATATTCGCACGATCTTAAGGAATGCGAGTAGTAACGCATAGCAAGCACACGTAAAAAAATGAATTGATACCTAAGCACATAGGCCCGTCGTCAATTATGTACTTAAAAGGAAAACATAAACTGACCTGCAGATAAGGGTGGATGTGAGTTAGATGTATCGAAGTGTTCAATATATAGCCTTTGTATGTCGCTCTAGAGAACGGCCGTATCTCCTTCCTTGTGCAGAGTTGATTTAAAATAAAAGAACTTTCATTTATAGTATGGTAATTATTGATCTTTATTTATTGCCCTGTCCGAACAAATAGCTTTTGTTGAGGCTCCCGTGTACACAAACCATGTCGAGTTGATAGACCTTGGCGTAACCACCACACGGTATGGCGATTCTCGCGCCAAAGACATATTTGTAAACTAAACGAGCTGTTTTGTCTTGAGAAAATATGGATCATCATTGCCCTTCTTATGAAACAATAAAGTTATCTTACTTCGAGAGGGTGAAAGCGCAGGAATCATATGCCTTCTCAACAGAAGCGGGACCGCATGTTACCAATTCCATCTGCTAGTGGTAAAGATTAAAAAGATCGTCAATTATTACGGAAATAATGTTATAATAATTTATTCCAATAAAATTTTATAAAACGCGAAATTCTATTTCTATTTCTGCGCTCTGTAATGATATACTGCCTACTCCATCTCAAAACTCATTAGACACGACTTCCATAAACATTGCTTTCTGGTCACGCCGATGGTAAATACATTTTTCCCATTACATCGCTTTACTAGAACTGTCAAAATCTATATAATTAGCACCGAACGTGTTGCAAAGATTTGCCTCGCCAGGTAAATAATCGTTCTTCCTTCATTAAAGTGGTAGCTATTACCGAAAGCGCTACCTACACAAATGAGCGGCTGTAATCGCATAATTGCATCTACCGTACTATCCATCTTCATCGTTTGCGCAAACCTCACCGGTGTATTTATACAACTCTTCATCGATAGAAATATATGTGGTGCATATCCGTTATTTAAGAAAGATTGGTGGTAAAATCATTTGGAATTCTAAGGCAATTATATGCTTGTTTTAAATTATAAACTGTGGGGATATTTTTAGTATACCTCAGCGCTCGAAACCAAAACTGTTTGTTAAAGGTAGCGCCCATAAAAGTATTTCTTTCACTTTCTACTTACCGCTATTACATCTTACGCCCACCGATTACCGTTTTATTTATTTTTCTCTTCTGTCCGGCCGGTGTCGGTGTTGCTTGTTTTTGTTTTCGTCGTCAATTCGAACGGCGACCTACTTCTTCTATATGTATCTTGCGCTACAACGGACGGTGTTCCAAGCCACTTCCTGCACGAACTAACTTATGGGATTTTAACGAGCGAGGATTTTTCCGTCGAGTTTAGATTTAGCGAATGGACACCTGATAAAACTAATCTGTTGGATCAGGCATGAATGGATTTTCTCCGGCAAGGTGATGTTTTTGTACTTATGCAATTGATAAATTGATATATTTATGAATCGGGTTCATTTATGAAGGGAAGCAATTCGCAATGGAGAAGCGTGGTGGCACATGATGGGATAGAAAAGAAGAGTTGTTTGTAATGTCAACATTATAGTTCTAATAGTAATTATCTCTTGTTAATATTAAGACCATATATTCTCCCTGAAAGAGATGGAACACAAGATAAGGGCTTCAAATAGGAAAGCCCATCTCGCATTCCTGGACATTGAAAAAGCTTTCCATAGAGTCCCAAGAGCTCAAATCTGGAGAATATTAAAAGAAAGAGGAATCCCGAAAAAGTTAATAAGACTAATAAAAAGTTTATACAGAAACGACTATAGCTATGTGAGAGCTAACAACATGGAGTCAGACATGTTTGGGACTGGAAATATTTATATACGATATTCATGGAAACAACATCATTAAAAAATGCAAACCAAAAACGAAAAGAGTCCACATAGGATAGTGGAACCTGAACTCCATCACAATGTCAATATGCGCTTTTGTGGACGATGTCGCTAGGATAACTAACAGCTAGAAAGAACTAGAAAAGGATTTAATAATATCCATGCTTGATTACAGTTCCTTTTCTGAACATCCCGCAATGATCGATCCACACCGTCGGCAAAGTTCATGAATGGGTCGAAAACTAGAGGTTGAAGATGAAACGTTGCGGTAAGATTGGTCCGCAAATGCAATCCTCCAGCCGACAATATTTTCATCGATGGTGTTCATCTATCGTGGAGTTCGTTGATCTGGAACCAGATGCTGGCTTTCCAACGCAGCCTCAAGATTGTGTTAGAACTTTTTAGGCTGGGCAGGTTGTTTTGCCTCTGCTGTGTCAGCGCTCCAATCTGGATTTAAGAAAGAAGCTGCGCATTTACCTTCTCTTAAGGCCTTCCTTCGACCAATTGTTACCTATGGTGCTCTATCCTGGTTAACTGTTGCGAAGAGCCATATCAGTCGTCTGATAATGATTCAGATCAAAATGCTACATGCGATATCTGTCGCGCTCTGGTTGTTCGAAACGTTCAGTTACACGAAGACCACCCTCCTCCTCACCCTCCGAGAGCTTTTGACCAATTTGGCTCGATCAACACTGCAGTTTCTGGTGAAACTTATTACAAATGAAGTTGATTCGCCGCATTTATTAAGCAAAATTAGTTTTTGACTCCTCTGCGATCGGCTCGCTCTTCGGAGGTATTTTTGGTTTTCAGAGCTAGAACAAACATTTTGAAGAAAGCACCGATCACGCATTTATGTCACAACGCCAACAATTTACTCATACGTTATTCTCAATTACAATTATAATCTTAATGCATTTTATTATGTAAAAGAATTTTGTTTATTTCCCTTGAATTTATATTATTTTATTTTGGCATACACTATTTCTTTATATTTATTATAACATATTGTCCTGTTATTGATTTCATTGTAACTGTTGGACAATAAAGGCTATTATTATTATTATCTTCTTCTTCTTCTTCTTAATCTTTTACCCTTTCTACCTTTCGGTGTAAGGGTATTATTATTATTATTATTATTATATATCTGTTCGATTTATCTGTGGTAGTACTGTCAAACGTATAAATTCCCTATGTCTATCATAATTCCTTGTTCTTCCTTTATTATCTGATAGATACCACTACTTAATTTTTGAGAATGGTATCATTTGTTACAGAAAATTATTTCATAATGATACAGAGAATTTTATTAGTCGCTTTAATTAATACATGCATCCGCTATTCGATACCATTTACATATATCATTCAATCTATGTATATAATTATCAAAAATAGAAGCCGACCTTCGCTTTTCCGGTCCTTTCTTTTTCATTCGATTCCTGGTAATCGTAAAATAGATTAGTCGTATAACTTACAAAACACATTCGAGTCTGTCTTTTTTTTTTGGTAGGATTGTTGCAATTCCACCTTCGACGCAATCTACATAAATCCTAGATTGTTTGTCAGAATGCCATTAAATGCTATCGTTATGGAAATTAATAGCAAACGAGCAACTTTATATCCGGACCAAATCGAATCCAATCCACTAATCAGACGATAGATGCATACGTGGTTTCCAGAAGACGTGCTTGTCTCAATCAGCATAACTTCCACATAAAACTGATCTACCGCGAGGAGTTTCTTTTTCCCAACACGGTCTAGTCAATATTAAAAGCTTTATTCAAATTAACCGCAGATAAACGCATTTATTTGCGGGTCGAATTGACCGCGCTCGATTTGATTAGAAATTATGTATAAGACGTGCTGTCCGCATCAACATAACTACCATATAAAACTGATCTACCGTAAAGCGTTTCTGATTATGTTATTCAAACACTTTCGTTTGTTTATTATTTACATCTACTTGTATAAATTTTTAATAAGCAATTGAATGGTAGAAACTTCTTTCTGGGAAATTTCCAATAGCGATTTCCTAAATTGTAGCATCAATTAATGATCAACATGCAGACATCGGTAAATTGCGAAATACTTCTGCTTATCGTCAAGATTAGTTAATTGCACGTCCTACGCGTTTGCAGCGGCCTATCAAGGGAGGGAAAGTATCATGTCGGTATGTGAGACCGTTAAAGTACCCGAAACACGTTATCCAACGTTATCTCCTCCAATCGATCTATATCTCAAGAACGGTCCATTCTTTTCCAAACAGGTGTTCTCACACTTATTATATAATTATACGATTCGTACTTCGACGCAACGGCTATTGTTGATGTGACCTTTACGTTATCGCGCTGGTGGATGTGGCAATTCGGAACTGTTCTTGATTTCCTCTCTCCAGTAGTGAATTTCGAGCGGAAAACGAATTTTGTAAGAGTACAATGGTACCATGTTTACAAAAGTTCTGGGTGGGCAAGTCAAAGCTTTCACAGCAGAGGATACCGAAGTATGAAGTATTAAACGATTAGCTAGAACTGTAAGAAATTGCAGTCTGTATTGGTTTACGTGTTTGCTGTTTAAAGTAGTTTGCACATTCTTCGAAAATTTCATGAGATTTGTAGAACTACCTACACCTATAAAGCTTGTGTCACGTGCTTCCTTTTGTACTGTCGAAATCCCAGAAACAAATAAGCGAATCCTTGAGACTCTTGAAGGTACGAAAAGAAAAGACCACGGCACTTGAGAAGCAACTACCTACCATCCTGTCAGATTTGTTGACAAGCAGAACGTTTACCAACTAGCACAGCGTAGAGTCTGGGTCAAAGTTGGCTTTCGATAAAGAGAGATTTCTATACAGTGACTGGTGATGGAATTAAGATTATCGGCGATTCGGCGAACATGTAAATCAAGCGTTCCTATACCAACAAGGATAGAAATCAGATTACACCAAAACTTTGAGCGAGTATCGTAATTGATAACGTTAAAAGCAACTTTGCACGAATCTTGGCAAAAGATTAACGAGAAGCGGCGGGAATTTGTATATACTAAAATAAAACAAAGAAAAAGGATTGCACTCGTTCACCGCAACTTTGTTAAGGCCATTAAAAGAACTTTTGCACACACTCCGCGCTATAATGCGCAAAGACACTGTTGCTGTGATAGGCGACCCACAGAACTAGCTGCTTCTTTTAGGGAGGGGGGCATATATTTGAACATTTTTTCCTTATATGTACAACGGGCTTTCAACAGGAGGGTGTCAAATCCAGTTAATTGAGCGTTGTTGAGGGGTCAGTTTTCCGACCAGGCTTCCAGCAGAAATCCCTAATGAGTACGAAACGAGGCTTCCAAAGTAAACAGATACGGGCAATTTACCCTTATACTTCCAACTTTTACAAAACTCGAACAACACTACAAACCATGAGTAGTTTACTTTGAGTAGCCGGAGAAGAGACTGCATTAGGTAAAACCTTGAAAAGACAATTTGGATTCGTGAACCAATCAACGGCTTTTTGGGCACTCAGTGCAGAGCCGTGAAAAGCAAAGAGATATGCGGAAGATAGAATTGAGAAGAAAATGTATATAAACATAAATTTTTAGACTGTAACACTCGCCTTCTTCGATAAGAATTCTTCGAAATTGTATTAGTGAGAAACTAAGTAAAAAAGCGAAAAGTACATACCGATCTAGCTTCATCTTTGGGATTTTTCTTTTCTCACATTTTTTATTCTCGATTCCTCCTTAGAAGTTTCCTGGGAGTGAGTGTGATGATTTTCATCATGTTTATCTGTATCCCTATTTAACAGCGGGTCTCAAAATGGAAAGGACAAAATTACGTTTTTACAGAATCCAACTCAATAAAGTTGAGATTGTTTGAAGATAACCTACCACAAATCTGAACGAGAAAGTGAAAACGCACCTTCATTCACTCCCGCGATATCTCCATTTCAAATATTTTCGAGAATGCATAGACTTTCCGATAATTCGACGATTTAATGTTTCTGGGTGAAAGGTTAGGTCAAATAGATTAAATCATAGACGCATAAACCCATGAGAGGCTAGTTTATGAATAATCTCCGTGCGTATAGGCGTAGGAATAAAGTCGGCGATGAAACGTTGATGTGGTGAATATTTAAATATTTATTTATGTCTTATATAAGTTATACCCGGCGCCAATCATTACCGAAATTAGTAATTTGAAGCTTTTTATGATGCACGACTTACTATATCAAAATATATTTTCATACAATGTTAGTGTCTAATGAAATGGCATCAAAACCAATAAGGAAATTGTAAACTTTTATTGGTACCATTAACGCATCTATTTTACACGAGTTATATACATACATATGTATGCACAGAGTTTTAATCATTCATCGTGAAGAATTACACAATCTTTCACTTTCCAAACGTCTTGGCTTGGTGAAGAAATGCATAACAT
Source organism: Chrysina gloriosa (assembly GCA_038088585.1). Lineage (NCBI taxonomy): Eukaryota > Metazoa > Arthropoda > Insecta > Coleoptera > Scarabaeidae > Chrysina > Chrysina gloriosa. Next base: position 23,048,820 of record CM076093.1, on the reverse strand, counting down.
TGGACGCAGTATCCTCAAGTAATTGTACGCACATAGTTATATACAATATATACAATACATAACAGCAACAGCTATGTAAATAGCTACATATTGTATAATTTAAGGTAAGCAGTATATTGTCTATTATCGTTTGCAAAGATTTAGAGAGAACATTTTTTTCTGTAAATGAAAGTGGAGTCTCTTTCTTGCTATTCCTCCGTTATAATTTTCTTGCTTAACATGCTGTTTCCCTTCAATTTCGTTAGCTAAGGAACTAGAATTTAATGGAGTTCATTGATTATTTTGCTCTGAGGAACCTATCGATATCAAAGCGAAGATTTTGTTGATGAAGAAAATAACCACAAGTACTACTTTTTTTAATCTTACATCTTGCCTGATTCAAGGGTGATTTCATGTTACCCCCGAAGCCTAGAACATTAAATAATATTCGCTTTCTGGTTTTGTGAACTTTGAACTGCTTTAGCTATATGCGTCCTTCTGTAGTTAGCGACATTTTGTTTGCAAAGTAGAATCCAAATTTTTTTGCGAAATTTAGTACTTCGGCCTAGAGATTTTCAGGAAGATTCGGTATGTGTGTTACACCCGTTCATTGGGTTTGAAACCACATACGTCGAAATAAAATTGAAAACTGAAATTTTGAACGCCAAATTATAGCAGTATGGATGGATTTAATTCGTGTAAAATCGCAAAATGCGTTTGTTTTGTATACTTTCGAAGCTTCTCTTCTCTGATCTTTCGAAATATTTTTCATATTTTTCGCCAATGTCTCAACAACAATTGATAATATTCAAGTATGTATTGAAGATTTATCAACAAGTGTTTAAGGCGAATAAAGAAAATGTATTGGCTTACCACCGTTACAAAGGAGTACTCTGTGGAAACCAACCGAGCAAGCAAAAATCAAAATTGACATCAGAATGGCGGAAATGGGCTTGGATAGAGTAGACGTTGAGGAGGGACGAAGGAGATACTACTAGACAAGCATTAAATTGGAAGGCAGAAGAACGTAAGAGCAGGGAAGGATTGACACTTACGTGGGAGAGAACTACCAACAAACTAATACAAGTAAGAAATGATGAATAGAAGTAAAAAAAAGGACATGGACTCTTAATGCTCTGCAGTGGAGTAACAGAAATGTCCATAAATTTCAAGTATTCATGAAGGGGTGTCAGCTGGAGTGACCGAGTTTCGGATTTAATTTCTGCAGCTTATTGATCAGCAAAGATATTTTAGCAGTGCCCTTGTTACTCATCCTTCTTAACACATGTGTATCACTATTATTCATTTTTTTATGTTTACATATCACAGTACATATAAATTACATAATTCTACTATTTTCCTTCTGAGAAAATCCGCAAATTGGAGAGAAGTACTAAGAAGTTCCTCTTTTCAATTTGTTCATAGCTCTCTTGTTTGCCTCTTGGGAAACCTAAAGATCGGAAGAACGAGAACATATTTTATTTTTGTTACCTTTCTTGTATATATCAGTTTACATCTGAATCAAAAATGTCAATTTGTGATCCTATTGTTTTCCCTTTGGGAAATCCAAAGATCAGAAGGAAGAGCTTTTGGTTCAATGCGCACGTTACTCTTCACATCGGAGCATATTTTATTACTTTTGTTAATTTTCTTGTTCGATAAATATAGGATGCCATTGTTTTCGTTGCAGGAAGAAGATAGAACACGTTATGTCGATAAATGCTGTGACGGCTACTACGAACTGGATGGTAGATGTTCGGCGAATTCTTGTCGTTACTGCAAACACGGCGCTTGTGGTGACGATGGCATCTGTCAATGCGAAAGCGGTTATTGGGGAGACAACTGCGACAAAAGTAAAACCACAATTACTAATTACTTACTACTAACAAAATAGTATATGAACTAACTAACTATTTTCAATTAGGTGTTCTGTTAGATATTTAATCTGTATCCCAAAAGTCCTTCTTCTATTCTTTTTTTTTCTCTACATTAGTTTCTTCTTCTTTATCCTTTGTCCTCTTACGCGACTAATTTACGTGAAGAATTTTCTATTGTATCCACATACAAAATTTGAAATTTTAACTTTTATAGTACCTTGTCTTGAATATGGATGAATAGAATTCGATTATAATATATAATAGTTTTTATGACTTTATTAAGGGCGAAAAGACAATACTGGCGGAACGGTTCACTGAGGAAAAATCCGCGCGCACTTAACTTTAAGGATTGAAAGTTCTAGTTGAATTTAAAATGCATTATTTTATGATCCAATATCCTCTCACTTCAATATCGTTCTTATTAATATTATTTGTGTACAAGACATAAAAACTCTTATGTTATGCTTTGTTTGGTGATGTAAGGATACTTTCGAAAATTCACCTCGCTGCTACCATTTGCTTATTAACTTGCTATAGGGCTTGGCTAGCGTGCAAATTTGAAAGAGTGAAGCTTCATGGTTTCATTTGCGAGTGTCTAATACAATTCCTAGGGCTATAATATCTCAGAGTTCAAACTCGGATGTCGTGGGTTCGATCTCCACACGTGCATAATATCGAAAATAAATCGTCAAAATGAATACCCGGATTTCATTTCCTTGGGTGGTAATAGGCGGCTGAGGCGTAGTTACTAGTCACATTACCTGCAATTCTCTAACCGGTAACCTTAAAAATCGGTAATCCGTACTAGGCCGAATTGTCCTTCATAGGCTGTAGTGGGATAGATTATTAATGCAAACTCATGGTATTAAGGCTAAGTGTGTTCCAATTTGGTAAAATCAAAGCTTTTTGGCACGAAGAGGAAGGATAGAGCATATTTATTACAGCGAAGATCTTTTAGGGAAGTTCTGCGGCGAGAGTTAACTGGGAAAAGGTGAGACGCTTGAAATCGTCAGATAGACGCTTTTCTTTTCTGATTAGTTCTTTCTCGCTAGCACACAGACATACGTTTGCGTCTCCCCCATCAGATGGCGTTCTTATTATACAGACTCGAATTTATTTCACATTGAACCTCAATTTACCATCGGTTTAGAAATGAAATATTTTTTCTTTATTCATCGTTTATTCAATTATAGAATTTTACCTTTTATTTAAATAAGCATCAAATACATAAAGAGTCGGGTGTCCCACAACACCTCTCCTGTTTATTATATTCCTACATACAGTCATGATCTGAGAAATTGGCCCATAAATGGCATTGCAGAACGCCTAGGTCAGAGTCAGTTGGGTTCGTGAAATCTCGTCTTATTCCGATAATTTTTTCATACATATATTATGTTGTAAAACTAGTTTATCTGCTATTCCTCAATTGTAGAATGATAGCAATACTTATATTAAATTGATCAACGACTACTAGCTATGCTTTAATGAAGTTCCTAGGCGCCTATTGATTGAAAAGACTATTTGTCTTTTCAATCAATTTATTAGAATTTGTATGCGACTGTCGAAAGTCGTGTAAATTTAATTAACATTGCAATTTCTCTTTTTTTCGTTTGTAGACTCGATAAAAGAGAAATCATGAAGAAATGTGTATTATAGTCAAATTTGTTATTGCTAAGGCGCATATCCAAAATAAATTTATAAACGATTATAAATTATAAAAACAAATGGTTCCTGTACTCAACTACAACAAAAATTGGACTAAACACTTGTTTTTCCAAATTTATTTAAATTTGTATAAAATAACGCAATTAACAAAAATAACTAGAACCCTAGTAGAATATATAATCCAATAAATCAAGTTTTCAATTTATTTTCCAATATTTGGAATAATAACCATTAGTTCTGACGCATTCTCCGAGTTTGCTTGTTTTTGGAGTGACATAATTTTCGTACGATAATTTTCCCAAATGTTATACGCTGTTCGACCAATACTGCCTATATTTCTGATGTTTATAAGTTTATAAGTCATTTGCATGCAACTTTTAATTAGGGACCATTTCTGCCTACACGTGCTGAATAGGATTTGGGTCCAGCGAGATCATCCACCAATTTAATGGTACAACTTCGTTATTATCAACAAACCATTGTTCGAATATTCTCGCTCAATGAATGGGCAAGTTGACTTGGACAAGAATAATTTCGTTCATTTCTTCTTCAGAATATAAAGCTCTAATGGATCAAAATATGCTGAAGGACATGAACATATTCTTGTGGAGTGAACGAGCTGGAGAAACCTAGACAATTTTATATTGCCAATTTTTATACATTTTAACTCTAAAACTAATATTCCACTTACTGTACATCTTTTCTGCTGTATTTGGAAGTCCATCGTCGCTAGAGCACCAACCTGGAATCCTATGTAGATAAAAATATTTCCTCGTCTGTAAAAAAGATACATTATTCCAGTCTCGATTCAGATTTTCTTGACAGAACTGTAGTCTCTCAATTGTATGCGTTTCAGTCAGGGCTTCAGCCAAAAATCTAGTACGAAGTTCTTGTTGCAGTAGCAGTATCTCCATTCTGAGTTGAGTCACTACATAACGGCACCCTCCAGAATTTAAAGTTTAGTTTTCGGTAGGTCTTTAGGTGCCGATTACTGAGGATGAAGTCATGACTTACCTCTGGAGAGTTGCAAGTAATAGGATTCCGAATCGGAACACCGTCTTGCAGAAGATGTTAAAATTCTTAGTGGGGGAAAAGCTGGTCATCATAATAACGCCCATATTGACCTTGGGCTGTTTCTCACAAGCGTGGAAGACCTCAGACATCAACGTTATTTCCAAACCGGGAATGGACAAAATGCTTCCCCAGAATTCCCAACCAGTCAGTCTGCTATCTTGCACCTCAAGAATAGAGGAATCCGTAATATTAAACTGCCTCCGGGATGAACTGCCCGATAAGAATATTCTGCAGAACGAGCAGATGGGGTTTAGGTCTGGTCTCTCGATGGACTTCCATCTGTTTCGTCTAACGATCTCCATAAGGTGTGCCTTTGCGAAATCAGGGTTAAGAGGGTGCTATTTTTCTATCTAGCCAACGGAACTGATTACGTCTGGTATAACAGTCCCATTCTTCAGATGATGCGCCCAAGTCTTAAAAACCAGTTGGCCAGAATCATGAAATCCCACCTGGAGAGAAGGTGTTTCAGTGTGAAGATCGGGAATCATCGTTCAAAATATAAGTCCATGTTGACTGTCGTTCCTCTTACGCCACGTGCTTCTGATCGCTGTAGCCCTCTGGTTTCTTCGAAACTCGTAGTAGCATAAAGACCTCAATATTCCGATCTTTCACGAGCATGTTACGCAACTATCAAGAGCTACGATTGAGAGGGTCCGAGATACTAACAACGTGATGCTCTAGCCGGAGAAACCTTCGCCTAGGTCCTGTGTCAGGAAGATACAGGACCTGTTCGAGCCACTAGGAGCATTTCCCATGCGAAGTAATTTGGGAAGGAACTTTCTGATCCGCACCCGAGAAAACATCCAACTCCTAGATGCATTGGAACGCTCCGGAATTTCACGTGGCAAGGAATTTATCGCTGCATAATAAAGAAGAATATCGAGCTCAGGGATTACCGGCCGGAGTTCACTGCGTGACAGATTTCAGCCAGGTCTTAGACGGTTGTTGTCGCAGTATTGTACAACAAAATATTTATGACAATAAAATGCACTATTACTTGAAGGTACAAACGTTATCCTATATGAGCAAGTAACGTTACATCATTAATTTGTTTTCAACGAAAAGTATGACAGAGATAAGATGACACGCAATGAATTTTAAGTTTACGGTCACATTCCAGTTTGTTCCCACATTACGTAATGTTATATTGTCGTACTAAATCAATTCCATTGTTCAAGGGGGAGTGCGAATTATTGTCCTGTGACTATCATGGAATAAAGTTTGGTCAAGGCGTTCGGAGTTATAATCCGTTAGCTAAAAAGGGAAAAAGAGAGAAGGCTCAATCATTGGCAAATTGAATTGAGCAGAAATGTAATTAGCAATCTAATAAATCTTGTACGATTGTATACAGCAATTAAATTTCGCATAAACAAACTTGGCATTCAAAGATGTAATCATAGATAAATTTATCTTATTATAGTGTGAAAATCACATGTTTCTGACGAGCCGGAAAGAAACTGGCATCACAGCATCACATTTCTCACAGATGTATAACAGAAAATGACGGAAATGTAACATTGAATGTAATCATACTTTAATGATATTTTCTGCCAATTTCATTAGAGTGACCAATATCTATATGTCCGATTACTTGTGTTATTTAATAAGTTTACACATCCAGATTTGGAGAACTTTACGTAACGCATTCCATCCAACCACTACATAAGATATTCGTTACGAAAGCGCGAAAGGAAATCATATCGATAGATAATAATTTATTTTATTATCTCGACGGTAATTTTCGCTCGTACAGAACACAATATATTAGTTATTTACACATACACGCGTGTGCACAAATAACTTCCGCGTAGTTCTCATACATCTTAACTTTCTATTTACATCGCTTCTTACACGTATGTATGTGTAGGTACATATAACATTTAAATGGCATCTTCGTATCAAAAAAAAATTGACCAAAAATTTATTTACAGAATGCACCAACCCCTCCCAAAGCAGATACTGCCAAAACGACTGCGACAATTGCATCGAAGGCTATTGCGATACCAGGACGGGAAACTGCACTTGCCCCCAAATTCCATCCGGTATGACTAACGAACAAAAAGCATATCCTACAATTAACCTTTCGCTTTAAATTTTTACACCCCGTTTAAAATAGAACCCGCTCGTTTCAGTTGCGACCTCGATTGCTCCGGAGGTCGAAAATGCGTCAAAAAATGTAAATGCGAAGCCGCCGCCACCACCTGCGATCCGTTTACGGAGAATTGTCTCGGAGGTAACGAAGATTACATAATCGAACACGACGATTATGATCATCATTCGCACGCCGCTAAATTCGAAAAAACTAACGTCGATCCGCCCACAGATCTCACGAAGTATCACATCGACGTAACAACTCCGCGATATTTTCCTTTCGTCACGATATCGACGTTGGAAAGTACGAAAAATGAAAACGTAAATTATCTCGGAAGCGAATCCGACGATGACGAACCGAAGACGGTAATGAGCGCGACTACGACGGCCGGAAAGTATGAAAAAGAACGAAGTTACACAATTGGAGCGCAAACAGAATCATCATCCACGGAAAACCCACTTAACGATTCCTCCAAATTCGAGGTTTACGTCAACAAGGAATTCGATGTGCCAAATATCATTGGTGATGATAGAAAGATATCGGAGGATAACGACCAGATATCCGTAAATAAACAAGAAGAAAGCAGCCTGAGGCAGTCGTCCGAGGAATCTCCCAAGAAAGTGATTATCGATAGTCGTTTGTTTATTACTATAATTAGCTGCGCCTTGTTCATCGTTTTCGTGATCATGACTGCAGCGGTGTTTTGTATGTTACATAAGCTGAAGGCGAAGAAGAAGAAAATTGCGAACACCATGAGCGAGAGCGAAGGGGCGAAGAGCAGAGATTCCATCTCTTCCGTATCTGTCACCACCAGAAGCATTTTCCACACACCATTACCAGGTAAAGTAGCAAACAGGGACGCAATTTAAGCCCATTGAGGTAACTTCGTAGTTCCTATAAGAAATTCCTAATAAAAATACTATATTTCCTAATTTTTTAGTCTACTGTACAATCGTGAGCAAACATATCCGAAATGATTTTTTCTTTGTAATCTAATTACAAGATTAAACACCTTCATAAATGGGAAAACATTGATACTAGACTATTTTCTTGAATAGAATATGATTAGAAAGTTTCGGAATTTAGCAGTTTCAGATGAGAATGGGGAAAATCATTGTGCTCTACATATTCTACTTCCCACTAAATATAGATACTTATTCACATCAATACTTCTTGTCACATAATCATTACTTAATTCCAAAATCGTCGAGTATCGTAAGATAGGATTGAAAGATGCTAATCATATTATTAGCGAAGCACATGTCCCAAAAAAGAGTTCTGTGGTGTGCAGTTTATAAATATCTTCTGATGTCAGTAATGCTGCATCACAGTACCTACCATTATAAACAAGTAAATTATTGTCAGACAAATTTTACGAATATATCTAGTATCTAGTATTTCTCGCTTGAATTAAATGAACACAGACTCCGTGGCGCAACGGTAGCGCGTCTGACTCCAGATCAGAAGGTTGCGTGTTCAAATCACGTCGGGGTCAATACCTTCTTTTTGTTCATTTGTAGAAGGGAATTACATATAACAATTTAAAGAAAAAATGAGAAAATTACAAATCATAAACTTAAATATTACCAATTCTTATTTTTATTATCCTCCTACGGAAATAGTCTAATACAAATTAGTTAGTTGCACAATAATCTTGTTATTACGTACAACAACCTGTCCTGCTCGATGGTGATTTCAGTTTGTTATACTTTTATAATTGCTCCAATTTTCTGAAAATTGTTGTAACTTTGCCTCAATTTAAGAGTGTTTATATAGAATTCCAATACAATCGTCTATTGAATTTTGTTATTTAGTCTAACCGCTCTCATCATAAACATTCTTATTATTCCTGATGATCATTTATACTTGTCAATATATACCGACACTATATCACATCTTTATACTCATCACCACACAATTGTTTAAGTTATAAATTCGGTGGTGACACTTGTTTCGCTAGCAGGACGCGAGCATTATCATAGTTTTAAATTACAGAAGGATCAAATTAGGAATGCTCCTATCACGTCGATTTTTTGGAAAGCTCAAAACACGCGTTTCAAACACCAAGTGCTCATCCTCAGTGCAAAACCCAAAAGAAAGAAAGCGCCACTTTGTGCCAGAAATGCGTTTTTGCTACTATACAAAGAATCTCTGTGATAGTGATGAGTAAAGAGTAATTTATTACCGGATCTTCTATGGGTATTCAACCTTGAATGCTTCCAAATAAAAATTCGTTACTTAGGGTTTTGAAGGAAGCCCTTGCGTTGCAAGAACAAATTACGTATGCCAACAGATGTCACGTAGGGAATCGTACTTTATTACTAATTGTTGGTAATGTTGACTCTCTAAAGTGACTAATTTTCAATTGCTTTGCTTTTGCTGAGTTAATATTACGGCCACTTTTTGTGGTGACCTCACTTCAATCTATGATTTTGAATCGAGTTTATTTCTAAACAATTGCAAGTTTGTTTCTGAGATTCCGCTAATGAGATTGCAACGTATTTCTTTTTTTTTTTTTGGATTCCATCTTTAAAAATAATGCAGCTCAGTTTTGTAGTTATCACCCCTTTTCCCGAATTGTAACTTGGTGATAATGCTTGAAGGACATCTTTAATGTTCGATATTTCCATTGATGACATCTTTGCAGCAGCACAGTTTTGTGATGAGTTATTTGACGGTAACAAATTTGATTGCATTTACTGATTTATCCGAATTTTGTACCTGCTTTCAGTACTATCCATCATCCTATTAAGCGATAATTTTGACTCGAGCTTTCTTGTGGAGGATTGCAAGTTTGTTTCTGAGATTCGGCTAGTGTCGTTACGTAAGCATCGTCGTGTTTTTCTTTAGATTCTGTCTTTAAAAATAATGCAGTCCAGATTTGTAATTACCACCCCTTCTCCCAAATTGTAATTTATTGTTAATAAGAATGCGTGAAGGACATCTTTAATCTTCGATATTTCCATTGATGACATCTTTAGCTTTGTGATGCGTTATTCGACAGTAAGAAATTTGACTGCATTTCCTGATTTATCCGAATTTTATACCTGCTTTCAGAACTATCCATCATCATATTAAGCGATGATTTTGAGTCGAGCTTTCTTGTGAAGGATTCTGGGACCCCGTTCCTGGCGTTTCTACGTAAGCGTTCTTGAATTTTTCTTTTTGGTTCTATCTTATATTATAATACAGCCCAGATTTGTAATTACGACTGCTTCTTCCGAATTGTAACTTCGTAAGAATGCTTGAAAGACATCTTTAATCTTCGGTATTTCCAATGGTGACATCTTTGCAGCAGCACAGTTTTATGATAATTTATCCAAATTTTGCTTTCAGCACTGTTGCTCCATCTGTTAAGTTGCTTATAAAATCCTATTTATGTAGATACATCTTCTATAATGAATTTCATTCACTTAAATTCTTGTCCAAGTTTGTGGTTTCGCAGAGCTCAAATTTGGGCCCATCACAATCCTTTAATTTTCTAAATAATTCTTCGTAGTTGTTGACCTACCACGAACTGATACAAAATGAATACGGAGAGTCTGCTTGTGAAGCTCTCCATAAAAATGACTATGAAACGATGTGTTGCGATAGTAGTACAGATCTCACATATATTTTCTTAATAATTTAAGCGTGCATTGCCTATTATTAACATATAAGCAAGGAAGGTATTTGTCGTAGTTGATGGTCCAAATATGCTGGATGGCACGTTTGACGTTACTTCATAGAATCTGACACTAACTTATCTAGTTGCTCAAATCTTTACAGATAAAAATACCTAAACAACAACCAAGGCGTCAAAAAGTTTTAACTTCTAAAAGATTAGAAAGAAACCCAAAGATCGTGTACAAATTCAGACTAGTTTTGTCAAAAAGATGAAGAAAAGCAATAAATTAAATTTTGGAAAGATCTGAAGAATTCTTTTGTTGATATTTCTAGTTGTTGATCACGTATTTTTTAATAGATTTCATTCACCCGATTTTTAAATATATAACGAATCGCCTGTGCTTTGGAATAGTACAACCCTCACCTATATGTATGTACATCTAAATAAATAATCTGGGCAAGGATCGCTGATTATTAATGTAACACCCATTTGTTGGCCAAAATTTTTTGAATGAGATATTATCTCAGAGAATCAACTGTAACTTATCTAATTGGGCCGGTGAGAATGGACATTTGAAGAGTTAACACATCTAAGAACAACTGTAAACTAATTTTTGGAAAATTTTCCGACACATTTTTGCTATTTTTGTCAGAAAAACGAAAAATGGCAACAAATAAATTTCCGAAAATATTCCAAAAACGCCCTGTTGATATTCACGTAACCTTGAGCTGAGCATCGTACAGGCAGAGATGCACATCGATTACGCGCTCACAAATACGAAGGCGATTGGTAAAATAAGTTTCCGTTTGGTAATTAAAAAGAACAGCAATAAATCAAAAACTTTTTATTACATATATACAATTTAAAACTACTACTTTCAGCTATTTTGACAGGCATTTGTCATAGCGATGAACCAGTTCCTTAGCGCCCCTTCATAGAAATCCGCCGCCTCTGAAGTAAGCCATGCTGTAACGCTGTCCTGCACCTCTTCATCGAAATTTGAGGGAAAAAGGCAGTCAGTTCGGTGATTGTGAATCGCCGATTTTACGCCGACATTACCTAAAAATGCGTCCGTCAAAACACAAAGAAATCGAATAACAGCACGCAGTTCACAGTCGGCGTGATTTTCAATCGCAGTAGTCATTTTAAACGCCCAAAATAGCACAAATAAATGTGCAAACAATTCTCTCACTAGCACTGCCAGACTCACATTGAACCAGACTACACCGCAGTGATGCGATTGCGTCGATATCCCCATTCTACTGCTCGCTAGACGGAAACGAAACTTACTTTACGAATCGCCCTCGTACATCCATACGTAAATTAAATTATTATTACTATTATTGTCAATATTCGTATCACCATTATTATCGCTCTTGCTATTATCATTATCTACTCTTCTTTAGATCCTCCAATATTTGAGAATCCTGCCTTCTCAGCACAATTCGAAACTACTCCAAATAAATCCGGATCCGGATCTGTCGAAACGCACGTAGTATGTAACGTGAACATACCTGAAGTGGCATCACACAATCATATTAAGCCGGGTAACATTTATCTCAAAAGAGGACAAAAGTTCAATAATCAAAAGATATTTGATATTTCTAGTGGAATCACCGGAATTATTTTACGATCATCCGCCATCTACCGGCAGTTACAGACCGGCATCCGTTCCGGAGCCGCCGAATCCGGGTAACGTTAAAGCTACCTTCGATCCTATCTACGACGAAATTCCGTGCAATCAAAGAACGGTGCCTATCTGCACACCACCGCCATCTTACACGAATTCGGAGCAGTCGACGTTGTACATGAATACTTATGTTTAAGATTTTATAAGAGATAAATAGAGATTTTATAATTTATGTTTTTGTACTGTACTAATAAAATAATTAGAAATAATTCCTAGTTTATTTTTAAGCGGTCCAATTTTTTGGTGGGAATTGTATAAGGCATGTAGTACGTATCGACCAATTAGAAATAAATAAAATGTATTAACGGAATAATAATTTAATCGAATTTAATCGCATTTTTCCTGTTTGTTGAGATACACGCATACATAGTATGATAACCGGCGAAGTGATATTACTTCCGGAATTATCACAATTTTATTTCGAACTCAAGTAACTGCGCTTAAAGTTAGGAACAAAACCGATTTAATTATATAATTAGATAATTTCACAAACTAAGTGTGAGATATTTCTCTGACACACCTGTGAGTGAAGAAGTTATTCGTTGTTTTATTTGCCTTACGTACCTTTCACTTCGTACTTGCGGTATCTTTTACGCTAGAAAAGCAGTAAAATAAAAAGTATACCGCGTGTTTGTCGTTTATAGAATTGCAACGCCATCAGTTTACTTACATATGTATCTTGTAATACGGTTACAGCCTAACCGCAGCTCACCATGTTCTTGAAATGGAGATACAATGTTAGGTGACCAAGGAATTTCCTTGACATAAAACCGTGTAAACATTGCGAAACGATACAGCCTCATTACCGATATCGGTTTTATTGGAATTATTATTTTTCTTACCGTTTGAACGTTGAGATTATATAGGCGTGCTAAGCCAATTGGAAATGTGTTTGATTACAGTATTTTGACTAACTTTGAATAAGTTGGCTAACCCGGGAGGAATACATGAGCGTTACAAAAGGCAGCAATGTGAGCTTGTATTACTATCATTAAATTATAATATATACAGTTCGTCTAATGGATCTTTTTACATACGTCATCTATTTTTATTCGTACGAATCAAATCGGTACTCCCAGTTCAAGTTAAGCACTATATACATAATGCTTGGAAATAATCTGCACTTCTCTGACAGTCAATTGGCTAACGTAGTAGTTTACATATAACTTCTGTGTCAGTCATAAGTACTTGAATATTCGATACCGATAAATAAGGATAGTTAAATTTACTGGCGATCTTTGCATGTAGGTTATTTACTTTCACCGAAAATTTGAGGGCGTTACAAAAAGTGACAACTATTACCTGTTATAAAATCGGAGCATCAGGTAATATGTGTCTATATGTAGAAAAAATGTTCGGCATCAATCGAGGTAATATCTGCAAATTTTAAATATGGATCATTGTCTCTCGGAAACAGAGAATTTGCCATAATCAGGATTTTTCCACAAAAGTAAACGTAATTTTTCAGCTACTGGTTGGTCGGTAGAATCAATTAGTTGATTTAATCTCACACAGAAGTATCCTGCAAACTCTTCATACAATCGGTAGTAACTACGTAATATTCACTGACTCCTGCGGCGAATGGTACTACATAATTTCCTGTACGTACCTTGGAGTATTTATAGCAGACTTACCAAGAGTGAATTGTCCTGTGAAGTCAATCAAAGAAATGCCTTCACACACCATCACAGAGGCACCACCGAATGGGTCTCTCTATACATTCACGCATTCTGCAAAAAGTTCAATTAAGTCAGTCTTTCTGTCGGCCATTTGCAGCTTGTTACTATATCGGCATTTATGAGTGGAGAGAACTATCTCTCAAACATCAATACCCAATTTGCGTACCGACGACAAAAAGCTAACCCAAATGTTTGATGACGCAGCAATAGGAACAGGACAGTAGTAGGGCGTTAGAATGAAGATCGACTTCTTCCAAACATCTTCGTTCTTTTCCCTTATTAACTTGTACATCTCGAGCTGTACCCTTATCTAGTATGTTCCAAAGTTTTATTGGAGTTAATGTGTGAAGACTAACAAGGAGAAGGTGAGGTAATCGGATTTTTGTAATTTTTATATTTATGATATGTGTAGTTTGGACCTTGAATAAGAATATTTCGAAGTAGTTCGACGCAACGTTCATAAATTACCGAGATAATCGATCGAATCAAAACGACACAAAGAGTGAAACTAGCAAGCATTCTGTTCACAGCAGTACTGGATGGAACAGTAAAATATACAACTCCGGAACATTACTATACTCCTCATAACAAAAGACGAAATAGGTTCGAGCGTTTAAAACATACGACGAATAACTGCAAAAAGCTAATTTGAACATAAATGGAGAAAAGACTATGACCATGATTATAAGTAGGGAAAATAAAAAACATGAAATATTTCTAAACGAAAGAAATTTGGAACAGGTAACTAGCATTAACAACTTGGGGGTAATTTTCGACTGAGAATGGAAGATTCGATAAAGAGATCAGAAGAAGAAATGAAGCAGCAGGAACACTATTTAATAACATCAAGAACAGTTTCCGCGATACCCAAAGGAACTCTTCAAAAGGATAGCGGTCCCAATACCCGCTTATGGTTCGGAAGAATGTGGTTTCTAAGAAGGATAGATGAGAAAATGAAAATGAATAAAACTGAGAAATAGTGCAACCAGAGGAAATTTCGAAATAGAGCCCATCCAAAACGGAATGGAAGAAGGTCAAGAGATGGGATAGTGAGAGAATTGTTTGAAACCAAACCAATCAAAAGAACGCAGAGGCGAAGACCTAGGAAGAGCAGGACGGAGGAATTGCGTAATGCGGCCTAGAGAAAAAACAAGCTGAGAGGAGATCAGGATGCAAGTACAGGATAGAAAGGCATGGAGAAGAGCATGGCAAAGACTCACGATTTTGAAGCTGACCTCCAATATCCCCGACACTCGAAAGGGTATAATGGCTAGGACTAAGATAGGATAAAGTGTGATCATGCAAGACATTTAAAATTAAATATCAGTCATCTCTCACCAAAATTGCCTGTCTCCTTGCGGTATTCTTCTTCTTACATTACCAGTTTCCCGACGACGCCTAGGATTGATTAACATCAACAAGGTTTGACACATATTGTTGATTTCTTCCATCAAGAAAAGTTGCAGCTCTTACGTCATTATCACGATTTAAAAGTGCCATAATCAAGAGAACGTTTAAAACAGCGAAGAAAGCGTAATAAAAAACAGTTTATGGAACAACTTCTAACTGAAGAATTAGGTGATCTTTCGACATCGACATCGACCGTGCTTCCAGCGGGAACGAAAATCCTACCTTGAAGACCTCTGATGAAGGTTCGGACGTCGTCGGATAAAGCTGGGCCGAGGGCCGTTCCAGGTCGATCTACCAGCCATCAAGAAGGAAACTGTTAGAGCTGAAGTATAGTGCTGATGACTTCGCGAAGATACGTCGTTGCTTCTGGAGGTAATCCCTTCAGAGCCAAATTGGTCATAAAATCCGATCCTGAGGAGCTCTGATAAAAGCTCAAACTACGTTGGAGGAAGATGGGTAGAGGGGAGTCCAAACCGTTCACCACCTTTCTCACTTCATTACGGAAGTGCTCCTCGTCGTCATCATTTTCGGATATAACACTGCGGAAAACCTCTTGGAAGTGATTCGCGTATATCTCAAACTTCTCCTCTGGGGAGAAGCCTAAACCGTGGGCCCTTTGAAAAGGAAGGTTTGGAGAATGTCTACCAAAATTTCTGACTGCTTGACTCAACAATTTGAGATTGCTCTATATACCCATTTCGGTAACCAAGTTGTCATCTACAGCGATCAAATCGAAAACTGGAAACATACAAATTAGTGTGTTAGAAATAGAATTCATTTTCGTAGAAACTTCTTTGGGGTTTTGTTGTGCTATATCATTATTCGGTATTTTTTTGTTACGTATTGTCTATACTTCTAATTTCTTCAAAACCGTAAGAAGCAAGTGTCTTCTAGTATTAACACCCGTCGTAAAAATTCACGAGGATAAGACACATTTTAATTAAGTTTACTCTAAACTACCATATATATTTTCGTGCTGTCTTATTAGAAAATTATTCCGTGAAAATCATTAGTTTAGTTAAACTAGAAGGTAAGCAACTAATTGATTTTTAAGTTTATGTTATACTTTGCATTTTAAATCTAACAACGTCATACTATTAACTCTATCTCGTATCGTAATAAAACTGAACTATCAAGACTATAAAGAGTCATCTTCGGCCGACAACGCACGCCAAGTCAACGACGTCGCTGGCGCGTAGAATAGTTAAGAGAAAACCATGGCGGTGAATGGATTAAATTTCTTTCTCTTTTCGCTAGTGTTCATAGCGATTGTGAATGTGGGTTATGCCAACACGAACGGAACCAAAACGCCCGGTGTTTGCCATCTGGAAGTGCCGTAAGTACAACAATATTTTACCCAGCAAGTATCTGTCTTAATAAACTGAACTAGGAACAGATAAGAATTGACACGCCAAATTTCAAAAAAAAAAATCTGTTATCATTTATCTCTTAATTTTGACCCATAAAAAGGAGACTAGATAAATAACTTCGTGAAATTAATGAAACAATAGTTGAAATATAAATCTCAAAATGATTCCAAACAAAATTATCAGCAAAGTTCTAAATCCTTTGTGTTTCACGATTTCTCTTTCCGAAAAGTACCGGCAATCTCATCCATTATGTATATATGTGCAAAAGGTATGTTAATAATAAGGTAACCTTGGCGATATTCCATGAATCATTGGTTAATAAACAAGTTGTTAAACGATTGCTACGCGGTAATTTAATATTGTCTTTTCTCTTGTAGAACCGTTGACATCATCAGCGAAAACGAACGCAATGCGGCGGATTTAAGAGGAAACGGGGTAAGATTACGTTTTGATAATGTATGTATCTGGTGTCGTTGTAATGTTGAAACATGAAGACAGGGATAAATAAAAACTGGAGAAGCCTTGCGTAATAAGTGGGATAATTAGCGCTTTCAAATATTCATTGCGAAATTATTCCTGGTATAATATTTTTCTGAGAAAGAAATAGTACAAAGGTGGCAATAATTAGCTCTAAACAAGAGGTTCTTTTTAGTAACTACATAGGACTTACGAAGAAAATTTAAATTGTAAGCGTATCCTGATTAGTGATTGAATCAATGCACGAAAAAATTGCACTGGATATGATAAACAGCTCTCGTTAGCTGAACTTTTATATTAGGCGATATTTACGTTTCACTAAAATATTTTAATTCAGTATAATTGTAAAATAAACATGATCGATATCTACGAAATAGAATAGAAGGTCAACTGAGATGGTTGGGGCATGATATCTACCTCCTATTAATTGCGGCCCTATTCTCATATTTAAATATGCAAATAACGGGATACTGCATTTTCGGTGAACCTCGTTAATAGAAACTAATCAAAATCGATTCAAACCTGTTAACCTTATCATAAAGGTAATATTAGGATATTTGTCACAGCATCCAATCATTGGTATTGGTATTATAATTCAATTTACGATTAGCAACATTTGTAATATACGACAAGTTACTAACAAATTATGGAAACAAACCCACTCCCGGTGATCATAAAATATAGGCAAATTATTTCATCCTACCCTTATACGAGGGATGTTACCAAAGTTTTATAAATTTGACTATATTTTCATTATTTCGTCAATTTTCATGAAACTTGCAACTCCATTTAATTAAATACACTTACCCGAACGTAAAACTAACTTTCTTAAATCGTCCTCAAATAACTTTCTTTTAGTATCTGCAAGTCAGCTACCTATACCGAGTTTTACCTCATTTAAGGTGTCAAATCGAACACTCCGTGGTAGTTCTTCCACATCGGGGAACAGATGAAAATCACTAGGATCCAGACCTAGCAAATGGGGTGAATATGAAAGCAATTCGTTTAAAATATTCTTCGTGAGGTATGGAGCCTTTCATTGTTCTGTTGCAATATCGGAGGCTTATGCAATTTACCAGGCCGTTCCTTGCAAACTGCTTGCCCTAACTGGCCAAACGAAAGATTATAATAATATTCTGCGTTAATTGTAGTACTTTTCGGTAGATAATCCATAACAATAATCCCCTCGCAATCCCAGAATAACCTACGATTTACTTTTCCAACCGATGGAATTGCACGTGGTTTAAGTAGAGGCTTTTCTCCCGGTTTGTGCCACTCCTTCAACTGATTTTTGGTCTCACGATTGAAATAATGTATCTATGTTTTATCAGTAGCTATTAGTCATTCCCAAAATTAAAGTCAACAGCCTTGGTACCCAGTAGTGTGAAACACCCAAATGTTCGTATAAAACCTTATGAAATTGTCACGTACCTATTTCCACACTAACATTAATTTCACGAATAGTTATTCGCCCTATCACCTTCGAGTAGGTTATCCACGATAGCAACGCTTCTTTCAAGATACTCGGTGTCCACTGCGCGGATTGCCTTCTAGTGACGTTATACCAGCTTTAAAACAATCGACCCCTCGATAGACTGTATCCTCAGATTCTGTAGGCTCTCCAAATACACCTTGAAGACATTGAATAGTTCCTAAAGGTATTACACCTTCTTTGATTAAAAAGGAAATGATATATCTTTCTGTGATTTAGTCGCCATTTTCAGGAAATAGGGATTGCAAGGGATGGTTGCGTAAACGTGTCAAGACTTGTCTCTAATCAACAACGTGACCTTCAAGACTTACGCAATTGAACTAATTCCTAGAACATTCGAAACATTCCTCCTAAGCATTTACATGTTCATCATTTCTAGGTGGTCATCCAATGTGATTTACGACATCTCCTTAAACTTTTGCGACCTTGATGGTAGACTTTTCAGACAATGTCACAGATTCACTATTGATACCTTCAGGTTTTTCGAAGATTCAATCCAGTACTGCTAAAGAAGGTAGGAGTATGGGTAGTTAAAAGTCGATGTAAAATAATCGCACAAGGCAAATCACCAAGAACAAAATTTGATCTGGATAATTCTCCGTTTACTTGAGTTTAAACTGAAGCTGGCTATACTAGAAGTTAATAGACAAATTCTATTTGGATCAAGCCAATCTGAAAGATTTTACAAAAGAATCATATTTTATCTCGAAGATCGTGTTACCCTCTCAGGTCTGTAGCGTTACAGATTCTTGCCGATATGAGCTGTCTTATAAGTTTGGAATCCTCTCACAATCAGAGAAGAATAGTGCTCATTTGCATAGACAAAAATATTATTAAACAAAGGAGACCATTTCCTCTTGTGCTATTAACTCCGAAAGAGTTCACTTTACGCCTTTTGTTAAATCAATTATAAGTTACAAACGAACATACATCTCACATCTCACATCTCAAATCTGTAGGTTCTTATGACACAAATCTGGAGGTTCTTACCTTCATGTGGTTGTATTTCCAAGTTGGGATGGAATTCGTTAGAATAATTTTGATTGATATTGTAAAAACACTAGAAATTTGATTATATATAAATCAATTGAGTTGTAATTTCAAACATTTCTATGTGTAAGTATTTGGTCGACACCCTGGTTACGACACCTAATAACCTCGCTTGGGAAACAAGCCCGTTCTGGTGAAACTGATAGTGATCAAGTTAGTTTTGAATGAAAATTGCCAACACTGAAGAACTCTCACATTTTTGCTTTAATTCACTTCTAAGTTTTATGATCCCAATTAGACGGTGTTAGTCTTGAAGGCAACACATGTTTCATGTTCGAAATTCGTTACCCAATTTTGGTTAACTGACACAACTGCTTTCTACAAGAAGGCGTAAATTTTCGCTAAGCATCCGAAAAATTTGAACTTAAAAGGTGCCATTTGACCAATGTAGTGGTTCTGGTAAGAAGCTAAAGACGGAAATTTGCTTTAATCTTTATTAATCAAAACTGGGTACAAATATTGAGTATGATCTGATATCCTACAAATTTCTTCTTCGACCCTTTAATAAATCGTACGTTTTCACCGAAACATGAACAACTTCGAAACATCGATGTACTTACTTACTTACTTAATCCCGAAACCCGTTCGACCGTGAAGTGTCGGGCTGTATGGAGTTGAGTTTCTTGGCTCTCTCTCTCTTCCATATTCGTTTCCATTTTTCTCTCTCCCTGCATCTTCCTCTTATGTCCTCCCACCTCTATGCCCTTGCCTCGTATGCACTTTTCACTTCTTGCTCCCATGTCTTCCTTGGTCTTCCTCTTCTCATTTTTCCTATTTCCTTTGATTCATATAATTTTTTTGCCAACCTTTCTTCTCCCATTGCCCAAGCCATCTGAATTGTCCTTGTTGTATTTTTGTTACGATTGACTCTATCTTGAGTTCCTCCCTGTATACTGCGTTCCTTATCCTATCCAATTTTAGAAATCTCATTTCTACGCTGTTCATCCTCCTTCTTTGCTTCTCGTTTGTAGTCCATGACTCGCATGAGTGTCTTAGTACTAGTTTCACTGCACTGTGGATCACTTCTACTTACTATTTCTGGTATTTCTTTTTTGTTTAAGAATGGACTTTTTTCATGTTGTAGAGTTTTGCAGTTTTTGATATTCTTTCATTTATTTCGTTTTCCAAGAATCCCTCCCAAGTATATCAAGTATATAAACGTTCTAGTTTGTTCTATTCCATGTCCTTCTATTTTTATATCATTGTTTTTGTTTTGTCTATATTACCTTTCATGTTTATTTCTTTTAGTTGTTCAGCGCAAGATGTAACGGTTTTTAATTTGATCATAAAATTGCCCAAAGGACAAATTACCATCATTGGATTGTATGAAAAATTTCGCAGAAACTAAGGGCAATTCCAGATTTGATGGTCGAGGATTCCCAGAATTACATATTACAATTAAATGCTGATTCTCGGACGCTGTAAATTATATGCGATGTGTTCTAACAGTTGCTCAGTAACGAAAAGTAAATATGTAAACACGTCGTTCGTCGCTGATAGTTTCATGGAATTGCCCGTTTTTGAAAATGGCCATTTAAGCGGCTTACCCAGTTTTGGGAATTCTCCGCCTTCAAATTCTGAATTGCCTGCAGGTGCTAGTAAAGTGCGAAATTATCAGAAAAAGTTTTCCGTGAAAAAGCATTGTCGGGCCAAAGTCTAAGATTGGCGGTGTATTTTTCCTAGAACGCAA
Source organism: Chrysina gloriosa (assembly GCA_038088585.1). Lineage (NCBI taxonomy): Eukaryota > Metazoa > Arthropoda > Insecta > Coleoptera > Scarabaeidae > Chrysina > Chrysina gloriosa. Next base: position 23,027,668 of record CM076093.1, on the reverse strand, counting down.
AATCAAAACAGTCTGTGTACTATGTAGAGCCAGCACGATATTTGTTGGACCAGAATTCCGAGAAGGCCGCCACGTCATTGCTTATGCTCGGTATAAGCCGCAGTCGACGTAAGAGTTTGCCGCAATTAGATATTTGCAAGCAGTGCCATGCCCTAAAATTTCCAGGAGTTCGGGCTCAACAAATATCGTACCTGCTATATAAGGCTTATTGTTAGCAAAATCGACTACACGGTTTGGAACTTTTACCAAATGGTTAAGACTTTGTGTGCCGCAATTCTACTCCAATTAGTCAGGATGGAGTGCTAATATCGCTCGTTTGCTGTAAAGTGCTTCGTTAAAAGTAATGCTTAGGCTACTGATACAGCATAAACTTAGGCGATACAATAAAATTAGGAGGAATGGTAAGGTGCCGATGCCTAAGACCAATTTGTCATAGATACGTCAGTTCAGGACAAGTGCTTTATTATTGCCAGGGCGGAAACCTGGACGTTCACCCCGAAATCGTGCAGAGTGGCGAGAAACTGACTTGGTCCCCTCGTCCACCCGATTTATCCTCATGTGGTCATTTCTTATAGTTATATTTGAAGCATACAGTCTAAGACAATTGACAAGCAGAAAAAGTCGTCCGGGCTACCCCTTTGCAAATGTCACTGGAAATTTGGGGGAAAGCAATGAACTCTCTTAATTGACGTACAGCGGAGTGTTTGGAGAAGACATCATCTGACCGATGTTGCTCCTAAATAGTGGCCACTACTTAAAAGGCGTTTATACAAACTTCACAAATTTGCGTATATTCGTTACGTAAATTCAAAATAAACTCTCAGTACTACAAATTAAAATCATATAGTCAATTTCGCCACAATCTGTATATTAAATGAGAATGGAAATGTTCTAAGAATACCAATGCAATTGTACTTAACTTGTGGAAAATATGTGAGTATGTAGTATATGTAGTATATGAGTATATGTATTTACGTGAGCATCACAATTCGTGGGAAAGCAAATTATGCTGATTAAACCGAGGAATAATAAAACACTTCGCTAGTAAATTACGTTACAAATATTCCACGTAAACACATTCATAATAGCGCGTGCTGTACTGACAATGAGATTGGAGCACCACAAAGAAGTGCTTGCTCTAGTAACAGGTAGCAAATTTTTGTTGACAATTGCTTTCTTTTACCATGTGGTATTTAAAAATAGATTAATCTTAGTTGAAAGGGTGACATCTTATAAACATTTGCGATAACCCGATATGCACTTTCTGTGTATATTTTCACTATCAAATTACATAATACGAGATAATAAAAATAGAACTAATAACATCAAAGCAGTTTAATGAATCTATATATATATATATATATATATATAAAAGGAGGCGATTCTGGGCTTACGTATGTTGCCACATCACGTTCAAACGCGTCGACCGATTTAAACCAAGCTTATACATAAGATTGCTATTGGGACCTATATGGTTTATGTTAAATTTGGTTGAAATCAGAAATCGCATGTGCGATAAATAAATTTCAAGATACCATAAATAGCTGCCACGTTATTAGATGATGGTCGCACACTTCACTTTGCACTGAAGTTACCCCTCAATATGAATGTCAATGAAAATCCCACGTGTAATATTTCCAAAAATTCTGGAATGGGAAAAGTTTTACAACAATGCCAATTAATTGTCTGGGATGAATATACAATTGCACATAAGAAATCAGTAGAAACATTGGACAGGACTGTGCAAGATTTACGCAATAGTCAAGCAATATTTGGTGGCGCTTTGATATTATTAGCTGGTGATTTCCGTCAAACATTGCCTGTTTGCCTTCGTTCAACACCAGCAGATGAAATAAAGGCATGTTTAAAATCAACTCATTTGTGGAGACACGTACAAATACTCACTTTGACTACAAATGTGCGAGTTCAAATACAAAATGATCCATCAGCCGATACATTTTCTACGCAACTACTGGCGATAGGAAATGGACAAGTTGCTATTGATCGTGCTACTGGCTTAATCACTTTGCCCGATAACTTTTGCAATTTCGGACCAACAAAACAAGAATTGGTCTCAAGTATTTTTCCAAACATTGCGCAAAATTATACATTGGTAAGCTGAATGTGCGATACTGGCTACGAAAAATAAGGACGTTGGTGCATTGAATGCAGATATTTTAGCCCATGTTCCTGGCGAGGTTGTACCATATCAATCAGTTGACACGGTTACAAATCAAGATGTTACTGTTAATTACCCCACAGAATTTTTGAATTCATTGGATTTACCAGGTTTTCCATCTCATCGTTTACAATTAAAAGTTGGTGCTCCCATTATTATGCTCCGAAATCAGCCTCGGGTGTGTAATGCGACCACATTAGCAGTCAAAAGGGTTATGCATAATCTCATTGTAGCAACCATTTTAAAAGGGAAATTTAAAAGGGAAGATTTATTCATTCCTTGTATTCCAATGATTCCACAAGATCTACCATTTGATTTCAAAAGACTCAAAATTTCCGATACGTCTTGCGTTTGCTATGACAATAAATAAAGCGCAAGGGCATTATTGGCATTGGGTGGAATTAATTATATGTATCGTGTTCACGTGTAGGCAAGCCATCAGTTCTCTTTATTTGCATTACAACTCAGGACCAAATAAAAAATGTTGTTTACGAAAGAGCTCTGCCATAGTTTAAGTTAAAACATAGGATTTATATTGTAAACAAATAGAAATAAAAGTAGATGAATATAAGCCAAAAAATCAACTTTGTTAAAAACCAGTGTGTTTCATTTCTTATTTTGAAAATTTCTTATTTCGTTTTGCCTGGCAAAGCAGGCACAGGGTCCGCTAGTATTTATATAATTACATACATTATGCTACAAAAATTACTTCAATTTGTTCTCAATTTGATTTTGATCTTGAGCTTTAGTATCGAGCACACAAAGCAAAGTGGTTCCAACTCCGGCCTCGCTTGGATATCTCTGAATATTTATTTTCTGGAAGATGACAACTCATTTGGTCGAAACCAAGATTCATCCGGTAAAAGAAGGAACCACTCCGTTTTGGTACATTCCATGCTATTAGTCTCGCTTATGTTCTTGTTTGGTAGCGCAGAAAAATATGTCTTCGTGTGTCCCAGATTTCCTAATTTAAAGTTCAAGTTAAACAAGAACAATGAAATTTTTCGTTTTTACAGTCTCGTCCGGGATACAGCAAAATCTCAATCTGCTGCTCCGGCTACAAAGTAGCACCGCACACCAGCTTCTATTGCATCCCGGACTGTCCAAAAGGTTGCGAAAATGGAAACTGTACCGCTCCTAATGTATGCGCTTGCAACAAGGACTACGTCAAAGGTCCTGACGATACGTGCGTTCCGGTTTGTCCAAAAGGATGCCTGAATGGTATTTGCACCGTGAAAGGGGAATGTTTGTGCGATGCGGGATACAGTTTGGAACCGAACAAGCAATTCTGCGTCCATAATTGTTCGAAAAATTGCGGTCCCGGAGGTAAATGCGTCGAAGCAAATCGCTGCCTTTGCGAAGCTGGGTGAGCTGCAATTATTTTCATATTTACTTTAAAAAATAATTAAATGAAATAATCGTTATAGATATAGAAATACAACAGCCGATGGAACCTGCGAATTTTATTGCGAAAAAGGTTGCGGTACCGGTAAATGCATCGGGCCCAACAAGTGTTCATGTAGCGACAATTACGAGATCGCCAACGATACGTGTGTTCCGAGCTGCCCGAAAGGTTGCCTGCATGGAAAATGCACTGCCCCCAATAGATGCACCTGTAACCCGGGTTGGAACTTGGATAAAACGGAAACCATTTGCGAACCGCATTGCGATAAACCGTGCTTGAACGGGAAATGCAGCGCGCCGAATGAATGCGATTGCAACAAGGGGTACGTCAAGGACCCTAAGGAGCCGAGTGGACATCGATGCGTCCCTTATTGTTCCGAAGGATGTCCTAACGGTATTTGCTCTGCGCCTAATTTCTGCATTTGTAACCAAGGTTACGTGAAACAGGCCAAAGGAAGTAACGTTTGCATTAAGAGAGTACGTAGAGCTAACGTGCATATCGACTTAATACCAAACCAAATGTTTTAAGTTTGTTCGAGTCTGTTCGTTTTGAAATTTTATTTTATTGATGAAGTAGTGTTGCATGTATGAATAAATGTTTTTCGAAATGAGTATATTTCTTTCTCTTTTCTACTCTAAGGTCGCATAATACATCAAGGGCGAGGCCAAATTAGCTATGGGTCTCCTTTTCCCACCAAACATCTTAATCGTTAACAATACGCTTTAGGGGTTAAGAAACACCCATTGGGGACCTTAGTGCTCAAATATTCCTAAAAGAAATTGAGATCATCACCGATCTCACCATACCTGAGTAAAACCGGTGCACTGGTGTCATCACTGGTACGCAGTGTGGTTAAAAACATTCCAAAACATTACGGAAGAATGTCATTAATTTAGGGAATATATCAGAAACAACAACTCTTCTACTACGACGATTACGACGTAGTGTAATTCTTGGCTAAAATTATGCAATTACATTGAGATCCGTGTAAAAATCAGGTTAGAGTCTACATCAGAAGTCTATCATGTTACACACCTTTGAAACGGTGAAGAATAAGTTGCAAACATCGTGCCAGACAAGTACTCAAGTTTAACATTTCTTGAAAAGTTACTGCCAACTTTTAACCTTCCTATACTCACGTCAAAATGAAAGACGTATACTATTCTATATAAGTCGGTCTCACAGACCGTATGCGTGAGTATAGGAAGGCTAAGAAATACTGGATATGAGTATTTTCTCAACAGGTATTACAATTTATTCTTTCTGGTGGGGGTGAAATCTCAGCAGAAACTCGTGATTCTTTTCAATAAAAGTTGACGAAGCTATCTAAAGCCCTTAATAATAAGAATCGAAGATTAAAACAACAAATCGATAAAATTATCGGAAAGAGGATATTTCTCGTAAACCGAATATATCCACGAGGAGTTCAGAGCAAAAGCACTACGACAATCTTATAGGATAAGCTGATTACCCTGAATACTGAATATAGGAATTTGCAAGGGTAAATGGAATTCTCAAGCACAAAGAGATCAAAGCAAAGAAAAAGAATCTTCCCAATTCTGTTGAATCTCTTTTTTAAGCCTGGGGATACAAGGAAGATAATATATAGTGGATGTTAAGCTTTTGTTAAGACATCACCTCAGAAAAGTATATTCGTCAATTACGAGGTACGTCCAGAAAGTAAGTTCCGTTTGGTAATAAAATTAAATTGTGTACTGATACAGAAGAATTATTTATTGCACAAAATTCTACAACTCTTAAACTACTTTTCCACATAACTGCCGAAATTTTGCAGGCATTTGTCATAGCGTGGCACGAGGTTTTGTATACCTTCTTCATAGAAGTTTGCCGCCTGTGTCTTCAACCAGTTGGAAACATTTTCTTTCAGCTCTTCGTCATTGCTGAAGTGTAGACCGCCAAGGAAAGACTTGAGATGTAAGAACAGATGAAAGTCGCTAGGAGCGAGGTCAGGGCTGTACGGAAGATGGTCAAATACGTCCCAGCCAAATCCCTGTAGGAGGTTTTCGTCACATTTGCAGTGTGTGGTCGTGCGTTGTGAAGAAAAACAACACCTTTTGACAGCAATCCTCGGCGCTTATTCTGTATTGCGCGGCGCAATTTCCTAATTGTCTCGCAATAAACATCTGCTTTGATTGTTTGACCACGCGGTAAGAAATCAATGAGTAAGAGGCCTTTCCAGTCCCAGAACACCGTGCACATCATTTTTCGAGGTGTCAAGATTTGTTTCGGCTTAACCTTTGCTGGGGATGAAGTGTGCCTCCATTCCATTGATTGCCGCTTACTTTCAGTGGTGTCGTAAGAAACCCAAGTTTCATCTCCTGTGACTATCTGTGTCAGAAATTTTTCGCCGCCTTCATCATAACGGGTCAAAAACTGAAGTGCACTACCCATCCGTTTTGTTTTGCGTTGCTCAGTAAGCATCTTTGGTACCCAACGTGAGCAAAGTTTACGAAATTTCAGTTTTTCGCTAACAATTTCATGAATTAGTGATCGTGAGATTTGGGGAAATTCCATAGCGAGAGCACTAATTGTAAACTTGCGGTTTTCCTGGATCTTGTCATCAATCGCGTGAACCAGTTTTTCTGTAATCAAAGATGGACGCCCACTTCGTTCTTCATCGTGCACTTCACTACGTCCTTCATTGAACTGTCGGACCCATCTTCTCACCATTGAATCACTCATCGCATTTTGTCCGTAAACTTCGCAAATTTGCCGATAAATTTCAATTGGTTTCACTTTTCTAGCATTCAGAAAACGAATCACAGATCTGATTTCACAAGCGGCGGGATTTTCAATCAACACCGACATTGTAAACAAGCACAAAAAAGTGTACTTGGCTGACAGCGATCTCAAAATGGCGCACGTTTCTTCTCCTTGATAGAAAGCGTCTATCGCGCATGTGCGGAACTGCGATCGCAGCGCCGCAGCGGAGTTAAATTGAAACGGAACTTACTTTCTGGACGTACCTCGTACCTAGAGGAATGCAACTCTATCGATTCGGAGAAAGAAAGAAATTGAAAAATAGCTTGAAAAACTGTATGAAACATTGATTAAGAATGTTGTCAAAAAGTTGCTTATAAAGACCCACGAACACCAGAAAGAGGACCTTTGATGTTGTTAATAAAAAATTAGGGAGATCTCGCAAAGAGGAAGTCGGTCATGGAGATGGGAGTACAAGATGTCGAAATCCGAAGATTCTGGCGTATTTATCGAAAAGATTTTCCAAAAAGGAAACAGCAGTTAATCAATAGCACATACAAGCAGAAGGATCGGTGACTCGAGCAGGAAGAACGCATGGTGTACTGAATGGTCTCTGAAATGAAATAAACTCGAAAATTGTTGATGCCTCAGCGGAGAATTTGGCGACGCGACGATTAGATGGGGCATCAAAAAGATGCGAAGAAGAAGTTGAGGCACAGCTTTAGCGAAGAATTGATCTCTGAAAAATTGACCGAAGGTATGGTAAACGGAAATCATTTCTAAACAGTCGCCAACACCAAATCATGGACATTTCAATGTTCCTAAAGATGATTTAAGGAAAATTTCAAATGAGTAAATCGCTGGAGGGAAAAAGAGTTCAAAATCAAAACAGATTTCCCTCAAAAAGCAACCATCTACTGACAGCATCTGTACCGAAATGGAAGGGAAACAATGGGAACTTATTTGAGGTGTGAACTCGAAGATTTGGAGGAAGATTTGTTTACGTGCAACAACGGCGATAATGAAGAAAATCTTCCGGTCAAATAATACGTTGATTTGGAACGATTTGGAACTGCTCAATTGAAAGAGTCTGGAAAGTTTCATCATTAGCCAAAACATCACCAAAGATCTATTTAACGTTGAATAGTTGTATGAAGATCTGTTTCCGATTACCAAGAAAAGAATTATCACATTAATGAGGTCATCTTTTGATGACCAATTGCATATTACCGTGTCACCGACGATTTCAAAGAACATCAAGAAAGAGCGGTCGAAGCTGCTCCAATTGAGGGAAACCTGGAACGTTTCAAGTTGAAGGCGCAATTTTATCCAAATGTCAATCTTTGACAAATCGGGTGGGAACACGATGAAGAGAGTGGTTGAAGATTTCCCAACACTGAAAGAAAAATCTTCAGATAACCCTTCCAAACAAACTCAAGAGAATTCAGGAACATGATAATCGTTAAAGAGAAGGAGGGTACAGATGTGAAGCTTCCGGATTTCTTTCTGACATACTCAGCCGAACCATCTGCTTGTGCACAAAAAATTAACGGGCTTTGGATGGATTCTGTAGAGAAAACGCGAATAAGCGGAAATTTCTTGTTTTGAATAAGATTTGCTACCACTCATCAACGACTGCAAAAAAGTAAATTTAAAGACGGTTACATTTTCCGTTATCAGCAAATTGGCAACATAGTCGATGGATCCAGCTTTCCTCAAACTTTCTGAAAAAGATCATCAATCATAGAGTCCTCTAAATTTCTCTCTAATTTCTACAAATAATTCATTAATGCTGATCTTTTAGATAACGAAGAAATATTTTTGTGCAAAACAGGATTTTCTCTTCACAGAAGGCACAGCTTTCAATGTTTATTCAATTTTCCATATTCTTGGCTTGAAAGCCGATCAACAACCACAACTAATTTTGATATTAGTCGAGTATCAAAATAGTAGATTATGTTATTAGGAGCAAAAATGAAGCTTTGTGTGTTAAGCCCGTTAGTTAGCAGGCAAATTATTATAATAATTAAATATTATACACTTTATCTATTTAGAGCTTTTACCTACATTATCAATTTTTGTCCATCGATCTTTGTCTGTGGGACAAGCGTACATCGTGCTTCTTCTTTTCACCGACAGCACTTGAGAAAGACAGTCAAATTACGAAATTGTCTTTCCTCCTACGACAAAGCAATGACGTAGGTACTTAAAATAGACAAAGTCTATATTATATTACTATATTATATACATATATATATATACATATATATATATACATATATATATATATATATATATAAGCCAGGAGTTACGAACCAGTCGTTATTATCAAGGACAGGAAATGTGTTAATTTTAGTAAAGCGAATTCTTTGGCGAAGTTACAAAGCAAACAACGTTAACAATGTCGGTATTCTACAGAAACGATAATTTCGAAATCCATGAATTAACATCGAAGATAAACAAGACACACAACCGAGACCAGTCCAACTTATCGGTGAATTCTAGGAGGAGAACAAATCCGGGAAACTGAAGGTCAAGACTTTTGTGTTTACGAAGTGATAACGCCGCGCGCCAGCGAGGAAGACATACGTGCATACGTATTTAAATCAGAGCTCTTCGAACATCAAGAAAGACGAGTTTGTCCACATCTACTATCTACAACGTGCGGTGCAGTTGGTGACAAGAAAAATGGATACCTCAATTAAGGCGCTCGTATTTTTAAGCACAATTTTTATAATTTTCGATGGAACTTCTGCCGTTGCGAAAGTTAATATTACTACCATTGGAATTTGTGAAATTGAAGTACCGTAAGTACCCGATTTTGTAGTTATTTGTATTATCTGTAAGGTTAAAACCGAAACTAGATAGAAGATCTTTTTCTTTATACTTTTATTTAGACATCTTTTTTCTTTAACTATCATAGAAAAAGTTGTTTGTAAAAGCAATACTATAACCACCCTTAACGCTTACAAAAATCGTTTCATAAATCGTAAATTCACGACAAGAAATATTAGATTTATCCATGAAATTCTTCTTTCGCCCTCATCACGACGATGTCATCCTTACTGAAGAAGTCATTGATTTCTGATGAGACTTTCACTTGAATGTAATTTCTTAAGGTGGTAAAGTTATCCATTGATTCGTATGTTGAGGATGGTAACTTAATTCTGGTAGTACACACAAATTGCTGTAGCAAAGTTAAGAGTATTTCAATTTGGTAAGACTAGAGAAATGTTATACAGTCTGTTCATTGGAAAACTTCAAAGGTGGTCCAGATTCGAACTAGTAAAATTATTAAAAAATGCAAAGCCATTTTTGTTGATCTTATAATCACGACATTTCACATTACAGAACTGTCAGCATCCTGCCACCAGAACTGAAGCATACAGCAGCATCCATCAAAGGGAACGGGGTATTAAAATTGCAAACTCTTCAAAGTAATGACCCGAATTAATAGAAAACGTATTTCTAATTTTAGACCACTCCTGGATATACAAAGATTAGAATATGCTGCGCGGGTTACTCCGTCGCTCCTCGCACGCCATTCCATTGCGTCCCAGATTGCCCGAAGGGTTGCGGTTTGGGGAACTGCACGGCCCCCAACGTTTGCGCCTGCCATAAGGACGCGGTCATGGGTCCGGAAGGAAAATGCATCGCCTCTTGTCCGAGAAGTTGCTTGAACGGACAATGCTACGGTAGTCTTTGTAATTGTAATTATGGTTACACCTTAGAACCAAAAGGTAAATACTGCATAGCCGGATGTACGAAAAATTGCGGACCGGGCGGACAATGTTTCGGAAATAATCAATGTAAATGCAACGTGGGGTAGGTATTACCACGACAGGTGCCTTTTCCATTCTAAGAATGAGTTTTGTCCTTTAGATACCAACTAAATCAGCAAGGATCTTGTCAGATGTTCTGCGATAAAGGGTACAAGTTGGTGGGTAACGTTTGCGAACCGCAATGTACTAAAGGATGCGTAAATGGGATATGCGTGGGTCCAGATCGATGTTCTTGTAATCCTGGTTACACTGCCCAAATCAACGGAACTTGCACACCGAATTGCTCCCAACCGTGTTATAATGGATTTTGCAGCGGCCCAAATCAGTGCTCGTGTAAGCAAGGATATATTAAGGATGCTACTGGTGCTAAAGGAAACCACTGCGTCCCGTATTGCGCGCACGGGTGCCCTAACGGCGTATGTTCTGCTCCCAATTTCTGCATTTGCAAACAGGGATACATCAAGCAATCTAAAGCAAGCAACGTTTGTATCAAGAAATGAATTTGATATGTTCTTATCGACTGTTTGTGTAATGACACTGTAATTTCTTTTCTGTGAATAAAATGAGTATTTTTAGACTAACTTATAGTACGAATTCTCGGTTGTGTATGAATTTTGTTGATGTACGGATGGCTACTTTCACGAAAACTTGATTAGACGAAACGAAAACTATATAAGTGCATGTTTGCAAGAAATGAAGGTCAATATGTCATTGGGTAAATTTTTATGCAGTAATTTGTTTAAATTGGAAGATGTGTACGTCGTGGCTGGCAGATAAGTTAATCAAAGTTCATTGCATCGAGGTGGTTCCACCGCAGCAGTGGTAAAGATGGAATCATGGACGTGTGCCTTAACAGTTACTAGTGTCATTTTCATTGTTCGTTTTGACTTATTCGCTGCGGCAAATGTGGTTAGCATCAACGGCGTTTGCGAGATAGAAGTTCCGTAAGTACAGAAGTTTAGATAAATATTACCTGGAAATATCAAAATTAATTACGAAATATTTGAAACTTTTGCCCTACACTTTTTTGCCCAGCATTGACAGCAAACATCAATCAGTATTTCTTATAGAACCGTTAGTATACTTCCGCCTGAACTAAAACATTCGGCAGCTGCAATTAGAGATAATGGGGTACGTATGTTTCAACTTTCAACTTCAATTTGTTCCCGTTCATTAAGACGCAATTGTAGTTCGTTTCAAATCGAAAATTTTGTCAACGTAGCATTTCCCACGCACATCCTTATCATAACGAGTGCCTGCTTATCGAATCATAACTTTCAGTCGAATCCTGGCCTAAGCAAAATTAAAATTTGCTGCGCCGGTTACACCATAGCCAGCCACAAGCCATTCAGTTGTGTCCCGTTCTGCTCCGACGGTTGTGGACTGGGAAGTTGTACCGCCCCCGGCGTTTGTTCTTGCGATAAAAATGCCGTCAAAGGACCGGATGAGAAATGCTTAGCAACTTGCCCGAAAAGCTGCTTGAACGGTCAATGCTACGACAAACATTGCAACTGCAACCTGGGTTTCATCTTAGAATCCAAAGGGAAATACTGCATCCCTGGCTGTACGCGAAGTTGCGGCGATGGCGGTATTTGCATTGGAAATAATCAGTGCGAATGCGAAGTGGGGTAAATCAAATGTATTCCTTTTTGTTTTTCGAAGTAATTTTCGATTTTTGTTTACTTCAGATATCATCTGAACAGGCAAGGTGTCTGCGTCATGTTCTGCGAGCAAGGCTATCATCAGGTGGGAAATATATGCGAGCCCATGTGTCCCAGAGGGTGTCAAGATGGTATTTGTACCGCTCCGAATGTCTGTTCTTGTAATCCGGGTTGGACGTTGGGCCCTAGCGGTTACGCTTGTAAGCCGAGTTGTTCACCGCCTTGCTTAAACGGTGAATGCGTAGGTCCCAATCAGTGTATTTGCAAACCGGGATATCTGAAAGTCCCAAATGATATCAGAGCTAACAGATGTACGGCGCATTGTCCTCAAGGTTGCCCGAACGGATTTTGTTCAGCACCCAATTTCTGCATTTGTAACGAAGGCTACGCGAAGGAAGCCAGGGAGTAATGTTTGCATTAAGAAAATAAAGGGTTAATAACGCAGTTGCTTGTACAAGCCCTCCATCTATTGGATTTCTTACCTCATTTCGGTGAACGGTTTTAAATTTATTGTAACGTGAGGAATTTTGAAATAAAATAATTGATGTAAATATTTTTCAATTTATTATAGAGAAATCTTAGCGCGAGCAATATGAATTTAGTTAAAATAAATAGATAATAAACATAAAATAACAATTGTGTTGAAAGGATATGGCCAGTCAAAGGCGGAGAGAAAGCCAACCTTCGAGACTTCTTTCCATGGAATTTTTTTGCCTGGCATAAGCTTTATTAAAAAATGTTAAAAATGTTTGGTGCAGTAACTATTACCTCGGACGTCCTCCGCCTGGAGGGAGTCCACGGGGATCATCTCTGCATAGTCCAGGATCATCTGAAATCAAAAATCCAAATTTATTTCGTAAATGTATGCACCGATCTAGTGGTTGAATGAAGGAATTGGTTATAGACTACAAACGAGAGACAAAGAAGCAGGATGAACAGCGTAGAAATGAGGTTTCTAAGACGAATAAAAAATAAAACTAAGTTGGACAGGATAAAGAGCGCAGTATACAGAGAGGAACTCAAGATAGAGTCAATTCATTCAATTGTAAATGGTTCACTTTCTTTAGGTTGCTGCAATATATGTACTTCAGATTTTAGCAAATTCTTGTCGATCTTCATGCAGTCATAAACATTTCCCTTTAAAAAGCGGCAAGGGGATATCCTCAACTGAATTCCGTTTAGATTTTGAATTTTTTGAAGGGTTAACACATTTCTCAAGACTTTTAAAAAATTAGAATATACTAGAAGTGGCTCTTACTTGGTAAAATCCATAATAATAATGAATAAAACTCCTAGACTATAAAGTACAGAGAATATAGTGAAGTATTTGCTTTACGAGTTTTATTTATTATTAAAACTTTTTAGTTTCCTTGCAAGAAACGTTACTGTCTCTTTCGGTGTTTCTCGCCCTAGCGCAGTTGTTTCTTTGGCATGCACCAATGTCCGATCAGGTACTAGTTTCCAGAACAACGCAGATCCATCCAGGTCATATATTTTCCTTGCCAGCTTGGCAGCTCCATTCAGCTCATTTATCTTTTCCATGAATTTTCGTAGAAAATTTTGCACGGAAAATGAATCACTAAATAATTCTTTCCAACAACTTTCAGTTGACAAACACCACCATCTCTTTTTAAACCTATTTAACTATCTTCTGATTGCGATGATATTGTTATTATCATAATATTTAGAGTACATTTGAATTGCTTTTTTCCTTGAAATATTACTTGTGACGTTTGCATGTCATTCAAGTTTTCGGAACATTTTCTTACGTATTGAAATTGAGATACAACTTGCAGTGTAACTGTAAAGGTAAAAAAGCATCGGTAGTGAATTACCGTTTAATGGAATAAGAGCAGTACTTTACTTAATCCTGAAACCCGTTTGATCGTGAAGTGTCGGGTTGTGTGGAGTTGAGTTTCCTGGCTCCCTCTTCCATATTTGTCTCCACTCTTCTCTCTCTCGGCATCTCCTCTCATGTCCTCCCATTTCTCTCCCCTTGCCTCGTATGCACTTTGTACTTCCTGCTCCCACGTCTTCCTTGATCTTCCTCTTCTCCTTTTTCCTATTTCTTTTCTACATGTTTTATTATTTTCATTCGGAAAGTAAAAATTTAAAAATATAAAAGTTTTTTATGACCTTTTGAATGGCAGTCACCTCCCTATTGCGGTCAATATTGGTATACATGAACGTAGAAGTCTGATGGCACTATCATTTAATATTTTACTTGATTTATAACATCAAGAAGTTCCGGTTGCCTCTTTTCATTCACCAATTTGAATTCGTCCATTGTTGTCCTATTGCGTCTATTAATGCAAATCCTGTTATCTTGATCATCTCGGGAGACCAGTTTTGTTGAAGCACTCATATTTCTCTTCGATCCGTCTGAAAGAATTAAATCTAAATTATTATATTTTACTTGGTTGGAGTTAGTTTGAGTTTAATTGATACATTTTCTACGAACAGAAATATGAAAGTAATTTATTTAGTTTCCAGTTCTGGATAGAGAGTCCAATTTTAATCAGCAGATATTAATCCGCCAGTGACTTCATGTGAATCGCTTTCATTTGTACGGAGAATTCAACATTATCTCACCACCAAGGATCAGACTTCCGATTCGTTAAGTTTTATCTAAAGGTGATAAAAATGGTATAATTTGTTAGTTTCAAAAACACAGCACGCGGTGACCATTGTGTATCAATATGTCGACCTTACACTATATTATAATATTGTTTATTATATTTCCGGTTAGCTTCGCTCAATCCCGTTCAAGTAATGGAAAATATGGGTTGAAACGTCTTAGGACTTATCCGTAAGTAGAAAATATAATCTTGTACATAATCGACGATAGATGGATAAACGTACGAACATTATAAAAATATCCTCCGGGTGATTGAATGATTTGCCGGTCATTCTGCCAGCAGTTTTGGCCGTAATCTAAACCTTTTACACGGAGAATATTTCATCATTCGGTGATGATCGTAGAAGCTTACATTTGGACACTAACTGATACATATATAATTATTTTTACTATTTTTTAGGTTGTTTTATCTTAAACCCAGAAAAAGCGTTCTTCCTTACAATTAGTGAAGATATTTGGATCAAAGTATAGATTGGATGAAAAAAGTTTTTTTAGAAATTTCACAAATAAGTTATCATTGTCATAAGTTTCATACGAACCTAATTAAATACAATAGTAAATAAATGAATCAGCAAGCATTGTATATTGTACTAAATTGAAGAAAATACTTAACCCACATTTGCATGTGGCGTGTTATTTATTCGCATTCACACTGAGGATCACAACATAATTATGGAAACGCATATCTGCTACCTTTTTTAAATTAAATTAGTTAATTAAATTTCGTAGAAAATTTCATTTTATATTTCCTCTGCGTCGCAAATATTTGATCTAGGTACTAGTAATTATTTATAAGAGTTGGGGTAGAAATTCTATTGGAAAACCTCTTACGTTCTAAAACGAGTACTTACTGTGCTGCTTGATTTCTACGGTTTATGAATAGACTGAACAAATATGCGGTATGATGAGTCATCCGCTCTTTGTCCTCTGTAATATAATATTACATTGTGAAAAGGACATATGACTCATCACACCGCATATTAGCCCAGTTTACCTATGAATTTCAATCCACTAACAGCATTTTCTGTAATTGTAGGCGAGCATACCCTTGGCGAGCACGTCCTACATTCTTTCCATCACGATGTACAAATTGCGACGGTGGTATTTGCCATCCACCTAATCGATGCGTATTCACCTGTAACACCCCAAAATGTACATGGGGGAAATGCGTTGGCCTCAATAAATGTTCCTGTTGGAAAGGTTATAGGCTGGGCGAGGAAGATTGCGTTCCAATTTGTAATCCAGACTGCGTTAATGCAAGCTGCGTAGGCGTAAATCGCTGCCTGTGCAACGCCGGTTTTCAAGCTAACCCCATTCAACCCCATGTTTGTCATCCGACTTGCTTGGATATATGTATCAATGGAGATTGTATCGGAATAAACACCTGCAAATGCCACGAAGGTTACCAGCAAAGTATCGCTGAAAAATCACTATGCGTGCCGATATGCGTAGAAAACTGCACCAACGGATTTTGTTCCTCTCCAGACGTTTGCACGTGCAATTCAGGATACACCTTAGATCCGAATGATCCATACAGATGTTTTACTTCTTGTACCGAAGAGTGCATAAATGGATTTTGCAGTTCCCTCGATGAATGCACTTGTAACGCTGGTTACAAAAAGGATACAAATAGCACTCAGCTATGCATTCCAGATTGCTCCAAACCCTGCGAAAATGGAACCTGCGTAGCGCCTGATACTTGTAGCTGCAATGATGGGTATTCTCTGGATAGCACGAATAAGCAGGTTTGTAAGCCCGTGTGCAGTCGGGAATGTAAAAACGGAACATGCGCATCGCCAGAAACTTGTTCCTGCTTTGAAGGATACGAAGTAGATGTTCTAGATGGATACAAATGCGTTCCTCGATGTGAATCGCGATGCATAAATGGATACTGTTCCGCCCCAAATGTTTGTTCGTGCGAAAAGGGTTACGCCATTGACGCCAATAACAAATCACTATGTAATCCTGTTTGTAATCAACCTTGCATTAATGGAATTTGTGTGCAGCCGGATCTCTGCGAAGGTACAGTTCATTCAAGTAACGGTAAAACAATAGTTCCTTATTGTATACAATAAAATTTCATTGTTCATTTTCAGACACTTCCTGCATCTCCGCCATTTGTGAATGTAATCCTGGGTACAAACTAGATCCCTTGAATAGGTACCAGTGTAATCCCGTCTGCACCTTATCGTGCATCAACGGTAAATGCGTAGCTCCAGAAGCATGCGCCTGCAATTCGGGGTATTCCTGGACAACGGGCTCAAGACATATCTGCAAAGCTAAGTGCTCTAAATACTGCTACCGCGGATACTGTGCAGCACCTGATGTCTGCAAATGTTTTGGTGGATACGTCCTCGACAAAAATGATTCATCTAAATGCAATCCTTACTGCAAGGACGGTTGCCCAAATGGAAATTGCTTTTCGCCAGGATATTGCACTTGTAAAAGTGGTTACGTCAAGGATGTCAACCAAAAGTGCACACCGGTTTGTAAGAAAAGATGTGTGAATGGGGAATGTGTCGCCCCAAATAAATGCGAATGCAAACCCGGATACCAAGAACAAAACGGTACCTGTCAAGCAATCTGTGATAAACCTTGCGAAAATGGTTTTTGCATAGGTCCTAATATCTGCGCGTGTTTAAACGGATTTAGCAAGGTCGGTGAATCCACTTGCCATGCTCTTTGCACCGATGAATGCACTAACGGAGTCTGTACTGCTCCAAACTTTTGCACTTGCAATGTCGGTTACGTTAAGATGGAGAATTCAACTTCTATGTGTGTTCCGCATTGCAACGAACCTTGTGTGAACGGATTCTGTATAGCACCCGATCTCTGCGAATGTAATGAAGGTAAACATATACTTACTAATTCTGTATACGTATTAAATCTCGGAATTTTCATTTTAGGTTACGTCCAATCAAATGTAACCAACGTGTGTGAGCCTACTTGCGAAAACGATTGCCTAAATGGTATATGTACCGCTCCGAATGAATGTACATGTTTGGAAAGTTTCGCTAAATATAACGAAACCAACGCTTGCGTACCCGTTTGTGACCCAATGTGCGTTAATTCTGATTGCATAGCTCCGAATCGATGCGAGTGTTTCGCTGGTTACGAATTTTCTGGAGACGAGAAGACCTGCGTACCGATATGTGAAAATTGCACCAATGGAGATTGCGTACTTCCCAACACATGCATTTGTCATCAAAATTTTGAACCTACCAAGGATGATACGAGCTGTGTACCGATCGACGGGCAAGAAAGAGAGTCCAATGTAACGATGGTGTCTCAAAACAGCTCAAGGTAAGATAGAAATTTTGAAAGTTTGGAGTTAGGGGTACTTAACTGTTCTGTTTTTTGAATAGTAAACCATCCCGTTTAAGAAGTACTTTCCTCCCCGTTAGTGGTGCTGTCGTAGTTTTGATGATGTTCATAGCTTCAATTGCAGTTATACATTTAAAGAGGCAGCGAAGAAATGAC
The DNA here is from genome assembly GCA_038088585.1 of Chrysina gloriosa. Taxonomy (NCBI): domain Eukaryota; kingdom Metazoa; phylum Arthropoda; class Insecta; order Coleoptera; family Scarabaeidae; genus Chrysina; species Chrysina gloriosa. The sequence goes on along the minus strand of CM076093.1, from coordinate 23,009,802 downwards.
AATGATTTAGAAAGTAGTTATCATAATCCTTCGTATAATTTATTTATGAGATTCTTTTTTAGTAACATTGCTACATCCATCTTCTTCGAATGCGGATTCCACCTAGCGAAGCATATTTGGGTAAAGCAGTATAAGTATGGTATTGTATAATTAATTCGTTAATAACTGTTTCTAGTAATACCATTATTATTACTATTATATTTCTTAGACGATATTATATTTTCAGATGATTTGTTATGAAACAGAAGATGGCCCAAAGTTAATAATCAATAATTTTTTCCAGCTCAGATCCAAGGATTTGAAATAACCTATGAAAGATATGTATTGTTATTGTTGCTATTAATTATATTTATTAATTTATTTATTTATTTATTTATTTATTGTTTTTTGCGATAATAACCGCAAACGTTCCTACTCATCGTAATTAGCAGGAAGTAAGCTATCACTTGGTTTCAAATAAAAACATCCTTACCCTTTCCATATATGTAGGTGCGTTACCTTTCTTTGTGTTCTCTCAAGTGAGGGCATCTCATTTGTGCTAAAATGTATTTGGATGTATCCAAATTAATGTGGGGCAAATGTAAAAACATTTTTTCGAGTTTATCGTGAACGCCACAGCCGTTATTACTTTACCTATTACAATTCTGGACTTATCTAGGTTTTCCTGAAGAATATCAAATCAAGAATTTCCGTTGATAGTGCTCCGTATAAAAGACGTCCGTAAGTATATCAGCTCGAAAATAGGTCGACGAAATAACGAAATGTCGAGCACGCTGCGTTTATCAAATCTTCGTTTTTATTTTCTAATAAGGTCAGTGGCAAATACATTGACTTACTCCCAAGTTAAATTTATTACATTCAAATTTGTCGCTGAAATCCTTGCGAAGCTCACACTGTAACCCATCAAAACAATCATTTCCACATAATGCTTGTTGCACGATCATATCATATTCCTTCTAAACCGTTTGACACTAACAAGGACATTGAATAACTGTAGCTTCTTGTAACAGTTAATAGCTAAACTATTGACCTAGGTGCGCTTTGCAAACCACAAACTAATGATCTAGATTTCTTGTTAAGGGTGTGACTCCTAGCTCGCTGCGCTGAAGCTCAGTGGCTGTCCTTTCCTAGCAAGTTTACGCCACTAGGTGTATGTCTCCGATAATTTCTACCATCTTGTTAATTGAAATTTCTTTTTATCTCTTTATGCGATGGTATGCGGTCTCGATTTATGATCGCGCTCAAATTGCCGCTTCCATTGGGGCTTCTCTCAACATGGCAAATTTGATCATGGTCATGTATAGAAGGCAATGCACATATCCATTTGGATTCCAGAGAAATATATCAGTAAATGACCAAATATTTGTGCTAAAACAGAATATAGACAATAGCATCGAACAAAACTTGCCGTTATACGTCATCTTTATTGATTGTAAACGGGCCTACGATAAGGTAAAAGAAAGAAGTATTCGAAGCCATGAAGGACCATGATGGATATAAACGATAAGCTCGTAAGATTGATCAGAATAACACTTAGAGAGACACCGGATATAAAATCACGAGAAATGGTCGGAAATCGCATGAATATAGGATCAAGAATGGTATGAGACAGGGTGACCCACTATCAACAACTTTCAATATAGTTTTGTATGCAGCAGGGAAAGAGAGTGGCATACAAAGTAAAGGTTCGATATCTAATCAGGGAGGTCAAATCACGGCTTATGCAAACGATTCGGTAATAATGATTCGAGCAGAAGAAACTTTAACAATTTGTAGCAGTCTGCAAAATGCAAGGGGATTGTTGATTAACAATACTAACACGACGGTAATGAGAATATGGAAGACAACGGGAATTGCACAAAACAGTGAAATGAGTCTAAGAATGGAAGATGCAGTGTATGAATTAGAAGAGGTAACAAGATATAACTATCTGGGGTAGAAATAACAAACAGAAGAGAAAGAAAAGGAAATTCAACGCAGCATTAATGAGAGAAATAGATGCATGGGGAACTAGTGTCAAGGAATATTTCAAGGAATACGAAAAAGAATTTACAGAACAATAATAAGACCAATGGTTACATATCGATGCGAAACATGGAAATGAATCAAAGAAGATAGAGTTGCGTTGAGATTTTTTGAAAGGAAAGTCCCGAAAAGAGTATATGATGGGAAAGAAGTGGAGGGTCACTAGAAGAGGAAGACATACGAAAAACTGATGGAAGTGTATGGAGAACCATCCATAACTGGTTTGGCGTGTGATCAGAGAATGAGATGGCTAGGGACATATAGCCAGGATGGAGGAGAGGAAGGTGGCAAAACAGGTGTTGTGATATTCCTTATATTCCTTAATTAAATTTTTTTACCAAAATGAAAATCCCAAGCCTTCCAATCGTACGAAAACATGTCGGCCGGTAAAACACATGTATTTAAATTTAATTTGAAAATAATTTCAAAGAATTTTATTGTTATGAACTTAAAAAAATAATATTTTCATTAAGAAATTAGAATAGTGACGTGGTGTGACAGTGGAATTATAACTTCACTGCCTTCCCCAACATCTTGCTTGAATAAATTTTATCTCAAAAGCCAATGTCTATCTTTAGCCAGTCTACTTCATTCTTAAGGGAACGCATTTTATAAAATCTTAATAGTACTACAGTTAACCAGTGGAAACCTACTGATAACAATATTGGAAATATACGTGAGTAAGGACGATGGTACAAAAAGGGTGAGTCAGAATTTTTGGAACGCAGACTATTTATTCTATTATATCGTTATAATATATTCTCTAATATGTGAAAGCCCAATTTCTTTTATGACTGCAATGACGTCAAAATTCACCCAATTCCTTTTACTCACCCGTCTACTGAAGAATAAAGGATCTACTCCAGTTTTCTTCGACCTTTGTAATTCATTTTTTCCTAAATTTTATTAGATGTCAAATCCTTAGATACTGACAAACGTTCGATTTTGGTTTATCTTCTCTTCGCGAGCGTTATTTAGTTTGGTTCTTTTAATTATCACACAAGACATTTTCAAAGGGCTACTTCTTCTGTTAGTGATTTCTTACAAATTTTCTTTGGTGCTCTTGACATCAATTTTCATTTAATTTTGCGTTTCCCAAACACAATAACATTTTCCAAAAACGTCATCCTTTCTGCAAGCTCATATTTGCAAATTTTCTTAAGTGTAGAGTGCTTAAACGCTAATTTTTAAACAATGTTATCCTAGAAAATTTCTAAAGAGGCCTAGTTTCATCCCTGTCTCCCTCAGTCTAGAAGGAAGTCACCTCCTAAAAGATGCTTTATTTTCCTCCCCACTAGTGCAGGTGACATGTTGAAACATTTCCTGTCTTCTCAGTTTTGGATTTGCTTGGAACGAAAGCAATTTCGGCAAAATTTTGGACTATGCTTAGGCCCGTTCTTGGGGAAGATATGCCTCCAATACCGGATTATAAAAGAGGGAGAATTAGAATAATTTGTGGCATTTTGTAAATTAATTTTTGCAAAATCTGGGGGTGCCGAATATTTAGACATACTTGAATTTTGATTCGAGCAGTTCCAGAAGAGAACCTTGCTTCAGATTTGATCTTACCAACTCCCGCAAGAGATATTTCGGAATATTTTCCGTCACTTTTTGGTTCACTTTTGAAGACGTTACTACGCTGAGCATTTCCGGATATGGAATTCTCGTCAATTTTGTTTTGGCATACTTTGACAAGAGGATGTTGCTTCAATTTTCCAATGACGGAAACAATTTTTAATAACGCCATTATCCCTGCACGGTTAATTTTGTAGATTTTGTTATAGATATAAATTTTTTAGCAATCCTCAACGTCTGCTGAACTTTTTGGCCAATTTCTTTACACAGGCTTCTTCTAATTTCGGAAGCTTGAAACAAAGTTTGATATCGATAATTCGTACGTGAGACGGCGGCGCTTATGTTTAAGCCAGAAATTCCAACAGACCTGCATTAAATAAATCAACTTCAAGTTCCGACCGGTGCTCATGAGTAGTCTGAGCAAACAACGGTAACAGAGTACAATTACGAAATAAGGTACGACAGCCGACTCCGCACTCTAGTCAGTACTAAATCGATACTGTAGCGAGTAGTTCTGTGTATATGTAGGCGGTCGTAAATTATTTCGAAATTACCGTTGTTTGCCCAGACTACTCATGAGCAACAAAGGGGATGCTTAGCTTAAAAGTGGTGTTGCATCTACCTCAAGCATTTATCTAACAATCGACGTAACCTATTCTATTTGTTGTTTCATATTATTTGTGTGCTATTTTATTGAAATGGATGTGTATGAAAAATTTGAGAGTTTCCTGAAATATATCCATATTGTTGAGAGATAGAGGAAAACGCAATGAATTGTGATGAAACTAAATTCCAAAAATTTTCGGAAATCCCACGTCAAAGTACAATCCCATACGTTTTTGCGGTATTATCCATAATTCAAAAGTAAATGTCAAGGTAAATTCCACAGTAGGTGTTATTTTTGTTGCTTTTGCAGGGTCTCCGCCTTGAAAATATATAGCTTAGAAATCTTTGGTACTATTTCGTTTATGTGATTTTCCAAGCCTTGTTTATAATTATTCCCAAATATTTAAACTTATCTACTTATTCTAGTTGATCAGCATCTGTGTCTATATTATTTCATCCTTGGCTTTCCGATTATCTTTATCTGAGATGGTTTATAATCCGTTGTCATGATTTTGGCTTCCGGTTCTTAATTAAAAACTTGTATATTTTCCTGTAATTGTCTTTATGTACCTACATATTAATATCGCTAGGTTATCAGCATAACACAATTTGGTTAGCCAAATATTTCTAAGGTTTAAATATCCGGCGTTATATTACTCTGAGCTTTTGACCACATCATCTAATAACACGTTGAAGAATAGAGGGTCGAGGAAACGTCTGCTAACGAAATATTCATCTTATGATTTCTTACTTGTACATATGCAACACCCGACTTCTTCATAAAGCTTTTACGTGTCTTGTATTAAATTCTTTCTGAGTTCTTCCGTCTTCGAGAATATTCGAAACACTTTTCACATCTTATTCTATCAAACACTTTCTGCATACCGGAGAAACAAGCATACCGATTCATATGTACACATCTAAATATGCGTGTATATCATAACCGCATTCTTTCCCGCAATTAATTTGTTTGTTTTATTCAATTTACCTCTTAGTTTGCATTGTGTATTTTTCATAGAATTCCTGAAATTTAAAATCTTCTCTCTCTGTCTTGTATGGGCATACATAAGTGCGACTCTGGTGACACATTCGTTTCATATTTTGCCCGATTTTCAATATTAATAATTTCTTGTTACCTCTTCTCAGGCATCAATTTGACTTTCCGTAGTTAATCCTATTCTGATGCTTCGTCAACTCCTCATTTTCGTATTGCATATATGAATTCTACTCCTGTGATCTTTTCGTTCAAACATTAATATTTTCTATTCCATCGGTTCTACTGGAGGAAATGTCTTCTGGTACCAGACAAAACATTTAATTATTACATTTTACTGGGTTTGTTTATTTTTGCTTTATTATTTTACATTTTATACATACAGATATGTTCACTCTTTTGTTTTTACTTTGCATTTTAGGATGCAGGATCCAGTTCTAATCAGCAGGTATTAATCATGCAGTGATATAAAAGCACTCAATTGTACGGAGAAGTTATCTCACCACCAACGATGCGACTTCCGATTCGCTAAGGTTTATCTGAAAGTGATAATAATGGTAATTCGTTAGTTTCAAGAACGCACGGTGATCATTGTATACCAATATGTCGTCGTTATCCTATACTATAATATTATTGGTTTCATTGGAGGTTAGCTTCGGTGTCCCGAATTTTTCGATAATGAATTCGACTATTGTAGGGGTGCCATGTAAGTAGAAAATATACTCTTTCATATAATAGAAGATGCATAGTTGGAAAGATACACAAGCATCGTAAAGATATTCTTCGGGTGATTGCACGTATACCTTACGGTTTGCTGCTCATGTCGTCAGCATTTTCAGAGGTAATCTAAAAGCGTTTACCCGGAAAATATTTCTGCATTTAGTGAAGATCGTCGAAGCATATTTGGATACTAGGTGGTAGATATTTCATACTTTTGATCACATTTTTTGGTTGTTTTATTTTAAACTCTAAAAATTGGCATCCTTTCGTAGATACGATAGTTTAAACTGGACAGGATTTCACAACTGAATTATCGCCTTTAGGCTAAATGTAGGGAATCACGTGTTTCACACGAACTTGATTATAATTATCAAATAACCGAATAAGTGAGCGTTGTGTATTGTGCTACAGTCAAAGGAATACCTTATCCCCGTTTACAAATTATTTATTCGTTTTCACGTTAAAGATGACATTTAATTATCCTCTCTACCACTTTCAGGTCAATCAAATAACAAATCGTGGACTAATAGCTATATTTTTAGAACATAAAAATAACTTATTTGGATAACCTTCGTCAGTGAAAATATAACTACATATGTGTAAAGACTTAGATATATTTAAGGGTACGAAACATATACGTATATACAGTATGTCCCCGGATTTACTTCTACTTGCGTAAACATTTTTGAATTTCGTTTTAATATTTTGCGATATGGCTTTGCTTGATCTGAAAAGAATTTCAAGCGCATCTTGACTATTTAAAAATCAAAGCCGTCAATGGAAAAAGGCATTTTCTGTTGAAGTAAAGTAGCATTTCGTTCAATAATACGGTAAAATGCTGTTGAGGAATACGAAAGTATGAATCTGTGCACATTTTCACAAGTATCGGATCACTTAGACTAAATCAGGTATATATTCTCGCATTGTAACTACAGAGAAACAAATATTCTGTATAAGTTGGTAAAAATGTCAATATCAGCTATGTTCTCTTTTTGTAAATAAAATACTTTAATAGAAACTTTCATTAACTTCTTTTTTCTTTTTTGAAAACAAACATTCTGTGTAGGTTGTCAAAAAAGATAATGTTAGTTTCTAGAAAAGTATTTTATTCAAAAAATAAATAAATAAATAAAATAGCTTATATTAATTTTTTTAACAACTTATTTCTGTAGTTACAATTAAAGGATACAAAAGAAATACTGATTTAGTCAAAGAGATTCGATATTGGTGAAATTTCATATTATCTTCTCAATAACATTTTGCTGTATTATTGACCAAAACGGCAACTTACGTCAACAGAAAATGCTTTTTTGAATTTTCATGGCGGCTTTGATTTTTAAAAAGTAAGAACGTGCTTGAAATTCTTTTCAGATCAAGCAAAATTATTGATTAATTATGCTTATAGTGAGGTCAATCCCGGAGGACACACTGTACATAGATACATGCTGCATCTGTGAAAATGGCAAAAAGTTTGTCCAAAAGTAGATAATTAAAATATATTTAATATTTGCTTAATGCCCCAAACGTACCGTTCGCAAGATACTTATTATTACAGTTTTGAGTGCGATCCTGTTATAAATATAGCGAGTATAGCGAAATTCCAATACGACTAACAATTATACCATTGACAGAGTAAGCATAAAGAATATATGAATAAGCCGTCTACTTCAAATTTGCGAATTTTTAACGCTGCTTCCACAGTACATACATGCTATCTATGGTTTATTAATCATTTTATTTTAAACATGTTTACACAGCAGTCACATAAACTTATAATTGTCAAACAGGTCTCATGTTGGACATTTCTTTTGAAACTTTCTTTGTTTTCTTGACTTTGCATTGTTTACCAACAAATAAATCTTTTGAAAGAAAACATTCTTGTCATTACCAATAAAAAATCGTTAAACTCTTCACCTGTCGATAATATGCTATTTACTGGCGGCGCTATTTCAATGAAACTATATGCTTACATTGCAGAATACCCAAATACTGACTGAATGCGGACGTAATGTAAAAATGTAGGGGGTCAAATTGTGATGATGGCAATATATTTATGGAAAAAATAAAGGATGTTTTATTTTATATTTCTTTTTGAGTTATGTATATAAATATTTGCTTTAGGTATTAGCTAACCTGTAGTTGAAGTGGTTCGTTACCAGTGAAAGAAATGTTTTCGAATTAATTCTTATTTGTAAGAATTAGACTTAAAAATGTATCGTCATACTCATTACATTAAAAAATTGATATTTTAAAATTTGCATCATTGCAACTGAAATATATGTAATTAAAGAAGAGGATTTCTACGTGAAAACCTTAAAACTAACAAGTAACACACGCTATTTCGTTTTTACAAATTATGAATATTCCTCCATTAACAACAATTTCATGTAATTGCAGGCTTCCAAGACCGCGATTACATAAGACGAGATTCCGAGATTACGACATGTTACGACGCAGACCTCGATGTAGAAATTGCAATGGTGGTATCTGCTTGCCATCTAATAGATGCATATTCACTTGTACCACCCCAAAATATACATGGGGGAAATGCGTTGGCCCCAATGCATGTTCCTGTTGGAAAGGTTATAGGCTGGGCGAGAAAGATTGTGTTCCAATTTGTAACCCAGGCTGTGTTAATGCAACTTGCGTTGACGTAAATCGCTGCCAGTGCAACGCCGTCTTTCAAGCTGATCCCATTCAACCCCACGTCTGTCACCGGACTTGCAAGGATAAATGTATTAATGGGGATTGTATCGGAATAGATACCTGCAAATGTCACAAATGTTACCAGCAAATTACCACTAATAAAACCGCATGCATGCCCATATGCCTAAACAATTGCACAAACGGATTTTGTTCCTCTCCAGACGTTTGCACGTGCAATTCAGGGTACACCTTAGATCCGAATGATCCATACAGATGTTTTACTTCTTGTACCGAAGAGTGCATAAATGGATTTTGCAGTTCCCTCGATGAATGCACTTGTAACGCTGGTTACAAAAAAGATACAAATAGCAGTCAGATATGTATGCCAGATTGCTCCAAACCCTGCGAAAATGGAACCTGCGTAGCGCCTGATACTTGTAACTGTAATGATGGGTATTCTCTGGATAGCACGAATAAGCATGTTTGTAGGCCCGTATGCAGTCAAGAATGTGAAAACGGAACATGCGCATCGCCAGAAACTTGTTCCTGCTTTGAAGGATAGGAAGTGGATGTTCTAGATGGATACAAATGCGTTCCTCGATGTGAATCGCAATGAATAAATGGATACTGTTCCGCCTCAAATATTTGTTCGTGCGAAAAGGGTTACGCCATTGACCCCAATAACAAATCACTATGTAACCCTGTTTGTAATCAACCTTGTATTAATGGAATTTGTATGCGGCCGGATCTCTGCGACGGTACAGTTCATTCAAGTAACGTTAAACAATAGTTCCTTATTGTATGCAATAAAATTTCACTGTTCATTTTCAGACACCTCCTGCATCTCCGCCATTTGTGAATGTAATCTTGGGTACAAACTAGATCCCTTGAATAGGTACCAGTGTAATCCCGTCTGCACCTTATCGTGTGTCAACGGTAAATGCGTAGCTCCAGAAACCTGCGCCTGCAACTCAGGGTATTCCTGGACAACGGGCTCAAGGCATATCTGCAAAGCTAAGTGCTCTAAATACTGCTACCGCGGATACTGTGTAGCACCTGATGTCTGCAAATGTTTTGGTGGATCCGTCCTCGACAAAAATGATTCATCTAAATGCAATCCTTACTGCAAGGACGGTTCTCCAAATGGAAATTTCTTTTCGCCGGAATATTGCACTTGTAAAAGTGGTTACGTCAAGGATGTCAACCAAAAGTGCACACCGGTTTGTAAGAAAAGATGTGTGAATGGGGAATGTGTCGCCCCAAATAAATGCGAATGCAAACCCGGATACCAAGAATAAAACGGTACCTGTCAAGCAATCTGTGATAAACCTTGCGAAAATGGTTTTTGCATAGCTCCCAATATCTGCGCGTGTTTAAACGGATTTAGCAAGGTCGGTGAATCCACTTGCCAAGCTCTTTGCACCGAGGAATGCATTAACGGAGTCTGTACTGCTCCAAACTTTTGCACTTGCAATGTCGGTTACGTTAAGATGGAGAATTCAACTTCTATGTGTGTTCCGCATTGTAACGAGCCTTGTTTGAACGGATTCTGTATAGCACCCGATCTCTGAGAATGTAATCAAGGTAAACACATACTTATTAATTCGGTATACGTATCAAATCTCGGAATTTTCATTTTAGGCTACGTCCAATCAAATGTAACCAATGTGTATGAGCCTACTTGCGAAAACGATTGCCTAAACGGTATATGTACCGCTCCGAATGAATGTAAATGTTTAGAAAATTTCGCTAAATATAACGAAACCAACGCTTGTGTACCCGTTTGTGACCCCATGTGCGTTAATTCGGATTGCGTAGCTCCGAATCGATGCGATTGTTTCGCCGGTTATGAATTTTCTGGAGACGAGAAGACCTGCGTACCGATATGTGAAAATTGTACCAATGGAGATTGCGTACTTCCCAACACATGTGTTTGTTATCAAAATTTTGAACCTACCAAAGATGATACGAGCTGTGTACCGATAGATGGACAAGAAAGAGTGTCCAATGTAACGATGGCTTTGCAAAACAACCTGAGGTAAGATCAAAATGTTTGAGTTTTAGAGTGAAGAGGATAATTTATTCTTTCTGTCTGTAGCAATAAAACATCCAGCCTTAAAAATATTCTCCTCCCTCTAGGTGGTGTTGTCACGGTATTGATAATGTTGGTGGCTTCAATCGTATTTATACATTTTAGGAAGCGGCGAAGGAATGAGGACGATTTGGAAGGTAATTATCATTATACTTTGTATGTATACTTGTACGTACGAAATTCGTTCACTTTCTTTTTAGTAACATTATTACATCCATCTTCGAAGGCGGATTCCATCTAGCGAAGCAAGTATCTGGAAAAACAGTATATAATACCTAGTCTATTTCACAATTAATTTGTTAAAAATGTTTTTAGTTATATTATTATTAGTATATTCGTTAAGCGATAAGAATATAAAAACTTATTCAAACGCCGATAATGAATTATTTTTCACAGATCACATCCAAGGGTTAAATATTTTACGAAAGATCGGTATTGTTATTGTTGCCATTAATTTATTCTAGGATAACAAGCACGAAATCATTTCGACATAGTACACTATCAAAGCTTCCCACTCGTCTTGATTAGCAGGAAATAATCTATGGTCTGGTTTCAAATAAAAGAATTTTTACTTTCTCCACACCGATGTTTTCTCTCTCTTCGTGTTCTCTTCAGCGAGGACAATTCATTTGCATAAATTAGCAATTGTGTGTACCAAAGTCTTTGTAGAACTAAGGTGAGAACGATTCCATTTCAATTCATTCTAAACGCGGTGGACATTATTACTTTTCCTATTACAAATTTGGACTTATATAGATTTCACGAAGAACAACATCAGATACTAATTCAATCATTCCCGTTGATAGTGCTCACTATAAAAGACATCCGTAGCTTTATCATCGCACAAAAAGATCTCCAAAATCACGCAATGCTGTTGAGTACGCTGCGTTTATTACTAACTCTGCATAAAATCTTACGGTCCTAATCTTCGTTTCAATTGTTTAAAGGTCAGAGGCGATTACATTGACTCACTTTCAACTCAAATTTATCTGATCCATATTTATTATAAAGCAGCTGCCATTCCTTCAAAAATCATATTGTAACCTATCAAGGCGAACATTTGTACTTAATGCTTGTACCATGACGATGTCAGGTGTTTTCGAATTGTATCTGGTAAGAAATATATAAAAATACGTTTTAGAAGATGATGATAGAGATGCTGTTAACGATAATAGTGAAGGGCGTTGCATTGTGGTAACCGATTAAGTTGCGGTAAAATTTTTCCAAAACCATGGTATTATGCGCCACAGGGGAAATGAAATTCTCGGTCTTTGAAAGACGAATTTTAAGATTTTACAATTTCTCGTAGTGATGATATCAAATAACAGCTGAGATCGTACGACTTATTATTTCATGATACATTTTATCCGAACACGCCATTAAAAGATCACTACACTCCACACGGATTTAACTTTCAGATTATGTTTACCTCAGCCTCGGTCCTGTCGAGTAAATAGGATGATTTGAGTCGGCGATACTTAAATAGAAAACCGCTAGGAAAGAAGAACCCGCCGATATAAAACCGCTCTCAAAATCAACCCGAAACAATTTCCACAACTACCCACACTACAATGAAATGCAAAAACTACCTACAAGTGGAAAATATTTGTATGCGTGTTTCTTCGTAATTTCGTTTCTTCGTAAACTTATCATCAATATCATTCCTGTTTCCATTATGCGAAATAAACCCAACGTGCGATATTCCCTATGTCCGGATCGCCGAGAAAACGCAATGTGTCTACTTCACACGACTACTTCCGCTGATAGTATACTTTATAAATGAGTCCAAAGCTTTATCAATTACTTCAAAACAGATCGACAAGTTGTAGAAATGTATCCGAAATTACTATTACTACTTCTCGTGTTACTCTTTAGTGTAAAATTTGCCCTTTGCAATTATCGAATTAGTTGCAATATGATGTAAGTATTCAGAAGGCTCTCAACAATTACCATCGATGAAAAATTTTAATACTTCTAAGTAAACGCAATCGCTCCGAAATAGTCCCCGTCCAAAGTTCAATTCGTAAATTGCCAGAATTCTATTACCAAATTTGGCAAAAATAGACAAATTAAATTATTTAAATCAGCGTCTAATTCTTATAATAACTTTAAATGTTCCAATTACAATTTCAGATGTCCTCTGGGGCACTGCAACATCCGGATATGCGTCTGTTCAGACGGATACAAACCACTTTCACGCATTGGACCGTGCGAGGCACAATGCCAACCGGCGTGTATTAATGGGCAATGCACAAGACCAAATACATGTACTTGTAACAAAGGCTTTACTCCAGAAAATGGAAACACAAAAAGTGCAACCCTGTTTGTTCCAGAGGATGTGCTAATGGTAGATGTTCTGCACCTGAGACATGCGTCTGCAACAACGGCTTCGTCCTCGATCCAGGAAATAAACATATATGCAACCCCCGATGCATCAGATCTTGCATCAATGGTAGATGTTTAGCTCCCGAAACCTGTGCCTGCAACAATGGCTTTCAATTGGACCCCAAGAACAAATACCAGTGTAATCCAAAGTGCTCCAAGCCCTGTGCGAACGGTAGATGTTCAGCTCCTGAAACCTGTGCCTGCAACAACGGCTTCGTATTGGATCCCAAGAACAAGTACCAGTGCAATCCAAGGTGCTCCAAGCCCTGTGCGAACGGTAGATGTTCTGCTCCTGAAACCTGTACCTGCAACAGTGGCTTCGTATTGGATCCCAAGAACAAGTACCAGTGCAATCCAAGGTGCTCCAAGCCCTGTGCGAACGGTAGATGTTCAGCTCCTGAAACCTGTGCCTGCAGCAACGGCTTCGTATTGGATCCGAAGAACAAGTACCAATGCAATCCAAGGTGCTCCAAGCCCTGTACGAAAGGTAGATGTTCAGCTCCTGAAACCTGTGCCTGCAACAGTGGCTTCGTATTGGATCCCAAGAACAAGTACCAGTGCAATCCAAGGTGCTCCAAGCCCTGTGCGAACGGTAGATGTTCAGCTCCTGAAACCTGTGCCTGCAACAACGGCTTCGTATTGGATCCGAAGAACAGGTACCAATGCAATCCAAGGTGCTACAAGCCCTGTGCGAACGGTAGATGTTCAGCTCCTGAAACCTGTGCCTGCAACAGTGGCTTCGTATTGGATCCCAAGAACAAGTACCAATGCAATCCAAGGTGCTCCAAGCCCTGTGCGAACGGTAGATGTTCAGCTCCTGAAACCTGTGCCTGCAACAGTGGCTTCGTATTGGATCCCAAGAACAAGTACCAGTGCAATCCAAGGTGCTCCAAGCCCTGTGCGAACGGTAGATGTTCAGCTCCTGAAACCTGTGCCTGCAACAGTGGCTTCGTATTGGATCCCAAGAACAAGTACCAGTGCAATCCAAGATGTTCCAAGCCCTGTGCGAACGGTAGATGTTCAGCTCCTGAAACCTGTGTCTGCAACAACGGCTTCGTATTGGATCCCAAGAACAAGTACCAGTGCAATCCAAGGTGCTCCAAGCCCTGTGCGAACGGTAGATGTTCAGCCCCTGAAACTTGTGCCTGCAACAACGGCTTCGTATTGGACCCCAAGAACAAGTACCAGTGCAACCCAAGGTGCTCCAAGCCATGTGCGAACGGTAGATGTGCGGCTCCTGAAACCTGCGCCTGCAACAGTGGCTTCGTATTGGATCCCAAGAACAAGTACCAGTGCAATCCAAGGTGCTCCAAGCCCTGTGCGAACGGCAGATGTTCAGCTCCTGAAACCTGTGCTTGCAACAGTGGCTTCGTATTGGATCCCAAGAATAAGTACCAGTGCAATCCAAGGTGCTCCAAGACCTGTGCGAATGGTAGATGTTCAGCTCCTGAAACCTGTGCCTGCCACATCGGCTTCGTATTGGATCCGAAGAACAAGTACCAATGCAATCCAAGGTGCTCCAAGCCCTGTACGAAAGGTAGATGTTCAGCTCCTGAAACCTGTGCCTGCAACAGTGGCTTCGTATTGGATCCCAAGAACAAGTACCAGTGCAATCCAAGGTGCTCCAAGCCCTGTGCGAACGGTAGATGTTCAGCTCCTGAAACCTGTGCCTGCAGCAACGGCTTCGTATTGGATCCGAAGAACAAGTACCAATGCAATCCAAGGTGCTCCAAGCCCTGTACGAAAGGTAGATGTTCCGCTCCTGAAACCTGTGCCTGCAACAGTGGCTTCGTATTGGATGCCAAGAACAAGTACCAGTGCAATCCAAAGTGCTCCAAGCCCTGTGCGAATGGTAGATGTTCAGCTCCTGAAACCTGTGCCTGCAACATCGGCTTCGTATTGGATCCGAAGAACAAGTACCAGTGCAATGCAAGGTGCTCCAAGCCCTGTGCGAACGGTAGATGTTCAGCTCCTGAAACCTGCGCCTGTAACAGTGGCTTCGTATTGGATCCCAAGAACAAGTACCAGTGCAATCCAAGGTGCTCCAAGCCCTGTGCGAACGGTAGATGTTCAGCTTCCGAAACCTGTACCTGCAACATCGGCTTCGTATTGGATCCGAAGAACAAATACCAGTGCAATCCAAGGTGCTCCAAGTCCTGTGCCAACGGTAGATGTTCAGCTCCCGAAACCTGTGCCTGCAACAACGGCTTCGTATTGGATCCCAAGAACAAGTACCAGTGCAATCCAAGGTGCTCCAAGCCCTGTGCGAATGGTAGATGTTCAGCTCCTGAAACCTGTGCCTGCAACAACGGCTTCGTATTGGATCCCAAGAACAAGTACCAGTGCAATCCAAGGTGCTCCAAACCCTGTGCGAACGGTAGATGTTCAGCTCCTGAAACCTGTGCCTGCAACAGTGGCTTCGTATTGGATCCCAAGAACAAGCACCAGTGCAGTCCAAGGTGCTCCAAGCCCTGTGCGAACGGTAGATGTGCAGCTCCTGAAACCTGTGCCTGCAACAGTGGCTTCGCATTGGATCCCAAGAACAAGTACCAGTGTAATCCAAGGTGCTCCAAGACCTGTGCGAACGGTAGATGTTCAGCTCCTGAAATCTGTGCCTGCAACAGTGGCTTCGTATTGGATCCCAAGAACAAGTACCAGTGCAATCCAAGGTGCTCCAGGCAATGTGCGAACGGTAGATGTGCGGCTCCTGAAACCTGTGCCTGCAACAACGGCTTCGTATTGGATCCCAAGAACAAGTACCAGTGCAATCCAAGGTGCTCCAAACCCTGTGCGAACGGTAGATGTTCAGCTCCTGAAACCTGTGCCTGCAACAGTGGCTTCGTATTGGATCCCAAGAACAAGCACCAGTGCAGTCCAAGGTGCTCCAAGCCCTGTGCGAACGGTAGATGTGCAGCTCCTGAAACCTGTGCCTGCAACAGTGGCTTCGCATTGGATCCCAAGAACAAGTACCAGTGTAATCCAAGGTGCTCCAAGACCTGTGCGAACGGTAGATGTTCAGCTCCTGAAATCTGTGCCTGCAACAGTGGCTTCGTATTGGATCCCAAGAACAAGTACCAGTGCAATCCAAGGTGCTCCAGGCAATGTGCGAACGGTAGATGTGCGGCTCCTGAAACCTGTGCCTGCAACAACGGCTTCGTATTGGATCCCAAGAACAAGTACCAGTGTAATCCAAGGTGCTCCAAGACCTGTGCGAACGGTAGATGTTCAGCTCCTGAAATCTGTGCCTGCAACAGTGGCTTCGTATTGGATCCCAAGAACAAGCACCAGTGCAGTCCAAGGTGCTCCAAGCCCTGTGCGAACGGTAGATGTGCAGCTCCTGAAACCTGTGCCTGCAACAGTGGCTTCGCATTGGATCCCAAGAACAAGTACCAGTGTAATCCAAGGTGCTCCAAGACCTGTGCGAACGGTAGATGTTCAGCTCCTGAAATCTGTGCCTGCAACAGTGGCTTCGTATTGGATCCCAAGAACAAGTACCAGTGCAATCCAAGGTGCTCCAAGCCCTGTGCGAACGGTAGATGTTCAGCTCCTGAAATCTGTGCCTGCAACAGTGGCTTCGTATTGGATCCCAAGAACAAGTACCAGTGCAATCCAAGGTGCTCCAAGCCCTGTGTAAACGGTAGATGTTCAGCCCCTGAAACTTGTGCCTGCAACAACGGCTTCGTATTGGACCCCAAGAACAAGTACCAGTGCAACCCAAGGTGCTCCAAGCCATGTGCGAACGGTAGATGTGCGGCTCCTGAAACCTGCGCCTGCAACAGTGGCTTCGTATTGGATCCCAAGAACAAGTACCAGTGCAATCCAAGGTGCTCCAAGCCCTGTGCGAACGGCAGATGTTCAGCTCCTGAAACCTGTGCTTGCAACAGTGGCTTCGTATTGGATCCCAAGAATAAGTACCAGTGCAATCCAAGGTGCTCCAAGACCTGTGCGAATGGTAGATGTTCAGCTCCTGAAACCTGTGCCTGCCACATCGGCTTCGTATTGGATCCGAAGAACAAGTACCAATGCAATCCAAGGTGCTCCAAGCCCTGTACGAAAGGTAGATGTTCAGCTCCTGAAACCTGTGCCTGCAACAGTGGCTTCGTATTGGATCCCAAGAACAAGTACCAGTGCAATCCAAGGTGCTCCAAGCCCTGTGCGAACGGTAGATGTTCAGCTCCTGAAACCTGTGCCTGCAGCAACGGCTTCGTATTGGATCCGAAGAACAAGTACCAATGCAATCCAAGGTGCTCCAAGCCCTGTACGAAAGGTAGATGTTCCGCTCCTGAAACCTGTGCCTGCAACAGTGGCTTCGTATTGGATGCCAAGAACAAGTACCAGTGCAATCCAAAGTGCTCCAAGCCCTGTGCGAATGGTAGATGTTCAGCTCCTGAAACCTGTGCCTGCAACATCGGCTTCGTATTGGATCCGAAGAACAAGTACCAGTGCAATGCAAGGTGCTCCAAGCCCTGTGCGAACGGTAGATGTTCAGCTCCTGAAACCTGCGCCTGTAACAGTGGCTTCGTATTGGATCCCAAGAACAAGTACCAGTGCAATCCAAGGTGCTCCAAGCCCTGTGCGAACGGTAGATGTTCAGCTTCCGAAACCTGTACCTGCAACATCGGCTTCGTATTGGATCCGAAGAACAAATACCAGTGCAATCCAAGGTGCTCCAAGTCCTGTGCCAACGGTAGATGTTCAGCTCCCGAAACCTGTGCCTGCAACAACGGCTTCGTATTGGATCCCAAGAACAAGTACCAGTGCAATCCAAGGTGCTCCAAGCCCTGTGCGAATGGTAGATGTTCAGCTCCTGAAACCTGTGCCTGCAACAACGGCTTCGTATTGGATCCCAAGAACAAGTACCAGTGCAATCCAAGGTGCTCCAAACCCTGTGCGAACGGTAGATGTTCAGCTCCTGAAACCTGTGCCTGCAACAGTGGCTTCGTATTGGATCCCAAGAACAAGCACCAGTGCAGTCCAAGGTGCTCCAAGCCCTGTGCGAACGGTAGATGTGCAGCTCCTGAAACCTGTGCCTGCAACAGTGGCTTCGCATTGGATCCCAAGAACAAGTACCAGTGTAATCCAAGGTGCTCCAAGACCTGTGCGAACGGTAGATGTTCAGCTCCTGAAATCTGTGCCTGCAACAGTGGCTTCGTATTGGATCCCAAGAACAAGTACCAGTGCAATCCAAGGTGCTCCAGGCAATGTGCGAACGGTAGATGTGCGGCTCCTGAAACCTGTGCCTGCAACAACGGCTTCGTATTGGATCCCAAGAACAAGTACCAGTGCAATCCAAGGTGCTCCAAACCCTGTGCGAACGGTAGATGTTCAGCTCCTGAAACCTGTGCCTGCAACAGTGGCTTCGTATTGGATCCCAAGAACAAGCACCAGTGCAGTCCAAGGTGCTCCAAGCCCTGTGCGAACGGTAGATGTGCAGCTCCTGAAACCTGTGCCTGCAACAGTGGCTTCGCATTGGATCCCAAGAACAAGTACCAGTGTAATCCAAGGTGCTCCAAGACCTGTGCGAACGGTAGATGTTCAGCTCCTGAAATCTGTGCCTGCAACAGTGGCTTCGTATTGGATCCCAAGAACAAGTACCAGTGCAATCCAAGGTGCTCCAGGCAATGTGCGAACGGTAGATGTGCGGCTCCTGAAACCTGTGCCTGCAACAACGGCTTCGTATTGGATCCCAAGAACAAGTACCAGTGTAATCCAAGGTGCTCCAAGACCTGTGCGAACGGTAGATGTTCAGCTCCTGAAATCTGTGCCTGCAACAGTGGCTTCGTATTGGATCCCAAGAACAAGCACCAGTGCAGTCCAAGGTGCTCCAAGCCCTGTGCGAACGGTAGATGTGCAGCTCCTGAAACCTGTGCCTGCAACAGTGGCTTCGCATTGGATCCCAAGAACAAGTACCAGTGTAATCCAAGGTGCTCCAAGACCTGTGCGAACGGTAGATGTTCAGCTCCTGAAATCTGTGCCTGCAACAGTGGCTTCGTATTGGATCCCAAGAACAAGTACCAGTGCAATCCAAGGTGCTCCAAGCCCTGTGTAAACGGTAGATGTTCAGCCGCTGAAACTTGTGCCTGCAACAACGGCTTCGTATTGGACCCCAAGAACAAGTACCAGTGCAACCCAAGGTGCTCCAAGCCATGTGCGAACGGTAGATGTGCGGCTCCTGAAACCTGCGCCTGCAACAGTGGCTTCGTATTGGATCCCAAGAACAAGTACCAGTGCAATCCAAGGTGCTCCAAGCCCTGTGCGAACGGCAGATGTTCAGCTCCTGAAACCTGTGCTTGCAACAACGGCTTCGTATTGGATCCCAAGAACAGGTACCAGTGCAATCCAAGGTGCTCCAAGCCCTGTGCGAACGGTATATGTTCAGCTCCTGAAACCTGTGTCTGCAACAACGGCTTCGTATTTGATCTCAAGGACAAGCACCATTGCAATCCAAGGTGCTCCAAGCCCTGTGTGAACGGTATGTGTTCAGCTCCTGAAACCTGTGTCTGTAACAACGGCTTTGTATTGGATCCCAAGGACAAGTACCAGTGCAATCCAAGGTGCTCCAAGCCCTGTGCGAACGGTAGATGTTCAGCTCCTGAAACCTGTGCCTGCAACAGTGGTTTCGTATTGGATGCCAAGAACAAGTACCAGTGCTATCCAAGGTGCTCCAAGCCCTGTGCGAACGGTTTATGTTCAGCTCCTGAAACCTGTGCCTGCAATAGTGGTTTCCTATTGGATGCCAAGAACAAGTACCAGTGCAATCCAAGGTGCTCCAAGCCCTGTGCGAACGGTAGATGTTCAGCTCCTGAAACCTGTGCCTGCAACAATGGCTTCGTATTGGATGCCAAGAACAAGTACCAGTGCTATCCAAGGTGCTCCAAGCCCTGTGCGAACGGTTTATGTTCAGCTCCTGAAACCTGTGCCTGCAATAGTGGTTTCGTATTGGATGCCAAGAACAAGTACCAGTGCAATCCAAGGTGCTCCAAGCCCTGTGCGAACGGTAGATGTTCAGCTCCTGAAACCTGTGCCTGCAACAGTGGCTTCGTATTGGATGCCAAGAACAAGTACCAGTGCTATCCAAGGTGCTCCAAGCCCTGTGCGAACGGTTTATGTTCAGCTCCTGAAACATGTGCCTGCAGCAACGGTTTCGTTTTGGATCCCAAGAACAGGTACCAGTGTAATCCAAAATGCTCCAAGCCCTGTGCGAACGGTAGATGTTCAGCACCTGAAACGTGTCAGTGCAACACCGGATATATAAGTGACGTCAAAGATCGTTACCGATGCATCCCAAGGTGCTCTAGTCCATGCACCAATGGAGAGTGTATTGCACTGGAAACTTGTTCATGCAATCATGGTTATATTCTCGACGGGAATGATAAATACAAATGCAATCCGAAATGTTCAGCACCTTGCATAAATGCGAAATGCGTTGCACCTAAAACTTGCGCTTGCGATCTAGGTTATGCATTGGCGAAGGACAGTGCGAATATTTGTGTGCCGCATTGCGTGACGCCTTGTATAAACGGATACTGCAGTTCGCCTGATGTTTGCACCTGCGATCCCGGATTTTCACTTTTGGCTGCGAATGGTTCCGAATGCGTACCGCAATGTTTTCCACCGTGTGGAAGCGGACGTTGCGTCGCTCCAGATGTTTGCATTTGTTCTGAGAAATACGTTTACGATAACAACACTAAATCTTGCAAAACGAGGTGTCATCCTTCCTGTGTCAGAGGTAACTGCCGAAATGGAACTTGCGTTTGCGATGAGGATTTTGAAGGCTTGGCCTGTGCAGATAGGATTCCACTGATTTCAAAGGTAGTTAAGATGAAATGGTATGTATTACTGCCATTGAAGGAAACTTTTTAGTGCTAGTTTTATGTTTGCTACTAGGTTTATCCCAGTTGTTGCATCTGGAGCAGCTCTTATTGTGGCAATGACAGTGACCGTCGCATGGTGGCTACGATGGAGGAGGACTGGTACGCGATTGACTGAACATGATTGTGAGTATTAAACCACATATTCTGCCAAAATATGTTTATAATGTAAGGTTTTGTCACAGATGATATTGTTTTATCGCCGGTATCGGTTGTCGATAGAATGTTGAAATCTACGGAGGTCGCAGAGGAGGGTCATATAAATAATATATACTCATAAAGGTACCTGTATATAATAAATTATTTTTGTGATATATAAATATTGTTAGTTACTAGTGTACTTTGATTTCACCAAAGTTTCACCAAACTTTTGTATTGTTTCGTGTAAGGACCACTATTAGAGAAAATAAAGAATACGAAATTAATTTTACAAAACATATTTCACAGTGTTCCAAGAACGCCTTAGCTATCCATCTTCTACAAAAATTATTTCGTTAATTTCGTTAAAAAAAGCGATGATTTATATTATAACGGGTAGCTATATAACGCATAGATACAGAATTGACACCACGAAATTAAGTATCTTGCGACTCTCCAGTGACAAAAGGATTACCACCAGAGTTTACAGTATTTTGTGAAAGACACTAGCCGAAAAACATAAAACAAGAACTTTAGTTCAAGGTAGCTCCCAATGCATGATGATTGTCAATATTAATACAAGGGATAGATTTTCGCCCAAAACCTTGAGCCCAGAGCTTTAGGGTATCCTTAAAAGACTGTTTCCCTTTGTGGAGATGTTGGGCTCGGAACAGATGGAAAAAAGGAACGGTGAAAAGTAATAATTACAAAATGGATGAAGCAGCTCGGTTGTGGGTGAAAAAGTAAGGCGAAGCAACGGAAGTTGTTGAACGCTGTGTGGCAGAGAAGCAGGAAGAGTTGACATTTCGTTGGGCTTACATAGGCCAGGATGACGTCAAGCTCCTGACGCGTAATACAAGAAATTATAGGAAATATCCAAAATAACATTGGTCTTTGAGTGTTACAAGTTCTTATAAATGAAACAGGATTAAATTTGAACTACGACGGGACAATAACATTCGGGGACCAATTGATATTAAATCTTTGATAATTTAATCAGAGGGTGGTAGGTCCAGGTAGGTCCGTTACAGTATGAATTAGAATTTATTTATTTATGTAATCATTGATTCCTAAATGTTCGAAGATGATCATGGAGGGTGAATAATAGTGAACGACGTTGAGTTGTGGTAACCAATTATTTTGAGGTAAAATTTGGAATGTAACGATTTTACAAACGTTTGACTCCAACACGACTTTGAAAGACGAATTTTAAGATTTTAAAATTTCTCGTAGCGGTGATTTCAAATTACAGCCGAGATTATATCACCTAACACCATTAATTTATGGTACATTTTATCCAAACTGGCTGTTGAAAAATCGCTTCATTCCACGCAGTTTTAATGTTAATTACCATCGTGCTTTGATTTCACAAAAGTGGTGCATACTTTTCTTCTGCAAACGTTTGAATTGTTTCCTGTAAGTACCACTGTTAGGTCAAATAAAGAATACAAAATTAATTTTACGACACATATCTCATTCTTTTCAAAAACTCCTTCGTTATTCAAGTCCTCTCAAATTATATCATGTTAAAACAGTTACAATTACAACCAAAATTTACAATATCTTTTGAATGACAACAGCCCAAAAAATAAAAAGCAACGAATCTAGCCCGATGGTAGTCAATATTAATACAAGGGGTAGGTTTGCGACCAAAACCTTGCAGAGTTTTTACAATTGTAACATAAGTTACAAAGCTTAATGGTTCAATAGAAGACATTTATCTAATCACTTCATCAACAAATTCCAAACATTTTCGTGTTTAGTAATGGATGTTCTCCCGTTTCGCGTTCACTTGCACCATTGATTTTATCCTCCTGGTCGTTATCCATCTGTTCCGCTTGACCTTCGTTCCACTCTGCTACAACATCTTGTTTAGAAGAAGAAACTGCAAGAAAGATTACATTACCCACCTTATTCACAATCAGAAGCTTATTTCTTATACATCTTCACTTTTGGGTTTTCATTTATAAACATAGCCACAGGTTGTTCCCATAAAACAGTTATAACTAAAAGCAAATGGCACGACTAAAATAATTTGGTTAAATGGATCAAATTATGATCTTTAAGATTAGATGAGAGGAGTTACATATGTTCCAGTCGCTAATTTCAAGTTCCTCTTTTGAAACGGAAGCTGATGCACCCCTTTCCACAAAGAACCGAGTAATTTGAGTTACAAATGATGTAATCATTTTACGAAATTATGTCCCCTTAGAATTAAACTGATAAATCAAGATTTTTGACATAAAATTGACTTCTTGATTTGTCAAAAACTAGGAACTCTGTTTTATGCGTAGCTGCTACTTTTGCACGTGACGAAAACGTAACTCGGAATTTTTCGGATACTCTGTCACATGCGTTCTAGAGAAGTCACCAGGGAAGGAAACGGAGCTAGACGAAAAGCAACTTCCTTCTAATTCCTTCTCTATCGGACGTTGGAGATCATAAATGCAATTCCCGCTGTATTGACGACAATTTTAAATAACTAATTGGAGCAGTAGCAATACCATTCTTTTAAGTTTTGTGACCAATACACCCTTCTACGACCTAAAATTCTGTTTCTCATTATCTTACCGCGTATGATATGACTCAGCGATAAATTTTTCTCCCTATTTGTGCAGTCTAGGTACTCTGGCTTCCTCTTTTTGATCTTTTTCATTCTTTCACACGCTATTTAAAATTCATATTGTGTGCCCAACTACTGATATTACAAACGTTTTCTCCAAATATGGTGAAACCACGTGCCATTTGGGAAATGAAAGCATCGGTCTTTTGAAAAACAAAAACGGTTTAAGGTTATATAATTATCAACTAACCGACTACATCATACAAATTAGCCCCATACGTTCCACGGCATTACGAGCTAATGCCAATAAATCGAGAAATCTCTACATTCAAAGCAGCCGTCACAATCGTTCAATCAAAAGATCTAAAATACAAAATGTTATTTTGAGTCGATTAATTAAAAAAGAACTCGTTATAAAAATTAGCCCGCCAATATAAAACCGCTATCAAAATCATATAAAAACAATTGCCTAGACTATCACAACACAAAGAAAGGATAAGGCTGCCTACATGTGGAAAGCACATTTACGCAATTGTTTGGTAATTTGGAACTTATCAACACCACCATTCCTGTTTTGATTATGCGAAATAAACCGAGATCGCCGAGAAAACGTGTGTCTCCTTCACACGACTACTTCCGCTGATAGTATATATACTTCATAAAAGGAATCCGAAGCTTTATCAATTACTTCCAAACAGATAGACAAGTTGTAGAACTGTATTCGATATTATTGTTCCTCCTTTTCGTGTTACCTTTTACTGCAAAGTATGCTCTTTGCAATCATCAAATGAGTTGTTATTGGATGTAAGTATTCAGTATTGCCAGGATTGTATAAAAATGTAGCAATATAAAAATTTGAAGAATTTATGTTATCAAGATCAGCATCTAATTCTTATATGAAGCTTTAATTCTCCAATTACTATTACAGATGTCCTCTAGGGAACTGTTCTAGGCGACTATGCATCTGTCCTCAAGGCTACAAACGACTCTCTCCAATCGGACCTTGCGAAACAATATGCAACCAGGCGTGTATCAATGGAGAATGCACAAAACCAAATACGTGCACTTGTAATAAAGGCTTTGCACCAGAAAATGGGAACACGAACAAATGTAACCCTACTTGTTCTAGAGGGTGTGCTAATGGAAGATGTACTGCACCCGAGACCTGCGCTTGCAACAAGGGCTTCGTTCTAGATCCGGGAAATATGCACATTTGCAACCCAACCTGCTCCAGAGCTTGTATTAATGGTAGATGCTCCGCCCCCGACATATGCGTCTGTAACAATGGCTTCACGTTAAATCCCGGAAACAAATATCAGTGTAACCCGACATGTTCGAAACCTTGCGTCAACGGAAGATGCTCAGCACCTGAAACTTGTGCATGCAACAAAGGCTTCGAACGGGATCCCACAAACAAATACCAGTGCAACCCAAAGTGTTCCAAACCTTGGGTGAACGGTGGATGTTCAGCGCCTGAAACCTGTGCTTGCAACAGCGGTTTCGTATTGGATCCCAATAACAAATACCAGTGCAACCCAAAGTGTTCCAAACATTGTGTGAACGGTGGATGTTCAGCACCTGAAACCTGTGCCTGCAACAGCGGTTTCGTATTGGATCCCAATAACAAATACCAGTGCAACCCAAAGTGTTCCAAGCCCTGTGTGAACGGTGGATGTTCAGCGCCAGAAATCTGTGCCTGCAACAGCGGTTTCGTATTGGATCCCAATAACAAATACCAGTGCAACCCAAAGTGTTCCAAACATTGTGTGAACGGTGGATGTTCAGCACCTGAAACCTGTGCTTGCAACAGCGGTTTCGTATTGGATCCGAATAACAAATACCAGTGCAACCCAAAGTGTTCCAAACATTGTGTGAACGGTGGATGTTCAGCACCTGAAACCTGTGCCTGCACCAGTGGCTTCGCATTGGATCCCAATAACAAATACCAGTGCAACCCAAAGTGTTCCAAACATTGTGTGAACGGTGGATGTTCAGCACCTGAAACCTGTGCCTGCAACAGCGGTTTCGTATTGGATCCCAATAACAAATACCAGTGCAACCCAAAGTGTTCCAAACCCTGTGTGAATGGTGAATGTTCAGCGCCTGAAACCTGTGCTTGCAACAGCGGTTTCGTATTGGATCCCAGTAACAAATACCAGTGCAACCCAAAGTGTTCCAAACATTGTGTGAACGGTGGATGTTCAGCACCTGAAACCTGTGCCTGCAACAGCGGTTTCGTATTGGATCCCAATAACAAATACCAGTGCAACCCAAAGTGTTCCAAACCCTGTGTGAATGGTGAATGTTCAGCACCTGAAACCTGTACTTGCAACAGCGGTTTCGTATTGGATCCCAATAACAAATACCAGTGCAACCCAAAGTGTTCCAAACCCTGTGTGAATGGTGAATGTTCAGCGCCTGAAACCTGTACTTGCAACAGCGGTTTCGTATTGGATCCCAGTAACAAATACCAGTGCAACCCAAAGTGTTCCATACCCTGTGTGAACGGTGGATGTTCAGCACCTGAAACCTGTGCCTGCACCAGCGGTTTCGTATTGGACCCCAATAACAAATACCACTGCAGTCCAAAGTGTTCCACACCCTGTGTGAATGGTGAATGTTCAGCGCCTGAAACCTGTGCCTGCAAAAGCGGTTTCGTATTGGATTCCAATAACAAATACCAGTGCAACCCAAAGTGTTCCAAACCCTGTGTGAATGGTGGATGTTCAGCGCCTGAAACCTGTGCCTGCAACAGCGGTTTCGAATTGGATCCCAATAACAAATACCAGTGCAACCCAAACTGTTCAAAACCATGTGTGAATGGCGGATGTTCAGCGCCTGAAACCTGTGCCTGCAAAAGCGGTTTCGTATTGGATTCCAATAACAAATACCAGTGCAACCCAAAGTGTTCCAAGTCCTGTGTGAACGGTGGATGTTCAGCGCCTGAAACCTGTGCCTGCGACAGCGGTTTCGTATTAGATCCCGATAACAAATACCAGTGCAACGCAAGGTGTTCCACTCCCTGTGTGAACGGTAGATGTTCAGCACCTGAGACTTGCGCTTGTCGTGATGGTTTCGTTTCAAATTCGAGTAACACGTATCAGTGTAATCCCGTGTGTTCTAAACAATGTATAAATGGAGAATGTTCAGCACCTGAAACGTGTCAATGCAACGTTGGATATGTTAGCGACTTCAAAAATCGTTACCGATGCGTTCCAAAGTGCTCTAGTCCATGCATCAATGGAGAGTGCATTGCACTGGAGAGTTGTTCATGCCATCACGGTTATATTCCCGACCCGAATTATAAATACAAATGCAATCCGACATGTCCAGCACCTTGCGTAAATGGGAAATGCGTTGCACCTAAAACTTGCGCTTGCGAATCAGGTTACGCTTTGGCGAAGGGTAGTGCAGATGTTTGTATGCCGAAATGCGCGACGCCTTGTATAAACGGATACTGCAGTTCACCTAACGTTTGCACCTGTGATGCCGGGTTTTCACTTTTAGCTGTGAATGGTACCGAATGCGTACCGCAATGTTTTCCACCGTGTGGAAGCGGACTTTGCCTCGCTCCAGATGTTTGTATTTGTTCTGAAGGATACGTTTACGATAATGAAACTAAAACGTGTCAGATGAGGTGTGATCCTTCCTGTGTCACAGGTGTTTGTCGAAATGGAACTTGCGATCCCGATGAGGATTTTGAAGGCGTGGATTGTGCAGATAGGATTCCACTTATTTGTAAGGTCATTAGAACGAAATTGTATGTATTACCTCAATTGGAGGAAAACTGCTAGTACCAGTGTTGTATTTGTTACTAGGTTTATCCCGATTGTTGCATCTGTAGCAGCTCTTATTGTGGTAATGGTGGTGGCCATCGCGTGCTGGATGCAATGGAAAAGGACTGGTACGCGATTGATTGAAGACGATTGTGAGTATTCAACCGTACATTCTGCCAAAATATGTTTACAATGTAACGTTTTATCATAGATGATATTGTTTTACCGACGGTATCAGTTGTGGAATATTGAAGCCTAACAAGGTCACAGAGGAGGGTCATGTAAATAACAATTATTCATAAGTGTATATAATAAAGTTATTTTTATGATAAATAAATATTATTCATTACCACTGTGCTTTGATGTCACCGGAGTGGTGCCTACGTGTTCTTTACAAACTTCTGAATTGCTTCGTGTCAGGTAAAATAAAGGGTACAAAATTAATTTAATAATAATAAGCACATGCCCTTACGGTTAATTTTAAGTCCCTGAAAGTCATATGCGTCGGAAATCAAAAGCAGAAAAATATAGCAGCTTATAAGTAAGGTTCGACAAACGCATCTTGTTCGCTGAAAGTGCAGTCTGTATACAGCGACACACGTATGTCGAAAGAAGGCGATAGACCTCTACACGACTTTGATGTATGTCTGTATGTTTGTATTTGTTCAGAGAAATACGTTTACGATAACAAAAACAAATCTTGCCAAATGAGGTGTCATCCTTCCTGCGTCATAGCTGATTGCCGAAACGGAACTTGCGTTTGCCACGAGGAATTTGAAGGCTAAACTGTGTAGATAGGATTCCACTTTTCTCTAAGATAGTTAGGACCAAATGGTATATATTACGTCAATTAAAGGAAAATTGTTAATAGTAGTCTTATATTTATTATTAGGTTTCTCCCAGTTGTTGCATCTGGAGCAGCTCTTATTGTGGTAATGACAGTGACCACCGCATGGTAGATACGATGGAAAAGGACTGGTACGCAATTGATTGAACATGATTGTGAGTATTCAACAGTATATTCTTCCAGAATGTCTGTGATGTAAGCTTTTGTCATAGATGGTATAGTTTTACAGTCGGTCGATTAAATATTGAAGGCTGCGGAAATAACTGAGGAGGGTCATCGAAATTATATCTATTCAGGAGTGTTTGTAATAAATTACTTTTGTGGTAAATAAATATTGTTAATTACCATCGTGCTTTGATTTCACCAAAGTGGAGCCTACGGATTTTCTACTAATGTTTGAATTGTTTCGTATAAGCACCACTATTAGGTCAAATAGAGAATACAAAATTAATATTTCAATTATCCCATAGGATGACTTCGTTATTCAGCTTCATTCAAATTATATCATGTTAAGAAAGTAGTTGTTTATATTATGACGGCTAGCAATATAACCTATAGATGCAAAATTGACACCACAAAATTGAGTATTTTGCGATTTTAGTGAAAAAATGTACTACCAAAGTTTGCAGTATTTGCTTAAAGATTAAAGCTCATGTATAGAAAGCAACGAAACTAGCCCAAGGGTGTTTAATATTAATACAAAGAGTAGGCTTGGGGCCAAAATCTCACAGAGTGTTCTTCTACGAAGATGCAAACCTTATTGATTCAGCAGAAGACATTTATCTCATCACTTTATCAACAAATTCTCAACCTTTGCGTGTTTACTATTTGATTTTCCACATGTTTGCGTTCACTTTCACCAATGATTTTATCCTCTTGCTCATTATCCACCTGTTCCACCTAGCCTTCGGTCCACTCTTCTACATCTTCTTTAGAAGAGAAGCCTGCAAGAAATACTTACCTTATTTACAATTTTCAGAGGGTTATCTATTGTACGTCTTCACTTTTAGATGTATCTGCCGAAATACGTATTAGCGTATAACAGTTACTACTACTATAAAAGCGAATTCCCCTGGTAAAATAATTTGGTTAAATTGAGGTTAGATGGGAGGTGTTCCATTAGGGCACAGGCACAGATTACAAAAATTCCCGTCGCTAGTTTCAAGTTCCTCTTTTGAAATGGAAGCTGATACGCTCCTTTCCACAAAGAACTGAGCAACTTGAGTTACAAATGATGTAACCATTTTATGAAATTATGTCCCCTTAGAATTAAATTGATAAATCAAAGTTTTGAAATAGAATTGGCTTCTTGATTTGTCAAAAACGAGGAACACTGTTTTGTATGTATGTAGCTGAAACTGTACGTGACGAAAATGTAACTCGAAACTTTTCGGATTCTCTGTCACGTACTGTACATTCTATAGAAGTCACCAGAGAAGGAAACGGGGCTAGAAGAATAGCAACTTTCTTCTAGTTCCTTCTCAATCGGACGTTGGAGATCATAAATAAAGTTCACGCTGTATTTACGACAGCTTTAAATAACTAATTGGAATAGCAGCCATACCATTCTTTTAAGTTGCTCGACGAATACACTCTTCTGTTCCCCACTATCTCATCTCGCATGATACGACTCAGCAACAAATATTTTTCACTGTTGATAAAATCTAGATACTATGAACTATAACTACTTCTTTTTGATGTTTTTCCTGATCTGCCCATACTTTCAAGTTCTCGATAGGATAATATTACAGTAAGTTAGAAAACACCTATCAACGCAGCGTGACTTTAATTTCTCGGTTACATACAAACTTCTTCCATTAAATAGATGTTGGCCTCGCAATTTCAGTGTTTTATAGAGTAGATTCTGCTCTATTATTTTTGAAAAACAAAGGTGTTAAAACAAATATAAAATGTATCGTAACTAAGTGCACTACAGATTGTGCGAACTAGAGTGCAATGTGCCAAGCATAAATAAATTCTGTAGATAATCAAACACTTGCACATACAGGAGTTGCCATAACTAATACGTCAGAAGATTGAATGTGGTAAAAGTAAGTTAGCGAGCGTAAAGGAAATAAAAGTGATTGAAGATACATGGGCAAATTGAAGTTAGGCTTGTAATGCATTGACACACTAATCACAACAGACGTATGCAATACCTTCTACCTGTCGCGATGCCCAATTCTGCTTGGCGTAATAAAAAATCACCGTACAGAAGTATCCTATCCTACAATTCGTCGACGATGTTTACTTGCGTATCATAAATAAAATCTTTTATGCGATTCACTTCCAAATTCCAGTAATCCAGTAATTTATTTCAGCTTTCTTGTGATAGGATATTCGTTTCTCTTAGAGATTTTGTTCAATTTTATTTAAACTTTCTGCTATTTGAATTAGGTGCATTAATTATGAAGATGTCTGTGTTCCAAGTTTTCTTTCTGTGAAAAATAGAAACTGAAAGGAATGTTGATGTTGTTTTTAGAATTTTCGAAGAAGTAACATGTCGTTTGTAAAGAGTCGCCCCAACCAGACAGTTGCGTGGTATTCTACAAAAAATGTATTGATAATGGGTGCCACTACGACTAGATAATACTGCCTCCAGAAGGGTTAATTTTCTGACCAGGATGGGGTTATTAACAATACCTTCGGTTTCATTCTGCGATACTTATTGTTCATTTATTTTCCTTTCTATAAACATACCATCCCAATTAATTCTCATTGATTTCATTATTTGTGTAATGTTCCGTTCTACCACTATATCTTCAATTTCCTGAACATAAAAGAGTAACTGTAAAAGCAGAGCCGAACAGTCAATGATTCCATGTACCAATTTCCATATGAAACGGGCACCACTCCATTCACGCCGAAAGGTTATAGAATTAAAGCCGTGCCTCCCCAGCTATAATCAATTCCTCGATTGGGAATAATGGCATCCATCCTAAATGATAAATATTTAAGAAAACGACGCTGAATCCTTTCAATTGACAGCTGAAGATACATACATAGATATAATGAGGAGACCAGACTTGCGACGCATATTCTAATTTACTAATAATAAAGCTAAAGTGATTTCAGCAATTGGTCATTATGAAATGATCTGCAAGAGGGTATTATAAACCCCAAAGTCTTAGAAGCAGAGAGACACAGGTGAGTTATGTGAAGTGAGAAGCTCATGGCATGATCAAACAGCACACCAAGATCCTTAACCACATCCAGTTTGGTCAAGGAGTTGTTATAGTTAGAGGCAATTGGATTAAGTTTACGGCTAAAACAAATGTAGCAGCGTTTATTTAGATTTAATTTGAATTTAAATTTAGCGCACCAGTTAATAATGTAATTAACATTATCTTTGAAACATCATTCCAACTGTTAATACTAGAATAAATCTTTATGTCGTCCGCATATGCCAACACAGGACGTGGTAGATTCTCCAAGAGGTCATTAATGTACAGAATGAATAGCAAAGGCCCCAGATTTGATCCGTGCGGGACACCAGATGTCGAAATAAAATCAAAGGATTTATAGCCATTATAGTGTACATAGTTACATCTATTACTTAAGTATGACTGAATTAACTTCAGAAATGGTGTAAGAATGACCGTAAAAGGTTCCCCTCGGTGTGTCACAGATTGCTCGTGATCTGGCACAAGCCAAGCATACTATTCTTAAAATTCCTTAAAATTTTCAAACTAAATCAGTATTATTGTACAATGTTTTAACCCCAATGACTTTTTATCGGTCTTCGTTCTTCGAAGGTAATGATACGAAAGAGTTAAAAATCTAACAGATGCTAACGTAAACAAAAACAAGCGGATCGCTTTGTTCTATCACGAATTTCAAGTGAAAGAATTAGAATCCCGAACGTTTTCTGGAGATACAATGAACACAGTGGAATCGAGTTTTGTAAAAATAAATTAATTACAAAACAAAGGAAACAGAATCAAGGTATTAGGCGGGAACGCACATCCTGAAATGCGAGGGTCAAACCGCAGGATGTCCTATTATCAGATTAAATTGAAAATAAATCTAATTAATTCTGGAAAGAGGATCTGTTGCAAACTTAAACGGCGACAAAAAAAAAAGAACATAAAAAGAGGCACCCGGAACAAGCACATGTCACTAAATACAATTTTTGTTTCCCAAAAGTCGTACGTGTTGGAAATCGGAAGCAGAAATTCTGAGCAGTTATCCTTTAAAATAACAATAAAATATCGCACATTTGATCATTTGTAGCGGTCAGATGTGGGATGTCACAGACATACTTATCATATATAAGAAATTGTTACTGGGAATGGATTCTATTTGGTACGGTGGCATAATTATGTGTGCATACACGAGGCGGATTTTCGAACAACCTGTCCTGCTAGAGATTCCGACGGTTTATGTGCACTTTAGCGGAAGATCACAGGTAAAATTTGGCGAACGATCAGATCGACAACATCCTCATCCAGATTTAAGACGAGTAAAAAGTATTTGTTCTGCAGTCCAGTTCCGCCGACATGCTAAAGTGATCAACATGTGAATGGCGATTCAGTCCTACAAAAGCTTATTTGAGTTGATTAATTAAAAAGAACTCGATATAAAAAGAAGCCCACCAATATAAACCCGCTATAAAAATCATCTAGAAACAATTCGCTAGACTATCACAATGCAAAGAAATGCTAAGGCTGTCTACTTGTGGAAAACACATTTACGCAATGATTTTGGTAATTTGACACTTATCAACACCATCATTCCTGTTTCGATTATTTCTGTATGTCTGGATCGCCGAGAAAACGCAATCTGTCCCCTTCACACAACTACTTCCGCTGATAGTATAGTTTATAAAATGAATTTGCTTTATAAATTACTTCCAAACAGATCGACAAGTTGTACAAATGTATTCCAAATTATTGTTCATCCTTCTCGTGTTACTTTTTACTGTAAACTTTGCTTTTTGCAAGCAACCATTCGATTGCTATGGGGTGTAAGTATTCAGATGGTCCTCTATAATTACAATCGAAGAAAGATTTTAATACTTCCTTGCAAAACTTATTGCTGGGAACAGAAACCATTTAAACTCGATCTCGTAAACTGCAGGGATTCTAATATTATATTTGGGAAAAAATAGATAAATTATAAGAACTTATTTTATATAATAATAATAATAATTATAATAATAATATATATATATGAAGATTAAACGTTTCAATTACAATTTCAGATACAAGCCGTGGGACGACCGTTACGAACCATGTTGTGAAGACGGCTACAAACTACTTTCACCCGACGGACCGTGTGAGCCTGAATGTAACGCGAAATGTATCAATGGACAGTGCACAGGGCCAAACGCGTGTACTTGTAACAAAGGCTTTGGTCCACAAAATGGGAACACGAACAATTGCAGTCCTACTTGTTCTAGAGGATGTGCTAATGGAAGATGTATAGCACCTGAGACCTGCGCTTGCAACAACGGCTTCGTCCTAGATCCTGGAAATAAGCACATTTGCAACCCAACCTGCTCGAGAGCTTGTATTAATGGTAGATGCTCCGCACCCGAAATATGCACCTGTCATAATGGCTTTGCGTTGGACCCCGGAAATAAGTATCAGTGCAACCCGATATGTTGGAAACATTGCGTCAACGGAAGATGCTCAGCACCTGGAACTTGTACCTGTAACAACGGTTTCGTATTGGATTTAGGAAACAAATACCAATGCAACCCCAGATGTGCCACACCTTGCATCAACGGCAGATGTTCTGCTCCTGAGACCTGTGCATGCAACTACGGCTTCGAACCAGATCTCACAAACAAGTACCGGTGTAATCCAAGGTGTTCCAACTCCTGTGCGAACGGTAGATGTTCAGCTCCTGAAACTTGTGCCTGTAACAGCGGTTTCGTATTGGATTCCAATAACAAATACCAGTGCAACCCAAAGTGCTCCAAGCACTGTGTGAACGGTGGGTGTTCAGCACCTGAAACCTGTGCCTGCAACAACGGCTTCGTATTGGATCCTAATAATAAGTACCAGTGTAACCCAAAGTGTTCCAAGCTCTGTGTGAACGGTGGATGTTCAGCGCCTGAAACCTGCGCCTGCAACAGCGGCTTCGTATTGGATCCCAATAACAAATACCACTGCAGCCCAAAGTGTTCCAAACCCTGTGTGAACGGTGGATGTTCAGCGCCAGAAACCTGTGCCTGCAACAGCGGTTTCGTATTAGATCCCAACAATAAATACCAGTGCAAGCCAAAGTGTTCCAAGCTCTGTGTGAACGGTGGATGTTCAGCGCCTGAAACCTGTGCCTGCAACAGCGGCTTCGTATTGGACCCCAATAACAAATACCACTGCAGCCCAAAGTGTTCCAAACCCTGTGTGAGCGGCGGATGTTCAGCGCCTGAAACATGTGCCTGCAACAGCGGTTTCGTATTAGATCCCAACAATAAATACCAGTGCAACCCAAAGTGTTCCAAGCACTGTGTGAACGGTGGATGTTCAGGGCCTGAAACCTGTGCCTGTAACAGCGGCTTCATATTGGATCCTAATAATAAATACCAGTGCAACCCAAAGTGTTCCAAGCTCTGTGTGAACGGTGGATGTTCAGCGCCTGAAACCTGTGCCTGCAACAGCGGCTTCGTATTGGATCTCAATAACAAATACCACTGCAGCCCAAAGTGTTCCAAACCCTGTGTGAACGGCGGATGTTCAGCGCCTGAAACCTGTGCCTGTAACAGCGGTTTCACATTAGATCCCAACAACAAATACCAGTGCAACCCAAAGTGCTCCAAGCTCTGTGTGAACGGTGGATGTTCAGCGCCTGAAACCTGTGCCTGCAACAGCGGCTTCGTATTGGATCCCAATAACAAATACCACTGCAGCCCAAAGTGTTCCAAACCCTGTGTGAACGGCGGATGTTCAGCGCCTGAAACCTGTGCCTGCAACAGCGGTTTCGTATTGGACCCCAATAACAATTACCAGTGCAACCCAAAGTGTTACAAACCCTGTGTGAATAGTAGATGTTCAGCTCCTGAAACATGTGCCTGCAACAGCGGTTTCGTATTGGATCCCAATAACAAATACCAGTGCAACCCAAAGTGTTCCAAACCCTGTGTGAATGGTGGATGTTCAGCGCCTGAAACCTGTGCCTGCAACAACGGCTTCGTATTGGATCCCAATAACAAATACCACTGCAGCCCAAAGTGTTCCAAACCCTGTGTAAACGGCGGATGTTCAGCGCCTGAAACCTGTGCCTGTAACAGCGGTTTCACATTAGATCCGAACAATAAATACCAGTGCAACCCAAAGTGCTCCAAGCTCTGTGTGAACGGTGGATGTTCAGCGCCTGAAACCTGTGCCTGCAACAGCGGCTTCGTATTGGATCCCAATAACAAATACCAGTGCAACCCAAAGTGCTCCAAGCTCTGTGTGAACGGCGGATGTTCAGCGCCTGAAACCTGTGCCTGCAACAGCGGTTTCGTATTGGACCCCAATAACTATTACCAATGCAACCCAAAGTGTTACAAACCCTGTGTGAATAGTAGATGTTCAGCTCCTGAAACATGTGCCTGCAACAGCGGTTTCGTATTGGATCCCAATAACAAATACCAGTGCAACCCAAAGTGTTCCAAACCCTGTGTGAATGGTGGATGTTCAGCGCCTGAAACCTGTGCCTGCAACAACGGCTTCGTATTGGATCCCAATAACAAATACCACTGCAGCCCAAAGTGTTCCAAACCCTGTGTAAACGGCGGATGTTCAGCGCCTGAAAGCTGTGCCTGTAACAGCGGTTTCACATTAGATCCCAACAATAAATACCAGTGCAACCCAAAGTGCTCCAAGCTCTGTGTGAACGGTGGATGTTCAGCGCCTGAAACCTGTGCCTGCAACAGCGGCTTCGTATTGGATCCCAATAACAAATACCACTGCAGCCCAAAGTGTTCCAAACCCTGTGTGAACGGCGGATGTTCAGCGCCTGAAACCTGTGCCTGCAACAGCGGTTTCGTATTGGACCCCAATAACAATTACCAGTGCAACCCAAAGTGTTACAAACCCTGTGTGAATAGTAGATGTTCAGCTCCTGAAACATGTGCCTGCAACAGCGGTTTCGTATTGGATCCCAATAACAAATACCAGTGCAACCCAAAGTGTTCCAAACCCTGTGTGAATGGTGGATGTTTAGCGCCTGAAACCTGTGCCTGCAACAGCGGTTTCGTATTGGACCTGAATAACAAATACCACTGCAGGCCAAGGTGTTCCAAACCCTGTGTGAACGGTGGATGTTCA
This sequence comes from Chrysina gloriosa, assembly GCA_038088585.1. NCBI lineage: Eukaryota > Metazoa > Arthropoda > Insecta > Coleoptera > Scarabaeidae > Chrysina > Chrysina gloriosa. The sequence continues at coordinate 22,973,303 of CM076093.1, read as the reverse complement.
GCGCCTGAAACCTGTGCCTGCAACAGCGGGTTCGTATTGGACCCCAATAACAAATACCACTGCAGCCCAAAGTGTTCCAAACCCTGTGTGAACGGCGGATGTTCAGCGCCTGAAACCTGTGCCTGCAACAGCGGTTTCGTATTGGACCCCAATAACAATTACCAGTGCAACCCAAAGTGTTACAAACCCTGTGTGAATAGTAGATGTTCAGCTCCTGAAACATGTGCCTGCAACAGCGGTTTCGTATTGGACCCGAATAACAAATACCACTGCAGGCCAAGGTGTTTTAAACCCTGTGTGAACGGTGGATGTTCAGCGCCTGAAACATGTGCCTGCAATAGCGGTTTCGCATTAGATCCCAAGAACAAATACCAGTGCAACCCAAAGTGTTCCACGCCCTGTGTGAACGGTAGATGTTCAGCACCTGAGACTTGCACTTGTCGTGATGGTTTCGTTTCAAATTCGAGTAACACGTATCAGTGTAATCCCGTATGTTCTAAACAATGTATAAATGGAGAATGTTCAGCACCTGAAACATGTCAATGCAACGTTGGATATGTAAGCGACTTCAAAGATCGTTATCGATGCGTTCCAAAGTGCTCTAGTCCATGTATCAATGGAGAATGCATTGCACTGGAGAATTGTTCATGCCATCAGGGTTTTATTCCCGACCCGAATGATAAATACAAATGCAATCCCAAATGTCCAGCACTTTGCGTAAATGGGAAATGTGTTGCACCTAAAACTTGCGCTTGTGATTCAGGTTACGCTTTGGCGAAGGGTAGTGCAAATGTTTGTATGCCGGAATGCGCGACGCCTTGTATAAACGGATACTGCAGTTCACCTAACGTTTGCACCTGTGATGCCGGATTTTCACTTTTAGCTGTGAATGGTACCGAATGCGTACCGCAATGTATTTCACCGTGTGGAGGCGGACTTTGCCTCGCTCCAGGTGTTTGTATTTGTTCTGAAGGATACGTTTACGATAATCAAACTAAAACTTGTCAGATGAGGTGTGATCCTTCCTGTGTCAGAGGTGTTTGTCGAAATGGAAGTTGCGTTCCCGATGAGGATTTTGAAGGCGTGGATTGTGCAGATAGGATTCCACTGATTTGTAAGGTCATTAGAACGAAATTGTATGTATTACCTCAATTCGAGGAAAACTGCTAGTACCAGTGTTGTATTTGTTACTAGGTTTATCCCGATTGTTGCATCTGCAGCAGCTCTCATTGTGGTAATGGTGGTGACCATCGCATGCTGGATGCAATGGAAAAGGACTGGTACGCGATTGATTGAAGACGATTGTGAGTATTCAACCGTATATTGTGACAAAGTATGTTTACAATGTAACGTTTTATCATAGATGATATTGTTTTACCGACGGTATCAGTTGTGGAATATTGAAGCCTAACGAGATCACAGAGGAGGGTCATGTAAATAACAATTATTCATGAGTGTATATAATAAATTATTTGTATGATTAATAAATATTATTCATTGCCACTGTGCTTTGATTTCACCAGAGTGGTGCCTACGTGTTCTTTACAAACTTCCGAATTGTTTCGTGTCAGGTCAAACAAAGGGTACAAAATCAATAATAGCACATGCCCGTACTGGTAATTTTGAGTCCCTAAAATTCATATGCGTCGGAAATCGGAGGCAGAAATTTTTATATAAATATAGCAGCTTATAAGTAAGGTGCGACAAACGCATCTTGTTCGCTGAAAGCACAGTGTATATACTGCGAACAAGCACGCGTATGTCAAAAGAAGGCGATAGACCTCTATACGACTTTGATGTATATCTGCTCCGGCACATATAAAAAGAAACGGTTTAAGATTTTATAATTCCTCGTGATGGTGACATAAACTGACCACATGTGTATATCATACGACTTACCACCATTACATATTTCCTCACGGACAATACGGGCGAGTGCTGATAAGCCAAAAATAATTCGCGATACACTTTATCCGAAAACGTTATCGAAAAATCTCCACGTTCAAAGCAGCTATTACAATCTGAAAAGTGGTAATAGGGGTGACTTACGTTATCACACAAAGACGAATCCTGTTTACGTCAACCACATCTAAAATAAAAAAACGATTATTTGAGTCGATTAATTAAAAAGAACTCATAAACAGAAGCCCGCCAATATAAAAGCGCTATCTAACTCATCTAAAACTAATTCCCAGAACTACCAAAACCACAAGGAAATACCAACGACAACTGCCTACATATCGAAAACACTTTGATGCATCTATTTTTGGTAATTTGGAGCTTATCAATACCATCATTCCTGTTTCGATTATGCGAAATAAACCCAACGTTCGGTATTTCCTATCGCTGAGAGAACCCAGTGCGTCTACTTCCCACAACTATTTCTGCTGATAGTATACATGCTTTGTAAATTCAGCTTCATCGACTACTTCTCAACAGACCAACAAGTTAGAATCTATTCGAAATTACTGTTACTACCTTTCGTGCTACTTTTTAATGTAAAAATCGCCCTCTCCAATCATTAACTTAATTGCAATATGCTGTAAGTATTTAGATGCCGTTCAATAATTATCTATCATGAAAGATTTTAATTTTTAATACATCCTCGAGTAACGATATTGCTACGAAACAGTCCCTATTCAAAGTTCATTTCCCAAATTTCCAGAATTATATACCAATTTATCCATAAAAAAGTAATGATATTGCTTGCAAGGATTGTGGTGTATTTTTTTATTGCTTTATAATAAATTCGGTGACATGTGTTTCGCTAGCACGAGGCAAGCATTATCAAAACCGTATAAAACCGAAGTGAATTACAACCTTCGTATTGGTTTAGGAAAATATCTGACCCCAACGATATTTGCTCTCGAAACGTCAGTTGATTCATCAAAAAGTAGGGAATATTATGTCTTCTAGCAATTTACGAAAAAACCTGGGTGCAATTATATCTTTCTTGCAATTATCTCCAATTTTTGAACAAAAAGGAGATTGTCCTGAAAGTACGTGCCAGCGGCGGTAGGACCAGCGGCAAATCAACCGCAAGTGCAATCACAATAACAGCGTGTTCTATTAAACTGGCTAGATAACTGCATCGGTTGAACTATTTACAATTCGTCTGTCCGCTTAAGATCTAATAATAGGTTCATTCATAGATCATCTAAAATGATCGATACTCTCAACTGATGACTTGACAGTTTCTGGAAAGCTGAGTATTTGTCTCAATTGTAGAAGATACATTTACAACAACAAGTATTAGAAACACAAGTATGTCATATATTTATACATAATAATAATAATAATAATAATAATAATAATAATAATAATAATAATAATCTTTATTTCCCAACAGGCTTTAAAGCCCAAAACAGGGTTAAGAAAAATACATTTGTGTGTATATACAATACATACCTAATAAAATAAATAAGCATTCAATATTAATAAAATATGTATATATATATATACATAAAAAGAAAAAAGAAAAACCAAAAATACAAATCGCTCTCAGTTGAAGATCATGCTGTCCCCACAAACACGTCTCCCAGTCCATTAGCTACACGAGAAAGCGTGTACGCAGGTGCCCTTCTCATTATATTTGTTCTTGCAAATGGAACCAAAAACGTACCATTATATCGAGAGTTAATACGGGGTACTAGAAATAACATCGAGTTGAGGATGTGCGGGCAGTCAATATTGTTATTTAGTACTTTATGAATAAATCTTTCACAGATAGCATCTCTTCTAATATTATGTGACAGCAGACCATGACGCAGTAAAAGATCATTCTGCGGTAAGCCTCTCTCGGGATAAAAACCATCCATTTTGAAGGACAGAAACTTCAAAAATCTACGGTGGATGCGCTCCAATGCCAAGCAATCACATGCATAAAGAGGGTACCAGATGAGTACAGCGTATTCAAGCTTACTTAAAACATAGGCGGAGTATAACGATTTCAAAAGCTTCACATCCCTGAAATACCTTGAAACTCGCATAATGAAACCCAACGACTTACATGCAGCTGTACATATATTTGAAATGTGGGATTTAAAGGTAAAAGATGAATCAAAAGTGACTCCAAGATCCTTGCACTCGGTTTTCCTAGTCAAAATCTGGCCGTTAATGTAATAAGAATTGTGTGTGGCTGACGAGCGTGTGAACGTAACTACACAACATTTATCAACATTTAGCTTGAGTCCTGAACGGTCACACAATGCAACTATTAGATTTAGATTCTGCTGAAGTTTCGCAATAGCAACATTGTCGGTAATCTCAGAGAAAATCTTGATATCGTCCGCATATCCAAGGACACGGCAGTCAAGCTGGAGAAGTAAATCGTTAATAAAAAGTATGAACAGCAAAGGGCCCAAATTGGAACCCTGTGGGACGCCAGAAGTGAGCGTGAAATCATTGGAACAAAATCCATTGTAGCACACATAACATATTCTCTCGCATAGGTAGGATCTAATGAGGGCTACAGCAGAAGGCACAAAGCCAAAGGAACTCAGTTTAGACAAAAGTATCACATGATCAATACGGTCGAAAGCCTTCGAAAGATCTGTGTATACCACATCCACCCGTCCACGTCTGTCAACAACTCCAGTCACATATTGAGATAGTACAGCCAAATTAGTGACTGTAGACCTGCCAGAAAGGAACCCATGCTGATTGACCGATATAAAGGGGTGTATGCTAGTGTATAGGTTGGAATATAGGACCCGTTCGAAGAGTTTAGAAAAGTTAGATATTATAGAGATAGGTCTGTAATTAGATTAAACGATTTATACCCTTCATTTTGATTTTTAGTCGATTCGGCGCCAGTTACTGCTCTTTTATAATAGTGTGCTTTTACACAACCACACCACAATGGAATTCAGTCCTTCCAACCAAATAAAATCAGCGAATTGCCAAACAAAAGTGCAACGTTGGTACCGAGGGCATATATAAAAATTTAGCCAACTGCATTATGATAAGTACACGAACGAAGCTGAAAATCAGCCACTACATTTTTAATTCACTATTCCGTCCGAGACTGCATATTGTGACCTAAATGGCTTGACGTTGCAAAAGTATTGTAAACTGAAGTAGTCAAATATTAATAGAGGAAAGAGCCCAAAAGGTTTAAATTAGATGATGTAGCCTTCTCCAGAATTTTTCAGGCTTCAGTTGTCAACATCGCTAAGTGGAGTATGAATGCCTAAGTTACCTGCGAGGCTGGAAGTTCAAGTCCATCTATTTTATAGCCTTATTTTATCCTAAACGTTACTTTTTCTTCAGTTAGCGCGGAGAAGCTTTTGAGTGGAGTGAAGCCGAAATAAGCATGGAAGACGTTTAACACTATTTGTTCCAAATCCCGCCTCTCCCCGGAGGTAATAGAGATACTACCATTCACGAGGAGTGCATAACGGATGTCAGTATTATCTGGAAAACGCATGGAAATAAGTTTTGATGACTATACCGAATATACCTACACTACCCTTGCCTATTTCTAGGTGGTATTATTTTTTGGAAATTATATTTATACTTTTGTAGTATTTAGATGGTTAAATTTAAATTGGCCGCGTAATTTTAAGTTGGTAATATTGGTCTGGTTGATAGGGAACTACCAAATATAGACTCGTGAGAGAAGTTAGTTATGAGCGCATTATGTTCAGATTATGTTATGAAAACGACAAGGGAATAAATGTGTCGAGATTATGTTTTGTTTATTTTTATGTACAATCGAACATTAGAAGAGGGGATTATATCTTTTCCTTCCTCTACACTTTTTAATTTATTTTACTAATAATACCTACGGTTCTAAAAACGTATACTCTGTTTATCCAACAGAAATAGTTAAGCCACTCCCCATAAATGTGTGCTAATGAGCGCAAGAGACAGCTTAGCATTCCACAAATTAGTAAGTAAAAGCGCAGCATATTTGAAATGAGAATATGAAATTTTAAATTTCTCGTTATTTATTAACTAAAAGCTGCAATAATTACAATAAGAACAAAAAATATACAAAATTATTTATAACAAGATAAATTACTATAAAGAATATACAAATTATTACAGTGAAAAGATTTGATACATTACTGAATAATTATGCAGACATTTTCATTAATCAAAGACTACTGGTAAATGAATTACAATAAGAGCTAAGCAAATCAATGGTAAAGCACTGTCAAAACATTGGAAGGAAGTGGTCTTTGACCTTGGCCAACTCGTCTCCGCAGAAATATATACGTTGGTCTGATACGAGTTTTTAGACATACGACCAATGGAAACATTTTATTCAAATATTGGGCGCTCTTGCAGGGAACGGCTTAACTATTTCTGTTGAGTGAACAGAATATAGTACCATTAATAGGGAAAGTCAAATCTACATACATGAAATGAAATTATTCTAAAAATATGTAATATTTAGTAAGACAAGAAAATTGAGAAAAATTGAAGAAAGGATACATCGTAAATACGAAACTGTGCTTAGCCATTTTCTAGACTTTAACGGGCAATATTATATCATAAATAAGATTTAATAAAAGAGTGAATGGCATGTTAACAATAGAGTTGAATGACGTGTTATCATTAAGTAGTGTAAATCGGACTGACGCTGTCACTCCTCCAAATTTTATTATTCAATGATCATTTTTCAATAATAACATTGAACAATATAATTCGTAGCATTGACAGCGTCGGTCCGATTTACACTAATTAATGATAACACGTTTTTAACAAACCTTTTTAACAAACTCTAGTTAACATATAGTAGTGTAACCCGGACGCACACTGTCACTTCTACGATTTTCATTATTCAATGAATGACGTGACAGCGTGAGTCCAGTTATGATAACACGTCATTCACTCTTTTATCAAACCTTAATTATAAGACTTCAGTCACAAGAAGATAAAGGTGACGAGGTGTGTTGGCAGCTTTGATAATCATGTGGTCGATTTGAATAACCTCGAAATAGCTCGGAAGTGAACTAACGCCATTTTGAAAATACGAAAAGTGCACATTTCTTGGTATTCATTGAAGAGTATTAGACTTTTGTATGTGTTAGAAGAATAGTATTTCAAAAGTTAAATCAGCGAAACACAACAATCATCGTATATTTTAATTTTAATATGTACACACCATCCCAGAATAAAAACATTAATGAAGCTAGCTAGAGACACTGTCGTCATATTTAAAACATGGTTCCGGGCCATGTGCATGCAGAATTTACCATAAGATTTTTAACTTTGTCGCTTTTATGTAAAAAGTGATAAAAGTTCCTAGCGATCCAGTTAAAGAAATTACCGGAGATATACAACCAATTTATTTTACGGAAACTGTAATTCGGATGTGTTGACATCTGTTGGAGGATATTCACCACTAAACTAGAAATGTTTGATCGTTTCACTTCGTAGTTCCGAAGCTGCGGTTTCATTGGGAGTAAAAAAATCAATGGATAGGAGGAATGCCTGGTTGGTTGCCCTACTTGCCTTTATCTTTCTCTGCGGTCTAGCTTCTTCTATCTACTCCAATTAAGAGATCTGCATTACCCAGATCTTCGCGACTGAAGTGTGGCACATAAACGACAGATGGCACCATAGATAATGAAATGTTGAAATGTGAATTCTTGATTTTATTAACCAATAATGTAAATTCTAGAAATATTCAGATTTATAACAGAGACTGCGACAGACTTACTTACTTCTCCTAGTATTTATTTTTTTCCAATTTTGAATTAGTCCAGTTACTTTTAGTCGCCTAAACTAATTCTCACTTTGGAGTGTATCTACCCATAAGGTAACAAATTCTAAAATATGCCTAATTTGACCTAGTAACCTGTGCCAAAAATGAGTAGAAGAAGATCTGAACATAACTATATACATCGTCGTATGCTTGTGATTTATAACGAAAGCTTGCACCACGCTTGCAGTGATTGAAGTAACAAACAGCGGTGCTTTCTTTTGAAGTAAAGCGAGCTTAATTGTTCTAGAGAACATTAGATCAATTAAATTTGATTTTCCATTTAGTCCGTACTACCTTTGGTGCTTTTGCAAACTGACCCTAACTGCATAATGTTCGTTCCTGAACTAAGGCAAGGTAGTCAGTAATTGGTGCCCTCTGACGTCGTTATTCCAAACCACATCTCCCCCTCTTTTAAACGGCTTCCCGCTTCGAACTGCACGCGACATGCTGACAGCAGTATGGTTTACTTTTTACCGGCCAATTCATGCTCAAAATGTCCGGCTCGATCATCTGTCCTAATACGTTTGTCCTAATTCCCTGACCTTGAGATCGAACACTAACCGTGTTCACGATCGGTACAAATCAAAGGTGTTAGGTACAATCATGCAGGTAGGAGTAACCTGTAAAGGTGCGACCAATGGGAAACGAGCTCCGCGGCCAATGGTGAACACGAATTCTGTTTATCGCCGCGGGCCGATGAGGTGTTTTCAGCGAGTCTGACGCCAACTGGGGTTGTATGTGTATCAGTGTCCACTGGTTTTACGTACGTGCGTTGCGCCAAATCCGTTTACACGCCGCGAAAACAATCGCGAACTGTCAGTGTGACGTTTGTTGTTTCGTTGTTCCTTTGTTTTAGTTCGAAACGAACGTAGGTGACTTAGATAAGTTTGAGAAGATTACATTAAACACGAAACCGTGCTTGATGGGAGTCATCAAGAAACGTATGACATCTTCACCATGGCAACGCAGTCAACACCAGGGGCCGGACGGGGACGCAGGAAACAAGCGAAACCGCAACGGAAAGGTAGAGAGACAAAAAAATTAAATATCAGTTCAACCAAGATTTTTACCCAATAAAAACATGGTTAGCACGTGCCGACCTACCCCTCACCACCGTTATTTCCATGTTTCGCGAACATGTGTTTCGTTTGACGCCATCTTTGGTTGGGGTGGGGGTGTTTTTGTTTACATGTGCTCGAGGTGCGATCGACAATTGCGCTTTTGCTTTGTTTTCCGCGTTTTGTCATTTTTTGTTGGAACATCGAAACGTTTCGTCGTTTTTCCTTCGGTTATCACCAGTCAGATTTGATCAAATCGAGAAATGTCAGTGGAAATTAAATTTTTCGGGCTTCTAATCGGATTCGAATTATCTATTTTTTGTTTGATACGATTCCTGGATCCTGATGACTTCATCAGCAACCAGTGTTTTCATTCAAAGTAACTTTTGCTTATTGTTTTGATATTTGGTAGGAATAGCTAGGACTGTGGTCCAGTGCTACTGACAGTAAACGTATCGGCTAATTTTTTATCGTATTTCGTCCTTCCCTTGGTCAATTCCTCACAAACAAATGAGCTGGGCTCTTCTTTTTGGAAGTTATAGATTACAATCATCTTTTAGAACTATATATCGTGATATATTGTCATGTTATGAACGCCCATTTGCATTAAGATTGGTTATTATTGATTCTAAATTCATCAAATACGAAGATAATACTGTCCAATGCTGATGGATATCGTTATCTATGTAAATGACGAGTATTACAATTGCTCCAACGAATGGAAAAATTGCTGTTTCTTTGTACAATGCTATCCCTATGTATCTTGGTGGCAGGATTATGTTTTGAAAAAGAGGATGTGACTTTCGATGGAGATATCACTTTCGCCACTATTTCTCGTCCACTAGTTTCCTCATTTATATGACTGATTATGGTGAAGCAGTTGTTATTAATTAATTATCTGGAAGGGAGGTGGTTCACAATTCATTATCAATTTTTTTGGCACCAAATATTTCCACCCGTCTTCTATTTCCATTTGGTAGACCCATCTTTTATCTTTTCTGCTTATACCAGTTTCTTTTTTTTACTCTAAACCGACTTCTATTAAGAGCTCGAATTGTATCTATATGTTGGTAGCCAGAGCTAAACATTTTTTGTCATTGGTGCTTCTTAATCTTCTCTATATCTTCGATGAACGTTTCCACTTTTTAAACAATCATTCAATAAGTCTTTAGATTGATTGAACTCCGCAATTTTTTTTACCGCAAAGTTCGTAGAACGCAAATTTATTCAAATACACTCCTTTGACGTTAAAACCTCCAGTTCTTATAAGATTTCGAATCCCAAACGGAACACGCTGTATATACCACCGATGTTGTGCGCTGCTTCCAAACGAATCCCGTCGGAAGATGAAGCCGTTAAACCCACATCTGTTTGCAATTTAAGTGTCGCGAGCATTCCAGTTATTCTTGACGTGTTTTGCTAAATATTCCAACATTCTTCGCTGGTCTAAATTAACTGTTAAGGTGTATTAGTAATACTTTGTCATTCGAATAATTCATTTCGAAAAAGACTAGAATTCAATTTATTTCTGGTCACGCCTAGATCGTAAACACGTTTTTCTGGTCGTGGCTTAGTTTTCAGTGAGTAGCATTCGCTTTTTGTTGCAGTTATTTCTGCTGAAAAATTACCCGTATCAATTTTTGGATAATTGTCACCGAGCTGAGTTTCAAATTGCGAAAGAAAGTCAAGGAGCTAATAATGAATATAAATCGGGCGGAAAAAGCTGCAGACGAAGTTGATTAAACAGCCATTTAGGTATCTAAAATTTTGGAAATTTAACAACTAAAGATTCAAAAATTAGAACTAGCCCATTAATGAATATAGTAAGAGAAATAAAGTCTCTGAAATCAATATTTGAGTTCGCAATGCCGAATTTTGTCAAAATTTCAGTTTGTATGAAATTATGCAGACAGGCATGTACTACAACAACTATTAGCGATCAGTGTATTATAACTTTTTTACGGTTTATAACACGATTGATGGGGAATCACCGTCTGGATTCAAAAGTCCAGCATCGAATACTGGCCCTTTGTCCAAATTTAATTTTTCTCAGGACACATGCGTTTGTACCACAGATAAGTATTCCAAAGTTCTGAGAAAACATTTGCGATCGCGATGTCATGTAGATTCTTATGGTAAAAATGATTTTCCAGAAATAAAAATTTGAATCTATGACGTTGCTCTTCTCTTCTTCTTCACGAAATATCCTTTTGTCTCTATTGGAGCACTTGGTTCGCTTGTCTTCTTCTGTTTCTCCCTTCCATTTCCTTCACTCCTCCCAGTCTTCTCGTAGTCATGGTGTTTCTTCTTTTCAACCCTATTTCCTATATCTTCTTTGTCTATTTCTTCTATATTTCCTTCCCCATCTCCCTATTTTGCTTCCAGTTTCTACGCTAACACAAGAGCACTTTGAAAATTACACATAGTGCACAACAACTATGAAAGCTATTTTTTCTATGAGCAGAACATAAAGATCTAATACGCTTGTAATTAATAAGGGGTCCAAGCGCTGTTATTATTCAGTACGACTTCGCATCGTTGATGAATGTTCTCGAATATGTACTCCACATAATGACCATCATTCATAATTTTGTGGCATTACGACTTCAATTTAAAAATGCGCTTTCCGAGTAGTCTATTCTTTAACGAGGACCACATATTTTTGATCGGATTGGCATCGGGGATTGCGCCAACGCAATACTCGGATGTCATTCTGGTCCTTCCAGGCCCCACGAAACATATGCCAATGGTAAGTACCATTGTCCTCATGCGACACCCAACACGAATTACCATCACCAAACTACTGTTTGCAGGAGATAGGAGGTAATTTCTGTAAATTTGAGCCCTCCCCTGTCCGTTTAGGTTACTGGTGAAGATGTGTCGTTGCCCAAAACCGAAAGAACTTAAGCAATCCCTAAGGTGTACCTTCACTAAGTGTAGGCCACGATTCTTTGTAATGCTTGTTTACCGTAAACTGCCCATAATTTCTTTCCCGGAACTAGAGTCCAGAAGTGTGATTCGCGTATAAAAATGATATTCCTCCAATTTAGGTTGATATTTCTTTGTGCTCAGCTCCGACATTTTTCGCTTAGACGTTCCGATAAGAGCTGTTTGCATTTCACACTTTGCCGCTGAACATTATTTACTCGCAGTCCACGGTTATACTAATGTTGATGTTGCGACTAGGTAGTTGTCGTTGAGTTCACCACAACTTTATCTTTCCGAGTTAGCATTGCGCACTTCGTATATCTTGCAACCGATTTCTGAACAAATGCCTTTTGATCTATGGATATACTTTGCCGTTGCTTTCAAACATATACTTAGGTCTTTTGGGTGTATGCAGAAGAATGTTGCTGCTAATCCCTTGATGTACGGAGTACTATTCCACATACAGTCTGCTTACTCACAGTTTACAATAGATGCTACATGCAAAATTACAAGGCGTAGTATGGCAAGGATTAGGGATTACGACATGTATTTTTTTCTTGGAAGAAGCCTTTTATGAGCGTTACTTACAATTAGTGTAGAATTTGTGTAACTAACTTGTCTGGATTGGCCCTAATAACTGTCAACTTAATATTCTGTTTTTCAAGTTTTGTTTTTATTGATCTTTTTCTACGTTTGAATTTTATTATTTTGTCGAATTTTGTCTTTTTCGCTATGGTACTGGGAACTCCATTTTCGAAGTTTTCGTCTATGGCTCATGTTTTTCTTTTGTACCTGTCATTCACTCCTATACATATATCTACTATGATTTGTAGGAATACTGTGTTAAACTAAACTTGGATTGTTGTTATTTTGTTTATGTTTGCGTTGCCTATGCTGGTTTTGTTTATTGTATCTAAAGGATATCAGCTGCTTTTTCTCGACTATTTCTAAATCCATTCTTCCATCATCACCGATAATACGATAATAGTTTCTAGATACTCATACTTATGCTAATACTGGTTGCACTCCCTGTGTCTATGTGTTATTCCTCCTTCCATTCCTTTGGTTTGTCCATTGATTATGATGATTTTGCTCTTTTTAATATTATTCCCCATTTTTTTCTGCGAGTATTTCTTGTCTTCGAGTATTTATCAGTAATTCGATTTTTTGATGTGAATTGAATCGAGAAAGGTTTTTTTGAGCCAAAGAAATATATTTCTTTGAATAGATTTCTTTAAATCAAATAAATAATTCTTGCAACCAAAGGTTTTTGGCTTTATTAAGATCTACCATTTTTTCGCTTCTTACACTTATTACCAACAAAGAAATAATTTTTTCCAAATAAGACCTTTTTGCCACTGTTGCAAATGATGTTGCTCGAATCGAAAGAAATACTTCTCTCTCTGTGTCGCATACGGAGTAGACTCTCTATTCGGGTGTGTAAGTTAGGCGTCAATATTCCATATTTGTTTCTTCAACTTCCCTTTGCGTTCGTCTTGACTTTGTCTGTTACTCTAATAAATAATAAGAGACTCAAACTGTCTCTTAGCTTTACTCCTTTCCTTAAAACGTACTTTTACAGCTACTTTCCTATATATGTACACATTTTACCACCTTCACACCGAAATCATATGAACATTTCTAATATTTTTTCAAGTATATCAAACTACTATTTATAAAAGTTAAAATAATAAATCAAAGAGTCTAGATTACACTAGACGACGATTTAATTAGGTTCATTAATTGAAAGCAACAAGGTAGCTGTGCAATGACTTACTAAGCGGGAACGAATTGGATATGTCAATCATTATCAGGGAGCTTGTAGCTGTCCAATGAAAGCATTTAATCAGGTCGTTTTGTAGGGAGTCGTCTGGATTTTTGGAATTCATATCAAAACGGTTGAGAATATCGTAAACGGCCATAAAGAGGGAGAACAATAAGTGTATCATGTGTTCATCGATGTGTTAATGGTTTCTGGAATCAATATTCTAATATCTCTAGCTGCACTTTGTTAAAAGTTTTATTTTTCTCAGCTACCAAAAATGATAAAGGAATGTTCAAAATTCCAATATTGGATGCCACGCTTTCTCAAAATTTCAATTTCTTCAAGCGACCAGAGAAAGTTATTCTTTTGAAAAACTTTTTGACAAACCATTTACTACTGCGGTATCACAAATGCTTTTGCCGTGTTGTATCTGATGCCACACCTTCCTAAAATTTAACTTTCGTCGTATCCATGTATTCGTACGAAATTATGCTAAGAAAAGTAGTCCGGAAAAAGTGGTGGGGAATAGACCTAGAAACCAAAATTACGAATAAGGGATCCCGTATTTTGTCCAAATTGCCATTTGTACAACATTATACGCAGAGAAATGTTTCAAATGACCATTCGGGGAAAAATAAAATATTGACCAAGGTGTGGAATCAGATACTCAAAGGTTAATTTCAGAGGCGTGCTACCCATCGTTTTTGCTACAGAAGATAGTGCAACTAGTTTTCCTCGGGCATAGACGCTATCGGCCATTATCCAATTTGGGTCTGGAATCATGGGAGTGCGAGCGAGCACAAATAAGGAACATAGTTGTGACTATAAGATCGAATAAGACAATAACGTTCCTTATTTATTCTCGCTCGCACTCCCGTGATTTCTGACCTAATGCGTACACTTGCTAAAACTATTTGCACTGTCTTCCGGGGCAAAAACCATGGGGAATACGTCTCTGAAATTAAACTTTCAGTATATGATTCCACACCCTGGTCAAGATTTCACTTTTCTACGAATGGACGTCTATTCGTATGTAATGCAGAGTTGTGTCAACAAAGTTAAAATATGACCGAAAATCATTCTCTCGAATCAAGACCGTACTTTTTCTAAATTTCAATATTTTTTCAACGTTTCCGCATCCACGACATTTTGGGATTGATTCTGCAATGTCTTCTCGCAACAATGATTGGAGAAATATATGTCAAATTAAAAATTTTGATATGCTATCTCTTTATGTTGCGAGAGTACGATAAAATGTAGTGACTCTTACATCACACTTATGACTTAAATATTTCCCCGCTAACTTAGATGGAAACTTTCTGAATATAATCCTGTAATTGTATCGAATAAAAAAATACTAAAATCTTAACAGACTTAATTCTTCTCGAACGAGAAACCTGACATCCCGTACACAGATAAGGCGGGCCCTACAGGTCGCAGGTTATCGCTTCGCCGTGGTCCGCTGGAAAAAACTCATTTGCGTCACGAGAATACGGTTATGTACTTGTTTATCAGTTTTCGATGTTATTGGTCGAAACACCTCGCCGTTGCAGACGACCTTCGAATTCTGATCGACGAGCATGGCGTCGACAATATTGGTCGTTATCTGTTTATGGAATATGAACGAAAGAGCAAGGTAATATGATGAAAGCCAATAATGATGATATCTCGCTCGTCTCGCTCTTCGTTGTGTCTATTCTAGTATTGACAGTATTCGGTAATTTTTAGTTTATGCAAGAAATTTCTTAATATTCCCTCGGTAGGCTCTCGTAAACATGCTGGAGCTGAATTTTTATCCAGTTAGTACAAATGTTTTTCCCAACCGGGAAGGTATTGCATTTATATCGGAGGATTCTTAAGATATTTTTTGCTGTATGTGTTAGTAATGGTCGCATCAAACAAAGGTGCGGCTTCTTGTCCCAAAATATAATATACATTTTGGAAAGAAGATGCTACAATAACTCCGGATTTCGGCAACTAAGTTGCCATCTCCCACGATATGATGAGAACATACAAAGTACACTAAGCAATCTTACAATTAGGTGTGCCAAAAACTAATGAGATGGGATGAGACAAGAAACGAGATAGTATGGAATGGAATAAGATCTGAAGAACTGAAACTAATTAAAGGCCTTAGGCAGGAATACCCATTATCGACAACAATGTTTAACTTTGTTATGGAGGCTGGAATGAGGAGCAGTGCCTTAAAGCGAGAAGGTACTCTATTTCAAAATGAACATCAATGTATTGCTCTAAGAGCAAAATCCGAGAAGGAACTAAAAGACATCACGAGGAGACTAATAAAAGAAACCAAAGAATTTGGATTGGATGTCAATGAATAGAAGACAAAATACATGGTAATGGGAAGTCAACAGAACGAAGCACTGAGCAGATGGGTAATTTAGGGAGCGGGACCGGAAGAAAGTATATCTTCGAAGAGGTTACGGAATTTGTATATTTGGAGGTATAATTAAGAGGGAAGAGGAGAGAAGAATAAGAGATAATTGCTAGAATCGCCAAAAGAAATAAAAAGTACGGGACCTTAAATACATTGATTAAATCGAAGCTTATATGATGGAATACCCAGTTAAGAATATACAGAACAGTCATAAGGCCAACGGTAACTTATGTAAGCGAAAAAGAAGAACGAACCAAGAGATATATATACGTACCATTTAACGAGCCAAGAATGACAACATATATATATATAAAGGATGATGGATTAAGATGACTAGACACGTTGGAAGGATGCAGCAAATGAGAACAGGAAGGTACGTACAGTTCCGCAGGTCGATAGGGAGAAATATGAACGGAAGGCCGAGGAAACGGTGGCTGAATAAGGCAGAAGAAAACTTGAAAAGAAATGGAAACCGGAGGCTGGAGAGAGAATGTGAAAAGCAGACGTCTGTGGAGAAGTGTCATAGATAAGTTTATTGAATTTGCAAATTAGGTGTCCTGAGTACAATGGGGCCTAGGCCTCCAAGGCCTGTAGTGCTTAATAAATAGAAGGTACTATCCTCAACGTGGGGAATTAAGGGGTAATCCTACCTTGTAATTTTTATTTTGGACATTTTTTTATTTGCCTAAATGCTTAAATATTTATTGAAGAACGATATCTGAAAGTTTCTACTTGTGGAAGAATCATGGTGCACTTGGCAGTCACACAAGGCACTTGGAAGAAAAAAAGCGACTACGACCACAACCGTCCTTTGCCAACTGAAGTATTCGAAGCAATCAAACTCATTTATGAAAAATTGAGCAGTGATGAGTTGCTGGCACGTTGTTTAAGCGGATTCACTCAAAATTCCAACGGAAGTTTTAATGTACTTGTATGGTCCAAAAACAGTTTCAAATGGTAAAAGTGTACTCAACATTGCTGTTCATCTTGCGGTTATTTGTTCCAATGATAGTTTTTGTGGAATTATGACAGTTATGGAAAAATTGGGCATTGTAATTGGATTGAATTCCTACGACTTTTGCTACAAAGCCGAGGCCACGCGCATCATTCTTTCCGAGTGATCACTTTCTGCAAAAGCAAAAGAAGATAGGAAAGCCTCACTTGCTTCAACAAAAAATGAGGAGCAAGAAAATGTTAAATTAGTAGGTCAACTTTACGGTGCAGGCATTGCCAATTAGAGGGACATATGTCAAAAGCTACTATTCGATTTCGGTACATTAAACTTCAAACGGGTTTTTCTTAAAACCGTGTTTTTCGAATTGGCCGTAATGATAGCGCCTACAATTCTCAACCGATTGACTTCAAATCTTAACTGTAGTTTCACGATCATATTATCTAGTGAACATCGTAGGATCTTTGCGATAAAAGAAAATTTATGCATTTTATCGATGATTTACGACCGATTTTTTCTTCAAAAACAGCATTTCATCATAAATATCAACGTCATTTCTTTAAAAATCTAAATTTGAACAAAATCCTACGATGTTCACTCCGTTTTTGGATTTATTTTAAGAATCTTTTGAATTTTTATTCTATGTGCAGAATTGCGAGCAAGAGATGTACGGCCGTATCGACTATGTCGAAAAAACGTATCGAGTTGCAAGGGATGCAATGCCGCCATTTTGTATTTGAAAAATCCAATAAAAATTTGCCTTTATCCTCAATACTAGTAAAAACATAATCGCTAAACGAAATTAAAATATATCAACCGGTTTCCCTCAGATAAAGCTAAAAAATGACTCACGATTTTGTGCTCACAAGCTAGGATTACCCCTTAAGCGTCGCCAGCAGTACCTGGTCGTGCCCATAACGAACACTTCACATCAACTTCAAAGCACGATGAACATCATACAATGAGCACTTCACCAAAAGGCTATTGACACTAAAGCAAATCTTTAAAGTTGGGAACGTATGGGAAATATATGCTATCATGCACTCTATATTTTAGAAATTTTTATACTTGCCGTGAATTTGCAGCAAACACGAAAGTAATTGAGCAACTGTTGCCAAGTATTTGGTCCAATTGCCTGTCAAGGAGAGTCTTGCTTGGACTTGAGCTCTTATTCTACTGTTTTATCACCTTCTTCGAAACTTGATAATGATTGGAAGAGCTGATAGTAGGTACATCGTTTCCAGCGATATACGTTTCATTTTATTAATCACCAATTGTGTGATGAGGAGTTCGCCTTTATGATCTAGCGCCACTTTTTCCAAGAAGTCAACTTTTAAAGAAAATCCACCAACAAAAGCTGGAAAATGTTTTTCATAAATGCATGAATTTCTCTTCTGAAGTCTAGAATCAGTCAATTTCCACTGCATATCATCAACTTAGTTCTCTTTACCGCAGTGGCGTCCGTTAATTATCTAGTATGTAAACTAATGCCAACCAGGTAATAATTCATAAGATGGTCGGGAGTTATTGCCGCTCTTAAGAGACCGTAAGGTGGGCTGAACGTAATTATTGCGTTAATTAAGTAAAATAGGCGCGTTCGCGACAATCTGCGTTTCAAAAAGCGGCGTCCAAAGTTGATTTTAATGTGACCGCGTGATTTATCAGCGTAATTAGCAGGCTACAATTTAGACATACATCTTTCGGCGTTTAATTTATTAGGACGCGCCGACTACTTACTTCGAAATGTTGCCAATAGTTTTAGAGATGCGATTAATGATGTCCGATTTATTTTTTCTGATTATCCTGACTGATCAAATTTATGATTTTCTGTTTTCTAAGTTTTCGGTTGTTTGTCTTTCTTTGCTGTCGTGAGTGTTAGTAGAACCAGCAATGTCTTAGATTTCGGGAATTTTTGCGATTCGTATTATGACTGTAACATTTTACACAGTATTTATTAAACTTTAATCTAATGATTACTTGCCGTTTATTCAGCGCAAGAACTTTTAAGTATCTACTTATACTTCTTTTATTTAACTTTGTTGCCGAGAATAAAAATGTTGATTGTTTAATTGGATATTTGCATATGCGAAAAGAACAAATATACTAAATTGCCGAAAATGAAATGGATGTGAACCCATCTGCTGAAATCTAAGCGTTATATTCCGCGTAACATTTGCGGTGCCGCTGAGTCCGATAATAGAGTCGAAATGATTGTTCGGTCGGTCCCCTTCGCAGATTTCCCACCCTTAACCTGCCGCTAACCTGAGAATATCGCCAGACAGAGACGACCCGGATTCAGATTCCCTCTTCTCCACCCTCGGATTCCCTGCTCCCTTCTCCTTCTCTCCTCCTCCGCCCCCCATCTCGGTCGTGCGAGCGATCGGATTTTATAAAAGAGCTCTTTGCAATTTGATAAAGGTGGTTAGCTGGACCCATTGCTCGCGTTCAATGACTGATTGCGAAGGTAAGCCGTTTGTTAGGAGGGTGGCTGCGACCCTCTTCGTCGAGGGTAGGTAACGCGCCTTCCGTCGAAGGAAAGGGGCTTCCATCGTTCGCCCGCAGATCGCCGCTTCGGTTGTTCAATTCGATATTACTTAAATTACAAATTCAGATTATTACGGCTGGCGGACTTCAATGGCAATTGTTATTCCGTTATTCTAGGCTGTCGCTAATGCAATTTTGATACAGAGATGCGTTCTACCGGAAGGCATTTATTTAAACGTGCTGTGCTGACGTGTTTGATTTTCATTTTTGCGTAGTCCTGTATAGGATTAAAGGTATTTGATTTTTTCTGGTCATAGGAAGTGTTGGGGTATAGAGTAATTAGTTTTTTTTTTTAAATCTAAACCAGAGTCTCCTATACCGCATTCAATCTAAGCAAATGGCTATTACCAAGCCGCGTACCAACACTGTCTTCTTAGATTGAATAAGGTCTACAATTAAAAATGGCCTCTTTCGTAATGCCCATACACGCAGCGTATAAAAAGTGCATAGCATCAAAAACAGAAATTGTTGGAGAAGTTGAATTTGAGCTGTCCATAATTGATAAATATAGTTGGACCATCTTTTTCCTGTAACCTTGCTTCGGAACTTTTATGATCACTTGATCAAGTGATTGAAGTTCACTGGTGGTGTTAGGTGGTAGGAAAATCAAGTTGATGTTCTTGAGATTTACCTGTTTCGGATGCGCAGCACAATTGTCGACAAGCAACAGTACTTTTCGGTCCTTCAATTCGATGTCCCACTCATTAAGCCATTGCACAAATCTATCTCCTGTCATCCATGCACGAGATTGAGAAGAATAAATGCAGAGAAGGGTTTTTACATTCTTAAGCTTCCTATACTCACGCATACGGTCTGTGAGACTGTCTTTCATTTTGACATGAGTATAGGAAGGTTAAAGCAACGTTGCTTAGCGTATTTTCCAATTACGAGCGGTTTCTTTGTCTGTGCCTGTGCAATTCGTGCATACGAAGACCATTAGGCGTTCTTTGCTGAATTTTCCTCCGTGGCATTTTTCATTTTTTAAAACTAAAAATTTATCAGGCATGACTTTAAAAAACAAACCGAATTTATCCGCATTATAAATTTCTGAGGGATTGTAGAATGTCCTTTTGTTTTTAAACCTATGATCTAATTGTAAGCCGAGATACCTTTATGAGTTCCACAATTGCGTACAATACCGTTTCACTATTAAAGGTAAAGAGCAAAGTAACTCAAATTTAAGCTCGACAAAACACATGAAATGTACGGTGGTAGGAGATAATCCTGCAAGAGAAAGAACTACCCTACTTAAAATTAGTGACTGATACAAATTCATATTCGACGACCCCTTTTCAACAAATTCATTACGACCATTAAGAAATTACAACCTACTTCATTTCCTTCTATCCTCGCAGGGGCGAGAAGAAAGCTCCGGCGCTCCCACGGTAGGAGTCGGGTTAGTTCAATTTGAAGTATGGAGGGTAGATAGCGATCAGTAATCAGGTATTGTCTGCGAACCCCGACTTCTGCCGGTGTCGTCAATTGACAGTTTTGCTTTTTCTTCGTTTCGCCGTTCGAGGAACCAGACCGCGCACGTTACGATAAGTTGCACGGTGAAAATTGGTTGAAGATAGCGCGACTCGAGTAAGGAATAAAGGCAGTCGGTGCACGCGCTCCGCTGACCAACATCGCCAAGTAATGAAAAGAAATTACAAGGATCGATATTCGTTGAGGTAGGAGGAGAGGAACGGTAGAAAAGGGGACGAGGAGATCGAAAGCGAGATTTGCTCTCTTAAAGCTTGGGATGATGGCGGTATTATCTGCTTCCACCTGGAAACGCTACGTGATCGTGTATACTTGATTTAATTTTAATTTATCGCGTGGTGGAGTCCAATTTATTTCCGAAACGGATTACGATAACTATTGTAGGTGATTGCGAATATTTACAGTACAGAAGTTGTGGTTGCAACCTATCAAAAAATCTGATAGTTTATTTTGTTCAGAAAACGATAAAGAATGCTTTACGTAGTCGAAAGCTTGGTGAAATTATAGTCCAGACCTGTGGTTTACCAAAGGAGAGAATACTTTTACGTTCAAATAATGGAACAAGAGGAATGATCAGAGAAAGCGAAAAAATCAGAGGGACGGAAAGGGAAATACAGAAGAAAGCAATTGCAATGACAGAAACAAGTACCTAATGTAACATCACACTACGAAATGGGAGAGGAAATCGAGAAATCAAACCAGAAATGGCATTCACAAGTAATAAAAGTGTCCCCAAAATTTGAAATTGATGACAAATATAAAAACAGTCAAACAGCCGCATAGCTTTACCGATTCAGAGTAAATAGTTCCCAAGAATTAGGAAAATACTATAGTAGTCACAAAAATCAAATGCAGGTATCAGAAATGACAATAAAATATCTTTGGAAGGCTTTACATTCATTTTGAACAAATTGGCAACATAGCCAGTGAAATAAATGTCTTTTTCGACGACTTTGGTATTTCTGGGCGAGAATATTTACGGCCATTCGATGCAGGTACCCGTAAAACTAGAATATAAAAACTAGAAAATCAGATGGAAACAAACTTGGTAATCGAAGAGATAAGCACTGAAGACACTAAATGATAGTGACCAGCAAGTCATAGAAACCAAACCAGAAGAATACAAAGGGAAGTAGATGACAAGAAACCTCGACGTTGTAGACCTTCCACGTAGCAGAATGGGAATTCTCGGACGGAAGCAATCCACCGGATCTAAAACAAGAAGAAGTGGAGAAGATTAATTGGAGTATGATATCATTAACATCGCCGTCTCGTGCTAAAACATTCAAAGTTTGCTTCCAAAATCGTCAGAATGGACGGAAATGGGTGTCGTAGTCTGTGAAAGTATGCACGGATTAGGAAGAAATTAATTGGAACTCAAAGAATGCAAGAGAGAAGGTTGAGATGATTTGAGATGACATATACTAAAGTTGATGAAATCTACACTAAGAACATTCCAGACATTTCAGTACAGTTGACTTCGAACAGAAGGAAATTGAGAAAAATCAGTAGTGATTGAATCACTTTATAGAGAGTATCAGAAACAAAATCGGAAGGATAAACAAAGGAAGAAAGGCGTCTAGAAGCTTCCAAGAACGATGTGGTTGACTTATGTAGAATAATGGAAATTCTGGGAAAAAGAAATCCACCAGGCCTGAAACAAGAAGAGATGAATAAGATTCATTGGAGTATGGTACCTTAAACGTCGACTTCGCGCCGTGAAATAGACGAAGACCTGGAAGTCAATGAAAATGGGTTTCGTGGTTAGTTGAAGTGTGTAGGAATTAAGAACAAATAAAAGGTTCCAATTCTCAAGGAATGCAAAAGTGTAGGTCGAGATGATTTCGGATAAGAAACTATCTAGAGAGTACCAGAAACTAGAGTGGAAGAAATCAACAACAAGCAGTTGTACATATGTCAAACCAGTTGACATCGAACAAAAACAAAATTGAGACGATTTATTGGAGAATGAGAGGAAAGATGGAGTGGGAAAATCAATGAAGTTAAAGCAGCAGGTAGAAAGAAGAAGCAGACTAGAATATAAAAAGGAAAGTAGGAAGTGGCAAGACTATTCATAGACAAAATCAATAGACAAAAAATAATGGCGAAAAATATGGAAGCCCAATCCACACAGACGAACTTCACTTTAACCTTACATTCTGCGCTGAATAGATTGAAAAGAACCTGACAGAATTCTTTGTCTTTACTCATTAAATTTTGAGGTAAAAAATTTATTGTTTTCCTCTTTAATATATACATACGTTGTATCTCATTAATTTGTTCCCTTTTTATGGCTTGGCCCCAATGGATAAGGCACTTCAGCATTATGCTCTTTGTCCTGATACCCAAATACTTTTACTTCCGTTCGAGCAACACCCTGTCCCCCACAAAGGCTACTATCTTGCTCTCATAGGGTCCAGCAGATCCTTTCCAAAATGCTTCCACCTGACTCTCTTCAGTTCCTCATAGACGCAGATAATATGCTTACTGGTTTCAGCTTGTAGTTCAGATCTGCTACACCATGGTTCGTTCACCATTCCTAAGTTGCAAAGATGCTTTTTCAATGAGCAGTGTCTGGTTAGTAGACCGGTGATAATCTTAATATTCTTTTTGATTCTTGTAATTAGGTTTATATTGTGACTCTTCGCCTTAAATTCATTCCACATCCGTTCTGTATACTTTCCTAGTACGCATGTTTATCTTTACATCTTGTAATTCATCCATCAATTATGGACCAAAAATTAATCCATATCTCGGCAGATTTTCAGAGAATCGGATTAGTCTTCTGCGGATTTACTCAAGAGCAAACTCCTTCTTTCTCAAGATTCAACGGAAACGATCAGTGACCAAATGTTGTTCGAAATGGGTAGTTTCCTCTTCAATCTATTTTCCCCCAAAATCTCTCTGGAAATTAGGAAACCATCCCCTTCGCAATCCGACTTCAAAGCAAACTTCTGTGAATTCCGCAAAAATCGCACCATGTTCCATGAGGTTATCAGAAAATCGGAGTCCTTTAGGGTGTAGTCTGGGGAGTCGTGTTAAGTTTGTTCCAAACGACCGACATTCCTACTTTTATCAGTTCTATTATAATAAGCGAGTTCGCATCTGTTATCAATAGGTTTAATTATCATACTTTAGATCGGTAATAAAAGCTTATCGCAGATCAAGATAAATCACCCAAACTGTCTGAGTGACCAGTTCAAATTGGGTTCAGATGTTTTTGCGAAAAATTAAGCGAATTTCTAAATTATAATATCATCAAAATTGAGATCATCTCACGTACCAAAATAAACGAATCAAAGTCCCCCTCCCTTCCCCTTAGAAAATGAGAGACTTTTGTTTCCGACGAACGAAATATACCACCGCTAGAAATGATTTCAGACGTTTAAATCAACCTCCGTGTTTACAATACGTCTAATTCTGATCGATTTATCGTCAACCGGATCCATAAAAACCCGATTAATTACCGAAACGCTGTTGTTTAACCGTGAGAGTAAAAATAAACAGGCGTTTGTTAGGATATTATTGCAGGACGCGTAATAAAACTGCAACATTATAATTTCTTTCTTTCCGAATGATTGGGAACAAGAAAAACGAAAAGGAAGACAATGTGTTTTAAGTTTACCTGTGCTTTCCTAGGGAAGCGTGGTTGATTTTGTAAAGAAAATCTTTAGTAATGTTAGTAATGTATCTTTAAGTGAGGAGTGACCATAAGTGGTGTCTCATTCTTCAGGGGAAAGGAATACTTATTGTGTGAAAGTGGAAAAAGAATTAAAGTTAGGGATTCTTACGAAATAACAGATTTGGCACAAGTTGAAATAATAGGAGAGCTTTCAAGAATGCTGGTATAAATAACACGGATGAACCCCCATCACAGAAACGATAGATTAACTTGAGGGCACGTGTTTCTCATCCAGGGTGCTGGAATTAATTAGTGATTATGTGAAAAAATTTGACTCACATTTCGTCTCCTCCCGCAACACTCGATTCTTATGAAATGGAGATGCGCGCCTGCTTCGAGTATTGTTAAGTGATTCTCACGGGTTACGTATTCCCTTCTTTCTATTCTTCAATCTACATATATACCCGTCTTTTGGTCTCTTGATAACGCAATATAGGGTTAATGAATTGCAACATCTTCGTGCCTACTTTTTCCAGACTTTCCTTGACAGCACTGCGAACTTTATCTAACGCCGGTCGGCGATTACCGTCGAGCGTAGCGTTGTCATATGGCTGCTGGTCTTTGCTGCTGCTGCTGCTGGTCTTTGATCCTTATGGACTTACTTACTTAAATACTTATCTTGTGGATTACCTTCGCAACTTTCTAGGTCAATCAAAGAGAATCATTTGAGATTTAAAGCGTATATTTCATAGCAAACGCGGTATGAATTATCGTTATCACATATAAGCTGTAAATCTCTCAATATCTTTGATTGACTTAGAAGGTGGTGGAGGTAATCCGAAAGATAAGTATTTCTGTTCTTCACTGAGGATGACTACTTGATGTTTTAACTTCAGACATTCCTAATTTGAGCTTAGTGATTATGTGGTAATGAGTTTATGGGTGTGACCTAATGTCACAAATATCTTGAAAGTAAAAATAGCTCCTTTGGTTATCCTTATCGGGGTACTACAATAGAAGGTGCCTGGGACATAGATGATTATATTACCTTCAGTGTGGAGGGCACAGATATGTTTCGGCCCTATTTCACGTTAACAAGATCTAATCCTATTCCTTTGTGTACTTCCTTCGAGAAATCCGCACCCACCAAATCTTCCAAATATGCTTTACATTTCATTCACTTCTATAACCTCGTATACCTCATATTATTCATCCCCCTTATTCAATCTAGGACCTTTATTTTGGACGTGACTTTGTACAAAACGCATAAAAATAACGCCGACGAAATGCTTTCTTTTTGCAAGGGGCGATTGCGACGTATTATCGAGAGATTTGCTCACGTATCGATCTCTCACCGAATATAATGCTTTCTTTCGTTCGTTCGCACCGACACACAGAGAAAGCCATCGCGGTGGCTCTCGGTCCCTACAGTCGAAAAGCAGGGATCGTCAGATCGCAGTACCCCAGGTTGTGAGGATCTCGCTTCGGTTCCCCCATACGCTAAAAGAGCAATTGTCGCTTCAATCCCCGTGTTAGATTATTATTAACTTATCATTGTTATGTTAATGTCGGATTTGGAACGCGTGAGTCAGTTGTGACGCGTGGATAATACACCTTTCTCATCGGTTAACATAATCCGATGGAGCGAGGTTTCGATCGTATAAAATCATGTTTACGTGTTGTATTGATTAGATGTATGTGCATGTGTGTGTATTGGTGCTAGTAATGCCTTCGCCAAAATCTATCTTACTTTCATATCTTTCATAACTTTCATAACAGAAACACAAAAAGAGTGAGAATAGTATAAATTAAAATATTAAGAAACGCACCTATGAGTATAAAAGAAAAACTCAAAATCTTGTAGTATTGCGGAATGGTCTCTGCATTGGTGGGCAGGATATGGGCGATCCAATTCAGGGTGGACTTTTGGTTATACAGTCGCCGAAAGTCCATTAGGGCCATACTTATTTGATGTTTTAAAACGTAAAAGACTTACATATATAATGTAATAAAACCAGGCGAAATTCTATTACTGCCACCCCACATTTTAGTGAAAATAAGTGAAAAGACATGTATCATACGGCTTGTTAGTACTTAGTTCTTCCTTCATTACTGCGAATAACTACGAAGCGCCTATTGGACATGGAATATATTAAAGTTTGCAGCTGCTGTAGCGAAAAATGCGTCCAAGCGTCGCGTCATTTTTTAGGTCTTTAACGCTATTGTCTTCCACTTCGATAGACTTGACGAGCAAGAAGTCTTCATGTATTTTCAATGGAATTAAGATCAGGACTTCCTACTGGTCAAGTTAGTACTAAACTACTTTCTTACGATTCGCATGGTGTAAATGGCCGCATTATCCTGTTGGAAGGTGCAATCTTCCGGTTTAATCTCTTCAATCATGGGCACCAAAGCACCTTCCAAAATCTCAATATAACTTTCGCTATTTATTCGATGGCTTATCCAGGCAACTCCTAACTTTCCGTAGGACGAAAATGCAGCCCATATCATACAATTACCACCCCTAAAATTGCGGTCCATTTTAACTTCGTTTTCTTTTCGAAGATCATGCTAGTAGAAAGAAATCGGGACCGTCTAAATTGAACTTTTTTTTTATCGCTATATTATTTTTGTCCTATCTCGGCCCCAACTCATGTGTTGCCGTGCAAACCGCACACGAGCTACTTTATGTTGACGTTATAGTGGCGGTTTCT
Source organism: Chrysina gloriosa (assembly GCA_038088585.1). NCBI lineage: Eukaryota > Metazoa > Arthropoda > Insecta > Coleoptera > Scarabaeidae > Chrysina > Chrysina gloriosa. The sequence goes on along the minus strand of CM076093.1, from coordinate 22,946,120 downwards.
TCACTATTTTCGTATAAATTAGATTCTCATCAGGTTGCAGAATCTGTTGTGCACATTTTACAGTCACTAGTAACTGTAATTTAGATTTTGTTTCAGCTGCTGTTGTCGACGTTCCACGAATTTTCCGAAGAATCCTGCGCCGGTTTCGATCTCATAATTTTCTTTTTTGAGCAAATTTTCTAATCTTTTCATAGTTCTCGCCAAGTTTTACATAATTTGCAACAGCATGATTTGATCGTCCAGTTTGCTTTGCTATACCCCGTATTAAAACGTTTCTTTCTTTTAATACTTTTATCTGAGCAATTTCTTCGTTACTTAAGTCTTGACATCGTCCAATATTGTTACTATAATGAAATATGTAAACATCTAGGAAAAATAAGCTGTTACCTTTCAACAATTACTAATGAGAGTACTTTAAACCTTTGCGAAACAAATTTTACACGGTTCTAATGGAATTGCGTTATTAAATTGAGTAATACATTACAACTTCACACAATAGCGATCATTCAGAACTAAATATAATCTAACTCGGATTATTTTTATTGTAAATGCAAAGACAACTTTATGTGCCGACTGGCCTGATAAGATATGGTTATAAACTCTTATAGGGAACGTGTAAACATAGAAGATTTTGGTTATTTTTATGGGTAGTACAAATAGAATTTCGTTGATTGCATAATCTGATGGTAATACCAAAACTGACCATCCGTAGCCTCCTACCACCACTATCAGGCATTTTGAGTGATCTCCGTGATGAACTGTTCGCAGTCAAGATTTTTTGGGCGAATCTCTTTATTGATTTTCAACTTTTTCGAATTACCAAGGTCATAACGTCCGAGGGGGACGAGAAAAACGGGGGTACTATTTTTGGGCCCGGCTAGTGCATTAGATTCAGTTAGACACGACGGGCTCAAGCTGATTTCGGAATTCTGGAACCAACGCCAATTTAGCCAAGTTGATAACATTAGGGAGGGGGTCTTTTTCCGTTAAGATTGAGAACCTCCTAGCTACCACAAGACAGACGGGAACGGGCGTCTTGTTGGGCTCCTTCTTGGGTCTGGAGCTGCTCTCAATTTACATGTAGGACTTAGCCAAAACAGCGGAGGTTGAGTTGTCGATCTATGCCGATGACACAGCGATATTTACATCATCATAGGACGAAGCAATCGTTGTTATACGTCTTTAGGAGGTGAGCTCCAGGACTGGACAGATAAACATAAATTGAAAAGAAATGCGACCAAATGAGGATGTGTACCTCTTACAAGAAAACGCCGCCCACTTCGAGAAAACATCTTCATCTGGGGTGTCTGCTTTTCATAAAGCGCATCGACCAAATAGTTGGGAATGGTTTTGGACCGAGAACTAATGCCTCAACGTAGCGTCGTAACGTCTCACGTTACCCATGTCCTTGAAAAGATTATCAAGTGGTCACCTAGATCATCCTTTTAATGACTTGTAAGAGTTTCAAACTTGAACCGAGAACATAGTTGTTTCTTCATCATGGTCAACTGCTGCAAAGAGCTAACAGACGTTCAAAATAAAATATTGAGAACGATAACAGTGGCGCGCTGGTTTGTCCGTAACGAAGAACTCCATCATGACCTGAACATTTAATTCCTCATGAGATACGCGAAAGATCTCGTCAGACCTACGCTGGAGAGGGTGAGAGATTCGGACAATGAGAAGGTGACCTATTCGGTGTAGTTCTGAGGATGGCTTGATCCTTGTATCCGTTGCCATAATCTCATATCTCTGTCTCACGAGAGAAGCTGTTTAAATGAGGCATAGGGGAGCTAAGGATGACAAATTTTACTCGGACTTTGGAAGGCACGGACAGATCATAAATCATGGCTGCTCATCGGCTTCCGGAAACGCTGCACGAAGTACTCTAAATAATACTAATTTTCATTTACGATAGAGGAAGAAGAAGAAATATTACAAAGCAACTAATTCCTTCTACATATCATAGAGCTAACGACCTCAATCGTCACTTCCTCTGCTCCCGAATGCATCCTAGGTATGTCCGTCGCGAAGTTTAAAATAAACATTTCAAATTTCAAATCAAACACCTTCTCTCAAAGGAATCCTCACTCGACTTCTAAATGGCAAGGCGTTCAAGATAAGACATACACCACCCGTTTCATATCGTCGCTGTCAAGCCGATGGCAGGTGCAATTAATTTTTAATGGAAATTAGATTGCTGACCCAATTGATGTGTCGTTCCGCAGATCGTTTCGCCGGAGAAAGTACCGTCACGGAAATTACTATTTCCTTGGACTTCTAGTTTAAGCAAACGTTGAATAATCAGCATCACCGCCAGAAATAGGAAGGATCTGATTTAGAATGACGAAATTTTCGAGGTGGATATGTGGATAGATTGCTGCGGATATAGGGAAATTGAAGTTGTTCTAATTTCAGCGATCATCGATGAAATGTTTTAGCAGAAGTACTGGCTGGTACGTTAGGACTTGAATTTAAAGATGGACAATTATTGGGGATTGCAGTCAAGGATGAGTTGAAATAAAAGGCTCTCTTTAGGTAACTTTAAGCTTCCGAATTATTTTAATTCTTCATCGGAGAGTTTCCCCTAAGGACAATAAAAATAACACAACGGCACCAATCACAGAAAATGACTTCCGTGAGAGCTGAGAAAACAGCTTGTCAGCAACTGAACAAAGTGATGTCAAGATCAGACTACATCGCAATATATTTAAAAGATTGAAAAAAGTTAAAATTTAGATTTAAAAAAAAATTTACATGAGAGATATGCTAGAGTCAACTTCATCCTGCCGGAATCCGATTTAAACCGTTCCCGTTTAACACGTAATTTCATCGCTATTAGGCGATATTAGAAATCCTTTAATCTCGAGGCGATCGTTTCGACGAAAAGATCCAGAACACGGTCGGTTCGGGCACTCCGGCAAAGGCTATAGTTTATTTGTCTGGAGTGCGTGTTTAGAGTGGTCCGCTATCAACGTATTGCGTTTCATAACGATCGAAATGAACGCATTCAGTTTTTCAGTGAGGTATAATCTTTAAACCGCAGGTATCTCGAAGGAATAAACATTCCACTTGAAATAAATCACTCGGCGCGCCGAATATTTGTTTATGCTGGTGCATTCGAGGAAGTTTACGAGGTGCACTAAAATAATAAGCCGAGCGATGCGGTTTATGCGCTACTGCCCGACAGACAATGCTTTTGGCGATTTCAGATTGAAAATAGAACGCCATTAAACGTTGTTGACGTCTAAACGACGCTGAGTTTGGGTGTCTTTCATAAAAATACCAAGTCAGTACCGGGAAAATAAGAGCTTACACGAATGGACTATTTTCCAAGCAGTTTGTCCTCCGACGGTGATGGAATTAGGCCACTATCGGAATGGAAAAGTTGACTTTGGAACAATAGGTCTTGTGTAATATTCAATGCTATCATATTTACAACAACAACGTACAAGCATAGGCGACAGGTACACGGAAAGAAAAAATGAGACAACAACGGCCTCAAGGATGTGTTGATACGTACGTACATTGTCTGAGTGTGAGAACCAACTTTTTTTAAAATATAATACAAAGTATGAATAATTAAACAAAAACTAGATGCTACATCCCCAATTCCTTTTCTCGTGCCATTTCATCCATCAAATGCCTTTTTTCCATAGCCCGTCTATCCCTTCAATCCAGGAACGTCTCGGTATGCCTTTCTTTTTCGTTCTTGGCGGGGTCCATAACCGTCTCGGCCACCTTTCTTCTGACATTCTCCTTAAGTGTCCGAACCGATTTTGTCGTTTGTTATGTGTTGTAATCTTAATACTCATGCGCCGCGATGTAGATAATCCATCTCTACAGAATTTATTGTTCTTTTAGTGCCTATATTAGTCATCCATATCTCACAAGCATGGCATAAGGAAGATTCCACCATCAATAATCCAATACTATTCTTAGTTTCCTTCCGTACGGATTTGTTCTGTTTTCAAATTTTCATGGATCCCCACGGATAAATTATGAAATAGGGGTTCGAAACTATAACCCTATCTTAAACCCTTTGGGGTTTGATAGATATTCCTCTAACTTTTAGATATGCCATGTTATTTGCATATATTTCTTGTACGATTGGCAGCATGTGCCTACCTATATTTAACATCTTGCTTCTGATAGTTTTTGTTTTGGAATCGTGTCGTACGTCTAGATCGATGAAAGCCGTATGAAGTTCTTCCCCTATTGCTATTCTCTTCTTCATTAACTGTTGTAGCGTGAATAGGTTGTGCACATACGACTGATATGCAACAAATCCACTATGCCCTTCGCCCATTTTACTTTTCATATTTTAGTTTATTTTTTCATTCAAAATTTTCCCAAAAGAAACAAAAAACGGCAGACAAATTCTCGTAGGGTTTTTATCTTTGTACAGCTCTTGTTCACAAAATTTGCTACCTTATTTAGAATTCCTACACTACTACACCTACACTATTCTTCATTCTGGTCAATTGCGCGTATCCTCATTAGTATTTTCGGGTTTCAGTTAGGGTTTTGTAATAAATCTCCCATTTTTGTCTGTCAATAAAGTAAAGTGTTTTATTTTTTAGACGTCATTTGTTTAGTAGTTCTTCATATCTATCTGACTGCATCTTTGTTTTCAGTATTGATTCCTCGCCTGTTTAATGTTATTTCGCAGTCTCTGGCTTCATCATTTATTTTTCTCATCTTACCTTATATGTCCTGTTTTTTTCTATTAGTATTTTTATTTCATTTTTTCAGTGTATCATGGAGATCTGTTATCTCTGCTCTTATTTGATCATCTTCCCAAGGGTTGATATACTGCTTCATGTGTTGATGTCCTTATGTTTTTGTATTCTGCTTCGAAATTATTATTAGCTGGTAATTTATCTGACTAATCTCACCCAGAATTGAGTTCTGTTTTACTCTACGGTCTAGCCATTTAAATTTTGATCTCTGCTTTGTTATAAAATGATCCATGCTAGATTTATTTGCTGGGAGGGCCCTTTCCACGTGTGTCTGTAAATTTCTTTCTTATTGTAAGTCATTTATAAATCTGAGTTCACCTTGTTTGCATAATTAAATTAATCTCCAGAGTTATTTACATCTTCTTCACCATATTAGCCTGTAATTTCACCTTCTGTCCTTCATCCCACCCAAGCGTTGATATCCACGGCTACAATAATTCCTGGCTGAAAAGGTATTTTTTCTAGATTAAACGACTTTCACATAAGATAAACGTTTTTTCCAATCCCCATTTGGTTTACTCAGTAAACTAAATTTTTCAACATCATTCCCAAGACTGTGCGATTGCAACAGTCTTTTCTCTGAGGTAGGAGGGTGCAAGGTGATTTCTGTTGACCGAAGAAATTGAGTTGAAGTTCCATGAGAGTATTTTTGTATAACTTTTGATAAACCTTCGTAGTATTCACCCTTCACTTGTTGTGTGAATTCGTCTGTGGGTGCGTATGTCATTATTATGGTGATTTTATAGCCGTATGTAGATAACGTTAGAGTCATAATCTCTTCTGACACACCGCTCATAGTTTCTAATATATTTCTGATGGAGCTTGTTTATTAGAATTGAGACATCTGCTGCTGCTCTCTGGGACTTGTTAATACGTGATCGAAGATGTGTGCATGTGTGGCCGTTTTCTCCCCAAACGTCGTCTTTGATTATGCTCAGCTTGATTTCGATACTTATTGGAGGTACGTTCAGCGGGTAATTAAATTTTTCAGGTGATGGCCAAACATCTAGTCTTGGATGACCATGTTTTCTGTAGAAATTCGCCTCTCGCCCTGTTGCGTTACCTACAAAACACACATACATTCATTGTACGCAATGCATTGCTCAGAAACCACGACGAGGACGTCGCGTCGAAGTAATTATCTGTCGGTTCATCTGTTTAGAGTCTAAACTTTAGACTGTGGGTATTTCCCAAAGTTTTGATGAAATAAGGACTACCTTCGAGATTCTTACCGACCATTTGATTCCATAATGATATTAATTTAGTATTTTATCATATTACCGAATATAAAATCTCACGAGAATAGATACAAAGACAAAATTAACATATTGATCGAAACTATAATAAAAATGTTTTTGTTTTTGGTGGTCGCTAACCCTGATTGGCATTCTATTTTTGAGCGATCTTTCATCACTCCTGTTTACATTGTCAGTGAATAGTCTACGGTGACGGTAATGTGCTCACTGTTATGCTCTTGATAAAGATAGAAATTTAGGGTAATTCTCATACAAAGGATATTAGAAATGTGTTACAAACTACCTCCAGATATTGCGATAGTCATCAACAGTCAATAATTTCCGATAATTTTACATCTTTGATTCGAATCCGCTTTGGGTTTGCATTGCTGAAAATATACAGGTAGATATTGGACAAGAAGGACTGATTCGCATAGCGCGCAATGTTACTTGCACGGATTAACCGCTTTAAGCGGGACATAACTCCCCAGGAGATTTTTTCCATTTAATGTTCAGTACTTCACTCCTTTGTACGAGTGTGGCACCAATTTTGCTATTTTAATTAGATCATTTTGGTTTACGTCGCTTGTTATGGATTACTTTACTATAAGTATATTAGTGCGCAGCAACGTCCTCTAGATTGTATTTCGTAAATAATGTTTTGATACCATTTATTGAAAACAAAAGATAATTATTAAACTGAACGAAAATTGGGAATTCGAAACTTAGATAGAACAAAAAGAATTTTCATGCAGTTTAAATCTAATCTAATGGATTATTTTCAAATCTCGTCGAAATTTTAAAACTTATTACTGTTCTCGAGCCCCTCGTATACATGCTTTTATAGGTTCTCCTGTTACAGCACAGGTGAACAGCAGACCCGGCGTCTGTTATACAAAACGTCGACGAAGCGAAACGTGCATACCTTTAAACAAAGGTAAGCAAACGAGGCGTATAGAGGTGATAAAGATATGTTATTCGTACGCTCGGCGAGAAACGCTGATTGTTCTTTCTTCAAAATAAACATATCTCCTATATAAACAGCTCTACCTTGGACTGTTCTGACACTTCTCTCCTTATCGACAAGCACATAGTAAATTTATTATCGAAAGAGCGGTATTGATACGTATGTTCTTTCTCTATTCCTGGTAATCGCCGTTCTAATTACCGTAACGGCTATCTTCAACTTATTTTTCTTCTTGTTTGGCGATGGAGGTTGACCGTTCATTTATAACTATGTGCATGCGTGTACAAGTAAGACCTATATATGTAAGTATGCATGTAATACATATACACGTACATACATACATGTGCATTGATTAACATCTGTGAACTTTGCATCTAATTATAACTCTGTGTTTATTGCCATCCGCATGTATGTAATGTAGAAACGTATGCATGCATAAGGAAATTGCCTAATGACTTTTTTATTGATACAATGGCATTACATTGAAGTAAGATATATTGTGTATATGTACGTTGACAGATGTAATAGTATTACCAGAAGGGGCGCAATCAGAAGAAGTAATGAGATGATTTCCGCAATTAGACCGTTTGGAAATAACGAGGGTCATAGGTCACATTTCTCGTCAGGGTGTTGCATTTTCGATTTCTCCAATCATTCATTTTAATGTAATTCTCATAATTCAGCCAAGAAGGAGGAATGTCTTATTCGTCTTTGTAAAGGAGGGTTGAAAGTGTTCGAAAATAAGTTACGGTCATAGATCATATCCCTGGCTTTAAATCAGGGTCATTATACTTTCGGTTCTATTCCCGATTCTTTTTGATGTAGTTCATAGTTCAGTCATTAAGGAGGAATCAGTTGTTATTCAATTCTTCAAATTTTGATAGAATTCGCCCAATCTACCTAACCCTTTATGCTTTCTTGGGGCACCGGTTGTATATCTTTAGGTTTCTTTTATCCACTTATTCCAGTTTTTGTGTTCCACCGCCCTTCTTCACTTCTGTCATGTTTTTTCCCCTTCTTATGACACCTATCTCCGCTGTGTATCTTACTCTAAAAAGTGAATTACAGAAAAATAAACGTTGTGGAATTGCTATTTTCAGCAACTTGCCTTTTGCTAGGTAATCCTTTTAAATAGTTTTAAAGTAAATGTTGGTGTGGAGTTATTGGTGAAATTTCTGAAGTTCTTGTCACCCAGTTTTATTTTGTACTTGAATAAAAAAGAGCTAGGATCTTATAGATTATCGTGTGAAGACACGTTGGCAATCCAGATTTCCAAACGAAAAATTGAATTTTATGGATTTGTGGAGGCATCTAGTGTAAGGACATTGCACATATTCTTACAGGTCGAATTGCACGAAGCAGGGAAGGAGAAACCTCTAAGGAAAATATTAAACCTCTAAATTTGTACAAATGGCTCCAAAAGTATTGGAAATATTGAAGAAAAAGTGAAGGCAAGTTCTTAATTCTTGGAAAAGCGCTAAAAGGCGCGTAAAAGGTGTAATCTCCGTTCCAATGGGTTGGGGGTGGAGGTGATTTCTCAGCAGTGTCTTTTATATGAAACTTTTTCTCGCGTGTCTTATACTTACGAAAATATTTGATATAGAAGAAAATGGCAGTTTTTTGTTTTTCCTCTTAAGCAACTTCTGACGGCTTCGACGTTCTAAACTTTTACAAACAAATTTTAAATCAGCATATAAAGCCGAAAAACATAACCCATTTAACCAAATCCCCGTCCAATAATGAGAAAGTTACCTATGCAATCTCACTCGATCTGTTACAGCGTCTGCGTCTGCGTCTGCGTAAAAATGAAGGAGTTAATGCTTAACTACAGACGTCAAATTATAGGAACGTTATTACAGATTACCGGTAATTTTTACCGGTTATACTAAATTTATAAAATTTTTGTATAGTAATTGGAAAAATAATTTAATTTATATATTTTATATATTTTTTAGGGTATCTAGATCTGGTAAAAGCTGTAAAACTCTTGAGTTCAATAAAATAACACCAGTCTTATAAGAAAAATATATTCAATTACCATTTTTAATATTTTTTTAATGTTGTGAAAAAACGATTATAAAAAAACATTCAAACAAAAGAAAAATTCATTTCGTTATACAAACTTAAAATATAATATCTTCAGATAAAAACTATAGCATTAGGAACGAAAAAAGTACATTTAAAAAAAAACCTGCAAGAGGTAATTAATTTCTTCCAGCCATCTTTCCACATATTCTTCAAAATGTTTTTGTCCAATTTTAAGCATCTTCGAAGGGCCCGGACTACTTCTTCCATCCATTTCTATATCCTAAAACAATAATATAAATAAAAGCAACCATTATCCAGTTTTATTATAACATAAATTAAAAATACTTTCGTCAACACAGACCTCCGGTAATTATTACCGGTTACAAATTATAAACAGGAATAAATCAACGAAATTTCACTGCACACAGGCGACACTTCGGCTAACAAAGTTATACTGCGCGCCGAAAAGGTACATATATGTACGTATGAATCCGTAAGTAAAGGGGATCCCCCGAAATCGAAAAGTTCAAACTGCTTACCGGTAAAAAGATACCGGTCGTCTGTAGTTAGGGGTTAAATATCCAAGAAGATGTAGTACTCCTACTTTATTATTTTTGTAGGAAACCCGTGTGAAGGGTAAATGCTAGAATTCTATTCAAATAAAGTTCTGTCAATTTGTGGGCAAGTATAGAAGAAAACATTGTTTGATGCATTGCCCCAGCAATTTGAGGAAAATATTTCAGTACTGGCGACTAGCAAATCTCAGATAGGCCCATAGGATCAGCGAAAATGCTATTGCAGGACAGATTGTATAGAACAAAATTTAAAAGCAGATGTATTGATAGTTTCAAAGTACAACAAAGTTTGCGACAAAGTCTTTCAGTGCTCAAATAATTAAGAGTATGTTTGAATTGTTTTTCAATATTTTCGAAAGTTTTCGAAATATTTACACAAATATAAAGGGGCAGTATTTTTAAAGCCCCTTCCATTTCAATATTTGGGCGATTTGACGTGTAAGAATATGTGCAAACATTGCCTTGAACCTCCATTAAAACCAAAAATTATCAAATATTTTCTGTAAGTCCGGTTTGCCGGTTTTCCCTTGGAAGAACAATTTGAAGTCTTTGAAGATTTCTTATCCAGGGTCTCCATTTCCGAACCATATCCTCATTGTTTGTATTAAATGTATATATATATATATATTTCGTGACCTTTTATACTTATCTTATATGATAGAGATCTACCACTAATAGGTCAATTGACCTATTAGTGGTAGATCTCTATCATATAAGATTGTTTGTATTTAGAGAAAGATTCAAACACCGCAAGTTCTAAAATGCATTTATTATTCCTGCCCCGTAACATATGAAGGAAATGTAATGCTCATTCAAGTCTTCATAGTTCTTGGGCATATTTTTTGCTTTGATGTTATGCAGCAAGATCAAATTTGCATTCGTGGCATGTTATAATGTAAAGATGTAGAGTAATGTGTAATAAACATTTTCTTTTCTATTCAAAATCCGAAAAAAATGAAGGTCTATTTCAAGCGGAGAGAACTTATTAAAAGTTCAGTGATGCATATGCTGCCGTGATTCGTAAGGGATGCGAAAACATAATTTATCTCCAAACGCCGGCGAGCTCTTTTTTTCTCCTCTCTCCGCCAACCGTTCGAATTAGTAAAATCGTGCCAGTTGTACCACCTGCAATTTGCCGGGGTCGAAAAGCAATTAGTGTTTTTACGTATCTCACGTTCGAAAGGGGTGGTACCGGGGGTGGCGGCGAAGCAACGAACCAGGGGGAAAGTGTTTAATTACGTGTGTTTCGAAAGGGGTGTTTTTCAGTTTTTGCTCGCCCCGTTCGGAGCCGACGCGCCAGCGGCGTCCCCTGTCGGAAAGCTCGTCGCTGATTTATGATAAACGCATCGCAACGCCGCGCCGCGCCGTCGGAGTTGCGGTAGACTTTCGCACTCTACCTACTACCTCTGACCCAAATCTATAATACGGGCAGGACGTCTCGGCCTCGCAGGAAAAATCGCATAAAAATAAATAAATCTCGCGAAAACCGCCTTATCCGGATATTTTGCATACGCGCTAGAAGTTAAATTAAAATAACACGGATGATGTATGCGCTTTGGGAAATTAGCAAGTATAATGCGTCGGGATTTATTTGTGTAATGGGTTGTTTGGTTGCTGCGGTTTCCTTTTTTGTTTCTGGCATGCGTGCATAAATATCAATACATCATTCACTACGTTTATAGTAAAAGTGGGCATTCCTGCGGTTTAGAACTTAAATAAACCAGCTCTTACACGTATCACACAGCTCTAGGAAAACTTCAACAAACTTCAAATACACATTTCAACAATCATTTCACAATTATACCTAATACTATCCATTGTAAGACTAGCGAAGTGTGGTCTACGAGGACTCTTAATCACAGCTATGCCTTCTCCACTGAGGATGACCGCTTGGTGGTCGAAATATATATTGTTCAAAATCGGTGTGGCAGGGATAGCAGTTAATTTATTCGTGCTTATAGTGTTCTATCCTTATAAACTAACCGAGTGAAAGGAGGAAACGCCCAGGCTATTGATCTGAGTAACTTGACTTGGTAAAAAAGACATTGTTCTTTCCATTTGGCATTACGTACCTAGATGGCTTGGAGCATAAACCGTGATTCTAAATCGCAAATGGTTGAAGAACGATGACCAAATAATGGAATAGATCACAGAATTCGATAAAATCTGTAATTCCATGAAATCAATATTTTTAGGAAAACGGGATAACAAAAGAAGAATGAAATCAAAACGGAAGTAGTTAGGAAGATAGTCAGGAATGAGGTTCCTAAGGAGAATACCAGGCATGACTAGAGAGGAAGGAATGAGAAATGAGATCTTTCGACAGGGTGTTGCAACTTGTCTAGGATAAAATTGTTGAGAGTCAGCTGAGATGAGCATATGTGCCGAAGGAAAAGGGACATGCTTATAAAGAGAGTCTACGAAAGGAAGGGACAAGGTAAGAACTGCAAAGGAGGGCCGAGAAAGACACGGAATAATAATGGGAGAAGAAGTGGAAAAAAGGACTGGATTAGAAAAATATGAAGTAAGTGACCAATGCAATGATAGGAATTAAATGGTAAAACAATATGGAAGAAAGCATCTTTTCTTCTGGAGGAGATTGTTCACCTTCTGACCAACCCCCAGTTCGTTCTAGGGCCATTTTTTCCGCTTTTGTTTCCTCTGTCCATTTTATTCACTGGAGCTGATTACCCAATCTTCCATAAGGAAATCAAAGTCAGAATTGAGTTTCACGCTTTAACTGCTCGAGTATTATTGTCGCACTCTCTGTTTCTTGCGTTCGTTCCTTCCTTTACCCTCTCCTCTTCAAAATTCTCTATTTTTACCTTTGAAAACCATCAGATTGCTATTCGCTTTGTCCTTTAAGCAGGGTGTCGTCCCTAATTATAAAATCATTGCTGTCGATGAGATTTATAAGAGCATAAACTGGTCCATAAGATGATGAACCTTGAAAACAAGTCTTCAACGAGTTGATTTGCGCGTAGAAACGTTACGAAATGGTGAATTACAAAGTTGTGTTGTCTTCGGCCACAACGCAAAACCACATAATAGTTTGGTCTCTGGCCAAACATTGTTGCAACATGTTTGTCAGATTCAATACCAGTCTCTTGGTCCTTTACAGAAAAATTCAATGATAAAATCTGGTGTGTTGAGGGCGAGGGTATCAAGTCACGATTAGTAAAACTTCGACACAACTTCTTGATGCTTAGGGTTGATTCGTTCGTACCAGGTTAACACGGTTTCTTTTTGCAACAGTTGCAAAATGATGAAATCGACCCCCAGAAGTTAGTACTATAACGTTACCCAGACCGTATTTCATTCTGATCTCTGCAAAAAGGGGGAACATTTCTGGCAGTATATGGGAATGATACTGTCGAAACGAAGACTATCTTTGTAGACGTCTACAATGAGTTATAGACGAAGTTCATTTCGTGAGTCGCTTGACGAAGAATGATCAACAAATCCAATTGTTTATTGCGTATCGTTTGCAATGGAAAAGTTATATGATGTATTTGTTATTTACATTGTACGGCATCATTTTCTGTTTTATATTCAATATTGTGGATGTGTCGCAAGTCCATTGTGTGTACCATATCGACAAAGAATGTTGCTATCATTTTTGTTTTTTGTTCCTGAAAAATATTCCGGTGATAAGAAACTTATCTACTGGAAGCAAATTATAGAATTCACGTCCTGGTATGGTGCTGCTAGTATTTCGTTGTTCTTCCTTCTAGGATATGCTTGCTGCTCAAGTGTCTCCAAGCGTACTTCAGCAATAAAGTGTGCTTATACAAGGCGATGCTTCAACCACTGTTGATTGAGTGAATATCTTCCGGATGGACAACCACTTTTTAACAGTAACTTCTTAATAGTGATTAGGATTCATCGAAGCAAATCAATGAAGTTGCTAATCCACGTCGTGCGATTCGCCAGAAATTTCCGTATACAGCGCCATCTGCAAATGCCTACTCTCCGAGAGTTCCTGCAGAAGAATGGAAAGGACTCGAAATTCTGCCAACTACTCTGTTGAGGTGATCCAGCTTGATGATTAACTTTCGCCTAAAATAACGGTTTGTCGACCTGCTGACTTTTTTGAAGTAGTGTGACTTATATTACCATGGTGACTATCCTTTGAAAATTAAAGGAACGACATCCAAAGAAAAGAATTAGAGGCAATGATCTTAAATCCTTTTTAATAAAGTGTTATTACATTATCTAAATATGATCGTTTTTGTGTTCATACCCTACCTGCCCTTCGCGAATTCTCAAATGACATAAAAGTACTCTGGGATTTATTTCTTGTTTGTAAAGTTACTGAGAAAAATGTTGAAACTATATTTTCCATCGACAATTCGGTGTTAACTGTGCTACTTTTCGACAACTTCCAAAATATCGACGACTACAAGAAACGGACATTCCGATTTTGAAATGCCGCTTTCTAGATATGAGTCGTCTTTCAACGGATATTAAAATGCATACACATATGGTTCCAGCCGCGGTGGTCTAAAAGTACACAATAAGGAAACTACTTCTTCTCTTCCTCGAAATAATGAATTGTTATATAATTAGCACGAACGGATTTCTTAGTAAGACCGCGACACGCGTCGTTCGTAACGCAACCGTCGAGGAATTCGACAGAGACCGATTCGAATTTACAGGAGATGTTGGACCCGCTCCTTCTTGGTACACTGTTCGTAGTTTGTAAACGTTGAGAGAATTTATCGGTTACTAATATTAAGAAACGCTCGTTATGTCGTTTAGTGCGCGAAGGAGGCTATTTCTGGCGAGCGCAACTACCCGCAAGAGAAGTCCTGCGAGCATAAATTAACGATTTGATGTTTCTTTGAAATCGTGACAGTACGCTTGTCAACGAGAACGACGCCGCGTCCTTCTAACGACGTTTCTATTCGTGAAGGTGTGAGATAGATTTTAATTTACCGTCGAATACGTTGAGTGCAATTACCTTTCGCTAATTATCGAAGTACCTGGGTACTAATGCTTTACGTGGGAATAGTAATTGATTGCGTTGTACTGAGTTCGTTTCAGCGAGAGACATATATATATATATATATATATATATATATTGTAGATCTGGAGGTGAGTTTTGTGTGAATTCTCATACTATTAAGGTGAGCATTTCGTGGACCATCTTTTCCCTTTATTTTGAACGCGTTGGACTGTGCTCTCCAAATGGATTTGAAGATGCAAATAATTCAATTAAACTGATCCTTGGGCTTGCTATACCAAACATGAGGAAAGTCTACCATGTCATCGTTGATGGAATGGTCGTCAGGATCCATTTGCATTTTCAGGAAGCTCCCAAAATCGTTCAAGAATGTTACTTGCCAAATTGTTCTTCTTGTTCCACGTTTAGACAAGGTTTATGGTCACTTTTTAAGCGGTCACCTGTTTTCTTTTCGAAGTAAACGACCAACACTCGTTATCTCATATGTTGCTTCGGTGCGGTTTCGGAGACTACCTTGTATCTAACACATCACTCAATAAGTTCGTCGGATGACTAATAAAACAACAGTTTTTAGGCAAAATCCGACTTTACTCATTAAGGTAGTCTCCTTCAAGAGTGATACATTCTTCTCTATATCATTTCGATGCCGTTCTTGTAGAACGATTTATCTTTGTCCTCAAAATACCCTTCAGTTTTGGAAATCACTTCTTCATTGCAGCCAAATCTCTGTTCGTGGAGCATTCCTTTTAAGTCTGCAAACAGTACCGGAGAATACGGTGCATGGAGAAGCAGATCAATGTACAATTCCTGCAATTTAGCCATTGTTGCGATGACACGGTGCTTTGTCTTGGTGAAAGAGCACTTTTTTCTCTTCATTTGCGGATCGCTTTTTTGCAATTTCTTCCTTCGAACGCATCGATAACGCCATATAATATTAACTATTAATGGCTCTTTCTTTCTCAAGGTAATCGATGAATAAAATACCGTGCCCATCCTAAACTACGGGGGCGAAAACCTTACCAGCTGACATTTGCGTTTTTGGTCGCTCTGGACGGTTTTCATCTTTTGCTGTCCACTCAGCTGACTGCCGAATTGATTCCGGTGTCTAGTGATGAATCCAGGTTTCATCCATTGTCACATCCTGTATGAAAAATTCCTTTTATTGCGTTGAAATCGTAGACGCGTTGTTGTTTTTGATCGACTGTGAGCAAACCCTGCATCCATTTCGAACAGGCCTTTCTTATGCTTAAAATGTTCATGTAAAATGATGAATACACTGGCTTCTGATATCATTTAAGGTGTCAGGTATCTCACCCAACTTCAATTTAAGATCGGCCAAAACCATTGTGGAGTTTCCAGCATCCTCGATGTTCGTACGGCCACGTCTAAAATCAGAAAACCACTTCTCTACCATTTGCCTCGTTGGAGCAGAGTCCGAATAACACTTGTTAACCTTCCTATACTCGCGCATACGGTCTGTGAGACCGACTTATATAGTATAGTATACGTCTTTCATTTTGACGTGAGTATAGGAAGGTTAAGCGATTGCTTTGCTGGAACCCTATTTTTCTCATTAAAGAGCAATGCTATATCAACACGCGAAATTCAGATTTTTCCATTGTTTTGAAAATTACATTAAAACTACTAATTAATTAGAAAATTCTGATCTGCTTTGCAAATGTAACTTGTTTAAAAATTTGAATATAAATGAGCGAAAATTAGATCTAATTATATTTAAATTTATTCCTTCAATATTTTATTCACCCCTTCTTATAATTTTTAAATGCGTATCACCTAATACGCATCTACGCCACTGAAAAATCGCATTTTATAGAGCATACGATTTACTTTGACGGTTAAATAAACGACCATGCAAGTAGTACTGACTGACACGCATACTCCGACCACCAATGCATACGCATGCTAAAGCTGAACGACTGTATCCAGGCGATGCCGTGTGATTCATAATTGATAGGGGACGTCGTCGGTCCGGTGCATAGTGATGTGTTATGGTATGAGTATGAAAGATTTTGTTACAAGAGGTAGGGTGTTAGCTAAGCAGCCTTAGATGCAAAATTTTAATAGTTCCATCTTCATGTTAAGAGAAATAATTCCTATAATTCTACTACGACTGGAATTGTTCAAAGATGGTTTTTTCTTTGTAATTATCTATAAAATTTTTGAAAAATATTTCCACTTCTGTCTGTAATCTCTATTACACAATTCCCACAACTCCACGCGTTAGATCGAACACAACGTTTTACCTTTTATCCTTTATACAGACCGTACCGATCCGAAATCATCTCTTTTTTATACGCCTGCAGTCGTTGCACACGGACGTGCGGGCGTTTTCGAACACAACACGTGCGTCCAGATGTGTCTAATGAAAATCCGAGGATGGCGGAGTAATAGAGGACGCGCCTGGCGTCGGACTGCGGTCATCGGAAGAAATAGGAGCACAGGTGCCACGTCGGCGGCGCGAAATTGCGTTTCCTGCGCTCGAACGAAGCGGACGCTACGACCGAACCATTTCGCACACCACCACCATCGTCGCCGCCGCCTCCGCCGCCGCCTCCGCCGCCGCCGCTACCGCTGATTAATAGAAATACTGACAGATTTGCCGGTAACACTTGAACGGTGTGACTTTGTAAGCACTATGTAGGTTGTCGGAAAGCGATAAATTGTGTCAATTTTATGTAAAGTACACCTATCCCTAGATTTACATTGAAGCTAGGTTCCTTAGAAAACCGTGTAAATCAAAATCATGGATTTCTATACGTGAAACTGTGTAAATCGAAATCAAACTATAATGTGCATAATTGAGTCATTTATTTCAATGTAAAATAACCCTAAATATATTTTCAAAAACATAAAAATAACGGTCTATTCATAAAATGATAAACATATAAAGGTATATGTATCTAATTCATTTTACATATAGAAACAAAAAATACATATAAATTAAAAAAAATAACTTCTGTTATCACTTTTGTAGACTATCAATCTTTTCTTCCTGATTGGTATGATGTCACTTTCATTACTCGATAGTACTTGATGCGATTCAAGTTCGATATTAGATGAGTTAGAAACAATATTAGATCGGTGAAATTTGGTAATGAAATCCGTAATTAACAATTGTGTTTGGTTCTTGGTCAAATCTTTATAGGCTTCCCCATATTGAGTTAGGCGTAGAAAATGATTACCTAATTTTCGCTCTAATTCAAATCGTTCTTGGCTGACTTTTGCTGTGAACGCAACTGGTTTAGACTCCTCTTCATTAGGATCACTGTCGTGGTCATTTGTTTCATTAATCAAGTGAACTAAATCATCTGCGTCTAGTTCTCTGTCCGCTATTAGTTCTACAATATCTACCTCAACAAAATCCTCGAAACCTTCTCCTCGCATTGTATACATCATCTCCGTTTTCTGAGAATATTCACGCTCCAATGGCCATCTAGAATTCTCACCTTCAACTACACCTGGTCATAATTTTTCCAGCGGGCATTGAGCGTTGATTGCTCAGTCTCGGTGTATGACACTCCAACATGCTTCACACAATCTAAGATTGTAATTTTTCTTCCAAGCATGCGTAATTGGGAGAGATTCATCATTTTCCATTTGTTCTAAAATATAATACCTGAAGGTTTTCTTGATGTACAGTGCCCTCAAAGTCGAAATTATCCCTTGATCTCAAGGCTGCAATAAAGAAGTCGTATTCTTGGGTAAAAATATAATTTTCGTGTTTGCTCTTCTCTTTTATTTTGACTTCTCTCATTCCGCTTCATTCCGTTTCATTTTTAATAGATAGTGATGGCTTCTGGTTCCCGCTGCTCCTTTCACGTGTTCTATTTTATTTATATTTGTCCGTATATTGCTCTGCTCCATTATTCTTGTTTCCCACACGACCATTAAAATTTCTCATTATTATTCTTTGTTTGTCTTTATCATCTGTTTGTTTTTGTAGCTCTTCGAAAAATGTATCCTTTTCTTTCTTTCTTATATCCCCATATTCTCCAAATGCTGTTATTATTGTCCATATTTCCTCATCTGCTAATGTTTTTAATTCATTTGTTATTAGCCTCTCATTTAGAAACTTTTTCTGCATTACATCCTTCAACCTGTAATTAATTATTTATGAGTTGCTTGTCATCAGTTCGCTCCCGCCCTTGTTCTCCCCCTCTCTCTTTCAGTAACTCGATGAAAACATCCTTGGTATATTTTCTTGAACTCTCTCTTCTTCTTTGTTTCAGTAAATCTTGAGGATGGCCTGGTGCATTATCATTAAAATGAGGGCCTTGAAAGGCAATCCGTTTTTACTTAAATGCCCTTTGACGTTTGGGCCAAAATAGTTATCAAACCATTTATTGAAACGTGTGGCAGTAACCCAGGCCTTCTTATTGGCCATCCAATAAACGGGGAGGTTGTTGATGCCTCCTGTAAATGAGCGTGGAGTTTTTGATTTGTTAATAACCAATGGTTTCATTATATGATCGCCTAAAGCGTTGCTGCAGAAAAGAACTGTTATACGACTTTTGCTGCTTTATGACCACCATCTGATTTGTGAGCTTTAGCCAAATAGGAGTTTTCTAGCATTTTTTTCCAAAATAACCCGAACTCGTCACCATTGAAGACTTGGTCAGGACTGTAGCAATTAACGACTATAATTTCAGCAAATTTGGCGAATATTGCTGGGGGCATCTGAATCAGCAGACGCTTGTTCACCTTTCAGTCTTAGATTATGTAAAGAATGTCTTTGTTTAAATCTCTCATACCAATCAAGGCTTGAAGAAAAGCTTCTTCATCAGTTGAAGAAGTAGATGGTAACTGATTCTTAATTTTCTCCTAAATCTTCAAAGCCTTATTTGTAATTGTATTGGTATCAATTCCAATCTGCTTCTGAGTGGTGTCTTCTAGCCATATCATTAATGCTATTTTCATACTTCCCATTGGAAGATCTCGTACGTATGAAGCTCTGCTCATACTCGTAGAAAATTCAGGTATTACACTTTTTCTAACGGAGTCTTAATTTTTTCTTATTGTCCTTATTGTGGCTTCATTTATGGAATAAAATTTAGTAACATCTCTTACTCTTTCTTCATTATGTAGACACCCTAACATTTTAATTTTGCTTTCTAAACATATAACTTTTCATTTCATTTGTGGGTAATTCATGGTAAAACCCCTAAGATTTTAATAAAATTATAGAAATGCTACGAAAACTATAATTGTTTATCACTGAAGTTTTAAACAATTCCCCATAGAAAAACGATGATGTATAACTTTCCGCTGGTAAAAACTTACTGCACTAACTCACATGACAACAGCAAGTTTGATTGGACATACGAAATGGGGAATCCCCATTTTTAGATTGGAATAAATGGAATTCAAAATAGAATGGAATTAAGAAATGACTAGAAATATAAGCGCCAATGTTACCAAGCGAACGGAATTAAAAATTGACTTCTTTTAAATCCCATATTTCAAAAAGCGTGTAAAACTGAAATCGTGTAAATAAAGCATCGTGTGTTGCGGGCGCTTCTATTTTTGTGTAGGAAAGTATATGATTAGGAAGTTCAATTTCCCACAACAATTGTGGGTTGTTCATGGTAGAACTTTCACCTTCCTGGTGTACATCGATCTTTTCCGTTTCACTTGCATTTCCACGTTTGAAATCTGTTTTCTTCGTCTTAATGACAATAACTAAAACCTAACTAGCTTCATCACCGTTGGCCGATAACAAAACTTATCCGTATTTTGTTGTTTCCAAGAATATCATTAATGATATGTGACAGTCACCAATTTTATTGCCTACGCGAATCAGGTTGACGTAGTCGAATCAAGCGCTTCGTTATCGCAAATTGTCAATTTAAAGAAGATAATTTCAAATGCCCGTGAACGTTCGCTATCCAATCGTACGGGATGGTACCCGAACACGTTACTAATACCAGTGCATCGGTTTCGAAACGTAGGTATTATATTTTAATTTGGATAAGCCGATACAATCCGATTACGGATGGTAGAAAACAAACATTCGTGAATTCGTGTATCGTTCAGAATTGAGTTCCAATTATGTGCGCGAAATTTAATTCTGGGGGGTTCGTATACGAATCCATATTAAATATAATAAAATACGAACGGGGATTTATTTCTCATGATATTGCGAAATTTGATTCTTCTGCTGTAAAATAAGAATTATATGTAACTTGGATAGGTCGATTGAATGCTCGATTAAGGGACGAAAATAGTGCCTTATGTTAAAGCCACATATATTGGTTATTCTATGTGTGTTGGAGTTTTTATTGCGTCTATGGCCAAGTTAAACTTCCAGATGTTAAAAACAGACAGAATGAATGAATGAGTGAATAAGTTCGACTTAGGCAGGTTTAATTGTAGTTCTAAAAGCTTGGAATGAATCGTTTCTTTTTCCTATTGTTCCGGAATTCATTGAAAGATGAGATAAGATAGTTGTTCTAAATATTACGAAAATAGACAAGGTCGTTCAAAGTGCTACAACCTATCCGTCGGTAGTGTCATTTCTGAAAATTGAACGAATCCATAGTTTAACCACCGTACACAAACAAACTACAAACATACATAGACACACACTCTGACAATAGCTCACACCCATAATCCCCAATGTGTAGTACACAAATGAAATGAACTATGTAATAATTATTGCCTCACCTGTAAGTGAAGCAATGAACAAAAATATCTTCTGAAAAGCCTCAGAGACCGCGCTCGCCCAGCATCAGATGGAATAACATTCTAGACTCTTGTGATCTGATAAGTATATGACCTTTTAAAGCACTATCCTTTGCACTATTTGTAAAAGATACATTAATTGAGAGATGTGCCTACAAAATGCCTACAAATAGATACCTACTTTAAGAGGAGTTTTTGCAGATGAGAAGGAAAAGATGGATGAACGTCAGAGCTTTATAGACGGGAGGCTGCATTTGGAAGGCATCGGGCATAAATACAAACAAAAGGGAAAAATGTGAAAGTTAAAGTACTACAAATGACAAGGAATTGGGTACATCTTGTGATGAGCACAATTGGTGTTACAGTATTAGTCTTCATCTTGCAGTCTTGGCCTTGGTCTTAAATTTTTGCAAGATCAAAACTAAAACCAAGACCTATTTCGAAGAGCAAGACCAAGACCAAGACCAAGACCAAGATCAAGACCAAGACCAAGACCAAGACGTAAGGCCGTAGCATATAAACTATTCTTGTGACGTACGATCTTTTCTGTTGGATGATTAGCATGGAAGATTTTAGCGTGTTCTTTTCTATGCAATTAGTATTTTATAAATTTAATATTACATGAGCTTTGATAACTATTATTTAACGTTGTTTATTTACATGATTTCTAAAACTATTTTTTATAGATTATTTTAAAATTCCCATTTGGTTATTCTATTTTATGAATGTTTATTAATTTCTTACACAGGTTAGTACATATTAATATCTTCTATAGTTATTAGCATACTTGTGCCCTATTTGTGCTTAGTTATATGATTCACACACAAAAAATTAGTTTAATTTCATGATTACACCTAGTAAAAGCAAAAATAAATTAAAAATATGTTTACACGATTAAAGTTCAATGGTACAATGCTTACTAAAATGCATTGAAAAAAATGTATTGTGGATTTCGGTCATAGCAGTTGACGCGGTTGAGTTCAAGATAAAATAATTTTATAAAACAAGATGTTTGAAGAAACGCCCCGTGCTTTGCCCGAACCGTGCAGCTTCACCAAAATCTCGATATTCCTACCCTTGGTGACTTTGTACTCAGACAATTCGGTGATAAGTTATCTCTCAAAAGCTTGACCAGGACTGACCCCAGGACAGATCAATGCGGGTCCGCTTCAGGTTCTGCTTAGAAATAGATGTCAACTTATACTCGAATGATGTCATCGGATTTCGTCAACAAGCCCCAGGCCGTGGAAACGATGATTGAGAGGCTCATGGAGTTCACTCGAGGTTGAGAATGGTGAGGGATGATCCTTAGAGATATTTATTGTTTCCTCATTCTCGTCTCGCTGTTCTCACGGTCTTCCATTGTTTCTTGTTCCCAGTGGATTCTAACCGGTTATTCTTCCAATAATTTCGTTGGGTGATGTTTTCAATCCTCAGGTCGGCCCATCCCATTCTTAATTCGTTGGTATGTTTAACTCTTTGTTTAGTCTTTTAGTCGTCCGTTTTCTCCTTCCTCTCTGTTTTATTTCAATATTTTTGCCCTTCGCTATTTATTACTGATATTTCCACTGTATACGTAATAATTGGTTTTATCTGAGTCTAACGTATAGTATTTTTTTGCGTAGCATGTTATTCTCAACTCTCGTTGGAAGTTTGTGATTTTGTTTAGAATTTTTCTTCGGTTACTTCTGTCTTTGTGGTTTTCCTTATCGTCACCGCTAGGAAGCCTACAGGTGTTCTAATTTGCTTGGTTGAAGCTACTTCTGATAGGTAATCTGGATATGATCACTGGTAGTTTTGTAGAGAAGTAGCTACTTTTTACAGCAGATTTTTTTAGTCCGTTGGTTGCCCAAGTTTCAATCAAGATTATCGGTTTCAAATCATCATTTTTATTATTGAAAAAAAGAAAAGGAACCAGAAATAGCAATTTGTGAAATTCTTTTGTATTTCGTCAGTTTACTAAATACTAAAAGCAGCGATTTCTTCAATAATATCGCGAATAGCTCTCGTTCGTCAACAACATTAAGTAAATCGTACACACGCTACCAATTCCACACATTTCTGCGGTGGTTTTGCAATAACGGATCGCAAACACGGCGTCATTCGACATAACCTTGTACCGAAAGGTTCAGCAAGCAACAATTTACTACATATCACTTAATTAGAATAAATTCGAGCGTAATCTCGATAAACGTGCGTCGCTCGTTTATAAAAAAATCATTTGCGGTTACCTTTGCTTCTTATCGTTAATTAGTTGACCACGTTTTTGCGGTATCGCCTGTTTTACGTTTTCAAATCAGTGAGGAAGGTTAATTGTATTTGAAAGGAAAAGAAATAGTTCGGGCTAGTAGATTAGGTTGTTATCGATACATCACGAAAGAACCGAAATCTTTTAATTGGGTTTCTCTTAATACGATAACGTCCGGTAATTGCTCTTATATTCGAGACGCTATTTCCAAGAAACATAGCGAGCCGAAACGTTTTATCGATCGACTTCCACTCTCTCGTAAAATTCAAATTCTAAATTAGAATTCAACAAGGCGAAACATACTTTACTGCTCCGGTGTTACTCGTCGAAAAGTGAACGCAGGTGAAAACAAGAGGCCGATAATTACTTGCCGAGGCGGCAAGGTAAACGGGCGCGGGGGCAACTGTACGCAATCTGTACGTGTCTTCGGTGAAGATTATGCGGCTTCGAGAGGGAAATAAATATTCACAAACGAGAAATAAATGAGACCTAATGGTTGCGAACTCTTCCAACTCGGGCGAGGAAGGTGAGAGGCGACGGCTGCACCGCTTCGCTTTCAGGAAATTAAGAATCTTCTCTTGAAAACGAGTCGAAGGAATCAAGGTGCGTTTCGTGAAAGGATTTAAGTCGTCGAAAGGGGGCGATTGTGTTTTTGAGCAGCTTCCTTTCGGGGAAATGGAATTTCGGGTCGGTTCCGAGATGTTATTCGGTTTTAAGGAAATTAGTTAAGTTAGTGATTAATCGAGTAGGATAATCGGACTTGAGAAGTTCATTTCGGGTCGAAAAATGAATAAATTAAATCCGCAAAGCTCGAATGGTACAAGATAAATGCAGAAAATATGGCAGAAAATAAATAATGAAGTCGATGGTAAACGATAGCGAAAAATTGATAATGTGTAGATACCATCCCCGAAAATTTATACGAATACAAACAAAGAATTCGAATAAAGCGGTTCATATCCTTACCACACTGGTTTAGATATACATATTTCGACAACTAGGTCGTCATCTTCAGTCGAGAGAAACACAAATTCCAAACCTTGGATTTCCCAATATTCAGTTAAGGATTTGAGAATTTATTTGCAGATCCAAACAGCGTTTCACCCATTTTGTTTGAATATTTTTCGAACTTTTGCCAATTTCTTCTCAATTTCATTTACGTATTTCTGAGTTCATACCTTCATACCTTCATAGTTTTGAATATATAACTTTTAAACAACATATTTCAGGACTTCTATATCTAAATATTTTTCGGATCATTTCTTTGGTTTGCTTGGAATTTTTTAAAGGTCCCTTTTAAAGACATGATCGAACGAAACCTGGCAGAGTCCCAAAGTTTGTAGGAAAGGTAGAAGCACCAATGATCATGTGTTTACCCGTACGTAAATAACTGAGAGAAACAGAAAGAAAAATACAAAACTCTTTGCGGCGTTCCTGGACCTTCCAAAAGTCTTCGATAGTGTATCACAAATGGAAGTGCGGATGAGCCTAGAACGAAGATCGTGCAGGCTCAAGGTAGTTGAAGCAGTACAAAGTCTGTGCAAGGAAAACAGTTGCTGTGTTAGAAAAGGGAAGACGCAGTCAGAATTATTCGAAGTAAATGTTGGATTAAGGCGAGAGGGACTACTATGCCCTACGCTTTTGACTGTACCTACGGACGACGTCATAAAAGGAATTTCTGATTGCGCTTTTGCGTGACGTAGTAATACTGGGTAACAAAGAAACCGAGCTGAAAGAAAACTTGACAATATGACTTGACAAAAAGACGTCTGAAAATAAATATAGGAAAAACGAAGGTGTGTGGTGCTTGGGAGGGATGAAGAACAACTAAATGTGAAGACGGACAATCAGAATTCTTCGAAGTAAATGTTGGATTAAAGCAAGGGGGAGTACTAAGCTCTACGCTTTCCACTGTACTTACGGACGACGTCATAAAAGGAATTTCTGACTGCGCTTTTGCGTGACGTAGTAATACTGGGTAACAAAGAAACTGAGCTGGAAGAAAACTTGACGATATAACGTGATAAAAAGAAGTCTGAAAATAAATATAGGAAAATCGAAGGTATGTAGTGCTTGGGAGGTATGAAGAACAACTAAATGTGAAGACAGACAATCAGAATTATTCGAAGTAAATGTTGGATTAAGGCAAGGGGGAGTACTAAGTTCTATGCCTTTCACTGTACTTACGGACGAGGTCATAAAATAAATTTTTGACAGCGTTTTTGCGTGACATAGTAATACTGGGTAACAAACAAACCGAGCTGAAGAAAACTTGACAATATGACTTGACAAAAAGAAGTCTGAAAATAAATATAGGAAAAACGAAGGTTTGTGGTACTCGGGAGGGATGAAGAACAACTAAATGTGAAGACAGACAATCAGAATTATTCGAAGTAAATGTTGGATTAAGGCAAGGGGGAGTACTAAGTTCTACGCCTTTCACTGTACTTACGGACGAGGTCATAAAATAAATTTTTGACAGCGTTTTTGCGTGACATAGTAATACTGGGTAACAAACAAACCGAGCTGAAGAAAACTTGACAATATGACTTGACAAAAAGAAGTCTGAAAATAAATATAGGAAAAACGAAGGTTTGTGGTACTCGGGAGGGATGAAGAACAACTAAATGTGAAGACAGACAATCAGAATTATTCGAAGTAAATGTTGGATTAAGGCAAGGGGAGTATTAAGCCCTACGCTTTTCACTGTACTTACGGACGACGTCATATAAGAAATTTCTGACTGCGCTTTTGCGTGACGTTGTAATACTGGGTAACAAAGAAACTGAGCTGAAAGAAAACTTGACGATATAACGTGATAAAAGAAGTCTGAAAATAAATATAGGAAAATCGAAGGTATGTAGTGCTTGGGAGGTATGAAGAACAACTAAATGTGAAGACAGACAATCAGAATTATTCGGAGTAAATGTTGGATTAAGGCAAGGGGGAGTACTAAGTTCTACGCCTTTCACTGTACTTACGGACGAGGTCATAAAATAAATTTTTGACAGCGTTTTTGCGTGACATAGTAATACTGGGTAACAAACAAACCGAGCTGAAGAAAACTTGACAATATGACTTGACAAAAAGAAGTCTGAAAATAAATATAGGAAAAACGAAGGTTTGTGGTACTCGGGAGGGATGAAGAACAACTAAATGTGAAGACAGACAATCAGAATTATTCGAAGTAAATGTTGGATTAAGGCAAGGGGGAGTACTAAGCCCTACGCTTTTCACTGTACTTACGGACGACGTCATATAAGAAATTTCTGACTGCGTTTTTGCGTGACGTAGTAATACTGGGTAACAAACAAACCGAGCTGGAAGAGAACTTGACAATATGACTCGACAAAAAGGAACTCTGAAAATAAATATAGGAAAAACGAAGGTTTGCGGTACTCGGGAGGGATGAAGAACAACTAAATCTGAAGTTAGACAATCAAAAGCTAGAACAAGTACCGACGTTCAAGTACGTTTAAGGCAGTCATTATAAATGTGAATGGTAACATAGAAGATGAAATTAACGAGATGATATACAAGGCGTAAAGATTATACCACACCCTGAATACAACATTTATTGATAAAAAAAGAGGTGAGCACAACTACAAAGATCCGGGTGTACAAAACTGTTTTTTGACCAATATTGAGTTACGGTAGTGAGAGCTGGTTCCTAAACAAATCAATGGGAAGTAGAATAAATGCAATGGATATGAAATACTTGAGGAAAGTCAAAGGGAATAGCAGGAGGGATAGAATCATAAATAGCACAGTAAGAGAAGAATTGAAGGTAAAGCCAATCTTGGATATACTGGAAAACAATAAACGTAAATAGTATGGCCATATGTGTAGAATGGGAGAAGGAAAGCTGGTCAAACGAGCATGGTTGGCAAGGATACAAAACAGAAGAAGCCGAGGAAGCTCAAGAAAGCAGTGGATTAATGGGGCCTGAAATATTTAATAAGAGGCAAATTACGTGGAGAGTAGCATTGATCAAAACCAGAAATCAAAAAGAACGGGCAAAATTCGTACACGAAGCAATTGGATAAGTGTAAATTACAGACTATTCACCGAAATGTAGAAAGGTTTAGACCAGGTATGGGCAACCTCCGGCCCGCGGGCCACATGCGGCCCTCGAGTAAGATTTGTCCGGCCCGCTACTGAATTCTTTCGTTGCATATTAGCACGGCCCGTCTAAACTTAGTTCATAATGAATCATAAGGATACTACAAAAATGTATATTTTTCAAGATTACTCGCAGCATAAAACTTCTACAAAAAAGGTTGCCCATGCCTGGTTTAGACTATTGTATATTATAGTATCTACTTATCCTCAGTATTACGTGAAGGCACATCGTTTAATATGTTGCACTATCTCATATATACGCCTTGTATATGTAGATAGGTTTATCGCGGACTTATGTAAAATTTCAGCAATGATGGCAATTGAGAGCGAAGGAATGCAGATGCGAAACAGAGAGGGAACGAGAAAGGGAACGTGCAGGGGAGGACGGTGTTAAACGCCCAGATGTAATGTCGCTGGCCTCTGATGCTGTCTCATCTCTCGCCAAGGTTATATCAATCAAAAACGAAATGGATAACCTTATTTAACGTTGGCAGTCTCGATCCGTCCAGTAATGCCCGCGATAGTAACAGTCCGAGGCAATTAAAAGCAATTTTCGCGAAAGGCGCTAACAAGAAAAACAATGAAAGTTTCCAAATCGCTAGTTAATACTATTTAGTCACGCCAAATTTTCTAACTTATTCATTTCTCCACGCTTCCTAATTCCCAATTATCCCCGGGCGATTTTTGTAACGAAAAGACGAAAAAGGAAATTCGCATGTAAATATCCCGCTTGCCCCAGGTAGGAGAGTAGATGAGAGTTATGAAAATCGCGTTAGAGAAACTGGCGGGAAATTACGTAGGTGCCTGTTTTTCCTATAAAGCGTAAATAAGGAAAATATCCAATGCATTATGCATGAAGCGGAGGACAGGTTACCTGGGAAATATACGGAAAGGAGGAGGCCGCCGGAGAACGCTGACTTATTACGTAGGTCGCGAAAGTGGTTAACGACATGCGAAACCGGAGGACGAAAAGTGAGGACAGGTGGAAAACGGACGCCCGATAATGATATGCAAATTAGGCAAGGTAAAGGAGAGACGGTAAGGGCATCGAGCAGTTACCGTAACGAGGGTATGCGTATATCGCCGTCTTAGGAAATGGAGGAATAATTGTTATGCGCGTAAAGCAGATTATTATTTGGTTGCTACGCGAAACGCGAGCATATTGTGGAGTTCAGAATGGGGATAAGCTCTGTTAATATAATCTGCACCACAGCTCTATTTCTTTTGGTTTTCTTTTCCTGGGATACGACGTTTTCCACACTCTTACTACCATCTAATAATATCGTAAACCTTAAACATTAAAATTGAAGTTCATCTTTTGGAAAATTTCGGTTAATTGTAGAGTAGAGTAGATTTAACACGGACCACAAACCATTTATTTTAATGATTTTCAATAGGTTCAAAATTTGCTTTGCGCATGTACCCAAGGATTCACAAACTGGTGTTGTGGTGTGTTGGAACGAGCCTACTGAGTACCACGCTCCTAATTGAAGTCGTCTCTTCAAGTACCTTTGGTGTTAAAAGTCGATGATCGACGCAAAAGAAATTTCCTTGAAATTATGAGATATAAGTCGAATCAGTTAGTGGAACATGCAGCGCATCAGCAATAGGCACCTGGATACAATATATATGTCCTGTAGTTCCATTACGGTGAAAAGTGTGGCGTAGTCGCTGGTCTAATGGTCTCTGGCAGCTATCTAATAAGCCTGTCTGTTGAACTTATCAGCTCAGTCCCATGTGCTTTCGAAAACTCTTGTATTGTGGGTATCATTTTGATTTCTGATTGAAGAGAGGAAAATATGAAGAGCGAAACATTTCATTCTGTCTAGCAGACCACTGAGGAGCTCCTGAAGTAAAGTGTTTTAGGCAACACTTGAATTTTAGTCAACCGCCCTTAAGACGAGAAGAACTAAGCTAACTAAATTCCTCAGAAGAAATCGAGTTTCTTCAAAAAGTTATGAATAAGAACCTTTAAAGAAGCTTAAAAAATATCCAGAAACAAACGATGCCAATTCTTCTCATATCTTTTAGGAAGCTTGAAACTTTTCGAAAACGTTCTGAGAGTTGGAATGTTTCTGTAAAATCTGAGGAAGTACTAAAGAAGAACTATCGTTCTTGAGTTTTCGCGGTAGTTAAAACCGAGGACAAGGAGTTGAAGAAAAGGCGCAAGATGATTTTGTCAAGGACACTATTAAAGATCCGCTGAGAACATGGCAAGCTTTGTTCCCTCAAGAGAAAAAAACGAACTTTTCCAAAATAACTAACCAGAGACTATAGATTTGAAAGAAAATTTAGGAAGAAGTGACAGTATTTCTTTGTTCAGCTTTCTGAAAAGAAGTACCTTGAAAAAGTGTAGGAAGTTTCTCCAGGGGCACAAGGCGATCTACGGAGAAAAGTGTAAAAGAGATTTTCGAGGCAGTTTTCAAGATCTTTAAAAACTGGAAGAAAAGAAAAGGTTTTCTTAAGGATATCACTAAGAAGCTTCAGGAACAGACTTCCCTGGGAAACGCAATAAGTGCTCGAATTTTAGTGGGACGCACCTTCAAAGATTAAACGAGCTAAAGTTTTACTTGTTCTTCAGAATTTCTTCAAAAAGTTTACCAGAGGCAACAACTCTCAAGGAAACTTGAATCTGGAAAGAAACTGCAGGAATTATTTGAAAATCCAGCTCAAATGTTACTGAAATTGCTCAGGGAAAAAAATCGTAAGGCTTCTGTAAGAGATCAAGAGAATCTAGGAAGCTACGCGTGAAAATGTAAATACTTACGAGCGGTTTGCAAAGCTTTCCCCACAACTTTAGTGTAGAAAATTCTATAAGAATTCAGGAACTTACTTCAACAAAAAGTCCTATTTTCGTTTCGAGGAAATTCAGACGTCTAAGGAGAAACTTTTGGAAAAGTTTCGACAACTTTCCAGAAGTAGTTCGGTGCAAGCGTTTATGAAAGCTTTTGTAAAAGCTCTAGGAACTTGTTTGTGAATGTTATGTTTGCGACTGTCGAAGTTCTGGTACTGTTTAGAAAAGAAGAATCTGAGAAAATTGTGGTAGCTTTTGAGGACGCTTTAAGAATTCTAAAAAGTATCGGAGTAAAATACACTAAAAACTTTCTGAATGTTTTGAAGTACATATATTGAATTTGTTTAAATGAGAGTTACAGCATATATCTCCAACAAAATTGTGCGATTTACCACGTTCTGAGACACTGACAATTTTAGCGCTACTTTAGATAATAGTTAGAGATAAACGTTTGATAACGTTCTCAAAACATTGCACGATTCGTCACAACAAGAATATGTGCTCAGAGAACGCAAAGAAAACTGGCCTAAAACTTCTGAGAACATTTTGGAAGCTCTCCAAGACGTTCAGAAAATCGTAAGAAATTCTGAAAAGTTTTGCAAAAGTCGTTGAAGGTTTTTGGAAATATGCTTTAAAATTAGTTTAGTTTTTCAGGATTTAGTTTTTATAACTAACTTTAGAAATTAAGAGATCTGCTCTGTTACTCTTCCTAAGACCGGGAGAAGACTGAGTTGGCCAGTAGTTTTGGGGCTAGGTGTGCGTTTTAGGATGACGACCATGTCGACTTTGAGTGCCTGTACTTGGTCCTGGACCATCTCTGGGATTAAAGGTCTGAACAAAATGGGTGGAGATAGGAAGCAATTAATAATACGTAAATGATGTTGACTAACACCAAAAATTAGGTATACAACTCGGGATTTACAGCCTGGGGTACAGCGGTGAAATTCCATTCGGGTCAACGGTATGTAACCCGACTTACAGATTATATAACTTTAGGGAGGGGTAACTCGGACTATATATATGCGTTAATATAATGAAACTTTTCCGAACAGGAAACATGGTGGAAAATGTTACCTAGAACAAACCATCACAATATAGATACAGGATTTTTCATGTTCTGACCTAACTGGAGCAAATTGATTGAAAAGATTTCCAGAAAAAGGTCAAACGAAATTCTGAAGCGAAAGCAAAAATTCTGAAGTGTTGATTTGACTGATATAGATTTGAAAAGAAGTTTGAAAAAAAATGGGGGATGCTTGTGCAATAGTAAAGAATTATGAAAGCTTTGAACAGCTCTAAGAAGCTTCTGCGCAATCGTACACAGAAGAATGTTTTCGTAACTTAGAGTAAAACTTTTGAGAAAATTTTGAAGGCTTTTACAAAGGCTAGCTAGAAGAATTTTCAGAAAATTTTGAAATTAGTAGAATAATACGTAATATTCTGAACTCACACACTAAGAGTCTGTAGAAACGATTAGAAAATATACAACATTTTCAGAGAATTAATTAGCTGCGTTAATTCGCCAGCTACGAAATAGCTGTGCAATAGCTTACTAAGTAAGCACAAATTGCTTATTCTAAATTTTCATTTCTATTTTTCTATTTGTTTGCTTCTTGCCTAACCACGGCTTTATTTGAATCAAGTTTTGCTCTCATGTTTCACCGTTCTAGAACTTTCTATTTTTCCTCTTCTCTGTTCCATCACTTGAATCATATTTATTGGAACTATGAATCTTTTTCCATAGGCATACCTTTGTAAGTGACACGCAGTTTCATCGCTTAATTCATGCTCACGGATTTCGTAGTAAAACAATTCGCTTGCCCTTTCCCCATCTCCTACCCACAATAAATAGGAAACTATTCTTAGCGTTTAGTTCTCTTTTCGACGGGCTATTATTTAGTAAATTACGAGTGCGAGTGGGACTCCTCCCGGTTTGTATCGATCGCCACGCTTAATAAATCTTAATTACACGACCGGCTAACCGATTATTTATTACACACGTTGCTATTACTCGTTTTTCTTCGCGTTCGAGAGTCAACTTTTCCCGAAATATAAACGTCCTCTTACATTGTAATTTATGAATGACGGTTGTAAATTGGCCCGCGGTTAAACCAGTTTCGCGTCGATTCAGATTAGTCGGTTTATATGCTTTTCGTTCGCGTCTTACGAACAGTGGGCGACTTCTTGGAATTTACGATTGGCTAGGGTAATATTACGAACAATGTTGCCTAGAGCCAAGAAGAAATTACGATCAAGCGTGAGGTAAATTATGTATCGTTTAGCAAGAAGTCCTCGGTTTAATGTTAGGAGTATGAATTACTTTAACGTGAAGACTGGGATCAAATAGGAAAATTCCGACATACCTTTTGGTTCTTTATGTAACGTTATGATCGCCCACGTTGAATTACGGTTTGGCTCGTTAGATTTGTAGTTGTAATGAAATTTAAGATGGACGACTTAATAAGATCTTCATTTAGGTGGTCGTGGTGGTCGGTTTAAGCCTTGATTAACAAATGTAAAGTACATCCTAGAAAGTATCTGGTTCGTACAAGAATGTTGTTCTTTAAGCACCGTTACCCCCATCAATGTTTCTTATTAAAAGAAAATATCAACATCGCAAAGTACTATTACGTTTCCTTCGCAACAAAAATTTCGAAATTTTAGAAACGTGAAGGTCACACTTTGACGTCGGCTTAACACTTTTAATGAAGTGTTAAAAAGTAGTTTCAGAGTACACGTCGCTTTACGTTAACCTTTCAACGTGGTCGAAATAAATAACCAACGAAAACGCTTTCGATACGTTGCACCGCAGCGAAAACAAACTCGGGGAAACTTGACAGACGGAGATGGGTATCTCTTGACGGAAGTCGAACGCTCGATGCGGCCTTAAACCAATTTCGAACGGATTTCGTCAGTTATATCGATCATCGCCCAATTTACTTGAACCTAAAATATACATACAGGAAAGTTCATTGTAGATGTACGATATAAGCATATCTGGAATTTTGGTATTTGCCGAAAGTTTCCTAACATGTGAAGTCGTTCTAAATTTGCGTGGTTGTTTCAGACCCGTGCTGATTAAGTTTGGGAGGGCTTAAGAAAAATAACCTATTCCTGTTGGATACTTAATTTCCTGACACAGAACGAACCCCACCGGCTTAAATCTGTCATTTTGCAATCTACTTCTCCGCGAATTTATTCCATTGATTTAACATCCAACGAATTTACGTTTGTACGTGCAATACACGAAAGCGGTCTGTTTTTGAAATTAGAACGCCGTACCTAACGGCAGAACGCATTTCCATTTATCATTTCGGAATAAAATTGGCACGGTGCTTTTGTAGGTAATTACTTTATGGCGTTAATAATACGGATCACCTATGCGATGGTAAACATTCTTGTTGTGTACAACAAGACTGCACTTAGTCGGGATTTACTGTGCCGGTGTGTTGGTAACACTTGGCCGACTGCCCAACATCATGGGCTTCCTTTTCACCTTTGTTTCTACACGTCCGCTGCGTTATTATTGAATGAAAATTTGGCAGGAATTCATGGATTTTAGAAAAAGAAAGGGTTATTGAAGACAGACGGCACAATTAATTGTCGTGTTCATGCGAAATAGAATTTCGCGTGTGGTAGGCGATTTTCCGAAATGAGATATTCGAGCGATCTTGTAATTATCGGGAGATAATTTATTGATGACATGGACGATCTCGGGACAGAAAATGTTTAGGTGCAGTCCCTTCTCAGGGAGGATTAATGAATTGCGGCCGTCGGGTGTCTATTGTACGTCTCGCTGATGTATCTCCCTATTCGACGTGAGCCTATTGGAAAATTACAAGAAGGTCGTACGTCTCCATCGGCGACGACTCAAAGATAGATGACGAGCACAATTAGGCGCTTAAGAATAGCTTATATAGGCTACCGAATCCAATCAAAGAAAACGGCGAAGATGGAAGGTAAACAGTCGGATTCCCGGAGCGATTTCGTCGCTAAAATACGACCAAAGCAAGCGGAAGAAGAGCGAGATTATTGTACAACGCGCCGAAGTAGTAGTTGTGTTAGTTTAGGTGCGGCAGACGCAACCGATTTACCTACCATATACTTCTTCCTCGTCTTCGGCGTTTCCCTAGCGGGATAATAATATAGCTTTTCGGTGATAGAGACCCGGATGAAGTGGAGGAGGGCAAGCGAGAGGTTAATTGAAACCCATCCACCTCCATTATCCTTCACCTGAACTATAAAGCTCGCTGAAACTTATCCTTCACTAGCAGCTTTCACGTAGTTGACTCATAATGGGGGAACATTTTGCGAGAAATAGATATTCAGACGAATTTCGAATTATCATTATCGCTATGTGTGTTGGTATTATAAAGTGGCAATTCTATGTTTGTTGAAGAGCAAGGGATTCGTTTACTTAAAATTGATTTTTACTTATTCTTGTACACTTTACAATAATCTTCTTAATCCATAACTGCCAATGGGTGTTTTGTGTATCTTACTTCGACTTTGGTATCATGGTGATAATGGTCCGAACAGAAGAAAATTTAAGAGATGTCAAGGGATTGTTGATTAACGATAATAAAACAAAGGTGGTGAGAATAGGGAAGACAACGGGAACTTAAGAAAAAGAAAATTAAATTAGACTAAGAATAGAATATGCAGTGTATGAATTGGAAGAGGTAAAAAACATAACTATCTGGGAATCAAGATAACAAACACACAGGCGAGGAACCTGGAGTGACCTTCAGTGTAGAATTAATAAGCGAAATACATGCACGGCGAGCTTAATGCATGTAATAAGGTCAAGGAATATTTCAAAGAATACGAAAAAAATACTTTACAAAATAATAATAAGACCAGTGGTTACATATGGATGCGAAGCGTGGGAAGCGAATCAAAAAGATAGAACTTGGTTTGGGAGTTTTTGAAGGGAAAGTAATGAGAATAATGTATGGTTGGAAAAAGTGGAGAACTGATGAAGCTATACGGAGAACCATCCATAACTGGTACGACGAGAGCTCAGAGAATGAGATGGTTGGGGCATGCGGCGAAGATGCAGGAGTAGAGAGTAGGCAAGCAGGTGTTAACGAGAGGAGTATTGGGGCGAAGGAGAAGAGGGAAACCGCGAACTAGGTGACTACAGGCGGTGGAGAGCGACTCGAGGAAGATGGGGCAACAATGGTTAAACAAAAATCAGAAGGAATTTGTAACCAAGCCATGGGCCTACTTGGCTCGTAGTGCTGGATATATACATACTTCCAACTTTTCCAGGCATTGCTATCAATCATTATCTGACTTTGACGATTTGTTGAAATATGAAGAAGCTGGTAGCATAACGAAATGGTACAAGGTAAACCCGAAAGAAGTTTCAAGAGGCAAAGTCTGAGTTAAAACGTGACCGTCATCGGTGTCAACATTACTACCAATCCAAAAATTTAAAAATATCGAAGCCACTAAATGCAAATTTTGATAGGTAATGATGCCAACTTTTCTTAGCAAATGAAATTAATTCTCCTAAATAAATTACTATGACATAAAGTTTGGAAAAAAAGGGAAAAAACTCAACATTTGGGTTAAGACGTGACAGTTATTGGTGCCAACAATTCCGTTTGTTTCTACCAACCCAAAAATTAAAAAATCTCTAAATCACTAGAAATTCAAAATCTGACAATTGGAATAAACCCAAGTTAAGACGTGACAATCATTAGTGCCAATATTTCTTCTTTTGCTATCAACTCAAACATTTCTAAGCTTCTAGATTGAAATTTTGACAGATACTGATGCCAGCCTTTCTTCGCAATTGAAATAAATTCCCCTAAATACCTACATTTTTATGACAGAAAGTTTGGAAAAAGGGTAAAAACTTAAAATATGGGTTAAGAGGTGACAATCGGAGGTGCAAACATTTCTCCTTCTTCCACTAAGAGATTCCAAATCTGACAGATAGTGATGCCAACCTTTCTTCGCAAATGACATAAATTCCCCTAAAGTTTTCGTAACCCCAGGACGATAATAGGATAGAAATCTCCAAATGTAGAGATTCAAATTTGACAGTCACTCTTACAAACGTTGCCACACGATAGAGATTAATTCGATAAAACTTTTACCACGAACCGAGAGATTGAGTTGGATTTGATAGGTATTGCTGCCAACATTTCTTCACAAAAGACGTAAATTCTCCTAGCACTTTTCTAATATAATAAATATTCGAAAAAGGTAAAGATTTCCTGAAAAAAGGGCTGTGAAATCCTACGACGATTGGATTTTCCATACTTACATAGACTGGTTTGTGTTTGAGCTATTTTGTCATAAATCGTCTTTACTCTGTGTAACACAATATCTCAGTTGAAACTGTCGCATTTCTTGTGCTTAGTGCCAAAGTAATATTCGATTCACGCTGTCATCTTCGTTCCCGGCCAATTATATAATGCTGAGCAGATACAGTCTAGTCTGATTCAAACATTTTCTTAAGACGAAATTTCGCTTTAAGATTTATGTACTGTTAGGACTAAACAGTAGGATCTTCCAGATTCATTCATAAAATATGTTTTCTTGGTTATTCCCTCAAGCCTTATGGCGAACTTTGCGTCCCAATTCGAATTGCCTGATAAATCGACTTTTCCTGAAATCTAGATTTGAGGAAATTTTGGAACAGCACCTATTCGAAACTTTCTATAAAGTCGTGACACTTGATTGTCCCCCTTTTTACTAGTTGGAATTGATTATGAGGCGAGGAATATGGTTGAAATTCTGTCCAAATTTAAAGAAAATATGGAATTTTCGGTGCGTAGCTAATTTGTGTTGAAAATTCTGCGATTCTCTTCAAAATTGTTTACTTGAGCTATTCATTGGAATCCTTTCTGGCCGCTTCTATCGGGGCTCTATTGATGAAGTCAAAAATCTGGTTTGCGCTTGAAATACATTTCTTTATTTGCTCCCCATTATCTTGCAATCTGTGGCAAAAGATGTGTATCGCAACCACCACGTTATTTATTGTACTTATTGTAAAAGAACCTTGTACGAACGGAACTCTCGGGGTGGCCCTATTTAGCTTATAACTAATAATTAGACAACAAATAAGTCTGCTTTCGCCAAGTGGTTCAGATATTAAACAATCTATTTATTTTAGTTCCTCTGGATGAGGATTTAGTATACACTTAAATCATGGATTGTTTCACTAACGGTCTTTATCTGGGGATCCTTGGGGATGATTCCATTCGGCATCCTTATCCTCAGTACTTTGTACGGAAACGACGGCAATATTTAATTATCATTCCACGTTTTGGCATGGTTGGTAACTGCTATTGGAATAAATGATTAACTTCGTTCTAAGGAGTAGTTGATTACGTGTAAGATGGATTGACATATGAAGTCGAAACGACGTTGAGGTCCTAAGAGTCAACGGAAGGTTGTATAGGAACAGAGAAGATAGAAATTAATTTTGGAGCAGTCCAAATTCTTGTGTCAAATGACGATTTTGATGAAGCGATGGCTGGAGCCTGGTATTGTGTGTGAACCAGCGTTCGTTTTGTTTTTCATTTTCTGTTCCCCCCCTCTCTCCTCCCCTTTTTTTCTCGAACCAAACAAGTTAGAGACGGATCTCTTTCCTCAGTGATACCTAAAATTTCTCAATTTTACAACTTTGTGATTTTCCGCAAAGCTCTAGAATCACATGAAGTTGAGTTTGTCACAAATTATTTGTTCGGATTCGGTATCTACTAACAGTAAGTGTTATCCGCTCGAATGACGTCCGATACTTTATTGCTTTATTGCTCCCGGGTAGATTACATACGCAGATGCAAACGTACGCGATTGCGGTCGCGGAAAATTTCGAAGCACAAGCATGTTGCAAACGCACAACAAAACTGCAAATCCGAAAGCCGAAATAGATCGCACCTGTGGCTATATTTTCGATATGCGAAACCTATGAGAGCTATTAAACGAAAGCCCATTAAATTTCAGGCGGGCGAATTTATGCGGGAGACCTTTAATGCAATGATCACCTAAGGTCGTAAATTTCCGGCGAAACAACGCTAAAAGATGCGGTGTACTATTGCGCGTATGCACGTACCATATGTATGAATAAATAAATGCGCGAAAGAGCGCACATATTCTATCGTACACATATACGCATGTGTATTCATGTAGAGTTGAATTGAGCGATGCGAATAAAAAATAATTACTGGCGACGTGACAAAAGCGGACGAATGTGTGTATGTGTGTGAATGTACGGAGTAGGTACAGACGCGTTGGTATTATGCATTAGCGTAGTTTTGGCTCATGACATGCGATGTTGTATGCGTTATAATCCCAGAAATATACAAACTTAAGTGTCTTTGAATTATTATTACGTTGTCTTACTTCCGTTATTTACATCTTTCCCTTTTAACGCTTATCCTTTCTATGGACAAATTTACTATTCCTTTCAATTAACTTGCACTTTCAGAAACCAGAAAAAGGTCCAGTTTTACCCATCATCTTTGTATTGGGAACAGGATTGTCGAAACGGTCCCGTATAATTTCACCCACATACACTTAACACCGATCTTCGACGAACGCGCGTCTTGTTCGCTGAAAGAACAGTCTATAAACAGCGAACAAGACACGCGCTTGTCGAATCAATCCGATAGACCTAGTTTGATATATGTCACATATATCAAACTCGTATAGGTCTATCGACTTCTTCCGACGAATACGTGTCTTGTTCGCTGTATATAGAGTATTCTTTCAGCGAACAACATGCGCGTTTGTCGAAACCTACTTACCACGTTTCGTTGAAACTGGCAATAAATTCAAAAGAAAACCTCTTGGTCGTATTCACGTTGCACAGAGTGTACTACACTACGATTCTTGCAATCAATATCATATATTTTTTATGTACAACTGATTTTTATGTTGTTTTTTTCTAATTTTCTTATGTAGAAATTTGGAGAGGTACACTGTTTGTAACACATTTACACACGACTTTATCATTCAGGTGTAAAATTCAGAAGTCTCTCGCTTCGTCCCTACAAAACTATCGAATTGTTTGGATAGTTTTCAAGTAACGAACTTTGATTGTAGTTTATTTCCGGCACTAGATGCTAAATTTATCTCTTAATTTATAACAAAACGTAATGTCTTTTCTTAATTCAAAAACGTCACCGGCAGAAACGGTTTCGTGATTTAGTTTGTGCGCGATAATATTTTCAGACCACGCCATTCCATCGTTTAACGCCTTTACACGCAACACTATACGCTTGAAATTTTCTTTCCAGTTGCTGAAATGACGATGGTGAGCATGTTCACGGGTTGCGCCTTACGTGCTTTAACGAATACATCGTGGCCGTATTTCCTATTACTAACGGATTCAGAAGGAATTACAGTACCTGGTAATCGAATGAGCGCCGCACAGCTCTCGTCCATTTTGTAATTCGGAAGATCATTTTACAAAATAAAACACTGAACTTTTTCATTATTCAATTATCAATACATTGTATTTAATCTTCACTTACTTCCTTCAGTTTTCTTAATTTTATCAGAAATTCGCCAGAGGTCGTCTGCTGTTAAACATTTTCTTCCCAGGTTTTCCAAATATTTCCTTCTAGGAAGTCGTTGGTGGTTTTGGAAATAAATAAATTTTTCTTTCTAGGCTACTCCACAAATTTTCTACAGGGTTATTATCCACGGAGTTTCCGAGCCAAGGGAGTGCCGATAAATTGCGTTGCCTAAACACGCTTTTGACGGAGTCAATAGATAGTACCAGAATATCTTTCATTATATTTCTGTATTCAACTTGATTCATTGAACCGTTCACAAAGTAAGGATGTCCTTTTATTTGCATGTATTGCATGACCCAATCATAATAGCAAGTGGATGTTTCACTCGTCTCGCAATACGATCTTCATTATAACGTTCTCCTGCGATTCTCCTGCGCACCAAACGAACATTCTCTGTTTGCCTCTAACCGTGATTCGTCCCTGAAGGTGATCTTGGAAGAAAAGAAAAAACATGCTTCAAGCGTCAGAATTAAGAAAAGTAAAGGATATAAACTTGCTAATTTTCATGGTAACATATTTTTCTCCGGCCCTCATCATAACAGAAGGTGGATTGATTCACTCGTGCCGCAGCGCAAGCTTCACTATAACATTCCGAGGTACTCCTTCACACCAGACGAACATTCTCTGTCAGCTTTTAGACGTGATTAATCACTGAAGGGGATCTTTGAAGAAAAACGAAAACGTGATTCAAGCGTTAGAATTAACCAAAGTAGAACATATAAACTTGTTAGTTTTGATAGCACCAATGGAGGAAAGATCTCCTCAACAGTAAAATGTGTGCTTTTGTGCGCACTGAAGACGTGCTTTCTTTATTCTCTTGGTGATTCTGGGTTTCTTTTTGCTGGACAACGTCTTCTT
This sequence comes from Chrysina gloriosa, assembly GCA_038088585.1. Lineage (NCBI taxonomy): Eukaryota > Metazoa > Arthropoda > Insecta > Coleoptera > Scarabaeidae > Chrysina > Chrysina gloriosa. The sequence goes on along the minus strand of CM076093.1, from coordinate 22,905,341 downwards.
ATCCCTGCCTTGTCTAATCGAGATTGCAATGTTTTCCCCGATATGTCGATGTTTATTTCTCTTAACATATGCTGCAGTGCGGAAGTGGACGCCTGTCTATTGTGTAATGTTAGCCGCACGATTTTACTACATTGGGTTATTGTGGCTTTACGCTCGCAATAACCTTCACCGCTTGATGTTCAGAGCAAATTCTCCTTGATTAAATTGGCCACAATGGGCACATCTTCCTCGTTAGCAATACCTCGCTGAAAAACATCAGCAAAACTTCTCTACGCTTTCACATGCTATTTGATTGAAAATTATTGCGTTTATACTACACACAAACACAATCTTAACAGACGAATTTCAACGCACCTGTATTACGGTCAATGGCCTTCGTACAACTAATGAACCGCAAGTAGAAAATTTGTACTCGGATTTGTATATTTCTTGGCAGTCCCATAAAGAGTGATTCTGAGCGTTACAACAGGAAATTGTAAATATCATTTATAAAGAAGTAACCCGTACTTTTCAAATGAAGAACCCACATTGAACACGCCATTTGTCTGGGTACTGATTCAATTACCAGGTACTGTACGTTTGAATGAAACTAAGTTTTTTGGGGACATGCACTGATTTTGCAATTAAATCTTTCTTCAGATAATTTATCCCAAATTTCACTATCTTTGTTTGGAGACCGACTAAAGCTTATGGGAAATAAGTGATATTGTCATGGTAAGCTTTTCCCTATTCATTTCTCACCACTTCATTGGGGATAAAATCGTGAGATGTGGTTGGTCACTGTAAAATATTGATTCTCATTTCTGGATTTAAAAAAATTACTTTACTAAAGTACATCACTAGTAATACATTGAAGGAGATGAAAGGACGTTAGGAATGCAATGAATCCCATTGATAATGTCCGAAATTGATTTAACTCCTCAGGCTACGAAAGATATACCAAATTCAATATGATGTCTCATCGCTTTTTTCTTAAGAGATATAGATCAGTTTAATATTTCTCATTCTTGCATTTTCCCTAGTTTTTGGAGTTTTCGTCTTGTGGGGATGTGGCTTTATTGCAGATCTTCTCCTTTTTGGGAAATGAGATATAAGTTTGTGTTCTCTTCATTTGGAGGGTGTCGTCTAAATATCGAGTCTTTCTTTCGGTACTTTGGCCATTCTAAGGCAATCGTTCAGTCTTGAAATTTTAGATTTTAGGGATTTATCGTTTGGAGGGCGTTCTCATTACTGGCGTTTCTTACATACAAGTAAGTAGCCAAAGCACTTGGGTTGGGGTACACTCCATAATTGTAATCGGTCTATCTTTCTCATCAAACAACCTTTTCCAAATGCATTAATTGGTAGCAAGTCGGTTGAAGTCAAGTTTGAAGGTTATGGTACGTCTTGATTGTCCAGTGTTTTTCCTTGTTCTGCTCGTTCATTTTTCGTTCGTGGATAACAAGTTTCGAAAAGGCTGACGATGAAGAAACTTCCCACAAAACCAATATTTCGACTTGCGTCAAACTTTAACATTACACCTTAATTGAATTACCTCAGTTTTCCATGTAAACCAATTAAAAACCAAAGAAGATACAGAAGTTAGTCGACGTAGAAAATACAATGTTGGCTGAGTTAGCGCCTGCTGTTCGGACATCGCTTTCTTCGATAAAGTTAAGACATGGAGCTGTGGATTTTACAATAAACTGTAAGTGATAATAAGCTGATCATGATTTCTGAGCGTCAAATCGACACAACCAATTCAGAACAATAAACTAGCAACTGTTATGTCTGACTGTTTCATTTCCACATTTCATTCGAATGTAGGTACATACACTTTCCTAATAGCTTCGTTATGTTGATTTGTTTACAGTTTTGCGGAATATATTTTTCAGCCCGGTGTTCGCGCCCATTTCAAATGCAAATGTTTTTTCCCCGCGTCGTATATATCACGTGTAATATCTTTTGGGCGTAGTTGTAAATTTAATTTGACGCAAGTTCCGCGAATATTTCAGGTACAATAACGAATAACGAACTTGTTTTTGCGGCACTTAATACGTGTCACGCGAATACGAAATACGACAAATCCGAACAAAAAACCCCGCCGTGTCCCGCGCCGTCCCTCGGGCTCCACGTTCGAGTGAAATATTCTCACTTACTTAGCATTACACCTAGAGGCAAAGTCCAATTAATGGTGACAACGATTTTAGTATGCAAATTGCTATCAGCGGTTGCCATGGCGATGGCTAACGCTCTGGCAGGTGCGAGGGTCCTGGATATAATTACTCCATTGTCTTCCTGATCCCGCGCAATGTATTCAGATATTTCCACTGTATTTTCAGTAATAATTTCCATCATAAAACAAATATAAAATCCCTACCGTGCGCTCGCTGTGGACGTCGCACCGGTGAAAAGTCCTTTGCGCCTTCGAAGCCGCTGGTGATACTCTAATGAAAAGGACGTTTCTTGGTACTTTATAGAACAGTAAAACGTTAGTCTTTATGCGGAGGATCGTTTAGATGGTATTTCGCGTTATGTGCGTTTTATTAAAAATTTGCAAGGTATCTTATTGATTTCGCATCAATGATACCGGTAAACAATGCTTTTGTTTCTTGGACACTGAGTACTGTTTCTTAAGTATTTTTCAATGCTGATTGTGAATCCGTCATCAGAAATCGTCCATCAGGCTCTGGTTTTCCGCAAATTGCATTTTCAACTATTGCGAATTAGCCTTTCCTTCTCGACCGTTACTGCTGGTTCAGATTTGAAAACCATTACCCTTGTGCTCGGTTTTCAACTAGGATATACCAAATCTTGCTGCTTTTTATGCAACTGGGACAGCAGAAAGAAAGAAAACCATTATGTGAAGAAAGATTGGTCACTAAGAAGACAGCTCGTTCCGGGAACAAAAAATGTCGTCAGTCAGACCCTTGTGAATCCCCAAAAAGTCTAGCTGCCATCTCCACACATTAAACTAGGATCGATACAAAATTTTGTTAAAGAAATGAATAGAAAAAGCGACCGTTTTAGCTTTCTAAGAAATAAATTCCCATAGGTCAGTGGCGCAGAATTCAAGGAAGACATATGCGATAACCTTAAAATTCAAGAATTAATGACCAATCACGAATTCGATGCCACCCTAAATGAGCACGAAACACTAGCATGGGAGTCATTCAATAAAGTCGTCTAGCACTTTCTTGGAAATAACAAGGCAGACAATCTATAAGGACCTTGTGGAGGAATTACTTTAGATCTATAAAGCTCTTGGCTGCAATATGTCACTGAAGATTCCCTTCATTCACATTTCGATTTTTTCCGGAAAATTTAGGTGACGTCAGCGATGAGCACGGTGAACGGATCCACCACGACATATCCATCATGTTATCGCGTGATCAAGCTGGTCAATTACTGTTGGACATTGAAAAGAGATATTTCTCTGTAAGAAGAAGAAAAGAAAATCATGTAAAAATAACTCTTGAGCGTTATGGACATCTAATGAAAAAAAAACCGTGGATTACAAGAGATATTATGACGTCGTGGCTATGACAATTCAACCAAATTAAAATGAAAAACAATGTAGAAAAATTCTACTCTTTGGACAATGCCACGTCGCATTCCAAAATTGTCTTAGATAATGTAAATATTATATTAATTATTTTTATCACCAAATACTACTTGGATCAGGAAATTATTCAGAACTTAAGCCAGTTTACAGAAAAGGTTTTTAACATTTTCAAAAGCATAAGTGCTTTAATCTGGATTTCGGCAGCTTCGAAGAACGTACCAAAGGAAATCATTACTAATTGCTTTGGGAAAGCTGGAAGTTTGGAAAACGTACCTACATTCTGCAATGAAATGAATTTTCAAAATTACGGTTGTTTTTTTTCTCGCTTCGCGATATTCGGGTGTGGATAAGTAATAAAAAAGTAAGTTTAATTATTATGTAATTCATATATTTCTATTGCTTTTCTCGTTTCGTAATACCCGCGTGTAGATGACACGCCGAATGACTATATCTGTCTTCATACCCGTAAGGTGGTTATTGTACAAGGATTTTCCACTAAGTGGTACATATGTCTGGATCGGTCTCCAAACCTGCCTTCAGTATAAGAATTCAAGCTATTTTAAATTCTAAGCAAATGCGAAAAATATACGTTGTTCGAAATTTCAAACGCGTGTTATTCAGAAACTATGCGGGGCACACAAATTTGGAAAGCAGATTCAGAATCAGTGGACAAAATACTATGGCATTGACCCTATTTGATCAAAGAAACACCCAGAAAGTAAAATTTTGTTTACCAGTGATATCACACGATTTTTTCCACTCCTTCTTCTGCCTAACAATGACTTTCTATTCAAAGAATCTTTCTTCCCAAAGTTTCCACGGTTATTGAGAACCATTTTTGGCTCATTTTCCCAGGCTTATACTCCTAATTGTTCGTTTTCATTAATATGATGTGCTTCTTGGAAAAACGAATTAATATCTTACACTGTTTCAATCCCCAGGTATTAGTCGTACTGAAAATTTGTGTTTTTGATAAAGCACAAGTTATCAGGTAACCAAATAAGTTTGTGCGGTTTTTAATAAAGCCGAGTGCCATGAATATTTTTAAAATTGTTGATCGATAGCACTTGTTTGTTTTCTGGCATCTGTAGTATGAATAGTTTTTTTTTATCGGATACACACATATTTTGTGCTTTTTGGTTAATTCCTAGTTCAAAATAGTTGAAAATGGCAACGAATAAAACTTTAGTTCGAGGTTGTTTACTCTATGAGTACAAACTTGGTACCAAAGCTACAGTGGCGGCGCGAGAAATTTGTACCGCATTCGGAGATAATGCCGTAAGTGATTGAACAGCATAGAAGTGGTTCAAAAAAGTTTCTGTGGGAGATCTCAGCTTGATCGATGAAGACCTCTCCGATACCGAAGATCATTAATAATGAAGATATTCAACAGGAGCAAAATTCCAGTACTACTAGCCTACAGCTTGCAGAAAGGTTCATTGTGAGTGATGAAACTATTTGTTTACACCTTCATCCCCCAGGAGAGAGGTGGAAGTTAAGTAAATTGGTCCCACATGAATTGTCAACTGATAACAAATTAAGTCGTCTTACCATTTATTCGGCAAACATTTCACGCAACGATGATAAAACAATGTTTGATCGGTTGTTAACCTGCGACGGAAAGTGGATATTGCACTCACATTCTAAGCGTTCGTTTCATTGGTTGTCGCAAATTTTACTGGTTCGGTATCACACTCTCCCAAAGTTTCCTTGCACCCAAACAAGATTTCGTTGGGTGTTTGGTGGACAACAAAAGTAATTGTCCATTATGAATTTTTGGAAAGGCGAGTCGAACCCAAATCACTGCTCACTGTTATTGTAAACTTCATAGTTTCAGCCAGTGCAAGCAGACTCATCCAAAAACAGCCTTCTTTGGTTATTCGAAAGAAAGTGGTATTCTTACAGGATAATGCCAGGGCGCATAGCGCAAGAGTGTACCAGGAAAAAATTTTTGAACTTGGCTGGGAACTGTACCACACCCTTCATAATCTCCCGACATTTCGCCAAGTGATTGCCACCTTTTTTTGTCTTTTTGATAACTGTATGAAGCATAGACAGCTCAAAACTCGAGTTGATGTAATGAACGAAGTTCGTCAATTTCTTGATTCAAAATCCAGTTCAACAATACCGGCATATAAAAATTGGTGTCACGTTGGCAAAAGATCATTGAGTGCGATGATAATTACTTCGATGAATAATAGTGTATTATTGTTTCTTAATAAATATTTTATATTTTATCATCAAAAACCACACGAACTTATTTGGTTACCTGATAAATGAAAAGTCTATATTTAATTTCAAGAAGCTTCAAAAATCGATTGCAACATTGCTTTCTTTCTCAACAAGTTATACACAGAACTTCGTTGAAAGACAAGTAAAATGCTGTTAAGCTGGACTGGGTACACACGACTGGACACCCAGTATTTACTGTAGACTTTCATGAAAATATTTATGTATGTTAGGTGAATACACCCTCTGTTATACAGACTTTAGATTTTATCCGTCGAGGATTGCTTGAGAACGTAATCCTGGATTTATGCACGAACACCATGACACGTCCACACAAATGTAAAGTTAATTGGCGCGCAGCTAAGCATTTGGCGAAGTCCTATCGGATACATTTACATTTTCGTAGGAGGTCAGTCCGTAGTAATGAGACGGCGTTTGCCCTCTAGGACTTCGGGTTAGGTGCCGAACAGGTCACTTCGTCGCCATTAGTAACTATGGCGACTAGTCTTTAATTAAGATTCCCCTCTGGACGACCTCAAAGGAACTGTCCAGCACCACGCCGGTTTGCACCTTCTAAACTTTATTATAGCGGACCGGCCCGAGGGCAGAAAGCGAGGCGGGGGACGAGCGGGAACGCCGGATTGCCGCTTCGTGCGCTGTTCGTCCGTCGAAAGAAACTTTCGCCTCACATCATTAGCACCATTACCGGAAACATGTCCGCTTCGCTTCGCTATCGAGAAATGGTTACTATCAATTTCGTTCGCGTTTGCGAAAATAAAATTACTCCGATGTAAGTACGTACATAACCGTTAAGAGGTGTCCGGACAGATGGAGACTGCTCTTGCAAACACAGTACAACACGAAAAGAAATGGGTAGACGTGCAGAACTTATTTTGTCCGCTTATTTTCTAACTGTTGTCTACGTATTTTATTCATATATTTATTATACCCATATTGCTTACTGAACGAGAAAATCGTGAGCATCAATATGAGAGCGGAATATCTAGCTATCTCACTTTAATGGATGATTTCACTAAAATGCGCATGCGCCACATGTGTAAACTTATTGGCCCAATAATGACAGCCATTATGAACATTTGCGGTATTTGTATTTGTGCTGATTTGTGCGTTCTGTCCTGCATTTTGATTTACACCTTTTTTCTTTGCCTTTCCTTCTAAGAACACTGGCCCATAATTAGATAAGTATAATATTGTTAGTCAAGTACAACAAATATTTGTAAAAATTACCTTTCAAAATCGATACAAGAATATTTATTTAATATTAAAAATCACAAAAAAATTACATTCCACTTTGATTCAATTAAAGAGGTTGCAGATGTATTAACCGATTATAATCTATATCAAAGTAACATGTTATTATTGTCATTCCAATCAGGAACTACATCGAAAATTTATCATTGTTTTAAAATTTATCAAAATTTATGAAACGTAACAAAAATTGTTTTCGATTGTTTTCAATTATTGAATTCAATATTACTGATATTTACAATGAAAAAAGAAAGAAAAAATGAAGTCAATAGGAATCGAAACCAGGACCTCCACCGTTCCAGTACGTCACCTTGTCCATTAGGCCATCGCAGCCTGTGCAATTCTATTTACGCGATTCGGTACTTACTCGTGTGATTTGCGTACTTCATTCTTTGGAATTTAATATCCCAAAACGAAGCCCCAATCGGATAAACGCTAGAAACACACGTAATAGGATCGAAATCCGTGATGGACATTACGCGTGTGCCGTGTTGTCAGTTCTGTGATTGAAAATCGCCGAATTTTACGATTTTTCTCTTTGACATTATCCAAAATATCGTTAGTCACAACAATTGGTCTTCCATTCCCTTCGTCATCATAGATATTAGTTCGTCTTTCTGCAAACATACGGCACCATCCTCTAACCACACTGTCATTCATGGCATTTTTACCATAAACAGAACAAGGTTCACCATCAATCTCAGCAGCCTTCATGTTCTTTACACACACAAATCGGACTTCATAGCCGGTGTTATTTTCAATTCCATCGGCCGTTTTAACGATCAAAATAGCACGCAAGAATGCCGGAATGATTCTCTCGCTAGCACTGCCAGACTCACAGTGAACTAGACTACACCGCAGCGCTGAGATTGCACCGATATTCCTACTCCTCCGCTCACTAACCGGAAACGGAACTTGTTTTACGAATATCCCTCGTATTAAGTTTAGTTCTACGAATGCCATACTAAAATTCTTGATCAAGAAGACCGGTTATCTGATCATTATCCGAAGCTGAGTTTGAATTCAGTTTAGAAATATTCCGCAATATAGAGTGCTTGTGGTAAAAGTCTTTAGAAAAGCGGGTATCTACGATCTGAGTGTTGTAGGTTTCTACATTTCCGGGACTCAAGTATCAGGAACGAATCGTTACAACTACTTTGTCAATTTCTGTAGCGGTGAGCCGATCATTTGCATAAACTTCCTATTTATAATAGTAAGTATGTAGGATTCAAAATACAATACACCGTTGCATTGTTGTTTATATAGTGTTTGTTACTATTAGTCTCCATGATTCATGCGATTGTTTTCGAAACGGTCACGTAAGAGCATTAGCGGAACCAACTAGTAAGTCGAAAATAGAATAAATTTACCAACACATCATTTCGATACGTACACACATACACACGTATGCATGTACGAATTTGGAATTTGCCAGAATAAATTAAATGCAACTTCTCCAATCTTTTCGTTTTATTACGAGGAATATCCGGAATTTGGCACCGATATTCGCAGAATTCGCAGCTTCGTAACGGTCATAAACCTACTACACATCTACTTATATATTGCATTTTCAAGTACCACGCCGGTCGAAGCATGTGTTCTATAAATAATAATGCTAGGCTCTTATCGAGCGTTCCTGTCTGGAGTACTCAGGTAAGTTAATCTGCAACGGAAAATCGAGCGCAGAATAGAGGCCAGGTGTACCCGTTTTCAACGGATGTACAGGAGGCTGTTACAGCCACACCGCTGTACCCCTGCCAGTTTTATTTATAGGTACGTGATCGATGGAATGATTAGTGTGAAATATACACGGATGCGTTAATAAGAGCTCGTTTATCGTCCGGTTTTAAATATGAACTTAATAAATGCACGGCTAATACCGGTATAATAACGCATTCGTAACTGACACGTTTGACTTAGTGGTACATGATTTCTAACGCTCGATCTCGCGGAGGAGGCTTCCGAATGGAGTCAGACGCATGTTCGGGCGTTCGTCGGGATTAATTCGCTTCTAAAATTATATCGGGAGCTTATAATGGCCATGAGATGAGATGAGGTAAGATGCTATTTTTTGCCATTTCTTAAAATTTGACATCTGTCCTGAAAACTCTATGTAGGGTTGATGAAATTACCATTCCTTCACTATTCTTGAGATCATTGTGGTTGTTCGATCTTTGGAATGTATCAAGCTCAAGGCTCAAGGCGACATAAAGAAGAAGACAACATTTAAGGATTGTTGGATATCTCACCTTTCTTGTAGAAGACCTGGGCAGGAGACCACGTTGTTTGTTCTGACAAGATTTACGTTTTTGGTAACCCTAACCCTCTTCTTCCTCGCATCGAGTATTCTACAGTTTTCATTGTACTATTCTTAGAAAAGAGTCTTTTTATGAGTAGGGTATAACTTCCAGAGTCATATCCTTGAACAAGGGGGTCTTACATGGCAGTAAGTGGCACGTAGGTTTTAGCTATATCCTGATTACGATTTCGTCTATTCGATCATCACCGGTATTGAAACTCACGTTTTTCTTGCCCATACTCAGCGTGTTTCTCCAGTTTACTGTCCTTAATTTATTCCTAGTATGTTTGCCAAAAACTAAAATAGAAGAAAGAAGTTTTCTGGTTGAGTCGTTTATCATCTCGAGATTCCAAGGTATTTAAACTCTTCGGGAAAGAAGACAAGGTCCCCCAAATCGTCCATTTAACTTCTTCAGTCTGTTAAGGAAGAATAGTCAAAATTACACATGAATTCTTAATCTTCCAGTCCTAAAATATGAATTTCTTTTATGTTGATTGTTAAGATCTACCCTACGATCAAAAACTATCTGAAATTTCTTACTTTGATGGCGCACAGTTGACAGAACTTGAGTTCCTTTTTAAGTTTAAACATTTCAGCGTACTCTGTCAATTAACTGGTTTGCGGCAACTGTTTGTGTTGTGGTGGTTCATTTCAAGTACCAGTTTAAATTCTTATTATGTATTCAGTTGTTGAGTAATGATTTTGTTTCAAATTTTGTGTTCTATCCGAATTTTGTATGCCAACGCGTTGAAGATGTTGCCGAAATCTGTCAGGGATTTTATAAAACAAGATTGGGGTGTGTCACAGAATACACAGTTGAAGTGAACACTTCATGAATTAACAACAAATACAATCAAATATTGAACGAATGTCAAGCTAAGAACCATAGAAACAAATACAATCAAATATTGAAACGAATATTAAGAAAATAACAGAAAAGGACGGTTCGATACAACCAAATCAAAATAAAAACAAATAATTCGTCGAGTGACACGTGTCGTAGGTTATGTTATTTCCTGACGCAGCATGGCACGTTTTGGCTTTGAATGAATGCAATTAAAAACACGCGTTCCTTGATTTCTACTCTTCACACTCATTTTCACAACATCGTGGAATCCACCGACGCATACACTCGATGATTAATAATTAGTGATTCCCAGTGATTACGTTTGTGTCAATTAGGCAACAACGCGGGAATCGAGTGGGAGAGAAAGAAAACACGACTCTGAATAGTGCGAGTATACCCCTTTCTCTTCCTCTCCGACCAATAGTAACATCACCAGCTACGAGGTAATCTTTCATCCCCACTCTCGCTTTCGTCGTCACTTATTTCGGGTGTAATCCTGGATTCACCCTAACGGGACTAAAGAAATTTTACTTCAAAAGACAAGAGACAGATGTATGAGTGGTACATACCACCCTTCCAAGGACGACCTTGAAGTGATGCTAGACTGTCCTCTCTCTGGACGTTTTTTTTCACATCAAATGATGAAAACGTCAAAGCAAAAGCGATTTTGCTTGAGGACCGTCGAAGGAGTATTAGAGAGATTGCCGAGGACCTTAGCATCATTCATGGGTAAGGCCACTGCATTTTAGTTGATTTTTGGAGTAAAAGTAGGTGTGCTAAGACAGCTCAATTTTTAGCAAGGTGAGCACCCAGATGAAGTCGCTGGGGGAATGACATCTGATATATCTGGGGACCTAACATCCATCAAACGCGTCGTTGCTGGTGTTTGGATCTGGGTTTATGAATTCGATGTTCAAACTACGTACCTATCAACCTGTTGATAGATGCTTCGAGAATGATCTAAAATCGCCAAAACCATGTCAAAGCCGATCAGAAATCCAGGTTATGCTGACAGTTTCCTTTGATTATCAAATAATTGCCCACTATGAATACTTGCTGAACGGTCAACCCGTCAATAAACAGTAAAGATTTAGAATTATTTAATGTTTCTTTTGCGCCTTTCCATTCACTGCTTCTTGTTCTTGATCTTTTACCAAGCACCGTACTCTTTAGATATGGACTCGTGCGACTTGCTGTTTACAAAACTTCAGTTGCCACTTTCAAAGAAGGCATTTGCAATTGATTGAAACCATAGAAGGAAATTCTAGGAATTAGCCAATTGCCGTGCCCTCGGGAGCCTACGGAAAATGTATGGACGATTGGATCCAGCATTGGCATATGTCTATATCCTTTGACGGAAATTATTTTGAACGCAATGATAGCAATGAAGTTTGAAAATGCGGACTTAATTTAGAAAAAAGCAATTTTTGCGTACTTAGGTTCGACACCCATAATCCTTTGCCCATTTTCATCCTCGCAGCATTTCATTTTTAACACGATTAAAAATTCATCGGCAAAAAATTAACGATTACTTTTCCCAAACTTACCCCTCCAATCAGACCCACTTTACTGCTTTCAATCCACCTTTCATTATCAATTTCTCTCCCAATTTCCCTTCAGCAATTACGAACGCCTTCGTCCGCGGCCGAAAACTTTGCATAAACGTAGCCGAGCACCGTTTTAATGATGACCTCTTATTGGATTAAGGGGCGCCCGTGCCCGAAAAGATTATGGCGCAACATAATAAGACAACCCGTGATAAATGCAGGTGATCGCCGGAGTTGAGGAGAAGCTCACCAAATAATCGAATTTTGCAGCCACCTCCGAAACCTATTAAGTTTTACATCGGCAGTTCCGGTTTGGGATGAAGATCCGGGCCGTAGTTAACTTGCGGGGCGATCAAAATTTTATCACGTCTTCGATGAGGAAGTTACGGGTAATTGGAGTAGGTTGTAGTAGTATAATTAAGCAAAGGATGACTTTAAAAAATCGATAATCGGGGGTATAAATGGAGAATTTGAGGAGGTAGAACCTCGATGTATTTTATTGGTGTTTGAATATTTGGGAAATACTGTTTTGGTAATATAAACCCAATCTACACCAAAGAAGTTGCTGGTTGCATCCAGGAGTTCAAATTACTTTCCTCGATACCACCTATATATGGACGGAAACGGAAACAACGTCTTCACAAACAGGAAAGCACACTACCACATGCGATGTAAAACTATTACCTACACCTACATATATTACATACGTACGTACCTATACGATTGGTTGTCGATAGAGAAAATTGATTTATGAAATGGATTTTCGCCCGAGCTAGTTCGTTCTCGTACCGGCTTTATTGCCGGAATACAAATCGCTCGCAAAACACTATCAACCGGATGTGTTGATCTTGTCGCCTCGGTAAACGGTCGATCATGTGCGGGAAGCGAAGCGATGATCTCGAATCGCAGCGCGATTTAAAAGACAAATGGCACCACCACGACACTGTGAACACAAGAAATTGAAAAACGATTAATGCCTGTACGTGTCCCGATAGATTTTCACCTGATATGTAAAAATTTATGGATAGAACGTGGTGAATTCTTCTCTAATAGTTTTGGACCGTAAACGGAGTTAGTTGTTGATTTTGTTTTCTATTTGTTTTTTAATTTTCTAACAGTAAAAATGACAAGTGGCAGATTTTGTTGTTTCTCTTCAAAACTCTGATGTTTTCCTTTTTATCACAATGACGTTTTCACAAATAGGAAACTGTGTATATTCGAATTTGTTTTTTGAATTACCTGTCGGTTCTGACGGACGCTTAAAATAATACAGTTTACTCTCTCAGATGTGGCACATCATTTCCCTATTTTACATTGAAGATGAGAACTCGCTTCTTGTCGAAATGCACATTAGGTACATTTGAAACCCTTTTAAAACTAAATAAGGCGAAACATGTTTTGCTTTGGCCAGAAAGCAAATCTCAAGAAACAAGAAACTTCTCTTTCGAAAACCCCAAAGGCTCAACTGGGCCTGTAAGTAAGGGATAAGCCTCCTGTTGGTTTCCTTTTGAAATGTGCGAGATGTAACAATTAAATAACGGGATTGCGCAACTTAGCCGTTATACCTGCCGCGGGGGAGGAGGGTATAACGTAGATGCCCTTGATGCTTCTGGTGAAGATGGCGCCACATTCCTTTTTTTCTTAACCCTTACTTGAGCAGAACGTTCGTATGTCGGAATGTTGTGATCATAAGAAGCTAATGGTAAACCAGAAGTACTACATTCAAGTTTTGACCAAGCTGAGAGAAAGGGTGAGAAGGAAAATATCAGATCTGTGGAAAAAGAAATCATAGATTCTGCACCAGGACAATGCGTCAGCATTAATTCTTTTGTGAATCAATTCTTAGCTGACAAACATATACTGTGGTCGACCATCCATCATATTCTCCATCCAACTTCTGCCTGTTCCTAAAAGTGATACGTGCTTTAAGGAGAACACATTTTCACTCTGTGGAAGATGTCAAGACAAAGATGACTTGCCCTAAAGGTTGACACTTAATGATCTGCAGCATTACGTTGGACAATGGGAAACACGTATGCATCGTTGCACAGATAGCGAAGAGGAGTATGTTCAAGGTGATTGACACCCACTTGGAATTAGTATCCAATAAAGCTTATTTCTTGGAACAGTCCCGCTACTTATTTGTAACATCTGTTGCTACATCTCTCTCTATCTCCATTACTCCTATTGGAGTAGTGGGCGCTTCTGTGTTTCTTAGCCTTTCTTAGCGATGGCTTTTCAAATATCATTCTTCTGCGATCTTATCCACTAGTTTCCTCCATTCTTCTCTGGTTCTCGTTCTATGTTTGACTTCACCCCAACTTAGAGCAATTTTTTTATATTCCCTTGTAATTGTTTTCCTTCAGTTATTGCCTGGTCGTCCTATACTTCGTTTACTGATTTACTACAGCCAGCTGCTACATCTCGTGCACACTTTTCTTCCCTGTTTTCTTCTTTTGCGTTAAAGATCAAGTTAATTGCAGATCCTGGTCAAGTACCAACGTCTTCAAAAATGGTAATATTTTCAATTATCGCCCGATACCAATTCGGGCAAATATTGCAAAAATGCTTCAATTTATTACCTACAATCCAAAATACAGGGTCGATCATAACTAACGCGTCAAATTTATTTCCAAGATTATGTGAGGTAAAAGCTGCTCATTGAGTGTAAAAGAAGAAAGCGGGGGTACCTAACCGATTTATTCGGTACCCCAGACCCGATTGATTTATCGTCAGAAAATTCGTTTATAAGACATATTCGACGTTCGACCCCGTATCGTGCAAATAATAGACGTCTTAAGTAAACCTGTACTTGTCCTAACTCAACAAATTGACTAACTTTTATTATCGTTCACATTCCTTTGCGTAAACAGTAACCGAAGGCCTCTTTATTTTGCTCGATGTACATGATAAAATATTGTACCTTTTTTCTATGTCTAAACTATAAACATTGGTAATGCCTGAGATACTCAAACTCTTTTATACAATTTCGTTCCCAAACTTCAAAAATTTATATCGGCTTTCCTGTGACAATAGGAAATTTATTTCTTTTACAAATTTTGTGGTACTCTGTTCGAACTTCTGCTGTAAAATTTGATACATAAGTTATGGAAAGACCGTGACCTTATTTAAACGGACTTGTCAAAAATATTTGGCCGCCGGGATAATGAGGACTATTGCGGAATGCTAATGACCTCTGGAGTGCTTCCTGGCTCAAATCTGGGCCCATTGCTGTTCTTGTTTTTTACTCGCTAATTATCACCTTTCTAATTTCTTCAGAAAGTTGTTGAGAAAGTACAAATCGTTCAATTGTTGCAATGAGAGATTAGTTCCCATATCTCATCAGTGCATTTAGTTTACTATATCGCTCTTACCATCTTAATTTGGCTATAAGTAGGGATCAATGATGCCACCCTCCGATACACATAGCAAATAAATAGTCACTCCCCTTAGGATATAATTGCTTTTCTACGACAAGGATTTTCAGTATCTCGACTTCCACTATATGCTGACTGGTATGTACATAATTTCGTGACAACAAACACATTATTAATTCATCTAAAGCCGTGCTAAGAAGCGTTAAGGAAGCGTATTGTTATTTAGCTTGAACCCTTGAGTTGGTTTACCTATCTTCATCCATCGCAATTGTGACTGATGTTCAGTTGTTGAGCTTTATGACGGGTCGTGGTTCTTGCCTTATTGCGCATAGTTTGAGTAACAGCCGCAATTAGAAGATAGGTATTGCTATCCATAAGCACTAATTTGTTTAACGAATTTGAACCAAAAATTTGTCTCGATTTTAGCAAGGCAGTACCAACTTTGCAAACAATTTTTCAATATTTTCCAACGTTGTTGAAGCGCAAAACAATTTTTTAAAGTCGATGGGTAACGGCACATATCTGAAACACTTCAAGTCGTGGTAATCTAATCTAAGCCATCAAATGTCAAGTGATACATTTTTTCTAAATTTCAGAAGAATATTTCTAAATTTCATTTCGGTGTGGGGAGTTGGCTCGTCTCTTTGAGCTTCATTTCCTTATTGCTTCCCGGTTCCTCTATTTTTCGTGACCATTTTTGATCCCATTCCAGTTTATTCATCTCCCCGTTCTGCTTTCATCCTGACCTTTTCCTAGGTTTTTCTCGGTTTCCCCCTCTGCTTTTCTATTATTGGTTTTGATTCGTAGACTTTTCTTACTAGACGTTCCATACTCATCTGTGTTATCTGCCTCAACCATTGGTGTGAATTTGAGGTTTTCTCTCTATGTGCGGGTTCCCCCTTTTTTCAGACTGAAATGAATACATTAAAATCGGTAATATTTTTCGTCAGAACAGTTCTTCTTTCTATTGCCTCGTCCTCATAAACTCACATTGCTTTAACATTTTGTGATTCAAAAAAGAAAAACGCGAAAAAACTCTCTACCATCTTCTATTGACGCGTTTGATTTTCTCGCACCAAAACGTAATAACTACGTGAGAAGACACCTCTCCGAACCATACAGATATTATTTTCGGATAGCTTCTGCGCGTTTTATTTTTATTCGCGCTTTTGAACTCCATTAAACGCAACATTTCAGGAGATTTATGTTTTACCGTCGACCGTTAGGTAAATATGAATATTATTCTCGCTTAATAAATTTTATTATGACGCTGGTATCTCATCTCGACCTGCAGTTACAGATTTTTACGGACTGCAGTAAAATTCCCGTGAAAGGCTTTACTAACTGTTGATGACTGCTAAATAAGGAATTTTATGTACACACCTTCGGCAAACGTAGGATTTCGAATTATATTTCGAAAATATTTCGTTTTATACCGATCGTTTTCGTTCGTATGTTTTTGCGAATTAGATCGAAAGAGAGAAAAGATTTTGTTGGAATTTCTGCAAAATGACATTGCATGCTGATATCGTTTGGATTGTACGTAGTAATACCTTTCATTGATGATCAGTTGTTGTGCCTGCTTCTTGGCTGAGGAAGTCAACAAATAGATCCCTATTCAATATTACGATTTTATTAGAACATCATCTGGCATTAGTATCTGCATTTTAGCTATTTGAAAAACTTCAAGGACGAAGTTGAAATTACTAAAGGGAAAGGCTGAACATCCTATTTACTTTTTGTTGCAAAAACTTTAGCAACTGAAAATATAGAATCAAAAACACAAACAAACTCGATCGAATTTCCGGAACTTAAACCAGCTAATCGAATGAATTCACACCGGGAACAGACGAACGCTCTATTAAATTTTCTCATTTACGTCCTGGTTCCTCTTCTCTCTTCCCTTCGCACCATCTTTCTTCTCAGTTTAAAATGCTAACCGACTAATTAACTTAATGTAACGGCGCCAACAGCAAGTATTTATGAAATTTAAACAACGAAGGCGAACGACGTAGGCCGCGAATTAACACGTCGAATTTTCACGGCGAACGCCGTACTGGGCTGGGTGGTAAATGAACAGACAAGGTAGGATAATGGCGCGGTAATCTGTTCGCTTGACACTAATCGAACTTTCAACAACGATAACTTGGCACTAAACTTATTATATTTGACGTAGTACTCGGTCGAAGCGAGCCGGTAAGCACGATACGGTGTTAGTCGCGTTTTCTTTACGAGTTCGAAAATGAAGTTTTCTCGCAGAAATACTTTACCGATATTTAGGGAAAGATCTCGGAAATCGATACACTACAATACATTCAAAAATCGTGTTATTTCCGAAATTAGTCGAGTTTCCACTCAATCTCCTTTTGCTGTCAATCAATGTTGAGCGGGTCAACATTAGCTGTTTTATCTTCCTGTTAACGCTTACATCAACAATAATCTCGTTCTTACGATAAGATTGAATTACAAATACTGCTACGGCCAAATGTTACAGTTTTCTGTATGGTTACTTGTGGCCTCTCTCGCTTCAACTTTTGCCGCATATACACCCCGCTTTCGTAAGTTTCTGATACGGCTTGCGCCTGTTGGATGCGCGCGTGAGGCATTCGTTTTCTAACGTTCAGTTGGACAGGTCGTTTTCCGTGAATAAGTTATTCCGTTTGCGCTTTTAAGTTTCGTTTATCGAGGATATACACGAAAATTCGACTGTGGGAAGTTTTACGTTATCGTTGTGTAAATCTGAAAGTTTCGCTTCCCCAATTTTAGCTGTTTGAACTATCGGCCATTGTATGATTGCTTTCCCCTTATTTGAAGATGAGTTTTAGTTTTTTTTGCTTGATCACGATGCGTTATTTTCTCTTTCACGTTGTTGTAGGAAACTAGTGTAAGCTAGTATATGCTAGTAGAGTACTAGTATAGGACTAGTAGAGAGCTAGGATTTATTTTTGGGAACGTCTGAAAACTATCGTAGAAATTGGAAGCCGACTTAGTCTTCCGTTTGCTGTATTCTCATCAAATGCGAGAAAACCAGCCATCTTGGACTGTTTCCGCCACGATACCGATTACCACATCGTACCAAGTTTGACAACCGGAAACATATCACGCTTTTATTTATATTTTTGATTAGTTGAATTTTGGGAAAAATTCTCGAGAATCTTTGAGTTAATTTAGAGTTAGGAAATCGGGGATTTGTGTTTGAATAAACAGGGCTTTTAAGAGGGGGAGGGGGAGGGGGCAGATTGATTTTCGGATAATTTAGTCATATGTTTGTTGAACGAAACATTCAATTCCTTTAATAGCTTAAAGGGGATCACAGTTACTTGTCACTTGCATATATTATTGTTTTAATTACATTCTGATAAAGCTGTGAGGCTGCAAGGCCACTGGAATTCCGACGGTTACCTAGAGTATGTAAACTTTAGGTAAAAAGCTAGTTTAATTGAATTATCTTGATCGTTACACCTCAAGCGACAAATAAAGTGCTGTTAAACGTCATTCTCTTGCCATCATTTCATGTTTTTCTATTTCCTTCATGTTATCTTTAAATAGAGTGTTCACGAAGTTTTGCTGGTCGCTTCACGACAGGATAAAGATCCAGAGCGTAGACCGTTCGAATAACCTCGTATCACCTACGAAAGAAGCTGGAGGGTCTTTCTGATTCCAGACACTCAGATGTGATCCAGTTCTATAATTGGAGAGCGGCGCCTTATTACTAAATTCTCTCTCTTTAATCTACGCCGTTTCCTTTGGGCTAGCACGCCCTGGATCTCCATCTTCATCCCCAATGAGGTGGGGTATCCGCACTGTAACGACGAACTTCTGTGTCGGTCACGTGTCTGACTTTTCTTTTTCTTTATTTATCTTTCACCAAAAGCTTTAGAAGCTAGTAACAATACGCATATGTTTTTAAATATTTGGCGTCCTCCGTGGCCATAACTCCACAATACACAGTAATATTCCTCGCGAAATTCGAACTCAATTTCATACAAACAGTTACAGGTCAAAAAGTTTCAATCTAGGCCAACCCCATTAACGATCAACAACTTCCGTAATTCTAAGTTGAAGAAGATCGAAACTCGTAAAACATGGATTACGAGCGCAGGTAACCCACCTACCCGAGCAACGTCTTTCAGGCGCTTAAACGGAGGAAAACCGGTTAAGAATTCTCATTAAATTCACAACGGTTTCGGCACGGGCGTGTATTTTCGCGAGAGAACAACATCCAAGAAAACGGCGACACCGGCGACACCGGCGACACCGGCGACGGTGATGTTGTAGCGGTGCTGGGGAAAGATTCGAAATGGGGGTGATTCGGGTGCTGGCGGGACGGTGAAAACCAGGCATCCGTACACGGGTTATAATATGTTTACCGAAAAGACCTCGTCGCCGGTATTAACTTAAATGTAAACTGCACGTTTTGTGAATAACTCTTGCGGAACACCGCACCAAACCAGACCCGCTCGCGGTCTCCAGCCATTACATTCTACGGGAAATTAGCTCACTTGTTACCTCGTCGCACCACTTACTAAATTAATCTATTAAATTAGAACGCGTACGGCGAAAACGGTACTCCGCGACTGTTCCTGTCACCTACATTGCGAGAAACACCTCCGTCTTCCAGGAGAATTCGCTCGACGACGATTCCTTGGCTCCGATTCTCTTCACCTCTTTCGTAACTAACTATGCACATATTTCTAGACCGCACGTAATTGAAGATACAGTTTGGTATTCTTAAGAGAATGCATATACGGGAATAAAATCTAATTTTAAAGCGACTTGTCTTTATGTGATGAATAGGGAGGGGGTGATTTGTGGGATGAGCAAGGTTTACACAGCCGCTCAGCTGACTCGTCTGGTCGTTTACGTGAAGTACTAGATGTGTAAATAAAGTCACAAAACTGATTCTTTCACTTGTTTTGTTCCAATAACAATACAACTCAACATTGTTCCCTTTAAAGCAACTTCTTTGTGAAGCCATACAGCGCTGGAGATGGTTCTTCCTCTCCTCATAACAATGCTGGAATAGCCTTCAGCTGGTCGGTTACAGGCGTTTCAATGTTGTCCAGTACCAGAAAACGACGTCTCTTGAGGCGTTGTTTCAATCTCTGGAAGAGGAAAAAGTAGGAAGAACTCAAGTCGGGCGAATGCGGAGGCTGAGGAGCCACATGAATGTTCATGCTGGGCAGGAAACGGTTTGCTGACATTACTGTGTGATAAGGTGCGTTGTCGTAATGCAACAACAGCCAGTTCCTTTTAATGTTTGGTCTCCCACCCATGAACCTTTTTCGAATCTTTCAAGAACCTTTCGGTAAAAGTATTGATTAGCGCCTTGGTTTGGGGGCACAACGATTCCCTGGCTATCAAGAAAGCAAATCAGAGTTCTTTTAATATTTGACTTGGTCAATTCTTGAATGTGGTGGCTATGGGGAGCTTGGAGTGTGCCAGTCCATGGTCTGGTGCTTTTTTGGCTGATCGCACACCGTTACTCGAAATTTGTGTCACTCTTTGTCAAAACGCACAAGCAGAACCTGCATCACTAAAACAGTAGCTAGGAACAAACAATGTGATTATAGCAATTTCCAACTTGCAGTGAGGATGCATGTGCCTCCAAATTCCGCGTTGCCAATGCTAGTCGATCGAATACTACGCTAATATTCGATCAATTAAGCAACTATGTTTCGAATATTATTCGAATTCATACAATGTTGGCAGTCTTGATAGGAGGATCATTCTACATTAATCGATGCGTCTTGACGAGACGAATTCAACGGCGTATGATTTTTTTACTTTACTCTAACGGTTGACGAGAAAATCGCAAAAGACCGCCAAAAAACGCAAGAAATTGCTAAATTTCGCCCTACGAATAGATATTTGCAAGCTACATTTCCTCTTATACCATTCGAAAGAGCTCGTTTTTTCTGATTCAGAATCACCCCCGGATCGGCTTTCTATCGTTAATAGCTTAGGCGCTATGAGTGTTTGAAGTTTGCTTATTTTCGCACAATATTCACCCTTATATTCGGTCTATTTTACCCGTTTTGTACGAACTTTGAATTGTATTCTTTCAAAACCTATGCGTTCTACGTACGAACCGATATGTTCTACGTAATTACCAGCCCGAATATGTATATTCTGATGCAAAATAACTTCGAAATTCGAACATGAATTTTTCGTCAAATGAGAAATTTTCCGTTAAAAATTGAGATTTTCGTTGAGCGCCAAATTTCAAGTCGCTCTCACTACTTTATTTATTGTTCGATCGCGATCGAATAGAGCTTTCTAGAAGCAGATTTCGCCCAGGAATCGAATGGAACAACAGCGAACGAGCTATATATAAAAGTTTTCGCGCTAGATCGAAATTATGGTAATTTTCGGTAACAAATTTTTTCAAACTTCAAACTACCATATCTTCGGAAAGGTAAGACTTAGGGACCTGCGGTTTGTTTCATTTTAAACAGCTCCTCAAGTACTAGAAGCTCACCGAGTTTGAACTTGCTAGTGCTATCGGAAGTATGGTATTTCGGAAAACCGACAAAATTTTTTGCGTCCAATCGCGTCTTGACGCGTTGATTCCAACGGTATATGATATGTCTCTTTTAACATACGCGTCGGAAATGTACAATTCAACTTCGTTCATAGATCTTACATTCTTTATATTCCATAAGTTTTCAATAAATACACAAAGTGTTACAGAATCCAAAAAGTTGTAGAACTTGATGCCTTTAAAGGCTTTCCGAGACTGTCAGAACCATTCGAGACTAATGAACTAATGGACCTAATTTGGTGTTTTATTAACCCTTCAACGTTTACTCTTTCCGCGTAAATTAAAAGATTTAAGTTAAAGTCTGGAATGTTTTGATAAATCTGATTAGGTTTTACTGGGTGTTACGAAAGCTCAGTCACTTCAAAAGAGCCTTCCTTTATTTGCGAACTATCGGAGATGCTACTCTCGTCTTATAACAGACGATATCTATGACATTCATAAATTTTGTATCTATTACATATGTACATATTCTCGTGGCCCAAACTACTACAACTTGTTCTACAAGCCCCCGCTTAAAATTATTAAACTTATCATTCATTGCGAGCAAGGGAACGTTCATAATTTTCCGACAATTTTTTCTGTTTAAGCTTTTATTTTGATAGTTTCTCGACTTTCTAATCCCTTTAAATAGAACAATAGTATGATCAAGAAGCCAAGACTAATTGTTAATTCAAAGCCGCGCTTCATTACGACGCATTTCAAGACCGCCCGAGTTCATTAAACTTCCCTAATTTGTTTGTTATTTGTTTCAGGTAATTACCCGAGCAGCTCAGACGCTTTTTCTTCCCTTTTTTGCACTACGAGCGCGCCACCTACTATCGCCCACCACCGTAAGTCGAAGAAGCTATTAATTCATTTCAGATATTCGATGCGACTGCGGGAAAACTTTGACTATTCGCCGTAATTGCATGATGAATGGTGTATACTCCGTCGCGGGCGCATTACCTCCCGGAGACACTCGCATACTAAATAATTATACCTAAGAACTTGAGGAAGGTGAATATCGGATTGTTCGTCTCCTTTCAACGTCTGTCTCCCCAACTTCGATTTAATAATTCCGTAGAATTCTTGATAATGATGATGGATTACGCGTGTATGGAAGGGCGAGGGGAGGTAATATTGAAAATTGGCGTTAATGTGAATGATGCAAATAGGTGGGATAGATGGTTTTAGGATTTATCGTGATGTTGGGTTGGGATGAAGGGTTGAAGAGTAGATTAGAGAAGTTTCTTGAACAACCGTCCTCCTCAAGACTTTTAAAAAATATACGATACGAATGTAGTTAGTTGGTTATCGGAGAACTTTACCTTTTAATGATGCTTTATATGGAAGAAAGCAAAACATGTGTTTTGTAGTCAATGGTTTGCAAATCACGAAAGAAGTATTTTAACATCAATGAGTACGTGGTCAGAAAGTGAAGTAAAAGATGCAATCGTCAAGGAACGCACTTTGAATGTGTAGGGTGGTTCATTTTTAAAAACCAACCAAGGGGAAAATTGAATTCCGTCACGTGTTTGGTTGTGGTGTGACGCGATGCGGCAATGGCGCTTGTCGTCAAGGTTGGATAATTTATGTAGTTAGGGTTGGTCCACCTTGATTTTGGACGGAAGGCTCTAAGTGGATGCAGCAAGCTGAATTTGTGAAATACATACACGCAGTTCTTCATCGATAGGACGAAAGCTTCGAGGCAATCACCGAAATTGTTGCTACTAGACAATTAGACCTCGCTTCGTTCCGTAGAGGCGTTGGATTTGGTTGACGAAAATGGCGCTAATTTACTCTCATTTCCACCACACCGTATTGCTTTCAACCCTTGAATGTGTGGATTTATGGACCCGTAAAAACCTACTATAAATCACAATGTAAAAGACAAAGGAACCACGCTGGTAAGCTTCTGGAAATATGACGCATCTTATGCTTACTCCAATCCTCACTAGACTTGGTGCGTCACGGGCATTGCCTATACCATCCGGACAATTTTGTGGATTTGGAGTTCGTGCAGACGGTGTGGCCAAAATGATCTAGCTGTTACGGAGGCAGAACTCGATGACGAGGAATTACATCGCCGTATAGCGGTTTTGGATGTCCCGGAAGTTCGCACGCATAAAGAAGTCACGACGTTCATTGAGCCATTGACATGCATATCGCGTGCGTCGAGCCTATATTCCATTTTGACCTCAACAGGACCTCTGATAGCTGCTGCGTCAGCAAAGAAACTAGATCGAGAACGGTGCTCCATGACTAGCACTGTTCCGATTTTGCCAGGGAACCTCTGCGTATTGCGCGAGGAGCAACAAAAGCGGGACGCTATCAGGACGCCCGAGAAACGCTCAGCACCAACCGCAATGAAGTCCGTCACAAAAGGACTAGCTAAGCTAGGTCACCCGCCACCGGGCAAAAGAAGCCCCTTTCGGACGAAGATGAAGACTTTTGCTTCACCTGTTTAGAAGCATTGCCTCGTCGGTTAAACCGCAACAACTACATGTACATGCATTTGATGTTGGAGAGAAGTGCATTTGAAGTGCGCCAATATAACAACGAGCTATTTGATTTGCCGGAATTGCAATTCCAAATGATGCGCCACACGCTACGGTTATCTGCGACATTTTCTGGTGAAATTTTGCTAAATGGAATAAAAGAAAATAGTACATGCAACAAATTCGGCTTTGTATTTCTTCACATTCAGTGTTCTATGTCATTTTCAATCAGTTCAGCAAAAAATTTCGTCGATTTTCAGCGGTGGGTCAACCCAGACAGCAACGGTGGACCGTTTTTTCATTTCTATTTCATTTTCCCCCAATCAACAACAAGAGCGTTCTTTTCCCAGATCTTTTCGACCGTATGCTTGGATTGACCAAATTCTTTCCTAAACGGCAGTTATGAACAAAAGTCAAAAGGATGGCCAATCTTGACGACATTCCCCTAATTGGTATACTTGAAGGTTTCTGATACCTCTTTGGATTGGCTGATGAGTGAAGAATTAGTTTATTAAGAGATATCTTTTCTTTCAAGAATTGCATATTGGAATTGTTAGTTTGTTACCTGTTGTTGTCAATGGAGATACCTAAAGATGCTTTCCAAGACATCAAAATGCTTTTGTAAATGGATTAAAATTGGATGGTTACTAGGACTGTAGTACTACGCATACACACATTGGTAAACTGAGGTGGTATGAGGGATGCAATCTACCGTCATGATAATTGCTAAAATTTGTGTCAGAGAATAATTTATCAAATCGATTTGAAGACCGCCATCTTTGGTTAACTCAAGTATTAATCATATGATATCCAAAAAGTATATACAGCAGACAGCTAAATAGTCCATCCAGCGTAGGAGTACTAGTCTCTACCAAAAAACACCCTTCCATTTCTAAACGATCGGAAAGCTCTCCGCGACGCTGTCCGGCAGGAACAACGGCGGCAGTAAAGAACAGCCGTTAAGTAAAAGCTCGCTTTTTCCTCCCCGACGAAACCGGGGAGACGTAAAAGAATGACCATCTCGACGTACGTATACGTACGAGTCGGACGCCAGGTCCGCAGTCGTCCGGGCAGTGTATCTAATAACACATCAGTCAAGATGATGTACTTTAGCCGGTGGAGAGGTGACACACCTCTATACTACCTAGTTGGAAACGACGTCCGCACGTTGCCATGGCGATAGTCGAGTAGGCGCCATCATAAACACTCATTGTTGTGATGCGGTACGGGAGTACGGTAAGTGGCTGAAGGAGGACGTCGCGGCGTCGGGCGGGGAGAACCCTCTTGGACCTAAATTGGATTTCATCATCTGGGCAGGCCGGCTGTACGGAGAACGCGGCAGGGCGAAGGGGATTTAACGAATAGGTAAGTCCGAAGGGACCGACGGGGGTGGACGAGGTGATGATGTAGGTAACGCCGTTGTGTGCGTGTGTATATGTGCGAGCAGATAAACGAGGTTCGTCTTAAAAGTACTATCCTCGGGTAAATATTGTGTAAAAGTGTGTTCTTCTTTTTTGAGGAATGACTGGTATTTTGGGGGAAAGATTCTTAAGATGCATCGGTAATTCGCCAGTTTTGTAACTAAGAATTTAATAACATAAGTCAACAAAATTGGACTTTGTTGTTGTAATCTGAATGAAACATATCATTTCTTATCGATTTTGAGGCTAAATCCCAAATTTGGCCGTAGAATTGCTCTGCCACTTCAAGATTTCGAAATATCTAAACCTGGAAATGCCAAAAAACAGCTTTTCGGTGATATTTGAGGCTATTGTTGATGTTTTCCTCGTCTCTGCTTATGCTATCATTTAATATTACCCTTGCCCTTCAAGATCCATTTTGGTTTATTTCAATTCGATTTATTTCTCGAGATTTCAATTTCAATTTATAGTACTTCGTAAGCATTATGCACCGTAGCCTAAGCTCCCGTTACAAGAATCAAGTAACAACTTGGGAACTCCTTTTTTTCGAAAATTAACTGCCAGTCCTCTGTGACTAGGAACTAGTGGAGAGAATGTATTGTACTGAAGCTGAGTCAAGTCTAAAATATGGACTGTACTTTTGGGATCGAGGGGAAGAAAAAGAAAAGAAGAAGAAGAAATAATACAGATAGTTTTAAAGAGTCATTTTATTCACTTCTTAGGATTCTATTGAGGGCTCCCACACATCTGTTCCCTGCCACGATTCTAGACTCCGTTTCTCTTCTAATGTTTGGTATCGCTGTAAATATCGTTCCCAAATGCATGGATTGATTACCTCTTCAAAAACATATTCTTCCCTACTTTCGAGTCTCACCCTTAAGTATTTTCCTTGTTGAAATTCTTTGTCCGTCCACTCCATATACTTCGTTTCCTCTTCGTTTATGTATAGACCAATTTTTATTGGCTCCACCTCTATTCTCTTCATAACATTTCTTATATTTTCCTTATTTCTGGCTAAGATGTAATATACAAAATAAATAAAATTACTCTTCCCACATCTAAGGGCAATTTTATCGGAAAAAATCCAGATACGTATGTATATGTTGAGTGTCAACTGTGTTTTGAGGTGTTTCGTGCGTTCAGTGTATGATGCTCATTGTGCAATGCTAGGTACATTAAAAGCTAAACGCAGTGAAAAAGTCGCCCCGTGGCCTTCAAAGGGAAAGATGAAAGTATCAGCAGAGCATTCTCCTCCTCGTGTTCAATCAAGAACAATCATCGTGCTAGATACTATAATCAGAGGATTTGATGAATTGTAGTCAAAGCAAATGATGCAAATTTGAATACTTAGAGAACTGGTAAGGTGGATTTGGGAGTATGCACTTTCACGGCTGCAAGTATAAGAAGAATGGGAACAGCAATAAGAAAATGTTGGAACTTACAGGAACAGAATTTCGTAAGGTAAACCTTGTGGGTTATAATACTAAACAATACCTGAAACAGGCCAGCTGTAATATAGACAAGGACCAAGAAAAGTTAATTTGAAGATGGAGGTTTTGCCAACAATAACTAGATTCTTGAAAGTGGGAATCCATAAGGGCAAAGGCAGGGCATTCTTTCATTGAAATCAGCATTGCGAAACTTGGGTTTACGAGTTGACACCATAGACGAAACTACCGTTCATGATATTGAAATATTGAGCTTGCCCAGTTCAAAAGAAATTCTAAGCTGAACCATCTGCTCGAAAATCATTAGCCACCGTGTTCTGGGATAGTGAAGACCTGTATGAATTTCTGGAACAACCATTAACAACGGCAGATACTGCGAAGTTCTCCGGAAATTGCATACAACCTTAAGAAGGAAACGACCAGAACGATTACGCGTAGGGGTTAAACATTTTCCACGATGGCTCAAGACCCCACACGTCAAATCAAGCCAAACTGTGGCTGAGGCAGCGGAATTTAGAGGTTCTGCAACATCTTCCATATAGTCCAGCTTTAGCCCCCTCGAATTTTCATCTATTGGCACTTTTGCAGTAATTTTTGGCGGGGAAATGGTGTTGGGGATCAGAAGGAATTGAATGATCTATTGTGGACAACATCAACTAACTAACTAGCAACAGTACCGTGAAGGGATATTGAAAGTTGTGCCTCGCTTGGATAAATGTCTCATTATTTCCGCAGATTTTGTAGAGAAATAAACAAAATTATGTAGCTTTTGTAGAACGCATTAAATATTTTTTTCAATATAAATATTATTGTAGTTTCGGTTTTGACCTTTATTATTGGACAGCCTCGTAGAATTCGTCTTGGATATGAAGTGACGAATATATTACAAGTATTAGTACACCTTCACGATTGACTTTCTAGAACCCATTATTCCTTTCCCAAGATATCATTTTTCCTTGTATTAAAAGTGAATATTGCCACTAACCACTTCGCACGTCTTCACCCTCTCAGTACCCCTCGTCACCTATTTACCCAACATTTTTAATCATTTTGTCCGAAATGATGATGACGATGACAGAAATCGAAACGTTTTAATTTTTCATCATATAGATAAAAATGATAGTGCGCTAAATCATGAAGTTGGCGTATCTTCCTGTCACATTGCTTTCGGTGTAAACCCTATATGTGAATCCAACATTAGGCAAGGAGTGCACAGAAGCAAAGCGAAGAGAGGGTGAACTTGAATGAAAGTGTTCTGAGATAAAGGAACGGTAAATGAGAATTGAATGATTGGTTCCGCTAGGGGTGAACGTAATTTATTGCTCTTGGTGAAAACATTGCCTGCTTACTAGGAGGTGGTTAGCGATAGTAGATTTTCTCTAAATAAATTTAGTTTCTTTTGGTATTCAATTAAAATTGAAATTAGAATCTAGAACGCCAGCGTATTTGTTTTAAAAACGCTTCTGCTTTCATATGTCTGTCCAATGATAAAACTAGTTAAAGATTGTTGCACGGATTCTTAGAAAATATAAACATTTGAGGAGGTCCGAATAAAACAGGATGTTCTCTAAAATCTGTCGCAATATACAAAACTTAGAAGAAGTATTAATAAATGTGAGTCCAGCAATATCATACATGTTCCTATATTTTTATAGACCAGAACATTTCGTGGATTTGAATCCAAAAAGTTATTGGTCGTAAGTCAATTCTAACGAGTACACATCGAAGAAGCGCGGGAAAACAATCGGAACCGCATTTTCTTTGTTCCTACCGCTCTTAGATATGCGAAGATAAATAAACTGTAAATTGTGGATTATGTTTTAAGTCGTTTTCTCCAATATTTATTTGAACAGTTTTCGCCATTATTTACACACCACGAGTAAACTGTCGAAAGCTTCTATCGAATTTTAATAAATTATGTAGGCGATGACTGACTACCGTTTGCTTTGTTCATTATATTATTGAGTATCGAAAGCTATTATTCTAGTGTAGATGTATCGCAAGGTTTACGAACATCTGCCCCATCGTAGAGTGGATGTTGAAATAATACGTAGACAGAAAGAATTGGTCCAAATTATATGGGAGTCAGTAGTGGTTGTTACCTTTAGTAAAAGAAAGAGTTGCCTACTGCATTTGCAGGAAAGAAGTAATTGCCAGTAGTATCGAGGTTGTTTCATTCAAGATATTTGTAATGCTTCAGGGCAGTAATTGTTAGGACCGGTTTCATAATGGAATTAAAAAGCCTTTATATATTAAAGTCAACTTTAACTTATAAAATCGGTTTCCTAACCTCACTTTAAATTTAAAGTAGCTTTAAACGAGCCTTTAAGTTAAAGTCTCGATTTTATCGCTTTACAGCTTAAAGTTGACTTCAACTTATGTTTGTAGCGTCAAAATTGTCTATCCGCCTCTAGTATACTATTTGTTAAAATGAACAGATATTTATTTGAAACTAGTTCAGGCTCGTCGTCGAATGATGAGGTAGAAATAGTTGTAAGAAGACGGAAGGTTTACAAAAACAGAGGAGATCGCTTTGAAGAATATAACGAAAGTGCATTTTTTAAAAGATTCAACCAAAGAAATTGTTCCCGTCCTATTAAATCGAATCGAACATTTAATTTCACTTCCAACAAATCGGTGAGTTCCTTCGTGATAACATTATTTTACTTTTACTAAAGTATGGACATTTTTAGAGGAGGATGCATATCACCAATGTGCTAACTACTACTGGCAGTATGCTCATTTCGGCAGGAGCTTTCACAGGAATATCGAAAGCCTCAGCATGTAAAATAGTGAAAGGAGTTTCTATTGCAGTCCGTTCACAATTGCCGGACATCTGTATGTCTCGTAAAATACTGAAATGGGTAATTGTGCAAAAATTCCAAGAGTAATTGATGCTATGATTGAGGAAATGATGCTGAAGTTTTCAGATCAACAAAAGGTTTTTTTGGAACTGAATGTGCAAACTGTTTCTGATGCAGATTTGAAGATCAGAATTATAATTGTTAAATTTCCTGGTTCTTGCCATGAACACACAATCTTTAGTAATTGCAAAATGAAATGAGATTTTGTAGCTGAGAGATACCTACTATTAGGGGATAGTGGGTATAGAACTGAACCATTCCTTGTGACACTATTGCAGCACACAGAAACGGCTGCAGAAAATTTATAGAACGAGTCTCAAGTTTGATCTCGCTATGTTGTGGAACGACAGTATGGATTGTGGAAAACGAGATTTTCCATTCTAAGTTTGGGGATGAAAGTGCATCTAGAGACAGCAATGGATGTAATTGTAGCAACAACAGTATTACACAATATTGCTCTTGCGATGAATGAAGATATTGCTTAGGATTGGGTTAATGTCAACAACCAAGAACTTGAGAACATACAACCAGCTGTGAATAATGTTAATAGAGGACAAGGTGTTAGAAGATTGCCAATTTATAATATATTTAACTAATTAATAATATAATTTTATTTTTTAACAAATGTTTCAGTTTACGATAGAGTTTTATTGGGCATATAACATGAATATCTTGTATTTTCAGTTCTAGCAGCAATAATTCTTCTTCCTTATTAAAGTCGGTTCCTCTATTTATTGTTTTTTGATTTTGTCACACATCCTTCTATTATTAAATTAGTCATATATCACGATTACAAAAATAAAGTATTCATAAACCAATAACAGCTGTAAAGAAATGCCCGAACTGTTGAGTTGGCATAACCAATACACTAAGTACAATGCAGCCAATCTATTAATATTACGTTAAAGCTGGCTTTAGCCAAAGGTGACTGCTAATGTCATTATGAAATGCATGTAATTTAAATCTACTTCAAATTCAACTTTAACTTTAAGTACACTTTAGTTAAAGGCACTTTAAACAAAATGTAATGAAACCAGCCGTTAGTCAGATAATTTATTCAATTTTGTGATAAAACCTCATTAATTCTAGGATAAGTACCCCCGTATCAAAAGTCGAGTCATGGGATATTTGCAAAAGCAATTTATATAGTGGCTATGACAGAATTGACTACACGATTTATAATTGGGATCAAACACACATGCCGTTAGTTGGCGTGCTGCTTTAACGACCTGGCACAGTGCAGTTCTAAACCAATTGGTCTCGATGGTGCGTTGGTTTTGCGAAGATAACGCGCATGGTGTAAAACGCTTCTTTAAAAGTGACGGAAAGGTAAGGTGGCGAAGCGTAGAACCATTTTGTCACGGATGAGTCAGTTTAAAATACCTGCTTCATGCTTACCAAAGAAGAAACCTGAACGTTCACAATCAGTGTATAACTCCGAAGGTGTGCAGAATGGTAAAGATCGATGACATCACTTGGCTTTCTCGCTTCCCAGATTTATCCCCATGCTATTACTTCTCATGGGGATGCTTGAAGAACATGGTTTAGGACAATAGACCTCATACAATGGACGTGTGAAAAGGATCACCCTTTCGCAAATTTCGTTGGAAATTCTGGAAAAGACGATGAACTCTCTTAACCGTGTGTTTGAAGAAGCACGGAGCTCATCTAACTGATGTTGTTTTCGAAAAGTACCACCACTAAAAAGCATTACAGACTTTGCAAGGCTGTATATATATATATATATAATAAATAAAAATACC
Organism: Chrysina gloriosa; assembly: GCA_038088585.1. NCBI lineage: Eukaryota > Metazoa > Arthropoda > Insecta > Coleoptera > Scarabaeidae > Chrysina > Chrysina gloriosa. Next base: position 22,873,712 of record CM076093.1, on the reverse strand, counting down.
CTTACCACACCCCTCGGAAAAAATCCAGATACGTATTTCAGCAACTAAGTTGTCATCCTCGGTGGAAAACTGGGGAATTCAGTATCACTAGCGAATCCGGATAATGCCCAAGATGAACACCACACAACGAACATTGTACAACACCGAAAAGTGTCAACAGTGTTTTGGTGTGTGTCGCGCGTTCATTGTGTGATGTTGATTGTGCAGTGTTTTGGTGTTGTATAGTGTTCGTTGTGTGGTGTTCGTCTTGGGCATTAGCCGGATTCGCTGGTGATACTGAATTCGCCAGTTTTCTACTGACGATGGCAACTTAGTTGCCGGAATACTGGATTTTTCAGGAAGGTGTGGTAAGGGGTAATTTTATCTATTTTACATATTATTTTAGCAACAATCTCTTTTTTCCTATTTGTAAGGCTGTATATTCATTACGTAAATTGAACATGAACTACCATTAATACAAATTTGAATCCTGGAATCACATCTGTCGCACCCTGTAGTTCAAATTTCTAGATGGATAGTCATGGATAGCCAACAGGATTTAAACTTTTTCACTAGGTTTCTAATAGAGGAATATTTAGTTGGACTTGTATGGGCGAGCTTAAAAATAGACCCGAACTTTCTTTGGGACTGGTAGTCAATCAACGACGAAACACTCCCACTTTTGTCTTCCTACACACAAGACCCATCCCATAGAAAGAGGTAAGCAACAAAGTCAAAATCCTTTAATTTAATAAAAACGGTGCACGGGTTCGCTCCGCCCAAGTTAATTTATTAAAAGCTTAGTACCTGCTTTTAAATAAACACGCCGAATTACCATACAATTACCTCGGTCCGGACGGGCGTTTCTACCTTTTAAAAAAGTGTTTTTAGGCGACGGTTTTAATTCAGGTACCTACGACCTGACGAGGGAATCTCTCTTCAGTCTACGGGGATAATTAAATCCAAATTGTCCAACATCCCTCATTATCCTTCCGAGACAAAGTGGAGTGTAGTTCCACTTCCGCGCGACCGAAACGCTTAAACCCTTCCCGAGATGAGGAAGAGGAGGAGGAGGAGAAGGAGGATACTCGCTATCTCGCGTCGTCGCTCTCCTCCTCTTCGCACACGTTTCAATTAGCGACGGCAAAGCGAAGATGGCCCTTTCATGACCGTTCTAGGACGAGGAGGCGAGCGAGATTTCTTAATAATTCAAGACGTACACGCTTTCCAGTCGGTGTAGTTAGTTGCGGTGCGTGACGAAATGTCCATCGACGGACACGCGCTGGTCAAAGCAATTAACGCTAGAACATCGGACACAGGGAGTTCTTTTAATCGAATGATAAAGGGCCCTTTGAATGGCCGGCGACGACACTTTACATGCATTAACGAAGGACTTTTTTGTTCGGTGAGGGCTTTGATTCGCCGTTTCGCGATTGTTTCTCTTCCGAGATAATGGCGGCAGCTTCGCCTCCTCTAAAATGCAGGAAATGGAACCGCTCGACTTAGGTACGGAATAGGGTTGGACTGGACGGCAAGTCCCAGAGCCCCAGGACGAATTTAAAAGATAATTATCGAATGGACGAGAGCTCTTACGACAGAGGAGCTGTTGCAGTTCCGCTACCTTTGCCACGTTGCTTTAATACATCGCGTGATTCATCTGAATGACGTGATATTAAAGATACTCCAAAGAGTTTGTGTACTGAATATTGCATAATCAAGCATAAGAGAAGTAACACTTGTTGTCAAAATTAGTAAGTTGCTGTGGTAGACTTTTGTTTAAATTGTGTCAATTATGTGTTGTTTCTTGGCCTATCTTGATAATTATTGCAAGAATTGTGTTTTAGTATTATTAGCACATCGATGGAAATATACACGACTTTGTTATTTAGATTTCCGGGGCACATGCTTTGGTGATAACTAAGCCACCAAGCGACGGTACCTCAAGAGTGGTGTGAAGACGCTGATTCCGTTATCAGCGAAACACTTGTCCCGGGATTAATAGATAATTGCATGGTGAAGAGTTGACCGATATGATCTACCCTCAGGTGTTTTACCGTACAAATTTTGGCCTCTGATCTTTTCCCAAAGAGGAGAGAAAAGTTTCGCCAAAATTTGATCGTTTCTAGTTTCGATTGGAGTTTGAAATTCGAACTCATTTGTTACACTCTTGACATATTAGTTTCCTGTTTGACCAATTTTTTGAGGTTGTCTTTGCTTTGGATTTTAGCAATCTTTCGAATTACCCTTTTTCGTATTAACATATCGAATTTCTACCTCTCTACAAAGGATAAGTTTTCTTTCAGTAGACTTGAATATTGCCCCCCAGCGCGGTTTTCTGACATAACTTTTACTTTAATTTTGCGTCTTACATAATTTGGTTCCCTTTTTGAGTTAATTCCGGATTTTCACACCCTTTTGGATTTTTGGTTTCCATTCTTAGTTTTCTTATTTTAATTTTATCCAAAATTTTAATTTTGGATAAAATTGGAAAAATTTAATTTATGGAAAATTCTAATCTCTTACACATAACCTTTCGTTTTTCAGAATTTATTTTTCAGCCTTTATGTTAACAGCATGCATTTATGCTTCGGCACTGTGGCATAATCTTCGATCCGTCGGATTTGCTCTTCTTAGATGTTTGCTTGGACTTCGGTCTTCATCCTTTAGTGATAAGTAGTTTAACCATAATTATGGTATACTTGTTTCTGATTCCATTACTTACGTCTCGTACTTAATTTCTTAACTTAACTCTTACTATAAATCCTTACTTATAAATCCAGCAACACAGTTCTTCATCGGTTGGTCTTCCTATTACGCTAACTCTTGCCGGTTGTCTGCCTCGATGGCTTTGTATTCTCGGATGCTTCACTCAACTGTCCTTGCGGTTACTTCAATTGTACCTCCAATTACAACGTTTATTAAGAGACACCTATTGCTCAGACCTGGTTAGGTTTTTTTAGGTCTACCGGTTATCCCTCGCTTCCAGCCCTTTCTCCTATTAACTTCACGTGCAGCCTGAGGGAACAATTTTTTGTTGACTGGTCCTATTACACAAATTCGTAATGGTTCTCTCTTATTGGGCTTCACTTATATGGTTCATTGGTTTGCCTCTGTAGTTACTTAGCTTCACCCGAATTCTTAATGGTTCTGTCTTGGTCTTTGCCCGAAATTTCTGTATTTATTGAAAATTGTTTTCAAAATCTAATCATCAGATTCCTTTTTGCATTGAATTGGTTGCACATTTCTCATTTTTAACCTTTTCCTTCTTTTAGTTATATTGAGAGCTCAAACCGGGGTTTTAATCAGAAACTATATATATATATATATATATATATATATATATATAGTTTCTGATTAAAACCCCTGATTGAGCTCTCAATTCTACGTCTGTTGGTCTCACTGTTATACGAGGCCTTGAGGTTTGTCTTATCTTAAGCTTCAAAATTCTTAGCAATCTAGACTGTATTCGTAGTTACATAATTTGCTCTAAATTTCTACGTTGATTAAAAATTTAATTCCATTTATATTGAATTAGTTGATTCTTCAGCTATTTTTCGTCTTTAGCCTTTCTCTCCTGTTACCACTAGGTTCTTGTTGCTAACCACAACTTCACGGCAAAATTGTTCTGTTGGTGGCGTATTCTTGATTGTTGTCTCTTTTAGCGTTTCAGCTTCTTAAATGGTCGTTGAACTGTCTTCGTGATTACCAAATTACTCCGACTTTTATGTTTGTTAAACAATTTAATCACAACGAAATTCTTTGTTGCATTGTATTAGCTGATTCTTGAGTTTTTGCTTCTAGTATTTCTCACTTTTTTCTCTTGTTATCCTCAGCATTCTTTTCTGGCGATAACTTTACGGCATATTTCTTCGCTCGGTGACGAGTTCTTGATGGTTGTCAGACTTCAGATTCTTAAATGCTTATTGCACTGTCCTCGTGGTTAATACACCGTTTCTCCAATTTCTATATTTGGAAATTTAGACAGTTATTGGGACTTGACAGGGAGATTTTCTTTTGTTATACAATTTTTGCAGATTGCTTCCTGAGCTTCTCACTCTTTCCAACTTTGGTTTTCCTAGCCTTCTTCGCCATATATTCCCCAGCCTTCTGTTTCGAGCTACCTTGCGGTATAATTATTCGTCTGTTCAGTCTCTTTAATATTCTTCAGTCTCTCTAATATCATACTGGGCTCCCTCCGTGGCTACTAAATTATTTTTCTATTTATCACTTGGGCTTTGCCTTTTGATTTGCCTACATTTGCGATAATTCCTTCATTTTATCGCTTTCCCTTCGTTATATTCAGCTTCTTATTCCCAACCTCAATCTTATAACAAAATCTTTCCTCTGCTGAATTTCCGGTTTCGTATTTATCAAAGGTTGTACAACGAAGTTCTTCATTTCTGTAGGCTCGGTTAGGTGTATAGTTTCTATTCTTCTAAACCTTCCTCCTCTAGCGCTTTTTTTCACCTGCTATTTTCATGTTACTGCCTCCAGTCTTTATTTCACACCACAATTCTTCGTTCCTTGGTTATGGGGATTATTGATGGCTTTCCTTTTCTGAACATAGATTTCACAGATGTTTCATCGGACCTCCTTGACTTTGCCTTTAACTTTATTGTTTACTAAGACAGTTGTGTGGCAGTGAACTTCAGTAAGGAAAACGAAGAAGGAAAGGATGGAAACGTTTTTTCTAACGACTTCATTGATAAAAGACAAAAGCCCCTCCCCCTCCCCCTTCTCCAATTAATCAAGTCCTCAATTAGAGGTCAATACCGGTGGAAAACAATTCAAAGGAATCAAAAGGAAATACAATTAATCCCACTTCTCATTGAAACATTCGTTGGGTCGTTCTTGGCTTTGTCTTCTGATTTGCCCAATACTTACCGGAATCTTACAGGACAACTTTTTGTACGTTGGTTTCTCTCTTGGACAAAATCCTGATGCTTGCCTGTTTCTGGATTTCTCGGATATGCCATTCGATAGTTATATCATTGCTTCCTCAACTTCATTCCAAATTGGGGATGATTACCTGTTTTTGAAATTCTCAGATACGCTGATTGTTTTTGTGGTTGCTTCTCCAAATTTTGCGTTAGGCAATTTAATCGTCGATGTTCATCGTTCTGCATGGGAGCATTTCAACTTGGATGTCGTTGAAAATTTAACTTCAGTTGGTCATTATTCCTATCATTTCTTGTCCTTATCTTGTGTTGGCTTGTACAAAATTGTGCGATAATTTCTTATTCATTGATGTGGTTTTCGTATGAATCCAATAGGATTATTTCTCACTACTCGTACATAAGTTTATTCTTCCCAATTGTTTCAACAGATCGTCTATCTACTTACTTATTCTTACCTCCAATGTTATCCTCGCGGCCAACAATTCCGTGTCTAATCTTTACGATTTATTAAGCCACGTTCGTTCATCATTGCCAGTTGATCGAGTTGCACAGATAAGCGACTATTTCTGGACTTCTAGAGTTCTTCCGGCGTCAGGCAGAAGAAGAAGAAGGTCATAAAATACGTTCAGCAATTTCAGCTCCGCATAGATTCGTATTTGGGGAGGCCGCGAAGGCGAAGATATAACTGAAAATATATACGTTTTAATCTTGTACGTGTGCACCTGTTTTATCGCGGTAATTAATCAGAAAATAAATTAGTAGCGAAACGTAGCGCTGAACGCGGCTCGTAATGACTCTCAAAACGTAAAGCCCTCATAATTTCCTTTTGGTTGTCGTCTTGTGCGAGCGCACTACTACTAATAATAATGGTAATAGTAATAGTAGTAGTAGTGGGAGCTGTGGCGGTGGCTGTTTTTGTCGGAAGAAATTTTTCGAGCGTTCGTCGCGCGCTGTTAAATTTTCTCGGAAAGTTTAAAAGTACGAGTTTATGAAGTGTCGGAATACAAATTTCGTTACTGTTTCGTTAAGTATCGCGTTAATTTACGGAGGTTCGCGCTGTAGAGGTATTGTAAAAATTTTACGATTGCTTTGTTAAACAATAACAAAATAATAAAGTCGGAGGTTTATTATAATGGCATCCCGGTCGGAATAGTAGTACGTACGTCTTGGTACCTTGAGAAACATGTGTCACAGTTTCCTTGAAGCTTTCGATATTGGTCGAGGAGCATTGTAAAATTGAATGCCATCATCATCAGTTATCTTTCAGAGAAGAGCGGTTAAATGTCTTAAATTCATATTTCACTGATTAAAAATATTTATCTGATTCCAAAATCCTCCCCGGCGGGGAATCGAACCCCGGTCTCCCGCGTGACAGGCGGGGATACTGACCACTATACTACCGAGGACTTGTGTGTAGCAAGCGCGGTGCTCAGAATCGTAAATGTTGTTATACGAACAAAAAACTAATTTTTGTAAATATATATTTGTCTTTACCTTTTTTTCGGCATTTTTCAATCTATTAAATCCAAATTTGGAACATTAGAACGGCTGACCAAAAGTGCTGATTCTCATTAGAAGCATATTCTTCCAGTTTGTTGGACGTGGATTCTGTTTGAGTGTTGGTAAAAATTATTTTGTATTTGGGGTTTCTTTAATTACTCGAAATTCTAGCAATTATAATGCGACTCTCGTGCAGACATAATGTGTTTGTCGCGTGGTTCGGGGCGGAGGTACACGTGCAAAGCGATATTAGTTGCATAATAATATTTTACTAACATCTATATCTGAGGAAATTTTGTAGCTGGTTTTAGATATGTTTTAAAACACTCCAGGCAAAAACGAAAACCAAAATCAGAATCTCATCAAAGAAGAAGAAGAAGAAATTATAATCAGCCATTTCCACTATACAAAAAAATGTTAAACTAGACAAAACACGTGCAAAATCAACTCAAGTAATGACAGTAATGAAGCGTGCCGGCTATTAACTCTAAACAAACACGAAGTTGCAACGCGTAGACCCACGCATTTAAGAGGTCTTAGTCCTAGTTAAAAGTTAGGAACTTTTAAGGTCCGTTACTAACGCCTTTTAAGACTAATACTAATTTTAGGACCTGTATGAACACCAGTGTATATAATTCATACCTGAACTTTTAAAGAGTAAGCTTAACACTAAGTTAGGGCTAAGGAAAGCTGACTGAACCAACCATAACTTCATTCAGTTTGAAAATTTATTTTCCCTTCTTGTCCATTAGAGCACCAATCTGAGCATTACAACCTTACTCCATAATTCTTACTTCGGTGAAGGTGAGTTTAAGATTCTGTTGGAAAATCCATCGAGATGATATCACCTCGAAAAGTACCCAGTTTGATGATGACGATGTTGGTAGAGCTCGGGAGGTTAGCTATACCCATACCTCACATTTTGTAAAGTGATTCCAAGACGCTTCCCTTGAGACCATCAAATTGAATAGGAAAAAATGAGGAGCATGCTGATCCATATTTGATACTGAAGTGTCTGTTGGCGAGTACGACTTTAATTTTCGTATAATGTTGTGGTTGATTGCTCCTGATTTTTATCCCAGCCTATCATGGACCTTGTCAAAATACTGGTGAAATAATCTATGAAGGCATCTGAACAATAGTTCTGGTTTTCGATGTCACTTCTTATCTTTCTGTTTGTGCAATGAATTCGTCTCGGTCTTACACTCATCCGTCAAAAGCCAGCAGTTAAATATCAAAATCTAAAATACGGATATAAAGCTTTTTATTTGTTTTTTATTTGGAGTTATTGGAACGGCTCTCCATGCAGTTGTATTGTATTGCATTTGTGTTCTATATCGGCTTGTGGTTGTTTTTATCTGGGAGAAACGGTTTAGTGAATAACGTAATTAGCATGGTTTTGCGTCAAAGTTATGCACGTAGACATAATCAGATTGAGATGTCAATATCCAAAAGTCCACATCTTGTGAGAGTGTTGGCCATAACTTGCCCCTCTAGCCGGTTGTATTGGCAAGTGGTTAGGTTATGTAATTTTTCCAAAATAGTATGGTTTGAAGGAAAGTTTTGAAATTCAATGACTTTCGGCCATATTTTTGATCCGTGTTTCATATTGAAGTGTCTGTTTGCTGAGTACGACTTTAGAATTTCGTATAATATTGTAGTGGATTGCTTCTGATTTTGACCCCAACACACCATGAGACCTGTCAAAATACTGGTGAAATAATCTATGAAGGCATCTGAACAATACTTCTGGTTTTCGATGTCACTTCTTATCTTTCTGATTGTGCAATGAATTCGTGCCGTTCTTACATTCATCCGTCAAAAGCCAGTAGTTGAATATCAAATTCTAAAATACGGATATAAAGTTTCTTTTGAGTTATTGGAGCGGCTCTCCGTGCAGTTGTATTGTATTGCATTTGTGTTCTATATCGGCTTGTGGTTAGTTTTATCTGGGAGAAGGAATTTGGTGAATAACGTAATTAGCATGGCTAGACATAATCAGATTGGGATGTCAATATCTAAAAGTCAACATCTTGTGAGAGTGTTGGCCATTCATTGTCCCTCTAGTATTGGCATGTAGTTAGGTTATGTAATTTTTCCAAAATAGTAAGGTTTGAGACATAATATTAACCTTCCTATACTCACGTCAAAATGAAGGACGTATACTATACTATATAAGTCGGTCTCACAGACCGTATACGTGAGTATAGGAAGGTTAAGAATCAAAGCTTCGAGGAAAATCTTTCGGGTTGAAATTCAGTGATTTTCGGTCATATTTGTAATAGTACATTTTGCGACAATTTAAAATAATAAACAACAACACGTCTAAAAAGTTAACGTCAAACCGCAGAATACATATAACTTATTCTGTGGTCAAACGTCAACATGCCATCAAAAGATGGTGATTCCCCTTTGCTCTCGGAAAAGCTGAATATTCTGTGGTTTTGGTGAAAAGCTAGGTTCGCGTTGGTATCTTTGAAGTAGATATGTCTTCTACCCGGATCTGCCTGCTACCACTATGATAACCTTTAGCAGAATTTATTTGACTGGAATTTGTGAAAGATTTTTGTTACACAACAGAGATGCTGGAGTATCCTAATGAGCTAGGATTCTCAATCAAAGGTGGTAAATAAGAATACACAATATCACCTTTAACATTTTCTCCTTAACTTTCCGAAGTTACCTGTTTCGTCTTCCTGTCAAAGGAACTATGAACATATTCGCAGTACCCCATTCTACTTAACATTCGTCTACGATACATATTCATCATTCCCCAACTATCACGCGACTTCTTCGTCTACGACGATATTTCTTGATTTTTCATCTTCAACTTCCCGGCCCACCTTTTCCCGCCGTCTCGTCGCAATAAACAAGCTTCGACAAGTTTTCGTGTCGACTCTAGTTCGACCGTTCTCTTTCTCCGTTCTATTTCTCGTCGTCGGGGAAAAGACGCGCAATCTGGAATCTCCAATAAAACAGGCAATCTGAATATTTATGCAGATTACTACAATAAGTTCTTCGGTCCGCTTTGACGTTATGAATAGAGCAAATAGCAGAAAAGTAGTTCCGATATTTCCTCCTTCCTAGGAGATCCCTCCATATTTAAATGGGTACCGATTTTAGATTTATGATTGTTTACAATGAGGGGTTAGTCTGGACCGATTTTATTTCTCTGAAAGTTGTGTTCTGGAACTTGCTGTTTTTTTTGATGTAGTTTTTTCGTAAGTGATACTCGAAACTCTTGATAAATGTTGCTTGTTCTCGTTAAAATTTATTAGAATGACATAGATGGTTATGGAACTAGTTTTAACGATACTTCTCGATTGATAAAATTGAAAACACTTGAGATATTGAATTTATTAGATTAGAACTACTTCGCTGTAATTTTTAGTAGGTCATATTTGCAATCTTAGTTAAGGTACCAACAGCAGATTCGGTTCAAGCACTCAAGTTCTTCATAGAAGTCCTTCCAACTGAGGGAATGTTAAAGCTAATTAATTTTTCCTCCTCATACAAGCGAGAATTCCAGCAAGGATTCCATTGAGTGTCTGTGAAATTCTCTTTTTGTTCTGATACGTTTCAACGATCATTTGCATATTATCCTCCAATTACACGTATTTCGCACTTCATAAGCTATAATCTCCATCGTAATTTTGGCTATACATTATACGCGAGTGTTGGAATTACGTCGTTATGTCTTCCTATATCTTTTCTTTTCTTCACACACTGACAGACGAAACTAGAACGCAGCCTCTAAATGTTTGTTTCCACTTCGTTAGCCAACCGGGCGCACACGCAGACGTTTTAATCACCGAATCTGCGGACATGACAGTGTGCGAAGACTTTTCTGCGAAGTTTTGGCGCCAGTCCGGCGATTTTTAGAAGAACGCCGCGACGCTACAGCCTTTGATTTGATATTTAATTAAACATAGCGTTTGCTACAAATGTCAACAAAGCAGCGAAAGTGTTCGTCTGCGTCGAGACATCAGCTGGACGTCGGTCGATGTCGACTTCAGGAGTGCTTCGAACTAAGCCGGTTATAAATAAAGGAAGTTGTGTTCACATCTTCGGCGCGCCACATTTTCGAAACTTTGCAATCGAATTTCTGGAGTTCTTTTTCTGGTGTTGAAAAATCCTTCGTTATCGAAATATATACAACGCATAGTTAAAATGAGAATGGACCGTACTGAAGGAACCACAGGAACCAAAGGAATTAGGGGTTTTCATCAAAGTTGGTAGTGACAATTGGTGTTGATGAGTCGTCCTTTGGTGTTGGTCAACTTTCGCACTAGCACCCGATAAAATTTTAATATTTTTAAAATAAATTTGAAGCTTTTTACCGATTTATTAATAGTGTTTTTTTCTTAAATTCAGAATTGTCGCATTTCTGGTTTAAATACTTTGAAGGAACTGAGAAACGCGGCTGTATCACCAGCGTCATATTTATATACATATGTATGTATTTCTATGATCGGGGCAGCACTCGACACGCGACTCAGTATTTATAATAATAATAATAATAATTTTTATTAACCCGTTAAACCAGAAAGTCTTGGGCTCGTCAAGTCAATACAGTCTATACATTTACAAAGACACACAAATACAATATATAAACAAATTCACAAAGTTATCACTTATCTACCGGGATAAGTCCACCTGCTGAATTGCTGTATAAAAGTCACGCTGCAAAGGCACATATCCCGCAGTATATTCTTTGCTATCCTTTTGAAATGTTTGGTCGGGGGATCTGACATCGTAAACGGCAGAGAATAATCTCGGACTTCTTTATACGCTTATGCGGATTTAGGAGGAATTGTAGGAGTGATTATTTGCGCGTGTACTTCCAACTTTGACTTAATATGGACAAGGTTTAGATTTACCACCTCAGAATATAGTGTTATTTATTTTATTATGTTTAATTCTTGAAATATTGGCTGGCACGATTCACTACGCCTAGCTTTTACTATGCTCCTCACTGCAGCCTTCTCTATTAAAAATACTCGTTGCGGTTGAATGAAGGAAGCCTTTCCCCAACCCAATATTCCATAGAACAAAGCGTAGTGAAATAAACCATGATATGCAGTGAGAACGGCACACGCACGTCAACTAATACTGCTGTTCATCGTACAGCATAAACGAATTTTGAGAGTCTGGTGCAGAGGTGTTCTATCTATGGTACCCACGATAACGTGGAATAGAAAAAGGTATCCAAAAATGTAAGAGAAATATTACTCCCTGCCTTCGCTTTGTGTAAATACACATATTTGAGTTTTTTGGTCGTTCCAATAAAACTCATTGTTTTGAAACCGAATCGGAGCATGAGCGACAATTTGTTTAGTGATCGACTCTTTTTATTGTTGATCTGTTTATTTACATGGGGAGTAGTAATATGGTTAACAATGGGCTATTAAACAATTTCATGTGTTCAGAAATGTTATATCTGTTATGGAAAGGAAAGGTCCTAGAATTAACCCTTGCGGTACACCCCTTTTAATATCTAATGCACTACTCATTCTCCCGTCAACTTGTACCACCTGTGTCCTGCCATGAAGGTATGACCCTATCAAGGAATTATGAATACCTCGTGTTCCGTAAAAATCCAATTTGGTCAGTAGTAGTTCATGACCAACAGAATCAGAAGCACGAGACAGGGCTGCAAAAATGCCTTTACATCTGCTTTCGTTCTCGAAAGCTTCCTGTATGGTATTAGTCAATCTAATTATCGCATCAGATGTGCTTCTTCCTCGCCTGTAACCGAACTGACCATCAGAGATCATCTCTCCACAAACATTGAAAATTACTCCAGAATCGCGCATTATAACACCTTAGAAAAACTAGATAATACATGTATCTGAGGCTAATTCTGAGGAAGCAACTCGTCCCCAGGCTTATAAAGAGGAAGTACACGAGCACAGCGTTTAAGTAGATATGTATTGACGTCATAGATATCTAATGTCTTTTTAGTTTTCAAACGATTCACAATAGCCAGGGCCTCACTTGTCGATAAAAATATAGATGAGTCCAAATTGTGGATGTTTGCTTGAATGTCGACTTTTGCCAATTTGTTGACTATTTCGCCTGCATAATTTACAAAAAAAAAAGAATTCAATATGTCAAGATCAATATTTAGTTCGTGGTAATTTTTGGTCCTCCCGGATTCATTATTTATGATTTCCCATGTCGTTTTTGCCTAATTAAATTCAAAATCTTATTTAGATTATCTTGACATTTTGTCTCATGTAGCATACGATTATAGTCACCTCTACATTGTTTATATCAATATTTGTTAGTTTCTGTAGGATTGCTTTTCAAGTTACTGTGCATTAGCAATTGATTGATCAAATTAGGAGTTGCCCTGAATATTTTCGTAGTGCGTTTAAAGAGGTGCGTATCTATGGAAAGGCATTATCAAAATTATACATGAAGTTTCTGTGAAAGATATCGGTCTTTTCATTTACGATAGTGGCTGGTTGTACATCCCTCCAGCTCTCACTATTTAAATAATTGTTAAATATATCCGCATTGTCTTCTGAAAAATTGCGAGTCAGTTTAGGAAAGCGACCGTCCTCAGCCCTATGGGTCTCGCCCCATGGACAACGTCGACATCTGCGGGTCATAGTCCGACATACCCAGCTCCAATATCCCGCGCTCGCCACAAATAAAATCGGCGAAGATATCGAGTCTCGTTTTTCAACGTTCGGCCATTTTTAAACGAAAAAAGTGGGGCGATCCGGTTACCTTGTCTCGTACAAGACGACTGTTTCGGATCGTGAATGGCGGCCGTAAAAAGTTTTTAAAAATCGTCGGTTTACGCGGTCGCTGAACTCGATACATACGCGCGATTTTATGGATCCGTATACGCCTACGTTTTTCCTTCGAACCAAGGTGAAACGTCTTTTAATATTTTCGACACGGAAATTGCTTTACGCCCTCCCGTAACGTGCTTTTGGGAAATTAATATCTATCGCGTGCAGTAAATCCATTTTTACCGTCCTTCCATCCAGATCCGCCTAATGATAAAGGCTATACGGTCGGCGATCTCGAGTTTTGGGAAGTAGAAGAAACGAGACGGGTCCTTAATCACGGGCCAGTTGGCACCGTATACCGGTGAATTTCGGCGTCGAAATTCTAGGTGGAGAAACTGCAGTTTCTAGCGCGTAACGTTCGAAGAGTGAATTCCGTAACGTAGGTGACCCGGTAAAAGGATCCGTGACACGTAAATTATGATGACAAATATGTTTATGCGGCTGTTGTACTGTCTAGTGCAGTAGTTGTCAATTATCCGGTAGTCAACGACGCTCCTCTCCTCGCAGAGTCTTTTGGTGATTGACGAATCTCTTAGCCATACGACAGTTTCGTCGAAATGCGAAAAATATTCTATATATTAGGTACAAGAAATTCACTACAAAGGGCATTCTAAATCACTAAAAGGCTAATAAATCCGGGCACTCAATCTTTTTAAACTTAAAATATTTAATTCCACTTCCTACGTTCATACATTCGATCCATTTTACGTTTTGCAAAAGTCAAGCTGATTTGAGTGCAAGCAAAATTGCCGCCCGGAGAGATGCAATATTCCCGGTTGAAAAGACGAGTGACCCGTTGCTATAACCCATTCAGCCTCGTGGTACGTATAGAAGAATTGTGGTGTACGGTCGGCTACATCTCATTTTTGTTGACGTATGAATGTTGTGAGTTTTGTGATCGTTCCAGTAAATGGTACGTGGTAACAAATTACTCCAATCGTTCTTTAGTCAACGGTTCGAAACTTGCTTGAAATTCCTAGGGATTCTAAACAAATTTAAAGTTTATTTTTGACCTCTCGAACATTACGTTCTGAACATAGATTAGATTAGATTACTTGAGGTGGCAATGATGCCTGTTCCACTGCGACCTTTTCCAGATCTATTGTAGTCCTCATGCTTCAATAGAGTACGTTCTCCAGTTTTGTTCCTTTAATTAAACTTAATGGCTTCGAAAGCGGTTCTTTCGCATATAGTCTCGCCTCGGGATATTCGTCTCCCACGTGTGATACTCGCGTCCTCGGCAAAGATTCTGGGCTTACCAAAAGTACCTATATATTGCTACCAAGCCCACCTTTAGCTACGAACTGAAGAAGATAAGCAAGTAGCAAAGATTGGCAATTCCACTGAGCAAAATAGAATCCAAAAGTTGAGCCTTCTCTTTTTTTTGTAATTCAACACCCACGGTTTTATTTATTTAGACGATAAATTAACGTCCCAAAAATATGCTCTCCACTTTTGCCGCACATTCAATTCCCGGCATATCAAGGGTCGTATGTGTACACACATACCTCCATCGATGCGTAGGTGTGGTGTAGGTTACGGCTACAAATCAAAATCGTGTATCAGTTAATTATTTCCCCGAATAAAGCGTATTTATCAATCCCACGTGGAAAGTGGACGGGATAAATAAACACATCAGGAGGCAGCGGTAGCCGGTACCGGTTCGGAAGAGAAGCGGAGGGCACGGGCGATACCGCGAGGGAAGCCGGAGGGAGCGACGATAAGGCCGCCACGGTGGAATTGTTTATCGGTAAACCGGATCCATACGTAATGTGTTTATCTGCGATGGATGTTCCGTGTACGTAGCGGCCATGTTGCTGCAACACTTGACATGATTAATAGTTGTACTCCTGCTGCCATTAACAGCGAGGCCTCGGCGACCACCACCACCACCTCAGGAGCGCTACAGAACGCCTAGTGTTGACGGTGTTGCTACCTCGGCGCGTCCGAACATCGTCGCTAATCAATCCGTTCTAACTCGCCTACTTATTCCGTCTATAAACTCCTGATAGCGACGATGGAGACCGAACCGTTGCTCATAAACCATTTCCGATTAGGAATGGCTGAGGAGGCGTCTATGGATTCGCCCAGAATCACGGTTAGTGCCCGAATGTCAAGCACGTGGATCAATGAATGAAAACAGCATTCAGATGCTATTTAGGAATTCAGAAATTATAAAAAGCTATATGACTTATGTAATTGCTCCAGTTTTACTAATTGATAGTGCGATACACATACGTACGTAGAAATACGAATCTTTATAATAGAGATTTCGGTCCCATAAGTCACTTGGTACTTTTCGATTTACTACACTGAGAAAGCAGTTTTATCATAAATGTATTATTTATCATTTATTATCATATAATTATACTGGCCGACACGATTTTCGTAACGCAGTTCAGCCCATAATCTTCACAATGCTAATACCTTTCTAATAATGGAAAAAATATTCATAAAGACATAATACGTCCAGTCTTCAATGGGCTCAAAACCCATCGCGCAAGAATTAAGAGCTTGAAAATCATTTGTAAGTGAAGCGAGTGAATTTTTAGGAAAAATATGGATGCAAACTACGAAAAACTAGTTTACGAACTTTTAGACTCCTACAAACCGCCTGATTGCTGAATGTCATCAAAAATTCACTTTCTCCACTCCCATCTTTCATTGTTTACTAACAATTAGGGCGCTGTTAGCGACGCACAGCGTGAAATGGAAATTCGGTACTAAGGACCATAGAATCCAGCCATGATGGGTGATCACTGTTGGTTTTTAAAAAGAGAAGATGTGACCCCACATAAAAGGAAAAAATAAAATTAACGTGTTCCAAATTAATATTTTTGATGTTTACTTTTTCTTAGATCTCAACTTAATATAAATTATAAATATAGAAGATATACAGGGTTCAAAAACTTGTTCAATAATTTTTTCAATAAATATTACAGTTCTACTTATGGCTTGTCTAATGTAACAAGAAAACTTTGCGTGTTAGATTTTTGTTGGTCATTTTCGTATTCAGTTAGGTTAATTGTACTATAATATGCTATTCAGCTTCATGTTGCAAAGAAATATTTTTTTTTTTTTTTGGCCAGTACTAGAAAAATATTTTTATGTTAATATTTCACGTGATAAAATTTGAATGATCCTTTATATCAGCATTTGGAATAGCATGCTGAAAATAGAATCGTGTAGCAGGTACTTTTATTTTAAAAATAAAAACGTCGAGTATTTATAAGAACTGATATTCATACCAAAAGCACATTATTTCCTTCTATAAATTTATTCTAAATAAAGGATAGAAAAGTAGAAATCTACAAACTCTCCAATGAATGGCCTGCATTGAGGTTCATTTGTTAGGCAACTTGCACAGAAAGTTGTGCAACGACTGCGCTGCAGCATACATTGCATGTGTCAATGATTATCACGGAAGGAATTGTGCTGTTTCCTTTGTAATTGTTACTCTCAAGTATCTTTTGAAACTAGTTTCCTAATTATTCTAGGTGGCTATCAGCTTATAGTAAATATGTACTCTAGTATTTTATATATGTAGTTCTCCCATGTATATAAATTATTAGACGGACGTTTCAATATAATTAGCTTACTTATACTATATTCTTTTATCCCTGTATAAGATGAGATAGTTTGCATTTTTCCTGAGTATTTAGTGAATAGAAAGATTGTTCGGAGAAGAAATATGATCGCTCTATGTCAAATGATTTAATTCAGAATATTATCCCCCAACCATTTCCAATTTTGATCATTTTTTACAGGGTGTACCAACGGGATCTTTTGGAAGTTTTGCAAAGTTTCAGCCTGGTGTGTAGCCTTCGTAGAGGCGCCAAAGTTATTTGCATAAAAGTCACTTCCACCACGCGGAAGTGATTCGAAATAAATGGCCAAGTTTGTCGTATTACTGCATCGGATCCATGAAAGCTAACTTTCCGAAAATTGGTATACTCAGTCAACTTTTTATAGTGGACACAAAACTGCTATGAATGGGTTTGAAGCCGCACTCAACATCTAACACTTTTATCTATCACAAATTTGATAGATAAAATAAGCAGCAAAATTTTAAATAAACAAAAACGGCAAAGATAAATGAAAAAGTGTTAGTGCGCAAATAATTTTAATTAGAAAAAGAACTTAGAATTTATAAGTTCTGGGATGACGTATTCCATCTCGAAATAATCTTTTCACCTCTCTAGGTAGAAACATATGACTCCGATGTGTAGAAAGGAAATTTAGTTTGCATGAATAGAATTTAACAAATCACGCTTAATTCGGTAAGATACGATTCGAAGGTACTTACCTCGTTGCTACCGAGACACGGATTTGGTATAATGCCAGTTTTATTAGCAAAAACAGGAAGCATTCATAAAGAGACTTCCCAAAATGTACTGCAATTGCTTGGTTTTCATTAAATCGACTGAGTTGAGTTATTAGCTGATCACAGTACAATTCATTTTTAATGCAGTTAATGCAGTATGAGCTTTCCTAGGACGTTGGAGAAGTTTTATCCTTTTGTTCTCATGAGGATCAACCATGAGAAGACCATAAAAGTAACGAAAGACAGAAAAATATTTTAAAATAAAATCAATGAAAGCGAGAACGCGATAGAGCTAATTACGTTGGCCGACACATTTGGGTTTGTCACAATTAACAAATACTTAATTTTCTTTTATAAGATAATAAGGAGTAAAAGTAAGTCCCTAAGAAGTAAGTCTAAAAGAAGAGAAAATTGGACAAACAAAGATATTGTTTTAGGAGCACAGATTTGTCGAAACGTAACTGAAATGCTCTGCGGTCGTTGAACTCGGCGTTTGAATCATTTAGGCCTACGAACTGGCCGTAAAAGTAAGGAAGCACGTTCTATCCAAATATACACTTCACCCTGCTTTCCATTATGTCGTCCAATATTACTAGGTTTACATTTATTTTTCTAAATTGGAAACATTTGCCTGTATTGTTCAATCACATGACCCATTTGACCTTGGCACGAATTTTACTAGCGCTTGCATTTCTACTTCTAAATAATAAACATTTCTTGTGAAACTTGCGAAACTTCAAAAATTAATGTCGTCTTTCCTGTGATAACCACAAATTTCGGTTTATTTTATTTGAACTTTTTCTGCTTTAAGTTGTTGCATAAGTTGTGAAAAGTACGGTAGAATCACAGAAGAAAGAACAGCATCAAAATCTATGACACAGTAATGGAAAATGACAAAATATAGGCTAAAGAGGAAATGGTGGGAAGAACTAATGTCTATAAGACTAGTATCAAATGGGAAGAAGTCCAGAATGTAGTCCTAAAACGAAATCCAAATTTGCCTAGGAGTAAAAAGAAGAAAAACTATATTTTCACCGGTCCTCGTCATAGGATCTTCTTATTGAAACGAACTAACTAGATTACTGTTTCAGCATTTCTTTATAAGATGTGATCGACTTCGAAGTTTAAGTACAATCATTTTTTCGTGTCACTAAAATTATTCTTTCCGTATTCTTTTACCTACTTCACTCCGACACTAAGGCGCCGTTTAAGCTCGCGAATTCCCGTGTAAGAGCGAAAGAAAGTGGTTCGCGCGGGCGACGCGACGGTGGAGGACGACGGGAAAGAGGAGAGGAGAATAATGAAAAGTGGGCTCGAGCTTTTTAGACTTTGATGTATTCACAAATTCATACCGACTTCACGTCGATGAACTCTAAAAACTCATCTTTTCAAAACGTAATTTATCTTCGTTTCACGGTTGTTTTCAATGTTTGCGTCCGTGCCTCCGGAATAATTGAAGGTTACATCGGTGTGTGGCAATTCGTTTTCCCCTTTTCGCCCCTTCTTCTCCCCTTTCTACGTCTATAGTAACAGGGGCGTTCTCGCGTTGACGCTTTCTCCTGTTCACTAGCTGACCTTTCGTCCTTTTTGCGGGAATACACGTACACATATGTACGTCTCGTGCTCGATCAATCGCGATTAATACGACGATCGTGTAGTTTTCGATGATAAACAGTATTTATGAAGAAATAAAATATTATTTGTTTCTAATATTGGTCATAATTTTATCAGAAATTAATAATAATCATAATGCTTTATTTCTTAAGCAGTTATTGACATCGGCATAGAAAATTTAGATAGATACATAATTTCTAATTTTTGGTGGTTGAAGTTACACGATGACCTACCTTAACCGTACAGGAGCAAGAAATAGGAAATTACATGCGTCAAGGAAATCCTCATCAAACGCGACTTTGATGCGTTTCAGAAATAGATAATAGAGACACTGAGGTTTATTGGGTCGCAAATCATAGTTATTTATGTTGAGGCACGGGGATGGTCAACGATACGTGGCAAGCAGTAAACCTGGGTAACAAATCATTTTAGCAGGAGAAAACTTTGATGGCACGCAATTATTATATTATATAGCGATTCACGTGTGCAGTTGCATAGCGTTCGTTACCTAACATAAGCAATAAAGATTAGGTAAAATTAGAAATGCTAAGGAGGTAATTACAAGAACTAACACGATAAGACGATGTAGAATTTGTAACCCAATTTCTTGAAACAAATACGATTTTACCCACTGAAACTTTTTGTGGAGAAATTCGGCGAAAGACTGCCAAGCTGGATAAACGTTCCTGAAATTTTCATGGGGTCTAGGCGTGTATTTTGAAGACGAATAAGTAAACAAATCTATTGGGATCCTGTTCAAAACGGCAACAACGCACATTTGTGTAAATTCTCTGAAGAAGAACATACGCCTTTAGTTCGAGGAAAATGAATTTTATTTGGACGGTGAACGTTACATCGGTGGACAATTTTTTCCTACGGAAAATTAGTATGAAACCCGCATTCGTTATCGGCACTGCTTAAAACTCAATCATTTTGAAACTTACCCGCAACTTGAAACTCGTAGTCCTAGCACTGGTGACAACATGAAGAAATCCTAGCAGCGTAGCAGCGAAAATAGATCGCCCTTGAGATTAACACCGAAAAGACATAATCGCGAACAAGGAGAAGTGAAAATCTTAAAATAGGGCACTACATCAAAAGTTATGAAATAAATCACATATGCAGTTCGGTTTAGAGATCAAGCTCATATCTAAAGAGGAATAATCACAAAATCATTTCTTTGCTGAGGATATAAAACACGAAACCAAGAACAAAAGAAAACCTGGAAGTCTCTAGATAAAAAATGTCATCATAAACTGCTGGAACTCTCAGCGAGTAGATTTGAATGGGAAAAATATTATCGTTTTGAGGAAGTTATAAGTTTTAAGATGTAGTTACAATTATGTTCTTGTAGTTTCTCTTTGTATGATTCTCTGGAACTACACCAAGAGGAGAAAGAATAACTTTGATATTATATCAAAACCTTAAATGTTAGAATTGCGTGATGTTACCGAGATTGTAGATTTCATCATTTAATATTCGTAACGTACTTATCCTGTAAATCGTTTTCATCTTCTCAATAAGTTACGTATATCCTCCTGTAGAAAAGGCAAAAGAAACTCCAATTCTCTTGTTGACTGAACGCCTAAACAGCATCCCTTAAATGAATGCCGAGGGGAAACGAAAGAGGAAAAAGGTAACCCAATAATAGAAAAGAAAACAGCATCTCGTCATCCCCAATATCTGTCGTGTACCAGATGAAAAAGCAGAGACACAACCTCTCGACGCTTTCCGATTTCTTTCGCAATTTATCCGTTGATTTGTTATTCGTTTGTCATATTATTCTTCTTCGCCCGCTTATTTATCATGGCGTCATACTGTTCCGTTCGGATCGGTAGTAGTGAGTGGGTACGGGGCCGATGGAAAGGGGGAAACAACTTCCCACCTTGCCGCCGCCTTCGTATATTGCTTCTTCTCTATACCTTTTTCTCCCGGTGTCGTTGCATTCGCTGAATATTGGATACGGCGTCCTCGCTCGCGGAAAGACTAAATATTTTATTTCTCGATCCCGGTTGTGGTGAAGATGTACGACGCTAGTTTACATATGCTGAACGTGATTGGAAAGCGATTTTCAGCGCACCGGTGTTCGCGCTCGTACGTACAACACACGCGCGTATGTGTTTGCCGGGGAAAAGTTTTCGATGCCATTTATTTCCCCCGTCGTCCGCCACCGCACTCTGCGCTCCACGGCGTTTACCTCCGAAAAGTTTCGAAAGTGCATTCCGATCGTATTCGTTTAAATATTGCAGTTTAAACGTTTTCGGGGTTATAGCTTTGGCGTCGTTTAATTGCGATTTATGGCGTTTTAAAGGTGATCGTAAGGACGTAATTCCTTTCCATCTCGAGTTTAGAGTGAGTAGGTGTTTATTTTCTGAAGCTGGAAGATTGCTCAAACTATAGTTGAAATGATGTACTTGTGGATTGCAAGCGCGGGAGTTAGGGGTTAGTATATAAGGGTTCATTCTCAAAAAATTTACCTGAAGAGTGCTTCAATGATATTCCTATGTGTTAGGTAGGTACTACTAATACATACCTTCAAATAAAACAAAAGGCGTTACATAAAGGAAGATCAAATAATCATCAAAGTTTCACAAAAAATGTCAGTGTGATCCTTGATCTTTCATTTCCATAGACAACTAACAGAATGTGGTTCATAATCTGAAGTGCCCGTTCTCATACAAATACATACTTTGATTTCAAGGCCTTCATTCTGGAAAATAGAGATTTGCAAGCGTAGGTTGAGGCACCGTATGCACATATCTCAAAAACTAATGCTTTCAAAATCGGAAATTTATGTTTATCAACCAAATTCCAAAAGTCTTCATCATTTTTATATGATTTTAGGAACACGTCGTTCTTCATTGTGATTACTTCCAGTTCTAGTTCTGCATAGTTATGGTCAACGTCAAAATAGGTTTTGATCATTTCTGCAAAATTCTCTTCTAGAAATGGATTCAGTAGAAATATCTTTTGCACGTACACTCATATGATGATACATTTAAATTTGGAAAATGGAATGTTGAATTCCTCAGTAAATGCGATTTCCATAAAGTTATTTTGTATTTCCATATACTTACCGAACTCATCATTTTCAAATTATTTATTTATTAGTGGTAGAGATCTATCATATAAGATATTATTTTTACCTTGCATTTCCAAGTCTAATTCATGTGGTTTCATAGTTATATCCGTCAGAAATCCCAAATCTGTAAGCCATAAGTGATCACTTAACTATGGATACTCATCATTTCTTGATCCCGAGATCGTCTTATTACCCTAATCAAACAAACAAATCTGTATGTAATCTTAGGTCAGCATGATCAGCATCTTCATCTTTTAAAAGCTGCTGGAACAAGCGATGTTGCATTGCCGCAGCTTTGATGGAGTTGATTATCTTTACGGCAATCTCTCTCACGTGTTTAAACCGAAGAATTTTGGCACATAACGCTTTCTGGTGGATAGTGCAATGGTAGTGGGCGAGTTTGGGAAACATTTCGTTTTCTATACAAAATCTTAAAATGACATTTTAATAATCACACACAGCTATGCGATGTCGGATATATCGATAGATTTGTCTACTTGAAGAGAAGAATGCTTACATCTCCTGATATCACTTGCTAAGTCCAATTCCACATCAATAGCAATATTTTCAGTCCCTCCCGATACAGTTCTGTCTGATAAGGGTATTGCAGCAATAATTTCAGTTTTGTTCTTGAAATATTGGAAGATAGAATCAGCAGCTGTTAGGAAACCTTCCTTAAGTATTTCTCCGTCTACAGAAGGCCTTTTTTCTTACCGAACAGATGAGAAACTTTCAAAGACGCAATAGTAGCCCTTTTTGAGAGCTGAGCTGGCCTGGTGAAAACATTTTGTTGCTTTGGTAATGCTGTTTTCAACTCGTCGATTCGTTTCTTTCGAATTTCCGTATTCAGCGGGAAACTACTGTTGAGTGGCGAATGCATTGGTTGTAAATGTCTTTCAATGTGACCTTTTTTAGGTAGTGCTAAACTGGCTTTGCACAGTAAGCAAATACTTTTTCCATTATATTTAATGAAACACAACTGTTCTTCCTACTCATTAGTAAAATAATAAGTTCTTTGTCTTTTACTCATGTTGCCAATGACTGATAATATCAAGTCAATGTACAAAGAAGACAAATGTTGATGTTTGGTTTCGTTTTAATCGCTTTAAAATAATCAGAGGCACAAAAAATAATTTCACGAGAATGTTCGGGAATAATCATCCCCGTCTTTGTTGATATCTTCGATGCCGAACTCGATGCAGAAGATGACATTTTGACTTAATGTTTAAAACTGGATTTTCTTCAAGACATGTCACGTACGTTACTGAATAAATAGAAACGAGTGAAAGAAAGAGCAAACGTTTATTTTCCGGTTCAAGGATACCTTCGGAGACGATAAGGAAGGAATAAAATATATGGATCTTCGAGGAAGTTGATTCAAAGTTATAAATTTTAAGATCAAGTTGAAATTCACGCATTCCGATAGATTTGCAAAAGAAACTGCCATTCTTTGGATTTTAGACTGTGGGAGGTTTAGGAAAGGTCAATTACAGGTTCTGTTAGACGAAGTCGAAGTACGTAAACTTTAATCTCAAAACGATAAGCTTACACCCGAACTATGCAAAGCAATTGGGAGGGTCAACATATAGTACGACCTGAGCAAACGAGAATAAACTTATTGTGGAAGGAGCGCGCTCGAGCTGCACGAATTTTTATCTTGGGATAAATAGCGAAAGCTGACGAGTAGTGCTTGGTTTGTTTCCATTGCAAGCGGTGACACGTGCTCCGTTACCATTAAAGCAAGCATCTGCAATTGTACCTTACCTCATTCAAGATACGGTTTGGAGATGCTTGTCTCCTTGCTGGCGAAACATGTGTCACCAGATTTAGTTAAGCAATTATGTGGTGAAGAGTTTCTTTTGCGATGCAGTGTGTAGAAGCCGGTGCATTCCTTCGCATATAGAATTATATACACTGCGCCTCAAAGGTATTCGAACTCTCGTGTTTGGCACTTCAGTTAGTGAAAACGAACAATTACGAGTTTACTGCACCGCTTCACATTCTACATTTGATAGTCTTCTTAGGTGCCGTCCGTCTCAAGGTTGATGATCAATATGGCAAAATGGATAGTAGCCGGTGTAATTTGAAATTTTTCCGTTCCCTTTCTTTATTCTTGATCCTTATGTCTTGCGCATCTTGTCTTTGTGTTCCGTATCATGTTGGACTGTTACTATCCTCTCATGGTTGTGGAATCTACGAAGTTTTGATAGCTAATATGCTGGTCTCCAAGATGTCTCTGATAAGATTGGTTTATGGCCAAATACAGCATTTAGATTTCTTGTCTATACATTCTTCAAAATCCTCGATTTTCTATACAAAATCAAATTTGATGTCGGTATAGCCACACATATCACTTATGGATATAATTTCAAACGACCCCTCCGACTGTACAATGAAAAAAATCACATGATATACGGTGGCACCCTCCACCCTCGGGGCATCAGGTATTAAAGCAATGAAAAACATGTTTGTTTATGGGCGCTTGCAGCTCATCAATCCGATAGGTAGCCCGTAAAATCGGCGTCAGCTGTCGCTCCTGCATTCGTACACAATCGTGTATAAATAAATCGCATTGAGCAGCGATTATTAGTGTTTAAGGACAAATAGCGCGTAACTCGACGCGCGTGGCTACGTGGCACGAGTTATTGCAGTAATTGAACGTCTGAATATATACGGTTGCGTCGAACGAAGTTGGAATATTTAAATTAGGTAACGTAATTGTTTAAAAATTCACGTGCCGGTGGTTAGAGTTCGTTAGACGGTTAGTAGGTGCATGACAATGGATAATTGGATATATGGATGTGTTTGAATTCGTCCAATTTAAAATTTACGCTAATTCTGCAACAGATGTTGCTAAGGAAAAAAGAAGTTTGTGACAAGTCATTATTTGTTTCGATGAAGTTGTAAATTACAGTGAAGAAACATATATGAACTCTACAGGACGTACAAATATGAAATATTTTACTAAACCCACGCACTTCGAAGTATTTTAAGGAATTGATCCATTTATCACAACCTACGGGAAAGACGAGGACGAGCAAAAAACGAAGAAAGGATCCATATTTATGTGGAGAACTGCCAGTGAAGGCTTCCATTCAAACCGGATGTATCCAGAAGGAAAGGGCGACCAGAGAAGAGAGAGTATTCATGTAAATAATGCTGAATCAAGGTATTTTATAGTTAGCATAACAAAGAATTCCTCCGCACCGGTGCTCGAGCGAGCGAGCGGGATGGAAGCTCGCGGCGGCGGCAAGGAGGCAGGGAAAAGGCGGTCGTATAAAATAATGTTACATTTAAGGATGCGATATTCGGGCCTCGACGCAGCCAGGCAACCCCAGAAGGTCCCAAACTACTAAAACCTTTTTTATCTGACTATTCCAGTGCTCAGGTGAGCGTAGAAATGGTCACGAAAACATCGCCAGGAGGGTCACAATGAATATATATTGTGTGTTGGGGAGCGTGTGGGTGGACGAATTCTGGCCGCCTCAGATGTTTTCTCCGCAAGAACAACTTCTAGTCGGTAGGGAAGATGGGGAGGAGATGTCTCCTTGCGTAGAACGGGGAAATACGATATAATATAGCGGTAACGAAATTTACTTACTGAAGAATGGTTGGGGCCGGATGCGAAATCGCATTGGCGATGTAATACTGGATATTCGGTATGGCCGGGTTGTGGTCTAGAAAGTTACAGAGAAACGTCAATGCTCATTTAAACAATTTGGAATTTTTTCTATATTTATTACCATGCATCTCGTTTAATTTAATTTTCTGATATACCGCGGAGTTCCGTTGAATACGTAACCGAGCGATAAAATGTTATTGAAAGGTGTTGGGCGTGGGCGAGCAAGCATCAAAACATCTTTAATTAAATTCTGAATTCACGTTTGCATACGAATATGCCCAATGGAAGCGCGAACAAGCGAGGAAAATCCGCGGAAACTCGACAGCGCAAATCGGGACTCGGATGAGATTTTTTTTTATTATTGGAGAGTTGTTAATATATATCCGAGAGATAAACCGGAAGGTGGCGGGGGTGCGTGCCGCTGCCGCATCAGAATTATAAAATAAATGCCGGTGGGAATAATACGATTAATTTTTTCTCTGCGCGCCTCCGCGAAACGCGACGCTTCGGCGGCGGGGCGCGTCGCTTTATGCGATTTGAATTTTATTTGCGCGTACACCCAGGTTTTATAATTTAAAAATTCTGATTGTGTTGTTATCTTGGCGGCGGTCCGTGAAAGCCGCGGGAAGAGGTAAAAGGGTGCGGCGGAGGGCGAACGGTACGCGCGTTTGTTGCGAGGGGAACGGGAGAATAAATCGCTTGGGAACCGACTCCGGACGTCGACAGAGGATTTGGATAAACGAATTGTATATACGGTGATTTTTAAAAGTGTTGTGCTGTTGTTTTGGGGCATCGCCGGTTTAGTACGTTTTTTTTCCTCTCGCTTCCATCCTGCGATTCGTATTCAATTTACTCGATGTAATTCTGTTCTTACTGCATTCCAACGGTCGTTAGGTGTTTACCAGCATTTTAATCACATATTTGCATATATAAAGTTGCTTTATCTAGGAATCGAAACCAGATTAAGGTTGTGATTTACTCGCTCTTAGACATAGAGTCAACTACAGTTTAATATATCGTATCTAACCGGGCGGAGAATCCGGTCCTGACATCAGAAAACACGTTTGGTGTTTGCTACGTTATAAAAACGCAAAATACTGCAGAGTTGCGAACAAATAAATCAAAAAATAAAACAAAGGTGACCAGTACTACCGGAAAAGTGATTGTTGCGTGAGTAAGTAGTACAAATAGATAAAACAGTTAAAAATAATTAAGAGGTCCAGAAAACATAAATAGTCTACTACAATATATGCACGGATAAGAGCTCAAGGTCCGACGGGACGATCGGCCAAGGGCTTTTTGCGCGCTGCCATCAGAAAGAAATACACTTTGGAAGAAACAAGAAAGAACAGAGCCGTACTCAGATAATCGAAACATGAATAACAAAATAACCTTTCGTATTTAACTCGACAACCAAGCACTACGCTAACAACCCAAGCCCAAATGACAGGCATGGAAAGAATCGAAAAAATGTACCAACAACTGGACGAAAACATGAAGCAAATGAATATTAAGATGGATAATTTTGTACAGGAAATGAAACAAATCAAAGGAGAGAAAAGGAGAGAAAAAAGGGGTTAGCGAAGAAGAAAACGAAATGGAACCGGAAACAACAGAGAAAGTAAACAAGATAACGTAAAAAATAAAAATTGATATCGATCAGAGAAACGAAATAGACGAAACAAGAAGAATACGGAAATACATAAAAGGCAGGAAGATATCAATTTTCACGAATACAAGCACTCGAAGTAGAATACTAAGAAATAGAAAATATTTGAGATATACAGAAATGTGGACTGATGAGGATTACCCAAAGAAAATACAAGGGGAAAGAACGGTGTTAATACCATTACTAAAAGAAATGAGAAATAAGCGACATAAAGCAATGATTAAATACAACAAACTGATAATAGACAACGAAATACAAGGAACCAAAATAATACAAATCATCGAGAATACCAGCCAAAAGCGAACAGCACCAGACCGATCACCGGAAACTAGTAATATCGATGAACATCTCCGAAAAATAACAAGAACATCATTTAGAAAAAACTAGAAAAGGCAGATAGGAAAGGTAAAGACGAAACAGATCGGGCAATGGAAATGGAAATGGATAAGGTACGTGAACAAAACAAAACACACATAAACAGAAAAATACACAGGGAGACAGAGATAAAAAGCAGAAAAAGATTATGGAAGGTGGGAGCATGGAATATCAGAAGATTGAATGGCAAAGAAAACGAATTAATAAGTAAATTTGAGGAAACAGCCCTCGGAATACGACTAATAAACGAAACAAAAAGGAAGGGAATCGGAAGAATAAGCCTAAGAAATGACCATATACTGATTTGCAGTGCGGTGGGGGCAACTCAAACAGCAGCGGCGGGAGTGGGATGCATAATACATAAACGACTAGCAAATCAAATTAGAACATGGAAGGCTGTATCTGAGAGAATTCTGCTGATAGAGATAGGAAATGAACAGGGAGATGTTAGATCAATAATATCAATATACCGATCAGACGAAAATGGAAAAAAGGAAGATAAAGAAAAATTCTGGAAGAACTAAATGCAACAACAGAAGAGGCTAATGGAACAATCTACATAGCAGGTGACTTTAACAGCAGAGTGGGAAAAAAGATGCTGAAAATAAGACAATATTAGGAATGCATGGAGAAGAAATACGAAATAACAACGGAAAACGATTACTAGAATTCTGCAGACTACAAAATATAATAATTACCAACTCCTTCTACCCACACAAAGATATACACAAGTACACCAGAATACAACCAAACAGAGAAGAAAGGTCAGTAATAGATTACATCGTAGTGCAAAAGAAAAGAAAGGAAAAATATAATGGACGTGAGAGTAAGGAGAGGAGCCGACATAGATAGTAATCATCACCTACTGGTGTCCAAAATAAAACAAGTGCACATAAAAACCGTAAAATGGACACGACCCGGTAAAGAAAACCATGTAACAGTTAAAACATACAAACTCAGAAAGAGGCAAAAGAAAGGTCATTGATAGAATTCGGGAACATAATGGAAAAGAATAGCTCCAGCAATCAAAAACTTTTCTATAGAATGCTAAAATCCTGGAAAAATGAGGACCCGATAGCAGAGATATACATAAAAACTTTATGTCATCTGCAAAAAGAAGCTTATCGAATGCAGTCTTGTCAACCAGATCATTAATGAAGATGACGAAAAGAAATGGTCCTAGGTTTGAGCCCTGCAGAACTCCAGAACGTGCACATAATTGAATCAATCATGAAAATCTGAGATGGTTAGGTTTATAGTGTGTGTTGAGTTGACCTGGGCCGACACATCAATAGAAGTAGATCTGGCGAAGGACAGAAGGAAATTTAGAAGAACTTGCCGGCAAGCTTCACCAATAAAGCTGAAGACTGAAAGGTACAAGAGTTCCAGTTCTTAACTAAATGTCCTCACAATGTAAAAAATCATCATCGATTAAATTATTGAGAAAGAGGTGCAGTACGTATTTACTCGTGAACAAGGCTATTCGACACGTATAAAATCGCCGATAACAATCCGACTTTTTGGTTTCGCAAAAATCGGACAGCATCCAGTAGCTCGGTAGAGTCCATCCTCCCCTTCGATATACGTAGGTGCAGCAGCTGTCCCGTCGCATTGTCGATCACCCTCGCGTTTGTGCAGTCAAACGGTCTGACTACACCTAACCACGCGGTTTTGAAGTCTGGGGACTTCTCGCTTGCTATACGAATGCCTATTATTGGAAAATGTACAAAAGCGAAATATACAATGAAAAGATGTATTCTTGTAGTAGCTTCGTACGTAGGTTCAGAATTAACAAGTTGAAGAATATTTCATTGCTGTTTCGTTTGTAAAAATTACGGAAGGGAAACTACCGCAGTGCCTTTACGAAGGGGAGCGTATCACAAGCATCACCCGATCTAATGCATACCATCTCTTCATGCAGGTAAATCCCCGACTATCGCGTATGGAATCCGAGGGGGTTGCTCACTACGCTTACCGTGGTCGATCCCTTTACACAGAGGCGTCCGTGCATGTAGGATTGTCAACCGCGCGTGCTGTCCATTGGTCATCTCGCAGAGCGTGGCGGTCGGTTTGTTACCGGTTCTGCTTCTGCCTCCGCGGCCGTTCTGAATAAAACACCTATATCGTTATTGTCGCCGTTCTCGTGCGCACGAACGTGTCGGGAATTATTTTTGTTGGACGCACGTGTCGCATTTAGGCGCGCAATAAAATCAGATTAGGTAGTTTTAGCGCGGCGCAAAATTCGCACAATGGAGACGTTTGCAAATTTGTTTTGTTCGTCGTAGCGTGAGCCCGGCTTCTGCCGAAGTTTTTGTCCGAGGGACGACCGGTAAGGTAGTAGACAGCAACGGAGTAACGGTGGACTTTCGAGTTGACCTGTTCTATTGTTCTCGTTTCGGTGGCACGACGAAGCGGAATAAATTAAATATATAAGAGATTTACGACAGAGTGGCGTGTCGTACGAATAATAGAGTGGGTTTGAAACGGTGGATTTGTTTGATTTCGTGCCGAAAAATCCTGATCCCCTTGCACTCATACTGCATTCGGAAGTGTTTTAGAGATGGCAAGAAGAAATACATTCCTGAAGAATTCTTGAGGTCAGTGAGTGAAACTTATAAAGAAGCAACTAGAAAATTTCAGGAAAATTGAATTATTGTAGATTGGTAGTACATAGCGGTAGATGTAAAGCACCATTTGCCTGTTTGGACAAACGTGGCCCCAATTCTACTTATTCCTATCCTCATGTAGATGTCAAATGTCGTACGTTTCAGAGCTTGGTTCTTCATTTCCATCCTAGAGCTTCCACGCCTGTCCCGAGGTTCTACCATCTCAACATTTCAGATCGTTCTTGGTCTGTCACATCGATTTTTGCCATCAAATCTTTCCTGAAACTATAACTTCTGTCCGGCTGTCTGTTTTTAAGATCCATAATCTTTACATATTTCACTTCTGTTATTCTTACAGCCTTTGGTATGCCCTCTCATGGTCAATTCGTTTCTCTCCATTCCCTTCTATTCCTTATTAGTCTACTCTGCATCCTTTTCAAGCCTTTCTTCACTCCGCCGCACTTACACCAATTTTAAATTGATGCATGTTAAGCCTTACTCTTGACTTCGTCTTTGCGGGGATGCATTCTGTCAGAACTCTTGTAGAACCTCCTTTTGTGTTTCAGAAAACCTGTCTGCACCTAGAGCTTGGAAAATATGCATTTCCAAAATTGCAAAAATATGCACCAAAAAGTTGAAAAATATGGATCTATGAAGTTCTGCAAAAAAAGCTCATTTTAACAAAATTTATACTTGTAACTAATCACAAAAAAATTAAAACATATGTTACAAAAATAACGTTACAGTTATTTACAAGAAACCGACATAGATACATGCACAAATTGCACTATTTAATTGAATTAAAACAATACAATACTAAAAGCTGTTCTATATTATCCATACTCATACATTGCCTGCCTTAACACGTGTTTGTCAGATGAAAAAACTCGTTCCACAACACAAGATGTTATTGGAGCATATTTAAATTCTCCAATAATGTTTGGCTCTATACTTATATTTACATTGTAAATAAAACTAGTTTGTTGTCAGAGCAGCTTACAAAATAGCAGTTTAATGTCCAGTTGCATATGTTTGCAAAATACTGTATGTGCGATATGGATACTCAAAAACTTTAGCCCCTAAGATATAGAAAATAAGCACGACTCGTTGGTTCGATCAGAAAATCTAAGCACAGATTTTTTTATCTTTCCGGATTTATCCTGTAAAAGCACTAACATAGTCACGGTTGTATATACATTCCTACATTACCATAATAAATCATCTCGACTATCAGAACCTCGAAAATTGGCTTAGAGAAAGACACCGGGAAATTCGTCATGAAGGAAGGCTAACCCACGGTCGAATCGAGAGGCAAAACTAAGGATTTACAAGAAGCAATCCACTATAAAGTCTTTAGTTAAGTCCGCGTGCACTGTAGAACAATAGATCCTCACCGCAGACAAGTTAACTTACGGTGCCAGGGGTTCCTGAACGTCGTCCGCCCGTTTCTCCGAGGAAAGGGCGAGGACGAGGACGAGGCTAGGTTAGGAATATCGTCGTCAAGATTTCGCGCATTGTAAAATGTTCTCTAACGTGAAATAATGACCGAGATTTGCGAGGGACCTATTTTCGCGCGCGCTGAATACTAAGGTTATAGTATTATGGGACTGTTGGTAAGGGGGAAATTATTATGACGGATCCGGGGGTCTGCTGCGGGATCTTATTTATTTTGGGGGTACGAAAAATATTCGGCTCTGCTAAATCGCATT
Source organism: Chrysina gloriosa (assembly GCA_038088585.1). Classification (NCBI taxonomy): domain Eukaryota; kingdom Metazoa; phylum Arthropoda; class Insecta; order Coleoptera; family Scarabaeidae; genus Chrysina; species Chrysina gloriosa. The sequence goes on along the minus strand of CM076093.1, from coordinate 22,841,528 downwards.
GTCGCCGTTTCTGTAAATAGACTTGCGTCCAGAAATGGGTAATTGAGATGTCCTGGACATTTTAATCTAGTCTACCACGACAAGTATCAGTGCAAAAGTAATAAAAAATACCTGGGAGTGACACTCGCCAACAAGTACGAACGTGAAGCAGAAATCAAAGAGAAGATAATCACAACCAACAGAATTTTCTACGTAAATAAAGAGCTATTAAAAAGTAGGAAATTAAGCAAAAACAGCAAACTGAAGATCTATAAAACAATAATTAGACCAACACTGCTGTATGCCACAGAAACGCTGTCTATGACAAAGAAGGATGAGGAGGACCCAAGAATAGTGGAGAGAAAACTAATGAGAACTAGCCTGGGACCAATTAGACTAAACCAGAATGAATACAGAAGAAGGACGAACGAGGAATTGGCACAAGAAATAGAAATGGATGTAGTGAGAAAAATGAAGCAATCAAGAGCAAGGTGGACATGTATGGAGAGCGGGTCCAAGTGTAGTAATCTACGCTGTGACAGAGGGGTACATGGTTGAAGGAAGTGGAGCAGGATATACGAAGGACCGGAGGCATCAATTGGAAACAAAAACGAAAAACAGAAAACTATGGAAGAAATTATGTGAAAGCATATAATCAGAAGAAGGGGCTGATCTCTTAAATTGTAAATTTTAATGATCTAGAGATCCGAATAGAAGGCTGAATCCCTTTGGGGGTGTATAGCCACGATAGTAATAATACTACTCACTATTGAGATTTAATAGATGAATGTTAGCTTTCATGACCATTGTCTAACGTAAAGATATCTTCAGGGTATTACCGTAGTCACTATAAGATAATTAACGTTTTGGTGTCAACGTTGCAAGCTTCTTCAGAGATCGTTTACAGATTGTTTTGAAGAACGCTAAAGGCCTTACTAGACCAGGTTTTATGATTCTTGGGTTTGGTCTGGTCTAATAACTGTCTATGAACATCAAGATTGACAATCAGGTGGTTTAGAGACCGTTCTGAGTCTCAGATTATGGGTTTGTCATCCGAAATATGAGACCTGAGACAATCGTTAGGTGAAATATCAAAATTTACACGTAAGCTCTTAACACACGTAAGTTACAACTCTCTCGGTCTTCCAGTTGACATCTAAAACGCGTAAAGCGAGATGCATAAATGCTTTTTCTGTGTTCCACGCCGACATGTACGCGCTTCGTCGCCGGTCATTAATATCCGTGATGGTCGTTTGAACGCTGACCATCCTGGCGGTGTAGTTAATGCATCGGTGAGTGGTCCCAGGAGTCGCACTGTGGGAACGCGACTAAAGCTCTCCGGGGATCTACTGCGAAATACCGGAGTTTACGCTCGATTCCGGAGCTTATTGGTTTTAATTCCCCGTGTAATATTGTTTTGCTTTAAATTGAAGTCGGTGCATATAACCTAGTAAGTCGTCGTACGATAGTTTCGAAGTACAAATCCGTCACACATGTAGTTTCATGAATTTTCAACTCTTATTCGATCCTTTTGCTTAATTAGTGGGAAAGTCCAGTTATGATTTAGATGAAACTCGCATATTTGATGCTTTGGGGGCAGTATCGCAAGTTATGGGAGGAATCAAATTTCATTCTTCTCTAAATTTTTCCGTCCAACAGATGGGAATCTAATTTAGAACAACAAAGGGAAAGATCACGTGATTCATAATAAATCATACCCATACATGTGTACGCAATCTGAGGTAACACTTCCCTTTCTCTCTCACTCCTTACTTTTCCCGGATCCGGGAACAGGCTTCCATTATCGATGAGGTATCGGCGCCTGAATTATTTATCCACGTGTAGACGTGATCTACATCGCGCGATTTCGTTTCATAAATTCTTAATACTCGATCACGGCGCAATGGATCTCTTCCTCGCTGTTTTTATTGTACTTTCGCAGCATTCGCGACGGAACGGTGATAGAAAATCCGCCGACGATATTTATTTATTGGCTGGCGGGATACACAGGAAGTACCCCGACGAACTTCTTCGCCTTGTCGACGTGACTAACTCGTCGGTAATAAATTTTTTGATCGTCGAGTGCCGTTGAACTTACCTACTTCTGAAGTTATGTATTCATCTTTCCGGTTGCTACGTTGCGGTTTTTGCTGTGTCTTGCTGAGAGTTTGTTCCAATTAGTAACGGTCTGATGATGTAAATAGTGGTAGAAACTTTCGTCTTTTGCCACACGTCACCATTTAGTACCAAGATCTCGATATCGGCGCCATCAGCTTCTTCAGGAATTTCTTGAATCAATTACAAAAGGATGTATTCAAAAAATAATAGTTTTATTGAATGAACAATGTAGTTGCATATGTTTTGCACAAACTGTACATTCTTTAGTAGAAATCTTTTGAAAATTCAAGAAGTAAAGGCAATGGTTAGATGAGCAAAATGAGCAGTTACTATTTAGTACCAAGATCTCGCTCTTGGCGCCATCAGCTTCTTCAGGAATTCTTTGAAAGAATGAATACAAGTAAAAGTTGTATCTTGTCTTCTGGAGCACATCGTACATTTTTTGAGAAGGAAAGCTGATGGAATTTTAGCAAAATCGCAGGACTTCTGACGAATTTCCAGGCAAAAGATGATTCCAATTTCCTTTATCGCGAAGCCCCAATAATTTCTTAACAAGTCCACTACTTAACCATTTACCTGCAAAAGACTCAATTTTTACCTAGCAGATTCGATATTCACCACTACATTGAAAATTTCGACCAGTTCGTATCGTTAAAACGTACCTAGTTAGCCGCATATACCGTCTTCAGTAGCCTTCTCACGTACCGCTCTCCCTCTGCGCAAAGTCAATAAACAATGAATCGTGCGAAGAAACAAAGGTAGCGAGACCAGATTATATTCGATAGTCTCCTATCGCCCTTCGCAGTTGCCAATTCCCCGACGTATTTCCAATCTCCCTTTTCTTACGCTCGCTTCTCTCCGACCTCGTAGCATTAACCGATAGGACAGAACAACGAGGTCGGTTGTATGCATTTTTGATGCCGTTGTTACGACAAACACCTGCACACCGTTCCTTTTTCGAAAGAGACGGTTTTCGCCCGAGCTTTTCTTATCCAATTTCGCCCTGTCGGAGGATATATATCGTGACTACTTTTTGAAGATTACTGTTGTGCGTTTGGATTTGTGAGGAAGAGTTGTTTTGCGTAAAGGAAATAACTTTTGCGATTGGTATTATGAATGTTGAATGTTCTATCAAGTTGTATTCTGAAACGAAGAGTGAGGGTATTTGATGATTCTTCCATCGTGTGCAATTTGAATAAAAATAGTTGGATGTAATATTGGACGCTGGATGAACGTAAAGTGAGCAATCGAGGTGTCCACCATTTGACCTGAAAGTTTTTGTTGAGACCACCGAAGTGTTGGTAGTAAGAAAATTTAGGTTAATTTCATAATAATATTATGTCGGAAGTTTTCTAGTTAGTTGCCTCTATTATCAGGAAAAATATCATATCGAAAAATAATGTCATCAGCTGCATGTAGAGTAGCTCCATTTTGTTGAAGATATCCCTGGTGAATTTCATCTTCACTAGATTGTTTACAAATGATGACTTGAGCACTTAAAATATTGCAAAAATGTTGGTTTTATAATTCGTCTGCGTTACATTGCAATCGCCTATTTTAATTGGATCTGTACAAAAATATATGGATTATTTGAAAAGTTCTGGTTGTTGGCAGAATCAAAAGGATGAAACTATGCGTCATTAGAATGGAAAATGAAATCGCAATATTTATCACAATTCAAATTTGAGACAAAACAAGGCAAAGTCAGTGTCGGGAGAAAACAAAACTGTTTATAGTTAGAATCCAAACAGGGCGCCAATTAACGCTGTTTAATTTGAGTTGAGTTCCATAGATCCAAAGAAATTCTGATAAACTACTGCATGCGCTTTTTCCTCGTTCTTTTGATTTAGAATACAACTCAACAACAAGTCTTAGTGCCTATTTCGCGAGTTGCTTCACTTCAGATTTATTTCCATTCCTATAGTCCCATGTACCCATCGTCTTCTTCTTGTTTTCCTTTAGATGCCCTTCCCTACGACTTTTATTTCAGCAGTCTTCAACCTGTTTTCTCCTGTATCATTCTAACCAGATGCCCTAGCTATCTCATTTCGTTGTTCCAGCTATGACAATGAAAACATCATATAAAGTATTGTTTTCGTAGTCTTACAAATGGAACGAATCAAATTGGAAGCCAAAATTGAGATTATTTTGTCGTGTATGTGTTCCTTAAATCTGTCTTACCCATATTTTCGCAATGATGATGACAGTTTAGCTGTCGTGATATGTACTTTGACGGTATTTTATTCCAGTTCATTTGGGCACAAACTCAAGAATTAGATATGTCTTCTGATTTGAACCATTGTAAAATTCGGACGTCGAAAGTTAAAATTCGAAATAGATTATTTAAAAAAGCACACTTGATACGGAATTCGGCTTTGTTCCTACCATCGTCGCTATTGGAACATGATATACCCTTAGTTCTAGTAATTTGTTGAGATGTTGGGACTTTTTCTGCATCGTTGGTAGAAGCAATGCCTATCGAGCGAGATTCCTTATCGAGAATTCCTTCAATCGAACGCTCATCCCAAAATTCGTCCCAAAAGCAGCCTATTCCATTAAGATTTTCACGATTGAACCTTTTTTCTTTTTAAATTACATCACCTCCTCCCCAAATTCCCTTAAATTAAAAAAGTGTAACCAGTGCTCCTATGGGGTTTCGCTGCTAAAAACACACTTTCTTGCCACCCCATATTAATAATATTGTAAACGGTTTCCAGAAACCCATACCCGCTTAGCCTCCTTGGGAGTCCTCAGGCCATTCGTTATATTAATGGATGCGCATTGACGTGCTTAACTCATCGGCGTCGGATTTTTTAGATTACTCCAATAATTGCCGATAAAATCGCAAAAGATAGGGAAACAATTTTGACTCATATGCAATTTTAATACGAGAAAATGAACGCTACAAACAAATTAATTACGATATCGATGTAACGGGCATAGACAGGGTTTGTCATAACTAATGTGTCAAATTTATGTAATAACCTTTCGTTGCGGCAGTTACGGAATACCGGTTAACATTAATATACGTGTTGTATTAAATCCCTTGTAGACTAGAGAGCTACAATTATATGAGGTACAATGAAGTCCTCTTCTTCTTGCTCTTCTTTCTTGCAGGTTTATTCAAAAGTTACATGGATTCCCCTCATCTTTTGGTGGATCTGTCTCGTGATCTCCTTCCCACCGGTAATTTGTCTCTGGCAATTCTAACAATTCTATCCACATTTAAAAGTAAATCGATGAGTGTAATTAAGAAAGAGATCATAAAAAAGTTGGGTTAATAAAAATGTTGTAGAACTATGGATTTAACTGTTCTCGAATGCCATGAAAGTAAAGAAAACACGTCCTATCAAAAGAAACACTTCATTGTGCGAGACATCGCCAGCTTTTATCTTTCTTTCTCTAAGTTGAAAACGTTGACTTAGTTTTCATCACATGTTCAGAATTCTTTGACACATGTTAAATATTATTCACATGATAAAGCGAATACCAAGGATTTGACCTTGCTCCAGATATAACCCCAACGTTATTAGCGTTTAACTTGCTACGTCTACAATGGAAACATCGTACTTGACCTTGGGAATTCTCAAAATCTCCTATATAAGCTTTAATTAAAAAAATATTATGGCTTTCCTGTGATCAGAGGAAAATACTTGCTCTTACAAATTTTGTTTTTTTTTTTCTAATATAAACTTTCTTCTGTTCTAACTTGATGCATAAGTTGTGAGAAACGTTGTACAGGCCGGGTTTTTCCCCGACTTTCGCAGGAAAACATCTATGGGCTCCACGTCCTAACCGATGTGTGTTAAATAATTAAGCATCTAAGGAAGTCTTTGGCGCAAAAGAAATGTGAAATTCGAACGATTTTTCATCAAAATCAAACCAAAAGCGGATATAGTATAGTTCCTAGTTTACGCGTCTCCTTTCCAGCTTGGAGTGTTTTCTCGAAATGTATAAGTTCCACATTCGAACCGATACGTGCTACCCTCTTGCCAAATACTTCAAAATCAAATCAGCTTATTCGCTTAAATTAATAGAAACTAGCCGCACCCTCCACTAAGATTCCACCAAATCGAATCACTGCTTTCCCCAAAATTGCAGCGCCCCTTTTGTAAAAACTATTTTGTGATCCTCAAAATTGAACCGTGCTATAATCTCCGGAATCTTGATTTGTAAATGTATCGCGGCCGCGCTTCCCTGAACACGCCCAAGTTCTTTAAAAGCCGATTTCAGATCCTAACTAACTTGATGGTGAATTTTAGTTTCTCGCGGAGAATCGGATGTATTAGGTTTGAAAATATATATCTTATTTTTTGGCCTTTTTATACTAGTTCTTGACATATTGTTCTTTTAGTTTTTATGTTTATCTTATCTGATAGGTCATTTTAATTCTCAAATTTGGAATCAAAAACACCAATTAGAAAATGCACTACTTAAAGAATATTTCAGCCGTGATATTTGATGCTTACTAATAAGAATAAAAATATCTACTACAATTTGTTTCGTATCAGCATAATAAGGAAACCACTATCTCCGTAAGATGTATCGATTTCCGACGGTGCGTTCGTCTCTTCTCAGTCATTCGTCTTATTTCGCCCTGTTTTTTTCTCCTTTCGACTGACGTGCCTCCCCAGGAGTTTTCCCCAATTGCACCTGTCTATATATCCGACCCCTGCCACTTTAGCACGTCGACCTGAAACGATAGAAGGTGTTCCTAGCGGGCGGAAGCGACGTGAATTTATCGATGGTCGCGACTGAGCCGAGCCGGGTACGTTGGCCCCTCTTTTTGCTGAAAAAGCAGAAGACCGACACGATCACCGCCTCCGCCTCCGCGTGCCCTGTTACGGCGAAGAGGTTGGCGTATGTCAGGCGGCGGCAAGTCGCAGATAATGTCACTTCACCTTCAGATTTATGCAACCCTTTTGCCGAATGCCGGTCGTAAAATTTAATGCGATTTATTCGGATGGATGCGATCGTGTGCCAGACTGGCTGTCTTATTGCGTTCGAGCTATGACTGGTGATGAGAGGAATGGTGGTATAATCTGCTGTCGTGTTATTTTGGTAGATTGCCAATAAGGGTAGCAGTGTTAGAACGTTTATATAAAGACTATAGAGTGTAGAGACATTGTCGGCTGGATTACAATTTTGTATCTGGTGAATTTCTCGGGGTACTGCTTTTGTGCAATCCAAAGGTTTCCGATGTACGAATTTCTTTCAGTCCCTTCAATTTCGTATAGGGTTGGAAAGTTTTGAAATGGTGTTGAAAAAACGTGGTGGTCGTCAAATTCTCAGGCACACAATCCCGCCATGAAAGTAAAGAAAATACGTCCTATCAAAAGGAACACTTCACCGCGCGAATTGTAAACATTTTGCTCTATTTTTCATCATATGTTCGAAGTTCTTCGACGCATACAGCTTTGGTCAAAACTATTAGGCACCTTATAATTTACTGCATATTTCGATTATAGACGAAGATAAAACTACTTTTAATTACTAACTTACTTTATTTGTATGAGAATAATAAAAAAATCATTTTTGTTGTGTTAGACCATCCCCTGGATTTAATGGTAGCAGCTATCCTTTGGGGCATGCTGGGGACATACCTAACACATTCAGCTGTAGAAATGGCTTCCCATTTTGCGCTTCAGAATGGCCCAAAGATATTCGAATGGGTTCAGATTTGGAGACTGCGCAGGTCAATCCAAAAGCCAATGTTGTCTGTAATCCAGCGCATCGTAGGCTCTGCTTTATGACAAGGAACGTTATCTTTCTGGAATTTGACTAAATTAGTGTTTATTTATTTATTTATCCAACAGCCATTATAACTATTTACCGGATAATCATTAAAACGAAAAACAATAAATTCATTTGTGCGACTTAATATCATATAATGATGCGTTCATGATGTCATAGACACAATAGGAGAATTTTGGTAATGCAGTGTCTTTGATCTGTCCACATAAGAAACACTATATGCTCTACTCTTTAATCGTGGAATTGTAAAATTAGATTTCCCAACAAAGCACTATCATCTACCAAATCTCTGATAAGCTTAAATATAAATTTTAATTGCGCAACAGTCCTTAAATAAAGAAATCCTCTTGGTGGATATTGTTACCAAACATACGCGTTAGTGAAGACATAACAGCAGTTTTTAGCACGTTAATGTTCTTTTCACTGTTCATACAGCTTTCGGAGATGAACATTTCGCCGATACCATCAGCAGCCATGCAGGGCCAGATCATTGCACTCCGCTTTATAAACCTTCACAACATTTAAGGCTGTAACACAACAATGATTGTTATAAAAACAACAATGTCAACAGTATTTTGGTGTGTTTCGCACGTTCATTGTGTGACGTTCATTGTGCAGTGTCTTGGTGTTAGTCTTGAGCATTAGCCGGATTCGCTAGTGATACTGAATTTCGCAGTATTCCACTGAGGATGGCAACTTAGTTGCCGAAATACGTATCTGGATTTTTCAGAAAGGTGTACTAAGGATAGTTTTATTTATTTTATATAAATGATTGTTATAATTGTTTGCTAGAATTGATAAAGAAAAAAACTAACTTCAAAGTTTGATTCATCAGACCAATCCTCCTCCGTGAAATCTTGGCGTCGCAGAGCCCAGTGAAGTCGTTTTATTTTATTACTTCGGAGAGCCTCGGCTTCTTCCTGACTCAACAGCCTTTAAAACCTGCTTGTACTAGCCTTTTTCTGGCAGCTCGAGCACTCACTGACTTCCCAGTCATTTTGCACAACGCCGCAGCAAGTTTCGAAGAAGTATTTCTGCTATTTCTCACAGCATCACGGATCTGTTTTCTGTCCTGACGCAAACCGTTTGATTGCAGATTGCGCTGCGCACCGCGAACATTTTACACTTCGTAATTCCTTTTTGTGATCTTCCTTGCTTGTGTAAAAGTTGAATTTGTACAATATTTTCTAAACTAATTTCGTTTATTTTTCACATTTTACAATAAATCTGTTCTCAAGTTTGTCACAAAGCTGTAAATTTAGAATCTTCTGCACGCTAAGACTGCCAAATGTAGACTGACGAAACCAAACGAGCGGAAATTAAAAAATTATCGAAATTAAGCTTTCAAAATTGATTTGATTGCAACAAGCTTTCCTGAAGCCGATTATCTTACGTCTGTACTTACAGCTTGTACGTGAAGATATAAAAGTATTGTTTACGTCGTTGCTTCCTTAAGGGCATAAATGGATTAAAACATTTCTCTCTTAAACTTTGATTATTACCGGTTTTACGCGGTAATTTTCAATAAAGAAAACAGAACTTTCAGCCCTCCGGCAAGCTCCAATTTCCAAATGGATTAACATCCGGAGCGCGGTACGCGCAAACATTTACCTAATAATTCGGCGACCGTATACTCCCGAGGAACGGTGTTCGAGCACATTTACCGTTTCTCATTTGCCGTTTAATGTTTCGCAGGCAAACGGGCCGGAAGATTAAGAACACGCAACGGGGAGCGACTTAACGACACACCGGCACAATTAATACCGGCGTCTCTAATTTGTTACCGGCAATTTATCCCGCAGAAATATGTAAACAAAGAGCATTTACGTCATGTTTGGAGAGTTACTGCGCGACTTCACTCCTTCTCAACCCTCCTCGCGACTACGTTCCAATTTACCCCAGCCCCCTTACTTAAACCCGTTCGCTTCGTCTTAGTCGCAGGGCGAATCGGGAAAAAACTCACCTGGAACTGGATCTAATTCAATCCGGTTTCGATCCTAACGATCGTCTGTTCCCCGTCTTCTTTTCTAAGCGACTCCTTTCGAGTCCGGAACCGGAAGAGAAGCAATTCCAAATGCGAATTACCTGGAAATTAACCGTGAACGGTTCGTGGGGGAGAATTAAGTCTGAAGTCGACGAAAACGCAACAGTGAGAATGGAAGGGCGAAGAAGAGAACCTGCAGCACAAGCATTCATTACCGGCGTTCCATTCCAAAAGTCAGGTATCAACGGGTACGATGGGAAAAGTCCAAATTGCGCAAGGGTACGTGGAACAGAGACGAAAAATGCTGATTATGCCCACTTCTCCTTCTATCCGTTCTCCTCTTCGTCCGGTATTAGTAAATATCGAGAGACATTCGCTTTCCATTACGTTTAACTAACTTTACAACTTTAAATTAATTTAAATGAGGTACCTACATGACGATGTATGTATCCTCCGCGTTGGAAATCCGAATAATGGGGGATAAACCCAAACCGGCGCCGTTCACCCTTGCCCACCTGCCATCCATCTACTGCGAAAAAGTTCGGAATTAAATTTTACACGGGAGAATCGTTATTTGATGTTAGGATCTCATTAGACTCTTGGGCGAAACGGATCCGGCTCGTGTGGTGTTTGAGGGCTTGACGCTCGGTTGGAAAAATTTAGGTAACGCCAGTCGATGTGTTGTGGTGGCGTTTGAAATAGCGTTGATTAAAGTTAGCGAAGCGTTTATTGGATATTTTTTCGGATGTTCCTTTTTGCAGTTTGTTACGGTTTACCTTTCTAATGGGTATTGGTTGAGTGCTTCCTTTCTGGGAGTAATTGAGTATGTATTGGGGAGAAATAGATGGAAAGCGTTCTGTGTAAGTGCTGCTGTTTACAAAATATCTTTGGGGTTAGATAGCCCAAAACCATATGTACTGAACGAGGAGGGAGTTCAATTAACTATTGATCCTTGAGTGCCTACTCTCTTCGAGGGGAAAGATGAAGACAATTAATGCCCGACAAGGGAAACCAAAATTGTTAGTTACCTATATTGAACTTTGTAGTTGACTTTATTAATGCAGAATTTGCTCAAGTATGAGTTAACAAGACTCTGACGTTCAACTTCTGGAACACGAAGTGGATACGTTGCTAGCGGATAAGATTTAATTAAAGAACGATGTTGTTGAAGTAGTTGACATCGAACTCCAAGGAAGCTCGAAATGTTCTTTGGATATCGAAGCACACTCTCAAGCCAGTTTAGATAAGTAACGAGAAAAGTTAATCATACCCAGTTTACTAAATTGGAAAGATTCCATTTAGGGATTGTTCCTCGCAAACTCCTTAATCGTGTAAAAACTCATGTACTAACTTCATTCACTCAATTTGGAATAAAGATTGTGATTTTAGCGTAGACCGCTCAAGTTACCATAACCAATCGGAAAACTAACGGCAATTGCATTTTTACATTCGTTCAATAAACTTTAAGCTTACGAGGTTGAGATGCAGTAATATGAATTATTGACCATATATTCGCTCGACACAGCAAACGTAAATTTCGAGAAATTATTTAGGAAATCGAAGTAGTAAACACGGTGTCTTCGTCCAACGAGGAAAGTGTAGTTCTAAAGTTCTTCTAGAAGTTCGATAATTGTAATAAATATCGGTCAGTATGGTTTACGAGTAATCTACTTTTATTTCCCATTTTTGATATCGTTATATCGCCGAGTCTCGCTTATCGGTTTATAGACATTGACAATGGTGAAAACTCTAAAACAAACTTATTTAATATCGGCAACGTGTCGTAATAGTTAGTACCAAGCCGACAGTTTCGCATCAAGTTTTTTGACTTTGAAGGTAAGAATCATGGTCTTAAATTTCGGTTAGTGGTTTGCGGGGAGAGGGATAATGATCAGAAGTTAAAAAGGAAATTAATCTCTTGTGCCTATTTAGCCCAGAAGGAATCAACTATGATGTAAGATTTGGGCAAAAGGTTGAGAAATGGAGACTTGTAACAGTAGCTATTGTCAAGAATGCATTGCAGTCAGCAGAAGATAGAGAAAGAGAGGACAGAAGAAAAGCAAGGGGGAACAGGAGGGAAAGTGTTACTCGGAAAGCTCCAATAAAATTAAAAGATTCATTCGTCATCGTTCCTTCACCCCAATCTTTGTTCTTTCCTAGATTTGAACTTAGTTACATCCCTTCATTCGTTTCCATCGTTCCGCCACTACTTGCTCCACCTTACTCAGCATTATCCACCATTACAGTCTGCTTCACTTTACTCATGACTGTCTACAACGATACATTCCAACTATATTCAAATTGTGATAGCCCGGAGAAGAATTATGGGAATAACATTTTATATAAATTTAAACTTTGAGCCTATTAAAGCTTCCATAATTAGCACTTCTATTTAAGAGATTTATCAGGGATTGATCTCTGTTACACCCTTGACCTCGTTTACTTTCGCTGTAACACCAAACCAACTTCCCTCATCTCACATCTCATCTACCATAACGATATAGTCCATCAGATTTATTCACATTTTGACTCTTGGTGGAAAGAATGCGTCTCTTATTGACATTTTGAACGAATTTTGACTTTAAAGCATCCGTAACTAAAACTTCAGCTTCAAGGTGGGAGATCTTACACTTCAGACTCAGCTGGAGTAACGTGCAGTCAATTTGAGTGTTTCTGATGTTCGCAAAAGGATATGACCAAATCTGTTCCAAGATATGTATCATTCTTTCGGGAGAAAATCGAAGGAAAATGTGATTTCCTTCAAAGCGCATGGAAACAATAACAAAAATGGAAAAGAACTAGTATCTAAGAAGTACGTATTTTATGGTACTAACGATCCAGTGGCTAATACTTGGTTGAAACGATAGTCTTGGACGAGGAGGGTACGGTATCGTGACCGATGATGGCCGATTTGCTCCGAAGTTAATATCTTGATAGAATGAGCCCAAGGCTCGCGTGTAGCAAATCGTTTAACAACGTTTGGCCACTGCTTAGAATTTTGATAGAGTTCAATAAATATTATTTATTCAAAAAAAATTGGCCAAATGGATATTTTCAGATTGGTAGTCAAAACCGTTTAGATAATTATTTGACCACGTTTGACCACCTCCTGAATTTTTAATTGAGAGTAACAGAAGTTATTTATTTATTAAAAAAGGTTATTCAATGTAGATATACAAGGATTTAAGGTCAAAACCGTACAGAAAATCGTTTGACCAGAATTAAAGTTGATACTGAGTGGAACAATATTTGACCATGTTGACCACTTCATGAATTTTTATCTTGATGTATAAAAATCTGTACGGTTTTGACCTTATGTCCTTCAATATCTACAATCATTTCTGTTATTCCTAGCTAAAAATTCACGAGCTGGTCAAACATAGTCAACTGATTACCTTTACGGTTTTGACTACCAATCTGAAAATATCCATTTTGCCAAACAATTTTTGAATAAATAATGTTTATTGAACTTTATCAAAATTCTAAGCGGTGGTCAAACGTGGTCAAACCATTTGCTATACGCGAGAGATATTTGATCATCGATTATAATTATTGACGTTTGAAAACACATTTTGAAATTTTCGATAATGAAGGGTGGTCAAATAAAACTATTTTGTCGTCATACAAGGTCAAAAAATGGTCAAAAAATATATCATTTCCAACGATTTTTTTCTATTTTGCGTTGCCAACTTCACAGACCTCTGGCTGGCTAATTTCTTGCCATAAGGTAGCGTGTTTTGATGAACTATCCTGTGAACCCAATTTGGTGTTTTGTAGCAATTTCATCTGTAGGGCTTGCGCCAGAATTATCTTTTCAGTCGGTGTGGTGTCTGCGACTTTTATTTTTGTTCTACGATCACGTCATTTTGTTTATTATCAGACGCTTGGAATTAAATTAGAAATACTAAATACGAAACATTGCTTTTGTATCTTTAGAAGTTTGAATATCATAGAAATTAATTGACAATTTTTCCGTGTTTTCGGGAATGTTAATAAATTAGGCAAACGTTCCCTCTCATATCTCACCCCCCCTCCTTCCCCAACGGGAAGGTTTCCATCGACATCCTAACGAGATAAAAATACCACGAATACCTTCGCCGAAACAGGTTCGTAGGGGATGAGCAAGCACCGCCGCCACCACGAAGATCGATTCGAGATACAGCAAAAGGAGCCAGTGATAAATAGGGGGAGAAGAAATAGGATATTAAGTGACAGGACATAAATAAAGCAATGATTGATGATGGAAAATCTACAGGGGAATAGTTAAACTTATGCCAATTGTAGGTTTATGATAATGCCTTCGTCGGTCTTCCTTCTCGAAGACTGCCGAATCTCTTTCCCCATATACGAGGGGAATTATTCACTACGAATGTGTTTTCAGGAGGAATCCTTCTTTTTCTATTTTTCTTCCTTCTTTTTCTTTTTCTTTCCTACTCCTCCTCCTCCGCACCGTACCTCTACCTCAATTTCCATCGCCACCTCAATCTGATAGGTGACCGCTAACTCGGGAGCCGAGGGAAATGAATAGGAGGGTGGTCTACCGCCAGACCCTTTGAACGAAACGCGGCGCCGTCATAAAAGACGAGGTCCGGTTATCGTTTCGATTTCGTCGGTTCACTGGACACTCCGCAGGGAAAAGAAATAAACTTTCTTCACTCGCCGATCACGTATGTAACGGGTATGTGACCGATGGCGTGGGTGTACACGCCGACGCCGTCTATTTATAGGTACGCTTCCATGAAAGGAATTGATTTAGAGAGCTTGTTTTCTTAATGGTATCCTGAAAGGTGAAAGAGCGATGCGGTTGCTATACGAGATTCATGTTAAAAATTCCAGCACGTCATGAATAAGTTTTATATGCATTATCTACTTATAATTTTGTTGTTGAAATATGCATGTGAAGACATGCAAATTGATATGATATCTAAGGACAAGAAACATGTTATATAAATTCTACTACTTTGCTTGATTTTGTATTGCGTATGCCTATTTGATCACAATCCTGTTTTGGCACAGTTTGCCGAGCGCGAAAAGCTCACTACTACGAAGAGTATTCTGCCAAAATCCGAAACCGAAACTAGCGAGATTCAAAAATGAAAATGTTGGCTACGATTCGTAGAGAAACGTCAACGCTCACGTCTATTTACAGCTTTATTTATCTAGTTTTGGATAAGTTCTATACATTCTCCGGAAGAATACTTATTCCTTCAATTCCGATCGGAACCATTTTCTTAACATTGCAAACCATTAGCAATGACGATGGCTTATTTTCATCATCAAGCTATTTTTCCATTTCCATCAAAAGATTCATTTGGGATATATTCATTTGCTTCCATTTTATTTCATGGTTTGTATCGAGGATATTACAAATCAAATATCAAGTAATCAAGTATTGTACCGAAATATTTTTGGTATGTTTATTATTTAAGCGATATCGTAGCCGTAATATAATTTATTGTTTCCTCCTAATCCTTCACGGATAATCTTTCACCTTCAAATCCACGACGATAAACCTTATACTTTCACCTATCCGAAAGTAATTTATTATGTCGGTATTGTCATTACGAAAAAGTTCCACGTGGAGTTACTTCAGCCGGAGGAACTTTTACTAAATCGAGCGACCTTTTGGGAACTGTAAAAATTTGACGTGACAAATGATATATTATTCGCGCGGCCTGAGATCCATATATCATGACGCCGAATTTTCTGCTCAATAGCTTGTCTTACCACGTATATACGCGAGTAATCGTGGATTACGTGAAATTTAAAGAAGAAGAATTCCTTGGATGTAAAAGTGAATAAAAGGAAACTGGAGTTTCCACTGTAAGTAAAATTTTATGATTATGACTAATAAAATTTATGATTGGATAAGTTGGAATGATGTAATTTGTACCTATAGTTACCATTCATAGATTTTCTGTGCCTGAATTCAAGATTTTGTCATTTTATGCCTTATTATGTAACAAATTTCCTGGAGAAGCTCCCATTAATACATAGAAATTTATTGAATATAATAATACCAGTGTCTTAAATAATACACTAAAATCCTAGTGGATTTAATAGAAGAAACTATGAACAACTCCGAATCAAATATTAACTACTTAGGGAATGATTGGTGAAACGTTCAAATAAACAAAGAGTACAGGGAAACCATTGGTAAGCCATGCCTTTTATTTTGTTGTATATAAGTTCCCCAAACCTTTCTCAAGAGATCTGGCTGTTATTTGGTGTCTCCTGAAAGTACTTGTAGACTAAAAGTCTGAAACATCTGTCGAGCTTTTTGCATTTCAAGTTGCAAGTTTCTGGAAAGGTTTACCAAGTGTTTTTTGCAATGTTAGTGTTTATTTGCGACAATTAGATAAAATCAATTGGTCAGTGGCAGCCGGAGGAACGAATTCCCATAATAATGTGATTTTCTTTAATCATTACTATTAAACATTTTCATAAACGCCCCCATCCAATATCTTCAGAGCTGAAACTTGCTTGTATTTGGATTATGCCTCTGTCATAGCTAACGCTATGATCCGGGAAAATTTGGTCATAAAATCTGTATGTGCTATCGAGGAAGCGTCAGTTTGGTTTGCTGCCAATTATCTGAAAATGAATACCAGGAAGTTCTATGAAACGATAGGTTTCTTCACGTCATACTAGGCTACTATTAACAGGTTGTAATTTCTTACTTTCTCCAACGTAACTATTTTAACTAACAGCTTTAAGATAGTCATCCTTCGGGTTTTCAAGTATGACTAACGCTGCTTCAATTCTCTTCAGTTTCTGCATCTACTTGGACGGCTTTAACTTGACTGAAGTAAGCCTTCGGTTCAATCGGATAATCTATGAACGACTTCACGATAGCTGAACAGTTTAGTTATCCTCCAGTTTACCTGTGTGATGCTGGATAGCTTCAAGGTACCTGAACGGTATAGCTAGCCATCAATTTCTTCAGCATATTTCGGAGAGGCTTAAAGTAGTTAAAGCTACGCTGCAGCTTTTGCAACGCATCTACGAAAATAGCTGAACAATTCAAAAGATTCCTCCACTTCTTTCAGCCTAACTTTGCACACCTTCGAGCACGTGGATCTGCAAACTATCTTGAAACTGCCCAGAATTATACTAGAGAAGCACAACTACAACGATATTGATAATTTAACCTCTTTCCCATAGATCTAGAGACTTTCAAGATAGCTGAAGTTATCCTTAAGTTTGCTAAATATGTCAGCTCCATTTCACTTGCGTCACCACATCCATGATCCAAAGTAGCTGAACCCTCCAGTTATCCTACGGCCCTTTTAATGTTACTCTAGACTGCTTCAAGGTAATTCACTTTGAAGGGCTTGGAGGTAGCTGATCGATATAGCGATCCTCCGGACAACTTTGAAGGAGCAGCTATCCTGTATCTTTTTCGATATAATTCAGTTGCTCCAGCACGATGCTGATCAGCTTTAAGTACAGCAACTGTCCTTCAGCTCTTTCAACATATTTATGAATCCCTCCAAGTTGAGTAATTCTGTTATTTCCAAGTTGTACAAGCATAACTGAACAGCTTCGATGGCGGTGAGCAAGATAGAAATTCTTTAGCAGTCTCTAGAATAATCCTCTGGCGTTCCAAGATAATTAGTCATCTTTCAATTTGATCAGTATGTTTGACCTCGATTAGTTGCTCCAGGATATCTATAAGTTCAAGGAAATTCTACTGTTCAATTATCCTTTCGTTTCTCAGCTTTAGAATAGTTACCTATCACTCAGTTTCTTTATCATAATTCCAGATAGTTTCAAGATGGTTGAAGGTATCCTTCAGTTTTTCTAGGATATCAGTTTTCCCAATATCAATTAACAGTTTCAAGAGAGTCACTCATTGTGTACATTTTTCAGTCTATGACAACTTCAAGGCAACTAGATAGCGCTGCTAGCTATTAATTTCGTCAGTATAATTCAGCGTATAGTTACAGTTTACTAGAATTTGTCTATCATTCATCAGTTATCCTTCAGTTCCTTCAGTATAGTTCTGGACAGCTTGCAGGTAGTTGAACAGCATAATTATCCTTCAGTTTCTTCATTATGATTCCGGACAGGTTGAAGATAGTAGTTTTGCCAATAGCTTCAACATTTTAGAGCAGTTCAGTTATCCTTCATTTTCGACAGTGAAAGTCTGCACAGCTTCTGGTTAGCTTACCAATGTATTACCTTGCAGTTTCTTCCCCATTCTTCCGGACAATTTCGAGATAGTTGGTGTTATCCTTCAATTTCCTCAGAATATCCCTGTTCTTTCAGTTGCCCTAGCACATTTCCGAATAGCTTCAAGACAATTAAATAATGTTAGTTATCTTCTAGTTTCTTTAGTCCTAGTTTGCTTCGTGACAAGTGGCTTTAGTATATATACGAATAGCTTCAAGATAGCTTAACAGTTTAGTGCGATGGCTGCTATACTGTCCAGCTATCGATGCAGCTATATCGACAGCTTCAAGTAGCCACTTGAAGCCGAACAATACAACTATTCTCCAACTTCTCCGGCATAATGTCGGACAGTTTCAAGATAGTTGAACTTATCTCAACATACCAGTTTCCGTCCTGTTGGTTACTTTTAAGTTTCCGCAAAATCAAAAGTTTGTGCCAGATTTGATCAAAATCCCAATCTTTGTTCAAAGATGTTGATTTTAATGCCATATGGACAGAAGTATTCTCGCTGCCTGAAACAGTTCTTGCGATCGCTGCTTATTATTGCAAAAGTAATGAGAAATAAGCGTGTGAAATTCAAACTTACGCATCTAACACCGTACTTTGTGAGTACCGTAATTTTTCGAAACAGTTCAGGTCGAATGATACGCGAGCAGAGCGAGTAAGAAAATATTTCGTTTCAGAACGTTTAAGTTTAAATTTTCTTTAGTGTGTACCTACCATATTTAGTTGATTTATTCTTGTACCGTGACTACCACAAGACCCGCAAGTACAAACATAAACAACAGTATATAAAGTGAGTAATAGCTAACGCATTTTCTTCTTATTCCAGGTAAGAGACAGATTTGTGGGCGCCCGTCGGTGGCTCGACGAAAGACAGATGGTTCTGGCGGTGAGTGCTTAATTAATATTACGCTCTTGTTCAACACAGGCAATAAATAAATTATATTACGCCGGGTGTGTTTTAAGGACGTTTGCTATTCGGGAAAAAGGCGATTTGATTAATGCCACCTCGAGGTATTTTCGGGGTTTATTTTCGAACGGTGTTACGTTTAGTACAGAATACCCGAGAAATAGGTGTTACGTTTCAACGTTTGTTTATATTTTTCTCTTATGTTTTGTGGTCATGAAGGAGTTAATTAATTATTAAAATTTATATCTTAGATTTCGAGCTACTATGAAGTTTGACTATTATGAGATAATTACTACCCTTGCGCTTTGAGAAGAATTTGTTTACAGTTTGTCGACAACTTTGTGTTGAATTTTCTTAAGTAGTCGGATTATGAATTGACTTTCGTTCAGTTGGACTGCGTACGTGTGACGTGTTCGTTATATTATCGTACTAAATCTATAATTAGGATCCATATTAAATAAATCATAACCCCTCAGTGGCTGAGTGGTAAAACTCGCGCTTCACAGTGCGAAGGGCCGGCGTTCGAGACCCGGTAGCGGCAGAGCGTAGCAGTTTAAAATCCTAAAAGGGATCTGGACCTCTAATAAGCTGCGAAAATGAAGGAAATGCCACTGGGTGGGCCAGGAGCGGTACGGTATATGCGTGTACATATACGGCTCGGTGGCTCCGAACCCCTACACCGAAAGGTAGAAAGGGTAAAAGATTAAGAAGAAGAAGATTAAATAAATCAACCAATAGTTACTAAAATTGCGATTGTTTTAAGTTGCTCAAATACTAGAGAATAAGGGCGAAATAACAATAAAAGTTTCTTCCATTCAAACAGCGAGTCGTGAGTCACTCCACTTCTTTAGGGGTCAAAGTTACGGGCGAATTTCGATCGATGACGCCGTTTGCAGCGATGCGTAACGCTTTCGCGTACGTTTCAACCCTCCATAAAATACGTTCTTTCCAGTCATCCGACGCGAAGAACGGCCATACAGTCGCACCTGTCGCCAACCTGGCTGGTGGAGAAAGGGACGTGAGTGGGCGAACTCTCCCCCAATTTTCACCTTTCGTACGCCGCCTCCGCTTCCCCCTACTCAATTTATATAGCTATGGCTGTCTTTGACGTTTCTTTTGTTCCCTCCATTGCTACAATGATTTAAGATGGTCGACGATAATTCGACGTTTCTTTAAAGGAAATTTTCCACTCTGCGGGTTGTTATAAATTTTATACATGGGGAGAGGATATCGGGAAAGGATGCATCTTGGCGAAAACAAGACTTACGATATTGCATTTTCCTAATTGTGTCCAGTATATTACGTCCGGCAGCTACTAAATTACGTTCTCGAACTGCTACAGATAAATTTCGGGCGGCGTTCCTGGAGATGACCACGTCCATGGGAGACATTAAAAAGATCGCGTCTTGTAAATAAGTGGCACGGCGGCTGTGCTTTATGTATGTATGTGGTGCATATACGGGGTACGTTCGCGATTTAACCGTTGGGACCATAAAACTTGGCGAAGCCGAACATGATTGAAAAAGCGCTCGCCGGGATATATAAATATAAATTCAGCGTATCAATTCTGGTAACAATAAAGTAAAAAGCGCATATAATGTAAATCTCTATTGTACAGTGACCGTACATTACCGTAGAAATACGTCTCTCCGCGCTTCCCCTTACAATGCTTGGCAGACGCCGTAGAGCGAGTGCCAAAAAAGTAAAAATCCACCTAGCAATTTATGGACACGCGGGTCCACCAGTATTTTCTTGCTTTACCGTATAAGTAGCGTAGGTCCTATTGTGAGGACTAATTTACGACAGCTTCGTAATTCCAGCGCATAGAAATCATGGCTTTTCGTATCCTTTAATTATAGATATGAACTCAATGGTGCTCAAGTGCTAAATTTCTAAGCTTCAATGGAAGGTGATTTGGTTGCAGGTATCTGAATAGCGTACTAATTTAGATTTGCGATAGAAGAAAAATTGGGGGCACGAGGGTGGGAGTCGTTAAATTTGAAAAGTGCGTTGTAGTCCCAAGCTAGGACTGAAACTTAGCAACCATCTGATTTTGGGTATGCCTTCAAACAAGATGATGTCAAAACTTGCATCAACGCCTTCATTCCTTTAGGAAATGGCTGAAAGCAGAACTGGAAGACGAATTTGACCGTGTTTTTTAGTCACAAACTCAGTATCGTGTACCTACCAGTTCCTTCAGCACACCTGGATTATGGCGCACAATGTGATTTTTGACGAATCTAGGTGGATAAAAATCATTTAGATTGCACTTGAAATAATAATACTTGAAATGCGTATTAACATTGACATAACCAGTTTTGGTGAAAGGAAAGTTAATAGTTACGACATTCCATCTACTACTACATTTCTTACCATTTTTAGGCAGTAAAAAATGTATGTACAATTTAATAATTAAATTTAAGAAAACTAACATTTTCAATTGCATTTGGCTTACATATTGATCCATGTCCAATAACATATATACATATATACAATAAACGGTAAAATTTAATTTAGTCAATTTCACTTGTATTTTCGTCTTCTTCAGTCTGATGAGGAACCTGAGCAGTAAACATAGACAGTGCGTCCTGTGATAAACTATCTCTCTTTTGTGATGGGATATAACAGGCTCAGATGTTATCCGTAGTATTCTTAAGATATCTGTGTATCCCTTCTAGTTTTCTTCTACCATGAAGTTCTGCGTATCCTTATATATCCTTATTTATAGCCCCTTGCTCATCTTGGGGAAACGGTCCGATAGGTAACATAAAAGGGTTCATAATTTCTGGACATGTATTATAACTTTGTGAACAGCAATTGGAATGTAAAACCGCGAGTGTAGTAGTAACTACAACTATTTCATCACAAAGTTACGCTTTGAATAGATTTATATTTAATAATAATAATTGGAGAAGTATGTGAGGGCTCGTTAACCCCTTGCACTATTTTCACGAGTCTGACTCGTGATGAAAATTTTAGGCCAAACTTGAATATCACGAGTCAGGCTCGTTGTTCAATTTCACGGCAAACGTGGATATCACGAGTTAGGCTCGTAATCGACATTTCGGGCCAAACATGAATATCACGCGCCGTGCTCGTGGTCTTAATCTCGGGCCACCAGGAACGCCTGAATGAGGTCTTATCTCTTCTTTCCTTTTCTTGAATGATTGGGTATTTTATCTTGTATCTTGTTGTCTTTTGAATTTTACAAGAGCACCACCGCGTGAAGTCAACACGAGCACGCCCATCTCGCACTCATTATCAGTCGTAAGAATGGTCGTAAGATGTGTTCAAAGTTCCGACACTCAGTCTTCGCCGCTTCGACTCTTTTCGGGACCACTCAGGCGCCCGAGTTTGGCACGGCTGATTGTGAATTTCGGCGTAGTGCAAGGGGTTAACTATGCTTCTCAAGCTTTACTCGGCTGCAAACATTATTTATTCACTGGTTTTCTTGTTCAATAATTGCTCTTACTTTTCTTTTCTTCTTTTTGAAACTACTTTCTTCAAAATTGTTCCTAGGTCCATCTTTACTTGCGCTCGGCTCATCCAAATCTTCAGTAAGTTTTGTACTAATTTCGTGTCCTATATCTTCAGGGAAATCTACCTCAGAGTCCAACCAGTCAGAATTTTTATTCAGAAATTGATTTAATCGTCTTCCACTTTTCGCTCACTAAATGTGTAATATTTTCAACAAAAACCGATACTGCTTGTAATATTTTATTCGTTCGGACGTACTGTGAGTTTTCATTCCAAATCTCGAAAAGTTTCCTCCTATTTATGGTGGTACGTACTCCTAAAAAATTAAAACAACTGTACTTTTCCATATTTACGCACTTCCATATTTTGCAAGCACAATATCAATTATTAAGTTAAATTATCGATAAATTTAAACGTGATCTTTGATGACATTTTTTTATAGCTCTAGAAAAAGTTAGAAAAAAATATAACAATATACATGTTAGAATTTTAAATTAAAAAAATCAAAAATAGATGTAGAATTACACTACTTACCTTGATCTGTTGATTCCATATTAAATTTTCTTAATATCCCTTTCCGTTTTAAAAATAAACGTGCTGCTGGTAGACACACACATTTTAGTGACTGCCTGAAATATATTTGCGTTTTAAAAAAACAACGATGTTTACAATATATTTAACCACTTGAGCAAGAGGGAAGCGTATAACTGAATGTTGAAATATGTACCTAAGAGCATTGGAAACATTATTTGGATTTGGATTTCAGTTATATCTGAAGGTTGATATATTTTGATTTTTGGTTTGATGAAAGAGGGGCTTTTCAATGAAACTGTACTGTAAAAAATGAATTTTATTTTTTGACTTACACTATACACTTAGCCCAACGTTTTTCCAATTGTCTCAAACCATTCAAAAGGAACATCTTTCGGAAACTTTTGAAAATATGCATTTGCCTCGGAGAGCGCCTCTTCATTTATATGAAATCTCTTTCCACCAAAGCCATTTTTTAGAATTTGGAAACAAAAAGAAATCACTGGGGAGCAAGATCTGGTGAATATGGCGAATAAGGTTGTAAATCGTAACGCAAATGCGACTAATTTTGTTGTAGCAACAGTGGGCGAATGAGACGGCGCATTATCGTGATGGAACAACACCTTTTTTCTTCAAGAAATGCCAACAAAACATGCCATCAAATCAGAATAATATTTGTCAGTTATCAGATATCAGTTATAAAGATAGCACCCTTGGAATCCCAAAGAACTATGGCCATGACCTCATTGGCCGAAGAAACAGGTTTTGCCTTTTTTTGGGTGGAAGTCCATTACTTCGACTGTATTTTTCTTTCTGAAGTATATCCAAGTTTCATCTAGTGTAACATATCGACGGAAAAATTTTCTGAGATTACACTTACAAGATAACCAAACATTCTTCAGAATATTTAGTGCGAGCCAGCATGTGAGTCGCATTAAGCAAACGCGGCACCCAGCGCGCACATAGCTTTTTCATATTTAAATGTTCATGCAAAATATTGCATACCCGCCCGGTTGAAATATTGACTTCGTTAGCTATTTCACTTACTTCAAATCGTCGGTCGCTAATTACGAAGGCATGGATTTAATCAACAATTACTGGAGTAGTTACAGTAAATGACGGCCCGGGATGTACCGCATCATCCGTCCTGATATGGCCACTTTTAAAAGCAGAAAACCATTTGCGCACATTCACGATAATATTTACGTGACTTTTCCTTTAATTTCGTTTCTTTAACTGTTTCCACGTATGAAACGACCTTTAATGAGTATTCGATTTTTTCCCATATTTCCACAACAACGAAAACAGCTTTCTTGAAATGAAAACATAACCTATAAATGTGTTGACAGTAGACATCAGCAACATGGCGGAAGCCAACAACATAATCACCGTAGCGAAAGTGTTGCCAACCTTTAAAAAGTCACTCTTTCGTCAAAGCGCGCTCGTAAGTGCTGCTACTACATATTTTGTCTTTTGACGATCAATAGTCTTGGTCGTTCACCATTTTTGCAGATTAGATAAAACATCCTTTGCATCCCTTCAAAAAATTAAAAAGAAAAATAAAATAAAACGATCTCCGGTAAACACCATCATCGTTTGATAATTTGCTGATACGACTCGAACAGCTTAAGCACACACTAAAGAGCTAACGTAATTTACTAACTGATTTCGACCCGACCGAATCCACGTATTCCGGCGCGCCGGTAGACAAAGCCACTTCCGAACCGAGACGTCCCTTGCCCACTCTTGAGGGTTCCTGCTGCCGCAAACGTCTTCTCCGCCGCCGCCGCCGTCGCCCCCGGAGATTTGGCGAAAGTGCCCCGTTGTTATAATGGCGAAAGGGATGTTTCATCATTGGTGGGAGAGCAGGTTTCGAACGAACGAGTCGTCTCCTACGTAAACGCAGGAGGGCATATACGCGCGCAATCGATTCGAACCGTTCTGTGCAGGTGTCATTATCAACAGCTATAACGGTAGAGTTATGCGGATTAAATGGGGTATACGGGCCTCGATGTAACTCGCCCCGTGTGCTCCCTTTAGAGAAGGCCGGATTAGGTTTTAATTTAGTAAATGTAGCTCGGCTTCATTATATAGTTAATGCGAACTTGCCTCTCACGGAGTGTGGAAGTGAATTTAGTGGAGGAATTTGGACGTGGGAGAAGTGGCTTTGTGTTGTTTCTGGGGAAAGGTGTTGTTTGTGATTCGAATAACGCGCGTTGAGTTGTAACTAAAAAGGAAATTTATTTCTTTATTTGTATACCCGCTCGGAACGAATGGAACCGTTAGAGTGGCGTACTTGCAAGCAGCCTATAAATGCCATGCAGAAGTCAGTGGCGTGAATCAATAGTAAGCATTTGTACCGCAGAACTAAAGTAGTTGGATTAGTGCAAATCATACAACCATTGCGACTACTCTACTACTTTGTAGTCCACATCCATACCTAGCCAGTAGCTACATTTCTATTCTCATAGTCATGTATTAATGGCAATAAATGGTAACATTACGATCTTCATGACTTTACACAGACCTTAGATTAGACATTATTTTGTTTTCTAAGTTATTTTTGACGTACTAATTACCAAACCAATTAGCGTTTGTTTCTATCACGTCCAGTTTTCTTTTCCCAAATTAATAATAATTTATTTTTGTCCCAATTTATGGTATAGATTTACAATTTTAATTCATTACTCCTATTAAATTGGTGTACTATTAAATATAATTACGAATAGAATTTAATTGACGGGGGATCTAGCTTTATCTATGGCTTGTTGGGAACATACTAAACTAGATGGTAAGTGTCCTTCACGCCGAAGTTTGTCCTTATTGATTTGGGGATCTTATACGAATTTCCTCCTTCAACCAACATAGTTGATTTCATACCGGTGTGCAACTTTAGAAAACATTGTCAAGGGTCTTCCTGTCTAAAGCGTCAAAAAGGTTTTTCAACATATTTGAGCATTTTGTCATCTGCTTTTGGCGATTGGAAAAGCCAAGATCCAACATGTTTAAATTGGGACTGTTTGGTGGTTGTGATTTAATCTGAAAACACCGGCCATCTGTAGGCCCATGAACCAGAAGTTCTTCATCATCATCACGAGCATGAAGTTTTGCAGTATCCTGTTGTTTAAGACATTTTTTCCTAAAATTTAATTTTATTTTTCTACATAGTCTCCTTGTAAGTCTACACACTTATATCAGCGATGCTCCCATCTCGTCAACTCGTCCAAATAGTACTCGTGGTCTCTCTGCAAAATAATTGTTTACGAAGGTGATGGTCCCCTCATTTGACGAAAATCTCTGTCCTCCGCGCGCAAATTAATCGGCGCCAAAACTCTGATTTATTACGCCTAAACTGGAAATGTTCATTCAAACACGTTCTTGGCCCAATGCTAGCAAGTGTGGCACCCAATTCGTGGACAGCTTTCTCATGCCTAAATCTTGATTCAATATGTGACAGAAACGTTTTTTGGAAGTATTCATAACCTCTGCTATCTGTCTCGCTTTAATTCGACGGTAGTTTAGCACTATTTGGTAAACTTTAGCCAAGTCATCGTCAGTGGTTACAGTTTTTGGACGTCCCGAACGCTCATCGTTTCCCAAGCTGGTACGACCACCTTTAAGTTCAGCTGCCCAAAATTTGACGGTGGTAAATGATGGTGCAGAGCCGCCATATACAGCGCCTAACTCATCAAGGCGTATTGCCTTTCAAAAACAAACATTTAATGACGACTCGACACTCGATTTTTCTCCATTTTCACAAAACCACTCACATCGACTCACTCAAACGATTGTCAAACAACAACTGCGCGCCCAAAATGGCTAAAATTTTGGTGAATACCTGTCAATACATGTGCAACCATATTCTCCAGCTTTTATTGACGAGTGCTGCCATCTTTACGTTAAGGTCGAAAACTTTTCAGACCACCCTTGTATATATATAACTTCAACTTTAACACCGAAATGACGTTCTCAAGAACCATTTTTCTACATTCTGCTGAATTGACGCTCTCCACATTTTTTCCCAAAGTTACTTTAGATCTATTTTTAAAGCGTCTCTTAGCCGGTCCTTAATAAACAAAAGGGTCATATACCCATTTTTCCATTAAGAAATTGTAGATCATAACGTGGTCAGGCGACAGCAGCCATAAATATCAATTTGGTTATGAAACGTTTGCTCTTGAAACTTCGGTAGGATTCTTCTTCATTTATCATAATGTAATAAGGGCGCTTGTTTTGCGTTAAATAAAGCCATTTTTCGTCTATATGAACACAATCGTACAAATCTTCAAAATGTCCATCTGGTCTCACTTCCCAGCAGCAAAACTTTAATCTCCCTAACTTACTTTGATCTGTTAACAAACTTTTAACGTTAGAAGATATACGCTTTATTTTCTTTCCTCGTTTGTAAATGTCGTACAATGCAGGCTTTGGAAGCAAAATTCAAACTAGGAATTGACCCTCGGCGATTGAAAGGAACTTAATTTTGGATACCTGTTCAAAATGACCTTCGTTACCTTTCTTTTTGAAGTAGTATCAGTACAATTTTTTCCGTCATTATACTTCTTTTGTGCTATTTTCCAAATGCTAGACACAGACAAACGGGTTACTCCAGGTTCAGCTGCAACTTTATTTATACTCCCATGCTTCAGCGGCCTTCTTTTAACAGCAACAATTTTTGCAATATACCATAAAGTTGATCACCGGTTAATTGTTTGAACTTGAAATTCCTTTCCACTGAGCTTACTTTGTTATCAGTAACAATGGCTGCCGTTTTTTAGACAGGGCGTGTGTAAAATAATTTTTCATGAAATGACGTTTAAACTCTACTGGAAGAACACAATCCTGAAAGTTTGATTTTAGAACTGTGGAAAAATAGGGACAAGTTTGATTATACCCTCCGGTGTGTTTTATGCATCATCATTTCGTATGTAATTATCCGTCCGAAATCTCTCTCAACTTGTCCCGATTGCCACTAGTAATTATATTCAAACGCCAGTTTCTACGTCTGACAATTACTTCCTTAAAAAGCTCTGACTTTTCCTAAAACGGTGAACTTCTACAACGCCAAGATTTCCCGTAAGTACTTAAGGATAAACAACGTTCTGGTCGTGTTTTCTTACTGAAATTTTTCGACGTATGTAATTACCCAAAATTACGTTTTACGGTGCAATTTATTAACGAGCTAACCTGCGAGCAACTCTCGAAACATTTTTCTTCCTCTCGCCTCGGCGTGCATAAACGAGAGACAGATTAATTAAACGCAACTACTTCACCGACCGTCGCCGACATCTAAGTATAATTAAGAAATTTAAAACGATGAAAAATACGCCCGACAAACAAACATAATTACTCCGTTAAGGCGGCCGTTAACATTCCTTAAAGGTATAATTCTGAAATCCAACATTGCACGTAGCATCTGGCAGGTGATACATCACCCCCGGTTGCACTACGGCAAATTCTTCTCTTCCTTTTCTACACCTATTCTTCCCGTTTTCTCCTCCTCGCCGAGCGCTCGTTTCGTTTTTTTTTCGCGCCGGGGAACTGCAGAGATCAATTTACTCAACTGTATACTCGCCATTCGTCTCAAGGACAGCTTAAATAAATTACGCCCCGCGCGAGCTGTAAGTAGCGGATGCGTGTAGCTAATATACTAAGAGGATAACATGCAGTCACCCAACAACAGAGCCAGTCGAAAAATGCCAGAAGGTAGTTAGGAGGAGAAAGGTAGAGCGATGGTAATGGTGGTTTTCGAGCATGTAGAAAAATGAGATTTTACCCCTGTTTCCGTCTCGGAGGTAAAATGTTCCGTTATTGTCGTCGTTATAGGTTTATATTGACTTTGGTTAACGGGACGTGAAGTCGTTGTGCATTGTTAAATATCTCGGGATATTTACCACGGACATAATGCATAGGTTAATGACATTAGATAGGAGTAGAGTTTGCGTGTAGTTGCTAATATTGTGTAGACGATGGGTCTGCAGGAATCCGTTTAAAAATCTGTAACTTCAGTACTAATCTGAAAGATCGTGAAATTAGACCGAAATGCAAGTTTTTGCAAATAAAGTTGCTACTCTCTGCTACATCCTACTACTACTACTACCATCTGTTGTGTAGTTTTGCTTCCCATCCATGATCATCGACAACTATTGTACTGCTATCTGCAAACTAGCCCAGACAGACGCTGCTTGTTACCAAATTATTTCCGATTTTGGACTTGATAGGTTAATTTCATGTTCATGCCATCCGATCGTTTTATTTCGAAATTCGGTCGGTGCTCTCGAGCTTTAAGCTTTCGTCCAGTTATGACTGCTCAGGATGGGTATCGAAACGTCGAATTGAATACATCGCGTAAACGACGAATCATACGTTAGAACTCAAACTAATCCGGGCACATAGTGCTACTCTTCGTATTGAAGCGGATACGTTTTGACTGAAACACACTATTCTAGAAAATTATTAAGCTGATTAAAAAGGGAAATAATTCGCTCGTCACAAAACGAGAAGATTAACCTGCGAAAGACTGAGACGTAGAGGTAATCCATGGGATCAGCATTTTGAGCAGTAAGGATGTTACAGAACGGATCTTTCCCATATGCTTATACCGTTGCATTATCGAATCATCAGTTGGGTTTTGTAAAATGTCATCTGATAGTGTGGGACTTTGGAAGTGGATGTAACGAAATAAAATGAGAGGATGAGAAGAATTACTGGGGCACAAGTGTCTTGTGGTCGAATCTAAAAATAAAATGACGAAGATTAGGGTTTTGGACAAGACGTTAAGGTATGACATTCGACTCAGCAGAAGCCGTAGATCCTAGATTCTTTCCATGATTCCATCATTTAAAGAAGCCGAACTTGAGCATTTGGGTTTTGTGACGTGTCAGCTGCTTTTATAAGAATTTAGGTGGAAATGTAACATGGGAAGGAAGAAAATATCTTGGTTTAGAAACATAAGATGGTTGACAGGGTGACACACTATTACACAATATACGGTCATTAGCACACAGCCCAGAATAGATAAGCAGTACAAAATGTAATCGCAAACATGTTTTATGGATACGCATCAGAATAATAATAATAATAATAATAATGACTACAATATTCTACAAAAAAGAAGAAACAAAAGCAAAATGGTAACAATAATCAACCAAGCTATAAACTTGCTAATTGCTGTTGACACTTAAAAATCCTCTTCATGGCGATCAGTCCATTTACTCACTTCCTTTTTGTCTTTGAAGCTTTTAGGTCATCTTTGCTCGTTCCAGAATTTTCTTCCACCCTTTCTAGTTCTTCAGCTTCTTTTGCAGATCTTAATTTCTTTTAAGCCTTCTTCCACCTGTTCCTTCCATCTTAATTTTGATCTTCCTCTCGCTTTCCTTCCTGTTGGCACCCGATCAGTTATCACTTTTATAAGGTTTATCTTCCCTCTATGTGTCCATATCATCTTATTCTCTTAGGTAGTATATTTCGTATTACTTTATTTACTCTATTTACTTTAGAAGGTTGTCTGGCTTCGTTCTACGCGGAATACGTATGTATCTCAAAATTAATAAGAAATGTGTGGCGGCGAGGAGCTTATAGCTATGATCTAGTAAACAGGTAAGGGGCACTGGTACATTTTCTTGAAAATAATTTGCTTATTATTCCAATACACAAACTGTATTTCGTCACTCAATATCTTCGTTTATATATCAATACTTCGTGCAAAACTTGTTCAATACAAAGAATCCTGAAGTAAACGTATTGTTCGCTATTTTCTTCTTCCAACTAGACAAGCGAAGTTTTAGGGAGGTGAGAATTATTGACAGTGAAAACTTTTTGAAGCACCTGCGTTCTCGTCGTGTTTTCCTTCTCGTTTTTCCGCGTATTAAAAAAGTTTCCAAATTCATTTACGCCCAAAGGCCAAACATACGTACATTTCCCGTCCTTACGAGAAAAAGCCCTCTCCCCCATCTTATAATCCTCCTTCTAGTTTCGATAAAGAAATCTTCTCTCCACCTGTACGCAGGCCACCTACGCGCGAAGAACGGACATTTCGCTTTAAGAACTCTGGGGGTCACGCCAGCGGCCTCGCAAGAATTGAAAACCATTACGGCTGATGAAAGGAAAGTTTCTCCTCCTGTAGAGTTTCAAGATTCTTTGTACACCCGCGGGCTGCCGTCGTCATTCCGTCCCTATTACTTCCTCAACTCCTGCCCACCTCGATATTCACCTCTCTTCCTACACCTTTCATTTGATTTGTATTTTCTTCGAATCGGGTAGGGCGTAATTTGCGCGAGAAGGAACCCCTTCCTTCGGTCGGGTCGATTCGCTCCTATCTCACCTTTAAGTGGAGGTGGTGTTTTTTGCTCTCCCATATCCGACTACGCCTCGCTCCGTCTGTTCTCTTTCTTTCATTCCGCCGTCAGATCGAAGGAATTGTTTCATCCCGGCGGATTATTCTCTCAGTGCATCGGAGCGGAAACTTTACAAAATTGAAAATGCAAATGAAAATATCGATTCGTCATTATCGGGAACCGGTGTGCTGCTCTTCGCGATTGATGTTTGTTATCAAATGAGTGCGTCGGGTCGAGCGGGAATCGAGCGGTGAGAGGTGCGCCGGAAGTCGATGGATGTCGAAATCGAATTCTGTTCGCGTCTTTTTTTTGCCCTCGGTTTACTTTGTTTTAGATGGGAAGGTAGGATAAGGACGCTTGTTTACATCTGATTCCGAAATTAATTAAGTGCGCCGTCGACGTTCCGACGGCGCCAACGAGAATTGATGAATACAAAATTCATATTCTAGAGGTAGATGGATTCAAGCGATGAAGTAATTCCGTTGTAAACTTGAAAATAATATCTTGATTCGGGATTTTCAAATCAAATTTTGAGTGAGGGATGACTCTTAGATGTTTCGGATGAGCAATAACAGTTTTAATGAAGTTAAAGTGTTAATTGGTGTGATTGACTATGATTTGATCTATGCTTCTAGGGTCGTGTTTCAACAATTAAGTTGTCATCCTCAATAACATTAAGGAAACAGGCGTTAAGTGCCCTGTTAAACAACTAATATTCCTTGGAAAGTGACATCTCATCAATATTAAACAGAATTTCACTGAGTAATTTTGACGCATCAGTTTTTGTACGTGACTGAGTACTTATCGTTATTTCTACTATCATTTCAGCAGAAATAACGCACCAGACCTAAACTAGCTTGTTAAGTAAGATATTATTACTAGAGGACTACTTATTTATCTAGTTACTTATCTCGAACTTCTTAGACAATTGGTGTCCATGTGGTAGTCTCTCCCCATCCTCTTCTGTCCTTCGTGCTTTATTTTCCTCGTAACCAACTTCATCCCCGGGTATTCAAAATATTTGCCATCTGATCAGTAGTTGTGCTTCTAGGTCTGTCTGGATTTCTCTGTGTTCATGTTTTCTTTTCTCCTTCATATTCCCTTGACCAGTTTGTCTGTGCGAATACTAGTTGTATGACCAAACTACCTTAGCTATTGAGTTTTGTTCTGATCCAGTAGACTATTAGGTTTAAATCTTTTCTAATGTTTTCACTCCTCCTCTTCCTTGGCACTTTCTTTCACACTTGCTCAATTGTTTAATTCAAGGAGTCTGTGGGCATATAACCATTTTAGTTTATTGTGACACTTTTTCATTAAAATATATAAGGCTTTTCACAACTTATGCCTCAAATAAAAAAGTTAAACAGTATTTGTAAGAGAAAATATTTAAATAAATAAACATTTTTTTCATATTATAGTTTCATATGGCGATTTTCAGTACCGCTGAACCCTTAACCATCAAGTAGAATGTTATTTAGACCTAGAAACATAAACGTTAGTAGTGCCTCGCAACCTTAAGTTGGATATTACGATAACTCCCAACGAACGCACAGTTCGTTTAACTTCGGATATTTTAAATCAGAAGAAGTTGTGCCAGATTAAATAACTCCCAATGTTTACTGTTTAGACAAAGAAATGTAAACAGTACTTAAAATCGAGACATATGTTTAACAGATTTCTACTAACCAGGGCTAGGGAAGTGTGTCCAATAACCATATAAATAAGGTTTCCGTCGGATATTTCACCATGGGCTTCCACCATCGAGTAAACCCGCTCCTGTAGCCATTGTAATCCTAAATTTACGATACGCGCCGCTAGATAATTCGGAATTGATTAAATGTGCAAAGTTTAGACGTTAGACATAATCCACGGAAACTTAAAGTGGGGAAAATAGATGATTATCTTGCCCAGTGCACAGGTACCTACCGATTTACGACGTCCTCGGAAGCGCTCCGCGATCCGCATCCCTCGAATCTCGAGCAATAAGAGAAAGCACCTCCGAAACGGAGAAGAAAGGAGGCTTAATTTCGCCGCGAAAGCTCCTCCAGTCTCCGGGAACAAGGTAATTATGTTATCTTCGGTGACGCGTTATTCGATCTACGTTCACCTTTCTGCTGCTAGCGCCGGCTATACATTAGCCCTTCTGCATACCTGAGCGCCCGCGGCAATGAGTAAAGTTTCGTCTCGGGGAATTACCTCGTCTCGACGTCGCGGGCGACGCAGTGGAGCATGAAGGTGATAAGGACGATACCGTTAAGGTAGACGGCGCGGCGTTCAACCTGTACCGTCGAGCGGCGGTGGAGGCGGTTAAGTTCACTAGCATTGTCTCGTTATTAATGATATCTTTAAAGTCGACAATAATCCGCGTCGAGTGCGGCCGAGGGAGGATCGGGGAACCGCGGGATCTTGGCGTCGTTACTCACCGAGGGAATATCAGAAAAGTTTAAAGTGTAATGTCATCGTGACGGTGCGATATTAATCTTTTTCGTTTTATATCCCGGAAAGTCGGCGCTGGTGTGAGTTTTAAGAAGTTCGAGATGCATGCACCGCGATGGTAGTTCAGTAGTGTATGAATAACACGAAGTCATACTAAGTTATAATTAATTAGTCGACTAGCCCCTTCCCAATTCTGGTTTGTGCGTAGTAATGTCATTAATATAAAAAATATTAAGCTAAGCTCAATACCAAATTATTATAAATCAATTTGGGAAAGATGTTTCGCTAGCGGCGAGGCTAACCACTTCAAACCCTGCCTTATGGACTAATCTGCTTTACAAGAAATGATCGCCTGAAGGCAAATTGTGGTTCAGCTACCAATTTTCAGGGAACGGTCAGAGTTTTGCACCTTTCGACTGCCAAATGCACAGTTGAATTTTGTACGGAAAGGACGTAGGAACATAGAAACTGTTTGAAGGCGTCAAACACAACAAACACGGAAAAAGTTAGATATTCTAGAAGTAAACACCGAAAGTACTGAAATCAAGACTGAAGCTTCTCTGCTGGAATTCTCAAGCTATTGTTCTCTCAAGGGCAAGCCAACTGGGGGACATAATGTATTCTGGAAAAACTGAGGAATATTAAAAGAAATCGGCCAGAGGTGAGGGTCGACATTTGACTTTTCCAGTCGAATGTTACATCAGGATCTACTGAATTTGATTCACCACAAATTTGTTTGTACACGATAGAATGTCTGTTTTTAAATCTATCGAGCCATCCACTTAAAGCGGCAATGTCTGTTATTGCGAGACCGTCGGCCACTTGGAGAGCATTTTCTTGTAAAATTGGGTCACTTATCGGGATGTTGGAGCTCCTGGCCTGGACGAACCAACTTTTCAGAATCATTTCTAGCTCTTCATATTTCGCGGATCGTATTTTTTACGACTGGTTCCCTCATGCACTGAAACAAATTCACTCCGCTTCTTTAAAATTGTACGTAAAGTTGAAGCATTTATGTTTTTTGACGCCGCAAAATCTTTTTGATTTAGATTGGGTTTATCAAAGTCTTTTATAAGATCACTTTTTTCTTTTAAGGAAAACGACTTTCGCGACATATTGCCAGCAGCGTAAAAGTAAAAGACTGAAAGGAAACCTTGATTACGCAACCGCCAAATGAATAAGTCGGATTCTCGGAAAATTGTGTAGCTAAGATTTATGGAACATCTTGGTGGGATTCATTGATACTAATATTTCATAGAAATCGTAATGATGTTCATTTCCCAGAAATATGTAGACCATTTCCGTCTGCTTTTTAAACATTTTTCTTAATTTTTTCATACCTCTTTGCTAGTGTTTGCAAAATAAAGTTACAAAATTAATAATCGAAGTATGTATGTACATTAAAAAAGTATCCTACAATGGGGTGTTGTAAGCGCGAAATGGGAGCGTTATAACGAATAAAAGTGCTACAGAAAATTAGTCGCTGGGACCGGAATTAAGGAAAAACAGCGTCATAGCCGGGAAATCGTTATAAACGGGAGCGTTATAACGAAGTTTTACTATATGTCTGTCAGACTGTTACTTGACCTGCACATGACCCCTATTCTTTGCAATTATATTCCCTTCACCCCACATCGCATTTCCCATCTATTCCTATTTTTTTCCATCGCTTTTAGCGATATACTGATTCACTTAAGCTTCGTGACGTGCACGACCGCGCGGAGGTAGAGCTATCCAATCCGATAGCTATCGGAAAAAGGCATCATATCCGCCACTTACCTCGCCCGTCGCTCTCGCCGCTGGAGATCTCTCTTACCTACCGCCAGGCTGCTGAAAGAAATCTCACCGGGACCTGAAAATTGAGCGTAATAAACTGCTCGGATATATTTCACCGCCGTTAGACGACGACGACTGGCGGATCTCCTCCGTCGTCGTCGTATTGAAGTGAATGAACGTTACTTTCCGAAACGGCGGGATACCGCGAGAACCGTACACCTACGCCGACGCTGTCAATTAGTTGTGAATTATATGACGAGGCGTCGTCTATAAAAATATGTAATTATTCTATGGGGGTGTTAATTTGCAAGGCGAGTTCGAATTTGTACGATGAATGGGTTTGAGCGATGATTTTAAGGGTTTACAGAATGGTAGGAAATGTGAAATGCTAGGAGAGTTTCTTTTATAAATGAGAGATGTACATTTGTTTTTCTTTGTTTTGGAAAAGGAAGGAGCATGCGGGACCACATATTACGCTATAATTTAAAAGCGCAAAAGATGAGTACAAAAATATATCCAGCATTTTTAGATTTAGAAAAGCTTTTGACAGTGTCTCACAAAGAGAAGTATGGAAGAGTATAGAATGAATGAAGAAAAAATAGACCCAAACTAATACGAGCACTACATAGCCTGTACAAGAACAATAAATGCTATGCCAGAAAGGATAAAGTGCAGTCAAAAGTCTTCGAAATAAGTCAAAGCGGAGTACTAAGCCCTACACTGTTCATTGCAATCATAGATGATGTCATAAAAGTCATGGAGGATAAGTATGCAAAGGTTGTACTGGCATACTATAAAAGATTAAAAAATAGAATAGCGGAATGTGCTTTTGCGGACGACGTGGTATCTAAAAGGCAAAAAGAACTATAACATAACCTGGCAAAGTGGAAAGAAGAACTTGCAAAAAGAAGCCTGAGAATCAATATCGAAAAGATGAAGGTAATGATGTTTGTGAAAAAAAAATGAACAAATAAATGTAGAAATTGGAAATGGCAAGGTTGAACAAGTGACAACGTACAAAAACCTGGGAACCAACACAAGCAGGGACGGAAATATAGAAGAGGAAATCGAAATGTGTCGCAGCTTGAATAGATCTTTTAACAACGAAAAGGAAGTCAGCGAAAACACAAAGGTGCGAGTGTACGAAGCTGTTTTTAGACCTATCCTGACCTATGGCAGTGAGAGTTGGGTGTTAACGGAAGCAATGAAAAACAAAATAAATGCAATACACATGAAATATCTGAGAAGAGTCAAAAGAATTACGAAGAGAGACCAAAGCAGAAATACTACAATGAGAGAACAACTGAGAGTAGACCCGATTATGGACGTACCTGAAAAGAACGCACTGAAATGGTCTGGCTTTACGTTAAATCCAAATGAAAGCGTTCCTGATCTGAAAACGAGTTTGAAATTGGTCCAAAATTGAGTGACAACAGGATCCGCCAATCCTCGAAGACCAGGTGGGTGTTCCAAACCGTGGGGATACCTGAAAACATCGCCGCACACGGAACGTTAATATAGCGTTCTCCAGCACGGCCTGCTCGGAAGCATACCTCTGCACTTTAGATATAGGCTCCAATGGTGATGCGAATTTTTACCCTTACATGATTATTGTTGCTCAAGAATTGAGTGCAGCAGATTGGGGAAGACCTAGAGATCGTTCTAATGCGATCCATAGAGGTATGACATGCCACAGATTTTCTTGCTCCCCAAAATGGAAGAATACGATACAGCTGGCTTTTGGTTTCAACAGGATGGAACCACGGCCAACACGGCTCGTCGTTCTTGCGCTATCTTGCAAGAGATGTTTCCCGGTTGACTAATCTCTTTACGAGAAACCGTTGGATGCCCTCTCGCTCCCTTGGTTTGAGCCTGTGCGAGTGTTTCCTATGCGGGTATCTCAAGGCAGAGATTTATAGTCATCGCTCTCGAGCCGTACAAGAACTCAAGGATGCCATCCATGAGGAAATCACCGGAATTCCTCCAGATATGCTGATATGAGAGTTTGAGGAACGGCTTCAAATGTATATGGCCGTGAAGGCAACCTCAATTCTTAAACCTAATCAAAACGAAGGCTTATTACATATATTTGGGATGAAGGAAAAGTTTTTTTCTGGTATTGTAGGTTTTTTTTTAAACTTCACGAAAATGTGGGACCCTGTATATGTATGTGCTGTATCAAAGCGACGCCAAACGATCTTGTTTTCCTGAAAACATCCTCCCATGTTTCTGTACACCTACACGCCTGACGTTTGGTTTTACGACGGCGACAATCTTTCGTTCCAAATTTATATTTGGAATCTTGTTTCTTTACATTTTTCGCATTCGAAACGATCGCGATTCGAACGAAGAGGAGATGTGGAATCGAGATCGTTCGTAAATGACGACCTAAACCGTCGATATTTATGATCAATCTCCGAGCGCGTCCTCAACGGTCCACGACGACGCCCTTTTCCGTTAAGCAGCGGTTCACCTGCAGAAATACCTCGACGATTTCCTTCTTCGCGACCCGTATATGTAGGTAGATAACGCGTCATAACTCATGCCGGAATTGCTCTCGACTTCCATTTCGATCGGCAGTAAAGCCGGGAATCCTCGCGAAAGGCGCATTAGATTTTTTTTTCTGTGCCCTTTCGATATGTATTTTGTAGGTGTAAATTGGAAGATAAATAAGGATCGGTGGGTTCTTAACGAGTTAGTTTCTGTGACATTGAAAAGGAAAATGGAGGACTTGGAACCAATCAAGTTCGAGAAATGGATGTCACAGGAATCGAGCAAAACCTAAGAAACTAGTCGTTATGAAAATTGTTCTCACATTTCTTGGATGGTCTCAAGAATCAAAAGTAAATGCACCATACTGAAAAATGATGTTTTGGGCAAACATTGAAGCAAGATAATTCTCTGCACCTGAAGCGGTTGTCTATTCTGTCTATAGTGTGGGTTAAAAAGTTACTCAGACTATGTAGAGTCCATTGTACTAACCCCCGAGTCGACGAATCAGGCAGCAAACCTATGATGAAGCAAACGCTATGCAGAGTTCGTCATAACTAATGCGTCAAATTTATTTACAAAATTATATGAGGTAAACGTAAGTCGATGGATATAAAAATATGTATATTTAACGTTTAAATCATAGTTAGTTACCTTCAAACGGATTCGTTGTAGTTTCATTTCTCACATCTTCTGGAGTATCGATTGCCATGGTTCTTTTGCATGGTAATATTTGGGTGTCCATATACGTACGGATGGAATTTTTTCACTGCAAACACGATTCCTTTCTTAACGTACGTTGGAGGCTGGACGTATCGTTGCTCACATTTTTTCATGCTTCTCGATACTTACGCTACAAGGGTAGTCATTTTGCTATAAACACGCCCGAGTCCCATTTTTCGATGTATCAGCCTGTATCAGCACTTACTTAATGTGCCAATACTCGGGCATTCGTTAAGAACAATTTCAATTTATTCAATGATTTATCACGATCAGCAGTCTAATACCACTCCACATCTAACTTATTGTTAGTAAGATTTCTTAATAGAGCTGTCACTTTTGACATATTTGGCACAAATGCGAATATTCCCAAAATTCGTAGTTTACTTTTACTTTGATAAGCGCTCATTTCCCGAATTGCTTTCACATAATCCTTATTGATTGACATCCCCCCTTTCGAAAATACTAATCCCATAAACTTGACCGTTTGTTGCTTCAATTAAACTTCTTCATAGCTATACTTTATTACATACTTTAGAGTTCTATCTAAAAACAGTTTTCAGATTTCTGCCATGTTCTTCTTTCGTATCAGTTACGATAAAATCATCAAAGTAAATTTGAACATCTTTGTATCACCGAATAGTTCATATACCTTTCTATAGAATACCTCTGGAGCAGAGTTGAATCCAAATGAAAGTCAACACAATTGAAAAGGTCCATTAAACAAGATGAGGCAAATAAAAAGTGTTATTTTAGAATCAGTGTAATATGTATTGTCGAATGGTATTTAAAAAACGCGGGATCATCGAACTTTCCGCGTACAATCCCGCTATGACTGTAAATAAAACACGTCCTATCGACAAAAACACTTAACCGTGCTTGACATATAGAAAGCATTTTCCTTTATTTCTCAAAAACACCTTCGAAAAGTGTCGACAGATTTACAACCCTTATCGTAAACGAGCACATCACTTGACTTTGCTCCAACTATGAACCCAATATGTTACGTTTTTACGTCTAAGAAACAACTCCAGGGGTTCTAAAAGTCTTGCATATGAAACTTTAATATTACAAAAAATTATAACGGATTTGCTGTGCTAGTAGGTAAGTATGTCTTCTTACGAATCTTGTTTGATTTTGTTTGAACTTTCACTTGTGAAGTGAAGGGACGTTGGAACAGCTCGAGCGTAAGCGTAAGAGCAAGAGCGTTAAATTTGGGCGGAACCAGGCGCTCGTTTCGTGTGAAAGACAAAGAAAACAAGAGGGAGAGTATGAGCGAGTGAGAGGCGATGAGTGAGAGGGAGAATACGTGCGTGCTTGCTTCGTCTGAAAGAGAAGGAGAAACAAAGAGAGTATGATGTGCGAGCGGGAGTATTCACTTCAGACGTGCGAAAACCACACACACCAATTTTTTTAAAAATTTGATGCATAAGTTATGAAAAACCCCTTATACACATGGGATGAGCTCGGTACCCCGCAGGGATTCTCTTTAATCTGGGCCTACCCGGCAGTGATATTCCCTCTGGTCCAGCCCCAGAATTCATCAGAGCATGCAAGTCTTTTGATCGTACCAAGGTGTTAAGTCCACAGTATAAACATCACAGTTTACAACAAATCAACAGAAAAGAAAAATAGTTCAGTACACCCGTAATGTGACCGACACATGGGTTGTAGACTAGACGCCTAACAAGCGGCACACCTTTAACGTGTTGCGTTATGTTGGTTTTTCTATTTCATGGGCATTGGATAAACTGGAATGACGGATGAGTGAAGGTGAGCTTTTGGGGACGAGGCATGATAGCAACTATCTCGGCTTGGTGGATATTAGGGTAACGACCAAGCGCCATATTAATTCTTCCCTACGGTGTGTCTTCAAAGAGTATCGTTTTTGCTCTTTTCTCGGACAGATAAACACTTTCTCACTACCACTTGACATTAGCTGGAAAGACTAGTCTCAACGACCATGTGACTGTCAAAAACATCATTGACGAATATAATATCTTTAGATCTATGGAGTTCGACCATGTTGAACTAAATAAACTCGTATTTACAATATGTAGATTCTAATAGTTTCGCCTTCAGTCAATAAGATTTAACCTGAACTGAAGTATAATGTTTTAAAGTAGTTAATTTTTGATGGATTTTCATTTCGTTGAAACCGCATTTATATCCGCCCTCATTTATATCCTCCCGCACTTATATCGCGCTGTGGCTTACTCGCATACCTCTTGACTAACATGGACCAATCAGCCGTTGTATCTCTGTCCAAATAAGCTAATCAGGGCGTAACGCACCTATTTCCCCTCCGCTGGATAGTAGTGGTGGGATCCCTTCCCGGGAGGATATAAGTGAATGTTTACGTCCTCGAACGGCGGATATAAATGCGGTTTCAGTGTACTTTCCAATTTACCACTCCATTAGTGTGTTAGTTGTCTTTCAATCTCCATAATTTCCAGAATTACCTACCGAAAAGCTGTCGAACAACCGGATTTATTCAATGGCAATTTTTAAAAATTTTCCCGTCCGTAATTTCACCGTTGAAATTAACAGCACGTTACGCGAATTACACAAACCATTTATTATTATTTAGTGG
Source organism: Chrysina gloriosa (assembly GCA_038088585.1). Taxonomy (NCBI): domain Eukaryota; kingdom Metazoa; phylum Arthropoda; class Insecta; order Coleoptera; family Scarabaeidae; genus Chrysina; species Chrysina gloriosa. The sequence continues at coordinate 22,800,246 of CM076093.1, read as the reverse complement.
AAGCGCCAACCGAATTCGAAATTCCTCCGCCAAACGTTCCAGAAAAAATCGTAACGCTCATAAATCCATACGAAGTGTGGAAAAAACTAAATTAGTGACAGCACAGGTGTGCCGGTGAAATTAGCGAATTTATCTTCGCCGCGTTATCGCGCTATTTTTAAAATGCGTGCGGAGAATTGTCCCAAATTTTGATGATAAATGCCTCGACGATACGCAGCCATTGAAATTTATCGGCGAGCATATTTTTTCCACTTCTTTTTTCACGTTCTGATAGCTTGTTTCGATTTCATAAAAGTTGCGGGTAATGATCCAATTTTTTCCCGAAACTCCCAATCTGGACGATGTGATCACATTAACACCAAATTTTAATTAAATTAGACAACTACGTGAGATGTGAAATCTAAGTAGTGCAATGATCCTCATTAATATTCGTTTTGTCCAAAGAAATAACTTCCTGGGCGGAAATACCTTATTTAGACTACATCTACCTACTCGCTCGAACAGTGACTCAATCTCTCATCGTCGTGAATAAACGACCTGCTTAGTTCAATTTAACGGCACATAAAAGGTTTACTCCAATTTACGGAGCAGCCATGCTTGCGAAGTGCGCTGCCTACCTCTGTCCCACCTCTGAATCATTATCTGTTTAGTACCTGCCCACATCCTTCAACCATTTCAACCTTGGCCACGTTTAACGATAGCAACGATTCGTACTTGGATTTGAGGTGAATCGCGAAAATTTATCGCTCTTTTTCTCCCCGTCTGTCTGCGAAGATCCTTCGAGAGGCTTGCCTTGGCATAACATTTAAACGCCAATATGCACGAAAGCGAATTGATGTTAAGCGTGTAATATTTGCTTGTGTTTTATTATTTAAGCGAAAACATTGGCGCTCATCCAAGTCGAATAAAGCTAGTTAACATGAATTTCTCAAGTTATGTATAATAAAAGAATCGAAACAAAATATACAACATAGAGATGCTATACAGCATGTTGTGTTTGTGGAGTCAAGTCCTCGTTTCATGATGGGTGGTGATTTTAATAAAATCGAGAGTTAATAAAATATATTTGACGAATCTTTTTCTCAAGCAAATGTACAAATTGTTCTAAAATTATCTTGTTGGGGTAGTGTTTAAATCAACCACGACTTACGCAGAAGAAATTTCATTGGTAAAGGAAATTATCAGTTGATTTTGAGCTTAATTTTTATGCAATGTAGCCATGCTGGAGCATTTCCGTTATAAACCATATGCTACCAGAAAATTGTATAAAGAAAGTAGGAAGCGCGAATTCCGTTGACACTAGTTCCAATCTCTACTCAAAAGCAATGACCAGTTTGCCCATCCACATTGCTCGCTGAAGACGTTGACTATTTAGCAATTTTCACGAATCCTAGGTTAAATCGATATACTTCAATCACATGCTATTGAAACTATTAAATCTGTACATTTTTTTCATTGGGCCTTTATAAAAGTTGATGACGTCTTATGCATCGCTTCTTAGAAACTTTTATTTTCAATTTTTGTCAGGTTTCCATGGCGTTTCTTCTCGATTTTTGCCTCTGATTTTTGGGCGTATAACTCTTTCGACAGCTTCAGTTTTTATCTTCTTCGGTATATCTCTTTCCCTAAAAATGTTGTTTTTCCTGTATTGAAGATGCCTCCTACTCTTCCCATTCTTTCATTTATTTCGCTGCCCATTTTACCGTTTTCCTCGATAACTACTCCTAGGTATTTAAAGCCTTCTACTTATCCAATTTGTTTTACCGTTCAATCTTATTTCGTGGGATTTTCTTTGTCTTGGAAATTATCATAGTTCTTTTTCCAATATTAATCTTCATATTGATCTTGAATAATTGTTCTTCTAGTACTTTAAGGTTTTCTTTGCTATCTGCGAACATAAGTTCTGTCAGTTGAGTTTGTCTTATTTGCCAATATCTCAGTGTTAATTTTCTCATCCTGTTCTTTGCTTCTTTCACTGCTTCTTCGAGTACCGCTAAAAATGAAATTATATGAAATCCAAATATGTCTTCCAACAACCAGACTCTCGTGTTAGTATAAACACATCAGTTGTTATTTGCTAAGAATGACCCGAAATTAACGTCCCTTGAAGACATTACATCTCCAGATGATGTCGATATTCACGTGGTGTCAGGTACGACATTAAATTTCTTAGATTTTCCACTGAATATGACAAGCGAATTGTTACAATAGGTTTTTGGATTTTCCCAAAAAGATGTGGAAAAGACTAAATTTTGCTCGAGCTTCTGACACAAGATAGAAGTACTTAGCAGTTGCTGCGATTTAGGGTTTATCAATGCGCTATTAGAAGTGTTAGCCAACTGACAGATAAAAGTAATTGAAAGTTCAAGTAACCGATAAGATCAGGTTTCTTTATCAATAAATTAGATAGTGGATGGTTGATATTTAAGAAATAAATAAAACATTTTCTTAAAAATGTGTAAAAGCATTTCAATGTAAGCATGTTATAACATTTTAGGAAAATATTTTGATACAAGTTGTACCTCTGAAATTTCTTGCGTTATCCTGTTCTTGTGGGTCAACAACATTTTCATTCTCAATCACAATATTTGTATCTCTTGCTGGATATTCCAGGGGTTTCTCTTCCTTATCGGCTGGGCCTATTTTATGCTGTAGTGCAAATCTTCTTTTATGTACACCATATTGTTACCTAACTCGAGTTATTAAAACATTTTGATATTTCATAGGAATGTTGTCTTTAATGATACATCTTCAATGTAAATTATTTGTTTAATAAGGACTAATCTGATTTATGACGAGATGGAGGAATTACCTCAGTACGTGTGTTTTGTGAGTGGTGTTACAATATGCATTGTATTTGCAGACGCGGCGTCTGCTACAGAAACAAACATTTCTTCTAAAACTCAAAATGGATGATACAAGCGTCTTGTTTCATTTTTCTTTTATTGTAAAGATTAGAAGGGAATCATAATTTTCATATTTTAGGGATAGAGAACTATCACAATTTGTATTAATTTTGGGTGTTGTGTGATGTTTACATGAAGGCTTAAAAAGTCGGGTGTGTCTGGCCTCAGAAAGGATTAGTTGCATTTGAAGTTTTGGGATGGATTCTACAAAGAGAAATAAAGCGACGCTGGTTAAATAGGTGTATCGTAATTCGAAGCATGGAAGAATTGTCAGCTTAAGCGCAATTTCTTCATATCCAAGGTTTTAGCGTAAATCTCCGTATTGGTAATGGATATTGTGCTCTATCGATTCCCATCCTAAATCTTTGGTAGCTGTAGTAACGGTAACATCCAAAAAAGTCGAAAGAGCAGATGACGTGGATGAATTACAGTGAATTTTGTCTAATTCCCAGGGCACAGCATCTCGATGATGACGATCTCCGAAGCGATGGCGAGGAACCTGGTAATTGAGATCTAAAGGAAACCAGTTGCGACAAGAACCAAACCTAGATCAAGAAGTAAAAGTAACTGTTTTGAGTACTACGCAATCCGGATCAATCTAATCCCTGCCAAATAACCAGTTTTTCGATGAAATTTGCTAAAGGACATTTTTGCATGAATCTTAAAATTGTAAGCTTGCAGCACTCTTGAATTAATAGAAATCGCACAAGAAGAGTTTTGAAAAAATCAGCTGTTTTGGCTGGTCATTTCTAAACTTCAAACTAATCATCATTTATTTCAAAATTTCAGGAGTCGGCAATAATAAAAAATATTTCCGTTCCTTATTATCCCCGTTTCTCCAACCTATAATCGTTAAAGAAATAACTTTGTGGAAGCTTTAGAACGCACCTTCTAAAATTTTTATTACATCCAATAAACGACACGCAAATATTGTCAAACTATTAGGATCAGAGACGATCGAATCATCAAAGTCTCGCGAGAATCCTTCGGCGCTTCTAGCTGGATATTTATACAATTATAGGTAATAAAACCTTAATTACTGTCGCAGGTTATATTTCATTGTCCCTCTCCCTGAACGGGCTCAAGATGCCGACTTAAATATAACGCGACAGCACAACACTTAATGGCGATATTAGAAGTCCTAACAAGTATTATTTTTGTAACGGAACCGTTGCGTCCGCGATATTCATCTATACGCATTTATAAATAGTTTAATGCGCCCGATTCACATAAAATCGCGTTTAATAACCCATTCACTAACGAAACGTCCACGTCGAAAAAATTAATCCGGACCGTATTTCTTAACTACGTGGCGTCATCTTTTGAATATACATACGTACATAATAAATGTCCTGGTGAGTCGTGTAAACAAGAAAATGTTTAAGGAATTAATTTTAAAAAAAAAAGAGGGAAAAGCGAGAGGAGATTATGATTTGAGTATCTGTTGAGTCTTTCGTTTTTAATTTTCTTCCGGCACGGCGTAGCTCGAACAAATTACATACGACGTCAGCTATTTTTGATAGCTGATGATAGCTTATTACTATCATTCTTTGGAATGCGTGTGCTTAAGAGATTTTGGAATTTTCGTACAGGTACGTATTTTGACAAGTAAGGGGTCATCCTCAGCGGAGTGAACAGTAATAAATAAGAGAGTTAAGACTGCTTTTAAAAGTGTTGATAATCAACACAAGTGGCCTGTCTTTTCTCCTCTGAGGATAGCAACTTTGTTCTGGAAGTACGTATTTAAGTTCTCCATAATGGATGGGGTAAGATTAAGGATTATTTTTATTCTGTTGCTAGGAATAGAAGCCTGAAGATTATCTTTCGATATGTAATTCAATTCGTTGAAAGCACGTCCTGTCCAAATATTGACTTGACCTTACTTAACTTGTGGCCCCAAATTTATTAGCATTTACATTTCTTTGTCTAAATTGTAAAGATTCGGTCTTTATTATTCGATCACGTTCGAAGTTCTTGCCGGCAATGTCGATGCATATGATGGTAAGACCAACACGATCCACTTGAGCTTGTTAAGGATATAGGCCAAATTTTATCAGCGTTTAGATTTCTGCATCTAAATAACAAACACCCCAGTTGACTGCACACTCCCAATGGTTCTCCAAATGTTTCTTGCGAAACTTGAAAAATTAATTTCAGCTTAGCTACGATACTGTGAAAATATTTCCTATCACAAATTTTGGTTGAACTACTATCTACTAGTATTGTAAAAATTCGTCCTGATTCTTCAGTCACATGTTCAAAGTTCTTCCGGATAGTCTCGACAGATATGATATACGGCTCGCAAGGTAGGACCAACATGTGGACCATGTTGACTTTGCTAAATATATGGTCCGAATTTTATCAACGTTTCGATTTCTGCGTCTAAATAATAAACACCCCAGCATACTGTCAATGCTTCTCCAAACGTTCCTTGCCAAACTTAAAAATTAATTTCGACCTTGCTACGATAGTATGAAAATAATTTGCTCTTACAAATTTTGTTTGAACTTTGTTTTGCTTTAATTTGATGTATAAGTTGTGAAAAATATGTTTTACGTGGAGGAAGGTTTTTTTATCTAAGGCACTCCCAAATGAATGTGTCCAATTTATTGTTTTTTTTCAGTTTTCAAATTGGAACTTTATTGCTTTTTTTTTGTTTTAGGCAAAATTTTTACCCCAATTGATTCAAACGCTTAAAAAGTTCTCTTATCGCCGCGCAACTTTCACCCACCTACAACTTTCCTTTAAAAATAGCCAAGACGACAAAGTAAAAATTCATTTCAACCGTCAGCCGGTTTCATTGTTGGAAGTATATCGATTCCGTACAAGAATAATGGCCCTCTAAGGTGGGTCCGAGACCCGATTCGCCTACCTACAAAGCCCTCGAAGGATTCGAACACACAAAAATACTTTTTTCAGCCGCGCGCCGCATTCATACGTATGTATGTCTGCGGAAGAGCCGTAACGGTGGCGGAGAAGCCGTGCCAAAAGGTGTGGAGAAGAAACGGTTGCGACGACGACGTCCATTAGTTTCGCAGTTGTTAAAGGCAAATGACGTGAGCCCCGCAGAACAGGAAACGGAGGGCTCCCGCCGCAGCCGTCGCCGGCGTCTGAAAAAGACGGAGAGTATAGAGAAAAGTATAAAAACTAAAAAGGGTAGGTTTTATTATCATTCCCGACATTCGGAAAATCTCCCTCTTTAATTTATCCTCTTTATTTCTTTCATCCACCGGCACTCAGCGAGCGACATATATAAAGTGCCGCCACCTTATCCTGTACGAGGTGCCTTCGCCAACCAACCCCCTTCTTTTTCTACGTCTTCTATTTTTCTCTCCTTTTTCCTCGAACAACTTGTCGTCGGTGTCGACGACGACGACGATGCCAATGCTCTAGCGTCTCGATGTCACCTCTGTTCACTCATCGTAGACGCGGATGTTGGTACTAACGCACGATTTATTCAATCAGGAGGAAAATATTCGGGGGTGACGAAAATGCGGGACCCGTTTCACGTGAATATTGCCGTGCGGAAGGCAATCACGCGCACAACCACGCGCAAATGCGAACGTCGGCATTTTACGACAGCTACCAAAACGGTGAAAAATAGAAGTTTGAGGGAAAAGTAGGAGAAAGTTGTAGCAGTTGGAGAAATATAAATATAAGCGTTTCGCGGAAAAGTTGAATCGGGAAAAGTTGCGGTTGGGTAGGGTGACATGGGATGGTAATTTTGATAGGATTTGTTTGAATTCCTGAAAAGGAATTTTCCGGAATACTTGAGACAGATTAACGTACAAATCTTCAATCAACAATGCATTATTCTGTTTGGAGCTTCTCATTTCGCCTTCCCCATCTTGAACGGCACACGAATCTAGTTTTTGCTTTATTCGCTTCGTGATTAGTGTTTCTTCTTGGTAGTCTCTATGATTTTAAATATAATATTGGTAAGATCTGAAACCCTTAAAATAATTCAAATATGATATAATTTTGGTATACTGGTTCAAAATCTTTTTGATATAATATAAATATTATTGAGGACACTATTTAAGCTATAATTTTAATATAACATTTTTAGATGCAAAATCTATAACAAGCAAGAAATTTTATATAACACAAATGTTGACGTCTCATTATTTCTTGTCTCAACTTCAATCCCGACAATTTGTTTCCCTGACCAGTACAAGTCTCGCCAGCAATTGAGAGCATTCTCTCAACGGATTAATATTACAGTGGTGATATTTGTATAGGCATTCGAAACATTCATTATCCCCAAATATTGCCATTTAATACAGTTTAAGAGGTAGGGAGACCGGGGCTAGTAGTGACAGGGGCAAGTAGTAACATTCAATTTATTGAGCCACCCGTTAGTTAGTAGCAGTAGATAGTCCACCACGGCTGTCTCAATTTTTTGCCTCAGCGTGTTCTCCCAGTTCTAAGTGGAAGCGTTGTAGGGTTTTGCAGTTACAATGTTTTTTGTGTTTTCGGCGCTGAAAAGTAAAATTTTACGGGTCTGTTTGAAACGATTTTTCTAACAGGGAAACTAAGGTATGTAAAGTTTTATAGCATCATTAGAAAAAGTAATACGTTACCTGCAATTAGATATAGTTTGATTTTAAATTGATTCATCATAATCTACATTAAGTAAATAAATGGAAAATGGCGACGCATGGGGCTAGTTGTGACAGTCACCACGGGGCACGTTGTGCCCGCGGCACAACATGCTCCGGTAAAATTCTAATGTAGTGTTGTTTATTCTAGAAAAAATGGTGAGAAATTACAAAAGGAAAACGGAAAGAGCAATAGCCACCTCGGAAGACTACGAGAAGGTTGAGATAGAAGTACAATCCGGAAGATATAGCTTAAGGAAAGCAGCGGAAATGTTTAATATAAATCGTATGTCACTACAGCGATTTATAAAAAAGGAAAGGATGGAGTAATTCACATGGGATATCAAAAGCCCCGTATGATATTCACTCCTCAATAAGAATGCAATACAATCAGCAAATATATTCTACGGCATCAGTCCTTCTGAACTAAGATCTTTAGCATACGAATTTGCCATAGCAAATAAAATTCAAGTTCTTCAGAACTGGACCGCCAACAAATCCGAAAGTGGTGACTGGATGACTAAATTTATGCAGCGTCACAATAACATTTCTCTACGTATTCCCGAAGCCACCAGCTTAAGTCGTAATACGAGTTTCAACAAGCACAATGTTAATACATTTCTTGACAATTTAGGAGCTATTCTAGAAAAATACAATTTTAATTCTAATGACATATGGATATCGACGAAACAGGCACAGCAACAAAAGCCTGTAAAAATAATAATTGATAAAATAGTGGATACGCGTTATCATTAAGTAGGTAGTGTAAACCGGACTTACGCTGCTACTTCTACGAATTTTATATAAGTTGCCATTGAATAATACAATGAAACATCATGCACTTTTTTCCAAACCTTAATAATTATTTGTTTTTATGATGTATTATTATTGTAATATTAGTTGTGTAATAATCCATATAAGTCAAACAAATTGTTCTGTGATTAAAAAATTACTCCAGTAATGAATATATTTATTTTGTTTATATCACTGTATGTGTCACAACATGCCCCATGCTGGGGCAGGTTGTGACAAAGTGCATTGCAGCAATACAATTTTTTTAACACGAACGGAAAAACGTATTTCAAAACTAATATTACCAAAAGATGTCGGAAGACCTAGTGTCTTTGGCCCATATACGACAAGCCCAATATGTGTGAACTATTTCTGTAAAATTCAACAATATGAAAAATGTCACAACTAGCCCCGGTCTCCCCTACACCAAACTTAGAAAAATGACGGGCCCGATAGAAAAAATACAAAAATTAGTTTACAAATATTAATATTTTTTGACTTTTACTATCTCGTATACCCTTTTAAGCTTAAAACATCAGTGCGGAGAAAGCATACGGTTAAAGTTTTGGTAAAAGAGGTGAATTAAAATCGACAAAATTGAGCTGGTTTAAACTGATTTAGCCTTGTTTTTCTCGGCTGAAGGAACTTTGTGGTTTGTATCCATAATTTTCCCCTTTAAAGACATACGACTGATTTGTATTGATCGACAATAAAATTTTGGAGATAGATAGAATACGTTCGTATTATAATAAACTTATAAAAATTGCTTGTTTAAATATCAACCGCTATCAAATACATACATGGGCAGCTAAAAAAATTAAAAGAAAAACCTCGAGGCTATAACTCTGAAATTGAACAGAAAAACATTACAATGACTCCTAAAATTCGGTTCTTTTAGCCTAAAATGCACTTCATCTAATGCAAAATACACTAAACTGGACACACTCACAATTTGTGTATAATAGAGACATGCCCAGTGTTGCCAGGTGGAAAAATTAATTACATTGTATTTCAGCACTAACTGGCGAAAACTACACTGAAGTTGATGAAAAATGACCAAAAAGTGGTAGTGGAGACTAGAGAGTGAGATGAAATTTTGGTTTTTGTTCGATTCTTTAAGTTCATACCTATATCTATTATATGACGAAGTTTAGAGTCGATAACTCGAATAATAAACAAACAATTTTTGCAGTAAACGTCAAAATTCGGTTATTTTGGGTAAGAAAAGCACTAAACCTACTGTAAAATACAGTCAACAGGCTAATCAGTTATGACCAGAGACCGGATTATATGTTTTTTGCATATCCATAACTATCAATGGTACGCTTTACGATCTACACGAATTAGGGCAAATAAAACCGTTTAGCACTAATTTGATTTTAGTTACCATAAATCAGGTAGATCTTAAAGTGTTCAATTAGACCGTTGATAGTTATCGATATACAAAAAGCATATAATCCGGTCTCTGATCATGACATAATTTTGTAGGGCTACTTTACCAAGCACAGTCTGCTGACTCTGTTACAAGACGACAACCGCGCCCAGAGAAACAGGACAATAAAATAATTTTAATTTGATATGAATATGATACAACGCATCCAAATAATTTTAATATGATATTGATAGCATATCAAAAATCAGAAATGGCCTACCAAAATTATATGAAAATTAATTTCCGTCTACAAGGTCGAATTGCAGTTGCTCGATCAGCTTATTAGATAGGCAAAAACTGTCACTGTGGGTCAGTGTGGCCATCCTTTAACGATATAACGGGGTAAGAGCTGAGGAAACAAAGAAACCTGTAGGATCAATAGTAGGGAAACAATAAAGATTTTGAAAAAATAAATTGGGTTTCCGGTGATGTTCATCCAAAAAGTAAAAGGTCGAGATGTTTATCGTTACCATTCTGTATAAATTATTTTAGCTGGCTGTAACGCGAACGCACGTGCTAATTATGTCATAAGTCAAATTTAAATAAACCGATAAATATATAAACTGAAAAGCTGTACACAAGGAACACGCGCTATATACGCAGCCACCGTAGTACATCGCAGCATTCATAAAACTAGGCGCCATAAAAATCGCCGTAATATATATAAACACAAACACGCCAGTAATTTCGAGCAATAAAATTACCATTTGGACCCAATGAGACGAACTAAACGCTAAACATTGACGTTAAAAATCAACGTTATATGTAATATATATACATGTATGTATGTATGTATTAGAGTAAATAACACAGCTATCCGACTGCTGGACGTTAATAAATGAAAACGCTCGATCATGCACGTGTGGCGGAATAATCGAGACAAGACCGAAAAAGCACTTAACCTCGTTTCTGGAACACTATCTGGTATAAAATTGAAACGTACCGAAGAGTCGTTGACCGATAGGCTTCTCTCATTTACAGGCGATGCCATGTAATGACTGTCCGAGACCATTTTAGTACTTGCGCAATGGCTGTATGGATGCACGTTTATAATTGGCAATTAACGCGAAAGTATTCGTAAACTATGGAAAAACGATCGAACACTCGAAAGTTACGATACTTACCCGAGAATAGATTCACACACTTCAATCCGGGCACTTAAATATCATCCTTCTTCTGGTGCCTATGTATGATGCCAGTCGATGTGAATTTAATTAGTTTGTGTGCTACTCTCGTGAAGATTTAGGTCGCTTCGCTTATGGCTTTGCTTTTTAGTAACAATTCACGGATCAATTCCCCACGGAAGTCAATGAGATATTAAGCTTCTTGCACCACTTGAATGTACTAATTATTGTATCAGTGATCAACTGATCAGTGATTGAAGAAATTTATTTGCAATGCATTGCAAAAAGACGAATATGTATTAAACTTTATAAAGCGTCTTCACAACCATCTCCAAATGAAAGACAATGTAAACCAGGGTTTCCCAATTGATGATCCTTTGACCCCGAAGGGCTCATGACAATTTTGTTAAGGGTCCATGGTCCAAGTTTAGGATTATGAAAAAAGGAATGTAATTGTATGAAATTTGAAGAAACTGATTACAGAAATCTGAGTTCACCACTCACTTGAAATTCCTACTTTGTATTATCTATAGACGATATATTCTTTATGTAAGAAACTCGCGCCGTTTTGTTTAGTTGTCCAAAACGATTGCTTGGATGTGGCGTGGAGATCAATGGCAGAAACCATGATATCCAGGATTCTACGACATTGACTCTACGTATTTGAGAACCGCTGATATAAAAGTCATAAAATCATAAAGTCATCGTTCGATGTAAATGCCATCAACTTCCTTGACATTACATACTCCTTGAGTGAGTTTTCTACTTTGAATACCGTACCAGTCTTCTGGTTAAGATGTAAAAAATCTTCGTCATTTTCCCTCAACTCGTTTAACAATATGGAATCATCCTCCAAGTAAGTCATTAAATGGAATAAATCACTACTGGCATCCGTTCAGGTCACAATTTTCTGGTAGATCGAAACACACTCTATATGCTGGTTACTTTTTATATTGAATCAATAGGTTGCTTCTTCGAAAAGGGTGGGCACTTCTGTTTGCTATCAAATTGTAAGGTGCGCAACTCGCCCTTAAATATTTCTATAATCTCGAACCCAGCTAAGCGATCTAGCCGAATCATCGGATTGAGCCTCATCAAGATTTGCAACTTACAATACGATTGCGGACAATTATGATAGATTTTAATCATAGATTTTCAACAAAACCTACCCTCTTGCAGCGGTCACATGAGTAGTTGGAAAAGTGATTTTTAATTAATTATTACTTTACTAGGAGCAATATCGCACACAAAGCGATTGAGTTATTGTTTTGGTGTTTCAAAAGCATTGGTACAAACCTCCGCTGCAATTGTCAGAACAAGTTGCTTCACCAATGACAGTGGTCTTTGATTTTCGTTCCCTGTTGTGCTTTGTTTCCTGACAAACTGCAACCTCTTGTTCAAAACTATTTCCTTTATAATGCTCACCCAATCGTCATAAAAATGTTTGATTTTGTTTGGGCTAAAATAAGAACAATTGAACGCTCTTTCTAAGAAGCAAATAATACACACCATTGAAGAATGTTTTGGGGATTGGCATGTTTATACCCGAACCTTTTACAACAGAAAAAGGCAAGCATTTCGGAAATGCAATGTATCGCATTTAAAGCATCACATGGATAGTTATATAGGGTACGTAATTTCTACTCTTCTTCCCAAACTACAATCCAATATTAGCAGTGATTGTCTTTGGCAACCGATTAATTAAAATTAATTTTGTCCAAAATCTAAAACACTCGAAATCTTCCAGTCAGAACGAAAACGTGTCGGCAAGTAAAACACCTGGCAGCGGAAACCGGAAAATTCGGGGATTTTGGACAAAATTAATTGTAATTAATTGGGGTTTTTTAAAAATGGTGTTAAGGAAATTTTGTTGTGATGGAATTTTTATTGGGAATTTGGAATAGCAGTATGGTGTGTTAATGGGATTTTCCCACCGCATCATCGAAAATTAACGGACATTGAAAGAGGACTGAACCCCGAAACGTCTGTCACATGGACATTTAATAAAAGTATATGTGACTGTTTACTCCGAGCCTTCTTTTACACATTTATCATCAGCCAAGAACCTATTTCATCATATCTAAATCGAAACATTAGGATTTTTGACATTATTAGCTCAATGTGTCGAAGACGAATGGGAATAGAAGATTATGTGAATATCTATCCAAGCTTTAAGACAATTCATTCTTTCTCTTTTTCTTGGACTATGGTAGCGAGGATGGTTATCGGGAGTTGTGGGCTGCTGGCCAGAAATGGGGATAGTGTGGGTGATTTGACTTTCAGGAATTTCACAAGAACTCGGTTGAAGGATTTTGTTGAAAATTTGCATCCTTACGTAAAAATGCCCATACAATACCATGGTCTACTTCAAAGTCAAATAGGCTTTCAATGTCACCAAAATGGAAACATTCGGAATTTTGTATGTTTAACATTTTGATCTTAATATCTCGAAAACTAACGGACTACGTCAAGCGGAAATAGTTTGTAGGGATTGATGTTATGAGGGTGTTAAAGTATTAACAAAAACTTGGGAAAATAGGTTTCTTTCATATGTTTACAAATTTTTCTTTCTGAACTTTAAGAACGTCTTCTATGTATGTTCATTGTGCAGTGCTTTAAGGCTGTACAATGATCGCTGCGTGGTGTTAGCTGGATGTCGCTGGTGATACCTAATTCCCCCAGTTTTCCACTGAGGATGACAACGTAGCTGCCGAAATACGTATCTGCAATTATTTCCGGAAGGTGTCGGAAGGGTAATTTCTTTTATATGGTATTTAACCACTGTCTCCTTATTCTTGTTTCTAATATATTCGATATCCTTACCGAATTTTAAGAACGGCTTCTGACTACATAACACTTTAATATATCAAAAAGCTCAACAAAGAAGTAAATGCGTAGCTCAATAGACTAATGTTTTTCGTATACTTTTTTAATAACAATACTAAAATCAAAACTGGGCAAAAATAAAATTCAGCAATCGTCGGAAAAGAAAACCCATACTGAGGCAGAAAATGTGAGAAAATGTGTGCGTATTCGAATATGTGAAGGACCCCAATACGGCTTCCGAGCAGTGCAATAATACTTGACACCAACCTGTGACTGAGCTTCTTCAGCAACCGCTGCCATTTTACGGTCTCGGGTACCTTTTATTATTAACGGACGTTATAAGCAGTTATCCGAACAAAAGGGAAAAATCTCATTTCAAACGAGAAGTTGTCCGATACGATGATGATTCTGAGAGAAAAGAAAAGTTTCGCTCATATGACAGCTCACAATAGACAGCGAAATAAGATATATACAAAAGGATGCAATATCTCATTGACGACAATGGTCCCGTTATTCTTTCTCCGGTCCGGGCGGCCGGCTTTCACGTGGACGAGAAGTAAACCCGCCGGAAAATAATATCAATTAATGTTGCTGCCGTTGTTGTATATCATACACACGTCACCAGCAAATATTCTCTACAATTAGTTCCGTGAAGGTGAAAATGTCCTGTAATTATTTCTTTTTTAATTAGAGACGATAGTGGGATTCTTCGTGATTATTGTTAATGTGTTATGTGTCCGTTACGATCGTCTAAGTCGGATTTTTGGAGTGTACGAACGAAAATCGGAAAGCGCTTCGCTACGTTTGCGTTTGATCTCTAAAATTAGATTTAACGCCCAAATGTGACAATATGGCAGGGCGAACGGGCTAAGTATTAATAACAGGAAAATCGTAAAATATTTATTAAAATAAGAAAGGGAAAAGTTGCGCAAAGTCCTCCGGGAACGCCGGGCAATAAATTTTAATCTCCGTGGCCGAAGTTAACTTTGATCATTTACACGTAGCCGCAGCCGGCGGTCGAGTCGGCGACCTATGGGATTCCACTTAATCGCGTTTCGGAGCGCGACGTAAAGCTGGAAAAGAAACAGGTGTTAGGGGCCATAAAAGATAATAGGGATGAAGAATTTGTTTTTCTACATTCTTGGCTTACGAAGGAAATTAATGAGAAGATATGTATGTCTTTTACTTATTGTAGAGAGAAATGGAATAGATGTTCTTACAAATTCGAAAGCTTTTGTGACCAGTATCAGGAGATATAAATACTTTTAATACTAGTCACGGTCATGCCAAAATGGAATTGAGTAACGTAAAATTTTCCCTGACTGTGAAACAGTAAACAAGGTGAAAGTACTTAGGGTATGAGAACATGCTTGCAATGGACGACTTTCAATAAAAATTCAAGCATATACAAAGCAGATCCAGAAAGTAAGTACCATTTTGATATTAGAAGGGACTAGGACCGGACATAGCTGTATCCGAGTTCCATTTGTTTTCTCATCTCAAGAAATTTCTTGCCGGCCAGCATTTTGTAAGTGATGATGAGATCAAGGTAAACGTCCAAAACTGGTTCACATCATAGGCGGCAGAATTCTGCGAAGCGGGTATTTTGCAATTAGTGCCCAGATATGACATGAATTCGCATGGTGAATATGTCGAAAAGTAGTTCAAGGTGTGTAGATTTTTCCGTAATTAAAGCCAAATGAAAACAAATTGTTAATCTTATTTTATACCCAAACGGTAGGTACTTACTTTCTGGTTCAGCTTTGCATACATGTAAGTGAATAGAATTTACACTCACGGGTTCAAGTCTCGGGCGTTGCGGTCACGGTAATCTACGTTTATTTCGAGGAGTCATGACGATTGGCGTCCGAGTGTTGAACCCGTGATCACGAGGAATACATGACAGGCTCAAGCTTAGGCAAAACACCCCTCGAGTAAATTTTTTGCTCGACCCTACTAAATGATGCTTAAACTGTTAGTGTTTAGTGTTTATTGCCTTAGTGTAATACATGTGTTACAAAAGGAAACGCCAAAGATAAACAAAATAAAAAAGAGAAAAAGTGAAAGATACATTTCTGTTTTTGTACTGAAAAACTTAAACAGTTCCCTTCAAAAAGTAAGAAATATTTTTCCTAACTTAATGCCTATAGGTAAATTATTAAAATATTTTAGACGACACGTCCGTTAAACTTAAACAAACTCATCTAACCTTTCTAGTCCATTGCTCGATTCCACGAATGGCAACCTAAACTGCTAGCCCTAGCTTGTCAGATCCAAACAGATTTGAGTCTGTGAATACTTTTTGTTCATTCAAGAGGATAGTGTAGAACACATTTTCCTTTGCTCTTCTTTCCAATTTCTTCGCTCAATTTTACGAATAATCGTTAAACTTCTTGGAGTTTGCAACCTCATGGAAACTTTTGCCGTAATTCTCATCGTTCCAGTTACTGGCTTGATTTTGACGACTCGTGCCGATTATAATCCGGTTGCAGACCCTCCAGATAATTGAGTAGTTTCCTGTTGTCTTCGTCTTCCATGTCCAGCAATGGCGATAGGACCAGTTGCATGATACAAACATTTTCGTGAAGACCTACCTGTAAATGTTGAGACTACATTTCATAATTTTTGTGGAAATCTGGTGAAACGGACAAAAACTCCGTTGCTTGGCTTGTGAGGATAACTATCTAGAATTTCGGAAAGAAGGAAAAGCAAATTATATGACGAGAGTGTTAGCAGTTTGAGTGCCTAAAATAAGGCAAGGGAAAGTGTGATTATTCTTGTCGAAAAAGGAGGAGCAAAAAGGAAAGGAAAAGGATTGTGAAGGGCAGGAAGGAGAAAGGAAAAAGAACATTGGGACTACTTGTGGCAATTCTGATCCGGTT
Source organism: Chrysina gloriosa (assembly GCA_038088585.1). Taxonomy (NCBI): domain Eukaryota; kingdom Metazoa; phylum Arthropoda; class Insecta; order Coleoptera; family Scarabaeidae; genus Chrysina; species Chrysina gloriosa. Next base: position 22,783,683 of record CM076093.1, on the reverse strand, counting down.
TTAGACCCATCAGATAAACTAGTAACGTCCTGTCGTTCTGGTAGACTTAAGGATTTGATATCAAAGTATCCCTGGCAGAGTGTAAGAATTCGTCCTCGTCTTCCCCTTAGCCGAAACATCGACAAAGCGACGGTTGCATGATACGAACATTTTCGTGAAGATCTACTTTTAGATGTTAAGAATACATTTCATGATTTTTGTCGAAATCTGGCCCGACGGACCCGAAAACCGTCGTTTGATTTGTGAGCTAGAATTTCGGAAAAGAAGGAAAAACAAATTATATGACGACGTATTACCAGATTGAGTACGTAGAATAATACGCGGGAAAGTATGAATGGAATTTAGAAACAAATCATACAAATGAAACCAGTGATATGGGTATTCACCGGAAGTATTTATTCTTACCATACCAATAAAGATTTGACATCGCAAATCAAACTCTTCATGGTTTACAAAAAAAAAAAAAAAATACAACGAAGAACGAAACGTAAACATATGCAAGTCACTGGTAAATCCGGTCACGAGGTATTTGGCATTTTTGAGAGAAAAATTATCAGAACCATATATGGAGCGTTTTTTTCGTCTTTCTTCTTTTAAAACGGAGAATGGGCACTGAGAATACAATTTTGTGTTACTTATATCATACCAGCGTGTATAAATACTCAGACATTGTCACATTCATGAAAATTTGATGGCTGATGCGCTACATTTTCCTTTTTTTTTCTAGTTTTTTTGCTCAATCTTTCTAGAGGACGCTTCAACTATAAGTGTTTAGACTCTATTGCTTTACTGTAATACATGTGTTACATAGGGAAACGGCAAAGATAAACAATACAAAGGAAGAGAAAAAGTGAAAGACGCATTTCTGCTCTTATTTTGTAATTATGCGTTTAGAAATTCATGCATACTGCACGGCTCTGAAGTACACAGAAACTCAAACAGCTCCATTCAAAAAGTAAAAAATGGTTGCTTTGACTTTATGTTTAGTCGCCAACGATTAAAATATTTTAGACAACGCATTCGTTGAACTCGTTGAAACAAATTCACCCAACAAGAACGTGTTGTGTCACATTCTTTCCTTTGCTCGATTCCACAAGTCCCTGGTGCCACCATAAACTGATTCAGGTTGTTAGATCCAAACAGGTTTGAGTTTACGAATATCTTTTGTATCATTTAAGAGGATAGTCTAGAATACATTTTTCTTTCCAATTTATTTGCTTCTTGGGGTTTGCAACCTCACACAACTGGAATGCCAGATAACTACATCAGAAAAATACTCACTCGAGCAATCGAAGGCGAGATAAAGTTGGTACGTTCAAGATGAATGGGTGAGGTCTAAAATAACCTTTCTAAGAATGGGATCCACGGATATTCAAACCAAATATATGGATGATGATTATACCGATTTGACATAGTTAACACTTAGCTTGCACTAATTTCTAATTGACATTCTCCAATGAAGATGATAATTTATCTTAGGATCCGAAACAAGTACATGTGTTGTTTTCAAATCTCAAGAAGATCACTTCTTACCTGTATGTCTTGAAAACTTTCCTTTTCCTTTATCGTATGTTGTAATTCATTACAACTCGAACTTCTCCGTTACTTACACACTTCACCGGCGATAAATCGTCGGGTACACGTCAGGACCTGATTAATGTCCGCCATCGTTATTTTGAGCGTTTCACATGAAAGAGGAAATTATCTGAAAAGGCACGCCTCAATTACGCCTCAGCGCTCCTGCCGGTAGCTATTTTTCAGGAGAGATGTACCTGTTTTATTTCAGACAGCATAGCCAATTATTTGGTCTGTTAAAGCAGTTAGATCGTCATAACGCGCTTCGTAGGCGCACGGAAATAAAAACTAATTTAGACGGAAGGTTTTACACGTGTGTTTACAGATACCGAAGCATCGGATGGTCGGCCGTGGCTTGCGTCATAAAGCTTTGTTCGGTCGTTCCTTTTATTAATAATGTTTATCTATCCAACCTCTTCCTCGAAATTGGTAATCATTACTGCACCCGTTTCTCTTCGCAGCTGAATAAGGTTACGTACTATATACATATACTGATTGAATAGCGTCGTAATCTGTACGTCTCGTCGGTCCTCGTCCTCTTTCCTTCTAACGTATCACGTTCGGTTGCATTTAACCAAAGCCCGCAGTGAATTCTCTTTAGCGCAGATTGCACGACAAAGATATACACTTAATCCATTCTATTAAATCCATTACAATCACGGACGTTCGGACGTCAGAGGACCTGCTCGGCCGATATCACAATGGATCGTCAAGATACAGAGGTGCGCTTTGTGTTTCTTGTTTCTCCCTCCCGAGTCTCTCTGGTAAAGTTTAAAATGTAATTTTCAAATTACATTCCCGAAGGTCTTTGTGTGAAGTTACCTACTACGTAGTGGTAGTGCAGAAGCGGTAATCTTACCGGAATTCGTCTCGTCAATGCCATTTTTCTCGTTCCGATTTAATCGCAACGAAGTCAAAGTCGAAGTCTTAATATGAATTGATTTAATGGATTTTGTTTGTTTGCTTTGTACGTACCTATATAGTTATCTACAAAACGTTTAAGATTTAATTAACAGTCATACATCCATTGTGATGCCTAGGTTCTAGTGGAGGTAACGACCAGAAGCATTTTCAAGTTTCCAACTAAATTAACACATAATTTCCATCCCCATTTAAAAAATTGGCGGTAATCAATCGATCAGCAAATACGGTTCGCATCGTTCGTCGAGGAAATTTCTCCATTTCGTTCGTCGAAACGTTAAGTATAGGCGGTAATTTATGCTAACGGTCGCGGAAATACGATTAATTAGTCATTCAAGAATAGGACCTCTTTTGCATTTTTAGCAACGACGCGACTGCGAACAAGTAGTGAATACGTAATCTTATTACCGATCGGGTAGCACACTACCGCCGTTGTTCCTTTTTCTTAACAGAGTTCCTCGGTCGCCTTCGCATGTCGAATTCAGCCTGCGGTTTTTGCTGACACTTGATGAAATTGAAGACCTTTACCATTTAATTGTCCCTAATATACGACAGTAGTTTTATTTCTGCGAGTCGCTTCGAGTCGAATTAGGTCTGGTTAATTCGCGAATGATACTGACGATCACCTGAATCCTAATGAGGGGGTGATCGAATTTATTGAAAGAAACTCTTTTATCTATGACCAGATCGTTGAAAAAGTTGAGAATTCAATTCGTCTACGTAGACGTAGAAAATAAATAAATTTTACCTACCGATATAATAATTTAGGATAAAAGGCGAAGTCGTACACACCGACTTAATTATATTTTTAGCGCTTCCCGTGTATAAATCAAACAATTCGTTTCGGTACCGTCTGTTTAACTCCCACATCCAGACATAGATTAAAATATAACGCAGTCATCCGAATTATTTATATTGGCGGTTGCTATCTTGTAGAATTTCAGAGAACAAGTTATGATTCCGTCGCGATGAATTATTTCGTCATATATTCCTAACTGCTTGTCAAAAATCGAGATCTAAAATTAGTCGAGACGAGTTAGGAGAACGTACTCCACGTCTCTTCGCTAGAACGCTGTATATCAGAAATCAATGAGACAAATTGGATTAGGGGCTGTGCCACTAAAAATATGGAGGATTGTATATCGTCTTATTACACGAACCTATTATATCGGAATGTGTTTATTATTACGAGGGTTATAGAGAGATATAACAGCTAGATACGATGCTGCTGAACACTTTGGTTGCCCAAATTCGGCAGAAAACCTAAAAAGTCCACAAAATGGTTTTGGCCGATCGTGACGTTGCATGAGGTAGCTGATACCTTAAAGAAATCAGAAGGCGATGCATTCAACGTTTTGCATGAACATTTGAGCATGAGCAAGGTCAGAGGTTTAGAGCGTGGGTTGGAACTGTTTCAGCGCAACAAAAACAACTTTTTCATACGGTATATGACCATGGATGAAACGTGGATCCACCACTACACTCCAAAGTCAAATCGGCACTCAGCTGAGCGGACAGGAAAGGATGAAAACCGTCCAAAGCGACCAAAAAGACAAATGTCAACTGTTAAGGTTTTGGCCTCTGTATTTTGGAGTGCGTACGCTACTTTATTCATCGATTACTTTGAGAAAGGGAGAGCCATCAATAGTGAATATTCTATTTTGTTACTGGTGCGTCTGAAGGAAGAAATTGTGAAAAAACAGGACCAAAATTACATACAGGTTACAAGAGCCATAATCAAGGCCAACTTCACTAGGCATGCACAAAGGGGCCAGGTTTAGTCTAGAAAAGGAAGCTAGGCCTCAACAGACGGCGAAGGCTACTAAATGTAAAGAAAAGGCGGAAGTCCAAAAGGCAGAGGTCGGAGGGCAGTACTCCCGCAGGTCTTCCAAACGCAAGAGGCCAGAAGGTTTAATCTTCAACGAAGCTGCTTTGGAAAGGATCGCGATAGTATGCAACGACTATCCAGCCACCCAGATGGAGCCGGCAAAGCTTAAGGCAGTCCAGAACAAGGGCTTCAAGTCCGCTTTAAAAATACACTTATATGCGGAAGAACCGCTCCCAAAGCTGCTAAGTCTAATTAAAGGAATAAAGCCGGAGAACGTACTATAAGGAGGCATAATGACCACAATAGATCTATATATAGATAGATAGAAAAGTCGCAATGGAACAGGCATCACTGCCACCTCAAGTAATCTTATCTTTCTTTATCATGCGAAAAAGCAACCCCAAAGGAAGAGAAAAAGAACTCTAACCAAGATAATGCACTGTGTCACAAGTCCATCGCAACAATGGGAAAATTGCAGGAATTTCACTTTGACTTGCTTCCCCATCCACCGTATTCTCCGGATCTGGCTCCAAGCGACTACTACCTGTTTGCAGACCTAAAAAGGATCCTCCAGAGAAAGAGATTTGTCTCCAATGAAGAAGTGATTCCGAAACTGTATGATATTTTGAGGCCAAAGATAAAACGTTCTTAAAAAGGCATCGAATCGTTAGGGAAAGTCGAATTTTGTCCAAAAGTTGTTGTTTTATTACTTATCCTACGAACTTATTGAGTGATGTGTTACACGAAAATTATTGAAAGAAACATTGATTGTAAATGCCGGTGGATATAAGAACAGGAACAAGAAAAGTAACGCGACATACGCATGAAGATATGGGGGATGAGCCACGAGGCCATGAGCGAAGTTGTCAATGGCGAGGGCAAAATCCAACCTGCACAGCCGAACATATTTTGGGGAAGACGGAATGAGTATGTTGATTACGGCGTTATCAAACGTGATGGTCATACTGCTGGGGCAAAGAAATGGTGCGCCGAAACGAAGCTGTTGTAACTACCATGCTATTGAAAAGGAGAGGCGGACCTAGACTGGCTTGAGACCATAGAAGAAGTAATGCAAGGATGTAAGCAAACTTTTACTTACGCATTATACGAGGAATAGTTACATTATAGCCCATCGATGCGAGTACAACTGAAGGGAGAAGATGTTTCTGGGATACTTCAAGGAGATGCTACGTCTATGCAGGATTTGTCCGGAAATGTCAAACCAATAGAAGATTCGCTACGTTCTAAAAGGACCGAAGCCCAGTATCGTGGAGAGGAAGTCAACCTCATGACGAACATGACTTTAGAAGGTTTATGGAACATTAAAAAAGCGGAAGTAACATTATTTCTATGGGAGCGCACATCAGCAGCATCACCAGCCAAGGTCTCGGAACCAGCAGGAACCAGAAGCAGGTAGCTAAATTAGAAAATCAAATAAAATCATCACCAGAGGCTGGTCCTTATGATGCCCAGAACCTTTGAACATCGAACCTCATGTTTTCTAACGGGGAGGACATGTGACATATAAAAGCAAAAAATAAATCAGACGCACAGGTCTCCTTAAGATTTGCAACCGAAATTGTGAGGCGGTTGTTGTGTAGACTCCATCCAGTCAACATGGTTTCGTAATAAAGAAATCCGACGTTAGCAGTAGTACGGCTGTTTCATTTAAGCATTTAGGCTCGTTAGCCTTTATATTTGAGGGCTTAGTTATACGAGTGATGCTAAAGTCTTAGAATTACAAACATATGACAATAATTATAGCTAAAAGGGAGATAATCTTTCTCGGTTAATCGACGATCTTCCAGAACCATATCCTGTATTTTTGCTACGACTTCTGGTGTTGATGCACTTGTTGGACGTCCTCCACGTGAATCGTCTTCAAGACTTCCACGGCCACGTTTAAATTCAGCAAGTCAGTAATGTTTTGTTCGATTTTATCACTGACCTTCTAGGCATCTTTTAGGCAATATCATAATTCCACGTTTATAGAGCTTCCTTGTCATCAAAGAAGCTAACCAAATGCGACTTCACATGATCATCATCAATAAGATTTTTACTACTCAAGATATTTTACAAAGGACGAAATAAAGAGCAATCAGATGATGCAAAGGCAGGACTATGTGGTGGATGTGGCAATTCATCACAGCTAAAATCCAATGTGGATATTTCCAAATGAATACAAAACCAGTTTTTATGGACCAACATAACTTCATTTAGTAGTGTTTCCTTCATTCCATCACCATAATTCCACGTTTATAAAACTTTGTTACATTTTAGGGGCAACAAGTTTAAATTACATACATATGACAGTAATTATAGCTAAATGGGGAAAATGTGAAACAAAATCTTCGAAATTTACAATAAATCACTGGAAAATATCAATATAATTGTTTTGCCTAGTCTATTTTGGATAACAAACGGAAACTTATAGGTATTAGTCTTGCCCAAAGTCTATATAAACAGGTGACAAATTGCCGTTCAATCCAATAGTTTACGAAACATCCTGTGCAGAAGACTAATATGGCCATGAGATATTATCCAATGAAGCTATTCCGGCGATCAAAACGGAAAGAACGCCATTACCCCCGACATCGTAACTTTCCTCCAATTGTTAAACATTACACAGGATCGGAGCTCCGCGACTTGCGCGCGAGAGGACAAAAGCGTGTAATAAGCGAAAAAGGAAAATATATATTTCTCATGTAATGAGAAAGCGGCGGACGCATTCCTTTCACGTAAGGATAACATAAACATGGAAAAGGGCCTGCGGCTTTTTTCACCGTTTCTTGATTGCCATCACCTAGTGCGTGAAACACGGACGCCCTCTCCGACCCTACGTCTGTTCGTCCTGTAACGTAGAAGGATGAGGAAACGTGGAGGACGAGACTCCCTCTTCTCCTCCCTTCGCGGCGTTCCGGAACCTTCCTCGTGCCGGGCTGCACGAAATAAATTCCGAACTCATCTCGCAATGGCAATATAGACAATGATGTTATATTGGCCACCGAGCGCACACCTTGCGTTGTCCGTGAGTGAAATAATATTGGCTTTTTCCTCGAGGTTCGAACAACGACTTGAAGGGAAATGTGGATGCATATACAGGGGGTTATTCTCTTTCTACGTGAGTCTAAATTATACGGAAACGAAAAAAAGAAACAAGTTTTGTATCACTATACAACGACTTGTATCGAACTTTTTAGGAAAATATACGACAAGTATTTATGGGACGACAAAATTCGTTCAGCAATGTTTTTTTCGTTATTGTCACTCACCTTCTGGCATCTTTCAGTAGCATCGCAATTCCACATTCACAAAGCTTCTGGTTTTTGTCGTCTAGGAACCTAAGCAAGTGCGATTTCACATGATCATCATTAATGGGATTCTGCCACTCAAGATATTTTACCAAAGACGAAATAAAGAGTAATTTGATGGCGCAAAGCCAAGACTATATAGTCGATATGGGAATTCATCACGGCTAAAATCCAATGTGGATATTTCCAAAAGAATATAAAATATTTTCTTATGGATCGACATAACTTCATTCAGTAATGTTTCCTGAATGTTTTCATTCTGTCACCATAATTTCCACGTTCATAGAATTTTGTTACATTTTAGCGGCAAGTTACTTGTTTAACGGTTCCGGTTCCCATCCAATCCGAGGTTGATATTGGTGTCTTAGGAAGTTTGAGTTTGAGTTTCCGCACCAACTCCCTGACAGCTCGTTTTTCATCCGGCATTTCGACGGATTCGATGTCGTTTTTAGATTCTACAATCTGCATGGACTGGCAAGTACAATGTTGGTTTGTTAAACATCGTTTGTTGAACGGATTTTTGCCGTGTCAGTAGTATTGGGTCACTTACTCATTTAATTCTGTATTTGTTTAGAAGTGCGACGCTCCATAACGCCTTGCTGAGGCGCCCGTTTTTACATTGTAACCCGGTAGTCCGTTAGAGGTATGGTTTTTGTTGTTTTGTTCGTCTTATTTACGACTGTTTATTCTTTAGAGTGTATCGACTTGTGGTTTTCATTGACTATAAACCTAAGCAAGTACGATTTTACGTCCGCTATTGAAATTTCTACCAATGAAGATGTTCTGTTCATGGAACTACGATTTGTTCACTTTTATCAGTGATCTTTTAGCATGTTTTAGGCAGCGTTCATAGAACGTTGTTACAATTTAGTGGTGGCAAATTACTTATTAAGCCTTATCGATTCCAATTCGAACAGAGGTTGGAATTGGTGGTTTAGGAGCTTAGCTTTGTGTGAGTTGCCGCGCCGGCTCCCTGACAGCTTGCTTCTTCATCTTGCATTTTGACGGAGTTGGTATGGTTTTGAGATTCGACGGTTTGTATCGATTGGCAAGTGCAATTTTGTTAAATATCGTTTATTCTTTACTATCTAGCGATTTGTGGTTTTTGTTGGCAAGAAACGTAAGCAAGTGGGATTTCACATCCGCTATTGAAATTTTTACCAGTGAAGATGTTTTCTTTGATAGAACTACATGTCATTCAGTAGTGATTTGTTCATTTCTATCACTGAGTTCCTGGCATTTTTAGGGAACACCATAATTTTACATTCATTCAACGTGGTTTTTTTTTCCAGTACGAAATCTAAGCGAGTCTGGTTCACATGATCATTATTGAATTTTTTACCACTCAACCACTTGTTTTGCAAAGGAGGGAATAATTAATGACCTTATGGTGCAAGGTCAGGACTATCTGGTGGATGTGGTAATGATTCGAAGAAAACTCGAATAATTTAATAATGGCTCGTCAAAGTGGTGTGTTGGTTTTGTATTGTCATCGTTTACGTTTTACTCAGTTTGATTACTTTTCTTGAATTGCATTGTTCACTTTAGTCCGTTCTTCAATCTGCACACCTGGATTGATCGTTTAGGTGCGTAATAAAATTTCAAAGTTAGACAATTCGTTTGTAACTCTATTATATCGGTTTTGGCATTCGTGGTTTCCCAACATTTTTATAAAAATAAATGCACATTACACTAACTTCATGTTCGTATAAGTTAGAAAGTTTATCTTTATTAAAAGTACATATCTTCTTATCTTTCGCCATGTTCCCTGCAACCACGCTTTCCCGTAAAACTGCTCCTACTTCATCATTCCAGGTTTTTCTTGGTCTACCCCTGTCTTGGCTTCTTTTTAGTCTTGCCTCCCAGATCCGTTTCACTTCTCTGCTCTCTCCCATTCTAATCATGTGTCCAAACCATCTTAACTGTTATCTCTCAGTGACCTCTTGTTTTGATTCCACATTCAAGTCTTCATTTACCAGTCCATTCCTTATTCTATCTTCTCTTGTTACAATAAAGTAAGGTTGAAATATTCGATGACAATATAACCTTCGAACATATTTTATGTTAACTCGCCCATTTATATGTAAATGCATCACATCGATTTGTAGCGTTTACAAGGTGCCCAATGAAAAAATTTCACCATTCAGACGTGACGAGACGTACCAAGTAACACTTTAACGGATGAGATAAAAAGTCTTCATTACATTAAGGTTCGCCGCCGTCGCAACCGCCGCCATCGTTGTCACCTTGCGAAATTATTCTTACCTCGTTACATGAATTTATAGATAACGTCTTTACCTCGACGTCGACAAGGTAATCAGTTTAGGACAAGAAAATGAATAAAGGGAGAGAAGAACAGCAGCAAAACACGTTCAGGACGGCGCGTATTATATGGAAACCGGAGGGGAACGAAAGGGGCTACACCTTTCCTCTTGGTTTCTACAGGGCTCAAAATATCGTAGCTTAGTAAATGATTTTTTTGTTTGGAATATCGATCCGAGTAATGCGTGTTGTTTAGAAAGTGGGATGGTGTCTTTTGCTGGTGAAGATTAGAGGTATTATGAACTTCTAATTATAATACTGCCTGAAGATGGCGAATGGCAAGCGATTGGGACGGGCAATACAGTACTGAAAAAGTTATTGGTAAGGTTCGACAAACGAGGGCATGATAAGTTGTGTAAATCTGACTGATGCCGTCAATCCTCCAAATTTTAATGACGCGCCTTGCACGTAAGTGGGGACAAGCGGTAGAGGGACAGCGTCAGTCCGGTTTACACTACTTAATGATAACTTATCATGCAATCATTTGTCCGACCTAAGTTATTGCGTTTTATGAACGCAATATTTTCTATTTAAGAAGAAATCCACAGTTACTTAGTTGCAGTACCAATCACGAAGGAGATTATCGAATCAAGGCGTCTATAAGGATGCAATATATCTTTAATGATTTATTGAATAATTGGTCCACTTAGTGTGAGATAAAATCGTACGTATAGGAAACGTGTAACATTAAAGTGAATTATGTAACAAAATAGCATTACTCCAAAAGTCAACAAACAGGTCAAATCTACCCGCAAAACATATTTTACCAACACATTCCGAAGACAAATGTCCAAGATACATCACCTTAGAGTAAATCCTACTTGTTTTAGCGATCTGATCATTTATTTATCCCATCCTCTGTATATTTCTACAAGTTTAAATTCTTTGATCGGGCGTCTGCGTTGCATATTAGACTTCCTGTGTTTTTAATTAGCTCCGATGTTCGTACCTAACAAAATAATCTTCCACTTCCAGCGAGATTCATAAATCCCACGTTCGAAACGTTCAGAAGTTACAATCGTAACGTGTATTATTATGATATTAAAAGAATAGAGGCATAACTGTCAGGATTTTAAAACAACGAAAGAATTAATAGCGGCATTAATTCTAATCATATTTTTCGAAATACGTACATTTCGCGAATGTTACCGTGATATATCAATTGGGCAGGTTTTACATACATAAATGATGCAGCACCTATCCGTTTTTTGTGTGCGCGCGCGTTTGTATACGCAAAACATCCCGGTCCGCGCCCGTGCCACACGTTTCAAAGGTTTTGTATAAAGCAAATATTTACGCTAGTATATTAGGAGGATATTTTTGAATGTAAAATTCGTTTAATTGTCTGAATAAATGTTTGCCGGCCAAATATTTACGTTTTCGATTTTATTATTGGGTTTTGATTTAGTGGTTCGCCGCAAATCTGCGCGGTTCATACTAATAGTAATTCGATCTGCGATAAGCGTAAAACTGCAGGAATCTCCTGGATTTTCGTACCAATTTTTTTATCGTCAGTAAACATTTACGTAATCTTGACTCGTTTCGTGATAGCGAAAGTTTCTAATTTGTTCATATCCGTAGTTATATACAGTTTAGGCTGTGCTTACAATGAAACAAAATGCAATTTGGTTCAGTGCCAAAGTTTCTACTTGATACGTTGTCTCCTATGACCGAATAGCTAAAAATATAAAGTTATCGTTAAGGATTATTTGTATTCTGACCTTTCTGGCTTCGAATGTCAGATTTTTCTCTGTTCAAACCTACATTAGTATTTTTTTATTCTCAACTTATAGTAACCATTTTAGGGATTGCCAAGGAAATACTTTACTTGTACCACATGTGGAGGTGTCTTCTTTTCTTTTGTTTCCTTTAGTATTACTTGTCTTTTAATTTTTATATAGGACATATACGCTTATATACAGTGTGTAAAGCGATGGGGTATACAAGAGGGAATTTTTGTAAAATATTGATTCATGAGAAAAATTTATTCTTCATTATATTTTTCTGCTTGCTTTGAAAGTACCAATAACGTTTCGATAATCTAAAATTTATTTCTAGAAATCTGGAAAAATAATAAAATTATTTTTTTTTATTGTAACTAATCTACATTCTAATCAAGTATCAATAAGAAATAAATAAATAAATTTTATTTATTATAAACTGTCATTCTACATAATCTCCTCCATTTTCTGCACACCTTTCCGTTCTATTCCTGAATTCCATATAAACGTTCCCCAAAGTTTCCAAGTTAACTTCTCTAACCGCTGCAGTTATTCGTTGTTTTAAAATTTCTACATTATTTCCTACAGGTTCTTCATATACTTTTTGTTTAACGTGTCCCCAGAAAAAGAAGTCCATGGGAAACAAATCTGGCGATCTGGCAGGCCAATGCATTGAACCATAACGGCCAATCCACCTCTCAGGAAATTGCTGGTCTAACCATGCGCGAACTAATAACGTGGAGTGTTTTGTTTGTGGTTTGATAGCAATACGCTATCTTGATTATAATGTAGAATGATAACTTCCAATAAAAAATTTTATTGGAAGTTATAATTTTATTATTTTTCCAGATTTCTAGAAATAAATTTTAGATTATCGAAACGTTATTGGTACTTTCAAAGCAAGCAAAAATATCATGAAGAATAATTTTTTTCATAAATCAATATTTAAATAAAATTCCCTCTTGTATACCCCATCGCTTTACACACTGTATATATATATATGTATATGTATATATATACAATGCGGGATTGAAGTATGGAATATTAAAAAAGAACGAACTCAATCATTTTTTTCAAACGCTTAAACACCTCAGTTTATAAAAATACACATTAATATGTGCAATTTACCATCCAACTTTCATTTGTTTTTTAGTTATGACACATTTTTGCATACGTTTGAACCAATTTTCATAGCAGTTTCTTCAGTTCGATTGAGGTATCTCGAAAACATGTATTTTGAACGCATCGACCGCTACTTTTGGCGTCGAATAGTTGACCACGTAGCTTGTACTTCACGTACGGATAGGCGTAAGATTTGCCACCTGTGTAGATGTTATGTATGGCTTTTGACGCACCACGATTTTATTTTTTGAGCTTTTAATTGTTCTTGAGTGATTGTTAAGTTATGCAGGATTCAACACGAACAAATCTTCTTCACGGCGAAATGTTCAAACATTATCTTATGTATGCTTGTCATATTAATGCCCAAGAATGTCTCAATCTCACGGTATGTCACTAAACGATCTTGCATTATCAGTCCGTGCATAGCATCGATGGTTCTTGGCACAACAACCGTTTTTGGACGATCTTCCCTCAAATTCGTCCGTGAGTGAGCGACGGCCATCATTGAGTTCGCTAAACCAGCGATATGCAGTAGTTTTAGATAGCGTTTCATCGCCAAAAATCGAAGTGAGTTAATCGATGCCCTGTTGTTGAGTTACTGGACTGATTGTGAGATAAAATCTGAATATTACCGTAATGAAAATGGCATCCGCGTGACGAAACGTCCTGAGTACCGTCTAAAACAACATTAGTGTTGTCAGTTACGGATACATAAATAGCACCCCTCGTATATATTGGCGATGAGAAGAGAAAGATATAAACTAGAGAACAAATAAGCAATTAAAACATACCACAGATAAGCAGTAGCCAAGGAGCAAAGGATAGCAAAGGAGACACATCAATCAGGACGAAGATGGCGATTTATCGACCTGTGCTTTTGCTGGCGAAACATGAATAGTACTAAAGATACCACTAGAAAATTTGAAATAAGAGAAATGCAATACCTAAGAATTAGGGAGTTAACGAAAACAGATAAATAAGAAAGAAAATAGATAGAGACAGAAATGATTGGAGAAAGTTAACTGGGTTTGCTAGGTCACGTGCTCACAATTTATAAAGGTATATGAAGAAGATTTGAGGAATAAGAAAGGGATGACAGGTGAGCCGAAAGGAACATGAGATGAAGCAGTAAATAATATTCTGAGGAAGCGTGGTAATTTGTAGCAGCAAGCTAGAGAAAGAGAAACCGAACAAAATCGAAGGAATTCGTACAACCTATATACAGCCCCGTTCACAACTTGTGCATCAAATTAAAACAGAAGAAAATTCATTTAGAATGAAACATTTGTGAGAGAGAAAAAAATTCCTACTGTCACGGGAAAGCCGAAGTAAATTTTTGAAAGTTCGGACGGAACCCATCGCTATGGCCTGACAATAAATACTCAACTTGGATATTTATTATTTAGATGAGAAAATGTCAATTTTAGTAAAATTGGGCTTATATCTTTGGTACGGTCAAGGGGGTGGTAGCAAAGATCTGTTGTGATAAAATAATTCACTGCACCCAAACCAACACTTTTATTTGCCTAATTTTTGATTTTCTTTTATACCCACTGACTTAGTTTTACCACATAAACCTTTACTTTATAAATAAACTATACGCTTAAGTTGTGAAAGATCCCGTATATAGACAAATATACCAGAGGATTTAGTTGGTTGTGGTCTCCTTCACATCGTGTCAGCAGCCTACCTCTATTTCTGTATGCTTTGCGATTACCTCTTGGCTTTTATCTTCGGGGCATGGTTTGGGCAGTCTAACTTTCTATGTGCTCGTCAGTCTATCTTACATATCTAATAAGTCTTTGGTCAGCATATGATTCCCTTGATCTCTTAATATCTTTCTGTGCAACTTAGATTTGATTTACAATTCTTCGGATTAAATCTATACCTGAGATCCATAAATTAGCACGTCGTAATTACTAAAATTCGGCGACTTTTTCATATTAACTGAACGTATAATTTTGGAAAAAGAATTCTGAAGCTTGGGGATTAGAAACGTAAGGATGATTACCTTTATAAGTACACAGCCCTTTCCCATAGTTGCGATTAATTGAATCCAATAATTTCAATCTATGAATAGGTCAAGACACGTGTATTAAAGAATAAAAACTACAAAATGATGCTTCTAGTAAGAAATCAGAATTGATGAATTCTATGAGATGCGACTTTTACTTCTCCTCTCGTTTCCGATGAACCTTCAAAAGAACGACGTCGTGGTATCTGTTGCACACCTTTAATGGTAGGATGAATCAACGATCTCGACTCTCCTAGTCAAAACGGATTTTTGAACAGGTTTAAATTCACCAAGGATCACCACGTTCATCACATTAACCTCAAAATTGGCATTCAGCTTTTCTTTCATATATTCACTCATCTTTTCTTTCAATTACCATAAGACGAACTATACAATTCAAGTTAAAGAGTTATTTCATTGCTCATTGGTAAGGAAGCGTGTCTCAAATTGAATGATTATAATTATATGATTATATATAATAGAAATATCTTTGGTAAATAATTTTGGTATATAAATAATTTTTGTTATGCCCTAATGAAATTTCAAGCGACGGTCAAACGTGGTCACATGATTTTCTGTACCATATTGACCTTCGGATCTACTTGATTGAACAATTGTTAGAAATACATGGTTGTTATACATCAGCAAAAAATGTCATGAGGTGGTCAAACAACAAACTTTGTTTCGCTTAGTATCGACTTTAATTCTGAAAAAAGTAACTTTGGTGAACAGTTTTAGTATATAAATAATTTCTGTTGTGCCCTAATGAGACTTCAAGCGATGGTCCAATGTGGTCAAACCCTTAAATCCTTGAATAACATTTTTCAATAAATAAATAATTTCTGCTACTCTTAACTAAAAATTCATGAAGTGGTCAAACATGGTTAAATGATTATCTAAACGTTTTTGACTACCAATCTGCAAATATCCATTCTGCCAAACAATTTTGTCAATCAAAATTCTAAGCAGTGGTCAAACGTGGTCAAACGATTTGCTACACACGAGGGATATTTTATCATAATTGATGTTTGGAAAAATATTTTTCGAAATTTTTTTTTTTCCGGTAATGAAGTGTGGCCAAAAGAAACTATTTTGTGGTCAAACATGGTCAAAAAATGGTTAAACAAATATGTCATTTCCAAGGATTTTTTTTCCTATTTTGCGGTGTCAACTTCACCGACCTTTCATAATCTCATGGACTCACCGTCATGTATTGTCAAATTCCATCCTATTTCCTTCATGCCAAGCTTGATTTCCTTCCAGCACTTTCCTTTTCTGCAATATATCCTACAATTGCCAATATAAAATCTATTCGACAATAAAACCTCTCCATAAAGCGCAGAAATGGTTTAATATCTTCGTTCCTCCGAGGATCGGGGATAATTCTCCTTTAGAATCTACCTACATTCGTACGTGCAGTAATTTTATTAAAAGATCATAGGCCCCATCGTCTGCACGTATGCGTTTCAACGAAAGCCATTAGTGCGCGAAGATGCCGTGGGCGTCGTAAACACCTACACATTAATCTTAGCCGCTTAACGCCGATGCGACGGCGGCTGTGGCGGCGGCGGAGGCGGACGACAACGACGACGACGCGACGTGCTGGATGGAGGCGACAGGTAAGCGGCAGTGCACGTGTTCGGCGGTACAGCGCCGCGGTAGCCAATAAATTACTTCGCCGCTGAACAAACATCACGAAATTGCCAAGAAAATTACCTGCTTCTTGCGTAAATTCATTACAAGGTCGACTAATAAGCCGGCATTTATCTTTCGAAGCGTCGCGTATAGGAAGTTGGTAGTCAGGGTTGGAGTTATTAGCACAACAACGAGTAAACTCGTTTCTATGGCGTGGTTGTCTGTTTGTGTAAATGATAAGGAGTTATAATTTGTTTGTTGATTAGACGCAATTAGGTGCTTCTTTAAAAATTTATCAAATGAATACCATCAACTTGACACTTTAGGAATGGATAACTTATCGGAATTTCTGGTAAATTTAGATGAGAAAGTCTTTTGTAAATTGTATGGGGCATTTCCTGACGTCTTCTTGCAGATTCCTCGACTGGGCTACTCCAAAACTTTCGTATATGTTGGTTTGAGCTTTTATCTTCTCCTTCGGGTGGCGGTTTCAGAGTTCTGCGGCAATACGGTTGCCTTTATAGCTTGGTAATCTGTAGCTGTATCAATCTCATATTCGCCTCGTACTGTTTTCCATTTTTTCGTTCGGGAGATTGTATGAAATGATTCTTCTTGGACGATTTCATCTGCAATCTTTTGGGCAGCATCGTGATCTTTCTCCTCGATTTATTCCAAACTTCCGCAAATTCTTGAAATTTCGCAAATTTTTGCTTGAGTTTACCGATTCTTATTTGCAGTTTCAACTAGTTTGATATACCATCCTCCCAGACGCTGCTTCTGGAAGCCAATTTCACCAAGGCCAACCTTTTATTACTTTAAACCTTCCAAAATTCCCAACTTCCAACTCTCCATTCTTATCACCTTAAGTCCTAGAGACTTTATGAAGTGATTCCTCTCGAACCTTTTCAAGTTCAAAACTTTGAGCAACTTCGTGATATTTCTCCGAAAGTTCCGATTCTTGAAATTTCGCAAATTCTTGCCTAAGCTTATCGGTTATCACTTACAGCTTTAACGAGTTTGATATAGCATCCTTCCAAATGCTCTCCCTGGTGACTAGCTTCACTAAGACTAAAGCTTCATTACCTTTAATCTTCTCCCCGTTCCAAATTTCCAAACTCCCACTCCTCACCAGTCCAAGTTCATATACCTTACACCAATATCTTGTTCTCTTTTCGATCAATAACAATTGAATTTGTTACATCTGCAATTATTTCCGTTTCATTTCTAATACGTTGGATAGAAGCATGCGTTGTTTTTTTGGTCAATCTATTCCATCATGTCGATTAGACGTCATTTTTCTTCGCCGGTTTGCTTGTTGGTACTTATTCCAACTTTCTTCCATTTGTGGTTTCTATTGTTCCAACGATGACCTGAACATGTTCCAATTTACTCCTCAATTTCTATATCCCCTAGCTAGTTTGGCGCTTGCTTTGGCCTGTTTTCCCCTTCATATCTTCAATGCGTTGTGCAATTTCTATCAAATCGTCTTAAATGTTTCCCATCTATGCCGCTTCCCTCTGATTTATGCAAATGGTTTTGTTAGGGCGATTCTGGCTTTTCGATGTTTATAACCCTTTCCAAATTGAGTTACCTAACGTAAAGCAGTAGATTTACGGAAATGAAGGTTAGGCAGATTAAGACCAACAGAGATTGGAGGTCGTACATCAATGAAAATGTTTTCTAGGCAAAAAATTCGATTTATTATTGTTAAAGACACAAGGTTGTAAACTATTTTTGAGAGCCAAAATCTTAATAAAATAGAATCTGGTGGACCCTCTATATAACGACCTAGTGACCTACGGACTCACGGTTTATAGGCATATGCAAATTGTGCTTACTTTGCAAGCTTTTGCATAAAGCTGCCCGTTAACTCACCTAATTCATTAGGTCGTTATATTCCTCCAGATTTTATTATATTGAAACATACAAAGAACTGAAAATAAATAGCCTTGGATGCGCACAAACAACTTCTCTTCCTAAAGGACCTCAAAGCAAGGCTGATTACCAGTTTATTCTCGAGCTATAGTTTCTTTTGGAACACTTGGCTCACGCCAAAGGGATAGTTTTCACTTTGCTGCTATAGTGAGAGTAGATAAATTAGCCAAATTTGTGTTTTTCTTCACTGAGGATGGCAATTTACTTGTCGAAATACGTATTCGATGCTTTCCCAAACCGGTGTGGTAGGAGCAAGAGCTAGTATGTGTCATCTCTGAGATCGATTTGACATGTTTCCAGATTGTATCAACAGACTACGTTTTGTTAATTTCTAGCTACGCTTCGCATGCAGTTATCATCGCCTCTCGTTCATTTTGTTTGAATCTGGAACAGTTTCTTTCCTTTTATTGAATCATCAGATTCATTAGATCTTCAATTATAAATTCTAGTATTGAAACTTTTGAACTTGTTCGAGTCCAACCTACTGTGGGCCGTAAATTTACCGTTCACGTAAAATATGCAATACATGAATAAAAACATAATTATGTTTCTTTGATCTTTTGTATACCAATTTTTTCATAAAAACAATGGATTTTAAACTTCCAGCATTTATTTGATTGCTGTTCTGGTTTGAATTCGGACACAAAACGCTTATAGTAATGTCGTTGACTTTCATCTTCTTGTACTTACAAGAATAACATTCTAGTGTTTTACTTGTTTCATTCAGATCCTATACAGGGAGATGCAATCCTTACATAATCTAATTCGAAGCTTCGAGAGAGGCGGAACATCTCACAAATAGATTTGAATCTCTCCCAGTTCAACTTCGTCTAGAAGCAACTAGAAAATTTCTCCGGGCTGACTAAATACAAAGTAAATAAAGTGCTTGTATTAGTTTTCCATTTGTTGGCGTGAAGTGCGTTTTCAAATTATAAGTGATTCTTCGTAATAAACAGTCAGGATCCATAGTGTAACCGTTCAATAAACCTGAAACATTTCGCCAAAGATTTATGGTAACGAGTGCTTACTTTTGTTCTGAAACACGTAGCCATGATCAAAGTCAAATTATGATATATCTCAGCGATGTCGTTTCTGATACTTAGTTTACATTATAAACACACTCACCAGGAACACTTGTTACATTGTAAAATCCTATGTATTTTACAATGTATTCGCGTTTGTATTCCCTTGTCAAACGATTACACAACGTTTACGATCGTTCAAACATCAAAATCCATAATGCACCGCATCAATAACGCCACTCTGTAAATGTCCATTTTGTTCGAGCGTCTGTAGTCGCAAGATACTTGACCAACAGCACGCCCGTCTAGCAATTATTTTTATTATCGCATGAATGCAGCACACCCGATCTGCATAATGTAGACGGGCGTATAGATACGGACATATGTACCGGCCTGTCTACCTATTATTACTATTACCATTGTACACAATATAAAGAGATCTTTCTCCTTGAAGGCGTTTCGCGCTTACCGCCGGCTCGGCCGTCCGATCGTAAATCATATTTACGTACTGGCACTTAAAGCTTTGTGACTCGCCTTGCTTTGTTGAATGATATACGGAAGTTTGCGGATTCCGAACACGACGGAATGCATGCCTGTGAATAAATATTTTCCACCGAATTGTTTTATTTATAAGCGCAGCCTTGATTTCAACCGCCGACGACCGATCTAAAATGAATGAAAGTTATTAAAAGAAGTGGAGGTAGGCGTCGTAGGTCGACAGGACGGAAATTGGATCAAGTACAAAATAATGAATGTTAATCCATAGCACCAACAGCAACTGGCTTTTAGCAAATCCACCACTCAATCTTGCAGATTGCTGCATGGTCTCATTAGGACCCAAGCTCAGAAGCAAACGTGACAAGGTCAAGTCCTCTCATAATTTCAAGTGGATACTATGGAATCGTGCTCCAAACTTTGAGAACCAGACGTGGTATCTGCACTTACTTCACTATTTCTTTAACCCCTTGCACTATTTTCACGAGTCTGACTCGTGATGAAAATTTTAGGCCAAACTTGAATATCACGAGTCAGGCTCGTTGTTTAATTTCACGGCAAACGTGGATATCACGAGTCAGGCTCGTAATCGACATTTCGGGCCAAACATGAATATCACGAGCCGTGCTCGTGGTCTTAATCTCGGGCCACCAGGAACGCCTGAATGAGGTCTTATCTCTTCTTTCCTTTTCTTGAATGAATGGGTATTTTATATCTTGTTGTCTTTTGAATTTTGCAAGAGCACCACCGCGTGAAGTCAACACGAGCACGCCTATCTCGCACTCATTGTCAGTCGTAAGAATGGTCGTAAGATGTGTTCAAAGTTCCGACACTCAGTCTTCGCCGCTTCGACTCTTTTCGAGACCACTCAGGCGCCCGAGTTTGGCACGGCTGATTGTGAATTTCGGCGTAGTGCAAGGGGTTAAGTGTCTGAGCGCTTCATTTATTTTCTCTTTGGAAGAAAAGCTGAAAATGCCAAGCTTTCCCCTAGTTCCTCATGGATATGAGAATATCGTTGTTTAAAGCTTGAGGAATTCTAGCCTTTCTTTGAGAGTCACTACCCTTCCAATTTTTGGAAGACTCCATTCGTTCCCATATACCGTGAGTTCCAGATCGAGTGGGATTGCATGGGGAGCTTCTTCCTATTATTGGAGATGGAGTGTTGGTTAAATGGGATATGTTTCCCAGCTTTATATGCTAATTTAAAATCTGTTTGAAAATGGTCAAAATGTCAAACCCGTCAGAAGTTATTAAAAAAACAAGGCAGAAAAGTGTCATTTTCTTGTATATCAAATATCTTCGTAAGTGCAAGAGATGCGAAAAATAGTTTTATATGAAAATCAGTGTTTTCGATAAGACCAATTTAAAATTCATGTCGAATAAAAATTTCAAGGTGGCTGGTTTTGAACAAATTTTAAATCAGCATATAAAGCTGCAAAACATATCCGATTTAACCAAAATTCAATCTTTAACGATACGAAAGTTACGTATGCAATTCCACTCGATCTGGGACACACGGTATATATAACCATTTCCCTTATACCGTGTGTTTGTCGAGATGTTGTGCACAAAGTTGCGCCATTGTTTTTTGTCCATTGCCAATTCTTCTTTCTCAGTACATTTGTTATCACTTTGTTCCACGTCTCTTTTGGTCTACCCCTGCATCTCTAATACAAAGTTCTTGCCTTCCATATTTTCCTAACTGGCCTATCATTATCTAGTCTATGTAAATGACCCCACCATCCTAATTGTCATTTCTCCACTACTTCCAAAGCCGGTACTACTTTCAAATCTTCTCTTATTTGTTTGTTTCTAAGTCGATCTCTTCTTGTTGTGCCTTTAACACCACGTAGATACATAATTTCCACCGCCTGGGCTCTGCTTTTCATGGTGTTTGAGAGGGTCCATGTTTCGCTGCCAAAACGCAAGATAGGTTGAAAGATGGTTTTATGTACAAGCATTTTCGTTTTCATGGATACTCCTCTTTTTTAACAATTGACTTATATATGCTGTAATATGCACTCTGCACGCAGTCTAGTGTCTTTCTCTTGGTTTCCCTTGCTGTCAATTATTACTCCCAAATACTTAAATTCTTTAACTTCACCTATTATTATATTGATTTCGTTGTCTTCATTATTTGTTATTACCATTACTTTAGCTGTACATGTGTTTACCGACAACTTTTTATTATCCAGTGTTTCTCTCATGGTGTTTGAGACTGTACATTTTGTCCTGCCAAAAAGCAAGATAGGTTGAAAAATGGTTTTACATACAAGAATCTTCGTATTCATGGATACTTCTGTTTTTGTTTAGCAACTGGCTTACACATGCCATAATATGCTTTTGAAGCTTTCTGTGTACGCCGTTTAATGTCTTCTTCTTGGTTTCGTTTGCTGTCAATTATTACTCCCAAGTACTTAAATTCTTTAACTTGCTCTAGTTCCTTTTCACCTATTCTTATATCGATTTCCTTGTCTTTATTATTTGTTATTACCATTACTTTAGTTTTACGGGTGTTTATCGTACACTTCTTATTATCAAGTATTTCTTTCCATACATTTATGTTGCTTTATGGATTACTTCTTTTAAAACCCTTTGGGTTTAAATATACCTGAAACTTCTGTTTCAATCCACGTTCAACGTAGTAAAATCGTACTTCGATGCCCAAATAACTAGATGTTTACTATTCTCCATGGATAGCAACTCATCACTGGCGTGACGTTGTTACAGAGGTCTATATTGTTGATGCCCAGGTGTCCTTGATTTCTTATATCCAGTGGTAATTAGGAATTCTTGTGATGTGAAAGTGTTGAATGTATGTGTTTAAATGGTTACATTGTTTTCTATCTTTTAATCGATGCTTTTTATAATGATTGATAATTTTATTTCTAGTTACATTTTTTCTCCCATCAAACGTCTCTGGCTGGAAAAAAGAAGCTAACACCCGCAGAGTAATAAAATGCTTAAGAGGTGGCGTGCGGAAAAGTATAAATATACCCCAAAACTAAACCGAATGTCATTTGAACACGAACATCCAAAGCGCCAACATTTGTTGTGAATTTTGATATATTGAATTGTAATTAATGATAGATTATTTAGTGGCAATTAACCATATTCATATATTACACTATGTTAAGTTCCATTCGTTCATTTAATTTTTTTTTTAATTTCCCATAGACTTTAAGAGATTGCGATCCGAAATTTAAGAACGCACTTTTTCGTCGTCCATTCCTTCAATTTTCTGTGCACAGCGAAATTGCTTTATTTATAATACTCGTCACATACTTAAATAATTATGTAGAAATTTATACAAGAGAAGCCAACTGTACCTCTTATAATTAGTATCCGTAAATAGAGACTGTCAATTTACGAACCTTTCACGATCGGTTCTGCTGGCTGCGTCGTCGTCCCTGCTGCTTTCGCCGTAGTAGAATACGGCCTAATTACGTAGAATCGAAGATAACATAATTAAGAGAGCGGTCTAATTGAAAACAACAGTTATCTCGTCTAGAGGTGAATTATAACCGGCGCGAAGAAGAAGAGAGCTCGCTCGCGGCTCGTCGGAAGGGGCGCGGTCTCGCAATCACCGAACTACGGCGGAACGCACCTACCTATGTAATTTAGCGAACATTCAGAACCGACGTCGGTACAGAAGTATGTCTTGATGAGACATAATTAGGACACACGCGGTGCTGAGGTGCCCCATTAAAGTGCCGCCGCGCCGAGGTTGCCGATATAAATCAATGTGAGCTACGGTCGGAACCCCGCCCCACGGCCCACCTTTAGATTCCGGGAGTTCCCCCGATTACTTCATTCACCGGGAATAAGGATCCGAGGATGAAAATAATGAAGTTGCCGGTGCTGGTGCTTCAGAAAGAATAGACAACTTAGAGCTTATAATAAAGCTCTATCTCGAAAGCTTTTAAGAAGCTTTTCGATAGGAACGATATGTTTACTACTCCAGTCACTATTTTATGTGCGCTTGCTCTCATTAGTTGCTGAAAAGTAAACCAATTATACGATTTTGTTACCAAAATATGTTCGTAACATGTTTAATACCCTTCACTAGAAAAATGTTTGGCAACGAGGGCCCAAACAAATGACTATAAAGTCATGTACTAAATGGGGTACGTTTGTTAGA
Organism: Chrysina gloriosa; assembly: GCA_038088585.1. NCBI lineage: Eukaryota > Metazoa > Arthropoda > Insecta > Coleoptera > Scarabaeidae > Chrysina > Chrysina gloriosa. The sequence goes on along the minus strand of CM076093.1, from coordinate 22,759,641 downwards.
TCATTCTCCAAGAAAGCTGTGCAACAGCCTCCAAAGTAAACTATTTGTTATTTGTCCCAAATGGCTATGTATCTGGGAATAATAGTTTCCCTTTGATCCGTCGGGTAGAGCCACTCGTTTGGTCAAATCTATTTCCATGAAATTCTGTTTTATTCGCGGACTGGATGAGTCCTAATAAGGAAAAAACCAGTGTATGGTTGCATTCTGCGATTATCGAGGCGTAAATCCTTCCGTGATAATATTGATAGGGTTAGCTGAAATTATGGAGAATAAGAAACACGGTTAATGTTTTCTAGGATTTTAATTTAAATATGCCTTCAGCAATGATACAGTTGGCCACAGTTTCTTTCCACTGTTTAAAAGGTTCCAACCAATCTTCTTTCGGAATGCCTTCAAAATAAGCGTGAACTGCGGTATCAATCTCTTCTTCAGACGAAAACCTTCTACGCCACAAATTTCGCTTACGCCCAAAAAGTAGCCAAAAGTCACGTATTGCTAAATCAGGTGAGTACGGCGGATGTTATATTACTTTTATACTTCTTTTTCAGCCAAAGTTGAAGAGTTGAAACTGCTATATTGGACGATGCATTGTCACGGTGGAGCATAAGTCCCTTGTTTGGAACTCTATTAAAGACTCCAGGCAAACATTTTTCAGTGTACCATTTAGTTGTAACTGTCATTTGTCCATCTAGCTTAATTGCATTTACTAAGCCCGTACTTCTGAATAATACTGCATACATAACCTTTTCACAGCTCACTGCTTCTTGGTCATTGAATTAGTGGCGAAACAAATTATTGGCATACTTCGTCCATTCTTCATCTATTTTGGGGTCAGTACCATTAATCTGAACTCGTGGAAGATTGTGGTGCAGATCAACATATTCGTACTTGTTATACGAGTATTCGGAAGTAAAGAGTAAATAGAAAGATTTAGGGGAGAAACCGATGATGATGATTCTGCACCGTCTTGAAGAATTAGGTGTTCCTTAGACCTCACTGTGGCGAATTTCGCTGAGGGATCTAAGATTTCATCGTAGCGCGACCGAACCAACTTGAGACATAAAACCAACCGAACGTCAAAAACATCGCTAGTTTCATTATTTTATTCTGAACAAAAAACGAGGTCATCTCGATTTCATTGTGAATGCTTTCATCATTGACGAAATCCACCTTTGCATAACCGATTTTGTAGGGAGGCGTTGTTTCCGATTTCGTTTAGAAGTTAATGAGAAAGAAATTAATTGATGCGTGCCCTTGGTAGGGGAAGTGATCAACCGTGATCAACGGAATTTCATCACGATAATCATTGATGGCTACGAGGTTGGCTTTTAAACGGACGGTTTTGTGATGAACAAAGTAGCCAAGTTTGACCAGGTGCTGACAATCAACGATAATTACTTCGAGTTTATTTCTAGCGGGTGAGCCGATAGGTTTTCGCGTTTTTGAAAGAAAAACGGTGGTTCTTCTTAATAGCATTGTTTAACTTCTTTGTAAAAATCGTCCTAAACGATTTACTTGGTTTTTGAACTAATGATTCTCTGAGAAAGAAAGTTGCCAAGTTTAGGGAAGTGCTACGCCTTCAAACTAGTGAGAAAGTGAGTACTTGATGGGTACTTCAGTCTTGATGTTTTCCAAAAGGAAGCTGGTGCTTCCCCTAAGCGTTTCCTTCCATTCCTCCATGGAAGTGATCTTCACCCATAGAACTCACGCCTGAACAGGAATTTCTGTAAAGAAGTAGGGTTTCCAATTCTATTACTCATTCTAGTTCGGCAAGAAGAATTTTTGCTGAGAAGAACATGTTCCTCGATTTCTTTTACAGGCATTTCTGTTGGCATTCTGAATTGCCTCTGCCTTCTAGTTTATCTATACCATCAACTGACTATTTCCAATTAAGTAATATGATATCACCACACCAGTGAGGAAAATTCTCAATCCTCATGGTCGCACCACCGGAAGTACACGGGACACGATCCCTCGCTTGTTACGGATGTGATATTCTTTTTCCCCAGTGGAAATCGACAGAATTTTGGGGGTTGGATGAACCCTCATCCAATGCTATGGATGTGTTTGTCTCTTATTCAAACCTAATTTGGTTCTTGCTCCTTCGCTCTAATCAAGTAGAAAGTTGCAGTGAAGGGTGGGTACCACGACGTATAAGAAAATGAAGGATGGAAAATAGAATTTACAAGTTATAGTGATGTACATACGATGTAGTCAGTTGTATTTATTAAACACCAAACTATCCTTCTGTGGAAAAAAACGCCTTATAGTGCCTGTTCGTAAAAATTCGATGGCCAACATAGGTTAACTTGTCAGATAATTGGTGATCAAATAGAGAACATGTTACCCTGGTCAAGTGCACTAAAACATGGTGGAAAATGCTAACCTCACTAGATATTATTGTTATTATATTATTATTATTGTTATTGTTAATCAACAATAGTGGTGCGAAGCGTTAAGCGATGTAATTCGTCATCATTCATATTGCACGAGAATTCTTGAAATCATTACTATAAGTAAATTATTATTAGTATTAAGTAAATTTCATAAATAGATCTTTTTAATGTTTCAACTCGGTCCCTTAGAACATCAACATTTACGCCGTTCTTTCCTTTCAAGGAAATCAACAGGATTAAACTCCATTTCTGTCGTATGAAGTTATAATCATGCCTTTTCTATCGACAGGTTGTTCAAACCTCTTTGTTTAAAAAAAGGCGAATCATGCAAATGCATCGATTCTTTCCTATTTTCAACATTTGTCAAAGTAGTAACATAGAATCGAATTTATTGGAAAATAAATCAAAGCTGACAGTAAAGATGGGTTCGCAGTTCTTCGATTCTTAATCAAATTCACCCTGTACATAATTTTATCAATTAATAAATGTAAAAACGGTGCCTTGTTTACGGTATACATCACGTAATCTGTACCTTGTTCACCGGAGGGTATGAAATGTTTGATCACCAAGACAAACATTTGAACAAGCAGACGTTACAAAGGGGTCCCAACGTTTCGGAAATGAAAATTTCTCTTTTAAAACTGTAAACACAACGGGGAACCTAAGTAATTATTCTAATCCGAAGATATTGACGAACTTAAGAACTTAAGAAAAAGGAAATTTATTAAATTCTCTTCTCTCCAGTGTTCTTTAACCTGTACCTATTGGAAAAACTAGATAATTTGGATTTGAACTTATTAGAAAGTTAAGAAGAATTACGATAAACACAACAATTATTAAGAGGCAAGTATATATATACATACATATATACGTAAGCGGAAACGTAGGTATTTCGATTGTACACATGCTTAAATTCAATTCGGAAGAAGGGCCGCATATCGCCCGATTCCACGTCGAATACGAATTGTATTTAATCAATTTGCGACGGAAAGTTTGTCACCCCGCGTTTTATATGTAGATTTAGCATAATGGCATCATGTGTGTGATACTCGAAGAGTGCGAGGGACTTCGATATCCTTAATCCTATCAAGTGAGGGAAGGTGGGACTCCGCATAGGAAATAAAACCTAGTCAGCGCCCTTTTCCGCAATCTATAGCCAGATTAGGACCTTATTGCCTGCGTCACTGATTAAGGTGCGAGAGCGCTTTTTATTCGGGAACGAATCGATCGAAACGGTGTCTCCTATGCAGATGCATCTCGGCGAATGAACGAGCGAGTGCCAGTTTGCACTTTCGTCTTTGGTAGTTTTTCGTTATGAGGTGTAGCATATGGATTTTAAAACAATATTTTCACGTTTTTAATTTTGAGATTGATCGAGGAGTTGTGAGTTAAGTAACTGACTGAGGGGGTTAATCCTAGAATACCCACCAAGGTCAGTATGATTTTATATAAGATACTAAGAAAGCCTTGAACATAGCGACAAAAATAGGAAAGATTTGAGCGAATGTATCAATTAACAAGCCCCGTTGCCCATCGTGAAGAAAGCAGCTGACTGGCTGTCTATTCGCCTGATACTCCACTACTAAGAGATAGTAGAAATACTTCACATAATACTACTAGAAAAACTTGCACCAAAAGTTAGTCAACTGTCAAAGAATCAACAATTATAAAGGGGGTGCCTTCTAATAGGAGAAAGTATCACAGTTAAATAATATTGAGAGTTTTGAAAGAACTAGAAAATCTGCGAAGAAAATTGAGTTGGACGCCTTTATCAAATAAATCATCGAAAATGTCGTTAAGATGAAAGTCAATGGAGTCTAGTGTCTCTCAAATGATTTTCACTCTTACTGGACGGAATTGGAAAGAAAAAGAAAAAAGTTCTGTTATTTAGAACAAACTTGACCAAAAAGTATTGGTACTGTATACTGTGAGATGAAGTTTAGAGAATTCGCTAAAGGAAGTGTTGGGAAACGCTCGTGAGTAAATTTCCCTTGTCCATTAGTTCTAAATTATAGAAGTTCGATGTACGAGGTGTGCCTTTATAATTAGTCGTCTGACCATCGGAGGACGGGTAGTTTACGTACGACGTAAGCATGTACAGTTGTCCAGACAAAGTGTATGATTTTCTGTGTGACATCTATAGTCAACAGCTGATTGTCTCAACCCACAGCACTATGAATCGCTTAGCTGTTGACTATATACGAGGTGACAACATAAAGTAATGAGACTGGTAGCGTAGTGGTCGATCGGGCAACACTTATGAACTTGAGCTTGCGGGGGGAGGCTGGTGAACAAGTGATACGCCATCAGTGCGAGGTGAAATTCGCTAGAGTCAATTTTCGTTTGGCCATCCAGCGGTAACAATGTAATAAGTTACGACATTCCCTTATCTAGTCAGTACTGGATCGATGCGATATGCGAGTAGTTCTGTGTCTATGTAGACTGTCGTAACTTGTTTTGTAATTGTGCGCTGGTACCGCTGCGCGCCCAGACTAGTCACGTTGTTTGTCCATGACGATTGTTTCGTTTGCGGATTCTGACAATGACTGACACGATTTTCGAGCAACGTTGTGCGATCAGGTTTTGCTGCAGACTCGGACACGGCGCAACGGAAACTTTTGCAAAACTTGAAAAGATGAGCTTCACATTGGAAGGTCTTTTATTTGAAGAACGGACGCAAATCTGGACAGAGTTCGGGATTTTGTGGGTTCATATCATCGGGTCACAGTCAGAGTGATCAGGACAGGGTTGAATTTTGAATTTCAATCACACCACCGTTCATAAGATTGCTGATTTGCTTCCTTGATAGCCAAGTAATCAACACCTTTATCGAAAGATTCTTGAAAGACTTTGGAAAAGGTTCGTGGATGTGAGATCCAAACATGAAAGAGAACGGGTGTTCATGTAGTATCCCGACAATTCACCTTGGCACACCACCATTTTAGTAAACCGTTTCTTTGGCCAGTGAGAACATTTCTGTGGTTACTCAGCCCCCTTATTCGCCCGACTTGAGTCCTTGTGGTTTCTTCCTCTTCCCAAGATGGAAACAACACCTCAAACGACGTTGTTTTGGGCACTAGACAACATTCAAACGCGTGTAATCGACCAGCTGAAGTCTACTCCAGTGTTCGAGTTTTACTGCTATGAGGAGTTGCTTTGAAGGGCACAATGTTGAATGGTAATGTTATTGGAATAAAGCTAGTGGAAGAATGTCGGTCTCATTACGTTATTAGCGCAACTGGTTACCCCAGTGGAAGTTGATTTGATTGCGGAAATTTCTAGGGAAGCGATGGGGAAACTATCCTTAACTGCCATCCACACCTATACCAAGAGGAAAGCTGCTGTGCAGGTGCGTCTATCGTATAGAATTAAATTAATTCATATATATGTATATATATATAGATATATTTCATATCATACTAAAATCTGAATTTCAAAAGGGGAATACGAATCAATGGTTATGACTTGTTGAGTGGTAATCCCCCACGTTCGTCGAGCGCTTGGGTGCTCTTCTGATGTAATTGGTAGAAGTTAACCTCCCTAGATTTTCTTGGGTCAACTTCTGATACTCGATTACGTGTAATATGGTACTTACTTACTGACAGCCATACAAAGTCCGAAAATGAATCTCCTCAACTTTTCGCTAGTTTCTAAAATTTAAAGGAGAACGTAGAGTAAAGTCAATCCTTATCAAATAATTGCATAGAACTGACTTTTATTTGGTAAGGATCCGTAATAATAAAGAATAAAACTCGTAGAGTAAATACTTCATTATATTTAAAAATATATATAACGTTCGTTTCGCCGATATAACCCTTATCAATTGAGGATGGTACGTTTTTTAAGACAGTGGGTGAATCATCGTGTAATAGCGACCAAACTCGCATTGCGATAAGAACCAAGCTTACAATTACGCACAAAAAGGAAATCATTCCTTCCACATTACTAATTTGTTTCGAGTTATCTGTAAAATGCTAGCTCACATACTACACAAACCTAATGTGAGTACGCCACCATCACGAAATTTCCACATGTTCAAAACACATAAGGAAATTCGATCCTACTTTTTCACCTCGATTCACTTCACCATCGATAAACTCCACTTTCGCCCGGGCATTTTTACCGTCGAAATTCGACACCTAACTCTTCAGGCGTAGTCCCGGTCCTAATGGGCGTTCGCGATATGGACGCAGTTCCGTACGTACCGTACATATAAATACGTGCGTATCTGTAAATGTGTACAAACTAAACAAGTGCATCTTGATTACTTTGATCTGTAAACGTACACAGATGCTGCAGTATCCGGTAACGTTAATAGGTATCGGCCCCCTTGCGGTGCCTACCGTTGATGATGACTCGGGTGAGTCACTCGGCAATCAAAGTACGGCCAGCGGACGCGCGACGGGGAAATAGGGAAGGTGGATGACGAGGAGGTGCATTACGCGTCCCCTACGGTTGCGTCGGATCCCCTTCGCGAGGGACGTTACGGTCGCGAAAGAGTTTAAACACCGTCGTATGATGTATTGGACCCTAGGAAGGTGGTTTAGGGTTATCACTTGAGAGATGGATGCTGCGCTTGGAAAGTTTTATGAATCAGTTCGTACGAAGTCGGTAGTCGAGACGAAATTCTAAGAAAATACATTTTATCGGGTAACAAGGATGCTTGTTTAAGTGTGAGAATTCCTAATGTAATTCTTGAAGGTAATTTCAGTATTTGTCCTTGGACCGACAAGTATCAGTTTATTAAGGGGAATTCCAAATAACTATCATTTGTATCTTTAATAACCTTTAACTCCATTAAGATCGATAAAAAAGAAACGAGTTCGAGTGGACATTGCATTTGTATAGTTATCCTCAGATAAATCTAGCATAACCTAACTTTGACAAAACCTCAAAACAAAAAAAAATAAAATTGTGGGGCATCAGCAACGATACTATAGTACGAGAAAAGAATATGTAGAAGGGAGAAAAGAAGAGAGATGAAGAATAAATTAAAAGAAATTGAAAAAACTTCCAAAACAATCATATCATATTATTAAGAAGTAAAGAAAATAGATAAAAGTTACCAGATACAAACTGTACACATACAGAATGAAGAACGAACATTATTGAGTAAAACTACAACAGTTCTAAGAAGATGGAGAAATTACTTCTGCAATTTACTAAACGACAATAGTGAACAAGAACTGACTATATCCGAAGAATTGGAACAAGACCAGCATGAAATGGAAGTAGAAACCCCAACCAAGGATGAAGCGCAGAAGATAATCAAAAACTTTAAAAGTAATAAGAGCCCAGGTATAATAGCAATAACAGCAAAAATGATTAAATCAGGAGGAAGAGTGGTACATGAACGCATACGCACTCATTAAAAAGATATGGGAGGAAGAACTAGTACCAACGGACTGGACGAAGGCAGGAATTATGTTAGAACTATAGAGGCTTGGCATTACAAGACAAAATCTACAAGATACTAGCTCAAAGTTTACGAACGAATCTAAATAGTTATATGGAAAATGTAATAACAGAGTACCAAGCACGATTTAAAAGTAATCGATCAGTGATAGATGAAATCTCGTGGTTGTAAGAAATACAAGCGAATTGTTATGAATACAAAACCGCCCCTTATGTACTGTTTGTCGACTTCAGACAAGCTTACAACCGAATACATAGAAAACAAATGTATAATGCTATGGCGGAATTAAAGATACCTAGTGAGCTGATAAACCCCGTGAGAATCACTTTGCATGAAACGAAGAGCGAAATAATTTGGAAAGGAAGAAAGCGTAACGGTTTTGAAGGAAAGCGAAGACTTCGACAGGGGGATTCAATATCAACAACATTCTTCAACCTAGTCGTAGAAGTAATTATTAGAAGCAAGAAGGGAAGAGGAAACAATACTAAAAATGAACATCAATGTATAGCATTTGCTGATGACTTAACAATTGTAGCAAAAACAAAGAAAGATAAAGACACGTAAAATGTTAAAAGTTTCAAATATTTATTTTAGAAAGCCACAACAATATTGTTTCGCTCTACTATAGCTCGATCAGGTGGATGAAAAATGACTTAGAATCTAAAGTCTGTACATCTATACAAAAAATTTTAGTCTAAAGAGTGTGTGGGATTTATAGGTTTAAATTTAGGTGGGGGCGAGTTAAACCTATAAACCCCCACACCTCTTAGATTAAAATTTTTGTATAAATGTAAAAACTTCTAGATTCTAAGTCATCATTCATCCACCTGATGCAGCTATAGTATGTATAGCGAAACAATATTGATTTGGTTTTTTACAATAAATATTTGAATCTCTTAACATTTTACGTATCCTTATCTCTTATAATGGAGTTTCAACATGTATCTCCTTCTTCTATTGAATATAACAAAGAAAGAGCTAGAAAAAGTTGTCCGTAGCCAGGCGAAGGAAGCAGATCGATTTGGTCTAAGAATAGACCAGGGAAAAGCTAAGTACATGATGAATGGGTGATACATAACACGACATAGAAACTTGTCTATAGGTGCAAACAGATAAACAAACATACAGCTTTGGAAAAGGTGCAATACTTCGCATATTTAGGCGTGGAAATAAGAGAAAATGGTTATGAAGCACAAGAAATAGAAACAAGAACAGCAGAGGGAACTCAGAAATATGGGATGTTAAGATCGCTGATGAAGTTGAGTTGTGCGTCAAGAAGAAATAAGGAAAGAATGTATAGGACGGTAATTAGAGCCACAACAATCTATGTGTGAAATCTTGGCTTTAAATAGAGCGGAATAGGAAAGATTGGAACGATGGGAAAGAAAGATATTGAGAACAGTATATGGAGGGGTTAATAGAGAAGAATGTTGGGGAAGAAGGACAAACAAAGAAATAGAAGTACTATACACGGAGCCAAAAATAACAACGGTGGCAAAAGCGTAATGAATTAGATGATTGGAACTTGTGCAAAAACTGGAGAACCATAGAATGACTAAAATGGTGCTATATATGAAGTTAATCGGGAAAAAGGAAAGACCATGAAATAGATAGTCAAACAGCGTCCAAAGGGATTTAAAAAATAAAAATTAATAATTAAAAGGAACGAGCGATGGACAGACACAGCTGTAGAAGAGTAGTAAAAGAAGAAGAAAAATTGTAAATAAATTGATAATCAAAAATAAAAGCACACTTGGCTGAATTTCACAAGGTTGACTTAGATTGCTCTAACAATTGTTTCGGTATGATTACATACCATTCCCACATTCGGAAATCATACCGAAACAATTGTTACAGCAATCTAAATAAAAATTCAGCCAAGTGTGTTTTTATTTTTGATTATTAATCACGAAGATGTTTCACCAAGAACCAACGGCTACATCAATAGATAGTGTAAATAAATTTGTGGTCATAAAACTGAGATCATGTACTATTATGATACCTAAAGAAAAAATGCTTTATTTAAAAAGAGTCGTCAAAGACATGTCACTAAAGGTATTCTCCATCGCTAGCCACTTCTTTTTCCCATTTTTGTGGGAACATTTGTTGAACAAACGACACGTCTTTCCGGGCTATCCAAGAATCGACCAATTTTTTGCCATTTTCTTGGATCAATTTGGGCAGCTCGTAGCAAACTACATCCAGTTGATCTCACCAAATGTCCCGCGATCTTTTACGCTTAGGTATACACCTTTCATTGCCAGTCACTATACGATGGAAAAAACGTTTTCTTTTCTGCCATTAAAGCAGCCGTTCACACGTGAAAAGACGCATTTCGACGACTCTCGGCTTCGACTCGTACGGCACCCAATGTCCTTGGTTTTGAATCATTCCTAATACTTTCAAACGTTTCCAAGCTGTAGTGTGATCAACTCCTAATGATTCTGTAAATTCAGCTAGCGTCTGACATGAGTCTTTATGAAGTGATGCCTCCAGTTCTTCGTCTTTAAATCTTTTCGGTTGCGCCAGAGCGTTCTTTATTTTCAACATCAAAAGCATTAATTTTGAAGCGCCTTAACTAATTTCTGCATGCTCTTTCCGATAGTCTTAACAAAAATTATGCGTGCTTCAGTTGCAGACTCTTCTTTTGCATAAAGTTGCGCTGTAAATTTCCCCGCAAATACTCTTTTTGGGCACATAATTTGACATGTTTAACGCTATGAAAAATTTTGTTTACATTTCGGCGAAATGATATTCACTGAACTTCAAGCTTGCTTATAGTACTTCCTTCTAAAAGGGTTACTATCTTAACTACATGCACGCAGTTCTGGTAACGCCATTTGTTATCCTGATATAAGTGTACACTCGACAAATTTAATCTTAAAACCAACTGTGATGATGAACAACTTATCTACTCAACATTGTTGAATTCAACCAATCGATCTACATCGATATTTTTACTAAGTTCTGTTTGAATCGCAAATAAGACCGAAAACAGTCTAAAATATTGAACGGTAAAATAATACCGAAAGCCTGAACATAATTCTGAATAAGGAAACATCTTAAAATTTGAAAGATTCAAAACAGAGACCGAGGGAATAGTAAATACAATTATTCAAAGTTGGGGCAATAGCGGGGCGAACCGGTTCGTGATTGAAATAAAAATAAATAATCTGCAGACGGGTGGGGAGATGCGAAGACGCCCGCGGGGCATTAAGAAGCGAATTTCCGCACAGAAACGGGCGCGTCAAGAAGCCGAATTCCTGTACTCCACCTGCGTAAATTAAAACCGAATTGCTCATTCACACCATCTGCTCTTCCATTACGGGCGTCAGTCAGGCCGTCAGTTACAGAAAGAACATCACCTCTCACCTTATTCCTTTACAGGCAAAATTTAATTTCCTGAACGTCTCCTCTTGTAAACGCAAAGTGAAAACATTAGCAGCAGTAGGAACGGCGGTAGCACCGCCGCTGTCGTCACCACCGCCACCTTAACAAAACGAACGCCCCGAAGACTCGTTCCTTATTCTTTCCTTTTTCTCGGTTTGCTTCCAGTCTAAGGGCGCCGAAGAAGAGATGTCGAAAACAAAGTCCGCATAATAATAATAAAGGGAAAAATTCAGGGTTATATTAGATTACGTTTCGGACGACCTGGGATTTCATTTTTAGCTGTCTATTTTTAAGCGGGCAGGAGAAAATAATTGCTTTTTTCTTTTGTGTATTCAGAATTAGAAAAACGGCTTTTGTTCAAAATCCAGCTAAGTTCTCTGTTACTGGGGGTACTAATCCAATGGATTCACGTGTGATATCATTTCACTCTTTCCCAAAACACGATGTGGTGGTAATCGTTGTTTTTAATTTGATTTTCCGACAATCCTCCCCCTTCATTGCTGTCAATAGTAATATTTACACACTTTGATTCTTCGGAAGCATCGACGCTAAATCAGTCAATCAAAGTTACATCTGACGTGCGTAACTGAATTATGCAAACGTGTAAGGATACATATATTTAAACGTGCCGAGTCGAGGGTGAATTTTGATGGTTTTTTAATTTTTCTTTCGCCGGATGATTTGTCTTCTTTACCGAGCGCTTGTCAATTTCGCTGTCACCTACAATGCATCAAGGTGGTGTTTAACGAAAACGTGACCGAAATGCGTATTACGCCTCGAAGATCGTCGGGCGGAAGTAATTTCTTAAATACACAAAAATATTTGTTTGCTCGCTAAGCGTACGGTACGGCCTCCTTGGTTCATATTTATGCGCGGTTGGTTTTGTGAAAATAAAGAGGAAAATGGTGAATTTTTAGGAAAATAATCGTTGGTGTCTTCCTTAAGAAATTAGATTAAATTTGCGTGTTTATTAGGTTTCATCTCTTGAATCTGGAAGTTGGCTTCCTAATATGCAAGAAGATTTCGTTTTTTGGACAACGAGCTGCAAGGGTTAGATCTTTCTTTCATTTAGGATGGTAAATATGTATCTATGTATGTGCCCCGAAAAATACTTCTACAACAATTTATAGACCAACGGAGGAATTTCCACATTTTATGAAAACAACTTTACTCTGTACTGTATTTCTTAGAATAAAATACATTTTCGTGCTATCCCGCAATGACCAAAGGAATTGATAATAAAGCGGTGCAGAAGATATTCACGAAGAAAGCGAACTTCTCAACAGCTAGTCAGCTTTCTCAACCTCTATTCCTTCATTGTTAGATATAAAGCTCTTGAATTGTACTAAAAATGGCGACTAAGACAAGAGTTGGAAGCTGTGTATATTATTGGTTTGGACTGCATGAATTGTATCATATACATATAAAATAAATACAAATTGCCCTTATCACACCTTTCGGAAATAATTCCAGATACGTATTTCAGCAAATATGTTCTTCAGTGGCAAACTGAGGAATCAAGTATCACTAGCGATATTAGGCCAACGCCCAAAACGAACACGTTGTGATGAATATTGCACCACTTTAAAGCACTGCATAATGAACATCACACACTGAACGCCTGCACGAAGTGTCAATGGTGTTTTGATGAAGTTCGTGCGGACGTTCACTGTGTGACGTTCATTGTGCAGTGCTTAAAGTTGTGCAGTGCCTGTTGTATTGTGTTCGTTTTGGACGTCAGCGAGATATAATGATGCTTTATGCAATATGGTAAAAATTGAAGGCCACATTTTGACGAACCAATTGTTGTGCTTCATTCAAGCGATAGACTAGAGATGCTGTTTGGTCTTAAAGTGTATAACTGTGCAGCAACCCACATTGGAGCTTATTTGAAATTAACGTTTTAAGTTTCAGTGATGGAATGTTCTTTCTTCGATTATCATCTGTATTCGATATATGTTCAAGCAGGTCATTGTCGAGAATATGCAGGATATCTTCGTTTTGTATTGTAGACCGTCTACTTTTTATCATTTGTTGTCATAAATTTAAAAATGAATTACCTTTAAGAAACGATCCTGGCCACTATGTTGATTGTTTATTACCTAAATGTGTTACCCCAAAGGATCCTTTGATGTATCCTTTTCCCTCTTTCTGGGTTCACTGTTGGACATAAGCATATTTATGTCCTCTAAAAGGTGTCGGGCCATAGATTTCCATGCTAGCCAGCTGTATTAGAGGGCTTGGTAAATGATGTACTTGAGGTAGTACGAGTTTGTGAGGAGAGAAAGGTTTGTTTAGACTGACTCGCACTCTTCCACTGTGATCATAGAAGAATTATTACCGATTTATTTATGGTTAGTACTTTGGTGGGGGTCAAGGCTATTATTTAAAAAGAAAAGTGAATTGCTTAGAATGTACCTTATTTCAGTAAATAGGGATTGCGTCTACAGTACAATGCCCTTCTTCATATCGTCGTGGATAGAATTGTAAAATTTAGATAGAAAATTTTGCTACATACACCCGCTCTCGTTGTTCTTCTTCCATCGATTAAAGTATACCACCACCTTGCCCTGGTTTCGACGAAAATCTCAAGAAAGTATTTTACACATCGATGTGATTATTGATAACAGAACGTGGATTGTGTACCATAACGAAAGACACATTAAATTACAAACCACAAGTTTGCAACTAAGTTTTCACCTCCATCATCACCATCGTAATTTTGAAGTTAATCTGCGCAGTTTTAATCAGAACAAATATTTTTGAGGTGGTGAATAACACCGAAAAGCAACTGTGTATGACAATGAAGCAACTATCAAAATGCAAACTAGACAATGGAGACCCAGACTTGTCGAGATATTGGAATGAAGGCAAATACCTAGAAATCAACCAAATTGTGATCTTTATTGAGACAAAAGCAATGACCGGAGATGTTACGACAGTAAAACAAACAAAAGCAAGTTTACAAAAATTGCAATGAGAAAACGATTGGTCACTGGGAGATTTACAATGAAGGTAATGAAGTCGGTGTCAGACCTTTTGAAACATTGTGGAAGGATAATGTCAAAAGGCAGATAACAGATGCAGAGTGATAAATAGCGCTATAAAGAATGGTCAGAAACCCTGAAAACTGTACGGTAATTTTCTGCGAACTAAAGGTCACTGGATTTTTGAGAAGTGAAAAACTAACAAAACAAATTACGGAAGATGTCATGTTGAAAGGAAAATGGGAAGACGTAGGGAAGACCTGGAGGATACAATAAAGGAATTGGTAGAAAGAAAGGGAGAAGAGTAGATGGAAACCAAAAATTCAAAGATAGCGAATTGAAAGAAGTGGAAAAGGTGAATGAAAGCTCTATTTCAGATGACGCTATGAAGGCATAAGGCTTACGTAAAAGAAAAAGAAGAAAGGAAGAAGAAGAAGAGGAAGAGGAAGGAGATCAAATATTTTTGAGAAGCATATCCATGGTCTGAAGCTCACTTGGGCCGATTATAAGTCCTTTGCTCACGCAGCTTAAACTAGACAACAAATTACGCTGGTAATTCTGTTGGCATATGTTTGTTGCTCCAAACCACATGTTTACCTTATTGTTACTCGAGAAAATATCGACTGTGTGACAATGGATTGGAAACTTGTTCTTCTATGCCTTCCTTTTCCTAATCTTCACCTTATCCTTTTTAATGCTTTTGATTGTGGTAGAAATATATATATATATATATGTTTGTATTTAACTTTGATGAATGTGTTTCGATGATTATTAGCAAAATAATCTCTTCAGCGTTTCAAATACTTATACCTCGATTTTATGCTGCGAATTAGATCTTTGGCGAATCACTTTTTATACGTAATGTTAACGATCTATCTATACATCACTCTTTGTTACAGTTCAATTTGACGCAACATTTCATTTGGAAACAGATACGGTGGCACTAACCTAATTGTATAGCAAGAGTAAAAAGCACCGGGAAAATGCGATCAATTCAAACATTCTTATACCTCTCACACCAACATTAAATGGCTTTGACTACCTTTGTGTTCACTTTCGTAAAGCGATCAAACAACGAGTCGTTTCTACACGCATATTTCATCACATCTCTTGTACTTATTGCTCGAATACTTTTCGATTTTGCTGTACGGTCCTGGTAAAACGTACTAGACGCGGATGCACATCGTCAGTATCGGAGCTCCGGTGTAGCGCGTTTGTGTTTGTGGATGTTTGGGATGTAGGTGACGTGACAGAGGTCCAACATAGCAAATTGCGACCGTGATTGGTGTAATAGCTGATGCGTATATGGCCGACGTTCCACCAGACAACACACGCGTTACACGGATCCAATACTCGGTGATATTGCCGTTACGAACGCGAGTTTTGGCATTCGTCTAGTACTGGAAACGTGTACGGGATCGAGCATGTGTGAATTCGACCTTTAATTGCGTTACCGTTACACGGCAATAACAAAAAAGTTAAACGGCGCGCCACCGGCTCGCCAATTAAACCTGATAAGCGATGAACAGGTTTGGTATATCGTTGAAATGAAATCGGAAAAAGTACATCGATTTATGGAAGATGAAATGTATAAATGTTGAAAGAAACTTTCCCTGTGACTAGACATGTTTTACTAGCGTTATTTAGTTAGGTGTTATCGATTTGCAGATTTGCAGACTTATATGACTTTAGTCAACATTAGTCTTATTTGGCTTTGTGTATCTTGGTTTCCGCGTTGGAACCGCGTCTGGATTGGTGTGGGTGCCGACGTTTCGTCCACTCTTGCAAGGCACCCACGCCAAACTAGACGCGGTTCCAACTCGGAAACCAAGATCCACATTGTGAATTCGACCGCGGAAGCCTACACCTGAGACTTATTGATCTTGTTACTTGTCGTATTCAACTTTCCAAACTACAAAGTTGATATGAACTGGCTCTTAACATGAGCACATCGTTTCTTTCGAAAACTCGAGATACGCATTTCGACCCCCATCCTCAGTGAAGCACATGAAGAAAAGAAAACGCTACGCTAGTTTATGCTAGGTCTAAACTGCAAACATTCCTCATTCGATCTTTTCCAAAACTGATGCAGTTTTCATAGATCGCCCTTTTCCCATTTCTTTACCCTCAGATTCTGACGGCTCTGGGTTATCAGGTCCCAAAAATCTTCAGGATTTGCAACAGGCTCTAAATGTGTTGTTAAAGTGAGCTGTCTACAAGGATGTGTCATTTAGGCTAGAAATTATTTCTTCTTTGAAGCTTCATTTGAGGAATTTGTCCTAACTTGAGTAATATTTCTTGAGTAATGTACCCAACGCAAACTTCTTGGATATGGTAACCAGTTGTAGTCTTCAAAAACTGTAAGAACCTCGTTTCGAATGAAAATGCTGAAAGCGATATTTCAATTTTACTATGTTTGCTTGTAATCTAAGATTTGGACGCCGCGAAGCGACAAGGAGGGTAGTAGACCAAAAAAAGAGAAAGATATGAATGAAAGAATTTTCGTTTTATTTTTATAACTTTTTGTTTGGTATCCTAACCTAATATCTTGCTTTTGGGAATCGCTTTTTAGATCTTTTTTCTGTTGAACAGCAGTCCCGATTCTTTGCCTCTCTGGGTTTTACCCTAGGTTTCCCCATTCGTCCACTCCTGCTGGTTTAGTTCTGGGGTATTAATCAAGGTTACTATACTTTGAGCCCACGGAAGGCTATATACACTCGGGATGTGCCCTGGCCCCGACGAGTGTTTGCCCCCAGTCTAGCTTCCTCCCTCTGAGCTTCTTTGGCATTTCTGTCTTCTCCGGTTCAGACCTAGAGTTCATCAAGAACACGCAAACCTTCCCACCACGTCAAGGTGTCAGTTCTAACGAAGGAAGGTAAATTTGGTTGTTGCAGACAAGTCGAGGTTGCTAGGGCGTTAGTTTCTCGAACAATATTTCAGGATATCGGCATTAAACTGTGTAGGAGGAAGTGCGGAATGAGGTTATCATTTATTGAATGATCCTCTTGTCCGAAAAATTCTAAACCTTTTAATAACAACATTCTTGGAGAAAATGGGTTCAAACATATTTTGTAAGACGATATCAGCTGCAAGTCTGAAGAATGCTGTTTTACATTTGCAGTCTAATTTTGTGACATCAGATATATGATGAGGACATTTCTTTCCCAGATATTAAGAGGTTTGGGCTGTTGTGGTCGACTGTTTGGAGACATTGCTAGTGTTTACCAACAAGTGCCTGAGGATAATCTGTCCCATATTTTGGCTAGAGAAGATTACAAGCGAGGAACAGTGAACGCATGATGCAAACCATAACAAAGCGAACATGGTAATGAATTCGGCACACTTTAAGAAAAGGTAATACCGGCATAGAACACCAAGAGAAAGAGAGAAATAAAAAGACCCCAAACTACGGGGAAGAACGATATAATAAAAGAATCATCAAAACCTATCATGAAACAAGGCTGAAGGAATGGCAAAGGCTCGATAGGAATGGAGAAATTTGACGAAAACGGCAATACGGGAGTCACAGGATTAGCAATCTTGCCGTTAACTACCGCTAAAGAAACACCTTACGTTGCGTTGGTGCTCTATGCTTCGTTAGGAGCGGTAAGAAAGAGGACGAAGGATAACCGATTGTTACCTTTTCACCACTTAAGCTCCAGAAATGCCGAGGCGATGTGCAATGAGAAGCAAGAGAACGTTCCTTCTCTCCTTGTGTTCAGTATGCTTTGCAGTTGTATATATACTTCGTTCAGTATTTCCAGCTTTTTCCGCTTTTTGTTATTTTTCTTTAATATTTTTTTCTGTTTTTTTTTTTCGTGATGATATCAAACACAGTTCGTGCTGATGAACTGTAGATATCTTTTGTTCATTTCATTAGTAATTGCACTTTTTGTCATCGCCTCCTTAGATGGAAGAGAAGTTTCCAATCTTTTTATTTCTTGCTGTAGGCTCCTAAATTCGTCACATAGAAGTTCCATTAGGACCGCTTTGAACTCATCTGTCATAAACGTTAAGGTGCTGTTGAGGTGTCAGTCCTTAATTTTATTTTGGGGAAAGGTTCATCAAATTGAAATTGGTGAAATCGGCGAAAGTTTGAAACTCGAAAAATCGTAAAATTTTATTTCTCTTTAAATTTGCGTTCTGGTTTGATTTTGCAATGGCGATGACCAACACTTCATCATTGAAACCTGTTTGTTCTATTATGCCAAACTCTTCGTTATTTGCAAATGATTACGCCATTTCCAACTTTATTTTTTGCTCATCTCTCTATATCTTGTACGTTATATTCTGGTCTAAGGCGGTGAGTGGTTCATTTTCGAACTGGAAAGTGAACAGTTTTGAGAAGCTGTGAATGTAAAAAATCACAAAGCCAATATTTGTGAAATTTATTACTACTAATCTCAAGAAGAAGGCACCCAATCCTTACTGGATTCGTAGAAGGTTTACGTAAAGCGTTTGGGAGCAGATCCCAGTTGTAAAGCTTTCAAGGAATTGAAAGCCTGCTGTTTCTTTTTACATGCTTGAAGAGCTAATTAGGGCAACATAATCAAATTAAGATCATCAAAATTAGAATTCCACGTGGAGTATTTAGATATAAGTAAATTCGTTAAGAATTGAAGGAAATAATGCAATCTACGGCTCGAGAGAATGGAGAAGAAATGATTACCAATGAAATAGCAAAATGCTGGAAACCTAAGGCAAGTAGGAACACCGGAGGCCCACCAAAAGAATTCATTTGATACTTCTCATCAATAGAAACATGGCAGTGATCAGCACTCCATCATTGAAACCCTCTTCGGTTTCCATGCACCGAAGTCTGCGTTCTTTGTGAATGATTGTGCCATTCCCAACTTAATTTTTTGCCCATCTTACTATATCTTGTAGCTTACATTCAGGTCTAAGGCGGAAAGATCAATGAAGCTGTAATAGGAGATGGTCATTTTCAAAATCAGAAAGCAAATATGTATCAAATTTATTACCACTAATTTCAAGAAGAAAACGCCCAGTCCTCACTGGACTGGTAGAAGCTTTAGGTACCATAAAGCGTTTGGGAGCTGATCTTACTTGTAAAGCTTTCAACAAAGTGAAGACCTTATATGCTTTAAGAGCTAATTAGGACAATGTAATCAAATTGATATATAAAAGAAATAAAATTATTCTTACCACACGTTCATACGTTTCTGGAAATAATTCCAGACACGTATTTCGCCAACGCAGTTGCCATCCTCAGTGGAAATTAAGTGTCACCAGCGATATCCGGCTAACGCCTAAGATTTATAGTCAAATTGAGATCATCGATTAGAAGACCATGTGGTGTACTTGGATATAAGCATATTCGTTGAGAATTGAAGGAAATAATGGAAACTGCGTCTCGAGGGAATGGAGGAGAAATGACTACCAATAAAATAACAAACAACTGCAAATTTAAGGCAAATAGGAACAGCGGAAGGCCACCAAAGGACACTTGCCATCAACGTAAATATCTACGGAAGAATTGACGAGAAACAGACCCTAACAATGAGGAACAAGCAGAAAACTTCGATGCAGTTGCTAGCATCATCCACGAAGGGCTTACCACGTGTAACATGTGAGATGTTGAATTCCCTCTAGACACTCTTTTCGTGAAGTCCCGTTTATTTTTCTTGCAAATTTCAACCAATAATCAACAGTATTGTTGATTGCGGTTCGTTTTATTTTTCGCTTATAAAGACAATGGTCACCAACAGTAATTAAAAAGTAATTGATTTTACATTTGATTCGAACGTCACCGTGTTTTGCATATGCACGTAATTTGTAGGTAGGTACGGGGCGCGTTGGTCGGTCATCGATATAATTGAATAGACGTCCGTCCGAAGTTCACGGTCCAACAGACAGCTTTTTGTCTGATGTGCGCAAACGAACAAACGAACAAGCGAGCGGACCGCCGCCTCCGCCACCGCCAGCATCACCGCCGCTGCCGCCTCCGCAGCCGCCGTTAGCCGGCAAATTCTGTCGCACGGTAGCGGCCGGCGATGGCAGGCGGCTACCTCGCTACCTCGAATTTACCTACGCGCTGCAAAACATTCATCCATTTAGCAAACTGCGTGCACATCACATGCATGACAATGCGGAATTATAAATTACATTCGAATTAAACTATGTAATTGCGAAACCGGCGAGCACATTCATTACCCAGGCGGGAGGACGGTGGCGGACTGCGACCAGTGTGACGCCGTGGCCATGTTGTTCTGTGTACCCTCTTCGTTGTCTACCTATTCGCGGTAAAATTTACAGGGGTGGAATTGCGCAATATGCCACCAAAAGCTTTTCTAAATTTTTTTCTTAAAAAAATTGAAATTCGGGAAAGATAAGCATCTTGCTATTCCTGGAGTGCTTTTTGATGCATCTTAAGAAATCCTGCAGATTCGTAACTACAACTCATATTTTAACTCCAAAAATTTGTTTTCGTGTTTCATGAAATCCAGTCATTCTTGCTCCACGGAGGTGACCTAATTTAACAACAAAATAATTTCTCTTCATTTTCCTTTAACTCGTCTTGTTCTTCTTCTATTGAGGCAAATATTATAAAGAAATGCGATTCAACACCCATCGCATTAGAATTTCATTGGACACTTCATCAGTGAAGGGTTCCCTCAATAAAGCTTACCATCTTGCTAATGGGGGAACCATGAAAGACAAAGCACACGTTGCCCAACGAGCCATTTCAATTCTAAATCTGGTCTATTTTGACACTTAGCAGCTGAAAAATATTTTTGGATTTGGTTCATTTTCTTGAATATTTGGGACATGGCTTACTTCAAAGCGTCTAATTTATTTCTTTTAGAATGATATTTTCAGAGTGAAAGTTATTTTTTCACTATTTGCGAGGTGAGTAATTGTTTGTTGAGTATAGACTTTCATGACAGTTGTCCAATGAATCCTGATCTTCGCGTTTTGCCGTGGTCCTTTATTAAAACGTGTCAGCTTCTTCAGAAGTTTTCTAAAGAAGAACTTTATGGAACTTCTAAAGGAGCTGGCAGTATGAGCAGCAAAACATCAACAAGTTTTAGTAAACTCGGAAGCCACTAGTTTATTGAGGATTTGTTCTTTTCTGAAAGCCGCCACGACGCTTCCAAATCTACACGCTCGATATTCACGACGTTTACGACACCAACGTGCAAAAATGACTCTGAATGCGAAGGGATAAACAACACCCTTGAGAGTAAAAAATAATCCAATCTCGCCCTTCAAAATCTTAGAGGTCTGATGAGATCGCCCAAAAATTTGCGCCAGAAATAAGTTATAGATATGTATAGATATGTATGTTTGGAATGTAAATCCACCAATACGACACCCGATACAACAATCACGTGTAGATTCCTCATCACGGACTCTAGATATGTCGGAGACGCATCGATTACTGGTGTCCCAAAACTTGTAATAAAATCGAAATGAAGAAGCAATGAATTGGAAAAAGAAGTACAAATATTTTCGAGAATTTTGCTTTCAAAATAATATTTTAGGAGTGCGATCCATTTCTAAAGATTTGAAACGTTATTTGAACTTGAAGTATTCATAGATCATGCCCTTCAGCTTAGAAAACGTGCTGTACCATCTCTCATCAGATTTTCAACTATCGCGACGGTTTGGGGATCTTGTTTAGGAGAGTATACTGCTTTCCTAATTGGGTTCTTATGTTTTGCTTGCCAGCGATGAAACCTCTTGCAACAAAAACTGGAATCATTTATATATACCACATATTCTCCAGTTTAGAAAACGTACAGTCCCATGTCGACGTCTTCAAAGTAGACTTTGCATATAACATTCTCCACTATCCCGATAGTTTGGTGATGTTTGCTAGGACTGAGGAGCACTTTCCAAATTTGGTTCTTGTATTGTAGTCTTGGACAAGCAAGTCTGTTCCGGTCCTGATGGCGTCCTGCAGCGTTGCACGTGCTGCTTCATCATTTAGTTCTTTTCGCTTCAGCTCTTGAGGTAGCGCACACATTTACGTCCAGGTCTCATAAATGTTTTCCAAGGATTAATTAGGATTTGACTTTACCTTTCAGAATACATAGCGAAATCACTTACACGAATCCAAACGTTTCTTTATTCACAGCTTCGAACTTAAAAATTCCCTACATCTGTTGCTTGCTGCGATACATTGAACTAGAAAAATGTTAAAGCACCAGTGATATGGGCAAAAGTACACTTCCAATGTACTACCCTACAATCCACGAACGGAATGTATTATTACTTAGCTCTGGTGGAGTGTAGTGCCGCTTCATGTCAACACCGAGTGCGATGTAAGTGCATACATCGTCAACATCATACTATAATTTCTAATTGTGCTGAAACTAAAGTCGGTCCTGTCGATTTTGCGCGCCGAATTCACCGAGCCGGAGAATTTGTGTGCCCGGTTTTGTTGTCCGTGTTTTATCCTCTCACAGCGATCCCAAAAACCTTGGCGCCTGTTTCGGTTGTATGCAGTACGTACGTACGTACATTTTACGTACCTACAACCAACGGCGTTATATTACCAGCCGGCTATGTCGTTTCCCATATACTCCACATGTTATGCGTTCGTCGGGACGCGCCGGTACGCCTCGTTCGCCTGCATGTGCGCTTGTACGTGTATTTAAACCGTACCAGACCGACGACAACCAACCAATGTCGGAACGGATTTGTCCATGACTTGTATTGTTGTTTGGGAATTATCCGTATTAAAAATAACGAAATTTATTGCTGGATCGTGCGCTCCCGTACAATCACGTCGTAGTAACTCGTTCCCGGTGTGTGCTATAAGTGTGCGTTTGGATGTGTGTGCGAGGACGTATGTACATGTATGTATGTTGCTTTGGAACGACACCGGAACGGCGGTTCTCTCTATTTAGGTCAACGCTTCTATTTATTCCTTCCAGATTGATCGAATAACTTGACGGGATCCTATCTCGAAGAAAAATGGTTGCATTTATATGATGTTTATGCTCGCCGATATTGGCGATACATCAAAAGATCAATATAAATAAAACAACAGATCCGAGATTATATGTATATGCGGTAAACGATCTTATCTTAAATCCTAACGCCAAGTTTCGTCGAACGCAGAAGAACGAAATAGATAGGAGGAGATAAAACTCTTCAGAATTGTTTTCAGGAGCAACATTTGACTATAGTTACATGCGTTGGACCAAAGAGGACGCTATTCGTACTTCATAGATAAAGGTGTACAATGTACATAAATCAAGCCTCAAATGTAGCTTATTTTCATGTCTACTAATTCAAGCGAGTTCGGATTCCGTTGAAAAGGCTCCATCTACAGTTTTCCCAAAACGATGCGTGACTCTGTCCCAGGTGAACTAACTTACTCTAACTACTCGTGTAAATGCCAGCAGTATTAAGTATGAAAACTAGGATAAAATGTTTTTCCAAGAAGACTTAGTCCTTTGCTGATGGTCTGGAAATTTTGAAACTTAAAGGAAAAATAAACTTTAACATTGCTATGCTTGACGCCGAATATAGACCCCCAACGTATGCCCAAGCATACGAATATAAAAGCTGCGAATCGCAGTCACAGGAACGAACTCAAAAAAACATGTGGACAGTGTCTCTCCCGAGGACCTAGCTTTGCTGATGGTCTAGGAGACCTTCTGAGGCTGAAAGGTTATATGGTGATCGTTAACATTGTTAAGTATAGAGGCTTCCACCGTTTGCCCAACCCCTGATGTCGAGGAGAGAGAAACAAACTCTAGAAAATGGCTGGAAAGTTGGGACTTACGGAGAAATGGATTGTAATATCATACACGAAGATGGAAAGTCTGAACCCTTTAGAATCAAATCTGAGGAACCTAATCAGAGGAAGGAAGAAGCTAGAGAAGAGTGAACTGCCAGCAGTGTTAAGAGATCGAATGTATATCTGCAGCAAATGTGTAAACTATTGAGAATTGAGATTGAGAACTCTAGTCAGAGGAAGTAACAAGCTATAGACAATTGAGACAAAGGGCCATAATCCTCCCCAAAGACCTACCACTTTTGGTGGGAATTTGGAGCTTAAGAGAGGAAAAGCTTAGCATTGTTAAGCTAAGAGAGGAACAAACTTCAGAAAACTGCAAAAATGTGAGCAATGTTTCCCTCCAGACCCCTTCTTGGTCTTCTTGCGTAATAATTCGTGTTTGTTGGTACATCAAACTTTCATTACAAGTATACAAGTCTACAAGTCTAACATATATTACCTCATTAAGACGCAATGACTAAAGTGGCGCATTTCAGCAATCTACAATCTGCTTTCTTCATGCCTAGTCATTCCTCCATAATCATGTAGTAAATACATTTCTAGTTTAAACGTTCTTGCTCGCACTGCTACTAGGCCTTAAAGAATTCTCCTCATGGTATTTCAATATTCGGACTGTTGTCATTATGGAAAAGTGCATCTTATTAAACTTCTATAAACAATTTGCAATCAAAGAAAGTAAAACTTCCAAACGGAAACGTTCTGACCTTTACCACAGGCGTATTAGCTACTTCCCAATACTTATACACACAACAACTAAGTTGTCATCTTCAGTGAAGGAAGCACGAAGTGTAGCCCAGCATCACCCAGAAAATCATCAGATCTTCAATTATAAATTCTACCTTTGTGTTATGTTCTTTTAATTGGTTTCTGTTCTCATAAATTGGTAAAGTAATTTTTAAAGTTTTCTGCTAATCACCACTTTTGCTATCATTCCCTTGATTTGTTAAATCTTTTACTAAAGGATGATATTTGGTATTATCGTCAGTAAACATCAAACTGATCGACAACCAACCAGTTATTGATCACCCTTCCCTACAAAATAGTAATAAATGATGCTTGCTTAAGAGAATTGTGTTTGATGATGTTGATATGCCATTCTAGACGTAAGAAAATTCAGAACGGAACCAGCAGTTTGTCCGACAATCGGTGATGAGGAAACAACGAATCTACGAGTGAGATTGGACTGCTCCAGTGTATAAAAGCACCCACGTTGTGGACACGGTACGTTACTACAACATCCTGCATACATGTAGCCTAAACGTTCCGTCATCTAATTATTACATATACCAGTACTAGACTTCCTTCGTTTGACATAACTTTATTGTTGTGAGGTGACAGCAGAATCTTGTTAAAACTTTTTGCTTTCAAACCTAGCTGTCGATTTAAACTTTAACCAAACCAAAAATTCATTTCCTTATTTCGAATTTTTCTATATTTTATATCTCTAAATTTAAATTCTAGGTTCAAACTTGAGAAAGCTTTTTCACACACCTGGTTTACTTTCTTCAAAACCGAATGCTCAAAGTTTCAAATCATACATGGCTTTTCCCATTTCTGCTTGCAATACAAATACATATATTATTAGCTCATCGGTGACTTGCGGGGACATATCTACTTTATTACAATTTATAATGGTTGCCGATCCTCAAGGTTGTCACATAAATATCAAATTCCCGAATTGCTATTTTAAAAAGATAAAACGATGGCATCATTAAAGGTAATTCCTCCGTTATAAACAGTCCTTTTAAGATAGCACCAAGCGCGACTGTCAAAACAAACGTTATCTCTTCCGATAAGTCGTACGAACACAAAACAGCGTTTTCGAAAAATATTGTTCACATGACACTCATTTCAAAACACGCACACGAAGCGTACAACGCAGAACACTCTCGCGTTAATTAATAAAAGAAAAAAACCTAAACGCGGGCAGATAACGGGCTTACACACATAAATGAGCTATCTTTATTGGTAACGACGCGTCCGATTAACCTATGACTTTCTTGACGTAAACTAGGTGCCACATCTCTTCTGTTTGCCTTCATACAAACACAAAGGTGCTATAGAACGGCTACCGGGCAAGAGGTTATCTACCGCCTTCGATAGACGCTTTCGATTCGTATTTAGGTCACGTCAAATTAACGTAGCAACATGCTTACACAAATAACTTCTGTTCTTCGTAAAATACGTCGTGACGAAATTGAAATAAAAATGTCGCAATATCTGAGATGCGTGTTTTCGTAAATGGGGACGAAATTGGTAGGTTATTTTGATCTGATTGGGAGGCTTTCCGAAGATTTTGTCGCTTAAGTTGAGGAAATCAGAAGCAAAAGCATTCTAGAAGTAACTTTATGACCATTTCGTTTAGATTTGTAGTAAATCATATGACTATCGTTTTTCTCTACATCCTAAAGTTGCTCTTGGTCCTCTTAACGAACATTTAGTATGCTGTATGTTGCCTATGTAATACCTCATGGAACTGTTAAATACACAAAAATTATCGGAGACAGGCTGAAGTATGTAATTTTCAATTGAATTTCATCTCGTAAATTTTATCTCAATCCAAACTTAATATATGTATATATACAAGATCCTCTCCGGATCGGAGGTCAACCGACTACTCCCAAATCGGATAACTGCAATTTGCAATAGTGAAGATTTTCCTGTTTGACCTCGCCCGTTCGTCTCTCAAATGCGCTTTCCGACTAGAACCAAGATCGGGCCGTAGCAAATCGAAATCGAACGGGACACGTTTCGCGCGGGAGATATTGTCCTTCCGGAGGATGCGCGCGAGAAAGTACTACATCCGGTTACCGGTTACCGGTCTCCTGGTCAACAGCCTTATCTTCGTTTCGGCCGTCCGCCAATAGATAGCCCCAGCGATCGGTCAAGCAGGATCTGCTGGCCCGCAGGAAACAGGTAAAAATGTTTCGGCCGATTTGAGACTTGATTTTTCACGTCTGCGTTAAGCTATTTGGGGAGTTTTCGTGTGCGGTTATTCAGGGCAGGGAAAAATGTATGGAATAAATTTAATATACTTCGTTCCGAATCTAATCTTCTTTACAGTGAAATTTTTGTAGTAACGATTATCAAAACGATTATACCTCGAATTCTCTCTGTTGATATTTTTCTTTTTCGTTCAATCCTTAAGTCGAGCTGAGACCTCCCTTGCAACCATTCTGATAGCAATTACTACTAATTTGATAATCGTCGCATGTTTTGACTTCCCGTTTTCTGCAAGGAATTCCTCGGTGCTCGTATTGCTAGGATATAAAACTTTTAGGTTTGGATCTTAATTTCCTGTGTAGTAGGTGATTGACAATGCCAATACTTTTGAGGCAAACAGAAATCAATGTACCTCGAACAATACAGTAGATTTTACCAATTTACCAGCACATATTTAACCTATCTTTAGAACATTATTGTTTTTCTCGTTTATGCTTGAATTTCACCAAAGATAACAACCAAATTTTAATTAAATATGTAACAACACTTAATGAATTATTATTGATTGTCACACTAACACAACCAAACTTTATACAGTAGAAATCGTAATGGACCAAATATTCTTTTTAAATGTATGACTTCCCGATGACAATTTTTACCGCAAACAATCGCAATCAGGAACTAATTAGAAGTACCATAGAAGGAAATGGTGCTAGCTAGATCATATATCAAGAAAGGAAGGAGACCCAACCACACAATAAGTATTAAATTGAAGTATGTACATTTGGAACAAGGAATAGAAGGAATAGGAACACTCACTGCCGAGGATACAAGGGGCAATGGGAATGTTTCGTGCATCTCCTATGCTCCTAGTCAAGAAGCAACAGGAATGATGCATATATATGAAAAACAATGTCTACTTCATCGGGAGGCATAGAAACAATATTCCCTTCCATGCGGAACTTCTGAGGCTCTTTGAATTATGGAGTTATTCCTATCACATTCCCAGCACGTCACTTCCATTCCACAAAGTTCTACGAAATGAAGGTGTCCTTCTTAGTTCCTGAAACACTTACCCTTTTATAGTTAGACCTAAAAGACGGATATTGGGCATAGCTGTTTCTGAGGGTTTAATTCAGTTACACTAAGACCAACGTTTGGATTGTATCAAATTGGAGTTCTTTTTAGCGAAATTGTCTGGTAGATAACTATCATTCCATTGGATAAGTTTTGACATGCCAAGTTTCTTAGTCATCTAGGAACCCCAACATTTCATATATTCTTCTCACTTTCTATCCCAAGCGATGGTATAAATAGCATACTTTGGAAGTAGCTTCCCTTTTTCTGGGCGCTGAAGGCAGCTAGCAGGCGACATAGCAATTTTGTTAAAATGAGGGATAGCTTTTTCATGAAGTAAAGCGAACTTTAGGCGATATATTATTCAGTTCCTTGGATTATCTTTCATCATTTTTCCGTCGAGCTTAGAACTTCACAATTAATTTTTCTTTTTCTTTGTGAAAATGTAGATCCAAGAGCAAGTGTTTGTCCTGATTACCACCCAGGCTCCCGTTAAGCAAACTGAAATCTTACAATTTCTATAAGCTAAATAACTTTTTAGACGACTCCCTCAAGAAGACCCCCTGACGTGAAGCATATGCCGTTATTTATCCCATTCGTTTGTTATGAGTGGCTATTTACACTGACGTGGCTAATGGCCTAGATGCCAAGGTAAAAAAACTCCCTCAAGAACAAAAGTAAGGGAGGCGTACAAGATATCCTCGCACAGCAACAACAGAAAATCAAAATTGGAAAAATGAATTATTTGTATTATTTGAGGGTGGGGACCAACAACAATCGCGTAGATTTAAAGTCTACAAATTTGATAGGCTTACTTCGTCGGAATTTAAGGATTTAAGGGTGGAAAGGATCTCCATAAATTGACTTAACCTTGCCTTCGGAATGCTTTTAGCATCATACTAGCATCTACCATGTTTCTTGTCTCAACATTGTGGTGACCAATTAAATTTTCACGGCCCTTATCACATGTTTTAAACTAAATTGGTACTTTTGTTATATCAGCGCATTTAGTAAAATGAAGCTCAATGTTTTGCCTTAGTACTCAAGTACTGGAACGTATTCAGGTTCTTCTAAACAGCTTCCAACGACTTCCAAACATCGGTGAAGGTCATCCAACGCTTTTGTTGTTTTGATCTTGTTCTAAACTTTGACTGGGCTTTTTGAGCTTTGTGCACGTTTAGTCAGCATAACTCCGCACCAAAATTGCACAAATCGATTCCAACATTATCGCCATTTTACCTTTTTCGACATATACGTCATGTAAGTCTTCATGGGCGTATACACGCTCCTGACAACTCAATTTGTTGGTTTCAAAAGAAACATTTTTTCACGAAATTGAGCTAATTTCCTCAGTTTTACATCTAATTTGGGCTAGGAGCTATGGAGTTTCGTTGTACACATGTGATTTAGAAGGTAGTTGCTTCCGAAACATACGTATAAGTTAGTCTGCGCGCGCGGCGGTAACAGTGCACAATTACGAAATAGGATGTGACAACATCGCTCCCCACTCTAGTCGGTACTAAATCGATGCTGTATGCGTGTAGTTCTGCGTATATGTAGGCTGTCGTAACTTATTTCGTAATTACCACCGTGCGTCTAGACTTCATAAAAGCTCAATACTTTCGGGACTATTCTAATACATGCCAGGTCTTCATCCTGATGAGATTAGGGAACAGCAAAATATCGATCCCAAAGAGGTAGCAAGGGTCTTATAGAATTTCGCTTATTACTTCATGATTGAATATGTGCAGTTTGTATGATTAAATAATCAGTTTATGATAAAAGGGAATCAGCGCAAATATTCAACATTTTGCTTCCTCAGAAAGCTATCCGAGTGTATCTAAACCATGAAATATTTTAATTAAGAAAATACTTCGAAAGCACGATTATAACGGAACAACTAACTCGGCGGGCATCATCAGCATCTGCACGTCAAGGAAATAATTAAATATTACTGCGGAAAATCCTTTGAATTTTATTGCGATCTTCCCGGTCGAACGACGTTCGAAAGATTAAATAAATACACACCGGGAAAAGGAAGGCACGCGACAGAGAATAATCAGTATTATTGTAGGAACGTGCGTTTATTGCGTGAGGGCCTACGACGTACAAAACATCGAATCGGTCTTTGTGCTCGGCATTTTTCGAAATGAATGGGGCACGTGCCCCGTACGTATTACTCTCTTTGTCCGCCTAAAGAAAGTAGAACGAGAGGCCAGGTGGACATAGGTGATTCCCACGATGCGGCGACTGGTTCTGGTTCACCTCAGGCCAATCAGCTATGAATTAGGACGATTGTTCGCATCACCATCACGTGTTGTCCCGAAGGTATATCTAATAGTGCGGATTGCACTAATGGGGTTATATTTGGCATTGTAGGGAAATCAGTGCGATCGTAGGGTACGAATGAAAGGGGGCGGGGGAGATCGAGACCAAAACGAGACTGATTAATGAAATCTTAGAAAGAGGAAATATTATTAACAAATGGGTAACCAACAACGACCATTGAAATTCGAATTATAATGGAAGGATTCTCATTCTTCCTGCTATTGGATTACTTAAGGGATCTGAAACTAAGTCTGTTAATAAAGTCAAAACCCTCATCGTAAACATTATACCATCGAAGTATATGACGCAAACCTAAATAAAGTGTTTACTCTTTGAAACAAATAACTCAGGAAAGAATAAAATTTGCACAATAATAAAAATACAAAGCCGCGCTACCTACACGTTCGAGGCTTTTCAAATATAAACACACGGGACTAGAGCAAATAACGAGGACGGTAGTAGTAAGTAAGGGTTGGCGAGCGCACCGGTCCGGGATTTGCATCCATTTGGCCCTCGGCTATGATTCCGGTCCTTTTCGACTGTAGCGTACACTCATAAAACTACCTTTTGAGTCACTGTTTCATATACATAGGTGGGCTCCCACAGTAGGAGGATCAATATCGCCGGAGGCTGACTAAGAAAAATTTATATTGTGTTTATCCTAATGTCTGGAAGAATGGAATAACAAATAAGTACGGGGGATTAAATTTCAGATGAGATCTCATCAGTTGCGGCTTTCACAGATGCGAAGAGGATATGTTTTAGTTGTGTAGTGGGGTTGAAATTTTACTGCTGTTATAAGATTGGAAACAAAAATAAAGGGAAATAATTCTTTTGAGGTTTATGACAGCAACGTACAATCTCTCAGAAACAAAGAGACTAAATGGCAGATTATTGGAAAGCTATTGTTGCCTTCAGGATCACTACACCATCGAATCTACAAAGTTTGTAAATCAGTCTTTCTCAAACTTTTTGTATTTAGACTTCCCTCATCCAAATAAGCGCCTGTTGGACCTGGGCAAGGGTGAAAATCACTGCTGTAAGTCAGGAAGTCAGCTTATCTGGGTTCCCATATGAACGATAACGATGTGTTATATGCGAATCTTGACTTATCAGTTTACCATGTTCGTTTTTATGCTATTTTTTTGTGAAAACCCCTTGTAAATTGATCTTGCAATTTCTAGTGACCACCTGCTACCAGGTCTCGTATTATACTTGATGAAAGCAGTACTGGAACACTCAGTACTTTGACCCAGGATTGTGGGAAGCTTCTGCTACAAGACTACTCTGGAGTAGATTCTGACTTACACCATCTGGTCATGATCATCAAAGGTGTCTTGCCATACATTCTCAAAACAACCATTTTACGATTTTATATGGAATTTTAGTTGAGTGTTAGTTAGTTGTTGCAATTTGAGAATTTTGATCTATTCATAACTTTTCCATATACCGTTCGTCAGTACAGAGTAAAGTATCCGGATCGCTGGCAACCAACTGCCTAGGAAGTGAAAGAGTTTGGAAATTTATCAAGAATTTTTTATCTGCAATCCACAGTTACATTTTTGCAGTAATTTTCTTTTTTTAGGAAGCTAGATCAGATACAGTATGCCCTTCGGATGGACGTATGAATAGGTTAGAAATTCCTCGCATTTTTGGTTAAAATCGCATGCTTGGATGGAAACTATCTTTTCTCATATTTTATATTACACAGGAATAAGTCTGCTTTAGAAATTAAAAAAAAAAAAAAAAAGCAGGAAGTTATAATTTGTAGTAAAGTCCATTTTTATTAAACCTTTTAGACCTTTATTAACGAAATTTTTCAATATATTTTCAAGATTAAAGGTACTTATGTCATTAGAAATTAAGAAATTGGCATTCGTTAATTATTTTTTTTTATAATATGTTGTCATACATACTACAGAAAATGTACTTTATTATCATTTATAATTTTTTTATTTCCACGACGTACTTAATTATTTTTTAAATAGAACATGGCACAAATTAGTTTCTATCTAGGCTCATAAATTAGAATTTCAAGGAAGAAATTTTATAGAATTTTTACTTATTTATGCGTCGTTTCGGAGACAGACTATATATACATATAAGACGTGATACCTTTCTCGCAGTGTCCTGGTTCGTGTATTGCAAATTGATAGAAGACAACTCAAAATTTAGCCCATTACCGATTATCCGTGAATAAACTATCTAGTTCCACAACAGCTTAATGTGATTACCATTTCCCAAGGTTATAGGTTTATCCCTATAAAGTTAATCTTTAATGGATTTACCAGTGTCTGAAAGTGTTGTGTGTGCTTTTCCAAAAGAAACGTAATTTGCATGTCCGGAATTTGGGACATTTCGGTTCTTTTTTTTCTTCTTTGTTGCGACAGAGTCCCGATGCTGGTGGTTTTGGTACGAAGGGAAAGGGAGAAAAAGGAAGGAAAGATTCTTCGTGTTTAAACTTGAATTTACGATGTAGAAGATATGTAGTTGGTGGCCTCAAACCACGAGAATCGCATTACGCCTCTAATGTACAAATTATTCACGGACAATCCCTGATTGCGGAAAAAGCAAACGAATTAAAGTGTGATTTGTGCGATTTGCGAGTCTTGTTTTTTCCACTTTTGAGTTCGTCTTTGAATTTTTGGATCCTACTTGGAGAGGCTTCATCTGTAATCCAAATTTTTCAGGCTCTTTGGTAAGCTTTTCTGACTTTTGATCTAGTGTAAGAGGTGAGGATATATCTGTTCCATTTTCTAAGGTCATAGAGATTTAGCAAGGTCTGGATAAGGTTAAGTATGTTTTCTCGTCGGCCATGGTATTGCCTGCAGAATATTTCTACATTTAATGACAAATCTGCGCAAACAGCGGTAATTACGAAATAAGTTACGGCAGCCTGTCTACACACAGAACTACTCGCACACAGCTAGATAAGGCGAGGGGGAGAGGGGGGGTCGGTGATGCTGTTGTAACTTATTGTGCGCTGTTACCGCTGCGCGCCCTGATTGTTGATGACAGTCGTGAAAGCTCACATTCAATCATTCGCTGTACGTTTCAGATCTAATTTGACACGTGTTTTCCTTGACTTCAAAGTAAACTTGACCGTTCTGCAATTTTGGTCTTAGAAAAGTTATGGTCCACAACTTATAATAGAAACGATGGCGCTTCGCGATCTTTAGCGCTGCTATCAAGTGAAGAAGCACCACTAGTGGTATATGACCCCGTAATTTTATATAAGCTATATCAATACTTTATTAATAAGTAGAGCGAAGAAGTTTGTATATCGCTTCGATTAAAATACAAATATGAAGATTGCAAGGACTGTGGTGTAATTTACTGACACTATATCACATCGGTGAGCTCCTCACCACACAATTGTTTTGTAATGAAATCGGTGACACGTGTTTCGCTACCTCGTGGCAAACATTAAAACCGTATAAACCGAAGTGAGCGAAACATTTCTTATACGCCACACACACGGTTACAGTAAAAAAGTGGGGTAAAAATGAATGCTTAGAGTTTTAAGAAAGGAAATTTTTCGCTCATTCTATTGAAACACGTGTTAGTAAAATACAAATAGCTATTTCGTGCAGAGTATATTTAAACGATTCTTCCGATTTCTGCTTCTCGCCTTCACCTCGATAAAAATATTTACGCGTGTAATAAAATTATTAACCCTTTTTCGCTCCATACATACACCGTTGCTTAATTTTCCGACCGCACCGTCGCCGAACAAAAGATTTGATAAATGACGGCAGCCAGTCACTCAGAATACCCGCTTC
Organism: Chrysina gloriosa; assembly: GCA_038088585.1. Lineage (NCBI taxonomy): Eukaryota > Metazoa > Arthropoda > Insecta > Coleoptera > Scarabaeidae > Chrysina > Chrysina gloriosa. The sequence continues at coordinate 22,725,547 of CM076093.1, read as the reverse complement.
ACCTGGTTGGTCGGAACCCGGCGAAACTGCCACGTCCCCGCCGGAGATGCAGTTACTTTTTGTCCGGTTGTTTACCGGAAAGAAAAATCCCGTTTTGATAAACCTGCCGCGGTCATTAATCACGCCGGCATGGGGTGCTTTTTATCTAAGCGCGATTCCGAAAGACGTCACGTGAGGTCGAGTTTGACCGGCGGCGACGTCCCGCCGGTATCATAACTACCGTCGTAACGTTTAGAAGGAAATTCGCCGGTAAATATGTAGGTAGATCCAGGGGATGCTTCGAATGACGGATTCCCAACACAATCTAGTGCGGATCTTTGCTTCGGTGCGTGCGGAGAATAGTTTATCTTTCGGCGAGAAAATCGAAATGTAACTTTGAATTGGTATTTCCTTTATAGAATGGCAATTCTTTCAACAGGGCGAGTTTCAAAGTAAAGAGTTTCTACCTTTTTATTTTTTGAATACATAAATCTTCGCGTGTTGCGATTAAGTCGTCGACTCGTCACGTGAAACGCGCCTCGTCAAAGGCTACATACACCTGTATCCGAAAATATCCCGACGCCTCGACAGATTATACATTTTTCTCCGTACGATGTTCGGATGTCTCTAGGCAGCTGGCCAAAAAAACGACGCCGCCACGGCCGACTGCAAAAATAACAATCCCGCCTGCCAGACATGTAAACAATGAAAGGTAAAACTGACAGCTATTTGGGCGTACAAAAAGCGACTATCGAATAACTATTTATAATATGGGACGGCGAGGAGTTGGACGAGGAGGAGAAGGAGGAGGAGAAAAACATTTTGGCAGACGAACAGTCGATACTGCCCGCCGACGATTCTTTCGTCGACTGTGGGGAACTCCGGCGGCTCCTATTTTTCATTCATTACCTTTTCGTTTTCCCAAACCCATTAACGACAGGGCCGTTTTGTCTTTACATTGTCAGCATGTTACCCAATTTACACAAGAGCTCGAATAGACTCTATAAATAAGCGTGTCTTAGACACTGCTAACCTATTTAGTAGGCGAAGATTATCTTGGCCCGGTAGGCCAGGAGACCACAAACACCTGATGGACATGTCACATCTTCTCATAATTGCCGGGTCTTCTGTTTGAGCGCGTGATGGTCGTAGCTGGATTTTTCCGCAGCGAAAGTAAGTACCCGGAGCAAATTACGCTCTTTGATCTTCAAATAAGTGTGATTTATTACTGAACGTCGCAACTTAAAGTGGAACGTGTAAACTTTATATTCTATGTAAATAATGTTATATGATGTTGCAACATATTGCACGTAAAATGCAATTAGTTTTCATAAACGTGAAAATTTCTGGACTAGAACGCATTTAAAGGATGCGGGAGCGATTTGGGTGCGTTTGTTACTAGAATGTGTTGTAATATCGTTAATTCTAATCATGTAATTAATTAAAAGGTATATTTGTGCAAAATTACTACACGCAAGTGGCTAATTGCTTCAAACAGTGGATTTCTGTTGTTAGCTTCGAAGCAACTGAATTCTGGATGTAAATTGTTAGTTTGCAGGTAAAATTTCTCCACCGCAACGCAAAACAGCACTTTATGAAAGATCCTTTCCATTTCAGATCTAAGTTAGGTATAACAATTGGCCTGTTTAAGTTATGTGTAGTATCTCATTTAGTAACAGAATATCTGAGAGATGGGCGGGGTTTTGATGCACGCTAGCACTTCCTAATTTTTGTATACACTTTTCAGACAAGAATACTATTTGCTTTTTCTTTAAGAATGTTAAATGATATTTTGTGGCATAAATTGGTATAAATTGGTATTAATGTTTTCTTTTGCCTCCCTTAAAATAATCGGAATCTTTATGTATGCAATAAAAATTCTCTCAGTGAACAGCCAATATATATTTTTTTATTTCAAAGTCCAGGAATAAAACATGTGACAGACGTTTCGAGGCTGTGTTCTCCTCATTCTCAATGTCGAGAAACCGTTAATTCTGATGACGTGAAAGGAATCCCATTGTCATTATTCCAGCTTCCCAATGAAAATGTTAAAAAGAATTAAAAAATTCATCACAATGAACTTCTTTTGAAAATCTCCCGGTTGGTTTTTTACCGGCCGACATGTTTTCGTATGACCCGGAGACTTGGGGTTTTTATTTTGGAAAATTTAATTTCAAAGATTTTCGAAGAGAAGTTTATTGTAATGGATTTTTAAAATTTTTTAACATTTTCATTGGGAAGTTGGAATAGTGACGTGGATGACAATGGGATTCCTTTCATTGGAATTAACGGTTTCTCGACATTGAGAATGAGGAGACGGGGACGTTACGGGGTGCAAAGACCTCTGTCCAAGTGTTGTAACTGCTACTTCTTTTTTAACACATTTGTAATTTTATCTTCTGATATCGGTTACGACGTGGGTTGCATCTTGATTCTATGATCTGCATTTTAATTTATTTAAGTCTTTCGAATGTTTTGCAATGCTCTTTCAGGTTGTTCTGAATTTTGAACCCTGATTCGAAATATCGGTGAAAAAATAAATTGAACAACTACTATTGAATGCATTAATTTGCTGAATTCCCCAACAAACATTTTGAACCTTTATATATACATATATTCTAATATATCACGGCTGAGTAGCAAAGCAATTTTAGCTGAACTTCGCCTTGAGGTTGCGACCTTTCTTTTTCTTTATATGTACATATGTATATTCTGTAATAGTTGGTATTTAATGAAGACATTATTATTATTATTAAAAGATACTTGTCACAACATGCAACACATGTCGAGATTAACACGTCACAATGCATTTCAAAGATTTTAATCAAAACGATCCTTCACGATTAATTGGGTGTGGGAATATTGATTTCCAATTGGATCTTTGAACTGAAGAGCAACTTGATATCGCAAAACTTTGAGCCAGCACAACAGCAGAAGCTCGAGAACTCTTTATAGCCTCGCAAGTGATGACGAGTCATGGATTTGTTCTTATGAATGGAGTTGCTCAATTTTCACCAATAGTACTGCAACTAGCATAAACGACTATACTAGAATAGCAACATTGCGCTTTATGAATACAGATGGCTTCATATTATACATTGAAACTAGTATGTATTGTGTATTCGTATAGCGCAATGTTGCTATTCTAGTGCAGTCGTTTATGGTAGTTGTAGTATTGTTGGCGTAAATTGAGCAGCTCTCTCCTTATAAATCTGAAGTCAATCCGCTGATTGAACGCTTTAAGACGAAAATCCAAAGAAAATATATCCATTTCCACGGTATATCGATGAGGGTGGTTGCAACGTTTGCTCCGAAGCCAACTCATGCAGCTACAATTTCTTTACAAAATCGAGAAACGATTAATGCCTGGTGGTAACCAGGGTTTGCTGCCATACCCTAACAGGACAAATGATCCCCCACCAAAACAATGCGGCTTTATGGTATATACAGCTCAAAAGACAGTTGAATTTTATGAGCAGCAAATCACTAAATCATGCTCCGTATACTCCTTAGTTAAGGATCAACGTTTTTCTTCTATACCTTTCCAAGGATCAAGAATGAACTGCGTGATCAACAGGTTCAATTGCTGGAAAAAGTTGATGCGTCCAATATGGAAACTTTGAGTATTCCAAACTGAGGATTGAGCTATCTGCTTGAACACTTACTGCGAACAGATCTTGAAAAACAATATAGCAGTGTCAGTTGACCCATTGGTTGTTTTAAGTACCTTTATAATAATAGTAATAATAATCATAATAATAATAATAAGGTGTTTATTGTCTAACGGACAGAGGAGAGGAGAGTTATTGTCAACAGGACAATGATGTGAAACATAAATCGGTTATAATATATGCATATCAAAAAAATAATAATTAAATGTAAAAATATCCAGTACTTAATCCGAATTACTCTAACAACGTAACAGTTAAACAATACATTTATTCAATAGGTGTGGGAACGATGAAAAATTAATATCCATTGCGATGTCTGCTATAACGTTATAATAGGAACACATTTTATGCAGGGGAGATCTCAACAACATGTTAGTTTTGGCGGGTCTGCAGCAAAACGTTTTGTAAACACATGTGGGATGATGTGGTATAAAACAGCGTATATCACTTATCAGTTTCGGCGCATCCACATTAAAATGAAGAATATTGTATAAAAATTTAGTTTCTGTGATCTTGTGATTAAATTTGACATATGCTAAAAACAATATTATGATCGAAGCTTTATGGGGATACACTCCATTACACTAAAAATATTATAAAAGGGAGACCAAATAATGAAGGGATACTCTAGTTTGGAACGCACGAAAGCAAATATAATTGTAAAATGACACCTGTACTGGAAAACTGTCTTGCGTTCCTAACTACAAATCCAAAAACTCGAAGAAAGGCAGATGCAACATTGAAAATAATGATCTATGAAGGTGAGTCTAACATTGAATGTCACTCCCAAATCCTTGACGTAAGTACAAAGAGGGACGATACTATTATCGATGTGATAGGTAAAAATGATTGGGATTGGGTTTATGTGTAAAAGTTAATACATTACATTTGAAGATATAAAGTGTAACTTTGTTTCTGATACACCAAGAATGAAGAACGTAGAGCTGTTGTCGCAGTTTATAACAATCCGTTAAATTATTAACGATACCATATAATTTAAGATCATCTGCAAACAGTAATCTGTTGCAAGATAGTTCATAGGTCATCAATAAAAATAAGAAAAAGTAGTGGCCCAAGGCTGCTACCCTGCGGAGTGCCAGAGGGTGCAGTAAAGATTTCAGATCAATGACCCACGTATGAAACGTATTGCATCCGATTTATTAAATAGGTGATGAGAAATTGAAGCTATACCTGAGGTAAAACCAACGTCATGTAATTTAGATAAAAGAAGATTATGTTCTTTATGTTACAGTAACAAAACAACCTCCGCATTTTGTGGTGTAGCTGATATATTTTAGCCACCACTTAACTTCTGTTTCCTGTTTCAATTTCATTATCTGTGGGTTGGAAGACTTGACGATTATATCTGCTAAAGTTGGCGATCGTTATCTCCCTCAATCTACTTAATTATTGATATGTTAATCTCATTGTTACATTTTGTTTTCTTGTTTATTCCTCCGCCCCCCGACAGAAAGTTTCCTTCGAATATCCTCTTCGCGGTTCGTAGATACGACGTAGAAGTTTGTCTTCCGGCGACAAACTTCTAACCGGCCGCCCGTTGTATAATTACCGCTTTCACTTTTGTTATTCTCGTCGGGGAAAAGTTAAACATCTCCGGAATACATGTCGGTAACGAACGACATATCATCTCGAGTTGCAACTTCTTGCTTTCCCTTATCTGTAGTCCTCATGTGTAACGCGTTGATTTATCGCTAACTCGTCGCAGTAATCTCGTCCTTCATCAACGTCTGTTTTCCTTTTTCGCGTTGTTGTCGCTCTCGTCCTTCCTTCCTTCCGCCCTCGTCCGGCGCGCCTTTCTTCCTTCTTTTTGAGACGCATAAAACATTCATGACACCCGTAGCACTGATAATTATAAAAGTTCGCTCCCTTTCCGGATAATATTTATGTTGCACGGCTCGCTTTGAGGATCATCCGCGGGGGTAAATGCTATCATCGCGTCGTCTACCTCGCAACTACTACTTTCTAATTATTTAATTTGCATGGTAAGTGATAGGTAGTAGCGGAGACCGACCCGGTGATGACGCCGCCTCCGCCGCCGCCACCATCGCCTGTAAACTTTTACTTTGCTACCCGACGACGTAATAGAGGTATCTACTAACTTATTCTTTCTCATTAGCGGGCGATCTCGGCTTCCCTTCTTCTCTTCGCGTCCGCGGGGCTGGCGGGGGCGGTAGCGACGTCGTTCCACCGACTAGCCTCGCTCCAGAACATTTTATGCGTGGTAAATCGAGTTAGCAGGCTTTCATTATGTTAAGTAAGGGTGGAATTTTTAAAAGTAGTCTGGTTTAGTTCCCGTAGTTTATTTGTAGTCGCGTACTACCTTTGCGTTTTAGAGTGCTTTCAGTTATAATTACGCGCAACGGAACGAGATTATTGCAAACCTAATTTCGGCGGATTTGGAGGTAATCAAGGTCGTTAGATTTTGTTGTGTCGATACTGTTTTAATTTAATTATTCGTTGAATTTGCATAGCGTTGACTGGGTTAGAATTGAATTAATTCTGGTAAACAACAGAATGCTATATTGTCGGATTATATTCGAAATTAGTTACTTAGCCTCGAACTCCAGCAGTTCTTTGGGAGTACCTTTTCCCGTTAAATGATATCCAGTAATCTAATTGTGAACGATATAACTATTTAATTCGTTGGCTCTTCCATAAAACTAGTCCTAAGAAAGCATTTGCTATAGTATGTGGATTCTGAGAGGTTTCATTATTGTTAATTTCACAATCACGGAAAAATAAATAAGTTTACATCATCAGTAGTTTCTTCTATAATCATCCTTTAAAATTTAAGATTATGTTATTGCGAACTTCTTCAATCTCCAGTGTGCCACTATATTTGATACTGATAGTTTCATTCTCCTTTGAAACTTGTATATCTGAAGAAGTGTGAGGTACTGAACCTATATTAACGGTCTCTCTAGGTATGATCGTTCATTTCTTCGTGATTTCTGGATTCATGACGACAGTTAAGTTATCGAAATTTTTACGGGGGTCAAAATTGGTGTGAACTTATTTAAATAGAAAATAGCAATGATGGAACGCATGATTAGGACTATGACTGAAACAACAGAAATTCTGTTACATCTTTCACTGTCATCGACTAGACCTGCTCCAAAATCACATTGATTTTGGACTTTCCATTACCTACATTTCCTTTATAAATCGAAAATTGAAGCTGCCATTCATACAAAAGTGTACAGAAGAAATCCAACATCGGAACAATTTCTGCTATAAGTCAACCCTAATCGGCAAAATCGGAAGATTGGTTAACAAAATGGCCAATATTTTACATCCAAAATACCATAAAATTTGCATAGCTTGCAAAACCTCTTTAATTTTTAATTATTTTCGAATACTTTTATAGGAATCCTAGTTTTGGTTGTAAAATGCCCTCCAATTGAAGAAAAGCATGTCCAAGACATCCAAGATTGAAGTAAAGTTGGCAGCAAACGATACCTAGCAAGAGTAATTAGAGGATAGTGTATGGGATGCTGGGTAGAATTGTTTAGTTTATATCATTCCATTAGTCCTTTGAATAACGTTCCGGGAGCTCTTCTCTAACCTTCCGGGCACCCCCTTTTAGGTCTACCCTGGCAAAATTCATTCAGATCTTGAACTTTCTATGCATACTTTTATAAGAATTTACCCAAAGGAATGTACCAGGAGTCCAAAATCGAAGTAAGTTTGGCGATAAACGGTCCTTAGAAGGTGTAATCTAGAGAAAACAGATTACACGTCGCGAAATGGAAAATTTGATGTGAAAACGATGATGAAAATGGTCCAAACAATACAACCAATCTGGAAAAGAGTGGGGAGCGATACATTCATCTCCTAGTAGGTATTATTCTTGAAAGTAGTGGCAATACCTTGGATAACTCTTGGACGGAACTAAAGCATCAATCTCACGAAAGTACAAGTAGCAGACGACTACTTCGAGACTATGGTTTTCTATTATTTGGCCAATTTGCTTTAATATCTAATCATCAAAACGTCGGGATCCATTCCAAAAATTTTGCTATAAAATCGAGCATTCGAGCATCAAACCGAACATATGTAGATACATTCCCTTCCTTCCATAACTTTCTGACCGTCGAAGCTAGATTGAATTGTTTGGGCATCCAAAACTAAAGACATGGGCGCGTAATCCACTGCTGCACTGAGAAAACCACTTTTATCCTGACGACAACAAAATGCACTCATGATGCTAGTTGCATTTGAAAAATGAATTATGCTTCGAAACGGAAACTACTTTGTTTGGGGAGTCACTATTATTTTGGACGTGTCTTTTGACAACTTAGAAAGGACAGAGTTTTGGTTTGAACTAATTACTTTGGAAAATCGATTTCTTTTAGAGGTTGTGCTTCATTTTGGTTAATGTCTGATCATATAAGATGCAGTGCGTGCAATAAACTCAAACCTTTCATTTGGGAAGTAAAGTCAAGACCTTCTGGTGAGGTTCCATCTGGGTTGATTTCTGATCCTAGAAGGAGCACAGCCTGTTTCAGAATCAAGCACTTCGTTAGTTTGCACATGCAGACTTCATTGGTCTTCGATTCCGTTCTGCCCCGAATTAAGTTCATCAACAGTCAGTTTGTAGAGATAAAATTTTTTGCTGCGCTCGGACGGATAACGCTTGTTAGGTGTTTTAACACTTTCGTCGTCCATTCTTGTCGGAATCAGAATCAGATTAACCTATTGGTCACAAAGAATGATGGGGATTATGAAGAGTTTTCGATTCTAGAATAGTATATGTAAGCAAGGGATTGTAGGAACGATAGTACGTTCTGTAACGTCTTGAAGTGTTTAGTATACACTTTTTAGTACGATATTCAGGTTAACTGCCATATGACTAGCCGGTTGTGGTTTAATCCATGTAAAACAATACCGTTTCTAGTTAAAGTGTTCAATAACTCGCTTAGTTTGCGCTGATTCAAATGCGATTGAACACATTCGAATTCGGCTGAAACGAAACATTGGATGCATGAATTGCTTTGCAGCAACAAAGAATGGATTAAGAATTGCAGTAAAAAACACAATGAATCCCATTCTTTAGAAATGCTCGAGGAGGTTAATAACTTTTCTCTCATTGTAACTCTTAACTACTGGGTTGTATTATATCTCTTGGTTAACACTAAGCTGCGCGTAGGTAAATGTTGCGCAGTTTTGACGTTTTCCTCAATATAAAAACCTGCAATAAGCTTCTCCATGTTTTGGAAAACAGGCATCAGTTTATTCAACATACAAGCTTTAATAATTTGGATTTCAAAATATCCGAAATTTTTCTTAAAAGTATACATTTCAAAGCTAAACTTCTGTTTCCAATAGTATCATTCACTTTCTCTTTTCCTTCCCATCGACAAGGACAGCACTGCATGAGTTCGTTTTATCGAGGCTAATATCAGGTTAATCCCGCTTTCCGCCATTGATTCGTAATGCGCACTTTTCTCGACAGTCAGCTCGACATTCAAACTGCAGAGCTTTAACCCGGAATGATCATCGGGACGAAGGTCCCCGCCATAATCCTCAATCTGTGCACTTCCAAATCGAGCTATATCCGCGTAACAAGAACGCGATTTCGACGGCGCCACGTCGACCTCCTCCACTTCAGTCGACGTATCTACCTACACCGTATATTTAACTACGTAGCATATCCTCTCTCTACAGGTTCGTCCGCCTTCGTTCTCCGAAAACCTGGAGCGGTAAAGTATCGTAGCAGGAGATCCCGTATATAATACTTAGCCGTTAAAGCACTAACTGGGAGTAATCCGTTTAACCTGAACCGACATAACTTTCCCATTTCGTGGTGACAGCCCTACCGAGCTTCTAGTACGATTAACCTTTCCGGAAGATAACTGGATGATATCTGCTCGTCATTAAAAGCTTTTGAGTTATGAAGATGTGTTTTAAAAGGGCGGAGGAGTAAATTGATTAGTTCCGTTTCAGAGATTTCTTCTTACTTTATTCGCCAAATTTCATCTTTAGACGAACTTCGAGAACAAAAACGATGGTGAAGCTAAAGCTGTCCCCAAAACGAGTTGGGCACGTAAAAGTTATTTTTTACGAGGCACCAGGTTTCCGATAAGGCTAACTGTCAAAGTAGCCGAATATTCGCTCTTCTCAGCGTGCTATTCATTTCGTACTAATTTAACGCTACTTGACATTAAGTCAACAAGAACATTGTTAGTGAAGATTTAAATTTGTCAGTGCGTGGGCGTGCACAGGAACTTGGCCTTTGTCCGTCCACAGCTTTTTGCGAAAGGATCTTGGCGTAATCCTTTTGATTCAAATGGTACAAGAATTGAAGGTGTTGGATCATCGCATGCCTCGTACCTCGCTAAAGAAGTTCGAAGCCAAATGCAAAATGATTCCGAATTTTATGGAAAAAATTGTGTTCAGAGACGAGGCCCACTTTTGGCTCAACGCATACGTTAATAAGCAAAATTGGCGTATTTAGGGTGAGCACAATGTACCATATGGTGTAGTTTGTACGCTGGTGGCATCACCTGGGCTTATTTCTTTAAAAATGAGGCAGGAGGTCACGTTACAGTCAATGGTGAGCTATACCGAAAGATGATGATGCGTAACATCGATGTGGATTATCTGTGGCTGCTGAAGCCATGGGACTACGTGTCATATTGCGACCAATACCATCGATATATTGAAATCAAAATTTGACGAGGGAGCGATTTCAAGATTGAGATCTGTCAATTGGTCACCAAAGTCTTGCGATCTAATACCGCTCGATTATTCTCTGCGGGGTTACGTGAATTTCGCTTCGCGGCTATAAATAGCGATCAGACATAATTCTAAAACTATTTCTTTCGTTTAGGCTTATGTATACAAATCAATACGTACCTCCCAAAATTCCTCGGTAGTAGCAGCTCTTTGCAACCTCCATAGAGCTTTTCCCAGACAAAACACATTTGTCCCTCATTTCGACGGTTAAAAACGCTGCAAGACGATGAAAAACTGTGGGAAATAACGAATTTAGAAATCGAAAACAACGTATACCGACGCTGACCTAAGGCCAACGTATTATTAGCTGTAAGCACGATTGTGGTATGATTTTTAACGAATCCGAGTAATTGTCGCGCCATTTTCTAAACCTTGCTCTCGTGCCGACAGAGAAGTAAATGTACGTACATAAGTGGATGATCATTAAGGTTTAATAAAAGAGTCGATGACGTGTTATCATTAAGTAAACCGGACCGACGCCATTACTTCTCCGAATTTTAATGTCGCGCCTTGCACGTAAGTAGATACAAAGATTGGTTTACACTACTTAATTATAACACGTCATTCACTCGTTTATCAAACCTTACTGATCATACATATTTACAATTATTTATGTTACGAACGCGTCTGTTTCACCGTCCAAGCAATGTTGTTTGTCCGTCGGACTGGGTTTAATGTGAAATTTGAAGCAATAGAAAGTTTCCTCATATTTTTAACAGAGCGCTGTGCTATTGTTTCTTAATTCTAAACACTTTCTAGAAAACTGTCTAGAAAATACTATATTAGGAAAATCTAGCTAGGACCACGCTTGACTCTAAACTTTCCGAGCTAAATTTCCAGCCGGGTTGTTAACGTGGATAAACCAGCAACGATTGACGCTTTGGAAGATAACATACGGGGACTTACTGCGAATATAGGGCTTCAGATACTCGAGAAAGTGGTCACAAATTCTACAAGAGGCGGTTTGTAATTGTCAGTGATGGTGCTCATATGCTTGAAATTATCTTTGAATGTTAAATGATGAAATATTATCATTCAAATAAAAGCATTTGTTAGATCAGAAGTCAAGGCCGTGAAGTTTTACCTCCAAACCTCGTAAAGTGTCGTTTTATCCGATCCTCAATCGCTTTGAGACTCGTATTTCCTGCTACGTGCTCGGCAAGGCAGGGCCGTATCGTACACAGTTTCAAATTGGGAGTCACACTGACAAGGGCTATTTACTTTCATTCCATCTTTCGTAGCGTTAATCTACACCATCTACCTTTCATAGCGAGTTTATAGATATGTACAATGTACATACTGACGACAACTCCACTAAATGCTGTCAAATCAAATTATGTACATTTTTAAATCGTGATTTTGGAATATCAATTTCTGATGCTATTTAATTTAAAAATTAATCAATTAATTTGAACAGCTTAGATACTTTTTATTAAAGACATATTTATCGAATTATCATTTTGAAACTACAATTTCACAACAAATTTCATTTCCATCAGAATGTATTCGAAAAATGTAATAATTTTCCAAGCTAACTGACCTATAGACAATTTCTGACACTATTATTAAAAAATATATAATCTCATATTTCAATTCCAATACGGCACTGCGCCCCCATTGGCTCTAGTCCTAGGATTCCACGGCCTCGTAAAGTGCCCAAACAAGACCCGAGCCGCGACACTTTACGAGGTTTGTATTCACATTTATTCTCCGGACACTTTTAAAAAGCAGCCTTTACTTTGTTTGATCCGTACCAATCCAAAGTTTATAAATTAATTCTGGAAAGGAAGACATTTTTAGATTGGAGGTAAAACTCTCTATATTGTTCAAATAAAGAATACTAAGGGAAACGCATTACCTCATTTTCGCACGATGTCATCTCATTACTCCAACATGACATACGAGCAACGCTAAGAGCTTGACAATCCGCAACTGTGTTGTTCTGACAGTGAACCAATTAAACCGGGTTTCACGTGGGATCACCTGCATTCATCCCCATACTCTCTCCATCTACATCCTTATCATTGCGCCTACGCGACTCAAATGGCGTATCCGAAAGGCGTCGTCGTCGGTGGCGGCGAGGTTTTGTGGAGGCATTGTAAGGCCACGATACAAACACGCGAGCGGTATTTCCATTGTTAGAAGAGCTCCATTATTGTCGACTCGGTGGCTGCCGCCTCCCACGTTAACCCATCAATCCTACCTTGATTTCGGTCCCGTGCGATAACTTGGCACGTGAAGTGACGGTGCGAACGCGGAAGTCTCTTAATTATTTCCTCCCTCGACGTAACGAAGTGAAGTATATCGATGATCGACTAATCTTTAAAATGTAAGGTTTATTGATGAGAGGAGATACAAAGGCGTCAGCACATCAGAATCAGAATGCAAGTGTGTTTCTTCTTCCTAGGACAAACCCTACTTTTACATGAATAGTTTCTTCGTGGCAAATTTCCGCAGTAATCGCCTATTTGTAACATGGCATTATTTCCGTTATTGGTGTCCCCGCGAATAACTTGTTTGTTTCACACTTTACTAGTCACAGATTACACATTTAGTAAGTAGTAACGGCGTCTCTAATTTATCTCCAGCAGATACGACCATGCACGTGTCGCAGGAGACGTTCGTAGCACGCGTGACACGCATTTGCTAATTGCTTCGCTCCGAAAATCCCGGTTGATTGATCACAGGCGATAGGTAGAAGCTGGCGTCACGGGCGCGTCATTTACTCTTCACCTTCGCGCCGAGCTTCTTTGTGCGTTAACGCTCCCGCGATGACGCCCGTAATTAGCAAAAACGTCGCCTCGATAGTACGGTAGCTAGTCTGTTTTATCCACCCCCGAAAGCTACCTTTTCGCGAACGACGAAAGAGCAGAGACAATCGATCCCTGCCTCCGGTTAGTGTTTTTTTCCATCCTCGTTCTCCCTACGTGCGCCCCCGTCGAAATTCGAAGAGTGAAGGTAGAGCGATTCTTATGCGAATGATTAATGGTCCGTTTATCAAAGTAATCAGGCTCTTTGCGTGCCACCTAACCCTTTATGGATAAGACCGAAGAGTTTCGGCGTTGACGGCAATTGTTTCTCATTGTTCGTCCCCCTTCAGTTCTAATCCGGCGTTGTTACAGTCTCATTCAGAAATAATATGCTTCTGCTGGTTTTTATATAACTTTATTGATTCATCACTAAAGACAGCTATACAAGTGGCCCGTCTGGTTGGCTCGAACGGATCAGGTCTGTGCAGATAGGGAAAATAATATTTTGCATCTACACGAAATAAGCCAGAAATGTAATTTCCTTCAGTTTTCATATAGTGACCGTGGGCTTTTCTGCTGCGACAACTCGATTTCACAGGCTACTCTGACTCGCACATCTCTGGCCCTAATACTTAAGCGGTACAGTCTCATACCCTTTGTTGTCATTTATTACTTAGTAGAGTGGGGTTAAGTTACGTATTTGTACCAGTTTGTCAGTTTATTATTTCCCGTTCCTGCTATTATTTTAGTTAATTCTACATCTATTAACAGTTCTTTTCAGAGCTACATTGTCAGTTGTCAATCAAGGTGACCAACATTATATTTTAACAGTCAAACGTTACATGTGAAACTTGTAATATTTTTTGGGTATATTGCAGGCGATATGGCCAGGCAAACCACCGAAAAGAGTGAATTGTTAACGATGCTGTAGAATATTATTAAATTCTGTAAGGACATTTTCTGTTAATCAGGTAATACCTCGCTTGTTAGATATAACGGGAAAATCTGAAAAGGCAATTGGACCAATTAAACCAAAACTTAGCCAGAATTGAAATCTAATAAAACACAGTCAGAGACACAACCACATCCCCATTGTTCTTCAGGCATGTCAACAATAGTACGTGTCACAAAGTCGGAATCGATTCAAATGCAAAACCCGAAGAAACCTCGTCTGACTGAAAACACTAGTTTTTTCAACCAATTAAATATTATAATTCTAGACCAAAAATAATATATATTAACAATATTAAAATTTATATGATTACTGATGTGTCAATATTTGAATTAACCTCCTAAAACATCTTAACAAAGTGACCTGATCGGACATACACACGCCCAACTATGGCTGCCTGAGCCATATTTCTGTCTTCGCCAGCAGGTAATCCGATCAATTTCATCATGTCAAGCAGCCTGAACAGTCGAACCTGCGCAAACTTGGACTGTTCTACCGATCAAGTTTCTGAAGCCCGTGTAGCAGTCTCTAAAGGCGACTTACAAATGAATTTGTTAAAGGTAATTCTGTTGTCTTCAGTTTTTTTTGTTTTGTTTTTTGTTCAGTTTCTTACTTTGATTTTGTTAACAGAATCCCTACTTTTGCTTCTAGAGACCAAATGTGTGGTATTGTCAATTGAAAGAATTTTTTATCAACCTTTGGGTAGGGCGGTACAATGAGTTTCAAGGCAACTACTACCTTTGTACGCCCCAAGGAGGTGAGACAAGTGCTCCTTTGCAATAGTATATGCGACAACAAACGCTAACCTTACTCTAATGTAAGAGCCTTCGATAGCTCAACCACTTGTCTTTCCCCAGGACTGTATTAATACGTACCCTGATGCATGTACATTGCAAAGTTTTAGATAACTGTAACCATTTTGGTGGTCTTATCAAAGACTGAAGCGAAATTGTGATTTTGCAGTATTGAGATCACTCACCTTAATTTTGCTACCAAACATTGCGCATTTAGTCGGAAAGATCTTTTACTAACATCTTTTGCAATATTGTCAACAAGAATTTTTGAGAAAAAACGTGAGTTCTGCAGCTACCTTCAAAGGTGCCAACGTGATGGAAGCACGCAGACCGTAGCAACCTTGCAAAATTTTTATAAGGGAGTCGTACCCAAGAGAATCTTAGATATTTCAGACCTCGCTTCCTCTGTTTAGTTTTTAGTGTGAAATTTGGATTTCGTTAGAAGGAAAATGTTTGGAGAATTGCAATGTCATCCTTCTTACGAAAGCAACAAGATGCTATAACAACCTTTAGAATCAACTGAACATCTTTAAACAAGAACCCAATTTTAGTTCTTCAAAAGTTTGCGCCGTGGTCTCTTGGGATAATTTAAGAGGGGTTCGGACTATTTAAGATTTGTTAATCCAAGCGCATATTTTTCTGGTGGAAAAGCTATAGTTAGAACTAGAAATTTTGCCCAAGTCAAATCCTTCAGTATGCTGGAGAGCTGGGGTGAAATTCCTCTTGCTTGAACTCTCCCTTAGTCCAACAAGTTAGAGTGGCGGTTGCAAGTGCGACTTGTAGAGGTTCAAGTGTTTTGCAGTGCTTTCTCATTTTATTAGAAATTAAGCCAGTCCATATCTCGACCCTGGTAGTTATCGCAGCAACCGTCACTATCTTAGCTTGTTTATTCTTACACATTTCAAAACCAAAGAGATTCCGATTGGTGTTAATAGTAAAGTGAGACCTCCCTAAGTCAGCGCTCATAACTAGAAATTTTCCCTAATTCAAATGCTTCGATATGTTGGAGTCCTAAAATCAAATTTTCATAACATTCTCCAACTTGAATTCTCCCTAAGCCGAACAATTTGCAGTGCCAGATTCAAGATTTTGGACTTGATATCGAAAATGAGCGTTTGGGTTTCCGAAATCGAGTTGCTGCCATATTGTCGATAGAGATTAAATTTCTAAAGGAAAGTGATAAGTAAGTTTTGACAAAGGGCGTCTTGTTCGCTAAAAGAACAGTCTATATACAGTGCATAAAACACGCGTGTGTCGAAAGAAAGAGATAGACCATACGAGTTTGATATATGTGACGGAGCAGACATATATCAAACTCGTATAGATCTATCTATTATTATTATTATTACTATTAGTATTATCGCCTTCTTTGGACAAACGCTGTTTTATGCACTGTAGATAGACTGTTCTCTCAGCGAACAAGATGCGCATTTGTCGAACTTTAGTGATAACATTTCTTGGCATTTTCTATTACAAGCCGTAAGTTTAATTTTAGTACTTACTTATATATTCAGTTTTATATCGCTCTTCTTCTTAACATTTGGATAAACGAAGACAAAAATGTCATTATTGACCTAATTTGCTTCAAACCGTTAGACGTAGGAAATTTTGAAGTTTCACGTTGTCAATATTTCTTTCTTTCATTAAATGAATTGCACTCTGACCCTTTGATTACCAACCAAATTAGGTAACTCAGATATATAATTATATGCTTGGAACACCGATAAGTCGTAGTACAATTAACACCATCACTAGATGATAAGTGTAAGGTTGTTATCAAGTCAATGGAATTTGGAATATATTTTAGTAAGTCCGTGAATTGAACGCTACTCCGTATTTGTGGACAAGACTGTATAGGGTCTCTCACACCCTGTCCGATGGTCGAAATTGGAAATAAAGGAAGGGTGAATAACGCTCGGCGGCGAATTTGCCGTCGCAAAAGCGCGCACCTTGTGTGCGTGATTTAATCCGCCCAAAGCTCGACACCTGAGTACATTGGCCTCGGGGGATAATAGCCACTAAAACTAAATGGAATTGGTTGCGTCCCTAATGTTATGTAGTATGTATGTATGTACCTATCGTACGTATATTGTACGCGAATGTGCAGTAGTCACTATATGGATTCACGTGAGCACATCTGGCGCACTGTTTAGGTGTGTAGCGAAAGCCCCGATTGCCGTACCGTCAGATCTCTTTGTCTGGATGCATTTGCATTGTGTTCCCACCTCAAGTCACCCTCTCTCGCTTGCCATCTGTCAGTCACCGGGTACCTACTACCTCTACTACTACTATTACTGCCGTCGCGTAGCTCCCCGTTGTTGCTGTTACTATTCCCTCTGCAATCCAATTTAGAGGCGATCGCTATCTCTCTACGCCCGCCGTACCGCTCTGGACGCCAATCAATAGAAGAGCTACAGCTCTGCAGTATATCTTCTAAATGCAATTGCGTAGAGCTTGTTTATAGCTTTGTTTAATTGTTATCCGACGGAGTATATGTTAATTGATCAATTTTATCTGAGTTATTTGCGGATGTTAATTGGTCGTATTCAATTTCGAAACAGCCCCAGTTCTTGAACGCCAGAGTGAAATTACCTCTTCCAAATGCTGTAAAGGTTACTTGATTATTTTTACACTGTTTCCATACTTCAAAATTGTTGGTTTGTTTATCCCAGCTTTGAGAGAAACTATGTCGAAAAAAATCCAAGTATGTCTAAAAGTTTGAAATTTTGCTGCGTCTGGGAAAAGGGGTACGTTTGTCATTTTGGACAATTTGCGTACTGCACGGTGACCACAGGTATAGGAAAACGTTCTTCCAAGGAATTTAGCTACAATGCAAGAAAATAAATTTAAATCATAAGAGCCACCTGCTTTGGAGGAGGAACCAGTTATGGAATGTTCTTTCCTTAGTTATAATTCGTTCCTTGGAGAGCTATGTGGACGTTCTACTTTTCCAAGTTGTAGTAAACTTTTAACTATTTTATACTGCCAAGCGGATAGCGTTGATGATCTTTCAGTTGCACATACTGTGGCTTATCTAGAAGCAGATCAATATAATATTAATATTTACGAATATATTGGCAATAACTAACTTGTAGATGTTTAGGTGCTTTCATATTTCTCTGAAAATGGTAACATTTATACCACAACATCAACCTTTCGCGAGAAATTTGTTGAAACCTTTTATTCAGTTCTGACCGCCTTAATTTTTTGTCCAACTATGTAAATACGGAGGAATCTTCGCCATTGCGAAATATAAATACATATATCGGTTGACATTATCGGGGCGCATTATTTCAGCAGGTCTAAATCTCCACCTCTGTATGATGTAACAGTAGAAAATGCGTCCCAGATGTCCCACGGTCAATCGACAAACTACACCGCCAACTGGCTTGTATCCAAAGATTCGGTTTTCCCCAAATTTATTATAAGTTAGTACCGTTGACGTATTCAACATTTTACCATAGAAAACTTGTATCCTGTGCGGTGGAGCATATTTCGTATCCCAGATACGTATGTGTTCGTCTATGCTTGATTAATTCCAAATCTATCGCGAGCATATGGAGATATAGGAAGGAAACGTGAAAGAACGAGGAGACCTCGGACTGTTGGTAATTTATGTGTGTTTACATTTTGTTAGCCACTTTCAGGGCGGTTTATTTTTTGGACGGGACTGTCGGTACTTTATTTTAATACGATTTGCTACCGAAATTGTATGAGTCGATATTACAAAGTTCTAAAAGCTCGACGTGTAGATAGACGATCGAACGATAGTCTCCAACGCATTTCGTAATGTTATTCAAAAATTTAATGTAGCGACTAGAGCTTGTCACCCTGGGACGAAATTAAAATAATTACGTCCTCGGAATCCAACGACATTTCCATCCATCTACTGGTCAACTACCCCGCCTCACCTCGTCTAATACCTAACGTTGTTGCCCGGTCCCCTTTGGCGAGAGAAGAGTGGTAACCGCCACCGGCGACGGCGGTGGCGTCGACGTCAACCGGGGAAGTAATCCCGAAACACGGCGATGGCCGTACGGCGAATATCACCCGGCTCCGTAACCAAACAATTCCGACATACCTATTCGAGCACGTAACTCGCCGGTCAACCGAGTGTAAAGCGAGAACTGGCAGGACGTGATAGCAGGAATTACATCCCCGGAACGGAATGGTGGACGCGCCGGGGATTAGTCCGGGTAGGTAGGTAGGGCATTGAAGGTAAACGGCCAGGAGATAAGACGGACTCGCTGCGGGACTCCGATATAGAAGACCAAGGTAATGAAGAAGAGAAGTCGACCGAGCGTGAAACGTTTTCAGAGTTCGCAGCCGGAGCACCTCCGACGTTATTACCGGAAGGAAACCGACCGCTACCTCAAGGGGACGATGCAATTTTTCTTGTCATTTATAGGAAAGCATTGTAATTAAGTGTGAGTTAAGAACTGTGTGTTCTTTTTTTTTTTTATTCGAAGCGCACCGTGGGATACCCCCGTCCTCGTCTCATTCTTAATATTTCAATTGAAATTTGTTTTTAATTTGATTCATATGGTGGTAGAGATCCCAAAATATATATTGAGTTCACATAACATTATCTCGTTATATTGGATTGGCGAAATAGTAAGTTTGTTCTTCTTACCTCAATCGAAATGAAGAAAAACATCTAATTAAATGATATTGTTCGCTTGGTTCCATTGCCATTTTTCAAATTTCGCGCGCATCGAAGTCATTGTTTTGGTAAGAACACAGTTTCAGAAAATGGTAATTTCTGATCCTCTAAACTTAATCAAAGTCACGCTTATCAAAAATGAACCGTTTGCTTCATTTCTCCTACGTCTAAGTAATCCGTGGTTTCTTACTTGGACCCTTTTTATTTCCTCACTGTTTGAGTCTACTACTCTTTGGCCCATTTTTCGCTTGCACTCACATTTTGTGCAAATAATATTGCCTAAATCACGCGTGAGCAAATTTCAAAGAGACAACGGGTGACTAGTTCGCGAAAATAAGGAAAAATGACACTATATTACAATGCCTCTAACAAAAAATTTCCGGCTAATTGCAGGACACGTGTGTCGCTGACGAGCAAGTCGCAGAATCTATAAAAATGCGTGGTGAGGAGATCACCCCCAACCGACAGAGAAAAGGCTGAAGTTTTTGCGAACCACCTCACTTCATCCATCAAATAATAATCTCAACATGGAAAATGGAAGTAAACACCAACTTGAATCGCCTTATCAACTAGAATTACCTTTACAAAAAGTTACCATAAATCAACTATACCTAAAAATCCAAACGAAATTAAATCATAAGGAACCACCAGGGATTGATCTCATCGCACCCAGAATTCTGAAAGAACTCTCCAGAAAAGGAATAAAACACTTAACTCAAATTTATAATGCAATCCTAAAGACTGCTTACTTTCCACTAGGGAATGCTTATTTTTAAACCGGGGAAAGCTCCGGGTGACATTGAGTCCTATAGACCCATCAGTGTACTTCTAACTACTACTTTAACTATGTCCAAACTACTAGAGAAATTGCTGTTAGGCAGAATGACGCCAGCTCTGATGGTGGAAATCTTGATACCAAACCATCAGTTTGGCTTTCGGCAACACTTCCCCACTGTAGAACAAATATATCGTGTAACGAAAGTTATCAAGCGGTAGAAGAGAATCAGTATTATTCAACGGTCTTTTTGGATATTAGTCAAGTCTTCGCGAAGGTCTGGTTCACCACTCTCCTATTTTAGCTAAGGAAAACCGTTTCCCTTGACCACTACCTGATACTAAAGTTCGATCTGCAAAACCGACATTTATTTGTACGGTATCATGAAGAGCAAACAACATTGCATCTAATCAAAGCAGGAGTACCGCAGGGCAGTGTGTTTGGACCTTATTCTTGAATATTTATTATTATAATTTACACAACATTTACTCATTGTACAGATAGTAAAAAATAAACAAATATTGGTGTGTATGGTTTACGTACGTCTAAACTAAATACCGCTCGCACATCACACTCTCTCCGTTTCTCCTTCTGTTTCAGACAAAGCAAGCACGCACGTATCCTTTCTCGCTCGCACATCACACTCTCTGTTTTCTTTGTCTTTCACACGAAGTGAAGCTCCGCCCAATTTTAACCCTCTTACGCTTACGTTTACGCTTACGCTCGAGCTGGTCCGGTATCCCTTCAGAAGTATTCACTTCAATAGATCGGACAATAAGAAAAAGGAGATCACCGATGCAAACTGATCTACTCTCACTAATGACAGCAACTGAGTTGCCGAATTTTAAACTTTGTTAAGTTGTCGTCAACACATTCTTGTTTTGTCTTTAAGCAGTATAAGGTTCAACACCTCTTTGACCATTACGTCCTAAATTACTTCAACAGTCAAGCGATCTCTTTTGGGAATTGATATTAGCATATGCAAACTGTCGGTGTGCTGATCGTCTTTCTTATCCGTCCCCTTTGCGTGTGCAAAAGGACCGCATACGCGACGCGTCCTTAGCCATTAAAATTCGCATTCGTACGCAAAACGGAACCTGCCTAATTCGAATCCGATGGTTAGAAACGTCCGGAAGTGGCCCTTGAACGTTCGAGCGGAAGGGAACGTGTTCGAACATCAGGTACAAGTTCTAATAAGCGGGTCCGTCGACTGAAGTGACGCCTTGCGGCGGTGCCTCGAAGTGTGGAAATTACCTCATTTATTAGGTAAGGGTGCGCGACCTCTGCTGCTGACACCTCTCCTTTGCACCTGCTGCCGAGTATTATTGAGTTTCCAGTAAAAGAGATTATTCAGAGCCGTAATGGAAAAATTTTCTGCGTGTATAGCCGGTACACGTGTATAGAGAGATCTTATACGTAGTACGTACCGTCGACGTCGGTTCTTTATTATGTTCTCCGCGTGCCCCTGCGAATTTATCACTTCACTCGACAGGTAAGGGAGCAGCAAAACGAGTGCCATATTTTATAAATTGGATTTTTACTTGGGGCCCCGAAAGGCATTTAGTTTTCTTCGAAACGTGTGCGGGATTTCTCTTCGGCGAAACAAGCTTAGTATGAAAATCTGTAGAGTAAAAATCAGTAGAAAATCAGTTAAAGTCCGTTAGTATTCACCCAGTCCTTAGCGTGGTAGTGTGGTTAGATGAGATGTATGTAGCTCTCAACAACCTAAACAAAATCTGCAGCTTAAAATTTGACTACCCTAAACTATCTTATCTAACTTCGGATTTCGATTCCTGAAGAAGTGAGCGGTATGGATAAACTTCGAAATCCAATACTGGTACACGACAAAACACAAATTTTTATAACTATTAACACCAACGATGAAACCTTATGTACCTTTCCACATCATTCCTTCCTCATTTCAAACTTTCGTGACATATTCGAAATAATAAACTTTTTTGCGAATATGCAATGTCACCGTTTATAGAAATACTACCACATATTTTACGTCATGTTTAAATAGAATTTCCACATTTCCTCCCGAAATCCTCCCAGAATATTGGCGTATTATAAACCAGGTCCGCATGAATATTATGCATTTATTCCAGTCGGTGTTCGACGCATTATTTACCTAAAGTAACAGGATTCCGGCTCGAAATACTTGAAGTTACGGTCCTGCAGGAAGACGTTTTCCGTGTCAGCACAGGATGGCGTAAAGTGAAGTTATGTTCAGCGGTCAGTTTGATAGGTAGTCACGTGGTCCGACATGCTACTGGAAACGCAGAACTTCGGGGTGTATTAAAATTATGGTACGTCCGATTTATCGATCAAACGGATGCTTCCACGTTCTAAACGTGCGGCTAGCACCGATCCGGAAATACGAGAGGAGGTTGCAAAATACTGGCGTATTTGCTTTTGAATTTAGACAATTCGTTGGAAATGAAATAAGTGAAATATTGCACAAACGCAGTTTAGAATTGATATACACAATAAAGTATTCTTCTTCTTCCTCGATTCTTAGGATTTGTTCCGTTCATTATTTCGATTTACAACATATCTTTTAACGGTGGGAACCATTTTTTCCGCGGCTCATCTGGCTTCTAAGTTATTGGACAAAAACAAAACAAGAACTTTTCCCATTATTTCTTCCGATTTCACAAATAAATTGGAATTCCTATAAATAGCTTTCGAGCCATCACCTAAATATGTCAACTTAACGAGAAGAACGCAGCAATCTTAATTGAAATCAAACTATTTATATTATCGGACTGGGCGCGACTGTTAATGGACTGAACGCGTTTGTTTAAACGGCCTATTAGGTGCGCCGTGTCACTGATTAATATCTTATTTAATTTTTACGTCTTGCTTCGAATTTTTATGAAAGACTTGGCTGACAGATCGATCGCCTTCAAAGTGAAGAGGCGCAAAAAATCGGAATAGTATGTTCGTTCCTAATTGGTAACCTGTGGCGAAACCATACGCGATTAAAAAGCGGCCACATCAAAGAGATACCGGGCATAAAATGTTAAGTGTTTGATCGTTTTAGTCTATTCGAGATGTCATCAAATAATGACGCTGTGAATCATCAGTTAGTGATGTGACAGGAAATGAAGACATACGAAGCGTGTTTAAAGTGGAAAGGGCCATTTGATGTGATTAGTGCACAAAGGAAAGCATAACAGCAGAAGATTGTAAACGTTCCAAACGATCTTCCATACCAATAGGCGAAAGAAGGAAGAAGAAACAGACAATTGTTGGCTTACACATGAGAAGGTGGAGGAGAGATCTGCTTTTGTCTCGAAAAAGAACGTCCAAAAGGAACGGAAGTTGACTGAAGGTCCCCTCCACACTTAGACATTAAACTCTCAGCTAACCTAATTAGAAGAAGCAAAAAAAGATTATTACCGCTCCACCAACCGAATATTCCTTCTTCAAGAAGCATCTATGCAACATGCCAATGGCAAGCCGACCGTTGCGTAAATGTGAATCACAAAAGAAAGCCAGTACATATATCAGCGCTTATAAGGCACTGAAGGAAATCAGGTAGAAAGATTTCGGCAAAGAATATTCAAGTTTTCCTTGAGCATAATGTTCAAGTGTCTGGTCTATTGGTGACCAACCCTAAAGGAAAACATTTGTGAATGAATAAATTCCGAGCGTTCAATTGTGATACTCACGTTTTCTATGAGCTGAAATAGTTCCTGACCCTGACAATTAAAACAAGAACTATCCACACAGACAATCATCACCAAGTGCGAAAAAATTAAATTGATGAATCACCATCTTTTATATTGAGAATAATATGTTTCTGGGTAGAATTAAAACGATCGCATTCTTCCCCTATTTAATCAGCAATTTCACTCAAATTATTGAGGATTTCCCGTATCATCGACCGTCATAAAACTTTTCCCTAAAATTACCATACATTACGGGGACACGTTGTCCTAGTATCTCCAAATTGTCATCCGCCGTTTTAAAAATCCACTTCAGGTGAACCCGCCGGGATTTCCGTGAGCCGCCGTAAAAGCGACGCCTTGATGACATAGGGGACTTTGGGTTAAAGCATAGACTGCGGAACGACCGCTAAACAGATTAGTTAATTTCCAGCTTCCTTGCAGCATTTTAAATGCCTCAATCTAAAGCGTAATTATGTATGGTCGGAGCTTTCTGTAGGTAGATGCGGATGTGGAAAGATTTTATATTGCGAGGAATTCTGGATGGTTAAATGTTTATTTGTTCGTAGTAACAAGAAGGTAAATACGTACTTTCGGTGTATTATATGTGTGGTAGTAATGCGTGAGTTTGATAATGTTCCTTGACATGAAAATGCTTGTCAAGTATTTTGTGGTACTTAGTGTCAGAATTTCTGGTTATTAAATCTCGACAAGACCTATCTTAAGAAATAGTCTGTTGACTAATGAATTCATTCATCACAAATTGCTACACAATGGCACTGCTTTGCTAGCGTCAACTTTTATGGACCAATCGAATAAGGTTGTTCACGCATACACAATGAAAGGTCTGATCAATACCACAAATATCGAAAAGACCTTGGATACCGAAGAGCTAAGGCTAATGCTAACGAGTAAGTTTTAAGTGTCCTGAGAGGCCTTGATATGCATAAGTATTGATGCGAAATGCAAGGTAAGAAATGTTTAGAGCTGATGAAATACTTCTCAGAAAATTACATATTTGGGTTTACTCAGTTTTGCGTCTTCAGGAAAACCTTTGAAATCCGGACAGTTGAGGAAACTGCACATTACAAAGGACAGTACAGGAGGTAAGCTTCCGAGACCGGAATTAGTAAAAAGAACTGTTTTTGGGATTGCACCGCTTCACGACAAAATAGTTTCAAAAAATGCAAATCACATAAAGTAAACGCACAAAACGAGAACAAGGTAATAAATTAAATAATGTAAATAGTACAAGAAATAATAGACAGACAAGAAATATGTAAAATAACAATGGCAGTATTCAGCATTTCGCCACGTTTGTAAGCAGCTTCTTCGGGGTTTAAAGGGAGTTGAAGGACAAAGCAAGAATAGAGCAGTGATACAATGCCGAACGTCGCGGTTCATTGAGCAGTCTCTGGTGAGGGATAAAACAATAATAGTGACTTCCAAGAGGAAGTAAGGGTGTATACATTTTTTCGATTTAATCTGGACGGATGTTTTGCAATCGAAATGCAACACTTAAGAAGGCCTGGAAGCCAAAGTCAGATAAATCGAGGAAGGAGGATATTAGACAACTGACAAACCCAGAAACAATAAGGTAGAATATTAGACAAAATAGCTGAGTTGGTACACTCATATTAACAGAATGAATTCGGAGAAATATGCAAAACAAAGAATGGCAACGAAGAGGAAGACTAAGGAGGAAATGGTTGGAACAAATCTCGGGGGTATGCAAAAAGGACGAAACTCTGTGGAATAAAGAAAAGCATTCATTTTATGGTGCGGAAGAAATGGGTGGAAAATGGGTTACAAACCCAACTCGGCGAAGAAGCGGATGGAGAAAAATTTTAGGACTGGGAGAATTGACAAAGGAAAGGAAAAAGTGGAGCAAGGAGAACATGCATAGACCAAGTCGACGATATATACGCAGAGAAGGAACAAAATCTATAAAAGAAACAAAAGCATTGAAATGAAATAGGATGATGCGGAGGGAGTGGATAAAATAGGGGATCGGAACGCCAAACCGACGAGGAAAAGTAAGAAAATGAAACCCCAAAGTATTAGATAGATTTCTGTTGTACTCGTCAACGACAGTATAGGATGGTGCGGGAGAAGTTGATAAAAAAGGGGTCGAAACCTCAATCCCACAAACACAAAGGAAAAAGGAGAAATCCTCAAAGTATTTGATATATTGTAATTTTACTCATCAACGCATTTCACATAGTTTGTCACCTGTAAATTAGTGTTCAAACTCCTTGGATATCGTCCCGGCTTCAATCCCTAAATTGCCATTACTTTTAAGTCTTATCCGCCTTGTTCTATGAGGTATGGAAAAGTCCACAATTCATCATAACCCATAAGACGGTATGCACTATCATGCATATGACGTGAAGGGGTACTACAAATCGAATAAGGAGCAAAGTTAAATTCAATCGAAGCCGGAGTCAAAACATCGTTCCATACCAGAAATTGTATCCAGTCAGAAGAAAGGCATCTTTCTATTTTGAATTCCCCATCTTTTATTCCCGCGTGTTTTGCGCATACCGTTCTTATTTTCATTCTTTTCCGCGAACGGTTCAAGGTAATGCCGAGGTGTACATTCGCACTTAAAACTCTCAAACATGCAGATATTACCGAATGATATATCGTGACAGATTTGGACCGGTTCCAGCCGTCCTGCGGCGGCCGATGTGAGTGCAAATTTCAGAAGTCTATTTTTATAATACCTTTAAAAATAATGTAAACCGGCTTGAAAGGGAGGAGAGAATAAAAAAAAGGAGAAAAGCCCGACACCTATGCGCGGACCGTCAGACTCGACAGACCAAGCAGCGGACCAGTCGCTTTATTCCTGATGAAAGAGGTTTTTTTTGATCGAATTCGAAAAAGGGAAGGAGGAGTCGGTAGGAAAGCGCGTTGAGTAAACACGGCTTCGGCGAAAGCGATGCGTTTTTTAATTTTTTTCGGCTTTCAGCCGTTAGCCGATTTTCAACAAGCAGTAATCTTTTTGCAATGTAGTGTAAACTGAACGCGGAGCGCGATACCGCAAATAAAGTGACGTCAAAACTAAATATACAAAGTAAATTTATGTCTGCGGTTTTTTGGAAGGGAACAAAGATTTCTAAATAAGAAAATTCCGACGATATTTTCGACCAGTGTAATCGCTGCACCGCCATAAATTAATTAACGTGTGCAAACACGGAGAGAGTCAGATTGGATTGGTGAAAATAGATTGCGTGGCTGCTTGTTCACGTTTTGTACGGTTTGGGCAGATTCTGCCATTGAAAGGTAGAAAGAACGTTCACACTTTCCACCTTTCTTGCCTGCTGCAAACTAGTAGATTTTCGTGTGTTTAAAACTAAAGGCCCCAAGCTTGCTGTTAAATATTTTCTTGGATGCCTGAGCTGACCATGGAAAATGTCTTCTAGTATCCTACATTGGCTTTTATACATTTTGCACGAAATTGAATTCCGAGATACAAAGGCATTGCAATAGAATGAGTAAGCAACCAATTATGGAGTTCCCCAGCCATTGATGATAGGGTTGAGTTCCTGATTTTTATAATTCGATTGATGGTATATGCAAGCTATGTACATAAGAAATGGTGACGAATGATTCAAAAGAACAAAATTTAGAAAGAAACAGAAGACTTTACAACTCCGATTCCTGACTGACGAATTATACAGTTGTCCACAAGAAATCCCTTTGAAGCGGTTAAAAGGAGCTAATCCTCATACGCGTTATTCCACATAAATTGAATATGATTGAAATGTGTGGAAGGATTCAGGTCAATTGGACGCTTGCCAAGGTTTAAGAAGTTGCATAACTGTACTGATAGAATTATCTCTTTGCTTAGGTTGTCACAGGCGTAAAGAAGAAAATTCCTTTTACACCAGAGATTTCTAACCTGTAATATGTTAATGTGAGCCTGCCTAAAAATAAGTCCAAGTCTCCCAATCTGCCACTCCACTCCATTGTTCGATGTTGGGGATATTGTTTGGATTTGGAAAACTGTTTGCGTCTGTCAAAACCGCGATTGTTGTCAAATATGAAGACGTACGATTGATTGATTAATGTTCGACTTAAGGAAAGTAACACATGTATTTTGAATGCAAGTACTACAAAAAAAAAAAAACAAATCAATTTAAACCGAGATTGACTTAAAAATTCGAGCTTTAGAGTTGCATTTTGAAAGAAAATTGCATGAGTTCAATGCAACTGAATGGCTCGACTTTGATAGAAATTCAAGTGTCGCCTTAGGTAGCCCCAATTGTATTAGATTGTGATTGTAATGTTGATGAAATTTCTATATTGTCTCTTTACTTAGTTTGTCACAGGCGTTGGAAAAAATCCTTTTACTCCAAAGATTTCTAAACTGTAATATGTTAATTACAGTTGAACCTGCCTAAGCCGAATCCTTCTGAATCTGTCACTCCAATTGCTCTTTTATCAGAAAAAGAAAAACGCACGATTGACTGAGGAAAGCAAAATGTATTTTTAATGCATGGGCCACAAAAAAAAAAAACTTCAATTTTAGCAAACTTCGACTTAAAAAATGCGAGGTTTAAAGTTTCGTTTTGAAAAAGAAATTGCATGAGCCCCAGCCAATTGAAGAATATGACGAAGATGGAAATTTGAGTTTTGAGTTTTGACTTAGGAGAGTTCGACTGTATTAGATTGTGATTTGGATAAAAGTTAAGAAAATTGGCCAGCTTAGCTTGTGCACAATTGGGGGTTTAAAGGTGAGATGACCCTTAACATTGTTAAACATGGTGATCCAATTTAGGCCAATCTAACCAATCAAGAATAAAAGTAAAAAAGTTAGCCATTGAGAGAGAAAGAGACTTTATGAAACTATGATGATGTCGTGAATTGCTTTTAAATTTGTATATAGGGATTTCTGTGGACCCCCTCAACGAGCAAATTCTTCATAACCTATCGTTCAGGATATCACATTTACATTCGCACCCTCATTCTTACGAGTATTTATATAATTCCTAGTCGCATCATTATCAAAACTAGCGTAACTTTGTGGTAGGTAAATTTATTTAGCCTATTTCACGTGAATTTAATAGCCGCACCTACACGCACATCTGAAATGTAGGTTGACGTACCGGTAAAAGATCCCCAGTAAACGCGTACGCGCGTGCATTTGCTTGTGCATAAACCTCACACGGCGGCCGTTTCCGGTCCTAAAATACTTCGACATCAGGTCGCGGTGCGAGATCTGTCAGCTTAGGTGAAGCAACCGTAAATATATCGTAGGAAAGGTGTGCCATACCGGCATCGTTTTCGTATTTAAAGACGAAACAGAACAATATCGCTCCGTCGACCGTCGAGTTCGTCACGCCGCTGCGTAAAACAGTCGCAGCACCAAATGGACCGATCAACTTAGCGCTGTTTAAAAGTTAATCAAATATGAATGGACGAACGGACTGACACGAACATTAATAACGGTTGTATGTGTACGTAATTTACTTTGACTGATGTCCGTTTAATTGCGAAAAGTAGGCGATTAATTTCGAATTATTAAATATTCTTGCTTGTCGAGATTGACACCTGGATTTTATTCTCAAAGTGCTGGACTTATCCAAATGCTTAAAAATGGAGCAGCACGTTTATATAGAAATATTCTGATTTTCCATGTGGGGACATTGACAACTAAATTCAGTACTGAATGGTTACTTTTGGTCGCCATATTGGTATCAAATGCGAATTGCTTTCTAGTAACTGGAAACAACTACGTCATGGCACCTCCAGATTACTGAGATCTTTGTCTTTCCTTCTTCTTCTTCTTCTTCTTATTATTATTATATCCTACTTGATACACTAAGCATCATGGAGCTTCGTTTAAAAATGACCTGAGGTTGTCTTCTCTTCTTTCGTGTGGTGCTTCCCGTGATCATTTGATACCTGCAAAATGTTGTTGGGAAACAAATTTCTGTCAAAGGAAAACCTGTTGTTAAACTGTCAATTATTGCAGGAAGTGTGGGGTTTACAAATGATTATAGACGACAAGATTTTGGAAGATTGAAACATACACATCTTCCCAAAATCTTTGTCTGTGACGAAATGACCAAATCTGTGAGGGGTCCGTTGATACAAAGAAATATTGTTGGATTAGAATGACAAAGGAAATTTGAAAACTTGGAATCTCCTAAACTAGAATTACTAAAATTACCACCCTTGAACGCTTAACAGTATTAGGAGGGTAACAGACGAAGAGAAGGAAGAAAATATTGAAAAGGGAGCTAGTATCAAAGCGTAGTAATAGCAATTCCAGCTTTTACGTCTCGCAGCGAAATAGCCTAAGTTCAAATTAACTAAAAACATTGATGATCAATGCAAGAAGGAGTGCCGATCGTATACATTAGAACAAAGGGAAAATAGATTTAAGGGGGTAATATCCAAGTGGGATATGAAACCCACTTCCTTAATAATACTTTAACCTTTTGCATTTAATTTAATGCATCCTCAGAAGGATCAAGTGTAAGTACATACATACGTGCAAGTGGTTTAGGGCACTGTCAAGAATTGAAATAAAAGTGCAGGTGAATTTTAATGTGAGCGTATTGCGGGAGACATGTTTGCCATTCAGACTGTGCGATAACGCGTTTCTATGTCTCAATGTTTAAATTAAATTGTGCTCTATTTTTAATCAAATTTCTCACATTATAATTCATTCATCTTTTTATTTTGATTCTGGAGTATTTCAGGTCCATGGCCAGTTCCTTGCTCTTCTACTTATTTTTTCTGCGCATGCATTAAATTAAGTGTACCAGCCTAAGGCACTAACGAGGAACTTGTTTTGATGGGCCTCTTGCTCGTCATCCCCATGAATTATTGTTCTATTGATGATAAAGTACTTGCCAAAACGTTTTCTCCAATTTCCTTGCAGTAGGTTGAGGTGCATGGTGAGAACATACCAATACAACACCAAATCAAAACCATTGTGGCTTCTAGTAAGGAAATTTAAAGATGATTTCCACCACTCATCACCGTTGGAGAATTTATTTAAGTGTCGACTTGTACCTTTCTGTGCAAATGTTATTTAAAAAAATGAAGATGGCATTTTACAATAAAACGATTTTTAATTCAAAATTACATTACATATGTATTTAATTTTATGTACCCAACATTTATTTTTTAAATGTTACCACTTAAAACTAAAAAGTGATTTACTAATTCTGTGCGATGATAGTTCTATGTTTTAAGACGAAATGTCCCATATTTGACGTGAAGGAATTCCTGCGAATTAAGTAAAACGCAAATAGTTTCTTGGTCAATTTTTTTGTATTTTTTTAAATAAAACGTTAAAATCTTGACAAACTTATGTAAAAATGTTATTTCTGAAGGAGTTGATTTTGGAATAAACTGATTTAAAAGTACATTTTTCTCTGGGTATATCAATTAATGGTTAAGATACACAGTAAATCATCGAATACTAATACCTACTACTATTAAATACCAGTTGAAAAAGGGGAATCAAGTAGAAACACATTCAAAGTTTTAAAAAACCCACAACATCAATTTTCTTTAAAAGCTCATTGAGATGTACGCGTATCATCTTGCTCTATTCCTTTTTCTCATCACTACTTTGCAACAATGTCTTTAATAGTTATATTGGAATGGTACCTATTCAGTGTTGACTTTATATCAACTTTTTATGTACTACGTACTACCTAGGTGCGTTTATTTAATTTCTAACGTATATTCTTAACTTAAAACAAAGGAAACGTTTTAATCTACGACAAGCATCTTTTGTAAAAGATGATTGTCAAAAGTATGTTTGTATTATTGTCGGCTTTTACTGACATAAGTTTATTTCGAAAAGGGGAATTGATAAGTAAAATTTTCGGTATGAAATTAAAACAAGCTTCTATTCCCACGAAAAGGGGTAAACATCCATTTTGTTCACTAGATTACTACGACACAACTAGATCGCCTCGAACTAGCCCACGTATTACCTTACTCTCTTGCAATAAACAATATCTTAGCATGCGTATAACATCCCTTCACATGAGAAATACTTAGCAAGAAATGTACGCATCATAAAATACCGTAAGCGTAACGAAAAACCATATAAATCAGAATGTTGCAATGCTCCATTTCCAAAACGGATACTTATATATGCATATGTACATACTAGAAGTAAGAATTTCTACGCATATTTACTCAGCTTTTCAAACATAAATAGAATACAAATAGAAAATTTGGTCATTACAGAAGAAATAGTTAAAATTGTTTCCTAAACATGTATGTGTAAGTATATGTACAATTCCTTGAGAAATCCGTTTCTTGCTTATTAATTAATCAACAATTGTAAACCAAAATACACAAAAATGTCGTCTTTGAAGTACACATTTATCTTAAGTACTTAGGTATGCTTTGGAATAACAGACTTCCATGTTAGCAACATCTAGTCAAAAAATGAAAGCAGATAGACATGCAGTTAAAACAAATGCAGTGCTTAATAGGATGAAAATCAAATATCTCACTGGAAAAGGAAGCCTTGCTGTATGAAACAATAAGGAAACCAATATGATTATATGGTCCTAGACTTTGGGAATGTACCAGTAAATCAAATTTAGCGATATTACAGCGAAGTCATTTGAAAATCGTAGTATGTCTTTAACGAAACGCTCCACACAGACTTGAGGATATTTATTTGAGAATACGAGGCTTCATGACAAATTGGAAGGTCATTTTAATATTACACATACATCCACTGCTGAAAGTACAAGACGGTACGAGGCTCAGAAGAAAGTGGCCAACAGATCTAAAGAATGATTAATAAGGCTTCGTCACCAGGAGAAAACCTTAGCAAGTCAACTAAGTGAGCACATTAGCTTATAGAAGAATTGTCATTCTGATTCTCTCCCTCTTTGGCTTTCTTTCCCTTTGCCGGTTAGCCGTTGCCTGCCCAATCATCCTCGTTTAATTCCTTATGTTCCCTTTTTTTGGTATGTATGTATTCAATTTACCGACCGGTCACTCTGTTCTTCTCTTTCCTCTCCACCAGTTTAGGATCTTCTGTGGCCATCTTCCCTCCTCCATTCGATGTACATACGTGTCCGCACCATGTTAATGTTTTATTTTCCAATCTGCTGGTAACCGATGTTTTTATTTTCACTTCTATCCAAATTTTTTATGTTCTTATTTTGTCTTTGCGAGTAAATTGTAGACGTCTTCGCAAATTGTTTAATTCTATTAGTCTAATTTTGTCCCTGATTTTGTTTGTTATATTGATATACATTCTATTATTGTATGAAATATATTCCTTCTTGTGTCTTTAGCGAGGTGCCTATTCAAAATCGTTCCATATAGAGCTTTAATGGCTCTCTAATTGCTAATAAATGAACACCAACAAAAAGTAAGCATTATGTGCAAGTGAGGAATAAAGCACGCAAAATTACTTTATTTTGTTATACGTAACAGTAGGGATTTGAAAATTGCGACAGTCAAGATTCTATAACGTTTTGGTTAGGGTCACACAATGCTTATCCATATTTAGTTTCGTACAGAGCAATGCTAAAGAGCTTCCAAAAAAGTAATTTTACCGATATAAAGAGCAATCGGACTCTGATGTATGCTTCTATTGTATTCAAAAAGATTAAGTATAAAAATAAAAATTGTAATCTCAGACTTTTTACACTTGAAACACCCAAAGATTGTATATGAAAGAAATAAAATTACTTTACCACACCTTTCGTGAATATTTCCAGATACGTATTTCCGTACCTAAGTTGTCGTCCTCAATGAAAAACTAGGAGAATTAGGTAGCACTCTCTCTCAAGCTAAGATTTGCATTGATAATTTCGTAATCATGAAAAAAAAATCCGTAGAACGGTAACACGGGACAAATATAAATTTGTTACAAGATAGTTATAGGAGCTCAAAATATTTACAATTAGTTAGAAAAATAGTTTCTTTCTATTTCGAATTTTCTTGTTTCGTTCCCAAAATTTACGAAGAAAATTTGACACGAGTCGAAGATGAAATGCAATATAATTGAAGGATGGCACTCATTCCGTTTCCGTTCTAGTCCAGTTCTAGTGCCAGCGTGGCCAATACTATAATAAAAGTGACGTGTACAACACATCTCTCATTTACAAGTAGGTAAATGCGTTTTTTCATATCTTTCCAGAAACAACGACAGTCGATCCGCAAGTTCCTGAATAATGTTTATATATCGCCTTTCGCTCCAAATATTTGACGTGTTATTTTACGGAGTATGTTCAACATCAGCCGACGTTACCTCCACATCAAACTGCAGGGGTTCGCTATTTCTTAACCGTTCTGTTTGTTTTAATCTCGGAACGAATCGTACACAAAACGTTAAATTGACGATATAAAATATTGCGTCGGGCCGTTTTCCTCCTTTTTTTCTCTCTTATTCATACATACATACGTCGATGATTTTTTCCACCGATAGAATATCGGCGCGCTCTCGGCAGTAACCGGTCCTATAAATAAATATTTGTGCCATGGAAATGGTCTAATAATCTATCGTGTAATTTTACACGCGAACGATGGTCGACGGGGGCCGACGTAAAAAAACGCGGGGCGTTTTACAACCAATTAAAGCGGGAGTAACGTGTAAAAAATTGCGCTGGTGCGCCTTAAATCGACGATCGTAAAGATTCGGTTTCTTTTTTCGGTCTTGGACGTCCAAATCGTAACGTTGAAAGCTATTTTCCGTCGTTGCGGAAACGCAGGAATTTTCTAGGCGCCAACGCGATGGATTTGTCGCCTTTTGCGCTAATTATGTTCTAGAGAGGCGAGTTTTTTCGATGCGACTGTCGATGGATGATCGATGAAGACACAGGAAGCCATAAAATTAAATAGGACTCGAGAAAAAGCGTCTGTATCGCTTATGAATCAGAAATTTTACATAAACGATTTAATTCTAATTACAGTTTACAGTTTACAGAGTACAGTTTAAGTTAAAAGTATTTTTAAGGATATGTGAAACTGAATTAGTGGAAGCAAAAATCTGCTATTTCGAAGGGATGGTTGCTGCTATTATCATACCAATTCGGACAGTTCCAAATAGATATTTCGAGAACTAAGTTAGCGTCCTCGAGAACTGGGGAAGAACTCTTGAAAGCCCAAAAATGTTTATTTGATTGAAGATATTATTCATATTTAGTTGCTCGACAAGCCTTATATAATATATATTGGGCAAAATTTTATTCTATTTAACATACCTTATATATTATACGGCCGGTAGGAATATCAGAAATAACATATGCTGAGGATGTGGTTTTAATAGCAAAAATGAAGAGATTTTAAATGAGAATTTAAAAGAAATACAATGAATGTCTGGAAAAAGTCAACATGAAAATAAGGGAAGAAAAAAGCTATAGTAATCAGCAAGGAGGAAAAAGAAACATGATATCTTTCTAAATCAGAAAAGAATTGGAACAGGTTAAAAATTTCAAATATTTAGGGACAATTCTAACGGAAGATAAAAGCTTTGATGAAGAGTTGAGGAGTAGAAACGACGCTTCCCATTGTTTAGCAGCATCAAGAGTACCTTCTTGAACAAAAAAGTAATACCAGAACAGATTAAAACCGAAATTTTTAAGACAATAGCTGCACAAATCCTCACATACGGATCCGAAGTATGGACAACAACAAAGAATCAAAAACAAAAACATAAAGGGTTGAAACGAGATCGCTCAGAAGGATAGATAGAAAAACAAGGCTAGATAAATCAAGAAAAAAACTTAAAAATACAGTCCATACAAAATAAGATAGAAAAAGGACAACTCCCATGGCTAGAACATGTTATGAGAATGGGAGAAGATAAATTAAGAAGAGTTTTCGAAGCCCAAAAAAGGAAAAGAAAAATTAAAAGGAAGACCAATAAAGTGTTGGATAGAGGAAGTAGTCTTCATCCGTCTTCTTACTCCTCCATGTACTGCTCGAAGTATTTTCCTCTCCCACCTTTCCAATTTCTCTTGTTCCTCTTTTTCAAAACCCAAGTTCCGCACGCGTAGATAGTTGTCGCTTTAATTACGGTTTTATATATTCAATCTTTGGGTTTTCTTAATACCAATCTCGATTTCATCAGTGACTTTAACATCTCATACTTGCTGCTTAATACCATTTTGTTTGTCCTGCAATGAACTAATCTCCGTACATGACCTAGCCATTCATAGTTTCTTGTAAAGGTTCCCTACTTCGTATTTGTTTTTCGTCTCCAGCCGTCTTCTATTTTTACACCTCCATTTATTGTTCGAAGTATTGTCCCCTCCCATCTTCCCAATTTCTCTTGTTCCTCTTCTTCAGAACCCAAACTTCGCAGCCATAGCTAGTTGTCGCTCTATTTACTGTTTTATATATTTTCTCTTCGTTTTTTCTTCATGCAAATCTCGATTTCATCAG
Organism: Chrysina gloriosa; assembly: GCA_038088585.1. Classification (NCBI taxonomy): domain Eukaryota; kingdom Metazoa; phylum Arthropoda; class Insecta; order Coleoptera; family Scarabaeidae; genus Chrysina; species Chrysina gloriosa. Next base: position 22,689,140 of record CM076093.1, on the reverse strand, counting down.
TGGGCTTAACGCCCCATATTTCTTGCTTCCTTTTGATATCATTGCTTTCAACTCCGATTTTTCGTGTTCATTTTTCCTTATTCTTTCTCCTAAGTGTATAAACTTTTGAACTCTTTCAAATGTTTATGCTTGATTTTCCGTTTATCCTGTTAGCTGTACGTCCAGGTTATGTTGTGTATCTCCCATTATCACATACTTTGTTTTTCCTTGCTTGATTCTTAATCCCTATGTTTTTCCTTCATTTGCTATTCTTTTTATGTTTTTTTTTTTTTTGCAGCTGTTTGTTGCTTTACTCATTGTTTTGCTAGAGCATCGGCAACTGCTGTACATTGATGTCCGTTCTTTCATTATTCTTCCGTTTAATATTGCTTTCCCTAATTATTACTACCAGTATCAAATTAAAGGGCGTTGTTGAGATTGGATCTCCTTGCTTGAGCCCTTGTTCTACCTCAAATTCGTTAGACCTTTCTCCTTTCCATAGTATTCCGTTTTGTGTTTGTTTTAAAGTAATTTTAACGAGGTTTATTAACTTGCTGAGTATTTTTAGGTCTACCATGACAAGACAGATTTGGTCTCTATGTATCTGGAATACCTAGGCCTGCTTGAAATCCACGAAAAGTACGAAAAGAGCAGTTTTGCACTAGTTGTGCAGTTTGCTTGTATTTCTTGCAGTGTGAAGATTTGGTCTGCTATTGGTCGGTTTCCCTAAGAAAATATTATATTCGTTGAGCCTGGTTCGCATGCATAGGGGCAGTGCCTTACGGATCATCTCCTATAATGGAATACAATGTCTCTGTAATTTTCGCATATGTAATTGTTTACCCCGTTTTTTGTATATTGGATTCCCGGCCTCGTCCACTCTTCTGGTATTCCATCCTCTTCCCAAATTTTCTTGATTGAAGATGCTTCCGTAATATATTTCACAATTTCTTGAAAAATATTCCGGTTTGCTTTAGTTTCTCTCAACATTTCTTAAAACTTCAATCGATTCTGAGATTTCTACTCGTTCCTTGTGAGTGATGATTAGAGTTGCTAATATGAGGTAAAATTCTCAAGCTCGGAGTTATTCGCAGGTTTTCGTGATATACACACTCGATCCGTCCTTGCAACTTGGGACCACTCCCGATTAAACCCTCTACTGATGACCATTCTCCATTTCGAGGCCAACTAGTGACTAGCCAGTTTTGATTGCTTTTGATTAAATTCATTACGTTAGTAATATTGCGTCAAGCCGAAGAAGTATATCAAATAATCTTTTATCAGATAATCATCCACTTGGCGTGCGGCTAACGTCCATAGTCAGCCAATTAATTTTCACGTTTTAACGGAAGTAAATAATCGCATCCCGATAGCGCTTCGAGGGACCGATCGATCCGAAAACCGGATATAATAAATGTAAAAGAGATCAACCTCTATCAGCGCGCCCGTACCTTACGTTACAAATCTAATCTGTGTTGAATTGGGTATTTGTCACAGAATCGGGGACGGAATCGTCGCCCGTGTCTCCGCCGCCTCCGCATCCGTTTCTCTCTTTCTTCCTCGTATACAGGATCCCGATCGTTTCGCACCTTTCGCCGGGACGAACAAGGGTAGAGACTACCGAAAATTCGAACAAAATCGTCGCGAGAGAACGCACCTTCCCGAGTCACGGCGTAATCTCGGTTTAAACGCCAATAATTCTTTTGTTCCTTTGACTTCTCGTCATTTATAGAGATTTATCGAAATTGCTTTTTAAACGCGTCGTTTCGATTTTAATTTTGGAGAGAAATTGTGATGTAGGTAGCCGGAATCCGGGCTTGCTCCTAACGGATGTGGAAGGTAGTTTAGAGTTACCGTCATATCCACAATATATATAATATATCAACCAAAGGGATCATCAAACTACCAAAATAGATTCAAAAACTTTCTGAAGATTTGATTTCTATTAGAAAATATTTGCACTCTCATCATCCGCATACACGTTTCACGGTTATACCGATCATCAGTACCGCTTTGTGAGTTTAAGGTACATAACGGGAGAATTCTTAATGAATTCTCATAGGTACAAATATCAATTATTGATGTCTGTATTGGTGCTTTGAAAGAAGCTTCATGGACTTTGTAGGATAAATATCTTCTGTAGCACGACAGGAAGTGACTTGTGCCACTGATTTTTCTATGCAAGATTGTATCTACAAAACGTTCACTTGATTCCTGAACAAAGTCCATGTTATATGATAGGATGGGAAATCCACTTTGAGGATATCGGAAGAGGATCCACAAAGTATAAAAATAATTAATGACTGATCTCGGGCGTCGCACTACGTCTTGTAGATCCTCCATCTACAAGGAAGAGCGAAGAAAAATCGTAAAGGGGGCAATTACCGTAGTCCGTTAATGAGAACACAGCTAATACGGACAATAAATAACCGGGGCAAATTGGTAAACGACACGCATAAACGTAATATAATATTATACGACCGTCATCCAGATACTCGGATACAAATTAAACTAATCAAGTATCCATAACTGGGCAATGTCCGTGGCTATATCAGGTTCGGTGCTAATTAAGGGGGCTCCCTTCATTATAAGCCCGGGGGTCTCGAGGCGTAATTTATTGAATAATAACCGTGAAATCGCCTTCATAAATCTCTATTAGACAACGGCTGCGATCGTGATGGCGGCGCTTTTCAAATGATGACCGGCCACGGCGCGTACGGGAATAAAAACGCTTGGCGCCAAGAGCTCCAACCTCTTAGATGGAATTTAATTATGCTGCCGTCTCGCTCCGTTTATTATTAACCAAACACGGTACCGTTTACATTGCACACATTAATACGTACGTCTGCGAATACTGCGTATGTTTGCAAATGTTGACGTAAACGCTTGATCTGTTATTAATGTTGACCAGATTCGTATCAATTGAAGGAGATAGGATGTAGTGAAATACGTGAGAAAGTTAATTGATTAAACGCGATTGTGACCATAATTGATTCCCGAGGGGAAGAAAGGGAAATGTTGTCCCTTTCAAGACCATCTATGGATCCTCTGTATTTCCTGAATAAATTTTTAAGATTCTAACTGGGTTCCTAACATACTAGTCGTGCCCTTCTCATAAGGATATTTTCCATTCCTGCGGCGTCGAAATGAATTTAGAATTTTACGAAGATGTAGTTCTCATTCTGGGATATTCCAAACCATTTTCCTTCAACCGAAACCATCTTCTAAGTTGAGGCTTTGTAACGGTACGCGGTGGTTGTACGTTAGTTCCAGAAATAAATTATTTCCACAAATCACATTCTCATCAATATCAAGTTATAAAAGAATTAAGTTTTTGTCCTCTAAACCAGGCGTCTCCAAATTTTTCAGCCTTGGGGCCATACTGATTACTTCAGTGAGTTTTCTGCGTATTATACTTGCCATTAAGCTTTACCTAGCAAGTAAATACATCCGAGTTATTATCATTCTGTGTTTTTTTATCCAACTTATCACAACAACAATAAGCTTTTAGCTGTCGCTGGATCGGATTGATGACACTGGCGGGCCGGATTTGGCCCGCGGGCCGTGGTTTGGAGACCCCTGCTCTAAACTAAGCAACCGATGGCAATATTCGAATTTCACCAGCAAACGAATGTTCGAAAGTAACATAAAGATGTACAATTCGGATTCTGTAGATGCATACAATGTGTGAATATTTAGTGATTTCTACGTCAAACGGAACCAGGAAGTTGACAACATCGATACCCCGGACGCAATACAATCGAAAGTACATCGCAGTTGCATGTTGACTTCAGAAACACTGAATTAATTGATTATCTATCACTAACCTCATTTCTAATTGAATTTTGTACTAAAAAGAAAAATTTTTACCCTTGAAACTGAGCAATCGAAATCGATCAACATTGATGAATTTTATCAGGTACTTTACTTTTGAAACCAACCTAAAGGCTCTCTTTTCGAATTATTAGACATATACCTGATGATTTGTACAGTAAGCAAAGCCAAAATGTGGACGAGAGTGATTTTGGTGTCATTCAAGCCCAATAGATTGCCATGATCTCGATTCGAAATAAGTATAAACTAAAGAGTATCAAATTCAATGACTCTAACTGCGAATCCTTTCGGAACGAAAATTTACTTGGTTCTAGTAATATTTGGGGTCACGGTTGTTGTTGAAAATCAACTGCAGCAACTGAAGACTACCGTCTTCAGTTTACAATAACAATAGCAATACAATGCTTTGTATTGCCAACTCAATTTCCAAGGCCAGTGTATTGGGTTTAAATTCTATAGGGACAAGCATTTATACGTCAAACCCAACCACAATCTAGACATGATCAATTTCGGTGACAATTAGACTAAAGCTCTGTATACCACAATTTCCTTATTCCGATCCGAACGGGATTGTAAACAGATAAAGGCGAAAAATTGACAGGATTATCTATGGATGTTCGTGCACTAAAAATCGGAGGCTGTAATGGATGCTGAACGTCGAAATAGGAACTTGAGTTCTTTTTTGAAGTTCTGTTGGTATTGAGAGTTGTTTATGAAGCTTCTATCTAGGAACGGTAAAAGTCCCTATTCTTTCAAAGCTTTGTGCATCATCTTGGGCAAATATTTCTTCTTCTAGATATATTCATCCACAAGCATGCTATAGAACTTGAATATCGTCTTCATTTCGCGCTGTGACTTCTTTTGTATAGAGCTCTTCGAGAGGCATCGCGTAAAGAGCAAAAGATACCGTCAAGCAGGCAAAATTGACCGGTTTTGCGGAGTAACTCTGTCGTCTTCATCTCGTCAAAAACTCGTACGTACTGCAACTGCATCAATATATCGATCAAATTGTTCCTAGTCCGAGTGTCCTTTGTTTTGTTATGCTTGATCCAATTCATCAGAGCTTGCATTGGGGAAAGCTCTAACCTGAGGATCAATGAACCTCATTCTGAAGGGATCGACCATCTTCGACATGAAGAATAACGTACTGGTTCTGATGTTCTTGTACAACGTGAATTTGAACGTATGCCAGCTTCCAAAACAACATTACCGTGCTAAAATTTGCAGATCACTTTCTACAGCTGTTACCTAGTCCATCGAGATCCCTATTCTTCAAATGAAAGTTGCTCCTTCAGACCGCTATTGATTGTGAATGATACAGATGGTGAAATCTAGTTATCATTTTACAAGTCATCACGGTACGTAGGGCGTGAGCTATCAGACAACAATGTTCACTATCCTTCATTGACATCATCTCGGGATTTCGGAAAGTCTATCAACATGAATGAGACGGACTTTCACCTCGGACGGAAGACAGTCCGTATTCAGATGCGCTATCTTCTGAGCATCACCGTCCTCAAAAGAATGCCCTTAAGTCATAATCCCACGAACCTCTGACCAGTTGTACTTCGCCAAGTGTTAGATCTTCGCTGACCTTATTTATCAGAGGCATATTTGATCTTCCTCGAGGTAAACGCACATGTCACCTGGTTCCTAAGGGGAGGCCCTTCAGTATGAATATGATGCGCTCGTACGACGCTATCGCCTTGTCTAAAAAGTAATTGAAGACGAAAGGAACTGTAACTTGAAATGTAATATAGATAGCAAACAATATAATACTATATATCAAGAATTACAGGAAGCACTAAAGCGAATTCAATAAAATTTTCCTTATTAGCATTTACTTAAAGACCCATTAATATCAGTTAAGTCAATAGTGTGCTGCCAGTCATACGACACCAATAGGAATCTATGGTCATTCTATGGTATATTTATGGTGATTTTTAACGAAAAATAATGCCTAGGTTTTTATACAGGGTGCGCCAAAGAAACCCGACGGTCTTTTGATATGAAATTACAAACGTATGTGATAGGAGATGGATAGAAGATATTTTTTAATACAAGTTATCGAAAGTACATTACATGCCATTTTATTTATGAAAGATAATATCGGTTGGAACAGTGTGTACGCAGTGAAGGATGCCTTTCATAAATAAAATGACATTTCGACTACTTATATTTCAACATAAATATCTTGACACAAACTTGTAATTTCGTATCAAAAACCGCCAGGTTTCTTTGTCGCATCTTGTATAACACTGTGGATTGGCGGTAGGATATTGAGGTTTTCTAAGTTTAACCACGAATAGTAATAGTAAATGATGCTGACGTATACTACATAGATGAAACTGCAAAATTGCTTACATTGTGCGCCACACGGTAAAGTAAAATAATCATTTCATTGTGTATATGTATATTATGACAAAACTAACTTCCGTTATACTGTCTTCCTGGTTAAGATTATAAATAAAACCTATTTCTGTCAACCTGTTTCGCAAAAACACCTTTTACAGAGATCTGAAAGCTTGAACCTAACTGTTTGTTTCTCTTGCCAATACGAAGGAAATTTATGCCGAGAAATGCTAAACTTCCGTATTTACACTTTATGTTACACACCCACACATAACGCACTCACAATTGACTCCTCTCGATTGATATCGAATGAATCCGAATACCAAAAACGGTGGTTACCGTCTCCATTAACAAAGAAACGTATTGAAAATCTCTAAAATAAAGAAAACATTATTAGAAACTCTTTCGATGGCATATGTGTAATACGCCACCTATCATCGTCAACACGATTTATCTAAACTAATCCTTTTCTTCGCACTCTTAAGTTAACTACCGACGTCGAAAGGAAACGCAATCTTTTCGATGTTGTTCTTTCAAACGCACGGATTCACCTCATTCGTTCATTAAGTACATCTCGTTCCCGACGTGACACGTCTAAATTCGTCCCCGTACAAAGGCGTCGGCGAAAGAAAACGTATGATCGTATATTAGTTAATGTCAAGCGACTTTTTCGAAGTCCTCGAGCGATTAAACCACCAGTCGGAGGCGTTATTTTTCTTATTTTTTTAATTCTTTCTTGCCTCGCCGTCGCTTTCTCAGCGCGTTCGGATGATGCGGAGCATGTGTCGAGAGTTGTTCCCTCATTCTAAATTACGAAATAGAAGTAGGTACATACATGTTATTTATGATTGTCGGTTCGTCTGATGGAATTAATATACTGAGAAATGACTTTGGTGTAACGGTACGTTTGACTTGTAATTTATTTGTTCTTTTATTGTTTCAGGTAAGGGTGTTGCAGTACATATTCACATATGGAAACGTATCGGTGAGTACAAACGAATTTTTTGAAGCGGTACTCGTCATACGGGAAAAATTATGAAAAGTCATTGTGAATTATAGATAATTATGAATGATGCAGTAGATGATATATGCGTTCTATAAGTAATTGGAGCTCAAGTAAAGCAATTCTTGGACTTGAGAATACCAAAAACTTAGTACACTGCGCGACAAAACTTAGGAGAGATAAAGTTCTTGTTTGCAAATGTGGAGTAAAACAAATGCAGTAAAACATATTTTCCATGTCGATAGAATGAACAATAGTTATATATTACAAAATAATCATAATCAGAATCATAATCAATATATATGTATAAAAATGGATGTTCGGGTCCCTAAAACTTGAAAACGATTGAACCAAATTGGATACTTCCGTCTGCGGGTTTGTTCCTAATTGCTACGCGAAGGCTTAGGAAAAAGAAAAGCCGAAAATATTGGGCAAAACGACGTTTGCCGGATCGCCTAGTAAAGTATATTTTTCATAATTGTACTTCAAAAAATTTATGTAAACTATTTCGTTAGATTTTAATGCGACAAAAACTTAGACGGAGGTCATTAACGTCAAAAGTCGTACCCATAATAATGAGTATAACCACCATTACTTTTGGTAACTTTGAAAAGCCTTGATGGAATTGATTTATATAAAAATTTTCATTTTAGTAGATATTTTGCCAGCAAAGTATCATCGACCTTCTCAGTTCATCTATGGACACTATTGTTTATTATTCGCGTACACTTTTCGAAACAACTGGCCCCACATATTCTCTATAATATTTAGGTTTGATGACTTTGATGCCGGCATTGCAAGTGTTTCGATTTTTTCAATATTAAACCATTCCGTAACTTGCTTAGCTTTATGGATGGGGGCGTTGCCCTGTTCAAATTTACTTCCTGTCCATGTGCGACCAAATGGTAACAGTTTTTGTTGCGACATATCCCTATATTTAACGGAATTCATCTCTGATCCGCAAAATACCACGTTCCTTTTCCTCACAAGTCGTATGACCACCTAAACCACAAATGAGCCAACATCCATTTGCCTCTTCATTCGAATTTATTTTTGTTTTCTAAGACCGTGCTAGTAGTAAGATGTAAGAGGTCTGATCCGTCTAAGTTGAACTTCTTTTGATCGGAAAAAATAATTTTCTGCCATTCATTCTTCCAGGTTGTGATGTGATCTTATGTGCGCTAATTGTAATCGTGCTTCTTTATGTCTGGCTGACAGCGGTGGTTTATTTAACAGTTTCTTGCGTGAAATAACAGGAGATGCTCTCAATATGCGTCGTACATTACGCTCACGTTAATGAATTCGATGCTGCTCGAATAATTGTCCTTCTATCCTTTTTGGCTCACTGCCTTAGGACGGCCCTATCCTTTGGTTTAGCATAATTGACAGGATCTTTTAAGAAATTTCGAATGCAGTGATTACTTCGCGACAATCTACGCGCGATTTCCAATTTACCAACTCCGTTTTAATGCCATGCAAGTTCTTTAGCTTTTTCTTGTAACGATAAAGGTTAGGATAAATTTTAAAATGAATAATAAATCCGATACTTGCAAAATACGTAGCCAAGCTAAGAATATGTCATTATATTCATAAGATTTTGTCACATGCAAATTTACGATATGTACTAAACCGAAGGGTGTTATTGCATCTAGGATAATGCATTACTTTATTATGAACGATCTGCACTCATAAATGGGGCTGTAATAAAATTATTATACAGATATAAGTAACAGTTGTTCGGGCACTAAAACCTTAAAAGAAACCGACGGTCTGAATTGTCGCGCATTGTATGTGCGGTCATCAAAGAATAACGTCTTTCGATAACTAAATTATCACCGTCCTATCTGTAGGATGTATAGAGTAAATTTTACTTCTAATTCTCATCTGATGTGTTGTTCCTTCCATGAAATTCCTTGTCGGAAGTGGTATTTGAAACCGTAACAATGAGTAGTTTCCTTTTTGGTATTGATGCTTCGTGCTAGCCAATTATTAATTTGTCTTAAGGCACTCAGTAGTATAAAATATTTTTCATCATACGTCTCCATATTAAATATAAGTAAGTTGGTGTGACTCGAGATCACCGAATCCGAGCCAAATCCATAATAGGAAGGAAGTATTTCCCGTCGTATAAGCGAATTAGCCCGTTAATATTCATTTCAAAGCGGGCGCCATCGTAAACAAGCGAAAGAAATGTAAATTCAATTTACGACCATCCCCGTAAAACACCGCTTCGTACCGAGACGACTCCCGGACGAGATCGAAAAAGACGAAAAGGCGAAGACCACCCGAAAAAACGAACAAATAAACAAAACCCGGTTTCGCTTCGGGTTCGTGTTCGCGTTCGGCTTCAAAAGCTCCGGCGTCGCTTTGATTTACCTTTTTGATTAGGTACGTCGGGATCCCGCCGCGAAATAACCGAATCCGCGCTCGGTGCGTCGCCCGGAACATCCCTTGAATTACTCCTCGGGCGTAAGCTACATTTATGATCGCGTAAAATTAATGCAAATCTTCCGAGATACACCTTGTTTGTTCCTGAGCGACGGGAATAAGTTATAAAATTGCGAGTCGTTTGCTTACCTACCACTACTACCGACTTGCACCTTTCCGCCCTTCCTCGTCGTCTCTCGGCGAATTTTCCCCGAGAGAGGAGCTACAAGTCAAACAATGGTATAGGAAGAAAAACGAAAAGGTCCCTGCTCCGGTAGGGAGGAGAGAGAAAAGGAGGAAACGAACGAATCACGTCTGAGAATATGCAAAATTGCGAAACATTTTAGGGTTTAAATCTCTTAAGAAGGGAAAGGAAAAGTAAACTCTACAGGGACGTATTTCAAGAGAACATCCAAGGCGTCCTCCTCTCAAGAGGAAGGATACGAGGCGCAAATTGGGGCCTCGCTTTTTGCGTGTTATAATTAAGCAACTCGAAGTACGTTCTAGTTTCGATCAGAACGTAGAAAAATAGGATACAATTTTAAGGCGTTGCATTCAAAGCTGGTATTCGAAGTACTGGCAAAGCTACCCAGCATATTTGATGGGAAATGTACCGGATGTATTCCATCCGATGGAAGAAGTATAGGCTTTGGTTTAAGGAAAAAACATCCAATAACTTTCAAAGTATTAATATTAGTAAAATGTGCAGAATTGCAGAAGGAAATCTCTACTGTATCGGAGAAACTTCTAGAGTAGTATAGTAAAAATGTGTACGGGTCAATGTGTAGAAAAAATTAGTTTTAATGATTTTTAAGTACATGGGTTTGTTGTACTCCACGAGAAGGAAAATGCTATACCGTTAATATAATGAGGCCAGTCACCACCGACATTGATCTGACATCTCCGACGCATACTTTACACTAAGATGACTGCGTTTTCATGAAGACCTACAAATGAGACGAATCAAAGATCACACTTTTTCCTGGAAGCTTGTGCTTAAGATATGCCCACATATTTTCAATGGAATTTCTAACTGGCGACTGCGATGACCAATCTGATCTTTCGACTCGGTGCAAAACTTGCTCCGGTGTTTTAGGTCGCTGTCTTCCTGTAAGATCCAGTCGTTGTTCTTTTTTATGTAGCATCATTCAGCAGGCGGTAAGAAACATTTCTCATAAATTTTAAGCATCTTCGGAATTGTATGTAAACAGATGCAATGCTCCAAGACCGTGTTTCGAAAAGCAGCCCCAAAGATGAGCTTTAGCACGGTGTTTAACGGTCCGTTGTAGTAATCTGTTGGTCAAGGTTGAACAGGAACGTCAAATGGTAGTATATTTCCAAACAGAATTTCCGTCCGTAAAGACCGCGTTGCTCCAATCGCCGTGCAAACTCCTCCTTTGCCCAAGCGGGTCTGTTTTTCGCATATTTTTCGCCTGACACTGGTTTCTTCGTTGTGCTTCGATATTTGGCGTTATGCGCAAGGAGATGGGTTCCAATAGTTTAGTGTCATATTTCTATACCCTTCTGTTTTAAATTTTACTTCTCCTTGTCGCGATGTTAAGGTTGGGTTCCACTTAAACAAATTCACATTCTTTTTCCATGTTCGGCGTTACTTCGCCTATCGAGCTACGCTCTGGCTAGTTATCGACATTAGTTAGTGACGAACGATTTTAACTTTACCATGTATTTAGCAGCCGCTCCATATGAAATTTTTGGCCCTTTTGGGTGGGAACACAGCCTTGTAGAGTGATGCGGTTTACTTGTATCTCAGGTAAGACTTCGACGCCAACTGAGTCTTTTATGATAAAACATTTACGACAAAAATTGCATCTATCGGCTCACAAGAGAGCTAGGACAGTATTTGAAGCTAACTGCCATTTATGCCGTACCCGCTCTTACTTTACACGCGGTACATACACTGGATATACATAGTACTTACCATGAAAAACTTTTCTAAAACAGATAATTATGACATCACCCATTCAGAACATTTAAAGAAATTATAAAAAAATATGGACAGAAAGGAACTGAGTTACTTAAATTCATATCAGTTGATGGACTTTTGCGAGTGTACAAGTATAGTATTTTGCTTTCGAGAGTGTACGTTTTTCGATTATAATCGTGCTTGCATCACCCCGGTTAGCATCTTTCAAAAAATAAGAAGACGAAGAGATATGATTGTTGGTAATCTAATGGTAGGGGTAATGGTGGGTATTCTAGAAGAAGTAATATCCGGCAGCAACAACGGGAGAAAGGCAGGAGTAGCAATAGCACTAACGTTAGTGTCTGTATGCTTGAATTCGTACGTGAAACAACTGCCCGTTTGTCTTCAACCAAATTGGTCCTAAAGGATGTAAGGACTAAGAATCTCAAAATCTGGCCTCCGTGAAGAAATTCTGTTTTCAGTTCTGCTGTGATCAACATCAAATCCACTGTTGAGTTTCCATATGAAGCAATGGTAATGAAGGTTTATGTGCATCCGAAGGAGAGACATCTTTTATACAATAGTTAGTAAGAAAGTCGGCAAAGTTGATTGATGCAAGGATAATTGTGGAACTGAAGGAATCTAGGCGGAAGCGTTCTGGTAAGGATCTATTGGAGCCCGCGACAATACTCAGACTTTCCTTGAGCGAGTTAGTGGCCTATTGGAGCCCGCAACAATACTCAGACTTTCCTTGAGCGGGTTAGTGGCCTTTGTGAAGGACACGGGCCTGCTTGAATGGAACTGACAGTGTTGAAGAACAATACTAAGGGCATAATGCTCAAGTGTCTGGTCTATTGGTGACCAACCCTGAAGGAGCGAACTAATCAATGATCATCAATGGTTCTTTTCACGAAAAAAGAAACTGCAAGGCATTGAGGCAAATATCAATTTCACCATTAGTTCTGAAAATAACGACGAATATCAAACATTCTAGCATTACCACGGACTTAAACTTCAATTGCGTCGTCTTGATCCGGTCCTGTAGTCCGGAACGTTAAAGAAGAACCACTTCTAATCGGATTTCCGTGTCGGCCTGATTAAAATGCACTAAACGTTAAAATGTACACGGCCCGAGGAATCTTCTAATTGCTAATTATAACTCTGTGTATTTTATAAATTGAGATTCTAATCGCCAATCATGATAATGAATTAATCGGCGCGGGCCACTCCTAAGGCAAGCAGATGAACAACTTTTAATTACTCGCGCTCATTTTCAACTTCTTCCGCCCGTAATCCGACGTCCACCTCCCGAAGCTCCCCAAACTCTTCCTTCATCCCTCAACTTTTCTCCTCCTTTCCCGAAACGGATTAGCAAGCACCGAATAAGGTGTTATCTTTGCATCTCCATTCTTCACGTCCAAACTCGACGGGCATGAGGAAAAAATCGTCGAAGCTGTACAAGAAGAAGGAGAGAGGAACGAATTATTAATTTCCCTCTCGAAACCCTTTAGAAATCGCGATCGGATGACACGGAAGGTGGGAGGGCGGCGCGGTAGCTATCCTTTCGCGTTTCGTCTCAGCACAGTTCTTCCGCTCCACTTCGAAAAACTTTTAATCTCATTTAAAGGAGAGACGCAGCTCCAGCGCTACCACCTAAAAAACAAACAAGCAGATAAACTCGAATGTAAACACGACAAGAGATACGGGAAAACGTTAGAAATATGAAATCGCCGTTCTCGCTCTCGTTCTCTCTCTCTTTCTCTTTTTCCAGATCGGAAAAGCATCGCCTACTCTGACTCGTCATAAAATAAATTGAATTTCAAATGAGTCCTGGTTTGATAGTAAGATTTAAACCTGCTTGGCGTCTTCGTACGTGGAAATATTCTTTTCGTTTTGTATGTCTGCGTGTATGTTAGGTGTTTGGATCTTCATTTCCGCGAGGAAAGTTAATGCCAAAAATGCTTGCAAGATTTCGGTTTGGATGTAAAGGAGATAATTCTTCAATAAATTTTTGCTTCATCTCTTACTAGGAACTGTAACAGAACACGATAACTTTCGTTGTTTGAATCATTCTGTACTTAATTTTATATAGGATTTAAATCAAATATTTTAGTGACTAAACAAATTGGGTTTAAAGCAATGTTAGATATTTCGTTCCAAACATCCGTGTTTCTAGATCGCACCGAGAATTTTAACGAAAAGGGCAATTGATTCTTCACGAAGCGCTACTAGTTCTTCTAAAACCGTACTACTCGCGCTAGTCGTGTGGATATGGGTATCGTGTACGTCTACGCGTTCGTAGCACGGCCATAATGCGTGTTTTAGCACGGCCCGTTTAACTTAAGCGCCTTTAGAGAAGCATGAAATGATTCGACATATGTCGGAGATTTTTTGGTTGCTATAAGCGGCCATCAGGCGCCAGTCTGCATCACCTGGTAATATTTCTGGATCCGCGGCCTTAATACATGCATGTGACTCACGTGCGTACAGTTGTGGTAAAAAGTTTAAATATATAGGTACGTGTGCAGTAATCCCATAATGTTTGGTGAGCGCTAAATTTGAAGTTTGCTAACAAGAAATAAATATTTTTGAGGTATTGTTTCTGATAAACTTGATGTCGATTGACTCCATTGGAAGCCTTTAGATAATCTCTCACTTGCAGGTGTGTGCTGGAGTAGAGAGATTAAAGCAAGTTTCGTTCCCAAAATTAAAGTAATCTCCAACGCTAGAATTGATTGAATTTAACCCTTCGTTACACCCGCGTGTTGTAAGTGGTGCAAAATCCGTGTCGTCTATCAGAACGTGCGTGACTAACGAAATCAGAATCTATATATTTGAGTATGAGACCAATAAAAAAGGCATTGATATTTTGTGGTTGTTGATTCTCCTAACGATGTATTTGTAGATATAAGTATATAAGTTCCATGACAACTTAATGTGCATTTTGTTTTTACTTTATATAACCTTGTGTATGGTCAAGCTTGTACGCTTTGACGTCAAAATTATAGGTCCTATTTGGAACACCGATATGGTACCTATTTGGTCTCGCCATGCGCCATGTTTTCATCTATTACCAATAAACAAATTTATTTTATATGATCAGGTAACAATTATTTTCACAGAGTAAAGGTAAATATATATGCCAAATATTTTATATAATTCGTACGTACAAAAACGTTGATTTAAAAATTGAAAAATTACAATATGTTATGCCGTGCTAGACTCGATTAGTATTATTGTTTGGAAAGAATGAGAATCATTTACAACCTCTAACAATATTTTATATCCTTCATTAAATTCTTCAAAAGACAAATAATTAGTTGTAGAAGAATTCCATGCCATACTGACTAACACTGACTAACTGTAAGGCAGCATATGTTCCTCACCATTTTGGCCGTTTCCTGGGGGTAATCCCTCTCACGTGAAATTATTGATTGCATGTAATGATTTTGCCAACATTTATGAATAATTCTGGTAATAATCCATAAAGGAAATGAAACAGCTTGTTGATGTATTGTATTTGTTTTGGAGGTATGTGGTAGAAAACTTTATTTTTAAATAAGGAGTAGAAGGGAAACTTCATGCAAAGAATGTTACCAGAAATATTGGGGACCCCCAGAAAAGATTAGGCCCTAGAATGCCAATGAATTCAAAGAAAATTTATCACAATTACTTGTTTCGACTGGAAATAGCAGAAAGATGTAATCTTACATATTCAGTTAAGGTACAGATTGCAAAATCAATTTAATTCCAACAAACTTAGGGGACCACAATTCAAAAGGAAAAATCCGAAACTAATTTGATGATTTTCTTCAAACTTAGTCAATATCGGTGACACAAAGTTAGTATCCTCTTTCATAAAGCCACTTTCCTCTCTCGAGGAAGGTCCAAGACCTTTAGTCACCGAAGCACCAAATCTAGGGTGATGAATTGGTTTGATATCAACATTTCGCTGTGTGTACTGCCAGCTTCTTCAGGGATACTTAAAACAGTGAAACGTCGATATAGTGATACACCATGAGACCTGGAGGTACCGCTTCTACTATGAACGGGGGATATTCATAACGGAGGCATCCTTCGGGTTTCATCGTGTATCACTATATATCGACGTTTTATCGTTTTCAGTATTTCTGGATAAGCAAATCTACGAGAATTACTAGGCAGAATTGGATTAGACATGTTCCTTTACAGAAACATTACACACGCATAACAACCACACGAAACGAGAATTAAAGCGAAGAAGGGGAAACGAAGACCAAGGAAAAGATGGAATAATAAAATCAGTGAAAAGGCAGAAAGGAACGTTGTAACATGAAAAAATATAAAGGAACTGACAAAGAAAAGAAACGAATTTCAGAAGAAATGCAAAGGAAGATGCTAAAACTAAAAGGAAAAGAAGCAGAAGCAGAAGAAGACAGGAGATGTGAAGAATAAGAAGAAGTAGAAGAAGAAGAAGAAGGAGAAGGCAGAAAAGAAGACAGGGGAGAAAAAGAAGAAGACAAAAGAAGTATTAATAGACGGTTCTAGCGGTAGACCACTAAACACGCAATAAAGCCTTAGGATTTCGGATTGGCATTATGCTTATGAATCAGGCCAATCATCTACGGATTTCCATTGTGGCTCTTCTGCTGGCCGGTCGTGTCAGCAGCGGAATTCCACATAAAAAGATATATGTGTTATACCTGTGCGTTGAAATTTACTTGTATCCTAATAAATCTCGTAATAGGTTTCGGATATGTTGTAAGCCATTCTGATGCAAGAACCAACATCAGAATCCTTTCAAAACGAAGGAAGAGGAAATCGTCAACCATGTCTAAAACCTTTCAAAATTGTGGTATACAGGGTTTGTCACAACGAATGCGTGAAATTTATTAATAACATAAGGTAAACGCAATTGTAAAATAAAAAAACCCTTAAAGAAATTGGGCAAATAAATGTATTATTTTAGAAGCATTGCATAATGTATCGCAATAGATACATAATTGAAGGTCTTTGAACTTGATGTTAGATACAGGCTAAGGATCAACCCCTAAAACCAAACGTAGACGACCTTGCTGGTTACATATTCATTTTCAGCAACATTATTGTTTTCCTTTCTGTTAAAATTTTCAAATAATGATATACAGTGTGTTTTAAACCCAGGTCAAATTTGAACCTTTCGATTTTGGTAATCACTGCAAGGATGGTTGTAAAAGTCCTCAGCACACAATTATTTATTAAATCTGATGAGAATTTGTTTCGCTAGCAATGAGGTTAGCATCTTCAAGTCGTAGCTTATCAATGATATAAGTTTTTCGAAAATGATCTTTCAATACTCGGGGAAAACTTGATGGGTTTATTTTCGGTACGCTACTGGTGCTCTCTCGATAGATTTCGCTTCGGTAACATTGTATGTTGGAAGGTACCTTGAGAGGAAGCTGCTCACATTCCGTGCAAAAAATAAGTAATAGAACTTTTCGAAGGAAATAAAATAGAAGATGATCTTCGAGCGTGCACTAAGATCATCTTCTATTTCATTTCTTTCGAAAAGTTGTCTTACTTATTTTTTAGTACCCGCTCTAAGATCACCTTCTATTTCATTTCTTTCGAAAAGTTCTATTACTTATTTTTTGCACGGAATGTGAGCCATTTCTTTTCAAAGTACCTTCCAACATACAATGTTAGCAAAGCGAAAATCTATCGTGAGAGCACCAGCAGGGTACCGAAAATAAACCCTTCAAGTCCTCCACGGAGTAAAATACAAGCGTGCGTGATTCTTTGTCTCCTCTCGTTCCAAAGGTGTCTGCGTATCCGAGATATGTCGACACGCCCAGGTGAGACCTAAATCGGGAACTGTTAAGGTGTGTTCCGTTCGTCGGCAGCTCGCTTACCGCGCAGTCGGCTATTTTGGAGACTCGGTCGACGCGAACGAACCAACTCGACGAAGGTGAAACGGCGTCGTCGTTTTAACCCCCTTTTCGATATTTCGTTCGTGATTTATGCCGAGACCGCCAGACGAGTTAGTCTTTGCCAAAAGAAATATTATTTTTGGGGTTGTTGCGCTGGTAAAGGCGTGTATACCTTTGCAGGGAACCGAAACGAAAATAGTACGGAGCTAATACTCGAGGATCGGTTAAAATTGGTTCGGAACGATCCTATTGAAGCTAAAATGACGATTAAATATTGACTGGGTTAAATGGGTTGGTGATAATCCTCAAAGAAATGAAGCAATTTCTTTATCATTTCGTTTTTGTCATATGCCTTAAATCTGCGTCAATTAATTTCCTTATCAAAATCGTTTTATGCCAAGTATACACGTTAACATGTTCGTTTTTAAATTAGAAGTCGTAAAATGCGACCATATAACGCGGCGGAGCTTGAAGATGTAAAATTTTTCATATTTATAGGTTCAAACACCTATATCTGTCTGATTACAGAAGAATAATCGTAAAATCCAGTCGTATAATTCCCATAATGTCGTTCTTGTTTAAGAAATGATTTACACGTGGAGATAAATGATACACATAATAACAAACAAGATTGCATTCCGACGTTGTGTATATAATTTGATCGTTTTCACCTATAATCGGCGGGAACTTTTAAATTGTTTTATTTAAACTTCCGTAATTACTACTTCGGGAAACAAACAATTTCGTAATTACGCTGCAATTTTCTAAAGGTGCAAACTCTCAAACTGACAGACCGCGAATTCAACTGCACGAGGAAAACTTCAACTTCAACTGGACAATGGACGATTGTTTCAATGCCCCAGACGGCGGTAACTTTGAATCAAAATGGCAAATTCAAAAGCTCCCCGCGTTTCACTCTGGACAAATAAAGTTAGCGCCCGTTCTGACGAAGTACCTGAGAGTTACTTCGACAAATGAATTACTTGCTTGCGCAGATATATTACCGGCGAAAAGGAAGACCGTGATGTAAGCACCAGAAGATGGCAAGCGAGCGAAATGTATATGTATGTGCGCTAAAAGGGAACTGCTGGGGAAAAGGGAAAAGAGATAACGTTTATGTTCAGTTCAGGTGACGAATAAATTTCAAATTTAATAAAGGAGAAGCCGGTAAGAATAGAATGTCGCACACAATCGCCTTCGATTTCATCCCGGGCACACCTGAGACGCAATTCGTAAGTTTCATATATGTGAAAGCAAGATTGATGGTTTCTCTTTCTTTATTTGCGGATTCTTCGGTATGGTATACCTCTATGTACCGTTCGAATCATTAAGAATTGCAGACGAAGATATTGACAATAACGTGAAGACATGAAGAATATTTTAATTAGTTTAGAGAACTTGAAGTTCTTGAAAATTATGAAGTCACACATCTAAACCTATATCTTCCACCTTATTTGGCTTAAACCTTTTCAGAGAAAGGAATAAACGCTAATAATCGGTGATCGATTTGGGAGAAAGCCAATAGTATATGGTGGATGTTGCAGATTTACTTTCTTAACTCCACAACATTGTTCTGTGTAGTTGTTGTTAGGTATGACGAAAAATTTTATACCACAAACGCACGTTTACCAGTCGAATCTGTTTTCTAAACAATCGTTGCTTTCGAAATGGTCCAGAGGAGATGGTGAATGTACCAGATCCCCAATTTTAACCCTGGAACCTTTGTCTTGTTCTTGTTGGGTGTAGTCTAAATTTATATAACAGAAGCAAGACCTTCTTGCTGTCCATCGAAGCCAGCTATTTTCTAACATTTTCTAACCACCAATCGGTTGGAGAATGATCCAGGGAAATATGTTGAAAAGGCCAGTTTTTCACCTTGACTCCACAACGTTGTTGTGTGTAGTTCTTATTATTAACAGCCAAAAATTGTCTAGGGAAAACGAAATCTTTGTCTCTGTTTGCCACTTTTTTATAAGCATTGTTCTCTAAGCAACCTTTAGTTTGAAAACGGTCCAGAGAAAATGGTGAATATCGACTTCCCACCTTAACTCCGCACTCTTGTGCGACGTACTTCCCGCTAGCTCATTTCGGCAAAACTAATATTTTAACTTACGAGAGCAGGCTGGTTCCTAAGCAGTGATAGGCTAGAGAAAAATTTAGGAAATGAATGTAGCAGGTTTCCCATTTCAATTCCACAACCTTATCGTGTAGTTCTAGGTAACGAAAATTGTCCATTTGAATAAAAGTTTGTTCCTCTTTACCAAGGCGGATCGTTTTCGGAGTAACTTATCTTGAAATGTTTGTAATTGCTCAGAAGAAAGGTGGTTTTTGGTAGTTAGTTGAAGATTTAAATATTAATTACAGCTTCCAATACTTGAGATCGCTACTGCAAAATAATGGAGGAATATGTAGGTATGATGATACATGAAAGAATTGGGAAAGCGAGAAAGACGTTTAACAGAATGGAGAACACATTCTTGGATGAACGGGAAGTGCTAAATTATGTAAAAGTCCTGCGAAAATAAGATTTCTAAAAGGAATAAAAGGAGAAACAATAAGATATACATATAAGGAATAAGATACATAGACAGATGTAGGTGAAACTTATGCAAGACAAGATAATGGAGAGACAGTTGAGATGATTTGGACCTTTATGTTGGATATCGGATGAAAAAATTACAGAAAGAGTATATGAAACGAGAATACAAGAGAAGAACAGAAAGGGGAGGCCAAGGAAGAGATGGAATGATAAAGGTATAAAGGAACTGACAAAGGATAAAAATAAATAGAAAAGGAAATACAAAGAGATAGAATAAAACTCAGATGTATATGCCTTATCCCTCACGTTATAAAGGCACTGAATTAAGAAAAGGAAGAAGATAGAAAAGAAGACCGAGGAGAAGAAGAAGAGGAAGACAGAGTAGAAGAGGAAGGAGACAGAAAAGAAGACGAAGGAGAGGAAGAAGAAGAATCAATTGACGGTTCTAGCAGTAGACAGTTATTTTCTGATAACAAATCTTGTGGCATCCATCCATCCATCTCCATTTATAGTTCTCAAATTGAGGATGTAGATCACAGTGAGAATGGTAACAATTCGCTTTTAAATATGTCCCAATTCCTTAGAGAAATTTAAATCAGAAATTCAGATTTTGTTCTTGTATTATTCATTCCTACCCAACGTCCTTATCTTTTCCAAAAGAATTCAAACGTAAGAAAATATCATCGTTCCATGGTTTCTCCTAGGTTTGATGGTAAGATATTGAAGGAACAAAAAAACCGGCTAAATTGAAAATCCAAAAGCCAACATACTACTTTTCTGATTTATTTACAGTATTTTGAATCGTCTGAAACTTCGTCTGTCAAAATGTTCTAATATTATTAATAATAATAATTTGTAATCAAATAGTGTATAATTCGAGGAAAGGAAAGACGTGAAATTATGTTTACGTTATTTCTCACGGTTTAATTGAATCATATTAGAAGTCTTTCACATGTCCATAATATCAGAGTTTCAAGAATGACTGAACTGAGTTGGAAGCACGTTGTGGTAAACTCTGTTACTTCGAAACTTCTTTTCCTCAAGTTTTATGGTTTGGTTTTCTCTTCCTCAACCACTCGGAGCCTTTAATAAAAACCAGGACCTTTGAGGCCAAACACCGGCGTTTCTCCAAATCTGGTTGTCGGTGTGAAATATGTAAAATAAACCGATTCTCGTGGGATGCAGTTATCGTTCAATTGTTAATATAAAAATTGTAAGAAACTGCAGATCATCGCAAAGTAATATATACCCAATAAACCAAAACAATCCTATTTCTTTAACTATTTTATTCCTTCATTCGTGTCTGTCCAAGTTATGATCAAAACTGAATTGATAGTTTTCTCAATGAAAAAAGGATCTTCTTCTTTATGAAAACGAATCATCAAAGCAAGATAAGGAAAGTGAAAACCTTATGGTTCAGAATACAACCATCCTCCTACTTTGAAGACAGTCAATGCTTCTAACAGGAAATATGGCAAGCAATCGATACTCGATGAATGTCAATAGTTTCAAAACTATCATTATCCAAAGTGAGAAAGAAGTTCGCGTGCAGAGCTTCACTCCGGAAAACCGCAACTGTGAAACAATTTCGGACAGCTCTATTTTCTGTGTAATCGGACCTTTATAATCTTGATGTAGTTGCAATCTTTAATTGATGTAAATTGTAGATTTTAGATGGTCGAAACGCGCGGTGTATAAAATGTCCCTTCTACTTGTTTTTATAAACTCAACCACGCGCAAAACATTTCTGACTCACTAAGATCAGACGACTTCCTTGCGAAAGTCATTGGACCCGATAAAATTTTAAAATTATCAAAAGAGTCGGCGCACTGACAGCGCAGAATGTGGAATTACGCATGATTTAGATGCAAGAATCATAAAACGGTTACTTAAAGCTCGCGTTAATAGAACATCTTCAATTCGGTGCGCGTCCTGGCTAATTTAGAACTATTTACGATGCAAAGATAAATCTGTCGAGAAGCCCGCATCTATAGAGCGGAATTATTAAATAATACCGGCACGGTTGCCATAATTTAAGTCACTGTTTATGTGGCACCATTCGCAATTATGCGAATTGGGATTCTTTGAATTTCCGATCCGTGCGTCCTGAATTTTCTTCGCTACTTCCAATTTCATTTACAGAAATGATAAATGATAGGTATTAATGCTCTTTATAAATTGACCTCAAGAAATTGCGTCTATTCTAAACGTACCTGGTTTCCCTCAATAAATTTAAAATAAACGGCATATATCGGGTTTGTTACATTTTTGTCCCGAATAGACTGATCGTTACGACCGTTTTCATCCAGCTGGATACTTTAGAGTGGTTGGGGTGGAATAGTTGATAAAGGGCAAGGATGAGAATGATTCCCTAGGGAGTAATTTCGCCGCCAACGTGTATGCCGTTTCGTTTTGCATCGAGAACAGGTGGAAAACATACTTTTAAAACAGTCGGATTCGGTTAAAATTCTTTATAGCCCGTATAATTCAGTTAGGTTTCGCAAGATAGAAACCATATGCGCGCCGCGACGAAGCAGCGTCGTCTGCGCCCGCTTCCACTGCGTTACCGTCGGCATATGGCGCCGTAAAAATAAAGAAAATTTAATTCGAAAACCGGTGGGAGAAACGCGGATGCGTCCGTCAATATTAATTAAATTCGATCGGATTAAATCGGTAAACAATTTCAGGTAATAATTTAAATTAATTAATCACTAATTAGTGGAAGCTCTTTAGGCCTATACTCCCATTACTCGAATTTCTCTCCAAATCGAACTATTTAGTTGGCTGGAACACCAGCATGCAAATTTCGTTTAAAATACTACTCTGTAACTCGCATTTTTACGGTCACAGTTTCCTTAAATCCAATTAGTTTTGTAGGACATGCATTCAAAATACATGTAAGTAACCCTTTGTAAGTTGGCACCATTGCCCTGTGTGGCAGATAGAAAGTCGAACAGAGAGATTCGACTATAGTAGCTTGCTTCTATTATGAGCGAAAGAAACTGAACATATCTCCCAAAACGCTTGTCAAAGACCATAGTTGATTGAATAATTGGAAATCAAAGTCGTGGCCATTGCTCAACTGCATTCTTAAATTTCTGGGTTTAAGGCAACTTATGGAGCTAGCTGAACAACTCCAATTTTGTCTTTAATGACACTTTAATAGTAAAATTCGAACTGAATTTTATTGTGTGGTGAGAAGTTTACCGATGTGATATACTATCCGTGGATACATCACAGTCCTTGCAATCACTATCATTAATTATGTCTTTCTAAAAGAAATAGAATTACCCTTACCACACCTTTCGAAAAAGATTTCAGCCATCCTTAGTGGAAAACTGGAGGAATTGAGTATCACTAGCGATGTTTGGCTAACGCCCAAGACGAACGCCACACAACGAGCACTGTACAAAATCTAAAGAACTGCACAATGAACATCACACACTGAACCCCCGAGCAGTGTTTTAGAGTTGTACAGTGCTTATTGCGTGGTGTTCGTCTTGGGCATTAGCCCGATATCACTGCTGATAATTCCTCCAGTTTTCTACTGAGGATAGCTGTCGAAATACGTATCTGGAATTATTTCTGGACGGTGTGTTAAGAGTAATTTTATTGCTTTTATATAATATTATTAGCTACCTGGATATCATCGTCCGAGTCACAGGCATATACAAAGAAAGTCATGTTGTGCGTCCAGTTTTTGCATTTAGTACACTGCAGGTGCTGCATGGTTGTTTTGACCCACTCCAAGTTTGATCAGGCACCAAACGTGAACTGTCCTTTTCTTTCATACGATGGTTCTTGCTGTTTCATCTTCTTTCTGACCCTAGATTTCTTCGCTTATATCTTTGTGTCAAATATATTTCCATTTGTTCTTTCTGCTGACTTTTTGGTCGTTCACATGTGTATCAGTAAGAATAGCTGATCTTCGTTTTCATCTTTTAACTTGTGCCGCTTGTTATTTGCAATTTTGTTTTTACCCAAATGAAATACTCTCTGTCTTTACCACACCAATCTGAATTTCAATATCTAGGTTATCCTTCCTAGGAAGCAATATACTGATTTGACAGAAACTTCTATTCCTAAGCTGTAGGTTGGGCTTGTACAAATCTACATATAAACCAATCAATACACGTCCAAATTTTTACATGTAAATCACACGAGATATTACATGTAAAAATTCACAATGATCTCCGAAAATAGAACGACATCTAAATCTGAGATATTGCGTGCAAAAATTGATGTAGAAATACACGGTCAAATTCAAATTTTGTCAATGAATTCGTGAAAAATACATGTAATTTGTGATCGTGTATTAGGGCTTTTAGCAAAATTATTCCACAACCTCTAAATAATTGTAACCACAATAATAAGTGGTACAGCTCTTACACGAAGAATGATAATATTAGGTACAAAATTACGTTATCCATTTGCATCACACCGTTTCTAAAAATATAAAATTCTCGAGTCAACCGCAAATGTACTCCTATGCCAGTTCGATGATACTTTCTTAATATACCTGTCAGGAGATCCTATTAAAAATTGGTCGCTTTCGCTTCCATGACACACCGAGTGGACCGAAAATACTCGCCTCTCCAATACTTATTTCATCGTTCTAAAAATATCCAGTTAATAGAAAATGCCTTCGTTGACAGATACCATTTACCTTTTCAATTTTTCAAGCAAACCGTATTTTAAGAACGTCTTTACACGAATCGGTCGGAATTTTTAATGTTTTCAATGAAAACCCAGTAAAAATCGCTTTTTAAACGATAGTTAAAGATAGAACGTATTAAAGCGAAAAATTTAAAGGAACCTGGTAGAAGAAAGTGATAAATAGTTAAAATTCTTCGAGATCTGCACCGTTAAAACAATACATTATTAACGAACAGGTGAACAAAGAATCGGTCGTAGTAATTTATTTCACGCCGGCCGGCGCGTCCAGAAAAATTCTTCTCCGTGTTAACGAAAACATCCTAGCGACTACCAGCCATGATTTATACTTTTACATGTTACGCTTTCTCGGTGTGACAAAATGCGTGTAGGTGTTTCTAAACAACAGGTGTAGGTTGTCCCAGTTTATTAACGCTAATTGGATCGGAATTTTAATGTCATCAAATTCAGTGTGCGTTTTAGCATAGTTGTGGCGAAACGAAAATGCTTTTATTTCGGACAAACATCATTTTCGGGGACGATATGGAAACCTTTTCCCCTCTACTTTTAAAGTGTCACGTTATATAGATAATCGTACAAATCATGTTAGAGCTATCGATAAATTTTTGTAAATTGTTGGACGCGACGTTTGTATAAACACGCATAAAGTCGGTGGTTGCGTGCTCCATTTTGACGTGTTTGTTTTGGTTGAAATAAATTTATCGCCGGTTTAAAGATACTGAATAGGTCCATTAGCCTCACGCACCTAAGCGTTTTATAAAATATGCCAATGGGGCACCCGTTCCGCTACAAAGGATATGTTTCAGCGGATGGCCTATTAGTTACGTTTCTAGATGTATTGATGTTCGTTTTTAGAAAAGAATTTGTCGTTAAAACTGCCGAAGATTGCTTATAAATAAATTCTGAAGCAAATTTTAACATTAAATCGCTTTTGTTTTTAGACATCTATTTGCAGCTATTTTTATACGATAAAAGGTATGCGTATGGCGACAAAAGAATTCATAACACTTTCACGAACATTAGCTACAAATGCAGGAACGTCCGTATAAAGTTTTTAGCGTATGTAGAGATACAGTGGCTCAATAAAGACGTCGGAAGAAAATAAGAAGAAATCAAATCTTCATGTTTCAGAATCAAGGAGAATTACAAAAGAATTTAACATTTTTATTAAGGGCCATTCATATACTTGCAGGAATAATAACAACAATCCATGTTTTATCCTTTTTCTTTTCTTCTAAAAACTAATACAAATAAGGAATTCCACAAATCATGTCAGAAAAAACTCGGATACGTGGCAGCCCAAGAATGGAATGAATGAATGAAGGCACTTTTGTGCTTCTAAAGCAGGAGTTGATACAATATTGACAGCTCTGCTACTCCTGTGCAAAATGGGCAGCATTCTGTGCCAATTTTACCGTTAGGTTGTTCCATTTTCCCCTGTCCTTTGTTATTTCCTTTACTTCCCTCCATATTTTGTTTTACCATTTTATCTCGTTCTGTATACTCCTGGCCCATGTATTTTGTAGCTTACCAATATTTCTTTTATTTATTTAAGGCTCGTCTCGTTATGGTGTCGGGTGTTTTCTGAAGAATGTGGCCTATCCATTTCCATTGTTTCCTCCGAATTATCTGTTCTATACTTTCTTCTCCTTTCAAAGCACATAGATTCGCGTTTACTAATTTTATTTGGCTAGAGAATGTGCATAATTCCGAGATAAGTAGTCATAAAAGCTTGAATTTTCTTTAACACGTCTACCGCCATTGACATCTACGAGTATTCTTGTAGATATCAAACTGAGCATGTCAGCCTTAGCAGCGAACGTGTTCAATTGATTTTGGTCGTTTCCCAAGTTTTAGCTCCGTACAACAAAACTGGTTGAATGATTTTCTTGCCAAGCTTCTTGTTTTTGATATTCTTCTTTTTCTGTGGTTCCAATGCTGTTCACAGTACTCTCAAGGTAGCAAAGTTCTTCGCTTTCGTCAAGTTCTTTCCCATCCATGTTGGCTTCTTGATTTTGTCTAGGTAGATTTGTTTTGTTTGTATTTTCGCAACCTATTGTTTTGCGAACTCGAGGTCCAACTTCGCGAAAATATTCCAGTTGATTGCGGTTCATCACCGAGTCGATCATTATTAGGAATAATTAGGCAAAATCACGCCCAATAAAAATAGTAATTCCTTTCCCCCAATAAACGCTGAGTAGTTGGGACTAGGTGTGAGGTGTTAGTACTAATAATAAGCCAGCCTAACAAAAAAATTCGGAGATAATACACAACCATGTCGTATTGTAGACTCTTTACACTTGCTGGTTCGGACGATTTGCCATTATGTTCATTGCCATTATGGTTATTATAATAGACTTTTGCCATTGTTACGTGCACAAATTTCAATTAGGTCAGTTTCCGTATTTCATTTAACTTATTAGATATTATGCTCAAATTTTACTCCTTTCACATAATACTTATTTCCGAATATAGCGTAACGATATTACCGTTGAACCCACCCCATCCCAGCGTGTCAGTTGTCCTTGAGTTTTTCAAATTCGTCCAATTACGAGAAGCGAAGCGAATGTTAGCTTCGGGTAGTAACTAAGTTTAGGAAAGAGTAAGGTATGAAGTGGTCGACTTGAGCGGTTCGGTGACGATATCGGACGAGCTTAGGGCTGATAAAATTTAAGTGCGCGTAGCGTTTGTCGTATTTTCGTGGAAAATAGTAGTTACCCTGTAGTAGGGGATTCATCAGCGTAGCCTCTAAGGTATTATTCCAGTACATCTCCCGTTCACGGAGGAAAAGAAACCCGAGATCGAACCAACCACCCCCGTCGTACCTAATCGAACCATATTGTATTTTTACCTCACCATCAAGATTTGTTAACGAAGGAAAATTGATCATCTAACCCATCGGATAATTCCGAACGACCCATTTTCAACACTCGAAACAGACAACGATTAGACATTCATGCGATGACATCACCCGGAATCCATGACACTTAACAGCTGAGCAATTTTATTCTATATGTAAACCGTTCTCCTTTATTTTCAATAGTTCATATCTCGCATTATTCTTTTCCGCTAAATTTAACGTTATTATTATTCAAGCTTGTAAAATCATTATTTTCTAGATTGCCGTATTACTTATTAAATTCATTGATATTCAAACATATATAGAAATTCATACCCGACCTGTATCGCCTTTTGCATAACTTACAGTAACAATCAATCTCACGTATTTCTGTATTCTATATTGTGAAGGTTTAGCTAAAACGTTTTAGATTGACTAACGTTTTAGATTTACTAACGTTTTTAACGAAATCTAACAAAAGGCTAAATACACAAGTTTTGAATAGTCGTTTGTAGTTTTTAAGTAGCATTTTTATTGGTTTTCATAACAGCATTTGAACATATAAAATCAACGTGCAGTTACCAGATGATCTCGGTCACTCCGGACGTCAAACAGTTTTCGATCTTTATACAGGTACCGATTATTTAACCATGAAAATAGATCTGGTAAGTTTGTATGACCCTTGACCAAATTTCATGGTTGGCGCCCATATTATCTTTTTCCCTGATAAGACCTTTTGTATTCAACGACCGTTATTTAGATATTGAAAAAGAACCGACACGACCTCCCACTGAGCTGAACACGGCATTGGCTAGCCTGTTGCGACAAGCGTATGTACCGCTTCTTGTTTTGTTCTTGTCGTCTCGGGCATTCTAGCCAATTGTTCCCCTCAGTTATTGCTATCTCGGAGAGATAGTAGTAACGCGGTTTTGGGGGTAACACCATATTCACTTGTTTTTGAGGTAGTCGATATTGAATCAGAGTATCTTACATTCTGATTCAAAAGATTATTCTCAATCTTGCTTGATTTTCCCTGTCTGTTGCAGTTTATATTCTATCCATGATTATTCGAATTGCAATTTTACTTATTATACAAAGTTATTGACTTCCAATTATCATTTGTTCAGGTGTGGGTAATTCGAGATACTTTCCCAGTTTCCAAAATACGTATCTTTTGCTTGCCCTATTTTCTATTATGCCCTCGTTGATGTCTACAATTTCTATTTGTATTTGTCAGATTATACTGCATTTCAGTAGTTCGTATGGGTTTACTAGTTTCCATTGTATTTTTGCAACTTTTCCTCGTCCGAAAGCACTACGAATATTGGTACGTGAACCATTCCCTCTATACGTTGTTGTCTGTACCTACATGCCTTTTATCAATTAGAAATGTCAAACACCAATATTCATTTTTGACAATTTTGCGCCCTTGGCAATTAGGACCAATTCGCTTGATCCGGAGGTGGAAAATTAGACTGTTATATCGTATTCCACTACACAAAATTATTTTAAAATTTTAGGAATGGACAAACTGGTCTCACAACTCGGTTCCGGAAAACCTCCAACGAGAAAACCGGCAATATGATCTTTCACAGTGTTAAAGAAATTCCGACCATCAACATATAGTAATTATCACTAAAGTTTGGGCCTTCACAGGGGACCATAAGTCGCCACCTTAACAAGTTAACAAATGAAATCAATGTCTAAACGAGAATCAAGTCGCAAAACCCGTGATAAAGCAAAATAATCGCGATAACCAAAAGAAATAGTCATCCGTTTGGTGGAATTACAAGGGCGTTATCCACTTCTACGCAGGTGCCTAAAGGTAGTAAACGTTGATCCGTATTGTGAGCAATAATTAATGGCATTTGAGCACTTTATAGTACTAATTCGCGATACACTAGAAGAACTCGATGGGTTTGAGTTGCTGCGTATGCCTTGGAGTTAGCGTCATCAGACTATCACTTGTCCACGCCAATGATGCACTTCCTCTCAGGGCGGAAGTTTACCAGTATGGCGCAGATAGAGTCAGGATCTTGTGATTTCTTCGGTTCTAAACCGCTCTAATGGTTTCAGCGGGGAAAATTTCGTAAGACAATAACTACAGACAATCCAACATAATGGACTTTATTTTTAATTTGAATTTTTCTGGGATTCCTTCTTGCCTGAATTGTAATTTTCCTCATATATTTACCACTAATTTATTTTTTAGACAATGACCGACATCTATTGAAAGCACCGGTCTAATTATGAATTTCCCGAAAAAGATCACCAATTTTCTTTTTATATTCAAATCTTGGACTCACAAAAAGGTGGAATTTGCAAAAGAAATCTCCGTGGTCTTGTCTCTCTCCTATTATACCCTAAGACAAGCAAGTTATTCGGACAGCAAATCCAAGAATAAACTACTACTACGTGAACCTGGCAACGATTCTAAGAATTCCCAAGAAACAAAAGCGACCAACTAAAACGAAAAGATGGAAAAAGACAAGCGGACACGCTCCGGTGCACGTTGCAATAAAGAACAAAAATAAGAAACCAAGAACAAGACCCGAACGTCGCCCAGTTACCTCCACGAACTCCACCTCCCCAATATCCCGATTCGGTAGGAAACAGATTCGCGCAATTATTCATCGAGGGAATCCGTTGGACACCCGAGACAAACTGGATGCGATATTTCTCGGAGGTCCGTGATTAAGATGCTGGAATCTCCGTCGCAGCGCACCTTCCGTTCCTCCTTTCCCTCACTCTCGTTCTGCCAGCACCGTTATGATTGATATCGCCGGCGACCTAGCAGGAAATGACGTGGACGGCGAAGTTTCCTGCGTTGTCGAACGAAGCGAGAGTCTCCTCGATTACCCTGCGGTCGCTGCGACTACTCAATGGGTGAAGTGGCACCTTCCTTTATTAACCTGTAATCAAATTAGATGAGTGAAATATGGTCAGATTTCTCCGACCGCCGGCGTTGATTAACCTCTTCGGATGTATTCCACGTGTTCTAGGTATTCCAATTAAGATTTCGATCCGTCTCGATTCGCCGGGGCGAGCGACCAGAAATATCGCGCGCATATGTTACGCTTTAATGAGTCCGCGAGGTAGTAAACGGGTTAGCACTTCTTTGAAATTTATTGCCAACAGTCCTAGGTAGGTTTATGTTTATGTTGACAATCGACGTTCGAGTACGAGACCGGTTAATATTCGTAAAATATGAGACCGGTAGGTAACGGAATCATTGGAAAACATGCGCCTTTGAGGACACTTCGAAAACGCTGGATGATTGGTTAATGCCTACAAAAAGTGAATTCTTGTCAATAGAGGTGACGATACGAAACTAGCTTTGGCATCCTAGGATTATATTGAAGTGGAGAAGTAATTGTAGAGGTGGAGGGCAAATTTCATCTCTGCAATCATCATCGAGTAAAGTTGTTATGGATATTCAAGGAATTTTACAGAAATGAAAACATCATTTAAAGGGTAACAAATACAATGATTGGCAATTTAGCGAAATGCATTTATTGACTATTTCACTTCCAATTTATAATTTTCTTTAAAACTAAATTAGAAATCATGATCGAATTCAGGAAGGATTGAGTATTTTTACTGTGTAAATCAATCAGTCTTATGCATTCGAATAATTCATTTAAAGAATTGCTAATTTAGCAGTATCCAAAATCATAGTTATTGGCAGTAGGAACATATTAATTGGCACCCAAGAATTCTGAATTTATTAGTGATTGAACTTAGATACATACTCGTATTTTATTAATGAAAGTAAATTATGTGTATGTGTAGGTACATATACATAACTCGGAAATAGTTTATACTTAAGTGTCGTTCTTAATGGTAATCTTCATGCATGTGTTACATATAAAATTTCTTATGAGTTTCTGGCTGATGTCTTTTAAGGCAATTTATGTGCAAGCTTCAACAGATGAAATAGAGTCTAGTAAATATTTGAGTACATTCCCATGGTGCAGTGAATTGACGATATTGTTGTTTCTCATTAATTTTAGTCTTCTCTATTTGATAGTTCAAATGCACCCAAATATTTACTAGCCTTTATTTCATTTGTTAAACCTTGCACATAAATTGCCTTAGGAGACATCTGCCAGAAACTTGTAAGAAATTTTATAGGTAAGACATGCATCAAAATTACCCTTGTGTTGCTCTGTGGGAATTCTTGGGGTTGCAGTGTGACACAAGATATATTTTCTTTCGAATTGTCTTCGTCAGTTTTAATAATATTTGACGTAGGTACTTTGATCGTTGCGCTCTTCTTTCTGTTCTTGGATTTTTCTTTTTGCCTTCATTTTCTCTCAGAGCAACCTGAAATTTCTTTGAAATCTTTAGAAATGGATGTTTTCCTTTTCGCCTTGGTGCCTCTGAATATATTTGCAGTAGGACATCTTTTAGTAAAACATCTTGTCCAAGTTTTTCTCCTCCAACCATTGGGATATTATTAACAAAATCATCCATCTAATCATACTCTTGATAAAAAAATATTCTTATTGTGTAACAAATCCTTTCCTCTTTCTATATTACTTAATTTGTTTATTACATTGCCTTCATCAGTATCATATTTGCTAATGTTTTGATGTTTTTTGCTCTATTGAAATTTTCAGCCATTGTGCTATTGTTATCGCTACGGTATTTTTACTGTTTATTATCTGAGGGTCAACATCAATAGTTTTGCCACTGTTATTCTTTTACTGTTTCTTCATATTCTGACCAGATACACTCTAGGTCGTTAGTTCCTGAGTCATAAGTGTCGGTTAGTTCTTCCCACAACTTAATATAATTTTTTACATTAATCGTTGTGGTCTTTTTCAAATTTCTGGAATACTCTAAATTTTCGAATATATTCTCGACAATTTCTTCAAATTCTTCATATATCGGTTTTGTAGGTCGCCTTTGGTGTAAATCCTTAGCATTATGGTTGCTATTCGATGTATTATTTCAGCATGTGCATCCCACGTGCAAGGAAACCGCTTCTTAAGGTGGCAGTTTTAATAGAATACAACTTAATATCTAGGTGTAATGAGGTGACCAAATATGTATATATAAATAGGTGTAACACTCTAATTGTGGAGAATTTAAATACAGTAATTGGCATAGTGTAATTTACAATAATTCGCACATGCCAAGAACTATTCAAACGCTCGAAGTCTGTAGTTTTTTTTTTTTTTCATATTTTTCTGTAACATAAGTTTAAGGATAATTAAAAACAGGAAAAACAGTAGTCTTTTAGACTGAAAACGCATTAATTGGCGCCCTCTGCCACTAATTATATTGAAACGAATACCTGATACAGTTGTTGGCACCCGAGCTGATTATACTTATATTGAAAATTTAAGCTTAGAACATATCTCTAAATTACATGCATTATTTTATTGCTCTAGTTAGTTACTAACTAAAGACCAAAATAATATTTGATAAAAACTCCTATTAAATGCTACAATCATTCTTACCTATTTCACTTACCAATTACACAAATCACAAAAGTCCACCAAACTTTATTTGACGAGCAGAGGTCTCATTCCAAATTATCAACTAGTTAGAAAATCGTACAACTAAAGTACACGCCATATAAAATATATCTAAAGTGGAAGAAATTATTAAATATATGAACGGAATACAAATGATGCCAATCAATGTGGAGATTTCCAATGTTCTCAGTCTTTGATTTCTTTAGGCAAATATGCGTGACTACAGGTGAATTTGGTAGTACATCGGTACAAAATTGAAATAATTAAAGTTATTTCGAAATTATTCATTGCCTATAGTTGGGTTCACGTGTTATTCCAGTACTTAAGTTACTCTAAAAATAAAGCATCTACTAACTCCACGTTTCTCGCAGATACACACGCGAATATGCGCGCTTCCCCATATATCCATTAAATCAACAAACCCGCCGCTGAATAAAACTGCAAAACGAACAACCGGAATAAATTAACATAAAGTCTCTTGGTAGTTTCCTTCTGCTTCGCCCTCTGTTCTCGTTTGCAACGGCAACCGCAACGTACCGCATCGTACCAGCAGCAAAAGATGAAGAAGGAGAAGAAGCAGCCGCCGTTACTACGGAACGAACGGCGGAACAAACAACTCCGGTACACACCTACATCGTGTAAATACTCCGCACTCGCTCAAATCTACATCTTAATTGGTTGTCATGTTTATTGCAGCAGTTTAAAGTTACAGCCTTTACAATACTGTTGCGTTCAGTGTTTGTTCATTTCTCCTGCTTCTTGCCCGTCTGACGATGGTGGAATGACGACGACGTTGACTGCACGAAACGACCTAGGGCGCATTTTAACAACACTGTCGGTGAAGTTTTGCATCGTGAGAGGAATGTTCATAGCGATTTCGGTCGAATATGGTGACAGAAATTGTGTGAATATTTGATTTGTACCTGTTCAGGACGAAAGTGAAAAAGTTGTAGATATGAAGATATAGGTTTTCTTCTCTGAAATCGATGAATGTTGTCAAAATTGTATTTATCTAATGTTGTTAGCAAAATTTGCCTTTTTTATGATGAGGAAACAGTAATAAATACTAATAGAAGCGATTCTGACAGGCATTGACCTCTAGTTCGGAAAGCCAAAGAAATGGGAAGAGAACTCAACGAAAAGTAATCATGTGATAAAACGTAATGAAATGATTATGGGTAAAGAATCACAAGAGAGCTGCCAATTCTTTGATATTTCATTCAGAAGACCAGGGAGTTTTCTACACTTTGTTAAAGTCTTGGAAATAAAGATGATGATTATGATTATAATGGAGACGAGAAAGAGAATTTTATTGGAGTTAGGCCGATGATACTTTAAGTGGAGGTAACCATTTCAATTGGTGAAGAATCCCACGTGATAATATAAAAGTCATACTTTAAAGACAAATGATGATGAATAAGGAATTTAATGAAACGTTGCCAAATTTAAGGAAGTTTTTTATAAAACATAAAAGAGGGAGTCACTAAACAAAAAGATGGCAAAATGGCAAATCTTTTAATTCTATCTGCTTCCACAGTCCTCAAAAGGAAATTTTAACAAATGAAATAATACCCAATATTGTAGGAATGTCTTATCAAAATCCAAGAGGCGAGTTACTAATGAAATTTTACATAAATTGTGAAAGAATATGTAAGTAAGTGATTAATAACAACTAACAATAACAACTAAATTATACTACTCGCTTTCTTTCACGACAATTTAATTTTATATGATAGATCTCTACCACTAATAGGTCAATAAAACAAGGCTGGTTTGAACGATAGTTGTATTTTCAGAACGTTTACAAACGTTTTCGGAACACCTTCGTCAGTGAAATCTGAAAATATAACTATCGTTCAAACCAGCCTTGTTTTATTGACCTATTAGTGGTAGAGATCTATCATATAAGATAAGTATAAAAAGGTCACGAAATATATATATATATATATACGACAATTTAATTAAAATGGCAAACGATAAGAATGACTGGCACCTTGAAAATGTCCCCAAAACATTAATGAACACAAAGCGAAAATAGGTAGGAAGCAAGTAACTTAAGTTTTCCCCTACTAGAGATACGTTGACGGCAGAAGATTTTAGTCTATACTCAGCGTTGGAGCGTGGGTTAAAAGTTCACTGCAAAAGACGTTGTGAAACACTGTTGCTTAAAAAAAAAGGTTTCTAGAGCTTTTCGTACACTCACAAAAGAAAAATTTACTACACTTTCTACTTGAGGTTCTTCTCGCCATTTTAACGTGGAAAAAGCTTCTCACGACTCATCGCTGCCGAAGATTAGGTTACACTAAGCCAACAAGAACATAAACGTAATCAATTGAAGTGTTGAAAATATGAAAAACTACACGAATTTTGATAGCAGGACAAAAGATGAATAAAAAGTTATAGCCAGAACGACTTTAGATTTAAACATAAAAGGAAATTGCCAGATATGTCATACACCACAGTCCTGAACCCAATTTTTGATCTAACAAAATGTTTCGAAAAAAGAGGAAGTAAGTTCAAATATAGCAGATTCTTTCTTTAACAGGAGGATTACATGGATTTGGGATAAGAATCAAGGTGAGGATGTAGTATCTCCCAGTTAGTATGAATTGGGGTAAAACTTGCTTGTGCAAAGTCACGTTCCTAAAGTACATTTATTTTCCATGGGAATCATGAAAGGGCTGAAACTCGAAAATAATAACATAATGGATACCGCCCAAATAGCCCAGGAGGGTTGATATTTTATCTAAATATTAGCTGTAAGTATGTTACGAACAGCTACTATTAGACCCGATTTGTTTTTTAAATTTTAACTTTAACAGTCCCTTGAATTTTCATAAAACTCATCAGGAGCTTTTCAGCTGTAGCTCGCCATGCTGGCCGGGCAGGTTGGCAAATGTCTTGGATGGTTAAATGTGTTTGGGATAAGAATGAAGTTGGGGACATACTATTTCCCAGTTAGTATGGATTGGGGAAAACTATACTTGGGCAAAGTCTCGTTGTTGAAGTAAATTGATCTTCCATGGAGATCATGAAAGAACTGAAACACAAAAATAATGGTATAATGGTTACCACCCAACGAGTTCAGGAGGGTTGATATCTTAGCTATATATTAGCTGTAAGTATGCTACGAAAAGCTAGTATTAGACCCGATTTTCTTTTAACTTTGAAGCGCTGACCGAAACACAATCAGTTGGTATGCAAAGTTAAAACCGTAACGGAATATTAAAATTAAAAGGCGCCCAGCCTAGTTAAAGTGCGGGAGAATATTCATAAAAGTAGTACTGAGGTCTTCAAGATCGAAATGCGCGTGTCCCCCCATTCCAATGTATTCTTCCCGTATCATTTATGTGTTAATTTATCCATCCACCCGACCATTGGTCCTTTCATCTACTCATTCAATCAGCACTAACGTTTAATTGCTATTGTAAGATATTGAGTTGCACTCTCTTAGATGCTGCCGCCAAGATTTTCTTGCATTTGTGTCTTCTCGCCTGAAAATGAAAATGACTTAGTGGTCGAAATTCTTACTTAACACTATACAAATCGATGTAATAAGGGTCAAAACTACTTTCCTTGAGTTTATTATAAAGCACAGATACTTCCTATTGTTCAAAGTATGTATGGATCTATTCAAATCCTAGTTCTTAAATATTATGGCAATCGGAATAGGTATGTATTTCGAGCACTGAAATGCTTCCTCACTTCAAATCCTTGAAAATGTGTCACTTATATTAGTACAGCATCTATTACACGTACACATGTTTGCTGTCAATAGTTCAAAGCCTCAATCCGGAACGCTCTTTGTATCCTGAAATACATCTACTTACTGAAATTCACCGCCCGACATCTGAGCAGCCATCAAAGGCGAGTATAATTTTTATGTCAGTCGTAGCAGTTCCTTAACCTTTCGAACCACGAAACGTGCTTTCTCAGTCAAATTTTTAATTCAAGCAAACGTCAGACATCAAATGTTATATCTAACAAGTTTCCCCGATTTCGCCCTAATATTAATTCAAAACCGAACCTCCAAATTAGCCTACGACAATCGATCCATTCCGCAGATTATCTCCGCACTAATTGAAGTAATCTGCCAAACAAGCTTCCTGAATAATTTCTCGAGAAGGGAATACCGGCGCCCTCTCGCGGCTGATTAACCGCCCCCAGCGCGTGAGCTTTCTTTCCTACTCGAGCTTTTCCCCGATCGTCCCGTCGCGCGCTAAGGTAATTCCGATTTGTATTTTAATTAAATAATAACGTTAGAGCGCGAACATCAGCGTCACTTGTTTGTCTTCTCCGCTTTATTAGTCGTTTCTTTCCTTTCCGATATCGTCGTTTCGACGAGGTTCTATTGCAAAATCATTGGATGACGTGCTGCGCGTATTCGTTGCATATGCATAAAGTGCATAGCGTGTCTCGCTGTTCCGTTACGAAATTACAAATACAATTCGTGATTAATTTTCTTGGTTTTGGAGATGCGCATAATTCGCAATTAAATATGCGAGGAGACGTGGTGGATTTAATTATGTTGATTTTGCTATGTATTTGATTGAGGAACGGAGAGATGCATTTCAGGATTTGAGTTGTAAGGAAATTATTCTAGTGCTAGTTTGGATCGGTAAAAATGTTAGATTTCGATACAAATATTTTGTTTCTTTCTTTTTATATCACAGCTCTTTATCTGGAGGTGATTGTAGCATAGTGGTGTAGTATTACTGAAACCGCGAAGCTGGCGTCCTGGAACTGATCATCAATTTTGTACATATAAGAATTCAATTAAGAAATTCTCCCAGTATGTACTTACTTCATGCATGAATTTCTTAATTGAATTCTCATATGTACAAACATCAAACGTACTAGCATATATAGTGCTTATCTGGAAATCAAAACTACCTCTCACAAAGTCGCACTGACGAGCGGTATAACCGCGAAACGCGTCTGCGACACAGGAGTTTTGTAGTGATGCCCTTGCAGATGTGATGTAGTGGTAGTAATAGATTTAATGTATTTTCTACTACAAGCAATTCTGCTGGTACCCAAAGCTGAAGACGTCCAATCAAGAAGACTGAAGCCAGAGTATTAAAACTGTGGCTCCACATTTACCAGACTCAATGATTTTTTCAGATTTTTTGTGTTCGATTGTATCGATAAGCAATTCTTAGTAAAGTTTATCGTCCTTCTCATTGACTTTCTTGCTTCTAATGACTACTTGCTGACTTACAATTAGAGGCGTTTATAGAGGGTCCGTTGTGCCTTAGTCTACATATTTAGTGCGTGTAGTTATAGAGGACAACTACAACAACAACTAGTACAGAAATGAGATTTTGTGAGAAAAATGGGGAATGACAGGATTAGATACGTAACACGAAAAGGTTGAAGAAGCACAAATGAGATGGTATGGACACGTGAAAAGGATGCCGAAACAAAGACTAAGAAAACAGGTGTTTGAAGTCAGGACTAACAAGAAAAACGGACATAGCTGGAGAGCGTGAGAAGTATATTGAGTAAGAGAGGAGGCTCGTGGGAGGAAGCGCAACAGGCCATACCAGATAGGAAGAAATGGAGGAAAACAGAAATAAACAACTCAACTCCAAACACGCCTTACACCCCAGGAAAGGGGTAGAAGAGGCTTAATTATTAAGAAGAAGAAGAATTATAGAGGGCAGTTGGTGCAGCAGCTGTAAAGGTAGTCATTAGTGATCATTAACCCTCGACAGAAAGCTGTTTGGATCCGTTTTGGATGCATAAGATTTTTATATATACAGCTGTCCGGATTTCGGTACAACTTGGACATGTTTCTTAGTATTATAGATAGAGATTTGGTTAAATAGACAATGTTGTGCCGATTTGAATTCTCATTGAAAATCCGTAAAAAGATTAAGCTCAGTTTTTCAAAATTTTTAAGAAATTTCCATATCATCCGATCATTGCATCCTCAAAATCCTCTCTTAAAAGAGCCAAAAAATTGTCCGGTACCAATTTAAAATTGTGAGCTTAAGTTGCATTACTAAAAATTTGCACAAACGAAATTGGTTCTATTAAGTGCCCACGAAAGTATTTAAATTGCCATGCAAATTGGTTCAACTCGCATCTAGGTGTGTTGGGTGGCAGGGAAGTTGCGGCAAATGTAAATTAGGAGATTTTGTTTCTCTTTTTAATATTGAACAAGTGGGCCATGACAAGAGGGATTTGGGGATAGATTCCCAATGAGCCCTCGAACGCGCACCCTTCTGCTAA
Source organism: Chrysina gloriosa (assembly GCA_038088585.1). Lineage (NCBI taxonomy): Eukaryota > Metazoa > Arthropoda > Insecta > Coleoptera > Scarabaeidae > Chrysina > Chrysina gloriosa. Next base: position 22,649,958 of record CM076093.1, on the reverse strand, counting down.
TTTGGCCATCTCACTATCTCTTCAAATGCAGAAGTTGCCCATGTTGTACCTACGAAATCCGGACAGCCTTGTATCTCGTTCAACACGAATTGCAAGCCAATAGTTCAAATTTGTAAAACTGCACACATTGATGGTACGTTTCTTTATTAACGTTAACAGCGAACACATAACTAATGTTAGTCCAAACACCTTTCGAATTCTGCAACATTCCCAACCAGCAATAAAATGAACTTTTCTCCGCCACAGATCTCATCATATTCCACATCAAATTCTGTCCTGAAGAATTCTAAATGGGGTTTCCTTAAGACGTAAAGAAATAAGCCACTTACGAACGTAGAATCGTAATGGAACAGCTACCCCATCAGCTACTTTTCCAGTTCCAACATTTTTGGATTAATGTTAGAATGGATGGTAGTCAATTACATGCAATCTAGAAACAAACAGAGATAATCTCGAACAAAGTACACATACACATACCTACTTAGATATGTGTATATCTTTGATTCGCCTAGATGCGTGCGTTTGATATATTATTCCCCTCAAATCCGACGAGCTATTTTCCTTTCGAGTCGCTGCCGTTGCCACTATGACGACATTCGTTAATCATAAAATTCGCCCAGGGAGACACGTTTCTAATTTGCCAGCGGGTATGTGTGTATGTATGTATGTATATACGTACATGTATGATGTCGTACATACGAGTAAAAGGGACGTTGTGGAGGAGATAGGGGAAAGGAACCGAGTAGAATGACAGAAGTAGGATTATTTCTCGACGAAGCCGAAATCTTACACACGCGACATTTCGAGGAGGATGAAGACTCATCATTGTCGTATATAGGTAGCAGTTAGTTCGGGCGGATTTGCGGCGTCAGAATGTTAGGGAGAAGACGAGAAAGTTCGTGTAAAGTTGACGTTTAAATAGAGAGATGAACAGACGCGCACCGAGAAGTCGCGAGCGCCGAAAACAAAAGGAAACTTGTGTGTGCCGGCGCGAAAGGGGTTCGAGATTTAATTATTATGGTTATCTTTATAAAGCCAAGGTAGTTATGGTGAAGGAAGTCTGCCGGAGTGAATAAGTGAGCGGGTGTGAGAGTGTATGGGGTAGTAAAGCGGCGCTGGCGCCTGTCTACTTGACGTATAATCTCGCGGATATAATTCTCGCGGTGATACCTTCTCTTCATTTGGATTCTTCTCGAGGAGGCCGGAGAAAGTCTTTGTTCTCTCGAGATTTATGCAATTGTTTACATTACAAGTTAATTTGGAATTTAAATCCCCCAATTTATCAGATGGCAGACGGTTGTAATAACATTGTGTTCTTAGTTTGACTCTTCGAAGGAGGCGGCGCTTTCACCTCCGGTATTGTTGGGAGTTGATGTTTGAATATCCGAACTTCTCCTCGAACCCTAGAGGAAGGTGAAATTTAACATTTTTGGACAGGATCACTTGAGATAATTTTCTTGTTTCAATTCCTGTAACATGGAACGAGGCAAAGGTTATTTCTTGTATTGATCCATATTGTTGTTATACTTGTACATGCTAAAACTGGAGAATACGTTGCGTTCTTTAAGGTTACAACCTCGCTAAGGTACTGGGAAGAATTGAGAGATTCCAGTTTATATAGTCCTTTTGTTCTTCCTTCTTTTAACAAGACTTTTTGTTAGTCCGTTTTATTTTAAGCTTCTTAACGCAGATGGCTGCCAATTTCTGCCGCAACGACATTCTGTCCAATTGTAGAGACGCTAGCGACATCGATAACAGAAGATTAGTATCAACTAAATGCTGACGTTGCAATTTTAAGGAAATTTCAACCAATTCGTTGCTAGTATTTAATATATTTCTTCGTTTGATTGCCATTAAGTTACTTACAACCTTTCTCGAAATGTTCAAGCTGAATACTACGCTCAACCTACGTAGACATTTTTTAACTCTACCAGTGCTCCCTTCTATGTAGATCTATTCGATAATTGTATTAATTATTTCCCAATTTATTTCCATTTTATTGCTTTTAAACGGCACATCTTCTAAATATCTCTCAGATTTCAATTGCCAGGAAACCAGAGAGGACTACAGTCACTTAGATATTGATCTGTACGGTCAGATTTAATGCACTTCTTTATGATTACAGATGTGGAAATCTTAAACAATGCTTTTATTACCGTGTCTGGGAATTTGTGGATTTTCCCGCAATTTTGCACACCAGAAATACAAGATACACACTTACAATGACGACGTACGTAAATTCAGTATATTTTAAACAATACCAAAGTTTCTGGATTAAAGAAAGGGTGTGTATTGACTCCCTACTCCTTCACCTAGTATTAGGGACTTATTGCGAACTTCAGAAGGAACCTAGAAATGCATGATAAATAGGGTAATATTGAGAGGAATAGAGAAACACCTGTAAACAAACATGGATACCTTTAAAGACGAAATTAAAATCCAAAAAAATGATAATTAATAAAGAGGGATCGAAAACTATAATTATCCGAAAATATCAAGGAAAATGTGGTATAGAAATTGGCAATGTACAACTACAAAGAATACATAAATTTAATGACGGATGAAGAAGGAAAGCTGGAAGGCGAAATGAATGCGAGAAACTATGACAGCTTCAACTGTAGCAATCAGGGAAGTAAAGAATAAGTAAACACAAAAAAATATTGTCAATAAAGGGAATTGTAAAAGCCACTTTCAAGTATGCATGTGAATATTACTAACACAGAGACAGAAAAATAGATTACTTCTTTACTTAGTCCTGACAATTTCTACCTTTAGGTGTAGGGCTTGGAGGGGTTAACCCTTGCATCTGTGCCTCCATTGTTGCTTGTCCTGTGTTAGTTCCCATGGCATTCTCTGATTCTGTCCTGATTCCGTCAATCCATCTGGCGCTTGGTCCTCCCCTTCTATTTTTCCTGCGTACTCTCGTTATGAACACTCGTTTAGTTAATTTCTTGCCCATCATCCTACAACACGTGGCCAAACCATCTAAGTTGCCCTTCTATGATTTTTCGTTTACTGTCTCTTGTCTTGTTATTTCATTCCTTATTCGGTCCGTTCTCGTCTTATTTTGAATTCTTCTCAACAACTTCGTTTCCATGGCGTTTATTCTCAATTTTTGTCCCTTTGACATTGTCCATATTTCGCTGCTGGTTGTTTAGAAATAGGTTAACAAGTATAAAAATAAGAATCGCAAGGGCAATGGAGAAAGAAATAAGGAGATAAATTCGAAAACCAATTCAGAAAAATGTTAACGATAGACTCAGTGGAAACAACAATGGAGCTGGGACAATTTAGATACCTCGGGCGTGTAATAAGAACTGAGAGAGCCAGAGAAAGTAGACAAGCATTTGAAGCGAAGGAGGTTGTGACGACAAGATAGAGATAGAAAAGAGAAGTGTGGAAGAAGGAAGTACGGATAGCAGGAGAGAAAGCAAGAACAAGATGGGATACAGCTTGACATCGACAGGTCCAAGACCTTCCAATTTAACTAACTAAGTAATCAGACACGATGGAAAGAATGGATTAAATCGTCGTAAGATCCAGAAATAATCCGACGCTGAAAGGCATAAGGATTGACGAGAAGAAGAAGAAGAAGAAGTAATCAAGGGATTATCTGGTTTTTTGCAAAAGTCGAAACAAATTCAGCAATTAGCAATTTTAGGAAGATTGTGGCTTAAAGCTTAAAAAGAACATTTGTTGAAACAACCATGTTCACCCTCTAGGCCGAAACCAGATTGAAACAAAAACTATGTACGCGTGAGACACCCAACAAATAACTGTGGAAACATCTTTCTTAGGGCCGGTCTTTGCAGCCCCTTGTAAACTAGATTTTCACTAAAAGAAAAAGTTTTAATAATAAGTGAAAAAACGGAGTTTAGAGTTGCAAGATAAATTTATAAAGAAGTTTACAAGGAGGTCAAGTAACCCACCCTTAACGTGAATTTCCCTAATATCGCAAGAACCTTACAAGCACTGCACCAATAAATGCAAAGGTGATGGTTACAGAAATAAGTAACCCTGCATTTTGAGCTAATAATAAATTCCTTAGTACAGTTTAGCTAAAACAATTATTGCTTCAAAGCCGAGATTTCTAGTGGCCATCAGAAAGAGCTGTGCTTTATGCAGATTTTAGCGCGAGGTGCTTTGGAAGTCTATAGTACCAATATCGGAAGTACTCGAAAGCGACTTGAATTGACGAAATCTTGGTTAACTAGGATGTATTAGGTTTCATGGAGATGCAAAGAATTAAACTGCTGGCACGCGTGTGGAGATGCTTCTTGCACGAGAATCTGTGACGCGCAAGCCTCCTACAAAACCTAGGAGGTATCCAAATTCTAAGATGGCGCAAAATAAGGCTAACAGAATTGGAAGGATGAATTGATCAACAGAGATGCCTTTTTCTAACCCAAAAATCGGGTGATTAAATTGTAATAATTGACAAAGTTTCGCCCAAAGGAATATATACGAGTATGGTCTGAAAAGTTTTGAGCCGCAACATGAAGATGGCGTTACTAGTCTTCCCCTCCCTAGTACTACGGTTCAGCATGCTTCTACGCTGGGTTGGATATTTTCGAAGTTGGAAGTAACTAGTTTTAATGTAACAATTTTACGTAAAATATTTATATGGGTTAGTTAATTTCGATCCAGGAGTGATTGTCTTTCTGGGTGTAAGTTTTTCCTCGAGATACTGCTCATGGTCTAGCTCCACAAGAAATTCAACCTTCTATCTAGAAGTTGTTTAAGATATTTAATCCTCTCGTGAGAAGAAAAATTCTCCGGCTGTCTGGAACTACAAAGATCAAACGATTTCTTCTCAGTGCCGCGCCGTTCTGGCGAAATATTTTGAATTCTATCGCATGCCACCAACTCCAACAAATTGGGGAAAATCGAAGGAACACCGCCCAATCCAACGACGAAAACAATTTAGTCTCAGCACCACCTCAAACAACTTTTAGATATACACTTGAATTTCTTGGATAAGGGACTGAATGTCTTTGGAACTAACTGATCCATAGACTCGGAAGTATAACGTCAGCCAGGAGTATGTACCGAGACAGAGACGCCTATTATTCAGAGCCGATATTTTAACAGTTGGTCTTATATTTCGTTTAGGGTAGTGCTTGCGTAATGACTTGACCCGCTGCTATCCCCGCTCCCCTAACCCCAGACTATAGTCTGCATATTTTGTGAACTGATCCAACACCAGCAGAAATTAATACATAGTACAGTCATATTTGAATTGCCAAAACCAGCAATAAGCCGTGGTTTCGATCATACGCAGGGACCGAAAGTCAAACAAACGGCATCCACGCATTGCTGTTGAATCAAATCAAGTTATCCGATCGAAATGTTCGCCGTTAAATTCAAGTTCTATAGGAAATTATTGACTTTTATATTTTGTTTCCAATTCACAGAAAATCACAGATTATGCGATGATGACATTGACGGCGCCCTAAAAATCTATACTCTGTTCACGTTAAGAATACAATGTGTAGATCAATAGTACTACAAATTCCTCGACAGTGATTGGCTAATAACTACGCCCAATTTACACAATGCCCATCGTAATTGATATGTGGCTTGATAGTTACGATGGTTATATTCTGCGTTCATTTACTATTGGAATGGTGTGTATATACAGTAACGAAAATTTTTTTGGATAACAGTGTAATACAACCTTAATTTTAAGTTATGTGCGTACAAGTCAATACGCTACCCCTCAAACATAACTTTAACTGTTCGATACTTCTCGTTTTAATTGTGTCTCGCCTTATAACTCCAGATACTACATTCTTAACCTGAACGTACTATAAGGCCTCCCAATTCTTGAAATTCTGCAGCACCCTACGTAATTAGAAACCATCCTGTTACTCACAAACATCCTAAGAATTTCAATCCATATTCTTCCAGATCTGAAAATCATTTTCCCCCTTATTACTCCTCCTATTTACTTTCCCTTCATTTCCCTCGCCCATCGCCTAATTAACATAATCCAAGGCGACTTTCGTGTATTACTTCGCCGCTCACAATGAAACTTTTATCAAAAACAAACTTGTTTACCGCGTATAAAGTAAACCGGTGAACGGGGATGAAGCACGCAAATTTCCCCGAAGACGAGAAGGTGAAATTAACGTTAAATATACACGCGAAGACCGAAAACGTGCGGGGAAACACAAAAGAGTGAAACATTAAGCGAAATTTTAGACGAAATTATCACCTATAATTTCGATTAAAAATTATAGATACATGAAAATAAAAATTTGTCCACGTGGCGCAATTAAATTTTTGAAATTCGCCGGAGTTTATTGGCATTCCTGTACAGAGGCGGCACGTAGCGGAATTCCCGCCAACTATGGCACCGATAGATGTCGCCGACGACCGACTTTCTCTTATCATTCTTTAGATTTTCCCGGACGTCTCGCATTACATTGGCGGTAGCCGAAGGCGAAGGAGGTCTCGGAGGCTCAAGTATATATTGGTTGAAACGTGGGGAATTGATGTTTGTTTACAATTATTGCTTCGCATTTTCGCCGGAATGTAAGAGTTATTCGAATAGAAATTGTACTTCTATGTTGAAATTTGTTATTAGCTTTTTAACACCAGAACTTCTAAGTATTTTAAAAAAATTTCTAGATTTCGTCACAGCTCTGATATACATAAAAATACCACGGTCGTTTTGTAATTGTTTAAGTTTCACTTGAATTCGATTCTCTAAAGAAAATTTGCAACGGATTGGGGAAAGATATTCGAATTTCATTCTACATATTTTTGTCGTTTTTCAAAAATTTATACCAAGAATAAATACAAATTTTCGATCATTCATCATCGATTTTCATCCATTACAGGTCCACGGTAAAACTGCTAAAGACACGATCCCGGACAGCATCTCATTTGGGGCATCGCGTGAAAATATATTCTAAACAAAGTTTCGCGGCTGCACTCAAAATTCCAATTGGCGCATCAATACGATGGTTCGAAAATTGGAAATGTTTAGCAGATTACATGAAAATCGGTATTTGGTCGCTTCTTGAGTGGCTGGTAATGGATCTGACGTTAGTTTCGCATTTTGCAAAGCGCCCAACTAAAGATGGCGCTCAACAATCAACCAAATTCCAACTTTCTCCTCACTAACTGTTGGGCGGTAAATATAAACGATGAAAGTCACGTTATGAGGCAGATTTGGACTATTATTATAAGTAAGTTAAGAAAATTACATGAAAATCGGTATTCGAGCGCTTCTTGGATGGCTGAGAATGGATCTGACGTTAGTTTCACATTTTGGAAAATGACCAACTGAAGTTTGCCCTCAAAAGTGAACCAAATTCCTCACGAACTGTTATGCTTTGAATGTAAATGATAAAGGTTACGTTACGAGCCGTATTTGGAGCATTGATCTCGTAAGTGAGTTAAGCAAATTACAGCAAAATCAGTATTCAGTGGTTTCTTGGGTAGCTAGTAACGACTTTAACGATAATTTTGCAGTTTACAAAGTGATCAACTGAAGTTAGTGCTCAAAAGTCGACAAAATTCCGACTTTCTCTTCACTAACTGTTGTGCGATCAAAATCACGTTATGAGACAGATTGGGGGCATTAGCCTCGTAACTAAGTTAAACAAATTACATCAGAATCAATATTCAGGAATTTGTTGGATTGATGGAGCAATCCGATGTTAGTTTTGCATTTTATGAACGACCGACCGAAGATGGCGTTCAGAAGTCGATCAAATAACGACTGTACTCTCACTAGCTGTCATGCTGTAAGTGTAAATAATGAAAAAGTCATGCTATGGGGACGAGTTGTAGTATTAGTCTCGTAACTATCGGAATGCGTCGAAGAATTGCCAATTCACTTAGTTTTTCATGGCAGGTCGAAAATTGGAAGAGCTTTGCAAATTACACGGAAATCAGTACTCGCGGGTTCTTTGGGCTGCTGATTACAAATCAGATACTAGCTTCGCACTTTAAAAATGGCACTCTAGCAACGAACAAAGTCCGACCGTGCAGTGAGACATGACGGGAGAGTTATCATCGTTGGGCAAATTTCAGGTCTTGTAGCTATTGAAATTCATCGTTTCCCCATGGATTCTATAATATAGCGGATCGTACGATTTGAGTTAAGTTCTCCAATTTGTATAAGGTTTTTGGGTATTGAGGTTTTAAAGATTGCCTATGACTATGTAACCTTGCGTTTTGTAAACATTATCGCCTGGATGAAGTGCGAGACTATCTTGTCGAGAGAACACCGTGAATCGTAACATATCTTCATTCCAATTGGTCTTTGCAATGTTTTTCTTCTCTTTTTGGGTGGGATAATAATTTGATAAGTTTGTAAGCGCCATCTTCCTTTGGCCATTATGGAAAAGGGAAAGCTTCAGATTCGTGTTCAGCGAGACTAAAATCCCGAAGATATCTGTTCCTATAGAAACGGGGGTGGCACTTTTCTAACGAATGCCGAAAGTTGCGAAAGTAATACCGCAAATTTGCCCCATAAGACGATGTTCTCATCAGTTTTTACTGCGTACCAGTTAGCGAGGGAAAATCGTAGTTTGATTGATTTCGGACCGTCATTTTGTCAAATGCGAAACGGACGTCACATTCGTTCTCATCGTCCCAAGGAAAATCCAACATTGAGTTCCACGTAACTTGACAAAGTTTTCCACCTTTCGAACTGCGATTTTGAATTTTAGAAACCATCGCTGAATTTTGTTCTTGTTTTTGTGTGTGTCGATGCGATGGCCCAAAGGAGATACTACCTCGCACCGTATCTTTAGCAGTTTTACGCTGGTCTGTAATAGACTAGTTTGGAGGCAGAAGACATCTAACACCCCCGCCCTGACCATTTCTCAATGTCTCTATCCACTTAAATCATATTCCACTGGAAGTAGTAAGCCAAAATCAGAATCGGCAAGATCAGAAAAATACACTGGTACTTAGTCACCAAATTACGTATATTTCTGCATTACTGTGGTATCCCGCCTTTCTACTTCTTGATTGAAAACTCTCATTCGAAACGAGCTTAATGTACACTAATTCTCTAAAATCTCATCATAAAGTTACTCATCACCATCATTACTGAATTGGTCCGTTATTACTGAGGTTTGATTAACCTTCCTATACTCACACATACGGTCTGTGAGACCGACTTATATAGTATAGTATACGTCTTTCATTTTGACGTGAGTATAGGAAGGTTAAAGAGTGGATGACGCGTTATCATTAAGTAGTGTAAACCGGTCTTTGTCTCCACGTACGTGCAAGGCGCGACATTAAAATTCGGAGAAATAAGGGCATCAGTCCAGTTTACGCTACTTAGTGAGAACACGTCATCCACTCCTTTATCAAAACTTAGTTATTACGAATACAATTCTGAACATATCTAGGAAGCTCTCCATAAACATACAGATATACATATACGTACGACGTCACAAAGAAACCCAACACCCAAAAATTCCCCCACGCAGGAAAGTTTCGAACGACGTCGACATTTATCACGTGAGAATTAGTTTTTCGTCAATGATCCATAGCCAATCACAAGGGCCCTAACAACGCGACAAGGTGGCAATAAACATGTCTACCGGTTCAGTTCCCTCGTTCGAAGGAATGATTAAATTAACAGTCTCTTTTACTTGACTTTATGCTCCGTGTACGACTGATGGTAACGTATTAGTTTTGGAAGCGAAAGCGTTAAATGTAAACGCCCGGTGAACCAATGAGTTTTGACTTATGCCACGGGTATTAGCTAAATTATGTATATATTTCTTTGTCAGTATTTATGGCGTTATCTCATGCTTCTTGAACGAAATTTGGAGTAGAAATTAACCTTCCTATACTCACGCGTACGGTCTGTGAGACCGATTTATATAGTATAGTATACGTCTTTCATTTTGACGTGAGTATAGGAAGGTTAATAGGAAATGATAATAATATTTTCCTGTAAATACAGCCCAAACCGAAGTCGAATTTATATTTTCCCCCAAAATTGTTCGACTTACGGAAAATTTAAGTTAAAGAAATGTAGCTATTTCCATTGTCTAACCAACGCGTATCTGTTGGATTAGAAGATGTAGTCTTTGGAAAATTAAGTGGGATTTCTTCGGTATTTCTTTGTCTGAATATTTTTCTGGAATTATCTTCAGCTTCGTCCTTGAAATTCCTTACGAAATGAATGAAGATTGCGTCGGCAGTTTGCACCTCCCTCTTCTGTTTTTACTGTTAATTTCATGTAATTGACACGTCATTAAAATTCAGTTTTATCATTTTTCATTATGCTTTTTTTTGTCTACTATATTTTTATAGAATCTATTTATTTCTTTAATATTATTATAATACTCTTATTTTCTGGTTATGAAGACCGCACGATTAAAAATAATCGCCACACAATGGACACCCGCGGGGCAAATATGTAAGCACCACTAGATTACATCTCACGCGCGACATTTCATTTCTAAAGCGTTTCTACTGAGGATGATAATTTAGTTGTCGAAATACGTATTTAAATCTTCCAAATAAATACGTAAGAGACGTATGTACATACATATACATCAAACCACAATCTTCAAATTACTCTCATTTATTCGAGGAAATTTTAAATCTGTTATTAAATCGCCTTGAAACAATCATATCAAATGCGTGTTGATGAATTCTAAAAAATTCTGTTCTAAACGTCCATGAATTGGACGTCGTAAAGTAAATTCAATCCTGTTAAAAGTTCGATAAAGAATGATTACTTCCGTTATTATCGAAAGCACGTTGAAAGCATTTATTAGTCCATAAAACGGGATTGTTTGTATGCGTTCTGAATCAGATAGGTTTCATACGTATTATAAAACTATTAGAATTTTTTGCGAATGCAATGAGCTCTTAAATATCGCCAGTAATGTCTTAATTTAAAACAAATCTTCGGAAGGCTTTCATCTTATGAATGACCTACGTCTTGTCCTTCTTAACACATTGCGAAATACATAAAATGTAGATGATTTTGTATATAAAATTGGTTTAATAGAGGAACACGAGGTTAGATCAGATAATTGTAATAATCTTTAACCTCTGGTGATTGTGTGGCACGAATAGACAATATAAAAGTTGCAAAGTTGACAAAGAATTAAATCCCTGACATGAGTACAGAGAGGAAGGTCTCCGATGTGATGTGATAGCAGAATACAATAGTCATGGTCATTGCGTTACTAAAGCCGCGAACACATTTCTGTATTGTGTTGATCTGCATGTAACGGAATATTGAACCGATCACCACAAGCCTGTTATTAAATGTGAGGGTGCACATTCCTCAGATGTTAAATTATATGATGCAAGAAAATCCACTGCCATCTAATTTTCGTCAGATAGGGTCAGATGGAGTCTAAAGATAGGCGTCCACCTATCCGCATCGTACGTATCGGACGCATCGCATCAAACGGATCGTAGTATTCTTTACATAGGAAGCCATAGAAGTGCGTCCACCTATCCGCATCGTACGGATCGCACGGATCTACCCGTCGGCAATGCCGACGCCGTTGCTCCGAGAGGCAACTTTTGCGATGCGTGCCGATGACTCACTACGAAAGTCCGATAGTTGCATCGCAAATCCAATAGCTGTCGATACTGTGAACGCATTGGAAAGAAATAATCCGTTTAAGGTAGGCGTCCACCTATCCGCATCGTACGTATCGGACGCATCGCATCAAACGGATCGTAGTATTCTTTACATAGGAAGCCATAGAAGTGCGTCCACCTATCCGCATCGTACGGATCGCACGGATCTACCCGTCGGCAATGCCGACGCCGTTGCTCCGAGAGGCAACTTTTGCGATGCGTGCCGATGACTCACTACGAAAGTCCGATAGTTGCATCGCAAATCCAATAGCTGTCGATACTGTGAACGCATTGGAAAGAAATAATCCGTTTAAGGTAGGCGTCCATCTATCCGCATCGTACGTATCGGACGCATCGCATCAAACGGATTATTTTTTCCAATTCATTCACAGTATCGGCAGCAATTGGATTTGCCGACGCAACTATCGGACTTTCGTAGTGAGTCATCGGCACGCATCGCAAAAAGTTGCCTCTCGGAGCAACGGCGTCGGCATTGCCGACGGGCAGATTCGTACGATCCGTACGATGCGGATAGGCGGACGCGCTTGTATAGGTTCCTATATAAAGAATATTACGATCCGTTTGATGCGATGCGTCCGATACGTACGATGCGGATAGGTGGACGCCACCTTACTGTGAACGTATTGGAAAAAAATAATCCGTTTGATGCGATGCGTCCGATACGTACGATGCGGATAGGTGGACGCCTAGCTTAAAGACATCAGATGGTTTTAGATAAAAGTGCACGCATCACACAACTATTGATATGGAAACTTATGAAAAGAAAAACACTACCTTGCTACACTACCACTTTTTCGTAGTAGTGGTTAATTCTTTTTATACTGCTATCCAAAAAATTTATGCTCCCCTCAACTTCTTTTTCTAACGTTAATTGAATTTTAGGGTGGAGGTTGTTAAGATGATTTAGGATGTTTTGTAGTTCTTCATTTTCCCCCTGAAACAGCAGAATTTCGTCTACGTACCTATACCAGCACAGAATTTTATTGGATGACTGAATTGTAAGGAACTTTTTTCCTAAATTAGACACAAAAATTTCCATTAAGAGAGGACTGAAAACTGAGCCCATAGTTACTCCATTTCCTTGTTTGAAGAATTGATTATTATATGGAAAGTAGTTTTCATTTATGCAAAGTTCAAATAATTGTAAGATCTCTTGGCGGATTACCAGGTTGATGTTGGTTTCTATGAGTATGTTTTTATTAGGGAACATAGTAGTTACGTCAAAGGATACAAGTGTTGCGTTGTTGGGAATTATGATATATTTTATTTTGTTGACTTAAAATATGGAGCTTTTAATACTGTAAGGTGATTTGAAATCTGTAAGTTTTCTGAAAACAGTATTTAGTTTTATGGCTATATTTCTAAGGGGGCTGTTAGTATAGGATACTACGGATCACTTCCTAGGAACAACACACAAGTTTCCTGAAGCTAATAACAATAAGATAATACGCACCGCACTGAAAAGCCACAAACTCAATGTATTAGAATCAATAGAAATTTATAAACACAGCAAGGATAAATGGATAACCCTCCTCAACGACCAAATAGACTTAATCACGTCTTCTTTGTTTGACTTTTTCTAAGTATGTATTTTTTAATATCATATGGTTAGTCGAAATCCATAGACACTATAGTTAATCTTACTTAATGATCAATTATGCCTAATTGATCATTGACGTCCTCAAAGTTTGAGATAATCTAAATATTTATACAAATAGTTGTTTAAGCATAGTTATAAGATACTTTGAGTGTGTCAATGTAACAGTGTTTACGAAACTGCAGTCACTTTTTTAAATAAAAAGCAAAGTAGTAATGCAACAAAGTAATATTTTTCTTTTCATAAGTGATAATGTGTTACCACAAGGTTGTTCCGTTGACTACTCAATCACACATCTTAGCTGTAGATATTATAATTGATTGATTTCCTCTTCTTCCAATAGATTTATTAATGTGTGTTATCCGCCTGAAGATGCCCTGTTGAGATATGTGTCGTGTATCCAACATTTTCTATTCTTAGAGTTAAACAATAAGTAGTAAACGGCTAGTTTAGCACATTCCTCCAATTCGGCTGATATTGTTGAATCCATCTTGATGTCTCATCGCACAAACACGTACTACGTACATAATCGGAATTATTAAAAAATATAAATTAAATCAATACCTACATGGTTCCACGAGGAACACCAATATTCTATTGCCTTTACCTCGTAGGTCAGCCCTATTTCAAAGAAATCTCTTGTATTTGGGGTGCAAATTATTCAAAAATATCCTTATGCTGTGAAAGCGAGCACTAATTTTAAACATTTTAGAAAAACTGTTGGGCATAATCTGTTGGAAATTAATTGTTATTCTCTAGATGAAATTTGATGTGTCAATTTATTTTGTGGATAATATTGCATTTACGTCATGTATTGTCTAGAATGTTATAGATCCTGTTCGAGATTGGTTTGGTACAAGTGCAAATGAAGAGTATTATTATTATTATTATTATTATTACTGTTATTATTACAGTACACATACTCTTATATTGAATCATATCACAACACAGCAATGTGTTTAGAGCGTATCACAATCACAACACACATTGCAGCCGAAAAATGTGTTTCCGGCTTAAAATAGTAAGCAAGCAGTTAGAGATTAACGAATTCATATATGGGAACAAGAATAAAAGCAAGCAGGAGAGAATTAGAATTTCCCCAATTTCCCAATTTCGTAAAAAGTCGAAAAGAATAATTCGGGAAAATTTCTTCGGAATAACATATCAGCTCAAGTATCAACTTCCGTTTGCCTATACAAATATTTAAGCCAACAGTATAGCTGAGGGTGTCTACCAATGCTTGTTTGAAACCGGAAATGTAATTACGTGCACCAAGTTGCTAACCTTGTCGAGATTGCTTTGATAGAAAGAATCTACTATTACCCTTTATCTTAACTTATAATTAGAGACAATACTAACATAATTTTTTACATTTTTGTTTTTGAATAAGGTCCTTTTGCTAGAAAAATTAATAATCAGGCGATTCCAAAGATTTTAACCAAACAAAGAAGAAAAAGCAAAATTGTTATTAAAAAGTTGTTAAACCTTTAGTTCTGTTCTAATCTTCCAATCGGAAGAGGTGACCATCGTGAAATGAAAGCACCAACATAAGCCAGGATGAATTAAATATGATTTTGAACGAGTTATCCCGTGAAACCTCGTATTTGGACTTTTGCTTATCTCATCTCTTAATTCGACACTAAAGATCAACACATACAAACTGAACAAAGCCATACTACTAGAAAAATTCTTCCACGATTACGTTGCTTATCTTTCACAAAAAAGGTAGAAACGTATTTCCACTAACAACAGTCCTAAATTCCCCGACAAGCTCGTACATATAAAAGATGACACATTCCGAGGACAAATTGCTATTCATGAATTATAACCATTCTGAGAGTACTCGAGTCAAAAGAGCGAAACACAACTTTTTACGCGGCTCTATAGAGAGGAGATCGCTACTCTCGCATTACTTCTACGGCTCTTCTCGCGGGAAAAACTTTGCTCGGGGAATTGTAATGAATAAAAGTCCAGGAGTTCGCGCGCGTACACGACGATGAATGCGCCCTTGTGTAATATGAAGCGCCACTCTTCTTACTTATTTCGTATTCATTTTGTTCGGTATCGAAATTTATTGCCACGGTAGGGTTGATTTTTAACGATACCGATGGGAAAATTTCGTAACGTAAGTTTTTATGAACCTGAATTCTTTCGTTGGGATGGATTAGAGCTTGGATCTAAGATTCTGGTTTTGCGAAATGTTTCTCGTAAGATTTAGTGTTATTGCATGAATGAGTAATCATTGAAAAGTAGACAATTGAAATTGTTTCAACCCATGAGGTATTAGGTTTATATCTAACGTGAAAGTTATGACAGTTCTGACTGAGTTTTGAGCAGAGAAGCATCGTTGACATATTCGGCATTTTAATCATTTCCTGAACGTCAAATATCCAACGTTAACAATCTACTGCTACCTTCACAGTAGCTTAAATGAAAGTCATGCTTGTGGCCAACGTTATTATGATTCTGACGTGCCTTCTTTTTGTACAAAACTTTTACTATCCGATTTTGATCTTCAGATATCGTCGCCCAACAAATTTCCTTATCATGGGCTGAGGTAACGTTCTAAGTATCTGGAATGGTCATCGCCTTCCCAAAACAAAGAAAATGTTTTGTTAGTAAAGATTTTGGAAGATATATCTCATTCCTAATTTAGTTGACTTGGTAAACTAAACCCTTACTCATCACCTACAAGACTGCGCGACTGCAGTAGTCTTTCAAAAGAGATAGAGGGGTGTAAAACTTTAAATCCGACCGTATGCTCTAATTGAAGGCTCACTTCCCTAACTTACCCATTGAAAAACGAAGGTGCAGTTCCTCCAAAATCATCGGCTTTGTAATTGGAAGCTCAGAATTATCCGAAAGATTTTTATGAGATAATTCAAAATCAAAATGAGCTTGATAATCTACCACAATTCTCCGCACTATCTTGCAAATTAAGCAAACTACCTACTCGAAAGTGATACGGATTTGAAAAGAACTACTGGCTGCTATTTTGGTGTGCAGTTGAAGCTAACCACATGTTACAGATTACTATGGAGATTTCTTGAGATTAAGCAACAATTTCCTTCCCTCAATCTTGTTCCAACACTTTCAGAAAGATGGCGGAATTACTAAACATCAACGCCTGAAGCAAGACAGCAATTACAAAGTTTAATTCTTAAAACAGGGCCGGTAGTTTACTTCAGAAGAGTAAAAAGAACGAAATTTTAAGGGTAGGATTCTTAACTTTATAATGATCTCGAGTGTACATTCTACCCTAGGGCGCCGAATATATGAATCTGTTTGCGTTACAAGATCGACAAAGAAACGAAATATAAAGCTTATAAAAAGATAAAAATGAACGAGTGACGTGACGTGTTCTTTGATGTTGCATTCTGAGCGGAGGAACGGCTTGGGCGCTAACAAAGTATCGTAGAAGACGATATTTCTCTTTGTTGTTTCCTAAATTAAGGTGGGGATCAGTCATTGCACTAAACAAAGGTTATTACATGTATGATGGTATGGAAATGTTGAATTTTCTATGTAACTTTTCTGGCGATACATTGAATGTGTAAAGTGCTGTAGCATTTGTGATACCTTTCATATTAAGTTTATGCCACACAATAATCGTATGTTCAAAAGTGCTTGAGATGAAGGTCAAATCAACGGTGAGAAATTCAAAATGTAAGTTGGTACAAAAGCAAATATTCCAAT
Organism: Chrysina gloriosa; assembly: GCA_038088585.1. Classification (NCBI taxonomy): domain Eukaryota; kingdom Metazoa; phylum Arthropoda; class Insecta; order Coleoptera; family Scarabaeidae; genus Chrysina; species Chrysina gloriosa. The sequence goes on along the minus strand of CM076093.1, from coordinate 22,633,055 downwards.
AATCTACAGCTGACAAATGTTATACGCTCTTTTTGATTTTCGCTTTGGATTATTTCTTATGGCCTTGTCTGAGTGTAATATTTAAAAAATAGGCCCTTTTCAGAAGTACTGGACGTTTTTAGTGCGCTAAGGTAAGTTAACGTGCTTTATTTTGTTGTTCATTACCACCATTAATTTACGGATTATACCTTTTAATTTTAGCGAAAATTATGGCGTTTACGTCAGAACGAGATGCCTTTATTTTAATGACACTGCGCTAGTCGAAAAGTTCAACATTGATGTGTCCTGGATAGAAAACACAGTTCAAGTACGCCAAATCCAACGCTGTCGGCCGTTTGGGGAAGTTAACTCTAGTTTTGGAGATATTTACGAGTAAAGATTGTACAAAAAAAAAGACCGAAGAAATACGTTTTTCCGTACATTTCAACCATTCCTTCATCAAATACCGTTTCAGTTCGACAAAATTTCTTCGTTTCATGCCATACTTTTCACTTTTTCTAACTTACCGAGTATTCAAGGTTGCAGAAAGTATAGAAAAATATATAATAAGTCTATTTGTTCCAAAGAAAATGTGTATTTTCCACATAGAAATATTTTTATCTCAAACATCCCAACAACTTTTTCCCACTATACGAATGTTCGAGTCTTGTCGTTGCTTGGGATTTCGTCGAACTGAAACGAGATTGAGAGTCAACTTCGCAAAACGGCCGACAACGTTGGATTCAGCATACTCGAATTGTGTTTTCTACCTAGAACCCATCGATCTTGAAAAAATAAGTTGCCGACTAGAGCACAGTGTAGTCAATATCCTATAATCGTAGTGCAAATATAAATGCAAATGGATCTTGGACGTATGGCTTGGAGTCTTGCATTCAGCAATCTATACAGCAGCTAACATAATATTGTTATAAACTTGGAAAAAACGAAATGCATTTTGAAGGGAAAGTCTTCCGGGAGGCCAACAAAGTTAATAGCGGAAACACTCGATGATATTCAACACATGTTTTAAGAGACAATTTTATAATAAATCTGGAATTTAATGTTGATTGCTGCATTTTAAATAATTAATAATGAATCTAGGGAATTCGTGTTGAATACATACCAATAGTGTACGTTCGGTTGCCTATGCTATCATCTCAGTCATTTTTGACCATATTGTATGTATGGAGCTTAAGATCTTTTCCATCGAACAGTTTGATTACTATTAAGTCGTGAATGTTCAACTGTAAAGAATACGCAACAATGTTTTCAATAAAGATATTTCTTGTCATTACCACATCGATTTGAGTGTATCGGAAATCTGATTTCTGGAAGAATTAATTATCATTAATTAATTATGAATGCATTTTGAATGATACATTCTCCTATTATTCTTCGTGTTGCAAAGTGTTACAGTTCTTATTTCAGCCCAACCTTCTCGAAATCACTTCCGTCTTCTTTAGGATAATTTCCTGAAAATTTTGAGCAGGATCAGTACTTCGTACATACCAATAGTGTACGTTCGGTTGCCTATGCTATCATCTCAGTCATTTTTGAACATATTGTATGTATAGAGCTTAAAATCTTTTCCATCGAACAGTTTGATTACTATTAAGTCGTGAATGTTCAAGAGAGTAAAGAATACGCAACAATTTTTTCAATAAAGATATTTCTTGTCATTACCACATCGATTTGGGTGTATCGGAAATCTGATTTCTGGAAGAATTAATTATGATCAGTTAATTATGAATACATTTTGAATGATACATACTCCTATTATTCTTCGTGTTGCAAACAGTTCTTATTTCAGCCCAACCTTCTCGAGACCACTTCCGTCTCCTTCAGGATGATTTCCTGAAAGTTTTGAGGAGGATCAGTATTTGAAAGTTCGTAGAACTTCATCATTAAATCGCGTCGTTTCTATTTTACCAACCAGCGTCAAGAAGTAGCTAGATGCGTTTGTTTCCACTGTACCAAATTGAACGCTCGTTATTAAATACCTTCGCATCGCATCTACGTTCTTCCATATCCTACATATAACGCACCCGAAATAAATTCCTCCGGTAATTCCGACAAGTCCATCTTTCCGGCTTCCTGTCCTAAATGATTTATCATTGTTTTACGCCGACGCTCGTCATGAGTCATCGCCTTTTTCGCCCGGTCACCCTCGCTCGGCTTCGTTTTTATTGTGACGGTAATTGGAACGGCGGCGGCGGTGGCGGCGGCAGCGATGGTAGCGGCGATCCGTAGGTGCCCCTGCGTGGTATTCGTTTCACCTGCTCCGTACGCGACGGCGGCGGATGTTTCAATTTAAACCTATTTAGTTAATTTCGTGCCTTTATGCCCGCGCGGTAAACGATGGAAACGATGAAGGCTTAATTCGGATCGTGAGAGCACTCAATTAACGTTTTAAAGGGCTTTTTTGGGGGAAGTCGACTGTTTCGTACACGTGTTTTTAATTAATACTTTTCTGAGGGTGGTATGGTCGTTGGAAAGTAAAATTCATCGGGTTAGTGTCGGATTTTGTTGTGTTTTTATGCGTTGGTTGCATTGTTGGAGTAACACCTTACGTTAAGTTGTTCTGGGAAGCGATTACAGTTACTGTCCATTTGCAAAATATTTTCATTAAAAAAGTTGTAAATTTAATCCATTTTCTAATTCGCGTGTTCTGAAGATATTGGCAATTCATTGATAATAGTAATCATAATAATATGTATTGCATAATGTACAAGAATAGCAACACGTCATATAGAACAATAGAAGACTATTTGTGTAGAAATTCATTAAGATTATATGGTTCGACATTACATAGAAGAGTGTGTACTTTTGTTTTAAATATAGAAAATAATGTTATATCCTTAATGTTGTTGGGTAAATTATTTAAAAATTTTATACGCAGCACAGTTTTTGAATGCAAACTTTAAAATTTCCATTATGCAAATGCCGTATACTTTTCAAAGGTTGTGTTGTTTAAATATCAACATCTACAGGACTGACGATAATCCGGACGAAACATTCATGGAACAATTTTCTTCTGTATTACAAAAGTGCGAGTTATATCGCTACCACTACCCCAGAAAATAATGCCAACATCATCAGAGAGCGAAGTTAATAATTTAGTAATTCACAACACCTCTCTACCTCGAAAATTTGAGGTTGTATCTGGAAGGGATCATTTCTTTCGATCTTGACTCCCATATCTCTAAGTCTCTTCCTATTTCTCAGTAGGTCTCTATTTTCTGATACCACGGATTCTGCAATACGTGTTTCCTAGCCTCCCTGCTTTAAAAAATATTGGAATAAAATTCTGGTCGAATTGCCTCGAACTTGCAACACGATTTGATACACCTGGAAATTAGCATTTCGATACCCGTAAAAACAGTTAGAAGTTCTATCAACAAAATGCTCTAGAACGATCTCCTGCAACTTTTATTGAGACCATCGAGGTGAAAGATGGTCTTTCTTTAATATTGAAAATTTGCCTATTTTCATTACTACTTACACTACTATCGTAGTCACTCAAGACTAGGTCTGTGGTTGGGTAGTGAAGCTCCTCAAATCGACCGTCCTTTACAGCATACTGAGCAATGATGGCCTTATGAATAAATGGATTGTCTAGTAGAAGGCTCTCAGTTTGGCTCAGCATATCGCTCGTCTCCTTTCTGATGTCACGGATTTCATGCAGTAAACTGGCGTAGTATTTTCCGTGCACTGCTGTATGGGGTTCCTTAACATCGTCATCATCATCATTATCGTTTTATCCTTTCTACCTTTCGGTGTGAGTGCTTTTTAAAATCAATAAGTACAGTTCCCTTTATGTCGTAAATCTTTCCGGCCACCTTTGCGTTCCTCGTCTAGTCAACGCCATTCCGTAGACTCCCTTTTTAATAGAGGATCAGAATAAAGTATCAGAGTTTCATTCCCTGTCAACATTAACCGTAGTACCACGACAAAAGTCTAAGAACTGCTCACAATTGATCATACGCTGCCGATTTTTCGCTACTGGGGTATCGGTCTGGTACTGACCCCTCCATCATGGAGGTGCTCGAGAAAAATGCGTCCCATAGTTGTTTCAGAAAAATAAAACCTTGCTCATAATTCACTTCTCTTTAAACACCTATCTGGACGTTTTCTGGTGAAAGCATTCCTACTGCTGGATCTGCACTTGATTAGTCTTCCATGTCTTCCCGGCCCAAATAAAACTGTTTTGCCAATCCTTCGACTATGAAAACCGAAGGTGGGGATTCACCTTAAATATCATCCAGACGTTGTTTAATCTCATTGAGACTGAGGCCCTCTTTCGTGAGGAATTTAATCACGACTCGGTACTCAATTCAAGATGTCGCTATCTAACACTGCCACTTTTTTAATTCTAAAATTAGGAACTATTGGTGGTTACCTCGAACCTTATTTCACATTTTTTATATTGTTTCCGGTTTCTATTCAGTAAACTTAGGTTGTAGTTCATATATATCGTATTAGATTTTCACCTACTGTCAATGGATGGGCCATAGGGATGTCAATTAAAATCTAGCACATCGGCACAGGTACCCCTGTAGCTGATAGAAGTGGTTTAAATGTTGAAGAAATGCGTTAGGAAACTCCAAGGACAACAACGAAATTACACGAACAAATTTAGATAAAATTTTGCAACATCTTCCTCTACACAGGTCAAGTGATAGCGTAATCTTGCATAGTTATTCGGACAATGTCTTTGATCATGACTACCTGACCGATCCACCATACCTTTTTCTTAAATAATATAATCCATAATAGCTACCTTATCCCTACTTGCCTTTTCCTTAGTAAATTTCTAGATTTCTCTGTGTTTGTGGTGTGCGTTTGCGACAACTAAATATTTCTATTGCTGAGCTATTCAGATTCACCCTCTTCCCCCATCAATTCCTTGACGTTACATGTTACAAATTTCAATTCGTCCTCTTCCTTCCGGTTAGACATCTCCATTATCGTATTATTATTCGTTCTTTGTCGTTTAGGCTTTATTGTTAACTTTGCATCCGTCCCTTTATCCATTTCTAGTTTTTGTATACGTATCTTAACCTTGGCTTTTGCCCGTTTTCGAGTTCCCCTGTTACGTCATTACACCTCCGTTCAACATCATCAATTATAATTCTTTGATATTTTATTAATACTTTCTTTCCATGTTGTCTTTCCTCACTAGCTCTCTTACTACTACAAAACGTACGTGTTTAAATACAATACCTTTTAGTTCTTTGTTAGAGATAAGAAGCGCAGTGAATCGATTAGATATTGATTGTATACGTCACACAAAGAACGAGACGCTTTCTCTGAACGACTGTGCAAGATTACGTCATCGCTTAAGCTGTGTAAGAGCGTTGCAAAAGTATCCGCTCTGTAGCCATCATCTTATACCGTCAAGCTCCGGGCCGTAGTGATGATTGTAGATTATCGAACTGCTGCGCCACTGCAGCACTGCTTGGCTCTAAAAAGTACTAAGCCAATGCTTTCTGTCTGACTAAATGTTAGAATTCGGAGATCTATCAAATAGATGGAATTTACTAAGGACGATGGAGTTCACTATAACGGTAATAGCAAAATCCTTAAATTTTCCATAGAAAAAGTTTATATAACTTTATACCCGTTAACACAGAACTTTTGTCATTTATTTACCAACTCCTCGATCGGTCACAGTTTCGGAGGTTAAAATTCGAGAAACGTCCTTAGCGGCATTATCATATCGTCAATATTCTCGATTTTATTTTCGCTGTTAAATAAAATATTCACCGCTCGCTCCTATGGATCGTTTCTTTCTCGACTCTCCTATAGGATATCCATACATACATACATTTATTAGTTTATGCGATACGACGGCGCAATCTTTAAACCAATTCCGTTATACCATAAAGATATGAAAAATGGCGTATAAAATAGGTATCGGCTCGTCCGCAATAAAAATAGGTTTATAGTTTTCGATTTTCGTCAACTTGCCGATTCGGAAACGAACGTATCCGTCGGGTCCGGCCGCTCGGTCCATTTAGTTTCACGGTGCGTGGAAACCAACATTAATAGAAATAGATATTTGTGTAGAAAGGCTGCGTTGCTATTTGGTTACCAGACCTAGCGTTTCCTTTGGAAAGATGTAGATTTATATTTTCATTTTCCGTTAGTGCAAAGTACGAAAGGATAGTAGAAAAGTTAGAAGTATTTCTAACCAGTATCGATGAATAACCAAAGTAACAGCAGTTCGTGTGATGGGAGAGTGAGGGACTAAATTCTGATTTCTTCAAAATTAGAGCATACCGATTCCGGTGTGTAAATTAGAGAAAACGTCATAACCACAGACGACTCTAAAGGTAGTTTCCACCAGTTTATTAGTTCCATTTTCAGTACTTCAGTAATTCAAAAGAAATGAGAAAACTAATCAGAAGAATTGCATAAATTTCATATGAGCCTTGGATCGAGTTGCTGCGATTTTACTCCAAGATTTTGCTCGCATTTCGGTTTTAGAGTTAAATTCTATTTTGATGTTTTCTTTGTGATCTGGTTTAGCACACATTCAACACGTTTGGTAGTACTGTATGAGGAGTATGGCATTGGTTATTGTTGACATAGGGCAAAAGTTTCTTTTTTTATTATTTTGAATCAACTTTGCACCAGGAAGAAATACGACCGTTTTTTAGAGCGCATACAAAGATATTAGTTGAACGCTTTGATATATCTCACTCACATCTAGCCTTCTCCAGGTCAGTTTATGTTTTCCTTTTAAATACATAATTTACGACGGGCCCATATGTTTAGGCATCAATTTATTTTTGGCGTGTGTTATCGGTATGTGTTGCCATCCGCATTCTTTCTAATTAATTATTTCACTTGAGTTTTTGTAACAGTTATTTTAGACAACTAAACTTTAGAAAACTAACTGGCTTACCTTAGAACGAGTAGTTAGCTTACCAGGACTAGTAGGTAAACGACTCCGAATATTATATGCTCAGTATGCTACTCCTTGATGAAGCGAGTACCGAAAATTTTGAAGCCCCCACATTAGAAAACGGGTAACAACCGAAACTTTTCAGGGGCTTCTGAATGCTTAGATTTCGATTTTGTGGATTGAACTCCTTCAGTCTTCATTTTCCTTTTTCTTGGCTCTTTCCTAATCGCCGCTTTTAGCGAGTGCATTTATCTGGTGTTTTGGTTGATCCATATTGTTTTTTTTTTTTTTTTTTTGAATAGAAAGCAATTTACCGGTTTCTTTTTATATTGTACCCTATTTTGACACGGATAGCTTCTTCGCGCTCAGAAAGTCGACAAAATCACAAAGTAATACATCTCCGCGGTACGAAATAAATAGATTTATGCTTGAGCGTCGTTCAGAAATGTTGAAAACTTATTTCCAAAGTGAGTGCTATGTCGCTGAAACAGTGCAAATTTGGAAAAGAGATTTCGCTAAAAATAATGCACCAAATTTGTGAATAAGTATCTTAAGACTTCCACAATAATTGATAACACAAGCTAGCCTCGTGATCGTCCTGTGCGTTTTATAAAATGCAAAAGAGAAAAACGATCACCCGCTTTGTTAGCATTTGTCGGTTTTGGCTTTAAAGCAGCTCTAAATTGATTCGGCGACTACGTAAACAAGAAAAATTATCAAATTTGGAGCTTGGAAAATACCTAGTCGTAGAGAAGCCAGTGCATCCTCAGCTTGCAACTATGTGGTGTCGTTTCTGGAGTGACGGGATTATTGGCCCATTTTTCTACGACGATGAAGATGGCAAGAACGTTACGTCCAGTGAAGAGCACTGCAGAGGTATAATAATCAATTGGGGGAGAAATTGTGGAATTGAACTTGGGCGAGATCTGGTTCTAGCGGGATGGTACTTCGTAGTATACTTATTATGTGAATAATAAAGACCTTAAGAATGAACATGAGACCGTTTATAACGATGTCATATACATGACAGTTATATGTATGTGCACAGGTCATTACAGATCTAGTATAAAGATAAGGTTACATCATCCCTGTTTTTTAAAATAAATGAATGAACCCAGAAGTTTCATTTTCTAGACAGATTATAATAAAGATTGCACGTATGGTTGTAGCAATGTGCCACATAACTAGAGAAAAGAAAAAAAATTACAAATTAAGTCTGTTTGGGGATTTGACCAACCTGTCACACGCCGTATATTTTAAATCGGAATTATCTACAGAAGGTGCCTCTTCTGTCAACAAGTCAGATCCAGGTGAGATCACCCGTTCGAGAAAATCAGCAACATAATTTTCTCTACTCTTCTCCTGTTGACAGACTGGCCCAATAGTCTTCAGAATGTGTTGCCTATTTTGTTTAAACTCGTTATCGTCTCGAGTATGAAGGAGCTCGGCTCTTCACGTTTCTTCTGCACATTTTCAGGTGTCCATGTGCTGACAGTTGTCGTCTTTACAAGTACTTCGTCTCCTTGTTTTAAATTTGGCAATCCTCTTGAATGAAATTAGATTTAACTAAACTAATCGGTAAATCAACAAATTTTTGGAAATTTTCAACAATTAGTAAAAGGAAATGAGCCACTTATTTATCATCTATAACGTAGAAAGTCTCGATGATATCTCAACTTGAAGACAAACAATTTGAAATTGCCTTCAATTAAACATTTGTCGACGATCGTCTTGCTCGAATCATGTACCTCTCCGAACTTTATACTAGCAAGCACGCGTTACAAGTTACAATATCCGGAAGGGCGTCATCTGTGGCGGTGCTGCCAGCTCGCCGGATCCAAGGTACTCCCGGATATTGGTCAGTTTTATTGCGCGACCGGAGTGCCGGGCCCGACGGACGTGAGTCTGTGCCCTCCTGTATGTTTTTCCAGCCATCATCTCGATATCTGCCGCGAACAAAAGATACGGGCGAAAGTAGACGGCGGGCGACGCGCGGGGAGCGTCCTCGAAGGAGGGAAACCTGGCTCCGATGAAGAAATAACATTTTATGTTGTTTTTACAGGCGAACGGTTGAAATTGCGTGTTCTCGTCCACCCCACCCCCTTTCCGCCGCGCGGTAGGACATAAAATCCCAAAAGAATTATGCTTCGAATTAATATCCCGAAGACGTTAAATTAATAGGCAGACATCCATTCCGATGAACACGGATCGGGTCTGGATGATTTTAGGCCGATGGTATATGAGCCGAAGGAATATCCGGTTAATTTTATGGCGGGATGAGATTTGGGGATAGCAGATTGGAAGAGACAGTTGGTCGTCTTGTTGCACAAAAGGAAAGTACAATAGTTATCGACATTGGTTTGTGTACGAGGACGATCGGATAAATTAGCGTCATCAAATATTTTTAACATCAGAAAAATGAAAGGTCGTGTTGTTGCTTAATGCATTTCCTTTCTCTAACGCATACATTTGCGATCTACCATATTATTTTATTAGGAACTGGTTACTAAAGCGTGGATAGAGTTACAATTACAAATGAAAAGTAGAAAGATAAGAGATCTACCTAACTGTGACAAAAATATCCTCACGGAGGCTTATTCGGCAACTTTCAACGAAAGTTGTGCAAAGGATTGCACTGCAGCCTACATTGCATATACCAATAATTATCAACGCAGGGGATTATGCTTTTATCGCAGATTGCAACCCTAGACCGGTTTCGTCCTTATTAGAACTCTTCAGTACGGTATAGCACTTCTGCGATAAACAAAGGAATAAGCCTTCGTGGGTATATTTTTGCGAGAGTTATGTAGATTTTTTAGTTTCCTACTTTTCATTTGATATTATTTTGTCATTGCTCATCACAATTTTTAGTGTTAATTCCGATTTGATGTTTTTAAAGAAAACGGAGGGTTTTGCAAAGGTATGCTGTATAACGTTTTTTCGAATACGAAGGTTATCAATTAAGTTACAGTTTATCAAAATATTTTTAACGCGTTTATCTGTCCTGGTCCAGCCTACATGTGACGTGTACAGGCAATATCGTAACCTTGAGAAAATAAACTTCCCAGCTATCTATTCTGAATGTAATATTAATAAATGCTCCGCTGTTTTCACAAGCCTTAAAAGAACAATATATGAGTATAAGTGTAGGGCTTTGACCTCTCAAATAATCCTGCATACCCGAAACATTGCTGTCCATCTTGATCCTACAACGAAAACGTATGGCATGATTACTACGTCATCTGGTTATGAAATATGTTTTTAAGTATGCTTTTTATTGATGTCAGGGGTGACTAGGTCACTTGCGACAAACACGGACGTAATACCTTCATCGAAAGTCATTCATGTTTTGTCAATACTTAATCTTTTGTTTAACTTCCAGTTCGAACATGTACATTTGAACTTCCATTGGTAAGTATCACTGTTGGATGAGGCGAGGTAATTATAAGACGAAAATCAAATCTTTTGTTATTTTAAGCTGTTAGAAATTACATAGAACATCTTTGAATGGTTAATTTGTTAAATTTATTACATATCTTTCTTAATATGGTTCTATTTTATATATTAGAGCCTTAAATAAGCTCATATCGATACAAAATATGTGTTTCATTTTTTTCCGCATCGAAGGGGTAAATATCCAACACCGAGTAAAAAATAAGACCGCTTATATTTACTACGCCTTACTGTTTATCCAGAAACCAAAGATGCCATAAGACAGAGCAGAGAAAAATGAAACAAAAAGTCATAACAAATTTACTAAAAAGTTTGTATTTTGTATTTTATGAAGTGAAAATCACAGTTTACACATTTATGCTTACTGAAAACTAATGTTTAGGCTTCGATTATTTGGTAACTATGTAAGAAATCTATAAATCAGACTTACATTTTGAACCTACATAATCTATAGCACCGAAAAATATTTTGAAAGAAACAAAAAGTAAAAAAATAGAAAATGGCATAAAAATTGGCCGAGGGTGGATAAATATATGACTAATTCGTTTCCGATTCTTCTTTCCTTTTTAGGTCTTTTTTAGGTTTCTTCCTTTTTAGATTCTTTCCTTTTTAAGTTCTCTTTCTTAGGTTCTGCCTTTTTTCGTTGCCTTCTTTCGGTTTTGTTTGTCTAAGTTTTCAATACTTTTCAGATATTCGTGTCAAAACTTTTCCTTTGCCGTCTATTTTTTGCCTTTTTCCAGTTGTGAGCTTAGTATGCTTAATTTTGTCCAGCAAAAGTTCTCAAATGAGCTCGAGTGGCACCACCGGTGACTCTATTTCCAGTAATGGTGGTGAACATTGATGTTTGTACATGTGAGAGGGATTCGATATGAATTCTCTCACAATGCACGTATTACGCATTTTTTACAGTTATTTTTCTACAGAAGTGGACAACCTGCGTTGCCACAGCCTCCTGCAGTAACTGCAGTCGCGCTCTTCGGCTACCCGCCGTGGGAGAAATGCAAATTACAAAATTTTGATCTTCTCTTGCCATCCGTAGACGTACGTTTCGCGGTTATACCGCTCGTCAGTACGGCTTTGCAAGAGGCTGTGGCAACGCAAGTTGTCCACTTCTGTAGAAAAATAACTGTAAAAATGCGTAATACGTGCATTGTGAGAGAATTCATATCGAATCCCTCTCACATGTACAAACATCAATGTTCAGACCATATATACATAAAATTTGTATACGAAATTACAGCTCTTGCAAAGCCGTACTGACGAGCGGTATAACCGCGAAACGTACGTCTACGGATGGCAAGAGAAGATCAAAATTTTGTAGTAATGGTGGTGAAACACATTCCATGTTTAGAACATTATCTTTGATTTTTGTGTGAGATCCTGTTTTTCTTCCTTTATTAAAAAGTTTTCCTTCCTTACCTACTTGAATATAAATTGTGAATTTTTCCCTATAGTAAGGATTTGACTGTGTTATAGTTGGTAGCAGCTTCCCTGTATGATAATTCACCATTTTTTACTCTGTCTAATGCTTCTTCTAATTTTATATCACTGTACTTTATAGTTTTTTTGTCGTTATTTCGAGGCAGTTTGATAATTATACTGTCTTACTTTTACCCTCTGCACTGTCTTATTTTTTTGTTTAAGACGCGTCTTAATTTTCCCACAAAAACGAAACGTCCTCAAAAGTCCCTATCGAGTTAGAGATTAAAACTACAAACCCCCAGGACAACCACACATCCTGCGTTCGTAGCTATTGAGAGAGACAGATTAAAAAATTCGTTGACTCCGAGGCAAAGATTTCGCGCTGATTTTTTTCCGATAGCTGTAAAATGCTATAAAACACTTCTTTCAATTCAATTTTATGCTATATAATTTTTTGTCCTATAAACTTAATAATAAACATTTTTATTTCCGGGTGTGACGTTCAGTTAGTTTATTTATTTCGTGGAATAACAAAGCTGTCTTATTTTTACCCAAAATATTGGCCATTGGTCATTTTTATCCCGCCTGACCCTAACACCTTCTAGTTTTCGCCATAACAGTGACAAGGACGAATTTAACGCAACTTTTCTATCCGAATAATATTTTTAAAAACCCTCTTCCTACCATCATTACAAATACCAGAAATATTCCTCGAACCTCATCCCCTTAAGTTTCCGAATCACTAAGTAATACAAAAACATCAAAATATCCTCCTCGTTCGATCTTTCCAGATCCGAAGATATTACCGAGAACGATTCGAATTCCTGCCGGATTCTTCGTTCACGTAGAAAAAGAAAATACAGCAAATCCCGTCCCGTCTTCATACCTAAATAATTTTGATTAAACCGGGGATATATCCGTGGAACGTCGCGAGATCCTCGAGGCCGACGGCACTCCTTTCTTCGCCGCCGCCGCCACCTTGCTCTCGGCGTCGTTCCGGAGATGCCCTTTGATTAAATTCTGATCGCGACGCTCCACAACGTCGTCGTTGGAATTTCTACGTCGCGTCGTACCGCTCGTTGTTTAATATCGTCAGATTTATTTTTCTCCTTTTTGTATGTCGGATATCTTCGTGTACTTTTTGGTATGGGTTATGGTATTATAGCCTGTTTTCGGTCATATCATTTTTATTGTACTGTAGGAGTTGATTGACGTTGGAACTGATGGTGAATTTCAAAAATTGGATAAAGGTGGTGCGGTACAGAATTAGTAAAATGATTTTTGTAACCCTACGTCGTCATCGGTCTTATATTGATGGAGGGATTCAACATCATCCTGCGCTAATTTCGCCTAAGTAACTTGAATTTCGCTTTGAGCTGAACCAAAATGTAACAAAGGTGGCTGGCTCCAAATGTATAAGGCTTCTTCCGATTCTGTTCTAGACCTGTTCAGCGTAATTAAAATCGCAGTTTCTGAGTAGTTACATCATCACTCAGTGGCAGTGACTCAACTGAAACAGTAGGTAGATAGTATTACACGACAAAGTAAACGTTCTTGGGTCCACAGGATAATAAGTTGGCGCTCCATAGATTACAAACGAAACTTTCTAAGGTTCCAAGTAAACTGCTGTAAACAAACAAACAATTTTGAACTATCCATGATATATCCAGGAAAGGATGATCACTGGGAACAAGAGTATAAGATAGCCAGTGAGCAATAGATATTGCTCTATAGGTACTCTATACTCTATAGGTACAAAATCCTATAAAAATGGGATCTAAAAGCTCTGCCTTTTTAATTCTTTGTCGGATAGTAAACGCACTACTTTGACTACGATTGTTATTACTATTGTATTTTTCTAGGTTATCGCTATACGGGTTAGTTTAAAATGAAAGCTTCATCCCCACCTTTTGATTACTTCAACAACTTGTCGCTGAGCAACTCAGGTACCTTACAGTCAAGCTGATCTAACCGTTCCGGGAAAAGCAACCTGGACTAACTCCAGGGACCTTAGTATCAAGCATTCTTTTTAAACGATCCTGTATATCGATGATCTTGAAAACAAAGTACTGACCTCGAATCGAGTTTCTAGACCGCAATGTCAGTTCTCATGTGTTTCGACCTCATAGTAATACAACATATCGATTCAGCGTGACATTGATTCCAGATTTCTTAATGAAGTTTATTGTTTCATTGGTTTTACTCCTAGATGACACGCTGGTGCATTCTTCAAACCCAAGCTATAAACTCTAACTCTCCCTTCCAATCAGGATAACAAATATATAACGTTGCCAAAGCATTTGAAAATTACCGTTAGTGGCATACATTTCCTCAAGATTTGCCAGTAACCGCTGCACTGCCACTAATTTGACTGTCTTTTGCGTGCACTTTCCGCCAACTTTTCAAAAGCCTTCGGCAGAATTTAGATTTTAGTTTAATCTTAGATTTCATTGTAAGTATGTATAAACCATTATTTCCTTGTATTGGTCTAGTGCTTGAGACACTATTACTATTTTTCTAAAATTTTTTCACTATTATATTGTGTTATTGTTGTTTTTGTACGTAGATACGATTTAACTGTTTTCTTTTTACTATTACCCTGTTGATGGATGTAGAATCTGTTGGGCAAATAAATGAATTATTATTATTATTGGATTAAGTCCAAGAAAAGAACATGGAAAATCACCTATAAGGAATTCGGTTGTTATGGGACTCTCATAGCAAGCTGTGCAATGGCCTACTTACCAAGCACAAATTGCATATGCAAGTAATTATCACAGAGGAAATTATGTTGTAATAAGCGGTGATTGCAACCATGTACTAGTTTTGTTCTTATGTATAGTCAGTCCGCGATTAACATATCGAGCTCCCAAACTGTACAACAAAAGTTCATGGCAATAGAATTGACCGAACGACTGAAACCATCTGGTGAACTGAAGCGATATTGGCATACCCAGAAAGATGACACGTGCAACGACAAAATGGGAACGTTGTGTCAACGAGGGACTCGGGAGTTCCAAAATAAAATATGATAATTTCCGTTGGTAATAATTGGTATATGCAATGTAGTCCACAGTTCAGTCCTTGCACAACTTTCTGTGAAAGTTGCTGAATAAATAACCCTCAGTGAGGTTATTTATGCGAGAGTTATGTAGATTTCATTTTTCTACTTTTTCTTCGTATCGTAACTCTCTCAGAGCTCTTCAAACTATTTTTCTAAAATGCAAAATCTAAGTAGCGCTCGATTAACCGACCTACAATTGGGATTCGTTTATTAAGCAACACTTATAGAAAACTCTCAAATGGTCTACATAGTACACGTATATTATATATGCCAATAATTATCGCTGATGGGAATTATGCTTTATTAACCACAGACTGCAGCTATAGACTGGTTTCATCCTTATTAGCACTCATCAGTCGGCAAAGGTGACCATGTTTTGCTAAATAAGCTTAGCTTTAAGATTACCTTTTCTCCAACCATATTTTATCCTACTTCAGACGTTCATCATGGATCCAACCTAAGTTCTCTGCAATTCCTTATTTTCACTAAGGGCATCCGTCGGGTTCCGAATTTCCGTAAATTACTGTTTGCAGCTTCTCCCAAATTTCTTTATCGTACCTATTAGTCCTGGTAGGAAGTACCTCTACTTTTGGACACAATTAAAACTTTGGGAACATTGGGTAAAATAATCCCTCAGTGGCTGAGTGGTAAAACTCGCGCTTCACAGTGCGAAGGGCCGGCGATCGAGACCCGGTAGCGGCAGAGCGTAGCAGTTTAAAATCCTAAAAAGGGATCTGGACCTCTAATAAGCTGCGAAAATGAAGGAAATGCCACTGGGTGGGCCAGGAGCGGTACGGTATATGCGTGTACATATACGGCTCGGTGGCTCCGAACCCTTACACCGAAAGGTAGAAAGGGTAAAAGAATAAGAAGAAGTAGGGTAAAATAATTAGGTTTTCAAAGATACTTCTAAATCTAGTATCCCAGGTTTTGTAAGCAACGTCATCATATATCTTACAACTATACTGTTGATTGTCCTCAATTTTTCTTGTTCAACCTTCCATAAATTTCATGCATCATCCCTCGAACACGTTCAGCAACGTTTTCTGAAGATTTTATAGTATAGCAGGTTCAACATCCTTGGACACGTTTTGCTTTTGTCCCCTTAGAAATATTAAGAATGCAGCCAAGTATGAAATTTATCTCTAATTCAGTTAAATGAACTCGATTTTCTTGGCTTATTCGGAGAGAAATCAGAAATAGTTAAAACGGATATGTTTGGTGGGACTAGTTCATAGGGAACACAGAAGCTTGTCTAAATCTACCAATCAAATTTCAGAAACACCTTATTTAAAATTTCTTTTCCTGGGCATGCTTTAGACATGCTTCTGCATGCTCTTTGAAATTAACCCTACACATCACAGTCCTATTAATAGAGTATGGCACTCACCTAATGCTATCTTTTTTAACAATATAGACATTCATTTCACCATCTTCTATATTATGCAAATGTAGCCGTGTTTACCATTATGACTATGGTTACGTCATTACTAGATTTTGTAGAAAACCAGTCAGATTAGTTTGAGTGCACTTTTTCGATGCTTGTCCGATCACAACGATAGAAAATTAAACATTGTCGAGATGCAGTATTTATTTCGGGGATTTTCTTGCTCTTTAAGCAATCGCAGGCCCATTCGCCTCTTAGGATCAATGAAATTCACGGCTGGAAAATAAAAGTAATCCGCCTTTAAATGTGTCAGCGTAAAGTCTTCTTTGTGTCCGTTTAGCGTTCGTGCAATAAGGAAGGCGGCAGCCGAGCCGCCTCGTTCCGAAGACACGGGACCCAGCCAATACGTGATATATGTGACATTGCGCGCGGGGAAAATTAGTTTCCGAAGACAAAGATTCGTCGGTATGCCGACTGAAACCTGCTGCTGTTGCTGCCGGCTTTCGTCCTCGTCTCGACGAGCACACACACACCCGCTTTTAGGGGTGATATCGCTCCCGCCCCCACGTGTCCGATTATATTTGTACCGTTACACGATATACGAGTTTAATCGAGCGGATTTTCCACCCCCGAAAACGTCGATCCGGTGCGAAGACAAGAAAGCGTCGGCACGGCGATTAATTCGCATCGCTTGGTCCCTCTTGCGATTTAAAATTTATTTTTTTAATCAGATTGAAGGAAGAGGAAAGTCTGTATGGTAAAAATGAGGGTTCTCTATGATTACTACGCTAAGACCAAAACAAGAATTGCAAGAATTTGAACAGTAAATTCTGGATAGGATGCCTTTGTACTTATCAGCACAATATTGGAACAAATGGTATGAAAATTATCGCCAGAACTAGTATTGACATAAGGAGTCTTATCCGTAAGAAATCTCGGAATTCACGCGAAGAACTACAATGCTTCGGAAAGTATGTATATAGTTTGATCGGTTGGGATCTTGGTTTGATAATGATATGGATAGTTTGTTTTTAGAGGTCTTATTAGTCGGAATTTGTCCCAGTCTGTTTGTTTGTTATTCAATTGTAGAGGTGTGCATGTTTCAATAGACTTTATACTGATTACGACCAGGATTGGTGAGTGGTCCGAGGAATGATCAAGACACGATCTGACGCTCCGTTTGTATTTTTTAGTTATGCAGAAATCAATTAGGTCAGGCCATTTATTTATATCGGTGGGCCAGTAAGTGAGCTCACCATTATTATTTATGGCTAGAAGAAGTTGCCTGCCTTTTGGAGTAGTGAGTCGAGAATCCAAGTGTCTATTTTTTGCATTGTAATCGTCACCGGACAGTTGTGTTTCACGGTACTTACTCCATGTCTTAAGCAGAATTGTGGTTCCACCAGTTTGAAACATGTCTTCATATATTGAAGACTCCAATTTCTACGTTTTGGTCGACCCAACCTCCAGAAACTCTGTTGCTTCGTCATACATACAATTTTCCTAGGTAACGTAGCTACGTATGAATGTAATATTTATATATACCTACTATATGTATGTAGAAGAACTCTCGAAACCGCATTCAATATGTATATCTTCCTCTTCATTCGGGTAACCTATCTCCTCCACCCATTCCAGATCACCGTGCCGCCACCACCGCCGTCGTCGTCCTCCGGTAGTAGTATTTTTATTAGCTCAAGTGTCTCAAGTCTACCGTCGCTTCGAAGACCTCGGGCGAGCCAGGGGTTTTTACGTGATGTATGCAGAGAGCTCAGGTCCGTTATTGCATCGACAGCCTGCGGCTCTTCTACCGGTCAAGCATAACCGATACCCAATCATCTGTAGCGACGGCTGCGGCGGCGAGTCCGGAAAAATAACCGTTTTATTCGCGACCGCGGTCCATTTAAATTGCTTTATCGAACCGTGTTCGTCTCCCCGGTACACCCCGTCATCAATCCTGTTTGCAATTGAAATTGCAATAAAGGGAAAGAAAGCCCAGGGTCGTATGACCGTTATGAGGGTATTGATTGGAGTTTGATCTTGGTGATCTATAAGGTAATGTTGATGCTTATTACGGTTTGTGGGGAAGTTTTCCTCGGATTTGTTTGAACGTGGTAAACTGACACTGTATCACATAGGTAAGCACCTCGCCACACAATTAGTTAACATACTTTAAGGAATTAATAGGGAACCCGAAAAAGACAAAAGAAATGTGGTACAATGGTTGGAAATTTATACAATTCAGTGCAACGAATGTGATAAACTAGACCTATACTTGGAAATTAACGGTACAGGATGGAGCTCAACATGGAAATCAACCATACGGAATACGAAATAGATACCGTCCAACGAACTACGATGGTCGCACATCAAAGGAGCGGAGCAAGAACAAGGTATATAACGAGGAGCAGAAGTTTTGGTACTTCCTGTGTCTTTCCAGAAACGTATCAAACATTCTTGCCGCGTTTTCAATTTTCTCATTAATTTCTTGTTCCATTTTTCCGTCCTATTGAATTATTGTTCCTACATATTTGTAATAATTAACCTGTTCTATATCCTTCGATTTTGATGTTACTTTAGATGAAATATTTTAGGCCGAAGTTTAATAATAATGCGAGATTTCCCGACATTTCCGTCAAATTATGATCTCCTTGTAGAAATTTATTTCAGAATCGAAATGGAGTAGTATGGTAAAAGAGAACTAATCAATCTTCCAATCGATCTTCCAATAATAGTTTCGCTTTCTTGTATGTCCCTGACGTTTTATCAAGCAACTTACCACAAAACCGGAGCAGCATTTTACTTCTAGCATATGCAACTTGAGGTAGTTATTGCACTCCGACTCTTCGTAGTGCGTTCGCCGAAATCCAATTATATTTTAATAACTATTCGGGCGCCGCCGGTCGCTTGATAAATTACTGCATTTAACTAATTGCCAGTTATCAGATTACACCTTAGCTTCGCAAAAAGCGCCTAGACGTAGGAGATAGGACAGGCAGGATCTCTACCCCAAAAACCGTAACGTGCGAGGCAGGTTTTTGTCATATAGTTGTGTTATGTCTCGCCTGTCCTAGGTTATCCCGCAAAAACCCGCCTCACTTACTAAATTCAATACAGCAAAGTGCTTTTACTTCGCCTCTTCCTCTTACACTTACCGCGCCTTCCGCTGCTCCGTCTGACCGAAGGATGTGCACCGTAACATGTGGTTATGTTGGCTAACTCCCGACGGCTTAACAATGGGACCGTATAGAAGTTGCGTTGCCGCGGTGGAGCTTTAGTCGCATCGAAGGTATCATTAAAGACTAATCTTAATTGATACCACCCCTTATCCATCATAATGGCAAGCGAAGCCCGCTCGCACTGACAGGATTTTCCCTTTTCGGGCGCGGAAACGAGGGTTAACGCATTTAAAGGTAGAAGGAGACGTATAAATTCCGGCTTTTCAAATCATGTCGGTGCACATATATGGATATATCTGTGTACGTATGAGAATTGAAGACGAGGACGGAGAGGTCCTGAATACAGATGGGGCTGAGGAAAAGGTAACAATACGTAATGCGCCATTAGTGAGGAATGCGAGTGCGGTATTGTGAGCATTTGTGGACGAGGGGAATGCAATGGAGTCTGTGTAGATCAGTCATGTCAAACTCAAACTCACTGGAGAGCCAACAGCATTAAGACCGTAGACTAGGTGGGCCGCGAAACCTAATCTTAAAAACGACAAAGTGCTGTAAATCTTAACGAAAAAAGGTACCATTATAAGATGAGTATATTTATTAAATTTTCAATAAAAATGAACATTACAAATAAACATAAACATTAACATCTTTTGCCAGATATTTGATATCTTTTGTCTTTAACTAAATTGTCTATTTGTGGCGTGAATTTATCGGCGGAAATAACTTTTAAAACTGCGTCCAAGTGTGCGTACGTCAATGGAGATCTTGCGGGAGATTTGTTTGAAAGAAAATAATTGTTTACTCTTATAGGTACTTCCAAATATTGACTGACTGGATTTTACAGGCGAAATAGCGTCAGCTGTGGTTTCGCGCTATAGAACTTTCTGCAATAATCCAGAAGAAAACTTACGTACGTACGTAAGGCGCAAGGACAATAAAGCGATTGGGCAGCGGCATACGACGCGGCGGGCGTGGGAGACGAGTGCGGCCGATCACAGCCGGGATAGACCGAATCGGGTGACATGTACGTGTGCGTGGGCTTGTTGCAACGCGCGCGTTTTCAAATAGGGCCGGAGGAAAATCCTCAGTGGGCCGCATGTTTGACATGCTTTGTGTAGATGGTTTAGTTATATTTTGGCTATAAACCCTGGCTCTGAAAATAAGTGAGTTTTCATAAATTTGTAATTTCAGAAAGATATCATAATGATTTGAAGTTAATTTTTTTCGATAAGATACAGTTTTGAAATGCTAGTTTCGTTACAAACAAAACACGTGTCCCTTGGCTAACACAGTTGTGTGGTGAGAAGATTACTGATGTGATCTGGGATCAAATCTAAAAGTTTGTTGTTTTGTGAGTGCATTTGCTAATACTAAATTTTGAAATTTCAATACATACAAATTTTTTATCTGAAAACATTTACTTCGATTAACATCGTCAGATTCCTTTGTGCGGTATAACTTCGTTTCCTACACGAATTATTTTACGCTAAACTGGAACGTCCCGAGTCTTATTTTAATTTCCACCTCGGAAATATCGAAACGAATCATTAAAAAGGGCGCTCGTGTTTGCGTACTGACTTAAAAATGTATCCGAACGGGAAATTTTTCGCGCATCGACGCCCGAGAACCAATTATTTCCGGAAGAAAGGTGAAGTGTAAAAGGTTTTTCAATCAGGGGGTCTTTAGTGTCTTTGCCTGACAATGAGAAGTGATCCTTCGGTCGGTCGCGAAGAAATCCTTCAGTGCAGGAAATGGGCCGCTTTCATTACCGATACGTGCTCTATTTAATGGAGTTTTCTTGTAAAAAGAAGCCTAGGTAAGAAACGCCGTCGCCGCCCTCATCGAAGACTGCCGCCCTCGCTCAACCCATTTATTACTTATCAACACTGTTTTAAGTCCTCTCCTTTTTTTTTTTCTGCTCTCGATCGCGCGGAGGTAAAGTCTTTTATTTTTTTATTCTACGCTCTTCTCTTTCTCCTTCACCTTTCTTTCCGCCACTTCCTTTTTTTTAATAACCCCGCTTGAGTTTTCAATGGATATTCGAGGGAAAATTGAATTAAACCGAAATGGCGAATGCACTCTTCCGTACTTTTAACGCTTCCTATCGGAAATTTGCTTTGAGCCGTGTGAATGGCTACGAGCATCGCCGCGTGGAGGTCATCTAGGTGTTGTATCTTGAATAAGTTCCTTGACCTTGTTGCCAAGAATGGAAACGGGGTTTTACTCAACGTACGATACATTTGAAGGACTAGAGTTGTAAGAATTTGGGGAAGAATGTTTTCTAGTAACTGACGAATTTTCTATTGATTAATTATGTGAGTTAGCTGTTTCCGGGATACCGCAAATTTAGACGATGTCAAGAATTTCTTGATGAAAACCCCGGCCCTGTAGCGCAATCGAAGGAAGTTAGATTTTGCAGCATCGCCAGTAATTACCTGATTTCGTAATTAGGTTGTAGGCAATTCCTACCTAGAAAAACGACTAGTTCCCGTACATAAAAGCGATAAGCCGATTGTCGAATTATATCCAGGACAACGTAGTAAGTGCTGTCGCATGCGATAACTTGTTATAAGGCACTTTTACTTTTGTGGTTTAGAAGACCACATGTTTGACGTTCCCACGGTTTGAACATCACCCTGAGCTTGTACACCTTTTTGCAACGCTTTTACAGCTTTTTTACGATTTTTAAAGACTTTGGGGAGGACTATTTAAGTTCTAGCCAATTTCAGTTTGGATGTATTTAAGTTTTAGTTAATTTAATATGGATGCGTCAAAGTTATGTTGCTCATTGTTAGTAGTGTATAGCATTATTTTGTTCTGTTGTGTGCAGACTCTGTTGTGTCTCGTAAATCGTAAATCGGGAAATGCCAACAAAAATAAAATCGGCTTTAGGGAGAAAAAATTGGTCACAGGATAGAAACAAGCTATCATATGGAAAGACACCGCCGCAACGAACAAAGTTACTTTGCCAGAATTGATAATTAACATACATCGCAAATAATAAGCTCGGTCGAAAACAAACTTTAAAATCGCATACAAGATGCAAATACACTAGAAGATACACATCTCCTGATCTATGCTGCTACAACAACTCCCATTATGAATTAAGTACAAATAAGCACAACTATCGGATTGGACTAAAAAGCAAAATAGAGATTAATAAAAAAATGGTGTGTGTGGTTGACGCACGTCTAAAGTGAATACTCCCGCCCGCACATCATACTCTCTTAGTCTCTCCTTCTGTTTCAGACGAAGCAATCACGCACGTATCCTTTCTCTCGCTCATCGCCTCTCGCTCGCACATCATACTCCTTCTGTTTCTCCTGTTCCAGACGAAGCAAGCACGCACGTATCCTTTCTCTCGCTCGCACATCATAGTCTCTCTTTTGTTGTCTTTGTCTTTCGCAGGAAGCGAGTGTCTGGCTCGGTCCAAGATTTAACGCTCTTACGCTTACGCTTACTCTCGAGCCGGTCCGGTGTCCCTTAAGAAGTATTCACTTCAGAAACTATAGGAAGGTGGACACAATTTATTAAAAGGAATAGCTAAAATCAAATTATAAGACATTAATCACATCATAGCTGATACACATGGGATCATCAGTGGAAGCTGACTATCACAAAACTAAAAGGAGAGAATGCAACGAAAGAAAACGTTAAATTAAGTATTAATTAAATAGAAACGGAAAATAATTGTAGAAGAACCTAACGAAGAATTAGAAGGTTTTCCCAGCAGTAAAACGCAATCAAAAATTGTTCGCAAAACATGAAAAAAATTGCTAAAAATTGTTTGGCGTTGTGATAAAATATTTCCTTTCACAAGGATAATCAAATTACAAACGACGTAAACATTTATTAAAAGAAAATGACCCTTAATAGAGTTGAAGGTTGTGCTAGCCTATTTTTCGTTACTGAAAAAGAGTTGTGACGGGCGGATTGACTCTTGTTTAGAACTAAAATGGATATTGCAATTTTGGAAAATACAAAGAAAAATTATTTCAAATGAGAAACTCTTCAAAATTCAATTTTAAAATGCATGCCTGCGACATGGAAAAAATGTTGAGAAGATTCGAAAAATCTGTAATTTAGAACGAAGTCAACATAGTTTTTACCCATAGCAACGTGGATTTGGATGATACACACATTTTGAATGCATCAAGTCAAAGATTATGTATAACCCTTGGATCTTCACCTTTTCCCACTGAAGATAGAGAACTCAGCTGCTGAAATACGCATTTGGAATCATCCACATTGGTGTGATAAATATAAAGAGCTTGAGATTTTTGTTACTTTCTGATCGCAAACTCGATTACTTATGAGATTCTGTAGATATGATATTCCTATCTTTAAAAAAGTATCGACCGCTCATTTCTGAACCCTTCCGGCTTTGAGTTTCTTTATGTTTTCTGCTTCCATTCTCAAAGGTTGCTAAGTCTTTTCCTTGACTCCACCATTCTCTTTCATTCTCATCTTCCATTCTCTTTTTCTATCCAGTTTGTGATATTTATTTTTCTAATGTCTTCACAGACTTTGTCCTCTCATCTGCTTCTTGGTCCACCTCTTGATCTTCTTCTTAACAGTTTCCAGTTGAGTACTGTCTTTATTTACCAGTCTTGATCTTCTTCCTTGTACGTGTTCTGGACAGCTGAGTCTTTGAACTTTTATGTGTCTTACGATTGTCGCTCCGCCCATCACCTGTCTTATCTCGTGTTTTTTGTTTGTAGTTTCATTGGCCTCTGTTCTTTTTATGATTTTTCTTTCTAGTTTTCCTAGGATTTGTTCGTCCTTTTGTGTAAGGCACATTGTTTCGGCTGCGTAGGTTATTGCTCGTCTAATGATTGTTTAATATGGTTTTATTTTCAGCATATGACATGATAATACATCAAACAGGGAAAATTCGTTCTGGATATTGTCGAAGTGAATGTGTTAGGATGGAAGAAATTCAAGTCACCGAGGCATTATTTGGGAACTTCTTCTTGGTATTGGTATTGGTCTTTAATAGAATTATTGATTCACGTCTTCTTAGGGTATGTAGATTGGACCTCTGCTATCGTCGCTGTATTGTTCACTAAAGCTCCAGTTCCTTTCTAGAGTTGAATACTAGCAGAAGCTCCAATACCTTGGATTGGGTTTAGTCATCGTAAATCAATCTGATTGTATCCCAACTGTCATGCTCTTATATGGAACAATTTACAGAAGTTCTTCAGGATACGTTTCGGAGTCTCATCTGCCTTCTTCCAAAAACCTACAGGTGGAAGCAAATTTTCCTCCAAACATATCGGAAATACGGGATGTTCCTGACATCTTTCAGTTATCAAATGTACAAAACGTCGTTTACACTCGAATTATAGCGTCGAAATTCTTTCGTCTTCATTTAATGGCAGTACACTGTGAAGCATCTCCAAGTCAAAATATCCGTACGTTCAACGCTGTTGCCGAAATTAAATAATCGAGCAGACGTAGCGTGCTGTATCTAATGCATCACTCTGCGATGAGTGTAATAACAATACAAGAGCGATTCAATTACATTTTATGTACAATCCTGCACTCGAATGCGAGCGCGAGCAAGTGGTACATATATACATCCATACATACATACGCTAGTTGGTAAAGCGTCGGGGAAACACACAGGGAAGGGCGCGAAAATACAAGGGAATATTGGGAGCAGGGGGCAAAGGGATTCGGACGTAGCAGCAACAACCGCCGACGTTCGAGTGCATTTGTCATCCTGCAGTTCCGCCTGATTTGACGGGTCGCCGCGACGCTCTACGACGCGCGCCGTCGTTCGCTGTCAGCGCCGAGAGGTGCTGCCGCACGGTCCGCCGTCAGATATCAAATAAATCACATTAAACGCAAATAATCACATTACACTCTCCGCTGATTTATACATCACGTTTATTTAAGCGACCTCCATTGTTGTAAATCACGCGTTAAACTGTTTAGGAGCGGACGAATTCGAACGAATTGTTATTTATTCGGGTTTGATATTGGAAAACGAAAGATTCCCCGATGCGGTAATGGTAGTCGGATGGTTTTTACTGGACTTCGCGGAATGTAGTTAGGAACGACGAAAAATAGAGATGGAAATGCGATCGGGAATGTATCGTCAAAGTTTAGATTTAATTTATGTTGGAATTATCACTTAGATGTACCTACCAACCAAATGGCTTTCTTAAAATTATCTCCACATTCTGCATTAACCAAGTCAAGAAAAGCAAAACTATTGAGAACAATCCACATCCTACATTATCCTTGCGATTTAAAAAATGCATCCCTTATCGTTTAATTGTAAGTAAACCAGTCAGTACCGAGACTGTGATGAAAGACAAACAAATCATTGAAAGAAATATTATTTGTAGGTAGCTACTTCTTATTTTTGTTTCAACACTTGTCTAACTTCTGAATTCTCTGTCAGAAACCAACCCCGTAAGGGCAAGTTGAAGTCGGACGACTCGCCTACATGTTTTAGTTCACTATGAGACGACAACCTCCTTCTCTTGAAAGGCTTTTTCTCAGATTTTCTTATGACACTATATCACATCGGTAAGCTCCTCACCACACAATTGTTTTAAAATAAATTCGGTGACACGTGTTTTAATCATCCTTGCTTCGAGCTAGCGAAACACGTGTCACCGAATTTTATTATTACTACAATTGTGTGGCGAGGAGTTTACCGCTTTGATGTAGTATCAGTAGATAGACCACAGTCCTTGCAATCTCTATCAGAGATTTTCTAATGGAAACAAAAGAAACCATAAGAATAGTACGGTGTTAAATTTAGATTAACAAGTTTCTCAAATATTGGACTAATAGTAACTGGTAGAGTTTGTTTCTTTAGAGAAGAGCACATTACGTCATGAAAATATGCGCGGAATATGACGTTTCACTGACTTTCGCCAGTCGGTTGCTATGGTAACGTATACCAAATACCAAATTTAGTTCAATGCGCATATGACGTAATGCGCTCTTCTGTAACGAAACAAACTCTACGGTAGCAGTACTTTATCGTTCTCCCCGCAAAGCCTCCTTCAAATGTTTAATTCTTGTCTTGTGATCGTAGACGTTAAATTTGGGCTCAGCTAGAGAAAGAATACATGCGTGCTTGCTTCGTCTGAAACAGGAGACACCTCAACAGAGACACCTTAACAGGAGACACCTTAAACCAGGGGCTTCAAACTTTTTGGCATATGAGCCGGAGAGAAAATTATTGAAAGATTGGCTGGTCACGAAGGAAAAAAGTGAACGTCTGGCTGACTCTAGAAAAAGCAAGCAAATAAAACGACATTGGTATAACTAGTTTGGAAAAACAGCGTACAATTACGAAATACGTTACGACAGCCTACATATACGCAGAACTACTAGCATACAGCGTACTGACTAGAGTGGGGAGTCGGTGATGTTTTTCGTAACTTATTTCGTAATTGTACGCTATTACTGCTGCCCAGACTAAGTATAACTTGGATACTTACTTAGTCCTTGACCTCTTCTACCGGCGTTGCCAGTGTCGAGGTTGTTACTGCTCTTGCTGTTCCTAGTTTCCTTGTGTAGGCTATGCATCTTCTCCAATTGTTCCTATGCCCCACTTGTTTTGCTGCCTTGTTTTAATCCATTTTCATCCCGGCTAAATGTTTTCCGATTTCCTCGTCTCACTTTAGTCATCATCTTCTTCTTCTCGTTTTCCTCGCTTTTCCCATTTTCCACACTCTCCTTGTTAACCTTCCTGGTTTCATCCTTATTAAGTGTCAAAACCAGCGCGTTTTCCTTGCATAGGTATAATTTTTATTGTAATTATTGGGATGAAACTTTTTTCGTGGATTGTATTAAACTTCTGTTGCGAACTTTCGTAGTTTACCGACCGCTGTCTTAAACCGTAGCCTCCAAAATAGCGAAGAATATGCCGTAATAGTTAGCAAACGTCCAGGAGGAGAAGTGGTAGTCAAGGGGATATTTCTATCTTTTCCCAATACTCCTTAAGAAGGTGGCGGTATCCATAACGAAACGTCGATTCCGAATAATGACACACGATAATACCCGAAATATAAGTTTTTATGACATTTTGATATTTTTTTTTGCGTTTCACTTCGATTCCGTTTCTAATTCAACTAAATTTATATTTTAGGTCAAAGATTTAAAGTCTAAAACTTCTTTTCCATAACAGCAAGCGTTTTCATCCCCAACAGGGCTTCCAAAAATTGAGGCTCGCGTAAAAACTTTTTTAATTTATGTTTTCCAAATGATCTAATTTAATCATTAATTGATGCGCTTGTTATTGATCTAATAATTACAGTAACAATTCTTTGAACTTCCTGGTCAAAAGCAAACGACTTCCTCTTCTATCCTCGCCCCAAATGCAACTTACATCAAACATGCAAGACCTGTGTAAAGAACTTCTTCAAAACTATATTCGCATCTCCATCTCCATACATACATACATGCACGTCTCCTGATACATACTTGTAGGTACTTTATTAGCCATTGTGGTCGACTTGGCTGTTTGCTTAGATTCGCCGCGTGGAAATCAGCGACGTCTAACGTTCGAGTCCGGGCCGCCCTCTGGCATTCGCTGGACACCAAACAACAGCAAACATCCAACTCCTCCGAACTTTGTTTACCCGATCCCGATTGGGGAAGTTTAGAAACTATTTATACTTCGCAATGATCCGATTGTGGAAAAGCCAAACAGATTAAACGCGATTATTGGTGCCTTACCGAAGAAAATGGTGCGTGTAATACTGTTTATTCGGGGAAAATCCGGATGATCAATTCGGTTTTGTTTCTATTTTTAAGTCTTATCATTTCTTTCTTTAAAAATTTATCGTCCAGGAATTGGGAGCAATCAGTACCCACCGATCGCATTTCAGAGGGACGGATAACTAGACTGAGAGTCGGATAAATAGGGAAAAGTAGGAAGGGGGCGGAAGCAAATTTTACAAACTTTGTATGGTCATCGGTTTTTGTATATTTGCCTTTTGTTCGAGTAATTTACATCACGAGTGTACTGCATCGGAACGGAAGGAATATGTACTTTCTCCTTGACATTTTAAACATACGCAACCTTAATTTGTAAAGGTTCTTCTAATTCGTTCTTGAATCGTTAATCGATTTTGGGTGTTCTTCGAGCGGCATTCAATCCAAACCTGTTTGATAGTTATTGCACTCACGTATGCATATACGTAAATGTATTTGCGAATAGACGGTTATTAAGCAACCGTACCTGGCGTGTTTAACATTGTTTAATGTAGGTCGCCAAGCAAGGCAATGAATGCAGGAAATACGAAATTATTTCACCTCGAGGTATACTAAAGGTAAAATTAAATTGTGTGAGAAGCAAATGTTGAAATAAAATTTTCGGATTAAATAATTTAAATATATTTGATATTAACGAAGTTGTGCTTATATAACAAACTGTGTCATGCGGGAATTGCTCTATTACATAATGGGTAAAACATACGCTAAAGCTAATAAGTAAACGCCAGACATATGTGCAGAAAATCGTCTACCACGTTTTGCTCAAGAAATTTAACATGTTTAGTGCATTATCAGTAGTAAGCGGATTGTTTGTGAGATGACAAAAGCCCGCACAAGCGGCGCAAACAAAGCATGTAATGTACAAGTGTATACCGCACGAATGATCAGGCGCTTTGTTTGGGCTGCTGTGCAGACTTGCGTCATCCCACAAACTCATCATTTTCCAATATCAATCACATACGCCTAGTAGCTCCTAGTCACATACCCAGAATATATGATTGTTACCGAAAACAACGTGCTAAATTGCGTTAAATATTAGAGGTAGTTAAATCAGGGTTACTAACTTCATCAGCTATCACTTCTCCTCTCTAACTTAACCTGCAATTCAATCTGAGGTCTGATCAGGACGTGCGCGAACAGTCTAACTTCCTCCGGTGTATTTAGCGAAGTAATTTTAAACTTCTTAACGATCGTTGCAACCACAGTTCTCATTTCGATAAGACCGAACCTCATCCCTAAGGATCGCCAATTAAAAATTTCACATTGCAATTATCAAAACCCCACCTTACCTAAGCAATTTCTAGGTCCTGCGCTGAAGGGTATGTATGAAAACGGATGCCGGTTCTTGGAATTTTCAGGAGTAAATCTATCAGGAATAAACTTATCAGGATCCGGGTACTCTTCAGCATTTCTTTGCGCTAGGAAAATATGCACGATCGCCTGAGTCCCGGTGGGAACGTGGTGTCCGTCTGAAAATTACGTTTCTTACGTGAAATTTTAATTCTTAAGATTTCTGTACCCAATTCCATGTCTTCGGTGGTTCTCCGGATTAAAAATGGTAAGACGGGGTATAACCTTAAAGTTTCCTTCACGATACAATCGATGTATCTCAATTCGTTTACTTCGGCCATGGTTGTCGGAGCTTCCTTATCTTTCAGGACACGTCGTGCCTCTTCGAGAGCTTTCTCCTAAAAATATTTTCTAGTTATGATTTGGTCTCTGAAAGAATCTGATTCCTTTACTTGAATTTCTGGATGGTTACCTAAAAGGAACAGCAGCCATCCTAAAGTATTACCCGTGGTTTCGAAACCCTAAAAGTTGAATATTTAAGAAAGTTACTTCCTGGAAATTGCATCTTGTCTTACTGCAAATATGAATGTGTTAACCATGGCTTTCAAGTCTGAATCGCTGAATGCGTGTTGATTTTCCGTGGCATCTAACACCATATCCATGAAAGATAAAAGCTTTTTCTTCCCATTCTGGACACATAGTTTCGTGTTTGACTGGTTTCGAAATAATTCTTTTCGATAGTCCACCACTTTATCCGCGAAGCCGTGAAGTTCTTTGAGGAGCCTTTTATATCGTCTTCCTTGAGGAATAAGGTAGAACATACGATCGGTTATCCAAGGTTTCCAATATCTCCACATAGCCAATTCGGTTATGCTGAAAAAAACAAGAATTTGAAAGGTGGCCCCAAATTGATCCAAAAATATTTTCCTACTCATGAACATTGTTGATGTATTCCAATGGTTTATCTGTAATTTTATCTAGGGACACTCCCATCGAAGTTTCTAGAAAATGATCGTTATATTCATTAGGAAAAGTTTTCCTGCGGAACTTACCGCATATAATATCTAATGTACTGATGTGTAGTTGCGGTAATAAACTGAAGTAATCCTCACCAGCCTTCAACGATAGCCTTTCCGCGAGGATTTTGGATTTTTCTCCGAACGTTCCCATGAATTCCTCGAGAATTTTAAAGTGGAACGTCGACGTCAACATTTTTCTTTGCGAAAACCACTTGGCCCCTGAATTCGTATCAAAAAGCATTCTTAAAATTGGAATTATTTGAATAATCACCTTCGCTGATAAACACCCCGTCGCCTAGCCACGGTTTTAGATATTCGTAAAATTGTCCTTTCGGAGTATGGGCTGAGCTTCTCAAGATCATCTAAATTTGGAAGTTTTTAAGTTTATATGAATTTTTTCTCTAAGTAAACGTTTTACCTGTATGTGATCCGGTTTCATCAGATGTACTTCATGCACATTACTGTTCCATGATCTATAGAAGGGACTGTGTTTTACGGTGATTTCGAAAAACTTATCGATAACATCTAAAAGTGGATTTGTAACAAAAGTAATGAATGAAGATCGGTATCATTTCTTAAAGAGAAATTCACCTGCTCTGGAGGGTAAGGCTAAGCTACCGAATGTTCCAAATATAGGGTACCATCTGGGACCGGGCATCTTTTCCATGACATCGAATATCTTCTTCTTCCATTTTAGACATATTATCAAATACCACGCAATCACTGCCAGTACTAGTGGTAAAACTAACATTTCACCTTTTACGCGAATGCGAATATTGACACAGATTAGCGCCGCACTTTCGATTCTTGCTTTATATGTTTGTATTTATTTGAGAGGGGATTCGGCGTTGTGTTACAGTGTTACTTGGATTAAGGTTAAAGCAGATCACGCATCTGTGACATTGAGGTCTCACATCCGTTGTATAATCATAAGTGTTAAGTTTATCATTGTGGGTGTTATCAATTGGATTGAAGGAATGGAACAAATCGTTCAGCTATAACTGAAAAATATCATAATCCTAAGCGGAAGTATAATTCCGAATAACTTAACTTAGTCCTGAGCCTTTTTACCTTTAAGTGTAAGGCTGATAAACAACATCGGAACCAGCAGACGAGACGGTTACAATTTAAGTGATATTGCTATGAAAGATGCAGTGTAACCTTCCAACAAATGTATCTCGCGAAGCTTGGAAGAATATCTGCTAGTTACGTCGAGATGAACGTTGCTTCTTAGGCATCCATTTTTGTAATGTATAGTCGGCTATCGTCAGCTGCATATTGACCTGAAGATCATGTTATATTACTAGCAGTTAGTTATCCAGTCACTCATACTGCGTAGGTATCAATTCTTTCAGTTTTGAGCTTACAAACATGTTGACTTATTCAGAGCTATATATGTACACAAAGCGAAACTGAATGGCAACCAAGTTTTTCGTAGTATTTTTAATACGGCTTGACAAAGAAGTATAATTTGCCGACACATCTCAAACGATTTTACTTCGACAATCGCCAAAATGACGACTATATGAAACTGAGGGACATTCGAATATTTGCCACTGAACTTTTTTGGGTTATTTCTGTATATCTCGCATGTCCTTTTTTCAAAGGTTTCTCAAATTTATCGACATCCAGCCAGCTTAATAGGATTCCGTTCCACTGTAAACATCACTTTGCCTCTCGGAACTTCCAAAATTTAGCCTTACCCTTGAAAGTGCGCTGGTATACTAGAAGTGACCGTTCTTTCTAAAATCTACAGTCTTTCGATTCATACAGGCAATAACGGTCAAAGAAGAACCGCTTCTTCCCCCACAATATCTCCAAAATGGATCGACACCCCTCAGACCACTCACATTTTTATTTCTAGACGACCACCTTTTGTTTTCAAAGTTTCCAAAATCCGTTTACAGTCCGCAAATCGTACTCTGAGAGGGCAACTGTTCTTATCCCTGAAAATTCCAATGATAAGAAAAAGTAATCTCTGAAATTATCTGAATATGACGGTCCCCAAAATGATATTCTTCTTTCTTAAAATTTGCAAAAGTAGCCGATTACTCACAAATTTATTTGCTTTGAAAATGAACCGGTTGCTCCCAAAAACTGAAGAATAATTAATAAGATAATTAATAAGAAGAATTTGAGGTGATTTTGATTAGCGTACGAAAATATATTTTACCAACATGGTTTGAACGGTTTCAGACGCAGATGAGTATGAACACCACCTCTTAAAAATTAAGCAACGTTACATCCCTTTCTCGTAAAATTTCTTGTAAATATGATTGACTCAGGATGACATACACGCTGTTAACGCGCTTTTCGCTTTTATCCCCAAAAAATGGGAAAGCAGATGGCAAAAGCGGCTAGATAACACAAACCTGCAAACACGAACCTCAAGCTACTCCTCTGTTGACCTACCTGGTTTCTGGACAGGAGCAGTGAAGACGGGAGGAGCCTGCGATCCAAAACCCAAGATGTAAAATCGGTGCCACTACGTTCTTGGCCTTTAACGCTCAACAGGTCTGTCTGAACGTAGAATGAGCAGGTGTTAACGAAACAAAGGTAACCATGGGAAAAGCCGTAAAGTAGCGATAGGTTATCTGCAGAAAATCTGTAAATTATCGCAACTTAATTGAGGTTTTTAATTTGATCTAGCAATTGATAGGAACCTCCACAATCTTTAACAAAACTCCAAAAGTCCAACAAATGAAGAGGTTTCCCAAAAAAATCGAATATTTAACAGAACTAACTGTTCCACGAGAACGTAGATTTCAGAATGGACGATGCGCACGTTTCCTTGCAAGCTAGAAGCCTCGAAAGAGCCTGGACACATCCGAAAACTTTCCCAAGCGGAAGTAAGTTCTGAAACGAAAAGTGTTTAAAAATCAAAATTTTTATTAACAGCAATATATCCGGAAACAGCGCAAAATCTGGAAGCAATTAAATTTAGCACAATTAATTACATAAAAGAAGGCACAACATAGTATAAAGAAACGATATTAAGAACACGATACAGCTAGGAATGAAGTAATTAGAAATTAATGAAATTGAACGTTTTAGTTCGAAGATCCGCCATCATTAAAAGTAGATCGCCACATGTACAACTACGATAAGAAACGTCCATACAGGTGTGGTCAAAAATAACGTAAGAAACGCAAACACGCGTTTATCTTCTAAAATGAGCTACTTCTACCAACGTTTTAAAATTGATAAACACATCAATTAGAGGTAGAGAACAAAACAGCAAAACAGTGGATGTAACTCAAAGCGAATTAGCGTGTTTTAAAATATTTCCGTTGCAAGAAGGTGTTTTCTTCTTCTAGATTTTGCCATTATTAAAATATGTTAGTCATGTCCGTAACCGTATTGTAAGGGTTTCGTAAAACGATTAAAGAACTATGATTACATTTCATGTATTTGCAATTGTAATATCTTCCTGCAATAAATTTAGCCCTCAGCATGCTAAAGAATTGTTAAAGTATTATTTTTCTACGTTGTATATAAGAGGATTGGGTTATCGTAGCTTGCAGGAAATGTTTTCTGTATTTGGGTAGTTAGTTCATGTAACCCTCCTAATATCTTTCGGAATAACTACTGAATCAGCATATTATGATTAAGTTCGTTTAACCCGGCGTCTGTAATGTGAAAATAATCAAGCAGACGACAACAACCGAGTCATCATGGCCTGGATTTTGTCAGTAAATTTTCGCAAACTAAAAGTCAACTGTTTAATTTTACTAAATATTTACTAGATAAGAATTATTTTCGTACATGATAAAGTAATAAGTATGTCAACATATTTTATAAATCAAACTTTTATTAACTTTCTTAATAACACATGCCAAACCAACTTACACTAAACATTATTTCCACTATTATATTCTATTTTTCGCAAAGTAATGAACACTAAAAGGAAGATTATACGAACTTCTTATCATAATAATAATAATGTGAAATCAGTCATCAGTTTCCTCATTCGGAGACCTGGAACTACTGCAATTTTAGCAATACGGAATCAAATCCTTTGAACATATCTAAATCTGGCACGTATTACAAGAAATGAGATGTCTTACTTTATCCTTTTTGGACAGACATATTTGATATCTCTTGCACGTTCCTCGAACCTTCTGGGGAAATTCCTCAATCAGTTCACCCGCAAAACCCACAATTCTTTTTCGCACTTGGCGAGGTAAATTCACATGTGTCCTTCGGATTTGTAGATGCTCTTGAGTTCTACTGAGTCCCAACGTTTTTATAAAATGTCGTCAGCGTTTCGAATAGAGGGGTTGTATTTTTAGAAGTGACACATGTTCAATTGTACCGTGGGCGTAAAAAATGACCGGATAAAACCACCTCGGGTCAATATAACTCGCGTCATTGACGCCGGGTTAATTGTGTGATTCTATGACAAAATCCCTTTTTACACGTAGTTACAAGGCGCAAATATCGTTGCAGAATCCTTACCTTTCCTGCCCGTTGAGATATTGTGTCCCATTTTACATACACATAGGATTCATTAGTTTCTCTTTGATTTCATTTGTGTAAGTAGATAATGTATAATTTTTTTCTTTGTACCAAAATTAACTGTAACTAATTTCTAGGCCGAGCATTCGGTTAAATGCTATTCATCTGCTGTTACATCTTTCACCTAAGTTCTCAATTATGTGTTGATAATTCGCAATAACATTGTGAACAGAAATTAGCGGGAGTTTTGAGCTATCTTGAGAGGACTAATAGTGGCTAATAGGTCAAATTTCCTATTTGACCTATTGCAGATATTTCTGAGGCTGCTTTTGTTCTTCGTGAGTATATTGTTATTGTTTATACATCTCGGCTGTCCTTTATTTATTGTATTATTGTTTGCTATTATGGGGCCGGTTGGAGCTGATTAATGTGTTTAGACGCTGTGATTGGGATAAATATAGAGCATTATCACTTGCCAACTGTCAGCTAAAATAATGTACTTGATTTATCATACTCATGTCGATGGTGTATTTCCATTCACAAAACAGCAGATATTAAATGGGAATATTATATAGGGGAGAAGCATACGCCGGAATGAAATTTTGTCTCTCAATAGTTTAAGTTTATTTAATATTAGTGGACTTGGATTTACGTTAGAGACTTTACATTTATAAAAGTTACCTATCAGTAGGAAACAGAACTTAGGTGGAAATCTATGAACAGGCGTGCACACCATATTTGGGATTTTTTTCGCTTTTTATCTTCAAATTTATTGTCGACAATATTTAAGCATATACACTCAGACGAATCCACCGGAGCAATATCACCAAACATTGATTTGGTCACAGTGTCAGGTACTGGAATCTTCGCTACCGCTTTGGCAGCGTATATCATAATCTCATATTAACGTTGTAAAATTTAATGTAATTTAATGTAATATGTAATTATTGACAATGTCAATATTATTTCACGAACTGAGACTGTGACTAACTTTCTGTTTAATGACGTCGCACCGGCCAACTTCTCTAATAAACAATTCAAGCATTACTATCAATTTCATCAATCATCACTTCTCCTTTTTAATTTAATTTGCAACTCGATCTGAGGCCTGACGAGTACATGCGCGAAAACTCTAACTTCCTCCGGTTTATGAAACGACGTAATCCTAAACTTTTTAACGATTGTGGCTATCATACTCCTCATTTCTATAAGGGCGAATCTCATTCCTAAAATACAAATATGTCAATGAAACATGTCGGTGATATTAATATTTCGAAAACATTTCTTGAGAATTTTACCCAAACAATTACGAGGACCCGCGCTAAAAGGTATGTAGGAAAACGGATGCCTATTCTTAGAATTTTCCGGTGTAAATCTTTCAGGAATAAATTTCTCCGGATCCGGATAGTTTTCGGGGTCTCTCTGCATCAGAAAAATATGTATGATCGCCTGAGTTCCGATCGGAACCTTGTGTCCGTCTAAAAAAATCACCTTTATTGCTTGAAATTTCTCATTTCTTACCATTTTGGTACCCAAATCAATTTCTTCAGTAGTTGTTCTGGTCAAAAATGGCAATACGGGATATAGTCTCAGCGTTTCCTTCGCTATACAGTCTATGTATTTCAATTCGTTTATTTCAGTCATTGTTGTAGGGGCGTCTTTATCCTTTAGGACACGACAAGCTTCTTCGAATGCTTTTTCCTAAAAATCAGCCCTGTTTTTTATATGCGTGTTCGCCTGAGGAAACCGAATTTTCTTACTTGTATCTCGCCATTATTTCCTAGCAGGAATAGTACCCATCCTAAAGTGTTGGCTGTCGTTTCAAATCCCTACGAGCATTTATGAAACTATTGTTTGTTGAAAGTTGCATTTTGATTGACTTACTGCAAATATAAACGTGTTGACCATGTCTCTCAAGTCGGTATCGCTAAATATATGATTTTCATTTGCGTCTAAAACCGTATCCATGAACGATAAACGTTTCCTCTTTCGATCTTCAACGCACTCGTTTGCGTCTGCTTCCTTTCGAAGTATCTCCTTTCTGTAAGCCACCACCTTATCTGCGAAATCATGAACTGCTTTAACCTTCTTTCGATAATGTCTTCCTTGCGGGAGAAGATAAAAGATACTGTCAGGTATCCAAGGTCTCCAGTACCTCCACATTACCAGTTCAGTTATGCTAAAAAAGATAAGGTTATGTCATCTGAAAGCTGTCTTTCAAAGCTTTTTATACTCGTGAGTATTGTAGACGTATTCCAATGGTTTATCTGTAACCTCACTTAGAGGAATACCCATTGAGGTATCTGAAAGAATAGTCTTTGCTAAATAATAGTGTTGCTAAACTTGCGCCAAGGATACTTGGAAACATACCGCATATTACATCCAAAGTGGTAGCGTGAAGTAGTGGTAAGATACTAAAGTAGTTGCCATCGGCTTTGGAGGATAACCTTCCAGTGAGAAGATTGGCTTTTTCGCCGAAGGTTTCAACGAATTCTTCGATAATTTTGAAATGGAATGTAGGTATTAACATTTTTCGTTGCAAAAACCATTTAGCCCCTGACGCCATATCACAAAACGTTTGTAAAAGTAAACAGAATATTTCAATGATATTTACCTTCGCTGGTAACTACACCGTCACCCAGCCATGGTTTTAAGTGATGGTAGAATGGCCCTTTCGTAGTGTGGGTAGAGCTTTTTAACACAATCTAAATTTCGGTTGAGGTTTGTGAATTCTAATAGTTACTTTACCTGTAAGTGCTCCGGCCTCGTTAGGTGAACTTCGTGTACGTTACCGTTCCACGATCTATAGTAAGGTCGATTTTTCAGCGTGACTTCCAAGAATTTGTATATAACATCTAAAAACGAAATGCAGAAGAAAAAATCAGTTTCCTTTCTACGAATGGAGTTTCACCTGCTCTCGAAGATGATACAAATACATTAAAAGTTCCCAATATCGGATACCATCTGGGTCCTGGCAATTTCTCCATCACATCGAATACCGTTTTTTCCATTTCAGACATATTATCAGATACCACGCTATCACCGCGAGCACTAGTGGTAAAACAAGCATATTACTTTTTGTTCGGATGCAAATATTCGCATAGATTACCGTCGCGGCTTTGATGGCTTATTTATATGTTTATTAACGATTGTATGGGAGGGGATGGGGTATGCCTGAGAGGATGTTAAGCGGATTAAGGATAACAGGGGTCATTAATCCATGAAACGATGTATCTGTTTCTTTAGTATATTGCGATTTTTTATCTTATTTTCAATTTAACAGTAAATTAATATTGTATTATTAGTAAACATTTAGACGAATATTATCACTTGAAGGATATTCCAATCCAAATACAAGATAGACCTACATTTTAACTTGATAGGTTATAGTCCAAACAATAATTATCTAACGTAGCATTTGGAGGAACGAGGCGACTGCAGATTGATGAAATATCTTCTTTTATCTAGAATTCAGTCCAGAGAAAAGATACAGTAGTTTATGATGTATTAAATTGTTGATACTAAAGTAGCTTCCATGAGTTATATTTGATTGTTAGTAAAATACAACTACTTTATCTTCACATGAATATTGTCCAAATTAATGACCCAAATTGCATTGTTGTAACAAAAATTACATTTTTCCATTCCCTCCTCGAAGTGAATGGCTCAAACTAATCTTCCGCGGTTCTTCTCTCAATGCTCCACACATTTTCGGTTATTTATGTTCTAAATAACGAAAGAAAAATGTACAGATATATCTAGAAATAATCAAGATCTAGGAAACAGTTCATATTAGCACTTTTGGGTATGATCTGCAAATGGTCCTGCAGATGTCGTTTTATGGCGTCAAGTATAGAAAATATTTAATATATCGCTAGCTGTACACTGGTATCTGCTCTATATGATAGGAGCTAAATACAAATTCTGCTTCAATTTACGTACGACTACATAAAAGAACAATTAAGTAAATATTACTCGCTCTAAAGAACATCACTTCGCCTTTTGAACTTAACCTTCAACTCTATCTGAGGTCGGATTTGTACGTGCGCAAAAAGCTTAACTTCTTCCGGCGTATGAGGAGAAGTAATCTTAAATCTTCTAATGATTGGTGCCATCGCAAGTAGCATTTCTATAATGGCGAACCAATTAAGAAAACAGAAACAGAATATACGCTTAAAGTTTCCCTCAATTGATATATCCAAGTTGCTTCTGTTAAGTCATAGTTGCACGTATTGTTTTTGGTGAAAATAGCAGTTTACTTTTTACGGCAAAGGATCTTATAATCTTTTTGTGCTGCCGTGCTAATTGCATTTACTATTCCCAAATCGGTGGTTCGCAATACTTTCTCGGTATCTTCGCTTGATCCTTGATTGTGAGATCCTATTGAACGACAATTTTTTCATCGCATTAAGATAATCACGCTTTTAAGTTGGATATATATAGTTCTGTTCAAAATGCATCCGACCGGCCATGTTTCTCGCGAAAGTAATAAAGCGAGTGTGATGATATTTGGCAGGGAGTACCCTCCTGCGCATCTGTATAAAATATCATGCAGCGCGTGCTCGTTCTGGCAAATTTCACAGCCTCGTACTAACATAATTTTTTACATTTTTGTTTTAGAAGGAGGTCGAATTAAATTCCGGTTGATTAAAAATTAAGAAGTAGGTGATTCCAAAGGTTTTACCCAAAAAAGTTAATATGAAAAAATATCTGACAAGTCTAAATTTTATTTAAATACATATTAGCTATTTACAAATTTCTAAATATGTATTGACAAACTTTAATTTATTCATTTCTACATTCGATTCTTTGTCACTCTCGCCGAACGTGACTGCGATCATTCGATCTGATAGGAGCATATTAATTTCGGACAAATATGGTCCATATGCTCGATTATCTGCAAGCATTGGCTAACAAATACTACGCACATTTACGCGTAAGTGATTAGGACTGTTTTGGAAAACCATATCGGAGATAAATATAAAATATTTTGATCTGTCCATCATTGCAGCAAATGCAAGTTTATGTCTTTTTATTTATCGATGTCTTTATGTTTGCAGAGATGTCAACCTGACAAACATCCGTGTTTTCTTGCTCTACTCTGTTCTAACTAATGTTGAAGATATCAATACTAAAAGAAGATTACTGAAAGTTTATAAATTATGGAAAATTGCAGTGTTTTTCAGTCATTGCAGAGATCACCGAATTACAAGAACTATGCCCCTTAATATCAAAAAGATAATAATGCAGATTGTAGGTTGGAAATATGCCAATTAGTATCGGTTAAATATCTTTATACATACACTGTTCTTATGATAGTTTCTATATCGACCCCTCTTTTCTTCACGTTGCTGTCAAAAGCCTTTTCTAGATCTATATAAAATACTCGTGCATGCATTTCCCAATTTTTATTTATGAATTTCTCAATGAACTGTCACACATCGCGTGTCCTCTATCGTGTGGTCCATTTGGTTTCCCTAGTCCTGTCTCAATTATTTTTACCAGTAGTTTGCTTGGAACTTGGTTTCCCTATCGTATTGTATTGTATTGTAATGAGGTGGAGTCTGGCCCAAAATGGCCCTTTGCACTGCGACCACGTTGATCTATTGTGCTTCCTCTTGTTTGTTTTATTTATTTATTTAATACGCTTAGGAACAGGATCAGCTCCTTCAATGGGAGTGTAAATAGGTCCTCCTCACTCAGCGTATATGCATGTAGTAGTCTATATCTCCTGTGGCCTAGTGCCTCACAGTTAGTGATCAAGTGTTCCATTGACTCCTCTTCTTCACCGCAGAATCTGCAAGTGTCCGTGTTGGATAAGCCCATTTTGTGAAGGTGCTTGTTACAGGTATAGTGACCTGTGAGTTTCCCTGTCAGTGTTTTTAAGCTTCCCCTGTCCAGTTTTAGGCCGAGGTCCGCCCTCCTAGCGTCGAAGCTCAAAAATTTTTTGGAATGTTCCAGCCCGCTGGTCTCATTCCAGTGTTTCATTGTAATGGACGCTGTCCATTTCTTTACCTTTATTATTTACCTTTGTTAAACCCAAAAGGTGGGGTAGGTCCAGTAAAGCTTCTCTCAGCCCCTTTTTTGCGCCGATGTCTGCCATCTCATTTCCCCCGTGCCCCTCATGTCCTGGCACCCAGACCAGGGTGATCTGGTTCTGAGTGGCCAGGACATTAAGCATGTTGCGGCATTCCAATAATAATTTGGACCTGATTGTACAACTGCTCAGGGGCTTAACGACTGATTGACTATCCGAGAATATTTTAATTCGTATTCCCCTGTGTCCCCTTTCGGATAGGATTCCTACGGTTTCCAAGATTGCGTATAGTTCCGCTTGGAAGATTGAGGTTTCCTTGCTCAAAGTTATTGATCTGTGTGTTCTAGGCCCCACTATTCCTGCCCCCACTCCGTGGAGCGTTTTGGACCCATCTGTGTACCAGTTTTGCGATCCATCCCGCAACCATCTCGGGTTTGCGCACCACTCATCCCTTGTCGGGAAAACGACCCCGTACTTCCTATCGAAGCAAAGCATGGGATCCATGTGGTCGCTTGCTAGAGACATACAAAGTATGTCTTCGATTTCCTTCAGGATAGTGAGATGACCGGTAAGGTTCCCTGCCTTAAGTTTTTCTTTTCTATAGATGGAGATTGTTTGCGTAGCTGCCTCCTCTTGCACGGCCACATTTAGCGGTGTCAGGTTCAGAAGAACTTCCATGCCCGTCGTTGGGGTTGATTTCATAGCCCCTGTGATGCATAGGCGCGCAAGTCTCTGCACCCTGCGTAGCCTCGATATGGCTGTTTTCTGTTTGGTTTTACCCCACCATACCAGAGCACCGTACAGTATTGTGGGTTTAACCTTTTGGGTATATATCCAGTAGGTAATTTTCGGGGTCAGACCCCAGGATCTACCTAGTAGTTGTTTAGCAGTCCAAAGGTTTTTTGTGGCCTTATTTATTACTGACTCGAGGTGCAGTTCCTAGGTAAGATTTTTATCCAGGATAATTCCCAAATATGGTTTCCCTATAGTTTCCTAAATCTTTTGTCTCCGTTGTTATATGCAGATTTTACGGTGCATTTAAACAATTAAGGAATAAAAAGCAATATTCCATGATCAATAAACACGTAACTACAAATAAATGTCGAAACTTGCTTTCAATTCGTATATTTAACACGTTGCAAGTACATATGTACATATTTTCTTGTATAATGTCAAAATATGTACGAATACAAATTGATAAAATTTCACTTGCTTAATCCTAACTTGATAAATTTCGTAAAACTAATGATAGATCCCAATTATCTTGTATAACTAAACGCTTACGATTTAATTAAGTTGTTTTTTATTTTTGCTGGTAAAATGAATTTTCCTGCGTCAAATATTGACTGTGATATGGAGTGATGAAATTGTGATAGTTAATCCCGCGGTTCTAGCTTAACTTGGATCCCGAACTGCGGTCTCACGAACACGTGGGTGAATATCCTCTGCTCCTCCATAGAGTGTAAGGATGTAACTTTATACCTGGTCAGTATGGTAGCAATCGCTGTCCTAAGCTCGACAAGAGCAAATCTCATACCTGCGTAAACAAAAAGAAGGAATTTGTCATATTGATATTATGATACTAATCATACTGGCACGAAATTGTACCGATAACTCCACCCCTCATATCATTACAATGTTTTGCGAATTAATGGAGGTTTGCAGTTGATTCTAATTGAACTTAAATCTAACTGCTTTTACCTAAGCAATTTCGCGGTCCTGCGCTGAAAGGTATAAATGCAAACGGATGCCTATCTTTTGCGTTTTCCGGTGTGAATCGTTCCGGATCGAATTTCTCTGGTTTTGTGTAGTACTCAGAATCCCTCTGGACGCAGAAGATGTGAGCGATAGCTTGGGTTCCAGCAGGTATCCTGTATCCACCTGCAATAGTTAAACTTTACATCGCGAATTCTTAACCAGTTTTAGTCATAGTTTTAGTACAGACCTAGTTCAAAATCCTCGGTCGTTCTGCGGGTGATGAAAGGTAAAATAGGATACAGTCGTAATGTTTCCTTCACGACGCAGTCGATGTACCTCAGTTCATTTGCTTCCGAAATGGATGTTGGAGCCGCCTTACCTTTAAGGACTTCCCTCGCTTCTTCATATGCTTTTTCCTGTAGAAATAGATCAAATGAAGTATCGCTAAAAGTAATGATAATTTTGTTACCTACTTGGACATCTGGGTGGTTACCCAACAAGAATAAAGCCCATCCTAACGTATTTCCTGTGGTTTCGTAACCCTACCGTTTAACATCTAAAATAGTTTTAAATTGCATCAACTTCGTTTACTTACAGCTAGTAGGAAAGTGTCGACTAATGCTTTTAAGTCAGCATCGCTCATCGTATGTCGATTTTCTGTTTCGTCCAGGAGTAAATCCATGAACGAACGCTTTCTGGTTTCTGGATCAAGCCCACCTTTAATTGCCTTTTGATTATCGACGAGAGTCTGTTTCCTATAAGCCACAACCCTATCGGAGAACGCATGCAGTTTCTTCAGTAATTTCTTGTACTTTCTTCCCTGTGGAAGTAAGTAGAATATGGTATCGGTTATCCAAGGTCTCCAAAATCGCCACATGGCTAATTCCGTAATGCTGAAAAATTCAAATTTTAATTTTCTACGATCTTCGAATCTTCAGGCATTTGAGTTACTCGTGGATATTTTGAACGTACGCCAATGGATCGGTTGTAAGGGCATCTAATGGAGCTCCCATCGAAGTTTCTATTAAGGGAAAATAAGAAGATAGCAGTTTCCAACTCGTGAAGTGTAAGTATGTAACTGCTTACCGCATATTACACCCAAAGTACTAACGTGAACGTACGGTTGTATATCGAAATATTGTCCATCGGCCCTGCACGCAAGATTATCGCTAAGGATAATTGCTTTTTCCCCAAAAGTCTCGACGAAGCCTTCGAGAATTTTAAAGTGGAACATTGGAGTTAACAACTTTCGTTGATAGAACCATTTTGCACCTGCAACCATCGATCTTTTCAATGAAAGGTATGCATCAACTTTTTTAAACATTTTCGTATCTTGGAAGGAAAGAATATTTCTTTAAATTTTGATGTAGAATTTTCTACCACCAACCTTCACTGAGAAACACCCCATCCCCAAGCCATGGAAATAGATAATCGTAGAATTGTCCTTTAGGGGTATGAGTCGAACTTCGCAGAAGAACCTGTAAAAAATTGTCGTGCGAAATTTATCAAAATATACAGCGCAACTACTCACTTGTAAATGCTCTGCTTTCATTACATGTATTTCTGGCCTGTTCAAACTCCACGATCTATAAATCGGGCTGTATTTCCTACTGACCTCCATAAATTTGTATATCACCTCTTAAAATTCGTAAAGAAATTAAGTAAATGTTTTCTTCCGACTTTTAATAAAAATATCTAACCTGTTTTTGGTGCCCAGCCGTAAACAGAATATGTTCCAAATATGGGATGCCATTTCAAACCGGGCATCTTTTCCATAACATCGAAAATATTTTTCTTCCATTTTAGGTATAATACTAGGTACCATACGACGAACAAAAGAAATAACGGTACGAAGAGCATTTTCTACCAAGAGAAAGACAAATCAATTATCGATGTGGTGGCAATCGATCGGTTTTATACGCACCGCTGAATCTTTATCTCTTTGGAACATTCGTAAAATA
Organism: Chrysina gloriosa; assembly: GCA_038088585.1. Classification (NCBI taxonomy): domain Eukaryota; kingdom Metazoa; phylum Arthropoda; class Insecta; order Coleoptera; family Scarabaeidae; genus Chrysina; species Chrysina gloriosa. The sequence continues at coordinate 22,588,453 of CM076093.1, read as the reverse complement.
GCAACAAATGTTATCGCTAAAAAAGTGACAGAACAGTAAATACACATACACAGATAATAGCAGTATGCAACAGCAATTAATGTCCATGGACAGTTGAACTTTCACTTTTGATTATTTCATAAAAAATAAATAGTTTGTTTAACACCGTATTAGGTGCTACTAGTGTTTGAAGGAGGGGGGATTACATGAATACATTGGACGAAATAATGTTAACATGGCGCGTACAGTATCTTTATAACTCTAACCAGCAATTACTGTACAGAATAAGTTTTTAATTGTGCATTCATTGAATCCCCCGGTACCACGAAAATGTTTTACATAATTCTGCAGGAAATGAACGCAAAAGAGCTTGAACTAACTCCGCTACTTATAAAATTTATCGAAGGATATTGTAAACAAGTAGGAAAAGTTGTTGCTTCTTTCTTGCAGTTGAAAATTACTCCACGCGAAGTTAAATGATTACACCAACTCAGAGACTCCACTAATATAAAAGGCTAAAGCGTACAATACAAAATGCCTTAGTTGAATCGTTGAATTTTTGCCAATAAGGTAAAGGAATGCAATTAACGCTATGTGTAGCCTGTGCCTTAACTGTGTACGTTCGTGAAATTACTAAATTGTTGCGATCCATTGAATTCGGACCATGTGACTAGGTGACTAGGCTACATTTCTTGTATTCATTTGATTTACTTCTATCAGGAAGTACGTGTTGAGGATGACAACTTGGTTACCGAAATATGTATTCATCTGGAGATATCGAACCAGGTAGCACAAGCTGCAAACTTTCCTCCTTTTCTCAATTTAATCATAGCTACCCGGCCAAAGAAACGAAGCTTAATCGTTTTCACTCTAGATTGTCAAACTTTGGTAGTAGGATTTACATTTACTTAGACTTTTGTTACTACCAACTTTGAGATTTATGTACTTTATGGCAATCGAAGAAAAGTTTCCTAGTCAATCTATTAAGTATAGCGGGATAATTTCTCATCGTGTGCAGTGTACCTAGTCTTCGACCTATGGTGATGATGTTATGACAGTAGAAGAACATTTCTGCGTTTTGTCATTTCCCTCACGAATTCTATTGCTCCCCACCTCAAACCAATTGGGCAAGGTGTGTCTACATCAGACTGGTAATATATTAGGTACGGAACATTATTAGATGGGGTCATCACTCCAATTTGGTCAAGTTGGTAACATGGTATCTTAGAGAGAAGAAAATTGGGAGATTGGGGCGCATCTATCCACCACAAGGCATATTATTTCATTACGATTGAAGCGTTGTAGTGCCCTTGATAATTATTTTCCATAGTAAGGATATTTTGGTGTTAATGCAAAATTTGAACTTTAACCGACATGCTACACCCCATGTTCTGGTATTTTATCAACAGATCGTTCACTATGGGAAAACAGTTATCATCTTATTTGTTGCTCAATTGCTTTGAAGAGGAGTCAAGCGGTTAATATTTGTAAGCTTAGTATCAAACGTTGGATCTTTCAACAATTTTATGATTTGTGCCCCAATGAATATGTCTTCTTTCAACTTAACTCCACTTGATTTGGGAAACGTGCGTTCCAAATAACTGAAGATCCGACCTTCTTTATTCAGAGCTTTTACGAAGTTTTCAATTAGGCCTAACTTAATATGAAGTGGAGGCAATATATACCACTACAATACTTGTTTGTATTATATAGGGAACAGCGAACAAAAGAACAAAAAGATAATAAAACGTGTAAATAAGAGAACAGAGAATAGGAGAAGACAAATAAAAAATTAAAATAATATACATAACATCAGGTGCAAAATGTCGGGTCACTAGTAATGTTATCCCAAAATCGTAGTTTGTAAGGGATTCTAATTCGATAGCCGGCGAAATTTAGAAGATACTTTAGGATTTAAGACTATTAAATTTTCATTCCTTCCATCTTATCTGCTTGAAGTTGGAAAATTTAAATTATTGTCCTCTTGGCTCCGCCGCTATTCCCAGTTTCTACCAACTTTGCAGTCCCACTTTGCGCACGTCCTGGAACAATTTAGAGTACCCAGGCTGATCGTTGTTCCACTGGTTTGCAGGAATTCTGATCTATAATTTAGTGGAAAACCAGAATATTGATACTATTTTGTTGTAATAATCCAAACAGACCAATTTTATTGTCGTTCATTACTTTAGCTTCATTCGTAACTATGCAGAAACATTTTTCAAATCCTACGTACTTATTTACAACACTCACTAGCCCATCAAAAATATTCGAACCTTTGTGCTCTGCAAAATTGTGTTAAATCTAATAATTCTTCTTTAATTGAACAAGAACAATGAACATCACACAATGAACTCCCATTTCGGGGAGCGTGTATTTAAACTATTTCTAACCTAAATTTCGTGCTCTATGCAGCGTGTCAATACGGTTCAAAAAACCTAAAATTTAATTCAATAGCTCGTACAATTGAAAGAATCTAAAATTTCAAATTCCAAATTGTACGAGCTATTGTAACGTATTGACACGCTCCATAGAGCATGAAATTTAGGTTGAAAGTAGTTCATTTTGTGATGTTTTTGGTGTTGTACAGTGTTCGTTGTGTTGTGTTCGTGTTGGGCATTAACCGGATTCGCTCGTGATACTGAATTCCCCAGTTTTGGAATGGCAACTTGCCGCAATACGTATCTGAATTTTTCAACAAGGTGTGGTAAGCGTAATTTTATTCATTTTACATATTGTTTGGTATGGTAGGGTAATATTTTGAAGGTTTTCAGCAATTTTAGACTCACCAAATGATTTTGTCATTTTTAGAGCGCACTCTGTTATCGCTTCACCACTTCGGAAGATGCTTTCTAGTTAGAATCAAACTAACTTCTCATTCTTGATTCTGGAATTATCACAGAAGAAAACAGAGTATTTTTCTGTAGCCGTAATTTTAACTTTAAAGTAACCAGTCCGCGGCTCATCACTTGGACTACGCTGCCATAAGGGAATACAAAACTATGATCATTGAAATATACATATTTAACCTATCCTTGCGGCAGCATTTCATATAGAATCGAATATGTACCTATTTCGACAACGTTGTTATCATCATCATGAGCGTTGACACTTCCTCTTTGCCCAATAGTGTAGAGAATCTTCCTAGCTAATTTTGCCAGACGTGGCGTCTTTTCCCATAACAAATCGTTCAACTAATCAGAATAACTGTATACACATACGAGAGATGTTTCCAAAGTTCTACCACCCATAATTTTTTGATTTTGTAAATTTTCATCAAGATTACGATGCGGTTTTTCAATATCGTCTCCGTTTAATTGAATACACTTATACCAATGTGAAAATATTTTTCTAACCGTCTTCAAAGAAGATGTCTCTGCAATTCACCAATTTGTAGCAAGATTGACCTCATTTACGGTCTCAGATCGAAGACCCCGTAGAAGTTCTTTAAAATTCGTAAATAGGTGAAAATCACTAGGAGCTATAGCTGAAGAGTGGGGTGAAAGTTAAAGTACTTGCTGCGGTGTGAAGTGTTGGATTGTCTTGCTGCTATAACCGACGCCTATGCTACTTTCTAGGCAGTTTCTTGCAAAGCGCCTGTCGCAATGGTCCAGATAAAAGATTTGATTGGCATGCTGCTTTGCAAATGAAAAGTAGAAAAATAAAAATCTACGTAACTCTCACGAAAATATCCTCACACAATATCCTTTGCACAACTTTCGTTGAAAGAATAAGCCTCCGTGAGCATATTTTTGTGAGAGTTATGTATATAGATCTTTTATTTCTCTACTTTTCATTTGCAATTGTAACTCTCTCCACGCTTTGGTAACCAGTTTTTAATGCTGCTTTAATTGTAGGATCTTTCTTGCAAACATTAAACAACTTTTTAAGGTTTCCCACCCTCTTTAAGTAAAAATAAAATGATAGTTCTTTGTGATTTAGTTCCTCATAGTTGCAAAATCAGCGGTACGAAAATACTAGCTAGCGTGGACGTGTCCGCACTTGTGTCTGACTAAGAGCGTGATCTATGAGATTTGAATTGAACTAGATCCAAATTGCTATAACATTCGAAAGATCCATTTGTATACTACTTTAAAAACTTTGAGATGCTCTCGTTTTCTGTTGTGCTACCAACTTGTGAAAGCAATTCCCATTGTTTTTCCCAATTTTAATCGAGTTTGAGTGCAGATGGCAGGGGATATTTTTTAAGACGCCCCACGTTCCTCATATGTATGAAGGTTAACAGTTTCAGTCCCAATTTAATTTATTATACGTAACAAAAATAGTATACTTGTATTATACTTATATTCACATTCATTTGAATAATGTTAAAATATTAAGGTTGTTTAATTTTTAGTTAATAACATGATAATATAGAATATATGATAAATCTAACGATAAATACGAAATTTTTTTATAAAAAAATAATTACTAGCCAATGGGAAATCACCAGATTCTCCAATGAAACTGAGGTTAGTTCACCTAATGAAACCAGGCCAAAGACATTGCGACAAAGTTCGACTCTAAGATATGCAAACCGGTTATTGTCTTGTAATACAGCCATATTATTAATTCAGGCAAGGATTTTACACATGCACACAACATAAGAGATTTATTAGCTTCCTTGTGCTATCTCTTCTCGCCTCTCCAGTTTAACTTGTATGCCGTTTTGCGACCTCAACAAGACGTGAGCAAAAAGTTTAATGTTTTCAGGCGTGTTCATCGAAACTATTTTGAATTTGTGTATTACCATTGCCAGTACAGATTTCATTTCCAAGTAAGAAAATCGTATTCCTAGAGAAAAAAATAAATAAAAAATTAGACGAAAAGTTATTTGGCATAACGATCAGAATACGGCGGTGTTTACGTCAATTTAAAAGAATCGAAAGAAAGAAGCCGAGGTTCATATCTCTCACAATTTGATACCATTTTAATAAACTGACATAACCTTTGCCATTAGAATCGGCAACAAAGTTTAAAACAAATAGGATCTACATAATTACGGCGAGATTATGAACTCGGACAAAATTACCTAAGCAAATTCTCGGCCCGGCGCTGAACGGTACGAAGGCGAAAGGATGTCTTCCTTTGGAATTTTCTGGCAAGAATCTATCGGGATCGAACGCGTTGGGATCGGTGTAATGTTCAGGATCCCTTTGGGTACCAAATATGTGCAGGATGGCTTGAGTACCAGCCGGAATGTCGTATTTATCTGGAATATTAGTTTGAAGGTAATTTTAAATTCACATTGCTTGTGGTGGTAATACCAATCTTAATGTCCTCTGTTAGTCTTCTTGTAATAATTGGTAAAATTGGAAACAATCGCAAAGTTTCTTTGACGATACAATCCAAGTAGCGCAATTCTTGTATTTGATCCATTGAAGTCGGCACCCTGTTTCCTTTTAGGACTCGTTGGACTTCCTCATACGCTTTTTCCTTTTTGCAAATCAAATAGAATCTACTCACAAGTAAAGGACTTGGATACTTACTTGGATTTCGGGATGGTTTCCTAGCATGAACAGTGCCCAACCTATCGTACCGGATGTAGTGTCATATCCCTAATCCAAATTAAATATATACGTTAACAATATATGAATTACAATTTGTTGTTGTGAAGGGAAAAGCGACAATGAAAAAGAAGAAAAACTAAAAGGACACTTACCGCGAACAAGAAGGTGTTAACCAGAGCTCTCAAGTCAGAATCGCTAATTCCGTATTGATTCTCTTTCGCTTCCATCACGAGGTCTAAGAAAGATGATCGCTTTTTCTTGCCATTTTCGCCTTCGGCATTCAATTGGTTCGCGGTTAAGTTCGAATTGTGGCGCTGTATTTTTTTATTGCGATAACTTTGTCGGAAAAATCGTTAACCTTTTTAAGAGGTAATTATAGCGTCGTCCTTTCGGGTGAAGGTGAACAAACGGTTCCTTGAGATAGGACATCCAGTATTTCCACATCACCAGCTCGGATAACCTGGAAAAGCATAGTTGCCCTAACTGAATGAACTCGGAAGAGGGAAATATCGTACTCGTGAGTGTTGTTAATAAATTGGAGGGGATCAAGTCCGATGTCCTTCATGGGAATATCCATAGCAGTATCTGAAATAGAAGATTTGAAACATGCATCAATGGATGGTTGATTAACAGTATCAAGATGAAGATATAACTAAACTGGGCAAGTATGCAGTATAATGAGTCATCTGTCCTTTTCATAATGTAATTACAGAGGACAAATAACAGATGACTCATTATATTTGCCTAGTGTAGATATAACCTTCTCCTTTAAGATATGTGCATGCAACTCCAATACAAGTGCAGCTCTGTTTTATCAGAAATTTCTATGAAGCCCTGACTACATCGATGTAATTATCTAAATAGGATTGATACTGACCGCAGATGACTCCTAAAGTACAAAGGGATACATCTGGAATTATATCGAAATAGTTTCCGTCTGCTTTGCTTTCGATACTCCTCAATAAATTTTCGCCATTCTTCACAAACGAGTGGACGAATTCTTCGAGGACTTTGAAGTGGAAAGTTGGTGTAAGCAGCTTCCTTTGCAGGAACCATTTAGCACCTGTGAACGAAAAGCGAATTATGCACGGCTCACAAAGATAACCTTGCGGTATACCTTCGCTGATGAATAAACCTTCACCAAGCCACGGAAGTAGGTTGCTATACAACGAACCTTTGACGCTGTGAGTGGAACTCCTCATTACGATCTGAAATACGAAAAGTTTTGTTGTGAAAATAACGTAATAACACAATTTTCCGATAACATTATAAGATTACCTGCAAATAATCAGCTTTCATCAAATGCACCTCGGGAATATGTCCGTGCCAGGATCTATAGAACGGCGCGTATTTCGTGGTGACTTCGGCAAATTTATAAAACACTTCTGCTCGGCGATGAAATCAAGAACAACACGATCAACGGCGTTTGAAGAAAATATCACAGCACAGCTTACCTTGTCTGGATGCATGATGGTATGGATAGAAAGGTTCCGGTGAATGGATACCACCTCAGCCCCGGAATTTTTCTATAAAATCAAAAACATTTTTCTTCCATTTTAACAAAATAATCAAGTACCAAACTATCACCACGAGGAGTAAAGGTACCACCAGCATTTTTACTGTCACACTAATTCGTACGAAATAAAGATGTTGTAATACACGCAAGATGTATTTATACAAGTCTTATCGGTAACGCTCCTTAACGTATGTCTTTTCTATATCTGCATTGGTACGGATGATTACGTTTGAGACGGATAGACACATTAGTATGATAAAGATATATCATGGAAATATATGAAGACGCGAAGAAAATTTTAATAATTTGGGTATAGTGGTCATGAATATGAGAAATATTCTATGGCGATCTCGTTTTAGTACAATCACTATGCGGTGTGTGGAAAGTATACACTGCGACTTGCGTGTTTGTAACAGGAAATGTTCGATGGTAGCAAGCTTATTTGCAGAATAAACTTGTCAAAAATTTCTTTTAAATAGGCGATTGTATGGATATGTTGAAGTGAATAAACAACAAACTGGAAATGATGCAGCATCACTTCAATTTAAGCAACGGTCTGAAACCGGCTTAAGTGTATGCTCTTGACCTCGACTACTTCCCTATTCCAAATCGTACTGCTCTTACGCAACGTAACAATGTTCTAACATGCCGTATGTCTAGCGCTTATTAATAGTTATTATTGCGCGAATGTACAAGTTACAAGGATATTTTCGTTTATTTTTACACCGTTTTGGTGGGATTTAATGTGAACCTTTAAACTGGATTGTCAAGGTCCCCCAAAGGACGTAAAGCGACAATGTTTCATCCATTTTCCAGGGAATCAAACCGGTCTCATACCAGTTCTGGATTGATAGGATCTAATCTAAAATTGTCTGCAAAAGCAATGAAATTGTCATCTTGCAATCAACGTTTCCTTTAAAATAAGAATTTTCGAGAGTGGTGTACTCCACCACAAAGATGAGGAAGAGAATCTCCACGATATAATGGATATATACGAGAATAAATTTAAATTTTCCAGTATTGGATTTAGTCTTGTCCAATAACGCATCCTGCGCAATTGTAGAAAAATCTTCGTTCCAGTAACACTTCGATTATCATTATCACTGTTCGGCACTTCCTCATGGTTTTCCTTCTGTTTTGTTCCTAGTAATTTGCCTCTTGCCACTTCAAGTGATTAGGATTTCAAGGTCTTCGTCCATTTTTGTAATGATTCAAGTTTATTGTGAGGACTTCCTAGCTTCTCTATTTATTGATGTGCGCTTTACTTCACTATTCATGACTGAAAGAAATTTCCCATAAGCAAATAGGATACCAATGAAACATTGCTAATGTGGGTTTTAAGAATGTCATAGCGATTGCTAAGATAACAAATATACTAATTAGGAAAAACTGTGGTAAAATTACATCTCCAAAAAGTTCTCAATACAGATCGTGCCATCATAAAACAAAGCAATTTTTGCACAGTTCAGGTTTTCGAAAGTAAAACGTAGATCGGGAATTGACATTAGTGACTGGTTACAATTCTATAAAGTCTTAAGGCGACAAAGTGACTTGGCACAAATCATTGTAATCTAACACCTCTGACTGGAATAACAGAGCTGGAGCCACTCTTGAGCCAAACATTCAAAGCGTAAAGAAGAAATAAGAAATAGAGCAATAATCTCGTTTAAAATGATGACATTCCAAAAATATACACATTATCTAAGCATCCACATTGTCCAGTTCATCAATGTCAATTAACTGCACGAATTATTAAAATTAATAGAAGAATCAAGAAACTAAGAACTGTCTACGTTTCGTAAGCTTGTTGATATTCCTCATCTCCAAGTGGGTTATTTTCTCTTTTTTCTCGATTATAGCTACTTGACGACTAGTTCCTACTATTTGGTGGTGGATTTCCTTTCTAGTAGTGCAATCATTTCAACAGGAATGTTCATAATAAGACTATTGCGAAACCACATAATTAGGTTGTCTTGGAAATGGTAGTGAAGTTAAACAAATTAAGGAAAAATGTGATTATTGTTGGTTTTCATCAACGTTGAACTAAAGATTCGTCAAAATTCATAAATTTAAGATGAGAAAGGCGGATATTGCTTAATACTTAGTTTCCTCGAGAATTGATTGAACTAGAATTACGTATCAATTAACGACATATTAGCATCTTACTATACAAGGAAGGGAAAAACTTTTATCTTGCTATTAACTGCGTAATATTGTTTACTCTGCCTCCTGGAACATCTATATTGAGTTACTGTGTGATGTCTGAGATTTTGGCTAGATATTCTGCTCACTTTAATCTTTGCGTTGGTGTTAATGTGGCTATCTAGATCCCAACCGGGTATAGTTCAAGGCTAGGATTTCTGTACCACAGTTCTTGTTCATGTATCGTTTCAAAAGGCTTCCTTTTTTCGAAGAATTTCAAGAGCTCTTCATTCCATCCCGTGTGGATTTCAGTTTCTGGCCTCTGTATTCAGTTCTATCACCTATGCATCAATACGCTGGGTTGATAGACTTTCAACTAAGTTCGATGGATATCCAAAAGGAAATGCATTGTTGTTCTGGCTGTGGTTTCTTATTACTATTGGACACAATTTTCTATCGTGGATGAAGGATGTCACCATCACAGGCCATATATTTAAAAGCAATACTACGTCGGTCCTTCATGTACACAGATCCGATTTTTCTAAATAATAGACTTAACGCCCCAAAAATCACCCAGAGACCTAGCATATTTTCAATGGCTCTCGGGAAAAGCTCAATCCTTTGGAAATAGCTGTAATTCTAGTAGGTGAGCCTAGGTCAATAGAATCTGAATATGAATACAATGAAATAGAAACTTACATTATGTAATCCGTTTTCGCACTGAATCGAATACGAATAGTGTTGCAAATTGTTTGGATATATATATATATATATATTAAACTAAATATACCAATCCCAACTCATTAGGCGATGTATTCTGAGCTTGATTGAATTGGTTTACCATCGCCTTGCATGCGTGTTCCGGTATAATTGAAAAGCCTTAACGAAATGGGAGTTCCCGAGAATATATTCAAAGAAAAAAACAGTCCTTTATACATTTATAAATGAAACTTTATGAAAGAACAGAGTTTCATACATAAAACACTTGAGGCCGTTAAGTAGTAAACTATGCATTTAAGTTAGTCATTCTATAGACACGTGTATTCCAAATAATATCTTTCCTTTGATGCAGTTCCAACTCAACTTCACTTTACTTGTGATGTTCGCTTTGTCTGTCACGCGTATTACAAGTGTCCATCTTTGATCGATGGAAGGATTCATTTGGGAAGTATTTGCTGAACATGGCTCCCTAAAACTTGTAGGTTACTACTGAATCGGGATTCTTTCTCTGGAATGTTTTGGACGTATTCTGCCCAACATCTTGATATGAGCTCCGACAAGAAGTGTATCCCTTGCTGTAAATTTGGTGTTTTTATATCTTGTTTTTCCATCAGTGAAGCACGTGTTACCTTTGTTTTTTTTTTTCGCGATGAGTACATCTACTCATTTTCTTGTGATGCTCGCCGTCTTCAAAAAATTTTTTGCAAACTTAGGAATTAGGATTCCTTCCTTATTTGGAAAAGTGTCCGCTATTGTGATCTGGCGTTTACATTCCTCTGATGTTGCATGACTGCTGTGTCTCCATCTTTTAAAAACGAGCAATTTGGATAAGCCCCATCAAATGTGTGCCTTGTGTTTTGGCGTATGCATTGTTAAACTTTTGATGCATTTTCGAGCGTTTGAATTGGCAGCTGCAAAATATCTGAAACAACAACAAGAACACTATCAATAGCATTTTCGATCGAAGTTTGTATAAAAAGAAAACCTAACCTGTTTCGGCTGTAGCTTTAGTGGATTAGCTCGGTTTCTTCTGGTTTTATAAGCCTTACCCGAATCCCAAAAGGATTTTTGCCCACTTCCTTTTTCCCAGTTCCTTTCCTCCTTCGTTTTCTCACAATACCACTCATGATGGACATCACGAAAAACTCGGGGAATTAACACATATATGCCAGAATCGATTTTGAGACGATTTTACAGCAACTCGCTTGGTTGGTACGGACAGCGCTATCTTCTGGTGGACATAACAGGCTTAATAGACGGGACACGCAGCATAGCACATGTCACCAACATGTTCATATCTCAAAAAGTGAAAACTTGAAGTCAGTTCATTTGTAACTTCTACTCTCTTCAATTTTTTTGAGTACATATTTGATTTGAATCGTAAGAAGGAGAAGTAGAAAGAAACTTCTACCGTCAACATGTTACACTTAAAAAGCTTGGTCAACGTATTTTAAGACACCTGTAGCGCGAAGCGCTATACGCACATAGTTTCAGATGCAAATATTGCTAATATGCTTTGTAAACATCGTTCGTACCGCCGAAAACAACACTTATTTACGAATGTATTTATGCAGTTATCTAACGCCGTTCATAACTACATTAAATTATAATTCTAAATGGGATTTTAAATGCCACATTTTAGACATGCAACGATTACCAAATCATATTGTCCCGAATTTATTATTACTGCATATCTTAAGAAGAGTCTCTCTCGATCAAAGCGGGTATAAACCCGCTTTGATCTTGCAATTATAATTTTATGAAGTCAGATACGTTAATGATATCATTACACTTAAAATTTGGATCATCTGATATTTACATTCCATTTCGGATAATATTAATCCTAACGGATACGTCAGGATATAAAATACTGCGCTATTTTACACGATCTTACGGAAATAGGGACATAAACAACTTTATTACTTGTTTACTATTTATTGAATTCAATTATCTCGAGTTCCGTTTAAGAACTAACTTGAACAAAATCCTTCATTACGCGATTTTTACCCGGAACTTGATAATGCATCGATGTGTTTCGGAGAAGTATTGGTAGAGGGAGTAGATCTTTCTTCCGCGCGCTTAATCATCTTTCTTGATCATTTTATTATATCGATACATGTTCTCTAGATGTGTTTGGAATCAACGTGTTGAATAGGAAAGTTTGCACTTATATGTTTAAATATTGTTTATTCACAAATATTGCAACAGTCATATTCATCTAGGAGTAAATTCAGATCATCCCACCACAAGTTTCAATCTCGCCGTTCCAACGAAATGCTAATGCCATTTTGAGGTCGTAACACGATGTGGACGAACAGTCTTTTCTCTTCTGGGGTTTCCATCGATTTAATCTTGAATTTCTTTATGATGGAGGCAAGGATAGTTTTCTCTTCATAAATTGCGAATCTCTGACCTACAAAATAATTTTTGGAAATTTCACTTTAGTAAACTCCTCGCCACACAATTGTCGAATAATTTAGTACACGAAGTTCGCATCTTCACATATCGTTCTGTTTCATCGAACGGGACGTGAAGATGCTAACTTATTTCAGTTGGAGACGTTAGCTTTGTTATCAGCGAAACATACTGTACTAGACTCTATGCAATCGCTATCAAAACTCGGTTTGAAGCTTTCTTACCAATACAGTTCCTAGGTCCGGCGCTGAAAGGTATAAATGCAAACGGATGCCTGTTCTTCATATTTTCCGGTAAGAATCGATCGGGATCGAACTTGTTTGGATCAGGAAAATGTTCGGGATCCCTTTGAACTTGTCCTATATGCAGCAGGGCTTGCGCTCCAGCTGGAATTTTGTAACCATCTGGAAAATATCCACAATTGTAAGACCCGTAGGAGAAACTTCTTTCGCGCGTCGCCGTGACTATTTCTTCGGAGAATCATACGAAAAAGTAGAAAATACAATAATCCAAGTTCTTGAAACCATTTTTCAAATTCTTCAGAAATACCGAAAAAGTGTTCCTGAAGAAGTTGGTAATATCGATAGGGAAACGTACATATCAAATTGTTACACAGGATAAAATCTAAAAAGTTTTGGAACATTGACACCGACCACGAAAGGCTAAAGTGACTCGATTTTTATCGTGCATACCTATTTCAACATCTTCAGTTAACTGCCTTGTTATAAGCGGCAACACCGGGTATAACCTAAGTGACTCCTTAATAATACATTCTAAATATTTCAGTTCGTTTAACTCCGCTATGGTCGTTGGAACCGGTTTGTCTTTGAGCACGCGTGTAACTTCCTCGTAAGCCTTTTCTTGAATCTCCGGATTATTACCCAGCAAAAATAGCGTCCAGCTCGAACTCGTCGATGTGGTCTCCGATCCCTGAAACAAACTTTACGAGATACCCGCCTACAAAACATCCAGAAGCATGTTACTTACGGCGAACAGGAAGGTATGAACTAGGGATTGGAGATCGTCATGACTAACCAGATTCGGATGATCCGCAGCGTCCAATATAAGATCTAAAAACGACAGTTTCTTTTTGCCCCGCACAGTTCTTTATGTTCTTTTTCAGTCAGCACATCAGGTTTCATTTGCTCTGTTTTAAAAGCGATGACTTTATCCGAAAACTTGTGCAGGTATCGCAGATTCTTTCTGTATCTCCTTCCTTCTGGGAGGGCGTAGAACAACGGATCCCATTTCAGGTACGGGCGCAAGAATCTCCATAGAGCTAATTCGGTGATACTGAAATTATGAATTATTTTGCATTTTAATCGTTTTTCGTTGAACATTCGTACTCTTGAGAGACATTAATGTACTTTGTTGGATCGTCCGTGACAGCTTTAACCGGTACGCCCATCGAAGTTTGCAGCAGCATATCTAGCGTAGCGCGCGCGACAATCGGCGCGACATTGAATGGTTTTCCCGTGTTAGATTCTTGATCCAATTCGTTCAGCAACTCTGTGGTTTTATCCACGAAAATATCCATGAAGCCATCAAGAACTTTGAAATGAAACGCTGGAGTTAGAAGCTTTCGTTGCGCGAACCATTTGGCTCCTGTAAATAACACATATCATTCGAGGGAGTTGATTTTCGTTTTTGAAAGGGTACCTTCGCTAGTGAATAAACCTTCTCCAAACCAAGGTAAGATGGTGTCGTATAGTTTTCCTTTAGTGATATGTGCAGAACTTCTCATGATGATCTAAAAAGTCATTCCTTTTTATCGGGTAATATTGAAACTCTCAGTGACTCACCTGTAAATGCTCGGGTTTTATTATATTAATTTCCGCATCGTTCCCGTTCCATGTTTTAAATAACGGCTTATGGAGTCCTACCACTTCCAAGAGCTTATAGAGCACGTCTGTACGAAGAAACTATTTTACTGGTATCGCTTCCAAAAGTAATGATTGTAACTTACCGCCTCGTTTCACCCCTTGGAAAACGTACATACTTCCGAATATGGGATACCATTTCAACCCTGGTAACTTCTCCACGTGGTCGAAAACATTCTTCTTCCATTTAATACAAAGCAAGAGGTACCACGCGAATACCACGAGGAACAGCGGTAAAAGCAACATGTTTCTATCTGTCGACAAGGGCTGGTCGCAAATCGTCAATTGGATATCGCCAAAGTCGTTTTATATCTAAAGTAACATTGATTAGTGACGTGTTGCTAATATGATTTTCTCCGACTCGATGTTTATTCCAACTAATAGTCCTTAGATAACAAAAGAGTGATTAACATAATGACCCGCACATAATAGTCATATTTATGGTGCATTTAAGAGATGCCGAGATCTCAGCAAATATGCATCTATGTAACCTACACACATTAAACTTAACTTCGATAAGGAATTTTTCCTGGAAGTGCCGAATGTGTTGAAATATGCGTCGTTTCACACGAAATGTGGCCAAGAAATCGAAGGTAAGTTTTTCTGGTTTTCAAAGAAATGCATAAGTCTAAACCGTACAGTCATTGATTCGAGGAGACTATGAAGGTTTACCAGCAAAAATGATGTAGTGTACCTACCTCTCATGAATCATGAATACCACAATGCGCGATGTGTAAAAATTCCGTGAAGAATCCTTTAGGATTGGATTGGGCTCTAACGGGATAGTTTTTTCTCTCTGAAGACGGCATGGTCGCCGAAATACGTATTTGTAGTAGAGGTAAAAATTAATCCGTTTGAAACTGTAAAAAATAAATAATCTAGATTTCGCAGCAGGCATTGATTGATTAAACATTTGCGTCTTTTAATATTGGTCGCGTAAAGAATCTATAACAAATTCTATTATTAACGGAGGTCAGTGTATTTGTTTCGTAACTATAAAAATATTGCGCTACTTTATACGATTTCTAAGCGATAAACGCGCAAACAATTTTATTACGTTGTTTATTAGCGATTTTAGTCAACTATGTATGTTAATCGCTCCTGTATGTTTACATAATATCTGTCCAAACTTTTTTGTTTTATGTGAACATCGAGTAATCGATAAGTGGTATTTAGGAGCTGTACTGTTTTTTACGAGTGATGTAAACCATCTAAATATACATACGTAGAAGTAATCTTAAGAAAATTGTGAGCATTCGGATCATTCGAATCGAATTTTAATTGAAATAGTTCTTGGCGCATTAATTTGTATAATTGCGAATTTGTTTTTTCGATTGAAGGTGATAATCTACTCGTTGAAACGCATATTTGAGGTGCTTGAGATGAGAACCTGCATATGTTCTAGTTAGTACTCACTAAATTCTGGAACTTACTTAAAAACCTTGGGTGAGATCAGGAGGGGACTTGCGAAAGAAATACGAATATACGAATTTTTTACTAGCTTTTTAATTGGTGCTCGATAACCGCCTGAAAACAAGCAGTTGCAATAATTACGCGTCGCTGTAGTTCTTCTTTAAGGAAAGAATCTAGGTTGGTTAGTGGTCTGAACTGGAATTAGAAAAATAATACGCACAATCGTAAGTGTAGGTCAGATCTTCCATCCATCTGTATGCTTCAGAAATAGTTGGATAATTATTTCGTAAATACTAGCTGAGATATCGTTTGACTTTTGACCGGAAGTGTACATCTGAAAAATAGTTTCCGGGTTGAGATCGCGAAAGAATCAATCAATTTCTTGAAAATCAAACGGCGAGCAGTTCGATGGTCTCTGTCCTTGTCGTTTGTAGCGATTCATTGTTAGTTATCCTCTATTCTTAATACATTCTTAAGTGTTGAAGGTGTTGAGTTGATCTTGACTGCCTCCATTTCTTGCAGAAACTTCTTCCACTGCTTCGAAATATTTTAGTTCGTTTACTTCCGCTGATGGAAAATTACCCTTACCACACCCTTCGAAAATAACTCCAGATACGTATGTCGACCACTAAGTTGCCATCCTCAGTGGAAAACAAACTTGGGGAATTAAGTATCACCAGCGATATACGGCTAACGCCCAAGACGAATACCACAAAACGAGCAATGCACAACTCTAAAGCACTGCACAATGAACATCACGCACTGAAAGCCCGCACGAAACAAGCCAAAGCACTATTGACATTGAACTCCCATTATAAACGGCGCGTATTCATACTCATTCTAAGCCTAAAATCCATATTCTCTGGAGCGCGTCGTAACAGTTGAATGACCCTGCACCAAATTTTAATTCAATAGGTCGTACAATTGGAATTCGGAATGGGTCTTCCATCTGCATTCATAGTTTTCTTTCTATTTTTATAAATATATGTGAAACACTATAACAGTGCTGTCATTTTCAACAGTGTGTGGTAAGGGTAATTTTTTGTTATATTATTTTAACCACATCCTCCTTATTCTTATCCATTGATGTTGTTGGAATTGTTTTTTCTCCAAGCATCTGTACGATCTCGTCATAGATTGTTTCTTGAATTTTTATTCGGTTGAATGTAATTTTACTTACCTTGGCAGTTTAATACCAATAGAGGTGGTAGCTATTTTATTTGAATTTAAACCTCTCAGTGCTCATTGCCTCCAGTTTAAAAGATTAAAATCTACTCGTGATACATTCCGCTATTTCCAAATATACTATGTGTAAGTACACACCGTGTATTATTTACTAACGATACCAAATAAAATCAATCACTCGCAGATTAAGAATAAATCGCAAAATGGCGATATAAAATATCAAAAAATCGGTGAATTGAATTCGGAATCAAGAAGGCCAAGAAATATGCAATATTAAGATCTACTATTGAATCGACTACGTCGGGGAAAGCAAGAAAAGGAAAATCGAGATCGAAATAGATAGGCGCTGGTAGGCGAAGTAACAATTGAACGAAATAGGCAAGAATTGACGACATTGAAATAAGATCTGTAAGCATAGAGAATAATCCGTCGTGATTTCTGAAACTAGAAGTTCCGAAGAACTATTGACCCTTAAGCGGTGTTTAACCACAGCTTTAGCACTTGTCATATATATGTTTGAACTCACAATCATTGTATGTTATTATTTCACATCACAACGCTGCCCAAATATCACCTGCAAATGCGTTATTGTCCCATTGTGGCAAACATAATTCGCAAGGCATTTCGAAAAAGCGCAATTTAATAAGAGCAAATGAAAAAACTAAAGCATAACAAAAGAGGCTTTAAATGGGGTACATAAATAAGAACTGAAGAATTAAATTCATTCCGCATTCGATCGTTGTCATGTCAAGGTACTGAGTCATGTACTTACAATTAAATATTATCAAATACTATAGGTAGATATATAGCTATGCTAAAAAGCGTAATTCGTAATAAGGTATATCCACGGATAGGTACAAACAACAATGATTTAAAACGTTTCTTGCTAATAGTGGTCTGATCTTTGTATGACCGTTATCAACGAGAGCTAATATTATTTTTAATTATTATATGTTGTTATATATCTCTTATAGTTGGACGTTATAAATCAGTATAAATTTCATAGTTTTGTGTACCGATTAGATTCCAATCAGCACAAAAAAACATATCTACATATTTTTCGCAATCTTTGTTGAAGCTTTGAAGGTCATTCATTTCGCTTTACTCATGGGACATCCATCCATGGTCGTCCTTTGTTTGAGTCCTCTATGACCTATGTACGCTTTTTAATATATACATACATACATATATTGACCAACGTTATCGATCTATGCCAGAAAGCAGGAGCCAGAAAATATAAAATTTAGGACAATGCCCTGGATACAATGTTATTTGCAGATGATCAGTTACGATTGGCAGACTCGGAAGGTAATTTATGAAAATGAATCTTTACATTATCGACAATCGTTGAAAACTATAACTTCCGGATATCGACATCAAAAACAAAAGTAATGGCTATAAATACGGCGATCCGATCAGAGCAAAAATAGTACTTCACATACTTGGAAAATAATAAGTTCGTTCCAACACAGCACAAAACCAGTTTGTGAATCGTCGGGTACCTGCGCAAACGCCAAATTTGCTCTGCGCTGTACCTGACAATCCACAAACTGGTTTTGTGCTATGTTAGAACGAACTTAATATGTCATATACCAGGAAAGATGATATCAATATAAAACTTAGCAGATTCCAATATCTGTGTGGCACTATTCGCAAGCATTTAAAAAGTATGAGGAAAGAGGCACTGGTAAAATTCTATAAAGAAATGTGAGGTCTGACCCTGCATTATGGTTGAGGAAACTGGACACTTATTAAAGAACACTAAGGAAGAATTGAAAGGACATAAATGAATTTATTATGCTTCGTGGCAAGTTACACCCTTCACGACCATAAAATAAAGAAATACGTATAATTTGAATGAGGAAATAGGAAAATATTCTAATAACTGGAAAGGACATGTAGATAATATGGAAGAAACAAGAACACCAAAACACCTACTACACCCTCTGTCCCAAAAGTAACCGCAATGCGTCTATAAATCAGAAACCAGTGGCGTCATCTCTTGGTAGTTGATTGATTATTGTAGTGGGACTCTTCCTTACCAACCTGACAAATTTTCATGACATTTGGTGCATAGTCAGCTGATACATCACGCATCCTGTGAGAGTGTTTTTCGTAAACGGTCAGAAAATGAGTCACGAACAACGAGTCAATATTAAGTTTTGTTTTAAACTTGGAAAAACTGCAACCGAGATGTATGAAATGCTGCAAATTGTTTACGGCGACGATTGTTTGTCGAAGAGGCAAGTGTTCGAGTGGCATCGACGATTTCGTAAAGGCAGAGAAGATGTTAACGATGACGAAAGAGCCGGTCGTCCTTCGACAACTTTGGCCGAGGCAAATGTGGAAAAAGTGCGCGAATTTGTGAAAATTTCGAAGAAATCGTCAGTGAGATATATGGAAATGGAGCTTGGCATCCCTAAAACAACTATTCAGCGCATTTTGACTGAAACCCTTGGTTTGAAGAAAGTCAATTCGAAGTTTGTTCCGCACAAATTGACCGACGACCAAAAAACGCTTCGAATCGAACACTCCAAAGACATTATTGCACGAGCCCGTGCAGATGAAAACTTCTTGAAAACGATTGTGACTGGTGACGAGACGTGGTGCTTTCAATACGAACCAGAAAGCAAACGTCAAAGCGCAGAGTGGAGGTCACCAGAAGAAGGAAATCCGAAAAAATCACGAATGGAGAAGTCGAAAATCAAGTCAATGCTGATTTAATTCTACGATTCGAAGGGAATTATCCATAAGGAGTTCGTTCCATACGGCTCAACGGTTAATGGTGCATATTACCTCGATGTTATGAGGCGTTTGCTGGGTCGCATTCGTCGTGTTCGGCCCGAATATCGCGAGCCAGGCAGCTGGAGATTACTGCACGATAACGCACCGTGTCATCGAGCAACGATTGTCACCGATTTTTGGCGAAAAATGAAATATATTCGATACAGCACCCACCGTATTCGCCTGATCTGTCCCCATGCGATTATTTCCTGTTCCCTCGTCTTCATTTGAAGCAGAAAGGAGTTCGTTATGCATCCGTAGACGCCATTCAAAGATCGACGACCGGCATCCTAAAGGCCATCCCAGAGATCGACATGAAAAAGTCGTTTGAAGCACTCGTTGACCGTGCAAATCGATGTATTGTAGCACATGGAGAATATTTCGAATAAATACAATGATTTTTGTGGACATAATATACATAGCGTGCATTATTTCGAACTATTGCGGTTACTTTTGGGACAGAGGGTGTATACTACAAACCTAACTAGGGAAGAAGATAAATAGAATGCCCAAACAAAAGATCAGCGGGATGAACTATGAAAGCGGAGAACAACAACAACAAGCGAAAGAATGGTTTAACCCATGAAATAGTAGATGAATCATCTACTACTTCAACTAAATGATGATGTTTTTTTTGCTTCAGATTCCTTATTCGTCTTACAACTACTACTTCCAGTTACTCTAGAGTATCCATTTTTGTCAGATGCTAGAACTTAGTAGTTTCGGCTTCGGAATAATACTGGCCATTTTTTGGTCATTAGGAGTCACTGATTTTAGTTGATTCGAATAGCAGATATCTAGTCAACCATACAATCACCATGAATTGCTCGTGTGTGCGCAATAACAGCTGTTTTGATCGTTTCCGATGAATATCCAATGTTAGTCGCATGTTAGCACTGAAAGGGTTCCGGCAAAAACTAAGCGGATGAATGGGCATCAAACCCTTATTGATGCATTTTCACCTAAGAAAATTACACAAAATATTAGTAGCAGTGAATCCCTTCCATTGATCGATCACGTTTTCCTCATTAGTGCCTCTAGTTGGCCACCCAGAAGGTCTATTCCTTTCTTTGTCGAAATCATTGATCTTCACGTAGTTTGTACTAATTTCCCCGCTTGTATACAAGCTTAAAATACTTAAATATTTAGATCGCATTAGCAAAACGCGATTCTAAGGAAGAAATCGGGGCACAAAAGCTATAAAATCAACTCGTGTTGGCAATTTTAGGGGACGAACCAACATCTATTCACCACATATGCAATAGTTTGTTTCTATCGTCTAATGAAATGAATTTAGAATTGACCTTCGACCTGTTACGTATTGTATAGCAGTATCTTAGGTTTAAAATTAGTACATTTAACTAATCCGTAGTTTGATACCACAAGATTTATTATTTATGTGATGAAAATATGAATAATTTTATTGCTTTATTTGCGTTTTGGATCACTTATCTGGACAGACGCCGATTTAAAGTGTAATACGTGGCTTACACAAAGGCCCACGTTAATTTATTCACCTGGCAGGTGATAAAATTTTAATACATTTTAAACAAACATTGACTGGTCTGATATGTGTCGGCTTAACAAGTTGATACTTTCCCACAGTTCGTACTAACATCCTTTTTCCTTCTTCTAGACGTGGATATATGCACCTATCCGCTTATTGGTATTGTGACTGATTTTTTCGTCTTAGATACATACATACATACATCAAATATATCGTAAATAAAAGCAAGCTATTCTATTACCTATATTTTTGCATAAATTCAATAAAATGCGTTGTAACAAAAGGTACAACCCAATTAGTAACTAATAGTTTATCTAATTGTAAGCAACACATATTAGCCCATTATTATTCTTCATCTCGTTTCTCTAACGTAATATTGATGCCACCCTGCGGTCGCATCACAACGTGAGCGAATAATTTCTTTTGCTCTGGAGTTTCCATCGACTTAATGTTAAATTTCTTAATAATGGAGGCTAGGATGGTCTTCTCTTCATACATGGCAAATTTCTGACCTACGAATAAGATACATTCCTTCTAATACAATAGTTCTTACGTTGACTCTACGACTTGGATATTTACAAATATATATGTCGACAAATAAGTTGTCATCTTCAAAGGAGAAACATACAAGCTTTCGTTGTCATGCTTACTGAAAAAATGTAAATGTTATTTTGCTTTACCATCCTCGAAATCCATACGGAATGCTTCACAAACGTTTAGGGTGTGTGAAGAAAATAAATGATCTTTTCTATTTCCCCACCAAAGATGACAATAATTATGTAAATTATTTAATCAATTTATTTACTTTAATTACGGGTATCCAACCCTCTAGGATTCTTACCAATACAATTTCTTGGACCAGCACTGAAAGGTATATACGCGAACGGATGCCTAGTTTTCATATTTTCCGGAAGAAATCTATCAGGATCGAACTTGTTAGGATCAGGAAAATGCTCTGGATCCCTGTGGACCATAGCAATGTGCAATATTGCCTGCACCCCGGCCGGGATCTTGTAACCGTCTACAAATAGTCTGTGTATAAAAATTTTGTTTTCTTAGCTATCTCACCTAATTCAATATCTGCAGTTAGTTGCCGTGTTATGAGCGGCAACGCTGGATACAACCTCAGTGACTCTTTAATAATGCATTCCAAGTATTTGAGCTCGTTTAATTCCGATAGAGTTGTCGGAATTGGCTTGTCACCAAGTACTCGCTTAACCTCTTCATAAGCTTTTTGTTGTACTTCTGGATCGTTGCCCAGCAAAAATAAAGTCCAACTTGAAGACATTCCGGTGGTTTCGGATCCCTAAAAGATAATTTCGCACGATCTTTTCTTATTTGTGTTTGTTTTTAATTTACGGCTAACAGGAAGGTATGGACCAGCGCTTGCATGTCTTCGTGACTCACGAGATTCGGATCACCGGCAGCTTCCAGTACCAAGTCCAGAAACGATAATGTCTTATCCTTCGCTGAGTTAGTTGAAGAATCAATTTTGCCACTATTCAATTGCTGCTTTCTAAACGAAATGACCTTATCTGAAAATTCATGAAGGTATTGCAGGTTCTTTTGATATCTTTTCCCTTGTGGGAGTGCGTGGAATAACGGATCCCATTTCAAATACGGACGTAGGAATCTCCACATGGCCAATTCAGTCGAGCTGGAATAAACTTTATTAAAGCTTCGCTTGCGGATTTAGCACCAGGTAGTGTTTTACTCCTGAGAGGTGTGGACGAATTTTTCCGGATCATCGGTGACGGATTTAACGGGGACACCCATCGATGTTTGCAGGACCATATCTAAGGTGGCACATCCAACAATCGGAGCTACATTGAAAGGTTTTCCATCCATGGCTTTCTCTTCTAGGTTATCGAGAAGTTTTGAGGTTGCTTTAACGAAGATTTTCGTAAAGTTTTCTAATATTTTGAAATGGAAGGCGGAGGTGAGGTGTTTTCTTTGCGCGAACCACTTAGCACCTGTAATAAGAAGCCGACTTATTGCAGGCTGGAGGATTCAGGATTGTGTCACCTTCGCTGAGGAATAAACCCTCTCCAAGCCATGGAAATAGACTTACGTAGAACTTTCCTTTAGTTATATGTGCTGAGCTTCTCAAAACAACCTGAAGGTGAATTTTAGCTAAGTAAATAACGTTAACGTTGTGATCATCTATCGAGGTAGAATCGTACCTACCTGCAAGTGCTCTGGTTTCATCACATTAATTTCTGCATCATTGCCATTCCATGATTTGAACAACGGTCTGTACACTCCTATTACCTCTAAGAGTTTATACAATACATCTGCGGAAGAAATGCGGTCTAGAAAGATGTGAAAGGTGCCACAAGTAGCTCACCTTCTCGCTTCACCCCGTTAAAAATGTAAGTAGTCCCGAATATAGGATACCATTTCCCACCGGGTATCTTCTCTATCTGATCAAATATCCTCTTCTTCCATTTCAAGCCCACGAACAGGTACCAGGCGCACACCAAACAAAGCAACGGTATGATCAACATTTCTGTGCCTAATCGCAGATGCAGATGAAGCTGCTCTTCTATATATATATATGCTCTGATAAATTTTATTGCAATACTAATCGCGTGTTAATTGAGTATGTTACTAATCTAAGGTAGCTGATAATTTTCAAATAAATAACCCAGGATGCCTTGTTGTCATCGCAGAATTAAACTCAATTGATATCAATTTGATAAGGTATCTACCGGAATCTAAACTAAACCGAAATATGGACTAGTTTTATTTTGATATATCAAAAAGAAACTTTTCTACATAATCTTTTTATATTCTTATCTTTGTAATCGTTTAAAACAATTAAAATTGTGCACAAGTTGTGAGTATGTAATTAACATTAATTAAAGTAACACAAAAGAACGAAATTAAACCCTAATGAAGTTCTTAAAATTCCTTTTGTATAGCTTTAAAACGATTCTCATTAGGGGACTGCGCTATATCACAAAGTAGTTAAAATTTTTTGGGCCAATTATATTTGCTGATTTATCTCCCATGTCATGTTTTGCAAGTGGAATATAAAAATCGTAAGTTTCGTTAATTCCCTCTTGAAGAAATATCTATGCTGGTTTTTAAAAATTTAAACAGTAACTGCTTCTACAGTGTATATGATTTATTCCGTTCGCAAATTCTCCTGCAGATCGCATCCAGTGCACGAAATGTTGTAATAGGGTTATGCTATACTAAAATGATATGCTGTATCATATGTGTAAGAAACATTTTTATGATGGAGATTCGAAAGCAATTACAAAATGTAATTCACGTAATCAATAATAACTCCTCATAATATGTTATCTACATATAAATTATGATAAAAGCCTTTAAAACTCGAATATTCCTTATTATTATATTTCCTTATTCTGCTACACTTTTAACCTCAAGTCAGCGGACTTTACGAGGATGATGACCTCCATTTGAACGTACGGGTTGGTTTTAGAAGAACTGATTAAAATGCGAATTCAAAAGCTTGGTATTATAGATTTATTAATAGGTGCTTATAGTGCTTAATTAGAAAACTACTTTCACTATTCACAGACGCGCGTTTCGCGGTTATACCGCTCATCAGTGCGACTGTGTGAAGTAGTATTCATTTCTATACAAGCTCTATATAAGCCCGGGTGTTAGATGTTCGTACATATGACAGTTCAGTTACGAAACTCGGCCATAATGTACTAATTACGCATTTTTGTAGCTATTTGATTCTACAAAAGTAGGCAACTTGTTTTGCCACAACCTCCTGTAGTAGCTACAATCGCGCACTGGGCTAGCCCGCCGTGCTTATAGTTTACAATACAAAAATGTATAATACATTTTTTCAAATGCTTTTATTACACCACCACATACGAGGGCGGATTGATAATGAAGCTACCTAGCGCTACATGGCAGCACAAACACAAAAACTTTTTTTTTAGAAATTGCGATCTGTCGAACGTCAGCTGTTAAAATTTCACCCAAATTCATCTATTAGTTTAGTTGTTGTAGTCGTTTGAAGTAAGCAACTTTTGTGTTTCTTGAAAAATGGAAAAAGTGAATTTCGTGCAGTGATTAAACACTATTATTTGAAAGGGAAAACGGCGAAAGAGACAAAAGAAAAGCTCGATAAACATTACGGTGAGTCTGCCCCGTCAGATTACATGGTAAAATATTGGATTGCTGAATTTAAACGCGGCCGAACAAGCACTGCAACAATACCATCAACAGGAAGGCCAAAAGAGGTGGTTACGGAAGAAAATATCAAGAAAATCCTCGATATCGTTATGAATGATCGCCGAGTCAAGTTACGTGAGATTGTTGAAATGGTAAACATATCATATGAACGTGTGTTCAACATTTTGCATGAACACTTGCATATGAAAAAGCTATCGGCAAGATGGGTGCCGCGTTTGTTGAGTGTCGAACAAAAACGAGTTCGACAGACCACTTCACAGCGGTGTTTGGACATGATAAAGCGTAATCCTGTTGATTTTTGGCGTCGATTAATAACTGTTGATGAAACGTGGGTCCACCACTACACACCTGAAACCAAAAATCAATCGAAACAATGGGTGGAAGCTGGTGGAAGTGCTCCGAAGAAGGCGAAGACAGTGAAATCGGCTGGAAAGGTTATGGCCACTGTATTTTGGGATGCACACGGAATATTGCTCATCGATTACCTTGAAAAAGGATCCACAATCACAGGAAAGTATTATCGTGCATTATTGGATCAATTGATTGACGCAATCAAGAAAAAACGACCACATTTAAAGAAGAAAAAAGTGCTCTTTCTTCAAGACAACGCACCGGTTCACACAGCATTAGATACAATGCTAAAATTACGTGAAATACACTTCGAATTGGTTGATCATCCACCTTATAGTCCAGATTTAGCTCCTAGTGACTTTCTCCTGTTTCCAAACTTGAAAAAATGGCTCGCAGGAAAAAGATTCATCTCAAACGAAGAAGTGATTACTGAAACTAACGCGTATTTTGAGGGGTTCTCAAAATCGTATTATTCAGATGGTATAAAAAAGTTGGAATATCGTCTTACTAAGTGTATTGAGCTAAAAGGAGACTATGTTGAGAAATAAATGGTTTTCGAAAAAAAAAATGTTTTTTTCCTACTTAGGTAGCTTCAATATCAATCCGCCCTCGTATATACATACTCTTTTAAGTTTAAGCGCCCTGTAATACATGTCCGTTTTCCTATTTGTAGAAAGCGTACTAATCAAATTATTGCAAATATTTACAAGCTAAGAAGCAATATATATTTTTCTATCCAGAAGTGCAGGTTTAAACCGCATCAAAACCAAGTCTAATATTCTCTTTTTTCTATTTTAATCTTGACACCATGCTGTGGTCGTATTACGGTGTGAGTAAAAACCCTCATTTCTTCTAACTTTAACATGGATGTGATCCTGTATTTGTTGATTAAGGATGAGAGGATTGTTTTTCTTCAGTCAAAGCAAATCGTTGACCTGAAAAACAGAAACACTTTTCACAAAGTAATAACGAGAAACCAATTGCGTTGTAGTGGTTTAGATAATTTTAAGAATCTTTTTGCTTTATATGCACGAACAGAAATAACAAAGACGCAAAATTATGCTTGTATTCCTTTCGAAATCTCCTGGCAGCTTAATTGAGAAATGAACAAGTTTTTATGCCATTTATATGTACGTAAATTATTATACTGTCTTGACTATAAGCATACCTATACAGTTTCTCGGTCCAGCACTGAAGGGAATATAAGCAAATGGATGCCTGGTCCTCGAATTTTCCGGTAGGAACCTTTCGGGAATAAATTTATCCGGTTCGGGGAAGTGTTCCGGATCCCTATGAACCATACCAATGTGCAAAATTGCCTGAGCTCCAGCCGGAATTTGGTATCCGTCTAAAAAGACATTTATAAATCTATTTTTCCTATGTTTTCCTAGTTAAAATCTTAATACCTAGTTCAATGTCTTCAGACAGCTCCCTAGTTATAACGCCTAAAACTGGGAACAACCTCAAAGCTTCCTTGATAACGCATTCCAAGTACCTTAGCTTATTAAGTTCCTCGATGGTGGTTGGGCATGGTTTATCTCCAAGCACGGATCTGACTTCCTCAAACACTTTTTCCTAATAATTAATTTATAAGTATAACCCGATAAAGAAATATATTTTCACTACTCACTTGCACTTCAGGATGGTTTCCCATCAGGAATATGCTCCAACTGGTGCTATTCCTTGTTGTATCAAATCCCTAGGAAAAGAATTATTTTTGTATGTTTCAAAATTTTTTGTCTGAAATTTTACGTACGGCGAATAAGAACGTATCGACCAGATCACGCAAGTCTTTATCTGTGACCAAACTCGGATCATCAGCGGTTTTCATGACGAGATCCAGGAAGGACAGACGCTTCTTCTCGCAACAATCGTCTGTAACTTCTTCAACCGAATCGGACTTCCGAAGTGCTTTCCTTTGGGAAATCACCGATCCGGAAAATTCGTGCAGTACTTTCAAAGCCTTTCTGAATTTGCGACCTTGCGGATGAACGTAAAATACTGGGTGCCATCTGAAGTACGGTTTCATGTTTCTCCAATTAGCCAGTTCGGTCATGCTATAAAAATGAAAAAATAGGTAAGGAAAAGTGAGTTTCGTAAGTCCATTGCATACTCGGCGAGCGCGTCCAGGTATCTCGCTTTGTCATTGGTAATGGCACTGGCTGGAAGGCCCATTGCTGTTTCTGAAATTAAACTAATTGATTCTCGCCTTTTTTCATTTGAGCTAATTTACCACAAATCACGTCCAGGGTAGTGTCTGTAATCATGGGAAGGATGTCAAAATAGTCTTCACCGATTTTCGACTCGAGATCATTCAAGAGGCAGCGACTTTTATCCACAAATACTTGCATAAAGGTCTCTAGTATTTTGAAATGGAAAGTTGGTGTTAAGAGCTTCCTTTGCATAAACCATTTTGCCCCTGCAATACTACCGATAATGCCAGTAAATAAATGTTTGGATTTCATTACCTTGAGAAATTAGTAAACCATTTCCGAGCCAATCGTATAAGCTATCATAAAAGATTCCCTTCTTCAGGTGGCTTGAGCTGCGGAGAACAACCTTAAAAATCATAATTAGTTATTATTCGCGCATTATTTAATTTGTGCAGAATTTCGGTCACCTGCAAATGCTCAGGTTTCATTATATTGATTTCGGGATGCTTCCCGTTCCAGCTACGGCACAAGGGCCTATATTTGGTTATGCCCTCCACCAATTTATAGAAAACTTCTAAAAGGAAGAAACGAAGTGCTGGTTAGTAAAAGATCTCACAAAGATGTTGATTCCTACCTGATCGAGGTATGCCGATGAGACCGTAGGTTGTTCCAAAAACCGGGAGCCATTTCTCGCCAGGTAACTTTTCGACGGGGTCGAAGAAATTCTTCTTCCATTTCCAACATATTATCAAGTACCACGCGAAAATTACCACGATAAGAGGTATGATCAACATTTTGCTCGTTGCAACCACGGACAAGTGAAAAACTACCCGATTATTTCTCGTCAAGTATATTTATTGTGTACCTTATCGGCTGTTTAGATCGTAAAATGTGCGGCTACTTTGTATAGCGGCAAGGGTATGGAGAAGATGTTAAGGGGCAATAAAACTGTAATCTTGTTCTGTCCTTCTTACATCCTAATAATCGTCGCGCTAATATTTCGCAAAGAAACGTTTAGATAAGCTCGCAGTTATTAAATTAATCGAGTGCTAGTTTTCTTAAGTAGTTTTAATAAATATTTTCGTGATCAACCTAATTTAATTGTTTATTAAACAAAAAATTGTACTACTTTCTGCCTGCCATGAACGTTAAAGTTTTTTTTTATTTATTTAGTACTCTAAAGGAAAAAAGAAAGAAACCTGGATAATACAGTTGGAGCATCGCCATTTAAACTGTTTCCATTTAACAGAAGCAATACTTTAGGGGTCTTTTACGTACAAAGAAGCCCTATCTGTTATTTTCATATGTGTTTACTAGAAAAGTTGCTTTGCATCGTTACGCAGCAGAAGATGTCGATGACTGGCATTTTATTTTTAAGCCAATTTGATAATGAGGACTAGCAGAGTCATCCTACTTAAGCACAAAAGCAAGAGATAGCATAATTATAGCCTGCATCGGAGTCCAATTTTATGCATCGGAATGTACTACACTCATTGTCAGTAACAAGGTCAGGCTAAAGACAAATTCTTGGACAGAATGGCTTAATCCGTATGTGATTAGCGTTAGAACAAAATCATGTATGATTGTAATATCTGAACCGACCAAAACTCATAAAGTTGTGGATTGAAACTGTGCCATCTTGCAAAATTCCGATTGGAATCATTTCACGTCAATTGGGCGTGATATTATTTAATAATCGATTTGATGCTGCTTTACCTTGAAAAAATTGCGTATGGTCGTCTAATTGCAAAACAACGTTGTGAACAATGCTAAAATTGCGAACCATACGTGATAACAATAGCGGTCAATAATATCCAATTAACATTAGATTAGTTTATAATTTGTATTCTATTATGACTTCAATATGAAGAGCCCTACCTCGCTCACGGTAATAAAAATCTACGGTGTATACATTATTCATTTAGTTTTTTACAAGACGTTTTAATTGGAAGGTTTAGTCAGAAAATCAGTTGAAAATATTGATGTCGATTCTCTCAACTTAAGTACTATTTCCTTTGACGAAAACTTGTCTGTCTAAGAAAATCTGGGACATTCTACTTGAAAGTAACACTGGTCAACACATATTTTGCTGCCGGACTTTTTTAACTGTACTTAACTATTTTTGGTGCGCTGAATCCAAAAATACTATCAGATATTCTTTATCAGCTCGTCTTCCAAGGATGTGAGCACGTATTTCCATTTAGCTGGTCTTATTCCTGCATATAAATATTGGTTCCAATACAACTATAAAAAACACACAAATAAAAAAAAAAGAAAATGAGTTTATTCTATAAAACAAATATTTACAAACGTTATTATCCAAAATAAATATTTACAGTAGACAGCAACTAATTTAAAAACGTATGTCTGAAAGCGTTTGTCTCTTTTAAGACTCCAGCAGTAATCATGTGTGTGCCCCATCTGCCCTGATACCTTTCTTCCATTATTCTGATATCCTGGTGAAATCGCTTGTTCTGCTCCTCACTAAAGTCGCCAAGATTTGCAGGAAATCTTTCTAAATGACTGTGGAGGAAAACAAACTTACAAATTGGTTTTCTGCTGTCTCTTAATATATGTATGTATATAGCAAAAGCGTCTGAATGATCAACACAACTACGTCTGCTTGTAGAAACCATGATTTTAGTAACACTTCTCCAACAAAGACACTTGCAAGAAAGCTTAAGTTGAAAGTGAATCAAATGTTGACACGTACATAGATATCTTTATAGTTATTTATGCAGATATTATTTGAAAGTAAACCTTAAATATCAATTGTACCGATATTTTTATAAATCCCTCATGACGTACATTCCTGCAAACTATTTATTGCAAGAACACATCAAAGTCGGTATTCTTGGAAACCATTGGGGGTAATTAGAAGAATTTAAGATGATAAATAAATAGTTTCTTACTTATAGAGATTAGGGAAGTAAAAAACAACTGTAATAAAGAACTAGAATTGAAAGGAAGATCTGTTCAGAAGGTTTATTGTAGCAATATGAATGAAAATATATGAAATATTTATGTCTATCTCATCAACTAGAGCTGACACAAGAAACAGAATGGTATTTTTGAAATCAGAGTTGTTGAAATATTTAAAATCAGCTTTTTTCATGCGGTAATTTTTTTTGTCGGGATGTGTAATCATCGAACCGAACCCTGTATTACACGAGTTTTCTTAGAAGTATAGTCCCCTTGTTTAGACCATGTTACAGTTTCTACCGAGTTACATAATGACTCGGGTTTGGAGGACGTATGAGCACAAATAGGAGTTTTGTATGTTTGAGAAAAACATTAAACATTTAGCAGAATTCTGTATTTTCAAACTAACTTCAAATCGTGGGATGGAGATTTAATGTATTGCATTGTAAAGAAACTAATTTGGAAGATAATTAAATGCATTATTTAATTAAATCCGGTGACACGTGACACGTGCCGCTACAACTGGAGGCATAGTTTTCTTCTATCACTTTGCTCCGCACTGCACTACTGAAGGCGTTCCTCGATATTATTGGTGCACAGCAGTTTCCCTTTGTTTCTACCTTTCTTTTCATGATTTCTCCAACGCCTTGTTGCATATCGGAATTAGTAATAATTTGCCTATTCTCCATTCCTTTGGGAACCCTTGCCTGCGCAACAGTTCGTTCGAGATGGCCAGTACTTCAGATATTTGAATGCATCACCCAATTCACTTTGTGTAAGGGGTATTAGTGCAGATCCCAACGTTCTCGATGACATCTTGCCTTCTTGGGCACACCTCTTCCGCTATTGCTTCAACTCTCTCTATATCTCTCTGATGCCACCTCTCCAGCTATCTTGATCCGTGCACAGTTCTAACCAGCTTAAGTTTTTAAATATATTGCTAAGGTTTCTTGATTCGATTTTGTCGACTTTACACGCTTCCTTTGCATCATCCATAATTAGCTAAAATAACCTTCATATCTTTATTGAAACGGCCCATAGAGCTTTGCGGTAGTTTTATCTGAAGGTTTCTCCGATAAATACTCAACCAATGCGGTACCTGTACATTTAGCTGAAACGCCTGTGGATTTACCTAACTCAAACAGCCTTCAATTACCTATCTGCATGTACCTTAACATTGTTAAACGGAGGTCGAATATAGCTTCTGGCGTGCATCCAAGTCCATGAGCATAAAGGCTGAGAAGCCTAGCTAGAGTGAAGAACAGTCTCCAGGAACACCTGTAGTCCTTACTAGACGTCTGGGAATTTAGGGGAAGGTCACATTCTCAAACATAGGGTTCGAACGTAGGTGTCAGATGTATGTCTAAACCAGTTTAGCGGGAGGGGAGGAGCAGGCTGGTAACAATGTGGGACAGTGTTCCTCCCGAAATCTTATAGTCTTTGTCGAAGGTCTGGGTATTAGCAACTTAAAAATGTGGACTAATGTTATAAAGCATCCTGCAACGTAAACATCGACCATATGTTTAAATCTTTGATGTGTAAGGTTAATGAACATAGCCAAAGGGAAAAAGAAACTTTAAAAGCCACGAGAGTCTTGGCAGCTTCCATCTCCGAAGATTTCTACCCTTCAGATTTAAGAATTCGGGGACGATCATAGATTAGGGTTGTGTTACATTATAAATGATCTACGACAGGACGAGGTAATTAAGAATCACTCTTTGCCCAAACACCCGTTCCAAATCTACAATTTACTCATCTCCATACAAGCGACCTGTACAAATGAATATCGTACGTAGTTCTCAAACCGGCTAATATGCAGTTCAATTAACCGTATATGTATATCAATAGTACGAATAGTTGAAAGGAGACAGTTGCTTATGTCGTACCAAGCATCCAAATTGTACCACTGCCATATTCTTGAAGGTACTGATAACTGTTACGACTGAGCAGGTTATCTTGGAGCAAAAATACAAACTACCTCATCGACTAGCCATTTTGACCAGGAATCTTGGTCCTAAGGCGTATATTTTTTCACAATGATCGATTTTGCGAAATTCAGCGTGGTGATCTTTAATTTACATTTTGTGTCTAAAAGAATAGCACAGAATGAAGTAAGAACCTGCATTTTATAGCACTTATATCTTAAACTTCACACTTTTAGCTACATTTCGACGTATTGAAAGATGATGCGTGATAGTACTGAACTGTGGTCACGATACAGTCGCCTTCATCGTACCGCCATCGCCATGCAGTATCTCAAATCGTACTGGAACAATAAAGCTATTGCTTGATTTATTTGAACAATTTGTTGTTTGTTATATTCTTTGTGGAACTAGCATTAAAAGATGATACAGGAACACACTACAGCACAGTAGGTACAGTAGGTCTTTTTTTTAGGTATTTGTTTAATTGGAATTAAGATAGGACCAAGAGGGTTAGCACAATGAATTTTAGAAGTATTTCATGAGTTTTCTATAAAACAGCTTTCCTTTTCAATATTAACCACCTGCTACCATTTTGGAAACTGGCGGTATGATTTGGAAGATAGATTTTCTAAATCGTACCACTTACAAGTATTTCTAAAAAAAAATTACTGTGAAAGGAACTATTATTCACTACTGAAAGAGGAATATATTTGACTTGCAGCAAATCTATTTCCTTGCACATTTAAATTTTCTGTATCACATAATGTTACTCGCCGAGGAATTAAAATGTCGTAAGTGGTACGATATGTGCAATTGTCCTCGCCTATACGTATTAAGATTCTCGTGTATATTAAAATACCTCACGTGCTTATGAAATATATTCATTTGTAATTGATTATTAAAAAGAGACTAAGAGAATCAATGGAAAAGCCTTGACTCCGCCTTCTTTAACTTGCCTCTCTTCTATACATCCATATACGTATTATACATTATACTACGCTTAGACTGAATTGAACTGCTAAGCCTAGGAAACATTTTTAAGAAATATAGTTTCGAATATTTTTGTCAATAACTCCCCTAATTGATGACAATCGCCACCATCTGAGCCCCCCTTTGGAATGACGTAGTTAGAATAAAATATTTTGAATTGCTGATGATGTTTGTGTCCAGACATCATTGAAGTACATAATATCCACTTTATTAAAACCTAATTCTATAAGTGACATTCGGTACTATCTTATCTTAATTATTCTCTACCACTTTTATAGGTGAGCTAAAACAATGGTAAAGAATAATAAAAAGAGTAGAATAGGTCAAGACATATACGTATACATTTAATCAGTACTATTTTATAATGCGCTATAAGTAAATCAGAACTTTTAAAATGATTGATTATAAGCACTTTTGATTTTTAATCTATCTATCTACGATATAATAAAAATCCGCTGGATCTACATAAATACAATTACATATACATAAATAGACCCAAAATTGTTGGTCATCAACTAGGTCGCACTAATACGCACACCACTGGTTTAATCAAACTAGGTTTAATAAATATTTATTACGGATATGCATTGTAATAACATAATATCGTTGCACGATACGTTGCAAGTTCTTGTATAATTATACAATGTACATTTCTTCGGAAAGAACAACTACTACCAGCTATTTCTATAATAAGGCTGTAGCAAATATCGCCTACAAAGAGCCATCAATACAATAAAAAGGATAGGGGGCTTGAATCCTTTGAATAGGAACGTCATCGCCTTTCCTCAAAGAAAATAATTACAAAATTTTGATCTTCTCTTGCCATCCGTAGACGTACGTTTCGCGGTTATACCGCTCGTCAGTACGGATTTGCAAGAGCTGTAATTTCGTATACAAATTTGATGTATATATCGTCTGAACATTGATGTTTGTACATGTGAGAGGGATTTGATATGAATTCAACGCAAGTTGTCCACTTCTGTAGAAGAAATAACTGTAAAAAATGCGTAATACGTGCATTGTGAGAGAATTCATATCGAATCCCTCTCACATGTACAAACATCAATCTAAAGAAAATAATGACAGATGACAGGAAGCTATTTGCCGAAACATTAAATAAATTTAGTTGTACACTAACACAGTCTTGCGATAACAAAAATTGTATTGGCATATTATTATGAATCACAAGAAGTCGCAGATCGTTCCCAATCACCCAGCTCGTTTTTCCAACTTCAATTTGAATCCACTCTGTGAACGAAGGATGATATCTATAAACACCTCGACATGATCCTCCTGCGCAGTAACCTTAAAATTCTTCAGGATGGAAGCTAAAATGGTCTTCTCTTCATACATGGCAAATTTTTGACCTAAAACACAGAAATAGAAGGGCAGCAGAAATTCTATGCATCCTACGGATCCTACCTATACAATTTCGTGGCCCGGCACTGAAAGGTATGAAAGCATACGGATGCCTTCCTTGCGAGTTCTCGGGCAGAAATCGATCGGGGTCGAACTTTTCCGGATTGGGAAAATTGGCCGGATCTTTCATGGAAAGCAGTAGGTGAAGAACAACGTTTACTCCCGCAGGAATTTTATATCCACCTAAAGATGATCGTTCGTTAATGCTATATTTTATGTGCGTTCTGTATTGACTTACCAATTTCAACATCATCTGTTAGTGTCCTTAGAACGAACGGAACGCTCGGATACATCCTGAGCGCTTCCTTTATGACACATTCCAAGTACTTTAATTGATGCAGGTCGCTAAGTGTGGACGGTGTGGATTTTTCTTTTAACACATTACTAAGTTCAGCATATACTTTCTCCTTTTTACGAAAAAGATACGTCAGTTGTTATGTGTTTAAGGTCTAGACCACATTTATCTACCTGTATATCTGGATGATTCCCCAGCAGAAATAGGCTCCAGCATATCGCTGCTGTGGTGGTATCATGACCCTAATCATTAAGAACGCAAGTAAGAAATATGCTTCTGGCTCCAATGCACAAAGGTTTTGGACGCCCCAAAATCTAACGGGAAATCCAGCTTGATCTGGTTCTAATTGTGGCACTTACCTCAAATATAAAGGTATCGACCTCTTCGCGCAATTCAACAGCGCTTAAGATATTCTTCTCCTCACAAGCTTCTAACAGGATGTCTAAGAACGACAGTCGCTTCTTTTTCCCAAGAACGTCATCATTTTCAACCATTTTAGATCTCTTCGCTTTTTCCTCCTGATACAATCTTCTTCTATCAGCGATTACCTTATTGGAGAAATTATGTAAGGTTTCAAGGCACTTCTTAAACTGTCTTCCCGTAGGTGTGGAATAGAATAGGAAATCCCACTTCACGTATGGCCGTAGCGCTCTCCAAACCATGATCGCACTGATACTAAATGTATTACACTGAAATATTAATTAGAGGCATTTTACACGTACCTCAATACCTACTCGTGTATACTTTTAACGTAGTCGTTGTGCGCATTGCCCATAGCGTTGACGGACACACCCATCGCGGTCTCTGCAAATCGTTTCGTAATTGAGAATATTTAACGTGTTTTTGTCTTAAGATACCGCATATTATATCTAAAGCGCAATTAGTGATGTAATTAGAGATGTCGAAATAGCTTCCATCAGCTCTAGTCTCAAGATCCTTGATGAGGTATTTACTCTTTTCCACGAAGACCTCCATGAAATTCTCTAAGTTGGTAAAGTGAAATGCGGGGGTTATCAACTTCCGATGAGTTTGCCATTTGGTTCCTATAAAAATTCAGATTAGATTAGGGGAGGTTACCACTCAGTTATTCTTACCTTTGCTAAGCAATAACCCTTCACCTAACCATGGTTGTAAGATGTAGTAGGACTTGCCTTTACTCAACTGGGTGGTGCTCTTCATTATTTTCTTTAAAGTATATATTTGAAATAAGTTATTGGACGAGTCATTTCCCATTAATTTACGTACCTCTAAATATTCGGGTTTAATCAGATGAAGTTCAGCATCGCTTCCGGTCCAAGTCCGAAAAATCGGCTTGTATTTTATTACTATTTCCAGAAGTTTCGCAGGTAACTCTGTAAAATTCGAGCTGGATAATCAAAGGAATTTATTCACGAACGTGGACATCGATACCTTGCTTACGTAAACCGATGAAGGCGTATGTCGTTCCGAAGAGAGGTAACCAGCGAGGTCCCGGTAATTTTTCCATGTGCCTAAATATATTTTTCCACCAAACGAACCAGTCATATATACACCAGATAAAGAACGCGCAAACAAACGTTAAAACGTACATTTTATATCGCTGTTACTAGAACGTCTGAATGAAGTTATGATGTTCACTTGTACGACCGCTTTAATAAATAGATAAAGAGATCGCGTCATTTAGCTTAAGAATGCACATGGAAATATTGTGGATATGATTGTTGCTGCAGTGAAATAGAGGCGTACTTTTTATCTCTGTGACAATGGAAGTGCATTGTTGGAAAATTTAGCAGAGAGTCAAGGTCAAGAGTGATGATTTATCGCTTTACTTTTTCTAAATTAAGTTGTTTTGAATAATAACGATTTAGATCCTAACCTTAACTACAAATATAAGTATTTTGTTGATTTTTATTAGATTTGTTGTGTTCAAGTAGTGCTTTAGACCGGTTTAATGACGTCGCATTTGTTTGGCTAGAAACGATTATATTTTAATTGGCGTAAATAACTGGAAGTGACTGTTGACAAATCTATTTTCTATTCTTCAATTAAAGGATGGAGAGTGCTGTTTGCTTTCTCACACCCAATTCGTGCAGAATCTTCTGAATATCGGCTTTTGAAATCCTTAGAAATATCTCAATCTCGCAACTTTGGCTGCAGCAAATCTCCTTGCTGCTGGTTTGAAGAATGAATTGACTACTTTTTACAAGCGCTAGTTGTCAAAGCGCATCTCCTCCTTGACCACTGCCAACACATTGCTTTGGAGACTTTTCAAGTCTTCAAGGTAAACGTCGGTCAGATGGCAAACATCCCTCTCCAAAGACCTGCCGAAATGATGTACATCAACCTTATAAAGGCCGAACTAATGGTAGGTGATCTTCAGAAAATCTATGAAGGGCCGCAGAAATGCTATTTGGATGACGATCTAGAGAAAGAGGCCAATCTCGTCTTAGACGATATCGCTTGTACCCTCGGTTTCCGAGGGTGAAGCAGCTCCCTATGTTATGAGGACTTCCAACGACACAGTTCCGGGTCGGGATAGCATCACAAGCATGACCTTGAAGAGGATGTCGAAGACCATGGCTATCATCAACGCCATTCTCACCGTAGACTGTTCTTCTTCTAGAGTCTAGAGTAACAGGTGAAAAAAGGAAAGAATCGTTCAGCTTTGTCGTAGCTTGGAACTCATATGGAGATCGTTCCACAATCGGTAGGAATCGATTAGACACTTTATTAGAACATGTAAAAAAGATGTTGAAATTTTTAGTAATTTCCTCGTTGCTAAGGTAAGAATTATTTCTTTGTATCTTAATAATGTTACTGTTACCGTTATTTCTCCCCGTAAGCCGTCTATTAGTAATTTCCCACATATTCTTCGTCCTATTTGATGCAAAGGTCAGTCTGTTATGTATATGTTGCTATTTTAGATCATTCAAAAGAAAGTTGCAGTTTTTACTTAGTTTTACGAAAGAGTCCCTAAAAATAGGATACTGTTTGCTTAGATTCTCAAGATGCTGTTTGACTTCCAACAAATCCGGAGTTAGCTTAAAGTGTTTCCAGATCGAATATTTTTTAATGGAAAACAGTTTACAAGATGATGCTGAATAATAACTTCTTATATAATTAATCATATTGATTAGATACGGCTAGAATTTACTATAAATTTGTCAAAACATATTTAGGTAATAATTTCGTAAAAACAGTCGAAATCGTTTGAATAAAATACAAAAAGTACTTAACATTATGTAGCAAGCCGAAAGGCAAAAACCTTGTGGTATGTTTCTCAATTCTCCCTCGATAAAAATTTCGACTCCACAAAGTTGTTTTCGAACTTTGAATCGCGATTTGAACATTTCAAGTTTTGATCAATTTATGGTACTTTCGTATTTGAAGCAAAATCTTCCCGAACAACCTCTTTGATTGTCTAACAGCGAGTCGTGTTATATGTCAAATTGTTGAAGCTTCTGGTGCTTGGTAAACCACCTTCAGTCTGGAATCGTGGTGAGTTCCAATATTACGATCCCAATTCCGATCGCACCAATATCATTCCTGTGTGTTTTGAATACAGTATCGGATTTCACACCTTCAATTACTTTTGGAGACGAAATTTGGATTAAAATTCCAAGCACACATACATATTTACGCAAAATTGTCCGAAACCTTTGCAAATAAGCTTCGCAAGTGTCCAAAACCGTGTCGTATGATACTCAACATAAAAGCGCTTTGTGTATTGGTGAATACAAAAGTGGTTTCAAACTTGAATCTTTGTTAGTTATAAAATGACTAAGGAGTTCCAATCGAAGCGAGGTCATTGCGTTAATTTCGAGTTCAAAATCAAATTCAATGCCCTCCATAAAATCTAAGCATGAAAATCGGATCAAATACGTACATTTTCATATTTTGGCGAAAACCTTCTAAAAGTTACTAACACTTTTAACTTTTACGAAAATTTAAGGCGTTCAAAATCTTTGTCATGTTAGAAGCACATATCTCAAGTTAAAATTGTCCATTCGTGGAATACTGAAAGCTTGCTTATACCTTCAAATGTCTTCTAGTTCTTAATTAATAGGAAAATTCCGATGGATCCAACAACGCTACGTCGTTTTACATTTAGGAATCGTATTCTGTGTACCCCACAACATTTAGGGAGGGAATTTGGATCGAATTTGGGAAATATTGTATTTTGGGCAGCGCTACTGGAGCAACTCTGACCATAAATATAGGTTAAAGATTTATTATACGAGCAACAAAAGCACATGACACCTGTTAACGGATTGTTCCACTACTTTCACTATTTAAGAAGAATAAACACACCACAAGAGAAGGATTGGTCATCAACGAGCGCGAAGATTAATCGAATAGGATTTGCTTTCAAAAATCAAACGCGAAGCGAACATCGAAACTTTCAGGGGAATTGTCACACTCCTGAACGAAACGGCAATTTCTTACCACACCTACCAGCTCAAATCCAAGAAGAAATGCAACGTGGTAGTAAGTTATGTCCCAGTTAGTATCTTCAAGGATGACG
Organism: Chrysina gloriosa; assembly: GCA_038088585.1. Classification (NCBI taxonomy): domain Eukaryota; kingdom Metazoa; phylum Arthropoda; class Insecta; order Coleoptera; family Scarabaeidae; genus Chrysina; species Chrysina gloriosa. Next base: position 22,548,661 of record CM076093.1, on the reverse strand, counting down.
CCACCAGAGACCTCGTGGCACACGTCATCAGGATGATGAAAGCTGGGAAAGGAATACTAATGCCATTGGTCTTTGACAGGGTCTGCCGAATCAGCAAAATCTTGTAGACAAACGTGACGGTAGAACCCCTGCGTGCAATAGCATTTGAGCAGTGTTTCCACCATCAGCATTACGCGCACGCAGAAGCCAGGGGTACCGCCCCATGGAAATGCGTTGTTGATGGAGAGTCTCGCAGGAAGACCACAACGCGAACACATAACTACCAGAAGTACTCGAAGAGCCGACGCTGCTAAAAAGGAGCCCATCCGGACACACAGCCGAAAACTATCTCGACGGCCCGCCGAGGTCATTTCCGCAGGAAGGCGCGTTATTCGCCTAAACAGCAAAAAGAACAACGCCAGAAGGCGTAAGTCCCGAGCATTCTCCCAGAAACCATCAAGGGGATGATCGCAATCCTAACGATGTTAACGGAGATTTTAACCGAACTGGTCGTCCAGATCACAAGAGTGATAGATCTCGGACAGGTGGCAAATGGCGCTAGCCGTTCACACGCTCTTTTAGTCAAGGAGAATATGAAAATGATAACCCCAAAAGAGGGGAGAGGAAGGATGTGGAGGTTTAAGGTGTAATCGGCCTTGGGAAAGTGATCGAAATCCTATGCACGAGAGAAGAAATTACTTAGAGCCGAGTGCTTACAATTCCTATTGGAATATACATGTGGCATGGCTTTGGATTCTTCAAAATTTCTTCCGCTTATGTTATGTATAAGAAGAAATAAAACTGGTACTTAATGCACCTCATTCGAAGCATGTGCTTCAATAGCTGAAGTTATCTGACACTTCATCAAATCAGAATGTTGATCTTACTATCACAAATCTGGTGTAGTAGCAATTGCTTAATATTTTTGAGTCAGGATCTCATCTTCCCACAATTTATACCAGTTAAAATCTAGAAGGGATGAATATATCCAAGAATTTAAATCCAGAAAAAATGACAGTGCGCCAAATTAACGGAAACATAAAAGGTATACAGGTTTATAATCTGAACTTATGGACATGTAGTGAGAATTGCTTCATATTCCGTATGTTGAAGTTTAGACTTCGTTGCTCTGTATTTATTATCGAAAGACTAAATATGTTTGCAGGAAGTGTTGTTGATTTTTATTTTCCTTCATTTCAATCCGTATTTAGTAATACGCTGTCAGTGAGATATTACTCAGATTTCTGACTAGATTCTTCGTCGACCTCAGCTAGGATTTAAAGTCGTAAAAGTAGTATTGCAGCATGTTTGTGGCGATACTTGGTCTGTTTTCATATCCTTGGAATGAAATTTCTCAATAAATGATAAAGAAATTCTTTATTTCTTTTTTTTCTGGCGATAGGATAGATTAAATAAACTAAGTTCCAAAGTGCACTTGCCACTGTCTAGGATAGGTTATCGTGCATGCGTACATGTTTGAAGTAAATTAATGAATGTAAATATAATAACTTACAATTGGGGCACTAACGTCTTGTTAGGAAACAAGCCAAATCGTCAGATCAGAGATACCGGTACTTACTTAATTAATACCTAATAATCAAAATGGAAACTGTTAAAGCTAACTTTTTAATTATTTTAATTTGGACGATTTAAGAAACTAAAGTCAGAAAAGTATTTTTATAATTTAGCACCCTATTTTACAAATCAATGTGGTTGTTGGTTGGGAATCTTAGATTCGCAGTTGACTACGTTTCTTCAATGAAACATGAATACCATTCAAAGGCCTCAAAATCACATCTCCGAACATTCCTATCGTAGCTGGTGTCTCTTGGGATGTGATTTCAAAATTCCTAACTATCGCAGACAATAACACTTTCGATTCGCACATGGCGAATTTTTGACCTGCAAATAATTCAGTTGTGGCTCTACGTAGATGATCACCAAATCTTACCTATGCAATTTCTTATACCCGCACTGAAAGGTATATAGGAATAAGGATGCCTCTTTTCGCAATTTTTAGGCAAGAATCTATCCGGATCGAATTTTTCCGGTTCCGGAAAGTATTCAGCGTCCCTATGGATTTGATATATGTGTAGTATAGCTTGTACACCTTTCGGTATCTTGTAACCATCTAAAATACCATCCATTAGAAATGTTGCCAAACTTATGGATCCTGGACTAACCTATGAATGTGTCTTCTCCAATTATCCTCACTATTCCGGGCACGCTTGGATACAATCGCAAGCTTTCTTTGATCACTCGTTCCAAATATTTTAGCCGACTTAGTTCCTCGATTGTTGTTGGTACTTGTTTCCCACCAAGGACTTCTTGCAATTCTAAGAGAACTTTATTCTAATTTGAAAACGATGAGCAACTCTGGAAATATGCGATTCATTACCTGAATATCGGGATTATTCCCTAGCAAGAAGATGCTCCAGGATAAGCTAGCTGTGATGGTGTCATGACCCTGAAGACTTCGATAAATCAGTTGTTATTTCCTAAACAGTTAAAAACTACATTTTCAAAAAGAATTACCTCGAACATGAAAGTGTCGACTTCCTCTCTAATGTCCTTATCACTTAAAATCGAGCCGTTTTCCGATGCCTCTAGGAGCAAATCCAAAAATGATAGTCTTCTGCGTTTCCCCACAGAATCATTTTGATTTTCCAAGCATATGTTGTTGCATCTTAAATGTCGCTTCCGTTCACCAATCACTTTATATGAGAAGTTGTGCAAAATCTTCCTGTATTTTCGATATTTTCTACCTTGCGGTAATAATCGAAATGGAATGTCCGCGATGTAGGGTCTTAAAGCCCTCCAAATCACCAAATCGCAAATGCTGAAATGCATTTTTTGAAGTGCCTTTTGGACTAGATGATTCCTTCTGTTGTACTTACCCATAGACACTTTCCACGTATTCGGATTTGCTGTTTTGCATGGCATTGATGGGAACACCCATGGCGGTTTCTAGAAATTTATGAAATTATCGATGAGAGTGAGGCGTCACAGTTAAGTTAACTTTACCGCATATAACATCCAGGGTGCAGTGAGTAATGTAGGGGAAAATATCGAAATATCCAATTTTCTCCTCTAATTGTTGCAGGAGAATATTGCTTTTTTCCTCGAACACGTCCAGATAATTTTCCAAAATTTTAAAGTGAAATGTCGGAGTTATCAGCTTCCTATGTTTGTGCCATTTGCTACCTAGAAATGCATCAAACTTATGTGGTCCTCCTAATTTAATTGTAACGATAAATACCAGCACTGAGTAGTAATCCTTTTCCAAGCCACGGTAACATGTATCTGTAGAGATCGCCTTTGGCACTATGAATCGAATTTCCCATAATAATCTAGAAAAATTAGCAAATTATTCGGAGTTCTTTCCAGAAGACCATCTTACCTCAACGTGTTCGGGTTTCCTCACGTTTATCTCGGGTAACGAGCCGTTCCATGAGCGAAACAATGGTGGCATAGCCTTTATGTTGTTCTCGTATGTGTCGAATAGATCTGCGAGTTAATAGAAATATCTTAAGGATTCCCAAACGAAATCTCTAAGTAACTGCAAACTTACCTTTTTTCGGTACATTGATGTAAGGATAAAGCGTCCCAACGAAAGGATATCGCTTCGCCCCAGGCAGTTTTTCCAAAGGGACCAGGAACTTTCTTCTCCATTTAAAATACTCAAATAAGTACCATAAAATAAAAACTATACATGCAATCGCATAAAATTTATCAACACTAAACCAGTTCACGATTTGCACTTGCACTTGCGTCATGATTAACTGCAGCGTTTACTATTCTTATATTAAATAAATGGGACTTGGAAACTGATCATCGATGAAGGGAATCAACGAACGGTCCTCGTCGATGTTTACCGCGACATTTTTAAAGGTGAGAATTAATGGGCACCGCATCTTTTATATAAACGTTTTGAAGCGCTAAATTGTTAGCATCCTTATAAGCTACTTCTTGTTTGCATAAGCTACGGATTTACATGCTTTGGTACTGGAAAAACCTGATGAATTCTGCGTAATAATTATCAATTAAAGAAATTTGGAGTGGCTCGCTAGAAAAACGTAATCGTTTGAAACTAACATTAGCAGATTCACTTAGTGTTTATGTTTGGCAAATATTGATTTATTTGACACTACCATAATGACTGGTGATATACCAGTATATTACCTTTGTTATTTAGCTATTATTCCGTTGTTGGTTAATAGCAAATCCTAGAAAATGCTTGCTTTAATATAATAGCAACTTAATCAATATTTTGATAGCAAATAAGTATAAGCAAAGTGTGAGTTAAATAATATATAAAATAGATAAAATTACTGTTACCACACCTTTCGAAAATAATTCCGGATACATGTTTTAGCAACTAAGTTGCCGTCCTTACCGAAACCTGGGGCACTGGGTGATATTTAATTCTCCCAGTTTTTCACTGAGGATGGCAACTTAGTTACTGAAATACGTATCTGAAATTAGTTCCGGAAGATGTCGCTAGGGTAATTTTATTAATTTTTACATTATATTTCGATAAATCATGCCATTATCGGATACACAATAATTACCGGTTGCAGTCGTTGCTACTGGTCAACGGTTATATTTCGTTTTCATGAATTTCACATTTCTCGAGATATAACTATTGACCAGTAGCAACGACTGCAATGGGTAATTATAGTCATAAAACAGCTTCACATCCCCAAAATTATGATGGAGTGGATGAATTTCTACCACGACAACTGACAACGATGTTTTGTGATGTAATCCTTTTCCACCAGGGGTTCAATTTCCATCTGCGATAATATTAACAATTTGCTAACATTTTTTAGGTTATTTTGAGAACTTACATCTGAAAGATATCTTAAGAGTCTGTGTGATCAGTAAGTAATAGTTGTAACCTTTTCTATGCATCTCAAGAAACAATTTTGCTGCATTGACAAAAAATTTCTTGCTTATTTCTATCGCTAACAAGCCCAACAATGGTCTCTCCTTGATATTTGATCTACAAGTAAAGCATTTCTGTCGCACTTTCCCAAACCAAGCAGCTAGTTGTTTGTCCCATATTGTTAAAACATCTGCAAGGACTTGTTAGAAGATATAATTTGCCCTAACTTATTTTTTGTATGGTGACAAACAATGCATCTGCTTAGTTTCGTTTGTATCAGGTTCAGTAATTATCATTTCTACATATCTTATCTGTGGACCAAGTATTTTCGTTGGATTTTTACAAAATCGCCATTTAAGCATCATATTCGAAAGATACCTTCAAAGTTAGTGATTGATCTGAAGAAGTATGATTAGAATTAAGTCATACCTATGGAGATAGGGAAACTGTTCCTTTCTGCTGACAAAAATGCTATTGTTCCACAAGATGTTGTCATACTGTTTGGGTTACTTCCGTTTTCCACTGCTTTTAAATAATCGAGCTTTGCGCTAGCTTTCCTACTACACAACTGAGGATGGGCATTGCTTGCCAAACTGGATTTTCGGTTTTGGATTTTTCTTATATTCTTCGCTGATTATTTTCTTAACTTTTGTAAAATACTCGGGATGAAATTGAAATTGAGCCATGATGTTCTATTATAGATTTTAGTTGGCTTAACCGGTTAATAAGGTTTGGTAAGTAACAATCCTCCTAAGCATCACTACGAAGTCATAAACAGAAAACTACGATACGAGTGGTCTAGATCTAATAGACCAGGCATGGGCAACCTTTTTTGTAGAAGTTTTATGCTGTGAGTAATCTTGAAAAATATACATTTTTGTAGTATCCTTATGATTCATTATGAATTAAGTTTAGACGGACCGTGCTAATATGCAACGAAAGAATTCAGTAGCGGGCCGGACAAACCTTAGTCGAGGGCCGCATGTGGCCCGCGGGCCGGAGGTTGCCCATACCTGTAATAGACGATTAAAGCAGCCCTAGGAGTATGACAATCATCGCCACGAACTACTCGACGTAGTCCAAATGTTTGATATTTTCGGAAATAATTTTTTATTACGTGACAATTCTTCAGACATTCAGAGGTCGAGTAGTGCTTCGACGACCACAACTTGCCCCTTTGTTTGCGTATTGATTTCTGGTATCGTAATTCAGAAAAGTGTTCAGTCAAAAACAAATTGTCGCTGTTTGGAACCAATATATCGCGTTCGACTCCTAGTTCCCAATTTCTTCTAAAAAGAAACCTGGTTTTCTAGTTATAGTTGCTCCCAAAAAAGGTAGGTTTCTAATTCGGCATTATTCCAGGTAGAATAGTCAACACCTTTGAAATATTATACGAGAGTTTTGTTGAGCGCCTGGACTTGAAAACTTCAGAGAATTGTATTAGTGTGCCACTAAGAATTTCGGGGAATAAGCCCCGAAACTAATTTGGCTAGTCATTCACATTCAAGAGGTAAATGAGTTTTGTTTCAACATTGATATAAATGCAAAATTTCAGTGAAAATTTTCTGGTAATTAACTCATTGACACTGCTGCAAAGCAACCCCGTTAACTTTTAAGTACCATAAAATTTCCTGCATTTCACACCAACACTTTTCAACCTCTAACAAAAGCTGTGTACGTGGCTGTACAGTGGTGCACTAAGCACTACCTCAGCGCGGTTCAAAATCAATCAGCACTTGCCGACTACTATTTGGACAGCCAACGATTTTCATGGTCTACAATCAGAGTTTAGAGATTATTACTAAAGACCGACGGATTTAGGTTGAAGGCCGAAGTCCAACCATGTTCCCACTACAATAAGAGCCTGTTCTGGGCGGATACGTTTTGTACGTGACAGGCACATAATGAATACGTACAACATCCCTACCGCTGACGTTGTTGGAATTAGTGGGAAGCAAAGACCTAGATCTTCCATCTCTAGTTAATACATAGCACCAGTAGTGGAACCACTGACCGGAGTTCTACAACCTATCTAACAAGAATTTTGCAAGAATGATACGCCGGTTAGTAATCACCGAGTTTATAGGAAAGATGAATGAAGAAAATTTGAAGCTATGTAGTTGTGGTATTCGAGCAATTTTCGGGCAGATTATTTTGGTATATCGCAATCTGATTCAAAATTGTCGAGAGTTTTTCAAAAGAGTCAATGACATTGAAAACCTGTTTAATAATAATAACTTCCCTGACTTCTAATAGCACCCAAGCACGCTAAGAAAATAACGCATTTAAGAATGTCTATCTTTGTTATTGATTACTTATGTTGTCTTGCTTTTGTTTGGAGAAAGAATTCCGGATTAACCCCAGAACAAAATGCATATCCCTCTTTTTCGTATTTTGCTCGCATGCTACAGGATAATATTTAGGGCATGTGGTCCACAGTATAGAAGTCTAGTGACAATGGATGATCGCCTCAGCCACAAATCGAAGGGAAAGTTTAGTTTCCTTTCTTCTCTAGACCTAGAGCTGTTATGTCGTTCAAAAAATGTTGCATAATACAGGGCCAAAGGAAACATTTGAATGTAGTTACTGACTACACCTAAACTGAAATGTCAGATTTGTAGTTTGAACTTCAACTTCAACAACAAACAATTTAACTATTTAAAGATGATGCACATATTAGCGGTTTTACAATACGTACTGATTGTGAATTCATCGTCTGTGTATTATGGTATACTGTATTAACAACATTTATACACACGATTTAATAATCGCACCAAAATTGTGTGCAAAATGAGTAATTTACTGATCCTAAGCAAACAAAGTTGTTTCGATTACATAAACACCTGGCCTTAAATTGGCTAATGAAGCACGTTTTTCGTGCGTCACTCGGATTGTTATCTAACTGAATAATTTCCCATAATTATATAACCTACTCCCACGACTCTTCTTTGCGAATGGCAAACTATGAGTAATTATTTTTAAATATAATGTCACAAATATGATAATTGCTGGATAAAATTGAAGATAAAAAGATAATAAGTATGAATATGAAGAAGTCATGGTCGTTTAATTACCAGGAATTGACATAAATCAGAAATTTGTTTGAAATTTTACTCTTGTAATAATGTCATATTAGGATTTAGTTGAGAAACTTGAAGTATGATAAACGATTTTTAACTTCTAACGCTATGATTACGAAAATAGAACATACTCAGATGTAAACAATACTTTACCATATACTTAACCTTTAAGTCACAAAATAGCCACCCTTTACTATATTACTATTACATTATATCACTATACATTTCCAATATTGTACTTAAACATCAATTGCATGAATTCAATTAAGTCATAAATATAGAAAAAATCATCTAGCCTTGTTGATGGAGAAATCAGTTCGGGCCCATTTCTATTGTCTTCTCTCCAACTTCAACGGAACTTGATGTAGAGGCCGAAGAACAATATCCGCTGAAAGTATTACAGTCTGTTGTGTTTCCGTAGATGTAATCTTGTACCTTTTGATTATTGAGGCCAAAATTGTTTTCTCTTCGTACATTGCAAATTTCTGTCCTGGATAGAGTTAGATGTGTCATTTTGTATCCAAGTTTGAACCACGCTAGAAATCCTACCAATGCAATTCCTTGGGCCAGCACTAAATGGTTCGTAAGCGTACGGGTGTCTCCCTATGCTGTTTTCAGGAAGAAATCTATCGGGATCGAATTTTTCCAGATCTGGAAAATAATCTGGATCTCGATGGATTTGATAGATGTGAATCATCGCTTGAACTCCAGCTGGTATTCGATATTTATCTGAAATGAAATTCTTGTCACAATTTGTCATGTTTCTTTAGATTGCTGATTTGCTACTTCAGCTTTGGAAAATTTCCACTAATATGGTGCTGCTTTCACACTACATATTTCAACAACTAGATTGGCATCCTCGGTCGAGAAAATGCAAACGATGTAAACTGTTACTGTGTCAACCAGTAATTGATGAAATTAACTTCTTAAAAAAATTGCACCAAATATCTTTAGGAAACGGCTCTTTTGTTTAATTTTATTATTATTCAAATGGCAATGTAAAAAGTTGGATCTATTTTTTTATAAATTAATTCTACTACTGCTTCTATTAGTGCAATTATGGAAGTAAATAAATACACGTTTCTAGATTCAATTAAATTTCTAGAGCTAACTTTTTAGAACACCAAGAAAAATATAAACTGTTTAAAATATATTACCTATTATAACCTCTTGCTGCAAATTTCTTACAATAAATGGCGCACTCGGATATATCCTTAGAGATTCTTTAATAACATTTTCAAGATATTTCAATTCATTTAGATCAGCAATTTTGGTGGGTGTGTCTTCATCTTGGAGTACTTTCCGCACTTCTTCATACGCCCTTTCCTACGATGCAGTATAATTAACGAATATGTGCTGTTTGTGAAAAGCAGTAAGATTACCTGAATCTCTGGATGGTTTCCCAGTAAGAATAAAGCCCAGAATATTCCAGCTGTCGTTGTGTCATGAGCTTAGAACGAAAATACTTTATTAATGGAATCAGATACATAAAATGGGCGTGTTTACCTCAAACATAAAGGTATCAACTTCTTCGGCGAGACTACAAAAAATAAACGGAACAAGTGCTCTTGTAACTGACATAAAATAATGAAGTGGACAATGCTGGACATGGCATTAACAGGTACTCCCATCGCGCTTTTTAGAATTAAAAATGGAACTAAATTTTGTTGGGTGTTGTATTATTTCTACCTGCCACAAATGATGTCGAGTGTGCAATGTGCGATATCCAGATAGATGTCGAAAGGTTTCCCATTAGGTTTCTCATCGAGATTCTTAAGAAGGAGCTTGGTTTTACTAACAAAGGTATCCATAAAGTTTTCCAAAATTTTAAAATGGAACGTAGGACTTATTAGTTTCCTATGTTGAAACCATCTGGGTCCTATACATGAAACAGAGACAACGAAAATGATAATAATTAACTACATTCATATCTCATCACCAAGCGTGCAGTAACCATCCGCCACAGCGAGAAAAAGCACCTAATCACGAGTTATAACTTCATATGCATAAGTATATGTACCTGAACTTAGAAGAAGACGCCCTCCCAACCACCCAACAGATCATACTGCGTGCCTTTAGTGATCTGAACTGAATTATTCGTTATAACCTCCATGTATTCAGCTTTGGAAATAGTAATTTCCGGTGAAGATCCGGTCCATGTACAAAAGATTGGCCCCATCCTCCTAATATTGGCCGTAGTAAATTCGAAGATTTCTAAAATTATGATCGATGGTTGCTTACACAAAGTAAAACGAATCTTACACCAACTTTCTCTAGGTATTCCGATGTATTTGTATTTCGTTCCGAAAACGGGAATACGAGGAACTCCTGGTAACTTCCGCATGGGCAGGTAAACTTTTCGCCACCATATTATGTACGATACCAGGTACCATACGACGAACATAGCAATAAAGGATGTATAATATTCGTACATCTTGACGTTACAATAGCGACTGTAATAATGAGTTATTATCTGCAGGTGGTGTTATATTATGGTGATAAGGTTGAAAGGTCTCTAAAAATGAAAAACGCTGACGTAGCAATTTCTGATGGGATTATAATTCCAGGCTGGTAATTGTAGCAAAAATTATGGGATAAAGGTCAGCGTATTTACTTATACTTGAAGGGAACACAAATAAAATTGAAAGTCACTCTACAATGTAGAGATCCTCTAGGTGTTAATAAGGTCATAGTATCTCCATTCGTTTATGTTTATGCTCCAAGATCGGAAATACCTTCGTGTTTCCTAAATCGTCGATAAATTTCCAAGGATATTCCTATTTCTTCAAGTTTATCCTAACAATTGGCATAACTTCCGTCACCTTTGCTTATTTTTCTGTTGTATTTTTCGCATTAATAGTAGCCTCTGAAAATCGCAGCAATCGAAGCAGCACATTTTGCAAATCGATGGGAATGAACGATAATCTGTGCTACAGAGTCTTGAATTTCTCGGAATTCCAAAAAGATCACTGAGGATCAACAATGGTCTAAGTGTCGATGTATGGTGTACTAACACTTCACCGTGTCCCGTTTTGGTTTGAATTGAGTCGTGAAAATACTACCCTACCTGTACATGTAAAATGAGAAAACGCGAAATGAATCCGAATGAACTCCGACGAAATCCCCTATTACCAACATGGTCGTCGAAAGGGTCCATGCTTACATTCAGCTTGAGCCTCTGCCTGTACTTCAGGCATAAAACCGCTAGGTTGCAGAAGAATATACAAGGCGGATACGTCACTGGCACACTAGTACGCATGAGCGAATTATTGATGCAGGAATTTGATGATGAATGGATGAATACATTCACCACGTACACGTTTCAACTTTAATTTCACCGTAGGTGTAGAACTTCTTTATAAGCAGTGTATCAAACAAATAGCAGCTAGCTTTAACAATAGACATCTGAGGGAGTTTTCCGGAAATTCTTTATCACTCCTTGCTTAATGTCCGAATTGTCCGATACAGTCTGATCCTTTCCGCTAAATACTCAAGAGATCGGTAACCATGTTGAAAATCTTTTTCTTTTATATATTCCCAATAGCATGATAGCAAAGGGACGTAGGTGTGATTCATTGTAAATACTGAACCGAGTGACCTACGCCATTCCCTTACCCTCCATACAGCCAGCATAAAATCGGCTTCAAATGTGGAGAATTTTTATTCCTACCTGTATTTATGGCTGTTTTTTTTTTATAATTGGCATCTCGGGATCATAGCCCATGTGCCTCAGTGAGTTGGAGTTTAACAGTTATTACTTTTGAAATCAGTTGCGAGGGACTATAGGGTAAGACCGAGGCCACACACTTCACATCCCGGGGCCTATCGGGATGACTAACAACCATACAATACATGAATTCGCCCATCGGAAGGAAGGTTATCCCACAAAGGTATGATTAGGATGGTGTTGTCTTCGCATCTGGTTCTCAAATATTTAGGTTCATTTTGATGATGGTGTCAATAATTAAATCGTAAATGCATTTTTTGTTATAATGCATTAGTGTGATAATGCTGGTAGGTAGTTGCACTACTTTCCTGACTAAATTTTGGATAAATATACTGAGCGACTTTTTATGTAAGGTACAATTTAGTAGTAGGTGGTTGAGATCAGCGATTTCATTCCCACATGGACATTGTGGAGATTCAATGATGCCAAATTTAAACAAATGTGCTGGATACTGGCCATGGCCGAATTTGATTCGTGCTATTGTAGAACGATAGTATCGTGAGATATTACTGTGTTCGTTGTACCAAGGCTTATTGTTGAACGACGGGTGGATGTACGCATATTGTGTCATTTTGTTATTATAGGATTTTTGCCAGTTATCTTCCCAATTATTTATGGCTGTTTACAATGTAAATTGGCAGAGAAGCACTTAAATTCGTTTGATTCAAATAGCATGGGAGAAAAATATAACTTTCTGTCCCGTTGAAGGGTTTGAATTTGGTTGTAGGATATCCAACATTTAACGTTATCGGAACGAAAACACAACACACTCGGTACGAGGAAAACCACATCATTTATTTTAGCTTTAATCATAAATTTAAACATCACAGTCCGTCAGGACTGATACGGTTCGCAAAATCTGCTTTAAACCTTCATTTCGTACAATCAAGGAGTAAATGTCAAAAAATCTATCTAGCGGCATTGGTCTCCATTTCTATTGTCGTTTCTGCAGCTTCAACGGAACTCCATTTAGGGGCCGAAGAATTAGTTCTGCTGCAAGTGTAACAGTTTCTTGTGTTTCTATTGATGTTATTTTATACTTCTTAATTATCGAAGCCAAAATTGTCTTCTCTTCGTACATTGCGAATTTTTGGCCCTGAAAATGATTATATATGTTGTTTGGTATCCAGATCTGAACTATGTTAGAAATCCTACCGATACAATTCCTTGGGCCAGCACTAAATGGTATGTAGGCGTACGGGTGTCTTCCTTTGCAATTTTCAGGAAGAAATCTATCGGGATCGAATTTTTCCGGATTTGGGAAATGATCGCGATCTCGATGCGTTTGATGGATGTGAAGTACTGCTTGAACCCCAGCTGGTATTCGATATTTATCTGAAATAAGGGTAAATTGTTATACCAGCTTAAGAATGTCTATGTATTGCTGATTTGTGGATTTAGCTTTGAAGAACTTTCATTAAAATTTTAGATGTTAACTGTTGCTTCCGCAGAATATCTTTCGCTTTGATCACACCGTTTGGAATAGTTCAATAATGCGAAACTAGGTTGGCATTCTCGGTTGAGAAAAATACACAAACGATGTCAAGTTTGCACTTGGTTAACTATTAAGTGGTGAAGTGTTTATTTTAGAGCAAATCTTGCGCAACGTCTTCAAGCGACGCTTTCCTTAGTTCCATTTTATTGAAGATAATTACCTCAATTACTTTAATTACGTTAGTACCTAATTACCCGTTTCTATATTCAATTAAATTTCTCAACGTGACTTTGCGAACACAAAGAAAATGTGAAAATAATCAAAATGTATTACCTATTGTAACCTCCTGCTGTAAATTCCTTATAATAAAGGGTACACTCGGGTATAACCTTAGAGATTCTTTAATAACGTTTTCAAGGTATTTCAATTCGTTGAGATCAGCAATTTTTATGGGTGTACTTTCATCTTGAAGTACGTTCCGTATTTCTTCATACACCCTTTCCTACGATGCAGTATAATGAATGAATATGCAGTGTTCACAGAAAATAGCAAGAATTACCTGAATTTCGGGATGGTTTCCCAGTAAGAATAAAGTCCAGGATATTGCAGCTGTTGTTGTGTCATGCCCCTAGATCGAAAATAGTTTATTAATGAACTCACGTCCATCAAGTAGGTGTGGTTACCTCAAACATAAAGGTATCAACTTCTTCGGCGATATCTTGATCACTTAAGACGTTGTTGTCATCAGAAGATTCCAGCAGCAAGTCTAGAAAGGACACTCGCTCTTTCGTACCTATTACGTCGTTGGCCTTATCATTTCCACTCATGTCGTTTCCTTTATTTTCAAGTCTCGCTTGCATCCTTTCCGCAATTATCTTACGCGTGAAGCTATGCACGGTATTCAAGTCGTGTTCAAATTGACGACCTCGGCCCATACGTTTAAAAATAGAGTCAGTTATGTACGGCCTTAGAACTCTCCAGCTAACCATCTCGCTGAGACTGCAAGGAATATACGTAAGCCTTATGTGCTAATAATTGTTATATATTAATACGCAGTACTGGTACATATTTTAGAGTGTTCCCTCCATGTATCGCGACGGTACATATATCGTTGTTTTCGTATTACAATGCATATTTGTCGAATGTATGTTTCATCGCGATACGTGTAGTGGAACGCAGGTGAGAGTCTGTAATATTGCATATATTACATATTGTAAATGACCTTAAGTGTCAGAATGACACACGCAACGTGATATACGTCAACCACGTCAAGTAATGACATATTATTATAGTAAATGCTTTCGAGAAACGGACAAAAATTGTGTGGCATAATATTGATTACACAAAAGCAGATTATGTGGATCAAGTTGGCGTCTCAATACATTGCGTGTGAGTAAAATAATTGTATGTTCCGCTCATCCGTTCGTGCCAAGCCTTTACATTTGTGTATTCGTCGCTAACAAGCGGAACACCCGGATTTTCATAGGTCTTATATATGTATCTAGGTATGAGCTTTTGTCCTAACGTGCTTTATTTTTTGAGAGAATACAATAAAGATTCAATGTAAATCAGGTGTGATTGTTTGTATTTGACTGCGTATTAATATATAGATGTTGTGGTCGAATTTCGACCGTCGGGCGATCCTAGTTGTTATAAATTAAAAGGGGAAGACATTAGTGTTTATAATGTTTTAGTAAGAAGGGGATCCGTACCGGTACACCGAAGTGACGTATTGGTTATTATTGCTGGACATGGCATTAACAGGTACTCCCATTGCAGTTTCTAGAATTAAAGACTGGAACTAATTTTGTGTAGTGTTAAATGATTTTTACTTGCCACAAATGATGTCTAGTGCGCAATGTGTGATATCCGGATAGATATCGAAAGGTTTCCCATTTGCTTTTTCATCTAGATTCTCAAGAAGGAGCTTAGATTTACTAACGAAAACCTCCATGAAGTTTTCCAGAATTTTAAAATGGAACGTTGGACTTATTAATTTCCTGTGTAGAAACCACTTGGGCCCTATACATGAACCAGAGACAACGATACTAATAACTGACTATATTAATATCTCTTAACCAGACGTGCAGTAAGCATCCGCCACACACAAAAGCATCTAGGCACGAATTATACCTTTATATTCAAAAGTATCTTTACCTGAACTTATCAGAAGGCCGTCTCCCAACCATGGAACTAACAGATTATACTGCTTGCCTTTAGTGATCTGAACTGAATTATTCATTATAACCTCCATATACTCAGCTTTGGAAATGATAACTTCCGGTGAAGATCCGGTCCACGTACAAAAAATCGGACCCATCTTCCTAATATTTTCCAATCCAAATTCGAAGAGTTCTAGAATCATTACCGGTAGTTACTTACACAAACTAGAACGAATCCTGCACTAACTTTCTCTAGGTATTCCGATAAATTTGTATTTCGTTCCGAAAACGGGAATACGAGGAACACCTGGTAACTTCCTCATGGGCCGGTAAACATTTTGCCACCATTTTGTGTAGGATGCTAAGTACCATACGAGGAGCGTAGCAATAAAGACTGTGTAGTATTCGTACATCTTGACGTTAAAATAGCGACTGCGGTAATGAATAGTTATCAGTAAGTGTTTGTTGTTACATTAAAATGATAAGGTTAACATTTCTTCGTATCAAACATATTTCGAACATTTCAAAGTCTACAGTAACTGTAGATTTCTCGGTGCGACTTTTTGTGAAGCACTTACTTATGTAAGTGGTGTATCAATGCTCAAATAGCGTTGGTTTGAGATCCTGTCCTAGACGGAAGATTAAAGTGAAAAACAATGACGATGCAAGTTCTGATGAGATTATAATTCCAAACAAGCTAGTGATTATAGCAAAGAGATATGGGATAAAGGTTAGCGCACCTTTGTATACTTGAAGAGAGCACTGGTAAAAGTGAAATGTACTCTAAAATATATATACAGTATAACTCGGTTATAATGTACACGGTTATAGCGTACTTTCGGATTTCAGTGTTCTTAATTCAATAGTCCCGGCTTTCTCACATAACGTACTCATTTATAACGTACTTCTGATATAAAGTACTTATAGAACAGGCAGTAGTCACGCGCGTAATTTATTTATAACGTACTAACTTCTACAAAGGATGAAACGGGTTTTGTAAACTCACAACCTAAACGTCAAGCAAAAGAATCTATCGAAGGTTATTGCTAAAGAAACCGATTGGTCTAGATTATGGCATTAGTTCAGCTTTGATTACCAATTTGAACATCACAATCGACCAAGAAAGATACGTCTCGCAAGATCTATTTTAATTATATTTAATCAAGGAACCGAGTGACCTACGCCATTCCCTTACCGTCCATACAGCCAGCATAAAATCAGCTTCAAATGTGGGGAATTTTTATTCCTACCTGTATTTATGGCTGTTTACAATGTAAATTGGCAGAGAAGCACTTAAATTCATTTGATTCAAATAGCATGGGAGGAGAAATATAACTTTCTGTCCCGTTGAAGGGTTTGAATTTGGTTGTAGGATATCCAACCTTTAACGTTATCAGAACGAAAACACAACACACTCAGTACGAGGAAAACCACATCATTTATTTTAGCTTTAATCATAAATTTAAACATCACAGTCCATCAGGACTGATACGGTTCGCAAAATCTGCTTTAAACCTTCATTTCGTACAATCAAGGAGTAAATGTCAAAAAAGCTATCTAGCGTCTCCATTTCTATTGTCGTTTCTGCAACTTCAACGGAACTCCATTTAGCGGCCGGAGGATTAGATCTGCTGTAAGTGTAACGGTTTCTTGTGTTTCCATTGATGTTACTTTATACCTCTTAATTATCGAAGCCAAAATTGTTTTCTCTTCGTACATTGCGAATTTTTGCCCTGAAAATGGTTACATATGTCATTTTGTATCCTGATTTGAACCATGTTGGAAATCATACCGATGCAATTCCTTGGACCAGCACTAAATGGTACGTAGGCGTACGGGTGTCTTCCTTTGCTGTTTTCAGGAAGAAATCTATCAGGATCGAATTTTTCTGGATTTGGGAAATAATCGGGATCTCTATGGGTTTGATAGATGTGAAGCATTGCTTGAACGCCAGCTGGTATTCGATACTTATCTGAAATGTCAAGAAATTATTGTCGCCATTTCTCTTGTTTCTATATCACGCTGATTTGCTTGTGTAGCTTTGGAAAGTTTCCATTGAAATTTCGAAGTGTTAAGTGTTACTCCAACAGAATAGCTTTGATTTTGATTCCATTGAAGTTCTTCCAAAGTATGTCTTTCGATTACTAGATTGGCATCCCCAGCCAAGAAAATACAAAAAGATGTAAAATTTACACTGTGCCAATTACTAAGTGGCGAAGTGTGCTTTTTAATGCAAATTTTACTCAAGTTTCACAAGCTACCTTTTGATCAAAACTAGTTTCCAAAACGAAATGGAAAGACTAGGACCATTTTATGTAACTACTACTATAATTTTATTCATGTTGGTGATTTAATACGTACTTCTGGATTCAATTAAATTTCTGGAGCGATTTCTAAGCGGCAAAGAAAACTTTAAAATACTGGAAATATATTACCTATTGTAACCTCCTGTTGCAAATCTCTTACAATAAACGGTACACTGGGATATAACCTTAAAGATTCTTTAATAACATTTTCCAGATATTTCAATTCGTTAAGATCAACAACTTTCGTGGGCGTATCTTCATCTAGAAGTACATTCCGGAGTTCTTCATACACCCTTTCCTACGATGCATGTATAATTAATGAATATGTGCTGTTCATGGAAAACGCTAAGAATTACCTGAATTTCCGGATGGTTTCCCAGTAAGAATAAAGTCCAGCATATTCCAGCTGTTGTTGTGTCATGGCCCTAAATCGAGGATAGGTTATTAATGGAATCGGGTACGTAAAGTGTGTGTGGTTACCTCGAACATAAAGGTATCAACTTCCTCGGCGATATCTCGATCACTTAAAACGTTGTTGTCGTCCGAAGATTCCAGGAGCAAATCTAGAAAGGACATTCGTTTTTCGTGCCCATTACGTCTTCGTTAGCGTTATCGTTTCCACTTATATGTTTTGTTTTATTTTCAAGTCTAGCTTGCTGCCTTTCCGCAATTACCTTCCGCGTGAAGTTATGCACATTATTTAAATCGTCTTCATATTGACGACCTTTAGCCATACGTTTGAAAATAAAATCAGTTATGTACGGTCTTATAATTCTCCAGCTGATTATCTCGCTGAGACTGCAACAAATAAACGAAGCCATGATGAGCTCGTAATTGTCATAAATCCAAGGGCAAACACTTTAGTGTATGCAATATGTAAGCAATAAGAGATACCCATACCCATATACTGAAGTAACGTATCGGTTATTTTTGGTGGACATGGCATTAACAGGTACGCCCATTGCAGTTTCTACAATTAAGAACGGAATTAATTATATGTAGGGTTAAATCATTTTTACGTGCCACAAATGATATCCAGGGCGCAATGTGTGATATCCGGATAGATATCGAAAGGTTTCCCATTGGCTTTGACATCTAGATTCTCAAGTAGGAGCTTGGATTTGCTAACGAAAACCTCCATGAAATTTTCCAAAATTTTGAAATGGAACGTTGGACTTATTAGCTTTCTGTGTAGAAACCATTTGGGCCCTACGGGGTGAGCAAATATAGAATAGTTACGTACACTTGATATTGATAGCAGATTCCGAAATGTAGCTGACCTGATTGCGATTGTGGTATAACCGGTTTAAAGACAAACTATTTTTACCTGTGCTTATTAGGAGACCCTCTCCCAACCAAGGGAGTAAACGATCGTACTGTCGGCCTTTCGTGATTTGAACTGAATTATTCATTATAACTTCTAGATATTCCGGCTTCGAAAGGATAACTTCAGGGGCAGATCCAGTCCAGGTACAAAAAATTGGCCCCATTTTTTTAATATTTTACGTTGCAAATTCGAACAATTCTGAAACCCACTTTCAGTTGTTACTTGTACAAAACAAAACTGGTTCGTGTACTAACTTTCCCTAGGTATTCCGATGAATTTATATTTCGTTCCGAAAACAGGAACGCGAGGTAATCCCGGTAACTTCCTCATGGGCTGGTAAACTTTTCGCCACCATTTTATGTACGATACCAAGTACCATATCACGAGAATGGCAATAAAGGCTGCGTAGTATTCGTACATCTTGCCGTTAAAAAAGTTACACTAATAATGATTTTTTATCTGGCAGTGTTTGTTGTTATATGAATGTGATAAGGTCGACGTCTCTAATCCATTCGTTCTTGTTATTAAATACAAAAATATGCTAGTAAGTGGATCAATGACTGGCAGTGTCGGGCTGAAGATTTTAAAGTCCAAAGTAACTGTAGATTTGTAGATATGATTTTTGCGAAACACTCATGTATAAAAATAGATACGACGTTTTAAAGCGAATTTGAACAAAGTTTTGTTTGTTTTGGTATAAAGGACTGACCTTTTAACTGGAGATAAAGGTAAAAACACTGATGCAACAGATTGTGATGAGATCTTAATCTTAATTGTGGCGTCGACGTGTGATACGAAATATAAGAGTACTTATTATTAAGCTAATAGCATCGAGAGATGACCGTGTGCACTTTGGTAACGATATTCCGTATTGTGCGAAAGCCTTGATTGAATACAAACCAGAAATTTTAGTATCGCGGATTGAAAACATTAAAAGCAAAAGCAGTGAAACCATTGCATTTCAATTGAAATCTAATTTATCAGGAAATGAAATCTTTATTCAGGCAAGGTAATCGTCAGTTATAAATTGCGCCGATAATTCCAGTGGTAAATCCTGCATTTGAACTGCATCGCAGGCACAAGTAAATTGATTATAAAAAATCTAAATTAATTTAGAGAGATAGTTTAAATACTTTGTGTCATCTAGGATTAAAATATCATAACTGAAGCTATTTATATCCTCCCAATGAGGACGCTTACTACGAAGGAAAGTGCAAATAGCATCGTTAATGCAATATTATTGTTGAAGCATATCGTAAATATTCACAAACATTACCAGCCATAGGCCTTGCCCCCGATAAGGTAATCCAAAAGGCGTTGATTGCTGTTTCGTTTTATTCTGGAAAGATAATTTTGAGGAATCTACTGCTTCCTAAAGCTTCTCCTAAACGCATGGTCTGACATGTAATCTTTGCTGCTTGCTCGTTTGGTCTTCCCACTTTCATGGTAGTAGATATTCACATTTCGAGCAAAAACCAGCAATAAAATAGTTTACCTATTATCCTTGACTGTCATTTTATCCTTTTAAGCTTGTCAGTTGCTCTTTTCTGTTTGTTGTGATCTAATCGCTTTCGTACGTACACCAATAATCTAGATTTTCTTTACTTTTTCTAGGTGTTTGTTGGCCTATGATTGACCTGCTCCGTTGACAGTTTTCAGCATTTTTAACTATCGATCAGGTAATTGATAAGGTCGCTAGTTGAAGGCACGATCTTTCGAAAGTGCCTACTTCCCGTCTTTTGTAGTCACGATATCCGGTTTATCATCTGCCAGAGCATCGTAATATTTCAGTAATATTATTATTGGGTCATGAATCAACCACCGTTCGACAGCTATGAAAACCTGACAAGTTCTCGGTGTGAAGACTTTGAAATTTGCGAAGTAATTTCTTGTATCCGGTTCTTCTTTCGTCCTGTTTTCGTCAGGATAGGACAGTAGGGTTAGAGTTGATCTCGTTAAACAAGATGAGATCCTATGTGGTCTTACCAGATATTTTCCTTATATAATTACCTATTCGAGGAAACGGGTTTGGGTTATTCCTGAAGTTTTAGATCAGTATATTCAAGATGCAAAGCGACCTGCCTGGTGTGTTGGCTGTGGGTGTTGTATGTATATTAGCTCGTGTCTTTTCGTAAATGGTGTCTTGGGCATAATCTCCAAACAATGACTACAAGTAGTCCATAAACTTTGTTACAAGTCCATACCTGAAGCAACACTTTCGACCGACTAAATGAATTTGATATACGCGAGAGCACGTTCGCGTGGTAGTCAGCATTAAGTTCGAAATTAAGTTGGTTCAGATCAACGGTATCACAAACGTCCCCAATATGCATTCTTGCGCATTTTGCCTGCATTTTGTCTTAGGACTCCCACTCCAGATTAGGGACCAATCCTCAGCTACTTTTGGCGTTTAAACGATGTCTTTAGTCTACCTAGATGTACACCAAAATCATTGCGAGATCTGGTCTACCAATGTGGACTGACTATAAGCATCGATTTACACCTGGAATAAGAAAAAAACTTTTTCGCTTTGAAAGACCGAAAGGCAACAAGTACAGTTGGCAAAACGTATGTCAACTGCGTCGACCTGTTTCTTCCAAACGAGACCCTGGTCGCTTTATTCTCGTCCATTTCAATTTCCAGCTCATGAAACGGCTAGCACTTGTTTTCGAATATAGCCCACTTTGCAAGACACCCAATTTTCGCCTAAGTAACCCTTGGACAAGCAAACTACTAGCGCACAAATGCCCAAAGAATTAATGTAAACTGCCACCAGAAATATATTTCATTTTTAATCTCACCATATATGAAACCCCTCAGTGCAGATAATAGAGATTTGCTAAATAAAACACTTTTACGTATGCATCTTCTTTATTGTCTAAAACCTAACATTGTAATAAATAAATTAAATCTTAAAACAGTCAAGATTGCTGGTACCTTACCATCATTTTCGTCTCTCTAACTTCAATAAGATACCACTCAATGGGCGCAGAATTAGATCCGCGACTGGTGTAATGTCCTTCTCTGATTCTACCGCTGTCAACTTAAACTTCTTAATTATCGATGCTAAAATCGTCTTTTCCTCGGACATCGCAAATTTTTGCCCTAAAAATAATTAAGCGTATCATCACCTCATTTACACACCCCAGGCGACCTGAAAAGAACCTACCGATACAATTCCTTGGTCCTGCACTGAACGGTATATAAGCATATGGATGCCTTCCTTTGCTATTTTCAGGAAGGAACCTGTCAGGGTCGAATTTATCTGGATTTGGGTAATAGGCAGCGTTTCTGTGCACGTTGTAAATGTGAAGGACAGCCTGTGTTCCGGCAGGAATTTTATGTCCGTCTAAAACGCATCTCGTTTATTTTGAGCGTGGACTTGCCTCGAATTAAAATACCTATTGTGATGTCTTGCTGCAAGCTTCTTCCAATAACAGGAACGCTTGGGAAAAGTCGCAAGGCCTCTTTAACGACAAGTTCCAAATATTTCAACTCGCTAACTTCCGAAAGGGTGGTTGGTATGGGTTTGTCTTGCAATACTGCAGATACTTCTTCGTAAACCCTTTCCTAAAATAAGCATTATTTTTTCAATTTTATTTTATGAATGTTTTTTCTGGACGTTTACCTGGATATCGGGATGATTGCCCAAAAGAAGTAAACTCCAGCACATCCCGGCTGTTGTCGTATCGTGACCCTAGGTCAAGGAAAAATATACCGTTTGTTCAACAAGATTTTAAATCAAGGTTTTGTTAGTACCTCAAACATAAACGTGTCAACTTCTTCTCTAATATCTTGGTCACTCAAAGCGTTGGTTCCTTTCGATGACTCCAACAATAAATCTAAGAAAGACGTTCGCTTCTTCTTTCCCATTATTTCATCTTCGACACCAGGAGCCTGCGATTTGTCTGGTTTATTTTTCAAAAGCTGCTGTCTTTCTGTAATCACTTTGCGTGTAAATCCGTGAAGTACATCCAAATACTGCTGATAAAGTTTCCCGTTTTTCGTATATTTGAACATGAAAACAGGTATGAATGGTTTAAGAATTCGTAGTATTGCTACCTCGCTAATCCTGTAACACAATCAATGCTCTTTACTGTTGTTGAGTTGAAGTCAAAATAGTTCCTACCGATATATGGCATTCACGTACTCATTGTTCTCACTCGACATTGCATCGATTTCAACGCCCATCGCAGTTTCTAAAATCAAAATTTATACTTTTCATCCTCACTCCAGTATGGGGCGTCACGTACCGCAGATGATATCCAAAGCGCAATGTGTGATATCCGGATACACATCGAAAGTTTGCCCGGTAGCTTTCTTATCCAAAATGGCTAAAAGCGTTTGGGTCTTATCGACGAATACCTCCATGAAACTTTCTAAGATTTGGAAATGGAAAGTTGGAGTTATCATCTTTCTGTGTTGAAACCATTTCGTCCCTAAGTAAACAAAATCACCACTAGATGAGTTATATCTTCGTTATTTTCACGACCGGCATCGATGGATATCAGTATTTGATATCGGAAATTCACTTTTATATTTCCGCTTTTGCAAAAATACTGGAATTCGGGATTCTTGAATTAAGTTAAGTACGAATAACGTAACGCCGATATCAGATAACGAAAAACGTTCAGTTTTGGCCAATATTTAGGAGTGACGTTTTTCTCTCTCCAGAAATACTTATAACACAATACTCCCCCAAGTTAACAGTTTAGACAACGGAACGACATTTAAGAAAATATTTTCTTGAATGTCGTTATTTATATTTTATCTTGCGGAATACTGAAACCCTCTATTTCTAGAGAAGCTACCGGAATCAACATCGAAACGCCTGTTAAATAGTAACACACGACAAACTACACCCCAAAGAAAATTCTATTATATCAATATTAATTTGTAATTTTATCTCATCTGTATACCTGTACTCGTTAGGAGACCGTCCCCCAACCACGGTCGTATGATATCGTATTGTCTTCCTTTGGTGATGTGAACGGTATTATTCATAACAAGTTCTAAATGTTCCGGTTTAGTGACAGCCAGCTCAGGCACAAATCCAGACCAAGTGACAAGAACCGGTCCGTTATCGTTAATTATTTTCATTGCGTATGGGAGCAATTCTAAAATTCTCGTAATGAGGACGTTGCACGATATACAAGAACCAGCACTTACTATCTCTCGGGACTCCGATAAATTTATATTTTGTTCCGATGACTGGTAACCAAGTAAATGGAGTAAGGTGCTTCAAAGGATTGAAGACGGCTTTCCTCCATTTTATGAATGAAATTAAACACCATACTAACACGATCGCAGAAACCGTCACTAAATAGAGAGACATGTCGAAGTTGAAATCACAGTAAGCCAAATAGTTGTGATAATGCGCTTTTATATAGTTATGGAAAATATATCGATTGCATGTTTATCGTTCGATGTTGCACAATAACATTAGGCGCATCACATTTTATAATTTCACGTAGATAGTTATGTTACCTTGCAATATTTAATGTGGTGAATCATCGGCTCATAATATAAACATTGATAAGATCTCTAGTGGTTCGTATTGGCACGAGTTGCAAAATTCCAAATTTTACGAGGAAACGAGGAGTTGAATATATGAAATGGAATTTGTTCCCAATCTGGTGGAATTTGAGGATAAAGAAACGTCCCGACAGAGGCGATTTAGTTTCTGGATGGCGAAAAGGGGATGCGCTGCGTTTTGTTTGATTTGGTAGAGTTAGGGAAAAAGTGGACAGTTTCACCTGATTTGGTGAAGTTGACGGGATGAGGTAGAACTCGTTTAGAAGTATGCTCTCTTGCAGATGAGAGAGAGCATTCGCTCGGTTTTGCTTGATTTGATGAAGTTGGAAGGAAAACCTTATAATTTACCTAGTTATAATTGCTTAGAGCATTCAGCATCTTTGAAACCTGGGGAATGATATAGTCTGGGCAATGTACATCTTTCATCATCCTATAGAAAAATATCCGCATAATAACAGCAGATACTCTGAGTCATCTAGGATTGAAATATCATAACCGCCCAATGTAATTTGGGGAATGAGGGCGCTTACTACGAGGACAGACAGTAATATCGTCAATCTAGTGATTACAACCTTTCGTTCAATCTTGACACTCTCAAGTCAATTCCACATAAAATGAAGAAGCGCATCGTTTCCAAGTTTCGAAAATTTTTACTTCTTTTTAGTAAACAACAGTAAGCATCATTACGAACTATCGTCCTTGACCTCGATGAGATAACCCGAAAGGGGTTGGTTTAGGTCTGTTCTTAACTTACAAATAAGATTATGAGAAATCTCTTGATTTGTTGAGTCTATCCTAGTGCGTGGTTTGAATTGTGTCGTCTTTGCTGTTTGTTCTCCTATATTTCGTGCTTTCTTAGTATTACTTATTTACAGTTTGAGCTTAGTACCGGCAGTAAATTTTTTTATCTTTGGTCCCGAAATTTTATCACTTTAGTCTTGCCCTTTTCTTATTGTGTGATCTAATTACTTTCTTATGTACACTAATGATTTAGATTCTTTTTTCATTTCTTATTTTCTACGCCGTACCTATTTTGCCGGGAGTTTAAAATATTTTTTAAATAATTATTTTATACCCGAAATACTGTATTTTATTCATAAATAATAGTGATATAAGTAATTAGAAATGTTAAACTATCTGATTAAACTATAAACCAAAATCATACATATACCCTATAAATAAATAAAACACACACACACATATATATATATATATGTACATTTCTTTATTATCTGAAAACTAACATAGTGAAAAATAAGTTAAATCTTAAAATAGCGCCATAGGTGGCAGCCTAATATCATTTTCGTTTCTCCAACTTCAATAAGACACCATTCAATGGGCGCAGAATTAGATCCGCGACTGGTATAATCTCCTTCTCTGATTCCACCGCTCTCACTTTAAACCTTTTAATTATCGACGCCAAAATGGTCTTTTCCTCGGACATCGCAAATTTTTGCCCTAAAAATAATTAAGCGTATCATCATCTCATTTACACAGTCCAAGCGACCTGAAAGGAACCTACCGATACAATTCCTAGGTCCTGCACTGAACGGTATATAAGCATATGGATGCCTTCCTTTGCTATTTTCAGGAAGGAACCTGTCAGGGTCAAATTTATCCGGATTTGGGTAATAAGCAGCGTTTCTGTGCACGTGATAAATTTGTAGAACGGCTTGTGTTCCCGCAGAAATTTTATATCCGTCTAAAACGTACCACGTTTATTTTGAGCGTGCACTTGTCTCGAAATTAAATACCTATTGTAATGTCTTGTTGTAAGCTTCTTCCAATAACAGGAACGCTTGGGAAAAGACGCAAGGCCTCTTTAACGACAAGTTCCAAATATTTTAACTCGCTAACTTCCGAAAGGGTAGTTGGTATGGGTTTGTCTTGCAATACTGCAGATACTTCTTCGTAAACCCTTTCCTAAAATAAGCATTGTTTTTTCAATTTTATTTTATGGATATTTTTTCTGGACGTTTACCTGGATATCGGGATGATTGCCCAAAAGAAGCAAACTCCAGCACATCCCGGCTGTTGTCGTATCGTGGCCCTATGTTAAGGAGAAATATACTGTTTGTTCAACAAGATTTTAAATCAAGGTTTTGTTAGTACCTCAAACATAAACGTGTCAACTTCTTCTCTAATGTCTTGATCACTCAAAGCGTTGGTTCCTTCCGATGACTCCAACAATAAATCTAAGAAAGACGTTCGCTTCTTCTTTCCCATTATTTCATCTTCAACAACAGGAGCCTGTGATTTATCTGGTTTATTTCTCAAAAGCTGCTTCCTTTCTGTGATCACTTTGCGTGTAAATCCGTGAAGTACATCCAAATACTGCTGGTAAAGTTTTCCGTTTTTCGTATATTTGAATATGAAATCAGGTATGAATGGTTTAAGAATTCGTAGTAGTGCTATCTCGCTAATCCTGGAATAAGATTCATGCTTTTCACTGTTAATAAGATGAAATCAGGATAGTTCCTACCCATAGACGGCATTCACGTATTGATTGTTCTCACTCGACATTGCATCGATTTCAACACCCATCGCAGTTTCTAAAATCAAAATTTATACTTTTCATCCTTACTCCATTATGGGGGTCACGTACCGCAGATGATATCCAAAGCGCAATGTGTGATCTCCGGATACACATCGAAAGATTGCCCGGTCGCTTTCTTATCCAAAATGGCTAAAAGCGTTTGGGTCTTATCGACGAATACCTCCATGAAATTTTCTAAAATTTTGAAATGAAACGTTGGAGTTATCATCTTTCTGTGTTGAAACCATTTTGCTCCTAAGTAAAAAAAATGAGTAGGTAAATTATATGTTCGTCATATTTCATGATCGGCATCGATGGGTGCCAGTATTTGATATCGGTATTTCACTGTTATATTCCAACTTCTCAAAAAATACTGTAATTCTCGATTCTTGAAGAAGCTGGAGTAGGAATAACGAAGCGGTGATATCAGATAATGAAATAATTTTCGACCTCAACCAGAGTTTGATAGTTTTGCGCTCTACAGTCTCAGCTTCTTGAGGAGAGATAAATCTCTATACTTCTGAGGAGTTAGCAGTCTGGACTACGCAATGCGGGTATGAAGTCAAAAAGTGTTAGATTATCTTCAGTGTCGGCTATTTATTTTGTATCCTGAAGAATAGTGACACTCTCGATTTCTCGAGAGGCTACCGGTATAAGCATCTAAACGTTTATATCGAACAGTAATACACGGATGAACTCTGAGGAGGTTTCTATTATATGAATATTAATTTGTGCTTTTATCTCATCTGTTTACCTGTACTCGTTAGAAGGCCTTCTCCCAACCACGGTCGTATGGAATCGTATTGTCTTCCCTTCGTGATGTGAACAGAATTATTCGTAATTATTTCTAAATGTTCCGGTTTAGTGAGAATGATTTCCGGCGAAAATCCGGACCAAGCGACGAGGACCGGTCCGTTTTCGTTTACTAATTTTATTATGTAGGCGAAAAGTTCTGAAATTCTTCTAATGAGCACGTTACACGATACACAGAGGCCACCACTTACTTTCTCTCGGAACACCAATAAATATGTGTTTTGTTCCGATGATAGGTAACCAAGTGAATGGACTAATAGACTTCAAGGGATTGAAGACGGTTGTCCTCCATTTTATGAAGGAAATTAAACACCACACCAGCACGATCACCGAAAGTGTCGCTAGGTAGAGAGACATGTTGAGTTTGAAGTCACAATAATCTAAATAGCGGTAAAAATGCGCTCTTATATAGTACTGGTAAATAAATCGATTGCGTGTTTATCAGCCGTTGGTAGGCAATAACATTAGATGTGTCACATTTCATAATTTTACATAGTCATGCTACGTTTTTAAATTCATTGTGGTGAATCACCGGTTTATGATAAAAACTTAGATGAAATCTCTAATGCTTCGTATTGTTATGAGTTACAAATTTCAATTTCTGCTGAAGAAACGATAATACCAATTCTTAAAAGACAGTACAGTATGATTGTTATTTATATATATTTATAGTACGCTAAAAGCATCCATATTACACCAATGTTAGTGCCGAATATTCCTGTAAATAAATTTATGCTGGAACTGACATTGACATTAGTAATATATCTTTTACAAAC
This sequence comes from Chrysina gloriosa, assembly GCA_038088585.1. NCBI lineage: Eukaryota > Metazoa > Arthropoda > Insecta > Coleoptera > Scarabaeidae > Chrysina > Chrysina gloriosa. Next base: position 22,520,097 of record CM076093.1, on the reverse strand, counting down.
TCATCGTCGTCGTTAGTGTTGCTAACCTTGACATTCTTATTCAGGTTGTTAATATAATACGTAAATATCAGGAAAGGATTAGTAGCATAATTATGTATTTCGAAATCTCAGTCTAACGCTACGCGTGCGAATCGAAACTTCGTCACGTGCCTTGAATTGTACGTTTTCTCAATTTAGCAAGTTCACGTCGAAACTACAAATTGTAAGAAGTAGTAGTAATGATAATAGAAGTCATAGGATTACGTAAGTAGGAAGAACTTGTCGGTAATCCCTAAAGAAAGTGGAAGAACTGGAATATAAAATGAAATAGTAACTTTATGAGTAGATATCACTACTTTGAAGTGTCCAGTAAGGTTAGTTAGTTTTTGTTCAATTTAATTGACAACACGGTTGATGTTTCCATTGTTATCCAGAGATCGTTGGAGAAGTACTAAATCTTAGCTTTGAGCAATTATTAGCTCAAAAATTACTCTAAAACAGCCAAGATTTTTTGACGCAACGGCTGCTTAAGGTCATAGCTGGACACAGCAACGGTCCGTGCCTCCCCATCAATACCAGACGACATTTCTGATACTCAACTGCAAACCAGAAGCATTCCCCGACCTAGGATTAACACACATCAGTTCGTATGGCAGGCGTATAAATTGAACTATTTGGGACGTGGTTGTGAGGAAACTGGTACCATTCGATATTTAAAAAAGATTATAACTGGGGCACATGATGCGTATAGTGTATGTGTAGTCTTTTCAATTAATAATTTAAGAGAAGATTGAAGAGAAGAAGAAAGAGTCAGCAGGAAGGGGATGTTATGGCTTCGCAATATTTGTCAATGGATAGGAATCGGAACTGTACAAGACCAGATACCCACCGTAAGATATAGAGAAGAACAACTGTGATCCCAAACATCCATCAATTGTTATGCAGCAGAAGAAGAATACTTTCAATCATGAAACCAATGCAATTATCAACGTTACAGCACAACACGCAAAATTGTACTTAACAGAAAAGCTGGATGTATCACACAATTAGTACATACTGTCGAATTGACAAGACCATGCACGACAAAACTCGAAAACTTTTTGGGATATTGTGTTAAAAGGAGAATGAAGGGAAAACGAAATGGAATAAAATACCGCCCGAAAAAATAATGGAAATAGTTAGCAAGAATCTCTAAAGAAACAAATAGAGAAATGACAACTCAGACGGTATGGACACAGAGTAAAAATATACTCAGAAAGACTAACAAGGAAACTACAGGAGATGCAAACAACAAGAGAAGAACTATAGTGACACTCAGGCAGACTTGGATGCAACATATTGGGCAACTATGAAGATTCAGAGGGAAAATAGTGGGAGAGATGAACTTGTTAGAGACCGAAAAGGATGAAAGAATTGTTTCCAGTTTTGGTAAATCCCAAGCACGATCATGAGGAATAGAGTAGACGAAATGGAGGTGTTGAGGAAAATTGGTAATTTTCTTTGTGTCATATACTAAGACGCTTTATTATTAGTAGCACGTCCAATTACCTCCCGCTATGTGTAACTAATTAACATCTTTGTTGCATACATACATCGCGAGACAAGGACTTACCTTGGACTGTATCATTCAGAAAATCAACTGTTTGACTGCCCAGATTTTTTGCTTGTAGAATTGAATTGCATACTGGGCCAAACAGTCTCTGCTGGATGGGCATTTAGGAGGTGAATAAGGTCAAGTCAACATACGGGTTTAGAGGAAACTAGGAACCGTATATTTCTGCACCCATTCCAGCATCAAACTGTCATTTGCATATATGCAGGTTTTTTTCAAAAATTCTTGTTTGGTCTTTATCAAACCAATAACGACTAAGTCAAATCGTACTAGGTTCCTTTTAAAACAGAAATTATTTCAGTTCAAGAGGTCGGCCACCTTTGTTCATAAGACGCCAATCTTGGTGGGAAGCCCAACCAGAAAATTGCAATCTGCTCTCCACAAAATTGCCACCTGGTGTATTAATCTTAAACGAGTCAAAATCGACACACATAAACTTTTCAAATAAAAGGATCTCACCACAACCGGTTTTCATTAATGGCACACAACTTCCATATGCCAATACAGCAAAGTTTCTTGGTATGACTTTGGACGGCAAGCTTCGGTGGAAAGAGCATATCAACAAGAAACGCGATGAACTAAACATCACGTTCAGAAAACTGTTTTGGTTACTTGGACGAAATTCTGAGCTATCAGCTTATAACAAGCTTATCCCTATATAAGCAAATACTATGACCAGTGTGGGGTTATGGAATTCAGCTTTAGGGCTGCGCTAGTGACTCTAATATCCAAATGATTCAAAGATTCCAAAACAAAATACTAAAATATATTGTGAATGCGCCTTGGTATGTTTGCGTATGTGGCCTACACCATGACTTAGAGATGATCGTTTTCATCAGAGGAGACTTCAAAATTACAATATCGAACAATCAACATAGAAGCGTCCAAACTTTTAAATGTGCGAAATATCACCAGACGACTCAAACGGAGGCAATAATCGGAACTTGTTAAATGCTAGATTACTAAGTAATTCAGTGGAAAATATCTTAGTTGTAGTTATTCTTTAGTATGCTAAATCAGAACAAAGTTGGATAACTGGTGTTAAATGTATTAGGTTGTTAAATATTACAATCGAATTAATAACAAACAAAAATTCATGAAAAAATTGGTTTTTATTTTCTTCACAATCACTTAGTTACTAAACCTAAAATATTTACAGCTTAAACAGCTTTATATTTTGGAAAATACTTAATTTGTTATTTGGTGTCAAATCATCTTTAATGCACTTACCAATAAATCAACTTATAGGTAGTAAACCTGATCTGTATCATAGCAGATATCTCAAATATTAATGCCAAGATCAACTACAATATAAACCTATTGTATACATATTAACGACCTTTCCTGTTTAGTATAACCATCCACAATCATGTTTATGCAATAAACCCCAAAAGTCAGGATCATTTCTCTCCTGAACGTTCGCCGTTATGGAACACCGTAATGAAAATTTTATGACCGGTCCGACATCGTGCGTGCAGTTTGTTGATTTCTACGTCTTCTTCGTCGCTGTCTCGCCGAGGAGAATTATTTGTTTAGTAACGCGTTAAGTAATTTCCGCCAGGAGGCCTCCTCTTCGATTCTGCCTGCGTGCCAGCCGCTTCGGTACCACGCACCAGCGTGTACGAGACCAGCAAAGGACACAAAGGTAATGTCCGGAAGAACTGTTTATTTGAATTGGTTAACGTTTTACTAAAATAACCGCGCGACGTTCCACCTACCCTTCTTCGCATTTGTTCTTTGGCTAAATCTAGAACTTGTTTTGGTTAACAAATAAATACTCTTCGACTCGATGCGTCTCTTTCCTTCGAGCGGTGCAGCGGTAGGAAGGACATAGGCCGGCTGTTGCTATGTGGCGGATCTCATTGTATACACCCTTTAAAAATAAACTTTTTATAGTGTTTATTTGTCTTAGTTAAATGTATTCCTTAACGACAGGTGTGTCGTAAGCATTCTCGCGTCTCCGATGACTATAACTTCGGTAGAAATAGATGTTTGTGCTTGTTCTATCCACGGACCATAAATATTCTTTTATTGTATCCTGTACAGTACATACTACACGTGTAACTCACTCTATATTTAATTTTCAATATCTTAATGGTGCTGATTTAAACCTAGGCTTCAACTGGAACAACCGTATTTGATTTTCAAAATGAAGTTTCACTCATCTGTGTTCATGAAGAAAATGTGTGTAAGATGCTGAAAACCTTCGATATTTCTTACCGTTTGCTCAATTTCATAGTATACAAGCTAATTGAGATATATCTCCCTAATTTGTACTTCTGTATGTCTTTGGTAAAGATTCATCCTTAGATTCTGCAATTTCTATGACTAAACAAAAATGTACTAATCCAGAAACAACAAATAACCAAAAACTCGTATCTCTATTTTGATTAGTTGACTAAACCCGCACGCGTAACAATCGAAGCACACGTTACGTTGTGAAATCCTATTATTTACTATCTTGGCAGCCACGGGCACTCATTTCAATAATGGAAATATTAAAAAGGGAACCCAGTTATTGGCTTACTACTACGGCTATTATCTCCGAACGATAACTCAATTAATTAATTTAGGTAGAATCGGTGGAGCGCACGAGAGCCGTTTTTCGGTTTCTCTTCCGAAACCGAAAAATGGCTTAACTTCATGGCTCATATTTTCAATAAAGGCGCGCGCTATGCGGTCGGTAACCGGGCGTAACCGCCCGACAATTAACATTTATTAAGTAAATCCTGCGCTTAAAACACGTGTTCGGCAAGATATTAAACAATTAATACCCGCGTAAACGGACTCTCTTCGGGGTAAAATCCTATCCCCGGGGCGGATTTCTTTTATTTAGATTCCGAGGGATTTCCGTTCAACAATTAATGGTTTTAATAATAACGACCTCCGGGATATTAAAAATGCCTCCGAGAGGGTATAAAACCGGAATATACGCGTGTTTACTTAATACGAACGTGTCGGTATATTAGGGGAGGTTCTTCCTCTGCGATCGAAATAGATTTATTAATTTTTTTCTCGATTTCCTGTAGGTAATCGGCGTAAACGGAAAAGGGAAAATAGCATTGTTTGTCATTAGGTTTTATTGTACTTTATACATCGGTGAAAAAGGAATATTGGTTTGATGGCTTCTGATTTAGTTGTTTATTTACGCCTTCCTCCCTTTTACGGAAATTTTTTGCAGGAGTTTATCCACGAGCTTGCAAAACAATGGACCACGTCTTTATTTAGAGAATTTCATCAACTCACTTTTATGACAGGCATTTACATATATCTGTATTAACTTTTCTGGCCTGGCTATACGGTAGTGGACTAAGCATGAGCCTAGTGCTACACAAACTCAAACAGTGGTTTACTCTGTCCAATTGTTGACGGAATAATATTATAATTGCTGCTGACTATTCATATAACTCAAGATACTTAAGGATTTAGAAAGGTAAACGTGCGAAAATTTTACGTCTACCAGACCAAGAGTTAGGATTTAAGATTTGTAGGTCTAATACCTCTGAAGACGTTTAAACGGAAATTAAAATGGGACAACAAATCAATTAAATGTGAAGTTCATTAATATTACCTCACACCTCAACATACGCGTTGCGACGAAAGATTCTTTAAAATTTGCCGAGTCGCAACAGGCAACAACCTGTAACACGAATATCATGAGATGCTACGCCAGTGGTAAAATTTTTTAAAGAAACACGTGAAATTAATGTTTCTTGGCCATTTTGAAACAAATTCTTTATGTAAATTTATATAATGCCACTTTCCCCCTTTCCAAAATTTTTACTTAGTTCAATATGTAAAAATCTTCTATAATATTACACTTGGGTTTAGCGACGTTTTCTTATTAATATGATCCATATTCTTCCGCCCTAAAAGAGCCTCAGTTAGATGTCAAATACTAGTGTTAGATATCTGTAAATATCAAATAAAAAGTTCAAAATATTATTTGTGCTCCATTTACTAAGAATCTTCCATGTTCTAAGTCTCTTCCAAGGACAGCAACTGCTGGTTCTAATTTCGTATTGAAAGAACGCATGCACGAAAAAGTAGATGTAAACCAGTCGACTCAACATAAAAAGAAAATCCTATGTCAAAGCTATCAGAAAATGCAGCAATATGACTATGGGTTTGTCTCATGACAAGAATGATAAAAGTAGTAACCAATCTCCAACAGTAAGGAGGTAGTAGAAAGAAGAATGGAAGATTGAAATGATACTAAACATAAAAATTGAAAAAGTGGAACACATTAGATATTTAGATGGTTACATGAAATTATCTTCAAAATATTTTAAAACGAATCATGGAAATAGTGTCCAGTCACTAAAAAACTGACCAACATCCTAATCGTTGCCGCTGTGCTATAGATTAACAGAAAGTATCTCATGATAGCGTAAACCCTTAGTAATTGTAATTAGTAATCCCCAACTTACGAACATATTCTAATCTTCTAATCAAGTGCCAAGAGCGACAACGATAGGTCTTCAACAAATGAAATTCTGCAATTCAAATTAAACTTCGTCGTGCTCGTGCGAATTATTTTGCACCGTAGACAAATGTAAATTTTTAAGCGTGAATCACAACCAGTCTTAATGCAATTAGCTCATAGTGTCCTCAGTAAGGAGAACACAAGAGAAAAGAAGTATCATTTGTTAACGAGTTTTCTTTCGAAACAGAAGACTTCCACATTTCATGCAGACATTTAAGGCGTGGGTACCAATGAAAATGTACCAGAAGCTAGAAAATGGTTAATTAATTTCATTGGCATTGGAAATAAATTAACTTTCAACTTTCATCCTCACCATCGACATGGAAAAACTCCAAATACGTCGTACACCCCCAAGTGGTCCTCTCCTCTCTTCGGTATATTGCCCAGCGAGGATGACCACTTGGTATTGAAAATACGTATTTATTTCATTCCAAAGTCTGTATAGTAAAAGTAGAAGTTAATTTATTTCAGTTCTAAACCATTGCATTGCAAGACACAAAGTCTTTTGCAGTTGTATGAATTTAAAACGAAGTGAATGAAAGAATGAGAGTTTCAGATTCTAAGAGTCACCAAATATTCGTTTTTAATAAAGGACATTGGAACGCTAGAAGATCAGTAAAATGATGGCATGGACCACACCGTAAATGCCCTTAAAGTTCCTTTTTTACTGTTTAATAATTCGATACGTACTAGAAGCTGACAAATCTATAAGTTTGCGATATACAGGCTGTAAAGTTAACATTTATCGTCCAAAAATTCACTTGATGTAACACGCAAATCTTGTAGAAGTTTGGCTGCTGCCCCCTTTCTCGCCGCGATATGATCAAAGATGGTAGCCATAATACGTGCTGAAAAAGTTGTGTTTAAGTTTAACGGGGAGACGCGGCTGTTTTTAAAATTTTTCTTTTTTTTTTGATAATCTGGCAAAATTGATCATTATACTTCAAAATTTAGCCAGATTTTAGAAAAAACTCTTTTACTTAAATTTAATGTTGGATACTACGTATTACGACAAAAAATGATGGTGGACCAGTGGTGAGCATTAGCCAAATTGATCGGGCAGTTTTGGTGCAATGATCGTTGTAACAAAACATTACAAAGATCTGGGGAATTGCTTTGAAAACACTAAAAGAGGATAGAAAGATGCTAAAACTATTACTTTCAAAACCGATGTTCATAATTTCAAGCTTTTCATAACCGTCCAAGTTTGACAGGGAAAAAGTTTATCGCAAGCATTCGCAAATACAATGAACCACCTGCTCGCCATCGTGAATTATGTTATTCATGTTGATGTTTGTACATGTGAGAGGGATTCGATATGAATTCTCTCACAATGCACGTATTACGCATTTTTTTACAGTTATTTTTCTACAGAAGTGGGCAACTTGCGTTGCCACAGCCTCCTGCAGTAACTGCAGTCGCGCTCTTCGGCCATGGGAGAATTGCAAATTACAAATAATTTGTAATTCTCCCACGGCGGGTAGCCGAAGAGCGCGACTGCAGTTACTGCAGGAGGCTGTGGCAACGCAAGTTGTCCACTTCTGTAGAAAAATAATTGTAAAAAATGCGTAATACGTGCATTGTGAGAGAATTCATATCGAATCCCTCTCACATGTACAAACATCAATGTTCAGACCATGTATACATAAAATTTGTATACGAAATTACAGCTCTTGCAAAGCCGTACTGACGAGCGGTATAACCGCGAAACGTACGTCTACGGATGGCAAGAGAAGATCAAAATTTTGTAATTTGTTATTCATGTTCAAACTTATGTCTTACAGTTGGGCCCTAATTTTTTGCACCTAAACGGAATACAGATTTGTGGGCAAACTTTATTCGTATAATTACAATGCTTCATGTGGGCTACTTACTGCTGAGGTTGAATTCATAAACAATAGTTTCTGATTCATATCTCGTTGGTGAGCCCCAAAAATCGTCCTAGCGCTAACGATAACATACTTCTTAGGTTTAAGGGGAGACCGAGATCGTTACGCATTAAATTCCAAACCGATTATCTAAATGGAAACCATTATTCGTGGCAGTCGATTTAATAAATCGCTTTAAGATTTATTATTAAATCAGTGCCCATACAGTCGCTTCTGCATCGAAGATATGTTTGCACGAGCCGGACCGACAAACGAATACAAATGTATGTGTCCCCGCTTGTATATATCTGTATACGATTCGCGGAACTTCCGAAGGGAGCGGAATAAGAAGGAAGAGCAAGAGAGAGAGAGGGAGAGAGAGGGAGGTTGGGTAACATATTAAATTAACAGTAACGAAGATGTATGTAGAATAGGTTGAATCCGTTTTACGTTATACGAAGCGTCTTCTCCGGTGGGCGTTGCGACGGGACGCGACGGCGGTGGTTGCAAGAGAGAAGAGGTACGGCTCCATCGGGTTCTCTTCGTTTCGAGGGGGTATAATTCTGTTAACCAGTTCGATTTAATAAAATATTGTCATTGCATGGAACCGATATACTCCGTGTGTATAGATATATATATATCACCTCTGGTAATAGGAACGTACGCGCCAGACAGGTCCTGGTGGAGTTCAAACAGAAACCGCGTGGCGTGTGTATTTTACCGCAATCCAATTCTGAAACTGCATAAACTAGGACTGCCAATTAAGAGCGAGGATACATATTCGCCTCATAAAGGGCCAAATTCGATGTAAATAGGAGAGAAACGACGCTCCGAGAAGCGATTTACTCGCAAAACGGTTACGTCTCGTTTGAAGGGAGCTAATTTATGCCCGTCGTCAATTTGGGAAAAAAGGTGAAATCGGTAGCATTGCTAATTACTCGAGCTCAGAACGTTTTAGACAATTCACATTTACGATGACACACACTTAGACGGGTCTGTTTGTATTAAGATTACGAAAATCAAAGGTTGTTTGTGCTATTTATCCACAGTGGCGACCTTAGATTAAAATAATCTTAGTGACAAAAATTAGGATACTTGGGATATACGACAAAATACTTTAGGTGAATATATAAAACTGCGAATGATGATAAAGGCTCGGAATATTTTAATTGAAATATGTTGTAGAGGCTCTATTATTTATTAATGAAAAACATTACCCGATTAATGTCCACCACGATTACGTAAGCAGGCATTCTTTTGAAAAAGTTTTCAATCACATTTGGGCATAATTGTGTTTTAATCTCTCGAATTGCGCCCTCGATGTTGACTTTGAACTCTGCAATTGTTGGGTTATCTTTGTAAACTTCGTCTTTCACGTAGCCCCAGAAGAAATAATCACCAAACAATGATACGAGATAAGTGTAATTGTTGTTCAAAAGTCACATGGTCAAACCGACTCCGTGGAGTTGATAAATTTGAATTCTCCTCAACACTATCGCTCACAGCAATTGCAATATTTTCTTGGATTTTCAGAAGCCCAGATGCTACAACAACACTGTAAACAAAACCATTGAGTGTTATTTCTTATATTCGTGCCTATATTCGAAAATCTGAAATAGAATTGTGCGCGTAGGCTATGAAAGAGACGGTCAATTAAAGGCAATGCTTGAATTAAAGTGGGGAACAAGGTCTAAAAGATAAGATTTTATCATAATATCTCAGTAGATAACGATCAACTCAAAAACATAAAAGACAAAATAAAAATGCAACCTAACGTATTTTTCACTAACTCAGGAAGGTAAATAATTTCAAAACGTTGGCGGCTGGATTATGATTTCAGAAACACTATAAAAATTCAAGAAATGAAGAAATTAGTTATCATGTCTTTATAACGCATCACATTGACCGTAGAGGCAGCACCAGCACCTCGTTCTCGAATAAATACGGCCCAATGACGACGCCACCTCAAAACGAATACCAAACAATGACACGAGATGAATGTAGTGGTTGTTCAACAACTGCCCTTCGATTTCTAGAAGTCCAGATGCCACAATTGTGTTTCTTAACGTAGCCATTCGAATGAAAATGTGCTTCGTCAGGAACAATGATTTCGTCTGAAGATCCAGCACCTTGTTCAGCGATGAAATCAGCAAATTGTAGACGTTGATCGTGAACTGGTGGCTTCAATTCTTGCACCAATTGGACTTTATAACGGTCTAGCGCCAAATGCTTGGGCAATATACATCCTGTTGTGCTCGCGGTCAAACCCAATTGTTGACGACGCCGTGGAGTTAATAAATTTGGATCCTCCTCAACACTATCGCTCACAGCAATTGCAATATTTTCTTGCGAGCGACCGGTATAAGTACGTTTTGGTGTTGCTACGTTGTGTGCTGGCCCCATTGACTGAAATTTTTCCACTAAGTTCTTAATTGCAGGCTCTGATGAACGATTGAAGCGAGCGACAAGATCCAGAATTTTACGAAATGTGGTTTCTGCCGGTCGACCATTTTCATAATGGATTTGTATTATTTTTATGCGATTTTCGAACAAAATTTAATTGATTTTATTGAATTGTAGACCTTCTACTGTAAACGTGACCACAAACTGAGTGAAGTTTCTGTCATCGTATCCAAATACCATCCTATCTAAAAAAAAGTTGTTATTGCAAAACTTTTTAGTTGTAGACCATGTGACTTAGCACGAAAATGTGGAGGAACCAAAGAACTCCGTAGTCACGGCTTCATAGCGGTTTTGGAACAAAGTATCTGTCTTTACTTTACTCAGCCATAATTCAATTAAAACTGACATAAAAATCATGGAAGATCCACCGGCGATTCGGTAGTTAACATTTAGAAGCCATCGCTAACACTTTCTCATTGGTTCTTTTGGTCAAGCAATTACGAGCTTGCGGCGATGCATTGCTTAAATAGCATTCGTTATTTAGATCGTCAAAATTACGGCATTCAAAGGATCTTTACCGCTCGTTATGGCCGATTATGTTTGTGGTTGTCAAACGCGTGCCTCTTCACACGAAACACATTTCCCGCGAAGACTGCCTCCGTCGGTCGACTTAATGTTTCTAGGAAACACCGACATGTTCTCGATTTAGTTTTAAGTGCGTCTTGCGCTCAAAACGGATTACGGCCTCGTTGATCTTGTCAAGGTGCGGTTACGACTTCATTCGCGTTTGAAGGGGAATAAAGTCGCGTGTCTAAATACTTCCTAGCGTCTATAACGGCGGGTGTCTCGGCTACTTTCTTACGTACGTGAATGTATGTGCCTGCTGAGAAATCTCGAAGTGAGTCGGTTCCTAGACACCCAATCTAATTTCGAAAGATAGGTTCGCTGATGACCTTTGCGTCTTCCAAAGGGTTGTAACGAATCTAACGCATCCAGACAGGTCGAAGTCTCACTTGTTTTTTTTTCTTCATCGATATTAAGGCGATCTCCTTCTTCATCTCTACCCTACCTCCACCTTCCGTCTCTATCAGCGTTACCGGCTTCACGTAGTGCGATGACACATGTTGCTATCGAATATCATGGGATTCGAAGCACTCCGTAACTTGTTAATGGCCCTATACGTCGACGTGCGGGCGTGTATGTGAGTTTCGTGCACGTACGTGCACGTCTCCTCCTATATTGTATGCGTTAGTCTTCGTATTACTGGCTTAATGGATGAGTTGTTTTTCTGAAGTGGCTTCAAATTAATTATCGTTCGGACGCGGAGCGGGAAAGAATGTAAAAGGGAGAGAGAGAACGAGCGGCGTAGTTGTAGAAAAAATTGTCGTCTTATAACCATTAATTCTGGAGACTCGGGTTTTTGTGTTTGGTCTCTGACTGCTGCGTCTACCTTTCAAAAAAATATCAACATTCTAAACAGTCGCTTTGGTTTTATTCGTTTCCAAACAGGAAGACGTTCGTTTTTGTCTCTTTTCCTTTCGGTCCCCTGTGCTCTCGAAAGGACAAAAAATAGTGGTCTTTTCCTCATCGACAGGAGTGTTTCTAATTTAGATGTTAACGAATATCGAAGTAGAGCTGTATACATGCCCCCGTAAAAAAGTATATGTAAACTAAAGCGATATCTCAAAAATCCCCGTGATTGCTATTCAGGTGGGCGTCGTTAATTAGGAAGATTGTAAACAAAACCATTGAATATGACTTTTTATACTCGAAACCTGAAATAGAATTATGCGCGCACGACATGAAAGAAAAGGTTGATTAAATGGCTTGAAACGTTTGAATTGAAGTAGGGAACAAAGTCTAAAAGATAAGATTTTATCATACTCTCTCGAGTGTGGACACGGAAAACGATCAAGTTAAAAACATAAAAACAAAATGAAAATACCACCTAACGTATTTGTAATTCGAGAAAGTAAACAATTTCAAAACGTTGGGGGAGGTCGGTTATGATTCCAGAGACACTAAATTCAAGAAATGGTGGCTGAATCTGTAAAGATTTAGAAATTTCAAATATCAGAATTGTAATGCTATGAAGGCAGTGGAAGTATGACGTATTCACGTTAGTTAATTAAACTAACACTAAATCACATTGACAACCGCCTCACTACATATACAGATATGAATTAGTTCATGAAGTTTTCTGGGGCAGTAAAAATCCCCAAGATTGACCGCCTCCTCGAGTGAAGATTCATTGCCTAGCAGATTTCATCGGGATACTGATCCTTAGGTCCCTCGACGACCACCAAAGTTCCTTTACTTAACAATGACTAAATTAACTAAAAAATTAAACCTACTATCAAAATAGATGCTTTTCTCCAAATCTCCATTTAGTTTACTCATCAAACTAAATTTTTCATCATCATTCCCAAGACTGCACGATTACAGCATTCTTTTCTCTAAGATAGAAGGGTCCAAGGCAGTGTTCGCTGACCCTAGAAATTGAGCTCAAGTTCCATGTGTGGGCAACGAAACACGTGTTATGAAAATAACCAACACTTGCGCAGTAAAAATCGGAGATATGAGCCAGTGCTAGTATCACTAACCCACTATACGTGCAACCATTACCAAGAAAGTTACGAGCAAACCTTAAGAAGGGCAAAGTAGCAGCTATAATGACCAAATGGAAGAAAGTTAACATGCGTTAGTCGGGGAAAGTCTAAAGTGTGCAAATCTTCATGCATGCTAGCTTCCCAAAAGAAAGCTCAAATCACAGGCATGTTAATTTGCAATATTCATGTGATATCTATATCGTGCACATGGTTTCTGATTAACGTTATTTTCAAACAGAACTACCTGTATCAATACATATTTCGATAGTTTATCTGAAACACACTTATCTGCCTCACCGATACATAAATTTACCCAATCGATATCGCTAATTACAAAAATATATGGCACGTAGAATTCATGATTTTTTTAAGTGACAATAGCAAGTTGCATTTTGAAAAGCACTCGTAATATCTAATGATAAAAATTATCTAATCCTCGCTAATGTTTTGCCGGGTGCTTACCTAATCTTTGGTTGCATCAGAAAATAATAACAAGCTGATTACAACTCATAGTTATCTACGATATGGAGAACTAGCTTGTCTACTAGAAAATGTGAAGTGTTAGATGATTACCAGTACAAGTAAAAAGTGAAAAATGGCCATCTAAATTTATAGCATTTTTGATCCTGCTGAAATTGTAAGCAGAAAATCATCTTATAACTAGTCAGTGTATTCGTGAATTATTGAAGTGCTAGAACATATTCTAACACTTCGATTGTGCCGATAGTGTCTGAATAGGCTTGATATAGTTTCAACATCAAAACATCAACGTCACACATTTTCAGATCAATAATTATGATTTCCCGGTGAATGTTTTCGCCATGACTTTCTTACGAAAATCTGAGAATTAATATAGCTGAAAAATTTCGGTTCCACGAGCACATACAATTTTTCAAAATCTCCAGATTCCTGCAGTAATTTTTCTCACTTTTAGGAATTATACATTTACTTGACAGGAGCCCTTGGAAAATTTTTGAACCAATTTCAACTTGTTTTTGGGCAGAGAAGGTAGTTCTCTTCTCGTAGTAGTTTCCTCCTTTCCTTCCATTTTCTAACCTTTACAGTGGTATAGCCCATTAATGTAGTACTGAAAGGAATTAGACAAAAAGTGGACGAAGTCAATCCGTTACTTACAATTAGCGACGTTAGTTGCATGAACTTTCCTAACTATGCACTTCTCTGTCTCGAGTGATTTGAACTTCCCCTTGCTGCTCCTGGAAGGCTATGAGTCTTCATGAACTTATGCCTAGTCCTTTCAGGATAAAAATTGAGGAAACTGAGACGAAGATGCTTCAGAATATATGTTTGGGAGAAGTGAATGTCAGTAAAGCTCTTGAAACGCAACAAAAGCATCCGTACAAAAGAAGGTGAATTACCTTCAATGCTTAGAAGATAACAATTGAAGAATTTAAGCAACATGCGGACGAAAATCCAAAGAACAACGGAAATGAAGATGACGGTCCAGAAATCTCAAAAAGGATGCACCGACCCAAAACTCAATAAAGTTACAGGAAAAATTTTAAAATTATTGCTTACTTAATCCAATGCGAATATATAGTCTCCTTGGTCGCAAAGCTGAATCAACGAAAGACCACTGCTTTTCCAATTCTGATTTTTGCTCATTCCCGATATTTGTTTTCTTTTTCATAAGAATCTGCAGTCTATGAGGAATAGGACATAGAATTTTGCCTTAATGTTAAAAGAGAACATAAGTATTTAGGGAAGAAGGTAGTAATTGTGACAAAAATTGTATGCTAAACCGTTAATAATTTGGACAAAATCTTTATGATAATCTTGGGGTGGTAATGTCGAATAATCTTAGAGATTGTCCAAATTCACGATCATCCTTATCTGTAAGATAAAGTTTATAGAAGTGGGCTATTGACTTTGGAGGAACTAAAGATAAGCAAGCGGTATTCTAAGCACTAAATTATTACCATTGCTTTGCAAAATAGGTGTTAATAGGAAAATTCATTTAAGATTAGGTAGGCTTTTGCGCGATAGCATACTTATTCTGAACAGTACCAGCATGGTGATACTTGTAAATCCACATGTAATAACTAACATAGTTGTTCTAGTACAGCTGAAAATTGCTAAACCGAGTGAAGAAATTAACCAAAAGATCTTGAGTAGATCACTATGCCCTCTTCTTCGTCTCTTCGTTATTGCGCTGACTGGAAAGTATTTGCGTTTTGGATGATGACAAGCAACTTCTAACCCTTCTCTTGAGGGAGCTTTGGTTCTTTTGATTATTCGTTTCTATAATTGCTTGCCAGTCACTCTTGGTCCAAACCGTTTACAAATTCATTGCACCTCTTCCTTTGTTGTGTTTTGTTTAGGTACTCTACTACATTCATGATACCACCTCGTTCTCTTATACCAACCTGTGTTTCGTGTCACGCAAAGGCAGGGGACTGAACAAGGAGCAGCACTTTTGTTTCTATGGTTCTTAATTTTTATTTTCTTTATTACCGTTCTTCATTGATAGGCATACATAGGAATTCTAGCATCTACCTTAATCACTTAATTTCTCAACCTTGACGCTATTCGCATTGCTTTGTCAATATGCTGGTGGATTTCTCCAATTAAATTTCCCCGGTTTTTTAATCAGCTCCCAAAGTTTAATAAATCCCATCACTTGGTATCCTACTATCCTATTACTCTTGCTAAAGTATGACTATTAACTTGATCATCATTTTTCAGAAATTAATAAGATTCGTTTAAGATTAGGTCGATCAAAATTTGAGGATGGCCATCTTCTTTCCTTTTCGCGCCGATTTTGTTCGTTCTTGGTAATCACTACCAGCTGCAAAGGCAGCAAATATATTAAACATCCTAACTACTTCCAGCTATGTTGATGAAATACTTGAGAATAATTGCAGCAAAAAAAAAACGATTGGGTGAGAAATGTTGAAGTCTGAGAAATGGTGGATCAGGAGCTAATGGACAAAGAAAAATTTGAGCAAATCCAAGAAGAAGGATATATTCCCACAGATGCAATTTACTCTATAGTACATCAGTGGAGTATGAGTAAAGTACGACAAAGGAGTGTATGATAAGTTGTGTAAACCGGACTGACGCTGTCACTCCTCCCAATTTTAATGTCCCGCCTTGCACGGAAATGGGGACAAGCGGTAGAGTGACAGCCTCATTCCGGTTTACACTTCTTAATGATAACTTATCGTGCACTCATTTCTCGAACCTTAAGTATGCGTATTTATCGGCGCCACCACTTTAACATTTTTATAGACATATAAATCATTGAATCCATACGGTGTTTATCTTAACCTTCCGAACACCTCGTATATGCCTTTGCCTTCGAACCTCCTACACTCCCATCGCATACCAAACTTCTTATACTATGACGTCAGTGTTTATAATTACGTTGATATAAAACACAGAAACTAAATGTGTGTGTTATATGCATCATCGTATCAACTAATTAATCCAGGACGACCACGGAGTCAGATGTGTTCGCGTTGTTAACCGACACATGTGGATTTTGTATCAATGCTGGAGGTATAACACGGTTCTCGAATCATCGAAGAGTCGACGCTGGAAGGGAAATGTGAGGTTCAAAGGTCAGTCAGCAGCCACAACGGCGACACCTGCACGTGGTTCATTCCCATAACGACTATTGCGCGCCTTTTCTAAATACGTGCCTGGGCTATACCGCAATAGGCTATGTATATAGTACAACTGGAATATTTTACCCTTTTCTTCATTGGCGGTAGATGTTGATAGACTAACGCGATATACTACGACGATAACGCAGATGTATGCGACTATAAATAGATCGGAGAGATTAAAAATAGCTTCAACGAGCATGAACGCCACTTGTTCTGAGTCAATTAAGGGATCGTCCGGTTTAATGTTCTCTGAATGTTTGAATAACGATGCCGATGGAAGTGGTCTTTATACTTGCGAACATCAGTTTAACTAGATTTGAATCTACCTGTTAAAATTCTATAGCAGAATAAAGTCGTTTATAACTGCTAAATTCTCAATATACATATATCAGCTATGTGACTGTTCCAAAGATGTTTTTCATAATTTCAGCCATATTCTACAGGTGCTACAGAATTGACTAGATGATTTAAAATTGAAAAATATGTCATTTATTTCTTAAATTTAGATAATAATGGGTACATAATTGGGAAAGCCATACAAAAGCATTTTATGTGAGTACTACGATTGAAAACTACTATCTAAATCACTAAGATGGTCTCCACCGTTTTGCAAACAAATTTCTGCACGTCGGGTAAGAAAGCCTTCCTCAGCTTTTGTAATGGAATCTGTTGAATCGCAGTCACGATTGATTCTTCTAAATCGGCTGTGCTGTGAGGTCGATTCTCGTATACTTTATCATTTTTATTAAATATCGCCACAAGAAGTACTCTCATGCTAATAAAATAGATGAACCTGAAGATCAAGTTTCGTCACCATTGGGAGAAATTTATTTCTCTGAAAACTGCCGTCTTTTGCTTGCATTGAGCATCTTCCCATGTTAAATGTCGCTACATCTTGTGGAAATCATAACGAGCCTAAATCAGCAATGTGTTCCCTTGGTAAAAAGAGAATATATCCAGTATGGTCAATAATACTCGGACGTTGCCATAACTGCTTTCCCATTCACGCCGATTCTCGCAAGACCAACGCTCTATGGCAATTGAATACTTTGGATCTTTGGACAAGTCAGCGCTATCAATCGGCTAACGTTTCTGGCGCCAATTTTAAACCGTCTCATTTATTCTGCCCCACCTCGTACAATTCGTTTCAATAAATAATTTGGACTGACCTGCTGTTCTTACCACCTTACCGCTTACGTATTATCTTTTGTTCTACCTTGAGTAGACAATATATCGCTTATGGGAAATCGGATCTGTGTCGCCGTACCATCATTGTTTGTGATACATGAAAGTATGAAAATCGTTGTTATTGAATGTACAAAACGCGGTAATGAAGCGTTGAATAGAAAAGGATAGTTTTGTGTAATTTGTGCTGATCATAGTTAGTGGTCTATAGCCCATACTAGCGTATACTAAAAACTAGATTTGGAGCACGATTTGCTAGCGTAAGTCTTTTAGAGCAATCTGCTCTCAAGGTCATTCAATTCAGTTGAGGAGTACCTAAAGAAAGGAATGGAATAAATAAGGACAACGCAAAAATTGAGATCTGCATGTACCTACTTGTTTACTTATTCTTCTCCTTTCTGCTTTGTCACGATTTAGATTGCTTTTATTTGTTATATTTTTTTATATACACCTCTTTACTGTCACTTGTAATCTTTATATTACAAATAAATATACTACTACTACGTGCTCCTTATAAGCCCTTCAACTCTCACCAGGAGTAACTTCAAATTTGACGATATAATGAAGACATCAATTGTTTTAGGGATATTGGTAATGGCTTATGATAATAAATGAGTCGGTATTTTGCTGGCTGCAATCAAATTCGTTCTGATTTTGTCTTTTCAATAAGACTAGTTGCCAGTCGGATGTTGGCATGAAGAAATAAATTACGTTCCTTGACTTTGAAATTGCAAAATAACCGCAGTCATTAAAACCTATTCCATTATCCGCCTCGACTGGACTAATACATCGACTTCGGGATGTAAATTGGGATACTTTAAAACCAGACCTTGACAACTTAGTGATTGACACCTAATTTGTTGTGGTATTGTGGATTTGGCATGACCAATGGCAGAATTTAGAGTGATGCAATGAAGAAGAAAATCGGGGTGTGTTATACGACACACCGCTGAATTCTAACTTCGAATGTGTTCAAGACTTCATAAATTTAGAGAAACCGACAACAAATGCAATCAAATATTGAAGCGAATATACAAATAACAAAAAAGGACGATGAGTACAATCAAACAAAACAAGACGACGAGATGGCAATGCCAGCTACGAGGTAAAATTTCACCCCCACTGTCGCTTTTGCCGTCACTCATGTCGCATGTAATTGTGCATTTATTCTAACGACGGGAAGAAATTAGTTTCACCTCGATAAACCATTTTCGTCGCTTGGGATTTTGATGATAAATATGAGGTGACCCAATTTAAGACCGGAGCTCCATAATTTAAGGGTCAATACTATGCAATTGGTGTTTCCAAACTATTCCGATAAGAAAAACCGCAACTACAGAACTGTTTAGGCAATATTTCACTCCTTAAAGACTGGAATACTGGATAGTATCTGATGTTGATATCAAAATGGCATCCCAATAGTGGTCGCGAAATTGTTGCTATAAAATCTTTGTTACTCTCTAAAGCAGTAGTTTTCAAACGGTGGTCCGTGAACCCTCAGGGGTCCGTTCTAACCAAAATGTGTTTAAATTAATGTAATATGAAAAATTATAACCGTTCGAACTTACTGAGTCAAATTTCCAGTTTCAGAAATATGAATTAAAAATGGGAAGGAGTGGTACTTCTTTCTAATTTCAAATATATTAAAGAAAAAGGAAAAGTGGAGGCCCGGAGATAACAAAATACCCTTTTAGGGTGTCCTTTACTGTTAAATCATTGAGGACTACCATTCTAAAGGAAAGTTCATGGATCTAGTTTCAAGTTCCTGTCGGCTTTTACGTCCGGTATCAATGGTAAAAACTTGTTTCGGATTTTGCTCGATGTTATTCCGGAAAAAGCTAGCAGTATGGAGAGTGAGACGTCGATTTAAAAAATGACATGCCAAATTTTGAAAGAAGTGTCTACCAGTATTTCTGAATGTTGATTATCAGGCGTGAATGGTTGCTTAAAAAACATCAAAATGAATCCTTTTATAGTACATCGGGTTGTTTCGCTGAATTGTTAGTTTCTCTATATTAGCGTTGTAATATTGGCACCCCTTAGCTGAAAGTCAATCTTATCGTCTTACAAGGGAATATCAATAAATTGGACTCCTGAATTGTGGATTTATAGAGGGATCCAATGTAAGATTATTTCACTTATTCTTATCGACGCAATGCCCCATTTTTGGTGTAGATGGCGCTCTAATGACAATACTATCTCTTGAAGTTTGTAAAAATATCTCTTAAACTATTGGAGATATTAACAAAAGAAGTTACGACAGGTTTTTAATTGTTTGAATAGTACTAAGTGATAACATAATCGTCATTTCCACATTTATTACGAAAATTTCAAACGGGTTAGAGTGGAGGTAGTTTCTCTATTGAAAAATTTCAGCGGATAGCATCTTCCTTAAAGCCCTCCACTCCACAAACGGGGGACTGCTAATAAGTGCAATAATCTTACATTGGTCTCCTCTACAAATACAAAAAAAAATTCCATTTTTTGGGGGAGTCAGAGTTGCCGGTGTTCCCTTGTTAGTATATGTTGTAGATAGATATCAAGTCTAATCACTGTTTTTTGTGCGTGCCGTAGATGTACTAAAATCGGAAGAAAATCTTTGTACTAGGTATTTTTAGTTTGTACAGCATAATAATGGTAACTTAACTGCCTAAAAAGAAATGTTTGTACAATGTACAAAGACGCTAAGAAAACTTTTGTACGATGCCAAAAATCTTTGTCTCGTACAAAAAACAGTAGGCGTTTTACATTTTTCAATTAAAGACTCAAGTTCAATATTTTAGCGGTCTTGGTGAGTACTTTTTTTTTCTCTGACTATAATTTTAGGAAGTGTACTTATGTAGAAACCGCAGCAGTCTCGTGAGTTACCAGCTAAGATATATCTTGAAAACTTTGCTTCAAAAATTACCCCGCGGTTGCATAATTACTACCACTCTACTAACTCTAGCGTTATCCCGGCTAGACTACCAAATTCTTGTCCTTCCTCTCCGTAGTTAAATACTCCGTAATCAAAAACTTCCTCGACAGTAATAAAATTAAACGGTATACTCCACGAGAGCTTTAAAATATCAGTTAAACTCACTCTTCGTATTAATTACCTTCGAACGAAATTCGCCCCGACTCCCATTTCGTCTTCGTCCTCTTCTTCTTGCTTTCCCTTCAATCTCGACATCGCCAAAAACCACCTCGTCAGTGCCTGCCCCGGAAAAATAATTAACAGCGCGCCGGATTAGCGCGAAATTAATATATAACTGAACGTATGTTTAACCTAGGCGAGTTTATTACGGAGCTTTGAATAATTCGGAAAACACGGGCGAGCTTTAATCTCCGCGCCTTTATAGTTCTAAGAGGGATTATGAGATCGCTCTCCTGCTTCCGAAATCTTAAAGGTTATTTAATTCCCTGGCGAGTTTTCTATATAAAAGAGGGAGTACGCCCGCCACTTCTGCAGCGCTCGCAGCGTTCACGAGGCAAAAGCAAATAGAGGCTTTATTGTAACTAATTACGAGAAAATCGGGACGAAATTGCGACTTTATATTATTGTTGTTGTTGTTACTGTTGGAAGTTTTCCGGGGAAAGATTTAAAGGGACATAGTTCTCTTTAATCGTGACAAGTTCCAGATGGAAATCCTCTAATTTCGTGCGTTTCGTTTCAATTAAGGAGTATTTGCTTTGTGCTGGCGAATTGGAGCTGAAAGGAGTTAAAATTTCTTTTCTAAATATTTTTGTATTTTTAAAAATATAGAGATGAAGATTAAATAATACTACGTCAGAATTTTACTGGACAGTACACTGTTATTAAAATTGTGTTAAAATCGCCTAATATGCACCTATCCACGTGAGATATTCGTTTTGTTTTAACTTAGACTTTACGACCATATAACAAGTTAGGGAAACCAATTACGATATTCATAACAACTTTGAATTTCAAGATTACCTATGCTAAACACCACGTAACCGTTCTAGTATGCTAGTATTAATTATGGCTGAATGTATACACGTTGATAATTGGAAAGGAACGTGCTAGAACAGTCGTAATGACCCAGTTCTGAACCTTTCAAAATACGAGCCATGCTCAACTTCGAACTTATTTTGTCTGGAAACGCAACTCTCCTGAGAAATCAAAATAGAATACCTTTACACGATTCATCGTGATGTCACGTCTAAATTTATATGCGACGGCTTCGGCTTCTTCCTCTCTTACTTATTTTAGCTTGAATACCTTCGAAATTAAATGGTGTCTTGTTTATACCCAATTTACGATCCCATTACATTTTTAACGTAATTATAATTATTAATGTCGTCTCGCACCAAAAGAACGACGTAAACAGCGTAAACCGCTAAGCGTGGCTCGCAAGACAAACCTCATTAGCTACGTAGCGAATTGCCCCCGTTTAGAATTGTAAATTGGACAACGTAAAACAATGTCCAACCGTTCTGAAAATAGTTGGAAATTAAGATGCATATTAGCGACCCCGCAAAAAAAAAAAAACGAGCGGGCCGGGCGACGACTGCATTCATATGTGAAAACTTGGCATAAACCCGGCGCAAAACGGAAGTAATCTAAGGTTCATTAAAAATGATGAATTTTATTGCGAGCTGCGCAGCATTCGTGCGTTTTTGCGAAATTCGTCGGATCGATTTTTGGTTCTTGTATTTGTCATCTTTGTGATGTAAATTTAATTTTATGCGTCGTTAGAAACCAAGTCATAGAAACGAATACGCTTTTTGCGCCGCTTCTAATGATAGCTACTAGAAATTTTGGAATGCTACGTTGCATATGTTACCAAACTTAAATTTTAAGTTTGCCAAAGGATCATATATTTTCAATAATTGCCAAGACAAGCGTACACGCATTTTTATGGCGTGGTCCCTGATTTCGTTTTGATGACCTTTATTAAATCGATTGATCGCAAATTTTAGAAATTTTTCGTTCACTTTATGATCTTACTGATGATTATGGTTCGACAAACGCGTCCATGATAAGTTATCTTGT
This sequence comes from Chrysina gloriosa, assembly GCA_038088585.1. Taxonomy (NCBI): domain Eukaryota; kingdom Metazoa; phylum Arthropoda; class Insecta; order Coleoptera; family Scarabaeidae; genus Chrysina; species Chrysina gloriosa. The sequence continues at coordinate 22,497,330 of CM076093.1, read as the reverse complement.
ATGGAATTCCAGGAATTCTTTTAAAAACATAAACGACTACTCAGTTGACCAGCACTTCCAAAACAATGAAAACTGAAGAAAAATAACCTAAGAAGGAGTAACGTATTTACCAAATTTGAAATCACGTGGGTGTCCCTTCTCGGAACAATTTCTCTTCCTAGTAGGTAGAGAAATATGACTTCGAATTATAAAGTGGGAAGTTTAGTTTGCATGAGTGGAATTGAGTTTATGTGGTACGATACGACTTGAAGTTTCCAGCCTCGTTGGTAGTGAAACACGTGTCACCGGTTTTAATCAAAAAATTGTGTGATGAGGAGTTTACCGTCTAGATATAGTATCAAAGGGTAGAGTACCAACTTAATCTATTTTATCAACTTTCCAATTCAGTAACTTTTGACCATAAATAAACCATTACCTCTGCAGGTAGAACCTTCCAATATTTTGAAGTTTGAACAGCAGTTCTATTGTTTGGATCCGCTGCTCATTTCACCATGTTTATGTTTACTTCCCAATCTATGTAGTTCATCGAACACGTATTCGATGTTTTAAGTGCTTTTCCAATTCATTGCTACGCGTTCAATAATTCAAAAAAAAAAGCAGATGTGTAGAGGGTGGAGGATTATCACTGGCCATTGATGTTCTAGCCTAGGGCTCTCCAAACTTTTCAGCCTTGGGGCCATACTGATTACTTCAGTGAGTTTTCTGCGTATTATACTTGTCATTAAGCTTTACCTAGCAAGTAAATAAATCCCAGTTATTATAATTCTGTGTTTTTTTATCCAACTTATCATAACAACAATAAGCTATTAGCTGTCGCGGGCCGGATTGATGAGACTGGCGGGCCGGATTTGGCCCGCAAGCCGTAGTTTGGAGACCCCTGTTCTAGCCAGTCTCGTGGGTTAATAAATTTGAAACATTTTTCTCGAATAGTCGACCTTCTTTTGACAACAACCCCATTAGAATCGAATCTACAATGGTACAGCTAAAAATATATCTAATAATATGTCTCAAATGCTGCAAATGTTTACCACATCACTTCTGATCACTTATACAAAGAAAAGAATCAGACGGCAGCATTCACTGTGTAAACTTGCCGATGATTTACATGGTATGGATTGCCAAATGCGCTCTTTGAAGGATAAGGCTTGAGTTTCTGACTACAATTTTCAGCAACGATCCAGCTGATAATGACGAAGACGGTAGCAATGACAGAGTTTGACCGATCTTTCACTCGACTTCTATGACTCATAATTGTCCTCTACGCCCATAACAAAAGACGAAATCATCATCATTGTAGAAAGTCCGAAATCTATCTCTCGGAATGAGAGCGAAGCTGGTTCCTTGTAACGCTTCGAATTTCTGTTTGAGACCGGGCTATAGCGCCTCAAGAACAAGATATATTTTGGATCAGGGATATGGTGTTTATATTTTCTCTTCCTGGTCGTGTGGATCTTCAAGATTTCAGTCATATTCAACAGTACGATCTTCTCACAGAATAGCAATAGGTAGAGTTGTATCTATTTCACGTGGCTAACGACAATCATAAACTCTGGTTGGTGTTATAGGAAACAAGTGGAACAAGTAGACAAGTAGACCAGTAAGGGATTCCTAACCCTATTTTTCGAATTTGTTTTGCCATGACTTTTCCTTTTACTGTATACTCATTTCTTATAAAAATTCTTTCTCTCTTGCCCTGCTTCCATAATATATATCTTGTCATGTAAATATGGAATTTTCGGTGTGTCAGTAAATTAGGCGGTGAGCAATTAACGCCTAAAAGACAATTGCTACCCGGACAGAAACCTTAACGGTCCTTAGATTAGATTGAGGTCAAAGATTGTGCACCAACTTGCAATGCAGTAAGTATAGAGGCATATACTAGTTAATTGGGGACATGCGTCTTCATCCTTTAATTAAATTAACTATGGTTTTTTTATCCAACAGTTACGTCCACATTTAGTTCTTTTCTTTTTTACTAGCTTTCCCTTTCCTCCTTTTAGTATATCTGTTGTATCTGCGTTCATTCCTTTCATTGCCCAACCAATTATTAGTCTCTTCTAATTCCTACTTGTTTTTGAATTTTTTCCATATTTTCTGTTCTTTTCTATCTCATTTCATGTAAATATATAGATAGTATTTTTTTATTTCTTTCTGCTTATCAAGTTCATCATTTCTTTTGCTAGTATTTCTTGCATCTAAAAAATATCTATTTCAGTTTACCACTGCCAGCGCATGGAAATTTGCGTGTTAGGACTCGCCACGGGACACTGATTCCAAATTGCTGACGTTGGGCTTCGAAAATCGTGAATCTACTGGGGCAATGACTTCGTTTTGGCTTCCTCATCGCATATATATAGCTAAACCTTCAGGGTGAAACTTGAACTTACAAGATGGTCTGACTGCTCGATTGTAGATTGTTATTTGGGAACTGTTTCTTACTTAAATGGCCGACATCTTCCGATAACAACGGGGGTTAGATTCAGATAAAGCTAAAGAAGCGCATCCAGAAAACTGGTCATCTTACCATGCGCCAGCTGAAGTTATTCGATTTGGGTCATCTGCCACGCAAGGTGGTGAAGGTTCTCAAGCAATAGGAAAGAAAGAGGAAACCAGGAGGGTGATACTAGATCAAACCGGAATACATTAAACACGGCGTATCATCATTCCATGAGGATTTATAGAAACAAAAATTAACTACTAACCACATGCGAAGGGTAACATAACCTCATGAATTATACGTGCGGTTGTAACACATTACGTGCCTTACATATGTACTTGGTTTACGATAAGAATGTAGTGCGTAGATAGATTCGGCTAGACACGTTTATAATCTGGTCTGGTAATAGTAACGCCCAAACAACACAAAACGCAGTGTACCTGACATAACACTTGATAGTTGTCACTTTGTGTAACATTACTTTACCAATCCGAGCAGTTTGTCCTATTTTGATTGTACCTCGGTTCAGAGCACCATCTACTGCATTTTTGGCCTGAATTCAGTGTGGTTTCAATCATGGTAAAAAGTCTAAAGGCTCTACCCAAATCTAAAATGTGGTGTGCATGCAGGTCTTGGCCTAAGATTTTTACAAAATTTGATGTATGAGGAATATACTGTGCTACATTTTTAGCAATTCCGAAAAAAATAACTGCAGCTGCAAATATCATCTTCTGTACTTCTCAGATTCTATTGATTGGCCAATTTCGGTATTTTTGCTCATCGTTATTTTTCCTTTCAACTTCCACCAAATACTACCAATATCAAAGCCTTTGAAAAATTTACCTGTATTATTTCTCATGTTACCAAATACCTAATTGAATTGGTTCCGAGAGATACTCACGTATTTTAGCGTTCGCAGATATAACGAATTTCTGCCGTAAATATCCATCTTCAAGTTAATAGATGCGAGAAAATTATTCAGTTTTTATCGCCACCTAATAAACACCTATCCATTACTTTTATTGCCCGTTTCCTTCAACACCAGCCTGTATCACCGGCCAATCTGTCGCCGCCGCCGGTACTAGCGGCATTCATGAATACCGAGTCATCGCGCAGAAATAGCCAGTAGTCGGAATGTATTTAGGTTAATTGTAAATGATTATTTCCTTGGCACCGTGATTAATTGTGATATATAGGTGAGACTTACGATGGCACGACGCTCGCTACAGAAAAAGGGTCTGCTGTTGCAAACCGTCTGGAAGACGAAAGTCGACTCATTTGTAAAGGCGAGAGGTGTTTGAATCCAGGCGTATCACTTAAATCCCTAACGGTTGTTGTTACCGCTCCTTGTTGCTTCTTAAATATATCTCCAGCATAAGTTATTGTCAAAGAGTAAATACCTTAAAGCAGATTATAGGAGTTGAAAGGGGAAATTCGTATGTCGACCACTAGTTTGCTATCTTTGCTGGGCAAGGAAAAGAGGCATCTCGTCATCAACTTTGGTTACCACAAGTCTTCAGAGGGCGTCCTTCATCATCACATAATGGACGCTCCACCGTTATCTAAATTGGCGGTATAAAGGAGGTTACACAAAAAATTGGTAACTAACTAAGCAGATGTTCCCATCGAATGCTTCCCCCAACATATCCCGAATGTGATTTGGCTTTTTAAAACCAAATTCGGAAATGATTTTAGCCCATTTCCTTATCCGTTTAATACGTTTCTGAAACCAACACTTATAAAATAAGCAATACCGGCACTTTTTCCTTCCTTAATAGGTACAACATAGGCACACACGTGCGCCGTATACTGGCTTTTATAAATTCGAACACGCAGACAACGAAACACGCGCATGCAGGCGACCAACAAAGCAATTAGTAGCGCGTTCTCCACAATTGGACTAAAGCGTCCTCTTTTTGCTGCCTCCTTCTTTCCGCTACTTACGAGAATTGCTTCGTTCTAGTCTGGAATTGCTCAGTGGCGCGAGCAAAAAGTAACGCTGTCGGAAAGGCTTCCTCGAGTTTTCCGGTATTTTTACCGCGACCGCCTGGTCTGAGGTGATACTTATAATTACGGCGGAGTCTTTCGCCAATATTTATTATCCGACTTAAACTCTTAATTGCCTTTCTTGCGCGCTTTTTTCGTAAATAAATCTGCAAAAACTGGGCGAGGTTATAGTCGTTCTAAGAGAGCGAGATGGCGTTGTGTGGTAATGGTGCTGGTTTGATTCATAATTTTGTAGAATTAACGAGTATTTGTCTTCGCACTTAAAATGTGCAAAAACTAACAGTTTAATGGAAGACTATATCACATCGGTAAACTCCTCACCATACAATTGTTTAATAATAAGATTCGGTGACACGTGCTTCGTTAGTACGGGACAAGCAGTATCAAAACCGTAAAACTGAAGTGAGCGAATCATTTTCTTCCAGTACTAAGCACGGAAGTTCACCCCACCCTCACTGTAATCGTATGTGGGGGAAATTTTTTTGGAGACGGCCCCCGACGATACCCCGTTTGTCGTAAATGATCCCTCTAAATAACATGTCTAATTTCTAGACATTATTTCTTCGAACACTTGCATTCTGATTTGAATACGTTAAAAAAAAAGAGGAGAGGTAAATAATTTGAAGTTGAATTTGAAGTAAATTCGCGTCGAAATAATAAGAGCGCCATCTGATGGGGAAAGACGCAAATAGGATCCGATAAGTATGCGTGTATGTGTGAGAGAAAGAACTAATGAAAGAAAAGAATGAAAAGATTAAGCATTTGTTCTATAATCGAGTAAAAATTCTATAATCGAGTAAAAATAAACAATGTTTAAAGAAAAAGTATTACATTTCGAAACCGATTATAGTGGAAGTTGAATTTGAAGTAATTCGAGTCCGTATAAAAGAGCACCATCTGATGGGGGAGACGCAAATGCGGCATGTATTGCTCCTTATATGCGTATGTGTGTGTGTGTGTGTGTGTGTCTCACTTTTTCCCAGTTAACTCTCGCCGCATAATCTCCCTGCAAGAACTTCGCTCTAAAAGTACATGTACTGCTATGTAACTAATTTTGGTCTAATGAATCGCAAAAGACCGCCTCTTTATCGTCCAGTATCCCGAAGAAAATTAAAATGATAAAAAGACAAGAACAAGGCGGAGTATTGAATGAGCCCGCTATCACGATTTAGATGATTTGTATTTTTACGTATCTGTATCGCTTCATACGCATCTAGTTCTTGCGGTAAATTACGAGGACAAGTCAAGGTGTAAGTCGCAAACCTCAGTTTACCTTTTACCATTTTAAATTATGAGTGCGTTTTTTGCCTAGAGATGGCAGCATATGTATGCTTGTCGTAAGAGCTGCGTGATTTCTCGTAGGCTGACGGTCAACCAGTGACAGTGCACGATGGCAGGTGTCTTGCATGGGTGTACACGAGCAGGCCAGCGTGCAATCATGCGCTTTTAGTACCGTGTATGGTGACAACTGTTTCTCACGGAAAGCTATTTTCAGTTGGATCCAGAAATGAGTAACAAGGGAAGGCAAAACATCAGAGATGGGCAGCGTTTTGAGGAGGTGTCAGTCCCGACCTAGTTTCCAGTAATTTTCATCTGTTTGGGTTCCTAAAAACTCATTTGTGTGGCCGCCATTTTTAAATTGATGATGCCGTAAACCAAGAGATTATTCGTTGTCTGCGGCAGGAGCCAAAAGTCTTCGTTACCGCCGACTTTCTAGGACTTGTACACAGGTGGGATAAGTGTCTGAATGTACAGGGCGAATATGTCAAACAGTGAGATAAATGTCATGAAGTTAGATTATTATTGCCTCGATCAAGTTTTGGCGATTTATTTATTGACTTACCCTCGTAACATGTTTTATCAATTTTAAATATTCCATTTTTATGTCGTACCCCGTGTCCTGCATATGCTTCGCGATACTCAACGAATCTTTCCTACCATGTGCCACATGTCCTTTAAATTCTGTGGCTATTGCGTGTCTCGGCTGTCCGATATATACTTTATCGCATTCACTACAACCAATGTAATCAATACCAGACTGTTGTTCCATTATTATTTTCCGCTCAACACACGGTTATAGTGAGGTTGGGGTAAAATTGCATGTTTAATACTTGAAAATGATTGGCTCACTTCTGTTGTGCGATTATTTCGTACCAGCGAAACTTTTGCCATCGAATTTTATTAGTAAACAATTGTCTGGTGAGGAGTTTACCGATGTGGTATAGTGTCAGTACACACACCACAATGCTTTGCAATCACTATCCTAATTTAATGGAACTATGGAAGAGAAAATATTTGGAAAAATTAGGTAGAAGTCTAATTTTTACCATTGCTGGACAAGCTTAGCTACTTTCAAGCGTAAGTTAGAAAATCCGTTATTTCATACTAATTTTGAAATGTAATTATTTTGATTCATATTACTTTCTATTGTGTAGATCTTCTAAATCCAATGAGTTCTCTGGATAATTTATGATACACTTCCAAACTTACGCTTCAACAATAAATTTAAACTTTTTCCATATTGTAAGAGCTCCCCGATTCCTTTACAAAAACTCTCCACAGGCCACAAACTTTTAGGAGGTAAATTTCGACAATTTGAATATTTATGTCAATATCTCCCATTGATACTGGCCGGTGCTTTATTATATCCAAACCTCCTCCTCCAGGAGGAAACACTCGTGCACACACAACAGGACAAACGGACGTCCAAGAAGTACATGCGTCGTATAACGCTAGCGAAGGAGGGAGACGGATAAAAGGGGAAGACGTAGACAAGCCGAAACCGGACATCACAATAACATTATCTCGGACCGGGGCCCTCCATTCTTTCCGGCTTCGTGTTTGTGCATTTTTATATGGTATAAGTTAGTTCGGGAAACTTTCTAAAATAATATTTATCATGGCCTCTGGACGCTTTATACCGAGGAAGCGAGCGGGTAGAGGTATTTTCGGGACGTCTTTGTGTCTGGCCTTTTGTGCCTGGACATCAATCAGAACGATCCACCTCCACGAAAGTACATTTTCGGAACGGTTCGTCCTTCGCCCTCCTTCCGCCCCGGCACGCAGACCGTCCGAAATTCCACGCTTCATCGTACTTAAAACTTCTTCCTCCAATCAACCTGCCTTGGAACCTGTTCGACCTTACAGAACAGATTTACAATCCTCATTCGCTCGGTTTGAATTCATGAATGCCTTCCTACCTGCTTTTCTTAGGTAGATTTATTTGAGGGGACTGCAACCCTCGAAAATATCTTTTGACCTGTGTGATACAAGGATATATATGTTACCTAACCTTTTTTCCTTCTCGGAAAGTCTCACGTTCGGGATTTATACATCTGTCTTACATCAACACTAATATTTTAACCTTAATATATCGTTGGATTTTTTGAAGAGATTCATTCCACTTTAAGGGTTGAAGGAAACTAATTAAACGCATGTGTTGTATAAATTGTGTAAATTTGCGGGGTTGTAATACAAGGAAAGATATCGGATTCAAGCGCCATTTTTAGAGGCTCGGTGGTAGTTGCTTCCACCTGTCACACCTTGATGCTCTACCTGCGCCATCCACCTGTTGATTTCAAAGGGAGGAGCTTTAGCCGGCACCTGTGCCGATTTGAAACACCATCTTTCACGTATAAGCGGTAGTAACCAATGGGAATCATCTAGTGTGTGTATTATGTTTCGGTTTAGTTTCCCTTAATGTGAATGCGATTATACATTAAACAATCATAATAATAGTAAATAGGTCAATATTTTGTCTAAATTCCTGCTTTATTCAAAACATCGAGAAATGCGTAGTACACTACGCCGTAGTGTTCAGAAGACAATTGCTCGTACACGCATGTAGAGCTGTTTTTGTAAGATCCTTACCGTTATAACGAACGTTATCTCGTGCATATTAAGTTGCCTATGTTTCTTCCTAAGCACAATAATAAATTTGTACAGAATCGCATATCTACTCATATACATCACGTGAATGCAAGAAATTTACTTATGAAGGTGTTTCTCTGATATTGTTTTAATTTTGAAATAACAGCGTCTTGTAATATTTGAAGTTTTATTTCAATAAACGGGAAAAAAAATTGAGAATTTCGTTGAGACTATTTTTCAGCCTTTAATTTTAGCAGCAATCTGCACCGATTACTCGTTTATCTCAGCTCCTGTTTCTAGTTTTGTTATTACTGAAGATATTAGAGCTTCTAACTAACTATTTAGTATTTATTTATTTAGTATTAGTCATGCAAAGTTTGATATCGTATTTACATAGCCAAATTTAATTGTGAATAATTCAACAAATATTCGTCATTTCAGGCAAGACTTCCTTTGCTGATAATGATAAACTGACGGTCTACAAAGATAAAGTTGCCATTACTGTAGCCACTTAGATGTGTATTTCTTTGTATATGCAACTTCCAGTTCAGAAGAGTATAAAAGACTGTGTACTTTTCTTAATTCTAAGTCGAATTCTAAACTGACAGTTAGAGCCAGCTCAAATCAAATGATTGCCACCTTCTTTGGCAATAATTTGGATATTTCCAGACGCATATTTCGTCAATTACCCTGTCATCCTAAATGGAATTAGCATAAAAGAATAGCCTTCATATTTATGTCCATATTTGGTTTAAAATTTGCTTTTTTCTATCTTATCCAAGTATCCAAATCTTTTATTCTTTCGTTGAAGAAGAAGAATATTTCGACAAAACTTGGACAATCTTTTTCGTCTAAATTCTACTTACCATCGCGAACTGTTTCCTAGTTCGTTGATTCTCATCGACAATTCGTCATCGCATCGCTTCTCATTGTTTTAGCATTTCCTTGTTGTTTCTTTGCTCGTGCAACCCTCACGAGTTCACATACGAAGACTCAAGTACTAAGCATCTTCTTTATGTGTGGTATAACGTTACTATTTGGTGTTGCTGAAGGGCGGCAATATTTCCTTGTGATCAAAACTACACGACCAGATTTGCTTGGATTCAACCGATTGCCAAGAAGTTTCAGAATTCTTTTCAAATGCTTTTGCAGGCTAGCCAAAGCTACGTTAGACTTCTTGTTGATAGATGATATTGCAATCTCGTTCGCATACGTTTCTATGATGACCATTAAATTTTTGTAGGTAGTACCTATAGTGTCAATGCCTATACGCCCTCTTGTAGAACTCCAAATAATAGGTATTGGATGCAAAAGTGTTGATATTTAGCGAGGAGTAACTTCTGTGTTAGATATGATTGTAGTACTCACAATTAGTAAGTATGTAGCAGCACTTTCTTTAATTTTGTAGACTGATCTAGGATGGCAGTCCTTGAGACATATCTCAGAAAACAGCTCAGCAGTAAATTTTAAATTCTAAATCACATCATGTTGCAACGGTAACTAACGAGGAAGCACCGATTTAAATGAAACTTTGTGGGTTTATAGACCAATGTAATGGGTACACAACGATAACTTTCTCAGCTGTCCAGTCTCACAATTAGCGGGGTATACGGCACCCTAAGCTCGATGCTATCCATCACTGTTTGACTCAATAACTCTAAGACTATACACTAAGCTATGAGAGATATCAGAAAAAGAGAATTAAGACAGAATTTGAACTGTTTTACATGCTTTTAGCTTAGGGTCTACGAGTTGTTTTCATAAACATATATTTGTTATAAAGAAAATATTTAGGGAAAATGATTTGCTTTCTTCTAATAGTAGTCTAAGATTCTATAAGAACAGTATCCCGAACACGTTTAGCAATTGTTAAACTAACCCTTACCCATGGCGGAGAGGCAAGGGAAGATACGGAAAAAACAAAGCTAATAATGAGAACAACTGAACTGAACATCCTCGGAGTAATTGTCCGAAGAACACGGCTAGACAAGGTGAGAAATCTAACAATAACTGAAGAATGCCAAGTCAAATACGTAATGAAGTTCATAAATGACCGCAGAATGAAGATACAGAAAGAGCAAATGGCAGTCTAATTAAAATAGTCAGAGATTAGAAACCATTAAGGAAAAGGGGTCCGACAAGACCATTGAAAAGATGGAGGGAACCCTGGAGGATATAAGTGGATAATGAATCCATATCGTAGAGATATGAAGAAAAGCAAACCTAGCCCACTATAAAAGAAGAAGGGGAAGAGGAGACGTTTGATAGAATGTAAATTTGTAACTCCATTTACTGGGGTGTTTTCCTTCGTTCGGTGTCAATATTATTCAGGCCATCTTGCATTCTTCTGGACAGTATGATAACTATTACCTTTAAAAATTATGATTATTGATTTTATGACTACCACAGGCGTTCTTTTTAAATAATTCGCCTGTTTTTAAATCAATGCGTGGTGCCGTGTTTGCGTTAATGTTAGGCATACTTATCTCTATTTCCAACGCTCTTAGAGGACGGTGTTATGGTGAAAACAAGGAAGTAATTGCTTCTTGGATTTCCTTGATCTTGATTTTTCCATCTGTCGTAATCGTGCAGAATGGCGATTCGATAGAGGGATTAACTAGAAATCCATCTTTTACTGCATCTAACAAGAATATTCCCATTGACTTTGTGTTCTTGATCTCAACGACTGCTTTTCGAATAAACCTTCTTATTCTTCGCTGAATCTTTGGTGAGAAGCCCACGCCGCGCAACGCCCATTCCATTGGTCGCGTAAACAATGCGACAATAAAACGGCCGAACGTGCGTAACAAGGCGAAGAGACATTGTGATAGAACGTATTTACGTCGTCCCACATATCCAGCGACACCTAATTAACATTCAAGACGTTATTTTCTCCGCGATTCGCAGTTCCCTATCAGCCGGTCGGTCTACGGCCCGTCGTCGTCAAGAAAAAGAATTCTCAAATTAATCGCTCGCATAAATCAGCAGCTCCTCGAGATGGCGCGTCGCCGGACGAGGAGGAAAGCCGTTTCGTGTACACAATACTTCGGCTGAATTTATTTTCGAACAAATTCAAAACAAACAAGTCGGTACCGGGCGCTGGGTATACAAACACGCGCTCGCACGTACATGGAAAGGAATAAGATATTTTGCGCCTGATAAATTACCGGGTGGAGATTGAGGTGGCAAGGAATTATAGGTCCACCTTCCTTACGGTTTAGTTCGCTCGTTTATGCTTATTTATTTACACGACGCGATGGCCAAATTCCATCTAACGATCGTTTTAATTCGTTGTAAGAATCTTTGGCATGTGAATGTGTTGGAAGTGGGAAGAAATGAGCGAAATTACGTTTTAGTGGTAAATGACATTGGCAGTAATTTTCTGTACACTTGCCTTTTCAGCAATACTGAAACTGATTCGACACTCCAGTATCGATGACGATATGTTGGTATGAAATGCTGGCACATAGATGAAATCGAAGAAAGTGTCCATCATTCGCACTGACCATGGATCCTACGAGGATAAGGAAATTGTACTGCTGTTGCGTTACCATAACTTGAAGGAAACTTTTGCAATTTAGAGGCATGTTCCAATGTTATCATTATTTTCGCTCTATGGAATTTCTTCTTCTTTATCAGATCCTTAGTACCCTTTCAGGCATCGGTTTGCGGTTCCGATTCTTCTATTATCCATCTTTTCCGCCTTATCTTCTGCTAATTTTCTCAGGTTCCCCAGCGTTTTTCCCTCTTCCTTCCCATATTGTTTCGATTTGGTCTACCCATTTCCCTCTAGGTATTGCTTTTCTTTTTTACCGGGTCTTCCTATATCAAATATTTGCTTTGCCTGTCTGTCTGGGTTCATCCTTACCTCATGCACGGTCCTAGTTAATTGCCTTGTTTCGATCTTTTCTAGTATTTGTTTCTGGTTTACTGTTGTTCTAATTTTATCGTTTCTTATCCTGTGCAGTTTGGTTGCTCCTGCTATCGTTCTAATATGTTTCATCTTGAATGAATTGATGATCTTTGTCTCTTGTTTTTTTTTATCGTCGAGTTTTATCTCGCATATGTCAGGGTTGGTATTGTAATTGCGTTGTGGATCTTCAGCTGTGCTTCTGTACCTATTTCTTTGTGTTTCAAAATTGTATGGTGAACGATGTACTCAATTTCTGTAGTTTTGTTTCTTCTTTTGCTGTTTCCGCATCCATTCTTCCATCCTGGTTTATTACGCTACCAAGATATTCATAGGTCCATACTTATTCTATTACTTTTCCTTTACACTTTACCTGGTTCTCCTGTTGTTCATTTTTGTTGATTATTATTTATTTTGTTTTCCCTGTATTTACTTTCAATCTCGTGCCCTATCTTTGCTGTCCACAAGTTTAGCAGTTTTTGATTCTTGCTCTTGGAGTTTGATGATGTCAGTACCACATCGTCTGCGTCGGGGAGATCACTAGTCGAGCAAACAGCGGTAATTACGAAGTAAGTTACGACAGCCTACATATACACAGAGCTACTCGCATACAGCATCGATTTAGTACTGACTAGAGAGGGAAGTCGGCGATACTGTCGTAACTTATTTCGTAATTATAGGCTGTTACCGTTGTTTGCCCAGACTAGATATCACTTACTTTCTCCGGGTAAATGAAACTTGAATCTCAATATCATCTGTCAGATGCTATTGAAGGTTCGACGAAAATTTCAAAGAATTAAGGTCAATATTCTGAATTACGTTTCCTGAAGTGGTTTACTTCTCAGTAATTTAACTTCGATACTACGTTGGATGTGCATATATCACGACGGTTGGGAATCTGTTGAAATTGATTTTAATGAATACTTGAATTTCACTAATACAGGTATTTTAAATATATCCCTAGATCAGGGATCTTTTATACGACAAAACGATAAAACTACTATTGTAGTCGTAAATTATGCGCTTGATTGACAGTTTTACATTTAGAATAGTGTAAATGAAAACAACTGACATGTGTTTCGTTTAGTTTAAGGTCTCAGGGGTGCCTCGTTGGAATTATTTCTTCTTCCTTGTAGGTGGGGGTAGCAGCTTCCTCTTCTTCCAATGATGCACCGTCGATTTGGTACTTACCCCTTATTGGTGAGGAATAAATTTCAAGTTCCCGTTTTTAGCTACTTTAGCTAGTTGAATAACAAACTACTATCACCTTTGCTACTATATCGTCGGCTACCCTCGCTGCTGCCGGTTGATTCATCGACTTCGATAGACAGCCCGTAAGTCCTTGCTTGTCTCTTCTCGCTCGAGGGTTTGCCTGCGTTCCTTTATACCTCACCGCTCCCTCATTTTTTTCGAAAAACTTCTGAGATCTCGGCCTGGCAGCAAACATTAAAGTGCACTTATTTCGTTAGAATAAGCACTTCTTTATTGAATGGGAAAATTTAATTCTAATTCGTTCTAAATGGTACTTACAAGTACGACGAATAAGATCACCTTATGGTAAAATTTATGATTCGTTTTAAGCTGCTCCGCACAATTTTGTTTAAATTATAAATCCTGGGATTCCAAAACCAAATAAAAAATAAACTTAAGATTCTCCGCCCCGTTACAATATCGATCCCCTCTATTTTACTTTATTCAGACGCTAACAAAATGGTTTTAAAAGCATTGACCAATATTCCTTTCTGCAGACTGTAAAGTCACAATTAAACGTTTTTCTCCCTTGAAATAATTTATCAAGACGAAATATACGAGTCAATTTAGAACGGCAGACTGTCCGTACGTGTACGGTGGTGTTTATGTGTGTTGCGCGTCCCTCGTGTATTCGTACCTTTTTTAACTGTGTGGAACTGCAGAAGCCTGGATAACGTTATTTAGTGGACGACCCACGGTGTGTTGTTTTTAGCCAGTCCAACCTGTCAGACTAAATTGCATTTTTGGGTTTTCTCGGACAGGAAATGACCGTATAGTTGAATCCTTAGTCTGTGCGGTAACCCTCCTACTACACGTCGCCCGTTGGCTCCTCTGCACGACCCCGAACTAATTACCATTAGTTTTACCTCACGTCGCGTCGCCCTCTCATCAACATACGCCGTAACCGTAAACGAGAAGGAGTAAAACGAAAAGTTGCCTCGCCCGCGCTATTTTTAAATCTGGAACAAGCACCACGGTTAGTTTGCATGGAACGTATTTCTTCGTCATTAGAGTTTCTTATATATTAAATCGTGCTACGTGGTCTGCGATCGTCTTGCGCGCTCGCCTTAACGCATAAATTTATACATAAAGCCACCGCGAACGTCGGTCGCGGAGCGTCGAGGGCAAGACATTTTCTCAAGAGGTAGGGTGTAAGTTAGGTAATAAGAGAAATACATTACACCTCGAGGAATTCCTAACATAGTCACCGGATCTTGCAGGTCAAAGAATAAACCGGAGGGTTACTCGGTAATTGGTGGACCTGTAATGCTAACTTATATGGATCGTTCCCTCGGGAGCTTGTCTCTCATTCGACCTAGAAAATCTCACGCTTAACAAGTAACGCGAAGATAGTTCTTTATTATATGCAATGCTGCGTATCAAAGTCGTAATACTGGTTGTATTTTGATAGTCTGAATAAGGTGAAGTTAAAAATAAGTTGATTTTTTGCTTGGATCAATTTTTGTCATTTCATCGCAATTAACTTCCTTGGATCCATTGAAATCTCATAATTCTAGCATATTTTTTTTTAGCTTTTGAACCAGAAATAGTTTGGTTTTCTGTGATCATCGAAAGAATGCCTACTGGGTCGAAGGTATTGAAGTTGGTAAGAAAATAATTTCACTTGCCCCACATCGAGAGCGTTACAATTGTTTTTACTTAGGACAGTGTTATGGCTTTCTTCTTTTGACATTTCATATCAGTCATTATTAGGTTACTGTACAAGCACGTTGTGTGTAATGTTGTTACTTTCGGCATATTTTACTTTTCTACTTCCATAAAGAAAAGAAAGCTACTGACGCTCATATAGAGATATGTGAACTAGTTTAAAAAATCCATTCCGGAGATTTTTCACTCAAAGATGACCAACGTTCTGACCGACCTACTGAAGTTGATGATGACCAAATTAATATCTTAAAGAATGAAGAGAATCATCATATAACTGGTTAAGAGATGGAAGATAGGTTAAATGTACCGTACACGACAATTGAAAATCACTTGAAATGTCTTGGACTTGTTAAGAAGCTCGATGGTTGGGTTTCGTATGAATTGAAGGAGATTCCCTTAACACGGCGAATAAATATTTGCGGTATGCATCTCAAACGCAACGAAATCGACCCTTTTTGAAAAGAATCATCACTAGTGATGGAAGATGGGTCATGTACAGTAACATCATTCGAAGACGATCATGCTGTACGCATGATGAACGAGTACAAACCACATCTAAAGGGGAATTGCATCAAAAAAGGACCAGGCTGTCAATTTGGTGCGATTACAAAGGTGTTGTGTATTTTGAGCTGCTTCCAAGAAACCAGATGACTAATTCAGATATTTACTGTCGAGAACTAATGCAACTGGATGAAGCAACCAAAGAAACACGGCCAGAATTGGAAAACCGCAAGCGAATTGTGTTCCATCACAATAAGGCAAGGCCTCACACACCTTTAGGAACTTGTGACAAATTATTGAAGCTTGCTTAGGAATTGATGTTGCATCCCCCATACAGCCCTGATCTGGCGCCATTTGATTACCATTTATTTCGAAGTTTTCAAAACTCTTTAAATGGCAAAACTTTCACAAATGATGTTGACCTTAAATCGCACTTGGTTCAGTTTTTGAATGATCAGGACCGAAATTTCTATGAGCGCGGAATCATGAACCTGCAACAAAGATGGCAAAAAGTCATTGAACAAGATGGAAAATACGTACTTGATAGTTTAAGTTAAAGTTTATTCTTTGTCTTTCAGGCTACAAAACCGAAGATACTTTCTTGCCAACCCAGTAGAAAGGTCTATTTAGTTTATGTATGCCGATGATTGCCAGTGGTTTATCAGGTTCCACGACCGATCAAGCTAGTCAAACATAGCTGTGCCCGGAGTCGTAAATGGGTGACCATTTGATCAATTGTAATGTTAGTTTTCTGCAGTTTGCAAGGCGAATGCCACAACATATGATACATCAGACGGCTGCAGACGCAAAGATTGCGCTCAATAATAATAGCGATTCTCCTCCCCCAAAAAGTAGTGAGTATTCGGCGCTAGTTTTGAGGTGATAGTAGCAATGGTAAGCCACCTTTAGAAAAATAATAATAAATAAACATATTCAATCTACCAACTTTACAAGATGTAGTGGAAACTAACCTCCATAATCCAAATATGTAATTTCTGGCTATCCTTATCATTATGTCAGCTTAAGGGTATTAAAATCTTTGGTCTTAATAATTCAATATAAAGAAAATTATTTTACAAAGGAAGCAGCTTGGGTGTTTACCTATAATTCATTTACTACAAGTGACAGACAGTCTTACTCCTATTAGCTTCGAAATTATCTCGTTTCCGAAATAACAACAGTTAGAACAGCATTCGACAACTATCCATCCATTTCGATGTTCTAAGGGGTATCTTTTCCCACTCGTAAACTGTACGCGTAAACACTAAATAAACAAATTATAGTATCCTTTGCATCTTTATATCGACTTCGTACGCGAAAGGAGAACGATAATAAACAACTTATTTCCGGACGAACAGGAAAACACCATCCGCGGAATAGTCCGAGATATTTTTCGTCGGATATAAAACACAACGGTAGTGACCAAGTTTTCAGACTTCTTAGACGACTTGCCCCATAAAAATATGCGCCGAAATGCTTTTCGGACACGGGAAAACGCGACGAATTTGATTTAATATTTATTGGATTGCTCCGATTTACCAACGGCGGCTAGCATTATAGTTATTGTAGGCGGATTAATACTTATTGGAGTTTCCAAGAGCTTCGTTAGTACTTTCGCTTCCATATCGTTTGTTTGTTTTGTTGTAGTTAATTATGTAACTATTGATTAGTAGATAAAATTTTCCAAGTTTAACACATACTTCCAGGACAGTAATGCACGCGATATAGAAAATACGTAATACATTTAAGAAAAATTAAATTAGTAGATATTTATACATACAAGAATTCAATTAAGAAATTGCCCCAATATGTACTTAAATGAGCAGTTTTGCAGCTATTTACTTCTATAAAAACGTCGAACGTACTAGCATATATAGTGCTCATCTGAAAATGACAACTACTTCTCACAAAGTGGCACTGACAAGCGGTATAACCGCGAAGCGCGTTCGCGAATGTTGAAAGTAGTTTTGTAATTGCACTGTACAAAGCACTTGCTTAAAGTTGTGCTATACTACACCATATTTTATTTTACATTTGTACTTGCACCAAAGATCCGACTACTCTATTCGATAGGTATTATGGAAGGCCACTTGTTCCGTTTCATTTTATGTCTGATCTGACGATCTTAATGTCCATAAATGGAACCCCGAGAAGTACATATCGTTTTCGTGAGCTGAAAGCAAGTTTGGTAGTAATATGACTGACTATATCTTAACGTGACAGAATTACGTGTTTGGCCGCTAATAAGGCTGCAGTAGCATATCTTCCGGATCTGCCGGCGGGTATATACCCGTTTACGTTCCAAGTAAAAGATAGATCTACTTCAGGGAGGCGAGTCTGCCAACGCAAACCTGGGTTCCTTCTCAAACCGTACTATCTGGGAGGAATCATGTCTTTACCTTGCGTCCTTTTCACTAAACTGTACCATATTCTAATCAATTGCCAACACGTCTGGTCAACGGGGTAAGTTTGTGGCTAACCTCCTCAAAACATGTCACTTAACACCGATCTAAAAATAAGCACACGTCTGACGAAGGATTCCTATATGATAATGATCATGGCCATGTATCCTAGGGAAATGAAAACCTGGGTCAAGTAACGATGTTCTTTTTCGTCCAACTTGAAGAAAGCAATTCAACTCGTCATGCGCTTGACTTTGCAATACGCTCAGCCCAAATTTGGTGTCTACAGAAAAGTTGAGGCATTCTAAAAAGTTGAAGTAAATATACGAGGCGTATTCAAGTCAAAAGCATAGGGGTTCAAGTCACCAGGCATATTTACTGTAGATTGGAACAGGATTGAAGGAGCATCCACAGATGAAATCAGAACAATCTTTGTTATGTGTTCATAGGACGCGAATCCGTTAGAATTGAACCAAATGCATCGAAGTGATCGAACTTGGAGAGGTGATGACAAGAAATATTGAAGAAGTGTTAATTTTTATTGAATCAAACCATCTACTTGCAATAGCTGCAATGCTTTAAGTTAAAAGGTAGCTAGGAGAGGACGGTGTGTGAAATGGCTCTCAAAATCAATGGTTATAGAAAAGAAGCTCAAACTGATTGACTATATTTTGACCTCCCCAAATTGATCCCAAGAATCAAAACTTCTGAGATATTGTGGTTACAAGCGAAGAATCGTTGATTTTTCGATTTTGAAGCAACAAGACGAAGTTTGGAAGTATAGTATATGCATTTCTGTTCCCTAAGAACAAGAATTTAGAAAAAGAACAATCTGAACTGTGTATTATCGAAACCACTCATGCCGATCCATTGTATCTTGATGTCCCCAAATTCATCAGAAATGTTCAAACATTTGTACCTGTATAATTGTGGATCTTTTTGTTTGCTTTTCAAACGCGATTTGTTATGGATTCGTTATCTACATCCTCCCGGACGACGGTGGTAGTGATAGTATAGTAATAGTAATAATATCCTAAACTGGGGATACGATGTGGCGAAGGGGGCGGACGGCTAATGACCAGTCATCGGCCACTTCCCATTTACAAGCACGGAAGCGCGTAATGGATTGTTGACGTAACTGACCGATGCAGGTATCTACGGACATCAGAACGCGAAGCTCCATTTGCATATCGGTCGTGTTTGGTTGTGATAGGATCCGATGGAGGACGATGGTTCTCTGCCGACGTCCGCAGCAACACAAACTTGGCGCGGCGTGCGAAGTTCGCAAGGTAAACTTAGCAGCGAGAAATTTGAATATTGATGTCCTAGGTGTATACTTACGGAAAATCGATAGAAGACGCAAGGCGGAGAGGAATGAAAGTAATCCCAAAAGGATGATGGATTAACGACGAAGGTGGTGTTCCATAGTGTTCAATTCTGAATCCTTTGTATTTCGTAAAAATTGAAGAAGGAATTAACGATCTAGGTGGTGTCCTTCTTCGCAAGTTTGCATCCTGTTGGTATCGGTAAATTTCCGTATAGCTAATGAAATTCCCTATTTCTGGTAGAAAGTGAAATAAGAAGGATGAGAAATCGATGAAACAAAATGAGTTTCCTCCTGAGCCGATTTTGGATGCTTTGTTGTTCTACGTAATGAAATTATAAACTTGCAATATACGCAAAATTGATAGATCAGATCCAAAACGGAATCGATGCTTAAATCTGTGTTCCTCGTAGTTCAGCTTTAAATGCTCTGTTTTTTGACAAATGCTTCTGCAGGCAATTCAGTTATAAATTAGCTGTTCATATATCCAGAAAAGTTTCAGGAATCCTCGTTAAGGTCTCCATGACACTGGCTGACTTCTAAGAACTCCAATAAGTCTTGAATTTTCTTCTTCTACTCCTTCCCATCGTAATTCAATCAAAACGAACGCATTCATTATCGACTCTACGCACCGTTCCTTTAATTACACAGCTTACATTATAAACGTCTAATGCTTACACAAACATCGTTGCATTCCACACGACTTACATGAGCGATGGTGTACACACCTACATACGTAGAACTCGACACGCATCTTTGACATTTTAATTTTCTCTCTACGTAACGGGATATATCCGCGTTTTTTTCTAGGCTCTCCCGGCTTCGTATACATGCATGTATATTCCCCTTTCTGTACCTCCACACAAGATTGGAAAAAATATGTACGTCATGTATACAACATGTGCAAGATCGCTGCTTGTACGAGTTCGTCGTATGTATCTTTCGCCGTTAATTATAATTTAGAGTTCGTCATTAGGAAATGCAGTCGATTCCTCTGAGGAATAGTAGTAATGTCGCAATGACATACGTGATACAATTTAACGTAGGATTAAAGCTTGCTTTGGTGAAGCAATGGATCAGAAGAATGCTGCTGTAGAAGAAACAGAAATATCGGAATTTTTGCCTTCTACCTTGGTAAGTTTTGTGGTTGATTGATTGATTGGTTGATGTTGCTGATATGACATAACGGTAATAGATGAGTACGTAGCAAACGTTACGTCGTGGGCCGTGGACAAATTGCATATTATTATGAGTTATGACTAATGTTTACTTTCCTGATGTACCTAGTTGTTGCACAAATTATTGTTGAGTTCCTTCACATACAGATCATGAAATGAAGAAAGAGCTTTTTCAAAGATGCTGATGGTGATGTCATCAGTTCTCCCTGAAAAACGACAGATGATACAGATCAAGGTATATGTTTGACCGCCAAGAGTATGCAATGCAAATTCTGCAAGAACATTTTCCTTAAACGTGACTTTAAGTTGAAGAAGGTGACAGTATTGAATGCAAAATGTCGAGGTCAATATCAACTAGCGAGACACGATATAACTCGAAAAATGTTCGTACGAACATCGTTCATGATTGTCTCCAAGTACATATAGAAAAGACTTTGCTCAAGAGAATGTGTCCCCAGGCTCGTCCTATTATACCCAGCGCTTTCCCGTTGTTAAGACGGTAGCATTGAGGTATACAATGCGTTGCGTTACCTAAACTGGGCAAATATGCGGTATGATAAGTTATCTATCGTTTTCACAATGTAGTATATTACAGAGTACAAAAGACAGGTGACTCATCATACCCCATATTTGCCCAGTCTGCCTATAACATTCGATCTGCCACTGGATGTCTGCTATCCCGAAGCTTTTACTCCATGGGCGAATCCCTCGGTGATCCACGAACTCCAACCCCTTCGATTGTTTTGTATTGTCAATTGTCTTGTAATATTGTGTGTTTATTTTGCAAGGTAGATATCTTTCTAACGACGTAGAAAATTTGCAGGGCAGCTAAAACAGGCTGACAGCTTCGCACACTTTCGTCCCAGTACTATTGCACACCTCTGGGTAACTGATAGCCTTCGATTGTGTAAGCTTAAGCTATTTTGGGCTCTGGCCCAAGTAAGCTGACTTCTCGCAACTATACCTGGAACTCAAATACACACATTGATTGTGATGTCTTGAGGAAAGAGGCACCCTAAAAATATTAATTGTTTTATACTTTCAGTTTTCATCTTGTAATTCTAAATCAATGAATAAATGTATCACTAGCCTATAAAAGCTTCCACAAACCAACATTCAACAGTATGAAAGTTAAATTTGTCCTGAACGGGTTACCGTAATGCTCGTCGAAGGGAGTTGCTTTAAACATGCAACCATGTCCAGAAAAGCAATCCCACAGCATAACTGAACCACCACCATGCTTTAAAATGGTCACAAACATTTTGCTTATATTCTCATCACTAAACAAAACTGTCTTCCATTTCGCAACAGACCAATTTTCATATGTATGGGCAAATTTCAACCTTAAATGGGATTTGAGGTTGAAAATTTTACAAATAATTCAGGAGTATTGTTTTCTTACCTATTTTGGCGATGCTTCGAAAATAGTAGAGCTTTTGAAACCCTGTAAGCTCTGAAATTTGCTTCTGCTTGTTACGATCATTTACTACGTCCGATGAGGAAATAAATGGATTTCTCGTAATTAAGTTAACAATTTTTCAGTCAGTATGTTCATTTGTTTTACGTGGACGACCTCCAGAATGTATATTTTCAATAGGTCGTTTCTTGTGATGTTTTTCATATATTTCATATATTTTCAGTCTTCGAGAAGTTTCTCTTTGCGACGAACCTTGAATATCACCAACTTAGTATGAACGTTGTATTTGCTCTTTGAGATGTTAACAAACGTTCACTTTAAAATTTGTGGTTAAAAAACATAGAATTTATTTGAAAACCCTCTGAGCTATAAATTTTCGCGCTTTAGAATATGTGGCGAATCAAGAAAAGCACAACTTCGAATAGTTGCATGTGTTTTGCACAGCTATAGAATTACTCTTTATCATGGGCAAACAGCTGTAATTACGAACTAAGTTACCACAGCCTAGATATACACTGAATTAGTCGCACTCCTCGGCTGACAACTGAAACGTTCTGAGCGTCTGTCGATGTTTGGTGCAATTCGTTCAAGCGTTTCCGATGTTGATTGTCCAGTACTTTAAACTTGTTGTACAGTGTGCGGTACACGGTGTTTCGTTATGGGCGGCATTCACCAGATATCGCTGGTGACACTTAATTCCCCCACTTTTCTAGTGAGGTTGATAACTTTGTTGCCGAAATGCGTATCTGGGAATAGGTGTGATAAGGGTAATTCTTCTTTATTGTATGGCCCGATTATAGATCAGGGTCACATTACAAGAGATCTATGATAGATCGAAGTTATTGTGAAGCACACGCTGTCCAGCAATCCGTTTCAATCTACATAAACCCAGAAGCATTTTAAAATTGACTTATGTGCATTTTCCGCGTGAAAACGACTCCACACGCTGCTTTCCCCTTAATTACTACCTGCATTCATTATTACGGCCCTGTTTCGCTCTACGTACGTACATACGTGAGTGTATCACAAAGATCGCATGCACATGTGCATATTAAACCTTGTACGTCAGAGAAGTAACAGAACACCGTACAAAATAAAAATTGTGTCATATGAAAACGAAAACACGCTCAACACAGGCAAGGAGTCGGGCAGGCAGGCATTGTGAGATATAAAAAATAGACGAATGAAACGAACGAGTATGGCCAACTAAAAACAGATATTAAGGTTTATATTACACTATTAAATAAAATATTAATTAAAACATATGTTGACCACATCGCTTCGTTTGAGATATGTAATGTACATACACACACATACATCTGGATCACGTCACAAAGTACTAGCTAACGCACCACTTTCCTTGTTCGCGTTGTTTATCCTAAGTAGTACGTGTAGGTATACAGTTTTTATGTAAATATTTTCGGTGCTATCCTTAAGGTGCGTCCAGGTTGTCGACACCTGGCGTACACCTTCAGAGTTGTTTATATTGCCACGTTTCGGTCGTATCCATGCCCGTTTTACGAGTACTAAATACATATTTCGAGCAGATGTCGGATGGGTATAGGCGCTGTTTTGTATGACCGACAACTTTATTAGCATCGGTAACATTTTTGTGGTAAATAGCGTTTTAAAATTAAACAGGAATCTACGTGACATTCGCAGCTTATTTCGTTTCATGTAGAAGTCCAGATGCGTCGCAGATTTCATGTATCTTCTGTGTACGAAAGTACGTTACGGAGAGGTGGGCAAAGTACGAACCGGGGTGCAACGTACGACGGCATTATCCGAACACTCTACTTGAAACTGAACAGTTTGAAGTACGAGAAACTCACGTTTTAATAGATCTTCGATCTAAAACGGGGGATTGCGATGAATTTGTGGATTTTCCGTTGTTAGGAACCGCTAACCGATGTGTGCGTTCGGATTACTCGGGCGATTAGTGTACTCGTGTATGTGTGAGAACGTTTTCGCGAGTTGCTAGACACCGAAAAGAATAAATAATTAAAACGACACGATTGTTTATTTTCCGCGCCCATATTTTATCACGGTGATGTTGAAATTGTCCAAATATTTTTCTTGCCCCCTTCCTACATCGATTCGGTTTCACACGAAACTCGCTAATTGGATTAATGACAAAGAGTGGTCGATCGGATATTTTGATTCTGCTCTTGCATTTAATGTATCTTTTGCTTAATAAGTTTACGTATACATTATTTGTGATTTTGACAACCTTCACTCGAGGATTTATTTGGGACTACAGCGAACATTACATACTTTGAAATAAATTGCGCTCATTTGATTTTGGGTGTGATCACCTTGCTTCAGTACTCAACAAGGTAATGAGGTTAAGAATAGAAAAAGATGTAACTTGCAGCATAGCTTCAATAGGGACAGAAGGATACACTAATTGTAAGGAGGAAAGAAACAATTTCGAGCAAATATTTCATTTATAAGATATTAAAAAATATGCTGCTTAAGCTTTTATTTGACTCTGTGAATGACTTCGTACCTCCCTAAATTAAAAATGTTGTTAATGTTCAGAATTTGAGTAATGTATGTAGCAATTTATTCGAATAACATTCATAGGAAAAAACTGCTGGCTACATTTTTCTTTTGATTTTCTCCAGTCCTTCAACAGAATTGTTAAGGTTTTGACGAAGATTTGTTGATATGATTGATATAAGGATATTGCACATTGAACTATTAGATGTATAATTTTTTACAGATCTTCTATTTCTTTTGTTGATAGTGCCCAAATGAAAACAAATGTTTGTTCCTAGTTATATTTTCACTGACAAAGATTATACGAAAACGCTATTTTAACGTCCTGAAAACATAGTTATTAACTCCCCTTTTGTTGTTTGACTGGCCTGAAAGTGGTAGAGGAGAGGATATTTAAAAGTTAAATGTTTAATTCATCGATCATTAGAAGTTTGTTGTTTAATTTTTCCTCTAAAAGAATAGTTCAGAAGGCATTGAAAGATGTAACATTTGCGACAAAAGTAAATTAAACATCTGCCAAAAATATTAGATTTGCGAAAGATGCGATACTGGTTGCTGGAACAATAGAAGAGCTACTTTGGGTTATTTGTTCTTCTCAACCACCGGGTCCGGAAGTGTCAAGTAAGTGAGAAATGATGCATCATGTAGAAAATGGACAACTTTAATAAGAATAAGGAGACTGTGGCCAAAATAATATATTAAATTAATAAAATTACCCTTACCACACCTTTCTGAAAAATCCAGATACGTATTTCGGCAACTAAGTTGCCATCCTCATTGAGAAACTGGGGAATTCGGTATTACTAGCGAATCCGGCTAATACCCAAGATGTACACCACACAACGAATATTGTACAACACCAAAGCACTGCACAATGAACATCACACAATGAACACGCGAAACACACCAAATCACTGTTCACACCAACATTTTATAGACAACTCTAATGATAGAGAAATCCATTATGTTTAGTATGTACCTGGAATGTGCATGGACTATCCAGCCATGGAAAAATTGTTGAAATGTTACTGGTACCCGTTGGGACAACCAAAAAATGGGAAGACAGCTTATTTCTCCAGAAATGAAAATGCAGTAGCAATCAGAGCACAAGTAGCTAACCTAACGTTAGTACAGGCCTAAGTTGTCACCGACGATTGCAGTGGCGAAATATGCAGGATTTGCACGGAAATTAGATAAGGTGATAATAAAATTTATAACTGAAGAAGTCTGATGACTTCTTAAGTTGATATTGGTGCTAAAATTGTAAAAGTTGGTAAGGACACAGAGTTCTCTATAAATTTGTAGGAAGTTTTGTCCTGGTCATCTGAAACCAGAAATGTCGATGCTTAAGCAACTACGGAGTGTCTACATAAAATAATGAAACTAGTAACATAGTATTCAATCCAGCAAACTGGTGAGGAGACAAGTGAACTTGTGATACACCATCAGTGCGAGTTGGAACTCGCCAAAGTCACGTTTTTTGTCCGTAGCGATTGTTCTAGTTAAGCACGCTTTGTTTGTGCGTTCTGACAATCAATGACACCAATTTTGAGCAACGGTGTGCGATCAACCAACCAAACGCCAAAGCATGAAATGGTAGAGTTTGTTTCCTTAAAGAAGAGCACATTAGACTAGTTTTAATGTTTTGTAGTAAAACGGTAACTATTTTGTAGACAATTTCAACGTACAAGCAAAACAAAGGAAATACAGAATGGTCAAACCGGGTCTATCTACTTCACTGATCGCTAGTCGCTTGCCATGGTAACGTATACCTAATTTAATGTGCTGTTCCCTATGGAAACAAAATCTACACTGCAGGCTCTCCACGGCAAAAAAGACAGCAGGAATGAGCAATACAAAGATCGAATGCATGCTGATTTGCTTTTTTATCGTTCACAATGAGTCTACACCTCCAGGCTAAGGGGTTAATCAACACTTTTACTGAAAGGTTCTTGAAAGATTTCCAAAAAAGGGTCATGTATATGAGACCGAACATCAAAAAGAACTGAGTGTTGCATCACGACAATGCACCTTCTCCCATAGTAGATGAACCGTTTTTCTTGGCCAATAAAAACGCTCCTGTGTATCCTGAACCTCCTTATTCGCCCAACTTCAGTCCTTGTGATTTTCTCCGAGCTTCCCGAGATTAAAGCTCAAGGAACGTCGTCTTGGAACACCAAACAACATTCAAACGACTATAACTGACTAGCTGAAAGCTATTCTAGTATCCGAGTTCCATCATTGCTATGAGGAGTGGAGGAACCGTCGTCAGCGCTGTGTGGCTTCCCAAGACAGTTGCTTTGAAGGGGACCACCAGACCTTCCTACAAGCTTTGCAGGAAATGTTGCCACATTACCAATACGTATAATATATGGACTCTTTTAGCGTACAGTGATTCTTCGGAATTAACGGGCCCTTCAGCGAGGGTAACCTCCCACTGAAGGTCATTGTCCTTAAAACATTGGGCGGCGTCCAATTCTGGCTTCCAACATACATACATATATATATATATATATATATATGACTACTATTTGCTGTAACACCAGCGTGATGTATCATTTGTGAACGGAGTAAATACTCTCAAAATCAGCGTCTTTCATTTCGTGCCAACCTTCAAGAAATTACCGTTCAACACTCAGCCATTACTCGTACAAATTCCTAGAAAAATCGGTTATGTTATTCAGTCCAAACTGAAATGTTTGCTCAAACCGTGTTTACGTTTTATTTCAACGTTCAGACCACCCAGAAATTTACCTCGATCGATCTATAAACTATATCAATCGATTACGCAAGCATATCATTTCCCGGGCGCTTTGTATCCACTAAAGGCAACAAGAGCTCGCATTGTTCGTCGCATAAATCGAATACTCACGTTCACGTTGAAGAAACGGTTAAATTATGGCGGTGTTGATATGCAGCAGTCAGGAGATGCGAACAGATCTCACGGTCCCCACGGGGCCAACAGAGAAGGTCAATCACATTCCTGCAAGACAACGCCGGGCGACTGTTACTTAAAGCTGTTGCTGCTGTTTTACTCATCAAGGCGCGGAGAGAGATAGGAATGCGACAAGCACATAGTTCACTTCGGAGTTAATTCACTTTAAAGTTAATTGCTGTAACGCATAAAAATCCAAGCGTTACACGTATGGTCTTCCTCGTTCGATATCGCAGATGGGTGATCTTTTCGTTCGGAGAGGTTTTTTTGATGTAATTATTAATGTCGGGGACAATTGACGTTGTATAAAACAGCACCGATCGTTTGTACTCATACGAAATCTATATCGTTATGCTCGACAATGCCATTGTTGCAGTCTCTGGTGTGCCAGCGACGTAAACGCCCATTGGAACGCATAATTTAACCGAGTTGCTCTCGTGTTCGTACTCTGTGTGTATGTACAATACGCTGGCAGTTGTGTTTGGCCTCTGTTCGTTCAATCGGCGCATTAAAATCCAATGAAAACGAGTGACAAACAAGTAATTAAACTTCGCCAATAACTGCCATTAGTCATGTTCTTTTTAAACAAACAATATGTTCGCTAATTAGTTGAAATAAATTAAGTGGCGTGCTGTTGTGGCGCGAATCTACACATGTCCGCCCGTAAAATCGCTCGTTTGCCTATGTATTTTTGCGGTGCAAGTATGTTTGCATGCTTTAGAATCATCTAAACTTTAGATGGGCAACCTCCGGCCCGCGGGCCATATGCGGCCCCGAGTAAGATTTGCCCGGCCCGCTCCTGAATTCTTTCGTTGCATATTAGCACGGCCCGTCTAAACTTAATTCATAATGAATCATAAGGATACCACAAAAATGTATATTTTTCAAGATTACTCGCACCATAAAACTTCTACAAAAAAGGTTGCCCATGCCTGATCTAAAGCATGCAAACCAATATCAGTTGGATAAACTTTACGTTTCTCATTACAATCAAGGCTTAAAGTTCAGGAATTGAAGAAGATTTGTTGTACTCGTATCAGAGAATCTCCAATCACAGCATCGAAATTGATTGTGCACATTGGTTTCTTTGTCTACCTACTACTAAATAAGCGAATTCCGTAACAATTAATTAATTAAGGGACACCGGATCGGCTCGAGCGTAAGCGTAAAAGTAAGCCTACACGTTAGCGTAAGAACGCTAAATTTGGGCGGAGCTTCGTTTGGTTAGAAATACAAAGAAAACAAAGAGTATAACGTGCGAGCGAGAGGCGATGAGCTAGAGAAAGGATACGTGCGTGCTTGCTTCGTCTGAAACAGATGGGGAGACAGAGAGAGTATGAAGCGCGAGCGGAAGAATTCACCTTAGACATCTGCAAACCACACACACCATTTTTTTTCTTACACAATATTATCATAAAATCTAAAGAGATATAAGCAATTTTGCAATATCTGAACCCACACAGATTACTAATGATCCTTGTGCCAAACCAGACAACTAACGTGAAAACATAACCAACAAGATTGCTATCTGGAGCGTTAAATAATGTGAAATTAATGAAAGGTCGGTTGTTTTAGGAAATATACATGATAATAAATACTTTAGTTTTATTCCAGGAGAACGATTTCTATGTTATAGTATACATATACATCTCTTTCTCTAAAATAGAGGACCTAACCTCAATCGTTTCCTTTGGAAAAAATTGGGTCCTGGTGTAACGACTTTCGTTAAGTGTACCCACACTCATCTCGCTTAATTTCAATACATATCTAAGCAGTTAATTTAATTCCCGAGGCTGCTCAATATTCGGTGCTGAGTTCTTGTAGCAAGTTAGAACAAAATTGGTATTTATTAAAATAGGCACCAGCTGGGACCACCGATGAGGAAGCTGGTTTATCAACAACAACAAACTGTCTTAACCAGTATCAATGTGTAATAAATAATTATAAAATATACAAGCAATAAGTTGAGAAGCTATTTGAAAAGTCACAATAGATTTAATGTTGTAATGCCAAAATATCTATTTAGTATTATGAGATGTTGAAATCTAAATAAGTTGGTTCAAATGACTGTGGGGTCTGAAACGAGTGTAACTCGAATTTAGATTATATCATTGGACAATACATGCTCTACCAAAAAAAGGAAACTAAATTAATAAAAAATTTGAAGGTTAATGATTGAGATTCAAATATTGAAGAAAATAAACTGTATAAAGTTTATAGGTACATTCATGAAGTTGTTTAATTAATTAACTTGCTACTGATATTAATTAAGCCTCGAAATTATAACAGCTACATCAAAATTTGCAGATAGCATTTTATAAATCAAATGGCTCACGTCACTTGTGCAACGAACGTGGTTTTTACACAGTGTTTCGCTGTAGCAGGTACGTGCCCAGTTATAACCTTCTTTGACCATAACACAGAACGTTAGTCAATCATAGTGGTCATCATGTACCATAGTCACATTATTCAGTGTGTACAGCAATGTAAATTAAAGACCAAACAGTGAGCAGCAAACGGACACGGAAAATTTTAGAATTACCAATCAAATGAATAAAATTTCTATATTAGATCAATATATGGATGTTAATTTATCAATATGAAATATAAAATCGAATTAACTAAACTTCCCTAGAAGAAGAAAAAGAAGAAGAGGAAGAAGAAGAATGAATTGGCTATAGGTTCTATTCGACATAATAAACCTACATAAGCAGCTTTTAATGACTATGTGGCCAAGATTAAGGTGGGACAGATTCGTTGATAAAATCGGCCGAAATTTAATGAAATTGATTAATTCCAATGAGCTTGCCAAAAAGTGGTCTAGCAGTTATAAAATTTAGACGCCAACGCTTCTTGTTTACTGGGATCTGTCTGCGCTATTGGTTCTAGCGTGGAATTTCCTCTATCTTTCCTCATTTCCTTCTTCCTGGACGCAATATAGGAAGAAATTGACCGCACATCTAATTTTGAGGAAATGAACCCAATTTTGGAAGGATTTTAGTGAAATCGAAATCTAGTCCTTTAACGACCTTAATTATGCAACTATCATGCTTTTTATAAGGACACCAGAGCAATCTAAAGTTTGATATCCGTACGAGAGCTACAAGCAACTTCCTTTAGCCCCAAATTAGCTTTAAAGGTGTGCCAACTATTTGTAATAAAATATGCTTTGAATGTTTAAAATTCGTTTAGATCACTGAAGAAGGTGTTCCGAAAACGTTTGTAAACGTTCTGGAAATATAACCATCATTCAAACCAATCTTGTTTAATTGACCTAATTGTGGTAGAGAACTATCATATAAGATTTACATCTAGTAAAAATTAGTAATTTGTGAGTTGCTAAGAAAGTGAACTATCATTAATATTTCTTACAAGTAAGCACATGACAATATACACCCACAAGCCCTTCCCTCATACAGGGTTAGCTCAGAAAGTTGTAGTATAGCTATGCTGGATATGAGAAAACAGGAGATTCCGAGCTGCCAATGCGCGTACGATGCTACGTAAACAAATGATTAAGGTGGGACAGATTCACTGATAAAACCGGCCGAATTTGAATTAAATCGACTAATTCCTATAACCTTGCTGAAAAATGGTCTAGCGGTTACAAAATTTAGACGCAAACTCTTCCTGTTCACTAGGATCCACTTGCGCTATTGGTCCAAGCCCGGAATTTTTCCTCTCATTTTATTTTTCCTGGGCGGCATAGTAGAAGAAATTGACCGCACATCTAATTTTGGGCAATAAACCAATTTAATTACAGTAAAATCGCAATATGGGCTTCTTACGACACTAATGATACCACTGCCATGCTTTTTATAAGGGCGTCAGAACAATCTAAAGTGTGATATCCAGGCGAGATCGTGAAGCAGCTTCCTACAGCTTTTATATCCTTTCAACGTTGTAATTACAAATATACTATCTAAAATCTAAACAATACGAAGGGAATGTTTCTTCTATTATAAATTAAAGGACCATTGTATTTATAGCTATCGTTTATAAAATCAATACGGAAGTGCCCTTTTCTGACTCGTCAATTCAAGTTTAGTACAACTTTTAACGCTTTAGCTTTACAGTTCTCTATATTTAACACCGTAAACACAGTGACAATTATTGGCATATGAAATGTAGACTGCAGTGCAGCTATTGCACAACTTTCTGTGAGAGTTGCCTAACGAATGAACCTCAGTGTAGGTCATTGATTGGAGAGTTATGTAGATGTTCTACGTTTCTAGTCTTTGGAATTGTAACTTTGTCAAGTACGTTTTTAAACTAGTTTTCTCTTTTATTAACCGTAAACATGTTTCTTTCCCTGAACAACTAATACAAAAACAAATTCTTATTCAATAATGTCAGTTAATCTAATCCTCCTGTAATTTAACTTTCCTCTTACACATAACATAGAAATTCCGCATTTAAAAATCTGAAAACTCCTGAAAACTTTTACTCCCACAATAATCAACGTCCCACGTTTAAACTGCCCCAAATTCGAGGACCGGGCAGGAACAAAAATGATGAACTTCCATCATAATACTGTCATTATGTAAATCGCGACGTAATGCTCGAATAACCTAGGTCCCCGGCTCTTTATTCCCGGAATGTTTTAAAAAGAAAATCACATGCAAATTAGCGAACGAATAGTCGGTGAATATTTTTACAGTGTTTATAATTCGTTTTTTATGAACTCGATTAGCATAACCGGTCGCTCGGTACGGTGTGCATTTTAAAAATTCGTCCGTGTTTTCTTTTTCGCGATCGAAAGTGTTCCATTGTTATTTTTCTTTTTTCTTTCTTTGGCTAGCCCTTTTTGTCTTTTTTTTTTTTTCATCCCGGCTCTGACGGGGAAGAGAAAATAAAAGAAGAGCGAGACGACGACGACGGATTCTATCACCGCGCGTTGATTGTACGGATTGATGCTTTTGAGTGGGAATGAAGAATAGGGGAATGTAGGATTAATTTAGTGCATCGTTAAGAATTACTTAGAATAAATACGGGCGGTTGCAGCGGTTGAATGTACTATTGCGGCAACAAAAAATGGGACACTTAAAATAATGTAGTTTAAATCTGGCTTTTGCCTTGTCAAACGTTATGTCATTTTGAAATCATTATTGACATATGCCATTATACCGCATTTAAATGCTACCGAAGAAATGCAAATAATTACACTATTTGGGGAAGGATGGTCGGTAAGAAGACTAGGCAATAGACTTGGAGTACCCAAAAGCACTACTCACAACATCCGGGAACTGTAGAAAGGCAAAGTGGTTTTGGTCATAAATTGGTATCGAATTCTATAGAAGACGAAGATCTTATTCAGTTCTTAAGAGATAATCAGCGGTAAACGCTCGAAACATAACTAAAAACTAGATTAATTTATTGTTTACAAGATTTTTATTTCAAATAAATGCATTTAACAGAATTTTCTTACGTTCGTGGGTAAATTATTTTTGACGTTAGATAAGATATGATTGACGTGACATTGACAAACGACTGGTTTATACAGCTAAAAACAGTCAAAATAGCCTATAAGACTTGTCCCGATTTTTGTTGCCGCAATAGTACATGTGTACGTATTCATTACGAAGTAGGAGAAACAGGTTGATTGTTGACATGCAGAATTAGGAAATATCATCAAATTCATCAACATTTTAAAGGACTAAGTAATAACGTGAAACAAGGCGAATCATAGTACAGATTACATCGCTTCTTTACCGAAGTTTTCCAGTCTGAAACTTGACATTTGACTCCATCAAAATTACAAGAACTACCAACGTCACTGTCATTACCACTAATACAACCAAGTGGAGCACTCTTTCGTTTGCTACTACGAAGGTATTGGTATTTACGACCAAATTAATCTGTTTCCACCTAATTTCCAACAAACATCCTATTTCGGGATTTCCCCGTACCATTCCTTCTCAGTCGATCGGTAAATTAGCCCAATCTCTTCGGTCGCGCAAAAATCACTATCAATTAATTACGGGAGCAGACGCGAAACCGAAATAGAATTAGTGTTTTGTCTATCCGACATGGCGGAAGACCGCCCAGCACCGTCGCAGATTCGCAAAAAGCAACGTCGGCTCGCCACCGGATTGTTTCTGTTTTATTACGGCGCCACCGTACGTACATACGTGGTCCGGTGCGACTTCACGTGGGACACGTGAAAGGGGGTAGGTATCACAGAACGTGTTGGTAATTACGTTATTGCAATGAGACTCGCCGCTCTTGCCCTCGTTACCGCGTTAGGTAGTGGACAGCATATGGTCTAAAACGCGGACTATTACGTTACATTTATACGAATTTTTTGACAATAAATTTTCGAAAACACGAATAGTTTGATATATCGAATATTTTACATACTTGCATCTCAAAGGATGCCTTTTGAGTAATACAATTTATGGTTATGAAAATTTTTGAGTCTATCGTAATTTAAAAGTTATAAACGTCTAAACATGAACTGCAAGGTTACATAATTTTTGGAGGTAGGTTTTGGTATTGCCTTGCATCATCGCAAAAGTTTGCTCTTCTCGCAGGTTATTTACAATGCCAAGTGCATAATTCTAATGCCTTAGAATGAATGTAATAAATTAAATGTCAATTACGCTAAAAAGAAGTTTTTATTTTTTAGAAGCAAAAATGTTTGGACTGTTACGTTACACAAGGAGACTGTTACGTTACCTGTGCGATTGACGTTGACATAAAAAGGAATTGAGCACTAAAAGGGCTTAAATTGTTTAATTTCACAACGGATAACATTAATTAAGTTGTCTTAACATTGTACATCCAAGTAAATCTGAATAACTGACATAGATTTCGAATGTACACACAATACTTTAATTATTCAGTTCACTAATCAAAAATTGTTGAAATTGACTTACAAAGTAAAAAACTGTTGAAATTATAGTTTGTACCCTTGTTTTGAAGTTTGAAAAGTGACGCTTCCTCCATCAATTACTTGAATTTGGTGAGCCGACGCTATGTCGCAGATATTTTTTGCACTATCAAACATAACAGGTGCGTCCTAAATGCAATTTATGTCTACAAAATCATTTCATCATCAGATTCAGTTGAATTAAATGCAACAACGAAATGTGAAGCACAATTTGTAATGCATTTACAAGACAAAATATGCAGTTTCGCCTATACCATCGATGCAACCTTTCCCGTGAGAAGTTGCAAAGTAGTTCTAGTAGGTACCAGAGTATCCTTGCACTCAACTCGATTCTGATTTTTCTCTGTGCTTTTTTACCCTTTCACGTATTGCTGCACGACGATTTTCAACGAGATTTTTCATGTTTGTTATCGGCATTTCGTCTTCTGCCTCCTTCATCTTCTTTCACCGCCTCTTCTTGGGAGCTGCTCGTTTCTTCTTGAGATCGTCAAATTTTTGCGTACTTTTAAACATAAAACATATTTTTGAGGTTAGAAAATCATCATATTTATAAAATTTGATTATCCGGGAAAAATGACTTTTACATTACATAATGTTTTTGGCTTTAAACGCCGACGTAAATGGAAACACTGCTGATTTTTTATTATTTTTGGAAAATTGACTTTCCCTATTGCCAACGTGATAGATTTTGCATAGAAAACTTTCTCTATTTCGAAGTGTCGTGAAGAAGTCTGAGATTAGATGTGAAGAAAGAAAGAAGAACACCAATGAAGTTGGCCAGAAATTCCAGAAAAATTTGACATACTAAACGCCGATGCTTGACAACGAATGAGCTCCGTTGCATAATCTGTCGTGCTTTACCCTTTGCAGTTGATACCCGGTATGAAACTGTTGGATACGTGCCGTTACGGTATTGACCTTATACCCTGGTAGACTGCTGGAAGCAGAGTTCATGCTGCGAACTTCCTACGAGTTCTAATAATTGGTATCGATATTTAATTGCCAAATGCTGCCAATTTCTTCGGGAATACTAAAACTCGACTTCAATAGTATTCCTACGAAAGCTGATCAGTATGGAGAGGAACCGGCGATAAGTTTGGAGACTTCTTTGGAGGTGTGTAGCGCATCGTAGTTCGCCTCTAGGAGGTCTTGTATGATCCAATCGATAACGCTCAAAACCGACCATTTCACAGAGCAAAGATGTGGGGA
This sequence comes from Chrysina gloriosa, assembly GCA_038088585.1. NCBI lineage: Eukaryota > Metazoa > Arthropoda > Insecta > Coleoptera > Scarabaeidae > Chrysina > Chrysina gloriosa. The sequence goes on along the minus strand of CM076093.1, from coordinate 22,461,827 downwards.
TTAGAGGAAGTCATGATGAAATGAACCCTTCCAACGACCAACAATTATACTCTAATTGGAGACAAGGAACAAAAAGTGTTTCTATCTTAATTTCTACATCACAGCAAATGCGACCTTTTAGCGTTGTCAAGTACCAGCGGTTTGGTCGATTTCTTCTTCTTCTTCTTCTTTCTCCTGATACTCCTATGGGAGTAGCGCTGGGCACCTATTCAGTGAGAATAGATAGCGTTTCCTTTTCTTTCGCTTCTTCTTCTTTCTGCCTCTCCTATTAGAGCATAGATCAACCACCTTTGCATTTCGAAAGCACCAATTGATATTGATATTGACAAGTCTGCTACTGCAGTAACTTTTCGCTGCATAAGAATTTACAAATATGCTCGAAATTGTCTGTCTTGCTGATTGTTGGTAATATCTCCACCACCATCGCCAGACCCCTTGTCTAAGCAAAACCAGATGTGTTGGCTAGTAGTTTCGTTTCTTCATTACTACATCACTCACCCAACGGTCGTTGAGCATTGTCAAACCCCCAACGAACGGTTTTCTTTTTTGTTTCCTTTTCTGCTACTCCTGTAGGAGCATAGGGCACCTATTCAGTTGGATATATAGCCCTCTTCTTCTACTTCTGCTTATTCTGCTTCTTCTTCTTCCTGCTGCGCCTATTTGAGGATAGTTGAAGTTGATGCTGGCACATCTGTTGGTATAGTGATTTTTGAAATGCTCGGGATTGTGGCTAGGTTTTGGTGATATCTACGGCACCATCGTTAGACTGTACTTGTCTAGGCAAAGTTAAAGATATCAGCTAGTTTCCTTCCTAATTCAAAGATAGAAGTGTGTCTGCTCATAAAATTGACGTTTGAACAATTATAGAAAACTACAGTTCAAACATCCTAAGAAAATAAAATTCAAGATAAGCTGTTTCCACGTCTTGTGGGATGCTCAAGGCTGTTCCTCGCTAAAAGTCAAAGTTGAACATGTGAGCTTCATGAGTTTTGTGGAAGAAGGTAACAATTTCACTGGTGATTGATCCTTTTGAGCTTTATCGAGATCAGATTCTTGTTAATTTAGAATTTGCAAATTTATACAATGTGCAAAGTTTTATTCATTTTAATTTTCTTAAAAGATTGTTAAACGACTCTTTTCGGTGTTACTTTGCGGATAAATGTCGGCTCAAATATATTTTCCTTCCTCCTTTTACTGAAAGAACCCAAACAAGCAGAAAAAAGGGTCAACGACAAGATCGAGGACATCACCGAGCTTCCTTTTATCAGCTTCTCGTTCTTACCTTTCGGGCGAAAATTTCGCCGACGCTTTATGGCTTACCGCAGCGCTGATATACTTTACACACCGCCGATAGAGGTACATAAAGAAGTGTAGATAAGGTCCGTGCCCGGGCATTATGTCAGAGGAAATGCATACGTAATTTGATTTCCTACAGCGATCCACCACGCAGTATCAGTCCGCAATTTACTATTTTATACCGGCGAAAGGACGATAAATCAGATTGAAATTTTTTCCTCGTTTCTCGGTCGCCTCGTCTCTTGTCTCCTCCCGGTTATTATTTCCCGAGCTCCTCATACCAGTCGCGAAAAAATACCACTTCGAAGCGACCGATCCACGTATCAGATAAATTACGCCTTACAGGAAAATACCATCCCATCGATGTTAAATTATTATGTTTTGTGTGTGTGTGTGTATGTGTGTGGAGCGAGGGTGTAGATGGAGGCGAACGAAATCGTTGTCTATGTGTTTGCAAACCCCGAAGTATTGTCCTATCTACAATATTATCGATAAGGGAATGGAGGAAGGAAGATGAATAGCAAACGTGTGTTTGTATAATTTTCCCCAGGAAACTTTCTCTTTTCTATTCGATCTTGATGGAACGATGAGATATCGAGTGATTCGGAAAGAATAATTCCGGAGCATCAGATTGAGGGAAATATTTTATGGGGAAACGCATGTTTAATAGTTTTTATACGGTTCCGATGAGGCTGGGTGGCTTCTGCCAGGGTTTAATAGATTTTCCACGGAGATTGTTTTTAAGTGCTACGCTGTCGAAGTAACATTTATGGAATTTCTTTCTGGAGGATATTGATGCGTTTCCGATAGATGTGGCTAGGTACGTTTCCTTTGTGATTTTATCGATCTTGAATAGGAAGATTACGTCTTATTTCCGTTGTGGTGAATTGTTATTGTTTGAATGAGTATATTTTTATATCATGCAATATTAGTTAATAACTCATTACTTACTACCCGCTAGACGACAAAGGAAGGGTTTCTTACCCGGCCAGTCTTACTATCAATCTCTGAAAGTCTATAGTCCTTACTCTTCGGGTCTTTCAAGGTTTGCAGAAATTTACGACACGTGTTTAAAATTTCAATTGACCGGAATTGTTGATCAAGCAAATATATTGAGTCTATTGGTTGGCAATACATTTAAAAATCGACTTCATGTCTCGAAGTATATATGTAATGCTTATATGCATTTGAAAAGGTTATATCCCTACCGTCATGTGTTCAACGAAACAATTAAAAGAAATTTGTGTGAAATGCTTGTATTATCTCATTTCAACTATTGGGCGCCGATTTACCACTCTACTTTTGATTATGTAAAGAAGGGCCGCATTCAGAAGGTTCGAAACTCCTGTCTTAGATATATTTATGGATTTCGTAAATATGAGCATACACACGAATCTCGTAAAGTGTCACCTCGCAAAGTGTCACTTTATCCGATCCTCAATCGTTTCAAAACTCGTATTTCCTGCCACGTGCTCGGCAAGGCAGGACCGTATCGTACATAGTTTCAAAATGGCAGTCACACTGACACGGACTATTCACTTTCATTCCATCTTTCGTAGCATCGATCTACACTACTGCCTTTCATAGCGAGTTTATAAATATGTACAATGTACATACTGACCACAACTCCACTAAATGCTATGAAATCAAATTATGTAGATCGAAAAAGAAATCAATTTCTGATACTATGTAATTTAAAAATTCAATTTTAACAGCTTAGACACTTTTTAACCTTCCTATACTCACGTCAAAATGAAAGACGTATACTATACTACATAAATCGGTCTCACAGACCGTATGCGTGAGTATAGGAAGGTTAATAAAGACATACTTATCGAATTCTCATTTTGAAACTACAATTTCCTAACAAATTTTATTTCCATCAGAATGTCTTCGAAAAAATGTAGTAACTTTACAAACTTAACTGACCTGTAAACAATTGCTGACACTTCATGCAAAAAAAAAAAATTATTCCCATATTTCTATTCCAATACGGCACTCCGTGCCCATTAGTTCTAGTACTAGGATTTCACGACCTCGTAAAGTGTCCAAACAAGACCCAAACCGCGACACTTTACTAGGTTTCAATGTATCTCACATAAATTCTTTGACGTAAGATGACTCGCTATGCATAATAAGGTGTGGGGGGAGGGGTGGATTACATTGTTTTTCATTATTTCATACACTTACTGTGCTAAAATCACCGCCTTATCTTTATGGAAAAATCGAGTGTAGAACGGATGTCAATAATCTCGGTACTGGATTCCGTGGTAGAATTTTTCCTCGTCCACATAAAACGTCACTCTTTGAGAGGTCGTTTACTTTTCAAATTTACTATAAGATTAATGGGCTGTCGATGGACATATAGAATTCACTTTCTTTTAGAAATACAATAAGGAAATTTTCGTTTAGAGAGCAGGTCTGACGTCTTACGCACCCTTCCAGTAAATCATCTCTTAATTCTTTACATGCTCTGTGATACTGCTGTGGTCTTGTATTACTTACGTGTATCTTTGCCATCTTTTCCTTCTTTCTTTACTCTTTCTTTCTTCTCTCCTAACCTTTGCGCCATCATCGATAGGGATAGTTAAATTCTAAGGCACTTATAATTGGGTTTGTCTACTTATGTTTGTTTACTTTTGCTTTGAATCATCTGTACCAAATTAAGTTGTAAAGCAATAATTTCTGAACTTCCCTTTGTAGTTGTACATGCCCTTTTTTGTTTGTCATTATAACACTGTGTTACTTTAATGTTAAATTTGTATGCTACATATTCCTTTTGTCTTTTGTGTATTTAGCCTTTATGTACACATCCGAGTACCCACCTCATCATATTTTTGCTTATAACTTAAGTAAAATTAATTAAAATATGAAATATCGACCTGCGCCTTCAAATCTCCACTATTTAACTCTTTTGGAAGCTAAAAAACAAATAAGTACAACTGCAACGGGGGACTAACCATTTCTAGTACATTTCGATCTGTAGAATTGACTGGCCCAAGAAATTTTGAAATAGAGCAAGTAGTTTAGGAGCTATGCCACTTTTACTGCCGCTTCCCATTCGTTGTTCATACACGATATTGACGATTCTTGGCCCAAATAAGCACAATTGCAACGAGAGAGCGATCATTTCTAGTACATCTCGACCTTCAGAATTGACTGGTGCATGAAATTTTGAAATCGGTGAAGTAGTTTAGGAGCTATGCCACTTTTTACTGTCGTTTCGGTTCGTTGGTCTTACACGATTTTGACGATTCTTGCCCCAAATAAGTACAATTGCAACGGGAGGCCAACCATTTCTAGTACATTTCGGTCAGTAGAATCGACTGGTGCGAGAAATTTTGAAATCGGTTAAGTAGTTTAGGAGCTATGCCAGTTTTACTGCTGCTTCCGGTTCGTTGATCATACACGACTTTATTATTTTCAATATCCATCGAAGTAGCGAATATCTACAATTTTTTCCGTTTTAAACCTGTGTAAATTCCATAGAAAAGTTTTCCTTTGTACTAGTCTTGCGATCCATAGACTTTTAGTACTTTAGAGTTTCGATACAAGGTGATAAATCTGCCTCCAACGCCCTACGTCGTTTAGCAAATAATTAGGATCATAAATACAATTCCCCGAGTGGTGTTAATACGGCGCGTATCATAAGCTCATAAACATTTACCTGGCACATAATAATCCTTAATAATCACCGTCTGAGGAGCAAAGCCTTTAGGGGCGGCGGTGGCGGCGACGGGAGCGGTACGTTAAAGGGGGACTCGAGCAAGAGTTCGGAATAACGTGCAACAGCTACCTGATACCCTCGACGTTTCGCGCCTGCTGGATCCGACATCGGCGGCGGTTTTCGGAATAACGGTGTCGGAGGGTTTTCGCACGTGCTTCAAAATAAAATTAAACACTTCCTTGTCGTTATTTAGGAGAGTTATTAAAGCCGTTCCTTCGCTGTCGGTAACCGCAACGCTACGCGAATGGTAGGTGTAGGTATCGTTATAAATGAAGGAACCCGTCGTCGGAGCACGATGCTGCACGTGTTTTCGGTGTGGAAAAGGGGTTTTTATCTTGCGAAATGAGTTTCGCGTGGTTTTCGTGGGAGTACGATGATGATTTGTACTTGAATTTTGTGAAAGTCGTGTGCCATGAGAGAGTGACTTCACTCGAAAGAGTTTCGGTGTAAATGCTTAATTTATTTTGTAGCTGGCTTCAAAACTCTTAGGACTGGATTGTGGCAAAGGAGAAAAAAAGAACACAAATCATAATAATAATAAAAAAAGTAGGAACCGTGATCGATACGGGAATTAGTGGTTGCAATTCGGAAAACCCACTTAATCTTGTCTTCTTGTATGTGTAAAAATGGATCGTGGTTTGTTCGGATGCTTAAATCTTGAAAACGTCTGGATCAAATTGGGTACTTCCTTCTGCGCATTTGTTCGTAATTGCTACGCGAAGGTTTAGGAAAAAACAAAAATCGCAAAAAATATTGGGCAAAACGAAGTTTGCCGGGTCACCTAGTTAGTTATAAAGATGGAAATCCAGGCGGTACTAGCCCAATGGAAACGGCGTAGGTTCAAGTTCGAGAATTTATTAGTAACAAGGCGCCACTCTCTAATTATAAACTGGATCGCATATAGGTTCCTGGAGTCAGAGAAATCCTCCAGCTTCGTTGGTAAGTGAACGATGTTATCCGAATCGTCTACGTTACTGATTCTTTTATTCGGTTGTGAAGCGACCAGCAAAGCTACTCGAAAACTCTATTCAAGAAGAAAATAAAAGAAATAAAAATAAGTTGAGGCGAGAGAATAACGTTGAACAGCACTTTACTTGTCACTGAGAGCATCCTTGGGGTGTATAGGGTCCCAATAAAATTCAAATGAGCTAGTTTCGTATCGTACTTAAATAATGCTTACCAAAACTCTCGGTAGCTGCTGGAATTCCAGAGACTTCACAGACACATTACACCTTTACCACGACATAATTAAAAAAAAAAAGTGGAACTCACAATTAAACGTGATCCCCTTTAAAATACTAAAAGAATTGAATTTGTTATTCAACAAATATCTAACTAAATTGTTAACGGTAAGATAGCAAAAGTAACAAAACCTTTTGTAATTGAAAACAAATCCCCGACTTACTAAATCAAAATTAATTAAATAATTATAGGGATTTTTCCCCAAAAGCTCAACGAGACAAAACTAAAATACAGACGTGACTTAGTGTAATTGTGGTTCCAGTTGTCAACACTAGTACGACGTTGTTGTCGCTGTCGAGACGGAAGCTGTCAAAGATGGCGGTTTTTCTCACACTCGGTGTTGAAATGTCTGGAATCCGGTCGAACGCAGTAAATTTAAGACTAAGTCGGCATATAAAGCTAAGGGTAGGTACTAGGTGAATCGAAACCAACGTCCTTTTAGCTTCTACAATAATTATTAGATGTTCTTAAAGAATCTTAGTTCAATCCTGCATGTATTAGGTCCCACTAGCACTTTACGAGCACCCTAGAACATAAGAGAGAGAAAAAGACGGTATCGTAATTAACAAAAAGAAAAGCTCACCCCCGATAGAGAACAAAGCAAGCGCACAATGTAGCCGGTAGATCGAACAGTAAAATTGGGAAAGCGTAACTCCCAGATATCACAACGATAGTATTAAACTTTTCAGAGTGGAATTCGCGTGTAGATCCTCGACAAGCGACATTTTAAGGCGAAAACGGAATATTCACGGGGGACGACCTGTTCAATCGATACCAATACGTGTATCCAAAAGGCGCGAGATGTATCAAAACCTGCGAAAGCGGGGTGCCATCTACACGTCAGAAGTTGAAGCGAGGGGCCAAAAGTAACAATACCGAAACGCCGTGACAAATTTGCCGTAGCAATCCTTCAAGAACCTTCCTTTCAATTCTTCAGATGTGAAGATGTCATTTTCTTAAAAAAGCAAATGACATCTTAACATCTGGAAGAATCTTATTACATGGTCTCTCCAGAAACGCTATTGCCAAGGTGTTTGTTTGAATGGGGGAAAACAGAAAAACGGAAAATTTTCAATCTGTTCGTCGCTCAGCTTAATCGCACACTTTTAAAAAGAAAATATCATCGCAATTATTATCGTGGCAAACGGTCCAATTCGCCGGGACGTAATGGAAAAATAAAGTCAACGAAAATTCCCGGGTAAATGCTACAGATGGATATAATGGAACGTCTTAACGATACGTAAGGCGATCCCCTCGGTCTGGAGTTTGTATTTTAATACCTACTTGCACCGGGGAGTTTTATAAAACTTTTTAAACCCCCGCCGAGTCTCTCAGCCGGTATAAATATACATGACTGCCCGTAATATCAAGATTGTGCAAATTGCAACGGCGCCCTTTCAACGTAGTACATAGTTACAACATACGAAGGAATCCGACTTCCGATTACGTCGTCTTTGTCTCGCGCTGCTTTTAATATATTTTTAACGTTCGCACCTATATTTAATGGTTACCGAGGGAAAGAGGGCGTCGTTTATTTTCCCCTTCCCCGTACCGCCTCAAGGTACTTATTAAATTTTAACGTTTAATAATCGCGTTAACGGAGGGGAAAATGAGTGATGAAAAGCGCTCGCTTCGAAAAACGTTCTCGCTTTGAGGCGCTCTTTCGGGAAAACGGAAACGAGCCGTATTGTTTCCCGGTTTTATTCCTTTTTCGGATAGGCTAGCAGCCGTTCGTTCTGCCAACGAAACTTTAGGCAAATAACGGGTCTTGTTTAAATTTATTAAATTGGGGGTGGCTAATCCGGTATTAAATTACGAACGAAGTGAGCAGATTTAGGTGTACTTTAGGTAGCTACACTTTCCACCATATTTACAAACAAGGAAACTTCGAGACTTTTACAGTTTTTAGTAAGATTTCAGTACGAATGAAATGAATGCGTGAATTCTGAAGATGGTCTAACACACTGCTTCCCAATTATCTACCAGGTAAGATTACCTTAAGAGGATCTCCGTGATCGGCAGGCTCTCATCCTCCGTGTTCTTGTTCGAGGTATAACGTTACAAAAATCTACACACCTGGCACAGTATACTCGGACGTTTATAATTTTTCATATTATGCGAAGGACATCCAGAGACTAACTTAACATCTCAGTGCTAAATATACCACGATGCATCGTTAATTTGCTATATTTTTACATTTTTATTACTCTAGGTAATGACTGATAGAAAATATACAATATATACAGCCCGCTCTGGTAATAGGTCCGGCTATGGGCGGTGAGAAGAGTATTTTTCCTGCAATTATTAATACCTCCACTACTGACGCGCGCTCACGCCGTCTAAATTCACTTCGCGCTTTAGTAATAGGGCTACCACCGAAATTGTACGCTATTTCCTCGAGCTAGCATGCGGCCCTATTGACAGAGACGAATATGAAACCCGAGGTGAGCCAGTAGTGGGGGTATCGCTCGAGCGAGAATGAGGGGCAGCGGCCCTAGTGATAGTGGTCCTATTACCAGAGCGGACTGTATTGTTAGCAATTTGTTTAGTCTACGGATAATAAGCTCGGATCCGCGTCTGAAGCCGGTCGGAGGACGCAAGCGGAGACACTCTACCGAGGATCGTCGGCCGGGGTGACAGCCGCTATCTCTTCCAAAGACAACCAGCCCCATTTTACATTCACATTAAATAACTTGCTGTATCGAAATCAATACATAGTTGTACTCGTGTAGTTTTGTATCATTTACTACCCTTATTTCTAACAGTATATATCTTTCCGTAGGTACTTCAACTTCAAACTTAATTGACTTTGATGTTGGAGTAAATGGTTTATTAATTCCATGACGACATGGTGGAATTACGTTTTTAATGTAAACGAAGTGCCTCAGATATATTTCTTGTGGCACATCGTAAAAGGTCTAAGTTGGGGCTTGTATTGGAGCCACTTAGAGTGGTGTTCCCGTTCGTGCTTAATAAATATATATCGAATGTATAAGCTTCAAAATCCAAGATAGGTTTGTTTCGTCCTAATTTTGTCTTACACGTCCAGTATAGATTAAATCTGTAATAAGTAGGTTTATAGGTCGGATGAATTTTAAAGTGCCTTTATTGCTGTCGATTTTAAACGATAAAATTTGCAAGTTCAGACCAAAATGTTCTCAATTTTTCTTTAGTGTCTCACAATACCAGTTTATCGGTCCCAACGCTTGGTCGCTTGCTTCGCTCTTCATCGTGACCGTTAGTGCGGCCATTTTTAAACATAATGGACCACTGTCTCACTCCATCTTCACTCTCGTTACGTTGCTTCCGTACGCTTTACAAGTTTTCCGATGAATTTCAATTGGCTTGTTGCCTTCTGCTAATTACAAGCTGTTCACCGATCGCACTTCACAACTGGGCGGATTCTCTAATGCAACACACATTTGAAAAATCCAAAGTTCACTAACTACAAGCAACACGGACTTCGCGCTACCGCAGCTGGATGCGCATTGAGTGAGGGAACGCCCAAACGCTAAGTTGATGCCGCTAGCCCCGCCCTTTGCCACGTCAGCTCAACACTAAAGTCAGATTCTGGATAATCCTCGTATTAACTCTAATGAAGATGCGCATCCCACCGTTTGGAATCCACTGGTCTAATAGAGGCAAATGTGCTACTCCCAAACTACTTTTTGTTTTCAAAGTGGCCGTGTTACTGACGAGGCAAGATACTTTGTTTGACGTTAACCGTACAAGTTTTTCTTTTAATTTCCCATGTTTCATCATTGGTTTTTTATACACCCGTTTGTTCTAAAATAACGTGTTCTTCTCAATTGTCCGGATCAAAACGAACAAAACCGAAATTAGAATTGTATTCTCAGTCTGCAAAACTAGAACAATAATACCGTTCGTGAGAACAAAAAAGCGACGTGAAAAGGCGAAAAAAGGTTTTTGTTTTCGCGCTTTCCATCGTTTGTCCGTTTCGAGGTATGCACGTCTGGAAAAAAGAGATCGCGACGACCGAAAAAATAATAATGTGATTTATTACACCTCTTGAGATGGTCTTTGTTCGAACGACGGCGTATAATCAGGAAATACAATTAGGTAGATAAATGTAAAAACCGGGAATAATTAAAGAGTACAAAGCTCCGAATTCATCATATTAAAAATAAGCGTTAAAATCGCGATGGAAACGAAAGAAAAACAAAAGGGTAGCGGAGCGGTGGCGCTTGAAGGGTTGTCAGTTGCGCTTCTGCGAATCAAGGGGGCCGAACAAAAACAATGAAAGAGTCTCTCGCTCGCTCATTGTTTCAATGCCGCGCGGCGCTGCCGGCAACTCCTTCGATAATCACTCATTTTGACGCGTCGTCGTCGTCGTCGTCGTTTTCCACGATGTTCCACTCTCATCCGCGGCGAAGGCCTCCTCCGTTAACGTTACGGTGCTTACGCCTCATCCTCCCACGCTCCAAAACTCCTTCCGATTATTACGCGCATTTTCACCGCTTTCCGATTAATGCTTTTGCGTTGTCCGTGGGCCTATCCGGCGACAGGATAAATAATTATCGATTCCGCTTTCAGGAAAATGAAAGATGCTGATCTCAGCGCGGTATTTTCTTCTTATCAAATTGCTACCTAAAACTGCTCCACGATCACAATACCTAAATATATGCGTGCATAAATATTTTTCGGGTAATGCCGGGGTCGAAAAGCATACTTAACGTTTTCTTAGGCATGCTGTCAGCATTTTCAGAAATAATCGCAAATCATTAGGTACGCCTTCTTCGATGACCAAGATATTATCCGAAAAACATTTCCAAATTTGACATTGAATAAGGGAGGCTACATTCGACTACTGGCATTATGTGTAATAATAAAATGTATCCAAAATATTCCTTTTGGAACAAAAAGGAAGACAGCCAGTCAAGTTACTGGTGATGATTCAAAACAAAATTCTGAATTTTCTGGGAAGAGGGATCCATATGACATAAACAGTTCATCAAAAATAATCTTGCTATCAGGAGCAAAGTCTTGTCTTTCGAGACCATTGGATATTACAGATTAAATTAAAATGCTAGCTAGATGGAAAGTTAGATCCACCCATAACCTGACTAAGGTTTAATAACTGAAGCTAGGCTTTAAATTTAGCATATAACAAATATTTTCCGCATATTCCCGTGGTTGTGGCAAAACACTTAACGTTCATCTGAGCATGTTACCAAGCTTTCCAGAAGTTATCTAAATACTTTAAAGTCTTCAAGTGTCTTACCACAACCACAGCAATAGCCGGTAAGTATGTCCAAGCTATATCACTAGGGTTTCTAGGTTACAACTCATTTTTCTTTCTTTTCGTTAATCAACATCATTAAATTTTCTACGGAGCGTATGCTTTTTTCAGTTTCTTCCACATTTCTGTCCTCTGCTGGCGTCTTTCATCACCTTCCTATGATTATATTTATGCTAAAGCTTGGTTTATAACGAGCCTGGAGATTTCGAGGTATATTCGTGATTTAGTGGTAGTAAATCATGTTTTGCTTTGGCGTAAGTTTTTGGACATTCACAGCCTAGGATTCTTCAAGCTATTGCCTTGTTGTGTTTTAGCGGCAACGAGTCATTTACTTTACGTCCATTGATACAACATTCGATCGGACGTGGGTATTGGCAGGCATTTAAGGATTTCTTGGTCCATGAGCTGCTGTATCTGCTCCCTGACAGCTCGATTTTGAAGGAGTTTTTCAACATTTACTGCAGTCCAGTCCCAGAGTACAGAGAGGATACACAAGTCTACCTCTAGGTGTCAATTGTAGGAGAGGGTGGTGTATTACTAGCGCGACTTACAAATTAAGCAATAAAATGTTCTTATAATTGATTGATGCGGGAATCACTTGTTGACACTCCATAACGAATAAATAAATGCTCTTAACTAATATGGCCCTTATGTTAAATGCATGACATACAATACTATAATAATGATCACTATTATCGGTCAGATGCCATGTTATTTATTATTTTGTAACTATCATTGGTTGCCCATGCAACGTCAATCTACGATGGACCTTGTTCCAAAGGTTTAGACACGTACTCAGTTGTCAATGTTCTCGGATTAAAGTTGCAGGATTTACGTGTTGCAAATGAATATTAGGCGAAAAAACTTTGCTGAGCACCACGCACTAAGCACTTCACGGTGACAACAGATCATTACACGCATGATAACGTGCACTGCGTCAAGTCGCAGACCCTTCACTAAAACATATTTTCTTATCTTATCTTTTACCTTCCCATACCATTAAGTTTCGAAGGCACATCAAGCCTAAGCGGTGATTGTTGCCCAGGCAACTGTTTCAACTAGCAAAGTCTGCGTCACTTCGAATTCTTTTGGGAGAATTCTCCAAGGATCCAGTGTGTCTTCAAAGTTTTTGAAAATTCACGTTAGATGGATGGTTCCCAATATCCTTGAAATATTTGATACCATCGAGAAGTAGACGTTCTCTCTTGGACGTTGTTTTATTCTTTCTACAACGAAATAATTAATTAATGTAGGTTTTCATACATGCTTCAACAGCTGCATCGTACTTATAACAATGCACCAATACAATTTTAGAAATTTGCTTCTTGACTTACCTGCAGAACCAAAACCAAAACAGGTCGTCGCCGCTGTGATTCTGAAAGATGAGCGATGACCAATGTGTGCGAGAAATATGAAGAAAAAAGGGCAACATTACTCATTATCTTTGACTTTTCGAAAGTGAATTTCTAGGGGCATAGCATGCACGGCATGGCGTTCCACTCCAGCAACACTTCTTTTATCTGTCCTGTTTAAAGGGGGTAATCAGACAAATTCATGGTGATCCGCGTTGCCTATCCAATTGCTGGTAGAAGCAACTTCTGCTTAACCCCTTAATGATCATTTTGCTTACACCTTAGTTTCAAAAACATATAAACGAATGACCCAGCGACCACTGACGGGTTAACTGTCAATAGCGTCAAATTAACGCACTACCACAAACCCGCCGCCAACTCCACACTCAAAACATTTGTGATGTTCAAACTAGAGTCTCCTATAACATTGGCCAAGAAAAGAAAAATGTTTTTTGTAACATAAAGCGGAATAGCATACCACAATAGTAAAATGAACCTATCTAAATACGAAAATGGCCAACAAAAAGTTGTAACACTTAAGGTTTTCTTGTTACATTATACAAACCATATGTAGAACTGTACTATGTAATATTTGTTGGAAAAAAGTTTTTTAACCCCGTATATCTACGATGTTTATAATTTATATTAGCTGGACATCTAAGAAAAAATGCAAATATCAAAAATATTTATTTCGAACACACTATTTCTATTTTTCCACGTGGGGTCACATTTTCTCTCTCCAAACACCAACAGTAGTCATCCATCTTGGCTGGATCCCATCCTCCTTGGTACCGAATTTCCATTGTCCTTATTTCTTCATTGAATTTTTTACCCTATTCGTCGGTGACAAAGCCTTTACCCTCTTTATTCGTAACCTTCACAAACTTTTTCATGAGTCACATATGCTGGGGGTGTTACAGGTGGTTTCATAGGGTTAAGAGCTGGATTCAAAGCTGGTATCTTTGGAACAGCTGGATTTGCAGCATTCTCAACTGCTATAGACTATTACATGCATTCTAGATTAATTTATTTCAATAAACTTTAATGAAATAGTGATCATCTTGCAAATGTGATCTGCTCATAATCTAAATTTGTGGTGTAATAAGTCATTTGATAAAGACCTGCAATTGAGCCGAATATACATAATGTGAAGAGGAGGTGAAAGGGGTTTTTGTCTTCTTTTCGGCCAAATTTTAGTTACCTCGTGTTCATTCATAGCACGACTGTCCCACAAACAAAGAAACTCCTCATAAAATTTACTACCTGCAAATATAAATGGGTCTAATGAGCCCATTGAAAACTGGACGAAGTAGGGCTTGATGCAGATTTTTTCTATTATTAGAAAGGCATTAGCATTGTGAAAATGATGGGCTGAACTGTTTTACAAAAATCGTGTCAGCCAATGTAAATGTTTAGTTCTTCATTAATGACGGCGATATACTAGTTGTCGAAACATGTATCGAGGTTGAGGGTGGTAAGGGTAAAAATAATTTAATTTTAGATCATTCCAAGCCAAATATTTTCCTGTATTTCTTAAGGAAATCTAACATAATCGTATGAAAATCACTGCGCATTATTGGCAACAATCTCAACTAACGCAACTTTTTATGTACCTTCCTTTGTCCTTTCGTAGAATTAAACTGAATGTTTTCGTTTCAGGTACGTAGACGTCTTACGAGATCAACCCCAAAGCGATTAAAGCAAGCATCCCCACGCAAAGCCATCCATCATAATCATCCAGTCGAGGATGGAGGCACGGTAAAGCAATCCATATCGTACATACATCTTATCCTCGATCCTCGCTCGTTTAATTTAATGTCGGAGCGTATAAACCGAATACATTTGACTGCTACTGACAACTCAAATGTATCAAATCGCGACTCCCACACGCCACAGCACAAATACACGCATACATGCATACGGCGAGTCAATAGGCAACAATAACGCATCAGTCGACAGAGGACGAGGGGGGACGAAATCGGCGCACACCTACCCCCGAATGCGCCATCCACTTGTCACGCGAAGCGTAACGCTTATACACGCACGCACGTACAAACATGTCGGCGACATTTAAACAAAACACGCGAGACCTGCGTTAACGGTTTTAAAACTTCGACCCCCTTCGGTTAATGAAGGAGTCGGTAAATGAAGATAAATGATTTGGATATTGGATTAGGTTGATGATGTACGGTCTTTGACGGAGCCGAACAATGGTAGAACGAGGATCGCGACGTTTCAGAACGACTTCGCGAACGAGGGAGATAAATATATGTATTTACAGATACGTCGAGCGTAATTCCTCTTCTTCGCTTCCTTTTCCAATTCCTTCCAGGAATAATCAGGTCTCATTAATGGAAATTCTCCGTTTTGTTTTGGCATTTTTTCTTAGCTGCGCGACTTCTAAATCCGGATTTTTCTTTGTTTCGCTTGTTTTTGTTTTCGAGGGTAACGTAAAGTTCGTTTTGTTTCCACGACGCGTCTTGTTCTTGTTGATTTTCTATACAGCTACTTTATTTTAAGCTGCTGTGTACAATAGAAACGATTGCGAGCGAAGGTTGGCCTAATAGGCTTCCTCATTGAAACAAACAAATTGTGTCAGCTTTCAAGATCAATATTACTGAAACGTTATTTCGAGTGTTAAAAACAGGTTAGCGAAGCTACGAAAATATATATTTTTATCTTCCCAGTTTATTCATGTATTTACTTCTCCTATTATCCTATAGTAAGACTAATCAATCTTTTACCTTCTTCATTACAATATAAAACGTTATCCTATTCTTCAGTTATTTCTTGTACAAAAGTTTCTTCCAAATCTCACACATGGGAAAAGAGAACTGTTACTAACTTTTGTTTAAAAAAATGAAACTAATAAAAGGAATTGATAAACGGAAAGTCAGAAACGTGACCTATACTATAACACACCTCGTTGGTAATAACGAAAGCCAGCCCAGTGAAGACGGCGTAGGTTAAGGTTCGAGAAATAATAACAAGGCGCCACTCTCCAATTGTAAAACTGGATCACCCCTAAATGACTGGAGTCGGAGAGCACCCTCCGTAGTAGATGGTACGAAGTTATCCGAACTGTCTATACTAAATGAATTGCGATTTAAAATTAACATAAGCTAAATCAAAATTGAACTGAGGCGAGTAATTGACGTTTAACAGTACTTTATTGTCACTTGCTGTGTATAAAAGAACGAAAGGAAAGAATATCAATTAAGCTAGTTCACCTGCTTCGGTAACCGATGGAATTCCAACGGCCTTACAGTCACCTTACAACTTAGCTGAACATAATTATAAATAAGAATATATTCGATAATCCACCCCCTCCTCCTTAAAATACTAATAGAATCAAATATAATACTAATTAACAAACGTAACAAGAAAAGAAACCCTCTTTACTCGAAAACAAATTTGAATTCCCTCCTCGCGCTAAAAATACTAAAGTAATTGAATGTTGACAAAGGTAAAGAAACTCCTGTATACTCGCACACAAATCCCCAATTTCCTAACTTCAAATTAATTACCATATTCTAGGGAATTTCTCCCCAAAAACTCAACGTTACAAAAATATAAATAAAACAAATACAGGCGGAACTTAGCGTGATCTAGTTTTCCGTTGTCGACTTTGCACGGCGTGGTATTTGGTATCGGACGGAAGTGGTGCAAGATGGCGTGTTGTCTCGCACGTGACGAAAACAAAAACTAGCTTTTAGCTCCTACGATGATTCTATACTCGTTAATACTATCTTACATTAGTTATGCCCGCTTGTACTAGATGTACCAGCCTTTACTAGTTCTCTACAACAACGTGAAAGATACGATAACGATATGTAATTAACAAAATAAAGGAAGAGTCTCCTCCAAACGAGGGAAAAGCAACGTAGACGGCTAGTTTGAACAGCAAAACTTGGGGAAAAGAAACTTAACGATACTGTTCACTTACCAGCGTCGAATTTCCGTATAATCCTTGATAACGAGATTTAAAAGTGAAACGGAATATACTTAGGCACGGAAACCGATCTGTTTAACTCAACGTTACGAAAGAAAATCTTTTACCACGTCCGCATCCAAACGGCGTAATTGGTATCATTGAATCAAAATTACGAACGCGAGGCATCATCCACACGTCAAGCATTAAAGCGAGAGATCAGAAAATATTAAAACAGAAAACTGTAACAACATAGGAAGCCTAACAATTGGCCGTAACAACACCGAACAAAATTAGTAAGTGGATATTGTTGGTTTTGAGCCAAGTATAACGATATACGCAGAAAGATCTACTGTAGAAACTTTCAGATGTTAATCAGTGTACTTTTGTTGCGCAACTAAATAAAAGTACGGGCGACTAATAAAGTATTCGTATATTTTAAATGTTGGCAAAAACGGATTTGTACGCTTCGCTTTTTTAATTTCGACTCAAGTTTCGAAACTTTAAATTGGCTTTCGCGTAAAACTAATTAAGTTATTTATTGGGTTCTCGCGATCTAAGGACGATCTTGGTCGCTTTTAATTAAAAGCGTTATATTTACTATGGTCGGCACGTTTTATTTTAGACAGACTTTACTTGGAAAATTATTCATTAACTGGAAGAGCCTGGCGCGTCCGTCGTATTCAGTATGTACAGGTAGTTTCTTAAGTAATACAATTATTGATAAGCAAATTTTCGTAACATATTTCACTTAAATATGTTCTAAAATAAACTGTTTGAACGAAGAATTGTACAAGGGATGATATAGAAATTTGGCTATAATCTTTTTATTTCGTTAACTACAAATTGCAACGTGATATTACAATATAATCTCTACTTAATTGAAAACAATTGAGAACACAGATTGTAACGTGTAACTATTTTTTTAACCATTATCAAAGAACTTTTTTCGGAATCCCTGCAATCCACCTCTTTATACCAAATTCAACCTCATTTAAGGTCTCAAATCGAACACCCCGTAGTGGTTTTTTCAAATTTGGGAACAGATGAAAATCGCTGCCTTTCGGTAGATAAGTAATGCATTACGTTGATTATTATTTGTAACAAATGATACTCGGAATACTGCAGTGTGATATGCATACATATTCAACAAGAAATGATTCAAATATTAGAATATCTTGACTTGTAGTGTTCTTTCGAAATTAATTTCTCCAGTTTCAGGACCCTAATTCTTTATTCACCGCTCAACATTTACAAGACATTTATGATAGCAGGTTCTTCGCAACCTTCACCTTCAATAACTAAATATGTAAGAGCAAAGTGCAAATTAAGCTTTAAAGGAAAATTTCTTAAACCAGCATGAGTTGTTGACGAAGCTCTTTTAGTAGCTGGAATCAAATCAAAATCAAAAGGCACAATACAGTCCCCTCTCACTTTCTCTCCGAATTAAACACTTCCATAACTGGTATTTCTCACTAAGGCAAGTTCCTCAATTGGTTGGGGAGATAAAATGCAATTTTAATGACTTTTTTAACTCTCTTAGTCGAACAGTCTAAAGTGGCAGCTGTAAATTCGACATAGAGAAACACAGTTTGAATCTATCGTTCGGGATTCCGATCATAATGGCAGAATCATAAACGAGCAATTTCTCATTTGATCCTTGGGGAGCCCAAATTGTTACTGCAAATCATAATTTGGAGTTAACATTATCGTGGCGTTTTCCCATTGTAAACAATTCTAATTTTCTATGCAAGGATGCAAATATTACTTCATACACAATTTCGCGTTAGAAACTTGGAACAAATTTGGAATTGAAGTTTTCGTCGAATAACGTAAATTCCGTCAAAAATCGACATTTTCGTTTCTGGCCAAATTTTAAATCACTCCACTGCTTTATTTATGGCTCGATCACGATCGAACAGACCTTCTTATAAGCAAATTTTATCTAGAAATCGAATAGGATAAGAACGAACGCGCTATATCTAATAGATAGAACTATAACTAGCTAGAACGAAACTACCGTAATTTCAGGTGAGAAAGTTTTTCAAATTTCAAAGTATCCTATCTGCAGAACGGTAAGACTTAGGGACCTCCGGTTTGTTTCGTTTCAATAAGCTCCTCGAGTACTTTGAGCTTACCGAGATTGAACCTTAGCGTGATAGGAAGTATGTTATCTCAAAAAAAAATTTTTTGCGTCCAATCGGGTTCAAAATATATCTGGCTTGATTTTGACCCGTAGAATGCAAATCTTTCGTTTCTCGATATAGAAAAAGGTTCGTCTGTTTGCGTTTGAAATGGGCCCTATCAGATAGGTCTCGACTAGTAGATTCCAAATATAGCATCATAAACGCTGTAGCCTCCAACCGTTAGGAGATATCGACGGTCAAGTTTAACTTCGCCCGACCGCGTTCATTCATACACCAATCCACGCGTCCTGACCAGCTGATTCCAACGATATATGATATGTTTAGATTATTTCAAACGGTTGCTGAAAAAAATGTAAAAACGACGCAAAGAATCTAATAATACCTTAAAATACCTAAAATCGTACACCCATTTCGGCTTCTATGGGACTTAGGAGGTCAACCGACGCGTGTTGACCAGCCGAATTGAACGGGGTGAGATTTGTTTATTTTACTCCGACGGTTACCGAGAAAATCGCGTAAAAACGCGAAGAAATGCAAAAAATCGGTAAATTGCATCTTCGGAGTGGACTTTTTAAAGCTACGAAATTCGCTCCTATACCATCGAAGGAGCTCATTTTTGTGATTCAGAATCGGATCGCCTTTCTATCGTTGATAGTTTAGGCGCTAAAAGCGCATGAACTTTGCCTATTTCCCACCTATATTATACAGTTTGGTAGCTTTTCGTGGATGTCAGCAATTTTTTGCAAAAGTAGATTAAACTGCTTCGGAATGATAGGTAAGGTTACTTAATCCAATGCATTTCTTTATTATTCTCTTTTGTGCTTTTTTATAGAAAATTGCTGTTATGGCCAGTTGTCTTTTATTGCCAAACGAGTAACTCCACCAGCAAGACCGATGTGTGTTCTCTGGTTTTGAAATTAAATAGATATTTTGATTTTGTGATCAAGTGATGTATCTATGGTTTAGAAAATAGAAGGAGAATCTTGAAGAAGAACGACCCAAATATCACCCAAGATCCAAATATTGTCTTATTGCCCTACAAGTTTATTTCGATTTTGGAGCGTGTGGTAATTGCTTTTTAGGAACGACACCTTATACCTACAATGTCTACATCCTCACCATACTCATTTCCAGATATTAATTTCTCGTTTATATCAATCAGATCCGCGCACAGCTTGACAACCGGTTAGCCTGGTGTCTTTTTACGCTCATCAGTATTCCGCAGTTCGCCGCCGTGTCCTTAACGACGCCGATGTTTGGCTTTGACATAACCAGTTAGTTCGTATTAATAACTTGGCCGGAGAGTTTAGCAGGCAGCCCGGGTCGGTCTTCGTCGATGTCGGCGGCGAAGTAGATTTAGCCGAAGAGGCGAATGGAAAAATGACATTTTTTATTTCGTTTCGTCTTAAACAAAGTTTACGAGAGAGACGAAGAGGCGGTGGGAGGACGTGGGATTCGTCTGTCCAGAGGAACGGGAAGTCAGCCGACGAAGTAAGGTACGAACGCGAAGTAAGGGGTGGGTGAGAGGGTGGTTCCGGGCGGAAAACCGCTTGTCTCAGACAGCGGCTCAAATTGAAACGTAATACTTTCGTAGCACGCGCCTTGACGTTAAGCAAATGAGATCTGTAAGGCTGGGATGAGGAGATTTTTCCGGACTGGAAGTTGCCTAATTAACGTGAGCAGACGGTGAAGAGATGACTTTTGATTTGTGTGTTTTTTCACGTAATTATTTTGTGCCTTTTCGGTAAATTTTCAGCTAATCAATAAAATATGATTCCTAAAATTATTTTATACCTTTTTTGTATATATATAATATATACACGATATTGAAAGGAATTTTTCTGAAATTTTGAGCTAGTTAATAGGAATTTAACCTTTAGAAATTCATGAAATTTTGAATTAAGGGTATCAGGTTTAGGTAGTAGGCTCACATGGTGACGAAATTAGATTTAAAATGTTCCTTTAAAACAGAGTGAATCGATGGACAATATTTAAAACTGGAAACCGAGTGATCAATAATTTCATCATTTCTCATAAATTAAACTTTAGAAATAAAATTAGGGAGTGAAACCGGATACAGGCGGAAAACGAGAGTACCTTCTCCCTACACAATTTCTCCAAGATTTAATTAAGAACTTATATTTTTGTTTCCGGAACTCTAATTAAACAATAATAATACATAAGACGATCTCAATATTTATGTTGAGTTCGCGAGCGATACGTAGACGCACCAGACTTCCCCTTCCAAAGAAAAAGAAAGGGGTGAGTCGTTCCTCCGTTTTCATCGAAAAACTTACCGCCGGCGCGTCCTTAGCGCCACAAGGTACTTTACAAGTAATTAGAGGCAATTACGGCACGTCGTTATACGGGATCGCGTCGGAAAATATACATCTTCCGTAGTTCGCGCCGTTTCGCCAAAGTTTCGTTCCGTGTTCTGCGGTGGATGCGGAAAGCAAAATATCGCCCGATCTCTCCGAGTATATTAGCGGCAACTTTGGCTTCGTAACTTCGCTAAGAAGAAGAAGATTCTCGCAGCGAAACCGGAACGAGCGGGAATAACACTAACGATATTCGAAGCGCACGTATATGGTATATGCGGGTATGTATGTATATTCGCGTGTTAGACTCGCTACGAGCTCTACACCGGATTCTAGACATCCGTCTGTTGACCTAATACGAGATGTGTAAACTTCGAAATTCGAATTTCACGTAAAAGTTCGTATTTTAGTTTCGACTGTGATGGAGACAGAGGAGGAGGGCTACCGAAAATTTGTATCAACGGTATTTATCGTAATTTATATCATATTGCTGTTGGAAATAATAAGGATTACCAATTGATCATTTTCCACGTTACGCCCTAGGAAATTTTATCTGAGAATTCGTTATGACTCACTATATCACATCGGTAAACTCATCACCTAATATAGCAAAATATCGTAAGCCTTGAACATCAACAATTGCCCGGTGACGAGTTTATATATGAGTAGAAATTTCCCAAATGAGCCTATGATTTTTGATGCCGTAGGGAAAATTAGAACTCAGTATTGGAAAATAATCTGCTCATTAGTATCAAGTCAGGTTATGAACATATTTGAGGAAAATGAATTTATTTATTAACAGTGTGCGATTGAAAATTTCTGCACCATTGAATTGAAAAATTATTTTCCCTAAAGTAGGGTTAGGGTTAGGTAAAAAAATGCCCAAACACACTTAACCAGAAATGTTTAAGAAAATAGTTGCACCAATACTTAAAGAATCAAAAAACGTTAAGCATTAAAATGCGATTCCTCAGAAAGATAGATAGAGAAACAAGACTAGATAAAGTAAGAAACTGTACAATCAGAGAAAACTTAAAAATACAGCCTATAGCAAACAAGATAGAAGAAGGACTACGTAGATGGCTAAGGCACTTTATGAGAATGGGAGAAGATAAACTGGTAAAAAGAGTTTTCAAAGCCAAAACAAGCAAACAGAAAACTGAAAGGAAGGCCAAGAAGATGTTGGATAGAGGAAGTAAAGGAAGCGACATGACGAAAGGTATGGAAAGGAATCCCACCGTGACTAAACTCCATAAACCCGACACCCAGAAGGGTATAAGGGTTAGGATTGAGTAACTAAAGCATATTACGTAAACAAAACCCGTAAGAAAAAGATTAATTATTTTCGATATTGGTTCGAAAGCTGCGTTTTTTTTTTTTTTTTTGGAAGGTGGGCTTCTTGCTCTTGAGGGCAAGAAAACTCGGAAAACGGAATACCATGCAGAAATGAATATTACTGTCTTCGACTCATGGTTTCAAGATGAATTATCTGAACTGCAGTTACTGTTCTGGACAATGCTCCATATCATTCTCTAAAGGAAGAAAGAATACCGACTTCATCATGGAAGGAAAGTGATATACCAAATTTGTTACGCCTAAGAAAATTGACGCACACCAACATACATATAATGGGGGCACAGCTATTAAACTCGGTGAAATTTGATAAGGAGGAAATATAATGCATCTGCAGGTCGATGAAGTGGCAATTTCAGCTGGTAAAATTGTTTTAAGATTACGACCATATCACTACGAGCTCAACCCAATTGAATTGGTGTGGACCCAAATTAAAATGCAGTTGACTCAAGTAATAGAACGTTCAAAAGGCTTGGTGTGAAGAAACTATTATTAGAAGCTATTAATAATGTAACCACGAAAAATGGGGGAAATATATCGACCATATCACCGAGGAGGTATTAAAGTTGTGGGATTTGGATTATCATCCAATGGATTCACCATTTATTATTAATATCGGAAGCTATGATATGGTGAAGTGAGTTCTGAACGTTCCCTGCCGTTCGTATTCGATTCTGAAGTAATGTATGTTCAGCAAACCTTATTATTAACCTGATATGTACTTACTAAAATGATTTCTTATTAGAATGGATACTATTGGAGATATATACGCAGCTAAAAAAGATATACATTAATAAACGAGGTAGCTTTATTAGAAACTAGGTGACCCGGCAAACTTCTTTTTGCCCAAAATTACTTTCGACTTTTCTTTTTCCTAAACCTTTGCGCAGCAATTACGAACAAACCCGCAGAAGAAAGTATCCAATTTGGTTCAGTCGTTTTCAAGTTTTAAGCATCCGATAAAAGCACGATTCATTTTTATAGATACAGATTTCTTGATCATAAGAACCCAGCTAATCCTACACTGGTAAAAGTCAACATATGTACAATAGAATAAAAGTTATGAATGGATGAGAAATCCAGCTAAGAGTATTTTCATAAATAGAATATAACCACAAAATACATATATTGATTTTTTTAATGTCAAATAGGGATGAGTAATACAACCAAAAGTATGCTCAAAAAATACTGGTTTAAGCGCTTAAAAGTGCTGTATAACGATCAAAGTGTGCTGTTTAAATATGAAAATATGCTCTATAAAAATGAGAATGAAGTTTTAAAAATATGTAGGTATATTCTTTTAAATCTATAGGTAAGGTTAAGTAAAGTAAATGGAAAACTTTTATTTTTATTCAAGAACATTTCTTATAAAAAGTAGAAAAGTGAGAACAGAAATAGAACACAAAAAATACAACATGAAACAAAAACAGATTTTATTTAATTTTTGATTACAATAAACGACAAACATCTCACTTAAATTGTCAAAAAGGAAACTGTCTGTTTGCGCGAGTAACATAGACGCAACAATAGGAATACCAAGGAAAGCCTTATTTAAAAATATTATTAGGCACCCGGCCTATATAATTCGCGTATGATATTTCTATGCATGGAAATACTTCTCTCCACATCCACTGATGTTATCGATGCAAATTTAAATGCCTCTGCTTCATTAAAAATGTATTTCTTTTTCTAATATAATAATTTCTAATTTGTAATACATATTATAATTTTAAATAAATTTTTATACCTACTTATAACTTTTAATTGCACCGTAATTCAAATGGGGCATGAATATACAAACAGGGAGCATAAAAGCACCCAATCGTGCAGAATGTTTTACCGGAGCTGTATTGCCTGGTAGGATGGGGAATTACCGGATGAGAAAATCTAAAGGATTTCAATTAGATGCGCCGGTAATGTAGTTCTCTTTACTGAACTTTAACGTTATGGGTATTTTGTATTAATATCATCGCAATATCGTTTCGATTCAATATAACATGCATTTATTTCGAAAAATGACATATTATTCCCCAATATGCAATATATGCTCTTATAGATGAAATATGCAAAAATATACCCTAACAAATAGGGCTGAAAATTCATATTTTGGTCGAGAACAAATTTCTGTCTTGTCCATTCCTTTATCAGATATATGGAAGAAAATACACATTTACATATTTCTGGTTGTCCTAGTGATTAGAATTGAAAGAGCTTGAAACTGCATTAATAGATTCGTCCGGATACTAAAGTCCAACATTGCACATTATACATCTAAAACTGGTTACCTCATGATGTTATGCTGATGCTTAGACGAACGAGGAGGTCATCAAGTACATCATCAATGATTTTTTATTCCTTCTTCTTCGTGTATTGACATTTTAATTATTTTGCTACAAATTTTAGGCCGAAAGAAGTTAATTAAGGCTGAATGTTGGATTTGGACAACGAGTCCAACATCTTTAGATTAATTTTACCGTCCTCCACTGATCCCCAGCCAGTTCTGACCAACTAACTTTAACAAATTACCTTCACCAGTTACACTTTCGCTCATTATCTCTAAACTATTTCCGCAGCGGTGGAAACAACAAGTTTCCAACTCGGACCATTTTTCCTAGGCCACCGTCTCGTAGAAAACAAGGCGGCGCGCGATGGTCGTCCGGCTTCTCGCAATTGACATTTCTATTAGAACTGTCTCCTTCAGTACACGCAGCGGTCATCAATTAGTGCTCTCAGTCGAGCGACCTCCGAACAAATCACCAAAGTTCGTGGCAGCAGATAAAGACGCTCGTACACATACGCACCCATACACCCACACACCCATACCCGCGCGTGTACTCCTCCGGTCCGGTTTCGAAGCTATTCCGGTGACGCTCCGAAGAGATCTCGAGGCAACAGCTTCCGTTTCGTCCTCGTTCTCTCGGAGCGTTCGCGCCCGGTGGATCGCGGACGAGTAAGAGAGAGAGTGATCCGGCGAACTAATGCCGTCTAATTGACAGGTTGTGTTCGATCGCTTGCGTTACACGGATATAGGTAATTAACGTCAGAACCCGTGTTCCTCCAGCGACACTGGTCTAGTATTAGAGTCGGTTTCGCGTTACATTACATGTATTTAGGATCTACGCCGCAACACAATACCTAATTCACTTAATTACGCTAATCTACGGGAACGTACAAATCCCTTGGATTTATGTTCGTGCGGCAACCAACGACTCGCAGGATCTGCGTATGCATGTGGGATACGCATCTCCGACGACACCATGTGGTGTGACAGCGTGTGACGGTAGCTGGTTTAAGGATATATGTACACTCTGATGATGTGCTAAATCCGACGAAAATACTAGTCCACCAAGGCACCCATATTTCATTAACGAAAAGAAATTCATCGTGCGCTGTGGAAATAAAACGCTTTCTTATTGAAATGAGCATCTAGACTTCTGTAACCAGAGCCAAACGAAAATAGTTTCTAAAACCGAATTCTCGAAACAGTGATGGAGACTAAATATGGAAGAGAAAGTAAGGGCTACGTAAAAGTGAAGCTTTCGACTGCAATATTATCGAACCCATTCCTTTTGGATTTGTAGTTCAGTGCAGTGTAATAGTGAGTTATTACGAACCTAGAACTAAAGCTCTGGCATGTAAAAACTGGAACGACATATTCGAAACGTTGGTCCTCTTAATCTTCCGAACGCACACTTAATGATCCCATTTTCTCCTAAATGCGTGCCCTCTGTGCTGATTTTCTTTCTTCTAATATGTTGTTTAACTCGCTTAATGACTGAGTGGTGAAAATCATGCTTCACAGTGAGAAGATCCGGCGTTCGAAACTAGGTCTCGGCAAAGCGCAACAGTTTGAAATCCTAAAAATGGACCCGTTACCTCAAATATGCTGCCAAAAAGTAAGGAAATACCACTGGGCCGGCCAGAAGCGGTACTGTATACATACATATGTATACGGCTCTGTGGCTCCGAGCATGCCCTGGGCCTTTAAGGATTGTCGTGCTGTTATATATATGCATATATATATATATATATATATATACATAGTTGTACACTCGTGTAGAGTAGAAACTGCAAAAATACGCACGTTTGATACATATTGGGGAATTCCTTAATTGAATTTCTCACATGTACAAACATCAAGCATATATATATATATATATATATATTTGATACATATTGGGGAATTCCTTAATTGGATTTCTCATATCTACAAACATCAAGCATACTATATGTATGTATATATAGTATAATATATTGTTTCTATTATCATTCTTGCCATCACCACTTCTTCCTGCAATACCCGCACATTTTTCTCAAATTTCCTCCACTAATCTCGAATAATTTCGAAAGAAATATGGCTCGATTTCGTTTAGTGCATTTATAGAGGTGTCGACTGATTTAAAAAAGAAGGGTGGCTTATGTATTACAATCAAGTTCGATGAGAAATAATATCCTACATTCGGTGATTTCCAAAAAAATCCGGCAGTAGAAGGGGTTGTCGTTCAATTTTTAAATCCTTTGGACAAGTGGTTTGCCCGGTATGAGCTGTATGTCTGCTAAGGGTTTGAGATATTTTTCTTAGAAAAGACGCTCAAGAAATGGCATTTTCTGAAGACTCCGAGGAACCCTATTAATAATATAGATATATAAACAATTCCCGTCCACCACGTGACTACCAAATTAGGCAATCCAAATAGCAGCAGTTGGTAGTGCATTATTACTTTATGTAAAATATTGCAGCAACTGGCGTATTATAAAGTTTTAATTAGGGTGCGCATTTTTAAGATAAAAATAAATTGTTTTTACTTTTTTTATTTACTTTTGATTTTACCGCTAGATAGATCGTTAGTTTTTATTCTATGCCTCTCAATTTGAGATGGATTTAAGTTTAATAATTGCGACAATTCATTTATTCAGTTGGTCTAACAGCTGTTGTTACGTTAACAGTAACTACACCTATGTCAAATCCTAGTATGGCCCTAGTGATATGCAAAAACCATAAACCTACCAACACAGAAATCCCCAGATTTAAAAAATTGCTGGTCACGTGGTGGACAATCATTCTCTCTAAGTCTGTACGAATAGCTTAAATTATTATTTCGTTGAGTTGTGGTGTCAATGATTTGGGCCATCTCTTTCAAACTACCCAATATAGTACTTCATTTAAATAACTAACAAGAACCAGACGCACACACGTCATTAGTAACAAATCGATCCAGTCAAACAAGAATTACAAAGAAAATAACGCGCTTACACCCTTAAAGAAAAAGACTATTACACGAAAGTATGAAAATAACGTTAAAATGTGGTTATACCTTAATCATTGCTTTTTTAAATTTCAACGGTTCAACGTTTCGCTCTCCATACTGTCACTTTCTTCAAGAATACTAAAACTAGCATCTCCTTCAATTTCAGTATTCTTGAAGAAATTGGCAATATAGGCAGCAGGGTCCTAAAGAATTTTATATCACCTCATCAACTGTTATATGTTATAATTCCGGATTCAACGTGAAATAAAACAATTTCTAATAAAATTCCTGGCATTTCATACATACAAGAGTTGTAATTGTAATATAGTGAACGAGGAAACGGACATCCGAAGGCTTCTGTAAAAGTTTCTGGGAATGGTATAGAATTTTTTCTATTCACAGACAATAATAACACATTCTCTGGCAGAGAATTTGACCAAGGTGCTGTTCTCTATTTTGCACGTATACCTCGTTCTCAAATGGAAGATGGGTGACTTGTCTCCCATCGATACTGCCGGTGCAAATGACTGTAAATAGAGATTAAAGCACTTAACTAGATTAACCTACACTACCAAAATACATATGAGCAAAGGACAGCGAGCAAATTTCCCCAAAAGATTGAGTTGGAAGTGTGGGAATATATCTAGAATAGAAATATCTAATAAAGTCGTAAATCACGATCATAGATTACATATATTTTTCATAGATTTATTAAGAAAGTTTGAATTTGACCACATATTCTACGAGCCTAACTTTGGATAAATCAGCTAAGGAATTCGTTAAATTACGATTTTATCACAACACTAAGGCCCTTCCCAAAGTTTTTAAAAAGTTTAATTTACAGGTCGCATTTAAATCAGCTAATTCATTAGGTAATCTTTTAGGAAATGCCAAAGATATAAATTGAAATTAATCAAAAATCAGGTATCTACGAAATTGGTTGTCAAGAATGTGGCATAAAATACATTGGACAAACTAGGCGATCAATTCTAACACGGTACAAGGAGCACATTGCTTATTTTCGATTCAACAGGCCAGCAAAATCAAGTGTGACCGGACATATTTTGGACAAAAAACACGCTACGCCAATTGAAAGTTTAAAATTAATTAAGGCGGTCGAAAACAATAGGGAACTGGATAGCTACGAAAACATATATATTTATAAGAATAGAGAGAGAATTATGAATGCAGATGGAGGGCCTATCCCAAATTCCAAATTGTGGGAGCTATTGAATTAAATTTTGGATTCTTTCAACCGTATCGACACGCTGCATAGAGCATGAAATTTAGGTATTAATACACTTTCCCCTTTATGGGAGTTCAGTGTCAACAGTGTTTTGGTGTGTTTCGCACGTTCATTGTGTGATGTTCATTGTACAGTGGTTTGGTGTTGTACAGTGTTCGTTGTGTGGTGTTCGTCTTGAGCCGGATTCGCTAGTGACACTGAATTCCCCAGTTTTCCACTGAGGATGGCAACTTGGTTGCCGAAATACGTATCTGGATTTTTCAGAAAGGTGTGGTAAGGGTAATTTTATTTATTTTATATTCCTAACCTGATAGCAAAAGGTACGGTATCAGGTTAACAATTTTAAACTACGCATAGCTGTAACAGGGGCTCGATTCCCGAATCTTCTCATTGTAAAGCATGTGATTTACCATCTAGCCACTAAGCGGGTTTGTTCGCGAGTATTAGTACAAGACAAAAAGTATAGTAAGGGTAATAGCTATTTTTGAAGTTCGTTCAAAACGGCACATATTCCTACTGTTATCATAACAGTTATACTTAATCAAAGGTAGTAGTCACGTTAATTAGTTCATAAGAAAAATAAATAGAGCCAATTACAACTCTAAAGAATCGCAGCACATTGTTTTCAATTATTTTAATTTGAGAAATTTGATATAACGCCTTTTACCTGAAATACTACAAAACTGAACTGAATTGCGCTTCATAGAGCAACTTGAAGTTCATTTCAGTCGTAGTCTAAATATGTGGCGGTCTCCATTCATCGCGGCATTTCGCGAATTATTACGAATATTATACCCACACAAAGAGATTTATATCCAATCAGATATCAACGTCGAACGAGCCTCGTCTCTCATCAAATTTATCTATTCCAATTATAATTTTTGGCTCATAACCTCGTCTGCGATTCAGTTGCATCGAAACAAGTACAGACGCTCGCTCGCTCCATACATAATACGTATAGATACGTGCACACATAATATTACATCAACGGGCCGTGATCTAAACGATACATAATGAAAACCGCGCTCTCAACATCATAGCATAATTTCGAAGCGGTTTGTACGGCGTTCAAAGCGAATTTCGAAAAGTAGATTGGAACGGGCGGTCACATAAACCATTCGGAAAAACAAATTTTCACGGCGAGCGCGTTCTTCTCTTTCTTCTTTGCGTTATTCGTCTTCTTTTTCTCGCTTAAGACGATTGGGGAGTACGAACTGGTTTCGGCGAGAGGCGGCCTGTTGGAGTGCGGCCAATGCCAGAGATCATCTTGGGTGCTGTTACTTTAATGGCATACAGTGGAATAATACGGCCACGGCTCTTAGATCCGTGACACTTTACGTTTTCGTCATTTATTTATTCGAAGCCTTTTTCCTCGGTCCTTCCTGTGCTCTTTCCTTGCCCTTTTTACTTGTTTGTCGGAGAATTGCTTTCTGTTTCGTTGGATGCATGCATTGGAACGGGGGAAATCAAAGGAAGGTTTCGTTCACTTTAAATTTATGTGGAGATCGATTCAAATAGATGTTAGTCTTTTGGGCTGATTGGAGCTTGAGATGATTACCGACTCGAACTTGGGAGGAAGAAAACATTTCCTTAAATTTTGATGCAGCCAGCTATATATCTTTGTATTTCGATCCTTTTTCTAACATTTCAGCACGATGAACCTCTGTCTGCTATCCAATATCTACTGCTTAAATCGCAATAATTTCCAGTGAAATTCCCGACCAATCAATATGCAATAAGCCCTGGCATTTGCGTGATTAATGACAGTTATAAAAGTGTGTGCTCGGTTTCAAGCGGCGGCGGCGGCACTTTTCGACAATTAAAATAATACTCGTCCGTCAACGGGTACAATTAACTGACACATGTAGCGGTGCGGCGCAATACTCAAAGGACGCTCCTCAATCCGCACCGCGTAAACGAACGCAGTACACGCACACGCACAAAGGGGGAAAAGTATCCGAGAAAAAGAAAAGAAGCCCGAGGAAGCCTCTCCCACTTCACATGCTACACGGGCCGTAAACCGTACCGAAGAATGCCGCAAGTTTTACGATGAACTTTACTGTTCACTTATTGAGAAGTTATTTGTTAGGAGGTTCTTAACCTGGCTTTGTACATAAATAAACTTGGATTTATTCTTTCTGTGTTTTACTGGCCGACTTCGCCCTGAATTTTATTAATTCTTTTACTGCGCCCCATTCCTCATTGAGTGTCTTATGTCTCCACGTTTAGGGGTAAGTGCATGAGTCGGAGAGATAAGGAACGTCTAATGTTTCATTAACTTCAGTTTTAGATCCGAATGAGTAGTCGACCATTTGGAGATTTTAGGCAATGATTGAAGGCGTTGTTCTTGAAAAAACATCTGTTATCGAGGTATTACGTTTTATTAGAGGAGTGGTAATAAACCAGGCATTTATATGTAGTCGAGGTCTCCTCTAATTTAATATGCTTGCTGTCGGAAGATATATGGGTGCGTTCTTCTTTTCGTGCTGCAATTTCATTTTGCGTAAAAATAGAAATAAAGTCACGTCTTTCATTAGAAATATTTTTTTATAGGAAAGTATCAGTTTCTGCAGATTTTCATTCGGTTTAGTATTGGGTTCTATTTATACTTTTCGGATACCACGCACGCCACCCTTTAAGCATTTAATTACCGGGTGTTAGCTTCTTTTTCCAGTCCAGCCAGAGACGTTTAATGGGAAAAAATGTAACTAGAAATAAAATTATCAATTATTATAAAAAGCATCGATTAAAAGATAGAAAGCCATGTAAGAATTTAAACACATACATTCAACACTTTCACATCACAGGAATTCCTAATAACGACTGGATATAAGAAATCAAGGATACTTGGACATTAACAATATAGACATCTATAACAACGTCACCATGGTGAAGTGTTATCCGTGGTAAATAGTAAACAGCTAGTTATTTGGGCAACGGAGAGATAATGTAATAAACTTGGGATGGGGAAACGTCCTGGTTTCCGAGAAAGTGAAGGTACGTTGGGTTGAAGACGAAAAAACAACAACACGAAAAGTCGAATCGAAGTACGATTTTGCTGCGTTGAAGGTGGATTGAAATACAAGTTTCAACTATATTTAGACCCCACCGAAGAAAGAATTTAAGCGGGGGTACATAACAAGAATGTCATCGAATAGAAGAAATTACATACTGACACACAAAACACAATAGGTAATTATTTTCAATTTATGTCAAATTCATGCTTTTTATGATATCGTTAATTAAGAGCTAAGCTGGAGCAATCTTGTTTATTATATTATCTAAATTCTCAGTCCAATATGCTCACGTGTCTATATGGCGAGCATGTTCAAAGTATCAACAAAATCTGCAAGCCTCGCTGGAGGAAAAGTTGCACTTCGACATATTGGCACATTATATGTTTCACTCTTAACAGGCTATTTTTGGTCTAAATCTGAATTTCTTTCTATGGAGTAGATAGCATGGGCACATTACCACTTAACCCCTTGCACTACGCCGAAATTCACAATCAGCCGTGCCAAACTCGGGCGCCTGAGTGGTCCCGAAAAGAGTCGAAGCGGCGAAGACTGAGTGTCGGAACTTTGAACACATCTTACGACCATTCTTACGACTGACAATGAGTGCGAGATAGGCGTGCTCGTGTTGACTTCACGCGGTGGTGCTCTTGTAAAATTCAAAAGACAACAAGATACAAGATAAAATAATTCAAGAAAAGGAAAGAAGAGATAAGACCTCATTCAGGCGTTCCTGGTGGCCCGAGATTAAGACCACGAGCACGGCTCCTGATATTCATGTTTTGCCCGAAATGTCGATTACGAGCCTGACTCGTGATATCCACGTTTGCCGTGAAATTGAACAACGAGCCTGACTCGTGATATTCAAGTTTGGCCTAAAATTTTCATCACGAGTCAGACTCGTGAAAATAGTGCAAGGGGTTAACTAGGGCGGAAATTTTTGCAGTGGACTTTACAGTCGAATGTCTGATGAAGAACAATTCCGAGGTATTTGATCTTTTTGCAATATTCTGTGACCATTCCATCCATCCTTTCTTCTGATACTATTGGCAACTATTCCAGTATTTTCCAATTATCATTAACATTCAGGCTATCAACGGAGCACATTGATTACAGATAACAGTTTGGGTTGTAATGTAAAAAAACGATGATAGTTCCAGTTCCTTCTTATACCTAACAAACGAAATTGAAGTTCGCAAAGTCATTTGGGGTTAAAAATACGTCTTCTACAAGATATGATAATATTAGTATAAATTTGATAAAGCAGTGTTTAGATGAGATTATCAAGCCATTAAGAACATTGATAAGGACTTCTTTCGTAGAAGGTATATTTATAGAGCACTTAAAGACTACTATTATTAAAGCATTGCATAAAAGAGGTAAGAGGAATGACATACAAAATTACAAACCTATCTCTTGTTGGGTACTTTTTCTGAAATTATCTAAAAAATTGTCTCAAATAGGTTGGTTCACAAGTTCTAATCAGTTCGGCTTTCGTAAAGAACATAGCACAATATCAACTATTACATGTTTTCTGGATTAACTTGACAGCTTGAACAGCTCAATGGGGATACTGCGTGTGTTGGTGTTTTTATTGATTTGTGCAAGGTATTTGATTTGATGGACCATTCATTGTTCCTTCAAAAGTTGCGTTGCTATGGTGTTAGAGGCGTGGCTTTGAATTGATTTAAAACATTTCTGGAGGACCGCAAACATTAGATAAAACACAGATAGTGAAGTCCCAAACCATTGTGACTAGAGGTGTTCTTCAAGGCAGTGTTGTAGGTCCACTTCTATACATAATTTATGTGAACGATATGCCAGTCAATAACGTTATAATGTTTACGAATAATACGTCTTCATTAGCAACCACAAGGAGTGAAACAATTTGTACACAAGCAATTAAAAAATTGGAAGCATTAAATGCATATTTAAATACATTTGTATATGAAACCACTGTACCTTTTCTAGGAATATTGGTCCCGACACTGGATGACCCACTTTGCGCTTTTGTTTAAAGCAGTGGTACATAGCATGACCTAAAATGTCAAATGTGGACGATTTTGTAGTTGAGGAGGTTCGACTCGATATAGAACTTTATGACTGCTGTTTTCTGTTTATCCTATGTAATTACATGCTGATTTGTCCTATACTACACAATTAGTCAAAAGGATTAATAAAGTTGTTATTATTATTATTATTGATAAGAGAAACTCTGTGGGTTTATAGACCGAAAAACATCGGTAACTTTCTTAGCTGCCCAATCCCACATTAGTGGATTGTACAACGACCTAAGCTCAACACTACCTTTCGGTGTTTGACTCAATAACTCGGAAACTATAAGAGAGTTTGTATACAAAAATATGTAAGGAATGAACTTGATGGTAGCCGCCGCGATCTTCGCAGGTTTAAAATTGTAGAATGTGTAGATGTAGATGCGTTGATATGAAAGGAAAGATTTGTAAAGGAAAATTGTGTGGAAATTCCATTTCTACTGTAGGCGAGGGTGGAGCGATTACTAATTGCAACCGCAAGTGAAACAATGTTTTCAATTAATGGTCGAAACGACGGAGAAGGGTGGCGACGATGGAAACGATCGTAAAATCCCGATGCGCCACGCGAGCTGGCTCAACGAATTTTTTCCTTTTCGTTCGCCGCCGCGAGAAAGACGAAAACGTGCCGTTTAATTTCGGGACTACCCCGACTTTACCGCCCCAACCGCCACCGCCAAATTGAAAAATATTAAGAACCTCGTTTTAATTAAAGGAAACACTAGTACCCATCCTAACCATCCACTCGACACTTTCCCGACGAGAGAAAGACGAGATAGATACGGCGTAACGGCGCTGAAGCGGAACAAGAGGAGAGGTGCTATCCTCGTCTGCTTTAAAGTTTTGCAATTCGTCGAGGTTAACGGCTGGGAGAAATCATTTGTAAAACGACATCCATAGATACCATCCTCCGGCTCGGACGAAAGAGAGCATTTTCCACTCGAGAACGTTAATTGAAATCAGAACTTCGGAGGTAATATCTTCGCCGAAAGACAGAGACGGTCCGGACGAACGAATGAGGAGGACGAGGTTGGAGGCGGCGCGTTCAGGGGATACCTATGAAACTAATTTTTCGCGCAATCAAATGCAGTAGCGGTTAGCGAGGTCTCCGCTAATTCCCGCTTAATATCAATTCTCCGCCACCTCTCCTCCTCATTTCCGCCAACGCCGAATCGAGGGCTAAGTAATCTGCACCAGTAGGTAGAGGGCGAAATTGCACTTTTATGGTGGCTATTTTTACGTTTTAATCGGTGTGTCGTTTACAATGAAGCTGGTCTGAAGATATATAGCGCTTCTAGGTAATTTGTAGAAGAAACAGATATGTCGTTGGTTTGTATAATTCTTAATGTTAACGAAGAATCTAGATTTTCTATGCCCGGTTTCTGAAAGCAGAATTTATGAAATGAATAACTTGTCATAACTTTCTCTACAGTCTACATAATTTTTAGGTGTGGATTACCAAAGGAATAAAATACTAACTATAACTACGACGATGTAAAATCTACAAAATCTAAAGAAAAATAATTGTTTTAAATATTTTAATATTAACATGTTACAAAAAGTTAGGTTTTCTTTGCAGCATTTCTTGGTGTCGATGACTCCGTCATAGTGGAACGTCTGAAACCAAAAAAATATTACTTAAATATATCGCATTTCCAAAGCATTGACCGAGCTTTTTCGATTTTCATTGAAATTTGGCTGACAATTTTCTTTTTGACCTTTTGGTTCGATTTTTGGCTATAATATTGCGAATTGATTTGTTAATATTTTGTAAAATAACAAGGATATTGTAAAAATCCTCAGTTAAAGCTTATAGACAACTATAAATATCATGAGAAACCAAGCTTCAAGTCAATCCGTTGAGTAAATGGCGAGATACCGGTTAGAAAAACGTGGCTGTTAGGAAAACTCATTTAAAGTTTTACAACACATTCCTTTTTCATTGTATAGTGCAATTTTTTTGTTTTTATCATTAATCTGCCATGTCAACTTTGTAATAATCCCTCATTCGTACCTCATCGTCATTTCCTGCTTTTCTCTGCCGCCTTAAAATAATACCTTCTTTATATGCCTCGAACGTACGTGCATCAGCGGTCGAAATTAGTTCTTCGTCCAAGACTTCGCAAATGCTTGCTGTGGTATTCATCATTAAAAGAATGCTTGAATAACCGTTATTGGTTGCTGGCAATATTGACAGCAATTTTAACGAATGTAGCACTACTAAATGTTATTTTTTGAAGCGAAGGCCAAATTAACGCGTTCAGACTTTCGTTCGAATTTTGAGTATAAGCACCTAAACAGCGCTTTAACAAATCATTTTTGCTAAGTTCCTAGTAGATTCCTGAAGTGATTTCGTCTATAACATCAGGACGAAGAGCAGATTTGTGAGTGTTTTCACTTAATTTATCTGTCGCCTTTTTCACAATTGTCACAATTTATCACTAATTTATATCATTCAAGTCCGCCAATACTTGGTTCAGAGAAAGTAACTTCCCATCACATGTTTTGCAAAACCGGGAAACGACTCTGAACAACTGATAATGCAATAACCATGCATCGCATTTACTGGTATTTACGCGTGAGAACTTTTTAGTTTTTCGCGTACAAACGCATGACGATTTGGTAGTTTTGATCTTTTTCGGTTTACTTGCGCGCACGGCCAATCCCGAGATACGAGCATAATTTCAAATTTGACTTTACGAATTTACGATTGTTTACCTTTTGTCAAAGTGTACCTCTTATAATCGGTAGTCTTATACCCTTCACCTCTCCACTTGGTTTTACTTAGTAGTCTACTTTTTAATATTATATAAGTTGTTTCCTATATTTTTCTCCTTGCGCCAATGGGACGAGGCCATCATCGTGGAAATGGGAGAAAATATTACAAGAAGGCCTCAAATGAAAGCAAATTTAGTGGCAATTAGAAGTGTGTAACATCGTACTAGTCATCAGCCTATCCATGCCGTGTACGTACGTATGTATATTTCGATGTGCACATATTTGGCGAAACTTATCCGTATCTTCCGAAATTTTTCTCGCTTTGTGGAAAATATTTGACGAACCTATGTTTGACGATCGATTTATTGCAAATTATTACGCACATTACACGACAAATGGGCGCAAACAAATATGAAATTCCTTAACCGAGATTCTTGTTTTTCTCACTGACTCTTCGAGCGTCCTCCAACGTTTGGGTATTTACCACTCACTTTTTATCCTTTTATTCTTTCAACTGGAATGCTCATATAATTTTATATTAAGCGGTAACCAAAACACTTTTTGCGATTTTTGATGGTAAACTATAGAAATTTATTATATAGAGCAAAAATACATTATTCACAAAAACTAATTACCATTACACTCGATGACCCTTTGCCAACGCGACACCAATTTTTGTATTTACTAAACACTCATGCAGAAGGTAAACTATATACGTCTCCCTATGCAATAAATCAATCAGCACAGACCGGCAGAAGGGACCGTCGTCTTTGTATAAAAGACACCTATTTTTATGTATACGAGTACGTTTCACTTCGTACGCATCTAATGAACACATTTTATCAAAATTAAATACTCGATTGTAATGTCATCCCCTATGTCGTTCATATGCCTTGCAAAACTCGAAGAGTCTGATCTACCACAACGATAATGAACATATTAGTTTTGAATAACGCAGTTGCCTCTAGAGATTTGTCCTGGACGATTAATATCTACATCACCTCACACATTCACGCCATCAACACAGACTCCTTAGAGAGACTTAGAAGGAGTTGTTTTCAAAATATAACCGAAATACACCGCGGATTAATCGAGGAAAAATTAAAAGATGTCAGTAAACAAATTCTGCCCCGTCTTCAATGCCTAGTCTGTTGTAGGCTCTATAACTCAGAAACTAATATGAATTTATACTTTGGACTTTTAGGCCCCTATTCTACAAGTTTCAAACTGTTTTTTAAGGCAAAAAATGTTTGTCGGCTCTTTTGAAAATTTTATACCGGTCTGATCCCTTAAGTGTTTCTAGAAGCTATCTGTCCACTATCCACTACTCAAGAAGTTTTCAAGTACATTGATCGATGGCGAAAGCATTGTTTATTATAATTTTGGGACAAATTTTAAGTTTGTAATATCGATAAGTGTTTTGATGAAGAGAGAAGTTTAAGTCGAGAGAGTGAGTGAAACCGATTAAGAAGCCTTTAAGGCCATATTCCGGCAACTAGGTCATCATCTTCAGTGCGAAAAACGTAGAGGAAAGTCAAAGCATTACTCGCGAATTTTGCTGCTGTACCTAGACGAAGAAATTCCTTTGCATTTTTGCAATTGAGAACAACAAGTCAGTTGTCGAAATACACTTGGAAGAATCCAAATCTGTGTGGTAAGAGTAAAAACCATTTTTACTTTTTGCATCGGTGTTAATCTGTAACAAAATGACTTTAACCCATTAGCGAACCACGTACGTCCATGTACATACCTATTATCTCGCTGCTCAACGCCTTTGTATTCGTCCACGTCCAAAAAATTAATTTACAACTCCTGACAGGTTATCATCTGCGTATGTACACAGACTAAATTAAACTGCTATATCAAACAAAGCCCGCCGTCGGGAGAGTACCTCTACACCCTAGTTCGGTTGCATCTGTTGCTCCGAACGTTCGCCGAGAACAGAGAAGGAACCAACCCTTACGCGCGCGAGTACAACCCCGAAATTAGCCAATTCCTCGTGTTCATCGCGCAATAAAATATGCATTTAATTTTCTAAAAGAGCTTGTTTGTAATGTTATATAGCGTAATGGAACCTACCGTTCGTTCCTCTTTGTATGCACAACGAACTCCGTTCTCTTTCAATGCCCGTTTGATGCTGGCGTTACGCAGCCTCCCTCGCCCCTCTCTTCGTCTTCGAGATACTCCCTAGAAAAGGGGAATACAAGAAGCCGAAGATTCGGTTCGTCGTAAGACGATGAGATAGAAACTTGTTTATACACTCCGTTCGGTCCGCACAAAAGAACGAGGATATTGTTTTAAAGAAAGTTGGAAGAAGTGCTGGTGCTGGTGCTGCTATTGCTGCCGGTGCCAGGAAGAACCGGATCGTCCTCGTTCTTTCGGCGGTGTTTTGTAAGGAACGAAGGCGCCGGTGGTGTACTAAATATCAGACACGGAACGATGGAAACTTAGCCGCCCTGCTTCCGCTTCTATGCCGCTAAATATTATTAAATTAAGAAGAAAAGGCGTTTTGACGAAGCGTAAAGAAGGCGGAAAACTCGACGAAACGGGCGAGAGGTGGAAAACGCTGCCAGAGATGTCGGAGAGAACATACTCCTGGATTTAATTCTTAGTCGCTGTTTAAGAATTACTTATCAGTTGTCGCCTGCGCCTGGCTCATAAATTGTATCAAAGATGACGAATCTTGCTAACAAAACAAGATTTGAAGAATATTAATTGGAAGTGTCCAGTTTCCAGTTAAATGTGGATCTCACCTACATATGTCGATGGCATGAAACTATTGTAATATCAAAGTATGCACAGGCACCTGCGAAATTTTCAGCTACTACTTCACCATCAAATGTCTTCCTTCCCAAGATTTTTCAAAACGTAGAGGAGCTGGTGAGCAAATTAGGTGAACTACACTTACTTATCCTAAATTTGTCCATTTCTTCATTTTTATACTGGCAATATCTTCATAAGGATTATTCTGAAAAAAAACCGTTACTGGAAAACTAGAAATTTGACGAATCGAAGCCATTTGTTACAAGTTCAGTGATACTATGTGCAAGCTCTAAGCTTTATGGCGTAATTCATTACTTTGACTCATACGTCTTAGCAGCTTAATTTTTACGCATTGTTGAATTGTTTGATGGGTCTGATTCTGAGAGTTTAGGCATTCATAAACATTCATCGGTGGTGTGGTTAATCAGTTCGTATCAACGTTATAATTGTTTGTGATTTTAAATATCTATAGGTCAATGAAAGGACGGGAATCAAACCGAAAAGCACTCTCTAGGTCAGTGAAATGCTAAATATTTTCGGAAGAAAAGCGTTGTTAATTGAAGATGTTTTACCACAACTCCAAAAGGCTTGGATTAGTGACGCAAATACTGCAGACGTTCTGCCACAATTCCAAATTGGAAACCCATTAAAACCCATGAAAAGCATGGGTAGTCAGAGATAAGTAAATAATCAACTAAAAAAACCCACAACCTGATAGTATATGGTTCGACATAGGGTGATGCAACAACTTACAAGATATGAGTTCAGAAAGATTGCTTTCTCGAGATTGTACTCTGACTTGCTATCGACTGGTTGGTCATTTATTTTTAACCTGGACAAACAGCGGTAACAGCGTACTATTACGGAATAAGTGACGACAGCATCGCCGACTCTCCATTCTGGTCAGTACTATATCTATGCTGTATGCGAGTAGTTATGTGTGTGTGTAGGCTATCGTAACTTATTTCGTAATTACCGCTGTTTGCCCGGGCTATTTATTTTTGTTCATGAGGGCGTTGGTTCATGTGTTGAAAACTTTGAACAAACTCTGCGTCGCCTTCAATGTCTTTATTCCAATATGCAAAACCACGCAAAGTCGATCAAACTTGAGCTATAAAGACAGTTAAAGAAACATCTAAATTTCTTTTTTCTTCATCTCATTGTATACCGCCAAAATTTTGAGAAAGTGATCACATCGAATTTTAATGATGACTGTCGTCCATCCAGCTACTGGACCTTTTGACTTTGAGCAGCCCCAGGCTAATGCTTAGTGCACTGTTATACGGCCACTTCGCATGTGCATAATTCGGAGGTGTGAGGATCAGCACAGCATAATGATCGCTTTTGTTTTGCTTCTTCTACTTAGAAGCAATGTCGGATTAACCAATAGACAAATGGAACAAATGTCTAAAACATCCTCGTAATTCGGGAAACTTCCTATAGTACACTGTTTACACTCCCTCTTGTTTATAAGAAATTTTAATTAACTTTACTTAAGCTTTTGGGGCTTCATCTGGCACTATTTAGGAGCACTTTTGTTCCTGTATATGTGCATGACACACTTAAATGGCCCTTGCAAGAGCTGCCTTGTGCTAAAACTAATTTCTTGGCCAGTATGACAGTATGACACACCGAGTGGCAAGATTTTACATAATTTCACATTTGACTTTGTCAAATATTGGTGGTTGACCGAATTATTGAATGGATTCCTTACTGTTTCCTGGAGTGTCCATCTTTTAATCGGTAGTCATATGCCCTTCCCCACTTCATTTGATTTGCTTAATGGTCTACTTTTTAATCTTATATAAGCTGTTTCCTATATTTTTCTCTTTGCTTCCATTGGACAAGGCCATCATCGTAGAAGTGGAAGAAAACATTACAAGAAGACCTATAAAAGAAACAACTTCAATGGCAATTACATGTATAGCCAGTGATCAAATTCATTATTGCCTCGCAAAATTGTAAACATCGGTCAAGATCATCATCATTAAGCTTTTGAACTGCCGTCATTATTTGCACCCCATCTAAGAGGCGATATCTTTTTCATTATGTGCTGTAAACTGATTAACTATTACCTACTAAAAACAGTGAGAATTTTCTTCGAATTGTAAAAGAATGTTCAATTCATTGGCTGCACTTATTTCTGTACGATCACCTTTTCAAATATTCTTAACATCTCTATTCTCCCTAAATTTGTTTTTGATTTTGCCAGCTGTCGATTGCGTAATAGGAGGATTTTGAGTATTTAGCATTAAACATATACTGCAGTCCCTACAAAAGAAATTAAAAGTACTATATATTCATCATATTCTATATATTGCGATAGTTTTCTATCACAGTCGAATTAATAGTTATATTCTCAGAATGTTTGCAAACGTTTTCGGAACACCTTCATCAGTAGAATATTATTAGAATTCTACAATACTCTACAATAATTATGTCAAGAATTTTTAAGAATACAAAATGCTTGTATGAAACTGTTTGCCAGATCAAATATGTTTCATCAAGGTATCTTGATTATTCAGTACGTTGCGAAGGTTCTAAGATTAAAGCGAATAGTACTTCAACAAGCAATTTACGTTCCTTTCATGGTCTGAATAATTTGTTATCGTAGATAATACTAACATTTAATCTAATTTTACGTTATATTATTTTGAAATGATAATTTAGAATCATTTTCTATTAAATACCATAATATCAACATTAAATAGCCAGCTCGATTTTTATCAGAATTTTTGTTACGTAGCCTTATGATTTATTTGTTTGCAACTATCGAAGTCCACTGCTAAACATTTATATCTTCATTTGGTTTTGTGTGATGACGTCATAAGTAAGAAACAAATGAAAGTTGGGTGAATCGCACATATTAATGTGTATTCTTAAAAACAAAAAGCCGACGTGTTTTACCGTTTTTAAAACAATCGGTTGAGTTCGCGTTTTCTTTTAATATTCCACACTTTAACCCCACACTGTATATAGCACAATATGAAAATACACTTTGTCTATTTAGAGTTTGTACCTACGTGATCAATTTTTGTCCATAGATCTTTGTATTTAGGATAAGTGCAAATCGTGCTTCTTTCTTCACCGACTGCACTTGAGAAAGATAGTCAAATGAATAGATTGTCTACTCGTACGACAAAACAATGACGTAGGTAAAAACTTACAATGGAGAAAGTGTATGTATATTCATACCTACGCTTTTTGCCTGCTATCTTCACCTTCCAGGTTGTTGGTATCGAGGATCGTCCTGATATTTTGTGTTTCTTATCTTCCTGCGTTTCTTTTTGATTTCTATTTTATTTATGTGTGTGTGCCATGTATGTATATATGTATTGTTTCTATAAATAAACGTAAGAGGAACTTAATTATCTTCCATCTAATTAGCAGAAGCAGAAAAACTCGACAGGATTCGAAAGAAGTTTCTACTATTGAAAGCAGTCGTAAAATCCTTCGAGGATATGGTTTCCAGATAATTATTCCGTCTTATCTGTTTCGTAGTGGTTCACTAATCTTCAAATGAGTATCACGAGAACCTCAAAAATGGCGAAGATAATACTATCGCCTATCTCTCCAACGTAACGCATTAAATCTCTTTCTTTTAGTACGTGATTCACCGTATCCTAACTTGTTTATAACTCCATCGTTTTTACATCTTGTTGGAGATATTGCCCGGGTCGCGACTGCGGCGACCGAAAGGAGCCGAAGACGCAGGGTGGCCACGTGTGAAACGAAGTATGAACGGAACAAAAACACCGTAAAGGTTTATTGCTCACTTAAGGATTCGAGGGCGCTCGCGATGATGGTGGCCCTGGCGGGAGTTAGCGACCCTTGGTCTTAGGTATTAGACCTTTACATCATTTCCTTTTTTGTCTTGGTTTTTGGATATAAACAATGATACGCATATATGAATCGATGAGGACCGTATGTGTCGTAAGATGTTTACTAAATGTTTTAGTCAACTGCTATGCGTTTTCCTTAAACTATAGAAGAGCGAATGTTGAAGTTTGAAAGTCGAAAATTAATGACACTAAAGCAAAATTAAAACTGGTCAGAAGTTAGTTCCTTATAGTAGCAATGCAAAGGTTTTACGATTCGCGGCCTATACCGATGGTATACAAATCAAAAAATGGTAGCATGATGCTCAATACGGTGTATAATCGCGGTAATTAGTACCTGTGTATCCATTTATTGCATCACCATAAGAAAAAGGACTCACCCAAATCGTCAATCTCAACTTCCGTTTCCCTACGTACGTACGTACGTACGTACGTATGTAAAATATCGTCCTTTATTATTTCAGCTGATGGACTCCGGTGGCGTGCCGTCGTCCTCACCCAACCGTAGGACGTGCACCATCCATCTTCAGTCTTTACAAATAGGTGCATCCACGGTACGTTATGCGCACACATCCTGGATGAATCACGCGGACAATGCGACCGTTTCCCGGCCGCATTCGTCCTCCTCCAGCCGACTCCCTTCGATTTTCCCGCGCTCGTGACTCACCCCCGTGCAAAATGTCACATGTGTCCGTCCGGAGCGTGTGCCACCCCTATTTCTTGCACACTAGGAGAAGAACTTTTCGGGTATTGGTCGAGCCCGAATGTGCGATGTAAATAATCGGAGAAGACTGAAAGGAACTTCTGGATAATTTCATAAATCGAGAGGAATTGATTGACTGGTGAGTTCGTCGGTAACACAAAACAAGAACGTAGACTTCTTGAAAAAGTCTTCTTCTTCGCTCACATTTCCTCATTTTCGCTCATTCTTTCTGACATGACTGATGTACAGCTGGTACGATATTTGGTGAGCCAGAATTCCCAAAAATCATTTCTTCGGACAACTCGCAATCTTAGACTTTGCATACCGCGGTTTGCAGTCGATTTACGTAGCATTTATCTTTGTGAGTGTATGTGCATTTGGAATATAATTTCGTATTAACAGAAACATATGGAGGCAAAAGTAACAGACACAAATTTAAATCACGGTCGAAGGGTATTGTGTTTAACGTGTATAATTTTATTCCAGACCATATTTCCAAATGAAAATAAAACAGAACTGGAAAAGCGTGTTGTAGGTGCTACGGCGGTTTCTCTAGCAATTATAAAGAGAATCTTAATTGAAGGTATCGATTTGCAATTTAAAAAGAATGTTGATGGTGAAGTAAAATTCAGTTCTCCTAAGAAACGCAAGTGAACATGCACAAGAACCAACATATCGCTATGGAAACAAATGGATATTAGAAACTTGATTTATAGTTTCCATAAACTCGAGCATTGTCGGGTTACTCTG
Source organism: Chrysina gloriosa (assembly GCA_038088585.1). Taxonomy (NCBI): domain Eukaryota; kingdom Metazoa; phylum Arthropoda; class Insecta; order Coleoptera; family Scarabaeidae; genus Chrysina; species Chrysina gloriosa. The sequence continues at coordinate 22,416,868 of CM076093.1, read as the reverse complement.
ACCCACTACAAAAAAAAAAATTTAAGTGCGAAATCCGACTTTTCGGAAAAAAAAATGTTTTATTTAAGTTAGACGCTGGGAGGACCCTGACCGAAGAAGAATTTTCATTTGTTATTGTTCAGGACTGGATGAAGTGATGCTAACATGTTCAAGCTGAAGACAATTACTTGCAAAACGAGATTCGAGTTGATGTGGTAACAGAAGATTTAATCATTATAGCACCTGATAGTGAAACTGAGGATGAAAATTTTTCAGATTAGTGGCTGTAATAAACTACCCATATAAATGTTTGTTTATTCCTTCTTTTTTGTATCAGCGTGTATATTTTTGTATTGTATAATAATATTTATATACACATTACTTAAAAGACAACTTTTTCTAAAGAAAAACCTTGAATCATTCCCTTCATTTCCCGTGATTTAATTTCTCGCATCACCGGATACTTGCTGACAATTGGTTCAACAATTTCTCAAATATTCACCAAATATTTCACTCATACATTATTGTAACAGTGCAACAGATACTGAATTATTAAATGGAAATTAAGCAAATTACAGTGAAAATTCGGCAAATAGTAAGCGTTCAAACGAGAGACTCCAGTATGCGAACTTACATATATTTTGAAAAACTGGGCCTTTAATATGAGAAACCAAAATGGTGGGGAATATAAAGAACACACAGTAAAAGTACTTTAGAGTGTTACTGCTAAATTGCTAATGGAAAAGTATTTTAACGAATATGGAATTAAAATAAATCCTTTCGAACAAATTTAATTTAAAGCTGCCCGAGATGCAAGAAATGCCAAAAGAAAAATTTTACAAGGCACAGAAGACAAGCGTAAAAGAAATTGCAACTCTTTTGACCTACAATGAACTAAAAGAAAGCGTGTGATGAGCAAACTACCAGAAGCTCTACAGAAAAAGACTTTTTAAGACTTGTATTAATGGTGCACATACATATTACGTCTCGCAATTTTTGGTCATTTGTGACCTTCCCCCGCTTCTCCATGTCACACTTAGTCACAAGTGCCAGATCCTCACCCTCTCCCCCAGAACCGGGCTTCGGATGTATAGCACGCCAGACATGCAAAACACGTGATGTAACGTGAGTGCAACCGCCGCCCCCTTCCCCTGTGTCACATTTCGTCACAACGCGCGTGATGTAATATGGGCACGACCTCTTATGAACTTGCTTGGAGAGGCTATGAAGGCACAAGAGCAGAAGAAAAGAAGTACAATCCAATCTTTTCTCGAAAACCACGTAAAGAGGTGGTCGAAAACCAGCTGATACAAAACGGCTTGTAGAGAAGGATTCGGATACCAATATTTGTCCAATCAGACTGACTCCAAGGTAAAAGAGGAAAAGCCAGCAGCAGCCGACTATTTTGCGCTCCAAATCCACATTGGAGAATCACCGGAACTTGGTTCAAAAACAGTCCCGTGGGAATAAATGAGATATTAACTTCGATAAAAAAACAAGCAGTAAAGTTAGGCTTTAACACCACCAAAAGAGTCATGAATCACTCACTTAGGGCCACTGCCGTATCAAAAGTCGCCAAAAGCGGCGTCGCAGAACAAAATCTAATAAGAATTACAGGCTACTATTGGTTTCAAGTATTTTGTACAAGCTCGTTGTTTAATTCCACTAGTTCTTAGAACTCGTGCAATTATTAACTGCGCGCTTTCATGAAAGTTATCAGTAATTTTTGAGCCCGCGTGGTATTACAACCGAAGCTTTTAAGTCACAGCATTACTTGTAAATATCTAGTAGTGGCAGACCTTTGCGTTGAGTGCGGTTTATTCTAGGTATTTTGGCTCAACAAATATCGAACCGGCTGTACTTAAATAAGAAATAAGAGAACAAAAAAGGTAAATAGCGTGTGGGTACCCCTAAGCTCAGACTTTAATAACCAAAGCTGCAATACGCGCACGATTGTTTTTCTAATCTCTTCTCTGTTTTTTCCATAAAACTACTCCATTTTACAAAATTCTACCCGGATTTATACCGATGTACTAAATCTCCTCCGGGCGTCTCTCCTGAACGTTCGTTTTACGGCGCATTCGGACCGGAGCTCCCCGGATCATTAATCCGAGACGAAGGGAGTCCAATTCAATTAAAAAGGAGATCACGTGAACGTACGGCCAATGGGAAGGAATCTCACCTGAACGGATCGATAGGCGGGTGGAGCCGAAAGGGCGATCTAATGCGCACCTGCGTCGGCCAGGTGAGAAGCACAGGGCGCATGAAAGAAAGTACAACGTTAGGAATACTTCGCAACCAATCACCGAGAGCCCACCTGCTCGGTTCACCTGCTTCAGGTGGGCGGCACGGCGTTTCCTCCAATCCGACCGCTACCTGCGGTTTTCAGCTGAAAACGGGATTCTTAATGGTGACTGTTTCTTGCTGAAAATTCATTCGTCGAGGAGTTCTTTGATTCTAAACTTGGAAAACGTTGCAAACGTAAAGCAATACATTCCGAATAAATTTCGAAGAACCAGTCGTATTGTTACAATCGAAATTACAAATATAAACTGTAACTTACAGCAAATCTAGCGCGAGTATGAAGGGTTAGCCTTACTTCAAATTACACCCAAATTCATCAATTTTCAAGTTCTTTGAATCGGATGTTGCATAAAGGGGAAAACATCGTGCGTCGATTTCGTCATGCACATGATATAACCTTGCGGAAGAAACTTAGAAGGTGAAAGGTCGAACTGACCATAAAGCAATTTATATTTTAAAATTTTGGCGACAATGGTAAATATCCTAAACGAAATGGTCCTACAAAAGGTTGTAAATCGCCCTGCAAGGCTCTTGTGGTAACCACCTCAGGGACAACAATGGCCAATTGTTCGGGCGCTTCTGCAAAGCTTTGGACGTAGGTAAAATTCTAGGATATTCGATATTTTCTGCCCCGCAATTACCGTAACAATACATTGTTGTATTCTTGGACGATATTCATGAGAAATACACTCCCGTTCACGGAATTTGGGACAGTTCAATGTTCTGTAATAGAAGTGTTGCACTTGCAGCAAATTAAGAATAAAACATAAAGTTATATTGATACAGCAAAATATAGTTTTATTGACATGAAATGGTGGAAAATAATTGTATTTATCCAATAAAAATATTATAAATTTGTCTCATCGAAAAATCTACCTTTTGCGTTCAAGACTGCCCGAACAGTTCTTGGCATTCTTTCGACCAGTTTTGACAGAGTATTGGTCGGCAAATTGCTCCACTCTCGTTGTAAAGTGTCAGAAAGGTGTTGTCTGGTAGTTGGATCCTCTGTTCGTATCCGTCTCTCCAGCTCATTCCACGAGAATTCAGTATGATTAAGATCGGTACTATGTGGAGGCCAAGACTTTCTTTGTAAGACACTATCTGCTTCTAGTGCATTCAAATAACTCTTAGATAATAATGCTGTGTGCTTAGGTTCATTATCCTGCATTAACTTAATCGGTTACCAGAAGGAGCGATATTGTCTCCCAGAATATTTGTACAGTATTCTTCTTTCATGATACCTACAATCCATACCAAATCTCCTACTCCTGAGTATAAAAACAACCACACAGTATGACAAAACCAGTACCGTGAGTGCTATTCATTCGAGAAGCAATCTTGCTGCCTTCGACCTTCGAACGTAAATTCTTCTGTTTTGTCCAAGAACTTCAAATTTAGATTCGTCGGTCCAAAGCATATTTTTCCAGTTCTCTATCGTCCAATCTGTATGTTCTTTCCCCAATTTAGTCGTTTTAGTCGATTTCCTCGTCTTAATAGCAGTTTCCGAATAGCAATTTGTCCGAATAAATTTGCCTCTCGCAGTCGACGGTTGATAATGCTTACCAATGCAGCGTTTTGACAATCGCGATTGAATTCTGCTGCTATTTGTGGTGCAATTAATTTTTGATTTCGTTTACTAATTAAAACGATTCGCTGACCATCCATATTGGTAGAAATTTTAGACGGACCTGCTTGATCACGGTCCGTTGCCCAGTATCCTTTTATAATGTTGTTCACAATAAATCTCGCTGCATTGCTTTTTATCACCATTTTGTCCAACAGAATACCCTTCTTTGTGAAATGTGAATATGGAACATCGCTTTTGAACACTTATGGACCTTCCATGAGGCATTTTAACTTTGAAAACTATGAAGTTCTTCGACTTTCAGTCTGTGCGTATCTCGAGACGTTTGCAAGTACACTGGATGGATGGGGTTACTGATGATAGACTAATGACCGTAAAATCGTTCTGGGCAATACCCAGGCAAACTTTTATGACAGAGAAGGCATTCAATTAACCGTTAAATAATTATTTTCTTCAACAGGTGGAAATCATTGTAAGCGATTATTAATACGTTCAGTGCCATGTCCACCCATATGGGTAGACGTGGCACAAGTAACACATTATCTATTTATGCCTGGCACTGAACGTGTTAAGTGATTTGTCTTTTGAGAGAATAGTTTCAACGTTAAAACGCTTATTGCAATATTTCTAACGATGCTATATTATGCCATACAGGCATGGGCAACCTTTTTTGTAGAAGTTTTATGCTGCGAGTAATCTTGAAAAATATACATTTTTGTGGTATCCTTATGATTCATTATGAATTAAGTTTAGACGAGCCGTGCTAATATGCAACGAAAGAATTCAGTAGCGGGCCGGGCAAATCTTACTCGAGGTCGCATGTGGCCCGCGGGCCGGAGGTTGCCCATCTATACCATAAACTAATGGCAATTACAACGCACCAGAAGTCGTAGTGTTGTATAAGATTTTAAATGTTTATCGCAGTATTTCCTCCATCTATTGAAGTGTCCCAATTTCCGTGAACGGGCGTGTACGTCGCTTTTCTCTTCCAAAACTTAGCACCATTTTTGTTAGGATATTATCTAAAAGTTTCGCACAATTATCGCATAAAATATTCCAAATTCTAGCAAAGCTGTAATAGTTCCTGATAGTTCTTCACATATGCTTCATTTTTTCGTTAACGTAAATAAATTTAAAAAAAAGTACTATCCTCCAACTGCTTGCTTATAAATTTACTCACGACGTAAGCATTATAAACAATTATTGTTTTGATCTCGTTTCGTTGCCTCCGTCTAAACCACAAATCCGTCATTCTCGAAGTATGCAGATGTGTGTATCAGTCACCATTCCAGTAAACACGCTTAATTATAGCATCGATTACGCCAGATCTTTAAGAAAAACCAAAACATCTCTCATACCGGCTAAAACCAACCGACATCTCATCCTTTCGCTACAGGTTGTTGTTGTCGTCGTCGTTGCCTCCTTCAAAACGGTGCTTTTCCGCGAATTCCGGCTCGCCAAATTGACGGATGCGAATTATCGTTTGGGATCTTCACAATTTGGACGTTCAACCGTGCGGTGATTTTTAACGTTGTTGTCCGGTTTGGTTTCTGCCGTTCTAACTAACCGAATCTGAAGCGATGCACTCTGCGGGCTTCTAACTTTGATTCGTTCGCTTTTTACGGTTTCGGCCGGGGCGAAATATGGCAGCAACATGTGTTCGACGAAACACGAACAAGGTGGGTTTCTGCGATTAATCTCCAATTTGGCAGGCATCTGTGACGGAACAGATTAGCACGGCAAAAACGCGATCGCGAACTCGAACTAATGAGGGAACAATGATGGCGTTGGCTAGGTAACATGCACCGGGGTGGTTCGGAGTTTCTAGTTCGTTTAGCTATTTCGATGATCTAAAACTAAAACAAAACGAAATTGTTTCGGATTATTTTACTGTTGTAACAATTCGAAGAAATCGGTGATATTTTTTAATTTATTTTTAATCAGTTTCCTTCGTTTACAACCTTACAACCGACTCCGTTCGCTTGAAAGGGGAGATTTGTTTGGGTTATTTCACTTTTGTAACAATCCGAAAGGATCGGCGACGTTTCAAAATTTATTCCTAATTGTAAACTATTTTCGAGAGCCAAAATCTTAATACAACAAAATATGGATGAGTCTTCATATAACGACCTATTTAAATTAGGTGCTTTAATAGGCAGCTAACAAGTAACTGTGTAAAAGCTTACTAAGTAAGCACAATTTGGATATGAGGTATCAACAAATATTCTTGTCAATTGCATACCGATGTACTATACTGACGGGTCCTAATGAGGACGAAACTAATTAGTCTGCAGGGGGTTTGGTAATTTCGTCACCGAGTGTTATTAGCATGGGAATTCGGCGAGTAACTTCGCCACTGTTTTTGATTTTAAAAAATGTAGCCTACTGCTTTTTTATTATTGTATCTCCCTATTTCGTTGTTTATAATCGTTTATTTATTTTTTACCTGTTTGTTGTGTATTTTGGCTTTCAAATCCAAAATTTGTATTTTTATATACGTACTGATTTGAAATTCTTTAATTTTTTTCTAAAAATACAAACAAAAATTCGGGTGCGTTTTGTAGTACATGGAATCATTAAAACTGGGATGAAATGATTCGCATGCATTAGTGGTACGTGTGAACGATGCAGGTTTTTCTGCCCAAATTTTCGGTGGAAAAAGTGAGCCTTCTGAAATGTATGTGCCAACTAGGTAATCTAAGAACGTTTGTATTCTGTCATTTTTATACATACGTAACTGCTGCCCGATTGAACTGGACGTATATTGTATTCTTTGAACACAATACAATTACAACGCTCTTGTATTTTCCGGTAGCACGCTTGACTGTGATGGAACCGGCAACCAACAATAGGAGCATGAGGCAAAATTTCTTCAACTCTCTTATATATGGTCCGTTCAAAATCCATTACAGTCTCTAACTAAAATGTTAAAAAAATGGTTACATTTATTTTTAATTAAATGTTTAATTTTTTTTTTTTAAGGAATTTGCCTGTTTGTTTGGTAGTAGACAATATAAAAGTGGTACCCATTTTTGAAACAATGAATGGGAAAGGATTGACAAACGTGATACGTAGAATAATTGAAAGTATCATCAATATAAATTCGTGTTACGTTACTCAGAGCGCAAATATTTGATCCGCATGAAAAAGGGATAATGTTTTCAACTTCATTTATGAACAAAAATGGTTCTTCTCTGTCTGTTTTAACGTCTAAATTAGATAAAACACGATGTACTTCATTGATACTTCTCGGCATGGGTGGGAAAATCTTGCGTCTAGCATTGTAGATATTTTTTCTTATATCTTTTACGTTTAAGGTAGTTACTTGTAATAATCTTGGCATAGTTTCTTGGCCAAATCATCAACGGCTTTTCTCTTGCATGAATCATTGATAATTTGTCGATTCAAAGCGGCCAAATTTGCTTCATTACAGTGGTTCCTGTTTAATTTTGTGATGACAAAATTATATTCAATTTCACCAAGTCTATAAGCAATACATTTGCACATTCGATTAAAACACTTCCATAAACTCTCTTCACTTGGTTTCAACTTTTTTGTGAAAACTGAATTTATAATTATCAATCACTCACATTGATTAAATTAATAAAAATTCGTTAGAAATATTGGTGGCGACATTACCTTAGGGATTAACGTTAGAGGCAGTAACGAAAGGATTAAGATATTTGGTGGTGACAAAATTACCTGTGCCCAGTCTGCAGTTGCGGGTTGCGATTGGCAAAGCTTAATTCTCCTCATGAATACATTCAGTTTCAATCTATAGTATGAAGCCATCTGCATTCGTATAGCACAATGTTGCTATTCTAGTACAGTCGTTTATGATACTTGTAGTATTATCGGGACAAATTGAGCAACTCTACTCATAGATTATTGGCATATGCAAATTGTGCTTACTTAGTAATCTTTTGCACAGTTACTTGCTAGCTGGCCCTTAACGTACCTATATAATTCAATTGGGTTGTTATATAGAGAGTCATTCAGATGTTATTTTATTATTCCTAATTATTTCCGTTCATTCATAACATTTATAAACGAAATCAACCGACATGCACGCTGCATCCAACTCTTTTCGGTTGGGTTGGAGTGTAAACCAAAAGGAGGAATATCAAAAAAAAGTACATAGCAAAAGGAAAGCAAGCCGACTATTCGGCAACATCCTGTTAGAACGATTCACGTGCGTCGGCTGACCGACCGCCCATGGTCTATAGCAAGCCATCTCTAGGAAAAACCTCGAATATGGGTCTCGAAGATAACGATTTGAATCGGTGGGCGTCCTTTCTGTGCTATACGATAAACGTTCGCCGCCGTTCTCCGTCTCACTTATTCGTTCTATCCGTCGGCCGTGTCGTCGACGGTGCGTGTATTACGTGGTGCTCTTTGTCCGTATATTTGCGTTCATACAGAAGAGTGCAAAAGATGTGGGACAAAAGAAATTACGTCTAGTGAAATACAAAATAAGATCATCGGAGAATGTGGTATAAAGCGACAAGTTCGTCGATAATGTAGTTAGTGGCTAACCTAATCAGTAAGGTTCGACAAATGTGCATCTTGTTCGCTGAAAGAACAGTCAATATACAGCGAACAAGACGCGCCCTGACGAAAACATGCGGTTGACCTATACGAGTTTGATATATGTGATGAAGCAGCATATATCAAATATCGCCTTCTTTAGACAAACGCGTATCTTGTTCGCTGTATATAGACTGTTCTTCCAGCGAACAAAACGCGCGATTGTCGAACCTTACTAATTAGATATCTCACAATCACAATTGGAAGTTCCTCTCAAATAATTTATGGTGAAGATTTGCATCAACATTACATTCTACCTATGTTTTTAACGCCACTTTTCGCTGTGATTGTAGAATTTTCGGGTGATGATCGTCTCATCGGAAAGATGCAAAGATAGTCTCGAAAAATTGACGAATCAATTGGTTTGCAGATGGCATATAGTTCACGCCGTTACTCTTGTGAGGTTCCAAATATTTGGAGTCACAAAAGTCGTCCCACTTACTTACTTATTCAAGACTTCCTGCCCCCAGTGAATGTTTCTAATTACCTCCATTATCAGAGCATCACGAGATTTGTGTCTAAATGAGAATTGGATGAAAAATGTTTTACTGTCAAGGGTAACATTCAAATGGTTCTAGTGATTTATACGATTTGAAACCACTTTCCTTCCCATCTGTAAGGAAAGCCCAAGGATAATCAAAAACAGCAAATTATGGAGTATTTATTTTGTTTGTTCTAAATTCATTTCAGAACAATTTTTTCCAAAATATAGGGGTTATAGAAGCAACCAAAAATCATTAAAATCCATGCGTTATCGACATGGAGATTTCATGTCTTTCTCAAAATGCTCTTTGAAGTTATACTCACGTTTGCCTTCGTTGAAAATAGCTTCTAGCATATTGCAGTGTTTCTTAATTTTCGATTTGTGTTCTTTCACTTCACCTATTTTTGTTCGTCCTGTGATTAAAGCGAATTAGTGTACATATTAAAATACAATATAAGGGTAGCCAATGATATGGGCGGATTTTTGTTGATGTTTCCAGCCCAGTTTACAGAAACTCATTTAATTTGTTAGACATGGGCGTCGTACAATTCCCGATATCGGATTTAGTTTTCTTTTTTGAGTTTTTTTACCAACTTTACCTGCTAATTTGTGTGATGTTTTGTTAATTCTTTTCCCTTGGATTTTATTTTACATTTTGGATATCTTGACAAATTTATTCATTTGGAACTTTCTTCATTCTGAAGATTTTTGATCTAATTGCTACTTTAATTTGCTTGCATACGTCTTTATTTTGTGGCTTTCTACCACTACTAGGTTTATCATCATTGCTGTCATTGTCTTCATGCGATCGTAAATAATCTGATTCTAACTCTTCAAAATCCACAATGCCTTCCTCCTCACTAACACTCTCATCGCTTATGTTGCTGTGTTGATGTTCCAATTCTTCCTGAAATAACTTTTCTCTTTCTTCTTCAAGTTCCTTGTTTGATAATGGTCTATTTCTCGCTGTTTCTCTCCATATTGACTTTCGAACTGAGTTTACATTTTCCTGTATCTATCTAGATATAAATTGAAGTTACATTAAGAATAAGCCTCGTAAAAATTACAACTGCATACCCTGAAAATGCCTTATGTAGCATATAAATTTGATTCTACTCTTGTATATTACCCATCCCATAAGTCGACGCATCGAAGGTAATTAACTAGACATGAAACCCTCGATCTCGCTTAGATACAAAATACCATGAAGCAAATACAAGAGAGCTCGTAAAATTTACGATGGTTATCTTTCAAAAGTTAATGAATACAATAACAAAAGGACTTCGTTTGGAAGGATCGTTACTCGATGGCTAAGAATGAACTAAAATAGAACTACGAAACGTCTTGAGGATCAAATACCAATACCTTTCTAACGATGATGCACCAGCATTCACTTGCTTAGTCCTGAGCCTTTATACCTTTAGGTGTAAAACTGGAGGGATTGAGTCTTGCATTTCTGCCTCCATTGCTTCCTGTCCTGTGTTAGTTTCCGTATATATTCCCATGGAATTCCTGTTTTCTTTGATTCTTTCCTGATTTCGTCAATCCGTCTGTCTCTTGGTGGACCCCTTCTGTTGTTTCCGCATACTCGTTTTGTTAATCTCTTTCCAATCATACTACACATGTGACCAAACCATCTAAGTTGTTCTTCTGTCATTTTTCCGTTTATTGTCTCTATTCATAGATTCTGTCTAATTATTTCATTCCTTATTCTGTCCGTCTCTTTTTTATTTTCAATTTTTCTCAGGAACCTCATTTCGATGGCGATTTTTGCCTCTAATAATGAACACAATTCCTAGAAATGGACGAAGACGAAAGTGTAATCATGCAAACAGACAAAATTTGTTAGCTGTTTTTTCGTATTTCACGAAAACTCTTTATTCTTTAAAGTTAGAAATGTGGAACTAACGGGACTAGATAAATTATTGCTCGAACCCAAAATCAACAGTCATTTTCGGGTACGAAACTTTCGACAGTCATCGTATCCGCATTATTACATCTACGACAATCACATTAGTCGGTAAATCGGAATATTCATTAACGTACGCCCACGTAGACTGGATGCAAATGAGTAAACGAGTCGGTGCATATTGAGAGAGAGGAAACGGGCATTGATAGCGGCTCAGGAAACTTAGGGTCAGAGTCAGGTTCGTGGGCAGACGGCAGGGCGATCACCGGCCGAGATTACGATGAAGCGCGGCGATCAAGAACGTCGAGGACGGAAGATCCGTAGACGAATTACTAGCCGGTTAAAATAAATTCTGTGTGTATTTCACATTTCATATTTTATATCGTAATCGTAACGGTTTCGATGAGAGTAAGCAGTTTCGATTCCAGTGTAATACTGCCGATTAGTTGCTGTAATTGGATAATGATATCATTTGTATAAAGGATTAGTTTCAGTAATAAATGGTAATTTCTTGAATTTATACAAAATCAGGATGAAATCGTTGGAGAGAAGAGATCTACAAAGATTTGGGATTGCGCCCGATTTTGTTAGCGCCAAAAGTGTACTTACAATCAAACTTGGAACAAAGAAACTAACCTGAATTGACTTTCTTGGTACTAATAGAAATTATAACAAAATTTACACGATGTATCCATCGTCTCCTACTCTGGCAAGCAACTTATAGTGACTAAAACCACAATTCAGCTTTCTGGTTACCTCACCTTGAACTCGATATAAGTAACTCCTTGTATTTCCACAAGCTCTCCAGACGGTAATAAACACACCCCATATTAAAAGCTAAACATCCTTCCAGTCGTGTGGAAAAATTGGAAATTCCTTCTTCGGACATCACTCATTATTACCTTTGTTTACCAAACAGACTAATTAAGTCTCAGCGGAGAATTGCCAATCACCGTCCTCCTCCTCCTCCCATATAAATTTGTATATACGGCCGAGAAATGCTCTTTCACCCGAAACATTGTCCCGAGCTCGCTGTAAGTACTCCCGGAATGACAAAGGAACGATTCATCGTTTTAGAAGTGTTTTACGTTCACGGGAGGACGAAGACTGTTACGTTGAGAACGAAGAAGGAAAAGAAAAAGAGAGAAGAAAAAAAGAAAGAAAACCCGCCCGAATGAATAACGGGCTTTGTACGAATATTTCACGGCGTTCGACGGTCCCCGGGGGTCATAAAAGTGTATTTAGTCTGTTCCTCCGAAAGGTCGAAAAGAATATACATACATACATAAGAAAAGATAATTTACGACTTCCACCGAGACGCAATCATCGGGCGAGCACATTTACCTGAATGTTCAACTTTGTATGGGGTTCGAAATTTTATGGCTTGAGCTTGAATGGGGAGCTTGAAATGTGGTTCGAACGGAGTAAATCGGCACTTAAAGATGAAAATGAAGTTGGTTATTGTTTGTTTAGATTTGGAATTGAATTGGCAATTAGGCAATGTTTAAGAGGCGTTAGGAAGGTATTAGAATGTTTTACCACAGATTAACAGATTTCTGTACAGTGTCAACAATTGTAATTAGTTTAATACATAACACATATTTTGCTGCCGGCCTTTTTTAACTGTTCTTAACCTTCCTATACTTCACGCATACGGTCTGTGAGACCGACTTATATAGTATAGTATACATCTTTCATTTTGACGTGAGTATAGGAAGGTTAACTAATTTTGATGCGGTGAATCCAAAACTACCATCCGATTTTCTCTATCAGCTCGTCTTCAAAAGATGTGAGCACGTATTTGGATTAGGCTAGTATTATTCCTGCATATAAATATTGGTTCCAGTACAATGTATAAAAAACGCACAGATAAAAAGGAAATAAATTGATTCTATAAAGCAAATATTGACAAATGTTGTCACCCAAGATAAATATTTACAGTAGTTGGTTGAGCACTTTTCCTGCGTATGTCTGAAAGGGTTTGTCTCTATTAATACTCCAGCAGCAATCAGCCATAATGTGTGTGTCCCATTTGCCCTGGTACCTTTCTTCCATTATTCTGATATCCTGATGGAAAAGTCACCAAGATTTGCAGGAGATTTGTTTAAACGAGTGTGGAGTTTATGGAGTTATTTATGCTGATATTATTGGAAAATAAACCTTAAATACCAATTATACCGCTATTTTCATAAATCATTTATGACATTCTTGAAGACTGTTTATTGCATAAACGCATTAAAGGCGGTATTCTTGGAAGCCGTTGGGGTTAATTAGAATTTAAGATGATAAATAAATACTTTCTTACCTAGAAAGATTAGGGAAGTAAAAAACAGCTGTAATAAACAACTAGAATTGAAGAGAAGGTCTGTTCAGAATCTTCATTGTAGCAATATATATGAAATATTTAATTATTGTCTATCTCAACAACTAGAGCTGATACCAGAAACATAATGGTATTTTTGGAATCAGAGTTCTTGAAATATTTAAAATCAGCTTCTTTTTTGATGCAACAAAAATTTTTTTGTCGGCCTGTGTAATCGACTGTAAACTTACACGACAATTGTCGGATGTAGAAATATTCCTAGGGTATTGCCGTGGTCGTTTAAAAGCGATTTTTTTACTTTGCGCATGCTTCTTTTGTACGGATAGTAGTTGTTTTCTAAACGAAATCGTTCTGCTGCATCTATTTTAAATGCGATCGCAATCACATTCGAATATATCGCAACATTTTTACTACAACCATCCGTATCAGATTGATGTGCACATAAATGTTAATGACTCTTTGGTTTTAACAACGTGTTCGTTACGAGTTCACCGAAGAGAGAGCTTCATCATGAGTTTCCGTTAATAATTTCGCTCATTTACAACATACGTATAAATCTAAACGACAAATAGAAAGTCAACAATCCAATTCGGACTATTATTGACAGTTACAATAGATAATAGCGTCGAAAGTATATTTAGGTGTACATAAATATGTATTTATGCTGGCGGACCCGGAGTGATGACCGAGGTGATTATTGATAAACATAAAATGCGCGCGTCCAGCGCCGATGAACAATCGAAATAAATCGGTAATTACGTTCGGGCCGTTATAATTTATCGGTAAACAATAGATTTCGAACAAAAACACAGTTAAAACGGAATAATATTTGAAGAGTAATAATGTCGAAATGGCCCCCGGAGCAAACATTCAATAATGTTCCACCGAGCGCAAATATGTACGGAGTGTACATACAGAGTAGATGCGTACAGGATACACCTACGACTCTGCTACGGCTACCGACTGAAAACATCCGGCCAGTAATTGCATATACATGAGCGAATTTCATATTAATTTCTGATTATACAGAAACGAACGACCACAAAGCTTTTAAATTGCGATCGCGCTGTTCCCTTAATAAGACCTGTAATCCGACGGACGAACAGGCTCATATGGTGTATCATCAGCGATATTACACAATGCCCTGATGCCACCGCCATCGCCGCCGCCGCCGCCACCGTCGGTTGGTAGCCTTGCGTTTTACGTAAACACGCACCCATACAAGCTCTCGCCGGCAACCTATTTCGGGCTACGCCGAAGTTAAATGGCTTAAAAATGCTAATATTTAAAAATTTCAATAACATTTTTAATACGCGGAGGCCTCTCCTGTTGTCATGTGCTTCGTTTGTTGGAGAATGAAAAGAAGCGACGACAACCTCGTTCGTTTAATACTTTGGCGAAAGTGGCACAGGCCTTTTCTACGAATTTAGAAAGTATCCGGCAATAACTGCTTCTTTTACGGTGGATTTTACCCTGGATATTTAAAAACACTTCTTTTCGTTTCCATTTTTCAGTTTGTCCTGAAATATACCTAAGCTTTTATACTTTCACCTGGAACGAACGGTATAAGTCAGCAGCGCTGTTTCAGTATTGAATTATCAACCTCTAATGCAAACTACACCTATAGTGGTAACTGAAACGTTAAATAAGAATTTGTCTAATTGATATCATGTGCCTCCTAATATTCAAAGATATAATCTACTAAAGTTTTATTCTGTTGGCTTATTCTATAAAGTATTTTAACATTGGAGCCATTTTGAACAAAAACAAAAAGCTTTTATAATTATTAAAACCTAAGATGAATTAGTTGTGATATTATACAACAAAAAGTTGTCGAATTGGAATTTATTCCTGTAATAAAATCCACATATCTTTCGGGTAATTTCAGCTGGTTTTCCCGGAAGTTTTGTAGATCGTATTACTTTACATTACAGTTAGGCGATCTGTTTAGCTTAGACCTAAGATTAACAGTCACAGAAGAAATTATAGCGCCAATTACTGAGCGAAAGATTCCCTGCCAGAACGTGTCCTAGCGTTCGTTTTTCAAGAATGCTGCTATCACAAGATGCTACACCAAATGGATTTCCCCACCATCAAGTAAACTTGGTATTATTATACACTGTCCTCTTTCACTTCCGTGAAGGCAACCATAGCATTATTGCTTTGCAATACACAATTATTGATAATAATATGAAGTATAGGACATTTTTTGACAAAATTCTTTGCACTTATGAATATCATTTGACTTTCCAAGTAGAAATTAAACAGCTTTCTTTCAACCGTGTGATCATTTATATTGTCTTCTAATAAATCGATTTAGACATATTAATTTTCATTATCTTCACGAAACGAAATTACTTTGTATACTCGAAATGTCGATAACCGTAGCATTTAAGTAATGATAACTGTAACTGTAATTAGCTGTAGGAAAAGTTTGGATTTATAAACTCGTTTTAAATAATACATATAATTCTCCAGAATTCAATTATTAAAGTGTGTACAGTTCTATATTGCACATCTCTCACTATTCATTACTAACGTTTCGATGTCCAAGGTTATTCGAGAATACTAAAACTACTTCTGTAAAAGGTTGAAAACGTTGGCGGTATACACAACTGGGTGTCGATATCAAATAATGACATACATGTGTGCTTAGGTATATAAAATTCCACCCTTAACATCGGTCGTGAAAACCTACGACAACATATTTGCTTATCGTCAGTGAATACACTAGAGAAATTAAATGTCGCATATGACACCCGCTAATTTTCTATAAATACAGCCAAATGAACATCCAAAGGCGATAGTGGAGACTTGTACATCAAATGCTCGTACAATCAGATGCCTATTGTTCTTGTTAAGTTACTTTTTGAAAAGTATTAGCTTGATTACGGTACAATCGGTTGTGTGGAATCGAAATTTGTACTTCAAGCGTAGAAACTTGAAAGAAGAGTTGAGGCACTAGAAGTCTAGTAATTCAAGAAGGATGTAGTAGTAATGCAACCACAAAGGATAACTAATCGGGAAGACAATTTTGAATGATCATAAAAGAAACAGTAGCTGAAGGATTCAGGAAAATCGACGATTGGTTTGGCCACCTTCTGAAAATGCCTGATGGAAGATTGTCAAGGACCATCTGGATACATTTAGAAAGGTCCAGAAGCAAAAAACAAATTTAAATCCAGACGTTCTTGAAACGAAAACGTTGTACTTTCCATTAACAACCGCAACCTGACAGATCATTACATGACATTACACTCTTTTTATTCGTGTAACTAACAATAAATATAAAAGCGATCAGTAAATATAGATCAATTCCTAAATGCCCAGTTAAATGTAAACAGACGAGAATGTAACGAAATATAGTTTTGCGAGAAACCCCACCTGAAACACTATCCATGGAATTTTTGGTGTGCCTCCAGTAAATTACCTAATGTTTTGGTTATGTTGTGGACAGTTCTCGCCTAAGAAACAACTACTACCCCGATTGAAACTCGAACGGTCCTTGGACTATATTTACATCAACAAATGTACGTCAACAAGTAGCAAATATAGACGCACATGCTAATTCATCAGGAACGGGAATCGCATTGAAGTAAGCCGGAGCGTCAGCCTGTTTTTGTCGTTTTCACAGCTGTTTGAGCTATATAATTGGTGTGATTTACGACGCGCTGCACTAATTTTGCCGTTTTCAGGCCACCATCACTTTTAGGTTGGGTGAGTGCAAATGCGTCTGACTGAAGAGCAGCAAAGACGGCGAAACCAGTTCTAGGCTTTCGCTTCTGCTTAATTCAATGTAATTAGTACATGCACCTATACTTGCTGCGTTTCAAGTTGGCGCAGAATTCTCAACCTAAGTATAATGAAGTGGCCGTTGAAGCTTCGGTTCGCGTAGTAGTTGTTTGTCTTTTTCGAAAATTACACACACCACTTAACTACAACGTTAAGTAATTTAGTGGAGACTTGCCGAAAATACCATTTTTACATGTGAAAACGTGGATGGTATTAAATATGGGTTAAGCACTGACTAGGCGAATGGTGTGCCTCGAACAAAAAGGCAAATAAGACATGCAGGTTGGACGTGGAACGTGGAATTTTTAGAATTGCTTTAATTTCAGATTATACTAGTTCGTGACAGTTCTTCCCAGATTCATGTTATTTTCCACCAATACCAGGTTTCTTTTATATCATGTAGAATAGATAAATAGATGGATACAAAGTGATTTATTTAGGAATAGTAACACTTTATTGGTCATACATACAATTTAAGAAATGGGCGTGTGTGGTTCACGCACGTGTGAAATGAATACCCCAATAATTGTCCTATTTCGTACTAGGAGGCCATCGCGTTTTCGTTCCACGTGTTTTTTGATGATTTGGAAATCAACGGGATTAGGTTGTAGAAAATCTTTTTCGGATGTTTCATTCTATTAGTTCTTATACGTTAAATTAGAGTTATTCGGAAGTCATTATAATTAGGTTGTGTAAAATCTTTCTCGGAGGTTTTGCTTCCCGCTCACACATCATACTCTATGTTTTCTTTGCCTATCATTTTTAATTTAACGCTCTTACGCTTACGGTTACGGTTCCAGTTACGCTTACACTCGGTCCGGTGTCCCTTGAGAAGTATTCACTTCCATAAATTAAAACCATTCATGTATTTGTATGTGTATAGTTAAAAAGACAAAGCGGGTTATGTAATTAGTTTCGTCAAGAACCGGTTTTCACCTTCATTAATATTCATAACCCTACCAAAATATGTTGCGGCAATTACCTACATTTACTGAACAACTATTTCCCGTACAGAAACCACGAAGAATTTGTTTGGAATTTCACCTAAATCTTATTGGTAGTTACGAAACTTACCCTCGACCAATTTTCCTGATTTTCACTGGTTAATTTCTTATGAAATACTTACCTGTTCACTTGATAGCTTGTAGGTTTTAACGTGTGCCCTGAGTATATGCTTAATGTTATACGTTTATCGTTGCATACTATTCAAGCAATATAGTGGAATAAAATGATTCTGCAGGTAGAAAAGAAATACAAACGAGAGATAGGTAAGTGCGATTGAATGTGCTAAATATGCAAGGAAACTCGGTAGCGCTTCATGCCTGTCCATAATTTAATAACTAGTCATCCTTTTTCCAAAAAATAATTCTGTAACAGGTGAAACTAAGTGAAGGCTCTATACCGGGGAGGTAGTTTCAGTTTTATAGGCAGTGCGATATGCGTGGAGCAGATAGGGATGTACAGGGAGGAAAAGAGATGACCCCCAAGCTTTACCTTGAAACCCCACTCCATCAACTGCGTCATTGCTGAACATCTCTACTTCCCAATGTACACCAACTTATCAATCATCATTACTTACCTTTCTTGTTCCACTTCAAAGAATCGTATGGCTCGAAATACTTTTACTCTGCGCGTATAACTAGTGTATACAGGTACATTTATCTTGCATATTAATTGGTGATTCTACAGCTAATGTTTTATTCATGAAATTCGATGGAGCGCTTTTCTTTAGAATATTGTTTGTACATCAAACTAACGAATTCTAGATTCGATCGGTATTTGCTTAGTTTTTCCTCGTTCTATAAGGGCCGTCGTCTGATAAGCGCACTTTTTATCGTTACACCAACAGAACGAAAGCTCGACACCGTCATGGAAGCAAAAGCAACATCAGTGCACAGACATCAACCTCGTGTATCGCAATTTCGGGGGCGCCTTATTTGCTAAATCGGGATAGCAGACCGACCAGTGATAACATCAACAATCTCAGCCCGTCCTCTCTCGCTCTCTCCGCGCGACGCCGCCGCTCTTCCGTTTATCATCTTCAGAACGTAAAAATACCCCCTTCCGCGACGTTTCACTTCTCCTGGCGCTTTTCTTTTTTTACGTACACACACACAGATATTTGTATTATCCCTCCGGTTGTTTCGCCCCGTCGTTGTTTTGTTTTTGCGACGGCAGTCGAAGGGAAAGTATCGAAACTGGAGAAGAAGGGAAGAAAGAATAGCAATAGGAAGCGAAAGCTCGACCGGCATCGGAAAAAAGTGCTTCGTACAGATTACTTTTACTTTGACGACGCGACAAAGATAGAATCGCGATGCGAAAGAAGGAAACCCGAAGGAAAAAAGTGAGTATCTCGCGATTTTAGATGAGACAAATGAAGAAGTGAAGGATGGCCGATGGAAATTCTTTCGTATAAATCGCGCTCCTCTAAACTTAATCTGTGTCATTGAATGGTCGAATTTAAAAGCTGTAAAATAAGAAGGGTTCCTTCGGTGGGCGAAAGAAAGTTTCTCTTCGTCCGTATTAAAAGTTCGACGTGAGAGGTAGCCGAGGGGACGTTGTGATCGTTTCCATGATTTATCCTCGACAGTTAATTATTATTGAATCCAATTAACTGCCACCTAAAGTTAACCTCCACCCCACCCCACACCACCGTCGTCGTTTTAAAACATTCCCTTTTCCGTTCGCTTTCTGGCGGATGCGCCGGATGGTGTCGGTGTCGGTGGTGGCGTGTCCGTCCGTCCTCTCTTTCTTCTTCCCCTGGTGGACAACACCGCCGTTTTTAAACGACGTGGGAAATGGGACAGAAAATTGTCTTCTTCGAGAATCCGGCGCGAACTCCCGCCGGAGTAAGAAATAGTGTGCATTTTTTGTGCGCCCGCGCGCGCAGGGCCCTCAATCTTTGCACATTCCCCGGTTCGAGCGGCGGGCATTTGTTTTTCGACCGGACATGTACAAATCACCGTTATTTGCTTTCGGCCATGATAAGAATACGGAAGGAAATCGCTTTTTTCAAGCTCGAGGGATATGTGCCCGTATATATTTCGTTTGCATTCTCATATACCTTTGTTGAGTTCGAAATGTTAGGATTGCAGCAAGCATTACTGTTATCCAGAATTGGCATCATGAAATGTTATGTGTTGTGTAATTTTTGTTTTTATCTTGTCTGTTTCTCATACGTGATAATTCAAAAAATTAAAGAAGGTAATAGGCAGGAGTGTAGTCGATTAGATAATGATGTAGTTCTGATGTGCTAATAAGATGGTGCGGATTTTGAGCCTTAACACACATTTTTGGTAATATCTTATATTAAACACTTATCATGAAAAGGTATAAGTTGATATTCGAGTGAAAAAACGTATTTCGAATTGTCTAGTTCGTCTGGATTTCGTATCCTCGTTATTTTGCCGCTTTTAACTGATTTCTTGCTTAGAGCTTCAGTCTATCTGTGAGGCTCTTCCAATTCATTGTTTGTAATCGATCGTTATATAAAAGGTTAATAATAATAATATATTTGTCCAACAAAAACAATCCATTTACAGGACAAACTTATTTACTAACATATATGTACATATATCTGTACAAATAACACGAAAGTAGAGAGAAAGACAAAAAAAGAATAAAAATAAACATATTGCAAATAATTACCAATCAGAAATATTGTTACAAAGTAAGCAACAGTGTTACCAATAGGGATAAATTAATATCCACGCTGCTATCAGATACGGAATTGAAGGTCATGCAAGTTCGATAAGCAGGAGATCGAATATTTGTTTTCGGTCCAGGGCAATAGAACACGTTTGAAGTTCTCAATGAATGCCGTGGTACGACAAAATCAACACTCTCTAAGAGCCTTGGTGCGCCTAAACCATTGTGGATTAAATCAGAAACTTTATATCTGCTGGTTTGCGACGTAGATCTAGTAACTCAAATTTAAACATATCAATAAGTAATGCTTGGCTGAAACCTTGTGTGGGATAAATGAAGTGTAAGCCATAGTATAATGTAGTATAGTAATACGCGAATGGTTAATTACCATTAGAAAATTTATCATTTATTACAATTCAATATATCAAAATTCACAGTAAATATTGGGGTTACGGATGTTTATGTTCAAATGACCTTCGGCTTATTTTTGGGTTCTATTTATACTTTTTCGATACCACGCACACCACGTTTTAAGCATTTTATTACCCTACGGGTGTTAGCTTCTTACTTTAACTCTAGCTAACTAAGCTAGGGACGTTTAATGGGAGAAAGAGATTTAAGTACAAATAAAATTATTAATTACTGTAACAAAGCATTACAAAGATCTTGGGCATTACTTTGATTTTGAAAACACAATTATATTAAAAACAGAGAATAATTATAAAAAAAGACTGATATATGAAATGATAAATATACAGAAAGACACTAAAACTATTCATTTCAGGACCGATATTCAAAATTTAAGTAATGTATACAGCAATTTGTTAAAATGACATTTGCATTTCTTAAGAAGGAAACCTTTGGCTAGGTTTTTGAATTTGGTTTTCCCTAGTCCTTGAACAGAATTGTTAAGGTTTCGACAAAGATTTTTGATATAAGGTTTTACTTAATTTGCATGTATGTTTACACATTAATTTAGTTTTTATAATTTATATATATATAAAAAGTTGGTTACACATCCTCTATATCAAGAAATCCTAGTCACTAGTTATTTTGTTGATAGTCCCAAATAAAAAACAAAAGTTTGTTTATATATTTATCTAGTTATATTTTCACTGACGAAGGTGTTCCGAAAACGTTTGTAAACGTTCTGAAAATATAACTATCGTTCAAACCAGCCTTGTTTTATTGACCTATTAGTGGTAGATCTCTATCATACAAGATAAGTATAAAATGGTCACGAAATATATATATATATATATACATTTAATTAATTACTATAAAAACCATCGATTAAAAGATAGAAAATCATTGTAAACATTCAGAATAACCAAGGTTACCTGGACATTAACAATACAGGTTCTATAACAACGTTACGTCTTGGATAAACTGAGGTCATGGTGAATAAAATTAAACTATTCGTTTTGTGGACAACAGAGAAATAATGTATTGTAGTCCTGGTTTCCGGAAAAAATAAGAAGTTTGTTTGGTTGACGACGAAGAAAATTGACAAGATAGATAAGTCAACAAAAAAGTTTAAAATATATTTTGGACAAAAAGGGTTTTAAAGGAAGTACCAGTGAATAAAAGGACCTCACCACGCCGGGAAGAAAAAGAATTTAAAAAAGGGAAGAATCCATTGAAAGTAGAGCCACGCCGAAACAAAGAAGTTAAGAGAGGGAGGAATCTATAGAAAATATAACTGCATCCAGGAATGAGTTCAAGGCAGGAGACATAGGAAGAACCATCATCGAATAAAAGAAATTACACTCACACACACACACACAATACTAGGTAATTATCTTTATTTTATGTTAAATGTTTCTCAAAATTTATAAATACAATTTATTATAATTTATGCTTTTTATATCATTAATTAAGAGCTAGGCCGGCGCAATTGTGTTTAAGAAATTATCCAAATTCTCAGTACAATAAGCATTTTAGGAAACGTCTTTGAACTTGTTCAAGCATACTTACTTCATATTTATATATAGGCGACCCGATTATGGAGGCATATTTAAGTTTAGATCGTATGTACAAATGACGAATAGAATAACAGCAAAGGTGCGATAGATGCAAACTTTTACTAGTTCGCATGAGGAAAGCAAATGTTTGCATTACCGAGTTAGGAATGTAATAAGGCACCTTTTCACTCAACCATCGTGGATTTAATCTACAAATTCGAAATCCCTTGGGACAACGTAGTGATGGGAAGACTCGTGCTCGTGTAGCAAGGTCAATTGGAAGCATTACTGCTGTAACTGCAAGTGTGGGTCTGCCACCCTGGTTTCTCGATTCCAAAGCCTTCACAAGAATTGGGCATTTTACAAACCATTTTGTACCGTATTTCACAACGAAAATCTCGGTTCAAAGGATTACAAACCCCAGCTAATACAAACATTAAAGCCAGCAGACCGTGAACAACGCCATACGTTTACTAGCTGGATGTTAGAAATGTAGAAAGCCGACGCCAATTTTCTTTAGATAAATCTTTTGAGCGACGAAACTCAGTTTCACCTTGATGGATATGTTAACAAACGTAACTGTCACATTTGGAGCTATGAAAACCCTAGAAAAGTAGCTGTGTCCTAAGTAACTGACAATTTGGTGTGGTTTTTGGTCTGATGGCGTCATTGCTCCAATTTAGTTTTAAATGACGCTCAAACGATTGCTTCAGTTACCGGAATGCGTTATCGAACGATGTTTTCCGACATTTTTTGACCTGAAATTGATGTTTTGGACATCGTCATCATCATCGTCAAGGCTTTCAGCGCTTTGGGCTACGCCTAACGTCTTATGACGTTCTTGAAGTTCTATTTAATGAGGTGAACTAATCTTCTTGTTCTCTGTGCTTTAAAGTTTGCTGTGAGTCCGGGCGGCCTGTGTTACTTTTCTCCATTCTTTCCTGTTCCCTCAGCCGCTTATCTTCATCGCCTTTACATCTTCCTCCACGGGATCTCTCTTGCTTTTTCTTGGTCGTCCTTACCTCTGAGCCCTATTAGAATATATTGGGTTATCTTTTTCGTCATATCCGTTCGTTTCCTTTGATGGTGTTGCCTGCCCATTGGAGCCGCTAAGCTTTAATGTATCTTAGGACATTTTCTCCTTCAAGTTGATCCCTTAGTTCTTTGTTAGTTTTCGATATTATTATTTCCTGTTCTGTGACGTGTGGCCCCAATATTGCTCCTAAAAATTTTCTTTCTGCTATCTTTAGGTCTTCTTGTGTCTTTTTGCTGATTGCTGTGGTCTGCATTGCACACGTGCTAGCTGGCCTTGTAAATCTTCATTTTGGTTTTCTTAGTTGGTGTTTCCGCGTTGGACATGGTTCACCTTCATTTTCAAGGGGACGGCGCCACATACCACGCAAGTCGTTTATCACATTATTGCATTCTAAAATTTGCAGGACGTGTGATGCTGCGATTTGAGTCCTTTAGACTACTTTCTCTGAGGCTACGTGAAGGATGAAGTCTACGCAAACAGTTCAATAACAACTGAACAGTTAAAAGAGAACATCAAAGCAGAAATTCGTGAACTGATTCCAGCAATGTGTGATTGTAATGAAAAATTTCCTTAAAAGGGTGCCCGATTCGGACATTTACCTGATATTGTGTTTCACAATTTAACGGTAGGGTTTTAGCTTTATATTGAAATAAAAATATACCTAATCAGTTTCTCAGAAAAAAAAAGTCGTTTTTCGTTTAATTTAAAATGACGGCTCTTATTGGAAAACCCTGTAGTTACATAGCAATTTAAGCTGTTGCTTTGAAATTTACTACGGTTACGGCTTTTATCCTTTTAGGCGCGACCAAAACGAATCCACGTTGTGGTAATTATAAATTCATATACTGGCTCATGTTACAGTATACACGCATCCACATGATATCGAATTCTATGAATGAAAGCTAGATTACCGAAATGTTTAATTAAGAAGAGTTGGAAAGAGGAATAAGCTTCCACGTACACGGGAAAAAAAAAAAAAAACGGAACTCTCTCGGACTGCCACCGTCAATACAACAAAGCGCCCTATTCATAAAATCTGTAATGAAGCTCTCTCGCATTACATATACACAGTTACGTGCCCACCTCTTCCACCCACCTCCCTTCCTGTTACACCGCAACATGTTAAAAATAACGTCGCGTTTATCTCAATATAAGCCATGTGTGATGCGTAGCAGACGGATCTGCCTAACCATAATTATACGTGGTCATTTTAATTACAAAACAAAAAGCTCGCACGGCCGCTGTAAAAAGAGCATGAACGGCGGACGGTCGGCTAACAGAGCGAGCCAACCGGACGAGGACGGGACGCGTAGAACGAAGGGAGGTGCGGCCCCGTTAATCCGCCCGTTTCTCTGTGACGAGCTGGTTTTTAATCGACGGTGGAAGAGAGCGGATACATCAAACGTTTAGAGTTACACAGTGACGCGCGAAATGCCGCCGCTGCCGCCGCCACCGACGACCGTTGTGTTTGCGGTCGCCAACGTTGATTTTAATTGTATTGCAGTCGACGTGATTGGAATTTATTTGCAGTTTTTTCCTAGTTTAGATACGTGGCAGTCAGAAAAAGATACAAGGGTGTTCACTTTTCAATACCCTCGATATCATTTCCAATTACAACCATTAGAAATGGAAACTTTCTTTCAAACGAAATACGATAAATTATGGATCTTGTTGGATACTTTAACTACTCACTAAATGCACCAATACCAAAAATAACCGAAGCCCAAAAAGGAGCAACCAATCTCAATTGTTGCAAATTCAATTTGATCGTACCTCTAATATCTAATTTACAATAACTCATGAGGTCATAAGAACCATTACCGGACATTAACCCTTGATAGAACATTTATGCAACTACAAGAGAAGACTACCATGGATATTATCTGTGCATGTGAGGAACTGAAAGAACTCAATCGGAAGCATTTTGGTCTATGATGTGTGTCTATGATGATGGTCTTTGATCTATTGAAGCCCACGACAATACTCACATCTCCGTTACGTAAGATAAATGTATATATATATAGGTGTATATATACCATATATATATTTCGTGACCTTTTCTATAGAGTGGTAGAGAAGATCATATAAGCTTGAATAAGATAGTGACCTTTGTGGAGGACGGAGTTGCTTCAACGACAGTGAGAATGTGAACGGTACAAAAAGCATAAAACTCAACTACCTGACCAATCCTAAGGGAATTAATGAAAATGAAGTCGTGAGGAAACAAACTTGCTCTCTGGACCTTCTTGTATTGACAATTTATAAATAATGGTGATAACTCGCTAATAATCAAAGTGAAGACCACATCTAGAGGAGGCCGAGAAAACAAAGATTTGTTTCCTTTAAAGAAAAATCCTCTAAAGAAATATTTGTCAAGTTCGATATAGTACTACCCAGCTCTTGATAGCAATTATAATAACACCAACAGCAGTACTAATCAAGGGCAGTAGTAGTAGCCAGCCCTAGCGAGTTGTTCAGGACTCCTATATATGCCATATTTGGAAGGTACCAGATTATTATCAGTGCTTCAAGGAAAATTTGAAATGATAAAAATAATATCTGCTTTATTAGATGTTAGTATTGAAGTAGCTGATATTATTTTTATCATTTCAAATTTTCCTTGATGATTAAACAGGGATCGAAAGAGGTCAAGAGCAAAACAAGAAACAGAGAGGAATGGAGGAACTTACAGAAGAAATTTCAAAGGGAGTTGTTGTTGCAAGCTATCCTACCATACACCTCTTTTTAACGAACGCTGTATCATCTGTGTAAATGTTTTTAATCAGTCTTTCTGGACGGCTTGAAGGTTTTTCCGAACCCAACTGAAGAAGTGAAGGTAATAATACAAGAGTTAAATGAAGAAAGTAGCAAAGTAGGCTTACTGGCAAATATGAAAAGAAAAGAAGATTATGACTAATGAACCGAAACAAATAATACAAGTTGACAATATACCAGTAGAATATGTAAAGGAATGCATAACATGGGTCAAGTTGTCCGAATCAATCGAATAAGGAAATTCAGAGAAGAATATCCATAGTTTAGTCCAAATATTGTTCGTTGAAAAACGGTCTATAACACATGCATTTTACCTAATCTAACCTACGGCTGCCAAACGTCTAGGGTCTGAAATCAAGATCTATGAGAACGAGTAAGATAACAGATGTGGTGCACGTGGTATCTCAAACTAAAAGGCGCTCCATATAGGCAAACAACCGATGGACTAAAGCAATAAGAGAATATATACTTATGGACCTCAAGAAGACGAAGACAGAACCAAAGATGGAGAGATGGCATATAAAGTTTAGCAGGAACATGCTGGTTGGGAAGAACTGAAGATAGAGAGAAATAAAGGGAACCAGGGAGACTTTTGTCCAACAGTGGACTACAATTGGTTTTGTAATAGGAAGTATTAATATTTATTAAATTCAGTTTTGCCTTAAATGCATGTTCACAAACAACTTACCGCAAAGCAAAAGACGACACTTATCAACATCAGTAAAATTCACCACCACCTTAACTCTAACAATCTGAACTGGCTATCAATAACGGAGAAACAGGTTTGGTCTTAGCTTAGGAAATTCATCATCGCTCGGGGTGAAGATTCAAGCGGAACCTCCTATTAATTTATCGTTTGAAGAGTACAAGAACAAAATCATTGTTCCATGATTTGTCGATTAAAAGATGATGTTCTTCAGTCTAAAACTGAAATCCGAGGAGAGGAGAATGCAACTTATAATTTTTCAGGATCTACTTCAGAAGACTAATAAATCTGTAAATAATATCATTCAGAAAATAGGATTGGTTCAACAACGCCTATTTTGGAAATGATACTAGTTCCACTTGCCCTGATTTCTGATGATTCTATATCAGTAATTCCAAGCTCAGAATGGTAGTGTTTTGACAGCCCTAATTTCAAGAATTTTGCTATTTTGGTAACACTGTTTCTGATACTGATTCTCCTACGTCAAATACCACAACTCCAATTATGAAGGTGATATTACGTTTAGCAATCATTATTTTGAACGCAGACTACGTACTTATTGATCGCAAGATGAGAAGAGGATGACAGAAGCGAAGATGGAAAAATAACATACAAGATTTAGCAGGAACAAACTATTTGGGAAGAACTGGCGATACAGTGGAATATAGGGGACTACAATTACTTTGCTATTAGAAATGTTAAAGCGTAATTTTTTTTTAAATTACTTTAGTCCTAGATGCTTATAATTAAAATACATAAACGTATTAACGAAATACTTACTTACTTAGTTACTTACTTATCTGCTTTAGCAACACTCATGCTGTCGAAATAAGCACATTTTATGGAAGTACACATTGTTCTATTGAAGATGTTTTGCTTCCGTTCTGCGGAAATGTATTCTTGCTAACTATTAGACTTTGTAAAGGTAATTTTCAGTTATTTTAATCGGACGGGAGTTGAAACTAAATTATCAGAGACAAACCATAATCTTGCTTCGTAACTACGTGGTTCGACAAGTGTTCTCCTAGTAAATATTAACATCCTCGGATAAGACCCTGCCAACGAAATCTTCTGTGGAAGACTAAGAACCTGATAACTTTGGATAAGTACAAATCTATGGAAGGTACCAATTGCAGATCTGCAGGAAGGAGATGAAAATAATTTTTCGATAATAATTGTAGATGGTGGTTTGTGTATTAGAAAATATGTCTAGATCCATGCTTACCACGCCTTACTGCGAAATTGTTTCAGATGCACTTTTCAAGAAATAAGTTATCATCTTCAATAGATCTATAACTCGGTAATTAGTGAAAAGGGATCGAAAAGGGATTGTTTGGTATGAAAATCTAAGGTCACACCTCTGAGAAGTAATGATTTTCTCCTTTTATGACGATAACACTCAAATACCATGAGTACATCCAATTCTAGTTAAAGTAATGGAAGTGTATCGGTGGCTTTCAGGGAGTTACAAATTTGTTTATCTCCCTAACAATCTTAGTGTCATCGCTCAAAAGATATGAGGATATGAATTTCTTACGAGCATATACTTATAATACACATAGATTTACGTATTCCCTTTTTCCCGATATGACAGCCGAAGGAAATCACATTACCGCCCAATAAAAATCTAACTACCTGTTTGCTTCTGCCATTCCATCATTTGAATTTCAAGTCGCGCGTCTGATAGATCGCGTTCAACTTCAATTTCAATATGCGCGGAGTATTTTTGCCCGTTCTGTTGCACAGAAGCAACTTCTACTTCATATATACATACAAATACGTATTGCTCCTGTTGACATTACAAGATGTATTACGTCCGTGCACACTTACATACACGAGATTTATGCGTGTCTTACCCGTTCACGTGTGTATGTGTGTGTGTGTGTAACATATTCATGTAGAAACGATATGTATCGCTCATAAAGCCTCTCGAATGTATACGGGACAGACGGTAATACTTCTCCTTCTTTATTAATATTAAAGTGAGTCCGTGATATGTGTTCCTTCATATGTTGAGTGCTCGCGTATGAGTTATTTGCATGTAACATATTATCTCGTGTTTATTTTCCATGTCTTTCCACTCCGAACGTATATTGCTACGTGTGTTTGAAAGAACCGAGTAAAAATGATGTCTCTCTTTTTTATTATTAAATATCGGATTTCCTGAATATGAATGAGGGAGAATTTTAATGGAGCTTTGTCGCAAAAGAAAAGTAAACGAGGAATATTTACAAAGAAAAAATTGAACGTTTCGTAATTGAATCATAGGAAAATTTGTTCTTTGCCCTCTTAAAAGCGGCGATTTACGAAACTGCTGGATCTCTGCTGCCTTGGCTAACAACATCGAGTAGGTAGTAGGAGAGAAATTTGAACAGATGTCTTGTCAGTCAACTAGTATTGATTTCTTGTGATACAAACCTTTAGGTATCCATATCCTCCGAACGCCAAAAATCAAAAATCTGTAAGTCATCTAGAAGTGATCCTTCTAGATGACTTACAGAGTTTGAAGGACGGATCACATCTCATTTCGGCAGGCTCAATAGTCGCCTCTCCAAATGGTATTAACTCGAAACTTTCTCTTCTAACCCCACTGAGTTGTTATGATCCTCTCTTTAAGATTATCTCACCTTTAGCTTAGCAATGGTTCATCAAGTGCACGTCCTTTTCTAGCTGTCTCACCTCACCATTGGGTGTTTGTTCCTATCAAAATGTGCGAATCACATCCTCGATCAAGGCTTTTCTGTAATGAAAAAATTGATCAGCCGAAAATATTGGTCATATATCAGAAGAACTATAGTAGCTTCCATTGGATGAAAAGTAATGCTGTTGTTTGTCAAAAAGGCAGTGCCCGAGGTATGTTTAATCAAAACTTTCATAATATTGAAATCCTAACTGTCTCAATAAAGAAATGTAATATCAAGACAATTGGATCTTTCCGACGTGAGCCAAAATATCTTTCGTAAAGTCTTTAACTACCAGGGTACAACCAATGAAAAATTTTAATGGAAGACACTTTTTCCTATTAGTGATTTACCCTTCCAGCCTTTCAGTATAAAGTTCGTGACCATTGAGTCCTCTACATGTCCAGGCCAGTGGCATTTCTTTACTTTCGCAACATGTTGTAGGTGATCAAACTGCTACGTTCAGCGGCAACCGGAAATCTATCCTCTGATCTTCTCATTGTGAAGCGCATGCGCTACCACTCAGCCACGAAGCAGCTCAAGGAGACACGTGACAAGATATTCGCATTTTTGGCAAAAACTGCCAAATTATTTTACTGTTTATTTTTTGCTCATAATTCGAATAGTAAATTATAACACCAACAACGGTGCCAATACATAACTTTATTTTCGTTTTATTCTACATCCGTGGACCTACGCTCTGAAATAATAAATTTTAATGTAGCTAAGCATCGTCTCTATTAAACAGCTTCGAAAACTGGACTATTTCTGATAACTTCCATGTGTTAACCTAGCCAAGAGAAAGAGACGAAGCTATCCGTGTCGTATGTACTTTTTCGAACGGGTTTACAAGATAGTTGTCTCTCAAACTTGATTTACTGTCAAAGATGACGAGCCATGACTGTGATTTCCACTACTGGCACTTGTTCAAAATCTGATTTACGCCGAGAAATATTTATGTCCGTACTTATTGACTCTCCGGGCGTAAAAACCTACATACATTATGATATTAACGACGATCTTTCCCTCCTGCGTACATACCCGCGATATTAATATCCATGTAGGAAAGGCTTCGGAACAAGCGGATGCTTCCGGTTAGCGCGGATTTACAAAATTTAATAACGAAGCTTCGCCTGTCGAGGCAGCAACGTCGAAGATCGTCGAGAAGACATGTTTTCCGTGGGCGTGTTTCAAAAACTCATTTGACCGCGGCTTTGTTTGCGGTACAGAGGGACGGGCATCGGGCGAGGTTGGCTTAAAACCTGCTTCTTTCATTAACATGAGGCTAACATTTCAATAACCTGACTTCATATCCTGTAACCCAGACGGGTATTATGTAAGTTTCATCGTTACTGCGTACGAGACGGGACAAAAAGGCGAGCGAATATGGCGTTTAGGTAAAATGTACATATTAAAAATACTTATGTAAATATTTCGACCGCCTTAAAAGTGAAATTAGAACGCGTTTGTGTTTGACTCAAATACGGCGAATTTATCGTGATTGCTCTCGTTCCTCGGGGAGACGATAACTTAAAATTAGCGTTCTATCGCAAAGAAAATGCAAGGATTTATACTAACGGGAAGTTGGCCAGTACAGATCGAGATCGAAATTTATGGGTACAGTTTAGAGAGAAAATGTTACTATTATCTCGACGTTAAAAGAAATTACGTAAGCAGGACAGTAAACAAGGATACAAAAATTGCAAAAGTTCTGTGTCACCATCCGCTGCAGTTACCGAAGTTAATTGGGCTAGCCCAGAATCGATAATACTGCTGTTTCTTTAATTAAAATTTGCAAAGTGTCTAGAATATGTAAAAATGTAAAACGAGATCACCTCTAGAACGGCTAATGTTAGTTTTGTTGTCGCCATTATTGTTATTATTGTCATTATTATCATTATTCTTACCATTGCCAACGTCTTCATTATCATTTATTTAGGGCACGTATTTCAATCACAGCCTAGTGAACATCCTCACCTTTAATTCGTCAAGTTTTCACAAGTTTGTCTACTGCACTGAGTGGTTTATTCTGCTCCCTAGCAGGTCTACTTTGTCAGATCGGTGCCATTGATAAAACCTATTAGTTTGCTAATGGAAGGCTTTGCTATCTTCTCTGGCTGCAGAGACCAAGGTCCAAAATGCTTATGCCTTACACTAGCTAACCATTGGCACTCGCAGAGGACATGCTCCTGGAGATTGGGCCGTCTACTATCCCAATGGTATAGGGATGTTTGTTAATCGGGCAGTTTTTATTCAACAGCTCCATTGCATAAGCAGGTTGTTGCATTTACTCATTCTCTGAAGAGTTCCAAATTTTGAACTTTATAGACTTTTAACTAATTCTATACTATCTATAACTATGGAGGCTTGCAAAGACACCGAAGAGGAACGTTAGTTCCAACACAGGGCAACCATCTTCAGGATCGAACGGTCCTGGCTTACGTCAGCCAAGACAAGGCGCATATCGTTGGGGACAGTTTCCAAGCAGCCTACGAAGGTCATCAAATTGCAGACTTAGATGAAATCTTGAGAAAGACCTAGATTTCGTTATGAAAAGCACTGCCCATGTCTCCGCCAATTGACTAATTTATCACACGCTTCTGACACCGATCTGGCGATTTACGCCGAGTACTCGACAGTGTAGGCTACCTATCAGAAGGAGCGGATGATTATTCAATGCCTGCAGCTGGTAGTAGACGGGACCCAAAATTGGCGAAAGATTGGTGGTTGAAGATCCAAGCCTGACAAGAGTGTGACTCGTTCCAAGACGCACGCCTTCCCTCGAAGACGTATCTATTAATTGCATTGGATCCCAAGTTAATCTTCAAATTCGACTTTGTTTTCGTGCAGAAGAAGGCAAGATTAGTCAAACAGTTCTATTTCTCCTCTGACGACGTTCCATCCTGGATATGAAAACCAAGCTGCTCTTTCTTGGTCCACTGCAGCCAAGAACAACATTAAGAACTCGGTGGCTTTACATAACAAGACCCAATGCATGATTGCGGGTGTACCTCTGGTTTGTCCGAAACGCACAATTGCATGAAGATCTAAACATCCTCACCCTCCGAGATTTTACGATAAGACTTTGCAGATCCACACTCGGAACGCTCAGACAAGAATGTCTTCAGATTAAGGTTAAACTGGACATCATCCTTCAAAAAGGAAGATATTTCGTATTATCCTTCCCG
Source organism: Chrysina gloriosa (assembly GCA_038088585.1). Classification (NCBI taxonomy): domain Eukaryota; kingdom Metazoa; phylum Arthropoda; class Insecta; order Coleoptera; family Scarabaeidae; genus Chrysina; species Chrysina gloriosa. Next base: position 22,383,907 of record CM076093.1, on the reverse strand, counting down.
AATTGAGGACGTCGACCTAATAATGCAATGGGATCACATTCAACCCCTCCAACAACGAGGTTTTTAGTGGCTTACGAGAGGACAAAGGGTTCTAAGGAATTCATTTTAGCCCTAGACCAGAAGGACAGGTCGTCGTTAGCATCTATGACCACATCGTTCCACTGTCACTATAAAAGAAAAAGGCTGAAAATTTGTAAAAATCAGGAGTATCGATCGAGCTCGAATCAAGGACACGATTGATGAATTCCCGTTGGTACGTTCCACTCCCACTACGATTTTTTTCCCTCCTGAACGTAATAAAACAAGGCGGAGGCGTTTATTTGTGTATTAAACGGAGGACCCTTTGTGACCGCGATTATCGGTTAAATATCAAAACGTACTATACAATACACGCGTTGCTTCGGCCTGCGGTGCCGCTCGTAGCGCCGAACGAGCGCTATGAGATTTTCATCAAGTATGCAAATGAAGGAGAAAATTACTTTTCCTATATAATCGTCATTATTTCGGCATTGACATCGGGGCTCGCGCGCTTACGATAACATATTGTCGTTTTTCGCGCAGCCCGGGTCCGATCCATTACCGCCGTCGGAGCACGGATACCGTATTAAAAGTACAGTTGACGGCAAAATGTCGCCGCCATAATAACGTATGATGCGGCGTTTTCCTTTTGCGAAAAGGCGGCGAAAAAATGAAAGCATCTCGTTTTGTTGTATGGAAAAAAGGATGTTGCGTTCGATACGTTTGACGAGTATCGAGTACAATCGTAAGAATTTTATTGATTTTATTGGGGGAGAAGGTGGTTCCCTTCAGGACCACCAGCGCTAAAGAAAATGCGAATAAGAAGCACTTGAAATGAAAAAGAATCAACCTGGTAAATTTAGAGGGGTATCCATAGATATAAGTTTTTGCCATTTTCTGTGGTTACAAGAATACGAAAGGAAAACTGATTTAGTCAAAGTGATCCACTATTTGTGAAATTTTTCATACTCATAATTTGATATTTTGAACAAATTTTCTCAATTTTTGTCGTATTATTGATCGGAATGGTGCTTTACTTCAACAGAAAATGTTTTTTCTCAATTGTCATGACCGGCCTTGATTGAAAATCAAGTAAATCACGTAAAAATGTGCTTGAAAAGCTTTTCAGACCAAACAGGGCGGTATCTCTCAACGTCAAAACGAAATTCAAAAATTTTTGATCAATCATACCTATAGTGAAGTTAATCCGAGGACAGTCTGTTTGTTCAATTGTACCTATAATCAATTCAACTGGGAGACATACTATATATAAATATAGGATGCAAGATGAATAGTTGAAATTCTTTAAACGTGATAAGGAACTAGAAAAATGAAGAACCTCTTTCCTGCCCAGACGAGTGATTAACACAAACTCCTGTAAATGAAGGAGTCAGATTTTTATGTCACTTTAAGGTCTAAGTATATTGAATTTTTTCCCTACATAACATTTCTGTTACTAGAAAATGCGACCTCCTTGGAAGACCTTGTTGACTAGATAGTACATTAACAACGCCAAATCGTAAATCATCTCATATTCTAGAGAAAATAGATAGCTCTAAAGCGACGATCCTCTTAATTTCAAAAAAGCCAACCATTCGAATTATGACCGCGTTCGTTTTTGGCGGAAAAATCTCCGTTTCTGGTGAGCGTCGTGACGCGATGGTATGAGGACCGGCAAACGAGGAGACGCACTTCCGTTTGTGTCTCCACTCCGCAGCAGACTCTAATGCAGTTCTTTTCCACGGCCATTCTTCATCGCCTTTTGTTCGGTCGAGGTGATAATGACACGGCACCAGTATATCCGGCCAACTTCGCGCGCCAACGTTGTTTTCAGAAGCTCTCTCTCCATTCTCGGGGGTAGACCGGACTGTCCAGTCGTTGATTTAATATAATAGGTGGTACATTGTGGCTGGAGGTAACTCGGACTAGCGCTCCGGATCGCACTTATGTGGCGCCTAGGGCACTTCTATTGTTATGTTACGGCTGACGCTCGGTTTGCCCCCTCCTCCCCCTCCTCAGGATTATATTCGAGTAGAATAGAATTTTATTATGATAAGGTTAACAATTTCGTGAATTAAATAATTCTTATTCTTATCATAGGAATTTGAATAAATTGAAATTCAGATTTGGACGACAATGGTAACGTCTTTGATAATAGACATAAGTTAAAACGTTTGATACTACAGAGCCTCGGAATGGCTTCCCACTTCAAGAAACCAAAGCGGTAAAATATTATCCGGTATGCTATACAGTAGACAAAAACTAGTTCTATTAAACATCTCAACCTCACTTTTTTGGTACTATCAAAACTACCCATGCTATTTACTTTCACTTAACATCAGTTCAGTTTTTTTACTTAATTCAGTAATACTCAGCTTCTTGGGCAAGTTACCTCGTGTAACTATCTGGGAGTCACAATAGAGAAAAATAAATGGGAGAGAGTTCAAGCTTATAAAAGAAACAATAAAAATTAAAAATACATAAAAAACCTTAATAAGGCTAGTCATCATAAACGCAATGAAAACAACAACAAGGAAGAGCAAGTAAGGGTAGTGGAAAGAAAAATAATGAGAGCGATGTTGAGGTCAAATGTCACAAAGCAGGAAGAAATAAGGCTGAAAGAAGAAACAAATAAAAAGACCAGTTCGAAAGGGACAATATTGCAAGAAATCGACTGATATGATAAGGAAGATACCTAGTGGCTACCGATCTGGCCCAGATATAGAGGAAGACCCAGAAAAGATGGGGGATGTTGTGGGGGAGAATATGAGGACGATAGAGATAGGGGACTGGGGATTGAAGGTGAAAGGAAGAAATGGAAAAATGACACAGGCAGCCAAAACTCACCGAGGACTTTAACAAGAGGGGGAAACAAGAGAGCTAAACCACTTTGTTAAATGGATTTCTGAAGACGTTACGACATAAGCCATAGCTCAATGGGGCTGGAAGACTTGATGATGATGATGATCGCTAACCTGATTGATGATGTATTTGCGCGACAATCATAGAAACCTTCAAGGTTGCATATGCTAGTGAAGATCTAACTTTTCTAATACCGTACATTCCAAGGATGTTAAGATGCGTGCTATCGCAACAATTCAGAAAATTCAAACGCACGGTCACCGCTGGCTCAATCACCACTTCGTAACACGTCATGTTCCAAGAGTTTTGCCTAATTTCTTTGTCGACTGACTTACATGAATACGATTCCAGAAAAGCGTCATGGATAAGATCTCCAAAGGCAGTCCCAAGATATTGGGCACGGTTAACCAGATCGAAGACCGCGATTTGGCCGATAATTGCATAATTTGCTAAGCTGACTTTGAGAAGAATCAAACAGCGCGTGCTCTGTACTGCAGACACAAGTCCAACGTCGTCTGCATTTATAACTGAATAAGGAAACTGAGTTTCTAGTGGATTCGTTTTACGATGCTTTCTTCGTGATGTGCTTGAGGGGGGAGGGGGAGGGCAATAAATAAACTCCTGTTCAAAATTAACGCACCACATTGGACACGTTATTGGATCAATATAACAAATCATAGGTGACTAACTTCATGATAAGTAAATATTGACAGTTCGGAATTAGTAGATACAAGTAAAGAGCGAATAAGGACTTGTTAACCAAAGATGAGTGTGTAAGGGCATCAACTCTGTCAGAAGAAGGACGAAGTATGCGTTATGTCGCCAATGTGCTAGGTGTTAATCATTCCACAGTTAGTCGAATGGTTAAAAGATCTAGGGAAACTGCATCACACTCCAGGAAACGTGAACAAGAAAGAAAGACCAGCAGGGTGGTTGAGCGTTTTCTCCGACAGCAAATGTTAAGAAACAGATATCTCACTAGTTCAGAGCTTAGTAATGAACTCCAAACGGTCAGAAAAGTTAGGATTTCCGCTTTAACTATCAGAAGAAGACTAGAGGAAGCAATTGCACCGTTGCTTACTACAGCACACAAATTAGCACGATTAGGATGCGCTAGAAATCATGCAAATTGGACCGTTAACGAATGGAAGAAAGTTTTGTTTACCGATGAAACGAGGATAAGCTTTAAATCTCCAAATAATCGTGCTAGGGTATGGCGAAGACTTGGAGAAAGATTTTTAGACAGCACTATCTCCCCAAGGGAACCATTTGGTGGTGGGTCTAAAATGTTCTGGGGAGGAATTTGCTTTGACGTTTACACAGAATTAGGCCCTATTAATCAGAGGCCAATAAATGTTGGTTTCTATCTGAAAAAACATTATTCGAGACCATGACTTGCCTTTTATAGGAAATCATTCATTTTAATGCAAGACAAAGCTCGACCGCACACAGCAAGATCGGTTTTGGAGTACTTAAATAGCATTAATATTCAATTTTATGGACTTGCCACCGCGAAACCCTGACTTGAATCCAAGAGAGCATGTTTGGCATGCTCTGAAAAAAAAAAAAAGTGAGATGTCATTTACCTACCCCTAGGTATCTTCAAGAACTGGTTTTTCTAGAGTGGGACAATATTCCCCAAGAGACCATCCAAAACTTGATCGCAAGTTTACCACGGCGAATGCAAGCAGTTACCAGAGCTAGAGGGGTGCCACATGGTATCAAACTTTGCAAATTTGAGTTTTTGTTGTACTTCCAATGTTGAGTAAATTATTTTTTTCGACTACAACAAGGCAATGTTTTCTTGTTCAAATATCAACCAAAAACAAAAGTGCGCTGCTGCGTTACTTTCTAATTATCTATAATTTATTTATAACGTACGAAAGGGAGGCGAGTACAAAAAGAATAAAAAACAAACAAATCGAAATAATTTCTATTATTGTTTCAGATAGAAATTCGTCCGGGTAGAATATGTTCGTTTCCTTCAGTTGTTGTCGGTAATCGCGGTTTGACATCGGTACATCCTCGACAACACGCAGTACATAAATCTCTTTGTTTAAGGAGGTCCGACGGGAGGAGGGAGGGCGCGGTTGTTGTGCGCCCGTAAGACAACGCAAGATAAGACGAAGGGGTCTAGAAATTGATGAAACCGAGAACAACCCTTCATCCCCCATATCAAGATCCGGGAACTTGTCGAAGCGCACAAACACGGAGTTGACTTTGGGAAGTAACGGCCGCGCCGCGGGGACCGGGGACGGCGAGGCGAAGGAAGGACATCCGTTAGTGGACCACACAGATCACCGGGAGTTGCGGTCAAAGTAGCAAGACACTCTTAAGATAAATAACGATATCTGTGCGCCCCCTGTTTCTCTCCCCGGTCCGGGGTACACTAATGACCCGGACAACTATTAGCAACTGCTCAGAAAGCGACCGGAGATATACGTGACGCGAAATATAATGACAGTCGCAAATAGACGAGTAAAAATCCTAATGATAACGGTAATTGCTTACGCCATTACATATATCTATCGTTATCTTTGTAATGGTTGAAGTTTAAGTTCCAAACTTTTCCTGCTTTGTATTGTGAAGCTCGTTTGATTCTTTCGACTGTTTTCCTTTTTTGTAGGGTTATGAATGTTTTCAATTTCTCATCTTCCGCGTTGCAACTGGAAGAAAGCAAGAGCAAGATCAAAATTAAAGTTGATGAAATTTGATGAATTGTCCGAATTTGAGTCATTCTTATCACCACCACCACCACACCAATTTGAATATTTTGAAAAGCATTTCCACGTTCAAGTCGCCATCCACAAAAAGTCAAACTTTATTTTTCACGTTATTCCTTTTGTTTCATTTGATGGTCTAATTTTTACTTGAACTTTGCACTAGTGTTATGCCACAAAGCATACGCTGACTAGTAGCACTGGTAAACAAAGTTTCACTATTTGCGTGTTTCTTTGATCAAATATGATCACTCTTGTAATATTCTCCCCACTGATTCTGAATCTGCTTTACAAATTTGTGTGTCGGGCATAGTTTTTGAGGAGATTTTTGGTATTTGCTTACAACTTAAAATGGTTTAAATTCTTATGTTAATAGCAGTTTAAGGGGTCTACCCTAATTAAACGCGCAAAAAAATGACTATTTTGAAGAATTCTTTTCATGGGTTTATATTGTAAATATTGATATACAAAGTGTTACCTTATAAATACACTATTAAAATACACACAAAAAAATTTATTTCAATTTATTATAGACAGTTTTTGTGGCGGGAAAAAGGTCCAAAAAAAAGATGGGTGTGCGCTGTTGATGAAATCTCTGGAATGGATGATCGGAAAAAAAAATGGTTTTAGATTCAGTAGGTTAATAGCTATAGCGCATACCATACGATTTTTGATTTTTTAAAAATGACCAAATGGCGGCCATTTTTCGAAAAAACACGAAAAATCACGTTTTTTTTTCATCGTTTTTTTGCGAAAAAACTTCAACTCAACATTTTAAAAATCTATAGCTATAGTCATAAAGAACATGTGGTAAAATTTTGGTAAGTATCGGTTCAATAGTCTCGAAGTTTTTATCATCAAGCCGTCCAAAAACGTCATTTTGCACCAGCTACTCATGTATACAACGGCAGATAGGCGGTACCGCTCCGAGCGGTGCATATTAGCGCGCTCAGATAGCTAAGCAAACGTCGCTCAAAAGTACACTTAGACTGCTCAGATCTTTATAAAATTTTAGTATGATAATTTCAAATATGTATACTTTCGAAAAATGCAATAAAAAACGATTTTTGAAAATTCTAATTAGGGTAGACCCCTTAAAAGGTATTTTTATTAGTATTTTATGATTTTCTTCACTATTTTACAGCAGGAATATCTTTTTTTAGTATGCAATAGTAATCGGCCAGCATGTTTAGATCCAACTTGTCTTCCATGATAGAATCGCTCACGGTGCTTGTCGGTGACGTCACCTTGAAAATCTAAATATGAACGAAGAAAATGTATTTTCAGTGATATATTGCAACCAAGAGCTTTATAGTTCTGAAATAATTTCTCCACAAGGTTAATAGTTGTCCGCCTTGTTATTTCCAAGGAACTACTTTCTTGAATGACTCCCATGCTGGTATTTCTTGCTCACTTAGAGGTGGCATCGAACTCAGGATCATTCTTTAATTCTCGAATGTGGTGGCCAATGAATATACCTTCATTGATTTTTGCGTCACTGACCAGTAGTAATTTATTTTTAAGAAAGCTGAAACCGTCGCCGTTTCAATCCACTCTTTTAACAAAATTCTGTATCAATTCGAGTTTAATGTGTAGAGGTGGTAAATTTATAAAATATAGCAATGCAGTGCATGATGCTAATTATAAGAATTATTGCTATTAAAAACTTACAATTATACGCAAGTACAGATCATTAAAAAAACTAATAATTATTGACCAAATATATTAATTCAATCAATCTACTTTATTATAATTGATTTAATGTATTTTACTATGTTTTCTTCTCCTAGTTCTTGTTCTATCCCATAATTGATCCTTCTGAATTCATTTCCACCTATTTTTATTGTCCCTAATACTGAACTCATCATCCTGCGCTCACGTACATACATTTAATTATATAAAGTCTTGTCTCTTTGTTTTCTTCTTGATTGACATATTCTGGAGTAAATTTTTATTACCACAGAAAGCTTTATTCACTTCCTGTACCTTGCCTTGGACTTTTGCTTATTCTATACATACACATATGGGCTAAAAATAATTCTTGCTTAGTGGTGAGAATGCAAAGGAAACTAAACCACGGTTTATATGCTGAAAGGATGGAACATTGAACTGCATTGAGCTTGAATTAGAGGTTCTTGCACTGAAGATCACGCGATAGAGGTGGGATTTTGGCGAGTTTTTGCGATTTTCTCGTCAATCCACATTTAAAGAATATCTTAGGTCGTTCGAATCAGATCTGATAAAAATTTCTTCTTCCCTTGCTGTATATTTTTGGTTTGCCTTTATCCAATTCTTCCTTGTTTTTGTCTTCAAATTTGTCACGTCTTTTTCGGCGCATACCTCCGCACCCATCATTTTCTAGGTCTATCTCCTTTCCTTTTCATATGCATATCCGCCTCCAACACTGATTTAGGTAATCTGTTCTGATTTATCCTAATAACATAACCAGACCATTCCAGGTGTTTATTTCCTATTTTATTTACTGACGCTTCACTTTTGGTTTAGCTCTTCTCTGATGTCATAATTTCTTTCATAGTCCCATTTTCTCTTGCCTGCGATCTATCTGAGATATTTCATTCCAGATGCTGTTACCTGTTGGCACAAACATTAAACTTCAATATCTCGCTAAGGATTGAACGTTAATAATGCCAGATTTGGAATCTATGCGTTCAAATCTACCCGATACAGACATTTCTAGCTAGGGAGAGGTATGAGATAGAATTGGGGATTACAAATTTGGAATCTACTGGTTACAATCTATCCGATATAAATATATTGAACGCAGTTTGATTTTATTGTCGAAACAAAATTGTAGAAAGTTTTCCAACTTTAGTCTTAGCGTCTAAACTCGGGGAGGAAAAAGTACCCTAGCAACCGATTAAAATGAAATAACTTTGAACACGAGAAGACCTGCTTGATCGTCATCGGCCCGTGGGTAAGACCGTGAGGGCGATTTGAAGTTTCGCCTTGAACGAAATTTTGCTAAGTCGGCCAAAAATTCGTGGAGGAATATCAAAATTTCTTTATCGGTTTAATAATCACGCACCATCCATCGGTTCGAACGAGAAGCATGTTAAAAAGGTTGAATGTACAACCCTTGCGTCGAAGCCATAACTTGCTTGTTTTCGGTGATAAGTTAAAGAGGACTGTCAATGGCTCGGCAAGATGGGAGCAAATTCAGGTACCAAGGAACTGGGGATGAAGGCGTGGGGTCAGAAGTCATTTTCGACATTAAACATCTCCTATTATTTACAACTTCCATCTCAGTGAACAATCTGATATGGAAAACGTTACCGTTACTAAATTTATATTGAAGAGTTGCATGTAACGATCGTGATTGAAATGTTTCTGAAAAGTAATCACTGAAACCCTGTATGACGTCTTGAACATTCTTCAACTCCAAACAATATTTCCAGGGACGATTTTGTCTATCTCTGCTGTCCCACTCGCACAAGAAACGGCGAAATTTGATATGTCCTAGTTGAAGAGCGAGTACAAAGGCAATGACTTTTAAATCTCCGCTAAGATGCTAGGTATGTCTCCCATATTGAACCATCCATAATGGCCGAGGAACAAAGGCTAATCCGCAAGAATAGAAAATGCAATGGCGAAAAGCTGGTGCCTGATGGAGAGATCCTGGTGACGAATTCAAGGTCAGCGTTGAGGAATACATAAGAAACAGTACACAGCGCCCAAGAAACGAAAGCATTGTTGACCAGTGAAATTAGCCCCTCAGACAATTACATAATAATCATTATTATTATGATCATTATTATTACGATTATTATTATTATTCTTATTATTATTAAACAGAGATGCAAATCCCATTAGTATAAGCCCTAAAAATTCAAGTTTCCCTCAACGCTCCCACCGTATTCTAAATTAATTTCGTCACGTTTATCGCGCTTGGTTTATCCGATATGTACCCTCCACTCTCCTCTCTAACCATCCCTCATCGTCAGTACGTATATTCCATCCCCAATAAATTACGAGAAATAAATAGGACTCAATTCCTGCTGGTACATGTATGGGTGTGTGTATGACGAATCCTAACCTACGTCCTCGTATGGCACGTAGGACGCGCACGTAGCAGCTTCGTTATCTCCGCTTTACCGTTGATCGATGTCACCGTCCGTTCCACCGACAGCTTCGGCAGCTCCTCGTTAATCGGGTAGAAAGAAGGTACCTTGAAACGCACACGCGACCCGACGCCGTCGATTGCTCTCCGGTCGCGTGGCATCCGAAATCCGGAGCAATGATTCATTTGCTCGATCGCGATTCCCACAGATACAACCCCGAACCCCGGACGCGGTCGTCGCGTAATGAAAAGCGTCCGAGGACGGCGATTTATTTTTTGTAATTAGATTTGAAGCGATCATCTCCGAACGAAGCCCGGTGATAACGTAAAAATGACGAACAAAAGGAGGAGTAAGTCTGGTAGGGAGGCCAAACGAAATTTATGTGGACGCTTAATGCGTTTGCGCTCTTTTCTAAAGGAGAAAGCGATTATTATAAGTACCCCTTTTTACGATTTGTATTGCTAATGGGATCTTCCACGGCCGGTAATCGTGTCAATGCAGCACCTATAGGGGCGTAGTGTGATTTATTGATTGCGTGAGTACCACATACCGTGGGATAATTTCGTATTAAGGATCATAACTTTTCATAGTGTTTGTTCTTATGAATTTTACACTAAACTCAAATTTGGCAATTTAGTAAAAGCATTGATGCTGCCAGTATTTACTACTTTTTTCAATATCACCTGCTGCCCTGGTAGGGCGTCGGTGTTAATTTGTTTAATGTTCCTTATTTCATTTCCTCAATACCCTCCGATCCTGTGCGAGTTACTTCATTCATTTACTACTTAAATACGTTAAGAAACTTGCAGTATGAAGAGCAGAATGTTTGTCGCAAGCAAAGTGAGCTCTAATCAATATTCCGAATAACTGTACACATGTTACAAGCACAGATTTAAGCTTCTACAGGGTTTTCCAATAAGAGCCGTCAATTAGATTAAATAAAAAAAAACGAATTTCTTTCTGAAAAACTGATTATATCTTGATTCCAATATAAAGTTAAAAACCTACTATTAAGTGCATGGGCGTCCGCAGAAAATTTTCTAGAGGAAGGCAGGCTTTGAGACAAATAATTACATTCAATTCTTTTCATATTATATATTTTTCTTCTAAAGCCACTGTGGACTTATGGTGTTGAACCCTGGAGTTGTATCAGACAAAGTAATCGGAACATTATTCAAAAATTCTAGTGGTATTGTTAATGCCCATGGTACATTCGTAATGACAATCTACATAAGGACTTAGAAGTGGAAACTGTGGGCAACGTAATAAAAAAATTTACCCGGAAACATGGACAGCGGATCCATCAGCACATCAACATCGAGGCTCTCCAGCTCCTGGACAACAATGGTCAGAAGATTAAAAAGAGTGAAACCATTTGGATTAGTGTAGTGAACAGACTAATAAAAACTAGTGCGCAGTAAAACAGTGTCTAAATATAACAGTCTAAATGAAAGGGATTGTCGTAGGATGAGGACTTTGAAATTTTAATCTGTAACAAATTAAGTTACAAACAAATAGCTCATTAGTGTTAATATGCTAGATTGCTATATAAGAAATCCACCCATTGGGTGATTTATTTCTTTTCGAAAATATACTATAAAATATTAAATACAAATACAATACAAAAGCCTATAAGTACATAAGTTAGTATCGTGCAAGAATTGAATTCGACGTTTGTTGCATCCAAATTTATTGATAACATTGTCAATGGACTTCTTCTTCACCCCCCTTTTCCTATATTTTCTTCCTGTGCACACTAAGCGTATACAAACCTAATAAACGCGTTTCTGAAATCATGGACCTTAGTTATGTTTTCACCTGTCTTAAAGTACTGAAGCTTCCTTCAATAGTGCACGTTATAACAGGTAATGTCATACCATTAATAGAAGACAAATATTCGCATTCCTCTAAAACTTTTAATAAAGTTTGGAGAATATTAATCGAAGAAAAACTTGTCCATTCCTCATACCACATAACTGCCTCTATTTCTAGATATTGCAAATCGTATTTTCAACTATTTTTTTGGCGGTTTTTTTTAAACTTTATTCTATCTATTTTGTGATTATTCTTGAGATAGAACTGAAATATTGAAAATGCTATCTGATGAAAATCGTGATTTTAAAGACGGAATTAAAGAATCTAAGTATGGGACAAAAATCGATTGTCGATAATACTCTTCAGATATAATTCCAGGATGGTTGCCTCTATATTTCTGTATGGAACATCTATTGCTACTGCTAATTTTTCAGCCATATTTACTAAAAGTGTATAAATTTCCTTAAATATCTGTTTAATTTTTCCTTAGGAAGTGTCTTCAATATATTGGTAAGCGGCTAATAAATCAACATCTACGCCCTGGAGTTTTTGCGATATTAGTTCGAAGATAACGGAATATTTTGATTGAACATTGGAGTACTCCATGATAGCAAGGGATGCGCTGCGTGATGTATTAATAATGTCCCATTTATAGACATTTCTTTTAATTGATTAATAATGAGTTCAATGTTATTTGAAAAAAAAACCGACATACTTTGATATTTTGAAGTCCATCTAGTTTTTGAAAGTAAATGAATTGGCACAGTGGTCCCCCGTTTTGGACTTTCCCTAAAAAAATTACTACAAATTTAATAATTCCTATTGATTTTCGTACTTTTGGCAGAATTTTTAAGTCATTCACAACTACGTTTAATCTGTGAGAAACACAATGTACATAAGTGGCTTTTGAATATATATTTTCTATTCGGGCCTGGACACCAGTCTCCTTTTGTGCCATACTTCTACTTCTAGTAGAATGTTTAAGGCTTTTACAACTGGATTTAACATGTGACAAACTCAATACGTAAGTGGCTTTTGAATATATATTTTCTATTCGGACCTGAACGTCAGCCTCCTTTCCTGCCATACTAGCACAACTTATATATCCTTCATATATAAAAAATATTCCATACATTTATTTAAAATAGCAGAACTAATACTTTTTCCATCCATATCATACAATGTTGCAAATCCTAAGAAATCTTCTCTTAATTTTTACTGTCCTCAACAAAACTAATATCAAGAGAGAGCTGGTCTATTCCAGAAATACCTGCAGTTCGCAATAAAATTCTATCCCATGGCTAAGCGTGCAAAAATCTTACTTTTCATTACTTTTGCCATTACAATTTGTAGAACTTTTACTAGATTCTAGAAAGGCATAATTTTTTGAGGAAATTTTTCATTATAATTTTACACGTTTCTGGACTTGGTTCACGAATTCCTGCTTCGATGTTGTCGTTTGGCTGTTCAGTTATTATTGGATCGTTTGCGTAGACCTTATCCTTCACGTAACCCCAAAGGAAAGTAGTCTAACTGATGCAAACCGCAGGATCTTGGCGATCAGTTGAAGTCTCCATGTCAAGAATGCACACATTCTGAACATGTGGAATGCAATAACGTGATTATTTTACAACTGGTGTGGTATGTAGTGCTGTTCTGTTGAAAATTAAAGCCATCCATTTCCAAAGCGTCAACTTCAGGCTACAGAAAGTCGGATAACATCGTTGGATAGCGGATTGGAGCATCTGAAATGATCGTTCCAACGTTACTTTCATGAGAATACGGACCAATGACACCACCGGTCCAAAACCACCCCAAATTTTCAGTCGTTTTTGGATAAACTGAGTTCTATATTAATTTTCTAGGGTTTTCGCAGGCTCAAATACGACAGTTTTGTTTGTTGACATACCCATCAAGGCGAATATGGGTCTCGTCGCTCAGAAGGTTTTTTTTTGAAAGAATGGGGGTCCGATCAGCTTGAATTAAATATTTCAAAACTAGCTGATGGAAAAAGCGCTCCAATTCTTAACCAAGACATTTGAAATACAGATGAAATCGATATTCCAACCGTGATTGATGCAAGTAAAATATACTTTGTTATACAACCACCAATCACGAATTTGTAATTATTTTACGACTGGTGTGGTATGTAGCGCCGTTCTGTTGAATATCAAGGTCATCCATGCCCAAAACATCAATTTCAGACCAGAAAGAATCGGATAAGATCGTTCGACAACGGATTCCCGTAACGGAAACGATCGTTCCAGCATCATCTTTAATAGAATACGGACCAGTGATGCCATAAGCCCAAAAACTGCACCAAATTTTCAGTCGTTTTGGATAGAGTGAGTTTTCTAGTCAGGTCCAAGTACGACAATTTTATTTGTTGACACACCCATCAAGGTGAAAATGGGCCTCGTCACTCAGAAGGCTTTTTTTTTAAATTGGGGTCGAATCAGCTTGAACTAAACATATCAAAACTAGCTGGTGTGAAAAGCGCTCCAATTCTTAAACAAAACATTTGAGAAATAGATGAAATCGATATTGCAGCTGCGATTCATGCAAATAGTTTGAGCAAGAATAAGATATCTACAAAATCTCATTTCATCCCAGTTCCTTCTTTGCCTTGAAAATGTACTTTGTTATACAATCACCAATCACGAATTTGTAGCATAACGTCATTCTTCCTGTACATTAACAATAGAAAGTCATCTTCCTTTCAAAATAATCCATTACGTCCCAGTCCGAACAAATACTCAATACCCCTCTAATATCCATCGAAGTACGCATCCGTTTCGAGCTGCTATAATGCGTTTGTCATTGATCGAACGAAAGTGCAAGTAAATTTTTCAGTTAGGGGCGTCTTTGAACGATCCAACGGTGCAATATGCGAGCGCTTCCTGTACGGAAAGGTCCAAAAGCTCGCCCGTCAGCGGAGCGCTGATCAATGATACGGGCTCACACGTCATCGTCGTGGAAAGCAATGAAGTGGAATCTCCATTTCCTGGTGTTCTGCGTCGAACGCCCGTCCCGAACAACAATTACTCCCTCCTTCTTTCTGGATAATATCGGTGATTGTTGAGGGAATCCGACGCCACCTTTTAAAGGAAATTTTTGTTTTTGTTCCTAAAACATGCAAGATACAGCAGGCACTATTTCCAGTCTGACATGCACAAACATCTCCGAAACCAGGAAGTTCCCTTCCTTCAATTTGCGAAACCGCCACGACGACGCATACAAATTATTTTTTATTGTTTCCAGTGTTTCTCGAAAGGAATAACTAATTACGGAATTGTCCCCGGTTGTCGTTCAAATCCTCGTCTCCCTTTTCATCCGATACCTACTTTTTCCCCCAGCGTCGCTGTCTCTTTTCCACGGATCCTTATTTAATTAAGACAACCAACCGAAAGAAGGAAAAAAGTTTTCGTGTAGCCGTGCCGCTATCGTTTTTATCGTTGTAGGAGACTTTCCTTTAATGTCGACCGAGAGAGGTACGTTTTGGAAACCAAATTAGTGCGGCTATTCTTTTTGTTTCGCGTTTATTTTTTCGCCTCCTCGAAGCTAGTAGATCACGTTCAGTTAAACTGTCATTGAATTATAGTCGTGGGGTGGACTTTATTGGTTTGCCGAAATAAAATTGGATTAATTTTTTAGTCGCTTCTTTTGATTAGCGCGATGAGTAAATGAGGAGTCCGGTAAAGGATAAGGAGGTAATCAACCGGACGTTTGCGGAATTCTAGTTTCCGTGTTGCATCCTTTAAGTCTAAGTTATAGGGCTGTGTTTGCTACTTGTCGAAACGTTGCAAAACCAGAAATGGTTTGATAATTACCACCAATAATATACGCATGTGCAAGAAGTGAAAAGAATATTGCTAGTGTGAGGGATGGTACTGCGAATGATAAAATTTCATCGCCTCCTCGTCGTTCTCAACTATTGGTCCTACCACCAACGACAACTAAGGAATTGCCACTAAAAAACTTCCAAAGCTTTGCATCCACGAAAGCATCATTAGAAAATTGCTCGTAGTTGTACGCCGTCACCCCGGAAGTTTAATTACTTCTTGTCAGGACATAATACTTAATATTACAAAAAATCTGTCGAAAGAATTGAAAAGTATAGAAAAGAAATATTTATTGAACACAATACCTAATACAAACAACACAAGAACCATACATCAGTGACAGATTCAAGGAGTCCGCCAACAGTCGCGCAATCAAACATGTCTGATTAAAGCCACCCTCATGGCCGCGTGTGCACACGGTATTCTTCGATCTAACTCGCCTATACAGCGATTTGTTATGCAGGGGTGCCTCTCTCCCCATGGCCGCCCGTACCTTACGCATTTGCTCTTTAACGGAAGACCGGGGGCGGCGGACGACGGACATTTTACGAACGATGGATGAAGGGTGGAGGTGGTGTCTTCGACGCAGCAGGAGGGTTAGTTAGTTTCGTCGTCGTCGTCGTCGTCCACATCGTAGCAAAAAGGGGGTCACGTTCGGTTTGCCATCCACTCTATCGGTAACGCTCGCAACTCATGTATATGCTAAAACGGTATTTACCTCCGCCGGCCATCATCGTCGTCATCGCATGGGATAGATGGGTAAGCCGCCGGCTGTGACTCACCTACATAAACCTATTATTATTGTTAGTTGGGGATGATTCGAGACGAAAGAAATTTATCGAGCTGCAGAAAGGAATTAATTAAAGCTGGATGAGCAACTTTCGGTTTTGATTCTTGTCTTCTTGACTCAGAACCCTTCACAACATTTATAAATATCAAATTTCTTGTTCAAGGTTCCGATAAACTAAATGTATACAAATCCAATTTAAAATTTATAATCTCACGGATCAGATCTCATTACAACGTTATTTTCCAAACACATTTCACTATTCCTTAAAACCTCTTGGAGAAGATCAAGGACTGTCATTCAAATTAATCGTTACGATTTACGAAACAAAATTTTATTTCAAGGCAAGAAAAAGCAAAATTTAAGTGTTTCTTGATCAATTCCTTTCTAGAAAGTTATGCAACTGTATTTTGGTGCCTCCCAAAGTTTCAAAAGGATTTGCCAAAGATCAAAGATATTATAGTCAAACGCCCAGGCTGTCTGGAAGGTGGAGGAAAATATTTATGAAAATCACAACCACATATAAAGCAGCGCTACAGGTCTTGTACACCTCTGGCTTCAAATCTCCCTATAATTTCTTTCGATTTCATTCTGTTTCTTGGCCTGATTTGCCACACCTCAACGCCTACCTGTGCCAGATTTAGCTTTACAACCGATAGGCATTTCCTTTTACACCTTCATCTCAGCTTCTTCCCTCCATCTCCAGTCGTGAGTACCCTTCTAATGTTTCTGTTCTCCGCCATCTTTGCAATATGTCCCAGCCATCTTAACTTTTTAATTTTCTTGGTCTACCCTTCTCCATCCCATGCCTATCATACTCCTCCGAATACCTTTCGCAGGATTTAAGGTGTCATGGCATGTCATTTTTATTTCCTGCTCCTTGTTCACAGCCCACGTTTGGCACCCATATAGCACAGCCAGAGCCGGTGTGATTATTCTGTCATGTATTCGTATTTTTGAATTTCTGGCAAATGACAAGCATTAGTTTTTCTTTTCTTTCTTTTTGGTAGGCCTACCGATTGTACAAGTCATCGCCTGTTAGAACCACCACCGCTTTGAACGTCTTTCTACTCCTGCATTAGACCAATATGGAAATCATTTTCTCTCAACAAGGTTGTCCAACTGATTTCTGATATTTTCTAAAATTTCACAGGTATTTTGTAAAAATTCTTTTTGGTAGCTCTACTATTCAGTTTTAAGTTATTCCTTGTGATTCCAACATTCGCGACATTTTTTGATTTTTCATTCTTCATTCATCATTTTTCATTTTTCTTCCTATTGAACTGTTCCCTATAGGAGTGTCATCATTTTCTGTTCATGCTTGTCGCGTTTCGTTCATTGTCATTTACATGCCTTTTTCAATGCTTTCTTCTCTCTCGTATATATTTCGGTATGTCCTTAAAACTTCCGGTCCATGATTCATCGTGTATAGGATCGTCCATTAACCGACGCAAGATCCCTTTAAGATTTGGAGTCAACCCCTTCCTAGAATTTAACTGAATTTATCATTTCCAACTCTAGAGATTTCGCAAAATGCTTAAGATTGCGTCTTTGTGGTTGGGGTCAATATGTGGTCTTAACTGAAGAATATTATCCGCTTTGGGTCAAAACTTACAGCAAGTATGGTTGTGCAGAACTAAATTGGGGTAACATGCTGCGCTTAAGATCTAGTACGATAATGGAGCACCATCCGTTCTAAGAAATGGAACTTTTGGTACAAATTTCAGATTGATATTATAATTCGAATTGGTAGCTGGGCGGTGTCAGGTGGGCACGATAAAGGGCAAGAATCTGTACCAATGAAGGTTCCCCAGGATTATTATCAGAAGATTGTAAAGAATATCGTTCAGAAAGTAACTACATTTTCAAGTTTCATCGATATTTTGACTCCAATAGGGAATGCATTTCTTGATGAGCTGGTAACATAGGAATTGAAAATTTTGGGAGTTTGCACTACATCTCCTTACGCAATTCTTTATATATTCAATCGGGGCTTTGTATGTCAAACTTTTATCTCCCACTCCAAATCGTTAGACCCAGGAAGGATTCAAGTTAAAATTCTATTTTACAGCCAACTGAAAAATTCAACTTGAATTCAACTTGAAGTTTTAGCTTCGAAGTTGTTGAGTTAGAGAGGTTTGAGTGAATTTCGATTACGACAGAATCTGCAATGTTTATTGATCTTCGAAAATCCCATAGTAGGTCACCAAATTTTAAATTTTAATCACCAAAGTGGCATCGAAGTCTTCATGAACGTCGCCCTGTGTTCTGATTTTTCTTTTAATCTGTCTTTTGAACATAAGCTTCTAATTTTTACGTCCACAAACATTCTCATCAAGAATATTTAAAAGAAATAAGGTTTAAACCCTAGATGTCATTCAGAACTTACCACCTGGTGCACTTTCCATGAGCTAGTTTCCGATGGCAGCTGAATTTAGTTGATTAGAGTTCATTAAAATGCCTTTAGATGAAGAGGTTGTGATGCCAACATTCGAAATCACTGTGCTAGACGTGGTTAATTAGAACGATCACCCGTAAATAAGATTTTCTAATATATTTTCTGGTAGGAACGAAATATCATTCTGTTATACTGGCAATCATCTTTCCCAAAATGTTTATATGTAGGTAAGGTGGTAAGCATCAAAATGCATAGCTTCTATTGGACTTATACACACAAACTGAGGATAGTTTCAACTCGATCGTCTTTTTTATATTTCGAAAAATAAATGAAATAATATCGTTCCTACGATATAAGAAGAAATTCTTAGGCACAGATGCCTAAAAAAGGAATGTTTTGGTATTTCAGTAATATCTTCCAATGAAGACTGGTCGATGTGAATGCAAAATTTTGCAATTTTGATGGCGCTTCCAGTACTTTTCCTCTTATTAGAGACCCAGACATGGGTGCACATTCGTTCTTACTTTTATGTAACAAAGTACATACTATCATCCACAATCAGAAGGAATTTTGTCTTTCCTGCTACACATTACGACCATCTTCATAAAGCACTTTCAATTTATTTTGATATTCCAGTCAGTTGTAGTTTCGCTACGTCAAACTACTGGATAAACGAGGTAACATTCATAAACCTTTCTTTTGATTTTCAGTGACCATCAGCTTTATTTTCGAGCCTTCGATAGACTTGTAAGCTTTACTGCAGATTAATTTGCTTTTACAGCCGCGTAGATAAAACCGGAATGAAGAAAAGGATAATTTTATATCAATTAAGTGGATACTAAAGACAGATGAAAGAAACGAAATCAAGAAGAAAGATGAACTCAGTGTAGCGAGAATCAAAACTAGAATAGCGAACGAACGTCAAAGCGAGCTCTTGTTGATCGAAACGATGCTTCGCTTTGACATTTGCAGCGTTAGAATCTGCTGAACCTTTTAAACCCTGTGTGCGCATCCGACTTTGTTCCTAATAAGGTGAAAGATAATTTACTAAGAGCAATATGTTCCGAATGCTTCCTTAATTTGCTGCTAGTTTTCGAACTTAAATGATTGATGTAAAGAAACAGTTTTCTTAGAAACTATCAATCTTAAAACCTTCTAATGATATCTGCGCCCGTAGTATAGGGGATTTTGGTAGTGAAAGGTGCTTATACACAAAGTACTGGGAATCTAAAGTGCGTGACTAGAGAAAGGAGACTGACTTTTAGAAGTGATTACTAATAGAGGTAAGAGCATATATGATTTAATTCCATCTTGAATTCAAGTTTTGGACTTCCCTTAGTGATATCGATCTGGATAGATTTACTTCCTACACGTCTCGTATGTCCCGTACAATTTAAACCATTACCTCAATGAACTTCTATTTTAGACAGCAGTCAGTTAAACTACCCACACAATAGAGCCGTTTGTTATACTTATCCGTACCGGTCCATTGTATTCGGAATAAAGGTGTACGCACACTAAACTCCAAGTAAATAATTAAAAGGGACCCCACGTCATTCATTTGAAACAACCCGTATGCTAGCCAATTGAAGCAATCAACGCGGAGAACACTGAGAGGTACCTAAACACGATAACAACGGAGAGACACATGACGAAGCGACAGCTGCAGGTATGTGAACTAATCAGGACCAATTTAAGACCTATTAGTTCTCCTATGCGCGTCGCCCGTATCTGCCACTCGCTTACCGTCTCTTTGCGATTGTATGCGTGTCCGTGCGATGTGTGTGTGTGGCGGATATATGTGGGTGCCGCGATACCATCAATTTTCACGACCTCTCCGCAAGATCGGATGACAAACTCACCTAAGTTCGTGCGAGTTTCGATTATGAACACACAGTGCAAGGCAAGCTAGAAACCTCGAACTGCCAGACTAGTAGATTTCTCGTGTGAGATATCGCCAATTAGTTTACGCGATGGAAGCAACAGTTGAAAAGATGACGGTGTACCCTTATGAAAGTTTAGAAACTGTCGAATCGTGCGTGAGAATTCGTTCGAGATGGCTAGCAAGTTTTATACAGGGCTTCTGCATAACGTACTGTACCTACCAGGTGGGAACTTAACGTATTAGTTATTAGTTTTCCAAATCAGAAATATACAAGTATGATTTGAATAATTTTGGAAACGTCTTTGGCGTACCGTTTCGCTGTAAGAACAAGAACTTCAGTATCAACGGATATCAAATAGTGATGGGAAATACCGTTGTTTCAAAATAACAGTTCCAACCGTTATCGTTATTTTGAAATAACGGTTGCAATATAACAGGTTATCGTTATTTCGTAGTCGACAGTTCTATTCGATAACGCATCATGATTTCACATGGCAAATAGCAAATACTATCCATAAAGTACGTGGCGGTCTACCTAGCTGAGTCAGTGTTTACGTCTGGCTCACGTTCGAGTCTTAAAAAGCCTCCGTCGCCTATGCTTGATCTGAAATATATTTTGCTTTTTCCCGACGTTATACTTTCGTTCGGTTATTAAATTAAGTTTTATTTTTCTTCTCTCGTTTTAATTGTCTACAAGAATGTGCAATTGCTGATCTTGCAGTACGCTAAAAGGGTGTTTTCGAAAACGGGATTATTGATTTCTGACCGTCAAAACCGTTTGTCGACTGAAAAGGTGAGAGGGATCCTATTTATAAATATAAATCAGAATTCTGCTGACTATATTGTCGTTTTTGAATATATATATATTCTAGCATGAGTTTTATTTTCATTTATTTATATGCGAATATACATATTTTAGATGACTGGTTGCACTTTATCTCGGAAGAATATTTTCTTATTTATAATTGTAATTAGAATTGTTATCTTGTTCCATGTAATATAACGGTTTTATTTGTAGCTTTTATAAATATTTTTATATAACATCATTCTTTTATTTTACATTTGATAATTTCAATGCATACGATTATTTAGAAAATATTTCCACAGTAAAAGTCCCACTCAATTTTTACTATCGTCGTTATTACCGTCCGAGAAAATATGTAAATACGTAATAAGTTATTTTTCTAGTGGTGTTGTAACGGTTATCCATGATAAATTGCGGCCTCAACCAGACAATTGTATCGAAACGCCTTAACTGCGTACGCTGGACACAATCCGAAAAGAACCGTTATTTTCCCAGCGAGATAACAGTTGCAACCGTTACTGAGTCCATAACGGTTCTAAAATAACAGATCGTTCAATAACTACCGATCACAAATATCAAATACCTAAACGTGTGACATGAAACACAAAGAAAGTGTCAACTATTGATATTATTCATAAAAACCAGATAAATTTAACTCGTTTTCGATGCAAAAAAATTACTTCCGTTATTTTTGCGTCCCTCGCGCCACAATCACCTCACTCAATAACTTCCCCAAAGCGCATTATATAGCTGAGCTTTAACGAATCAGACGAATAAAGAGCGCGGTCCCCTTTATCCTCTGCTTCCTGGCCCTGCGTTCTGTTGTTCTTTCCATTTCAGAGAGGAACGTGTTGTTAGCGAGACCATTCACAGTATCTCTTCACGCAGAATAGGTAGACAATTACGCCGTGCGTTCGAATGCACGTGGTCCGAAGGGCACGTGTGTACGTGAGACGCGTCGGCAGCGGACGCTTTCATAATGAAAAAATACAATTGCGTGGAAAGATCACTGAATAATCCCTTTGTGACGCGAAGGGACGGTTTATGTTACGTCGATCGGTTGCGTTAAACCTGGATTTGATGCGATTTAAAATAGTGTTAGCGAGGACGCAAGAAAATGGACTAAATTTGCTTAATTCATTATTAATGTATAGTTCCAGATAGATCTCGACTTCGTGTAAATATTAAAGAAATTATTTTTCAATCATCCTTCAGTGCAATCCCAATGAGGTCTATATCTTTACGGACACTATATGTGTTTCGCTAGCACGAGGCAAGCATTATCACAACCGTATAAATCGAAGTGAGCAAGAAAATGTCTTTGCTTAAAGTTCTAAGCATGCATTTTTACCTCACTTTTTTACTGTAATCGTGTGTGTGGCGCAAATAAACATTTTCCAGTCCCAAAACGACTAGAACGCCTGTCAGATTCGTAAATGCCCTTTCTTACATACCATATCAAGTGGACGGCCAAGGGAAAGTAGTTAACTCGAATAAGTTTGAACGTTAAAAAATCTTAATAATAAATAATTTGGTTAATTCCTTGAAAACAATTAGAATTAAAATACTAGTTACCCTTCAAGTGGTAAGAAGAGAGATCAGGAACGTGTTGAAGAAGCAGCGTAATAGACACTGTATTAGCACACCTGGGCTAAGGTAGTCTCCTATTTTCATTGCAGAACGTTCAGAAGACAAACCATGATGATGGTACAAATGCGCTAGAATCAAATGGGATTTTGGATCTGCTCACACTATGGCAATAGATGGAGATCCCATGTGCAGTGTCTGTAGAAGGGGACAGTATTGGATTTAGGCCCGTTGGATCCCGTTTCCTGCAACCGGAAAAGGTACAAAAGCTTCCTATTAGCAAGATTTTGTCCCTACTAGTGGCATACCGCAAGACTCTGTTTTGGGTCCTTTGCCGTTTGTCTTGTATGTAAATGATCTCGCCACTCTAATTAGATCACAGTGTTTGTTTTATGCGGACGATTTGAAGATATACTCTAGGATTGAGACAAGTTGTGACTGTGAACAACTTCAGCAGGATCTAATATCTATAGAAAACTGGTGCAAACTAAATGAACTTGAATTAAATACATCCGAGTGAAAAACACTTTCTTTCTCTAGAAAGGGCTTAAAGTATTTTGATTGCTCTCTAAACAATGTCCCTTTGGAGAGGGTTGAATTACTTGATGATTTAGGTGTGTTGTTTGACAGGACACTGACATTCAGAGCCCACATTAATAAGATCACTACCAAAACTTATAGAGTCCTGGGCTTCCTGCTTCGTAATACTAACGAATTCGACAGTATTGAGCCATTCAAAAGGTTTTACTGTGCATATGTCAGGAATACACTGGAGTATGCTGGTGAGGTTTGGAATCCACATTATGGCAATGGCATAGATGAAATTGAGCGCGTGCATTTCTAAAGGCTCTTTTCTATAGAAAACATCGGGAATATCCACCCAGAGGATTCCTTTAGCAAATGTTACTAAATGAATTTAGATTTCTAAGTTTGGAAAATAGAAGGACTGTTGCGCAATTAAAATTTATATTTAAGCTTATCAGAGGTTCAATCGATGATAGTGCCTTACTGGGAAAGCTAAATTTTACAATTCCACGATTGAACAGTAGAGCACATAATATTTTTATGTGGACAGATCAAACACACTGCATCACCAAAGTTCTCCTATTGTGTCTATGACACTAATGGTGAATGATATAATAAAAATACTTAATTTCGACATTTTGATGTTAACGCAAGTGAACTCTATAAGTTAATGAAAGCATCATTAATTTGATATTAAGCCACACAGATGAACTTATTGTTTATTGTTTTATTGATTATCCTGTAAATAGTTATAATGGCTCTTGGATAAGTAATTAAATAAATGAAAAGAAATGAAATGAAATGAAAGATAGTGGACTTCATCGAGGACACCGACCTTGTGGAGTAGATATCTAAGGGGCACAATAAGCCAACGACTGCGGAGGGTGCTGAACTTTAACCCCTCAATAAACGAAAATCCCAATCAACTTTCCCTGATGCAGACCACATATTAAACTCAAAATTCAATTGGATAATTACACCTGGGAACTCGAAATTGTCAAATCGTCTTCCTCTCCAACAAAAGTTTTCGCCTTGTTTTAACTTTATTCCCGTCCCTCTCAATCGAACAAAATAGGTTAATTCGTTTCCCATGTTTGAAGTAATTTAGCAACACTCGTACGCGGTTTAACACGGGGGAAGAAATCGTCGAAGTCGCTGACGTGAACATCCCCCAACGGCGACGCGGAACAACGCGCCGTTCTAAAAGGGGAAACGGAAAGAGGATTGTTTGCAACGTCGCGACGATATCAGCACGCGTCCCGACGACCTGCGGTGCGCGTCACTAGTAATTAATTGATTGTATTGTCTGGAAAGTAATTACCTGGCTCTGGAACCGGCTTTCTGCTTTACTGCACGCCCCAGGATATATTTCATCCTTCTGCTTCTGGTCACTGGACAACTGAACAATGGCCTCTCACGTACGACCCGCACACAGACGTCGCAGAAAACCGTAGGCGAATCCGGCGCGTACGTGTGTCCTGGGGGAAAAGGACATTCTATAAAAATGTATTAGGAAGTTGCCTCGAACCGTACCGTACCATACCGGTATGGCGGCCATCCTGCTCGCAGGAGCTTAATGTATTAATTGGCCGTTTGTTAACTTTTATTTATTGGTTGGAGCAATAATGAATTTTTGGGTGTTTCGCTTCTTTTAGGGGTAAATAATAAAAAGCATTGGAGAAATGAAATGGTGCTTAACGTGTGGGTTTCCTGACGATTCTTTCTGGGACAACAACCAATTTGCTAAAAAGAAATTTTGATGTGTAAGAGTACTCTCGTTCTGATTTTGACTAGTATTTAGAGGTGCCTATGCAAGCCATGAAACGTTGCTTTTTTGTCAAGATCGGAGTTTAATCGGGAGCGGTCGCAAGTTCCAAGGACGGATTGAGCGAATAACTCCGGTCTTCACAATTTTGGCTCGTATGAGCAACTCTACTAATATTCGTTATATAGATTAAATTTTTTGAGGAAATTACCTTATAATCTCAAATTAAGTGGTTCTTGAGCTCGACACACCAAATTTACGAGCTGTGCGTGTTAAATAAAGTAATGGGTCCGATTTTCTTCGCTTGGCTTATTCCAGTAACATTACAATTCAACATTTCCCGTTCAAAGTAACTGTCTTGGAAAACCACACAGCTGTGGAGACGGTTCATCCATTCACAGAAGTGCTGGAACTCGGAAACTAGAATAGTCTTCAGCTGGTGGGTTGCAGCCGTTTGAATGTTGTTAAGTGCTCCAAAACGACATCACTTGAGGTGCTGTTTCAATCTTGTGAAGAGGACAAGGACTCAAGTCTGGCGAATGAGGGGGCTGAGAAGCCACACGAATGTTCTTACTGGCCAAACAGCAGTTTACTGAAATTACTGTGTGAGAAGGCGCATTGTCGTGATGCAACACCCAGTTTTCTTTGGTGTTTGGTCTCAGACGTATGGCCCTTTTCGAAGTTTTTCAAGAACCTTTCAGTAAAAGAGGTGATTAACCCCTTGACCTGGAGGCGCAAACTATTTGTCAACGATTCCCTGGATATCAAAAAGCAAATCAGTATGCCCGACCATTCTGACTGTCAACCGATGATCCGAACCTATAAGAGCCCGAATTCTTCATCTTTAGTCGACTCTTTTCCTTCTGCAAATGACTTAAACCTCCGAAACATCTGGGTCTTTGGCAAGACGTTGTCTCCTGCCGAAGTTTTCGTTGCACTTTGTCCAAGTCTGAAGCAAAACTTGGTCCCACACCGTTGCTCGAAATTGTTATCACCCATTGTACGAACGCACAAACAAAACATGCTTCACTAAAACAATGGCTACGGAGAAACAACGTGGTTCTAGCGAGTTCCAACTCGCACTGATCGCGAATCATATGTTCACCTACCTCCCTTCTAAATCCCTCGTCACCAATGTTGCCCGCTACCAGTCTCATTACGTAATTTATACACCTCTTATGTCGGTTTCTGGGTATGTGGTGAAGTAATCTGGTGAAATTTCGAAAATTTAAGATACCGCAGACAAGAGATCGGCAAAACAGTTCCTAGGAGAATAAATGCCGAAGTTTACAACGGCCTACTGCGCAGGAACAGAACGTCCATCGATAATAGTGGACCTATTAACAGGGCACTGCAGGGTCAACAAGCACATGAATAAAATGGGCTTGACAGAAGAAACGATACGTAGATTTTGTCAAATTGACGAAGAAACCGCGATCCACGTGCTGTGCCAATGTGAGGAACTAGCAAGGACGCGGCTGTCACACATGGGAGACGACTATCCCGAGGCGAGACTATATGCAGAAGAATCGCTATCAAAGCTGTTAAGTCTAATTAAAGGAACAAAGCTGGGGAACGTGCTCTAAGAAGACATGAGGACCACAATAGATCTAGAAAGGTCGCAGTGGAACAGGCATCATTGCCACCTCCAGTAATCAAATCTAATAAGGTATTTGAGATCAGAACAGCCAAACGTCGGGCCACACTGGTGATGGTCCCAGCGTTTGCTGATAATGCTGAGATAATTTCCAGTATTCCTCAGAGAGATTGGTATCAAACCAACTGGTGGCATTTGTGAGTCTGCAACTATACATAACTTTCCAACTAACACAATTGACTAGTAGCCTTGTTGTTAAAAAGTTAACCCATCCCTTAGATTCATATAACGAAAAATGCACACAAATTGGGAAAATCACCAAAAAGAAAAAAGACAAAACAAAAACCCGATGTCACCCCTAGTTAGTCGATCATTATTAAAACGCACAAATGACTCCCAAAAACTACATATTTCGTCTGCCGTAAATACTCCGAGAGAAAATCAGATTAATATAATCTTCTTATCGAATTCGATCCGCTGTCGATGCTTGGCGCGGGCGAAATTGACAGGCTGACAGAAAGCGCGTTACAAATATGTGCTCGGCAAGTGTAAATGGTGTAGGTTACTACTACCATCGCTGCACCGTTTAGGCTGACGGTTGTTCTGTTTTCGACACGGCTCTTCCGCTCGACTCTCTCACTTATAGGATTAATATCGCGATGCATTTCTGTTATTAGATTAAAAACCGCCCCTGAATCACGACACTGCAGAAATCTTTCGCTCGACTGGTAGCGCGGAAGAGACAGATGATAAGGACGTGACAGAAGAAAAATCGATCATCCGTCAAAGTTGCAACGAATTAGTGTTATTAATAAATTCGGTAGGATGTGTGTAATGTAGGGTGGTCGGTCCTTGATGAGTACAGGCAGAGATTAAAGGAAAAGCATTCAACAAGGTTGCATTTGAATCATAATCTTTTGTAACATTCTTTATGCACAAAGAATGTGAAGACAACATAGACTAAGGTGTAAGGTGTGACGTAAAGTGTTGCCTTTAAATGGTTACATTGCTTTCTATCTTTTAATCGATGCTTTTTATAATGATTGATATTTTTATTTCTAGTTACATTTTTTCTCCCATTAAACATCTCTGGCTGGACTTAAAGAAAGAAGTTAACACCCCCAGGGTGACTAAGTCCTTAAAAGGTGGCGTCCGTGGTATTGGAGAAGTATAAGTAGAACCCAATATTAATCAATACGTCATTTGAACATGAGACGTCCATGACTCTCAACCCAACATTTACTGTGAATTTTAGATAAATTATTTAGCAAATAAAAGTACATTAATATTACAACAGGCTTTAAAATTCCATCAACTTTTTCAAGCGAAGCTGCGTGAATAGCCAACAAACGATTTGGTCATCGCACACGTAAAATAGCACCCTTTGATGACATTGTCACCTTGATCGTCGCTACCCTTCTTTCACTTATTTAACGTCATGTGCCGACAGACCTGTTCCAATATAGTTCAGTTACCTTCAAATGCACACACGCTCGACCCCTTCCCCCATATAACCTAGGCCCGACGGTGCAAGGCCAGGTCTCTAATATTTAACTTTGAAAGTTTAATTGTACATAACATAAATCACAATTAAAAGGGGACGTCGAGCTATGGGGCGAAAAGGAACTGGTTTGTTTTATGGATTTTCCGCTGGGCGAGTGGATATTGGTTTTAGATGCAGCGTGTGTGCACCGGGGTGATTTCGAAATTTATTTACGTATTATGCAAATTTCTTCTATCGCGCAAGGGAGGTATGAGCTCTACCTGCGTTGTAGTATTAAAGGATATTGTTTTAGTATCCTCCATTTCAATGATAAGCACATATTTAAGTTACTGACTGAAACTCGTTACCACACAATTATTTAATTAAATCAGGTGACACGTGTTTCGTTTTAAATAAATGCGCGGTGTATCTTCTCTAAATACTGCACAAAGAAGAGAACTTGAGCAAACATTCTAAAATTTTGTACATATACTTTTCAAAGATCATCAAATACTGTTCAGAATTTAAAGGCATTATTTTAAATAGAATATCATATTAACACTTTTCTATATATTAATGTTTTTCATTTCTTTTAACTTCAGTAATTGTCTTTATTTTTATCAGTGTTCTAAAATTAATATTCATTTCTTGTTGTAGATGTACTAAATTTAAAATAGTTTCATGTTTAAATTCTTTTGTAAATGGTTCTGTTATGTTTAAACGTTACCGTCAATCTTATATGTCTAAATAAACCGGCATAAAGACAGGAAAGCCTGTTCTTCTTGTATCCCCACGCAAGCGGGAAAACGCTTGGTGCTCTCTCCAAACCAGGAGACCGTAACAAATACAGCTAAAGTGTGCAAGCGGAAGTGAAACACGCGGCATAGTTGCTAAATTAAAAATGTTTAAATAAATAGTCACTCATCTCTAGGGCTAATGTGCAGAACAGAAGTAAACTAAATAAAATTTTGTACACACACTCTTTAAAGATCATCTAATACAATTAAAAGGAATTTGAAGTGAAACGCTTTATGCATTTATTTAGACATTTGTATGATAATTTTGTAACTATGTGGCGGTTTACTTCCAATTCTTTTTAGTTGTATTAAATATCTATAAAGAGTGTGTATACAAAAGGTTATTCAGTTTTATCGTGTCTTTTGCCTTGTGCAGCGCCTTAGACTTAGAGATGACTGTCTATTTATTCAAACATTTGTAATTTAGCAACTATGGCGCGTTTCTAAAAATTTGTAGAGACCTAGCTCGTGTGCTGTGTGTTGTGCTGTGTGCTGTGCTGTGCTGTGTGCTGTATTTATTTACTTGTTTATATTGAAGGATTTGTTATTTGTGCAAGTGATTGTGCAATTTCATAGTTTATTACGCACACTGGGGATTTTTGTATGGAGGTGAGGAAAAAAGGTATTTTTAAAAAATATAATAATTTAATCACTGATGTAGTTTTATTTATATAGTAGAACATAAAATAATTGAGATTATATAAATTATATATATGTATATATATATGTATATGTTGAGGACAAACTAAAACAACAAAAATTGTACGAAAAGTTGTACGAAAATATACCAACCATATTATTATTATTTTAAAAGAGCCTTAACTTCGTTACTTATATCACTACGCTTTTTCTTGCTAAACGAAGGAGTCAAATGTGATATCATCGGGTCTGATGTTACCATCATTCGGTGCATAACATCTTCGTTCGTGGCAATTCGACTACATTTCCTGGAGTGTCTGAGTCGATATTTTTTATAATCTTTGTTACGACTTTCTTGAGCCTCTTCGGACAGTAAGCCAACAGGAAAAATACACTTTTCAATTATATCTCTTCCGTGAATAAGAGTTTTGTGGAGTGTAGGTAGCGTATTGTACCACTGGTACAGTGCAACAAACTTTTTCTCATCTCCAGACAAAACTCACCAAATTTTTTTGGGTCCACTGCCTCGCTGATGGTTATAGCTTCGAGAATAATTGAAAACCTTTTAATTATGTCTTCATCTAGACCTGTGATTTCGGAAATCAAAGTTGGATTAGCAAAGAATCTTCGTAACGTATTTCCTGAATTTATCGTACCAGAGCCTCGCTTGACAATATCAACTTGTATACCAATTTTCTCTTTAAGTTTACGTTTTATCAATACCTTTCGGGCTTCCCTTATTGGACGAGTATTGGAGTCGACTCTTCCACGTTTAAATTCAATATTATAAGCTACATGCAAAAGACACTCCATCAGCTTGATACGTGCATGAAGTGGTGACATACCAAATTGCAGTACTTCTTCATTTACAGGCCTAGCTTGCACTTCTTCGATTTTATTCATCTTGGAGTTTGTGGCTCCACAAATAAAACAAGAAGATGCTGCTGGTGTTTCTGTTACTGACTGTGCTGTCTTTCCATCAATCATTGTATAATATATGAAATAGAAAAACTTTCCATTATCGTGTATATAGCTCTCAATAATTATCACAATCCGGAGTTTATTAATAGCTACTAGTGAGTGTTTACACGGAAGATAACTATAAAGTAATTGTTTGTAATAACTACCTTCAAAACTTTGCGTCAATCTGAACAGTTTAAAAATACAGATCTTAATAGCGTTCCGTTATAAATGCGACTGTTTAAAAGGGGCATCTAGGTGCACTTGAAATTGATTTAAAATGTAACAGCTGATATTAGACAATGTATTGGTATTGGTTTCCAACTGTAGGCAAATGTAGCTAAAATTAAAAGTCCAAGAGTTTGGAGAAATATGGTTTTTTTATTCTATGTTCATAAAAACATTTCTAAACAGAAAGTAAAAACCTCTGCAGTGTTTACTTTTTCAACCTTAGCATATTGAAATATCCTATTTCAAATAAAAAATATAAAGAAAGACGTAAGCTCCAGCAATAAAATAATATTCGTCTTGTAATTCTTAGGTTTAATTTCAGTCACTTCAATAAAACATACAAGACATGACTTTGAAACGACTAAAAAAAAAAACTAGTAGTCATATCAAAGTAATTCTTTTTGAATTGATTGTAGCAGTTATTCCGAAATTTAAAAATACCATTGTATATTGCATTAATCCTATGTTGACAATTGGACTTTTTCCGCGAAATCCCCACTGTGTTACGTGTCATTATTTGTAACTGATCACTGCATGCATGTTTTGTTCTTAAATTTCTGGTTTTGCGACATTATTTTATGAAAATAATGAAAAAGTTGATCGTTACTCCTTTCCCGGTGTCTTCTTAGCAATTGTCACCGGATTTACTTCAATAATTGTGTGGTGAAGAGCTTATTTATCACATCGGTCAATAATAGCACAGCAGAGTACCTGCAATCGGTATTAATTTACATATTTAAGTTGATTAAAATCGGTTAAAATTGTAGAAGGAATTGTTAGTAATTATTCTGTTCTTAGGGATTCCTCAAATGAGGAATTAATTGTACGATAAGACTTTTGTTTGGATCAGTATTGATAAGACCTACACCTATTATATTTTGCCCCATGACGTATCAAGGTGACTTTTTCCCAATTACAAAAATTAACCAAAGAAAAAACCCCCATATAATAGCAATATGCGTGCTGACCAAAAGACCTAACTAACAGCGACGTCAATTCAACCGGAACCGAACGACAAGATAGTTCTGATTGATGACGGTGGCGCTTATCTGACGGGCCCGAAGAAGACGGGCATATTGCGACTTCCTTCCGCGACCGGTGTCCGGTAATGCGTTATAATGGCCCTCCGCCACCGACCGTTCAGTTGGAACCTTCAACTACCGAGGAAATTGATCGCTCGCGTCACCTATAGATTGATTTCGGTCGACGGAAAAGTGCGGGCGGACCATCATCGTCACACAATGACGGCCGCAAACAAAAATAAGCTTCTTATGGGAAACGCCCACGTAACCCGTCCGGTGACATTTCTCTTCTCGTCAGATTAATAACTGGACTGACAATGAATTTGTTGGTCGTTAACCGTAATTACCAATAAAGTTATAACGAGAGAGTAGAGTTTGGGGAATTAAATTTCTCTGTGAGGGAATGACATATTTTATCTCGTGTTCATCATCAGGTTTTGATATTGAAAAATGTAGCTGAATTGCGTCAATTTAACACCATACTTTCGATGTTGATGCTTAATGTCTGTGGATGCTCGGTAAAGAAAAGTACGTATAGGCTATGGTCCGAAGGACCATGAGAAAATCGAACAGACCCAAAAGTTCTCGTCGTTCTAGAAACCCAAGCATTTTGTCATAGTGGTTTTATTTGAAAATCATGAATTATTACACGCGTTTTTTATGAATCATGGATTAAACATATTTTTCTAATCGATAATTTTGTCGGGCTATGAAGAGATCGAGTTTGATCGCACTTACATGATAGATGCTTTAAAAGATACCATCTTAACTCTCCCAGTTCTCTGATCTGAACTAAAGTGTGGGAACGCCTTTTTGTAATAGGCTGAACTGAACAGCTAACTTGTTTGGTCTCGTACCTTATGGCTTAGACTATATAAAATCTATGAAGTAAGAAAGATATTCGCGCATAAATCTGCAGAAGGGATTGCAGCAGAATTGACACAATTGTGTTCGTCGATCTCGGAACGGTGTCCATCTGTTCTTTCATCTCTTGAATCCGTCCATCCCTTGGATCCAAGCTGCGCCGTACTGATGAGGGCTAACGAATTGGAAACACGTATATAGGGCTACAACTCTCTCTGTCAATTTAGTCATTAATGCTCATTACTTCATATTTACTATGATCTATGAAGATCCTCTACAGATATAGTGCACAAAACGTCAGAATCGAAAATGAGAAGATATGCAGCTTATGGTAAATGAAAATTTCTTCGGGAATCAACAAAATTAACTGAGTCCGGAGTTTTCTTCCAAAACCGAATCAACACATCTATAAAAAAAGCAGCCACTCTCTGATTGTAACTTCCTATCCTTTCTTAGGATCTTATTTCAATTTCGCAGCATGGGCATGTGTTTTTGACCTACTAACAGGTCCTTGTTCTTTTCTTCTTTTCCATTTTCTTCTAAACAAATGAGAAGATTATTTGTTGTTTCTTCCACAGTTTGCATTTGCTTAAGATTCACATTTTGATGCTGGTACTGATGAAGGCCATTCAGGTGGATGTAGACACAAATTTAGTGCAGCATCAGGAGGAAATAATAGTATAAATAAAGTTTAATAATATTTTAGACGTACACAAGGAACAAAAAATTCCCTTTTTTAAATACTCCGTCATTACTTATCAATGTAGTCTTAGTTAACTAGGTTGTATCATGACAGGTTTACTTTCCCGAAAAATTGCAAGTTGCACACAACTGCAATTCTGAAGATGCTTTGACCATCAAAGTATATATTTTCATAGTGAAAAGTTCTTGGATAAGTGGAACAGATAAGAATCTATTGGAGAAAGCCACGCATTCTATCATGCAAGAATTCCACCTTAGCAATTAATCTGCCTGGTGTCTTATCCTATGGCTTATAGCTAGGTAAATTTATGAACAAGGACAAAATGTCAAAAGCTGAAATTTTTCCAACCTCAAGGAAACCAAGAGGAAGGGCTGGGTTGACTTTAACGAATTGGAGTCTTTCTGGTGACAAATTCTTTAAAAATTCGAGTATAATCAAATGGAACTAAATCGATCCTTCGTTATAAACGCTGTAAAGGACTCGATGCGCGCATCCTCTGAGGTTGTATCTTTGTTTTTATAAGGAATTACAAACCCTGTTACTCTTAATAGTAGAGCTTTGAAATTCGCAAATACACTCATCATTATTATTTTTACAAATGCTCTACGTTCGAATGTTTGAGATAATTTTCAGTCAACTCCAGAATGTTGTCACCATTGCTTTCTTAGTAATGACTTAACTTTATAATCCCTTTTTGAAGTCTACGATCCCAGGACGCAGTTTCAATAACTTTCAGTGTAGAAGACCCAAATTTGAATTTTTATGATCTTCACAACCGTCTTTGCAGAGGTTCAAATTTGTTACGATCTCAGAATATAGTCACCGTGGATTTTTTCGCAAAAAGTTCTAGTTTGACTGTTTTTAGACGAACTTTACAAGCTCTCAAGACAGTTGCCGTTATTTCTTCCTTCGTGACTCAACGATATTGAATTTTCCCTCTGACGTTCTCCACAATCACAGATGAGGATATATTGGAATGGTTATCAACTCCTCAATAAGCCCAGCAATTTCTTACATCTGATGACTCACCTTTTAATCATTTGTATTTCTCTTTCTTTGGTTGAGCTTTTCACAATTCCAGAACAATCAGCCCAATTTCCTTCGGGGAAAGCCCAGGCATAATTTTTTGTTGTCGTTTGACAACCTATCCACTTAGTCACTATTACTCTGTTTGCAGTGACTCAACCTCAACTCTTTTATGGATAATTTTTACATTTGCATAACACGGTTACTAGCGCCTTTTTGAAGTAGATCCAAAACGGCATTTCTTGGTGGATTTTCACAATGTCTAAATGTTGCAGTTTTGTTTTACACAGGTCTAGAACATAGTGTCATCACAGCTCTGTTTGCAAGAAGGGTACGTTTGACTATTATTAAATGATCTATACTATTGCTTGACGCGGTAACCGTTTACTCCGCAATTACTTACCTTTTAACTTATTTGAAACTCTTTACAATCTCGGAAGACAATCTTATAAAAGGCGATAAGGGGCTCCATTTATAATCTGTTGAATCTGTCAAAATCTCTAAAAACTTTTATTTATGGACGACTTAGGTTTGAAATTAACTCTCTTTCATCTTGATCATTACAGAGAATTTCAAATAAAGCAGCCATCGGTTTTCTTTTTCACAGTTATTAGGGATTGGTTGCAAAATTGAACGGGCAAACTCTGTACTACAGTTTAAGTCTGAGATGACTTCGTATTTTGAACAATACGCCGATACTTATCTTTTTCTAATCGTCAAAAATGACTGTGCGAGATCCCTTTTTGCTCCCATTTCGTTCTGAGTCTTCATTAATTACGTATTTCAGTTACACACTTTTGGGAGTCAAAACGTTCTAAGCAAAGACGCTTAAAAACTGGGGATGAATCTTACTCCAGCTCACTACTTCTGTTGGATTGATGAAGAAATTGTATATGTATGTGTTTCAAGTTTGTAATACATCTCAGTCGTTTGAAAGGTATTGTTTGTCTGTATCTGTGCTTATATGAGCCATAAGCACAAATACATACATACATGGATTAAAGCGACACCAACGCAGCTACTTTTTGTTCTCTATCTTTTAGCACTACGTCAATAAGAATTCTTCTTGGGTTTGAGTCGTACTTAAACGCAACAGCTCATGAAAATATGATGGCAGTGATATAAATGATGAATGCTAGACTATTCCTGAATGTTTCCTACGTTTAGACCCCAAATTTCGAGTTCCAAGATACACTGGCTCAACTTTTCGTCAAATTAATTCACGAACCAATAATATAATGGAGTATGTAACTAATTTGGTTACTCAATTATTGAATTAAAAGTCAAATCCGACATCAATACAAGGATGTTTTCCATCGATTATTTCCAAAATAACCCGTCACGCAATCCCAAAGGACTCTCCCCATCTCCTTAATTAATGACGCCATATACTTTACTGCTTGCCTCTCACTTTTATAACTTCGACTCAATATTTCCGAATAGGACGGTCATGAATCAGTACTACGAGCGATCTAAGTATGAGAAACGGCCGATTGTAAAACCGTTCCGGCCGTACGGAGCGGTATTTTTAGCGGGCGCCTGCGCCCCCACGACGCATCGCGCGTTCAGCCTGGACGATATTTCTCCAATAAAACGATATTGCGTGGGTTCCGTCGGGTGCGTACACCGCCGATATCCAGAGTCCATAACTATAATTCACCCGTCGGTTGCCGATTATCCTATAACCGCTGCCGCATCACCTATGCCACCTAAACACACCATCAAATCCTGGCGATAGTACGAACCGGAGTTTTCGATTTATAGTCAACGCGTTTTTGGGGGACGCGAGTGCATATCAAGTTGGAGGGTGCGTTTTACGTACCTATATATGTGACGCCGTAAATATAGGTTTGTAGTTAGAACGACGAACACGAATGTGGTAAATACGACATATGTGCATTCGTTTTGGCCAAGTTCTGCGTAGGATTCTTTAAAAAAACCTTTGTTCTTGTCCACTTTCCCCTATTCCATGCATGCGCGAATTTCCTCCCCAAATTTTTTCTACTTTCCGAGACTATTATGTTAAAAAATACTCAAAATTCGACGTCCTACCGCTATCCATCAACGGGATCTATCCTTTCCCTTCCCTAAACGCGTCTTCCGGTCCGCTTCTACCCCCTTAAAGCCTTGAATAAACAAAATAAATGGCATCGCCATTAATAAACGATGCGAAATTTAGGCGAAAGGGAATCGACGCGCAGTCATTTTTTAAAAATCCAATCTCCTCTGTCGTCCGCGGCCCCTCGTCCCACCCGCTTCGATAATAAAAATAATATAAACCTGTATAGACGCCGGTGTCAATTGGGTTTTTATGTTTTATTTTCCTTCTTCGGGGAAGGGCGTCGCCGTCAGAAACGGTAGGATAGGAAACGAGCGGCAGAGGCGATAGCAGCGGCGATAGCAGCGGCAACAACACATAAATAAATTTCGAGAGCCGGCCGTGCCGTGCGGGGCGATGAGAGTGCTCCAGAATTTGATTACAACGTTTTAATTCAATATCGAAGTATGCATAGAATTTATGCGCCCTTAAATACGAGGAAACCGTCTCAAACTTTTAATCAATTTTTCGAAGTATGGGAAAGAATCGCTCCGAATTCTTTTCTAACAGATTTTTTTTCTTTCCGATGAGGAGAAGATTGTTGAATAATGGAGCTTGGACTTTATCTATTTTTTTTTTGGAAATTAGGGAAACGAAGGAGAGCTTGCTATGGTAGTAAGAAATTATTACTTTTTCTTTATTTTAAAATAAATCGGAAGTTCAGTACTACTACCTCTAGCTATAATGGAATCTACATTCTTGTAGTACTAACCTAATTAAATTATTATACCAGCGTGGTTGAGGGTATAAACTCTCTGGATTAGAGAAAAGTACGTTTAGAGTTGGAGAAATCTCTTCCTTGAACAGATTCAAATTTTTTAGCAGTCGATTATCGTTTGATGGTAAAACTTTGTGATTTCCTATTGGAGGAGATGTAGAGATGCTGTGACAGTCCCGAACTCTTGATGGTGAGGATACAACCAATGCAAGAAAACCAATTTAAGTAAATGTGGTGACACATGATGAGGTCAAATCTAACTATTCGGCGTTTATCAGCACGAGAGCTGGGTAATGGGTCTTAAATATTCAGAGAGAGCTATTCGGAACAATTTAGATACGATGCACATGCAAAACTCCTATCACTTTCCAATACCTTTAATACAAAGCTGGAGAGTCCTAAACCACCTAAGATCAAACCACTTTCTGGTTGCCTAAACTAGCGAAATTGACACGCTAAGTGCCAACTATTTAGAGTTCCTAAGAACGAACGATATTTTGCATGTAGCGCCATGGTCACACACCTCTTGTTGGAATTTTTATTTTTTTTTTTGGTCAGCGGGTTAGTTGTGCTTAATTTTTCGTAGGACCAAGAATATTTCTTTGACTGCCACGATACTAAGAAATTAATTCGATGATGAAACGTTTGCCTTAAGGGACCAGAGTGGTGTGAGCGGCCCAAAAACATAGGTTTTTTCAAATGTGGACTGCCAGAGAAATAAAAAAGCTGTAGATTTGCAATTTAGTAGTTTATTTAAGTACACTATCATAACATAAAATCTACAAAATCAAAAGAAAAATAATAATTTTGATACCATTTATTTTATTATGTTACAAAAAACAATTTTTTTTTCGCAGCATTTATTTATGTCGATAATTCGGCCATAGTGGAACGTGTAAAATATATATATATACGTATATGTATATATATATATATGTATATATATATGTATATATATATATATATATATATATATATATATATATATATATATATATACAGACAAAGCTCGATATTCGCAACAACTTTTGCGGTGAAACATGAAAAGCGCTGATTGGCTCCAATGGGTCTTTATCGGCAGAAAGACCTAAATCTTGGAGATGTGATTCAGAATTGCCTGGGTATGTTAAATACAACCTAACCTAGAAGATATTCATACCACTTAGTTCTGACGAAATTCGAAGCTTTTATTTAGATCAAAATTTGGATTCTGATTATCCTTATTAGCAGTCTATTGGATTTTAGCTTTAAGTTGCATTAAGCTGCAGGTAACCAACCTATTTTCTTTACATTGTTTATACGTATATATGTATCTTGTCTTTGTAAGATGCCAGTGCAAAGCAAAAAAGGAGGCACCTTCGAAATTGATACCGAATCTACGGCATAATAAAACACTTATCGGCCTTTCGCCTTCCCCCAAACTCAAATTTCGGGATTCAAATTCGTCGGCTTATCCGCCATCCGCATAAGACACAATCGCTACGTCCCCGATACCTCCGCCAAAACTAATATAAACGAATCTCGTCGTCGAAACACATATGCAGCCCCACGTGGCGTTATCGGGGACGTGTTGGCCTCGATCTCGTCGACGACGTCTGAAAGGTGAAAAGCGGCGCTAAACCGTCGGAGGAAAATTGCGATCGTGCCTGTATCCGTCCACCGCGACCGTTTCGGTATCAATCTCGGCCCGATCGGACGTCTTTCGCCCTCTTTCTCCCTCTCGCGGTCGGCGGTCGCCCGATGGCCCAGGATCTCGTTATCCTCGGACGTCTCCCACATGCGTGTTCTCGCATAATCAAACGGGATTGAGAACGGGTCTCGGTGCATTCGGACAAAAGGTTTAGTAGTGTCTCTTGCGCCATTCCGCACCGACACAATTGTTATTGCGACCCCGGTGAACGGCCGAGGGATGAAGGAATCGAGTTTGTTGCGAAGCTAAACGCAATTGATATCGTTAGATTTGATTCTATTGAATGGTATCGATTGTAGGTGAACCGGAGCTAATAGAAAATATTCCTTAGACAAGGAAATGGAAGTTCTAGGTAGAATAAATGGTATGAAATCCAGAAGAAATTGTAGTAACAGTTTGGAAATTAAAGAAATGTTCTTATGTGGTGACTACATAAATGTTCGGGATCAGTCTTTCTAAACTCATTTCCCAAAAATACTCCTGATGGTTTATAGAGAAGGGTAAAACCAGCAGAACTTTCAGAAATAGCTGCCTGTTTTCAGTTATCCTTTCAAACGTGCAATGTTTAAATAATAAAATACAAGAGTTAGAGGTATTTTTTGATGCAAATAGTTCTGATGTTTCTTGTGTCACGGAACGTTGGTGTATGTTTGATAGTATAGATGTTTTCCCATATTGACAGTTATTAATTTTTTAATCATTATAGTAGAGAGAAGCATATACACGGGGATCTTGCTATGTATGTTAAGACAGGTATTGAGAGTTCAAACATTGATGTGAATATTTGTCGATAGAATTGCATTTTGAGTGTGTGGCTACGACTTTTAGCGTGATGAATAGCAAATCATAGTAATAGTACTATATAGGAGCTGTAATGGTGACTTGAATATATTTTTTGATAAAATCACGGAAGTTCTTAATTTAGCCACAACATTAAAAATCATAAGATCTGTATTTGCGGTGATTTTAACATCAAATTTATTAATTCATCAAAAGAGCTTACAGAATTCATTGACATACTAAACTCTTACTGTTGAACTATAACTCAACCTACCGGAGGACGCAATTGTTTGGATAACATTTGTGTTAATGATCGATTCCACATATTTAAAAATTCTGTTGTACACAATGCTCTTTCTGATCTCCCGATATTTTCCTATTAAACAGAAAAAGTTTGCTCAATGCAGAGGAAACCAAAGCTGGGTCAACCGGTATCATAATATCGGCGTGGAAACTTAGAGATCTTTACCTTTTCTCATTAGGTAGTGACAGTGGTATTTTGCAATGTTATAAAAATATAGGAGAGTGTACAGAAGTGTTATTGCCAAAAGAAATGTACAACAGCGCAAAATAAACACATAACTGTGTGGAATATTATTAAGGGTACATCCAACAAAACAAATCAAATAAAATTAGAGATTGATCATGAAATTGTAACTAGTCTGGACGCCCTTGCTGAATATTTTAATGATTTTTTTCAAATATTACCAATAATTTAATAAACAGCAATGATTATCAGGATGATAACTTTAAATTTCCGTGCTAACAGTTCAACGATTTTCTTTACTCGAGTAACTGAGTTGGATATTAGACAGACATATGTTTCGAAATCCGTAAATGACTAATAGTGTGATGAGGAATTAATTGATGTGATCTAATTTCGGCAATATGATACCAGAGTTCTTAAAAAGACCGCATTAAGGATTTTTGTAGTTTGAAACTCAACCTTTACTAAACCGATTCCCTTGGTAAGCTCCAAAGAAGCATTTCGATCACTAAGTGATCATCCTCAGTAGCATACATGGAGGAGGAAAGCGTCT
Source organism: Chrysina gloriosa (assembly GCA_038088585.1). NCBI lineage: Eukaryota > Metazoa > Arthropoda > Insecta > Coleoptera > Scarabaeidae > Chrysina > Chrysina gloriosa. Next base: position 22,343,171 of record CM076093.1, on the reverse strand, counting down.
CACACGAACATTGGAACGTGCACAATCCCACAATCAATACTTAAGATGACCACTTGGTGGGCGAAATGCGTCGTTGAACTTTTCCAGAAGAATCTATGTAGTGACGATAGAGAGCTAATTGATTTCACTACAATTCTTGCAACACTAACAGAAATCCTCTTTCATCGACGTTTTGCTTTGAGACACCTACTCGTCGTCTAGCTTATGACCCTTCTAATTTCTTTTCTTCTCTTTATTTACAGTAGAGTCAGTGCAATTGAACACCGTACTGACAGACATCACATCCTCAATGAGTCCCGATCCGAACCACAACGATATGCCCGAGGATCCGGAAGATATCCGTCAGATAATGAACGGCGGCGTTCATAAGGAAACCGTCGTTCTTGAAGAAATGCTCAATTTTCAGTGCCAAAGATCAGTTAAAAGCGATAATGTTGCTGAAGATGTCCACGGCGACTTCGTCTCTGCGAAATCAACGGTTGGAGAACAACTGCAGCAGTCCGAGGATGACGAAAAATACAAGAATACCTACAACGAAGCGATACGGCTGTTATATACCCAGAACCGGTAGGACGACAAGCGAACAACGGTAAGTGTTGGAGGGATTGCGAGTTTTTGGGTTTATTTATTATTTAATTGGAAGTCGTTTTTTAACGAGGAGGTATTGGTTCTTGTACGATTTAAGGGTTAAGGACAAAACATTGTGTTTTGGTTGAGGGTGTAAGCTGTTTTGATATTTCTCCGAATGAAATTTCGGAAATTTAAATGCCTTGCAGTACATCAAGTATGGATTTTGCAATTTTAGTTAAGGATTAATGAAATTACGTTTCGTCCATTGTTCCCTCAGTCACGTAAAAAAGTAAGATGAAAACTTCATCTTTCAGATGGAAACCAAATTGGTCTCGAAATAATTCGCGTTATAACCTTCCTATAATCGAATATAGCCTTTAACGGCCGTTGTTTGGCATAGAAATATCTCCCGGATATTGTCGTGGATGTGATAAAACACCTCATGTTTGGATAATTGTGCTTTCTGATTCTTCGGAAGTTATCTAAAGAGCTTTTCTAGTCTTCAAGAGGCTTTAGATCACTTCTGAAAATGTTATATAAAGATCTTTCTAGGTTTCAAGCGGCTTTGGATCGCTTCTGAAAATGTTATCTGAATACCTTTTTAGACTTCCAGAGGCTTTAGATTACTTCTGAAAATGTTATCTAGCTGATCGCTGTCAATCATCAACCATTTTACCATCATCATCGCGTTCTCGTTTTCTTTTCTAGTTTCCTCCATTTTACATAAAATTTTTGGCTAGTTTAAGAACCAAGAAACGCTGTCTCGGGAACGTTTCAGTTGTTAAACTTTATATTATTGCCATAAATTCTGTTAATCTTCTAAGTGCGACATTTGACAAATTGACACTACGCAATGTACCAAAAATAGTAACGTTATCCAATTCCTCCACGCGATTCGTTCATTAGGTAAGAATATCCTTTATTTGTGACATCATTAAAAGCCATTGGTCGAAAATACAAACACATGGCCGAACACATTTGCACATAAATTTTTGTGTCAAGGATACAGCGCCCATATTTCGAGCGTAATATATACTCCGAAGTGTTTACACATGTAAGGCAGAAAAAAAGGTGCACCGATCTAATCCATCCACGAAAGAGTTATTTTCGTAACTGATTGAATGTATCAACCAGAAAAATTCGCTGAAGATCGATAATTTCGAAACTTTTTATATCAAGATCCGTACGAACGATATCCTCTCGCCTTTCGACTCCTTCTTGCTTGTCATAATTACAGGAAGAGGACGACGACGGTAATTAAAAGTGCGGCGAATATCAGCTTTTTTCGGCGAGCAGCGCTCTTAGACACCGCCATGGATTGCGTGGACGTCGCCGTTGCCGCCATCCAATTCCCTCGAGTTTGATTCCTAGTGAAATCACGTCCTCGGGTTCCGTTAATTTATATCTGGTTTTAATGAAAGCAATCCCCAGGACGGCAATCGGTGATAGTCCGGCATGTCGATGTTATCTCCGGTCAAATTGTAATGCCCAAGAGATCTCAAACGCTGTCGAGCTCAACGCGACGAACCACGAGCGGTACTCAAAACGAATTAAAGAAAAATTTTATACAATATTTAGTGACAAGCGTGAAGTATGTAAGAATCAAACGATGTGTTGGCGTGGTGAAATTTCAGAAACCAAATACGCTAGGTTTTATCTAGGACGGTCTTTGGTAAATCCATTTGATTGTGTAAGATAGAGTTCGATAAAAGAAAATTTATCATCTTTATTGCAATCTGAAGAAATCTCCTGAGAAATTAGGGAATAATTGTGTATAGATTAAATCATATAAAAATAAGAACACAAATATTACAAACATCATTAAGTTCAATTAGCAAAAGTATTCGCCCAAAACATACTTTGAATATAATAATAAGAAAATAATTTATTCTTTGAAAACCAAAATTTGGTAGCGTATCCTTTAGCTCTTGTAACTGCCTGAAGACGTATCATCATTGATTTAACCAGTTTTTCGGTAAACCTCGGAGTTATATTCTCCCATTCTTGAACAAAGCGGTTCCTAACATCGTTAAGGCAGTAAGGTACTTATTTTCAAGATCGGTTAAAGTTTTTTTTTGTAGTTTCGGAAACTTTTTTGATTTTGATAGCCGTATATTTTAGCTCTAAAATATGTATGTATAACGATAAAATACTAATTATTTACAATTTTAAGAGCTCAGGCAGGTCTAATGTTTTGTCAGTAATAAGTGAAAAACCAGCAGGTTTGAGGACTCAAAATTTTGAATACCACATATTCAATATGGACCTATCAAAGAGCTAAATTCCTTTGTTATCGTGGCTTTCTTGAAATCCAAAAATGACGGTAAGCTCATGGCCATTCTTCTATTCCTTACTTGAAGTTCAAATTCAATAACAAACAGGAAATTTACAAAAAGCTCGTCGATAAGTCGTAGCTTACATAACGAATACACGGTATGCAAAATTTCGAACTTGTAAACTTGTAAAAAAACAAATTAAAGCTGCAGAAGCTATTAACATTGTTAAAAACTAGTATTTCATCGTTACACACACTACTTTTAAAGGTTATATATATAATTTTCAAAATAGTTCTGGAATCGATAAAAAAAAGTTTAACCGATCTAGAAAGAAAGTATCTTACAACCTTAAGAGATTTATTTTTGATAGTATTGTTTCTAAGTCGACGTTTTATTTCTGCCCAGACATGTTCAACAGGGTTAATGTCGGAGCTTTGGAGTGATGTTTCCAGTACGTATGGAGCATATACGATATACGAGCATATATGATCCATTCCTTGACAATGCGCCTCGTGTGTTTGGCATCGTTGTCTTGCTGGAAGATGAAATCTTGTTCAATCCCCAATTTGAGCGCACTTGATTTTAAATGATCTCTTAAAATGTTAAGATCTACCCATGTATCCATTATACCATCAATTTTATGGTGATTACCCCTCCCAGCCGCTGGCAAACACTTCTATACCATTATAGATCCTCCACCATATTTAACTGTTGGTTTGACGTTTTCTTTTCTAAATTCTGCATTTCTTTCTCCACACATGTCGCTGACCGGTGCTATCAAATATACAAAACTTACACTCATCAATAAAAATAACACGGTTCCAAAAACTTTCTGGCTTACAAATGTATTCCTTCGCAAATTTCAATCTCTTTTCTCGGTTAACGTTACTAACTCATGGCTTTTTCTGCTTATATGACCTCTCATACTGTTCCTATTATGTATAAGTCTTTTAATCGTATCAACACTAACATTCTTTCCAGTAGTTGACAGTATTTCTAGCCTTAATTTCGGTGCAGAAATATATGGGGTTTGCCCCACTGCACGTAACATTCTACGTTATTCGGCTTCCGTTAATATTTTTGGCCATCCTTGTTGAAGTTTATTTACAATATTGTAGGTGATTTGATATCCTTTTATGGTATATTGTACACTTCGAGGTGTACCTGTTATTTCAGCAATTCTACGTTGTGAATTTCCCTTCTTGCACAGATTAATAATCATGTCCCTTACTTCTAGTGGAATTTCTTTCGTTTTTGTCATATTTGCATGTTTCACTCGTACACGTATAAATAGTTGAAAGTGCCTCCCCGGTTTCTCAAATAATATCCATCCTCTGTAATCAGTTGAATTCTTCTTCATTCAGGTTCTAGTTGGTCGCCCCTATTTGTTTAGATTCTGTACCATCCGTGCTGATTTAAGAAATGTTGTGCTCGAAAAGTGCTGGTGTGTTTATGGAATTGTCTATTTATTAGCAATCTTTGCGAGGGGTTCAATTGACAGGTGCAGATTTCGGAGAAAATGGAATAACACACGAAGAACTTCGCGTTCCTTCTTCTCTTAGGAACTGGTTGTTAGTCTGAACAAACTTTCTATTCTCCAATCTCATCTTTTGAGTTCCATATCCATAGATGATAAATGACCTTTTTCTAATCTACCTTCTTCTACTGGGTGTATCTTTCAGTTAGAGCACCTACGCTGCGTTGCGTTGGTTCCATCCCTATAAGTTGCCGTTATCCGTTATCGGATTAGCCATTTCGACCAAGAATTTACTAATTATCGCTCGCGATAAACACGAAAACTTTTTAACTAGATCGTGTTGTCCAATTTAACGAAAAATAATGACAAAGCAGACCAAAACAAAACGGGAAAAAAAAAAAAAACAGAACAAACTTTTGCATTACCCCGGACTACATTAAATCGTATTAAAGCGAAAATTCCTGTTAATAACGGCACCGACGGGAAACGATCGCGTATGGCCGATGACGGAACGTAAACCGGACGGTGTTATTACATCAAGGACCTCGTTAAATCCTTCGAAAGTAGAGTAGAGGGTGGGTTGGATTTCCGAGACGCTCTGTATAATAAGCGGGACGATGACGGTAATCACTTTCTATAAAGATAGGCGGTAGACGGGCAGGGTGGAACGGGCTTTAGGAACTCGTAAATTTAATTGGGTTTTAGCGACGTAGAAGCGTCGAGTTGCTGCGTCCGATAGTAGCTGGACACGGACGCCGTCGGTTGGCTACTTTACGGCCATCAATTATCCGAGAGGCCGACGACACACACGTCATATAATTAGCGCTGATGACTGGGAAATCGAGTACCAGAACACACTTAAAATATTATTAACATGACATCGTGGAACTATAAATTCGCCTTGTTGCCGGTAAAGCGGTCTACGCGCTCCCTGAACGCGTATGCGGTATCCAACAGGTTTTTAATAAGCGGTTTCGGATTGCGCACTAGTTTGAGATTTAGTGTTTCATAAGTATGAAGGCAATCCGTAACAAGTGGGTGTAGCAATGAATCGTTGATAAGTGTAATATGAATGTTATTACCCCAAATTACACGGCAGAATAGAATTTGATAGGTTCTAGTAGAAGTTCACCAACATCCCGCGATACGTGCTAGTATTTGATTACTTGGAATAAGTTCAAACCTTACCATATTGTTTAAATCAAACTGCTAGGTATTGGACGATACAAAATTGAACATGTTACTATAACTTTTCTGATCACGAAATAAAATGACGAAATGAAAATTGGACAATGAGGAAGATAAGAGGAAACCAAGAGAATACTCTAAGCAGAAATACGGAAAAGAAGATAGTCATCAACGGATTAGCGAAGTAGAGAAACACGTATTCAATAATGTACAGGAAATAATAGTCAAAATTGATTCTTAGCTAAACGTAGGTGATGACATTACTGGGCTAAGGAGAATAGGAATCCAACAATTAAACAATAACAGATTGCTACTAGTAGAACTTAAGTCTTGGAATAAGGAAATGGAAATATTAAGAGAAACCACGAACCTAAGCAGTACCAAAATATTTCTAAATGAAGATAATCCAAGAGGAGCCAACAGAGAAAAATTTGTAAAATATACGAAAGAAGTCAAGCGTCAAGCATATAATGCAAAACTGAAATATAATGACTTCAAAATAAATGGAGAAACATACGAAAAGACGGAACAAGAAAGGTAGTAGAAGAAAAGAATACTACAAGGGAGAGCAAGTCAAGCTAAGAGCCGAAAGCATATTGATCATATATTTTTTACCATTAAAATGCGCAATTCTGAGGAAGATCACTGAATCAAATCTAATCGATTGGGAGAGCCGAGGGGAATTTGATCATATTTTTGATCAACAATGGGGATGAATGCTCTTCTAATGGAAACACTGGATTATTATAAGACAGCTGTCTTTACTTTTATCAACCGTAGTTTTATGAAGATATTAAATATGTTTAAGCAAAAAGAATACGAAATTCAAAACCCTGTTCTGAACGAGGTTCCCCCACCTGTGAGGAAATTGCGGCCAATTGAAATATTTCATTAAAAATATGAAATGCACAAACAAATTCAATTCAGCTAGTCTACATTTTTCGTGTATAATAGTCACAAATATAATTTTGAGGTTCATCCCATCCAGAACAGTGAGAGTGGGTCCATAATCGACATAATGTGCACCTCTACTACATTTCCCTATCCTTCTCAAACTTCTCACATATTAAACACTTCTCTACCAACTTAAAGATCGTCATCTGAATCATCGTCAGATAAATTTTCAAAGTCACATTCACTGTCGGATAAATCCTCGAAACATTGGCTCAAATTCTTACGGTCCCTGCGTTTCTTAATTTGTTAATTTGATTCTTTCGTTTTGATCTTTTCTTTTCCTTTTCCTGCCTTTTCTACACCCTTTCCCTTGTTCCTTTCCTCTTTCCTCATTTTCTTTTCTTCCAGAACTCGCTTCATGGATGTGACAGTCAAAATTTGGCAATGTAGTACCTTGCGACATTGTCGGTTGGTTTCAGCTGTGCTGGGTCCTGGAATTGGCGATACATCGTGCAAAGGGACATTGTCGTAAAGTCTTGGAGGAGACGCCGGCCGAAATGTATTAAGAGCATCTGGAACCTCTACATTTCAAAACACTCTGTATTGGTTCCTAAGATGAAAAATCTTCTTCGCCATCGAAGGGATAGATACCAGTTGCCGGTTAAAGTAACTGACATTGCCCCAACGTATAGATGCCATTAATGTGACCATAAGGAGCCATTTAATATAACTTTAAATCACGTTTTAATACATCAAACTCCACACAAAAAATCAACACTTTTCAACAACTATGCAGAATTTGAAAAAAGCAATGTGACAGAAAACTTTCCAGTTGGCCTTTCTTATAAGAAAATGCAAAAAGAATTGACAACGATCCTTTTTCTATAAATAAAGAAGTATAACTGGTTTGAAGAGTCCTAGTATTTCCTAGACTGGCAACACGGGTGACAGCACCAATTACGGCTCTATTAAGTCAATATTATTACAAAATCTGCGCTGACCGCCATTTCCCTAATGACCGGCATTCCCTCCTGCTCCCCTAATAGGTGTGAAAATCGATAATCAAAGTTCGGAAGTAACGCTTTCATTGGATTTATATTCTCAACTGATGACTGTAAATTGAAATGTGTTTTTGGAGTTTTTCAAAATCGATGTGATAGGGTTAAAAACTAACTAATTTTAGTTCTAAACCATACTAATTCTTCAGTTAGAACACATGAGCCATGTTTCTATCTAATCGGTTTGGATTTCAAACACATTGTGTTCTGTCATTTATCTCCAAGAAGCCATAAATACAGATTAGTTATGTTGCTTTTGACCGTAATGAAGTTAAACAAAACTTGTCGCTACCGGCCAGAAATTGCTAGGGCAGCTTTAGGACATCCACTGAATGCTACACATCTGTGGCAATCAGGTAACAATTACTCCTTGCGAAGCTCATTGAATGGCAAAGCCTTCACACAAATGAAGCGTTTCTTATCTTTATTACATAAACTGGGATATCTCCAAGAACGGGTTATTTTAGAGAAAAGGATGTGAGAAGAAACGAAATACCTTTACCTCGTGGTATTTGTATAAGTACAGTTCCAATATAAGTTGCCAGCTAGTGAAATTAAGTTGTCAACTTTGAACCTAAACCGCCAGTTTGCTCCTTTCCGTCCTAAATTACCAGAATTGCGCCATTTTCAAGGAATCTCCAAAATCAAACCATCTTGGCATTATAATCCAAACACAAGAACTGAACCAAATCCTTTTAGCACATACATGGCCAAAATAGAACCAAGCACTTAGGATGCGAGTCACCAAAACTGAATTACCTTCTTTTAACTTGAATCGTCAGATCAGAACTACTTCGTTCTGGTAGGAATCATGGAAATCGAGCCAAACCATCATGACTCGAATTACCGTCCTCTCGACCCAAGTCACAAGATTTAAACCACGTTTTTTCTGGCATTAACTACCTCCCGCGCGTTCTAACCACCAAAACCTACTCGTTCACCGTGCATTCTATGTCAATGACTCAACCATCTCAATCTCTGAGCTTTAACTTTTATAGTGATTTTCGGTTTCCCGTACAATTTCATTAATACCTGATTAATTCGCCTTTTCAATATATCATTTTCTTTAATACCCCCATATATTTTCCTTAACATCTTTCGCTCCCAAGCCTCAATTTTCTTTTCTAGGGATTAGTTGAGGTTCCATGTTTCGCACGCATATAACATCGTTGGTTGAATAATAGTCTTATATAGCCTTACTTTACGATCCTGATTTCTTATTTCCCGCCATAAGTCTTTGTTGTAGATCTTCTTGTTCACTTGCATCGTTCGAAACCACTACTTCTAAATAGGTGAATTTCTTTACCTTTTCGGAAACGTATTTTTGACTTTCTTGATTTCGGTATTATGGTCATTAAGTGTCGAGGAAATTTAAGTCATCAACTTCGATTTGTTCCCTTGGACGTGATACGTCGTCATATTCGAAATAATGAGACCGAAATTTAGCAAATTAATTGGAATTCCTCCAGAATTTTGAGATACTTTTAATACATGTGCAGCCTACGAAGATTCGAGTGTTCTTTCCTTTTTGGGAGCAATACAATGGAAGCGTCCTCTTCAATCTTCCTATTTTTGGAAATGACAGCAACATTCTTTTATTATCAATTTGTACAGATCCTCTTCTTATGTTTGCGTCCTGCTGAGGATGATAAGTTAGTTGTTGAAGTACGTATCTAGGTCGATTCACGACTCCTAAAAAGAATGTTTCAATCGACTTTGAGTCCCATTTTAAATTTTGGTTAAAATGGTCTCTTAAAGGCGTATTACTTGTTGCCTACATAAAGAAGTGAATCGGTGAAACTTTGTAGTTATTGGACGTTTCCGTCGTGTTCAGAAAAAAAATCAGGAAATGATTCGATCGTGCTTTATGTTTATAAGAGGAAAACCTTAAATGTTATAATAACGTTTTCCCGGCAAATTTCTAGAAAATCGCTCGCCCAACGTTATCGAAACGACGCAACAAGAAATAAGTGACTTTTAGGTGTCGAAGATACTCCCGAAGGAAAAACGATCTTAACGAACTGAAAATCTTTTATCGCCGGTTTATGAGTGGCGCGAGGACTCAGCTCGACGCTCTCAATTTTTCCGCACGACTCCTCCTACACCACCTCCAACACGAAATGTCGGCGCTCCGCGTAACGTTTGCCAAGAGGCGTCCGCAATATGCGAAGACATAAGGTTATAGTATCTGGATTGCAACCAAAAACATTACCGTTTGTCAGCGGGATAATGTCCGTTAGGCTGCCGTTGTATTGGCCCTGTCTGTCTCTAAACGAATGCATTAATAACGTAAATATACTCCGTCGTCAGTATTTACTGCTGGATCCTAGACCGAACTCTCTCTCCCTCTTTCCCTCTTTATTTGATTTACGGCGGCGTATTCGAAAATCTACTCGATTCGCCGAAAGGCAACAACTAATTTTAATAGGACGTCGACTATTCCGCGAGACGTTTTATTGGCAATACAATAAAATTACCCCGTGTGGGCGTCCTCGCTGCTTACATCTCTACGTCTACAAGTAATATTTTCTTCGAAATCAGGCGCTTCAATGGAGTCAGCGTATGCCAAAGCAAATAGGCCAGGCTAGATCGGATTTATTGGCAAAAACGGGCTGCTCGCGAGATGTTAGTCGTTTTTCTAGGTATGATCATGGCGCATCTTCGTTTATCGGTCGATGCTAGACGCGACGATAAATCTTTAACCAATTATATTTGCATACGCATTGGAAATTGTCCAGACGAGTCGTTTCGTATAGCTCGTACACCAATCGGCGGAACAAGCTGGGAGCTTGAACGATATAAGCGGGTATTTTAAGCTTCGTCTGTTGTAAGATCCAATAGCTAAGCTCCAATGAAACCTGTGAGATGAAAATACATGAAAATCGAAATATTGGATACCTAAGAATGGAATTACAGCAAGTAGCATCAATGTGTATTGCTGGTCCAAATTGTAGATTCACAGTTCGATTGAAACTTTGCAATGGTCTGATTTTAGGATTTGGGACATCCTCTTCAAAGGAGTAGTTTAGATTTTCCCAAATTCGGTTTCCAGACGTCCAGCCAGTTAACAGTGGAGACGGAGTGGGGATATCTACAATATCATATTAAAATGAATGAACGTCACTTGATCTTTTAAGATAGATAAGACCAAGAAAGTTCGCTACAGGTGCAACCACTAATTGATGACGAGGAGAGGTGTCAAGGGAAGCACGGGACATTCACCTAGCGGCCGGTTTAATAAAAGAAATAAATTGAATTGATTGACATGTAGTCACTAATACCCCGTAGACTAAGAAGAAAAGAGAATTTAAGCCGAGAAATATAATAATAACCAAATCGCCAGAGAACGTAGGTTTTCAAACGGCGTCATACGAGGCGTATATGCAAATCTACACATGAAGATACGTGATTTCGGCTATTTACCATAGTTTCTAATCCTCGCAAGTTAGAACTACTTACCAGACGCCGTGAAAGTCTACTGGGTTTGATCGTATCCATATTCACTGTTGCACTGGTTTATTGGACAACGTTGTTTACTTTCCGTCAAGGGAATGGTATTTTTTCCGTTACGAGCCCTCTATAACGTTGGCGATGAATCACTCGACCGTTTGAGACTTTGGCTATGAAATATAACAGCCGCGATGTATTTACATATCAGGCCATAGCTAAACGATATAACTAATTGTAAGATGCAAATCTAGTAATTTGAATGCTGAGAGCCCTGCGATGTCAGAAGCGAAGTTGGGTAGACATGTGTCACATGAAACTTGTTATAGGTAATGCAGCATTAACTTAGGAAAAATTCTTTATAGTATGTTATCAAATAATAATAGTTAAATAATATCTGCTTTAATTCTAGATCACTTTATCCACTTTCCAAAGATCCTAATGACCTTCCTTTACTGCCAACTGCACAGTTGGTTAACTCTCATACCACATGGTGAACTGCTGGCAGCTAAAGATATTAATTATTAAAGTTTTAATGTTTGATCTATCTTAATACTTCGAACTCGAATAGGATTTCAAAATCTTTTAGGAACTTGTGTTACTAACCCTGTATATGAGCACTAGTTTTTTTGTGGGAAACCGCAATGATTAAGCTATCATAAAATTGAAACTAAGCACAGTAAATAAGTGAAACGATTGATACAATATGTTAAATCCTGAAAGGAAGAATAATATGTTTCTCAGTATACATATGGCTAATGCAGTCAATTTCAAACTAAATTATTGACAGCGTTATGACTGTTATTAATACCATATTAATGCACTTTCATCATTAATTACAATTAAAAATATATCAAAAGTGACAGTAAATATTGGGTTGAGAATCATGGACGTACCATGTTCAAATAACATCTTGGTTAATTTAGGGTTCTATTTGTACTTTTCCAACTTTACCATGCATGCCACCTTTTAAAGACTTAGTTACCCTACGGGTGTTAGCTTCTTTTTAAGTACAGCCAGAGACGTTTAATGGGAGAAAAAAATGTAACTATAAATAAAAATATCAATCATTATAAAAAGCATCGATTAAAAGATAGAGAGCAATGTAACCATTTAAAAACATACATTCAACACTTTTACGTCACAAGAAGTCCTACTTCAAAGAAGAATTTCATTGCCAAGTGAGTGTTCATGTCAAGGACAGGTGCAGCCACAATCTAGACCTCTATGATAAATTGCGCTATCCGTGGAAAAATAGTAAACATCTGGTTACCTAGACAATAGACGAAATGTAGTGGCCTTTGAATGGGTCCTGGTTTTGGAAAAAAGAATGAATGAATGTTGACAACCGAAAGGCAATAACACGCAAAATCATCGAAATACGATTTTACTGCTAAAATTAAATTAAAATAGAAATTTCAACTATATTTAGCAAGATATTCATTGAACAGAAGAAATTACACATACATAAGTTAACTTATTTCATCTGTGGTGCTTTCCCCGTTAATCTTTTTCTTCCTTAAACTTAACTAGTACAGCCGTACTTCCACCTTACTATTTGATGTTAAGGTTGCTGTACGATTATCCACTAAACGCTAACTCATCGCTATTATCAAAGGCAAACGGCAATTGCTCTCTCCTGTAGTTGAATAAGCGACAATTATTACTACGGTTCGATGACCACCCCTCGTAGCATTCGGCTGTACTAGAGAGTTAAAGTTGAAGAAGGAAAGTTTTCTTTAAGGAAAACTGCTATCAGCAAGTGCAGATATCACTATTTGAATTTGCTAATAGCTGTTTGTCTTTTGAAAATGCTACGTCTTTTGCACGTGCTTTGTTCCAGGATAAACGCTCCTTCTGCACTAATAATTGTTGTTTTGGTGATAGGGGTATCTATTCTTTTCATACCTCAGTGAAAATCCGCGTATTGATTATCTTTTGGAGTAAAGCTAGTAGTGGGAGAACTACCATTTGTAATTCCTTGTCGAGCCATAAGGGCTCAGATGTGGAACTTGGTGAAGGAAGCAGCATGTCAAACAACGGAAGACCCGTTGGGCTATGGTATTCTCGCATGTTCATTGCAGGACCTTAAGATAGCAAAGTTGAATAATTGCTGCGAATGAGTTGAACCCAAATTGGGACCTGTTGATGGGACACTACCGGCTTAAGAGACAACTGCACACCATAGGATGGAAGATCCGCTCTGTAGTGTCTGTTGTCACGAAAAAGAGATTCCGGCATGTTTCCCGTGAAAAATCAGGCGGCTGAGTAGTGAAAGACTTGAATTGGGTCTCGCTTCCTGTAGCCAAAAAAGTAAAAGTGCTTCCCATTCGGAAGGTTGTAGATTTAATTGAAGTCATCGACGTAATGGAGTAGTTTATCTAAAGGGCACAATACTCTTCACTACGGGTGGGCGATGAGAGAGAGACCGAATTATATTTTTTGGATATCGATAACTATCACTGGAACAATTGAATGCTTCAAGATCTACGCGAATTAGGGTAAATCAAAGCGTTTAGCACTAATTTAATTTTATTTGCCCTAATTCGTGTAGATCTTAAAGCGTTAAATTGTCCCAGTGATAGTTATCGATATACAAAAACACGTAATCCCGTCTCAGGTGATGACTAAGGCTTGATAAAAGAGTGGGAGACGTGTCATCATTAAGTAGTGTAAGCCGGTCTTTGTCTTCACTTACGTGCAAGGCACAACATTAAAATTCAAAAAGTAAGGGCGTCAGTCCGGTTTACACTATTTAATGATAACACGTCATCCACTCTCTTTATCAAACCTTAGTGATGACCCATACCCTTAAGAAAAAAGAATATTAGTTTTAACGGTTCTATGCACCAAATGATACATTTGTATTACTCGTTCTAAAACCTGTTTCTGTCCCGGAGTAAGAAACCAAATCTTTCCTTCTCGTTCCTTTTTCTCCCTGGTTATTTTTCAAGGTAAATTATTTGCACGTTTTCGAAAACAAGAGCGACCGCCGAACGACGCGAAAGAAGAAAAAACCAACAGAAAGGGGCCGTGGGGCGTAAAACTCTCGTAAACGATGTAGCTGAATGAAGAGCGTTACGCGTAATTTACTTTGTTGTTGGTGATTCGAATGCGTCGCGGAGATGTTTTAATTTTTTCCTCTTGTTGTTGTTACTGCTACACACTTCTACCAGCGGATTTCGGTAGACACCGAACCGGCGAGATTTGAATAAATTTTTTAGTCCTCGTTTCTTCGTTACCCGGAACTGCGACGACTCCTTTGTGATGTTGGTGCCATTCCTTTATTAAACGATAGGCGTAAATTAAAAAGGCAAGAGGTTTTCTTCGGTACGACGAATTTATTACGAGTATTAATGTCTTTTACGATTAAGATGCCACTCGACGGTGCCTATAAAATATTTTTATTTGCTTTTATTCGCGGCATTTGCTTCGAGTTTTCTCTTATTGGGTTTAAATGTAGGCCTGACATCCACGAAGATATTTCAGAATGTTTTCGTTATTTTATGTTGCGCGAAAGTAGATGGTTTAGTGGCGAATTTAATTTGGAATTTTCGGTAATGGCGAAAGCCGTTATGTTCAAAATGGTGTAACCGAATAATCTACCATCATAAATTATTGAATTCGTCAAGCCCCTTGTGGGTCACGGGACTGATGGACTACCATAGTACTAATAATAATACCGTGATCCAAGATCTTAAGAAAGTGAGTATACGGAAAATCAAGTTATGTCTAATGCGCAAGCAACAAATAGCTCAATAATTTTATTCCAAAACGATAATGAAATCAAATTAAAATAGAAGACATTGCTCTAATTAAGTGCAATAATGAAGATCTATCGTACAGGAGAGACGCAGCGAGCAACTAGAGGCAACTGTGCCATTCCGAGGAAATATTTAAGCTGCGCAAAACTTGATTGTCCTCGAGGAAGGATAATACATTACAATTCTCAACAATCCGAAGATGTTTGAATTTAATAGCAACATACATCATGTGTACAAAGTTCACCTAACAAACTGTGTAAGTTTCAGGAAAAGGGGGTCCGTGGGCGACCGTCGAGGGTGGTATATGAAACAGAATGGATGTTGCGGCGACCGCAGACCTCTCGGGACGGACCGAAGAATCCAACACGGCCCAAGAATTCCTCCTGAAGCTATATTACTTACTGCGTCGTCCCGGCAATAAACTTCCTATTCCTTAATAACGCAGTGCCGTACTCTCCGTATTCTACGGAATCCGTTTAGTTTTCGCTAATGGTCTAATATGCATCTATTTATTCGTATTAAGACTTCTGAGCTCGTCGATTTACAATTTGAAACGGAGATTTGGACGCCGGCCGGTTAGGTAAAGATCCTAGGCGGAATTGTGGTGAAACTTCCCTCGTGGTTGGCAAACAAGAAACTCTCTTTTTCGCACATCGTATGGACAAATTGAAAATATACACTTACGGCGAGAGAAGTGTTAATGATTATTAACACCAGCGCGATAGCACCTAGAAGCAAGTATAATTTGGAACGCATTGTGAAAATTGAAAATGTACCAGAGTCAAAACGACACGTGTCAAAGCATTTCACAGAATAAATGTCACTGAATGTCAATCGACTTCGGAAAGCAGAGTAGTGGAAAAGTGTGGATTTAACGATTAATCTTCGTTTTTGATGGAAGACGAGTTCATAATTTTTGCTTTTTGCCTTAACGTGATTATTCTTTGCTTCCTCCTTAGTCCTGGTGCTTTGTTGACGAATGCGACAGTTTGCGAAAATGTATTCAAGAATTCGCAATCATAAACTGAAAGCCTCAGTGAAACGACTAAAGTAGTAATACTTCGAAAAATGAAGGAATTTTCTGAGAAAATACTGAATCTTTTAGGAAATAACTGATTGGGATAAGAGCTAAACTTATTTATGAGTAGCCATTCCTGCAATTACAAATCCATCAAACGTACATCGTTTACATCGCTTAAACCATAAAATGCTATATCACACCGGTAAATTCCTCAGCACATAATGATCTGAGCAAATAATCTTCTTAAAGTTCTAAACATGCATATTTACTTCACTCTTACTGTAATTGTGGGGTGAAAAAGTATTTTTCGGAGACGGACTGCAACCATGCCCGTTCGTCGTAAATAACCCTTGTATAAATAACACGTCAAGCGGCGAGCGTGTGTAATCTTAGTCGTTATTTCTACAAACACGCGAAAGAAGGAGAAATTACCTGTTAAAGGTTGCAGGCTGGTTAGAATAAGTTTTAAATATTTTACATTGTTATGTGATTAATTTCGCTAATTTCCAGAAGAAAATAAAAGGATAAATACACCTTACAACGATTGATATTACTTAATTACTTAATTATAATCGACTGAACAAGACGGGGCATTGAATGGGGCCGCTATCACGATTTGAAAGGTTTCCATTTTTACGTGTGTATACTACTTCATACGCATATAAAACGTAATGGATTTTAATGAGCCATTGTTTTTCTGCGAGGCAACCTTACGACAACTAAAAAATTAAGAAATTTCATGTGGAACCTTACGAATTAAAGTAGTCCATTGTGGTTCTGGTCGAGAATATTTATCCACTGTTTTTGATTAGCTGTCCGCAATTTATTCAGAGATTCCGTAAATTGTGCATATTTCGTTGATGCTAGAAAGCATGTCTTCATCAACCTACTCGATATATATACGAGATATGCAGATAAAAATGAAGGCTTCCTGAAATTGATGCAAAGAATTGACGAGAAATGGACGAGGATCCAATGGGGATCTCCACTAATAACAGTTGCCCAGAACCTTTGGCAATATAGTCGGTATTCAAAATCACAAGAAGTATGTTCCAATTCTTGCATATAATCAGACGAAACATGTATACATGTGGTTTAAGAACCGAGTATGTGGTAAGATTTCTGGGGAACATTCTTAATTACTAAATGCTAACTCAAGTAAGTATAGAAATACGTAATTCCTACCACCTTTTGAACACTCATGTCTCACCAAGATAACCACATTCACTTAAGAAGCTAAGATTCAGCCTGTTCATCTATGTAGAGTAATGGATGAAGGAATAAGGAAACAAAGTGGAGCAGCGTATTTCAGCGCTGCTCCACTTGACTCAACACGCCGAAGAGTTACACAGATCACAATCACATCATACTGTTTGTTGTTGTTTCGTTTTATTATTTCGGGAGTTTTCAATGTATCTTTTATTTTTAGAATAATCTCGCCTGTTAGGTAGGGCCTGCCTTCGCCCAACCAGCCCCAAAGCGCAAACTAAACGCAATACAAAGTTAATTGTATACTTATTCACTTACATTTGGAAGCCAACGTATACAGGAAACCAGTAACGTTGGAGGATCTGAACTATACAAGATGCTACACAGATGGCACTGTTTCGAAAGTAAACTGACAATAATAATAACAATAATAATAACCTTCCTCACATTTCATCTGAAGATAAACAGATAGATGTAGGAAACGTAGGATATCTGTAGTTTTCTAAACTGATGTGAGGGTGGTAAAATTATTTTTCCTCAAGTTGGAGTTTTAATCCAGAAACGATATTACCTTAAATGAACCTCATTAGTGACTCTAGCTGCCTTCATATAACTAGAGCTTTCGTTCATAGTACAATACATATGCAAGCTTTTGAGTTAAAAATAGCCCAAAATTTATTCCTTCTGATGCAAAAGAAATAACTCTAGCGTTGATAACCTTTGGTTAGAGATATGTGACAATTATCTTTGTAATTCAGTAAAATATGTCGGTGGTTCTTACAATTAGCAAACTTTGAGATGTGGAAGTATGGATTGGCAATACTTCGTGATCAATCAATTGCAACTAAAAGGGGCACTAAACCGCACTTCGACTTCTTTTGAAGACTTTCGTCGTGGTTCTCGTAAATTCCGCAACTGGTTTTGAATACGTTTTGAACCACTCCAGGATGAAAACAAAGTGTAAAATCAGAATCCTTTGAGAAAAGAGGAGGAAGACTTTTTACAATGCCATCATCATCATCAAGCCTTTCAGCCCTTTGGGTTATGACTAACGTCTTATGACGTTTTTGAATGTATATTTGATGAGGTGAATTAATCTTCTTGTTCTCTGTGCTTTAAAGTTTGCTATGAGTCCTGCATTCTTTCCTTCTTTTGCTTTTCATCTTCAGTCGATTATCTTCATCGCCTTTACGTCTTCTTCCACGGCATCTCTCCATCTCTTCCTTGGTCGCCCTCTACCTCTGGGTCATATCGGAATCGACTGGGTTATCCTATTTATCATATCCGTTGGTTTCCTTCTCATGATGTACCCTGCCCATTGGAGCCTTTTCCGATGTACGTACACCCTCTGTCCAAAAAGTAACCGCAATAGTTCGAAATAAAGCACGCTATGTATGTTATGTCCACAAAAATCATTGTATTTATTCGAAATATTCTCCATGTGCTACAATACATCGATTTGCACGGTCAACGAGTGCTTCAAACGACTTTTTCATGTCGATCTCTGGGATGGCCTTTAGGATGCCGGTCGTCGATCTTTGAATGGCGTCTACGGATGCATAACGAACTCCTTTCTGCTTCAAATGAAGACGAGGGAACAGGAAATAATCGCATGGGGACAGATCAGGCGAATACGGTGGGTGCTGTATCGAATATATTTCATTTTTCGCCAAAATCGGTGACAATCGTTGTTCGATGACACGGTGCGTTATCGTGCAGTAATCTCCAGCTGCCTGGCTCGCGATATTCGGGCCGAACACGACGAATGCGACCCAGCAAACGCCTCATAACATCGAGGTAATATGCACCATTAACCGTTGAGCCGTATGGAACAAACTCCTTATGGATAATTCCCTTCGAATCGTAGAATGAAATCAGCATTGACTTGATTTTCGACTTCTCCATTCGTGATTTTTTCAGATTTCCTTCTTCTGGTGACCTCCACTCTGCGCTTTGACGTTTGCTTTCTGGTTCGTATTGAAAGCACCACGTCTCGTCACCAGTCACAATCGTTTTCAAGAAGTTTTCATCTGCACGGGCTCGTGCAATAATGTCTTTGGAGTGTTCGATTCGAAGCGTTTTTTGGTCGTCGGTCAATTTGTGCGGAACAAACTTCGAATTGACTTTCTTCAAACCAAGGGTTTCAGTCAAAATGCGCTGAATAGTTGTTTCAGGGATGCCAAGCTCCATTTCCATAAATCTCACTGACGATTTCTTCGAAATTTTCACAAATTCGCGCACTTTTTCCACATTTGCCTCGGCCAAAGTTGTCGAAGGACGACCGGCTCTTTCGTCATCGTTAACATCTTCTCTGCCTTTACGAAATCGTCGATGCCACTCGAACACTTGCCTCTTCGACAAACAATCGTCGCCATAAACAATTTGCAGCATTTCATACGTCTCGGTTGCAGTTTGTCCAAGTTTAAAACAAAACTTAATATTGACTCGTTGTTCGTGACTCATTTTCTGACCGTTTACGAAAAACACTCTCACAGGATGCGTGTTGTATCAGCTGATTATGCACCAAATGTCATGAAAATTTGTCAGGTTGGTAAGGAAGAGTCCCACTACAATAATCAATCAACTATCAAGAGATGACGCCACTGGTTTCTGATTTATAGACGCATTGCGGTTACTTTTGGGACAGAGGGTGTATGTAGAAAAACTTATTCCTGTGATTTCATTCTACCTGTATGTAGTTTTCACGTGGGGTGGATCAAGACTAGAAGCCCTCTCTCTCTCTCTCTCTCTAGAGTCTCTAGCCCTTTGAATGTGGAATGTCCTTATAATTTTTAAAATCTCCTAAATCTTTAGTATCTCTAATAAATCCTAATTTCCTCTAATTTACAACTGGAGTAAAATAAGATTTGTGGTCACTATCACTGTAAAAGTAAAACCATGCACAAGTTTAAGAAATTAACAATAGCAGATGGTGAATATATATGTATATGTTCAAGAGGAAGGGGAGATCAGGATGAAAGCTTGAGTAGATACATGAGATTCTAAAACTTGCTTCCTTCTACACGGTGATTTCTTTATATATTATCTATTTGTATAAAAAGTTTCAAATTGAAAGCGATAGCTAACGGAAATAGATTTAAGGAAATTTGAAAATTGACTGGAACCTAGATACAGTTACGTGTATTTGTGCATGGAGTTGGAGCCGCCACTGTATAATAGTATATAACGGTAGCCAATCAAGACGGCGAGCAAAACCATTACATTCCGGCCTCATTCGCAACAAACAACGGCAAGAAACGCAGCAGGAAACGAGCAGTTCCTCGCTGCGGCCCTTCCTCGCAGCTCCGGAGGAAACAAGACAAATGAAACGATAAGGAGACGCGGGCTGCGGACTCAGTTTCTCTTACGCCAACCGCTCAGGAACGTATACTACACCGACCTACGTATCGCATTGTCTCATCTTTATGTATTTTCAAAGTGCACGTTTCGCAAGGAAAGCGAGCCCGTTTTGTCTCGCCGCCCGTTCTCGCCATTGGGAGCCTCGATGGGAATCGAAGCACAGCGGTGGCGGCAGCAGCACGTTCGCCAACTAGATACTAGCAGTAGCTAGCACACGTTACTTATTTCCGGTGTATGTTTAGTTCCGCATAACAAACTTGATTTAGTTCGTTCCCAGTTTTAACTATAAATCTGTCCGTAGGATTTGCTCAAGCATTATGTCTGTTGGAACCTTTGAACCGAATAATATATTACCAGTATATTTCATTTACACATTACATATATTTGCATTAATATACAAGCTTCGAGGATTTTGCTGTAGGGAACGTGAAGACATCTAAAGACATAAACTTCTTGGCAAATATCGCGTCTGTTGGAGGTATATTGACGAAGGAGTTGTTGAAACTTATCCTTTAGCTTTTGCCAATACATTGCTTTAATTTATGGGCATGTTTTCAGAATCAGAAAGATGGAAAGCCAAGAAGTAGAACTCCATCAGGTACACCACTACACAGCGCTGGTGAGGATGTTGGAAATTACCTAAAAAAGTACCTAAAGCAGGAAGATAAAATTCTTTTGGCAATAACCCAGATCTTCCAGGTCCAATCACCAAGTAGAATGCAACATAAAATGTTAACAAGGTGTGGAGGTCATAATAAATCCACCCGTTGCTCCGTTCCTGCAGAACATCTACGTCCATAGCCTCGCGATTTTCTCCAATTCTTTCTATTTCTTGTTTTTCCCTTCCAGTTCTGGATTTTTGCCTCTTTTACGTCTTCCTCCACAGCTTCCATCCAGCGTTTTCGAGGGCTTTCCCGTTTCCTTTTACCCTCTGGTACCTTCCAAGCTACATCTTTTACGTCTCTTTCTTGTTCCATTCTTCCCAGATGCTTAAACCGTTGCATTCTTCTTCCCTTGACGGTGTTGCTAGCTAGTGCCTCGTTAAACAGTTCATACAATTCTGCGTTTGCCCTTCGTTCCCATCTTAGCTCTGTCTGCTTACCTCCGAAAATTCTTCTCAGAACTTTTCTTTCCCAAATCTCTAGCTTTTGTCTTGTTTTGTTAGACATTATCCAAGTTTCACATGCGTAGGTTAGAGTAGGTCTCAAAACAATTTTGTAGATCCTTACGTTAGTTTTCCTTGACGCTTCTTTCGATTTCATAATTCTACTTAAACCACCTGCACATTTATTGCTCCTTGCAATCCTCAAGTCCACCTCCGTTTCTTCTTGTCATTTATTGTTGGTCAGTGCTCCCAGATACATATATAAAACCTTCTACTTCTTCAAACTCTATCAATGTGTCGTCTTGTCTATGTAACTTGAACGTGGTAATAGTTTTACTTCCGCATTTATTTTTTATTTCCATGAATTTCGTCTTTTGGTGTTGAACTCTAGGCTTATTTGTTCAGGCTCCTTCATCAATTGCTCCGTTATCTCTTCCTGTACTCGTCTGTTTCTTGCTATTAAGCCCACATCGTCCGCATAAGCCAAGCATTGGTGACTCCTGATTAAATATGGTACCTTTCCTGTTTATACCACTCTTTCTTATTACATTTTCCAATGCCAAGTTCAACAAGGTTGTTGATAATGGGTCGTCTTGTCGTAATCCTTGTTGCGTTTTAAAGCGGGTGTTTTTCTTGGTTCAATTTTTATTTCGTTACCATTGTACCTTCCAGAGTCATTTTTACTAATTTTATTAATTTGTTTGGGATTTTTAGTTCCATTAGAATGTGAATTAGCTTGGATCTATTCATACTATCATCCTTTTAAAGTCGATAAATAGCATCTATGTTGGAATCTCATATTTATAGCACCGCGTAGTAATTTATTTCAACATAAAAGTATGGTCGGTTACCCCTTTGCCTTCTCCTAAATCCTCTTTAGTACTCTCCCAGCAGCTTCTCAGCGTATATTTTCCAGTCTCCTGTAGTTTTCACAGGCTGGTTTTTCGCCTTTCTTATAAATAGGAATTATATACCTATAATATAATTTCACTTCATTTTCTGTATTCTTGGATCCTGTGTATGTAAATTTCAGGCGAATCAACAAGGGTAAAATTCAAGGGATACAATCTCCAAAATCCGGTGGTAAAATATGCCACTGGAAACATTTAAGGAACTACAATTACTACCACCCAATTTTCTTAAAGTTTCTCCGTACCGACATTTGCTCGATATAATTAAATTCGCTTCGGCAATAAGATAGTAAAACTTATTCCGTGCGTATCTCTATTTTCCGCCTATTAGCGGAGATAACCTTAACGGAATGAGAGGCATAGCAACAGGAACGATCGTCGTTTCTTCTGCGGCCGAATGCACATTAATCTGCATCTTGGCCCTCGCTTAAAGGGGCGTACGCGCGTATTGTAGCGACACACACGAACAACGGAGCACCTTCAAGAATTCCGGAAAGTCCAGTTCGTGAGGGCAAATTGGATCCGGGGACTGAGTGCGGGTCGGTCTGTTTAATTTCTGGCGAACACGGCGGTTTCCAGAACTATTTTGGACACTCGCATTTCACCGGACCGTACACGTACCAGAAGTAACATTATGCGTTTAATAAATGTGCGGAGGGAAACGATGGAATGAGAAGAGGGCGGAATTCTGCGGCGATTAGTTGCGAAAATCTTATTCTACAAGGAAGACGTACAATTTCTCAAAGTGAAATTCTTTAAATTTGTCAGATTCGACCGGGTAAAAATCGCCGTAATCGAATACCAGCGTAACCAGAATGTCTAAGATACCGAGGACACTAATAAAACGTTCAGCATAGTTGATCGCGAGGCGCCCTAAGCTAAACTTGTAAGATTGCTGAGTTCGGCACTACACATACGAACTATGAAATACAACAGTGAAATGCCTTCGTCTTGCAAGTCCTAGCCTGGCAGCTCCGGAAGTTTATGTGGTTGACCCTCCAACTTCGGGTTCCATCTAGATACATGCAAAACTCCTTTCGTGGCATGCCAACGAAACATGTTCACCCGCACTATGTACTGTACGGATCCTGTAATCTTCTTTAATCGATGTTTTTGTGCTTCGCCAGAGAAAGTAATAGATTTTGTGTGTTCGTTTGGAATGTTAACGATTTTGTCTATTAGTAAGGGGTTAACGTGCCGAAGAGAGGAAAATTTTCCCTCTGCGCGGAAGTGATGTACAAAATTTAAAAACTACCTGCTAAAATTTCGACCGCAATTCGGATTTGACCATTTTAATATATGGAGTTAGAGAGAAAGTTATCTACATATTTTCTTTAAAATTATTATGTTGCCTCTCGTATTTCAAAATAGTTCTTTACTAAACTATCGGCGCATTCATATTTCTAATATGCAAATTTCAGCTCGATATTGTCGGTATCTCAAAGGCAGTGTTAATTACGGAATTAGTTATAGAAATAATTACTTCAATAAAAGTATCTTGGAATGCTACGGTGATGTGCAACGTCCTTCCTTATACAGACTGTCAGATAGGATGACAATTTTGATATAAAGGACTGGACGCTGGAGGCTTCCAAAACATTGACTAATTCTTAACGAAAACAAACAAAGAGGAAGCAAGTAAATGTCGAATTATCTCCTGCAAGAGATCCGTTGACGATAGAAACAATTCTTTGGATAGAATTTCAGCGTGAGGATGTGGAGTTAACGTTAGTTTGAAACCTAAGAGTGTTCAGTAACAAACACAACAAATCCCACCATATGCAATGGGTGCCTAAAGTTTCTTAACAACACAGATCGGAAATGACATTTGCAAATTCACTTCTCAAATTCTCTGTCAGGGAGGATAGCCGACAAACATTGCTTCGTACTTTGCGATATGACGGAATAATCAGCTGTATGAAACGTTTCTGCCAAACTTTTGGCCGTTTTTGGAAAAGTCCTCTAGCTGCAGAAATATCCTCCTTAAGAAGTGGGGTCTCAATTCCCCCAGTACCACATCTTACAGCTTCAAGTAACGTGACAACACTCACGAAGGAACAATTACAATCTGATGATCTCCTCCACCATAATCGCATTGCGGCGTTTGCCTTGCGTGGAAGCGGTTTTCGAAGACGCAAAATTGCAAAACTGATTTGTGCCAGATTTGAACCAGAAGAAAAAGTAATCTATCTTTGCCGTGAATATCACCCATCAAAATCTACGTGGATGAGCAGCATGTTTAGCAGCAAGTTTAGAACTTATTTGACAATATTTGCTCTTGTTCGATCTCGGTCTATAACTATTGTGGTATTACATTCTTAAGAGGAAATTTTAAAGTTCAGGGATATTCAATTAAACGACATTATCCTTTAAGAATTTCTTCATTATATTATTTACTTAAGGAAAAGAAAAGTATGTATTGCGTTAAATACAGAAAAATCGGAAGATAAAATGTTGCAATGCAAAAAGCACATAACAGCTAAAGGGAGTTGCTAGTAGATCTCACCCGGATATCAAATTTTGGCTGGCTCTGACGTCCTTACAAAAGAAACTTTCTTAGAGGGAAGCATCAGTGATTTGTGAAAAGCCTGGGTTTCAAATTTTACCTTACCTTAATTTTACCTGTTTCCAGATTGACCTTATTGCTTCAGAATTAGCTGGGCGTTCAATTTCTTTCCTATAGTGCTCAGGAGAATAGAAATAAGGGAAATTCCACGTTTGGAATATTGTACAGGTATCCAAGTAAATAAGAACAGTCGGGCTCTAAATTTTGTAACTGCTAGACTACTTTTCCGCAAGCTCCTAGATATTTTTAATACGTATTGAGTAAATCTTTCTACCCTGGTGTAGGCACCGTGACTTCGTTTATCCTTTCACCAATTCTTCCAAGTTTTCTAATCACTCACAGTGCCGTCGAACGTCTTCTTTGGTCTCCTTCTTCCTCTTTTCCCATTGCCATTTAGCTTCGTATACTTCTTTCACTTGCGCTGTTTTATCCATTCTTTAAACCTGTCCCCACCATTCTAGTTGTCTTTCCTCTGTGAATTCTTCCATGCTCCCAATTTCCAACTTTTCTCTTATTTTTCGCTTCTGACTCTCCTGCACCGTCACTTCCCATGTTCGTCTGAAGTATTTCATTCCTACCGCTCTTATTCTGTTTTTATGTCTCTCATTCATTATCCACGTTTCACTTTCGAATGTTAATACTGATCTGTACATCGCTCTATATTATTCTTGTACTTTGTTTTATTTCTTTTTTCCTGCTAGGTTTACTCAACGAATAGAATAGTTTGTTTGTGTTGCTAATTCTGTTGTTTATCTCTTCTTCTTGTTGTGCTGACTCTTGTATGGGCACACAAGTATTTGTATTGTTTGACTTGCTCTATTTCATTGTTGTCAATCTTAATGTTCAGTTTCACTTCTTGTACCGATATTGCCATCACTTTGGTTTATTTATATTTTCATGCCATATTTTCTTAGTACCCGATTCCACACACATAGTTTTCTTGTAGGTCTTCTTGTCGGTTTGAGAAGAAATTTATAATTTTGGTCAGTTTCATTCAGTCTTCATCTCGGTAACATTTGTAAAATGTACTCCAATAGATGATATTAGCAAGAGGCAAGTTATCGCTTCAGTATACGCCGATTTCGTTATCATCCATCATATATCACACATTGGGAAAGGACCTAAATATTTCAAGACGGAAATCTCTAGAGTACTACACGTTTACTTAATGATTTAAGTTTTGAAACTTCTGAACGTATCAAAAATTTACTTGTTTGTTGTTAAGTGGAAATGACAAACATTTACAATTTGTCATTGGCACTTAATCTCATCTGGAGTACAAAAGATCATCATCTATCACCATCAGTCTTCTTGTTGGCCACTTTATCGTATCCCTCGGTACACCTAATGTTCAATACCACAAGGTTCACATCATCTGACCATCGGGTAGAAGAGCAAAATTGTGCGTACACACCGCAACAAGCAAGAACTTGCTAAAACTCTGAGATATACCAACTTGGGACAGAATGTCGTTTGCTACCTTTGTTAATACTCGTTCGTCAGCTCAGACACAGAAATCACTCGCCGATGTATGATTGCTATACGTTCCTGTTCGTTTGCGACCGTTTGCAATGTCTTAAGGCAGCTGTTAATTACCTACTGAGGTATAAATTAAAAATTACAATACATGAATAATATATTAATTCTGTAGTCACCTATTGAGATAACAAATCGAAAAATGTACAAATAACAATCAATTGGTCTCTAATGGAATTTAGGGATCAGTTCAGATATAATCATCCTCCTACATTTCGCAACGAAACGAACTTGTGTCAAGTGCAATTTATTAAGCGATACTTCAAAAACAGCACCCCATTCTAATACGGAGCGAGGAAAAGCGTTACGGAGGGACATCAAAAATTTAAGGAGCATTTAAATTAGGGAAGGTCGTAATCCTCCAACCTCGCGGTAGTAGACCGCGATTTTTCAACTTCTCACTACTTAACTCTCTCATATCGCCCACTTACCGAACACTAAAGGGAGCAATTCTACCATCACCCCCACACCCTCTTCCATCTCGCGCCTTCGTTTAGCGCAAGCATCACGAACGTTCTTTTTCTCCGAATTACACCATTCCTAACGTCCCGGTGTAGTTATGTATATATATACCCGACGACGACGGTGGCTAATGCGTTAACGACTTCTGGCTTGAGATGAACATACATATACATACACACACACGCATACACGTACAGAGGAACGAAAGTTACATCAACAACTACTAACTTTAAACGAAGCGATTTGATGTCGTCATCTCGCGTAAAACACCGACGGTATTTATCCGCACCCACACAAACACACTTTCACGTTGAACGTAGCGCCGGAAATCCCTCTCTTAAAATTTTATGGCGGGCGTTACTTAAAATTTACACGACGAAACTTTTTCGCCCCGCTAAAGCCCCGCGATGGCGCAGGTTAGGTTAGGCGACCCATGTAAGTGCCATAAATATCGCGGACTTATCTCAATTTACGTTCATAATCAGCTTAAGAAAAGTGGCCGCTTTAAAATGTACTCGCCGGATTAAGACGGTACGTTTTTATCATGTATAAAAGGGATAACAACTGCTCGCCGGCGTGTGTATATCTTGTTTAACTAACCGTTCAAAGTTAACAGCTTATTTAACGAGGATCACCGCAGATTTTTGCGCCATCCTCGCAGAAAGGTAGCGCGAATATTGATGGCGATAAATTAGGCGAGGTCCTACCGTTTCATGTGTTTATTTTACATGGGGAGTTAATGTAATCTTCCCCTTAAAATCATCGCTATTAGGATGCATACCTACCGCAAGCTGGAAGAAAGAACAGAATAAGAATTAGAATAATAGTAACGTCAAGTGCAGGAATGGTGGTCACCCACACAAAAACACCGTTGGAATTGATAGTTCCACGAGAAAAATTCGATATATGGAAACGTGAACTTTTCTGTTTTGCCACTAGTTTAACTCATGGTGGCATAAATAGTATGTAGTACATAAACAAAGATGACAAAATCAGTACAACATCAGTGCCCGAATGTAAAATAACTTCGAATATCCTGCTGAATAGACTTTGATGTGGATCTCTCATAAAAATGCTCACACTTATTGAGCAACTGGAAAATTCTATAGGGTACATTTTCTGCAAAACGAAGATCGTGACGATTAGTTTCAAATGCGGCAATCATTTCTGCTTTGGAAGGCTTGAGAACTTCCATTCCTTCTGCCTCTGTCTGAGATTTTCACTCTTTTTCAATGAATTTAAGGTATCGACATCTCTTGGGTATTCTGCTACAACAACGTCTTCATCCACGTCCAAAATTTATTCAGAGAAACTTCATCATTTCATCAGCACCTGTTGACTGTAGTTGGTTTGATCATATCTCCACATGTGATAATGCGCTAACTTCTTCCGCTACAGACTTTTCAGAGAAGCCAGCTTTTATGTAACAATTCTTTATTGTTGTGTCCGTTACATCATTTTGTCACATCTTTCACCCAATTCTAATATACATATTCTGAGATTAATTGTATTATCAATCGCAAGATTGTTTTCTAGTGCAGAAATGAGGCTCTTTAGAACCTGGTTTTGGTAATGCATTTTCAGATTTTTTACAATGCCTTGGTCCATCGGTTGTAATTTTGCCGTTCTATTTGGAAGAAAATATACCAGCTTCACATTTGTTTACTTTCTTGCTATAGAAGAAGGATATGCAGGGAAAATTGTCTACAAAAAGAACAACTTTTCGTTTTTGTCTACTAATTTTTTTATTAAAGTTTGTTATCCACTGATTAAAAATCTCACTCGTCATCCATGATGTCTTATTGTATTCATAGTCGACTTCTAAGGACTTCACTCTTTTGAAACATTTTGGCTGCTTGCTTTTTCCAATAACTAAAATTCTGAGCTTTCCTTCTCCAGACATTTTTGCACAAACGACAACAATTATGCGTTCTTTGCTGTTTTTGTCACCAAAATATTTATCATCTTTGAAAGTAGGCGTTTTGTTTGGCAAATATTTAAAAAAAGTCCAATTTCGTCCATGTTAAACATATTATCTGGCTCATACTCTTCTAAAATTGCTTTTGACGTCGTAGTTTTCCACTGGTTGCAATCTACCTCAGATACACTCCCACCGGGAATGATTTTTTCTTTAGCGCCGTGGCTCTTTTTAAATTTGTCTAACCAGCCAGAACTTGCTTGGAACTGATCGTGTCCTAACAATTGTGTGTATTCCACTGCCTTTTCTTTTATGAGTGGTCCTGTGATAGCCGTGTTTCTATCTCCTACCATCTTTAACCATTTACGAAGTGCTTCATCCACATTATCGTACTTACATGTTTTTGCCTTTTTTCTATCAGGCCCTACAATTCCATGATTTTTTAAAACCGATTCCCGGTTTTTTAATATTTTTGACAATGTACTACGTGGAATTCCTAGTTTTTGCGCGATATCCTTTTTTCGCACTGCGCTATCCACATCTTTTAATGATGCTACTTTTTCCGCAACACTCAACGATTTTCTTTTGACACGGCAGCATTCTTATAAAGAGTTTAACGAAGACTAACTAAAAGCTAAACAAACCGCGCTAATACATATGGTACATATATTTACTACTGACAATGAGTCGGAGATTCTTCAGTTCTTGAATAGTTATCTATCTAAAAGAACTCAGAAAGTTAGAACTACGAATGGCGTCTCCGATCCCATTCCAGTATCGCGTGGTGTCCCGCAGGGGTCCATTTTGGGTCCATTGCACTTCATTATTTATACCTTCTTACTACCAAGAGCGGTAAAATCATCTAAGATTCATATGTATGTTGACGATGTGCAGTTATATCATATATTCAACATTGCTGATACGGACCAGGCATTGGGTGATGTCGCAACTGATCTCGATGCTATTCTTGCGGCTGCACTGCGACATTCGCTGATTCTGAATCCATCTAAATCGGCAGTTCAGGTTTTTACTGATAAAAAGAGCTATCGTATGCTTTTTGATTCCATTAAACTTAGGATTAATGGTGTTGCGGTACCTGTGGTTGAGGAGGCAAAGAATCTGGGTTTAATTATTGAC
The DNA here is from genome assembly GCA_038088585.1 of Chrysina gloriosa. Taxonomy (NCBI): domain Eukaryota; kingdom Metazoa; phylum Arthropoda; class Insecta; order Coleoptera; family Scarabaeidae; genus Chrysina; species Chrysina gloriosa. Next base: position 22,313,272 of record CM076093.1, on the reverse strand, counting down.
CGCAATTTTAGATTTAATACTCAGGTTTTGGGGTACGTTAAAAATCCTTATTGCGCTTTGAAACTAATTTATCCTCACCGACATTGTTTGTCTAGAAATATAAAATCAGAGCTTTGTGATTCTCTGGTTTTATCACAATTTAATTATTGTTCATCGATCTATGGCCCTTGTTTGACTCAGAATGTGTTGAATAGGGTGCAGCGTGTTCAAAACTCTTGCATTCGCTTAATATATGGTTTACGCAAATATCAACATTTGTCTCCTAAGTTGGTTGAGCTGGGATGGTTGAACATGAGGAGCAGATTTTGTTTGCAGGCTGGAATGCTCTATTTCAAAGTTATTACATTTAAAGCTATTAAATATTTAATTGAGTATTTATGTTCGGTACTAGTGCTTGTGTATCAATTCAATGTTTGTGCAGTTTGGCAACTGTGTATATGACAGAATTTAGGATTAAGTTAGAATTAGTTACACAGTTATCTGTGTTCTGAGTCGATCCTTTTGGTTTTCACATACAGAGAATGTACACTTTCTTTTTTTTTATTTCTTCTCTCTTTGTTATATTTTTAATTGTACTGTGTTGTTGAAAATAAATTATATATTATTATTATTATTATTATTTACGTAATTGAAGATCTGCTAACAAAGTCGACTTGCTTAACGGTTTTCCTGTTCGTAGTACTACTACGTCAGTAGTTTTTCACGGTACTAAACTAAACTTCGATATGTGGAGAATTTCGATATATGGAAGTACGACCGTATCTGCAACAGCACTTCAGCTTGTCTTTATAAAGATAGAAGATGTACATGTTCTGAAGATTTTATATTTAAATAAAGAAACATACATATCGCGGAGTATGACGTTACCTTCATCGCTCCCTTATCTGTGGTAGGGTGTGTGATCTTGGAACACCTTTTCTTTTAGTTCTTCCCCCCCTCCCCCTCTCAAAGGAAGGAAACGCAGTTTTTCACTTTTTAGAGAGACCAGACTTTGAATGTTCAGTAACTAAATTTTCTGTTTGCGATCAGTCGGACTTTAGGTGACGCTGTTTCATGTTAAATTGGTCGCAATCATGGACTAATTCTATTTTTCAGGTAGATTAACTATTTAACTGTCTAATAAGATCACAAATGTCAACGGATTTATACCTTCCCGAAATGATTTTTTCCGCACCTGCACCGCTGTGCTTCGTTAACAAATGCATAACCACATCCACGTTCAGCAATTTAGAAACCAAACCGACCAAAGTTTCTAACCAACCGTCTAAGAAATATCATTACATTAAGAGTTGCTTATGAAAAAATTTCTATCCCGGATTAATATACGATATATATGTATCTATGAAGCGTGAAATCATGAATATCTCAATTTACGCCTGTTCGTCGTACATCTGCCGAAGTCGCGGTGGCGGCGTGATTAGATTAATGACTCGGTGAGATTAATTAAAACGATATCAAAGCGCGCCAGTAACGCTTACACGTGATCAATATAATTAATTGCGAGAGGTACTTTTGGTCAAAGGAGCAAACGGGTGAATGAATCGGGGGAACGGGCATCGACGGATGGCGGCGGCAGTAGCAACAGCAGCGGCAGCAACGGCCACTTCCCGAGAGTTCCTTCCAGGCCGCCTTCCGTCCGTCGAGCGAGAAGTTGGGCGAGAAGTTTCTTGTGCGAAAGACGGCGGTGGCGGTGGCGGCGGCAGCGGAGGGCTCGAAGACGCCGAATTTGCGAATAGTTTCTTCCTGCCTTCCTCGCCTTCTCCGCGCTCCGATAATACCTACTGGTCAGCTAAGTTTGTTCGAGGCGTAATTAAATTGTGCAGTTAGATTTGCGGATCTCGGAGCTCGGAGGGTTGTTTGAATTGGCAGAATCTGTGCATGCATACTAATATGCGTCTATTCAATAAGGTAATAACCAAATTGTTAACCTTGGGGTTCTCGAACTGTTCAAATACAGTTTAAGGAGATATCCTATTCATTGAACGGAGATAATTCGACGATCCCAGTTCCGCGCTGCTCCTAAATGGGAATCCAATTTTCTTATGAAATGGATACGTAATTACGATTATAGTATGATTTGAATTTAGGATACGGAAATGGAAAACACAATAAGAAGAGAAAGTGACTTTGAATATAAAAGAAATTAATGATACGCGACGTGAACATATACATACGTCTTTTAATACGTGCTTCGTACATATTGTATATCCAATTAACAACTTTATCAATGTGTACTTAAATACGCATTTTTGCAGGTATTCACTAGTACCTACGTATCTACTTATTCTACATGTTTGTGCACATAGAATGCACATACGTACTATTGCTGCAACAAAAATCCGGACATGTCTTATAGGATATTTTGACTATTTTTAGCAGTGTAAACCAACCGTTTGTTATGTTAATGTCAAATTTTTATGTAGCCATTTCTTTTAATGTAGTGAACAATGCCTTTGGAGACTCCAAATCTATTATCTAGGCCCCTGATCGATCATTATTCCTCAAGTAATATAATTATTTGTGTCCTTTTAGCAGCACTTAAATGCAGGATAATGACATATTTATTTCAAAAATGATTTAAAAATGAAATAGCATTTGACAAGGGAAAAGCCAGATATACAGTACATTATCTTATTGTTAAGTGTCCGATTTTTTGTTGCTACAATAGTACACATGTACAAAACCACAACCTTGGTGGTCGTAGTAACACAATAACTTAACGCCCTCCTTCTCACTGATATAACCTTACAGAGATCAATTTTCAAAGTAAACTCGAGAAACTGTCACATTAAAATAACACTTTTCAGATACAAACTACTCCTTACAAAAACAACATCCGTTGAGGTATGTGGAAAAGTGTATCAGAAAACATGGAAGTAGACATAGAAATTGAATAGACGGGATACAGCTTTGGACTGTGTTATAATCAGATACGATTTAAATTTTATTCGTGCTCTAGGAAGCCTGATGAATAAAAGAAAAGGATGGTATCTTTATGGAATACGTTTTAACAGCTTAGAACCAACAAAAAGGAAATAATATTAAAGCAGTATTGTAAAGGCCAATTGCTCCGTGCTTTCCTTTTACAGGGTGTTCCAAAAGGAGGGATAACTAGTTACACAAGAGACTTGAGACTCCCAATATACAGAATAAATTAAAATGAGATGATTAGGAAGCAAATATCTGTCAGTTGACTCCCTGAATGAGATCTGTCGATGTACTATTGCAGCAACAAAAAATGGGACTTTTAAAATAGTGTAGTTTAAATCTGGCTTTTGCCTTGTCAAAAGTTATGTCATTTTGAAATCATTATTGACATATGTATGTCATTATGCCGCATTTAAGTGCTACTGGAAAATTGAAATAATTACATTACTTGAGGAAAGATGGCCCATAAGAAGATTAGGTAATAGATTTGGAGTGCCCAAAAGCACACACAACATTAAAAATAAATGACTAAATTAGTACGGAATTCCATGGAAGAAGAAAATCTTATTCAGTTTTTAAATGTATATATTTTTATACTTATCTTATATGATAGATCTCTACCACTAATAGGTCAATAAAACAAGGCTGGTTTGAACGATAGTTATATTTTCAGAACGTTTACAAACGTTAGTTATATTTTCACTGAAGAAGGTATTCCGAAAACGTTTGTAAACGTTCTGAAAATATAACTATCGCTCAAACCAGCCTTGTTTTGTTGACCTATTAGTGGTAGAGATCTATCATAAGATTCAGTTTTTAAGGAATAATCCATTTGATACAGTACTAAAAAATAACTAAAAATACTAGATTAATTTATTGTTTTCAAGATTTTTATTTCAAATAAATGCATTTAACAGAATTTTCTTGCGTTCGTGGGTAAACTATTTTTGACATTAGATAAGATGATTGAGGTGAACATGACAAACGACTGGTTTATACAGCTAAAAAACCGTCAAAATAGGCTATAATACTTGTCCCGATTTTTGTTGCCGCAATAGTACAAAATCACAAGTTAATTTCCGAGGAGATGTATAAAGGACTGAAACAATAATGGGCGCCATTGATCCGGTAATTAAAACAATCACGCAATTTCTACACCGACGATTACAAAAATGAGATTATTTATGGTCGGATCGCCACGCAGCAGAATGTTCTCAGACGTACTATTGCAGCAACAAAAATCGGGACAAGTCTTATAGGCTATTTTGACTGTTTCTTAGCTGTATAAACGAGTCGTTTGTCATGTTCACGTCAATCATATCTTATCTATTGTCAAAAATAATTTACCCACGAACGCAAGAAAATTATGTTAAATGCATTTATTTGAAATAAAAATCTTGTAAACAATAAATTAATATAATTCTTTTAGTTATGTTTCGAGCATTTATCGGTGTATCAAATGGATTACTCCTTAAAAACAATAAGATCTTCGTTTTTCATGGAATTCGATACCAATTTACTATCAAAACCAATTTACCTTTCTACGGTTCCCCCATGTAGCCATTTATTTTTAATGTTGTGAATAGTGCTTTTGGGAATCCCAAATCAATTACCTAGTCTTCTTACGGACCATCCTTCCCCAAGTAATGTAATTATTTATATTTCGGTAGCACTTAAATGTGGCATAATGGCATATGTCAATAATGATTTCAAAATGACATAACATTTGACAAGACAAAAGTCAGATTTAAACTATATTATTTTAAGTGTCCCATTTTTTGTTGCCGCAATAGTACTTGCCGTTGATTTAATTTTGGTTTTTGGTGTTCTGCGTGACAAACGGGATTGAAAGGTACTTACTTTGAATATCAAACGACAAAGTAAAATTTAACAAAGATGGAGTTTATCGAACAAGTAAAACTGTGTAGCACCAGAAACAAAGATTTAACATACATGAACGAGAAAAAAACGTGTCATGCATTTAAATTGATTGAACAAATACTAGAAGGAAACTGATAACTTTGCATTACAAAGGCCATACAATGATTAACAAAGTTTCATCACGTTAATAAGTTCTATATACAAGCGAAACTATTCGTAAAAGATGAGGACAAAATTTACGAATAAAGATGAAGTTTATGTTAGTACAGATAAGAGAGAATATGTCAGAAATACAACAAACTAGACCGTTAGTTAGATTCTTACAATTAGTTAAATGAACTTTTATGTTTTCAATATCCTCTTTGCTACCATTTTTAGGTCAATTAAATATAAAACTGGGAGTTAATACCTATATTTAACGTTCTAAAAATATAGCTATGTAGTAACTCCCAATTTGTTTATATAACATAAATAAAATGACCCTTACCACACCTTTCGGAAAAAATTCTTTTTGAAAGGTGTGGTAAGGGTAATTTTATTTATTTTATATATTATTTTAGCCGTAGTCTCCTTATTCTTATCTATTTCCAATTTGTTGTTTTATTGACCTAAAAGTGGTAGAAAAAAGTATATTTAACTGATAGGCACACAGATCACGATACATATATATGTAAAATATATATATAAATGAAAATACGTAATCGACCGTACTAATCAAGCAACCAAAGAATTACTCGGGTATGCTGCATGTTGTGCGGTCAAATTAAAACAAACTCCTTTGTTCAATATTCAATATTTCGTCGTTTATTCGACGACTTCATCAATTTGTAATCAAATTGATTACAGAAAGTCGGTCACAAAAAGTCATACAGTAATTTAATAAATACTTACAACTAGATAAGAAAAATTCGCAAACTTCCCCCATAGAGAACCATTTAAAAAGCTTCTTTAATGTCGATTATAAATACACACGAAATGACATGTGTTTCAACTAAAATCATGTCTTGTAAAACCATCATCTAAAGCGATAGGAAGACGAAGGCTGTTCTTCCTTCTTTCGCCCTTCTTTCCCTCAAGAAGTAATCGTCCTCTCTTTGATGATATAGATTCTCAATTTGAAGAAGTAACGAAGGGAAACTTTTGTTGCCTTTCTGGATTAAATGGTAAAAATGTCGATTATAAATACATACGAGACGACATGTGTTTCATCTGTAATGAAAACTTCAGAAATTGTTATACAAACTGACGGCCAAACACCAAAGTCATTCTTTATGTTCTCGCTGTAAAAGCTTTGGAGTAGTACAATGAAAGTTATGGCGAAATTGGCGAGAATTCCGACCTAGAACACTGTATGTGAATATGTATTCCGGCATATCTCCAGTAATTACCTATCTTCTTAATTAGGTGGTGAGTAATTCTCGCCTAAGCAACAACTACTACTTGTACAGAAGCGCCACCGGTAATTAAATTACTTTCAGGGCGAGAAATGTGCGTCGAATTACTATATAGTACGTATGAGGGTTTTCCTAGGCAATTTCCCACTACTTTAAAACGACAGATTTTCAAATTGAGGCCTAAGATTGGTAGTTAGTAATAGGTGTAATCAGTGGTAACCATGTTGCAAACAGGGCAGTGTGACGCAAGATTGTGAAATCGGTCCTTGTGGGCTTCGCCTTACACCAGATTGATTGTATGATGTAACAAAAGGCTGATTAAAAACACTGATTAACTGGGGGAAATAATAGTTACAAAGTCCAGATCAGGACGGTATTTGACAGGTAAACATCCTTCTTTAAGTGATAGTACCTCATTAAGAAATAGTTTCGTTGTTAATATAATAGTGATATTATTCTATTTTTGTTCGAAACTTCTCAAATTTCATCAGAATAAATCGAAATAAAATCTGATCAGGTGTCCGATCATATTCTTTTCAAGATCCTAATTCACATCTTGAGCCTAACGCCTTCTTTCTCATTAAAGCCGCCCCTTAATTATTTCAAAAATTAGTTATTCGAAGACTCGGGCGCGGTTAATCAAAAACGTCAATCACCTCGAAAAATTAATATCCACGTCGTCCGTTTAACAGATTAAGAGACTAACTCGAGAGGGGTTGAAAGACAATCACCGTCGGCGTCGCTACCGTCTCTTCCACCTCCGACCCCTTCCGTCCTCTTCGGCCAAGATTTCTCATTTCAAGGTGGCTGCCACCGAGTAATTCCGAGGATTCGAAGTCCGTCTGACTGATCACGAGCAAGCCGGGCTAGGGCGGTAAACTTCCGCCAAGAAAGCAGCAGTCCGATTCGAATCATCCGGGAATAACGGACCTATACCCCCGAACTAATTACTCTTCGACAAGTTGAAAGTTCGCCGCGCGACCACCTGACTAGCGCTCTATCTTACCGGATAATCCGGAACGGGAAATCGGCGGCCCCGGACTGCGGCAAACCGGAGCTTACGCGTTCGTCCAATGAAAGTCGACGGTCGCTGTGTGCGCCCGGATTAAATCCTCCGGAATTTCGAAACAACATTTAAGCCAATACACAAGCAACACGCCGTTCTAGGTCCAGTTTCCGTTTCCCGGTTAGCCGGTGCGCTCTCCTACGCCGGCAAACTTAAATACCCGTCGTATTTAACATCTGTTAAAATACACAAGGAATTTTACAGGGTCTTCCGACGATGCCGTCCCTCCCTTCGCCCGTCTCACCCTTGCCGGCGCGCCCTTTCGTAACGTGTTTATATTAAGGAAGCGAACGAGAAAATTAATAATGTCGAAATATGTTTGTCTTGAGAGAGGCGAGTCAATAATGATGGAGAAGAAGGTCTTGTTTAATTAGGAAGAGAAGAGAGCGGAGTCACGCTTATGTAAATATGCGGAGGTACACAACCGTACGTATTGTTAGACTTCTATTTAAACCGTGTGTAATCGAAATCATTATTAAATTTCCGTTAAGAAATCTTGATTTCAGATTCTTCAGGATGAAATTGTAGTTTTTGTATTCAAGCAAGCTAAGTGTCATTTGGAGTTACTTTTCAATTTTGATCTTGATGATCGTGGGATGGTAATCTATAAGAAAGTTAGAGAAAAATTTTTCGTAATGTATCAGTAGTTGAAAGACTTTTCTCGTTAATTGACCTGTTTGAAATTTTTTATCATTTGTTTTCATATTAACAAATTTGAGGCAAGATCGAAATGAAAAAACTCGGGCGTTCGCAAGAACGAACAATCAGGAAGTCGGTCTACAATTTAATTACCAACATCCCGAATTGAAAATAACGAAATTCCGGGACGAAGAACGAGCGGATGGACGAGCAAGACGGTCGAGAGGCGAGAACGATCGGCGAATAAAGGAGCCACGGAGCACGTAAGACATGCGCGTGCCATTGCCCCCTTCGAGACAGAGGTAGCGGTAAATTGATAGAACACTTCCCGTCCACCTCCGCTCTCTGCAATCACGGCCTTCCCACTGCGCGCCGTTTGTCTCTCGGGCATAATGGGAGATGATAAGGCCACTTAATGATTAATTTCGTTTTCCAGTGGCGACCGCGTACAAATTACTTCCGCCCCGGTCCGGCTGAAACTCGGGGAAAAGACCGAAGAACTCGGGGAGAAACGCGGGAGTAACGAGAGTTTCTTCAATCTCAAACCGATGGAAAAAGAGAGAGGAATTTGTTAGAAAGTTAATTTTGGTTTTTAAGTCGAAGAATAGGAACTAGAAAAAGAAAATGTTGCTTGTTGTTCTTATTCCTTGGATCCTTGTAGCTGTCGCGTCTGATGTTTTCATGTATATTCTCTCCGTTATTCCTTGTCCCCGTGTTTATAACTACGTTTGAAACTTCCACCGTAATTTTTATCGTTTCTGATCTTCTATGATATTTTGATTGTCATCTCTTATTAACTAATCCCTCGTCACTTGGTCAAACACTCGTTGTTTAGAACAGTTGCTTAGAATTAAATGTCCATAACACAATAAATTTAGTGATGACACTGATAAACAAAAGGAGGGCAATGATTATCAATGTTCGCGAAGGTGCCAGGCATGTCCTTCATACCAAACAATTCGTAATGGTCGAGGCGCCAAAGCTAACCCGCAACAATGAAACTTACAATTACGGAAAACTGGTACCTGATGTACTCAGCATCCAAGAAACACCAACATTGTTTACTAGTTTTTGCCAAACCAGGATGCGTCTGTTTTGAGCAACAACTAACATGTTGATGGGGCTCTTCGTAGCAGTGAATCAGGACAAGGCTGCATAGGTTGTCATTGGTCGGCGGTATATCTTCTACACCAACAGCTTGATCTGAAGATTCAATTTGGAGCTCCTCAGAAGAGTGGGAGTGTGATTTGCCACGCCGCTTCGAACTTACATATCTACGCATCATCCCTACCAAAACCTAAGTGTGGATAACGAACAGCTTGTCATTGCTGATGAATTCAAATTTCTGTGTATATTGTAGTATAGTAGTACTCGAATGGTTAGTTACTATTAGAAAATGTATCATTTATTACAATTTAATACATCAAAATTCACAGTAAATGTTGCGATTATGGATGTTTATGTTCAAATGATATTCGGTTTACTTTTTGGGTTCTATTTATACTTTTTCGATACCACGCACACCACGTTTTAAGCATTTTATTACCCTACGGGTGTTAGCTTCTTATTTTAACTCCAGCCAGAGACGTTTAATGGGAGACGAAAATGTAACGAGAAATAAAATTATTAATTATTATAAAAAGCATCGATTAAATTAAATTAAAATTAAAGATTGAACATTGTAAACATTCAGACACATACATTCAACATTCTCACATCACAAGAATTCCTCATGATGCATGCGTCGTTTGGCACTACCCCCTAATACTATGCTCCCTTCCAAAATACCTCCTTACAATTTTCTTTTCCTTAAGTGCGCGGTACATTGAATTGTCCACCGCATCTAAGCTCATTCGCTTTTTTTACCTTTTCTGACTGCAGAAACCCCAGATTCAAAGTGTGTAACACTGCTCATCCCCCTAGCATTCACAGAGTACACGTTGCGAAATTTCTTCTTTCTCAAAGCACGTCCTGCAGATTCCAGCATCTTCTCCTCATATCATGGACATTGTGTGTCTGCAGGCGGAAGTTGAAATAATATAAAAGTGTCAGTGTTACGAAAATTATAAGCGACAGAAACGTGTTTGATCAAATCGATTTCGAACTTCTTCCATAAGAGTACTCCCGATGAGAACTCCCGCAGCTTTCTTCTCCCATTAACTTTATTGATATCAATACATCCTCCTCATCCGACTAATTCAAGGTCACTTCCTTCCACGTTTGTTTAGTGTCTAGTAGACCGGTTTGTATCAATACGATTCCCTTTTCTCCAAATGTGTTTGTTTACTTCTACATCTCCTCGGACCCAGGATCGCTACTCGAGATTGCGATCCCTTCTAATACGCGCGAGGGTGTGAGGGTAGCAGATTTACCGTCTCGTTTGCCGTCTACAGCGAAGAAGCAGAGAATAAGTAGTATAAGGCAGAATCGAATTCCTCGCGTCGATTTGTCAACTTTCACCTTGAACGGATCCAGTGCTTCACTTTCGAAACGTCATCGAGTCGATGGGGATAATGATGATGACGATCATCATCGTTCCGTCTTTCGGCTTCATTTATTTCTATTTCGCCTTTAACTTCGACCCTCCCTCGTCGCTTTTCTCCTTTGTGGATCCTTTTCCCCTACCGCCTCCGACCTTCCCTCTACGCGCACGCGAACGTACACGTTTTACGCAATTCCTGTTTTCGTTTCCTCTCGACTTCTTGTTCCGGGGCTTGTCACTCAGGATTTTTACAAGTCATGTACTTTTATAATCCCCTATAAACATATCAGTTTCGTTTTACATATAAAAGGTTGCCGGATTGTCTCCGGATGCCGGATGTTTAAAGCACGACCGATACGGAGGAAGACGACGGAAGGGAGAAGGTTAGGGGCGTACGAAAAGGAGAGGCTGCCTATAAAATCTTTGCTTCCGAACCATGTTTTATTGTCTTACGTCCTGAATATATCTATGATTTAAGCACAATTTACGTGGAAATGAAGCCAATCACTTGATAATAATGAAGATGCAAATCCAATGATTTAAAAGCAGTTCAAAAGTAAGATTATAAAAATAAGTTTGGTATATTCATGAGAAATAGATCCAAACTGCTTCTTTACTAAAGTTACCACTATTGGCACTAGATTACATCATTAAAGTTCATTCTACAAAATTGTTTATCAATTCCAGAAAACGTGTTTCACTGGCAACGAGGCCATCATCTTCAGGTAGTATTTTTCGAAATGAAATTGCAATATAGGGTATGGGAAGCACTTATGGAACAAATTCTGTAATTTCAATATCGAAAATGTTTTATAAGAATGCTGAAACTGATAAATCAGTCATTGTAGTCCCGCCTAATTTGAAATAGTTCATTAGTTTTTGAGCTAGGACACTGCATAAGCAAACTTGAGGTAACAACAAAATTTTGCTTATGCAGTGTGGAAGGCATATATGGCACTTAAGGCTTACTCCTTATTGCGAAGTTTTTATCTTTTTCTTATTGGAAAATTGTCTGCTTCATTTGCACATAGGTTCTATAACTACTAAGTTTAGAAAATATTGAGATAACAGCACGTGCACAAGAAGTTATGAGCTTAGTGGCAATATTTTTAATTCTTCTTAGTTGATTGCAAGTTATTGTTTATCACAACCGCACTAACCTGCTGCACTACATTTGAAGCGCTTTTGCGTTCTGCTGGGTTAATCAAAGAATAATTGCTTTAAAGTTAATTTCCTGAATGTTAGTCTTGAAGTCTTCATGTTAAAAGTATACCACACTAATGAATAACCAGTTAAAGTTGGTGGGGTCAAAAGCCATTTTAAGACAGTGGAACTGTCGGAATCGCCAATTAAGAGTCATTCAAGGTACTATTAAATTTTATGTATAGGTCTCAAATGAGATTGAATATTTTCAGGTCATCAAGACCGTTAGTTGTCTTTAAGAAACGGCCCATGTGTGAGAACGCACGAACTTCATGGACCAAACGCCAGAAACCATCTGGAAGTACTTTAAATGCAGATATAGCAAGAAAAGTTAAATGTGCCCAGGCCATTAAGAGCGTTAGTTTTTCTTGTAAGAAATTGCCCATCTGTGACAACGTAGGACAACAAACTTCATGGACCAAACACCAGAATCCTTCTGAGAGCATTTCAAAGGCAGATATTTGCCGGGAAAGATCAAATGAGTCCGGACCATTAAGAGCGTTAGCTTAGATCAATTTCTAGAACCTATGGTAGCAAACAATGCAAAAATAGATCATCTGTGACAACATAGAAGAACAAGCTTCATGGACCAAGCACCAGCAAAATCCAGATATTCAGCGGAAAATCGGAAATAAGTCTAAGCCATTAAGAGCGTTAGGTTTCAACCTTCATGGATTAAACACCAGAAACATTCTGAAAGCACTTTAAATGCAGATATTTGCCGAGAAAGGTCATATGAGTCCAGGCCATTAAAAACGTTAGCTTTCTCTAAGAAGCAATCAATTTCTGGAAGATATGACAGAAAATAATGCAACAATAGGTAATCTATGACGACGCAAAACAACAAACTTCATGGACCAAACACCAGAAACCTTCTGGCGGTACTTTAAATTTAGATATTCAGCGGGAAAGGACAAAGAAGCTTAGGCCATTAAGAGCGTTAGCTTTCTTTAAGATATGACTCATCTGTGACGAAGCACTTTAAATGTTAAATGTATTTACGAAGAAAGATCAAATGAATCCAGATCATTAAGAGCGTTATCTTTCTTTAAAAAGCAAGCAATTTCTGGAACATGTGATACCAAACAATGCAAAAATAGGTAATCTATGACGATACAGAACTATAAATTTTATGAACCAAGCACCTGAAACCCTTTTTACATTCAGATATTCACTGGGAAAAGGTTATATTATTAATATGGCGAGATTTAGTAGGTGTTGTGTTTCTGCATGATTTCTAAGGATGCTAACCATTAACAGGTATCATGAAACACAACCTCTCAGATATAATGAATATTAAGTTTAGGGAAAGGTCGCTGATGTGCCATCTGTCGTATTTTTTGCAGAATATTAAATCTGTTTTCTGCCATGCAGAAAGGGGATTGTTTAAAGGGCGAAAAGAATGGAACAGTATGGTCAACGTCCGTGCAATTAGTTCTCGCCCTAATCTATTATCTGCTGCATTGCTTTGCATTTTCGTCTGCAATTACAAAGCCATAATGTGGTACTTACTAAGCAAATGAGACTGACTCTCCCATTACCATACTTCAAGTGCTGGCAGTGGCGTGTTCACCTTCTATCAAACATAAACAAGCTACAGTCAATCGGTTTCAGGATACCGAACATAGATTAAATCCTGAATCTGGATGCCAGGACACGAACATATTAAAGTCAAGGAAGGTTCAGAAGGAAACCAGAACTTATGTGCAGGATAAAGAATTCCAGCAGATCGGAGATTTGGCCGTGGCTATTAAGAGAACGTTCAAAGATATTGACTGAAGGTCAATACCATACTAAGACAGGCTAGATAGACTAGGTGTTAAATTCTCGGTTAACCTAATTAGAAAAAGCAAGAAGGATGTTGAGATTATTACCGATGTAATAACTGGACACTGTCCCATGAAAAAACCATCATGGGAATGACAACCAAACTGTGGTGTAGAAGATATAAACTATAAGAGGAAAGCAGTATGCAAAGGAAGCACTGATGGGACTCAGGCGGAAGCATTTCGGCGAGGATCTACTGGAGACTACGAGAATACTGAATGGCCTTTACGGGGGACAAGGAAGTGCTCGGACGAAAGTGAGGATTAGTTATTGAGAATCGGTAGAGACAGCATAATGCTCAAGTGCCTGACCTATTGGTGAACAATCCTAAAAAAGAATAAACGAAAAGAAAATGGATGCAAGTGGATTCCTCAGCAGTGGTGGTGTCAAAACGGTAAGCGCTTTGCCCTGGCACTATCAAAGAAATATGTCCAAATATTCTAGCGAAAAATTCCTTTGTGATCTCCTTAAATGTAGTCGTCTCAAATCCGACTGCTTCGAAACAACACTTTTTCACACAAATTAATAATGAAGAAGTGAAAAACTTTATGTACCGTAAAGAGAACCGAAAAGGCGAACATCTCGAACCCTAAGCTAAAATGGAACACAAAGTAAGCGATTACTTTCGAGAGGGAACGATCTTAATTTTACAACCGGACAAGGTAAATCGAGTGTACGAAAATGACTGCGTATAATTCATGTTTTCGGCTTTATTTTTCGCCGGTAGGCGACGCGCGAAATTCCCTCCGGCCTCCACGTGACTCCGGATTTAGTCGCGCTTCGTTCGTAAATCGTAAAAATATGCGCGTATAGGAAACGATTTGATGCGAGGGGTAAAGAAATATGTTAAAACGTCGAATAAACTGCAGCAAGACCGAACGAAATGCACGATGTGTAGTAGCTTCCAACCACCCTCCGTATCTCTGATATGTCCTTTTGAAAAGGGTGAAGGGTGCGCCACTATCGAGGAACGATACGAAGGATATTCGAAGATCTATAGCTAGCGCCAAAAATTAATACCCTCGAAAAACGGAGGGGATGTTTCGTATAAATACCGAATACCTAGCGAACGCCATAAATAATACTCGCTACGGGGTGGGATGTCGTTCGCTTCTTGAACTTTACCTAAACGAGTTAGAAGTTTCTTTCTTCCGAATTCTTAGACGATTTTCCGGTTCCGCAAGTTCGTGATACAGATGTTTGCCTTGATAAATTTTCCTCTTATTTATATACGCGTTAAAATGTTTCCGGAAAATATTTCTGCAGGATTTCTGCTCGATTTTCGTTTCATTTGGTATTCAGTAATTGGTTAACTATACACCTGTACACAAAACGCGAATTTGATCAATTCTGGAATTCTAGAATCAGCATACCGATCTGTATAGATTTTTTTCAAACTCCACTCTTTCTTGATATTTAGCACTGCGAGCTCTTATTTCTGCTTTGACTGATGACATTTTTAGGTCGCGTTGAATGACGTAGTTTGGAACGCAATATGGAACAGAAACGACCATCCGCATTGTTTTATTTTGCAATCTTTCTTTCGATGTTAGTATTTGCAGCAGTTCCCCACAATTCTATTCCGTAACTCCACATGGGCTTCAGAATACATTTATAAAGTAATATTGTGTTTTCTAAAGAGAGCTGCGACTTCCTTCCGATTAACTAGCACGTTTATTTTCATGCCTAATTGCTTGCGCTTCGTAAATAGGTGCTTCCTCCAGATGAGACGACGATCCAAATGCTTACCCAGATACTTACCATCTTCAGCTTGTGGCATTTTGATATCGTTAATTTTGATGTAAGGACATGTTTCTCATGTGAATGTAGTGTGGGTTCTTAGCCAGTCTTGTATTTTGTCTAGATGTCTTTGAAGATTTATAGAGGCTATAGTTTGATTTTCATGAGAGGACAGTATCGCTGTATCATCTGCGAATGTTGCTGTGTTGGTTGAGTCTGTGGTGGGCAGGTCACTAGTGTAAGTAAGGTAGAGTTAAGGGCCTAGTACGCTTCTCTGAGGTACGCCTGATAATATAGGGTGTAGATCTGAAGTTTCTTGCCCGTTCTTAATAACGAAGTATCGTCCGTTTATATAGTTTCTGAGCAGAGAATAATGTAGGTGTGGAAGAAGTTTCTTCATTTTGTACTCTAGTCCCAAGTGCCACACATTATCCAAGGCCTGGCTTATGTCGAGGAATGCAGCACTCCAGTAGATTTTGCGATTAATATCCATTTGTGTACTATTGACAATTCTTGTCTATTTGCTCTGTGGTGCCGTGCTTATTTCTAAAGCCAAATTGATGATTTGGAATGATTTGGTGTGTCTGGATTATCATTTTTAATCCTTTACGTATGTTTTTCTAAAATTTTGGATAGACTGAGAGGTAAACTAATCGGCCGGTACTACGTGACTTCTTCCGGTTTTCTTTCTGGCTTAGGTATCATTATTATTTAGGAAATCTCCATAATTTCACCATATATTTGAAAAGTAACCTGTTTTGATAATAGCGTTGAACATGAATGTAAACAATTTTAAGCATTTCGGAGATATTTCTTTATAAGATTTTTGCCGCAATAAGCTCATATCCTGGAGCTTATTTGACATTTATATCTATCGTAGTCATAGTTCTGGTGTCATTGATTTTTTAACTTTTTATAAGCAATACCAATTGGGAAGGGTGCCCTTAGGATGTCTTTGATAGGTGGATCATGTTGTTATGGCCTTTTGAGTTTTCTTGTTGCCTTCCACAGGTTGCAATCGGTGGCTTCCGTAGGAGTTAGTTCTTTGAAATAGTTTTGATTACGTTGATTCTTGAGGTTTAACAATAGATCTTTGAGTTCCTTGCAAGCTTTGTTGAATTTTTATTGGTTTGCTGCAGTTCCTTCTTTCATCCATGGTTGTCTCAGTGTTTCTTTTTTCACTAATTTTGTCTCTTACAGATATAGGTTCTGGATGTCCTTTTTTGTGTGGTGGTTGTACTAGAAGTTCGGAACCAGACAGCTGAATATTTTTCATCAGAACTTCAACTACCAAATCAATTTCGTGTTGGGTTTTGAGAGAAATCTTCAAGTCAATTAGGTGATCCAGCTTATCCCTGAATAAATTCCAGTTTGTCTTATTGTTGTATAATGTTGGAGGCTTTTCTATATCTATGAAGTTGAAATTAATTGTTGTAATTATTGTGGAGCGATCCGAAGATAACTCAAGGTTTGATTCTGCTCTACAATCAATTCAAGTCTATCCCCTTTTATTATGCAAAAATCCACCAAGTCGGGAATCGTGTTCTTTGTCCAAAATATGTTGTGCCACCCTTGATTTTTCAAACCTGTTGAACCTGCTCCGAAAATGAGCAATGTGCTCCTTGTATCGAGTGTCTTACTTATATCAGATGACCAACAGGTTGGTTGCCTTGTTGACAAACATTTTTAGGTTATTCTTATTTATAGCGTTTAGTAGCTATCCGTAGCTATCTGCGCTTGGATGTAGTCAGTCTTGAACCCCATTGAGCAAGAAATCTATTACCTAATGTGTTAAGAAATTCCTTATATGCGCTTAGTTAGTTATTGAGTTTTGGTGGGCGGTAGACAGCAGATATTGAAAGTTGCCCATGATTATCTTTTATTGTCATACAAATGTGGCTTGGATTAAAACATTTCGATAAAACTTTTCTCTCTCGTAACGTTCTATATTACCTATTATAATGATGCGTGTCTCTCCGTGTGCTTTGTTACTTGGATAATTAGTTATATAAGTCCCGCTTTTGGGAATATGTATGTAGTTTGCCTTTGTGCAATGGGCCTCATAGACTAGTACGATGTCAAGTTGATTGTATACCTGCATAGACGTATATAGGTAGAATCTAAAAATTATTGGGGATAATGAGTACCCATGTAAAATATAATCTCAAATGTGTATTCTATCAATTAGTTGATTTCTTAGCTTCGAAACCTAATGTAACAACACCGTAACGATCCTCTTCCACCTCTCTCGACTTCATCTTGAAAACCCGAGAAGCAATCTAGAGCGCGGCGACGTACAACGAAACAAATGATTGATTCCATAATTCATGGCGCCCTATTCATATGTAAATGGAGATTTGCGTTCACATCGGTGGCTTTATTTATACATATATACATACAAAATACGTACGTACATATACACACATTAAATTAATGATCTGTTTTTAGTGTGCGTGGAAGGAGGGACGGGCACAAAAGAACAGCTACCGCCGCGCGCGTTCTATGACTATGTTGTTGTTGTCGAACCGTAAGAGACGTTAGAAAGGAGATGATGTACCTTGAACACATTCAATAGCTCGCCCTACGACCGACTCGCGGGGCTGTAGATTCGCTGTCTTGGCGCGAGCTAGCCGCCCGATATAAATTGTTACCTCCCTTCGCTCGTTGTCCCGGTTTTTGGACGATGATGGGGTGTATATTGAATAATTCATGCGGTTCTATACGAATCATTACTCGACGAACGGTGAGCGACGGTGGTGATGGTGGTGGTGGCGATGGTGTTGTTGGTACAGCGAACACTTTGTCCGCGCTCTTCGATTCTTTACTCCCGAAAAGCCCCGTTGTATTTTTTCCCCTTTTTCGGCCGATCATACTTACTCCGTGTACAATGCACACCTCCCCGCGTCGCCTTTATAGCTTCCCAAGTTGTTTATGTAAGCACACGCGGAAGTATCAGTCATTTGTCTCCGTGACGTGGCTGTACGCTTCAAAGCGATTTCCGGAAGTTGCGATAAGCGCCGTAGGATTAATGAACTTTCAATTTACAGGGAGGAATTTTTTGCTGGTTGTTGTTTGGAATAAAATCATTGTTCATAACCATCTCCTCTTAAAGTATATAAACTTAGTTTTCATTGAAGCGTCATGCATACTTTGTAACCCTTAGAGAGCTGGTCAAAACAAGAATATTTTGATTTGAATTTTTCGTGGGCATCACAAAATACTACCTTTTTGACCAAATTCGAAATTTTGACATAGAAATGAATGAACACAGCAGCACCATCACCCGAAAAACAAGTAGTTCTTGGTTTAGTAGCTAGGCGTAAATTTTACTTTAAAATTAGGTAAACTAGGTCACCCCTCACTTTAGGAATGCGTGCCAAAATCCTAGAGAATACGTTGTAGTAGGTAAGGCGCAGTTCTTTTTCCCTCCCGAGAAAGATACCCTTAGAAAGGTTCGAGGTTTCCAATACAGAAACCATCCTTTCTTCTAACAATAAGACTAAAGCGAAAATAAAGTTATTTTCTGCATAGACCTAGGGGTGAATCGTAAAAATCGTTAATTAGGTTAAATAAGAACTTGTCACTGACTTCATGTCTATAAATCGATAAACGCTGAAAAAGGGAGTATATTGTACTAGAGGAATGAACGCCCAATTGAATTAAATGAAGGATATGTCAGGAATTGCAAGCAGCGAGAAAATCAGTTGTCGCAAGTTCTGAACTTACAAAAAGCGAAGAAAACCCGCTTTGAAACAATGCGCCTGAGTGACTGATAAACACGGAGAAGAAACAAAAAAATAGAATGTTCTACACTCTACAGGATTTAATAGAAGTCTTCCTCTTCTTCCTAATCTTCCTTTTCTTCCCTTTCTTTCTTTTCTTCCTCATCCTCTCGTTCCCCTTCCTCTTCTTCTTTCTCTTTATCTTCTTTCTTCCCCCTTTTATTCCCTACTTTCATTGTTTCTTTTCTACTTCACAAAGAAAAAATCAATAATATCCAACAATATTCCAAACTCACAGAATTAGGTAGAAGAAATTTCCTTACTTATCCTTTCTTCTTCTTTTCCTCTTTCATCATACTCTTCTTCCTTTCCTTCACTTCCTACTATATTTCTTTCGTCCTTTTCTTCTTTTTCATTGTCTTCTTACAGTCAGTAGACCACGAGGGTAATGTATACTTAAGAATCATATAAGCCACTCTTTCCTTCCCTTCTCTTCTTCGTTCTCCTTTTGTTCTTCCTCTTGTCCTTCAGTTCCTGTTGCTCTCAATGCCAATGTTTCCGAATTCACGCATACTTTTCGACCAAACTCATTTCCTTGAGTCGATAAGGACTAAAGAGTGCAATGTAGTCGCAAGAGGATGAACGTTTTAATAAGAAATGTTTTGAGATTTTATCAAGCGCTTTTCAACCCAAGATATTAGTGCAAATAATCGAAATTTTCAACCGATAAACGTGTGAAAGGGACTTGTTCTTTCTGTTGCTGTTAACACCATTTTTGTTCTAATCTTATCTCTTTAAGTCAATAAAGGCCGAATATTGTATTTTGGAAGAAGCATATTGTAGTATGGGCGAAGATTATTCAACATCCGAAAGAGTTAAGAGTCAAAGACACTCAGAAGAGAATTAGAGAGAGAGAAATAGTTCTGCTTGATTTGAAATCCAAGTGACCGAGAAGTCTACGAAGACTAAAGCTGCAAGAACATTTCAACTTTCTTCTTGTTCTTCTTCATTGTCTTCTTGTTCTTTGTCTTCCCCGTCTTCTTCCTCTTTTTTCTTTTTTATTCGTGTCACTTTGAACGCCTTTCTACCTCGAAATCTATGTTCATTGTTATTCCGTATCTTCTCCCTAGTTCTTGTTCACGTAATAGAGGTCGTCGTACTTTCTTTTCTTCGGGCACAGTTAAATTAAACCTTAGGTCTGAGATTGGTACGTAATATTTTAAAGATCTATTTCTAGGTACAATTTGATTGTCGCTTTTTTCTCGTCTATTGACTCCTTTCTGTAGGTTTAATCTTATTTTCCCTCCATCTGTTCCCTCTTCCTTTTTGTTTCGGTTTAACTCCATCGTCTTCGCCTCCTTCTTCTTCTTCCCGTTGCCTACAAAGCCAATTTTGTGTACGCATATTTTTCAAACCTTTCTATTGGACGACTCTTGTCTCATGCCCAAGTTCTAATATTGACTCATACAATTCTGTCTTTGTTCAAGGTTGTCGTATTCTTATCCAGCTAGTTGAAGTTCTTTGTATTCTTGTATCTCTAAATATTACTAAAATCCAAAGCTTGTATTGTTGTCTTATTTATTTCCGTTTCTGTCGATTTCTTTCCCGTAGGTATAACTAAGGGTATACTCTTCGTCCTCTTTATGGACAAAGGCCATTTAGGTAAATATTGTTCCTCCACGCCTGAATCATTAGTTTCTGTTAATACTGTATGTTATACTGAATTACAATCCTTGAAAAATGTTAATTTGGGCACAGCTGCTGACGGAAGCAGGAATAAAGTTGGGGAGGGGTGGTGAGTACCCAAAAGTTTGCAGCTCGTTATGATCCGCAGTAGATCCAAGCCAAAAGTTATTTGATTTTGCACACAGCCTTGTCAATAGTGAATGAAGAAATATGGATGTCAATATTTGGAAAATCATCATGCGACAATGGAAGAGTCTAAAATGAAATTTTCCAAAAAAGGTGAAAGCTTAGTTTACTTCTTAGTTAATTCAAATCATGGATGATTCATTGAGATTTCCCAAAAATAACCAGCACTTCGATGAGACATTTCTTTCTCTATTCAGAAAGGCAGAAAATACGAACATGGAGGAAGTGAAAAGAAACGTAACATCAATTCAGACGGTATTAATTAAATTCGAATTTACATTTTCGTATTTCAACTAACGCGACGGGACGGGCCTCTCCAACGCGAAGAAAAATTACCGCAAGCGAACGAAGTAGAAACGAGAACGAACCTTAACGCCCATTAATAAAACTGAAAGTTGAATCGAGCATTCGATCGTTTACTCTACTCCCACTTAGCATGCTTTTTGTATCGTTGATTCGGATCCATAACTCTTCATTTACCGCTCGACCGTTTCCCTCTCTTCATCGCATCCATACTCATTTCGCCGTTTCGTCCGGCTACGGATGGAGAATAATGGCGACGATTCGGGCAAGTGGCGCATCTTACCTGAACTTCTAGACTTCTACTATCTTTTATATCCTACCGGAGTCGTCCTCGGGTCATTTCTCAAACAGACTGACATGGACAATTTCACGTTGCCCTGCACTGTCTCCGCCCGAATGGCTTCAACTTTGTTAGGCGACAGGTCCTCTCGGCCCGACTGTACACTCGCAAACATTTTCATTAGCTATTTGTTATATGGTGTTAGGCGAAAATCGACCGTTACGTTCTGATATGTATGTTGAACGTTGAGAATTTATTTCCGCAGGAATAGGAGGACGAATGAATGATGATTAATGAAGGAAAGTTTATCCAATATGTCTCGCAAATTTGAGAAAACCTCCAGTGGATGACGTGTTTCCTGTTTACATATTCTAAACTTTAAGTGGTTGCATTCCGGTTATGCAGAAACGTGTATTTTGTTTTATGAATTTCAAGAGATCTGTGACCATTTTTTCCTCATCTGCTTTACGTCAGAACTGTTCCTTGAACAGAAGTATTGAGTTTCACCTTCCAAACTCGAATTTTCTCCTCGAACTGACAGTCTAAAGTAGGCATGGGCAACCTTTTTTTTGTAGAAGTTTTATGCTGTGAGTAATCTTGAAAAATATACATTTTTGTAGTATCCTTATGATTCATTATGAATTAAGTTTAGACGGGCCGTGCTAATATGCAACGAAAGAATTCAGTAGCGGGCCGGACAAACCTTACTCGAGGGCCGCATGTGGTCCGCGGGCCGGAGGTTGCCCATACCTGGTCTTAGGTGTCTTTAAATGATTTAAGTCTGAGGTATGGAACCATAAATCTTCCATCAGGAAAGTCATCGACTTTGACGTGCTGATACCTAACCACTGACAATTAGCATCTTTCCCGCCAGCTACTTCAGATTTAATTTGGAATCCCTGACAATGACAGTGAAACACAAGTGAAAGACTTGACAATTCGGCGCTGGAGATGTATGCAAATCTTATCATTCCAAAATCACCCTTGGCATCCTATAGCACAAAGGCTCTAGGATGGATAGGATTGAATTCTTCGGTTTTCTTCTCTGCTTTCGCTTTTTATTCTTTAATTAAAGTTTTGTTATGGTGTAGCATTATGGCCTTTATTTAGATCTTGGAAGTGACCAGTTTTTGGGAATCTTCTGGTCTTGAAAATCTGCGATGTAGTGCGTCCATTTGGCTAAACGTTTTTATACTAGATAATCGTCCATTGTATATTTACGAAGAATCTCTGAAGATTGTCTTGACATTTCTTGAACATTGCAAATTCATGTGAAATAGGTAGTATGTTGCACCATCTAATACGTATTTCGCAACTAAATTGAAGCCGAAATGTTACGAACTAAAAGGAGCAGTAAACACAAGTAAATTGCGTAATAAATACCCACTCAACGGTAATCTTTTCCACCAGAACGATACGCGCAACATACTGCGATCAACTTTGCCAGGAAGCTCCTGACATATTTAAGATGGAACCGTCCTCATATCTATGCAAAGATATGCGGCCAGACCAAAAACAAATAAGTACGCGGAGAAATAATAACGCGAAAAGGAAAAAAAAAGATAGAAAAGGGGAACTAGACAATACGCTATTACCCCGAACATAGTGGAGGAGACAAAGGGAAAACAGAATCACACAAACTCGTTTTAATTTCGATCCGCGATTTTGCGTAAACAGCCTATTCAGGACGCAGATGTAAAGAAATAAATGGCGTGTGTACGGTGGCTGCTTCGTTGCTTTTGAAGACCGCCTTCTCTTCTCTTTTTCTATTCTTGTTTCCTCCTCCAGTCCTAGCACCGTCGAAAAGAAAACAAATTAATTTAACGAATTGCATCTCCCCCTCGGCGGCAATAATACAGATGACAAAGTACGAGAACTTCTATAATTTCTGCTACTTATATCTGAACGTGTATTGTCTGGGCTTTAGCGACTCCATTAGACTGTGTATTTACAACGCCGCGTTTCGCCGTAGTGGTCGGAGGGATATCCCCGAAAACGTGCTTTATGTGATGCACGCGTTTGTTTATACGGTAGGGCGGAGTGGTTCGTTGAAGCCGTTACTTCTCGTCCGTTGTATGGTAGGTCGATGTAAAAAAAAATTGATCAATAAAAGCTTCTTAGGACAAGTTCCAAAAATTCCCATTCTTTCCAAAATCCAATAAGGAATTTGAATAGAACCGATAACCTCGAAGGGATGTAAGTTCCAAATTCAAGTGGAAGTGGAGATGACTTGAAAAGTAGTTTTCTCTTTCCTCAAGTTTCATTGATTTGGTAGTACGTACAAGTGACATGCTTTACTATACATCGCCTTCTCCGCAGATTCCTCAGAAGGGATATTCTTTAAAAATTCCTGAAGAATTCGTAACCTCGAAATTATATTTTGTTTCAATCCCAAATGTTTACTCGTCCAATAGTGTGTTATCCATCCCCTTTTAAATCTGTACTGCAGTTTTTAACCAGGGGTGGCTACTTGAAAATAATTCCCATCACACTCGAAATTCAGCATCGAGTATCATCATTGTTATTTTAAAATGGACGAATTCACAACGAAATACATTAAATATCCTCGAGCTTTTTGACAAGATAAAGTCGAGTAAATATATTTTAAGGGACTGCCAAGATAATTCCTCCGGCATTATGGCGCAACGAGCACGCCGCTGTCGATGATGGAGAAATTCTCGTCAACGGCGAAGCCGCCCCCATCCGCGCGATAAAATAAAACGACTAAAATGATTTTATTGGCGATATAACTCGTTACGAGAATGGCGGTAGGCCGTTCCAAGGGTGTCGTTAACCGGTAATTAAATGATGTGCCGAATTGTCTTTTTAAGCGGTCCGCAATTAAATAGTTTTGGGAATATTATGGCAGCGGCGACGAAGAAGAGGGTTGCTAAATCGGTCGTGCGTGCCCTTTCATTTGTTGCCCTTCCATTTTGTGGTTTCGAAAACTGAAAGTTATGCGCGAACTTAAACAATATCCAATAGATGCAATTAAACTCTTACAAGTTGATGGACGAAATATTCGAGTTTCATCTAGGTGTTTCTTTTTCCCTTTTAAAGGCGTGGCCACACTAGATCTTATTGGTTTATTGTACCTTTCGATAATCTATTCCATTAAGTCGCTGTCTTCGACGAAACTTACCAACATTCAAATGGGAATCTTTTTCACTTGTTCAGGATACAGGAACCGAGACCCAAATTGTTTAGGTTTTATATTGCTCAACCCCCAGCATTCACAGAGGAGTATTACGAGTCCTCCTCACAGCTGAAACTCTTTATGGTATTGAAATGTTGGTTACTCCGGCGGTGTCCTATTAACAAGTTCACTTCTTTCAGCATTTGCTTGCTGCTTTTTCGCAGCAATTGTTGTTGTTGTTGTTGTCGTCTTCTAAAGGTACGGAAATAAACCTACGAGACTGCCTTAGTCTCTATAACCATCTTCCAGTGATCAGCTGTCTGCATTTTCAGTAAGTTCCCCATCTCAGTCTTTACGGGTGATGAATTCAGTTCTTTCCGAATTTGGTTGCTGCTTTTTCGCAGCAACTGTTATTCTTGTCTTCTGGAGGTAGCTGAATAAGCTGAAGTTTTGTCTTCCTCGCAGACCATCCCCTACGATGTTGAAATGTTTGTTACTCCGGCGGTGTCCCATTAACGAGTTCACTCCTTTCCGAATTTGGTTGCTACTTTCTCGCAGCAATTTTTGTGTCTTCTGAAGGCACTGAAATAAAACCGCGAGGCTCCTTTAGTCTTGATGACGACCCCCAGCGTTTAACATCTTGTATCTTTAATAGCTAGCCTTTTCGATAATCTACCCCATCAAACCGCTGCCTTCGTTGAAACTTCTCATCTTTCTAATGGGAATATTTTCCACCTCTTCTGGATACAGGAACCGATACCCAAAGTGGTTAGGCCTTATATTGCTCAACCCCCAACACTCACAGTGGAGCATTACGAGTTTTTGTCTTCCTCAAAGCAGGCCCCACAAACTATTTCGTATGATGTTGAAATTTTTGTTACTCCGGCGGTGTCCTATTAACAAATTCACTCCTTTCCGTATTTGGTTGTTGTTTTTTCGCAGTAATTTTTATGTCTTCTGAAGCCACCGAAATAAAACCGCGAGACTACTTTAGTCTCGATAACGCTTCTCAAGTGTTTAGCATTCTGGATCTTTAATAGCTTTATCAGTTCAGTCCTTATGGATGATGAATTCATTCCGTTTCGACTTTGGTTGCTGCTTTTTCGCAGCAATTTTTGTGTCTTCTGAAGGCACCGAAATAAAACCGCGAGGCTGGTTTGGTCTTGATGAGGATGCTCCAGTATTTAGCATCCTGCATCTTTAATAGCTAGCCTTTTCAATAATCAAACCGATGTCTTTGTTGAAACTTGTCATCATTCTAATGGGAATCTTTTCCACCTCTTCTGGATGCAGGAACCGAGACCCAAACTGTTTAGATCTTATATTGCTCAACCCCCAGCATTCACAAAGGAGTATTACGAAGTTTTGTCTTCCTCAGAGCTGAAACTCTTTATTGTATTGAAATGTTGGTTACTCCGGCGGTGTCCTATTAACAAGTTCACTTCTTTCAGCATTTGCTTGCTGCTTTTTCGCAGCAATTGTTGTTGTTGTTGTTGTCGTCTTCTAAAGGTACGAAAATAAACCTACTAGACTGCCTTAGTCTCTATGATCATCCTCCAGTGATCAGCTGCCTGCATTTTCAGTAAGTTGCCCATCTCAGTCTTTACGGGTGATGAATTCAGTTCTTTCCGAATTTGGTTGCTGCTTTTTCGTAGCAACTGTTATTCTTGTCTTCTGGAGGTAGCTGAATAAACCTGTGGGACCGCCTTAGTTTCAATCATCATCCTACCTCTCAGCAAGTTTCTCATCTAAGTCTTTACGGTTTGATAAGGAGTTTCCTCTTTACCCGCTTCTTCGTTTCCTTGGATGTCCCGGTATTTTGCGACTCACCATAGATTCACTATGTTGTGTTCTTCTAAGAGCACCAGTGCATCTCTACATTCGTGGACAGTCCTTAATAGTATTGACACGTTCTTAGTTGCTCTGCGTGCTACTTGACTGTCTGGCATAATGCAGATCTTTCTGTTCTGGTTGCATCTCTCTATCATCTCAATGCTAGTTTCAAACGGTATCAAATCCTGAAACTTGGATAAAATGCACTTCTCTCCCCATATTTTAGGAAACTGACGTTATATGTAATATACGTTTTATATCGGTGATTCAATTAGCTTCAAACCATGATACTTCAAAAATGCACTTATGTACGTTTTCATATTCTAACCCTTAAGAACAAATTAAATGCGTTCGAATTCTCCTTCAATTCTAGCTAGCAAACACAACTAACAAAAGGAAGATTCTTCCGCCCTATCTAAAAGTAATTGCTGTTCTTTTCTCCACGACCAACGTACCGTAAGATTCTAAAACATCCTCATGTAAAATTTAATGAAGTTATTTTAATAAAGCAGCTTCATACATGGCTCTACGAGCAACCCGGCATAAAGGTATCCTCCTTATTAAAGCGTATGGAAGCCGCATTCCTGAAGACTCGATATTAAAATATCGACAGGCAGAAACATTTCAATCCTCCCCGTTTGAGCGCTATCGAATGAGGTCGCCTAATAAAATTCTAATAAAACACAGACGGTGGAAGAAAAATCCGGACGGGGTAGAAGAGGAGGGCGTCCCACCCCTCTGGCAGTTTCGGATTCATGATCCGAGTATCTTACGAATTTGATAGGCAAAAGAACGAGAGATGAACGAATCAAATCGAATTATAACGTTAAAATTAATTAGTTTTTCCTTTTTGATTTCTCACAGAGCTCCCTCTTGTCGGTTTCGTTTAACCTAACGTCTCTCACGGTCTGTTTTTTCTCCGTTGCGAGGAATTAAGGTTTCGGAGGTGGATAGCAGTGAGCGAACGAATAGGTGAGAGCAACGGATGCACACGAATAAGGAGCGTGAAGGGTCTGGTAGCGGCAATCAACTCTAATCGATGCTGTAATCCATCACTCATGGGTCGGGCTTACTTCGCCAGACAAGGGGACTGGTCAGAATCAGGGAGGGATGAAACACCTTGCGATAGATGAGACGTATGCAGGATTTACTTTTATTGACGTGGATGGGCGAATGAATGGTTTTAATTAATTTTCTTTCTTATTCCGAAGTAGACAAAAGCGAATTGGGGTGATATGTATAGGAGTTATGTCTTCAGAGACATTGCCGACTACAAATTATATACGTACATAATGTATATACGTATGCAGAGGTGTGGATCAACATGTTAAGATGATTAAAAATTTTCAAAAAATCTTTGTTATAGTTGAGGTACTGCATTGGAAGTTGGAAGCAAAATGAAGATTGCAAAGATTGGTCAAAAAGTGTGGTACATGTTCCACTACCACCAGTTACCCCAAAAATGTGGCAGGAAGAAGACGAAACTATTATTGCTTGTAAACATTTCACTGCGGTTTGGTGTAGCACTCCTTTATGATTAGAGATCCACCAGCTCACTTTGATTAAATAAGACGAACTATACATTTTATTATTAATATAGTTTGATAAAGGAGTTGATGACGTGTTATCATTAAATAGTGTAAACCTACTGACGCCCTTACTTCTCTGAATTTTAATGTCACGTAAGTGGAGACAAAGACTGGTTTACACCATTTACTGATAACACGTCATCCACTCCTTTATTGAACCTTAATTATTAAAGTTCTACGCTGTGAATATCTGAAAAAACCTCTCACGCATACCATATTCCTTTACGTGAACTCGACTATATAATCTGGCACAAATACCTTCCATATGAATCATATTAATAAAATGTTTATCAACACGAAGGTCGACGAATATGACACCATTCTTATCGCGCGTACGAAGAATTTAATCGAAATACAGCGACCGGCAAAGAAGTTGAATTTCACGCGGAAGGATCATCGCACGCGTGCTCATTTCCGGCGCGCTATTTCCGTCTGAAATGTGTTTCGTTTGTCATTAACGAGGGGCGAGGATCGCGAGAAATTTCTAAATAACCTGCAGGAAAATAATATGCGAAAAGGTATTTAACATTCACCTCTCGCACGTATAAAGAGTTCATAAATATAAACGTAATTCGCAATATCTGCCGCCTTCGGGATGACGGTCGACGAAGCTTATATGAAGAACTGGCGTTCGCGTGCATTCCCAGACTATTTCGTCCGTTAGTAGTAGTGTGTGAGTCGCACGTGATGAATCACTGGAAAATTTTCAGGTCTGGCTTCAGGATTTGTGGAGGGAAGTTGGGGAGTATTGGAAGGTATGATACGTGGAATTCAATTTTGGTCAAGGTTTTAATAGTGACGAGGTGGGAAGATATGATACTAAATTTGCATTAGTACATTCCATACTGTAAGTTACATTTAATAAAAGGTGATAGCGCAAGCTTTTCTGAACCAATCTGATGATATAAAGGAGCTCTTTTTCGCAGTAAGATTTCACTGATATCCTTATTCACTCCTTTAGGGTTGGTCACCAATAGACCAGGCACTTGAGCTTTATGCTGTTTGTACCGTTCCCCAATAAACCTCTGATTTCCAATCAAACAACTCCATGTCCTCCACAAAACCCACTTTTGGGTTCCAATAAATCCTCAACGAAATGTTTCCGCCTGAGTTTCTTCAGTAACTCACTTCAAGCACAGATAATATGTATGCTAGATTCCTCTTGCAGTTCTACACTACGGTCCACTCACTATTCCCATATTGCATAGATGCTTGTTCAAGGGCCAATATCTGGTTACCAGTTTTAGGTAATGGTTCCAATGCCTTCTTTGCTTCTTCCGAGAATTTTGTATCGAGCGCACCTAATTGTGTCTTAATGTGGTATTGACCTTCATTCAATTTCCATTTCTTTGAATGTTCTTTTTACAACCAAGAACCGGATTTCCTGTCTGGTAAAATCCTCCGATATCCCGCATACAGGTTCCGATCTTACGAAGTTTCCTTTAGAGTATTCCTTGACTAGTTCATCGACAATTAAGGTGCCTTTAAAGTTTTTATGTCCTCGCACCTAATTAACGACACAATGTTGCACCATGCCAGCTCATTGAAGACTTATTTGCAATGTTTCACCACTTTTGACCTGGTAATTGAGTTCAGCTGTAATAGTAGCCGGACTATCGGTCGTTATGTTTAGTCTTCTTTATGCAACTTCTTCTCTGATTTCTTCAGCGTAGGCTGTTACTGTAGATACCTCAGCCTCAAAAACCGTTATACTTTTCTTCGGGCTCTGTGATATTTTTTCTGTCCCGATTGAAATGCGATTCGTCCGTAAACTAGACGCTAACACCTGAGTATGACTTCTTATATATCAAATTAAAGCTTCTATTAATATATGGGGCAGAAGTGTGGACAACAATAAAGAACCAAAGCAGCAAGTTACACAGCATGGAAATGAGGTTTCTGAAAAAATTGAAGGTAAAACGAGACTGACCTCATCAGAAATGACACTATTAGGGAAAACCTGAAAGGTAGAGCGATACAAGTCGCAGTAGACAGTCAGTTGAAATGAATAGGAGATGTTTTGAGAATGTACAAGGCCAAGATGGTTAAAAGAGTGTACGAGGCACGAGTACCGAGGAAAAGAAGGAGAAGAAGGAGAGGAAGACCAAGAGAAACCTGAGCTGAAAAACAAAGCATAAAATGGAGCCAAATCGGTGGAAGAACACGTGATAAAAAAGTGGAAGGAGTCCTGGGAGAGGGAAATAGAATAAGAGCTTGACAACTCAACGTCACCGCCTTACACTCGAAACGGTAAAAATCCTCTAGGATTAGTTAATTAGTTAAAGCTTCTAACATGAAAATTATGATTGAGTAGGGTTCTTAGAACGACGATATGCTCAGACACAATATATAAATAGCATATGGCTTCGAAGCCGTGTTTTAAAAGGTAACTTATAGCTACCAATTTGTTACATTGAACGTACCTCATCTCAATAAAACTAGCAGTAGATCTAAAATAAAGTAAGGGGTTGAAGAAGAGATAAGGTAGTCTATATTTACATTATTCTTTATTAACATTAACTGTTCTTCCAAGCAGATATCCGCGATATCCGGTGTAGTCTCCTAGATGGAGAGGTCCGCTACCACGGTTCAAATTCTATATGTTCCAGTCCAGGTGAAGACTCGATCACTAAAAATTAAGTACTTTCGTCTACTGTGAACAAGGGGCTGATTCTTCCGGTCACCTAGTGCTAATAAAAACTTGCTAACCAGAATATCACGGCTTAACAAGCTTTCTCCACCGGATATTAGTGCCTCGCCATTATTAAAAGACCACGATATCAAACTTTGTGCCCGAAAATGTATCTATACTGGATTACGCAGAAAAGAGCTTTGCTTTTGAACGCCTGAACTAAATTTAGCTCTTAAATCCTCTGTCTGAGACTACAACCAAGCCTTCCAGCAGCTGGTTATCAACAATAAAGTAATATTGAGATGCATATGGTAACATGACAAGACATTGAAACAGAAAAGGTTCACTTTATCCAACTGCATATTGCATATTGCTTATAGAAATTATAAGACTACCTGATACATCAATTCAATTTTATATTCAAATTTATTGTCCCAATTCGTACATATGTATGTTTCTACTTTAAAAGGATTTAGCATGGTTCCTATACCTCTTTGCATCAATTTTCAACGTCCATTTTCAGATATCTTTTAAGAGATTCCACCACCAATCTTAAGCAGATGGGTACCTCCTCCATTGCTGGAAAAATTAATGTGCCATTTTCTATTTCTAGCAATTTACAAAACTTTTTCTACTTTCTACGTATTCGGATGGCGAGAATAGAAAAGAGTTTTGTAATTTACAATGTTCCCACGGCGGGTAGCCTACGAGCGCGACTGTGGCAACATAAGTTGTCCACTTCTGTAGAAACAAATGGCTGCAAAAATGCGTAATACGTACATAATAGGAGAATTCATAATCGAATCAATCTCATAGGCACAAACATCAATTTGTAGCAATGTGCAGGTACACCATCAACGAAGCACCGACGTACAATAATTGATTAAATTTTTCATAAATGTTATACAATTCATGATGAATCTATGAATCTGTAGCAAACTATTCAGCTCGCCTCACCAAACGCACAGTTTTCCTCTGAAAATGTGCAAGAGAGGAAATGTGACAGTTAGCGATAAATAAGCACAAATTATCATAATTCAAAGAAGAATCTAGAAGGCTTTACGAAACGATCTTATTAGATCCTTTGTTGGACAGCTCGCGAAGTAGGTGTGCAATGGCTTACTAAGCAGGCACAAATTGCATATGTCAATCATTGTCACGGAAGAAATTATGCTTCAAAAACCTGATTAGGACTCTTATAGCCAGTTCGCGCTCAATAAAATATCCTAACCAATAAATATGTGTATTACTCATAGCAATGGATTTGGCCAAAATATAATCCACTTCGTGAAAAGAAGTTTTCTATTTACAAATTGACTTTCTTACCATAATATCTTCGTATAAGCAGGAAGTACTTCCTGGCTGTTTACATTTTTCTTTCTGTGAATGGTGACAACATTTCATGCCTTGGAAGGGCGTGGTTGCGGTACAGTTAGGATTTAACTTGATCTCCACCGTCGTCTTGGACACGCTGCCTCCTTGGTCATTCGTTTCTATACACCAGCTTGCTAGGATCCCTTCACCCAACTTTCTATAAGTTCCTGATCTAACGAATCCAACCAATTAAGAGGACCAGTCCCTTTTACTTGGATATTAGCTTGTCAAAATCGAAAGTTAAAAGTTACTTCCTTTGACGCTTGATTAAAAACACCTACATAAGCTCCCTCTCTAGTCGATTCGAATTTTTCTATTACGAAACGTAATTTCATTTGTCTCCTTGCGCTTCTAGCATCGATAGACCGCGAAAGACGGAAACGTAATATCGCGACGGTCATTAAATCATTGTAGAAAGAGCACTTTCCATTACCGAGAGCGATCCTCGACGACGATTGGAAGTCAACGGCGTGATTGAGTGCCAACCCGACTCACTCGCTCACATTTAAATCATTTATATTCGCCTCTAGAATTATGGACTGTCTGTCCGTCCATACCTTCGCCCCGTTAATTGAAAATCTTACGCGATATTAGAAATCTACATTAACGGAGTTAAGTGCGTTTCGTCGAGAAATAGCTTTTGAGCTTTCCGTACCTGTTTCGATATTTTTCCGCAGGACGTATAAAAAATACATTATCCGAAAACGCGTTCCTGATTGACCTAGAAACGCGCATCGCGTACGATATTGAAGGAGAGAGGTCGAATTCGTTTTTATAGGAGGAAATTCTGCGGCGCTGATACATATTTCATACGATTTCTTATAAGAAGGAAATATGTATTAGAAGGCGTCGGTGGATCAGAAGGAAAAAGGCGAACCTTTATATTATGTGATATAAAAACTAAATTACAAAATTTTATACATTAGCTTTGATTTTCGAGTAGATGATGGTAATGCATTTATGTAAGAAGTTAGTTTTGATAGAAAAACAAATCTTTTCTTGAAAAAAGGATACATAATGGAAGGCCCCTAAATATTTCGTTGTAGATCCTGGAAGAGCTCCTGAGATGCCGATTAAAGTTCAATCAAAGTTATATTTCGTTTTCATCCTTTGAACGTCGATTGTTAGACTGCTGGAGATCATGCTTGCAGTCACAATTCTAATATTTACCTTGTTACTGGCTTCTATAGGTTTTGGTGAAAGCTCCACTCCCCTCCCCTTAAACTACTAAAAGAATTAAATGTGTCGTTCCACAAATATATTATTAAGCAACAAAGGTAATAAAAAAATAACTAAAGATTCTAGGGAATTTTTCCCAGAAGTCAACGTGTCAAAAATATAAATAAAAGCGGGACTTCGTACGGCGCGGTAATCGGTATCGGGACGGAAACCGTCGAAGATGCTGGGTTTTCTTGCACTTGATAAAGAGATGTTTCTAGCTCCTACGATAGTTCTCAGATGTTCTCAAACATAAATCTTAGCTCTCTACTAGTCCTATACTCGTATATACTAGTTATATACTAGATTATACTAGCTTAAAATAGTTATACCAGCTTACACTAGTTCCCTAGAATAACGTGAAAGAGAAAATGTAACGGCATTGTGATTAACAAAAAGGGAAACTCACCTCCAATAGAGGGAAAAGCAATAGTACAACGGCCGGTAGTTCGCACAGTAAAATTAGAGAAGCGAAACTTCCAGATTCACACTACGATACTATTACGCTTTCCAGAGTCGAATTTCCGTGTATATCCTCGATAAACAAGCTTTAAAAGCGAAAACGGAATAACGTAGTCACGGAAAACGACATATCCAACTCAACGTTACAAACCGAGTGCCAACGAGTGCATCCAATATGCGAAACTATCAGAAACCTATGAAAGCGGGGCTTCATCTGCGGGAAAAGTTGAAGCGGGAGTGGCCATAAGAACCTTAATTAGCAACGATTGTATCGAAGGTACTACTGGGCGAAGAACTTGAAAAATTGAAGATCCTCCAAAGCTCCTGACCATACTTTGCCTTCACAGATTTGAGAGTTTGTTAAAAATGTCAAAAATTCCTGAAAAGTAATTTTCATGGTTTCTAAAATTATTAATACCAGTCATTTTTGTTGTAATCTCTTGTAGACTTAATGATACATACATATTGAACAATATACATATATATATATATGCTTGAAGTTTGTACATATGAGCAATCGAATTAAGGAATTCCCCAATATGTATCAATCATATTACTTATTATTATATATATATATATATATATATATATATATATATATATATATATATATTGAATTAAATGAAATAAGAATAAATAAATTAGATCAAATTTAAAATATTACAGACAATGATACCCAAGGTATGGAACTGTCCTCTTCCTTCCTTCCTTCTTCAAATTATAGACGGTGAAAGTTTCAAACTAGCACCGCGTCCAATTAATAAAATCAGTGCCGCCGATTTATAACGACGTATTAAAAGCGAATTATTCGTACGTAATCTAATTATTCCGACTGTATTTACTATAATCCGATCCTCATACCTCCTCGCCGTTGACGGTTGAGCTCCACTTCTTCGGCCATCTACGTCGCTCAAATCGAACAGAGAGAGAGGAGCCGAACCCGCTGGCCGCTTTTAATTTCTGCGCTTTCATAACTTCAATCGTCTTCTTCGCCTTTAATGTTTTTTGAGAGAGAATGCGCGCGGAAAAGTGAATTTATCAAGCGAGGAACACCGGCCGAGCGAGCAATAACAGAACAGCAGCGGCGGCGGCGGCGACGACGACGGCGGTGGCGGCTGAAGGAGCAGCGAAACGGACAGACCGTGAGAGAGGAGGGAAGGTTGTACGAGAGCGGTAGAAAAGTACGAGACCTCCTACCTCTCGTCCCCTTCCATCCCCTATACCCTTCAGCCTTCTCCGAAATCGGAATTTATAAGCAGAATTAATTAGACTAAAAACCACTGCAGAGTAGCAGCAGTGGCGGCTTGCTTTCTTTCTTCCTTCCTCACTCTCCTTGCATATATATCCGCGCGCCAGCAACTACTTCCACTCTCCGCCGCACCGCCGGAGTTGAGCTGCTGTTTTAATTTACAAAAGCCAAACTTAATTCTTGTTCCGACTAAAGGAATAAAGAGAAATGTAAGGGAAAATTAAAACGATTCAAGTCGCGGATGATGGAACGGGTAGGCGAGGCCGGGGTACCGGAGGAGAGCGCTTTTGATTCGGTTTTAGCCCGGTGGAGGACGTCGAGAAGTTACCAGCGGCAAATCCCGATTCTTTAATGCGACGCGCCCGTCGCTGCCTGGCGATGAAATAACGAGGTTGATCCTATTGCCGAGGCACATGACACAACAAGAGGAGGCGTTGTTTAACTATATACTGTTCCATATGACTTTAAAATCTTTACTTCAACGTTCGAAGAAGGTCGTTGATGGAATGCTTAGTTAATTCATTCAGTAAAGTAATCTCAAGAACTGCTAAACTCTTAAAACCTAACCTTCTACTAACATCAATATATTCCAATGCATATTCACATCACAGTTAACATATTCGGAAAACGCAGGTAGGCAGTGCTGAGCCTGAGTTCTTGCACCAACTGGACTTTAAAAGGGTTTAGAGCCAAATCCATGTCCAATATACGCCATGTAGTTCTCGCAATCAAAGCGACTTTTTGAGAACGCCGTGGATTTGATAAATTTGGATTCTCCTCAACACTAACGCTCACAACAGCAATATTTTCTTGCAAACGACCGGTACGAGTAGTGTTTCGTATTGTTACGTTATGTACAGACCCAGATGACATTTTCCACTAAATTCACAATTACAGGCTCTGATGGACGATTATAACGACCGAAAATATCCATAATTTGTGATCGACCATGTTCATAATGGATTTGAATTGTTTTTATGCGATTTTCGAGCAAAATTGAATTCATTCTGTTAGATTGTAGACCTTCTGCTGTTAACGTAGCCCTAAACTGAATTACGTACCTATCATTTTAGCCAAATACCCACCTGTCGAAAAGAAAGCTTCTTATATTTTTATTATTATTATTATTATTTTTCTTAGTCCTTTACAAGAGGTTTGGAAATGTATATTTTACAGCGCTTTATGTGTTGATGTAGTGCCACACGTCCAGCTAGAAACAGTTTTTCACATAATTTTATGAGATCCCTTCAGATAAAAATTTGCCAAACAACTAAAGTACCCCATCGGTTAAGTAGACAATTCTTTAACTCCAGCGTTCTCGCAAAAGGAAACCATAAAATTGGAATGCGGAACGTATCACACACCATATAAAACGCGCCCGTCATCAACTGACAAATATATGACTTTGTCGCACCTAATTGTAACGATAGCGTCGTAAAGCCTTATCTATGCAAATTACACGCATCGTTCAGGCCCCGCTCGCGGACGTCTCTTCCACCCTCAACGCCTCGTATTTCTTCCTAGATTCCTCTTTTTCGCCGAAATAGCGTCGGTGTCGAGTCGCCCCATTGGACGTACAAAGTGGCCATTTCTCTCTGGAACTACGGGACTTCCTCGTGCGCCTCCACCGCGCCACGACCCATGCCGTATTATGATAATTCGGACGCAGTGCGTGCGGATCTCCGCGCGTAAATGTAGATGTGACTTTCAATTTAGCCCGGCGGTACGGGATTATGTTGGCGTCGCGAATCCGGGCGCCGCACTGCTCCGGTTTTCTTCCTCCTCTCCTTTACGTCTTTCTTTCTTTCTTTCGACGTCGTCGACGTCGTTGCCTAGCCTTGGGCCGCGTAGGACTTGTAAGGACGTGCCTGGATTGGGAAATGCGCTTATTTCATGCCTGATTATCGAGACCGTGGTGCTGATGCGTACGCAAATAACAACTTGGTACGCATTTAGTGCCATAGGGAAAGAATCAGTCAGTTATACCAGGTACAGACACTTGACATTTAACTTCGCTTTTAGTTTAGGAATACAAGGTTTTAACAAGGCAGTTCTGTTATTATCAGTTGACTTTCGTTTGTTATTGTGTAAAGATGCAGTAGAGCTATGTTACAAAAAGTTAATATCTAAGCAGATAATAAGATCATTCTTTTATTGTAAGGGCACTACTAAAACCTGGAACCTCCTCAAAAGCACCAAACACACAAATGCTACAACGTGAGTTTATTGTTAGACAACGTCTCCTCTTGTATGTTACGAGTAGGGTTTGATAAAAGGTGGTATCGGCAGTGGCGCACCGCATAAAAGCAGGGGCATAATATACAATATTAGGGAAAAATAATATTGTTCCCCTTTTTTGTGGTCTTGATGTCCACTGTGGCAATAGGCAATCGCCCCGGTAAGCTGCGGAGAATTGCATCATCAGTAACGCTTCCATTGCCGATTCATTTAGCCGTCCATGGTGTTGTGAATACGTTTTCGTATAATTCGATAATGATGGTTCAAGATCCACTGAAGTAAGATTTGCAAATGTCATACAATCCTTTTCCTCGTCTGCACACCTTTAATTTTCAGTTATAGACCGAACCTTCCGTAGATCGGCATTTTTCGTTAAACTTGCCCACAATTTTTGAGCAACATCGATTCCTATAATGATCGTTAAGTTTCCTAAAACGGCTTGTATAGGTTTAAGTGGCTATTTTCTAATTGCTCAGTAGCTTGTGCAATTTCAGAATAGTTCATGGATATTTCATCTATTTGTTGTTGAACGTTCGAATTGGGGAAAAGTTACTGACTATCTCGAACTGCTGCAGAATCATTTGAATCAATTTAATTTCAGAATGATATTTTTCACTTGTGAAAAATGTTTCTGATAGTAAGATACTGCCTGGAGCCATGTTCCTCATGGCGTGATTACAGGCTGAGGTGGTGCTGGCAATTTCGGACACAATTGTTGGAATACACGGAAATGTTTGGGAGATTTGATGAACGCTTTTTTGGTAGATGCTATTAACTTATCCACCATCGGATACTTTGTTCGAATGGTTTCTGCTACGGTGGTATGTGGCATGTCGGTGACATGCCTGTATGATGCATGTGATGTGAAGAAGAGTCGGGAAGCATATTTTCAACATCCTACCAACTTCCAGCAATATTGCGGCACCGTAAGTAGCACACGTTGCAACTTGGGTTGTTGTGATAGAATATTTTCTTAGCAAATTTTTTATTATCTTGACAACGGTTTCTCCATTAGTTTCCTGAATCTTTTACTGAGTAACAGCAACGAAGCTGGTGCACCTTCACGTTTTAAAGGACGCGCTACAAGATGAATGGCGCTGTGTTTCTGAGCATCAATTGTTTCATCCATACATAGGCAGATTTTCTTATTTCTCAACTCGTCTTTTATACATTCCTTTACTGCACCTTTGAACACGTGGCAAGTTGTATCGGAATTGCATAAATTGGCAACTTCCATGAGGGAACGTACTTAGCCCAAAATAGACGAAAGTGTTTATTAGATACTAAATGTTGTGAGATCTTGCACACACTTAACATAAAAATAAAATCATATATAACTTGCCAGTATGGAATACCGTTTACAATGTTTTCTATATTCAAACTTAGCAATCTGCTGTTGCATATTATGCAATAAATATACGGACTTGTATATTCTAATCCCGGGAAATGCCTGTGATATTTATTTATATTCGAAGGAAACGTTACACCCTTTGGGCGTCCATCTCCGCGTACTTATTTAGCGGGCAGCGTGCCACGTACTGTCGCTTTGAACTCTCTCGCGGTAGTGTCGAGATCGATTACGAAGAGAATTACCCCTACCCACGCCCCTACCGCTACGCTACTGCCATCCGGTACTACCTTTTAACAAAATGTTAACGAAGCAACACATTTGTTGGAGGTTTACCACTGCACGATCTGGGCACTATATTACATCGGCAAACTTATCACCACACGATTGTTGATTACTTTCAGGACGCTTGTTCCACCAGCAACAAATCCAACGATTTCAACTGTGTCTTACTAACTTTCATTTTAATTAGTTCTACTCCATACACCTTCAAATCCTGATCAAATCTTACGATTTTATTCTTCTTCCAGTGTGCCACAGGCTACGAATCTAGCACCACTTCTGCTTTTGACATCTCTTAGCGATCATCTCGGTACTTTCACCTTGTTTTAAACTCTTATTCGTTCGAGAGATCAGGTCGTTTCGTCAGAAACTTATCTCACAACATTAAACAGCAACGATTCGCAAACATAAACCTGTACCTATGTATGTACGTATGTACACATGTACCTACGCTAAAACGTAGGAAGTTTCTCAGAGTGCCTGGATGTAAAAATAAACCGATTAGAAGCGAACTTCCGGAGTCAAACAGCGTGTACGGCAGATGTAATGTTTAATCATTGTGTACATTATGCAGTAATATAGCAAAGGTTACGAGAATTCGCGCGACAGTTACGGGCGAAGTCATCTGAAACTTTCAGGAGAATACTCGAAGCGAAACACCGCTCGGGAACATTTGACGTCGTTTCGCAGTTTGTAGGCATCTTTCGCACACGTATCTGTACATCTATACGGCGGCCCCTCGGCAAATATTGCCGGGCCACATTAGCGAGAGATTGCTAAATTAAACAAACCACTGGCGGGCGTGCTTCGCTGATAAGTGTCGCAATTATACTTATTTTAAGTACGAGAAAACTAGGTGTATTCTAACAGTTATTATTTCGGCCGGTTAATGAGACGCGACATTTACACATTGCGCTCTTTGCGTGACTTCCGCTTTCGCTAATGCTTTAGGGAGTTCACCTATGTGACATGCCTTGAGAGAATCGCAAGAAAACACCCACTTTAACTTTCGGGAAATAACTGAAACTGGATGATTTAGAAACTGGGAGGAAATACTAGAAGATGGAATGAAGAAAAATATACACGTAGGAGCATCATTAAAGTGGAAACTACAATTAGAAAGATATAAGGAATCATGCAGTAGGCTCAGAACTACATCTTTATAATTTGAATACGAATTTGAGGAAAATCGGAAGGTTGTAGTTATTAGCCTCTGACAAATAAAAAAATTGTGTCTATACGTGATTGAGATGAACTCGAAGAACTCGAAGAATTAGAAATTGGGATAATGTGATAACAAAATGTAAAAAAATCATCCTAAGGTTAACACTATTGGGCACCATAAGCCAAAGGGCTTCAGTGTGCTAGGCGATGAACCATGCTCTTAAAAAAGGGGAAAGGGAGACGTAAGTAATTTTTTAAATATCATTACAATGATCAAACCATGGACGTTTGCAGTCGAGGACGTATACCTCTCCGCTTCTGAAGTGAATGAGTAAGTCAGATATCGGATTTTTGGTTGTTGAAGAATTAATTGTCCATGAGAAATGAAAGGCAAAGAAAAACATCGAACAGAAACTCTTCAGTTCAATGGCCATGAAATGCTGCACGAAAGAAAATGCTCGCATGCAACCAAGCGGCTAGAACAAGTCAATACGCGTCTTCTCATCAGCACTTCGAAGGACTTCAAAATGCTCAGTATTCTCAGCCGGAGAAGGCATTTTCATTGTTTCACCGTCATCCTTCTTTACTGACCTAAGGCTTATTCGGTTGTTTCGTTTCGCTTACGGGATACCAAAACGCCAAAACGTAACACAATTAAAGATCCACAAAGCGCATGTAAAATAGTGGAAGCCGCTCCAAAAACATTGAAAGTGAAATAAACACTTCAGTCAAAATTAAACGGGAAAAGAACGAAGCTCCAAGATGAATAAATACAAAGCTAAACTTCGACCATCCGGTTTAGTGAATGGTAACGATGCTAATTCGCTTAGAAAAGGATACTTAAACTTTCTTGTTCATGCAAATGAAATAGAAAAATATAAGATAACTGAATAAACCGCGTGAAAGGAAGACTGGCGAAATTAGGAAATGAAGAAGAGCTAACCCATTCTTTATAAAGGAAAATCAGAAATTTGAAAAAGCCATTGCTAGTAAGTGGCGTTAGCGTGAGCTTCTTTCAGGTGACTTCGTCTTGAAATCAAATGACCCAAAAACCGAGAATCGAGGACAACATGAAATTACAGGAAACGAAATCTACACGTCATGAAGACTCTGCAACTGATACAGACGAAAACGGGCGTTGCCCAAGTCCAAAGAAAAGGAAAAGTACTGGAGATTAAGAAAGAGATTAAAATCGAAAGAAGACTCTAAAGATGGTTACAGTCTAATCGAAGCTGGAAATATAGAAGAGCAAGATTAGGAGAATGCTCTCCGCTAACTTCGTTACCTGAAGTGGATGTTACACCTCTACCAGGTAACAGACTCAAAAGGTATAACCTCCTTAAGAAGTAGGCTCAACATTTTTGGAACCGATGGTCCCATGAGTATTTAGTTACCGTGCAGCGACGCACCAAATGGTATCAGACACAGGCTAACATCAAGATCGACTCTTTTGGCCTGCCTTTGGAAGAAAATGTGCCACCATTGCAATGGAGATTGAAGCGAATGATAGAGCTTCATTCCGGAAGTGATAGTATGATAAGAGTGGTAACCGCCCGAATTAGTAAAGGTGGGATAAAACTTTCGGCTCAGAAAATGTGCGTCTTGCCAATTTACGAAAATGGCAATTCATTGCACTAGATTTAGTGAGATATGTAAAGATTCATGTTCATGTTTATATTTTATACCATTGCATGTAGAATGCAGGTTTACAAATGTTATCATACACTGGAAGCGCATTTATATCCGCCGTTCGTGAACGTAAACGTTTACTTATATCCTCTCGGGAGGGGATCCCACTATTGCTACCTAGTGGGGAAATTGGCACGCTCCGCGCTGATTGGCTTCTTTGAACAAAGATATAACGGCTGATTGATCTATGTTAGTAAGGAGGAATGCGATTGGGGGATGTCGAACGGATATAAAGTGAAAGCTACTGCGCGATATAATTGAGGGAGGATATAAATGAGGGCGGATATAAATGCGGTTCCAGTGTGTTTATGTTTTGGTTAAAAGATGATCTTCCAAGGGCGGCGGTATGTTTGGTTTAGATATAATTTTTGTATAATTTTTAAATTGCCACGTGGCAGTCAGAGTTACCAGCGTTAAAACAAAAAAACTAAATAAATGTAAGATGGCGTAGGATTGATTTAATAAACAGTTACGGCCCACATGTCGGTCATTTAATATCGTCATGGGAAATTCGTGTGTTAGGCGCAAAGCCAATCTGCAATATGCAAGATAACAGTTAAGAAAGAGACGAGGATGGTGAAGTTAATGACAAGAAAGATGATAAGGCCGAAGAGAAAGAAGGTGATGATGAGGGAAAGGTGCCGAATAAAGAGAAAGTTGAAGTTGATAGGAGACAAAATGAAAAATTTGACCAAAACCAATCTACTGGTGGAGTAAGTTTCTTTTTGAAAAGTAAATTGCGATATGTAGTCTTAGCCATTCCACGTGACAAAGAAAGTAGTGCTAGACTTCCGGCACTT
The DNA here is from genome assembly GCA_038088585.1 of Chrysina gloriosa. Taxonomy (NCBI): domain Eukaryota; kingdom Metazoa; phylum Arthropoda; class Insecta; order Coleoptera; family Scarabaeidae; genus Chrysina; species Chrysina gloriosa. The sequence goes on along the minus strand of CM076093.1, from coordinate 22,270,921 downwards.
GGAGTGATGCGTAGTTCCCCAAAGGTGCCATTTTAACGGTGATAAAATACTGCCTAGCTTGTTGAATTTAAAATATGTACACGTCTAATTTCCCAATTTTATTGATAAACTTCTCGGGCGAATTCCCAAACCGCTTGTTATTTCTGCGCGTCGTAATTACAACTATTCCCACGTGATTATTTTATTCGCTTTCATCAAAGTATCCATAACACTTTCACCTCAACCCATCGCCCATTACCGCTTCCAATTCCCCTAGCATCCTTTTATTTATCGCCTACGACCGAAGAAGACATAGCAATAACCGCGTCAAGTAATAATAACGGTATTAATAACCGTGGCGGTAATAATAATTCGCCGCCAATATTGTTAGTTATCTCGTTAAAACAAGTATCGTTATAACAGCTCTCGATGTAATCGTAATCACGCACTCAACGATTCATGAAGACATTGGCGCGAGCTTAATGGATTTGATGGGTCGAACATTACAACCCTAGCGTCTAACGCGCGAAAAAACACCGCGCCAGCCACCCTCTTCGTTTTTCCAGCCCGCGGCCCAAAAGCCCCGATTTTCCTCGGACTTGCTCCGCGCTAAGGAAACGCCATCATCCCTATCGATTATGGCGTGTCGCGTCTTGTACGTACGTACGAACGTACTATTTGCATTGACTTGACTCGCTGACGATAGCGAGGACGTAAAATTTTATTAGCGGTGCATTATGTGGCAGGACCGGTTGTCCCCAATCGATTGTGCCATTGAATTTGTAATAATAGAATAATTGATCTCGCGCGAGCTTCGCTTTTCAGTTCGTTCGTGTGACTTTTTGCGCGATCGCCGCTCCGTTTCCGACCGAAGAATGGTCGTTTACGTTGTACGGTTATTGGTAGCGTGTAAATTTCGTTTCGATTGGCTGTAAATAAGAGTTAGTTTCCAAGCGACGATCTATCCAGATATTGTTTTCCATTTGAAAGTAGCTTATTTACATTATTCGTTGATATTTATGAACTAGTAGCAGTTGTCAAAGGGTTTACTAGTACTACCAGGTGGGAAATAAGAAGGGCTAGTTAGTGAATAAATCCTTAAGTGGATGATACAAACCTGCACAGTCGGTCAAACAAACGTTTATAGTCAAACTTCTTACCTAATCTAAACGCTTTGTCTGGGCGGCTATGCAGTTTTGTGTCATCCCATAAACTATTCGGTCTCTACTTTATCTAGTCCTAATAGTAGGGTATACGCAAGTTTGAGCTTTACAGCGAATTATATTTTTATTAAAATAATTATGTAATTAGATGCCTAATTGGTATATAATAACATGTACTTAGGCCACAAAATAACATAAAAAGGTACATTAAAACAATAGGGAATGTGAATGAACCTAGAGAAAATCAAGATAATGAAAATTGGAGCGAAGGCAGAGATGTTAATAAAAATAGATGGTACAGAAATTGAAAAAGTGAAGGAGTTAAAATATCTGGGAGAAGTGATAGACGAAAAAGGAAGCGAGGAAATAGACATAACATAATCAGCGTCACAAACAAACTATTTTTCTTAAACACCCGAAATTTAGACCGGTACTAACATATGATTGTAAATCGTGGAACATAGGGAAGAGAGACAAAGGAGAAATACAAGTAGCCGAAATGGGATTTTTAAGGAGAACAAAAGAAGTGATGTTGAGGGATAAAATCAGAAATGAAAAATACGAGAGCACCAGTAAAAATGATCCGAGAAGTAATGATGGGGAGGAAGAAGCGCAGAGGAAGGCCGAGGAAAACATGGGAGCAAAACCTGGAGAAGATATTGAAAAAGAAAAACTGTACTTATAGAGAAGCCCGAAAACTAGCGAAAGACAACATGAAATGGAGAGAATTCGGGTACATACACTTACCTAAGTAATAAGAAACTAAGAAAGTAGTGTAATAAGCTCTACACTTGCTTAGCAAGTAATAAATTTACACATTTAATAAATCTTAATAAAAATTCAAATTATGAGAATGTCTCCGACCAACTCCCGAGTCCTTACGAGTGTACCTGCCGGGTCTAGCGATGCCACTAGATTTATTTACACGCTGAATTTAGTAGTAGTAATAAAAACAACAACAGACAGTGTTGAAATTAACAGTTAGTGTGAACAGTATTATGGTGTCCTTTGGGTGGGCGTTTAATGTGTGATGTTCAATGTGTAGAGCTTTAGGGTTGTACACTGCTCGTTGCGTGGTGTTCGTCTTGGATGTTAGCCGGATATCGCTGGTGATACTTAATTCCCCCAGTTTTCCACTTAGCATGGCAACATAGTTGCCAAAATACGTGTTTGTACGTAATTATGTTTCTTTTATATGAAATAGTGTAAGTAATTACAAATGTTGAAGTATCTAATAAAACTATCTTGTTAGAAAAATCCATCATTTCCATTTTGAATACATAATACTTATATTGGCCATCACTATAGTTTATTCCATTATTGGGTAGACCGGGGACAATTAAAACATTTCTGCATCTTCTTTTTTTCCCGCAACCATCACAAATTTCTAAATGTCCATTGAGTTACAGAGAGGATGACTAATTAGGTTTTTACTTATACAATTATATTGATCTATAATAATATATTAAAAATATATTTAAGAAAAAAAACGTTAGCATGTGAAAAAATGTTGATTCTAATTAAAACAAAACGGATCAGTCATGAAAATCTTCTGTTACTCAAAAAATATTCACTCTAACGAGCAATGGCATAATTTTTTGTTGAGTACCTTCTTCGTGGGACATTCAATGCATTAAATCAATTTATCTCCAGGGCAGGTATTACCATATGGTTCCAGGCAAACTAGACACAAACAACTTTCTTCGTCGCTGTCACTTTGTTTCTTCTGGTTCTGGCGTTGTTTGGTTTTGTTTAACCGTCGCATGGTTTGTGAGATGACCCAAGACTGCACAGGCGCCCAGATAAAAGCGAAGCGAAACTTACACAACGATAATGTAAAACTGCCCAGGTCGAATTTCCATGTACATTCTCAACAACGATACTTCAAAGCGAAAGTAACTTATTCACAGAAAACGACCTGTTCATCTCAACGTTACAAAGCGAATGCCAACGCGTGCGTCCAATATGCGCAAGTTATATCAGAAACCTACGAAAGCGGGGCGCCATCTACGGCAAAAGTTGGAGCGAGAGAGGCCACAAGTAACAATTACACGAACCTGTAACAATGGGCCGTAACAACCTTGACACGGTTGTTCAACGATATTTGGCGGTCTCGAACATTACAAACTTAATCTTTTTTCATTTGCGAGTGGTGACTAAGAAATTTTGGAAGCCAGACTTGAACATTAGGACAACAGGTGTCCGCAGCACGCTAAATACGAAAAAGCACACCACCCTCCACCATGGTCTTTTTAATTCATCTGCTCTTTGATGTCCTATACATAGGAATTAATCTGGCATGAGATGTTCCCCGAATGGTATTGCTCAAACCGCGTTATTAAAAAAGAACGCGAAGAGAAACGGATCCTCCAAGCAGACACGCATTAATTTCCGGACTATTCGTCAAAACCGACGCGAACGAAACGGTTTCCCCCTTACTACCCCTGGCCGTTCGGTCGGTTATTTGCTCACCCGTTCGCAACACCTCTATCGCTTCCTTGTGCTGTCACGGGCTTCATCGACGACAACAACTCATCACCACCACCACCGCCGCCGCCGCCGCCAACAGTAATAATAACGAAAATGCGGCGCTGCCGTCGGACGGTCGCACCACCTTTCATCATCAATTCGTATCGCGCCATCCACCTATCCCGCCCACACCCCACGCCGCTGCACCGTCAGGCCGTAAAAGTCGGTTTTTCTCATTTGTTTCTAGCTGATTTGTCTGCGTCTCATCGTGGTAGCCGGAGGCTGGAAAAACACTGCGGTGACACCTCCAAGTGACGTCCAATTTCCAGCACGTCATCACCGCCTTCCTACACACAAACACACACACACCGACGTATACTTCGCTTTTACACTACCACCAAGGCCTCGGGCCAGACGGGAGTATTCATCAGGAAAGCTGAGTTCGCTCTACCTAGTGTACCGGGTGTTTTCAGGAAGGGTTTTTTCCAAGGGAAACTGTCATAAATTCGGACGTAAAAATTGCGTCCTTTTCCGCTTTTTTATTATCCTGATATTTATCTTAATAGAGTTTCTTTCTCCGGTAATAAAAGATTTGACACGGCACGGTGTGTACCTTAAGGTACGGTCTTTAACTTACACCGACTTTAAAATATTTCTATGTGAATGAAAACGGTTAGATGCTTTAAGCCACTTCGGCGCCCTGTTCTTCCAGATGTGCCTATTGGGTGGAACAAAAGCAAAAAATGAAATGCAACACATGCAAGCTACAACTGAGTAATAATAATATTAGTAATAAGACAAAGATGAAAACATAATAGTAAATACAGTCTGAACTCAATCATTAAATTAGCGCTTTTCAGAAACAGCAACAATTGTGAAGTGTAAATTGTAAAGAGAAGCGGTCCCGATATAGATCCTTGAGGAATACCCGATTTCAAATCAGCATAATCTATTACTATTCGTTGTCTCCCAGCACTCAAATAATTAACGAAGAAAGACAATTCGCCGCCATTAAAGCCAATATAATGAAGAATAGCCAGCAGAACCTGATGCTAAAGCCTATCAAAGGCCTTAGACAAATCTAGAAGAATTGAAACAGTAATATATCGACGGTCAGTTGCAGAAATGATGACATCTGATATTTTAGACAAAGCAGTTGCACAGTCAAAACCAGATCGAAATCCAAACAGAAACGCAGGAAGGATTGTATACCTTGTACCTTCATCATCCTTAGACAAATTTTTGCATGTTCCGATGAAGACTACTTGCTCAGAAAGTGGCAGAAAAGTTTCTCTATGAACTAATCAATTCCTAATATTGCTTTAACTAAACTCTAGACGCGCGCCTGCGTGCACTATTTTCCATTTTAATCCCCTTCAACCAACCGCCCCTCTCCCCAAGAGTAAAGTGTTTATAGGTTTAGGTGTGTCCGTGTTTGTCCAAAGGCTTTAAACTAGTCTCGGACCCGTTGTCCTCGTAATGGCAGCCGGCGTATACATATAGTAGATGCCGGTGGTCTTCTCCGCGGTCCGCCCCACGGAGTCGCTAATCTGAATTTGCATTTTAGATTCACTCTTCTCGTACGTACAGAACTAAATCGGAATTAAAGGTACTTATGTCACCGTGCGCTCGTCCTCTCGCCGTCAGCGCGGAATGACGACTATCCACTCGTCGCCGTGTTTGGCTTAGGTTGTAACGGGAAAATGGTGTCGTGTTTTCAATTTTGCCCCTGAAAAGGTCGGATGCTCTTTGATTCTGTGAGGGAGTGTTTACTTTGTTCTTCTAATGACGATTGTTAGATTTGGTAATTACCGTTTATAAGCAATCCCTGTGCTAACAGCCTCCGTTATTTGTTTGGACTCCTTTAGTGGGTGAAAACTTTCTGATTTTCAGTAGTTATGAAGAAGCCAGGCAATATGGACAGTGCGTGTGGATACGTCTCAAAAGCCAATAGAAGAAGTTTCGACCAAAAGCTTTTTGGGTCGTTAGGTGCAAAACATGCAGATTTTAGTCCTTGAAGAGATCCACGAACAACTAAGAAACAAGAAGGCAACAATATTAATGTAAGGTGCTCAACCTATAAGACATGGAAAGCAGTTAGATGATGATAATTCATTCAGGTCTAAAATTATCGAAGTATTTCAAAGGAATTGGAGAACAACCAGTTAAGAGGACCTCTAGGATGAACATATCTAGACTAAGGCTAGCGGAAGGCAATATTCATTTACCAATCAAATCAGGAAATTGAACAGTTTGCAAGAAAACGATTTAAGGACAATGATAAAGTTGGTTATCTGGACCTCTCTGCCTAATAAACTTCTAGAGAGTTTAGGTTACAAGTTTTAAAGGATCCCCATAGGTTTCAGAACGCAGCAACAAAACCCATAAATTAAGTCTAAGCAAATGTGATGATCAATTGCTTCGATGAATGAAATCAATTCCAAAAGCACTAAACTAAACTTTCAAAGGAATAAATTTTGGTACGAAACGTTGCGAAGAAGACTGGAGGAGAACTTTACGTCTTCTATTAGATAATGATTGACAAGTAGAATAAAATTATGTGAGAAGAAAATCATCAAATTTCCAGAATTACAAATTACAATTACGATTATGAAGCTGGCCGTGAACTCTTAGTACGCGTTTCTGGACAATCTTAAGACTACGAGAAATCAACGAAGCTACAGAAAACTTTATGGATAAGAGAAGAAATTATCGAAATGGCTAAAAAATTAATTATGGGGAACGGTTGCGAACGAAAGCAATGAATCATAGAAGAACTAAGGTTACTTGACGACTTCTGTTGGATAGTGATTGACAAGTATAATAAAATTATGTGAAAAGAAAATCATGAAATTTCCAAAGTTACAGATTACATGTTAAAATTATGACTGGAAAGCTGGTGGTGGACTATTTCACTAGGCATTTTGCACCATCTTAAAACTATGCGAAATCACAGAAACGGCTGAAAACTTTATCGATAAGAGCAGAAATGGTGGAGAAAGTTGGCAAATACAAGTATTGGAGGACTTCTATTGGATAATGATTGACATGTAGAATAAAATGATGTGAGAAGAAAATCATGAAATTTCCAAAATTACAATTACGATTACAAAGCTGACGGCGCACTATTTTACTACGCGTTTTGCACCATCTCAAGAGTATGGGAAATCACAGAAGCAGTTGAAAACTTTATGGATAAAAGGAGAAAAGGGCAATAAATTCGTAGAGGAAGTAAGGTCAATAATTGGCTAAGGTTTAACAGTTCTTAATAAAATGGAAAAGATGATTTATGGCAAAGACCTTAGTCTACAACTTAAAATAAGAATGTTAAGATGTTACAGTGCTGTTTTGTGCTGTGGAGGTCTGGAGGTCTTGGGGGTAAGTTGGTTTCATAGAATAACAAATGATAAGGTGCTCGGTAGAATGAGGTTAAAGGAAGAGTTATGAAATACCATCAAGCAGAAAATCATACAGTACATGGATCACATGATGAGAGGAAGCAAATAAGAGCTGCTGCTAATCATAATACAGGGAAAAATACAAACTAAAGAGGACTGGACAGACGACGTATTTCTTGAATGAGTAATTTGAGGCAGTTGTGTGGATTTAGCTCCATTGTGTTATGTAGAGTTAGACCGTCAAGATTTAGAATAGATATAATGATAGCCGACCATCTTAAAGGCGATGGCATGACTGTGTGAGAAACTGCTCAGGAAGAAGGCAAGATTGCAACAAAAATTAAAGAACAAAAGTTATGCAAGCGTATTGGTCTTACTTCTCAGGGAACGAAGTTGGATAATTCAAGAATGAAGAAGATCCATCTTCAGTTATTTCGCTCTAAACTCCAAAAGTGTAAAATATAGTTGAAACTGGCACCTGCGACCTGCCAACTGCTAACTTGACTTCAATGTGAATTCATCTTTATTTTCTGAAGCTTAGAAGGAAAATTTGCTACAAAATGCGTTATCTCCCAAATTTCCAATTATCTCCTTAAGGTTGGGTTCTCAATATTTTCCAATGAAACTGATATTCGAGTTTAAACTTTTCCATCAAAGTGCACTTCTTTGTCATCTAAATAGCTTCGTCCTAATCACGCCGCCATCTGTTTCTATAGTTAAAAGCTGATATGGGGCATGATTATTCATGCGCGATTCATACACGACCCGGCAAATAGAAGAGATTCAATTCGACGTCCCTCTTTTAATTTACTGGTTCGGCAGAATATCGTAGTGCACACAAAACCGTGTAATGCGCGCTATATAGCACGCTTGTATTATAACGCGTTCGACGTTAATGCATTCACGTTCTCGACATTAAAGTATGTTGTTCGTAATTTCACATTTGATTAACCGATAGAGTATTATTTACATATGTTGTTTGAACTATTAATTATGGGAGCCGTACCGAAACCTATTCGAAAATCATCGTCCTTTAACGCCCGCTAGCTGTCGTGATACATAGATATTAAAATTTGGCGTGCGACGCGTCGAACACCGCCGCCGCCGCCAATGCCGCCCCCAACCCACACCGACGTTCGCCTGTAGCTGACTAATCAGCACGTTTTATTCGATACACAGTCGCATACAGTGCCGCATGTCGTCGCCTATTAAAATCATCGCCGTCCGCACTGTATTTCAGCTTAATGTGTAATTGTATATACCATGCGTACATTATAGGTACTACATCACTATATTTCAATACGAGGATGGTTTTGTACGAGGCGAGACTACAAACGAAATTGGCCGATATCGAATGAGCATTCAAATTGGCTCGATATTTGCCGCATGATAAAAGCAAAACGGTACCTTTTGCTTTGTTAACTTTTAAGAAGATCACAAGAATAAGAATGAAAATAGGAAGTACAATGCTGGCACCTGACATTAATTACAGTGATAGAGAAAGGAGACTAAGAAGGAATATACATAGAATTCAAAGAAGGTATATTAAAGATAACTGGAATGGACAGATTCGGGAGCTGATTTTCAGAAATGTTTGAGAAAATAAGGTCAATGAAGTTCGTGATGATCAGGGAGTGAGTGAAGATCCGGAAAAAGCTGATAAACACAGACTTTTCGAAACTGCTAAAAATAGTGATAATAATAATAATTGAACTATTTTGTGGTTGGAAGACACGAAACAGATCTAGGAACAAGTGGCAGATGTATCATAAGGACAGCACCGTTGGAGGCGGTGAAAAGAAAAACAATATCTCAGACTCTGCCATGACCAAAAGCTAAGAATTGATCCAGAAACCTAATGGACGCATCATACTCAGGATAATTTCCAAAATGGCTAGTCTAGAAATTAAAGTTAGGCTTCTCCATTGTGGGCAGGAAAAAATGCGAATGAAAAAGAGATAGTAGATATACTACAGGACTGATGAGTTTGAAAACGATTATAGGCGTAACAAATTGAACCCTATTATGGCCAAAAAATAAAGAAAGACCCAAAGAGAAATAGTCGTTTTGTCCTGAGAAGTGATTAATTTTAAAGAAACTAAAGAATTAGGCTCTATCATGACCAACCTTATACCAATACCTTCACAGATGACTACCATTTAGACAAGAAACTGGAAAGAAATTCAGAAAGAACTAGTGAAAGGCAATTAATAAAAAACTATAAAAGCATTATACAGGGCTTTCACTTGAAAACTTGCCACTCTGAATAACTCTTTAATTACTAAAATTATCACAAATCTGTGAAGCACGTCGATTTTGTGTTGGAGGGGGACACTTAGTAATCTATTCTAATCAGTTCGGAAACTTTAATATATTGCACCTACCATTCTTTACGTGCCTTACGTCACACTAGTCTTTGCCAGTACCCATACCAGAAAGGAGACGTGGATGGCATAATAAGAACATACTGCTTGCAACTTCGTCCAGTTTTCCTTCAATTTTACGCTAGTTTCTTGTAGTTTTCCTAGATCTTCATTCCAGCTTTCGTCCTTCTTCCTTGTCTAAGGTTTATGCAATTTCTTCCTTCTAATTTCGTTGCTTTCCTCCAAATTCCATCAAACTTTTTTCAAATTTTCAATTTGTTTTCCTCAGCTTTCTGCCAGGATTCGTTTTAGCGGTCTTCGAATTTTTTACAGAACTTTTTTGCTTTTTCTTGTAATTTAAGTCTCCTTTCGGTCTTTTGCCAGTTTCCAATCATTCTTCCTAGCTTCAGCAGAAATTTCTTCAAGCGTCCTCCGTGTTCCCAGTCAGTTTCCTTTTACTTCTTTTATTCAAAATTTTTCGTACTCACTTTTTTCAAATCTTTAATTTGTTTTGCTCAGCTTTCTTCCAGGCTTTGTTTTAGTGGTCTTCGAATTTTTTACAGAATCTATTTGTTTTTTTCTTGTAATTTAAGTCTCCTTGCAGTCTTTTCCCAGTTTCCAATGATTTTTCCTAGCTTCAGTAGAAATTTCTTCAAATGTTCCTTATGTTCTCAGTCAGTATCCTTTCAGTTCTTTTATTCAAAATTTTTTGTACTCACTTCTTTCAAATTCAATCCCAGTTTCCAATGATTTTTCCTAGCTTCAGTAGAAATTTCTTCAAGTGGTCCTTATGTTCTCAGTCTGTATCCTTTCAGTTCTTTTATTCAAATTGTTTTGTACTCACTTCTGTCAAATTTTCGATTTATTTTTGCTCAGCTTTCTTCCAGGCTTTGTTTTAGGGATCTTCGAATCCTTTTGTTTTCTCTTGTAATTTAAGTATCTTTGCAGTCTATTCCCAGTTTTCAATGATTTATCCCAGCTTCAGCAGAAATTTCTTCAAACGTCCCTCGTGTTCTGTCATTTTCTTTTCACTTCTTCTATTCAAAATTTTTGGTACTCACTTCTTTCAAATGTTAAATTTGTTTTGCTCAGCTTTCTTCCAAGTTTTATTTTAGCGGTCTTCGAATTTTTAACAGAATCTTTTTCTTTTTCTTGCAATTCAAGTCTCCTTGCAGTCTTATCCCAGTTTCCAATAATTCTTCCTACCTTCAGCAGAAATTTGTTTAAGCGTCTCTCCTGTTCTCAGTCAGTTCTTTTATTCAACATTTTTTATACTCTTTTAACCACTTCAAAACAATGTTTTTACGGGTTTATTCCACTTTATTTTCAATTCTTTGTTATCGTATAATTTCTTTCTAGTTTTCTTCGGGTTTCCTTATACCCTTCTTGAAGTTTCTTTCTAACTTCAGTGTTTCCTTCCGATTTGTTTCTAACGTCTTCCAAATGTTTGTCTGTTTCTTGTTCAGTTTCTTCCAGTTCTAATATAGCTTCATTCTAGTACTACCTGTTATAGTTTTCGACGGAATTCTCTTCTATTCAATCAATTCTTTAGCCGAGATTTCTTCATACTATCGTGTTCTCCCTCAGCCTTCTTTTACTTCTTTTGTTTAAATTTGTATGTAGTCTCCTAACACAACTTCCTTTTGAAATATCTTCTATTTTATTCCAATTACTTCATGAGCTTCTTGCTATCTTATAATTTTCTTCTAAATTACTTCCAGTTTCCTTCCGGTTTTCTTGTATCACTCCACTAGTTGGCTTTCAATTTCATTGTGTTCTTTTAAACTCATTCTAATTTCTTTCAAATCGTTCCTTTTTCATCAGTTTTCGTCTGAATTCCAACAATTTTCCTTTTGTTCCCTCCCAATTTTCTACCAATTTCCCATTTCCTTTCCAATTTTCTCTGACTTTAACACGGATCTCTTTAGCTCAGTCAGTTTTCTTTCAACTTTCTTTTTCAAATTTTCTTTCGACTTCACTCCAGATTTCTTTGGATGTCTTAAATTTTTGCTTACTTACAATTTCCACTAGATTACTTTTTCTTCCCGGTTCTCTCGTGCAGTTTTCCTCCATATATCTTCCAATTTCCTAGAAATTTCCTTCGAAGCTATTCGGAAATTTTCTCAAACTTCTCAGGTTTTTAGATCAATTTCTTTCGAAGTTCAAGTTTTCTTCCTGTTTGCTTTTGACTTTCTTCTAATTTATTTGTCTCCTTCCAATTTCAAGAAGTTCTTGACGAGTTATAATCCCGTAGGTTTGGCTTTTCCTTTTCCGCCGTCCTGAATCTGGCAGCCTCATATGGCAACGACGAAAATTGACAAAATTCATGTAACCAATGGAATTATCTAACTCTTCTGGCTTTTGGTATTATATTAAACACCTTAAAGATATCGAATTGTATCCAATAGGTTTACAGCTGCCCAAAAAATTGAACCATAAGAAACCAGACATAAAGAAGTTCTATGGGACCTTAAGTACATAGGAGACCAAGAATACAGGAAGAAATCAAAATTTGGGACAACAAATTATTGAGGAAGCCTCATAGTACATCCCCCAATCCCAAAAGGTATTCGATCCATTATCTCTACAACCAGGCGCAGTATAGTTGGCTCGTCCTGTTATGTCTAACGAATTGTTCGAAAATTTATTCGGTATGTTAATGCGAAACGATGGCTTGACGTAATATCGTCGCATAGGTATACGCACGTATTTAATAATGTGCTAATGGTGTGTGTAGTGATTAAAATTCTCTTTATTGCTTCGTCCGCGGACACGCCGGCATTGTTATGGCCGTATGAATTTCATGATTTCTCGTCTAGTTGAATGGAGGTGCGGACAGCAGGATAAATAGAATTATTGGCAATCGGCGATATTTTGTTTGTCCATCCATTCGGCCGTTTTTAATCCGGATAAATAAAGGTACCCGCCGACGGCCGCAGCGGACCCCGTATTTTATTAATTCGTCCGTGATTTACTGGGCTTGTTTGTACGAGTATGTGCTCAACGTTACGCGTTGCTCTCTCCCCGATCGCGTACTCCGGCGATGATGAATTTATTATTGACAAATAAATGTGTCCACCCTTTTCCGATACGGGCGTCGTTCGTCGTGTCTCGCTCTCGCCGCCTGTCTCTTCCTTCCATACAAATTGTTTATAAATTGGTTCCGGCAATTGTCGCCGGGATAGGAACCGGACGGATTTCTACGTGGTTTATTGCTTTCGATACGTTTTGTAATGAAAACTACGCTCGTTAACAAGTGTCGCAGCGAACAATTGAGAAATTACACCACCCCACCATTCTCCTTTTTTGCAACTACGCAGTGTAATAACAATTGCAGTAACTATCCATGCAGTAGTTTTATGCAGTAAGGGTATGATGGGTAACGATCTGGGACAGAATTAGCTCGACGGATTCCACGTTTCGTCTGTTATTGCGATGATCTTCCTTAGAAAAGTGTTTGAAACTAAAGCTAGCGAAAATACAAAGTTTGTAGCTTTAGTTTGGAATGGATTGTTATATATCTTTAAGCATTAGCTTCAAAGCTTCCCTTCATACCTTGAATTTGGTGGTAAAATGCTTCACGTTCCGGTGAAGGACTACCAAGGGTTATATGTAAATCTTTAAGCATCTGATCAATTTCAATATTGATCTTTCCAAATGTAAAATGGCCAACAGAATTTGTGACAGTTCTAGCAATACGAAGCTGTGGTTCCCTTTTTGGACTCCAAACTGTCCACGCTGTCGATTAACGTATTTTTCAAAGGGGTGGGAAAATCGAGTTAAAACGAAATTTCCTACATCTTTCTAAATAGAGGATATGTAGCCTGTTTCCAAGATCTAGATCGACGAAGAACCAAAAAAATCAAAGAGCTATAGAAGAACTTATATATTATTTTAGCTACAGTCTCCTTATTCTTATTTGTTATTATGGCTACCCGGCCAAAGGAATTTAACAGGTTCCATAGTTTAGTTCCTAGAATTAGGTTGTTAGCTGGTGATATTAATTTCTTAACACCGTGCAAACGAAACAATATCTTTCCTAAATTTATGAAGGTAGATGTTACTTCCCACTGTAAAGTCATTGAAAAAGTCACGTTTTTAGCAAAAATGAAATGGCCAAATTTACCAGTACGGTAAGAGAAGTAAATTAGAATTAGAAGCGTACAATTTGCATTTAACTTTGACAAAAGATTTGGATCTAGCTGAATACGAAGGAAGGTGTAATTTTGATAAAATAATTATTTAGGTTTCAGAGCATAAATATAATAGTAAGGCTTCAAAAATGAAATAAAGAATTTGGGAAAGTGTGCGTTAAACTAGATAGGAAGGAAGAAGAGGATACATGGATAAAAGAAATTTTGGTCGCAAATGAATCATCAAAGACTTTTAATGAAACGGAATTCAATTTACTTAATAAAGATTTAAATATTATTTGCCAAATTCAAAAAAACCTTCTGAGCAAATCATCGCTGCAATTGAAACAGCAATCAAAAATTTTGACGAACCTTCCACGAGTTTTATGAGAGAGTCATGTAATATTAACATCAAAGATACCAGTTGGTTAAAGCAAAACCAAGTCAGCACAACTAGCAACTTCAAAACTATCAAAAATCTCAAGGCAAAATGTTATTTCTTTATTAAGGGAGATAGAGGAAATTGGTAACTGGTGTTTAGTGTGTCATGTTCATTGTGCAGTGCTTTAGCGTTGTACAGTGTTCGTCTTGGGCATTAGCTGGATTCGCTAGTGATACTGAATTCCCCAGTATTCCACTGACGATGGTAACTTCGTTGCCGAAATATGCATCTAGATTTTTTCCAAACGGTGTGGTAAGGGTACTTTATCTATTATATATATATATATATAGAAGAACAACGCTGCTTTGGATCAGACTCATATGGATTAATGAAAGGATGCTTCATAACAACTGGGTCTCGGGTAAAGCTGGAGAACAAAAGTTGTTGCGATAACCAAGGATGTTTACTGCTGTTTCTATAGAACGAGCTATCTAGCTATTCGAGCAACAAAAGGAAAATTTATAGCAACTAGAGGTCTTCATCCCTATCACCTTTCACTGGATGGATCTTCTAATCTAATCAATTGATTAATTTTGGTGCATATAGGTATTTAAATCTTCAGCAACTCCTATAACATTACCGATCACATCGATATACGAACGTAAAAAAGTTTAATAAAGACATTATCCGAAGAAGCGTTCAATTTTCGCTCCTATCTCCACCATCAAATTACCTGCCAGACAATTACGGGGAAACGCCCCTCCCGACCTCTTCGGCGACCGTTCCTTCGCGAAATTCCGTTCCGGTGCTATCTGCGACGACGACGACGAGAAAACGACAAAAACTTTTAAAATCGCGGCTTTCTTTAAAAGTTTAAACGTTCCCCGCAATCGCGTTTTAATGGTCGCGCAGGAGAATGGTGCTGCAAGCAGCCGGTAGCTACGGCACAAAAAAGTCGAGTCGCTATCTCGGGATTGCGGTCGCCTCTCAGACCGACACTTTAACGGGGAGAAATCTGGTCTCCGCGAAAACGACAGGACTTAATTCACTTCTCTTGTTGAATTTATTTACAGCTTAGTGACCGTTCCTCGGGTCCGTCGACTCTCTCCTTTTGATCGCGTTAACTTTTCAGGTCAGTGCACCTGGCAACCTCACTATCTCCACCTCTATATCAATCAATATCACGGGTCCCCTTTTTTTCTATTTTTCCCCTGTTAGCCGGAAGAGGAAGAAATCGGGAAAACGCTAGAAATAAGAGCCATAATTGTATTAACTTGGGTTTATTACAGAATGGGACGAATATCGCCAATTTTGTTCGAGTTGGAACTTTTCCCTATGTGATTAATTTTTTGAAATTTCCTCGTTTCTTATAACAAAGAGAAACCGATATCCAAAGGTCATGAAGATGATGGCAGAATAAAATTGTCTTCTTGCAAATGCTTCAAACACAACTTGTATATAGGTTCTGTAAATTTTTCTGGGTGTAAGCACCGTGAAATTAATTGTGATGATTGTCGTCGAGGAAACGACGTTTGGATAGTCTTCCTGCCAACCTCTTCAGGAATAATGTAAAGACTCGGAGCCCACATTGAATTATTACAATGATATTGGCTTTCCAAGTACTTAATAGTATTGTGGCAGTAAGCTGTATGCTCCACTATTGAACATCTCTGTGACGTGACGTGATGATTTGATGGTAGATGTCCAGACAAACTAAGATAAATAGTAACATATACACAACCACATCAGAGATAAAACCACAATAATGAAAATGACTACTTTGATCAACAAGTCAACTTAAAAATGGAAATTACCAAACCCAGCTCCTAAAAGTAGTGTTGTTATCTACACTCGTTGATCGTCTATGATTGGTAACGAAGTGTTTAGAAGTTCAGAATCACCAAGCACAACTTCTAAAAGAGTGTTGTTATCTTCACCCGTTCATCGTCTATGATTCGTAACGAAGTGCTTAAAAGTTGAAAACCACTATCAAGCAAAAGGAACTCATCGATTCTGTCGAAACTTCATTCATATGAAGAGACTGGATGAAGAACTGTTGATGAAAAACCATGTCGAACACCGGAATAGCTTTCCAGTATTTATTTCGTCTTGCATAATTGAAGAGTTAAGTACATGGAGGAGGTAACTGACATTTTGCAAAAATTGAGTTTCTACATTTACGATAATGATAAATGAAGTTCTTGCTTACCTCCGACTTCTACATACTTCCTTCAACCACCAGATTTATTGTCTGTAGTAATGTCAAACCAAGTTAATGGGAAAATAAATTTCTCGCTTACTAGCATCATAAATATGTACAGAAACTAAATATTTGAAAACGCAGAATTTCTCTGACAATATTCACACCATAATCTGATGACCTAATCCTCTCATAGGAAATTACTTCTTAGGTAATCTGAAAGAAACATCATTGTTATGTCAATCAAAATGCGAAATTTACTATATGGGAGACTTAAAGTCTAATTATTTTGGAGATAAAAGTAGGTAATGTTACATATTATTGTGTACCTTAATCTTAATCTACCAATAAGGAAATGAATGCCAACATCCGAATATTTGCTTAATGAGGAGGGGAGCGGTCCCAATTGATCCAAAACATACAGACCCTACTATACTAACAATTCTGTACGTACGTTGAAATTCGGTTGAATTAAACGTAAAGTCGCAACTTGTTCTTGCTCAAACAAAACTGTTTCAATTGTGATTTACGCCATAGATCGTCGACGAAGTACACCTACTCATAGGATATGACCCAATTTAAGTACTGTGTTGTGTACTAACTAATAACATTGCAATTAACGCAGTAATTGAGGTTTTGTTCTAAACGGTATCGTCGTATAATTAACCTGATAAATACGCAAATCACAACGTGTCCACATGTCTACATATCTAATTTAACGCAATTTAACGCCCGGTGCTTTTTTGGATTATATCAAACTTTGTTGCAAGCAACCGCATGCTCGTCAGTATTTTCACATTTAGATATTCGTTTTTATTCCAGGTATTGTGCTGAAAGGGCACTTATAATCTGCAAGCAAACCCGCAAATGAGGAATAGCATAAAATGGTATAATAGATAGACGTGCGCGTTGTATGTTATAGCGAAATTTCCGGTAAGAAACCTCATCGAACGATATATCGGCACAATATCGCAATCGTTGCACGCGGTTTCTTGTAAATACCGAATGCTCTCATTTACATATGTGCATTAGTCCTTTGTACGGATAAAGAGTCGGTAGTTTACCTAATTTTAATTTGGCAGATCGAGGATGGAATGTAATATTAATTGAATGTCGTGTAAGTTTGGAAAATATCCAAAGGTTAAATGATTGCGGTGTGTCTTTGCCGATTAGCGTGTATGTTTCCTGACTCGTTTTTATGGTTAAATTTTCTAAGTGAATCGTAAGACGGGGATCTACCAAAATATGTAGCATCGATGCAATGCAACTCGTTACATTTGCATCGCCATTGATGACTTTTTTAAGCAGAAAAGCAAATTAAATAAATTGTGTGTCTATCATTTTATATGCAAGTGCTAATTGCGTATCTATGGTAACCAATTCAATTCGGAAAAATATGTGCAATTTGATGGAAGAGTGGCTTTTCAATAAAAAAAGTTATTTTCCTGTAAAGAATATATTTCATGTTTCAACATAATCTCCTTTTAATTCTGCACACTTAACCCGGCGAATTTCCAATTTTTTCAAACCATTCTGAAAGAAATCGTTCGGACACTTCAAAATACGCATTGTTTCGGATATTACCTCTTCATTTGTCTGAAATCTCTTTCCACCGAGCCATTGTTTTAAATTTAGAAAGAATAAAAATGACTGAGAGCCATATCTGATGAATATGGCGGATGAGACAGCAAATCACAACGCAATTCGCCTAATTTTGTTGTAACAACGGTGGACGAATAAGACTCCACATTATCGTGAAGGAACAACACTCTAGCCCTCAACCAATGCGGTCGTCTTTTTCTTAAGTTCGACATCAAAATATGTCAGCAAATCAGCATAATATTGGCCTATTATCGTTTTTCATTTTTGCAAATAATCAATAAAGATAACACCTTTGGAAATCACACAATGGATCACAAAAGAACACATACCTTTCTTTTTGTGATTTTGTTTGTTTACTTTTTCTTTTCTACGATAGGGGCATTGATTGCTTTCTACCAGGGCTATGTGCCAAAAATTTTGCCGACTCCTGATCTAGTCAATGACCTAGAAATCGGTAATCTATACTAAACTTAACTCAAGGCCTATTGGGCTCGGCTAAGCACGGGCAAGGCTTGGACTGTAATACAACCTAAAATTAATTATTTTTTTACATAAAGTTGACCTCTCTGCACATATAGCAGAAAGGCGAAAGATCGCTTTAATCCACATTTTGAGAACAATCAACTTCGAGAGAAATAATGCGCTTTATGGGCTCACAGATACTATCAGCCTCAAATTATTTCTTTTTTAAAATTTCAAGTCGATTCCTCGTTCTTGGGGAGGAATCGTCCTACTATCTACATTTTAAGTACTACTGATATTAAACCAAGTTTAATATTTTCTTTATTTGACCAACATTTTGAGGACTACAAATTTAGAACAGAGCAAAGCGATGAACTAATTTATCTAAGTATATAG
This sequence comes from Chrysina gloriosa, assembly GCA_038088585.1. Taxonomy (NCBI): domain Eukaryota; kingdom Metazoa; phylum Arthropoda; class Insecta; order Coleoptera; family Scarabaeidae; genus Chrysina; species Chrysina gloriosa. The sequence goes on along the minus strand of CM076093.1, from coordinate 22,252,374 downwards.
CGCTAACTCTTTGATATTTGGGAATTTTTCCGACATATTTAATGGCTTTAACTCGACTTTATTCTTTTCAGAATCAAGGAAAGAGAGCTGGTCACCATCATCGGGCAGCGATTTACAAATCCAAGAAGATGAAGGTGAGTCCCTAAACTAATTTAGAATTTTTCGTTGAATAACCGAAAAAGTGTTGATGGTAAATATTAGCGATTTTCTGTATATTTAATTTAATTTATTTTAATTAACGAAGATACTTGAAGTTTCACGAAAGTTAATGACATAAATGTATAGAAATACAAATCCGAAATTTTTGTTTCAACTTCGTTTTTTACGACATTATCTCCTGTTTTGCGCCCCAGAGCGGTTAAATGAGCCGATCTTCGCCTTTTCTCTCTTTGCATTTAGACCATTTTTTACAACTTATGCATAAAATTAAAACAAAAGAAAATTCCAACAAAATTTGTTTGAGTAAATATCTTCCTACTATCACAGGAAAGCTGTGGTTATATCCTGAGCAAGATCAAATGGATCGTACTTGTTTTAGCACACGGGCTTCAAATCATATCTACCGACACTACGAATATGTGATTGGAAAATGAAAGGGAATGTTTACAAATTAGAAGATGAAATATAAATGCTAGTCAAATCCGGACCATATCTTAAGCAAGATGCAGTGCATGTTTTGATAGGACCTCTTTTTCCTTACATTGACGGCTGACTAATGTACCTGCATCTACCCTCGAGTTCGATGACCGCGTTTGTTGAATATCATTCGACGATAATAAATTCAGTGCTTCGAAAACAAAAATTTCTTTAAGTAAGTTTTGTTTCTTTTACACGTATCTTTACCTCATATAATCTTTTAAATAAGATTGGCGCATTAATTATGGCAAACCCTACATAGTGGAGTGCTTTAGGTAGCGGATTTTCTTCTTCCATTCTGCCATTTCCCTTCGTTTCGTGCGTTTTCTTGTTTACAAGTGTTTAATTATACTTACTCGTCTCTAGTATATATGTTTCTTATTTTGTCCTTTCTTACGGAATCATTTAGTCTTAAAATTTCACCTCCTATTTTCCTACCTGTTCCTACCTGTTTTCCGGTGTAGTTGTTATCCATACATCACGGCCATGAGTAAAGGTTGGTGAGTGAATTTTACTATTACTTCAGGGCGACTATGCATTCTCTTATAAAACTTCAACTGCATTCATTCAGATTTTTATTCTCAAAATTTCTGAAGATTGTTCCTGATTTGTTATTAATGTTGTCGATTTCTTGTGATCTGTTTAGCATGTGTTGCCGTGGGTTAAAAACTGAAAGTGTTTGATTTGTTGGTCACTGGAAACAAGCCGTACTAGGCAGAAGGCTCCACCAATTACGCCTTGTTTCCATGCAAGTGTGCACTTTATCATGCGAATAATGCACTTCCCCAGCATCGCTATTTAAGTAGGGGTATTTTCTCTACTTATGCCTAACATCACACCTACCTATTAATTACTATTTTGCTTCTTACTACTTCGAATTCACAGAAGGCCACTACTTCGATTGTTTTGCAGATATTTTCAGCGTATAAAGATTTACTCGAGCTTGTGTATACTTGTTCAGACATATCGCGCTCGTTTCCTTCGTTAAGAACAATAGAAGTACTTCGAATGTATTTGTGATCATTTCGTTTGTTTCTTTCTGAAGAAATAACGTTCTTGCCCCTAAAGTCCAAATTGATCTACTCAAATATTTAAGGTTCGCGTTTGTTTAAACATTAGAACTAATGAGTAAGTGCTTTTTTCTTTTATAAAATATAGAGAAGATTGTTTAAAAGCAATTAAAAAAGCACTAAATTATTAAAGAGAACGATTATATTTTGTTCTTGGGTGATTTGAATTGAATGCGTCAAAACTGGACCTGAGTTCTTAATTATTCTATATCTCATGATATTACCGCAGAAAATAAGATCCCACAAGAATGCTTTTCGAAAACTTCTTCTTCTTCTTCTCGTTAATCCTTATGCCTTTCAGCGTCGGATCAAAAACTTGAAAAACTTTATTTTACATTTTCTCCAGTGCCACTGCAATCCTTTTTTATTGCCTTATCCTTATGAGTATCTACTCCAGCATTAATGGAATATTTAAAATTTCCTTCCCGTTCTAGTTGAGGTAATCATAGAATGAAGACATTGGTCCTTCCGAAGTGAACACTGAAATAAATTGATGGTTTTGTTTTCTTTATCGGAAGCTATTTCTACAAATTTTCATCGTCGCCACCTTTTTCTTCAGATTTTCCTTCTTCACAAAATATAATTTTGTTCCAACTCTGCTTGTAAAAGTGATGAATGTCAGGGTTTCAATACTTTGAGTTCTCTTTTTGTTAAAATCCTCAAGAATGTGCTTTACTTTTCCTTTCTAAGTAGCATTTAGTGTCGCGTTTAGCTAATATTTGTTTTAAACTGTACTCGTACTTACCCCAATCACGACTGCTATCTGCCATGACTAAGGTTTGATAAAAGCATGGATGACGTGTTATTATTAATTAGTGTAAACCAGACTCACGCTGACACTTCTACGAATTTTATTACTCAATGATAACTTATCATTTATAAGTGACAGCTTGACTCCTGATTACACTAGTTAATGATAACACGTCATCCACTCTTTTGTCAGACCTTAGTCAGTAAGCCAATGATGTTTGGAATTACACAAGCGTACACAGCCGCCCAGACGTAACAGCCTACACAGCGTAGTGAGCCAGTTAGATATTAATTATACGCGATACACAACGACTAGATGTCTTGTCTGGGCGATTGTACAGTTTTGCGTGATTCCACAAACCATCCGCTCTCTGGTGATAACAATATTAGCATCGATGACAACTTCCTTTTTACTATTGTTATAATTCTTTCTAATTTATATTTCGAATTTGTATTTTATGGACCTAGAAAGCAGTGGTTCTATGCATGAAGTTAATTAAAAATCTTTGTAATTGGAAACGTAGTGCTTGGCAAACGTTACAATCTGTATGTAACATTATTTGACTGAAGGTGTATCACATTTTGGTAACGATGTGCATGAAATTTACAGAAATTTATGAGCTATCAAGCGATATAAAGTAAAATACTTTACGGCAGGGAACTAAATAAAATTTCGCTTTCATATTGCGAGCGAACCGAAGAGCGTGAGATGCGAGAAACTTTTTAATTTAAAAGATGCGCAGTAAAAAATCCGCGCTGCAATAAAGAAGTAAAAAATGTGCGGAGAAACGCGGAACGAAAGGAACGACACAATGCACTGTTGAGTGGTTAACAAGATTGCTCCGTTATTAAGATAGCAATCGGTTTTATTTCCCACTATAAAGACTGGATGTAATACATACACTTTCCACAGTCGTATACAGTCCCGCGATAACGAAAACATTTTTATCCCGAAGTCTCCTCTTCGTCTACAGCCGGGCGCGCACACAGATACATATAAGACGATACAATATACAACCTTTTTCCTCATACCCTCTTCCATTACCGCGTTCACCCTCAACAGTCGCTTTACATCCTTTTCGCGAGACCAACTTCTAGATGAGAAAAACTTCTCTAATTTTATAGTGTTGTTCTCCTGTGCTCCCCATCGACGGCCATGTTACGAGGATATGACGTGATTATGCGTAGCGTGGAGTCGCTTTTTCCCTCCTTCATCGAGTGTTCTCGGACCAATTTTCAGATTACCCACTTCCCGGAGCGCCGCCGTACGCATTCGACTCTCCGGGTCTGCTGCGCCAATAATCCGCGATATGAGGGCTGGGGGAAAGATCGGTGGATTGGGCAAGTGAATAGGTACTCGAGGCAGAGAGATGGCTTTCGTGATAAAAGAGCGAAAGTGTAATTCGGAATAAATTGCCAGCCAAATTGAAAATCTCTCGTACTGTAGGTGTATATCAAGGCTGGATGACGTGTCGTTATATTTGCAAGAAATCTGACGGGTTTTAGTCGTGTTGTAAACTTGAATTGTGACGATTTCGTGTAAATTTGAACGTACTTAAATTTAATTTTAGAAAACCGCGCGCGTATTTCGATAATATATAGGAGAATGAAGTGTTTCTTATGAATCCACATTTTCCATACGAATTTAGGCAATTCTCAATACATATGTCGACAATTTAATTGTCATCCTCATTGAGAAAGAGCACGGAAAACTAAAACTTAATAAATAAACTTTAGTATCTTACAACTTATGCGGTGACAATGTTGAAATGCATAGAAAATCCTAATCTATAATTGTGACTCTCCTTAACCGGCAAAAAAAGAAAACAAATTTAGAAATTCCATTTCTGCAAAAACAATGCTCCCAATGTAAATTTCTATAAAATACGCGTCAATTTATCCTATGATCGGCCCCTGAAGCAAAAAAAACAAATGTCTTGTCCTCCAACGAATTATGTCATTGCGATAAAGCTTAGTGTATCGTATGATTGTAACGTTTTCTGAATGCTCGAGCCGGAATTGTTCGAATAACATTCCGACATCATCGACTAGAGAAAAAGTTTCCTCCTCATCGTCTTGTTTCTTACCTCATTTGGCAGCTATTTTACTTTCAGCGTCGATACCTATTTGAGTAAATCGAAACGTTTAACGAGTATTGATATTGGGGTGCTGTCTTTTTAGACGAGAGGTTGGAATGAATCAATGTTGAAGTGTATTCGCATAAAAACTATTACAGAGGCTCAGTTGTTTCTTATTTGAATAGTATATGAATTGAAGGGCAACAAATTTATGCTTTTCTAACGAATGATTAAACCTTAACACGCACTCTTTAGTTATTCAAGAACTAAATCTTAATAAACGATTTCATTCTATCCCATTGAGCACATTTATCTCACTAAATACTTCAAAGCTTGTAGGATCCGAATCTACGTCAGAAATTCAGAATCAAACCATAAGAACTGAATTGAAGAACGTGCTAAAGGAGCAGCATGATGAAGACTAGAGGAATCTGGACTAACAATAAAGCTGTCTCACAAGTTCGTTTCGGGGCGTTAAGAGGATAGAACACGACGATTACTATGAATGCGTGGCAACCAATTTGGGGAAATTACTGGGGCCGACTCAACAAAAATCTCCACACCCTAGAAATTGTGGAAGATTCCATCTGAAGAAGAATCCTCTGTAAATGTGAAAGAACGAGCAGTCTTAGATTTAAGCACTTAGAATCTCGGTTCCTCCATTCAGTAGAGGTAAAAGGATTTTCATTGCAAGTGGTGGTAGGTTTCATTGAGGACATCAACCTAATGGAGTAGACTATCTCAAGCAATACGCCAACTCATATCATTGCCATAGGTGATTCCAACACCCTCAAGGGAAAAATACTTTGAAAATAAACCAAGGAATGAGGGGGCAAAAGTTGGAAACCAAGCCGGAAATGACCGCAAGAAAATAAGACGAGAACCTTGAACAACATATTTGCAAAGGATATTGAACTCCTTCGAAATGAGAATTTCAAGTCACTTCGAGTTCCGCAATTTCGACCCCGGTCGCAATCCGACAAACTCTTTCTCGGGTCTCGCTTAATTAATCCAATTATTAATTCAATTCCTGGCGACTCACACCTGCTAGGTCCCGGACAATTGAATCCCTTCCGACCCTTGTTAATTGTCCGGAAAAGCGAGAAATCATTATATACTCCGCGAGTACGGCACCGACGAACGAGAGGACAACGCCACTGACCTGACTTCCATCCGTGATACGGCAGACCGCAAGGCCGTCGTGCCGGTCCTAGGTTTGATTGCGTTAGATGTCCGAGAGGGGTTACCGGGCGAATTTACTCTTTGGAAACTCGCTGCGTATTTACGTAGTTTCGTACAGTGAAGAAAATGCGATATGATGGGGAAAATCGAAATTGTTTTAGGTTTACGTAGATAATGAGGTGGAAATGTCATATTGGAAGTTGTAAGAAGTAGTAGTAAGTCTTTTCTATAAACACTATCAATTCTAACCCTGGAAAATTATGTATATTTTTCATACTTGACGGTTATGCTTCGCCGAATCGACGATGTCAATGTCAGTGGTCAATACAGATGATCTATATACCAACAACATTCATAGTCGATTGTTTTTAATTAGTCATCATTTCACATATCCATATTTTGCTGGTTTGTTGAGTTTGTTTGTAGGGTAACTAATAGAACAACAACTTTTAGACAAAATTGAACTGTACACATTAACACAGTTTCCTTCAAGAGCGATTTTCCGCTACCCTGACATTTCGATGTATTTTTTGTAGAACGATTTATCTTTGGGCCCAAAATATCCTTTCCTTTCGACAATCACTTCTTCATTGGAGTCAAATCTCTTTCCCTGGAGCATTCTTTTTAGATCTGCAAACAAGGGGAAGTAATTCACAGCACAGTTTAATGATGGGCTTATGACACGTTGCATTATCTTGACCAAAGAGCACTTTATCCTTTATTTGGGGTTCCTTTTTTGTGATTTCTCCCTTCAAACACGCCAATAACATATAATATTCACTATTGATGGTTCTTCCTTTCTCAATGAATTTTCAATGAATAAGATACTGTCCCCATTCACAAATGCGGAGGCCAAAACCTTATCAGCTGTCATTCGCGTTTTTGGTCGCTTTGGATGGTTTTCATCATTCGCTGTCCAACTGCCAATTTGTCTCTAAGGTATAGTGATGGATTCATATTTCATCCATTATCACATACCGCATGAGAAAATTCTTTTATTGCGCCGAAACAGCTCCAAACAGCCTTATGAATTGTCGACGCATAGATTATGAGCAAACGCGGCACCCATTTCGAACAGAGCTTTTCCATACGAAATGGTGAGTACACTCCCTTCTGATATCTTTAAGGTGTCAGCTATCTCACACACATTTCACCATTTCGTGGACGTTTTTTGTTTTTCTTTTTGGAACAACTGCCGAATTTGGGCGACCAAAGCGTTCAACATCATCGGTGTTTGTACGGTGGCGTTTCAAATCAGCAGACTACTTCTCTACCGTTTACCTCGATGGACCAGAGTCCGGATAACACTTGCCAAGCCATTGCTTTGCTTGAACCGTATCTTTTCCATTTGAAAGCAATGTTTTATCGACACACAAAAAACACAAATTTCAGATTGTTTTAAGAATCACAAAAAATAGCGTCACTAAAACAACTGTAACTTGTGAACTAAACGTCAAATTGTCATAAAACTTTGATAAGTATCATTTGAAGGTTGGTACGTCTAAAAATCATATGGATTTGTCAATAGTGGCGCCATCTATATGTCTTACTTATTGAATAATGTGTTACCTTCGGGAAATGCATCTGAACCTCAACAGTTGCTCGTCGGTCGTTAGATATGGCCCAGATATATAATTTTAATATATTAATGAATATCTCGCACGCTTTTCTTGTAGCAGCAAGTTTGTATTCTGCTAGTTGAATGCTTATCATCGAATGGAAAGCATGACATAAGGAACTTAGATCTCCATTTCGTCATTGTTGCCATATATTGCGCCCCACTCTCAAAGAATTTGATTTACAAATAAATGCTTGGCTTCCTTGAGAGCTGTCAATATATAAGGGCTAATATTTCTTTCGAAGAAGTCTGTTTCCTTTGTGCTTCAACCTTAGTTGAAAGAAAAGTAGACTTACGAAGATCAATCTCAACATTCTCTCTCATCTCGTCCACTGCACTATTTCATCGCTTATCTCGTTTATTATAAACATTTGAAAACACTGCAGTGGATCAGTAATGTTTCTGCATTGGCGCATTGGACCTTGATTCACAATATTTTGCCCATAATAATGATGGTATTTTGCTTTTTGTGCAGTCCATTTATGGTTGTCTTTCCCACACAAAATGGATTTCATCAACGAAATTATATTCGACTTAGCTCTTAGCATATGTACATGTATGGTATAGCAGTCACACTTTCAGAAGTACACCTTACGTCATCGGCGCAATAGACCAAATTGCATATTTCTTTGTTCATTTGTCTACGCCTCTCTCATTGTATTCGCGCAGACTGACATGACGTAAGATGCACTTCTGAAAGTGTGACTGCTCTACATCGTCTTTGTTAATATTAGTTGCCTTCTCTGATGAACTTAAATCTTCGAAACTTTCTTTTGAACCCCCTCTGTATCAGATTGTTCATTGTTGTTGTACAGTCCACCGTCCAATTCGTAGTTGTCGTCACACATCGAGATAACTTCCTTGTCGTACATTTGTGGTACTCATTTCGTATTACCAGCTGTACAAACAACACATGAAAGCAAAAAAGCACAACAAAGCTATAACAAAAAAAGCACAACTTCAAAATTAAAAAATTACGCCAAGGCGTTTCGACGATGCACATTAAAACGATATCTTACTTACATGACGTATATTCAGCTTGTGCACGTTTGCGCACACCAACAGCTTGACCACGATTGGTGCTGTACGAAAAACAAACAAAAATAAGAAAGAACAATGGTATAATGTGAACATGCGTCGTTGATCCGACGAAGCATAACCATCCACGGCTAAATATTAGGCGATTTTGTAGCCTAATAACAATAAAAAACAGTAATTTGTTATTGAAAATTACTTTATTGTTTTTCAAAGTATTCTCCTTTATGATTTATACACTTGCGCATTTGTTCGAAGCACTTGTCAAAGCATTTTGTCGATTTCGCTTGAGACATCTCTAAAACATGTTTTTTGAATGCATCAACACCCATACAGTCAGCTGCGGTTTAGTTTCCGGTTCATACTCGTAAGTCCATGATTCCTTACACGTCTTTTGACGCACCGCCATTATATTTCTTAAGCATTTGTTTACATCAAACGACACGAGCATTTTCTTTGAGATTTCGTCAGATTATGTGGAATCCGATGAGAGCAAACCTTTTTCACGACTAAGTGGTCATGCAATATCTTATATATGCTGGTGGAACTAATGCCTAAAGTTGCCTCAATGTCAGTATGTCACGTGACGATCTTGCATTATTGGTTTTTGCACAGCGTCAATGTTCTCCAACACAACAATTGATTTTGGACGATCTTCACGACTTTCGTCGGTGAGTGAACGGCGACCACGATTCAATTTGTTATACCAGCGTTTCACAGTTGCAAAAAGTGGAAGTAAGTTGATCCATGCACACCTGTCTTGATAATCCACGTCGAAAATCGTAATAAATGATTGAGTTAATTCCATTCTTTTGCTGACGCACAATTTCCAAGTAACTGTAAACAACACAAATCGTCCTCAAATAACAAAACGTACTAAAGAAGGTTATGCTCCGAAATGTCTATAAACATCTTATCAATAATTTTCTGGGTAACCGGGACCTCAGTGATTTATAAATGGAAGAAACAATAAATCAACCAGTAGATGTTATATTATGAGAAGAAAAGCAGGAATGAGCGTACACGATCCTGTATATAATGTGGGACCAAGCATAAAATGGCTAAATGTTAACATTCGCTATTCACATAATTTAAAATTCTGTAAAAGTTCAAAATTTACTTTTTATTTTATTTCACATACATCTAATTTTACCCTCGTCATATGACACGCCACCATTTATTTCGGTTAATTGCATAAAAATGCCATCGCGGTCTTTGATTAATCATTTTTTAATTGGATTTTCTTCCTTTTCTCCGCGTTTTCCCTCCGAACATAGCGAGGAATCACCGCGAAATCCCCGCCGTCACGTTCGGTAACTAAACGCCGAATGCACGTCATATACGTGATGTCGTTACGAAACGGAATTATCCCCGAAGAAGAACAGCATCATGCACAAATGCAAATGTCGAGCGAGCGCCGTACAGTACGTAGTACGTATGTATATTGCCAAGTCTTCGTTCGCAAATGAGTAAACTTTATTTAACCTTTCTGTTGTGTACCAGCGAAGGAAAAGCGCAGCTGTATACTGTTGTAGGTTACTTTCGAAAGAGATGGTAGCGCCGCCCCCGACGGCACAACCAGATTTGCTCGGCTTGAGGTATTTCTAATGCAAATGTGCCTGATTATCTTGTGCCGAGAAATGCAAACGTCTTCCACCGAGTTTACGCTCGAGTTGAAGCGGTTGTAATGTATATAATAATTAGTTGTTTTACTATTTCTTTAACGTTCGGTATTTTACATATTGCGGTGCGTATTTGAAATATGACATTCGTTGGATAAAACACAGACATGAATTTATTTAGTAATCTTTAAAATACCCGAGGGAAATGGAGTTTAGAAATCAAAAGTTCGCACATTATCAAAGAAACATTTCTATGTTCGTTTTTAACATGCATTACCTTTAAGTTATTCCCTACCAAAAGTATAGCAGTCGGACAAAAACGGAAGGACATAGGAGACAGAAGGAGACCGACGCAAAAGTAGCGTCTTTCATTATTAAAAACTAGCTAGGGTGACGAACTCGAGAGTTCGATTAATACTTTTGGCGCGGAATGTATATGATTGTATATCCGGAGAAACACACCCGCGTAGTTATTTTTGACCTGAGCTGTATACCACAAGCATACGTGCTTTTTCTCAACAACTGGTACGTCAACGGTTATCGCTATCTTCGTCATTGTAAGGAACACAAACAGTGAGATTTAGAATTAAGAATTATTTGCAACGTAGAGGACATGTACTCCTGTATATAGAAACCACACGGGGATCAGCATCGCGTTGCTTCTTAATCTAGTTATATAACCTAAATCGTACGATCATAACGTGGCGAAAATATCAACAACGTAAATGTAATCTGTAGTCTGGGCAAACATCGGTAATTAGGAAATAAGTTACGACAGCCTACATATATACAGCACTACTCGCATCGAGCGTACTGACTAGAGTGGGGAGTCGGCGATGCTGTCGTAACTTATAACGTAATTACACAGTGTTACTGCTGTTTGCCCAGGATAATCATCGGTCAGAAAGTGACGCCACAGAGAAGCAGCAAGCTTCTATCTCTATCTCGTTTCGTTCACCTTACGTCAGTTAGAAGGAGTCCGCACTATCGACTTTTATTAGTTATAAAGTGTTATAACGAAAATGCCATGAATCTAAAAGGAACCGCAGGGATGAGCCAGCAAGTATTTTATTTCTTACCGTTTAGTTCACGTCAAGTAAAAGAGATAGAAGCTATCAACTATTATTAGCTACAAAATATTGTAGGGAACCGTTATCTCTTAACAGGAATCATAACAGTGATATAGCAAGCTCTTTGTTTCTTGCCGTTTTCTTAGCATCGGTTGGAGAGAGACTGCACTGTCAAATTTTATTAACAGTTGCTATTGTTTTTTTTTTCTGGGAATTTTCCGTTTCTGTAGAATTATTTTATTGCCTCATATGTTGTTGTTTTGCTCCTAATTTTCTCAATAACTTTTTATATAAAATAAATAAAATTACCCTTATCACACCTTTCGAAAAAACGATGTATCAATAGTGTTTTGGTGTGTTTGCAGTGCTTTAATGTTGTACAGTGTTCGTTTTGGGCATTAGCCTGATATCGCTGATGATACTGAACTCCCCCAGTTTTCCACTGAGGATGGCAACTTAGTTGCCGAAATACGTATCTGGATTTATTTGCGAAAGGCGTGGTAAGGATAATTGTATTTATTTTATATCATTGTTATATTTATTTTAGCCAGACTCTCCTTATTCTTATTTGCAATAACTTTTTCCTTACAATTTTATCGGTTCTATCGATATTGCTTTGCTGAAATTTGTTTGGAAAAATCTTAAAGTTGGAAATTTTCATTTTGAAACTTTTTCATTCTATATATTTCTTAAGACTTCTTCTTTCACATGAAGAACAACTTTACTTATAATAATAATAATAATCATTAAACAGGAATAAACAGAACACGATTTATCAACTAGTATTATACTGTCATTACATCATATCGGTAAACTCCTCTCCACTCTATTATTTAAGTGAATGCGCTGACATGTGTTTTGGTAGTAGCAAGGCCAACATGTTCAAACCGTTGGTAGTGCAACACATGTCACCGTATGCAATGAAATAATTATTTGTTGAGGGGTTTACCGATGTGATATACTATCAGTAATACTACATTACACTACTTTGCAATCACTATAAATTAGTTTCTATTATATATTATAGTAAATCGTTTCTTTGCAATATTCCGTTAGTTAGAAAGAAATAGCGCTAACAGCTTTTATTAAATGTAAAATATCCCTATAATTGTAGAAGTAACGGTAACGAATGAAAAATATATACAATTCCCCAATAATAAACTTCCTCTTTAGGCTGTGGTTCCACGCTCACCTCACTAAAACTCATTTCATTTTTAGAAACCTGCTTTTATGGCATAATATCTTAGGCTTCTAATTTGACTTTTTTCTGGTCACAGAAGACCTAAAGAACGCTACGTCAATATCCGCAGAGGTTACCACTATGTGTGTCTTTTGCCATAGTAAGCTACAGTGCCAATTTTCATTCTGTCAATGGCGTTTTATAAATCTTCCCCTCCTTAGGCATTTTTGAGGTGTTCAAATAAAATTTTGCTGTTAGCTGTCCCGTGGTCTTTCCAGTCATTCCTCTGCAAATCACATGGACCACAGTTGCTCTGTTTTGACATCGAGAAGATTGACAAGGATTAAGCGAAACGTTGATGTTGATGCCTCCATATTCGGAATTGTTTGTTTACCACAAGCAGCTGTAATTTTGGAAGACAAATTTTCGTACGAATGCAACTATAATTTTTCACCAGACTCATTAGCGAGGTTTGCATCATGTTTGACATAGGCTATTTTGACGATAAAAAATGTCGTTAATTAACTAAACTAAGGTAACATTTATTCTAGAGTCCCTCCTAGTGAGGCTGTGAGGAAATTCGATGATATCCGAGAATGCTGACCTAAGAAAAGATAGTTTTCTTCGCAATTCCAAAAGAGCATTATTCTTTTCCAAATGTAACGTGCCCGAAATCCGTCCTCTACCATAAATTCGTCCCCGTCCTTAACTTCCTTGGATAGTTCTGCAATCTATCTAGAACGTAGGAAACTATTCAGAACTATTCAGTTTCACTTTTGACATTGACGCAGTTGCTTAGTTCTATTCATTTACGCTTTAACATTTCTAATATAGTTTTTGTGAAAACTTGCTACAGCGTGAAATCAAGTTTAGGTAGTTATATTGACGGCTAACGGCAAGGTTTGCATTATTTAGTGGTTGTTAATAATATTTAAATATTGGGTTCCAGTTATCACAGCCGTCTAGCTATAGTCGTATGGTCAGGGGCAATCACCATTCTTGTTCTTATCAGAGTCCTAAATCCGTCCCCTTGAAGGTTCTCAAAATCTCAATCAAAACCCAAAAGATGTCTCATCATTGGGGATAAAGATCAGCTTGGATCATCAAAGCCGCACAGTAAGAAAACAAAGAACATATATTCTACAGTCCCTCCTAGTGAGGCTGTGAGGAAATTCGATGATATCTGAGAATGTTGACCTAAGGGCAAGATAGTTTTCTTCGCAATTCCAAAAAGCATGATTCTTTTTCAAATGTTTTCGCATTTTAATCTTGATAAGTTACTCGTTATATGTTTTGAAAGTAAGACTATACTTTATAAAGTGGCACAATTCGACAGTAAAACCATAATCTTAGGAGTCATCTGATGGTGAGAATCCAAACATAAACGTTTCTGGTATTTGATACGTACATATTTCTAATTAGTGACTTCTTGATGTTTCAAATCAGATCATTTTAGTTTACCATTGTGGCTCATATGGATGAAGGGATCTATCTCATTTGATGAAAATTGATCGTACGTATTTAAAGTGAATACAAGAAATTAAAACATTTTGTGCCATTGATAAACTCATTCTCCTTTCACTTCTACTTCTTCTTTTTCTTCCACGTCTTTACTTCTCGACGACGTTTCGAAAGAGGAAGAAAGAAATCTACAAATATTTGTATACTAGAAAGATGTAATCTTCTCTACGAATTTTTGTGCCAACCATGTCCGAGAATCTCATGCTATCCGCACATCTATCTACGCACGATAACGAAGAAATAAAACTGCCCAAAAACACAACCCTACACATTAACGAGGTAGATACGCCTCTACTCTATCATTTGATCACGTAGTCAACGATTTTTTCCTTAAGAGAAAGTCCCGATATCCTACCATGCGCGCTGAGGTCTCGTTCCCTTTCCTATTTAGGGCGTGATATTTATGTTGCACACGTTTATCTGTTAGTTTCTACATGTGTATACATCCGAGTTCCTTTCTGGATCGAGTAGGCGCTTCTGCTTGGCGCCAAACATCGGAAAGCTCACCTCGGCGCCGGATTCATGGGGAAAAGCTCAACGGCGACGCGGAAGTCAGGCATCGGCGGCTTTTTCCAAGAAAGTAGAACAGTTCGGCGTGAAATCCAACAACGTAAAAGATCGCCACCTATTTGCTATGTATACCACTACGTAAACACGTTGATTTTCTTTTAGTATGCTGAAACATTTTATATTCTTCGAATTTATTTGATCGAAAATTAACGCATGATGCTTATGTGCTTTCGTCGGTGCGATGAATTGAAGGTATGTAGGCGAATAAGAATCGGAAATATAAAGAGAAGAAAGCAACGACATGAATGTGTAGGACGTCTTGTATTGATTCTAGTTAAAAGCTTCGTCTTTCACTCTCCATCTTGAGAGACGACGACGACGACGAAAATAAAGCGAGCGGAAAAAGCGACGCGAATTAAAAGCTCTAAGGTGGTAGTACGGAGGAGAAACTAAAGCTGTTAGGTGTCCTTTGTACTTAATGGAGACGGCAAACGCGTTTTGACATCACCTGTTTTTTTCTATTAGTTCATTGATGGATGCCCTTCGCCTTTCACTCGCTTATAATCTCTTGTCTAAACGAACAAATCGATAGGAACATCAACGTGGTACGTATGTACATACTACTACTACCGCATGGGTGGTTCGCTTTATTACCGCTGATGTGGGCGAGAAATTTTTATGGGCGATAAATTAATCTCACTAAGAAATCGTCTTTTTGGGAATGAAGATGTAGTCTCCAATAATGTCATTTTCCACATTCGTTTCGAATGCGTGACTATAGAAAATTGGGTAATATTTGAAATGACAGAATTGTAAATTTGATCGGTTTGGTATTAGTATTGGTAGATGATAAGGCGACTGATACACTTCACCTCTTTTAGAGGATACATTGTGTGGCCTCACTACTGCGGTGCTGAGATTAGCTCAAACTACAGCTCCTTCTCAAGGCTGAATATGTACGGAAACTCCAAAATTTTGAGTGGATTTAGTAAGGTTAAGTGCCCGAAATCCGTTTCCTGACCTAAAATCGTCCCCCTCCTTAACTTCCTTGGAGAGTTCTGCAATCTAGCTAGAACATTGTTCAGACGATGTATACATAAAATTTGTATACGAAATTACAGCTCTTGCAAAGCCGTACTGACGAGCGGTATAACCGCGAAACGTACGTCTACGGATGGCAAGAGAAGATCAAAATTTTCTAATTTGTATCTGGCTAGAACGTAGGAAACTATTCAGAACTATTCAGTTTCACTTTTGACATTGACGCAGTTGCTTAGTTCTATTCATTTCCGCTTTAACATTTCAAATATAGTTAGTTTTTGTGTAAACTTGCTACAGCGTGAAATCAAGTTTAGGTAGTTATATTGACGGCTAACGGTAAGTTTTGCATTATTTAGTGGTTATTAATAATAGATTAGGTACTATTTAAATATTGGATTCCAGTTATCAGAGCCGTGTAACTGTAATCGTATGGTCAGGAGCAGTCACCATTCTTGTTCTTATCAGAGTCCTAAGTCCGTCCCCTTTAAGGTTCTCAAAATCTCAATCAAAACCCAAAAGATGTCTCATCATTGAGGATAAAGATCAGCTTGGATCATCAAAGCCGCACAGTAAGAAAGCAAAGAAATACGCCTCAAACTCAAGCCCAAGCGGCTTTGAGGATGAAGTGGAAGTTCCACAGGTATCCACCGATGACGAGGATAGTTCAAGCGATGAAGATGCGTCATTTTTTATTTGTGGAAAGCGTTTTTCCCAAGACAGGCGAGGAGAAAAAGGGGTAGAGTGTTTGAAATGCTTCAAACAAACACAATAAATTTACATAACAGGTCAACTCGGCGATGTAAAGTCGGCGACGGTCAACTCGGCGACGTTCAACTCGGCGATGCTGAGTCGGCGATGGTAAACTCGGCGACGGTCAACTCGGCGAAAAGGAATACAATAATATATAAACAATAATAATAAAAGAGATTCTAAATGATTACTAATTAAAATGTAATGGCAAGAGATATTTGGAATTACAAAATTAAACTAATACCTAGTATTAGAAAGCAAATTAAAATATTAAGGGAAAATTTAGAGCTTAGGATTACTCATAATGACCTTATAATTACCTGCTTGCTCGTACCTACATCCTATAAAAGCCTGGTAATATTCACTTTCTTTACTATTCCGAATTCATCTCAGAAGTAAAGACATTGCGTGTAATTTTGTTTGTCTGCGTGAGTTTTTATTTACTGAGACTCAAGATGGAAAATAAAGTTCTTAGCCAAATGGGTCACGAAAATACTACTGGGATGGCTACCTGTACACGAAGGATAAAACGAACAAGGACAACACCATTCAATTCTGGCGCTGCGAAAACAAGCACGAAGGATGCAAAGGAAGAATATGGACCAATATTATGGATGGTTCTTTCAAATGCATCCGCAATGAGCACACATGTAGTACGGTAGGAAATGCAGCAAATGTTGTTCTGCAAAAAATGAATACCACTGTGAAGTACCTGGCCGCGACAACGATGGAGAATCCAGCCCAAATCAGAGGACGAGTTTTGGAGAATGTCCCAGCTGCGGTTAAAGGAATGCTTCCAAGTTCCAGTGTTATGCGGAGAAACATTCAAAGAGTAAGAGTAACCATGTCCAAAGCACCCGCCAATCCAGAAACTCTTAGTGAAATTATCATCCCAGAAGTGTACTCGCAATATTACTATACCCCTACTCAATTTGAGAATTTTTGCTGCCAGATTCCGGAAGAGATCAGGTGGATCCACATCGATTCTGATATTTGGTAGAGAATACCATGCAACATGGAGTGCAAGCATGAAAGAATTATTTGTTGACGGCACATTCTTATTGTGTCCTCCACTTTTTTGCTCAAATATTTGTTGTTCTGGCAAGAAAGATACGCATGAAGAGAAGGGTCCAGTTTTTCCTGTACTATATTGCTTGCTGCCCAATAAAAGTGCAGAAACATATCTCAAATTGTTTAACATGATAAAAGTTCTTTGGCCGCAATTAAATCCGGAAAGCATCAGTGTAGACTTTGAATTGGCAATTCACCAGGCCGTAAGACAAGTTTTCCCAGAAGCCGAAATTAGAGGATGCTTATTCCACTTGGTAGAAATCTTCGAAAGCATTTATCTTCTTCCAATCTCCTAGGAATGTACAATACTGATCCCGAATTTGCACTACAAGCAAAAATGGTAACATCATTGGCATTTGTCCCAGAAGAGGATGTGATTGATGCCATTGCCGAATTGGAAAATGAGTTGCCAGAAATATTAGAACCAATTTTAGAATGGTTTAACAGAAATTATATCGGTCGACTTAGGAATAATGGAACCAGAGCGCCAGCAACGTTTCCAATTGCAGTTTGGTCCGTTTATTTTCGGACATTGAATGGACGAGATAGGACAAATAATTTTGCAGAAGCATGTCATCGCAAGTTGCAACTGGCTTTTGGTTCTGGCATTGCTCATCCTTCGTTATAGACATTCATAGAAAATTTAAAAAGGTTCAGTCTTCGTACGATGCGGACTATGAACGAGCAATTGCCGGGCGCAATGGTGCATCAAAAAAGGAGACGTTATGAGGAAGCCGACGAGAGGATTTTTAATAAAGTTGCCAATTATAACAGGCAAAATTTGATCGAATATCTCAGAGGGATATCACACAATTACAATATGAACTAGTTTTTTTTAATAGATTGTATATTATATTTTATTATAATAAATAATTGTATTGTAATAAATAATTACATAATATATTATTGTATTCCTTTTCGCCGAGTTGATCGTCGCCGAGTTTACCATCATCGAGTTGACCATCGCCGAATTAACCGTCGCCGACTTTACATCGCCGAGTTATCGCGTACTGATAAATTTATTATAAGAAGCACTAAGTGCCGATTTTACAAACCTAGTATAGAATAGAGATATAACTATACCTCTGATAAATTTATTCCAGGTATAAGAGGTGAAATGTTTTACCAACAACTTTATACGGTGATCAACTCTCTCACGAATATGCTTTGTAAATGCATTGTTTTTTGTATTTTACATATGCTTTATTTCAGTAAGCTTTGAAGAGAAAAATGAAGATAATATAAGTATACCTGAAAATTTACAAGAGAAGTTAATAAAACAGAAACTTGAACTAGTTGAACTACAACTTCAAACATTTCAAGAAGAACACAAACTTAAAGTTCAATTATTACAGGAGCAAATTTGATATTAAAAAGATTAACAAAATGATTATTTATTAAGTATTGCCTATGAGCATTGTTAATGCCTGCTGCTTCAACGTTTGCCATATTTTCCTCCACTTCTGCTTCATTATGTAGTACTTCCCCTTCATCCATTGCAATATTATGTAACTCTACTGTAGCAACAATTGTTATATGTGACCTTTGTAGAGATACACGCATTCCTGAACTTATTGTTAATATAGTATACAACAATATTTACATTACATATTTTCTATTTCAAAGTTTGACGTATGTATCTACCTATTTAGAAATTTTCTGGGTCTTCTTCATTGTCGTTTCGAACAGTTCGTCATCAAATTCAAAAAGTTGAACATCGACAAGACCCATTTTAATTAAATTGGAACGTAAAAAATTTTCGAACTTGAATATATTAAAGTGCGGAGAGGTTAGAGGAGTAGAGATTTTATCATACGTTTTACGAACCAATCTGAAAAAAGGATGCAGTTATACCGTCACGTGACTAACGTTATCCGTACCTCAACGAAGGAATAACTTATTCCACGTATATTTCTTATACCTTACATATTCCTTACTTGTAAAACGACAGTTCGAGATTTATTCTAAGTATAAGGCTATACCAGGTTTATTCCAGCATTGTAAAACCGGCCCTTACAATGCTTTAATCAAATTCCCAGGATAATAAATGAGTAGAAAATAACTGAAATGAGAGGAGGGAATTAGGACGCCTTTTAAAGAATCGAAAATATGAGCTTTTCTGATTATTTACTCTTTTCCTCGAGGGAGATGTATTTAGTACAGTCACGGTGGCAGTAATATTTTAAGTATGGAATTGTGTTGCTTAAATCAGTTTTTAAATTATTTTTAACTTTATTCCAATTTTAGAATTTAATATTTTTCTTAGGGGGCGGGGGTATTAGGACACTTTACCTTAATGATAGATTCTTGTCCTCAATCTGGTAATATCCCCGGTGTTGATTAAACAATAGAATTGGCATCAATCTTTTAGAATGTATTGGGAAACCTCAGCTGCTTCGTTGTAAAATCTGCATGTACTGTTATTCACTATACCTATTATGTGCTGGTAGATGTCGATTCTGTCTACAATATCCGGACAGGAGACCCACTAGGATTTTCAATTCATTTTTACTGGGACCAATAAGGCTTCTGAATCTATAGACATTTAATCTCCATCAGCCCTTGGAGATTGGCGCAGTATTTGTCCATATCTCGCTTTTCTTCTGCTTTTAGTGCCTCGCGAAGAGAGTACTCACTTAGTCCACAAGAGGACTTGGGTCGTAGAGGACTCAACTTGTACGAATGATGATGATGCTCGTTCCCTGCTAATCAGCGTCTTCATTGCCCTCTACCCTGGCGTGACTTGGTATCCGTTGCAACATTGTTACCCAAAGCAACGAGTTTCCTCGTATCCTTCCCAGATCAGCCTTGCATTGATGGTCTGTGAATTCGGTATCTGGATGGCTGCTTGACTATCAGTACAAATGACAAGCTCCTGGTTCCTGCAATGTCTTCTAAGGTTAATGTTGGCAGATACTGCTATAGCCTAAACTTCCGCTTTGAATACGTTAGGGTAATTTCCCATTGGCTCGGAGTATCTGATCCGATGTCCCTATACTCCTGCTATCGTTCCTTCAGCGATGTTAGACCCATTTATATGGTGGAGGAGGGCTTTCAGTGGAATCATACCCTTAGTCCGTGTTTTCCCTCAACTGTATAGGGAAGTTGTTCTCGATGTTACACTTCCGAGTTATTCTGCACCTAGACAGTGTAAGGAGGTTGAAACCGGCATTTAAAGGATGATGCTAGCTTTCACGATTGAAGTTCAGTCATTGCCCTACCTCATTGTGAACTATCCTCTATGGGCATCTCTTGCTATTAGCTATCTTATGTAGTGAGAGGTCTAGCATGACCGACCTGCATTATCACTGTTGCGCAGCTCTTTATTGCCCCAGTCATACATTACTTATTTCTGGCCTAAAATTCACGAATTAGTGCATTTGTAGTTGCCCTGGTCATTTCCATAATAATCTTGTGTTAAGATGCAATTTTAGACTAAAAGATGGTTCAAATCTCATACAAATCTTCGTCATGGATATTTCAAGAGGAATGATAATATCATTCCTACACCGGAAATAAGGTGAAAGATGTATCATCCACTCATACGCATTCTACCTAAAACCGGATACGCATCAATTTCACCTGAAACTTGCGTCAAAATTCGTTTTACAACGCATTGCCCGTCTAAAAACGTCACCGTTTTGCATAACAATACGTCCGTAATTTGCGGTTCGAAAACGTTTACGTTTACCAACACAACTAACACACACACACATACACACACCAACACTCCGAGGTTCGTTTAGTAATTATCTAATCAGAACAAGACCGCTCGGTCGGTACGCGTCAATCCCTGTCGATCTATCTTTGTCAGTGTTTGTAAAAAGTGGGATGCAGTGGCGGCGTACGTGTCCCGTTCTTATCACACAAACCAGAATATTCAAATGTGTTACTCATAATTAGTGGAAGCGATTAGGTATCTGGCTTCCTGTACAAATGAACTCTCTGCGTATTTGTTTCGAATAGATAACGTGCGCTTGGAGATCCGTTGCGTTCGTCTCACCTTCGTTAATGTAGCGTGCGAGACAGGAAAATCGAAAAGTTACATGTAATTGAATCGCGCAATTAGCATCTTCCTGTTTTTGTGGTCTTATCAATAACTTCGCGATTAAGGCACATTTTTCTAATGAAGTGATAGTCATTGTTACGACACCGATTTAGATAATTACAAAAATGCACATTTCCACACCTATATTGTCATCCTCACTCAAAAAAACGATAAAATACATGTGGAAGTGTAATTGGAGATACCAATTTGAACGCGATAAAGATAGCCGCTGGTTCAGTTTGCACTTTTAATTGCGATTCTTTGGTATTCTCAATGATATGTTTGCTTCTAATTCAGAGAACAAAGTGAGATGTCTGTGATTTTAAACTAATTGAAGTAAAACGGTTTTTATGATTACCATCCCAATTTGCGATAGGAAGATATGACGCGTGACCTGAAAACGACAAATTACATATTTATCGAAATACTTACTTGAATGGTAATAATCTGATTAAATAAGCGGATTGTGTTTTTGCATATCGATAACTATCAGTGGTACAATTGAACGCGTTAAGATCTATGCGAATTAGGGCAAATAAAATTAATCCCTAAACCCTAAATCGAGTAGATCCTAAAGCGTTCAATTATACCGTTGATAGTTATCGATATGCAAGAAACATATAATCTGGTCTCTGGTAATAAATTCCATTCAATTTCTAGATAAAAGTTCGAATTATAAGTCATTCAAGATCTTCATTTATATCTTTGAGATTGGACAGGTTCTCTTATATTTAATTCTTACGTACGTTGTTTTATATCGCCATCAATGTCGGGTCCATTCTCTTTTATCGACTTCGACGGCACTAAACGCGCAAGCAAAGAATGTCTTTACTATCATACCGCTCGTTACGATACCGAGGTGAATTTCGTCGGTGCGAGAGCATCGAGTATGAGAAAATTGTTATTTCATACGTTCGCGAATTGCTTTATACGAGGAATTTAGCACGGTAAAAGTCACTTAAATTTTATTTCCGGGGACGTTTCGAACGCCATCTCATTTGTGACGATGGCTGTAATTATATACGATTTTATCGAGTTAGGAACCGAAATAGAATAGTCATTTCTCTCTCCCTCTTAGGCGAATTCCAGGTTTACTAGATGTATGAAGTCCATTTCTTACATGTTTTTCTTCTCTCCGTTTGTGCTAGCCTTTACACAATAATACGATAAAGTCAATTTTGCAACCTTTTTCTTTAGAATGTTATCACGAATGTGGATTTTCTCGGTTTTTGGCAAAATTCGAAGTTCAATAAGCGACTGGTCTTGGCGGGAGTACTAACTTCAGTCACTCACTAGGGCCAGATTTGTAACTTTTTACTATTCTTTTCAAAAATAAAAGCTCGCTTTGGTCGAGCTTACAGGACATATTTCGGCTTTAGTACGAGATACGCGATTCTTACAAGAATATACTATTTTATAGTAATAATAATATCCTCTGCAAATTTGGATTCAACTAGAATTATATCGTAGTAACAAGCGTCCTCAAGTTCAAGTTTCCTAATCAAAGTACAAGAAACAATACGAAGTATCCACAACGTGACGTACGTCAGCAAATAAATAAAGAATTACATGTAAGCACTTTTGAAAGTTAACCACATTAATCCCACTGACAATGGGTAACAAGATCAATAAAATTCCGAGAATCTCAAATTAATTATTCGTAATTTCGTTTCGTGATAGTGGCTCGTTATGTGTCGGTTAGCTTATTATTAATGCCTTTTCGATTAGATATATCCAGGCGTTTCCTTCCGTGAAATCTTTTTGTTATCTTCGTTCCAGCCGCAGCATCATAAACAGAGCGTTTGGAAGTGTCCTAATTTGGATGTATTTAGTTACGTTCCCTAGCATGGTGTCAAGTTTTTCAATATTATATACATAGTTTTCTAAAATGCTTGTAACTTTAGAATATTGGTTTAATATTCGCTCATATTCATTTCTTCTCTCTAAATGAAAAAGTTGATGAGTTTGTGGTTTGAGTAGGTTTGAGATTTGCCGAATTTCTCTGATAGTTTAGACTAATGGACACGGATACAGAAATGAGCTTTTGCTTCTTTCTAAACTGCAGTCATTATTGCCATAAGATTAACCGAATTTCTCTGCTAGTTTTGACTAAATGTATCTATTCTGCGTGATAATGTGTGAAGCACAAAAAGAATTTAAGATTACTTACTCCAGCACATTTACATAATATCTACTGATAATCCTTCTGGAAAGATTATGTTATTGCAGCAATCATCTTGTGATCAAATAAATTTAACTAAATATTATAACCAAGGTGATCATAGAAATTTCAATATTGAATGTCATAACCGAAACGTTGAGTTTCCTAAGAAAAGATGCAGATTCAAGATGAAAGGTGCTATATGCAAATTTATTTCCCGTTAGAACCTATACTACATTTCAAGATATTTTGTTAACTCTTCCTTAAAATCGCTTGAAATTAAAGTCTAATGTCTCTTTAAGTCTGAACTATTCTTAATTGTTATTAATGGTAACTCTCAAGTATCTTGCACCAACTCCAACATTGCAAAATTTTAATCCAGTTTGTAGGTGAAGGCTTCCCAGTAAAGAAGGTGTTCTTAATACAATTATTTTCTTTTATTCTTCTGATTCTTCTTCACTATGATTTAGGGAAAGGCACTTCGGCATTCGTGATACTAATGTCCTATTACCCTATTTCCTCTTCTCTTCTGCCGCTTTTCCGCCATGATTCTGGGAAAGGTACTTCCACGTTAATGATAGTAAGCTGTTATTGTTTTACTTTTTCTTCTCTTCCTTGTTCTTCATTCAAACCAGGATACTTTGTTGATTGTGACGGTAGTATCTACTCTTAACCTTCCTATACTCACGTCAAAATGAAAGACGTATACTATACTATATAAATCGGTCTCACAGACCGTATGCGTGAGTATAGGAAGGTTAACAATGAAGAATGAAAAGGAAGAAGAAATTTCTCTTCATTCGTGGCTGGATACTTTTATATGGGCGATGCACATATCTTGTTCCTTCATTTCTTCCTTTTTTGTAGTTCGAGTATTGGTGAACAAATCAAGAATCGGCATTAAATTAAATTTGGGCATTTAATTCGAAAATAAAAATGTTTACTAAACCATCTAAAAGTCATGTCAAAATTATCTCATATCTGGACACATCGATTATATCCTAATGCTTGCCAACTTTTAAAGTTCATTATTACCTGAAAAATACTGAAACGATTAGTGTTAAATATTGACACGCAACAAAATACGGAGAAGGTTTCTATCAATATTCTCGGTTTCAAATTGAGATTTACTCTCGGAGTGCTTCATCTTTATGGCGTTGATCCTAAATTCTTTTTGTCTCGCCTAGTCCTCCCCTAAACTTTGAGCTTGTCATACACTTGCTACGGTCGCGGACTAAGCCAGCCCAAGCCACTAAATCTAGATCGTTACCATCAGTACAGAACTGACACCGTTCCTTAATGTAGCCATCGGTGCGGATCCTCCTTCTGAAGATAGGACTTTATTTACTCTAATATCTTCATCAAATTGCGAGCGTAATCTTTAGTCTACTTAACGAGTTCCTTTAGAATGTGGAAGGTCAAATCTGCTGAAGAAAGTCAGAATCTTTCTTATATATATATATATATATCACTAGATAAAGAACAGTGTCTTCAGTCTAGATGATACACCCTCGTAATCTGTCGAATCTCAAATTCATTGTTGGAAATGTAAGAAGGAAATCACCGGCCCAAGTTCTTTGTTATCGTCAGAAAATAACTTTCTACTATCCTATTAAACCGTTTCATCTGTATGTATGACATGAATTTGGGTAATTTGTCGAAATACTAAACGCCTGACAAGCTTTCTAAAATATCAAAGCTTTAAGCTTTGTACCACTGCCATACGTTGCGGAAACTGGTCAGGTGCTAACTGTCATTAAAATATCTAGATGATCCTCTTCCAACACCGGTGAGGAGAGATGAAAACATGAATAGTGTTAGAAAATATGTTGTATTATCTAACTAAAACAGGAAAGTTCGTGGTTTAGAATGACTTTAAATAGAACGGTCATTATGTTTATTACGCCAATTTGAGCACCTACATATTTCAACAGAATGAAGATCAGTGATAAACAGAGGAAGATCAAGACCATTACGCGAAATGACAAATTGATATGAAAGGAAAAGATAATGTCGAGGAAAATGATGGAAGAAACAAAAAAGAATCTGTAGGCAGGCGATGGACATAAAAAGTGTACTAATCCATGCTGCGCAGCTAAATTCTCACAACTCCAAGCGAGAATGACCAATCTTCCATGGGACCGCTTAGTCGGATATAGAGTGTGTCCCAAATCGAGTGGGATTGCATGGCTAACTTTCTTGTTATTGAAGATGGAGATTTGGTTAAATGGGATATGCTTTGCAGTTTTATATGCTGACTAAAGGTCTGAAAAAAAAATAGAAAGCTTGCATTTTCTTGTGCATCAAAGATATTCGTAAGTATAAGAGATACGAAACAAGATTTCATATGAAAGTCACTGGTTTCGTTACGACCAATTTAGAATTGATGTCGAACAAAAACTTAAGGTGCCTACTTTTGAGGTACTTGTATCAACTTCCTTAAGTTAAATAGATGCCATATTGGATTTTTAGGTTATTGAATAGAATTTTTTATTCTCTGTTCCACGACGTAAGATAGCATATAGTTGAATAAAAAGTACCAGTTAAATTTTTTTGACATCTTAATCGAGTAGGCTTATATAGATCCAAACAGAAACAAACAAACTTTGTTTATTTTATTATAATAGAATTTCTTATTCTCTTTTTAACGGTGTAAGATAACGTATGATGGAATAAACGATACCAGCAAATTTATTTTTGTTGTGCACTTTAATTAAGTAAGCTCTCATCGAACCAAACAATATTAGGTGAAACTTATATTTATGTTTTATGGTAGAGTAGGTAACTCTGTTTCATTATTTTAACATTTTCCATATTACTTCGTTCGTATTATTTTCATTCCGTATAACTATCGTGCACGTTTATGCGCTGAGATTATTCGTCCGTTTCGTGTACGTAGTCTCCGAGGTGGCGATTTTCTTCAAGTATCAACATAAGATGACTGGATGTGACTTCTATGTAGTTTGTCATCTTGGATCGCGTTTTCGGCGACGTTCGAATCTGTATTGGTTTAGATAATTGGTATCGCATAATGTGTTTTCTTGTAGATCATGTTACCTGTTTATGAAGCTGTTGTTAAGTTCACACTTTTTCGGTAACCAGTTCATCGCCGTACATTATTTTAATTAGTTTATCTCCGAACCTTATTGAATAGATTCCTTTCATTATTCGTTAGCCCGTGTTCAAAGCATTTAAAATTTTATTGTTCAATCAACTATGTTTAGCTAACAACAGCCATCATTTTGAATATTTCATGTGATAATTCGGATCAGTTATGTTATTTTAAATAAACTTTGTTTGTTTCTGTTTGGATCCATATAAGCCAACTTCATTAAAATGTAAAAGAAAAGGATTTTACCAGTATAATTTATTCAATCTTATATCGTTGAAGAGAGAATAACAAATTCTATCGAGTTAGCAAAAAATTCAATATGGCAGTCATTTAATTTAAGGAAGTTTATACGAGTACTTCAAAAGCAGCCTCCTTCAATTTTTGTTTGACATGAATTTTGAATTGGTCTTATCGAAAACAGTGACTTTCATACGAAACTTTTTTTCGTGTTTCTTATACTTACGAAGATATTTGACGTACAAGAAAATAACAGTTTGTATAAAATAACTTCTGAAAGGATCGACATTTTGAACTTTTCCAAACAGATTTTAAATTAACATAAAAGTTGCAACACATATCCCATTTAAGCCAATCGCCATCTTCAATAATAAGAAAGTTACCCATGCAATTCCACTCGATCTGGGACACATGGTGTAGTTATCCTCGGTAAGAAGGAAATTACGATGAAGGAAACGCACTTTTTCTGTGCGTTTATCATAAATTTTTTTACGAAGTATGAATTTGGAGGTACTCATTGTCAGATTGAAATGGTGTGTGTAAGAGTCATATACTTTGGAAAAATATTCTATAGTCTGATAGACTTGAAGTCTATTCCTCTTTAAATTCACAGCTCCCAACATAGATTTCCCTTCTTTATTCAAAGGTTTTCTATCGATTTTCTCTAACCACATGTAACCCACCCAAACAGATTAAACAGGGGCAAATTTTCTTAATAATTAGTTTGGGACATTTGTTCCTGTCAGCGATCCAAAACACATTTTTAAGATTTCCTCCCGGATTAAAGGCATGGATATCATTAATTTTGGATGTGCCGCGTTTACGAAAATAATTGCAGTCCGATGGTCGGAAATTATCTAAGCCCGTTCTTACTTTTATTGCGGCCGCGAAAGTTCGAAAGCCCGAACGCCGCATGTGAACCGGAAGAAGTTGCGCTCGCTGGCGCGCCGCGTGGAAAGGGGGTAAGGCGTAATGGAAAAGAAAAAAGAAGAAGAAGAGGAGACCCGACGTAATTACGGAAATTTAATTAGAACTAATTAAAGACCGAAAACGGAATGGTAACAGAAGTAGGAGCGGTGACTCCGGCACTTCGTACTCCTCGTTCTCCCTTTCCTTTCCTTGCGCTTTTCCTCCTTTTTTCTTCCTCTTCTTACTACTTCGCTTATTTTCTGGAACCCGTAGCCGTTCTAGGCGTGGTTTCGGCGCCGGCCGTGTGTTTCGTTCGCCACCCCTTCCGTTGACGATGTCTTAGCACACCTCTTCCTACGTATATGACGATAATATACATAGCTAGGTAATTAATGCTGCGACCTCGACTATTTGCATGTCGCCTTATTATCTATGCAAATAAACCGCCGCTGAAGTACGGCGCCTCCATGTAGTGGCTATCCGGCCATCTATGTATATACACGTGTACGAGTTCAGGGGGAAATTACTAATTTTCTAAGTTACCGGACCGATAGTTACGCGTCATGCATTTAACTCCGGAGAAGCCACCCCTTTAGGGTACGAAATTGACAAATTGCATCTCCGTCCACCCGACCACCTTCGCTACGTGTCGCTCGAGATGTAGAACGGACGCATCTCAGATAGAAGTTAACTGAAATTGTCGACGAAATTTGATGTGGGTTTCATAATTTACGTCCTAACCAAATCCGATATGTGTTTATGAAAGTTAAAAAATTCAGAATTACGTAATTAAGCAACATAACGGTGAGTAAGATTGACCGCAGAATGTGTCAGCTTCCAACTCGTGCTCTATTTGTATCTAAAATAGATCGTGAATCAAATAAATTATCATTTGCAGTATGATTCTTTTGTATCTATGCACTAGTTATAGATGGAAATCTAGGAGTTTTTGCGAAATCCGTTTTAAGCATCCTACAAGTTGAAAGAATTGATGAAACCAAGAAACGTTAAAGATAGGAAGGAGATGCAGCCAGGAAGTTCATAATTTTAAGAAAAATAGCGTGAAGGATTTATCGTACGTTTTAGCTAATCCCCCGAAGTCCGTCTTGTTTTCCTTTGATCTCACCTTTGGGTCTCACTCATCTTAATTGGAATCCATGCATGACATTCTTTTATTCATTCGAAATTAATTATTAATAAGGACTATGTGGTTCTGAATTCATACATTCTTCTGCTACTTGTACATCATTTTTTATTTGATAAAATTTATTTTACTTTATATTGTGTTTTATTGATATTTTGTATTTCTTTTCTTTGGTTCTGTACGCATATTGTCATTTAGTTGTCTTATATCTAGATTAATATTGCATATGATTTATTTTTGAGTATTTCTGTTTGAGTATTTTTTTTTTTTCGTATAATCAACTTTGTTGATCTGTAATTGGTCTATACTGTTAATAATCTGGCAATAATCATTATTATTATTTCATTATATTCGGCTAGCATTTGGTTAATGAATTTTTATAATTTTCTGTATTTGGGTTTAACCTGTTGAAAATAAACGGTTATTATTATTATAACAAATTTGGACACCTTTTATCAGTCTATACGTGCGTTATTC
The DNA here is from genome assembly GCA_038088585.1 of Chrysina gloriosa. Taxonomy (NCBI): domain Eukaryota; kingdom Metazoa; phylum Arthropoda; class Insecta; order Coleoptera; family Scarabaeidae; genus Chrysina; species Chrysina gloriosa. The sequence goes on along the minus strand of CM076093.1, from coordinate 22,223,152 downwards.
TTGTACAATCTCCGCAAAAAAGGTAAAGAAAGAAATGGTGGACTATGTACGATGCACCAGACAAGACTCCATAGAAAAATTGAAATCGCACCTGCAGTTTGGCCATCAGTTATCGTGTTTCATTAACTGTTCTCGAAAATCATAAAAACTCTACAAACTGGAGTCGCAACCAGCCTAAGACAGAAATTTATTGGACAAGTGTTGCACCCTCAGCGGAGAACATCTTAGAGAGAAAAAGCTACACAAAATTACACAACTTTGATGTTAATCAAATTCTGAACTGGATTAACCACATCAGTAAACTCCTCATCGCATAATCTTTAATTCATTGCAACAGGGCCAGCATCTTCAGCTGTATTTCATAGAAATCATTACCTTGTGAATTAAGTTTACTGATTCGTCGATTGATCAGTAGATGAGAGATGATCAATATTGAACACCTCATCGTATTAACGTATTATAACCTCTTGTTTCTTGAAGTTAACGAAGTTAGTGGTTACCTAACGAAAACATTACAGAAATTGTCTCCTATTCTCCTTTATGAGACGACCCTCAGGTCGTTCTGAACCTTCGTAGATATAACCTCATCAACAGTTGGTCATTGCGAACCTCTTCGTGTCATAACGCAGAGTTCGTGGTTTTGGTACGAATTGATTAAGATCTTGGAATTAAGACGTCCATGCACTTTTCTGTGTGTTGTTCTTTTACTGTATCACCTTTTGAAGTACACGACCTCCTAAATCCTCTGTCCAAAAGGGCTACAACATCAAAGGAGGAAATACATAATTTTTAATTTCTCGAGCAAATTCTTTCCAAAGTGTGCACTTGGGGTCGTATCTTTGAGAACATCTATGTGATATTGGTTATATACTCTAAAGATCATCTACCTTCCCCCTTTAGAACATCAGTAGGGCGCCCAACGCACTTTCTTAGTTAAAATGATATACCTTTACTCGTAACTAAGACGAGAAAATGGACGTAATGTCATGGAATTTTCCATCAGTTTAGGTCCAAAACCACCCGGTTTTCACCGGGAACCATCCATAATTTTCACTGTTATTTACAAACGGCCCTCGAGAGAACTTAACACCACAGAAACTAGATTTGATTTTTGAGAAATAAAGTTTGACAGGCATTTTGTCCTTGTTGCTAATACTTTGAGGTAACTCGACTATACCAAAAAGACATTATCCTCTGCATTTACAGGCTAAATCTTTTTGCTGCAATTTTTTCTTCAAAATGTACGTAATTTACTATTACTACTTATTACTATATTGCAAAAGGGATTGTAGTCAAGCTTTTCGATGTCAGTCGATTAATAGCGTAACTTCAACTTTCATGAAAATTTAACTAAATGCCAGACTACTTCCTGGTTCCTCATCCTGCATGTGGAAGTCATTAGGACTTCTTGGAGAATCTATAAACTACAACTTTCAGCATAACATCAAATTTGCGAATGCCCAAGAAGGAAAACTTTTTCGCCCGACCAAAACATCCAAGCCGCCGTCTCTGTCGTCGCCAAACGGCGAAAGCAATCAAGCGATAATTATTGTGGAGTTTTAGAGGTACTTTAATTAACGACCGCGTAAACGGCGATCTTTCCCTCGGTTTCCGTCCTTATCACGCCGTCCTCGTAGCAATCGGAAAGATGCACCACCGTAAGACCTCACCTTCCGCCGCCTTCCTCCCTCCATCGCCGCCTAAATCCGAAAGAATGACAATTTAATTTCGACAGAGAGTTAAGTTTTAGATCTCCGGTAGCGCCACCGCCGAAACGCCCCGGTTTTATATCCGACCATTTACCCTTTCGGTGGAAAAGGCACCGCCACCCCATCCATTCTCCGCCTCTGCCGATCTACTACTAACGACGCCCCAGCACCGCCACCCAAGTAATAAGATCATCATAGATCAGCATCCACTGATGCCATCTCGCGTTCTCCTTACCCGCCATCTCCGTTTCTCCATCTCACCCTCTCTCTGTCTTTTTGCTTCGTTCCATACGGTTCTGGCACAGCGAGCGCGCCATGTCGGACTTTGAAAACGTTAATTAAACTTAATTAAAAGAACTCCCTGCCACCGCTGCTTGAGAGGTACCAGGATGCATGGCTAATCTTCGGACAAATTAATTGGCCTTAGCATAAGTAATGCAGTTCGGTTTTTAGGGGAACGGATCCGCGCGACGGAGATGGAAAGCAATATTGCGAATATGTCGCTCCTTTTTTAAAGTTTAATCGTCTTAGGCTTTCCGAAGGCGAAGAGTTTAATTCCTCGAAAACCCTTGATAATACTCGATTAGGTCTCCCCCTTGTTGATTACCACCTCAACTAAATCGACGGTGCTTATCGGCAGGCACGTTTAAAGAAAAATTTTGTGCAGATACTTAAGACACCGGGATTGTATCCGTAAATCGATACGATGCGATTCAACCTGTCAAAAATCATTTTTGTCAGATTTTTAAGTAATTTGGATACGGAAAGAGGTGGATACTTTTCGAGTGAAAATTACGGAGATCGGAGCTATTAAGGATGATTAATTTAAGAATTTATTAGTAAGCAGGCAGTAACGTCGACCACGGGTGTGGGTAACGAACGGAGAATCCTCCTCGAACGAAGTGGAATAAAGCAGGGACGAACCTGCGATAATGTTTTATGGGAAGATTCGCGGGAGGATTCAACGAGTTCCCTTTTTCTCCGGACTGAATTATATCCTTTCACTCTATCCCATCATTAGCATAAAACACGCTTTATAATAAATTGGATCGTTTAAATAAAACGCATAATTACTTTAACCTACTTGCGGTCGAGAGAGCTGCTCGCCTAAGAAGAATAAAAGATTTACCACCTGACAAAGAAGGGTGAACTTAAAGTGATCATCCGTGTTTTTCCTTAGTCAGTTAAGTAATTACTTGAAGAGTATGTTTGACGTCGGTGATTGGTTTAACACTATTAGAGATTCTTCTGATATTCCCAAGTTAGTTTTTTAAAACGAATCTTATTCTACGTGTTACCAGTGAATGAAGAGCAAGCTCCACAGATTCTCTTTAAACAAATCCAACTTGTTTCGTTCCGTCTCTCATATGATACACACAGATCCAGGTCTTCTTCATGTTCATTTTTCTTTTATTCAGACTTCTACGTAGTCTCCAGCTTTTTCATTGCGCGATTTGGAATGAAGATATAACAACTACGAGCTTTCGTAATAGTCCTCTTTTGAAACCGTCTTCAGCTCACGTGTTACATCCGCTCGTTCCCCAAACCACTGCTCATTCGAATCAATTCTTATTTGTGCGACCAAAAGGAAATTTTGCAGTGACACTTTGGCAAGAATATAGAGAGTGGGAGCATCCTGATCAACTAATTTGACGAAATTACTGCCGAAAAGATTGTTTTAGAGACAAAAAAACAAATTCTCTGGGATCCAGTTACTCAGTAGCTGATGTTTTTGTATTTTTGGAAAGAAACGTCTAAAATGTTCTCATCAATCCCGCTCGATCTTAATTTTATGCTTCTCTCCCTGTATTACCGCGGGGAAGAGGAAATGCGGGTAAAAATAATGTTGAATTTACCACGCCAATAAACAAGTTTCGTTGTTGTTGATTGTACCATTCATCGTTGAAATCCTCCATCGTCCATTTCACATAAAAAGATGCTGACGCACGAATTGCTGTGCTACCACGCCTTCCCATATAAAAGGAAGAAGTTCGTACATATTGATATATATATAGAAACTAATGTTCCGATCGCATTCACCAATACCAAATCCAGTTTAAAGATCACAATTTTTTATGGCCAATGAGATTCTTGCAATTTTAAGGGAAAGAAAATTATTTCTTTTTCCTCGAGGGAATTCCGATTTGGGAGGCGTGGCTGTCTAATTTTCGCGTAAGTTTTTCGATCTACATCCCGTTTTATGTCATTATGGCCAAATATTTTAAGAGCAATTGAATTTGATTCTTGTTCTTGTATCCAATAAGATTTTATTTTGATGTCATTACTTTCTTAGGCTGGAAGTTAAATTTGTTTCTTTTGATGGTCATTTCGTTAGTATTGCTAATGCGATTGTATCGATATAGACAAAATACGTGAAATTTTTTAAGATATGGATATATTAATGCGTGTAATTTTAAAGTCAAAATAGTTCGTAATTTGAATGTATATACTCTTCTACGAGATGTATAAATAAAGGAATGAGACTGGCAGCGTAGTGTTCAATCCTGCAATACTAATGACTAGAGACTTGGAAGGCAGGTGAACATGTGATACGCCATCAGTGCGAGTTGTAACTCGCCAGAGTCACGTTGTTTATCCGTAACGAGTTTTCTAGTGAAGCAGATTTTGCTTGAGCGTTCTAACAACGAGTGACACGAATTTTGACCAACGGTTTACGATCAGATTTGGCTAAAGGCGTCCGTTGACTTTTTAGAATCGATTGAAGATGATCCACATTTTCCGGAACATGCCATTACCGGTAACGAGACTTCGGTGTTTGAGTACTACCCAGAAACCAATCTTCACAGCATAGAATAGCACACTTCCAGCTCTCCAGGACCAAGAAAAGCAACAATGAGCAAATCACATGTCAAAAGTATGCTGATTTGAATTTTTATAGCCAAAAAGAATTTGTGCCTCCAGGCCAAACGGTTAATCAACACTTTTACCAAAATAAAAAAATTCGAAAGAGGTAATGTGTGTGAGACCAAAGGTCAAAGAGGACTGGGTATTGCATCACGACAAGGCACCTTATCACACAGCAATTTTAACAAACCGTTCTTTTGAGCAATGAGAGCATTCTTGTCGCGCCTCGTCCTTCATATTTGCCCGGCTTGAGCTCTTGTGACTCTTATTCTTCCTGAGATTGAAACAACACTTAAAGGAACGTCGTTTTGGGGCACTGAATAAGACTCAAACGGCTGTAACTGAGCTGAAGGAAGCTATTCCAGTATCCGAGTTCCAGTACGCTGTGTGACTTTTCAAAGCAGTTACTTTGAAGGGGTATAAAAATACAAAGGACAACGTATAAAAGTGAAAAGCTTAGTGAGACAAACTAAACAAGTTTCTTGAGAAGAATTTGGTGCTAGGTTTGAAGAAAACAGCAGTGGAAGCCATGAACTGAAAAAGCGAAGAAAAGACAGAAGAATACAAATGAAGTAGATAAAATACTAACAAATGAAGACCAAATCACCAATAGGTGGAAAGAACACTTCGAAGAATTGCTGAACCAAAGTGAAACAAACAACAAAGAAGGGGACACAATTACAAGTAATACAATAGTAGAAGGTGAAGATATTATAAGCGCGGAAGAAATAGTACAAGTCATCGCACACCTAAAAGTCGGCAAATCTGCAAGACACGACAGGATCATGCCGGAGATGATGAAAAACTTGGGACCAATAGGCACGGAAATAACCCGAGAATTATGTAACAAAGCTTGATGTGGATGTGTACCAAAAGACTGGGAAATTGGAATAATTCTTCGTATACACAAGAAAGGAGACACGAAAACTTGCGAATCACATTGCTGAGTGTAGTATCCAAAACATATGAGCTTAAACTGAAGGACGCAATCGATCAAGATTTTGTAGAATCACAAAGTGAACTTAGAAATGGAAGAAGCACGCAAGACCACATATTTACGCTTAAACCGATGATTAAGAAGAACAAAGAGATGAGTACAAAATACAGCAGTTTTAGATTTAGAAAAAGCCTTTGACAGTGTCTCACGAAAAAAAGTATGAAAAAGTCTAGAATGAAGAAAAATCAGACCCAAACTAATACAATCAATACAAAGTCTGTACAAGAACAATAAATGCTATGCCAGAACGGAGAAGGTGCAGTGAAAAATCTTCGAGATAAATGATGGGCTACGACAAGGCGGAATACTAAGCCCTACACTGTTCATTGCAACCATAGATGATGTCATGAGAGGGTTGTAGTTGCATACTCTAAAATGAGTCCAATTAGAATATCGGACTGTCCTTTTGCGGACGGCGTGGTAATTTTAGCTAAAAACGAAAAAGAACTACAACATAACCTGACAACGTGCAAATAAAAACTTGCAAAGGGAAGTCTGGAAATCAGTATGGAAAGACGAAGGTAATGATGCTTGGGATAGAAAATGAACAATTAAATGTAGAAATTGGAAATGCAAAGCTTGAACGAGTGACAACGTACAAATACCTGGGAACCAGCATAAGTGAGAGAACAACTGATAGTGGACCCGATTATGGACTTGCTTGAAAAGAACGCACTGAAATGGTTTGGCCACATGTGCAGAATGAAGAATGAAAGCCAGATTAAATAAGTATAGGAGGCAAGAGTGCAAAGTAGAAGAGGGCGAGGACGACCTTACCCCAAATGATAGACAGGTTTTAGATTATATATATATGGTTTGGAGGGTACTTTGGTCCCTACTTTATTTACTCACCTTGTAGATCCAAAGCAATAAATTCATGAAATAAAATATTTCTTATTAACGTAGACAATTGTTTTTGGCACACATGAAGGTGGTACCTAGCCTCTAACAGAGGGAACTTCAACTTTTGAAAACAATTCTAATGTGCTTCACTACTTCTAGGTATATACTCGGATATATTCGAAATAATAAATTCCGGCTCTTTTCAAAAAGTGAAAAGGTTGTCATCCTCCACACATTCAATGCGTTCGTAAATGTAGAATCATGAAAAGCCGTCCATAGTACCAACTTTATAAAACTGTCTACACATCAAAGATTGCGGCGAAGTCTTTTGACAAATTCGTCGTCGATAATTCATTTTGTCCGTCTAATCTGGAATCGATGAGATCCCTGGAAGGTCGTAAAGGGCACCGCTGCGACGACTAAAATAAGAAGTCGCGCAAAAGTAGCAAAGTCGGAGGGCCATCCGTTCCGACATCCATAAATCGGTCGAGATGCGGCCGTCGATAACAGAAAATTGCACGAGACACATTCGGCTCATATCTGAGTCATATGCGTGAGGAAGTGTTGATGGAATGATAAGAGAATACGGCCCCCGGATCCCACGGGACGACTCCGGGCCCGGGCAACGGACGTTCTTATCTCCACGACCGATGGACACTAAAGTGACGAACAAGATTGGAACCTTCGTCTTCTTGTACCGACGCCTTGCGCCCCATAGCGATGCCGTCGCTTTATGATACACCTACAGCGCTCGAAAAAGCCCTGCCATCCGTACCCGAAGATAACCTCCCGAGATACTCCTGGGGAATCAAACGCTCTCCAACCTTGATATCACCGGGAAACGAAAACAAGATAACCAAGGTGATGTCGTGATGTCTGCGCCGCCAGTAGGAATCTGACAATTGTGGAAGTAATAGCTGCCGGTTGTTACACGGCCTGGCCGTAAAACTAACCGAGAAGACGGGGAGAGAACGGGATACTCCGTTGATACCATCGATGAGTTCTTGTCGAAATTGCCGACTTCGTCGTCGGTCGAAAGACTACGAAGAGCTATCGGGGAATCCTCGAAGCTTGCGATGATGGTAGTACTAGTAGCAGTAGTAGTAGTGGCAACAACGAAGCGTCTAGGATCCGGGAGACATAAGGGAAAACTATATGTTGATCCGAGCTGTTCCGCGCCACCGACAATCACCTTGAAGGGTCCCTTCGGGTTTGTGATGGACTTCCGGCGGCCGTAGGAAGTTGCCGCGCGCAGCCCGTCCTTTCCGTATTGTCTAAGAAAAGATCCTATCGGGTCGGACCGGGTCGTTACCATGTCGACGAATATGCTGCGTATGCTTAATGCGATTTTCAATGTGCAATATAGAAGGCGCGGGCACGCCGCAATAATCGTATTTGCGAACCCGAAGTCTCCGCAGGAACGTGTACGGTTAGGTATGGAAAATATGGTTATAGGAAAAGTTTTCGATTAAAGCGAACATTCGAGGATACTACGGGGACATTTTATGAAACATTATGCGTTTAATCTCCTATTTATACGCGTAATGTGTTAGCGAAATATGTGATAGTTTATGCTATTACGTATTATGATGATTAAGTAACCCTTATTGACGTGGGCTACTTACATATACAGTTTGGGAACAAACTCTTTTGTAAAATTTTATGATATAAGGTAGGTTTACGCACGTCTGAAGTGAATATCCATTAATTCTCGTATACTTTCTCATTGAATATTTCCTATGTAATAAATAATATTTATATAATATTTGAAACTTCATAGAAAAAATTGATATGTTCTAAATCAGACGAAATTCTGTGTACAGATGTTTCCGAAGATGTAGAATACGACTTTGACGTCAAGACTCGTGATATTTGTTCCGTTTCGGTGTTAGAGCTTACCAGAGCGATTCGTTCAGAACCACTTTTCACTTTCTCATTGAATATTTCTTCAATGAACCGTCTCTCGCAGCCGAAATTATTTTATCCCCAATGTGCACTACAAGAGCTTTAATTTGATGTGTAATAAGTCGTACTTCCGACCATTCCGATTTTCTTCAAAATTTCAAGGGGTACCCCTTTGAAATTTCAGAAAAAAATTCATATGTTCTAAATTAGACGAAATTCTCTGTACAGATGTTTTCGAAGGTGTAGAATACGATTTTTCCCCCAAAACTTGGAAAATTTGCTTCGGTTGGGTGCTAGAGCGTACCACAGCGATTCGTTCAGAACCACTTTTCACTTTCTCATTGAATATTTCCTTAGTTGACCGTCTCTCGTACCCAAAATTATTTTATCCCTAATCTGCACTAGAAGAGCTTTAATTTGATGTGTAATAAGTCGTACTTCCGAACATTTTGATTTTCTTCAAAATTTCAAGGGGTACCCTTTGAAACTTCAGAAAAAAATTAGTATGCTCTAAATTAGACGAAATTCTCTGTACAGATGTTTTCGAAGGTGTAGAATACGATTTTGACCTCAAAACGTGTGAAGTTTGCTTCGTTTCGATGTTAGAGCGTGCCAATGCGATTCGTCCAGAACCACTTTTCACTTTCTCATTGAATATTTCCTCAATCAACCGTCCCTCGCACCCAAAATTATTTTATCCCTAATCTGCACTAGAAGAGCTTTAATTTAATGTGTAATAAGTCGTACTTCCGAACATTTCGATTTTCTTCAAAATTTCAAGGGGTACCCCTTGAAACTTCAGAAAAAAATTAATATGTTCTAAATCAGACGAGATTCTGTGTACAGATGCTTTCGAAGGTGTAGAATACGATTTTGCCCTCAAAACTTGGAGAATTTGCTTCGGTTGGGTGCTAGAGCGTACCGCAGCGATTCCTTCAGAACCACTTTTCACTTTCTCATTGTATATTTCCTCAGTGAACCGTCTCTCGTACCCAAAATTATTTTATCCCCAATATGCACTACAAGAGCTTTAATTTGATGTGTAATAAGTCGTACTTCCGACCATTCCGATTTTCTTCAAAATTTCAGGGGTGCCCCTTTGAAATTTCAGAAAAATTCATATGTTCTAAATTAGACGAAATTCTCTGTACAGATGTTTTCGAAGGTGTAGAATACAATTTTTCCCCCAAAACTTGGAAAATTTGCTTCGGTTGGGTGCTAGAGCGTACCACAGCGATTCGTTCAGAACCACTTTTCACTTTCTCATTGAATATTTCCTCAGTTGACCGTCTCTCGTACCCAAAATTATTTTATACCTAATCTGCACTAGAAGAGCTTTAATTTTATGTGTAATAAGTCGTACTTCCGAACATTTTGATTTTCTTCAAAATTTCAAGGGGTACCCCTTTGAAACTTCAGAAAAAATTAATATGTTCTAAATCAGACGAGATTCTGTGTACAGATGCTTTCGAAGGTGTAGAATACGATTTTGACCTCAAAACGCGTGAAGTTTGCTTCGTTTCGATGTTAGAGCGTGCCAATGCGATTCGTCCAGAACCACTTTTCACATTCTCATTGAATATTTCCTCAATCAACCGTCCCTCGCACCCAAAATTATTTTATCCCTAATCTGCACTAGAAGAGCTTTAATTTAATGTGTAATAAGTCGTACTTCCGAACATTTCGATTTTCTTCAAAATTTCAAGGGGTACCCCTTGAAACTTCAGAAAAAAATTAATATGTTCTAAATCAGACGAGATTCTGTGTACAGATGCTTTCGAAGGTGTAGAATACGATTTTGCCCTCAAAACTTGGAGAATTTGCTTCGGTTGGGTGCTAGAGCGTACCGCAGCGATTCCTTCAGAACCACTTTTCACTTTCTCATTGTATATTTCCTCAGTGAACCGTCTCTCGTACCCAAAATTATTTTATCCCTAATCTGCACTAGAAGAGCTTTAATTTGATGTGTAATAAGTCGTACTTCCGAACATTTCGATTTTCTTCAAAATTTCAAGGGGTACCCCTTGAAACTTCAGAAAAGAAATTAATATGTTCTAAATCAGACGAGATTCTGTGTACAGATGTTTTCGAAGGTGTAGAATACGATTTTGCCCTCAAAACTTGGAGAATTTGCTTCGGTTGGGTCCTAGAGCGTACCACAGCGATTCCTTCAGAACCACTTTTCACTTTCTTATTGAAGTCTTCGAAATTTCAAGGGGTACCCTTTTGAAACTTCAGAGAAAAAAAAATAATATGTTCGAAATTACTAACATTTTGACATATCATGAACAAAAAAGGGCACGTTGCCTCAAAAGAAAATAGTTTTCGCTTCACCGTTAAAGCCAACTTGTTTTTCAAAAATTTAAAATATTTTCAAAACTCTATTCACACCAGCAGAACTTAATTTGCCAATCTCAAATTAAAATTCAAAAAATTTTAGTCCATCGCACCTCTTGTAACATCAATCCTGGGACATATTGTGTATATAGTGTCTGTAACGCCTCAGGTGGGGCTTCACCACTCCTTAGAGCCCTCTAGATCTATTGACTGGGGTGGATCAATCCCCACTTCTACTCTATATCTTCTCGTACAGCTTCCTCTATACTTTTATCTCCCTTGATTTGCTTTTCCAGTCTTTAATTCCGGTCCTGTCAATATTCCTTTTTACTTCCGCCATTCATTTCGATCTTGATCTTCCTCTTCTTCTCCTACCTCCCGGCTCCCAATCCAGCTTCGCGTACATTGCCATTCCTGGTCCCGATCTCCGAACATGCCCCAGCCATCTTACTCTCTGCTGTTTCATTCTTCTAACTATATCCATCTGCACTTGATGCAGGAGATCAACTCAATATTTTCTTTCCTCCTATAGTCGTTATCCCCCATTTTTACTGGTCCTAATATCAAACGAAATACCTTCCTTTCAATTATCCTTAATTATTCCTCTTGCGTTTTTGTCAAATTCGTTACTTCGGCAACGTACATTTTTCTAGGCCGAATCATTGTTTTGTGGACTTTAATCTTTGTGTTTCTCCCTAGTATTTTACTCTTTAGTTTTATTCTTGTAGTTGTTATTATTTCTTTCACTTCTGTCTCCCGCTCTACATTACTTGCTATAATGACCCCTACGTACTTATCTACTTCTAAGTCTCGCTCTTCGAAACTGTATTTCCCAATTTTAATTACACTATTTGTTTGTTGTTTCCCAAGTCGCATTATTTTGGTCTTCTCTTCGTTTAAACTTAGTCCCAGTTTCTTACCTTCCGCCACTATTTCGTTCAGAGTTCATAAAATTAAAATATCATGAAATTTTACCATAAGAAAAAATGCTATCCCCTGCTGTTCTTGTTCTTGTTTCTTTCCTCCCGAATTGAATACTGCATAGTCCTTTTTGTTTATTTCTCCGTGGTCTTGCCATCTTATTCCCTGTATCGCTACTATGTCCATTATCTTACTTCTACCACTTCGTGCACCTCACCACTTGCTAGCAGTGTTCTGACGTTCCACATGCCAAGCCTCAATTCTTCTTTCTTCGTACGTTTTCTTTGCTTTTTTCCATTTGGGTTTTTACAATCCTCTTCTTCCCTTTCATATCTCTTCATATTGCCATTTGGTTCGTTTTCCCGCTCGTATTCCGCTTTCGTTGCCATCTTTAGACCTCTCTTCGTTCCCATTTAGTTTTTTTAATTATAACCGGTTCTTGTCACGGCACGTATTCTTCATCTACCTTTATAGTTTTCCTCTTCGTCCGGAGATCTTTGGCTGATTGTTCTGGTCTTTATTGTGTTCGGTTCCTGTGTGTTATGTTGCTTCGCCTATTTAATGTCTCTTCCCACATCTTCCAGTGTGTATATTTTCCCGTTTATTAAAATTATTTTGGAGAATTAGCTTATAAATAAAGATATGCAAAATACTCGCACCTAAGTAAGTTGTAAATTTATTTATTATTAGATTATATAAATAGCATTTCTTTTTGCTAATAAATGAATAAATAAATAAATTTCGGATATACATATGCCACTCTTTCGAATTGTTAAACTTACAAATTATTGAACAGGTTCTAATTTACCAAATAAATGGATGCAATGAGTCCAAAACGGCAAGAACCTAATTTGAGATCAATTCTACAAATTTCCGAAAGCCTATATCGCTCCTTCTTGCTTCTTCTTCTGCCCAACTTCCTACTTAATATAATTGGAACGTAAACAATTCTTGCAATTTTAGGTACGTTTATTAATTACTTCCTCGCCTACGTTTCGCTCGTGTATTTATTATTAACGCCGAAGAACTTTTCAACATTCATTTCCTCCGTCGTTCCCGCCTCCCGCATCGCGCTCGAAAAACCGTACTTCCGCTGCAGTTGTGTCGAAAAGAGAAACGACCTCTCTACGAACGCGAAACTTAATAAAGGCCATAAGGTAGAGCAAATTGCCGGAAAAGTGGATTATTTCGTTTCCTACGTGGACAGGAGTTCATTAATTTCGAGACTGGCCCCTTACGTTGCGCGCCCCGTCTTCCCGTCGCCGCCGTCGCCGCCGCCTCCGTCCGTTCCGAGAGGAGTAACACCTTTTCGTGTTCCAGACTGGAGACATCGCCTGAGAACGGTATGCAAATGGAGACCCGAAGGGTCGCGGCGCGCTCTTTTTATGCGGAGGTGGCGACCGAGAAAGAGATGAGGGAAAGGGGATGGTGGTCGTTGCTTGACGTGGGATTGTCGCGGCTTGTGCTGTGGTCAGGTCGCGGCTGTTTAGCTACCTCAGCCGCCCACGATTCGGTAGTATTCCGTTTATGTAACTCCGGCAGACAATAACTTTATCAATTCCGACGGAGTCGTTTTGCGAAACTCGAAAGCGATTCCTCCGTTTCGGACGATCGGGGGTGCCTTACGAAAGTCATGAGAAATTTAGCTGACTGGTCGTGTTTTCCATTTCTCGGTGACGATTTGTTTTCCCAGTGAAAAATATCGTTCTCTTTTTGGTAGGAGCTCTTGCTCCTTTCTTTCGACTTCTTGTTAGTCAATATTCAAGTACTTGAAAACATCAAATTTATTGAGATTCGGAGAGATCTTTTGAAATAAACCACAATGCCAATACGAAGTGGTAACTACCATTATAAACAGGTTGCTTCGTAAACTAAAAGGGAATTAAGGTATTGGAGGTCTTAATACTACATATCTCAACTCAACTGGTTTATGAACACGGTTTAAAAGAGTCGCAGTTAAACATCTTCAAAACGAACGTCAGCATATTGAAGCATTCCTTAAAAAGATAGGATAATATTACGAGATGGTTTATCATATTGAATATTAATATGAATTGCAAGGATCTTTTGTAGGATGAGGCCGTATCTGGCCATGTTCTCAAAGTTCTCGTAAGTAAAACTGACTTTCTTGTTTATGATCAGTAGAGAAAGTCGGTATATGTTAAATATAATCATAAGTCACTACCTCAGTCATCGGAATCAAAATTTTAGAGTGTACTTTGTAACACAGTAAACAAAAAATAAAGGAAACGCTTCTTAGCTACAAACATCAGGCAGTGGCCTTCGCAGATGATCTAACCATGATGAAGTCGGAAAAAGGGCTGAAAATAACCGCGGAGCTACTGATAAGAGAACTAAAAGGATATGGACTGGAAATTAACTAGAAAAAGAACAAAATACTTAGTGATGGGAAGCACCGAATAGGAAACCGAAAATCTGACGATAAAAAGAATATAACTTCGAGAGGGTGAATCAGTTTATATACTTGGGGTACTGATATAAGGAAAAGTCCACGAAGAACAGGAAATCAGAGCAAAAATAATGAAAGGAAATCAAAAATTTGGCAGCTTAATCTTCCTATACTCACGTCAAAATGAAAAGCCTATACTATACTATATAAGTCGGTCTCACAGACCGTATGCGTGAGTATAGGAAGGTTAAAGTCACTGATGAGCTCCAAGTATGTACCCAGAAAGGCAAAAACCAGAATATATAAAAATGTAATAAGACCAACAGTAATCTATGTAGCAGAGACGTGAATACTGAACAAAACGGAAGAGGAGGAAATTGTAAACAGACGGGAAAGAAAAATAGTAAGAACTATCTTATCTATGGGGGAACAGAAGAGGGCTGAGACAGAAGGACGAAGGATGAATTGAAAAGACTGTAGAAGGAACCAAGTATAATAGGACAGATAAGAATACAATGAATTATATGGTTAGGCCATATAGAGAGAATGTCAAATGAACGAATGCCAAAGCCGGTAATGAAGAGGAAACCAATTGGGAGAAAAATAAGTGGGAAGTCGAGAAAAAGATGGAGTGAATGTGTGGAGGAAGACCCGAGATAAATGGGAATAATAGACTGGAAAACAAATGCGAGAGGCAGAAAAAAATAGAGACCAACAGTACACCGATTACCAGGAAGTGAATAAAAGTGAAAGTGGAAAACACGGCCTATACCCTCGAGACCTATTCAGCGATTTAATTATAATTACTTTTTGACAACTCTCTGAGCTGATGCAATCATATTTATAGTTTAAGCAGTAAATTGGACCGTGCATTTGATGCAATATACCATATGAGAGAAATTGTAAACCTGGACCTCCTGCTTTGCTTACGTTTGCTCACGCATGAGATATGGTATATTGGCATTGGGCAAATAAAAAGAGATTATTTGCACTGCATTATTCTTGCCACGTCGGACTTCATGTTGCGAGTATTTTAGAGAATTCAGGATCACAACATTGACTGAATGCCAAACAGTAGTTTAACAGAAGAGGAAGACTAAGAGAAACATGGCGGGAAACTGTGCAGCAAAGGGCACAAGGAAGAGGAATACGATGGGAGCAGTTCAACTTATCACAGAATAGAGAAACGTGGAAAGAAATAGCCGGGTCAACGCGACTCAACAGTCTTACATCTCATAGTAGGAAGTTTCAATGTATAGTATGAAGCCATCTGTATTCGTATAGCGCAACCTTATTTTATTCTAGTATAGCCGTTTCAAATAGTTGTAGTACTATTGATGCAAATTCAGCAACTCTCAAAATTTTCTACGAATGCTGATATAACCAGATCGACCAAGAGAAGAGAGAGCTGATGATTTGTCCTGTCTCCGACATACGATTCCTTTGCATGAGAAGGGACCGTACTACGCAGTAATTAGGGCTTTAATTTAGTTGCCCGGTCAGTTGAGACACTCACGGAATAGTACAAATTTCAATAATGATTTAAAGGAATACCTTATTGACAACTGCTTCTACAGCTTCGAATAGTTTATAACTGGAATCTTATTGTTTACTTATTTCTGAACTGTCTGTGAACATTTGATGTGAATTATTTTATATAAACTTGTTGTTTGTTATATAGGTATATATTTGACAATGTCAACACCTTGTAGGAGGTCAAAGACAGTACTCAAAACTTCTTATAATCTAATGGTATTCTAGAATGAAAATGTTGTCATAATTAAATTGTCCAAATATGCGGTATGAGTCATATGTACTTTGCCGTCTGTAATATACTTAATTGTGAAAACGACAGATGACTCATTTTAACCTTTTTAGAAAATCAAATATTTCAACATTTTTGCAGTTTAGCATGAAGATCTAAGAAAGTAGAGAAAGTTTTGTTTATTTAGAATAGTCAAGGCCTCGTGATACTCTCGATAATGGATTTCGTCCCAATAATGCAACGCAATCAAAATATCTACCTCGCTATTTATATTCCACTCATTTACATTGATTGCTATGTTTACCAGTCGATTGTGAAAATAAGATCGTCATTCGGGAGGAGGAAGTAAACAGCGCAGCAATATTATTTTTCGCGACTTTCCTGCAATGTAACTATACAAATATCGGAGGGATATTGAATATTTATGGCCTTCCTGTTCCATACGGGGCGAAGCAATTTCTCGACGTAAAAGCAAAACCGCCGCCGAATATCTCCGTGTAGAACGAACAATTAATTCCGACTGCATAAAAATGCACGTTCCCTTCTCGATGCGGAGATTCTCGAGCGTATCGGATAGAGAAGGAAAAATCCGTAGTGTGGGCGGTAACGGTTCCGAATCGGTATCCCGATAGTTTTGGGGAACATTTTTAATCTATTCCCTGAGTGTTTAGTGAGGTCGAAACCGGATGAAGGAGTCTCGGTGAATGGTCGGGTATAAATTTTTAAACCGCAACCGGTCGTTACTATGCAGATAGAAGGTGTATTTACATTCTTAGTGTCTTCCATTTTATATCTACGGCATAAATGCGGATTGGGATTTCCGAGGTGACTTTTTTTGCTTCCGTTCCTTCGTGCTTGCGTCGCCGATTCGGAAGTAAATTATTCTGGTATAGGAAGAAATTAAGTCGGAATTAGGCTGAAATTACATGGAAAATGGCAAAATTTTTATTGTTATTGGCCTTGAAGCGGTCGTCGATGGGAGAAAATAAAGTATTTATTGCCTACGTTTTCCTTTTTTCCTTTATAATAAGAGAGGCTTAATTTATTCCTCCATTTCTTGGGGAATGTTGTGCTTATTCGTTCAGTTCCGTTGTTTTGCAACGATATGTTCAAGAAGAACTTCAAATTAGAGCTAGTTTTACTTACTGTCATAATTTGATAATAGTTACACGGAACAAATTTCAGAAATATTAAATACAAAATTTAAAAGCATCCCCAATTCACTTCCATTTATTTGCTTGTTATTGAATTACCTCCATATCGATGTATTATCATACAGATTCGCTTAAGACGAAATATCCAGAAGGATCTATTTGTTTCCGAACAAAGTGCTAGAGACAAATGATACCGGGGATGGGCTCAAACTCAAGGAAAAATCATAAGAAGAAGTTATAAATGATATCCCTTAATCAATTTGATTCACAAGTCGTGTAGCTACTTTCACATTTAACCTCAAGGTTGAAGTGAACTGAATACAAAAGATCCCTGTTCCATAATGTATGTGATTTAAAGCGCTATCTTTCAAAACAAACTAATTCTTCGCAAGCATTTCTACAATATTTTTCCTACAGAAATATGCAACTTCCAAATCGCACTAAACCTGTTCCTCAATCAACACCTTCACCAATCCTGACAACAGACGAATCAAATCGTAGAATTGATCTTCGAAGTTAATACTTGAACTCGTTCCACCATCTTTAGTACATAGTGTCACATCTTTTAATGTATAGTCAATAGATCAGTCACCTATAAGCTCCCGCTAAAGCGTTCTTTATAGGAAGAAAATAAAATATTTTGGTACAATTACTATCGGAACACAACCTTTAAATTTGTGGACGAAAGACATAACAAAAACAGAAGAACGACTCAACATAAAATCATATCCAGAAGCCGCGAACGAAATCCCTTGAACTAATATCAACTCCAATGACATCATGTGCTTGAAAAAGTCGTAAACTAAGGTTAACTGTATTAAACTGAATGTTGAGGTAGTCAAGAACGTGTAAATTCATTGGATACCGCCTCTACACTTTCAGAAAACTTAAACGTCATAGAATCAACGAGAATAAGTATACGGATCTACATACTTATACATATACAAAAATTCTTTGTTTCCACAACTAAAATTCCATTCATATTCACCATCTTTCTAAAAATCGCAATAAAGGCAAATTCTATCTAATTTCTATAAGCCAATTTTACAGTTTACGGAATTGGAACGCTTCTCAGGAAAGTTCTTTGATTCTCGGTTAATATGGCGAATCGCCCCACGCTTTCCTGTAGCTCAAAGCTTTCTATCCGTCTGGGTTCTGTCAATGACCAGTCTGCTCTCCAGTAGCTGAGTCCCATTGTGTCTATCACTCAGTCTTCCCATGTTGTTCAGGCACCCTTTCACCCCTTGCCTATTACGTGTTAGATCCCGGTGGATTGCTCTATTTTTCGCTTAATGTTACCATCTCTAGAGGTGAGTGTATTTGTAAGTGCGAAGGATTTCTGCAGGTCTGAAAGAAACAAACGATAAATTAAAAGTTGGTGGTGATTTAGCCCTTCAAACGATATTCTTCTTGCTAATTTCAGAGAAGGGTTTATTATAGGTTATCTGACATAAAATATAATGTACCATCACGGGCTTTGGTTATGACCGGTCTTTTGAGGTACAGCCTGTGCTCCTATTACACCCGGCCTTTCATGTACGAAATTTGCTCGACGCTAAAACCGATACAATAACAGGAGCACAGGCTGTACCTCAGAAGACCGGACATAACCGAAGTCCATGATGGTACGGCTCTATATATTTAACGGTCTTCTTTTTAATACTAATATTCAAAATCAGTTTTTAGCTAATACAAGGGATAAGCTTATTGCGAATAAGAAAATCTAGCAGACTGTGAAAAACAACACACAGTGTTTCTTTAGAGCCACTTTTTATATGTGATTTGACGTATAGTTGTTGAAGTTATGTTCGTTATAACTCAGTTACTTATTTTTTAAGCCAGCAAGAAGTAACGAGCACTACGTAACTTGCAAAACTTCAGGAGTTACAATGTATTAGACTCTCGGAGAGGTCAAGGTGAAAAGTAAAATAAAATGGAATTAATCAGAGAGCACTTTCGAATCATAATTTACTATGATTTTAAAAGAGGTTTAACCGCTTATGAGTGCTAAGAGAGTTTAGATTCAGTTTCTAGTGGAGAAGCACCTTCCTTGGCTACAATTTACCGATGATACAAGGAATTTGAGCGCACAAGGAATTCTGTTCAGCATCAAAAAGGAGCAGGGCGTCCTCCTACGGCTGTTAACGACAAAAACATTGCTGTTGTTAAAAGAATAATTGAAGCGGACAATGCGGAAATAGAGCATTCATTCAAGATTGGATCCTCAGCTGTTAAAACAGTCATACACCTGCATTTAAGAAAGTGGTAAGTCGTTATGTGCCGCATCACCTTTCTGACTTCGAAAAATCAGAGCATGTGAGAATTTTCCATGAAATTTTAAATTTATTAAATAATGGCGGGCACCAAATTTTTTCCAATAGTGACAGGTGACGAAACTTATATTCCCTTTTTCGACCTTCCTACCCGCGAAAAGAGTCGTATACGGATTCACAAAGATGAGGAAGCTCCTGAAATGACTAGAAGCAGCGAGCTATAAAAGAGGCACTGTATGCCGGATTGTTCAGAAGTAAGTAAATACAATTAAGCTAAATATATGGAGAAAAGACAGTTACTGCTAAGAGTACACTGAAAAATGTTTGCCTGAAGCGTTGAATAGAGTTCCAGAGAAATGAATTATGCTCCATCATGACACTGCATCTTCCCATACGGCAGTTTCAACTCTCCAGTTTTTGGTTGAACAAAAAATATAAAAAAATAGTAGGACACCCGCCGTACTCACCTGATTTAGCAATGTGTGACTTTTGGCAATTTTTGGGCTTAAACGAAATTTGCGGAGTAAAAGATTTTTGTCTGAAGAAGACATTGTTACCGCAGTTCACGTTCGAAAATATTAACCGTGTTTTTTTATTCTCAATGATTTCCGCTTATGGCTCGTAGATTAAACTTGAATGTTGACTAGTCTCAATCTCAGCCTTTTTGGTTCGCGACATAATACTAGTGTTTCTAGTTTTGTAGTGTCAATATCGCTTGTGAGATCGTACAAAGGACATAATTTTAACTACAAAAATAAACACTAACCGGCACCTCCACCAATTACAACGTGAAATATAAACAATGTCATTGAACATTTAAATGTTTCACGATTTGTGTAATGACAAAGTCGTGTGCTTTGAAGTTGACACACGTGAACTTTTCGACAAATTCCGTTATTTCGGAGGAAGCCTATGCGGGCGAAGTGGTCACCCTAGTCAGCCGAATACGTACTGGTACCCGGTAACCGCAACCACCGCCCAGAACAAATTGCAGGAGACGCGACTCTTACCAAACCGGACTTTTCTCATGCCTTCTACACGCCACTTGCACCGTTGTATCCTATCTACATTTGTATACTTGCGTCGGACGCGTAGTAAAAGGAGAAATTCGTCGTCGTCAGTGTTTAATTTGCGGTTAAAAGGAAATAGGAACGTGTTGACAGAAAGCCCCTTTTAACATCGACGGCGACGCTACGATTATAATGACGATCTCGGTCGGTTTCGACGGATCGTGCTACGCGTCGTTTCTATAGTACGTTAAAATACGCGCGCGTGTGTACGTATGATACATACATACATACGTATACGTTAGTTATGTGAACGTGAAACGGGAGGCGCGGATCGGAATGGGTTGACGGGCGGTGGTGGGTTAATTCACCACTTTCACTTAATTCCGCGAGCGTCGGTGAATTTTAACGACGTTCAGATGTCAATATTATGATTCCTGAGTGCCATCTCTCGATTATGAATACATTAACGGAAAGGAAAAGCGAATGTGCACGTTTACGTTTGCGATTGTGTTTGCACATACGAGTCGCGCGAAACAGCGGTCCTCAAACGTATCCGAGCGAAAAAGCGAAATCGAAAAGCGGAAATCTAGTCATAATCCGAACGCCGTTGAAACGGTCGGAAAGATTTTATGTCACATTATTTTTTTCTCAAGAGCGACAAACGCGATAAAAATTGTTCTTATGCTAGTAATTCTCTGAGAAACTACATTGTTAGCGTGAACTTTCAGCTAACTTAACACACCTTTCGGAAAAAATCCAGATGCGTATTTCGGCAACTAAGTTGCCATCATCAGTGGGATACTGGGGAATTCAGTATCGCTAGCGAATCCGGCTGATGCCCAAGACGAACACTACACAACAAGCACTGTATAATACTACAGCACTGCACAATGAACATCACACACCGAGCTCGCGAAATGATGTCATCTGGATTATTTTCGAAAGATGTGGTAAGGGTAATTTTATTATTTATTTTATATTTCAGCTTCAACACCAATCGTAGTACTCCTGAACGTCTCAATTCAAAAGCATTGATCAGGTCTCTTACAGATAATTGCATAAATAGTACCTAAAATACTCTTCTCTGACACGGGACACCATCATATCGTTAATCTAGGCGCCAGGACTGACATTCAAGGCAACCAAATTGCCTACAAACTAGTCAAGAAATGCTCTACACGAAACTTCTTAGGGCCAGAATATAGATTCTGGTGCAGATGCGGGATTGATATACGAAGGATTCTACCAGACAGAAAATCCGGTTTTGGCTAGAAAGAGAACATTCAAAGAAGTGTCAATTGACTGAAACTTAATACCACAATAGGACGCTGTTAGGTGCGCTATATACAAAATTCTCAACTAACCTAATTATAGGAAGAAAAGAAACGAATCACCGGTCTAGTAACCAGACATATTCCTTTGAAAATGCATTTATACAACATGGAAATACCAAGCGAATCGTAATGTAGAAAATGTGGACTGCAAGAGGAAACTAGCATATATATTATCTGAGCCTTTGAGGAGCTGAAGGAATTTAGGCGGAAACATTTCCGTAAGGATCTAATGGAGCCCACGACAATACTGAGACTTCTCTTGAGCAAGATAGTGGCCTTTGTGGATAGCACGTAGTTGCTTGAAGGGAAATGAGACTATTATTGGGGAACGATACAAAGAACATAATGCACAAGGGGCCTGGTCGTTGGTGACCAACACTAAAGGAATGAATGCATTAACTCTTTTCCAACCGCTAGCTGGGAAGTTGCTGCTGTTTAACAATCAAAACCCCCTTTTTAAAAAAAAAAAAATATGTGCCACAGAGTATGGAGCAAGGCTTTCTTCTAGTTTCCACGTAACAGTACCCGAAAACTACATCATGTCTTTTAAAATTGCACGATCACGACTACTTCCAAAATTGTTTTGGAACCGCCGAAAATCCACAGATACAACAACGAGCGTAACAGATCGAGTGTGATACGTTTGTGGGATTCATCTACAACCACCGCTATTATCGCCGCCACCGCCGCAGCCGCCGCCGCCATCAACAACATCACAACGTTGACGTTCTTCTTCTGTTCTGTTTACACGATTCGCGAGCACGCATCGATTTCAAAACGAAATTGAATCATTCGCACACGCTTAATTGTAATATCCACCTCCATTGAAGCTTTCAATTTCGAGGAATGTTTATCTTTTGCGTCGAACTAGCGCACCGATCCGCCGACCAATTCACCACCGATAATTATGGTCGTGCTTGCGTGTGTGTGCGTGTGTACGTTTTGTGTGCTTTTATTTGCTCTGAAACTTATCGGGACCTCGACGGCGCGCTATTTCGATCTCTCTTGGCACTTAAGATTTAACAATAACCACCAGTGGATGGATGCTTGTATTCGGGCCGGGCGTTTACGTGATGCGCACGTGTTTGCGTTCGGTTGTAAATCGTAAATGCGCGTAGATTGTTTAACGTAATCGATTTAACATGATTTTGAAATATGCTGCTGGTGTTAGCGGTGACAGGATTGAGTTCTAAGTACCGTTGTACTGCGAATAATAAACAAATACGTCGCCCCGTTTGAACTATCGCTTGCTAAGTAACCAAATGCGTTTTACGGACAGATTTATTTGGGGTTTTATTTGATCCTAGATCCACTCGTCTGCTACTTCTAAGATTTTTTAACTAATTATTTGTGTTATTACCAAAAACAAAATGAAAACGAGCAGTAATAACAGTGTATGACCCATAAGCTTCAGCCAAATTCAAATAGATCTGACATCCTTTACCGCAGAAATAAGTTCAATATCCATCCTTTGGTTCCCGAAAATATTTTCATAATCATAATAATTATTATTTATTTTGATCCCCTGAACTACAACAGAGTATAGGATACGACATAATGTTAATATAAACAGAAATAGGCACAAATACATAACCTATAGAATAAAAAACAAAAATTCATAATAAAAATACAATAAAAACATTACAAACATACTAATGTTCAAAATTGTAACAATTATTATTGACTAGGTTTCAAGGTCATCACGATAACACCGTCTGCTGCACTGTGCACTTACATTTTTCCCATATTCACTGTCTATATTTGTTAGACAGTTTATTAAATGCTTTAATAGGTAGGTAACGAAGATTTCTCTCACTAAAAGCCAACCTGTGCAAGGGAACTCCTTAATCGTTTGAATTCCTAGTGTTATATCTATGGTAATCTCTTAACTTAGGCATAGAGCTAAAGTTTTCTTTTGCATGTAGCAACAGTTAATAGATAAAAATACTTGATAACGTTATGATTTTTAAAGTCCTAAATAATTCTCTACAACTAATTTTAGTGTTATTGCCTCTCATTAGTCGAATATTCTGAACACTCTCACCACATCAGTTGAAGCACCCCACACTAATACCCCATACGAAATTAATGAGTGAAAGTGTGCGTAGCAAAAAAAACACGTAAAAATTCCAAATTTAACTGTGGTCTAAGTCATCATCAAAATTGATATAATATTTTTTAAACCTTGTAATATCCTGCATAATCTTTTACGTTTCAAAGCATATAATTCAGTTTCGAAATATGTGGAGAAATAAATGATAAATACCAGGGTTGTTTCCGAGGTTCTAGAAAGTGGGCTATAATTTTTTTGTATTTCGTTGATTTCCATCAAAATCACAATGTATCTTTTTATATTTTAAAGTCTCGATTTAATTGAATACACTTATCCCCAATATAAAACTAATTTTTCTAAACCACCCTCAAGGAACTTTTTCGGAATCTCTGCAATTCACCTATTTGCGACCAGCTTTACCTCATTTAAGATATCAAATCCAATATCACGTAGTATTTTCTTTAAAGTTAGGAACAGATAAAAATCACTTTGGATCTAAATCTGGCGACTACGGTGAATGTGAAAGCAATTCCCAGGTCAATTCGTTTAAAACATCCTTACACGCTTACGCAATCTCCCAGGTCATTTCTTGCAAAGTCCCTACCACAATAGTCAAGATGAAAGATTAGGATAATATTCTGCGTTAATTGTAGTACGCTTGGGTAGATCCTTCATAAAAATAGTCTCCTCGCAATCTCAAAATTCAGTAAGCATTACTTTTCCAACTAACGGAACTGCACGTGTTTCAAGTGTACGGCCTTCTTTCGGTTTCTACTACTCTTTCAACTGATTTATCAATGGTTATTATCAGTCACCAAAATTGGCCGCCGCAATATGCTAGAAGCTCTTGAAGTTGGCGGCGTGTGCCGAATTTGTTAAGGTTCTCTTCAGATCCCAGCAGCGTTGATACCCAGAGGGCTGAAACCTTCTTCACTCCCAAACGTTCGTGTACCATCTTATGAACCTGTCGTATACCTGTTACTATACCAGGACTAATGTCACGAATAGTTACTTGCTTATCATCGTTCATTCTTCTTTCATTGGGTGCTGGTAGCAAAAGTAAACTAAACAATATTGCACCGCATAGCTGCGATGACATATAAATTCTATGCAATTGATTAAATAATTTATTCTTAGTCGGTAGCAATTGTAGGTTTTTAAACATACCAAAAATTATTACGAAATCTTCTCATTAACATCATTGCAAGAATTGAAATTCTGAAATACCTTATCAGTTTATATTCTGCGAACTAAAAGATTCTTTTCCATGACCTTACAGACTTTACTATCACGTATTCGATCAATTCCTCTCAATCAACGAACGGACAACTCATCGTCTTGAAATACCACCAGTGCAATTTACGGTTTACCAATAAAAACAAAAAAATAGCGTACTATTAATAGACGATACGCAAGAACCTCTACAAATATTTTCCTAATAACCGCACGACGTCCTACCTAATCTTTCCTCTACAAAAATACGACGTGATTCACGATATTTTTAGAGCGGTTATCAGCAACGGTAATTCCTAGAACACAATCTGCGTGATTAAGACGGATATCTTTCGTGCAGAGAGCAACGATAATAAGCGGAATTGTCGGAAAATTGAAGTTTACACGAACGAACTATCCAATCGGTTTTGCTTAAAAGGGTCGTAAGGTGTGGGGAATTGCATTGCGTACAAAAATTACCATTATAGAGAAATTGTCTACGAGGAAAGGAGATTAGATACGTTGTTGTGTATTTATAAAAGTCTTGATAATGATTGCTAACTGTAAATGACAAAGTAGTTATGAATATCTTGACTGTAGTTTATTGCGGTTGCAGATACATGAAAAATTATCGCTTTATAACTTATTCATTTGTTCTTATCAAATTGGGTGAATGTGATTTAGAAAATAATTGTCTTAATAAACGTAAACGAAAACATTAGACTGTGGTCTCAAAAGTACATTCTTCCAAAAACTAAATACAGGATACGTGCGTTTTTGCTTGCTAATCAATTAATTCTTACAAAAGCTCTAATAACACCAAAACTGTTCATGCGTTTACTTCTAAGCATATGCAGATTTGTGGACCGTAAAAGTTTTTGGAACAAAAATTTCGTTAGGCCTTATCACCACCATCATCAGACTCCATTTACGATGGTAGAACCGCTTAAGCGTAAATCTTCTACTTCTTTCACTTCTTTGACACATTGCCTGCTTATTTCATCAACATCACGGGCGTCCTAGTGATGATTCAGTTAGAAATAAAATTTTACTTAATTCTCCCCTCTTTACATATCATCCTTACCTTTAACTTCAACTTTACACAAATATTCTCAAAAGATTCATGCAAACAGGGAGGGGGGCAAATTCCCATTTTCTTAAATAAAACAAAAGGAAAGATTGAGCTCGTTTATCTTAGTTTCACTATGGCCTTTAAACGATTTTTTACGCATTCGCGGTGCCAGTCGTAAGACAGACTGTTGCTACGGTAGGCTAAATCTTGCGAAGCGATCAATTCTCCCCATCCTCCAAGACGATTTTGGGAGGACTAAATTATAACATTTCTTACCTTATATACGGAACAAAATTATAACTGATGAGGCTCAAGTCCAGTTTATATTAACGTCCGGTTTGCGACCTCCGGGTACAACCAGGTCTTCAGCAGAGATTCTCAATGAGCGAAATAAAAATGAAGCTTGCATCATGGTTCTACGCCAACTTTAACAGAAACGGGAAATTTATCTCTATGCTTCCAGCTTTCACACATGTCGAACGGCCCCTACTTCGCCTTTGCTTAATTTACTTTAAACTACCAAACTGTCTTACATAGAACTTTAGAAGGGAGTTAATGATGGTGACTAAGAAAAGCGACGGTGTACTCTCCTTGACACAGTTGTTGATCTAATTGTAAGTCCTGTAAGAATAAATCTTTTACCGCAAACAGTTGCTTCCTTTTCTGTTTTTGTGATTTCTACAAGCTTCGGACAATGTGCGCTTTCAATAGGCTAATTCAGGTGCTAGTTTTTATTCCCACGTACACTAGGGTCGAAGTAACTATTTTCTATTGGCGGCGGTAACCGATGAGATAAATCACGGGAGACGGTGGGACCAAAGGGCAATAACCGTTAAACAAACAGCATATAGGTTTGAAATCGGCAGCACCGCAAAACATATACAGTTTTCCCAAGATACTCTGAACAAGTGGGGAAGAAATTTATTTGTAACTTGAAATGTTATTCTTTATAAAGTTTTTTTGCTTGCCTCAAAACCACTAATTCTGAACACAAACCTTAAATATTCATTTTAGCAGCTAAGAAAATTTTAAAAACGCACAGATAAAACAGGAGAAACTCTTTGAGGTAAAGGAAAATATTATATCTTATTTAACGTGGTATCCTCCAACCTCTACACACTTTTCAGTTGTATATAACGTTGCAAATAATATCTTCAGTGAGAGAATTTACCGCTTCAATAATTTGTTGTTTTAAAATATCGGAATTGTTATCCAAATTATGATTATAAATATTCTGTTTAACATATCCCCACAAGAAAAAGTTTACTGGGCTTAAATCGGGGTAACGAACCAGCGAATTGGTGGCTCCGTAACGACCTAGCCATCTGTTTCGAAAATATTCCTCCAAATAATTTCTTACCAACATTATTAAGTGTGAAGCGCATCCAACTTGTTGAAAAATACATTTTCAAAGAAGAGTTTATCTCTTACTGCAGACAGCAAAAAATTTTAAAGCAATTTCAAATACGCATGTTGACTCACACTTTTCTTAAAGAAAAGTACACAGCGATGATTTCCTCATATATCACACCACACGTTAATCTTTTTGTGATACTGACTTCTAGTCGCCCTTTTAAAATTAGAATTTTCTCGTGACCAAAATCTATAGTGTTGCGTTGAAAATGTCCTATTGGATGTAAATGTCGCTTCGTCAGAAGAAAATTATATTTAAAAAAGAAATCGATTTTTAGGCTGGTTTTATCCTATCCATAAGCAAAAATCTAAACGCAAAGCATGATCACCGCTTCTTAATTCATGTACAAAATGGGTTTAAATTTGTTTGCTTTAAAAATTCTTTGTAAATGTGATTTACTAATATTTAACCGTGCAGACCTCTTCCGTAAGGATAATTTTCGATTTGTTCCTACAGAATCTAGAGCCAGTATTGTAGTGTTTTTTCTTTTCTTGTTATCATGTACCCTACCTGTTCTATTCAGTTCAATTAAGTGGGTCCCAGTACACTTAGTTTGACTCATAAGTTAACGAAATTAAGAAAGAACACGTAACTTGATTTACTAGAGCTATGTAGCTATGAAACTTTTTGCAAAAATGTTCGTACATTTTTTAATTTGCTCAGCTGCTAAAAGCAACTTTGCTTGCAGAATTTGTGGTTTTGAGATAAGCATATTTTGTAAAGACTGAAATTTTTTCGTTAAGGTACAAATAATTTTTCACGTGAAATAGACTTTATAATTTAAAAATTAAAAAGAAGTAAAAGTAAAGTTTGGAAGTGTAACGCAAGCTACAATAGTTTGACGTCCGCCTTACAGCTAAAGTATGGATTTTCCTTCCGTTTTTTATTCCCGAGGATTAAACAGGAACTAACACATCATCATTGCAGTACAAAACATATGAAAATCACAATACTAATAGTAGACTTTTAAACCCTCTGCCGGAAAGAGATCTCCAAAATCCAGAAATAAGAAGATCACTAGATCCGTTAAAATTATCTTTTCCCGATGTCCGTTTTACGCTGGAAATAGCTTTAGAAAGCTTGCCTGACGAAAATTGCGTGAAAAGTGCTTCAAAAATATGTAAAAACTCTGATTTTGATGACATCGAATACAAAAATTAACTTTTTCCGATGTCCGCTTTGCGCTGGAAATAGCTTTAGAATGCATTTCTGACGATAATTGGACGAAAAGTGCTGCAAAAGTAGGAAAAAGTCGGATGGATTTGGAGGAAACCGAATTGAAAAATTAACTTTTTCTCGTGCCCGTTTTATGCTGGAGAATAGCTGTAGAATGCATTTCTGACGATAACTGCATGAAAGTGCTTCAGAAGTATGTAAAAAGTCGGATTTGGATGAATTTGAATTCAAAAATTAACTTTATACGATGTCCGTTTTACGCTGGAAATAGCATTAGAACCCATTTCAGAAAATAATTGCAGGATGTGAAAAAATCGGATTTGGATGAAACCGAATTCAAAAATTTAGTTTTTGCTAGGTCGACTTTACGATGAAATTAGCTTTAGGATGCATTTCTGACGATAATTCCACTAAAAGTGCTTCAAAAGTAAAAAGTCGGATTTTGATTAAACCGACCTTAAAAAGTCCGTTAAAAGTTAAAAGTTATTTTATCTTTATTCCCAAAGGTATACCTTTTTAATGATCGGTTAATCAATTCGATACAAATTCTTTTCAACACTTACGGAGCGTAATTCGTACATTCCGTATTGCAGATTAGACATATATTCCATCATAACGATATGCACGAAAAGTTATAACAATTATCTCCTAGCTGGACAATACCATCACACAAAAATAAAACATCAGAATACCTCTATACACCATTCGAATTTCACACCGCATAGTCTCAACCGCAAACGTACGCGACCTCACACGTCGGTTAAATATAATACGCGAATGCCTCTTTCGGAAATTCTAAAGGCGAATGAATAGTAGCGGGAAAATTGCAGCGGGCGAATTGAGGAATTCCATGTTAACGGTGGACAACGGGCAAGGTATGTTACTGCCGGCAAGGCGCTTGACTCTAAATTAAGTTAGCAAATGTCGCAGACGAGCGCATCCGACAATGCAGCCGACCCATTTCCACCTTTCCTCCCTTAATGAAAATGCTTCAATTCCCTAGGACGACGAGGCCGACGACGACGGTCGAGTTGCATCCGTCCCTATGTATAAAGACTTTGTACAAGTGTGAATTTTTGGCAGGTACGTAGAATTTATCTCGTTCAATCTCGGTAAAGTAAGTACCTACTGATGACATCCATCGATATTTTTTCTTTAATTTTTACTTAGTAATTACCTCATGGGATCACCAACTTCTGGCTTCTCTAGAGAATTACAAGTTTTTAAAAGTTTTTAGGAGTTTTTAGAGGTAAAACATCAGAACCAATCAGATATCCGAAAATATAAACAGACATTAACTACCAGAAGCTCCTCCTCCACCGTAACGTAATAAATTTAGAGAGTGGCTCCTGCTGGGGATCTTTATCTACCCTTCTGCTAAAAAAATGTAGCTATTATTATTTTTCACCTCGACCCGCCCATTTCGGGTCGCGGTCGTCTTGATCTCGACGCTTATCTAACGGGTCTACGGTCTGCAGGACCAGTAAATCATCGGACCAGATACTGTATACGCGGTCATCATTCACCGGTCCCTTGAGCGGCCAAAGTCAGGTTCGGTCAGGTGCTTTATTCCGAGCGATATGTTACGAAGGTGGTAAATAGACCCCAGTAGACATTTAGGGGATGTTTTTGGACGTTGCTGGAGGAGGATATGAAAATCGTTGTTTGCTTTAATTTTTCTCTACACCACTTTCGAAGTATTTTTTATTTAATATGAATTTCGTTGAGTACATCTTCACTAAAATATTCAGTCAATTAACTTGCTTCAATCAGCATTGGGCATTACTCATCGAATCGCCAAGCTCATCTCTTTCCGGTTTCAAGAAATCCAACAGGGAAACGGTGTTAAGATAAACACAAATTCGAATTTCCTTAAAAGACTTTCGCACCCTTCCCCAATGCGAAGCAAAACTTATCCATTCCGGTCTCCGTTCGTTCTACTGCTCTTCAATTACTATAACGCGAGCACTCAATGCGCAACCACCGGGGTATCAAGGCGATAAATCAAACCTATTGGACGTAATAAATTCCATTTATGATATATACATACCGCGTATAAGTAGAAGGAAATCCCCGACAACCGACGTGGCAATCATAACCGAACCCTCCTCCCAATGTCTTGCCTTCGCTGCGTCCTGGAAGAATCCCTTAAAATGATTAGTTCTGTACACAGTCCGTTTACACTTTACGATGCCAGTAATTGTATCAAACTGGATGGAGAAAGGGACGTTGCCTTCTCGGCCGTCCAATTCCTTCGACGAAGATATAGCGCCGTTGGAACGGGCGAAATGCGTCATATATGTCAATTTTTGTGGGTTACGTGGGAATGTAATGAAATCTATGAGGGGGCGGGGGTACTCATATAAATTAATGGTGTAGTTTCAGTTTTAGGGATTCATCTGGTATAAAATTAAACAACGGATTCCGCAATAATCTCCCGGGTAATAATTTTTTCATCGGATTCGATAAGATTACGTTAAGAAAAAGCCGTTCATTCGTTATCTTTATCTCCTGCTTTTTCAGTTTTCTTTTTCTATATCGGTCGAGGTGATTCGTCGCGGTGGTGGCTCACGAGCGGTCCTTATCTCAATTTATTAGTTACTTTCTCTCTCTTATCTTTATGTATGACAATATTCACTTCGGACGTCCAGAAATCGGGACGTCGAGGGCATTATAAATCAGACGGAGGCGTTACAAACATAATAATAAAAATAAACATTTTCTGAAAAATAACACACACAGATAAAAACGATAATCCTCGAATCTTTAATGTTATCAGCTCGAGCCTCACGGAATGGAAGCCAACTATTTAGCGAAGTTTATATCGATACCGTGTTTGAGTACGGCATAGGTTTTTATGCGCGTATTAAGTTCGATTATAAATAAATTTTTCAAACTGGTTTATTTTCGTAGAAAAAAAAAAGGAAGGAGATACTGTGGGCGTTTATTATGTTTGTTGTTTATTTCTTATTTTTATTTCTGGCGAGTTATTGATGGATGTTTAAGTAAGTTTTGAATCGGTGATGTTTTAGGCTGTATTGTCTAAGATGGAAGTACCTCCAAGAGGATGTTACTTTTTTCAACCAAAACCCCTAAAATCCGAACTATTGCTTCCGGATCCCACGCACCTAAATATCTTTATTATCTAGAAATTTAAAATACCAAAAAGCAAACCAGGATATTGTAGAAACATTGTAGGAAAATTGTATCATATTAATAAATTGACTTTTGGGCCACCTGTATATTTCAAATCATTGATGTAAATGCGTTACCATTTGCAGTAACCAATGGCTTTATGGATTCAACTTACAGACCATATAGCCATGAATGAAGTTGGAATGGAGGTTTTAAATTGATAATTCATATTTGTACAGAAACAATATTTAGAAGTCTTTGGACAAGAATAACCTTTGCTTTTGTGATGGCGATTCAGTGGTAAAAAGATTCTACCCTTTTCTAGAGACCAATGAATTCGCCGGTATGTTCGGCGGTATAGAAAATTTATAACTCGTATAACATCCAGAGAAGAGAAAATTGTGCTACATGTACCCAAACGCGCGATAATAAAACCCACTTCTACAGAAGAAGATATCACAGAAGAACATAATTAATAAACGAACAGTATTGGATAGTAAAACCGTGCCGTAGATCAGCTAAAATAACAGAGTTAAAAGCTTTATTTGGGCAGATGTGGAAAGGCATCGATGCTTGGTGCTCGCATTGGTAAAATAAAATTATTCCCTCTTGAACACAAAACTCCAAAATTGAGCCAACTCCTCTTAACGCTGAGGACGCTAAAAGTGATCTAATTTCTCCCAAATTTAATCACCTAAACAGAGTAACTTCATCCTAACCGTGAAAATAAAACCGTATTAATCCACTCATCCAGTTTCTTTTTGGAGAATAAGGATTTAAGTTTATCATGCTCATAAAAATATAAATTTTGTTTTTAACTTATATTGCTCCTTGTTCCTCTTCTACTCTTTCTTCTTCTTCTTTTAGGCTGTATTCCCCATTGCAAGAATCGTGATAATCATAATATTCTTAAATTGAAAACTTACAGTTTGTAGCTCTTGTATCTGTCTTTTCCATTCCTCCCTGATTCCCGGCTTTGAGACATAACTGTATGGGATTACCCGTAATCTGTCTTATGTAGTCAATATATCTTGTTGGAACTCTTCCTCTTCGATCTCTTCTTCTGTACTTAACTTTTCAAGCGAATTATCATTTTTTCTCATACCGTAGCCAAAATATGTCATAATTTACTCAGTCTCACTTTGATGTTGATTTCTCTAGGAATTGATTCGTTAATTTTTACACCTCCAAACAAATGTTTCAAATGCTTCTATTCTTTTTCTATTTGCCGTAATGTGAGGGAATATGAATGTCCCGACGAGCATCATTCTAATAATTGGTCCGCGATCTATCCAAATTATTGCTACTTGAGAATTTGTATATATTTCACCATGTTTGTTTGAAAACCAAATACCTTTTATTCAGATCAGGAATTCTATCTTCTTCACAAGATAACATTATACCCATACATGATCGTCGGGAAATGAATTGATTTCGTCCCATAAAGACAGTTCCTTCCTCAAGCGACATAGTGTTTTCGATTTTGGGGAAGTCAAACATCGGATATTGAAAGATTTTCAAAAGGATTCTATCTACCGCTATAAGTGCCACCAATTCGTAGATTTTCCCCATAAATAATTTTCTTTGTTGTTTCGCCCAATCTGTGCGGAAAGAACATACCTCAATCCTATCAGAACGAAAACAAGCTAGATTACAACGCTATAAGATAAAAACAAAACAATTTTAGATATGATATTCTCTAGTTTCACTTTGCTACCATCCAACCGCATGTTTCTCCTTACCATGTCACTTGTACATACATACGTACGCCATCTTCCAGTTCTAGCAAATACGCCATCGTCTCCAATTTGCAATTGCCATCTCTTTCCAACGCCTCGACTTCTTGAAAAATACGCTAAACGCACCCCAAACCTTCCCGATATCCTCTACCAGCACCACAACAAGCTTCAAACAACCGATCTCTCTATTTTCTCGACGAGACAAGATCGTCGGACCTCCGCCGGCGATCGTTTCCTTTTAAGACTTCCATAATAAAGAGGAAGCGGCGTGTATCGTGATGTGTTTTCCGTTCTATCCCCTTTCTTTTTCCGCGTCCCGAATATATGCACGCCGGGACGTATAAAAATACGAAGAATTGGATTTAAGAATTACGCAGGGCACACGCACAGACACGGAAAAAGGGCGGAGACGCCGGACAGAATGGGATAGCACGGAGTGGTGACTCGGGGATGCCACTGAGAAACGACCCGATAAGGATCTCGGTCGTTTTCAAAAGGAAACATCGCCCCAATAAAAATCAACTTTCCCGAATTAACAACGGCGACGATTTCGTATTTGAAATATACGTCGCATAAGTAAATTAAACGTTGACCTAAATGTGCCCCTGGATTTCGGAGGAGTTTCTTGTGTACGCTTGAGTTGCCTTCGTCTGAGCAACTGTAACTTTTACCTTAATTTGAAGTAAAGGTTTAATGTCCGAAAATTCACGGTAATTAAATTCCTCTAGAATATCTTTTCAATCAGAGCATGTCACACTTAAAAGCAAGCTTCTTGTAGTGTTTTTTCGGAGCTTGTGTTACTATCGTATAAACGCATAAATTCGCTAGAAATCATCAATATATTCAGCTAGATAAAGATCCAATAGTCGACCAAACACCTCAACGCTAAAGTAAACTTGTGGCCCCAAATTCTGCGAAATTCTTCGAATATGTTGCATACTTTAACTAAGAATGAGAGGGAAACGAGAAGGAAATAAGACAAGAATATCAAACGAAATGTTAGAAAGGAGTGGATATAAACAACGGAGAATTAGGAATAGAAGAAAGCTGGAGAAGATTTAAGGATACAATTTTAATTGCGGCCGAGTTGAGAATTGTCGCGCATCAAGGACAGTAAATAGAAATGTCAAGAACACATAACTGGTGGACAAATAGAGGAAAAGTAGCAGTCAAGGATAAAAAGAAAGAGTGGAAGAAATATTTGTAAACAAGGGACCAAACAGACTATGTGCAATACAAACAACGAAGGAAAGAGATCAAAAGAGTGATCATGGCAACAATTTGGAGAACAAATAGAAAACGCGTAGAAAGAGAATCAGACGCTTTTCTTCGGTGTAATTAGGAGCATGAGACAGAAAAGTGCTGGGACAATATTAAATATAAAGGACAATGAAGGAAATATCATAGAAGAAGAAGACAAAGTTATGGACAGATCCAGAGAATATTATAAAGAC
The DNA here is from genome assembly GCA_038088585.1 of Chrysina gloriosa. Taxonomy (NCBI): domain Eukaryota; kingdom Metazoa; phylum Arthropoda; class Insecta; order Coleoptera; family Scarabaeidae; genus Chrysina; species Chrysina gloriosa. The sequence goes on along the minus strand of CM076093.1, from coordinate 22,188,374 downwards.
AACGCTGGAAACCAATATTTGAATGTAAGACTAGAGCGCGGAATAGAAATAACACAAACAGAAGAGATAAGTGTGAAGGAAGTAAGAGAAGTGATAGGAGAGTTAAAATTGGAAAAGGTACCTGAACATGATGGGCTCACAGCATATACGATAAAACCATCACCAGAGATGGCCATAAAGGAACTTACGAAGATGATGAAGAGAATAATGTTTGGACAAAAGGTATAATAACACAAACGAAGACACAAAAGACTGTAGCAACCACAGAGGGATAACAGTAACTAGCGCAGTATCAACAGTATGTATTAGAATATTAGCAAAATGTATGAGGGATAAACTGGAACATACTTTAGAGGAAACACAATTTGGATTTCGGCCGGATAGAGGGGTAAATAATGCAATATTTATAATAAAAGAAATAGGAGAAAAAGCAATGAAAGAAGATAAAGAAGCACATTTATACTTTATAGACCTACAGAAAGCTTTTGACAAGGTTAATAGAGAAGACATACGGTACTAAGAAATAGAAAAATACCGGAATTAATAATAAGAGGAATACAGTGCTTATATAAAGAAACAACAAACAAAGCAGAGCAAATCAAATATGTTTGAAGCAACTAGAGGCCTCAGGCAAGGATGCATTCTGAGCCCGACGTTTTTTACACTGGTGTTAGATGAGGCAATGAAGACTCTAAGTCGGTCAGCCGCGGTGAGGTTAGAGTTCTCTCCAAAAAGGAATTGTTTTTTAAATGAATGGTTTTCAAACTCATTGCTTTCTTGCTTTAAATATGGATTTTCCAAATAATTTATGGGGATCTTAATATCACTTTTGCCTACACTGAGGATGACCTTAATCTGAAGGCGAAAATTCTGTAGCTGCAATAAAAGATATTAGCAAAATCCAAGTCTTTTCACCTTGACCTCCCCGAGAGTCTAATACGTTGTTACTCCTGAAGTTTGCAATGAAGGGAGTAAAGAAAAAAGGAATAAGAGCGTATGAAATAGGCTACTGGAAAATGAAAAATATAATAATATTGGACATATGCTATGCGGATGATATGGTTATAATTGCAAAGGACGAAGAAATACTTAGTATGAACAGACAGACTTACAAGGAAACATTGGAGGAAATAAACAAAAATATCAGTATAGAGAAGACTAAAACAATGATAGTGGGAAAGAATCTGCAAAGACACAATAAAAGTAGGAGAACAAATACTGGAGCAAGTAAAGAAATTACCTGAGCTCAATTCTATCAGAGGACGGCACGATAGAGGGAGAAATAAAAGAAAGAATGCTGGAGGAAGACTGTTTAATAATATAAAAAATTAATTTCTGGGGAAACAAGAGATACCTAAAGATATTAGACTACAGGCATTTAAAAAAGTAGCTATGCCAATACTTTTATAAGGTGGGGAAACATGAACCATGACAGAAACAGAAAAGAGAAATAACAACTGCAGAAATGAGATTTGTGAGAAAAATGGTAAATAAAACAAGAAAGGACAGGATTAGAAACGTAACACTCAGAGATAATCTGAAACTGATACCAATGGGGGAAAAATTGAAGAAGCATAGCAGAGATCATATAGACGCGTGAAAAGGATGCCGTAACAAAGAATAGTCCAACAGGTGTTTAAAGCCAGGACGAACAAGAAAGGACCAAGAGGAAGACCCAGACAGACATGGCGTGGGTGAAAGAGGAGTATCGTGGAAGGAAGCACAACAAGCCATAGGAGGAGATGAGGGAAATATGCAAGAAGACAATATAGAGAACTCAATTCCACGCAGGTCTTACACCCCAGGAAAAGGGGTAGAAAAGGCTTAAGGATTAAGTAAGTAAGTATGTTGCATACTGTTCGCAAAATGTAGTTGCAAGTTAAATTTTGATTTCCAGTAATGTTCCAATTAGAATCTCGGTGCCAACATATTTCAATAAACCGAAACAGTCTTCAAAACAGAAATATGTTCCTAATTAGTTTAAGAGCGTTATTGTGATTAGATCCATTTTTTCCTTTATTCTAACCCTTCTATAATTCTAAATTCAACAAGACAGACCGTGTACGATCCCCTATCTCTTTATTTCGCAATTAGGACCCCTTTCTTCCTCCCCGTTTCTTCCGTTCTTTCCGTAACTAGTAACGTCGCGTCTTGCGATGATAGTACAGTCGCGCAAAGGAAAAGAGGTATCGCCTCGATTTTTTCCTCCTTAATTCCTCAATCCTTCGTATAACTTTACGCTCGCTATTATAAACACAACATCAATTATCAATTTGCTGGCAGGCGAAAGTCTGGCGGCGCCATTGTTTCGACGACGCTGGGCGATTTTTAATTGGAATTATTGCACCATATTCATTCAAATGAACATTCGCCGCCTCCGTCTCTCTCTTGCGCGCGCCGCAAAGGGAACGACGAAACGTCGTCGGGTCATTAAAATTGTGCATAATTATTATATCCAGAGTCCTATTTATAGGGCGATGGAGGGTTCGGTGCGCTCCTCTCGACATTGTCTTTTCGGAATTAGTAATTTGTGCGTAACTAATTGTATTCTTAATCTGCTCTTATATTCCCCTTCATTACCTCGATACGACCGCAACTGTTTGCGCCCGCCGTTGTCTCTTTGCCTCTCTACTTTTTCCGCTGGTTCTAGCATGATGTCATCAAGTAGGATGCAGTGCAGTCACTTTAGGGAGACACTTTTGCTATTGAATTTGTTAATGATCAAATTCGAGATTCTGTAAACGCGTGTAACAATTTTTAGTAACAAGGACTGTTGCAAATATACATAATAGAATTCGAATAACTTTAAACACAATCTACTGGAGTTCAATTTCCAAGACGAGGGAACTCTGGCGTTGGGCACGATATGGAAATAAAATAACACAAACAATTAGCTCACCAAGAACAAGTTACCTCAACAGTGGCGATAGAACCCCACCCTCGGGGCAGCCCTTCACTGCAGACACAGTTGCTGACTCATTACCAATAGTAGTTGTCGACTTCTGAGCATGAACTTTAGCCACCTAGATGTTACAGGTTCAATACCTTTCAAATGCATGACGTTTGCCCGACGATCCCAACGGAGCCACATCTTAATTCTCATCTAGAATGATTCATTAAATATCAAAATCCTTAACAGTGCCAAAATACATCCGAAGCGGATGACTTCCGAAGGTCTAAACAAGGAAATCTCCAAAGATAAGAACTTTGAAAATCTAAATTACAGATTTGTAAAAATGCTTGAACAGCTAAACAATTTGCTTTATCAGGTAATAGAATTTGTTCGACTTCATAAAGTTGAAATAGTTAAACATCTTTCAGCCATGGTTCTTATGCATGTACAACTTACGTTTCGTCTCCAATAACATAGAAAATATCTGCACAGTTCATATTTTGTGTGATATTTTTCTTGGTGTTCTCGAATTGCTTTTCCATTTTTAGAGACCTCTTGTTTTGTCTTTGATGCTTCTTTTTTCTAGAACTTTTACGAAAATTAAATTGTGGTTCCTCGATGATTATTCGCCCTTCTCAATTTAAATTTTCAAATTGAATCCCGTCTTAATGCTGAATTCATGTCCCCAACAGGCAAAGATAAGAACGAGAATATGGTTGGTCGAGCTTGGACAGTTTTGCTGTTGTTAGGAAACGGAAACGTTTATTTAATCAACCTCTAATTGCAGAGGCACTCACCACCGTCAGAGGTATAGACGAAATTTATCGGAAAGTTTTCAGCTCGATAGTTTACTGTCCCTCACAAATAGCTTCCGTAGCTAATTACCAAGAGAGAACCGCCCCAATTTCCTGGAAAGCCCCGACAAAATCTTGTACCTTTTTTCCAGAATCAAAAAGAAATCGCTTGGATCCTGACGAAACAAGAAGTGCTCCAGAAGAGGAATATTTCAGAAGAGCAAAAAACTGTATGAGAAAGTAAAAGGAAAGTACGATAGCATCAAAGATAATCAGGAAAAGCCCTCGAAAGTAGGTGAAAAATTAATGATTGTCATTGTTAGAGTGGCACCCAATGCCGGAAAGAAACTCATCTAGGAGTAGCAAGGTCATCAAACATTAGGGGCCAGATAGGGAATTTACAACACGAAGACGAGAAAGAAGAAAGCAAAGACTTTGGGAAGAGTCCATCAATTTTGAATTCATTGGTTATATAATACCCGTTACTTCTGCTCATTCCTCCTTCTGCTTATTCTTCGTCATCATATTCTTCCTCTCCTTCTTCGGTATCTCTTCCTTCTTGCTGTTCTTCTTTCTTTCTCATTCCCATTTTCCCTTTTTTTCGATATGAACCTTGTTCCGTTTATCTACTTACATTATTTTGTTGACGGTCCAATTTACGTCAATTGGAAATGGTAGCAATTAAATCCAATTTTCAAAGAAAAAGTTGATAATAACTGACAATTACTTTTCTTCAAAATTAAAAATTAGCGTCGTGGCCGATCTAACGGGTACGGGAAGACAAGATGGGGAAGCCAAGCAACGGTTAATATCTAATTCTTTATCGTGAGTTTTATTTATTTTAAATTTATTGTTAAATCGCAGTGTTGCGTTTCTCTAGTCACTCATCACGGTACTAATTTTGAATTCATTGGTTACGTAATACCCGTTACTTCTGCCCATATCTCCTTCTACATTTTCTTCGTCATCATATTCTTCCTTTCCTTCTTCGGCGTCTCCTCCACCTTGTTCTTCTTTTTTCTTTCTTGTCCCCCTTTTTCTTCTTTTCTCAACATAGACCTTGTTCCGTTTATCTCCTTCCGTCCGCCCGAAGGATCAGGAGAGTATCAAGAATCAAATATCAAAAAACAGGAAAATTAAATGACATCATGAAAATTACTATTACTGTTACAAGTCACCCACCTTGACGATGAAAGGAAACCAATACTTCTCTGACTATGGATCGCGATAAAAAGCTATTATTATATAATTTACATGTAAAACAAAAAATTCTACTTTTCCTCTAAGCATTACCCAGTTCTCGGTGCAAATGATAGAAACAAACCGGTTTTACCACCCTTCCACTTAGAATGGCACTTCTTGGTGACCAACATACGATAGTAGAACAAATTTTACGCGTAGTAATGAGAAACCTGTACAACTATTTAAGAAAATCACAATTTCTCTTTGCTCTTACTCACTTAGATTTAAAGTTATAGCGAGCTTTCCTTCGTGATCCCTAGTGATACGTTTTTCCCCATAAAAGTATCAAAGCCCGACATATTTCCTCGCATCAATAGAACTAGATCGTCGAAGAATTTTATTAACATTTAGTAGTCGTTGAAGAGTTAATAAGGTTATCTCTTAATATTGCGTGCTACTAGTACTCATTCTTTCTTATTTATTTATATTCTTCAATAACACCCAAAAACATAGCACTCTTTCGACTTCCAGATTTAAACTGACACCTTGGGGTACGATTTTCTGTCTGTATTTGTGAACAATTCGAGGTTTCACACGGATTAAAATACGCGGCATTTCTCGCACAAAAACCAAAACTTACCCTAATACTAGTTCACCGGAAATGATTAAATATTATGTGAATTCCATACACTATTGCAAATATCTTTCAAACTAAAGTTTTGATAAAAAAATTTGTCGGGGGCTTCGATAGAACTCTTAGGGTGCTATTCAGATCCACGAATAGAACTGTTTTTGCAATTTTCAAAATTAACAGTTTTTTGCAAAATCTTCATTCTTGCAGAAATTTTCGCAAGATTGGTCAAGAACTCTAGGACTATGATCGAGGTGCAGAAATATGTCCGAATCGCACCGTTTTTTCTTTTTCGGAAATGCTTGCTACGTTCGTTTTCGGTATTGTCCATTTTTCGCGCAATTTTGCAGAACTCTTGAAATTTTCGGCAAAGTACTCTAGAACTATTTCGTGTTTACCAGAAACTCCCATGAATTATTATATTTTTCAAATTCAGTTGCCAACTTCTTGGGACTAGATATGACATCATAGGAAAACGTATACACTTCTTTTACGTATTAAACGTTGGAAAACATGTTCATTCTTTAAATCGAAAATGCCCATCATGATCCCCTGAACAACAATGCATTGTATCCCACGGTTTTTCAAGTGTTAATTTGAAGGGAAATAATTTTCGAACGAATATTGTCAAACATATCTTTTATTTAAGCTTTCCACAATTCCAACATACGCATTCGATCGCCCGTTCTACGAATTTCGACATTTCACTCGTATGGGGATGCATACATACATCCGTATGTACACATAACGAAAACGTGTGTGCTACATTCAGCTAATGAACCGCATAAAGTCAAACATCGGCGTAATTTGCTCCGACAACGTCGACATCAATCGAAAACGGCTGCCGCATTTACTTTCATTCCGGTTAGTCGACTGTAATTGTATCCGGAGTAATAGCCCTGAAGCGCCGACCTCCCCAGGTGATCCGACCTGCAGCCGTATTCAGGTTTAATTTACCTACGTAATGAGTTAAATTGCGCGCGACGTCACCTGGGGGAGATCACGACGAGGACGTTTCCCCGTTCGACTTGCCCCGTTTTTCAATCAGACAATGGAGTCGGGTCGCAATCAACATGTAAATTTGAGAATTTAAGGACAGACATGCAATGAACAAGTTATGAACAATGTTCGAGTTTAGACACAATTTTTTGTTCGAATACGAATTATTTCTCTTGCCCAAGTTTTCATTATTTACAAACCTAGATGTATATGTTTACATAACCGAAAATTTTACACAACTTCCTTTACCAATCCAGATACCAACGACTATTTAAATGTTTACCTTCGCGTGATATCTCCTAACATATTCGTTTAAAAAAACTGTTGCAAGTTTTGTGGTAATTCTGGCATATTATCTTTATCAGTCACTATACACAAATCTCTAACCACAACCTTATGCAATTAAAATATTACATAAAAATATGAAATATGTAAGCGATAGTAAACCAAGCAAGACATGGATAGTATTTACTGGTCTTCCCAGGAGACATATCGTAATTGTTGGTTAAAATTTTGAACTTTCCTCGTTTGTGCACTCGTTCGAGTACGAAGTTCGATACTTTCAAGTTATCTATACATGACGATAACCGACCGAGTTTTGTGCTTAAAACAGTCACCGCTAAAATTGAGTGATAACGATATGATGGAATATCCTCTAAATTCAAGAAATTATTTTTGAAGCTGCAGTAGAATTTGAGATGTCCTACGCCTCCATATTGTAGTATGGTAATATTCCATTAGTAAAATTATCAATAAAAAGATGTAAATTTTATAGAAAACATTCTTTAAGAAATAGAAAAGCGTTGTAAACATAGCGCACACAACACTTGAAACATTTCAAAATTTAGAATTCCAAATTGCTATAACGACGTGCCGAAGAAAATGAAGTTTGTTTATAGACGACAGAATGGGATGGTCGACGAAAATAGTCAGACAAAAAGTTATATAAAATACCAGGGTTGAAAAGAAGCAGACCACATCAAAGTAAAGAAGTTGTTGTTTACAAACGACGAACAGACCAAAGAAGAGGAAGTACAATAAAAGGAAAAGACCAAAGAAAAGAAGTGAAGAAAGAATTCAAGAGGGAGGGAGAAGTTAAGGATTAGAAAACAAATTACACTTATACACACTAGGTAATATATTTTGATTGTATTGTTCATTATTTTGTTAATATTATTAAATTTTATAAATTATTATTTGTAATAATTTTTGCTTTCTATAAAATTCATACTACAATATCATACTACAATATCCAACATCCAATATTTGCCTAAGATCTACGCCAAAACTGTTTTCAATATCATTTATGCCTATAAGTACGATTATGAATTGACGCTAACGTATTTCACAATTACGATCTCGAAGATATTAGGAGATGTTGCTGTGAATAAGCCAAACAAATATTATTTCCCGATTAGTTGCAAGTATTCCCCAAAGGATGTCTACGGCAATTCAATCATAGGGAAAATATCTTCGAATATTTGCAAAACATTTATTCGAGTGTGAAGTTGAAGAAATCAAAGAAACCGCTAGTTGTTTCCCAATCGACTGTGAGTAAATCCTCTTCATCTGACTCGACAATGGTATAGCTCCTGAAGCAATCAGCGCCGAAACGCGAAGAGTGTGTCCCCATTTTTATCCCTGGACTTAGACATTTGATCTTATCGAATTTCCCTTCGGTTAGCTAAATCGGCTGTGATCCCAATAGCCATAAAAGAAAAATGGAGAAATGAGCTACTGGAGGGAACTTCGCCTTAGAAAGCTTCGATGCTTGAGATATTGGTCGCCGTTGTTGCAATATTTCCAGACATTGTGAAATTACCAAAAGAAAATTTCGAGGGTGATTTGCGACGATTAAATCGAGGCGAAATTCTTTGCTAATCACCTCTAGATCTTCCGGCTGTGGTCACTAACTACTAGAAATAGTTGCCGATGTCGCTGCTTCTGACTCAACTTACAAAGAAGAAACTGTCTTGTTTGCAAAAAACGAAAAAATCTCCTTGAAACACAGCACCTTCCTTTTGTGAAAAAGATGGACGTTTGTGGATTATCAAAGCGATCCTGAAAATGCGAGAATTTCTTACCATCTAAAGAAAGACGAATATCATGATGATTCCCAGATATTCAAATAATTCGCATTTTCCACAGCGCAATCACTCCATAAACCTTCTATCTGGTTTATCCAAGATAAGTGAATATGTCATCTTGATCACAAGTCTTTCTAATTTTCCAAGCTATCCACCGTATTGACTTGAGAGCACAGAAGTTTATAATGACAGCACTGATGAATTTGGGTAAGCCAAAGCGGGTCTATCGATGATCGTTGTTATTGTTACTCCAACCGGATCGAAACTTATCTAAAAATAAACCTTCTGACTGATGTACTAATCTAAACTGATGTCAATGGATTAAAAACTTTAACAGAGCATTAGCTGAAGTTGTCAATTCTAGCCCAACCCTCGCTGTAATCGAAAGTTTCTTTGGTGACTTGTTATCTTGTTTAGATTAGAGTCGTGTGTCTGTTTAGTATGTTGTGGTTAAAAATAAGTCTTTTCTTGATCAGAATGTAGTAGTCACTTGGAGTTGGCATTTGATTTATTTCGTTCACGAATAACAAAATTGCACAACTCTTCTATGTAGTGTTTGATAGAACACTGAAAGTTAAATATAACATTTCTCGAAAAAAATGTTATCAGGATTTTTGATAGAACCCGTAAGGTTCTAGCGGGAACTACGATCATAACTGTTATGCATTTTTTTCCATCCATAACAATGGGTCCCACACTGTTGCAAATATCTTTCAAACTAAGGTTTTGATAATAAGATGCTGTTAGGGCCTTCGATAGAACTCTTAGGGTGCTACTCAGATCCGCCAATAAAACTGCTTTGCAATTTTCAAAATTAACAATTTTTTGCAAAATCCCAATTTTTGCAGAATTTTTCACAGGATTGGTCAAGAACTCTAGAACTATGGTTGAGCTGCGGAAATATACGTACGAATCGCACTGTTTTTCTCGAAAACGGCTCATTTTCGGCATTTTCCATTTTTTGCGCAATTTTGCAGAATTATTGAAATTTTCCGCAAAGCACACTAAAACCAATATTTTTTTTTATACAAGACAAAGATTTTTGGCTCCGTACAAAGATTTTTAACGTCTTTGTATATTGTACAAAGATTTTTTTGGATAGTTCAGTTACCATTATTATGCTGTACAAACTAAAAATCTCTCGTACAAAGATTTTTGTCCGATTTTTGTACATGTACAAAGAGGCTGGTACAAAAAAAAACAGTGTCTAGAACTATTTCTTATCTACCAGGAACTGCGATGAATTATTATATTTTTACAAATTCGGTTGCCAACTTCACGGGACTGAATGTGGTGAGCCAAATTGATCGAGAGTCGAACGTTTCTTCGCATGACATTAGCCATCTTGGTTAAATGTTCTCTTCTGGTTCTAATTAATGTATTGGCCCACTTTAGCTAAACATACTAAGCATTTCCATTCAAATCTAGGAACAAAATAACCAAGAATGCATTTTAGGGAGCCTTTTGTAAATGTGTTTAGTCGCTGTCGTAGAGCTATTGACTCAATTTCCTTGATCTAAATGTTTGCCCAAATGGACAAGGATTCAAAACTTCGTTCTAGACATATTGCCTAAAATTAGTTAAGAGAGAAGATTTGTTTCATATTGTTCGATTATGATTAGGACCACGTTTTTGATTTGCAATGCTACGGTGATTGAGCTGAAGTTCAATCAATTCTGATTTAAATCTTGATGGATAGCCAACCAAAATCTTCTTCTTCTTCTTCTACTCGTTAATCCTTATGCCTTTCAGCGTCGGATTCAAACCAAAATCATGAAGCAAAAACTCTTTTCTTAAGGTAGATACCTTACTAGAATCAAAAGCAATTTTTCCATTGGGTTAATAAGGATCATTACTTTATCATAGGATAAGCCTAAATTTATTTTAACATCTCTGGTGAATTCAGTAGTTTATCATTCAAGTGCTCCTTTGTACTCATTACCAAGACTAGAACATCTTCTGATGGATGAAACGAACATCTGCGTTAAGACATGCCTTATCGATTACAAAACTGATACCGTGTGACCAAACGTATGTATCTATTCCAACTTGCAATAAATTGAATATAAGCGATAGGACAAAAAGGATGTAATTAAGCGTGGAATCAAAACGGCGTGTCGCTATCAAACACAAAAAGTTTTTTCTCTCCCAGTGATGGAGGATGTAAAAATTATACAAACAATCCCGCTTACGATGGCAATAACTGAATTTTTCCCACTACCATTTTCAAACGAAAAAGTGAAAACAAAACCGAGAAAATAAACATACGAGAGACAGGCAAACGGGGTGTTAGCGAGTAATGCGTGGTAGTAGCAGTAGTATCACCAGTAGTAGGTCCTCTATGTACAACGTGCGAGCTCTCGCACAAAGCTTTATTGTGCGAACAGGAAACAGCAGGAAGGCGGTAGAGTGAAGCGTCTAAAAATAAAATTCAACACGGGATTAATTACTTGTTTAATGCGGCGGACGCGGACTGGATCGAGACGACGATATTATAATGTGTTTCGTTAATTAAAACGTACACACACACACCTTTAACTATCTAAACAACAAACATTCGCGAAAGCGTCGAGAACGAACGAAATCGAGTTAAGTACGAAACCGGTGCGCGCACACCGCGCACACCGCCGAATCTCTCTCTCTGTGAATGTCTCCGGTGTGTACGTAAATCACTCGGGGCGCCCCCGACACGGAAAAGCGGGCCGACGCACCTCGGGACATTTTAAAGTTAATTTAAGACGTACAATAGGTTACAATGGCGCTCGGAATGAGCTAGTTAGAATACGGACTTGCACACACGCTCTCTAGCTCGCGCAACTTGGGATATTATAATGCCTAGGACGTGTCGACGAAACGAAAACACCTTTCCTCCTCCTTTCGCGCATAGTTTCGCTTAACAAGGGAAGATTATAATAATTGTTTCTCGGGCGTCGACTAACAAAGGAAATGTAAATTAAGACGGTGACAATTTCGACGAGGAATACTTGCTGCTTTCTGCGTATTTCGACGTTGGCGTCGCTGGAAGGCCGTTGTTGAAGTTGGAAAACAATACCGAAACGCGGCGGTGGAATCGACTTCTTGTTTATTTTAACGCGACGACAAGTAATAAACCAGACAAGTAGCTGTTTAAATGATAATAAGGCATATTTGGGGGACGGTAGTCAATTTTCGGTGTATTCAAAACGATGTTACGAAAGGTAATCCGCATTTTCCAGTATTTTGTTTCTTCTAGTTTTTCAGTGACCTTGAAATTTTATATAATCGCTTCAAGTTTTACGCACCTACATACACCAGTGCTCATAATAAAATGGACAGTTGAAGAAATTTATAAAAATGGAAAAAATACTTTATAACATACGAACACAAGATACTATAACTATACCATCTTTGTTCAAAAATAATTCTAACTAAATCAATGTGCATAAAAAGAAAAGATTTCCTTTTTAAAATTAAGTTTTTCTTTCGCCAAAGGAGCCACCTTTGGCTGACATTACCGCTTGTGTAATCCTCAACATTCTATTAATGTGTGCAGCGTATCTCCTGGAATACCGTTCCATTCTTCTTGAAGGATGGTCCACATTTGCTGCTACCCATCTATCGACTTCATCCCATAATAGCTTAATGGGATTGAGATCTGGACTTTGGGGTGGCCTGCTGTTCGATGTAAAATATTTTCGTCTCCTTGAGCTACCAAATAATTTCTACACACCCTAGCAGTATGTTTTGGGCCATTATCCTCCATAAATATGAACGGTTGTCCAATTAGATGTATACCCGATGGAATCGCGTTTTCTTCCAATATCTTTCTGTAATTTTCTTTCTACATGATACCGTTTATTTTTACTAAATGATCTATCCCTACGTACGAAAAACATCCCCAAACGAATACCGAACCACCACCATGCTTTATACTAGGCACAACACAATCGGAAAGCATGTTCTCTCCTTTGGGTCGGCGAACAAATACTTGTCTTCTCTGACCAAACGTCCAAACACCTCAAATTTTGACTCATGCGTCCAAAAGACTTTTCTCCATTCCTCAACTCTCCAATTCCGATGTTGTCGTGGCCACTAGAGCCTCTTAAGTCGAACGGGTTACTACACGTCCATAAAGATTCGCAGCTTGCAGTGGACGTTTGATTGTGCTGACGGAAACAGAGCAATTTCAGGTGCATTTGCTCGTCGATTGTGTTTGCTAATTAATTTTATGTGTTCATCATCAATTCTTGTTGTGATTCTAGGACGTCCAGTTTCTTTACAGACTTGTAAACTATTCGGTGCTTGATATCGCCGGATAATGTTGTTTGCACTTTATTTTGTTCTATTCGTTCTATCGCTTATCCGTCCGCACTGAATACCCTTCTTGGTGTAGAGTAACTACAGCAGAACCATTTTCTACTTCTATTGGCCTCCCACCCCTGCTATCGTAGATTTGAAATGAATTATTGGTTGTTCCTCCCTCTGACTAAATCCTCGAGTCTTCCCTCTCAAGGACTTAAATATACGCTCGAGGACTTCGTGGGACTGCCATGCTCAATGACGTTGGGACACATCTTCCCATAAACTCCGAATACCCAAACATCATTTATTTTGGAAATTTATCAATGATAGGAGATCTACTTCTAGAATCCCGGGGCATGTAGTATCTGATGGTAAGGAATTTAATGAACCGAAGAATATTATCAGCAACTTCAAAGTGGTTCCCTTCACCGAGACTGCAATGATTACGAACATCAGGAAATTAAAATCAAATTTGGGTGCTGGACATGATGGCTTGCTCAATTTCCTGGTGAGGGATTGTGCAATTGTGTTAGCTTCACCATTTGCCGTTCTTTATAATCTGTCATTGAGAACAGCAACTAAAAGCTAAAGTTTTTGAGCATATGCTCCATACTGAAATCTACACAGCTGTTAAGCCCTTCATATCTCTGCATCAGCATGGTTTTATGGTGGGTAGATCGACAACCATTAACTTGACCCACATCGTGACCAGGTGGATGTCATTTACGTTGACTTCTCTACGGCGTCTGACAGGATAGATCATGTTATGCTCATTGGAAAATTGGATAGTTTTGGTTTCAGTACAGTTCTTATAAACTTTCTCTGGTCGTACCTCTCTGATCGTCATTGCAATGGTTACGCATCAAACGCCTTCTCTCCATCGTTTGGTGTACCCCAATGATCCAACCTGGGACCTCTATTATTTAACTTGTACCTTAACGATCTTCAATGCCACATTAATTGTGATTTATTAGCCTATGCAGATGACTTAACGCTTTATACAACAGGGAAGACTTTTGCAGTCTACACTAGGCTGCAAACAAATATCGCGGCTATCAACGCATGGGCTACTACAAATAATACTCCATGCTTGATAATGTTAGAGTACATTTTTTCCCGAAGTGCCAGAACTCTAGCAACGACTATGAATCCTTCGGAAAGAGGCACTGCTCAGAATGTCATTGTTTCCTGTAATCCTTAAAATCACTGTTGGAACTGTTGCCACCCAAATTCTTTGCAAGATCATGGGAATATAATTATTCCACTTGAGTTTTCCAACAAGCGCCTATTAATCAACCCTATATATATTAGGTACATTCGCCGTTTCTCAACGACCGATTGTCGGTGACGTATGTACGTATTTTCGAACCGCAAAACGACGCGCATCGTCGTCGTGACGAATTCGACGACGGCGTAGCCCCGGTTATCCGAATAAACATGCACACATTTACTTCGCTCGTCACGTCGTAAATACCGTCCGGCGTTGAACGAACCGTATCCTATCGCCCTACCCGTACGTACACCTACGGGAAAAAGACGGGCAACTAATACTTTTGACGAGCGGCTAAAAGAATCGCAACAGGTTTCGATAGTTCGATCTCTCGCTTTTGAAAAATGTCGGCCTGGTCGGTTGGGTGGCAGCAATTTTGCGGCGTAGTCGTAACAGATTGGGAGAAATCTAGCTGTGCATGTAGTAGCTATTAGCATCGGATAGAACGTGGTAGAATGTCGCTTCGGATTCTGACGAGTTCTGGTATAATAATATTCACTCCGGCTCGCTTTCTATGAATTTTTATCGATGGAAATGTAGATGAGGAGCGTGCAAACACTTCTTTCGTAACTCCGAATCGATTTGCTTCAATTGATTTGGTCGGTCATAGAAAATTGCACCTTGATATGCTTGATACTCCCAAGTAATTACTTGTTGAATTCTTTCGATTTTCGGTGAACTAAAAGTTGTCCAAATTATGGATTTCGCGCTGATTATATCTAATTACTAAGGTTCGACAAACGAGTGCATGATAAGTTGACGCTGTCCCTCCACCGCTTTTCCCACGTGGAGAGTGCAAGACAGTGTCAGTCCGGTTTACACAGCTTCTTCCATATTAATTTTAAACGGTTTCTTTCTTTAAGTTTAGGCTGAGATATGAAACCATCTCAATATGTCTTATGCAGTTCTTTCGTCAGAGTATAACCTGGTTATACATATATGCCAAAACTTTCTTCTTCTTTCTTCATCCCCAAACTGTTTGTCTCTTCTCCATAAAAAATCAAGCTAAATTTGACGGATGCATATACATGTATATACTATATACCATTCGAGCATCCCTAGAATTTGGCTTTGGCATTTGATGCGAAAAGGTCTGATGCGTATCTTGGTCGTAACTATTCGCAATGACCTCTCTGCTCTTACGATGAGAGTGAGGAAGGCGGTGAGAGGAGTTAAATCGGTACGAAGGGATGCCCAACAAAAAGAAATTATTACAAGTATATCTGAAATATGAAGTACCCTTGGTCTGAATCTGTCTACTTGTGGAGATAAAACTTGATGTTAGAAATGGTCTGGATCATAGTTGGTAATGATTGGGTAAGATACGACTTGAGCGTGCTCTCTTCATTGCCACCGAAACACGTGTCCTAGAACTAATAAACAATTGTGGAGTGAGGAATCTATCGATGTGATCTCGATTATAACGAAAATCTAACGTTTTAAAGATGCATAAGAATACAGGCCAAAAAAGGAATTCTATTTTTTCAATGAATTAGACGGGGGTCCGTCAAGGTACGGTCTTGGGGACCTATACTTTCTGCTATTTATGTGTTTCTGTCAACAATTACCACTACAATTCAGTAAAGTCCGTCTTGTAGCGCCCATTACACCATTTCTAATTCAAATACACATAAATAAATCAATTTACGCTGATGACCTCATGCTTCGAGCCCCTTTGACCTTCGTAGATCCGTTCGTATGTACTTACTTACAACAAACAGACGTGAAGTATGCGAAAATTCAATTACAATAGACTATTTCGTGCGTTTCAACGGTCAGAAAGGACGCACGCATATGTATGTTACTTACAGCGCTGCGCTAGATGCGGGACGCTCAATTATGTTTTATTTTCGTCAATTAGGAGCAATTAAAACACGAGTAGTCGGAGGGGAACGGATCCTAATATTCGTCAAACGTAACGTTAAACGCTAAATAGTCGAGATGTCGATAGAAGTACCACCAGGTAGGCGAGACTTTAGCCAGAGATTAAGATAGACATAAGGCGCATAAGTTCGACGGAACCGTTATGCGGGTAGCGTTGAATATTTAATGATGTACGAGGGTGATGATGATTGCAAGGTATAGGGGTGGTTGTATTCATTTCCATGGCGAATTGCGTAAGATGAACGAATTTATTAAAATCCAAATTTCACTACTCAAAGCGATTAACGGATGTTTTTGGAAACTGCTGGTAAGGGATGCTTGCAAGACGCGTACCCTGAATAGTGACTCATGGTGATCACACGTATTGTTAAGTTCTTCTTCCACATTTTTGGTAATGATTGTTTCTTAAACTGGAATAAATCCTTAAAATGCTTCTTACTCTGCTCTATAATAATAGTCACATGGTTTATTGCCATCATCATTGATAAATAATCTATCGTTAATTACAATTAAAATATATCAAAATGTATAGTAAAGGTTGAGTTTGAAAGTCATGGACATGTTCAAATGACATCTTGTGTAATGTTGGGTTCTATTTATACTTTTCCAATACCGCGGACCCCACCTTTTAAAGACTTGGTTACCCTAGGGGTGTTAGCTTCTTTTCTTAACTGCAGCCAGAGACGTTTAATGGGAGAAAAGGTGTAACTAGGAATAAAAATAATAATTATTATAAAAAGCATCGATTAAGAGATAGAGAGCAATGTAACCATTTAAGCACATACATTCAACACTTTCACATCACAAGAAGTCCTAACTACCACCGGATATAAGAAATCAAGGACACCGGGGCATCAAAAATCTAGACCTCTGTGATAACGTCACGCCAGTGGTGAATTGCGTTAACTATGTAAATAGTAAACATCTAGTTACCTTGACAACATAGAAAATGTACTGACCTTTGGATGGGGGAGGCATTATGGTTTCGGAAAAAGACGAATGAATGTTTGGGTGTCGACCGAAAAGCAACAACACGCAAAATCATCGAAATACGATTTAGTTAAAATTAGATTAAAATAGAAATTTCAACTATATTTAAAACCAAAGGTTTTTAAAAGAAGTAACCGTTAAATAAACAGAGCTGCACCTCACCGAAGAAAGGATTTAAGAGGGGGTCCATAGCAAGAAATTCATCGAACAGAAGAAATTACACACACACACAACACACATTAGGTCATTACAATTAAAATATATCAAAATTTACAGTAAAGGTTGGGTTTGAGAGTCATGGACATGTTCAAGTGACATTTTGTTTAATGTTGGGTTCTATTTATACTTTTCCAATACCACGGACGCCACCTTTTAAAGACTTGGTTACCCTGGGGATGTTAGCTTCTTTTCTTAACTGCAGCCAGAGACGTTTAATGGGAGAAAAAGTGTAACTAGGAATAAAAATAATAATTATTATAAAAAGCATCGATTAAGATATAGAGAGCAATGTAACCATTTAAGCACATACATTCAACACTTTCACGTCACAAGAAGTCCTAATTACCACCGGATATAAGAAATCAAGGACACCGGGGCATCAAAAATCTAGACCTCTGTGATAACGTCACGCCAGTGGTGAATTGCGTTAACTATGTAAATAGTAAACATCTAGTTACCTTGACAACATAGAAAATGTACTGACCTTTGGATGGGGGAGACATTATGGTTTCGGAAAAAGACGAATGAATGTTTGGGTGTCGACCGAAAAGCGACAACACGCAAAATCATCGAAATACGATTTAGTTAAAATTAGATTAATATAGAAATTTCAGCTATATTTAAGACCAAAGGTTTTTAAAATAAGTAACCGTTAAATAAACAGAGCTGCACCTCACCGGAGAAAGGATTTAAGAGGGGGTCCATAGCAAGAAATTCATCGAACAGAAGAAATTACACACACACACAACACACATTAGGTCATTACAATTAAAATATATCAAAATTTACAGTAAAGGTTGGGTTTGAGAGTCATGGACATGTTCAAGTGACATTTTGTTTAATGTTGGGTTCTATTTATACTTTTCCAATACCGCGGACCCCACCTTTTAAAGACTTGGTTACCCTAGGGGTGTTAGCTTCTTTTCTTAACTGCAGCCAGAGACGTTTAATGGGAGAAGAAGTGTAACTAGGAATAAAAATAATAATTATTATAAAAAGCATCGATTAAGAGATAGAGAGCAATGTAACCATTTAAGCACATACATTCAACACTTTCACGTCACAAGAAGTCCTAATTACCACCGGATATAAGAAATCAAGGACACCGGGGCATCAAAAATCTAGACCTCTGTGATAACGTCACGCCAGTGGTGAATTGCGTTAACTATGCAAATAGTAAACATCTAGTTACCTTAACAACATAGAAAATGTACTGACCTTTGGATGGGGGAGGCATTATGGTTTCGGAAAAAAGACGAATGAATGTTTGGGTGTCGACCGAAAAGCAACAACACGCAAAATCATCGAAATACGATTTAGTTAAAATTAGATTAAAATAGAAATTTCAGCTATATTTAATACCAAAGGTTTTTAAAAGAAGTAACCGTTAAATAAACAGAGCTGCACCTCGCCGAAGAAAGAATTTAAGAGGGAGTCCATGGTAAGAAATTCATCGAACAGAAGAAATTACACACACACACACAAGACACATTAGGTAACTAATTTCAATTTATGTAAAATATTTCAAAGAAATCTTGTAAATATAATTTGTAATAATTTAATTTTTTATGATTTAAGAGCTAAGCCGGCGCAATCTTGATTATTACATTATCTAAATTCTCAATACATTATACACTCTGTTGTGTACCTTTCCAATTTTGAAGTAAACCGTAGCATAAGAAAAACTTTAATATTTCTTATGATATGCATTCATTCCATTCCTTTATATTTTTTTGAGTTGGTCACCAATAAACCAGGTGTTTGAACACTATGCTTATACCGATCCCCAATAACACTCTCACTCCCAGTCAAGCAACCTCGTGTCTTCTACAGGGAAGCCTGAGTATACAGTGTGAAATTGACCAAAGGTCAATTTCCATTTCTTTACATGATTTCTTTCCAGCCATGGCCAGATCACCCATCTGACGGAATTTGTTGTTATCGCGCATACAAGTTCTGGTCCCAGCATGTTTTCTTTTGAATCTTCCTTGGCTAGTTCATCAGCAATTAGGTACCTCAAGACATTGCATCCAGGTCAAGGACAGGCTATACAATGTTTTAACAGGTTCGATGTTGCAATAGGCTTCATCACGGCTTTCATAGCCTAAGTATCAGTCGTTGTTAAGGTTTGATAAAAGAGTAGATGACGTGTCATCATTATGTAGTGTAAACCGGTCTTTGTCTCCACTTACGTGCAAGGCGCGACATTAAAATTCGGAGAAGTAAGGGCGTCAGTCCGGTTTACACTACTTAATGATAACACGTCATCCACTATTTTATCAAACCTTAATCATTATGTTCATTTATTACAACAACAATTACCCAAATATTGTTGACCTACAAATTGGCCACCTTAACAAGTTTATTTAAAAGAATGTACAACAATATCCGTTTATGGTTTGAAACAGTGTCGTTCTCTTAAATGTCAAAAGTTTAAACGAATGTGATCAGGTGATGGTATCATACATTCGACCGTCCTGATACTAACGAGACTTACTGTACACAACTACTTCTAATCCAGCGATAAAGTCACCCCGATCTTTAGTGCGACGACGTCGGAAACCCAACAACGTAACTGCCCATATTACCGAAACCTGGGCCTGACATTTCGTCGGCAACATGTCGCTCAAAATTGATATCTTACTGCCGCCGGTTAGGTCATCAGGGTGCGGGACCGTCCTATGCATTTCGCAAACGACGTATAAAGCTTCGTTACGAAGGACGGTGATGTGTTTGTTGTTTTTAATATCGAATGATTGATCGCGAAGTTATTAGGGGTAGACGGATACTGGTTTCTAGAGGGATAAGTGCGACGATACTTAAGTACCTAGTCGTAATTGATCTGGAGATATTGAGGATAAATTATCGTTTTGAAAGGATAATCTTTCGTAGTCGCCGGAATCTGATGTTTGTTCTGTTCGAGGACGCGATATCAGTTTGTTGGGAATTATCTTTTTCGTGCAAATTCTGACATACAACATACAACAAACCTTTTAATAATTTCACGTTTCATCCTATAACGATTCAAATCGAATATTACTTTGATTTGGTCGTCATCAACTTCAACTGGACGATCTAAAGGTCACCTTAAAGTGAAAAATCATCAGAACGAAATTTAGCCTTGCCCCTCTGTAAAATATTTTTTGAGTTTACGGTGTATTTATTGCTTGTTCAAGTGTCAGTTTTAATTTTACCTTCTTTCATCGTCATTCAGAACCTACACCATATACCGATATATTTTCTTACAATAATTAAAAAATAAGCAATATAGCTCGAATCTAATCTGATTCATCACACGTGCATATTTTGATCCGTTTGTTTTTCCTAAATTCGCTGATCATCCCCCAGAGTCCGAACCATTTCGATAAATTTTGACCTTCACTATTTTTCTCAAGAAAAAATGCTTCGTGGTATACACACCAAATTACCTCTGCATTCCCCATATACGATCCCACGTTAAAAATGTGTGTACGTACACAAAAATAACCTGCGTTTCCAGGCGAGACATTCCGCCCTGAGTGAATCCAACAGAACGCAACGGCGAACGCCGAAGCTTGTGCGAAAAACCGAAAAACGACCACCGCGACGGACCGGTCGTAACGTCAAAATAAAACCTCGTCGGAGCGGTTTACGAGAGCGGACCGCACTCGGAACTTAAAATTCAAAATTAGGTGTTAATATGACGCGCTTTCGGAACGAGGACAGTATAAAAATGTCACTAGTGTTGAAATATACGGGAGCAATTGAAGTCCCGTAGCCGGGATTTTTATCGCCGGCGGATAAATGCCGTTGTTAGCGGGTACGTATACGTGATTCATGCAAATTGAATGGGCCATATAAGTCGCGCGCAAATTTCGAACGTCACTCGTTTATGCCCTCTGTCAAACGATCGTGAAAATAAATACTACCAACGAATTGTAAACTATTACAAGGGTGAAGCAGTGAAAGTGACGACTACGTGGATACACCCACCACTACATAAGTTTCCGATTTAACTTCACCACATGGTTGTGTACCCTCTTTTGTCTTCTTATGTCTTATATGTGGTTCCCAGAATGCATGCTATGCGCAGGTTATAGATAATACTCAATGTCTTTAAGAACACAAGCATATGATCAAAGTTTTGAAGAATTATTTCCAACTCCATTTTTTGTTGAATGTTGAAAAAACATCTCCCAGTCATGTCCAAGTAGACACCAAGTCTTCAATTTACATTGCTATCGCTACATCCCCACTGGTGTTCCCAGTGAGAAGGAAGTTTTCTCATTGGTCCTGACCCAAACCTAAGTCCGCGATTTCTCTAAAGTCCACATCAAAGAAGCAAACTGGATTGTTGAAATTTTCAAGGAATGCTTAGAATTTGGTGATTATTTTTCGATAATCAAGCACTGGTTTGACAGTTTACTTGCTGGGAATAACGATCGTTCTTGAAAAATAGCCATAGATCGATTTCGTTGGAGATTAGTTCGATCTTGGTATTCATGATGATTAGATTTTGCAAGTGACGCACTAACGGAAATTTTAGCAGTTAATTTTTTTAAAGGTGCCCAAAATGAAATGTGAGTAAGAAACCTTATAATGTTAAGAAACGGATCTGTCGTTTTCAACATTGTTTCATAAATTTGAAAGTGATTTTGATAGTTTTCGATCCCCTAGTGATTGGTTTCTTGAATTCATGTTTACACTTTTGAAAAATGGTCAAAATGGATAAGCAATTTGTTCCGAAACCAATGATTCGATTTCCACACATAATTCTCGAAGATGTGGCTTAGGATTCGAAAATTATTTCTCTATGGTTGATAATCTTAGTAAGTGTGATTAGCAAATGGGGCCGTGGTTGTCCAATTCCAAAGAACAATTCGGGCCTTGAAGGTGACGATGACTAGGTTTTAAAGACTGTATTCCTAAGGAAATTCGTCAATTTTCAAAATAATTTGTCTTGAAGACCCTCCTCTAGAAAGAGATGAGACCAAATTTGAAACATTTGTTGGTTGGGGCAACTAACAGACGTTTTAAATTTCGTTCTCAACTTTCTGTGTTTCATTTTTGTTTTGAAGGAAGCTTTCCCAAAAGTATACTAGCGATAAGTCGAAACTGTAGCTTATCATTCCCGTGCGTCCAGTTTCTCCCTAAGTCGAATTCTTCAGTTTTCTGAACTTCTAGACTGCAATTTGAATGACTTTCTCTGACTTGAACTCTCCCTAGGTCGAACAATATAAGCTCGACTTACAATTAGAGAAGTTTGACTATACTATAGCTCCGACACGTACACG
Organism: Chrysina gloriosa; assembly: GCA_038088585.1. Classification (NCBI taxonomy): domain Eukaryota; kingdom Metazoa; phylum Arthropoda; class Insecta; order Coleoptera; family Scarabaeidae; genus Chrysina; species Chrysina gloriosa. The sequence continues at coordinate 22,165,871 of CM076093.1, read as the reverse complement.
ACTAAACGTACTACCGCCCTACTTTGTTGATTACTTTTGAAGTTGATCTTGTTGAAAGGATTTGCAAGAACTTGTTCGAATTTGAAAATGACAAATGGATTTTGTGGCCTAAATTTTCAAAAGAGCTTTCTGAATCCCGAGAATATTTTGTTGTCCGAATGCAAGAACAACGAAATCTCGACTTCGTTGGTGGGATTCAATTCTGGTGTTTAATGTAATAATAAGATTTAGACCATTTTAAATGGAGAGATTCTTAAACGCTCATTTTTGAACCGATCATCGGCATTTCAGAAATATTTTCCCCGCAGTGTACTCTTGTTAAGCTCTAATCTCATGTACCATAAAGAATTGGTTCATCACCTTCACCTTTTTAGGAAAACCCAAAACGATTTCCTTGCAAACCTCACCAAAATTTTATTCATTTTCGGCTTTATGACTCGTGAAAATACTTTTAAAGATGCACGAGAACGCGAGTTTGATGTCCAAATTACCATTTTGTCGTTTAATCGTCATCAGGAATATAAAATTTTGGGCAAATTTTAAAACGCTTATGTCCGGCGTTGTCTAAGATTTTAGCTAAGCTAACAATAACTAACCATTATGACTGACATTTCCAAGGAACTGGCTTACTTCCGAAAGTTTCCATTTTAAGTGTGAAGGTAGGAGAGCAGCTCGACTCATCGATAAGATTTTACAAAATCGATTCGATTTTGACGGTAACAACTTGACTGGGTGTGCGAGATTTTCAAAAAAATGGTTCAATCTCGAGAGTTGTCTTTTATTGATGGTGTGTTTGAAGCTCAGTGTTCGATTTTAATGACGACAACCCAATCCGATGGCCTAAATTTCTAATAAAGTGGCTCAATTTTAAGATTTTCTTTCTACATGTAGTTTCTTTTTGAAATATTTGCTCTAAATTTTAAGGACTGGAACCAGGACTGGTATTTCTAGAAAATTTTCAAGAGATGGTTTCATAATGGTTAATTTTCGATGATGTGATATAATTTTGAAGGTTTGCTTTCTGTTCAAGGGATTTGTTATTAAAGAACTACGGATACGTTATCAACCCAAGCAAAGTTGCCCAGTTTTCAAGGTTTCTTTCTACGTGTGATTTATTTTTAGCAATTCTGCTCGAAATTTTGGGAAATGAAGCCATCTCCAGGAGGTGACTCTATTTCTGTAAAATTGGACGGCTAAAATTTTCTTTTAACCAAATGAATGACTAGAACTTAAATGACATGTCATTTGAACAAGATGAAGGTACATGACTACATGACACACAGCAGATGAGACGAAAACGAAATTAACCAAAGTTCCTGGTCGCGTTATCTTGCCGAATGATGTCAATTGCCCATGGAAGTCTTGCCGTCCAATCCCATTAGATTTTTTCTCTGAAGCTATTTGAAGGAAAGAGTGATGGTGATGTGTGTCCATTTAGGGCTTCGTTCACTAATCGTTAATCCATTTTTTCACAAGTCTCCCACTTGGTGGTCGAAATACCTATTTGGAGCCTCTTAAAGGTTCGGTGTGGTAAGGATAAGAGCTAATTTCTACTTCAAGTGTAAACCACAGACATTCCGAATTTGTCTTTTAATTATTCTCTACAGCAACATTTGTTGTGGTCTTTAATAATACCAATATCTTTATATGTAGGAAACTTTGTTAAATTATTTCAAGATTAAGATAGGCAGAGGGGAAACAGTTCTTGTCAATAGCATTTCACTATCGCAGATACCATAGAATTAACAATTACCTATGTGCTTTGTTCAATTCTTAGAATAGTAACGCCATTCATGTTTCGATTGCCACACACCATCTGTTGAGACTTCTTCTGAAATCGTGGTAATATCTTTACCATTTTGAGTAAAGGAGAAACCGAAACCTATAAGCCGAGGACACAGCATGCGACAAGTGATTTTTATAAAGACAAGAAATAACAGGGATGAATGAACCTTCCACAATCGCCACACAACGACCGTGCACGCGCGTACACAAGTGCTGGCCAAATGTTGTAGGTATATCGTTCCGAGTTTTACGATCGCCGACCAATTCACGACAACAATCTCCTCGCACAACTGTACCTTACTGTATACAGTATCCACGCACCCCCTATTAACTGCAGGTTCGGATGTGTACGGCGACACGGGCGAGGGAGGAGGACCTGTGCCCTAAAACCCCATTCCGAACACGTCCCAGAGGTGTCTTGATTATTGCAGTTGTGCCATTCACACCATCTGTCGCGCAGAGATCTCTTTTTTTTTCGTAATACCCCGCTCTACGGCTTACCTGATTGTTCCATATATGAATGAATGAATGAACGTCCGTGCGTTCTCGTTCGTTCGGTTCCATTATGACGGATGCAAATTGAACTTGCTGATGGTGTTTTCGGCTCATATCTTCTTTTGTTGCGTTTATTGCGATTGTTCTCTTACCTTTTTGTCGGTCGTAAATCATATTTGGAGAGACGCCTGTGTGTACACGTTTGTTACGGAAGTATGCTCGAGGCGGTAAAATTATGATGTTATTGCGATCGGTTTTGGGGGAAATAAAAGCCAAAAGGAAGCACGTGCGAATCTTGGAGTTTCGGTTTAATTACGACAGATGCAATTTGAACCTGATGCTGTTGCGTTTCCCCGTAATCGTTTTCTTACATCTGTTAGCTGTAAATCATTTCGAGAAAGTGATTTGTACAGATTTCATCGAAAGGATTCTTGAAGCGGTCAAATTGGCCTTTATTATTAAGGGTATGGCCCACCAATCTACATTCAGGAAGGAAAATTTAAGCCTGATTACAATTAGTAATGATGTTGGTATTCAATTGAGTGATTTCACCTCTTTTGAAAATATGTATTGTGACTCCCTGCTCTCGCCGTATTGAGGTTAGCTCAAGCACAGCTCCTTCTCAAGTTTGAATTGGGTTCATTCAATGATGGGTCAATTTTCATCCTCGTTCTGGTGGTATCCTTGGATTCTTAGGTGGTACAATTTGCATCACTTTTTCAGAATGTGTAGTGGAATCGTAAATTCCTCCTTGAAAATCTGCAGTTGCTACTACAGTAGAATCTCGGTTATCCGACGCCACTGAAAAGCATACACACAACACACGCTAAAAGACTTCTGCACCACTATTCCATCAAGTTTTAGACAGACATTCGGAAGCAAACCTCCTTGAATTTTTCTCTCGTTTACACCAGCAATTTGAACCTGATGCTGTTGCGATTACCATAATCGTTTGCTTACATCTGGTAGCTGGAAATCATTTCGAGAAAGTGATTGATACAGATTTCATCGAAAGGATTCTTGAAGCGATCAAATTGGGCCTCTTTGTTAAGGGTGTGACCCACAAATTCACATTCAGGAAAGGAAATTATGAGCCTGATTAAGATTGGTAATGATGTTGGTATTCAATCGAGTTATTTCGCCTCTTTTGAAAGTATGTATTGTGACTCCCTGCTATCGCCATATTGAGATTAGCTCAAGCTTCAGCTCCTTCTCAAGTTTGGATGCCCGCAAATACTCCTAGAATTTGAGTTGATTCATTGATTGGTCAATTTTATCCTCGTTTTGGTGGTATCCTTGGACTCTTAGTTGGTACAATTTGCATCGCTTTTTCAGACTGTATTGCGAAATCAGAAATTCCTCCTTGAAAATCTAGAGTCAAGTTTCAGACAGACGTAAGAAGCAAGCCTGCGTCAATTCTTTTCTCGTTAACAGCAGCCTATATGTGGGCGATGAACAGTTTGAATGAACTCGATTAAAACCAACAGAAGAATATTTTGATGGAACTATGACAGGCGGAAGATTAATTATTGTGTGTTAAGTACAAAAATTGTGTCGCGTGTCACGCATTGAGCCTATCATTCGTTGTAAATAAGTTGCTGTATAACGTCACTGTGTATCGAATTGTTCTCGTTTGTTGATTTCCTGTAGAACGTGTTGTAAAATTATAACCTAGCTTGACGCTTCATATGCATTTGCTTAATTATTATCCAGTACCCAACATTTTCGCTTGTCCGACGTTCTGTTGGCAGGTTCATATCGGATAAGCGAAACTCTTCTGTATACGCCATACCTACATATTCGGTTTCCATTCTACTGAACTGAGATAGGCATCATTTCCAAGAGAATCCCTTAGCCCCGGGAGACTTTTCCAACATTTTTTCCTGTTCCATTCTTCGTCTCTCCTTGGGATCTCACCCCGAAAATGCTCACTTAAACCAGAAATGCTTTCGGATGATAGCTCTTGCTTTGTCAATTTATCGACTGCATCATTGCTTTCTACTCTGGCATGATCTGGTATTCCAGATTGCCATTCCAAGTACACCCTCTTACAATTACTTAGAATGATAAGTATCTTGCGTCCTTCTAAGACTTTCTTGAGTCACTTGAATGGATGCCTGATTAATATAGAATTTCCGCAACTATCACCATACCAAATTTATGTTAACTCAAAGTCATAAATGAACTGTGAAAGTTGTACTTTGGTATCTTATCATTAGTAAACGTCACCATCCAAACATCGTAATTAATTTCCGATTATACTTCTTCAAATTTCCGTCACTGATAAACAACTATATTAAACACTTACTAATCTTGTTTGTTATTTTTCCTCCCCAAAATTTCTCTCGTTTATTCGAAGGTGTTTGCGTTGAATTCCAGGGCCTCGACAATACAAATAACAAACAATTAAATCGATTGGATTCCAAGAACGCTTTGTTCGTGAATTGTTCTCCTGGTAACCTATTTAAACATTTATGTGAACTATACGAGTCGCTTATTTATTTGTAAACTTCACCGACAGATGCATACATCGGCGCGGTCGATCTTAGAAACTTGCACTAACGTTATTGTATCTCCAAATCTACGGATGATGCTTGCTGGAATTGCTTGGATACATCAATTTACGCTACCAGCAAGTGTTTGACCAGAAGACGTTTGTATACATATTTACAGATATGGAGGTATTGTTTGCATCTTTTAGGAATTATCTTCTTTGTTTGAATAAATGATAAATTCAGTTTGAATTATGGGCAACTACGTATAAATAAGTCGGTTTTAGTTTTAGATGGAAATTTTGGCAGGTACACATTTGATTACGATAATTTGTTTGGATTGGTTTAGGATGGCTTTTAAATTTGTTTATGCCATCGACTTGTTGCAGTTTACATATCATTAATATCTCATAGATACAATGTATTGCAGTAAATCGTATTGGAGGAATAATTTCAGAGATTGGAGGAATATATCTTAATTTCCAAATTACAGGAAACTTAAAAAAGGTCATGTACTTAGAGATATCAGCTTATAAGATGTGTATCGATAAAAACAATTTAATTCTTGTACATGTATGTACATCAAGACACGTCTCTTCTGAATCTTTTACGTTTTATTATTTCATGCACATCTTTCTTCAAGGCTGACTATTATGTTATTCATATCAATGTATTAATATTATGCTTTTGGTAGTACTGCGTAAATAAATAAGTAGTACAACAGAAAACTTCACGCGTCTTCTTCTTCTTGTAATCTTTCATTCCTTCAACCTCCACAGGGATAATGTCCTAACTTATTTTAAGATGGCGATCTTTCCTTTTTGTTTTTTATCGTTTTCCACGGCAATCCTTTCTTCTCCTTCTCCTTCCTTTTTACTTTAACTCGAAACATAAGCTTTTGCCTGTGCCACGAATTGTTTCTATCCAGATCTACATCAAACTCTGTTTCTACAATCTCTGATATCCACTGTTCTCAAACCATTCTGCATTTTATCTTCCTATCAGTCCTTTTAGTCTTCTGTTCAATTGCATGCAGTGTAAAATGGTAAATTAGCCGACAGGTTCAAAACAACAAATATAATTTGTGCGTAGATATAATGAGTAAAAATCCCAATGACAGGCATTCCAATTCCAATACACAGTCGAAAGCGAAAGATAAGATTTTTGCGAAGAAGTACACTGAGGATGTGAAGTAAAACAGGCAACGTGTAAATGGCTATTGGTAGATTATTATGAACCACGAAACTAGGTAGAAACAAGAAGGAAAAAATATTGTCGAAATGTTAATCCTCTGTCATTCGGATTTTCACGTTTCAATAAAAGCATTCATTATACCAATGGACAACTCAAACTTGTTGTTTTTGACCTGCCGGTCGATTTACCATTTTACACTATAAGAGATGGAGAAGAAGAATCAAAGAAGCATGAAGCCCAAACCAGTTTGAGAACAGTTGATATCAGAGATTGTAGAAAAGGAGTTGAAATCGAAATGAACAGAAGCAATTCGCATACAAATAAAAGCTTATGTTTGGTTTATAGTCAAAGTAAAAAAAGTAAGAAGGAGAACAAGAAAGGATTGCTAAGAAAAATACGATGAAGAACGAAAAGAGAAGGCTGCTGTGTAAAAAGAAATTAGACTAATTGAGGACGTAATCTGTGAGACTTGAGGATGTATGGAGGATTGCAACATGAAGAAGACTCTTCAACTTAAGATCATTTTTTTCTGTTGCCTTTAATATGAAGTGTTCTGGTTTGATTATCTGTGATGGGTTCCGGGCAAGTCGAAGTTATATTCCAAATCTTCTTGTAGGGTATAGATGGGCAACCTTCGGCCCGCGGGCCACATGCGGCCCTCGAGTAAGATTTGCCCGGCCCGCTACTGAATTCTTTCGTTGCATATTAGCACGGCCCGTCTAAACTTAATTCATAATGAATCATAAGGATACCACAAAAATGTATATTTTTCAAGATTACTCACAGCATAAAACTTCTACAAAAAAGGTTGCCCATGCCTGTTGTAGGGAAGTAGTTGATAGTCTACCTCTCTTGGATAATTTTTTTCAATTGTACGAAGGGTTTGACTATCCTCAAGTCTAAATTTCTTTTGGGTCAGAACTTTCAGGTTTTTTTTTTTTCTAAACAGCCTTTTCTATACGAAAGTCACTATAACTATAAATTTCATTTTTTACTTTAATCTAATCTGTGTCAATGGGTATGGCCATCAAATAAATCCACCTGGAAAATCTATTTCTTGAAATACTCTTTTTCTTATTAAATCTGCAAGTAGTGGTTTCAAGTTGTTTTCAAAATCCTTTATGTTTACTATTAAGTCTAAATCTGCACCGTTTTCCTCAGAGGTTTACTCCAACAATTCATCTTCCCTATCCAATGGATTATTCACAAATGCATCACTGAGGGACTTTTTTATTTTAAACCACCACCACCACCAACTTATACTAACTATATGTATATACTAACTAACTTAGCATGTTGCATGTATCGTCTCTAAAACGAGGGCGAGTAACTTTTCCAAGGTTGACAAAATTTGCTACAGTGATCATCTTGTTCCGCCATGTATCTAATGTCTAGTATCACAATTTCATACAAATCTCACATATAGATTATGCTTTACACTCATTTAAAGAAAACTTTTCTTGTTATTGTGTAAATATGAAAAAAAAAAATAATGTCGAATGTTAATTAAACATAATTTTTTAGGTGGAAAAATAATTAAAGTAAATATGTCAACCGAATGGGTATGCAATATTTTATATGAATGTTTAAATATGAAAAGACTATCTGCGAGATGGATGCCGCATTTGCTCAATACCGATTAAATGCGCGCTTTCATTAAAAATTCAGAGGAATTTTTGGCGTGAAGGACGTCACCTCTCAATTTTCTTATTCTATGGATATCGTACAAATACGAAACGTAGGTTAACTCAATAAACATGTACATATGTAATTGTCTAAAATAGCAGTTGTATCAAATATGATATATATAGTATGGGGTTACACTGAATGTAGTTAGTCTGAATAATTTTACTATTTCGACTAATTTAGTCCCAGTTCCAAAATAATCAGAAGTTTAAGAATCGACCTCGAGGATGTCAGATTCCATATTGTTATCTTAAAATTGAGGGCAATTTGGATTAATTACAACTAAATGTGCATCGCAATATCATGACTAAACTATAAACTTATTTGCGTGAATGATTTCGCTCGAAACGAAATATCAACGTCTATATACGCCATCCTCCAATCGCTTTTGTCGGATGATTAATATACCTTTAGCTATTGACTCATTCGTTCCTGCTCGTGTTTTTCTTTTTCTTTCCTTTATCGTCGCCATACACAATTTACGCATTATTATTTAGTAGGATGTTATTGAACCGTCGAATCCGTAGGCTTCTCCATAATACAGTGAAACCGTAAAAGTCAAAGGTCGTAAATATAAAAAGTTCGACATTAATTAACTCCGCCGCGATAAGGCACCACTTGGGCAGATAAAAGCAGTAGGTCACATGCCTCCGGCGATATCATTGTAGAATGGTTTTTCAGGAAAGCGTACATGCGTGCGCGTTAATCTGTAAAGGAAGCGATAACCTTGGTAAGGTGATGCTCGAAATTATTCTCTTCGAATGATTATAATTTTGGCGCGTTCGACTTTGTAGTCGTGTATTTTGTGCGAATCGACTTGCAATATCTATGAGTAACCGTAAAGATATTCCAGTGGAAAAAAAACCGTGCAGATGTTAAATATATTTTTATTTGCGTAGATATCGCCTTGACATGCCCGTTTTACTATATCCATTGGCATTTTTCAGACGCGCATCCTTGAAATCGAATCCGCTCAAAGATGATTCCCTTCGACCGCCGGTACTGAAAAAATTTTAAGAGCGATACGATAATTATTTTCTGTTTGAGTTCTTCGTCACTCGAGGACCTTTGAATGAATTGTTTGTACGTACACCGAAATTATCACGTTCCTAAGCGAGTCGTTAACAGATATCTTGTATTTGTACAAGACAAAAATATCTACCTTTATCATCGCGAGCACACTATTGATTCTAGATAATAATAAGAACGATGTAAATTATGGAAAGCAAGCTGATTTATTTCGATTTATCCGCTTGCTGCGCGATTACGTAAAAGCACCCTAAGAGTTACACCCCTATCGCCATCTTGCGGAACGGTAAAAACTCAACCGCTCCCCATCTATCGTCCTAGCGATTTCACCTTTAGTAATTCCATATAATAAAAAGCTTGTTATCCTTTAATAAATTATCCTTACGTAAATAATTTTAACAACCAATAAATCGATGCTCTCGACGACTCGAGCGGCATAAAGAAAAATAATTTTAGAAACGAATAAATGAGAGACGTGTACACATACACACGTTCGTTCGGGGACTTCTAAGTTTAGCAATTATGAAATAGGCTCAACTATTAACTTAAAAATAGGATTTCTTTGTTTAAAAGTCCAGCGACATTGTGGAAACCGATTTTAGAATTTCTTTATTACATTTTTTTCTTCCTGAGAATTATAAATAGGATATGAAGATAACTTGACGTAATTACGCGGATAACATTGCGGAAAAAGCGTTTGAAATAACAACAATAACCTCCTAATTTATCTCGAAAAGATAATACCTGCTTCCTGTTCTATGCCAATTACAGTATCAAACATAAATTGTTGATACAGGTCTGCCTGTGTTTACATCAATTGAGGTACCAATGCTTAACATAGACAGGAAGAGGTTCTATCTTTCGAGAGATTAATTAAAACCGGCATACAGATATGTAATAATAATAATAATTCGCATTAAAGCAACAAGTGATTAAAGTTTATAAACGAGCTCGCATTGTACAGGGATTTCAAATTAAGTTTTGGGAATGTGAAAATTAACTTTTGAACATTGCTGAGGTAGTTTCAATTTTATATGTTAAATGGAAAGTGAAATCTTATTTTACACTTCCGCTTATCACATTATTATTATTCGTATAAATGATAAAGATCAAAGTAAAGGATAAAATTTGATATAATTGGCAAGGAACGATTGAAGTGTTCTTGAAGAAAGCTGTTCAAAAGTTTGGAATTTTGCAGGAATTTATTTGCAATACATACGACCATAACTATTGTAAAATTTTTAGTTATCAAAATGGATTATGCTAGAATGAGGGAGGAAATGTATAAGAGTTCCTTCATTTACCACTGAATGTGGGAAAAAGTACCATTTTACTCATTTATCCATAAATTATTTGCGCTCAAATGTGTCCTGAAAGGATAGAAGTGGATTTATAATTCGAAAAGCAGATTGAGCTCCCGGATCTAAAGCTGGATTGCTGGACTCTCCCAAATAAATCCTTAGGAAACTATTTTAACTATGTCCAGACACATATCATTGTGAAATTATTTGGAACAGCAGCTTCAAATGTTAGAATGGTCATGATGAGCCAATCTTCTTAAAGAAGACAGCACTTGAAGAAGGAGAAGAGGAGGCAGAACAAGAAGACATATATCCTGGTTTCGTTTGAAATTTTTCTTTGGTGCCTTCTTAGATGAGAAAGTTTTCATTCGAAGTTTTGTAAGAAATATTGTGCTATCAATTCTTGTACCCAGATTTTCTGCCATTACATACCTCTTATAGTTACTATCCTCACTGTTCTTAGCTGTTTCCTAGTGTACTTTTTCTGCCTGTTTTTTTTTTTTTCAAGATTATTTTTGCTGGTATAAAGTCAAAATAACATTCCAAGCGTGTCTCTCAGAACCAACTCTCTTCGCCTAGAATCACAAAGAAGTGGTCATAATCCAACATTGATTTTGAATTACGACCTTACAACATGTTTAAGAGGGAGGAAGTTTAATAGGTATATTATCCTAGTTATATGCAAGTCTATTTCTAAAAGACCTAGATTCAAGATCCAGGATATCAAAACTTCATGAAGCCGAAGAAAGCATTCGTAATTGAGAACTAATTCCTCGTCCATCATTCACATCAGTATCAATGAAAGAAACTCCTTTCTGGTTCTGTTGCATATCAATATTTGATGTCGACTCTTCACTGTCCGTACTGTTAGCTTCATCAGGAATTAGTTTCGGATTTCTGAAGAAATTTGCAGAATAAGCGGCGACATATGCACTGCAGATTTTGAAAAAGACGCCTACTAATCCGAAACTGGTTTTGAATGAACGATTTGGAATGGATTTGGAAGCAAGTCATTTCCTGATAGATCGAAATTCAAAATCGAACAAATCAAAAATCAAAAAGCGCAGAAAGAATTGATAATCTTGGGCGAAATCCTCGTAGGTACTCATTGGCCAATGGCAGAAACTTCTTGTAGATTTAAGGCATCACTATTTTATGTCGATATTTCTTTGTGTGTGCTTCTTCAGAAATTGACTTCAGTATTCGGAAACTGTCGGTACAAATTACGAAGTATGAACAACAAATTGTCAGCTAATCCGGAACCATATTTGGATTGTCGATTTGGAAGCAAGTCAGTGTCTGAGATCCGAATTCATAATCCAACGAACAAAACAAAAGCGAACAAAGAATTGGTAATCTTGAATTGAATCCTCAACGGTCTGCACGGAAAGGTATAAGGGCAGGAGCTTTTCTGCTATGTGTCCCTAACTAAGCTCAGTATACATACATAGCTCAGGAGACGCAAGAAAACCAAAATAGGCACTAGCAATTCCCAAAAGGAACCCCAAAAGTATGATAACAATCACACTGAAAATCTCCCTGTTCAAAATTCTAATTTCAATCATCAGAATTCTAATTCCCCGCTTGTATTTCTACCAGTGCCAATCGCAGTAGCAGTAGCAAGTAGAAACTGATAGTATAAACAGAGAAAGGTCGAGACACAGCAAAACCCAAAGGAAGTTTATAGCAGCCCGGAGTTGATTTTGAATTATCGATATTGCATGGATTTGAAGGATAAGCATACGTCAACCACGACATAACTAGATCGACTTCTAAAAGACGCAAGTTTCATTCTCAATTTTAAAGTCGAAACTTCATGAAGAGTTTGGAAGGTTTCGGCGTCGATTTGGAATTTGGAGGTTGAGGCGCGTATCTTGGGGTATGCAGAAACACATTGCGATGGTGTTTTCGGGAGTTGAGCCATGATTCTTCCATTTCGGATTTATGGTATGTTTAGGAGTATGCCAAGGGATCGTACCAGAAATTTTCGATTTCAGGGTTATGGTTTCTTTTAATGCGTAGCTATTATGGGGATTGGTGGTGTGCTATAGGACTATGGTGCGATTTTGCGGTTTCATGTGCGGCCTTATAATTAATTAAAATAAGAATAAACGAAAGTCATAAATAGGTTCAGAAGGTAAGGTCGTTATGGGCAAATCCTTTAGTCTGAATTAATTGAACGCTCCAATGACTTAGCGCCATTCGAGTGTGGGCTTATCGCCTTGGGATTAAAATCTATATAGCTCGGGTGTATCTTGGGCACTGACGTATATAAGAAGCAAGAGTTTCTAGAGGACAGATATCAAAACTTGAATAAATGCACCCAAAGACAAAGAACATAAATCCTATAATTTAATTTGGATAAATTTGATACCTAAGAAGCGAAGCATGTCAGTCTCGTGAGAAGGTCAATTACTGGAAGATCCAGTTTCGAATACCATGAAGTCAGAGCCAAGAAAGTCAGAAAAAACGTTGATCATTGGACACTCATATTAAGTTATTAATGTAGAATGGACTTATTAGGTCAAAATCCAGATATGTCAACCAAGATGTAATACGGGAATGATTTCAACAAGACCCAAATCCGAAGTCGAACGAACTGCGTGGAAACTAGAACATAAATATTCTAAAAACAAGGGGAAGCTAGAAAAAAACATCATCATTAAGGATAAGAAAGGAAAAATCCAAAGTTTATTAAGTTATCTTTATGGATTGTATGAGAAAAGCCGAGCCCAAACGTACACGCGAAAAAGAGAGTACAGCAGCAGAGAGTTATAAGAGTTACAGTATGATACGTGGCGGTAGCAGAACGTATCTCTCTCCCCATATCAAGCTCATCTGGCGAAACCTTTTGCGTGATTCAAATCTCAATTGGACCGCAGCGGCAACAGCACGCGTCAATTCGATATCCCCGGTCCGTTCGGCGGCAGGATCCGATTTGGGGGCGGTATGCGTCGGGACGCCACCGGCTACTACGCGACGTCGTCGTAGGTGAAAGACGGCGAGGGACGGCGCGCGCCGTGCCATCGATGGTGGGGGATGCCGATCGTCTCGACACGGAAAGCTTCAAAGGGAGGAGGGATGCCGAAAAGCGTCAGTGTAACACAGCCTAGTCTGTGCGTGAACAGTTATTCAGTCGGTGGCATGTCAGTGGATCATGGTTGCACGCAGTGAGAGCATGTTTGGGTGCTACGATAGCTACTCTTATAGACTTTGGAGTCTCGCCAACGTATGGAACACCTGTCAATGTGAGTAGCAGTTGTTTGTTTATTCATATGCTGAAAGTTCCTACCTGCGCTCCGGTAATTTTCGCGACTTTTAAACGAGGAGATTCAACAGACGTCTTTCGGACTTTCTTAATTAGCATCGCCGATAAATATTTTGATCTTAATTTCGCCTAATTGATGATTGACTTTGCGCTTGCAATAAAACGGTTGAAGGTAAAGAAAACTTATCTTTCGATTAACCACGCACGTATAACACCTGTCAGAGTGGTCCAGCTGTAAGTAGTGTCACCTTTTTCATTACTCCCTTTGGCTAAAATTTTTGTGCATTACTGATTTTGCCGCCAAATTTACTTTGGTAATACTAATGATTTACAAATACCCAACCTACGTACATACATAAATATACATGAACGTAATGATAGTGATTGACAATCCAAAATTAAAGCCCACCAAATTTTCTCATCTTGCTTAACACTTTGAATAAATTAACGCCTCATCATTACGATGGATATTCCGGATTTATTGCTCGCTTGCATCTCAAAATAAACAACTCTTTCGATTTTCGGCAATAAGAAAAGCTTTCTAAAATATGATTTTGATTGTTTCATAATTAAGTTAAAATAGGAATGTATGCAGAATTTAATAATTAGCCTTATCTGATTTAATTGTCACATGCCTTTTCGGACTCCAATTCCAATGAAAGATTTCAAACGTTGAAAGGACTTTCAAATCAAATTGGATACGTTCAAGTTCCTATCAGAAATTTTGATGGTAACTTATATAATATTTTAGGATTTAAAACTTAACATTGATCCCGTATGTAACAGTGATAGTAATGATTATGGGAAGTTTCATACCTCTTCTTACATACTAATCTACAGCTCCTCGATGCATTTAATCACGATGAGATTAACATGAAATTGATCTGTAAAGAAACAGATTTTGGCGAAATTAATTTCATATACCTAACGTGTTGTGGTTCTGTTTTTGTCCTACTTACTTTGCTTGCATAAGGTTAGCAGAGGCCCAATTTATATTAGTCAAGCAAGTCAATGTCTTGAAGGGCCTGATGCGGGGAGCGCTCAATTTCTGTTGCTTTCTTTTTACTAATTAAGTAGGCAGTTTGGGCGCCCAGAATCTTTGTACCTTTGTACGCCGAAGATTTCAATTCGAATCCGACCAATTTATTGATATTTTAGTTAATTGCATGCTTAAAAATTACATTGACATACCTTACATTCACAACTATAAACAAATCTTCAATTAAGCAGTCTCATCTACCTCTTTCACCTAAAACGGAGGTAGAAATTATCCTATGAAAGATAAGTATTTAGGTCACTACTTTTAATTAAAACCATAAACAAGCAATGAGGAACGTGGAAATCTTCAAATATCAAAAAAAAAAGAAAAATTAGTTAAGAAAGCAAGCGTGCAGTAAATTTATTGTTGCGGAAACAATAAACAATTTTGAAATTTTAACACAAGATAAAGAAAAAGAGCTTGAGCATCACAACCTCCCCACTTTCATAACTGCAATTTCTACGTGAAGGCCAAATATACAAGTTTTGCTACTACTCAAAATGGAAGGTAGTAATAATCCCTCTACATATCATGCAACGTATCTCAAATACATAGGGATTACTTCTATTAGCGGATGACAAGGCTTATTTAATGCGTCTACATAGTTGGTGAAGACCAAAACTATTTCAAACCCCAAAGGTGAACAGTTTTGCCAAAAACTTGAAAAGCAACTAGGATATTGCAAAGCCCAGAAACTTTCCCCGCATTGGGGCGAACCTCCCCTCCGAATCGGGAGCATGGAAAATAAAATGTAATGCTTCGCGTGGAAGGTGGTTATGGCGAATTTCACATAATCTCAAAAATTATTTGCGAGTGGGTACCGATATTATTTCTTCAATATATGCATTGTATCGTTGTTTTTTGGATCCGGGTGCATCTAAAATTCTCCAGCAAATTTTGGGGATGTAGCAAATTAATGTCAAAACAATATATGTTTTGACAACAGCAAGGTATGACCTAATAACAATTGTTTGGCTAAGTAATCTGATTTGGCCACGATGTATATGTGTATATGAAAGTAATAAGTAGAAATCCACGATCGAAAGTAACTTGAAATCCTCTCCCTAAAGTTTACGATTTCTTCCGAAAATTTCGATTACTAATTATGACCATTGTGGTAGACATTCCAAGAATATTGTCTCAAAGACAAAGAAACTCCAACAAGAAACAAACGAACTCTGTGTAATTTGAAGATTAAATATGGTACGGGATCACACTGTGTATTAGATTAAATCTTCAAATTAGTTCGTTTGTTTCTTGTTAGAAACCCCATTGTATTTTTGCTAAGGACGAATTACCGATTGTTCAGATCAATCTGCTTTGTAAATCTTGATATTAAACAAGTTTTAACTTGAACAGCGTGCAAGTTTCCTAAAAGTACGAAGCAAAAAACTTGTGGAACGACAAAAGATTAAAATACGTACAACTTCATAATAATAATATTATTTTTATTAGAAAGTTCAAAGTCGGTCGGAACAAAATTGAATTAAAATTATATTCTCAATTCCAATAAGACACTGGTACGCAAGAGAATAAACTATAAAAACCAAAATAATAGGTGTAAAAATGAGAGCTGAAAATAATTGTAAAATATATGTAAAATTTCACATATTGTTTTTACATATTAATCTAGAACTTTTTAGCCCATTTAGACGCGATGATGCTAGTATTAAATCGGTCGATAAATAAACAGGTTCTAGATAAATCTATTTCATATACCTCACACTTTATAATTACATGAAGCACCTGTCGATACAGTTTAAAATTTAATAATTCGTCCGGAAATGAAGGAAAAGTTTAAACACATTGTTGTGTGATTTATTACAGAGTGAATAGATTTGAATATTATGGATTATGGACTATTGAGTGTGAAATCAATGAAACTATTCCAGAAATCAAAATCTTCGATATCGTTTAAACTTTCGAATTATACAAAAGTATGTTCGTAGTTTTTTTCACAAACCAATTTGGGTGTCAATAAATACGTATTTCGACAACTACGCTGTCATCCTCAATATACAGAATACGAGGGGAAAAACCTTATGCATAAATTTTGGGTTTCATCATAAGAAAAACCTATAATTTGTATACTGGCGTTGTTGATCGACATATTGCAACACAAGCTACGATATTTTTTTACTTTTGAAAAATGCAACCCCATTACCTTCACAATTTTTATTTGCTGTCCAACCCCGACTATACAAAGAGTAAGCTCAGGAAATTAGCTTATTTGTAATCTCTGTTACTCACCAGTAGTATCAGAGCTACACCCAAAAAATGCTATCTATGATTTGCACTTTTTAAATTGTTAACTTGAAGAACGAAAATTTTAGAAGACACAACAAAAAGTATAATTAATATTATTACTAAGAGAGCCAAAGCTTAGGAATTGAAGGCAAGAATTATTGAGAGTGCGTTTTCTTACGAAAGAGAAAAGTTATATTAAATAGTAAATAATTAGGAAATCAAAGCTTAAAGTTCCATTCTTCGTGCTCAAGGTATTGTCCTTCTTTTCATTTGCACTTCTTGGTATTTAGGTTCTTCAAATATAAGGTTCTATTTCAAGATCAATATCAAAGATGTTCCACAAATTAGTCATAAATCTCTGTCAAAATTAAAACAACGTATCAGTTTTCTTACGAAGAATGTTGGTTTATCTGAATGATAATAAAACTTATCCATAGAGTTTGCGGTTTTGAGGAAAAGTATAGTGTAGATGTATCTTTTGTAGCTAAGAAATGCTTAAAATGTTACTCCTTTGTGAGCTACGCTTATACTTAGGATATCAGTTTACTTTCGATTCGTACTTTTTGATCTTAAACTTCCTCAAAAATATGTTCATTTATGTAAAATTCCTACCATAATTCTAGTGACTTGCCTAGTCTTCTTACAAAAAATATGGGTCCTAGATGATTACTAAAAGAAGCCGTAACGTAAAAAATTGCTAATTTGGAGTGTGATACTTTGACAGAAATCATTGAGAAATGTGTTTTCTTAGAAGGAAATGTATTCTTAGGTTGCTAATCAATAAAAAGCATTAAAAGAAAGCTTGTGCTCAAATCTTCTTCACATTCGTCTCTCGTTTGATTTTCAGTTTGCTGGGGGATATGGTAACTTATGGATCAGTATCCAAAACGCCATAAGTTATCTATAAATTTGTGTTATTATCCAAGTAAGTTAGCGGTCTTCTTACGAAAGGTCCAGCTCCCACGCGGGTAGTAAATAATGCAAAGTCTAGTTAGGGGATTGCGTCTTATGCAAGAATCGTTGAATAGTATGTTTCTTGCGAGGTCTAAAATCATGTTTCTTCTGTGATATTGGCTTGTATTGAGGATGTTGGTCTACATTCCACTTATATTTTTTTATCCATTGGTAGATCTGCCCCCAGAGAAGAATACATTTTCTGTAAGTTGTTTTCAGAAATTCTTGTCAAAATCCAAATCCTTGCAAGTGTCGAATATGTATTTAAAATCCTACGAATCTAAAATCCTAAAACCATCCACAATCATAACAATCGTTCTCCAAGAATTTCACTCCGCCGATTAAATTCTCCGACCTGAAACCATCAACCGCATAATACGCCTCACCTGGCTCTGATCTATTCCGAAAACCTATTGCAACACCGCGTGTCTCTTTCGCAATATAACCACAAAATCGCAAGAATCGGTTTCCCAGGGCTCGAAACGACTTCAGATGTAGCGAAAGATTCGATAATTATTGTCCGGTATTTCTTGGAAAGCCGCGTAGTAGATACACGTGTTCCCATCGCTCTCCGCTCCTTTCCGTCTTCGCCTTCCACGTCGAACGAGGAGGCGAACAAGAGCGCGTTCTTCGAGTCAATTGGTCTGTGTCAGGAAAGTTCATATGTTGGGGTTAAATGGTGAGGTCGATTTGCGTGCCCGGCTACATTATTATTGTCTGTATAAACATTTCTGAACCATCACGGACGAACTCGCTCTCTCCGTGTATTATTTCTATGTGTATACGTTAACATACGACACGTTATACGTATATGTGTGGTACATACATACATACATATATCTACGAAAGTAATTAGTTATTTACGGCGCGTTTGACGCATGAAGTCATTTATTTCAGCGCGCGATGCTTTAAATGAGTGGAATTAAATAAAATGGTGTCATTGCATTCTGATTCTTTCGTTTTAAAAAGTTTTAGTTCGTTTCGACACTCAGGTGAAGTAGAAACGAAAAAGTTATGATTGGATGGTGATGATTCGGAGAAAATGTTGCTTAATTTACGAAATTATCCTTTGATCCTGGATACTTGAAAAAACTAAAAAATATGTTGATGGCTATTGCTTATGATCTAACCAAAACCAGAAGGATTCTTCATCCCAATGCTCGATGTCTTTGGTAGATCTATTCGAAGTCATAACCCTTTATGACTTGCATTAGTTTACTTTATCCTCACCCTCACCCCGTACCATGCATCGTGAGATTGAGGTGGATCTTTTCACATTCCTGGACAATATCCTTTCTTCTTTCCGTATATGCTTTAGCATTAAATTTGCGAGATGAAAACAATATTTCACTAGCTATCGGTGGCTAGGAAGGTCGTTATTATTTTCATTATTACCAAGATTATTATTATTATTATCATCATTTATATCTTTTACAATGAATTTAGGAGGCTGCGAATTGTATGTAAATCACAAATAAAGGATAATTATTGTAATTTTCACGTCATTATTGAAGGTGATATTAAAAACTACTTTTTATAATCTCTGTGATTCGTCAGGAGTAACAAAGCAACACCTCGAAAAGTGCTATGATTTACACTTTGGGAGTTTTTCATTTGATGAGTGGTAGTTTTAGAAAAATTGGAGCAAAAAGTGTGGTCTTGTGTTTCGCTAAGAGAAGAACTTGGAAATGAACACAAAAAATGGCCTTTTTTAGTTTGTTTAATAATTTGTTTTCATTTTATAATACAAACAGTATAAACTTCGTGAATGTGCACAATTATAGAATTTTTCTTTAAAATCATATACATACGTCCACGCACACATAACGCAGTAACATACATAACAAATCAGTATTCAGCAGTCATTCGTTTAATGAGTAGAAGCCTTTTTTAAATAAGTATGTTTTCAATACACTTTTAAATTTGATGTTTGCTAATGTTTTCAGATGATTGAATATTTTAATACAATTAAGTACAGTTGTTTTTTGCACTTTTGATGTCTTGATATAAATCGTTTTGCAAAAAAATGGGAATAATTTGCCTTAACAAACACTGCACACTCAAGTATAAAGATAGGTAGATGGTAACTCTTTGTATCTTGCTAACTACCGACCTATTTCTATTCCTTCTAATTTTACGAAAGTTTACGAAAAAATACCTTTACACAACTATCTACCTATGCACTACTAATGCATTATTATCACGGGATCAACGTTGATTTAGGCGTGATCGTTTTGGTTACGATTTCTCAAGATATTGGTGAAGTTTTGGATGAGCGTGGACAGACTGCGCAGTTTCACGTTGTTTACTCTAACATCTCACGTGCCTTCGACACAATGAACCGTAACATTTTGTTGCATAAACTGAGCGATTTTGGGTTTCTTTTATCTTCTCTTCAACTGTTAAAGTCGCATTTGAGTAATCGCAGAGCCTTCGTCTTCTACAACGGATTCTCCTCCTAGGGATATTTTCCAACATCTTGTGTACCTCAGGGTTTTAACCTGTGACTCTTACTGTTTTATTTATTTATTTTATGACTTACTTCTGTCGTTCATCTGCTCAGTGTTGTTATAAACCTTGATATCATTAGTAGGCTGGGCAAATATGCGGTGTGATGAGTCATCTGTCCTTTTCACAATGTAGTATTATATTACAGAGGACAAAGAACAGATGACATATTTGCCCAGTCTACTAATGATATCAAGATTTATAACAACACTGGGCAGGATGGTTCAAGATAATTTAACTGTTCTAGCTGATTAGTGCACAGCATTCAAACTGCATTTTAATAGTAATAAATATTTTGTAGTCTCTTTTAGGCGTATCTTAAGTCGTATTAACTTTGCATATTCTGTTAAGAACGATCCCTTAGTAAGAAGGATCGAAATTAAAGATCTTGGTGTATTTTTGTTTCCGAATTTACATTTAAAACTCGTTCGTTTGGAGGCTTCTAAATCACTAGGATTTATTATGCGTATTTCTCTATACTTCACGGACATTTCCTTGCTCGAGACCTAACCCATCTTGTGATTTTCTATCCCGACATGATATGGCTTCATTATCTGATCAACGGAATTTGTTATGTGTGCAACTATTGGCTAATATTATCAATAATAAAGCAGACTGCTCACTATCTGTTAAAAAGAATTCCGTTTAATGTTCCACATTTCGGATCCAGAACTGATTGTGTTTTCCGAATACCTTTAACTAGAACCAATTGTATGAGGAAGACTCCCATCAGCATAATGTATGCTATTGCTAAGAAGTCTAACAGCACGTTATTAGATGAGTTTAATTAATTTCTTTTGTTTCTTCGTTTTCTTATAGGGCTTAATTTTCACTTTAATTAGATAATTGTGTTCTTTTGCTGGTTTTATTACTTAATTAGTTACAGTTTACTTTTTCTTTTTGAATTAGCTTTCCTTTTAAGATATTTCTTGGTGATTGTAAAATTTAATTATATTGTCTTGTGATAGGGCTTTGCCTATCGGATAAAAAGATTATTATTATTATGATTGTCATCAATATGATTATTATGTGTTTTCTACTATAATTACTTACGAAACTAGACCGCCATTCAACTATATTCATATCTTCCTCAGCAGATTATTTCGTCTACCTGTTTGATTCTTCAATGAAAGTTCCACGTGCCACGTTTACCTGCCTACACCTGCAAATTTCATTGGCTCAGGTGTCGTAGGAGGCGCACGTAGCACTCCATTCACCGGATTGGTCGACCTTTACCTGTATATCCATTCATCTTACAATTTCCCGACTACCTGTAGGCATGCTTCCATTTTCCCCAAACGCGCAAATTCGCCTCCATTCTTTTATGTACGTACTTTACCTACGTATAAATGTGGGATTAAAGCGATCGTTTCGGTTTTTGTTTACGAAACGCACGTGAATATGATTATTCCCGTTGTGGAGAATCGAGAAGCGATAAGGGCCGCTTATCTTATCGAGGCATTGACTCATTGGACGAAACGCGCAAGGCCAACAATCGTCGTGGAATATCATCACCTAACCAGAACAAAAACACCGCTCGCGTCGTCATCAGAAATTCACTAGCGTTTGGAATCGTTCCAAAAATGATATACGCGGGATTTCTTTGTTGCGTTCCCCGTTCTATATAGGACGAGTAGAACTGGAGAAAGTGTATTTGTTAATATAATTCGGACGGTTGTGTACAGGTAAATCCCAGAATGTAGCAACCTATAAACTCGTTCTCTTTTTCTTTTGATGAAGAGAAAGACATTAATTTGATCGGGTTTGATGCAAAAGAAGAAGTCAAAATTTGATTCATACCAAAAGTATTCCTTACGAAAATGGCATGAACCTCATGAATCAGTGTTTATCTGCGTTAAGTTTTAGAAACCAAGAAGATGTTTTGACTCACTCAATTCGGAGTTTTTCAAATGAATGATGTCTATTGCAATTACATCAAAATATTGGATCACCAATGTCACTTTCAGAGATATATATTACGTCATCAACACAATAGATCAAATGAATGTACTCTTGTTAATTTATGCTTATGTCCTTTCGTTCGTGCAGGTCGACATGACGTAATATGTACTTCTGGAAGTGTAGCTGCTATACTTTCAGTTTTCAGCCTCTAACGTTAAAAATTATGAATTTATTCTTTTGGAATTGGTATAACCTCATGAGGAAGTTTTTAAGTATTACGAAATTTCTTTCGTTTTACGTCGATGATTATCGCAACAAGATTGATACTTGCTTGTATCTAAGACCAGCAATTAACACGTAAACTTAAGAAGTTCTAAATGTCCACCTCATCTTAACCAGGAAAATTTGACATTGCATTATGTAATCGAAATCCAGTACTAAATTATTGTACCACATCAAAGATCATTAAAGTAATATCGTCGCTTTTTTCTTTCCTGTTACAGTTCCTTCAATAGTCAATGGTTTAGTAAGCGGTAAAGAAGGCGACGACTTCAGCGTCTCCCAAGACTATTTTATAAAATGCCCTCAGTGTCAGAAAGGCTACCAAACCTTCCAATCGCTCAAAGAACACATGGGAGCATGCCATCCCGATTTGGGAGCGACCCCGGAGAACGGCACCACTTTACCGACGCCACCTGGTGCCCCGATTTCGCCGACGCCGAGCGTCGTGGGTACCGGCGGACCTTTCGCCTGTTCCCAATGCGCCACCTCCTTCCCCAACAAGGACCAATTGGAGAAACACGAACTTTTACATTCGCCCAACGCGCAAGTGGTAAGTTGTGTATCTTGTTTAGTTGTTAAAATTATAGCGCTAGCGCCTAGGAGAGGAGGTGTTTAAGTAAGTTAAATGTAGAGATGTGAGAGACGGAGAGAGAGAGCCTGGATACTAAGAGAGGCTTTTAATTAGAATTATGTGCGATGCAACGCGTTTGACACGAATTAAGGGGTCATACGGGCTTCGGGTCAACTAAGATGTTTGTGTAACAATGGTTTGAGATGAGTAATGTCTCTCAAAAGTGGACCAGCTGCCGTTGCTCACGTTCGAACGGTTTCGTGATCTATTTCTGGAACGTATCGAATTAGTGCCTTTCTTATGTATCCATGGATAGTAGGATACTAAATATTTATATTCGTATTTTCTTTTTCTTGATATTTTCTGCTTCTAAGATGCATAAAATGAAATGAAGGATAATCTATGTGTAATGCCCTTTTCTTAGAAATGTAAGTTTCAAATGAGGACATGAAGGCGAAAAGTCTATTTTGGCCAAAATCGATCGTTCACATTATTATCAATTCAATATTTTCAAATTTAAGCTCAAAAAAGGTTGCTTTTAAGATCGGACATGACATGAATTTTCTCGTGCAAGAACATATTAAAAAGTTTTGGGGCTGTATCCATTCGTTGCTACAAGAATTTGAAAATAAACTTGGACCCAATATGTTACTGGCACACATTGAAGCAGGTTATCAAATAATTCGTGTAAAAACATCGTTGGACGAAATGAGATTTCAATATGAAATAGTGACACACAACAAAGCAAAAGAAAATAATTTTACCGTATACACCGGCGGTGGAAACACAAACAAGAAATTATTAAGTTTCCTACTCAGAAATATTCTGTACTGCCAATTCTTCAAATTTTGGATGTAACTGTCACTGTGAGAATTAACTAGTCTATTAATTCGGCTTAATTATATTTGTTTCTTCTTACATTTTCTGGATGTAGACAAATCGATGGCTTTCCAACCACTTCCAATGTTCAGAAAATTCCTGTATCGCAATGCCATGTTTGACTTCACTTGTAAATCAAAATGATAATGATACTATGATGAAATAAAAATTCTTAGTATTGCAGCTCCTCCTGTATTTTCCAATAAACTAGCGAATTTCTTGCAGTTCAAATTGCTTACCCAATCTCCTTTGCAGTAGAAGAATGTTGTCAAGGTTATGTCCATTTAAACATTAGATCGTTCTGAATTATATGAAGATTTATATTATCGGATCTCGGTTTACCAGGCTTTTCCGCCAAATAGTTGTTTGTCATGATCAAAATATGCATATACTTGATTCATCACTAGTTAATGACCTTCTTTAACCATTTTGTAAAGTGAATGCAAAGCCTTTGGTTAATGAGTACAAGTAATTCTTATCGCTTATTAGTCAAGATAACCAATATAATCATTCCATATTTATAGAATAAACCTCATTAGTCAAGTTAGAGCAGAGGTTCTGAATCTTTCACGATAAACATTTCTTCGTCAATTTTTCGGTGACCTTCCTGAGGAACAAGTGGTCTTCGCTGTCGGTCATCGAGGTGAAAAAATATTTGAAGCAATTACCTTCATTTCACAGCTTCTCCCGCAGAAGTAATAGATTACGTCCTGCCCCTAAATCTTCTTCAAATTCTGTCTAACAGAAAAATATCATGAGAGCCCGCCTCATTCACACTTCAGGCCGTTCTAACTGGAATGAAAATTCATACTATCACACATCCACTTTGCCACCTTTTTCCGATAAATAGGGAATGACTCCATGCTGCTGGTTTCCGTGTGAACTTGGTGTTCATTCCTAGTTAATTTTAGGCTAAGATTTTTATTCCTTTGCTATTCGTATTCCGCAAAGTTTAGTACTTGCATTGAAGCAAATGCAAAACCATTGGTATATCAGTGCTTAAGCGCAGAACGTGCTAATACTTGTTGCTGCTTCTTAGTCGAATGCTTAACGAACTAACCGTTTCGTCTTTCTAGAATGCACTGATTTTGAAAACAATCTAAAATCTTCAAATTGGATCTGTGACGAAGCTTTTCGACAATTCTGTGCCCACATTCTTCAGAATTGGCTGATTTTCGCTTTGCATCCCCATCACAGAAAAGCCTTTGATGCAATTCTCTTCATTTTGCACCTTTGTCCGACGAAATATTAGTTTATTTTCTCTTGTTGTTCAAACTGCTCTGATCAGCAAAATGGAATAAAATGTCCATACTGTTCAACTCGTTCTGAATTAGATACATAGATAAAAATCGATGGAATCATAATTCCGTTGAATTATTTCTTGTTGGAGGTTTACCTATCACTACTTAATGACTACTTTCAGTATTTCGTGCCAAAATTACTATAATTTTCTATCCACGTTACCCCAAACAACTTGGGACAAACAGATCTTATTGCTTCTTAATATATTACAATGAATACCGCACGCTCGTTTAAAATTGCTGCTTTAACATTCCTATAAACTAGTGGTAGACGATAGATGGTGTTTGCACTTCTCAAAAGAGAGCTTAATAATTGAGCAATTCCAAAAAAACGAGGAAAGTGCGAAAGATTTATGTCCAGTGTTATTTATTGTTATACTACCCTGCAGCCTTTGTAATCATTGTGAATGAATTTATTACTTTGTACACCTCCAAATCAAGCAAATGATTTGCGCTCTTTGAGTCGCAATTACCAATGAAAGAAGAAATCACCATTAATAACAAGGAAAAATAGTTTGGAGTAAATAATTTGCTTATATGCTTTTGACATTGAACGATTAATTCAGTACAATATCTTCATTATTATTGACTACAAAATTGGAGTTAAAATTTCAAATTGTGTCTTTGATATTGATTCTCGTTTGTATCGCTTCAAATGGTGATTCTTTGTAATAGAAACCGTAATTAACATCAATCCAAAAAGAATATTTTAATGTATTTTTATGTATACGAAATAATTCCTTGCTGGAAAAAATTAGCGGTAACATTTATGTCTAGATTCAAATCTAAATCCACGTCAATTTTGTTTATTTTAACATGCCAGTTTTCACCAAAATGAATTTTAAAATTAACGAAACCGGTTTTCCTAGAAAGATGCCATATTCTTCACCTCGTACTCTCCATTAGCGTTACCTTTTGTGACCATCCGTTGCCTCCATTTTAACAAACTACCTACAATTTTTACCTAAAGTAGGTAGTCGTCCGAATCTTTTTTCTACCTGACAGACATTTTCTTCAGAAACTCCGAACGTGTTTCTCGGTAAAAACACACAAGGACATAAGGCACAAGATGAACGGACACGTTTATAAGTCGTGGTCGTAAAAATTTGTCATTGCTTTACAGCTGTGCGATTCCACGCAGGAAACCAACAATAAACGGAGAGAAAAGTTAAAAGAGACATTATGCACGGGGAATTTGTCACACACGAACGGAAAACGTACTTGTAAAAATAAATGCCAGCGATGAATATCGGTGCCGAGATCTATTAATAAGCGATCTTACAATAATTGCGCTAAGACGCTCGATATTACCTACATAATTTTCGCTCGTAAATATGTTGTTTTTACGGTCGATATTTTATTGGTACTTTAGCGCAGTTTACAAGAATGTTTGCAGGGCGAAAGAATTATTTAGACTATAGGCTATAACAGATGGCTAATAAAAAATCTCCTAGATACCTATAAAATTTCGAATCGACTTGTTTCGCGTACATACCGAGACATAAATAATACTTGGTATGCTTTTGAAATTATCGATTTATGATCGATGCACACAGGCGATGATGATACTAATATTAATCGGCGAGGAATTTTTTTGATAGGTTAACGAATGTTAAAGATCAACAGCATTTATGAATCGGGGACTTTCGTTAGGGACATCGATACTGTATCGATTGATTACACGAAAGTTATTTTACAACAAAATTGTTTAATGGGATGGAATTGCACAAATCAAGATTGAACATTTTTCGAACCTAAATAACTAGAAAAAACTCCATCTTTCTAGAATAGACTTGTTTTGGGAATAGCCCAAAATCTTCGAGCTAAACGTTACGTTTTGACCCGGTTTTGAAGATGAGCTGTTATATCTGTGTTTCGACGAACTGAGGATCGTATTCTTCAGAACTGCTTCGTCTTCATTTTGCATCATCAAAGCAATTCATTGTTATTGTAATTTGTTGATACTGGATCATATCAGTACACCACAGTGGTGAGGATGTGGATAATTGCCAACTTCGTGGCACGAATTTCGTTGGAAACACTGGACAACAATGATATTACTTCTTAGGTCAAAGTATCCAAGCCCGAATGAATTGTTAATTAGCTCTCGTGCCAGATATATTGAAATTGTCCCTGCTGTATAGACGCTATTACATTTTAACTAGGGTAAGATAATCGTGTCGTCCCAGCATCCATAACAGCTGGAGCAGCCAACGGAACTCAACCCTCAAACGATACGTGTCAAAATTTTATGACAAGCTGACGTTTAGTTCAAAAGTTACAGTGGTTTTGATCACGGTACTTTTGTAATGTTTAAAACAATGCAAAAAATCTGAATTTCGTGTGTTGATCATTGCTTTTAACGGGAAAAATACGGTTAAAAAAGCAATGGCTTGATAAGTGTTATTCGGATTCTGCTCTATCGAGGCAAGTGGTAGAGAAGTGGTTTGCTGATTTTAAACGCGGCCGTACAAACACCGATGCTACTGAACGCCTTAGTCGCCCAAATTCCAAAAAACATTAAAAAACGGTCCACAAAATGGTTTTGGCCAATCGTAAGTTGACTGTATCAAGTACGGCGGACAGATCTGTGCTGACCTGAAGGTCGTATCTTTGCTGAGTTGATTTGTTGCGTTTTCAGCAGGGATATACAAAGAACTGCGCTTTTCTTTGTCAAAAAGCAATCGATTAAGAAAAACTGGGCATCCGAAACCACCTTTTACCCCTGGGGAAACAATTGCGCATTCCTTTTATTACACGACCTTATCAAGAAACTTGGTAGGAACCAGGAATAAGAATGGACCAGCGTTCAAGTACCTATATGGAAAATTCCCAGGTTTCAGTGAAGCAAAAATTAAAGCGGGCGTTTTTTGTGCGGAGCCTTAGATTAAATAACTCTTCAGAGACCTCAAGTATGTGGAAGTTCTTTAAAGCAGAGAGAAACAGTTTGAGGGGGTACGTTCTGTCAAGTGGCAGTAAACGTCCTGGGCAATAACAAGGCCGAAAACTACAAGAAACTGGTCGAGGATATATTGGCTTTGTTTCATAAATTCAGCTGCAATATGTCCTTAAAGTTGCACTTTCTTGACTTCCACTTGAATTTATTCCCTGATAACTGCGAGCAAGTCAGTGATGAGCACGATGAACGTTTTCATCAGGACATTGCCAAAATGGAGCCACGACAATACCAAGGCAAAGGTGCTGGCTGATCATGTATTTTTGGACGCTCCTCAGAGATACTCCCCTTGTCGATTACAAATGACAGGGCCAAAGAAAGTGAAAAGTTCGAAGCAAATTAAGGTATTCTCAACGTGTAGTAAAATATTTATATACAGTGTGTTCCCGAATTGACTTCGCTATAGATATACATAATTGATCAAAAATTTTGGAACCTCGTTTTAATGTTTTGGGATACCACCCAGCTTCAGCCCAGCTAAAAATTTCATGCAGATTTTTACTTCTTCAAAATCAAGGCCGTCATGACAATTGAGAGAACAAAAATTTCTGTTGAAGTAAAGTACCATTTCGGTCAATAATACGGCAAAATGCTATTGAGGAAAGTTGTTCAACTATAAAACTATGACTCTGTGCAAAAATTTCACTAATATCAGATTACTTTGATTAGATCAGCATTTGTTCCACATTCTTGCACTATAACCACAGAAGAACAAGGATGCTGTATAAGCTGTCAAAAAGTAAATTACGTGAGTTTCTAATAAAGTATTTTATTCGAAAAAAAGAAAAGAAAGTACACAACAATTACTCAATTCCTCCAATTCCTTCATGATCGGTTCATTTTTAATTTTTGAACTTAATTAATGAAATCTCGGATAGTACATAAATAATTGGATAATAATTAAAAAATTAATCAAATAAAACATAAATTAAATTGTCATTATGCAAGATAAAATGAAATCTTAAAAGAATTGTTTCAAATTGGTTGTGCCGATCGTGGAGAAATTCAAATTGAGTAATTCTTATGCATTTTTTTTCGTTTTTCTTTTTTTTTTTTTTTGAATAAAATACTTTATAAAAAAACTTACTCGTTACTTCTTCCTGACTAAAATACTTTATTACAAATTGCATTAAAATATTATTTTGACAACTTATACAAAATACTTGTTTTTCTGTAGTTACAATTAGTCTGGGCGCGCAACGGTAACAGCGCACAATTATGAAACAAGTTACGACAGCCTGCATATACACAGAACTACTAGCGGCGATTCAATACTAACTAGATTAGAGGATGTCGTAATTTGGTACGCTGTTACCGCTACTTCTCCTGACTAGTTACTATGCAAGAATGCAAAACAAGTACTGGTGTAGTCAAAGTAATCCGATGTTTGTGAAATTTTGCACAAATTCATAGTTTCATATTCTAAACAACTTTTCTCAATAATGTTTTGGCATATTTTTGAGTCGAATGGTACTTTACGTCAACAGAAAACGATTCTTCTCTCAATTGTCATGACGACTTTGATTTTTAAAAAGTAAAAATATGCTCGAAAATCTTTTCAAACCAAGCAGGGCGGCATCCCAAAACAGTAAAACGAAATTCCAACATTTTTGATCAAATGATCAATTATACCTGTTGTGAAGCCAATCCAGGGAGAACCTGTTTATTTTCCCAAAAATGCATACAGATGACAAACAGATTGCAGTCAATTTAGCTTTTTCTTAGTCATATTTGTGTTCAACACATTGAATTCATTAGGAGATGTTTATTTTCCTCTCAAAAACATGATTTGTTTGAAATTTTTTGCCCCATCATCAACCATATCTTCCAATCATTACCACTAATCGTCGCCATTGTGCCCACATTCTTCAGAATTGACTGATTTTCGCTTTGCATCACCATCACAGAAAAGCCTTTGATGCAATTCTCTTCATTTTGCACCTTTGTCCGGCGAAATTTAGTTTATTTTATCTTAGGTACATAAATAAGAATCGATGGTATCTGTAGTGAAGCCAATCCAGGGACAACCTGTATATTTTCCCAGAAGAATGCATACAGATGACAAAGAGATTGCAACCAATTTAGCTTTTCTTAACCATATTTGTGTTCAACACATTGAATTCATTAGGAGAAGTCTATTTTCCTCTCAAAAACCTGATTTGTTTGAAAGCTTGTTGCCCCGTCATCAACCATATCTTCCAATCATTACCACTAATTCGTCACTATATACGCGTCTAAAATCATATTTTTGTTTCCCGTTAGACACCTTCCTATAGATTCACCTTTCCAACTTGGTATCATCTGTTAACCAAAATCGAAGAGGAAAGTTCCCAAGATCTTGGAACACATCCCGACATATTTTCCGTGCGATCGATCGGTGTGAAAACCAACGGCTGTAAATATTTAAACACGTGTAAATTTTTAAAAATCCGCTTAAATCAAAAAGTAAACCGGCCGTTCTATTTCGGTTCATTGCGCTTATCGATAAGTGTTTTAATGGACCGTTAGAGTAAAGCTGGCGGCCAAGTACGACACCCGCTCTCCTCAACCCGTCATCGTTGCGAGATGGGATCCTCGATGACAGAAGGCGATGATGTTTGATACCTTTCGCTTATTTGTATACTTCTTGGATGTATCTGGGATAAATTTAACAAAAAAAAAGAGAAAAGAAACGCGAATATCGTAAGTGCAGATCAGACTCGTATAAGTACCCCGAGAGCTATGTGAAAAATGTCAATGGGTTCGGATATGACGGAAACGTTTTATTTTTATATGTTTGGATCCGATTGAGAATTGAGTGTGGAAATTGTAAATTGTTGCACTCGATCTAGTTCTATGCATAAATATAAACCTACCTAATGTTGCCAAACAATGGTTTCGTACGTGACATATCTTTGAGATATTATTCGTTATTCCACTAGCTTAATTTATGAATTGGTCCAGAAATCTATAAAATTGTCTTAAATAACCTTCATACCATAGCTTCGTAGTTTTAGGGCACAGCTGATATATAAGTTGTATTTAATGGATAAGAATTCTCTTCAATTCACTAATATAATTGGATAGTCACTTCACCACTTATTCATACTTTGCAAACTTGGTACTGGAAAGATTTTGTATTTCTGTCAAAATTTACGCGAGATACACTATTCTTGTGAGGATCACAATTAAGTTGTCGAAACGTACATTTGTGAATATCCAAATTGAAGTGATGAGAGGATAAGAACGATTTTGCTTCAAGTGGTTAATTGTTTAGAAAAAGCATTTTCTGAGCACTTTTAGCAGTTGCCACGTAAATATCTCCAGTTGGCAAATTGTAACGCCTTTGCGTATTTCCCCATCCTACGTGAGCAGAAGCTTACTCTCTATCTACATTAATTACAAGCAATCAGTTCTTGTTCGTTATAAATTATTTTGGCCTTAAGATTTGTATCATCAGCAATTCGGTATTTCCATTTTTAGGTCAATGATATTACGAATATTACCGGGACATAATTGTGAATAGATGTGATGTGGGCTAGGCAAATCAGATTTATTAATACTTTGAGGTTTTGTAAAAATTTCCTTCCTGTTACGAATTAGAGATACGAGCACGGGTCGTATGTGATTGTAAATCGACACGCATTCATCTCAAACGAAACGAACCATGACAATGTTTGTAATAAAGAGACTAAAAACATAACAATAATTACCAGCCCGTTTTTTTATATATATATATCTCGTCGTTATTACATAA
Source organism: Chrysina gloriosa (assembly GCA_038088585.1). Classification (NCBI taxonomy): domain Eukaryota; kingdom Metazoa; phylum Arthropoda; class Insecta; order Coleoptera; family Scarabaeidae; genus Chrysina; species Chrysina gloriosa. Next base: position 22,134,246 of record CM076093.1, on the reverse strand, counting down.
ATCTATAATTTGTGGGGAGGAAAGAATTAAATACGAACCGGAATAGAGTAGAATTGTATTTTGAAGGTACGAAGATACGTATTATCTGGACCATTTGCCCTGACGCTGAATCCCATGCTTCGCTCTTGCGCATAGTGATTTTCCAAAGCAGAAAATAGCTGGTTTGTACTGCTCTTGCGTGTAGTGATTGGTAATTAATAACTGGTAATCCAGTTCACGATAATAATAATTAATAGATTTATTGATCCTCTTAACTAATTACATGGCATACGACAAGTCAGGCACTTTATATTGTAACATATAACTTCATATAGGGCAAACGCATCAAAAAGTAGCAGTAATAAAATCAGCCCCCAAGTAGTAACCCCTAGAAATTAGTAAATCTGAATGGCAACAACCTACAAGCTGCTGGCACTCTATTAAAAAATTTTATAGCTTGATAACTGGGATTTTTTTCCGAAAATGTCAGCCTATGCCTCGATATCTTCAATTGATCACTATTCTCCGTGTTGTAGGGGTGGAATTCAGTGAGCTTCTTAAGGCGATCAATATTTCGTTTAACGTCCATTAAGAGCTGATATTGAAATAGAAAAAAGCGTCATAATACACATTTCTTTAAAAATGCTCTTACTGCTTGTTTTATTATTTACCCATTTCGTTATTCCTAATACCCTTCTTTGAATTCTAAATACCCTTTTTATTTCTGAAGATAATCCCCATCCCAACCAAGTGAAACTGCGCAAAATAATACGTTCTTAAAACACAATTGTTAACATCATATCTTAATCGGGATAATGCAAAACAAACTGATGTTAAAATTTGTTGGACAACCCAACAAATATACCATGTATGTATATTGTACTGAGAATTTAGTCAATTTCTTAAACAAAATTGCATCGGCCTAGCTCTTAATTAATGATATAAGAAGGATAAATTATAACAAATCATATTTATAAATTTTGAGAAATATTTAACATAAAATCAAGATAATTACCTAGTGTTGTGTGTGTGTGAGTGTAATTTCTTTTATTCGATGATGGTTCTTCCTATGTCTCCTCTCTTAACTTCTTTTCTCGATGCAGCTCTATTTTCTATGGATTCCTTCCTTTTTTAATTCTTTCTTCACCGGTGTGGTGAGATTCTTTTATTCACTGGTACTTCTTCTTAAAACCCTTTTATTCCAAATATATTTATAAACTTATTTGTTGACTATCTTATCAATTTTCTTCGTCGTTAACCAAACAAACATTTTATTTTTTTTTTTTTTGGAAACCAGGACTACACTGCTTTATTTCTCCATTATTCACGATACGAAAACTTTTATTCTCCTTGACTCCAATTCATCCAGGCAGTTCGTTGTTATAGAAACCTGTACTGAATGTCGATGTATCCTAGGTTATTCATATCCAGTACTTTTTTATGAATTCTTGTAATGTAAAAGTGTTGTATGTATGTGTTTGAATGTTTACAATACTTTTCTCTCTTCAATCGATGCTTTTTATAATAATTAATGGTTTTATTTCTAGTTACATTTTTTCTCCCGTTAAACGTCTGTGGCAGGAGTTAACATAAGAAGCTAACACCATTAACCATTCGTGTATTACTATACTACAATATGCTCATGAAAGCAACAATTGTAGTCAATAATTATTCCTAAGAATTTGGTTTCATTTACTTACTTGATACTAAGTTTATCAATCTTAGTTCACTTTGAATAATTTTGGTAATTTTTAATAGTTTTAAGGTCTACAAATTGAGTTTTTGCTCTGTTCAAAACTAGATCATTATCAAGAAAACATGTATACTTAACGTTTCCAGTTCTTTATTTTTTGACAACAAATTATCTCGCTCGTCTTTACTAGCACAGATGTATTGTCCGCAAATGTTTCAACGTTATTAACTGGCATATCGTACATATAAATTATATCCAGAAGTGGACCTAGAACGCTGCCCTGAAGAGCACATATAACCACAATAGAAGTTTCGGACTCCTTTTATCTGAACATATTGGTTCTGATCCTCCAAAAATGTTTGAAACCAATTCAGAGCTACACCTCTATCACCATAGCAGCTCACCAATTAGCCCAAACCCAAAAAGTTTGATTTATCTTCTTACAGCACTTTCAGCCAAATCGTATTTTGCATTGATTGTTGATAAGAATAAAATTAAGACAAACGCTATGCCTATGCCAAAAGTATCATCAAACTTTCCTCATTCTCTTCTTAATTTTTCTTCTTTTGCTTTCTTTGTTCCTTTCCCCTATTTCCTAATCTTATGTTTACCCATAAATTAGAGTAAACCTTATAGCTTACATGATTGTCCATGTTGTCCTTGAAATTCAGGGCTATTACTATAACCATTGTTTACGCCAGTGGTGCGCAAACTATTTTTATTCTGGATCTTCCATTTACGTAAAATTTTGCTACAACTCGTGGACTATCAGTATTGTATTTCCAATCATTAATAAACTGGGCAAATATGCGGTATAATGAGTCATTCGTACTTTGTTCTCTGTAATATTACATTGTGGAAATGGCAGATAACTCATTATACCGCATATTTGCCCATTCTAATCATCAAAGTAATTAAAAATTGTTACAATTTTGTAAACAAAGTATCATTTTGTTATTTTAGTGATGCTTGTCGAAGAATAATCATACTTTTATTGTATTTGGTAGGAGCTGTGTGGCTATTCGAGTGTTTAGTGGTATTGGGTTTGATGGACCAGCATAAATTTTTCTGAATTTGCAACTCCTAAAAATTTCTCCTCATTCCCCGGGGAATCGGGACTCGTAATTTGCCCACCAGCAGTTTTGACGAATATTCTGTTTGCGTCATATGGAATTAGTTTCCGCAAACTATTCACTTGCTATCCCGCTACCATGGAATTTTCGACGAATCTCCGCTAAATTAAATGTTGTAATTAGACGGTGAGAAAGCTCGCCCAATAAGATAATATTACTACCACACGGACAGAAGCCCCGATGGTTATTGCATTATGTTTAGGTCGAGAATTCCGCGCAAACGCATATGCGAATTAATTATTTACTTGCAATTTTTCTCGTAATATTATCAGTTCTCCGCTTGTTACCTAACATAGCACCTGCTTTGTCCTCATTTCCATGAATTTAGAAATTAATTGGTGCTTAAGACCTCGTACGTAGATAATTATTTACTTCAAATCCGACTGCCCTAATTGTCTCTTCATATACCGTTTTTCCGGAAATCACATTTTAGTCCTTGTACCAATATCTTTTGTTTTTCCAATTTGTTTACCTCGATTTCTTATACATTGGCGTCTACTTCTTTGAACCATATCATCATTACAATTTGGTACTCGAAAAGTTTACAGAAATGTTATTCCGGGTAGTATCACTAATGAAACCTTAAGTGATTGTGTTCAACAAAAACGAGATTACCCAGAAAATAATTATTGGTATACGTTCCATGATGACCGTGGAAATGGGCATTAGAAATTGTCGGATAGTTTTTGCGATTTTCATTAAATTCTAGCAATATCATTTTTAAAGATTTATTTTATTCGAATTGGTATTACCCCAAATAATATTCAAACAACAAATTTTGATTAGTTCCTTACACAAAATGGGTGTGATCCTGAAAAAGACTTAAAGTCAGAATTTTAGTATAACCTCATTCGACTACGCCCATGTATATTTTAAAGCTTATCCGAAGCAAGTTTCATTTATTTATCGCGGCGAAACAGATGCAGCCTCTATTACAGCGCATTGTTCCTTTCTCCCATCACAATACCACCCTCTCCTTTTTGCCCGAACCCCATGCAGGTCACCCTACACCCTTATGCACCTTCCCTAGTTAAAAACGTGTTCTTTTTGCAACCTCGGATGTCATTTATCGATTGTGCTTATAATTAAAATCCATTTAAGCGTACGTACGAGCGAAAAGAGTGAGTTAAGCTTTTTCGTTATCGTTGTTAAATTGTGAATTTATTGAGGAAATCTCTTCGGGTTTTAGGTCATATATCAGTGGTTAGATGCGCTGCTTCATAGTAGAAGAAAAGATTTTTTTGATTACTGTGTTGAAGTCGAAGTTGAAGGAATGTCTTCAATGATTTTTTCAATGCTAGTTGAAGAAACCTCTTCGATAATATAAGGTTATTGCAATGGAAGTTGAAGAACTTTCTTCATTGATTCAACCGTTAAGCTTCGGTTAGATTAATCCTATTGCAAATGAATTTACTTCTTCCACTGCGATCATCATGGGTTTATTGCAACGCACGTCTAACATCGTCTAAACTTATCCTTTTCGGTCTATATCGGCGGTTGCCAAATACTTTTTGCGGTGAACCCCAGGGTATCATGGTTTTTTCCATGGATACCCAAGTCTCAGCAAAGCAACCCTTTTTGGACAACTAAATAAGAAAACATTCTTGAAAACCGAAAAATATCCTAGAATCTAGTAATTGTGATGAGATAGCAATGCCATCTACTAGATCACGAAAGAACTAAAAGAACGTTTCGTACTTGTATCGAGAGATGTCACCAGTGCTTTCGCGCGTTAATTTTAAACTTTTGAAGCAATTTAGCTGTTACTTTAGCTTACTTTTTATTAGTTACTTTTTTAACTAATTCTGAAATTTGGTCATGGAGCCCTAGTAAAGTGGCCTTGGGTCCTTGGGGTACACTTGATGATGTCTGAATGGCACAACCAATTGGGAAACGTTTTTACGGCCGTTTCCGTCTGTAAATGTGAGACACTCATGTCCGGTCGTTTCTTTGTCCACTCACCTTTGTTATAAAATTTTGAATCAATGCGTACGAATTTTGGGAACCGTCAACTTGATATGTGAACCCAAAGATTGTTAAAAAATATTTTTTCATATATATTTGTTTAAACAAATGAAGCAACTTCCTGAAAATTAAATGATTTACTCAAAAATCCTAACTTTAAGACAAGTTAGGATTTTTAACTTTAAAAAACGGCAAAGTTGAAGAATAGAGTTTTCGAAAAAACATCGCGATATTTTTTTAATTAAATGCTTAAGTTTGGAAGATAAAAATGAGCGTAAGTTATTATTTTAATATAAATAATAGTTACTCTATTGTACGCAATTTACACAACACATTACTCGATGATTATCGCAAATTAGTTTTGAGCATTTTGCGCGGCAAAATAGTGTTTTCCTTTTCATGTTGCTGCATCGTTTTCTCTTTTATAATTTGTCAGATCCTAGGATTGGGTTTCCAGTCGTTTCTGAATGCAATATTTTTCTAATGCAGTCTGCACTTTTGGCACAAACAGTCTGTAAAGGTGGGTTATTCCTGGTCTCTCCAAATTGCAACTGCTGACTGCAGCTACTGGAGCCTTGAAACTTAGCAGTAGGTTCCCCTCCCTACACAACTTTTTTTAGGTGGATGTAGTGAGGATCTCTTTTCACTTCCTCGAAAATTATTAACCGAAACAGTTTTGATCGGAGCACGAGTGACCCACGTTTACAAACAAAGGGTTAATAAACACGACGTCGCCCCAAAAGGAACTTGTATGAGGTTAGGATGCTCACGAAAACTTTGTCCTAGTAGCCTGGAAAGCTTCAGCGCTATTTTCGTTTTAGCAAAACCAACAAGATTTTGTGCCGGCCCAATGGTAGTTTTGTTGTAGTCACCAATGACTAATAAGGGGGCTAAATTTAACGTCTCTTCGGAATACGAGGTATCAAATAGGCTGATTACCTCTAAGTCAGTGTAGCACTGGAAGCTTCTGTCTTTTCTATGTACAGCATAATATTTTCTCGCTGGTTATAATCCCCGTCATCAGGTCGTTGAAACCTTGAAGCTATTCGCTTTCCTCCAGTTATTACGACAGCGTCAAAATCTAATTCGTATTATTATTATGAGTTGCAATCAAATTTAACGATTTCCTCTCGGTACATAGCATATTCTTATTATTACGAAACCGCAGCACTTCGTAATATAATACGCCTCTGTCGATACTTGTCATAAAGACAACAAATAAATAAATTAACATAAAAACGACTCGCACATGTGCTCGTACAAAGATAGCGTGTGAAATAACTGCTCCTCACGTTGGTGCCGGCAATGGACCAGAACGAAATGGCTTTTTGTGTCGAAGACTTTTTTCTCTCCGCGTGTTCGCCTTTACACACACACGCATTCTTACGCAATTCGATCCACATCCCACGAAGTGTCTCTCCTCTGCTCTGCTTTTTTTTTAATTATGCCCCTCCTCGCACTGCGTCGCGAAAGCGCAGAAATTCGTCGCACGCTTCTTGCGACGCCGCCACCTCCACCGTCGTTTCCGACGCGCAAAAAATTGCGCCTCGCTCTAGAAACTGTCACGGATCAACGACGGATCTCGGATCCCAAAAACTGTTAATGCACCTGTTCCCGTACGCGAAGCGACGGGAATTATCTTTGAAGGGAAAGACGTTTTTGTCGGGTGTGTTTACGCGATTACGTCTGCAGGGAACGTCGCAGGATCGCGTATACTAATTGTGTCACACGCATTTTTTCGGCGTCGTGCTTATTTCTCACTGACACTGATCGGTCGGATCCGAGGGACGGCGAAAAAATTGGGACAGCGGAAGAATGCATCATCGAATATCTTGAGAGAAAAAAGTAGGTGCTAGTTCTGGCAATTCTCGCTGTAATATGTTGGTTACAGTTCTGAAGTACCCACCTTGGATAGTCATTCGTGCATGTCTAACTTTTTTTGTAGATTAATTAACAATGTACTGTAAATAATTATGATAATGGGGATTGATTACTTCTTTTGCAACTTAGGAAATACTTTTTTATAGATCAACAGAGAGAATGACGTTTTCTACTTGCTTCGAATCAAATTTCCTTTTCTTTCGCATTACACTAGTTTTTCCCAGTTTTCCAATCCTTCCCAATGCCATTTAATTTTGGTGACTTGTGAATTTCAACTTAGAACCCTTGAGGCCATAATCATTCAATTCCACAAATGCTAAAAATGAATACGTATAAACGCCCAGAAACATCTAAAAACTGGACATCTTATTACCATAGGTTAAATCGGAATGTCAGACACTTATTATGGATACGAATTGCGTTTCTCACCTAAGTTATTACAGGATATTTCGTTTCGATAAACTCCTGTGACTGGGTCCAGCACTTTTAACTTCAACTGGGCTACCATCATGAGAATTAATTAGCTAACTGTTCTGTCAATTCCTACTCTATCATGTTTCTTAAGATTTCCTTAATGTAAACGGGCATTACCATCAAGGTCGATAGATTTCCAGTTGTGCTAATTCCTCAGGACGGGAAAGTGCTGATTCTGAATAATATCATCGAAGCTCCTCCTTCATTTTGCAGCCTTTTCGACAATGTGGTGGATTTCTACTGGTTCCAATACCACACTCAAACTTCTCGGAATTGTTTCTTTCCTTATCATAGCAACTGGTAGTATTCGTCAAACCGGCTATGTATCAATATAATACTTAAGCCTAACTAGAAATTACCATTAACTAGAATCTAGGGCATTATAACTAATAGTCATCCAATGATTACCAATAATAGTAATAACATTTGGCTCTGTAACTCCCACTGCACTTACTCCAAGGGTTTCTTCCTCTTTAGCAGGAAATTGAACTGTTGGTCGTGCTGAATAATGTAAATATCCACTATAGCACATCCCGTTTTGCGTGCTCTTCCGCCAAATTGTTGATTGCTTCATGTCCGAAGCAACATTCGTCACCATTTACTGGTTACATCTGCGTATTTTGGAGTCAAATTTCTATTCTTTTCCATCCACATTCCGCGAAACTTTCCATTACCTTTAGTGAAAGAGAAATGCAAAATCATTGGTCCATCCGTGCTGAGACTAACAAATAGAAAATGATCCTTATTTCTCTTTCCGTCTACCAAAATTTTTTCAAGAAAAATAACTCTTTTAGCATTATCTGTAACTCAGGCCAAACTTTTTCGCCATTTTGTCCAAGATCGCTTTCAAAACTCGCTAGATTCTTTTAAAATTCTCTTCAAGATAGATTATCTCCAACAGCACCAAATTCTCCTAGCTTTTCTCTTAGAAGTGCTACAAAAATCTCTTGCAAGATTGCCTCCAATGATGCTAAAGTTTTCGAGTATTTCTTTCAAGATAAGCTTCAACAATTCACATTATTCTTAGATTCTTTTCAACGTACAAGTCTTCCGTCGTTCCTTCCAAAATTACTTTTCCTCTAAGGTCATTTCCAACACAAAGAACTCTTGTAACATTGTCTCGAACTTATACTAAACCTTTACCTGCGTTTCTTCCAATATTGCTTGCAGAATGCGCTGGAGTATAGTAATATTTTCTTCAATATAGATTGTCTCTAAAGACGCCAAGTTTTCTCAAATTTTCTTCCAGAAATGCTGCAAGAATTTTTTCCAAGATTGTCTCCAGTGATGACTTTAGACCCCAGCGCACTTACCGGCAACGGACGACTACGGGTCACTACACTACGGACGGCAATTTATTCTTTGCATGTATATTAATGGAGCTGAGCTCATTTATCGGAAACGGCCCTACCGACGACTCTCCATTAGTATGCATGGAAAGAATAAATTGCCGTCCGTAGTGTAGTGGGCCGTAGTGGGTAAGTGCGCGCGAGCATTTTAGCAGTGTTTTCTTCAAGACAACCTTGACACTTCAAATCCCTCCGCCAAAATCTTGCAACATTCAGTCCAAAATTGCTTGCACGATTTCTTCTTCCAATGTCATTTCCATTACAAAACTTTTGCAGCATTGCCCCAAATTAATGCCAAACTTTTCCTACATTTCTTCCAAGACGCGCTAGATTTTTGTAACATTTCCTTCAAGATAGATCGTGTTCAACAACGCCAATTTCTCCCAGCTTTTCTTCCTAAAATGCTAAAATGCTAAAAGAATTTCGTCCAAGGTTGTCTTCAATAATACCAATCTTTTCCAGCATTTCATGCAGGACAATCTTCAATAACCAATAATCTTTTCAACACTCGTTCTAAAACCACTTTGACCATTTTCTCCCTCCAGAGTTGTTCTCAACCAGCTTTCCGAACAACTCTCGCCGTATGTTTTTTAAAAGTGGTGATGCGTTAGTTACAAAATCGTAAGAAGAACAGAAATTTGTTGTTTCTGTTTGCTTTCCTCTAACCCTTTAACTGTTACGAACGCATATATGCGTCTTGTAAAGGTTATCTATGGACACATATATACGTCACAAAAAATTCTATGCGGACTATGAACACACATGCACATTCCTTCCAATTTTTAAACGAAGTTCAACCTTTTGACTGCTATTAACGCAGATACACGTCCGATGAAAGTTGCAGGCGTGAATTGTGGACATACATGTACGTCTGCCGAAACCAACTTGAGTTGAATTTTCAATTTTTATAAACTATTTATGTGGGTGATGATGCGGTATTGCCCAAAACTGTAACTTCGCAAGCAACGATTTTAGCGTTATTCATTCTAGAAATTGAATTCGTTGGCAATGAAGCCAGCATCTCCAAGCCACATCTGAAGACCCTTTGCAATGATTTTGCAGTCAAATCGAGTACAAACGTGACACTTAAGAAAATTCAATGTTTTCTACTCTCACATCTTTGCACCTTTATTATCTCTGATTGTTTAAAAAAAAAACGATCCATATTTGTGGAAAATCAAGCAATTCGGGAGCGTAACAAAATAATATATTTGTAAAATTGTATTGTCTATCCAATTTCACAATTTATAAACGCAAAACTGTACTCATTCATGTTTTTGTTTCAGTCCTGCAAAGTGTGCAATAAAACATTCGCCAACGTTTATCGCCTGCAACGGCACATGATCAGTCACGACGAAAGCGCCGTACTGCGAAAATTTAAATGCACAGAATGTGATAAAGCTTTCAAATTCAAACATCACTTAAAGGTAAGCTGGTGATTCTGTGATTAAAACGTATTCACAAACAAGGCGCCAATATTCTTTAGGAACATAGTCGATTGCTTTTATGAAAAAAAAAGTCCGTAACAAAGACAATATTCTGGCCCACATAATTTGGAAGTTGAGTCATTAAAAGCGTTAATTAGGGCTTTCTTAGAACTCTTGAGGGTTCAGAAGAACATGAATAGTGCCAGGTGGTATGCTGGTATAGTGAATCATTGTGTATATTTTTTTATTGCTAAAGTTTATTTTGTTTTCGTTCTTTTTTTCTTAGAAATAATTATCCAGTTTTGATAACTTTTACTAAAGACGTAGATCGTTTCTGTAACACAATTAGACCCCCTTAGATTACTAAATGCGATCTTGTGTTATCCGAAATCCTTATCTTCTAAAAGCCCCAAAATTTTTGGAAGTCCAATAAAATCCATAAGCGCCGAAATTATAACAATCACAATTCCTAGAATACAGAACACTAAATAAATACTTATTTTCCAGGAACACATCAGGATACACAGCGGCGAAAAGCCATTCGAATGCGGCAACTGCGGCAAAAGATTCTCCCATTCCGGTTCGTATTCTAGTCACATGACCTCGAAAAAATGCCTGGTAATGAACTTGAAGCTTGGAAGGACACGAACTCCAACCGCTAGTTCCCTCTTAGACAAGGCATCTCCTCAAAGTCGAGGTCCGAAGAAACTATCTTCGAATCCCCTCAACAACAACGTCTCCACCAGCCCTAACCAAAACGGCTATTTTCCGATACTTCCCAAATACTCGGAGGCCGCAGCTGCCGCCCTCTTCCAAAGCTCGTTGGCCTCCAATCCCACTATGCATCCATTCTATATTACCCCGCCTAGCATGTTGAACGCTGCAGGACATACAATAACACCGTACTCGATGCCGACACTAGGTCAGTTATTCGAGCAACTCCAATCATCGCCTCATAGACCGCCCCTATTAGAGAATCCGGAATCGCACGCGGAGAATATACCAAAGGACCAAAATGAAGATCCGCATCCACGTTCACCACATGAAGACCTCTTAAATAAATCGAATTCGTCGAGTTGCGGAAATTTAGTTATGGATGAGGAACACCACAAAGAAGAGGTGGACGAAAAACCTGAGCTACCATCTAACGGAGGTGATTTGGAGGCTGTTAAGCGAATTTTGGAAACGGTCAACGCTTCGGTCACCAAACAATTGCTCCAGGCTAACATGCAGAAATTCTCTTCCGATACCAGCGATTGTAATAGCGTCATTTCAGCGCATTCTCCAAATAGAAACGATTTTTCGTGCAATAACTGTAAGAAAGTATGCAATTCGCAAGGTCATCTCGACGAACACGAATGCGAAAACGATGTAAAAAGTGAAGGTCTCGCCGCTAAACTAGAAGACGCTCTAACGACGAAATCGGAAAGCGACGTTCACACCGGAAGCATCAGTGGAACCGACGAAGACATGGACTATGACAAGCATCACGATAGAAACGAAGAATACGAAATCGACAGCGAAAACGTCACGACAACCGATCAATTCTCAGATGACGGTAGGAAGGTTCGAGTACGTTCGTTGATCTCGGACGAACAATTGAAAGTTCTCAAGGATAATTACGCCATCAACCCCAGACCCAAACGCGAAGATCTAATGCGAATAGCGGATAAAATCGGGTTTTCCGTCAGGGTTGTGCAGGTCTGGTTCCAAAATACGCGAGCTAGGGACAGACGCGAAGGAAGATTGATTCAGATACCGTACAATACACCTTCAATACCAATCAGGTTTCCGCAAATGCCTTCAAATCCTCAATACCTCATCCACAAAGCTTATCCGTCACCGCCTCAATATATTTCCGAGCAACCGTTAGATTTGTCGACGAAGAAGGAACCGCCGTCTCACGATTCCTCACCGTCTAGTTCACCGCCTAGACCTACATCGGTTCAACATTCTGATTCGGGGGATGATGCCGTAAATCTCAGCCATAAATCCTCCAGAAGCCCGACGCCGTTTCAACAGATGCAGTACCAAAGCCATTATCAGGGATCGAATTGCTCTTCGGAACCGAGACGCACTCCTTCGCCGCTAGATTTTAACAATGGCAGTCGATTAGCGCAGATATTAGCTCAACCCGCGCACAAACTCGCACAATTACCCGGTATGGGGCTGGTTCCCATGGAAAGGCTGATGCAATTGGGTGGTACGGACCTACCGAGCCTGGGACAGTTGATCAGCAGTCGAATAACGAATCTAAGCCCGAGTTCCGATAAGAGGACGTGGTCGGAAAATGGAGATGTGGTCCAGGATGGTCTGCAAGATGACGACGCTAGTGGTGGCGGAAGTAAAAGAAGCAAAGTCTCGCAATTGGTGATGAAAAGTTTAGGAAGTCCGATGTTGGGCAATCAGGAACAGGACATCGAAGGGCAGTTTAGTTGCGACCAATGTGATAAATCCTTTTCCAAACAAAGTTCTTTGGCTCGTCACAAATACGAACACTCAGGTGAGATCGACGAATTTTTCTCGAAGACAACGTAAATAAAGATCGATTGCTTATTTCCAGGTCAACGCCCGCATAAATGTGATGAGTGTCCCAAGGCTTTCAAACACAAACACCACCTCACGGAACACAAACGTCTGCACAGCGGGGAGAAGCCCTTTCAATGCTCGAAATGTCTCAAACGCTTCTCGCACTCCGGTTCCTATAGCCAGCACATGAACCACCGGTATTCCTATTGCAAGCCGTACAGAGAATAATTAAGATTTTCGCTTCTAAGACGAATCACAAACACTACCAGTAATTCTTGCCATTTTCTCGAAACAGGATATTATAACAAGCAAATGTAAATATAGGGTGCGTATTTAAGAGGTACTAAAATACAAAACGAACAAAAAAAAGGAATATTTATGACGCTGAAGTTCTTTGATATTAATGTTTTATTTTTACGAACGATTCATAAGAAGCTAGAAGTAAATAAGTATGAACTACGGCGCAAACACCAAACACGAACAAAAAGGACAAAAGGAATAGCGATTAGTTTATTATTTTTTAAAAGTTTTATATTTTTTTATTGTTGACGTTTCTTTGGTGCAAATTTGTTTATGTCCACGGAATTATAACTATGTGTATATATTTAGTCCGGTACCTGTATAGTAGAATACTCAATTATTGTATACAGGCCTAGTTTTAGTGCCATCGGAATCAACTGTCTTCCGAAAAACACAGTTGCAGTGGTGCAAAGAACATGCCAAATGATAAATACAGGCTAGGGCACAATAGCAATTACGTCATATATATATTTTTAGTCATGTGTGCAATTCGTATGTGTGAACATTCGATACTAGAAGTATGAGCAGAAAAGTTGAGCAGCAATCTAGAAAGAATTCTTAAGTTTAATACGAACGTCAAAAATTATGCTCGTTTTGGTTGCAAATTTTATCTAAATCTACTTTCATGTATTTTCTAATATAATCGTTGTACTTTCTGTCAATTTCGTCAATCAGTAAAGTTTCGTAATCCCTCATTAACAAACCTTTTTGGGCCGAGTTGTAAGATATTGATAAAACTCGTCCTCGTCTAATCTTCATTTGAATCTTCAGCTCTTCAGCGACAATCTTGCTATAACCAAAACTTTTCATTAGTGTTAAGCAATGTTCTAAAATCGAATCTCGAAAATCTCAAAAAAAAATGGTTTCTTGGTGAACTTTTCCTTTGATGATTTTTTTACAATGGAGTCGCACCAACCAGCAATTTTCCAACTAACACAGCAGCTTTTGAACTTTTACGGTTGAGGACGTTTCAGCAAAAGCAAATTTTTCGATATTTTGGGGATCCCACGAATTCTTGTATTCCTTAAAGCTTGTCTTCCCTTCTTCTCAATTTAAATCTAATCTCGTTGATTTCTATTTTTTTTTTTACTGGCAGTCCACGACTAGATCTTACGACACCAAGCAAACAATAGACGTAAATTTCTCAATTGATGTTTTCAAACTTCCACAGAATGGGAGTTGAGGATGTTTAACCAAAAACATTTTATACATTTTTGACGTCTCTGAGTCCTTCATCTAGAAAATGACTTATGCTAAACTGAGAGCCACATTACCTTCAATTATCTAGTCGATGGCTCGAAAAATCGATAATCCATGCTAAGCTGAACCCAATGGCTCTTCGTGAGCTGTAGTGAGTATTTATGTTAGCTACGAATGTTTTTCTCGGATGAAACTTGTTCTCGTTTTGTCCTAATTTGAAGCTTTAAATTTCGAGTAAGCATTTAAGTATAATGGGACTGTTGCTTGTTCTAGTTTTTCCTTGATGATGTCCCCAAATAGGATAAAGATTCCAGAAAACTTTAAGCATCAACTGGTGATTGATTACTGAACTTTTCATAACTTTACAATTGAAAACGCTTCAGCAAAATCTCATTTTCTTCATTTATTGACCGTAGTATCCGTTACTAAACGAACATTTGTACTTTTTAAATTAAAATAGTATTTTAGAAGCAGTTCTTGTCTTCAATATATAAGTATTCGTCCATTTGTTCCAATTTAAATCTTTAGTAGCCATTTCGTCATAACGGGAACTGTTCATTGTTGAACTTTTTCTTGATCATATTCAAAAATTTGCTCGGCTTTAAGAAACTGTATGCATAATTTTTCCAATTAATGTTGAACTTTTTATCTTTGCACAGGTTGGGGATCATAAACACTTTAACGCAAAAGATTTTTCGATTTAATCACGGTGCTTTTTCTAAATATTAATTGAACATCTTTTTTACAAAACGAAAAATTGGAGTTTGGGGTGTGAATTAGCAATTATCGTTTTGGGTAATGTGCACCTTTACTTTGTCCAAATCTGAGACTTTAGCTCTTCATCCCACTAAAACGGAAACTGTTGACTGTTCAACTTTATTCTTGATAAACATGATTCTATAGTCGCCTCGCAAAAGCCTTACAAAATTCTAACAACCAATTTCCCAGTTATTGGTTGAATGTTGAACTTTTTCCAGATCTGCGATCGGGAATGTTTAAGAAAAACCAGACTTTTAGATTTTATCTTCGTACTTTCAATATACTTTGGCCATCAGAAAAACTTTCTGTAAATATTGACCTTTAAACACTCTTCTTTACAAAGATTCGGGGAGGTTGGAGTAAACTGGAAATTATTGTTTTCGATAAAGTGCCATCTTCACTTTGTGACTTAAGCTCGTCACTAGGGATCCCACTAAAACTAAAACTGTTGATTGTTCATCTTTATTGATAATCATGATTCCAAAATCGTCTCGCAAAAGTCTCACAAAACTTTAAGCACCAATTGCTCATTCGATGGTTGAATGTTGAACTTTTCCCAGATTTGCGATTGAGGATGTTTCAACAAGAGCACGGTTTTAGATTTTATCTTCCTACTTTCAATACATTTCTGCCATTACAAAATAAGCGATCGTATTTTTGAATTTTAATGTGAACCGTGGGCAATTGAAAAAGCGCATGTTGATTTTATCCCAATCCAGACTTTAGATTTAGATCGTCGGCATCTTCCTTTAACGAGAAGTCTTTTTATTGTAAAGAAAAGTTCTTGATAATATTCTAAAGTTAGCCCGCGAGGATTCCAGAAAACTATAAGCATTAATTTCCCAGCTCATGCTTTAATCTTGAACTTTTCCCAAAACTTCGATTGATGATGTTTAAGGACGAACACGTTTTTAAATTTTATCTTCGTCCTTTCAATGCATTTTGGCCAGCAGAAGCTTTCGTATTTCCTATATTTTAAACTGAACTGCAAGCTAAGGCAAAGGCTCGTCTTCATTCTATCCCGATTTGAAGCATTAAATTTTTCATGTGCACGTGGCTATAATGAATAGTACTTGTGTTAATTTTTTTTTCCTGGTTTTATTCCAAAATTTGGTTACATTTATCTCGAAGAACTTTGATAATGAATTTCTCAAAATCAATGCCTGCAACTTAGCTGAAAAGATTTTTTAATGAAAGATTAGCCATTACTTCATGTATTGGCAAGCTGTAAAATCACCAAGACTGGTAGTAAATTCGACGTTAACGTATTTGCCTTTTTCCTAAAAGCAATTTAGATAAATTCTGCAACCAGATTGTGTAAAACTTTGGCGTATGTACCTTAGCAAAACGCAATATCAACGTGTTTCTTTTTCATGCTAAGCAGTATCTGATGTTCATAATTGGAGAATGAGAACCATGTGAACAATTTTCATTTTGATTTTGTGATGAAAACGAACGAAAAAGAGATCTATTATATAAATATATATATTTTCTTTTCCTAAATTACATATTATATAGAATGTAGATATGTAAGATATAAAAATGCTTTATTTAAGTGCCATATGAGCATACGTATTATGCTTGGTTTCGAAAGACATCGATTTATCCTTACCGAAGAGAAAAATAAAATACGAAAAGTAAAACACATAGTTCGTTAGTGTAACTTGCCTTTAGTTAACGAACAAGTACAATAATGTTAATACATAATTAATAGTAATTATAATATGAATTAAGTAGGCGCAAAGCCACTGCATTCAAGGTGTTATTTGACAATACGTAGTGCTAATTAGATTCTCAACAATACAATGAACAAATGGTGCAAGTCGTTATTAAAATTACCTTTTATAAGCATTTAATTCATAGTAATATATATAAAGTGGAAGATCCTAAGTAAGTTGCGACGGTGGTTGAGTTACCGATTTTATATTAAAAAAAAAAGCACTTTTAAAAAGAACAGACAAGGTGATATAGATTGGAGCATGGACCTAATATCGGTAGAAAACACCATTGTTTCCTACATACATTTTGATATAATTTTGTTCTGTTAGTTGTTTTTTCCCAATTCCGAATATGACTGTTTAAATTCAAAAGTCTTTTTTTTTATTTTACTGTGCATAATTTGCTGGGTATACATGCTTTCCTTTGCGAATATTAACTTTTTCAATGGGAAATTGCAATTACATTACCAGCCAACACGCACAACGAAGTCTTATACGTACGTAATATTTTCCGTCTATCCTCCATAATATATTACCAAAAGTCCCAATTTAAAAGCGGCAATTTCTTCTCCTTCTTAAGTATAATAAATATTTATAAATCATTCCAAAATTATGTACCTAAGATATAATTTCCAAATGTGTGAGCTATTAAACATAAGGTTTGTTGACAATAACGTAGCCATTTGATATAAAAGGAAGATAAAAAGAATAAATACTATTTACTTAGTACTGCTAATGTTAAAAGTAGCATTTATTATATAAGAATCTCAAAGGTATGTGAGAATTTTTCAAGATAAATAACAAAAAAAGTATATATATATATACAATTATATATAAATAATTATGGAAAAAGTATATATTATAAATTTTATTAAATTAAGAATAATATTTACGAATCTCTGTGTATAGCTATTTGTAAATATATTTAACGTTTGTTTTTGTCTTCTTATTCATTTGTAAATCGAAGTTGTACTAAAAATAATGAAGAAAAATGTTTGTCCAGGGAGTCCTCCTCACTCCATTCGCCTGGATCGATTTTATTTTTATATAATCTTATATTCCTCCTAGTATTTAACTTTTCCTTTGTATACATTTTATTTCATAGTTTATTTTCTTCTACTCTACGCAATCCTCCCTCTCTTTTTTTGTTGTGTGTATTTTTGTTATTATTTTCATTTTTTATCGGATATGGCTAGTATAACCAAAGATTTTGTAATATATTTAGCCATGTAATTAGTTTAATGTTTATAAATATACGTATAAAAAGTCTTTATTTCCAATCTAACAATAGTTATATTATTGTATTTTTTATATATAGTATGTCTTGTATAAAAAATAAACTGGCGACTCTAAGGGATGTATGTATAAATTCTATAACTAATATAAAAAGTTGGAAGATGTATTTTACTCAATACGAATAAAAATTGTGAATGAAATCGAATTGTTTACTGATAGATTCCCACTGAAACCCTACAAAACTATCCTGAGAAAATGTTAAATGAATAAGCAGTAAGTATAATCAAATATCTGACACGAAATGTTATCGAAACGGTTATGTTTAGTTCGAAAGAATTGACTTGAGTGAGATGGCGTTGTTAACATCGAAATACATGTCCCAAAATTAAGTCTATGACAAGGTGTTATTGATGTAACCAAATCTTAACTATACTGCAACTATAAACGATGATCTTCTTATTCTTTCTTATCTGCCAAGTAGGCTGATCTCCTCTTCCGAAGTCGACGTCCAACAGCCCCTTCACCTCTTCGACGATCTCTCCCTAGGTTGTCTTCCACCAAGGTTTATTAAATTTGGCCCTTTTTGCAAGTCTGTTGACGTCCATTCGATCTACGTATGTGTTGTACATCTTCCTTCTAATTTCAGTCTATTTAGATCTTTCTTGGATGTAACTCAACTGTCGCAGATCTTCGTTTAGAATTCATAATCATAATTAGTCTTTCCATGTATAGTCTCTTATTCATTTTCAATTCTATTTGCTTAACATTTGCTATTTATTTAGTTGAAGAACAGGAAATTCTAAATGTAATTAAAACTCTGAGCAATACACGGGCTGTTGGGGAAGATCAGATACCCCTCTCTGTCTTGAAGGAATGCTCTTCCAGTCTGGTTATACCATTGACACATAATAAATGCCTCATTTACTACTGGGGCTTTTCCAGAAAGACTTAAGTTTACGGTAGTAAAGCCTGTGTGTAAGAAGAGAGAAAAAGATGAGTTCAAGAATTATCGACCTATTGCATTAATCTCGAATGTATCTAAAATTATTGAGAGGATCATAAGTAAAAGAATAGTTGATTTCGTTACAAAATGTGAAATATTGACCTTCAACCAAAACGCATATATTTCCGGGCGAACAACTTCTAGAGATACATTCCAACTTCTGGAAACTATAATTAATGGTATGAATGAAAAGAAAATCGTCTGCTCCATTTTTGTTGACCTATCTAAAGCGTTTGATAGGGTGCATCATCCACCATTACTCAATAAATTGGAGCGGATGGGTTTTAGAGGTATTGTGCTGGGATGGTTGGTTGGTCATATATTACGGGAAGGCAGCAGTGTGTTTTACTGCATGATGAAGATGGAAAGGAAATCAAATCGCAGTGGGAAGGAGTGACTATGGGTGTTCCCCAGGAATCTGTACTTGGACCATTGTTGTTCCTATTGTATGCGAATGATCTGCCTACCATTATTAGTGATCTTACTATTTTATATGCAGATGATACGTCATCAGTCGTTAGTGAAACCAATATTCAGTCCGTTATAACTAGGACTCGGGTAATCTAAAAAAACTGTATTCCTGGTTGACAGACCACAATCTGAAATTAAATGTGGACAAATCCACCTTGCTTGTGTTTGGTAATCGGATCAACGATTTCAACATAAACTGTGATGGACAGATGCTCACCAATTCGCAGGTAGCAGTCTTCTTGGGAACGAAGATCGATTCTCTCTTATCTTGGAAGCCGCATATTGAGGACTTGGTTGGTAGATTGTGTAGATATAATTACGCCTTGAGGATGATTATTCGTAGTGTCAGTGCATCGGCAGCATTGAGTGCTTATTACGCTTACGTACACTCATCACTCAGATACGGTGTGTTACTTTGAGGGAATACTGTAGATGTACAGAGAGTCTTTATTCAACAAAAGGCCTGTATAAGAACATTGTGCCATTTGAACCCCAGAGACTCGTGTAAGACAATGTTTGTAAATAATAATATACTTACCATGCCGTCAATTTTTGTACTAGAATGCGCACTATTCGTGAAACACTCATATCACGACTTCTTAAAAAAATATGAAATTAAACATACTCATGAAACCAGAGGATTCATAAATTGTACGTTAGTTCCACCAAAATTGTATTCGACAAAACTACAAAAGAATGTAGTATATCAATGTATTAAGATATGTAATCACATACCCCCTGCAATAAGAAATCTTAATTTTGACAAATATAAATTAACATTTAAAAAATTCTTAAAAGAAGAAGCACCATACAATGTTGATGATTTTTTTTTCAAAGAATATTATATTGACTGGTTAATGCTGGGAATTATATGTGAGTTATATCTATTATATACATTGTAATGGTCTATATATACCATTTTTATTGTTGTATATATATGTACATGTTTTATTGATACATTTTAAATTTTTAATTGACATATTCCACGCCCTGCACAATGGAATAAAGATATCTATCTATCTATTGTACTTCTCTTTTTATTGTTTTATGTTTTATGTGTATCAAGTCTAGTTTCTACAGCGATATAGTATATAACAGAATGGACTTGTCAAGGATTCTCTCATATCTATCTAATGTGTCGTAAGACGTAAATAATTCGGGATTTTCCGCTTACAACTTCTTATCCAATTTTCGGAAGGTAGAATTGTAGATTTTGCCTTCGAATCGCCTTGAAGATCGAAGGATACTATCGTGGGAGTTGCTCTAGATGCCTCTAAAGTTTGATCAAGTGGATATAATTGGTTTTAGGGTACTTCTTACTGTGAGTTTCTTTTTGTTTATCCCAGAACTTATAATTCCCGTTCCTATTGGCGAAGATCCTACGATCGAACTCTAAATTCTCATCATCAATCTACTATCTAATCATGGGTAGAATAGTGGCAAACCTTCCAAAAACTAGGATACAAAATTGTCAAGACACTTCTACGTAATGGCGATGACACGGTTCCAGTTTCCAATTCTGCGGATAATCTACAAACGACACTTCACGTCTTCAATTTGAAAGCAAGAAAACTAAATATGATTATGAACACAACTTAAACGAAATGTGTGGTAACTTCAAAAGAATTACTAAGGCGCAAGTTGGAAGTGAAAGGAAGAATTTTAAGTAGCTGCGAACAACAATAGCAAGCTACGTAGACTTTAAAGAGGAAGTAAATCAAGAAGCTATGAAAGCATTACCATTAGCGAGTTGCTTAAAGGATATAATTTGGAAAAGACATCAGATTGGAAAGCAAGATATGTCAGTCTTGTAAAGAAGCAACTTGCTTCCTAGGTGAAGGGGACTCCTTCGTCCTATGAGAGAGACTGGCGATATTTTTACGAAAACTATTTAAAATTATTTAAACTACCTTAAAATTTAAAATACCGTTTGGAAATACAATCTGCTAAATTAAAATTCTGTCTTATTTGACCTAGAAAGTGGTAGATGCAACCCAAAAGATAACCATCTTAATAAGTCAGGAGATGCTTATATGCATTGCGGTGCATATGTTCCGATATGTGAAAAAGCAAAAGAATTCGAAATGAAGAAATAAGGTGGACAACTCAACTCGCCAACAAAAACATTAGCTAATCATGTCATAAACCAGTGCGACTATGTTTAAGAACAACATTAGTACGTGTTATTGTTAGCTGAGGTGGATGACGTGTTATCATTTTAACCTTCCTATACTCACGCATACGGTCTGTGAGACCGATTTATATAGTATAGTATACGTATTTCATTTTGACGTGAGTATAGGAAGGTTAAGTGGTGCAAATCGGACTGACGCTGTTACTCCTCCGAAACTCTAGCCTATTATAATATTCTATAACAGCTTCAATGTTACTGCTTCCAACTTTAATACGAGTAATATTATATTCCCACAACTCGCCTTTTTTTCTGAAAATGAGGTGCAAGTACATATTTCGATGCGACTTTACGAATTGGCACATTAGAAATAATAAGAACATCAATTGGAAGCGAGTAAGACACCAAATATATGGAAACCGAAGAAGGGGAAACAAGAAAGAAAAACTAGTGCATTTAAATTTGTTAAATTCTTAAGTAATTGTAAGAGCAGATATTGGCGCCATCTCATGATAGTGAACCAATAATAGAGGGTCTGAAACCTTACCGGCTCATTCTACATGCATTAGGTTTCTTTTTCCCTGTTCTAATTATTACAATGCTCTTCAACAATGTTCCTTCTTCATATTTTATAATTTGTTCCAAAGGAAGAACTTGAATGCTAACTGAATCAAACGTTATGATTCGGTTAGTACTAAACATAACAAAAGATGAAACTGGTTGTGAACACTGGTTACCGACTAATTGAAAGCTCTTCTAACACTACAAAATGCATCCAATACTGAATGGATGAGTGCACTACTATGTACTAGATGGCGCGTAGAATTTTCTCGCTCCTAATGTATTGCCTTATTTTTATGAAAAATAAAAATAGAAGTTTTGTGTCCTTCTGATTGTTTAGAATTTAAATTAGTTCTGGCCTTTAGCTCAACGAAAAGGTTGAAGTAAATATTTCGACCTCTAAGCGACCATTCTCAGTTTTGCATTTTATGCTTTCTGTTTCGTGAGTTCTCCGCTGGAGATAAGCACTTGGTGGTTGAAATGTGTAGTTCATTTTTCCAAAATCGATGTGGAATTATGATCAGAATCATTAATCTAACAATAATTTCAGTAAGAGTGGCAAGATATTTATACAGTTCATGAATAGAGTTGCTCAATTTGCGCCAATTGTATTACAACTATCTGAAACGGCTGTACTAGAATAGTAACATTGGGGTATACGAATACAGATGGCGTCATAGTATACATTTAGTTTCAATGAATTGTATGAAGCCATCTGTATTCGTGTAGCGCAATGTTACTAATCTGATCAGTCGTTTCAGTCATTGGCGCAAATTGAGCAACTCTATTAATGAATCTAATTTCAAAGAATTGCGACATAATATGAGATCACTAAATTTCTTGTTCTTTTATTTAATGATACTAATCTCAAGTTTGACATCATTTCCTTAGGTAATAATAGAAAAATATGAAAAGCGTAAGCACTTTTATCAGTAATTAATGTTATGTAATATTGTGTACAACGGTATTGGCCATTTAAATCTTTAACCACAGTACTACACACTCAAATTTGCAGCCTTCAATAATCATACACATGCTTTCAAAATGAAATTCGATGAAACCCAATATGTTAATTGTTCCAATCTCCAAGTGAATCGTATCGTTTACTTTTGTAATGAGTTTGTGCTCCATTGTTGTCAAACCAGTTTGGACCTTCCCAGCTGCATACATTCTTATTGCTTCCTGAACGAGCTTTATGAACTGTGAACTGTGTGTATTTCCTTCATCTTGTTCATATATGTATGTAAGTGTATAGGTTAAAAATCACTACCTTACAGAACTTTTAAAAGAAAACACCAAAATGTCATCAGACAGGCTTTATTTTGAATATAGAAGGTGCCTGAAAATCTTATATAATAAATTCGTTTAGTGATCGGGGGAATCACCTCGCAAGCGCCATCTTTGGAACAATAGTGGAATAAGTCGGGATTGGAAGACATCAATTCGTTTCACAATTTAAAAATCACTACCCAACAGAATCTTTAAAAGAAAAAAATCGAAATATCATCAGACCACTTTGTTTTGAATATGGAAGATTTTAGAAAATCTTTAAATAAAACAGTTCAATGATCCTGGGAATCACCTCGCAAGCGCCATCTTTAGAACAATAGTGGAATAAGTCGCGACTGGAAGACATCAATTCGTTTCAGAGCTTAAAAATGGATGCCATACAGAATCTTTAAAAGAAAACACCGAAATGTCATCACACCACTTTATTTTGAATATGGAAAGTGTTTGAAAATTTTATATAATAAAATCTGTTAGTGATCGGGGGAATCACCTCCCAAACGCTATCTTTGGAACAATAGTGGAATAAGTCGTGATTGAAAGACATCAATTCGTTTCAGAGCTTAAAAATTACTAGCCTACAGAATCTTTAAAAGAAAATATCGAAATGTCATCAGACCACTCTGTTTTGAATATAGAAGATTTTAGAAAATCTTTAGATAAAATAGTTTAGTGATCCGGGGAATCACCTCGCAAGCGCCATCTTTGGAACAATAGTCGAATAAGTCGTTATTGGAAGACATCAATTCGTTTCAGAACTCTATAATTCTAGTTTGTAAATTGGTGCTAAATATGGTTGCATACCTTACTGTGGATAACCCAAGGATGTAATATATTAGAGATGCTCAATTTGCGCCAATAATACTATACTATCAGAAACGACTGTACTAGAATTAAATATCATTTCGCAATACGAATAAAGATGGTTTCATACTATACATTGAAACTGAGAACGTGTAGTACAGTCGTTTCAGATAGTTGTAGTACTATTGGCGAAAATTAAGCAACTCTATTATATACACTATCGATCAGCTTACAAGTTAGGTCTGAGAAGACCTATCTTGTTCAATTTCAGCCGCAGTAATACTCTTTATTCGTTCTCGCTCGCACCCTCGTGATCTAGATCTAAGATCAGCAGGTTAGGGTGGTATACGAGATATAAGGTTCGTTTCAACACACCACAAAACCAGGTTTTGAATCGTCGGGTACATGTGCAAAGCAAATTTGGAAGGCCAAATTTACTTTGCGCATGTATATGACGATTCACAAACTGGTTTTGTGCTGTGTTGGAACGAACCTATAGAAACATACTTTTAAATATTTAAAGCCAACTCCTGCACGAGTAAAGAGGAGAAATTTACCTATGTTTGCTTCTTCAAGATAACATAACATTTCTCTGAGGATAAGCAATATCAATTGGCTTTTATGTTTCTATTTACTTCTTTAATCATGGATTGTTCATCTTCACGCTTTTGATTTAGAAAATGTTATGGCAACTGGCCCAATAAATTTGATTGTATTTTGATCCAATAGCACAGTAGTATCCCATATTTTAAGAAATGTTTCTTAGCTATTGTATTACCTAAATTTTTAAAAGATGAAATTGTTTTGGTTACTGAAGGTTGCTTAAGAGAGGTTTTAATTGTAATAAAAAGAATTGGTAGCACCTGATTATTGAAATTCATCTGTTCCAACTATTAATTATTATTATTATTTACGTAACTGCATTGGACGGGCTATGTTTTGCTTATCTGTGATCCAAGGTTTGAAATAACTTTTAAGTGCTCTTGGAAAGGGAGATAAATAGGAAGAAAGTGTGAGCGAACGATTTGAGTGACAATCCACCCTAATTTACAATCTTCCTTTCATAAAGACAACAACTTGAAATTATTATTGCTTAGATTGTAGATTCCCTCTCCTCTCCTCCGTCTTACATTGGAATCGTCTTCATTTGAATCCGATTACCGTTGTCAATCTCCTCCTGAGGATAGGCCATCTATTCGACTGATTTGTGCTTAAATTTTTGATAATCATCACAAATTAGCAGTTTAAGATCACTGAACTAAAAAGAAATGCTAAGTTAAAGCCTTCCAAAGTCAGAAATTGATGTGTCTTACATCAATTTGGATGTTTCCAAATACATATTAAATAGCCGAATTGTCATTCTCAGTGACAAAATCTTGATAGAAGGAAACTCTTCTGAGTTTGAATGTTTATCAACATTCGTCATGCATGCACTTCGTTGTCGAAATTTGTATTCGTAGGCATACTAATTTATGTAATAAGAGCCGCACGAAGAAAAAAGGGAAAACAGTTAACAGTGACACACATTTATTAATACGGTATAATCCATATACATAGAAAATAAAACAATAAAACTCATTAAATACAATGCACATAAACTTAACAATGACAAAAAGTGAAATTAAATATACGTAACGTAAGAAACCGATCAAATATACGGTTCTGACCAATATTTTATGGTACTTCCACGCCTTTCGAAGACACTATTGGACTTCACCTTAGAACGTAACTTTACATCTTTTGGTTTCAACATGCTCTTGTGATTACTCAATAGCCGGGATGGCGTCAATATCGACTTGGAACTCAAACCCGTGCACTCCAAAAAGTGTTCGTAGGTCGGTTCGGTTTCACACTTAATCTGCGCGTTGTTCTTGTAGATAACATCGTTCGAATCCGAAGACTTTTGCAATTCCAGTTTCTTCCGGAACTGTTGGATGCTGCTAACATTCAATTGGGGTATCGTCATGTTATTAGTGGCGCGAACTAACTCGACCCTCGTCGAATTCTTGCATTTCGTCGGAGATTTCAGGAGGTCAGGCATTTTATGTTCTTCTATTTCTGAACAACTACCGGATTTCTCTGTCATATCACTGTTGTTATCGATGTCGTACTCTTCGCCTATCTGGCAATCCTCCAGCTTGAACTCTTCGAAGTTTTGACTTAAATCGAACTTTTCAAAACCGAGAGTTTTCTGCGGAGGATCCGCCCGTTTTAAACTACCGTGTTTGTCCGAATTTTGCACCTGTTCAAAACCCGGAAACAAGATTTTAGTTTTCGATTTATCAGGTGTAGGTGGTTGCTGATGAATTTCAGAAAGCAATTGATGGTTATTGAAACCAGTTATGAGACTCGACACGGAAGTTCCTATAACGATAGGCCTTCTTAGCGCATCGCTCCTGTTACTATTCTTCAATTTTAATAGTATTTGCGAATTATTTTTGACGTAATTATCCTGACTTATCCTCTCCTCTTCCTGTTTAGTTTCTTCGGTTTCCTCGGGGATTATTATCTCGGAGACTTGTGGTAACTTCGGGATCTCTGTATCGGGTTTTGGCTTCGGTTTAGTCGGGGATACAATTTCGGCCTTTACAGGTAGTGCTTGCTTCGTCAATTGCAAGTTGAATTTTTCGATATTTTTACTGACTAAATTGGCGATGTCCTCATTTACGACGACGGGGTCGTAATGGGAATCAACGTCGCTTATTTGGGGCTTGTGGACTATGACGTGCTTGTCGGAATCTTGGGAACTATCCAAAATATTAGGGAGATTAATTTCGGAAACGACGCTGATTTTCTGCGAGTTTTTAGTTGGTAAATTCAGCTCCGAAATCGAACAATAGTCGGGTTCGGATTCTATAGCCGGTTCCACGGGGATGTTCATTTTAGTTTGCAAATTTTGCAACTTATATTTCGACAGTAAATTCGAAGGTTTGGGAGGGAGAGCGGGAGGTGTCCTTAAAATTTTACTCTTTCTTACTACTTTTGCTTCGTTCTCCGTTTCGACTTTCGCGTCCATGTCGTAATAATGGCCACCGCCATTCGACTCAAAATCGATGTTTTTGATCACGCTCAATTTTTTGGTCGGTAAAATATTAACCTCCTTCTCTTGCATGGCGTCTAGTTTCGTCGGGGAATTACTCGAGAAGGATTCGCTACATTTGCTTAGGATTTGTTCGTAATCGTTGCTGTAAATGCTTTGGGGCGTTTCGTAGAAATTGGGTTGCTTTTGGATCGGGGTTTCGTAGTAATTACCTTGGGTGGACGACTTGGGCTCTGAAATTTCCTCGTTTAGATTATCCTTAATCAGATAGTCTTTATTTAAATTATTTTCGTTATTGATATTTTCCTCCTCGTCGCTGAATTTCACCCGCTTATTTTTCTGGAATTTCCTACCCACGGTCGGAGTCTTAGGCGGGGATATCGTCGCGTCGTTAATGTTGTGTAGGAGGATTTGATTCATGCATTCCAATACCGGGTTATTTCTATAAATATCGCGCTGTTCCTCGTCTTCTTGTTCGCTACCACTAGCATACCATTTATCGTTAGTTTCACCGTCGCCCTCGAAAACTGGTATGGACTCGGATATCTTAGACGGAGTCTCCTCGCTTGCTTCTTGGACATTTTCGACCTTCTCTTCGTCCGCAAAACTAATCGGAACTTGCGTGAACTCCGTCGTTTTGCAATTCTGGATGACGGTATTGTTACAATCAGAATCCGTTCCGTTACTGCTGGAATTGGAATTTAAAGAGTCCTTTTCTTTCTGGTTACCGTCAGCGAACATGTTTTCAATTCTCTCAGACACTACGCTGATCTTATCGGTAATGCTTTCCGTTGGGAGGGAATCCAGATTTTCGTAATCGTTACTGGTATTATCCTCGTTGGACGTCGGACTTTCATTGCGCATTTTTAACACTTCGAAATACGTCCCTACACTTTTCCTGTGCCCGAACTTCTTACCTCTTCGCCCTAGGGAATCCTTACTGAATTTATTCTTCTGATACATCTTCCCAACATCCCGATCGCTACTTCCATTATCTTCCCCGGAATACGACTGATCCGAGCTGGGCGTTTTACTCTTAGAATCGTACTCCTTTTCGGAGATCGTAGCGTAAGTTTCCGAACTGCTATCCAACGATTCGAAATTCGAACTTTGATAATCTTGATAATCGGTCACGACGTACTCAGAACTGCTATCCAAACTTTCCATATTCGAGGCCGGACTATAATATTGATTGCAATGCTTGCAGTATTGATTGGATATCAATCTTGTGATATCGTTGCGTTGCTTCTTCATGATGTAGTCCTTCTCGTTCAATTGGTGACTGATATATTTTTGTTCCTGTCTCAAACGAGCCTCGAAGATCAAAAGTGCCCGAAGGACTTTGGCCAGCTGATCGTTCCTGAGGTTCCTCTCGCATTGGTACTGTTGCTCCTTTTGTTGGAGACGCCGTGTATACTCGGCGACTAACTGACGACATCTTTTAGTTTGCAACTTCAAGGCACGCTGAACGATTTCCAGTTCACCTCTCACTGAAGCTATCTCAGCATCGGATGTCGATATCTGGAAAGAACGAAAAAAATGTTAATAACACCAAAAATTAAATTGATCAAATCGTTTTCAAAGAAAAGCACATCTAAAATTAGAATATGTGATCTCATTGATTGTCATACGCCAGTTCTGTACGACTACGACTTGATTGTATACTAACTAATGAACGTTCTTCATCTTCTAATTCCGCTCGAATACCCGCAGGATTATGTAATGAATTAGCAAGAAGTTGAATGGAACGAATACATCGGTACAAGCAAATCGCTTGTCCTAGATTTGGGTGCCTTACTAACATAAATAAACTAATCAGGTCATTTTTTCCTTCTCTTTCTTGATTGGTAAGAAAAATTAAAAACAATTAGATACACGCGTATATTAGCAATAAATAACGAATTTCCTTTTCCGTCTGCCTTGTGATTCGTGTTTAATCGTTTTTTTTTTAAATATATCGTGAGCAATATTTATTTCGATGGAATTACCGAACAACGTAAGAATTTTACATATTACACATAGATAGATGAATTCTTGCGTATTTACGTCGAATGACGCTCTAAAATAGATAGAATTCTTAAAACGATTTCAGGTCGCATTTTTTTAATTGTTTCAGTACAACAAAATCTAACTTGCACGTAATATATTGGGACTTCTAAATTGAACTTGCAAAAAGTGATTTTTGGAAAGTCAAATATTAGCCTCAAATTGCGAGAATCCAAATATGCACTGATTACGAACAAGGAGTTGAATAACAGTCAATAACAATCTTATTTTGGATAACTTGATCACCACTGGAAATAAATTATGATTCGTTGCATACCATAAATGTACTTGGACTTCTGGTGTCTCTTCTCCACTAGCGTTGCATAAATGCATTTGGTAATAATTGCAAGGACTATGATGTGGTATTATTGGTACTAGATTACAATGAAATATTTGAGAAAAATAGCGATAGAAGCAATGAGAGGCAAACGTAGAAATAAGCAAATAAGAAACCAGAGAGCAATTCGCGAAATAATGGAGGAAAACGAACTGAAATTGTTCGATCACGTTCAAACAATGACAAAGGATAATTTGACATAACAAATCATGAACGCAAAAAGGTATGGGAAAAGGAAAGTGGGAAAACCTAGAAAAGGTATGGGAAAAGAAAGTGGGAAAACCTAGAAAAGGTATGTGAAAAGGAAAGTGGAAAGACCTAGAAAAGACACGGAACATAGAATAAAGGAATTGGCAGAAAGAAGAGGGAAAACAATGGATAAAATGCAAAACATGACTGAAATGACTGAAAATAGGAAAAAGTGAAAAAGATCAACAGAAGCTTTATTTCAGCAGACACTGTGAGATAAAAGGCTTACGGTGAATCTCAAGAAACTATTGGGCCGTGACCCGACTGTTTAGTTCCTCTGATCCAAACTAGCTTAAATCAATGCTACGGGTGCCACAGGTTCGAGGATGGCCAATATCACCGCACTGCACCAATAAAGTGCTTGAGCTTTCGAGAGAACACCGTGCAAACAACCCCACCAGCAACAGGGACGTTATAGCCACACATTACGGCAAGGGCCATCCCACAAACTGCTGGCGCAGATCTAGACGCCTTCGTTAATATCTCAAACCCCTCCCCCTTTGGCCAATGACTCTAAACCAGTGTTTCTCTCAATGTGGGCATTTTTCCATATTGGGAGGGCGAACAACCTACAAATGTACATTTAATAAACTAATAACTGCAACAAATTTTTAGAACGTAACGGTTTTATTGGGTTATTAATTAAATTAAAGAAGTTGAAAAATGTAGTGGTAGTGATATTTGCTATGCTTGCAGTGTATCCAATCCATTCCTGTTTGCGTTTTCTTATAATTTGTATTATTCATTCTTCTCCTGTTATTCTCCACACTTCCTTGTCTGGCCACAATATGCTAAATCCATATGTACTTTCTTGGTAATATACCTAAACCTAAAGATAATCGAATGATCGATGATGTCTTAGCCAAAAAGAATGCTCTAGGAATTGATTTAACTCCAATAATATTCAATAGTTTTGGGGAGTTGTAAGTCATATTTCAATAAGAGAAGAACCTAAAGAAGTAGGGTAGATGATGATCATAAGATCTGGTGGTGAGTCAAATGGTTGCATCGAATAGAAATTAATTTAATCATCATCTACCAATTCCTAATAGCAAAAATAATTGGGAATTTAAAAATGTTAGCAATTGAGGGAAATTGGGTTAATAATAATGATAATAACCATGGTAAACAATGTTTTTGTTTTTAGGACGCTGAGTACTGTTTATTATGTATTTTTCGATGCTGACCTTAAATCAGTCGTCAGAAATCGTCCATACACACCAGTTCTCCGTAATTGCTTTTTTATGGTTGCGGGTTAGCCTTTGCTCGTCGACCAAGGCGCGTCGCATCGCATATGAAAAACATCCTTGGCACCTTTGCGTTTTTCAAAAAATTTTAAACGCGTCTTACTCAAGAACTGGGTCTGACAGATAAATTTGGAAAGTACATTCAGAATCAATGGGGAAAATGCTATAAGAATGACCCTATTTGATCAAAGAAACGCCCAAAAAATAATTTTGCTTATCAGTGTAATCAAAGGCGATCAATACTGATAATAATGCGCTTTACAAGCAAATCTAAAGTGTTCTTGAGTTCCAAAGGAACAAATAACGAATTTGTTCCAAACCAGGATTAAACAGGACAATGAAGAGGAAATATACTAAGTATATATCTTTCTCTGACGCTCCGACCAATGACATCACCAGTTACGAGGTCAACATTCACCCCCACTCTCGCCTTTGCCGCCACTCATTTCGCTTGTAATTCGCGATTAACCCTAACAGGAAGAAATGTGTTTCACTTCAATAAAAACATTTTTTAAAGATCCAGTTTAACCTTGTGAAATTAATCATTTTAGTAACATAGCAATCGAACGAATTGATTAATGATTGCCAACTTAACCAATCACTTCCTCTTGACGGTATCGAATTGAAGTTCGTGTTGATTGTGAGGTGGTGAGATACGTCCTTTATTATTGTGTTCTTAACCGGAGATGACCACTTGGCGGTCGAAATACGTATTTGTAGTTTTCCAAAGTCGATGTGGTAAGGGTAGGAGCGTAATTTACTTCATATCTGTAACGCCAAAATTGCTGCTTTACCCGGCTGAAGTCACGCTTCCGACGTACTCATCATTTCTATAAATCGGTTTAGCACCTCAGTGATACAATTACCAAATTGGTAAACGAAACACAAAAATAGTGGGAGTGTGGCCGACGCGAAACAGGATTTAGGCAAAACTATTTCCAAAGATAAGACTTCCTGTCGGACTTGACCAAAGCTTAATTCAGTTGGATCTTTTTTCTATTCCCCCTTTTTATTTACAATCTGTATTAAATATTACAATTAGCAACTTATGTGACACTATACATTATGACATGCTGGAACTAACCCCATTGGTTATTCCCTTTAAATTACAATTCATTAATTCGCTTTGTTTCTGAGGAACACACTAACGCTAAAACCTATTAACTAAGTCACAGGAAGTGTGGCGTTTTAGTCTACGTTGACATACTGGTCAAGCACGGCAAGGCTGTTTGGATGAGTACTTAGTCTTTCACTGTACTGTACACTGAAGTTTGTTATCTCTAATTTAACGAGTTTAATCTGTAGATCGCGCATGATAACTTGATTTGACACGAACCACGGAGCATTCACTATCACCCTTAGCACTTTTGCCTGGAATCTTTCCAATATTTCGACATTTGATGTGGATGCTGTTCCCCACAGTTGGATGCCGTAGGTCCATATAGGTTTTAAAACAGCTTTGTACACTAAGAGCTTGTTATTTGTTGCCAATTGGAACTTTCTGCCAATCAACCAGTACAACTAGTTGCTTTCTCTTATTGAACATGTGTTTCCTCCAAGTTCACCGTCTGTCTAGGTACATACCTAGATATTTGACATCTTCACTTTGAGGTAGTTCTTCATTGTTTAGTGTAACTGGTGAACAGTTGCCTTTGCGATTTGTAAAGGTTACTTGTGTAGATTTTGCCTCGTTGGCCTTGATTCGCCATTTTTTCAACCATGTTTGAACTTTGTAAAGATAATTTGATGTTCGGACGCAATAACAGGATTCTTGTGAGATGCTATAATGGCCGTATCATCTGCAAAGATTGCATCTGCGATTAAACATTTCGAAAAATCCATCTTCGCGGTTGCGTCCTTTAATGAAAACGATATATTTCTGTTTCAAGTGAAACTACTTGACATAATCGCTTCATAAAAGAAATAATGAGATATCCTGGAAAATTACATATTTCCGGTAGCTTATCATCGATAGGATTTAGTTGCTGTATGGTCTCATACAAAGCCTGCGCTTCGGCGAGAACTTAAAAAAATGAAAACATACAACTATCAACTAAGAAATGATTCGTTTAAATTCTATTTTTTTAAGTGGAAATTATTTGATGATAATTTTCTTTTAGAACACCAGTACGACATAGAAAAATTGCTTTGAATGACGGTTTAATTTCAGTTTGATGATGTTATACAATATTACTGCCTGATACTTCGAAGAATTAATCTCAATCTAGGAAAATTGCTTTGATACCTTTCTTCACAATAATATATCCATGGCACTACAACAACGATCCAGGAACTTTTCATAAATCCAGATTTGAATTTTTCCTGCGAACCAAATGCTTGCCAAAGCATGTTGCTTTAGTTCGTGTTTCGTCCACCAAAGATGATACCAGAGTTACGCATCGAAATACGCATTTAAAATTCCCCAAATTGATGTAATGAAGATTAGAGCCTGGGCAGAATCCAGGATGAAAAATCTTTGGTACTAAAGAGCCGCATATTTTCTTTTCCATCCAAACACCGGATTGACATGGGGTAGAGAGCAATGTTTCTGAATGGACTTTGATTTAACTTTTTATGATCTTTCGTCTGATTTTTCGATGAGTCTGCTACCTCTGATATGCTGCGAAAAGTAAGGAAATGCTACTGCAAGGGCAATGAGCGGTACGGTATACGTATGTATACCGTTCGGAGGCTCAAACCCTTACACCGAAAGGTAGAAGAGGGTAAAAGATCGCGATGATGATAATCCTTCGTAAACCTGCTATTTTTACTCACACCACTCGAGAAAAATTTTTCTTTAATTCTTCGCATACTACATGTACTAACAATAAGTGAAAATGGAGATAATTCCTTATGTTCTCTTAACGAAGTGTCTCCAGAACGTATTAGTAATCGTTTAGTTTTCTCTTGACATGAAGTTGAATTAAATGAGTGATCCAAAATCAAAAATACGAATCGTATGGTTATGATCTGTAAGTTCGAAAAGACTTTCATTCTCGTCGATCTTGACCTAACTTCCTCCCACAATAATTCGACTTACAATAAATGCAGTATGCGGTATTTTTCGTTTCACTTTCTATTTGGAGATGTAATCTCAGACGGATCTCTTGTATTTTACAGCTGTTGATAAATCTCACGTGTGCTATAGGTATTTTGAGGATAATTCCGACACTCCGCATATGTTCAAAAATTCTTTTATAAGTATAGTTGTAAAACATTTTACATATATTTATTACGGTACGTATACATAAACAGCAATTATAACATATGCATGTATAATAACTTCATACATATGCATTAATGAACCGTTGGAATAATCTCCACCTCCGTCAGCGCTACACGCATAATATGGAAATTTTACATTCCATATCAATTTTTATTACGTATAAAATGTAATAAGAAACGGCACGCGACATAACTTAACAATCAAACCTATAAACCGCCTTCTCGATTCGTCTAATGAAAGATACGAAACCGCCTTCCTCTCCCATAAAATTCCTTCGTGTAATGGAAGTGTTAATGTTGCTTTTTCATCTGTGCATGCGTCTTTTTTCGTTCTATCTTTACAGTTGTTGTCCTTCTAACGAGTACGAACCCGGCGGAATGTTAACTTCCAAAGTAAGTGGCACATTATTCGACATTCCTCGTTTAATTTGTTTAAAGAAGACGGTATTTTAATTTTTATACGTGTCGTATCGACAAGAAACTATGCGAGTCTCGCTGATAAAAAGGAAAAATATTTTGAATCGAGAGGAACGAAGGCTATGTCACGATTTCGTAAGGAAGGTTATCGAATTGATTAATTTAAGGGTGACCATCATCAACATCAACATCATCGTTTCCGCTCGTACGGGTCGTAGCAATTATTTCTTGTTTTATTTATTCTTGTATAATCTCGACTTTCACCGAATTTTTTAACCGTAAATTATCAACGCGGAATTTCCATTTCCCTCCTTATCGGTTTTACTTACGTACGTTACATACATATCTACAAAGGAATAACAAAATTAGTATACAAAGTTAAGCGGTTAACGCGAGCACGATTCCACATCTCAACCAAGAATGCGGTCAGCAGTCTCTGTTTCTCTCTCATATTTCGCTCTCTCCTTGTCCGTAGATTATGTGTATGCGTATTTTATTATCTCGATATTCAAAATTACTTTCGATATTTTTAAACCTGTAACAATTACTTTTTACGACATTGGAAATCGATGATTAAAGACCGTCAACCGGTCAAATACCAGAACGGGAATTAGTTTTTTTAACATCTTTTACCAGCGTACTTTCAAGAATGTTTCGATTTTCCATATTTCTTTGTGTGGTAGGGAACGCGGTTTACTGCGGTGATTGTGAATTAATTGGTGCAAATTTGATATTGGCTTAGTTCACCAATGTCGTCGAAGCTCCCTAACAATCAGTTGACACATCCATAACTCGAATTTCTCCCTAACAATAAGTCGAATTCTTTAGTTGACTGGAGCACTAGAATGCAATTTTAATAATACT
The DNA here is from genome assembly GCA_038088585.1 of Chrysina gloriosa. Lineage (NCBI taxonomy): Eukaryota > Metazoa > Arthropoda > Insecta > Coleoptera > Scarabaeidae > Chrysina > Chrysina gloriosa. The sequence goes on along the minus strand of CM076093.1, from coordinate 22,098,921 downwards.
CCAACTTGAACCTTCCCTAAGTCAAACAATTGGGAGTGGCAAATAAAATTCGATTGTGTTAACATTTTGTCCTATTAATAACAAGAAATACGAAAAGAATCTAACCTAGTAAGTAAATCATAGCATTCCCATGCCATTTAGTTACCAAATTTATTGAAGGAATAGGGAGCACTCCTTGACATGGAGTCGAATTACCATATTTGTAAAGCAAACTTTGAAATTGATAAACATATGTAGGAAAGGAAAAAGGACAAAATCAATTTTATACCCTTTTTCAACACTAATTGCATTGTTTAAAACGTAAAAATTGTAAATAGATACGTATTTCGATAACTGTGTCATCATCTTCTACGGAAAAAATACAAAGAAAGAAAACATTAAATTTAGGTTGATATTTTCCCTCTAAGCCAATCCAAATTTTAAGCTTCTGGAAGATTCCCGTGTCCATGTTGCAATGCGAAAATTTTGTTATGTCGAAGAACGACAACATTCGGCGAAAGTTATAATTTTCGTTAGTTTTATGTTGACTTTTCTGACTTCTAAGTACCGTTTGATTGTTACACGACAAGTGCATAATAAAATGTCCATCTCAGATTCCATGAAATTAGTGCAAGTAACTCTTCATTTCCAAAATGTAATAACAGTAAAATGAAGGAAAATGAAAGGGCATCCAGAAAGTCAACTGGTGATGTCGCGATGTCTCAATCGAGTCAATGACTAACAAGAAGAAGAAGAAAGAAACATCAATGATTGTCTCAGTTTTCAAATGTTCTCATGCTTGGCATAGATTTTTCAATAAATTTCGTTTGTAGAGGGCGACTTCGCAGCTTTCTTCGGTTTACCGTATTTTCTTTATTTCTTTTATTCTCTTTTATTTACTTTATGGGCCGATGGACACTAAGAAGAAATTCTTGTGCAAGTTTCCTCTCTCCCATAATTACACGTGTTAAATGGAGATAGTTGCAATGGGGAGGTCCGACTTTTAACTCATGGTGCCAGGAAAACTGGTGCATGTTGTATTTTCTTTACAAGAGTTTATACAAGCTAGAACTTCCACATGCGCATTTAAGAAAATACAGGTTGGTGACTCTAACAAAAATGTTGAAATAATGGTTCGGCGTAGTTTTATGGTACTGTGAGTGACCGTTTGCAATTTTGGGTTAAACTATTTAAATGCTATAAACTTTAGAAGTCGATTACATTACGTGAGTTTTAGTAAACAAATTCAAATAACAAGTTGGCTCTGTCCACGGACTTCAGACCTCAGACAGAATTCTTTACCAGTTACTTGTCAAGAATTTCTTATTAGTGTCCATCAACCTTAAGATTTCGGTTTCTGTCTTAATGAGTGACTAACATGATGCTAGCGCCGGATTCGTTGAAATTAATGGAAAGAACTCGTCCTTAATCCCACAACACAACAGAACAAAATTATCCTAGTTTCTAGGCAATATCATCCTCAATATGTTCTTTTTTGCTTCCTTTTTTTTTTTTTTTGAGAAATAAAAACATTTAAACTTAATTTTCAGATGACAACTTAGATATCAAAATACCCACTTGGTTTTTCAAAAGAGGTGTGGTAAGGTTATCATTTATTTTATTTTCAAGGTTTAAGATTTCAATGAAAAGAATCGCTTTGCATCTAACATCCACTAAAACTTTCGCTTTCTCAATAGAAAAATGTTTTGCAGCCTTTTCATGCTCCTTTTTAGCTCCTTTAGACAATACCGCTCCGCAAGACGCCCCTAGATAAACCGCATTTTCTCCATAATGTTTGGCTCATTTGATGATCGCCCCAACTTCCACGAACTTAATAAAAGGGGGCCCAAAACATAGCAGCGATAGATAAAAATGACAAATTGTTAGTTTTACAATAGTATTTTCCTTCTTCTTCGTAAATTCAGGTATTTGTGCACAACTTTCTCCAAAAGACGATAAAAATTCGATGGAAGCTTTGGTAGCTCTGGAACTGAAGTAATGGTCATTCCAAATTCCTTAAACGTAATCCAAGTAACCCCTCCTCAATCCCAAAACACATTAGCGGTGAGACAAAATTAGAAATTTTACATTCTTCAATACAGACATTTGCACGGAAACTTTTTCTAAGGCTGAATTGTTGCATAAAAACGTTTGGAAAGCTGTTTTGCAGCTGTTTTGTGTTTATCGTTCTCCTTATATTTATTTTAACAAATGCTACTTGTGCTCAACGCCTTCTTAAAACCACGCTTCTTCTCACACTATATGATTGATGTCATAGTTATCTCAGATGCCCTAAATTTGCTTGAAGAAGCTCGTATTTAAGCCCACAATCTAACAACAGTAAAAGGAAGTTAAATATCATTTCAGTTTTGAAGTAGTCCTTTTTCTTTTCTAGGATTATGAACACAGACGTTTGCCCTGAATCTTTCCTAAAAGATTCAAGAAAATTCGACAAAAATTCGTTATGTGACTGAACTTGGAATTATTTCAGATTGCATGAAGTCTATTGAAGGTACTCCTCCTCAGCCAAAGCAGTAGTAAGACAAAATTAGAAATTGTTCCAGTTTTAAGGCATTCTTCAACACGCACATTTGCGCCCAATTTTTCCCTAAACGCGCCGCGTCTTCGATAAGAATTTCTGTAAAGCTATTGCGCAGATTTTCCGACTTATTGTGCTTATACTACTCCTTATCAGCAGGTGAATGTTTTGCTCAGCACCTGATAGGGTACTTCGAAATTTTGAAAGATTGTTCTAGTTTGAAGCATTTTCGCACTTATTCTATCATCGACATCGCTGTTTTTCTTATTGTTCGTGACTGAAGACGCTGATGCTTCCTTTTTATATATAGAACTCGCTTCTGATTTTATAGCTGAGGATTTTACGCCGTTGTTGGTTTCGTTCTTTTTTCTCCTTGGACAAACATAAAATTGGAGCGATGGCTGGTTTTGGGTCATTCAATATATTTCTATAGAAAATTTCCGGAAGAAACTTCTTTTTGCCATTGACACCAGTCCCAAGAACCTATGTACGTGGTTGGATTCTTTGTGTTGTAACTTAATGGAACGAAAGGTGTAGATCATCAATTTGTTTTCGAGACATTTGGCTTAATTAAATTTAGCAGCAAAAACCTTGGATATCCTTATACGTCGAACATTCTTATTAGAGAAGTCCGTTCTTATATAATGTCGGTTCTATTTTTAAGTAATTGCGGAATGTTCACATTTAAAAGTTGAACAAAAAAAGGAGAGGTTGATAAACAAGGAAGTAATGTTAGTATCAAATTGATGTTATGTATGTATACACGACGATTCCAGTAATATCTCAAAAATAGAAATCTAATAGGCTCATAGATGGGTTTCTATCCTTTCCTTCTTCTTCTTTCTTTTTCTTAATAAACCCGCGCGACCAGACCAGTAGACGAGTCTCCGCGGAGTCCAACGACGAAGGAACTATGCATTTTTTGCCTCCGAAAAAGGCGGCACCGGAAAAAACCTAATAAATACTCGGACAGCATTCCGAAGATTTCTGACGAGCCTGAGTGAGCAACGGCGATGCAACAATGTATCCTCCGCTACTACTAATGGGTGACCCGTCGTAAGCGGTGACTTCTTTTCCTCGGGCGATAATTCTGACGGACAGGACGGATCGTCATGATTTTTCGTACTTTCTATTCGGTTCGACGATAAATAACCTTTTTCACCGGGCCCTGTACGGCGCGCGAGATGACGGTTAATAGCGGAGGAGAACAGGTTCGAGGCGACTTTTACTGGAACACCGTTCGAAGATTCCCCCATTTGAATATCTGTCGATGAATTTATGAGGCGGAAGAAAATAATTTTGCTCGTGTCTTCGTCGTTCTTTGCGTAATTGGGTTGATGGCTAAGTTTATATGTTTTGGAGTTGGTGGAAGTTTTTAGGTCATCGTTAGTTGAGAGGATACTACGAGTGTTGGGTAATCATCTAGAATTATAACTAACACAATTTCTTAACTTTGAGGATACGTGTATCCAAAAATTGGATGAAACCCCGACCCAGATAATACAACACTCTTCCTACCAGTTTATCTTCTGCTATTCTCATAATATGTCCTAGCCATCTGAGCTGTCCTTCTTCTATCTTGGTTTTGTATGGGATGTAGTTTTAAGTTTTCTCTGATTGTACAATTTCTTACTTTATCTAGTCTTGCTTTACTATCTATCCTTCTGAAAAATCTCATTTCAATGCTTTGTGTTTTTTATTTTTGATTCTTTGTTGTTGTCCATACTTCAGATCCGTATGTGAGTATTGGCGCAGCATTAAGAATTTCTGTTTTAATCTGTTTTGGTATTTCTTCTTTTGTTCAGAAAGGTACTCTTGATGCTGTGAAACAATTTTTTGTTACTTAGTTTCTAGTCTTCAACTCCTTATCAAAACTACCATCTTTTGTGGGGAGAAGTATCCTAAAATATTTTAAAAAATTTAACCTGTTTCAATTTTTTCCGATTTAGAAAAGATTTCATATTTCTTTTCCTCCTTGCTGATTAACATAACTTTTGTTTTATCCTCGCTTATTTTCATGCTTACTTTTTCCAGACATTCTTTGTACTTTTTGCATTCTCATTTAAAATTTCTTCTTTTTGGCTATTGGAAACATATCGTCAGCGTATGTTATTTCTAATATTCCTATCGACCTCATATTCCAATATCCTACGTTGTCCTGCTTTAACTGCCGTTTTGTTTCTTTTATGCTTTCATCTAAGACTACTGTAAACAACAGCGGACTCAAGATGCAGGATGGAGAAGAAGGAAACGGAAATAAAAAACAAGAAAAAATTTACAAAATTAACAGCATAATGAAGTCCAAAAATTACTAAGAAGAAATCATACTAATGTTCCGAGAATGAGAACAAGAAATGCCACAAAATATAGAAGAAAGATCACTGATCAATGTAAAGCCGTCCGTTGATGAATACTACGCTCACTAACGTACGATTTTACTTTTATCCAGCTATCTACCAATTCCTAGAATAACAGATAAAATGTGCCGTCTTCACACTTTAAGGATCAATAACCTATACTCTCTAACACTCGTGGGGCCTCGAACTAATCAGCATATGACACTCACAGACAACACGCTGTGTTAAGGACTTGTGTGGAAAAATCTATTTTGATCAAGTCTCAAAACAAAATAAATAGAAAGAAAGTATGACAGACAAATTTTGTCAATAATATAATTAATGTCAGTTTTGCTCGTAAGAAATAAATAGTTTCAATTTACTCTGAGTAGATTAACTCTAACGTCAACCAGCAAAATCATTTTGCTCATTTAGAAAAGAAAAAACCTCTTTCACAACAGGAGAAGGCACAAACACGCTGAGATATTTCTTTCCACTCGCAGCATGCCTTGCAAATAGAATATTCCTTTACGCCAATGATGTGAAGATGTTTATGATACGGAGATGTCCGTGTTGATCACTATATGATTACCAATGACTATCCTGTGCCACGAAGAAGTTACTCTTTATTCTACGAGCTAATTTTTCCAGCCAGTTCCCCCACTTCATCTTGATGGTGCACCATACACACCTTGGTGGTTTCTTAAATGATGGTTAATCAATCGAACGGGGAAAAACACTTACCTTCTTCCCAGAACTGTATTCAGAAAATTTGCTTCTACATCGAAACCCAATGGAAACCACATTCGGCCATTTTACGGCCGATACTCGAAGGAAATTGCAACCCTAAAAACTACGTATTACAACGTATATGACGCGGTCGAATAATCCCTGCACGTATACGTGCATAACAATTATGCAGGATAAAAATAATGCGAACGAAGTAGTGTAATATGGACAAAGTCACCTACTTTACCGTAGCGTTCAATCGTTACTATCGATCTTGGTAAGAGGAAACGGTTTCTATTGCACAACATCCAATTTGATTGTACCATTGCTTTAGTTTGTTAGTTTAATAGGAAGTACGCGAAAACTACCACCCCGACTTTTTAGGACCCATTCTGCTAACCTTCTCAAGTGGACGGATCAGACCTTCATTAAGATAAGACCAGGAGACTACTTCGGACATTCCTTCTATTTCCGAATTCCATTTCTAAATCCTGCCACATAAATTCGGTTAACCGCATTATTTCGAATTCCGTTGTGTATGGATATAAAATAAAGTGAAGTGTATTTTCCAAACTTTTAAATTGATTAAATCTCTCCTCAAAAGCTTGTTTGATTTCCTGTAAAACCATTCAAAATTTTTTAATTGCATTTTCTGGAATGTCAAGCGTATTTTCAAAAATTACTGCGTTTAGAAAATAAATATTTTTGCAACTGAAAAGATATTTCCTGGTTGTTATTTCCAAATCCTTACTAAACGTGTCATGTTTCCTTATAAATGTTAAAACAATTTGTTTATTTCCTTGAAGTTTTGTATTCAGTTCATTAAAATGGCGGGTGATGTCGAATAAGAACATTAAATCATTTAACCAATCTATATTTGAAAATTCATCAAATCCTTTTTTTTTTTCATTAAAAAATCAGCTAACCAGAGAGAGCCTAGATCCACTTGGAATTTTTTTATAAATTCTACATTATTTATATATACTTTGCTTTTTAAATATTTTTGATTGTTTGTTCCCTCTTTATTGATAAAAAAGAAGTTTATAAAAATCAACGCATGGGTCATTTAAAAGTCTGCGTGGGTCAACATCTGACCCACGGATCATAGGTTCGCCATCACTGAACTAGAGCTTCGCAAGGACAAACTGGATGCTTAATAGCTTCCACTAGCTCGCCAAAGAAATTGCATTAAAGCTTATTACCGAGGCTGATTTTGTCCAGGTGATAGTTGACCATCCAATCTCCGGTAAGGACAACAGTTATCACCTTGAAGTCACTTCTTTTTAATTTTAGGTTTCTGGTTTAACTCAACGGCATTTCTATGGAGGTCTTGTATTGCGTGAACCTTGTCTGTGGTTGCTATTCGGACTGAAATTAGTCCTGAGACCAGTGCCGTATCTTAGCCTTTACAATGGATGTGAAAATTCCAACAGCTCATTTACACCACGTAATAGAAGTGCTGAAATTAAGGAAGCACCTTTTCATAAAACTCCCTTTCCTTTATTTTATCATCAACGCTAGTTACATACATGTCTTTAAAAATCCGCGAGGAATGCGAAAATGACCGATCAATACACAATTTACTCCCGTTCCCATCCGGTCTTTGCTTCGATTTTATTTCTTATTGAATTCATTTTTGCTTAGTCAACGAGCACGGAATGTTCAATAGTTGTTTTACACCGACTACGAACCGTATCCTCTTCGGACGATTGCGATTTCTGCCGGTCAGTGGCATTCTTGAAAGTGAGTCAGAGACAACGGCTTAATTCGCGCCATCGATTTTTAACAAAATCTAGTTCGCGCTAATCATCAGTTTTTCAACGCGATTCTTTCAGATTTTCGAAGAGCTATAATCTCGCAACTTTCTCGCGGTGATTTGTTAAGCATTTTACAACATATGTTTGTAAACAGGACTTCACTGTAATTAGGAAAATCAGCACACATTTAACGTTTGAATAGTGATGGTCATTGTAGTACTGTTAACGGTGGAGTATAAATATGTTTAACGACATATGGCTTCAATTGTCCGTGAAAAACTAATTCTTACATATCAATTTCACTTCGAAAGAGAAAGACGGTAGCGAATAGAGTTTAAGTGTGTTATTGAAGAAATCACTTTAAAGGTTTCAGATTTGAAACAACAGAAATTTAGACTCATTCAATGTTGCTTAATACGAATAAAGATTCCGAAATGCATATATGGATTGTATGCTAATTATATCACTGCACGCGCTCATTTCGTAAGACTCGAATATTTACTTTCACGCCCCGAATAAGTTTGGAAACGAATAAGCGTCTTATTAATTACGCAGAATATGTTAATCTTACCAAATATGTCGTAAAAAGCAAGTAAATCAGCATTCATAAAGGCCACATTCTAAAATTTTACATCCAGCCACGATTAACGAGGAGGAGGAAAGGAATTAAATATCTTACCCACATACATTTTTTGATATAGACAAGCGCATATATACAGGTTGATGCAGGCTTTGAAAACATTCCGGTATTCGATCGAGCGTGGATTTAAACTGGTCATGATCTTTACTGGACAATCACGATTCGATTCGTAAGTACCACAACACGCTGTAATGAAATTAGTTGCTTTTGACATTTCTCCCGTTATTAAGTCCGTTTTTCAAAATAAAATGATGATTAAGCAATTAGGAACACGAAGAAATGATAATTGGGGAAGTCGGAAATGAGAAAGGATGTCGAATGCGAAATGCAGGGGACGCAGTGTTGATAGATCAGAAGATCAACTATAAAGATTACTTATGAAGACGATACAAGCTTGCGAAGGATATCACATGAAGATATGTAGAAAAAAAAAGCTAAATGTATGACTGACAATAAGTAAAGAACTAGTAAGATGCAAACTGGAAATTTATAAAGAATATCTCGGGACCCACATGACGAGTCATGGTGTGGCCAATGATCAGATAAAACAACAAGTGATAAAAGCAGCTATAGTATCTGGCGCCCTAAATGGAATTATCTAGGGAAATAAATACATATGCGCAGAAACAAAAACTAGGGTGTATAAATCAATAGTGGGACCAATGCTCACATATGCTGCGGAAACCCGAGCAAAAAAAACAATAAAACAAATGCTAGAAACTGAAGAAATGCGAACACTGAAGAAGAATACTGGGTAAGACAACGCGAAACGCAGTGCAGATAGCAGAGAACAACTGCAAATACAGCCGATAAATAAATGGACGAGAACAAACCGAGGAGAGTGGAACAACCACATCTCGAGAATTCTTAGATTTCTCAGAAACAAATTACCAGTGGGGAGGAGATCACGAAGGAAACCCGCCAACAGATGGCAGGAATCCATGTAAATTTGGAATAAACTGACGGATGCCTACAGAAAAGAAGAAGAAGAAAAGATGATATACAGGGCGCGACAGAATTGATCACACGATTTAAATTTGTAACAATGGTAGTTATTTTCGATTTACGTAACAACCATATACAGATGTATAAAGTCTGTAAAAATCATTTTGTGTGGTAGTTAGTTTTTAAAGGAACACTCTGCACTTCGGTTTCACAGAATTTCCAGTGATACTTGCAAAAGGGTTACTCCTGATGGATTCTTTTTACTTCTCAAGTGTATGAGGTCGATTATCCCAGACCAGTGGTGGCAAATCTATGACCTATGACCCACGCAAGCTTTTTAAATCGCCCACGCGTTGATTTTTATAAAAGAGAGAACAGACAATCAATAATATTAAAAATATATATATATATCTAATGTAGAATTTATAAAAAGATTCCAAGTGGACATTGGCTAGCCAATTTTTTAATAAAAAAAAACAATTGTTTTGACGAATTTTCAAATATAGATCGGTTAAATGATTTAATGTTCTTATGCGACATCACTCAGCATTTTAATGAACTGAATAAAAACTTCAAAGAAGTGGACAATTTGTTTTTAATGATGTTCGAAAAATATTAAAATATTTATGACGAAAATTGACATCTTTACTAAGAATTTGGAAATGAAAACCATGAAATATTTTTCTCAATTACAAAAACATTTTCTAAACACAATCATTTTTGAAAATACGCTTGACATTCCAGAAAATGCAATTAAAACATATTAAACGATTATATCGGAAATAAAACATGCTTCTGAGGAGAGATTTAATCAATTTGGAAGTTTGGAAAATACAAATCACTTTATTTTATATCCATACAGAACGGAATTGGAAACAATGGAATTAGCCTTCTTCATGTGTGATGATTTAGAAATGGAATTCGGAAATAGAAGGAATGTCTGAAAGTAGTGCAGATAATAATGATCCCACACTAAACAAATGAAAATATTTAATTAAACGTATGGTATTCTTTACCAAATAATTTTTTATGAATGAAAATACTTTGGTAATACTCTTTTAACGATGTTTGAGTCCACATACTCTGTAAAAATACCTAGTTTTCTTCAATGAATTCTGTAAAATCTACCAATAGAAATAAACTTGGAAACGAATTGACTGAGGAATGCGTTAAACTAATGACTACAGAATATGAACCTAATATTAAGAAACTATCTGAAAATAAACAACAACAGATTTCTCATTAAATATGCTTCAATGTTCTTATTTTAGAGGATTTTAAAAGTGAGAACAAAAAAAATGGCTTTAACAATTCTTCCCTGCTCCTTTCCAACTGACGCCCTTGACTTAGTGACCCACGAGCTAGTACTAAAAAGAACAATGAATAAAGTTTGACCCAGTTCTCAAAAAGGTTCGCCATCACTGTCCTAGAGCGTGTGCTTCAAATATCCCCATAAGAAGTAATCACATGGGGATAAATCTGGCGAGCGAGGGACCCAAGTGATGTTAGCGACTTTGGCCACGCTGCACATTCTCGGGATTAGGCATTGATGACGAACGGCGAGGAGGTTGATCCTTGTACTTGCTCTTCCACTTATATTCCCACCTTATCCATTTGGTTTTCTTCTCTTCCTTCCCCTTGCGATTTTGCGATTTTGCTCTACTGGGATGTTACTGCGTTTAGGTCTTTCAACATTTCTTCGATATTCAAATTTCTTTCCTATCTGCATAATTATTCGATCAAAACTGTTCGTACATTAAGAATTGACACCTAAATTTCTTCTTTGGCAAGGATGAAGCAAGTATCCCAAAATGTCATACCCTTGACAAAAGGTCTTAGATGTTGGCATCTTAGCATTTCTCCCAATATTATAGTGTTCCCTAAATGTACGCTGTCTCAGCAGCCGAATGATTACTTTTAAAGAAACGCTGTTAACATAATCAATGGTTATCCATGACTAATTGGCCTAGAACTGCACTATACAAAGTCAACAAAAATCAGCAGGCTATCTATATATTTGGCAGTAATTTTAAATCGTGTAGTTATTTCAGATCAAATTGGTTGCAAATAATCTTCAGAGAATGATTCCCACTTCCCGATTATTAGGGAAGAAGACTACGCTTCCGTATTAAATTCATTTGCAGTAACACTAAAAGAAGCTTCACCAAACTAAGGAGGAACATGTCAAACACATTACGCAAATGTAAAGTGAAGGTATTATAATGAGCCATAAACAATCTGCGAGGATAAGTCTGTGGTTATTGTCGCTAGAAGGAATAATAAATTTCTAATTAGGTAACGAGATATTACGCTGGCTGTTGAAGGGAAATCAACGTCACTCGATGTAAACGTTTTATTGATGCGAGTGCCGTACTTTGCGGTCATCGCTGAAAAAATAATTTCCGCCTTTAATCTTCCGTCAAATTATCAATTCTCACATTCTGGAACAGCCGAATACCTCCTCAGGTTTCCCGCCAACTATGTGCATACACATCGAAATTATCTCTTTTCGAAAGCAACCCGAAAACGTCACGGCCGACGCGATTCGATATAAAGAAGATTTGTTACACACCATCACGACGAAAGCGAGAAAAAAGCGTTCCTATACACACAACCTGTTCAACTTTCACGTTACGAATTCGCTCTTTGAATAACGACGATGACAACAACAACAACGCGAAGTGACTTACACGTTAGCTCCACACCGTAAATTTAAAATCGACTCCTTTTTTCTCGTTTCTTTCTTTCGCTTATTTTGGTTCCTTCGGCCTGTTCAAGCACACGGTCATCGCGCGCGAAGAAGTAGGACGGTCAGGGCTTAAGGCCTTTGGTTGTTATTACTACGTTGTCACACTTAACGGCCTCTAGAATGTGCGTATAGAATAGTCATTCCAAGTGCATCTGGGACGAAGTCGTAGTCCCGTAGCGTATTCGCGAAGACGCAAGGAGATTTATAAATGAAGTCGGTTGATGGTTAAGTTGAAGGAGGAGCCGTATTTATTGCTTTGTTTAAATTGCATTATTCGTGCTATTCATTTACAATAGAATGACAAGCGCGGGATTTCCTTTGTTAGTACGCTAATTTAGAGCGACCTGGTCAATCGTCCTTCCGAGTTGTAAATTGAAAACATATGGCAAACGTTGAAAATTTCTCAGGAAGTAATTTTTTCAAGTTAGTCCCCCTATTTAAGACTGGCAGTTAGTTTAGTTTCATTTAGAGGAGAGAGCCCGATAGAGCAGGACTCGGACTTGGACTTTATAGGGCTCATTGTCCAACCTTTTCGAGTCGACAAATCAACTCAGGCTCATTACCAAGTCTAATTTTATGCAGGTGATAAATGGCCATCCAATCTTCAGTAACAACGCCAGTTATGGGTCTGAGTTGACTTCTCTTTAATTTTGAAAGATTCACGCTCTCATTGAAAAGCATGGGCACTTCAATAAAGGTTTTGCAGTGCAAGGGCCTTGCCTTCGGTTGTCATTCAGATCAGCACCGTTCAGACCAACACCCTTCGCATTTGCAATGGATTAGGCATTTCTGATAACAACTGCCACTAACCCAGCAGATCTCTCGTCGCCTTCAATGCCTCAATAACCTAGTATCCAAATGAAGTGAACCGCATTAGACCCACAGAGCCGTCATAGGATTCGTTTAGACTCAGGTGTTAATGTCAACCCTAACTGATCCAGGACCCGTAAGGCCGTTTGATCATCAGTACATGTGTGCATATGATCCTGCTCCTCCCATCTCGAGAAAGGAGTGTTAATTAGGGACCAACCATTACCAATGTTTTTATATTTTCAAGGTGGGCAGTTAATTTCTTGCGTATACTTGGCTTTCTGAAATACTTCCGAATTCCAATTCGAGCTGCTCCTCAAGTGAGATTTGTGTTTTTCCATAATGGTCTTTCAAATGCTTGCAAGCAATGGCTTTAGTTTACTTAACACGTTGACTACCATGGCTATCATATTTGATGGCCAGTGATGGTTTTGGCCATCAAATATATCAGGCCATAGCTATCAAAAATTTGTCACTTACAAGGGGAAGGCCTAGCCTGCGACATTGAGTTCTCGATGAGACTATCATCAATCGATAATACATCAAAAATAATTAGACACGTGTCTCGGCTTTTGTAAGTGGGCCCTTGTTTAAGAAATATAAGGGTTTGAAAATCACAGTCGTCGCGGGTGCCATACTTGTACCTAGTCCTAGTACCTAGTCTCTAGTGTCTAGTCTGGAGAAGCATCACAAAAATGATTATTTGATAGATTTACAATGCCAAAAATGAAAAAAAAATGTCGATAAAAAGATCCGAACCAGCATTAACGTGGTCGCTATGCAGGCCCTTTACCACTACACCAACAGCGATTACTTGCAATGAGACCGTGCGACTAGGTACAAGTATAGCACCCGCGACGACTGTGATTTTCAAACCCTTATATTTCTTAAACAAGGGCCCACTTACAAAGAAGCCGAGACACGTGTCTAATTATTTTTGACGTACTATCGATTGATGATAGTCTCATCGAAAAGTCAATGTCGCAGGCTAGGCCTTCCCCTTGGTAGACGCAAATCTTCTAGAAGACTGCTGACCCCCTTAGGATGTGCTCAAATATGATAGCCATGATCCGTGCTGAAAAACTTGTGTTCAAGTTTCACGGGGAGCCGCGGCTATTTTTTTCTTTGATAACCAGGCAAAAATTCATCATCACCATTAGACCACCAGCCAGATTAAAAAGGAAACTGTTTTACTTAAATTTAATGTTGGGGACTACGTACTACGGAAAAGAAATTCAACATTAGTTGGGCAATGTGTTAAGGGAACTAGAAAAATCGGTGGTTTAAAATAAATTTGCAAAGTATCTCACAATGGTCTCTACTTCTAGTAACTACACAAAGCTTCCTAAAATTATTCATTAAAGAAGTTTTCTGTATCAAACTTTTAAAACCCCACACCATTCCAACTTAAATATCTTTCGAGAATCTATTACACAATTTCCATCTTACACGAATAATTATCGCTTTGTCTCGTTTAACGTTAACCCATTTGGTATTAGAAAGGTTCACATGACCCTCGTCGCAGAGCTCAATGAATTAATTACGGAATTGAAGCGATCACGCTACGTTCTTTCTTTCACATGAATTAACGAAACGAATGAATGGGGGACGTCTATCCCGTCAATTAATATTAATAGATCTAATTGGGTCGTTTACCAGCAAATTAAGCCGGAATCAGGCAGATGGTTCTGCGGCAAACAATCGAGTTCATCCCGAACTATGCGCTGCATCATTTCCCTTCATTGACTCGAATTAATTCTGACCCGAAGGCAGTCGTTTCCTGTGCAATTTGATATCGTTGGAGCTGCGAAAGGTATGCAATAGCTTTTTAAAAAAGAAGGAAAATAGCCAGATACGGCCCTGCATATTGCAAGTGCGCGAAGCATAATCACCCGCACCTATGAGGTCATTGTCTACAAACAGTCTAGCACAAAGGAAAACACGGAATAATTACAGGAAAATTTCTAGGAATCCAATGGTGTAACTATGTTCGCTACGTACGATGAATAAAAATTCTTTGCGTGATGCAAGGCTTGATGAACCTTGGTTATAAATGTCGTACATACATGAAAATGCGTACGGTACGATACAGGTTTATTTAGAATGTAACTGACATTGATCGGTGCAATATCGACAATGATTGAATTAATTGTGTCGTGGAAATGTACCGTTGGATGAGAAGGTCGAAAAAATCAAAAAGTGTCAGAAAAGTTCAGAAAAACGCGATGGAGATAAATAGAAATGAACCGTTATTCTAACGGTCGATAAAGATACATTTGCGCTATTGTTTGTTCAACCAGTATGATCAATGCAAAAATCTCATTCGGTATATATACTGGATTAAACTTGGTTGAGAGTATGGTGTAATGTTATATATATTATTTATAACCGCGTAGTAGCGGGAAAATTAGATCAGTATGATTTCAAATGCAAGGGGCCATCAAAACTTCAAATGTATAAAAATAGCCATCGTGTTTTCGAGAGCCAAAATTTAATAAAATATAATACAATACAATATAATATAATATAATATATTAAATGTAGAAGACTCTCTATAAACGACCTAATACTAAAATTAGGTTCGTTAATGGGCAGTTAACAAGTAACCGTGCAAAAGCCTACAAAGTAAGCACAATTTGCATATGCCAATAATCCTGTAGGAAATGTTGACTATGTCAATCGCAAAACGCAACTGCAGACTAATTAGTTTCGTCCTTATAGAGAGTCTTCTACATTTAATATATTATATTATATTATATTGTATTGTATTATATTTTATTAAATTTTGGCTCTCGAAAACACGATGGCTATTTTTATTCGTCGCTGAACGCGATGTTACCGGGTATGCCAATACATCTCCTGCTCGGAAGATGGGGTCATTATTTTGACCGTATCCATCTCGCCGAGATTTCGACGTATCACCTGGAATTGTTCACTGTGTCACTCGCAGAACGATATACTGTACTGACGAGTCCTAATAAGGACGAAACTAATTAGTCTGCAGTTGCGTTTTGCGATTGACATAGTCAACATTTCCTACAGGATTATTGGCATATGCAAATTGTGCTTACTTTGTAGGCTTTTGCACGGTTACTTGTTAACTGCCCATTAACGAACCTAATTTTAGTATTAGGTCGTTTATAGAGAGTCTTCTACATTTAATATATTATATTATATTATATTGTATTGTATTATATTTTCGAATGTATAGTTTACCAACTATGTTTTCATCTTCCAAATCCGTAAAGGATTGCAGATACAGTTCCCAATAAGAGCAAAATATTCCTAATGTAAGTGACAATATCCCTGCTCTTTTTTACAAACCTTCACTCTACATGGCATTGGGAGAGACAGTCCATGCGATTGGAAAATATATTTGTACACTAAATAGATAAAAAATATCTGCAAATACCGCAACTTTAGGAAATAATTAAATCTCCTCAGAAAACAAATCAGTGAGGAGTGCAGTTGGTCTTGGTTTCACAGTATTGGTGTTGGTATTGCGTTTTCTCGCATGACTCGACTTTGAACAGGAAGTTTAAGACGAGGACCATACTTTGCAAGACCAAGGCGCAAAGGTCTTGCAAAACTGCAAGATCTTTACAGCAAGACGAAGGCTTTAATATGTTAGACCAAGTCCAAGACAGGGACCAAGACCATCATAATCTTAGTCTTGGACCATCACTAAATCACACGAAATTACATTACAGTTTCTCTGTAATTACAATCAAATCTTATCACGAAACCATTGTTGCTGAGATTGTCAAAGTAAGGATTTTCAAACTCTATTCTGACGGATTTCCCTGAGAGGAATATGATGTCTGGCAAACCATCTAACTATCATTGAACATCTAACTTCTCGCTCTACGGAACAATCTTATTTAGACTCAACAGATATTCGTTAAGATTAAGTTAAATAGCCACTGGAAAACTCGCAGAAGGAGCTATCAGTTCAACTGCTACGGACAAAAGCCTCGATTTAGGATAACATCTTCAAAAATAAATTCTGTAAACCACAACCTCTTGATACAGAGGTCATCACATTTTTAGAGAAAAAATAAGTATAAACCCAAAAGACTATCTAACGAAAAATAGAAGATGGTTTTTCTAGTCCAAAGAGAACCAAACGAGTAAGAAGGAATTCAAAGGTGAACTAAACGCTCGAAAGGTCAGAGAAAAACTCATCAGCAACAATAACAAGCATCAACACCTTGAAACAGGAAAAGACTCCCACAAAATTCAATTCAATCGATGGTCATTACGGCTTAGAAAAGGTAGGGTGAGCTGTAGAATTGTGTGTTCAAATTTAAGATAACATAAATGTCAGTGTATAATGTCGTTAAATACAAAGAAGAATCTGTGATTTGGGAGGATTGTGTATTTGTGGAAATGCCTTCAAACGCTGCTGGAAGGAACACATATACACTCAACAATTACAAAAATGGAGAACGAAAATCTGTAAAACCTTGATATTGGGGAAGAGGTCTTCAACGTTAAGGAGAGACAACAAATGTCATTGGCGAAACCATCAGATTTATGTCAGTTTCCAGAATTACGCAAGCACAAATTATAAGAAAATATTCCAAGCTAAATGAATGCTTAAAAAATCACAGAAGGAACTGATTAAGATAAGAAGCTCAAATTAAAAGAGTCCTGTTAAATCCAAACAATGGTGAAGAAGGTTAAAGGAATGTAAGAGAAGGCGTAGAATAGGGGCACGCGTTTAAATTTAAAAAGGAATAAATGTAATTGCAAGATGTGACATTATTGGATCTCTGAAGGCAAAGAAAAAGAAATATCTGCCATTTGGAAGCATTGTGTATACGTAGAAAAATCTTTAAATGGTGGAGGAATCACAGATACCGTAAACAATTACAAGATTCTCAAAAAAGGAAAGAAAATCTATAAAAATCCATCGTGTCGGGGCAGAAGTCGTCAATGTTAAGGAGAGGCAAGAAATGTCGTAGGGGAAATCATCAGATTAATGGTAGTTGACGTTTCCAAAATTAAGGAAGTACGAATAAGAGAAAATATTCCAAGCCAAATGAACGCTCAAAAAGGTCACAGAGAAACTCATCGGCAACAATTGCAAATGTCAATTTAAGATAAAATGTTGAAACAAGGAGTCCTGTAAAACCTAGCCGATGGTGAAGAAGGTTAAAGAAATGCAAGAGAAGGCGTGGAATACCATTACGCGTTTAAATTTATATATATATATATTTATGTGTATATATGTAAATTTAAAAAGTAAAAATAATAATCCCAAAATAATCCCAAAATGTGACTTTATTAGGTCTCCGAAGAGAAAGAAGAAGAAAAATCTGTCATCTGGAAACGTTATGTATTCGTGGAAAAATCTTTAAATGCAGGAAGAATCACAGATACATTCAACAATTACAGAATTCTCAAAAAAAAAAAAAGAAAAATTCGCAAATCCCCATCGTATCGGTGAACAAGTCTTCAATGTTAAGGAGAAACAACAAATGTCATGGGGGAAACCGTCAGATTAACATCAGTTGACGTTTCCAAAGTTAAGGAAGCCCAAATTGCAAGAAAATATTCCAAGCTAAATGAACGCTTAAAAAATTACAGACGAAACTCATGGGCAACAATTACAAACGTCAATATAAGATAAAATGCTCAAACAAGGAGTCCTGTAACACCCAGTCGATGGTGAAGAAGGTTAAAGGAATGCAAAAGAAGGCGTAAAATAGGGTTACGTCTTTAAATTTTAGAAGGTAGGGATGTAATTCCAAAATACGGCTTTATCAGGTCTCTAAAGATAAAGAAGGAGCCAGATCTGTAACACCAAATCGTGTCGGTGAAGAAATTTTCAATATCAAGTAAATGTAAAAGAGGTGTATCAAGAAGAAAATCATGAAATAAATCTGATTGGTACTTGAAGCAATAAATACATATCTGCTTTGCAGAAATGACGCCGGAAACAGTTCTACTAGACTGCACGTTTGAGGAAAACTTGCGACTTATTGTTAGAAGGAAGTAATAGAATGAATTTCCATTTCGTGGAGGATGCATGCTGCGCTTTATTTCCGAACTAAAGTAGTTGAATACAAAAGAAACGTCGATATAAATAATACAAAAGTAAAATTGAAATAGAGCTTATTGTTGATCGCGCACTCTCCCACCCTATTTGCTTTAAACTAAGATGACCTCGTTTACCACTGTTTGGCTCAATTCTTAGTCTATTTGGTACACCACGTAAGTCCTAAGCATTAACTGCGTTATCGTGTATTTCATAAATGGTGGTGCTGAATTGCACTCCTAACAAGATGAAAATTTGTTGCTACACGCATTTCTTACATATATTTGGCGATGGAAGTTAAAAGATTGACTCGACGAATAATTTTTTGTAATTCTTTTTGGCAAGTTGTCTTAACGATAAATCACATAACAGATCTTATACATGCTTATTGTAGTATATTAATATTCACATGGTTAATTGCCATTAAATAATATATCATTAATTACAATTCAATATATTAAAATTCACAGCAAATGTTAGGGGTTTGAATGTTCATGTTCAAATGACATTTGGTTTTGGGTTCTATTTATACTTTTGCGATACCACGCACGCCACCTTTTAAGTATTTAATTAGCGTGCAAGTGTTAGCTTCTTTTTTAAATAATAGAATTATCAATTATTATAAAAACCATCGATTAAAAGATATGAATCAGTGTCATCATTTAAACACACACACACACATTCAACACTTTTACATCACAAGAATTCCTAATAATCACTGGATGTAAAAACCAAGGATACCTGGGCATCAACAATATAGATCTCGATAATAACGTCACGCCATGATAAAGTGTTTTCCATAGTAAATAGTAAACAGCTAGTTATTTGGACAACGGAGAAATAATACAGTATAGTCCTGTAGTCAAATATTTCTAAAATCTTGTAAATACAATTTGTTATAATTCGTGCTTTTTATGATATCGTTAATTAAGAGCTAAGCCGGTGCAATCTTGTTATAATAATAATCTAAATTCTCAGTACATTATGCAATAAATCACTGGATTGGTCATTATATCATGTCAACATTCTAAATCTCGTATATTTCCTCACTGTTAAGATCGAATAATTTTACATTCAATGTACGAAAATAGCAACGAATTCCATCCTTCCTCTAAGAGTAGCTGCGCCCTAGAAATACCGACTGAAAAGACACCAAAAAAAAAGGTACATACATATGAAGGTTGAAAAATGCAAGTAGCCTCCGTACCCCAGTAACCAGTCAGGTATATCTGCGGTAAACACGCGCCTAAACCCACGTATTTATTTCGACAAGAAATGTTCGCCTTGAAACGTTTTTACGTAAGAATGCCGGCGTCCGGTAAGAGAAGAAAGCCGCCTGCCTCCGCCGCACAATATAAGAAATAACTCGCCTTCTTATTAAACCGCGGATCTATAGGCAACAAAGCGATTAGTACACGTGTGCGTACGTACGGACATGTTCTCTAATAACTGTCTGTAGTAGACGAGATTGTGGTTAATATCCACGGGCTATGGTCGAACGAGTCGATTGAGAAATTATTGTTGTAGTACATAAGTACGAAATGGTTTCAGAACGGTTTGGTGCAGCTCGCGTATTACGCAAACGACACCAGTGGTCGTAATTCAGGATAATTATCCGTTACTCTGTCAATTTCGTGCACAAAATTAATTGGGTAAGCATCTGTAAGGCTGCTTTGCGTTGAAATGTAAGTGGAATGGAGCAATTAAAATAGAAACAAAAGAATTGCTTAAGAGATTGAAAAGTAAATGCATTCAAGGCGAGAGAATAAATATAGAAACGAATAAGGCAATTCAGAAGTAATTTTCCAAAGGATACTACAGCAAATAAATATTACATAAGCCGCGAATATTTCGAAGACATTCGGTAGATCGCAAATTCCAAATCTACGCTTGTAATTATTGAACGAGAAATCTCGATGATTCCCAAATAAAAGGATTCTCAAACAAGCGGGAATTTTAAACCCGATGTTATTACAGCGAAGCTCTTTTAGGGAGGTTCTGCGGCGAGAGTTAGCCTGGAAAAACGTGAGACGCATGAAATCGTCAGATAGACGCTTTTCTTCTATATTCTTCGCACACACACACACACGTTTGCGTCTTCCCCCATCAGATGGCGCTCTTATTATTCAGACTCGAATTTGCTTCAAATTTAACTTCAACTTATTTACCATCGATTTCGAAATGAAATACTTCTTTATATATTGTTAATTCAATTATAGAATTTTATATACGTATAGAGCTTCGCTCTTGTCAGTTGTCCCACGACACCTCTCCTTTTTGTTTAACATAGTACTGGATGAAGTGGTGAAAAATTGTAAAGATAAGCTCAAGAAGGTGTGCGTGGGAAATCGGACATTGGAGGCGATAGAGATGCCAGAATTATGCTACACAGATGACATGGTAATTTTCAGCAAGAATGGCAAAGACCTATAACATAACATAAACGTATACGTAGAAGAAATGGAAAACTACAATATGAAAATAAACATTGATAAAACAAAGACAGTTAATATAGGGCCAGGTAACACGCAACATCAACACCATATAAAGATAGAGGGCCAAAGAATTGAGCAAGTACACAAATTTACATACCTGGGGGCCGTCATGAATAGTAAAGACACCTTAGATGAAGAAAAGGATGAAGTGGCTAAAACAGGTCGATTCTTCAATGCCATAAAATTTAAGTCCTTAAATAAGGAAGAAATTCCATCAGGAATCAAGGCGGAAGTAGTCAAAGAAATAGTAAACGCGATCCTATTCTTTAACTACGAAAGCTGAGTGCAACGGATAGACCAAGAAGCAAAATTAACGAGTACAGAGACGAGATTTCTGCGAAAAATAGAAGGCAAAACCAGAAGAGCCAGGATCAGAAATAAAGTATATAGAGAACAACTAAATATCATACCAATAGAGACAACTATAGAATAGGGACAGCTGAGATACTTGGGACCTATACAAAGAATAGAGCACGGCAGACTAGTAAAGAGAATATATGAAGTTAGAGGAATAGCGAAAAGAAAAAGATGCAGGCCAAAAAGACCTGGAGGGGGAAGTTAAAAGAGCAGCAGAAAGAAGGGGAGTGGAAAGCAAAAAATATTCCAAAATTTGTCCAAGATAGAGGACTGTCGAAAAAAAATCTGGAAAAAATCGAATAAGAAGAAATATGAAAAAAGAACAAAGTGTCCGATATTTGACTTCCAAGCCTTACATCGAAAGGTAGATTGGGTCTTGGATAAAGTAAATTGAACTTATCTGATGGTTTACTTCTATGACCTTCCCAGTGCTTAATTAATTTTGAATGTTTGCCATTTGATCTCTCTCCGGGAGTAAGCTGGAACAATTTTTTGCTTCTTCTTCTTCTGCTTCTGCAACGCATGGAATTTTACAGATTTCTTTCCCTTCTAATTTTTTAAATTTTTTTCGAAAATTTCAAATGCATACAGAAGAAAGTTCCAGCGGGCGAAGATCTTGGCTCTTGAAATAACGATCCAGCCAGATTCCTTTTTACCATTCCATTTAGAGAATACAATAGAAGTTGCCTTCTAGGATGTTATCTATTTCTTTCTGATTTTAAAGACAGAAATCCATAGTATGGTTTCTTATGCATTCTCGTAGTCTTGCTGGCTTCCCCATTGACGCATGAAATTTTGCAAACTTCTTGTTTCGATTCCTCACTGATTTCCTCCAAATTTTAAAGACACAAGTTCATTCTTGAGCTTGTTTTGCATTTTCCTAACTTTTGTGACCTCTCCATTGACGCATAGAATCTTGTAAACTTTTCGTTTTGATCTTACGGATTTCCTACTAATTTTAAAGACACAACTTGGGTTTATTTTGCATTTTCATAATTTTAATGACCTCCCCATTAACGCATGAGGTTTTGCAAACATATCGTGTTCTTTTCACTAATTTCTTCATAATGTTAAAGACATAAGTTCATTCCCAGACTTGTTTGGATTTCTCTAACTTTGATGACCTTTCTATTAACGCATTAGGTTTCACCGAGTTTCCGTTTTGATAATCTTATCCTCGACCCCTGTAGTGGTTGAATATATCTCGTGTGTTCCTTTTGTGGTTTTTGCAATGCTTACTTAACTTTGAGGGTCATTGGATCCGCTTCAGGGATATGCACAGTATAGAATAAATTCTTCCTAATTGCGCTCGTTTTATTTCAAGCTTTCTCTATCTTTTGACTAGATAGCTTCATGGTTACTTTTACCAGGTTCATCTTTTTCCAATTCCTACAAGACTTTCATCTGTGGAATCTAAAAGGAGGTCAAAAGAGTTGCAGCAGTATACACGTTAAGTCAGAAACTGATCGTATATCCCATATGGGCTTCACAAAAATAGGAGTGCCATATCCTAACAATTAAATTCGGCCAATCTTCCAAAATCTATGTAAAAAATTTTTTCAATAAAAGCAAGTTGGGGTAACTAAATCATATACACCAATGAAAAGGGTACAACTTGAGTCTGAATCACAGAAGTGCGAACGGGAAGGAATAAAGGGCACCACTTACAAGATCGAATAAGATAGAGCATGAGGCGTATCTGACACACCTCATGCTCTATTTTATCTGGTCTCATAGTCACAGTAATGCTTTTTCTTCATCTTTGTTGATCTAGATCCTATACCGGCACTGAGCAGAGATTATGGAGACGATAAGCATTAAAGACATAAAAATAGAGGTGGTGATTAGTCATTGGTAAAACAAAATATTTACATTTGTTTGCTTAAGCAATAAGCAAGTCCAAAAATAAATTTAAGTGGACGTATAAAATAGCTTGTCACAAACGTGTCGTTATCAAAACGATGTTAATCAATTGCAAAATATTAAAATTCACGTAAATATCCGCTGTTTTTGTAACTTAGGAGTTTGCACAACCACATAGCGATTTCTACATCAAAATATAAGTCTGCAGTATAGAGTTACTTGAATTAATTAACGATCACCGAAATTATTTCCAATATAAAGTACTAAAATAAAAGACAATAATTTCAATTCATCGCGCAAATCATCATTGTGATGAAGGACGTGATAATAAAGATTAGACAAAGATATCACAACAATAAAGCCCTTCATCGCGCAATTTTCGATTATTTCTGGGACACGAGTTTCATATTCAATAACGAGGCTAGCATTTCTAAATCCTATCTTACCGAATAATAATATGAATTATGTGGTAAAGGGTTCCTGGTCACAGATTTATGGTGTGGATCTTGGCTTGGCAGATGATTGGGAAGACGCCCATGAATTGTGACAGGTGGGATTCGAAACCTAAATGCCAAACTCTATCTTTGGGTTTCATTTTTGAACCGCCAATAAACCAAAGTGACGTGGTATTACTCAGATGCTTTAACATCAGTCTAGCGTTTCACTGGTCACAAATCGCAGCTACAAATGTTGTCTCAAAGTCGTACAGGCGGGGTAAAAATTCTTGCGTTTCAATATATTCAAAAATCCAACTGTTAGAACCACCATACCAGTTATCCTAAGAGACTATTTGACTAATATAATCGTCGGGTAAACACAGTAAATTATTTTGGGCTTTAAGCCCCAATCGTACTAAAGAAGCTATAGCATGATTAGATTGCCACCTCTGCTATAGCAGGAATTCTTTCAATATGAACTTACTAGTTGAGTAAATATTCTAAAATATTTTAGAAAACTGTACAAGAGTTTAATTTAAAGCCCGTTTTACATTATCATATTAAATTGTACCAAACAATTGAATACCATTTTACAGTAAAATGTAAAACGCTTTACCAGTCTTTTGTACAAGATTATTATATGAATTTAGACTCCATCATTCGTCAGGGCTATTACATATGCATTATGAACTTGTACAAAAATTATGTTTTGATTCTGTGCCATGCTACATTCGCGTTCCAAATTGTACACCAGTATCACACAGTATTTACAAATATTTCTCATAACCTCCAAAAAGATTAATTTTGTGCTTAGCTAATAACACTAATACTTTTAGTAAGATGATCAATAAAAATATTTACTGACACGACCACAGTACAATGTATAAACGCACGTTTATTTTATACTGTAACAGGACTGGACAAGACGTAAACATAAGAAAATGAGGTTAGATTGGAATACGTGCAATCCAGACTAGTGAGCAGGCGCAAGTCAAAACATTTAGTATGAAAATAAGACAGGTTATAATTTCATACAATGATTTTGCACAGAAAAATAGTACAGTGCTTTATATTATACCATAAAATAGTATTCAGTTTTTACGTACAATTTAATATGATAATGTAAAACGGGCATAAGGTCAACCTCGAGGAAGTTTTGTAAATGCGACTTATCGTTGCCGCTGTTATTGAAGTCTTTGCAATTCAAGAAGTTTTGGAAAGAATGAAGTAAGTGATCATATGACCTGATAATGGACATGGAAATACACACGCCCAACACAAGTCCAATAATTTTTGCCAAGTGACAAAAGTGCGGGCACCTTCCCATTATCAAGGTGAAGCAATATCTTTATGATTTGCCAATTCTTGGGGAATGTATACATGTCGTTTAAAAATTCTTTTGTAATCCCATCAAACTACTAACGTTACCATCTTCACGTTAATCGCAGCTTTGGACGTTGCGTTGTTTGCGCTTCCCAATAATTTGGTTGCCAGAGCAATATTTTCCAAACAAAAAT
Source organism: Chrysina gloriosa (assembly GCA_038088585.1). Classification (NCBI taxonomy): domain Eukaryota; kingdom Metazoa; phylum Arthropoda; class Insecta; order Coleoptera; family Scarabaeidae; genus Chrysina; species Chrysina gloriosa. Next base: position 22,073,725 of record CM076093.1, on the reverse strand, counting down.
ATAACTTCAAAATGAAAAGTGACTTCGATATCAGAAAAGAAATACATGTCCCTATAACATTAAAATTTAAAAATATGCATGCGCCTATGCTAGACGATAACCACACGTTTTAAACATATCTGTCGCTGGTAATATTTACATATTGATAGGAAAATCACTCGAAGGATATTAACAATTTGCATTTCGCTAACGACAGTTCTTATCAGTCATACACCTCGCCTTAACAGAAAACGTATTCCAACATACATCCAAACATAAATCGCGTGCTTACTGTCTGATTGACAAGTGAAGCAAAATCGTTAATGATCCCGTAAAATATTACTATGGTGTAATAAATAAAGTCGACGCAATTCCCATCTCGTACGCGTATAAAAATCTAACTGTATCGATGTGATTTCAACGCTACATCAGGACGAGTCCTTTCATAACAGTCCAAACTGATAGAAATTCCGATTCGAGACGATGATTTCATCGCTGGAATCTGTATTTTTATAAACAACGAAGGGATCGGATCAAAAAATCGCCGCGTGTGGTAATCGCGCAAACAGCAGATAAGCAATCTACGAGGAAATTTTGTAATTTTATAGTCCCCGACGTTAAGTAATAAAGATAATCGTATTTACCAATCGAGATTGCGCATCTGTTGCTGGATAAAAATGCAAAAACGTTGAAAAAATGGACGTAACAATCGTCGGGATACTTTTAGAAAGTGGTTTGAAACTCTGGCATACTGACTTGTCCAGTACATACATTCACGTAAAAATTTTGTCGCCCAAGTATATTTTTATTACCTCCTGTATACATATGTCTATGATATAACTGAATTATTTATGAGAATGTAACGTTTTTCCATACAATTATAAATCGATTATGGATGTAGATGTTAAAAATATGCTTGCAAGCGCGAGTTTGCGTTAGTGGTGTTTATTCCTTCAAAGAATTCCTCAAACGTACGTTTTTGTGTAGATTACAATATTATATATAGATTTTAATATTAGATACCACTGCCATGTGATAAAATCTGTTAAACCGTCAAGTTTGGACGTAACATTCTTTAGACTGATTTGCATATTCGCCTATTTAAAATAATAATTGTGTCTGGTTCAGCAGCAGATTATGCAGTTATGCAATTACTATATTTATCGCTCTGACAGTTTCACTTCCTTGATTTTCAATATCTACGATTTTGAGAAACATAAAACTGTCTAGGTTATTGTCTTTTGTTACACAATCTCATTTAACGCTTAAATTTCTAAAGGAAATCTTTGGAAGTACAAATCAGAACAGAGGTGAATGAAATCATTTCTACTTTGCAGAATTAATCTTGTAAGTTGTGTTTTTAAGAACACTAAGAAATAAACAAAGGTGAAACCACAGAATTTTTATTGATAAGCGACTGAGAATCGAAAAAGATTGGCTAATTGCGGTTAAGTCTTAGTGAGATATTAATCACCTCAAGTTCAATAATTTCGGCTTAAAATTAGTTAACACGTTCCAATCTAATAGACAGAATTCTCGAAACTATTTAACAAGTCGTAAATGCGTCTACAAATCTTAGGTAACCATTGGTATCTTTAACTATTTCCTTATCTACCAAGGAAAGGAATTAAATTTAAGTACTACCTTGAAAAACTGTAACCAGACAGATTGACACCTATTCTCATGGAACGCGATTTAATATATAAAATAAATAAAATTACCATTACCACACCTTTCTGAAAATTCCAGATACGTATTTCGGCAACCAAGTTGCCATCTTCAATGAAAACCTGGGTTATTGTCAGCGTCAACAATGTTTTGGTGTGTTTCGCGCGTTCATTGTGTGAGGTTCATTGTGCGATCTTTTAGTGTTGTGGTGTTCGTCTTGCACATTAGCTGCATTCGCAAGTGATACTGAATTCAGTCAGTTTTCCACTGAGGATGGTAACTTAGTTGCCGAAATACGTGCCGAGAGGTGTGCTAAGGGTAATTTTATTTATTTTATATATTATTTTAGCCAGAGTCTGCTTATTCTTATTTGTAACGTGATTTAAGTCCAAGTCATCAATTTGATTTCCGCCAGCAACATGCTAGTATTGAACAAATCCGCCCTATCACAAGGATTATTAATCCAAGCAACACAACGGAAACAAACACTGTTCGTCAATTTTTCTGGAAATTATCCACGTTTTTCGTCTTGTACGAACTAAGAATAAATCTTCTTCTCAATTATTTTCTAATTCCGAAGTCCTACCTCCAAAACCGACATTTCCTTGTACATTATCAAGACGACCAAATCACACTGTACCCAATCAAGGCAAGAGTTTCACAAGGAATTTTTGATTTCCACAGCTAATCTGCATACGACCCCATATGTTATCACAGGAACGTATACAGACGACACGGCTATCCTGTCAACTTACCAAGATCTAACCATCGCTTCTCAGCGTCTACACACCAAACTTGATAAGATACAATCATGAATGAAGAGGTGCAATTAAGTCAACAGTCAATTCTCTTCAGTTGACTTTCACTACCAGAAGAAATACCTGTCCCAAAAAATAATCGATAACTACAACAATGTGAAGATACAAAAATACCCAGGAGTGCATCTTGATCAACGTATGGCATGGAAAAAATCATATCTTTGTCAAACGGAAACAACTGAGAATCAAATTCACCAAATTATATTGCTTAACTTGACGCGGATCGCAGTTATCATTACAAAATAAGGCTTTTGTTTCCAAAGCAATATTGAAGCCTATCTAAGCTCAACTCTAGCTTTCCGCTTCCAAGTCTAACATAGAAATTTTAGAGCAATTTGAAGCAAAGGTCGTCCGCCCCAGTAAAAATTTTCCACCAAACGAATTCATTCCTCGAGATCTTGCAATAAAGTCATTCAAAGAAGAAAGAGATCATTGTTCCAAACAATACAGAAAAAGACTGTATCACCACCCTAGCAGCTTGGCACAATATCTTATGCAACCATTGGTCTATCGCGGCCTGGAGAGATTTATCCCATGTGAATTTAAACTCCGGAAATACACATAATTCTATACTAAAATTATTGTAATAGTGAAAATTGTCATAGGGTAGTTTTCTTCACGGTGTCATAAGTTTTCAAAAGATTTGTCTATTGTAACTTTTAATCGTTACAGATTGGAAATATTTGGGTTAAGTTAAACCAATTTAAAAAAATTGTAAAAAGTGCTACCTCTAACTTCAAATAGTTTTACCACAGATAAGTCATAGAAGTAGCCCATCCAATGCATTCACGTCAAATTTTAAGAGTTGCCCATGTACATTACAGCTATTTTTCCTCTTCACACATGATCTGACAAGAATCGTTTCCATTTGAAGCCGTTCTCAAGTCTCTAATAAGTGTAGGCTATTTGTGTGTATGACTTATCCCTGGTTTTACGCACCTTTAAAATGCAGTCTAGAACCCATCTCTAAACGAAGAAGACTGCAATAAAAGCAAATGTGTGAAAAAACCCTTAAAGATGGTAACATTTTCAATTATTCAGCGATTTGCTTAGAGGACTTCTATTCATGTTGAAGTGCTTTTATATAATTCCCTCAACTAGGACAATTGAAGAGATCAGACAAACCAGCAAATAAGGGTGGAACTGCAAAGAAATGGGCAAGAAATTACGAAGAAAACAGTCAATTGTTTGGAAACCGTTTGAGAAAAGTGTTTTAGCCATTCGATGTTACTCAGAATATTGAAGACACAGAAATCTGAAGAGTACCTGGAAGCACCGAATCACTTGGAGATTTTCAATTTCGAAATTAAACTCGGCGAAGTTAATGAAGGAAAATTAACATTGAAAATTTCGTTGGTTTCGACTTAGCAACAGGGAAGATTCTTCAGAAACTCTCAGATAGACTTTAAAATAATAATAAGCTGTATATTTAACGTTATGGTTAGAAGACGATACTCCCCTAACAGATGGAAAATCGCTCAGATTATAATGATTGTCAAACCACGCAAAGAACCAGAAGAAGTTACCTCCTTTCAATCTCCAAGTCGTCTCCCTGTTATTCGCAGAGGAAATTGCTAACAATAGGAGTGATGGAAGACAGAAATTTAGTAGCCGAACACGAATTCATTTTTTTTTTTTTTGGGAAAAAGACATGGAGCAATGGGACAGGTTCACAGAAATACAAAAAAAATTAATAACGACCTAAACTCTAAGAGATACTGATCTGGAGTGTTTATTGAGCTGAGACAAACTTTTGATAAAATAAGAGATAATAAAATAGGACAATTACCAACTTTTTCAGCTAGCATCTAATTAACATTTCAGTTATCGATGATAGAAGGATTTGATTATCAAACTTAACCGACCCGCACGATGATTTTGGACATTTCCGGTTTCTAGCGTGATTCAACCGATCAATTATTTTCGCAAGAAAACCAAAGACAATTTATTCATGAAACGAAGTAATTTTATTCAGTAATGTATTATCCATTTCGGGCTTTTGTTTGCAAAGAACCGAGCCAAGTACGATTTGATACCATTACTATGATTAACAATTTATACCATTCAAAAAGCTTTGCAAAAGACAAAATAAGTGACAGTCTGGTACTGCAAGGTACAAAAGCTATACAGTGGATGTGACAACATATCCCAACCAAACTCCAATAATTTTGTATGGTAGAGAGTGAGTGTGGTCTTGTATTGTCATATGTTTCCAATTTGCTACTTCTGGTCGCCCTTCTTGAGTTACATTTTTTTGGATTGCTTAGATGTTTAGTTCATCCATCATATGCTTGAGTGATAAAATTTTACAAACAACAAATCTTTTATATTATATTATAGTAGGCATGTCCACAATGTGAAAAACGTAGTTTTAACTTCAACCCCACAAAATTCGAACGCTATTAAGGAAAGTCAAAAGCAGTTCAAGAATTCCCAAGTTGCAACAGACGTACAGCTTTCTGCACAACATTACGCAGTTATTCCCGATTGCATCGAAAGTTTGCAGTGCACCTCTTTATCATTGAAATAATTAATAACATTTACACGAAGGCTCGAATCCACGTTAAGTGAACTAATTGATTCTACAAGTCAATCAGTAGGTGAAAATTACGTCAGGTTTTGCGAAGAAATCCTGATTACGTCAAACTTCTTGGTATGTTCCCCAATGACATTGATCGATATTTATAATTAGCAAATTCTACCTCGATTGATACCGAACATTCATTTTCCACAATGTGGAGACATTTTTAGTGATAAACCCGGAAATTTAGCACAATCGACCGTAGAAAGCTACCTCGTACTCCTATTTTAGAACCGGTCTGGAGATTACTTCTCCAGTAGTACTTCCACAACGGGTGACGACATTTCATTTCATATTTATGACTATTAGGTAATAGCAGTCGCCTCTTGTAATGCCATTAAATTTCCGATGAAAGTAATTAACCTATATATTTATGCGAGTAAAAGTTATCATAATTTAATATTACCGAAGCAAGTCTACAGTTGCTCCCTTTTTGTGACGCTCCGGTGTTTGTACCGTGTTAGCCAGCTCAACTGATAACTCAACCTTCCTTACACTAATATCGGCTTCGGAGGTTGCTTAAACTGCTTTATATACGATCTTTTTCAATTGACATTGTTGTAAACACTTTTTCCCGGCTATCTATTTAAAAACTGATCATTCTCGTTACGTTTCATGATGTAAATTGCAGATGTTAAAGCGTAGTGTCGAGCTCGCGAGGAAGCTGTAAATCGTAATTTTATTCCGCAGCCAAATTGTTTTAAATAATGAAAACGTATTCCTTTATCAATATAAGAAAAAGAGAAACAAGCATTTGATTATCTATCTTTCTAAAACCACATCATTCTAGAAACAATATTTATCAGCTTTGGGATTACCAACATAATTAAAACGAAACATAAAAGATTTCGCCATAATTATTTTCCTATTGTGGTAGCAATTTCTATTTCATTACGACGTACAAAGTAACTCCATCCAGGTCGTATTATCTTTCAGAAAGAAAATTAGCACAAACAACATTATTCATCGAAGCAGCTGAAGAAATGACAAATTTGTTTATTTCTTTTCGTTATCGCTGTTGATATTTACCAGAAACAATGCAAATCGACGTGAATCAACGTAATTTACGCTTTCAATGGATAGCCTTTATGTATCAACATTAAAGCGCAGTTGTTTCATTATTCATTTAAAAGATTACATCACTTATCATTAACGTGTACGAGTATATGGAAATTTGATTGTTTTCTTTTTATGTATCGAAGCATATTTATATCGAAATGCCTTGAGTCATATTGACTGCCCATCGATTATGTTTACCTACGCAATCATTGTTTTTCCATGAAAAATGGGAAATCTAAATTTTAAGGAATGATTAATTTAGAAATTTCAAGGTTAGCATGAAGGTACTATTTAAGACAATTAAATGCCAAGGAATAATTGAAAACTAACACTAAAATGGCGCCTGTAAAGCTCGGAAGGTCCAATTCTTCATATGATCTCCTATGTTGTGCTATACTCATCGAGATTAACGCTTTTATTTGATCCTCATCGATTAAAACTGGACAATCTGCACATTGTTCGTCTTTTGAATGAAAAGTCTCCAGAAGAAGTTTTTGCGGGCAATTCACATTGTTGCTCTTTCTAAAGCTTCGTCGCTATACACGGCATATTAACTTTTTTGTGTAAACTTGCAACAACTTCTTTCCTTATGCAACAATAAAAAGGAAAAGATAAAAATTTGGATCGAAAGTTTTGATCTTGCATTGTTCAACCGATTCCACACAAAAAAATTGGGCTGTATTACTGAAGACCCCGATAAAACTTCGGATATGCTTAGCATTTCATAAATTAAAAACAAATGCAATAAAATATTAAAACGAATATTAAGCAAATATCAAAAAAGGACGATCTATACAACCAAATAGAAGAAAGCGACGCTGAGTAGTTACTATATACCTTTGTCTTACCCTGCGACCAATGACAACGCGTTGTACTGCCACCCCCACTCTCACTTTTGCCGTCACTCATCCCGGGTGTAATTCTGGATTTACCCTCACGGGCAGAAAGAAGTTTTACTTCAAAAACTAGGCTATCAAGTAATGCATTTTTTTCCTGAACCACAATTGGTGTACCAATCATCATATACCAGATAGACTTGATATTTAAAATACGGAAATGTACGTCAAAGTCTGTTTATTAGTAAAGTCGCAATTACTTATTGTTAATCACCAAACCGTTATTGCTAATCCATTGTATCTTCTCATATTTCTTTCTCCCATGCCGGGGGCTTCGGATTATATCTTCTATCAAAAATGCAATTTCTATAACACGATATCATCCATCCAAAGAGAAAAACAAGAAACAATACACTATTTTTTTCAAACACGAATTTCTCGTTAAATCCCGCATGCAACAAGAATATCTATCACCTTCAAATTCTTGTCCGGAAGGAAAGTAAACAGCATAACTCACTTCTCACCGAACACTATTATCTTCGAACAATATTGACAGACCGCATTTCTACTACGACGAATATTTTCGTCTAATTGGTATCGCCAATCGAATACGATGAATACCCGGAACCGAAGAAGCAAACACAGCTTGCCTTTTTCGCGAAAGTTCAATTCATAATAGGATTACGACCGTTTTATCTCAACAGTCGTAATCCTATCTTATTGAAAGGAACGAACGTAAACAAGATACGATCGCGATTCCTGAAGTCTTTCTGAAAGTTGGATATAGTACATTTATCTCGTCGCGTATAACATGAATCACTTGGATGTTGGAACTGTTTGATACGGTGTTTACACAAATTGTTATGAGGTAAGCTATGGTGTGGACATGAACGTCGAGCATTGTGTAAGGTAATTGCTGTAGGAATGTGGAATTAAGAAAGGTATTTGATGTGAAGCGTTTAGCAAACAATTAGCGCTTCGCGGTATTTGGGTCGGGAAATCAAAAATGTGCTTTCTTGAGAATGGAGAATATCGTTTGTAAAGGATTTTCGGTAGAATAAACATCAAAATTGAATACCAATGGCTTGAAAATATTCCCCTTGAGATCGAACTGAGAAGAAACTGAGACCACTTAGAATGAACTCAAACTACTTTTTAACCCTTACTACATTCAAATCCATATTTCCACAAATACAGCCTTGGCCATATGTTATCGGTACTCCTATAGAATTTTGTGCAGACCATTTTTAAAAAGAAGTAGATACGGACGATGACGGAAAAGAAACCACATCACAATTCTCGATTACTTCGACCTCCATAAGATCTTTTGTAACATACCCTTATCTATATTCAGGTCTGAATGCTTAGACCTTTTGCAAAGGCTATAAGTTTTCGAATGGCAACACTATTCACTTCAGCTAACTCCATTCTACTTTTCCATAAATATTTTATCACAGAGTGAATGTGTGTTCAGAAGTTTCTGTCGCAGTATAGCAAAACCCACACTTATTGTTTGTGTTGTGTTCTGTTCTATGATGTAGAGAGATGGAATCTTAACTTTCGGATTACCTCCAGCACTTTCTAGTTCAATAAATAAAAGACAATTTTTAAATTTACAGCTTATATTTCTTTTGTTTTATGAAATATAAACAGCAAATTTCAAATTTGTCTTTTATTCCCCAAGAAAGTGGAGGAGGTAATCGAAAGATAAGTATTCAATCACTTACATTCGCAATTTATATTTACACACACAAAAATCTTTTCTTAAAAGAAATGTATACATTTATTTGAATATATAATTTTGAATCGAATCTTAGAGTCCTCTTTTAAGAATACTTTGCTTGAATATAAAGTATGTATTGATTTATAATGAAATAAGAATGTATTTAAATTATATGTTTAAATTGATAATTATTTCTTTGAATCAAAAATTGCAAATTCTTAGTTATATTGAAATAAATGTAGCGACACTGTTAACTTAAACAGTAGCACTATGATCACTATCAACGTAAATTCTTTATCCATATCCTTGATTCTAAAGTTATATTGAAATAAAATATAGCTTGGTTTTAATTCAAAAATAGGCAGAACAACGAAATTTTCTTCATATAAATCATAAGGTTGTTATAATGCATAAAGTAATTGTACATTCAAACATAACCAATGTTCCTGTTAATATTGTGATTTGTTTGGTAGCAACCATATGATACATTTTATTTAAATATGTATGTGGTTAGTTCGGATGTACGTTGAACTTATCATTTGCTTCATACACACTGTATATGCTTAAATTAAATATTCGTTTTTATGTGTGTCTACATTTATGGTATCTTAAATGACAATAACCAGTGAGGTGACCTGCGACTGATATTAGGTCTTCTTTTTGTACCATGAAGAATTTCTTGACTACGACATGACCAGATAATCACAATAACTTCAGCAAAAATTCTGTCAATTACGAGCTTTCTAGTCCAGTCCTTTATCAAGGGTAATCCCGAGATATTCAAACTCTACAAAGAACGGCGTTGTGGAATTTGCGATAAGAGCAAAATTCGTGCAATTTGCCTAGTTCAGATATTTAATTCATCATGACTCGTGCAACTTGCGGTCACAGCAAGCTGTTGTATTCCCAGAAGAAATCAGTTGGGATGGTTAGCTAAATTGCAAAGCGGTCTAACTAGTCTATAATCTGTGGTGCACAACGGACAACGGGGGTGTATATGGAAACCTCGGTACATTAAATATACATTTCGAGACTGTCGAGCTGCGATTTGGATTGTGATCTATTTCTTATTAATTTTGCGAGAATGATTGATCTGACTGCGATTGGGCGTAGCTGGTCTATCACCTGCGATGTATATATGAGCGCAAATCGCACAAATAATCTTTTTGTACAGCAGAATGCGACTATTATACTAGAAGGCTGACCGAAAATCGCACGAACCCCAAATCTCACGACCGCAAATCGAACGGCGGCAAATCGCATTATAAACTCTAGGAAAATTCCATTAAAAGTGGGAACATTTCTAATAACATAGTTCGCATTCTCAATGGAGAAGCCACAAGAACATCATTGGCGAAATTTAAGTATTTAAGTGTAATCGTTTCGATTTTTCCACCTCATAGTTGCTTTGAAATGGCATCCTCTAGCTTTAAAACAAGCCATAGTAATTGATACCGCTGCTAATATATCGTCGAAAAGCAGTAATGGAAGCATTGTCGCTCAAAAAGACAGCACGAAATTCCGCCGAGGCCAAAGAAATGATTTGTATGGACTTGAGTGAAAATTATGGGTCTTATGGCTTATAGTAGCTGTAAAAAGTAGTTTCGCGATGGGAACTTTGTTCTTCAGGATAAGGAACAACCTGGACAACCGAAGAAAGTTGATGACGGAGAACTGGAATGATTACTGGATGAAAATCTTTGTTGGACGCAAGAATTAACTTGCCGGCACAGCAAAAGCGACTATGGAAATCACCTCCGATATTTATTGGTTGATTTCCCCTCATACGGCGAATTTTCCAAACTTAACACCTTCGGATTATCACATGTTTCGGTCGCTGTATCATCAGTCATCATTTTTGCGATTTGCACTTCCTATCTCCCTAGGAAGTTAAAAGCATTGATGAATTCATTGAGTCAAAATCGCTATCTTTTTCCGAAGTGGAATTCGAAAGTTACCTAAAAGCTGGCAAAAATGTGAAAAAAGTGAAAGAGAACGATTTTCTTTGATAATAAAGAACAGAGTTTCAGTACGAAAGGCCAAAAATTAATTTGTACACTTAATACGTGTTCGAAGGTGCCCACATCACTTGAAAATGACGTCAACACAATGATTACTGGAAAACCAAAATATTAATGACGAAAATTGATTTTTAAGCATACCTAATGAAATCCAATATGGAAACAAGAATATATAATGTAAAGAGAGTATATATCTTAACGTATCCACCAATATTTTTTGCCCATTCCTGTAATGTAAACTGAGCGATAAAAAGGATATAAATTGCGTTATAAACATATTACATTACCACCAAATTGCGCAAGAAATATTCGTGGTGTAATTAAGGCAAATGCATGCGAGCAATTACATAAAGATCGTTTCAAAACCCGTAACAATAAACGCCAATTATTTTTAATTAAGATACTGGACCATGAAAGCTACGCTGTGGTAGGTTCTCCTTCAAAGGAAAATAAAGTAATATGATTGCCAAGAAAGCATTATTCATTGGTTTAAAAATCTACCATTTCTCACTTATTTTGCGAACAAATTTAATCCTAAATTTCTCACTCATTTTGTGAATAAAAACGGTCTAATCAAACATTTCTCTCTCATTTTGAGAAGAAATGAAATAAGAAGTTTCTCATTAATTTTGTGAACAAATTTAATACAAAACTTTTCACTCATTTCGTGAACAAAGACGGTCTCTTTTGGGGCCGGTGCTTCACAAAATTTGAAGTGAAAGTTATCCTCGACTAGTATTATTGTTAAGGATGAAAATGTGATCAGAAACGTACAAAAAAAAAAAAACTCGCACATCTTATACCATCCTTATTGAATTGCATATGTTTGTAATTAGGTCACAGTATACAGAAAAATCTAAGATTTAATCAAGAATTGAGCAATTAATTTTTTTGGACATGGAACGAAATGAGTTAAAAGCGAACGAAATCAAGCATTTACTCCAAAAACTGACTAATCGTGGGTACGTACTATGTTCCAATATAAACACAACCCTACACACGTTTTGCTGGCGAGATTTTTTGAGCTCACGTTATCTATATGTGGTATATTGAATTCAAATATGACAATAGTTTTCGCCCAATAGCTCTAATTTTGTAGATATGATAATAGCGTGATTTACGTTACTCTATTCTTAATCGAGCTTATCGTTTAGGAAAGAAAACATGAGAATTCAACTTCTCATGTTTTCTCATTATGAGAAGTTGAAAAAAGACAGCATAATTGTTAGTTTCTTGAGCATTCTTACGAAAGGAAAAAGCAGTAGCAACACATAACACTACAATGACGATTCCAAAGATTGAAAAGAATTAGAGGGAAAAGTAACTGGCACTTCAGAACCATCTCTTACGGGACATTCTCGAATTAACTTTGTTAGAGCACTCTCTTCGCAAACTCCAGCAGTAACCTGCCATCAGGTGTGTATACCATCTTCCTTCCATTGATTCTATATTCTGATCGAATCTTTCACCTTGTTCTTCGCTTGTTACCCAAAATTTTCACGAAAGCGGTCCAAGTGGTTGTGTGAGTAACGAACGGTTATGCTCATGTTACCTATAGAAGCTCTGAAGTTGTTGAGCATGATATTTAGTAGCTGTTTGGCAGATTTGTGATTACCTGACAACCAGCACAAGTGACGTTCACGCACTTTACCCAACTTCAGTATCCGATGTACGATCTACGATCTTATTTATCCTTATTTGAAGACCGTCAAAAACTCCAGCCCTAATTTTTTCTGTACTTAATCCAAGATTCTTTGATTCTCTGTTTGGAATCGGTACACTAAATACAATCAAAATCGGTTATAACATTCCAGACACCAAACAAAACGAAACAGTTTGTTTTTTAGAAGCTGTGTAATAAGTTACCTTTAAATGCCAAGAGAAAATATTTACAACTCATTTAAACCACTTATTAGCGAAATTGTCGCGCCCAAAACATACGATCACACTCCCAGTCCCCGAATTAGGTTACCAAAAAGTTGTTAAAATCTAAATAAAAATATATATATATAAATTTACTACATCCACTTTTTCATTCAAGCTGGTATACTAACGATGCCTAACCCGCGGTACTGCTTTCTTTTACACAACACGGTAGGCATCGTATGTGATGATTTACGAATCAATGACCTTCAACCAGCCTTGAGCATCGAAAAACCCAGAAGCCGCACTCTACCTTCGCGATACAGAAGGAAAAAACTAAATTATCTCACGTAGTCTCGTAGTAATCATAACTCGACAATGTTCAAGAAGTAGCTGGTCGAAACTTGAACGTCTTTAATAGTATGCATAAATTCCAAAGTGTTTTATTATTGCTTGTGTGACACGAAGGGGTTTTATGGTAATGGATGCATTTCACCTTGTTTACCGCGTTTAGCGGAGATAATTCTTGACCTGATTTTTTTCTTTACTGCCACACCCTAGATAATATTTGTTACTGGTAAGATCGATGTATATAAATGGCGTGCATTATAAGATTTATAACCAACACAGTTATGTATACACGCACGTATATTTCCTAATCATTTTCGTGGAAAAATGTTCCTTCATAAATTAAAATCATCAACCATCAATCTAATTTATTTAGAGTAAAACTAATACTAAAAAACAGATACTAAAAGGTAAAACTCAATTGCAACCACTGTTTTTTTTTGTAGGGGACAAAGATTTTTGGATCCGTACGAAGATTTTTTAGATTTTTTTTTTTTTGGGTAGTTCAATTAGCATTATTATGTTGTACAAACTAAAAATCTCTTGTACAAAGATTTTTTTCCGATCTTTGTACATCTACAAAGAGGCTCGTACAAAAAAAAACAGTGATTGCAACGAATACGAATAGATAGATTTATTCTAACCAGAACTTACTGGATCGATCAGAAAAACAAATCGGATTAAATCTCAGTAATCCAATATCTTCTATTTTCATCTAGAGGTTATGGTCACGATGGTAAAGCAAAAAATGGACATAGCTGAAGTAATTCAAGATGTAATACGGGAGATTGGATTACTCGTCGATATCTTTTAACACTTCCAGATCCGTTCAAGTTAATTGGAATAGAAAAGTTGTTTATTTCAAACGCGTTCGCGTTCGTATTCCTTTTCTTTACACTGAATTCCTCGTAATTATAATATATGGAGACATTCGTATGCGGTTACGTTTCATATATAGGCATAGTTGCAGTTTGGAAATTAGCTGAAGAAACCGTCGCAATCAGAGCAGATAATGAAGCTACTAATGAGGAAATTTCAAAGTTATGATCGGTTACTGTAAAGTATCTACGTATATATATTGTATATAAACGACTGCAACTTGAAAATAGTTTGTGATTATTTATTGATAGATACAAGAAAAACATCATTTTAATCTTACGTGGCACTTCACGAATGCTTTTAGAAAGTGATTCTAGATTCCAGTTACACTGGACAACAATTAAATTGCTTCTTAGATGAAAGTACCCACTTCTGAATGAATTTAACGTGCTGAACACGATCATCACTTTGAAAAATTGGATTCGCACTCGTTGCAGAGACATTGACGTTTTTTCCATTGCATATGCGCTATTGTGTAATATTATAATTAACAGCAGCAAATGGGCCTGGTAGATCTGTGCTGACCTGAAAATAGTGTCCCTGTTGATGGGTTTGCAGCAGGGATACACGAAGTACTGCTGCTTTCGTTTTCTATGGGACAGCAGAGCAATCGACGAAAGACTTGCCTCCAAATAAATATACCCGCCATTATATTCCTTAAACAACATTCCTAGATGAACAATCGATCTGTAAGCATGGAATCTTCTCAGAAACTTGACCCATTTGTTTTCAATGGAATACGATAAACATGCGGATTAACGCCGATGAAACTGCGATAGATACTTAAAAGTTATAATCAACTGCATACATAGAACGAAAGGGCGTACATCTGAAAAAAAACGAACCCAAACCCGCATTGAATGGTTCAAAATCTGTAAAACGAAAAATATGCTCTAACTCCATCCAATTTGAGATCTGTTTAAGTAATACTTCCTATACGTATAGCAAAACGCTTGAAGATCGAGAAATATTTGAATCGAAGTTGGGAAAAATTTAAACGTTCATTTTATAATCGATTTAAGAAAGAAACGATTTTATAGTCCCACTTCGATTGAAATATGTAAATTTTGATACTAAAAATATCTACTACACCCACATTGAGAGAATCCGGAATAAACTTATTTTTAAACGATATATGTAAGGCACATTTAACGATCGAAATCAATTTTTTGTTCGGATTTTTAAACTTTAACATTACCGCCAGAATTGAGGAAGTAATATCTTTTCTAAACGATAGAATTAATGTCATCTTTCGAAACTGTCTAAATCTACATCAAATCGAAATATTTTTAAATGGCAACCTGTAAATATTCTTGTATTGTAACAGATCTTTTTCTTACACGAAGTCAGCGAATTATAGCGATTGACTTCAACCGAAATGTAGATATAAGATCACATCCGTAAACTGATCGTGAAATAATTATGGTTTAATAATTTCGGGGCATATGTTTCGCTAGTAATGAAACCAGTATAGTTAACCGTATCATACCGAATTATCAAGTCTAATGTGTCGCTCGTAATACAGTTATTCCTGGATGTAAACAAAAATCTGTATTTCTTCCACCATTTCCTAATTAGAATCTTAAACAACTAAATGTGTGCAACAAAAACAACGATACGACCGTCAAACTATATAAGAAACGGCAAAAATTATTGCTTAATTTAATCACGTGACACCACATATCAACCTAAATATCTTCTAACAGAAGGATAGCTGCAAAGAAATTTGCTCTGCTTTGGTACCTAACAGTATAAAAGGGGCATCATCAAGAAAAAGCTAACGACGTTTAACAAAGACCAGGGAAGATCACTTCAACTACCACAACAGCAAAATCGTTGTTCCTCTCCTAAAAGCACTTTTAGTGTGGCTTCTCGATTTTCGGAATCGTCTTTTAGAAGCACTGAAGATTGTGTGGCCACGTCATGTAGTATTGAAGCCAGTTTTAGCCTAAAAACATACGAAGTTAGCAACTGCCAGTTCATCTTTTGGAAAGGTGATAACTGTGGAGAAAGTAGTGGTCCCACTCCCTCAGTATTTAGCAGTAGGAAAAGGCGAATAAGATAAAAAGAAGCTAAAGTTGTTTAACAAAGACAAGCTTCAACTACCTTCAACCACAGCAACAACAACAGCTGTTCCCCAATATCTCTTAGCGACAGAAGATACCATCTATTGAAATAAGATAGCGAATTAGGCACAAAATTAAACATGTCAATTCATGGTAGTAACTATAGAAACAATCGTTGTAGTTAGATGGCTGGACCCCCTTAACACCAAACAGTGAAAAGAGATGAGGATAAGGAATGAAAATGAAGACATTCAACCAACACAAAGGTAACTACTGGAACGTTATACGTTGAAGGAAGGGAGTATGTACATGACTCTCAGTTACTTCGACCTATCATAGATCTTTTGTAATGTAACTCTAATCTATGATCACCCCCAAATTCTTAAACATAAAGGTTATAAATCTTCAAGGAAGAACGCTGTCAACTTTTTCGCACGTTTTTCATATCATTTCTTCCTCTGATTATGCTTCTTAACTTTTATCCTCGTTTTATCTCCATGTTTAACAAGGTTAGGGCACATTGTGTCGTAAATACCGCATTTCCACGCTTATAAAAAAACTATAACTTTTCTGGGAGGGTCACAGCGCATACTGCCCCTGTTGTTTTCTTCTTGAGCCTCCTCTTCCTTCACCATAGCCTTTATCCTCGATGACTTAAAAATGGAAGATATTCAACCAGAAGAAAAGTAAATGTATTCTCACTAATACGATAGCAAAAGTTGATCGTCAACTCTGGAAGAACTAAATCTTCGAATTGAGATTGTGGCTATTCCTGGAAAACTAATTTTTTGTATCTAACGTATGTTAGCAATGCAATTATTACAACTATGTTTACTAAAATTCAAAAAAGAAGTGATTTGTACCAAGGTTACGTTGTAAAGCAGTATTTTCTGAATTTTGCCTTGTGATTGTAGCTTACTTTATATTATTATTATTTTATTATTATGTCACTATGTTAATTTTATGTTATATTTATATGTTACACATTCCTTTTTTGTATTTAAAACTACAATAAAGTCTTTATTATTATTATTATTATTATTATAAATCAATTGGGGACAAAATGACTTGATACGAATTTTTTGGACTTCAATATTCACTCTACAATATTAAACATAATAGTGGAATCCTGAAACTTGCTCGATGTATAAATGGAAATAAAAGTTAAAGATTACGTTGACTTCTAACTACTTCGTTCAAAATATTCGTGTGTGTTACAATTATGTAATACAATATGGAGGGAAGAGGGGTCCGCAGGTCTCAAAAAGCCCCTTGGGGGATCCTTGACTGGTAGATAATTGAGAACCACTGCTCTAACCAACACGAATCTTGATGTAATCGTCCAATACACATCGTTGCTCCCATTCGCCAAAATACGTTTTATTAGACAATAGTTCGCGTTCATATTACTGCAAGAAATATGCCATATGTTGCAAAAAGACAGTTTGGACTTCACGTAATTGGATGGGATGGAACAGAATTCCTCAAGAGTTACTTGTTACAGTTAGTTAGTTAGTTATTTGGTGCTCAATCCATGCTAGTAAGAGATCAAGCTTTTGTAAGTAAATTTATTTCGTGATAGATTCTAGTGTTTTGTCACAATTGGTGGAGTCTAATAACTCAACACTGAGATACCAGATTCTCGCATAGAATCAGTAGCAAATAGGCGGAACATTCAACCTTAACATTTCCAAAATTATCTACAATGGTAATTGAAATTCGACTCTCAATTAAGTCTATAAATCACTTTGCCGTTTCGAATCCTCCAAATGCAACGTATTTCCAAATCCTTAAAGATTTACGACAAAACATATCCGTTAATTATCATGACCAACGTTCATAATTAAATCGCCTTTAATTATCTGACGTCTTTGCATAGCTACAAACCACAAATATGTTTTGTTCATGCTACTGTGCCGTCGATCAATAATTTTTTTAAATATAAAGAATACATGTGCGGCGGATATTATGGACCACACACTAAAGGAGCTGATGGCAAATAAGACTTATGCGAGATAATAAGAACGACATTTAACGTTGTTCGAGTTTAACAGCTTAGAACACAAAAATAAGATAAAGTATGGCATATAACCGGTCAATATGTATCATTATTTTGTAATGATAAATAGTAATATTGCCGCAACTGAAAGCTGGATAATTTATGGATTGTTTGATCTGTGCGAATAGATACTTACATTTTTTTTATTTTTTTTTAAATATCGTATCATATAAAAGATCGTCGATAAACTCTGCACCACAGAGTTATTTAATAATAAAATTCGGTGACACATGTTTCGCTGGTTTATCGATGTGATATAGTGTCAGTAAATACACCGCGGTTCTTGCAATCACAATCGTGTAATAAAAGAGTATGATTTTATGATAATTGCAGCCGAGGATGGCATTTTCAAACTAATTAGGTTAGTAGTGAAAAGGAAAAAATTTGAAAAGAAAAAGGGTATGGGTCTATGAACTTCATTCAGACCAAACCTTTTATACCGCAACAATTAGATTTTTATATATTCAATGCGCATTGCCAACTATGATTTTAGAAAAAATATGTAAAACTCGATATATGCCTGAAGAAAGATTTCTGAAAAAGGTTGGTAATGATTTCGCATCAAAACAAATGAATAACAAGCAGACCTACATGTGAGGTTATGACACGCCGTTAAGGTATCCTCTATATCACACGGGCTTGTTAACCCAATTTTAACTCGACTCTATGTAAATATTATCTGTACTTTACCTTTTCTCTGACAAAATCCGGATCGGTGTAGATAGTTAGGGTGGATTTCTTGTAATCGGTTGACAGACTACTGGTGCTGATGGTATTGTACTTCATCTTCGTCGATCGTTCTTATCACATCCAAACACTGCACACACGGAGAGAGCGCCGGAGGAACACCAAGATAAATAAATTCAACGAACATACGCCAAGTTCAGGAACCTCTATCAGGTCCTAGGATAAGACGAAGCAGTCACGAAACGGCGCCTCTTAATTTCGACGTAACGAAAAATCGTACGTTTCCTTCGACTTCGTCCTAGGTTGGTCAACGACCGTTTTGTACAAATTCAAAACAGCACGTGCTGTATCCCTTCTTTTCTTTCGGTTCGGCCCTCTCTGTCGTTCGTACGCGAGGACTTTGACGAGGGGGCAAGTCGAAATCGCCACGAAAGGGGACTTCGAATTCGCGCCAATTTCGAGCGTTTGTTGCCTACGACGTCGAATTGTAGAATAAACGTTGAACGGAATTCTATCCTAGCTGAAAGTCGAATCCGAGTTGAACTGTATGGGGAAAGAGAGAGGGTGAACGCGATAACATCGTGCCCTCTCTCTCGATCGCAACGGCTCACCGGCGCGTAAGCGCGAAACCCACCAGAAGGTAACTGAGCGCACAGGTAAGCCTATGTAAAGAGCTCTGCGACGGATCGTAAAACGACGGGCTAAGTGTTTGTTTAGAAACAGGCAAGATTCCAATGCTTTGGGGAAATCCCTCACTTTGCTAATTTGGAGTTTAACCTGAATGAAAGTAAAAAGCCGCCTACATTACGCACTAACTTCCACAATGGAAGTCGATTCTGATCTATAAGAAGTCCCTAATTAATGAAATTGGGTAATTCGGAACCATTAGACTAATTTCCTTCTTCTTCTTAAAGTGCCGTCTCTTCTAAGAAGGTTGGCTATCATCATGGTTATTTTAACTTTTGAAGTTGCTGCTCTACGGAGCTACATTCACATCTATTTATTGTTAATTCTAATCCAGGCCAATTCACTTGGGAATCATATGGTAAAGTATCATTCATAACAGATTACATCGGTAAAGTGTAGTTGAGTATCCCGGACACGAATGTGGTGTAGTGTCACCCAAAGTGACTTAAAGCGCATGGTGCAAGAAGGAAGGAACAGTCAAAGAACATAGATGATGGCTAATAGTCTTGTCGTCAGCCTTTTAAAGCAGAAATACAAATGCCAAAGACTGTAGGAAAATCATTGATAAATTTTGCTGAACTAAAATACTCAAACTCCAATACTATCCATGATTTTCTTTTTTCTGCGAACAGTAAGAAAAGAAACGACAGAAGTAGAGGAAATACTATGAATACTAAGTCTTCTAAGAGTTGAACTTCATGGTTTTAACCTCAAGTTGCGGAATCCAAAAATGGGCACCAATAGACTTCAGAAATCGTTGGGATACAACTCCGTCCATGAGCTTTACCATGGCGTTATTAGGACATGTAAATATGAGTTACCAAGAATAATAATATGGGGAAACATCTACATCTTTTTCTTGGTTTTCGAATGAACAAATTCCCTAAAATAGTCATTTGAACTGGAACAATGAACGGCATCTCAGAAAATATGGGGCACTGGAAATACGTATGTACATCTTAACTGGAAGCTTGGTTACCACTAAAGCTATGCCAATGTAGAAACGCAATCTAGAATTATCTCGAAATGAGAAGGACCAGTGCTGGATCCAGCTGAGTACACGTTTTCTATAATCGGGGAATAGGGTGAATACTAAGTCTCTAGGTATTGAAGCTAAAATCAGAGTCTGCTACTTATTCATTTAATAAAAAACAGAAAACGAGTTGAAAGAAACCAGTGCAAAGTACTGAGCGTTTAAGGATATAAACGGCGCTGCTGAAGAATAAATATCGATTGAATTAAGAAGTCAACAACTACTATCGAGACCTGGCTTCGCCAATAAACATTTCCACGAGATTAAAATGTATAATTTGAAATTTTCAGAATGTACGAATCTTAGAAACACGTTTTAAATCAGCAAAGTGTGTAAATGTTACGAAGTAATTATATTCGGACATCGCACGCATCAAAATATTTTTAATGTCAGAACTGTACTTCGTGAAATAGAAAAATACAATTAGGGCGGTACCAATACGTAATGGTAATTCCAAGTATCAAGACCATTGTATGCGCCAAGGGATGGAAACTACAGTGAGTCATCGCAAGAACAAACGCTACCCTAAAACCTACAGTTACCGTTATCTCTACTGACCCTCACACAATTGACTTTAAAATTTAGAAACTTGAGTCACTTCTTTACAATTTATAAATATATCAACTCAAAAACAGGAAGAACAACAGCGTGGAACACAATAAAACACTAGAGTGAAGTCGGTTAAGCTTTCTACAAGTAGATATCCAGTAATAGTCCAAGAAAACTAGGACCGATAATCACATCGAAAGCGTCTGGAAAATCGCAAGAAGTTATTTGAGCTTAATCGAAGATGTACGCCATTGTACAAAGGATGAGAGAATGGAGAAATTCGTGCATATGATGACTGTATAGCAGCTTGGTCGTTAACAGTCATAATATATACATACATATATCGTTAGAGCACAATCTGGAGCTATAAAGAAATAAAACAAATCACCACTGGTTTCAAGGGTTGAATCAATAACCAGAATCTCAGGCATAATAAAGATATGTATAGTTCAGCGTTTCACAATTGGTGGTGCCTGAACATCCCAAGGGTCCATGATTACTTTACTAGGGTCCACCATCCAATTTTAGAATTATGTTACGTGTAAAATTGTCAAAAAGTATAGAACCAAATTTAAAGAAACTTATAACAGAAACACGAGTTCACCATTCACACTAAATACCCGTTTTATATCATGTATAGACAATATATTCTTTATGTATAAAACTCGCGTTTTTTATTTAATTGCCCAGAAGGGTGGCTTGGCTGAAGCATGGGAATCCATGGCAGAAACCGTGACATCTAGGGCTCCACGATAAAGAGTGTTTGGGAACCGCTGGTCTACATCATGACTGATAAATTTATCATCAAAAAATACAGTCTAGAACTGTAGGAACTGAAGGAAATCGTCCAGCTTTTCTGCAGTTGGCAAAGCAGACTGAAATAGAATAAAGTCTACAGAACTCCTATCAGAAAGCCCATCTTTGGGCGGAATTTTTCTGATCATTAAACAATGAAAGGGAAAGCACGTGAAATTCTAGAATTCAGCTTTACATGTTCACGCATCTCAGTTCCCGAAACAGAAACTACCCACAGACGAATAAAAATAAGATTAGGAAATCAATTAACAATGATGGAACGTGTCTATCTCAATAAATTTTTGAATGCTGTTGGAAAGAATGGAAATCC
The DNA here is from genome assembly GCA_038088585.1 of Chrysina gloriosa. Taxonomy (NCBI): domain Eukaryota; kingdom Metazoa; phylum Arthropoda; class Insecta; order Coleoptera; family Scarabaeidae; genus Chrysina; species Chrysina gloriosa. Next base: position 22,051,743 of record CM076093.1, on the reverse strand, counting down.
AAAGAATACGGAAGAAGTATCAAAGTCGGAATCTGTGGTAATCAGTTTCATCAATCCAAATCAGTAGACTCGTTAATATAAATTGGATTACCGGGATTTGATGTAGTGATCATTCTAGTTAAAGTAATAAACCCCATTTTGAAACCAATCCAACGCCCTTGTAATAAAACCTTGAACTCCAAAATACTGTGCTTTTTCAATTTGATGCACCGATCCAAAGCCCAAATAAAAAAGCGTAAACGAAGCTAGTGGTATGTTTGCTTTTAGTTTAGGAATTAATTGGAGGTTATAAGCGAATTAACCAAGGTGTTTATGCAGCATTCGTCTCAAACTAATGCGGCTAAGGTTCCGTTGCTGAGATCTGTGGCGAGTTGAGGTTATCGGGTTTAGGCGCACACTTTAGTATGCCAATCTCACAAAACTTTCTTCACGAACTTGCATATACCGCAGGAGTTGTTGGTGTATTATTTCGAGCAAATTTTTTTTTCAAAATTTGCACGGTTTGATAAGTTGGTGTTAATGAAGATATCCAATATAAATAATTAAAAATTAAACCCTCTATGTGGAGAAAGCTAGATCACTGCAATTCTGAAGATTATAGTACAAATAACCAAAATTGTCAAAACAGAAAGTACCAAAATGTACCAAATATATTAAATCTAAATAGAAAAAATGCGATTTTTTCTGGTAATTTGTATGCTGTTGTAAACTGGAGGGAAACAGCGATTTATCAATGGAATAACAAACTAACAAGTAGAAAAATTTTAAGAAATTTCAATCCTTCGATATCACTTTCTGCAATCTGAAGAAATGAAAGAATACTTTGTCAGTGTCGCCAAAAACATAAATATTATCGAATAAGCTCACAAGTCACGGCTTGTCAAAGTACATATTTGGAACTATCCAGATCTGATTGGTTCCCTAGTGAGGATAATAAGTGAGTTGTCGAAATTCACATTTTAAAATATTTAAATTGATGGTAACCATTTTTAATTCGGAAACGCAACGTGGAAGACTTTGTCGTACTCAAAGGAATGGATAGCTTTAGTCTTTAAAAGCTTTAAAACCTGAAGAGTTGGAAATTATAAAATACTCTAACATGCATAAGATTACTCTTACTCCTAGATACTCATATCTTCTAAGACCTCGAGTTGTTTGCTCGCTTAACCTTCCTATACTCACGTGAAAGTATGAAACACGTATACTATACTACATAAGTCGGTCTCACAGACCGTATGCGTGAGTATAGGAAGGTTAATCCTCAGTGCCCTTGTAAATTGGGTGTAAGACTTGTGCGTGTACAATTGTTTCCAGTTTTTCCTGTTTTTAGCTATAAAATATGTTCTTTGTTTAGTGCTTCTCTCATTACCGGTCCACGTTTCCCTCTGTCTAGCTTTGGTGTCTGTGTTCCTTAGCCTGGTGAACAATAAATTCTTTTAGTTAATCTTTCCTAATCCGTTCTATATTCGTGTCTCAGCCATCCTAATTGCCTTCCTTATAATATTTCTTAATCGTAATTCTTCCTCCAAAGTTGTTATTTTTATCTCTACGTGTTTCGTTCCCTATTCTACTAAGAAATTATATCTTTGTCACCTGAATTAAAGAATTTCGTCTTATTTGATTAGCAAAAATGATTTTGTTTTTAATTAAATTGATTTTCTAACTTTTCACCGTCGTATAAGAATAGCAACACCGTTCGTAAATTTCGATTTCGATTGTACAAGTAGTAACAAGTTCTATCTTGTCCATTTCCAAACTTAAGTTCGTTTAGTTCTTACTGCAGCAGGTATGCATATATTTTAGAGATGGGACGAATCCAAATTTTCTCGAATCCGAATCCGAATCCGAATCCTAAAGGATTCTCGAATCTCTCGAATCCTTCGAATCTCGAATCTCTCGAATCCATCATATAATTACAATAATAAGAAAGGACAGAGAGGAAAAACAATTTTACAGGAAAATTTTAAAGCTACTTTAATTAAAAACGATACAGTTTTTAAAAATATTTATTAAAAAGATTTTTTTTTTTTGAACATATTTATATTACAAATGAAATTAAAAAAAAACAAATTACACAATATTAAAAGATAAATTATGTTAAAATCTTGATGATTATGCAACAAGTTTTTATTTATATTTAATTTCCTTAGCATATGGAAATTAATATATCAATAACAGTACCGATATCTTTTCAGAAACTTTTGTGAATGAGAATAAGGGAGAGCTAACATAGATAAACAGCAAATATTGCACATGAAAATCTAAACACATATTTTAGTATATAAAAGAAAGCACTCAACCTAAAAGAAATAAGTGAGAATTTTAATTCAGATTTTTATTTAAGAAAACCAGCTTTCGAACTCGCTCTGGATCCAACCGACTACGTTTTTTATCCACTATGATGCCTGATGTGCTGAATAGTCTTTCTGAAATCACTGTTGATGGTGGTGTAATTAAGAATTTTTTGCTAGTTTCATCAAATTTTGGTATTTTGTGTTGCCCTTCCAGTATTTAAAGATGTCTGCAGTTGGTGGGAGCAGTGGGAGCAGGCATTTATTTCTTCTTCAGGAGATGAACTGTAATCCACATCACTGCAGGTAGCTGGGGTCATCAACTGAGAATAGTAACTCCACATACTATGACCTTGTTCAGTTAAAGATATATCTGTGGCATTTGCTTGAGTTTTCTCTGATGACTGCAGATCACCATTTGTTTGCATATAGATGGATGAAATTTCATTAGCCAGTGTCAATTTAGCTTGCTCAACGTTTTCTTTATTCAAAAATACATTCCCTTTGAATCGGGGATCCAGTAAAGTACCAATAGTATACAATTTCTCTGTCTCAACAGAATGGTAGCGCCTTTTTAGTGACGCAAGCAAATCATTTCGGAAACCCTGTACTGAACCTAATTTTGGTTTGAAAGTTTCTAGAGCACGAATGGTGCTATTCACTAAAGGAATTATTTCTGAAATTGTCACTTTACTTGAGCTGGCCACAAATGTAGCTTTATCAAACACTTCTAATATTCGTATAATATCTTCAATAAGTTTCCACTGTCGAGGACAAAGGTCTATCTGAATATTCAAGTCAGAAGCAGACAATAAAATGGCTTGCTTTTGTTCCACAAGTCGATTGAGCATGTGAAGCTGAGAGTTCCATCTAGTCGGCTCGTCTTGTATTAAACGACGACCTTTAAATACTAATACTATAATAAATACTTTGTGGCTGAAAGAACGAGAACCGAAGAGAATCGTCGAGATCTTTCTAGTCAGTGATTCATATGTGTCGTGATTACATGAGTCATCATTATTATTATTTTTTTTTTTGGATTCGAAAGATTCGAATTACGAAAATCGTGCGAAGATTCGAGTTTTCGAATCTCGAATCTTTTTCAGGATTCGATGGATTCGAGGATTCGCGGATTCGAATGTCCCATCTCTAATATATTTTTCTTACCTGTCTTATCTTCTCCACCGGCTATCCTAAATCAGTGTGAATTAACACTTCGTCGTTGCGAAAGTGGGTGCAATATAATACCTGTTTACTTTCCTGAAATCTATACAGGGAAAGGTAAACTTAAGGATCGTAAGGAATGCGGTTAACTTGAAGAAATTTACGAGTGGGGGATTACCGCGATGGATTGCTTTTCAATTTATCATCTGTTGTCGATATGGCTACGAGTACTTATATAACAAAATCCTATTTTATTTAATTATCTTTTATGGTTCATTTAACAATCTTAATTACAATAATATTTAATAAATTAGTAGCAATTATTTTCCGAAATTTGCAATTGTAGAAACAAGATTACAATTGGCGCCTTTCGAATAAAGATCCTCACAAGTTCTAGGAAGGATCAACACACGGATTTACGAGGACAAAGAAATATCTTTCTTGACTTTTTCGTAAATGAATATACGAGGGTGTCCGATAATAAAGGTACGTCTGGCTGTTATGCAAACTGCGCATACGCAAGATTGGTGCCGTGTCCATACCTTTAGATGGAGTTTTGCGTGTCTTACTATCGCTACAATCTACCAATAACGCAATCTCTATGTCCGGGTGCGATGTTTGCTGTTGTATCGAACGCAAGTGTTCTTAAACACTTGAAACGTAAAACATGATGACATGATTTATCAACCCTGCAATTACTCCTATCAGAAGGCTCATCTTTGTGCAGAATTTTTCTGATCATTAAACAATAACCCCTAAAATTCTAGAATTTAAGCAGTTTCACATGTTCATGCATTTCAGTTCCCAAAACACAAACTACCCACACACGAATAAAAATAAGATTAGGGAGTTAATTAACAATGATGGAACGTGTCCCAGTAAATTTTTGAATGTTGTTGGAAGAAATGAAAATTCAAAGAATACAGAATCTATGGTAATCAGTTTCATCAGTCCAAATCAGTAAACTCGTTGATATAAATTGGATTACCGGGATTTGATGTAGTGATCATTCTAGTTAAAGTAATAAACCCTATTTTGAAAGCAATCCAACTCCTTTGTAATAAAGCCCTGAACTCCAAAATACTGTACCTTTTCAATTCGGTACAGGTCCAGATCGCAGTGTAAGCTAATAATAAGTAGCTTCCAAAGACAGCATCGCTCCAAATTACCGGAAAAAAAAATAGGAAAATAAGGTTATTATAATTAAGTTACAAGTTCCTTCTAAACTATGATCGAATTATCTGAAAATGAAAAACTAAACGTGATTATCAGCATAACTCTACAACAAAGAGTCCAATGGCGTCAGAAATAACATCAGCAAATTGAATGATTACAGAATTATTGAGGTTGGTGTCCAAAAATCCGATTGTTGCACTACTTGTGTGGCACGTAGTGCCATCCTACTGAACCAGAGCTCACTCAAGGCAAATTCCTCAATTTCTATCCATAGAAAATCGATTGTCATGCCTCTGTAGCTCTTTCCGTTGATCGTAACGTTATTGGCATCATCATCTTCATAAGTTCTCATAAGACCTGTACTACATCTTATGATTGAGACGGACTATAGAGACGTGAATGGCTGTAGCAGTAGAGTCTAAAATGTTTTTTGTTCACGACTCAATTTAGTTTCCGGGAAACAAACCAACATGGCACATGTAATCGCAGAGTATTTGAACTGTGCGGTGTGTGGAGTTCAGATTTTTCCAAGCCGAAGGAGTTAATTAGAGCGATTTAAGCCGAAAACAGACGTTTGGCGCAAAAAATTCAAGATGGACGAACGGATCTGAATGAAGACAAAAGCCAGACCAAGAACTTTACACCAGGATAACAACTGTCCAATTGGCGAAAGTTTCATTAGAGAGCAACACCCCATACTTCAAATCGAACCAAACTGTGGTTGACGCAGCTGACTTGGAGGCTCCTGGAGCATCCTCCGTATAGACGAGATTTAACTCCCACGGATTTTTATGTATTCAGGCCTTTAAAAAAATTATTTTGACGTGGATATGTTTGCGAATCAAGTGGAATTGTCGTCGTGGGCTACTTCAACGAATTTGACAAGCAGCAGTACCGTGAAGGAATCTTGAATCTAGTTTGACGTGGAGGTAAATGTTTCGATGTGCAATGTATTAAAATAAATAAATAATAAATAAGAAATAAATATTTGCTGTAAATATAAATGTTACTGTAATTTCGGCTTGTACCTTTATTCTCGGATACCCTCGTAGACGAGGTGTGGCTATAAAATAACGAGACCGCCACTGAAACTTATCTTTTATTAAAAGAAGTGTGTAGTAACGAATGTTTATCACGTGCGTGGGTTTTTAAAATGGTTTAAGCGTTACCAAGATGACCGAGAAGACGTTTGAAGATGATGGCCTCGGACGCTCTTTCACATCAAAGACGGATAAAAATGTTGAAAAATGGATAATCTGGTCCGATCTGACCATCGGTTAACTATTCGTGCGTTTGCTGAAACTGTAGGAATTGACCAAGAATGCGTTTTTCATAAAGTATTTTAACATGCAAAGAGTGTGTGCGGAAATGGTTCCGAAAATTCTCACAAACGAACAAACAGGAGTTCGTTGAAATATTTGTACTGGCAATTTAAATTCCATTGAAAATGACCCAAACTTCTTGGGAAGAGTCATAACAAGTGACAAATCTTGGTTTTTTACTTACGATCCAGAAACTAAGCGTCAAGCCATGCATTGGAAAAGCCCATTTTCATCGAGGGCTAAAGAGGATCGAATGAGGAAATCAAAATTCAAAACAATGATGATTGTTTCTTTCAATATCCATGGAACTGTGTACCTTTCCTGGGTTCCTGAAGGTCAAACTCTGCTAATCAGCATTACTACCTTAAGGTTCTTGCTCAACTCCGTGAAAAAAATCAGAAAAAGAGGAGACCCGAATTGTGGAAAAGTCATGCGTTCTTTATCAGGACACACACTCTATTGTATGTCGGTACGTTTCTAGCCAAGTATAACATCTCAGTATTAGACCATCCGCCTTATTCCCCTGACCTAGCACCATGTCACTCTTATCTGTTCCCCTTGGTCAAATCTGCATTAAAAGGGACACGATATCAGACCGTTGAAGCTGTAAGGGAAAAATTGCATGCTTAATGAACGAGCTCGCAGGAGAAGACTTCCACCACTGTTTTAAACATTCACAAGGAGCGTTGTAGTCGTGAAGTCGATATTGGAGAGGATAATTATATATATGTATGAAAATAATAAAAAAGTTTTGCACCATCAATCTCGTTATTTTGTAGCCACACCTCGTATTATAAAATTAATTTGGTTCACTAAAATTGCATCAATTTCAATCATTTTGGTTATAATTTACAAGCAAATTAAGCACCGGTCGTAATCACACAAACAATCTAAATGACTCACGACCGCCTAATTACAAAACATGTTTAAACTTGGCTTATCTGCATATTTGTCCAAAATCCTAGTGTTGCACCATGTTTACGTCTGACCGAGAGGAAATGACAAAATTTGCTCTTGACATGGTGGTCATCTCTAAACGAACGCAATCGGTAAGATGATGACACTCACGCATCTTTACCTAATGAATTCATCAATATTTATATCCTCAACCGTTAGCATTACAAGTGTATTTATTTAAACAATTATTCCTCCTAGCATAACACACAAAACGTAATGTTTTGCGGTTTTGCGCAAATACCGCGAGTTCTGATACAGCGTCGAAGAATCTGGGTTAAAACAATTTTATCTCGGGATTGTTTCCGGCATTTTTGTCACAGATTTAATGGCGAATTTCGATCTACTTGCTCATTTACTGATGTCGATTACGGCATTAACGATGTATGTATTTGTTGTCTTAACTTACGTGGACTAATGGATACGCGTTGGAATTGCCCAAAACGTATACATAAGAGTCAATAGGTAAAGGTAAATGGGACTTTCACTTGAGAATCCGGTATGGCTGCCCATGATACATTACCTTCATCTAATTTAGAATTTTCAATATCTCAAGGTTACTTCTTTTCTTTAAAAATGAAGGGTTAATTTTCTTTTCATTTTTTTGGGTTCGTATTACCAAGCGCATCGTTTCAAACTTTATCTCTCAACACGCAATCATAGATACAATACAATTATACTATTTCGAAAAATAACCACAACGTGACGGTGCAGCCTTGTGCGAGATCGAACGATACTCGATTGTGATTGCTTCGAGTAAGTATAATGCAAGCACAAATCAAGACCTCACGAGTTACGAAATAAGTAAAACTACAATGACGTCATCGATGGGATATTCGAAAGAAAACGAAACAATAGGTGGTCATGAAACAATATCTTGTAAACTTACTAAAAGACTTGACTACATGTATTGTTGCCTTATCGCCTCCGCGACCGCTATTTCAGGAGTACCGTTGCGATCTGATAATCGACGGATGAAAGAGGAAAAATGAGAATTGCTTACCGATAGAATGCATTGAATTTTAATTTATATTTGTGCGTGATTAACGACTACGATAATTTGTATCGCTTTTCCGTGGAAGTCATTGTTATGAATAATGGAATCTTCTGATTGTGAGAGCCTAAAAGGTGTAATTTATACTTTGGTTTCCGTTATTTATGATAATAAGGTCCGTAGTAGCTCAATTGGTACGGCATTGGACTACAAAATAGGAGATCATGGATTCGATTCCCAACACAGTCATAACATCAATACGATTTTTACGGATTTCAGATGTACCTCTGAACCTCTGAAAATGAGTATCTAGGATCATTTTGCTTTGGTAACAATAGGCGATTGAAGCGTGCTCTCATGGAACTTTAGTCACTTCCTAGGATCGGGCATAAAATGCTGCTCGAACTTCTTTGTCGTTGCACTTTTATTGGTGTTCTCTTTCGTTAGATTATTTGTTTTGGCAAGCCGTTCAAAGATTTGATTTCACTAATCACATTAGTCAGTTGGGCTTCTAGTTCCGTCAAAATCTCCGTGAATCTCGCTAATCTCGATAATATGGCTATTAAACGGCGATCTGAGGTGAGTCCTTTGAAGTTTTTTGTTCCTTTTTGGAACTCCCCTTCATCACTTTGCCCGTTGTTTCTGGGGCGTTTATGATCTTTCGCCAGATCATTCTATACGATTTTTAGAGCGAAGCTCTTTTAGCGAGGTTCTTCGGCGAAAGTTGACTGGGAAAAAGTGAGATGCTTGAAATCGTCATTAGACATTGTCATCTTTTTCTCTCATTAGTTCTTTCTCCCTCACACGCACACACACACATACTCATCGCAGGAGCAACTATGAAATGCGTGGTATTTGCGTCTCCCCCATCAGATGGCCCTCTTATTATTCGGACTCGAATTTACTTCAAATTCAACTTCAACTTATTTATCATCGGTTTCGAAATGAAATACTTTTTCTTTATACATTGTTTATTCAATTATAGAATTTTACCTTTTATTCGAATAAGCATCAAATGTGTAAAGAGCTTCGCTCTTTTAGAGTGTCCCACGACACCTCTCTTTTTTTGGTAAAGCGTGCTTGTTGGGCACACTACTTTAAATCCTCTACCTGCTGGCCCCAGAAATCGGCAATCCGTAATTAGCTGAACCCAATGGCTCGTCATGGAATCGGGAGCTATTATTATTGCCGATTGTAAAATTTTGTGGATTTGACTTTTATAATATATTAAATTTCCTGATTTCAGCACGTACTGGAGATTACTAATTACTAGTCCGTTGTAAATAATAGAATTTTACGATTCTTTATTAAGCCTCCCTGACTTATTTCTGCTAACGTAAATATCCTTGAAAGAATAAAGTGAATAACACAGAAGTGTAAAGGATAAATGGATAAATCCGCATAAAGTTGCAGTCGCACGCAAGTGTTTCGAACTCATTAGTTCTCATCAGCACAGCGTAGCTTCGATAAAAATCGAGTCCAAGAGATGAAACAACAAATGGAGACAATTCGGAGACAATTCGGAGACAATTCGGAGACAATTCGGAGACAATTCGGAGACCGACGAGGAATTTGTGTCACCCAGTTAGGTTACCCTAATTGAGAACGACAACCACCTTGTGGTTGACGATGTTGGCCTCCTTGTCCAGAACCCAATTATCGTACTAATTAGGAGGATCCTTCACTGGATGACACGAATGCTTGATTTGTCTCTCTTTGTTGGTCCATCTTAATTTGTTCAGTTTTATCTACGCTGCGATATATTTGTAAGAACAAGTTTGGAACACGTGCATACAACCACAACTTAATTAGTTTTACTTTAAAAAACTCTTCGTACTCGCCAATTCGATCCCAACTTCATCAAATATTTTACTAGAAAGCCTTCATTACATCTATCTTCACCAGCCAAACTTCCATGTTTTGCTCCAACAATATATAACCGCATACGACCACCATATCAATCACCCTCACATCTCCTACGACCGCTAGTCCTTGCGAATTCCTCCCTCCACTTAAAACGGGGTTGCTTCGATAATTTTTGGCATTCCGAAGCAATAGTATATCGACAGTAGTTATCTCCTACAGGTCCGAAACAAGACGAACACCCTTATCCTGGAAAAGTGCAGTTCTAACAAAATCAAAACACACGGTGTTATTCAACCCCTAATTTCCTTACACGTTTCTTTTGAATTCTTTCAACTCTTGAACTTTTCCTTGGGCAACCGCACTAATTATTAAGCAATTTCAAAACGTGATAAGCAAAAATCCTATTCAAACGAAACACGCGGCGTCATTGTACTCCACTAGGGCTTCGCGTAGCTCATCAAGATTGTTAACACCATTACCATGACCTCTGTGATTATTGCAAAAAGTGCAGAAAAATCAAATTCAATGAGAACACGCAGCATCATTAACTCCAAATTTTCTTGCAAGTTACTTAGGAGCTCCAAGTGCTTGATCTGGTTACAATAGAACCTTAACTAACTCTTCCCCTGGCAAATTGTTAACACTCTCATGATGATAACCCTGACTATTTAAAAAATTAGGGCAGTTTCAAAATGTTATACGCAAAAGTCCAATTCAATCAAAAAGCGCGGCGCCAATCCAATTTTTTTAGGCTTAGGAACTGCAAGTGCATGGCGATATTTTAATAGGAATTCCATCTATTCTATTGTTCGAAGTAGTTTCAAAATTTGATACGCAAAGATCTAACGGGAGAAAAATATGGGGTGTTATTGAATCTCAAAATTCCCTTGCTAGTTGTCTGGGAATCCAAACAATTTAATCAAGTCCCAAGGGAACTTCAATTGATACATTTTCATTCGCATTCATGATCACGTATTTCAGTCAATTTGGTTTCCTTCCTCAATCAGTCTGCGCGGACGTTTCCAATTTTCGCAGGACGCTTGTAGTGTATTTCTTTCAATTTATCCACATCATGAACTTCAGTGGATTATGAAAATTTGGAAACGACTTTCTTAATCTCCAATTATATCAGATGGAGCCGCAATTTACAATAATTATAAGTGAGATAATCAGTAACGTTTATTTTAATTAAAGTTCATAATCAATTAGAAAATTCCTGCAAAACGCTCAAAATCTGAACGTATCAAGAGTTGCTCAACATAAATTCAGAGAAAATGTTGCGTTTTATATCAAACAAAATGGAGGATGCTGTGAAAAAGGCAGAACCATTAATAGTCCTTTAGATCTCAAACGTTTAGAATTCGCTCACGCTACGAGTTGATACGAAATGTTTTAAAACAATGATCGAACGAATTGTTTGCCTTTTATTCGGAAAACATTAGCCAGGTAGGAGTTATCATAACACAAGGATAATGCTTCAAGAAGAACAAAGTCCACATTTACTCTTATTGGAACGCGTCGATTGATGTAGGGTTGAACCTCCTTAGTCCAATAGGAACCCGGATTGGTTACATTTCTGTTTTTTTGGAGCGTTTTAACCATGTATGGAAGCCATGGCAAATTCCAAATTTATCTCAAAAGAACAAAAAACTAGATGGTGATTGAGATGATTGTGGTGTAGTTACTCACACTACACCACATCTAATCCAATAATTGTGTGATGAGATGTTTACCTCATCACACAATTATTGGATTAGATCTGGTGACATGTGTTTCGCTAGCAATGGGGCAAGCAATCTTCAAACCGTAATTGAGTAAGGGACGGTTTGAAGATTCTTGCTTCGTTAATAGCGAAACACGTGTCACCAGATCTAGTTAAATACATAATGTTGTGGTGAGAAGTTTACCGATGAGATTTAGTCTTAAAAAAGATACATACACAAAGAAACATTTCTGAGCAACCCAGATTTCGGGATCGGCTTAGCGCGGGGATGCAAATTTATAGCTGAGTTCTTCGAGCAATTGGACAAGGATTTAGAATTTCGCACCCTGACACTAGAATCCCTTAAGACGGTCCTGATTAATGGTACCACACACACAATATTATCATTGTATTAGTAGCATAAAATCGATAAACACAATCACATAACATCTGCTCCTTGTGCACCTGGCTAATGTTTTGAAGTGTGGCAGGATGTGGGATGTGGGGTCTACGTACACTTATAAAACACAATTTAGGGGTGTCGCTATGTATAGTATATCGGCAGCTTACTGAACTCTTCCTTGGAACAAACGCATTCCTTTTCATTTAAAAATTTTAATGCACACAGCATACAAGAGTATTATTAGTATCATTACCCTTTGTTAGTACAAATCATATCATTAAACTAATTGTATGTTATTATCCATACGAGTGATCCAAATAATTTTAGAAAAGTCGCGACCGAAAGGATGTGCATTTTCTCACGAAATCGTTCGTACATTTCCTTTTCTGATTTAGAAAATCGCTCGGACAGAAACGCACAATGCGTGCGTGTACGGCTAACAAGTTGTAAGTACTTATTTAATACTTTAGTTTTGTCGGGGAATACGTGAACGAAATAAAAATATATTTTTCATATACCTAAACTGTACACTTTCCCCCGTGCACGTTGCGCAAAACCATGATGCATCGCTTCGTCACGTAAATGATCTGCCCTGAAATCAATTGCGAAAGGGACAAGAACAATTGGTCTCCTCAGGTTTGACTTTGATTGTTATGTCTGTCGACATGCGACATTATTGTAATAACGAGAAAAATACGTCTAATTCAACATTCAAACTTCTCATTGCATTATCTTTATTGCGCACCATAAAAGAGATAAGCGACAAACTTTAGCTTCTTCGTTACGTATCGATTTAATGACTTGAATGTCAATAACATTCTAGTTGATAATTTTAATTTTCTGTATGGATCCGATATTTATCTTTATGAGCGTTTCCGCCAATAAACTAATAATTGGAAGACTAATTAAAAGAAAATTAGAATACGACGAATAGTAGCCGCGACTTTAGCTTGTACAACAATATTAAGTGATAACATTCTGAATATTTTAACCAACAAATTATAGAAATGCAGCTTTCCTTTCATTATCCTTTTATTGCGAAAACGCGACAGATGTTTTCAGCAAACACGCGACGAACATCTGCGAATAGGGTGGGACATGTGTGTATGTGTCAGTAGCAATATATTAAGACCTTACGTAAATACAGTGACAGCTTCTGCATAAAGACTTTAAAACATTGTACTTTTGCCTGTCACCCTTATTCCCCGAGCAACACCTAAATTATTTTTGCCCGTAAGCTTCCCTTAGTCCTCAATCTAATCAAATGGAACCAACATAATATCTCGTGCATCAAATTAAAACAGAAGAAATTTCAAACACAATAAAACAAAATTTGTAAGAAAAATCTTTTCCTAGTATCACAGGAAAATTGTAATTATTTTCTTTAATATCAAAGTGAAATGTGTCACAGAGTTAAAACAAACAATTCACATACAGATTTTCAAACAATTCTATCTGGTGTTCCACAGACCCATTCTATAGCTGCTCTACATCGCTGATTATTCCACAAGCTTTACATTTGCAGATGACAAAATAGTGCTTGCATCTCACAAGAACCCTATAACTGCATCTTCACATCTCTAGATACATCTAACAAAAATCCCAATATGGTTAAAGAAATGGAGAATTAGAATAAATGAATCGAAATCAATGCACGCCATGTTCTCACTTCGAAAAGGACTTTGCCCACCTGTCAAATTGAACAACGTCCAACTTCCACAAGCAGACACAATTACACAAGTATTTGAGTATTCGTCTAGACCAGGGGTCTCCAAACTACGGCCCGCGGGCCAAATCCGGCCCGCGACAGCTAATAGCTTATTGTTGTTGTCATAAGTTGGATAAAAACACAGAATGATAATAACTCGGATGTATTTACTTGCTAGGTAAAGCTTAATGGCAAGTATAATACGCAGAAAACTCACTGAAGTAATCAGTATGGCCCCAAGGCTGAAAAATTTGGAGACCCCTGATCTAGACAGACGACTTACGTGGCAAAAGCACATCTCCACTAAGAGAAAACAGCTCGGACTCAAGCTGCAGTAAATCTACTGGTTCATAGGACACAAGTTTTAGCTCTCATTGTCAGTCGAAAACAAGCTCCTTGTATACAAAACAATCATAATCCCAATATGACGTATAGAATTTAGCTATAAAAAACAGCTAGTCACTCTAACATACCTGCAGAGGTACCAGAAGAAGTTTATGCGCATCATCGTCGACGCCCCAAAATATGTACCCAATGTCGTCATCCAACGGGACATTCCTATAACCTCAATCAGGGAAAGGATCAACCCTCTCAGTGACAAATATCGTATACATAGAGTGTCTGATCGTCCAAATGTGTTAACTAAAAGTATATTCCATCAGTGCAATGAAGCCCAGCGTCTGAAACAAATCATAGCTTCCGACTTAGGAAATAAAAAAATCAAAGTAAAAGATAAACTCAAATGAATGTTTCAGATACTAGAAATCTAGAAACAAGTACGTAAGTTGGTTTGTTGAAGCCAACTCACTCATATCTTTAAATTACGTCAATGCAATATCTTATTGTCATAGAAAAATTGCTTATAAACGGATAAAAAAGGTATTAAAGTTTTGCAAGTAAATTTTTGCGAACCTCTAATCTCGTATGCGATGTTTATTTTTTAGACGTAGAGGCTTAAGCGCTGGTCAAATTTGGATCATATCTGGAGCAAGGTGAAGTGGATGTTTTAAAAGGTCGTGTTGGTTTTATCATGCGGGCTATAGATATAAGCAAAAGTTTACAATTTAGAGTAAGAAATGTAAATGCTGGTAAAATCCGGGACATATGTTAACTCTTAGAAGCCTGGTTTTCCAAATTAAATTTTAAATTATATCAATGTATTCATTGTATTTACCAGATAAAGGGAAAATAATAAAAAATATCATAACACATTTTTTATACATTTATTTCAAAATACAAAACCGGTATCAGTTTTGATACTTTAGGCATTTAGGGCTTAAGCAAGGTGCAGTGCATATTTGGATAGGACGTGTTTTGTCTACTTTCACAATCGGCTAGTATGCCTGTATCTAATGCCGAGTTCAATGAGCGCCGCGCCTTTTCTTTTTAATATGATTCTATGATACATAATTCAGTGCTTTCAAAACAACACCTGTTTTGCCCATTTTTCAAATCATGTTTGTCTTTTACACTATTTGACTTACTTTTATTTCATCTAATCTTATAAATAAATTTGACAGATTAGTTGTGACAAACACCGTATATATAAACAAAATCCGATATCACAAAAATTCAAACTCTTCGGAACCTTCTTTTTCTTCTTAATCGTGTACCTTTTACCGTTGGAGTTGAGTTTGTTGTCCACACTTCTCTCTCCATTGCTTTCTACCTTCTTCTTCTTCTTCTTTCTACTTCCACTCGCACACCATCACTCCGCGTTTTTTCTGAGTCTTCCCCATTTATTTTTCTCCAACATTCGCGCTTTGTGCACCTTTTCCAACAGTGTCAGTTTGCATACGACGCACATGGTCAAACCTCCTCAACTGTCCCTTCTGTATTTTTCGTCTATAGGTGCCGTTTAAATGCTGCGATAAATCAGGTGAATACGAGACATTAACTCGATTATTTCTCCTCCAAATAATCGATTGTTTGACGTGCTATATGAGAACTGGTATAGGTATCGTAAAAGGTTATCCAACGAAAACCTTCACATGAAATTTCTATTCTGTCATATAACTGCTTTTCTTAAACGTTCACTGTAAGCAAACTACTCGGTCAATTTCTAAGCTACCACTATTTTCACAATATCAAGTGCCTAAATGTTACGTAAAAACATAAAAGACGCCCCCTTTTACAAGGAAGATGTGTAAACGGTGAACAATAAGGGCGCAATGATGGATTCGTGTGGTACACCAAAGGTCATGTTCCAAAAGGAAGGAGTTTCCTCGCACACGTTATCTCAACAGACCAAAATTGAAATTATACGTGTTGCTTTTGAGTTGGTCAAATTGGCTAGCTTTTTATTCGGTTTATGGTACTTGTTAAATGACGTTGGCAGGCTCCACGATCAACTTTGCATGAGTTTCTTAACTTATGTACTTCAAAGTAAGTTGTTCGAGAAAAGAATAAGCATCCAGAATTTCCATAAGTGATTACCTATTCTAACTTCGAAATGCAAGTACAGATCTGTGCATGCGTTTCTACAAACTTTACACTGAAACTTCCACAAATCTCCTCCACTACTTAACTTACTCCAGACCAGCTCCATGCTCCAAATTGTTTACCACAATTACAATTTTCTTCTTTTTTTTCTAATCTAATGTCATATAACATTGTCATTCCGTTGTCAAATTTTGACGAATGTAGTCGTGCGCGTAATTTTCACCGATAAATTAACGTTTTCCACAAAATTTCCCATTGAAAATGTCCGTTGAACTCATTTCTACTCCAAATCCCCATTACATACCAGGGTAAGACCTTTAAGTAAGGAAAACTCATAATATGGTAAACTACGACGTAAATTCACTTTTAGGTATACGGGATTTTGCCCCCAATATAAATATCGAATCGGGGATACTTACGGCTCGCAAACCCATAAACTTCTATTAGATCCAACCGTCAGCCATGCGGAGAAATTGGTGCTATCAGATCGAACCATCGACGATTACCAAGTAAGTTTTCTCATTTATAATTTTTTAATTTTATGCTTCAAGGGGATTCCTAAGTAATTTCGAAAATTCTTCAATTAATAGCGCTTTCGATAAAACATTTCTCAAGGTACCTGGCTAAATCCCAAGTAGAAAATCCGCGTTGCATATGAGGTACTCAACTATTTACTTTGCGAATCAATGTCTTAAGCCATTGTCACGTATTAGGTTACCAGGCACTCTTAATCCATATGGGACTCGGTTATAGCAACCTCTCCAAAAATGTTCAAGCGCATTGTGATTCATTTTGATCATGTTTAAAACGCGTCATTGAAAGCAAGAAAAGTTAATTGCATATGAATTAATAGGTATCGAGACCTCCACAAAGAGATATTGACATCGTGAATGCCAGATTTACTCGAGGTGATGCGATTTATAAACATCCATCGGTTCCTGGTTATGAAGGTGGGCAATTAAAAATTTCGATATTACACCTAATACACGCAAACTCTTCACTTTAAGGTTTTGTTCCGAGATTAAACGGCCTATTCGGTCAAAGATATTCAGTTCAAGCCACCGAAGCGCTTTCCGAATTCGAACAGCTCCAAGACAAGGATAAAGCCGCCCTCAATCAGTTGGTAAGGCAAGGGGCGTTGCAAGATGGTAAATGGAATCCGAAAAATCTTGAAGATCGAGAGGTATGGCATCGATGCAGATAAAATCGGATCCTAAGATGATGTAAATAAATTCTTGCAGATCGTGAAGAGCGAGTTTAAGTTACCTTTATTGGCAGTTAGGCCGGAATGTGGTGGAATTCTTAGGAATTTACCAGTAGATGAACCTCCCTTAACTCCACCGGATCACACAACAAGTCCCTACTTTATGGACAATACGGATCCGGAGAAATATTTGAAGGATTGTAAGAAAAATCAAACTGATGATTGTTTTGTTAATATGTTTTATTGCTTTGCACTTCTTGGGTGAAAAACTGGCTCCAGCAGGAAGCCAGGAAGGACTTCATTTGCGATATATTCTTCATATATGCGAGAGAAATGCTAGGAGTACATAGTCCAATATAATTTTATTTAAAAGTCCATGGGGAGAGACGTTTCGAGGTTAAGGTCACCCCTTTTTCAATATCGGTTAATTTCCAATGATGCGGGGGAAAATCCCGACAATGCACCATTCGATTGTGTACTACGAGCATTTTGCTTGCACAGTTATCATCAATCAAGAACCTTTTTCATTATTTCTCTAAATTCTGAAATACTGCGGAGTAGTACTTTGACCATAAAAATTGCTTATTTTATCATATTAGCGATTTTGTCACACTCCCAGCAGAGTACTGGGGTACTAGAGAGAATTTACCTCCGCAGGGAGTTAGATTGGTCTCTCTCCTGTTGATGCTCAAAAATTTTTATTGTGGTAATGAATAACGAAATAGGAAACAGACAATACCTGGCAAGTTCTGAATGAATAAAAGGAAGCTGTTAACGACAACAGTTGTTGTCGAAAATGTTAAATGAGATCCTTAGTACAATCCTCCTCGCATTTTCAAACACTGCTACAGTTGTCTTATTCAAAAACAGTTCGGTACGGAGCGCGCAATGTAAGCCTTGCAAAGCGGAAAAGATTTAGAATGCTCTTTATTCAATCTCCTCCAAAACTAGATTTAATGTCAAAATAATGACAAATCTGTCAAGAGAATGCACATTACTTTTGCATAGACCAAATTATCCTCGCCAAGATGTATGAAAGATTATACAATTCCTTCGCCCAACAGCAAAAATACAGTAACATTCACGCTACTTCCTCATATAATTGGTAATATTTTCCCTGTTCCGTGTAGGTTTTACCGGTCACGTACCATTTGGGTATGCGTCCTTCGGGAAAACCAACCAGGCAATGACCAACAGCGCCTTGTGCGATTTTACCTCCAACTATCGCAAGAGGTTGAGCACGGAATGGGCTCCCGTATCGATAAGCAGGCCTGACCCACCACTTCTGATCCAACCATCGGAAATTTACCACAGACACGTCGGTCAATTGCCTAACTACGCTGGACATATTCCAGGAGCGATATTCAGGTACGAAGAATTTATATTTAGTGATAGATATACTGTAAGGAAAAGAGCTGCAAAGCTTTTATTTTTCTCCGAAAAGCTCAAAATTCGCGTTTTCTCTGAAATTCCATTTTCTCGCAAACGTTTTTGTGAGGTAAGAACTTTAAAACATTTTGACTTCGTTCCAAATCATCTGTTCCTCGCAGGTTGTTGTACAAAATATGTCGGATTTGTTGCTGGGTTTAAAACCATAGGAATCCCATTAGAAGTAACTTTGTTCGTGGAAATAGGCGTCATAGGATGCAATATACGCCCACTAATAAGATAAGGTGAAGTACATTAGTGTCAGTTTTATTCGACTGTAATGTCATAAAATGTTCTTCAACGTTCTGTTTGGTTGTCGCTTCGTTGTTCAACCATTTCTCCTCCAGAAAATGACGTTTGTGTTTAAAGAAATGGTAATCAGTTGACGGAACGATTAGTAAATATGGTAAAAGTTTAATAGTTTTACAATGCATATTGTACAGCTTTTTTAATTGTTGTTCTCGATGCATATTGCCGCAAGCTACCATTAAGCAGCAAGACTCCATTTTTCTTGATCGATCTCAGTTGCTAATCGTGGAATTTCTGATGCATTTCACCGGACTGAGCGCAATACTTCTTGGCGTTGATAATTTCCCTAAATTCAAAGGTTAATAGTAAACTATTAACGAAAGCCAAATTGTTTATTCAAAGAAGAATCAAGATAACTCTCTACAAAACGACCTAATTAGGTGCGTTAATTGAGCAGCCACAAGGTAGCTATGCAATGGCTTACTAAGCAAGTATAAATTGCGTATGCCATGGAAGAAATTATGCTTTAGTAATCGCAGACCATAATTTGGTCTTTATGAGGCATTTTTGATCAAATCTATCTCCACAAATCTTCCGCATATCTGGCCACTTGTCTTTTATTAATTAAATAAGTGTTACAGTCTACCATAAGTTGAATGTTTGATTTCTCTTAAATTCCTAGATCTTATTTCTAATTTCCCTTTTGGCCACTTATCGTACGCTGCATTTATCCTTCTTTTTGCTACGTACCCGTAATTTTGGTTTAACCACTGAAATCGCGAGAAGCTATCTGTATTCCCCGACTACGCGCGGGGATTGGGGCACTTATGTATGTCAAGTTACGGTTTAGTGAAAAAGAGGTTAGAAAAAACACAAGAGCTCGTCCTTAAAGCTTATATTGGACAATTACAATATTTACGGTAACAAAATGTAAAAAAAAAATTAATGGTGGTTAAATAAAGCAGTGGTGGTTAAATAAAGCAGTTGGGTTAAATAAAGCAGTGGTGGTTAAATAAAGCAGTCGAATCAATAATAACACAATAAATGATGTTAAACAAGGCACGCTTGGGCCTCGTGGAGGCTGAAATAAAGCAATTAAGACCTAAAGAAGTGGCGACGGCAAAGGGCAGTAATAGCAAGGGCCTATGGAACCACCTTCGGTGTACGTCAGAACAAAACGGCAAGCTGCTGAAAGAAAGAATGGGTGATACAATCAAACCTCGAGTCCTGGAATCTTGATTTCGAGCAATGGGGCTGAGAACGCGCGCGCTAGAGGACTACATGTATCGTACGCGTTCTACCACTGGACTGAGCTAATCCAAATGGGTGGATTAAACTAGCCCCGAGAACAGATCGAATATTTTCCGTTTGGATAGTAAAGTACCGAAATACCGAATTTCGAATGTTGAGCATAAGAACTCGAGTTACTCTATCGTAAAGTTTTGAAAAATGATTTGCCGTACCAGAGGCTCGAGAGATATTCGAAAAATTTCTTCCTTTTCTCCTAAGGAAAACGGTTTTAAGGAATTAAAGAAATGAATTGCAGCCAATCAGAAGCGGACGAATGGAAACTTTCAATTAGGGCATGCAGAAAAGAGAAAAATAAACTACACGCGAGGGCTAATTGATAGTAACCTCCGGTTTGGTCACGTCTTCCACGTTGACGAACAATGTAGGCTGTAAAAGACAAAACAGACTAATATTCTCCAGGCTGTAGTTCATATTGCCTGAAATAAATCAAAACTACTAACTTCTAGTAGAGTTCGCTGAAAACAAACAGAAACTGCCAAAAGTTGGTTTGGAGTATGTTGTAAAACAAAATATGGACAACAGTGGCGTTGACCAAACGCTTTTAGTACGCGAAGTGTAACAGCACCAATAGCCGGCCAAAGTGGACCAGCAGTTAGGTTTCTTCATCCGTTTTGTTTTCGTTTCTTGTTCTTGGGAGGATGATGTTTTTTGAGTTGTTCAGGCTGCAAGATCAACCGCACCCCAGTACGACCATATCTCGCTAACGTTTATGGAAACCTCTACTTACCCCTAGGACCAGCTGTAAGAGGCCCATGACTTTTCCTTTGACGCAGTATCGTTTTGTTTCAATGCACCAAACATCGTTCGCTTGAAGGTAGTGACTATGAACTATTGTAAAATAGAAGATAAGAAATTCCAAAATCGAAAAGTTGCCGTAAATAGCTAGTACGTACATAGTGCAAAATAGAGAATGCTCATCTTATTCTAATAATGGGAAAAGTCCTTAAACGCCTTTGTTTGGGAAATTCCAAACACGCGAATTTGTGTCTAGAACAAAGGAAACGCACAAAGGTGCCCACCAATAGCCAGGCGGTCCTACCAAGTAAATTTGCGTCGTGTTCACCGGTGGGAATAATTGGTTTTATTATTTCGATCCCACGAACAAAAATTTCAATTTAGCCAAACGTGTGAAGATGAAAACAAGCAGTCTAAAATCCGACATTTCATGTGCAACGATCGACACCAAACACCTTCACGTTATTCAGGAATAATTTCAAGTTCAAGACTCCAAAAATATTTTACAAATAAATGATTATCTCTTTCAGATTTGGAAAAACCTACGGTAACGACTCCAGGGACGCTAAAAGATGGTTAAGGGGAGATTTCAGCACGTAAATAAAAGGCGGATTATTAGGAAAAATATATATTCTCTAGTATTCTGAAGGAACCAAAGATTACAAGCCATCAATAAAAAAATCACTTCCAAATTTTAATTAGCAGCAGATCCACGCTTCTGATTCTTCCAGTTTTGCAAGATATCGGCGGCCTTTTTCAGATTTTCATCTTTCTACATACACACACAGACATAAAAAAATGGTCATTTCGTAAAAACGTTTACTCATTTTGATAGTTCTTACCTTAATAAAGCAATACCTCACAAAATCTTCGGCTAAATTTTTATGCGTTACACCATAAAACGCGCTCACCGGAATACCTTGCAAACCCACGTTCTTGGTCATCCATTTCGTGAAACGATAATCTTTATATTGATCTTTTTCGGCGTTTAAATCGACGTTTGGTGCTGAAAAAATTGTATGTTATAATTTGAGAGGTTGGATTGAAGAATGCGTTTCACGGTTATACCGATCTTCAGTATGGCTTTGTGAGATGAACCTACATCTCGGTATAACCGTGAAACGCGTGTATGAATGGTGAGAACAGCTTTCTAATTGCAATTTTCTCACGGTGGATTAGCCGAGGAGCGCGACTATGGCTACTGAAAGTCTGTGGCAACTTAGTTCTCCACTTCTGTAGAAGGAAATAGCTGCAAAGATGCGTATTTAGGTACATAATTGGAGAATTCTTAATTGGATTATCCCATATGTACCAAAATCAAGACTTCTACATCTAAAATATTCCCCAGAATAAGCTGAAAGCTTAACCGAAATAACGGAACGACACTAAATTGCTTTGTTTTGAAACATAGTTGGCGATGCTGTCCTCGTTGTCAACGAAACACGCGTTCCTGAAGAATTAACAGTAATCTGGCATTAAGTTACCGACTCAATTTAGTGTCAGTTACACTACAATCCTTGGACTAGGAACTCGTAAAATGCTGATTCCTAATCCGCGCCCAAACTTAGAGCAACCTCCTCTGGTTTACCAGCGCTGATCTGCAACCAGCATCCTACATGTTCCTAGCCTTCTGATCATTGCAAAAACGAAAAGAAAAATTGCGGATTATTTCGGGTGAACTACGTACCTAAGGGGGACCAATCAGCGACCATGAAGTATCCACCCTCAGGAACCGTAGGAACCATTCCGACATCCGACAAAAACTTAGCCATGTAATCACGTTTAGGTTCTAGTTCTTTGGGTAAAGATACGAAATAACATTCGGGTTGACCCAACCTGGGTAATTCCTTTTCGAATCCCAACGCGACAGATTCCTGGATCGGTGTCGTACAAGTATAGACGCAATTTTGATGGACCACTTGCAAGTTTCGCATCAAATTCGCCGGACCGTAAGCCCAGCCCGTCTTCCAACCGGTCACGCTGAAAGTTTTCCCGGCAGATCCGATGGTTATGGTCCTTTCCCACATTCCGGGTAAAGTAGCTGTTTTTTTGGGGAAAAAATGATCATTTTATTTTAATTTCGTTCATAACCTCTAAATATGGTATAGCTTCCAAACATGACATTTTCTAGTAAGTATTGAAGTGCTACCAATCTATAAGTTATGCAACCAACTTGACAGAAGTTACGTGACAAACAATCTTGAATTCACTGTACCTATCCTGATGTGTTTGTGAGGTTTGTATACGATCCACTCATACACCTCGTCGGAAATGCAAAGTACGTTCCATTTCTTGCAAAGATCGGCGATCATTTCCAATTCAGCCTTGGTAAATACTTTTCCCAGAGGATTGTGGGGAGTATTTAGGATTATTAGTTTTGTTTTTGCGTTGAATAAGCCTTCTAATTCGGTTGGATCTAAGGCCCAATCGCCAGAACTGATGGGAGCTGACTTCTTTTTCTAAAATTTAGCAGCAAGGGTTTAAAATGTAATTTTTCCAATACTGGTAGGCGTGTAGTCTTTATGATTGATAAGACGTTTCTGAATGTCATATGTAGTTGCAAAATAAGACATTTCTTATAGTACAGCTTTCATCAAATTTATCTTGAGATCTGAATTGATAGTGATTGCCAGATTGACTGTGGTGTAGTATTACTTACACCACTAACTTTATGATAACCTAATTCAAAGACTGGGAATGTGATTGCATTTTGGAGCGCCGCAATTTGTTAAGAAGTTAGTTAAAAAAATTGATACTATATCACATTGGGCAACTCCCCATCACCAAATTATGTAATTAAATTCGGTGACACGTGTTTCCCTAGCATCCTCAAAATGTAAATTACCTAATGAACCGCGACTTCTTAAATTCTATTTATACAAACTAAACTTCGCCCTCCACAACTCGGGGAATGTATTTTTTTATCTACTAGGATGAAAAATTGTTCCTAGAAAGGTCGTCCCAAATCTCGTGAACACGTCTGTTTTTACGCCGACTCTTCTTCGGACAATTTTCTATTTACTAACCCACATGGAAAAGACCAACTAAAACTAGTGCATAGACAAGAAGGGGTGGTAGGGAGCGTAGCGCTGATTTTGTACCTGCACGGGGCACGATATAAAAATGGAAAATTTACAATTGATAAGACAGATTGATTCACCGTGAGAACTAGATGCGTATGAAGCGATACACACACACAAAACTACAAATCTTCTAAATCGAGACGGCGGACCGATCCAATCTAGTTTATTCCGACTATTATAATTAAATAAAATAATTAAGTTATATTGCTCGTGAAGATTTTCTACGACTTCAAATGTAATCTAATTCAACAAAAATCCACGAATGGCTTTTAATGATAGAAGCTGTCACAATTAATAAATAATTTACAGAATTCAAACGCGATCGTGGAGTGTTCAATAAAGAATTTCGTAAAGATTGTGCTAACACTGGTGAAAATATTAATGCTGTATGTACCACGATTGAAACCAATCGGCTTGTAACACGATACGTAAAGGCACCAAATGTCAAATTAATGAATTATTGAGCATATTCTCCTGTTTTGTGATGAGCCAACTTGAAATAAAGGTTTCAAAGATTGATTCCACCACATAGAAAAGTATATAAATATTAAGGCATCCTATCCTGAAAACAATAAACTCGCTCAAATCCATCAATTTCTATTACTTAGAATATATAATTGTGACCTATTTAAATACGTATCTTTCGAATTATCTTCACCACTTTTTAGGTCAAACGATAAACAAATTTCAAATATAAATTGCAAATTTGAAATTTGTCTTTTATTTAATCCAGAAAGTGGAAATCCGAAGGATAAATCGTTCCTTACTGAAAACAAAATACAACCGACGTATTCGTTCTTATTTAAGCCCCGGATTTACTACAAGGCTAAATCATTCAAGGCCAATTCGCACTAAATTGTACAATTAACGAAAACAATTGTATCAAATAAACATTCATATCTTTATTGCCATATCTACAAACAAATATGTAAATGCAATATCATTGCCGAGACATATCTCGACAAATGTTTCGATTATCGACGAAAGAGAAAAACATGTTTATCCCGGAATTATGTGTGATTTTGATTTTATCATTTCCCGGTTTCGGAAAGAACTTCCTCCCGCGGTTTTTACCCCAAAATAAGTAGGTCAAACTAGAATAACAACGCGCCGCAATGATTAGATTTGATCGACCTTGACCGTATAATTATTTTTTATAGGCTTTTACGACCGGTGTTGATCACGGAGAATTTTCGGTGTTTAATAAAAAAAAACAACTGTAAAAGCGGATTTTCAGTGCCCCTGTCGCGTTTGCCACATATCTCGCACTATACCGTTATTATTAGAATTGCTCAATTTGTGCCAATAGTACTACGACTATCTGAAACGACTGTACTAGAACAGTAACATTGCGCTATACAAATACAGATGGCTTCATACTATACATGGAAACTGAATGTACAGTATGTATTCGTATAGCGCAATGTTACTATTCTAGTACAATCGTTTCAGATAGTTGTAGTATTATTGGCGCAAATTGAGCAACTCTAGTTATTATAGTGGGAATCTAAAGACGGTTTCCCGGTTTTCAACATAAATCTGCCGGTCTTCAGTTATGGGGAAAATAAGTAGAGAAACCTTAGATAGGACAGGTTTAGAATTAACACAAGCCCTTACTATAACCTTTTCGATGCTCCTGAACACAAATTTCGACAACTAGATTGTCATCTTCAATAGAAAATGGAAAATTCACGCTTGACGCTGTTTTCCTGAGATTTTCCACAAAAAATAACGACTTGATTATAAAAATATCACAGGCTATGCACGGCATTAAAGTGGTTAACAGCGAGTTGAACCACTACCTATGTGTGATGTAAGCCAATATTTTAACAGTTAGGCTTATATTTGGAGTAGTACTTATGTAGTGGCTTAACCTGCGGCTAGCCACCTAAGCCTGGTACATAATCTGTATAGTCTGTGAGAAATATACATCTAGGAGTACTACTTTGATATAATTGATATGGTAAGGTTAAATTAAAGTTATCACATATCACAGCCCAAAAAAATAAATCTACTTTTATCTGTTATATTTATGCAAACAATGATTAGTATTTTTAATGGTACTCGAATGATATCTATTTATACACACTTACCAATCTCAAAGGTATAAACCTAGGGACTCCTCCAGCCGTTCTAACCATGGGTTCGTAGCAATCGAAAAAGGGTTCGATGATAATAGCTTCATCCCCTTCATCAATATGGCCCAATATGCTCGAATACAAAGCTTCGTACGCACCAGCAGTTACTAGCACTTCAGTTTGAGAATTTATTTCCCTCCCTATTAATTGTGAATATAAAGTTGCCAATGCCTTCACCAACCTTGGGTGCCCCTAAAAATCGCTCAACATTGTCTGTACTGGTTTGTTTTATATAAATACAGGCTCACTTACAAATCCGCGCGTATATTGATGTAAAAGGACGTTCTCGTTGTTGCAGACGGTTTTCAACGCTTCCGTGACATAATCGGGTGGTGCAAAATCCGGGAAGCCCTGTCCTAGATTTAGGGGTTTATGATCGAGAGCCAATTGTATGTATTCAACCCTAAAAATTATGGAGCATTCGTGGGGAATTTGAATTGGATGTTTTATATTTACCAAACGCTTTTCTCGTTTCCCACGAACTTTGAAGGTAGTTTAAACTTATTGTTGTCTTGAGCCATAGCTGCGGTCACACTAAAATATCTATGAGTATTTTTATCTGCGATATTAACTGAATGAATTGCCTAGACTTTAATAACATCTGAAACATGTGCTGTCAGCTAAGAGGAATGAGCATTGTACGCTTATACTTTCTCTAATTATGTAACAAACACAACGATTATTATACAAAATTACCTACTCCTACTACGAGTCATTTTAAACTAGACTTTGACAGCGGGTTCAGAAAACATAACCTAAATACTACAACTTACCGACTGATATGACAGTTCATTTGATATACCGCGTGTTACAGAGATGTAGTGTTGGTTGCATAAGCTCTATAGACAGTGATTGAGTGGTTGTCGAAACATAAATGCAATTTGAATGTAAAAGTCTATTATATGTATGTCTGTAAAGCAGAAGTATAATATATGTAGATGGGATATGTGGTGAAAATTATCATGTTGATGTCAATAAACGTCCAGATAAGAAAAATGTTGGCACGTTTTTAACGATAACAATACCCCAATACCGAGTGTTATCAATGCCAAAAATACGTCTTTCTATAGTCTACTGTCCCGTGTCTTTATTGATGAATGTAATCACGATGTAATTGATTACAGATGAGTGTGAAATCTTATCTTAATCTTTTTATACATATATAATTACATATATACATATTTAAGATTAATTATGTATGCATGATGTGTATAAATTATTACCTTAATGGCATTAAACTTCTAGATAAGCACGTTTTTAAAGATAAAGCGCTCTAGTGCGGTATTTTATCAACGGTATATACCATAATATGGAACGGAGGGAGTAATTCCTTTTGGGTGTGTTAGAAACCAAAGGAAAATGTCAGATGACCCTTCCAGAACTATTTGTTAGGATTTCGTAAATTACACCATCTTGAAATTTTACATTTTTGGATAAAATACCATTAGCACTTGGGGAAGTAAAATCAACAACTTCCGGAAGAAATGAAATCAAACGTCGACTGTTTATGACTTTGAAAGTGGTTTACTCCAACAACAAAACTACTACAGTGGAACCTGACAAAGTTCATAACTCTAATTTCTCCGTAAGTCGAATTCTTCAGATGGCTGAAAGACTATCGGGCACATATCTACTGATAGTTAAATTGCCCGCGAAATCCTTTGTAAGCCTATATAAAAAAATAAAAACTTCTCTCATGTTGTAACATCTTTACATATTAACGCACATAATCCTGATACTACACAGTAACATATGCAATTTGTTTTGGTGTTTTGAAAGGATGCGTAAGGCTTGTAAACGAATCACCAGTTGCAAAGAAACAAAGCATTGTTGTTATACATTCTGTATATCTTAAGACCACTTATTTCAATAACTATTTCAATGTATTTTTCAATCATGCTGATATACGATTCAAATTCTTAAAGAAAAAGCTACCATCTCCCTCATTTCAATCGTTCAGTAACCGAATACTACCATAAATAAGCCGTTGTTGCCTTTGGGATCACTGCTTTTACGTCTTTCGTTTGATATTTCAAAAATACAAAACATCACCACCGTAGCAGACACTAGTGATACTAATGATGTACTAATAAGTCGTCGTCCCTAGTGAATTACTTCGCAGCTTTGATTCCAAATTTTGGTCAGTTGATTTTGACCCGGTTCCTAGCTAGTTGGACACTTCTATTATAATGAATACCCGCCTTTATGGAAGCTGGAAGCATGCGTAGGAAGCCATATAAACGCAATTAATAAATTGGTACCAATGTAGATTACCAAGAAGAAAGACTTCAAAATTATTTACGCATAAAACTGTTTAACGATGAGATTGTCGTTATTTTTTGGGAGCTGGCTACCGGTAAAAACTGTATTTATTTTAAAAAAGTAACACGTTAAAATATTTACATATGTTCCACGACTTACGAAAAAAAATCAATTGAATTACTTTCAGGTAATTAACACTATTAACGACAGTAAAAAAATTGCTCAACACAAATCGTCGTCGCAACTATGTGTAAGCAATTACCTAAGCCTAATTTTCTAAAACGATGCATTTTTCTATCGCCTACGTGTACACCTTTTTTATAGTTCATTGAAGTCAAGGTCTACAATCCGTATGGTATGTATTTGATAAAACAAAGAAGCGTGAAACGTAGCGCCTGTATTAATGATTCATTAGGCAGATAAAAACACAAATAAGAAAATACGTATTCGTACGTATACACGAATGCATTCTGAATACCACAGAAGAGAGCGACAGTGAACTTTGTCTCGTTTTAAATGTTTGCCTAAACAATTAACGCAATTGGTGTAAACGAGCTCCAACATTAAGAATTCTAATCGATTGTGAGTGAAAAACACTTACCAGAAGGCTAGAACAGTAAAAGGTATGTTAAATGTTACACTAATTATGTGGTAAGTGATTGTTTATTGTTTCTCTTACCAGTATGCTGCGGTGCTGGGTGGATTCTCTTTGATGAAATTCGCACGCTTGTCTTAATTAATTTTATGTACATATAATTCGTTTCGTTAGCAAGAATATCACGAGATAAAGAAGAACTATAAAAAAATTTTAACCGGGTATTCACTCAAAAAACGAATTCCAAAAGAAATTCTTTTGTTTTTTATCGATAAAACCTACACACTACATTACCGACTACGTGATATGCCATAGCATGCCATTGTGTTGCATCTAAAATAACCTCAATGTCAATCAAAACGTGCTTATTCATAGCTGGGCAAGCAACCAGTAACTTAAAAAATGTTTACAATGTTCACTTGAGGTTCAGATAGCCTTTCCATCGTGGGATTAGCGCTCGAACGAGGATTAACATTTAAATTCAGAATTAACCTCAATTTACTAGGTTAATGGGTATGAT
The DNA here is from genome assembly GCA_038088585.1 of Chrysina gloriosa. NCBI lineage: Eukaryota > Metazoa > Arthropoda > Insecta > Coleoptera > Scarabaeidae > Chrysina > Chrysina gloriosa. Next base: position 22,022,196 of record CM076093.1, on the reverse strand, counting down.
GTAATATCCAATATTCTTTCAAAAACGACTATTACACTTGCAGTATTTGCGTCACGGTACACCGACGATGGCACAGAATACTCTCGACTTGCCAAGTCCAGCTGGTGATAAGCTGATATCGCCTATCAATACTGCTGTGGAAGAGGACAGCGATAAAGTCAAACTTAAAAAGGAACTGGGATTACTCGAAGGTGTTGCTATAATTTTGGGCATAATCATTGGATCTGGTAAGTAACTTTAATTGTGCTATAAAGGAGGTTGTATCGAATGTGATTCTTCTAGGAATATTTATTTCGCCTAAAGGGGTGATACAAGAAGTGAATTCGGTAGGGTTTTCTTTGGTAGTATGGGTGATGTGCGGATTTTTATCGATGATAGGAGCACTATGTTACGCCGAATTAGGGACTGCCATCCCGAAATCTGGAGGTGACTACGCGTATATATACGATTGTTTCGGACCTCTACCTGCCTTCCTGTATTTATGGGCTGCCAATTTAATTTTTGTACCTACGACCAACGCCATAATGGGCCTTACTTTCGCCAAATACGTTATACAGCCGTTTTTTATTAAATGTGATGTTCCTGCACCTAGTGATACATTGGTAGCTATTATTACAATATGTAAGTACATAAAGTAATTTATTTTGTCGCATATTTGTTTGAGAAAACACTGCATTCCTGAAGTAATACACAAAAAAGTGCATTAAGAAACTTATTGTACACAGCTCTATTTTTCTAGTAATAGTAATTTATTAGTCGAACTTCTTTGTGTCAAGTCTCTAGACACTGGAAAGATTAGAGTGACTGATCCTCACCAATTACGTCAGCACCGTACCTTGTAATTAACGCGCCTACATACCAACCCTCTCTGTATAAGTTCTGAGATGGACCATTCATTAATAGTAGGGATAGTTTTCTTACCAACCTTCCTAAACTTCCGGGGTCTATAAATTACACACGCATTCAATTCTAACTAGATTGAAATTAAATTAATTTCTATTAAAATGATATGGATAAATTAATGAATTTTTCCAAAAAAAAATACAGGGTTTTCCATAAAGATAGATTGATTTGAAAATTTCGTAAAGAAGAACTACAGATAGTACTAAAAATAGTTTTATTCTGGTTAAAGTTACGCGGGGAAATCATACATCATCTAAATATTTATCTTCTGGGTTGTCTTTACCACTTTTTGCGTCAAATAGGAGACAAAATGTCAATTTACCAGATTAGATTATATTAACTTCAAATATGTAGAAACCCCGTGACATATTGCGCGAGGAATAGAAGCCAATTCTTCTCAAATGTTGTCATTCAACTGCGGCTGGGTTAATGCTCGTACATATGAGTTATTCAATTAAGAATTCTCCCATTATGCACTTAAATACGCATTTTTGCAGCTATTTACTTCTACAGAAATGGACAACTAAGTTTCCACAGACTCCTGCAGTACTCACAGTCGCGCTTGTCGGCTAACCCGCCATGAGAAAATTGTCATTACAAAGCTACTCTCACCATCCGTATACCCGTTTCACGGTTATTGTCGTAAATCCAACTTTTCAAATTTAAACAGTTGAAGGGGCAAGTCCGGATTGCCGGGGTTCGGCTCGATATAAGTTTCACTGCAAGTATCTCATTTATGACTGCCAAAGATACGGTACCCTTGTGCCATATCGAACCCCGCCTTCTTTGAACCATATCCTACTGTTGTAGACGCTAGATTCGTGCAGTTACGGAAACAAACTTTCATAATATTGTTATGTACTGTTTAGAATTTTCGGTTATAGACTAGCCTTGCCCATTCTCAAAGAAAAAGGGGCCACACTAACAACTTTTGGTGAATTGTCAAGTCATCAAACAGCATATTAGTTTTATGTTATGAAATTACTTTATAACAACGAAAACCGCAAACCAAATTTTATTAATGAGCACATTTGAAAGTAGGACAACCGCATTACAAGCTCTAGGTAGACAGATTGTACACATTAGTATATAATAGACCGCTTTGGGTGACGTCACGAGCGCTTTTGGGATCCAAACAAATGCCGTTGTTAGGTAGTTGTTATGGTTTCGATTGTATAGTTGTAATTAGTCTGGGCAAACAGCGATAATTACGAAATAAGTCACGACAGCCTACATATACACAGATTTACTTGCATACAGCATCGATTTAGTACTAATTGTAAGTGATGACACGGCAATACTGTCGTAATTTATTTCGTAATTGTTCGTTATTGCATATGCGTAAACGGAGTCTTTTTTTTCGAATTGCCCCCGTATTTATGTGAAATGAACATAAAGTGAAAGTATCTTTATTTTCGTGCAGGTTTCTTAACATTTCTAAATGGATACAATGTAAAAGCCACGACGAGGATGCAGAATCTTTTCATGTTTTCCAAAGTAGGGGCTTTGATTTTAGTAATACTAATCGGGGTGGTGTGGATGTGTATGGGACACATGGAGAATTTCGAAAACGCCTTCGAGGGTACCACAGACAATCCGGGGCGGATAGCCAAAGCTTTTTATTCCGGAATTTTCTCATATTCGGGTTGGTAAGTTGATAGGGATTTTAACGTGTGAATTTGGTGAATTTGGACAATTTCTAGGAATTACCTAAATTTTATGACTGAAGAATTAAAAAATCCGTTTGTGTAAGTTAGCATCGTTCACGTTTTCGTCATTTTTGGGTATGTAATTGGTATCGATATTTTTACAGAAATCTTCCACGCGCCATTTATATTTCTATACCGCTTGTAACGTTGATATATGTCCTGGCAAATATGGCTTATTTATCTGTTCTTACGCCGGATGCTATGATGGCCTCGGATGCTATAGCTGTTGTAAGTATTTTTTTTTGTATTTTTATAAAAAGTATGTAGTTCTATTTATAAATCACTCTAATTTGGCTTTAAAATTATTTTATTACTACGATTATTAATCTGTTGACCCTTGTCTAGAACCTGATTATCGAGATTGTCACACAGTTGCTAATTTAATTCATCGGTCGTTCTAAATGGAATCACAAAGAAATTCTCTGTTGTTTATCTTTCTTGTTATTGTAGTTTGCAGAGGTGATGGATGTAATTCAAAACAGAAGGGGGAGGGAGCTCAGTTTTGTGAAAATATTGGATTACAACCAGATCGATGTCATAAAGGAAAAAAATCAAATAATGTGCAGCATCCACAGTACTGAAAACGGTTAAGGGATATATAAAAGAAATAAAATTACTCTTACCACACCTTCCGGACTAGTTACGTTATCCGGCTAACGCCCAAGACGAAGACCACACAACGAGCGCTGTACAACTCTAAAGCACTGCACAATGAACATCACACACTGCACGCCCCGGCGAAACACAGCAAAACACTGTTGAGACTGCAAACGGATATTTTTTTAAACTACTACCAAAAGATACCCTGATTGGTTCCATTGCCCTGCGAAATGCAGTTTTCGGCGAAGTATTATTAAGTTCTTTGTTTTGCACATTTTTAAAATTACTAGTTTTTGTTTGTTTGTTTGTCCACAGTTTATACACCAATTTGTGCATCTTTATAATTGTGTAAGTAAGTTAATTGAAATGCTCGAAAGAGTTATGCTAAACCTTGAGAGTTCGCTTGCTGTAATGCTGTAATGTTGTTCTACAAATCATCAATCGCGGCTTGTCTGTGATCTTACATTCATGTTGCGATGGGTTGAACGAACTTGAACGATTGATGAGTCCGTCTATAAATGGAGGAGTTTACAAGTGGAGCAAGCTGTGACATATTTGTTCATTGAGAGTGGGCTTCCTCTTCTCTTCTCAACCAAAAGCGGAAGCCAAAATTCGTGTCAACTCCTCCTAATCCCAAACTTCCTCTCCCCAGCCCAAGACCCTACGAGCTCTTCTCAACATAAAATTTTAAAAGCCAAAAGCGAACCCCGAAATTCATAACTTCCTCCCTAGCCCATAACTGTACCAGTTCTTCTCAATCCAAATTTAATAAAACCGAAAATTCGTACCAACCCTTCCTAATTTCAAATTTCCTCTTCTAGCCTAAAATTCCGCTACCTCTTCTGAACCAAAGATGTTAATTCCAAAATCCAACATTCATGCCAACTCCTCCCTATACCAAACTTTCATCTTTCTTGTCATACCATAACCCAAAATTCGAACTAACCCCTCCTAACTCCAAACTTCTTCTCCCAACCCAAAATCCTGCCAACTATTTGCAGTAAAAAAATTTTAAAACCATAAGCAAATTCCAAATACCCTACCAGCTCCTTCCAACTCCCAACTTCCTATTCTAGACCAAAATCTTGTGTTAATAATTTTTTTAAAGAGGTCGACCAATGGTCAAAAAAGAGCTCGTGTCTAATGAGATATGAAAATGCTGAAGAAATGCAATACTGGTACTTTCACAACCACAGCATCGTAATGAGTGAAGAAATCTGGCTATATTTATAAAAGCCCTAGTCAAAGCGGCAATGGCGATTGTTTGGGGATTCAACTACGAACTAAATGCGACCAAAGTCACTTCTTCTTGTTTGTTTCTCGTGAAATCGAATCATGTTGCACCTGTTGCTTTAGAAGATCGAGCACTTATTAATACTGATTGAAAATGTCCGCATTCATGATCCATGATTTGTCACCTCACAAATTATTTTCAATCGTCAAAAACAAAATAAACGCTCAACGATTTTCAACACCAGAAGAAACTCTGGAGGCGTCCATAAGACATTTTTCTTGAACACTAACTTCAGAGTGGAATAAATTTTTCGAAAATTGGTTCCATCCAAAGGAAATATGTGTAAATCTACGTTTAATTATTATAATATAATATATAATATATATATTAATTAATAATAAATTGTATTCCTTTATTTTTTATTATTACCCCTCTCCCCTTCCAGGCTCCGTCATTTTTGTGGTGTTAAGAAAATCTCAATCTTTGCAGACCTTTGGTAACTACGTCTTGGGAAAATTCGTATGGATTATTCCGATACTAGTCGCCATATCCGCTTTCGGTGGATTGAGCGTCCACATAATGGCTTCATCCAGGATGTTATTCGTCGGGGCGAGAAACGGCCACTTCCCAGAATGTTTGGCTCACATCAACGTTAAGACCTTCACTCCGTTACCATCTTTAGTTTTTTTGGTAAGTTCAATTTGGTGAACAACAAAAACGATCATCGCAATCTTATTCTTGCATTCCAGAATATTTTATCACTTTTTATGCTTATCAGTAGTGACATCCACAAACTGATCACGTACTGTACGATAGTGGAATCGTTCTTCGTCATGTTATCCGTTTCCGGTCTCCTATATCTCAGGTGGAAGCAACCGGAATTACCAAGACCGATAAAAGTTCACATCAGCGTCCCGATAGTTTTCGTGATAATTTGTTTATTCTTAATTGTTATGCCGTGCGTTGAGGCTCCCTTCGAAGTTGGAATGGGCGTTCTGATTACGTTATCCGGCGTTCCCGCTTACTATTTCGGCGTAAAATGGACCGAAAAACCGGAAAAGTTCGTGGATATCATGAGTAAGTTTGTTATTACAATTAATAGATACACGAGGAATGTTTCCAAAGTTCTAGGAATTTGACTGAGTGCAATCCACTGTTTTGATTACATTTTTGTTTCTGGTGTGTATTGATGAATCCAGGTTTCATCCATGGTCACGAATCATCTCTTGAAACCCGTTGGATTGTAAACATTTCCAAACAAACGACCGAGGTCGAGCTCGAATGCGTTTTTGCTCCAAATTGAGCAAATGCGGCACCCATCTTGCAGAAAGTCGTTTTAAACCCAGTTCATTATGTACAATACGAACTAGTCGTTCATAAGAGATGTCCACGGCCACCTCCATTTCATGCACTTTTATTGGGCGATCCGCCAAAACCATGTTATGGATTTCAATTCAAACAATTTCTGCGTGGTAGATATTTTCGGACGTCCTGAATGTGGTACACCACTTGTATGCGTGCGAAAAGAAAAAGAAAATGATAGTTCCTTGTGATTTAGTCATGTCCTCCATGATTGCAACGTCAACAGTATGGAAATATCAGTATCAGTCAAGTAGCTAAAGTATACTAAACAATATTGCATGGAATGACTGTATAACCGTTTTAAGAATTATCTCTGACGAATAACGTGACCTATAAGATTTACGTAATTAAATTAGAGCCAAATTCCTAGAACATTCTAAACATGCCTCGTAATTTACGTCTTTTGTTTTCACTTAATTTTGTTGCCATCAAGATATGAGCAGTAGGATCCAATTAGAAAGGGCGATTGTGATCTTGGTTATTTGTGCTAACATTTCTAGAGTTACTTGGACATTGCATTTTTTTCTTCCTCCAGATAAATTCACAAGGATCTCCCAAAAACTGTTTCTGGCTGCTCCAGAAGAATAATTTTCATCTCCAATAATAAAACCAAACTTAACTCGAATATTTTTATAGTATTTTCCCCGCGAAAGGTACAACGATTCGCCTAGAATTAGAGCATAGTTGTAAATGTATTTTGCAAAAGCAAAGTATCGTTAACTTTTACCAGATTGATCCGAGATCAAAACCTGTTATTTTCTTAAAACGTTTTACTTAGAAAAAGTGGACTTTTTTTTATAAATGCTGTTTTCCTATCTGCGTTAAGTTTAGATTATCCAAAAATATGAGAATGTTTGTAGAGAGAGTGTCGCGCGCTAAAAATAATTTACTTTGTATAGTAAGGTTGTTTACGTCCGAAAATTTTTGCGGCTTTTTGCTCACCGTCACAACACTGGATATTTCCAGTTACTCGTTACGTTTATTTTCATTCTCGCGTGACTTAGAGTTGAACACGAATTGTTTACCTTTTTCCTCGAGATTTTAAAATGTAATAAAGGTAAGGAAGTGAGCCTTTTCGAAGTGCAGAATACGCATTTACGAGTATCGTGCCAAATTTGAACGATTTTCTTTGAAATTCGTAGATTTCTTTTAAAAAGCTCGTAGTTTCTTTTAAAATTAAGTTTCTTCTAAAAAAGAAAAAGAAAACTTACAAAACGAATGATGCAAGTACAATTATAATTTTGGGACTGAGATGTGTAATATATATACTTAATTTTACACACGCAATTTTGTTACGTCAGTATTTGATTAAGAACAGCTGAATTATCTCGAATATTTACAATAACACAAGAACAGTGTTAGATCAGATCATTTCTAAAGGTTGTGTTTTAAATCAATAATCTCAGTACGCAGCACGCGATAGAGATTTCTTAGTACCTACATTTCATGCTTTTTTCGCAAAATTTAATGTACGTCACAACTTAGTAATTTATGTCTAGCATTTAGATAACGCATTTGCGTGTTTGTTACTTATCCTTTTTATAATTAGATGTGCAGACAATATTTGGGTACCGTGTATTACTTGGTTTCTAATCATTTTACTAAACATATGTTAACAACTTTGGTTAACCAGTATTATTATTTATTCTGATTTGTTAATATTAAGAAAAAATGGTCGTTATATACAGATCGTACGTTAAGTAACACAAGAGTCTATCGCGAATTGGACATAACGAAGAGAACCTACAAAAGCATTTTTTGTGAACAAAACAGAACGCCGACGTATAGTCTTTATACGAACATTGATGTTGCCACTAGCTAGTTATCGTTGAGCCTCCTTGAGCGTTTAGCTGGGATTTTGTTTAAACAATTTAACCACAATTTTATCTTCCCGGTTGATACCTCGTCTTGGTAAATCGTCCACATTATTTTGTATTTTATATCCTGCAACCCGCTTCTTAACCCTTTGCACTCCGCTGTCCCCTCTCATGGGACATCGTAATTCTAGCATATCACTCGCATGTCCCCTCTCATGGGACATTAAAGTTTATGAGTGATTACGGGTAATTAAGTTATTTCAGGCCAACTTTCCCCTGAAGTCTTCTCTTGGAATGGCACAAAAATCATATATATGTGTTCTGACAGGAAAACACCTGATGGCAAGCGTCAAACAGCTTATTATTGTCAAACGTGCACAAATCAGCCTGCAATGCATATTGGGGAGTGTTTTATGGTTTATCACACTGTACAAAATTATAAAAATAAAATATTGATTTTTTTTTAAATATACATTTCTCGATGTTAACCAATTCATATAAGGCCAATATCATTATAACACGTTACTTGGTTCCAAAACTATACTAAATAATACGAGGATCTGTAAATGCACGTTTCTGCCATAAAGTAGCGCTGAGTAGCTGATAGCCAACGTCCAGAATTGTTCGGAGTGCAAAGGGTTAACTAATGTCTCTGACCTACGTATATACGAGATATGATCAAAAAATATGGTGAATAATTTTATTACGAACAAAATCATAAGCTTCATAAAATTCAAATTAATTTCCTTCAAAGTACTCTCGTCGGCTAGCGATGCACTTATCCCAACGTTGATTCCATGATTCGAAACATTCCTGAAAAGCTCCTTTCGGAAGAGCCTTCAGCTGCTCCGTCGTGGCCCTCTCAATGTCGGAAATGGTGTCAAAACGTTTCCTTTTAGCACGGTTTTTATTGTTGGGAAGAGCCAGGGAGAGTAAGGCGGATAAAGACACATTTTTCGCCCAAGAAATCGCTGATCAGAAGCGAGCTATGGGCATGGTGCGTTGTCGTGATGAAAAAAGAAGCCATTGGTCCATTTTTCTGGTCTCTTTCTCCGTACATCATTTCGCAAAGGATGCAGTACGCTGTTGTATTTAACGTTCTACAGTTGTCAGTCTACAGTTGTTCCCCTTGGACCAAACTATGCCCTCACTATATACATAAAAAAGGAATTGGCATGATTTTAACGTGCGACTTCTTAGGACGAAGAGAGCAACTCGTTTTCCATTGGAAACTTTTTTGTCTCAGCATCATAGCCATACACCCAACTTTCATCTCCAGCTATAATTTTTTGCCATGCAGTCCGGATCTGCATCAAAACAATCCTTCAAGTCCGTGCAAACTGACACACGATATCCCTTCTGTTTGTTAGTCAAAGGTCTAGGAACAAATTTCGCACTCTCTCGTCTCATTTGCAAATTATCGATTAAAATGCTTTGCACGGGATGTTCGAGATGTTCAGTTCTTCGGAAGGCTCTCGAAAAATGAATAACCTGTTTGAACGAACCATTTTGGCCACTTTTTGCACGTTTTCGTCTGTTTTTGAGGCCGAAGAAAGTCCCGACCGTTGCTCCTCTTCAACCGACTTGTAAGCAGACTTCAAAGTCGCCACATTTTCGCCATACACTGATTTTAACATTTCATGGGTTTCTTTAGCACTATTTTGTAACTTAAAGCAAAACTTAATGTTAACGCGTTGTTCAAAATCAATAATGCGCAACAGACAGGGTAAACAACACCTCATTCTTCCGGTTCTGAAAGGCGACTGACAAGTCACAACTTGTTCTAACGTGGCACTGACTGTCTCAATGAATCAGGCTATCGGATTTATTATTTCAAATAAATCTAGCGTTAGCAGTTACTGCTATGAAAATTCATTCACCGTATTTTTTATCACGCCTCGTAGTCTTTATACGAACGTTGATGTTGCGACTAGCTAGTTGTCGTTGAGCGTTAAGTTGGGATTTCGTTTAAACAACTTTATCTTCCCCACTGCGTACTTTGTGATTTCTTGATGTACAGGGCACTCACTTCGCAAACACGCTGCTTACCCAAAACCCACAATAGGTACTAATTTGAAAAGTACAACGTGCAAATCGTGCAATGCAGCAAGGAATGGGGATTACGGAATATACCTGCTTTTGCTGGAGGAAGCAGGTCCAAAGCTTTTATAAGCGTCATGCTTTTGCGTTACTTAATGTACATAGAAACATAGCATTATGGAAGAAACTATAAATAAAGAAAAAATGATACTTAATTCTACCTTGATTGTTCATAATATCGCGCTAATAAAATTAGCATGTTTATTTATTGCTGTACGAATGCTTGATAGTATTAGGGGAAGTGCACACGTTTCGGCCCTTTTATGTATTATTATCATTTTCGAAAATTACGGTTTAGGCCCATTTAAGTGACCTAACTGCTGTTTTTTTAAGAAGTTATTGTTTTGTAAGATTGAGTTTACGCTTAGTTTATATAAATAGAAAATGTTAGAAAATTGAAAAGTACAACAGATGCTCCTTTCTTGATATATCATTTACAGTTATCCTCCGGACAATATATCAAGCCACGCAAATTTATTCATTTTCTTTCTAAAATTTGCTACGTTTTGATAAAATTTCCAAATTAGTTCGAAAGTATAGAAAAGAACCATAGAAAAGTGCATAGCGAGAGAGAGAGAGAGATTTATTTGCTTAAAATTCGAATGAAATGGCTCCAACTGTACCACATAAAGAAAGAGCCATTTTATTTTGAAAATCGTTTTCGCCTGATGATAACTTTTATTGTACTTATTTCTATAGTATTAAGTAATAACAAATTCTGTTGGTTACCATTACTAGCTTTGTCTCGAAATTAACTGTGATTTTGTACCATTATGATATGTTACGATGTTGTCATATTTTATGAGAGAAAATAAATGTGAAATATCTTTGTAATATTTTGATTATTTCCCAAAATCAAATACTTTTTACTTTTATGACATCGATTTTGCATGCCTTCAAGTACGTATTTCGATTTACTAAGTTGTCATCCTCAGTAGAACGTCTTAGCGGGTCTCAGTGGAATAATGGCTAGCCTATCAGTCGTTAAATTCGTAGATCGTGGGTTCAAACCCGGGCAAGGTAAGTGATTCTTAACACTTTAGCTTTAATTAGTCTTATGTGCAGGTCAAAATCAAAGATGTATCTTTTCGATTTGGAAGTAAAACCATAGATTCCGTGCCAGTACAATATTTGACACGTTAAACAAGTTCCTACTTGAGATGGAATTGCCACAGTTACGGCCAATTTCTAGTTACGTCCTACGACGCATTAAATTATATATAAGTGCAATGGATTTCTGCATACCTAACACGCCCAATGCTACCAAATAACAACAAATGCCAACAGTTAACGAAGAGTCCCTCGTGAATTTTGGTTGATGCTTGACTAACTTTGCTGAAAGGCAAAGAGCGTCTGACGTTTAAACAGTTTAGAAGGCATAAGGTTTTCAATTTCTTTTAGGTGAAGCCGTTTCTAACTCTTTTATTTTTGGACTTAAAGATTTTATACGAAGTCTCCAATATTTGTGAACATTTGTTCCAAAAACTGCGAACTACTCTAATACTTAGCCCAGAAAATCTAGGTATGGTAGAAATGAGTCCCATTACAATCCATGAAAAATAGTTGGGTTCGGCTTAGCACGAACTTTCGATTTTTCAGCCCATTGGTTAGAGAAATGAAGGTAGTTTGGCCAGCAATGATTATCTCGGTAGGGTATACGACGTTTCAACGCAGAGTAGCCTAAGATTAGATGGCCAACTCGCAGTACGCACATACGCATAATCGGCGCCAATGAGCAAATACCCCTCTTTGTTGGTGTGAACAGACGTTCCATCCCTACCCCAGAAAATGTCGTTTCTAGTCCTGTGCTGTACCAACTGAGTTACTATGCACTACTATGACCCTCGTGAGATCTATAGGATGCTTTAGATTTATGTAAATTGAATTGCACTTGGTATTCTAAGGAGAATCGACTACTTGCTTAGAGGTGCGGATTCACATTGACTCCATATTATTTGCATTTAGTCCCCCTATTGGTAACCCACCTCTCAACCTGCTTGTAATTTTTACGGATACCGAAACAGAGCTGAATATTCACCCACAACTCAGTCTCTAACAAACGTATAGGACATGACGTCACGTGTTTTAGTTTCATGGATCTCCTGGTTTATCACCTGATGTTATTTCTTTTTCTCTCTATTCGTCCAAAACAAAAAGGCGTGGTTAACCCTTTTAATACGAGAAAAGACAATAAGTGTTCAAAAATATGTTTTGGAAGGTACCGACTTCACAACGGAAAAAATGTTTCAAAAGTTAGTGCCATCAAGTGGAAAAGCATATAAACCCTAAATGAGATTATTTTGAAGAACAATAAACAGTTTGTGTCATTTGTTTATTTGTTTGTGGCTATCTAAATCAGTGTGATAAGGAGATGCATTTAAATTCATTCTAAATCCCATTTCTTACTTCTATCGCATAAAGCCTTAAAGTTTTAGCAACAAACAATAAAATCAAAATCTCAGAAATTAATCTTTGCTTACATAGATTTATTTTTATCAATACTGCAACAACAAACTATGATACTAAACAATCATATATGTAGGTAATACACAATATATTCAAGCTATAAGGAATGTATTATTTACAAGAAGCCTAAAACTATCTCCAACACCACATTTATGTTTGCTTAACCAGTTTATGTTGAGCGCAGGAAATCATCAGGGTTAAACATGCCCTGTAAATATTTTAATTAAAACTTTACATAAACCCAAATTAACGCAAGTACGTACCTTAGCTCTTCTTAGAATGGAATCCTTAGTAGCATCATAAGGATGGTCCTTCGAAGGAATTTCTAGCACGGACGGTATTGGTTGGGTATGCCCATCGATTACATGTCGAATTAATTCAGCGATGTTTTGATTGATCAAGATGATATCGATGTCGTCTCGTTTGATGAAACGTTTGAAGCAGTCCTCGATTTCACTAACGGCAGTATCTATTTATGAAACAAAACATGTATGACTATTTCGTGTTTGATGTTTATACCTGTGAGAGAATAGAATTAAGAATTCTGCCATTATGTACCTAATTATGCATTTTTGCAGCTATATGGGTCTACAGAAGTGGACAACTAAGTTAGCACAAACTCTTGTAGTAGCCGTAGTCGCCTTTTTTGGCAAACCCACCGTGGGTAAAATACATAAATTTGTTTTCTAATTGCTATTCCGCGTTTGTTATTGATAAAAAGTATGAAGGGAAAGATGAAAAAATGAAATGCGAGAACTGATGAAGGAAGAAGAAATAAAACCGCTACTTGCTGCAATGGGGACTCGGTTGCTTAGGGATAACGAGGATGTTGTTTATAACACACAGGATATGTATAGAGGTGCTACTGAACCTGCCACTTGTTGATTTAGATGCAGGTCAAGAATTAAAATCGGCAAAAGGGATACCGCCCGAAGGGACATAAGGGTGTCCTGAGACTTTTCTGGGAAACAAAGAGAGAAGATACACCCTCCAAATGCGATCCGACAGAGTTAGCATCGCATACGACTTCAGAAAATCTTTCAGGATGATTATACCCGTTCACAGACGGGTCAAAGATGATGCCTGAATTGAGTTGGGTTTCTATTCGCTGAAAACATGAAAGCGTTAGCATGAACCTGGAATACTATGCAACTGTATTCCAGGCCGAGATAATTGTACAGACGTGCGACCAGATAGAAATGTCTATACCATGATTAGACTGGGCAAATATGCGGTATGATGAGTCATATGTCCTTTTCACAATGTAATATATGACAAAGGACAGATGACTCATCATACCGCATATTTGCCTAGTCTAATCATGAATATTTGAATGTGCAAATGCAATCAACAAGGTTTCTCTTGAATATCAGTCACACTAGTTTGGTTCACAGAAAAATGTCAGAAGTGTTTACAGGTATATGGGTCAATCAATACCAGTTATTAATTTTACAGTATTTCTGGAATTGATGGTTGATTCTAGATTAAAATGGAAGGATCTTTGGGTGGAGGTTAGAAACTGTTTATGGAGTTAAGAATTTAAGAAATTGCGTTAGTATAAATTCTCTAAAATTATTTTATTATTTATAAGTTGAATCCCATTTGAGCTATGGACTTATTTCTTGAGGACGCTCAGTACATGCTGAGGGTTAACTTCACTGTATGGTTGGTGTGACACCACCATCTGGTTGCGGTTTGTTCAGAGTTCCAACTCGAGAAGACTTTAGGCTTGTTAACAGGACACTGCCAACTTAACAAATATCTCCACACTATATTAGACTTAAACACTTTGGATCTCAATTCCTGCAGGGAAAAGAGGTAAAATAGATTCCCATTAGCAATATGATAGATTTCATCAAGGACATCAACCTGATGGAGCAGATATCTGAGGGGCATAATAAACCAAGGAGCTTCAGTGTGGTTGCTGGTGGACCACACCCTTCAGGCCAAAATAAACGCAAAATTGAAGAACGCGAAGACATTGGTTATGAGTACAGAAAATGGGAAATATAGAAGTTTCTCCGACACTCTAAAGCAGGTATGGGCAACCTCCGGCCCGCGGGCCACATGCAGCCCTTGAGTAAGATTTGCCCGGCCCGCTACTGAATTCTTTCGTTGCATATTAGCACGGCCCGTCTAAACTTAATTCATAATGAATCATAAGGATACCACGAAAATGTATATTTTTCAAGATTACTCGCAGCATAAAACTTCTACAAAAAAGGTTGCCCATGCCTGCTCTAAAGGATTCGAGGATATTAGCACAAAAAGAAGTTACTTACTCTTGTCGACTACCATGAAATTCGGGTGTCTGTTCTTGTTAATCTCACCTACTCCACCCAGGAGGAATCCAACGCAAGTATCCTAAATTGTAAGTGTTAGGTTAGGCACAACAAGTTATAAGTGGTACGTACCTCATCTCCAATAACGGACAATAGTTTGCCTTTAGCTGATGAGTGTAGGGCCATAGTTGATGTAAATAAATTTTAGGACGTTTTAACACAAAAACCTACCAGGATCTAACCAAAGGATATCACCTGACTACACAACCTAACAAGCAGCTGACTAATCAGGTTGACCAACTTCAAAATTGGAATTAGTTTTTACCATAGTTTTTACAACAAAACGTTGGCAGGATTGTTTCAATTGATACTTGTAGGAAATTCGGAAAAAGAAATTAAAAAAGTAAATTTCCAATGTTCTTTCGAATCGTTGGGGAATAAATAAACCAACTCCCCCTCGTCATTTTCAAAATTTCGCAATTCTTTCTTATTTTAAAAGTTTTTAAGGTTATTGTAACATCAATGATCCCAACGAATATTTGACAGTTGTGTCTTCTCCATAAAATTCAAAATTTAATGGTGCTCGACCCGCTAGAAGACCAAAACAACGTAAGTACCCTTTCCATACCTGCATTTTCCACAAAATTCTCATTTTAGATGCCGAACGTCGCAAATACACAAATAACAGAAGCTCGAGAAACTTACTTAACATTACTCGAATTGTCTCGATTGCTAAACACCGGATTAGACCCTGAAACGTTGACTATTTGCGTCCGTTTGTGCGAGGCCGGCGTAAATCCCGAAACGTTAGCGACCGTGATACGCGAATTACGGAAGGAGGTAGCGAATCTCAACGAGGTGGAGAAAATTCCGGATGAAACCAACGCTTGAATAAATCATGTAGGAATATAGAAAAATATATTTAAATAAAAACAATTTAACAAAAATATAGATGTAACGTACGCTTATAATTCATCTTTTTTATTTGAGTATTTTCCGTAATACACTTTGCTCTCGATCGTTACACTTTCACATTTTTCTTGTTCCACTAAGTATTCCTTTGCTGTCCAAGCTTGTGAACCGTCCTTAAACAGGAATATCGCCCTGTTATCATCAACTAAATATCTAGAACATGAATGAAATTTATTTAAACTAATTTAACTGGTTGTAAATTTACCGCTCAGCTTGTATGTGATTATTCCACAAACTAGTTTGCCACAACTTCGTAATGGTTTCAGTCTCATCTTTCGTGGGATTACCCATCACACTAACGAACGTCATTAAAGTACGTCCCTTTTTAGTCATAGCTAGCATACCTTCTGGATTTTGGGGATCCAATTTACTCATATCAATTGGTGGTGGAGCACGAAGGTGTTCTGGCAATTCGTCCTCCTCCAAAGGCTCTTCATCCTCCTGAAAAAAAGGGAAGTGAAAAGATTCCGGCTGAGGGCTTTGTACGTTACCTCCCATTGATCATACAGTCTTTCCATATCCGCCTCTGTAAAATCCCTTATATCCTTTTTAGCCCATTCTGGTTTATCGTTATCGCTGGACTTTTTAGAAAACGTAGGTGTAAGGATTATTAATAGGAGAAATAGCATTTTTTCCATTTTAGCAATTGTTTTTCTATACAAGAAGCACCAAGATTTCTAGCCCGGTTAAATCCTAACCTATGAATTTACCAACATTAGTGAAGAAAGGAAGAATGACCAACCTTGAAGTAAAACATTCATTTTTGTTTGTTCTTCTTTATTTCAAAAACGGAAAGTAGGATACAGTGCAAATATTATTTAATGATCTTGTCCTTCATCAATTTGGACACGGCGTGTTTCTGAACAAAGTTATCATCCTCAGAGAAAACGAAGTTCACACCTGCGAAGACCTTTCTGGTGTACGCGGGGCTTTATCTCTATTGATTTTACTTTCCCTAGCTTCTCGTGGAAGAGGAGTCCTCACCTTATCCACCATCTTATATTGTTCTGTGCTGCTCACATTGATGAAGATACTGATTTTAAGGGTAGATGTGCCCTAACAATATTTTAACTGTATCTTCCGAAAATCTATAGCCTACGCCAAAGATATGGGAATTGAGAGCTTTAACAGTTAATGTGCTTTAATATTATTAAACATATAGGTCTTGAGCGTATGTCTAAACACTTCAAAGCCTCAGAGATAAAGGCTGAGGAACTGATCCAGAACTAGTATACAGACCCTCCATCTGGTCAGCAGCCACCCACTGTCATCTTAAACAAATCGAAACTCCCCAAAATAAGCCACATACCATGGTACGCCAGAAATTGCCAAATTTATCGGGATTTGGAAATTCCAGCTTTGCGAGTTTCTCCAGAAGACCGTAAGTGCAAATTTGGACAGAACATCATGAAGCCTTCAGACCGATCCCCTCAACGGATGAAGAAAATAGAATAACCCAAGCACAAGATGGCATTCATATCGGCAATGACCGACTCCTTCTTTTACTACATAAACGTTTCATTGTAGAATCGACTTTTTGAACGATCATTCCACCGCACTTATCCATACCATTCCGGCAGCGTAATCGCGCTGCTCTTCAAAGAAAAAGAGGACGAAATAGACGGGATTTGTTTTGGAGTTGAATGAATTTCTATAAGTAGAGGGAGGAGGACCCTTCAGAAAACTATGATCTCCTCCACGATGAGCTATAGCCTTTGCTAAAGGCTTGGGTATTCAGAATTTAAAAGAAGTTTCATGGAAGATCCGTTCTAACATTATTTCGAATGGACCTTGAACGTGGGTCTCGAGCGTAAGTTGAAATCCTTATGGATAACGACTGAGAAGTTTAGCCTGAAGGAGGAACAAAATTTTGGGTTTACGATTTAGAACTGACTAAATTAATTACATTACAAAACGATCTATAATAGCTAGCAGTAGTTTAGAGGCAGACTATACCGAGCCACCTATTTCAATTGACAATTCACAAGAATTACCAACATTAAACTGTATGGCTATGGTATGCTTATCCGGTAGATTTTCATACGTCGATTTCAAATTTGGAAATCTTAGTTCGCTATATTTTACTGATCTAGAGATATAAAAAGAAAAATTCGCCAATCACGACCGAAAATAAGTTTAAGGAAGCAATCAACAACATTTGGTGATGACGATTTGAGGGAGTTGTTGCAATAATAGCCGCCGTCGGAAGCCATCTACCTACAGTTTTGAAAAATAGTTAACATAAATAATTAAGATATAAAACAGCCTGTACCTCAAGTGTAACGTCCATGATAATCTGTGCTTTCCTGATAATAGAAAAGTAAAATACTTTGGGGATATAATTTATTAGAAAATAGACACTATTTGTAATACAAAAATTATTTACATTAGAGATTTGTACCTTATTCAGATAATCGACTCAAAACAATATTAAATATATGTATATTAAAAATTTTAACTCTTCTAATAACAAACAATTTTCAACTGAATTATAACTATCTATTCGATCCTCCTTCTGCGGGTGGAATCTAATAAAAGTGCTGGATGTATTTATGCCAGAATTTGAGAGCAGAGTCACCCGTGGAATGGGAGATTAAATAATAAGATCGAAAGAAATAATAACAAAAAGTTCAAAAAAAAAAAAGCGAGAGATATGTACACGTTTCTGTTTTATAAATACAGTTGACTTTCTGTAATCCGAACAACGAGAATTCGTAGCCGTAATCCGAACAACGAAGTGATTCCCGATCCATAAATGGGGGAATCCCTTGCTTTCGTGTTTTCTAAGAGTTGCTGTTTACTGTTCATTAGACCGATCACCGTTACTGACTTCAGATTGCTTGCAATTTAGAACAGAAATGACTTCTAAAAGGAAACATTACTTATAAATTTCTGAAGATGTAACAAAACAAGAAGCTCTTGAATACACCATCGGATAAGAAGAAACATGAGTAATCATAAACGATATGGATATTTTGGAACATGTTCATAATGAATCAAGCTCCGACGAAGAAATAGAAGTGCTACCACAACGTGACAACCTATATAATTAGGACCTTTATGTTGTGTTATGTTGCATGTAACAAAATTTTTGTTTTGGCAATAAAAAACTTTATTGTGAGAATGTTGAAATTCGTAGATAATCTGTCGCTCGATAATCCGGTGCATCCCAGTGCAATTATTAGTTCGGACTAAAGAGGTTACACTGTAGTTAATTAAAAGTAACTGGGTAACTTGATATATATAACGGAATAAAATCATTATGACCAAATTTGATCTTAATTATCATTTGTTATTGCGCAAAAAAGCCATGCCGTGAATGCGGAAATGTTTATTCAACTCTAAGGAATCCTCGAATTGTTTCAGGCAGACTTTACATTGGTTCTCCGCGACAT
This sequence comes from Chrysina gloriosa, assembly GCA_038088585.1. Classification (NCBI taxonomy): domain Eukaryota; kingdom Metazoa; phylum Arthropoda; class Insecta; order Coleoptera; family Scarabaeidae; genus Chrysina; species Chrysina gloriosa. The sequence goes on along the minus strand of CM076093.1, from coordinate 22,003,356 downwards.
CATCGTTGATTTCGCCCGATTCTATCCTCATGTGTTTCTCAAGCTCGGAAATGGCGCCTTGATCGACGCATTCGTTTTCCTTAATATAATTATCGACATTATTAATTTTATGATAATACATGAGATGTTTATGTAAAGAGGGCTTAACGACGAAACACTCGCCGCATTCCATGCACTGGTAAGCGGTGGAAACGTTTTTATGCTCTTTTATATGTTCGTGGAAGGAGGTCCTGTCATTATCCTTATATTCGCAAACTTTGCACGTGTAGGTCCCTTCAAAGGGAGTCGGTTCATCCAGTCGTAGTTCAACGCGGGATTTTTTATGTTTCGGTAACAAAGGGGACGTGGAAATTTTTCTACGCTTCTTTTTGGGGTTACTTTCCGTTCTAATTGTGACATCGTTGCTTTCGTGCTTCATACTAAGCATTCTTTTAATATTCTCCTCCTCCCGTATCAGCACGACTTGCGGATTTTTATATTTGCATTCGTGCGCGCTAGTTTCCGATACGATCAAGTCCTCATAGCATAATATGCATTTTATAGTTCGCGATGGGGCCTTACTACCACTACTGCTAGGGTTACTGTTATTATTGCAGATCATTTCGAAAGTCGTATTGACGCTCTTTTCGGCGAGATATGACTGAACAGATGTGTTATCGATGTAAGTACTACATCGAGGACAATCCGGTAATTTCGTAATCAATCTTATGACATAATTACAATGCAGACAAACGACGGCGGTATTGCATTTCTTAAGCCTGCGCAATTCTTCGATCGTCAGTTCTTTTTCGTACACCGCGTTAAATGTGTGGAATAAGTTAAAGCAGACCGGAAGAAATTGCGACATAATTTACAAACGTACACGTAAACGCGCAGGGTCTTATCTATGCAATGCCAGTTTACATGTTCTCGATAATTATAGCCTTCTAAAGCGGAATTCTTACAGATCGTACACTTATAGATTAATTGTACGGGCACGATTTGTTTATGGACGGTTTGACCGTGCTCAACGAAGTCCCTCACCGCATAGTAAGTGGCGTCGCACATCGTGCATTTGTTTAAAGTCTGAATGTGCACTTCGAAATGCGTCATGAACGTCGATAATTGCGCGAAAACCTTGCAACAGTTCTTTTTCGGACAACGCAGCCTCACCTGTTTCGCAAGGTGGAAACAGACATCTTCTAGATGATCGAGGAGTGACATGTTATCGGCGAAAGTTTTTCCGCACTCGGGGCAGATGTATGGAGGTCGCCTACTATGTAGTCTTTTATGGGATCTTAGAGAGCACTTGGTAGCAGCGATGTATTTGCAGATGTGGCAAGAGTAAGCATCGTTAAGCGGACCAGTGCTAGTAAAGTGCTTTGAGAGTAGTTGATCGCATGGGATTATAACCTTGCATTCGGGACAGAAGGATCCTTCTTCGGGTTCCTCGAATTTTACCTCCGGTTGGAGCGCACCTAGAGGATTAATTGGATTTTCGGCTGTTTCAGCTGGCGTGGGAGTTTGTTCGTTTCCGATCTCACTATCTTCAATTTCCTGTTTTATAGTAATATTTTCCTGTGGAATCTTCTCACTTTCTTTAGTCGAATTTATCAAAGTTTCTTTGTTATTATCATCATCATTCGTCCCGTTTTCCGCCCTAAAACTCTGCTTTTTCTTATTAGTATCATCTTGACTATCGCTTTTGTTTTTCTTGTTAGTGGCCCGAGTTTCGTTATTACTATCAACTTGAGTATCCTTCTTGTTTTTCTTGTTAGTAATCCGAGTTTCCTTAGTACTGCCAACTTGAGTATCCTCCTCGTTTTTTCTGTTTGACGTCTGAATTTCCTGATTCTTATTATTATCATCTTGAGTATTTTCTTTTTCGCTAGTTATCTCTGCATTATTCTCTTCAACATCTCTTGTAGTACCTCTATCATTTACGCATCGTTCGTCTTCCACTACTTCCTCAATTCGTCCGATATTTCCCCCAGTACTTTGTGGAGCAACTGTTGTTTTCTCCATCGATGTCGTAACTACATTATTCGTCGATACAGTATTGGTTTCCAATCGGACAAAGATGCATTTGGGCACGTTAATACAAGTTTGCTTCAATATCAGCGAAGCTGGCGGAATACCGTTCAACCTATAATGGTAAAACAGCAATATGGTCGGCACCATAGGGATGATATTTCTTCCTTTGGCGACCTTAGTAGGGGCGTAGAATCGCGTATTTACATTAGCGCCATTGGTCGGTTCTTCCCTGACGTTGTAATACAGCGGTATGTTGGAATGCGGGGGAATCCTATGAGACCGTACGGTAAACATGATACTTTGATGTTATCCAAATTAATTTGCCCCCCGAAGGGGCTGTAATGCCCTCGAGAATGGATTAGGAGGGCGCACGGATTGTAAAAGATGATTTCTTCGATGAGACACGGTTCGCACTTGAAGCTTAAAAGGATCGTGAATCGGTTGACGTGGTCCAAAAAGGAAGACTTGGAACAGAATCTGTAAGATGGAAAATTTGGTCAATATAACATTAAAAATTACTGTATTTTCGGTATTGTTGTAAAAACATTGCAGATACTTTCGAATTTTGCGACGTTGGTATTTAATATCGATTTTTCCCTATCTACATTACTTCTTCTTCTCTTCAGGAATACTGAAATTAGAGCATAAACAAGGGAATGTCGATATCAAGTAGTAACGCACAACAAAACTCGAACGAATCCTATGAGGGTTGAACACGTTGCCTCCAACAATTACCTAACAATAATAATTTGTAATTAGATAATTACAATCCTCGTCTGTAAATTACTACTACCCGTATAAATGCTCCGCTGATCATTGACTTACATACAAATCGATAATGGTATGACGAAATACCTACATACGAGGGTAGATTGCCAAATTTCCGGAATCGCTGCTAAGGACTCACTCGTCTTCCAAATACTTTATGTCGTTGTGTTGGCAACTCCTTCATACCAATTGATTACAAATGTTAAATCGATCTGTCAAATAGTCTGGTTTTGACAAGCATTTAAGTCAACTACTTTGTTTTGTTGCTTTCTGCAAAATGGGTGCCGCATTTGTTCAATTCGGAGCAAAAACGCATTCGAGCTCGAACTTCGGGCGATTGTTTGGAAATGTTTAGAATCCAACGGATTTTAACCTTCCTATACTCACGTCAAAATGAAAGACGTATACTATACTCTATAAATCGGTCTCACAGACCGTATGCGTGAGTATAGGAAGGTTAAGAGATGATTCGTGACCATGGATGAGACCTGCATTCATCACTACACGCCAGAAATAAAAATGCATTCAAAACAGTGGATTGAATACGGTGAATCAGTTCCGAAGAAGGCAAAGACCATTCGCTCGGCTGGAAAGGTGATGAGGGTGGATTCTTGGAACGCAAAAGGAATTTTGCTAATTGGTTTTCTTGAAAAAGACAAAACTATTAGTGACCAATATTACACAAGACTCTTGAACAAATTAAAAGGAGCAATTCGGGCAAAAACCACCGGGAATAGTTAAGGAAAAAGTGTTGTTTTGTTGATTTGGCTTCGTCAGACTTCCAGCTGTTCCCGAAAAGCAAAACATTTCTGGGTGGAAAGAGATTTTGGTTGAATAAAGAACTGATAGAGGTTGTAATGGATGCAATTCAACGACGGGCAACACGTTTATATGGGTAGCAGTAGTTTTACAAACGAGAATTGCCCGTTATCTAATTCATGTATTCACATACAATCGTCTCCTGAGTCGGGAGTTTCGGCAACTGCCGCGAGGGTTGTATATATATATAAAAAAATTTTCGATCATTCACCTGCTTAGGTTAGGGAAATGGAGAAATTTGAATACCTTACATATTTCGACAATTAAATCATCATTTTCAGGGAACAAATCAAAAGGAAAAACGTCAGACGTAAAGTATGGTGTTATATGGATCTATATATGTAGTGCAGTCGAAATCCGGCTTTTAACAGAAGTACTTCCTAATTCCCATCTAATTCATAAAAGTGGTTTCAACAAAATTGCTAAACTCATAAAATAATATGGACGCTGAATTTTTTAACACCAATGTTCCTTTCACCCTCATGTTCCCAAACTTTACCTATTTCTTTTAACAAATATGTAACAATTCTACACATCGTTATTTCACAGAGGAGTGGTTTTATGTTTTAGGTTTCTTTTATAATTTTTTTTTTTTAAGTCTTGCGCTGTTTTTTCGCCAGTATTGATTTTGTTGCAGGCTCTTTTGAAGCTTACAACGTGCGCCTAACTGACCCGGTGCTTTAATCATAGAATGTCTAAACAAACACCACAAATTATATCCGATCATATTTATATGTAATACTCCTAAAGTAGAACGCAGCTAGCAGCCGTGACGCGTCATGAGCAAGTCATGACGTCATAATTTTAGTACGTCTATATGCCTCTCTGAATAATGTTGACGCTTCATCAATGAACCCTTTTTCCGATCCAGTGTCATTCAAGAGCGAAAACAAACCTACTATTTGCACCAACATTGTGAATTTCTATTTCACATAAAATGCGTTAGTTTTATTGGAATTACAAAAAAAAAAAACAAGTAATATGACTTATCTTTTAATATACGTTAACGTGACAAATGGCAAGAGTATTATCATATTTTGATAAGAAATAGTTTGTAACTAACATTTATTTTTCGTCCCGGGTGGTATGGAAATACGTCATCATGTACGTAAGACGGTCGCTAATTGCGTTCTACTATATTCCATACTTGCGTGCCCGCTTACACTACAGAAAATTTGATAATGAACAAGTCAAGATTGCATCACTAAATGTATATATGTTGAAAATCAGAAATATAGCGGAAAGCAGGAATCAACAAATTACATCAACTTAAAGGTGTCTGTCTCAAACAAAATGACGTTATCACAGTGACTACCATCCGCTGTTTTCATTTTAACTGTTGTAAATTGGACTTGCTACGTAACTCCTATTTTTGAAATAACGAACAGTGTCCCACACCGCTGTATTAAATAGGGTATACGCATGATGTTTATTTATAATTTAATTAAACACTTAGAACATTAATCATTATTGCCACCATCATCAATTCTGCATAAAACACATTATTTCTGGTATAAAATAACTATTGAAAATATTATTTTTAATTTCCCGACAAAACAAGAGCGACGTATGAGTATTTGTTTACATTTCGGCGTTTTGTGCTTTCATGGTTACTTACAGTTAGTCTGACAGTTAGTCTTATCTTATACGATAGATCTCTACCACAATAAAAAATGTAACTATTATTTCAATCACTCTCGTTTGATTGACCTAATTGTGGTAGAGAACTATCATATAATATAAGTATAATAAAAAAATTTAGCATATAACACTAACCTATAAATTTCATATATTCCAATTACAATAATACGCGAATTAATATAAAATAACAATATCACTACTGGATTATTACATATTTAACTAATTTTACATTACGATTCAGCTTTAACTCCTCTAATTTCGACGGCGTCGAAACAATCGTTTGAGCGAATAAACCTTATCAACATAAACAGGCCAATATTCAATAAATTATCACTTTGAGCCTTTACAAATTCGTTTGGGGTAATTTCAGCCATTCTAAAGTTTCAAGCGAGAACTTAAGCACGCGTTTAAGCATTCCAAATCAATATTTCTTTACGAAAAACTGTGTTTCTAATACAACTAAATACAACTGACAAGGAATTAATGCTTGGAAATAAATCTAGTGACGTCACTGGACCCCCGGACACACTAGTAAGGTCTCGGGCGTTGGTCGGAGACATTCGAATCATTTTTATCAATCAATTTTAAATAAAAGACTTGCCTAAATAAATATTATTATATAAAAGTAGACACCGAATTATATAAATGTTTCAATAAACATATATTTCGATGTAAACCTCAAACTTGCGTACACCGTACTGTAAACAATCAAAATTATTTTTTATGAAGGCTCTGTATGTAAGATAAATATGACATTTGAGCGCAAATACCTAGTTTCAGGACGTACCACATTTCGAGTGATTTTCCTGCTTGGTTTTTGTAATTTAATATTTCCCAAGTTTTAAATGATTATACTTGTATTTACTTACAGTTCTCTGCATGCATAACATGTGTAAACTTCAGTTCCTTCCTGTGGCCTCACAGACATCCACTGCTTTCCCTCTCTCTCAAACAGAATATTCCATTTCGAAATATTTGGATTTCTTTTGTCCTGTGTAACACATTACCACAATCAGCTTAGTATTTTTGTGTTCATCAATTTTCTATGCACGAGGTCAAGTAACAAAAAATTAAAATTTATAATATATATCGAGCTAATTCTCTTTTCGTTTGCATATTCTAAATTTAAAAATTTCACTTACGTTCCTTATTGTCGGCGTGGTATTCATTGCTACAGGTTGCATCTGTCTCTATCCACCGTGTACGTACCGGTTGTAGGCGTGCGTAGAACCTTAATTTCCGTTCGAAAAGAATCTATACGAAAAATCGTAAACGAAATAGGAACAGTGTTTATCAAAAATTAATCAGTTTCTTACCTCAAAAATTTTCGAAGTATAAATCGCGTTTTTCCACGCAACAGACAGACGGAATCGAAGCTATCAAATGGACAAGCTTAGTTCTCAAATTGCCCACTCCATATAGTACGGGCGCTGATGTCGATTCGTACGTCAAATGCAATGCGCGAACACACCGTAGGAAACCAAAGAATTTTTTCAATTTCTATAGTCAATTCTTCTCAATTACTTATGAATGGGTACAGCACTTCGTGTTTCACCGGGGTATTATCTTTGTTATTGTTTATTTTACTTTCGAAAGGACGTCACCTCATGCGTTGGTTGGGGAATAATTTCGAGCCGGCTCGTGTCGTGTTGTTGTCGCGTTCGGGTTATCTGCCAGGGTCGTTCGGTCCAATTCGGACAAGATCGGTTAACTACAGCCATGGACGGTTGATGTCTCGCAAGCATAAGGATGGTGTTGATTTGGTTGCATATCTTCAGGTGATCTTAGGAATTATTGATAATTTCTGCGGTGTTACAAGGAAATGAAAGTCCTTTGTTTATTAATTCGCTTGTGTAGAAAATGTGTGAATTGTGTTGATAATTTTAGTATAAAGTGGGCGATAAATATATGAAAATTGAAAATAAGTTTATACCGTTTGAATATTTTAATTTTATTTCTTTTATATATTATTTTAGTCACAGTCTCCTTATTCTTACTTCTCAAAATAATTTTATGAAGGCAGATGACTTGAGTACGTTTGAATATTTACTAATCATATCAATATCGAAATTTAAATGAAAGCAAAATGAGATCTTTGGCTGGAATTTTTTCTAGTAGGGATTGACTTTTTGCCTTTCTTTCTTAATTTTGACAAAATGAGGATTTTGTCTGGATTTTTTCTTCTTCTTTAAGTAGGGATTTTCCTGTTCATAAACCACCGTCGCTTAGACGGTTGGTTTCGCAGTTCCTGGCAATAGATTTTTGATTTCTGTTAATTTTGTTTGATATTCGATTACGCAAATTAAATATTATATAAAAGAAATAGATTTAACCTTGCCACATTTTTCGCAAATAATCCGAAATACGTATTTCGACAACTAAGTTGGCATCCTCAGTGGAGGAACTGGGGGAATTAAATATTGCTGACCACACTTAATTCTACCAATTTTCCACTGAAGATGGCAGCTTAGTTGTCAAAATACGTAAGGGTAATTTTATTTCTTTTATATATTATTTTAATCACAGTCTTCTTATTCTTACTTCTTCAAAATAATTTTATGAAGGCAGATGACTTGTGTACGTTTAAATATTTACTAATCATATCAATATCGAAATTTAAATGAAGGCAAAATAAAGTTTTTGTCTGGAATTTTTTTCTTCTCAGGATTAACTTTTTGCTTTTCTTTTGATAAAATGAGGATTTTGTCTAAACTTTTTCTTTATCTTTCAATAGGTATTTCCCTGTTCATGAACCACCATCGCTTAGACCATCGGTTTAGAAGTTTCTGGCAATGGATTTTTGGTTTCTAGTAATTTTGTTTGATATTCGATTAGGTACAGTATAAATATTCTACAAAGGAAATAAATTTAATCTTACCACACCTTTCGGAAATAATTCCAAACACGTGTTTCGACAACTAAGTTGCCATACTCAGTGGATGAACTAGGGGGAAGTAAATATTGCTGACCGCGCTTAGTTCTGCCAATTTTCCACTGAAGATAGCAACTTAGTTGTCGAAATACGTTTTTGGAATTATTTCCGAAGGAGTGATTTTATTTCATTTATATATATTATTTTTTGTCTCCTTATTCTTATTCGTTTTTACAGCTTAAATATGTTGACCTGTTTACGAGCGTTTTTGTTTTTTCCTGGTATGGACCTGAAGATATTTATTTTAGTCATTATAACAATTATTCCATATTCGTTCGTCTTCTGTTCCATATCCCATAAATAGGCGCATTGGTGTCTTGTATATTTTTATTTTTGATTCTGCTCTTATCTGTTGGCTCCTTCAAATTATGTCTCCAGACCATTACCAGATCTTCCTTTTACTACTTGACCTCTTACTTTTGCAGTGAGCTGCTGGTGATATTAATTTCAACGTACTTTGATTTCATCATCTTGCTTTGTTACACTGGTCAACAAATTTTAGCTTTTTTAATATAACATTGATATGTGTACCTATATAAAGTATTTTATGGTCCTTAATCCAAAAATAATGTGTTAAATACTGTAACACGTACAGTTTCTTTGTTACAAGAGTTGGTCGGATAAAGAAAAAAATCTAAGCAAAGACATTTTACTAAGAATCAATATATATGCAATATATGTATTTTTAATGTTCTACCAAGATATACAGCGACAAAATATTTCAATTTTTCTCTTGTGTTGAATATTATCATCTGTTTTTAAAACCCAGCAGTAGTCACTCAATATAGATGGGTTCCAGCGTCCCTGGTATCGTGTTTTGCATTGTGCTGATGTCCCTCCTGATTTCTCTCCTTATTCGTCACTTACTGCACTCAAATTTTACGTAAAAGAAAATCCAAATGTGAATGTAAAACCTACTTTTAAGGACATGCGACATCTTAGTACTTCATAGGCTTTTAAGAGTCCATGTATGAGGATTTTATAGTGCTCATATCTCTTGGTACCAATAAATCCCTTCACTATACTTGCAAAACAGTTTGAAACTGCAATTTCTTGTCATTTAATTATTCTTGACAGAGTAGGTCACTTAAGAGTTTCCATATTTGAGGTCCAATAAAGATGCCCTCCTTTAGTTTTGCATCACTTAACCGAGAAAATATTTCCTTTAGGTACTTCAAACCAAGAAGGCCATGGTTTCAAGTACCTAAAAGAAATATTTTCTCGGTTGTGTCCATTGTTTTAACAAAGTTTTTCATTAATCCAAGTTTAATATGGAGAGGGGGCACAAGCACCTTTTTTGGGTTAGTAAGGGGGAATGTTTTATGTTTGAAGTACCTGGTTCAAAAGAAGTTCTACGACGCCATTTTTTCTTAATGAAATGTTCTTTTGTTGCTCGACTGTCCCATCAATATTTGGACGTTGAAGGTATCTAATTTCGTCCAAAAATGAAGTCAAAGAAAGATCCACGTTTCTTTTCCTTCACTATTAACACACTCGGTTCTAAGATTGTCTTTACGATGTCCTGTTTCATTCATATTTGCATCTTGAACGTTATTTGCATATTGCAATCTGTTTCTCAGTTTTTAAAATTTGCTTTAAGGTCTTTTTCTCGTCAATTACTTCTAATTTAATGTTCTCTTTGTTTATTTCCACAACTTTATACTTCATTTGTTGAAGGATTGAAATAAGGGTTTTGCAAGAAATTGTTTAAGATGCAGCTAACTACCTTACTAGAAGAAACGTCCATTCCTTCTTTTTAGGATTTACCACTTTAACATTGGGTTTTAAACCGAAACCTACTTTAAACGATAATTCATTTGTTTCTTCACTGTAGATTTTTTTGTGTTTCAATCTAGTCTCTATGTGATAGTGTTTAAAAGTGTATGTACATTTTTCTTCTTTAATCTTTATATATAAAAATTTTTACTAAATAAATTATCTATTAAGTTGAAAAGAGTGCTTTTCCATATAATTCTTTGATGAGGCAAAAGATGAGGTGATCTTAGATGCTAGGTATTGCTCGCGGATGGCCTTATACCTAATATCAAAGCTGCTTCACGTCTATTCATTTTAGGATCAAAACCACCTTTGTAATGTTTTGAACCAGCTATGTTATCTACATCGAATTTAGGTAAATTCTTTATGGCCTCGTTCATCGTATTCGAAACATTTGGTAATTGCCTCAATACAAATCTTCCTGCAAAATCTACTACGGTCAATCCCAAGCCAGCTAAAATAACGCTGGAACCCATTGTTTTTTGGTGAAAATTAAAGATTAAATAATTGACTGTTTTATGCTAGCTTATGTTCAATTTTGACCGCTTTGCCATTAGATGGCTATTTAGTTCTCAAAATACGTACTTTGGTTTTCTTTCAAATAAGTCGTGGTAAAGACATAAACATAAAAGTTTTAGAAACGAATTTTTGGGACCCTTTACCTAGTTTGTTCCTCAATTTCATCATTTTATCACCGAAAGAGTCAGTTATTTAAAACTAAACGGATGTAAATGCCAAGAAAAATCGGTAAATAAGGGAAATATTTATTACTAATAATAAGAACGCATTACGTCTTTACTTCACCCAACCTTTTATTTCATCCCATTTCCCACTTTTTCTCATTTTGGAGTGCATTTTTGGAGACCTTCCTTGATATTAGAAGTAGGTAACATATTCTACACATAATTTTTAAAAGTTCACATTTATTTACAACATCTTTACCTAAGTTATTGGTACATAAACTGTTTAATATGAACATTACCATAAATACATAGTATTCAACAAATTTACTTCAAGAAAAGTCCACGAGTATATAGGAGATTAAAAATTACTATTGGATTAAAATACGATTCATAAGATAAAAAGTGCAATAAACAAAATTAATTAAACAGATTTCTAGCGCGCGCGAATCCGTTAATTATGGGCCTTATCATCGACCAAACAGTTAAGACGACGGTAATAATGAAACAAACGATTATCAGCGTATCTGTGGAGCGATTTCGGAACCATCCGGTGTAATACCCGGTAATCGTACCATAAGCCCCAGCTACCACCGTGGCAAATCCGAGGAAGGCGTGAAACAATTTGTTCACATTCGGCGAAATGATTCGTCTTATCTGGGTGCTGTACAATGTTGGGACCCCATTGATGACGGCTACGAAACCAAAAATCGTAGCTACAATACCACTAATCCCATGTTCAGTGGAGAAATGGTTCCCGTCTCCTCTCGCCCTGTTCAACACGATGGTCGCCAAACCACCGATGATGAGCACAGTGGCCAATAGCAAAGTTATCCAATGAATTTGAACTCTTATGGGTTGCTTGAGGCGTTTAGTGAAGACGTTCTCTTTGATTATCGCCAAGATCCCTTCGGTCATCAGAAGAGTCCACTAAAAGGAATCAGTTGTCGTTACCTAAGCGGAAATCGTGATAATAATTTGATGACTTACCCCGATGGTGTATAGGAAGACATGCCACATTACCAAACTAAACGGACTCAAGAAACACAAGTATAGGATGTAGATCGTCAAGCAAACGCTCAAAACGTGCACCACTGTAGTAATATGTTCTACGATATCCTGTGCGATGCTGGTATTCAGGTTACCTAGCACTTTTCCATTTCCTTGCAGACTATAATCATCCTTGGATGTTAACGTAATTGTGGATATACCGTTTTCCATTGTCGGGAGTGACAAGGCTTCTCGATGAAAAGTCGAAAGTCATAAAACTTGTATTGCACTCATATTTATACCTTATTCTGTCCTTGTCTAAATCTACTAATCTAGAACTAAATCTCCAAACCAGACGAAAGTGTGCAGTACAGGAAAACCTTTGTACCGCTTACATTGATTGTGGGATTAAATCCTTCATTCCAACGATTTAAAAGTGTTGTAATTATTAGTCTGATGCAAGGTGTGGAAAAAAAAAAATACCAAACAGATTATATACTTTTTTATTAAAATAAGATATGTACTGAGATTACGACGGTTACTTAAAGAATTAAAGATTTCAATTGCAAAACGTTCTAGCTCTTCCAAACATGTTCATAGATGGTCGTAATAACGTCCACGAAGTGATTAAAACGGTAGTAACAAAGCAAATGATGACGATGTCGTTGTTGGTTTTACTAACAAACCAATTCTTATGGAAAGCTGTTATTAAAGCAATCGCCCCGAGCACCACAGCTGCGGTCCCGACGAAGGCGTGGAAGAGCTTACTCCAAATCGGTGGGATTTTATTCCTCAAGTTGACGCTAAAGAAAGCCGGAATACCGCTTAAGCAAGCGACGAGGGCCAAAATCCCCGAAGTAAAACCAGCTATTCCATGGAGCGATGTAAAATGTCTACTTTTTCGCAACAAATATCGTGATGTATCCAGCTACAGTCAATACGAAGCCTATGGTAACGATCATCCAATGGACGTTAGCTTTCCGACGTGATGAGGTGGATTTCGAAATTATATTCTCGGTGGAAAGATATAAAATTGCTTCGGTCGATAAGAGAAACCACTATCAAAAAAGAAAATTATGCATTAATTACTGCAAATTTTAGATCGATATCAATTATTGATTGTTTTGTGCCGAATACGTGCAGTTAAGATAAATATGTATTAGTAGGAAGCTACCACTTGAGAATTGCCAATGATTTTTGCGCAAGTTATCGTTTCTCGGCAAAGTTGATGACGTTAGGGATTTTATCAGTTGAATTTCAGAAGATACGGCTTAAAATCATGATTTCACCTTGACTCGTATGATGCAAGAAAAGTGCGTCTTGCAACGTCTAATCGGAACACTTATAAATAAATTACTGTTTGTTTGTTTAGTTATCGTAACTATGTCGTGTAGTAATGTCATCTTGAATTATCTACAAGATATCCACTTGAATATGGGATCAGGTACCGACGTGTATAAAAAAACCGTCAATTCTGTTGTTTCTAATAGATTGACATCTTCTGACCACTTAGGAATAAGTGGGATGAAAGGTTGATCTTTACCTAAAGGTCCTAAACTCGGCTTTTCGTTTCAAACTTAGTCGCGATCTTTAAAATTTGCTGAATCATGATGTCCTATGTATATCAATCAATGGTGCAAGGAAATTGGAACAGGCTGAGGGATTGATGCATCCTCCTCAAAATCCCAGTTCGTACCTCGGGAATTCTACCGACTTTGGGTAATAAAAATAAATCTTAACGAGATATGCAGAACTCCGTCTTGAGTGCCCTCAATTTCCATAGCTACTCTTGAAGCAAGGGTACTCGTATTTGAAAAAAATGCTGTTTTAATGAGAAGACGCGTCGAAATAGTGTAAAGCAGCGTTTTGCAATTGGTGGTGCTTGGACGGCCAGGGGTCCACCGCCACTTTATTGGGGGCACGACACAATTTTAGAATTATGGAAAAAATAATTAATAAAATTGTAGTCGGTGGCCGTATCTATCCATTTCATAATAAGACACGTGCTATTCGAAAACTGAGTTTTCATTTAACGATTTTAGACCATCATTCTCCCTCCCTCCCCTCTTGCCAACCAGTATGTGTCGGCATCCGTGAACGCGCCTTCTTTTTTAATTGACCACAAACTATTAAAAATAAATTGATTTAGAAAAAGCTTAAAATTAACCCGGGATAGCACAGCCTCAATGTTAATAGCACTAGCGACATCTCTCGATATAAGTATGAAACTTTCTTTTAGTAATTTAGCTCTTTTGCAGTGTGGGATATGGAATTGTTATCGCATCGTGTTCAGAATCGGAAATTTTCTCCATTTTTTCAAGAATGTTCTATAGCAGTTTTTGGTACCTGTCTCCGTTAACAATATTTTTCATCGCTGGTCCAGGAAAAGAATAAATCAAGAAATAGGCTGCTCATTTTGGACTCTGTGTGACGTGTAAAAGTGTCAAAAATATATACACCCAATTTTTGAAAAACATAACAGAAAGGCGACTTCACCATTCACACTAAATTCCTATTTTATTTGATATGTATAGAACTCGCGGCTTTTTATTATTTACAATCAGGGGAAGGAACAACCTGCAGAAAACTGATACAATGTGGACAGTGTCCCTTACCCAAGAACTTATAATCTTCAACTTTAAGAATTCTGAGCTAACCATAGACTAGGATTATATTACAAAAGATTTATGATGATTTATGGAAGAAGCCCACGATTCATTTAAATCTTAAATATCAACATACTTTGTGATTTTAATACGCTAATGTTTATATGGATTTTCCAAACGCTCAAAACGAAATCTCGCGATTGTAATTGCATACTACCTCAACCAGCAACACCATAGATTCGCACAACAACCCAGCACAAAGCCAGTTTGTTGATCGCCGAGTACATGCACAGAGCAAATTTGCTGTGCACATGTACCCGACAATTTACAAACTGGTTCTGTGGTGTGTTGGAACGAACCTCATATTTGCTCGGCATTAATATTAGGACTAATATGTGGTTGCCTACCAACCTTAATGGCAACCTTAGTGCTAGTATAGTACTGGTTATTTTAACTTCAGTATATACTTCGCTTAAAACAATTAACGGATATTTTTGAAGAATGAAAGTAAAGGCAGATCGTAGTTACGATGACACTGTTAGATATCTTAATCTCAACAGTATTTATTCTAAACAGGAAATCGTACATGTTATCACATTTTAATTTGATTGAACGGCATTTCATGCGATTGTTGCCAGTGACTATAAAAGTATCTATCAAAGTGCTCCCAGTCACAGTTAGAGGCGATTTTTTCTAATTCCTATTAAGAATGGGCAATCACTACTATCGGCGTGAATTAGAGGTATGAAGAGTCGTAAGTCAGTTAGAAGTAAAATTTAACTAAAAAGTAATTATTTCGCTAACTTTTTTTACGCAAGTGGAAATGTACATAACTTCTTAACTTTAGAATCTCATTTTAGAAAGTGAAAATGTTCGGCGAAAGCAAAAAAGTCTACTAGCTTTAACAATATCAATTGATTAATTGGATGCAATTTGGTTTTCAAATGAGAGGTATGTAGATTGATGAGTTCCCAGACTAACGCTTCAGTTTCAAAACTTATAAAGCAAGTCATAGAATATGACCAAGGAAGCATGCGCCAACAAACAATATTGCACAGTTGGCTTCCTCGAAGTAAGTCAAGTATTCGATTAAGTTCTTTACTCAGGTTCGTTATTCAAAATATATTAAATATTTCAATCTACTAAACCCGAGAATTCTGGTCAAAATCAACACCACCGCTACCAAAACCCAATATGGGATACCACAAGGTAGCACCTTGGAACCACGTTTCTATATGCAATATAGATCAAATATTCCAGTGTGAAAAGAACGAGCAATATTCATGTTTGCGTACCACACAATTCCCAGTAAACATTTTTAATTTTGCGGACGGTTTAAGTTGGTATTTCCGGCAATAGTGGATATACTCGCCAATTTCTAAGCACAATGCATGCGAATATGTTCACTATTGCCGGAACTACCAACTTAAACTATCCGCGAAATTTATAAAATGTTTACTGGGTTATACTGAGTTCACGTTAAGAATACAGTAGGTAGCGCTCTGAACCGAGCCCCTACCAAAATAGGACAAACTCATCGGATAAGTAAAGTATTGTGTAATTTGGACGTCGTTATTAGCCAGTCAGATTCAAGAATATTATAGACCTATATCTCTCACACTATATTCTTTACGTGAACGAAGTATATATGTATGTGCAATCATACAAGACAGATTTGAAATCTGTTTCGAGAAACCAACCAAAAGCACACGAATCAATCAAATACTGATTTCGTTAGAACAAATTTAATTTTAATTAATCATTCGTCTTCATAATTTTTTTATATCGAAGGCAAATTATTTTATGCAGAAATCATTCGTAGAAGGGAGTATACAGCTAATTTTTCACGACGGTAAACTGGGAGGAATTGCTGGTGGCTTTTGGAAGAAAAGATCTTGGAACCAAAATTTTTGTGTGAAATACTTAGACGTTAAAAAGATGGATGAGATTAAAGAATAAGCGTAGAGGGCAGACAACGCCCACTGGAGTGACAAACTTCAAGTAAGGGAACATAAAGAGGTGATTAGAGGATGTCTCTGCGACTTATCCATCCAGATTTATAGTGTTTAAAAGTTAATACCCGAAATTTCCGTAATTTCAGTGTAGCGTGAAAACTATTAGAGATAGCGTATTCGTTCTTATTCCATTCGATTCCTTGTCAAAATCTGCTTCTAGGAAGGTCTATTCGATCCCGATCCAATAACAAATAAAGGTGATGTGGCCATTTTGAAGTTTCTCCTAATTTCAAAATATCGATTTTGAACGAAATTTTGGCAATTCGACGAATAATTCATGCTCGATTTTCAAAATCATTCCCCACCAGGACATTCCTTAAGTGGACGGCAATTGCATAACACATACCGGTTCGAACGCACAACGCATAGGTTTTGAGAAAACGTGCGATTTTACAATTTTATGCGATTTTTGCGGGTTTTTGCGATTTTCTCGGCAGCGGTTTGAAATAATATAAACAAATCATATAGCGTTGGAATCACCTCGTCAAGACGCGTCGATTGGTATAAGATAAACCCGCTCCTAAATAGTTAATAAAAGAAAATCTTTTCAAATCGTCATTATTTAAAAGCATGTAATATCAATAATGATTTGGATCTCAAATTGCTGTCGAAACTGAATAGGATGCTCTTCATTAAAATTGTTTAAATTTCAAAATAGCTGCTTTTTTTTATAATGTTGTTTTTGGCCCACTGCACCGAAGTTCAAGGGCTTATTGAGTTTCCCAATCAGATTGACCCGCCAGTTCAATTCTTTCCAATAAAAGACATTTTGAAGGAGCATTGTTTGATGGAATATGTCACTACATATGTCGAATTCAAAAACCTCAAATTGTTTTTAGGTACTTAATTACATGAAATTTTATAAAAATTGGTAATAATCCAAGACTTCGAGACTTCTTATTTGATGATGATCACCAAAACAATCGATAACCTTAGTTTTTCATAAGTGCAAATAATATGAAAGATTTCTGCACTTCTTCGTACACGAAAATTTTGTAATTTTCAAAATCAAAATGAACGCATATGACCAAAGTCATGTTTGTTGATACCATTACAAGTTTACAACATGTAGAAATCTGACACATCAATTCCAAAGTTAAGATAAGATTTTGGGCGAAAAAGTAAGAATTTTTAAGTAGCATCATTACAAATCTTAATCTTAGATGCGTTAATTATATAATCTGACTTCAAAAAGATAACAAAATAAATCAAAAAAAAAATTAAAAAATCACGTTTCTTAAATTTTCTAGACGATCCGGATAAAATGAAAAGATTCATTTCTATTATTAGCGTCTTTTGATAAGATAAAATCGTCTGCTGAACTTTTTAACGAGGAAATCCGATTGATTACGTGCTCTGACAATGCTCGGATAAAAATGCAATCGATTAATCACACTCGATCCCTTCCTGATATAATTTTCTTTGTTACGATAACACATCAAAAGTAAAGTAAATATCAGTTAAGAAGAAGGTCTTATAGTCTAATCTGCAATGATATAATTTAAAATAATTAACAATTCAATGAAACTCTAACTTACCCCGACTGTATACAAGAAGGCGTGCCATGTCCTTAAATCGAAGCTATCGTTGAGGAAACACAAGTAAACTACAAATGCGGTTAATGAGAAAGTTAAAACATGCACCGTTGTAGTTACGTGTCCGAGCACGTTTTTCAGTTGAGCTCTCCTTTCAGGAGGTGGATCCAGGGTCTCAAACGCCGTAGTAACCATCATGGGAGCTTTAAACTGAAATATGAGGTGTGAAGTATTTCGTTCGTTCAATATAACTTAAGGGCTTATCAGTATAGACAATGGCAATCAAGGTTTTTTTACATTTATTTACTGTGAAATTAATCATTTCACAATAGAAACGGAGAATAGCATTTATCAGACGGTATGTGCATAAACACTCTGTCACATTTTCTAAACTTATCTGGTAGATAGTGCGTATGAAAGTTCATAACATAAACATTAATGGGAATAACGTTGCGTATCGTTTCTTGGGAATTACCAAATGGAGAGAAAACTTTTCCCAGTTTCAATAAGAGAATGCATCGTTTTTCCTAAACGTAGTTTGATATTATCTTTTAAAATATGAACCATGCATAATTGGGAGTCGATATAAAAGATGTAATCACTGCATAATGTGCTGTTTGTAATGATTCTGTGTGCGTTGAAGACATGATAAACATCTGGCGGATGGAAGGATTAACAATGTTTAACTATGTTCATGCGCAAGTTCCCCTTACAGATGCAACTGGTAGATGAGGGCACAAAAGTACGCTTAGTTGTATTGAAATTTTAAACGCATATCGCATATACCACTCACCACCCGTGCCTCTGAAGATGGCATCAAACTCGCCTCGACTCCATCCACTTGATCGCACCTGCCACAGGACACAGACAGTTTCAATATAGAGCAGGATCGAATATGCACAAGGTCCACTAATTCCTTTATACTGAGTGGAAATGCCGATGTTCTTTGTGATCAGGTTTTACTTTAATGATAGTTTAGAATGTCAATACAATGATTGCCCACCGTGTCAGGTGGTTCGCGTGCTTTTGTGCTCCCATGTACCAGCCGCCTCTGGATAAAAGTAGCTTTTCATAGAGTTCTTGATGTTTGAAGTTTGATTATCAAATCCGAAGTGGTAGTAAAATTTTGTTTGTTGTGAAACAGTATTTAAAATTCATCATAGGAATAGATTGGAGTTGCGTACACTAAAAAGGGTTTTTGCGATTTCATGTACCAGCCGTCTCTGAAGTATTTGCCAAATTCTTGATCATAGGAGTGTGTTTATCAATTCAACTTTTGGGAATAATAACCTATTTTATTCACCACATACTCAGAAACTGACTCACTTGTACCTATAAAAATCCAAGAACTTGCTTACGCCAGAAACTGCACTTCCTTCCACAAAAACTTGAATAACATCCTACCCTTCTCACAAAAAGTTTGCCCAACTGCTTCCTCCTAGAAACGTAGAAATCAAATCACCAACTTCCTAACAAAATCTTGGGCATCGACCTCGACGCCAAAAATCCATAAACTGATATACCTGCTTTCACTAGAGAGCGATTCACACTTTTCCATCAAAACGGTAGAAACTAACTCATGTTCTTCTACCAAACATCTGAATAACGGCCCACCTCCTCTTAATAAAAATTTAAAAAATAATATTTCTCCCTTTGCTAAAAACTCAGAAACCAAGTCATCTTGTCCTATCAAAAGTGTTTATATCGAACCAACCGCAATTTTATCAAAAAAAAAAACCGGCTAATTTTGATTAAAACCTATCTCATTTATTCCTATCAAACATCTGAATAATTTCAAATTTTCTCCTGCAAAAAATGCAAAGAGCAAGTTACCATCTTCCACCTGGATACCGACCCAGCTTGTTTAAATTAATTCCAATTCCGCTTCTCTTGTAAGTCCAAAACTGTTATCTACTATTTTGGTCGAAAACCTAACCCTCATAGCGGTTATTAAAACCTGATCTATAATATCAAGACCAGAAATAATCAAAGAAATGACGTGATAATAGACTGGACTGAGACTGGTGGATTTTTGAGGAGTTGTTTGCTACAAAGATAATTTGAAGGAAAAGGGAAAAAATTTGATAGAAGAAGCGAGCGAGAACTGGAGTGTAAATAAAAACTGTTCAACGAGAGCCAAAATACTTTATGAGTTACTCCATAAAACAACGGGCTAAATGATGTATGATTGTTAGACTGCTCTCTAGGGAAGCTGTGCGATAGCCTACAAAGCAATGCAAATTAGGCCTACTTCGTGATTGTGCAACTTCCCTGGGCCTAACAACAACCTAACAAACGCCCTCCTATAGTAGGTCGTTTTATAGGGAGTCACTTAGATTTTTCTTTGAACTAAAGTGTAGATATAAAATTAGGAAGACAAAAGTGCCGAAATCATAAGTATTTTAAAATTGATAATCAGCCAAAAAAAGCACGAAATGAGCAATCAAACAAAGTACTATTTACACAGGAGGATGTTAGACGACCTCATACCACAAGAAGTTTCTGAACTTGGCTGAGAAACGGTACCACCTAGATATTTCTCCAAGTTATTACTACCTGGAAACTTCACGAGTAACAACGTATTAGACTCTCAGGGAGGTCAAGGTGAAAAGACCTAAATTTTGCTAATATCTTTTATTGCAGCTACACAATCTTATATTCTAGCTGCCATAAAAGATCTTAGCAAAATTTAGGTCTTTTCACCTTGACCTTTCCGAGAGTCTAATACGTTGTTATTCCTGAAGTTTGCAAGTTACGTTGTACTCGTTACTTCTGCCTGAGTTATTACTACCTTTTCTTGCCTCTTGAAAACTGAGGGCAAAATGAGGGATATGAAGTTCAGTACGCAAGATTATGTAATAAATGCAGTCCGTTACCTTTTTTATACAAAATCCGTATATTTCTATGATGGCTGCATATAAAAGTGGAGTCTCGTTGATCAAAGATCATTCAGTGTGAATTGTGATGGTAATTCAGTTTTTTGTGTTTTACCATCAAAACCCGACCGAACTATTTTGGTTACCTGATAAAATCTGTGTTTACGAAATATTATGAAGACTCGTCTTAGTCCGATGTTATAATAATTTCTACGTTTATTGAAAGACGAGGGCGATAAATCTAGAAGGAATGGGTTCCTTTCGAAATTTCTGTTGTGATTGAAATGTTCTTGTAATTTTTAAGTATACGTCTGTTTTGTATGAACAAAGCGACAAAGTCTGTTCCAGGATCATCTTTATTAAAGATATGGTCATATTTTAGTCGACATTGATTACCAACGTTGCTGTGAATGAACTTCAGATTTCAACTATGGCGCTTTTCCTTTTCCAAGCATCGGATTTGCTTTAAAGGCATGGGCAAAATTTTTGTCTGGTTACAGTGTAAGTAACGAGAGAAAAGAATAAACATTTCCCGATCATTTAGTATAAACTTGCGTAGTTTTTAAATTTTTTGGCAACTCCTTCCGACTGCTAAAACGAATTATCGAACGATTTATTAGTACGAGGTACGTAAATAAACTAATGATGCCGATTGTTTTCACTTGTTTTATTCCAATAACATTACAATTCAACATTGTGCCCTTCAAAATAACTGCCTTGGGAAGCCACACAGTGCTGAAGACGGTTCTTCCACTCCTCATAGCAGTGTTGGAACTGAGATGCTCAAATAGGTTTCAACTGGTGGTTTGCAGCCGTTTGAATGTCGTCCAGTATCCTAAAACGACGTGCCCTTGAGATGTTGTGAGGAATCTCGGGAAGACAAAAAAGTCAGAAGGACCCAAGTCGGGCGATTAAGGAGACTGACGAGCCATAGGAATGTTCTTACTGGCCAAAACGCGGTTTACTGAAATTACGGTGTATTTTCGGTAATTTAACCCATTGGCCCGGAAGCACAAACTCTATATCAACGTTTCTCCGGGCATAATAAAAGCGAATCTGTATGCTTTTGATCTTTGACTGGCATATTATTCATTGTTTTTGGCCTTGGGGAGCTCGGAATGAACTAATGCTTCTTTTGGTGCTTGATTGGCTGATCATACCCCTTTGTCCAAAATTCGCGTCACTCATTGTCCAGTCACGAGCAAAACCTGCTTCACTAAAACAATCGCCGCGGACAGACAACGTGACTCTAACGAGTTCCAACCCGTACTGATGGCGTATCACATGTTCACATGCTACCAGTCTCATTACCTTATTTACACACCTCGTATAATGATCGCATTTGGTTACCAAAAATATTTATTATATCACGTTATAAATAATACATTACAGAGATTATTCTTCGACTGACAATTACATACTGCAGTCTACTTCTTCAAAGTTTACGTACAAATACCTTTAGCTCTGGTATACATATTGATTAAAGGTCGCAGCAGCGCCCAAAACGTTATGAATACCGTAATTGCAAAACAAGCCTCCACTCCTGCGGTCGTCGTCTTAGAAGTGAACCATCTCAGGTAATATCCGGTTATCATAGAATAAGCTCCGATAACAACGGCGGCAAATCCTACGAAAGCGTGGAATAATTTATTCCAACTCGGAGGTATCCTTTTCCTTAAGCTCGTACTGAATAAAGTCGGTACACCGTTTACGCAAGCTATGATGCCCAAGATGCCCGAAATGAAACCGGTTAAACCGTGCGTGGAAGTGAAATGTACGCCGTTTTTCGTTTCGTAAATGGTTACGAATCCACCGATGGATAAACCAACACCCAGGATGATGACTATCCAATGAGCGTGGTTCCTCCAACGTGACGTTACGCGTTTGGCTAAGATATTTTCTTTGGTAACGTATAAGATTCCTTCGCTGACTAGAAGTATCCACTGAAGAGGAATGGTTTAAGTTAAAAGTTCATGGAATTAATAAATATACTCTTACCCCAACTGTGTACAGGAAGACATGCCAAGTCCTCAAATTGAATTCCGCGTCTTGATAGCACAAATAAATGATGAAAAACGTCAATCCCAAAGCCAACACGTGCACTACCGTGGAGATATGTTCCAATATATCTTGTAGCCAGTCGTTTCCTGCTGGCGGTGGAACTTTTGCTTTGGGAGATTTGGATTCCTCCATTTCAATTAGGAAACATCAAAGGAAAGTGCATTGGGCAAGAAATTCGCCCGTCTTTTATATTAATTTTTGAAATGTTATCTTTTGATGACTCTAATCTAACACTTCATATCGTCAATTGTGATCTATTTGTGTGGTATTCTACAGGTATACCGTATGATACGTGACCAAGATTAGGGTGTTTCTTAAAAATCTATACGCGTCTAAACAATAATAATAATAATAATAATAATAATAATAATATCTATTGAGTGGAGATGTTCAGATTTCGTTTTTAAATCGAGATGTAACACAACTCTTTAGGTTTTGTTGTAGTGCGTACATAGATTTTTAATATTTCAGGTCAGAAATAGCCTAGGACAAACGAGTGGTATGAAATCAATCAAATTCGTGTAGACGAAGATAAGATCTAAGGTGAGTTTTTCCTCAATTCCTTATTAGCCTAGAATCGTGTTCTAATTACTTCTCGCTACGAAGGACATAAAATACATGTATTGACATATATAAATGAAATTTATCACATGTAGATACTAACGTTGGTGTGGTTTGACTTTTGAGTTTTCGATAAATTTGAAAGGTTTAAAATCGAGCTTCATACTTCTTTTCATTTTAAAAGTTTCTGTTCTCGTTTGATTGTTATGGTCTGTTTTAACAACTATCAAAAGTTGTATCTTTAATGCTTTCAGGTCTAACTTATTTCTTTCAGTGCAATTTTTAAGAACATTGTGGTATTCTCTTGACGCTAATCAAATATAAAATACGAGAAAAATTAAGCATTCATTGAAGCTGCAACTTGTGGAACATTTTCACATAGCTCCAACATCACCGTCGTACCCAATCCAAAATATTTTTGCATATCTATAGAAAAACTTTGCTGTAATATAAGTGTACGTTGCTACTATACCACGGTATGCCATTTGACACAGGCAGTTGACAAAGGTAGGACCTACAGATTTGGATTCTTCTTCTTCTTCTCGTAACTCCAGCGTCGGAGTATCTCTGAATCTCACGACGATTTAATCCATTTTTCCATAATGTTTTGTCTGTACTCATGTTTCTCATTTCTTTTATGGTCTTCCTTCGCTTCCGTCCCAATTCGTTTATTATCAATTCATTTTTATTTCTTGATCTTCTCTTTTTCTTCTATTGTTACCTTTGGCTCCTATTATTTTCTTTGTTAGACTCTTTTGTGTCATTCTAATTATGTGACCGTACCAATTCACTTGACTTCTTTCAATTTTGTTTAATATATCTTCTTGGTTTGTCATATTCCTAATCTGTTCGTTGTTTATTTTATCCATTTTAGTTTATGCCGTATTGTCCATACACTATTGTGGGTACTACTACTGAATTGTATTCTCTTTGTTGGATCTTTATTGCTATTTCCTTCTTCCCGAAGATGCTTTGATTTAGAACATAGTATATGATTACCTAGATTTGTGTATGTGTCAAAAATTTACTCTTGTTTGTCATTTATTTTAATTATTAGATTTGTTGGCTCTTTGTTTTTTATCACCATTACTTTGCCTCTTTCTACGTGTATTTTCATCTATCTCTTCAATCCATATTTTTGTTAACTTTTCCATTTTCACATAACTGTCAGTTGTTACTGCCAAATCATGGGAGTATAGTAATGCATCAACAGGTATAGGTTCCCGTTTGTTATATCTTATCCAGTGTCTTCAGGTTTTCGCAGGATTCTATCTATTGCTATAATGAATATTGATGTTTGTACATGTGAGAGGGATTCGATATGAATTCTCTCACAATGCACGTATTACGCATTTTTTACAGTTATTTTTTCTACAGAAGTGGACAACTTGCATTGTGAGAGAATTCATATCGAATCCCTCTCACATGTACAAACATCAATGTTCAGACGATATATACATAAAATTTGTATACGAAATTACAGCTCTTGCAAAGCCGTACTGACGAGCGGTATAACCGCGAAACGTACGTCTACGGATGACAAGAGAAGATCAAAATTTTGTAATTTATAATGGATATTAATAGACTTAGGCTGTCTCCTTCTAGTATTCCTGTCAAACCCTGCTGATCGTCCATTCATTCAAAACGTTTAGTGTACAAAAAAAATGGTAAGATTTATAGTAAAGATTTATTTAAATCTATCATCTGTTCTGATCAATAAAGCTCATTATTATTATTATTATTATTATTATTATTATTATTATTTGTACTATTCCCCTGACCTGACAATATAAACCCTTGATTTGGATTCAATCCTGAGAAGTGTTGGTCTTCAAAGGCAACCGTGCGAGAGCTGGTAAAAGAGACGTGGCATTTGACAAAAGCAGCTTCAATTTTAATTCATAACACTTGAATAGAATGGAGTGAATCGATGACAAACTCACATTATTAATTATGGTATAGGGTGATCTTATTTTTCGGAATTGTCGAGTCAAAGATTACAAGAATCTTAATAAAAGACATGAAGTCCTCATAGTGATTACAAACAGTTTTGGCTTTGAACAGAAATAAGTTGAAGAAAAGCTAAAAAAACTTATTTTGTCATTTTCACGTGAAATCTGTTGTAGGGTGTGATTCAAAGTACATCCCCTTTGTAATATATTTTGCGACTGAGAGGCATTTTCTATGTGGGCGATGTAAATTTTCGACGCAGCAAAATGGCTTTAGTAACTGATTTTGCCAACTGCCCATGAAGAGAATGAAGAAAATCGTACGACAGCCATTTTCGCGCGAAAGCACAACACCAGAATACAGCAATCCTCGTGTTTTTGTTCTGAATCGCCTTTCTCAGCTTCCTTAATATCTTACCATAAATGTTTGAATTAATTGTTGTACCGCGTTTCAGGGAACCAACAATTTACCTTTTCTGTCCCAAACCAAAAATCGGAACGAAAATTTTCGGTTACTAAACGTTTGTTGCTTGGTTTCCACATTTCTTTATGGAACCCGAGAATTGTTGCCAGTCACAATATGGTTCAGATATTCATTGCCATCGCCTTCATATCGTTCCAGGAATGTCAGTTTCGAGGCCATTCGCTGGCGTTCGCGAACTTCCGTCAACATTTTTGGTACCCACCTTACGTAAAGTTTGTGGTAATGGAACCTGTTTGTGACAATCTCGTATAGTACCCAACATGAAATTTGAGGAAAACTCGTGACCATTTCCGATATGGTGAAACGCCCATCTTCGAGAATTTTCGTGTTCACTCTTTCCCCAAGATCATTATTGACCACATAAAGTATCACACTTCTTGTCTCACGGTGCGCGCCTTTGTTCGACTATCTTTGAATTTCCTATACCATATTCTACCCTTGCCTTCGCTTTTGACGCCTGGACTATAAACCTCGCGTATTTGACGGTGAATTTAGGCAGCTCGCACTTGGCGGGCTTTACAATTGTGGTCTTCATTTTAACGGTGTATTATGTAATTGAATATAGTGACAGAATTGCGACAAACTCAAGAACTACCAAAGCGCCTCTAAGGTATGCCAAATCAACTACACAGCTCATTTGACGGTTCTTAGTTTACGAATATCCCTCGTACATATATTTATGTAGTCCTGACCTTGAGCCATCAGATTTAGATTTGTTTCGTTCTTTGCAAAGTTACTAGAATGATAATAAGTTGAATACTGACGATGTCAAATCGTTCTTGGTTCGGTTTTTCGCCGATAAGAACCAGCAATTTTGTAAAAGGGTCTGGAACATGGCAAAAGGTCATTGATAAAAGTAGCCAAAACAGTACTAGTTAAACTCATTTCGTTCCATGAAGAAATTGTCTTTTGCTATCTTTCAAGAATCAGGCAATCAATACAAACCTGAATCGTCTAATTGTATTAAATATTACGTATACCAAACATCAAGAGCAAAAGATGTAAGCAATTTACGATATTTACCTATTGGCAACCATCATATATGTATGTACATACATATGTATATAATTGCTTTTATCTGGTACACGTACCTACATCTATTATAAAGCCTAATCGATAATAAATATAAGTTAATCGCAATACGAGAGATAATTACAATGAAACTTTTCTCAAAACGGGTTGTACTCACGTATACTGATATCCAAAGTAGGTATTCAAAAATTGAACATCTAGACATTGTTATCAGTCCTTGTGTTTATGCATTATGTGTGGAAATTACAACATAAATTTCAGAACTATTTCGCTTGTTATTAGCTTGAAGCCTGTTTGCCTGGTACTTTATTTAGTGCCTCAAGTAATTGTTTTAGACTTAAAATTTTTTAAGATTCCATTGCAGTTGGTAAAAGATAACAATTGTTTCTATGTATGTATATACCTTGACTTTATCAAACATTTTCGTGTATGTATTTCCATGAATTAATATGTACCAGGTCGTATCAGGTTTTTGTCCAAAAAGGAATGATTTATTTTTCGAACTGCGTGGTATCAATTTCGATATTGAAATTTTTGGATCTGGTTCCTTCAATACGACCTACGAAGTCGTTATCCTCGCATATCATCCAATAATAAACCATAATATAAGGGTTATGCATACGTCGCTGTAGTGAAACTTCCATGATTTTGCTTCATAAATTATGATTTTGACATTTCCTTGCGAAAAGTCGAATGAACTTGGTAATAATATGAAGACCTCGATCAGTATTTAACGATGTTGTAGGGCGTGGAGAACTTTATCATATCAACATGGAATAATAGAGACTATTTGAGAGAGCTTGCCATACGTTGGTAAGTTTAATATTTGGGAACAGCATCTCAAAGAGATTTTCTTAGTTAACTTTGAAATCCAAAGAAATCCATTTTTGAAACACCTAAGAATAAGCAACGACTAGTCTACTCGAAGCATTCTAAAAGCAGGCATTAATTTTGTTTAAATATACTCAGTAGCCTCCTTGGTAATCTTTTGAAAGTTCAATATTTTGAGAAGGTTTCGCCCTAAAATTGCTGATGGCGATCTTACTTAGGATGAGCAATTCGGCTGTCGTTTGAACGTCTTCACTAACTTTCATCCACTACGAACCGCAAATCTCGCACTATAGCCGGAAAATGTCCTATAAGCTCCCTCATGGTCTCGTGAAGGTGGTCACAGTTTACCACGGGGTAGATTTCCAGAAAGATGATAAACTAAGGTCTTTTCAGCACCGGAGTGTTGTGTTTTTAGAGAAGTTCTTGGGTTCTAATTTTTATTGTAATCTTCCACAGCCATAGTAACTTCGTCAGGGTTTCTACGGATTTTCACCTTGGGAGTTGGTTTGTCGGGGTGTAAGTTTGCCAACTCCGTCACGATAGGATACGAGGGTCCTGGTTCGATATCTTAGGATCATTGTTCAAGCTCATCAGCAAACTTAGCGATTAAGTCATGGAGCGTTTTACGGTCAAGTAACACATGGAGATTGTAAAGATTCACTATCGAAATGGTGATAATTTTGCAGAGATGGTTCGAAAATGCCGCACATGTTTCGGTCATTATCAGGCACCAACTCGGCCAGCTGTGGAGAATTTAATCAATAAATTTGTGACCATTGGCTCAGTTGAGGATTTTAAAGCATGTGGCCCTTCTCGTGTGGGTCATTTGTTCGAAAACATGGCGGCAGTCAGGGAGAGTATACGCGAAGGCTCCTCCACCTCGATTTTTCATCGTTCTCAACAATTGAATTGAATCTTTAAAAGCTCTTTGCTTTTTTTGGCTAAAGACCTGCATATGCACACTTGCAAGATTCAAGTTACACAATAATCTAAAGCCAATAGACCATACCCAGCGTCGAGCGTTTGTGAATTAGATATTGGAACGTCAACAAGTCGATGGTGAGTTTTCCAGGAAAATCATTTTTGGGGATGAGACGCACTTTCAACTTGATGAGTATGTTAACGAACAGAACTGTCGAATTTGGGCGACCGAAAATACACGAGCAATTTATACATCCACCACAAATGACTATGTAGTGTGGATTTTGGACTGGCGGAGCCATTGATCCGTATTTCTTTGAGAATGCAGCCGGCAATGTAGTTACCGTCAATTGTATCTGTTATCGCAATATGTTAAGCAACTTTTTATGGCCTACATAGGATGAAATTGATGTTAATGACATTTGGTTCCAACCAACCGAGACGGAGCAACATGTCACATTGTGGTCGAAAAAATGGGATTGTTGCAGACGAGGTTTCCTGAACGTGTTATGTCGCGACGGGAAGAAGTTAATTGGCCACCAAGATCGTTTCACGAAAACCTAAGAAATGCCGTGCTAAAAGTAATTTACGGAGCTTGCTTCTTCATCAAACACTCTGTTATGGATTTGCAAGTGGCCTTTATGATTTTAGTGCCATATTTTGAGTAAATTTTGCTCCATTACATTGGACGGGAATAACGTCCTATTGAGAAATTGTGTATCCTGGTAGTTCCTTTTAGGATTTGGGGATTAACACATCTATGTTTCCAGCATTCTCTTTTCTTCGAAGATTCTTATTTCAACCTTTGACTTTGATTGTTTACAATAATTAGTATCACATAGTGTTTCGTTCGGCATTATATCGAGGTGTTCCAGCTATTATTCGTGCTTCATGGTGTTTTTCTTTATCACACTGATTATTTCGTAAAGAACGTGAAGAAAAGATAACCTTGGTCATGAATTTTGGTTAAAAATGTTCTTAAAACAGTATACTTCATCGCCTCATAATCAACACTATAATATTGTCATATTATCTAATATTATTATTTGATCTATCAACAAATGAACTATCACCAAGCCCTTGTCAACCATGTCAACGGCAGCAGGGAGGATAAGATTTTCTGCAATCGTGTGAGGTTTCTAGTACTTGGCTATGCGATGGGTGACTTTATAGGGTGCAAGCAGAGCTTTCTGAGGCAACGCCTAAATTGCATTAAAGGCTAAGTTCTGATCACTAAACTCTTTAAACTTCTTCACAAAGAAATCACGAAGTTTATTTTCATGATATTGTTTTGTTTGGAGATGTCCCTTTAGCTTATTTGGATTCATACTGTCAGCAGCCAAAGTATATTACCCTTTCACCATTAATGACTGTATTTACAAAACCAAAAACTCAAATACTCGTGACAGTATTTCCTAGATTTTGCTGTGGAAATGTTGACAGCTTCTCCAACTGCAGGCGCAGATGTATTTGCACGTCCTAAATTACGTTTAGACCCGATGAAACATTTTTCCAGACTTGGAAGGTATTTGTACAAACTTTAAAACATTTAGGTTAAGTACAAAATTTGCTTACTGACGGAGTGGTAAAAGTCACGGTTCACAATGAGAAACTCAGTCGCGGGGAATCGTAACAGTTGAAAATCCTAAAATGGATCTGCCAATCCTCCAATATGCTGCGAAAAGAAAGGGAAGCCACTAACCGGGGTAGCGCGGTACGGTATACGTAAGTATACGGCTCGGTTGCTCGAACCCTTACACCGAATGGTAGAAAGAGGAAAAGAAAAAAAGAGTTAAGTGCAACAGAACACAAACGAAATATTATATAAACTAACCTAACTGAACACGCATCAAGGTTTTATACGTTCTGTTCCCTCTATCATGGTTTCTGGACCATTCTACAGCGCTCGAGAAAGTTCTTCGAAGATTCCGCCTTGCTAGAACGGGGCGTTGATCATAACAGATTCCAAAAAGGGGCCGCAAAACCTAACCGACATAAACGCGATTTATATTTAACAATAAAATGTTTTCTTCTAAAAAATATTCCAAACAATGTAACACAATTTACCGATGTTCTGAGCTTCAGTAGCAATGAATTCTTTTCTTTTCTTTTGCTATAGCCGTTGAATTATAGTTGTCATTCAAATAATGCATCGAACTATCTAACTAACAAAGTGGCATATTTTTCGAAAATAATAAAAAATTAATGAAGATCTCGTATCAATAAACGTGCCTGAAAAATAATTATTTATCACTGCGAATTAACGCGTTTTATAATATGCGTTGAAATTTAAAGAAAATGTGTTATTCATCAGCGATATAAAATACGAAGAAAGGTGGCGGAAACTTTCATTACAACCTAATATTTTATCGGAGTAAGCTTAATTAATCACAATTTGTAATTAATCTGTAATAAGTACTAAATCGTTTACACGACGTATGCAATCATTTTAACGTAACAGATCACGAAAAGAGGAAAAAGAAGACCATTTACGTAAGTTTGAAACAAAAAAATGCTTATTAACTTACCTACTTAACCGTTCCAAACTTGAACTTGTTTACGAACTTGTTATGTACAACGGAATAAGTTCGCAGCATAAAAAGTGGGCAGATATTCCTGGAAATTCCATACGTAACATGTGCACTTTTACTTATTTGTGCATGGAAACAAGTATACGAGGATTGCTACAAAAATCTTCGATCAGAAAAAATGGGATGAGCAACGGCGGCTGCTGATGAACAATTACGAAATAAGTTACCACAGCGCCGTCGACTCCCCATCGCCTTATCTTGGTGTATGCGAGTAGTTCTGTGTATATGTAGGATGTCGTAGCTTACTTCGTAATTACCGCTGTTTGCCCAGACTACTGATGACCTTTTGGCCAGACAATTACAATTACAAGTATGGCATATAATTTCGTATATTCTCGCATATCAATCACCAAGCATTATACAGGATGTCCCATGACATGACTGCTGCAGTTTAAGGAGATGTTATTGAAGCAATTTCAAGGCAAAAATGTTTAATGAACATATGCCCAAAACTATATCGTAACTGAGTTACAAGCATCTGAAGTTTTAGATAACCCTACTAATGCACCCGATATATTATATATCATTATTATCTGTCATATGCGAGAATATATGAACTAATGCTCTCAAAATAATCGCCCCGCCACTCGAGGTTAGTTCCTTGTATCGGGAAAGAATGATATTCGTGATTATTAAATTTATTTATTGAAAGATATAGTTTACAAAACAAACATCAATAATTCGAGCGCATTTTTGGCATATGTGGCGTATGCCGTCGGCAAAATCTGATGCACTTAAGTCTATACAAAACTTCGTCAATTCAAATAAAAAAAATAATCGTTACATTTCCTAATCCGTCTCGCTTTGTGATAAAATGCATCGGAATAGGTTAGAACAATTTTGATTTCGTTTCTACCCTTACGCTACTTCCGTAAAAATTAAAAATACTTCATTTTCTTATCTCAGCCGAATAGACATGTTCAATATCTATGTATGTATCAATAAATATTTAATGCCGGTATACATATAAATATATACAAATATTCAAGACTCTTGCGAAAAGTAAAAAAAGATCATCGTCGTAATCGAAAACGGTTCCTCTCAGATCTTTAGGAATTGTGATATAAAAAAATGTTTATTTTAGATAACACAGTCGGTTTGTTGAGGAGAGACCTCCAACTATGGAGAGACCAAGGGCTTCGTAACTAATCGATGGTGACCGCCCATGGATGCTTGATGTGACCGTACTGGATGGCATACAATTGATCTAGTATCCTTTTGTAGAGCGGGGCGGAATGTTCGTTCGTTGGAACCCTCAGCAAGTTCCCCAGGTAAGATATGGAAGCGATTGGACTTACTATGCAGGCCGTACCAGAACCGAACATTTCTAGCAGCTGTGGAATCAAAACCGCGTTAAAACATTCCGGATGATTATTTACTTTAAGTGGACTTACTCTATTCTCTTTCAGAAGCATTAGCACTTCGTTCATGGTAATGGTCCTTTGAACAACTCTAAAATCGCCCCATTCTTGAGCCATTTGGATGATCGAAGCCCGCGTTACGCCGGGCAAAATCAACCCGTTTAATGGAGGTGTCACCAATTCCCTTTCTGTAAAGTGGAGGAATTTTTTTGAAAAGAATACATTTGGGTAATGAAATTACCTCCGTCCTCGTTGATGTAAAACATGAAAATATTCATGGTTCCCACTTCAGTGATTTGATGATCATCGCCATACAACCACAGAACTTGCTGCAATCCCCTATTCGAAGCTTTCTTTTGTACCCTAATTGTTGGTCCGTAATTCGAGCCCACTTTCCGGTCCCCGCAACCGCCCGGCCATGCCCTAGCGTACGTTGGGTCAGCCAGGAGGGAGACCGCGTCACTTCCCGAGGCGAAATAATTCCCGACCGGACATAGTATCGTGTAGAGCAACGCCGATTCCGATTGGGCAACTCCAAGCGTACCCTGCACAAAGAAATTCATTCGTAGGGATGCGATCAAAAATTACGAACATTCTCATACTCACATCGATTCCGATTAAAGTCGGTCTCAGGTATAAGCTAGCGCCTTCCGCGTGCGGCACCCATTCCTGATCCACGGCCACCAATCGTTTCAAACACTTCAGCAACTCCTCGCTTTCGAAAGTCGGCAAACCGGAAGCTTTCGCCGATAAATTCATGCGGTGCATATTCATGTCCGGGCGAAAGATCCTCACTCGTCCATCTACGCCCCTGTAGGCTTTAAGTCCTTCGAAAAGCTGGAAATGGGATTTTATTGGAAACCTTCGAGATCACCGACATTAAAAAGAGGTCATACCTGAATTGCATAATGCAGCACCTTAGAAGCCGGATGCAACGAGATATTTTCGAAAGGAATAATCTCGGGTTTCTGCCAACCGCCTAGGGCTTGGTGGTAGAAGATCTTTAGCATGTGATCGGTGAAGATGTGCCCAAACTTCAGTTCGCTGACGTCGGGTTTCAGCCGTAACTGATGAGGTTCGGCTAAGGCTGTTTTAAGATCAGCATACTGTAAAAGAACATTTCGTTTGGATCTCTTTCTTTGGGGTGATGTAAGGTACTAACCCTGAATGTTTCGATTTGGGGTTGGGGTTCAACTTTCTCGTGTTCGTACGGTCTGGAAGCATCGTCGACCCCTAAGGCCTCCTTAACTTTTAAATGGCAACTTCTAGCGGCTTGCTTGAGTTTATGCTGATGTCGCAAAATCCATCTACAAGCGCACTGCGAGCAAAAAGAGAAAGAGACAAATTAGTTTTATATTCTTTTTATTCAATTTGCACGTGTATAAGAGGAAAAACTAGATTGTAAAAATCACATTTCGATTTGATACGTGTTATTGGATCGATGCTACGTCACAAACACACCTACTTTTCCTTCAACGACAGCTCAGATATATTCGCGTTATGCCTTCCTATATAGTAAGCTGTTTGTGCTCTAAGCGCAGGTTCTGCATTGCTGAAACCGGTTCATCGAGTTTCGCAATTCCTTTCCTCCTGTCTCGCCGTAGTAAGAATGAATCAAACACATTGCTCGATTATAATCGATTTTAAAGGACGTGGCAACTGCTGAGAGGCGCTTTCATGTTCAATGATAGAAAAATAATTTTTGAAAATAATGCGAATTTGGAATGTATTAGAGAAAGCGTAATTGCAATAAGTTACTGTGGATTATTTCAGGATGCTTGCCCAAAATAAATCTTCGGATGTTGCACGATTTCAAACTTGGCACATCACCAGAGTATTTACATATCTTAATAACGACATACGTGTAGGAAATTTCCTTTCTTTTAGAATAAAAAGGTCATTATTGAAATTGTACATTTCTAACGCCACGCGCCGCAAGCATAATCCATTCACGCAAGCAATATTTGCTCGTTTTGGTGTCGTTTAACATGCGCTTTTCTTCGTAGAAAAGCAGGAATTTGATTACCAAATTCAAACTTTTCCTTCAACCAATGCCGGCATGTGCAAGAAAAAAGGCAAGTTAATTTTCATTGTGAATATGTACGATATGTACGAACGATCGCGCATTGTTTTTTCGAGCCAATCCAGAAATATCAAATAACGTTTAGTCACTGGTTGACCTTGTCTGATAAGTTTTATTGAACTATGCATGTGTTTGCGTTGTGTAGTGAAAGTAGATATAATTTCTGTTTCTTTTTTCTTTTTTTTTATAGCAGCAATCGATATACAGCGCAGAAGGCATGCAGGTCTCTTACAGCTACTGCTGTTGTATTGTCATCGATGAAATTCAATTCCATAGGAAGTTTCCCGGTGAAGTTGAACATGATGATTTTTTTTTTCTTTTATACGTTTTCCCCATTGGAAGATGTGGTTAGATCTTTACTGCTTTAAAGCCCCAAAATTTCTTGAACAACGGCCCTTTGGTAGCTTAACGACTTCTTTCCCAGTTGCAAGCATTTAGACTTTAAATATTTATCCTCTTGTATCCTTAAGGTTAACGTTCAAAAAAATACGTTTCGAAGCTGCTTCCTTCTCGTAAACTGGGTAGATACATATTTTTACATACTCTACATAACAGTGATTTTTGCTATTGACTTTCTTCAAAGCATAGTTGATGGCTTTGCCCAAAAAAGTCTCATCAACTCACCTTACCAACTGCGATTTCTCTTATGTTGAGATTTTCACCAATTACATACCTTTTGTCCCTTTTCATGTAACTGAGGATGAGATAATTATGTCAACACTTTTGCAAAACGACTAGTGACGACCTGGTCGTTAGTTTCCTTCAGCATGAGGCTTCGATTTGTTTCAGCTAAGCCCCTAAGCATTATCATAAATTTATCTATTCGTACTAGTGTCTTTCCTAATTTATGAATGGCCTACCCGAGTTACTTCAGTCTTCACGAAAAGTGACAAGAACCGTTATTGGTAGCTACAAGCCTATCTTCATTTTGAGTAATTTTGCAACGCTGTTTGAAAATCTAATATTACAACATTAAATCTTATATCTCACGCTATCAGTATCAAGCTTTGTTCCTGATAGTTCCACCGTTTCAAATTTGGTTACGATTTCTCAGTACATTGGTCAGAAACTGAATGGGTTGGTGTCAGATTAATGTTGTGTACACGGCCTTTAGCAAGGCTTTTGGCGCCATCGATCATAGCATATTGCTTGAGAAACTATCCGTATTTACACTCAAACTCCGTAAAGTGCCATCCCGCAAAGTGTCGCTTTATTCGATCCTCATTCGTTTCGAGACACGTATTTCCTGCCACGTGCTCGGCAAAGCAGGACCGTATCGTACATAGTTTCAAATTGCCAGTCACACTGACAAGGACACTTCATTCAAAAGAATTTTATTCTCATATTTCTAATCCAATACGGCACTGCACGCTCATTAGTTCTAGTCCTAGGATTTCACGACTTCGTAAAGTGTCCAAACAAGACCCCAGCCGCAACATTTTACGAGGTATAACGGTTATAGATCCTTCGGGTTTTACCCCGCATCAGGTGTTCCACAAGGTTCTCATTTGGGGCAGTTACTCTTTATTTTCTTTATTAACGATTTATTTACGTCATTTTCTTGCCCCGTTCTAGCTTATGCTGATGATTTGAAGCTGGATTCTTTAATTAAAAGTTGGAACAGTCAGTTACACTTACAAAATAACTTAAATTTTCTGATTGGGTGGTGTACGGGATTCAAGTTGAAATTAAATGTAATCTATAGGTACTAAAAAAAAAAACTTTTTAATTATCTTTCTTCCACTTATTCTATATCTGATGATGTTTTGATGGAGGTCAATGAGACTACTGATCTTGGTGTTATGTTCGATACACGTCTCAGTTTTGTTCATCACGTTCAAAATCTTTTCTTTATTTTTTAATTTTTTTCTAGTTTATCTGCTGCCAGAACTTTAGGCTTTATTTTGCGTACGTATAAATATTTTAATAATATTGATTTATTGAAAATCTTACTTCTCAGATTAGTTTTGAACAACCTTGAGTATGCCCAGCAGGTCTGGTCACCTCGTTATGTTTATCTACAGCTACGTTTGGAGAATCTTCAATGACGATTTTTAAAATATCTTTTGTAGAGCTAACGGAGCTTATCCAGAACGAAATGTTGATTGTAACTCACTATTACCCAGACATTGTATGAAGTCTTGTTTCTTCGTCGTGAAACTCGCAGACCTCACTTTATATGGAAAATAATGTATGATTTTATTGATTGTCCGCCTCTTCTTTCCAATATAAACTTTTTCATGTGTAGAATTTCTTCCCGTTTCGCTTCTACTTTTTCTCTCCTTTTCCCTAGAACGAATTCTCGTCAGTGGTTTCCACTGTCAACTATGTGACTTGAAAGTTTGTTGAATTCATATTACTACTATTATTATTATTATTATTATTATTATTCCGATTGTATGTACTTTGTTCTTTCTGTTTTGCTTTCGTTATTATTATTATTATTATTATTATTATTGTTTTAGCGATAATTTAACTACCAAGCTAATGTTTAAAAAGTAGAAATGGCTGTAGTTTAGAACTAAAATTTTTCTGGGGGTAAACAATTCTTTATTCAGTCCAAGGGAAACTTATTGTTAGTTATTAATTAGATATTAAATTTTGAAGAACAACAAAGAAACTCAACATCCAAAATGGGCAAAAGATGATGTATAGCTGTCTATTATCCTCGCGGTATAGCGTGAAGGAATTTTCTGTGAAACTTGAACTTTCAATAATAAATCCTCCACCCGTCAGTTAAAACTTTAGCGCTGTTTTTTTTTGTTTCAGGATCCTTTGAGTGTACGACAGCAATTTGACAGAAACGTTTTCTGAATGGTGTTGCCCGATCTGATGAAGTAAACCGGCTAGGAGGGATTACAATTTCGAAGCAGTGACCCAGGAACCACACTCTTAACAACAAATAACGTTGCCATATTGAATGGAAACTTGACATTAGAAGCCTCTTGTCAAAATTATGGTAGAAATCAAAAGTATGGTATGACTTATAAGTGGTTTATATCCCTTAAAAGCGGTCAGAAGGAGACGAAGAACGCAAAGTGCCACAATTTATGATAACTAGGTACTCTAGAATTGATCGATAAAATCCATGCCATGGTAATCGAGTGATTGCTGCTTGTAAATGCGCGAAATAATAAATTTTGCACGAATATTTCCAGATGTAAATACAAGATGGGTGCCACGTTTGCTCCTACAGAGTTTCTTCATGGATATGTCACCATCGAAGAAATGTAAATTCACCATAACACGTCCGAAACAAAGCAAGTTTTCGGTGATATCCAAAAAAGTAACAGCTGTACAGTTATGACCACATTTTTGGGGTTCTAAAGGCGTAATCCTTATTGATTACTTGCAAGAGGAGAATGAGAATAATTAGCCAATATTAGCTTAATTTTACAGACTCGCTTCGATTTTGAGTTGGAAAAAACAACAACCACATTTAACCGATACGAAGTCCTGTTTTATCTTGATAATGCACCCGTTCACGCATCTGTCGTGGTAATCACCAAATTTGTCAAATTACGATGGCTCGGCGGAAAGAGGTTTAAATAAAATGAGAAGGTAAGAGCCGAAAAGGATCACTACTTGAAGAAGATTAGTCGCTGGAATAAGTGTGGAATTGCAAAGGAACTATGTTGAAAATAACATTTTTACCCTGAAAGAGGTTTTTGATTTTCATTTCACACATAAGAGGATACTAAATGGAAGATTTGTAGGTAAAACAATATGTTAGTGCTTGAATAGGATTGTAATGCCAATGAGACTAGGCGAAAGAAAGACTTTAAATGTAGAAACATCAATCACATTGCTCATAAGAGGGTACGAAATACTTTACTTGCTTCGCTTTCATACCTACAAGTTCGGTCTGGGAGGAAAATGGATCCAGTAGCTGGAAGCAAGTCCATTATAGGTGGATTTTACTGTATTAAAAACACCTACCTACGTTGAAGTGTTCTAAATACAGATACCTTCACACAATCCATCCAAAAATTCTTTATCGGAGAAATAAAGCAAGTTTGGCTAAACATTGATTGAGGATTGAAGATATCGTGCGCATATCTTTATCACTAATTATCCTTAAATTATGCAGTATATAATTAATTACGAAACGTATTTT
Source organism: Chrysina gloriosa (assembly GCA_038088585.1). NCBI lineage: Eukaryota > Metazoa > Arthropoda > Insecta > Coleoptera > Scarabaeidae > Chrysina > Chrysina gloriosa. Next base: position 21,964,714 of record CM076093.1, on the reverse strand, counting down.
GCAACTATTTTTTGCATTTGCCTAAAATCTTAGTCATTTTTGTAATACATTTCGATAATGGTCTTTGGGCAAATGAATGCCAAGATATCGGTGAGTGCTCTATTCCCGTTTCTGATGAAAATATGTATGTTGTAGCAACAATAAGCATCATAACGCGATCTCCTGTTATATATAAGCGTTGTGACGAAAGAGGTTATCATATGTTCGGGAGGCTGTTGATCAATCTAAGAATGCAGAATAATTAATTTAAGCTTTCGTAGGTCATATAAATAAGAGATATTGGTTTGTTACTAAAGTCAAATCGTTTTAAAAAATTTGCCCCTTAGAAACGAGCTAATTTGTATTAAAACGGCACTCTGAAATGTTAAACATATTTAAGGGGCGAAACATGTTTTTACGGACTGGTAGGAGATATATGCTTTGAGCTCGATACAGTTTTCTAGAAACGAGATTCTTTAGGAAACTGCAGGTTAGCGCATGATTCCTAGTTGTGCCTGAACTGATTTTTTGTTTTCACAACCACGTGTACATAGTTCAAAAATGCCAACAACAACATACCACTTTTTTGTAAAAAAATTAACTTTTCACGGCAATTAGCATCATTTTAAGTAAAACGTAAAACGTTCACTTTCGCGTTTTACATAGAAATCCGCCAATAACATTTCTCAAAATATTTCGACTTTCACATCGAAAAATATCGGATAAAATTTAAATTTAGTGGCTGATGCGTATAAAACGGATGATGAAAGCATTGTAGGTAGCATAAAAAGCTACGGTTGCATGTGTAAAACATTAAAATACATATTTAGCCTGGATTGTTTTATAAATACGCAACTATATTTAAGCTTTCTTGCAAAGATCCAAAAATGCCTACTAACGATACGACTTCGTTCATAATGCGAAATTATTTTTAACATTGTACGAGATACGCCACTTTTTTAAATGGAATTTTGTTGATAAACCAGAATAATCTTTTAAGATCACCAACACTTCGTAAAAATCGTATTTCGTTGGTGATACAGGACCGTTTTTAAAGTTAGAAAATATCTACAATTTTCCCAAAAAGTCAGTTTTTCAAATTACGAACAATATCAAAGTAGGTTTCCTCAAAAGTCGATTTTCTTTGACATTAAGAATTATATCTTTAAGATTATAAAAGATCTAGAAACAATTTGTTTTCTAAAAATCTCGTTTTGTTCGCCGTACAAAACCGTTTCTAAAATTTCAAAAGATAGGAAAACCTTTTTTTTTTGATAATGTAAAATTATTTTCTTTAGTTTACAAAAAAGGACAAAAATTCAATTTTTATTAATAATGCGAATTTATTATTAGAATTAGAAAATACCAAAAGTCATATTTTTCAGTCACATTTTCCACTTTCCAAATATTCTATTTTGTTCATAACTTGCCGAATTATTTTTAAACGCTAGTAATTTCCAACTAACTTTATATTTCTCGACAACAAATCATAGCGAAAACATAGCCAAGATTTATTTTAAATTCCGAACTATGGAGTTATTCGCTGCCCTTATCAAAGTCAATGTCAAATGCATAATATGACGTGCAGATTGTTGCACTTTATCTAGTGCACTAGGATACACCTTGTTTATTTCTGTGCATTGTAACAATAATAATAGTAAGAATAATAATAATAATTATTATTACAATGTATATACATATTTCCATTATGAGGACTTCACTTTTTCAAAACTTTCGTGTCTTTACAACTAAAAAAAAATACGAATATTGTTTAAGACTTATGTAGACTCCCCTTCAGAAGGTGATAGAATTGCTGAACCTCTTACTCCTCTTACTTAAGAAATAATTGCCGAATTTCACTAAAAAAAGCTGTTTAGGACTTGCATTGTGTTTTAAATTAAACTAGGGTAGCCAAACAAGACTTAAAAAAAAGGTACCCCTACAATTTCTCCCACGCTTTGAGGTCTTTTGGTTTATAAAAAAAAATCCGTTCTTGCAGTGATTTAGACAAATGGTTGAATTTTGATAAACTGAGATCTTGATGACATTCTGTTCAATTTTCAATAAAACGGGAGTGGGTGAAAAACCACTTATGGAAAAGGAGATATTACAGCAGTTTCTCTTTATGTATTTTGAGGACTTGATCAAGATTATCGTGTACCAAAAACTAAAGAAATTATCAAACCTAAGTAAAAAGCTCTTTACGGCTTGCGTTCTATTTTAAATTTTAAATTAAACTGGAGTAACCAAAAGATTATTTTTTCTTACTTAAGAGGAAGGTTTTCCTTCAATTTTCTTCATAATTTATAAAAAGGACTCTGTTCTTTAAAAAAATTAAGAAAAATTATTGAAATTTTGATAAAAGGATGTTTAGAAATTCTGGTTTATTTTAAATAAAATGAGCGCAGATTAAAAACGATATATTCCAATGTTTATTATATTTTGAGAAGTTCCGCTTTATCAAAATTTTACTGCGTTAAAAACTAAAGAAATTGGCAAACTTCCGTAAAAGAAACTTTTTAGAACTTGTGTTTTACTTCAACTGAAGCTGAAGTAACCAAAATACGAATAAAATACGATTTATTCCACGCTTTATAAAGAAAAATCGGTTAAATCAAAGATTTGAAAAAATTGTTAATTGTAAACTTCAACAAAAAGATCTCCAGGATTTTTAATCTATTTTAAATAAGATAAAAACCACCAAAATCCGACGACTTCTTCTTATTTAAGAGGGAGATATTGATGCATTGTGTACATTTTGTTTTAGCAAAAGTTTCTTTTCCTATAATGTACATGTACTATGTTCCTTTGTACTTAGTGTGAGGAATGAACAAACCGAATTATTTCAATTCTGTACAATTCTTTCCCCAATCTTGAAGAACAAAAAATGTTTTGCTTTGTTAAGTTAAATTTTTGATTTTAAGAAGGTGTCAAAAAATTATGCATTTTCTCATGTCGATTATTACTACCCTAATTCCACTTTATTTTATTAACACAAAACTTCATTGCGACTTGTAAATGTGTAACTGTTAGATGAGTTAAATCTAAAATGAATTAATTAATAATAATACCAAATTAAATAATAATAACCAAATTATAACTGCAGCGTATTCAAGGTCTTTTGCAAGCCAAGTGACTTCCGTCAAATTGTTTGCATAACTTATAGGTTGGTAGTACTTCAAAATGCACTAGGAAAATATCATATTTAGGGGTTATGAACGAAATTAAAATAAAATGATTGGGACTTTTACTAAATCAATACAGGCAACAGTGCCATCTTGTTTCAATACACTATTTATTTAATTAAATTAATAATAATAATATAATAATATATATTAATTAAATTAATAATAATAATATAATAATATATATTAATTAAATTAATAATAATAATATAATAATATATATTAATTAAATTAATAATAATAATATAATAATATATATTAATTAAATTAATATTAACAAAAATTCTTAATAAAAGAAGCACTATACAGTCTTGATGATTTTTTCAAAAAATATTACATCGACTGGTTAATGCTGTCCGTTATATCTATTATATACATTGTAATGGTCTATACATACCATTTTTTATTGTTGTATATATGCATATGTACATAATGTTTTTATTGATACTTTTTAAATTTGTAATTGACATGTTCCACGCCCTGCACAATGGAAATAAAGATATCTATCTATCTATCTGTCTATCTATTTAGTCACGTGGCTTGCATATTTGAAGACCCTGTATTGGAAATTACGGAAGCACAATGCTTGGGTATATCATTTTAACAGATTTCTGAACTTGATTGCAAATCTGATGAATTCAAGAATTGATTCATATCATTGTTTTTTAAATTGAACAAAAAATTAAACAAGAGAGTTCGTCACGATAAAATTCGAATAAAATCAATTCCATTAAGGTCCGATTCAAAAAGAAAAAAACAATACACCCACTCAAGTTCCGCATCGTAATTTCATTATTAATTACTGTACTATACAGTACGTTTCGAATTTACTTCCCGAGGAATTATATAATTTCGTCGTCATTCCTTAAACACGTGCGTTTCGAAAATATTTTCACTATCACCAGCACGTGGTGTGTTGCCGGGTAAAGAGAGAATTAGAAATTGGATTGTATACTAATGGATATTTTGGGATGTCCTTGAATGCACGCGCATTTTTTTTTTTTAGTATTTTCTGGCAACGAGACCAGGTTTGGATAATTTCTAGAAAAAAATGTGACTCGAGAAATGGGATCGACCTTCATTAGACCAAGGAGATAACCGAAACGAGTATTTGATATATTTCTGGTTTTGAATTAAATTTACGGCTTAGATTAGAAGAATGAGGATAAAGGTTGTACCTACGAGGAAGTCAAAAAATAATTTTTTACTTTTCCATTTACAAGGGGATAGTGGAAAGTAACAATAAACATTTCATCAACAGATTAGGATGTTGCAACATGATCATAAGCGGAGCATTTTAGTGCAGATTTGTTCCAAAACATATTGCATAATTTCGGTGATAAGATTCGGTATCTAAGTGATACAACACGCAAAAAAATTTAGGATATACGGAGATAAGTACGTAGAATACGATTTGACGTTAGTGTAAATTAGCGGTACCCAAATACTTTTTGTCATTGACTCCTCAAAATCATGGTTCCTGTCACGTTCCTCCAGGCCACAACCAAGCAACCCTTTTGGACTACTAAATAAAAAGGCACGAGTTTTATACCTGAAGAATGTATTGCCTGGGCATGCTATAGGATGGGAATTTAGTGTGAATGATGAAGACCCATTTCTGTTAGCTTAAGTTTTTAAAAAAAATATATTTATTTCTAAAATTGGCCTGTGGACCCCCAGTAAAATTGTCGTGGATATTTGGGGGTTCGTGCACCCCCATTGAGAAAAGCGGGTGTAAATAATGACGTCACAAGTTTCATGCGTTTAACCATTTAACCTCAAATAATAAATATTGCTCAAAATCCCGATATTACGTAAGGTATTGGATAAAAAAATTCGTTGGTATCTGCAGTAACGTGAAAGTCGAACAGGTCTACGAACAGCAACATATCATTATTCAAATGTAGATAATGATTACCTTGAAAGAAGTGATATTTGTGCCATTCTAGAAGTTGGAGAAACGACGAATGCAGTTTAGAAAGGATTTTCAAATTAATTTTCTGGAGAAATTTCGAAAACCAATGGTACGAGCTTGCTGTTTCCCGTCATAAAAACCTATTTTCGGCGATAGCAAATATTTTTCAAAAAAGATGAGAAAAACAATGAAGATTGAATATGATTTCATTTAAGCCTGAGCAGAACCTACCACAACAAAATATGGGATCTAAGGTCCGCGTTTCTACAGATAAACGTGAATGAACTCGTAAGCACGTGCAATTATTTATAAACATCTATAAGACAACAAAGCAGCCTTTTAATTCCTCACCGCGTAAGAGTTGAGAAATTATATATTAAGAAAAACTCGTAAATAGATGAAGGTGACAAGTTTTGCAAAAATAGCGGAGTTGTTATTCCAATAAGTCTTTAGGTCAATACTTGAATAAAAATTCTAGAACATTCCCTCATCCCCAAAATTAAAATTGGAAATCTTACCTGTTTGGTTTGAATAACCATAATTCCTTAACCGTCCGGAAAATAAATTAACACACTCGTCTAATACTGATTGATAAATTTCTTCAAACCCTTAGTTCCTCTTTTGTTATTCTTCTTCTTCAACTACGAATTTTCTTAGATTGTTAGGTTGATTTGATATCGCGTGTTTCTGTTAAATATACTCGTTTTTGTTTTCTCTTTTAAGAACGAGAAGACACCTTATCGTCAAACTCGTTGTACGTAAACTGGTTCACCGTTGCTTTAATACTGAAGTCTGTCAAGTCAAGCGCTGTCTTAAATATGCTTATTTATTTTCAGAAGCAAGTGTTCTCTTATCTTCTTTAACGACGGTCGCCTTCGTTCTCTATCAACTTTGACGCAACGGCGTCAAAAATAAAATCGCGGAAAACAAGCCCGCAAAACAAATCGTAATCCAAAAGAAAAACTATTTTCTCAATTTTCTTACTTTCGTTTACTAACACGATGTTTGCGAGTGTATGCGTGCTTTATAGTCGGACGCCTGTAGTAAACAGTTAACACACGCCGGGATTTGTGACCTTAAAATCTTTAAGGGGGCCAGGAAGGCCTGCAGTTGGAGCCGTGGGTAGGAGAGAGAAGTGGTGGTTGTTTGCGAGTTGCGGGCCACTTTGGTTCGCCGGCTGGATATCTTCCGATAGTTTTGTGGGTGTGGCTTTTTCGCAAATTACGCGAACGCAACACGACGGATTTATTTTTGGAGTTTTTTCGAGCTTTTGGAGGCCGCCCAGCAAGCCACACACCGTCTGACGTACGCGAAACGTACTGTTTGTCCGTAGGCAAATTATTTTACACCTATTGCTTTGGCGCAGAATTTTTCGAAAGGGCTCGGTTTAGGAGTGCATGTTTATCGTACGATAGTTGTAAACATGCGAACTATCCGGAATGTGGGTCAATAACAAAAACATCGTGTGGTGCTTGAGAAGTTGACAAAGAAAACAGGATTATATATAGAACTTGAGGACAACAACTCTTCCTCTGGGTTTATCGCCTTCATAGACGTCATCGTTTCGTCTCTTCCTTTATGGGTGACATTTATGATCAATGTACAACAGAAGAGACCTGTGCAAGTACTAAGAACTACAAATTGGTTACAGATTGCGCAAAGAATTGCTTGTTAGATCGTATTTGTCGAATCTGGTCAGGCGTCGCTTCATGGCTTTCACGTTAGATATCCTTCGGGCACTCACCGCTGAGCTCGCAGTCTATGGAGATGACACCGTCATCTATACAGCCTACAGATGCGTCCTCAATGTCCCTTACGCACGTGAAATGATTGTCCTTCAGAATAGGATTTTCCGAATCCTAGATGCATAGATTCATCGAGATCTAAAGATCTGACTTTGCTAAAACATTTGGAGAAAACTTTGAAAGCCGCTTGGGAAAGAGGTGGCTTCAATAAAACCCCGGTATTCAGATGGTCGTCGATCCCCAAGATTGACCCCAACCTCAAGTGAAGATCTGTCACCCAGGAGCTTTCTATAACATCGGCTGAGGTAACTTCCTAGGTCCTTCGAGAATTATCAACTTCCTAAATAAATAAAAGTTGTTTTGTTAATACATGCATTATGAAGATGTCGTTTATTCCCCATTTAGTTTACTTATTGTTAGTAAACGAAATCCCTACTCATCATCCCCAAAACTACGCGTTTGCAGCAATTTTTTGAAAGGAAGGAAAATGTTTAAGGTCAATCAGGTCAGAAGGTCAATCCTAGGCACAAAATGGACCTATTGATCCCATAAAATTATGAGAATTTATCCTTCTGTTTACTGCAACAATTTTCCTATTTTGGAACAACTTTGGGGACTCGTTGTGGAGCTTGTGGTGCACGGGGATATGGTGATAGGGCTATAGTGGAAATCTATTAGTAGAAATAATTTAGAATAGTGGTTCCCAAACTTTTTCCAAAGGGGACCCCTTTCCCTTGGCCTCTTGTCATATTTTACTTATAATAAAACAACGGAGAAAAAAACGATGGCTTGAAGATTGTATGAAATATTAGAGAACGAAGTGGAAGTTGAAGTGGTTATTAGAATTGCGACTGGTTGATAGAATCCGCCAAAGAATCTGATTATAATTAACTTCAACCAACCAATCAATCGATTGAGTAACTTTAACAAATATGTTAGTAGTTTAGCTTTTACCAACCTCTTAATGACAGATAATACAGTAATTCACCATTTGTTCCTAGTAAGTTGCATAAAAAACTTGCACAACTTTTTCACAGAACGTATTCTTAAGAAACACGAGTTTTAAACAAATAATAAGTTTTCACACATTATTTCGAAGAACAGCATAAAATCCACTAACTCGAATTCCCCCAATCCCCAAGCCGAATTCTTCAATTAGCTGAAGAACTGCAATGCGATTCTAAAGTAACCTACGATGACCCTTCCACAATTATGTGTTAGAGTAATAAAAATTACATCCTCCTCAAATTTTACATTTCTGAATGGAATAATCGTATTTGGGGGAGCAAAGTCGACAACTTCCGAAAGAAATAAAATCAGATAACGAGTGTTTAGGACTTAGAAGTGATTTGCCCCAAAAACAGTGTGTGAATCGTTTGATTTTCTTCTAGTGATTGCAAACCAAACAAAGCCACTGCAACTCCTAAAGTTGGCCCTTCGATAAGTCTAATTACTCCCTAAATCGAACTCTTAAATTGGCTGGAACGCTAGAATGTAATTTTTGGTAACTTTCTTTAACTTCAACTCGCCCTAACAACTTAGAGACGTTCGACTGTATTTGTTTTCTCATCAAGTTTAATATCAACCCTTCGTGATGTTCGGTTAAAGAAATGCAATTCCTAGCTTAATAAAAGAAGAAATCTTCCAATACTAGTCTTGAGAGAAATCGGTATTATTGAGAGAGAAAACAACAGCAAATCGACCATTGGTTCCATATAGGTGCCAGCAGTTTTCTGATGAAAACTAAAGTTTAAAAGACAAATCGTGGTCATGATAGTCGCCTTCCTTGATTGAAGAGGTCTTCAAGGTAATCCACGGGAATCAAAGATAAACGATACCCAGCGGACAGAAATCTACAGACAATCACTTGAAAGCCTATCTAATTATCAAATTATGGCTTCAGATGGGAAATGAATCTTTCTTGTTAATTGTGGCAAGAGTAATTCATCAGTATCGCTTTGGGAAAGAAAGTTTTATTCAGCATTTGGTGAAATTTTGAAAGATTAGGGCATTTTGAGGTAGTCCAAGATGACGAAGCTATTAGCTCTAAACTGTAAGGCTCCCAACTCAATAGCACAAGAACTCCAATCACTGGTGAGTAAGAATCGAGTTCTACTTCATGATAATAATATCGGAAGACCACGTCTCCTTTACTAGGACTCTGTGTATTAATTCTCTTCAACACTTGATGGTATAAGAAGGTAAAAGATGAAGAGAAGAAACCACTTGACGTTTAATCCAAGAAAAAATCGAACATTTGTTGGTAGTTTTACCATAAGCAGTTTATATATTCGACATCTCTCCAGCCAGTTCTGGTCTGCATCATTTAATAAGAAATTATTTGTATAAAGAACAATTTTGTGGTGTCAAACTAGAATTGTTGTGGCCATACCACAGAAATCTGAAAACTCGTTCAAAGGCGACGTAAAAGTGCTGAAATTGAAGATACTTCACTAGGTAATAGTTTTAAAAAAACAGCCAAGCCCCTTTATATAGATCTCACCACTAAATACTTGTAGCTGCTTAGAATAGAATTCTTCTGATACAATTTTTTTGGGTAGAATAGTCTCAGTGAGAGAAGTTTAGAAAAATTAAATTTGGAGTAATACTCGAATTTCAAAATTTGGCCTGGTAACTGCTTTACCTTCACCTTTAGTACTATCTGTTATGGAACACGACTAAATTACTTTTCCTATTTCAAAAATATCTTTAAGGAGTGTTAAGCTTTGCCATCTGGCAATTACACACAAGCAGGTGCATATTCCGTTTGTGTTTACGTATACATAAAAATAAGTTTAATGATAGTTTTCAACGTTCTAAAATATCGCGTTTTCCTTTTGCAAATTGGGCGCAAAATTCATAAAAATTCAAAATTTCTTTTCCATTGGATAGTGATACATGATTGTGAATTAAATCGGAACACGTATTCCGGTGGTAACGAAGCCTCTATCATCAACCTCATCTTGCAAGAGCGAAACGAATTTGACACAATACAGTAAATTGACGATGCCGGTGGAGCACACACTATAGTCCTTGCAATCATTTTGAAGTCCTGAGAGAAAAGACGCCTACATATATAATAAGGGCTAAACACCCCCATCCCCAAGACTTGATTTTGAAAATCTAAATTGTAAAGGATTCGTATGAAAAAATTTACAACGGGATTAACTGTATACTGACAAAACTACTTTTGGAAAGTCACAGTATGCAATAATTGTATTTTAATGATAAACGCGAACTCTAGCACAACCTTCAAACTCAAAAACTTCACTGAAACTCCCAAACTCGCAATAATTTTCGGGATTATAAACGGAGTGGTAGACTCTTGAAATTTTCCTCCAGAATTACCTCAAAATTGATGTATAAAATTTTCCAGAGAGGGTGACTCAAGTTTAAAGATTGGGAGGCAAGGAATGAATCAGTTTTCAACATTTTGATGAGGAAGGATGACGGATTTAATGTTGAGGATGCAAAGAGGCCGACACCACTTCAAGAGACGTGAAAGTAAATCGATTTGTAACACGTCAAGCAGGACAGATGCCTTGATTTTTGAGAGATTCATGGTAAATAAGTAGATCAATTTTCAAAACTTCTAAATCGGAAGACCCAATTATCGAGAGTTTCAACCGAAGGAATATTTGAATTTTCAAACAGGCTCTAATTCGGTGGTTTTGGGGCGAAGAATAGATCAACTTTCGACGTTTCAAAGAAATATTTTGGGTATAGCGAAGAAGGTGGCTCAATTTTAAAGATTTTGAGGCGAAGGAGTGAATCCATTTACACAATTCTGAACAGAGTGGGTGGCTCCATTTTTGTGAATTTTAACGTAAAGTCGGTTCTTAAAATATCCAGATCGACACACTCAATTTTCAAGATTTTCAAGCGGGAAATTATGGAAAATTTAAAGAGAGCTGCATTTGGGAATTAACAGATTGTCGATACTTCGAAGAAGAAATGTGAACAGCTCAAGTTTGAGAATAGGAAGAGGCCAAGTCAATTTAAAAAATGTTGGGAGGAGGAAGTAAATCGATTCGCAAAACATTAAGCGGGGAAGATCGCTCGGTTTTTAGTAGTTCCATCGGGAATAAATTGATCAATTCGTAAAACGTCCAGCCTTGAGCACTCAATTTTTAAGAGTCTCAAACGAAGAAACGTTCGAACCTTCAAACGAAAAGCATGGCTCAAGTTTGGAGGTTTTGAGGCGAAGAATAGATCAACTTTCAATGTCTTGTGAAATATTAGTGGCTTCAATTTTGATAGAAATTGATTTTCTAGATGTTGAGTAAAGAGATTGACCAATTTGAAAGATTTTGAGTCGAATTAGTGAATCGTCTTGCACAATTAAGAGAAAGAGAGGGCGGCTCGATTTTTAAGAGTTTCAAGGTGTGGTCGATTCAGATTATGTTTCGACGTTTCTACGTGATATATTCTAAATTTAGAGGTGTGAGGGGCAACTCAATTTTAAAGATGTTTATATCGGAAGACTCAATTTTCAAGATTCTAAAGCGAAGAATTCAAAGAAAGGTTGGCTCAAATCGGGACGTTTTGAGGGGAGGAATGAACCGATTTTCGACACTTCAAAGAAATATGATGGTGGCAGTTTGGAATCGGACCCATGTTTCTCACTAACGAGTCTGGTCGTGTTGTTTTAATGCATTTAATGTATCATAATCATTTTGAGCAACTTGTCGACTTCACGCATTAATTTTGCATGTGATCGACTTTTGGTTCACTTACCTTCCGAAGCACTCATAATAAGTAACTTCGTGATGTTATTCGGTATTTTATGGATCTTAACCTTTGGGTTTCGCGATTTTCATGAATCTGATGATCTCCGAGTCTTTATGTTAGAGCTCAAAACTATATATTCACCAGCACAGTTCTCATTCATCTATCACTTCTATCACACATCTATCACGAAGACCTTCAGCAGAAAAATATTGCACCATTAATTCGACGAAAATTGACATTGGATGAAATTTGATAAAAGCGATTAGATTGTTTAGTTACGTCTTTAGATAATAGGATTATGTCAAATATTATATGATCCGTTTGTTGAATCTATTCCATCATAAACATTTCGCAAATCAATAGGTCTTTCATCATCTCATTGACGTAGCTGGAACCGTCGTATTGAGGTCAATAAATTCAGTGATGCATTACGACGCGAATGCCTTTTTTAATCATTTACTACCGTTACTTCAACTATACCTATTTTTTGCTTGGGCAAACTTATTTTTTAAGATCCAGTTGAGAATTTTTTGTATGAAATATAGTGGGCGAAGGCACGTGTGAGAAATAAACATGTTATACCTACTGTATAATACGTTGTTTATAATGTTTGTTTTCAACATTTTGAAAAAGAGTGCGTTCATTATTCATTTATGAATATGATTATATTTCACTCCAATCTTGTCGGGTATGTAAATATTACAATTGTGACGTTAATTCATGCGGTTTGGGATTTGTAATTTCCATTTCTGTTAACCATAATTACGCCGGACTTTCGCAGTCCGTTATTTCGAAAATATTTTGCCGAAACAATGAGAAAAATTCAATCCGCGACCTAATTCGACATATTATTCGAAATGTTCGATTCTATTTTCGATTTTTTCGGCGAGACGTCGAATCCTATTCGTAAATAATAATCGGCGAAATTTAGGAATTGTTAAGAAGTGTTTCTTGGTGAATGTTGAAGATGTGGAGAAAACATATTCAAACAAAAATTGGTGTTTTTCCTTTTCTTTTATGTCAAGAATGAAAAGATTCCCTAGTGGCACGGGTGAACACCAATTAGGGAATGTTTAAGCACGGATTCCGGAAAAACCATGTCATCATCTTCAGTAGCAAAAAATTAAAAAGGAAGCAAAAGAAAGCATTACTCCCAAACTTTGACTTGTTCCCAAAGCAGCACACATCATCATCCTATAGACTGTTGGTTCTCAATTATCTAGCAGTCAAGGACCTTCCCAAGAGGCTCCGTTTCATTTAATGAAAAAGAAATTAGGAAATCCTTCCCCACATTAATCATTCATGTTAGTACACTTACAAACCCGCAAATTTGGCACAGTAAACTCGAACGTTTCTAATTTTTCATATTATATCACATAAGTGTAACACTTTTTATTTGATTCACACTTAATTTTCAATTCGACAATTCAAAGACATTTTTGTTTCCAAAAACAAACTTCTCTCTGGCATAGGGGTAGTGTTAAAATGTATTTTTGTTTTTTGATTCTGACGAAACTGCGCGATCTTGCTGTTAGAAATATGAATAAAAATGAAAGAGCAGGATACGTATACAGATTCTATTGTAAAATTGGGAGGTTCCTTTGCTTCCCTACTTGTTTTGTTTTGGTAATCGGTGAAGATGTTTTTAATTTTCAAAGAGTAAGCGGTCACAGGTAACGTTAAAGAAGTTTACTGCTGGTATTGTTTTCATTTTGGAGAGTGGATTACCGTTGGTGTTGGTAGAAATGAGGACTAATGATAAACGCCTTTTTAGCTTTTCTGTTGGAAAACATATTTGTTTTATAGTTTGCGTTTATAATGAACTCATTACACTACTCAATTGGATTTCATAAAATATGTAGTTTATTGCGATATAGATTTTGAAACGTTGGTAGTTGTGGTTGATGACTAGATCCCGGAAAGTTTAGGGTGGTTGGCTTCACCGACTACACCAGCAATGACAAATAGCATTAACACACCTGAAAATCGTTCATTCAACTTCACGAGGTCTATTGATGTCATTCAAATTAGCAAATTTTAAACAAATATAGAGCTCGTGCGTTTCGAATGGCACCGATTGAGACAGGTTTTTCACGTAGACGGGCACCATCCGGAAACGGATCCGTTCTAATACTAGTTTAGAAATTTAACATTCAAATGTCAAATGCTAGTGACACTAATCACTCCAATATACACACAAAATTCCCTATATCTATACTACAGGTTAATATGACGACTTTTTTATCATTTTAAATCATTAAACACATAAAATTGGCAAAATAGTAGAAACCAATTATCTCATAAAGCGTTTTTATCACAGTTGTCCAACATTATTCGATAAATTGTTTCTGCTATTTTTTCTATTTTGAATATTTAGTGATTTAAAATGATAGAAAAGTCATATTACACATGTAGTACAGATTTAGGAAATTCTGTGTATGTACTAGGGTGGTTGGCAACATATTTACGGTATTTTAACTCCAAAGGATGGAACGTAGCTATCAGCTAGCTATTCTAAAAACATTCAAGTTTGTAGCATATCTGTTTATATTCTAAATGGGGTAAAATATGAATATTTATCATAATATCAAGACCAAAATTTCTTTAAAAAGTCAAAATTATTCTCAGCACCATCTTTTATTCGACATTCCAAATAAGAAAAACAAATGAGATCGTTGATAAGTTAGTTACTCAGTGTGACATGTACATAACCTCAATTCTAAAGTTAAAATTAACTCAATACGAACGTGACTTGGAAATTATCAAATTTTATCAGTATTAATCGTAAGATATGATCTCTATTCTGCATAGATGTTCTAACGTAAGACGCAATGGTCGTGTTGCAGGTAACATTACCTCATATCTGTTTATCCCGTAGTTATCCAGACAAGTCAGATCGAGATTCTTTGGAATTTCGGCAAATAAGTTGGGTTCCCAGGATGAAATAATCCACTATCCGGACGATCCCAACATCACAATACCCCTTTACACCAGTTCCCCGGATGAAACGATTGAGAAGCAACGTTCACGATTGGTCTATCAATCGCGTAAACGTGGGATTTTGGAAAATGATTTGCTACTTAGTACTTTTGCAATGAACAACTTAAATAAGTTCTCTAAAGAGCAGCTTGATACCTATGACAAGTAAGAATAATGTGTACAAGATGTAGGAACAGATTTGTTTTTATTCTTTCTGAATAGGCTCATCAATACGGCCAGAAATGATTGGGACATATTCTATTGGATTACCGGGAAAGAACAGACCCCCAAAGAATTTGATAGTGACGTTATGGCTTTGCTGAAGGAGCACGTTAGGGAAAATAAGGGATTAAGGATTCAGCAGCCGGATTTGCCGTAATTGGACGATGTAGTGAAAACGTTTAAAGACTTATTTTGTATTATAGACAATAGAATATGCTTGCACGTTGTATAGTTATTTATTATTAAAGTAAATAAATTATTAAAATATTTGTTTCTACTAGTTATGCAACTTTTGTAACACGATTGGAAAACTGGTTGTATAAGATTGATTTTTCTGAAATATACTTGTAGTATATACAACCCAATCTATTCCTGCAATGCTTTGTTGTACACATATTTTTCTCCAATCATTATCAAATTTTAAAGACTGTTTTACAACCAACAAACTTTTACGACTAATTCGAATTTGATAATCAAACTTCAAGCATTGGAAACTGTAAAAACCGATTTCTATTCAAGGGTGTGATTCATTTTGAAATTCTTAAATCACACTGGATGGACGCTTCCGAGCATTCTCAAAACTGCTAGTCCCTGTCCTGAATCCAGTTTCGCAAGCATCTCACACCCGTTTTGAAATTATTTAAACTATTCATAAAGTTGAGTATGGGGAAGTACTTAGCAGCATCTTTTTCTTGACAATTTCAATGCGTCAATCGAACCTTTCCACGAAGAAAGTAAATATTAATATTGTTAGATGATGGCCAGTAAACATTTTTAAATTTCGCGGATAGTTTAAGTTGGTATGTGCGGCAATAATGAACATATTCGCATGTATTGTGCTTAGAAATTGGCGAGTATGTCAACTAGTGCCAGAACGACCAACTTAAACTGCGCACAAAATTTAAAAAATGTTTACTGGGTGGTAGCTGCCCGATATATATTTATTTATTAAGAATACGGGGCTGTTTCGAATGTTCTACGGCTGTTGGGACCGGAACCGAAACTCAACAGGTTCGACACACGCCGCCAGCTTCGAATATAATAGGGTTTCATAATTTTCGTAATTGTCTTCATCGTAATCATAGTCTCCCTTATTATCTCAAAAAGAAAAGGATTAACTGAACGGGAAAAAACTTTCGGTGGGTTTGAATCTAAAAGGTCCTCTCGCATGCCATTCTCACTTTAGTTCTCCGTAATTGTGGTATCTTCTTAATTTTCGACGTGGAAATTACCCTCTTAATTCCTCTTGTGCTATTGGTCAGAAAATGCAATCCCATCACCTTCATAGTAGTCTTCTTTCTACTTGTCCTTCTTGCAGGCTTATACCACGAATAAAACGAACGAAAGGGCGCCATAACCTGAGCCATTTAGGGTAATAGTTAACTATAACATTTAATTTGTACTTAAAATGTAAGTGTTATCATTAACAGTGATTTTGTTATTGATAGTAATTAATAATTATTCTTTTGATTTGTTTCTATACGTTGTAATGTCTACTTTGCAACGTCTACAGCAATAAATAAAGTGATTCTGTAGTTAGTTAATTAGTTATACTTCACTCTTAATTATAATACTGAAAGATTTGCCAATCAAGGAAATAGGCGATTCAAGAAGAACCTTCTAACTCATTGTAAAATTGGAGCATTTTTCTTATAAATACTTCAAAGTAATTTACTTCTTTGATATCTTTAGTATCGTGGTCTATCATAAGCTATTTAAGTTAAATAAATTAGATTATAAAAGTAACCTATAAAACTGTTAGTAGTAGACCTTCAGGTTATTATTATACAAAGACTGAAAAAACAACTCGAACTTTAGCATGTTATGGCGACCAATTTTGCCAACAAATAACTGATCTTGTACCTGGGCCATTGCGGCAGACGCTTTGCAAAAACCGACTTGAGACAGTTTCATAAGCATCATTGTATCGGATTCAGGATTGTGCTAGAGCCTAGGAGATGTCTTAAACGAATTGCCTTGGAAATTGTTTTCACATCCACCCTATTCGCCACATCTGGTTCCTAGTCATTTTCCCAAATTTGAAAGAACCGCTACGGACTGTTCGATTTTCGACCTTAAATGAGGTAAAACTTGCTATATTTAATGAGTTCCTTGCAGGAACTTCGGAAAAGTTCTCTGAGAATGGTTTAAAAAAAAATCACGTAAGGGTTAAGTGTATTCAATTAAATTGAGATTATATTGAAAAGTACTGTTACGTTTCCTTACTACCCCTTATGACTAAAGGTTTTGAAAAGAAAATTAGCGTTTACAACACTTTTAAAGTTATAAAGCTAGTAAAGAAACGTAACAATTAGCGCCCAACGTGGGGCTCGACTGCTTTGAAGCCTTGAGAAGACTAATTAACTAAAAATTATTGTAAATATGGAAGAAAATTAGGCAATAAGTTATAAATAAAATTCTAGGCCAACAATACAAGAAATGTTTTGGGAAAATTTACAAAAATTAGGCTACCAAATTCTGGCGTTAGACAATAGGCTCTATAACAATGACTACGCCGAGCAATAATAGAAGCATAATAAAGGCGTATATATAAGGCAACGAAGAATAAACGTAAGAATAATTGTAATTTTGATGGAAATTGACGAAATAAAGGAATTATAGCTAAATTTCTAGAACTTTGGAAACATCACTCATAGATCGCAAGGGAGTCTTTTATATTTGTCTTTTGTCTTTGCTTTCGCTGTGATAAATAAGGTTTGATGAAATAGTGGATGACGTGTTTTCATTAAGTAGCGTAAACCGGACTAGCGCCCTTGCTTCTCCGAATTTTAATGTTGGGCCTTGCACGTAAGTGGAGACAAAGACCGGTTTACATTATCTAATGATCACGTCATCTACTATTTTATCAAACCTTAGTGAAAAATAGTCATGCAACATTCGGTTGAGATCAGTTTGAGTACGGTAGTTCTAATCTACACGATGTAGAACTATCTCCATTTCGTTCGTAATTTCCTATGTATGTATTTAATATCCGAAGAAAATATTAATACCTAGTTAAAAATTACATCGGTCTAACGTTAATATTTACACTTTCTCCCTTTTTCCATAAGTCATAAATTAAAATTCTATTTATTATTTTTAATAAACAGCCGTTCTCGAATACGTGTCTTTCTGCTTCTGTTTATAAGATCCCGGCATGCCGAAAAAAACGGAGATATGTGCTTTATTTACATAATCCGCATTCTATTTTCGTTGTTACGGCACGTACACATATATATATATATACACATCTACAGGCGTGATGTATCGTCAAAATGTTTCGCTATACAATACAAAGCTTTTACGATGGCGAAATCTAATATCGCTGGATGCCAAAAATCATTTCATACTCCGACTCACTGACGTCGATAAAGTAATTCGAAAGAAAAATAAAATTGCGCCGATAAAAAAGAATATTTTATTGCCGTTCACGTTCGTATTTTCCATAAAATTACTCGCAAAGTAAATGCGCGTATTACATCTATTGTATTTACTTGAGCAAATAAATTTGTAAATCGAAGGTAAGACGTGGTAAAACGGTAGGCCAAGCATATTATATGCGTTCAACGGCGTACCATTCTGTCTGAGACATGCTAATGGTTGTTATTTTCGTCTGCATCGAGTATAATTGATGTATCCTAAATATTTACTGCCAACGACATGCTATTTCTTACAAACTAGAGCTAAGATTTCGGATTACGATGGTTCTCTTTAATAAACAGCAGTCAACTTATAAATTTATTTAATTTGACACGTTTTCTATTAGTATGATTGTTTGAAAGCCTATCAAAACAGAAAGAAAATCAGAATTCTAAATATACCATTTTTCAAAAATCTCTTCCTCACGCATCAATTCCATATCCAAACTCGGAATTTGCGGTTATATACTTTATCGTCGCTTATTTTTGTATAAACTTCTATTTTTGTTTACTTAGTATGTATCTGCGTCAGATATATAATTAGAAGTTATTGAACCACAAACCTGGAATTAAACTATGACAATTGCTGCTATCCATACCGCTGAGCAAGCGCTAAATTTATAGCTTTCTCGTTTAATGTAATTAATTTAAATCAAACGAAAAATTCATGCCGAAATATATAGTAGCTGAAATTAGATTTTAACAACGAAAGTCTAAATCATTAAATCATTAAATAGCATTTCTTAGTTCTTTTAATTCGTCAATACTACTGATAAGATTTAAAATTTTGCATCAGCAAAGATAACGAGCGAAATATAAGTTAGATATAAAGCTGGCTAGTGAATCCTGAACGGTAATGGAACCTTTCAGGACATAATCAGTAAAATAAAAAAGTAATTTTAAGTGTTTTATGACCAGTACTCTGGAGGATTTCTGTGGCAGCGAAGCAACTGAATCACAAGCAGAACTTCAACACAAGCATCAAAAAACTCGTTCAACTAATAAATACTCTTAAAAGAAAATGACAGAAAGTTCTTATGTTTGTAAGAAATGTTTAACTCATGAAGTGGTGAATGAACACTAAGTCATCAACAGCTTCCCAAAGACTGCTAGCAATCCTCGCGAAAAATTAAAGAAATTTGTTGCAATTTCCGAGAAATACTTACGGAGAAATGAACATACATAATTTCTAGGACACTGTCCTAAAGGATAAGAAACTAATTCGAACAAAGCAAAGATAACAATTCCAATAGGTAATGAAACATTTCAGGACATACACAACATCCTAAAGAATAAAATACACATGTGATCAGTAGGAAACCCCATGAAAAAAGGGGAAAAATCCTGAAATTTATAAGAAATGTTATTTGTGTTTTATGAGCTGTGTTCCGGATGATTTCTGTGGCTGTGGATGAACATAAATCCTTGGATTTTATCCCACACGTCGGAAAAATTATTCAACTAGTAAACACTACTAAGAAGAAAATAAATTCGTTAAATTTGCAAGAAATGTTTAACTTATGAAGTGGTGAATATACGTTAAGCCGTCAACATCTTCCTAAAGGGTGAAACACTAGTACGACTGGTAGCAACCCTCACAAAAATAAATTAAAGAAATTTGGTGCAAATGAATGGACATAATTCCTTGGAAACTGACCTAAACAATGGAAAACTAATTCGATCAGTAACCAGTCTTGCGAATTTGCAAATAGTACCCAAGAGGATTTATGGAGTAGTGACCGTACATACATCCATCGGCACATTTCAAAACCTCACGAAGAGAATGCAAAAACGGCCTACATTTTGCAAGGAACACTTAAGAAGTTTTATGGCGTAGGCAGCAGTGAGGGATGTAATTCTAAATGACAAAACGCTCATGTGATTAGTAGCAATTTCGGAATTTTTGTAAGCAGTACTCAAGAGGGTTACTAGAGCAGTAAAGCGATATAAATTTATAAACATGTCTGAAACACTACCACCACCAATTTTCACATAGAATGTTAAAGTAATTCTTGCAAGAAATATTCAAAAAGACTCATGATGCAGTGAACGAATGAACAGGCATAAACGATGAACAATATAGATAGCAGAAGCTTTCGCGAAACGAAAGGGAAGAAGCTTACAATTTGCAAGAAATGTTCAAGAGGATTTGTGGTCCTCTATGTAGAGAAAAAGACTAAATATATGTGTGCAAAAAGGGACGATTCATAACCGACAACAGGATAAACCATTGAAGACAGTATAAAGACAATTTGCAATTAGAAATCTACTCTCACCATTGTTGTACGCGTTTCACGGTTATATCGATTTTCAGTACGAGTTTGTGACATGTAGCTTTCGTTTCTATACCACCACTATATATTGAAAAACGGTTCATGTTTATATGAGATATCCAATTAAGAATTCTCCCATTATGCACTTTTTGGTTAGCTGAGAAGCGCGACTGCAGCTAATGCAGGAGTCAGCGGCAACTTAGTTGTCCACATCTGTAGAAGCAAATAGCTGCAAAAATGAGTATTGAAGTGCATAATAGGAGAATTCTTAATTGGATATCTCATATGCACAAACATCAACCGTCTAAGGATAACCCTAAAACATTCAAATTGCGATAAGCTAGGATATTACAATGGAGTAAAAGTAAAACACCTATTGACTGACTAATGACGCAACGTTCGAAGCACTATCTCGTATCACTATTGTGAGTGAACCTCAATACCTCACCAAAAATTGAAGGTCAAGTCTCTGCTGGAGTTCCCATTGATCCATCCGTCACAACTATACTCCTTTTTTTCTGCCAATAAAGAGAAAATGGAGGGCGAAGATCATATCATTACAGTAGGAAGGTCTTACAGCTGATAAATCTGTTGCAAACCCAAAATCATTCCTTGCAAAACCACGACTGCCACAGGTATTGGAAAGTCCCGAAATAGAAACTCCTCCTCAACCAGAAACTATAATCCAAAGCTCAATGCGCTGAAATCTCAGACATTTTCGACGTCGTAGAGGCGCCCCAAAGAAGATCGCGAAAGAGAAACAACGATAGCTCAACGAAAAGATGCAATTGCTCGAACAGAATACCAAAAAGACTGAAATGTTGATAAGCCAGTCAAAAGTTCATAGTTCACGTAAATCCCAAATTCATCATCACGTGATGTTACACCTTATCAAATCTATCTTGAGGTTAAATGGGTAATAGAACGGTAGGTTAAATATGTAGAAATGTCAAGATAGATTTGATTGGCTGCACGAATAATTGCAAATAAGAATAAGGAGACCGTGGTTAAAATAGTATATAAAAACTTTAATTACTCTTACCACACCTTTCGGAAATAATTCCATAATAATTGGAATTATTTCATTTCCAAAAGGTGAAAATCGTCCTGCGGGATGGCAAAAAGACAAAGACGATGCCAAAATTTAACTTTTCTTCGCAAAGAATGCCACCATGTCCCTGCACGATGTCGATTAAGTGAGGGCCACAATATGCAAGAGAGGTTAAAGAATTCTGATTTGAAAGGAAAAAAGTTTCATTCAGAATTATAAACTGTCGTAAATCTTCCTATCCTTGTTGAAACGAGTCACGCAACTCACGCAAGACGATTGCAGTGAAATACGTTTCTAATCAACACCCAACAAATTCGACGTCTATCTTGGGCAGATCGTTTCATTGCCAAATCTTCTATTAGAATATGGGGTTTAGCAAAAACGTATGAAGACTTACCTAATGCACCAATCCGAAATATGTCTGTTTGCAAGGACCATATTATTCTGATCGTTGTAGCACTTCTAAGACATCCGCTAACGGGGAGTCTCTTCAAAGTTTGAACTTCTTCGTTCACATTGGAACGGTATACAGTTATGATCCAGATTCCTTCAACTTCTTTTGCAACCTTTTAGGAATTTACAACGCCAATAAACCTTCCTAGTTTAAATCGTGTTTTTTTTCTTTGGATTTCAAGAATACGCCTTTTCTATACAGAATGAATTTTCAGAATAAGATTTTATAGTATTTTTTTAATTGATGGATGACCGCTTATGATAATATTAGCACCAATCAATACTGATGCTCCGTACAGATTATTCCGAGAATTTATCGAATCATCCTCGTCTAGGCAAAATATTGACATACTTGTGCTAATGATCATATCTGAGTAAGATTCCTCGAATTTTTCGAAATTATGGATTAGCCAGGAATTTTTAGAAATTGGACGCAATAATTATGTCACTTTTCTTTTTCTGAACCACACTCCTCCACAGGAGCTGATTCAGAAGAATACAAGGGAAAGCCCTCATTGATTTTTCAAAAAATGTGTGGCAAAAATTAAGACCACAGCTTTAATTCTTGGGATGACAGATGGGGCTGCTTGTGGACCCCTAGATCCGCCTCTGTCCCAATAGTTGCCACATTGAAATAATGCCAGCGAATAAATCGTGTTAAAAATACGACAAATAAGTAATGAGGAACAAAGCCAAAATTTACCAGAAACCCGTTAACTGAACAAAATGCAGGGAGTCGGTAGTCAAGAAAGTGTTAAAAGATCTGTTATAAATTGGAATGCCTGAAGGCGCCAGTGGCGCCATTTACGGAAGGTTAAAGTTCAAAACTGCAGGTAAAAATGCTGCGTGTATGGGGAAATGCAAATTCCTTTGCAGAAATAGAAGGAACTTATGTTTTTGAGATATTATAACGAATTGAAGCAAAAATAAACCACGTCCCCACTACATCTAAATCATTTTTCAAAATGTCAAGGTTCTTGCCAAAAATCCAAATTGCATATTTTCGCACTTTAGAATTTTACTGATCAGAACAGAAAAAACATTCGCGTTATCATTCGCGCGATCATTTTTCGAGAATTTTATTTCTCGACATTTCAACTTCTGATTTATCACAATATAATTCATATCGTTGTCATCCTTCTAGAACAAAATATGTACAATCGTTTCCGAGAAAAAAGAAACAACAAATACGATATTTCTGCATAACAGTGCATTAAAAATAAAATTTGGCATTTGAACGGCGGCGATCTCGCCAACGCCAACGGTACCAAGTAAAATAATTGTCGCCATCCGTTCTGACTTTGTGTTACGTTTCTAACACTTCTCTAACGTTTGTGTAGATTTATGTATATTACCTATCGTTGTGTCTGGTGGCTTTAGTGAAATCGCTTGGCAGCGCAGGAACCTGTTCTCGCGAACAAACAACGCCCATTTAGATTATTAATTTATAAGCGTTTAGTCAGAAATTCCTTTAGATCTTGACGACACGTTTAATGCATCGATGACTCACGCTTTTGCGTATAATATTAGCTATAGGCATTGGAAATGATCGAAACTGGCCTCTGATTTCTTGAACGGTCTTCTACTGACTCCCACCATGTTTATTTTCACCGAATGATTACTATAAAAGGATCGTAGATTGGTGCTTCTATTGCAGTCTTATTTGAAGAACTTTTTCGTCTGAAAATGCCTGGTCACCAACGCGGTATCAAACCGTCATTACTGGTAGTATCGATTCCTACCATTTTTAAAGAATTCGAACAACCTAAACTGTTATCGCCATTACCAAAGTCGCCATCGGTAGAGGTGAAAGAAGAGGCGTCGAATCGAAGGAGTTCCATTACAACCGATTTTAATGAGAAATTGCGCAAGTTCAGAATACAAACGTAAAAATTTCGGTATACTTAAAACTGTTTAGTTTATATTGTGCATAATACTATTGTCGTACCTGATATATACTTGTCCTGTTTTGTTAAGTTTTTGTTAAATGTATGTGACATATCTTTTAATTTGTTTGATTAACAGTTGACGATTTTATCTTCCATCGAATAATTTTCTGGAAATCGTTTGGAACCAAGTCCAAAATGAAAGGGGTTGTCAACGCCTTCGTCCTTTGAGATTTAAAAGCACTTTTCAGTCGATTGGGGAGTAAATAGTAAAATTGAACGAAGGTTTGATCTCCAAACAAGGAATTTCGGCTGCCCCTAAGAAAGGGCAATTAATAAGAAATTTCCTTGGGCATTCATTTTCCCAGTAACTTACCACTCTTCCAGCTACAAACCATAATTATTTTTAAAGAAAATTCCAGTAAATTTAATTGTGGTAAGCTATCATTCAAAGATGAGCAACGTCTAAGATTGTCCAGTTGGAGCTGGTGATCAAATCAAAGCAAAAACTTATGATAAGTAGATCCCGGAAACTCTAGGAAGGTTGACCCCCAGTAATTACGTCAACAACATACGTCCCAAGCGCTCGATGAATCGCATTAATGCGCCCATCGTCGTATACACGGCCACCCTAACCACGGGGTTAAATGCTCCTCCCCTCCCCCGCTCCCGCGGAGGCCACTTTCTTGGGGCGGCAATTTTGCCCCTTTTGAAGCATTCAAATCGGTTTTACTTTTATAAAACTTCATTGGTCCACCCGTTACCCGGTCCTGCTTCCCTCCCACGCAATTTCTTATGAAGAAGACCACATTATTGTTAGTAATCAATGAGGGCCAAAAATCGGTACTGCTCATATAGGGTTGAAGGCGTATTGTTGATTAGTGGTAGCGATAGTTGGTCAAAAAGGTTTCTTAAGCACAAATGACTAATCAGAAGCTACGTTGCTCAGACGCAAATATTCACTACAGAATATGAGTAGTGTTCAAATCCATTGTCAGTTTTCTAGTGCATCATACTAGAAAATATGCACACATATTCGCAAAAGCGTCAACTTTTGTTTCCTAGCAAACTAGATGGAGTTCATTACGAATCTAATTCAAGAAAAGAGATCGGGTTTGGTAAGTTGTAAAGGTGTTTTTAGGCCATTCATAAAAAATGTTTGCGGTTTAGTTGGTATGCGTGACCATATTGACCATGTAGTCCTAACCTTGGATCATTAGATTATTTGGTTCTTTGCCAAACCTTTTTAATGCTAAAAATGTTGATCATAATGTCAAATTTCACTTGATTTGGTTGTTTTCCGATAAAAAGTTTTAAGATGGTGGAGTTATACTGATGTCTAAAGGATGGTAAGAGGACACACACCTAAATAGACGATAAATTAGTGAAATGAAATTATATTTCTCCATGAATAAATTACACAACTTAGTTGCCAAATAAATGTCGTTAATTAAATCTCATATAATCGATTATGCTCAATGTGCTAAATGTAGAAGCCATAATCAAATTCATAAATTACGACTGAAAATAAATCGTTATAATTCCTGTAAGTTTCGCCATTTGGAATTTCCTTCTTTAGAAATAGATACCTCCAATATTTTTTACTTATACATGTAACAGCAGAGGTCAAATTCGACGTTACTGTTTTGCCATAAATTGCAACTATTTTTAAATTTGCAAATACGTATAACGATTGCGAAAATTCTTACAAATCCAGGAAAATATATGTATGGCTTCATACAAAATACGTAAACATCACCTTCTCTTCCAGTTATGTATATGTGACATCTGTGCAGTAGGCGATAACACCTGGTTGATTTCTCCTCAACCTACAGCCGGTATTATGAATGAGTTTCTTTCGTGTAACCTTAAGAGGCGACAAATTAATCAGAACTCGTAATAACGAATATAACCATACGCTTCCAACCATTAATGGAATTTTTAGTCGGGTAAATTTCCAAAAATGTTTTTATTTAATTACAGGGCGCAATTAGTGTGTACGTAAACTACCTACGTTGCTACAAAAATAGGAATGAAAAGAACCGTTTTGTAAACCGCATTTGGAGTATCTACAGGAGTGCCACATTAGGGAATCCATTGAGTTTTGTTCAGGTTTCTTTTTAAAGGTGTAGTGAAGACTTTATTAATAATAGTGGGTTAGTGATGCGTCATGGATGTGTAATCGATAAAATATGGTACTGACAGTAAAATCATACAATAGGCAGAAGCGAAAGGTGTATCGCCAACTTTGATGATCATGTAGTCAATTTGAATGACCTCCAAATAGGTCAGAAGTTAGGTAACGTCATTTTGAAAATACGAAAAGTTCACATTTATTCGTATTAATTTAAAAATATTAGAGTTTTTGGATATGTTAAAAGAGTAATATTTACTAAAAAGTTAATTCAATGAAACACAACAGTAATCGTATATTTTAATTCTAATATGCATACACTATCCCAGAATAATAACACTAATTTAATAAACCTAGCCAAATATAGACACTGTCGTCATATTTAAAACATGGCTGCCGGTCATGCGCATACAGAATTTACCACAAGATTTTCTAACTTTGTCGTTTCTGTCTATTCTGTGGTAAAATACGCAGACAAAAAAGTAAAACAGAAAAGCAAGCAAGAAACTTATACTAAGACTGAAAAAATACTACAATATCCTCGTCGGACCCCTAGTAGATATTTATGTCTAAATTTTCAAATATTTAAGAAAATATTTTTGCGCCCCCTGTTGAGAAATGATGCTTTTGTGTGAACATACTATTTAAGTTGTTTTTAGAATTATGGCAATAGCAGCCCATGGGTGATTGTAGCTTGATGTAATATAATCAAGTCGTTGTTCAACAATCAAAAATTTTGCAGCATACTTTTCACTTCCTACTGCCAACAATGAATGTAAATCCTCACAACTGGAGCGTACAACTGACTGTTGTAAATAACCAAAATCGTTAGGTTAAGTGAGCTTCTTTGAATCCATCAAGAGCCCATAAATCGACTGTCTTAAAGCAATTTAGTTGTTTCAAACGCTTTTCTGAGGTTCGAATCAATTTGATTTAGTGACCAGAACTTTGTTCATCCTTTAGTGAAACTATAAATAATGCCTGAGTTTCAGGAACAGGTTATACCAACACATTGGACCTGTCAAGAAAATGAGAAATTGCTGGATGAATTTAGCTGTTACTAGTTTTATACCCAAAAGATTAAAAAAGTCGCATCAACAGTACAATAACCTCAGTTCTGCATCAACCTCTCTGATAAAATAGCATGAAACTGTAAATAATTCCTGAGTTTCATGAACAGGTTGTAATATCACATTGAGCCGTGTTTTGCCAAGAAAATGATAATTTTCGGGATTAACTTGGCTGAAAATGAGAAATTGCTGGATGAATTTAGCTGTTACTAGTTTCATACCCAAAAGATTTAAAAAGTCGCTACTTATAAATAGTACGATATCCTCAGTTCTTCACCAAACTTCGGATTGAACAGCCTGAAACTGTAAATCATTCTCGAGTTTCAGGAACAGGTTATAACATCACATTGGGCTTGTGGTTTGCCGAGAAAATGAGAATTTCCGGGATGAACTTGGCTGCATAGTCTTATACCTAAAAGAGTAAGAAAAGTGCTTCACAGGATTAATTCGATATATTCAGTTCTTCATCCAGCTCTGTGATAGCACACCCTGAAACCGTAAATAATTCCTAAGTGTGAGGAACAGGCTGTGGCATCACATTGGAGTTCCGATGTGCCGAGAAAATGAGAATTTTCGGAAAGAATTTAGTTGCCACTAGTTCCATCCCCAAAACAGCCTGAAAATGTAAATAATCCCTGAGGTTCAGGAACAGATTGTAACTTCACATAAGGCTTGTAGTTTGCCAAAAAATGCGAATTTTCGGGATGAATTTGCTTGCCACCAGTTCACCAGTTGCATACCCAAAAAAGTAAAAATAAATGGCTTTGCATGAACCGTGTGGTATCCCCAATTCTTCACTAACCTCTGATAAGACTGCCTGGAACTTTAAATAATTCCTGAGTTTGAGGAACAGGTTGTGGCATCACAAAGGGCTTGTGGTTTTCCAAGCAAATGATAATTTTCGGGATGAATTTGGCTGTCAATAGTTTCACACTCAAAAGAAAAATGCTGCACATGAACTATGCGATATCCCCAGATCTTCACTAACCCATTGCCTGGAAATGTTAACAATCCCTTAATCAGCTGGCTAACAACAAGGTAACTTTGATGTGCGTGACAGGACATGCAGGGATTAAAGGTAACGACATTGCCGATGAACTCTAAAGAAGGATTTGCGATTCCAATTCTCGGAGCAGAACCATTTAATGGAACTTCTAAGCTACTTCATTAGCAATGTATGTATGTCACGTTTGTACAACATGATAATAGCTAGTTTCACCGATGGGACTAGCCACTACTAAAAGCCATACGACGAGAATGGAAAGAAGAAGCAAACGCAAGAGGAATATTCCACCATCAGGATTTTCGTAGGAAAAGAAGTTACTATGATTTCTGGTGAATAAAAGAGGAAATTCTTCAAGGCACAAGAAGGAGACCTAAAACTACCCACGGGTCTTCCCATCGGTAAAACTAGCTATTATCATGTTGTACAAACGTGACATACATACATTGCTAATGAAGTAGCTTAGAACTGTTAACTCGTCCAATTAATCGAATACGCTAAATTCGTTAAGCACGAGAATAATCATTATTTGGACTATAAATTATGAAGTTCTACTTACAATTAGATAAGGCTGCTCATAAAGTACGTATCTCTCGTTACTTCGAGTGCTCGCTTTCGTAAACATATCAATTACCCATGTGATGTGCCGTGTCGATTTTGGCCCGTGACTCGCGTATCGAAAAATTCGAACCTCCAAATACCCGTCCGGACATACATACATAGTTTTGGCCGTCAATTTGGCAAAATCACAGGTCGAAAATAAAAATCAAAATAATAGTGAATCACCATCCGACCGTGACGTAGATATGGCTACTTTTTCTATTATTTCATCGGCGTATAGGAATTTAACAATGACTATTTTGAGAGCGTACACGTATGTACGTATGTGCTTACATGCACACGTATTTGTACAATTCCATTTTGCTTTCCTACGCGTTTTCGGTGTGTAGGTCAAGACACGATACGTGCTTCTAGAGTTTTCTTCCGCGTTTTCCTGGTTCTTTTTTTCCAAACGGCAAGCAAGGTCATCCGCATCGATTTTCAATCGTATCGGGAGAATGTTGGTGTGTACGACCGTGACAATATAACATTTTACCGCTCGTTATTTCTTTTAACGGTTGTTAGGGTGATATAATAGTTCCTGCATCGTACGGGAAGACGTAAATCAAGTAAAGGAAGTCGATGTCAACGACACGTTTCCTTTAACATTTGGGGAACAGCAGTAATCTACATTGATGGTAAAATCGAATTAATTTTAGCTTCAAATTGTAAATTTTTGTACAGCAACTTGCATTTTCTTTAAAAACCGTAATTATTTAATTACCAAATCAATATGTATAAGGGATGTTTACGAAGTTCTAGAAATCTGTAGTTTCTCAAGATAATTTCAATTTAATTGAATACATTTATCCCAAACGTGAGCTGCAAGGGAAGCTATGCTTATTCTTAAGAAATAACTGGAATAAAGACAAAATTCCGCAAAAATTGGAGAGCGGTCAAATTATCACCATCCATAAAAAAGGAGATCAATGAAGCTGTAAGAATTACAGAGGTATTAGACTATTAAACACCCCGTATACCATAAGATAACATCAACTGTGATACACAGAAGAGTAGGAGCAAATGACGAAAAAGTTTATAGGGCAGCACCAGTGTGGATTTACAAAAGAAGATTGACTACGGATGCTATGTACGTCATCAACCAAATAATGGAAAAAGGCCACGGATATTAAATGGAAATTGAGTTTTTGTTTATAGATAGAAGGAAACTTATGGGTGCTTTGAAGGAATTGGGGATAACTATCAAATTAAGACCCCTGGTACAAATGGCGATGAAAAAACAACAGCTAGCGTAAAGACGTAGAAGGTGGGGAGGGGGACAGAGGAAATTGAAGTCAATAAAAGATTAGGGTTGGGTGATGCTCTATCAGCAACTCTATACAATCTTGCACAAGAATACGTAGTACAAAGAATTGACAAGAGGACACCCAGAACAAAGGGAAGTCAAATAATTGCATATGCAGTTGACATAGTGATTTTAACGGAAAACAGAAAAATGATGATAAAAATGCTCAAAGAAATTATACTGGAAGGAAAAAATGTAGGATTCAATCTTACACAAGAATACGTAGTAAGAAGAATTGACAAGAGGACACTCAGAGGAAAGGGAAGTCAAATAATTGCATATGCAGTTGACATAGTGATTTTAACGGAAAACAGAAAAATAATGATAAAAATGCTCAAAGAAATTATGCTGGAAGGAGAAAATGTAGGATTCAATCTTACATAAGAATACGTAGTAAGAAGAATTGACAAGAGGACACTCAGAGGAAAGGAAGTCAAATAATTGCATATGCAGTTGACATAGTGATTTTAACGGAAAACAGAAAAATAATGATAAAAATGCTCAAAGAAATTATGCTGGAAGGAGAAAATGTAGGATTCAATCTTACATAAGAATACGTAGTAAGAAGAATTGACAAGAGGACACTCAGAGGAAAGGGAAGTCAAATAATTGCATATGCAGTTGACATAGTGATTTTAACGAAAAACAGAAAAATGATGACAAAAATGCTCAAAGAAATTATGCTGGAAGGAAAAAATGTAGGATTCAATCTTACACAAGAATACGTAGTAAGAAGAATTGACAAGAGGACACTCAGAGGAAAGGGAAGTCAAATAATTGCATATGCAGTTGACATAGTGATTTTAACGGAAAACAGAAAAATAATGATAAAAATGCTCAAAGAAATTATGCTGGAAGGAGAAAATGTAGGATTCAATCTTACACAAGAATACGTAGTAAGAAGAATTGACAAGAGGATACTCAGAGGAAAGGGAAGTCAAATAATTGCATATGTAGTTGACATAGTGATTTTAACGGAAAACAGAAAAATAATGATAAAAATGCTCAAAGAAATTATGCTGGAAGGAGAAAATGTAGGATTCAATCTTACATAAGAATACGTAGTAAGAAGAATTGACAAGAGGACACTCAGAGGAAAGGGAAGTCAAATAATTGCATATGCAGTTGACATAGTGATTTTAACGGAAAACAGAAAAATAATAATAAAAATGCTCAAAGAAATTATGCTGGAGAAAGAAAATATAGGATTAAAAATAAGTGAAGAAAAGACAAACATAATGAGATTTGATAAGCAAATGGAAATAGCAAAACGAGAAAATTAGAGTCAGAAATTATACATTTGAGAAGGTAGACAGATTTAAGTATTTAGGAATATTAACAAACCATGGAAATAGAGAGACAGAAATAAATTAAAGAACTATTAAAGGACTAGGTGACCCGGTAAACTTCGTTTTGCCCAATTTTTTTTTTTTTGACTTTTTTTCCTAAACCTTCGCGTAGCACTTAGGAACAAACCCACAGAAGGAAGTATGCAATTTGCTCCAGTCGTTTTCAAGTTTTAAGCATCCGAAGAAACCACGATGCATTTTTATATATAGAGATAAAAATATCGGAAAAAAATACGAAAATAAAGATATATAAGACTATTATAAGACCAGTTATGTTATATTGTGCAGAAGCCATGACAATAACCAAAGAACAAGAAAAAAAATCAGGATTTTAGAGCGAAAGATAGCAGCTGACCCCGACAACGCTCCATAGGTCATTACACTTTACAGAGCAGCAGCTTTGTCCTCAGGTCTATTGTAGAATGATTACAGATCAAAAGCAGGATGATAGGGAAGATAGTTCCCAACCTTCACGGAAAAACACCCACCCTAAAGATAGGATGTTATCAACCTGGCCAAGTTGGCACTGAGTCCAAACCGAATAATTTTAGTAACGAATCCGTCGTGCCGAACAGAAGAAAATCCTGGAACCAGTTCACTTATCAAATGTTGTGACAGATTCAAGAATAGTCGATATTTTGTGTAATATTTTGAAGCAGACCATCGAGGAACTGAAAACCTTATCATTATCCGTTAGTATGCAATTGGGTGAAAGTAAGGACATCTCTCAGTGTAGTCAGCTCCTTGTTTTTGTTTGTTAGATGCAATGCTAACGCCGTTAAGAAATGGTTCTTATCTTGTGAGCATCTTCCCGAAACTACAAGGGCTGTCGATATTTTTGAAGTGAGAAAAAGTTTTTTTATATATATTCAAACTTCGGCAGTAACAACGTATTAGACTCTCGGTGAGGTCAGGGTGAAAAGACCTAGATTTCGCTAATATCTTTTATTGCAGCTACAGAATTTTCGCCCTCAGATTAAGAGCATTCTCAATGCAGGCAAAAGTAGGCGAAAATTCTGTAGCTGCAATAAAAAGATATTAGTAAAATCTAGGTCTTTTCACTTTGACCACCCCGAGAGTCTAATACGTTGTTACTCCTGAAGTTTGCAAGTTACGTAGTACTCGTTACTTCTTCCTGATATATTCACAAAGAACTTTAATTGGAAAGAGAATTCCTTCGATGCTTGGTAATAAATCTTAGCTTTCCTGCTTTACTACGTGAAACGTGAAGCTCCTAAAGTTCTGCTCACACATTACGTTTCACTCTTCCAAAAAAACCGAAAAGAAGTTGTATCAACAACTAATGGTTTACTTTATTAGATGCCGGACAAGGCATTAAGAGCGGTTTTAAAAGTTTATGTTAAATAAGTGCAGAACACGAAGTGTTTCTTCATCACAGTATGAATTAAGGGCAGAACTTTCAATTTTCTGGTAGAAAGAGACAACTCTTTGAAAAAAGGATTTTACTGAGAAATTGGGCTGGCAGATATGTCTTATGATTTTAATAATATAAATCTCATCCTTGAGGGATGTGAAGTTACTATTATAGATGCTCCTGAAATATTGCAAGCAGTTCTGGGTTAGTTACCCACATGGAAGAATAGAGCAGAGGTCGACAATATTGGGGGAGCTGCTTTACAAAGCTGGAGTACAAAAATCTCTTTGGTTTTCTTTCCCTTTACCGGATTGCCGTTCTCAGATTCCAATATTCTCTGCCGGCCCAATCGTCCTCGTTTAATTCCTTATCTTCCATTGTTTTTGTCATTTATGTTTTCCATTTTACGGCCGAGTCCCGTTTTTCTCCTTCCTCTGGATGACCAGTTCAGGACCTTCTTTCCCCATCTGTCTCCTTCTACATTCGACTTACGTGTCCGTACCATTTTAATGTTTTATTTTCTAATCTCTAATTTCTCTCCAAATCTGTTCTGTTCTTATTTTGTTTTGGCGAGGGAATTGTAGACATCTTCTCATATAGTCCAATTCCATTGTTCTAATTTTGTTCCTGATTTTGTTTGTTAACAGCCACATTTCTCCCCATATATTGCTATATTTTCTATTATTGTATGAAATATCTTCCTTTTTCCGTCTCTAATGAGGTTCCTATTCCAAATAGTCCCATGTCGAGCTTTGATTACTCTCTTTCCTTTATTACTTTGTCTTCTATGTCCCGGTATATCTCTCCTGTGTTTGATAATATCGTCCCTAAATATTTAGATTTTGTGCATCCCTTTATCGTTTCTTCGTCTATCTTTAGGTTGTCTGTTTGTCCTCCCACACACATATATTCAGTTTTTGTAATATTAATATTTAGTCCCCAGTGCTCATATTCTTGTTTTAATTTTATTATTATATAAATCATATCTTCCTTGTCTTGAGCAAAGACTATTTGGTCGTCCACAAACATTAGCGAGTGTAAAACCCTATCTCTTATGGGTATTCCCATTCCTCCGCCTTTTTCTAGCATCTTTCTAATGCTTGTTCTACGTATACGAATATTGAATAGCATGGGTGACAGTGTACAAGCTCAGCCCAACAAAAATCTCCCTTAATTTTTATAAAAAGAAATATCTTTTAATGGTTATTTCTTGCTGACATGAAAGATTCTATTGGCAACTACAAATCTTTGCGAATCTAGATTTTCAACGTTAGCAACAATTAAAACAAGAAACATAAATCGGTTGACATGCATGTCGATTTATCACGCACCGAACCACAGTTCAGCGTTCTCGTACAAGATTATAACAGCATTTGACATGTGTATTGCCAATAAAATTTGCATAGTAATTTCTGATATACATATATACATATTATACATATTATACATACTTCCAGTTACGTGTTATTTTTTCATTTTTGTTTCAACAAAAGCCATCTCTTGTAATTTTAGTTAATGTATCGTATTTAAAAATTATTATTTTGAAAAAAGGATCCGTGGTCTTTCCTTTATTGTCAAAAAGGCTCCTAAAACAACAAAAGGTTATGAAACTCTGGTTTGAAACATGATTTTCGTTCTTCATGCGGTATGGGGTCTTCCATTATTCTGTTATGTCTACAAGATCGGACGTCTAGTCAACTTCCCAGGCTTCTCAAAAAGCGCCTGCCGCAATGAACCAAATAATAGATTACAATAATATTCTGCTTTAATTGTAGGACCTTTCGATAGATAATCCATAATAATGATCTCTTCATAATCCCAAAACAGACCAAGCATTACTTTTCCAAAGGATGAACGAGCTTGAAGCAAAAACTCTTCTTCAAGTTTGCCCCATTCTTTCAAATGATTTCTGGTGTCAGAATTGAAATAAGTTATCTATGTTTCATCAGTAGCTACATTGCCAAAATTGGTCGCCGAAAAGTACTGAAGGGTTTTGAAGTTTCGGGTATATGACGGAACTGTCGAAGTTCTGTTCCGGTCCTAGCAGCCTTGGTGCCCAACGCACTGAAACCTTATTCGTGCCCAAACGTTTATGTAAAATCTCATGAACCTGTCCTGTACCTATTCCTAAATTAACACTGAGCATATCGTCTTCTAGTTACTTTATGCTAGTTTTAAAACGACGTTGAATGATTTCTGAAGGATTAATACTCTTTTTAAATAAAAGGAAGATGAAAACTTTGTGCGATTTAATCGCGTCCTCCGTGATTACAAACTCAGCGGTACAGAAATACGTCCGTATCACTCAAGCAGCTGAAGTATACAAAACAATATTGCACGTGATGGCTGCACAAACGTGACCAATGTGACTTATAAAATTTACGCATTTGAACCAGAACCAAAACATTCGAAAGATTCCTCATAATTTAATCATTATACCACATAACATAACTTCTATGATATTTCAGTCTTCCATGCTAATTTCATATTATCGAACGTTCAACTTCCGCCCCGCTAGACCAACTAATTGGTCCCAATTAAATTAAGTCATGAGCTAATTTGAATTTCTTCGCGATGAGTATGTAAGCGTAATTTTTCTGCAAATTGCGTACACACATACATACATCCATTAACCACTTCCTTTTACTAAATAATATCTTATTTTTAGAACATTCCTACAATTGTATAATGTATGTACAACGATACGTTCCCTTTTATTTCGTTTCGTAATTTTCAGTATAACAATGCGAAAATTACTTATAGTTGTGTATACAAACACTTTATTTATGGACGTGTTGTAATGTAAAGCGGATTATGTAATAATCAACATTGTTAGATTAATGCAAGATTAACGTGGAATGAAATGGAATATCCACAAATATTTTATCATTTGGATTGTTCTGAGAAGTGATGCATCAATTTAAGCTGTTGTTAAGTATTACCTTGTTACGATTGAATAATCGCTTTAGATTAGGATTAGATTAATCCACTTTTTCGATTTATCTATACCGATTTATGGGCGTAGTATCCACACACCTCACGTCCTATCTTATTCGATCTCATTGTCACGGTAATGTTGTTTATTCGTTCTTGCTCGCACTCCCGTGATTTCAAACCCGAGTTCTGCACTTGCCGAATTGGTATACAAAGCACAGTAAAGGATCTCAAGATTTGTTCCTAATTAATTTATGTTTTTTTGGGAACCCTTCAACAATCCGTATAAGCCCCCGCGTTCATCTGACAAAAATACCATCAATTCTTACTCATAGGGATATCTAAAATCATTAGCTTATGCGACGAATGGAATGTAAACACTGTCGGCGAATGAGAAGGTCGTCCAAACAATACAATAGCTGTAAGGCAAGCACACTGCGGTTATTAATTATTACGTCGAGCGATGCAGGCGATGATCATCTAGAACATTTGTTATGATTAGTAATTCATTGCACCGCAAACACAACTTCCAATTGCCGATGTTTCTTTAATCACTTTTTATTTCTTTTACATCCATTGACAAGATTCTATGTGGTAAAAGTACCACATAGAATCTTCGACAAGTTGTGAAAAATTGTTTAAAACTTGCATCGAATTACAGCAGAAGAAAATTAATATTGAATAAGCACAAGTCTTTCTACTCGTTCATTTC
This sequence comes from Chrysina gloriosa, assembly GCA_038088585.1. Classification (NCBI taxonomy): domain Eukaryota; kingdom Metazoa; phylum Arthropoda; class Insecta; order Coleoptera; family Scarabaeidae; genus Chrysina; species Chrysina gloriosa. Next base: position 21,928,393 of record CM076093.1, on the reverse strand, counting down.
TCTTTTCCACTCCCCACGGTGCAAGTGTATTTCTTACATCTTTATTCTCTTGGATTAGTCATACTTAGAAGTTAAAGTCTCCTATTACTACCAGCACTTCTCTTCCTGAAATCTTCGATATTTCTTTGCCTAGATTCGTACAGACCTTTTCGTTTTCTTCTTCAGATGCTTCGGCGATAGTGGCATATACTTAAAATATAGTGAGTTCTACTTGGTGTTGATGTTATGGTAGTCCATTGGATTTTGGAAGGGGGCAGTTGAGCCTCTGCATCACATTCTAAAAACTACCACCAGATCGAAGATATGAATAGGCAGCTGTAGTTCCTGTTTGTTAATGATCATGTTTCACTTGCATATATGAGCGTTGAAGTTACTAGTCCTTGTACTACTTGTATTTCTGCTTTTCGGATATTTTCTGAATATTGTTCTCGTTGTGTCTGTTCTTCAAAGTTTTGATATGTCTTTTAATCTCTGTAGATAGTATCATTGGTTTTGCTTTGCTCGTGTTTATTCTGATAATTTTATTTTATAATTCTTCATATCGTAGGTATTCCAAACGTCTTCTTGTATTTGTAGTTCTGCGCTGGTCCAATCCTCATTTGCTCTCCAATCATGTACTTTATGTTGTGATCCATCTCTTCTTGTTGTCTTTCCCCTAATCTTCTGTAGGAACCTCATTTTGTACGACTATAATGTTTGCCTGGTGCTACCCCAAAATTTCTATTCAATTACGGTTGTACGAATGTCAATTTCTATTTCAACATACTGGGCCTTCAATAAAAGAAAATATGTTGCAGCATTAAAATTTGAAATTCAGCTGTGAACTAGTGTGTGCTTTAGTGCAAACTCAAAGAAAATTATATCTTAGAATCCCCTTCTCGTACAAATATTTACGTCCATTACTGTACATGCATTTCGGAAGATTGGCAAAATTTCTTATCGGTCAAGAATGAATCATCGTACCAATAAGTTTATAATACAACCTTATCAAAGTGTATGAGTAAATACTACTACATATCACGTATTTCTAACATATCTTCGCCTTCATTTCAATAGGCTCAATTTTTTTAAAGAAATCATTAATGCAGATTGATATCAACAAACGGTAGGTTTATTTATACAAAAACTGCAAGCCGGTGAATTAGAAAGAGGGTACTTTCAACAAGAAACACTACAGCACACATAATTCAAGCAACACGCAAATATCTTCGAAGCATTTATGGCGCTAGGGTCGTAGGTGCACAACGTTGGCCTCCAAGATCACCTTTGGATTTTTTCCTTTTGGAAATTTGAAATCCAGAGTGTTTAGAAATTGTAATGAATTGAGGAATTGTGAGGTGCTATTTTAAATGCTGTCCAAAGCATCACGCCTGCCCGGCCGCATAGTATTTTTAGTAAAGTCGATTAAGGTTTCCAGATCTTCTTCAGATTTCAGGCTACTAATGACATCAGTAGAGAGTGATGATGTTGTAAGACCTACTTTTACTGGAACCTCAAACATGGCTTCGTATGAGCTGCAGTTTATGCCTTCATGATGGGCTCTATTTTTCATGATTTGAACAAACATCAAACCAGTGTGCAGATTGGTTTGTTTTCGTCCAAGTCGTCAGCATGTTTTCAATGTACTGATTGCACGCTCCACAGAGCCTTGCGACTGACTGTGTCTCGCCGTTCCATGAACTATGTTCAATTCACTCCACATTTCGCATATTTCTTGAATGATGTGATTGCAGAATTCACGGCAATTATCACTTTGCAGTGTGCTAGGAGCACCCAAAATTGTGAAAATATCAAGCAAGTTATGTGCAACTCTACTCTTTTACTTTTCAAAGGCCGCAACTGTACAAATTTCGTACCATGATCCTGGTAAACGAGGATGAATTTGTAGTCATAGTCAGACTGACTGTGTATATCAATTAAATCAATCTGACATCTTAAGTTCATCTTCTTAAAAGTTATGGGACGCATTACAAGTCCTTTTTTGCCAGTTTTGATTTCTTTTCACAGGTTTCACATAATCCCAAGTACATTTTTACCTGTCCCAGAGTGATGTTTTTGTATTTGTTCTGCAGCTGCTTCAAAATTCTTGTTCTTCCTCCATGTCCAATCGACAAGTGTGTCTTGGGAATTCTGTTAAAGATCTGCTCTGCATACATATAATAACGGACTGATGATGACTCGTCACTCACCGGGTATATTCATTTTTCACTGTCATACAACTTCATGTCGTACCGCTTCAATAGTTGATAATCCTCATGTTTTTCCCACTGGCTTTAGATTTTGACACTCGCACTTTCTGAATTAAGATCTGGTTCTTTACTGATCATCACACTATTTTTTCTCTTTATTCTTAAAAGAATTAAATAAACTTTTAATAAAACCAGCCTCGATTGTGTTAAAATGAGCTGCATCCATATCAATATAACACAAGGCATCTGCACTCAATGAACACTCAACCTCAACTGTCATGAAAGCAACCAATCAGATGCCACGTGCAACTAAGACAGGTTGATACTCGTACAAAGACAGGTTCAAACGTGCATAAGTATGACATTTATCATACTAAGGAGAGGGTGTTGGATATTATTCATAATAACACGTTAATGTCATTAATTCACATTAATCAGAAGCGCTTGGTGTTATGTATAATACTCGGTTATTATGCATAGTACCCACATTTATCTAAGTAACGGTAACATATATAATCATAAAAGTATTAAATTTGTCTTTTTGAATTTTATACTTGTCTTATACTCTGTCCCTCAGTTTATATATCTCAAATTTATTTTGTAATGATTGACCTAAGAAAGTGGTGGAGGGTTGATAAGAGTTAAATGAACAAACAGAATACTGTAACATTTTGGGCTTTACCCACATTATAAAAACAATAGGACACCAACGTAAATGCTTTAGGAAACCGCGTATCTACCTATTCCAAACAATAATTTTTACTAGAAAACTTCGCACAAAAGACGTGGGAGTGCATCCAATTTTCTAGAATGGTTCATTATAGTTTGAACACCATTGCATCCGATTAGCATCGCCCGTTTTTCGAATTTCGGCACAGTGCGCAAGTCCCGTAGAAAATATTCAGGCTATTTAAAACCACAAGCCGGTTCCCCCGACATACGTCCCGAGCCTCAGTATTATTTGAGCGTGTGTCGGTATCGAGAAGCGGTCGTTTCCTCGCACAAATTAGCGTGTTTTTTCCCTCATCGCTTACGTGCCCTAAAGTATTACATATTTTCGATTTCCGTCTTCGTCAAGTGATCTTTTTACCTGGGATAAAATGGCCGAAGGAATCAGACGTGACATTCCCATCAAATTGGGCGACTTCAGCGTCATAGACACCGAATTCAGCAATATCAGGGAGAGATTCGACGCCGAAATGAGGAAGATGGAAGAGGAAATGAGCAGATTCAGGTCTGAATTGATAAATAGGGAGTCGCAGAATTTCTTCAGATCGACGACGAGGTAAGATTTTGGGGAAACGCCGTGAAGGCGGGGGATTGAAAACGCTTTAATTTATAAGCTTATTCCGCTTTAACAAATTCAATTTATCCGCGTAACAAAAATCGAAACTTCTTGGTAGGACTTGTTTGTACCGATAACGTGTTACCGTAGTAACTGAAAGGGTATTGTACCTAAGATTAAAATCTAATGGTAGAGTGGCGAATGGTTTTATTTTTATTGGCGCATTTTAACCCATTGATCTGCAATCCACACATGCATTTTAACAATTCAGTCATTCAGACTAAACAATATACAGGAAACCCTTTGGAAACGAAGGAACCGTCCTTGACACTGTTCTAAACGCTAATATTGGCTTAATGGGTATTGGTGACATCCACTTAATTTGATTAAATCCTAAACAAACGAACAGCGGAAAAATCGGCGAGCGATCGATAACCTCAAGAATTTTACGAACTCATTTTACACCGTGACACACTTCCCCCAGATCGGTTACGTAATTTTTATTTTTAATTACTAATCAAACTAGTATTACCTGACGTATAACGGGTTTTTGTTTACATACGCTTGCTACATCCCATACCAGCTTTTGACCTCCATGTTTTCTTCGCGACGACGACGTTCGTTTGTTTTTTCAGGCGCGCCCGATTCGCCCAAATTTTCAGCCGTAGCCTGATTAGATAATAAACGCAACATTTAAGACATTTTATCACATTTTTACGTCGCTTACTGTACGCCCGGATCGGATTTTCCGTTAAGATCTCGATTACAACTCCCAGCTTGACATCTGTGGCCATTTAAAGCTTGTACACGTAACAGTCGGTGATGTCATATTCAGAAATAGAGAGCCCGGCTCACACAGAGCGATCCGATAGTAGAGTGCAGATATACGCTCGTCATATCATCTTTCGCGCTCAATTTATTTCGATGGCCGTCAGACAGTAGTGCGTCTGTTTGTATCCCTTATAAATATACAATAATTTATTGTGCGCCTATCTTTTGACCCCACAGACGCGTCCCATTCCGAGACGGTTAATCCCTCCGGCGGTTCAAGTCGACCGTTAAAAGAATCTCTTCGTAAATAACTCCAGACGTTTCTATTTATAATTGGCGACAACGCCAGTATTCACCGACGATGCTCGAGATATTTCTCGTGCAAATGAGGCATTACGTATACGTATGTACAAGCGGATACCGGTCTAACAGCACTCGATTCTTCATTCCTTTTTTTCCTCGGAGTGTAGGCGCCGCATTTCCCTTCCAAATGCCTACACACATAAGTTAATTAGCATGTCGCGTACCGTGCTGCAAGGATTATGCATGAAATGTAACGCGATTAAAATATAAAAGTTTCCTTTTATGGTCAAGAGAAACTGTTGTCACTGAATACGGTCACGAGAAATAATGACACTGGTCACGATAAATCGTGCTTGGATTGGAAAACTGCATTGGAAGAAGGAATTATATGTGCAATGTAGTTCAGTCCGTTAAAATTGTGACGATATAAAAGTGTCTAATTTCGAAATTAATGTCAGGAAATCTGGGAATAAATGTGCCAACTCCGCCGGCAATGGTGGGCTGTCCCCGTATCCATATTTTTCTTTTTTGGTATAGGAAGCATACCTCACTGAGATATTACACTTAAAATTGGATTTTTTGGAAAAATACCTTCACATTGCTATTCCCAACCCAAAGACCACAATAGTGATACTTAACGTCAATTTTAAGTTTTGGTACTATGAAAGAGATGACTTGTGCAGAAAGATTTTTTCCAATATCAATCTGGAACCCTTAAAACTTTTTGCCAGAATGATCCAATTTTAAAGAAATAAACTTGAAATCCATGGCTCAAGAACTGCTAAAGTAGTTTTATGCGTCTCAACGTATTTTAACACCTCCATGATCATATTATCTACTTCCACAATACTTGATATCGAAGAGAATAGCTTTAACACTTTGGTGCCAAGAAACTAAGAGGAATGATTACCCTAAAAAGATTGGAGAAAAAGTCCTACAATATCAAACTGAGTTCCCCAAATCTTTTGAGAATGATCCAGTCTTACGATTTTTTTACGTTTTAACTAAATTGGATATTTGAAAACATCTCACATTTTGTAGATTTCTGTCTTTTTGAATATATTTTCAATCCAAAACCTGCAATTTGTGGCACTTGATATTGAAGAGAACAACTTTAATACTTTGGTGACATGACACCAACAGCAATGATTACCAAAAAAAAAAATTGTAAAAAAATCGTTCTAAAATATCAAGCTGAGGTAGCCACATTTTGTAGGAATGGTTCAGATTTAAATACGAAGTGCCAACCTTACGATCTCTCGCTAAGCGGCGGAGGGATAGCTGTCAACCTATTACTTTTGCGTTTCAACTAAGTCGGATGTTTAAAAACATCTCACATTCTATAGATTTCTGTCCTTTTGAAAATGTTTTAAATTTTCATGGTCATAGTTTCAATCCGAAACCTACAATTTGTGGTACTTGATATTAAAGAGAACAACTTTAATACCTTGATGCCATGACACGAACAGGGATGATTACCCAAAAAACAAAAAAATTGTAGAAAAAATCGTTCTAAAATATCAAACTGAAGTCCCCAAATTTTTCAAGAATGATCTAGTTTTAAATACGAAGTTCCAATCTTACGATCTATTTTTACTTTGCGTTTCAACCAAGTCGGATGTTTAAGAACATCTCATATTTTGTAGATTTCTGTCTTTTTGAAAATATGTTTAATGTTCATGGTCATATTATATAATTTTAATCCAAAACCTACAATTGTGGTACTTGATATAGAAGAAAAAGAGTTTAACACACGCCGTGAAATCAACAGGGAAGATTGGCCTAATAAAATATGCTTGAAAACTCCCATACAAGATCCCCAACTTTTTTGAAAATGATCCATTTTTAAATATTCTTTATCTTACGATCCCTCGCATAGTGCCTGGGAAATAACCTCTAACCTATTTTTTTGTTCTCAACGAAGCTAAACGTTTGAAAACACCTCGAATTTTGTAGATTTCTATTTCTTGTAAAATATCCTCAAAATTTCATACTCATATTTATCAACTTTAACACATTGATGCAATAAGACCAAGGCAAAGGTTGTGTTCATAAGATTCTTATTGGAAACTTTTGTGAAACATCACGTTAAGGTCCTCAAATTCTTTTTTGTGAGGATAATTCGATTTTAAATAATAAATTTTTGCCTCGATCAGTCGTTTTGGTAGCAGAATACTGGCCGCCAAAATTATTTTACTCAACTCTTTTTATCTCAAGTCTAAACTAAATGGGATATGCGAAAACATGTTCTAATTTCTGTTTTTCAAAAAGAACCAAATTGCCATGGCGAAGGCCGCATTGGGGGTGGAAGGGGAGGAATGGGAGTGCGGGTGTCTTGATCCGAAAATGTGGGAATTTTTCTCTTCTAAAATTATTAAATCAATCGCTTGGTAGCACAGTTCACAAAGCAATTTTTATCCAACTTTGAAATATGATGAAGCTATTTTGGAAATAGTTGTAAGTATGTATCCCGAAGCTACTACGACTTTCTCCGAAGATTCGTTACAAGACGAAAAATTCCTTAATCATTGAACATAAAAGTTCCCAAAGTAATTTTTTCAACTTCAACGAAATTTTGATACCTGCCTTTGATTTGTGGCGATCAAAACGTTACAAAGAAATATTTTGTTTATAATGCTTTTGACCGAGATTGTTCTTTTTAAAATGAGAAAATATTTGCTTGAGATAAATCCAAAGTAATTTTTTGTTATACTTTTCAATTTAGGGAACGCCCTCTTTATTATTATTATTATTATTATTATTATTATTATTATTATTATTATTATATTATCCTTATTATTTACTTGGAAAGTGTTTCGAAGTGCAAATATGAGACTTCCAAACAATTTGCAAAAATAATCTATTTTTATGTGGCAAAAATTTTGTGTCTACCTCGTCACTTGAGATCAGAGCTTTAAAAGTACATTTTTTGAACTTAAAATTTTGTGTTTCTGTTGGAGTTCGTGACGATCAAAACGTAGCAAAACGGAATCTGTCACCCTTTTTGGCTAAAACATTCTGTGAAAGCAATACGTTTTTGAGTTGAAAAATTTTTGGTTTATGATTCATCAGTTGACAGCAGTGTCCTCACAGAAATTTTTATTAAACTTGTAAATTGGGCGATTACATTGAAGAAACGAACTCACCGCCGCTTCCCTTTTGCTAGCGTTTCGCACTACGAGCTAAGTGCAAAATTGTCAAAAAATCACTAACTTCTGATTTTATATCATGCATAGACAATATATTCTTCATGTATAAAACACGTTCCTTTTTATTTAGGGGTTTGTAGTACAAACCATGATATCCCCGGCTCCATGAAAAATGTGATTGGGGACTGCTAGTCTAGAAAGTGTTTTGTAATGCAAATGTGAAAACCTCCAAACTTTTTGAGGAAATCATTCCTGTTCTGAATGAGCAACGTTCGTGCCCAATTCGTTATTTGGCATCAAATCATCAAAATATATATTTTTTTAATTTTTAAAAAATCAAATCCATCATTAGGCATCGAAGTTTCAAAGTAAATTTTTTGAACTTCAAATTTTGTGAGCTCCCTTTGCTTTGTGACCGCCTAAACGCCGCAAAATACATGTGTTATACTTTTTATTAGAACATTTGGCTATTGCAATAAAAAGTATTAAACAAGAATTTCTTGTTTACAAGCCATTACTTAAGAACAAGAGCTTCAAGAATTTTGGCGACCATCCTCCAAAATTCGTGATGTTTGATATTTAACGGCATTTGTCTAAAAGGCATTTTGGAATGTTGATTTTGCTGCCCTGAAGTTCTTTTTGTGAAAATGTACTATTTTTAGATCAGAAATTTTTATTAATGATACATCGCACTTGGCAGCAAAAAGCTGTCACCCAACATAATCTTTTATATTCAATTGGAAATAGAAAAATTGTGTGTCATGGTTACAAGTATATTTTAGCGGGGTTTTAGAAAAGGACGCCAGAAAGGATGTGAACTTTTCGCTGTTAATACTTACCACCCACCATTTCCGGTGAAACCTTCGCAAAAATTATTCCCCACCTACCATTTTTTTTTTTGTAATTAGGATTATTCGCTGTATAAACGACAGTTGGGCAAATCATTTGGAAAACCGTTACAGCAATCGTGTGCAATCTCGAAACAAACCCAACTTCGCTTCTTTAACCCCTTAACCGACGATTTTCTTTGAAGAAAAATGGTCCAGAAAATAGCAATTTTTATTATTTTGTACCTAAATTGAAATTTCAGATCGTTTTAAAATTGACGTAGTATTGGTACAAAAATGCTACCAAAGGCACGATGTTTATAAATAAGGAAATCGGATTAAATGAAGTATTCACCATAGTTTATCATTGGCCTATCCTGTATATACATATGTATGTATATACAGGTAATCGGTTAAGTGGTTAAACCAGACTAAAATGCGCAAATTAATACGAGTATAATTTGATAATCCATCCGAATTCACAAGTTAGTGCTAAATTGTCGAACGAAATTTACAGTTCAGTTGGTGGTTATCTCATTATACAGACTAATCTAACTGCTTTTTTAACATTGCATGTCGTACGAATGTGAAACGGTTTCTGGAGGCAATACAACAAAATCCAGGTTCGTATTATATACATACAATACTAATTTGTGCTCGTTTCTTATCTGTTTGTGCACGTAAAAACCTGCACACCCTCCTTTATATTGCCAATTGTTTCTTTTATCTTACAAAATATCAAATTTGTGGTGTTAGCCAGCCTCTTCTTTCTCAAGTATGAAGTCGGTTGATTGCAAATTTCCTTGGTGAAATAAATTTGGAATCGATCGATCTCATCTAAACCATAATCACTAATATTTCTACTTATACAGTGAATTCAAGATTGTTTGTAAGCCATGTAACTTCTCTCAAATCTATTGCATAACTTGGAGGTTGGTAGCACTTCAAAACTTACTAGAGAATGTAATATTTAGTTATAAACTTTTGGTAAAACAGTACAGTGCAAACTTGGTTGCACATATTAGTTGGTTACGTGTCTTGCAAACTGTATTTGAAGACCAGGTAGATTAATCAATGGAAATCATGAGTTTTAATGGGAATTTTCTTGTTTATCTAGCACGACGACGCAATCTTCAACACAAAGCACCGCCGGCGGTGATGTTTGCGCTCGTCCAAGTGGCGATGTTAAAACATGGTTAGACGATTTGAACTCGCCCCTTGTCCAAGATGATGGCAACAATAAATGTTTAAAGTTGCGATTCGACGTCAGCCAATACTCACCGGAAGAAATCGTTGTCAAGACCGTTGACAATAAACTATTGGTATGTATCAATCGATAAAATTTCTTTTAGTTTTCGGTAAATTTCGAAAAAGTATCTGCTTATTTTAAGAAGAATATCATTCGCAATTAAAAGAAAATATAAAAAATTAACATTATCATTTTTTGCTATGAAATCGGCGAGGTAAACTTTTGCCGAATTTTAATGTGAAAACCTTGAAAAATCTTCAAATTCCGCGAGTCTTAAGCCTTTTCAAGATTCGTATGGATGAGCATTAGTCGTTTCAAGTTCTTAACTTTACTACAGTAAGTCAAATATAGGAATGCACTTCAAGGTCAGGTCTTTCCGCAATGCACCATGACCATCGAGTATAGTTGTTTCCGCACGCCCCTCTTTCTCTTTCTCTCACACACACAGTTCGCACAAGGTCAAGTGCGTTTCCTATATTTGACTCACTGTACACCAATTCCAACCACTAACAAGGAGACATCGCGACATGATACCAACCGATTTCAAGGAAATTCGTGGTAGTGATCGGTAATGATGTCTAGTATTTTTGGGTAAACTGATACGACGCAGCACTCCAGCGTTTTTGAGAAAAACAAGTTTGAAATACTCATAGCGCAATGGCATTGCCTCCAACCAATAACCTGGTAGTTCGTTACCTCGACGAGTTTATTTTTGTTACATTTTATTTCATGTATTATATACCGTGTGTCCCAGATCGATTGGGATTGCATGGGTAACTTTTTATTATTGAAGATGAAGTTATGGTTAAATGTTTTGCAGCTTTGTATGCTGATTTAAAATCTGTTTGAAAAAGTTCAAAATGTCAAACGCGTCAGAAGTTATTACAAAAAAAAAAAACAGAAAACTGTCATTTTCTTGTATATCAAATATCTTCGTAAAAATAAGAAAAGTTTGATATGGAAGTCACTGTCTTTGATAAGACCAATTTAAAATTCATGTCGAACAAAAATTCAAGGTGAAGTACTTGTATCAACTTCCTTAAGTAAAATGGCCACCATATTGAATTTTACAGACCAGTTTACACTACCTAATGATAACACCATCCATTATTTTATCGTACCTTAGTTATCATCCGTATTTGAATTTCGCGCCAAATGTAAATTAACTCAATACACGTAGTAGCCTCTGCCATCCTGCGCATTATTGTGTTTGTTCTCACGTTAAATGGAAGTGGACAATAAATATTTGATCCAATAATTATTTCTATCCTATTGTAGGAAACCAATACAGACACAACAATTAGTTCTTCAAATTTGATTTTCTCGAAGACGCTCAAGTCATGCGTCGTGTCCGTTTACCCAAAAACACTCGACATAATCACCAATCACTACGAGTTTCGTTAAAATCAATTGATATCACGTCGCGATGTCTCTCCTTGTAGGTGGCCATCTTCAGTGGAGAAAAGACCGAGAAAGTAGCATTACGCGCAGACTGCGGCTAACTTCTCCACGTAGGGTACCTCACGATTTCCCAATTAACAACAACTTCATGTGATTTTTTTTTAGGTTCACGCTAAACACGAAGAAAAGAGCGAATCGAAATCGGTCTATAGGGAATACAACAGAGAATTCTTGTTGCCTAAAGGTACGAATCCGGAACAAATCAAGAGTTCTTTAAGTAAAGACGGCGTCTTAACCGTCGAAGCGCCCTTACCGGCTATCACCAGCGGCGAAACGCTGATTCCAATCCAACACTAACATCGCGACCGTCTAATTAAACAACACAATAACAACAAACTATTCTACGTGGCATCTATTTCTTTTTCCATATGATATTATATATATATGTATATGCTTGTATCAGTTCGTAGAGGTTTTTGTTTTTCTTTTCTATATGACATGTACTCATACTCTTACTGGTGCGTCTTTTCCATGAGCGCTTTTGTCGGGAAATTCGCGTAGGAAATCAAAATTTGAATGTGATAGCTTTGTTTACGTTCTTTTCGTTTCTCTCTCGCCCATATCAATGTTTCAAAACGTAAGGAAAAAATATATATATCACACCTATTTCGTTTCAGTTGCGATTTATTTTAGAATTTTTCGAATTAAATCTGGGTTTGATTATTTTAATGGTGTTTTTGAGTTAGTTTCTATTTCGTTCTTGTTTACATATACGTATTAATGTCCTAATTACGCAATAGCATTACATTATATAAATTATACATTTTTGTAATTTATTTATAAACAATAAAGGTATTTTCAACACTAATCGTCTCGATTCATAATACGGAGTTCGTTCTGAAATAAAGCAACAGTCGATACAAACGAAATTCAATTGTATTTATAATCTAAACTAGTAAAATGTGTGTACAAAATTATCGGAATTTCTTCCATATTGTATAAAAAGCTACAGATAAAACACTTATGATACATAAATATTTGGTTGTCTTCGATTTGAGCTTCTGACATGACTCCTTCGTGATGAGATCTGCTGGTTTAATGGCGCGATCCCACTGTAATATGAAAAGGTACAAATGACAATATAATACGAGGGCGATTCGGAAAGTTAGTTCCGTTTCCGGAAGGAAGCAGAGAAGTGGGGATATTGGCGCGGTCGCAGCGTTCAATGCGAGATAGCGTTTTCTTTGCTGTTAAAGTCATTACGAAATATTTATTATTTACAACAGGCATGACCAACATACGGCCCGTGTAATAAATTCATGCGACTCATGTTTACAGGGAAAACATTATATGATTTAATACAAAGGTTAAAATCGTTTCAAATGAGAAACGCCATTTTTTTACGAGATAAAGATTTTTGGCTCCATACAAAGATTTTTTCCGATCTTTGTACATGTACAAAGAGGCTCGTACAAAAAAACAATATATTTTTAAATATTTCAAGAGAAAAGGTCAAGAATTTAATAACAATACCCTTGCACCAATGACATATTTCCAGCAATGATTCGACTGCTTCAAGAAAATTTATAAAATTTGTCTATTATCTGAAATCCATTTTCTGTACATGGAGATGATCTCCCTGTTGATATACAATTAGAAATAATTAATTTACAATGTGATGAATTATTACCTGAGAAATATCGCGAAGAGCCAGAGAATTTATGCAATTTTTATAAGCAATTGAATAATGGAAAATACGAAATGTAAAAAAACTTGAAATATTTACTAATCTTCAGCTAAGCTTATATTCGTGAACAAACTTTTTCTTTAATGAATCTAAATAAAAGTACAAGAGGATCAAGATTGAATGATTTACATTTGGAGGCTGTGTTAAGAATATCTACTAAAACTATAGAGTCAGATATTTAGAAAATAATAAGCGATGCAAAGCGCCTCAACACGTCACATTAGTTTTTCTTTTAATTTGTTGTACTAAATTACTTATATTTATTCATAAATAAATTACATAATAAAATTTTGTTTACTTCAATGAACCGTTTTTGTATTTAACATTTTTTAATTTTAATGTTTCGTTCGGCCTGTGAAAATAGTGTACTTTCCAATTCGGCCCGGGAGCAAACACTGTTGGCCACGCCTGATTTACAACTAATGAAAGCTGATAATACCACCTCTCTCATTTTGTTTCTCGCTTTGACCACGACAATTAAATAGAGGCGAAGCTAGATAAAGATAGAAAGATGCAAACTCAATTTTTGTTATAAACAATAGAATGACCGATGCCTTCGGATCCGAGCTGCTTGAAAACCTGGGCATAAAAATAAATAAAAAATATTTTCGAAATAAGACAATTCCCTCCCCGTCGCTTATCGCGCTACACGTGGTTTCATTAGTAGTAATGATTTTTGTCCTTATAGGAGAATTCAATTAAGAATTCTTCCATTATTTCAAATTCGAACCGTTCACACCCCAAAATCTTATCCCCACCTTTTTATAAAATTGATGAAATCAAATAATTTTCTTCTCCTCTAAAATTTCCAAACTTGAACGAATCCCTTCCCCAGTCAACGAGGTCAAAATCAAAGCGTTCTGTTTTTTCCTTCCCCTTCTAAAATCGATTCTTCCTAAAAAAAAAAATAACAAAATCGAACCCACTCCCAAAGTCAAATTAACAAAGTATCTACTTATTAGCGGACTGTTCCAAATACGTCTGTCTTTGCCTGTTGTAGCGATATACCATTGGTGAGAGAGAGAGGACGCATAATATGAGAACAATGAAGAAGATATGACGTTCATTATCCGTCAACTATGCGAAAAGAATAGTCGAGAGCATGCCTCAACGATGTGAAATACTAAATAATAATGACAACTGAGCTCCTGAGTAATTATAAGCGTATTAGATCTTCATCTGCTTTGTTCATGATGTTTGTACTTACGAGACAATTCAATTAAGAATTTTCTCATTATACCATTATTTACCTAAATACGTACCCGCACCTATTTGCTTCTATAGAAACGAAAACTAGGTCTCGCAAAGCCATACTGATGATCAGTATAATCGTGAAACGCGTGTACGGATGGTGAGAGTAGTTTTCTAATTGCTTTGTTCACAACAAAATTGTTTTTGTAGGTACTGTTCGTTATGTATAATTCGTGATTACACTCACGCCCTGTGCGCAAACAAAGAAAAACAATGACTGCTAATCAAATACTTACCTCAAGAGCTTTTAAATTAATTTTATTAACAACATCCTTAATCCTAACAAGAGATTCCTTTATCTTTTCTATATCCATATTGAGATCCTTCAAATCTCCAAATTCAGTCATATTTTTCGAGATATACCGCAAACTCGCTTGCATTACGACAAACTGCCGACACGCCGATAGCACGGTGTTTGCAACATTTATGGTGCTATAACAAAACATTATTCGATTTATTTTAATTAAAATCCAAAGCAAGGTGTTTGAAAATGATAAACCTTACCTGTAGGGTTCGAATTTTCCAACGATCGGTAACGCTTTTGTCCTGAAAGGTTGCTTGTGAAATCTATATAGGCAATTGAGGATTTGGTATCTTTCGTATGGCATTTTGATTTGTATATTTTTGAGGTCGTCTTCGGTTATTGTAAGAAGTTTGAACAAATTTATGTCGTTATTGAGGAAATTTTTAAGGTATTTTTCGCTGTTCATTCCGTAGAGCATCACTGCGACGTCATGAGGAAAATCCGATCTGAGAAACGATTAAGAATTAGACACCAAATGACGCAATGAAGAAATTAATATTAGCAGAAAAATAAAATGAACCTATATAAAACTTAGTGAACCTATGTATATAAAGCTTTTTACTCTTACTATACCGATTTCGATTGAATCCAAGTCATCATTCTCAACGGAAAAATTCTATATATAAAAAAATATATGGAGATGGGAACTATGAGCAATACTTGCTCTTTGAAATGCACGTCGCTTTCTGGTGCATCTCATTGCAACACACCTCCAAACATTCATCCTCAGTTTCCAGTAAATTAACTACTCCCAAGCGAACATCAGCAAATCAGACTTCCAAAAAAATTGAAATATTGTGAATTTGTAGAGGGGTCCAAAGTAAAAAACATTGCAAATATTCATCTCTTCATATTTGTAAAGCATTGGAGATATTGAAAAACCATTGCGACAAGTTGAGAATTGTTTGAAAAGCACAATGTAATAGCTAGTTCTGCAATATGCAGCATAATTATATGCCCTGTTTGTTCAAGTATGCCCATGATGTCGACTGATTTCCATATTTCAAACTGATCCAAAAAATATGTCCTTACAACAGGGAAGCATCTTGTATGATGCTGAACTTGATTTTATATCTAATATAAATTGATACTACTAACCTTCCAGTATCCAAGAAATCTTGATAACCATACTCAGTATATATAAAATTATCATCCTCTTCTTGTTTTATGCAAGGCAATATATCGATAATATCATTAAGACCACTTTCCTTAGCATAATGCATTGGTAAATTCCCACGTACATCAAATTTATCAGCTGGTAACTCCTCATCTAGCAATAGCTCAACTGCCTCAACACAATTACCACTAACAGCCCAAAATAATGCCTGTTAAAAAATATTCCTATATCAATTCTGATAAATTTTAAATTAACTAACAGTCCATCCTTGATTATCCTCAGCCATCTTATCACAATGTGGCAAGAGTTCTTTTATGACACTACAATTCCCATTGGAGGCAGCAAACATTAATGCATTTACCCTCTTGCGTGTCTTAGCATTAACATCTGCATTATTTTTTAATAGCTGTTGTACTATGACTAAAGAACTTTCGTATGGGGATGTCGATTTGGGGCAAGAAGCGGCAGCCATGAGTGGAGTGTAATAATCTATAAATTCGAACCTTACATGCGGGATAATTTTTTAAAACGCAATTCACTACCTCTATGCATATTTACATCAGCCCCCTCGAAATAAGTTCTGCTGTAACATCGGGTGCCCCAACCGAAGCTGCAAGTAACAGAGGCGTCCAATTATCCCTTAATCGCTGGTTGACGTCGAAACCTACGATTACAGTTAGAAAACAGAAAATTTATCCTGGAGCTAATCAAACGGTACCTCCATCTAACAAATTAATCACTTCGTCTGTGCTTGCGTTTAAGAACAGTTGGAAGGTCCTCTCGTTTTCGAGCTCTTTGGTGTTTACTGTCGATTGAACCCTTGATAAAGGTATATTATCATCATCAGACTAAAATATCAAAGATGGGGGATTTCTCTCAGTATATTTCATTTAGGATCTTACCATATAATTTGCAAACTCATCTTCGTCACTGGATTCGCCAGCAGGACGAATTCTGCTGTTTAAAACATTCATTTTAATTGTAATTTGCCTGGAAAAATGGAGATTTTGTTAAATGTTTAGCTTAACCATATTTGAATGTTTTTAAATGTGAAGTAAGCTACAGAACAACATAGGTTAGTAGTGAAGTAAGCCGATGATAACCGGTGGTTTACTAAGTTTCGGGGCCGATCAAACGAATCTAACTCTGTATAGTCATGTAGTTGATAGATGACTACTGTCGTTGTTAATCAGTATCCTAAGCAAACAGCGTACAATTACGAAATAAGTTACGACAGCATCGCCGACTCCCCAATGCTGTATGCGAGTAGACGTGTATATGTAGGCTGTCGTAACTTATTTCGTAATTACCGCTGTTTGCCCAGACTATTAATCAGTGAGTTGTGATGTAAATAGGTTTTCGGAAGTTTACCAACATTATAAGGCGAATGCAGACGTTAAATCGCATCCAATAAGAATGTGCAATTATTGCCCCCTACAAGAACAGAATACTTGCTGGTGCTAGTTGTAAGCAGCATTGCCAGAGCCGAATTAGTAAATTGCGCTAATAACATTTTTGACATTGACCGTTTTGTCTCCAGTTAATTTCTACTATTTTATGACACTATTCACAAGTTTGTTGCGATGAAGGGTAAAGGTTGCAAATGCACAAAAATACTATAACAAACTGAGAAAGGCCTTTAAAAATAATAATAATGATGATGATGATGATGATGATGATGATTTCAGGATTTGAATTTACCGCGTACAACCAAAGTGAGGTTAGTTTTATTTAGTTTATGTCCAGTAGCTAGGGAATACATTTCTAATATGCAGAGATTTTAAATGATTGTCTTGATCCCATACTACTTTCCATAGTTCTCATATCAATATTTACTGCTATTTTCTTTTTTGACTGAAGTTAGCATTTAGCAACTTCAAGCGAATTTTCCCGTATCTATTGTCACTTCATTGGCGCGGTCTACGTGTCTATTTGAGTTACATATTCGTCATTTTTTGGCGTCTGCTATAGTTTCTTTCAAGACTGAAGGCAACTGAAGGTATTTACCGGTTTTTGTTCCTTTCGAAGTACGTAAAAATGCTGTATTCATTAATACAAATTCTATAGTAGTAATATCGATAAAGATTTTATATAGACAAGTGCATACGATAAGTATAATCATGCTTAATCTACAAACACCGGGGCACTGAAAAACGTGGCGTTTAAATGGTAATAAATATTGATGTTAAAATTGTAGATAGTAGTGTACAGTCAGGATATTTATTTAAAATCTCTGTATTAGAAAAAACTGAAATGACTGTTCTGATCCCAAACTACTTTCCGCAGCCCTCTTATCAATGTTTACTACAATTTTTCTGTCTGAAATTAGGTATTTAGTAACTTGTAGTGAGTGTCCCGATATTTAGTGTCATGTGTGTCACTTATTCGTCATGGGCGTGCAGTACTTTGATTTTTATTAAAATACAGAGAGATCCAAATGCTTGTCTGAAAAATACTGGTTTCTGCAGAGGGTGATATCAATATTTATTTCTAAACTTTTGAATGAATATAGCAACCGATTATATCTTTAGTAATATAACGGTAATATCACCAAATCTTTTGACATTTTTTATTATAATTTGACATTGGCGTACGCTTGAAGAGTTTCTTTTCAGATGAAGTATAGTATTATTTAACAGGCTACATAAATTTCGAGAATTACAGGGTTGGGTTTGCTGAAAGCCATCACATATTTCATGAAACACCATTACGTCCTCTGAAAGTTGAAGTGTGGGTCGCTATTTCCAGAAGACGGATAATAGGTCAATTTTGTTTTAAAGAAACTGTTAGTGCAAATCGATATCAACAAATGTTAGCTTTATTTGTACAAGAGCAAGCTGATGAATTAGAAAGAGGGTATTTTCAACACGATAACGCAACAGTACACAGCTTAAGCAACAGGCGATTATCTTCGAAACATTTATGATGGTGATATGATCGTAGGGGCACAACTTTAGCCTCCAAGATCACCTTACCTTCCACCTTCGGATATTTGAAATGTAGTGTTTAGAAATCGGATGCATACCATTGAGGAATTGAGAGGTGCTACTATAGATGCTGTCTAAACCATCACTCTTGAGCAGCGGCATAGTAATTTGGAAAATATGAAAAGAAGGGTAGATGCTTGCATAAACAATAATGGTGGACACACAATTTTTAAAGAAAAATGAAATTACATTTTATTTAAATATGTGTATTAGTTCATACTATAAGTTGTACCGTGTGATTTTTAATGATTGTCCTGATCCTACAATACTTTCCACAGTTCTCAAATCAATATTTACTTCAATTTTTTTATCTGAAGTTAACCTTTTAGTAAGTTCTAATGGATTTTCCCATATCTACTGTCATGGCTGTCACTTACCCTTTATAGGTGCACCATGTATAATTTTTGGGTATTATACGAACAAGTTTTTTACGTTTGCTAGTTTCTTTCTCAAGGCTAAACTTGTTTGCCGGTTTTTTCCGTTACTGAAAATAACTACAAAATTCGATACAGCAAAACTTTTACACGGGCGATGTGTACGATAAGTTGCATAATCATATTTTGTCTAAAAAGCACCACGACACTGCACCACATCTCCCGGTAAATAATAATTGAAAGAAATGTAAAAAATGAAAAGATTTGTATCGTAAACATGGTTATGTATCGTGCTTGCTAAAATAATACTAACAACGATATAAGTAGGGCGCTATTTTGAGAAAGTTAAATTTTTAAAGGAAGCGGCACAGACAGTCATTTTGGATCATACTGTATATAAGTGTGCAGGTTTTGTAAAATCTTTTCAAATATTGTTCAATTTTACACTAGCTTTATTTACTTATATTATATATTGTTCTCTACACAATTTATGCGGTTGATCAGATATTCCTTGATATTCGAAAAGGTGTTGTTGGCGTCAGTGGCGTGACGTAGTGGCACTTTTAACGGCGGCAAAATTCAATCATCACAATAGATAATAATAATATCTTGTAGAAATTTGGACTATTTCATTTCATATTTTTGTCACACCTACGATTCGGACCGATTGGAATGAGCACGGAATTTTTCATTACTTATTCTGTGACGAAATAATTGTTCTTGCCGAAAAGTTCTTTAGCATTACTGTGTACCTGTATTTTAGTCTTTTGAATTGAAATACCTAAATAAGGGGGCGGCGAAATTTCCCTCCGTCTCGGGCGGCTGACACCCACCCTACGCCATTGGTGGGCTGTGACGTAAAAACAACGACAGAACTTTTAACATTCTTTGGATTAGAGTAACTAATTCAATTGGTATATATGAATTAGATAAAAAAACGAATATATTGTCTTTTTATGTAGTACATTATCATAACTAAAGTTTAGAGTTAGAGATAAATGCTTCGCCAATTTATTGAGTTTTCTCTAATTGGCCGAAACCGGACTTTGGTCGATTTTGGAACGCCATCTTCAATCGGTAATTTTTTGTAAAATGCGAAACGAACCCAAGATCCGTTACCAGTGACTCAAGAGTCCCCCAAATACTGATTTTCATGTAATTTTCAAGTTTTTCAATTTTTGCTGCTATATTGATCAGCCATGTCGGAAAATCTAATCGGGGTGAAAATTTTTCGATGAATTCTAATAGCTACGATGTTCCAAGTCCATCCCATAATACAACTTTTTCATGATTTACGTTCACGGCACACCAGTCAACGAGGAAGAAATCGGATTGTGGTCGATCTTTAAGCGTCGTTTCGATCGGGCATTTTAGAAAATGCGGTACCAAGGCCAGA
The DNA here is from genome assembly GCA_038088585.1 of Chrysina gloriosa. Taxonomy (NCBI): domain Eukaryota; kingdom Metazoa; phylum Arthropoda; class Insecta; order Coleoptera; family Scarabaeidae; genus Chrysina; species Chrysina gloriosa. The sequence continues at coordinate 21,908,043 of CM076093.1, read as the reverse complement.
TTAACGATCCAAAAAAACCCAAATATCGATTTTTAATTTTTCAGTTTTCAGACCATCATATTGGTGCATCATTTTGAATTTGAAGTGCAAATGGGGTTTTTTTTTTTTCTGTTTTGAGTATGTCTCGAGGCGACGTACTATCTCAAACTATGTCTTTTGCAGTTGTAGTGGCCTATAATGGATTAATAAAAACATTTAAAAATGTCTGATTCTTTTTGAGTTCTGATTACATTGCGTTGTGCATATTGGTACATCTGATGAGATTATCTTCGAGGCACGTATATTGCTTATGTATGCAACGCTATAGCCGTAGTTGCAGTAATATTCTATATCTTAATACTAAACAATGAGAATGTTGACACAATTTGACCCGACCTTCGTGTCGTAATTAATACAATGCTATCTGAATTTCGTAGCGAAGAAATCCATCTTCATCAAAGCGCATCGCTGAATTTTAAAGTCGATCGAACCGGAGATTTCGATACACTTCTTTTCGCCCGAAATGTAACATTCTCTCATTGCTTAGTTTATGATTACATAATTTCGGTCGATGAATGCGGAACGAATTCTAAATGGGGGCGTTGTACTAATCCGAAGATATTCGGGCAATTCGTTAGATACGTTTCGTCCAGGTTGTGCGGTGAAATCGGGCAGAATTCGACGACATTTGGTCGAGCTATTCGAGTCACGCGTTCTCATCGTCTACACGACTCCACATACGTAAACATCTTACATATATAGGTTTTAATATTGTCGCAATGCGTCATTATCTAAGAATCGATGCTTTTTGACCTGGGCCAACGTGTCGTGTTGTGAATGCTAAAACGGCGATGTAGGAGTATAAAAGATGCGTTTATCATCAGTGTCGGCACATTATCTGAGCACACGGTTTGCAAGTAACATTTCGAGAACAATGGTAGCTAAGATCGTACGTATTTCGATTCGATTGGTATTTACATTTGTTTTAATTGGTGTCTTTTTAGGTCATTTTAGTTTGCCTTGCGGTACTTACCAAGCAAGAACCACACTTGGCGGCGGGATTCTCTTACATAGCCAACTATGCCTCGTCGTATGATGCCCATACGATTAATCACGATGTTAGAGTTCCTGTAGCTCCAGCTGCACCAGTTGTAGCTGCTTATTCACCGGTAGCTCCAGTTGTTCAAGGGGCACCACTCGCTGCTACCGTGTCTCGAACTATTACTGCTGTGTCACCATTAGCCGCTTTGACAGCGGCATCTCCAGCCGTCGTTGCTCCATACTCAGTTGCTCCAGTTGCCTCTGTGGTACCTGCCACAGCTAGATTCAGTGCTGCAGTACCAGTAGGCCGCGTATCTCAACCAGCCTCAATACAAGCGGTGCCTCGCTCAAGTACCGGACCAGTTTCTGAAGAGATCAAATCAGAACGGCCAGCGCAATCGGTTGAAAATCCTCAAGTTCCCGAAGCTGTATTGTTCGCTTCGCAATTATTGGCGAGAAACGCCGCTTTTCAACAAGGTCGTTCGGCTGACCTGAAAAGTGCACCGCAAGAAAATAAGCCGGCTCCTCAGGAGGAAGGCAACGATAAAAACAATGCTGCGTTAGCCGCAACTTCGGTAAGGTTTGGCTTCACCCAGAGAGCAAACGCAAGGTTTGCTCAACTTCGCCAAAACGATCAACCGAAAGCGGATTTGAGGAACCCTCAACAGGGTGGATCGCAAAGCGCCAAGTTGATCCGAGAAAATGAAGATGCCGAATCCGTCGAAATTAACAGCGCCGATTCCCAAAATTATAAACCCGAAAATGTTGCGGTTAACGCGCCCGTCGTTGCTCCTTTCGCTCTGGTGTTCGCCTGTTTCCAAATGTGTACACTAACGTGATAACGTTTTAGATTGTTACCTTTTGTATGATGCACTTGTAAATAAAATAATTTCTCGTAATGTGGGGTGTTATATAACGTGATCATTATTTTTTTCATCAGCGAAAGAATTTTGTAAAAAATACTTACTAGTATTGCACTACTTTTTGTTAAAAAACGAGGACATGATAACGCTTTCTACTAAACTAATAGTAAGTAGCTAGGTAAAATTAATGTATTGTCTAATCGTTTGTTTTATATTTGTCGGCGGAGCAAATCTGTTTCAAAATATCGGGTCTAGTTTTCAAATTGCTTTCAAAAGTGCTGCACGTAATTGTGTTTTTTCACTCGTCCATATTTTATTTTTTAGGAAAAAAACTCTTTCGACAGGTGCGTTACTTCCAGGCAGACATAAAACGTACTCAATAATTATACGAAAATTCGTACAGTTGAAACGGTCCCAACGGTCTTTACAAGCAACATTCTAGGGTTCCAGCTGGTTATTTTCTCATCTGTCACATAGTTGGAAATAAGCGAAAACTCATCGAACACTTTCGTATCTTGGCTGCTGCTAATAAATCCTTGGGTGATCACCAAATCCGTCACATTCTGCACTTCTTCCCACGTAGGTGCTTTTGTCCAATTTGCCCATTCAAATAATATACTGGAACTTCGAAAACGGCCCTCTCGCTTTGAATAGTCGAGTTTTGAACAGTCTCGAAGTCATTGTTATTGCAGTGCAATTAAAAACCACTAGATGGCCTTATCCTGTTACTCATCGTCCTTAGATGGCGCTGCCAATCCAATCAATCCTCGGGCGGGGCGTAACAATATTACAACCACGAAAATGTGAAGGAAGTGAGTTTTTCTTTAAAAAAGGGTTTTTGTAAATTTTGCATCACACACAAGGTGACGTTGGTTGTTTAATAGACAATCAACCGTCAAATTCAAAACCTTATACTTATTTATATTATTTTAATTATCGTTTGATATGTTTGCGAAACCGGGACATTTTTCCTGTCGCTGGCGACAGCGGGACTTATAGTCACGTTAATCTTACGCAAGGATTGGTAAAATTCCAGTTTCGCTTTTATTGACGAAAGTCTTAAGTACAAAAAATAGGCGTAAAGTAAGGATATAAAATAAATAACAAATGATTTACATAGTTAAACCTACAACGCAATCCATAATGCTACTAGTCCAAATACTAGAGCAGAAATAGAGGCCATGTGTTTAGCGGAACCTGATTTGGTGCATTCGTCGATATGCTGAAACAAGGCTCTGTAATTTTTAATGGCTGAGTTCTCTGAATTTGCTAGGGCTAAACCCGGTGTGGAATCCTGTAATGTCAAAAAAGTGTTTGGTACAAGTTTTACGTAATGTAGAAGCTAAGTCAAATAATCCACACCACAGCCGATTTTGAAAGATGAAACTATGAAATACTGAAGGTGGTAGCAGAGATAAGTAAGGTTTGATAAGAGCATGGATGACGTGCTATCATTAAGCAATGTAAACCGGTCTTTGTATCCACTTACGTGCAAGGCGCGACATTAATATTCGGAAAAGTAAGGGCGTCAGTCCGGTTTACACTAATTAGTGATAACACGTCATCCACTCTTTTATCAAACTTTACAGATAAGTAAAAGAGATAGATCATTCTTATGAGAGAATTAATGACGGTAATCGCCTTCACGTAGAAACGATTCTGATTATGCCCGTTTTACATTATCACATTAAATTGTATGTAAAAATTGAATACTATTTTATAGTACAATATAAAGCACTGTCCTCTTTTTCTGTGCAAAATCATTGTATGGAATTAGAACCTGTCGTATTTTCATACTAAATGTTTTGACTTGCGCGCTCACTAGTCTGCATTGCACCTATTCCAATCTAACCTCATTTTCTTACGTTTACGTCTTGTCCAGTCCTGTTACAGTATAAAATAAATGTTGGTTTATACATTATACTGTGGTCGTCCCAGCAAATGTTTTATTGAGCGTTTTACTAAAAGTATTAGTGTTATTAGCTAAGCATAAAATTAGTCTTTTTGGAGGTTATGAGAAATATTTGTAAATACTGTGTGATACTAGTGTACAATTTGAAACGAGGATGTAGCATGGCACAGAATCATAAGCAGAATTTTTGTACAAGTTCATAATATATATGTAATAGCCCTGACGAATGAGGGATCCTAAATTCATACAATAATCTTGTACAACAGACTGGTAAAGCGTTTTACATTGTACTAGAAAATGGTATTCAGTTATTTGGTACAATTTAATATGATAATGTGAAACGGGCTTTAGACCACGTGTTAGAAGAGGGGAAATACCTATAATCTAAGCAACCCTCATGATTTTACGTTAATACCTTGGATGGGCCATCTGTTTCATTTACCTGTGATTGTTTGATTGGATTCCTTTGAAAATGAGACCTTAGTTGTTGAAATAAATAACCCCAAGTTTCCAAAATTAACTTAAGTGTGCGTGGTTATTAGTACTTACTCTAAATATTAAATTCGGTTTTCCATCGAAAGTAGCGAAAAGTTTGAATGGTGTTTTTGGATCTACGGCAAATCTCCAATCGTATTCTAATAGCGCTAGCTGTACATCCAAATTTTTCGGATCGTTGCGTCTAGTGACGATTTCATCCGTTGTAATAATGCTTAGGTAACAATTATCGTCCACGTCTAGTCCTGGAGCAGAAGCTAAGCTGCCGTTTTTGCACATTACGGTGACATTTTCGGGCACAACTAGTTCGTCTGGAATTGCAACAATTAAGCTTACAGAAAATATCCAATGCTATTGTAGATTACCTTGTTTGCTTATCACGGCAAACTCTCCAGCGTCCCTTAAACAATCTAAAGCGCCCTGGTTTCCGAAATACTTATTGCTAGAATTTATAGCGCAGGTTTGTTCTGAAATACAATACAATTATACTTAAGTACTTCAAATATGTCAGTTTAATACCATCGGTTGAATTCGATACACATAAGGCGCAGAGATTATCGAACTTCAATGAACCAGCCCCGGGCATACATGAATTTCCTAAAGCTTCGCTTAGCAATTTTCCGTATTCGCAAGTGTCCTTGGATAAAATGATGCTTCTAGTAGTGACGACGAAAGATACCCATGCTACAAAATTTCCAAATTTACAATTCTAAAATGCCCAATATAGAAGCGACTCACCCGCGCTGCCGTATCTGGAAAAGCACCCTCTTTTCCCTTTCAAATTTTCTAATCGCGTAATATTGGGTTTCACTACCAGCAAGGTTCGTATAAGAGCTTCCCTTACTGCTTCAGGAAAAGCGATAGCTTCAAGCCCGGCTCTAAAAGGCACGTGTTTTTTTATCTAATTCGAAATCCGAACAAAAAATACCTACAACTTCGCGAAATATCCGAAATCCGCACCGATTCTAGTAACATCCGCTGAATTCATATTTATGGTATCGATGCATTCCCTTTTGGTCGCTCTTTGGACGCAACTCAGGACGGGTTGAATGCCGAAATTTAACGAGGCTCGACTCCAAGCTTCGCATTTGCTTTGTTCATCGTTAGAGTCAGTGCACCAACGCATCTCGGTGCTGCATTGTCTGGATCCTTGTGAAGTCAGATTCTTTCTGAAAGCTGTCCAGAAATGTTTTGACGTAAAAAATATTTATGGAATGTTTTCTTGTAGATTTGAAACACAAGACGACTTCTAGGAAATTTTAAATCTGAAGAAAGTAATACCATCCTCAAAGACAAAAGTCTCTGGTCTCTGGTCTTACGTTAGTGATGAATGAGGAAAACATTGTTGATATTTGGTTTTGGATTTGCAAAACTTTTGCCTCAGTAACACCAGTTAAAATTTAAAAAAGTGCTATTCGATTTTGAGAAAATGAAGGGTGAGATTTCCTATAGGCGCTTGTATTCCACATCTGATATGGAACGGTTTTATAGATCGATTTACTCCTTACAGCTGGTATATTCATATAAGCTCCCAAGCGGTGAACCGTGTCCGAAATCCATCTTGTACTTATCCGGTTCTGGGAATAACAGCGTCTTCAGCAAGTTTATTTGGTTTGGATTCAATTGTATTGTACCAGCGAACTCTTCCGGTACTATGGACTTCCGAAACCAATCTTGGAAGTCCTCTAGTAAGTCAGTGTTAACTTTCCTACAAAACGACTGCGATATAAAAGAATTCTCCTGGAATTTTCGAACGTACTTATTTGCTATCACCACCCTATTTGGCAACGTGGACCATTCACATAAACCCTGATTAATGTCAGAAACGGTTCCATTCCTGCAGATAATATATGCTGTAAAACTTCCACTTTGCTGTTGATTTACGATTGTGGATATTGTCGTTAAGGCTACTGCTGGTCCCTTCGAATTTAAGATACAATCGAGGGACTGTTGAAATGCCGCCCCGGAATTGCTTTGGTAGGCGGTTGTATTGCACAACTGAATTAATTGTGAGTATTTGAGTTCTGAAAGCAAACAGTTTAAGGATACTAAGCACGATTAAATATGTAACCAAGCCTACTTAATCTGGCATCGAGTTCATCGTCTTGCACCCATCTACCAGGTCTACAAGAAGGTCCGAAGAAGTCATGTACTGCTTTAATATGCTTTTCGATTAATGGTAGTGTATCGTTTGTGCAAATACTAATTCGATTTTCCGACAATAAGTGTGTCTCGAACTCGGTCAGAAGTAAAGGATTAACGTTCGAATTCTCAAAGCCCGGATGGCAGTACGTGGCATTCATCAAGTTCGTTAGATCATTTTGGATATTGTAGTTTGTTACAATTGCCGTTTGGAGATCGAATGCGTTAGACCCTAGAGGCAAATTGGAGAAGTTTAAAAGCTTGAGAATGATAATATGACATTAAATTGCATCTGCGAACCTCCAGCACCAAATGATTCGTTTGGGGACACGTGTTTCGGTGGCAAGGAGGATAGCACCACAATTTAATGGCATCGCCGATAGAAAGTGAAAGTTACATACCTTCTGTAAATGTCACAAGTTTGACGAGATTGGTTTTTGAGGAACCGATGAAGGCCCCTTCGGCCGACACAGATCCGAAACTCGCGCCTCCTCCATCGATTCTTTCGATACAGCTGACGTCATCGGCCAGAACGATACAATTGATTACCTCAGTTCTATTTATCTGTTCGCATTCGTTGATAAATTTGGGCGTAGTACAAATGGTATCTAAAGATAAATTAAATATTATGAAATTAAGAACCTCGTGATACTTCTAAATATAAAAGGAATTACAGTGAAAATCTGTTTGGCATATAAACAAGGTGAAAGATTACTTTTATCTACGCGTGATCTATACAGTGATAGAAAATTAAGATTCTTATGATTAGTCTGACATGTTTTCCAAGAAATGCGAAGATTAGATGTTTTTTTAATTACATTATTAATCTAAGTGAAGAATAATTTGTCTTAAGGTAATTTTGTTACAACAAATCCCAATGCATAGAAATATGCGAATTCCGCCTGAATCACAAAGAAAACGCTGTCACTTATTCAAAGACATCTTAAATGTTATAAGATATTAGTCTCAGCGCGCAGTGGTAACAGCGCACAATTATGAAATAAGTTACGACAGCATCGCCGACTCTCCATCGCCTTATCTAACTGTATGAGAGTGTGTATACTATCTCGCAGGCTGTCGTAACTTATTTCGCAATTACCGCTGTTTGCCCAGACTAGATATTATCTATCAAAGTTGCATATAAATTATTCGTTACTGGTAATATTATTTTTATGTATGATGTTATAGTTATCATAGCTCTATTTGATTAACGATTATCATTAATCGGATAGGTAGATATCATTCACAGCTAACGGCTTATCAGTTTCCTTGTAAGTTTTGTAGAAAATATAAATAATATGTAACAAGTAAATAGTTTATGTATGATTCTTTAAATTTTATATACGAAGTGAAGAAGAAATATTAGGACATACTCATTAATTGATTGATTGATTGGATGATTCTATTTATTGTTTTGGCAACAACTAAGCAACTAAGGATCTTTAAGGAAATAACGGAGAAGTCTTTCATAAAACGAAGTACCCTTATTAAATTGCTCCATTTTTTTATCCATTCTTTTTTTTATCAATAACCGTTTGCGGTTTAAGGCAGTACCGTAATCCCATCTTCACAAAATTTTCAGATTTCGGGTGTACGACATTCTACCATTGCCGCGAGGGACATTTCGCCACCGGGATGTTTCATATTCAGAATGTCATGGCGCAGTTTAACACTTTAGTAGAGTACCTAAACCCGTTTAAACAAGATCATAGTCAAATTCGTTCCAATCAGAGCAGGCACAGAATTACGATTATATCACCAACTGGTAGTATGCACATAATCGCATAACGCATAATCAGCGCTCCGCGCTACTCCCCAGTGTGAGGGTTCCCCTCTTTGTCCGTGTAAACCACCATTGTTCGTGTATACCACCGTTGTTCGTGTACACCACCGTTGTTTGTGTACACCACCGTTGTTCGTGTACACCACCGTTGTTCGTGTACACCACCGTTGTTCGTGTACACCACCGTTGTTCGTGTACACCACCGTTGTTCGTGTACACCACCGTTGTTCGTGTACACCACCGTTGTTCGTGTACACCACCGTTGTTCGTGTACACCACCGTTGTTCGTGTACACCACCGTTGTTCGTGTACACCACCGTTGTTCGTGTACACCACCGTTGTTCGTGTACACCACCGTTGTTCGTGTACACCACCGTTGTTCGTGTACACTACCGTTGTTCGTGTACACCACCGTTGTTCGTGTACACCACCGTTGTTTGTGTACACCACCGTTGTTCGTATACACCACCGTTGTTCATGTACACCACCGTTGTTCGTGTACACCACCGTTGTTCGTGTACACCACCGTTGTTCGCAGTTAATGCGTCAGTGATATACACTATTCTGGACTATTTTAATTTCCCGGTGGCAAAACATCCCTCGCGACGAATTGACCGCAGCTAAAACGTCCCATCCCGTTTCCATCGTGGGATTTACCAACTCTGTTTGCTTATCTTAAATTGTTTTATTTATTTTGATTAATTGTTGAATGCACACATCTGTATTGATCTGATACTTTTGTGCAAAAAAGATGTTTAAAAAGAAATTTGGGGATGGTCCAAAAACTTTGAGGTGCGCAAAAGGGACCCGAGAATGTTAAGATGACATTGAGATATCAAAAAGACGACCCTAAATTGTGACTATGAACTGGAAACGTTCGACAGAAATTACACGACGTTGATCTTAAGAATATTAGAAAAGCCCTGAGAATGACATTGACACTGACATCGAGAACCAAAAGAAATAACCAGAGGATGTTGCTATGACTTTATTATCTTTGGAGGAGACGTGAGAATGTTGCAATGGCCTTGAAATTTTCTGGCCCGCGGATGTTGAGATGTTAAAAACGACCTGACGTTGTGACTACGAGCTTGAAATATTTGGAAGAAATCGAAAGACGTTGCAATTATGTTAAGAAGAATATTAGCAATGACTTTAAGAACCTAAAGAAATAACCAGAGGATGTTGCAATAAGCTGGAAATCGTTAGAAGAGACATAAGGATCTTGCGATAGCCTTAAAATTTTCAAAACTGGCTCGACAACCTGACATTGTGACTATTACATTGAAATGTTCGGAAGAAATCAGAAGACGTTGATCTGAAGAACATTAGAAAAGACCTAAGAATGCTGCAATGGCTTTGAGAACCTAAAGAAATAACCAGAGGATGTTGCAATAACCTTAAGATCGTTGGAGGAGACATGAGAATGTTGCAATGACCTAAAGATCGTTGGAGGAAACATGAGGATGTTGTGATGACTTCGAACTTTTCAAAAGTGACTCGGTGATGTTGCATAGTCTTGAGATGTTTAGACGAGGGCTAAGGATCTTGGGATGGCTTTAAGGTTTCTTGCAAAGGCTTGACAACGGCCACCTTGGAACCTTTAGGAAAGAGCCCGACATGTAGTACAAGTTCTTTAGAAAATACCCGTGGATATTACAGTGGTCTTGAGATGTTTAGGAAAGACCTCGGTGTATTACAATAACCTTAATTAATTGTAGGAAACACATTACGACGACCATGAAAGGGCATACTTATGGTGACTATGATGATTGCAAGATTTTTTCTGCCGGAATCTACTAATATTGGATTTTATTATAGATAAGACAGCAGCGATGAAAATGTAATCCAAGTGATACACATATTATAAATATAACGAATAGTGATAATTCTTCTTTAAGCCTTTAAGACCTAACGTTAAGTATCAGATCATACCTAAAAATCAACAAACTCTGTTTACCAGTAAAATTCTCAGCTAGTTCCCAAATTAATAACACGATGGAAGTTATCGTTAACTTTAAAAAATGCAATGGCGTAATTAGAAAAACTGACAGATATTCAAGCACGTTGCGTTGTATGAAATTTGGGGTAAAATCCGTCGATTTATATCAGATTATCCTATAAAATGCTTATAATTTATTGGACAATATTATTTTATAAATCTCTTGCTATTGAAATTCCTTTTAATTGGACTTATCCGTGATAAAAACATCCAAAATCAGTCGGTTTCCAGTAAACAATGTAAAAATCTTGACAGGAAAGGAAGGGAAAAAACGCAAAATGCTACCATGTCCTACAAAAACTTCTTATTTTCCTTTTTGCATTTTATTTTACTTGGGGGAGGTCAATTAAGCTTGGAAAGTGATGGACCAAAAATCAAGTCACACTCCAAGCGAAGAACCCAAAAATTGAACCTATACCTACACGCAAGAAACAGTGTAGCAGTCCCTAATTACATCAACCCGGACTTCAAAATCGAGTCATCCTTCTTTCCAACGAAAACTTTCAAAATGGAATCACGCTTCCCAAAAGAAGAAAGATCTTAACCAAGCCATACTTTCCTAATAAAATTGTCCAAATTTTAGCTCGCTGCAGATGTTAAAAAGTTCATAACCGAGCCACATCTCCTAAGCGAAAATTGAGTGACATCTGTTCAAAAGCAAAAACTTTAAACACTTTAGACACATGCCTCAAGACAAAGAATGCAGAAATCGAATAACATCCCTCGAGCATTCTCCAAGGAAGAAATCAGATCAACCCGGACTTCAAAATCGAGTCATTCTTCTCTCCAACGAACACTTTTAAAATCGAATCACGCTTCCCAATCGAAGAAAGGTCTAAACCAAGCCATACTTTCCTAATAAAATTGTCCAAATCTTAGCTGGCCTCAGATGTTAAAAACTTCAAAACCGAATCGCATCCCCTAAACGAGAATTGAATGAGCAAAAAGTTAAAAAAGTGCTAGATGCCCCAAAACGAAAAATGCAAAAATTTTAACTACATCCCTCGAACATTTTCCAAGGGAGAAGCTTAAAATCAAGCTACGTTCTTCAAAATAAAACATCCCAAACTCAACAACCACCAAAAGCAAAAAATATAAAATGGACTCACATCCCCCGAACGAAATATTTCGAATGAGAGTCACAAGAAGAAAAGAACTCATGTGCCACGTACGAACGGGTAGTTGCGAAGTTGAAGTCCTCCAGAAGGACGAGATCCAGAATCAGACAATTTTCGGTGAAAATAAATAACGTACATTTTTATACGAGTGAAACTAATCTCAATTTGATATTCGTAATGCATGCCCATAGTTGCTTTCTTTTATAACGTTTATATATTCGTTCCGCGTTGGCCAATTGTGTTTATGACCCACCAAACAATATTTTTTATTAAAATTAAGCTTACATTCTACGAGAAAGGTGAAACAATAAGCCTCTTTCGTTCTCTAAATACGTTTGTAATGCTTTATATTATATTTTGACACTTTTCATTCTATATAAAATAAATAAGAATACCCTTACCACACCCTTCGGAAATAAATCCAGATACGTATGTTGGCAACTAAGTTGCCACCCTCAGTGGAAAACTGAGGGAATTCAGTTTCACCAGCGATATACGGCTAACGTCCAAGACGAACTTAGTTGCCGAAATACGTATCTGGAATTATTTCCGAAAAGTGTGGTAAGGGTATTTTTATCTATTTGATATATTTTTTTAACCACAACTCCTTATTCTTACTTTTCATTTTGTTAGGCTATGACGAATGTTACGCACCCCCTAGGAATAGACCACGAACCCCTAGGGTACCGCAGATCACTATTTGGGACCAACGTTTTAGACGACAATTTCATGTCCGAATAATTCAATAAGGTAGCAGCTGTTTTTAAACTTACTTCATGATTCATGATTCATTGCAATTCCGTAATCTTGTACAAATAAGTTTATTTATCAGACAGATAAATGTTTTTCTCGAAGGATACGGACAAGATGATTTACAAGGTTAAATTATTAAAAAAGAAAATTGTTCCGGTCATATATCTATAAGCCCAGTTTAGAAAAGTTGAAGGATGCAATAGCAAAAATTGATTTTCCAATAGGATATTTTCATGGTCTTTCAATTAACTTGAATTTATGTAGGAGAAAAGTTACAAAATTATTGCTTGAAGACTTCAACGCAATTGAAGATGTGGTATCTCCTCGTTTCCTGTAACTTGTCTTGTCGAAAAATTTAAACAATCCAGACTCCAACTCCAGACACTGATTTTGTTTGGATGTAATTTACATCTTTCTGTATTCTTGAACCAAATTAGCAAATTACCATTTTCTTACGAAAAAGATCTATACGGTGATTCTTTCAGCAATTTATGAAGTGATTTCATTTGAAGATGAAGGTGTTTCCTCAAACTCAGTCATATTTAATTACCTTCGCGGAAAACACCACCCACTTAGAAAAACAATCAATTTAATGCATTTGGTACATTGAAATATGCATAATCAAAAAATATGCGCAAAATAAACTTAAATAAGAACATACGTGCATGTTTGCAATTTAACATTGGGAAATGTGGGTGGGGCTAAGGATATATGTAAAGGTTCGATGATGATAGATGTACGAGGCATGATACCCATAATTGATTCAAAATAGTACTTACATTTTACATCCGCATTAGCTAGCAGAGGAAAAATTAGAAGGAACACCGTTACGGACCACCAGCCAAATAACGCCATAACAGTTTCACGGTCTGTGAGCAAATGCCCAGAAATGATAAGATAAGATATTTATCCTGGTTAAAAAAGTCGAGAAAATTCGAAAGCATCACGTGATAAATCATCAGAACGGAATTTAACGAAACAATTGTGATAGTGTCACTTTCTTACACCTGAAATTAATACGAGGGGCGCCTTTTTAAGTAGGAAAATTATTTCTTTCTGGAACAAAGTGCTTTATTTTTTATTTTTAATAATATCCTTTATTTGCTGGATATGCTTAGTACAATCTTAAGATTTAATTTAATTTATTACTATTAATGATATTGTGCTTGAATACAACTATCAAGCAAGACTAATACATATTAAAACAATGTATTGTCCAAGATTGTTATATAGTCTCACTTAACTAAACTTATTGTTATAAAAGTTCGTGAGGTTTGGTACGCTTCAGTCTACTTATTGCATGAGCATTGTCCTGGAGCTGAATGACTTCCACGTTGACATGTCCAAGTAGTCTTTTAGGTGGTTTGTTGCAATTTCCTGAATCACTTCGCAGACCCATTTAATTTCCAGGTCATCATGAAGTTCTTCGTTACTTACGTAGCGGTAAGCATTTGTGATCAATCGAAGAAATTTGACTTCGTTCAATTGATTTGTTAACTTAGTGCAACCTCATAATTGCACCCGGTATGTCTAGATTGACTTTATTATGGACTGATAAATCAACCTTTTGGATCTAAGGTTCCTACTAACCAGTACATTTGTCTAGTTTTGTTCTGATCTGCTCAGCTTTCTGTCTGACATGATCTTCACAGTTAAATCTACCATCTAGATGAAGACCCAGATATTTTGTTGAATCTGCTTGAGAAATTTGATTTCCCCAAGAGATATGGTTAGGTTACTATCGATTCGCCGCCTGGTAAAGTGGACGTGGCCTGATTTTAAGCTGGTAAGCTGTATTTTCCGGTCTGTAGTCCATTTGTGGATTTTATTGAAAGTGTTTTATTGCTTTTCAAAATATTCGTCTTTGAGATGTATACGCTTTTGGATGTGTTCAAAGCAATTCTCGAAACGTCTTTTCCTTTCTGAAGTTGGTATCTCAAAAACAATATGGTTTTTGAAGGCTTCGATGGCTTCTTGAGGTGCCAAAAATCGCTGTTTACGCATTTTTTGTTTGACATTCGTGAACAGCAAGAAATCGTTAGGCGATAAATCAGGTGAATGCGGGCAATGGGATATTATTTCGATGATTTTCCCCTCCAAACGATCAATTATTTGACGTACCGTATGAAGGCTGGCATTGTTATGATGCAGAATGATACGACGTTTTCGGTAGTTTTTCCTGATTTCATTGATGTCTTCTGGCAAACAAATTGTTGTATTACCATTCAGCATTAACTGTCCTTCGATCCTTCAAAGGAATGTTTGTGACATGTCCAGTACAACCGAAGAAACAAGCATCATTTTCTTCAAAGTGGTTCTTGAACGAACAATTTTTGTTGAATTCAGTTCATCTTGGAACACCCAAAACAGTTTATTGTTGCTTATGTTTGGGGTTCATGAAAGTCTATCCAAGTTTCGTTACTTGTTACGATGTTGTATATGGATTTTGCAGTTCCTTGGCCGATTTTTTAATCTTTATCCATCAGTTAACACGATCCTTGTTTTGAGCTTCGGTCAAATTATCGGGGACAAATCTTTTTCACAGCTAAATGTTCATGCAAAATCGAACGTATGGCAGGCTTCAATATGCCTAAGAATGCTTCTATCTCACGGTAAGTCACATGCCAATCTTCTTCGATCATGTTGCGCATAGCATCGATGTTTTTTTTTTTTTTGGAATAACTACCGATTTTGGTCGAACTTCACGCAATTCATTACTGACGAGTGCACGCCGACGATGAAATTCTGCAAACCAATTGTAAACAGCCTTTTCTGATGTGTATGTATGTATTTTATTACCATAAGTTGAACGAAGCGATTCTATACATTGTTGTTGAGTTAGGTCTTTACAAAAACCGTCATGTGAAATTTCGATTGTTTAACAAAATTGCTTTTCTTAAATGTTCGCTCTAAACAAACTACTTGGATAGTTTTTAAGCTGCCACTGTTATCACAATGTCAAATTATACGAAAATAGTATTGACACATCTTCATAACGCAAAGTAATGGTCGTTTGTAAAAAGATAAAAGGCGCCCTCCGTATTATTATTAAGAGCATGGTACATTTCCACCGCAGTAAAGTTGGTTGGCTTTATGTGCATTTACCGATTTTATTGATTTTGTTCCAACCTTTACGTGCATAATATAGAAGGGAAGAGAGAATTGGGATTAGTCTCCTCCTGAACATATTGCGAAGTTTCATCTTCCTCACAAAAACCCTCTCAATAGAACCTTCTACTATTTCCATGGTGTGAAAATGTTAGTAAAGTCTTCAGTACTGCCAACAGACCTCTGTCTTTCCCAATTCGTCTTCTGCTCGTTCATACCGATTGTCGTGTTTTGTCCTCTGAAGATACCGCAAGGAATATGGGAGTCTTAGTCCCGATGCCATCCTTCATTTATTATTTATTATTCTTCTCCTTCAGCAAGTTCCTCATCTCAGTTCTTACGATTTAATAACATGTAGCTTCAGATCCTACTCTCTTTTTCCCCTCTCTTGCAACATCGTTCCTTCCATGGAACTTGGATTCTTAACTAAAGTTCAGACTGAATGCTTTTAAACTCTTGGATCACACTGGGAAACTGCTGCAATCGAGCAGCTTTGGGGATGAGTAAAAATTTAATTTACTATGTAAATTTTTGCTTTTTTTGATATCCCACTATATTTGCAATTTATACAACGTATATATTACAATACGTAATTTTTTTGTAGTATGAAAGAACGTGAAAGGGCATCATTAATTAGTGGCTTCCAAACAAAACATTATTAATTATAATAAAACACAAGTAATTAATCATGTTGATTCTAGAGGCAATACAAAAGTAATTTAAAACCTGTGGCGTGTAAGCCAACGTTTAATGATTGGTTCCAACATAAGATTCGTCACAAGACTGGTTGGATGACCTCTTCATCTATTTTTATATTTAATACTGTAGTCTTTGATTTCACCTTTTATTGTTTTTATTTGAAAATCATGTGATGATGAAGTTTAGGACTTACCATTGGGACTCGACGATCATTCGGAACACTTTGGATTGGAATTTTTCCAGTAACTCTATGTTTGAGTTTGAGGCGGAATCCCACAGTTGGATGCCGTAGGTCCAAATAGGCTTCATTATTGGTTTTGGTAAACCTAGAGTTTGTTGGCCTTCAGATATACTCCGAGAAGGGGAATAGTTGAAATTTTATGAACAACCGAGCTCGGAATCCGAACTGCTCGTCCTAGATGAAACCTAGATCGTCGTTGAATTCGGGTACTCTACTGAGGATGATCGTCTCGAATATTTTTGATAAATTCGAGAGTAGGCCGATCTGTTTAAAGTTGCCGAACATTGAGGTGACCTTTCTCTGGCTTGAAGATGTTAATGACCTCAGCATGGTTTCAGCAGGAAGGAGCATGCTGTAGCTGAGTATCTTGTTGGAGGTTCGTTTTCTCGTCTCCTTCTCTTTACATCTCTCGTCGGTACGTCGTAAGCGCCCCTTTTGTCTATTTTCCTCCGGTGAATTCCATAGCGTGATAATGTTCTGGACTTTTGCTTTTTATATAATAAAAGTTGTAAAAGTAATTCTTCCAAGTTCACGTTATTGGAAGATTGAAAAAATTGAACAAGGACTAAAGGTGAGAATGAAACCTACAACTAGATTACCTGAACAAAAATATAACCAACAGAAGTGAACTGTCAACAAATACCAACATAAGAATGCACAATGTGTTGTACATCCCCACGTTAACATATGGATCAGAACTATGGACACTGACTGAAGGAACAGAAAAGGAGATGCAAGCAAAAAGAATGAAGAACGTGAGAAGGATAATGGGAGTAAGACTACTTGGCAAAGAAAGAAATGAGGAAACAAGGAAAAGATCGGGAGTAACCTCGACCGAACAAAGAATAAAGGAAAATGCTTTGGGCTGGTTTGGACATTTAAGGCGAATGATTCCACGAAGACTAACAAGGAGACTGTGGAGTATGGGAAGATCAAGAAAAATGGTAAGAGGTAGACTAGGACGAACGTGAAACGAAGAAATAGGAAAACATTAAGCCAGGAAGAAAATTGAATGGTCCGAGGCAGCAACACAAGTAAGAGGCAGGAAGAATTGGAGAAGACGCATAGCCGAGACAAGAAAAGTAGAAACAACATGAACAGGTAGAACTTCGACACTGGAAACGCCGGTAAAAGAGGTCAAGGATTAAGGAAGTAAGGAAGTAAGTAATAAAGGAGTTTCTTCTAGTGTAGAGTCTTATGTATTGATTTGCAAAAATTTAAGACTTAACTTTTATTGAGGAAATTACGCATCCTGAATACAAAAAACGAAAATATGAAATAAATATGCAAAAAGTAAGAATATAGTCTAAATATTTTGAATAAATAAATTTATAATGGATAATACCAGCGATGTTAATGATAGAACGGAAATAGAGGCCACGCTTTTAGTAGACATTGGCTTGGAACATGCGTCGATATGCTGAAACAAGGCCCTATAATTTTTAATAGCCGAGTTCTCTGAATTTGCAAGGGCTAGTCCCTGTGTGGAATCCTGTAATGAATAATTTTGTGTAATGCGTGTGGGGATAATGAAATAAGTCGCGACCGCTTCTAATTTTGGAAAATTTCAGGTATTTTTCTCGACAACTAAGTACGTTGTCATCTTCAGTGACAAAAACACGAGAATTGCCCAAACAGTTAGACTAAACACAAAGTATCGGATATTCCAAAATAGGCACTAATTACTACGCAAATAATGCAGATCGTTGTGTTATCTTATTTAATTCCACTGAGGATGATAACTTGGTTGGCGAAATTAATATCCGAAGGTTTCCAAAATTAAATAGAATAATGATTTTTTTACAAATATATTCTGTAAATATTAACACTCACCCTAAATAGTAAATTTGGTTTACCATCAAAGGTAGCGAAGAGTTTGAAGGGTGTTTTGGGATCTACGGCAAATCTCCTATCATATTCTTGTAAAGCTAACATTATATCTACTTTTTCGGATTGCCACGTCTAGTGACGATTTCATCCGTCGTAATGATGCTTAGGTAACAATAATCGTCCACCTCTAATCCTGGAGTCGAAGCTAAGCTGCCGTTTTGGCACATTACGGTTACATTTTCGGGTACAACTAATCCATCTAGAGCGATAAGGGTTAGGCCATTGGAAAATATTCAATCATACCCACTACTTTGCTTGGTTAACACGGCGAATTCTCCAGCGTCCCCTAAACAATCTAAAGCGCCCTGGTTTCCGAAATATTTATTGCTAGAATTTATAGCGCAGGTTTGTTCTGAAAAACAATACAATTATACTTAATTGCTTAAAATATGTGAATTTAATACCATCGGTTGAATTCGATACACATAAGGCGCAGAGATTATCGAACTTCAAGGAACCAGCCCCGGGCATACATGAATTTCCTAAAGCTTCGCTTAGCAACTTTCCATATTCGCAAGTATCGTTGGATAAAATGATGCTTCGAGTAGTGACGAGGAAAGATACCCATGCTACAAAGGTTCCAAATTTACATTTCTAAAATGTTCAGTGTGGAAGCGACTCACCTACGCTACCGTATCTGGAGAAGCACCCTCTTTTCCCTTTCAAATTTTCTAATCGCGTAACATTGGGTTTCACTACCAACAAGGTTCGTATTAAAGCTTCCCTTACTGCTTCGGGAAAACCGATAGCTTCAAGCCCGGCTCTACAATGCACGAATTTACTGATTCGAAAGACGTAAAAAAATACCTACATCTTCGCGAAATATCCGAAATCCGCACCGATCCTAGTAACATCCGCTGAATTCATATTTATAGCATCGATGCATTCCCTTTTGGTTGCTCTTTGGATGCAACTCAGGACGGGTTGAATGCCGAAATTTAGCGCTGCTCGACTCCAAGCTTCGCATTTGCTTTGTTCATCGTCAGAATCGGTGCACCAACGGATCTCAGTGCTGCATTGTCTGGATCCTTGCGAAGTCAGATTCTTTCTGAAAGCTGTTCAGAAATGTTTTGGCGTAAAGAATATTTGTGTGAAGTTCCCTTGTAGATTTGAAACACAAGACTTCTAGGAAATTTCTAATTTAAATAGTGTATTTATTGACTGACGTGTGAAAACAATGACAAATGGAATTCTAGTTACAAGAACATTGCAAGACACGAACTTGCGTCACTAAGGAATAAGAAAAATGCGCATCTGGTTTGAAATTCTCAAAGCTTCTGATGCAGTAACAAAGATTTAAATAAAAAACTACATTTATTTAATGTTTATAGGAAAGGAAGGGCCAAGTTTCCTGTTAGTCCCTCTAGCTCAAATCCGCAATAGAACGTTTTTTAAGTCAATTTCGTCCTTACAGCCGGTGTATTTATATAAGCTGCTAATCTCTGATCTCTCTGGAATTTCAGTAATGTACTTGGTAATTTCTGGGAATAATACCGTTTTTAGCGAGCTTATTTGGTCTGAATTCAACGTGAGTCCACCAGTGAACTCTTGCGGGCCGTAGAGCGCGCCGTAGCGTTCTATAAACCAATCTTTAAACCATTCTCTAAATTCGAGTGGTAAGTCCTTGTAAGAGTAACTACAAAATTACTGGTATATAAAAACTATCACCTCGAATTTTCGAACGTACTTATTCGCTATCACCACCCTATTTGGCAGCGTGGACCATTCGCATAAACCCTGATCAATGTCAGAAAGGGTGCCATTCCTGCAGACAGTATATGCTGTAAAACTTCCACTTTGCTGTTGACTTACGATCGTGGATACTGTCGTTAAAGCTACTGCTGGTCCCTCCGAATTTAAGAGACAATTGAGGGACTGTTGAAATGCCTCCCCGGAATTGCTTTGGTAGGCAGTTGTATTGCACAACTGAATTAATTGTGAGTATTTTCGTTCTGAAAGCATACAGTTTAAGGAGACTACGCACTATCAAATATGTAACCAAGCCTACTTAATCTGGCATCGAGTTCATCGTCATGCACCCATCTACCAGGTCTACAAGAAGGTCCGAAGAAGTCATGTACTGCTTTAATGTGTTTTTCGATTAACGGGAGTGTATCGTTAGTGCAAATATTAATACGATTTTCCGACAATAAGTGCTTCTCAAACTCGGTCAGAAGTAAAGGATTAACTTCTAAATTGTCCAAGCCTGGATGGCAATACGTGGCATTCATCAAGTTCGTTAGATCATTTTGGATATTGTAGTTTGTTACAATTGCCGTTTGGAGATCGAAAGCGTTAGACCCTAAAGACAAATCGGAGAAGTTTAAAAGCTTGAAGATCGCATCGCCTGAGAATGATAATATGACATTAAATTGCATCTTGCGAACCTCCAGCACCAAATGATTAGTTTTGGGACACGTGTTTCGGTGGTAAGGAGGATAGCACCACAATTTAATGGCATCACCAATAGAAAATGAAAGCTACCTACCATCTGTAAATGTCACAAGTTTGACGATATTGGTTTTTGACGAACCGATGAAGGCCCCTTCAGCCGACACCGACCCGAAAGTCGCGCCTCCTCCATCGATTCTTTCGATACAGCTGACCTCGTCGGCAAGAACGATACAATTGATTCCCTCGGTTCTATTTATCTGTTCGCATTCGTTGATAAATTTGGGCGTAGTACAAATGGTATCTAAAGATAAATTAAATATTATGAAATTAAGAACGTCGTAATGCTTCTAAATATAAAAGGAATTACAGTGAAAATCTGTTTGGCATATAAATAAGGCGACAGATTACTATTATCTACACGTCCTAAGTGTAGCCTCCTAAATGTATTGCTTATTTTTAGGGAATGAAAAACCTTATTAGAGGAATTATAGGGAAAATCTGTACGATATGTAAACAAAACTTTTCCGCGTTGGTATAACCGTATGACTAATGTTGCTTTCTAATCATCTTGATTAGGAAATTTAATTATGGTCTCTCTCCTTTTCTCATAAGAGGTGTGGGTATCAACCTAGGGCTTATTAGTTTTAGTAGTATTATTACTATTTCAGTTGGCTCAAAATAAAATTAAGTTTTATAAAGCATTAGAATCACATAAAGTTTTCATTAACGGTAACTGTAAGCTTGCATGGAAGTTTATACAGAAACGGGTCTTGCTTCAAATACAAACCAAAGGAAATACAGTAAAGTTATTAGCGGTAGCTTTATTTTAGTACATTAAGTAAATTGTTTCGTTCCTATTTACGCATCAATTATTAGTCAATAGGTAATTTCAGTCAGAGGTATCAACTTCTTTACAGGTCTTGTCAAAAACTTAACACTTAACAAGCAAATACACACCCTTTATAATGGGAGTTCAGTGTCAACAGTGTTTTCGTGTGTTTCGCGCCGGCGTTCACTGTGTGATGTACATTGTGCAGTGCTTTAGAATTTTACAGTGCGCGTTGCGTTGTGTTCGTTTTGGGCGTTAGCCGAATATCACTCGTGATACTGAATTCCCTAGTTTTCCACTGAGGACGGCAACTTAGTTAGCGAAACACATATCTGAAATTATTTCCGAAAAGTGTGATAATTTTATTTCTTTGTATATATTATGTTAACCGCAGTCTACTTATTTTTATTTGAAATTTGTAAAACTTTGGAAACATCTCTCGTATGATATTTTAAGAACCAAACCATACGAGTTTAACATTTTGGATTAATAAACATACCCAAAACTTCAAAGAAACCCGTCTATCATTGAAATTCGAAATTACCAACATTTCCAAATTGATAGAACGACGTAAGTTACCGATAATTTTATAAAATTCAATAGTGTAACTAAAACTAATAGATATTCAAGCACGTTACGTATTTCTATACAAACTGCTATCTGATAAAATGTTAGATAAAATCCACCGGCTTTTGCTAAGCTATCCAATATAATATTTCTAATTCAATAAATGATATTATTTTATAAATATTTTGCTTACAAAATTCCTTGAGTTAAGCTTCCTGGTGATCGTTTTTTAGACGACACCGTCACTTCTGATTAATTCAGTAACGTAGCAGCCATTTTAAAAATCTTCTTGATTCGTTAGAAATCCGTAATCTCTCTTTAGAAAAAATTTTGTACTGGGTCACTGTTGAAGAAATTTCGATTGAGTGTAGGTAGCTGTTGCGAGAAACATATCATGTGTTTCGAAGAAATCAATTTATTACATTATAATAATTATAATGAAACATAATCAAATAATACACGGAAGATAAGCGTGAAAAATAACTATCATTAGAAGGGGAAGATACAATCATGTAAAGAATACGAAATTTGAGCTAAAGTTTATAGGGTTCGACCATCATATACATAATATATGATATGTTTTTTTATTTTATTTTATTTTTACATAGCAATTTTAAAAACCTTTTCATCAAGCTTAAACTTATTTCTAGTACCGGATTTTAAGGTTTTAACCCATCAACGCCGTTAATTGATTTTTAAATGATTTTCGAACTAAAATGAATAAATAAATAAATAAATAAATGAAAGTAATGTTTCCGACTGTTTCTTGGGTGTGCTCTTTTGCGATCCGGGTTCAAAATTGAGATTCTTTTGCCAGAAAATTAAACATGGCGGATTTTTATGTCACATCGAAATTGTTCAAAAATAAGAAGTCTCGCTGAACCATCAGTGCACAAAGCTGAAGTTGAAGTTTAGCATTAATTTTTTTTTCATGTTCACGTTAATGATATTTCTATTCCAAACATGATTGTTTTACAATTCTACTATCCAACAATCTAAGACGTTGGCTTAGGTAAAATGTCTTCTTTGAGATTACGCATTTGCGATGCATGCCCGTGGTCCATTTTTCAATTGAACCTTATATTCTAACATCTTTTACCATGATTTAACGATTTATTGCCATCACAAATACAGTATTATCTATACTATTTACATACATATGTATACACAGTTAAGTTTACGAATAACTACTACAACAAGCCACCATTTTGGAATAAAATGATTATTAAGTTAAAGTTTGTTACAAATTTCTGAAAAATTACTATTCAAAAACAAAATAATCAATCGAAGCACGGAACACATAATTTAATAATTTGGTACTTGTACTTACATTTCACGTTCGCATTAGTTAGCAGCGGCAAAATCAGCACGTAAACTTTTCCAAGCCAACCTCTATAGTCTCTATGCCATGCCATTACGATTGTACGGTGTGTAGCAATTCTACATCTATTGATTTACATTTACATCTAAGATTAGATACGATGCGTCCCGAGAATAAAACAATCGAAGAAAGTCGAATGAATCCCCGAAAATTACCGGACATATCACGCGACAAGTTATCAGAATTTCCCTAACTAACCTCAGACTACTGTAATGAATAAGGTTTGATAAAAGAGTGGGGTGACGTGTTATCATTAACTAGTGTAAACCTGACTCACGCTTTATTATTCGATGGTAACTTTTCATTGATAAGTTCAACTCTTTTATCAATGAATGCATTTTATGATACATATTAGAGTCCTAGGTGCCACTACCTAAGTTTTATAGAAATTACCATAGAAATTACTCCTTCTTCTTCTTCGTCTTCTTCTTGTAGATATCTGCCTGTTTATTCGAAATTTACATGGAATCCCGCCATCTCTTGGCGGGCTTCTTCTTGTTTTTGTCCATTCAATCATCAACTGTATTTGCATTTGTTCTATGGTATCGTTTGTGGTTCCATAACGTCTTACTTAGTATTCTTCTAAGTGTTCTCATTTCTTCGGTTTCTAGAAATTGTTTTGTTTTATTGGTTTCTGCTCGGGTTTCCGCGACATATGTGAGTATTGGTCGCACTACAAAATTACAGATTTCTTTCATTCAATATATGCATTTTGAAAATTGAAGGTATAAAGTAAATCTGTTAATTGCCCAAAATGATCTTTAAAGTCGTAAACAATAATACAATCATGAATTGTAATAGAAATTACAGACAGCTGTAATACTTCACCCGCCAATTATAATAAATAAATGTAAATTAAGGTTTATGTAATTCATCTTGGTTTCATCTTTAGAAAAATATTATTTTGTGGGTATTTACCTGTATGGTTGAAGTGTGTAATTTATTCAAACCTATAGCCATTTTCTGTTAAATAATTCTACTTGTTGACTTTATTTCGGAGTAAAATATTTTTCTTTCGAGTGGGATTGTAATAGGATAGCTTTGATTAGGCACTGATAAGGTTGTTTATTGTTATTCATCGTTTTTAAAGTTTACATTATTTTTATCGCACTTCGTTATCGCCTTTGAAATTTGTGGCTATGCACAAATATAATTGTATCTGCCTGCATTGATTGTGTATTATTATTTCGTATACAACATGGTAACAAACTAGTGGTAAAAATTTTATAAATATGTTTATGTTTGGAGCTTCTTATAAGCTGAATACTTACAGAAGTTATACGTACGTACATATTGCAAAAATTATTTTAAAATTTGTTTCCACATTAGTTTTCCTAGTTTTTTAGGGTATTTAAAAAGCAAACTTTGTAGTAAATCGCATCGATTTTGTTGTTTTAGTAGTATACATTTTAAATTTTGCAATCTTGAAATAATGCTCAGGTTGTTAGTTTAACCAGTAAAAACAAAGCGTGGTGCATAGTTTGACACAATTGCCGAATGTTTTCCTATCCATGTTTGTACGGCTTCTTCAGAAACGCTTGCAGCTTCCCCCAAAATTATTTTAACAGAAATCTTGCGTCTGTTTCCAAAATTTTCGAGCCATCTATTAGAGGCCTTAAAGTTTCCAAATTTAATTCTTCTGCCACTTGTTCCGCTTTTTCTTAGATCATGGGTCCAGAAACAGGAACGTTCTTTTTCCACGTACCCGACCTCTTCTGATGTAGCAACATCATGACGTAAGGTCTTTTTGCACAGATCGTTTCCATTGCTGTTCCAATTTTTTAAAATTTCGTCTTTTGTCTTCAGAATGGTAGCCATGTATGTTTTAGAAATCTTAAAGTTTTCCGCCAATTTTCTTACAACTTGTTCTTCTTAGAAAAAGTAACCACTTCAACTTGTTTGAGGGTTAATTCGTTGCGATCTGGAACAATAATTTAATCTAGAGAACTAAAATGGTTTAAATTGGTTTAAATCCTTTATAAGATGAGTGACTATTTGTCAGCTAATGAGGTTCCAGAAAACAACTTATTAGATACGTACATCTAAGGAAATTTGTTACGTGTCAAAAATTTATTCCCGTTAAACCACTTGTTCTTTGTTACATTATTTTTAATTTTCGCCAATTTACCAATCGTCTCGAACGCAGTTGTTTATTTTCGTTACCCCTTTTTTAGTTTGCCTCGTAAATTACCACTGCTATTTACAATTCTAAAGCAGGTACAGAAAAATTTTCCGGAAAAGAATTGAGATAAGATAAGAAGGGGAATTTTGTCTATCGAGGAATTACCGCCTAAAGTGTCCGTAATGAAGAGGCTTAAATAAATTTTGGTCCAAGATCTGCTGTCCGTGTCCGTATTATGAAGGATTCCAATACAATAAAACTTCGTTATAACGCTCTTCTAGGACCCTAGAAATTAGAGCGCTATACCCGGGGAAGCGCTATTACCGGGAAATATGAAAATGCCTAAAACTGGACAAAATTTGTTTTAAAACGTCTTTGTATATACGTGCACTTCCAATTCAAGGCTGGAAGGTCGAATTTCAATAAATACTAGTACTATATATGTACAACTACATATATTTTACTTCTTTTAAATAAAGTAAAAGTTAACACAATCTATTTTATATAAAACTTGTACGTTAAAAAAGGAAATGTAAAACAAACTGTGTATATATTCCTACAAATTTTATTTAAAAAAAAATCGTTAATTTGTGTTTGTTTATAGTGACACATGGTTTTTTTAAAAACTGCATTTATACTTTATTAAATTTTTTAAGGTTTCCTCTTCTACCTCCGTACAAGAAAAAATGCTCTGATTGTTTTCAAGGCCTAATTATATCTAATGAATCTTAATCCTCTTCATTTTCCACCTCTGATGGTGCATTGTAATCGGCGATTAGTGTCTCAAGGTTTAAAACTTCATTGGTCACTAGCCCATTGTCGAAGTCATCAAAACTTTCCAATTCAGTCAATCTTTCTTCCATTTGTAAAAGGTCTCGCCAGCCTTCATCAATTTCTACCTCTTCGGTGTCATCTTCCCTTGTAAAATTACCAACACCTACTTTTGAAACAATTAAAAATGGTCTCTTTCGTAATGTGCATTCATGCAGCGTGTAAAAAGTGGATAGCATCAAAAACAGAAATTGTTGAAGAATTCGAATTTTAGCTGTCCATAATCGATAGATGTCGTTGGACCTTTCCTTTTCCTGTAACCTTGCTTCAGAACTTTTATGATGCCTTGATCAAGTGGTTGAAGCTCACTTGTGGTGTTAGGTGGTAGGAAAATTAAGTTGATTAAGCAGAAGTATTTTTCGGTCTTTCAATTCGATGTCCCACTCATTAAGTCATTGCATAAATCTATCTCCAGTCATCCATGCACGAGATTGAGAAGAATAAATGCAGGAAAGGGTTTTCACATTCTTAAAGCAACATGGCTTAGATTTTCCAATTACAAGCGGTTTTATCTTGTCTGTGCCTGTGCAATTCGTGCATACGAGGACCGTTAGGCGTTCTTTGCCTAATTTTCCTCTGTGGCATTTTTCGTTTTTTAGAACTAAAGATTTATCAGGCATCACTTTAAAAAACCATCCGAATTCATCCGCATTATAAATTTCTAAGGAATTGTAGCCAGAGGTGAGGGTCGACATTTGACTTTTCCAGTCGAATGTTACATCAGGATCTACTGAATTTGACTCACCACAAATTTGTTTGTGCACGATAGAATGTCTGTTTTTAAATCTATCGAGCCATCCAGTTGAAGCGATAAAGTTTGTTATTCCAAGACCGTCGGCCACTTGGAGGGTCTTTTCTTGTAAAATTGGGCCACTTACCGGGATGTTAGAGCTCCTGGCCTGGACGAACCAACTTTTTAGAATCGTTTCTAGGTCATCATATTTCGCGGATCGTATTTTTCTACGACTGATGACCGCACATGACATGCACCGCTTTTTAAAATTGTAAGTGAAGTTGAAGGATTGATGTTTTTTGGCGGCGCAAAATCTTTTTGATTTAAACTGGATTTATCAAAGTCCTTTATAAGATCAATTTTTTCTTTTAACGTTTTCGCGACATGTTGCCAGCAGCGTATAAAGTAAAGGACTGAAAGGAAACCTTGATTAGGCAACCGCCAAAATGAATAAGTCAGATATTCGGAAAGTTGTCTAGCCAAAATTCGTGGAACGTCTTGATGGGATTTGTTGATACTAATATTTCATAGAAATCGTAATGATGTTCACTTCCCAGAAATATGTAGACCATTTCCGTCTGCGTTTTAAACATTTATTTTAATTTAATCATATCCCTTTCTAGTGTTTGCAAAATAAAGTTAAAAAATTAATAATGGAAGTATGTATGTACATGAAAAAATATCCTTCAATGGGGTGTTATAAGCGGGAAATGGGAGCGTTATAACAAATGAAATTACTACAACAAATTAGTCGCTGGGACCGGGACCAAGGAAAAAGCGTTATAGCCGGGAAATCGTTATAAACGGGAGCGTTATAACGAAGTTTTACTGTATATGTAAACATATGGAAGTATTTCGGGACTGACATGAGACAAAAAGGGAGGTGTCCACAAACAGAGGTTTTACTGTATATATGTAGGTAAATTCAAAATTTAATTCTAATGGTAATCATAATATCCTGCACGAGCAGATTGATTTAATTCTATTAATCTTGTTTAAATGCTCCAAAAATGAATGATTAATGTATGTAGTGCGTAAATAAGAATCGCATAAAGTTGATAAATTTTTCGGAAATTTTGAAAATTCAAATTTGGCAGTAACTAAAAACAATTGCCTCATTCAAAATGTCAACGTAAATACATGGTCTCTCACATGAATATCAAATTATCTAAACAAAAACAAAATAATCAAGCGTCTTGGGGATTGAGAAAATTATTTTTAAAAAAATAGGAGATAATTACGGTGAAAAGGAACGAGACGTATTTGGTAGTTGAAGGAATTGTCGAAGGAAAATAAGTGTAAAATCGTAGCGTTTGGTGATGTTTTGATCTGCGCGGTTCCTGTAATATCATTTCCCGCCATTTCTAGATGACCACTGTTATTGTAGGTACCCCTCTAACGTTGTAATGAAATACGTACACGCTTCTAGCGGCTAATCGATGACTGTCATTCCGTCTTCTTGATTATAAGCCGATTTCAAATTCAGAGGTTACATCGAGTTCGATGGTGGTCAGTCTGCCGATTTCGCCAGTTCTAGTGTAGAAATTCAACGTTCGGCATGGAGAAGCGGATCGAATTGGAGAAACGCGGAAAGGATCCCGCCGAGGCGAGTATTTTATTCAAAAAATCGTAAACATGTCCTCGTTAACAGAACGGCATGTGCTGAACGTTTAAAATTCGGACAAAACTGACGCGTTACCAGCGTCGATGTGGTAATAATCACGACGTTCGGGACGCTTTTTTCCTCACGATTCTTCGTTTCATTTTCGCGAAATTCAATTTTTTTTTATTTGCGTTGCAGATTAAAGAATTGAACTTGGACAACTGCAGGAGCACCACGATCACCGGTTTGACCGACGAATTTTGCAATTTGGAATCTCTCAGCCTCATAAACGTTGGTCTGACTTCGTTGAAAGGATTCCCTAAACTTCCTAACTTGAGGAAATTGGAGCTCAGCGATAACAGGTGAGTGGAAACATATTTTCTTCAAAAATCGCGAGTTAGTTGCATCTTTTTCGTAAGAATATTCGTAAAGCGGTGGAAAAGTTAAACAAATTTATGTTCTATCACATTAAAGTGAAATTCTAGATCATGTGAGAACATTTCAATTTGTTCCACATTTCTTTTGAAATATGGAAATAGGTAGTGAAATCAGTTTGTTTTAGAATATGGCTGATAAAATAAAACAATTACAATAAAGACTCATTTCTGAAATGATATAACTGCGCAATTTAAGGGATTTTGTTTTATTCATAAAATGCACAGATCAGATTGTAAGATCAGTAAAAATGTATGATAGAAACAAAAATATTCTATCGTAAGGACTTTAGTGTGGTAATTGCTTGCATCATTCCTCGCACTTAGCTCATGCTAGTAGACAGCTGGCATTACAAAATTCTGGGAGTTACAAACTCAACTCGTTGGATACCATATGTGATAGATAGGCTACAGCCAAAGAAATTGAATAACAATTACAGTGTATGCTGCTTAACTGCATGATAACTATAAATTTAAAATGCTTATTTTAATGGTTACCCCTTAATATGAATAACATACTGCAACAATAACATAATAAAATCGAATATGTTAGCAATGGTTGCCTTTGATTTTGCTTTATAAGAACTTTAATAAATTGTTTACGCTCGTACGTTTTTAAATACTCCTGCCCCAGTTGCGCAGCACAACTTGTGGTGCCTACCACAACTTACAACTTCCAAGGCTTTTACAATAACAGCATTGACTTGTGGCTTTACTAAATTTTGATTACCATCTTCTGGATTATGTTTTTCCCCCTAATTCTGCAGCATTTATAGCTAGAAGTAACAATAAGGAATGAATTTCGAAATTCTGCAGAATGTGAATAATGAAAATTAAATAGGGGAGTTTCAGTAACATTTAAATGTTCTAAGGATTTAGCTCTGCTAAAATAAAATAAATATTTTGTAGAAATATCTAATCGTGGACCAGAAAGAAATGAAAATGATAACATTAACCAATGTGGTGATTCCATTTAAATAAAATACATGACATATAAACGATTGGATTTTTGATACGTGTAAAAGTTAGGTGATACCATTTATCGGCTGATAATATTAATCCGACTTACATTCATCAGCATGCACCATCTTTAATTTTTGATCTATTACCCTGTTTCTCTGTTAAATGTCGAGGAGTGTCACACACTCCGCAGCAGCAGTAATGATGGTTGTTGTTCATCGAACTAGGGGACTGAACAACTACTTAATGCACGCCTGTGCAGTTATATGCACTAATAATTTTAAAGATGGAATAAATGAAATCGACAGTATCAACAGTGCAGTAGCGAGACATCATGCAAAGTCAAATGCTGTCCATTGAATTTGTTATTTAGGTTAGTAACAAGAACTCGCTGTGGATCAGTGCGTTTACAACAACCTCCACAGTACAGTTTAGGTTATAAAGGGATTAACCCAAGTTTGGAGGAGACTCCAGACTGAATCGACGGTCATTCTTACATCTTTTCCTAAACTTTCGCGTGTGTGTTCTGATTTTGACATACGAGGGCGATTCGTAAAGTAAGTTTCGTTTGGATATTAACAAAAGCACCAATACATGGAGAGGTTTTTATTATTGAAGTGAATACTTCTTAAGTGACACCGGTCGAGCGTTAAATTTGGGCTTGGCGCTCGCTTCGTGTGGAAGACAAAGAAAACGAAAGAGAATATGATGTGCTAGCGAGAGTAAGAATACGTGCGTGCTTGCTTCGTCTGAAACTGAAGGAGAGATAGAGAGAGTATGATGAGCGAGCGGGAGTATTCACTTCAGACGTACGTAAACCACACACACCAATTTTTTTATATACAACTTAAAGCACTATTTTCAGCTATTTTTGTACATAGTTGCCATTTGTTATAGCGATGAACCAGTTTTTTAATGTCTCATTCATAGAACTCTGTCGCCTCTGAATTAACAATCTCGTACAAAACTCAACGCGAAATTCGGGGCAAAAAGGAACTCAGTTCTGTGATTGTGAATCGCCGATTTTCTCTTCGACATTACCCATTAAAACAATTGGTCTTCCACCACTCCGTTCTTCATCATGGACATTAGTTCGTCCTTCTCGAAACATACAGCACCATCTTCTAACCACACTATCACGCATGACATTTTCACCATAAACAGAACGAAATGTTCGGTGCACACAGAAATTGGATAACAGCAGGCAGTTCAGGCAGGCACATTCGGCGGGATTTTTAATTGCGGCAGACATTTTAAACGACCAAAATAGCACGAAAGAATGCCCGAACGATTCTCTCACTAGCACTGCCAGACTCACATTGAACCAGACTACAACCCAGCGCTGCAATCGCGCCGATATTTTCACTTCTCTGCTCACCAGGCGGAAACGGAACTTACTTTACGAATCGCCCTCGTATATTGTCGTAAAGAAAGTATTTTTACATCATCTTGTTTACAATTTTTACTGCTCTAGAAAGTCGAGTCCAGCAGACTCCACGTCACCGGTGGTGTTATGAGGAAAGACGTGACCACTGCAGGGTTAAAGATGACTTAACCCTTAACCACATTTGGGGAGTATGAGAGTATTTTAAAATCCATAAGTGTTATTTATTGATATCTGCCGATTTGGGTATTGTTACAGTCTGAGCAATTGGCCGGTACGGCGTCATTAACGCCGGAAAAAACTGACTGGCAGTTGGTCACAGTCTCAGTTTGTGAAAGTGAGATAGACTGTCCAAGCGAGACGGAGATTTCTGTACCTGAGGCTGTGACCGATCAAATGGTTAGTGACATCGCACCAATTCCTGTGACCGTGACATTTTTGCACATGTACGAGCGACGTCTCAAAAGTAAGCTACACTATTTTTAAATCCGCTCGATAGATAGGAAAGATCTAGGTGTAGTGACAGCACTTTAAAATTGCTATGCGACCTTGACCGCTCGGACAGGGGATGTAACGTTGCTCTCCCTTCAATCAATAATTGATGCCAACGAGAAACCATTGGCCTGAATTTCAGCCATTAATTTCTAGTACCACTATTTTGCCGTAAAAAAGAGGAATAACAGCACGAAATTCGCAATCGGCGGTTGGAGCAAGTGGAGTTTCTCTGCGACTTCCGGACTTTCCCCGCCTACTGCGCAGATCTAAATGTAGCTATTGTAGCTTACTTTTGAGACGTCCCGTCGTCCCTCGTGCTTTACTACTTATTATGGAAATTAGTAAAGTTGCTCACAAGCGCCAACGAGCAGTGGCGGGGTACGATGCAACCTTCAGTATAACTCCGAGTCTCAATGAGATCTTTTGTGTATACATGTACGCTGCCGTAAATACTATTTCGCAGTTCGAAGTTTGTTTTAAAAATGTTGCCCACGTCTTGAAAACGAGCAATGTTCTATTTTATGTGTAAACTTTTATGTGCCCGCCACTGACTATTAGCGCAAATTGAGCAACTCTAGAGATTAGTTTATTCAAAACAACGAGTTATCGTTTTGCAATTTTTCGAAGAAGTCTCTCAGGCTCCTAATAGTGAAACGGATTTATTACACTATAATGTTAGGACTAATTGCGCTAGATCATCAAAAGTGTCCTGATGATTCTAACATTGTAGAAACAGTTCTAAAATGATACGAAGAAATGATGTTGATGTTGACGAAGATGAAAGTGACGATACAAACATTATGTTCGATTTCTGTTTACATATCTTCTTTTCCAAATTATTGTCATTAGACCTCGGAAAGTTTAGGGGATTTATAAGGAAAAAAGCATCCCTCCAGTAATGAACAGTTCGCCTCGAAGCAGAAGCGCTAATGCGATTCGTCGAGAGCTTGCAATGTACGTAAACTTTTCGGGGTCTAGTTATTACTAAGGTTTGA
This sequence comes from Chrysina gloriosa, assembly GCA_038088585.1. Lineage (NCBI taxonomy): Eukaryota > Metazoa > Arthropoda > Insecta > Coleoptera > Scarabaeidae > Chrysina > Chrysina gloriosa. Next base: position 21,875,289 of record CM076093.1, on the reverse strand, counting down.
TAAAGGAGTGAATGAAGTGTTATCATTAAATGGTGTAAACCTGCCTCCACTTACGTGCAAGGTGCGGCATTAAAATTCGGAGAAGTAAGGGCGTCAGTCTGGTTTGCACTACTTAATGATAACTCATCATCCACTCTTTTATCAAACCTTTGTTATTATTCATTTCAAGGACGGACGCACACTTCCGACTGGCGGCTTCCGATTTTTTTTATTAGATTGAGTATATGCGACGTGACATTAAAACATATGCCATTTTAAACTTTCGATAGCTGGATCTGATGATCTCTTCGGACAAGGGGATCCGATAGTAGAATGTATGCCCCCGATCCTAAATCAACCTTCATTCTATGCCATAAAAATGTTAAAACAAAGGGTAAATAACTAAAGTTGTTACTGTTGCGCGTATGGGGTCTACGGAACTCCCCACGGGTTTGCACAATTAAGGGGCTGTGCCTTCTTCGAAATATATTGTCCAACCTGTAAAATATAGCAGCCTCTGCAGATACTTAATTAATAATAAGTATTATAACAAGTTATACACTAGGATTTCAGTTTAGTACAAGATTCGCAAATAAATAATATTGAAATGCCACAAAATCGTGTAAACAGAGGAGATGGTATTATTCCTTGAATGCGTTTCAGAAATAAATAAGTAGACCCCGGAATGTTTAGGGAAATTGAGCCCCCACCAATTACGTCAGCAACGTATGAATCGCTTAATACGGTTGCATATCAACCCTCCTCGTATAGGTTTGGAAGTTCATTAGTGGTAGGGATAAGGATAGAAAATTGTGATAATCGTTTCCATCGCAAACACTTATTTTTATGAATGAATTTTTAAAAAAAAATTAATTGTGGAAGTCGTTACAAGTCACGCGTTGTAGGATGGTGAGTTTCGGCGCCGGCCGAAGGTACTGTCTGTGTTAAAAAAAATTATAAGATGCACTGGCATCATTTTACGAATCCTCATCGTCACTAAAATGGAAGTCGTCTTCACTATAATCTTCATTTAAATTAATTATTAATTGTTCGGTTCGGACGTCAATTAAACAGGGTTAGTTAAAAGTGTGGAGACGGCGATTTTTTCAAAATACAAAAGTGTTTTATGACATTTCTATCTACATTTTAGAACGCTTCAATTTTTTTTTTCTTCAATTATTTGTGAGTTACGCCTGTCCGCGTATTTTTTGTAAATGGGAACTTGTTAATTTTACTCTACCGTTCGATAGTTTTTTTTCTCTTTCCAATAGTATTTTTCCCTTTTTTTTCGATTAACAATTTGCTATTGTTTCTTGTTTTTCGAAACCGGAATCCTAAGTATTCGACAATTTTTCTTAACGAAGTTAACTGACCGGTCCATTCAAAATCTTCAGGTTGTTTTTTCTCCTAAAGTCCGAAGTGTAATCCTTCAGTTTTATGAAAATTGTAAATTATGTTTCGAAAATCGACTTTTTCGTAATTTTGAAACTCCGTAATTGGGCACTTGTTTAAAAATAGGCGATTTTCATCTGGTGGATTCTTTCACAATCCTTTCAGTGGTTCTTATTGATACATCTGTAGCCCTCAACACAATGTTTTTATTTCTTTCGAATTTTTATCACTTTATATTTTGAAATAAATGAAAACATTATACACAATTCCACGAGCTTGACTGTGAAGCACTTTATTTGCCGCGATTGTTGATGCCATTTTTTAGCAACAAGCGTATTCGATGCATATTTAGTGTTACATAACGCATAAAACGTTGCTGATAAAGAGGAAGAGGATATAAGTTCGACTTAAGGAAGTTCGACTGTAACTATAAAAGAATATTCACAGCATCTTCAGTCCATTATGACCTTTTGATGGTTTGATGGATCTGCCGTCTTACTTACTTAATGTCGTCTTACTTAATGAATTTATTTTATCTTATCCTTTTTTTTAAAGAATCAACAATGGTCTAAATCTGCTCGCCACAAGTCCAAAACTCACGCACCTCAATCTGAGCGGAAACAGAATCAAAGATTTGGAAACGCTGAAGCCCCTGCAGGACTTCAAATACTTGAAGAACTTGGATTTATTCAATAACGATGCCACTACAATAGAGAATTACAGAGAGAAAATTTTCAAACTCATACCTAGTTTGAAATTCTTAGATGGGTAGGTTTTTGTTACACATTCCATTTGAATTATATACAAACAAACGAATTGGTCATTTGGATGCAAGAAACTGTAAGAAATTGGGGAGAAGGGTTTAAATAATCGAAGGGGGAAATTGATAAAATAATGATGAAAAGAATGTTCTTGCTTATCAACACTGAATAGGTATAGTTATGCTTTCATTTCTTTTTCAAGCATTTATTGTGTTATTACAAAAAGATTTGAAATTATGCGACAAAAAATAGTGGGAAACTTAGGAAATTAGAGTGAAAATGAAAAACAAAAGAAAACATGTACGAGGAGCGCTTTTTTAAATTGCTACTATAACTAGGGATGAAATTTGTTATTTATTTTTTTAACTGACTGGTTGCTTTTCATAATATTCACCTTAAAGATTTATACACTTTTGCATGCGTTCAAACCAATTCTTGATACACTTTCCACTCTAAAGTTTGTTAGCTCAAACAGAGGTCCAACTACAGCTTTATAAAATTGCAGGCCTGCCAACTTAATTGGCGTACAAGCGTTTACATACACTGTGTAGTATTTTTGTCCGATTTTGCATTTTAATCCCTGATATATTTCTGGACTTACATTTCTAATATTTCCCTTAATGTTATTTTAACTCGAAATTGCTTCTACAGCTATGATGCAGAAGATAAAGAAGCTGAAGACAGCGATGCTGAGGAGGAAGTTAATGGAAACGAAGACGAATCAGAAGATGAAGGTAAATAATTTTGGATTCTTATGTTTTATCTTTTAATTTGGCGTGGTTGGCGCTCTTGAAAGTTAGTCAGCAATTGCTCGGGACAGCCGGATAATAATTATCGTTAGCACTTGGTGCGTCCACCCCCTCGACACTTGCCATTATTATAGAGGGGCGAACTAGAAAGAGCGAAATTCTTATTTCTTAAGGGAACGGAGGGACAAGAGTCATAGAAGAAAATTTCAATTGATAATAAGGTGATTTCATTATAGAGGGATCTTCGGAAGAAGACGACGAATTAGACGACAGTATGGGGTTGAATGCTGTTTATTCCGAGAATATCGAGGATCTCTCCGATGAGGGCGATTATGAGGCTGGAGAAGAGGAGGAGGACGACGATGGAATTGAGGAGGAAGAAGATGAATTGGGTGAGGACGAAAGTCCAGCACCAGAAGGTAATGTGACAAATTTCTTTATAACAAAATTGCTTACAAAATCGTTACGTTACGTTCGTTAAAGTAAACCATTACACTTCAAATCTTCACAAATTTTTTTGAGCAAACGACATCTTTATGAAAAACATATCAGAATTTGCTGGTCGATTGCTTTTGAGTAAAACTGATTTTTATTTCGAAACGATTAATAAATATATCCCACGAATGTTACAAACGACGCCTATGCAAAAAAACTTCCGAATGTTGAAATAGTGATTCACCTAATATGATAGCACCTAATTTTTACTAACTTCGGAGTAATATAACTTTATCCCTCCCTTTCCAGAACAAATCCGAGGCAAGAAGAGAAAGTTAGAAGAGAGTGATGGAAACTAATTTCTAGTAATGTAGTGATGGGACATGGTTAAACGTGACCAATTTTTAATTGAAAGTTTGTCTCCATTTAGTGAGAAGTGAGACACACCCCTGGCTGTGCTACTCATAGTTAAAACAAACAAACAAAAAAAACGCAAAAACACAAGCAAAACAAACAAGTAAATAAACATCAGGAAGTCAGATTCTACATTTAATAAATAGTCAAAAAAGAAAAGTAATTATCCTAAATAAAATTAAAAAAGAAGGGAAGTCGTCATCGCAAAGGAGATTAGGATTGAGATAGAAACAAGCAGTTAGTTTATCGTTTGGGAAATTTCTAAAAGTGAAAAATGGGAACGGGCAAAAAAACAAAACTAAAACAGTTCGTATTGTAATATCATCATTCTTATTATTATTATTAATATTATTATTGTCAAGATGATTTTGTTATTAACGAGTAATAATAACTAATGTGTACTATGTAGCAGCCAGTTTGAAATAGTATATATATATATACAAAAATAATATATATATATTTTGTATTATACGTACATTTATAGCTAAGTTGGGAATTAAAATTGATTTTTTAATTCTAACGCACTCACAAAAATCATGAAGAAGGAAATATATATATATTCGACATTCTTTTATGATGACAGATTATATTTACGAAGATATATATATTTAAAATTAGCCGATTTTATTTTGCATACACACCAAGTTGTAAATTTATTTAGTGGTACGGAATTATTTTTTAATGGAGTTGTTTTTTTTTATTTCTGGAATGTTGCTTGTGGAGGATATGTTTGCTGGCGTAAATTTGCAAAGAAAGACTGCATTGGAACGTTGATTAAGTTATATGAATTTCGCTTTCAAATTGATTTGAACCCTGATAATCATATAATTGTATATATAATATATGTTATCGAAGAAACACTCCACTCATTTTTTTTTCGTTTCTCGTATCTTCCGTTAGTACACACCCCGATCAAATTTCGTTTACTTTCTAATCGAGTTTCGTTCTAATTTTTATTTCTTGATTTTATACGATGATTAATTTACCCCTTGTATATGTGTAAATATAAAATGATACTAAAGCACTACTCAATGAAAAGTACAAAGAAACCATTAATAATATCTTCATTATTTCCATCCAGAACCTTTACCGTTCGCGTTCGTTGTATCGATAGGAAATTACCATTTTGGGAATTTTTATATTTATTAGGATTTTATCGTAGTCCACGACCAGTTTATATACATATTATCGAATAATCGAATTGAATTAAATTAAATACAGAATAATTGATGGAGCCGGTGCGAATGCGAAACCGTGCTGCCGGCCAAATATATGTTCCACATCAACAGTTCAACATTAAATTCGAAATAATTGTATATTGTTACGTTTTAAGAAAGAAACATGTTACTGTTTTTCATCAATTTTATCTTTGTCTTAGTATTATACATTAAGTTAAATATAAGAGTAGTAGTTTAATAAATAAAAAAAGAGAAAAGAATGTATCTGTATTAACATAAAAGAAGTTATAAATTTTATATATAGAAACGATATGTGCATTAAAATGTTTTTTATAAGAAAAAGAGAAAATTATTTGAGATTTGTATTGTAGTGAACTTTATTGTATAACTCGAAAGAAAACAAAGCGAATGCCATAAAGTTCATATTTATACAAATCCACGAATTTATTGTTGAAGCAGTGACTTGTAAGTATTTAAAATGAAAAAGAAAAAGAGGTTTAAACTATGTTTATATTTAAAATAATGCACACGCGTTTCGCGATACAAAAGATATAATTCACCCCCTGATTTTTGTTATAAGTAAAACCAATTGTAATTTTCTTCAGTGTATTACTTATTTAGTTGTTAGAGATAGTGGTAATGCATTTTTGTAATAATATTTTATTATATAATCTTTTCTAAGCGTAACTTTTGTCTTTCTCTAACGTCGTTATCTCGGTAACCTTTCGTTTTCTCTTCATTTTTCTTATCTCGGAAGGAATGATATACGTAACATGTCTGCCGAATAGAGAGGACACCGGAAGTGTCCCTATATCCGTATAAGCGAGAACAATGCTAATTTAGGCAAAATTCTAAACCGATAGAGATTGTTGGCGCCTGGACTGCAACCTCCGAAGATCGGTGGCGCCTCTTTCGGTCGAGTATCCAACTAAATTCAATCTGGCGCCTCTAGTGGTGTAATGTGAAACTAGGGAGGAGGACCTGGATTACAACCTCCAAAAATTGGGGGCGCCTCTTTCAGTCAAGTGCTGAACTAAATTTAATATGACGCCTCTGGTGGTATAACGTGGAACTACGCTTAGCCTGGACCAAAACCGCTATAGATCGCTGCCGCCTCTAGTGGTTACGCATCGAACTAAACCTAGCCTGGACACTAACTACAAACATAAATGGCGCCCCTGGTGGCCAATACCCGAACTAAGCCTAGTATAGACCAGAACCAACGAAGATCGGTGGCGCCTCTAATGAGTATATGTCTAATTAACGCAGGTAGGTTCGTGCCCAAGCTAAATTCAGTTCAACATTCTTCCGCTAAAGGAGCCACCGACCTTCAATGGTTGAAGTCCAGGCTAAGTTTAGTTCGACGCTTACTCACTAGAGGTGCCACCGATCTTCGTTGGTTGTAGTCCAGGCTAAATTTAGTTCTATGTTTACTCACTAGAGGTGCCACCGTTCTTCGTTGGTTGTAGTCCTGGCTAAATTTAGTTCTATGTTTACTCACTAGAGGTGCCACCGATCTTTGATGATTGTAGTCCAGGCTAGATTTAGTTCTACGTTTACCCACTGGGGGCGACACAGATTTAAATGTTTCTCGATGCTTTTATCGTACGCAAATACCATACCAATAACTTACCGAGCGCATCTAATCATACCAACTAAAGGGTTACGGAACGGTCTTCAAACATATTCGGTTTCTTTAACTTCAAGAGTAACCATCAGTAATCCAAGTTGAAAAATGTTTTATTTTTAATTATGTACAATAAATAGTTAAGAGCGATTATTAAAAAAACACTATTTTATTAGTCATTACAACCATTAAATGCTGTATTGAAATTTCTCGACGATACTTTAAAATAAGCACAATAACAAACGAAAGGTAATAATTATAATAAACACAAGATTAATACTAAATTACTTCTACAAGAAAAAAAAACTATTTTACATCGTGCGTTCAGTCTGGGTGGAGCGGATTTGTCGATAAAAAAAAATAAAAAGACAATCAAACCTCGCATTTAACAAAACCCGGTTAGTTTGTTTCACAATTTTTGTTTGTGCAACAGCTGACTAGATCTATTTGTTTTTTTTTTTTGTTTATTTTCGAATATGGATCGCTCAAAGAGCAAGAGATCGTAAAACTACAAATCGCGGACACCGAGAATTTCAAGTTCGTTTATTTTACTATTTAAAACGTAGATATTGTTCTCATAGACAGTTTATGCAAAATGCAGATTAGAATATAGTTAATTCCCAACTCGATAGTTTAAGCATATGGGCTTAGATCCCGAGTGCCATAAAAAAAAAAAAAAAAGAAACGTAGATATTTGGCAAACATAAAGTGAGTTAAATCAGAAAAAAACATTGATGTATTAAAAGAAATTAGCGCCAATGATTATACTAAACATTATATGCGATTTTATTTGTTCCAGCCTGTCAAGCCTTCAGTAATTATCATGTTTCATCCAAGAAAGTTTTTCGACCTCTGCTCTAGAGTTAGAAGTAGTCTGAGTAAACAGAGGTAACAGCGTACAATTACGAAATAAGTTAGAACAGCATCGCCGACTTCCCACTCGTCAGTACGCTGAATGCGAAGTTCTGTGTATATGTAGGCTGTCAACTTATTTCGCAGTTACCGCTGTTTGCCCAGTCTAGTTAGAACTTATACTTCGCTTACATTAAGAATGCAGTGTGGAGATAGATAGGGCTAGACAATTCTTCGATCTGATTGGTTAATAACTATGCCCAAATTACACAATGCGCAGCACATCTCATGTGACATTTAATAGTCGTCACTTAGTCTAAACATAACCGTACTTTTCTTAGGTTATCCTATTTTGATTGTGCCTCTGTTCAGATCGTCACTTACTACATTCTTTATATGAACTAAGTATATGTTAGTTTATTTAATGTACTTATATGTAAAAAAGGAGAACTTACTCGGTGGTAGTTGGAATATAAGTTCTTAATCAAGCCCTGAGTTAATTGCAAGTCTATTGATATACTTTTTATATATATTAAAACGGATCCATATCGAAACAAACAAAAAGTTAAGAATGTTAGGGAAATTAGACGTAAATGTATATGTATGTAGTTGAAATGAGAAAGTAACGAATACAACAAACTGGCTTTATTCGAATTTTTCACCGATCTTCGCGCCGAAACGGCGTAAAAACGAGATAAACACGTTTGATACTTAATCACGTTTGACAAACGTCGTCAGCGGAACACAAGTCCCGAATGAAAAATGAAGTTCTAAAGTATACATACACTGAAGCATTTTAGCCTCGTTTAAATACTTATACGAAGCGGTTCAAAAGTCTATATGTTTAAGGGATTATAAAATGAAGGATGCACTTAAAGAAAAACGGGACGAAAACTAGTTCGCCTCGAAAATAGGTTTGACTCCTGATTATATCTATCTTCGTTTAACATATTGTAACTACTTAAACGTAGGTCGATGAATTCAGTGACAAGCGTTACATAGTTCATCCTTTTTAAAGTATTGACCTTATTAAATAATAACAAGGGAACAACGGTAACCCGGACTGCCAAAAAAATTGAAATTTTGTGGATTTGTAGAGGGGTTATTGCACTTATTCTTATTGTCAGAATCCCCCGCTTCTAGAGTGGAGGACGCTCTAATACTACCCTCTGAAACATGTGCAATCGTACAATTGTATCCGGACATTAGTCACGGGAATGTCAAATTAGAACGAACATATGCGATGATCTATCGCCCCGTTTGTGTCGGATAACCGAGACTCTACTGTACACATGAGAAGCAAATAAAACAAAGGAAAAAGCATCCCACGTGAATTTTGCTGAACACTGTCCAGGAAGCTGGTGTGAGTGCATAGTGGTACGTATTTCCCGCACTGATTATAAGTCAATTCAATTAAAGAATTATTGTATTGAAAATTAGGCAACCTTGTCGTTTGGCCATGTGATTAAATGTCCGGTGTAACTCTAGGAAGTTTCCCCAATTACCAAGCTCCAAGAACGAGTCGAAATTAAAGTTTATCGTGCTCTCAAGAACAGGCACTTTCAACATTTGCGAGGTAGTTCTTATAATTACTTATGAAATAAAAACACTACTTTCATAAGTGACCATGTACTACCACAAAGTAACGAACAACTCAATCACGCGTTCTTATAGTTACTTGTGAGATCGTCGAAATTATTTATTAGAGCTAATATTATAAATCGACGAGTGCAACCATCATTTTATAAAGGTATAACATCAGTTGATAACGTTGCTTTCGAAACACCTTGCATAATCTCCACTGATTCAAAATTAATATGATAAAATCAATACAAATTTTCGAAAATAAGTGAAATCATGGAAATATGACATCGATAGTTTTTAAACGTTAACACGCATACTTACAACGAGGTTTTTGTTACACAATCTTTGAGGTTTGTCGTATAAAAAGGAAGAAAATTTCAATACAACGGTTTACAATTTTTTTTTTTCTGTTTTTTCGCCAAGAGGGAAATCACCGCATGTATAAATAAGCAATTTATTACGGATATGTTTTTAATAATAATACTTATTTTATTTGATTGGAGCGAAACTGAATAATCACAATCATCCCTATGGATGGTACAAATTCCATGATGATCGTAAATTTTTATCGAATCGATTATAACAATTCCGCAGAAGAAACGAAAGAAAAACAATAATCTGTACATATTTACGAACTAATTAAGTATTATTACATTTATTTATGAAAAATACACGAGAATGTACACATTGTATCTTTCCTGTCGTGTGTTTTTGTTAATTAATAACATTATCGTTCGATTTGAAAAAACAAAAATTTCTCGATGCCTACTTTTTCGAATACAGATTGGTATTTTTTTCTCGAGTTTTTTTCTTTCTCTTTTGATTGTTTTCGAGGAATTCGGCTCGCAACAAAATCTATTGGGAAAACAAAAAAACAACAAAAAACTTATCAAGTGTCGACCTTAGCTTATCCGGAGAGATCATTAGTAAATACGAAGCTAACGAACTTAAAAATTAATAAGGAGGTTTAGAACGTCCCTCGTTAGGAACAAGCCGTGGTCTGTTTATATCACAATTCTGTTTTCTTTTTTTTTCATCTTTGTTAAATAGGACAGTGGTTTTTCTTCGTTGAAAAAATTGAACGAATTTTCAACACGACCGATGATGATAAAACTATATATCACAATTAATCTAAATAAAAACTAAATCCTTGTACTGAATGTAAATTCTTAAGTTATTGCATCTTAATAGTAACACAATTACAAATAACATCATTAACTCGATAAAATGACAAACGAAAATAGTTACATTTCAACTTGAGGAAATGACAAAATCACTGTCCTAAGAAACAACTTATGTCTACATTTACAAGAATTTTTATTATCATTATTTAACTTTAACGTTGTAAACCACAAGAAATTATACTAGCGTACAAGCACTTCTGAGTCGAGTGTCTCTTAGTTTCTTGTTTGTTTGAACACATATATATATATATAATGTATAATACATATCAAAGCAGTCTGTGGCACTATTTTGTAATGCTTCAGCTCTGTTTAACGCGCTTTCGAGGAGGACCTATTGGAGGAATTTGTTGGGTGGCTAGAGCTCGAAATGCTTCCGCTATCAAATGTGGGTGGGTTTGGATCATCGACTTCCAACCGGGAGTTTCCATCACATCTGTTGCATGTCTGCTAACAGGAAACAAAAGTTCATTAATTACATGTTTCCCTCATTACATACACGAAAAATTTAACAATTAAAGTACAATGATCGAATATAGCGAAAGATATGTACGAGGGATGTTTCTAAAGCTCTATGAATTTGGCTAATTGTATTATTTCATCGATTTTCATCAAAATTGCGACTTAGTTTTTCAATATAATCCCCACTGTATTGAATACACTTATCCCAACGAGAATATAATTTCCTTAAACCGTTCTCAAAGAACATTTCTGGAGTCCCCGCAGTCTACCCCGTTTCAGATCTCAAATCGAACATCCCGCAGTGGTTCTTTCAAAATCTGGAACGGATAAAAATCACTAGGAGACAGATCTGGCGAATAAGCTGGACGTACATGAAATTCCCAGCATAATTCGTTCAAAACCTCCTTCGTTGTAATAACGGACGCTTTTGCAGCTTTCCAAACCGTTTCTTGCAAAGCCCCTGTCGCAGTGGGCAGTTTATCTTGGAGTGGACCAACAGATGAAGAATCAGGCTAAACGCTGATAAATGCATTGCGGTCAGGTTCACAAGAGAGATCTGTATTCCAGCTGATAACGTTTTTGTTGGGAACCAACGACTATGGTCGAGACTTGACCGCCGTCTGATCTTGGGTGCCCACTTCGGAAAAGTGATGGCTTTCATTGTGTCTTTCTCTTTGGTATTTCCCCCATCGTCAGATCTTTTCCATTGTGATTCAGTCGCGTCTTCCATGATTGCAGAATCAGCCGTACGGAAGCACGTTTGTATCAGTCAAGTAGCTGAGGTATACTACACAATATTGCACGGGATGGCAATAAGACTTGTCTCTGACCAATAACGTGACCTACAGAATTTGCGCAATGGAACCAGACTCAAATTCCTAGAACATTCGAAACATCTCTCGTATGTATGGCCTAACAAAGCAACACCGAAAATCCGGGCTCCCAAATAAAAATTGAAATTTTGATGTAAGATTATTGCAATGATTCTTATCGGTGGAATCTCCTATTTGGGGAGTAGAGGGCGCTCTAATGAAAATACCATCCCTTCAAATTTGTGCAAATATCCCAAAAACTATTGGAGATAAAAAAAGGGTAAGACAAGTTTTTAATTGCTTGAAGAGTACTAAATGATAGCATAATCGTCATTTCAAAATTTATTACTTCCAATAGAGAAACTACCCCCACCCCAACTCTTTTGAAATGATGATTACGCTATCATTTAGTACTTTTCAAACAATTACAAATCTGTCTTAACTATTTTTCAATATCTCCAATAGTTTTTGAGATATTTGCACAAATTTTAAGGGATGGTATTTTCATTAGAGCGCCTTCCACTCCACAAATATACATTGGACCACTCTACAAATCCACAAAATTTCCATTTTTTTAAGGAGTCCGAATTGTTAGTGTTCCCTTGTTAGTAGGGTGGTCCATGTCTCACATTGAAAAAATGTACCAACTTTCGTTTAAACGAACTCCCTGTTCCATTTTGTGATTAAAAAAATTAAATTTTATTCAAATATCTTTATTACAGGAAGTGGCGCCCTCTGCCTCTTATAAATATAATCCACTCCTGAAATTTTCGACTTTTATCCTTAAAGACTTAATCTTGCATTTTGCATTTCGGTCGGGTTTGTCGCGTTTAAACTTACACGAAGAAATAACCTAAACAGTACGAATTTTGAGGTTATTTGGCGCTGGGGATTCCCCAGGGTTTCGTACGAGAAACGTTTTACCTCCTTTTTTGTTGACCCGAACGTTTGTTAACGCTTTTAACATTTAAGGATATCAACTAAGATACTCACGTGTTAATAAAATCTATAGCTTGAGCCTTAAGTTGATCGGCGCTGTGCAGGTCCGCCAATATTAGAATTTCCGCGGCGTTTTCTATCGATAGGTTAGTGCACAGCGCCTCTTCACACATCACTTTTAATCTTTCCAACGCATACTGAAATGGGAAAGGAAGATGAAATTAAATTGAGATGTTCAATCAACGAAATGATAAAGTAACAAATGATTTCGAAGTAACGCGAACACCACAGAAGCAATTCGTGATTCCAACTCGTTGCGTTTTTTCTTTACTACTGGGTTATTCTAAAGATTCACGCGAGATGCCAAATCATCACTTCGATGGAAATCATCTTTTTTAACTTACTTTGTCAGCAGCTGCTAAAAGGTCGTCCGCCATTTTCTCGAGGTTTGACGCTTTCCCCGTGTAGATGAACCGCAACATCTCCCGTAATACTTCGTGGTCTACGTCCGTTATGTCTACCCTATTATGCTTTCGCTCTTCCATTTCGTGCTCGAACATCGCCTGGAAGACTGGACTGCGTGCTAGAACAATGAGAAAATCAATCTGCAACCAGAACGGAAATCGTTCAAAATAACAACCTGATGCGATGGAGTTTTGACAAGTTTCTTGTATTGGTTACTGCTCATCATTGTTTGTAACCTTAACTTTTATTAAAGAAAACCTTGACTTTCTTAAAAGAATTACCTGTAGCGCCTGTGCAAACTTAATCATAGATAGACAAAAGCGACAAAGCGTATCGGCAGCTTTGATGTTCATGCTGTCGATTTAAATGTGCTCGAAATAGCTCAGAAGTTAGCTAACGCCATTTTGAAAATACGAAAGGTGCACATTTGTTCGTATTAATTGAAAATATTTGAGTTTTGGATATGTTAAAAGAATAGTATTTGCTAAAAAGTTAAATCAGTGATACACAACAATAATCCTACATTTTAATTTTAATGTGCACACACCATCTCAGAATAATAACATTAATGAAGTTAGCCAAATATAACAGTGTCGTCGTATTTAGAACATGGTTCCCGACCATGCGCATACAGAATTTACCACTAGATTTTCTAGCTTTGTCGCTTCTCTCTATCCTGTGACTATGCACTTCCACATTTTCGAGGTGTACCTAATGGTTTAAATATCGCAAGAAGAGGTATAATAAAACCAAGTCGAATTGGTGGACGGGAAATATGCGAACTAATTTGCACTCTCTTTGCCGCGCACCTCCCTAGCCCATCATTTTGACAGCTGTATAGTGCTATTTAGAATTTTGCATTTTCTGTGTGCGATTTAGTTTAACTGGCTTCTACTTTAGTCATTTAAGAGCCATGTATGTGTTACCTTACCTTTCGTATTACAGTATAAATCTTCAGTTTATTCTTTTGATCCGAGCAACCAAGCTATAAAAACCTAGGTACCACTTACACCCTTTTAATCAACACCAGAAACATTGCATACTCAAGTGACTGGCTGGGATGATATAGACCAGAGGCCAAGAACAAATAAAGAAGAAGAGGTACTTTTGTCATTTACATTTTAATCTTCCTCTATAATTTTGTTGTTTTATCAAGTGAGCTTTTCTAAAAGCCAGATACTATTTGTTTAAGCAGCGAGTGAAGTAAAAATTTCATAACCTCTTTTTCATATACGAAATAAATTTACGCTTATTTTTAGTACTTTTTGACTTTGCCATGGCAAACCGAAAATCCTCGAGTTGTGATGATTTAACTCTACTGGTGTTAATAATTTAATTTTGTGGAAGACAACCAAGCAGGCTCGTATGCATTTTCTGTTAACCAAGTAGTAAACAGAGTTGCTGCTTCGACTAGCAAATCAGAACTAAATATTAGTCGTATTAGACAGAGAATGTGTAATACTCGTAGTACTGAGCAACCACAACCAATCATGTTCCAGTGTGTCTGAGAAAAAGCCATCGATCAAACCATCTCGTAAAATTGTTCTAGATGATGCAAATAAGTAATATGTTTACATTTATAATGTTGCTATATTATTATTAATTACTTATAAAAATTGTAGGTGTGTACTTCATAGTAAAATACGATCACTATATACTGTTAGCAAGACTGTATGTACGAGGAAACTGAATTCACAGGCTGCAAGGAAATTTTACGCAAGATAATTCTTGGTATGGGTTATAAATTTTTAAAATGTCGGTCTAATAGAATATCTCTAATGGAACGCTATGATATTGTTGCATGGAAAGTACGCTGTCTAGAATTTTTAATGCAGTGAAGAAAAGGCTTGTTACATATCTTGATGAAAGCTACGTGCATAAAAATTATACAGTTGAAAAATGCTGGCAAAGTATTGAAGAAGAAAGAGAAGAAATTGGGGGTATGGTAAAGAGAAAAGTGGCAAAAAGAAATATAGGCTCCGGTGGAAATCTGGAAACATTAATACGACAGGCATTTACTGAGGTGTCTCCTGATATATGGAAGGCAGAATGCAGAGACAAAAAATATTGAAAAGTAATACATCGAAGGGGACTCTTTATTCGATAATGGCAATGAATTCCTTTATTCATGTAGATGACTCTGATGGTGAATTTGAATTTACTAGTGACAGCAACATTTAGAATCACAAAATTAAGTGCGCTTAAAATTTGTTCTGTTTACATTAGTATTTATTATTATTACTATTATTATATTTTATTATTGTATGTATAATTAAGATATATATTCTATTTCATTGCTTAACCATATGAAAATTTCAGTTTCGAAACCTGCATTTTATATTATTTTTTTCGTTTCTTCCTTATCCTGAGATATTTGGAATTGTGTCAAATGAAGCATTTTCTTTGGATACAATATACTAACCTAATTGAAATGGTGCAAATGTATTTTCCATCCAATGTTAACTATGTCCGTATACTAATATATGTATTAAATTATAGTTTTAACCGGGAGTAGATTGTATTAAAACAAATAAAGCAAATAAAAATATAGTTGAATTGCTTCTTAAA
Organism: Chrysina gloriosa; assembly: GCA_038088585.1. NCBI lineage: Eukaryota > Metazoa > Arthropoda > Insecta > Coleoptera > Scarabaeidae > Chrysina > Chrysina gloriosa. Next base: position 21,859,891 of record CM076093.1, on the reverse strand, counting down.
TTATGATTATAATTTGATGTGATTGGAAATAACTATTGGACTATGAACATCAAAGGTTTTTTGTTCAAATACGTTTTGCTTAGAAATATTTTAATTAACCGCGCCAAGATTTTGCTTTTGACTCTACATAACAAAACGACTGTTGCGCTCGACGTGCCATATCTACCTGGTTTTACTAGAGATAGTTTTATCCATTGTGATTTGGATGAAAACCAAATAATTAGTTTGTGTACAGCAGAGCTTTGGGATAGGTCACTAGTGTATACACGTCATAAACACGAGTTGAAGGTGGAATACAAAAGAAGAACAAGCTCTACTGGATAACCAACATTTGAAACAACCCACTAAGATCGATGGTTACTGTTGAGACCGTTGGGTCTCAAGGACACTCATTCCCAACTACTTGACAGATTAAAGACCACGTTTGGTTGATGAGTACATTATTATTATATAAGGCGTTGGAATGTAAACAATGTATCACTGCATCAAAGGGGAAGGCTACATTCGTCAAAATCTTAAGTGTTGAGGATGCCAGCAATGAGGAGGGTGGGACTGGAACAATGTATTCAGCGAGGAATCGCACGGTTTCGCAATCGCCATTTTTGCTCTAGAACAGCCTAGAGTCAAGGATTGGGGAGTTATAACCCCCTGGTAGTCAATCATCAACCATTTCTAATGTTGCTTGGCGTATGATGGATCAATCGACTTACCTGCAAGTATGGACTTGTGTGCTTGAAACTCTCTACCGGCGACGGATAACGTTACATCGCTGAACTTCTGGTTCTCAAACAGCAGCCCCAGGTCATCCGAGAGTCGGCATTCAGGAACTTTGAACTGTACGGTATTTGATTGCCCCGATATATTAACACTATCTGCAACGACGCTTACCTGGAAAATTTGAAAGTGCGTGAATTGAAGTAAAACGATAAGTCAAATAGCAGTCATCACTACGGCTCGGTGTGTCCATCTTATTTGACACTTTATTAAGGGAATACAGATTAGAAAAGAAAATAAGAAAATGAGGAGGAATGCTGATAGGGAAAGGGACTTACGTATTTTATCATTTTATGTTTTAAAGCCATGTGTGTAGATGATATAGATTGCGGAACGAAACTTAATTTCGACTAAAAATTTTGAAAATTAACCAAAGTTGATGTTAGATCATGTTTAAGAAAATTTACGTGGATTTTAATTTTTGTTACAAAACTTCATTTTGACAGAAGAATGTCAAAACACGCTGCGCCGTAAATCTTCCGCGAGAAAACATGCCCTGTAAAGCGAAACGTTGAGGATCCCTGTACTTTTGCTTCCACACCTCGGCACCGCATACCAATTCATTCTGGAATTATAGTGATGTAGTGCCCGTCACGTATTAGACAACCGCGTTATACCCCTTGCTCGCAGTGAACGCAGGTGACCTAATTTGTATGGTGATTGAGTCAGGTACACGCCTGAGTTTTGAACGCAACGATCTCGCAGGTAAACCCCCAATCATTCGACCACGCCGGGTTTCGGTAAAAAGGAATATTTCAATGGGTTGAGAAAAACGGAAAACATTTACTGTCGTAGTAGGTGGAAGAAACATACATTTTGGAGCTCAAGACGTGCTCTTAAAGCGCGGTAGGGAAACTTAAAATGTAAAAATATCGACTTTTATTTCGAATGCTAACTGCAGATCCCATCGACGCAATGGCGAAAACATTCAAAATTGGCCGAACTTCTCCAGTCAAGTCCACGACCTGGACTCTTACTCGCCAAAGGAGCATAAGTTTTGTAGATACTAAAATCCATGACAGATACGTTAATCCGTAACTGGAGACATAATAACAGATATTTATTTTTTAAATTTATTACGGATTAAATGGTATTCTCGTGAAAGTGTAATATCTATCAACAAAGATCACGTAATACATATTTTGAAAGTTAATAAACATAGATACGTAGGCAATCTCGCCCACCAAACAACTACTACCCATACAAAAGCATGCGTAGGAGACAGTTTACACAATTCCTGTAAAACAATTAAAATGAATAAGAACCATCTGAAGGCAGCAACTGACTTGTAATAGAACATTGTAATGTAACACGAAGTCGAGAAGCTCGCGACGAACAGTCGTGTCTCACTATTAAATGTATGCTCGTTGCGAGCATTACATTACAATATTTTGCTCAAATCAGTGGAGGCCTTATCGTTCTGTTACGGTTTCATGAATTTGATTTTCGACAGATTATTAATTATAATTAGCATTACTCACCTCGCAAAAAATTGTTAATTTATCATCGGGCAACAATCCATTCGCTTCGTCAAGAAGAAAGTCCCTGCGGATGAACTTCTTGAATCCCCAGTCTTTTCCCTGAACGAACCTATACGCGCGCTGGCTCTCCATCGCTTTCGTCTCCTCCCGCTTCGCGTTTAATATGCTAAACTTAAATTTCGCTCTAACTTCGCTCTTGTTACACGACACTAGTAATAAATATAACGACAGGTAGTCTTTGCTCTCTTCATCTAAACCTTTGGGATTGACACGAAGACACCTGAGAATCATAAAATACATTTTACAGTCCGGTCGAATGCGATGGACGTTTCGATCATTACGAGCCATCAACAGGATTTCTTTCTAGTATTGACTCATACGAACATCTGACCTTCATTATCGTCGCGGGGTATGATAAAAGATGATGCTCATAATGAACGACACGAAGTTTCGAAAATTCGAAGATGAAGTTATTTACCATTTTAATTTGTCATTTGCTCCTGCCGAGAACGTGGAAGATTTCAATACTTCTCCCATTTCTTCGCGGCAAAAACTAAAATTATTAATAGTCCACATATAACTAAACTTAACCACTTTGACCTGAAACACGAGAAATTCTTGTTTTACAATATAAACGGGTGTGTAATGGCGGATGTCGAAACACTAACGCTAACGCTACCTTCCATTTGCCGCAAAATTCTACGTAATTTTTAAGTTTACCTTGCGACGTCCCATGTTGCACGTGTTCTTAGAAAGCAAAATTTGCACCGAAAATCTTTCCCGCTCACACATATTATTCTTATACTCAAAATTTGCTGTTAAAGCTGTTAAAATACGAGGAGAAGCAAATGGAGGGCAACGAAACTTATTTGTAACTCTAATAAAAGACATTGCGCAATGTCCCGGTATGATTAAAACGCGGGAGATATCTACGCACGCCACTGAAACCAGAAAATCTTAAATTTGCACTTAATAGGGCAACATTCTAACGCCAGCCACTGGACGTGAGTCGAAAATCGCTTCACACTACATTTACGCCGAAAATATCAATTTTAAGAATTTACACTAAACCAAAAAGTTAAAATTTTCATTTTGACATTCTATAATTTGTGATCAACGACCAGATGATAGCAGAATATAATTTTAAAGTGTTCGTTCTTTCAAATTAGAAATATGCGACGCGAACTTTTAGGTTCACCCCGTGTACCCGATGGAAAAACATCAACCCTTAGATCACGCTGTACTATTTTGACATAAATTAAATCAAACTTTGTGATTACGAAAATACTTACGTACGCCACTGAACCACGATGAAAAATTTCAAATTCAACGTCAAAAATCATTTTGAAATATGTACACGGTCATTAAATGCCAATTTCGGTACGAAATGTCAAATTTGACAGGTACCCAAAACTGCGACAGGAAGTATTTTCGCTTTCGTAATTTACGATTATCTCACACGTAGGCCACTGAATTCATTTTTTTATATGCCGATTGAAATTATGGCAATTAAATACTTTCGAAAATCGTTTGGAAATATCGATTTTGAATAAATAAATGATTTGAGGTGATCCATATATCCCCTTATAATAGTTTTAATGACCACACGAATGCGAGGGCATGCCACTGGGAAATTTAATAAAACATTCTTAAATTTGAAATCTGCCTGAACATCGAATTGGTTCCGAATATAACCTTCTTTCAAAAATAGAGAGACGAATATAGGAGTTTTTAAGAGATAAACTTTATGATACAAATGGAAGTGGATTGCGATTAACGCACGTCCCTGGATTCAAAGGAAAATTTCTAAATATTGTATTCAAAAAAAAAAAACGTAGAATAAAATTGTTTGGAAATAACGATTTTGAAAAAAAGGTTTGAGATTATCCATCCTTGTCCCCTATAACTTTTTATTGACCACGCAAAACCCTACTGCACGCCATTGGACCATCATTGAAAATTCTTAAATTCTAAGTCTGGCTGCACGTCGAATAGGTTTTTAGTAAGAAAAAGCCGTCAGACGAATACAAATTTTAACAGGACGTGCCACTGGATTTAAGTAAGAGTTCAAAATGATCGAAATTATGACTAGACTTGCTCAATTTGCGCCAATACTACTACAACTATCTGAAACGACTGTACAACAAATTGAGCAACATTAATTATGACAACGATCAAATAGTTTCGAAATGGCGATTATGAAAAAGAAGAATTTTGAGAGTATGCATCTTCGCAGCTTATACAGAGTTATCGAGAATGATTGTACACCACGTGACCGGTGATTTTCGTTTTCATACGTTTATATTATTTGTATGTCACTAAGGATCATATACAGCATTTGACAATGGCCTACAGTCATTATTCACAATTTTTGCTGTCATTCTTTAGGTTTTTGTGCCATTATTTTTATTATACATTTAAAGTAACGGAACACAGTTGTTTCATCACATTTCTGTGAAGATAAGCTAAGTGAAATATGATTTAGCATAAAATAATTATTTTTATATTACTACTGCCTCTTATACGTTACGCACAACAGTACAACTATTACCAATTACAGTTGTTTGGGAGACCTAATTTGATAGTAACGTGGTGTACAGGAATTGTTGATAGCACTGTATTTTTCAACTAAATACACGCCACTGGATTCGAACGAAAATTTTCGAATTTCAAAGTCGCAAAGAAAGCATTTGCACATAAAATCGGGACCGAATTCCGACAAAACGTGATTCTCGTCCTCATAATAGGTGACTAGTAACACGAACGTCACTGAATTCTACGATATATTGACATTGCAAATTTCTGATTCAACACGCGCAATGCACGCGTACGCCACTGAATTTGAAGGAGACGAATTTCAAATATCACTTTCGAAATCAAACTATGTCAATTTTTTCGAAAAGCAAGAAAAAAAGAAAGAAAAATTTTGGCACAGTGTGCTTTTGTTCTTACAGTTCTTGATTGGTAGAACGTACGTTGCTGAATTCAAAACAAAAAATCAAAAATTGATTTTCGAAATTGTTGCAATAACCAAATAGTCTCAAAAGTTCGCTTTTCAAAGAAGACAATATATAATTATAGATAAATTGACGTACGTCACTGAATTCAGGGTCAAAACTATAACGGAAACTACCTTTAAAATCGTGTTGAATCAGTTTGAAATTTATAAAACGTGATAATTACGTACGCCAATGAATTCAAATGCAAATTTTAAAATATAATCTCGACAAAACTTGCAAATATGATTTTTTTTGAAAAAATAAGAATTTTGTATTACATTAAATTTTCATTATACTCCCACGAGGTGCTAAATTTAATCGGTACAGTAGGCGTGTATGTATTTATGTATTGTTCTCCATCGGATGCAACCCGAGGAGACAGACCCACTCACCTGTGTATAACACCAGTTCTCGGCTACGGGCGTGTTGACTTCCTGTGGCGGCGGGCTCGGAACACGACTCACAGCCATGCTGCTCGTCGGATGCAGGTTTGAAGTTACCCGAGCTGTCTGCCCGGCTGAGCAATCACTCACCACCGGCAGTCTGAAATAGACGAGATCATCTTCAGTACAATAATCGCAAAAGAAAACCGAGAACGGGCAGGTTTTCCCGAAAATTTGTCGGTAAATCAAAGCTACCATTTTCATTCTACTACCAAACTAATTTTTTCCAAGGGTATTTGTTACGAATTAATTCCAAGAAATTAAGATATTGCAATCGGTTGTCGCCTCAAGTACACTAGATTAGGTGGATGATACGTTTTGATTAAAATTGCAAGGTCGATATTCGAGGAGATATATCGATTTAATTCAAATGGAATGAATTATAGATCTTTCTTCTAATTTGAATTTGCCGCCAATATTATCTTGGCAACATCCGGGTTAAAATGGGGAACCTGATTGTTGTAGATGACAAGTAGATTATATTTGAAGGCTCATTATAAATGAGATCAATGACAAACATGGAATCAGCTTCTTAGAAGCGAACGGCTCTATGAGGCTATCAGTGGCGTGCGACGTATTGAAACAGTTGTTTCTCGTCACTTATCAACTGTTCAAACACATTATACGCAACTGATATCGTCATACCGTCGTTCGCTTCTAGGAATGGACATTTAAAGGTACAGTATAACTTCGCTAAACCGAACATACATTAACTCGGACACTTCAGTAATTCGGACTTTACTACAATTCGGATAATTTTGTGTCATTTACCTCTAAAATCGTGTAAATTAGTACATACATACATATAAATGCATATCAACGTGCCTCAATTGTCAATAAATTTCAGGGAATCCCCTCATTTTCTACCTCAAATGCCTTGCCCTCACCCTTTTTAGGTGACCTCATTCTCAGTTTGTGGACGCTAGTACATGTGCAGTTTTTAATTAAAATGATGTGACGCTAGAAAGCACTCACTCTTAAAAATAAGTGCAAAATTTTGGACGTTCTTGAAAGTGGGAAAAGTATTAGCTTCTTCGCCCAAAAGTGTCGAAATCAACAATATATAACATTAAACAAAAGAAAAAGAAAATTAGATCGTTTGTTTGAACTACATTTCAAGGACCAGATACGTACAGTTTTTTTGAGTTATAAATCTAAGAAAATTAAAATAAAGCCTGTGTGTAGATTCCAAAAAAGTTATTGGTCAAAGTGATCATCCTAAGGTGGAGAAAGCTTTGTATACATGGCTCTTACAACAAAGAACCCTTCATGTACCAAATTCAGCGGAAATTTTACGTGAAAAATCCAGATTTTTTATAGAGAAATAACTGAGAAAGACTTTTTAGCAAGCTCCGGTTGGTTGGATAAATTAAAAATGGGGCATGGAATTAGATTTTTAAAAATTTGTGGGGAAAAAGTATCTAGTGACACATAGATTCCTACAGTTGGTTAACAAAATAAATTTATCAGAAAGCCAGGTGTATAGCGCTGATGAAAGTGCTGCATTTTGAAAAACTTTACCAACTACCACTTGGGTTCATGAAAGGGAAAAGCTGACTTCCGGTAGGAAAATTTCTAAGGTTTGAATCACATTCATGCCTTGTTCAAATGCGGCAGGCACCCACAAGTACCACTACTCGTGGTTGGCAAATCCCTCCACCCCAGATGCTTTAAAAACGTTAATCTTCTCGTCGAGTATAGAGCCGGCAAGAAAGGGTGGATGACCCAAGCAATTTTCATAGTCTGGTTCAAAAACTGTTTATTATTAAACACGTAAAAAATTTTTACGGACGAGAAAAATTTTCCTCAAAACGCGCTTGTTTTAAATGACGATCACATCCAGCAGAAGATGTATTAAATTTTGATCCATATTTCAAAGTTATGTGTTTACCACCCAATTGCACAGCCGTAATACAACCAGTGGATCTAAATTTTATTCAAAATGGCTTACAGAAAACAATTATTGACGCACTTAATATCGCAAGACGACGATTTAAGAAAGACTATGAAGAGCTACAATTTGAAGGAAGCTGGCATGAACTTGCATGAATCACGGAAAGCTATAACTGAAAAGGATATCAGTAAAAGTTGGATGCTACAATCAAGCACAACGATGCTGTTTGATCATTCGCCCAATGCATTCAATGGGCAGAAGAAAATAACATTCCAAAGCAAGAGGTTCTTTTGTAGAGAAGATTGAAAGAAAAGACCAGTATGCAATTTTTAGAAAACTATTTTTGAAGAGTGGTACCTGAGGAAATGGTCTAGGCGGCACTTTTCAGGTAAGCCTCTTTGTAGATGGTCAATGCCCAAATTGACAACAAACTGGCTCCAAAGAACTAGGTCCATGAACATAGTAAAATCCCTTAAAACAATGGAAATCGCGCTGTGTTCGGACAAGTTTGAAGTCAAGGTGATGTTTTTGAACACATAAACGATTATATATCGACCCATTCGAGGAGGGCACGATGACATCGCTGGACACAGAAACAAGAAGAGCTTCGAGTCAACCGTGTTGATCACACAGCCCCCAATAAGTGAGTATTTGCCATTCAAATCTCCAAGTCGGTAAAACCGAGCCGTCGCCCGAAAAAGTGGTACATACTAGTCGTTTGAAACTTGGTCTTCCTCGTCAAAGTTCAAAAACAGAACGCTAACGAATACCGGGGAATATGCTGAGTGAGGGCCTTCAATGGAAGGTCGTGAGTTATCCAGCACTAGATTCTAGGAAAAGGCGAAATAATTTTCAAGCTTGCTGTTTCTGATTGACGTTCCTCCAAATTACTGAAGAGAACCCATCGAAACATAACATTTTCCAGACGCTTCTGTTTTCGGGAAAAGATTGTGGTGTATCTGGAAATATGTTATTGATTGAATTTTTCATGGGGTACGCAAAATTTAGCTAGCGCTTGTACCCTAGACTGGAGTGGTTTCATTCCACACCTGGTATTTGACGTTTATTGACTGTGGATGTGTCGAAATACATGTTCGAAAGATTTCAAATTTTTGTGGTAAGGATGATTAGCTGGCGGGATCTAAGTTCAAAATTTAAGCGGTCCGGGGGTGGTCCACTCAGTCCCGCTAAAAATTGAATTGAATTGAAAATACCTGGGTTCATTGTTAACAAGGGGTAATAATCCGATTGTTTAATGCGTGATGCTCATCACATCACTGCGTACCATACCAAAAGGATTGGTGCACGCAACCGGATGTAAGAGCGAAGATACGGAGTCCTTGATGCCTCCCTTTGTAGGCTCTGTTCCTCTCTGAAGCGTTAGTGCCTCACTATTACTACGGTAAAGATGAGAACCATATTCTTTGAACATATCGACGATGCCCTCGATTTGTACAATCGCAAATTTTGAACTGTTATTGTATATAACGTAAATATTACGCGTCAAAATCGGATAAAGCGAACATTTTCGAAGAATTTCATTTGACGCACGTTACGCAATGAAAAGTTCAAACGCATCGCAAAATATAGTACAAATAGTCGTAAAAAACGCCAGATACCAATATCGAATAAAAGGAAATCGTGCTAGTGGTGACCCCTTCTATGTATAACGAACGCAGAGGTATTACGAATCTATTTCAGAATACTTTCTACACTTATTTTATGATTATTGAGCAATAAAAGTAGTACATAATACGTCGATAAAAAGTAATGTTCGATGTGCTAATTTTACGCGTTGTCGCAACAATAAGCTTCATGCATTTTGTTTTAAAAATAATCGAACAAAAGGTAGAAATGCACTTATCATCATCCATCGTTGGCGCTATCATTTTACAGAAAAAGGAACGTTGTGCCCCGGTATGAATTACATTACGTGTGAATGGAGCGGTTTCGAAAGAAAGTTGGGAGACGAAAATGCGTGGGTGAAAGTCACCTAGAAACGCACAACGCTGTATGACCAGCAAATATAGGTATTACTTTGTTTGGGATGTTATGAAACGCTTTTTTCCTATTGTAAAGATTGCAGTAAACCTACAAATCTGTGCATCTAATTTTAAATATTTTTAAAGCGCGACCTTCTACAAAAAAAAAAAAAAAAAAGAACGCCATTTACATCATCGAAATTTACGGGTTCTCTTTTTCGGGGCTCATTGTAATGGAAATTTTAGTGTGTAAATATTAATCTATTGCAACAAGAAACAAAAACGATTCCTATCGCGGTTTTAGCAACACATACAATCAGTGTTTGTAAAAGAAAACCGCAAATAGAGGACGTTTAAGTAGAATTTGTGTCATAGTCTAAATTACGCGCTAGGTGTATTGAAGGTTAGGTTTCCTTGTTTAAACTGTCAGTTTGACACGCTACGATGATTGGGGGTTCGAATATGACGCAATCAAACATTGCACATCGGCCAATCAATACGTAAGGTTTCGGTAGTGGGTTATGTTACGGCCCGATTTTGTTTTTTAAAACAATAACATTGGGGATTCCTATCGATGTAGACTACCTTGTGCATGAGAATTTGGATTCTTAAAAATATACCGATAAATTTATATTATTATTATTATTGTAGAAGAAAAAACAAAATCTCTTTTAATATTCGATTGTACATAAATAAACATAACAGATAATCTCGACACATTTATTCACTTCTCGTCTTCATAACGTAATAATCATAACTAACTTCTCTCACGACTAGCTATATTTCAGCGTTCCCTACAAACCTGGACAGCATTGCCAACGTAAAATTACGCGGCAAATTTAAATTTAAATTTCTGAATACTGCATTTTTATATATTATTATATTTATATCATTCTCGTATTAAAGCAAAAATTATTAGTGCATACACAGGACGGGACAATATTGTAATTGGGTAGTTCCCGAACATTTGCAAAACCCTATATTACAAACCATACATATAATATTACATTATTATAAATTAATTAGCACATACATTTGTACTCGTACTTGTGGCGCACAAATTTCAATCGAAATATAATCCAAAGACCGTCGGGACGTCTGTTCTGGTAGTAGTTGTTTCCTAGGTGAGCATTACCCACCACCTAATTAGAAGATTAGGTGATTTGCAGGCCCTAAATTCCAAAAGCTCTTATCCGTATAATATGTTGCAATCTTGCGCACAGAGTACCCAAATTATCTAAACCTGTTAAATCATAACTGAATGAGATTCGGCATGTCTACCAACTTAAATTCTAAGCTATTATAAACAAACGCTGCGCGACGAAGAAAAAGGTGCGTATAGTCGATCCAATTTAGCAACTGATTTACGTCATCGAAATTTATGACGTTCAATCAAACGTTGCCGTATTAGCTCACAAAAGTAAAATTATAGCCGGTTTCGGTGGTATAGTATTATCCTTTGCACGCCGGTCTCTATAGTCTGCCCCCAATCTTTTATTTGGGTGTACAGATCTTATGAGCATACTCTTGCATTGTAGTCAAATCGTCATATCATAAATTTAGGTTATCTCTACATTAGTATTTGACAGTTCATACAATGAAAACAACCTTTATTCAAGTTATTTCTTCAGAACAAAAATTAATTGCTGTCATTCATCATTTCAGCTAATATACAACTTGCAACATACCAACTCAATATGGAAATAGCTTAATTAACAAATCTTAAAGGAGACCCAAATCCTATCTAAATGAACATCTCAGATACGAAGCACAACTGTAGGTCCCGTCATATCCCAGGTTAAATCTTTTTTAATATGCATCTACAGTCTGTTTCTTAATTCGGAGGAGCGATTTAAAATTTGAGCGCCAAAGAAGTTGCCTTGGGATTAGTTGTTCGCAGAGCAAAATCATATAGGGGAAATATAAGCGTCATTGATCGCCATATTTTTGTAACAGTGGATCGTTGACCGTGTCTGTGTCGTAACGATATTAGATTCTTCCAAATTGTTTGTTTTTTGATGGTTCCTTAACAAGTTTCTATAAAAAGAAAAACTGTTAAATGTCTCTTTAAAAAAATGTACCAAAAATTTTCTAGTGTAACTGGGTATTTCCAATTTACTTCTCCAAATTAAAAAACAGACCATACTATAATATAATGTTCGAAGGATTTCTGTATGTCCGACAGTTAATATATCCACTTAACGACCGCAGATGTCGACTCTGGTAAGAATGAAAGAAAAATAAATTTTAATCAGGGAAATTCTAACTACCAGAAAGTCATTAAATGCTGATACAATGATTTTTTTGCGTTTTATCGATTCTGCTGGTAATCACTAGTTTGAGGATTTTGCAAAGTGACCAAGTTCACTAGAGTCTTACAGACTATTTATAATAAAAATATTTGTATGGTGCCAACCTAAGTTTGGTTGTAAGCGCTGCCAACAAAGTATAAATTAATCATTTATGCTCGCTTTGTAATAAACGGCAATAACTACGATTATGCCCAGTAAACATTTTTTAAATTTCGCGGATAGTTTAAGTTGGTAGTTCCGGGAATAGTGAACATATTTGGATGCATTGTGCTTAGAAATTGGCGAGTATGTCCACTATTGCCGGCCTACCAACTTAAACTGTTCGTAAAATTAAAAAATGTGTACTGGTGGCTTTCATCGTAAGGTTTGACGATTACACTTTATTGACTACAACGCTGTCAAAACGTAATGTGACCAAAATCTACCATGGTTCGTGAAACTCAGTAGCCTCGATGGATGGAGAGATCTGCAGTAACCGAATGTGTTTGGTATCTCTTATTTATTTGATTTATTCGTTATGTTTACTAATCTATAATTTGCGACATAATTTTTTTTTTTTGTAAATATTAAAGACGACATTGTAGGTACGGAAATGTGATTAATTTACCATTTATTTCGATACTTTTTCACAGGCAACACAAATCGGAAACTTAAGGCCCGCCCGCCGACTTCGTTCAAGCAATATCGATCGCTTCGTATAAAGGCACAAGAAAGTTGGAGATGAATGAATAAATGAGGACTTCATCGCCTGTTTTTGGCAACACACTACTTAAAACCGAATTTGCAACTTGTATTACCGCAATACCTACCTATTTCGTGCAGCTCTTGCAACATCACTTGAAGAAGCATAAGATCAAAATCTATTACTATTTTTCCCAGAATACTTTTATTAATGAATTATATCAAAATGAAGTGTTAGTTCTTGTTTGAAATTGGCGCAGACCAAGAGGACCCGAAGAGCAGCGGAGAAGAAGCGAGAGAGCCGAACACACGAAGATGCGCAAGCGTCGTCGAGGTAGAACCTGGGCTAGCTTACGCCATTGTAAGAAAAGATGAACATAACCTAGAAACGAGTGACAACATAGACTATTTTATAATAATCAATAAATGTAACATTTCGTAGTTATTAAAGAACACAAACAAGTAAAATATAGTCCACTCAATCCACAACAGTTCTTTTTATCTTCAACAGTTGATAGTATATAAGAGTATGAAGTATAAAGAAGTGAGCAAAGATACAGACGAACATTTTACATTTATTCGACTAGGCTAGGTTTGTATGATAACAAATAATAATAATAATACGTCTTATTACTGGGTTTGATAAAAGAGTGGATGACGTGTTATCATTAAGTAGTGTAAACCTAACTAACGCTATTACTTCCCCGAATTTTAATGTTGCGCCTTGTACGTAAGTGGAGACAATGACCGGTTTACACTACTTAATAACACGTCATCCACTCTTTTATCAAACGTTACTCATTATAGTCCTATTGGGTTCGGCTTCTCACGAATTACCGATTTTTCAGGCCAAGGGCTAGAGAATTGGGGGTAGTACGGAAAAAACTACACTTCAGTTGCCCCCCACAAATTAATTAGATTCAATAATTAAAATGAACTAAAACATACTTCTCGTTTCCACATATTATTATTAGAACGCAATGTTAGTTCAATTCTGAAGGTCTCCTAACAATTTACCATTTGACATAATAGTCGAAAACGGTAATTATCCTTTTGAATTTCCCTCGTTTGACCTTTACGTTATGCAATAAAACACATAGATACAGTACTACGGTACGATATGATGTGATGCAGCAACATGACTAAAAATAAATGAAGCGATCTAAAATTAATTATTGGCAATTTGAACTTCCCGCAAAAATAAATTTTAAAGTTGGAATCTGTGAAAAATAATCTTTACATGTTGCTCAATTGTTTGATAACAATATAAAATGATGCTGAAACATATCTGGAGCATGTCGATACTTAAAAATTCCTACCCAATTTAAGGCCAAAATTTTAGTGTTTTTTTTGTTTAACCCAATGATGTTTCATTTCAATCTCCTTTTTTTGATAAATCTTCATCAACAACTTTCGCTTATTATTGAGCAATGCCAAAACGCGCTAATTTTAAACAGTCCTGAATCAATTCCAATAAGCCGATGGTAATAAATTATTTAATGCCAGAGTAAATAGCGACGTTGAAATCCCAACAATCCGATAATTTATTAATACGCATCGATCAAATTAGTACAATAAACGCGTGATTAAACCGCAAATGACTTCACGCCTCTGAAAAAGGAGGAATTATCGCGCACAGTTGAAGTAGATATTATCGTCCAACCCGCAAAAGAAAACAAAAAATTAAAAAGACAAAACCCCAAGCCATGAAATTTAATTATCGTCTGTGATAATAGCTGTCAATTACAAAGTAATAATTAAAACCGACATGCTGACAGGTTCTATGCGAATTGTAAAACCCGATCAAATTTATGAGTTTTTGCGGGCAGTAATTTTAACGTGCAGGTCGCTAGTCGTCAATAACTGACTGCATCGGCGAGTTTTTCCAAATCGTGAAATATTAAATGAAAAATGTTGGTTTTGGTGCGAGTTTATTGATTCGAACTTTATCGGAAAAATAGGAACGGATTTCATTTTAAGCGTATTCGTAGGTTTTAAACCTTAATTTTTCTAGTACATTACTTCAGTCTCCTTAGTGGATATACTACAAGAATTCCGGCTTTTCGATGCTTTGCATTTTTGGATTAAGAGATCTCCAGCATTCAACCATCCTCAGTAAAATCTTTTGTTCTTCACATACTTCTACAAAATCTACATTTTTGCTTCAATCATTGTTACCATTCCCCGGGAGGCTTTTCAAAATCTCGTCTTTTAGGTTGGAAACGTTTTTAACCATTTTTATGTGGAAGACGGTTTAAGTGTGGTTCCTGAATTAGCTTTTACTTCAACTCGATATTAGTTAACTTCTCTTCTCTCGCTGTTACGCCCACTCGAAGGGTACCACGTATACTTTCTAATGTTTCCTTAATTCACTTATTCCGGTCCTTGCGATATCGAGTAATTAAACGTGTTAAGTTGGCAAGCCTGATGGATAGTACTACGTCTAAAACGCACACATCAATTTGTAACTAACAACTGTAGGCGAAGAATACTTACTAATTAATATAATTTTTTTATATATATATAATAAGTTGCTCAATTGAAAATAGGTAAACAAAAATTTCAAGTTGGCATGACCGAAGTGCTAGTATTATAACATGGACTGCAATTGAACATCTAACAATTAAGAGGAACTCTGAATGCTTAGTGTTGAATTCGTGAATGAATTGTTAATTAAGAAACACATTTTCAATCGAAAATTTTATTACTTATTATTACTTTGGAGTTACAGAACAGTTGAACATCACAAGTCCGGTTTACAACAGGTATCAAATAAGTAAAAATATGATAAATAGCAGTGATTGTGATAAAAAGTAACTATTGTGTGACGTATTTTAATGACAGATATTGTGAGTGTGTGATTTATCCTATACTTTAGTAGTCATTCACTTAAAATTAATTCAAGTGGTAACTTAAGAAGGGAAGCAAGAAGCATGGACAGAGGGCAGAGGAGAAGAAACATGACGTCCTGGCGTTTTCTTTTCGCGTGTGAACCTGCCGTCTAAATAGGCAATCAGCTAACGTCAGTGTAATCTTGAGATAATGTGTGCCAAATCCTCCCTTATTTTTAAACCTGAAACTTTGAATACTATATTCTGAATACTTATTAATTTCTTCTCCATCCTTTTTCTTCTTCATATTTTATCCTTTTATACTAATTTTGCGTCGAGGGATTGAGCACATCGAATTGTAGCGATGATGAACTACTGGGGCGATCAGTCGTTGTTTGACTTTGAGAACCCTTAGACTAAAGCTTACCATTTTTGTGTTCCTATAAATCCGAAACTGTACCATAAAAATTTTAGGGTTAGCCACAAGAAAGCGTTAACATTAAGTTTGATACATCATCGACTTGTACTGATTGTGTGTACTAAAATATTAGAAATCTTCAGTTGTAAATGAATTTCTGAATGCTATTGCTAGCTATAAGAACCGGCCAAATTTTCAACTGGACTTTGTATAACCAAGCTTTGAACTAGTTGGTGACACAAGGTTGGTAGTAAAGACAGATCCCTATAATTTGTATCTTATATGATAGATCTCTACTACTAATAGGTCAATAAAACAAGGCTGGTTTGAACGATAGTTATATTTTCAGAACGTTTACAAACGTTTTGAACACCTTCGTCAGTGAAAATATCACTGACGAAGGTGTTCCGAAAACGTTTGTAAACGTTCTGAAAATATAACTATCGTTCAAACCAGCCTTGTTTTATTGACCTATTAGTGGTAGAGATCTATCATATAAGATAAGTATAAAAAGGTCACGAAATATATATATATATATACATATAATTTGTATATCATGTAATTAATAGGTTTAAGTTGGAAATATTCAATAACTCATTCTTAGTTTACAAGTTGATTTCTTACTTCACTATTTACTACGAATTCGATATTGGAAGCGTAAACTTTGGAGTTAGTGATAGTTGAAGGTTAGTACTCAGTTCAATGTCGGCGACTTACCTTTAAACGTTTAAAACTTTAAGTTGAGAATGGCTTGATACAATATTTCTAAATTTACTTTCAACTTTTGAATTGACAGTTTTGCAACTACGAATTTTAAGTTGACAACATAGAAATTTAAGAAAATGCTATCGCACGTACGTAATCAGAAATGTTAATTTGGAAGCAGTAAGCGATTGGTTCAGAACTTATAGATAAATGTTTGCTTATTACCATGACGACGATACATCATTTACTGTTATTAGTACATATAGGGAAGAAATAAATTTTTAATTGAAAGTTGGCAACACAAAGAAGTTGGGACTAAATTTGACAGCAACCTATAATGTGTTCAAGATTGAAAATTGAAGGGACTGAATTATTGGTTCGTTTTGTGTTCGTAACAAACTTTTAGACTGCAGTCATGACTTGGTGTTACTCTTGATGAACTTCAGTAATTCGCAGCAAATCATTTGCGATTAGAAATCGGTAAACTTTGACATCCGATTAGTAAGCTTTTATAGAGGTATCAGGTATGTGTTACTAAAATGTTATGTTATCCCTGCTCAAATTAGTTAAAAAAGCATTGAATGCATTTTTTCCATCTAGGTACATACTGATACCAACTATTGATCATGTTTACCACAAAGTAAGGAAAAAATGAGCACCATTAAATTTCAGTAAATGAAACAGGGTAAGTTTGGCAGTTTGTATCCCTTAGCACACATACATAGTGTCAATATCCATTATCTAATACGCACTTATACAGAAAGATCAACAAGTGAATGTATTTGGTAGGCCTATTTTATATGAATTATTTCTTAGGTTTACCGATCTTTAATTTGTGAACTAAATATTATTATTATTATAAATATTAGATGTGATTAATTTATTTTGAGACTTTTTGACAAACAAAACAAGTCGGCAACTTCAGGCTCGCCAACCACATTCAATCAATCCCAATCGTTTCGCTTTTCTGCTTGCAGCTAATTTCGTTATCATCTCTTCCTCTATATTTGGCGGGAATTTTAAATATCCAAGAATATCTATATCAAAATATCTTATACGAAGGTAACAAATATATCTGAATGATAGGATTTTGTTTCTGAAATAAATAAAATTTGCCGCCATAAAAATTTTGTCAAAAAACAAATTAAATGAATGACTATATTTTACCCTCTAAAGACATTATTATTTATAGGTGTTATTCTAATACCCATCTTAGAGGAGTGATTTAAAAATTTTTGAAACGATGGCATTTTGCTTTCAGTATAACTAAAATTTCAGGTTGCCACCACTGGAGTTGGAATGAAGAAAAACCAAAAACCCATCTAATCCATCTAGGGGCATTTTGCTTTTAACTATTTTGTATAATAACTATTAAAAAATTATGAATTAGAGTTTTGCTTCGAGCAAAATCACATGTAAGATACGAGGGCGCCCTTTAACAAGCACTTAGTGGCGTTTCTGAGATGTGTAATTATTTTCGTAAATTTTGACATTTGGTATTATGAAAACTGAAATTGATCAATCAATCACTGTAAAGTGAACATAAAATAAAAGAAACTTTATGAAAGAATGGTAGTTTCATATATAGATTTTCGTTGGATAATTTTTAACGATTTTAGTAAAGGCCTAAGTAAATACCAATGCATATAACCGCTTCGAATTATTGTATCATTGTCCGTTTCCACTTGATTTATCGTCTAACTCAGGTATGGGCAACCTCCGGCCCGCGAGTAAGATTTGTCCGGGCCCGCTACTGAATTCTTTCGTTGCATATTAGCACGGCCCGACTAAACTTAATTCATAATGAATCATAAGGATACTACAAAAATGTATATTGTTCAAGATTACTCGCAGCATAAAACTTCTACAAAAAAGGTTGCCCATGCCTGGTCTAACTAGTTCCTTCTGTTCCCGAATGTCAAATAAAAAGCGATTTTCAACACCTCTACAAGCTGTCAAAATCTTCGAGAACCATGTTTTTGAGATACCAACTTCAGAGTGGAAAAAACTTTTAGAGAATTGGTTTTAACGCATGCAAAAGTGTATAAATTTTAAAGCCGAATGTTTTGAAAAGCAATAAAACAGTGTGTACCAAAAGAAAATTCTTCTTTTCTAGTTTTTGTAACAACTTTGAAGGCACCCCTCGTATTTATTCATTTCACGATGTTTAATTTTCAAATATGTATAAAATAGTTTAGTTAGCGACACTGTTTTTGTCTTTAGTTTGAACTTCGCGGGCAAAAGTTAATCGGAAAAAGTGAATCGTTGTTAGTAGTTTGTTTATGTTTTATGCATTGATATGAACTTATAAGAAACAACTTTGATGGTTTTATATTTGAAGAAGTTAGGCATAATTCTTACGAACGACATTTTTCTTTACGAAGCGCCTTTTACTACTACCTACCTTGTACAATCGTGAATAAAAAATTCTGAAATTAGATTTTCCTCTCAATATAGCTCAAATTTGCTACCACTGAAGTTCAGAGAAAAAAACAAGAGACAAAAACTGAGAAAGGGGCACTTTACTCTCAACTATTTCGAACGAAAATGATGCAAAATTTCTGAATTAGAATTTTTCTTCAAATGTACTTCACTACAAATTTACTTTACCACCGTTTAGTCTTCTTCTTACGTGTTCTCGGGACATCCGTTGTATATTCTTAGGTTTCCATTATCCACTCAGAAGCTTTTCCCTATCTAGGGATATCGTATTATCTACAACTTTCCATGGTTAAGTGATTGATTTTTCAATTATTTAATTTTGCTTCAAGTATAACTATCACCAAATACCTTGGCCGATAGTGATCAAAAATTTCAGAAAGAATTATGGGATTTTGCTTCAAGTATAATTAAAATAATATAACCAAAAATGATGGCTTAAAAGCAGTCCCGCGTCTACTCTAAACAATTTATTAGCAACATTATCGGATAATGGCTTCATTGAAACGAGCACATCTCCTTCAGTGCTTCTACTTTCGAGGTATATAGGGAAATAAATAAAACGACGTAATCAGGTCATCTACATACCGTTTAATACCTTTCCATGTAAATTCGAATCATCCTGTAGATTTCCATACACACCTATCAACGTTTATTACCCAGCGAATTTGAAGTGTGGGTATAGCATGTGTTTTAGGCATATCAGATGAACCAGCTGCCGCTTATCAGGGTAAATAAAAAGCACCCCCATCAGGGTAACGCGCATCACCTGGCTGTAATTAAAAAATTACCCTTACTGGTATAATTATAAATTTACAAGCATTTTAGATACTAATCTATCAGAGCTTTATAACGTTAGTTTTACAATGAAAAAAAAACAACTGAAAAACGAACTGCATTTGACCTTTCTCTTATAATTCAATCTTTCTACATTGTTATTAAATATTTTTGCACCCGCTCTAGACAAACAGGTCTAATCGATTTGTCATTAAAAACTCATCATTTTTCTCTGGACATTTACTTCGAAAACTTAGCGACTTTTTTACATTAACTAATTAGCGATTATTTAATTAATTACGCGCACAATATTTACGTGGCGCACTTATTTGATATTGAGGACGTATCGTCCTTGTATCGTGTGGTTAAATTTCGCTCGCTCGTGTCTCTTATCGTTTTTGTGCGTATATGGTTTTCGAGTTAATGCGCCGATAGGCATCTGTTTATAGAACAATCGCAAGCTGTAACTTTGTCGAACTCGATTAGGGCCGATTAGCCGGGGGATCTCAAGCGAAAGGTCGGCGCGATAGGAAACGAAGATTATGGCGTCAAGTTCGAAGGTTTTTCGCTAATTAGCTTTTGTTTTATCCGCCTTTCTTTTGTTTGTTTATGTTATAACTGTTTTTGTTGATTGATATCCAATGGTTATTCTCCGAGCCCCTAATCTACAAAATTCGAGGTTCGATGTGCCTCGGATTGCACCTAAATGCATTGGAGTCAGTCTGGATTAAATCTGATTAAATTTTGATGTATAAAAACAGGATTTACCAAACAATTTGGATCTTAGCTGATAAGAGCCTTAGAAGATAACACGAGCAAATTTTGGTGATAACATTTTTATAAGGTTACGAAATGCGTTCTCTTAATCCTTGATATTATAGGTAAATGCACCCAAGTTTTCGAAAGTAATCGAATTGAGGTGTTATGCTTATGGGCACTACTGCAGGATGAGAGGACTTCTTCGATTACGTGATGTACAACCTCAAATTCGCCAAGTGACTCACAACCAGTTGAAGCAGAAATACAAGTAGATCATAAGACACAGGATAATGCTCGCGAAGAAACTAATTCTCTTGCAAGAACATTTCAAACGAAATACAGTTTTTTTAAGTGAAAAGAAATGGGCTCTACATTACCTGTTGCGAATGTGAGGGTCTCTGTTCAAAGATACTCCAACAAAACGCTTCTTGTTCTTGTGTTCAGTTCGGCATATACACTACCGCTCAAAACTATTTGCCCGCCAAGAAAATTGAGTGTTTTTGAGGTTAGAGAATAGATTTAAAAACTTCTGATGTGCAGTATTTATAGTATATTTAAATTAAATGAAAAATTAGCAAAGAAAGATTACAAATAACAATATTATTATGAAATTTTTGACTCATCAATTTGTACACCCTTATTTTTAATAAGCGCTTCATAAAGCTTCGGCATTTTTTCACTAATTTTATTAAAGTTTTGGTGAAGTTTTGTTCCATCCTGTCTGCAAAATAGTCCACGACTCTCAGTACAAGTAGGGGGAAACTTTTCTGACGTTTCTATAGAGCCCACTCCACAAGAACTCAATGGGATTGAGATCAGGGGACTGAACCATACCATTAAGCGTTCCATCAGCTGATAATTATGTGCTGAAATGTAAATCCGTGCCCAGGTGACATTTCATTCTCAAGGATATCCCGGTATGAGCTCTTTCCTCATTATTCCTTGGATTTTGCAAATATTACTGATTCTGTCTCTTACCAAGACAGCCCCATATCATAACAGAACCGACACCATGTTTCACGGTAGGCACTAAACATTGATCATATCTCCGAACTCATGCTGACCTACGTGCAAAGACTCATGGCCTCGATACAAAAATTTCGAAATTAAGACTCTTCGCCCCTCAAAACTTTTTCCATTCTTTAAGTGTCCAGTTTTTGTGTTGTTTAGCGCGTTGCAATCGCTTCTTATTATTTAAGACGTGTAACACCGGCTTTCTTATGACTACTTGGCCATGAAGGTCTGCTTCTTGATGGTTGACATACTGAGGGAATTAAACTTTTCCACGTTCACTTGCGCTACAATTTCTGGTACAGTACACACAATCTTCCTACCTTCAGACGAAGTCGTGGTTCTAGTGTTCCACTACGTGTTTTACTTCTAACACTTTCATCGGTCTTAAATTTCTTTACGTCACAGTCAACTGTTCTTCTTGGTACTTCCAATTCCTTCGAAATCTGGCGATTATTTTTGCCACTTTTATGACAACCAATCATTGTAGAGGGCATTTCAATTCCTTCGTTTTTGGCATATTTACGATTCGCATAACAAAATTCACAATCAAGGTCACGTCGCAGACAGCGGAAATTTTAAATAATGGTTTCACTGCAAAAGCTAAAGATGAGCTCGAATTTCGACATATTCCTAACCTAAATGCAGTAACATTTTCTAATAAAAAAATAAGGGATTATATTATTACAACTCCCACCCAAAAGAGGTACATGATTTTTGCAATGGGTACTTATACGCCCTTACTTCGAGAAATTCCGTAAATTTTATGACTGCAGGTTCATTTTTTTTTTTTTAGATGGAAGTGACTTTTGATTGCAACTGATTTCTCGATTCTAAAATTGAAAGCACTTCGAATGAAGTTAATGTAAATAATCCCAACGATTTGACCTCATCTGTTCACGACGCCTTTTATTTTGTTGGAATTAGAAAAATCGCATTTTGGCAAAGAAAGTGCATTCTTCTTTTGTTTGAAATAGTTTGATGCAAGTTATCTTTAAGCAGTTTTATTATTATAAAGTAATATCTCTCAAAGTTTTTGCAATAGGAACTTCCTTCTGGAAAAGGGTTAGATTAGATCAGATCAGATTAGATTAGATTACTTCAGTTGGCACTGATGCCTGTTCCAGACCTTTCCAGATCTATTGTGGTCCTCATGCCTCCTTAGAGTACGTTCTCCAGCTTTATTCTTTTAATTAGACTTAACAGCTTTGAGAGCGGTTCTTCCGCATATACATGTATTTTTAAAGCGGACTTGAAGCGCTTGCTCCGTAATGCTGTTATATGCCTCCATAATAGAGTCCTGGCCTGCATTAAGCTTTGCCGGCTCCATCTGGGTGGCTGGATAGTCGTTCCATACTACCGCGATCCTCTCCAACGCAGCCTCCTTGAACGTTAAACCTTCTGGCCCCTTGCCTTTCGGAAGACCAGCGGTAGTACTGCCCTTCGACCTCGCCTTTTTGGACTTCCGTCCTTTCTTTACGTTTAACCTCCGCCGTCTGTTGAGGCCTAACTTCCTTGTCTAGACTAAATCTGGCCCCTTTCTGCATGCCTAGTGAAGTTGGTCTTGATTATGGCTCTTTTAGCCTGTATGTAACCTTGGCCCTGTTTCATAAGCTTTTGCACTTTAGCCTTAGAAACTCTAGATAGCGTAGGTGTACGAAGAGTAGCTAGGGAAGTATCTGTCCGCCCGATCAGAGTTTCACTTCATCAGGTAAGGCTAATTGCAAGGGGTTTTCGCCTGATGCCCTTAGGGGAACGTTAAATACCGCACACCCCTGCGGCCACGCAACTCTCGGCACGTTACCTTACACCTTAGTTTGGGTTTTAGCTCGAGTACCTCGGGAGCGCTAAATTCCCGAACTCACTTGTTAAACTTGTTAACAGTGAGCCCCTGAGGCTGAAAAGGATTATGAATATTATTATTACTACAGACCATTGTTATTATTACTATCATTAATAATATCATATAATTGTTACACAAGTCATCTCCATTGTTACCAGGTACTATATTTCTAGTGACTTCATGCAACTTCCATTATTGCAGTTGCAATCATACATATGTACATACATAATTGCTCCTAACGATCAACCTACGACATCATAAATTGCATTCACGTGTAAATAAAAACGAGAAAAAGAGCGCAAATATACATTAGCAATATGGATTTGTTTTCGCCAGAGAGACACATGTAGTAAACTACTTCTGTTAATGAATTCTGACATTGAATGACGACCGATTATGCAAAATTATATCGCATCGACTGCACGAGCCCATAAACAACTTGTGTAAATCGATGCATTCGCGACGTATCCATCAGGCGGCCGCGGTGTTTTTGCAACAAACGAAATGCGCTAAAATTAGATTCGCGCTCGGGAGGACGCTAGGGACTTTCTTGCCCCCAAACAAAACATTACCAGATAAATACGCCTTGTATGTATGTATGCACGTATGTATTTACCATATGTATTTCTTTGTCTCGGATCGGTCGCTGTGACCTTAATCTTATTAAAACCGGCATCGGTTCGCGAAAAATGCTGCCGATGATCAGCCGCATCTAAATGAAAATGGCGTGTACTTTTCGGATGTTTACGAAAAATTATTCCGTAGAAACGATTCAGATAAAATAGAGGTCGTTCATATCTGGAGCCGAATTTTACGGGATTTAATCCAAACCTTATTTCGCTTTAACTTCGATCAATAAATCAAGCCATCATCTATCAACGATTACGTCGGATATCTGCTTTTGTATAATCCCCAACCTTCAAGTACATAACTGCGTAATTAACATGTTTTAATTTAATACACAGCCTAATTATATATTGAGACAATCTTATGCGTCTTTCTGCCATTTTCCTACATTTCACTTCTACCTTTTAGTCCAACAAAATTTTTTGTAACCATATTTGCTTGATATCCACCACTTTTATTTCTTCTACAATCGTTTTAAGTCTTCCACCATTTTCCTACATCTTTCCCTCCCGTTAAAAGTACTTAAAAGTGCTACAGTTAACGGTAGATGGACTTAGAGATTAAGTAAGTAAACGTGCGTGAAATAAAGAAATCACCGATACTTCAGTAAGTACAATAAACCAGAAGCATGTCTTCATCTATTGTGTTGTTCGGGAAGTAACTTATTCTTTTATAAAAATGAAAGACGATTCTTTTACAGTGAATTTGATTGAATTATATACTGCCCGTTCTGGCCCAATACCTTTTGGCATCTTTCTGGCAGTAGCATGATTTCACGCTCATAAAATTTTTGCTCTTTGCTAGCAAAAAACTGATCCAGGTGATTTTTGACCTCCTCGTTTGAAGTAAAGGTTTTACCGCCGAAAAAATGTTGTAGAAACCGGAACAAGTAATAATCAGAAGGTGTCAGATCTGTAGAATATGGTGGGTGTGGCAGTACATCCCATCCAGGCTGTAAAAGCTTTTGGCGAGTTACCAAACTTGTATGAGGTCTCGCATTATCTTGGTGGAACAGCACACCTTTTCTATTGGTCAATTCTGGTCTTTTCTGTTTAAGTGAATTATTTAATTAGTCCAGCTGACTTCAGAATTGAACGTTGTGTTGTCCGGTCGAAGCTCAAGAAATAATAGGAGATTCCTTGAAATCCCACCAAATAGACAGGATCACCTTTTCTTGATAAATATCGGCTTTCAAAGTGCTTTGAGCCGGCTTATCTTTTTACTCCATGATCTTTTGCGTTTAACAATGTTGTAGATAACCCATTTCTCGTCCTCAGTGATGATGCGTTTCGAAAATGGATCATTTTCTTGACGTTTGAGAAGCAAATCACGGAAGTCAAAGCGACGGCACAAATTTCTATCCATAAGAACATGATGAACGGTTGAATTCGATAAATGTAATCTCTCAGCGATTACACGAGCTGTTATGCACCGGTTTACATCAATTAATGTCTTTATTGTGTCTTCATCAGCTTCAATTGGCCTTCCAGAACGTGGTGCATCTTGAACATCAAAATTGCGGGATCGAAATTTTGCAAACGAGTTTTGGCACTGGGTTCTGTCGATACATTGGGTAATTTGTTTCTTGCTTGAACAGCATTTTTACCTTTTCGATATTAAAAAGTAACACATGCCGAAAATGCTGCTCTTCACTTTCCGCATTTGATAGGGCACCAATCAACAACTACTGCGTAGAATCAATCGAACTTTTTCACAAGCAAGCTTTGCTATATCAGCTGTCAAAATATATAATGACCATGCGACTTAAGTGTGAAGTTGGCTGTGAAATAATACAATTGAGTCCTCTGTTGGGAAAAAACGAAATCAGTTTTCGACCAACCCGACACAATGTACATTGTTCTTCATGAAGACACTAGTCCAAACTTGGTGTCTTTCAGCTCAACATTCACCAAACCGATAAAACCTTTTCCTGCATGATTCTCCAAGGCAAGATTAAAGCCTCTTAACTTACCAGAGTGACTACTGGAAGGATTAGATTGAAAGACCGCCGAAACAATTGAAGTGGTACACAGATGGGTTCATGACCGTTGGAGGAACATGAAATTACCCCAAGGTATTCCAAACGTAAGTGAATATGTGCCGACATTAACTTCAGAAAAAAACGACAGGAACCACAAGAATGTCATTTTTTTACCGATAGTCAAGCAGCCATTCAACGGCTGAATTCCCGAGCTTTCAATTTAAGATTGGTCTGGAAAGGACAGGGAAACAAAAAATGCGAGGTGTTCGTGTGATAGATATCAGATCATACTCCAGAAGGCAATAATAAAATAACAAGGAATGGATCTACATCACCATTCATAAAACCCAAGTCCTTCTTTGGGCTAACTAAGCATTTTCTTCGTGAGATGTTAAGAAGAGAGGAAGAGCAAAGTCGGAGAAAATACTGGGCAAGCTCCCGCAACTGAGGGAAGCTAAATGTCTTCTCGGGAATTATAACTAATCTGGACAAACAGCGGTAACAGTGTACAATTACGAAATAAGTTACGACAGCATCGCCGACTCCCCCACGCTAATCAATACGTTGTATGCGAGTAGTTCTGTGTATATGTAGACTGTCCTAACTTATTTCGTGATTAACGCTGTTCGCCCAGACTAATTATGACATCTAGAACCCTTATCGGCTTCAATAAAAATCAATCAACAATCCTGGTAGGTGTCCTATCTGGGTATTGTAGGCTAAATAGATACCTACACAGAATAGGTATATTATATAGCAGTACTATAGATTTTGTAAGAAGGTAGCGAAGACTCCACGATTCATTCTAAAAGAGTGGTGCAAATTGTACCACGTGAAGATACTATCAGATTGAGGATAAGCATCTACCATCACAGAATCTATTTAATATTTTAGAATTTCTACGTACACCCAAGCTTAACAAGGAGCTGTAGCTTGAGCCAACCTCAACATGGCAGTTGTAGGGCACAGCAATATATAGCGTAAAATAGGTGAAGCCTGACTAGGTGACGTAGTGGCTTGCATGTCGGTCCCTAGATTTAAAGGTCGCGGGTTCGAACACGACCGAGATAAATTCCCCTAGGTTCGACCAAATTCTAGTTTAGTGTAAAAAATTCTTTTAGGTCGAAGTAGCCCAGCAATTAGTCTTAACAAACAAATATAAGAGGCGAAGTGCAGCACGTAGTGTAGCGCTCGAGCGAGAATAAGGGGAAGTACTCCTATTGATAGTGGCCCTATTACCAGAGCGAACGCTATTATGGCCCAAGTAAACTTAAATTTTACTCGTCGTGACTTCCCCAAATGTAATAACTATTTTACTGCTTCCTACGATTCTAGAACGTGGTATCTTCAGGAATGAAGATGGGAACGGTATCATTTTGATGTTTCTTAAAGATTTTAAAACAAAAAACAGGGTGTTCGAAGATGAGGCAATTGGGTTATTGAGAGCAATTCCTGATCGGATAAGAAATGAGCCTCGCGTGAAATTGACTAGCGTAGAGAAGCTGTTGCTTCCAAGTTCTGAAAATATTGAATAAATTTGGTAGTTAGTATTGTAGAAAACAAAATGACCATCTGGTGGAATTTGACGGATTAAATATGTTTGGCCACCTTGCTCAAAAATCCAGAACTTGATATGTAGCTATTCTTAATTTCTAAAGGGATGATACGTCGAAGGAGTGGATTCAGCATATCACTAGTCCCACCAAGAAAGACAGAAGAAGGTTGTCCATCTTTTTGATACACGAAAATTTAGAATATCTCAAGTTGCTCATCGTGCTAACGCAATATTTTGCCAAAACCAGACGTGGATAAAAGAAACTACAACAAATATCAACGTCAGTTGTTACACAAATTATCCCGTACGTTAATAATGATCGTCGAAACGAACAAGGACCATTCGGTATCCGTCATAATTATCGGCTCTCGAACCGTTTTCTTTTCTTCCTTTTAACAGAAGTCAGCCGTCAAAATTTTACCGCAGTCGCACGCCATTAGACACACCGAGCCGAAGAGCAACCCGTTCATTTGGCGTTCATCGCAACAAGACCAAATGGAAACGACGAAGAAATGGCAGCTGCGCGTATTTATTTACGGTGCTTAAATTGAGCGGTATTGAGTTACCGCCGTTGCCATTGGCGCAAATGCGTGTGTGTCTGCTATGATGGCTATTGAACGAAAGAAACTGCCTGACCATGAGTCCCCCGAGTCGGCCTGAACATGTGCGATACGGTATATTGGGTTACCCCGAAGTGTTTACTGAAATGTATACAGCTACGATGTATTGGCCATGTCGTGTTTTATTGTGATAATAAACGAAGACCGTTTACGTTTTGTGTTATTCGTCTTTTGAAAAAGGGAAAACAAAAAAAAAAAAAGAGTAATGGTGTTAAAGTATTACCAAGAGGTATAGCTATCTCTAGAGGTTTTTATGTTGTATTATAGGCAAGAAATTATTTATCTTTTTTTTCTGAATTAAATCAATTCTAGTAAAACCAAATTTGGAACCAACATATTGTTGTTTCCACGTTCCAAATTTAACAAATTCTAATCAAAACATCATTTAAAGCCAGAACCCAGAAAGGTACAAAATCATTCGTTTTTTTCTGATTTTATTCATAAAATCAGGCAAAATTGTAAATAACTACTTCTTCATAGAATCACCACCCCCAAAACTTTTCAAAATTATTAAATATTTTAACTGAGTTTGAGCTCATCAAATTATAAAATCGTACTACTTATATCCCACGTTTCCATTTTAACCAATTTCCACCGAACCAACTTTCAAACCTACAACCCAACAAGCTTATAAAATCGTCTACCTTTCATTGATCAACTCGAATTTGAGATCACTAGAGTTACAAAATCGCCCATAATCCAGGGATGTCGTAAGATTGCTAAATTTTTCGAATAATATCAAGTCAAATTTGTAACCGATAAAATATTGTGATTTACACCAAAACCAAATTTGAAACCAACAATCCAGTACAATTAAAAAGTTTTTTCTATTTGAGGTCTCTAAAATCGCATATGAATGAAATCGAATTAAAGAAAATAACTTCTTACGACATCGGTTTTACACTAAAAACAGCTTGAGAATGCATTTTTGACGATAATTGCATGAAAAGTGCTTCAATAATTTACAGAAAGTTGCATATGAATAAAATCGAACTGAAAAATTAACTTTTCTCGACATCGGTTTTACACTGGAAACAGCTGAAGGATGCATTTCTGATGATAATTGCATGAAAATTCCGCAGGATTTTTCTGATTTCATTCCTCATATTTTTAACTTAATCTATTGCCATTAAATTGAATTTGAAGACTACATTCCAGCAAAGTTCACGCAAAATCAAATTTAAGGTCACCAAAGTTGCATGATTGTTTTTCTGATTTTATATTCTACGTTGAGAATTCGACCAATTTCCGTTAAAGAGAAGTTGGTACCGTCTTCTTCTTCTGGTTGTTTCGAACTTTGTTAAAGACTACTTAAAATAATACATTGCAACTAAAGCCGTATCATTCTCTTAAGTTGCTCGATTTGAAATCAACAACCCAGTGAAGCCACAAAATCAATCTTTTTAACTGATTCCATTCAATAATCAATTTAAGATCGGTGAAGTTACAAAATTGCAGGATCTCTCCCGATTTTACCTTCCACATTTCCAGTTGAGCTGACTCTCATCAAAGTTTTTCCAATCTATCAAATCAAATTTGATGTCACCAATCTAATAATGTCTTCAGCTGAATACCTTTAATTACATCGAGCCAATTTTAATTTTTCAATACATTTAAATCGCCTAATCGATGGGCTTCAAGGGCGTTGCACCGCTGTACAACCTCATTTATCCAATTATTTATTTATTGTCAATACAAGCATTACGATACACACAAACAATTCCAAGTGGAGATCCTACCGTTCCTCTCGAGCGGGTAATTAAAGAAACAGATGTTATTAACGAGAGGCACAACCTGTCCGGAAAGCCCACATTAAAGTTTCGCTTTCGTCCTGCAAATAAACTGGTGGATTTCAGCTGTACATCATGGTGTTTGTTATGCAACGATCTATTACTATTACTGATGAATATTTGAGTCCGTTGGTTTGAATTGGAAATTGGATTAATTTTTTGATAAATTTCAATTTTGGCAAAAGGAATCTGTAGTCTTTTCGTCATACTGATCATTGCTCTCCAAAAATTTTTATCACACTGAAATCCAGAAAAGCATTGGCGATATAATTGCGTGCGTGTGGCTTCCCCAAACCTACATATTTTTTGGCCAGTATACAGGGTGCGTCATCTGGAACTTCGGTACAGAAATGTTTAATAACTTTGACAATTCTTAACCGATCGGCTTCACTAAGTACGATTTGGAAACCTCAATTCAGTGCAATTTTAACCATGAATTTAACCGAAATAGTGACCCTTTACATTTAAAATAATCGCTCAGTTGTGTTAACTCAGCGCCCATATCGTTGAAAATATCGTGGTAGTTTTGCGCCTTCCAACAACATAATTCATCGTTTGGGCTCAAAATTTATTGAGCACGCGTCTGCAGCAAATCGCCAATAACACGTTAGACACCGCTCACGTTTTTCCAATGAAGTTGTTAAAGCTTGAGAGTATTGCCCAAAAGCAAATGCATCGTATCGCCGCCGATCCCAGGAATTACACATTAATGGGACCACTTTAAGGAGGATTTTGATGCAAGATCTTTACATGTTTCCATACAAAGTGCAGTTGACTCAAAGATGATTGGAAACAGACTAGCCACATCGCGTGGCTTACGCGAATAGCGTCGTTCGAATGATTGGGCCGGATTTTTTGTACGCGGATTCTGATGACCAACGAGGCTCAGTTCATCCTCTCTGGCGGACTTGTCGCTTTTGGGGATGCGAAAATTCTCTTTACATAATTCATGGAACGCCATTGTACGATGAGAAAATGACTGTTTGGGCCAGTATTTGCTCCAAAACCATCATTGGACCATTTTTCTTTCAAGTTCACTTTGTGTGTCCGAAAATGTGTGAAAAAGATCTAGAGGGCTTCTGGTTTCAACAAGACAGCGCGCCATGCCACACTGCGTGCCAAACAATGAACTTTTTCAAGCAAAAATGTCCGGTACGTGGGTCGAAAAAGGGTGACATGGACTGGTCTCCAAGATTTCCAGATTTGTCTCCTCCAGACTTCTTCCTGTTGAGCTATTTAAAATGCAAAGTTTATGCCAACAATCCGAAGACGAGAAAAGGAGGCCCAACTTTGTATCGTCATCAGCAATAAAGGCGGCCACTTAATTGATATTGTGTTCAAAAAATAGTTCACATAAATTGTGAAGGACCAAACTAAATAAAAACTCGCGGCCTTACGAAATGTATTATTTTCTCTTAAAGAAGCATTTTTACACCGAAGCTTCAGATGGCGCACCCTGTATTTGTACAAGATATGTTTCGAATGTTCTCGGAAATTGGTTAGTTTCATGTTGGGATGAGTGTATTCAATTAAATGGAGACTATATTAAAAAACTACATCGTAATTTTGATGAAAATCAATCGAAATTGAAAAAAAAACCGGAAAAAATCCAGATCAAACAACTTTATTTCTTTTAGTCAAATTTAGAGTCCATTTCAACTCGGTTATTTCTTCTTTTTTTTTTCTGAACAAAAATACATCCACTTTATTTGTGGTGAACAGACTTATGTAAGTAATGGGACGAAACCAATTTTGCAAGTCCACTTCGATTTATAATCTCTATATGAAAAATTAAATTTCTAAAACTTCAAAGTATGTTTGACACAATAGCTAAGGAATGAAGAATGGTTTATTTGTGGTTGGCACAGATATCATTCATTTCAAGTTTTTGAAGTACTGCATTGCCTATTCTATTTATGATATCTATTGTGTATCTTTATAAGTATAATAGTAGGATGGCCGTGTGTCATTAGTGTATTTTGGCAGCTGTTTCTTTTAGTTTTTTTAGTTTTCTATTGTGTCAAATGGTATTTTTAATTATTGTGTATTCCTGTTTTGGGCCGTTATGCACTTCCGTCTGTGGACTAAATAAATAAGTAAATCATTTAAAATTTCGTATGAATTTGAAATTCAGGAGATTTTTGCAAACAAATCAAAATAGTTTCAATATTGTGTTGTCATATCAAATTAAAGGTTTTGGAGAGCAGATTTATCCCTAAGCTACCCAATAAGTATGAGATCTGGGAAAAAGGAGATTATTCATTTTTTTAGTAGTTCAAATACATTTTTGGGTATTAAAATTAAAAACTCTGGAATGCATGTAGATAACTATCAAGATTGTATATCTCCTCTCCGAAAGGATCTTATCCCTTATCACACTGATTTTCAAGATAGCTATCTCCAAATACAAATTTCGTCAACTAAGTTAAAGCAAGAAAAGCAAATGTTACCCGAAAACTTATGTTAGCGATGCTATCTATTGTGTTTTCTCCATAGAGATTGACAACTTAGTTGACACTATAATATATCACATCGGTAAACTCCTCACCACACCATCCTTTAGTCTTTGCTAGCGAAACGCGTGTCACTGGATTTAATTAAATAAATGTATGGTAACTAGTTTACCGTGAGTAATACTACATCATAGTCCTTGCGATCACTATGCTGCCCATTCTTCTTATTCGTTTAAATTAGAAACGTCACCCCTAATTTTCCGTTTTTAATTTTTCTTTTTCTTTTCTTCTTCATTTGTATGCGTCATGTTTACAGAACAGCAAAACTCCCTAACAATACATGGGAACTACCGCGTTTCGTTCGATTTTTAATTCAACGTTCAAGAGAAAAGAAATATCGTTCGCTCGGTGATACCAATTTCCTAGTTTCTCCGGCGTACTGCGGAATAAAATACGCTCATTGCTCGCACGGACGGACAATCGCTTCACGAAACTCCAGAACAGCTCAGCAATGCCGAAGAGAAAAGGAGAGAGCGAAAGGACGAACCCCGGACGACAGAAAGCAATAGCTTTCCCTTCTCAATTTTCAACTACTTATTTTACCGTCATACCTGCCAGTAATTAATGCACGTTTATGCGCGATGATGTGACTGCAATCATTAACGGTTTAAATTGAATGTAAGGTGATTTTAGTGATCATTTCAGTTCGGAATATAGATATGCCGCGCTCGAGTGATAGCAATGTGTCGAAATAAATAGTTTTTGTATACGGGCCGAAATTGGAAGGTGGTAACTTTGAGCGATTTCCGGTCAAATTATACCGTGGGTAATCGAAGAAAATTTGCTACGTTTGAAACACACAAAAATTGATAGAAAACTAAATTTAAATGGTCAATTGTGCCTATCCAACAAATACTTCCAGTGCAAAAGTATTATAGTATGAACTATTGGATCACAGATAGTAGAAAGGTTGCATAACGACTTTCTATGCATGTAAATACAATTAGATGCGAATTTTGTACGGGACATAGTTGTTTGATATGTACAACTTATTATTGCGTATACTCGTACCAAGCAATTAGGAGTCCCTCAGGGTTCCATACTTGGACCGATTTTATTTCGATTATACATAAATGATTTGGTGTATTGCATTGAAAACGAAAACACGGTGGTCGTAAATTATGCTGATGATACCAATATTTTAATAATTGGGCAAAACAAAAAAACTTTAACTAATCCTAGAGCAGCTTTTAGATGTAATCAGCAATGGACTTCAAACAAGAAAAACAATATAAATCACGAAAAAACAAAGGTAACTATTTCTGGTAAGAAAATTCGTTAGAGCAGGTGACCGGTACAATCCATCAATTCCGATTTCAACTTCAGTTAATCTAGTAGGCTTTACCATAGATAATCGGTTAAATTGGAAAGAACATGTTAACTCTAGTAAATTAGCAAGAACAAGTTTAGCTCTGAAAATATTACCCAAATTTTGCGACCTGGATATTTGAAAACCACAATACCACGCACGTTTCCAATCTGTGGTAAAATATGGGGTTGTGCATTGGGGCCTTTCCGGCAGCACATTTTTATATTGCAAGAGCGTGCAATCTTTGTTATGATCGGTCATTTTGACAACATCAGCAAAACCCGCAATAAAAACTATAATATACTGGTGGTGGACCGGCATTTCACTACAAAATATCCGAAACAAATTTATTATATTGCTTGTGAATTTCTTAATCATCTAACGCTTCAAATTAAATCCTTGCCTATATTCACAATATTTAAAAACAATATAAAAAAACAATTAATTGAGAGGGCAATTTACAGCAAGAATGTGATGTTTGTTATTAATTTATGGTTATATTATTTTTGAACATATTAAGTATTTATCCTTTTAAATAATGTATGGTTAACCATATTTCAACAACATTGTTGATCGCGACTGTTTTTTAAATAAAGATTATTATTATTATTACTTTTGTATTATTAGAGCGAAAAAGTGAGACGCTTGAAATCATCACTAGACGCTTTTATCATTTTTTCATTAGTTCTTTCTCTCACACACATACTCATCGCAGGAGCAACTCTGAAAAGCGCCGTACTTGCGTCTCCCCCATCAGATGGCGCTCTTATTATTCGGACTCGAATTTACTTCAAATTCAACTTCAACTTATTTACCACCGGTTTCGAAATGAAATACTTTTTCTTTATACATTGTTTATTCAATTATAGAATTTTACCTTTTATTCAAATAAGCATCAAATGCGTAATTCTTTCATTCTTTTCTTTCATTAGTTCTTTCTCTCACGCATATACACACATACACATACGCACACGCAGGAGCAACTCTGAAATGCGCCGTATTTGCCCCCCTCTCCCCCCTCCATCACTCGAATTTAACCTTTTATTCAAATAAGCATCAAATGTGGAAAGACATTTGCTCTCCTCCTTTTTTATATTAGATCACTTAGAGCCCATGAAGACCTACTGGCAGAGCCGTCCCAAATTATTTGGCGCCCGTTACTAACAATGTTGTGGTCCTCTTCATACGAAAATACATGAGAGAGATAACAGGAACGAGAAGCGGGTGTACCACTGAAATTTCAGAAAAATCAAATTGATTTGACTGTAAGCAAAATTGCCGCCCCAAGACACTGGTGGCGGCTCGAAGCTGTAGTTAATTTAACCCTGTGGTTGGGGTGGCTCTGACTACTGGAGTAGGATTAGGACGGATACAGATTTTTCAAGTCAACTGCTAGAGAATTGAAGGTAGTCTGGTCAATAATCACGCTTCAGCCTCCTATTATTATCCCAGAAAATGAATCCCATGTGCTCATTTTTACGGCCTGAATACACCGGGAATTCGGAAAATGCCTCGATATTATAACAGACGTTGTAGGAATTGAACTGACGATCTTTGGGTTTATAGTTCAGTACCGCATCAACCAGGGTACTACAAATCTCTTCGATAATTTTAGTTCAACATTTTCATGTTAATTAAAAAAAAATTGTGGAAATCAATATGTTAGTCCCAAACATGTAATTAGGGCTCTACACGTTCATTAACTTCTATATTATACATACATATTACATATATAGGGTATAAAGATTCTGAATAATCTGGAAAAGATACCAAAATTTCCATTTTTTCGATTACAAATCATAAGACGCCCTTCTAAAATAATTTCATTTTAGCTCTGTCTCGACTTCCGTTCCGTAAAATTAATTACTACTACAGCTACTCCTCGCTGCCCCGCCCCTTCCCGCCCCTCATTATTCTGATAGATTTCCGCGTGAACCTTGAGTTGCGAATGTCGTTCGACGCAACAGTAATCTAAAAATTGATTTTCCTACATAGTAGCATCTAACATACGTATTCTACTTCATTTGTACACGGGTCATAGCCGCATGCCTTCGCGGTCCAGGCCTATTCCACGCGATCGCGAAGGTATATTAAAAATAACGCGTTTACGCTGACCTTGCCCGCACTTCGCGTTTATTGTTTCTCCTTTTTGACGAATCCAGTTTGAATTGGAATTTTTTAGTTTTCTTTTTTATATTTACGCACATCGATCAGTTTAAGTTTTAGGGTGGCAACATTGCGAATGTGGTACAAGCAAATGATTAAATTATGTGGTTATGTATTCCTTTGATCGAGGCATCACTGAATAATTTTTTAAAAGTTTGTTAATACTTTGCAAATTAATTATTTAAATGTACGGATTTAGTCAACGCAATTGACAGATGATTGAAAATGAAATAATGATTAAGCATGGTCGAAAATCGTTAAAGAAATTAAACGTTACCAAATAAACTTAGACATCCCCCTCCCTCCCCCAAACGGATGAGAGGAAGGAAATCATCATCATCATCATCATCATCATCATCATCATCATCATCATCATCACCATATCCGACAGATGTTCATTTTGAGGAAAACATTTCATGGTCTGCCTTTAAATCATAATAAGCTTGGTTGCCACAGTTCTAATCAGTTTGAAGGTGACGACTCCGTTTTGAAAAACCGATTTCTTAGTCTACTTCTGAAACATTATAGGTATGCTTCCCAACTGCAATACAATCTTGAAAATACGAAACGAAAGTTTGAGGAAAGAAATCTGACAGCCTAAAACTGTCAAAACAGTCGTTTTAAAAGTTGCGACTCCACATCGAAGAAGATACCTTGTGAACTAGTCTAAAACTTTAAAATTGTTTAAAATTCGCCATCATCAATATCCCCAATATCTGCCGACACTTTACACCCCTGAGAGCTTTTGTCTCATGATTCTTACTAAAAACGCCGTCGGCTATCGCGGTCGTACGGACAAAATACGGCGTTTCGATCGGTTTTAGCGTATTGTAGTACTATGATGATATAGAGTTGTCGGCCGGTTGGGTTGTTGACTGCGGGATTGTCTACAGTGTGTTGACCTCCACCGTTTTTCTAGTGACTCCAAGAGCAATGCACCGGCTGTGACCTTCAATAAGTTCTCTTCACGACCATCTTCCAAATAACTGTGTTTCTTATCAGCGTCGAACGCCCGTATCTGTGTATAGGACGCGCGCTACGCAATTGCTAGATACGAGTACTGCCCGAAGAGACCGGTCCTTCTTGCATTATAATATTAGGCGTGTTCGATTATAAGTAGAGTTTGAGTTTACAATGATAACTTATCATTGAATAATAAAATTCGGAGGAGTGACAGCGTCAGTCCGATATTACTCAATGATAACACGTCATCCACCTTTTTAACAAACTCTAATTATACGAGGACGTCTCGGACGTCTATCTTAGTTCCGATTAGTTTTGACGATGATAGCATGATTGTGGAATTACGTAAAAGACCGGGACGGAAATGAGCTTGGGATCTTCACAAAGAAGTGGAGCGATGTTGTAAATTGTACTGTACTACGTGACCCGGCAAATTTCGTTTTGCCCAATTTTTTTCGATTTTTCTTTTTTCCTAAATGTTCGCGTAGCAATTACGAACAAACCCGCAGAAGGAAGTATCCAATTTGGTCCAGTCGTTTTCAAGTTTTAAGCATCCGAACAAACGACAGTAAGGGCAACGTTCTAAAATACAATTTTTCTTTGGACAATATTTTGCATAAGTACTGATTGGTCATGTGTTACGATTTTTCTTCTTTTCGTAGAATGATACTTTCTGTGTTCACACCATCAAAATTAGAACTTTGAAAGAAACACGAATTAAAAACTTAAAAATTACACTAAGGAGAATGCAAAAATCTATGCCAGGTGTACCACTAGGAGATCGTACAGCAATATAATAGGTCAAAAATCCAAGTACTATAAAGTGATAAACATTGCAAAATGTGCGATAACATTCAAATGGCGGGACGAAATCTGGGTTACAAAAGGAATTGGGGGTGACAACCGGAAAAGGAGTACGTGCTAGACCCAAAACAAGATTGATGGACGATATCCAAAATCAAACAGAAACGCAATGGAAGAAAAATTTGGTGCTGGAAATGGCGATAACTAGTCTAGGCTAAAAGCGGTAATTACAAAATAAGTTACGACAACCTACATATACACAGAACTACTCGCATACGTCATCGATACTAGAGTGGGAGTAACTTATTTCGTAATTGTACGCTGTTGCCGCTGTTTGCCTAGGCTATTAATAAATTTTAAACGTTAAAAATGTTAAATGTATCGTTATGTGAGCAAGAAAATTAAAATGATAAATACACCTTACAAAGACTGATATTACTTAATTAGTTTATTATAATAGACTGAACAAGGCGGAGTATTAAATAGGGCGGCTATCAGGATTTAGAAGATAAGAGACAACGATGGTGAAAACGCAAAATTATTAGTAGGATGCGCGCAAATATTCGACTTAATTTAATATTTTTAAGGTGTGACGATTTAAATAATGTCCCTAGAGAAGAAGAGGAACTACAAAATTCCATTAATTGGCCTTGGTCGAGTTCAAATTAACGATACACACGAAGCTGGTTTTGTCTAGAAATATTGTTCCATGTAACGCGAATAGCAATGTCACCACAATTATGAGCATGGTGAGCATCAATTAAAGAAGAAAGAAAAGTAAGAATTACATATTGTGAGAAACCCTAGATGTACGACAACTTACCACGACCACCGGTTATAATTGTCAGCTCTCACAGTTCGATCATATACAAATCTATAGATTAGAGACCACTGATTAGTTGCGGAAAGTTCTGAGGTCTTATTATACCAGCAACTAGTTTCTTCTTTGAAAGATTGGAGTGGTGTAGAGGATTCTAACACAGTCGCAGTGAGCAAATACAATGGAGAACGAGGTACACAGTCAACAGTTACTTCCTTTTACGCTCCATACCATCACTAAAGTCTGCAGTATTACATATATCATCACAAATTGGAAGTAGAATGGAGCAATCTGGTGTTCAGATATGAATGGCGATTCTGGGAAATGCTTAGTTGAAGTATAAAAGACGAATAGACGTCATGAAGAGGGGCATCATCATATTTGCAGCTGACCCCATTATGAGTAGAATATAACAATTTGGTACTCATATATGAATCGCTATTCTGGGCGTGCTCAATTGCAGTAAAAAGATGCATAGGCATCATGAAGAAAGACATAATCTTATTTGCACCAAGAGCTTCCTCCGATTAAATTTCATCGTCAAAGACTGGAATGGTGTAGACAACATCAGAAATGGAGAATAAAATAGAACAATGTGGTGTTCAATGAGGAATTGCGATTGTGGGGGAATGCCAAAATGCAAGATAAAAATGGAATAACATCGAATTTTGCTATAAAACAGAATGGCCACCATATTGAAACAGCAGTCGTTTGAGAGCCTACTGGTAGCTGATCAGCTTTCATTTAATCGAATCAGTGTGTTAACAGTTTGTCACATTAACAACACCCCTCAAACCCTTTCTACCATCATACCTAGATTATCTTCCTAAAGCTTCGTTTTAAAAGCACAACCCCGGTCAGCAGGTAGCCTGTAGCAGTGGTTCCCAATGATCTATCACTCAAAGATACCCTAGATCAGCATCTATGTGCTCATTTTCTTAATCTGATTGAAGACGTGTGAAAGTGAAATACGGAAGCTTTTGCCTAGTACTAATATATTTCAAATTGGTATCGCATTTCGCGGTGTGTCACTATTTGCTATCGACATTTTGTTACCACCTTCTTTAACCTGAAACGAAATGTCAATATCAAATAGTGACACAGAATGAAACCCATTCTTATGTTCCACCATTGGTAGTGAAAACCTATGAGGATGTATAAATTCAAATTGTTTGCAGCCATATTGGTGTAAGCAAAATTTTGCATTTCTTTTATTTCCTTCTTCCTCATTATTAATGTGCTCTTAGAACATCAGATTTGGGGTTGCCCTTTCGTATCCCCTTCTTCCATTCTTGTCTATTGATTACAAGTTCGATCATATTCCTTATATTCTTGCATCTCATTCGGTGTATCCACGTCTTCCTCTTTTCTTTCCTATAACTGCCTCATTTATGTTCTTTAACATGCTATCCCGATTTACTCTTATGGCGGGCACAAACCAATGTGATTTGCTTAGACACTTTGCTGTGATTAACATAAAGGCTGTCGTGGAATTTCCGAATTTTCCAGATTTTGATGATTCCTGGAATCTCACCAGGCATACTGGTAAACTTGTAAGCTGGAAGAACTTGTTTTGAAATTTCTTTTTAGCGAGGTCAAAAACTACGTAACTACGCTCTTAGTATAGGGAGTCCCTAACTAGTTCCACTTCCACTTTATGCAGAAATTCTAAGGACTGAAATGTGTTTCTGCAAATTTAAATATTACACACATTCATAACCTTACGTCACTGGAGAAGAAAAATACTATACCAGTGAGCTTAGGGGCACCGAATCCACATTTACATCAAAATTATAAGTCATTTTGCGCAATAAATGACCTTCCTAGCGCGATACTTCATTAAAACACGAGTAATTTACCGCAGACTGCAAGAAATAATCGCTTAACTTTTTTAATCTTTCTCCATCGAGATCATTACTTGCTCGATTTATCGCAATTGACGCGGCAGCTTTTAGCTAGAAATACCCGGAAAATATCCTCATATCTTCATGTGATTCACGACATTTAATATGCGCGAGCCATATTATAGTATTCCAGCAACGCGTATAATACGCCACACGGCTATTGCTTAGAGTTTCCTGTGTTATTGCTCACATTCTTGGCGACAAAACACCGCGTACGGCCGGGGCATAAATGATTTATAAGCCTGGATATATTACACCATTAGACAAGTGCACGATTATAATGTACAGTTACGCCAGGCGAAAAAAAGAGAAGCTTTTCGCTATAATTTGAGTACGACTTCTCTAACAACCTCATCGGTCGTTGCCATTTCTAAGATGGCCGAAGATATAGCGCTAGCTGAAATTGAGAAATAATGATTGTAGTTAGAAAATCATGAAATTAAAACAAATTCGAAAATTATTTCTTTATTACCAGAATTATGTAAAGAGGGAATTAGATGCTTTGGATAAGGTAGTGTAAAACTATGAAGGTAAATTTAGTTAATGCAAAAATAAAGGATGAGAAGAAACGTAAGCTGTATGGATGACTGCGTTATCATTGTAGAATATGGAAACGATGGAGGTAAATCATTATCTATCGGATTATATATCGAAGTCAATCATCTAGAAAAAGTGGTGGAAGTAATCTGAAACATATGTACGTACTTAATACATCACGACTTATATACATATACATACTTTTGATGATGAATGATGAAAAATTCTTTCAGGTGTTAAATCATCACTATGGTCGGCTTAGAATATCAAACAACTACTATCCGTCCGTCGAACGAAAAACATCCAAAAGGACTGAATTTGAAACCTTTCCTTTACTTTTTGGGTTCTCAACTCGCTTTTGCGTCACCCAACTTTCACTCAAATTTCAAACGGGAAGAATCGTAACACTTCCCACTTTCCAACAACATATTCAGTATTACCCAAAGATTTTCATTCGTGTAATACAACACTTTCAAAATCATCTATATTTCTACTCCGATAAGAAACAAATAAGCACAACTCGAACTATTCCCCTCCCCCTCGTAACCAACAGCAACGACGCTCCACAATCGCTTTTACTTTCTCCCGATGGATGCTGATGGGTTTTTATGTAACTGTTTGAGTTGTGCACACATGCGAGTTTGTTCATTCTTTCTTGGCTTGACGTGCCGTGCTGTACACACGATGACTGTTTTTACCGACGAAAGAGAAATCGTTTCCGATACGTACGTAGGTGTTCCGATGTCGGGAAAAGTGAGGCGATAGATTTTTGATAAAAACGAAATCATATCAGAATAAAAATGGAGGAAAACGCAGTCTTGCCAAGACGGTCAAATTCGTAAAGAACTTGTTACAGAAATTCGATAGTTATGTGAGTATATCCTTGATGAGATATTATCTGTCTCTACAAAGGTAATAAGACGAATGGATAAACTAGTTAAAGTACAAAGAAATTGAAAATTGAAGTACTATTCGGATCACGATTCACTCATCAATTCCAAGTTCCGAATTTTTATTACTAGTATTTCGGCTTATTCCCTGAAGAAACATTTTGCAATAATGGATGAAACGTCCATATTTTGTCTCGAGTTAAAACCAGACCAAATTTCGCCAATAAGCGCCGGAGGAATGCTACGTCCTATAATTTGCTTTCTTTGGACATTGAAACCTAATTCTCTCCTTGATTCACAACTAATTCATGTTTCGAGTTACCACCTATCCACCAGACACTAGTAAGTATCAAAAATTGATATTCTCATCTAACGGGTCTGTGCTTGTCCAACAAGTTCTCGGGACAAAAAGTGAGCACAGAAATGAAATTCCCTTGAATATATAAATGCATATAATATAAATTCTTATGTGTGTGAGTAATTAGAATTATTTCCTATAAGATATCTTTAAATCTCGCAAGTTTTAGGTCTAAATTTTGTTCTTAAGCGTGACGTCCGATTTTTCGACAGTTTTCGACCGCTGCTCCGTCG
The DNA here is from genome assembly GCA_038088585.1 of Chrysina gloriosa. Taxonomy (NCBI): domain Eukaryota; kingdom Metazoa; phylum Arthropoda; class Insecta; order Coleoptera; family Scarabaeidae; genus Chrysina; species Chrysina gloriosa. Next base: position 21,817,472 of record CM076093.1, on the reverse strand, counting down.
TCGGACGTCTTAAGTCGATGAACTTTTGCCGGACGCCGGAGAGCAAGAAACGGCGAAAACTTTATATGTAAATAAACCAGATTCTAAAAAACGTGTGTGCGTAGTATTTATGTTACGCAATCGCATCGTTCGGATCATCATCCTAGCCTCTTTTCATGTTGGGATAACCGGAAGATTTTTTACAAAAGAATTGTTTTTGTTTCAGTTTCTCGTTTTATTCCTTGAAATTTATGTGCTTATGTAATGGTTACAAGTAAGCAAGACTAAAGCTCCGGGTTATACGTAAAGCAAGGATTTTTAAAGTGTGGATCACGATTGTCTTTAGGAGATTGTCGTTGGAGTCAATGGGAGAATTAAAAACAAAAGTGGGGTATTGCAAATGGAAATTGTTTAGATCTGCAGCTTCTAAATAATTTCCACTATGCTGCTGAGAACTATCACTAAATCCTATACCACAAATCCATATTCATATCAACCATAATTTATTCATCCCATCGATCAATGATAGTTTCCCTCCACAGATTAGAGTTTGCCAATGTTCGTAAAATCAAAGAAGAGTTTTGTGAGTTCCTTTTTCCTAAACTAAAATTTCAGCGAAAAACATTTCGTAGTCGATGAACAAAAAACAAACATTATTAACCATTTTTTATTAAGAAAAAACGGAAACCCTCTTAATACTTGTAAATGATTGAAGGAACTGGTTTCAGAATTACGATTTGGATAATTCTAAATACCTATTTCGACCACTACGTTATCATCATCAGTGAAGAAATGCGGAACGACAAAAACGTTCCAAGTAATTTTCGGCTGAAATTCACCCAAACATTTAACTTTTCAAGTATAGGTGCTCCAGTAATACTGTCAGCTATGACTGATGCCTTATTTTCAATCGAAGAGTACGACGAAGTTGGTTGCCACAAAGAAGTTCTATGGTAAAAGTAAAAATTCCTTCCATTCCATAAGTTAGTCAAAACTACATTAAAGAAAACATAAATAACATTACAAATACTTTTCCACAACAGAAATCGATATCACAAGAAAAATACAATTCGAGATCAAAATCCAGAAAAGTTATCCATCATTTCGTGTTGAAGTTACAAATTAAAGAAACGTTAGGATAACAACCATTTGCCTTAAATCCATATGTCGAAGCCTAACTGGTCACAACTCCAAAAATATCGCCAATAATAATAATTACTTGAACTATCTGAGACCACCAATTGGTGCTTCCCTTAATTCTATTGGACATAGAAAGGAAAACGTGATTTGAAATGCAAATCCAGTTGAAGTCGTTTCTCTAGTTTTAAAAAATTGAAATGAAGTCAATGTCATCACCAGAAAGTCTGTACACTTTAGCACACGGACAAGTCACCAATACTAGGTGGATCATTAGTATACTCCTCTGAATATGTATATTGATGTGCGGCACATGCTGACAAAATGTATTTTGTTGGATCTGTGGTCAACGCAAAGATCCGGTTCAAACACCAATGTAAACATGAATGAGTCAAGAATGAAACAAGAAAAAAGACGACAAGAGAGTAAGATAAAGAAGAAAAGAAATAATAAGAATAGGATGAAAGCAGGACGCACATGACAGCATCTGAAGAAATTACCACAGATAAATAAAAGTTTCAATTTCTTCAACTTTCGTCTATGAATACTTCTAATTCTTGCTAAGCACAGAGACGAAAATCGAGAGCTCTGGGATAAAATCGGGAAACAAACTCTGAAGGCGGCGTTTGAAAGAGCCGGCGTCAGTGACAACTCCTGCGTTCAGATGGTTATCGATGCCCAAGAACGACCCCTACCTCGAGTGAAAATCCCTCGCCCAGCAGATATATTTAACATCAAGCTGAGGTAATTTCTTAAATCCATCGACGACCATCAACTTCCTTTAGAGTTGTACATTAGGCTGGAGTGAAAATGGCGAAAAAAATTATTTTTTCTAATCTCCTGTATTGCTCATCGATGATCCTTCAGGAAAGCTTAATTCAGACAAAATATCAAAGCTCTACGACTTTATTTAAAGATGACGCACGAAGAGTGACGTTTGTAAAAACAAGTTATTTCACCACCTGAAAATTAAGATAATATCATAACTATTTGTCTTAGACAAGCAATTAATGCTCCTTCTTAAATTTTATATTCCGTGTGAACATTTTCTGTGTGAGTATTTTCTTATAATATTTAATAAATACAGTCGAACCTTGTTTAATCGCGATGTCATTCATTCGCGATAGCCTGAAATATCAATTATCTGGGATCGATAACGAAAAGAACATAAACCGTATTCACCTCAATATTCAGGCATAGTAAAATACTTCTTTTGTTTGCATTTATTTTGAACTTCTTTGCAACACTTCCATGTATATGTACGTAAAGCGAATTTCAAACCTACTGCGCCCCCTTAAGATCTCCAGTTAGAAAACTGAAACTTTACATGAATACTTCTACATCTATGGGTCATTAATTCGCAATATAGGAAAATTAAAGTTAAAAAAATTGCGCTCCACCGTATTGTACATAGTTCGTTGCGTAGCATTCGTTTTGAGGCATTAACCGGATATCATTGGTGATATTTAATTAACCCAGTTTTCTAGTGGGAATGACAACTTAGTTGCCTAAATACGTATCTGGAATTATTTCATGAAGGTGTGGTAAGGGTAATTTTATTTATTTTATATAATAGTCGTTTTGTTAATAAAAATTTTAGTTCACATACTAAACCCTCACGCATCACCTCCAAAACTACGCGATTGCAGCAATTTTTCTAAAGAGATAAACGGATTTAAGGCTTTCTGTTCAACCCTGAGCTCGAATTGAAATTCCAGGTAAGATCGAACAAGGCGAGAGAAAACAGAAGGTGTTGACCGGCAATGCATCTCCACATACCATCAAAACGATTTCAGTACATTCTGCTTTTGGGAAGCAATAAGAGTATGAGCTTCCTTCCTTTTCTTTCGATTTTTTTAACATCGATTTCAGATCTGGTGAAGTTTAAAATTTCTTTCGTGTCTAGAATTTTCGATCATCCCCATCCTCATGAAAGGGATGTAGTCCTAAAGAAAGTGGATAAAGCCAAAAAATAATTTGTAGCAAACTCGCCGCCCTACACACTAATTTCCCGTACGTCTTCTCGAAGCTTTCAAATTCTTATTCCGACCGCATACTTCGTTATTACCATCTAAATTTCAACATTTATACCTACTATTCCTTTTCTCGAGCTAACGCACAAACAGTAGCATCCTCGTAAATCCTATTTTTACGCGAATCTCGCTATAATCTCGGCCATATACCTGGCTCGCGCCTATCCGCCGACGAGAACGAGATAAAAATTATACGCGGAATGAAATGTCACTTATAAACGAGAAAAAGTTTCAGCGAACTGTTATTACCCAAGGATCCATTACGATCGCGATAGGACGAAAGTTACGCGAGTCGTGTATAGCCGTACACAATCTAGGAAGTGGCAAAACGAACAGAATGCCACACTTTCTAATCCTTCTGTTCCCGTTTTAAATCAGAAATTTAGACGAAGCGGCACAATAATGGATTATTAAGTCGAAAAAACGAACGAACGAAACTGCGCCGTTCGAATTCTTAAGGGAAATTTCGACCGGCGAGCCGGCTTCCCCGCGGCGATGATCGATGATTTTAATTTTCGCGCGAAATATACACGCAGTAGGTTAATTGAATATGTTGTAGTGAACGTAATTAGTATTGAATATATTAGAAGGTATATACGCGTATAGAAATAGCAAAACGGGGTCTTGTTACCGGCGAAGCAGGCGAACACAAACATCTCTCCGTGTCTATCTGTTTTAACCGGGTTAAAGAGCGCTTTATACAGACCTCGAATGTAGTATATACTCTTGGAAACTGCGAATGCTTATGCTGCTTTTTACGAATATACAGGTAAATAGACCCATTTACCTTAAAATCATTCGATGAAACAACGCGGTGAATGTAGAAAGAAGGTGATATGTAAATATGATTACCTACAACGCGGTAATAAGTGGTGAATGATAAAAATTATAAACAGATTTCATTCAGAGCTATGCAGTGCATAAATGAGAGAAAACAAAATTATTTATAATAAATGCAATATTTCATTGGAACAGCAACGAATAAACAAAATAGGTATGTCAATATATTTCACAAATATTAGGATAGGAAAATATTAAACATTACTTGCGTTACAGCTCCTTTTCCTACGATAACACTTTCTAATCGTTTACGAAGAAACCACATACACTTAGTTGAATAGTTATTTGGTAATGATTCACCGGTATTTATTTTTACGGAGACCCGCAAAAAGCCACCACAAATTTGAGAAACCGAAAATGAAAAAGAAGTTCATACCAAAAAATACCTCAAATAAGTTATTGGGCCATGAAGAGAAAAGGCCATGAAACAATGGTCGAAAATTTAATTAAATATGGCGATTGTGATAAATTGCATGCTTATAGGTACTTATTTTCAAGATCGTTTAAAGTTATTTTTTGATTTGTTCGAACGCTGTGTATTTTAACTGTAAAGATATATGTCTAATTATCTACAATTTTAAGGGCTCAGACAGATCTAATCATTTGTCTATGATAAGTGAAGAACCAGCAGGTTTGCAGATTTGAAATTTTGAATACCACATATTCGACACGGTAGTTAAGACTTGTCAAAAAGCATTTTTGTAAATTCCTTTATTATCGCTGCCTTCTGCAAGTCCAAAAAAGACGGTAAACCCACGGTCATTTTTCTATTCCTTAATTGGGGTTAAATTCAACAACAAACAAGGAATTTACAAAAAGCTGGTCGATAGGTCGTAGCTATGAAACGAATACACGATATGCAAAAATTAGAGCCTGTAAACTTACTGGTTCTTCACTTACCATTGATAAAAAATTAAAGCTTTAGAAGCTCTTAACATTATAAAAACTAATACTTTATTGTTACACACACTACTTTTAAAGGTCAGATAAACAATTCTCAAAATAGTTTTGAACCCAATAAAAAAGTTTTAAGTTTAATCGATGTTGAAAGTAGGTACCTTTCAACCTTAAAGCACACGTATTATATTTCCGCTACAGTAGGATAGATTCATCTAGTATAGCAAAGCACATGAAGAACACTGGGAACGATGCACAAGCCAAAAATTTATGATCAATAAAGCATGTAAATTCGCTGCGAGAATGAGATGCTTACGAAGCAATATGAACACACAAAATAACCTTTTAAAAAGATGGAGTACACATAGCGATATTGATGCAGAATCTGTCCTAAATGATATTTTCAAGTTCACACAACTTTATTTAGTTAAATTGTTAAAAGAATCGGTAACGTCTACTAATTGAATTTAAGGATTTTGATGACAGCAACATTTCCCAGAAAAAATCCCCACATAGAATGGGGATGTTAAAATCCCCGAATATGGGAAGAAGTTCGGGATCATTTATCATTTGGCAAGAAACGGTTTGGAAATGTTGACTCCTTCCCAGTAAAAGACGTGCATCGGAGCCACTAAACACTTGAGCAGTAAGAAGTTAAACTGATGTGATCTTGTGAGTGCCACTTGAACACTTACGATTAATGAAAAGAGAACATTAAAAACACAATAGCAACATTTTCGACTAAACTGTAGACGTTCGAAGCAATAGATGTAAAAGAAATTCAGAAATTTTGGGAAAGAAAATGTCCAAATCCGCCGTGACAAAAAGTAGAAAACAGCTGAAGATGAAACAAGCACGTAACAAACCTGCGTAAAGAGCCAAGGGCTACCGTAATCTTAGGACGTGATCAGTGGAGGTAAAAGGAATACATTAGTAATGAGGTTGAAAAAAGATGGATGTAACTTTTAGGAAGCAATAAAAGAGGAAAAACAAAGTCAAAGATTAAGGACATGCAATGGTAAGTATAGAAGCAAAGAGTAAGGGGAAGGACATAAAGAAAGCCGGAAATAGGTAATATTAGTTCGTATGCTCTAAAGCAGCGGTCCTCAAACTTTTTCAAAGAAGCTCGCTTCTGGCAAGAATTTTGTTGACGACTCCTTGTCTCGTCTCTTATCGTACTTTATTCATTATGAAACTGCGGGGGAAACAAGGTGCAAATAAATGTCTTGGTAATGTGTTTTTCTTTTATTTTGAAATACCCCTCACAACTCCAGCGTTGTGACCAACACTCTACACATCACTGTTCTATATAACAATCAACTCTATCGGAGGACAGAAATTGTAACAGAGGAAAACTTTGCTTGCTTCCGTCTTGATTTATTTTTGTTTCTCCGCCACTTTAGTTCCTTTACAAAAGTGCCCGTGAAAAGTAAAGTTAGTGTGACCAGCAACTATGCTTCAGCCGCTCATTTTCATTCTCGTTTCTATAAAGCTGGCTGCACTTGGAGTCTGAAAGGAACGCCCGATATGACGGACGGAGATTGTAAGAATTGAACCCACGACCTGAGTTTGTAACTCAATCCGGCACCAACTGAACTACGACGAACTAATTTGGGTAATATTCCAACTAAGATTTGTTTTCATTTTTCCCTAACGCAGGTCTTGATTTGCTTAATTAGTTGGAGATGTTACTACTCGTATGACCCCATTCTATCCTAAATATTTTAATTCGATAGCAGATTTAGACTGCAAGTCAACCATACGTCAATTTGGTAATTATTTCAACGTAACGCTAACTAAATAAATGCCATATACATGTATAGACATAAAGATTTAACACTTCGCCTCCACCATAATTAATATTGCAAATGTACATCTGTAGCACCGAAGATAATTTTAGTTGTGTTTATTCATAAAGCCCGTTTGCATTATACTTTTTTTAGTGAATTGATACAAGAAGAAATGCAGACATTAGACAATGATTGCATGCACAATCGCTGAAAGGACAAAATGGAGAAAAAGGACTGGACACGTGATGTACAGCACACAATATTAGATGGAGGAGGAAGGAAGGGCAATCAAAACGGGGATTGCAAGTGAATGCGAGTGGTTTTTGTGTAAGCGCAGGCTTCGAGGAGCTGAACTGAGATTCGAACACACAACCGCATTCATGTGAGCCAGACACTCTTACCACTGCGCAATGTACCAATTAATTGTTGTGTTTCGCCAGCAACTGATTATGATTTCTCGTAGTAAGGACAAATTAACACCTTTCATCGGTGCTAAATAATTGTAATTCTTAAGCTTATATTAGAAATATCAGCTTGCAGCACAGTGCAATATGGAGGAGACATGTAATTGCTACATTTTCAGAGGTACAGTTACAGGCGTAAACAAATTAACAAAGACATACTCTTTATCTATCTAGAGTTTTTACTGACGTCATCATTTCTTGTCCATAGATCTTTGTGTGTAAGACAAGCGCAAATCGTGCTTCTTTTTCACCAGCAGCAGATGAGAAAGATAGTCAAATTAATAGATTGTCTTTACTCGTATGACAAAACAATGACGTCGGTAAAAACCTAAAATAGGTAAAGCATATGCGCTGATGACGTACTATATACTTCTTAAAGTATGGCTGCTATACGTCTGCAATACCAAGTCAATCTGCAGACGCGGATCAGATTGATTTGATATTCAAGGAAGTATTACATGTGCAAACTTGCAGCGCTAGTTTCTGACGTGCAAGTTGATACGTATAACACAGGCATTATCCATGAAGGTTCTCGCTGATGACGCAATGTTGCTTACAAACAGTTACGAAACGATATTACTGGATTGCTACCGTGCGCTATAAAGATTACAATAATCAGGAATTCAGTGCATTTTCCACTTTGTTGGGATTAAAATTCGGACAAGCACATCGAAATCTTGGAAATATTAATTTACTAATGTTGCTAACTTGTAGCGGAAAAACAACCTCTGTCTTTCCACAAAATACATCCATTACGTTCACACTTTTAATGTTATTATTTTAAGAAGTTACCGTACTCCGACCCTGATATATGTTAGTTCAAATCCTCATTATTATACATACGCAAGTCGCTCGTTTCGATTTTCGTATTTTCTAGGTCAATTTCTATCAGCCGCGTGTGCCACCACGCTGAAAAAAGTAGTACCATTTGTATCGGTTACACAATTATTTTAATTGCAAGATAGGATTTTTATCATCGCTGCGTAAAAAGGACCTTGGCTAAATTGCCTTTATTATTGCTATACACACACGTAAAATATAAATCGAATCACTGTTATTAGCAGCTTTAGTTATTCAATTATTATCTTTTTTCCACTCTTACAGTTAAAATTGCAAAATTACACGCCATGCGTATACCGCCATTACCACATACTGTTTGTCTTACAAGTTACCAATAGAATCTGGCCGAATTTATACGAATAAATGTAACTAGTAAGATAATAAATGAAGTAGAAACGTAAAAAAAGGGGACGTTATCGAAAAAGCGGAGGTTTCACACAAGAGCTAAAGCTAAAGCAATCAGGAGTTTTCGACGATATCCGTATACATTTATTTATTTATTGCACAATAGAATTGGAATGAACTATTTTTTACGAACATTGAATGTGAATTAAATTACTTTTCGTCGTTCATCACTGGAGTTGTTCCCAAGCGCCAACGAGCCGTGTCGGGGTTCGATACAGCCTTCAGTATAACTGCGAGTCTCAAGGAAATCTGTTGTGTATACATGTACGCTGCCGTAAATACTATTTCGCAGTTCTACTTTTGTTGTAAAAATGTTGCCAACGTCGCGAAAACGACCAATGTTTTATTTTATGTGTAAACTTTTATGCGCCCGTCACTGGCTATTGGTGCAAATTGAGCAACTGTATTTATAACAGACTAACGATAAAGAATACCACAACACGTAAGATTCTAGAGCACTTGTATTAAAGATCAATATTTCTACTAAATTTCTTTCTCAAATAATACCCGAGCTCATCGTCTACGCATGCATGCATACATACATAAGAAATCAAAATCAATTATCTAGCCCTATTCACCCCCTTAACGCTTAACGGTCGCACAATGGCCGAAAAAACAAGTTGTCAAATTACCGTTTGCTCCCCGCTTATCCGAACGGAAAAGTTCCAGTTTAGGAGGATGGGGGGTTGAGGAAGAGAAGAGTATAGAGCCCCGAAAACGTTAGTTAAACGAACGAGGGGTGCATCGCGCGTTTCCCGCGCAAGATTTCCGTCGACCCTCGACTTCGACGAACTGTGTGCGGCTCGTGGGGTCGGATCGATGGGAACGCGGCGCTATCGCAGGGAGGAAAATTGATGCTGGGGCTCCCGAAAATCCATTCGGCGCGGACGAGAAAGGAGACGGTGTGTTTTCGCAGGAGGAATATTATTCGGAGGGTGTCGTAACGCCGAGTGAAAGGGAACCGCCACGCTGCTAGTTAGGGAGTTGGGGGGTTGGACTCGAATTGGGGACGGTAATCTGACTTAGGGATACGCGTTTCAGCTGCGAGTTGCGAGGAAGTTTTTAGCTCGACGTTAGAGAGATTTGTGGCTAGCTACGTTCAGTGTAGAATAAATCGCTAATTTCGGGCAAAATAAAATGAATTAGTAACTTTTTACAAAATAATTATTTCCAAACAAGTTTAAAAGCTAACAACACGCAAAAACACGAGTTATGACGGGAAAAAATGAAAATTGATAATTCCATAGTCAAATTCCCATTTTTTAAAGTTTAGGGCAGAACTTCTTTTATAAGGTTACAGCAGATTGTATCAAATTTCCTCCATTTTAGAAACTTCGTTTTTAATATTCTTTTGTTCCCTCTCACTCCCCCAAACAGACACCTTATTTATTTCAGTTTATATGGAGAGGTTTCAAATTATAATTTATGAAACAATTTAATAGTATTCACAATTATATCGAGTTTGTGTAAATTGACGAAAAAGTTACACGTGACGTTATCCCTTATAAAATTCTCAATCGAAAATCTCAACATCAAAATATTGTACCCAAGCTTGATACGTCTTCGCGAGGTTCTACAAGTTCGGCCTTTTATTCCACAAATATGCATTATTGCTCGATATCTGTTGAAAGAGATAATTGCAATTTAGAATAAAGAAGAATTTTTATACTATTTGTTGGTAAAGGTTTTCTCTTTGATTTCCAATTATGTTTTCAACATTTCTTCATTAACAGACTTTCAAGAAAAACACATCTTGCAACGTTGTAGAACAATAAGATTGTATTCGAATGTGACCCCCAGATAGAATTTCTGCCATGAACCGCCATATCGCAGGGAAGCAAGTCTTTCGATTACAAAATAGAGGGCCGCATAATATAAAAGGAATTTAGTGTAAATGGTGAACTCGTATTTATTCTTTTCATAATTTTAACATTGGGCCGTGAACCCCAAAGCAATATGAGCGTCGACACTGAAGCAAAAATGGGCGTGGACGCTTGAGGGTCAAGGCACCATCAATTAGGAAACACTGATTTACACGAATGTTAAAAAGCAAGCAATAGGTCTGCAAAAGGAAGATAACACAATTCAATAAAATTGGATTTTTCTTGCCACCTGAATAAAACATATTTCTTGTAGATTTTTTGGCGCTGACTAAAAATCCGGCCACAGAATTGCTTTAGCCCCTCAGGGTTTCGAGCAAGCAGCCCTGAAGATGTCTCTTGTAATAGTAGACGAAACGTCGGCACCTACGCCAAACTAGACGCGGTTCCAACCCGGAAACCAAGTTAGACATTGTGATTTCGACCGCGGAAGCCTACACCTGAGACAGATGAGAAGCTTAGGTTAAAGAATTATTGCAAAACAATTCAACCAAGCTATATGGATTCAATTGATTCTGAGAAGAAGAACAAGGAATGTGACATTCTATTTTCTAGGTCTTGGTAACTTCCTTTTGGATGGATGGATTTAAAGATATTGACGAATTTCGATATTTTGGTGTGGGAATCTTAACTGACCTTGAGGTTTTTCGAGAAGGCATATCGAGAGATTTTTGGGATTTTGGAAAGAAGAGTTCGATCGATTTGGGGATTTTCATGTGTAGGTATCGACTGATTTTCGTGTGAAAATGGAGAGGGGTTAGTTTGATTTTAATTGATCCTATAATTTTGGACCAGTAGTACATCCGTACGTTTTATTTATTAATAGGAGGATCTAGAGGATGACTCGCTTTTTCAGTGGTATTTGTATATATCGATACATGGATATCGATTAACACTGGTGTCTTCGCTACGTAATGCCAGTACAGTAAAATCTCGATTATCCAGATAAATCGGGACCAGGTCTCATCCGGACAAGTAAAGATCCAGATATTCGAATAAACATTTTCAATCGGTATTTGATTACATAAAATGAATAAAAGTAGCTACATGCCTACAAATAAATATGGTCCACTAGTTTGTATTTCTTCCGTTCATGGCAGAGTAGATGCGTACACTTTGTCTATTTAGAGTTGTTACCTACGTCATCAATTTTTATCCATAGATACTTATCTGTTAGACAAGCGCAAATCGTGCTTTTCTTTTCACCAGAGGCACGTGAGAAAGATAGTTAAATTAATAGATTGTCTTTACCCCTACGATAAAACAATGACGTAGGTAAAGACGTAAAATAGATACAGTATACATACATATGTAGTGAAAGTCTGTTTAAGTAAAAACCGTTTGCGATGGTTTATTCTGGTTCAATTTTGAACAAGATCGCCCAAAATCGAATCTAGGTAATCAAGGTTCTAGGTATTTAAGGTTCGGATAATCGGGATTTTACTGTACATAATTTTTGACAAACAATAAAGTATAGGATTTTACTAATATTTATCACCATTAATAATATTTCGTAATTTTCTCTAATATGGTATGTGTCATAATCTTGTATTCATCACTTATTAAAATTATAAGAGTGAGATTCACTTATCTAATGGAATAGAATTAATGTTACACCTCTCGCGGTCGAACAAGTTTAAGCGTTACAATTTCGAACAAGTACAACTGCACGAAGTAATAGTAAAATAGAAATCTATAACGCGCCGATTTCATTTAACTTTCATCGCAAGTGTATCCCTCGCCGCGCTCAGAGGTACGTTCTTACAAAAATTCAAATATATCCTTTCTAAAAATAACCGTCGCATTACGCTGGTCTTCTGCATCGGGTAAAATATCGACAACAATATAAAAATACCAGGCTAATTACCCTCGATTATAATAATAATAGAAGAAACGGTTTCCACACAGCACTCGTGCTATATATACACACTACCTAGTATACACAACATTACAAAAAAGAGCTGTCGAAATTACGCCAAACCGCCTCTCTCCGTTGACCTATTCATCTTAGAACCACAGCTGACGAAGGTTAACGACGATATAAAAACGTTTATGAATAATCGTCTTAATTATATTTGTGTGTTTGTGCATACTTATCTCGGCGACTTATCTAATACAAACGGCCGGATCTTTCGGACCCGAAATGTACATATGTACTTACCAAACGCGATTAGCGCGATTACGAAGTGTTTTCGTTCGTGAAAACAGAACAATTTGCGCATGTTCTGCAACGTGCTCGGTTACGATTAAATTATGTTTGCGTTTGCTATTATTTTTATCCGACATTATCAAGTTGGCCATGGATGGGGCAATTAGGACAATTTTTGCGATTACTAACCCAAAAAATTGCCGGCCACGAAACCGGCCATTTCGCATTGACAAATATAATTAGATCTGCGTTAGCCTTTAGATGAGCTTCGCTCGGATACCGACGTTTAAATCGTGTTAAAAATCATCGTTTAAAAACTGCGACGACGACGCCTTCTTGATATAATGGAATAAATATCCGTGACCTTAATTAAAAAGCGGTTATCATTAAAATTGTTTTCCTGTTGCGGTTTCTGGGTTAATGAATTATGACCTAGCGAAATGGAAAATGCTCAGACGAAAACATAACAAAATTATGAAAAATAACTATTGAGTAATAAGTAAATTATTTGCAAACAACGAAATTACTAGTTTGATGGACGATTTATTTCTATACTTTTGCCTATACTAGTGAAGAAAATAGTTAATTTTAGTATAGGCACAACTACGCGCGACACAGGAAACGCCATGTACAAATTTATCCCGATGAGTACAGTTGCTCAATTTCCACCAATAGCCAGTGGCGGGCGCATCAAAGTTTACACAAAAAATAAAACATTGGTCGTTTTGGCAACAAACCTAGAACTGCGAAATAGTATTTACGACAGCGTACATGCATACACAACAGATCTCAATGAGACTCGCAGTTATACCGAAAGTTGTATCGAACCCCGCCACTGCTCGTTGGCGCTTATGAGCAACTCAACTGACGGAGTTAGATAGATCGAAGTACCTTAAGGGTGTTTGGTATCTTTTTCAAGATCGGTTAAACTTAATTTTCTTTATTGGTTCCAAAACTATTTTGAAAATTGTATATGTGACCTTCAAAAGTAGTGTGTGTAACGACAAAATACTAGTTTTTTACAATGTTAAAAGCTTCTACAGCTTTAATTTTTCTGCAATCACAACTGAAGAACCAGTACGCTTACGGGCTCGAAATTGTGCATACCGTGTATTCGTTATAATACCTACGACTTGTCATCGAGCTTTTTTCTAAATTCCTTGTTTATTGTTGAATTTAACCTCAATTAAGGAATAGAAAAATAGCCATGGGCTTACCATCATTTTTGGTCTTGAAGAAAGTAACGATAATAAAGGAATTTACAAAAATCTCGATGACAAGTCGTAGATATCGTAATGAATACACAGTATGCAAAATTTCGATCCCGTAAACTTACTGGTTCTTCACTTGTGATCGCAGAAAAATTAAAGCTGTAGAAGCTCTTAACGTTGTAAAAACTAGTATTTTATCGTTACACACACTACTTTTAAAGGTCAAATATACAATTTTCAAGATGGTTGTGTAACTAATAAAAAAATTAACTTTAACCGATCTTGAAAAAAGTACCAAACACCCAGGTGTATTTCATTTCAATATAAACAATGTGGTCAATTATTTCAGTTGATCATGCAGCTTAAACTGTTTCTAATATTTGTTCGGAGATATCCAATATTTTAGCAGCTAGTTTGCTAGTCGAAACTATCCTGAAGATGGCAATAGACACTGCCAAAATGATTTTTCGAAGTAAACAAGCGATGAAAGTAGTCCAAATAATGGTTCTTGAGAATTATTTTTTCCTTCCATTGAATTTAGAAATATTTTTGTCCTCTAGTAGTTTCAGAGAATGGTTTCGACGAGAATACGAAAACCTCGACTTCAGTGGAAGATTTTTTCATCAACTTTTTCGACACAGAATTTGATTGGATTTTAGAAATTATTTTACCTAATGATTTTCGAAGGCATCTTTAACAAAGGTTTATCATTGAGCAAAGAATTCTAGACCGAATTTTGAAGTTATTTTATCCTCTCAGGGCGTGTCCAGAAAGAAATTCTGAAGACAGAACTTTTGGTAGAATTGACAAACTTTTTAAAACTTTTCACGAAATTTTGATCTTTAGACAAAGAATTTTCCATTGAATTTGAAAATTATTTAATTCTTAGGACGCTTTGGACAAAAACTTCACTTATCGAGGACGAATTATTGATTTAAACTTTGGAAATTATTTTATGTTAGCAGTTCTTGAATCCTTCACAAGAATTTTATCTTTCGACGAACGAAATCAATCAAATTTGGAAACCAGTTGATTGTAGTGATCTTCGCGAATTCCTTTGGGGAGGATTTGCTCATTCGACGAAGATATGTCGGGCGAATTGAGCCTATTTTATCCTACTAGCTCTTGAATTCAAGGTTGATAAAAATTTGGTTTTTCTATGAGGCGTTCTCGATCGAATTTTAATCTTTGGACGAAAAACTTGCAAACTATTTTGTCCACGTAGAGTTCGAGAACGCGTTTGATACAAATTTGGCTTGACAATAAATGATTTTTGATACTGCAGGAAACTGTCTGATTTTCGGTGCTGCTGTCCATAACAAAATAAAAGACCGTCGAGTAAACGACTACAACAACAGTCAGTAGGGCGTAGTTCAAAAAGTTTGCAAAAATTAAAATTTCGTCACAAAAGATCGAAATAATGTGAACAATACCTTATTACACATCAAATTAATGCTTTTTAAGGGAAGATTTTGAATAAAAGACTCTTCTTCCTGTGATGCTAGGGTCTGGTATCCCCCTAATATTGCCCCGAACAAAATATTCTTCTTGTACACTCGACTCTAGGCCTTATCGGGGTAACAGGTAACAAAATACACTAATCACTTGAGAGTTATGGAGCAAAGCTAATGTTGGACGATTTACTATTTAAAAATCGACTATAGGTTTCATTTCAACGAATATAATGACGCCAATTTCGATCGCGGATTCTTCTTATCTACGTCCTCTAAATTCTGAACTTACATTCTAGGTCAATTACACGTAGTTTCAAATTAGGGACTCCCGTATTTTTGGGAAGAATTCAAATGAAAGATGGAGAAAGCCCTACAAAATTACAATTTATAATCGACCATCCATTTAAAGGTTAACGTTGCTCATTACACAATTTCGTATCTAATTCGTTATGAAAATAAATCAAAAGTGACAATGAATATTAACCATGGTCACCAACGACCTCCAACATAACATCCAGATAACACTCGAAACATCCTCCATTGCAAAATTTCCCACGTAGAAAATTCCTCGGGTTATCTATTGCGTAAACGTCCAGAAACAACGAAACGATTACGGTAAAAAGTCACGCGAAAGCACACCGAATGCAGGAAATAAAGCAATTAAGAAAATCAAGTGTATTGATGTCATCATACGAACTATGATACGAACATTACACGCCTGTCGCGACGATAATTGCTTCGGGGAAAATGTTTTCGGCAGATTAAATTAATTATCGAGCAATTACAACAAATTTCGTGCGAACATATTGGGTAAACACGTTTGTGTGTAAAAGAATCTAATGGTACCCGCAGCCTTAGCCCTGCTAATTCAATCCGAAGGTTCTGCAACAGGAATGTACTTCCGCGAGACGACGCATACGCTCGCGCTATCTAAAATTCGCAAGTTTTTCAATAACGAATTGATTAACTCGTGCTTGTGCATAGAGAAAATGCGTATAAAGTTAGTGATATCGATGATGTAAGTTTTAACTATGTACTCGCATGTATATTCGTTGTAAATGTAAACATTATTTCGCGTGTAAACAGTTGATAAAAATTTTCATGGCTCAACCCGAGTTAAATTTCGTTTGCATCACCAGAAAGTAATTTAATAAATTTAAGTTGTTGCCACTCCAAAGGTTTTTTATTTAAAATTTGAGAGCAAACTGTTGGGGTTTTAAAGACTTTACGTAATAAAATTTATTTCAAAAATGTAAACATATATTCAAATGATTCGAAATTTAATAATGAAAGAAAAGAAAAATCTGTGTACTTCGCTGCAATGACTTTCAGAGTAAAACAGTGCCCCCCAAACTTTTTGCAGGGTTCACTGCATTGTTTCTCAAACTATCGCGACACGGAACTCCACTAGAGTATACGACGAGTAACTTTCCAAGCTCTCTGCACTTGTGTAAAAAGTAAATTTTAATAATTTAAAGCAGACATTCCCAAACTATTTGCAAAAACCAGATCGTATTTAATAAGAGACGTAACTCGATCGCCATTATTGGTAGTAAAATAATCTCCCACTCCACCCTCCACTTGTAGACAGGAAACTAATATAATAGAGCAGAGATTCCAAAACTTTTTGCAAAAACAATCCGAATACATTATTTTTCCAAAATTTTTCTTGTCCCAAGTTACATTCTAGTTTCTTTATTTTATGAAATGTGATTTTGATAGTTTAAATCAGTGGTTCTTAACGATCTTCCGATATTAGCAACCACCATTATGCAATAGAACAGCTGCAAAACTAATCTCTGAGAGCTTCATTGAGTTCCGATTTTCTAATAACGTGAGACAGTGATTTCCCAACTTTTTCTTACCGAGAGGAACCCTAATATTCCCATAGATGTTTCCCAAATTTTTATGACTCGTAACCCCTTCTAATATTAAGACATCTTTATCAATAAGTTCTGAAACTATTTGCAAGGACGACCTCCATAAAGTTGTGAAACCTTTAAACGGGGAAAAATATAATTAGCATGCATTATAACTTTAGGTCCTTACAAAAGCTTGTTAGAAATATATGATTTGAATTCTCCTCGGTGATAATTATTGACGCATGCAGTTTGTGGCCGCTTTGCAGGCTATTGCACAGCTTTCCTATAGAGCGGCCAATCAAACGTACCTCGTTAGCGGGTCGTTTTAGAAGAGGGCCATTTACGTTTTTCGTTACGTTTTGAATATCGCGATTAAATGTAGCTTGATTTGATCTCTTTAGCCATCAATTACTTCTACAAGCAAGGTGAGATTTAAATAACATTTTTCCAAAAATATATCATTTTCTGATGTAACTGCCAACAATCGATAAGCTTAGAGATATCTTCGTTCTAGAACAATGAATTCTGACACATAATACGTACATTTAATGAGCCTACCTCGACAACTATTATGGCAGATTTGGGGTACCACCACCTGTAACAACAAATTACACTGCATGTACTTAGACAAAATATTACACTCAGCATCTTATTGACCGTTCTTTTCGAACAATTTCGAATTTGACAACATATAACAAGACCGGGTATATGTATGGAGACGTGAGAGAAATGAGCATTAGTATTGTAGTAAAGAAAAATATCCTAAATGCAGCGGCGATGGGTGTTTAGTTAGTTACGGATAAAAAACAAACAATATGTAGATGATAGCTCGGTGAACATGGAAAACAACATTCATGCAGCTACACAACGACATTTCAGAACCTCAAAAATCGATTATTTCTTGGAATTTTTTACGATACAGATCGGATTATAATAAATATAAAAATAATATTGATCATAAAATTTGGTATAGTGTAAAAGGCGCTATTGCAAAATTTCATTTTCGTAGGAAGAGAACGGATTATAATCTCGATACGATCGATTAAAAATTTTTACGAAAGCGTTGGCAATGCTTTCATTTCCAATAGTCCAGTTTGGTTTTGCTTTTAGTTGGTACATACTTGAAAGTAATCAAAACAAGTCGTACCTGAACGTTGTACAATGACCTTTTTGTATGGCTAACAGGGGTTCAATGCTATGCGAATCGCTTAAAATGATTGCGGAAGTTGCTCTTGTAAATACGTAAATGAAAGAAGGTAAATTTGTTCGTAATTTTAAAATGATAATAAAAATAAAAGGAAACTAACTGTTATAAATTATAAAATACGAGTGTGTAAAGATACATACATATGTATGTACAAATGTGTATACAAGTATAGAGTTTTTAGAGGATTGAACTATTATATTTATTTCTGTTCTTACAAAACTTCGAAAATAATAAAAATTTTTAATAATAATGATATCAAATCACGTTTGGTTCGCTCTTTTCTGATAAAAATCAGAGACTCTATAAACGTGCAACTACCAAAAGATCATTGGCAAAAACGGCCAATATACGAGGGATGTTACGACTGTCCCAGGAATTTGGCTATAGTTCAATAGCGTAAATCTTATAGGCTACGGATTGATCAACGACAAGTCTTAGATAGATTTACGCATTCCGTGCAATATTGTTTAGTATACTTCAGCTACTTGACTGACACAGGTATATTTCCGTACTGCTGATTTTGCAAAAATTGAAGATGCGATTAAATCACAAAGAGCCTATCACTTTATTTTTATTTAAACAAGGTATGAAACATTCGGAAATCGTTCAATGTCTGCAAAGTATATATATGGAGAGTGCAGAGTCTTTCGATAGGCTCATCGTTTTAAAACAGAACGTCACTAGAAGACAATCCGGCCAAGCACGTGTGCAAATGAAAGAAATGTTGCTGTCGTAGAGAACCTACTGAAAGATGATGAGCCAATAACTATTCGTGAAGTAAAAAATTCTAGCAAAATTTCTAGAACTTTAGAAACATCCCTTGTATTACTAAAGAAATGTGATTTCTGCAATTACTTAATTGTCAAAGTAATGAAAACGTTTCGATTATTCTTGCAAAGAAATATAAAATCTAATCAACAAATAATAATTTTAACCATGAATCATACATAAATTGGATGAGTAACAGCAGGAAAGATCCATTTAATTATGAACTTGGTTTTTCCTATTGCATTTTCTACTGTCGTACGTTCTACACGTACAAATAAAACTGCAAATGTGCGAATCGGACACAAATGGCCAGGACAACTCCTAAACTCTCGATAAACAATGCAGTTAACCTCGAAGGATTATAAATTACATAGCTATATGCGACAATAATAAAATATACACAATCTAGCTAGTGCGAATGAACGAACGGGTAGAATGAAATGGTTTTATACTCGCAATTCCACAAAGAAATCGGACAGATGTAGCCCCATCTAACTTTCTACCTTGTCTTTTAATAAAAATATATCCATCTTCCATTTCTTTTTTAATTCTAAGTGATATAACGATATACGATGGATGTTTTGAAAGTTCTAGGAAGTTGGCTTCAGTTCAATTGCGCAAATTATACTTGTTCGAAACAGGTCTTGACACGTTTACGTACATATCCCGTGCAATATTGTTCGGTATACTTCAGCAACTTAACTGACAAAGATGTATTTCCCTACTGCCGATTTTGCAAATCATGGAAGACGTTTCATTTTCTTTAAGGAGCGTGTGAAACTTTCAGAAATCATTCAACGTCTGCAAGATATATTTGGAGAGTTTGCAGAATCTAAAAGTACAGTCTATCGATGTCTCGATGGTTTCAAAGCAGGCAGAACGTCAGACGATCCTCGCAATGGACGGCCGAGCACCTTTGTAAATAGAAGGAACGTTGCTTCCGTGGAGGACCTATTGCTAGATGATAATACGAATAACTATTCATCAAATTAGTGTTAGTATAGGAATACGAACACGACAGGTTCATGAGATTTTGTACGACCGTTAAGAAAGAAAAAAACAGAAAAAGGGCCATCGCTTATAACAGTTGTAGTTTCGTCGGTTAAAAAATAATGCTTACTGGATTCTGGGATGCCGAGGGCATTACTTTTTATAGATTATCTACCGAAAGGACTGGTCCATTGCGGCAACCGCTTTGCACAAAATGGGCTGAAAAGTTGCATAAGCGTCCGTTATTCCAATATCCCATACCGCACGAAAAACGAAGGATGCTTTAAACAAATTGCGTTCCCCTAGTGATTTTCATCTGTTCTCAAATTTGAAATTTGAAGTGTATTCAATTAAATGGAGATTATAAGGAAAAGCTACATTGTAATTTTGATGAAAATTGTCGAAATCAAAAAATTGTTGCCAAATTTTTAGAACTTTGGAAACATGCCTCGTACATTTTCCAAATATACTTCGATCGAGTTAAAAGGTCTTGACTACAATCCATCTTTAAAATACCCAGATCAAACATCAACTTTATTTCTTTTCGACAAATTTATAGTCCAATTCTGTAGACATCATCTTAGGTCCAATTCAGATATTTCCTCATTTCTCTTCTGAATAAAAATATATCGAATTTACTTGTGGTGAACAAATTTATGTAAGTAATAGGACGGAATAAATTTTGCAAGTCCACTTCGATCGACAGTCTGTGTATACAATACCTAAATTTCTAAAGCCTTGAAAGTCTACTAAAAAAGAAGAGCATGTAACCTCGTTTGTACGCAAGCAAATCGCAATCGCTTTAAAAAATAAACCATTACAGATTTCTTTTAATTTATGAATTACGGTTTGTTAAAAATATTTAAGAACAATTCCACCCTAAAAATAATTCGTTTTAAACTTTGAAATAATCAGAGAAGTGTGTGTGTGTGTGTCAAAGACAGAATTAACTTGCTTCTTTCTCCTGATATCTTATATGCCACGCTTAAATTTCCTTGGGCTGAAACAATAGCGATTTTCTTTAAAAAAAATGGAGTTTTATGAAAAGTAAAAATCTCAAACTTGATATGAAAAAGAGAACAGTATTACTGGGTTAGTATTATACTCAACTAGTCCAGAGAAAATTAGGCAAATAAAAACATTGGGACTCCATTCTAAAAGAAAAATTCTTTCAACAAAAGTTTGAAAAAAATTCTATCCCTCTCCAAATATTCTAACTCGCGAAACAAAATTGGAGACTTCTAATATTTGGGACTACTTAAGGAAATTCTTTTTGAAATAACAATCGGAAGAGCAAATGAAAATAACGTCTTGACCAAGCCAAGACCTTTCCTCAAAATGAAAACCAAAACAAAAAAATACTCCTTTCTTATTCTTTTTCTTTTCTACCTCTTGGATACCCTCTCGGATTGTCGAGTGTCTTAGGTTTCCTTTATTCAGTTATTCCAGTTCTTGTATTCCGCCGCTTGTTTCACTTCTGTCACGTTTTTCCTCTGCTGGCACCTTCCTCCGCTATTTTTGCATCCATCATTTTCTGGGTGGTTTCCTTTTCGTTTTCTTATGTATACCCAGCTCCCACACTCTTTTTGATAATCCGTTCCCGTCATTATTTCTTACACGGTCCCATTTTGTCTGGTCTGTGATCTGGGGGTATTTGATTTCAGCCACTGCTGCCTGGCTTTCGTGTTTTTAAACATATTTCTAAGAATTTTAATTTACCGAAGAAAAGATATTTTCCTTTTGAAATAAAAAAT
The DNA here is from genome assembly GCA_038088585.1 of Chrysina gloriosa. Lineage (NCBI taxonomy): Eukaryota > Metazoa > Arthropoda > Insecta > Coleoptera > Scarabaeidae > Chrysina > Chrysina gloriosa. Next base: position 21,795,812 of record CM076093.1, on the reverse strand, counting down.
AGGAAAAACAAAATTTGGAACTCTTTTCCGAAAATTCGAACACCCTCTTGAACCCATAAAATGAAAATCAGAACACCAACAACAACAACAACAACAACAAAAATCAGAAATCAATTTTAACATTTTTGATTTCGTGAGGAAACCAAGATCCTCATGTGGCAATCAATACCAGTCAAAAAAAAACTCTAAAACCCTAAACTCTCTTCTAGAAATTTGAAAGTCCTTGACGAAATTAAGAAAACAGGACAGGAAAAAATTCAAATTTCTTTTCAATAATTATAATTTTTTTGCCAAAATCAAAACCTTCCTTTAGAAATAAAAAAGTCGTATTACTAATACAACTGAATGAAAGGCAAATAGGTTCGATTTAGCACAGATTACCGATTTTGCAACCCAAAGAATTGAAGATAGTGCGGCCAATAATTACACTTCAACCGCCCATCATTATTTCAGGAAATGAATCCCAGGTAATCATGATAATCATTTTCCTGAGAGCACCTAGAATCCGAAACACGCCTCAATATTATAGGCAGGAATGTGGGAATCGCACCCACTACCTCCGCACCAACTGAATTGCAAAGGTCTCTGAAATGGAAATTAGAACTATAAAAACGGGTTTTGCAAAATTTGCGATTTCTTAAAGAATTTAAATCCTGTAAGAACAACAACAAACTTTTGTTGCGTAGAAACTATGTATAACACAGTGATACAAAATCGAACTTTCCGAATGGGAATGGGATGAGACCAATTGCAAATGAAAGTTGACATTATCCATAACAAAACCTTGAAGGGTTTTTTAGTTCAGTGCGAGATTTTCTTTTACACGTATTTGAAGTTGTTGATTTTGGAACGCTGTCTAACAAGGAGAGATCATTGAAAATTTGATAGAATAATGCTTTTTTATATTTATTATCCTGGAAAGTTGTGGTATCTTACTGTTTTTGGGGTCGAGGCATTCTTTTTCGATATTTATTTTAACCTAAAACTGACGCTAGATGGCGCTGTCATACAAATGGTGCTATTTCTTGTAAATTTTCAATAAATAAACGGTATATTTACTGCTTCATTGCTTTAGACATAATATTTGAGCCCTTAACCTTCGTATACTCACGTCAAAAATGAAACACGTATACTATACCATATAAGTCGGTCTCACAGACCGTATGCGTGAAGTATAAGAAGGTTAAAGAATTTCTACAAAAAACAAGACAATAAGGCAATGAAACTCAGTAACGCACAAATTCAAAACAAGACGTAATCGAAAATGTTCTTGGTAAAAAACGAGAAGCAGATAGTGCACAAAGAGTTAAACGCCTCTTGAAAGCCGTTGAGGAACTAGGTGTGAATATGTCATTAAAAATTCATTTTCTCCATCACCATATGGATTGGTTTGAAAACCAACTAGCCACCGAATGTGATGAGCAAGGTGTACGTTTTCACCAAGTAGCTTTAACCATGGAAACTAGGTACAGAGGAAAGAAACTAGATTCTATGTTAGGTGATTTATGCTGGTGGTTAAAGAGAACAACCGATGAAGAGGATACTGACGAAGAGCAAGAACCAGAAACATACAGAGATCCAGAGCCTACTACTTCTGGAGTTTTTGCTACTTCAAACATGCAAATTGACAGTAATAGTGATGATGACTAAGCGGATCCAAAATGAGATCCAAATAAGATATAATAAGATATAATACTTTAAAATAAAAAAGTGGTTTTTGTAAGCACCATTTGTATGACAGTGCCATCTAGCATCAGTTTTAGATAAAAATAAATATCGAAAATGAATTCCTCGACCCCAAAAACAGTAAGATACCACAACTTTCCAGGATAATAAAAATAAAAAGTATTTTATCAAATTTTCAATGATCTTTCCTTGTTAGACAGCGTTCCAAAATCAACAACTTCAAATGCGTGTAAAAAAATCTCGCACTGAACTAAAAAAAACCCTTCAAGGTTTTGTTATGGATAATGTCAACTTTCATTTGCAATTGGTCTCATCCCATTCCCATTTTGGTTGTTGCACTGTGTAATCAGACTTGCTTCGTTCTTTAATGTATAGATGGCTCTCCAAGAGCTGCAAATTCCTGAAAAATGTATACATTTCTCTTAAATTAGGAAAAAGAAACTAGAAGAATATTGTTGCAACAAAAACCTTTCCTTTAAATTCGAAAACAACAAAATCGATTTGATGGAAATTCTGCAACTTGGTCAGAAGGCTTTTCGAATTGTTTAAAAAAATGAACCAATATAATTTACAGAAATTCTTCGCGTCTTATTTGACTTAAGTGGATCATCGATCTTAGGGCTAGAATAAGTACAAAAGGAACGAACTAAATGTTCCAACAATGTTCGTAGCATCCGCGATACAATATTGCAGCGACGACCAGACTAGAATGGGTAACGGCTGCCGCTTCAATCAATAGACCAGCGTGTTCGCAACCAGCTTATTGCCCGATGCCAACGAAATATGAGAAAAATTGTGAAATAAATAAAAGACAAGTGAAAGACCCGCGGGCGTAAACAAATAATAGATGTCTCTACGGGTCGCGATAGCGTCGACATCGTCGACGTCGAGTTACTTCCTGTCTGCTGTTTCCGTTACAGAACGGTATTTGTGCGGCCCAACATAAATATAAATTAGTCTGGTCTGGGAAAATGGAATAGAGGAATCGCTGTTAGAGGATTTTGATATTCCAGAATTATTATGAACGCGTGTAAGCATAAATTAAGCTAATAACTACAACAACATACAAATGTCCAATAAATCTGTAAAGTCTTGAAGACAAGCGGAAATTATAAGAAATTTATCTCTTAATTTAAATTTAACTCTGCTGGATCTTAATTTTAGAAGTAATTTGCAAGAAGATGAAATTTCAAGCCGTGTTACCAGGTGTACAGGTATGAAATTCGGATTTCAGACAACAGATGCGCATCAATGCAGTTTGTGTTATAAAGATTTGACACTGCGCCATTTTGTTCTGTCATCAAGAAGTGTCAGACGCGCACGAGTGATAAATTGGAAAAGTGGGTGCATAGTGTTGTGTTGTTGTGTTGAATATGTCGAAATTTATACCGAACAAAGAGCATTCTCGGACAACATTAAGCTTTTCTTTTTATTCGAAGAAAACTGCTGCTAAATCACACCGATTGCTTTGAGAAGCTTATGGTGAACATGCTCCATCGCAAGATACGTGTGAACGCTGGTTTCGGCGTTTCAAAAGTGGTGACTTCGAAGTTACAGACAAGGAACGTGGAAAACCGCCAAAAAATACGAAAATGTGGAGTTGCAAGCATTGTTGAACGAAGATGATTTGCAAACAGAAAAACAACCCGCCGACCAATTGGGCGTTAGCCAACAAGCTGTTTCCAATCGGCTACGAGAGATGAGAAAGATTCAGAATACCGGTAGATTGGTTCCACATGAATTGAAGGACAGGAAAATGGAAAAGCGCAAGAACACATGACAATTTGTAAAAAAATCATGGGTAGACCTAGGCGCACCATCCACATTTACCGCAAGACCGAATCGCTTTGGCAGAAAGACGATGCTCTGCGTTTGGTCGGACCAGAGGAGTGTGGTCTATTATGAGCTGTTAAAACCTGGGGAACCGGTTCATACTAAACGTTACCAACAACAATTGACCGATTTGAACCGTTCGCTGCTTTCTTCATGACAATGCTCCATCACATACGGCAAAACTAATTCGCGACACGTTGGAAGCACTGAGCTGGGAAGTTCTACCCATGTGGCTTACTCATCAGGCTTGGCTTCTTCCGATTACCACTTGTTTGCATCGATGGGTCACGCACTTGCTGAGCAGCGCTTTGGTTAGTACCAAGATGTGAAAAAATGGCTCGATGAATGGTTCGCAGCACAAGGGGAAGATTTTCACTGGTGTGATGTTTACAAATTGCCCGAAAGATGGGAAAAGTGTATAACAAGCGATGGAGTATACTTTGAATAAAGCACTTGTTATCATTCTTCCGAATTTAACATGTTTAAAAAAAAAATCCGCCGTTCATAGTTGTACATCTGGTACTCATAAAGTGGTAAAATCAAAAAACGCCAGAACCTAATCCCATGGAATCCTATAAAAATTCCTAGAAAATTTGCACATTTATTGAAAATTTCTTCATCCTCGGAGATTGAAGATGCTTCGATAAAGACGCTCAATTACGCCACCTTTATGAATTACCTCGTAATCACCGGTAATACGTCTTAGTCGACTTTTAGCAAAATACGTACACGATTATAAATCAGGGCGAGAACAAAACGGCGGTGACAATATCTGCACGTCTTGTCTGCTCTCTCGCATTCCCTCCTGATTTATCGCCCTTTGTGTTATTGTTGTCGTCGCGGTCGCCTCTGCTCGCAATGTTGATGCTTTCCGGTGACATTAACTGCGATATTCAATTAAAAACTCGATGAAGATCAACTACCTTCGGCCTCCGGCCATCTATCCTCTGACGGCTGATATGAATGCAGTGGATGATGGACTGCGCGAGGCCGCTGTATGTATGTACGTACTTCCATATTAATAATTAATAATGGCATTGTCGTCGCTGCGACGGAGGTAATTTTATTAGCGTCGTCTCTTTGTGTTATTCTCCTTTTATTTTACTGGCGCGCGATGTACATATACGCAAATTTTATGCAGATATAGGATTGCCATTAGCAAAAATAACACTATGGTAATGTACTTCCTGTCAAGAGTAATCTCAACAAAACGTTAAATACAAAGTTACACACATTTTAATAGGAAGACAATATACAAGGTGTAACTTAAGTGATGAGTTCAATTTCAGGGGTGATTGCTTGTGATGTTTTAAGAGAAAAAGCTCTGTCCTAACGTGCTTCGTTTACGAGAAACAGGGTGTCAAAATTTTAATAGAAAATCCCAAAAGTGTTTTCGAGGATTTCGATGAAACTTGCTGTCTCTGTTAGCAATAACAGGGGCTTCTTTTGATGTACAGTCCGCTTTGGTAATAGAGTCGCTATCAACAGGGCCGCTTCCCCTCACTTTCGCTCGAGCGCTACCCCAACTACTGGCTCACCTCGGGTTTCATATTCGTCTCTGTCAGTAGGGCCGCACGCTAGTGCAATGAAATAGCGTATAATTTCGCTGCTCAAATTCAATTTAGGGCGAAGTCAATGGCGTGAGCGCGCGCAAGTAGTGGTGGTACCCGAGTTCCAGGAAAATACTCTCCTCACCAGCGGACTGTAGTTAGATTTAAAATAATAATTCCAGTGGCGTTGCAGATTATCTGATTGATTTTTATTGTAAATATTATTGTACGCCACTGTTTTTTTCCAAGTTTGATAGTTGGATCAGAACTTTCTCGTATCTCGAGTTTCTTTGTATCTCACTTAGTTTTCGAGAAAGAAATAATGATATTTATTTAGAGATCCAGTTTCGCACAGTCTAGCATGTAATCTTATGAATGTCCTTTCTGATGTACAGCATTTCCATCTGCAGCCCCATAAATCGAATGCATTTGACCTAATTTGACGTTGTTTATTTTTACTTCACATGATATGATAGTGCTTGCACGCTATAACAAACGAAGCAACAAGCTAGGACCCATGTTTATATAAACTTTTTCTCATAAAATCTGACAAGGAATCACCCCTGGAATTAAAGTCATCACTTAATTTAAACCCTGTATAAAAAAAGCGGTAACTTTGGAGTAGATTCCATAAAAATTGCAATAATGTCTAGAATGCCAAAGGGGCTACGTCTTTATCATTGGTTAAGGTAGTTTTAAAGGTGCTTGTCCCGTTGCTGGCAAAATAGGGCGGATTTGATCAAATAATTGTTTTTTGAGGAGTTTACCGAGGTGATAGTAGTCAGTAATACAGCACCACAGTCCTTGCAATCACTATTAATTTACATTTCTTTTTACATAATGGGGGATAATTCTTCCTTTCACGGAACATTATACATTGGATTTTTCATCACTGCTGCCTATCGGCCTATTTGAAGAAATTTACACACCGTTCTAGGGATGGGCTTCGAGTGTTCCGCCCTATTTCCAACCAACTCTTCACAACGTTAATGGTCTAATAGAAGGTCCCGATAGTAAGATCGGATCGATCCATTCTCTTCATATTTTGCTAAAAATTTTTCATATCCAGTACAAAGTGTGGAGATTTCGAAAAAGCTTCAACATCCATGATTCTAAGGAAGGCCTTCGAGTTTCTTATCACTTCTGCGTTCAACCAATGCCCCACAACGTTCTCAATTGTTTTATAGGAGGTTCCAATGATGGGATAACAAAATCCAATGTGTTCATATGTTGCTAAATTTCATATTTTTCCAGTACAAATTGCTTTAATATATATATATCTTCAACTGATTCTTTGCGATATTCTCAGTTGTATAACAGGAATTGGGATCACACCCATACAGTGCCGATTTGACTGATCTGACACTGATTTTTCATCCACTTTTACGTAACATTGTATCCAGTACAAGTTTTCGAGATTTTGGGGAAGCTTTAACAGAAGTAGGTACATAATTTTGAAAAAGTCTCTGTGTTTCACTTGGTCTATCCCCAACCAGTCTCAATTATCTAATAGAAGTCTGTAATGGTGGGATCAGATCCATTTTCATTTCTATTTTGCTAAACTTCCTACTTATCCTATACAAACCATATTGTTCGACATAATAAAAAAGTGAATTTGCATAAAATCTACTCAACGCGTAATGACCTAGCATTTTTAAAGCTTTTTAATCCTTTTAATATCCTTCACGTTTATAAGAGCGTTAGCGGATCGTCGAATACGTAAAGGTTACACGAGATTCTATCTCGTCGATATTTTGTTTTATTTTTGCGCGTATCCAGTGATGAACGACCGAAATTAGATCATCATTAGATACACGTGCGCTACCCGAAGAGTTCCATTTCTCCTCGTGCTGTGGTAATTACGGATCGTCGCCTTGTCTCTCGATGTGACGACACGAGCAGCACGTTACAAGACCTTCGCCTGGCGCGTTTTAATATCAAAATTGAGTGTGGCGAACGATTTTCTCGGCCGCGGAAAGCGTCGTTAATTCCGACTTTAATAGCTAATATCCGAGTGGATATTTTTATTTAAAAAATTCGTTCGGTTATTATTTAAATCGCGTTCGGTTAAAAATAGCCATTTTATGCAAGTTTTACAACCTAACAACTTTCTTCAACCGTCTCGTTATATCGGTAAGGATTTTTTTCCATCGTGTAAACAGGCGTTTAGAAATTGAAAGTGAGGAAATATCTATTTCAAAACCTTTTATTAAGGCCCGCAGTTCCCATTAATTATTATATAACCGACGGAATTTCTTGCTTCCTGACTCTTAACAGCGCGAATAGAGTGAATTTGCGAAATTATTTATTGGACTGTGAATAATTAGTTGTAAATAAAGGATCTATTCATAAGATGATCGTTTTCTAAACATTTTATTTGCAGTATTTTCAAGGAAAACTGGTGAAATAGAAAAACATTGTCCTAGAAATGAGAAGTGTAAAAATTACAGTGTTGAAAGAAGGTTGATTTCATGTACAAAAAGAAAGGAATAAGGTCACGAAAGTGGAAAAACTGCATAATGAAAAGTTCTATAAATTGCGGGATGGTGCGATAACATTGAGCAACATCTTCCTTCTTATGTGAAAATACCCAGACCTGGATGATTTTAACGTGCTGAAGACGAATATCACCTTGAAGAAAGTTGATCGGCTCTTGTTGGAGAAATATTGATGCTTTGTCCATTGTATAGGCACTTATCGCATTACTATAATAATTAACTACAGACAACATGGCTGGCAGATCTGTGTTGATCTGAAGGTAATGTATCTGTTGATGGGTTTGCAGAAGTGATATACAAAGTGCTACCGTTTTCTTTGCCTCCTCTCCGGGAGCCTGGAGAAACGAAGGCGCAGCATCCACCATTGATAGAATCGCACAAAATCATCATTCTTTCTTTACACTTCGAGCTCGATCTTAACAAAAACTTAATAAATGCTACGGGTAAGAATTGACCATCAAACAAGTACTTCGATGAAGCTAAAATTAAAAAGGGCGCTTCTATTGTGCCTCAGATTAAAGAGCTCTTCACAAACCCCAAGTTTCAGAAAGTTCTTTAAAGTACAGAAAACCAGGTTTGGGATACGTTCTGTCAAAGATCAATTGTCTTGACTTCCCACTTGAATTTCTTCCCTGATAACTGCGGGCAGGTCAGTGATAAGCACAAAGAAGATTTTCATCAGGAAATTCCCAAGATGGAGCAACGGTACCAGAACAAATGGTCCACGCCAATTCTGGCTGACTATCTATTGTTGGGCGCTCATCAGAAATACTCCCATCGTCCATTAAAACGGACAAGCCAAAAGAAACAGAAAGTCCAAAGCAGATTAAGGTACTCTTACATGTACTATAAGATTTACACATATACATTTTGCTCAAGAATGCGTACACATGAGAAAGAAATCGTAGAAAATTCATATATTTCTTAGTCATATTCGTGTTCAGCACATAAAATTCGTTAAGAAATTTTCATCTCGGAAGCATCAGCTTCGTGAAATGTTCTTGCCCGGTGTAATTTAAGAGATTCTAGGTGTAGGCTCTCAATTTGAATTCTGGACCTTATCTTGTTTCTTTCTATTATACCAAAAAGGTTTAAAATTATTCTGGGCCAGGGAGATCCTGAATGAAAATCTTGCCCACATGCTCAAAAACATAGTACTTCCTCAGCAAGTTCTACTTTTTGACCTCAGCCTATTTGATAAGGGATACCATATGAAGATTTTGTATTCATGATTCTTATCTCTGCCATATTTTTTACCACGGCCCCAAAAGTGAGATAATCAGCAGGTCATTGTGTATTTGAAATCCGTACAGTAATGTTTCTCAATCTGGGTTTGCCAAGTTTTCAACCAAAATAAGGAATTTCCATTTTCCTGGGTACCTTCTTCAGAAAGTTTCCCCAATTCAACTTTGATGCTTGAATAAGAGATTCCACACGTCAATTTGAGAATCTACAAACTATCTACGAACTGTGCGTATGTTCTATTCCTTCCCGAGATGCTTCGCTATTCCGATTTCCATAATAAAATCACCAACCCATTCTTGCATTCCCTTAACAGCTCCAAGAAGTAAGATTAAGAACGTCGTTCTTGTAAATAATTACCAATACCTACCAGACGTATAATTCATTACTTTCTTCCTTCAAATCGAAATTCCAAACGATAATAATAAAATAAACAGCATAAAAAGAAATTAGGCTAAAAATTACTCAATTACAAAGGATACGAAAATAGTCACGCAAGGCGTGAAAAGATCGCACTACTACCGCGAAGGTTAATTCCATTAAAGCAATTCCTAATCAATCAACCTAAATGATGATCGTCGTATGCATCATGCATGTGGCGTGTCGAATTTCGGGTGTTCTAATTATGTAAATTAAGCACGTTGTTGTAACGACCGAGACTCAATGAGGCGACTCGGTCGGAATTCGCTCGCCAAAACCTGCGCTACAAACACTACGAAACGATCGATTCCTTTTATTTGATTCAATCGAAGTGAGAAAAATTGCAGAATTTTTTTTTGACAAACTGATGATACCTGAGAGGAAGAAGATCCAACGGTCTGCGTGGTAACTACGCTGGCCAAGCGCAAATCCCCTAATGGAAGAAAAACGAAGGATAGAAACTTGTCGAGAAAGAAAGAGATTAATTCACTGCAACTAAAGGGGAACTAAAGAGCCCCGAGGCTGTTAATTCCTGTTAATGTAATTAAAGATTGCAGTACATGCATAGATGTGACAAAAACTATATAATGCTTTTGTTTTTTGATCTTCGAACGTCCAAGTGGGCAGAAGGACCAAAGAAGAAGTTCTTTGATTAACTGACACTGATGGTAACAGTAAATGCGACAAAAACTTCGAGGCAGTCGATGTTCATTAATTTTTGGCACAAAACTGACGCTTACGAACATAGGACCATAGATGTTTTTTAGTTTCTTGACCGCAAATCTCGCAAAATCTACAGGAGAATCGATGTTCATTTATCATTTTTTGACTGACGCGCATGCGTATTTATGACAAAAACTACGGGACGATAGATGTTCGTTTGTCTTTTTGACTAAACTACAAACGACTATTGACGTTTCTTTTTCACTTACGAATAACAGTGCACGCGCATATGTAGCATCTCGCACAATAATTCCAATTCCCAGCAACTTATGGCAGTAACGGCAGCAGCACACGCACGTATTTGTTTAACTTTCACTGGCTGCCGTCACATCGCTAACTAACCTATTTGTTTATTAAATACCGAAGATGTATAAACGGTATTTTCACGCGCTGCCACATATAAACCGTCATACATACAGATATTTTTTCGCGGAATGCGAGCAGAACACGGTCCCATCCAAAGAGATAGACGCTCGCGCGTATACTCCGTCGTATTTATTTGTTTTGGCGTCCGTTTCTGAAAATCGGATGCAATTATCGATCCTCATCGTGAAGATACGATGAAAAGGTTTCTTGTATTTCGTTCTTAGCGATAGGTGGGGAAACGTGTGCTGCTTGTAAATCGACTTGTTTGTTAATAAAAATCCTTGGTAGAAACGTACGGTGCAATGTTTTGACTAAATTTTTATCAATAAAAGTCTAATTGTAACACGAAAAAAGGGAGTTTCGAAAATATTCAGGGGAGCGATCAAACTCCTCCTCAGCGTTGGATACAAGTTTCGAAATGAATGAGCCATGCAAATAAAAAGTGAACCAAAACAACATTTCAATGGAAAAAGAACATAAAACTATACGACCTGCAACTGCAGTGATTAAAAGATATATATACGCAGTGTAGACTTCATATGGAGAAGAAATAAACACCATCCAAAAATATGGAAAGTGGAAAGATTTCAGCGTGGAAAACTTAAGATAAAGAATTAAAAGAAGAAGACGTAAAAGATGAGATGGAATGTCAAAGAGCAATAAGCAAGCATTACTAATAGTCAATTGTCGAAACAAAAAAAGAAGTTAAACGCGAAAAGGAAGATTTCTTCCATTTTTTCAGATTTACTTTTTTATTTTTCGACAAACATATATGGTATTGACAATAGCGAGGAAAAGTTGAAGAACGAAACAAGAGGTTACGTTTTTACCTTTCTGTCAAAATCTCTATTTCCACTTTTTGCACACCTCAACGGCAATATTTACGGCAACCTTAAACTTGCGAGCAAACAAGATTTAAGTATTTTCATTGGCAATTACATCGATGGTAGCAATGCTATAAGATTATATAATTTTGTCAAACCCAAAATATAACGGGAAAACTAACACGTAGGTACATATCTTCACTCTTCTTTTAGATTTGTCTTCATTTTTGGCAAAACTGCATTAATCATAGCAATTTGAACAAACTATTTAGACGTCTACAAGATTAAACTTGTCAAATCCAGAACAAAATTAATGAGTAAGAAAAGGGAAATTAAGGTACATACCTTTACACTTATATTTTTTTCATTTTTGACATAATTGCACTGATGTGTTTTGAGCACAGACGTTTGCAAGACTAAGCTTGTTAAATCCGAAAAAGTTATCAATTGTCAATATTTCAGATTGATTTTAATTTGGACATATTATTTAGAGCTTTACAAATTTAAACTAGTGTGGTTTTAGTTGAACTCGTCAAATATAGAGGTGGTTGAATATAAAAGAGAATTTATCTATTTTCACCTTTCTTGCTTAAATTTCCTTATTCACGTTTGGCAAAAATGTATCATACTTTCACCAGAAGGCTTAGATCTCTGCTATGATAAAAAACTAACTTGAAGAGCACAGAAACTAGATTGGGGTCTCCTCGCCCTCCTTTCAAGTTCTTTATTTCTCATTTTTGTTAAAACTGGATTGATGACAGCGATTTGGGCAAAATATTTAGACAGCTGCAAGCTTAAACTTGTTAAGTACACAAAAAATTGACGGAAAAAAAGAGGGAGATTTATCTATTTTCACCTTTCGTTCAGGCACTACTTGGGATGAAAGTAATTTGAACGAAATTTATGCGCTCACAAGGTTAAACTTGTCATTCTGGGAAGAAACGCAGAGCAAAGAAAATAGGATTCATATACCTTAACCGTTTACTTTTTTTCCATTATTCATGTTTAAACGTAATCAAAGTTAAACTTGTCTACCGTAATAAAAAGAGTTAAGAATAAAGATACTTATGAATCCCAATTGATTGCTAATAATTTGAAAAATATGGATTTCAATGTTTAAGAACATAAACTTGCAAATATAAAAACAAAATGCATTTCATACGAAGCTGTAGGAATGAATGAATGATCGCAAGTTTATCAAAGTATTTAAAGGTGTATAAGTTTTAACTGTTGTTGGATCAAAAAGAACAAAAACTGAGGAAAAAATGTAATGAATGTATCTTCACCTTCTTTCTAGATTTAACTTTTGACAAACCCAAGTTGATGATAGCAATTTGGACAAAATACAATAAAATCTACAAACTTAAACTAACAGCAAAAGAATGGCGTTAACAATTCTTTAAATTCAGAAAGTAAGATTGTGATGATGGCAAGCTGATCAAAACGATAATTAAAACGTTGCCAGTAATTTATGTCGAATTTACTTGTACTTTATAGTAGAAAACCAGCAAAATTCCAGTTTTAAATTTATTATATTTGGCAAGGAAACATCATCAGCGTTAGAGGCACCAAGTACAAACTCTCGTTAAAAACAATAATAAAGTACGCGATATAAAAATGTTCATATTTTATAACGTTAGTAGATTTGTTAGCACATTAAATGGTGAATTTAGGAGGCATTTATAACGCAAACGAGAGAATAATGAATTATTTTCAACTACCGCTAACAGAGCCGGGGCTTAAATTTAGATTCGCTTATCGAAAACTGCCAAATCCAATGTCGAATGGAAGTCAAGGGAATTTACCTAATAATAAGTGATGACTTTACGCGCTTAATATTAAATCCTCTTTAATATGTGTAAAATTACGTAAATATCTATGTATCAGTATTTTTTCGTCAGGAAATGTTAAATCGGGACGAAAACCGGGCGTAAACACCACATAAATGTTCCTCGTGCACTTTTTCCTAAACATCGATCAACCACAAATTACCACACTTTTAGACCATCCAGCCGTTCAAAATCCCAGAACATCCTGTGTTACAAAATATCTATTGATCAATATCTGTGTTGTGTAAACCCGATTCCAAAACGAATGCTATCGTTTATAGGTCAGATGGAGAACGAGGATATTGTGGTAGATACGAAGAGTTTTACATACAAGATACCTAACGAAAATAACAGTATCGGTGGTTACTCGTGAAAGGTATGGCAGATAATGAAACAAGCGAAAAAGAAAACATTTATTTCTTTTGTGTTCTAACAGGAAGTCGATTCTTTTCGATGACATATTGTTCTTGGATTCCAGTTTTAGATTATTATTTCGTTTTCGTTCCATTTTCTCCACGAGTTCGCTTCACCAATGGAGCGTCGGATTACTATCATCATACATCATACATATCAATAATTCGCATGTGTTAATAACTTCGGAAACATAAAAACAAAAACGCAACAAGGGAGCGTTAAGAAAATAGGAACAAATGACTGGTTGTTTGCAATGTTGCATTATCCTCTCGAATTGTAAGAAGGCGTCTAAAAGAGGCTGGATTAAGTGGTAGATGGCCGGAAAAAAGCCATTAATCACCAAAGAGCACAAAATTCAAAGACTGCGGTTTTCCAGAAATCATGAACACTGGACTATTGACGATTGGAAGTAGGTTTTATTTTCTGATGAAACGAGGGTTAGTTTAAAACCTCCTGATTGCGAAGACCAGCAGAATGATTCGCAAGTTGCAATATTTCTCCAACAATCCCTTTTGGGGACGCCTCTGTAAGGTTTTATGGAGAAATTTGTTTCGACGCCCGTACAGAATTGGTCCCTATACGAACGAGGTCAATGAATGCGGTTTACTACTTGGATAACATCGTGGTTGGACATGTAATGCCATTTGTTCTATTTATAGGACCTAATTTTGTATTCATGCAAGATAATGCTCGTCCGCACGTAGCTAGACAAGTAGTTAACTACTTAAATGATGTTAATATTTCGGTTTTTGACTGGTCACCTATGTTCAGGCATAAATCCGATTGGGCAGACATCGAATTTTCTTTAAAAAAAAAAGGTTCACAACCGTGCGCCTTCACCTCTCAATCACAATCACCTAGTGGAAGCCCTAGTTGAAGAATGGGAGAATATTCCTCAAGAAATTATTCCTAATTTAATCTCTAGTATGCCAAAACGTGTAAATGCAGTAATTAGGAGTAAAGATGAGGACATACTCAATATTGAGATGGCATTGCAGCTACTGATTTGGCTTTTTAAGATTAATTTAATTTGATTTCCGTTTCCATATTTTACGAGTCTTCACAACAAAAACAAATTTTTAGGCAAAAAATTAGTCAAAAGATTATTTTCTCTAGTTCGTTTTTAAAATACCAATAATTTCATTCTTTACAATACATTTGTCGTGCAATATGCTTAATTTAAGTATTATTTATGTAATTATTTAAATTAAATAAAGTGGTGCGTTAATTTCGTCCAGGGGTTTATAAAACTAACCAAAATTCAATTCAGTAAACTATTGTAAAACGGGGTTACTTCGACAACGGGGGTAACTTCGATATGCTTATTATAATTTTTCATAAAAATGGACTTTTCAGTGCTTTTTTCGGTTATCCATTGATTTTTTATTATTTTTGTATTATTTTTTATATTCTATATTTTTTATTATCGTTATTAATTTTTTATCAATTTAGTTTAGTTTTTTCTCCTTGTTTCAGGTAATTTTTCTTAAGATGCCAAGCACCTACATCAAAAAGCTGCTTACCTCAACCATGAAAAGGAGACCATGGAGATAGCCATTAAAGCTGTAAAGAACGGCAAGTCTAAATTCAAAGCAAAACTCATCCTTTAAAACCGAGTCGTCCATGTGTGCTGACTGTCGAGGAAGAACAGCTACTAGCAAAAACTGTTGGTGTAGTAAGCGACTAGTGCTTCCCCATGACACCCCAGGATATTCGTCAAGTTGTGGCAAAGTTTGTGAGGACGTTTCGGGATAGAAGAACAACGAACCAGGTTTGGATTTTTTCAACCAATTTATTGCAAGAAACAACCTGACACCCCGTTTGGCTTCCAATACTAAACGTCAGTGAGCGGCCGTGAGTATACCGGAACTAAAAGAACCGTCAATACGAATGCAATTCGACGCAATTGCTGTTCCATTTGTTAGTTCTCAGAATACACGAACCAAAAGGTTGGATCCAGTGTGTGACTGGTAAAAAGTGGGTTTGTGGACATTGCAACGGGGGTTCCAAGCAAGCGAGCTACGAATGTGTCTCATGTTTCTATGACGGTTAAAAATGTGTTCCTAACTCGTTCCTATGTTCTTAGCATATTTTGAATCTTTTCTACTTTTGTTACTTTGTTTAATGAGCTTCTGTTTAGTTACAAAAATTTTCTCTTAGTTTAGATTTATATGCCAAATATCCATTATCAAAGTTTTTCAAAATAAATGAGTTTATGCAAGTATTGTTTTTAATATTCCATTCGTCTAATTTAGGCTTCTAGGACTGTTGACTATTATACTTCTGATTCGTTGTTTATAATAATTCTTAATATTTTTGGTGTCGAAGTTAACCTGGAGCAGTGTAACTTTGAATTTATGCGTGGTGTCGAAGTTACCTACTTCAACAAGAAAAAGAAACCACAAGGAAAAAAATGGCGTTTTTTCAGTAAGGCGTCAATTTTTACGATGACACATGAGCCAACATTCTCAAGCTAATAGTTACCTTTGCAGATCAGTAAATATGCCAAAAACCTGTCGAAGTAACCCTGTTTTACGGTACCATTCCTGTTTTTGAGATAAATACGTGTTTCCACATGAAGGGGTTGTTTTTCAACGATTTAAGTGATGAATGACAGACACACCGATGCATTTTAGTTTCGCTTAAAGTACAGCACGATCCTTCCGATCATCAATTAGGAGGACACAGGACAGGTCAAGTTTTGGACTTTCAATTCAAACAAGAAAGAAGCCAATTTCTATTACCAACAAATGATCATTTTCATAGGCAAGCACTATTACACTAGTAGTCCAATCATATTGACTCTAGATTACATTGATATACTTTTCACCCCACAATTAGTATAATAGTAATAATAATTGCAGAATACGTGTTTCGCTGACATTGAAGCCAGCATCTTCAACCGGTATCTTATCGAATATAAGATTTTGAAGATGCTAGCTTCTTTGCTAGAGGAACACGTCTTCCAAAATTAATAAACAATTGGTGAAGAATCTGCTGCTATAATTTACACACATAGTCCTTTCAATCATCACCAGATTCCAATTATAAATTACACACTACATCAATATATCAAGGGATTGGCTAAGAGCAAAACGCAAGAAAACAACTAATCGAATAAAATCGTTTACTTTTGATACGCCCCCGTATTTTTTCAGGCCGAAAATCCAACTTAAATCACGCTTAATTATTCAACGAAAATGGACCATTCCATCCACAAAAAGGACCTATTATTAACCGGACATTTAAGTCGAACGTTCTTGACCCATAAATCCATCAGCTTGCCTATTGACATTAGCCTCCCCCAGCAGTCTACACGGAGATATGGACGGGTCCTTGGAGCGAAATCACCTCGATGCCCTCGACCAGCAGAATTAAAAGAACCTCCGCACATGCGCCCTCTAACTATAACTAGCGGCGGTGACGAGAATTCCTCTCCGAAATATAATTCTACGAAACGTCAACGTTCGTAATTCGGAGAATTCGGGTACCCCGTCGGGACGAAGACGAGGATAGAAGAGGGAAACGAACGATCCGAGACGGGGGCCTCCAAGGTTGAAAAGCAACGAGGAGGCGGGCCTGGAAGGGACGTTAAGGGCGCGCACGCCCTACGTACCGGGCCCTGGCCCTCCTTCGGAGCGATGGCGGCCGTTCCGCCGCTTCGAAATGCGTACGCGATCGTGTGGCTATGTGGAAATGGGTAGCCGGAATAATACTGGGGCACCTTGAAACCGAACTCGCCGAGATCAAAGACGATCGACCAGGTATCATTGTGTGGAGACGAATTCCAGACAGACGTATACCGAGTGGTAAGGGGAAGAGAACGAAGAGGGTGTGAAGGGTTGATGGAGTTAACGTCGTTGATGTCCTTGTACGATGAAGTCGGTTATTGCGTTGAGGTTTTTGAAATGCGGGGATTCGAATCTAAACAAATTTAACGAAGCTCTTTTAGGAAATCAAATCATTAGATGATTTTCTCTTTTTCTTTTTAATAGGATTCTTCTCGAAACTTAACAACATAAGCGGGTAAAAGATGCATAATAACAAGAACTATAGATTTCATTTGAACTATCCACATCGAGTTGACATTATACGCCTTATGAGATCTGTGTTGTACTGTCATTGTCTGAAATGATCTGAAAATCGATACCATGATACAAATGCACAAAACGTGGCAATGAAGCTTAGGACAAAAAGTTTAGTTTTATGTAATATGTGCCGACTTGGAACGGTCCATAGCCCATAAATGGGCATTCTCAGGACTCTATGCGAAATTAATTCTAATTATAATTTCTTATTTTATATAATAGTTCTCTACCACAATTAGGTCAATTAAACAAGACTGGTTTGAATGATAGTTATATTTCCAGTCTTGTTTAATTGACCTAATTGTAGTAGAGAACTATCATATAAGATAAGTATAAAAAGGTCACGAAAAATATATATATACATTTAATTATAATTTCTTAGAGAAGTGGTACCGGATGGCAGTAGCGGCAATTATCAGCTCGTAATCGATCTCGACAGTACCGCGAGCGAGTTCAAAACGACAGTGCATTGCACGCTGCACGTTAAATAAGTACGGGAAGATGGGACCACCAGAGGCTGTAACGTTCCCTTCGAATGTGAATAAATATCTCAGGCATTTCCGTGGATTAGAATATAGAAGTCCGCATATTTATTGCACATTATGCAAGAGCGGATTGCTAAGCCGCGATAGGTTTGAATGTAGAAAACATTATGAAAGTAAACATCATGTATATATGATTTTATTTTTATGTTAAGTGTGTGCAACATCCCACAACATCTAGTATCTAATGAACACTGTCGTCCATTTTGGGCTAAGTACGTTCCCTCATGGAAGTTGCCAACATCTATGCAATTACGATACAATTTGCCACGTGTTCAAAGTACAGTAGCTGAATGTATAAAAGACAAGTTGAGGAATAAGAAAATCTGTCTATGTGTGGATGAAACAACTGATGCTCAGAAACACAGCGTCATTCATTTTGTAGCGTGTCCTTTAAAACGTGATGGTCCATCAGCTTCATTGTTGTTATCCAGTAAAAGGATTCAGAAAATTGATGCAGAAACCGTTGCAAAGATAATAAAAGATTCGTTAACCCCTTAACCGGTGTAAAAAGAAAAAACGAAAAAGAAATGTTTGCTTTAAAAAATAGTTTGAAGCGTGTAAAATATGAATCTAATGATCCCAAGTATAAATTTTCACAAGTGAAAAATGTCATTTTAGAAATTAGTTCAAATGATTCTGCAGCAGTTCGAGATAGCCAGCAACTTCTTTTCCAATTCGGACGTTCATCAACAAATAGATGAAATATCCATGAACTATTCTGAAGTTACACAAGCTATTGAGCAATTAGAAAACAATCACATATCTACACGAGAACCATTAAATAGCATAAATAATTTACAAGTCGGTTTAGAAAACTTGACGGACACTATAGGAGTCGATGTTGCTGAAAAATGTGTAATTTTAACGAAAAATCCCGATTTAGAAAAGGGTCGGTATATAACTGAAAATCAAGAGCGCACACCGTCGACGGCCAATGAATCGACAATGGAAGCTTTGCTAATGTTGCAATTCTACGCAGCTTATCAGAGCCTATTTCCACAATGGATATCAAGATGACAGTAAAAGGTAACAATATTATTTTTCACTAACATTGTGTAATACGTACCTACCTTTATGCGGTGCGCCACTGCCGATACCACCTTTTTAACAAACTACTTTCCACCCCGTTTACCACCATGTCTACTATGCTCGGTGTTTTAAAATGGACAGACAAATCGTCATAATCCTTCTTGACCTTTTACGTGTCAAATGGCACCATAAGAGGGTATAGTATCAACTTCATCTGAAACAGGTTATAGTCTATATACATCTTTTATACAGACACGTGATTCCCCGGTAATTCGGCCAGCACCTCCATTTGAATATTTCATTAAAAAGATATTCAACTGAATTAATCTGAGACCCCTTAAACCTGAAAGATTTTTCTATACAATTACGTAAGGCTATAATCAACTAACACAAACAAGAACACCGAAACTAAGCGATTTTCTGCCTGACCAAATTTTGCTTCCCGTTTTCGTTACATCGTATGCGAGGCGCTTTCTAAGCGTTTTTCCTTTTCTTCCTCCCCGGGGGTACGGAGCTACCAGGCCGAGTAGGACGAGCAGGTATACGAATTACGACCAAAAGGTAAAAATGTACAGATGAGACGCAAATAATGAACGCCAAGCAAGAAAAGGAAAAAAGAGGAAAAAAGAGATTGAGAAGTGAATTCGTCGGCGTCCAATTGTTGAATGGGGTCTAAGTGACCTCTAGGGTGCGTTGGCCTGGCCAAGGGAATCAACTCGAGTAGTGTGTATGTAAGCGAGCGTTTCGTATATATGCGTATGACGGAGGACTCTTTTAAAGCATTTCTTCGGATTATATACCTGAAGAACGAACGACGTACGAAAAAGATTTCAGAATTATCTTTACGTTTAATCTAATATACATACATACACAGGAGGTAACTGACAACGACAACGAAGAAAGTTAAAATTTTCGAATATTTTCCTTGTCGCCGAATGTCCACTAACCACAAAACACTTTCTCTTCGGCGATCAAGTCGATGAACAATTCGACAAGCAGGCCTTTATCTCGCCGACTAATTTGGCGTTAATATCGTACGCGTAAGTGCAATTAAAGTTTTGCGAACAAAAAAAGTTATTACTTAACCTTCCTATACTCACGTCAAAATGAAAGACGTATACTATACTATATAAGTCGGTTTCACAGACCGATACGTGAGTATAGGAAGGTTAAATGTAATTCAGCGATAGGGAAATTAAATAGGAAACTATAGCCTATAAAATTTCTTTTGATTCGCTCTAATCGTATTACGCAGGAACGGGCAAGTGATGTGAAGCTTGTTAATTACCCGTTTTCAAGCAAATTTTTGAAAGTAAACTAAAAATAAAAATTTGTTGTGATGCTCTCAACCCCCTCAATTGCCAATTAAGTATATCTATACAAAATTTCCCAAGGCCAAATAATTATAATACATAAAATAATAACGATTACAAAAATATTTAAATTAATTATAATCAACCAAGATCAAACCAATTTTCAATTAGAAAAGAAATAAAAATATCTTAACATCGTCACAGCTTAAAAAACAAAAAAAAGAGATACTGCCACCACGTATCACCTAAATGTTTAAAAATTTTCAAACTATATAATCTAAATGACTCGAGGGGGTTAGGTGTCGGCCTTGAACAGAATCGACAAGAATTCGAACCCCGCAGGCACATTTCGTTTTCATTGTCAGGTAGGAACCCTAACACAGCTAAGATTTCTGACAATTGGCTAGTTTCTAATACAAAAATGATGGAAGGAAAAAATGGAAACACAAATTTTCGTGTACCTAAATTTAACGATTCCTCAAAAACATCCAAAAATATTTTTAAAAAACGATACTTTTCGACGACAGATATGTTATTGTGATAACGGTATTATTCATAAGAAATTTTACGAGGGCTGTTTGAAATGTCGTAAGAATTTGGTTCAAGTTCAATTGCGTAAATCCTATGTCAGGCTATTGTTCAGGTATAAGTCCCGTGCAATATTGTTCAGTATACCTCAGCAGTTACTTGGCTGATACAGACGTATTTTCGCATCGCTTATTTTCAAATCATGAAAGACGCGATTAAATCACATCTTCTTTTTATTTAAAAGAGGTTGTGAAAGCTGCAGAAATCGTTCAACGTCTGCAAAGGATATTTGGAGAACCTACTGAATGTACAAGTACAATCTATCGATAAGTCGATCGTTTTAAATCTGGCACAATGTCATTAGCACCTCTGCAAATGAAAGAAAAGTTGCTGCCGTGTAGAACCTACTAATTTGAATTGCTTCTGCACATCCACCCTTTTCACCAGATCTGGCTCTTAGTAATTTCTATCTATTCCCAAACTCAAAAGAACCACTACGGGATGTTCGATTTAAGACTTTTAATGAGGTGAAACTATGTATAGCTATAAATAGGTGAATTGCAGAAACTCCAGAAGTTATTCGGGGAGGGTTTAGAAAAATAGTTCAACGTTGAGATAAATGTATTCAATTAAATGGAGTTTATATTGGAAAACTACGTTGTAATTTTGGTGACAATTAACGAAATAAAAAAAACTGCAGCTTGTGAACTTTGGAAACATCCCTCATACCTGCACCTTTTATCGTAGTACTTTGATGGTTATAACGGTTTGAAGTTGTATACTGTTAAAACAAGTTTCAGATACATTTTATTTTTACCACGGTCCCATAGGGTTTTTACCTGGAATACAGGTACACTTTCTCAGGCATTCACACCCTTCGAACCACATACAAACGGTAAACATAAACTTACAAAAATACCGATTTTATAGAAATTTAGAGAAAGTGCCGATGCAATTGTACTTATTTAGTAAGTCGATACTCAAGTAAAGTTAAAAGCGGTTACCATGAAATCTTAAATATTTCACTATCATTAATAATTTTGGCTCAAAGCTGCTGGTACACATGGGCGTGTGTATTAGGAACGCAAGCGATTTGGTCCTTCGGGAACGTATATTTGAATTCGCAGCGTGTTCATCATTTTGTGATGTGATGTAAATATAATAATGGCAGTTTGATAAATTAGTGATCGATATAACACATAGTTTGCCCCATCAAAATTGCACAATCACCATACGTAGCAATAGGCCGATGGGGAAATTAGTTGGTTACGTTTAAACTAATTTCATAGTTGAACTAAAAATACATAGTTGTGATGGGTCAGCAACAGTACCGCAATTCGCGAATGGAAGCAGGTTTAGGTATAACTTTTCCAAAATTTGAAACTACAAAATGCTAATTTTTCTTTAACAAGCGCACAGATTATAGAAATTTCTTGAAGAACCTCCTTTAAACCCAACTGACTGATAATCCTGGGCAAAGCATAGATAAAAAATTTCATCCACTTCTACAGAAAAATCTGTATTACTAATGAAATGGCAGGAAATCTATTGAATGTTAGCAACGAAAAAGCTTGAAGTGCTTTCTGTACTTGCTGTTTAAACTATGTTCTTTTAGCATCGAAATATTAAACGACAACTGACTGCGAATGTGAATGCAATTAGACGTTCACGAGTGAGGTGAATTCCAATCGCACCACATACATTCTCAACCAACATGCTACGTTACAGCACTTTTGCGCTGTTTTAAATCGTTAGAAATGATCTATTATCAAAAACAATATATTACCATTTCTAAATCATAGATTGCCATATCGATTATGTCATTATCGATAATTAGTAGGCCATGCAAATGACACTTGTCAATTATCTAATAAGTAATTACTGTCGCACGTAAATGTCAAATAGGATATGTAGCATAAGTGACACTTCCCATAGAGGAATGTAGACGTAAAAATATACACACGTAAAGTAAAATATGCACATCGAATAACATTGAAATGGCATATAATATAAATAGCAACCTTACACTTCCAACTTCTTTTTTTTATTCAAGGTTGGCAGTTATTTAAGTTCGCCTTTATGTAATAGTTATGTTAATTCCTTTGTTATCTAACAAAGTTACCAGAAAGAGAGGCAGGATCTTTATCGGTCATTGTTTTCTTAATAGAGAGTTTAAAAAAGTAAGCTTTGGTGTTTTGGGAAAATTCGCCCATGAAATTATATATACAGGGTGTCGTTCTGGCGAGAAAACGTTGAGAATGAAATTCTGCAGGCAATTTTTATTTTTTACATCTTAAAAAAACAGGATTGCTCATTTAGTCCCGAAAGAGATGTTGTGTATAGAAGTGCTTACATTCATCGAATGATTAGAGTAGCAAACAAAGCCGCAACTACAAGAATGATATCCAAAAATTCAATCAAAATAAAGTTATTCATAATAATTGTAATGTTAAATTCCAAATGTTTGATTGAAGAACTATAAGTAAACGTTATACGTTAGTTGCAGAAAATTAGTCTTATCTACACTATCTCATCCGGTGAATTCCTACAAAGTTCATGGATTGTCGCGACAAAATATAGTGATATTTTGTCGCGACGGCTCTTATGACTTCTTCCGATTAGAAAGAACGCATAGATCAGCGATTATTATTTAATATTATTATATATAATTAATATTTAATACAGCAGTTTTGACTGTACTAGTCATCATCGTTTGTTGTCATATCTCACGGATTATTTCCTCACAACTACACGTCAACGGTTATTGCTATCCACGTCGTAACGGAAAACAAATAAGGCACGACCTGTGAACTTTTATTACTTATTTTATTATTTCAGCTCCAATGTTTTAAATTGAACAATAAAGCGCTGTAGGAAACAGTGGAGCATATCATGATAGATTGAAGCTTGATGTCGTAGGATGAAGTAAGCTTTCTGTACTAAATTACCGTTATGGTAGAATAGGTTGGTCGAATGTTGCCAAGCATAATCGAGAATTTATAAAGGATGAAATGTGTAAATTCGCCACGAGAACTAAATGCGTACGAAGCGATACACATACGTAAAATACTAATCTTCTAAATAAAAATGTCGGATCTATTAGTTACTCCGCACTTTTCAAATTATTATAGGGAAGTAGTTTGTCTTTCGCATGTGTATTTGGTAAATACAAAGTTTGTTCGAAGAGATACGTACGAAAGTGGACTTTATTTATTAGTTCTGAGACAACGTAGGCGTTCCTTCTCCGAATATTTTCACCCCTTGTAAATAGAAACGTACCTACCTGAGTCGTAGAGGCGAAATTAGTTTGCATGAATAGAATTAAGAACGCACCATTCATTCGGTAAGAGACGGTTTGAAGATGGTTGCTTCGTTACTAGCAAAACACGTGTCACCGGATGGTGATGATGATTTAATTGAATAATTGTGTGGTGAGAACTTAACCGATGTGATATAGCATCAGTTTACATGCAATTTGAAATACAATCCAAGATAATCCCAGCAAAAACAGTTTTATACAAGTAAGCGCTTTTCACATGAATTAATGATGCTCTAGAAAGTAAATTAGTTCTCAAAGTTTTGCAATAAAAGGTAGATTTATGCTTAAATGCTAATCAAGACCGATGAAAGTGATTGAAGAAAGATTACGACGAAGTTTGGGTATTCATTAGTTTGTATAGGAAACGTGGTTGGTAGCTGATAGATATTCTTTTGCGATCCCGGCACGATCCTGACAATGTGGGCCTTGCTTCTCAATCAAACTAAATAATCTGGGACAAAGTACGTTTTGCCTTCGAGAATCCTACTCCGCTCCATTTCCTAACCAACTACCAACGCATCTGGCTAACCGGACAAGTTATATGATTGACATCAACAAAAGATGTCGAAGACATCGATATAGATAAGACACGCCACCAACAAAGGAAACGCAGCACTACACCATGACCTTTGATGCGATAGAACACTGAACGTTATGTTCAATTCAATTCACCAGTACATGGTAGGTATTTAAAGAAAGTATTTCGAGTGATTTCATTGTCGTAAAGTGAATACCAGTCTATTAGATCTACAAATTCTAACAAGAACTCCTAGAGTTTCTAAAGCTGAAGGATATACAACGTACAATGTGAGAATTAAATGATCAGAAAGTCTTTCTAAAAAGTATTCCAAAGGGGGTTGTTTTTCCAACGAATAAATTTCTTTAGTTTGAAAATAGAAATAATTTCTTTTTTCCATAGTAAAAAGTTATAAAATAGGCTACTGACTTTTGGGCCACCTGTATTAACTCGAAATATGTATGGGAGCAACTACATGCAGTCCTTCGACCCTTTTACGTGTTTCAAAATGCCAAGATAAATTGTCACTATCAAGTTGACACTAAAAGACTTTTACGGACAACTTTTGATAGTAAATTGTAATATTGCGACGTTCTTAAATAGGTATTAATCGTAGCATAAGTGGACTATTTCGAAAAAGAATAAATTTTGGAAACCATGGCGAATGCAAATCACCCAAACAATTGAAATGACAACTGTCAAAGATTATAATTTGTTTGCTTTAAAACTGACTATCCGAGAACCAATTATATTGTACATGTTACCGCGGGAATTTTAAAAATTCGTCTATTTAGAAAACAAATCTGGCCATGTGGTACAATAAGAAAATCAACTAATTTAAAGAAGCTAGTACCAGTGTTTGGTCCTGACTACATACATCTCTCGATTTCCCTTTGGACATAATTACATTAATTTTATATTTTAAGATCGTCATCCTAAACTGCAAAACCGCTCTTTATTTCTTCGACTTTTTCTAACGAAGACGACTATGATATTAGTCGAAATACGTATTCAAACTGAGTTTATTCTAAATCAAGTCTCTCCTACTCTCTTTAACTTGCGCAGAAAAAGTAATATCTTCAGGAAACGTACTAAAATGGTAAATTACACAATTCAAAGTCTAAATAAATTAAATAGCGCACATGCAGCTTTATTAAAGTTCTAATAGAAAGGTTTGCGCTTTACAAGCTGACACACGGCGGCTTTGTGTCAACGTGCAGACCGTAAACGGTACACTACTCATAAACAGCTGATTTTGATACAAAAATATGTGAATCAATTGAATATCGCTCGAAATAAAACTCGATTGCGAAACTTGGCGTTATCGAATTGTACAATTTTTAAGCGTTTTCGCTTCGACCAACCAGTTCGCATTTCGAAGGCGTTTGCTTACCCATTTTTCAGATAGATACAGGCTTTATAATTAAAATAAATAAATAAATAGAGACATGCCAGAGCTGATTTTTAAAGCTCGATTATGTAACGTGGTTGTTTGCAACGCTCATATAAGAGCGGACGTTTATAAAAAGAATCCCGAAGGATATTTTCGGGGTTTCCGTCTCCGACTACTCGACGTAGAAAGTTTTTAAATCCATGGCATTTGAATGCGACCGTTTCATGGCGATATTACTGCTTAGTCGGCATTTTGGGGTCATTGAAAATCTCTCGATTATTGAGGCAACAAGCCGTGCTCTACATAAGCTGACACACATCTACGGACTGAAATGCTGTATGTGGGTGACATTATTGTATTAATGCGATTATGCCTCCTCAAAATCGAGGATATTGCATTACTCGTGCTATAGCAAAAAATGAGATGTACGTAAAAAAATTCGAATTCGAAACGTGGTGGTGTGGTGTATGGGATATGCGTAAATGCGTGCTTTAATATCGGAACTGTCATGCATTTGACAGAAATATGCGTGTCCGATAGGTTGCAATTTCACTTAACACCTACTTAGCGCACGTAACGTGCGTATGCAAAGAAGGGGACGAAAGAGAAATAGGGAACAGATTTAAGCAACTCACCTGGCTAAAGCCATTTTGACATTTGATAAAATCCGAAGTGGGCGACGAAATTAGGGTTCACAACTCGCTCGAAACGATATATCCAGCGTAGGACGCGACCGGCGGAACGGGGCCTACAATCTTGGTTTTTCTAGCCGAAAATTTTGGAGAAACACGAGAGACACGATAGCGTATAAGTAAAGGAAAAAAGGCTAAGATCGAAACAATGGAACAAACGAACGACAATATTTGTAACACAATAATTTTTTTACGAACACATCGCGAACTGGAATTATCGAATCGGATCACTAGTGCGTAAGCGTGGAATTGCGGAATTTAAAACACTAAACATCACGACCGAATTGCAAACGAGCTCCTAAAGTTCCTTCCCATCTGCCATAGAAGATAGAACTACACCACACGAAACGTCAAACCTCGTTACTGTTCGGAGAAGGTTGTGTGTTTTCGAACGGCTGCGGACGACCGATGCTACCAACAGCGCGAAGTAAAATCACCTGCGTTTGACATCTAATCACTACCAACTTCTGGTCAATATCAATTCCTAAAATTAAAATGTTCATTACGTGCTTAATTACGAAAAATTAGAAGCAATTTATGAAAGATCAATGTTTAGTTTGTTTAGTATAAAGTTTTGCAAATTAACAATTAATAACTGTGAGTTATAACAATTATCTAATAAACTTTTAATTTCAATAAGACCTAATAAGCAATATTAAAGTAAAGAAATGTAACGTTAATTTTGTTTAATTACGGGAAATATAAATAAGCAGTTTAACGATGATATGAACGCGAGGTTCAGCGAGGATTTTGCACTTTGCGTTTGTGGTCAGTCAACTCCTAGCGTTTGCATACTTGGCTATCGACACTGACACTGATTTAATAAAGTTCTTTAAATAGTACATTTATTATTTTGCTACAAGAACTATAAGCCAAATACACTAGCGGTGATTCAATGAAAGCGCAGCATTAATATACGTTAAATAAAATTATTAGCACTAAGCAATAACGTTCAAATCACCGCTGAGCTCAGCGGATCAGCGTTCACATCGCCGCCTCTGGTTGAATGCAATCAATGCAATCAACTAGAGAGAAAAAAATACCTATACGATTTGTATTCCAGTAATGCCATATACTCAATATTTGAAGGAAAATCCTTCAAGTATGGTGTATAATTTTATTGTTATTCAGGTAAGGAAAGCAGGAAAAGAAATGGTTTACTTGGGTATGATGAACGATTACGAACAAACAGTGCTGCCAATGACGAAAAAACGAAATTACGATTGCTATTTCAGGAGAGTCAACCTGCAACTAATATATAAAACAGAGATATGAAACACAGAACTTAGATAAAAATAAAAATGCCGAAACCCGATGATGTAGTAGCTTCATATCGGGCTCCAACCCTAGAAATTGTGGAATCAAACCCGACTAATATAAGTACGGCGATTTTTATTTCCAGACATTAATTTAAGCATAGCTTCTTCCTGCATAGGAAATAAAACCGCCGGCCCGATGTCAATTGGTACATTAAAAAATGGAATTCGTCCAGGCTCAGCCAAAATTATACATAGTGAACAATCGGAAGGATCAACCACGTGACCTTAAATTTTTAGTTGACAGCAGTGAGATCTTGGCAATAGTAGAATTGACAAGAATACATAACACATGATTAAGCTGGCGGCTGAGTATGTTCAGGTAGCATTTTTAGTTTGAGTGTAACATCGAAAATGAACGATAACAATAAAAGCGTCTTGTTGAGTGGTAAACGGCATCTTTTCAAACGGAGGGAACTGATAAATTACTGATAATAAAGCTGAAGGAGGAGGGTCGAAAACTTTAGAAAACGGAAATGCTCGTAAGTATGGTTTTCAATAGTGCCAACCCAGGTACTCCCGGCTGCTCACTTTGTAGTTGAGTATACGATGATCTCTAACACTGTCTGATGGTCAGGGTACTTATAAATGCGAAGCATTTCTGCATGTTTGACATTTAACTCTATATGCAAATAAAACAATAAATAATGAAGGTTTGTAATAATTCAATTGGTGCGAGTCTATAAACTCAGAAGTCGGGACTCGATCCCTGTACCCGCGATAATATTGAGGTGCTTTTGTGGACTCAGTGTAAGAAAATGAGTATTTGGGCTAAGGCATAGTTGGCCACATTTTAATTTTGTAGCCGTTGACTTGAAAGATCAATAATACGTGCTAAGCCAAATCCCAATAGTTCTTCATGGGCTGTAATAAGGCTCATTATTAGTAAATAAATAATAAATACGAAACTGCTACAAAAACGCGGATCCTGAGAGAAACATTCATATTATAACCAACAAATGAAAGCCTGTTGTCCAAGATCAGTTTCCAAATAAAATAAACACGTGTCATTAAGGTCAAAATTAGAGAAAATCCGCTCCATGACCCACTCAATTCCACCGTGGTGCACCATTCTTATAGTACTAGACTGTGCGTTTCCAGTCAAGATTAATGTAGCAGACTCTAAAACTTGTAATGTATAATTAACTGAATGAATCCGTAAGATACGATTAAGCTGGTTAGTCCATCTACTCGAAAACAAATGTTCCAAAATTAACGAATAATGAGAAAATGGCGTCGGCATATTTATTGAAGAATGTGTAATCAGCCGAAAGAATAGGGACGTGTTAACAACTCCCTCATATCGATTGACAGCAAACGTTAAATCAATCCCTCAAATAGTCTGATTTTGACAAACGTTAAGTCAAGTACCTTTTTGTGCTTTCAGTTATGGATAAAAACGAAATTCGAGCGGTCATCAAATCTTCTATTTAGAAGGGAAAGCCGCAGGGAAAATCAGATCAAGGTTAGATGCCGTTCTTTAGGATTCCTTACCTTTATTTTCCGCCGTGAGTCCTTGGGTTTCGGAATTCAAGCGTACCAGCACGCATACAAGTAATGAACTACATTCAGGATGTCCGGAAATGGCTACACGTTAGAAATTAGGAAAAAGATCCGTGACATTGCTTTGCCAGATCGCCGAATAAAAATGGGTGAAATTGAAGAAGCCGTGGGCATCTCTTATGAACGAATAGTTCGTGTTTTACATAATACATTGGGTTTAAAAAAGCTTTCTGCAAGATGGGTGCCGCATTTGCTCAATTTGGAGCAGAAAGTTTTGGAAGTGTTTACGAGGAATTCAACGGATTACAAGAGACGATTCCTGACCATGTATGAGACCTGGATTCATTACTACATACAGAAACAAAAATGCAATCAAAGCAGTGACAACACAGGCGGTGAATCGGTTCCAAAGAAGGCAAAGACCATTCACTCCGTTGGAAAAGGTGACGGCATCGGTTTTTGGGACGCAAAAGGAATTTTGTTAATTAGTTATCTTGAAAAAGGCAAAACTGTTACTGACCAATATTACACAACACATTTGGACAAATCGAAAGCAGCAATTCAGGAAAACGCCCGGAATGGATTAAGAAAAAAGTGTTGTTTCATCACGACAATGCGTCCACTCGTTCAAGTGCAAATTGACAGAATTGAAGCTCGAAATCCTTCAGTATTCGCCGTATTCGTCTCATTTGGGTCCGTCGGACTTTCACCTATTCCCGAAGCCCAACACATTTCTGGGTGGAAAAAGATTTTGGTCGAATGAAGAACTGATAGAGGCTGCAAACAATTATTTTGGGACCCTCGAAGAAAGTCACTTCCGGGATGAAATCGAGAAGCTAGAGAAGCATTGGACCAAAACAGTTGAGCTTCGAAATTCAAAAATTCAGTTGAAAACGAAACGTGTGTCCCGAATTTAATTAATAATTATATGCCGGGGATTTACTTAACTTAATAGGTATCTTAACATAATTAAAACCCACCGACAATTTTTAAACAGCCTTCGAATTTAAACCCGTCGTAGCGGAACGAAGAACGACATTTAAAAAACGCCCATTTAAATCGCGTAATTCATTTTTCATGTAAATCGTCTTACATTTCCTTCGTTCGGCCGACTTAGGCAGCCTTAATTTCACGGGAAAGTTGTAAAGCTACATCGCACACCCGCCATCGCTCGGACGATTTTACGACGGACGCGGAGGACGTAATGGGATAATATTATTGACCTCGCTGGAGGAGGCCGAATGTGCACGACCCAGAAGATCTGAGGTTATAATAACAGGTCAAGAAAATCTATAATAGATTTCGCGTAGCACTGTGTGTATGTAACGTTCAGATCTCGGCAGGGTCCTGTAGTAAAACCATAGTAAAGCGCCGAAATCATCGTTTAGATGAAATTAATCATTTCGTTCTTTCCATTGTTCGAATTGTTGACCTCAAAAAATTTTTGTCACTTCCTCGATTCAATGTTAAACGAGTGGGTAAATTTAAATAAAAATAAATTAGTAATAATAATCTTTTCATGCTTCTTAAGTATTCACTTGGATTTTCTTTTGATTTATTTGGCCTCCAATCTAATCCCTACATTTTGATTTTTACTATCTGATCCAAATTCATAAAAAATGAGGCTGGTACCTACTACAATCTACAACGTACGTGCGCGTATATCTGCAATGCCCTCATTAGATATAAATACGATTTGCCCAATAAAATCGACTAAAAATAAAAACATCCTCTTTAATAGGGTCACCCATATATTTTTATCGCACGCTTTATTATTATATATTTTTCCGAAGATTTCAAACATTTTCCTTTGACTCGCTGACATGTTTACGGGCTCTTATCCTAAATAGAGTGAAAATTATTCCGGTCAGAGGCTGTTTATACAACTAAACTAACTGCGATGTCCATAAAGTAACTACGAGATCTAATAAGCGGCACAAGGACTTTCGACTTTATATGTATATTGATTTGGGAATCGTTATCTTTTGAGCTTTTATATGTTGTAGATACTGTGTACGCAAGCCAGGATCAATGATGCAAAAGTTTACTTTATTTTGTTACAACACAAATCGAGCGTTTTATACAAAACGGGAAATGTTTGAATTTCTTAACATGGTTTGACAAAATTAGAATACAAACTAGTTGCGAAAAAATTAGATAATTTGCGATTATAATTATAACGAAACATAGGCTGTTCCGCAGGGAGCTCTGCAATCGCAAAAAAATAGATAATATTGACGAAAATAATCATAACTGATTTTCTGAAATATTAATAACAATTATAATCTTTAGTACTCAACAGGCAAATCACACTACTGTGAATACAAATCGCAAAACCAAGAAAACAAATAGGAAATAAAATGAAAACTGTACGAGGGGTATTTCAAAAGTTCTAGGAATTTTGCTATAACTATTTTACTTCGTCAATTTTCATCAAAATTAATAATCTACATTTACTTGAAGATACTTAACCTAACGTGGAACTTCTTTTTTAAACCGTCCTCGAAAAACGTTTTCAAGGTCTCTGCAAGTCCACCTATTTATAGCAACATTTAAGATCTCAAATCGAACACCTGTAGTGGTTCTTTCAAATTTGGGAACAGATGAAAATCAGTAAGAGCCAAATTTGGCGAAAGACTAGATATGGAAACAATTTCCGACAAAATTCGTTTAAAACATCCTTCGTCGTCTTTTCTGATGAGAGCAGCTTAAATCAACTCAACTGCGTACCACGGTTGGAGAATGGTGTTGACATAGCTACATATTATGGTGAATTAACCCCTTCGGTACGGAGCCGCCTAAGGAATAACCAACGTGAACAAGTGTGTAAAATACACTCTTCCCAAATCAATTTCCTTTGCTGGCAGGAGAATGTAAAACACAAAAGGTGCGGATACCTTACGGTATAAAAAAGAAATACTTCCTCTGTCGGAAAATATGGTATACAATTGGGCAAAAATCAACTACAACTAAAATTAAACACAAAAAGAATATTGAAAATTCATTTTATTATCACAATATAACTATATATAAATAATTTTAATGTAATCCAAATTTAATTACTGAGATTTAGCTGTGTTGAATGTTTCTTCTGAAGATATATACTTTCCTTATATATACTTACCTTATTTACATGAGGAATTATATATATAGGAATTTCCTCCTCTTGCTAACATAATTGATTCTATTTGCTCCGATCTGGCATCTCTTCTTTGTAAAGTCACATTATTTGAGCTAAAATTTTCCGTTTTGAAAATACAGCGGTGACTATTTTATTTTTCTAAAAAAATAATTTTCCGTCTTCAAATTCTAACTTCATCTAAAAACAATGCCTATCAAATATGTAAGGTTATTTAACTATCAATGTAAACAATGCAAATATAATGAGTAGAGTTTGTTAAAAGGTGGATGACGTGGAGTCATTAACGCTAACGCTGTCACTCCTCCGAATTTTATAAATTTATTATTCAATATTAACATCAATGACAACTTTATAATTAAATAATAAAATTCGGAGGAGTGACAGCGTCAGCCCGACTTACACCACTTAATGATAACACGTCATCCACCATTTTAACAAACTCTAATCATGATTACTGCCAGTTACTTTCGAAACTCTAGATAATCTAAGATTTTCTTTCAAATGTATACTATATTTTCGGACAGAGGGAGTATTTTTTATAAAGACGAGAAAGCAGGTGTAAACAGAGCACTGATAGTAGGCAAGACTATGACAAAGCTGTCAAATTCATTGACTACCAACCGTAAATCTAGTTCTTACACGTCATCTACTTTTTCGTCTTAGTTTCATTTTTGGTGGTGGTTAAGAACAGCATTCTACTAGTGATCGCTGACGCCCTCTAGTTTGCCTTAAATATACAAAGAATGAGAATTCCAACGGAAATTGTGGAAATCTACACTCGGGAGGGTGAAGGTTTTGTACAATCTAGTAGCGAACTATATCACGTAGTGCGACCCACACAGATCCCGCCCTCTCACACTAAGTTATGCGGACCCAGAAGATTTTTCAAATATCAGCAACGGCTATCGCGTTCTAAATATCAATCGGGAAGAACTGCGACCTTCTGGAACCGACCTGCATCTCTTTTTTCTATCTTCGTCCACTTGAATCCTCCGATCGATCTCGCCCCGAGATAATAAGCACGAAAATGAGGACGAAGGCGCTTTAGCAATCTATTTGGGCCTCGAAATAGAGCTGCCGATCATCGGTTTCGTCACAAAAAATACCAGTGTAAATTTGACTTGAATAATTTGCCTCTTAATTTAAAAAAAAAAATAAGAAAACAGTAAAACTTGGATGGTCAAATTCTCGTAAAAGCGGGACGAAGAAGGAAATGTTGCATGAATTGTTTAATTAATTTCGCTTCGAGTTTTCAAGAAAAATAGATTCGGGCAATTTTGTGATATAATATCTAATGACTAAGGTTTGATACAAGAGTAGATGACGTATATTATAAAGTAGTGTAAACCGGACTCAAGCTGTAATGACAAATGACGAGAGTTTGTTAAAAAGGTGGCTGACGAATTCACTGACGATGCCACTTTATTATTCAATGATAACTTATTTTATTATTCAACGATAATTATCATTGAATAATAAAATTCGTAAAAGGGCATCGTCAGTTACACGTCATCCACCTTTTTAACAAACTCTACTAATGACACACTCTCACACTAAATATGCTTTATCATTCTAACAGATCAAGTGATACAACTTTTGAAAGATAATTCTCTTTATACAACTTTTTGAAGATAGAATTTTAGTTTACGCAGATATGACATAATATCCTGCTCTCGTATTGATGAACTTTACCATACGGTCGAGAAGTTAATCATTTCCAGGACAGTTATAGATACGACATGAAATAAATATTTTCAGCAAATTTTATTTAAAAATATTTTATTTTTCTCAAAAGATGCAAAGAAATCAAATAGATCAAGAGAAGAATGGCGAAAATGATGGAAAAAATCGGTAATAAACAAATTAATATGAAATTAATATTTCAAAGAATCGCTGAACAAATACTAGGAAAGCAGCGGTGAATCAAACTTTCGTGCGTTATCTATAAAGATTACATTCATATTTAAAGAATTTCTTGGTTTTCAGTTACGGAAATCGCGCAAGCGTAATAGAAAATTTGCACGCCTATGGTGATTCGTACAGGATTTTCCATAATTTACTCATTTGTGTCACACCCATCTTACCTAATTTCACAAGCTTCTCAAAGCGCAGCGCAGCCAACTTCAAGACAACATAATCGCGTTTCCCGATACAATAATTTGCCCGAAATGGTTACGGAATAATTCGAAACGTTCCTAATTGGGATAATTGGGTCGGAAATACCTTATTGGGTAGACAATGAATAGTTTTTGATGTAAATATTGAGATTTGCATACTAGTGTTAGGAGCGACGGTGTTGGTAGACCTCAACCATTACTAACAGATACCAACACAAACACAACAAGTGTCAAAATAGATAGATTTAAAAAATAATATGGGTTGTGCCGTTAGTGCACCCGGTGATAAAGAAGCCTCCGAGAGGTCGAAGAAAATCGACCGGGATCTGCGTGTAGATGGAGAGAAGGCAGCCAGTGAAGTTAAACTCCTCCTACTCGGTGCCGGAGAGTCAGGTAAAAGCACCATTGTTAAACAGATGAAAATCATACACGAAACGGGATATACCAAGGAAGAACGTGAGCAATATCGGCCTGTCGTCTATAGCAATACCATACAAAGCCTAATGGCAATAATAAGGGCGATGGGCCAACTAAGAATTGATTTTGCTGATCCTAGCAGGGCAGACATTGCCCGGCAGTTTTTCACTTACGCCAGCGCGGCGGAGGAAGGCGAATTAACGACTGATTTAGTTATATTAATGAAAAAGCTCTGGCAGGACCCAGGCGTGCAACTATGCTTTGCAAGATCACGTGAATATCAGCTCAACGACTCGGCTGCCTATTACCTGAATGCCCTCGAAAGAATTTCCCAACCGAATTATATTCCATCTCAACAAGATGTGTTGAGAACCAGAGTGAAAACCACCGGCATCGTCGAGACCCACTTCATGTTTAAAGGATTGCACTTTAAAATGTTCGATGTGGGTGGCCAACGATCGGAACGAAAGAAGTGGATACATTGTTTCGAGGGGTCACCGCCATTATCTTTTGCGTCGCCCTTTCCGGTTACGATTTAGTTTTAGCTGAGGATGAAGAAATGAATCGGATGGTCGAATCTATGAAATTATTTGATTCCATTTGTAACAGTAAATGGTTCGTTTCCACTTCCATAATCCTATTTTTGAATAAAAAGGATCTGTTTGAGGAGAAAATAACTCG
The DNA here is from genome assembly GCA_038088585.1 of Chrysina gloriosa. NCBI lineage: Eukaryota > Metazoa > Arthropoda > Insecta > Coleoptera > Scarabaeidae > Chrysina > Chrysina gloriosa. The sequence continues at coordinate 21,759,827 of CM076093.1, read as the reverse complement.
AAGCCCTCTGACGATCTGTTTCCCGGAATATACCGGGCAGAACACCTATGATGAAGCTTCAGCATATATTCGAACGAAATTCGAAAATTTGAACAAACGAAAGGATAAAAAGGAGATCTATACGCATTTTACGTGTGCCACGGATACGACCAACATTCAGTTCGTCTTCGATGCCGTCACCGATGTTATTATCAAGAATAATCTGAAAGATTGCGGCCTATTAATGTAACGTATGTTTTCCAATCTTTTCAAAGTGCCTTGATCATTACACTCAATATTTTTATTACGCACAATGAGTGATATTGTAACATTCTACATATTATAAGTGATATATACAAAATGTAGCCATAATGACAAGTTTTGATACAAGTATATATTTTTTCATTCTACTCGAATAGCTATCGTATTAGTAAGATACAACTTTCAATTTCTATTATTAGGATCTCAAAGACCCAAACGTATTACAAAGACAATATTTTTTAAATTACCTTAAGACTGAAAGTTACGGTATTAAATGCCATTTCATTCCATACAAGAACATAGATGTAAAAATAAGTTTGGGACGCTAATATTAGAAATGGAAGGTCTCAAAGGATATTATTTTATCTAAACACAAAGAGGATTCCACATCATTTCATTTATTTTACGATAATCAGAGAGTTAAGCTAAATTAGTACTTTATTAGTAGCGTATTTATTTTTATACGTTTGTAACATTTTGATGTCTTTTGTATTACTTACATAACTTTTCATCTCGGAGATAATGTTAAGAGACGAACCACTTATTTTTGTTAAACCTTTTTTTTAATTTTAATTTTGTAATTAGATAAAAAAATTGATATATGAGAATAAATATTTAAAAATATCTAAAGAATTTAGTTTTCCCTTTAATACCATGGAGATGAAATCAGCGAGCTGTGTGTGTTCAAGAAATTTCTGAATTTTTTAAAAACTCTTACCAATAGCTATTTAGATGGTTTTTTAATGAATATTTCATCAAATAAAGATCTTACCTGGACTATACTATTTTATGTTTTCAAATACGTATTACAACTCTCGTCCTCAATAGAAACAAAATGTAAGGTTTATTTAAGACAGCACCTCAACTTCTCTTAATATTTATCGCGATGGTGAAGTATACTCTCGTAAAACTTGCCCTCACGTGACCTTATCTTCACATTAAAATGGGCACTTTATGCTCCAAAAGGAGTGACAGGAGCAAGAAGAAAACGAGCTGTGTTAACCTGAAGTCGCCCCTTTCTTTGTGTTGTCTTTGCTGAGGACTAAGAGCTATCATTGTGGCACTATTTTATGATGAGGAAAAAGGAGGGAACAAGAGGACATAGGTACACAAAATATACAGAAAAAAACAGAAGATAAGTATTCTACATCTAATATATGATCTTGTTAAGTTCTTTCAATACTTCAGAATGAGCTACGAAGAATTTAATGATCTTTTATCAATTCACCAGCTCGAAATACAGTGCAAAAACAAAATTGAGAATGTCAATTCCCCCTCAACACACGACATCGGTAGATGTCCGTTAGCTCCAAGCTATTTCCGACAAATTAACTCAACTCCATTAATGCACATAGAAAGAATTAATTGACGTCCGTAGTGTAGTACCCCGTAAACGTCCGTAGTCGATGAGGGCGGGGCTTTATAGTTAACGCCACTGCCAACCACGTGAGTTTATTAGTGGAAGAGGAAACTACAGAAAATTGTTTCATATATGACGTATTTGGACATTTTATATATTAATTTTATTATTATTATTATTTATTCAAATTCGACTTAGTCGTAAACAGAGTCAACTGTTTTCTTTTAAGCGAAACACCTGTATATTTTATACTAAATACTTCATAAGAGCTTTCCTCTCTGCATCCAGGGGAATAATATTAAATATCTACTTTTAATCTTTCTAAAAATATCTCAGAATTGGGTATGCAAAGAATTCAGACTTGGACCGGTATCGTATGAATTAATAAATATCAACTTAATTGACTAATAGGCAGCGCGTTTTACTCTATTAACCTTTCGGCAATTTATAGTCTAATCCTCGGCCGATCTCTGATAGGGCAAAGTACGAATCTTATCTATAATTGTTGATGCCCCTTGATTTGGTAACCCAAATTTATCGTAAACCAGGTAGAACAGACTCTAAGAAAATATTTCCAGTTCCTCATCGTAACTCGCACGCAAGAGAAAACCTACGTTCAAAGCATCAAAAGAAATTCAATTCATATGTCACAGTCAATATTAATCAAATTAAATTTTTATTCTCTTATACCTTTAATGTCGTTTTCATGGAAGGAAAATGGAAGGTGGTAGCAAACCGGAATTGTAAACGGAAATTGTTCTTTTTCACCTTCACCCTCTCGTACTTTTAAGTATCGAGGGGAGAGATGAAAGTATATTATAAAAATATTTTTTATTTTACAATAAATATGTATTAAAAAATATACATGTATTCACTGATCGTTAAGAAACTGCTGAAGCAAATTGTTTAGAATTGGAATGATCAAATACTCGGCACCGTCCATTGCCCTTTTAAGCCTAACCATCTTATGATCCACGAATTCTGTTAATTGGGCCCTGAGCGCTAAATCGGAACTTACTAGAAAGGCTTCACGACAAGCCGAATATAGATCTTTGAAAAGCATACCTACATAGAAAAAATATATATATTAAATTGGCGATCAATTGGGAGTTGGGTGTTTTTATTTTTATTTAACAATTGAGAAATTGCCCAGTTTTACATAGCCTTCAATGAGCATAAGTTTTGAGGTTTTAGGAAACAATGGTTAATAAAATGCTGGAAGCTCTTACGGCAGCATGGAGAAAAGATTACTGACTTAATAATTAGCGCGGCACGCATATTAAAAATATGCGTTTAAAAACTTTTTCTCTTTTATTATTGCAGTTGATAAGAAAGAGATATAAGATTTAAGTCTTATTATATACAATCCATTTTGATCTAACTTTTGAGCAATATCGCTTGGAATACCTTCAGGATCTTTTCAACCGTAATCAGTTTGTTATACATAATTTTAATCTTCCCTCCTTTATTACTGCCTTTGGTTAGAAAGGGACGCAACACTAAGTTTTATTATATCGAGTGTATCTAACTTGGCAAAAAAGCTACACGTGGCGTAACCCCTTATGAAATTCTCAATTGAAAATCTCCAGGGGTGTGCAATGTTAGATTGAAATACTCCAGATTCCTGTTGCCTGCAGTCAGAAGAGGTAAAAATAGTCCCATTAAAGTGGTAGATTTCCTTGAGGACACCAACCTAATGAAGTAGACTAATGGGGCAGGGAAGGGGCATAATAAGCCAGGATGCTTCAGCACAATGAGCCAAGAACCACATCCCAAGGAGAAAAAAGAAACAAAATGAAACTTACCTTGATAATACTGGCCGGCATGCTCCAACTGGTACCTCACAATAATAATATATATCCCCTTTGAATTCACCGTAAGCGACAAGAAAACATTTCTCAAAGATGAAAGCGCCAACGAACCGGTATTATTGATCATCATCGATGTTTCGAACGAAGTTTCGTCTTTATAAGGCAGAAACGTTGTTACATCCCACCAGGTGAAGTTAAACTTACTCAATTTATTCTGATCCCAAACTAAAATTCATATATCCTTATTAGTCTTGTGGGCTCTTGCACCCAAGGCTAATGGTAGATTTTTCAGATTTTGTTGCAGTTGAGTAGTAATAGTTTCAGTATGGACAAGGAAATATTGATACCAAATAGCAACAAACAGCAAAATCTAAAGAAGTACCCTACCATCAAAAAATATATATTCATTTGCCGAAAGTTCGGGCTAGTACATGATACAAGAAGACATGAATTTCGCAATTCTTCGGTAACTCGCAAGTGAACATATTGCCGTGTTGAAACGGCTGCCTTCCGCGCTGTGAGATTGGGCCAATAAATTTTCCGTGTTCTGGTATCCACATCTTGTCAGTCCAAGGACGAATTGTATTGGATTGACGGGGATTGAATACACTTCGCTGACGAGCTCCAATGAGAGCGAAACCAGTTAGAAGTTTTCACTCCCAGTTAATTGAATGCAATTCCCACCTCCAATTAATTGGCTCATACGACTGCAGTTACTATATAGTACATAAGTCGTTTCACAATTCTCGATGTGGATGTAAATCAATAACCGGTGGTGTTTTGTATGAGTTTCAGTTGTTTTTCAGAGGAAAATTGGCAACTACCTGCCTCCCGAGGTTTAGGCGGTCATCGTTTTTTATCTATCATTACCAAACTAAACATGCTGACAGTAACATTTTTGCCTTCTAATACTAAAAGCAACCTCCAAATCAATCGACCGTGCGACACTAGAATTTGATTCACTAACAGTAACAGAGTCGAATTCACATGATTTCAATACAAACTGTCTAACACTACTAATTACGTAAGTTAATTAGTAAAATTAAGTAATTACTAGTGAATTACGAAATTCATGTTTCTAATAAATATTCATATCAGAATCACTTACTAAGTGGGGCGTTGATATGATCGATTGATGCAATGAGATGTATATTATTAATTGAAGCCAAATTAGCTAGAACAGTCTGATTCTTCGAGTTAGCGCGCAACATCTCCCCTTCAATATTATGTATGACCAGATATAAATGCAAGTTTGGATATCGTTCAAATTCTTCTGCTATTATCTGGGTTGCTTCAAATATATTACTCAGAACAGAATCAATTTCTAATATTTCATTTGTTATAGCATCGATGATTTCCTTCATGGTTAAACTGGGAAAAATCCATTCACAACAATTACTGGTAATTTCGATAGGTATTCTTCATGGAAATCATGCAAAATATTCCTTTTCGATCCCAAACCATACAGTAACACATTGAATCCTTCATGGAGCAGACACATCCATTTACTAAATAAGTTCCTATTTTGATTGTATATGTCCGTAAGCTCCTCAACATGGTTCTTGGCTAAACACAGATTCGATAGCAACTTTTGTAATTCATCTTGAGAAAGGCGGGGTTTTTTTAACTTATCTAAAGTGTGACTAGACATTTGGTTCTTTTTCAAGGAATTATGATAGAAGTAATCTTCCGCTTTAATTATATAGGATTTCATCGATTTCCTACTTTTTCCCACTGCCGTATCCGTGAGTTTCCTATTGGAAATTTTATTCGGCAGTAAGAATTTGGGTGTAGCACTCTTTACATCTTTAGATATTTCATCTTCTTCGCTATCAACAATTTCTTTCTCGGTGGAATCTTCGGAGGATGATTCTTCATCACTAAGAGATAGTGATGAAGCAGATTCTATTAAAAGGACATTTTAAGAACGAATGTGATCGTAGAAAATAATTTTTACCTGCATAAGCGTCGGAAAGTACCTCATCTTCTAACCCGAAGGATTTCAAATTCAATTGCATTTGTTGAGATTCGATAGCTTTTAGGCTTAAGGTTTTTTGACGTTGGGCCCTTTTGGAAGGGGTACAAGTAGCTGCTTCGTCCATTTTCAATATTCGCATAGGTTTTACAAAATTTATATTTGAGGTTAGAAATTTCGCGCCAATATTCAAATTGTAATAATTGTCAACGTATACAGAGTGTGCAATGTAACTAAAGATAGTTGGTCACGTACTTTCAGTTGAATTTTGCTTACCTGTATATGTCTTCATTAGAATAATTAAAACATTAGAACTGATACAACCGGAAGTGTGTCGAATTGCCAAATCGAAAAATCCTAAATATGAACACTTTTCTTTTCCACGATTCTCGACTCTGTTTCATGATTCTTTGCTCATTTCTCATAATTGAAAACATGCCCGTATCACCGAATAAGATACTTTTATTTTGGAAGTGATATACCCAGCGAAGATGATACGTGAGCACCGTTTAGTTGTCAAAATTTACTATTGGCAACATTCCAGTATTTCCAACTAACGATTTCAGATTAAGTGATGAACACATCCGGTTGTTCGTTTTGTAAACAATTTAAATTAAAAATTGTAAACACTTTTCTAAATAAAAGTAATCTTAAGCAACCTGAAGAAATAAAAGCAAATGTTGAATACGGTAGCACCGACGCTTATACATATATGTATAAGAGATAGGAAGATGTGTATATATACAGAGTGATTGAAAACAACTTGAATTTGCCACCTTACTATATAAATATCAATAAACGTTGTCAATATGATCATAGTATTATCGACAAAATTATTGACTGTGTGAAGCACGTGTGAAGGAATACATTCCCGTACTGTTAATTGCTGTCAATGTGAGGACAAGTTAAGTTTGGCGACACACTTCTTGAGTGTATTTCGTATTTTATGATTGCACTACACAACGTTTTCGGCCTCAAATATTCTATATGTTCTAATACATTTTGCAGACCCATGGTAAAAGGACGTTCAGACGATCAATAAATATTGTTGATATGGTAGTATCGTCAGTATTATCGAGCAACTGAAGGAATACATAGACCTACTATCACCATATTTTAGTAAAAGATTTCAAAATTTAAATGCCCCGTCGCCCTTGCCCCATTACCTGTGGGAGAAGGTTTACAGATGTTACGGTTTCTTTAAGATCAACGATTGCCAATATGATGGGATTTTCAATATTTCATTGACAACATTTATTGATAGTTTGAACGCCTCTTAACAGTAAGATGGCGGTGTTTGATTACAAGAATTCGCATTTCCGTGTAGTACCTGTCACTATAAACAGCAAAAGTATTAGAAAAGAAATTTAATTGGCAACCATTGATTACTACCAACTGCTGTTATTTGGATTGCCTAATTTAGTAATCACTAAGGTTTGATAAAAAAGTGGGTGAGGTGTTATTATTAAGTAGTGTGATTTCCCCGAAGTTTAATGTCGCGTCTTGTACGTAAGTGGAGACAAAGACACTATTTAATAATAAACCTCATTCACTCTTTTATCAAACCTTATTGATTATTAAATTAGGCAATTATTACAGCAGTTGGTAGTAATCATTATTTAACGTAAAGTATTATAGACAGTGGCGTAGTATAAAGTGTTAATTAAGGTACGTAGTTTTAAAGTAATTTATAAATATCTTCATTTGGAAATCTTCCAATGTATTGCTTAATACAAGACTACAGTGATTGTGATGTCCAAATCCTATCTTTATTTTGAGTACCACTTAGAAAGTACCTCAGAAAAAATAAATGCGTCTTGTTCACTTGTAGACATTTGAAAATGTAATATAAATTAAAAAAATTGAATGAGTGCCACTGGACTCACAGAGGATGTATAAACATGTTAGAAATAAAAAAATAAGAGGGTTTTAGTGTCCACGCGACCGTACGCACAGGCAGCCTGCGCGAATAGTACGCGCAGAAGAGCCACACGTACACACTAACGCAGTCACACCTACATGATTTACGTCTGACGACTCTGATGTTCAAATTTCCAGCTAGTCCCTACCGCAGCCAAGAGCATAGATATCACACACATTACACATCAATAAATGTCTTTTATTTCATTATATATCCATGGAGCTTACCTTACGTAAAAGTGTGATAAAATGGTTGTGTTCTGTCATTTTAAATCTATGATAAAAATAATCGAGCAAAAATCTAAAGAATGATAACAAAAATTGTGAACAACGAATGTACGCTAATGTCAAACACTATGTAATATGAAAATACTATAAACGTATGAACACGAAAATCACCAGATTTGAAAAATTACTGGTCACGTGGTGTATAATCATTCTCCATAAGTCTGTATAATGTCGTTTACAACTTTTTATAAACTGATTAAATAAATAAATACCCTTTGTTCTATTATTTTCATTACAATAAGCCTGAAAGAATAAAACATAATTCGAAAAGAATCTTAACAATAAAGCGCTAAATAGTAACTTTAAACAAGGAAGACCCTCCTCCAATTTATTCAGCTTTTGTTTTATAACAAATTGCCTCGTTTATTTACTGAAATTGCTCGATAATCTAAGCAATCTACCTCTTGACTAACCATTTCCTAATTTCTATATGCTTTATGTGTTTTATTAGTTTTCACAAAGAGTTTATTCAATCAGAGTATAGTAAATTTAGAAATATAAATTTTGAATTTACCGCGGTTTTTGCTCAACGCAAAATTGCTCGTGTGTGATATGTGCTGAGATTGTATCGCCATCTGCTCCATTCTTATTTGGAATGGACTATAGTCTGGGCAAGCAGCGGTACCAGCCTACAATTACGAAATAAGTTACGACAGCATCGCCGACTCCCCCTCTAGTCAATGCGCTGTATGCGAATAGTTCTGTGTATATGTAGGCTGTCGTAACTTATTTCGTAATTTGTTTGTCCAGACTATACATTACCATCCAAAAGTATTGTGACGCCTCAATACTTTTCATAGGCGGTTAACCAGGATAGGATTGTGAATGAATGAATAAATTAATGTTTAAATCTTGACGCAAAAACCCAATTATTTTATTCTTCGCATGTGAACTGGGATGTAAAATCAATTTAGTATTATTACATCACGTTATGTGCGAAAAAACAAAATTTACCCCCAAATAAACCCCTGGTGATGACACGGATACATATAAATTAATGACGTAATTGTAATATTAACATTTTCTTCAATCCTGTATGTACATACGCTTACTGCCAGTAGTATGGTTGATTAATTCGATAAGATGCGATTGATGTGGGCTTTATTGCTAGCAAAACACGTGTCCCGAAATCAATCAATAAGTTTATTCTGTGATGATTAGTTTATTGATGTGGTCTAACCCCAGTAATACAGCGCCGTACCCTTGTAATCATTATTAAATTTCTGCTTTAGTTTCGTTGATAAGCACATATTCTTCTAGGTCACAATTAAATCTTTCCTTACCTCCGCGTTCGAAAATAAAACCGTTAATTGAAAAGTTATCAGCTCGTGACAATTCACCCCAATCGCCAAATATTGACACCGTTTAAGTCGCCAACTTTCGCATATCCTCCCCCGTCTTTTCCCCGCATCAGCGGATTCCGATCGCCCCGTCTCTTTCTTTGGTTATTTTCGCGGTTCCAGCGATTCCCCTCGGGAATATCCCGTCGCATACACGCATTCGAACCTTCATACCACCCGAGATAGAAGAGCGTGCGCGCTATTCAATTCTACCCCCGAACGCCTATCGATTTTTGCGGGCGTGTTTTCCTGCTGCCCGTTTTAGCAGATATTCGCGAAACGTTGATCGTGTCCGACGAGATGATGACCGCGTTCATTGCGTCCGTCGACGACGTTTGAAAAACAGCGAGATGGCTTCGGCGGAAAACCCGGAAAATCAACTGACGCCGCAGACGCCCGTCCTGACGGTGGCGTGTAGAATTCTGCGGTCGCCATCGCACGAATCCGTCACTACCGATTTGTCGTTGTTTTCGGTCTCTTCGGCAGCGTCGGACGTACACGCTACCAGAAGATTGTTAACATTTAATAAGGCTGATGGTCAATTTGGGAGAGGACACAGTCCGAATCCGGATAGTAGGAGCCAAGCGACTAGCAGGTATATTTGTCCTTTGCCCTTTTTGTAATTGTATGTGAGACTGTTTACTTTTTTTTATTTGCAAAATTTGTAATCGAGTTATTTCCTAAATTCCTCCTTGTTCAGATTTAAATCAATTAAAGGATGTTTTCTGCTGAACGAGCTAAAAGTGGAAAGATCAATTTGAAAGATACGCATCAATCAACTAATAGGTCAACATCCCTCCCATTTCCTCCAAACCTCGCAATAGCGACATATATACAGGTGGCTCACGACTAGTGCGTCGGACAGGGTGCCCCAAAGAAGGGCTAAGTACCAAAGTTGTTTTTTTAATGGAACACTATATATTTTTTGTTTTTTTTTTTTTTTCGAATTATATAGAAAAATAAAGGTGAGTTACTATAATGTTACCCATACCTATCGCTTACGGTTTTCCAAGCATATGTGGATTTTCAAAAAAGTAAGATGTTTTCAAAATTGAGATAACAGACAAGCTAATTGAAATTTTCAAATCATGTTTTTAGCCTAGTACATCTTGGGCTACCTATTTTCAGGTATGTAATTTTACAATAATGTACAGGGTGAATCAACAGATTGGCTTTATTTGTCTCAACTTCAATAGTGTATAACTTTGTTATTTCAAAGGGAACACGCTGTATATTTCTAGGAGGTTAGGAGGAGAAAGGTTTTTCAATTCCTCTCGATCTGTATTAGATTTCCCTATACCTATCTCTTGTGGTTTCGGAGAAATTTGTACGTTAAATTTTACTTATATTGAAATTAAATTGAAGTTGGTGAATCGGGAAATGCAATTTTTATTTATTTCAACTTTCTGAAAAAGTTGCTAATGAACCACATGTCCCTTAAATGACAAGTATTATAATAAATGTTCTACATGATCGCCATTTTCCTCTATGTATTGTATTTTTTATTAATTGTAACCCATTAGTACGTATTGAGGTGAAAAGGATTTTAAAATCGAAAGAAATAAGTTTTGCGTTCCTCGGCACATAATTAGCAAACACCCCACTACTAATGACAGCAATTAAATTGTCATAATGATATACATAAGTTATAAATATCAGCACAATCGTACTTTAGTGTACTATATTTTATTCTTCGATAATGGTACATAACTACTATTAGAGAAATCTAAAAAAAATTGTGAAACAATCAAAGTGTTGTCTTTCTTTTATTTGAAATATTGGTACAATGACGGATTTGTCTATCCAAGAACGAATGGATATGATTTTGAGCATAGGTGAATACCATGAAAACCATTTTTTTTTGGCTGCACCCTGTATACATGACAATATTTTCTAATTATGGTTTTTATAAACATAAACAATCCTGGCAAAAGAGATTTAAAAAAATATATTACTTCGGGAGCTACAATCCGACGCGCGTGGGCCACCTGTATATATACATATATAATTATTCTTTTCTGAGCAAAATTATAAAATGCAAGGATCAATTTTTGTGTGTAATGTTGAAGGAATTTGCAAGTTTTATTAAAATTATTTCCATAGCAACGCCAACTTGTTTTGATTTAATATTTAAATTGTTTGGCAGTTACAATCTAAATATTATTACTCACGTACCGCAAGTCCCTATATTTATGATCTAACATAAACATATCTCTTCATATATTAAGCACGTTTAAATAAAATAGTGATGCCGAATTGCAGGAACTTCCCCATATCACGCTTGTTGTCTTCTATTTAGGGAGTTTCCTGTTTTGAACGCCTCCAAATTTTCCGCTCATTATGGAAACTCCGTTAAAAGTTTGAACAATGATCTTTTTCTGAACTTTTCCTCATGTTTTGACGTATTAATTCTTCAGGTCTGTAGTTCCTGGTGAAGTAATACTGTCAGACGTAACGAGGAATGTAGACCATTTACGTTAGATTTGAACGATCTATACTGCAGGCATGGGCAACCTTTTTTGTAGAAGTTTTATGCTGCGAGTAATCTTGAAAAATATACATTTTTGTGGTATCCTTATGATTCATTATGAATTAAGTTTAGACGGGCCGTGCTAATATGCAACGAAAGAATTCAGTAGCGGGCCGGGCAAATCTTACTCGAGGCCGCATGTGGCCCGCGGGCCGGAGGTTGCCCATCTATAATCTATAGTTTCAACTAACGGAACAGCAAGAAAATCTGAGAAATAAATATAAAATATAATTTTTCGTCTCAATTCGGCGCTGCAAGTGGTACCCTGTACCTGGGCACTAATGATTTTGAGACACCAAAAATTTTGGGTACCAGCATTTTGTCAAATATATTTTGCATCCCTGTGACTTTGGGTTGTCACTCGCAACAGAATTGTCCCTTGATATTTATCTTTTACAATTTATAACAGAGTTTTATCAAAAGCAAGGGCGCCATGTAAAACAATTAGGGGCGCCATTTATAACCACGCATCCACGCGCCAGAATCGTTTAAGAAAATCCTGTATGTGCAAGTGCAAACATCAACTTAAATAAATCTTTTTGTATCGACTTTTGATATACCCTTAAACAACGTATGTACGAGGGCGGATTGATAATGAAGCTACCTAGCGCTACATGGCAGCACAAACACAAAAGCTTTTTTTTTTTTTTAGAAATTGCGATCTGTCAAACGTCAGCTGTTAAAATTTCACCCAAATTCATCTATTAGTTTAGTTGTTGTAGTCGTTTGAAGTAAGCAACTTTTGTGTTTTTTGAAAAATGGAAAAAAGTGAATTTCGTGCAGTGATTAAACACTATTATTTGAAAGGGAAACCGGCGAAAGAGACAAAAGAAAAGCTCGATAAACATTACGGTGAGTCTGCCCCGTCAGATTACATGGTAAAATATTGGATTGCTGAATTTAAACGCGGCCGAACAAGCACTGCAACAATACCATCAACAGGAAGGCCAGAAGAGGTGGTTACTGAAGAAAATATCAAGAAAATCCTCGATATCGTTATGAATGATCGCCGAGTCAAGTTACGTGAGATTGTTGAAATGGTAAACATATCATATGAACGTGTGTTCAACATTTTGCATGAACATTTGCATATGAAAAAGCTATCGGCAAGATGGGTGCCGCGTTTGTTGAGTGTCGAATAAAAACGAGTTCGACAGACCACTTCACAGCGGTGTTTGGATATGATAAAGCGTAATCCTGTTGATTTTTGGCGTCGATTAATAACTGTTGATGAAACGCGGGTCCACCACTACACACCTGAAACCAAAAATCAATCGAAACAATGGGTGGAAGCTGGTGGAAGTGCTCCGAAGAAGGCGAAGACAGTGAAATCGGCTGGCAAGGTTATGGCCACTGTATTTTGGGATGCACACGGAATATTGCTCATCGATTACCTTGAAAAAGGATCCACAATCACAGGAAAGTATTATCGTGCATTATTGGATCAATTGATTGACGCAATCAAGAAAAAACGACCACATTTAAAGAAGAAAAAGTGCTCTTTCTTCAAGACAACGCACCGGTTCACACAGCATTAGATACGATGCTAAAATTACGTGAAATACACTTCGAATTAGTTGATCATCCACCTTATAATCCAGATTTAGCTCCTAGTGACTTTTTCCTGTTTCCAAACTTGAAAAAATGGCTCGCAGGAAAAAGATTCATCTCAAACGAAGAAATGATTACTGAAACTAACGCGTATTTTGAGGGGTTCTCAAAATCGTATTATTCAGATGGTATAAAAAGTTGGAATATCGTCTTACTAAGTGTATTGAGCTAAAAGGAGACTATGTTGAGAAATAAATGGTTTTCGAAAAAAAATGTTTTTTTCCTACTTAGGTAGCTTCAATATCAATCCGCCCTCGTATATTGTCTAAACGTTTTTTAAAATTAAAAGAAGAAATCTTGTTTATGAGATGGCGCAAGCCTGTAGAACACTTCAGACGAAGTATCTGATCACTTTTGCGACATTTATAGGCCCACCCAACGCAGTGCACCGATCAGATGCTTTGCCTGGGCGACTGTGCAGGCTTACGTCATCCCATAAACCGTTCGATTACTGCGGATAAATGCGACCGATTAAGGACGCTCACACACGCTTGTGTCTGGTTTCGATTTTGCCCCGTATCGTACCGACAAAACTGAACCCGTTTACAGGTTTTACACATGACCAAAGCACCAACAAAATCCGAGCAAATTTAATTTTAACTGTATGACGTCTCATCGTTCGGGTAAACTTGGGCAAGAACCAAACGTATATTCGTACGATCATTTTGACCGATATCTTGAATGTCGTTGTACGTATGCTGAAAGAAAAATCTGTACATTCAAGATTGTAGAATGAAACATTGAAAACTACGTATGGATGTATAACAATGTGTGTACTCAGTTCTGGAAAATTCATTCGTTTCAAAACTGAACGGCTAAAATTTGATCCGGAAACGAGCATAAGTAACCATGATAAATACGTATTAAGCTGCGTCCCCACTATGCTGCTGTACCCCAATTGGCAGAGCCAGGACCGGTTTGGACGTGTCTATTAGCTCGCGCTACTCAACAGCATCATATCAAATTGGATGCTAACTAAATCCCGCGAAGAGTCAGTCCGTTTCAGATAAACACACGCCAGAACAGACAATGGGAACGTGTCAGTTGAAGTCAAGCAGTTTCAGCTTTTATTGAACAGTTGAATAGAACGAAATGAAAGAATGACACGGATCATTTCATTAATTGAATTGTACTGTGATCGTCGTGCTTTGTGAAATTGGCGACTGAAGGATTATATGCGTCGTGAGAAATGACATGACGCACTCATGGTATTTGCAATTAGTCTTGGCTTTGAAAACGAAGAAGTTGAAAGAAAGATATAAAGAGTTTAAGCAAAGGGTAAAGCGATTAACGCCGAACTGTAAAGTATAAAGCAAGAACGATGGACGGGTAGATCGGGCGAAGGAGTTGCAGCCGTGTATACGTGTTTCAAACTCGTTGGTTAGCTTGAGGAAGAAAAGTTGAAACTACAAATGGAGATCGTTCGGAGATCGACCAAACATTTGTCACCCAGTGGAAGATCGTCCTAACAACAATGCTTAGTCTTCCACTCCGTTCTTCATCATGGACATTAGTTCGTCCTTCTCGAAACTCATGGCTCCATCTTCTAACCACACTATGACTCATGACATTTTCACTATAAACTGAGCAAAGTTCTCGATTAATCTCAGCAGCCTTCATGTTCTTTGCACACAGAAATCGGATAATAGCACGCAGTTCACAGTTGGCAGGATTTTCAATTTCAGCAGCCATTTTAAACAGCCAAAATAGCACGAAGGAATACCCGAACGATTCTCTCACTAGCACTGCCCAACTCACATTGAACTATACTACATCGGAGGGCTGCCATGTTGCCACTTCTCTGCTCGCTAGGCGGAAACGGAACTTACTTTACGAATCACCCTCGTATATCCAGGTTCTGCTTTCACTAATTTTGTTAAACCTTTTAGACTTGGAGTATTTCAACGCTTAATAACTGATAGATTATCCTCGCAAGTCTTTACTTGAAATTCGCGAAAAAATATGTACATATTACACGTTTTTATTTTATTCGACGTACGTTGCTCTTACACGAACTACAAAAAAATTTTTCAATCAAATTTATTTTCTCATTTTACATTTTCCACGTTCTCTTTAAAAAGAAAAGGCCTTCCGTAGATGTCACACACCATCGTTTCATAACGAAGAAAAATGTTTTTCTGTCAGCATTTTTCTACATACAAACGGAAGCTCCCGTTTAATTAAAAATGTCTCCTTCTTTTCTACGTGGCCGAGCTTTTTGGCGCGTGAAAAAGCGCCTCTGAAGGAGCAATTAAGGTCTGAAAAGCGCGCACGGCACCTGCCTTGTACATTTTTGTTCGTTGCTCCGGCGGAAATCTAATTAATTTTGTCGTATGCCCTTTTCTGATTTTACTGATTTTATTTAACTTTGCCTTTTTCTCATTTTTATTCAATTTACGCCTATAGAGGACCTGAGGAGCATTCCAGTCACGTTTCTGATATACCACTTTTTGTATGGAGAAGGTATTTAGAAAACCGGTTTAAACGCGTGCCAAAGTCTTTTAATTATAAGAATTGTAAGGGAGAATATAAGTCTGTCCTTTTTCATATTTTTTCCCGGAAATTGTATATAATATATTCACTGTGGGAAAACGCAGACTGACACATAGCGTCAAATCGCTAACTTGAAGAGTAAAGAGTAGTTGGCCGCCTCTCTCTCTCTGCAAGTTTTTGACTTCGGACCAGCTCGTATTGTTGGTAAGCCTAAACGTGATTTGTGCTATAGACTTCTTTGGCCGTTTATTTCAAAAACGGAAATACTGTGTAGAGATATGACATAAGTTGCAAGAAGAAAGTGCAACAGGTTAACAACTGGGCCTCATACAACGACCAAATGCGAGGATTACACTAGCACTGCTATCGGAGCAGCTGTCGCTTACTCCACTCCTACGGTAGCGTCATCTGAAATAATGCTAGAAACGGCGCAACTGGTACCACATCATCTTCTCTGACAAAGTCAAAATCGGAATATATAACTTTTTGCCATCTCTCTAGTAATTTATGGATACCCCGCCAAAAAAAAAAAAAAAAAAACAAGAAAGAATCAAGCCAATTATTGATACCTTCAGTTGAAGTAAACCGTATTCCTGATAGACTATTCTGCACTGACTGAAACAAGTGAAAATCAGAAGGGGCCAGGTCTTCCCATCAAGTTTTGTAAACAGTTTCAACATGAGACCGAGCATTGTCATGATGGAAAATTACGCATTCGTGTCTAGACGCATATTCTGGTCGTTCTTCTGCCAATGCTCTCTTCAAATGAATCAATTATTGACGGTACAACTGCCCCGTGATAGTTTCGGCGGGTTTTTCGGTTGGGCTTCACATATGATTTTCTGCATTTAGGGTTGTCATAATGGGTCCATTTTTCGTGCCCAGTTACCACTCGATGCAGAAATGACTTTTTCGTGGCGTTCAAGAAGCATTTCTGACATGCAAAATCACCTTTCGACGTCGCGAGGCTTCAAGGCTTTTGTATAAACCCCAATGCTTTCAGGCGCTTGAAAATTGCTGCTTGTGTCACTCCCAACGATTATGCAAGCTCTTCTTGCATTTGGCACGAATTTTCACTGAGTAATGCCTCCAAATCTTCGACTTCGAACCATTTCTTGTCTTCGGTGACAGAATTACTACTTTTATAGCGTCGAAACCTGGAACTCGCATGTTTTCCTTGCCGGAATATGTTCACTGTAAATTTCGATGACAACATTCAATGACGTTCAGCAGCACTTTTTTCCTATTGAAGAGGAAAACCAAGACTTCCCGCAAATGCTGTTTTTTTGGTACGTAGGTTGACATGTTTGAACACGAAAAAATATAATAGAATGCGAATTGACACATACTCACATAGGTAAAGTATAATATAGTAGGCCTCTCTCTCAGAAATTGTCGTTCTCAAATGCGCCACTACAATTCCATGACCGGACTGTTAAGTAAAACTAAAACCCGCGAACTATCAAATATGTAAATTTGTTTGCCTTGAATCGCATTTCAGTTTCTCGTTGAATATTTCCTTAATAATACGTTTCGACCAGAACCACGTTTCACGTTCTTAGAGAATATTTTCTTAATAACACTTCTCTCGTTCCGGAAATTATTTTAACCGCAATCTGCACGAAAAAGCTTTAATTTGATGTGTAATAAGTCATACTTTCCACTATTTCGATTTTCTTCGAAATCTCCAAGGGGTACCCCTTCGGAAATTTAGGAAAAATTGAAGATGTTCTAAATTAGACGAAACTTGATGCATATACGTTTTCGAAGGCGTAGAGTGCGATTCCGACGTCGAAATCGATGGGATTTGCTTCGTTTGGATCTTGGAGCGTACAGAAACGTTTCGACCAGAATCACGTTTCACGTTCTTATAGAATATTTCCTTAATAACACCTCTCTCGTTCCGGAAATTATTTTAACCGCAATCTGCACGAAAAAGCTTTAATTTGATGTGTAATAAGTCATACTTTCCACTATTTCGATTTTCTTCGAAATCTCCAAGGGGTACCCCTTCGGAAATTTAGGAAAAATTGAAGATCTTCTAAATTAGACGAAACTTGATGCATATACGTTTTCGAAGGCGTAGAGTGCAATTCAGACGTCGAAATCGATGGGATTTGCTTCGTTTGGATCTTGGAGCGTACAGAAACGTTTCGACCAGAACCACGTTTCACGTTCTTAGAGAATATTTTCTTAATAACACTTCTCTCGTTCCGGAAATTATTTTAACCGCAATCTGCACGAAAAAGCTTTAATTTGATGTGTAATAAGTCATACTTTCCACTATTTCGATTTTCTTCGAAATCTCCAAGGGGTACCCCTTCGGAAATTTAGGAAAAATTGAAGATCTTCTAAATTAGACGAAACTTGATGCATATACGTTTTCGAAGGCGTAGAGTGCAATTCAGACGTCGAAATCGATGGGATTTGCTTCGTTTGGATCTTGGAGCGTACAGAAACGTTTCGACCAGAACCACGTTTCACGTTCTTAGAGAATATTTTCTTAATAACACTTCTCTCGTTCCGGAAATTATTTTAACCGCAATCTGCACGAAAAAGCTTTAATTTGATGTGTAATAAGTCATACTTTCCACTATTTCGATTTTCTTCGAAATCTCCAAGGGGTACCCCTTCGGAAATTTAGGAAAAATTGAAGATGTTCTAAATTAGACGAAACTTGATGCATATACGTTTTCGAAGGCGTAGAGTGCGATTCCGACGTCGAAATCGATGGGATTTGCTTCGTTTGGATCTTGGAGCGTACAGAAACGTTTCGACCAGAACCACGTTTCACGTTCTCATCGAATATTTTCTTAATAACACCTCTCTCGTTCCGGAAATTATTTTAACCGTAATCTGTACGAAAAGAGCTTTAATTTGGTGAAAAGTCAAGCTTTCGACAATCTTAATCATAATTAAGGGAAGATAATCGTAAAATCGTAAAATAAGAGCGCACTTTATACACTACTTGGGTATATACGAGGGCGGATTGATAATGAAGCTACCTAGCGCTACATGGCAGCACAAACACAAAACTTTTTGTTTTTTAGAAATTGCGATCTGTCAAACGTCAGCTGTTAAAATTTCACCCAAATTCATCTATTAGTTTAGTTGTTGTAGTCGTTTGAAGTAAGCAACTTTTGTGTTTCTTGAAAAATGGAAAAAAGTGAATTTCGTGCAGTGATTAAACACTATTATTTGAAAGGGAAAACGGCGAAAGAGACAAAAGAAAAGCTCGATAAACATTACGGTGAGTCTGCCCCGTCAGATTACATGGTAAAATATTGGATTGCTGAATTTAAACGCGGCCGAACAAGCACTGCAACAATACCATCAACAGGAAGGCCAAAAGAGGTGGTTACTGAAGAAAATATCAAGAAAATCCTCGATATCGTTATGAATGATCGCCGAGTCAAGTTACGTGAGATTGTTGAAATGGTAAACATATCATATGAACGTGTGTTCAACATTTTGCATGAACATTTGCATATGAAAAAGCTATCGGCAAGATGGGTGCCGCGTTTGTTGAGTGTCGAACAAAAACGAGTTCGACAGACCACTTCACAGCGGTGTTTGGACATGATAAAGCGTAATCCTGTTGATTTTTGGCGTCGATTAATAACTGTTGATGAAACGTGAGTCTACCACTACACACCTGAAACCAAAAATCAATCGAAACAATGGGTGGAAGCTGGTGGAAGTGCTCCGAAGAAGGCGAAGACAGTAAAATCGGCTGGCAAGGTTATGGCCACTGTATTTTGGGATGCACACGGAATATTGCTCATCGATTACCTTGAAAAAGGATCCACAATCACAGGAAAGTATTATCGTGCATTATTGGATCAATTGATTGACGCAATCAAGAAAAACGACCACATTTAAAGAAGAAAAAGTGCTCTTTCTTCAAGACAACGCACCGGTTCACACAGCATTAGATACGATGCTAAAATTACGTGAAATACACTTCGAATTGGTTGATCATCCACCTTATAGTCCAGATTTAGCTCCTAGTGACTTTTTCCTGTTTCCAAACTTGAAAAAATGGCTCGCAGGAAAAAGATTCATCTCAAACGAAGAAGTGATTACTGAAACTAACGCGTATTTTGAGGGGTTCTCAAAATCGTATTATTCAGATGGTATAAAAAAGTTGGAATATCGTCTTACTAAGTGTATTGAGCTAAAAGGAGACTATGTTGAGAAATAAATGGTTTTCGAAAAAAATGTTTTTTCCTACTTAGGTAGCTTCAATATCAATCCGCCCTCGTACATACATACATAGCACTCTTACATTCAAACAGTTCTGGGATTTCTGAGTTTAGTCCTTTTGAATTTATGAAGTGCGAGCTTTTTTAAGTCAACATTCAAATTAGATATATTTTTTCCTTTTATATACTATCAAGTTTATTCTATTGACTTGATTAAATATACAAAAATTATAAGAAGCATTTAAAAATATGCGTTGAAGATCATGATTATTGGTGTGTCGTGCGAAGTATACCAAAACAGTGAGCTGGCAATAAATAACCTTTATTAAATTTAACCAAATTCAAACAAAATTTACGCCAAATATATTTACCTCTTTGTCTTCTAGAATTGTATGCAACAATAAAGACAATAAAGATTTTTGAAAATTAAAACACAACAAAATACCATATTTGTTACTTTACCATACGTTTGTTGACAATACACTTATGGATACGAATATAATGAAATAATGGATGACGCTACAAACTAGTACACAGTTGGCACAAAAACTAATCAAAATAAATTTGTGCCAACTTTGAAATGGAAAACTAGCGCCACAGGCGGTGAGACTTTACATTATTTATCAGGAACTGAATAATGTATAATAGATATCAGCCCATGCATACTGACTACTAAAGCCATACGATGAAACATTGCCATAAAAGTATTTACAATATGGTTCTGAGTTGTCTAGTATAACTTACGCCGTCCATCATTTTTAAGTTACACACCCGATAATAGCAAAAATCCCGGTCGAAGTTTTTGCCAAACCTCAAAGTGGTTGAGCCACCCTTCAGGTATTTTCATATTTTCTTCTTCCTGCGATGTTTCCCCGCTTAGATTTACTTATTTGATATCTTCAATACGCTGTACCTAGCCTCAATCAACTCTTTAAAACTTGATATCATCTTCTCCTACGGAGATCTCTTAAAAGCTGGTGTTTCAAAAACGCCTATTTTGAAAATTCACAAGTTCCTTCGGATGATCGAGCTTCTCATCACATATTTCCAGAACAGTTTAACATCATTTCCTCATTTTCCATTCCTAACAGGTTTTGTTGGGGAAGTGGTACCATTCATGCAAAGGCTTCCTAGTGCTTCAGCACAATAACTCCAGACCACATGCTGCAAGGATAGATCAGGTTGATTCGCCATCAACATCGGTCTAGTACTATACAACTGTGGTCTACTCGTTTGGCCTTCCTCAAGGGCTCATTGTTAACAAGCTTAACAAGTGAGTTCGGGAATTTAGCGCTCCCGAGGTACCCGAGCTAAAACCCAAACTAAGGTGTAGGATAACGTGCCGAGAGTTGCGTGGCGGCAGGGGAATGCGGTGTTTAACGTTCTCCTGGGACCATCAGGCGAAACCCCCTTGTATTAGCCTAACCCGATCAAGTGGGGCTCTGATCGGGCGGACAGATACTTTCCTAGCTACTTTTTGTACAGCTACGCTATCTGGAATTTCCAAGGCTAAAGTGTAAAAGCTTGTGAAACAGGGCCAAGATTACATACAGGCTAAAAGAGCCATAATCAAAGCCAACTTCACTAGGCATGCACACAAGGGCCAGGTTTACTCTAGATAAGGAAGTTAGGCCTCAACAGACGGCGGAGGCTACTAAACGTAAATAAAGGGCGGAAGTCCAAAAAGGCGAGGTTGGAGGGCAGTACTCCTGCAGGTCTTCCGAAAGGCTAGGGGTCAGAAGGTTTAACCTTCAAGGAGGCTGCTTTGGAGAGGATCGCGGTAGTATGGAACGACTATCCAGCCACCCAGATGGAGTCGTCAAAGCTTAAGGCAGTCCAGGACTCTATTATGGAGGCATATAACAGCATTACGGAGCAAGGGCCTCAAGTCCGCTTTAAAAATACATGTATATGCGGAAGAACCGCTCTCAAAGCTGCTAAGTCTAATTAAAAGAATAAAGCTGGAGAACGTACTCTAAGGGGGCATGAGGGCCACAATAGATCTGGAAAAGTCGCAGTGGAACAGGTATCATTGCCATCTCAAGTAATCTTATCTTAGCTTATCTACTCGTTTGACCAGATTTATCGGCGGTGGAGCAAGCTTAGGATTGATGGCTTGCGACTTGGTGATGAACCCAAGCTTTTGATCTCTGGTGATGTGTAAAAACAGCTTTTCCGAAATGATCATTCGAACGCTGCTCCAGTCAATGCCGTTATTCGTACACGTGCGGGACATACAAAATATTATTTCGTATCTGTACCCTGATTAAATTTTAATCACTTTTGCATATATCTAAGGTCAACTTCCAAATATAATTTCCTTGTTCTAATTCTTCCTTTTCTGGCCGATGTAACTTTTATTCACGTTTAATGTATGGCTTTACAGGACCAATATCATCATATCATTCCCTTCATCTCGATACCATTAAATCTCGATGTAGATGGCTACATCCTGTATACATACACTAAACTAATTGCTTGTCGATCGTAGCCTTTACGTGATTCCCAGCGATTTTTACGATCAATTTCCAAGCGCCTCTATCGGGACGTTGTTTATTTCCGTATCGAATGCCTGGGGAAAAAGAAACGCAAAAAGACGCGACAACAAACACAACACGCTCGTTCGAACGAACTAACGAAGCGTTATTAATCGAATTAAGTCGGGAGTTTCACGCTGCACGACTAATAAAGTCAGTCGTGTTAACGTGCGCTGCTTCGACAATCGCCTAGGACGAACGTCTTATGTCTTATTAGCGAGGACTTTATGTACGTCGAAGAATTCCAGGTGTAGTTTTAATCGGAGAAATTTGGGGATGTTGAATTGGTCCAGTTCGTGGTGGAGTTCCGGGCGAAGTTTATTAAGAAAGTAAGATAGATTTGATTTAATGTTTTAGATCGCAAATAAATGCGTTAGAATTTAGAAAATCATGTCACGGAGTGACTCCAAGCTGGTTGAATTTTAAAATATTTCAACGATATGTAAAATTATTCGTACCAGACCAGATCTGAAGTCTCAAAACGTTCTTCGATAATCAGCCTATCCTCAGTGGGCTAAAGAGAAATTCGCGATTAACACTTTGGAGATGTGGTGTTTAATGTGTATCATAGTGATCTATGATCAAGATAATTCATTTTCCAATTCCACAGTATAACATTTTGGTATTCCCCTATAAAAATCAGCAGTAGCTCAATAGGTGTGGTACTGCAGTACAAACTCTGAACTTGTGGGTTCATTTCTTACACCCCTCGCCATGATATCGGGGCGTTTTTCGGACCCCAAATGCACTCAACCAATGAAACTTATGAAAATGTGAACCTAGGATTCATTTTCTCCGGTAATAATAGATGGTTAAAGTTGTTGACCACACTACCTTCAATTGTCCAGCCTTTGACTTAGAAGTCGGTAATTTGTGCTAAGTCTGTTTTCAAGAGTTGAACTTCCTAAATTCCAATTTTTGGAACATTTCTTCAAGCTTCTTCCTTTGTACGAAACCAGTACTCAAATATGGCCGGTATCAATCTCAGAAATGTCTTTCGGGTTTTCCGCCTGCCACTATTTGATATTAACGTAACAGTGTTTGTACTGTCAACTTCTGTACCAACGTTGTAGTTTCGGTATTTCTACTCGCATCAACTACCAATCAACAGTAAAGAGCCGGAAGAAGTTTCTGCCGTTTTGGCCTGCAAATGGCCCAGCTCTCCATCTTCAAAACAGTTCAGTGCCTCGTCATGGAACCTCATTCTCAAAGTCTGAAGTCGGTTTTGGTTACCTTGAACGTCTTTGTCCTCGCTCCTCTTGTTGGGATAAATTTTTCTTTCTCCTGTTGATGTTGAACGAAGATCGGCTTGATCTGTTTGCCGTCTCGCTGATCTCCTTCGTAACTTGAACGATCAATTCGGTTAGAATCTTCGCTAATTTAGCAAAATTTGCCGTCAGATCGTCGGCGGATTTTGGCGTATTCTCTGGTTTCTCCTACTTATTCTTGACCTTAACCGCTCAGGCGAATGATAAGTAGAGTTGCTCAATTTGAGCCAATAGTACTTCAACTATCTGAAACGACTGTACTATACCTTGTTTCAGAAATAGAGAGACGAATTTCTGAACGAATTCCAACCCCAAGTTACACACTATAAAATCGGGAAAAAAATTTACGCGGCAAATTAAAGCGATACTTCGAAACAGGCAGAGAAAACAGAAAAATATATAAAATACCACAATAACTAGCGGTAATAAACAAACGTCAATACGTTTGGCAGAATTATGGACACTACGGTGCTGCTTTCGCCCAATCAGAATTTACTATAAAAGTGGTGTGTTCAGAAATGCGTCTCCCTATTTCTGCAACAAGGTATAGTATAGTTACATTGCGCTATACGAATACAGATGGCTTCATACTATACATTGAAACTATTAATATTTTAATACAGTCGTTTCAGATAGTTGTAGTACCGTTGACGCAAACTGAGCAACTCTAATTATAAGCTCTATCGTCGGATATCCTTTTGATATACTATTCTGTCGGGCTGTATGTTTAGTTCTTGTCCGTGCACGTCTGGGCACCTCCGGTAGCTGGTGGGAAATGCAACTCCACAATTGGCATATGTTTCCTTACTTAGTTCTTGCGTCCATCGAAAAATTGATTTTGTCTTAGGGAGTTCCTATAACAAGCTGACAATTTGGATAACCTTTCCCCAAATTGTGAAGTTCCTCATCAGATATACCGAAAACGGTTCAGCCCCCCACTTTCACTTACTAGTTTTTGCTAGGTTGTTCCGCTATTTGAATATCACATCTACAACTTGAGGAATTTTCAGGCTAGACCCCGCCAAAAAACCTCTGATACACCTTTCATTAGGAATTTTCAAAACGACTTACTCTGTTCATAATCCGACAAAAACCCTTTACGACTTGACATCATCTTTCTTAAAGAGTTCTCATAGTAAGATATTGCTCTTAAATGTTGAGTTTTAAAAATTTCCGTTTTCATTAGTTCCTGTCAAGCAGAAACAAGCTGTAAAATGGTTGTAATCCTCACATCTGAAACTTAAAATTTCCATTTCTACAATTAAATTTTTATTTATTATATTACTACAGTCATGTCTCGTTTATCTTCAGTCCTCCGAAACGAACGAGTTTCGTTTATCTAAGTTGGCAGGGGTCCCCACTACCGCCACCGTTGCCATGCCAACTGGAATTGCGTCACTTCCACTCCTCCCATATCGTCCAAGCTCACTCTAGATAGTCTAGATCAGGTATGGGCAACCTTTTTTGTAGAAGTTTTATGCTGCGAGTAATCTTGAAAAATATACATTTTTGTAGTATCCTTATGATTCATTACGAATTAAGTTTAGACGGACCGTGCTAATATGCAACGAAAGAATTCAGTAGCGGGCCGGACAAATCTTACTCGAGGGCCGCATGTGGCCCGCGGGCCGGAAGTTGCCCATACCTGGTCTAGATTCTAGCGTGACGATGAAATTGTGGAACATGGAGCGAGAGCGAGACTCCCAAGTTAAGATAAATGAAACTCAAAATACATGAGCCTCAAGATAAACGAGACTCGACTGTATATTATTTTATTCCATGGATCGCATTCTGTGTAACGATATTGCGTCTACAACTATATATGTATGTTGTATATAACTATACAACTACAGAATGCGAGGGTCGCTTGTTGACACAAATGGTCTTGACTGACGGTAGCTTTATTTTGGGCAACAAGTTGACAACTGTGTAGCCATCTGCTATCATGCTTAAAGAGTGCGCATAGTTCATTGGTCTTGGCATTTTTATTGATTGTGCCGGAAACGAGCTATAAAATGGCTGTAATCTTCACCACATTTCAGACTTCAATTTCTAATTCGCAAGAAACCTCTTTCAACAAGTAAATTGTCACTGCATAACAGACACTGCGCATCAAACACGGTTTCAGTCCATTAATACTGCTTCGTTAACCACGAGAATTTATACTGAGCTCACATTAAGAATGCAGTAGGTGGCGTCCTAAGCCGAGACACAATCACAATGGAATGTTATGTTTAAGGTTTGATAAACGAGTGGATAACGTATTATCATTAAGTAGTGTTAACCGGACTAACGCCCTTACTTCTCCGAATTTTAATGTGGCCCCTTGCAGCTAAGTGGAGACAAAGACCGGTTTACGCTACTTTTATCACGCCTTAGTTATGTTAGACAAGTATCAAGCGAACAAAATAGCAGAGGCATAGACAAATTAACAAAGAAATATGCATCTACTGCGACGATGACGTAATATATACTAAAAGTTTGGCTGCTATATCATGTCATATACCATGCACTTGGTATAATTTGGACGCCGTTATTAGCTATTAGCCAATCAGCTTCAACAGTTTTATAGCCCCATCTATCTCCACACTGCGTTCTTAACATAAACCAAGTATAAGCCCTGAATTTTATCGTAAATGGAACCAATCTGTTAAAAAGTGTATCAACAACTATCAAATGCCATGCTTGATACGCTGCGTCTTGTGTAATTTGGGCGTCGTTATTAGCCAATCAGATTCAAGTATTTTGTAGCCATATCTATTCCCACACTTCATTCTTAACGTAAACGAGGTATGGTTGTCGAAATACAGTCAAACCCATTCAAACCTTTCTGAGTCGATATTATATCCAAATTGTTCGACTTAGGAAAATTTCAAACTGCAGAAAGTTAATGAAATGGCATATCCGAATTGTGGGGAGGATCGACTTGGAGAGGTTCAACTGCTTATTCCTTTTCCGAAATTAAGTGTGGTAAGAGTAATTTTATTTTCCAAGTATGAGCAACTATCCAATCGGTCGATCTCATCGGATATCTCCAAAACAGCTTAGCTCAAAACTTTTCTTTTGAACCAGTCTTCTTCTGTGATATTCCCTTACTTAGATTTTGCACCTATCACTTCAATTTTCTTTTTTAGGGTACTCTCTGAACCATTTTCCGTGGCCCTAAATAGAGATGCAATGTGACTGAACACAGTATGACAGGGGACCTACTCAAAGTAATTGTCATCGTGGACTGCATTATCAGTTATCTTATATTTCAGTCAATCGCTACGCGCAAGAGGGATTCTGCTTGCGTGGATTCAGCACCACGGCAAATGGTCCGGACAGTATATATCGTTAAAATCTTCAAAACAGTGCACCTCCAGCTATTATATCATAAGCACGATCTTTCTTAGGGAATACTCCTCGTCAGACATTGCAAGAGTTTTTAAGAGTTTTAAAGAATTCGAGTTCGTAAGCCAACTTTATTACCGAAAGCAACTCGATCTTTACAACAAATATCTCCAAAAGCCTTTCCCCCTTCCCAAATTCCGAATTTCATCTCCTCCGTTCCAAGACGACAACAGATTACACCTTGGCGAGATTGGCACTTTTCAAGATTTGGAGAGCACCAGAATTTTTATTAGCCAGAAAATAATCTATCCCGTACACCACTGTACTGATAAGAAGTGCAGTTAAGTTTTCTTGTTGTTTCTATATCTGGTACCACGGTACACCACCACCATAAACAGCGCAGTGTAAAATGGTTGTGAAATATTGTTGGTCTCGAGGATACCCCAAATTGTAAATCTACACTATTTTTTTACAGTTATCACTTTTCGATCGAATGATTTTAGATAAATAAGTCAAAGCTGCGTTATCTCCATTCCCCGATACCAGTTTCATCATCTCACCTATCACACAGCAAATATTTGCAAATAATTTTTGTCAATATCTCGACAAGTGGGTGCAAGTGATATTAAATAGATAACGAAATATCTATCAAAGTACAAAATCTGTCATAATCTGTCGTATCAATCTCGCCTTTCCCTTTTCCCATTACATGTCGAAATTTTAATTAGTGAGGGTAAGAGTAACTGTCAACAATTTGATAGCAAAAATAATAAAATCAAAATATTAGTAAAGCTGGACTCATGAATTTTTGCATAGCTTGAGAACTATGAGGCTCAAATCGACTTTCCAACTCCATTCATCTCTTTTCCTATTGTTTTGGTTAAGACCTCCAGCCAACTTCATCCTACGTTAGTGTTAACTGGATGACATCCACTCCTTCTGATCGTTCTCCCCATTCCTTCCTTTACTAGAAATTTTGAACGATTAATTGTAAGCACCAATTGGTTAAAAGATAAATATCACAATCGCAATTTGAACGACCCCAAAACCTTATTTGAAATTAACTGCCACTCCTAATATGAATACGAAAAATTTGATAAAAAATTCTGTCAATTTTTGTAGTGGAATTGCATTTTTCCATATATTCTTCTCCCCTCTTTCGTCTGCATGGAAGAGATTTGAAAAAAAAATCGATCAAACTAATCATTCAAAATTTTCATCACAGACCGGCTGATATACCGGAAATCCTCTGGTTCGAAGAGGAAACCGACCTCATTCGAAGTTGCGCCGCACTCTCGTCAGCTTTAGGTCTTCAAAAAGCTTCAGTACCAGCGACATCAGTCAATTGCCGTCCCCCGAAGACACGCCGATTTTACCGGCGTTGAGGTGCGCCGTCTCCGAGTTGGCCTTGAACTCTCTGCAACGTTCCGGATTCTTATTGGAGAACGCTCGATTGGACCACACCTCCAGATCGTGTTCCACATGGGTCGCGGTCGGCGATGTCGCCTCGACGTCGCAGCTACCGTCACCACATGGAGGACATTCGACGACGGCACCACCCGCCAGCACTCCACCGCCCCCGACGTTCACGGCTGCCGATTTTATTCGATCGGTAAATAAGAAGGTGAGAATTTATCAATGTTTTAATCCGAATATTTCCTGTCATGGGCCTATGGATATCGCGGTTTCTGTCATGGACCCCAATGCCGCAGCCAAGCATGACCCCTTTGAACCATTGAATTAAAAAGACGCGAGTTTTATACATATAGAATATACAGGGTGCGTATAAATTGACGAAAAACTACACTATGACATCCTTCGTTCGGTTCTGAATCGAAAATCTTAATCTTAAAGTGTTGGATCATGCTTCGTATGTTTTTAGGAAGCATTTGAAAGAAACATACATTTGACAACATTGCACTCGGATACTACTGTGGGTAATATTTTCTGAAATTAAATTTTCTAAAACATTTTACTCATCATTAGTAGTAGACACATTACGTTATATATGATTTGCTCTTGAAATTATTTATTGTCAAAATAATACATACGTACTAAAAACTATAAAATTACAGTGTATTTTATAATAGGATTAATTAATAATAATTTTTCAATATTTATCTGATATTTAACCAGTTTCACCAAGACGTTGATCCAGCCCTCGAAATACATTTCCTTTAAGATGCTTCCGGTTTGGGAAACATGAGATATTTTTGTTCTGCCATGTTGTCATTGCCATTACAGCAATTGTACATCATTTAAATACATATCGACATATTCATTCGATGTAGAATAATAATAATAATAATAATAATAAAAGAACTAAAAATACAGAAACACAAGAAATGACAAGACTACAGAAATAATACCGAAGAAAGCGGAAAAAAACACCAAAGTCGATTTAAGTACATATATTTAACAGTAATATTATTGATAGAAATCACATTCAAATACAATCTTATTGTTCTGCAACGCTGTAAGATGTGTTTTTCATGAAAGCATGTAAATGAATAATGTTAAAAACATAATTGGAAATCAAAAAGAAAACGATTACCAACAAATAGTATCAAAAACTCTTCTTTACTCTTAATTGCAGCTATCTCTAACTTCTAGAACCACGTGAAGATGTATGAAGCGTTCTACAATGCGGGTTACGTCACAAGGATTGGCGTAGCTAGGGAGTTTTTCTGGAGAGGGGAATGGCAGTCGGCCAATTGATTACATCTATATAGACAGTTCCGGTAGAGGGTTTTTCTTGGTGGGGCAACAAATTTTCTGGGGTGGGCAGTGTCCACCCTTGCCCCCGCAGCATTTGAGCTGGGAGCGTAAAATGCAAAAATCAGCCGAAAACTTTAAGACGCCTAAAAATGGCTTAAACGTCGCCGGAGAGCGCTGGACTTCTCTACTAATTCGTAATTCGACCCGTAGAAAACGATGGGGCTAACGAAATTCACCTCCGAAAAAGATAATTGTTTCAGCGTTTGGGCCGGAAACGTAAAATGCAAAAATCAGCCGAAAACTTTAAGACGCCTAAAAATGGCTTAAACGTCGCCGGAGACATGGTCACAAGCAGCTTTATCGCCAATTTATACACACCCGATATTGTCTACACGTAATATAAATAAGAATTTGGTGCCAATGGTGAACTTGTATTTGTTATGAGTTTTTCAAAATTTGCTTTTATATTTTTTAACAATTTTACATGTAACTTGCAGTCCAAATTGTGCAGTCTTGGGCCGAAGACCCCCGGTAAAATAGGCGTGGACTTATAGGTCAAGGCAGCACCAATTGAGAAACGCTGCTTTAATCTATGGCGCTAAACAATTTGTTAAAAATGGAGATCAGTATTCCTTAACATTTTTGCAAACATGGTGCTCAACCTTTTTTTTTATAAAAAGGTAATATAACAGGAAATAGAAGCAGTGGTACTCAAATATTTTGATGAAAGTATATAGTACAATGTTAGAGATAATAGTGAAAAACAGTAGTATTTGTCTTTTTTTTATAGTTTTTGCAGTAGTGGTACCAGGTTAGAAATAGAAGTGAAGGAAAAGCTAACACGATAAAGCAGTGGCCCTTAAACATTTTTGACAAAACAAAATTAGAGAGAGGTGAATAGTAAACGAGAGGTACTCAAACCTTTTTGGAAAGGCATTAAAAGCAAAAACAATTAAACCATGTGCAGCAGTGGTACAGCACTTCCTCACTTACCGCGGACTCGTTAAACGCGGTTATTTGCGGTTTTTAAACAATAAAATGTGGGCAATTTAAAAAAAAGGTGTGCTCGGGGAAGCCAACACATGCGGATTGGCAAGGAAAAGGGGAGAGGGAGAATGATGGCCATTTCCTTTTGAGCCCATGAATCTGGACAGTTGCGACCGCGAATTCATATGCTAATTGCATAAATTGCACGCAAGTCAATCCATAGTGCATATTCTTTCAGAGCAGCTTCTTGTTCCTCTGTAAACGCCTGTTTGGTATTTCTATGTGGCGAGAATCGAATAGTATTTGATGTGTTCCAAAGCATTTTTGTTATTGGGTATATTTTTGACCAGTTATCAGCACGTCAAGTGTCCCAATGCATCCGCTTCCATCGTGTCCCGGTGCACCCGCTCCCATCTTTTTGAATCCAAATCAAAATGATAAAATGGTTTGCAAAATAAATTGAAAACAAACAGGTCACGCTGTTTGCATTTTTGGAAAATACAATTCAACCTCAGCTCATTTGAGATGTCATATACAAACATGTCAAACAAAAAAAAATTAATTTTGATGCGCTAAAACACACTTTTTTATAATTGAAAAGTCGTATGATATACTGAAAATTTCGGATAGGCGTTTGTGCAATGTGATTGTGAATCACATATAAAATGTACCCTCTGTCCCAGTGCACGCGCCCCTCCCTAAGGTGTAAATCGATCCTCAAATTAGCTGAGGGTCTACTATCACATTTCTTTTTCTTAATCGTCATTATAATCTCATTTCAGGTTAGACAGAACTACATCCGACGGAGACTGCTCACCACATACAAAGCCCTAGAAAGGCTATCCCAAAGCGAATTCAACCTAGATAGGATCGAAGTGGCGCCCTCGACGGCGGCGGCGAGCATTAATACGGAATGTACCACAACGGGAACCGCCAGATTGACGGTTCCCGGCACCTGTCATTCGAACACCACCAAGACCACGCCCATAAATAGTACGAACGCGGCTGTCTTAAGGGTCGCTAAACAGAGAGCCACCAACAACTTACCTTTGACGTTGCGCGATGTCGAGAGGGAGAGGGGCAAACCTCTCTCTAAGTACGAACGGAATATGATGATTTTCAACTGGCTACATACCTTAGACGACACGGCCATCGTCGAGGGTATACAATGATGAGGATGGGTGGAAACACGACGATGACCGCTATTATCTGTCCTCGAGACGTAATTCTTATCAAATTAAAAAATTTCATTCGTTCAATAAGTAATAATAATGATAATAATAAATTATCGGAGCTGATATATCAATACTTAAATAATAAGAGGTAATATGTTTTAGAGGTTTCGACTTCTGATATTGTGAAGTTGGTTTATATTTACATAAAGCTATGTATAACCCGATGAGATGTTGATTTACACTTTTTGTTGAATAAAATATTTCATTATTGTGTATGTCCGTTTATATTTCATACAGTCCCTGGCTGGCTGGAATATATATTAGTCATCCATCGAGTATTACTCTATTTTTAAAAAGAATGATGTGTTTTAGAGTTAAGGTTAGCACCAAATAATTTTAATTGGATAATGAAAAAGCTCCTCAGCACTTCAAAGCCTTCCAACCTAAACTTAGGCATAACTCGTGGTAAGCTCCGAAGATCAAGGTCATTGTAAACAGGCTCGGTATAGTTATTTTTATCCCTCAGCTTGAAACAAACAGACTCGATAAAGTGACACCTACTCATGCGCTTAAAGTGAAGAAACTCGATGATGAACAAAGTTAATCCCTTCAGATAAAACGAAAATGATTCGTGTAACACCTGATCACACCACAGGAGTGGACTGAAGAATAAAAAACCGTTTTTCCTTTTATTACAAATTTATAGTATTAAACGGAAATTAAAATCGTTAACAAAATACAAACATCATAATATAATAACACGTGTACTGATATCATCGCAACCACAACTACTTTCAAATCGATCGATCAATCGACTCTCATCTAAGAAAACTCGAGAACCCATCATTGAGAACAATGTCATATACATATATGATGGTGTATGTATACATTTATGCAGAGTGACGTGCATAAAACTGGTAACAAACTATGCATCGCTTTCTTTGCTTACTTTTTTTTATTATTAGAATATTTGCTTTAATTTATTAATATCTTCTCTAGAAAGATACAAAAATGAATTAACGCGTACCAAACAGATCCACACGAAATAGTCAGTCCGATCACAATGGAAGTCTCATTAAATCAAACTAAAATGTACGTATTTAATTTTTCTCTTCTTTTTTCTCCTTTTGTTCCGATTCTGTGCTGGTACTGCTGCTACTGCTGCCAGCTTCCGAACTTCCAGCGCTTTCTCTTTCGGACGCCATCTAGAACAAAAAATTCGTATTTGCGTACTGAGTCAAATATAGGAAAGCACTTCAAAGTCAGGTGCAACGTGTAAGTTTCTACAGCACTCCTCGTTTACCTAGTAGAAACTTACCTGACCTTGAAATGCGTTCCTATATTCGGTAATATGTAAATTTTCCCATGATCTGGTTAGAGAGATTATCACGTGACTGAGTCTATCAAAAACGAAAATCGACACTATCTTCAGATCTCGTACATCACTACGAGATACATAAGAGGAAGAAGCAATTTTTTATCATTAAGGACTGGTAAGTTGACTGAAAAACGTAAAGTCCTACTTCGGTGAAGAAAGCGGTTAACAACAATGAATTGCACTATGGAAACAAGTCCGCGGATTCTGTTAAGACACCAATGCAGAAAGCCATTTTAGTCGATTGAGCGTTTGAAAGGATAGAGAAGTGCGAGACCGTGATATAGAGCTATTCATGTATAGTGCAAGTTAAAAACATTTGACATATTTATGTCAGTTTGGAAATCAGCTGTTACTCATTACTGTACCCCAACTAATATTCTTATAACCGAATCTGACACTGTTTAAATTCACTTTTATTAGTCAAAATAAACACCCAAACATTCATTAATTCCTCCCAAAGAAATGTAGGTACATCAACATCAGTTCAATTACAAAACTGTGTTAAAAAATTTGATTGCAAAAATCCAATTGTGATAAACTTCTTTACCTTTTTGTATGCCATTTCAAAGAGTTTCAACGAAGACTGTTGTAAGGTGGTAGTTGCCTTACGTACTTCTTCTGGATCGACGTCATCCTTTTTAGCTAACAATTCCCTGACCTTAGCGATTTCTTCTTTCAACTTATCACACTACAAAAACAATCGAATAAGCAATCTCGATCAATAAATTCATAAAATAAATCTTACCTCCTCGGTGGGCAATTGACTCTTAAATTCTTCCATTTTTGTTTCGGTATCGTGTACGATTCCTTCGGCTTGATTAACAGCTTCGACACGTTCCCTCTTGACCTTATCAGCTTGAGCGTACTGTTCGGCATTCTTGACCATATTCTCGATTTCATCCTTGCTTAATCCACCAGAAGATTGAATAACGACTAGAAAGTGATACATTTTAAAATTTCAACTTATCCCAACAGATTAATTCATGCTTACTTTGTTGTTCCTTCCCCGTTCCTTTATCTCTAGCTGAAACGTGAACGATACCATTCGCATCGATATCGAAACCTACTTCGATTTGGGGAACACCTCTCGGTGCTGGCGGGATACCAACTAAAGTAAACTGTCCAAGAAGTTTATTATCAGTTGCCATTTCTCTTTCGCCTTGGTGGACTTTAATTTCGACTTGAGTCTGTCCATCGGCAGCAGTTGAGAAGACCTGCGCCTTCTTAGTGGGGATTGTAGTGTTTCTTGAAATTAAACGAGTGAAAACACCTCCAAGTGTTTCGATACCCAAAGACAACGGAGTAACGTCCAACAACAATACATCCGTTACATCACCAGCTAATACACCGCCTTGTACTGCTGCTCCAACAGCGACGGCCTCATCTGGATTGACAGCTCGACTAGGTTGTTTCCCAAATAAATCTTGAACTGTGTTTTGTACTTTCGGCATACGAGTCATGCCCCCAACCAACAAGACTTCACCAACATCTGACTTGGCGACTTCGGCATCTTTAAGAGCCTTCTGGCAAGGTTGTATTGTCCTTTTAATGAGATCTCCGACGAGTCCCTCGAATTTCGATCTGGTGAGTTTCAAATTCATGTGTTTGGGACCTGACGAGTCCATTGTAAGATACGGAAGGTTAATATCGGTTTGTAAGGACGAAGATAGTTCAATCTTAGCTTTTTCCGCGGCTTCCTTCAAACGTTGCATCGCCATCGGATCTTTGGTGATACTGATTCCTTGTTCCTTTTTGAATTCTGATACGAGGTGATTGACGAGGACGTTATCAAAATCCTCCCCACCCAAGAACGTATCACCGTTGGTAGATTTTACCTCGAATACGCCCTTCTGGATTTCCAAAATTGAAATGTCAAAGGTACCACCTCCCAAATCATAGACTGCAATTCTATTGAAACGAAGTAATCATCAGATGTAAATAGAATGAATAATATGGAAACTTACATTTTATCTTCGGTTTTATCCATGCCATAAGCCAAAGCAGCTGCCGTGGGTTCGTTGATGACTCTCAAGACGTTCAAACCGGCTATCTGTCCGGCGTCTTTCGTAGCTTGGCGTTGCGAATCGTTGAAATAGGCCGGGACGGTAACGACTGCGTTTTTGATTTTCGTATTTAGATATTGTTCAGCTGTTTCTTTCATTTTCATCAAGACGAAAGCACCGATCTGACTAGGGGAGTACATTTTGCCGTCTGAACCTTGGACCCAAGCATCACCATTAGATGCCCTCACAATTTTATAAGAGACGTTGTTCCTGGAGAAAATCAATAATAAGGAATATCATATTTTATCTTCTGAACAAAAGGAACAAAATTTGGCAAAAATATCTGCAATATCGTGCAAACGCTAAGTCAATTGAGACCTGACAAATGACTGTGCCTTTTTTATTGCAAAACTAAGTGCACAGTCATATTCACTGTGTTTCTTAATTAGTAATCAGCTGCAACACATGATGTTTTGATATCATGCCGTGCTTATCACGAAAAAACTAAAATTGCTTTAACAGTCAGGGTAGTAATCATTAATTAGTACGAGCCAGCTGACTGGATTAAAGGGATTTGAACTTGTTCAGCGGACAAGTCGACCAGTGACTGGGGGTAAAACTGTAAGTTGTTGACTGAAATATTATAAAGACAGCTTAGAATATTTTCACAGACGGAATATTCTTCTCTCGACTTCTACAATGAATTAAAATAAGGAAATAAAGGAAATTTAAGCTATATAGACTCTAAGAGAAAAATGAATCAAGTCAAAGTTCAATGTTGGGTAATCACATCATAGAAAATGAAAGAAAGAAAACCAGTAGGGAAAAATTACTTGATAAATCCAAATTAATTATAATGAACAGATTAACTTACATGTCCTTTTTAACTTCTGAATCTTCGAATCGTCTACCAATTAGTCGTTTAGTGGCATAAAATGTATTAGCAGAGTTTGTCACAGCTTGTCTCTTCGCTGGCATTCCAACCAATCGTTCTCCATCTTTCGTGAAAGCCACGATTGAAGGTGTTGTGCGTGATCCCTCAGAATTCTCAATCACTTTCGGTTGCTTCCCTTCCATGACAGCAACACAGGAATTGGTGGTGCCCAAATCGATTCCAATGACAGCCCCTTTAACACCATCAGATCTGAAATAAGTCGAAATTTAACGAATTTGCGCGTGATAAAAAAGTAAAATCTTGGCTTACTTATAACGTATTTGGTCATGTCTCGGGGCGAAAACTGCGGCGCTGGCCTATAAAAGGGAATACGAATGCGAATAAGACAATTTATTTCGAACGTTCGGTTATAAAAGTAATAATCGTGTAAAGTTACGCAAGGATATGAAGCCGATATCGATGAAATGTGACAACTTACGTTTTGTAGTAATTGAGAAT
Source organism: Chrysina gloriosa (assembly GCA_038088585.1). Lineage (NCBI taxonomy): Eukaryota > Metazoa > Arthropoda > Insecta > Coleoptera > Scarabaeidae > Chrysina > Chrysina gloriosa. The sequence goes on along the minus strand of CM076093.1, from coordinate 21,723,262 downwards.
AATTCTTTTTTGTAACGTCTCGGGGTGTAGTTTTGCACAATCGACGGCTTTCCGGCTTAAAATTCTGGCAGCGGTCAACATTTTCGCCGATTTTCTCCAATTTTTTCAAAGATTTGCTCAACAGAAACCGTACTCTTCACGTGTTTCGAGAAATGTTCGAGAAAAGTTACTGAAATGACGGAAGATAGCGTTATCTCGGTAGAAGTGCATGAAGATAGTTACATATTGACAATTGCAAATTTTCTAATTATTATATTACAGCTTCCATCTTCAAAATGGTTGTATATCACTGATTGAAACTAATAAGTACGTAATCAGTACGTCTCCTAATTCTCTAATATCAAAATTAGCATCAAAGGAATCTCATATATGAATTGTAGGAGAGAACAACTATAAATCTGAAATACAAAATTTCCGAGAATGAACATTTAAAGAAGGCAACTAGCTTCACTTCAACATTTAGTGAGGACATTTTTCCATAGATACAAAAATAAACAAATGCGAAAAATTTGAATTTTTGTTAGCTAATAATAATTTCGTAATAACGGCGGATTTCCGAAATGGTATACAAACTAGAAACATTACGAACGCATATTGAGCATAGTCCTGAATAAGTTGTATTCTTTTAAATTGCAAAATCCTAATCAGTGTCACCAACTAAAAATTTTAGGTCTCGTGTTCGACACTTACGATTGCTCACTCTGCAGTTGTACCAGGTGATTCAAAATATGTAAAGATCGTTTGAATTTCTCGCTGAGAAAAAAAATGGTTTCTTAAGATTGTCATTACTGAATCTCCTCAGAGTTCAATGACATTCTTTCAAAATCCTGCGGAGTGGAATAAAAGGATTCCAAAATTTGAATACCTATACTGAGAGTAAAAATAATATCTATTTGTTACAGTTATATTAAAGTTAAAAGGAAAAAGTAATCTAAATTTACTGACAGAAATTATTCTAACTTAAAAGATATAAACATGGCCAATGAAACATAGTGAAAATCACCATATTGAAAGGCGCGAAATTTAAATCTGGGTCAGACTTTTAGTCTCTTTGTATATACTGACGTCAAATTAACTTACGATTAAGCAAAAAAGACCACACAATATTCGAACTTTGAACCTATTCTTTTTGTAATTAATTTTTAATTCATTACAATTATTACAACAACTCCGTTCTACAAATATTTGCTATCAAAAACAAGTAAATTTCCTTTGGTTTGTGGTTATGGAGGTTATGGAAGCCCAGTCAGAATGGTTCAGCATTTATAACAAATTGAAAGACCTCCACGATTCCGTGTATAAAACCGCAGATCGAGCAATTAGTTTGGAAGAAGAAGAGAAACCTTTACAGGTGATGATATTGCGATTCCAATCGTATGTTATCTAATAACTCGCGTATCCTGTTACCCACACCACTGTTTTATAGAAGCTGATAAGATAACAGGTTTTTATTTGCAGGCGTTAGATAAGTATAAGGAAGCTATCGATATCATAGATTGCGCTTTGAGTATCCCAGTTAGTTGCCCGAGTGAATGCGACCCAACCTGGGATAAAGCATGTAGATTCATACATGAATTGAAAAGAACACGAGGGGAAGTGTTGACGCGGATAAATACTTTAAAGGCGCAAAATCAGATTACATCCAGAGATAGTTCTCCTGCACCTAATCGAGAAATAAATCAAGAAACGCCATTAACTTATCGTGAATTAGCGGAAGCCCTTAGGGACCTAAGTGTGAGAGATTTCAGAAATTTGAATGCGTCGATTATTTATTTGAATGATGAAGCGAAATTGTACTATATATCGCCTGATGGAACTGTTCTGTCGACTTCGGATTATCAAGAACTTAAAATATTTGGAATTGAAGGTGATTATTTTTTGTATTTATTTTGTAGATATCTATTGCGTGATTTACTAGTGGGAATACATATTTCCAGCAGTATACTTAGTTTACTTATCATAGCCGGAATTTCTAAATCAGGACTGGCATGATGGTTTCTGGTTTTTTGGGCTATTTTTCATATTTATTTGAACTATTTTATTTCTTTCTATTCTTTGCATATAATTTCTCTACTTTCCCTATCTGATGATGCCTTCTACACCATACCACTCTCTCTTTTTATTCTCTTCTGATACTCTCATCTAACAAACTATTTAAAACTGTTCAAATGGCTGTAGATCCAATTGTTTCCATTCTTCTACAAAGCCAAAAAATTAATAACGATTTAATTTTTTTACAGGTGATGTTCCTAACATTTTCTTACAAGTAGGCAGCTGGATCTACCCGTTAATTCCGGGAGTTTCTCCATGTTATAAGACCGAATACAACGGATTTATCTTCCCCGATATACATTCAAACGTACAAGGTACGCGATATGGATGCATCTTTTAAGTAAACATATTCCCTAAATGCCTAGGTTCATCAGTCGGCTTAATCGTACCCGCGGACGCAGATGAGTTCCTGTATGAATTATTTACTAACATTTTGCATGGAGTACAAAGCGTACATAAACCACCTCCCTCAACAGCCGATTCGATATCATCGGGAATTGTGACGGGTTTGTTTTGACAATAAAATCGTTACTGATAAAATTCAATAAAATTCAATTAGGTGCGGGGTACATAGCGAAGGGTCTAGTATCAAGTGCTGAACACATAGGAAGATTTCTAAATTACGGTACTCCGAAGATAATTAACAGTTTGAATCCAGGATCGGAACCTACAGCCGTCCCCGGTGCTGTTAGTCAAGGAATGAGGCTTACGGAAGCGGCTACAAGCAAAACAGCAGAGGTTACCGAATATGTTGGTAGGTAAATTTATATTGTTATTTTGCTTTGAGAATATCTTCTTTTTCCTATCATTTTTCCTCATTCTGCATTTTTAAGACAGGTATGTAAAGGTGATTTATTGGCAAGATTAGCGCATCTTCTCCTTTGTGCGAAACAATATTGTTGTGGTTTATTACAATAAATATTTGAAACTTTCAAAATTTTACGTGTCTTCACCTCTTATGATTAGGGACTTCCTAAGAATAATAGGAAAACAAAAAACATTTGGGATGGCACGTGTCGCAGCCAGGTCTATTCGGCAACGGTGGTGGTGTACACGAACAAGGAGGGGTATTCTCTCATTGAGGGAGACTCGTAGAGCGCCGATTATGCGTATGTGCATACTGCGTGTTGGTGATGCTAGCTCCCTCGACGGCGAAACGTCGTATACCCCAAAACAGCTCATCGTAAATCCTTTAAATCAATCCTGCTTGTAATTATTTGTTAATCAACTATGTAGAAGTACATTCATTTCAAAATAAATAATTCATAATTATCCCTCTTCTGGGGTCGACTGCAAGCTATTCACACATTTATTTTGGAGGTTTGGTGGTCGATTACGGAGGGGTTCGTTTCACATAGGCATTCCAGGAAGTTTATCTCCTTACATTTTTCTCACGTGCTAGTACCAATATTATCTGTGATTTTCCCCCAATTTAACATTAAAGCTACACATTTCTCAGATTGTCGTATTTCCCGCCCGGTCTCAGCGTCTTGCCGGTTATTGCTCTTAGCGTTTTCATCTGTTTTATCAGCCCTTGTCTCCACTCCATACGTCACGATTGGGTTAACGCACGTTTTGCAGGGAAATTGTTTTGTGATAAATGTGTGCAGCCGCTGTGGCTGGGCGTGCAATACCTCACCATTATTGAAGTGAAACTTCTTTCTTCACGTTAGGATAAATCGAGAATTACACACTAGATGAGTGACGGCAAAAGCGATAATGAGGGTGGAAATTTACCTCGTAACTAGCTTTACGTCATTGGTCGTAGCGTAAGAGAAAGCTGTTTAGTCGAAGTACTCGGAGTCGTCTTTTCTATTTCTCTCACTCGATTCCCGCGTTGTTGACAAGTTGACACAAACGGAATCACTGGGAATCACTAATTATTATTGATGTTTCTACAACGCACCCCCTTTTTTTTAAATCATACGTGCTATTTCATCTAATGTTCTAATATCTCAATTTAAATAATTCCTTTGTTCTATTTAAGCCAACAAAATAGGTATTGCGACATCGAAACTTGGCGAATATCTCGCACCACACATCCACAAACAAGGCACGCGTTTACTCCAATCCGGTTTCCATTATACCGACGAAGAAGCTTCGGGAAAATTAAGGAGCGTCTTTTTCGGTGGCGGCTGGAGCTGTCGAAGGATTTTCCACCGTCTATCACGGTTTAGAGAAATCCGCTTCGATTCTCGGACACAATCTTAGAGATAATACCGTCAAGATCGTAAAACATAAGTAAGATTATAAACTTGATATCAATATAGGATGTTTTGTTAAAATTTTTAGGTACGGTACACCTGTTGGAGAAGTGACGATGGATACTTTAAATACGGTCGGAAACGTTGTGGTAATTAGTAATACGGCAGGAGCCCTTAAACCTAAAGGACTGATTAAGAAGGCAGCTAAAGATACGGGGAAAGCTCTCGTATTGGAGAAGAATCTTTAATTTCGGAGATATGAATCAGAGCGCATTTTTAAAATTTTTATATATATATATGTAAGTATGATATTGTTGTTTTGTAAATGATTTTTTTGAATATTTATATTGATTAAACTGCTGTTTTAAGAAAAGTATTTAGAAAATGGTGCTTTCTCATAATTAGACGAACGACAATACAATTTCAAGTACCTACATGATCACATCTACGAATACATTTTGAATCACTCAATTATATGCATTCCTGAACTGATAGCAAAGTAAATAACACTATGCATACGAGAAAGCAAGTGTAGTTATAAGTTAAAAAATTTTAACAGAAGAACCAAAGCATAAAAATTATTTCTGCTTTGGTTTAATTAAAATCATTTGAGGTGAACTGAATGGACGACAAACATCAAATAGGTAGGTGTGGAAATTGTGTTTATACTTGTGAAATAAAAAAGTGCTAAGAAAATTCTTGCACACAGTTTATTTTTACATGAATATAATGTATAATAATAATAATATAAATATCTTATATATCGTACAATTAAAAAAGGACACCACACCACAAAATAACCGAGATTTACTACTAAATACGTTCTAATAGTATGTAATTTAATATACAATATCACAATTTTATGAACAAATTTTACAGCTAATTCGGAAACTGTAATTTTTTTACCGTTTTAGTATCGATCAAAACAAATTAGTCGATGATTATTATTACATTTATTCTTACTTATCGGATACGAGAGAATTATTTTCAAAGTATGCAGCGGCGGATACAATAACTTAGGGGGAAAACACCCATTATTATCTTATACATCGAGTTTGATATAGATTCACAACAATTACTTAATAATTAAGTACCATATACTTTGAAAAAAGGATTAATTCTAAACGTTAGATATATAAACAGTCGAATATTGCGCTTCATTTTACAAAATGCATTTCGGTTATAGTTGATAAATTTTCACATCTTTGACTTCTCGAAGTGTTCGAACCTTACAAGAGAAATAGCCTTAAGACGCGTTTGGATCTGAGCGCGAATGCGTGCACAACGAGATCAGTACAACATTACTCGAATAAGCTCAAGTCTCAAATTGGAATTATGTATTTTATACGACGCCCACATTACATAATGCGCAGCGTATCTGACATGGTACTTGATACTTATCCGAGGGGTTTGTCCTACTTTGATTGTGTCTCGGTTCAAAGCGCCACCTACTGTATTCTTAATGTGAACTCAGTATAGTATTTTAATACAGTGAGTTCTCGCTTAACGTCATCCCGCTTAGCGTTGTGTCGGGATTACGTCGTCGTGATTTGAATGAAATCGAATTGAAAAATTAACTTTTTCCAACATCCGTTTTACGCTGGAAATAGCTTGAGAATGGAATTTCTGACGATAATTGCATGAAAAGTGCTTCAAAAATTTGTAAAAAGTCGGATACAAACATAAATATACCATTCCTCGTTACAAAGTTGCCGTGGTTTCGGTTTAACGTCGTCTACGCTACAACACTTCATAAAACTCGCTATGAAAAATATGTTTTCACTTAACACCGTGAATTTTAAGAACCTAACCCCAACGATAAGCGACAACTGTATCTACGTTTGGCACAATCGTCCGCCCGCTCTTAGTGAACAAATTGTACGTATTCTTGTTCAGATCTGCAAATTGGCAAGAATGAGGTAATTCTTACCAATACAAAATTTCTTCACTCTCACCATCTTACACCTTTAGGGGTTTAGGGGATACGCGGAGAAAATATCGAAGATGAAGTAGCGTGAGATGTGAACACTCTAGGATTGCGTTTTTGTAAGTAGAGGGAGTAATAAAACCTCCCATCAGTATCAAAGTGGAAAATTTTATGGATCACGTTAAACTACTGGTGTTGATTAGTTTGGAGGGCACGATAAGCGTTTGAGCTTCAGTATAAATGGGCATAGCAAAAGGAAGAATAAAAAAATTAGCTAGCTAAGTCAACGTAAGTGCCCCAAATTTTAGAATTATGAAAAAAATAAATAATAAATTATTTAATCGTCTAAATGGGTATTTGGGAGCTGTTGAACTAAATTAATTCTCTAAAAATATGCTTGACTCCTCCTGGACATAACCATACGAACGCGTACAATACGAAAAAATCTGACTTCAAATAACAAGTTTTGAATGCAAAATTCTCTAGAATATTGGCTAATTTGTTAGTTGAAGTGGAAGAAATAAATTAATTCACTCGTTTAAACCGCAAGAAATCCTCAATTTTCTAACTTGCAGAATATTCTTCTCCTTTTACCCTGCTAAATCGTTAAATGCCGAAGAGGGTGGGTAAATCGACCTACTATTGGACCGATCAACTGCTGTTTGACTTTTAATTGCGCTACGCTATTGCTGTTAATTTTAGTATCCCCTTCCACATCATATTTTACCCTTGTGTATCGTTAAGTATTAACGAGAAATGTTGTCTTTGACACACAGGTTATTTGGAGGAGGATATCGTATAAAAAATACTACAAATCGCTTTGAATAAAAAGCCATAGAGTCATCTTTTATATTTTTCATTAATTATGCTATTGGATGCCCATTTCATTAACATAAAACAGATATATTTGTAAACAATATGCCGAATTATGTATATACCAAGTAACACAAGCGCCTAACCCTCATATCTCATAATCTCTTTACCTGCATCTTTCAGAAAAAGCAGGAATGTTCTGTAATCCCCAATCGTTGCTGTACTATTCATTGTAATTTTATTAATATCGATTGTAATTAGAAGCAGTGTTCTTGCGCACACACCCAAAAGCCCCGCGTATGTCTTTCAAAACAGCGAAAAAGTATATTTATAGGTCAGAGATGTTTTAAGAAGTGACTAAGTCGTGGTAATAGAGCGCGCAACGCTCAGTCGAGAGGATCAAGTTGTTGTGAATTTATTTAAGCGAAATTACGGCTTAACGCTCAAGAAGGCTCAACAACGACTAGCTAATCGCAACATCAACATTAGTTTAATGACCGTACGTCGATTATGCGAAAACAATACTTGGTGGCAAAAGTGTAAAATGCAAACGGAACGTCAAATCGACAATTACAATCTGCGAAACGATGGTTTGGTGATGATCATTCGTGTAATGTAAAAGAGTAACCTTAGATGGGAGGCAAAGTTAATTTTTCCCCTCTCACATTGTATATCAGAGAGCACATAAACGGATTTACAGACTAGCCTCGATAATAATTCCTATATTATAAACAGTTCCAACCGAGACTAGAAGACGAGGTATTCCCTATTGAAAGCCGAGGTTGTTTTCCAAAAAATTAATGAATAATAGTTGTAAATGATTAAAAATTTTGAAAAGAAAAAAGAAAACCCTAATTCTTTCCCATAACTACTTATAAAGATTAAATTACGCTCCCACTCACATATCCGCAAGCAAATAAAGTTTCTCCCTCAATCGTTAAATCGACAACGTTTCCTATAACAGAATATTTTCCATTACATCAGATATTTCCTCCTAACTACGACAAAAATTTATAGTTCTATATCTACAATCGATCGACTTAAAGTAATAAAAATTAAAGTTAATTGTAAAAATATGTACAACGGTAGAGCAATACTAGGAAGAGCCATCTCATAATTAACAGCGGTAGCGAAAACCGGCATAATTTCCTAAAATTAATAAAAATCTCCGTGAAAAGGATTAATTCCTTCATTTGCGGATACAACCCTAGGTTTATTTTAGACCCAATTGCGACATGACCAACCCCAAGGTTTTTGTTACTCCAGTAGCACCCCTTGTGTGACCCTGACTAACCCGGGAAAGTATAGGGAGGCTGGCCATCGCCAATTACGTACGTTGCAAGCATTCGACAAATCACGTTAACGCCCTTGTATACTGGCCCCTCCCCGTATAGGTTTGGAGGCGGATCGTTAATTAATGATAGATCTTCTTCTTCTTATCAACCTCTCTAAACTTTCTGGTGTTTAGTGATGACGTGAAAATCTAATGTCCAATCATAATATACCCGCTGAATAAATATCCTCTTTCCCCTCTCAAATCGGACCAATAGTATTGCTTAAAGTGGTGCTATCAAACGGGAGGAGCCAATCGAAGTAAGTTGTGCTCTTATCGAGCTAATTTTTTTAACTTAACCACCCCACAAACACGCCGTTTTTCTATTATTATTTTGCGTTGGATTCCAATGGTACCAATACAAATGGAGTAGGCAAGGTACGTCTTGGCAAATATGTCTTGAGTGCTTGATGTTATGCTGGCGTAAACGAGTTCCTGATTTTCTTCCTTTAAACTAAATTTTTTACCCTTTTTACCTTTCGGTTCAGAGCCACCGAGGCGTATACATACAGTGGTATTTCCTTATTTTCGCAACACCCCATTCAACCTTGAAACTTAAGACAAATCCGTCAAGCTATAATAGAATCAAATAGGCGGATACGATTTCATTAAAGTTGTGCTCACATCGAGATAAAAATTAAGTTACCCACGGATAAAAGCGTTACCTTATCTTTTTGGTATTGGTATTTTATTTTAGTTTCGATTTAGTTTAGTTTTAAAACAGTCTCTCCACCTTATCGAATCAGACCAACAATACATTGATCAAGTGGGCGGAGCTAATAGAATCGAAGCTGCATATAACGGCACCCACCCACAAGAAACGCTGCTTGATTTACTGTTATTGTTGTTTTGAGTTACAATGATTCGTTCTCGTAAATTATACCCGCTCTGCTTGAATCGGAACAATGACCGATCAATGATTCAAGCAGTGCAAGTAAAAGTGGGCGTTACTTTTGTTAGATTTGTTGTCCGGAGGTGTTCACCCAGTCAAGGAAAGTATTACGTATTGAGCGTACAGTAAAAGTCGGATTACGAAATAATTTTTGGAACTGGACCGTTCAGTTTTTGCGATTAAAATATTCTCAACATCGAATATCGAAGTTTGGGTTCTTATAAACGGAATTCTCTGCAATCACTAGACAACAAAATATTTGTCACGATAAAAAATACAGCAACTTTAAATCTATTGGTGTATGCTGTATTGTTTACTTAATTTAAAACGGTACTACATATCCACTCATACTAACGCTTACTAGGAATCAATTCCACGAATAAAACTAACGTCACGTAACAGTCCTTACAATTTTTTAACGTTATCAATCTCCGAAATACCCTTTTTATAAACGTCTTCCGATCCTTACTCGTTCGTCGTTTCCTATCCGATGGGCGTCAGTTGCAGCGTTCCTGGCACGAGCACTTTGTTTTAGTCAAAGCGAAACAGCTCAGCATATTGCTGACGATGTTGCAGCAGTAAGTCTTGCGTGAACTTTGCGTCGGAATCAGCCATTTTTCTTGGTTAAATCACCTGACTTCGGATTCGGTACCGCTCGAACAGTCTTCGGGTTTTACGATCTGGTAGGTGATGAAATATTCGGGGTAGGCTTGTTCACCGCGATACACCACGTATTCCGGAAAGTTCAAACCGCCAGCGGAAGGTCTACCGGCTACGGAGTGATGACCGGGCGGTGCATGAGCCATTTTCATCGCGCTGAATTGTAGAAACGACTTGCCTAAAGTCACTCTGCACAGTAAGAGGTGTCTGCAATGTTAAAAAAATATTTCTTTTTAACAAATTTGTTTTATTTACGATGAAATTAAGAATTTCGAATGCTGCTTCGCTGAAATGCTGACGCAACCGCGCATGCGCAATAGGGTTCATATAACAGTGAAATTGTAGTAAGAGTAACTAGAGTTCGTGGATTTTGTTACGACACCTACGCAGAAACGTGTTTTCGTTAATTTAACGTCTCAAAGCAACGAGAACTGCGAAATACATGTATATAGTTATACAGTGTGGGACTAAAGCATGGAATATTAAAAAAAAGTGAACTGAAAAAAGACAGTCGAGTTCGCTTTTTTGTTTTAATATTCCATATTTTAATGTTATACTGTATATACATGTTCAAAAATTACCGAGATGATAGCATAGGCAATCAAACGTACGCTATTGGTTTCTATTCAAGACAAAGTCCCTAGATTAATTATTTATTACACCTTCGTCTTATTAATTATTAAAAATGCAACAATCAACATCAAATTCCAAATTTATTTTAAAATTGTTATTTAAGATTTACAAAATATGATGGAAATGTTGGCCCCCGCTTTATAACCTGTTATTTGCTGAATTTCATTTGTATATTGCTTCTTGAAATTCTTGTAGAGTACGAGGCCTGTTCCCGAATATATTACTTTTAAGTCCGCCAAACAAATAGAAATCCGGAGGTATTAAGTCGAGCGACCTCGGGGGCAAAAGACCTTGACTGATAATTCTGTTTTCATAAAATTCCTCAAGATATGTCATTGTTTGTCTTTCTGTATGTGCTGGAGCATTGTCTTGTTGAAAGAAACTTTACAAAATGGTTCATCGTCATGTACTCGTGCAAAAATTCTTGTAAAATATTGGTTCGATATCTCTCGGCTTTTATAGTTTCTTCAAAGAAAATGGGCCCTATTATACGTCTTCATGAAATTGCAATCCACACTCCAATTTTCTGAGGATGTACAGGAGTTTCAATAAATTCGCGTGGATTTTTAGCTGCTAAATGCGGCAGTTTTGTTTATTAATATAGCCAGATAAATGAAACCATGCTTCATCTGTAAAAAATGTTAAATCCAGAAGGTTGTTATCGTGTGCCAAATTTTCATTAAGCCATTAACAGTATCTCATTCGTCTTACAAAATCCATTGGTCCACAACACTAATTTTAATACGGATGCAAATGAAGTTTTCTTTTCCCACCTGTATGAATGAAACCAAGTGACAGTCCTCAAATTATTTATGGTTATAAATGTTTAATGTATTGTACCTGTCTGAACTAATAATTTTCTTAAAGATTTTTTCGGGCTAGTTGTCAAACGATGTTGAATATCATCCAGTGTTTCTGCTGTTAATTTTATTGGTCTCCCGAAAGACTTTCCCTTACAAAAGCATTTCTTTTCTTCAAATTTTCTAACAATATTGTGTTTGTGATTAACAAAATTATGAAGATTGAACTCTACATCAAGAAACTGCTGTATAAATAGATGAATGCAACACTCCAAGTCATAAGTCCAACATTCATTTGCATTTAAATTTGCACTATGATAAAAGGCATTTCTTTCTGACCTAAACGGCATAATTTTCTTTTGTAGTTAAAACTAAAAGCTATAATCCGCAATTTAATGTTTGTAATTAATAGCAAAACCTTATCGCACTAAAAAACGTCCAGTAGTTCTGAAAAGAACTTATTTTTTAAATATTAGACTCAAACAGAGCAGTAAGATTCAATCCAAAGCGAAAATCGAGAATATAAATAAACGTATGATACGTATGACATTTGTCGACTGTAGATTATTGGGATATATTCTTTTCTAAAATTTTAAATTTTTCACCTTTGATTTGACCTTGATTTCAAACATTTTTGAACATACGCTAATTAACGTTTTTAGAACGAACTGTAATACTGCTTTGCGCAGGTTGGTGTCTTAATAAAATCTACGAACGTTATTCACACGAACTAATCAATTTTCATAACGGATAAGTTCTGGATGTGTCCCCTACCACTTTTCTTACGAAGATTCCCAAAATAATTTCACTTCAATTTTGTGTGGAATTCGATGCCCTTTCCCTTTCTGATAATTACCTATGGCATATATAACAGGACCTATCCTTATGCACTGGACATCCTGTACCGCCTCCGATTCCATAAACATACTGATTACTTTTCGATGAATGTTCAGCAAAATATATACCAGCCCCAAACATTCCCCCGATGTAAGCGTGTCGTTCATCAAAGCCCTTTTGAACGATGGCGTTTATGAACGGAGATCCATGGAAGAGCATCCTCTCATTGTTCTGGTTACTATTTTCCTCTGCAACTTCCTGTCGGCGATGCGTATACCTTTCCCATAACTTCCTGTTCTGCACTTTTTGTATCTAAAATTTTCATCGATACAAATTTTATGAATAAACACATCAAAACAAAAGCACACCCTAACGATGTTGTATCTCGAAAATATCCCTCCAGCATGACCGTTGTCTCTGTGTTCCCTGATGCTATTTTGCATTTCCTCTTCGACTGCGATGAATTCTTTATCGTCAGCTAAGAGATCCACCAGTAAGGTGCCGGGATTCGACGGTGTCGACCATAGGCCACCACAACTCGCCATGAGTCTTTCCATGCCTTTGATCAATTTGTGCCTGAAACCATAAGCGGTGATGCCGACTTGCTTCAAGTCTTCGTGACCCATTTCGGCAAGGATGTCTAAGGTGATCTGTTCACGTTCGAAAATTTCGAAAAGATGTTCCAAGTTAAGGCTGCAAATAAGATAAAAAATTATTTCAAATTATGTCTTACTTATCTGATATGATAGTTTTCTACCACAATTAGGTCAATTAAACAAGAATGATTGAAATACAGCTCCATAACGTAAATACCCGATATTGGAAACATTGCGCACATACTCAAGTACTTACTTAGCAAGGAAGCTGGCAACGCTCATCCCCACATTCTGCATGCCTGACTCTAATTTAACGGTAGCACTCGAACAACAACCTTCGGGCACTGGCAGTGATAGGCTATTACGACTAGATACTGGTACAGATAGGGTCATGGAAGCCCCAGACGGCATAATAACAGTCTCCGTGTTTAATGGGAGCAAAGTCGGACTCGGCGTTTGCGCTAACACGATGGAGGGCGGTCTGGACGAAGGTGCGGCAGTGGTAGGTACCGCCTGTTGCGATGCCATCGCGTCCTGCAGGAGACAGCGGACGTCATCCGCCGAAGCCAAGTCCATCGGAACCTGACCTTCTTGGTTTTTAAGGAACGGATCAGCCCCGTGGGCAAGCTAGAAATTAATCGGTTTAAACCTTTTGTAATGTGTGTCGATAAGAAAAAAGGAGGAGAAAACTTACAAGTAAGGCACATAATTGCGTTCTTCCTTTCTGTGCTGCTTCGTGAAGTGGAGTGAACCCCCATTTATCTGTCGCATTGACTACCGTGTTGAATTTAATTAGTAAAGCAGCGATATCTAAGTGACCGTAACTTGAGGCATTGTGCAACGGGATTAGACCTCCTTTATCTTGAGCGTTAACGTCAGCTCCATGATCTAGGAGAAATTCTGCCACTTCCACATTATTATATCCGGCTAAAAATTTATTACCAAATTAAATAGGAATGTCCTCAGGGCTGTAGCCAGGGGATGATGAAGGGAGCTCAGCCCCCTTCTTATCCCGTTGGCCCCTCTGGCCAATGTAATAATACAGAAAATTTGTTTCATTTTAAACCTACATCTTTATCATGAGAAAATAGGTCTTTATATTCCATAATGACGACGAACATATTTTCCATATTTTTACTGTTTTGATAGAAATGTTTATTTTTGTTTTAAATACCAGATTCACGTTGTCAAATAATAATACGTGCAAGAGATGAATGTGCTTTTAGATTTGTTTGTCAGCATTTGGAAGTTTTCAAGTTCTAAACTTGAGCCCGTTTTACATTATCATATTAAATTGTATGTAAAAATTGAATACTATTTTATTTTATTTATAGTACAATATAAAACACTTCTATTTTTCTGTGCAAAATCACTGTATGAAATTAGAACCTGTCCTATTTCACATACTAAATGTTTTGACTACCGCCTGCTCACTAGTCTGCATTGCACGTATTCAAATCTAACCTCATTTTCTTATGTTTACGTTTTGTTCAGTCCTGGTACAGTATAAAATAAACGTGGATTTATACATTATACTGTGGTCGTGTCAGAAAATGTTTTTATTGAGCGTTTTACTAAAAGCATCAGTGTTATTAGCTAAGCATAAAATTAATCTTTTTGGAGGTTATGAGAAATATTGGTAAATACTGTGATACTGGTGTACAATTTGCAAGGAGGATGTAGTATGGCATAAAATCATAAACAGCATTTTTGTACAAGTTCATAATACATATGTAATAGCCCTGACGAATGATGGAGTCTAAATTCATACAATAATCTTGTACAAAAGACTGCTAAAGCGTTTTACATTGTACTATAAAATAGTATTCAATTGTTTGGTACGATTTAATACGATAAAGTAAAACGCGCTTTAAGCATTTTATTGTAATGGAATCAACTGGAAACTGTTCGGAGTTTACTAATTACTAAATTGATCTAAGATCATTCAATAACTTTTCCTTCTATAAGAAGAAAATTACCTGCTAAATGTAACGGTGTCGAATTTCTACCCTGCGCATCCCTACAATTAATATTATCCGGAGTGACTAGTCTTTGCACCCTCAACAAATTCCCCTTTTTAGCCGCATCTAACAATGCCGCATTTCCCCTTAATAAATCGGCGACATCTTGATCGCCATCGCGGACTAAGTCTAAGGGAGTGGCACCATCACGGTTCTTCTTGCTTGGATCGGCTCCGTGCTGTTGGAATTTATAAAAATAAGTAACCAAATATTATTATTTGATAATAAAAATAATTACTTTGAGCAATAATTTGACGATCTCGTATTTTCCTTTAGCGGCAGCTTCATGGAGGGGTGTAAATTTCCATAAATCCGCCACGTTAACGCTGGCTCCGTGTTTGACCAACAGTTCGGTTACTTCGTAATGTCCGTAGGAACAGGCGTTGTGTAACGGGACGAGGCCGCTTTAAAAAAGAAAATTGGGGAAATATCAAAAGATTTTTCAAACAAAATTCTGAAATTTTTATGATGATCGTGTTATTAGTTATGGAAGATGGAATGCAGGATCGCCGGATTTAATACCTCTAGATTTTTACTTCTTTGGTTATCTAAAAACAAAGTCTATAGACAATGCTTATATAGCATTGATGAACTACAAGCCGCTATACAGCATGTAATTGAAGATATCACTGTAGAAGATTTGAGAAAAGTATTTAACAATTTAAAAAAGATTCAATTATGTATAGAACAGAACAGATCACATTTTGAACATTTATTGTAATTTGACAGAATTTATTTACGTTGCTCTTAATGTAACAATAGCTGTTAGACTGACTGAATAAATAAATTGTCGCATTTATTAAACTTAAATCTATCTCAAATTGAGAGGCATAGACTAAAAACTTACGATCTATCTAGCGATAAAGTCAAAAGTAAATAAAAATACGTGAAAACAATTTCTTTCTACTTTAAAAATGCGCGCCCTAATTACAACTTTATAGTACGCCATTTTCTGCAATATTTTACATAAAGCAATAGTGTACTACCAACTGCTGTTATTTGGGTTGCCTAATTTGGTCGTCACGTGGCGGACAGGAATTAATATCTCTGTATAAATGAAGATTGTTGCATGTTACGGGTACCATTCAACAACTCACCCTTTGTCTTTGGCGTGGACATCCGCTCCCAATTGTAAGAGGAATTCGACGACCGGAACTCGATTATAACCTGAGGCGAAGTGTAGAGGAGTCGAATGTCTGCCATCCAAATCACGACAATTAACGATATGAGGATAGGATCCAAGAAGTCGTTGCACTTGTTCCAAATCACCAGCTTTTGCCGCGTCGAGCAGTTGAGCTTCGACGTCAGCATTCTCCGGTGGAGGATCTACAATCAAACCTGACCAAATAACTCCACCAATTTTACTATCAATCAAAAATTACCTTGAAGTATTTTTAAAACGTTTTCCGAAGCTACTTGCGAGGCAGTGTATCCAGGAAGGGAGACGATCGAAGTATCGACATTATACGATAGGAGAATTCTACAAGCTTGAACGTTATCATCTCTGGCACATCGATGCAAAGCCGTCTGGCCGAGTGACTCCAAAGCATTGACTTTAGCACCGTGTCTTAGAAGTACATCCATTAAATCGTAATGGGAGTTATCAGCTGCGATGTGTAGAGGTGTTAGGAAGTCTTTGTTCTTTTCGTTGATGTGGGCTCCCTTTCGTATTAACGTTTCCAACACTTGCTTACGTTTGGGATAAATGGAGCTTACGACTGCGTGCAAAGCCGTGTCCCCGCTGTATGGATGTTTAAAGTTGACGATATCGGGTGTTAAGTATTTTTTAATTTTTGTCGTGTCGGCTTGGCGAGCTGCTTCTAATAGACAATGACCTTTGTATTCATCTGCGGAAAGAGATAATTATCGAAATTTGAGAAAGATCTTTTTAACGCAGGTGTTGTTTTCATTACTTCTCCGTTTTTAAATTAGTAACTTCCGGATTTTATCGTGTTCGTTTACTACTTACCACTTACTTGTCATTTCGCTGCTCATGCTATCAGCTTCCTAAAAATTCTCTAAAAAATCAGTCTTCTGAAGAAGCTGGCAGCATGGGCAGCGGAAAGTCAAGTTTTAGTAAACAACCATAGCAAAACCGGGAAGCCACTAATTAATTGGAAACGGTTGTAAAACTCAACGATTCCCCGTCTTTATTTGTAGTTTTACGATAATTACTTTCGTAACAAAATCGATACTGAATGCAACTCACATGCTAATCTTTCCTGCAATTCCCTGGTAGGTGCAACATCGATCGCCGATTTCGAATGGCAGTTTAATAAGGTAGGATCGGCACCTTCGCTTAACAACAACGAACACACTTCAATCCTCGATTTGGAAGCAGCCTCGTGTAAAGGAGTAAAAGCCCATAGATCGTTTGCGTTGACGTTAGCGCCGTGTTTTATTAACATTTCCGTTACTTCAAAATGCCCGTACGAACAAGCATTATGCAAAGGAACTAAACCGCTACAAAAAACAAACACTTTGGTAAATCGATCGTATCGATTCGGTATAATTCCCTACCCTTTATCTTTAGCATGGACGTCAGCTCCGTGTTGCAAAAGGAGCTGTACAACCCTGTTTCGATTATAGCCTGCCGCTAAATGTAATGGAGTTGAACGCCTGCCATCACTAGCGTGACAGTTTACGTTTAAAGGATTTAAAAGTGCTAACAGTCTTTCTTCGGATCCCGATCTGGCCGCCTCTAATAATTCGTCTTTTCTATATTCACCTGTTAGAACTGGTCTCGTGGAGGAATCTGCTAGTTCTAAAGCCGTTTTTCCTTCAGTGTTCCTAATATTAACGTCAGCTCCGTGTTGCAACAACGCTAGATGAAAAACAATAATTTTGATAATTATTTGAAAGACCGTGGTATGATAACGAGTGTCCGAAAAAGTTTTTGCGAGTTCTCGCAACCGAATAAGCTAGGATTAGATCGGCAACTCACAGTATGCACCTACGCTTTATCGGCGCTTCGTGCCTCTCCCGCAATGAGAGAATACATCTCTTTGTCCGTGAGCACCACCGTTATCGACGAATAGACCCTATGAAGAAACGTCCCGTGGTGAAACGTCCCATCCCGTGCAAGGATAACGATTCTTACTCAAGTTGGTCGTCTTTATCGTGCATATTTTAATTTACACAACATTAACCAAGCTTCCTCACGCACCTTAATCAGAATCTGGGTTAGAAAATTCGAAGCAGAAGGTCCAATAGTGAATAACAGCCATATTGGTGGTCCCTGAGTCGCTAAAAATGGCGAACACATAGGGCGCGTCCGTTTAATACGAGAACAAGCTGCCACCTTGAATGGCAATGAAGAACATTTTTCTACATAATTTCAGAAGCGAAAAGTTTCCCACATCTCGGGGATAGGTCAGACTCTCAGAACCGCCCTCTCCAATACGGCTTTGAATTCGACACCGTTCACACTGAACTAGTCTAGGCAAACAGCGGTAATTACGAAATAAGTTGCGACAGCCTATAGCGTATTGACTAGAGTGGGGAGTCGGTGATGCTGTCGTAATTTATTTCGTAATTGTACGCCGATACCGCTGTTTGCCCAAACTACTCTGGAGCGTTATAGGTGGGAGCCTTAATGCGTGGTAGAGATGGTTTTCTTATCAATCTCCCTAAACTTTCCGAGGTCTAGTTATAGGGCAACGCTGATAAGATTTTCTTGAACTAGGATTGGAAAATATTGGTGGTTTGAATCGGAACACATATTTTCAGTAAAACGGGGTTCACACCGTAAATGTTGATCGAAGAATGTTTCCCAACAAGATCATATCGAAGAATAGAAACGTTAGGGACCTTCTCTCGTAAACTTTTTCCTATAGGTCTACCACAGAATGCCTGCAGATATCAATCACATGAAGCAAAGGATTCGCAATGAAATTCTAGCAATTCCACGATAGTTCTACTATCGCATGTTCATTTCAGGGGTTCTATAGAGGACGCGGTGTGCAGGGTAAGGCAGCACCTGGACGGCAGTCTTTCACAAATAACTTTTTATACTTCGCAGTTTATTTTAACCAATGCAAGAATGGTAATAAAGCTAAAACTAACTAGTTATGATTTTTTGTATAATGGTTCGTTCACGTTCACGTTAAGAATGCAGTATGTGCCGCTCTGAACCGAGGCACAATCAAAATAGGACAAACTCTTCCCTCGAATAAGTAAGTTTTTGTTACACAAAGTGTAACTGGACGTGTTATTAATCAATCAAATTCAAGATTTTCATAGTCCTATCTATTCCTATACTACATTCTTAACGTAAACGTAAGTAAGTACATATATATATATATATATATATATATATATATATCAAAAACTGAAATCACGTAAGATACGATCTGAAGACGTTGAGTTTCCGGAAGTAATGAACAATTGTATCGTGAGGAATGTACTGATGTGATCTATTGTTATTAGTGCTGTTATTTGTAGCTGTAGCAATCATTAGCACGTAACTCTCAACTTAAAATAAAACCGATGTGACCAACATTACCCTTCTATCGTTTATTGTTGCTCAATTTCATTATTGGTACTAATTTTCACAAACTAAGTGTACTTCATCTTACTAAGAGAAATGGAATGGAAAAACATTCTTTTTAAACGTCTGGATCACCCTAATTCAGTGTCTTAACAACCGAGCTACTATTCACTTTTAAACGGGAAAACAATTGCAAGAACTACCATGCAATATAACTTGCACTAAATTGCACTCGGCAAAATACGACGGAAGTTGCTGAGTCTCTTTGCTAATGAAACATCTAAGTAAGTAATTATATGAAATCAAGTAGGATTATCTTACCGATACAAACATCGATTTTCCCTTTGATTGCAGCTTCGTGTAGAGGGGTATAATTCCAATTATCCCTCGTATTAGGGTTGGCTCCTGCTTCTAATAATAAGCGTACAACATCGGCATGCCCAAACGAGCAAGCGTTGTG
The DNA here is from genome assembly GCA_038088585.1 of Chrysina gloriosa. Lineage (NCBI taxonomy): Eukaryota > Metazoa > Arthropoda > Insecta > Coleoptera > Scarabaeidae > Chrysina > Chrysina gloriosa. The sequence continues at coordinate 21,703,545 of CM076093.1, read as the reverse complement.
TAACGGATGCAATCCTCCATCGTCTCTAGCTTGGATAGAAGCCCCGGCTGATAATAAGAATTCTACTATATCTCGACGACCGTATCCTGAAATTTCAAGTTTGTGTATGAAAATAGAACTTCTTCTTTTAATCCTTTTACCCTTTCTACCTTTCGGTGTAAGAGGTTTGGAACCACCGAGCCGTATACGTACGTATACCGTACCGCTCCTGGCCCGCTAGGAACTTACGAGTTAGAATCAGAAACTTTGAATTTTGCTTATAGGCTGTTGATTTCTTTTTTCTTTTGGCAGCTATCTCGCATGGATATACCTAGATTTCAACTGTAATCTAACTCTAGTTTGGTCGTATAAATAGAGTGGAATCGGCAGAGAAATTAGGATCCATAAATAATAATGGGGAAGCATCAACACCTCGCGCACAATGAAAGATTAGGGATCCCGTATCTTTGGTTTTACACTTAGTTGCGGTATGCCAATATATTCAGGTATGGTATGTGGTGGGCATCACACATTAGATAACTACATTTTTGCCCAAAGATTTCGCCCGGCGGGTCCATCAGCATCGAACGCCCCAACTACTCAACCGCACTGGCATAGACTAGATGCATATTAGGAACAAACAGATGCAGACAAGGGGAAGTAAGTCAATGAGCATAAAAGAAAAAAATTGGGCAAATAAAGATGTAGTTTTAGAATTACTGCAATATGTATTGTTGAATGGTATTTAAAAAGCGCGGTATCGTCGAACTCCGCGTACAATCCATGAATGTGTAAACAAAACACCTTTTATCAAAAGAAACACTTCACCGTGCTTGACATCTGACCCGGATTTAACGTTTATATTTCTTTCTGTGAATTATACGCATTCGTCTTTATCTTTCAATCACATGTTTGAAGAGTATCGACAGAAATGATTTATAGCCCGTATTGTAAAACGAAAACGATCTGCTTGATCTTGCTCCAGATATATCCACAATTTTGCAACCATTTACGTTTCTATATCTAAAAACTCGACATCCTTGTTTATCGAATACTTTCGATGCCAGTAAACATGTTCCTTATAAAGTTTACGAAACTTGAACAAAAATTGATTGCAGCTTTCCTGTGATAGTAGGAAAATATTATTTCTTACAAATTTTGTTAGAACTTTTTTCTGTTTTAATGTGAAGGATAAGTTGTGAAAAGGCTGGTTCTTAGTGTCAGTGAATATATTTCTTATGTTAGTGAGAAACTTATTTTTAGTGGTACTTAATACACATTCACTGACATGAACAATTCGTTAATGTAAATAGTTGTAGTGCCAATTGGTTCGTGTTATCGAACTTCTACTGTATCTTGTGAACCAATAAAGCTGTTCACTTTATTCTTTGGGTTGCGTTTCGTATTTTGTAAAGATATTTACAGTTTCAGTTCTGTAAGAATAATCCTAAATATAGATTTACATGTCTTTCAAGAAGGTAGTCTATCGTTGATCACTACTGCTACGGTACAAAACCATAAATCACTAAAGAGACTACAGTAGTTATTTATCAATATGTAATAGTAGATATATTATTACCTGCTGCGAAATGTAAAGGGGTCGACTTCCTTCCTGCTGTGTCCCTAGCATTAACAGTTTGTGGTGTGATAAGTTTCCTAACTTTGGCGATATCTCCCGTTTTACACGCCTCAAAGAGCTCCCTGAGCGGGTCGTTTGCGTTCGGTAAAACCTCCATCGAAGCTGTTAAAATCGCACGCCTATTTGCCATAATTAGTAAGGCATAACAGCACTTAATATCTTCATTTTTTCACAACCAGTTGTATCCTAAATAAGCAAAACGACTCGACTTGCACGCTAAACCAACCGGATTGCGGATAATTATACCGTAATGAATCACCGTTATGGCAGATTTTATACTAAAACACAAAGAGGTTGAGGAATCAAAGATATTTCATAACTATCTTCTAAACTTGACAACTCTCATGATGTGAGCCATGAACCATTGCGAATAAAAATGCGTTCACACAAACAAACCAAAATAGGCTTGAACTTAGGTAAATGATAAATATGATGGATGTTTATCGAAATGATCCGGAATTTGCGAAATTTGTTATTTTATTAGGAAAGCGCGACGTAAACAATATAAATTTAGACTCATCCTTTTTATTTCTTTTTTTAGCTTTTGTTAGAAATTAGTTGAACACACCTTACCCACTATACCGTTACTAGTGAAATTAGCCACGAACTACCTCCGATTTTGAATAAGAAACATTTTTAATCATTTTATCTTTAAAAGATATATACTTCCGTAATTTAAATAGTATTCTTGTATTATGTATGCTAATTTTTAGATGAAATGCTATTTTCAAACAATTTTTAAAGGTATCGAATGGTCGCGAAATTAGTCACAAATGCAATGGTCAAAGCAATTTTAAAATTTTGAGGTTATGTTTGTATAACCTATCTTAACCGAAATCAAACAAGATTTTACAGTTTTCAATACTTTGCCCTTTTTATTCTCTAAAGCAATGGATGAAAGTTACGAGGATGTCCCACATTATGCTTACGATATAAACATCAATTTTACCGAACAAAGAAAAATATTGGAAAGATTAAATAATAAATATAATGTGAATTCAGAAAAACCCTCTGGTGCTTATAATTCTAGTCATAGTACATTGTAGTAAAATTTATTACATTTTAATTGCAGGTCGGAGTGACCCCCTACGAAATACAAAAGGTACTAGCCATACTAATTTTGCTAGTAATAACAGTGATAAAAATTCCTCCGATAATAGTGTGTTAACAACTACCTTTTAGAAATGTTCGTATATATATTTCTTATTGTAGGTCAATGTGACTCCCTGCCAAAAACAAAGGGAATTAGTCGTACAAATTCTAGTAATAGTAAGGCTTCTAGTAACGGTAATTTCTCTAGTAATATTATGTTGCCATATTTATCGATTATGTTATGTGTCATTCTTATTATAGGTCAGGGGATCCACTATTAAAAACAAAAGGTATTAGCTGTACAAATTCTGCTAGTAGTAATGCTAGTAGCAACAGTAATATTTATTTTTATTAGCTTAAATCACATGTGGCTTTAAAACAGGTATTTTAGGTCAGAAAAAGATACAGAGTACCAAAGCACAACCTAAAGAGAAAAAGCCAGCAAAAACTGCTAGCAAGAATAAATTCGAGGTACGTTTTCCTAACAATTCCACTTTAGATTTTTATTGGACATTAGTAGTATACTTAGATGGTAAGATAATCACCTTTGGTTCCTAAAATTCCAAGGTGTTTAGGTCTGGATTAATTTCATTACATTACTACTAACAAAAAATAATCCTCAATAGTTTCTTCTACCTTTGAAAAATGACTGGCACTCCCTGTACTAATGCCACACCAACTAAGCTACTACCAAGACTCCTTCGAAATAATATATCAATGTTAAATTGAAGCACCAAGTTATCAAAAAGTATCCATTATTTTTTCCTTTTTCAGAACGTACATACAGTAATTGATTTGGAATTCCTAAAAACTTACGGGGAAGAAATTTTAAATCAACTCGATGTCTTAGAAATCCAATATGAGCGTAAGACCCAAACATATCCCAATTTAATTACTTGGAGTTACGTAAACGATGAATCAAATCTTGGTAACGATACAGAATTCAAAACCGTGCTTCTGATTCTAAATTGGAAAGAAGTGATTGAGTATATATCCTCAAGTTCCTTAATTCAATATATCAAATCCATGTTGGACGTATTAAAAGGAAAACGAATCACTTTAGGACTATACGGATTTGAGAATTACTTCAAGTACATCGGAATCATTTCATAATGTATCATTTCTATTTCTTACATTGTTATAATTTGCAGATACTGGAAATCACGTAAGCAAGAGAGGAGTAATGATAAATTCAGTGACTATCAGAATAGCATCAAGATTAGTCGATATGAACTCGAATATGTTGTGACGCAATTAGAAGCAAGATATTTGTGTTCTCATCGATTTGTGGAAAATGTACAAGATATCGTTGATATCATTTCTCAATATACAAAATCGATAGCGCAGTTCCCCGAGAAGTAAGGGTTGTTTTTGTATATACTTCTTCGCCTTCTCCCATGTATACTGTTAGGAACGGAATCTAGATATGCATAAAAGTTTTTTTAGACTCGAAAAAAGGAGAAATATAAAAATCTCGATTTTTGTTTAGTGAAAGATAATAGGGATTGCGTCTTGGTTGACAAAAATGGGAATGGATTCAGAAGGTTGTGGCAACAACAGTTAACTATGTTCGATATGGTTCGTCTTGAAACTGCTGAAGCGATCTTATCAAAATATTCAACACCTACACAGTTATTAGAGGTAAGGGAGCCTGAAGTGATAATGTAAATTTCATTTCTGCCTGCATGCCAATCTTGTAGCAGCGCTTAGCACTTTTGTCACAAATCAGATTAAATTTCGCAAGATTACTGCAGTGAATCCTTTCTCTTAGTAAGACCTCCATATGATATTTAGACAAACTAAAATTCCGTGGGTTGCTCAGCCTTTGTTTGGCGTTTCTCGGTATGTTTCTTGATTATCGTAAATGTTTTTATGAGTACAAACTTATGATCATAACAATTTATAAGATGCAAATAAGAATAAGGAGACTGTAGTTCAAATAATATATAAAAGAAACCCTTACCACGTTTGGGAAATAACTCCAGATACGTATTTCGGCAACTTGCCATCTTCAGTGGAAAACTGGTGGAATTAAGTATCACCAGCGATATGCGGCTAACGCCCAAGATGAACACCAACGAGCACTGTACAATGAACATCACACACTGAACGCCGGCGCGAAACGCTAAAACACTGTTGACACTTCAGTTTCAATTTTATTTCTTTTGTATAAAATTTAAAAAATCATGTTTTGAAGAAAATGGGCTAGAAAAAACAAACTTGAAGGAGACTTCTGACATCTTTTAGGATTGTGCAGTTGGAAAAATCCATATAGAATATTCATTATAAATTAGAAATATGTTACAATATACCAAACGTTCCTAAAGTAAGTTTATGTTTCAGGCATACGCCAGCTGTAATTCTAAAGCAGAAGGTGTTAAATTACTTGAGGACATTCCGATAAGGAGGGCTATTGGTCCACTAACAACCGCACGAAAAGTAGGACCAGAATTAAGTAATAAGATGTATAATTTTTTTAACGCGGTCGATGGTAATGCTAGTATATGATTGCGTGAGGATGTAAAATATTTTTATCGTTTTATATTTTGAAATAAACAAGTTTTCTGCAAAGTTTTGCCCTTTTCCTCCCTGGTTCCTCGAAGATTCTATGAAAAATACTGAGTACTAAGAAATAAGTTAATCAGCAAAGGCGAAAAATACGGGAGATTGAAGTTACACCTAATCAAATCGTTGTGGCGGTCTCAAGTTTGAATGCGTAATAGAACGGTAGGTTAAATAAGTAGGGTGCCTATGTCAGAGTAACCTTGAGGACTCAAGATAGATTTCATAAGGTATATATGTCCCAAAACGCAGCAAAAACCTACACCCTCCCTTGTGTTAATTGTAGTACCTTGCGGTAGCTAATCCGTAAAAATAATACCGTCGCAATTTCAGAATACAGTAAGCATTGTTTTCTTTACCGACGGAACTGCACTTGTTTTAAGCGGAGCCCCTTCAAATGTTTTCTGGTACTTTAATTTGTTTTGATTCCAAAACGGTTAGTTTCTGGATAGCTCTCGTATTTACTCGATAGTTAAATTTACATAATTAATTTGTTTTAATATGTTGTATACTATAACGTATAAGTATAATTAACCTATTACAAATTTATATTATAGTACAAATATTTGTTGAATAAATGGAAGCTCTATGTAGAGCCAACAGTAAATCCGTTAGCCACTCCCCATAAATGTATACCAATGAGCGCAACAAACAAATGCAAAATGCTACAAAATAATCAGTGGTAGCAAATTTGAATAAAGAATATACAAATTGTCACAGTAAAAATTATTTTTCTAACAAGTACATACTTGATTCATTACTGAAACTGTTCTAATCGGAAAAGCAAAATAATTATAGATATCTTCATTCATCAGACTGATTTTGATAAATGAATTAGTATAACAGCAAAGCGAAATAACGGTAAAGTACTGTCAAAACCTCTAAACGAAATGGCCTTTGACCTTGGCCAGCTCGTCGCCACAGAACGACCAACAGAAACATTTTATGCAAATATTTCGCGCTTTTGCAGGGAGTGGCTTAACTATTTCATCATACTCCCACTTCTCGGTATTACTCAGTGGGTTGAAATTTTGTTCACGTCCGAGCCTTTGCGTAAAATTTCATGAACCTCTCGTACACCTATTTCTACACCATCACTAATTCCATGAATAGTTATTTGCCTACTGTATATCAGTACGTTCGCCATAGCAGCAACATTTCTTTCATTTACAAAGGTGCTCGACCGTCCATTGCGAGGGTCATTTCCTAGTAACGTTCTGCTAGCTTTAAAAAGACCGATCCATCGATAGACTATTTTTAGATTCCCTAAGCTCTTCAAATACACTTTACAGACGTTGAACGATTTCTGAAGATTTCTCACTCCTTAAATAAAAAGAAAGTGTGATTTAGTCGCGTCTTTCATGACCGCAAAATCAGCGGTACGGAAATATGCTGTATCAATCAAGTGGCTGAAGTATACTAAACAATATTGCGCGGGATAGCTGCGTAAACGTATCAAGATTCGTCTCCGATCAAATTTACGATTGAACTGCAGTCAAATTCGTAGAATACACGAAACGAGCCTCGTACATTTGTGGGACTAGTAGGAGGTAAAGGAAGGGGTTAAAATAACAACACATATCGTATAAAGACATCGTTTTTAATATTAAAAACAATCAAGAACGTCAGTTGGTATATGTAAATTGCACTCATAAATACGAATCGTTAAAATTATTTTTGATTTACCGTTTTTTTTTCCATTTTTTTTTTTCTCTGACGCAGCAGCAGTTATAATCATAATCATAATAATAATAATAGTAATAGTAGTTCTATAAATCAATTCGCGTTATCCCCAATTATATTATGTACGGCGTTCGTCAAAGGTTTGTGTGTGTGTGTGTGATTTTCTGTACGTGTGATGAAAAAAATACAATCATCGGAAAAAATGTATACTTTTTTTTTCGACAAAGAATGATATACAAATGTACTATGTTTTCACATACACTCAATCAAGACCGTTCACACAACCATCATCATCGTCATCATCATTATTTTAGTTTCGTCCGCGTTGACGAATCTTAATCTCGGGTTTGCTTCTTTTTTAATCTATTTTCTGTGTTTGCTTGTTTTCTCGTCGTTTCCTTATCGTTTCCCATTTACACACATATAATCAAGCATCTATATGTGTTTATAAATTTGCCATTAGTATAATAATTAAATTGATTATTTGCGCAACGAAAGCATACTAACAATAAACGGGCGTTAATAGCTTTCTGAATACACTTTTGTAATTTCAATTTCTTTTCTGCTTACCTCCTATAAGTACTCGCGAATCTATTGGAACAGTTAAAGCATATAATATACATATGAACATTTACATAATTATAGTATGGATGTATGTATGTATATACAGTGGCTCGCTTCCTTGCGAATTGGTCGGTAATGATATTTATCATTCGAAGTAACGAAAAATGTCCGTGTGGTAAAAATTACATCGATTTTAATGACTTAAATGCGTGAACCAATGGAGGAATCATTTTCCACTACGTCTAATAATGAAGATCCCACCGATCGAATCGCTTGAGACGCGCCAATTTGTCTAACACAAATTTTATGAACGAACGGTGATCGATGGGTAGATGATTTATTTGCGCCTGACTCGTGTATATACTATGCATATATATATAATATATAGAAAAGTTTGTTTCTTTGGATGATTATGCGTGTTAATATAACAATTATTCTTACTTCTTAAGATCGGGAAGGCACTTCTAACCGTTCCAATAGGTTGCCGATTACCCCTTAATTTTCTATTTTTTTTGTGTAATATCGGTTTCCCTTTATTTCCGTTTTTTCTTGTTTGTCGGTTGGTTTCCTCAGAAAATTAATTGAGAAATGATTACACTAATTCTACATTAAATTAATTGTGTTATAAATAACAATACTATTTATATATTAAATCGTAGTAGTCCAAATTGATTTCGCACTATTTAAAAACACTTTGGCTTTAATTGTTTTGAGATACACCACCATACTATTCAATGGCACTAGATTTTCTCCTTAATGATTTTTAATTCTTTTTCTTTATTATTAATTTTACTTTATCAACAGCAGTGTCACTAACCTAAAGGTACACGGTCGCACACCAAAAAAAAAGTTCTCCGTCTTCTCAAGTTTGCGCGTGGTATACGTTTCCTTTCCTTATCCGCGGTACCATCCATACGTGTGTGTTCTTATTCTTGTTGTCGCTTTATTTTCTTTCATTTCTCTTTAGTTAGTTGTTGTTGTTGTTGTTGTCGATTTTGTATTCATCGATAAATTAGAATAACATCACAATTTTATCCTTGGATTTTATTATAATAGTGAATTGATCGCACACAAAGAAAAATAACAGTTTTTCTACACCAAATTGTATTCCCTTAAATTAGATTGTAGTATTGTATCTTTCACAGCGGCAAAGACGAATTTTATGTTTTCGGTATCTGAAATTTGAGAACACAAATATCTTTTTACAATTTATTTTTCTTTCGTTGGATACGAGGATGGTCATTTTAGAAATTAGTTCATTAAAAATATTTTTCCAAGCATATTAAGATTGGTTAGATTCTTTGATAAATGGAGTAATTAAGTGACACCGAAGAGCTTTGCATGCAACCACGATTTTGTTTTTGAATTCTAGTCGTACAGTTCGTTCCCATGAAAAAGGTTATCTTGAACAAATAACTGTTTAGTGTCTAGAAAATCAAGGTATAAACAGATATAAATTGAAAATATTTACACATGACATGTCAGATCTTGGAATGAAATCATTTTCATAATAAAAACACCCTTAAAAAGTAGAAGGTAAATGAGAAGTTTTTAATGATATACAGCAGACAGTATATTTTTGATACGAAAAAGTTGTGACCTGCTCGAAATCCACATTTGAAATATTTAAATATCAAACAAGAACCTGTACTTTAATAATTTGTAATCAATTTTTTGAACAGGTGATCCCTTAAAGGGTATAACAATTTTTAACATATTTTATGCTAGCACGTAAAAGTTCTTCAATCGAAGTTGTCACGGGAACCTCCAAAACTTTATGAAAAAGTAATTCAGGGTTGCTCAAAGATCTTCATTTGTTTCTGTCTTTATACAAGGTGTCAATTCAGTGATCACTTTAATTTCAGGGAGGGATTCCTTGTCATGTTTTATGAGAAAAAGTTCATATGAACATGTGTCCTAATATGTTTCGTTTAGTCATTAATCAAAAATTGGTTTTTTAAATTAATTACTCAAAAATCTTTTCGACGATTTCGATTAAATTTGGTGTGTTTATTAGCAATAAAAAGAGGCTTCTTTTTCATGTAATTAGATTTAAAATAATAATTCCAGTGGTATCGCAGGATACCTGATACACTTTTATTACAAAAATCATTTCAAGTTTGATATTTTTATCAGATTAAAAATTTAAAAATACAACTTTCTTGTCCCTCGAGTTGTTTTGTATCTCACTTAGTCTTCGAGAAAGAAATAAAAACTTATTCGATGTAAGTTGAAATGGAAATGCGTTTGACAAAAAATGGAAAAAGTCTTCAAGCAGCTAGTTAAAAAGGTGCAAGCCTATAAATAAAATGCATTTGAGCTAATTTAACATTGTTCATATTTTCTTCACAGGATATAATAGTATTTCCTTGTTAGAACAAATGAAGCAAGTTAGGGCACATATTTATATGAACTTTGACTGAAAATACGACAAGGCATCAACTCCTGAAATTAAAGTCATCACTTAATTTATATACTGTATATAAGGCACCTAAATAAGAAAAATTAATATCAACAGATGTCGGTAAATGTGTAGTTTTGCAATTACAGGATGTTTGACGAGAAACCAAGACTCTTACAAAAACAATAACTCAAAAAGAAAATAACATTATAACTGTTAAACGTGACGTGACTATCGTCAACTGTCGGGGGAGAGGGATAGCGATCGGAAACTCTTACAAAAGTTGTATTGATGCATTTAACAAAATTCCTGTGTGAAATTTCACAACCAAAATCTGACATTTCATCTATACTTTTATGGGCTTATCATTTATAAATAAACAGATCAACGACAGATTTTAAGTGCCACATACCATTCGTACTTGCACTTTTAATCGATGTGCCTGTAAGTAAGTCAATCTTGAGAATCTTACCAACTTTAATTGAATAATGTCATTACATATTTGAATTGTAAACAATTTCTTTCGTTTTTATTGAAATGATTTCTAAAATTCCAGTGTCATTAGTTTAAAGGAGCAGGTTAAATGACAAAAAAAATTGGAATGAAAGTTTATTAAAAAATCAAATAAAATAACCTTGATATCGTGATTAGCAAAATACGCCTGCTTCCTTAAACCAACAATCTTTGGCACTGAATAAAAAAACCTTCTTCAAAATAATTTATTTAATATAATATACAAAAATCATGCAGAACTTAGAACGTTCAAATATTTACATCGTTAGTTCCCAAATTATACATATACACAGAACACCAAAAAACAAAACTACAATTAACAAAGAAACATCACAGAGTTAACAATAGATTTTATTTCATGCACTATTTACAACTGAATTAGTCGTATTTAAAAGTCATGCACTGCAACTATACAACATAAAACACAAAAACCACTGTCCATGAACCATAGCAGTCTGATTGTTATAAAAACGACATTCGCAGTAGTAATACATTTTTAAATAATTCGGCTTAAGCCAAATTAAACTCTTTCAAAGCACTTTGCATTATAGTGTCCTTGACGGCACAGAAAACTAACTTAATGTTTTCGGTGTCTATTTAGACGGAAGGAAGAGAAAGTTGCATCCGCATATCCCAAGAAAGCATGTAAAATTTATGTTGGATTATAAATAAACCAAAATACAATTTTTAGTATTATGGAAGCAAAAATTTAAGAGGAATGTATAGTACAAACATTAACAAAAATTATGCTCGATAAAATTTATATTGAAGTGCCGGATGGTACGGGGGATGTTTCTAGGAATTTGGCTCTAATTCAATCTTGTAGATCTTACACGTCAGAGGCAAGTCTTAAACGCGTTCACGCAGCAATGACGTGCAATATTGTTTAGTATACTTCAGCTACTTAACAGATACAGACGCTATATTGTATTTTTGATGAAATTGGACGAAATAAAAGAAAAATTGCAAAATTCGTAGAACTTAGGAAACATCCACCGTAGATAGTAATCAGTGATGCCAATTACAAAATAATGTACACAATATTGTCACCAACCGCTGATTTTCGAAATAAATTTTATCGATCAATATAATATTCATATAAACAAATTAGTACTTACTTTACATAGAGTTAAAGCATTCTTTACAACTGTACATGCAACATGTAAAGTTTTCTACAAAAGATAGAACAGGAAGATCATGCACGAGAAAGCTAAGCGTTATTATGTCTCTAGGTTTCTCTCTAAATTAATACTACTTATACCTGTAGCACATGTGAAATGAGAATAGATAATTTTCTCACTGTCTGGATTTAGGTCTACGAACATTCTTAAAATAAATTCTCTAGCTGTAATGGCATCTCTTTGAGGACCTATGGAAAGGTAAACAATACTATACATACGAGAAAGCAAGTGTGATTATGAAATAAAATTACTGAATCGTATAAGAAAATGATACAAAATTATTTGGTGTTGATTAAAATTAAATTTTATTTTAATTAATGCCAGGTTTGTGCTACGCATTTTGCCTTCGTATTTTTATTATATATTTTATTATTAAAATTTGAAATCAAAAATTGAAGAAAGGGATAAAATATTAGATTGACAACAAAGTGTGAAATGTCTACGAGGCGTAGATAATTTTTACTATAATAAAACCAAGTATATATGGCAGGTCGAGCGCTGCAGTCGTTTTGCCATGTACAGTTAGAAGCAAAACCTTGGCGCGGTTAATTTAAAATATTTCTAACCAAAACATATTTATACAAAAAAAACTTTCGGGCGTTTATATTCCAATAATTATTTGTAATCACAGCAAATTATAATTGTAATTTAAAAAGAAATTCAACTATAGCTTCATTTACTTTATTTGTTTTGATACAGTCCACTCACTGTTCTGAATTCTGAATAGGACTGTACAAGTGTCAAAATTGTAGGTGACCGAGGTGTGCTGCAAAGAGACTGCAAATTAGTTGGCTTATTTTTCGTCAGTCAATTTGACTTGGTTTTCAAGGGCGTCGCCAGCCAATGGGCTGCCCTCTTGGTTTTACTATACATGTCCTGCTTTCCTCAATTTAACCCTATAAACTAACGTAGCTATCTCTTCGTGCACCAAGAAATCCATATTTTTCCCATGTTCCGTTACATTTTGAATATAATTAGAAGCACCAGATAGCGTCGAATTGGTGCTGTAAAATTGAGGAAAAGGAACAGCTGGGGAATTGCAGCCTTACCAATAACTTGCGCAATCCACAGGCGGGTGCAAAAGAATCGAATTCCCCTCAACATAAACTTCCCATCCATCAACGTAAGAGGAATTCGAAACTTAACACATTTCCGGTAATTTTAAGTCTAAGTTTCTTACCATTTTGTAATCGATTATTGGTTTGTTTGTCGCCGAGAAGTGCAGACATTTCAAACTTTATTTACACTCGAAATGCAAAAAAGAAGTCGAAATAGCCTACGGAGTGCCGAAATCAACAAGCCTAGTCAATTTTTTTTTAAATATTATTTATAACCTGTGGCAGTCGTAAAATGTGAATAACAACTGCGTTCTGGATCCGGATTCTCTCTCAAGTATAATTTTAAAACATATTCTCTTGCGGTCACGTGGTCCTGTTTCGGACCTTTGTTGAAAAGACGGACACAATAAAGATAGATAAGACGTCTTATGATGGAAATAATCGGAGAATACGGATTAGGAAACTTACCGTCGTATTCCGGAAAATAGTCTACTAAATGCGAATACATTATTTTTCTTCCAGAAGGTCCTTTTTGTTTAAAAACAGGATGACCGAGGATTGCGTGAACCACGGGTACGTTATGATAGTCTTAAATAATGCTTTCGATTCTTCCATACGGTTCTAGATGGATAAAGTTGTATTAGTAGAATTAGAGAAGGCGCAGCAATATAAGTACAATTTGACACGGCCAAGTTTGTATTTCAAGGTTGTTCGTGGCGCATATCCTACAAACTCAGTTATTATTACAACTGTTGTCGTGTCCTTGCGCATATGACCTTTAAAGATAAACTTCTACGTGTTAACCCGCAAATAGATGAAATGCATCGATATTTACTGACATATGCATCTTGAGATATACAGTATAACACTGTTAGAACAGACTCTGTTATAGCATACATTCGGTTATACAGTACTAATGTATTAGTCCCGTCCTACTTCCATTTATGATGTAGTGTTTCGTTTTATACCGCACCTTTTTCCTGGTTCACACAGGTAATGTTATAACCGAGTTATACTGTACTTTAGTGGAGGAAAGTATAAGTGGGAACGTAAGAAAATCTTGGGTTTGGAATGAACTTCGAACGAAATGGCTTTTTAGTTATTATTATCGCACCAATTTGAATGTTTTTGAATACGTATTTCCACAATTAGGTTCTTATCAACAGCGAATATTGGACGTCACCTTTTTCAGAGTAAAAATTATCAATAATTACCCAGACCACGTTTAAATATTATCAATAATTGTCCAAGTTTCAAACATGCCACTTGCTGCATTCTAGACAAGGACGTAATTTACTCAAGCAACAGGGCGGGGTTGAAACAATCGTTTGAGCGAATGTACTCCGTCAACATAAACAGGTCAAAAATTCAATAAATTCTCACTTTCTGCCTTTACACATGCATTTTTGGCAATTTCAGCCATTCTGAAGTCCAAATAAATATTTCTTTAAAACAACTTGTGTTTTTAATAGACTAAATACACCTGACAATGAACTAATGCTTGTAAATAGATCTAATGACGTCATTGGAATCGCCGGACGCACTCGTAAGGTCTCGGGTGTTGGTCGGAGACATTCGAATTAATTAAGATTTTAACATATTGCAACAAATGGACACTTATTTATATAATTGTTTCAATGAACATATGTTTCGATGTAAACCTCAAACTTGCGTACACCCCATTTCCGGCGATATGGGGGTTAACGTGAGCTGTTCCGATCGACTTTATAACACGCAAAACATACCCAAGACCAGAAGGTTACCAATTAAATTATTGTTCTTGTCTACTTTTAACCTTCTTAGGGGTGTTTGGGTTTTTTCTGCCTATCATTTTCAGTCTTTTACCGATTTACAAATTATCCACCGTTAAGGTTGAAGTAAAACGTTCCAATCTAATCTCGAATGAGGGATCCTCCATATCAAAAACTTGCTTAATTCTGAGCCACGTGGGACACGCATCTAAATAGAGTTCTCGTATAAATAAGTCGATGATGCTGACCGTTACCGGCGAACCATATGTTTCAACAATTGATTACTAATTGTGTGTATCGCAAACCATACTGGAATATACAAGAAAGGGGTCTGCTTCAGTATTGAAAAATTGAGATACAGCAACCGAAACCTGAGGTTTGAATCGATTCCACACCTTCCTTATTTCCCCGATATTGCACCTGGCAATTTTTATGTCTTTTTCTTCTACTCAAGAGACATCAAGGGTAATCATTACACCTCAGACGATGAGGTGAAGGCAGCTGTCAAGTCCTGAATTCGAGAAAAGTCGGAAGAATTTTTCAATGACGGAATGAATAAATTTGTTACACGTTGGGTCTTAATAGTGACTAGGCTAAAAATAAATAGATGATTTTGAAACTTAAGAATTGTACTTTAATGTACTTTTTGCCCGATCTTGCTATTTGTTTTTGTTCGTGCTCTACAAGCATGTGTGCATTACTTTTCAGCCTACCCTCGTATAAGGTATTACAATCAAATAATGGGACTGGTCCGAAAAATATGCTTTATTGAAAACTTATAACGAGTAGCTGTCACCTTCAAAATACTCTCCTTCCTCATCTTTACACCCCTTTACACAGTGTTGGAGATCATCAAGTATCAACGTCTTCAGGAATTCCTCCATTTTTACCTTAACCCCTTCTACAGATTGAAAATGTTTAATTCATTTTTCACTTTTGCGAACAGCTAGAAGGCATGTGGTGAAGATGGTGGATGGTCGAACACGGTAATGTACTTCTCCGCTAAGGACCGATTCACAGAGAGCGAAGTGTGCGCTGGCGCGTGGTCAAGGTCCAGAATCCATAATTTGTTGGTTCCACAGATCTGGTCTTTCCTGCCTTACACGTTCTCTCAGTGTGGACAGGACCTCAATATAGTACTTCTGGTTTACCGTTAACCTATCACGGTCACGGCACTCCGACATACGAACGTCTTACTCAAGCGAGGATTAGAAAGAAACTAAAATTAGATAGAGAGGCCGGATACATCAAGATCACCTACATTCCATCACCCCGCTCCCCCACCTAACGGCTAAGGTATACGCAGTCCCATTAATTGTCCATCTCGTATATACAGAATATGACAATTTAGTTGTCGAAATACGTATTTGATGGTATTCAAAAGGATATGATAAGGGTTAAGATTATCTTGAATACATTACGATGGTTTAGTGTATTGTGATTGCGAATGAAAAAATAAGTTAAGTTGTCTTACCTCGTTTTCAGATTCGAAAAGAATTTGGTCGTATTCACTTAATGCTACCAAAAAATGATAGACGTAACGTTTTCGAAACAGTGAATCCATTTCCTTCTCTCCGACCTTTGTCCTCCCACGTCGACCATTCTAAAAAGCGTCAGAGAAGGCGATTAGATCCGAATTGTTCTCGATTTCACTAATAAATAACGAAATAAAATAAAAAAGACGTAAAACACCATAAACGATAAAGAAAGCTACAAAATACAAACATGCAAACCAACGGCCGTTGAGTTAAGAAGAAAGAAAGGTAAAACACGTAGTGAAACATGTGAGATAAGAAAGGTACAAGTTGCAGCGAAATGGCCATGCTTAATACAAAATATAATGATCCCCGAAGAATTAATTATGTAATAAAAATAAATAAACATAACACCGTATTACCACAAACAAAGCAGAAGCAACGCACTGAGCTAGGGGTAAGTAAGTTAGTTTTTTTAGTAGGTTGCTACGTAAGTTTCTGAACGATCAAGGGGGAAAAGGTGCATAATAACACGTCAGAAGTCGAGAGATAGAAATGTAGGAGAAATGAAATGAGATCTTTTTTATTATTATTTCGGAATGGTATTGAAAAAATCGTGTAAAAAAGTATCGGTATATAGCCGAGGGGCCTGCCTAGAAGAAGTGGGATCGTTTTCAGAAGAAAATAGATTTTAAAACGTTCAAAGCACAATTCAGGACAAATCACAGATATCACGAAAAAACTGCTACAAATCTCGACATCATAAAATATATATATATATATAATATGTATATATAAATAGTAACAAAAAACAGAGACAAAGACATTAAAAATCGTAAAAGAAAAACAAGGCGATTGAAGATGCAAAAACATGAATGAGAAAATACTAGGACAAATATTTCAGATCAAATTGCAATAAGAATTGTTTTCTTTTGAGTTTGCATTGGGATTTTGATTGTAATTTAATAATAATCCTATTGCTCTTTGAGATTTTCCTTTTGCATGAGTGGATCGTTTAAGATCAGTTCGTTTCAATAAATACTTTATCGCACGTTAAAAATTTTATTTCAAAAAAGAATGGTCGTGATCTTAAACGAGATACGGGGATGATTTATATCGACAAAAAATTATTTTTGTATAATCACCACCATTTGGGAGTGTACGGAAAAAGTGGTTAATCATATTGGATTGTAGCTTCAGAATTTTGCAACAGTTTCATGTGATAACTATAATTGTATTGTTAGCTCTAATAGGTGATCTCTCACCTCAATTGTTTTGAAAGAAGTAAAATCAAATTTTTGAATATCAGACCATTGCGGGACACCAAAACGGGTCTGGAACAGCTTTCGTTTAATTTGAAAAATATTTTCGTTTTGTCACGAAATAACTGTAATGAGTAGTATGTTGATCATTTTAATCGACGACCCTTCGCCATCTTTCAGACAGATTTATTCATTGCAAATTTCTCATTTGCCATTCGCATTCTCAACTCGATTGGAGCAGTTTTCGGTAATTTTATCGGTTAAAACCTCATTTTTATAAATTTAAACTCGTCATGCGATAATGTTGCTGATTTACTACAAAATTCTGAATTGGATCAACTATTACGAGGGTGTTTCGAAAGTTCTCAAAATTGGGCTTTTTCGTCGATTTTCATCAAAATTACAATTTAGTTAGTTCAATATAATCTCGATTTAATTGAATACACTTATCTCTGTGTGACACTATTGTTTTTAACAGTTCCCTAAAAACTTTTTCGGAGTCTCTGCAATCCACCTATTTACAGCAAATGTCAACCTCATTTAAGGTCTCAAATGGCACATACGTAGTGGTTCTTCCAAATTTTGGAAGAGAAGAAAATCACTAGGAGCTTAATTTAGCAAATAGGGTGGGTGTGGAAGTAATTCCCAGCGCAATTCGTTTAAAACATTCTTAATTCTTTATGCGGTATAGTGACTTGCATTGTCCTGTTGAAATAACGGCCGCGTAAGCAACTTTCAAAGTAGTCGTGATAAAAGATGAGAATATTCTGCGTTCTGTCTGTATCAGTCAAATAGCTAAAGTATATAAAACAATATTGCACGAGATGGCTGCGTCAACGTGTCAGGACTTGCCTCTGACCAATTTACGTAGGTGAAATAGAGCTTAATTTCTAAAACATGCGAAACATCTCCTGTATAATTAAGGTACTATCTTATGGAAAGTTACATGATCTTCAGAACTTTCACCACAGTGTGAAAATTGTTGCGAAATATAGGGTTAAACGTCGCAATAAGTACGAAAAAAACATGATTACGACTAAATCTAGAATATGAGGGATGGTAGGCTGAAGCAAAATTAAAATTATTATTTATTTTCAAATCGTTATAGGGCACATAATTCCGAAGCTACAATAAATACGATTATTCAATAAATAAAAATTAGTTTAAATTTTCCGCACACTCCGTATGTTTAACACAGTATAAAAATATAGTCAGTCATTGAAAACAAAAAACAAAATAATAATAATAATTAACAATATTAAAAAAATACAATAAACCTAATCCCATACCTAAATATAATGGAGTCTAGATCGAAAGGATATTCTATGATCCCCGTTGTGGGAGCCCTAGCGCGAAGAATGTCTTGTTCAGTCGGTAGATAATTGGGATCCTCTATTCTTTCAAGATCAGAAAGATAACTGCAACCAACACAAGCATGCAGCATGCATTCGGCACAAAACATATCATTATCAGCGATTTAAAAAGTTCATTAAATCCAAAGCCCTTCTCGACTCGATTAATATTGCAATGTGTGTGCAAATATATAAGGGTTGTTTCGTTTCTAACGTAATACGCACGATATAACAATAAAAAAGAAGTGGTGGAAACGCCACAATTTAACGCATATTTCCTTTATAGTTACCTGGTTAATTAAAAAAGTCGGCTTTGATAGTTGTAATTTAGAAAAAAAAAAAAGAACAAGAAACAAATAGATAAGAATACATACTGCATGATTGTTGCTCTTGTTAATGCGAGTAATCGTTATTCTGTATGGAAAAACAGACAACAATTAAGTTTTATGAGGAACTCGAGTTTTACGTTCGAGAATGTAAAATCCTCATATCTTGCGTTGTTAATTAAGTTTTAAACAGAAAGAACATTAAAAAGATACGTTTGTTTTATGAAGCGATTGGATACAAATAGCAAGATATTGCGATTTTGTATTTTGAGTTTATTAGTTGATTCGGTGGTAGTGACACATCCATCAAGGAGACGATGATCAAAAAGCCTTTGCAATTATAAGGGTTACTACTCAAGAAATATGAATTAAATCGACGTTAGTGTGATGGAGACTGATCCGAACGTTAAAAAATTCCAAAATATTGAACGAACGTTCTATACAATTGAAATGAATCCTCAGAAAGAAATCTGGTTTACGTCGTGGTAATATAGTCCTAATTTGTAATTTAACACGTTCGCTGCCGGCCTACGCGTCAGGTGCGAAGTCAGCAGCGAATGTGTTAAACAAGAAATTCAATGTGCAAAACAGTGCACCAATTTTGAATATTTGCGTTCAGTTATATATGCTTTTTTCAGTGGTTTTGCGTTTCTAGCAATTTTAGATAATCAGGTATTATCTATTTCTGCCAACTAGTGTCACCCTAAGAGGCTCTTTGTGATCGGCGGATCTTCATCCCTCGGTTTTGTTTAATGTATACTGCATGACATGGAAATTGCCACACCAACAGGGGGTGCGAATTTATTGATCGAACATGGCAGAAACGTTTACCTATTGAAAGGTGATAATTAGGGCTTGATGAAAGACTGGATGACGTGTTATCATTAAGTAGTGTAAACCGGACTCGCGCTGTCACTTCTACGAATGTTATTATTCAATGATAACTTATCAGTGAAAAATTACCATTGAATAATAAATTCTGCTTCGAAGCAGTGAGAGACTAGATCCAGCAGCGAACAACTATGGGTGATGATGATCGTTATCTATAGAGTAAGAGGGGGAGAAATGGGCAGGGAGTTGAAATGCCGATCTGTCATTTGTCGTCTATCCAGTAATGCAAATAAATTAGTGTAGGTAGATATGATAACCCGAAGTAATGGCACTTACAAGGGGAGGACACGACGTGTGGGTTACGGATTTCAAAGACCTTTTTGGATAAGAAAGTACTCGACATCAGTAATCCATAGACCCTCCCTTTTGGCCGCCAACACTCAGCTGTTTTTGAGAAAAATCGGCTTGAAGAAGGGGCGCGGTTCATATATCCGTACCGTTGCACGACCTATCGCCAAGACAGCGTGGCCTCGTGGATGAGAACCAGAATACCAACCGGGCGGTCCGTGTTCGATTCCCGGCAAACAAGTTTTGTTCAATTTTTTTATTCATTTATCGAAGCCTGTTTCTTCTTCAACAATGCTGTCAATCAACTTACATAATCAGTGAATATTGCTATTATTCATAATCATTCATCACTGACTGATGTCATGCATCGTTATTTGGTCTAGAAAATAATTTTATCCTCAACGTTCTCATTCTTCTGTATTCGTGTTTACAAACAGAACAGTGAGTGACTTGCCAATCGAACTGATATTTTGGTGTGCGGTTTGGAAAAAGAAGAAATGGAAGAAGACGCTGGACCTTTCACCAGTACGCAAGTTGATCTCTGTGAGACTTCGTTAGATAAAAATGACCAAGGCAAGGGCGAAGAAAAACGGGCTTCGATAAGTGAAAAAAATTGAAATGGTAATCGGGTTCTCCTGCACGGAGCTACGCTGCCTTGGCGATAGTTTATGCAAAGATACCGGTATATGAAGCGCGTACCTTTTTCCAACCAATTTTTCTCAAAAACGGCTGAGTGTTGACGGCCAAAAGGGTGGGTCTATATACTGCTGACGTCGAGAACTTTCTTATCCCGAAAGATATTTGAAATCCGTGACCCACACGTCGTGTCCACCCCTTGTTAGTGTCTCCACCACTACGAAAAGAAAAGTAGAAAACATCAAAAAACGAGAAAATTCTTCGTTTTGCAGGACATTTTTCTTCTCCTAAAATAAAATCAAGTGAGTCTCATTCTATGATAAAAGGGTGCCCAACCGAACACGGTGATGGTGTTGGATTGGTAACATTTCTACATTTACCCTGGAGAAATTGTGTTTACTTGAAAAAGTACGCTGGGGGAGAAATGGTGCTACGTTGGGCGGGTGAAATGGCGACTTTGCAATGATGTTAAATTAAGTTTTCTCTCGGCTCGTTCAGCGCCATGCCGCAAACATACAAACGGAAAACTCCTAAAACAATTGAATCAGGGATTCAAGATGCCATTGCAGCTATCTAAGCCGGTCAAAGTAAAAAAGTGCTGTCCAATCCCACGGCGTTCGACAAACTACACTGCGTCGACCTTCCAACCAAGGAGTGGTGTAGCCTACCACGCCAGAAATTGTGGAAAAATCCACGACAAAGTTTTGGCAGATCGCCGAATAAAAGTGCGTGAAATTGAGGAAGCCGTGAGCATACCTTTTGGACGAGTAGCTCGAATTTTATAAAATGAATTGAGTTAAAAAGCTTTCTACAAGATAGGTGCCACATTTGCTCAATTCAGAGCAAAAAAGCATTCGAGCTCGAACCTGGAG
This sequence comes from Chrysina gloriosa, assembly GCA_038088585.1. Classification (NCBI taxonomy): domain Eukaryota; kingdom Metazoa; phylum Arthropoda; class Insecta; order Coleoptera; family Scarabaeidae; genus Chrysina; species Chrysina gloriosa. Next base: position 21,682,020 of record CM076093.1, on the reverse strand, counting down.
CCGATTCTTTGGAAGTGTTTACGAGGAATTCAACGGACGTCAAGAGACGATTCGTGACCATGGATGAAACTTGGATTCATCACTACATACCGGACACAAAAATGCAATCAAAACAGTGAATTGCACGCGGTGAACCGGTTCCGAAGAAGACAAAGACCATTCACCGGGCTGGAAAGGTGATAGCATAGTTTCTTTTAAGACGCAACAGGAATTTTGCTGATTGGTTATCTTGAAATTGGCAAAACTGTCATTCCAATATCACACAACACTTTTGAACAAATTGAAAGTAGCAATTCAGGAAAAAGAAAAACGCCCGGGAATGGTTAAGAAAAAAGGTTGTTTCGCCACGACAATGTGGCCGCTCATTCAAGTGCAATCGTTCAGGAAAAATTGACAGAATTGAAGTTCGAACGCCTTCCGCATACGCCGTATTCGCCCGATTTGGCTCCGTCAGACCCGTTCTCGAAACTCAAAACATTTCTAGGTGGAAATAGATTTTGGTCGAATGAAGAACTGATCGAGACCGTAAATGATTATTTTGGGAACCTCGAAGAACGTCACTTCCGAGGGGAATCGAGAAGCTAGGGAAACGTTGGATCAAGTGTATTGAGCTTCGAGGGGATTACATTGAAAAATAAAATATAACTTCAATCCGTATTATTTTGTTTTCATTGTCATTCCGGAAACTTTTAAATCTACCCTCGTATGTGCGACTTAGGTATCATACATTTAGTTTTTCTAGTAATTACATTAGCAAACTAGAGGCTGTGGTAACCGCCAATAAAACAGAGTAGATGTATCATTTTACCTTTTCATATAATTATTTATAAATAGATTGAATACAAAAGATTTCGAAAGAAATCGTTAATCTAACAGGTTATTGCTATTAAATTGAATAAATTTAGAATATAATTATGTACTAACGATTCTAGGAATTTCAATAGGATTATGTAATTATTAAAAATTAGTAATTTATGGTCAATAATCGTGGGGATTCACTTCAATTGTTATAACTGATCGATGGAAGATTACGCAACGTAACGTTTAGATCGTCGTCTCTGCATCAAATCGTATGAAATGAAAAAGTCCTGCAGCGTACAAACAATTCGCATTTGGTGTGTGTCGGCTTAAGAACGTTTAATACAGGTCAGAAATGATAAAAAAAAAAGATAAATGGTGATTTCGGTGTTATTTAGATGTAAATATTTGAAGGTAAAATAAATAGATAAATAAAGATATTAGGAAAGCGAACATCAAAAAAACCTCCTCTCTCCTTATTTTAATAGATGAAATATATATATATGTATATACATATATATAAGTAGTAGTGGTAGTAGTAGTAATAGTAAAAAAATATATGTATAATACTCGTGACATGCCGTGTGTTGAAGTTACGTTGTAGTGTCGTACCTAAACCTTATCTCATCCAAGTCAAATGGATATTCTATGATACCGGTGGTAGGTACACGAACACGTAATATATCCTGCTCAGTGGGCAAGTAGTCTGTCGCTGCGACTCTGTCAATTTCCATTAAGTAACTGCAAGGGATGGTTCAAATCTATTCGTAATACTTTTCATAGTCAATTCGATGCATGCATTTTGTGTGGTATTAGGCGGTAGTACAAGTAATTGTGGTGGTAGTAGTAGTTATAGTAGATAATACAAGGTAAGTAGGTAGTTTCGTTAGAGTTTCGTATTTTCGGGTGTGTATCGTGTCTTGAGTGTCTTTTTTTTTTGTTTAGATCGGATGAATTGATGAAATAACGAAATAGGATTACAGATCGGTGCGTCGTTGTGTTGGTTACGATGATTATGTGTGGAAATGTGAAAATGTGCTAGATAGAATTAAATTTCGATAATAAAATAATCAATGCTGTATATAATAAAAATGTACCAATAAACAATATAGAGAAAGAGATTTCGAAGTTTCATTGAAAATTATGATATAAAAGCCGAGGAACATGAATACCTCTTTAATTTAAAATCTGACGGTAATGTAATAAATACGAGGGACGTCTCGAAAGTAAGTTGCACTATTTTTTTAAATCTGTGCGGTAGACTGAAGTCGCAGAGAACTTTTGTCTGGGTGTAGTGGCCGCATTGTAAAATTCCTATGCGCCTACCTTCACCGCTTGGACAATCACGCTCCAGCAATCATGGAGACTTCACTTGCTCCAACCGCCGATTGCGAAGTCAGTGCTTTTATTCAAAAAATAAAAGTGCAACTGAAATTCATCGCGAGTCGTGCAGTGTGTTTCATAAATTTGTCAAATTGAATAGTTTGACAGTACAGTATGTTTGTCAGTTTTTAAGTAATGCGTTGGACATACTTTGGAAATCGAGTTTCCTATAATTTAAAAATTGTTTTCGTATTTTCTAATGAATTTTTGACAAATTCAGAAGGAATACAATTTGAAAGGCTCGAAATAACAGTCACTTATGCGACGATTCTATCGTGATATTAAATATCGTACTCCAGTAAATTTCGCAACTATGTTGGTTTAAACAAGTACACTTCATTTGTTCGATAATTTTGCCTGTTTTTTAAAACGGATTCCACAACTTTTTCTTCATTAATATGACAAGCACATTTAGCATAAATGATGTAATAAAGTTCCCATATTTCGCAAATCGTGTTTACAATCATTTTCAACCCCTTTGCCTATTCGATTTTGACAATTTTTACTTTGGGGAAATTTGATTTGACTTGAGAGTTCTGTCAATTTGAACACATGAAATTCACTCCCTGGACAGTTTTGTCCTTGTGGTAACCGAGTCCGGGTTGAGTTGGCATTATTGCTGTTATTTTGACAGATTAATTCTGATTTTATACAATTTTGAATTCGACGGGCTTACCAACTTTAATGTGCAATTCGTTAACATTTACATTTATAGTTGGAAACATCGTCAATTTCTTGACATTGGCCAATAATTTAACAAATTTGACTATTTTCTGGTGCAACGATTAGCAGGCAAATTTAGTTATTGCAGATTATCTTTTTATCCTTTCTACCTTTCGGTATAAGAGTTTGGAGTTACCGAGGCGTATACATACGTATACGGCACAGACCTATTGTAGGATTTAAAACTGCTACGCTCCGCCGTGACCGGGTTTCGAACCCCGGACCTTCTCATTGCGAAGCGCATGCTTTACCACTCAGCCATGGAACGAGTGCAGTTAAAGAAATACCGATTTATTAACGTATAATCATAGGATATCCAAACTATATAGATGACCTCATCCAGGCAATGAATATTCTCGAAATTCTCTTTCCAGTTAAGAACTTACATGACGTTTAGAAACATCTAACGCCTGTTATGACCGTCAGTAGATTATTCATTCGGGGCTATTATCAGCGTTTTCATCGGGTCTTGTTCCTACCACCGTAACTGGTGCTATTCAAAGGCTGCGTTTCTTTTGGTCAATACAAGTTCACTCCTCTCGTACTTATCTAAAAATCGATTTTTGTATTCAAATAATTTAAAACTTCGATATCTCTTTCATGAAAGTACATTAATATTTTATAGAATAAATCAAAAGTATTTAAATTGGAACGAAATAAGACAATGAACAAAAAACAAAAATAGAAAACAGATGAAAACAATTATAAATAAATTAAAAATTCAGCACTGCACATATGATATTTATGACTTTTCAGTTCAAATTTAATACGTTCTCTTACTATCAACAGATAGCTTCCCTGTTTCCCTAAAACAATATGATCGTCAATAATATTATTTTTAATTTTTGTGCACAAAAATGTGTTTGGGCGATACTGTAAAAGAAGAAACATATATAAATCTTAAAATATATATGTGGGCCTCGGTTTGAGATATACTGAAATATAACATGGTGTGACATACAACAAAAATAAAAGTGAATCTGGGAAAATATCATTTTGTATTTACATAACTGGGCGCAAAGTGATATTTTCAGATTAAAATATTCAGTTTTGAAAGATAAAAATCGAATACTCAAAAGTAACATAAAATGTGCGTGTTAATTTCGATTTTTTTGATAAAAGCTCTCTAAAAGTTAATAAGATCTAAAATTTAGTCGACAAATGCAAGTAAAATTATAATACAATTTCTGTAATGTTTAGTAAATAGTAAAAAAAAAAAAAATTACTCGCAATGCAGTATTATTTAGTAGCAAACTAATTTCGGTTATTTAAAAAAATGCAATTTTTCTGATCAAATCTCTCGTAATATAATCAACTTCGGTTAAAAAAGAAATCTAATTGAGTTTTTGTACTGCATGCAGAGAAAACTTTCATCGTATCATCGTGTCACTAAATTCAACAGTATTGTATAAAAAAAGGAAAAAAGAAATTCGATTATTACATTACAAAGTGTACAAGAATATATTATAAGCCAATATAATATATATATTATACATTAGTATCGGGGGTGTTTATTCTTTTCTTTTTCTCTCGTTTCGAGTAATGTAACGGATGAAATGGATGATTACGACACTTACTATTTCGCCGAATCGGTCAGCTGATACTCTCTTCGGCGGTCGTAGCATTCCTGGATACCACTGTCGTTCCAAAGGTCCTTGATGGCTTCGACGTAAGGACTTTCGAACGCTGTCACGGTTTCGTAGTCAATACCTCGTATTAAATCAGCTTTTTCCTGTAAAATGAATGAGAAAAATTAATACATACATTTTTTAAAAACTAATTTAAAGTACAATGCTAACAAAATTTGTGGGGAATCTTCTACATGGAACTACACCCGATTCAGTGAATGATGGATACAAAAGCTTCCGTAGAGATGATGTACAATACCTTTGAGGATCTCCCGCGGTGGTAGAGAGGGAAGTTATGAATAAGTTTACTGCAAATGAAGTCTATCTGACAAGCAAAATAATTTGGGTTACTCTCAATAGGATAGGATTGAGTGAAAAATACGAAGGATGTTTCCTAAGTCCTAAGAATTTGGCTATAACTTTTTCTTTCGTAAATTTTCATAAAAATAATAATGTGGTTTCTCAATATAATCTTCATTTAATTGAATACACTGCTTCTAACATGAAAAATATATTTTTAAACAACCTCGAAGAACTTGTTCAGAGTCTTCGCAATTCCCACCTATTTATAGCAAGTTTTACCTTATTTAAGGTCAAACACATCGCAGTGTTTCTTTCAAATTTGGGAACAGGTGAAAATCACTAGGAGCCAGATTTGGGGAATAGGGTGGATATGTAAGTAATTCGTTTAAAACATCATTCGATGTCTTACATTGTGCTGTTGCAATAATAGACGCTCTTGCAACTTCCCAGGCCGCAGTGGACCAGATAAAAGATAAGAATAATAATCTACGTTGATTGTAGTACTCTTCCATAGATATACACAGATACATATACGTAAAAATACAAATCTTCTAAATCGTGATAGCGGCCCCATTCAATACTCCGCCTTGTTCAGTCTATTATAATTAAATAATTAAGTAACATCAGTCTTTATAAGGTGTTTTTATCATTTTAATTCTTTTCGGGAAATTAGCTAAATTAGTTACATACCGATACATATAACACTTTAAAGTTATTAAAACGAGAATGTAACCTTTAAGAGGTACTTTTTCTTTCGATCACATGTTTGCAGAAATAACGCCTAAAATTAGACATGCTGGCCACTTTACATGTTATTTATATAAGAGTCTTTTACAATGAACGGTCATCATTGCAGGTGCCCGAAAAATATTTTTTTGCCCCACACACAATTACAGTAAGGATAGGGTAAATATGCATCTTTAGAACTTTAAAAAAATTATTTGCTCAGATCGGTTTTATTCGGTTTTGATAATGCTTGCGTCGTGCTAGTGAAACACTTGTTTATTATTAAACAATTGTATGGTGAGGAGTATACCGATGTGATATAGTGTCAGTAAATACACCACAGTCCTTGCAATCACTATCATCCCAGAATACAGTCAACATTACTTTTCAAACAGACAGAACTGCACGTGCTAGCAAAGACTCTTCTTCTGGTTTGCGCCAGTTTTTCGACTAATTTTTGATCTCAGCATTGAAGTATCCACGTTTTATCAGTAGGTACTATCCGTTTTCAAAATTCGTCGCCGAAACGTGCTAAAAACTCTTGAAGCTGGCGTAATATTTTGGCAGCTTCAGAACCATCGATAGATTGCACTTTTAGATTCTGCAGACTTTCCAACTACACCTTGTAGACGTAGAACGATTTCTGAAGGTTTCACACCCTGTTTAACTCAGAATAAAATGATAGGCTGTTTGTGATTTAGTCACGTCTTCCATGATTACAAAATCAGCGGTACATAAATATATATGTGTCCATTAAGTAGCTGAAGTATACTAAACAATATTGCGTGGAATGGCAGCGTAAACGTGTCAAGACTTGTCTCTGGCCAATAGCGCGACCTATAAGACTTAGGCAATTATATTAGAACCAATTCTTAGAAAAATTGAAACATCCTTCTAAAAACAATTTTGAATACTTTAAATTCTTTTTGCAAAATGTTACGTTTTGTGAACTTATTTATCATGCTACACCATAACCTTGAGTATTTTCAATTGTAAATGGGGCGTATGAGCAAGTTTATTGCCAAGTGAGGTTGTCTGATAAGTAAAATAATTTAGATGACTATTAAGTAACAAGATTTTAAAAAATTTGGTGTGTGGTTTACGCATGTCTAAAAGTGAATACTTCCACTCACACATCATACTCTCTGTCTCTCCTTCTGTTTCAGACGATGCAAATACGCACGTATCCTTTCTCTTGCTCATCGCCTCTTGTTCGCACATCACACTCTGTTTTTTTGTCTTTCACACGAAGCGAACCTCCGCCCAAATTTAACGCTCTGACGCTTACGTTTACGCTCATGGTTACGGTTACGCATACGCTCCAGCTGGTCTGGTGTCCCTTAAGAAGTATTCACTTCAAAAAATACTCTAATATCCTACGAAAAATGTTGCGTTCTGTACTTGGTTGTGATTGTACGGTATGTGTCAAAATATACAGTACTGAAGCTGTCGCATCTCTCATGTGTAGTCTGGGCAAACAGCGGTAACTACGAAATAAGTTACGACAGCCGAGTCGTATACACCGTATTGACGTAGAGTAGGGAGTTGGCGATGCTGTCGTAACTTATTTCGTAATTCTACGGTGTTACCGCTGTTTGTCCAGGCTACTCATATGCATGTGCGTTCATCTTCGCAATATTGCACATAAGCACGTGTCCACTAGTAGTACAAAGAAGTTTTCTGCTTAATTTTAGTGTTGGAAATTGGTCGTTGGAAGGAAGAAAATGTGAATACATATAGTGGAGCATTATTTTCGCTTATCTGAACCCATCATGAAGGAGGGCCGAAGTAAAAGATGCCAGCAGAACAATAGTTGGAGGGATTTAATCAAGCGACACCAAATAACGTTTCTGCTGTGTATTGTTAGGATACTTCCAGATATTAGTAGTATGATGAGTCAATGGAAGGACAAATCTGGTGGCCCAGTGACTACGTCAGAGTCGTTTCGAGCGCATGTACACACAGGTAGCCGATGGCGAGCGCAACAGCGAATAATATAATCCGTATAACTCTTCTCAAATAAAAGAATAGGAGGAAGGGAGAGGGCTAAGTTGCTTGGTACGATAATAGACTGTGCCGAGAAATGAAAATCATAAACACGTTCTTTAACAGGTGATCGCCGTCGTGTCTATTCGCCAACAACAGTGGTGAATACAAACAAAGAGGGGGTACTCTCTCATTGGAGGAGAAGCGCGGAGCATCCATTATGGGTATGTGCGTACTGTGAGTTGGTGAAACGTCGTATACCCCATAAGTGACACAATCGTCAAAACAAAGTCTACGACCAATGTCCTTGATACTAAATGATTCGGCGGTTGTTTCAAGGACACATCGTTTGGAAAGTCTAAGAATGTATTTCACGGGCGAATCCGCAATGGTACTGTAGTATAAAATATATGCATATGTACATGGACTTCAGCTTTCTTTCTCACTTTGCACTTTCTGCTATTTCATGCGCTGCCAACGTTTTGGAACACGAACTTAAACGTGCCAAGCTGTAGGTAAATTCGCACATGGAGTACATACATAACGCTTGACCGAACCATGGTATGATTAACAGTTAATCCGCAGGCGTTTAAATTTGCAGCGGGAATGTAAATCGCCGGCACTAATTTGCGAATTTGTTTATATTATATGCGAATTATATCCGAAAATGTTAGAAACAAGATTACGAGAAAAAGTAGAACAGCTAGAAGAAAATCGACGGGCTTCAGAAAAGAAAGAGGAATACAATACCAATACAATACAATACAATACAATACGAAGACAACTGAGTGAGTGAAAAAGCAATTCGAACAAACAGACAAGTACACGTATGTTTCATGGACATGAAAAAAGCATTCGATAGAATAAGAGAGAACGTGTGAGAGACCATAGAAGAAAAGAGTAGGTCATGAAATTAAGTTCAAGGAGGTGCATCTCGTGTGACGTTTGGATGACACACGTGGTCGAGTTCTAACTTATGATTACTAGCCTAGATACATAGCGGTAACAGCGTACAATCACGAAATAAGTTACGACAGCATCGACGACTCCCCACTCTAGTCAGAGGCTGTATGCGATTAGTTCTGTGTATATTAGGCTGTCGTAACTTATTTCGTAATTACCGCTGTTTGCCCAAACTAATGATTACTATGTATTATGAAATTATGACTTTTGGCATTTTTTGTATATACCTTTTATATTTGTATCATGGGCAGAACCAAATATGCGAGCCAGTATATGTATTGCGCAACATTTTTAATGATTAGTTATGATTAGACCCCGGAGATAAAGATGGGACGTTGATAAGAAATCCATCCCTACCACTAATAAACGGACCGCCTCCAAATCTATACGAGGGATTCGGCTGCGTTATAGCGATTCGTCGAGGGCTTGCAACGTGCGTCACTGACGTAATTGGCGACAGTCATCCTCTCCAAACATTACGAGGTCTACTTATAACGTTAAAAATTCTTTCTTGTAGAATGTGTGGTTCTCTAACGAAAAGCACATTCACTTGGGCAGCTACGTCAATCACCAGAGAGTCGCTTTCTTGATTTCAAGAGGTCAGCCGTTCTGATCCGAACATCGTTACATAGTGAGCGTGTGACAATATGGTATATCGTGTCAGCAAACGGTGTAATTAGCTCATGTTTCATTGAGGACAATGATGGCATTCCTCTTAAAAACGTGGTGAATAGACTTCACTTCAGGATTTGAGAAGATTCTGTCGTGCCAACAGCTTTTAGATGCATCAACAGTGGTGTCAAGAGGACGGGATAAATCATTTCATGTTATGTTGAGTTTTTATACATGTCCAATTCGTCCGACTTTACACTATCTGATGAAAGATTTTCTACGGTACAGATCCACCCAGAACATGTCTACATTTTCGTGAAAAGATCGTCTCGTTTTTCAGGAATCTGCAGCAAACTGTGAACTCCCAGGCTATGTTTGGGAATCTACGTGAACGATATGAACACTGCCTATGACGCAGTGGTGCACATTTTGCAAATTTACATTACGCATAATGCGGTTACTAATCCTAGAACCACAACGTGGATATCGATTAAACATGATGATAGTTATTACGTTATGTTCTTATAAGATATTAAAGTGCAATAATTTCAGTACTGTATATTTTTTCATACGCTGCGAAAGGTAAGGAAATGCCACTGGGCGAGCCAGGAGCGGTACGGTATACTAAGGTATACGGTTCGGTGGCTCGGAACAAGCACTGGGCCTTTGAGGTCTGTTGTGCTCTTATATGTACAGTAGGTGGGCATTGAATTAGAAACTTCTGCCGATGAATATATTGGTTTTATTTTTCCATGCTGGAAAAGAGTCGGAAAAGGAGTAGTAGTAAATACCTACTTACTAAGTGACAAATGATGAAATACAAATTACGTTTGTTAAGAGAAAATGCATGTATCTGTATGTCATTACTCAAACTTCTGAGTTAATTCTACCACTACATTGGTCAATGAAAATTACAAATTAACTCTACAGGATGTGCTTCCAGCACTATAAAATACTTGTGTGGATTTATTTCTTCTTTAATAGGTTGGAAATAAGAAACTTAATAAAATATGTATATTTCGTGATTCTGCAGATACTAATTTTTGAGACACACTGTAATACATTCTGTACAATGAATTTGTACTTTCCATTGAGTTCCTAGAGTGATTGACGTAAGATAAGTATCTGTCACACTATAAAATATAAATAATTTATCTACTCAAGATGAAATAAAGGCCTTCTTAAGAGAAGTTTCTAATTTTATGGCCACCTACTGTATATATAATTGCCAAATACTATACATGATAACCTCAAGTATTTCTGGTAGTGGTGGAGTTAGGGAGTTTAGGCCTGATTAATACAGCAAGTTATGGGGCACTTTACTTCAGATTAAGACTATTATAGGCAAGTTTACTCCACATCAAGGTCGTCTGACAGGTAAAATAACCTAATAGATTTTAAGGAATGGGAAATAAGTTAAATAAAAAAATATGATGTGAAAAAACCTAATACTGTGTAAAAGCAAAGTGAAACTGGCGCACTTACTATACTGGAAGACTCTGCGTATCTAATTTTCAATAGGTCCATAGCACGTATCATGCTTTGCATAGCCATGAAGATGTTCTGGTAGACTAATTTTATAAAACCTCGTTTGTCTTCGTCCGAATATCCAGCACCATGGATAATTCGCATTTGTTTGATGAAGGTGGATTTGCCCGACTCTCCGGTACCTTTAATTGAAAAAGAGACAATCATTACGTATCATAGGAAATAATTTGACAAAATTATGTTGTATGCTACACTATATGGATCGGTATTTATCGGAATACATGGAGAGGGATTGTTAGTACATTGTCTATGGCTGGTAACATAGAAATTTGCTTCTTTTTCGTAAAATTGTCCCGATAATACAACGACCTTGAAATTATATTACATTATGTATATTGTGCCATACTGAATCGATAATTTTTTCCCAAATTAGTATTTATATAATTTTACACAACTTAATTCATTCACATTGTGTTTCTTTTTATGAAATAGTTAGAAAAAACACAGGCACAGACATAAAGACTAAGATCTTAATTATTTCCAACTAATCTAATGTTTGAGTTTTCAAGGTGGTCAACCTCTCGTGATCCATGCATCGAAAATAAAATTATTATTTGCAGCGTTACATCATCGCACAAAAACGCAACTAGTAGTCAATAATGATTATGAAGAAATATTACTTCGAGCGGCTAAATGGACATAAATTATGCTCCGAGGATTCCAGATAACGCGCTTTTTTCTATTGAAGCTAATCGAGGCGGTCGGCATGTGTTCGAGATGTTCTGGGAAACGAACAATGCAAAATTGAAGATGTAACATTAATTAGGACGAAATTTCCTTGTATAGGTTTTCTTTTTCTTTAACTGTACATACTTAATCGAAATTACAAGTACTCGATGTGTTTTAGGAAACGAACAGTGAACAATTGAAGATGTATTCCCTAACCAGAACGAAACTTGTTCTTGTTTACTGTTTATTTTCTTAAAAACAATAACTTATAAAATAAGCATAAATAAGCGGGTACGGCGCGAAATGGGCGGTACACACAACTCGTACAACCGGATACTTTTTATGGCTAATTAATTAATTGAATTAATTGTCTTTTTGCCTGCAATTACTAATCGATTAATTGTGTTATTAACATTTTGTCTCGTATTGTGCATGATCGGATGGCAATAAATTTTAGACACACGGGGACTACGAGATAGACGCTTTCCAGTTTCTATGAGGCCATCGTCTATGGTTTTACTACCTGTCATAAAATGTAAATATTGATATTATTTGGTAAATTAGGATTCCTTACGACGATTGAATTCAAATTTTATTTTGGGTTGTATACCTTACGGTTAGATCCAGGATTTTTTTTTTTTTGAAAGAGTTGGAAATAGTGACTGATCCTTTTAGATTTTAAATTCGGCTTTCTATCGTTTGAACGGTATTAAAATAGGAATTTCGATTTGAAAGTTCTAAAATACTTCACAAAGGAAAGAATATTTACGTGTTTAAACTATCCCCGACTATGCTTTCTGACAAGTTTAAAGAATGTCAAACTTTTCTATCAACCAAAACTTAATAAATGAAGCAAAAAAGCAAACAATTTAGCGGCGCTTGTTAATATATTTGTATTTAGCTGCAACCTTTTTAAATCAGAAACTTAACAAGATTAACCATTAAACCATCGTTCGTCCTTGAAATTACGATGTAATGCATTGTTCTTTTTATATATAACTTTGGAAAAGAAACGATTTAAGAATGATACTTTCTGGTCGGTTACCTTACTTCAATTCTGAGACCAAAAATGAATCGAAAGAATGGTGCAGTACAGAAAAGGGGATTGAGTTCTGTCAGTTGGAAAACTAACGCTTACTGCATTCTGGAATTGCGATTATTTTTATGGATTACCTATCGAAAGGTACTACAATTAATGCAGAATATTATTATCTTTTATGTGTCCTGTTGCGACAAGGGCCTTACAAGAAACGGCCTGGAAAGGTGCATAAGCGTCTATCATTGTAAGAGAACAATGCAAGACCTTGCACGAAGGATGTTTGAAACGAATTGCGCTGGAAATTGCTATTCCCCAAATCTGGTTCCTAGTAATCATCTTTTCCCAAATTTGAAAGAACTGCTACGGTGTGTTCGATTTGAGATCTTAAATGAGGTGGGTTTGGAAGATCCCATAAAAAATTCTTCGAGGATGGTTTAAAAATATATTTTCACGTTGAGATAGGTATATTCAATTAAATGGAGATCATATTGACAAATTACATTGTAATTTTGATGAAAATTGACGAAATAAAAATAAATTATAGCCGTATTCCTAGAATTATGGGAAACATCCCCCGTAGATTGCATATTGGTAACAATTTCTAAGACTACAGAATCGTAAGAGTAACAGAATCTGTAATTAGTTATTTATAAAATCTTATAGATTCTGACTCATGTCCACAGAATTGACCTAATTTATTTTATAAAGAATCAAATTAGCAAAAAATTGCAAAAAGCATTTACAACATGTAGGTGCTTCTAATTCTTACAACGTCGTCTACTTTCGATATTTTTAGAATCCAAACTAATTATTTTAAGTAAATTGCAAAGGAGACCCTTTTACAACACACGATACACGAAACAGTCGGATTTAAAAAGCATAATCTTTTATCAGCAAACAAATTTATCGTGATTCCCTCGCCTATCGTTTTAAAGAAACCTTATCGCCACCGTGACTTAGTTCCGTAAAAAAAAAAGTAATCAAGATTTACTTCGTAATAAAATAAACGCCGTATAAAAAATACATCGATTAATTTTTTAATTCTCAACACTTTTCTCCCAATGCTTAGCAGCATAAGGTAGAGAGAACGAGTGCGAACTTCGATCCGCGTTCAAATTTTAACATTAGGAACAAAAAGCTCCTAGGATTGATTAAAAGTATAATTACAAGGAATCTTTTTCATGAAATAAAATTTAATATCGCGTGATTCTGCACATTAAAATAAATAAATACACAAATTATGTAATGCCGTGTAATTTACACCGGAGTGAAATCAGGTTTGTTTTGTAAAGGTTAACGTCGAAAAATTATGAATTCGGTATTTTAGATTCTACACATAGCATTCAGATTAGCAATTTTTGTCGGATTCAGCGTAAAAACACCTGAATTTTAAACAGATGATGTAGAAGATGATCACAAGCTCGCTTTGATGATGATCATAGTAATAATATTTAAATATAAGAACAGTCCTGCGACATTTAACGGTATCAAAGATGAAAAAGGATAATATATACAGAGTAATAATAGATATACATTTTTATACAACCCAAGGCCCATTTTGGGAAGGGATTAGTACGAATTATCGATGGCTAAACGAATGATATGAATAATTTAGAACAAATTGATAGTGAGGGCAAGGACTGTGGTGTAGTATCACTGTCATTAAATCACATGGATAAACTCCTCACCACACAATTATTTAATTAAATTCGGTGACACGTGTTTCGCTTGCAATGCATCTTCACTTGAAGGTGCTTGCCTCGTGCTATCGAAACAGCTGTCACTGAATTTAATTTAGTAATTGTGTGGTGAAGAGTTTACCAATATGATATAGTGTTAGGACAATATAATAATTGTATTAGATCATCTTGATTTGATAAGTCCCGGAGGCTTCCATGTCTGCGATAAGTAAATAATTCTTATTAAATTGTAACCATCTACCAATTTTTAACAGCAACCTATAGTTAGAAAAGCAATCCAATAACACTAATTAGACCAAATCTACTGTTTTAGTACTGAAATTCAGAGGCTTCCAGACAGAAATGAATCAGTAACTTTTAATATAGGATTCTAATTACTTTATTAAATCTTCGTCATAATTAACATTAATGGAAGAGATAATTCGGTAATAAATTACGGTACCTACCACAAATTCGGGGGATTTCGCTGTTGGAGCCAGTAATTAAGTTTAACAAAATTTTATAGATTTTCGCAATCGAAATCGATCACTAATTTTTGACTATTTAGATAATTAACTGTCAATTTCCCCCAGATATCTCTAGAATATTTATAGGAATTCGCCACGTGACCTGACGTTTTTGGTTGAGGACATCGAGATGTTGGTAGTAGTAAAATTTGATAAGAAAAGGTCAGAACATAAGACCGAGTTGCAATTGCTAGTTTCAGTCTGTACACTACTTCGAAAGTGGACTATATTGATAAAAGGGTCCTCTTGCGTAGTGGTAATGGGCATCGTTTCAGCCTGGGGCGCCAGATAAATTACGAATAACGAAAGAGAACAAGAGGAAGATAGGGTCGAAAACCTTACAAAATAAAAAATATTCGTATTTAGAGTCACAACTTGCTCACTCTGGATAACTATTAAATTTAAGTGTAGAAGCAACATACCAAATTGGCTGATATCTATTACTTGGTGTCCGAGAAACCCCGCCTGGAGCACTATTCCTCTAAACATGGCATTCTTCTTCTAGGAATTCTCGCATAAAAACAACTACTACTCGAACAGAAGCACCGTCGGTCATTGCACTTAAAGATACGGTAATTGTGGGTCAATTTGCAATGTCGCAGGTATAGACGCATGTGCTAATATGAATTAACAATGCGAATTACATTGAATTGAACAGGATTAGTAGATGCGAATACGCCTTGTTGAAGAACAGCAAAAAATGGCAAAACCGGTCCCAGGCTTTCGCTCTTGATTAATTCAGTGTAATTCAAGTTCCCAATTTATTACCACATGCGTCTATACTTACTACATTGTAAGTTGGGCACAATTCTTGACCTAAATATCATCCAATGACTATCAAAGTTTCTTTTCGGCTAATACTTGTTTATTCGACTAGAATTGCTCCCACCTAATTACAATATTGGATAATTTACTGGAGACACGCCGAAAATTTCATGTTTATAATAATAATAATACTAATATTTGGTGTGTTACTGATTCGTAGGCTTTAACAATCGAAACTAATAACTAACTTATAATCATTTAATCTCTTTATTCTGAACTGTCAAATTTTAATAACCATCGATGATCAAATTTAACGGGGCTTTAATGGCTTTCACAACTAGAATAAGTAACTAATTTGCTAGTTATATTTATCTCTCAACCTTTTTACAACTATATACGATATAATTTGAGGATAAAAATTCGGGGTTTTCACAATCGGAACCAATAACTAATTTTTAGTCATTCTATGTCTACAAATTTCAATAGCTACCTGTGATCAAATTTCACTTTCACAACCGAAATAAGTGACTAATTATTTGCCCATTTTCATATTTAACTAAGTATATCAATTTTTTACAGCTATCTATGATGTAATTGAACCATAGGAGCTATGAATATAAAACAAAAAATTTGGAGATTTAAAACGATCGAAACCACTAACAAAAAATTAGTTATTATATATCTCTATTCTAACTTATGATTAAATTTAACAGGGTTTTGATGGCTTTCCCAACAGAAATAGGTAACAAATTGTTCACTGTTTTGATAATTAACTATATGAATTTTTCAGAATGATCTATAATGCAATAATTTTACTGTAGGAGTGATACATAAACTTCAAAATTGGGATGGTTTTGCAATCCGAATCCATAAGTAATTTTTAATCAAAACCACCCTAGTAAAATTATGGTGATTTAACGGAACTTTAAGAACTATCGTGGCCATGGAACCAGTACCTAATTCTTAACTATTAAGTATCTGCTGCTTTTTACGATATTAAAATTCAGAGGCTTTCACGACCGGAATGAACAACTTACGTTTGACTATTTGTCCTAACTGTTCTAGTGTGCCAATTTTCAGTAGGTGTTTATAATCAATTTTTGCAGATCTTCCACGATCAGAATCAACAACTAATTTTTAACTATTTTTCAACTATTCTAATTTGGCAATTTTCAACACACGCTTATAACTAATTTTGGCAGGACTTGTAAGACCGGAAACAATAACTAATTTCTAGTCAAATTTCAGAAATCACCTATGATGAAATTTAATGGCGTTTTAAGAGCTTTCGTGGCCGGGATCAGTAACTAATTCTTAACTATTTCGTAACTATCTGTTAATTTTCAATGATATTCAAATTCGGAAGCTTTCACGACCGGAATCAACAACTAATTTTTAACTATTTGTCTTAATAATTCGGGTCTGTCGATTTTAACAGACGCCTATAATTAATTTTTACAGGATTTTTACGATCGGAATCAATAACTATTTTTATACTATTTTAATGTCTAATTAGATCAATTTTTGCGATTATATATGATCTAATTTAAGTATAGGATGGATTTTATTAATACTAATCCAGGCAGACTAAAAAGGTAGTTGAATAGCTGGTATTCAAGCCCGGAAGAGGCATAATTGTGGTTTTACAACAGATCATGAATCTAATTTCAGAAAAAGAAGAAGAATCTGCACACTTTTACCTCAGTGATAAATTAAATCTACTGGTACGAGCAATACAAAATCCAAGACATTCGCGTGACTGGAGACAATAACTAATCCTTAACTATTTTAGTTAATAGATAATTTATCGTATTGTAACCTGTTAATTTTCACCAGCCACCTTATAAAGTCTTTATAATTAATTTTAACATGATTTTGAGAGCTTCCAAGATTTCATAGTTATCTGTCAATTTTCCACAGCTATCTATGATCTAATTTAAGTATAGGAGCAATATAAAACAACTGGCTGAGATTTACGACTTTGGAAGCTTTTAATCTGGTAATATTTACACTAAATCTACTACTCAGGGTACTATCAAGTCAGAAGGTTTCGCAACTGGTGCCAGTAACTAATTTTTAAGCAATCAACTTAACTATCCTAAACCGCCAATTTTCAACAGCTGTTTAAAATCAAATCAACTGGGCTTGAAGACACTTTATAACTAATTCTTAACTACTTCAAAAACTTCATAAAAGTTTCACAGCTATCTATGATCTAATGTAAATGTAGAAGGGCCATACTTGAAATGTTATTTTAATAAATACAGAGGTATCTGGAAGCCTCAATAACCAGCTAGAAATCAGTAACTAATGGATAACTATTTTATACCTACAACTTGGTGTGTCAAATTTTCAGCCTTGAAATTTGAATATAGAGCTACAACAGTTACAACGGCTACAACTGCAGATACTATAACTAGAATCTTCTTAATTTTTTTCAAGTTGATATTAGTTCATTCTTAAAAGCAAAATTTATCATTTACATTCGGATGTATCATATTGTATTTATGTAAACAGAAATCATGGTTTAGTACCATATTATCAAATTCATCTGCAAATTAACATTTTAACCTTTAGAAGGCGATTTGAGATAACAAACAACGATTTTAATTGAAAAGCAGTGATCAACCTACGCAGTGTATCACTGAGTTATCAAAAATTACTCAAGAATAATAAATATGCACATAATGAGTTGTAAACATCATTTTTTCGCCGGAGATAGGGCAAAAATTCTAAATGAATGTGCACATATTTGAAATGCCACCCTGATAAAAACTTAACGGGCTGTTAGATTTAGAAATTAATTTTAGGATCTTTTCGAAGGGATGTAGTAAGATGCACTCACCGAGCAATAATAACTTGAGCTCCCTCCTCGCATCACGTTTGTCTCTTCGTAACTGCTTCTCGATTTCTTGATTGATACGCTTCTGTTCTCTAACCTCATCCGACTGGCAACAGGACATGATCATGCTGTGGGTGTTGGGACTTAGTACACAATGTCGCTAGCATCCACGCTGATTTAACACCAAAACAAAGCTACTGACAATTAGTGGGCACTGTGGAGTTCGCCGCCAACAACTGGGTGTGGTGCCTTGCAAGTAGCAGCATTCTTTTATAGTCACGGTTACGACTAACTTAATCCTGTTACGTTAACTAGATTTCCGAAGCCCGAACCATGCATAAAAACAAATAAGATTAAATAGGATCTCAATTTTCATACATTGCGTCAAGATATGAACAGAGAAGGAACAGTAAAATTTCGTACTCGGTCACACGGTAGATCTTTGGAAAATATCCAAACATCCGCATGTCTCAACGTATATACAATATTACTAGGTACATTCCATGCATTATAACTTACAAGTCATAAATCTACTATATTTATCTCAACACTATTTTGCTCTCGACTCTGCTAAAACCGCCTATTGACAATATGGCGCAGACATATACCAGTTTTGCGCAAAACAGGAAGTCCGCCGAGAACCCGCTACGGCTCTCAAATTCAAATATAATTTATTACTTTTTCAAAATTTTATTTCAACCTCCCATTCTTGCTCCCAAAACTCAAATTACGCCATAACGTGGCATAAAATAAAATAAATTATCTGAAACCAACCACAAAAAACATCCACATGTCGGCAAAACAAAAGCCACAAAAGCACCCCTGAATTTAATTTAACCCAGCAATTGTCATTTTCAAAACCATAATTAAATTATTATACAGTATAAAATAATATAAACCACTCTAAACAATCCCTCCAAAAACATAATCATTGAAATCTCACCAAAACAAAAATGACTTAAGTCACCCCTCTATCCCATTAACTTTTCAAATCTTATTTTGCCCACCAACCATTCTCAAAGCCACAATTAAATAAAGAAGCCAAACAGAACATAAGTTACCTCGAATGTACAAAATTATACAAATCTCACAGAAATAACAATTATATATATATTCTCTGAAGTAAGCTTACATAAAAGATCATCATTAAGTACTACACCCTCTTTTTCAATACATCGCAACGAACTCCACAAAGCATGCAAACTGTCTCGTTATGAATACAAGCTTTATTCCCAGTGGCATTCCTAAGAATATAGTACCAAATCATTAAACTGGGCAAATATGCGGTATCATGAATCGTCTGTCCTTTTCACAACGTAATATTATATTACAGAGGACCAAGGACAGATGACTCATCATACCGCATATTTGCCCAGTCTGGAAATCATACTCAAATCCACAAAAGTTAAAAGAAGTTAAACAAACAATCTTTATACAATAGCGTGTTAAGCGCCCCACACATTAATAGGTTAACTGTAGGTCGACCCCGGTTCTGAAGAACTGTGGGTTAGAATCTCATGGACTCATACATATAAGTCTGACTGCGGGCAGTAGTGTTTTCATCCTTCGAAGGACAAATCAAATCAACTTAAATAAATCTCGCTTGTACCGAGAAACCTATATGAGTGTGTACCTGTTTCCTTGAAGCAGAGAGATAATCGATTGTAAACTGGTGGTAGGTCAGGTTCTTACCTCAATCACCCACATAATTGCGGTTGAGCATTACTTACAGCCTACCATTTTAGTATAGAATGCATATACACGGCTAGTCCCCTTACTGTGTAATAATATAAAAGAATAAGCAGCGATATGACAACGACGTGCTTGACGATAATCGCCGATCGGTGTTTGGATCACCTTGGTATCGTCAGGCGCTGCATGGTTATCAAGAGATATGTAATGAACCGGCAAAAGACGAATTGAAATATGCGAACCGTAGCGTACTTGTATTATTTATTCCCATCTAATCCCAATCATGACTGAAGTCAATCTCGGACAATCAAGGACCCACGCTCCCTCGCTATACTTTCTGAGAGAACTGCGGAGACAGCAACTTTGGATTCATTGTTCCTATAATTGTAAGGTCAAAAGACCATCCCTGTATAGATATTCCAATTACGATAAACTGCAATCAGTAAGATTTGATAAAAGAGTGGATAACGTGTTATCGTGAAGTAGTGTAAACCGGACTGACGCCCTTACTTCTCCGAATTTTAATGTCGTGCCTTGCATGTAAGTGGAAACAAAGATCAGCTCACACTACTTAATGCTAACACGTCATCCACTCTTTTATCAAACCTTATTAATTAGTTAGCGTGTGGGTGTTTATATTTGAGAATGTACACGGTGCAATCGATATTCACCCTCTCATAAACGCCTATTTGCATTCACATATTCAGTTGTCGTTTTCCGTTTCGGTAACATGTATTAATAATACCTTGTAAAACAGTATAATTTATATGTACTACCAGTGCAAAATTCTTGTCTTAGAATCCCACAGCCACTCGCAACTCTACATGGACTTTAGTCGGAGGCAGTATTTGACTATAACCCACTTTATGATCACATCTCAATCTCCGTTTTACAATTGAATTCACAAGGAGTCAAAATAAGTGAGGAAAGTCGATAACAGGTGCGAGATCCTCAAGTGGAAGCTCATTAAAAGCATAATTTCTAATAACGTTCACAATTGTGGTAGAATCTATCACAAAATATTAATTTGTGTCTAGCAGAGAAGTATTACAAATTGTTGGAAACCGTGACAGAAGTGCAGCTACAAATTTCATTTAGTTTTATAAAAGAGCCCTTCTTAATAATCAAATAGCATCAACACCATTCAACCTCAACATAGGAAAGTACTGAAGTATCTTTCGAGCTTGTTATATATAAATTGTATTTTTTGGATGACGGTCATATATTAAATTGAAACGCAAGACGGGAAATGACTGCGAATACAAATGCTAGTGGACGTTTACGAATGGGGTGAATATCGATTGCATTGGATACGCTCATAACTACGCCTATGTTTCAGTACTATCCTATAAAAGTAATATTGTAGTGGGATTCCCAAAATGTAATTCCAAATCATACGAGAACAAAAAATATAGTCAGTCACACTTCGAAATACATAAATACTCATCCCCCATATCTCAATAAAACGACAACGTGAAAAACACTTTTAAATGCAAATTTATCGAGGCAGTAGCAAAAAAAACTGAAGTTCATCATCTAGAATACAACCTATACTTTTAGGAGGTATATACGAGTAAACAGTAAACACCACTGAAATCGCACAAAAGGAAAAACAACAAAATTGGAATTGCATAGAAGCTTTTCTCTACCAAAAAGAATTAAGATTCACCGTGATGTTGTTGCTTAAAATATTTCATCCACTTTCCAATTCTCGCTACAACAAAAGTACCATTGAATACTACTCTTTCTGTAAAAGAGAATAGTAATTGAAGCCTTCTTACATCTCTGGTCGTCTTATTTAATATATATCGACTTAACAAATACAAACACAAAAAAAAAAAGTAGATCTTATCCTTTAACGTGGCTTTCGTCTTTTTTCTTCTTGAAGCAGTAATTTTCCATAAATTCAACAGACAGAAGAATTTTTAACAGATTGATGAATCGACAATTATTAACAAAACCCTTATCTTTTGTCAAACCCATATTACAGGATACGCGTGGTTTAATCTAAAACCGCAAATGAGACAAAAACTGTGTTAATTACGGTTATTAAACAGATAAAAGGGATGGGAGATTTGCGTAATTCGGAAGTAAAAAGATTTGACCACACATACAGGATCTATTAAGATATCAAGTTCTTTGACCTATAAAAACAAGGAAATGCGCAAACAACAAGTTTTGCAGAATGTGTTGTTTTTCTATTTGTGTATCCACATAGTCTTTCATGATCGGGGTCAATATTAAGTTTTCCTGAAATTTGCGATGTAGTCCTATTGGATATCGACGTTTTACCTTTCATACTGCCACCGTCCTCAAGACTACTAAAACTGGTTTCCTACTTTTAGTTACATAATGTAGTTTTGTCCCACCGAGTCTTACACTGCTTTCACTTGTTCATTAACTCCTTTCATCTCCTTTTACCCTTAGGACGTGTAAATGGTTTTAAGTGTTGTTTATCTTCTTCTTATCTCGCCATTTAGCATCCCATCATATATACCAGCCCTATAACAATATCTAAAGCATTCCATTATCTCCTTCCTTATTACTCTTATGGTTCTTTTTTCAGTTAGATAGGTTGAATTGATTTTAAGGTCTACTGTTAAATCTGGTTAAATCTTGCTTCATCTCTTGAGCATCTCCAAGCTTTTCTTTGTTTTGTTGTTTTCTTTAATGTTTTCGTTTTATATATAACTCGTTCTCAAATTTAACTAATTAAGTTCATTCACTTATTCATTCATTCTTTTAGGGTTGGCCACTAATAGAATAGGCACTTTAGCATTATGCTCTTTGTACCATTCCTCAATAACACTCTCATTCCCGCACGACAATCCGTGTTCTCCACAAAAGCCCCTATCTTGTTCAAGGAAAGTCAGTGTTCTTGTAAAGCTTCCGCCTAAGTTCCTTCAGTGCCTCAAAGACGCAGTGTCCTACACAACCGTTCGCTTACCGTTGTTGCACAAACGCTTTTTCAAAGGTCAGTATCCGGTTACTACACCGATAATGGTACTTTAGTCTTTTTGGCTTCTTCTAATTGGGTTAGCTGAGATTTTTGCGTCCAGCCTACCTAACAGCGTCTTATTGTTAGTGTGCCTTGAAATGATCTCGCCATAATCAGATTTCCTGCATACAGATTCTGGTCCTAGGAAGTTTTCTTTAGAGCCTTCCTTGGCTAGTTCATTGGAAATTAAGTTGCCTTTAATATCCTTATGTTCTGGTATCCAGACCAACGATACAATGTTGTTCTGTGCCAGTTCATTAAGGACTTCTTTAGGATGCTTTACCAGTTTTGACTTGGTAATAGGCTTCATAACGGCTTCAACAGTCGCCTTCCCTCCGATTTCTTCAACGCAGCCCGAAAAAGCGTGGCATGTATTTACAGACCTAGTGATATTCTCTTTCTAGGGCGCAGTCCGTAAATACGATCCATAATTTTAAGTTCATCTCATCAAATTTCGTTTATTAACTGACATGGTAGTTTCCTTCCACGCTTTACCGTTTCGAGAAAGAACCTCCCAGTATAGCAAAATTTATTTCTTTTCATACTCCCTTTTACGTAGGTACTAAATTTACTAAAAATCTCACTTAACCCTTTGACTATGGAATACGCTACGCTGAAATGTTTCACGTGGGTAATACACAAATATGTCCATCATAAACATTGATCATTGTTGCGCCTGTTCGATTTGTAAGAGAAACATTTACCAAACTATATTTGATACCAACAGGGTTTTGTTGGACGCACACTCGCGTACATAGTCCATACCAATAGCCTTCTTCGGATATGTGCGTCCATAGTCCGTAGCGATAGTCCTATTTCGGATGCATATTTGCGTCTATAGTCGACCACGATATCATTCACAGGACGCATATGTGCGTTTATAGCAGTCAAAGAGATCTAGACATCTCATTCTACCAAACTTTTTTAATTCGTCCCATTTGTGAATAAATATATAAGAAAACGTGGAAATCTGTCCATCCTTCTTCTTTTGCAACATATACCTTCCAAATTAGAATAGTTTTGAGAAGCTTAGTATAGTAAATTACTATAAATCTCACTTAATCTCACTTGTTCCCTTGTTTTATTTGTATACAAGTTATAAAAGAAATTCATATTTTTCATATTTCAAGTCTTAAATATGAGACTAATTATTCAAATAGTTCCTGCGCGAAATACTAGCAGTGATTGGTTTATCTTTTACAGCGGGCATATCTGAACTACAAATTTTTTTCTGGTGACAAGTATAAATTGTGTGAAAGCGTTGACAGCAATATCGTTTTAAACTAATTAGATTAAAATTTTACTATTATAATTGTAGTTTTGTGTATTTCGAACCATTTTCTGCATATAAGTTAGGAAAATATAATCAATGGTGAAATAAGGTATTCCCTCTCGTGGTGTTGGCAATAAAATCTCCATGACCAATCCCAAAGAAATCATTAGGGAAATTCTCTTTTTCAGCATAGATTCGCTTTATGTTGGCGACACTGTTCGCAAAAATCCGAACTTCAAGAACCTCACAGATTCGTACTAGCTGTCGGAGTGTATATTTTTGTGGTTGATTTATTGATGCTTGTGTGCGTTTCGATGTTACACCCTAACCTTTCCAAGTGGTAAAACATACCGTCGGGATGTACCGTCATTTCCACCTGCTCATATCTTCTTAAATCTTTAAGTTAAGTACAAAGCAATATCGAACGTAACTAGACGTAGTATTAGGATAAGGACGATCATAAAATGCCTCCATTACCTTTAGAGGGGCTCCAAACCCCAGTCGCTAACAGTGTGGCGCAGGGAAGTTTGGGGAACGCACAAGAAGGGAATAGAGGCGGCATGATATCTTTGGGAGTTCTGATAGACTTCATCGTGCAAAGAACCTATCATGAGCTAACAGTATTGGCTGAGTTGTAAGTATTTTAGGGTGTATTTCATTTTCGTCGTTTTGAATGAGGACATTTGTAAGGTTACCTCGAAAAACTGATATGGAACGCAAGATCGAGATATATAATTTTGCTACCCGTACAAGACAATTATTTGTAAGGTTACTTGCTTTGGTGAAATGGGCGAACAGTGCTTCTAAAGTGGAGAAATCTGCTGTATGTATTATATTTAACCTAAAATAGAGATGTTTATATATTTCCTCCTTGATATTTTAGCGCATAATGGCATTTCTTGATAAGCAATCATTGTTATTTGTTGAAACGGCTGATATGTTGGCTAGAATGGCCAGAGAGACTTTAGTTCAAGCTAGGCTACCTAATTTCCACATACCTGCGGCAGTAGAAGTACTAACAACTGGAACTTATGGAAGATTGCCAGCCTGTATTAGAGAGAAAATTGTCCCTCCAGATCCTATTACAAATGCTGAGAAAAGGGCCACACTTTTAAGGTTGAATCAAGTTATCCAGCACAGGCTGGTGACGGGAAATTTGTTACCACAAATGAAGAATTTGAAGGTAAGTCTGGTCTGTTTCAGGTAACATTTTGCAATTGTAAGTTTTGGTATGTTTCAGATTGAAAACGGACGAGTTGCGTTTCATGTCAAACATGAATTTGAAGTATCTTTAACTGTAATGGGTGATGGACCAAATATACCCTGGCGGTTATTGGAAATTGATATTTTAGTCGAGGACAAGGAAACTGGAGGTTTGCACACTCATTAGTAATCTTTCTGTTTGGTTGTTGCAGGCGTTAGATTTAAACTAATAACAATCTCTTTTCATTTCTGATGTCATACAATAAATCTTGTTATTGTAGATGGTAAAGCGCTGGTTCACTCACTCCAAGTCCAATACATTCATCATCTAATTCAAAGTCGATTAGTTGACAATCCCTCACCATTGATGGAAGTGTATAATTGCTTGCATTTTTTCTGCCAGTCATTACAGTTAGAAGTGTTGTATTCACAAACATTACGACTGATGAGGGATCGATTGGATGATCATATTCACGTAGATGACTATGTACCGGGAAAATGTCTAATCGTATCATATTGGAGGTAATCAATTCATAAGGTACAAAACTTCTTATAGTTATTGTGGTGTTCTGCAGGGAATTGACGAGTAAGGGCAAGGATCAAGTTAGTAAGGATCCTCGATCGGAACTGGGATATCGTCTGACAGTGCAAGTTGATCCACACGATCCAGCCCGACCATTAGCTGTATTACATGTTCCCTCTTTAGG
Organism: Chrysina gloriosa; assembly: GCA_038088585.1. Classification (NCBI taxonomy): domain Eukaryota; kingdom Metazoa; phylum Arthropoda; class Insecta; order Coleoptera; family Scarabaeidae; genus Chrysina; species Chrysina gloriosa. The sequence goes on along the minus strand of CM076093.1, from coordinate 21,655,956 downwards.
AAATAAGGTATGGAGTAGGATAAAGTTGATAGGGGAGGGTTGTAATGACACTGTCATGGTTGAGCTCTTGTTGGTGGCGTATTACAACCGAATGGCCAGTAATAAATGACATTTTGCTCTCTATATTGCCAGCTTCTTCAGTATTCTTAAAATTGCAAAACATGTTAAAACCTGAGGAAAGCTTCTACAATTAACCTTCGTTTTATTTTGATTGCAGGAAAATGAAATCGCTGATCGTGCGATACATTCTGAACTTTTATCGATGGAACGATTATTGGTACACACCATTTATGTCCGTACAAAAAGTCGTCTTACAGATTTAAAAACGGAGCTCCAAACTATGTTGAGGGATATCGAATGTAAGTTGCTCCTACCTCCTCCATTTTTTTAAATTAATTTTTTTCAATTCCCATTTGATTAGGCAACTTACAAGGGTCCCCAGCCATCTTGTCCGTCGCTATCCTTCAACCTTGTTTGCGCGCCGAACAACTCCTCATAACAGTCGACACGCATACGGGTATGTTACAGTGTCAAGTTCCACAATACGAGCCGCCTTTAATTCCCGAATTATGCAACACCCTCAATGGCGATCATACCAGACTTCCGATGCTCATCAGTGAGTTACGTTATTGGATTACCCAGAGGAGATGTGAGAAAACTTTGCAACATCTTCCGGCTAGCGCTCACGAAAGGCTTCCACTTTTACATCATCCCGATCATCCTCTGACTAAAATCAGTAGACATCGGATGTATGTACAGTTACATCGGCATCAGAATGTTGTGTTGGTAAGTTGAAACTTCTCTCGCTGTAATTCCTAAACCGTGCTCCAACAATGAACATCATATTTCCTAAAACAAGATCCAGGTTACTTCGACTTTTACGGAGCTCCAACTTTTAAAGAATTATTTCTATCTATCTTCAAATTTTTTAGATTATTTAGAGTTACCCAATTTGCGCCAACAGCACTACAACTATGTGATACGACTGTACTAGAATAGCAACATTGCGCTATACAGATAGCTTCATATACATTGAAACTATTATATATTTGTATAGCGTAATGTTGCTATCCTAGTACAGTCGTATGAAATAGTTGTAGCATTGTTCGTGCAAATTGAATTCGATTATTATTTATTTAAAAAGAAATATACAAAGATATTAACAATTCCTGTCCACCACGTGACTACCAAATTAGGAAATCTAACCAACAGCAGTTGGTAGTACACTTTATACTGTCTTCTAATTGCAGATCGTTGAGTTTAAGGAGAAAGAAAATAGTCCTTGCGAAATTGACTGCTCATTTTATTTGGCTGTGGTAAAGCATTCTAGTATTGAAGATAATCCCGATGATGAAACTATAGAGACTGAAATTCCTAAGGTGTATTTGAAGGTGCAGACGTTGATTGAATTCGATACCTTCGTCGCAACTCATGGTCCATTTACAAATGTCGATGGTACGCCTCTACGCGATCAATTTGGATACCTCAAAGCACGTATTTCGACAATTAAGTTATCATCCTCAGTGGAAAGATCATAAACCCGAGCTTGATAATGGTTGCGAGGATTGTGCTGTAGTATCCCTGACATCAGATCACACCAGCGAAATCCCAATCATAGAATTATTGATTAATACCGTGACAAATGTTTCGCTGGCAACGAAGCCGGCATTTTCAAGCCGAATAAACCTGAGGATGACAACTTAGCTGTCTGATAAAATGAGTTCATTTTGAACCACTTTTCCATTTCTCATATCAGATACTTTAGAACCTGGCAGTCTTAAAAGGAAAGGAGGCATCAAGGCAGAATCGAGCACCCGCAGATCTAAACAGCCGGCGTATTTCATCGCGGAATTGGCTCACGTCGTAGCGATGTGTGATGAAAGATTACCATTTGTGACCTTAGCAACTGAGGTAGGTTTTACTTTTAAAATACCTCCCATTTTTATGATTTCCCAATGTTTTTTTTTTTGTCATTTAGCTAACAAAACGAAACATATTCCATCAAGGCCTGCAAGTCGAAGCTAACGCTACTGGCTTAGTAGTGAAACTTATACAGTTACCTCCGCCCACCGTTGAAATCGGCCAATCGCCAGCGTGGAGGGCGTTACTGAAACGGTTATTGTCTGTTTCTATTCGCGTACATAGCAAGGGGAATTGTAAGAGTTGGATGGTGGAGTTTGTTTTTTATTCAACACCTTTACCGAGTACACATCCCAAAGAACAAGGTGAGAGCAAATTTGTTTTTTAGCTTTATTTCTTCGAAAATTTGGAAGGTTGAGGAGTCGTTAGATCTATTGCGTATGAATCAAGTCGCTTTGTCCACTGCAATTTCGATTAATTTATTGTAGTTAGTTGGAGAATACCTAAAATGATCGATGGTGAATCTCCGTCTTCTATTGCGACTATGATGGGTGTGTTGTGATTGGAAGAGGCTTGAATTATTATACTATATAGAGAAGGCAACCTAAGTTTCGTTGCCCGTCATTAATTACAAGTGACGTCACATGCTTACATGTTGCGAGTTTAATTGAAACCATCAAATTAAAACAGCGCCACCTACAATTGTTATTAAGAATTAAAAATGTGAACGGTCACTTTTGCAATTACTACAGATTTTTTAAGTGTTGCATATCACTTATAAACTATAAGATTTATTGTTAGATTTCTAATTGGTAAAGGTATAAATATCAATATTGTGGTAATTTTATTTTAATTGCAATTCACACATAAATAGTGACGATTCTTGCATGTTAAACAAATTGTCTATTTGCACCTCAATTTTTCTTTTAAAAATTAATAATATTACACACCTAAAGAAATTATTAAACATTTTCTGTGGAAGATTTTATTGTAAATATATTGCCAAAACTTGCAGTCATTATTTTGTGCCATTTCTAAAGCTAGGAGAATTGATATTTTACGGTTGGTAGTGTGAGATCATACATGCGTAGTAGATGAAGTGCAACGAAACTTAGTCTGCCAACTGTATAAGTTTGTTATGGTTGAAGAGCGGGCTGCCACTATAGATTAACTTTTTAAGGATATTTTCCAACGAATTTTACTACTTTCTCATCTCGCGTTGTTCTCTAACTTCTACTTTTTCTTTTGTCTCAATTTGTTATTATCATATTTTTTATAGGGTCCCGAAGACCTGTTTACTTCCAATACGACATGGGTAGTGTTGATACGATAGCGAGAAATGTTGAGTGCCTGCTAAACGATTGGTCTCAAATGGTGCACCTTTATACCATTGTTCACGACTTAAGCGAATACTTAAACCTCAGCAGCGAAAAGTACAATCTCAGTAATATATTTGGGGTCAAATCCTATAACTACAGCAAGCTCGTGCTCTGTTACGGCCCCGACAAAGGTGCCATGATCTCGATCGCTTGGAATGCCACCGAAAAAGTATTCAAATTGGCGTTTGGTGCGAACAACAATTCGTTAAATGCTCATTCGATCATCAGGGAACAGTTAGAGTGCCACTTGAATAGGCATCGAAATCTAGCACAGATCGTGCAGTTGCTACATGAGACCTACGAACCTCTAATATCGATTAGTAAATTGCCGAGTATACCTCAATTGGGTGTTTATAGCGCTGTAAGTACATTTCTAATCTCCATATTTTCAATTATTTTCGTTTGCCTTTTTAGCGACCTCAGGTGCCTGTCCAAACTTTCACCATCATGCCTCAATCCTGCACTCTCATCAGGCTAGCTTACCAAGGCATGTACTGCTTAGAATTACGAGTTCGAGGCGCCGGTTTAGTTTCATTACGAGATGGCGCCTACAGCCGCTTCGATAGGAGCAACGTCGTCGACGTGTTTTCACCTACCCAAGGCTTAAAAGCCTTTCTTTCAAAATACGTCGATGAGAGCGCAGTATTTCGTCGAAGATCTCAATCGGAAGACGATAACCCTCCATCTCCCATTTCGATGGAGATAGAAGGCGGTAGTTTCCTGGCACATCACCGTGGACCGCAGTCTCCGGCGCAACAACGAGAGCCCGGATTGAGGTTTAATCATCCGGCGACGCCGCCATCCGGATCCAACCCGCACACACCGGCTAGTCCGCACACTTCAGGAATGTCTCAGGCGCAGGCTCACACCAGTTTCGGATCGAGCCCTGCGACATCTTTCAGTCCGACATCGTTACCCACCAATATCAATCCGAGTCCAATACCGATTTTACCGCATCCGAGTCCTAGTAATTTGGTTGCGAATTCGCCGTTAAATCCTCACGTTCCTAGTCCGGGTGGATTACTATCCAATCCATCGCCCGGACCAGTTACGAATCTTCCCGGGCATTCGCCTGTTAGTAGCTTCATGCCAACAGGTTTGTATTTCATTTTTATAACCAGTTGACACCTCATTTTTGTGGTGAGGGACGTGATTCCGAGTCAACGCAATTGTTACCGATCTTGATTCCTCGAAAATCAGGGTTATCGCGATCTTCCCTTTTATTTTAAGAAACTTGTCAAAGGCTCCAACCTCAAATAGTCTTGACTGAAATTTGTCACGATCCCTTTCCAACTTCCTCGAGATATTGAAGGTTATCGTAACAATTCTAACGAAAACTTTCAAAGTAAAATAAAGATTGGAATATTAGCCGCTCGAACGCCTGAACGTTGATGTTTTGGTAATTACATGTATGAATTAATTACCCTTTCTATAGGGCATATAGATGGCAGTCCCTTCCCATCGTCACAAAGTATGGCGTCACCAGCTGCATCTAACTGGCCTGGATCTCCGAGCATGCCTAGGCCATCTCCAGCCAGACCTGGGCAGTCTCCTGGAAATCATCCGATTATGCACAGTCCACAAGCCGATCACAAAACAGGTATGTGCTATGTTATTACAATTATTTCATCATCCTCGGTAATTATTTGTTGATTCGAAGGTGTATAGCCTCATATGTGAATTTTGATTGATATTTGCTTCATGGCCAAGACGGTTCAGTTGTAGTTTTTAATTGGGGACGACTAGATATGTATTCGGAGTTAGCTAGACACACTACAAACTTTTAATAGTCTCTCATCATCTTATCAATTTTCTTCTTGTCTACAGGTAGCCATCTATCTCGGGTGTTACCTCAGAGGTCATGGGCAGGGGCTGTACCAACACTTCTTACACACGAAGCCCTCGAAACGCTGTGTTGTCCTTCGCAGCATCCTCAAGGATTTCCAGGACCGGAGCTTGCTCCTTTGGAGAGATTTCTGGGTTGCGTGTATATGAGGCGCCATCTACAGCGATTTGTTTTGAACGAATCATATGTAAGTTCGTTTCTTCTTTATCTATAGTCTTTAATATTCTAAAGTGCTTTGGAAGGGGTATGCACCTTTAAGTTTCAGAGAAAAGATTGCATACAATAAAATACTGTGAGAGATGACAGCATAGGCAACCAAACGTACACTATTGCTATCAAACACAAAGTTCCTAGATTAATTATTTATTACACCTTCGTCTTATTAATTATTAAAAATGCAACAATCAACATCAAATTCTAAATTTATTTTAAAATTGTTATTTAAAAGATTTACAACATGCGCTGAAAATGTTGACCGTCGTTATCTAAGCATGCATTCACCCTTCGTTTCATATTTTCAAAACCTCTTTGAAGGTCCTCCACTGTCATTTGCTGAATTTCATTTCTAATTGCTTTTTCAAGTTCTTGTAGAGTATGAGGCCTGTTCCTGTATATATTACTTTTAAGTCGGCCAAACAAATAAAAATCCGGGGGTGTTAAATCAGGCGATTTCTGGGGCCAAAGACCTTGACTGATACTTCTGTTTTCATAAAATTCCTCAAGATATGTTGTTGTTTATCTTGCTGTATGGGCTGGAACATTATCTTGTTGAAAGAAAGCATTTTGTAATTCATCTTCAAATACTTGTGCAAAAATGCTTGCAAAATATTGGTTCGATCTCTCGGATTTTATAGTTTCTTGAAAGAGAATGGGCTCTATCATATGTCTTCTTGATATTGCAATCCACACCCCAAGAAAGATTTTTTCAAGCTAGTTGTCAAACGATGTTGAATATCATGCAGTGTTTCTGCTGTTAATTTTGTTGGTTTCCCGGAAGACTTTCAAAATTACTTTACAAATGCATTTCTTTTCTTCAAAATTTCTAACAATATTATGTTTGTGATTAACAAAATTGTGACGATTGAACTCTACACCAGGAAACTGCTGTATAAATTGCTAAATTCAACACTCCAAGTCATACGTTCAAGATCCATCTGCATTTAAATTTGCACTACGATAATGGGTTATTAAAATAAAAGCATTTCTTTCTGAAGTAAACGCCATAATTTTGTTTTGTAGCTAAAATTAAAAAGTATAATCCGTAATTTAATGCTTGTAATGAATTGCAAAATTAAGTGTTATCTTACCTTAACGCACTAAAAAATGTCCACTAGTTCTGAAAAGAATTAATTTTTTAAATATTCGACTCAAACAAGGCAATAAGAAGCAATCAAAAGCGAAAATCGAAAATATAAACAAACGTATCACATTTGTCGCCTGTAGATTATTGTTATTTCTTTTCTACCAACTTAAATTTGAAATTTTTCACCGTTGATTTGACCTTGATCTCGGGCATTTTTGAACATATGATATATTGCTTGGGGTCAGTGAGCGGGGGTGTGTCAAGAGGAGAGACCTGTTAGTGTTAAAGTGGCAGGATTGTATGTTAATTATTATTGAGATGAGTAGGGAGAGATGGCTAGTTCTGGGCCAAAGCCTTTTAAATTGATTGCACTCTCCACCTTCCGGGCATCTCCGTCGTTGAGCGCCACCTGGTATCTCTGGTGGCCGGGTTTGGAACTAACATTGCAATGTTGATATACGGGGATCGTTCAAAAAGTCATATACGGAGATCACTCAAAACATCGAGAAAAAGTTTGAGATGGGTTAAAGCGTGCTTTTATGCCAGTATGACGTACTGAGTCATGGACAATTTTTCTATAATTATCACTTATTCAGGAATTGAGCTTGAGTAATGGCATTTTGATGTGTTTTAGCGCTAAGGTCATCCTCACTTTACCATACCTACTGCAAGGATGGGAAAGTTGTCGCTTTCTTTGTATTTATGAAACTGTAATTTCTTTTAGCTTACTGCGATTTCAACGAACGAGCCGGGTGTGATCCATTTCAAGGTTGCCGAAACGTTGCAATGCCGCATCGGTCTAAATCCCCAGCACCTGCAATCGTTACATTTAAAAATTACCCCTCTTGCAGAGCATAAGGATGTTTGGAATGGAGAAGAGCTGCAGGTGAGTAAACAAATTTAAGATCTTCGTGTTTTACCCTCTTGATGTTATTGAATGTGATGGATAAGCTGGATTTATTGAGAATGAGAAAATCTAGGACACTGTCAAAAACAATCACACAGTGTTTATTTAGAGCACATTTAGAACAACTTTTTATCTATCACATGACGTTTAATTGTTGAATTTACGTTCGTTATTCACTTGTAACTCGGCTACTTATTTTTTGCATTTAAATAGTGGAAAGAAAGAATGGTCAAGTGTATCGTTTGTGAAGGGAATTACTTTGAGCATGCTTAAAATAAAATTCTAGAAAATATCAACCGCTTTTTATTCCCAATAGTATCAGCTTACCCCACGTATCTGTCTTACTATTGGATCGAGCAATTATTTTAGCTAGATTTTTAACATACATTTTTACCATAATTGCAGATTATAGAGAAATTTTTCGACACGAGGGCAGGTGCTCCACCGTACAAACCAAATTCCCTATGCGGATTTTGTTCGATGCTTAATGTCCCTGTCAACGTACTCAAAGATTTCGTGCAGATCATGCGCTTGGATATGATGCCCGGACTGGTTCAACAGCAAGGTTTTAAATGGTCGGTCCAATGGATGCTACGAATACCTCCATCCGCTATACAATTAGTTCCTACCGGAATGGCGGGGATTTTAGTGTACAAAAATAAGATATTAGTATTCGTAAGTCCTGCTTTTAACATCACAACTTCGCACGACTACATTTTTCTATAACATTTCAGTTACAAATTACAAGGATATTAAGCCCTCAGTACCCCTCGAACGCCGATCCACCAACGTTAGTGCTTCCTCTAGTGTACGATACCAGTACTAATATCACGCAGTTAGCAGAGAAACGCGATGCAGGTCCAGCTCCGGCGGTAGCAGCAGCTAGTCAGCTTCTGAAACACTTTTCGCAATACCAATCGAATCATATTGAATGTTCCCTATTTCCGGCCGTACGGGAATTGCTGATGAATCTCACGCTACCGTCCGAGCCTCAACAACCGAGCCCGGCTCCCGGTTCGGTCCCGCAAATACAATCTCCAGCTATGCAGATGGCGCAAGGTCAACCGGGATACCAGGTTTCAATGCCCATGAACATGATGGGACCGCAATAGTGGTTGCTGTTCAATAGCAGTGATATTTCTGATTGGTAGCGTAGGTTTTTTCTATTCTGTTGTCGCCTTTGTATTATATGATAGGTTCGTGAGAATTTTTGAAATATGTTTTACTTTATTTTCGTTTAAAGTTTCTTTTTAAAGTTTTTGTTATTTGATTGTGTATTCTAGTTTTGTATATAGTTAAGAGACAGGACGTGGAGTGAGCAATTTCTATCAAGAAATCCAGATTATGTCTTTGATGTATTTAACTTTTTTATAAAGTGTAAATTGATTGAGATACCTTTTGTACATAAATTACGGTAAGAATTAAAGAGATCTACGATATTTAGCTTTGTTTTGTTATGTAACTCACGTGCGCTACCAGTAATAAAAGATCAAAGGCAGTAGGATCTGTCGCGCGATTCTGAATTTCTCCAGCAGAGTTTAACGTGGAGTTGTTCCTACTTTAATATCATCCCGAGATATCTTGCCGACGAACTTCAGGGGAGGCGGATGCCATCAATGAAGACGTTGTCGATACAGAGGCTTTTTTTTTCTACGTGTGAACGCACACGCACGCTTGTCCGTGGTGATTTGTAGCCTTCATCTGCTGATCCAATTATGGAATCTGATGTCGGATGATCAGATGGTGTGTTTGATGTCAAGGATTTTATATAAAATGACGTTCTACATATCATAATTAGTGAAGTGGTATAAATAATAGAAATAAATAAAATATTTTTTCCTTTTATTTAGAAAGTCGTTCATAGCATAATATATTACTCATAGTAGGCAACTCAGCAAAAATAAACATGCGCATGCGCTAACTTGTTTAGTTAACTAACCAATCGACCGTGGCGCTTCATTCGATACCAGCGGGAAATACAAATCTAATTGAAATGTCCGAGGTAATAGATTTCATTTTCGTGATTCCGTTGAAATAGCAAATATAAGTCAATATGATATAATGCCATCATAATGCAACACATATATTCGCAATTTCAAGTAAATCACAAAAACAAAACCAAACCCCTAATATAGATTCTGTAATCAGAATCTAACATATTGTAAAATAAACTCAAGCTGTCCCCTTAAGAAAGGTAATAAAGATAGGAACAAAAGTTATAATTCGATTTCTTATAAACGTCGTTAGTCTATGGAAGTTCTTAATGTTGACGATAGGTGTCTAGTGGTTCACTTCTGAGTTCAGAACAAAACTTTGGAAGCTTTTAGCACTACTGCTTAATAGATGGCGCATTTCGAAAATAAATTGATAACTTTTACCCGAGAAATGTTATAAATAGAGCGCGGAGATTTGAACGTCATGAAATGAATCACATTATTGCATTTAAGTTTTATACTAGGTAGGTGCTCTCTAGTTATTAGCATGATAGAAACACATTAGGTATGCTCGTGCGCACCTAACGATGACGCGCCTTGGGAAATTCCAATGTATTATACACCAGCTGGTAGTGTAGGGAAATAGATAACCAACAACGCAACATCCAGCACTAAAGGCGAGTGATGACGCACATTGGTAAATGCGCAAGAAAATCCTATTTTGGTAAACTTATGAGCATACCTAATGTATTTCTATTATCACAGTTATTAGGACCATTCGGGGGCGAATGCCAGTGGAGATAAAATTTCCCAGAGTCTAGTTATAAGTTACAATTGCTATGAAATTTGCTCGAACGCGGTAGCTCTATTACGAACATATTTCTCCTTCTGTACTAGTTGCAAAAATAATCATTTCCTCAATTGAACGGGAAAGTCGTAAAAGTTTAGAAATCTACGTGACTTAACTAAAATTCGTGCATATCCCGTAGATTTTGTAGCACTTTCATTAAGTATATATACAATCATACACCCTTTAATCGTTCGATGTTGATTTACGTTAAACGAGGGTTTAGTAAAAGTGTATAAAAACAGCAGTTCGTAATTAGAGATAGTAAATTTCCCGCTTTCCCAGATATTTTTTCGGTCGGTAAAATAGAGCAGTGACGTTTTTGAAATGGTAAGGTGGGTAATGACAATATTTAAGTAAATCACTTCTAATATTAGCGCAGTTTGGCCACACTAAACATAAGTAACTGATTGCAGGCTTGCCAAATCACCTCAACATGTTTACGGTTCGTAGCGGATAGTTATATTTAATAACTGCACTGGCAAATATGCGGTATGATGAGTCATCATTCAATTTATTCACCATATACTAAGCACGTGATGGGGTCTGTTTAGATATAAAAAGAGAATCCATTCAACTCTTGACGTCATCACCGATATATGGTAGTGGGGCTAATCCAAAGCGATTCAAGGCATTCTTAATAAAATCTACGGATTTTTCTTGTTAAGATCATCTTGGTTGCATACATTTTCCCAGTCACGTGGTTAATAAAAATAATTGGAAACACTACGCAAAATTCAAGTTGTATTTTTATTTATATTTTTCGAGAACATTACATATATACAAACAATAATAATAATTATCATAAACTTACGCCGTAAAATTATCTTCATAACTGCATAATTATCTCTAACAACATTGGGAAATCAGTACAATTCCTTCTTTAGTTTGCATTAAAATATAAAATCATTCTGTGCGATTCTTATAAACTCTTAATAAAACATCTAAAAATTACTTAAATAACAAAACTTACGATATGCATAACATACGTGCGTAGTATTATACGTATAATGTTGATCCTTATTTTTCCTAATGATAATGAATAATAACAGTAACACGCATTTCGGGACATGTATAAATCAGCTTCATTTCCTATCGCCAGGGCCATGCGCTGCTGGAAAATCGCAACCTTACGGATAGCTTAAAATAGCGCATGCGCCTGGTAGTTGGAGATTGTTGTGTGCTCTACAAGCACCTCTCACAAGATGACGAAGGTAGTGTCTTTGAGCGTCGTTTTCGGGATTGTTGGAAATTAAACTCGTAAATACTAATTTCTCATCTTGTAGGTATAGTGTACTTAAGATTTTATTGGTCCTCAAGTTTTAATCCGGTAGGTTTGGGATACGTGGGATTAATTACGAAATGATTCAGTCGTAAATATAATAATAATAAATGAGTTTGATTTTGTTATGAATTGTTACATCAATAATATCGATGAACGAATTTTCAATTAGCTAAAAAATGTCAATAAGTTATAAATAATGATATGTACAATATCAAAAAAATTCTATGAGTGTGCATGTATCAAAACCGTAAGCACAGATAGCGGTCGATTCCCCCTCCCCCAGCTTCAATCGCAAATGTAAAGGCACGAATTATAAAACTTTTTGGTTAAATCTACACAAATATTGATTTTTTCGATACCATTTACACTTCATCCCCTATTAAGAAAACCATACCCTATCCATTATCTTAACATCTAAAACATTCTAAATATAAAAGATGGATTAGATAGCAGCTGTTTGAAATAAATAGGAGATCCCTCTATTCATTGCAACATCTACCACCATTGAAACTTACGCGAAGAGAGGAAAGAAATTTACAACTACTCCGACTAGATTTGTACAAAAAAACTTGGGTTTCGCCTTTTCTTTCTCACACATTATGCACAGATTCTCAAATGATTAAAAACAACTTCCGTCTATTTATAGCCGGTTATAGACTTACTAAGGCAGAATGCCAGAAATATGCATAATAATTGCAGCAGACCCAAACCTATACTAACGCCAATGATGATGTTCATGTTGGACATTATATGGTCCACCACCACTTGATAACAACCGACCAGATAGTAGGAATTCGTTTCGGATGGTCTCGACGTGCAGATCGGATAGACGGGCCTGAATAGCGTGACGTCACCTTCGAGGACGCAGCAGGATTCCGGAATGACCTTATCGGAATGAGTGGTGTCGAAGTCCTTGTAGTTGCTGACTCCACAACAGTGCAGTTGGGCCTGGAGGTGGTTCCACATTAACGTAATGGCGTTCGATTCGTTCGAGTAGGTGGAGAATTTCTCTAGGGGGTATTTCCGGATGGTTGTCGTTAAGAAATTTTTGGTTTCTACTTCCGCCTGGTGACAAGAAGAAAAATTATGAAAACCTGTGATTCAAAATGGAAAAAGGAAACTTCATTCGGATACTTACTTTTCCTCTATATGCAGCAACTAATCCACCAGCGGTGATTTCCAAGATTAGAATCAAAAGTAGACAAATACCGTACTGAAACAAGAAATAAGAAATTCAATTTTTTCTCAAACAAAAAGACAGGAAATGTCCACTTTTTAGCTAGTAAAAAAGTGAAATTGATGGATAAATAGAAATAAAATGGGTTGGTGAAAGTTTCCCTTCTCATGAAGAAGCCGTCACGACACTTAGATAACTGATTTTCGAGATACCAGCTTCAAATTGGAAAAAGATGTTTCGAAAATTTGCCTTGAGCAAATAGCAACGCCGCTGATTGCATTTTGTCTGTATATTTCTAACCGTGGGCAGAAACTTTTCCTACAGCCTTTGTATTTGGCTAAAACAGCTTTTGTGGAGGAAATGTGAAAAGAAGAAAATATCACTCACAAATTTTGGTTGGCACTTTGAATTATGCTTTCCCTCGTTTACGATTTCGCCGCTGAGGATGAACTTGTTGTTGTAGAAATGCGTATTTCGAGGTATCTAACTTGGTGTAGAGTTATGGTAAGAACCATTTAATTTTAAACTTGTACAATTTGGCTTGGGAGAAGACGGGAACTATCAGATATAAAGGAAATGAAATTAGACTAAAAGTTGGTATAAAATTAAGTAGCAAATTTTCAAGAGCGAAGAGTGGCACTAAGAAATAAAGCAGTCTAAAATCAGTAGTAAAGAACAAAATGGTGAAAGTAAACAATAAGAAAATTGGTAACTAAGTAGACATCTGAGAATTAAGTAGGAACGACCCAAGAGAAAATCAGCAAAGGATTTTAAGCTTTTAATAAGGAAATAAAATCGAAAATGATAAAAAGCATTGCTCATCAATTTTGGTTGGAACCACAATTATCATTATGAGTGATTTCTTCTTTTTATCGTTGTGTCTTCTCCGCTGAGGGTGGTGACTTAGTTGTCGCAATACGTATCTAGATCGGTGTAGTAATTACACAATTTCGATGTATTCCAATCCACTTCATTAGGAATTAACAGCACATCCAGGAGATGTCGAAATGATGAATTTAGGAGTTTTTGTAAAACTAAGAAATTCAAGGCTGATTCAAGATTAGTTGTAAATCAGAAGATAGTTCCAAAGTAGTCGGAAATAAGGAAGTCGGGAGTTAAGTATAAAACTAGGGTTCAAATAAAACCGGCTCAAGAGAAAATGATTGAACCATTGAACCACTAGAAGATTTCTATATGGGAGAATTGGAACAACATCAACTGGAAATCAGAAGAAAAAGATGAAAAACTTAAAAAAAATCACAGCTTGGATATAAAAAATAGACCCAAATGATCGTATCTTATTTCATACAACGCAATACTATGAGCCTATACATACTGTAGTCAATTCATGGCTTGAAAAATGTTTTACTTCGTTGCCTTTCCTTTCTTCCTCTTATTTTAACAAATTTAATTGGAATTAAGTAAACTAAAATTACAATTTTTTTTTAAATCAATCTTTTAAAGACAGCACCGGAACCCAAACCAGATCGTTTTGATTCCTTTGACAAAAGAATCTAATTTGTCAGCGTTTAACCAAGCATGAAACGTTATTAAATTGATGTTTTAACGATAGGATGCCTGTCATGTATTCCACGTACCTTTAGAACATCAGAATTAGCACGATTCAGTGAACACGGTTTGTTGAAAATTAGGGTAATAGTTAATAGATCAATGCTAGACAGGGAAAAAGAAAAAGATGAAAAAGACAGCAACGGATGAGTGATTTATAAAAGGTGTCTTAATATGCGAGGAAAATAAATGATATTTAAAGAGATATTATTTTAATAACGAAGATTGTATGTACGAGGGATGTTTCGAATGTTCCTCGAATTTGGATTTGGTTGAATTATGTAAATCTTGTAGGTCACGCCAGTGGTCAGACACAAGCCTTGATACATTCTGTGTAATATTGTTTGTATGTTTGTTATTTCAGCTTCTTGACTGACGGTTGATTTTGCAGTCATGGAAGACGTAACTAAATCACATTTTCTTTTGAAGTGAAACTTGTTTAGTCCCGTGAAGGTAAATCGAGAATTACAGGGGTGATGAGGTCTGGTGAAAGTGAGAGAGGGGATGAAAAATGATCTAGTAACTGATGTTGCCATTGGTCGAAGCGTAAGAGAAAGGTGTATACTCGCACTACTCAGAGTCGTCTTTTCTATCTCTCTCACTCGATTCTCGCGTTGGTGACGAGTTGACACAAACGGAATCACTGGGAATCACTTATCATTAATCGTCAAGTTTATGCGTATGAGGATTCCTCAAAAGTGTAGAAAGTAGAAATCAAGGTGCGCGTGTTTTGCGCGTGCATTGCATTCATTCAAAGCCATAACGTGCCATTCTGCGTTATCATGAAATAATATAATCTACGAAACGTGTTATTTGACGAATTATTTGTTTTTATTTTGACTTGGTGGTATTGATCATCCTTTTGTTGTTATTTGCTTAATACTCGTTTCAATATTTGATTGCACTTGGGCGTCTTTTTTTGTTATTTGCTTAATATTCGTTTCAATATTTGATTGTATTTGTTTTCAGTTTATGAAGTGCTGAACATATTCGAAATTTCACTTCAGCCGTGTGTTCTATCACACACCCCAAATTTTCGTTTAGAGTAAATGTGAAACTGGCAGAAATCGTTCAATGTGATGCAAGATGATTTGGGTTTTGCAAAATATAAGAGTAGGTTATCGATGAATTGACGCTTTTAAAATTCTAAAAATACATTTTCACGAAAGCAGTGTATTCAATTAAATGGAGATTATATTGAAAAACTACATTGTAACTGAAAGTTGAGGAAATAAAAAAATTATATTAAAATTCTTAGGACTTTGGAAATATGTCACGTAAATATAAAAGTGGGTAAATATTTCGGAATAATTGTTCTCATTTTTGAGATAGGTGGTGAGTGAGTGAGAGGGCCTGGCGAAGTGGTTAGTTTTCATTTCAGAAGGGATATAAATCTTGTCGAAAGTCGGCGAATTCTGGGAGATGTTTCAAGATCACGGTAAGCGATTTTTAAATCGAAAGAGGGCCGCCCAAGCTTCTTCTCAATGGAAAATATAAGAAATGTAATGAAATGGATGAATATCATATTTTTTCAAATTGGAAAGATTTTAGTTACAGTATAAACTACATACATATATCTAGTTCTACTCAAGGGCGTCGCCAGCCAATGGGCTCGGACGGGAGGGGGCGGAGAGGGGGGGATATTGGATAAAAGTTTTTCTTGGAAGGAGGGCCCCCCTGCAACTGCTCCGCTTTGCTTCCCCTTGGTTCTGCACGGTCGTCAACTATTGCATCCTAAACAGAAATTCCCGAAAGATCAAAAAGAGGGACATACAATTCTGTACGATAGTGAGTTAACTTTTTCGCGCCAATTTCATCAGTCAAATTCATCCGAATTTTGCCGAACAAAACCGAATAAATGAATAATTTCAATAATTCACTCAATACCCCGAATGAGAATAACATTAACAACATTAACGTCTGCAGCTTAATAAAATCCATTAAAAACCTCCTCACATATTTAATAATAGAACCCTTGACATTGGTCTCCAGATTAAATCGAGGCTAACCTTGACCTTGTCACGTATTTTATACGGAATAACTTCGTCGTTAACATGCGGGAAAGTAGTTAGTTTGTGCGTTATATATCGATTATTATCGTTAATCATCGTTGATGTTAATGCAAATGATCATGTCACAACCTTGATCGGGAAAGAAAAACGACGTAGATGATGTCCGAGATAGAACTCGTATTAACGATCGAATTACTCACGTTTAGAAGCTTTTTCAATTGTGGGAGTCAATCCACACAAATTAATTTGAATATTTGGAGGAAAGGGACAGCTATAGAAAATCTTTATAGCCAATTTATCGAGATGTTACAAATGAAATGGTCTTTTCGTCTCCGAGTTTTATGTAGAATGTCCATTGAGCTGAGGTGACAAGTGATTTGCTAGTAACACGAAAGTAACATGAACATGATATGTAACTGCAATCGTCGCCGTATACTACTATACGCTTTTATTGGCTTATTTTAAAGATTCAGGTTACATACCAGACACCTAGTCAAATAGCCTTTAATGTTCCCGAAAACTCCGGCTTGGAGTATTCTTAATGCAGACATGGAATTTCGGCGTGTCTCCAGTAAATGCGCCTCACTGATGAGTTTCAAGCGGAGCAAAACCAGTTCGGGACTATAATATCTTATTTTTCGTTTAACATTTTTTCTCGGTTTTCTTTCAGGATGAGTTAAAAACTCAGGAGTTTTGAAAATGGAGCGATATTTACTTGCAAAACGAACACAAATTGTTACAATTTATTTGGAAAATGTAAGACACTATTTCAAATCGGCGTCAATTTCAACGAATATTTGATGTTACACATTCTGCTTGAAAACTTACAATGCGTAAATTGGTAGTCAAATTTAGAAAGACTAGATCAGTTGGTGACGCTGGAAAACAAGGTAGCCCAAGAAGAGCAAGAGCAAGAGCTGAAAATATATAATAATAAATTAATTACCATTACTGCCAATTCTTAATAAACAATGTTTTTAACCTAGATTTTTCTTCTGGTCATGTGGCATTCAGTTGAATTTGTTCACTCTGTACACATAAGTTAACTTCAAATTTACTTTTCAATTTCAAAAGAAAACAATCGCTTCTTAGTTAATTACATGTTTTGTTAATTTGTTAATTAATTAATACGTCTTTTAAGACGCCGAAAGGAAAACAAAATCCGATAGCCTTAATCTTACTTCTGGTTTAGATAAATTTAATCTACATATAGTCGATATTACTGCACAGTACTTTTCGGGACCATTTCCGACGACGATTATCGCGCTTCCGAAAGTTGTTCGGCGAAATGTAAACATACAAATGTAACCATATACTTACGGTAGTCAACAGGCACTGAGACTCTCTGAGCGCACCGCAGTATCCCAAAAAACTGACGACGAACATGAACGCTCCCGCAGCTATCAGTATGTAGGATGCCTGTTCAATGACCGCCGGCTGTGTGAATTGCTGCAAAAGAAAAGATCGTAATGTATCAACAAGAAGCTATGTACTAACAATAAGTCACATATGCTGCATTTAAGTGCATGTTATACAGTGTGCAGCGAGGATATACCATATGTATATAAGATATAGATAAGCATTTTATCAAATTTTAATTAAGACACCTTGTATGGCCTATTTTTATAAAATACGCTAGTTTCACCCACCAAACAACTATTTCACATGCAACATTAACGTCGACTATCACAATACAGGAATAAATTGATAAAAATAGTATGTTTTTAAAAAATTGACCAATCAAATGGGTTATCGCTTCTAACTCTGAAATTCTAGGATATTTTTTCTTCATGCTGATGAGTTCGAAGTAGGACAAAACTAGTCTATTGTTATCGTTCGCTGCGAAATCGGACATAAATGGCAGACGCTCCTTTCTTCAACTCACATACTATTACGTTTTTTTCTTTTCTCCTCTCATACCTCGATTTCTGTGGTTACACTTGTTGCTATTAATTAATCTTTGTTCGTAGTCCATTCAATGCGGTCGAAATCCCTACGTTATCGATTGTTTATCGATCTCCATTCTCACGGATAGAGGGAGCCTTCATGCCTGTTTCGGAGCGAAATTACTATATTTTTCCGATTGACGTATTATTCGGAGACTTTCGGTGTAAGACCTTGGTGCAGTTAAGACTGCGCGAGAGATTATCGTTTGAAATCTCGCCACATTTGTGGATATTACTTCTCGTTTCCGGTAGCTCATTTTGAGATTGGATCGCCGAATCGGTGAATAGTGATTGAGGATCGGAGGAGGAGTAGTTGGAGCGCGTGTTACATTCGTAGCCATTTTGTGTTTTACCCCATTTTAACGGTAAGAGGTTCACTTTATCCTTTTTGGTCATCGTATTCTGAGGTTTTTCTGTTTCTTTAGGGGTTTTAATCCTGGTGGTTTAGTATTGGGATAGCGCAGTATGATGTCGTCGTAGTCTTGGGCTATTTTACTATTGGACCGAATCTTGGTTTCGAGTCATTTTGAGTCATCTTCTTGGACAACGCTGTCATCTGGTCGACAAATCTGATCCGCTGCTGTTCAACTGGACGTATTCCGCCATTCTATCGCATCTGGCCGACTGCTGGCGTCCTATCTGGGGCGAAGCTGCGTGTGCTCGCTCCGCTACTCGTGTCTTTGGAAGTTTACGATCGCCATCTCAACGCACAGCTCCGAGGGAACATTCAGTCGTAACCCTTTGCCACATTTTGCCTTATAAGTCGCGTATTTTTGTTTGTTTATTATTGAAAACCTGTTTACTCATCGCTAAATTCGTAAATTAGCGAAGTGTTTATAAATTGCGAGTAAATATTTAGTTATCGGGCGAGGTTCTCGCATGCCTCCCTTATCAATCATTTTATTGAAGTAGACTTGGTGAAACCATTGTAAACGATAGCGTTTGCTTTTCGTGGACTACTCAAAAATCATTAAAGACTCGTTAACTCTTATGGTGCGCTTGTTTCTTTTTTGTGGATGTTTTCTTTAATGCCGCAGATCATTTCCCAAACCGGGGTGAATAACTCGGAGAATACGAGTAGAGTCCCGTTAATGAGTCTACCTGGAATACTGGGTACGAGTGGAGTCCCTGAAAGGGTACGAGTAGAGTCCCGTGTAGGAAGAAGATAAAATTAATTTATTTTCGAAAATCTTTTATTCTATTTAATCGTTTCCGCCCTAAAATAGACAAGTAGTTATTTGAAATTCAGATGTATTTTTAATTATTTATTCGGAATCATTAGAAAGTACTAGCTTTCTATTTAATCGTTATTTGTTCTTATTAATCCTTTCCGTCTTAAAATATTCTAATGTCCTACCTGCCCTAATTGAGTTTTACTTGCTTCTATAAAAGTGGAAATGAATTCAAAATGAACATCAGTCTAATTTTGCACTCCTTGCGTAAATTTTAGAAGTAAAAATGAATCTTGAAGTAATGCAAAGCGAAAAGGGAAAACCTATTCTTGTTATAAACAACTTTAAGTTTAGATTTCAAAAAATTTTAGCCAATGACGTTAAAAAGTGGGTTTGTTCAGTTGGTGCTACAAAAAAGTGTCCTGCGTTCCTAAAAACAATTGGTGCTAATGAAATTATTGAACTTAAAGAAAATCATAATCATGATCCAGTGAGTGATAGGCTGCTAGATAGACAAAAGATGAGTAATAGTTTAAAGCGTAAAGCAAGTGACGATATAACGGAAAGACCATCGAAAATTATCCACAAAGAACTATCAAAGGTGATATCGAAACTTTTCTTCACAAAGACGTAAAGTGTATAGCAAGAAATATTAGTGCTGCAAGAAAATCTGCTCTACCGTTCAATATACCAAAAACAAGAGAAGAAGTACACCAAGTGTTAGAAAGGTTAGACTTGAAAACAAATAAAAATGAAACGTTTTTGCTGTATAACAACAACGAAAATGGCGTAGTAATATTTGGCACCTAGACGAATTTGGAGTTTTTATCATCGCTGGACAGTTTTTATGTGGATGGAACTTTAAATCTTGTACAAACCATTTTGTTCAATTATTCACTATCCACGGACTACAGAACAACTATTACATCCCACTGATATATATTTTACTTCCGGATAAATCCACCCAATCATATTTAATGGCTTTTCAAAATCTAATCAATTTGTGCAATGACATTGGCAAAATTCTTCAACCAAAATCTGTAGTAGCTGATTTTGAACTTGCGATTCATCAAAGCGTGAAACGAGCTCGGCCAGAAGTAGCTGTAATAGGTTGCCGTTTCCATTTAGGTCAAGCTTGGTAAGTTGTACTTTTTAAACTTTTTAAATGATAATTTATGTACTCATTCTTTGTTTTTCTTTCTATAGGTTTCGAAAGATACAACAGTTGGGAATTTCATCACATTTTAAGAATAAGGAGACTGCTGTTGGAAAGTTTCTGACTTACACGTTTGGACTACAGTTCTTACCCCCGACCAAGTAGGAGAGTGCTTTGCGTTTGAACTAGCTGAAATTTTACCAGCTGACGAGAAAGTCAGAAAATACTGTGATTACCTCACGGATTTTTATGTAACGGAAGACTCTACATTTCCACCTCAAGTATGGGCCAGTTCAGAAAACTCTTCATTTCGCACTACTAATGCTTGTGAAAGTTTTCATTCAAGGTTTAATCAAAATTTTTACACCAGCCACCCGAACATATTTTTGTTTACAAAAATATTGTTAAACTTTCAAAGTGAAACATACATTAAAATGCGCAGTTCTGTTCTTATGCCCTTAATTAAAAACAATAAACTGAGTATTTTTGTTAAGGAAAAAGTGAAAGAGTTTAATGATAACCATATTTCAAGATTTGATTTTATAAAACTTGTTTCTTATAGATTAACACCTTATTATTAAAAATGTATTTATGTATTTGATAAATTTATATGTGCAATAAAAAAATAATAATAATAAACTGATAATTTTTATAACTATATACTATATGTTTTATATATATTTTTCATTTAAAACAATATACATACGAGTAGATATTAAAAAAAAATTATTTTCGAATTTTATTTGTACCTACCAACAAGGATAGAAACTTTTACGTCTCGGGACTCTACTCGTAGTACACCTTTTTGGGATGGGGATTAAAACAGGTAAACGGGACTCTACTCGTATCTCCCCGAATAACTTCGTGGATTCCTGTTTATCCAGGGCTTGACAGGGTAAGTGTAAAACAGGTGGCGCCTTTAATGTACAGCTCTTTCGGTTTATTCAAGCCACTCCCTCGCCGACTAGCTGGCTGGCACCCTGAGTGATAGCAAACTTCCTTCCTGGGGCGAAATCGGTAAGCTTTCTGTTGCGGTTTTAAAATTAAGATTTCTCACTTTCGGGATTCAGTTCAGTCTTTAGTGATTAGATACGGTGCCGCTAATACACGAGGTAACAATACACAGGATACGAAAATACGTAGAATCTACTTACTGGACTCTTTGCACCACTTCCACCGTGCTTGTAATTCGATAGTCAATGATGTTGTTGTACGGAAAGTAGTTGTGTAGGTGAAGCTGTCCAGTCTGTTTTTTGCCTGTTTTAAATCATTGCTTATGCTGTTGCAGCAATGAAAAAACACAATCGTGGCTCTAGGGGGAAAGCAAGTTTAACGCAAGATACTGACTTTTTCCTTTTTTTCCTTTCTTTAGGAATCGCTTGCTAATTTTACTGATACAGTTTTTCATATAAAGAGTTTTGCTGAAGATTCTGTTGAATATGACCTTGAAGGTCTTCCTACTCGTCATTTCCCGAGTCACCTTGTGTCTCTAGCTATTTTGGATAAATTAATTTCCTTTATACAAATCCTAATTCTCATTACCAGCGAAGCACGTGTACCCGGAACAATTTAATAATTGTGTAGTAAGAAATTTGCCGGTGCAATCTAGTGTCAGTAGAAATCCCAATATCGATACTATTACCTCATTCATGTACATTCACTGTAAATGCAATCCTGTATATCTATGAAGAACTATTAAACGCATTAAAAGCTATCTGGGTATGAGTTCGACACAAAAAGTTCGGACGAGTAAAATGTAATAAACGCATGACGAAAGGATGTTCATGTGTCACAACATGTGGTGTAACCGCAAAAACCCTGAGTAATAACGACGAAAGCGAGTGGAATTGGGTGATTGAGGTTGAATTGCACGAATTATTTCAATCGTACAAATGTTTTACGGCGATAGGTACAGG
This sequence comes from Chrysina gloriosa, assembly GCA_038088585.1. Classification (NCBI taxonomy): domain Eukaryota; kingdom Metazoa; phylum Arthropoda; class Insecta; order Coleoptera; family Scarabaeidae; genus Chrysina; species Chrysina gloriosa. Next base: position 21,633,647 of record CM076093.1, on the reverse strand, counting down.
TGTGCGTCAGCGAATACAAATGGAAATATGCACTTGTTGATGTAAATTCTGATGAGTAAACGTTCAAATTTCCTGCTAATTTCTTGTTGAAATTAAAGCAATGGAAACATAGTAAGATGAATTCGGTAAAATCGGGCAACTTAATGCAGTACGAAATTTACTACAGTATTAATCCCATAGGAACATACGAGAGCTGTTCTCTTTGCGTTGAGCCTACTAAAGTGATACACAGTAAACGGCCAGGACACATTTATTTACCTTTTCTCAAAGTATTTTCCCTTACAATCAATACATTTTTGAATTCGTGGAAACCAATTTCTAAAACATTTTTCCAATGAAAATTGGGGAGCTGCGTTAGATTGCTTATTTCATTTTCAAATGTGTCCAACGCTTCTTCGGCTATTGTAAAACGCAAACTTCGTAACTTATCCTTTACGCGTGGAAATAAAAAGAGTGCCAGGTCTGGAGTATATGGTGAATGACCCATCGTTTCGATGTTTTGAACATTCAAATACTCAATCGTTCGAGCACCAGTTTGAGGACGAGCGTTGTGAAAAACAAGTTGACCTCTTGGGCGATTTTCGCGAGCATTCTGAAGAACTTGAAACAAACTGTAGTGAATCATTCAACATTACCAGTACGGCGTTCTTCGTGTGCTATAGTGGAAACATGTCCAATCATTTCAAAAATGTGGCGACTATCTTCTTCTTTGGTTTCTTTTTTACGAAAAGAATTTGATGGAGCCGACTTTCAAAGACTCAAACTACCAATGGTTGCTTTTTAAGGCTGGAGAGTGAGGGCGGGGGTTAGTAGTATACCCATGACTCAGATGACGCGACCCATAGTCCAAGCTATCCAGATCTGTACAATTTCACACGATCTTCTTTTTGAAATGGGGTCAAATTCTGAGGAATCCAACGGGAAGTTTACGTACCTGCAAGTATTTGTGTAAACTGGTGTTAATTGGCTTCACACCGACCTTTGGAGTCACTCCTCACAGTAACATATCAGCCCCCTTCAATAATGTTCCGAATAAAACCAACGTTTTTTCGATAATGACCGTTTCTTAGCTTAGAAGCTCAGGATGGTCGACCATCCTGAAATTCATTGTACCACCCCTTTACGGTATTGAGCAAATACGACTTATTACACTCAAGGTATTTCCTTCAAACATTATTTACGGCCTAAGGCATGTTGGAAATTATAAAAATAGCAAGTCGATAATGCTCTCCGTTCAATTTCATGATTTCTTATGCCAAGGGTTTAAACTTACGTATCTTAAATCAATCAACTGCCATAGTCACTATACACTGAAACAAGTAACATACAATTGCAAAAAAAAATTGTTGAAAAATATGACGGCCTTCTAAAGACCCTCAGCAATTTATCAGCAATATAGCTGGAAAGGGCGATGATCCGTAAAGTTTGGTTTTGGACGCCAGCAAGAGAGAAATGTGCGCTTTGGTCGTCGTAATCCAGGTCGGAATCGCATAGTTGCTAAAATTAGACAAATCATCAACAGGTGCAATATGCGCTAGGTAGATGGGAGTAAAAGAACGAAAGAAGAAAATTGCTTGTGGCCAAGAATTTGGTTTTAATTGTATTCGAAAGAGGAAAGTTGTGTTTAAACTGACCGGCCGAGGAAAACACACAAGATTTTTGTTACTGTGGGTTGTTCTGTGGGGTTTTACTGTGAAATGAGGTGATCATCGCAAGGAGGGAAAGTAATGTCTGTTCTGTGTTATGCTCCACCCCCCCCCTCCGCCTTCATGGACTATAAATTTATTTCGATATGCTCGAACCATACTACTAATCCGTCACGAGACGAGCGAAAAATAGTATAAAACAATGGTGCCCATATGGTGATCTATTACTGGGGGATTTAAGAAAAGTGTTCAAATTAACCTAATATGAAACATTAGAAACGTATTTAGAGAGAGGAAGAGCCTTATTATTTTACCTTTCTTGTATAATGCAGGCATAATTTTAATAAAAAAATTGTTCGGTGGGTCATAGGTAGATTTACCTAACACGGAACAAATACATGAGTGTTACAAAAGGGAGCAACTGTGGGGTAACTTTTACGCGCATAAATATGTAACTTATTGTTAGTTACTTTTGAATTTCGTCTTTCTGGTGGTATTCTTCGAGCTCACGACTTCTAGATTTAACGAGTGTGGCGTATCCCTAAATTCTTTTTTCATGTCTCATTTCCGAAATATTTCGGTCGGGGGATGTAAATCAATTCTGTACTTTTTCCTTTTGGGAGTTGTGTCTCGATTGGGCGGTGTTTCATATTAAAGGATGTTGCCTGAATTTGAATGTCTCCTCTTGAAGAATGCTCGATGGTTCTTCGTTTTGAGTCAGGGGGCACTGTTTTGACCTTTTCTTTTTGACGAGAATCTTCGTTTAGGCGATCCGGTTTGATTTTTAAATTTTTAGCCTATGAAGTGGACTACATTTTGGGCATTTCCATTTTGGAAGTATGGTTTGGTTTAGGGCATTTTCTTTTTGGAAAGCATGATTCGATTTTGAAATTTTTCGTTAGGGCCAAGGATGGCTCAATTTTCAAGTTGTGACAGATCGTATTACGAATTGTAGCATCATTCCTTGCTGTTTTGCTCGGGGACTGGCTCAATTTCCACAGTTTCCACAGTGTTCACTTAGAGGTCTAGAGTGTGTATGTTCTATTTTTAAGCTGTTTGTTTGGGTTAAGTGACTCAATTTTTGGTCCATAATTTTCCAAGCTAAACTGACGCCGCAAAGTAGAAGACAATAAAAAGAGGAAAAGAAGGAATTTCTTCAGGATGTGGTAATATTTAGCGTATTTCTTTTGATAGAATGTTCCTGAAATGAATGAAAGTTTTCTTCTTCTTTTCTTCGTTCGAGGGGACTCTTTACATCATTTACTCGAAATCGTCTGATTTTTAATATTTTCCTTCTGAAGGTATCTTTCGATTTTGCGACTTCTCGTTTTGAGGAATGTTGCACACTCCTGTTCTCGTTTCTATTTTGTTCGGACGTTCGGTTTGTTGTAACTGTAAATTTCGCATCTTCTTTGGTTTTGGAAGTTGTGCCTTGATTTTGGAATATTTCATTTTGAAGAACGTAGCTTGATTTTAGATTTCTCTCTTGGAGAATATTCGAGAGATGTAACTGAAGTCGAAGTGGTGACAAAAAATGAAGTTTCACTTATCGGGCTGATACTAGACCCAAATGAATGAATTTAGACTTATTTATGATTCAAAAATTTTCAAGTAGGTCTTACTATTACGTTCACTATTATTAAAATTAGAGTTTGACTCGAGTTTACTGAGTCAAACTTACGGGCTTGTAGGTGTTCTAAACTGAATTGTTAATGTGGAGGAGAAATGCTACCCTCTAATTTTAATACGCTAGAACAAACGTAGAGACAGGGGGTCCGCCAATCTCCAAAAGATTCTACAGGGCAGGGGTTCTTGACTGGTGGATAATTGGAAACCGTTGGTCTAGAATATTATGAATCGCTTTACCCAAATCTACGTACGTAAAAAATTTAGTTGAAACCGTATCTTCAAAAAGTTTCTTTCAAAATTTGTAAAAAAAAAAAAGCAAAGTACATATATACAGTATTATTAAAAAAATTCCTCAACTTTAAAACTAAAGCTGCCATTCCAAACTAATCTTACACGCCCAGTACACGAAATAAGTATTGTATATTTTTGCGGATGCTACTAATTAAATTGTTTTAAAGGTCTGGTAGATCCCCTCTCCATCAATTCAACGAAGGTTTATTCAATTAATAAGATCGCTGTCGTAGACAGGACCGGGTTTAGAACCTTTTTCTAATTTGAACATCCAGTTAAATTATGAAAATATTTATTCAATAATAGTTGGAATCGATTAAAACGATGATTTCATATTTCGCATTAAATATTCATGTTGCGTCTGTCCCATATAGGGATCTCACTTTTGCTTTCAGCGATTCGACGCCCACAGATCGAAAACGGCGCGATTTGAATGTGAAAAACGAAATCGAAACGAGCGACGTATATTCCAGAGTACCAAATACGAGCTAGAAGCCGTGACAAATTATGGACTTTCTAATTGCGGGGTCCAAGCTATTTATGCAGTTGCAATAATGATGAATATTTCTTGATGGTCGCGGTCGGGTATTTTGTGTAGGTTTGTTTTTAAACCTTTTTCGACGGTTTTCGTGTTTTACTGCGAGGGAACTAATAAAAATGGAAATAATAAAAAAAAAGAAAGTTTTAGAAATGAATTTGGCGACCAAAATGTTTTACTTTGAGTGAGGGAATCCGATGAAAGGTTTTTGGCAGATTTGCGTAGGATTTTATTGCTAAACTTAATATGTCCACTTTGCATACCGAAAAGACACTAAAAATAACAAGAAATTGAAAGCGAAATGGAAAGTTTTAAGAAAACAAGAATTAATTATAAAGAAAAGTTTTTTTCTAAAAATCGCATTCGGAATATCCAATCAAAGAAATAATTGGGCGATGTTTGGGTCAGTTTTGTTAAAATTGCTGTGCTATGGGGAATTCCCGTTTAAACAAATCAGAAACACAGGAATAAAGCAATGGCATTTTGTGTAATATCTTTTGAAACTGAACCCCAATTAGGCTGAAAAAATATGATGAATACATGTTTTCTAAAAAAAAGGAAAAAAAAAAAACAACTTTTTAGAAAGACGCCTTTTTAACAAAAATTAGTATCTTCATGGTCACGACATAGAATCTAAAGAATCCTGGTATCACAAGACGGCCTACAACTTCGAGAGAGTTTGATAGGATTTTATTAGGGGAAATCACAAATAGGTTAGACAACAATAATCTGCCAAAATTATGGAAATTACTTGTGTGTAAGTTTTTCAAAGCAGGTAAACCCTCGACCAGTTTTCTAAACGAACTGTACATAAAATCTGCTTCTAGAAATATTAATAGTTTGCAAAAAATTAACAACGGCATAAATACGAGAAGAAAATTTGGCAGCTTGAAGTAACTGATAAGCGCCAATTACGTATCCAGAAAGGCAAAAACCAGATTAGATAAAATTGTATTGGTAAAATTAATGGTTGCCTTATTGTGCTGGCTTGCTGGGATGTCCCAATCTAAGATCAAAAATGCGTTTACTGACTTGGGATCAAAAACTCTAACGCACAATCGTTTCGAAGCAGTATTTGGGTCGCAACGACTTAAACCCATCAAACCTTTTACGGCGATTTATTGCTGTGAACGAATCTGGATCAACCATTGCACACCCGAGAATAAACAACAAGCAAAGCAATCGATGAGGCAAGGGGGAACTAACACCAAAGACGCCGGAGAGCATCCCATCTGCAAGGAAGGTGGCCACAGTTTCTTGAGGCACCAAAGAAATCTGATTGGTAGATTGTCCAGCAAAGGGGAGGATGGATAACGCGAAATATTATTCTGACCATTTCAATCAATCAAAAAATCAAGGAAGAGAGGTCAAGTCTGACGAAGAAGAAACTCCTCTGTCACCAGGACAATCCCCTCAGCTGCAAGGGTGTTATGGCGATGGTCGAAACGCATGAGCTGCAAATCGAGGACGAAAGCACATATAAACAAGCTCCGTCGTAATCTCTTGGCATTATATTGAGAACGTCCTATAAGCTTGAAAGATATTTAAGATATGCCATCAGATTGTTTTCAGATGGGGAATCCCAAACAAGCTAATTTTTGAAAACATGCAACTAAATTATCAGCAACGGTGAAAGTTGGAAAACTCGCCAAAAGGTGTAAGAACTCATCAATTTCTCCCGCAAATTGGATGTATATTCCAAGAAATAAACGAGCATCAACTAACTACCCGGCATTAATTTTAATTGAAATTCGCGCTCGAATGTGTCGCTGACGTTTCGGTTTACTAGAATCGACAAATAACTGTCAAGCCACTTAACCCCAATTTACCTAACCCAATTAATACTGCACCAGTAGCTGCTACATATTCGTAGGGAACGCCACTATACGCACTTTATATGTATGTAAATGTAACCGGAATAGAATATTTGATGTAATATGTAGGTAGCGTACGCATTATGGCCGATACAGAGGCGTCGAAAATGGGCCACTTTGTCAGCTTATTATGATTAACAACATTGCAAAATGTACGAACCGTCAATGGATACGCACGTTGGATGTTATTATGGCGTTGAGTGCGCGTTAGCATGGAAAAATTTGTAAATTAATCATACTTCGATTAAATGGGGTGACAATAGGCGAGAATTGATTTGGATTTAAAAAGAAAGAACACAGTCCGAAGTTTAGGTGTTGGAAATAGGAGAAAACCGTACCTTTGACCGAATTAATTCGTTTTGAACGATTTGGGACGATTTTGGAAGCTTTCACTTGCAATTTGCGATTGCTCTTACCTGTACAATATTTTCAGTTTAGCTTGCTATTAAATCAAGTGGGATTTTCTCAATTTATGTGTTTATTTCGGCAGGCTTACCATAAATGATGAATCAATTAAGAAGATCTGTCGATCTTCTTGATCCAGAATGATGAATTAATCAAGAAGATCTGTGCATAAAGAAAATCCACAGATCTTCTTGATTGATTCATCATTTATGGTAAGATTACCAAAATAAATTTGTATTTGGGGAATTATTATTCTAGATAAAATCATTTCTTAAAGGGATAATTATTTCATCCGGTACGTTAACTCCGTCTTCATTTTAAAACGTTATTGCAAATTTCCTCTTTGACTATTTTCAACAATCTTGTATAGTCAGATTGTAAGTTCCATTACATGTGACATAACATACTTGGCAATCATCACTAAAGGTCGATGTACAATAGGTCAAGACGTGTTTACGATTGGCTATAACTCGTCCAAGTTAAAAATGACATAATACCGTATTTATCCTAACGTCGAAAAGAAAGGAAATATATTACATGACATTGACCGAACTTGGCAGAAACTAGGTAAACGTTTCTGCCAACGTTTCGATGTTGCGATGGATTAAGTGGTCATGGCATATCTGCCTAATTTTCGTTTTTCTCTTATTTGAATTTTGTTTAACTTGTTTTAGAAATTTGATTATGCCTAGAGGGCGACAACGTGAAAATTACTGCCAGTTGAGTTTTTAGTTCAGGAAAATTACAGATCGCCTTAACTGGAACTGGAACTTGGGAGTGGTGTAAGTTGCGAATGCACTGGACCGTGGAGTGGCATAGGGTTCTGTGATGAATTCTGATTTTGTATAGGGCAGCGTAATGGCTGCATGAAGTGTTACTGGCTCCTAAAACTTTTGGTCAAATCGTAATAATGAAAGAAAAAGTCGGAAACATGAACAATACGGAAGTTCGACATTACAGTTCGAATAACCCACCTCATTGGTCGAACAGATGGAGACTCAGGCCGCGCTTGCCCAATGGAAACGGCATAGGTTTGAGAATTTAGTAACAAGGCGCCACTCTCCAATTATAGAACTGGATCACATCTAAGTAATGGAGTCAGAGAGGCCCTCCAGCTTCTTTCATAGATGATACGAGGTTATCCGAACTGTCTACGTTTTGGATCTTTATCCTGTCGTGAAGCGACCAGCAAAACTACTCTATGTAAAAATAACATGAAAGAAATTTTAAAAAATGAATTGGGGCGAGAAAATGACGTTTAACAGCACATTATTTGTCACTTGAGGTGTAACGATCAAATTAAATTCGATTAAGCTAGCTTCTTACCTAAGATTTACACACTCTTGTAAATCGTTGGAATTCCAGCGGCTTTACAGCCACCTTACAGCTTTAGCCGAACGTAATTAAAACAAGAATATATGCAAGTGACAGGTAATTGTGATTTTCTCCTTTAAACAATTAAAAGAATTAAATGTTTCGTTCCTCAAATATAGTAATAAATAGCAAACGTAAGTAAAACCCTTTTTACCCGAAAACCAATCTGATTCCTCCCCTTAAAATACTTCAACAGAATTGAATGTTTCCAAAAGTGAGAAAACTCCTGTTTATTCGAACACAAATCTCCAATTCCTAACACTAGGTTAAAAGCTTCGAGGAAATTTTTCCCAAAACTCAACAGTCAAAAATATAAGATCGAATAAAAGCTGAACTTAGCGTAACGACTGTTGTCAAACTTCGTACGGTGTGGTGATCGGCATCGTGACGGAAACTTCCCAATATGGCGGGTTTTCTCGCAGTTGATGTAAAGATGTCGGGAAAGCAGCCCCACAGAGTAACCTGAAGACTAACCTGGCTTCTAGCTTCTGCGATAGTTCTCAGATGTTCTCAAAAATAAGTCTTAGCTCTCTACTAGTATATACTATTTATACCAGCCTACACTAGTTCCCTACAACAACATAAAAGAGAAGAATAACGACATCGTAATTACCAAAAAGGAAGGATCACCTCTAAATGAGGGAAAAGCAAATGCTCAACGTAGACGATTAGTTCGAACAGCAACATTAGCGAAAGCGAAACTTCCAGATTTACACAACGATACTATTACACTTCCCAGAGTCGAATTTGCGTGTATATCCTCGACAAACGAGACTTGAAAGCGAAAACGGAATAACATATTGACGGAAAACGACCTGTCCAACTCAACGTTACAAGCAGAATGCCAACATTTTCATCCACAATGCGCGAGTTGTATCAGAAGCCTACGAAAGCGGGGCGCCATCTACGGCAAAAGTTTAAGCAAGAAGACAAAAGTAATAATTACAGGACGCTGTAACATATTCGCTGTTAGACGAAGACGTGGAGAACGTCGTAATATTCAATTTCCCGTTGAAAGGCATTTGCACCGAGCCGTTGGAGTTATAGTATGAGGTGCTATAGCATATGGGAGTAGATCTGAGTTGGTTTTTATCCTAGGCAACATGAATGCCCAATATTACGTTGATGAGGTCGAACCCCATATTCTTCCATATCTTCAGTAGCTCGAAGGCCTACTTTTTTCATTGAGAGAATTTCTCTAAACCGATTCGAAGAGGCCCAAGACAATATCTTGCCAGGGCCACTCCGGTCCCCCGACTTCTCGCCAATTGAACACGTGTGGGATATTATGGGAAGAAAACTGAGGAACTTAGCAAATTCTCCGCAAACATTGGGAGCTCTCCCACACGAATTGCTTGGGACACAATACCCTAAGGGGACATCAACCACCTACTGGAATCAATGCCAAGGGAGTATAAAATGTGTTAATCTTTGGTCTTTTTCTTTGAAATTTTAATCAATTATGACCTTTGATTAGATAAAGGTTTCTGTTAAGTTTGGTCAAAAAATTTGCATCCCTTCTTGGTGTTGCAATTTCTATATCATGTAATATAACTGTAACAAACCGATCATTATTGATTTGATGGATTCAATTATCCTACATAAACGTTGTGCAATTTGAACAACATCGAAGTGTGACACAAGAATATAGGCCTTTTATGTGTAGGAACGGTATTTTCTGCGATAACCTGCGAATAACATAACTTTCATGTCTTTGCAATTACACCTTTTACATAACGCCGTCATATCCATTTACCTACAAATAAAACACGAGTTCCAGTTATCGTACCTTCGAATTGGAGCAATTGTAAAATATTCAAATGCGTGTCAACGACTTCGTCGTCATAAGCCGGCTTTAAAATATTCAGAGGCTGTTCGAGCGTACACATCTACACAAAGTACGACATGAGTACAAATTGATACGATGTGCCTGTATGCGACGTTCGGAGTTCGTATCGGTTTATAATTGCGGTAATTACCTTATTCGGAACGACCTGGCTCGCGATGGACGAAGACAAGAAGAACAATGACGCCCGGTTTGCTTTGTTGACTTTCGCGATCTACTTTGCGGATGGTACAATACGCACTTTGAACTCAAATTATACGAATAATTTGACGCTTTCTATTGGTAAGCTCGTTGTTTATCACAATGCCTAATAATGCACTATAATTTTTTCTAAACGAGTTTAGGAAATGTGCCCCATTGCATTACATTACATCAATATTTGGAGAAAGAGGGGGAAAAGAAGAAAACGCAATTATCGTGGTGTTTTGGGAGGGCAGAATGCTTTAAAATTCAACAAGACAATATAATATATACTGTACTAGGTGTCCCGGCAAAATTTTGTTTCGCCCAATTTTTTTTTCGACGAAGAAAACATCCAATTTAGTCAGGTCCTTCTCAAGTTTTAAACATCCGAACAAGCCACGATCCATTTTTATATATACAGATGTATAAACAATTGCCAATGAGAACGCCAAGTGTACGAAATAGAGAAATTCCAGAGTATTTAAAACGGGCCTAGATGGCGGAAACGTCGAATAGTCACATTAGGGCGTGTTAAAATTGCATCTAGGCAGCACAAACGATGGTTTCTATAGTCGACGTGGGCTCTATCGGTCTATATAAGGAATCGTCGCGGGAATTTGAAACAAGCAATTACACAGCGATTCATTAATTAGGATCGAAACTGGATTTTTACACGTTGATCCCTTAAAATCGATTGAGTACCATCTTACCATCTCCATTTTTTTTATTTATGAGAGATTCTCACTAGTATACTTCAATCGATGTAAGTGTTCATCACGGGCACCATCGATGCGTACCGATCTAGTCTAACACATCATTCAATAAGTTGGTATGATGTCATATAGATGGCGTCACTATTGACAAATCCATATGATTGTTAAGAAGTACCAACCTTCAAACGATACGTGTCAACATTTTATGACAATCTGACGTTTAGTTCAAAAGTTACAGTGATTTTAGTGACGCTACTTTTGTAACTGTTTAAAACGATGTAAAAATCTGAATTTCGCGTGGTGATAAAGCATTGCTTCTTAATGAGGAAAAATACGGTTCAAGGAAAGCAATGGTTTAACAAGTGTTATTCGGATTCTGCTCCATCGAGATAGATGGGAAGTGATTTGCTGATTTGACTTGATTGATGATGATTCTAAGTACTCAAATTCGGCAGTTGATCCAGAAAATATAAAAAAGTCCACAAAATGGTTTTGGACTATCGTACATTGAAGATATCAGAAAGCAATGTTTCCACCATTTTTAACTAACATTTGAGCATGAGAAAGCTCTGTTCGAAATGAGTACCTTCTTTGCTCATAGTTGATCAAAAGCAACAACGCTTCGACGATTCAGAGCGCTGTTTGGAGTCGTTTCAGTAAAAAATAATTTTTTCATGCGGTATGTGACAATGAATGAAACATGGATTTATCACTACACTCCAGAGTCAAATCGGTAATCGACAGAGTGGACAGCAAAGAATGGAAACCGTCCAAAGCCACCAAAAACGCAAGTATCAACTGGTAAAGTTTTTGCCTCCGTATTTTGCGATGCGCACGGTATTTTTTCATCGACTACCTTGAGAAAGGAAAAACCATCAATAGTGAATATATTATGCCGCTATTGGTGCGTTTACAGGAGGAAATTGCGAAAAAGCGACCCCAAATGAAGAAAGAAAAAGTGCTCTTTCACCAAGACAAAGCACCGTGTCACAAGTCCATCGCAACAATGGTAAAATTGCACGAACTGCACTTTGAATTGCTTCCCCATCTATCGTATTCTCTGGATCTGGCTCCCGAGTACTATAACCTGTAGTGCAGATCTAAAAAAATGCTCCAGGGAAAGAGATTTGGCTCCAAGGGAGAAGTGATTGCCGAAACTAATAAAGATAAATCGATCTACAAAAAGGCACCGAAATGTTACGGAAGAGTTGGAAAGAATGTATCACTATTGAAGAATGTTTGTACGTACGAGAATTCAATCAAAAATTCCCCCAATATGTACTTAAATCAGCTTTTTGCCGCTATTTAATTCTACTATAGTGCTTATTTCGAAATGAAAACTATTTCTCACAAAGTCGCACTGACGAGCGGTATAACGGCGAAACGCGTCTGCGACTGGTGAAAGTAGTTTTCTAATTACACATTTTCCCACGGTCGGTTAGCCGAGAAGCGCGACTGCAGGACTCTGTCGCAGCTTAGTTGTCAACTTCTGTAGAATTAAATAGCTGCATAAATGCGCATTTAAGTACATATTGGGGGAATTTCTTAATTGAATTCTCATATAGACAAACATAAAAAAGCGTACTAGAATTTATAGTGCTTATCTGAAAATAAAAACTACTTCTAACAAAATCGTACTGATGAGCGATATAACCGCGAAACGCATCTGCGACTGGTGAAAGTAGTTTTCCAAGGAAACTATGTTAGTGAGTAAAGTCGAATTTTTCCTAAAAGTTGTTGTTTTATTAGTCATCCTACGAACTTATTGAGTAATGTGTTATGTTAAATACTTCATGTAAAACTGAAACGATGTCTCTTACTACTCCAAACCATCAATTACACCGTTGGACGATAAACTCAGAAGCGTTTTAACCGTTGCATTCGTTTGTTCGAAATGAGAATTGATATTCATTGCGAAATTATGAGATTTTGCGAAGCAATTTCAAGCTTCGTTAATATACTTTTACGGTTAACTTGACTCTTATAACTTCTTTACTTCGTAATAAAGAACTGAGTGATACTGATTCGTTAACCAAACGGAATGGAACGGTTTTTCTTCGTCTGACAGTTCAATTGACACATTAACCACATTTTGTTTACAATTAAATTTATGTACGTCTTAAGTAAACACATAATAAATCCTTTAAACCGTCGCCATAATTACATACACGTGGGATTTAGAAAAACAATAGCGAAGACTTACAAATTACATACAAGACGTTAACATCTTTAAGCCGCCTATTTAAGTATTGCAATTGCAATTTTAACAATAATATTTACTTCCGTCATTAAATTCCAAATCTAGAATTTCAACAACCACGCTTAGTAACGCCTTTGCAAAATATAAATTGTCTTCGCTTTGGCCAATGATGCAATCGACGATAAGAAACAAACAACAAATTGCTTCGAAACAGCTTGAAGCGAGGAAATGTATTTACAATCGGGTCGAAGAGGACAAAGCGCATAAAATACGAATTTTCATTGCATAATTTTAGCCAAGCGGTTGTTGCTACACCCAATTGTCTTTCGCGATTTGACGACCTAACGAATTAAGTGTGACCTCGAGATGATCATTATTAATTTTGAAGGCGAGAAGGTCGTTTAAGTAGATGGAAAATTATTATGAACTCGTCGGAAAAGTAACCTAGCTTTTACTGCGTGGTTAGAAGAAAATTAATGCGTTTATAGGTGTAACGCTCAATAGGTATGAGTTTCAATAAAAGGTGAAGAAAAAGGCACTGGGTTAATAGCAGTTAGATAGAATTAGAGAATCGATTTCTTTTCACAAATATTAAATAATTGTAACTGATATTCTTCGAGGCATGGATTATCAAAATGTGTCAATAGGAATCCTGAGAATGTCCAATCATATGATGTACGAGAATACTAAAATTTTCAATATTTCATCGAAAATGCAAATAAAAAGATGAAATATGTTTAGGTTCGATAAATAAGTATCTAGAAATATTCTCCGTCTTGTAATTTAAACGAACCAAAGAGCTTCTCAAAGATGCAAAAGTTTGAGGTACTAGTGAAGCAATTGCATTCATAATTCTTCTGCACTATTTAATTTTAAATAATAAATCATTTGATAAGTTGCAGTGTATTCATTTCTGTCACCTCGTTGAGACCAGCTCCCTCCTCCTGGTACAAACTATAGAGGCATTACACTACTTGGTATTATTTCCAAAATTTATGAACAAATACTTGAACGAGGACAAAGGAATATCATGGAAAAACAATTGGCAGAAGCTCAGAGTGGGTTTAGGAAGGGACGAAGCGGTCAAGATCACATCTTCACAATAAAACAGATGACCGAGAAAACCAGACCGGAGGACACACAAGTATACCTTGCTTTTTTAGATCTGGAAAAGGCTTTGGATCAAGTATCACAGGAAAAAATATGGGAAAGCTTACAACAAAGAATCACCAAGTCAAAATTAATAATCGCAATTAAAAGTTTGTATGATGATAATAGATGTTATGTCAGAAAGAGTAATATGAAATCAGAGACATTTCGGATCAGTGTAGGTCTGAGGCAAGGCGGAGTAATGAGTCCAACATTATTCATCATTGTTATGGATGATATAATTAAAGAAATAGAGAGAAAAGTTAGCACAGTACACAATACATACAATAAACTAAGACCAGTGGGCTTATGAACATGTGTTTTTGCCGATGATTTGATGGTTGGTGCGTCAAAAGAAACTCACCTGTAAGAAAATCTAAAAATGTGGGAAGAAGAATTGGATAAACGAAATATGAAAATTAATATTAGTAAAACAAAAGTGATGGTCATAGCAAAGAGCAACAAGAAACTGAATATAGAAATAGACAAAGAAAAACTAGAACAAGTAGATAGCTACAAGTACTTAGGCGCTCTAATAGATCGTGAGGGAAACATGGAACATAAAATAAATGAAAGAATTAGTGCTGCAGTCCGAATGTACTTCTCCTTAAGTAATTATTTTATTGGAAAGAAAGAAATAAGCAGGAAAACAAAAATGACAGTATACAAAACTGTACTCGGGCCAATTTTAACATATGGCAGCGAATCATGGGTTCTGTCGAATAGACTAAAACGGCAATCGATATGAAATATTTAAGAAAAGTTAAGGGAATAACCAGAAGAGACAAAATAAGTAATGAAGCAGTAAGAGCAGAGCTAGGAGTGGAGTCAATTTTGGACGTCATTGAACGGAATCAACTTAAATGCCGAATGAATGATAAGAGGCAAGTAAGAAACATATGGCAAGCGAAATCACAAAAATCTAAAAAACGAGGCAGACCTACGAAAACATGGAATGATGAATTAGCAACGGTGCTGAGGAAAACAGAAGTTTCTTGGAATGAAGCTCAGAGAATGAACAAAAACAAGAAAGATTGGGCCAAATTTGTTCACGCAACAGAAAAGTGAGAAACAGTCAAATTATATGCCTTATACCTATTGGTAGACAAGGCGTGGATTATATATATATAAATCATTTGGTAAGTTGCCACAGTGTATTCATTTTTGTCGCCTCGTTGAGACCAGCTCCCTCCTCAAGAATAACAACCCAACAAAAATAAGTTTTAGGAAATTGGGTAAACTAAAAATCTCATAAAAATATAAAGTTTCTCAAGTTCAGAACTGAGGAGGTTAAGTTAAAACAGCTTGGATTTTTGGAAACCTTCGAAAAATAGGTGGAAACCGATCTAGATCTGTTAAGACCTGTAAATGAATCAGGCCAACATTTCGATATAGTCATCAGCGACACGTACATAAATCATCCTTTCCTAAAATCTCCACGCAATGAAAATCATATCTGATTCAAAATAAACACACAAAGCGACAACATATTTGAAAGGTTTTATGTCCTAGATTAAGGGTAGATAAAGAGCCAGCACAATAAATCCTCTCATGGGGGTGTGGGCGAGTCGGGCATCATAACGTAATGGGTAATGAGAAACGAGTGCATAATGTAGCATTATGCTGGTGGCCGAGTTCAACAACCCCTCGAGGGTAATCAAGCAAAGCACACCACAATGGTTTGACGAATGGAAATCGTGGAATCTCTTCTTCGTGCAGTTCCCGGTTGCATCGACGTAGTCGTTTATTTAATATTTTAACCGCCCCCGCTCCGGTGGATACTTATTGATTTTTGACAGAACTGCTTTTACTACTTCTACCCCGCTTTGAATAGAAAACAGATTTTAAAGTTTAAAACGGCGCGAAGCGAGATGTTGTAAACGTAAAACATGACATTTTTACATACTTACAACGTATGTATGTGTATAAATATACACAAACAAAGCACATGAAGACGATTAATCTCGCCTACGAAAGTAAACAAACTCCAACGAGCGCGTTTCGAAAATGGTCACCAGATTACCTCCGAGTCCACCCTTGATAGTGTATTGCTGCGTTCGGAGGTTGTAGAAGTGCAAATACTACGACGGGGCTTTAATAATAACCACACATGCTAATTAAAGTTCGGTGAAGTGGGAGTCCTAGAGTTTCGGTTTAGGATTTAATTATATCACGCTCTATATGAAGCTGGAGAGGTGCGCCGTCGAGTAGAAAGTGAAAATGTGGTGCTTCGATGTAGAATAAATGGGAGTCATATTGAACGCGACAGATTTACTTGGGTGTTAGTCTCGTTTAACTTTTCTTGTCTTTTTTTGTTGATGTAAGTACGTGGTTAAAAAACCTTCGTAACTCCCCTGACTAGGAAAAATTAACGATGAAAAATTCAGCGGGGGTTGATTATAACTTTTGCTACAACCTAATCCTACTGATTTCCAAATCATCAAAAAACACGTGGAAGTAGTAGTAGTAAGAAATACGAAATTACCATGGCGAACAAATTTATTTTTGGACAATTTTGCATAAAATCAAATATATTTAATATCATATGCGATGAGATTGAAAAAATGGTAAGATTTCAACACGTACACTCCAGCGCAGCAAGGATGCATCTTACCCACTGCACCACACTCGCTTTGTTAATTAATATTAACAGTATACAAAGTATGGCAGAAAAGGCTTTTGCAATTTTTTCGAGAACTAGAGCGAATGGCTACAAAAGCTGATAGCCAGGTATTCGGGGAGGTCCCCTATAACATATTCGAGATCCATCAAAATCCATTATTCACAACCTTGACGTTCTCCTTGTGAGACGGCCAATTCAACTTGATGACGCCCTTTTGCTCTTTTCAGGATTTGCAAGCTTTACTCCGCACACCCCCTTTCTTTTAGGTAAATTTTGTTAATTTTTTCGGCATTCAAGTCGGTAAAGAAATACAAAGTTCCGAAACCCTTCTCAGAAAGGCACCCCCAAAACATAAAGCTTGATAGGATGTTTTACAGTCCGTTGGAGTACTTTGCTTGCAGTACTTGTCCAGACATGTTTGAGGCTTGGAAACGCCCAAAAGGATACTTCATCGGTAAAGATGATGTTGCTCCAGTCACGATAAAGTTTTCTTGAGCCCAGGCGAGGCGTTTCGCAACGTGTTTTTCACTCAGTAATGGTTCCAGCAATATGCTCTGATATTTGACGATATTATCTCGCAAATGCCTATTAATTGTTTCGAGAGATATTTGTACACGTTTTCTGCTCAATTGTATTGACACCTTCGAGTAAAGCCAAGGCAGAATTTTTTGAAAACAGAGCAAGAATCACTTCTTCAACTTCATGAGGCACCTTTCCAACACTTCCACTATGTGGAAAATCATCGACATTTCTAACCTCTAAAAACCGATGTACTCACTTGATTACGAACTGCCGCAACATTTTCATGTATTTTGCTGCAGATGCATCTGACATTGTAGGTCCTCCTGGGAGTATAGACAGAAACACAGCCTTATAACGCATCGCCTAAATAGCACTCATTCTTTTTAACCTGCCGGAATTAGACTAACAATAAGTAGAACAAACATCTAGCTACGCTCTTACATGACAGACCATCCATAATGTGAAATGATGGTCCAAGAGACACTTTAAAATTAAACAAAGAGGAAATGACACATTAACGAAAATTTTTTCAACACTGGTACTCCAGTGCTCGGATCTCTTCTTTATCCAAGTTTGCAAAATAAGGTTCGTTGCTGCGATGAGTTCCGAACTGAGCCCGTACTTTCTCCCAGCAAGGAAATTTATTTAAAGTTTGGGTCTTAGGAAGAGGCCCGAAAGAGTCAAGTCAGGTGAATAGAGTCCATACGGTACCACTTTGATTTTCAGGTCATGGATTTTGACAATCGCCGTGACAGTCTTTTGGCTGGAAGTGTTGTCCCGATGAAACAGAACTTTGTTCTTCGCCTAATATGTATTGCCTGCCTCTAGCTAGATAAACTATTAGTACGAATCTTTTAGCTTTCAAAGAAATAGTGGCCATGACCTTGCCTGAAGATCGGAGGCTCTCCGCCTTTTTCGATGTTGGTCTTCCCTTACCTGTGCATTGCTTTTATTGTTATTTGATCACGGGAGTAAAACGGTGGGTTCAGGATCTGTTCCCAGTAACAAACTGCCCCAAAAAGTTAGACTCGATTAAACTCGTAGCACGCCAAACACTATTCCAATACTCGCATGCGTTTGCGACCAATTTCCTAGTTGCTTGCAGCTTTTCTTCGCCGGAGTCAGCAAACCCACCTTGCCGGCAACTTTTTTATTGGCCAAATATCAGTTAGGATATTATAATCTTTCGATATATCACCAATCTCAGCTACTTCTATCGGTTCCAATTTTTTGGACGATTTATTTGATTGGGGCAGATGTTAGTCTTGCAGAACGCTCAGTGGCGTGAGTGCTCCTACAATCACGTTCGAAGCCCGCAATACACGCTTCTATAGCTGTGATGAAAGGAGGAACTAG
Source organism: Chrysina gloriosa (assembly GCA_038088585.1). Lineage (NCBI taxonomy): Eukaryota > Metazoa > Arthropoda > Insecta > Coleoptera > Scarabaeidae > Chrysina > Chrysina gloriosa. The sequence continues at coordinate 21,615,298 of CM076093.1, read as the reverse complement.
GTCTACACCAAACTAACGTTTGGCTCCGTTTGAATCTCTGCAGGATAAAAGAAGTCTTTCATCGCGATTCGCACTTCCTTCTATATTTGGAAAATAAGGAAAGTTTAAAAATCGCATAATAAATGCAATACAAAGTTCTTTGAAGAAAACCCAGGGTATACTGAAGAAAAGTGCTGTTTCAAGGCGGCATTGCCAAAAATCTAGATCGAAAACATTTCATCCACTCCTCGCAGAATAGATACGGAAACAACCATTATAATATTACGAGGAAGCATGGTGTAATTAAGATGGTTGAATTACCTGAGAAAAATTGGTGCTAGAAACTGTAGACGCTTGAGGCTGGAAAAAAGCGACTATAATATTAGAAATTTGGGAAGATAAGCACGCCGCGAACATTCTGGTGTCCGCAAGCACATTAGGTTTTTGCTACGTGGGAGACATGTATTTTAGCCTCCCCAATCACATTAGTTTTTTGATACAAACACTGCAGATAATTACAGATATTTGGAAGAAGTAATTGGTATCCATGATCCACCTATGAGGAGAACGCCCAAAGCCAAAAGGATAGCAGATGCAAATGCTTACTTTCTTAAGTAAAAAGATAAAAATGCAAGGATCACAAGAAAATCTCTTCCAGGAAGATGTGTTTCTTCTTGCCCGATCTCATCACCCTTTTCCTATTTCCAACAACTTCGTTTTTGCAAAACATCAACATTTATACTGTACAATTAATCGATTCTAAAATTAAAACAATATCATTAAAATCGTTGTATTTCGCAATTTTCTAGTCGCTAAAATAAGATTTGGTTATATAATGTCTCGCAGTTTGTTTTTTAAGAAAACCATATAAGTGAATATAACGGTTCCATTATGACTACACACTGACTAATAACCGCATTATACAATATAAATATAAAAACGTCGATCGATGTGGCTACATGCAAGCATACATAACTAACTGTTGATTATCAGAAAATAAAAACGCACAAAGGTATGAAATATTTCCATTAGCAATATTATGCAGTTCACTTGACACTAACTGTAATAAAACTTTAGTTAGAACAACCTTGACATATCGAACGGCTAGAATTACAAGTGCTATTACATACAACGACAATTTATCATTATTTAATATGTCAATAGAATATCCACAAGCTGATTCAACACCAGACACGAGCTACGATTGAAAATAAAAAAACGTGAAAACATATCAAAGAAATAAGAAAGGAATTAATTAGAATTAATAACTTTTCTTGTACGGCTTTAGATAACGATCTTATTGCAGATAATAATACAAGTAACAAGTAACAGTACACAGTAATTACGAAATCTAGATAGTTCACTATCAGTGATAGAATTTTTATCTACCCGAAAAGTGGATTGAAAATCAGCATAGACTGCAAACTAAGTTGTTATTGAACACTATTATTCTGTGAGGAGCACTTCCAATCCGAAAAATATGCGACCGTTTTCCACGCTGAGGTATTTGTAGTAGCAATCTGTGCTAAAGAAATCAGAGGCAAGAAAGAGGGAGGGGGAGGAGACTGCACAAATAGAAGAATAAAAATAGTATCTAATAGTTATAAGACTATTATAGCCGTTATGGAGCCTATGCCAGGTCTAAAATGGTAAAACATTGTAAAGGCGCCCTCAATGAACTGCCATGGGACAACAATGCGTCTTTGATCTAGGTGTCAGGACATGAGGATATTAAGGGTAACTTATTTTCCGCTGAACTAGCCTTCTTAAGACCAGAACCAGTATGCTGGATAACAAAAGATTTCACCGCCTGGTAGATCTGGTTATTCAAAGAAGGTCAAATCTACACTAAGAGACTATTAGGTTAGGAAATTAAAATATATATTAAATATACACCCGGTCTAGTAATCACACACTGCTCCTTGAAAAAGCCTTTACGTAACATGGAAATAGTAACCGAACCGTGATGTAAGAGATGTGAATTACAAGATGAAGCCAGTAGGCATTTTATCTTTGCCTGTGAGGGACTAAAGGAATTCAGGAGGAAGCACTTGGGAAAGGAAATACCAAAGCCTAAGAGAATACTCAGGCTTCCTTTTGGCAAGATAGTAGCCTTGGTGGAGGACACGCGATTGCTCGAATGAGAGTGAGACTGTTATTGGGAAACGGTATAAAAAGCATGGTGCTTCAGTGCTTGGTACCCTAAGAAGCGAATGAATGAATGAGCAACAAACAATGGAATCACACTCCGAAGAAGAAAACTCATGGAAATCTTTTTCTTCGATGTTCGTAGAGTTCTTGGTTCTCCTCGGAAAAAGAGGTGGTTTCATCAGTATTGAAATGTTACCAATGAATTTTTTTTTAAATAAAAATAAACCATCAAATGATGGTGGATGGTCAGGACTATATGGTGGATGTGGTAACACATCCTAAACAGCTTCGATAAGTGCCCAAAAATGTGCACGGCATTGCATTTTCATGGTCGTATACAACATGATTTGTCAATTTTTTGTAGCTCTTGTTAAAATTATTCTTCATTCTTCATCAGGTGTTAAATGTACATACTTGACGCAACCGTCTGGGCTCCCCTTTATTTTCTAAAGCGAAAAGGAATTAGATGGCTGCTTTCGAAGGAAAAATAAAGAACAGAATTTTTTGCTCAAACTGACAAATAAACGTCATTCTATGCTTCCTTTATTCTGGTTGGTTGGTTGGCGATTACCTTTTCGAACTGACTAGTAACTATGTCTTCCAGTTACTTTCAAAGCGAACTGAATTTCGTCAAAAAATGAGTTGGAGGAATCAATTGTTTTATGGAATCTATCAAATATGATTAAGTAGATGCCATTTGTTGCTTTTGTTTCTGTTCTGATTGGTTGGCGATTGATATTTGGAATAGATATAATAAAAATTGCTTGATTTCTTACCATATTTCATATTTTTCACCAAACATGACTTGGATAAATCGAATTGTGGCTGAAAACTGTTACATATATGAGATTTGTTTCTATCTTATTCTTTCCGGCTGATTTATTGGTGATTACCTTTTCAAACTGAAGTAGTAAAAATCATGTTCTCTTAAGTTCTTAAGTCAGGTGGATTAGACAAAAGGTGAGTTAAAGAAATATCATTTTTTGTTGGTAACTGTCAAATAGATGTTTTGTTTCAATTTCCTTTGTTCTGGGCTTGTTCGTTGGAGTTTGCGCTTCTTGGAACTGATTTTAGAACGATTATATTTCCACCCTTCGATCCTCAAGTCACAGAAGTCCTACGAAAGTAATACCAAAACTTTCTTTTATTATTTTTGCAATTAGTATCACGTTTGGAGGTTGTTCAAGTTGGTATATTTTGTTTGCCCTTTCACATTGTGGTGAGTTACCCATTTCTGCGAGAATGGATCATTTCCATTACATCTCTTAAGCATATCGTAGATATTGGCTAAGGCCAAACCACGCTACGTTAACCTTTTTCTAAGAGGACACTTCACTCGTTTTCAGTGCCTTAGTACCCAGTATCTATTGCGCACGAATCTATTACGTGAATTTCTTGTATCTTTCAGCGAACCTCCGTTTACGCAATTGTTTTAACGGCTACCTGATTATCACTACGATATTCCTGTTTTCTTCAGATCATACTTCAAGACATTTGAGACATAACTTAAAACGTGTATAGATCTCGTTATTTTCACTTCTGAATGCAGCTGTATAAATTTAAATCCAAATTCATTACCTCGAGACAACCACGCAATGTAATTTTTAAAACAACCAGACCAGGTTATTTTCGAGAAAGCCTCTCCCCACCATCCAAAACAACTCGATGGAATGTCAGAATGGCCCTTACGTAACTTCGATAATCATCTGTGTCAAAATGTACGAAGAAAATTTATAAGGAAATTGGCTGCGTGACCGGTCAGTGAAAGCCAATTGCCGGTAATAAATACTCGAATCGATCGAGTCTAGTCTGCGGCAATACAAGGAATAAAATAGGAGCTTTCAATTTCGAAATAATTGGATTTACCGACAGGTGGATACTTGTTATAATAATTAGAATTAGACGATTGTATCATCCAAAAATATACATGTCGTACGAGTAATTGCCTAAAAATCAGTCGCTACCGATTTGTATTATTTTTATTTCCTACTTTCGAATTTGGAGACTTTTATATGAAATTTCCCTCGTTATATGAGCACGCGTGTCGCATTTATAAAATTAACGTTACATAACTGTAAATTTACGTTCGCTATGTTAATGCGCAACTAAATACATATTATTTCACATTAAATATTGTCATTTTTCGGTCTAAATGTCGCGAAATGAACGTGTGATATGTTATTACCGCGGGTTTATATTCCACCACTTTGCTTATATGGAATGACAAGACACATTATTTACACTTGCTAAATACCACCTTTGCTTGTACTGTCCTTAACGACAAGAAAGACACGAGAGATTGTTATTGATAGCAACGTAAATATATAGGACCATTGTTGGTGTTTGAATTCTATTAGCAAATGGGATTGATTATTTACCGGTTTTGTTTTGCCGGTGGGTGTTTACTAATGCCACTTGTTTGCACAATAAAAGCAAATTGATTGAGTAATGAAATTGGAGCATTTGAAATTTCGCAAACAATTTCTTACATACTATGATAACTTTTTAAAGCGCTGGTTTTGCGGGTACGCCTAGATTTTTGGTAATCATCTCACTTACCGGTAGGTGTTGATTTGGAACCGCCTTTAAGAGTCCGATGAAGGAATTTTTGTCCACAGCTAGCCATATTCCCACGGATAACACTACAGATCCAGCCAACTAGAAATAAATAAATAAATAAATAGTGATAAGCGCCACTGAGAGGGGTTTCATCTTTTGAATATATTTCCATCTGTGAAATCTTGTAAATTATTCGTTGTCAAATCAATAGATTGTCGACATCTAAAATCCGGGTTCGACTAATAAAAGTTGATAGTGCGCTCTCTTTCACACTAACGGATTGTAACCGACGGAAGCGGATATAATCCAAGCATCTAAAAACAAAGGGGAATTGGTTGAAGGATTATGCTTGTTTTACGAAGGAGATTTTGAGGAAAGGAGGGGGAGGGCTTTATTGGAGGATGTAGTTCGCTCTTAGACCATATAGTACATGGACTGCTCATAGGCCGCCATTTACCGGTCACACAGGAGCAGTGATCATGTTTTCCGATCGCACGCAATGGGGGTGCAACTGTCACGAAAAACTAACTGACTGAATAATGGGGTTAGAAACTATGTACATACAGCTCTCGCAATATAAGTTGGCGAAGGGTGGGAGTGAGTTCGTGCAGATAGAGGAGGGATAGAATGCCTATCATTCGTCCTTTCCCTACGGAACTCGTATTGATACGACAATGGTAATTCCTATGCAGTATCTGAATCAGACAGGTGGGAGGTATGTGTCCTAAATACGTTTACGGCGCATCCGCACCGCTCGCCAGCTTATATTGCGAGAGCTGTACTTATATGATATGCTACTGTCAACACACGTTAACATCGGTGAACATCGGAAAAAAGCCGATTGCACCATATAACGTCACCATCTGTGGCCGTCTTCGTTGCGATGGTTCCCTATGCTTATAGGCAGGAATGGGGATGATTTGATTTTGGTATATTTGGCGGGAGAGTGTGATGCAGTCCTGGTCAATACCATGGAGAAAGTATGTATAATTCGACATTACCAAATTAGATGAATTACGGGAGAAAATGGCGAGAGTAAGAGGAATAAAAGGTTCACCTTTGGGAATCGAGGAAAACAGTAGTTTGAATTAGAAAGGATAAGGAAGAAAGTGGATCGATGTGGAAGAAGAGGACGTCTTGACAATTTTAGTGAAGGGGGTGAGGTTCGATTTCATCAATTTAAGGAACGAGTGTAATTTGGTTTCGAAATATTTGGGAGAAGGATTCGGTCTTGGTAAATACCATAAAGAAACTAGTGCTAAATTATAAGAATTATGGGCAAAAATGGTGAGAGTAAGAGGAATAGGAAGTTCGCATTTGGCAATTTTCGAGGATAGCCCAAATTAGGACAGAGAGGAGAGTGGGAGGGAGAGAGAAATTTCACGAACTGTGTAAGAGGTTGCGTTTCAGTTTTATCCAGAATTTATGAATTCCAGGTGATCATTTGGTAGAAGGGATGATTCGATTTTAGTATTTGCGCTTATAGAATGTGTAGAAAAAATCAAACTCAAACAATTGGCATCGATTACGATCGGTCTCTTTTATACTAATGAAAGCTGATAATGCGATCTCTGTTGCTATAACACTATAATCGGATACGCAACGAAGATGGAAGGGGCAGTACATTTTGCGGATTATCCTATTCGAAATTTATTTTAGAAATTTACAACAGGTCAAATCCAAACTCGCCGAATTCGGGAGTTTATATTAATAAAAGTGGATTTCGTGATCTCTATCTACGTAACGGTAGATATATGTTGTATTATTACAATCCATAAGGATGGAAGATTGGAGCGGCCCGCTGGTAACTTTCTAACTGGAAAACGATAGAAATTTTTGGAGAATATTTCTTGCGCGAGTTAGCTCATCTATACAGATTGGATATCCCATGGTTATATATTAATAAATGTTAATAAAGCGGTCTTTCTTTAACTGACGACAAATCACTAGAAGTGACAAAGACAAACACGATTAAAGCGGTTTGGTTTCATGACGGAAAGTTATAGAAATCTTTCAGAAATTCCCATTGTTGCTTTCGCGTCGAAATTATCGAACTTTTGAGTGTAGGAACCTCAACTAATGGGATTTAGTCCAAGAGCCCGGTAGATTTTTCTACCTTGAATCGCTAGACGATTCTAATGTTTTCTAATCGATTCGTCATGAAAACATGGCCCTAAAATGACAACGGTGCCAGCGAAAATCTTGCCGAAAGCATTTTATATTAATAAATAATCAGGGCGAATTTTTTGAAAATATGTACCTGTTTTTCCTAGACACATAAACAAAGCACGATTAGGAAAACTCACGGTGCGTTTTACCATCCTCATTATTGCCACGGTGTCGAGGGTTTCGGCAGGATGAGACCGGTTATGTACATATATAAACGAATGTATGTCTGTGTGTCCTTTATGCATTACTACACCATTCATCCAATCGCCATGAAACTTTCGGAAGTTGCTGAGTACCCTCCCGCGAAGATTACTGACATACTGGCATCAAAGAATTCCAAATCAATTTACTTAATCAACGTTTTCCAAAAAAGAAGCGCCATAAATTTCCATACGTGTAATACTGATCCTACGATAGGTAGCGCGCGTGTGTCGAATATTTTTGGCATAGTACACATATCCTACGACAGGTGGCGTGCGTATATATAAACAAATTCAATTCAATTGAATGTAAATAACGACTAATGATAAGTTTCAATAAAAATGACACAATATAAATTGACTGTTATCATAACGAGTTTCCTTTAATTTCCTTTCTTTGAGATCGCAGCAACGCGCAACGGGTAAGCTAGTACGTAATAAAAGCGTAAAAAAGCTTTCCTTTTCTAACCAATAGGGGACCGCGAGAAACACGTCTTTTTATATTTAATAAGAGGTTTTAGTGTCAGCTTTCTGTAACCTATGCGGTGTTGCGCGAAATATTGTGTTTTATTAAACTAGATTGTTAGTAAGAGCTGTTTAGCGTGAACTCTCTAACCCAACGTTTCCCAATTGGTGGTGCCTGGATCTTGAAAGCTCCACGGCCATTTTACTGAGGGTACACGCCCTATTTTTCATCAAGTGTATTCTTTATGTATAAAACTCGCGTCTTGTTATCTAGTTGTCCAAAAGAGTTGCTTGGATGCGCTATGGCAGTCCATGGCACAAACCATCACATCCGAGGGTCCACGACAAAAAGTATTTGGGAACGCGGTGAGACAATAAATTCTTAGATAGGAGATTTTTCGTTAATAGATTTTGCGAGCTGTTTTGGTCCAAAAGTGCTGTTGAAATACTGTAATTGGTGATCCAGGGGTAGTTAAAAAAATGGAAAAATCATAGAACGCTGATCTATTTTAACTAATAACTGTAATATCTAACGATAACAGTAAGTTTAATTCAACAATTCGCAACAAGACCGGATTTATCGAAACATTTGCGTAATACCACATCAAAAGTTCCTATTGCATAGTTCACATTTACATAATCGTTTAGATAAGAGATGACTCTTGCATAAACATGCATAAGTATCTATATAGGAAGACATACACACGTATTGATTTTATTATAAGTAGGATAGTTATAGCTAAGAGATTACTTTCACATATATGGAAGAGCGTGACGGATACACATCCACATACGAAGCTTGAATAAATAGAGTCTGCAATGTTTTAGTCGGCGTCTATCTAGATTTGATGCTTATCTTGAATTTGAATGGCAAATATTTTGATGTTTGATTTGTTAATATTCACAAAAACACTGAAATATTTCCTTGTTAACAGGTGAAGAAGGAAATGAATGGAAGCGATTTTGGGAAGGAAAGATGAAGAATGACACATGTCCGTGGAGACATAATTTGTTAAAATTGGGAAGATAAAACAAAAATCGCCAATGAACGTTAAATAATAATACGGGAGATATTTCGAATGTTCGAGGAATTTGCCTCTAATTTACTTGCGTAATTCTTATAGGTCAGCCATGTCGTGCAATATTGTTTAGTCCACCTCAGCTAATTGACTGATCGAGACATATTTCAATAACCCTTTTTAAAGCTGGCAGAACGTCACCATGATTACGATTCGCGCAGTAGACGGAGAAGCACTTCTGTAAATGGAAGAAATGTTGCTGCCGTGAAGAAGGTGATAGGCGAATAACTGATGAAATATGGATACCTTACTCTTATCCTGAGTCCAAAAATCGGTAGAAAAACTGGCGCAAACGAGAAGAAGGGCCTCCGCCAAAGGCATGTGCAGTTCCGTAGGTTGGAAAATTAATGCTTACTATATTCTAGGATTGCGGGGGAATTATTTTAATCGATTGTCTACCAAAAGCCACAATATTATTTTAATATTTTATCTGATCTATTGCGGCGAATTATTTATTATTAAACGAATTGCACTGGGCATTGCTTCCACATTCACCCCATTCGCCAGATCTGGTTCCCAGTGATTTTCATCTGTGCCCAAATTTGAAAAAACCACTACGGAGTATTCGATTTGAAACCTTAAATGAGACATAACTTGTTATAAATAGACGGATTACAGAGATTCCGAAAATGTTCTTTGAGGATGGTTTAAAGAAATTCGTTTCACGGTGGGATAAGTGTATTGGATAAGTGAAATGGAGATTATATTGAAAAACTAGATTGTAGTTTTGATGACGTTGTTGGTATAATAAAATTAAATGGATGTAATGTAATTATAATCGAATCCCAGGACTTTGGAAACATCCTTCGTAATTAACGTGACTTTTATAACCGAACTGTTCTAAAATCGACAGTATAAAACAAAACAACTGCACTTAATCTTAACCCTTATACCCTCGTAAATAAAACAAACTGCATGAATATTTGATCAAACCTCGTACACCCAACTTCAATTCACAGCGCGTTGCATAATCGACAGACAAGAGAGGAAATGATTTAATTGCACATATTAAATACGTAGTTACACCCATCCATGTTTGCCAACATGCAAATGATATGCGAGCGAAATTAATTGTGCAATAGATGCCATCAGATATGCAAATCCTCCGCACATGGTGTGTAGAATTGAAGAATGAAAGAGATCGAATCTTTTCTTTAAGAATTATCGGCGCGTGCCGTTTCACGACGGAGATTTTTTAATTTGATTGAAAGGATTAGTTTTCTTTGGTTGTATGTATTTGTCTTTTGATTGTTAAGTAACTCCCATAAATTATCTAAATGCATAGGCCAAGTTGTTGTACGTGTAGATTACTAATACGGAACAAATGCCTTGCATAAAATCAGAGAAAATTATTTGATACAAAAACCAGCCTGACATTTTGGACAAACGAAAATAAAATTGCTCGAGATGTTAAAAATGAAAGCGCGATTATTCAACAGTCCCCAGAGTTTTCAAGACATCAAAAGATTAGGAAGTTTTCTTCTTTTTTATTTGAATTCAAGAATATTCTCTGCTTCTTTTCCTTACTCCTTTTTGTCTTGCCCAGTTTTGTTTATTCTTCTTTTTGGCAAGAATTTCAAATCAAAGCGCTATGGTTTTAAGGAATCTGCTAAAGACAAATACCATCTTGAAAGCTCTAACCTATCTCAGTGGAGTAAGATCGTTCCATATTCCACCCCTAAACATTGATAGAGCAACAATCCAATTATTATCGGTCCAACTATTATAATATTTGGACTTGGATGATGTTTGGCAAACACACTTAAAGTGATAAGGATTATATATTTGTATATAAACAGTTTTACAGGACTCGCAGCTTGGTTGTGCATTTTCCTCCATTGTTTCTTACTTTTCGTTGATTGTTTCCAATTTCTGATTTCAAGCTTGCGAAGGTCTCCGTCAACCATCTCTATCCACTTAGTATTTCGTCTTCTCCCAGTAATTCCCTCTGTTAGTACTTGCTTTGTTATCTTTTTGATCTGGCAGGCTTTCGACATGTCCGAGCCATCTCATAATCTTGTAATTCACGGTTTGCCATCAACAGTTCGTTATTACTTCTCCGTAACTATAAATCTCCTTCTTTTCATCCGAAAATTTTCCTAGGTACTTTCTTCCCCAGATTTCCAATTTTTCCCATTTGTTCATCTACCACATTTCGCTATCAAGATCTTATCTGATCTTTTCTTCGCTGTATCCTTCCATATTAACATTTGGAACAAAGCCAATGTAGCTCTTTTTACCTTTTTGGTATCATATGTTTATGGGATTAAAACTTTATTATCGCAGAGATGCAATGTATAATGGAAGGGCGATGACAGCAGAGATTTGGAAGTTCTAAGACTTAGAAATTGCAAGAAAATCAGTATTAACAGCACGAACTGGAGAAAGGTTGTCGATCAAATCAAAATCCACAGTAGAACATCTTCTTCTTCTTCTTCTCGTCAATCCTTATGCCTTTCAGCGTCAGTAGAACATAAGAGAGCATTTCTCGGCTCTGGCTCGAGGAAGAGATGCTCCTTATGGAAATGGAATTCTACAAAAAACTTGCCACAAATTAGAATTATACTTCAAAGCTGGACAAAGTTTAGGTTTAAAGCATCTCTGTTGGGGACAGCTTTAAGTTCGGTTTTTAGGTATAAGAGGAAGCATACAATATAGACAGAAGAATGCTTATGGAGAATAATGCCACAGTCCAGTATTCGATGTGTGTAATTACCTACACATTTTAGAGATTCACAGCAGTGCTTGATACGTTGGAAATTTTTATGGAAATGACGGGGAATTCTTAAAGGAGAACTAAGAATAATAATACGATAGAAGTCCTTAAACTTGAACTTTTTTCCAGAAAATGCCAAGGTAGATCAGAGACTAATCTTTTTCCTCTGAAAGGCTTAAACTGTAATTTTATCTTTGCTTCTAATATTGAATTATATTATTACATTCGATTCGAAAGGATATGCAACATATCTAATCTGAACATAAAAACTGCACATTAATCTGTATTTCACCACATAATATCAACTCATAATCTGGTTAACCACATTGTTTACATTTCACCATTGTGCGTCATAATAATTCAACATTTAGAATACTCATCATGGGCTTGGGGCTTGGAAGAGACTACCACTTGAAGAATCTCGATCTGAATTATTAATTTTTCATGGAAGTCCAAAACACTGCGTAATGTACCTAGGTAATAAAACGTTATTTTTGGTATATAATAAGTACTTATACGCGTTACGCAATAGTCTGTAAACAAGTTTTCGTCAGGTGTGTATTTTACGAGAGTACATAATGTTAAAGTTATAAAAGTAGAACGTATGTATGTACTACATACTACAACCTGCAACCGGAGACCTATTAAAATTTTAACGCGAACGTTTAATATGCGAGAGTTCGACGAGTAATTTCGAGAAAGTAGCTTCCAGAACGTGTCCGTATGACAATTTCATGTGAACAATAATCTGTTTGAACTTCCGTCAAGTCACAAAACAAGTATCACTTTATATGTCTTTTCTAATAAATAATAACGGTTCCTGGACACGAAATTATAGGGGATTCCCCCCACAATTTCAATTAATACCCGCATCAAATTCAACGAGACGTAAATTTGAAAATATTAATAATTTTATCCGCTAGGATCTAGGATATGTATGTACGTATAGATTTGTACATATATGCAGATGTAATTTAAATCCGAACCTAACGGGATAAGGATATTGGTTTACTAAAACCAACGGAGAAGGCTGTGACCCAGATTCGGCGGTTTATTTGACTACGAGCGTCGTTTAGAAAATATACTGTCTACTTCTGTGCTAAGTAGAAAAACAAAGAAAACTTAGATGTATATAATTTCTATGTTGTTTTCCAATTAAGAACGGTTTAAAGCTGAAATTGTTAGTATTGGTGTGAAAATTAGGATTCTGTCGCGAATTGGGTATTAAAATATAATGTGATGGTGTAAATTAGACGTTTGTATTTTTATTTTTATACCGGAGTTAAGAATAAAGGAGGAATGTGGAATTATAAAGTTATTCCGGAAAGCTATCATTTTCTTCTTAATGAAAGAACGTGTGAAACGTCTGTAAAATGTATTTGGAAAGTCTACAGAAAAGTACAGTCTATCGATGGGTTGATGGTTTTAAAGCTGACAGAACATCACTAGAAGGGAATTCACGCGGTGGACGGCCAAGCACCTATGTAAATCAAAGAAACGTTGTTGCCGTGGAATACCTACTAAAAATGATAAGCCAATAACTATTCGTGAAATTAGTGTTAATGAAAGAATAGACATGTTCATGAAATTATTATTATTATTGAACTACATTGTGATTTTGATGAAAATTTACGAAAAACATTGAGAACATCCTTCGTATAATAAAATTAAATGAATGCAACGGGATAGAAATATCTAAATTCGTAGGTATACTTACGAAAAATATGAAGTTGAAGAGGCAAAGGAAATATTTGGCAACGCACGATCCACAATCATGAACCATATTGGTGCAGCAACCAGTGTATCTGAAAATAAATAAACAACGTTAATAAATGCAGGATTTTAAAGTTGGTATGTAATATCATACAAAACGTAGATATCTTCTGAATGATGGCTAATTTCTGAATAGGCAATTAGTTAAAAAGTTCTTGAAACTTCTCTTCCAATCACTGCCAATAGGAAGAGATTCTTTCTAACTTCAACCTGTAGATGGTTGGCGCCGACGTTTCTGCTAGGTTCTTCAGGATACATGAAACGCCAGTTTCAACTAACTACACAACTCAAAAAAGAAATGCCGGTTCAGATTTTTTCTGAGGTAACTAGAGCTATTAAAAGTTGAGATATTTTCTTTACAATTTCCGTTTTAAATAGTTTTTTCTTCATTCTCTAGATTTTTACGATTTTGGGAAGTAATTTAGAAAAGTTAATAACGCGAACGTATCAGAAAGAATTACTTCTATATTTCCCTAAATTTAATTTTTTCAAAATAATTACCAAAATATACATAAAGTTTTAAAATTTCTTAGGCGGTGTTATCTTCTTCTTCTTCTTCTCGTCAATCCTTATGCCTTTCAGCGGTGTTATCAAAAAGAAAAAACTTACGGACCTTCTGACTTATTCTTAAGTTTATGATGTGCAAGAGAGAAATGTCTAACACTTTTCCCAATATTTCATAAATTGAAAGTTCATAAATTTTAGCGCCAGTGCTAATAATAAAAAGGCAAGGAGGTCAAATGTAGTCATCACGCGTACATCCGATCCCTTAAGCATCAAGGCTGATGAGCCTAACTAGAGCGCGAAAGAGTTTCTCGAAAACAGTGACAATATAAGTCGTGTCCTTCCCCGAAGATTTATACACTTTGCTAAACTTCTGAGAATTCGGCGCTTTAAGGGACGATATGGCCTAAAATTATCAACCATGAAGGGTAAATACAGGTCTCAGCTGTATGTAAGCCTTGTCAGAGGAAGAAGGAGCATGGTCAAAAAAGAAAAAGACAAATAGTAGTACTGTGGGGAGTGACTCCCCCTCTCGAAACTTCTTTTTCTTCTGAGTATCCGGCAATGCATGTTGGGGATCACATTTTCCATCACCCAGTCGACCGCCTCGTGCTTCTCAACAAAAATATTTTCCTTCTTCCCATGTTTCGTTTACCTTCGATTTGTTCTTCAGTTACGAGCTCTACGAATTGGTATTCTCGCCTCGCATTACATGCCCCAAAGCAATGTTTCTCTCTCTCTCTCTCTCTTACTCCCTTAAACAGTTCACGTTCTTTGTTAATTTCCTCATTACTCACTCTTGCCGCCCATGGTATCTTGAGGATTCTGCGATATGTCGACTTCTCGAATGCCTCTAACTTGTCAATTGTTCTTATTTTCATGCTCCAGTCTTCCATTCCGCAAAGGAGTAGGTACTGACCACGTACCATTTTGCAAATGTTAGTCTTAAGTCAAAATCAAAATCCGATAATCCTTCCAAGTTATACATATATATATATATATATATAATCTGCTGGGCTTGCCCTGTACGACATTTTATTTCATCGTCTGATGCCCAATGTCCATGCAACCATTTTCCCAGATATTTGAACCTATCTTAACGTAAGCCTTTGTCAAAGGTCTGATAATTTGGGACTTATGGGAAAATGCGCCCTTCAATTGTTAAGCATGGAGGTGTCAAAAGTAAGCCTCGGATCTAAGCTCTCAAAAGTAAAAGCTAAGGAGTTTAGCCACATGATGAAACAAGCTCCAAAAAATTGCGAAAATGTTGACAGCGTTCCTTCCCGAAGACTTATAACTTAAGAAATATCTTTGAAAAAGACGAACATAATTGATCGTTCATTTTCATTCATTTTTAAACGCATGTATGTATATGTATAACAAATTTCGACTTTTTTGATTTTGGAAATGTTAAGTTAAAGTTCGTCATCATCTTAAGGGAAGAGGAAAAAATTATCTAAATTATGGTAAATAACATAGAAAATCAAATTGATGAAACTTCAATATTTAGAATTCGTAGGTATTGAACATATTTTTAACCACATATATTAATAAGTTTATCGCGGTGTTTGTATATGTGTACGACATGTTTATAAGTAGAAGAAGGTCAATGCTATCACAAACATGGCGATAAAATACTCAAGAAGTAGGAACAGTTAGATAGCTTATTTTACATACATATGCGTGTACAAGGTGTTTCATATGAAATTACCACAAAACGACACTAATCATTTGTGTAAATGCGTCTAGATACGACATAGCATAATTAGAGCATTTTTGTGCGCACGAATAGTTCGCTTCCAAACACATTTTTTGCGTCACCTTTGATGAAATCTAAAAACCGGCAATTAGTGGAGTGCATACGTGCTAGTCTGTATGTGGCTTATACATCTCAAATTTTGGATTTTAAATATTAAAATTTAATGAAACATCCGACGCTCTAGATGGACAGAAGGATAATGTGAAAGAAGAAGAAGAATATCAAAATTAGTGTGGTCAAATATTCGTTGTAACGTTCTCCTTTCCCTCGTACGCCCTGGAGATTTGTCTTAGGCGCCAAAAGTAAATTCTCGTCAGGCACCCCGTTCATTGACTCTAACAATTATAAAGCATGATCTGCTGAAAGCTGAAAGCCCTAAAAATCATGTTGTGCATTAATATTTTATACGTATAATAAAAGCTTATAGTTCGTGTCGTATTTGTGTCCGTTATCAGCAGTAAGAATGATGAGGATAGAGATAACTGTTAATGTGTAAGTGACGAGGAAAAATTCGTTGGAACATCAGTCGCCAAGACATTGGTTGTATTGTATGCCTAAGAGTCTCGAGTTGTATTTGCTGAACCCTTGGTTATAAACTGGGAATATCAAGATATTTATCAAGAAGGTATTGTATACAAAATTGAGTATATCCTACCGAATAATTAATTTTGAGCTTCACAGCCGAGCATCAATATTAGCATGTATACATATTTATTTGTAGATAATAAAAGCTGTTATTTTGTGTGTCGTGACGAAAAAATCTGCCCGGGTTGAGAATGATATGCCTACACTCAGCGTCAGAAGTAACCAAACAGCGACTCATTTAAGTAAAAACGACAGCGGTCTCAAAACAACGCTTATTTGCCAATTTGTCTTTGCTTAACTTTTTCTTATACGAAAGTCACCAACTTGCTTTTACCTCATATAATCTTTTAAATAAATTTGACAGATTAGTTACGATAAACCCTGTATATAATAAAATTAAATTGAAATTTCTTTCTAACTAAATGTATATATAAATCGTCACGATTTCACACTGACGAAGTTTGTACGAAAACGACATCATTTTGTCGGTTTGGAATGTATACTGTTAAATTCAATTTTGTCCTTCATTGACCTAAAAAGTGGTGGAGATTATCCAAAAGATCTTTTTCCAATGTAAGTAGTAAGTAATAGCGAAGGAGATTCGATGGTCATGACGAGTTCCGACCTAAATCTAACCCGAAAGAAATATACAGGGTGAGCCATCTCAAGTGTGACGACCAAATTTAAGTTGGCAAAAAGATCAAATAAATATATTGCCTACATTCACTTTTAAAGCGACCAGAACTTGACACGTCGTTTGAAACATCCGTGTAATTTATTTATTAGTCGTTTCGGCACAAAAATCAGTTTTTCCCAACTGTCCCCAGTCACACTTACGATATCTCACTCTTTATATATTTTTTATAGTAGCAATGGTGATATTGTCCAGTTCCATTAAAATAGAAGCTTCAATCCCCCAGGAGAGATATTTCAGGCAACTTTAATTTTTCTGCACATTCTGGCGCGAAATTCAAATTTGATTGTCTATTATAAAAAACGTGTTTATCTATGTAACTTGCGAAATTTTTTCGTTAATTCTACCGTTGCTTCGTTCAATCGCCGTAGTTTAAATAGAAAATGTGCAAATATTGAATTTCGTTATCTCCAACTTGCAATTAAGTTATTTACAATTTCTTTAATAAAATGGTTTATATAATGCGTTTTTAAACACTAGCAACGTTTCTCCAATTATTGCAACAACCTTCCAGTCTTTACACAACAATTCCTGGATTTCGCAATTTTTAACGACCGCCTTAATTCGAATTTTATCATTCGACGAATTGAGCAAGACCGTCCGTAGCCATGTCCTATTGTAATAGTTTCGACAAGTTTCATTTTACAGTCTGGAAATTTACATTTACCATCGTCGGTCGTTATCTGTAGACTACATACATATATATGGAAGTTTCGAGCGCATCACACTAAACATAGCATCATCCATTCATTCATATTCAGCCAAACGTCCTTTGTAGACAATATATATGTACAGTAAATGCTAGAGATGATAGCTGGTGTCGGCAGATTGAAAAGCGCAATCATCATTACGAACAAAGTCGGCTCTGAGATAATTGAAATCAGCGCCCATCGCAGTCGAGCGTCTATTGTTTTCTTCGCGTGATAAACAATGGTCATCCTGAAGTTGGCGCGATTTGCGTTTGTTTATGTGCGTAGGCGACGCGATCGGGGACGCACCCAAACGGAAAAATACGAACGAAAACTAGATTTGTGTATGAGGAAAGAAGAAAAAATTGAATGAAGCACGGTTGTGGAACTTGTGCGTAATATGGAAATTACCGATACTTGCTAAGCATGAGAGATTTTCATTGTTATGCAGATTTTTGTATTTAATTATTTTCCGTATAAGAGTTTTAATTTACCAGAAAATCATAACAAATAATTACATTTAACAATTCTTACTTAACGTCAATTTGAGGAAATTGAAAGTAATTACAGAAATCGCATTCTTTGAACTTCATTAATGAGCCTTGAACTTTGGTAAGCCGATTAAACACGACCCAATGTAAACAATTTGTTTGCAAAAAGAAGTTCGAGCTTAAATAAAGTGATTATAGTCATCTCATGTTTTTTTTTTTTGTCTCCATTAAGGATGACAACTTAGTTGTTGGCAAGATATCATTTTATTAGAGTACATTCTGAATCATGTATCTTCCTCCTTTCTCATCCTTTCCACATCGATTTCTTTAGATTTAAATAACTACGCTCTTATTCCCCTCAGGATTAGAGTTACTCAATTTGCGCCAATAGTACTACAACTATCTGAAACGGCTGTACTATAATAAAATAACATTGCGCTATTCGAATATAGGTGGCTACATATTATACAGTGAACCTGAGAACGTGTAGCAAATTGAGCAACTCTACTCAGGATAACAACTAGTTCTCGAAATGGTGTTCTCAAATGGATGTGGTAAGATTAACAATTACTATTGTTTGAGTTCACCAAAGACCGTCGATTTTCCTACTTTTCTAAGTTTATTCCCAAGCCGATATCAATTTTGATTTCTCGCCTTTTTCTTGTTGGAAAGGACTCTGACTTCGTTTTTTGTCTTCACTCTGGAGTCGCTTAAAACATATCTACCAAACCAATTGCGAGTTTTCTTGGGATATAAATTTTGTGGTATAAATATGGGGAAATCACTCGGTTTTTACGTGGACTTCGCTGCAGACTGAATGTTCATCATGTCCGATCAACACGAGAATCACAACGTAAGTTTGTTTTGATTTTTGACTAAAAAGTTAAAGATTTTATAGGCGTCTAATATCAAGGTAACATTTCTACTGTGGAAACCATAACTTACAAACTTTACGAAATCGCATTTGATTAATTCCATTTTTTAATTACAATGAACAAGGAGTGATAACCTTTACGTAGATTACAGTATTTTCACCATGCAAAAGTCGTATTTACACAATTAAAAAATTACCTTGACTTCGAAAACAAATGTTTATAATTTAATAATTATCATATCTCTTTCATGCAAAATATCATTTACGATGTTGCAGATGCTACAATGCGAATATAATGGTCCTGTAAGCACTACACGGAATATCTTAATTCAACTAATGGACGATAATAACGGCTTTGTGCTTTTACGTTTTTCGTGTAACGTTTATTAACAACTCATTAAAGTCATCATTCATATGGCAAATGACAAAAATGACAAAACTTAGGAGTAGGAAATAAACTGATTAAATGCGTCGCGAGGATATTTTCCTTGTTAATCTCTAACTTGCCATGGCGATAATCAACATCGTCTTCATGTCTATGAGGATTCACTTCATATTTTGCCATTGTGGAAAAATTTGGAAATTAAAAGAAAAAGAATAACAAACCGGACGGTGTTAGTTAAAAGAATCTTCTTCAATTACTAAACGAGTGCAAAAAGTCAACAATGAAGAAAGCATAGTGTATTTAAATTGTAATAAATTTGAGAATGACATAGGAACTTTAAAAAACAGGCATGGATTATGTAAAACAGTTGTCATCTAATTCGAAGTTTCGGGAACTGTTCTGCTGTGGTCTTCAAGCTGGCCCTTGAAAGCGGCAGCACAAACCAACCAACCATCCTGTAGATGACAGCAGAATAATTACTAACATCGGATTATTTTAATCCCATAGATGATGGAAACAGCTCAAACCATACGACAACGTTAAGAACCATTACATCATGATCCAAAAGCAAATCAATATCATAGTTTAAAGACAAAGTGCTTCAAGTAGAACTTCCTAGGAGTCTAAAATAAATTTTGGAAAAGATCAGAATCCCTAAGGCAGAAATTCAGCCACAGTATAAGAAGTTTTCATTAAAGTATATCTTTAAAGCTAGTTTATGCTTAGACAAGTTATATTTCCTTTTTCCATCTGGTAGTTTATTATGTACTTTGATACACCCATAACTCGAATAACTCAAATAACGAAGTTCTATGTGCTGGTATGGAGTACTTGTCAATATTTCGGGTATTAGAAGTTTCGCTAATATCGACATAAGTCATAAAAGTCGCACAGTATTTTCTGGCATAGACGACACAATCATCATACATACATCATAGAGATGGCAACAACATGAGTCATTTCGCTTTAAAGCTTAGCTTACAGGATTCCATATATCCCAATAAAAACATTGTCCTATTCATCCTCTTCTGTAATTTGAAACAGCACTGGAACTCAGACAAATTCCCCAAAATATCATTCGGTATCAATGTTATTGGAGAAATAATTTCCAAGGTCATTCACAAACACAAGAAACCGAAGGGGACTCAAAATCGAACATTATGGAACACCCACCTCCAAGTTAAGCGCTGATGAGTAAGCGACCCTACTGGTACTAGCAACAAATACTACCTGTCTACTACCATTCAAGTAAGAAGATAACCATTGTACTACAGATCCTCTTATTCCATTGGAAGAAAGTTTATACAGCAGCATGCCATATCAGCACTATCAAAGGCCCGAGATAAATCGAAATACATCCCCTGTAACCAACCTACTGTTGTCCAACTGCTGACCAACAGTATTCAATGTCTTAAAAACTGCGTTATGCGTATATTTAGAGCTATCAAATACAAACTGGTTGTAGAAATCAATCACATTATTATCACTAAGAAATGACGCAAGTCCGTCATACATTGTTTCCTCAAAGATATTATAGAAACACGATAGTATGGATATTGGCCAATAATTACAAACATCATCCCTTTTTTTGTAAACAGGCAATATTTTGAGCTATTAGCAGTGCATCAAAAAATATATCCTCAATAAAAGACGTTTCTCTGAGTCGATCGGTAGGGTTTGTTTCCTTAGAAAAGAGCACATTACGTCAGCGCCGTCAGCGGCGCAATGAACTGTGTTCTGTATACGTTACCATGGCAACCGACTAGCGAAAGTCATGAAACGTCACATTTCGCGCATATTTTCATGACGTAATGTGCTCTTCTCTAAGGAAGCAAACACTAATGTTGCATGGGAATGATTAATAATAAAATAAGATTTGGATGACTCATTATAACGATCTAATTAAATTAGGTACTAACAAGGGCACACCGGCAAGCCGGACTCCCTGAAAATATTGAAACTTTGTGGATTTGTTGAGGGATTCAATGTAAGATTGTTGCGCTTATTATTGCGCTCGGTGGAAGCCCTCATTTGTAAAGTGGAGGGCGCTGTAAGGAAATTTGTGCGAATATCTCGAAAACTATTGGAGATATTAAAAAAGGTTAAGACATGTTTTTAATTGTTTGAAGAGTACTAAATGATAACCTAATCGTAATTTCAAAATTTATTAATTTCAATAGAGGAACTGCCCCTCCCCCGCTCAATCCGTTTGAGATTTTCATTTAGTATTATTTAGTACTCCACAAATCCACCAAATTTCATTTTTTTGGGGATTCCTGGTTATCGGTGTTACCTTGTAAGGAAGCGCAATTTGCATACACCAATAATCCGTGAATTTCTAAATAATCTGCAATTGACAAATTATAATCGGCCAGATGATAACTCGTAGAGATAGATTTGGCCATTTAGTCTGCAATTGCCATATTTTTGGCCAAATCCATCTCTACAAAGTTATCGACTTATTATCGGGAGGATTATAATTTATCAATTCCAGACCGATATACTGAACGGTCGAATCCCAATAACAACGAAATTAATTAGTCTGCAGTTGCGGTCTGCAATTTACAAAGCTTAATTCCCCTCACAAATTATTGGCATGTGCAAATTGTGCTTACTTAGTAAGCTTTTGAACAGTTATTTGACAGCTGTTCATTAACGTATCTAATTTACCAATTTTAATTAAAATTAATTTAATTATATCGTTCTATGGAGAGTCACCCAGATGTTGTTTTATTAAGATTTTGCCTCTAGAAAATAGTTTTAATATAGGTTATGTTACTGTTTGTATTATAAACGGACAAAATACATATATTATAGTTAACTGATTATTTCTTTTTTATAGTTCGTTACTTACTTTCTCGTTTATTGTGAATTTCTTAATATTATAAAAACTGTTTATACTTTAAAACTTGTTTTACTTTGCACCATCACATATTATTTGAAGTATTTATTAAAACTGATTAAAACTAACTGAAACTGCAACCAAGGTTGTATCAAAAAACATATAATCTGTATTACCGACTGACTATTGCGCATGCATACATTCTGGCTAGAGCTAAACTGCGGTTTTACTGGAAGATGCAGTCCTATAATCTAAAATCTTATACACCTAAGCATAACAAAAGGAAAATTTGTATACCTTGGGTAGCTTCCATATCTTCCATAGCGTCCTCGGTTAACTTCAAGGAACGTGTTCGGGTATCGATGCATTTTTCTCACATAAAACTATAGCGATAATTGATGAAAAGCAGATAAATCTTACAGAATATCAATGTTCTTGACAGGTGCCAATTGATAATGATGACATAAATTCTCATTTTACCACCACAAACCGTTTTGTAGTTTTACCCAGGTTTCAGTTGCAAGTAGAAAATGGCGACTAGTTTGGTGCAATTTGACCCGACCAGACCCGACTGACTAAATACCTAATAAATGTTTGATGTCAATAGTGCTTTGTTTAGTTCTAATGAATTTGCTTGATTATCATCATTAGGTTTGAATTTTAAATTGTAAATATGTGTGGAATACTTATTGCGAATAAGCAAATATGTTTATAGTGTAAGTAGTGATATGTTTATTAAAGCGATTTGACGTGTATCAAATGATCCAATCAATTTGACCTAAATATTTCGTTTTGATGGTTGGTGAAATAAAAATCGCCATTAAAGAAAGAAAATTGAATCCTAACATCAGTTGTCACTCTGATCATTTTTGACTAATTTGAAAATTCTGAACAAAAACGTAAAAGTACGTCGCAATTTATGCAACATCGAAAATTAAGCGTTGCAATTGCGTATTATGTGGTTAAAAAACTAGATTATCTTCGTGGCGAGTAAACTTATTGCGAAAACTACCGAGTATAGTTCCTCTTAATCGATGTTGCAAACGACGGGATTACGAGATAAGATCCTTAAGAATTAATGGACGCAGTAAAAATAGTGAAAAGGGCAAATAAGGTGAGTCACTTATCTTTGTGTTTACGATGATATCGTTGTTATTATTGACTTTACGATTTATCACGAAATTAAATACGAAAATTTCTTGGATATTTTAGGATGTATAATCTAATATACCCAAACCCATGAGCCAGTTATTATCGGTTGTTTAAATTTCGCGCTCTTAAAAATTGTGTTTTTCTTTATTTTCTATTGTTGCCCCTCGTGGTATTAATAACAATATTTATTGTTCCACTTGTGCATAGGCCCTAGTCATTATTTAGTACATTGTTTGTACTCTTTCCATCCTTGGTCTTTTCTCTGTTAATTCCAAATTAAAATTAGCACAATATTCGAAATTTGGAAGTACACCGCCACCCAGAATGAATGTCACCTATTTAAACTTCGCGCGCAACTTTTTAACAACCAAATTTGGCCCCACTGAATCAAATTAGATGAACTGAAGTTTACGAAAATATAATTCGGAATTAAAACACAATTTTAAGATGGTATTAAAACACTATATTTTCTCAAATTGCAAATATTTTCTCTAATTTTAGTTTGGAATGAATAGAAAATTAATCGTGTACAAATAGAACAAAAATTGTCAAATCTACAAGGCGTGGCAATATAAGATAAAGAAAGTTTAAAAACGCAAAATTTAAAGAGACATCATTTTGTTTCATGAGATATATTGTTCTTATACCATATTAAATTTATGTTTTACGAATTTAATTTTCTTCGGCGCTATGGAGTATCTCGATCAATTAACTTAATTAGGTACTGCCAACTTTGGTTGTTAAAACGTTAAAACGCGCCGGATTTAAACGAGCGACAATCATTTTCAGTGCGTAGAAAATTACGATTTGCGGCATCCTTTTACAAATATACCTTAACAGAAATAACTGTCCCCGTCCACGCAACTGACCGGAAAGAGAAGGGGTTAAGTGTGCGACGCAGATGTAGATATTCCACCGTAACAGCGTGCAACGGCCATTCTTATTTCTGTTGAACTGTGTCTGTTATATTTCTACTATCGTCTGTATGAACTGCAGAGAATTCTTGAAACTAGACCGATCGTAGAAATGGGCGACTTTGTAAAGCTATCCGTAGCGTGCGGTGTGGTTGGACGTCTACTATACTACAAACCATAGATAATAGTTAGAACATAATTTCTGATACGCCACTGGCAATTCAGCGGATTTGTCTAGCATTAGCACTTCCATAATGTTTCCGAATGTTCGTTTTGGACGCATTTTTCGTCGAATAACAATATGGAATATCTGGCTTTTCGAGAAGTAGTTTGGTGTCATCTTCAAATGACCATACCAGAAACTACCCTGAAAATAGCAGTAAACTGTGTGTTATCTTGGTTATTGCGTGGTGGTCAAAAGCACAGCAGAAAACGGCTAAAATCAAGTTGAATACATGTTTGCGACTGGTTAGAACAGGCGCGAAGCTATTTATCCAAGCATTTGCTATGCCAAGTCGTCTCCTATGCAAATACTTCTGAAGACGAAATAGCAACAGACACTAAAACGACACACATTAACTTTTTCTTAGTTAGAAATTTGAGAAAAAAAAGATCATTGGCGAAATAAATGCAGGCGGGAACTGATAGAGAAACCGTACACAAAATAGAAATTATGGATCTTTGCAGAAAGCCAATCATTAAGTAAGCAATAAAAAGCTTAAACAGTAAGCAAGTAACAAGAGTCTCACGAAAGTCAGGCTAGAAAAGATCTAAGCCGTGGATAAAAGCGGTAAGCATGATACATGACTTCAGTGAAGCGTCAGATATTCCAAATACAACGCGCAATAAAAATATTAAAAAAACACGTCCAATCAAGTAATTAAGTGTTACCCTGGGAAATTCTAAACACGCATTTCGACCACAAAGTGGTCATCTTCAGCTGAGAACACAAACTAAAGAAAGCGTTGATTAACGATGCTTTAAGTAGGCGTATTTCGAGTTCTTCAAAGAATTGGTGTGGTAAGCGCAAGAGCTAATTTATTACAGTTCTAAGCTGCAGACATTCCTACTTTGGTTATTCCAGCACGATCAATTATAACATCGTTAAGAATTGCACGTCCGATTTCAGAATGTTCCAAATATCTAGCTTTTAGATTGTGCATTTACAATTAGAGAAATTCAAATTCAATCAGCGAGGTGGGGTTCGAGTGATTCGAATAATTCTGAACGGAAGATACCCACACTTTAACATTAGATTATGACATAATTCCCTTTAATATGAACGTTGAAAAAAAAAACAATAGCAATATTATTATATTCACTTCTAGCTATTGTGTTCGCGAAATAAACCTGCTATTATGTACGCGTTTTATAATTAACGAAGTAAGCGTTCTAGAGAAAGCCTTTTACCATGCTTCCTGGAACGGAAAATGTCACTTTCGTTTTGAAATATTTTAGATTCTTTATGAACAATGTAGACAAAACCCGAACGTACTTCCAATCTGAATTCGTAATTAATTTTAAATGTGAAATTCCCAGGTAAAATGCGAAATTTTAATACTTTTACTTCGTTGCGTAATTAAATCACGTCTAATAAACGCGACTGAATTATTCTCTTTGTGGGAATGTTATTAAAATGCTTGGAAATCGCAATTTCTTGTCTTGAGGTTACAAACAATTTCAATAATTTGCGCCTAATATTCGCTGTGTAATTGAAAACATAGTTGGATCACAGATTTGCGTAGCAGAAATTTGAATTAAACAATATGGAAATCTGTATGGTTTAGAATATATTGCAATAAAATAGTGCTTATCGTACCAAATCGATTTGAAAGCGAATATGTAATATAATACAACGATTCCCTAGCAAGTTTTGGGGGATGCTGTTTGTTTAATCAACATTTCTCGTTTAAGAGGTTATTGGATTTTGCAAAAAAAACTGTTTTGTATTATCAAGAACACACTCTAAATCGGGGTTCCTTAACCCTTCTTTGAGAAGTAAGTAGAGGCCACGGAATCCTTATCAGAATATCTTACATATATAAACTAAAACTACAGGAAGTTGCCTTTAATGAAGTAAATAAAAAGTAGACTATGTTAAGATGATTAAAACAGACCCTCTAAAATCGTCCCATGGCTATCAAAAGGAAGGTCGAGGATAATTTTGCCCACATAAGAAAGATATTGTTGCTTACTTAGCTATTCAAAAAGTGAGATTGCGAACTATTTGGCTAATCAAGGATTTGGAATAACTTGGCTAATATTAAAAACACCTCGTAAGTTACTTGGCTGATTTAAAAGGGAAGGCCAAGTTATTTGTCAACGATAAAAAGATATTACAAGCAATTTGGGTAATGTAGGAAGATTATCGGTAACTTGGCCAATACGAAAGAGACATAGTAGGTTACTGGGCCCATTTAAAAACAGAGGGACAGTTATATGGCTAATTTAAAAAGAGGTTGCAAACTACTTAGGCAATTTAGGAATATCACTGATATCTTGGCTAATATAAAAAGAAGTAGTAAGTTACTTGATCAATTTGAATGTCGGGTCGCAGGATATTTGGGTAGTTTCAAGGAGATCGCAAGCTACTTGGCTAATCCAGGAGGATTTTCGATAACTTGGCGAACATAGAAGAGATGATAGGTTATCCGGTTAATTTAAGGGCTACTTGCCGTATCTAAGATGATTTCTAACAATTCACCTATTCTAAAAGCGAAATGCAAGTTAGTCATCTAATTTCAAAAGGCGATTCTAAATCATTTGGCTAACTTTAAATAAGATTTTCAGCAACTTGGCCAATCTGAAAATAACATCGTAGGTTACTTGACTAATTTAAAAGGGGAATGGAAAGCTAGCTGCTCAAGTTAAAAGGACATTAGATGCTATTTGGGGAATGTAGCAAAATTATCGGTAACTTGGCTAATAGAAAAGAAACATAACAGGCTACTTCGCCAATTTAAGGGGTGGGCAGTTCTTTGGGGAAGTTAAAAGGAGGTTGCAAGCTACATGACCAATTTAGGAAGATTACTGGCACCCTGGCTAATACAAAAGAAAGGTAGTAAAGTAGTTGATCAATTTGAAAGTCGGATTGCAGCATATTTAAAGAACATCGCAAGCTACTTGGCTGCTGTAGGAGGATTTTCGTTAACTTGGCGACAAAAAGAGAGATGGTAGGTTATCTGGTTTATTTAAGAGCTACTTGGCATATCTAAGATGATGTCTGACAATTCGCCTATTCTCAAAGCCAAATACAAGTTAGTCAACTAGTTTCAAAAAGGAGATTATAAATTATTTGTCTAATTTAAAGGAAGATTGAAACAATTTTGCTAATCTAGGAGGATTTTCAGCAACTTGGCTAATCTGAAAAGAACATCGTAGGTTACTTGGCTAATTTAAAAGGGCAATGGCAAGCTATTTGCCCAAGTTAGATGGACATTACACGCTATTTGGGTAATGTAACAATATTATCGATAACTTGGCTAATGCACCAGAAACATAGTAGATTACTTTGCCAATTTAGAAAGAGATGGACAATTATTTGGCGAATATTAAAGGAGCTTGCAAACTACTTGCCTAATTTAGGAAGTTTACTGATAGCTTGGCTAATATACAAGAGGACTACTTGATCAATTTAAAAGTCAGAGAGCAAAACATATGAGTAATTTAAAGGAGATCGCAAGCTACTTGGCGTATCCAGGACGATTTTGGACAACTTGGCTAATATAAAATAAACGAGAAATGTTACTTAGCTAATTTAAAGAGGCATATCAAGCTATTTAGATAATTTAAAAGGAGATTGTAAGAACGTAACTCAGCTAATTTTATTGGGAGGTGGTAGGTTCTTCCACTAAGTTAAAAAGGCGTCGTAAGACAATTGGCTAATCTAGGATGGTTGCGGGTAACTTGGCTGATCCAAAATGGAGGTAATAGATAACTTTGCGAATGTACAACTGGTATCGTAAGTTACCTAGCTAGTCTGAAACGAAAATCATAAGTTTGGCCAAAATCAAAAAGAGAGGCCTTGTAGGTGGCTCGCCAATTTAAAAGAGGCTTGGAAATTTTAGGGCTATTGGTTGCTCGCAATGCAGTTTGGATAGAACTGGTTAACAAAAGATAATTGTAACTGTAAGTTTTGACTATTATGGAGTGGTAGTTGCAAGTTCGAGGCCTATCTCACAAAGATACTGGAAGGTTAATTTAAAAAGGAGATTGTAGGTTACTTGGATAGTATCAACGGACATCGCAAATCAGGGAAGGATAGTAGTGACTTTAAAATTTATATTTACATTTCTTTGTTTACTTTGTCATTCTCAAATTTTCCTGTATTTTCCTCAATGGAATTTCGCCGTTACAGATAAAGAAAGATAACGTATCGTTTGATTTACGACGCAACAACAAAAGAAAACTACTTCTTTTTTAACATTCGCATTCTTGTCCATCTTCCGCGCGTATACATAAATACCTATCCCGTTTATTTTCGATCTCGAAAGCAAACAGAAACAAACATCGGAATTAAAAGTACCGTAAGTCAGGTATACGAGATTGGAAAACCTACATTCGAGCCTTCCAAATGACCTTGATACGGGCGAGAAGAACGGTCGAGACACCTGCGATCGAAGAATGTCCGCGACCTGTAGCATACCCGACGTAGAGCTACATAGAAAATATCTTCCACGGCGAGGATTATCCCTTATCTTTTTCTATAATCGAGCTCGCCCTACACTCGACGATGACGGCATCTCTGTCGCTGAAAGGGACCATCGCTCATCAAACGAGCGATCGGAAAGCAACAGGTGGTCGAGGAGACAAAACAACTCCGTGCAGGTAGATAAAATTGTTTTCACGCGACATGTTCCAGCGAGGATTCGGAGAGAGAGATAGAGATTTTATTGAAGATGTTACGTAATAGTAATTATATGATAATATGCGTTTAAAATTGGATTTTAAGAATGAAGTGGTTAAATGAGGTATGTTGTTTATTGCTGCTTAACTAATTAGAAAGCATGAGGAAATATTTCCCTTTTTGTCGCTTGTTTATCAAAATCCATCCACCAAAGAAAAAAAAGTAACTCGAAAGGATCAAATTGTACATTCTGAAGAAGAAATACGGTTGGACCTCTTCCAAGTTGATAGTCTCATAATTCGAATCTCTCTCTCTTTCTCACTTGGATAGAGCACCAGAACGCAATTTTAATAGCTTTCTCGAAGTAGAACTCTCCAGAAGAATTTGGAGTGGCAGCTATAAGTTCGAGTTAGAGAAATTCGACTACATCTTAATTTTATATTTTAAGTTACAGAACCATCTAACACCCCTTTTGGTATGGAGGATTCAAGAAGGAGAAGCTGTAGAGTGAAGTGGCTGTATGGTAGTGCACTCAGCATTATTAGCATATTAAAATCAATTGAAGTCGAAATTGTCTAACAGTAAGTTAAACTTGTATCTGTCACCCTAACTTGATTTAGGGAAAGTTTAAGTTAGAGAAAGTTATTAAAAATGGCATTTTAGCGCTACAGTCAGCTAAAGAATTGCTTGCTTCAGTAATCATATTGGCAAACATCACCACGTCCCCCGCCACACTTAGTCATCAGACGATAAAAGGTAAAGAAGGCGAATGTTATATAGATGTAAAGAAAATGGGGAAAAGAGAGGCAAATTAGATCAAATTGGAGTCGTTCAAGAAAAATAGCGTTAATTTTCTTTTATTGGTGAGAAGAATTTACAAGAAACGTTTAAAATGTTTGGATTTGTTATTACGCCAGTTGAGTAACTAGCACAGCAACCAGGAGAATAGGTTTTCAAAACCTCCATATATTCAAGACGAGAACGAGGGTTGCATTGCAACTGAACAATTCGAGTTATGAGAGCTTTAATTGTAGCAATTGCTTGCTCCAGTAACCACATTGGCAAACATCACTAGAAGTCAGTGTGTCCATCCCATACCCTTGCACACTTAGTGATATCAGAGGGTAAAAGATGAAGAACACGAAACTTATAGAGATGCGAGGAAAGATGACGAAAAGAGAGGCAAGTTAGATCAAATTGTAGTCGTTCAACAAAAATCGCTTGAATTTTCTTTTATTGGTGAAAAGTATTTACAAGAAAAATTTAAAATTTTTGGATTTGTTATTACACCAGTTGAGCAACTAGCTCAGTAACTAGGAGAGTAGGGATTCGAAATCTGCACATAACCAAGACGGGAACGGGGATTGCATCGCAAGCGAGTAACTTGATGCTACAACGAAATTTCTAAAGGAATCTTAACCAAAAATGATCGTAAATAAAAGAGATGTGTAACATTAGACGCATTCAATGTTACACCTCAGCCAAGCTCCTACAAGAAGAAACGATAGAAATGGGAAAGAACTTGATTCAAGGGCTACGAAGGAATTCCGAGACAGAGAAATGGGATTAGAACAGATTAGAAATCATGTTGGAATCTTAAGAATGGAGACTTATTGCTTTAACCAGAAAGGAGAAAAATAAAAGAAAAACAGTAAAAACAGTAAGTGAATTAGAAGAAGACTGGGTAGCTATGAAGAAAACCAAAACAATTGTGGTTGTAGAAAATTTTCATCTCTAACAAATCCGTGACCAAAGGTTAAGTTTTGTATTACAACTCCGTACCATTTTGCTACTGCCTTCGCCTATTCGCATTGTTGAAGAAACCTCGTATAATAGAAAACGCAAGATCGAGGCAAAAATAACAATAGAAATAACTAAACCGGTTACTCATGCGAATCTTGAATATTATCACAAAGACAAATATCTAGATGAAAGAATATGGGGACGAGATATTTGAGAATCGAGAAGGAAACTAGAAGGGGCTAAAATAAGAAATGATGAAATAGTTAGGAAAAAGTTGAAAATATCCGTGAATTTTAAAGAAAAGGTATAACACAGATTAACCCGCTTAATAGTCGAGTGGTAAAGTATGTGGTGTATAGTGTGAAGGTATGGGATTCGAAACCCGGTCGCGACGGAGCGTAGCAGTCTAGAATCCTAAATATGGGTCTGTTACCTCTAACATGCTGCTAAAAGTAAGGAAATATCACTGGGCGGATCAGGAGCAGTACGGTATACCTACGTATACGGCTCAGTGGCTCCGAATAAATCCTGTTGGCATGTTGTGTTATGGTCAAGTTATCAGAATGAGAACGTTGAAGATATCCAGAAGAAGGTATGAAGCTCCTTTTGCTTTAGTCCTCAACCAGTAGATTGGTTGAGTTCCACAACCTGGACTTTAATCTTTTAAGGATTTCATTGTTATCTTGAAGAGAAAATAAATGGTTTACGGCGCTAGTTTCTAATTGCGTCTCGCCGTGGTTTCGAAAAAGAAAGAAAGGATGGACAATGAAAACCATGTTTGGAGAGGCGAGAGAAATTATTTAGGGAAAATAAAACAGAGGGTACATGGAAATGAATCGCGTAAAAGTAAAAGAGAATATCGAAGAAAACTGCAGCGTAGCCAACATCGGAAGGCGTAAAGGGTAGTTAAGCAAGTACGGGAGAAAAATTGGCAATTATTGCAAAGAACAAAAAAGAAATGTTTCTAGTCGATCATGGAAGACAATTTGCTCCCCAAATAAGATTCGAAAATGACAACAAGGAAGACGATGATAATAAAAAAGAAAAGACATTAGAATAAATATTCCAATTTCTTATCACGCTTTACCACCAACATCTACGAGATAAATATCAAATTACACTTCCTACATCATATTTAATTAAATCTACTGACTTTATTACCTACATTATCCCCGGTTGGAAGTCGCAATTGCGATCTGTAGAAGGACAACTATTTAATTACGATCGCTTTACAACTTACTCGATAAAACTAAAGAATGCGGTACCTAGAGAAGAAACTAAGTCAAATAATGTTATTCTAGCGCTTATTGTTAGCGTCTAATTTTTTAAAAATTGCAAGCGTCTGGTGTAATCAGGCGGAAATTCACCATTTACGTTTATTATAATCGCCTTAAATTGTTTCATGCGCTCGTAATTGCACAGTTATTAGTTGGTCGAAGAGGGTAAGGACCTCGATGAGTTTTCTGAAGAACAATGCAAAAATTTTGGAGTTTTAGATGGTTTCTTTAAACGAAAGGGGTGTTCATCCCTCCATTTCCAAAGGACGGCATTTGTAATCTTTTTGATTTTTCAAGTTAAAAGAAATCAATGATAAATAAAAATAGACGATGTCTAACGCTAAAGTCTTTCTTTTAATCCAAACAGATAAAAAGTACCTACGATTCTTTTTACATAAAACTTACAAATTCTAGTCCAAAATTGTAAACAAAAAACCGGACTTACCTTCAAAAGATTATAAATAAAACCGCAGATACTACGATAATATAAAGCAGATTGTGGGAGCGCAACGATAAATAACCACTAATAATAATAATACGGGCTAGGGGAAAACGATACGAACGAACGACGCGAGCGAAAATCCAACAGCTCGTCCACAACCAACCCCACCAAAAGCTACGACGGCACTGATATACTGATCGCGAATGGAAGATTGGAACCTAGAGAACGCGTGTATGTACTGAAAGCAACCGCGAGACCGCGTTGAATATTCCACGTGCAACACGCTATTAAGAGCTTGGAACGCTGAATTATGCATTTCTTCCTGATTTGGGCGTATATTTCGTAGTCCATGGGATTCGACGCGTAAGCGATGTTTATGAGGGGAATAAGGGAAATCCCGAGAAAGATATCTGGAATTAGATAATGAGTAATTGTTTAACTATTTAAAAGATAGATATATAAATACGAAGAAAATGTACTTTTCTATGTCCGTTTCTTTCAAAGGCTATTTCGTGTCAACAATGAAATAATAATGTCCTTCGAGACATAGTACTTCTTATAGTACCGCATAAATAATTCAGCTCCGCTTATACCTATAGGGAATTTTGTGTAGGATTAATAATTTATTCTTTTCCGATTACCTTGAGGAATTGTGTCAGTATGCCAGGTCTTTCGTAATTTTAATTTGTATAGCTTATTAGAAGTTGGAGGTATAAATATCCTCCTTCCTCGTACGCCTTTTAGTGCGCTAGTTATTTCATTACCAAAATAAAAAATTGAGGTGTTAGACTTAGAAATGTATATGAATGAATATGTAATTTCACAACGCGGTAAGCCCTACCGTGAAGGATTAAAATCCGCCTGAGGAGGTCTACATATCCAAATTATATATATTGTAGTATATTAAATGTCACTAGAAATAAAATTATTTATTTTATAAAAAGCATATATTAATGGATAATAAAAACATTGTTAACATTCATACACATTACATACAACATTTATACATTACAAGAATTCATATAAATTTACTGGAAATAACCTAGGATACATCGACGTACAGTACAGTTTCGTGGACAACGGAGAAAGACAGCAGCGTAGTCCTGGTTTCGAGAAGAACAAAAAGTTTGTTTGGTTAACGACGTATTAATTGGCAATATACATAAGTCAATAAATAAGTCTATAAATATATTTCGAATAAAAGGGTTTTAAGAAGAAGTACCAGTGAGAAAAAGAACCTCACCATACAGAAGAAGAAAGAGTTTATAAAAGGGAACAATCCATAAAGCTGCATCGATAAAAGAAGTGATAAGAGGAGATATAGGAAGAACCGTCAACGGAAATGAAATTACACTTACACACACACACACACACACACGTAAATATTTTGATTTTATGTTCAATATTTCCCAAAATTTATAAATATAATTTGTTATAATTTATGCTTTTTATATCATTATTTACGAGCTACAGCGGTGCAATTTTCTTTAAGAAATTTAACTAAATTCTCAGTACAATTTACAGAGTAGCTCACGACTAGCGCGTCGGACTGTAGCTTCCAAACTAATATTTTTTAAATCTCTTATGACAGGAGGTATATGTTTATAAAGGCCATAATTAGAAAATATTGTCATTTATACAGGCTGCCCCAAAAAAGCGCTAAGTATCAAAGTTATATATATTTTTTGCGTTTCTGGAATTCTATAGAAAAAACAAAGGTGAGTTACTTCAATGTTTCCTACACCTATCGTTTACCGGTTTTGAAGTATTTGAGGATTTTCGAAAAAGTATGATCAAAATGGACATAATAGACAAACTAATACAAATTTTCAAATCATATTTTTAGCTTTGATTTGGTATATCTTGGGCTACTTATTTTCAGGTATGTAATTATATAATAATGTATAGGGTGTTGTAATCACGTTAATTTCAATCACAGTCATCGCTGGCAGTCCGTTTCTCGGTCGATTGCATGTTGCCATCATACCTCCTCACAGATTATCTTCAGCTTCGAAAGACTCATTATGTTCTAATTTTTGCTGACTAGAAGATATCATACTACCATCCTGAGATGTCGATCAGATAATTTTAGTTTCTTTTCGTAGCCGTAAACCCAACATGTGTTTAAATTTTGTGCTAATATTGTAGAATGCTATATCGACGTTTAGAAAAACTGTCACTGGTGAAAATAGTACAGGTGACACCACCAATGTAAGGAACACTAAGAGATACCTATTTAATATTTAAAAGAGTATTCATAATAAACCTTTTTTCTACAATGGAAGTTATATAGGCATCGTTTCCCAAAATTCCTGAACAATAAAAATTTTCACTTAAATAATATGCGCCACTATTAATAATGTGTAAACATAAATTCCTTCTCAGGTTAGAAGAGCGAACGACGTGATTGCGGCCCACAAGGTATTCTGGAACGGGAACATAATTAATAAAAAGTATTCTTAAAGGAGGCAGAGGAAATCGAGGAAGATCGGGATCGCGAGGTATAGTACTGGACAATAACAAAACTTCGCGTTATATATACGATATTTTACAGGCAAGAAAGGAGAAAGAGGAGTACGCGGAATACTTGGTCAATTAGTAGCCACTACATAATCGAAAATACAATACATAGAGGAAAATGGCGATCATGTAGAACATTTACTATAATACTTATCATAGAAAGGCATATGTGTTTCATTAGCAACTTTTCAGATAGTTGAAATAGAAAAAAATTGCATTTCCAAGTTCAGCAGCTTCGATTTAATTTCAATCTAAGTCAAATTTAACATACCTTCAAATTCTTCCGAAACCATAAGAGATATGTATAGGGAAACCTAATACAGTTTGGGTAGGAATTGAAAAACCATTCTCCGAGTCTAAAAATATAGAGAATGTTCCATTTGAAATAACAAACTTATACACTATTGAAGTTGAGACAAGCCGACCTATGGAATCACTCTGTATATTATTGTACAATTACATGCCTGAAAATAAGCAGCCCAAGGATATACCTAATAAAGACTAAAAACGTGACTTGAAAATATTTATTAATTTGTTTGTTATGTCCAATTTGAAAACATCTTACTTTTTCGAAAATCCTCAAATACTTCGAAAATGGTAAATGACACGTATAGGGAATATTAAAGTAACTCACCTTTCTTTTTTTTTGCTATACAATTCGAAAAAAGCAAAAACTATATAGTGATACATTAAAAAAACTGATAAGTACCGCCTTTTTGGGGCATCCTGTATAAATAACAATATTTTCTAATTATGGCCTTTATAAACATACAACATTCTGAGATTTAAAAAATTATTAGTGTGGGGAGCTACAGTCCGACGCGCTAGTAGTGAGCTACCCCAGATACAATCCTCCCCCAAATACGGCCTTGAAACCTACCACCGTGCTAATTCGGAAGCTTCTTTATCTCTTCTGGTCGCAAGAATCGAGATCCAAAGTGTTTAAATGCCACAGCGGACATGCTGTGATGTTTCCTCTTTCCCACAATAGGCCGTATAGATTAGGTCGTTCACTATTTCAATGCTATAGAACAAAAAGAAATGTTTGTGAAGTACAGCAATTCCCCTGTTCGATACTATAAATTTAGTTTCAATGTATACAATAAAGCCATCTCTATTCGTATAGCGCAATGTTACTATTCTAGTACAGTCGTTTCTGATAGTGGTAGTACTATTGGCGTCAATTGAGCAACGCTAGTCATGATAAATCTGCAGCTTTAGATTGTTTAAGGATTCTTCTTAATTTGGTACTTGAAAGTTACGATATATAACTTATTGCGCTCTCTGGTGTTAAACAGCACATATTATACAACGTAGGTACGTGGTGTGTTGTTTGGCATTGTAAAAATCTAGTTTTTCCAGCGAACAGTAAAAACCACCTCATTCACCGGGGATTATGAATAAATTATCATTGCGGTTTGATTTGAAGATACATTTTTATTAATCAAAAGAAAGCTTGACTTTTGTTGCGGAAGAAAAAATAAATGCAAACATATATATATTAAAAACTATTTATTCCCTT
This sequence comes from Chrysina gloriosa, assembly GCA_038088585.1. Taxonomy (NCBI): domain Eukaryota; kingdom Metazoa; phylum Arthropoda; class Insecta; order Coleoptera; family Scarabaeidae; genus Chrysina; species Chrysina gloriosa. The sequence continues at coordinate 21,578,968 of CM076093.1, read as the reverse complement.
TATAAGCAACTATACAAAGATTTTCCAACGATACGCTCGGATCAACATAAAAGTGTAATTCGCACTTAAATCCAATACTCATTAAATATTTAAGTCGACCGTAATTTAGAACGGCCTTACATTTCCTCCCAACGATTTCCTTTTCCTGTCTACTTAAACCAATCTCCTTGTCCCTTAAAAATGTAAAACAAAAGGCGTGATATTCTCGAAAATCATATTTAGTTACCTCTCACTCATACTTTCCAAATTATTTCGATAAAAATCAGAATCAACTTGCGCATTCCTGTCCCTGCTGAAGCCGGTTCCACACGTGGCCCAACTGACTATACCACGCATGATACCAAACTCCTTCTGATTCATGTCATTTTCCTATTTTATAAATTCTATTATCATTATTGGAGTTAGTAATCAAATAGTAAGCTTACATTAAAGAAATCCTTGCCTGTGTAAGCTCTCCATTGACACCTATGGTGACAACAGAACGCCATGACAATCCCAAAACCGCATTGCCTGCATCTTGGTAGTTTTTTAGACATCGCAGAGCTAAATCTAAATTTCATATCTCAATAGAGATTTTATAAGATGCTAGTTTCCCGTCATATGAGTTATTTTAATAAAAGCTCAAGATGATCGGTAGCTCTCTGATATGGACAGTTCTACTAACCAACTAACTACTTTGGTTGCAGAGAAAATGCAAAAAAATCACTAAAAACAACCAAAATAGCGTATCTAACTCGGTTCCTATAGGAGTTAGCCGCTTTGTTCCTACACCAACCGATGCGTTTTGATCTGCTGATTTTAACGGTGTGTAACTTATTTAGATTATTTCAAACGGTTACCCAGAAAATCGCAAAGAACCGCAAAAAGTCCCAAGAAATCGCAAAATTGCGCGTTTTTTCCAAACCTGCGTTCCGCGTTCGAACCGATGGAAGCCTGAAAAATATCTTGATGCGAAATAACTTCGAAATTGGAACATGAATTTTTCAAAATCGATATTTATATTATAGGAAAAACTTCAAATCCCCATAACTCCTTTATTTATTGACCGATCGCGATCGAGAAGACCTCTCTAGAAGCAGAATCCGACGAAGAATCGAATGGAATAAGAACGAGTACAGTACATCTAATAGTTTTCGCGCTACAGCAAAATTACAGGAATTTCTGGTACAAACTTTGAAATGCTATACCTCCGGAACGGTAAGTCGCAGTCTTTAATAATTAAATATGCTGAATTAGAAGAAAATTAATACTAGAGACCCACCTAATCTTGTTTCTGTTTCTAATCAATTTTATTAATACCTGTTGCATCCCCGCATAGATGTTTTGTAACAGCAACAATTCCTTTAACCTTTTTAAGGCATCAACGTTTTGTAAAACTAAATCGCTGATATCAGCTCTAATTCGGTGCACGTTTCCACTCGACTTATCCAATTTATTATCCATTTTATGTCTTAGCGAAGCTCGCTCAATTAATAGCACACTGCAATTATTTTTTCTTCTAAAGCATTGGCAATCCAGTAACTCAATTTTCCTTTTAGGTCATTAAACAAAAAAATTGAAGCAATCTCCGTCTATTTTCTAACTGTATGAAATACCTTTTCCTGCTCCGAATTCTATAAAACACGAGTCAGATTGGAGTAAATCATATTCTTTGAGGTAACCTAATATTGATGATGTTTGAAATAGGTGTTTCTTTGATTTCTCGCCCAGTTCCGGCTTTGCTATTTCCTCCAGTAATAAGAGGTGGCTTAATACTTTCTCGATTATATTAAGATTTAAAACCTCTAAAAATAGAAGGTTAAAATCCCAGACAATTATTGGTAATAATGATCTTACCATCGTGCAGCTTTAGAATCTTATTAACCACAGATTTAATTTCGTTTGTGGAGTAGCTATCTAATGATTGAGAATTTAATTTGCCATCGTTTATTTCAGCTATGAGTTCCCCACAATTTATATCTTTAAGAATGTAGGGTACAACCTCCTTTGGACGTGCATTGCATATTTTTAAATGTTTCGATAGTTTACTTGCGTAGCATGTACTAGAAATATAATTTACGGTTATCAGCAAAGGAATATTCTAGAAATATCGACTTAACTGTTTAGGATCCAACGGGCAAACCACTCTTAAGCCTATATTTGTTTCGGAAGTTGATGTGTCTTCAGAACTTGGCGTGTGCTCGCCACAATACTCATGCCCCGTCTTCACAGTCATCTTGCAATAACGTTTTTTTCGAATTACATAATGCTTACAATGTGGAGTATTTTTTGTAGCGGGAGTATTTAAATCTTTCTCACTAAGGTTATCCATTCTAACCATGATAAGAAGTGAGGTTATGTTATATCTAATTGGACATATTTGTTCCTTTTGCACTAACAATAAGAGATATTCTAAGGTACTTCAAACCCTCAAGTGACCAATCAGAATGAAGTATTATGACATAAAGCAAGTCAATGTCATATCGTTCGAAGAGAGAACCAACTACAATGTTGGCATTTTAGAATATTAGGTTATGTTTCATAACTTCTTACAATATATATGTAAATTGAATATATACTTTAGCTTCAAACGGATTTCAATGCCATATTATATTTATACAAACTTTGAACTGAATTTGTATTGCATTTGATGCCGTCAAATAATTCCCAATTATGACTTTACTCAAAAGCAAACTATCGCAAATTCCTTCGGATGCGGTAATACTAACGAAAGAGGAGGCAATTCAACATCAAGTAAAAGTAATGCAAAAATGGAAAGATAAAAGCGATACGTAAGTATTCCCTTATACTCGTTTGTATCCACTCTATACCTGTTTATTTCATACAAGGATAGCTTTCCGGCATGGTGGAAGTCTTTTGGCTCTGGGGAGCGCAGCAGCTGGCTTTTACATAAACAATCATTACAGGCAAAAATTTAGATTACATACTTATGGAAGGTTGACTTCGTATTTACCGATTGTGGTGTTGCCAGCCACCTTATCACTTATATGTCACATCCAGGTAAGCCTTAATTATATTCAGATTGATTTGAAATTGGTATTTTCATATTGTAGTTCGTAACGCTTGAAACAACTCTACCAAATACGTGCGCAGTTTGTATACAAACCAGGGCCAGTGCCATTCAATCCATCGTGGGATGCGCTTTACCCGTAATCTTAGCTCCCCTGTCTTCAATTTCAGTACGTATCCTATTGAAATGTGTTAGTCCTTTTAATGTTTTTGAATTCTTTTTAATTCAAGTTAGCGATGCAGTATCACACATATGATGTGCCATACATTACTAAAGAACCGATGAAGGTGTTCAAATTGGTACAGAAACTAACGAGGCCGGTGGCGAATATTCTATTTGCGATATTTGTCGGGCAAGCCCTGCTAGCATCAGTGATCACTCATTTTGAGATGAAGTCTGTTATTAAGGTTAATAGTAAGTTAGCAAAATTAGAATATGATTTGGAACATAGTCATGTTGGTTGATTTATTGTAAATGTGTGAAAGTAGTTGTATTTCGATTTAAAACTTATTGCATAATAAATCTTTTATATTAAAAGATTTCATAGTTGTAACAAGATTTATTTAAAGCTTTATAATGTAGTTCAAAATATTTCATTCAATGAATGCTCCAAAATATTTCAGGTTTTTCAGTAGTTTATGGGCTCAGAAATAGATAGTATGCTGAGACAAACGGCAACCAGTGATGACGTTTTGGCGGAGCGATTGCAAGGATAGCATTAGTTCGTACATGGTCGTATATTGCCCGCCAATATACGATCATACATGAACTAATTCTCCTTGTAATCGCCCGGCCAAAGCGTCATTATCGGCCATTGTTCTCTGCCTGCATTTTTGTTCTGTTACTATATATGACAAAATGCTTCAATCATCTTACTATACGACCACGAAGAGCCGGGTGTGATCCAGTGGTTAGGGAAGCTGAATTACAGTGCCGGCGAATTTTTGACATGTATTTTGCGCTTAAATTACGAAAAGGCAATTCTAATGGAGCTTCTCTAGGTTCTCGATATAAAGCTCCTCCGGGCGTTGATTGCATATTCCCACGCATGTACGCAGACCTTCATTCTGAACTATAGGCAATCTACTTATTTGTCTTTTTAGTAGCTGCCCCAAATAATGACCACCCATAGTCAAGATGGAAGCAGATTGTTATGAATCATACGAGCTTTTGTAATATCTACACCCTTCCAACTTTTGTTATCGATGACTATGCCTAAGTAGTTAATTTTATCTTTGATTGGAATATTAAATTTGTCAAAAGTTTTGCTTCGTTAATATCTACATCTTGTAAACAACATAGCATTAGATTTATTAAGTGATCACCATCCGTATACGCGTTTCACGGTTATACCGATCATCAGTACGGCTTTGCGAGGTAAGTTTCCGGGCCAGCTCGACCGTAACCGTAAGCGTTAGAGCATTAAATTTGGGCGGAGCTTAGCTTCGTGTGAAAGTCAAAGAAAACCGAGAGTATGATATGCGAGCGGAAGTATTCACTTTAGACGTGCGTAAACCACACACACAATTATATATGATATATATACAAGGACGATTGATTTATAGGTACAAGCATCAATTAAGTGATAATTTCAATTCACTTTTATCCAGCCATGTTTTTTTCGTTTAAAAACCACTAAAAGTCCGACTTATCAAATGATAACTCCGACGATAAATACGTATGTCATCTGCGTATTGAAGTTTTGATTTTCTAGTTAAAAATGAGGATCTCACAACTGCCTCTTTGTTACAGCATTTTTTACACTAAGATTGATAAAAGATTTAATAAATGAAACTACACTATTACAAAATGTAATTTTCATCATTTTCTTTATTAAACCTGTAAACCCGACTACATACATTCAAATTTATCCTAACGATAGTTATAGCTAAAATTTATAGAGAAAAAATGTCAAGAAGTTAGTGTCTCAATTATAATTATATAATGGCTTTTTATTGGAACCACTATGTTTTACTAAACTATCCAGCTTAGGCACATTTCTTTTTGTTTTGTTTTCGGTTGTTAGCATTTTATTATTTTACAATTTTCTCTCTACTGATTGGATCGTTACGATACAACGAAAAACAATTTGTACAGGTAGTTAAGACCATAACAATAATTGGATATGTCAAACAATAATAATCTGAAATGAGAGGTATTAGCTGGATCCTATTCATATAATTTTTTTTTTTTCAGTTAATATATTTGTATATAGCCATTTTTTTCCTGAGACAGAGACACCGAGTTACTTTTGTTATTATTTTCTTACATCTTCAACATAAAACGTTCAGTGGTAAAACGATCTACGGCACATTCTGAACGAACAGTAGTAGATCTATATATTTGCATTCAACTGAATTTTAAGTTGGCATAGAGTTGCTGCTTATATCACCCAATCACAGTCTTAATACAGGATGTTCCAAATCGTTGACCGATTTTCCAGCTGTCACTTGTAGTTTTTGTTAAGTTTTCGGTTAATAGTGTAAAATATTGAAGAGAACATCCTGTATAAACACAAAGGAAACGTAAGACTTGGACGAAATTTCAGAAGCTATGGTGACGCTTTAAATATAGAGCTTCAATTCCAGAAACGCACAGTTACAAAATCTTAAAAAGTACCGTATATATTTAGGGACATATATTCGTTTATATATTTTTAAATCTTAGAAATAATAAGCATATAGAGAAGGTTGAAGAAAGCACGCCAGGTTTAAAGTTTGTTTTCAGGGGGCAAAACTAGACATTCTACAGATTATAATCTAGAATAATTATAATAAAATGGTATACAGTGTTATCAAAATATTCAATAAAAAATAGCAATAAAGTAACGATAATGAGAAAATTAATGTTAAGTTATTTAATTAAGAGTTAAAAATAACATCGCGAAAACACGACTGGATATTGGATAAATGATAAAAAAAAAAGATTACTTTGTAATTCTGATAACCTTGTATATCGTATAATGATTAATAAATTCGGGATATAACAGCAACGAGATCATGGAATCATAGTAGATAGACGATACATACTCTCCCTTAATCGTTAATAATGTTGGAGTTTTGAGCAGTAATCGTAATCGTAATCTTCATCGTCTCTAAAGCGATTGTACAATAATTCTACTCAAGATGATAAAATGGCAGTGATGTTGTAAGTTTCTCTCTTTCTCTCTCTTTACCTCCATTTCTACTAAACATTTCCTTTCCATCATTGCAAACTAGCATGACAGTGTAATGATATTTTAAAATAAGATAATGATAATAATTATTATCGCAATAGTATATGATATAATTTAAGACCTAAATTTTCATGTACGGTTTGTAATAGGAGTCGCAATTGCTTTATTTCAACGAAGTTCACTTTAAAAAATTTATTTTAAAATAAATGTCTACAAATTGATAACGTATCACTTCGAAATGAATTCATTATATTTATAAGGACTCCTGTTACATACCGTGTACTCATATTACATCTATAATCTTAAAGTAGTCAAAATTATTACAATCAAAACATATACTCGAACTAATTGCACTGTCTTAGAATAATTTTATATCAGATATATGCATGTTGAATTTGTTTGGTAAAAAATAATTTTCACTTCGTAGCGATACAAAAATAACACGTAACTTTTTTGTTCCTTCTAAAAAATCATTGACGTTATTTTGTATGATTGCAACAATCCTCACGTACAAGTTTCATTTCCTATAGTCATCGATTTCAATAAAAAATAAGATATTTACGCAAGAAAATCTCTATATACACACACAGAATATAATTGTAACAATACTTCGAAGCACTCGTGAATTGGTAGTAACTCACTTCGAAACCAACGCTTTTTACTACATTTTTCTCTTAGATATTTTCAAAACGCTAAATTTAAATCTATGCATATATTTTCTTGTATTTTATTTTTCATTATTTTCTGGGGTAAAAGGGAAAGGACACGAAAACTATTCGCGGAAGGTCGGATACACAAGAAAAACGTCTCTTTTATATTCCGTGTACAAAATAATGCACTTTTTGTATATACTTTCTTGTCGTCTACTTTAACAACACTTTTTTAAAAAGTTTGTTAGTTTATTACTTAAACACTGTTTTTAATCTTCGTTTAGAACTTAATTTTTAATTGTATTGACGATGCACGATGTCTCTTTTTTACTCTTTCACGTCTTTTTTAAATTGAAGCATGCGAATTAAAAATAAGAAATTAAACATAAATCAAACACAACCTATCTTAAGTTTAGAAGCAATCCTTAATTCTAATTTTATGTGCAAATAAATTGGATGTATTCAATATTTAGGGACTCCCGTGTGTATTTATAAATGCATTTACGTGTACAACTTGACAAGTCAAAGTTTGTGTTTCAAGGGCGAATGCGCAATGGTACAGTAGTCTGAAATACATGAGACTCAGTTTATACGTGCGGCTGTTTTACGCGCCACCAAAGACCAGGAAACACCAACTTTGGTTTGCCAAGGTGTAATATGTATAAATGTACAATTATTAAAAGATTCTACGTTTACACGATGAGATTTTATATAGAAGACATTCGACTCTTTTTTACCAAATTATTTTCAGGAATTCTCATATCCTTTTACCACCTCAGTTTTGAAAAAGGCTTCAAATACACATACAAGGTCGTATAGAGAGGGGGAGGGAGGAGCGGGAATGTGCTGACCCCGTTCCGTTCTTCGATACGGCCCTGTACACATTCTAAAATGATTCAATTCCTACTTCATATTATGCAACGCCTCCTTTACTTACGATCTGTCCCCATCTCAAATTTGTAAAAGTGCGTAAATGTATACACCATCCCCATCATTTCCGAATCAACCATTTTTGACTGAACATTTTCGGAAACAATCCACTTTTGATAACCAGTTGGTGAGGATTGATTTTCATTCGATAACTTGCCTCCTACCTATTCTCCAATCTTTTTAACAAACTCTAGTAATAAAATAATAAAAATCCGCGAATATAAAGATACTCATCAGGTTTTGCCTCTTTTTCCCTAAATTGCAAATTTGTACGTGATCAAAATTGCACATATGTAACCAAATTTGGCCTCATTAGAAAATCATAACCGATTCACTCTAGTTTATTCCGATTATTATGATCAAATGAAGTAATAAGTAATATTGCTCACAGAAGAGCAACTAGCATTTTAACTTTAATTTAATTTCTTTGGGCATTAACCAATTTATTCACACAACGGTACTTGTACATCTTTAACGTTCAAACTTCGGGTGTAGCAGGTATTTTTCCCTTGACCGTCCACTTGATATAGTATGTAAGAAAAAGGGCATTTATGGGGGTGAAAGGCGTTCTAGCCGTTGCCGAGCGGGAAAATATTTGGTCAGCCAGACACGTGGTCAATTTTTAATGATAGAAATTTGTCACTTCGGTTTATACGGTTGTTGAAAATGCTTGCCTCGAGCTAGCGAAACATGTGCCACCGATTTTATTATAAAACAATTTTGTGGTGGAGAGTTTACCGACGTGATATAGTGTCAGTCAATTATACCACCTTCATTCATTAGAAAAAGTGTAAAAGTTGGGGTTTTGCGGGGCCTTTCAGAAGTCATCATCTCCTCAGTAAAAAATATAAGTATCCAAACATGTGTTTGTAACCTTTTTCATATACGATACGTTAGGGGTGGTTTCACTTATTTTTATATATTTAAACCACACCTCTTGCATTCCTTACAGTTACTATCTAACTGTTCCTTTCCTTTAAGAAAGAAGAAAAGTTAATATTGCTATTATATGTGATTCACGTAATAGAACTTTTAACCATGATCACTGTTGTGTTAACAGGAATGTTCTGATACCAAGCAGTCATCTAAATATTGAATACATTACCAAACGAAACAAAATCAAGACAAAAAGAAAGAGTAAATGCTGTGAAAAAAATCTAACTTATAAAAACTGCCAAAGCAAACTTTCCTTGCTTGTTTGTAATCAAAATCTCTGATCTAGAGTGCTGCTGTCATTTAGGCACAATTGTGAGCGCTCTTTCGTTATTGAAAACCTTTGGTGTTTGTAGTAAACGTCCTGCTAGATCGATTCTCCGAACTACTACTACTACTACTATTATTATTGTTGTTGTTGTAATTATTATTAGACGATGTAAAGGTCTGGGCCAGCGTCCCGCCGACCATCTGTCACTTGCGCTTCCGAAAAGGCGGCGATTGGTAGCCGTTCATTTCGGACGCTTCTAGAGAGGGCAGCACCGGAAAGTCGCGTTGGTAAGAGGACGGTCCTGCGTACGGGTCCCACCAGATGGCCGGCGCAGGCGTTGGTATCGACATGTAAGACGGAGGCTGTATGAATCCCGGATTGCTGTAAGTTGGTAGCGGTAGCGGTTGTTGCACCATTACGAGAGTCGGCGGCTGATAAGGTGGCAGAGTATGTGGGGGTGCGGCGACGGCGCGCCCCCACATTAGCTGCTAGCATCGCTGACTATTCCAATGGTTCATATAGTCTTGATAAGTCACTGTTATTTTTCACTTTGATAGCGAGTCAGTTTTATACTTTTCCGTAGATCATTCGATATCGACGCCTTGTAGCCACCTTTGCGCAGTAATGAATCTATTGTCTGCACTTGATCCCAACCTGTAGCAAATGCGAAAAAACTATTTAAGACAAGCATGCTTGAAATTAATTAATTAAAAATTTAGTGAATACTAATTATGCTTAAGTTTTTGTGTTACAGCCACGCCTCCCTAAAATCGCCGAGAATAGTTAAAACCAGTTTAGGCTACATACTCCTTATGGTGGGGATTAGAGTTTTCAAGTGGAAAGTGATAGTTCTGCTATTTATCAACAGATGTCTCACTTGGTACATGATTTACCCATAAATATGAGATATAACGAGCCAGAACTATCTTTACAATGCGTAGAAAGCCTTGCAATCTAAGTGAAACATAATACAAGTGTCATCCCACTCTTTGAGACTGCTCAAAAATGCGCATGAATAAAAATACATTCAAATTTTAGCGGCATTCGGGAATGTTATTTTTCTATAGATTGAATAACGTAACCTCAATTCATACATTTTGATGACATTTTACACCGGTCTTTTCTATCATCTGGGCAATTTTAGATCGAAATGTTAACGGTGAATAATGCCAAATTTGTTTTGTATTTATTTCCATTTGTTAGATTGAACATTAAAATTGTTTCTAGGTGTTATAAATATGGACAGAAAAACGTAGATGAGTTAGTTTCTAAATGTAAGGAAGTTATATAAAAATATCTAACAATTAAGGAACTATTTTCTTTCTAAGCGGAATAGGATTTATAACAAGATAATAAAAATCTAAAGTCTAATTCTAGAAATAATATATTAAATGTATATGTAAACTTAATCAAAATCTCAAAATGTTTTATAAGTAAATCAAACTAAAACTTAAACTAGCGATCTGGTGAAGCAAAAGTTACCAGACAAAAAAATATTTAACATAAACTAGTACATATACATTTATTGATTATTAAATAAGATCAATTTAATATATTTATGCCCAATATTTGTAGGTTTTTGTGATCTTAATCGACCCTCATGATGCAGTCGCACAGTTAAATAATACTTAAAATTTATGTACCCAGTTCCACATCGTGATTGTCCAACACATTCTGCAATAGAATACGTTTTTGCATACTTTCTGTATTAAACGTGGGGGCCAATCTTTTAATAATTTTATTCATTAAGACGTTTACCATGTTAGAAGTGATAAACAATGCTGGAATTTTCCCGTAACACTTTCTCTGCAATTGTGCAAATTCTAATAACTTCTGTACTCAGGTTTATCAGTTTTCCTCTCTGCCCATTTGAAAATCTGTCATTACTATCATTTTTCTTTACAGCAAACATGAAAACCCACGTGGGAAAACTACAGTATGTTTTTTCCACTACGTGACTGTTTACTGCTGCATAAAAAACAATATCGCGAATACATGTTTTGGTAAACACGAGACCCTAACCTATAATTGCCTAGAATACTTGGACACAATAATAACCGTTAGGTAAGCGCTGAATTCGAACTATAATTTTTAACGCAAGCGCACTTCTCTGTATTCTCAACAAGCGAAACAGAAATATGCTTTCTGTTTCATAATGTTGGCAAGACGAATATGTCGCAAGGCGCATTATATCTCCTTATATTTATATGAGGAAAACTTTCGTCGACATTTACTTTTAGAATAGTATATCTTGCCATCTATCAGACAATAGCTACACTTCTACCAGGGTTTTGAGGATTTATGAAAGTCATAAATGTACCTGTCATATGTTGACTTTGCGGATACAAATTATTCTCTATACACACCGAATTGTTAATATTCTCATGCATTGCACATGTAGAATATCGGGGCAAGGTTTTGTAATATATTTTGCTCGATTTTACCACTTTTTGTTATTTTAATTTGCAATGTTCGGAACCAGTTTTCCGAGAATGTACAACATATTTCAGATTGATGATATAACCATACGTAGTTTATTCCTTTCACTTCAGGTTTATTAATGATTTTAATAAAAAAAATGCTTCATTTTCCAGTTTTGTATCCCTACAAATTAGTGCCGTCTTTCGATTGAGGTGCCATCTGTTGACTATGAACTCTCAAACCGCCTCCTTAACATTTAACTTAACTTTTCGACCAGATTTAGCATTGAAAACTGATCGCCCTCGCAACATTGGTGTTAAGTGCCCAGTTGCGATTTATTTGTCCGTTTATAGAATACGTCCTCCTTCCGGGAATCCCAGCGTTATTAGATTAGAAATGTACATTTTGGGATACACAACACATCGGCAAAACGGATCCCCATTACCTTTGCGATCCAGTTGGAATTATATTAAACAACAGTTTCCAAACTTTTCACTAATTTCTTAACCCAAATGACACTAAAAAGTAGAGGAATTCCAACCAAAACTTACACATTTGAGATTGCAGGTAAGTTATCTAAACCTCATCTTATTGATAATAGAGCAATTAACACTTCAATCTTCGATGCGAAACACGCGTTTTATATTGAATTAGAAGAATTTACGATAATCTTGGGGTTATATGAAAATAATTTGTTTAAAGCGGCGATTTTCTTTGTCATGATTGCTTAATAATCTGCGGTCCTCCAAATCGTGTATAGAAGCAACGCCCCTTTTTAATTTTTTTAATAAATAACCTCTTAGTTTGATCAGTGAGGAAACGTTTCCACAAAACTAATTTTCTTTAGAATTCACAGGATTCAATGGCGAATATTTTTAATTTGGGAGGTTTCACGTTCCATAGGCAATTTAAAATTTGATGGTCAATTCTCAGAAGTAGATAAGACATTTAAATGCTCATTCTCAGAAACGAAAGGCCGTATGACGCTATCAGTGGCATACAATGTATTTCAGCAGTTGTTCTAACGAGAAACTACTGTTTAAACATGTCGCACGCTAGTCACATCTTCATGCTTCTAATAAGAATGGACGTTAGAGGTCCTATCTAGTTCTGAGAATTTTCCACCATAACATTTTCAATTGTGATTATCAATCATTTACCTGTCAACAACATTTTAAAAGGCTCTTTATTGATTATTTCTCGCATTACCATCACCCTTTCACGGGTTACTGTGTACCTTTAGGGGGCGCAAACTAATGATTGGGAACCGCTGTTCTAAATTGACACAGTATGTCCCTTTAGACCGATTTATACAGTTTAACATTCTTTTAGAGTTTAGAGGATGTGGTAGATAAAGCTAATATTCAAATGAGGAACGTAGTATTTTCTTATCTGTTTGAATAAATTTATTGCAATTTCCAAAGGCTTGCCAATGGAAGAAATTTCTTTCGTATCTGTCGTGGGTCAATATTTAAGCGTTTCGTACATAAACAGTTTCAATGGACAGCGGTATTCCGATATCAAACAGTGACCCGCGCCAAAACGATAAAGAATTTTCACAGATTTATTTGTGGATATTTTCACGAAGCTGTTGCATTGAGATTTTGCTTTATCAAGTAGAGTTATTGCCACCTTTTATTTTCGGAAAATAAACATTTTTATGTGCGTAAACCTGAATTACACCTCAATAGATAAAAATCTATCATTCTTATCAATCTCCATCGTTTCTCGTTAACTATACTACGTGAGTCATTGTTTGGGAATTTTTTGTTTGATGTTGCTTAACATTTTTCTATGATTGTTAGGTGATTTCATGCAAAAAAATGGAATGGTATCCCAAAAATTGCTCGCGTGGTTTCGTTTTTAATGAGAAAAGTGATGAAATCAATTGGATTGAGTTGCCACCAAAACAGAAACGATAATGATTTCTTATTTTTATCACGTTGGCATTAAATAGGAATAATAAATAAACGTTCGCAATTCGTGAACTATGATCTTGCATTAATTTATATTAATATTTCAATGTCATTAAAGTACAATCAGTGGGAAGATTAATCCGGAGCCAAATAAGAGAATGAAAGCAAGATGATATGCTTAAGGAATAAGCAAATAAAGGACAAAATATTTTGATGCCATAATAAACTAACAAAGAGAACGTTTTACCAATGTATAAATACACATTGACTTGGTGTTATAATTATCCTGAAATCCACTGAATCTATTAATAACCAAGAGCACAAGAAAGACAATAAAAGAAGCATTAAATATCTCTTGAGATCCTTTTTCTTAAGAAAAAAAAAAAAAAAACAAAACAGACAATGACCTTCACATGAATGCATCTCTGTTATTCTGAGCGACCTACTTCTTTAAATTATACTTCGAGACAATGCAGTGAAATTCGTAAATGACCTCATTTTCGTGCTTTTACCTTGTTCCGGCGCCACCTCTGGTAAATACGTGGCGGTCCGCTTGTTGCCCTTCTCGTTAATAAATTCGATACGTATACCATGAACACCGACTTCCCAGTCCAAATAGTCCGAGCCATCTTCGAAATGTCTGAGGATGGACACAGAGACACTTAGCTTAGGGAACTCATCCCTAGTGATGGGGTTAAATCTAGAATCCTTGAAAGCACTCGTAATGGCATATTCCCTAAGGCCCGATTGTAAGTTCATGGCATTGAATGTGCCGATGCACCCTCTTAGTCTTTTGTCTTTTCCGATTTTCCACGTGACAAATAATGGACTGTAAAAAAGGGTGAACAGGTATTATTAAAAAAAAATGAAATCGGAATGTGCTCCTAACAAAGGAATAGTGGAATTGGCTTTTTGTGTGCCTCTTTGGAGCATTATGGTTTAGTTTTGGGCGAATTTGTTAGGTCGATCGGGGATTTTTAAATGGGTTTTCGAAAGTGAATTAAATCAACTTACTATGCGTCGTTGCTAAACGTAGGTGTTTTCGGCGGATCGAGGTTATATAGGTGACAGTAGAGCACATCAAAACAAAAGAAACACATCTCGGGCAATGCGACCATGCCGTTTGAAATTCCGTTCGACAACATCGATGTGCCGTTACACGATGGGACGCTGGTCGAATTGTTCAATTTCTGTTTCTTCGTGCCACAACAACCAGCAGCCATCGTATTTTCAAAACGCACAGCTGACTGCCGAGCCAGATGGCCACAGAAATAGAGAGAGACATACGTAGTACTCTCACTCGCACAAATTGGATAGGCTCGGTGGCATGCCGCAATAGATGACGTCAAAGACGATTCATCTCTTTTCGGTTGAACTAACACTTTCGACGGATCGCCGTCAGAGGGAGCATGAATCGAACCAGCTGATTGGTTGAAGAATTCTTGAATTGAATTAACCAACTCCCTCTAAACCAGTTTACAGTAGGTTTGCTCGAATCTGTATAGTTCGAGGTAGTTTCAGAATAGTTCAAGAATTTAAAATTTTGAATAGTACCGCGCATGGCAGTTCCTTATCCAATTCCAAATTGGTTCAAATTCGCAATAGTTCGAACAGAATTACAGCATAGAAAACATGCAGTCAGCCAACATAACTTACACAGTTGGCAACATTTGGTCAGACGTATTTTACTACAAAAGAAACATTTTAACCACTAATATAAGGCCAATATACTTTTCTACATTAAACAACATGTACTTACTTAAGGATAAATGTACCTTCCAATTACAAGTTACAAGTTAATATGAAGAAGAAAATTAAAATATTTCTGAATAAAAATACTACAGAAAGTAAAGGATATTGTCAAAGGTAATGTAATGACAGTATAAGTGCCAATTCAATAACTTATTACGCAAAGTCTATTGACTTGCTCTGGAGTAAGAACAGATAGAATCATTCCTAACTGTTCCGGTACTAACTATAGGCAACCCAGTAAACATTTCTCTTTAATTTTGCGGAGAGTTTAAGTTGGTAGTTTCGGCAATAGTGGACATACTCGCCAATTTCAAAGCACAATGCATGCGAATATGTTCATTATTGCCGGAACTACCAACTTAAATTATCCGAGAAATTTAAAAATGTTTACTGGAAATGGTCCGAACATACGAATTTATAATTCTAGAATTTAAACTTTTGGATTTGCATGGTCCTAGCATGATCCGAACGTCTTAGGTTAACTGCACATGCGCATTAGTTCTAGAGTTGCTTAGAACTCGGGGTTCGAACAAACCTATTAGAAATTTTCAATCTTAGCAGTGCTCAGCTTTACTTTTTTAATGAATTTGAAATAAATAGAAATAGTAAACTATTCCGCGGTTGTTGTCCGCGATTGACAAAACATAATTCCCCTCGTGGATTGTTGATATTTGCAAATTGTGCTTACTTAGTTAGCTTTTGCACAGTTACTTGGTAGCTGCCTATTAACGTACCTAATTTAAATAGGTCGTTATATGGAGAGTCATTCAGATTTTATTTTATTGTAATAAATGTCTCTGTGAGACATAGCCTTATTTATTACAGTGTACGATTTAAGATGGGATATCTGCACAGCAATAATCATGGATGTATTTAGTCTCATTTGCAGTCAAAGGTGGTAGATTGAATGAGTTCGGCGTTCAAGATTGTAACGTAAAATCGCCCATAAAAACGATAATAAACTGAAAATGATCATATAAGGTTCTTTGGATTTGGGGGATAGATTCAGTAAAAACCGCTTCTAAATCTACCTTATTAAAATAATGTTTTCCAACCTTAAGAATAAGTGTTACTCCGTTTGGATTATTTGTATTCATGATGTATCACTTAACCCACATTTTATGACCTGAACTTATTTATTAATTTACTTTCATTTAGATCTTGAGAATTACCGGGATTTACACTTCCAGCCAAAAGTATTTACCCACCTCTATAATTGAAGATTATTTAAATAAATGATATTTTATTGCTACGACAAGATTTGTATTATTAAACTGTAAATACGAGATAAATTATAATTCCTCTGCAATGTTGTGTGTGTACGTAATGACTTGACTGAAATGAAGACATTGGGAATGACTCTTTTGTGGTCTAGGCATGTTTAGGTAGACTGATTAGATAAAGATCGGTTTCTCGGAGATGTTTATTACAACCGTCATAAAATATGATAATAGACGACACCACAGAATAGCTAGAAGCGACAAAGTTAGAAAATCTTGTGGTAAATTTTGTATACGCTTTGCCGGTTCTAAACCATGTTCTAAATACGACGACAGTGTTATGTTTGACTAACTTCATTAATGTTATTATTCTGGGATGGTGTATGCATATTAAATTTAAAATATACGATTATTGCTGTGTATCACTGATTTAATTTTTTAGCAAATACTGTTCTTTTAACATATCCAAAACTCTAATATTTTCAATTAATACGAACAAATGTGCACCTTTCGTATTTTTAAAATGGCGTTAGCTAACTTCTGAGCTATTTCGAGGACATTCAAATCGACCACATGAACATCAAAGCTGCCGACACGCTTTGTCGCTTCTGTCTATTCTGTGACGACACACACATTTCAATATAATGAAAAATTTTGTTCGCATTCAACTTTCGTATTGCAAGCAGTGAATAGTAAAGAGTTTGTGCAATATTTTAAAACAGCGAGTAACGTTAAAGTAGTGTTGGCAAGAATGTGGCTCAAACAGTGGCATACCGCAACATCGGTAAAAATAACCGAGAAATTGTTAAATTCCGGAAACTAAACCGTGGAACCGTGGATTATAAGGTTAAAAAGTATCAAAGAAGTGGTAGTGTATCCAATAAATAGTGACTCAGACGACCAAAAATAGTAACACAATACTTACGAATCTTATGATTATACAATCTGTTCTTGAAATATTATTTTGTCTGACCGATGTAACATCAATCATAGTCTTTACAGTTTATTTCATATACTGTCGTACATAGCTTTGATTTTGTTTATTTAATTTACATTTAGCATTAGTAAAAATGAATTTGTTACTATAAATATAATAAAAATGATATTTACATACATTGTTTTTATTAAATTCCTTTTTATTTATATATGCATTTAATTTTTGTTGTTGTTGTAATAATTAAGGTTCCACACACGAGTGCACGATATAAGTTATCATTTATCATTAAGTAGTATAAACCGGACTGACACTGTCACTCCACCGCTTGTCCTTACTTACGTGCTAGGCGCGACAATTAAAATTCGGAGAGGTGACAACTCAGTCCGGTTTACTTAACTAATCATGCACGCGTTTGTCGAACTTTAGTTATGGCTTTTCGGAATGGAAATCAATTAAGTTTAATAGTAGACTTTAGGAAGGTCTAGAAATCTGCTTATCATTCCATCTCTTTCATATTACAGGCATTTATGTATAGAGGTCGCTCAAATTCCAACTATGAAGAGAAATTAAATTTAATAGCTAACTTCATACATAATAAAAATATGACGATTTGAACTGGAATACTGGAATTGAATTGCGAGTTTTGTAACAACGGTAGGTAATTTAATTTTTAATCATTTATTTACTAATATAAACTGTAGTTATGTAGATTTTACGTGGGTTATTACCACTTAATCATGATTCGTTGGGAGTATCTTGAATTTTTGTGCTATTGAGATCAGTTTCTGCTTTGTATTCTTTATCTTGATCACAATTTAAAGACTTGATATTCCTATTTTATATTTAGGAGTAAAATCATTCTTGCCCTTTTAACATACTGATCTCCATACCTCAAAATACGTATGTACTTCAATTACTAGGTTCCTCGGTGTAGGAAACGTAAGGAAAGGAAGCATCACTTGAAATCTGGTCAAGAACAAGTGATGCGAAAGTAAACGAATGGCACTTCCTTCTGTTTGTTTTCTCCATATCGAGTTATAACTTAGATGTCGAAATACACATTTGAAATATTCAAATCTATATGGTAAAGGTTAAAATGATTGATAAACACAACAACACAACACAAACATTCCTACTTTTCTTAATTTCACGTTACTTTGGTTTGGTTTCATATTTCCTCCGCCAATTCTCTGTGCTTGTTTGCGTTGCTAATCAAGAGTGGTACGTTTGACGGACTTCTTTGTATAATCGCAATATTTGATTTACTCGAGCATAACCAGAATTCAGAACTTTATCCAAATAGCCTTTACTATAGCTTCATAAAGGAGAACCGTGTTCTCTAAAGTTAGTTTTGAGTTCGTCCTTCAAGCTAATATGTCTTTTATGTATTAAATTTATCAAATGTATATATGTATATGTATATTTTCTACCACAATTGCCTTCGAAATACGTCTATCGGATAGGTCTCGACGAGTAGATTTCAAGTATGAAATTATAAACGCTGTAGCTCCAACCGTTACGGAGATATGGCCGTTTAAAGTTTACTACGTCCGATCGCGTTCATACATACACCAATCGACGCGTCCTGATTCCAACGATATATGATTTGTTCAGATTATTTCAAACGGTTGCCACGAAAATGCAAACTCCACAAAAAAATCGCTAGAAATCGCTAAAATCGTATATCCGTTTCCGCTAATATGGGACTTAGGACGTCCAATTCTACATCAATCGATGCGTTTTGATGAGGCAAATTCAACGGCGTAGGATTTTTCTACTTTACTCCAACGGTTGCCGAGAAAAAATCAATCAAAAAATCGCGAAAATATTGCAAAAACTCGCTAAAGTGCACCCTCGTAATGGATTCTTTTTATCAAGATACGTCATTTCCTCATACACCATTCGAAAGAGCTCGTTCTTCTGATTCAGAATCACCATCGGATCGGCTTTCTATCGTTGATAGTTTAGATGCTATGAGCGTTTGAAGTTGTGCCTATTTTCGTCCTATATTTACCCCTTTATTCAGTCTCTTTTACGCGCTTTGTCCCAATTTTGAATGGCGTTTTTTCAAAATTTATGCGTTTTACGTTCGAACCGATACGTTCTACGTAATTACTGATTGGAATATGTATATCCTGACGCAGAATAACTTCGAGATTCGAACATGAATTTTTCGTCAAATGACCAATATTCCGTTAAAAATCATAATTTTCATTTTGAGCCAAATTTCAAATCGCCCTCCCTACGTTATTTATTGTTCGATCGTGATCGAATAGACCTTCCTATAAGCAGATTTTGCCCAGGAATCGAATGGAATAAGAACGAACGTGCTATTTCTAATAGTTTTTGCGCTAGAACGAAATTATATTAATTTTAGGTAAGAATTATTTTCAAGCTGAAAGTACCATATCTCCGGAACGGTAAGACTTAGGCACCTGCGGTTTGTTTCATTTAAATTAGCTCCTAGAGTACTTTAAGCCCACCGAGTTTGAACTCGCTAGCGCTATCCGAAGTATGCTATCTCGAAAAACTGAAAAAAATTCTATGCTTTGAGGTAGAAATTCACTTCTAACAAAAATATTTTTGCGTCCAATCGCGTTTAAAATACGCCTATTCGATAGATTTTGACCCGTAGATTCCAAATCTTCCATCCCGGACGCTGTATCTCTTACCGTTCTCGAAAGAAGACAAATTCGCCCGATTCTGTTCTGAATATGTGTATCGGATAGATCTCGAAGAGTAGATTCCAAATATGGCATTATAAATGCTGTAGTTTAAATCTTTGTGGAGGTGCTAGACTGCGTTTTCCTTTTTCCATTTCAGTACAATTTTTTAAGTTTTTTTCAGGCTGACGTAACTTTAAGAACCAGGCAGCTAAAGTAATGGATTTGAGAAAAGGCAATGGTTAGGTCCTCCATTCGTTGAGAACGGTCAAAACAAAACTCTTGCATTTTGCATTAAATGAATGGGGTTTCAAAGTTGAATATCGAGGCTTTTTACGATCGTCCCTCTTTTATTTCATTGACGAGTCGGCTTTCCGGTTTTTATTTTTGTATCATTATGAAGTATGCATGTCAATTTGCTCGTCCGATTCGCGCGTGTTTCGAGCGAAAATTACAAGTGCATTTGCGGTTGATGGTGGTCGATTGACCCGCTTCTGCGCTTTCCATTCGATTTTGTCCACCTACATTGTTACTATAATGTTGCAAGCCACGGCAATACAATTTTTCCTATTTCAATTTTAAGCGAATGTTAATTTCGTTCTTATTTCGATATTAACCTTGTTAAACATTATGCAACTTCCATCGACTAAATCAGAAACGTAGCAGTATTAACGATGTCAGTCGAGTATACGTTTATTTCCCGAGTTTTAGATACGATTTTGAAGCAAAATTAGTTCGTTAATCCTATTTCCAACTCTCTGCATTTCATTTCCGGCCAGTACCCTATTTCCCCACATGCTTTTCCCCGCAATTCCTACACCGCAAACGTTTCTATTTAATCGAGGTGGCGATAAATACAGGACGACGGCGAAGGCCCCTTTCGACTTCACGTAACGATAGGCCTGCTTGCTTTGCTCGCAGGTGAATCAATTATTAATGCATCAATGAATTCTCCCACCAGACAATTACGCATACCTTACGTATGTACGCTGGTGGAGGTGCCTTCCGAAGTTGCTTCGGGCTAGCACGTGTGAATTTAGTCTTCGACGCGGCGCATCGCGATACCTTTGCCAAGATACCGCGCGATCCTCTCTTGCTTAGTGTTTATTTTTATTTTTAAACGAGAATTGCAATGTGATTGGTGGTTGTTAGGTGAAAGTGTTTCAAATGTTTGTTTTTGGAAAGGTTTGGTTGCTTTTGGTGCTTTTGGATGTAAAAGGGAATGGTTTAATGAAGGAACAGTTTGGAAAATTGTAAGGTAGGTTC
This sequence comes from Chrysina gloriosa, assembly GCA_038088585.1. Lineage (NCBI taxonomy): Eukaryota > Metazoa > Arthropoda > Insecta > Coleoptera > Scarabaeidae > Chrysina > Chrysina gloriosa. The sequence goes on along the minus strand of CM076093.1, from coordinate 21,557,824 downwards.
AGGTTCAAAGAATACAATTCATAAGTCGAATTTATATATTTTTATTTTTGTGATTCAGATTTTGTGCCGAGAAATACGAATAATAATATTTATGAGCCCAACAGGTCACCCTATTCACAGGGCAAAAAATACAATATGAACATGGGCGTAGCTAGGGATTTTTCCTAGGGGGCAGCCGGCCAGAAAATTATATGTACATATACATACATATATAATACGTCAGAGGATTTTTCTAGGAACGGGAAAGAATTTTCCAGGGTGGGCAATGCCAATCCTTGCCCCCGCTACCTACGCCCATGAATATGAGTACAATGATCTCTAACACATGTACAAAAAAAAATGCAAAAACACTAAGATGTAAATTCATCCTTGGCTTTTGATGATGTTTGTCCTAGCAAAGGGTTGTCTACAACTGCAATCGGTCCTAAAGTTGATAGGCGGTACATGAAATGCCAGACGCTGCAAAAGGAATGCGCATCCCAACTTACTGTTCATCAAGTTAAGAGGAAATTTATTGCAAATCCATACTGTGTCGTACCAGTAAATCGGATTGCAAAGTACCAACATCCGGATATATGCCATCCTGCTTGGAGGATAGAAACTTAAAAAATTATTTATGGATGCGCTCTAGTAGTAGATGATCACACATCTACAAGGGATATCACGCCAAATTTATGTATTCCAATTTGTTAAGGACGAACGCCTAGTATAGCACCTTGAGCAAGTCCGGATCATCGAAACAACATTCGCACCAGAACACAGATCTAAGATATGTGAGACTTGGAAGTAAAGTTAGTATCAAATACAATCCCCAAGTCCCTGACTTCCGTTTTGCTCTCGATCACAACATTATTGATGGTGTAATTGGTGAAAAGGACTAATATCGAAAGTATATAACATTTTTCTATGTTTAAGAGTAGTTTAGAGTGATTCCACCACTGGACAATCTTATTTATATTTTTTCTGGAGAAGTCTAGCAACATCCTCTGATGAAATCTCAGAAAAAATTTAACGTCATCAGCGTAAGCCGGGTCCGAACATGTTAAGGATAACAGCCAAGTCATTTGTAAAGATGTTCAAGAAAAGAGGGCCTAGATTTGATCCCTGCGGGACTCCCGAAGTAAGGTTGAAATCCTCCGAGAAGAAATCATTACACTTTCGGTTTTCTAAATACGAACTAAAGAGCCCTACCGCCGATGGAACGAAGCCAAATCCACTCAATTTATGCAAGAGAATGCCATGATCTGTGGTGTCGAAAGCACGAGAAAGATCGGAATAAATGCCGTCAACCTGACCTCGTCGATCTAAACCCTCACCAATGTATTGGCAAATAGTTGCTATGTTTGTAGCAGTAGGATGCTAAGAGATAAAGTCATGCTGACAGGGCGACAGAAGACGATGAATATCAAAGTACATAGACCTTAGCAAAATTCGATAAAATTGATGTATAGGGTGCTCAGATACCTTTGGTACAAAATCATGACATGTAAAAAAGTAGCACTTATGAAAATAACGTTTATTACTACAATAAAACATCAAATTTACACGTATTTACTGTTAGACGATATCTGATTCAGCAAATTTTCATCACCCAAAATCTTTTTATACGTTTCACAACACGATAAAGAATGATTTATGGTAATTTGAAGCAAGCATTTCACATTTCAAACAATCATAGATATACATATATGTAATAAGAGAATCTATGTATCTGAAGATGAAGTGATGAATTGAAAAAATTAAAAAGTTCAGGACAAATCAGGATGGGCAGCCGAATGTCAGGACAAAACCAAGACATTTTTAGAGTCAGGACATGCTTATAAAAATCAGGATAAAATCATTTGGGCACCCTATTGATGTAGGCCGATAGTTCCGTATCCATCCTCTTGTATATAGGACAGATTTTGCAGCGCTTCCATCGCTGTGGAGAAACATCTGTGCCAATTGACAGGTTAAGAAGTATTTGTATGGTATTTGTAAGGGGTCCAGCTATTAGTCTATCTGGTCATCATCATCAAGGTCATCCTTGCTAGCAGGCAAAAATGAAAAGGACAAACTGTAGGAGGATAAATTGCGTTTTGACTTCAATTATGTTTATAATTAGGCTCATGTTACATTTCGAAAGATCTTCAACTGTATCTTTGCAGAATGCAAATATTCATTTAGGTTGTTATAATAAACCCCATAACTCTTAAATCATGATTTTTTTGACCAACTGCTTGCCAAAATTTCTATAGCACATTTCATTCAGAATCCTTTTTCTTAGGAAAATCCACATTATTATAACATTTACGTTTGGTTTAGGAAAGAGAAGCAAAAATTCGCAACCTTCTGTAGGTGTCGAGTTATAACGTACCTGCTAACCATCACCATTAATTTATATGCGCTGTAATTACTTCTATAGTTATTTTATGAGTCAGAGTCGAAGTACAAGCATTGTTTTTACGTATTACATATCTATTAATAGCAACACTTTTAAAGCACAGTCATCAAGTGTAATAAGAACAAGAGGCGGAGACAAAAACGGTTGTCGCCTAACAAAGCAAAAACCTTGTTTTGTGTAGAAAATTGCATTAATTATTATTCATTCCGTTAAAATTGAAAGTAAATGTCGTTTAACTACGTAGCTATATAATTTTTTAAATGAATTAAGTAATTCTAGATTTACTTTCCTACACAGTTTTCCATTGCTTGTGTTAGATTTTGTGATTTTTGTTTGGCTAAAGTAATCTTGTTACCATTTTTTAAATTTTGGCTTAGTTAATAATAATTGAGGTACGACAAACGAGTGCAACGTCAGAGGCGTATCACGCAATCATGTGAGATTTATTATTAAAAAATAATATATTTTTATCCTTTATTGGCGTCTTGATGTCCACTAAGACAAAATACTATATAAATAACGCCTCCATTGTCGATTCACTTAGCCTACGACGTTGGTCTGAAAACATTTTCGTGTATTTCGAAAATGATCGTTCTACATCTAGCGAAGTAGGATTTGCGTAATCCAGATAATCCTTTATTTCTTTTGTGCACTTTTTATTTTCAGTAATAGACCGAACCTTTTGTAAATCGTAAATTTTTATTTGAAACTGCACAAAACTTTTGAGCAACTATCTAGTCCTATAGGATCCGTCTAGCTTTATAGCGTAGTTTGTAAAGTATCTAAGGTATTTAATGAGCTGTTTGTAATTAAACGTCAGAATTGAAAATAAGTCGCTGACTCTCTTGAATCGCTACAAATTCATTTGATTTCAATTTTAAAACCAAATCTTTCAAATTTGCGAAATATTTATGATAATAAAATATTGTCTGGATCCATGTTCCCCATCGAGTTATTACAGGCTGAGGTGATAGTGAAAGTTTTGGACACAATTGTTTAAAAACGCGGATTTTTGGAAGACATTACAAAAAATTTTTTTGGCAGATGCTATTAAATTATTCACTATCGGATACTTCTTTCGAAAGGTTTCTTCAATGAAATGATACGCGTGTATGAGACATGTTATGTGAAGAAGACTTGGAAAACATGTTTTTAACATCCTACCAACTTTCAGCATTGTTGAAGCTCCATCAGTAACTAACATTGTGACTTGGGGCCTTTTGATAGAAAATTCCCTTAAAAAATCTTTTATTATCTTCACGACGGTTTCAGCGTCACCTTTTTTTTCAATCCTTTTACTGGCTTAATAACAAGGAAGGTTCTGGATAATTTTTTTAAAGGACGCGCTACAACATGAATCACGCCGTGTTTCTGTGCATGAGTTGTTACATTCACATTTACGCAAATTTTCTTATTTTTCAACTCGTCTACTATACATTTTTTTTTTTACTGTACCTTGCAAATGTGGTAAATTGTATCACAATTGATTATTGGTTGGTAGTTTCCACGAGGGAATATATTTATTCCAAAAAAGACGAAAGTGTTCATTGTCTACTGGGATGTTGCACAGACTTGCCATAAAAATAAGATCACACAGAAATTCCCAGTACGGAATATTGTTGTTTAAATTCAGTACATGACGTTTACTTTTCATATGTCTCCTGCAGTGAAATGTATCTCGACCTGTCAACGGTATATTGAAAACTTTGCACTGAATGATAGTGCCCGTATATTCTAACTCACAAAATCGGCTAATATATTTATTCACATGCGATGCGAGAGGTAAACCTCGTCTACGACGATTCATGCTTTAAAAGACGCACATCGATAAACCGATAATTATCGAACGACCGGTAACTTCAACGGCTATCGAATGACTAAACTCTCCACTGGCTTTGTTATTCGTATCGATCGTCCGTAGCACGCGTTTGTAGAACCGTAATAATAATACAATAACCTCCGAGGGGGCATTGTGTGGGGATATTGTTAAGAACGATTACCGGTTCTTCAGAGGAACGGCTAGAGAGTAGAAAATATCGTTGACAACAACTACGCCTTAGTCGTTCATTATGACCTCAAGAAATAAATGATCGATACTCATTTCCACAGACTGATTGTGAGTGTACCTGGATCCCGGAAAACAGTCTCGATATTTTGGTAGATGTGGAGTCAGAATCTTCAGATTTGTAGTCTAGCGCCGCACCAATTGCGGTACTACGGATTTACTCTTCTTACTTAACTTATTTGCAACCTCTTCTACCTGGGGTGTAGATGTGATGATCTTACGTAATTCTTGTCTGCACCTTTGATTGATTCAAGTTTAGTCCATTTCTTGGAGCGCTTTTTTTAAAATTTGCATTCCATGTGCTTTTAGGCCTGCCTCTTGATTTCTTCTTTTTACCCTGGTTTTCCACACTACGTTCATTTTTCTGTCATCATTCGTCCGGACTAAGCGACCAAACCATCTCGACTATTGTATCTTTATTTTCTTTATTATTTCCCTTGCTTTTAATCTTCTTCTTATCTCGTCGGTGCTTATCCTATCGATTTTTGTCACATCCTCTATATTCTTTTTCTTTGCAATCCTTGCTACCTCCTTTTCTATATATTGGTGTTACAATACCCATTTTCAAATCTTCGGGGACCATTGCCTCCTACATCCAGGCTTGTTAATAATTCGATGTAACAATTTTTCTTAGTTTCCTCCCATGTATTTTGTTATCTCAGGCTTTACTTTGTTTATTCCTGGCGCTTTTACTTGCTTAACGCTTCCTCTTCTTCTCCTCCTTCTGTTCTCCCTGACAGGGCACGTCACAGTTTCTTGTTTCATTCTTCCATTTATCTTCTCAATTTTTTCCTGCTGCTGGTCGTTGCTTTCATCTCCCTAATTGTTTCCCTCTTCCTCTTTGACTTCTCAACGTTGCTATTTGTTGCATCCAGATTGTATTAGCTGATGCTTCTAATTAATTGAAATTAAAATTTTGACCGCATCAATAACTTTCGTTAGTATCCTTCGGAGTCGCTACTTGTATGTTGGTTCTAAATATTGGAAGCATTTCTCGTCATGTTTTATTTAATGCAGTTTGTTATTATTATTATTATTTTTAAAGAATTGTATATAAAGGGCTTCATCCAGGCCTATCGCCTAGGATGTGGTTTTGTTTCTTCTTTCCACTTTTGTCGATTTTTCACCTTCTCTTTCAAGTTTGCTATTTTCTTTTCCATGATATCTTCCATAATTGCTTCCCCCATTCTTTCCTTAGCCTTCCTCTCCTTCTCTTGCCCTCTGGTCTTCTCCACGCTATTCCTTAAACTACTCTGGAGTCAGCCATTCTCTCTAAATGTCCCAGCCCATTGTAGTCCCTTGGAGTTTACAATTTCATCTATCGTAGGTTCGTTGAAGAGGTAGTATATTTCTTCGTTAGACCTTCTTTCCCAGCCTTCATCTATTCCCTTTCCTCCAAACATTCCCCGCAGGACCTCTCTCTCCCATAGCCGTATTTTTCTTGATCCCTTTTTGTCATCGTCCATGTTTCACTACCATATAGGAGCGTAGGTCGTGCCACCGTCTTGTAGATTGTTATTTTTGTTTAAAGAATTCGATTAGAATATTTTTCTGCAAATCCTCAGATGATTCCCGTTAATTCAAATTTAATTTTAACTACCGGTCTAATCGCCACATCAATGGTTTCGGAATTTGTCTGCTTGTTTGGACTTCCTTTGGACTTATGTATATACTTCGACACGAGGTGCCATTTGTATCTGCAACGAGAGTTTGGCCGAAGCTGGATGCATTGCACCTCTAGTAGGAATTTCTTAACATGCCAAACATCGCAGTATCCTTCAATGTTGTGTCTTTTTTTATTATTTTTAATATGTGGCATTCCTCGTCATTCTTTGTTTAATGATGTTTAATTTGTTTATATTTTTAGATAATGATAATAATGATAATGATTAATAAATTAATGCTTTATTTTGTGCACAATTGTTTTTTTGTGCCAACGAAATTTTTCAAAGAGAAGACTCGAGGAAACTAAACTTGTTTTCTTACGAAATGCGTTGCTCTGATTTTTTTATCATAAAAATCAATGCTCTGATTGTTTTCTTATATTGATTGTGGGTGATGCTCCAGATATTTTTTGATATTTCATTAAATTCTCAAACGATTCTGATTCAAATTTAAATTTTAATTGCGCTAGTCCCCTATTGGTTATCGTTCCAAAACTTTCTCTGTACAAGGCGCTACTTCGAGTTGCCCATTGCTTCAAAACATCAGATACTTTTTTCCATTTTTTATTACATTTTTACTGGCAAACGCCTTCCGAAAAGATCAGTATCGACACATTTCGCGTACCTCGAATAGTCATTTTAGAACGTAAATTTTGGGGGACACTAGGAAATTTCGACGGGGGTTCGGGGCGTCTCTGTAGCTATTATAATTCGCCACGTTTACGAGTGCGGCTCCGTTAAAAGCGAGAAAAAGGAAAAATTTTGGGATTCAGAAAAGAAATAACAAACGATGCATATAAAACGCGAAATACCGGGACATGGCCGTCGTCTTTTTCTTGGCAGAAAGGATCGTAAGTAAATTTTTCCATTTTCCTCCATTTTATTATCCGCGTATTTCCGCGCACCGGTTTAATTAAGTTCTTAATGTTTATTATTCCCTGTTTAATAGCCCTGTCTGTCACGGACCGGGATAATATTAAGGTTCGTCAAGACGGAATCGATAATTCTCTGGAAGATATGGCTCTGGTGTAATGTGACGTTGCATTATACATTATTTGCCGTAATTAGTTTTGCGGCGGGCGGCGTGTAGGTGTAGGCGAGATACTAAGCTTGCATAAGGAATGAATAATGAATTTCAATTACCTACATTCTCGATTTGGAGCGCGTATTTCAGACGTCTTGGTTTTGTTTTGGTAAACAAAAACTTGTTTTTTTCCGTAAGTACATGCACCTCCTGGGTATAAGGTATAGGTGGTAAATATTGTGTTTTATGAAGTTTGGACAAATTTGGTTTATATAACCGTGCAATGTCCTGTCGTGTAACAAAGAAACTATTTAATATTTATGATCTACGAAGTATTCGTAAACTTCAATGAAATTGATTTTGTATCCGTGTATTATTGTGATTGCCACAAAATTGTTGCTTTTGTTGTAGAGATACAGTATTTGTTTACTGCAGCCCGCGTATCAATTGTTACGATCTCCTGATTGGGAGGATTTGCCAAGTGTTTTCTTGCTTGCGTGAGGATAAAATACTATTGTTACCCCAAAAGTTGCAAAGATTTGATTGACAAACTTTTTGACAATTAACTGGTAATGAAACAATTCTAAATGTAGAAGACACATATATGGTATGAAATATATAGAAACCTGTATTGAATGTCGATGTATCCTTGGTTATTTATCCAGTAATTATTACGAATTCTTGTGATGTAAAAGTGTTGTATGTATGTGCTGAATGTTTACAATCCTTTTCTATCTTTTAATCGATGCGTTTTATAATAATTAATAATTTTATTTCTAGTTACATTTTCTTCTCCCATTAAACGTCTCTGGCTGGAGTTAAAATAAGAAGCTAACACCCGTAGGGTAATAAAATGCTCAAGAGGTAGTGTGTGTGGTATCGAAAAGGTACAAATAGAACCCCCATCTGCTGATTTATCCGTCAATCCTTTTCACTTTACATATGCAGTTTTCGCGTTAATCACTTCTTGTTTTCATGATCTTTTCCGGGTATGAATACCACAGTTTGAAGGAAAAATCGCTGGGTGACACAAATGTGTTGATCCGTCTCCGAAAGGTCTCCATTTGTTGTTCCATCTTTTAGATTCGTCCACGTTCATCCAAGCTACGTCGTGGTGATGAGAAGCAGCGACTTTGAAACGCCTGTATACGGCTACAAATACGTATAAAAATACAAATGTATAGAATTAAAGTATATATTCATGTAATAAAAATATTAGAAGCGGTTCATTTAAAATAACGTCTGTCAATTGTTTTTATAGTAAGTCTTTAACGCCGATTTCAAAAGAAATTTGACGATCTTGATCGAGATTTGAACATCTAACCCGACACATGTAAGGTAGGCACTCTTACCACTGCGCCAATTTGCGTGATTTTCAGTCGCAATATTACAAAACATTAGTATATAAAGTTCTTGTTCGTAAATTTTCTAGTAGACATGACAACTCACTTGTTAAAATATACATTTGCGTCTATCCTAGTTGATCTAATGGCTGATGGACAAGACATTCCTGACAAGTAACTTGTAAAGATTTCTTTCAAAGTCCGTGGTCACAGCCAACTTGTTATTATTTGAATTTGTTCCCTAAGTCCTCTAAACCTCTGAAATGACATTTAAATTGCTTGACAGTTATAAATGTATGTTCTACTTTTGTACTGCCTTTTTATCATGATTTGACATTTAAGATTAATTAAGTGATTTTTGGTTTATATTTAATGATTTATTAGACTTCATGTTCTAGATTGTGGTGGTCAGACGCACCGCTAGTTATGATTTGTTTGAGTTGCCAACTTGTATTTTCTCAAATGCACATGTACAACTTCTAGCTTGTATAAATTCTTGTAAAGTAAATACAATAGACACCAGAGATAGCTAAAGAGGTACCAGTTTCCCTGGCAAAGTTTCAAGTTAAAAGTCGAACTTCTCCATTGTATCTGTCTTCCTTTAACGCATGTAAATTGGGGAAATATAAAACTTGTGCAGGAATTTCTTGTAAGTGCCCATCGACCTTAAGACGAATAAGAACTATTCCACATAGGTTTACTTTCAGTTGCACACTTTCCTAAAGTATATATAGACAGTGATCAAAGTTAAACAATAAAGAAAATGAAAATGAAATAGTATTATCACTAGAGGGCGGACATGCCGACCTACAATAGCGTCAAAACAGATCAAGCTTGTACTAGATCACCACTGTTGTAGCTAGACACCTCCGCTCTCTAGTTATCATTGTCTAAAACTAGTTATATTCCTCACTGACACTCCGGTACTGTATTTACTTTAATAACATTGGTGAAATGATTCAAGCTAAGATAATGATACGCCTATTATAGACTTTATATCGAAAAAAATAGTCGTAACTACAATCTACCGAAGTTTTCCCGTTAACTTGCTGCAATAATACGAAATGTCTATCGGATAATGCAGAGCTTCTTAAACAGTGCTCCGCGAAACAATCTCTGGTGCCCCGCGAAAAGATAAGGATTTTTCTTTCAAATACAGCATTGCGAGCATTTGCGAGATGAAATTTAGTGCTTGATCTTGAATTTAACGCTTCAAGGTATTCTGTGATTGAAAAAGTTTGGGGACCTCTCCATTAATGGATAATGTAATTATATAAGATTACCTTTGTTTAGACTTTTTTTTTTAAATTATCCACCTTGCAATTGGGAGACCTTAACAATTTCGGTATCAATAAATGGATCGCCTAAGTGCTTCAAACACATACCGTAGATACTGATCAGTTTCTGTCGGGCATAGAAAATGTTCTATGATGTTTCTTCTTCCTCGCATATATCTTTGATCACGCCAATGATGTGGACCCGTTCAGTGATGAGGCAGTGTCCTGTTAACACATCCAATAACTTATCCACTTGTTTCCTGTTGATTTGCAGTAATCTCTGTACCATTGTATGGTTGTTGGTTCTTCATCCAATCTCCATTCGTCCTACACCACTAAGACATATATCCAGTGTGTATGAATTGGTGAAAGAGCTACATGTGAGTTAACCCCTGAATCGAAAATCTTAACATCAAAATATTTTGCCACGCTTCATACGACTTCACGAGGTTCTAGAAGTTCGGACTTTTATTCCACAAATAAGAGTTATTATTCGATATCTCCCGATAGAGATAGCTGCAGGTTAGAGTAAAGAAGAATTTTTGATACTATTTGCTGGTAAACGTTTTCTTGTGAACTTCCAATTATGTTTTGAACATTCCTTTGTGAATATATTTTCACGGAAAGCACATTTTGCAACGTTGTAGAACAACAAGATTGTATTCGAATGTGATTTCTATCAATAACACTACTGTCAAATTTTGACTATTACAGTAGTATGCGAGTGCACTGTTGCCAAGTGTATGTTTCTTTCAAGTGTTTCCAACAATCTACGAAGCATGATACAACGCTTTAAAATTAAGATTTTCGATTCAGAACGAAGTATGTTGCTGCGTGTAACATTTGGGCCAATTTATACACACTCTGTATAGATTACCTTGGTTATCCAACCTTTTTCTATATTCAATATACATCGTAAGCCTTCGTCCACATGTTCTAACAATTGCTCTCCTACAGATTCACACAAACTCTGTGAGTTTAACAGTTATTTTTTGCTAATTGATCAACATCAGAGATTGGTGTCAAGTGTGACGCTCAAGTACTTACAACTTTCACATCTATTTCTATTTCTTCTTTCCACATCTCCTTATGCCCACGTTGGGCGTCGGATGAATATTCAGCTTATTTTTTATTAGGTTATTTTCTTTTTCCCATTTCTTCCACAGCCTCCGGTTCATAGTTTTCGTTTTCAAGCCTTGCATTTCGATGCCTTCTTTTCTGGCTGATTCCGTTATTTGGTCTATCCGTTATTTTGTAGGTCAACCTTTTCGTTTTCCTGTGTGCATTTGCTTCCACCCCCTTCCTTGCTAGCTTTGTCGGTTGCATCCTCTTCATATGTCCAAATCAGTTCATCCGTCTTGTTGATTTTTGTTGGTCCCTGTTTTACCTCCTCTCTTATTTACATTTTAGTTTCTTCCTCCCTGCATTTTTGATCTTCATGGAATTCTATTTAGCCGTTTCCTTTCAGCTGGGTTGATTCCGCTTTCATGTTTTTAATTTAGACCTAATTCCTTGCTATTACCCAGATTTCTTTTTCGTGTAAATATTACTAGAGACGAGTGGTTTTAGGTAGATGACCTACATATGTATTTATCTCCGCTCCAATGCAAAAGTGCACTGTATCATGCGAATAGCATCATTTCCCGTTTTCGGCGTGTAAGTAGGGAGAGGACGTGGTTGTTTGTCATGCTAGTGCCCAAACCTGCTCGTCTTTAGATATTACCGTGGTACTTTTTGATAGTTCCTACGTATTATTACTTTTTTTTAAATTGTGAAATGCATCTCCTATCTCTCCTTTCTATTCTTTTTGCTTTTGTTTGTTCGACATTCTTTTGCTATTCTTTCTCCTGTCACTTTAGCAACACGATCAACGTTCGACATTCTTTTGCTATTCTTTCTCCTGTCACTTTAGCAACACGATCAACGTATTGTAATATGTATGTATTTAATTTTTTCTGTCCTCTGATTTAACTTTAATACCTTACGTAGTAAAATTATAATCATTATTTAAACCCGTCCCGATCCCTTTCCCCTTGTTGCCACGACTTCCTTCATTATTACCTATACACGCACGCAAAATTAACTTACGGAATTATCATCGTTATCTCGCGGTAATTCGGGTTAAGTAAATATTTTACCAATTTCTCAACGAGAAAACTTTACGAGAAAGTTCATCTTCGTAACAGTTGCGTCGTCGTCGTTATCGCATTACGCCACCTAACATCATTAATTTCCCGAATAATGCCACTAATAGAGATTTAAGAGTCGACCTTGTAAAGTACGTGCTAAAAATAGTTACGGTCTTTAATATAGTCGTTACGGTTTACGGCGGCGTGCAAAAAACGAAAACACGACGGATGAATATGAGGAAATCGCTTAAACCAGATATAGAGCGTCACAATCGGCACGGGAAAGTTAAAGTCGTCGTCCCCATACGGGTAGAAAAGTTTTTATCAGTTGGTTGCGTTTACAAGACGAAACGATTTCGTGTTTGTTGATCGCTTGTTTAATGAGGGCACGGGAGAAAATCGATTTCTTTTTGTACTTGATTTTTCTGGATTATGAACGACAATAAATTTTGAGGAAAACCACGTTAGATAATTGCCTATGCGGCCAGAAAGGTTTTGGAAATATGGGTTAAGTCGCATGCGAAACACATGTCTCGAATGAATAATTAATTGCAGGGATAGATAAAAGACTGCGATATTTTGTCGATTAGGATGTAAAGGTGTAATAAATGCAGATAGATACATGTCCAATTGAAACAGTAACTATTGTGGAATTTATTGTCAATTTTTACTGAATTATCTTTTTATATCATTTGGATAATCGCATTGTTCTTTATAAATATGGAATTTTCAGCGTGTCTGCACTAAAGTATCTGATTTTCTAACTAGGTAGTAGGCAATATTCGCCCAAGACGCAGCTGCAACCCGGACAGAAGCCACGACAGTCTTTACATTATACATAGGTCGACAATTGTGCCCCAGCTTGTAATGTATGTACATATATCCTAATCTACATATATTAATAAAAATGAATTGCCACATGTATGTATGACGGAGCATCACTTGAGAACGGCTCAATCGATTTGGTTGGTTTCTTTTTTGTTGTGTTCGTAATTATTAGGACAAGATTTGTATGAAAGAAAATGTTTGGAAAATCCACAGAAAAGGTCGGAAATTTTGATGGTATTTTTATAAGAAACAAGCATCTTCATCTCAAATTTGACGTTTCATTACGTGAGATGACGCACAGTTTGACAGTTCTGCGGTCTGGCTGTCACATATTTTCATAATAAAATAAGGAAAGGTGCAGGACGTAAAGGTCTTGCAACCAATCCATAAAAAATCATAAAGAAATAGAAGTGTGACATTTTGCGAAGTGATTTCATTATATGAATATTGTGTTATCGGTGGTGTGCTGGAAAGATTAATTTGGTGTCTTTGGAAAAATGCCGCCAATAAGGCATCGAAATATGGGTCGGCGTACTCGCAATGCAAAAGAATTACATGATCGTCAAGTAAATGAGACCAACGAAGAGTGTAGACACCGTTTAGACGCAAATCGAATAAGAATTTCTCAAGCGCAATGAATTATGACTCTGGAACAACGGATACAGTCGAGTTCGACTCGCTTAATAGGAGATAACGTACAAAATAATTTGGAACATAGACAAAACAAACGGCCAAATGTAACAATCAGCAATGGCGAAAGTACTACAGAAATGCAAAATAATAATTTGGGATGAGCATACGATGGCGCGATCATTGGAGGCACTCGATCGAACGTTGAAAGATTTGCGCAATAATCAGGACCTCTTTGGAGGTACGATGATTCTGCTGGTCGGCGAATTTCGGCAAACGCTGCCAGTCATTCCAAGATCAACAGCTGTTGATGAAATAAACGCTTGCGAAAAGTCATCAAATTTGTGGAGATACGTGAAAACTCTAAATATGGGAATATACCAGTCGCGTTACAAAATGACGAATCGGCGGAAGTGTTTTCCACGCAATTATTAGACTATTATTAGAATTTCGGTTGACGCTTCCATTGGCCTCATTTCGTTTCCACCTAATTTTTGTCAATTCACAACGTCGGAAGAAGAATTGATCACGAAAGTGTTCTTGAATATTGATTCGAATTACAAAAACCATGTATGGTTGAGGGAACGAGCTATTTTGGCAACGAAAAATAAAGACGTAGACGATTTGAACATAAAAATTGAAAGTCAAATCGCTGGCCAATTGCATTCATTTAAGTCAAGCGATTCAATTACCGATCCAAATGAAGTGAATTTGTAGCTCAAGGTCAACTCGGTGGTAATCATGTTATGCAATCTGAACCAACCGAAACTATGTAATGGAACAAGACTCGCTGTTAAGAAGCTGATGAAGAACGTGATTGAAGCAACGATAATCGTAGGAAAGTTCAAAGGCGAGGATGTTCTGATTCCAAGAATACCACTGATTCCAACCGGTTTGCCGTTTCAATTTAAGAGAGTTCAGTTTCCTGTTCGCCTTACATTTGCAATGACGACTAATAAATAGCAAGGCCAAGCGTTGGAAGTGTTTGGAATAAACCTTGAATTGCCATGTTTTTCCCATTGGCAGTTATACGTGGCGTGTTCGCGAGTAGGTAAACCAAAACATATCGTTCATCACCAAGCGTTGCGACGAACGCATTGCTTAATTTTTTAAAATACTTTTAATATTCAAATATGGGTGTTCTGAAACCTGGTCTCAACTTTAAATCATAATTAAAATAATCTATCTATCTTCTATCTACATCAATTTTTTTATAAATTGACAGGACAATGACTGTCGGGTCAGCTAGTTAATTCTAAATATAACATAAATATAATTTTGATAATTCTCAACCTGAATACAATGCAATGGCAGCCGGGGCTTCTGTGCGGGTAATAGTTGCTTTTAGGCTAGAACTATCCACCATCTTATTACAAGATTAGGTAATTTACTAGAGACGTGCTGAATTCATTCTTCGAAAAGGTTTTTCTCTTGTCAAGCAAAGAAAGCTCCAAAAACGATTCTAAATCCTGATCAGCATTGTTTTACCATCCAAATAATCATTTAATGATGCAATGTCTAACGAATATAATGGATGTAGCAGTACATTCTACACAACAAAAGCAGCAAATCAGCATTAGCAACGATTCTTTCCTCTTCAGATTTAGCAAGCTTACTTAACAAACTTTTTAAGGAAAATATACTTGTAATTTCATTAGTAATTAATTTTCGAAAGCTTCTACAAGTAATTTTGAGGAAATAAATTTCTTATCTAAACCAGAGATGACGAGTGTCGCCCAAGCGTTTGGAATTTTCTGTTTAATCTACACGCTTGTTTCGCTCATTACATTAGCCCTTCCTCTCCTCCCTATCTTTCTCTCTCGCAGGAGTTAGCCGGCGGGAATTTGCATGTTAACATCCCCAGCTGCTAATGAATTTTACTTACTACCACTACTGCTCCATTTGTTTTAATTACACTTGTTCGTTCGCTGGATGCGCATATGCGTTATTACCGTTCGGATAAGCTTAATGTTGGTTTATATGTATATCATTTATGTGGGGATTTTGCACTATTTTTCCATTTTAATTTGCATATGCGGATGTGAAACGATGTTGAATTTTTTTGTCCTGGGACTTTATGCGATGTGGCTGCATTTAAAATGGCGATTAACAAAAATTGCTTTATTACTTATTGCAGTGGAGGGCCTAGATTTATTTTTCGTTCGAAATTAATCTGATCTTCTTTAATAAATTCACTAATACGAAGCTTCTGGTTCTTTTTACGGCGGACTATTGAAGACGAAATTGACATTTTGGAAATAAACTAATGTGGTCGAAAATATGAATTGGAATGTTGTGTCAAGTGTACTTGGAATCTGGAGAATTAAGTCCTGTGTCACAAGTTACGGCTGTCAACTCAAAAAAGCATGACCTGGTTATCCTTATCTAATCGAACATTTAAGAAGATTATAAAAATCTTTCTGTTATCGATTCATTAGATACAAGTAACAACTCATGCTTTGAGCTGAGAGCAGCAATTTGTGACACGACGCTAAACTCCTAATTCCATGTACATACGAGCGGATGTTTGTTGTGTGCAAGTTCTGGGAATTTGGCTATATATTTTTATTTAATCAATTTTACATTGGAAGATTAAGAAAGGACAATGGAATAAAATGTTAATGGTGTGAGTAAGAAGAAGAAAAAACAAAAAGAAAAGAAAGAAGGAAATAGAAGAAGAAAATAACGGAGAAGCATAATGGTGGTTTTACATCGTGGTCGAAGTAAACACCAAAAATACTAAAAAGCGTGCATATAGTTAAAGACAGAAATTACCTAAGTGTAATATCTGAATAGCATTTGAAGAATGGAATCTTGAAAAGTGGTTGTCAATTATGGATTAGGGACCATCAGGAAAAGAGACGAAAAGAAACCGTAATAAATCATTAGAAATCGTTGAGGAACGACAAGCACCGGCAGTTTGGAAAGAAACAAACAAATATAGAATAGATTGGGGACGAATCATCTTCGATTCAAGAAATTATAAAGCTTCAGCATAAGGAACGAGGATAAAGAATATTGAAGAAACTCGAAAACTCTGCATCCAACTGGATGAAGCAAAGGTTGAAAGATTAAGAGAGGACATGCATAAGTAATTGGGAAAAGCATTGAATGAATAATGGAATAGAATGACGAATGGTGCAAAGAAGAAGAAGATGAAAAGGCAAAAGAGGAAGAAACAAGGAGGAGAAGAATAAATGATGACGGAAAGCGATAATGGTAGTTTTTACATCGTGGTCCAAGTACTATAAAGACGAAAAAGGAGTAAGAACCTTCCATATCCTTGACGACAAAAATTTCTAATGATCTGAACAGCATTTGAAGAATATCATCTTGAAAACCGGTTGACAATTACGGATTAAGAACCATCAGGAGAAGATACAAAAGGAAACAGTAATAAATCATTAGAAATCGTCGGGGACGCATCATCTTCGATTGAAGAAATTATAAAGCTTAATCATAAGGAACGGTGATAAAGAATACTGAAGAAAATTGAAAAGATGAAGAAGCTCTTGATTCAACTGGATGAAGCGAATTGGGAAAAGGATCGAATGAACAATGGGAATATAATGGAGACTGCTGTAAAGAAACAGAAGAAGAAACTGATGAAAAGAGATAATCGTAGTTGTTACATCGTGGTTGAAGTAAAGACAAAAAAAAAGAGTAAAACGTTTGCATATCCTTAAAGACAAAAATTACACCAATTGTAATGGTCTGAACGGCACTCTAAGAATATAATCTTGAAAACCGGTTGACAATTGCGAATTAGGGATCATCAGGAAAAGAGAGAAAAAGAAACCGTAATAAATCATTAGAATTCGTTGTAGCAGTTTGGGAGGGGACGAACAAATATAGAATAGATTGGGGACAAATCATCTATGATTCAAGAAATTTCATCATAAGAAATGCTGATAAAGAATACTGAAGAAACTTTGGATCCGACTGGATGAGGAAAACATTGAAAGATTAAGAAAGGACATGCATAAGTAATTGGGAAAAGCATTGAATGAACTATGGAATACAATGAAGAATGTTGCAAAGAAAAGATGAAAAAGCAAAAGGGAAAGAGACAAGGAGGAGTAGAAGAAAATGACGAAAAGGTATAAGGGTAGTTTCTACATTGCGCTCGAACTAAAGACGAAAACGGAGTAGGAAGCTTCCATATCCTTGAACACAAAAATTACACCAATTGTAATAATCTGAACAGCATTTGAAGAAAAGAATTTTGAATACCGGTTGTCAATTACGGATTGGGTACCATCAGGAAAAGAGATAAAAGGAAATAAATCATTACAAATCGTTGGGGACGAATCATCTTCGATTGAGGAAATTATAAAGCTTCATTATAAGGGACGGTGATAAAGAATACTGAAGAAAACTGAAAAGATGAATAAGCTCCGGATCCAACTGGATGAAGCAAACATTGAAAGATTAAAAAGGGACATGCATAAGTAATTGGTGAAAGCATTGAATGAATAATGGAATAGAATGAAGAATGGTACAAAGAAGAAGATGAAAAAGCAAAAGAGGAAGAAACGAGGAGGAGAAGAAGAAAATGCCGAAAAGCGATAATGGTAGTTTTTACATCGTGATCGAAGTAAAGATGAAAAAGGAATAAGAAGCTTCCATATCCTTGAAGACAAAAATTAGACCAACTGTAATGATCTGAACAGCATTTGTAGAATAGAATCTTGAAAACCAGTTGACAATTACGGTTTAGGAACCATTAGGAAAAGAGACAGAAAGAAAATAGCAACCACGACAATCAACAGCATTTGAAAAACCAACATAGAAAACACAGCATCTAACAAATTAATTGGTCATGTTAAAGACCTTATCGAAACTGGGTTGTGTTTCTTGGAAATTATTATTCTTTGTAATCTGTGGGTGTGAAAGTATTCCAGATGTATCATTAACTTCCTAATTATATGAACTTCATCGAGTTTCCTTGCCAAACAACCAAAGCGAAGAAGCGGAAAAATATTCGTTTATTCCTGTTTCTGCGAGGCAGTTAAAACCAATAGGATTCTTGTTCAAACAACTTTTTAACACCATTATCGTCTTACGATTTCGTTCGGGACCCTGACGCTAGTAATTCGGACTAATTAAATTTGAAATGGGCAATATCAAGTCAAACTAAGTGCATTCGCGCAGTTCGATTAAAATTTAATTAGATATCGGGAAATGGCAGGGAACAAAGATAGCACTCGACTCGAACGGTATTGCGGTTAAAGTGCTATTACTGATCGGCCAGAAACAGTAATAAAAGAAAGCCGGAGGTAACTAATATAGGGAAAGAAGAACTGTATTTCCAAGCGACGCGGCGCGGTTCGCCATGATTTAATTAAAATTCCGATTTTCTTTTCAGATGATGGTCGTTACAGTTTTAATTGTGTCTAGTTGATTTTAATATTTTCTTTGTCGGAGTTCTTAGTTCCGTCTTACGGTGGAATACAAATGAAGGAAGTTAGATTTTGGTTCTTGGTACTTTTTAGAAAATACACATTTCGAGTTAAATAAATCGAATTATTTCACACATACAACTATGAATCTAGTGAAATTTAGAGCGAACAATCTGTATTGGAAATGCATTAGCTGACATGTGTAGACCCTTATCCACCAATTGAGATTTGGAGTGTTTACTGCAATGTTCGTAACACAAAAATTTTATTCTAGTTCAAAAGTTGTAACCCCATAAGTATAAGCACATATAAGTCACACAGAGAGCCCACCTTTGTGACAAAATTTACAATAACGATCGGCCGCAAATGGAAACGATTCCCATGTTAGACTGTGTGCTAGAGGAGGCAAAATACCTATAATGTAGACAATCCTCACGATTTTACATAAATGCATCGGATGGGGGAATACGATGTTTCTTGCTGCCCATTAACAACGGCCGTTTCGCTACAGCCAGTTTGCCGCGATTGTGGTTAATTCTGAAAAAATTTAAAATAGTCAAAATCCCTACCAAAGAGCAGGTACAGAATTAGGAGTAGATAACCAATTCGCAGTACGTCGTATGTGCGTTTCCAGTCGACGCCTCTCCCCAATAAGATAATGCCCCTCTTTATCCGTGTACACCACCGTTGTCCGTGTACACCATCGCTGTCCGCGTACACCACCGCTGTCCGTATACACCACCGCTGTCCGTGTACACCACCGTTGTCCGTGTACACCACCATTGTCCGTGTACATCAGCGTCGTTCGTGTACACCGTCGTTGTCTGTGTACCCCACCCTTGTCCGTGTAGATCACCGTTGCCAGCAGTTGACGCGCAAGTGATCTGTACTTACTCGCTACTTACGCGGAATGTTCCTAGCGGCCAACCAGCTGCGGCGAAATGTTCCATTTGATGGGCTATCTGTATGACTTATGTATGATGATATTCATTACTAAGTTTAATTAATCACCTTCCTTGATTCAAGCTTTTAAGAACTAGAATTTTATATTTTGTGTTTGGGGTGCAAACTTGAATTTACATTCACTGTGCGTACAAGAATCTAATGTTTGAGAATTCAACTTTAGTGGAACACCACGTACCACGATAATGAACTACGACCACGTACAACTGTTTTCCCTTTTCTTCGTAAGAGTTGTGATTCTTGGCTTACTATACCGAAGCCGAAAGACTTATTGTGCTCTCTACTGGTGTCTTCGATGAAATCTACCACCTTTCTATTAGGATGCTTGTTTATCTCTTCTTGCTGCAGAAACCGAAATACATAATGTGTAAGTCTGACACTACTTAACTGCTGGTTTTCACAGAGGAGATGCTGTAATGTTTCCTCCTCCCCACAACATACTCTGTATATAAAGAAAAATAAACAAAATTACCCTTACCGCACCTTTCGGAAATAAATCCAGATACGTATTTCCGCCATCCTCAGCGGAAAAGTGGGCGAATTCAGTATCACTTAGCGATATATGGTTAACGCCTAAGAGGAACACCACACAACGAGCACTGTACAACTCTAAAGTACAGCACAATGAATATCGCACACTGAACGCCTGCGCGAAACACACCAAAATACTCTTGACACTGAACCCCCACTATAAAGAGCTTGTATTGATACTAATTCTAAACCTAAAATTCATGCTTTATGGGGGTTCAGTGTCAACAGTGTTTTGGTGTGTATCACGCAGGCGTTCAGTGTGTGATGTTCATTGTGCAGTGCTTTGGAGTTGTACAGTGCACGTTGTGTGGTGTTTGTCTTGGGCGTTAGCCATATATCGCCAAGTAATACTGAATTCCACCGGTTTTCTACTGAGGATGGCAACGTAGTGGATTTATTTCCGAAAGGTGCGGTAAGGGGTAATTTTATTTATTTTTCTTTATATATTATTCTAACGACAATCTTCTTATTCTTATTCACATACTCTGTGATATAGAGATGTTTGTTTAGGTGATATCCTGTCCACAGATCCACTGATTTGCCCATTTGTCTCATCCTTATTCGCAGCAAATGCTGTATTCTGGTATCTGTTTGGCAATAAACGGGGGCACTGTTTTAATCTCGGTGCGAATCTTCAGTATTTAACATGTTGTTCTTTTAGCAAGTTCTTCATCTGAGTTCGTACTGGTTGATAAGGAATTTCAGTGCAGAGATTCGCCTCTTCGTTTTCTTGTATATCCTCGTGTTCCAACACCCACCTTAGATTAATTGTATAGTTTTCCGTCAGAAACATGACTGCTTCCCTACAGTTCTTGACAACTATAGATGGTATTTAAAAATTTCTAATCATCTCGATAGTTGATGCATTCTTGTATAATAATTCACGCACATATGGACGTTGCTATAACCTCGGCTTGCAGTACGATCGCATGAGCTCTTAGCCTTCTTTCTAAAACAGCCCAACTGCAGTTCAGGTGTCCATCTTGGATTCGTTGTGAATCAGATGACACTATACTCTTGGGGTAGTTCCCGCAGTTCTAACTTCGCGTCCGAATCGGGTATGAACACCCTGAAAGACTTTTTCAAGTCATATGCGGTGGTAATCTTCTCGGATCGCATTTGTAAGATGCAGTTTCTGTTACCACCGCCACACTTACACTACTTACACTAACAATAAGTGTGATCTGATTGAGTATGGTGTGTGGTTTTTAGTACTATTTTGCCTAGGGTTTGTATAAAATAGGCGATTCGCGTTTTTTCTGGTAATTTCTCCACAGAAGATGAAGACTTGCTTGTTGAAATGCATGTGCATTTATCTGCAGTTTTCCAAAAATTGTTATATTATTATACACACTGATTCAATATGATTGACGTGTGCTGCTCCATATGCAGGTGTTTAACAATAAATTCCATAGGCGTGCCAACAATCCATTCCTTTTATCACTCGATATATTACATTGTTGGATTTTAAAACAACATTTATATCAAATTCTTGATATTGCGAATTAAAACGCTGAAAGAAAGAAAAAAGTAACGGAGATTATTACTTTATTTGCCTAAATATAGAATTAAGCTGAACTTCAAGTAATCGGTGGTTCAAACCATCGTAACCTAAAAGTTGAGAGTTAATAGTGAGTAACATTATAAAAATTTATTATTATTATTAAAATATAATATATTCGCCGTTGTAGTCTTAAAGAAGAATCTTTGTGATAAAATAAGTGAAAGACGATCGGTATAATCTCTAAAACTTGCACGAAAACGCTAATAAAATGATCGCTAAAATGACAGTTGTCACGTGACCGTCAATCATTCAGGATCACTATGTATCTTTACCGCGATCCCTGGTAACTGGTATTGAATATGTGCAATATATTTGACTCTTAACACAGCGACTTCACTCACTACTTCACTCATTGTGGGATCGACAGAATGTTCTTATGTGTTTAGTTTTCGTCTTCCTCAATAACTTCATTTTGAATTCTCCACAAATTACTTGTTGCAATTAAAATATCAAATATGAACTGTTCGAGCGCGTTCAAATCGATTGCACGATTATCATTCGATTTCATTTGCATTAAACCAGTATGACTAAAATACACGTATTTAGAGATTTGCATCAATGCTTTAACCATCCCAAAGTACCGTTTATTGAAATCGAATCGATTAGGACGGAGCAATAATAGATGCGCTCCCGTAAATTTATCACCCGGTTATGCAGAATGCGGCCGAACCGATTAAGCATTTTGGAGAGGTTAATGCTCGGGCCATACTGGGGGATGCAGGTGCACCTAGTCTAATTTTATTCCGTCGATCACCCCATTTCAGTAAGCCAAAATTGTTCGGAGTGTTGAGGATAAAGACTTTGTCGTGCGGGCACATCTCGAAAACAATCGGTCTGGCATGCGACGCAAAGAGCATTCTGGCGACAGAACAACGCTCGATGCGAGTACATGAGTTACGCAGTTGGAGCAAATTGCTAGCACGCTTTGGAGAGGTAAACATGAATACCGAAAAATGCACAGTTCAGTCTCCAAAATGTTCTGCTCGGAAGCATGATTGTGCTTAGGGACTCCCGCCTGCAAAATTCTTTCAATTTTGAAGCTCCATCTCGACGAAATAACGGCATAGGAGTTTAGTGTAGCAGATTACGCCAACCGCAGAAATCTGGGTGAGCATAGATTCCTCCGACAGCGGCTTTCTTCGGTAAATAACCTTCGAATGATGCCGGACGAAATTCCTCAATGTTGGAAAATTCTCCGCGGGCCACAATCGAAGATATTGTTGTAGAAGGGAGATTTCGGAAATTATGGTTTTAACACGATGGTGCTACAGCTGGCACAGTCAAAAATTCACTCAATCTCTCTGAGAAGTGATTTCGGGTGACCGGCGCCGTTTAAGATATGAGCAACTGCGCTTTCTTTTTCTTCAGGGATATCTGAAGGAAAAATGTCCAAACATCAACCACACACCCTACCAGAGATAGAGGCGCGGATTATCGAAGAAGTTGACGCTATACCCCGCGATATGTTTGGGCGAGCTGTATAAAGCTTCGGAAATCGCCATCTCGAGGACATTATTTTCAAAACTTAATGGATATAAAATTGTATTTATAAATAAGTTAATAATTATAAATTAATAAAGTAAGCTTTCTTATATATATCTCCGTTCATTGTTTTTGTAGCCCCTCAAAACTGCTTAATCAGTTCTGCCGCACCCTGCATTTATTCTCCATTTGTTCTTGACTTTTAAATTATTACCTATAGCATAAAAGAGTTCCACCATTACAAGATGAATTAAAACGCCTGGTATTATCAACATCTTTTAAAAGGAGATTTAGTAAAAAGATTTAATTTAAAAGTAGTTTTAAACCGCCGAACGAACTACCAAACAAATAAAAAAGCACTTAGGTAAAAGTGCATTTAACGCAGGTTTGCAGAATACTGCACCTGTATCTTTACCACGCTTTCTACCGTAAACTACCCATGCTGGTGTTAGAAGCGTGCGGAAAGTTAGATTATTCTTTGCAGTTGTTGTCTTTTTGCTTTTTTATATATTATTTTGAATTTATTTTATTGCATTTCGATAAAATGCGCTTTGGAAAATTATTAAAACCAACAATAAAGCGATTACGATAATGTTGATGTTTATTATTATAGGTTACCTCATATATTTCTTTTTATTAAAAACAACGTAATATCTATGCATTAATTGAAATGCTCTTTGTGGTCAGGTTCTGACCTTTATAAAAGCGGATTTAGCACTAAACCTTCTTTTAAAGCATTGATAATACGTTTCACTGCAGTTAAAAGGGCTTTTTGGAATAAAACTACTTTTAAATGTGTCGGTAATAGCGGGTGTAAACCATCAAAAATTTACTTTATGATCCCAACTTTTAGCGAGTAACCATAGACCGAAGGCATTATGGGAAAACTTCCTCATTAGCATGATCTTCATCCACGTACCTGAATTTTAGAACGAATTATCCCGCTCCTATCGTTCTACCTGAAATAATTTCGTTTACCCCAACAGTAAATCCTCTACAACGCGTCGTCCACCTTCGTAGTTCATTTAGTAATTATTGCTTTCCCTTACCCTACGCGCGGGGCGTTGAAAATGTCACTGCCTTCGACGATTAAGCTCTCTCTCCTTTCCCGTTCATTGTTTTTTCGGGGAAATCCGTCTTCTGTCCGCTCCATTCGACACAATTCCTTCTCGCTCCATTAGCTATAGAGAAGCACCATTATTACAATGTGTAATAATAGTAACGTCCACCGATTTGAACGGATGGAGAAGATTCTCATTGCTTGCTTGAGTTGACTTGTACTGAACGGTTGATCGGTATTGTGTTGGGGTCGTGAGGTGTGAAATAAGGTAGTATGGTAAGTAAAAATGTATACGGGAAGATAATATGTTGGAGTCGGTTTATTCCAGAAAAGAAAGTTGGTACAGGTGGCAAGAACCTAGGTGTAAAAGACAATTTTAAAACTTAAGTGCAAAGATTATTTGCATGTTGGTCAAGCACAATTTGTCATTTATTCGTAAGATATTGTAGAATGTAGATAATGTTGGCATCGAAAGATATTGCTTATACCGTAAAATTTGTTTCAACAATTATCTTATCATGCCACGTGCTTCCGTACACAAGGTTGACAACGTAAGGCCGAAAATATGGAATTGGATGGAACACGGTGTTCAGACAGCAAGTGATAATTACGCAAAAATAATTGTTTGTGGATTTCGTGGAGATCGAAAACAGAAGTAGTTTCGTCCCTTAAAAGTCTTTGTTTGTGTAACCGTTTGGTTAAGTTTTATTTCACCGCCCTGAAGGATTCTGACGGTAGATGGATCAAGAGCCGACAAAACGAGGTGAGCAAGTTATTCCCTCCAATGACTTCCGCTCACCTATTGTAATTTTCCTTTGTATTATCTGCATGAGGATGACCAATCCCCCAATCCTTCACGTAGCAGTTTCGTGTTTGGAAAAGTCAACTCTGCGAATATATCTGTTGGTAAGAAGTAACATCTCCAGCTAGCTGTACTGAGAATGTAGTTAATTATATTACCAAGATTGCATCGGCGTTGCTTTTATTTAACGATGTCATACAAAGCATGAATTGTAACAAATTATATTTACAAAATTTTAGAAATATTGGACATATATTGAATATAAATACCTATTGTGTTGTATGTGTGTTAGTATGTAATTGGGTCCCCTCTTAAATTCTTTCTTCAGTGCAGCTCTATTTGCTACGGATTGCTTCTCTTAAATTCTTTCTTCGGTTTAGCTCTATTTTCTATGGATTCCCTCTCTTAAATTCTTTCTTATTTGGTGTGGTGAAGCTCTTTTATTTAACGTTGCTTCCTTTAAAACCCTTTGGTCCAAATATATAAATAACTCACCTTCAACGCAGTAAAAACGTGCTTAGATGACTTTTCTATCTTGTCATTCACCGTCATTAACCAAACATGCTCTCATTTACTTCGGAAACCAGGACTACACTAGATTATTTCTCCGTTGTCCTGATAACTAAGTGTTTTAATTTACAATCTTATATGATAGATCTCTACCACTAATAGGTCAATAAAACAAGGCTGGTTTGAACGATAGTTATATTTTCAGAACGTTTACAAACGTTTTCGGAATACCTTCTTCAGTGAAAATATAACTAGATAAATATATAAACAAACATTTGTTTTTTATTTGGGAACTATCAACAAAATGACTAATGACTAGGATTTCTTGATATAGAGGATGTGTAACAAACTTTTATATATATATAAATTATAAAAACTAAATTAATGTGTATATCATATAAGATAAGTATAAAAGGTCACGAAATATATATATATATACATTTAATTTACAATGGAAAAATACTTCATTACGGCGTGACGTTGTTATGGAAATTCATATTGTTGCTGTCCAGGTATCCTTGGTTTCTTATATCCACTGGTTATTTGGAATTCTTGTGATGTGAAAATGTTGATTGTATGTGTTTGAATGATTACAATGCTTTTCTATCTTTTAATCGATGCTTTTTATAATAATTGATAATTTTATTTCTAGTTAAATTTTTTTCTCCCATTAAACGTTTCTGGCTGGACTTACAAAAACTCGCAGTGCAATAAAATGCTTAAAGGTGGTGTGCGTGGTATCGGAAAGTATAAATAGAACCCAAAAATGAACCGAATGTCATTTGAACAAGAACATCCATAACCCTAACATTTACTGTGAATTTTGAAATATTAAATTCTAATGAATGATATATTAATTAGTGGCAATAAACCATGTGAATATTAATATACTACACAACACAGCATAGAGTGTAGGTCAAAAGTTAACTTGCAGAGGGAGGTGTGCAGATGCACTGATCCAGATTGCTGCAGCAATGATAGGAAACATTAAATTTCGTTTTGACGCAACGTCTCGGTAATCAATTAGAGATTTGATAAAACTATTAAAACAATTCCGGAAACGGAAACTCTTCACATGTCAACGAACCAAGTTTAGACGTACATCAATAGATGCTATTCTGCTGCTGCTCAAATTTTTCTCCTTTTTGGTATTTCGAACGCATCGATTCTAAAAAGACCGCACGTACCCATCAATCGGCGGCATCGGCACAAATTCGACTGATTGACTTCGATGCTCGTATTTTATTTACGTGGCGATAATTTTAGCTTCGCACATACGTTATGCGCGCGTAGCACCACGGCGCGAAGGGACAAGGGCCGCTGTCAAAATAATTAAAGCTCGAAAGCAAGCTGAAAATCACGTATGACTGGCTCAATTAAAAATTTAAAACCGGATCGATGCGCGCGTGTCCCAAAAGCCTACACGCGCGACGTAGTAGTTGGTGCGTAAAAATCGCCATGCAGATTATGAGACCGCGCTTGTTTGTACAATATTTACACGTTATCGATCTCTTGCATAATAGGCTTATTAGGACAATGCATATGAGTTGTCTGGGGGCATTTAGTGCGATGACGATTGCGCGAGTTTGGTTTCTCGAGCGGAATAGGAAGTTTAATGGAGGAATTTTACGGTATTTTGGGTGATTAGAGTTGAGTAAAACGTGTGGAATACTTTTTCTGAAGTTTTCTGATGGCCAAGCTTTCCTGGGAATGATTCTGACAATCTGAGGCAAAATGTATAGATCTATAATGACCTCTCGTTTGGATGAAGGTGCCTCTAGTGATGAAAGAAGGTATAATAATTGATTTTGAGAGTTTGAGTGTTTAAGTAGATCTAGAATCCACGAATCGAAAGTCAGAACACGGAATAGTGATTAGTTAGCACAATGTTTTGAAACCAGCGGTTCGTGGTCCACTGGTGGTTCGCAGCAACAATAGAAGTGGTCCGCGAAGTTTTAAAGTGGAAACTACGATTCAAGGTACTGATGTTATGAATATAATAAGTCCCTATTTTGAGAAAAATGGCATTATGTGGCAAAAGCTAGTTGAAGTTTGTACGGATGGCGATCCTGCTATGCTTGACTCACGCTCTTGTCTTGCAGTTTTAATAAAACAAAAAATGCAACAGCGGTAAGGTCTCAATGATTATTCAGCGCCAAGTTTTGGCCGTCAAAACTTTTCCTGAATGGTTTACTGAAATGACGAAAATTGCTAGTAAATTTGTGATTTATATTAAAAGTGATGGCATTCGATTCACGCCTTTTCAAAAAAATTTGCTCTAATATGGACTCCGAACACGAAACCTAGCTTTTGCACACTCAAGTTCATTGGCTGTCGAAACGGAACATGTTGGGGATGCTGTACGAAGTCAAAGAAGAAGTTAAAATATTCTTGCATAATAACGAAAAAAAGAAGTTGTTGGATCGGTTCTGTGACCTCAGATTTCAAATAAATTTGGCTTACTTACTAGATTTCTTTGCACAGCTAAATAAATTAAATTTTCAACTGTAAGGCTCGGGAAATATTAAATTACAAGGGGCAGGAAACACATTCGCATATCAAGATAAACTTTTAGTGCACTTGCCTCCAAAATCGACCTTTAGTTAAATCAACTTAAAGACGATAACTTCTCACCTTTTGGAACATTAAAATCACATATTACAGCCCAGTGTAAAGAATTGAAAGAAGAAATCCAAGAAACAAATAGAATGTACTTGCAACACCTAAGAAACGAATCCATGCATTGTTGCCCTGATCGTGAAGAAAAGAGTATTGCGAAATTAATCCGCACTCCTTTCATTGTCAAAATATCCGAGGTGCTCGATGAAATTCAAGCAGATCGTAATTGAGTTACAATACGACACTAATTGCAAAGATTTGTTTGAGGCAGGCATTGATCTTGAAAATTTCAAAAGCCAAAATGCAGTTTCTTATCTTAAAATTCAAGAAACTACTTTGTCTTACCTTACTTTATTTTCGACAACATACTTCTCTAAGCAGGGTATCTAGGAATTTTTGAGCATTAAAAATAACAATAGAAATACGTACGTTTGGCCTTAAACAGCACTGTACCAAGAATTTCAGCAGTTACTAGTTAGAACTAAAAATTTGTGGTTTTGTCGGATTATCGTGTTTAAATTTGAAGCCCTTTGGGCTGATGTAAATCTGAAAATTTTTGAAATTTCTATTAACTCACGAAAGTTGATCAGCCGTGATTTAATTTTGGCATAAATTACATGTATTAGCTGTAAAAAAACTATTTTTTGGAGACGCTCCCCCAACCATACCCGTCCCGTCGTAAATCGTCCTTATATAAACAATATGTCAAGTGGCATGCGTGTCTAATCTCTAGACGTTATTTCTACAAAGGTTAAAGGTCGCATTATTGTTTGAATAAAGTTTGAAAGGTAAAAATGTTTACATGTGGCTCATTTTGGTTTAATAAATCGCGAAGCAACGCATCTCTATTATCCATTCTTCATGGCTACCGCCAGATAGTAGTTCGAATCTGGCATGTACATATATATCTGATCGTCGAACAGTTGACATGCAGCAGTCTAAATTTGAATGTGACAATTGTAACCGGGCGCAGTTTAGTATTACAAATGGTAAACGGTGATTTGTTGGCCAACATTTAAGCATACCGCACCCATTTGAACATGCTGAATATGCCGATATGGAATTTGTGTATGGGTTTTGTAGTGGCAATAATGTTGTTGTTCATAAAAAAACTGCAGTCCATTTCCGAACTGCACAATACCAGATTCAAGGGAATTTGCTCGTGTTTTCACTAAACTGCGCGAGATTGGTGCAGTGCAAATGAAAAAATCTGGATGAAGTAGAAACCATTCTTGGTTCGGTAGAATGTAGTCTTAACAAGCTCACTCAAAATTTCTACAGGTACCTGGTATCACACAAGAGCATGGCGGATATTACATACACACGGCCTCTCTATCCTTATCATTTATTTATTTATTTATTACAACACTTACGAACAGGAGATAAAGGTACACGATTCGAATTTTGTCGGTCGCTAATTGCTAATCGTTAAGTAACTCTGTTAATACTCTTCAATTATGAAGCTAGGTTCATTCGTCACGATATCAATTCAACATTCACAACTCACATTGGTGATCCGAAATTTCAAACAAATGTGTGGGGTGATATGAAAGCCAATCAGATGGTTGGGGCCTTCTTTTCCTAGACGGATGGGTGTGTTCATCCTACATGACGGAGCTGAGGCATATTATAGTTTTTCCGGTAATACATCATCTAAGTCTAACACTCGATAAAATAGTCACGTTTATTAGCCACCAAGATCCACAGAACTTGCCTCGTTAGATTTTTTCTTGTGAGGATGGTTAAGACGAAGTCTACAAATGAAAAGTAAATGTAAGAGACAAATTGTTGGTTCGCATTATGAATAGTGCAACATGATCTTAGAGGAGCCAGAGGTGGTAGGATCAAAAGAGTTCGAAAGTGCATTGAAGTCGGGACTGGAATTTCTGAACATCTACTTTGAACTTTATTTCTCGTGTATCATCAGTTAAATGAACAATAAATGCAATTAATAAGCTATGTGTCTCTGCTTAACATCTTCTGTGAATTTTCTTATGGTTAACATTCGAATTGATGTATCTTTGTAATCATTAAGAATGGACACATGTTTCTATTAACTTTTTCGTTCAGGATAACCCATACTTCTATCTCCTAAAATGTTGTTATTCCTCCTGAAACAGCCTGTATAAAACTTATTGGCACGTCTGCCCTTCTAACGTAGGACATTGTATATTAATAAAACCTTTCGGCATTAGAAACTCTAGTAGTGTGATCTTCAAAGGAAATCCAATAAAAATCAATTCTTTTAGCAATTTTTATTACATCCAAAAATGTGTTGACGGGAACAAGTTACACGGTCCGACCTAAATTGGTATTCTACCTCGGAATCTCCCATTCTTCATCGTCGCAGGGTAACCAAAGGAAAATGATCGGACATATATTTTCTTCTAATAGGTTACAATCCTCTGCTGTTGTTAAGATTGTGTTTTAGCTCCTATTTTTCCTTTCCTGCTGGGAAGACTGCGTTACGTTCGAAGGAGAATTCACTTCGTTCATCGTGTCAAGGTTTTGTTTTTATTACGTCCTCGGACTTCTTTATTTTACTGATTCTATTTTTTTCGTAATAAATTCAATTGCCGGCAGCGCCTCGTAGCGTATCCGGAGAATAAGTCAATATTTTTTTCTATACGAGTAGATTCGGAAAACGTTTACTTTAGGAGGCGTTTTGAACTTCGCCGTTTTTCTTCTGTGTACGTTTGGATTATTTCAGGTTAGGTAAAATTGGTGGAGGTGTCGGTTATAAAATTAAAAAGGATTAATTCGCTTCTGAAGGGACTAATCTGTTTTCCCCGGTCGATTTATTTTAAAAAATCATTAGCCGCTCTGTACGCGCGCTTCGGAGTGTATAACGTTCCCCGCAAACCGAGATTATAATCCGTGTGATTAAGATTAATGCCAACTAAACTCCTGGTGTCCTAATTAACTGAGTGCATATAAATTATGGGATGTTAAAATTGAAACTTTCAATTTTAGTTTTAAACGAGATAACTGGGAGCTGGAAATCCGAAAATTCGTAATTTGTATTTTTAATTATTTTAGGGAAGGTAAAGAAAGTAACAAATTTAATTAAATAAATGTCCCCTCCCGTTCCTCCCTCCCATCGGGAATCAGAAGGGTTTATTTCCATTTAGTAAACTGTTGGAATATATTCAAAGTCAGCGACTTTAGCAAATACGAATGCGAAGGGAGAGAAGGACGTCGGGTCAAGTCCACTGAGAATTATAAATTATTGGACCGGACCAGAACCACTAACTGTTCGAAATCGCATCCATCCGATAAGATCTAGAAATTAGCTAATTAATCTCCGTGTATATTCTGAAGTTGGAATGAATTGAACTTCTGGAATTGTATTGTGAGAATGAGTTTTCGGAATGAGCCCATTAATTTTAGTTTATATGAAAAATTCTTCTTTCGTAATGATTTCATTATGCCCTAGAAGAGCGTCGAAGGTAAAATGAAATTTTTTAAGGACGATGTAAACATATGTAGCTGTTAAAGCCAGGAAAATATAGTATTCTTAATTTTATTTTGGTTGATTTCAGGTTACATCGTCGAGTTGCTTTCGGATGTTGAGGGGAGCCGAAAGGTAGGATCACTATTTTTAATACATTATAAACTTCTCAATTTTTAAATTAACCGTTGTCCAACTTATGATTTCCTTTACACATCATTACAAAACATAACAATTTTTACGCCCAAGCTGCAAATTTTTGAAAAGCACAAAAACCTGTTAGCTTCATTTCCAATATTGATGTTTTGACGTTTAAAATGATAGGAAATCCTTTGAACAGGGTTAACAATTTCATGAATTAGAAATGTCCAAAACGTTTA
This sequence comes from Chrysina gloriosa, assembly GCA_038088585.1. Lineage (NCBI taxonomy): Eukaryota > Metazoa > Arthropoda > Insecta > Coleoptera > Scarabaeidae > Chrysina > Chrysina gloriosa. Next base: position 21,525,717 of record CM076093.1, on the reverse strand, counting down.
AATTGCGAGACTGTACAAATGATAATTTAGCCCTTACTACGCAACGTTTTGAAAAGTACTTTGTGATCTTGACTTTATTTATTACGCTCAATAGGTCATGGAAGGTTATGTCAATAAGAACCCAATGTACAATGTTATTAACACAGTAACAAATAGAAAACTAGTTTCAATGAGTCCTAATAAGGACGAAAGTAGTCCATGGATGCAGTCTGTGATTAATAAAGCATAATCCCCTCCGTGAGAATGATTGCCATATGCAATGTAGTCGTGCAGTGCAACCATTGCACAACTTTCTGTGAGAGTTGCCTAACAAACGAACCGCAGCGATAGGTCGTTCATTTGAGAGTCTACTTTTCTGTTCTTAATACGTACGATGTTCCTATACTCTCTTCTATTCTGTGCTCTTTCTCTCCAGTCCTTAACCAACAAACTCCTCAGATCTTCATGCACCTTGTGAACCGATTTTCCTTGTTCTGCCTCTTAGGCATTCTCCCTCTGGACATTTCTTTCTACGTGCCCTAGCCATTTGATTCTTTCCGCTTTGACAAAAACGGTAATGCTAGACTCGTTGTAATGTGTCATTAGCTTTACATTTGTCCGTTGGTTCCACCTCTCTTCTGTTTCCTTCTATCTCCCCATCCTCATTTGAGATTGATTTTTAGGCTTCTTTTTTGTTTGTTTCCTCTTGCTAGTCTTGCGCCCAGCTCACATTTGTCGTGTACATCTCAAGGTCACTCTTAATTCCCTTTCTTTGTCTCTCTGTATCCCTATAGCTCCCATGATCATATACTTGGTCTTGCTCACATATATTTCCCAAGCAAATTTCAAATTCATCCATTTTGCTCACAACTCTCTTCAACTTTTTTTTACTTTTTGCAATCATCTGATCATGAAGTTGGAAATTTTATTGCGGCATTAATCCAACAATAGAAATAATGACAAACTAAGAACATCTAGCTACTGCAATAAGTATCCTCATCCGAAATAGCAACACACTTCTCTGGGAAAAAGAATCATCATTCGAAAATAACCAGGGGATGTAGTGGGACGATCAGATATTGGAAAATTTTAAGAGAAAAATGCGGTAGAAATATACCATGTGCAGCATGGATTACAGAGGAAGCTGTCAAGTGCAAAAAGCACCGTTAGAGCAAGGAAAAATTGTACTGGAAAAAGAGCCATCATTTTTTTTCAAATTACGCAAGAGAAAAGGAATGGAATTTTCGTTATTAATTCTGGACTCCACGTTATTAAATTTTCAGCTTCGTTCTAGAGTAAAACGTAGAAAATGAAATAGCTATGACAGTTATATTAAGAACGCAAGGAGCAATCTGCAGTAGCTACCAAAGCTTGTAAGGAAATGGAAAGTATCCAACGGAAATAATCCGGAAACAGTTGGAGGAAAACGGTAGATACCCGGTTATAAAAGAGATAAAATGAAATTATAAAATTCAATTATTTCAGACGATATTCTCTACGAATAGAGCTAAAAGTTGTGGCAATACTAATAGCGACCCAAAAACTATCTAAATTAACAAAGTTCTATTAAAGTTTAGAATGAAAATGGTGTTAAACTTCAATGTGAGAAGGAACTATGGAAAGTTTGTACACACCTAAGGACAAGTTGCACGCAATTTACGTGTGAAACTTTTATAACAGCTCAAAAGTTGAATGGAAGTTAGAAACTTCAGTTTCTAATTGAGATTGTAAATTCTTTGGACATTTCTGAAATATCCTGAAATGATTAGGAAGAAGACGGAGGTAATTCGAAGAATAAGAACTACTTAACCAAATAATTTGTCCAAATTTCCAACACCATCAAGTTGATTATCTATCTTGATTGACTGATTGGCCAGATGGTGCCCTTCCTCCATTGCGCATTTACACAACAATTTTCCATTAGTTTAGCGACATAGTGCGATCCCAGAGTCGTTTCCTTTTGAACTTGAAGAAGTGGCAAGAAGAGAAAAACTTACGATTCGGTGTTATCACCTCTTTCGGCATTCAACGGTATGCAATGGGAGAAGATGAAGAAGTAAATCCGGATGCAGCAAATTCATTATGAAAACGACTTCCAAAGTTCAAAATTCTCGTTTTTGGGATAATCAACGTCCGCCACACCAGTTGACTGCTGGCGTTCAGGTGGCCTCTTTCATCTTTTGCCCATTTTTCTCATTAATTTTTGATTGAAGTTATAACAAGATTCATTTTTCAAAGAAAAATAATTAGGCAAAATCCCAAATTGCTAGTTTTAATTTTAAAGTTGAATAAAAAACTGCCATTCTTCTTTATCTTTCGTATTGTCTCTACCAGTTTTAGGTCAAAATAATAGACAAGTAATGGATGTTATCAAATATAATCTGATAAATTGAAGTCTTGCTTATTATTTTGATCTGAAAATGGTACGGACAACCCAAGAGATAAGTTATCTAAATAGATCACGAAATATGTATACACTTAATTGCTATTTATGCCAACTCTACATATTTTAAATTTGCAGAATGCAGAATCTATTTGTGAGTCTATAAACGGTAGATATCAAATTAAGGAAGGTACATCGTAATATCGTTTCCTATTTTTTAATACAAAAATTTGTGATGTGTTTAGTGCTTCACAACAAATTCTAGTTTGGTCTTTTCAATATGATTATTTTAGTTGTATAGGTAATAAATCTATGTAAGAAATCTATAACTCTTCTTCATTTCCGTAATTAAATTGGGGCAAAATTTAAAAACTATTTACTCTGTAATTGTCTAGTTTTTGCATGTTTTTATCAGCATTAGTTTCTTTTTTCCAGTCTTCAGTAAAATGGATGATGGCCCACCAGGACTTGTAATAATAATAACAATAATAATAATAATAATAATATATTTTGCCCAACAGATTATAATCCAATTACAGGACAAATACTTCACAACATATGTATACTTAAATCTATTTCAACAATACATAGGTGCTATCACACAGCAATCGTCTACAAATACCGAAAGTTAGTAGTACAAATATTTAATATTGAAACCAATGATGAAAAGTGAATATTAATGGATTGATCTGAAAGGTTATCGTAATTCACACTCATCCTATAGAGAGGGGATTTAATTAAAATATTAGTATTTGGTTTACTGCAGTAAAACATCCTTCTAGATCTAGAAGCTGGACGAGGTACCATGAAATTAATTTGATATAATATTTTCGGCGCGTCCAGACTATTGTGAAGTAAATTGAAAAGAAATTTAAGATCGGCATGAGTTCGCCGCAGATCAAGAGGTTCAATCCCGTACAAGTCCAGAAGTAATTTGTGACTAAAGTTCTGAACAGGATATATGGAATAATCCTTAAAGTAGATATATTTTAGAAAACGTCTTTGGACTTGTTCTAGTAAGTTTATATAGTATTTATAAAAAGGAGACCAAATCAAGGATGCATGTTCCAGTGCACGAAGGAGAAATATAAAGACAAGATCGGATCAGTAGATGTGAAGTTCTGTGTAATTCTTATAATAAAATCCAGCATTTTTATAGCAGAAGAAGATATCCCATTGATGTGATCGTTAAATGTAAGTCGAGAGTCAAAAGTTACGCCCAGATCATGCATAGTTTCACTGCGCGTAAAAGTAGTATTATTTAAGTGGTAATCATATACAACATCTTTTAACTTTTAAAGCACTAACCTTATTGTAAACTAGCTTACCCGTCCCGCGTTGCTGCCACCTCAGAAGAAAGGTAATTCTAGAAAACTCGTTATGACCCTTATAGGATCTGTCTGTCTGCCTGTCAGTCTGTTATCACGAAATAAGTGTTTGCTTACATAAAGGGAATCTCTGTGCAAAATTTCAACTTTCTAGGTTCAAGGGCTTGGACTGGGCGTTAATATTTTTTGTTTTTTTTAGTAAAAAAAAGCTAAGCGAAACACTAAAGTTCAGAAAAAGTACCAATTTGCCGTGTTTGTCTTTTTCAGAAAAGGGTGCGAAAAAGTACCAACATTTAGCTGTTACCCGTTTTTATCCCTAAAAAGTCCAGATATTAGAAGAGTACCAAACACATGTTCGCTTATTTTTTGATAACATTCAGAAGCATTTTGAATTTTAGTTGTATCTATAATAGTTTCGGAGATATTAGATTACCAATTGCACCCTTTTCTATCCCATTTCATCCCTTCAGCATTCGAATTACCCTAAAATGCTTTTTACTGGACCTAAACATTGAGAGAAGAGCCTACGTACTGAATTTGATACCGTATCCAATATATATAAAAAATATTGGTTTAGCAAAAGTACCAAAATTCGGTTTTTACCCGTTTTACCCTTTTAAAGTACAAATACCAAAAAGTACCAAACACGTGTCCGCTTATTTTTTGACAGAATTCATATGCTGTTTCAATTTTTATTCCATCTGTCTTAGTTTCGGATATATTAGGTTACCGATTTTACCAGTATTTACCCTCCTTTTACCCCCTTAGCATTGAAATTTCAACAAATCCCTTCTTATTTGACCTAGTTATTGGAAGAGGTACCTGCTTACCGAATTTCAAGTCTCTAGCTTCAGGCGTTTCTTTTGAGTTTTTTAACCTAAATCTTCGCGTAGCAATTACGAACAAACCCGCAGAAGGAAATATCCAACTTGGTCCAGTCGTGTTCAAGTTTTAAGCATCCGAACAAACCACGATCCATTTTTATATATACAAATTTCTTTTAATTACGAATTACATATTTTAATTAATTTCGGATGGCGACTCCCACTCCCACGCGTGTATTTTCAGGAAACCTGCTCGAAAAGACGGTAGTAAACAGCGACGTCAATTTCCAACTCGTTCACGGCGAAAAACAACCCTATCTTTCTATATTCATTATCGTTAATGAACCCCTTTACATTAATAAATGCTGCGCGCTTACCCCTTGTTCCTTCCTACCCCGCTAGTTAACGATTCTGTCCGAAGAATTTCTTAATTTTCAACGACGATATTCTAGAACCTCTCCCTCGAGATCGCTGGATATATAAACGAACCAAACTCTACCTCCCGCAGCTAGCGATAAGGTAGCTTTCGCGAGAAGGGGCGCGTGATCTTTTAATTTCGGCCCTTCAACACCGCTGACGTAACGGGGTTCTTTGTCTAGGCGCTGAGCAGGAAGACAAAACGATGACGGGGAGGACAATTAGTCTTCCATGGCGAGTTCTCGCTCGAATGGCGAGCCCCTTGTTTGCATTTAGTCTTGTGTTGTCTTCGGTTTTGATTTACGTATTTGTTTCTGTGTTTAGGGCGACGTTACATCGGATTGTGGTAGATAAGGGTTCGATAGAAGTGGACGATGATGGGGTATTGACGTTCGTTCTATTGTAGTTGCGACAATGGCTATCATGTCAACGGCTTCTTAATATTAGAACAGCTCTTGATGCATAGTGAATGTATCGATTGATGATACTAATAAAAGTTATTTAGGGTACTAAGGGTACAGCATCTGCAGAGGTTTCATAAAATTTACACGTCATCAGAGGATTGGCGTTGTTTTGGTACTACGATGCCGTTATAAATACATATACCATTCTCCTTTATAACGTTGCAGTGGTTTGGGTTGAACGTTGTCTGCGCTTCATAAAACTTGATCATGTTATGGACTGTCTTCGAAAATAGCGGCGTTGGGGCTAGAGTATAATGCATACTTAGTATCTGTGATTTTCAAGTCATCGCACCATCAACCCTCTTGTTTATAAGCAGGATTTGGAAAAATTAGTTTCAAGAAATTGGAGAGAGTTACAATTAACAATGAAAGAGTAGAAAAATAAAAATCTAAATAACTCTCTCACATAAATAACCTTAGTGAGGTTTATTTATTCGGCAACTTTCACAGAAAGCTGTCCAAGGACTGCAGCGCAACTGTTGCAGGCCTTGCACAACTTTCTGCAGAGAGCGGATCTCTGCGAGCAAGCGAACAATCCGATTGTGCATACAGAATAGCGTGCAAGTGAAGGAATTACTGGAAGCTGTAGAAATAGTGTCAACATATACTTGTACTGCTGTAATTTACAAGAAAACTATAATGTCGGGTACCCTCAACACATCTAATTAATTTATTAAATAATTTACACGTAGAAATGGTGTAATCTATTAAATATTCGTCAGTTGTTGAACCTAGCCCTCCACCTTTGCTAATGTTACATATGAAAAAACGCTTAATATGAATTTTAAGAACCTAACCCCAGTGTAAAGCGAGGACTGTAATTAAATGAATTAAATGTAAATTGTTAGCGAGCATCAATTCATTAAAATAATTTTATTTCTACTTTTCTTGTCTACTAATCGGGGCATTGAGACCAGTTGCATCACAAAATTACGCATTAACTTTTGCTAAATATAATTTGTTGTTCCATCCCTTCCTTGCGAAGGGAAGTGAGATTTTGACTTAAATGGAATACATCCGGACGTGTCATAAAATATACAGCAGGCCCGAAATACATATTCAAGAGCGTTACAAGCTGATAAGCATCATAAAAATTTTACGCATGTCTAAAAGCATTCCTAAGATTTTTCTTCGCGATGATATATGTTTATATCCGGGCGAATATTTCCGCTTTGTTTTCGTAGATTGCGGGTATTTTATAGCCACGTTTATACTACGATCTTCCTCTTTCCAATCGGGATGATACCCTTAGCAAACTGACTTAGTAATGAGTCGGGTAACTCGAAAACATTATTTATTGTATCGTCCCAGGGATGTAGGTTACCTTTACCTGTTGATATTTCTAGAATTGCAGAGTTGGAATCCAATTGGTCGACGATGCTTTTGTACGGGACGTAGTTGTAAAGTAGTTCTGAAGGAATGGTGCTTCTCCTAGTTTTCAAACGATAATCATAAATTAGCTCTGCAGGCCTCTGCAGGTAATTTTTTTCCAATCTTTTTATTGGTTGGTATTGTTCTCGATCTCTTTACCTTCACACCTTGTAGGTCCTCCTCCACCGCATGCAATCACCTTGTCCCCGGCCACCCTCCTCTTTTTATTCCTGTATCTCCCTCCACCATCAACTTTGCTACACATACATCCTACAACCATTTCAATTTCTGAGGTATAACTTTTGCAGTGATTTTCGGTCCTCCGTATAATCCATTAATTCCTGATTAGTTCGTCTCGTCCATATGTTATTTTCTTTAATACCCCCATATATTTTCCTCAACATATTTTGTTCCCAAGTCTTAATTTTTTTTTCAGGAATTGGACGAAAGTCCACTGTTGGTTAAATAATAGTCTTGTGTGGCCCTACTTTTGTTTTTCCTGTGATGTTTTTTGCTCGATTGCGCTTTCTTACTTCCTTTTATAAATCTTTGTTGTGTATCTTGTTGTTCACTCGCATCAACTTTAACCAGGGTTATTCGGAATATTGCTTTCGGTCTCATTAGAATCGTCAGCCACTCGCATTTCTAAGTATTTAGTTTTCTTTTCATTAATTCTTAATCCGTACTCTCTGGCTGTGCCCTCAAATCTTCGAAATATGTCTTCCATTTCTTGTTTGGATCATGTTATTAAGGGCCATGTCATCAGCGTAAGCTATGTATTGGTGTTTGTGTTGATAGATAGTTCCCTTTGTCTGCATTCAACTAGTTCTTAGCACTAATTTGAGTATCAAATTGATCAGTGTCGGTGGAAGTCTCCTTGTCTTGGTTAGCCTTTTATTAATTTTGAATACTTTTGGACATTCTACCTTCCATTACCATTACCCAAGCAATATATTTAATGGATATCGTCTTTTATGTTCACAAAAATAAGAAGAGAACGTTTGCTGTTTAACCAACTTAATAGAAATGTGGAGAAACTCAAGAATATCGTTCTTCTCCTCGTGTAGGGTAGATCTGATGGTGTAAGTTTGACAATAGTATCGTTAAAAAGGAGGCGCCTTTATTTACAAAACTTTAGTTATTTTATTTTATTTTGTTTTATTTTATTTATTTATTTTTATTTAGACCAACAGGTAAAATCTGCAAAGGTCAACATGGAAGTAACATTCAATTAATAAATAAAAGAAAAATACATGCATAAAACAAAAGCATCTAACCTTCTAAGTGCTTGAATCTAGGTACAACATATCTATTACATCATACAAATCATCACATCTTACGTACCGTAAACGAAATTAAACTTAGCAATTCTGGGGAATTTATTCTATTTAATAAACATTTGATTCCAAATTTAATAGTGGCAATTCTACGTCGAGTAGACAAAGATTGAAAACCTAGTAGGCCGAAACATTCAACATAATTATGTAAATTTTTATCAACTTTAAGTTTAAAGGTCGGTGTGTTTAAGTTTAAATAAAATATAATGGACAAATCTATGCTGTATTCTTTGGGGCAGTGTACGGGTTACAGATGAAACTACAGTATTCTAGGATAGAACGTACTAGGCCATAATATAATGTAAAAATACCAATCACATTGCTGAAGTCGTGTGTTTGACGTTTTATGAAGCTACATAACTTACTGTTAGTAGCTCTAGCAATTATATCATCAAGGCGGAATCTAAAACTCAACGATGAGTCAAAAGTTACGCCGAGGTACTTAATTTGTGTAACCCGATTCAAGGTTTTATTTGCGATTGTGAAATGCAATGACTTTACATTTATCAATGTTTAAAGTCATACTGTTATCCTTACACCAAATGGATATGTTGGTGAGGTCGGATTGGAGTTTGGCACAATCGGAAGGTGACTGTATTTTCACAAACAAAAATCTGGAGTTATGTATGTCATTTATGAATAACAAGAATAAGATTGGCCCAAGGTGATTGCCGTGTGGCACGCCAGATGTAACCTTAATCGGAGATGTGCAGTTTCCTACACGCACGATTTGAAAACGACCCTGAAGCCAATTCCACAAATTACCCACAATTCCATAGGATTTCAACTTCCAAAGAAGAAGAGACTGACTTACACGGTTGAAGACCTTGCTGAAGTCTGTGTAACTAGAGTCAATTTGGTAACCATTCTCCAATTTATTCAAAATGTAATTGTGGTACAAGAAAAGATGCTCTCTGTGCTAAGATCCAGTATAAATCCATGCTTTTCAGGCACTATGGAAGCAGAATAAACTGATGAAACTGAATCGGCGACGATGGGATCTTTCCCTATAATAGATAGGGCGCAGATAGGTCGGTAATTACAAATATCTGAACGGTGACTTAAAGAGAGGCAAAACAAAAGCAGTTTTCCATTGTTCAGGAAAGATTCCTGCACTAATTGATAAATTAAACAGAATACAGACTGCCCAGGAAATCGAAGGACTGCAAACTTTTAAAAAATGCGGTGGAATACCATCGGGTCTTGATGAGAAAGTGTTGGGAAGGGAGCTTGAGGGTGTACTTATTTTCAAGACCGCTTCAAGTTAATTCTTTTTAGTCGGTGCGAAAACTATTTCCAAAGCTGTATATTTTAGCTCTAAAAGATGTATGCATAATGATGAAATATTAATTGTTTACTCAGGCAGGTCTAATCTTTTGTCAATAATAAGTGAAGGGCCAGCAGGGAAATTTTGAATACCACATATTCGACACGGTAGTTGAAACTTGTTAAAGAGCATTTTCGTAAATTCCTTTGTTATCGTTGCTTTTTTGAAGTCCAAAAATGACGGTAAGCTCCTGGTAATTTTTCTATTCCTTAATTGAGGTTAAATTCAACAACAAACAAGAAATTTACAAAAAGCTCATCGACAAGTCGTAGCTATCGTGACGAATACACAGTGTGCAAAATTTCGACCCTGTAAACTTACTGGTTCTTCACTTATTATTGACAAAAATTAACGCCGTAGAAGTTTTTAACATTGTAAAAAACTTCAGTTTAGATATACAATTTTCAAAATAGTTTTGGAACCAATAAAAATTTAACCGATCTTGAAAGAAAGTACCTTACAAACTTAACCTATAATAATAACAATAATAATAATAATATTTTATTGTCATAAATCCGAGGATACTGACATTGTCAGATTTACATATTAAAAACAGGAAACAATATAATTGAATATCGGGTGTGATATTTAACGTGCTGAAATTGTTTGGGTTGTTGTATAATCTTGGGTTGTAGTTTGGTATTAAGTGTGAATGATTTCAGTATATGGTTCGAAAATAGCTGGAAAACTTATTTACTTATGATATTACGTAGCACAATGTTTTTGGGAAACCATGTGTTTTTCGTTTTGAATTAATGGAATTTCAAAAAATATTAGAATTCAAAATGAAGTGATTTTCAGTAAAAACCAAGAATCGTTTATCATCATCATTCATACTGGTTTTCTAAAGAGATCGTAATTTTTTAAAAGAATAGAAGACTAATGCGTTGGTACGGCCCCGCTTGTACCTCGTTTTCTTTTAAGTAGTTTCCTGGTTTGTTGGTTTCAAAGGAAAACCAGCGTGAATAATTAGCTTTACGAGCTTACTTCAATAATCCTCATATTATTTGGCCGCTTGTGCTTTATTAATCACGGACTGACTATACCGTACTGACGAGTCCTAACTAGTCTGGGCAAACAGCGGTAATTACGAAATAAGTTGCGACAGCCTACATATATACATAACTACTCGCATACAGCAGTACTGACTAGAATGAGGAGTGGGCGATGCTGTCGTAACTTATTTCGTAATTGTACGCTGTTACCGCTGCATGTCCAGACCAGTCATAACAAGCTTTACACTACAGTCTGCAGTTGCAGTTTGCGGTTAGTAAAGCATAATTCTCTCCGTCATTATAGGCATATGTAATCTGTGCTTACTTAGTGAGCTATTGTACAGCTACCTCGTACCTGCTCACCGAACGCACCTAATTAGGTCGTTTCCTAGAGCATCATCTAGATTCTATGGACTTATTGATGTTTTGGCTCTTGTAAACGGTTTGCTTTAAAGTGAATAAGTTGACGATTGCAACTCTGAGAAATCTTTTCTTTTCTTTCCAAACGCTTTTTTCTACTGTAACTCCAAATTAGAAGATATTTTAAGTGCTATCCCAGTTTGGACGAGCTTCTTCATAAAATTTTCGCGCGTAAACATAAAAACTCTAACTACAATACATATGAAAATATATAGGAAAGTTCCTATTCGCGGTGGAATATTCCGGGATCTAATAGAAGAATCGCCTTTCTACTGCCGGATAGGGCACCTGGTTCGAGATCACGTACAGAACGGGATTCGGTAGTAATAGCAGGGCGCAGCGCGCGCGCACCCTGCCGTCCAAATAGTAAAGCTTCCGTGGGGCTGGCAGTAATTTTGCGGCAGCAGACCGAGTGGCGGCCAACTAGGAACAGTCTGCTGCTGCTGCACGTGTTTTTCTCACAAACAAATAGAACTGTAGAAACGAAACGCGGGGTAGTAAATTCCAGAATCGTACACACGCACGCAATAAATCGATAGCCGGATTCGAATCGGCCCTTCGGAAGGCGCTCCGGTGTAGCGTTCACGATTTTCATCTCCTCGTTGTCCTGGCCGTCGCGAACTGCGGGTAACATTTTGCAAACTGACGATAAAGTTGTAATAACGGAAAGGGTCGAGATAAAAGAATTTTGGTGCTGATCGGTGACGGGTTTGTTTGAAAAATACCGACGGAAAACGGGTGAATTTTTTCGGAAAGTGTGTCCTAAATATTTTTAGCGACGATTAACCCTATTCTAAACTTTGTGCTATTATTCGTATTAAATGGCAGAAATGCATAAGCAATATTAAGCACAAATTAACGTGTTCCAATCGCGATTTAAATATTAATACAACCGAAGTCTCTCTATCTTTAATAGTTTAAAAACCTAGTGTATAACTGTGTGCCCAATTCTTCGCTACTACATCTTCAAAGCGTGAGCATTAAAGGGAAGTCTCTCTTTACCAAGCCCTTTACGCCTTCAAAGGTAGGAGTTTCCTTTTTCACAGTCGCTACTTCCACTACTACGACTATACAATCATCCACTCATCTCCATCTTATATAACAACCCTATAGGTCATGAACTCTAACAAAAACACTACGATATTAACCCTAAAATCAATAAAACCCTACGCGAAAATAGCATTCTTATCGTTTGACATTTACCCATAAAAGGTCCCGCAATTTCGATGATAGATGATTGAATTTTGTGATTGATACTTTTCCCCGGTGATACTACGTAACGTAACGTTACGCCCTCCGCTCCACGAGTTGGATTGATGTTGGGGCAGGTAAAAAGACGTGGGATGCTAAAGGATATTAAACGCTTCCAGCTAGTATAGCATTGGAAAAATGAGCGAGAAAGAAGGCTGAATATTATTGCGGTACATTCGCGAAATGATGCGATTCCATCTAACCTGATGGAATGTTTAGAAAATTTCTCTAGGTACAAACCTATTAATCGATGTTAGTTGAGGAAGTAGAATTTCAGATTTGTTGGGAATTTGGGGTTTGGTAAATGTGTTGATTCACACCGAAAGTCTATTGATTAAACTTGATGGCACTGAGGAAAAGCAAAAATAACGGAATAAGGTTCAAAGATTCGGATTACAACAAAATGAAAGGTACCAACAGGTAGTATAGAGGTTATTTTTAAAAAGTAGTGTTGAAATTGAGTGTTAAATTTTAATTGCAATTATATATGTACTTAAAAGTATTCAAAATGAAGTGTCCGAAATCCGAAAGTGATAAAAAAAGATTTAAACGTAAAATTTTGATTGGGATTATTAATAAAATTTGCAAAATTGGTATTGCTTAAAGCGAAAAATTTTTTTAACTGGGATTGTAGGAAACAACAAAGTATATGTTTTCATGTTTAATTGGAGAAAGATCAAGACAAAGGGAAACATGGTTACAAAGAATGGCGTAGTTAGGGAGCAATGGGAAAAGACCATAACTGAAGCGAGATGTATGGTTGAAGGTATGGAAGAAATGGATTAAGAAACTAATGAGGCTATTTCCGATACACGAATGGGCAGAAAAAACAGGGAAGAAGAAGAAATTTAATTGGTCTAGAAATTGAAGTGGAGGGAGGGAGGTGGGGGTGAAAGGTATCAAATATAAATAAGAGGATTCGACCAGGAAATTGATAAATGAGTCTAGGATGTTAATTAGGGATAAAACGATATTTTATAGCAGAATATTGTCCAGGTTTACGTGAGGGTTGTGAATAAATTCATGCGGATTGAAAGGTAATGAATAGTCTTGCCAACAGCGGTAACCGCATTCAATTGCGAAATAAGTTACGATAGCATCGCCTACTTTCCCGTCTCTTTATAGAGTCAGGACTAAATCGATGCTGTATGCGAGTAGTAAGTCGTAACTTAATTCGTAATTGTACGCTGTGAGTGCTGTTTGCCCAGACTAGTAATGAAAATATAAACACATTAACAGTTGGAGAAACGATTGAAAATAATACAGAGCAAAGCATAATAATAAGAGTACACTGCGCAACTGCCACCACGCAGTGTATACAGCTATACTCTGATAAATCACGTTTATTGTTAGTGCCGGCAACATTAAAATAATAGCATTTTATTTGAAGCTAGGGAAAGTTACAAATCTGCAAGTATTCTGGGGCATCGTAAAATTCTCTAAGGATTAAAGAGTATCCAAAAGAAATAAGAAAAGATAATCTACTAATAACTGGAAAGAAGCCGGGGCTGCCGGATTATTAAAGGAATTAATAAAATAAGGTGACACAAATATTCTGTAAACACGCAGTGGCTGGTTCTGAAAATATTTATAAGCAGGCAAAAAGTATCTAAATTCAAAAATTTCTATCCAAGATCGAATGGAAACGGAGATGATAAATTTTGATTGGAGATCGAGGTAAAGTTTTGGATTGAAACTATGACATATTTGTATTCATCCAAAGATATCTAAAATGTGTGTAATCAAAAATTTCCAGCGCAGAATGAAGCTGCCCCAAAACCTCCGATGAAGGTTGGAAACGTTCGATATTAATTCGGGTTGTAACAGATTTTTGGACGATTACATTAATCTGAAGATAGCTAAGAAGTAAAGGATTGCGATAAATTTAGTTGACGATGTAAACTTTCGCTCCTCTGTTGAAATCAAATATTGTGTTAAAATAGTTTAGGAGGGATTTTCTATAAATTAGGTTAAATCTCCTCTTTTTCACATGGAACGAAATACGGTCCCAAAACTGTCTGATTTTAATCGGGGTCGTGACAAATTCTATTATTAGTGTTAAATCCAAATATAATCAAATATTGTCTTAAAATATTTAGGAAGAAATTGGAATTGGTCGAGTTTAGTTGATGAGAATTTTTATATAGTAGATTCCTAGGGGTTTCATGTTTTTATAAATAATTCAAGTAATAAAATGTTGCAAACTTAATTAAAAGCAGTCTATATATCGCCGGTTCTGGACCGCCAATTTGTGAACCTTTAAAAATACGTATATTTATAAATTTTACCCCAAATTTTACCGATTTTGATCATTATTTTAACACATTTATCTCAAAAACAATTTTTGTTCATCATTTTTACTTCACACCTCAAAACTATATAAAAAATTGGATTTTTGAATTGCCACCAAATTGTGAACCGATTTCGGGTCTCGATTATTCGTGCGTAACGCGAAATTATACGGAATAAGCCGAATATTGCAGTCGTTGCATGACCGATTCAGTCATTGAAAAGAATGCAACATAGTGGAAGTTTCGTGTATAAACAAGTTTGATGTTACAAAATATGTATTGTGTATTACATATGCATATGTATTTAATAGTAAAACTTAACCATGAGTGCAGAGGCAACGTCAATGAAGAGGTGTTTTAAGCGTGAACGATCAATTCTTTCAATTAAACAAAAACTTGAAATAATACAGAAAAAGCAAACTGGTGGGAGTGTTGAAAATTTAGCGTGGGCTTACAACGTGGGATTACAACCGTTCCTGACATTGTTAAAAATGAACAAAAACTACAAGATTTTGTTTCAAACGTAGATAACTTTAGCAGCGCAACTGTCTGCAAAAGACTTAAAGAATCATTTCGCATTTGACAATGCCATGACAAAGTGGTTTTTCCAGAAGCGATCACAAGGGGTGCCAATTTCTGGGCCCATGTGTACACGACAAGCGCAGCTTTTCCATAAACGACTTAAAATTGAATAATACCTTAGTGCATCAAATGGTTGGTTGCATTGTTCCAAAAAAACGCCTTGGAATTAGACAATTATCTATACAAGGGAAACAATTAAGTGGTAATGGTTGAATTTTGTTATGAACTGCAGAATCTCATAAAGCGTCATAGTTTAAGCAACGATCAAATTTACAACGCGGACGAAACAGGACTGTACTGGAAAGCAATACAAAAGAAAACATTAGCTGCAGGAAATGAAAAAATGGCGGCTGCTTTTAAAGCTAAAGATCATACTGTGTTTACTGTGCTTCGCCGTAATGCCTCCGGTAAGTACAAACTTAAACTTGCAGTAATAGGCAAATCTAAAAATACTAGAGCGTTTAAAAACCTAAAGAGGCTTCCAGTTAATTACTTTGACGAACATTCTGCATGGATGAACGAAGAAATATTTAGTGGTTGCACAACAACTTTGTTCCTGAAGTTCGTGAGTTTTGTGCCAAAAACAAATTGCCACCAAAAGCGCTACTTCGTATTGAATGGGCTCCTTCTCATCACGTTATTGACGTTTTAGAATCAAGTGACGGAAATGTTTTTGCTTACTATTTTCCACCAAATGTCACCGCCGTTGCACAACCCATGAATCAAGGTGTCCTCGAATCAACCAACAGATTTTACAGAAGAAATTTAATGATGAATTTACTGGGAAAAGATGTTGACATGCTAAGCTTTTGGAAATCTTTAAATCTCAAAGATGCTATTTGTTACCTACAAAATGCTCGGAGCAGCATAAAGGAAACCCATATTGAACAAGATTTTTCAAAAATCATGATTCTAAATGACTTTGAAACGGAAGAATTTGAGATGCCACACGAAATTTCAACGGAGGCAATCTATAGCATTGTCAATGAAGTGGATAATATGGAAGAATTGGGAGAAGTAGAATTTCTAGGCTGGCTAAATTGTGATCAAGACGATGTTGGTTATCAAATTATGGCCGAAGAAGAGATGTGTGATTTAAAACAACACTCTTCTACATCTGCTCAAAATGAAAGTCTAACGGAAGAAACTGAATGTGAAAGTAGTGAAACTCCTGTAGTACCACACAGAGGAGCAATTGATGCGGTAGACACACTGCTTATTTACTTTGAGCAACAAAGTAAAACAGATATAAGCATTGTTTTAAGTCTGCACAAAGTAAAAGAAGTAATCCGAACAAATTTCCTTAAAACGAGAAAACAGACAAAGGTAACTGATTATTTTTCTGTTAATTAGTATGTGAAACCCTATGTAAGAATAATACATATTTAATTTCTTTGCTTTGCAATGTTTTCTCAAGAATTTTTGTATTATGATTTATATAAATATCAATGAACCTACTATATTTTAACGCTTATGTTGTATGCAATGTAGTACATACAAAATATTAAAATTTGAACAACAACTAATTTGTGCATATCAATAGTGCTTTTCGATTATCCGGCAAACAGTCAGCCACGATCGGCCCGCATAATCGAGGTTCTACTGTATTCATAAAAAATAAAAAATATAAAATAAATAAAAACTACATAGATAAAATATATGTATATAACATGATAAAAAGATAAGTTTTTTTAATAAAAGTCATTGTTGATGAAAATTATAATTTTATTCCTATGACAATTATAAAATAGATCTCAATTGTTTTCAATTTTCCAATGCTCCCAAAGCGAATCTATCAATACTATTTTGTTGGATATATCTTTTATCATCTCTCCAACACAATGATTTCTTATTTAATTCCTCAGTATATACAATATGATTATAGCTCCTAATAACACATTGTTTCTAATAATATTCCTCCCGATCAAACAAACATTATTTATAATTTGCGAATTTAATTTCCTTATTAAGTACAGATTTCTTAATACTCATTAATTTTTTATGAACAAACTATCTGTTTCAAATACATACTATTTTATATTGGAAAAACACAGAAATTGTAAAGTATATTTTAATTAAATTAATATAAATACATGTATATTATTATATAAATGCATCGAGTATTCTGTATATCTATTCATTTTCGTGGGGCGGTGATGGTGTTATTTGCACGCTGGAATTACCAAAGTCTTCTTGTCTAGAAAGAAGAAAACAATTTATACAAAATAATTTAAATTATAATTACGTACAAACTTGATTAAAATGTAGAACACATTTTGCGATAAAAATGTTTATCACATCTTAAACACAATTCTTAAAAATAATTTGACTTTAAACAAATTATCCTTTTTATGATACTGTTAATACCTACATTATTTCTTCTGTTTCGGAAAGCGGACTCATGGAATCTAATTTTACTGTCTTGATTAGCAAACCGTAATTGTATGGTAATTTCTTCTCGCACCAGTAAATGAACTAAGTCGACAATTTCTCCTTCATCGAGTTGGACACAATCAACTGTTGTCAAATAATTAATGCTATATTGACGAGGATCAAGATAGCGCACAAATATTCTTATATTTTCTATTTCTAGTTCGGCCTCCATTTCCGACCCATCGTTCACTTTAATCGTGACTTTTTCGATCCACATCTTGTTCGAATTTACTCTCTTTCGCCGGGTTTTCATTTGGTCAAAGAAAAATTTTTAACAAAAAATTATGTTTTCATATCAAGTTAGCAAAAAGAAATATATCACAGATCACGCATATAAATTGTATCCCTTCTATAAATCAATAACGGTACCAGATAAATCAAATTTTTCATATTGTACAGTTCTAAATCCTATATTTAATTTTTCAATAATATAATCCGATATCTTGTATAGTTAAGTGTATAAATCATGTTGTGCACTATCACAATAAAATATATAATCTGCAACCATTTCTTCCTATGATCCTCGTGCTCTAACAACTTTTACACCATCTTCATCACTTTCGATTATTTTTGTTAATTTATCTAAGTCCTTTTTCATTTCTTTGTCTTGGTTTCTGAATTATATCATCAAAATTAAATTCATCAAGAAACTGTTGATAATTTTCTCTAATTCATGCTTTTGTAAATTTTTATATGGTAGATTGTTTTGAACATAGTATTCTCGTAATTCAACAAATTAGATTTATTACGGAAAAAATTTATTCAAAAATATTATGGTCCAGTCATTTTATTTTACAATATTGAAATGTTCAAATTTAATGTTTATTGTTACTATAACATGAAATAAAATTTTAACCTTTATCAACAATAACTTTTATTGGATAACATTTTTATCATTTGATATTTAATTGTGTTATTTGAATTGAATTATTAATTATTAATTGGATTTTCAAATTTAATTTATGAAATGTTTATTGTTATTATAACATGGAAAAAAATTGTAATCCTTATTAACAATAATTTTAATTGGAAAGAATTTTGCTTTTTTATCATTTGATATCTAATGATATAACTAAACAAAATATTCATTTTATCTATATAGTTTTTATTTATTTTATATTATATTATATTTATTTGTTATTTTTTATGAATACTATGTAGTCAAATGAATTTGTTAGTAAGTTTTCAAATTTTGATAGGCTTGTAATGAATGGAATTTTATTTACTGGTAGCTTAGGTAATGAGTTCTACGAATTTATGTATCTCATTGGATTATTATTTAGCGATTTAATTTCCTTCAAATACCTTATGTCGGAATCCATTCCAATTTATTTATATTCAAAATAATTATGTATGTAATTAATTTATTTTCTATTGTTTATCATAAAAAATTGAATACAATAGACAATTTGTTATTCATCTAAATAGTTAATGTTTATTGGAATTTAATTAGTAATACACACTTATATTTTTGACGTTAGACGTTATATTATTATAATATGTTCACGTTTACGTTAGATGTCTACGTTATGAGAACAATTTTAGAGATTTACAATCGGGTGGTCGATTCATAAAATGAGTAAAATACAGTCATCTTTGAGCTTTGAATGAAATAATATCAACTCTGTGCCGTTTATGGACTGTAAAAATTGATAAGCTCTAGAGATAATTTTAACTTGTAAAATTTGAAAATAAATCTATACCTATAAATCGGTTCACAATTTGGTGGCGATTCAAAAAATTCAATTTTTTATGTACTTCTGAGATGTGCACGAGTAAAAATGATAAAAGAAATGATTTTGAGATAAATGTGTTAAAATGAAATTCTAACATGTAAATTACAGAAATAAAACATTTTATAATTTCCGTTTCTACATCATTATTCTGTTTCTAAATACTTCAAGAAATCGTATGAAGCGGAGGATGTAATTGTATGAGATGGTATTAATTTGTTTCACAGAAAAAGGTGATTATGTCTTGATGATGATTCTACCACAACTTTAAGTATTTATTGCTTCTGAAATACGAGGGATGTTTCCAAAGTTCTAAGAATTGGTTATAATTTTTTGATTTCGTAAATCTTCATCGAAATTAAAATGTAATTTTTCAATATAATCTCCATTTAATTGAATAGACTTATCCCAACGTGAAACTATCTTTTCTTCAACCATCCTTAGTCTTAGTGGTTACGTATCGACGACACGGTGTTGAAGTTGAGGAATTTTAAATTAAGCAACAGTAATAATATAATTAATGCTTTATCCAAATCTGTAACCATCATCCCAAACATGTAAAGAAACCCAAAACCCAATTTACCCATACGCTTTTAACATACAGTAACGATAGAAAATAACCTCTCCCATGCTTATAACATCAAATCACTGCTGTTGCTAATTTAATTTCCACCCAAATTCGTACGGACGTCTTTCCCTATTCCTTATTAGAAGCTTATTAGACGAGCATTTATAACAAAGGAAATACGTATTACCTATCAGATGCGGGACGATACGACTCGCTCATAAATAAAACGATATTGGATTCTGGAACGGATTTGAATCTATTACGTTTCGCGGTTTCGGAATGACCGAAGCCATTCGCCCGTCGTTATTTTCAAGTAATGACGTGTCAAATAGGGTCGCCATAAACAGATGAAATAGTGCCCTACATAACGGGCTACCGGACGAAGCCGTTTCGGAAAATAATGGTTGAAGCTGTTGGAGTATTTAAATTTTTGACGTTTTATAAATGTAATTAATTTTTCTTATTGACAATAAATTATATCGGTAACTGCGCCTGACATAATTATTCACTAATTTGGGTCACGTGTTTCACCGATATCGAAGCCACTATATCTCTCAAATAATTAATATGTATGACTATCACCACAGTCTTGGCTGTCGTTTCTTTTCCCGTTCCAGCATCTTAGTACCTAATGCATATTCACCTAATGGGTAATGGATGACTCCTTTAGCGAAATCATTCTGCTATCACGGCAAACTAGGTCCATTACTCCCTTTTATCTGCGAATTCCAACGTAAATAAAACGACCTACACGTTTCTTATGTCCTAAGCTGTCTTCCCACGCGCGTAACGTAGGCTATCTGTTGGATTAGGTAGCTGACCCGTTGTTTGTGCGAATGTGTTTATATTGACTTTCCGTGTAAGTCTTTTAATTCGAATAGTTTCGGCAGGAACGACGCCGAGGGTTCTCGAAGATTTACGTGTTGCGTTAATACGGTCAGCCATAGAGAATTTTACCTTCGTTCCTTACGTGCTGTCGGCTCCGGAAGAATTATTGGGCTTAGAAGTCGACTAATGTGGTAATTGTGATGGTGTTTCTTTGTTGTTTTTGTGGTTGGTTTAATTTAATTGTGGATTTGAAGTTAGTAACTTCGAGGCTTCGAATAATTTGTAATTGAGTTAATTGGTCGTTATGTTTTCAAAAGTTAAAGTCTGCCCAGAATGTTATTATATTAGATATGTTTAGATCTCAAGTAAGTCAAATAATATAGATATAGATTTTGCAGCAAACATAGTTTATTACTCCAATGCGAAAATTTCTTTGTATGCATCTCAGAAAAGTCTCGTCGGTTGATCGATCACCACGCTAGGCCAGGACATAATGCTAAGTTTTGTCTCAATTACTAACAAGGAGAAGGCAAGGTAATCGGATTTTTGTAATTTTTGATATTTATGGTACGTGTAGTTTGGACCTTAAATAAGAATATTTTGGAGTAGTTTGATGCAACGTTCATAAATTACCGAGATAATCGACGTTGAAGTTTCACCCACCAGTTAAATCCACTAGATATAATACGATTGTCAACTGGACTAGTGGCCTAGTCGATAGCGTTTTGGTGCGATAGTCACGAGATCGCTGGCTCGAGTCTCGTCACGAGACATTTCCTTTTCTTCCATTCAAAACGCACCATATGTTTTTTCATTCTTCTTCTCATATCAAAAATTATGAACAAACGAAATATATGAACTATATTCTTCAAGTACTTCATGAAAATGCACAATCGGTTGATAAACAATATTCATTTTGAATTAACAATAAGGTTTCTTCAGAAAAAAAAACAAAAAACGAACGGAGTCAGGTAGGAAATGAAAATTTCTATTATTTTATATGTAGTATGCGACATTTTACACAGTGTAGCACGAGCCAGAATGGTAGTCATCATAGAAACATGGAAAACAACATTTTTTTATTATTACCTTATTGTTAAGTTAATTCAAAATGAATATTGTTTATCAACCGATTGTGCATTTTAATGATGTACTTGAATGTTCCTGCATATAGTTCATATATTTCGTTTGTTCATAATTTTTTATATGAGAAGAAGAATGAAAAACATATGGTGCGTTTTGAATGGAAGAAAAAGAAATGTCCCGTGACGAGACCCGAACCAGCGATCTCGTGAGTATCGCACCAAAACGCTATCGACTAGGCCACTAGTCCAGTTGGCAATCGTATAATATCTAGTGGATTTAAATGGTGGGTGAAACTTCAACATCGATTATCTCGGTAATTTATTAACGTTGCGTCGAACTACTCCAAAATATTCTTATTTAAGGTCCAAACTACACGCACCATAAATATAAAAAATTACAAAAATCCGATTACCTTACCTTCTCCTTGTAAGCTTGCTGAGGATTTCCGTAGAGGTTACATTTTTCTGAATGTCGAAGACTTCATGAATTGCATGAGTAACGTTTCGTCAAAACTCCTATGCTTCCTTCTGAAGATATTTCAGACCTTATCTTTCTCATCATCTCTCACGAATTTTCCGCTCTGTTCAAATTCTGCATTCTACGTTTTCATTCCAAATTCATTTCTTCTAAAAGTATATTGCTATCCTCGTACACTTTGGGTTTTTGTCTGAGAATATGATGGGCGAATAACGTTTACATTTTTATAATCCAAATGCAATTTAAAAATTTATAAACTTCCATTATCTGTTAGTAAATAAAGTTTTATAATCTCCGGGAGATCTCAGTAGCCAAAACCAAATTTACATCCACGATCTACCGGCTCATTTAGTCCTACCTACTACTTCATTTTAATTCCTATTTTCTCCCTTTGCACAAAGCGGATTAGCGAGTTTCATTTTGTTATTACTACTAAAAGTTACCGCGTTAGCAAACACCGAAATCATTAGAGCGTCGAGGTCTGGCACGGTATGTTTTATCCACCTTTCTACAGGTTGTCGCGACGTACTAGAGGACACTTGATAACAAGCTGCCGGTCAAAGGATGATCTCGACATTAACGTAACATCGTCCTCGACTAAAAGGTGTCGAGGGACGTCGCCGCAGTTTTAAAGTTTGAAGCCCTCATTATAACTTTAATTCGCGCTCTTCACATTCTATCGTCGGCTAAATCGCCTTGATACCTCGGGCCAATGGAAATAAACTTATATCGCGCTCGTATCTAATTTAGTTATCGGGTAGGACGTCGAACTGGGAAGAGGAGAACAAGATTATAATCCTCTTTAAGTAGGAGTTGCAGATTTTGACGTTTTAATGAGATTTCATCGTTGGACATTTTAATCGCCATGATTGAATAAGGTTCTGTGCTAGGGGATTAAGTTGGAAAAGTTTTTGGTTTGATCAAATTTCTGTTCCATTTTCAAAAAAGTTAAGTCTTTTTGTCGGATGTAGAGGGCGAATGTTTAAGGACCATTATAAATGCGAATGTGCGATTGTAAACATTTTGCTTCTCGAGGTGACTCTTCCATGCAATTTGCTTATTGGAAGTTCAAGCTTGCTTTGGGAGAAGTGCATCGTCGTATTGGTAATTATTCATTTGCAGTCCTGATGATATCAAATCGATTTTCGAATTTTTTTTTGGCATAAGAAGAAAACAATTTCCTTGAGATGCTTTCATTTCTACTCTTGACGTTAATTAACCTGCTATTTATACAGAAGAAAACTTGAGCAAATCAAAATTAATCTTGAAGGGAAGAGCAGAAATATGTAAAACTTTAAAGCCATCTACACGACGATCCATCCAGAAAACGGAATTAATTACATAGGTCGGTTGTTCCTCTGACATTGCCCAACTCACGCTTTTGATTACACGACACCTTCGCATGTATCTCATTATCTAAACCTGATTATTCATCCGAAAATGTTTGTAGAGACATTTCGGGCGCCTCGAACACATTGTGCAAACGATACCGAGCAGTTACTTAATTAGACTGAAATTCGTCTCGTCGATAGGCTAGATTGGCGTCAGTTATAACTAGAGATTGTTGAAGAGGTGGATGACGTGTTATCATTCAGTAGTGTAAATCGAACTGACGCTGTCACTCGTCCGAATTTTATTCTTCAATGATAAGTTGTCATTGATAAGTTATCATTGAATAATAAAACTCGGAGGAGTGACAGCGTCAGTCCGATTTACACTACTTAATGATAACACGTCATCCAACTTTTTAACAAACTCTAGTCATAACATTGGCAACGTTAACGATCTCGATCCATTTCGGCATTCAAAACGAACACTGGATGCATTTGCAACTACCATATCTACAGCCACCTCTCCTAAATCTATTCTCCTTTGTTAAATGTCGTCCTAGATAACGCGGAGATAACGACCAAATCGCGAACTAATCTGTGCTTTTGACGTCCGCTTCTCCGCCTACATAAATGCGTACCCGGTGGAAGCGCTGACCGAGCACGGGAGGAGTCAATACAAGGGGTGAAATGCAACGTGGCAAGAGTCGCAAAATCGGGGTTAATTAGATATAATTGATTTTGAGCCGAATTAGGTTTGTATGGACGGTGATTATAGTGATTGTGTAACGCTATTATCGGTAGTTAAATGTACTATTTTACTCTAATCGATGATGGCGCTATGTTAATTTTGATGAACCGGAATAAATTTGCTGTGGAGAAATACTAATTAAGTTGTGGTTCTGTAATATATTCCCGCGCTTTTGTAATGGTTATTATCTTAATTGATGCCCATGTCTTGCTTCGTTTATGTTAAAGTTTGTTTCTTCAGCTATACTTTTCATCTCGAGTGTGTCTTGTGGAGCACAAAAGTCTTTATTGGGGAATAGTCGTTTAGCAAAATTTTCTCTGCTATACAATCTTATTATTATTATTTACCTAAAAACATATTTACTTTGAAGAGATTTGGGAACCCGTGACTTGTTAGGGGTCCTATCTCACCATTTGAATTCGGACCTCTACGTGTAAATCCAAGTTTATCATTAAGTAGTGTAAACCGAACTGACGCTGTCGAATTTTAGTTAGCTCATTCTTAAAATTCGGAGGAGTGACAGCGACAATCCAGTCTACACTACATCACCACCATTACTTATTACGATACCACATACGTTTGTGGAAGCACCATAAGTGAATTCCTCGCGCATTCTAATACTCCATTTGATGCATTTTCTTTTAATTATCGCTCAGTTCATGTGGAATTCACCTACTATAAAGCTGCACAACAAAAATTAAGTCTGTGAGTTGGCACCGCATAATAGAAAAAAATCCTTGGAAATGACATATGTGTTTGACTACTTTTTGATCATGTTTGACCACAAAATAGTTTTGTTTGATCGCCTTCCATTATCAAAAGAAAATTTTTTATATTATATATTATTTTTACATCAATAATCGATGCTAAAATATCCCTCGCGTGTAGCAAATCGTTTGACCACGTTTGACCACTGCTTAGAATTTTGATAAAGTTCAATAAACATTATCTATTCATGAAAATTGTTTGGCAAAAGCGATATTTTCAGATTGGTAGTCAAAATCGTTTAGATAATCATTGGACCATGTTTGTCTACCTCATGAATTTTTCGTTAAGAGTAACAGAAATTATTTATATATTGAAAAAGGCTATTCAATGTAGATATTCAAGGATTTAAGGTCAAAACGGTAGAGGAAATCGTTTGACCATGTTTGACCATCGTTTGAAATTTCATTAGGGCATAACCAAAATTATTTATATACGAAAATTTTGACCAAAGTTATTTTTTTTTCAGAATTACAGTCGATACTGAGTGGAACAACGTTTGACCATGTTTGACCACCTCATGAAATTTTTTCCTGATGTAAAAAATCATGTATTCATAACAATTGTTCAACCAAGTAGATATTTTAGGTCCGAAGGTTGATACTGTACAGAAAATCGTTTGACTACGTTTGACCACCACTTGAAATTTGTTTCAAGTGTAATACAATTAACTATTTTTTCATAAAAACCATTCAGGAAAGCGAATATTTTTTAATACGTGGGACGTCGTTCGACTGTGTTTGACCACTATGTAAATTTTTTATTAAGTGTAACAATTATTATTTGTTATTACAAATTCATGAGGTGGTCAAGCATGGTCAAACGTTGCTCCGCTCAGTATCGACCTTAATTCTGGAAAAAGTAACTGGTAAATAATTTGGGTATATAAATAATTTCTGTTATGCCCTAATGAAATTTTAAGCGATGGCCAAATGTGGTCAAACGATTTTCTGTAAGGTTTTGACCTTAAATCCTTGAATATCTACACTGAATAACCTCTTTCAATAAATAAATAATTTCTGTTACTCTTAACTATGCATAAGGTGATCAAACATGGTCAAGTGATTTTTAAACGGTTTTGACTACCTAACCGAAAATATCCATTTCGCCAAACAATTTTTATGAATAAATAATGTTTATTGAACTTTATCAAAATTATAAGCAGTGGCCAAACCTAGTCAAACGATTTAGTACACGGGAGGCATATTTTATAATCGATTATTGATATTTGAAAAAAAAAATTTCGAAAAGAATGTTGTTTCTCGATAATAAAGGGTAGTCAAGGAAAACTATTTAGTGGTCAACATGGTCAAAAACGGTCAGTATGTCATTTCCAAGGATTTTTTCTATTTTGCGGTGCCAACTTCACAGAGCTAGTAATATTGATTGTATTACTAATGATCAAGGTTGCCTGTATCCTACAATATATTTCGTGTCGATTGAATTCAATCATGGTGCGCACAGCATCAATGTTTTGTGGAACAGTATTGCGAGGATGACCTTCACGAAAGTCATCACTGATGCTTTCAGGATCTCAAATTCTCTACACTAGTTATAAATTCCAGCTGGATGCTAAGGATGCTCCTTCTCCAAAATTGCAACTTAGTTGATCCGTGCATGTTATACGTCATTTTTAGTTATCGATAAGCATTCAATCAAAATCTTCAGGAAGAACTTCTATTATTTTTACTAAATTACTTTTTTGATATAGTGCACATTACAATTAGCTTGGTACTGTTGGGTATGTTACTGCTTCTCGCTGTAAAAATGACATTAGAAAAAGTCTAACCAATCAGGGTTGTCAGATTGTAAAATATTTATCCTCTTATTTCCATCACTTGATCATTTCGAAGTTGGTTGATTATAATCTTCTATACTGGTTCTTTAAACCGAAATTGGTATGAAATTGGGTAAAAAAATAATATACCTACATTCTTACAGATCCGTATGTCCAGCAGCTAAGAGCTGAAAAGCGACTATAACTTCTTAATTGTCAGTTCAATACGCCTTTTTGCCCTTCCGAGTGTGAGGCAGCGACGTTGAGCTGTCACTTTATTTCCCCGTCCAGGACTTCTTCCATTTCTTTCTATCTTGTGTTCTTCCACGGATTTCGCCTCACTTTATATTTCGTTTTTCAGCCACTGTCTTAACTTTCTTCTGCCCAAGTTTTTCTTGGTCGTCCTCTCCTTTTTCTCCTTGGTACTCGGGCCTCGTACACTATTCTATTTTATATACAATTTAACATGTAGTCTTTATTTCCAGTTCTGTAACAGATTCTGGATGGTTTTGTTCATATATGCGAATTATAAGCGAGTGCTTTGTTATAAACATATCCGTAGCTCAAGTGTTCTAAACAATTGCTTCAAGAACTGGGTGACCTGGACTGACCTTGTCTCCTTAGTAATAAAGTGTTCAAATCGAATGATATTGATGTACTCCTTTTACAAGTTATATATATATATACGTCAACACGGAAATACATGTCGCGCAAGTTGGCTTTATGGAAATCGCCCTTCGAAAAAATTCGAATCAACCGAAAAGATTCCATTATGATTTGGAGGGACGTGCGACATAAGAATGTAATCGCGTTTAAAAAAGAAAAGTAGATCAGCGGCACGCAAACAATAGCGTATCGTAGTAGGCGGCGGCGAAGACTCGAAAAGAAGAAGAAAGGCGATGACATCGCGGATTATACGACGTCATTGTCCATAATGTGCGCCTTAAAATTAATATAGAAACCGCTAGAATATTCCTTTTCAAGCCGCGAAACTGCTTTTAGCGCCCGGCATGTGCTGATAATTAAATGCGGAGAGTCCGCTTCAGAAAGAGCGCGATTAATTCGCGAAGAATTGAATGGGCTGGCTGTGTGTGCTTCAGGGACGGGTGCTTCGGATGAGAAATTCTCGTAATTTAGTATCTGATGCTATATAGATCTGAAGTTAAACTTTCGCGTTAAACATCGGTTTTAATTGCTTTTAATTTATTAATTAGCTATTGAAGAAATATTAAGTGGTGTTTGTCGAGTGAGAATGAGGTAGTGAATTTGGGTAAAACTAGAAAAGTTTCTTGATTTGTCGATTTCTCCCACAAGTTCCAATTTCTATAGGGAGATATAGCAGACTAAAATTTTATGATACTGGCCACTCGCGGGAAATGTAAAATATGGGGGCTGTTCATTTTCTGCCCAGCCTATTAAATAATGCATCATATATTGACACAACACTTTTACATATTTATAATTTTTCAAAGTATTTCTCTGCACAACCAAACAAGAGATTTTTTGTAATGGTCGCTTGTGGCTTCGAAACGTAGACGCTCGAAAACTATCATTTAAGGAAAGTCGACCATATTGAAATTTTTTATGTTGTGCTTACATCCTCAATTGATTTCCTTGTTTACAGTTTAAGCCATCTTTGAAATTGTAAAAAATCTTCACTCGATAATGCTCTTTATCGCTCGGTCGCTATATTTACCATCTTTTAATCCCGACTGGTTTCCGGCCGTTATTAATCGACATCATGCTATATATATGTACATACGTAACAAATTTCTATCTCCTTGCATTCAAAATCTAATTTTGTTGGAGCGTTGGTCTGACCTTTAAGGTTGATAGCAAAGGAAAGGCACTAAACCGGCTTGCAGTACATCTTACTTAAATAACATGATGTAGATATTGAATGGTGTTAAAACTAGTCGAAGCCGGTCCTGTCGTAGCTGTTGTGCGGTTTATAGAGTTTTGTTAAGACACTGACAAAATATTCAAAATAAGATGTTAAGGGCGCCATCCTTATTCGAAGGTTTTATTTAACAATTGATGTGTATTTCTGTGGAAGATACAATCTCTTAAAAGATCAATATTGACGTTACAAATGATAACACGTGTACAAGTGACAAATAAAACAAAATCAATATTAAAAGCGATTTAATATTTAATACTGTTGCAGTGGAAGAATATTTCTAACAAAATAAAAACAATATCTGTTGTAATAAAATAACATGTAGATAAAATTCAGAATTTCAAATACAGCAAACGCTCGATAACGTAAATACCCGATATTGGAAACATTGCGCTAATGTGAACACAAAATTCGTAGTATAGGATTATACGGAACGCTCGATAACGTAAAAGCATTATAAGTTCGATAACTCGATAACGTAAACAGATCTACGAAGGCGATGATCAACGAAGATAAAATTTAATCGGGACGGATCGATTGTGTATATGTACGCTTTAGGTACGCCTTCACAATTTCCGATCGCTTACGAATAACTTTGGGCGTTAGAAGTTGCTTATAAAAAGCTCAGTTTGATTAATCCCAGAGTTACCCAACTATGTAGGGGAGTCCCCGATTTATGTATTATGTATTCCTAATGTATATTTGAACTCGATTGTATACATTCCCGGGATAACTCATTGCTATAGCAAACTTATTGTTAGGTGCGTATGCATACATATGTATGTAGTTTTGCAAAAGTACTGTTAATTACAATGTTGTTGGCTGCGATTCGTTCTTTAATACACGATTACAAAACGCTGAATGTATCCTCAAATACTAAGAAAATAATTCTATCTTAGGTGGTGTCGGGGGAAATATGTGTACAGCGAGGCAGTGGTGTTTTTCAAGTCCGGGTAGAATTTCGTAGCGTATTTATGTAGAGCGCGACATTGAAGAATTGGTTTAAATCCCTTTAATAAGGTATACTAAATTGTGGAGCCAAGCTCTATCCAAAAGTTACACAATAACTGTACAGCCAAAATGCACCAAATTCTCCGCAAACCGCACTGCACTCTAGGAACGTTCAATCGATAATGCATCTTAAAATTTGATGCGCGTAGCTGCACAATCATCAAAGGGGGTTCGAAATAATGGGTGCAAAAGATGAAAGGGGTTAAGATTTACATGAAAACTGCGATCTTAAAGGTCTCGCACGACAAGACTTAGTATGTATACAAGAAAACGATAACAAACAACCGATAAGAGGTTATAATTTCTCGCAAGGCGAAATGTATGTGTGAAACGTAAAAGAGTATAGTTTCTAACAATACAAGAGTGACGTATGAATTTAATATATGTATAATAGATAAAAATGGAAATATGGGAAAAGTTTAAATATTTTTTTAAATGTAACTAGATTACGACTATCCAACTCGTTACAATGCTGTTTCTTTCCTACTCTTCGCCTAAACGCAACCAACGTCGTAGATAACCCAGAATTTATATACACTGGCACCTAAGTAATTTTCTATGTAATTTATACGCCGCTCTAATACATCTAGGTCATGATGGCGGAAACGCCTTGCTCCCTAACCGAGTAACCCTGACCCATCCGAACGATTTACAGCTTCCGGTTCGTTTTCACGGAAGCCCTCCTTCCTGGAGTTTGCTTTATTCGGTAGTATAGGTGTTCTAAGGTGTTGGCTGGAGCATAAGCGGCTCTCCCTTTATATGGACAATTTATATCGGTCAGAATATCCCAGTATCAAATGCGTTTTATACCATTTTCGCAGAAAGTCCGACGCGGAATGAAATTTGGCGTAAAAAAGGTCGATTGCTATTTCGATTTTTTCGGCGTACAGAAAAACATTTTCACTCTTAATAAGGCGTCCCTTTAAAGTGTTGTGAGTAAAGATGAAGAGTTTGAAGACTTACTTTTACTAATAATAGGAAAATTAAAGTTAGTAATAACTAGAGCCCAGATAAATGTCGATTTGGCTACTTTGATTTGTACATACTATTTTGCATATAAATGATTGTTTTGTCATAAATTTTGTTTTTCATAGAATACAAATCAGTAACAGAGCCGAATTCAAAGAATATCCCATTCTATTACGTTAATTAATTAAGGATTACTAAATAAATGTTGTACTTACAGTACCTATTCCCGTAGTCTACAATGTAAACTGTTTTTACACCAAACCAATCTTTGAATCATTGTTTTTTCACATATTGCAAAGTGATAGTGTATCAATATTTAAGTTTTAGTAGTGCAATAAATTAGAAATAAATATTACTCTCAAAAATATAATATTAAACTCAACAAAATACATAGTCTCTCCTATCTAAGATTTTAATATATATATATATATATATATATATATATATATATATAAAATATTTCTCAAATTCATTACATAAGAGAGAGGTAAATCGAATTCTTCCCGAAAAACAAAGCACCTAATGCTAGGTAGAATGGGAATTTTTAAAATTCTGAAATCATAGAATTCTAAAATCATCTAAAATTCTAAAATCATACATAATTCTAATATCATATAAAATTCTAAAATCATATGAAATTCTAAAATCATCTAAAATTTATTTATTAAATTCAGAATGTCTTGAGAGGGCAAATAGCACTGCAGTCGCACAGTTATTCACGACCTCCTCGTGAAAATTCATCATAATAACGTGCTCATGTTCGCAAGTCATACCTCTTACATGAAAAGGACAGGAAATACTCTGAAACTATTATTTCCACGTTATGTTCCATTTAACATACTTGATGCATGCCATTCGGCGTGTGGCAGAGCAAGTCCGTGAACAATTTTCCGATGTTCGTATGTGGATATCTTTCGTAAAAGAGATGCTTGCTAAAGGTACCATCTAAGATAAGATTTTTAAAAGAAAGCACACTACTTAGCTCTAACATCTCAATCAATGCTAATAAAATGCGTCACGTAAATTTGTGGAGCATGTTACTATCCTACTAATTTCACAGGAATTAGGAAAATAGGTGCTCTAATAAAGACAATGAAGAAACCTTTAGAGAAAAAGTTTGTACTCCATCACTACGAGGGTTGCCTTTTATATTTCGGGATTAGAGAACAAAAACAAATATTAATCATCGAGAATCACTTTATTGTTTTTCAAAATATTCCCCATGAAGATCTATACACTTTTGCATGCGTTTGAACCAATTGTCGAAGCACTTTTGCCACTCTGATTGAGGTTGGATTTGGCTCATCTTGAAACACCCATACAGTCGACTGCTGTTTACTTTCGGGCTCATACGCGTAAATCCACGATTCATTACCTGTCACGTTGTCATAGACGTGTTTCGAAACACCGCGATCGTATTTTTTGAGCATTTCCTTCGACCAATCGACACGAGTCTTTTTTGAGCGATTGACAAATTGTGTGGGATCCAACGCGAACAAATTTTTTGACAGTCAAATGTTTATGCAATATTGCACGTATGCTGGTCCCACTAATGCCTAAGGTTGTCTCAATCTCACGATAGGTCACATGACGATCTTGCAATATCAGTTCGCGCACAGCATCAATGGTTTTCGGAACAACAACTGATTTTGGACGACCTTCACGAAATTCGTCTTGGAGTGAACTACGACCACGATTGAATTCACCATACCATCGATAAACACTGGTCCTTGATGGAGCTTCATCACGAAAAATTGAATTAAGTTCATCCATGCACTGTTGCTGAGTTAATCCACGTCGAAAGTTGTAAAAAATAATCGCACGAAAATGTTCACGATTTAATTCCATTTTTGGGCCGAGATGAATCTTTTAAGTTACTGTAAACAACACAAATAGCGCTCGTATGTCAAAAGGTTCTGAGTACGTATAACCTCAAAAATGTCCAACTTTACGATAGAGCTGTCAGTTGCCAGATTGCAACACTAGGGTTGCCAAATCCCGAAACTTAAAATGCAACCCTCGTATTGTAAACAATACCATAAGAGAATTATGTAGTCTCAAGTAATAAGGGACTGACAATTCAGTAAAGTGTGAAACTGTCTTTGCTACAAGTCAAGATTTTGAAGCTGTCAAAAATCTATCTTGTATTCTTTATGGAAACACAATTTAATATAACAATAAAATAATTTATTGTTAGCTGTAATAAATAAAATAACAGGAAAATTCCCTCATCACGCTTTTATCTGATTTATTTTTAAATCACAATATTCTCCAAGTATTACCATCTGAAATGCTTTATTGTACAGTACATATAAGAAGTAAATAATAAAACCGCTGGAACAATAACATCTGCTTAATTTCTCTAACGGCCTAGCTAATTTTTTAAATGCCTAGCTTCAAAATTTTAACTATTGTTTTACCTGCCTATTGTAATGATTTTTAGTGCCTTAACATCCGGGTTCTAGTAATCTTGTCAGGGAACCACATCGTCGCACAAAAAATAGTGGAGTATGTGTAGGACCGAGGAATATATAATATGTAAATGGTTAAAAAGTGCAAGATAGATAATTAAAATATATTCAATATTTGCTTAATAAACATAGGGCCCCAAACGCAAGATATTTATAATTACAGTTTTGAGTCAGTCCCTGTTATACAATTGTAGCGAGTTTCCAATATGACTAACGTTCGGATCATTGATCGAGTAAGCATAAATAATTTATGAATAAACGGTCTACTTCAAATTTGCGAATACTTCACACTGCTTGCACAGTACATACATGTTATCTACGGTTTATTAATCATTTTACTTTACACATTTTTACACAGCTATCACATAAACATATTATTGTCAAACTTTCTTTGTTTTCTTGACTTTACATTGTTTACCAATAAATAAATCTTTTGAAAGAAAATATTTTTATCATTACCAATAAAATATCGTCAAACTTTTCAAATATAGGTCAAGTTCATGCAACGACAGCGGGATAAAACATCTGTTTATTTTTCTGTAATAATATTTATCTGTCGATAATATGCTATTTACTGGTGGCGCTATTGCAAAGAAGCCATCTGCTTACATCGTGGAATACCCGAATACTGACTGAATGCCCGATTATTTATTATGACTTTTAAAAATCCCTTACCTCTGAAATAAACGTCTACGACGAACACAGTACCGTAATGTAAAAATTTAGAGGGCCAAAATGTTGTAATTTGCAATTTTCTCACGGCGGGCAGCCGAAGAGCGCGACTGCAGTTACTGCGGGAGGCTGTGGCAACGCAAGTTGTTCACTTCTGTAGAAAAAATAACTGTAAAAAATGCGCAATACGTGCATTGTGAGAGAATTCATATCGAATCCCTCTCATATGTACAAACATCAACATTAAAATTAAGGAAAAACGTTTCGCGTGATTTGCAATTGTTTTTGATGACGACGTTAACTATACCATGCCAGCTTTATCATATTAATAAATTAACCATTTTCACAGTTACATCTTGTATACATCACAGTACGCTCGTAGAAACTGAATAATTCTTACGACCCTCATTATCTATAAGTGGTAGTAAAAATTTTCCATTCAAGTCATTGACAACAGTCAATAAGTCACATAGTCGGAGATGCTTCAAGACCTAAATTCAATATAATATAATTCTAATACAAGAAAGAGCAACTGAAGCCTTCCTAGTTTTTCCTTTTTGGCCATAAGCGTGTAGTATATAGCCCACAGCATTAAAGATTCGTGGCTTATTATGCTCTTTAGAAATCCCATCAGGTTAATGTCCTCGATTTAACCTGCAACCTTGCTAATTGATTTCTTTTTCAATTTGTTTTAGCTGCGGAACCGATATTCAAAGTGCTTCAGTCTAACATTCATCGCCCCCTGGCATTCATAGAGGAAGTTTCCTTCTCCTAACAATTGGTCTTGCTGGTAGAATCTTCCATTATTCCTATGGTGTGAATATGTTATTCATATCAAGAGTTAGGTCGACAATGTCCTATCAAGGGGCCTACTATCTTTCCAATTTGGTTCCTGCTCATTCGTAGCAATTATCGCCGTGTACAGTCACGGGCAGAGAAATTAGCCGGTGCGACGTCATTGCAGACCGGCTGTGTCACAATCCGAGTTCGTGAATTTTCGTCTTCGTTTGGTAATTCTTTGATCTACGTACAATTATCTTAATTAAAGCATTCCTAACTGCCGGTGGCCTATTTAGTATATGTATTGTTTCCGTTCTGCAATTGGCAGCTGGCAGGTTATTTTTACATAATAGGCGTATCAAAGAATTATCGAAAGAAGACGAAACTTTACGAAGTGAGGCTGTGACCGAACTAGTGTGCAATGACATCCTCCCGACTAATTTTTCTGACCGTGACTGTACATACATAGGTTTGAGTCGTATAAGTTTCCTTTCTTTGTTTCTTCCCTTTCCAGGGAGTTCACTCTATTCCTGTCAAAGACACCAGAGTAGCTTCAGGAGCTGCTACCATCTTAGTTAGTACCACGAAGCACACCTCACAATTTTCAGTTACCGACTAAATAAAATATTGACTTTTAATACGTATATCCAACGACTTCATGTAAAATACCAATTTTTATATTCGTTTCAAGCGAACAGTACTTGAACAAAGAGCATATTCACGTGAAAATGCATCCGCCATTCGTTCATTTCATTAATTATATATATACGAATACATTTTCAATGCTTTGCGTATGTATATTGGCTTTCTATTAATTCACCGTTACATTTACTCAGATGACTTCATTTATAAAATTTACATCCCTTGTTGGGTCAAACCCCCATTTATCGTGGAAGTAACGCACTTCCTAACGGGATGCACCTGCCGGACTGCTAAAGGCAGAGTTAGCTAACAATTTGAACTGCGAAGGTGAAGCACGAGCAAGGCTGCGAGGACGAAAAAGAGAGGGATGAATCGATACGGGGAGTTATCTGGAGCGAAGCAATTAATTTTAATGATAGCGAAACCCTTAACATTGGACGTGTATTAGCCGGCGTAGAATAAGATGTTCCCGATGATAATTCAATTTGGCGAACCTGCACCTCTGTGTACTGGAGCCTGAGGGAAATCGTGTTGGAAAGGGTGGCTCTCCGGTTATTAAGTGTGGAAAATGCTTTATTAGAATGAATCAGCATTTTATCGGTTAGAAAAAATATTGATTACGAGAGCGTTGTGGATTTTTTACATAGTTGTAGACTTTGAACGACTTGGAATCTGAAAACTATCGTGATCAAAATTATAATTTTAATTAAGTTTTTCTTTCGTCAAGATAACCACCCGGACTTTTAATAAAAGCTTTACAAATTTTAGGCAACCTTGATATCAGCTTTTGTAAAGTATCCTGTGGCATATTTTTCCAGGCATGTTTTACCTTCTCCCGAAGTTGATTTTGACTGTGGGCAGCTCTCTCTTATATTTCTATCCAACTGATACCATAATAACTCAATTGGATTCAAATCAGGAGATTGGAGTGGCCAGGTTACATTTATAAGGATTCCTTCTTATTCTTTTTATTGAAGATAATGTTTACACAGTATGGATGTGTGCTTGGGATCATTGTGTTACTGTAAAAAATTGATTTCCGGTCAACCTGGGTCCTGATGGGATTGTTTCCTAAAATGTTCTTGTGATTTTCTTTTCCTGAAATTTCCTCAATTTTATAAACATCTCCAATGCCATCGAAAGAGAAACTTCCCTAAACAATCACAGAACTACCACCGTGTTTCACTGTTGGCAAAACACACTCCTGCACCATTCTTTCACCTGCTCTTCGAACAAGAATACGGCGACTACTCCTGAAAATTTTGGAACATTGACTCATCAGTCCATAATACTTTGTTCCACATATTATCCCAATTTTCGTGTTCTCTGGCCCATATTAATCGCTTCTTACAATTTTGAAGTATTAACAATGGTTTTCCAGCGGCTATTCGACCTTTTAAGTCAGCTGCTATTAAACGCCTTTTGACTGTACTTATACATACTGTACTACTGCGGCTTGCATTTAATTCTGCCCAAATTTGCGGACCCATAAAGCATCTATTTCTTTTTGATATTGATAGTATCCTTAAATCTTCAACCGCAGTGGCCACTTCCGGCCTTCCGGAACGTTTTCTTGATGTTGTTGATCCAATTTCTTGATAGCGCTTAACAGTTTTTCATTGCACGATAAGTAATAGTCTGAGAATAATAAATAAAGACCTCAGAAATTTAACTACAGCTGCTATTTCATTTAGGGTCTAGATACGTCTAGTGATCCCTCACTTATGAACGGTAGTGTACTATTGCGGCAACAAAAATCGGGACAAGTCTTATAGGCTATTTTGACTGTTTTTTAGCTGTGTAAACCAGTCGTTTGTCATGTTCACGTCAATCATCTTGTCTAATGTCAAAAATAGTTTACCCGCGAACGCAAGAAAATTCTGTTAAATGCATTTATTTGAAATAAAAATCTTGGAAACAAATCTTCTTTTAATGGAAACAATAAATTAATCTAGTATTTTTAGTTATTTTTTACCACGGTATCAAATGGATTATTCCTTAAAAACTGAATAAGATTTTCTTCTTCCATGAAATTCCGTACTAATTTACGACCAGAACCACTTTGCCTTTCTACAGTTCCCTGTTGTAGCCATTTATTTTTTAATGTTGTGTGTGCTTTTGGGCACTCCAAATTTATTACCTAGTCTTGTTATGGACCATCCTTCCCCAAGTAATGTAATTATTTCCATTTTTCCAGTAGCACTTAAATGCGGCATAATGACATATGTCAATAATGATTTCAAAATGACATAACTTTTGACAAGGCAAAAGCCAGATTTAAACTACATTATTTTAAGTGTCCCATTTTTTGTTGCCGCAATAGTACATATATAGTCGAAAGTAAGCTGATTGAATATGAAAAGTATTATAATTAGGAGATAGGTATGGACCAAAAACGGCAATTTATCATGAAATAAAACCGAAACAGTGAACGAAAGTCAAAGCGAGCCGGTATTGGTCAAAGCACGGCCTCGCCTTTTGGCAATTATTGAGCATGTGTGGTGCACCGCTGAAATGTGTAATCTTGATTATTCAATGATTATGTCTAATCGCAGCGGCTGAGTACCGGCGTTCATTGTGAACACAGGGTAATGAAGAGGTTGTGTAATTCGTGCTGTTCACTATATCATCGTGTATGATTCTGGAATGTATAATCGTGAAAGGTCTAAAATTTGTGTTACTTTTTTATATGAGTAATTTTGCACCCTGTATAGAACGTTCGTTATATCCTCGTGAACATATCCTTTTCTCAGCTATCCTTTTTCCGTATTAAAAGTTAATCCGCTACCGAAGGAGATATCACATTTCTACATTCCTCCTTTTCCTTTTGTTACCCTAAAAGCTTTTCGTTCAGATAGATTGTGTCCTTTTTCTTCCACCTTTCTTCTGTACCGACGAATATTAGTTTAGGAGAACATCTCCCGCGATTTCCTCCAAACTATTCAATTCGGCGTCGTTCGGAGAGAGCAAACTTCCAACTGTCATTTCATTTTTCGACGTTTTCCCGTCGCGAAAGAGATATATAACGTTGCGCGACGAGTCGAAAACTTCTTTTATCGAATAACGACTGCGATTCGGATTATGTATTCGATTTGGAGTTCTTGGCAGACGTAGCGTCCGCTATCGTTTTGCGTCTGTAAACTTGCCGGATTTGTATACTTAATTTGGCAAGTGGGACACACGTTGACGTATCACATTGAATATTGGAGATAAAAATAGTTTTTGGTGACATTTTCTAGATTTGGCTTTAACTCAAGTACCAATTTCTTCGCACTGTTGAGTAGATAATTTAAAACTTTGTCGATCTCCTTCGTATTTAGAAAAGTGCTTGTATGAGGGATGTTTCGAATGTTCTAAGAATTTGGGTCTAGTTCAATTGCGTAGATCTTGTACGTCACGCTATTGGTCAGAGACAAGTCTTGACGCGTTTAAGCAGTCATTCCGGGTAATATTGGATAGTATACTTCAACGAATTGACTAATATTGTCAAATTGCTGAACTGCATTAAAAGCCGTCATTTTCTTTTTATTTAAAACGGGCGTGAAATCTGTATACCTATCAGGATACTGTCTGGAAATATCATCTATACTCTCCGATTTATTTTGTTAATCTCATCATTTAGGAAGAATCGTATAAAACCCAAAAGACCAACATTATAAGTGAAATTTTCTCCTTTTGCTCGAGAAAACAGTCAATTCACGGAATTTTCCTGAACATTAAGCAGAATCGATATTCATCTTTAAAAACCCCGCCCGCCACTTTGAAAAGAACCAAGAGGAAAAATACATTCCGCTTACATTTCCAATTACTCCTTTTAGAGGCAACCTCTCTCACAGAAAGAATCCCTTTATCTGCAAAAGAAATCAATGAAGAGCATTAACATTACTGAAGCCCGCAGTCATCGCGGGGGCTTTTCCTTGTCTTCCGGCGAGTTTCCGGCCGAGATAAGAGGCTGAGGTGCGAATAACAATGGACGAAGGGTGCCGCCGTAAAACGCGATTGTTGCCTCGAAGAAAAAAAAATTCACAAAGGTGGAGCCGAAAAATCGGAACGAATATTAGATCAAGGAGGAGCAAGAGAGAGAATATTTTTATAGCCCTGGGCGAATAACGTTTGGTTTGTTGACTGTGGAATCGATAGAGAGAGGTGGTAAGTTTTTTTGGAACGTTCCGGACGCAAACCTCTTCTAATTGCCCTTAATAGAACGAGGGGCAAAAACAAATTGGTAATCCATCTACGTCGCTTGCTTTGTATAACGGAGTTTGATATAGTTTCCTTGTTTCGGCGTTGTTATGCGAGAAAAAGTGGTACGTTCCGGGATTAAATCTTGTTTATCTCGGTGTATTAGGGCGTCCTGTTCAAATAAACTTTTTGGACAGGTAAGCTTCAGAGGCTTATAATAAGTTTTCTTTTTATGTCTTTAGGATCGAGTAAGTCGTTATTTATTATTTTGTTCGTTTTAATTTTCCTGTCTTTTTAAAGTTATTTTAAGAAAGGGAACACGAAATAATGTTTCCGTAGACTTATTCTTAAACATAAGACAACTTCGCGTATAAAACCGCGGTTAAAGGACGTATACATCGAAATAAGGGGGATGTTTCCTTTTATTACTGAATCCAAAGGACGAAACATTTAGGTACTGGATTTGTATTTGTTTAGTAAGTTTTGAATATTTTCGTTCTATCTGTCACCTTTCGCAGGCAGGCCTTTTGTACGGGAAGTAGTTGCTTGCTGGATATAATTGCACTAATTTTTGAAAATAGGCATATTAAACAAGGTTACTAGTATGTCTAATTTAGATGAAGTAAACACATAATAATGACTGTTTCTTCTAAGAGTTATTTTTGATATGTATCAACATCCGAAGTCCAATTAGGGCAAAAAAATGCAATAAAAAGCTACGTATCAACACTTTAACTTTTATCATTTTTAAAACCAAGGCTCAAATAAGTAGTTTCGAACTAATGCGTATGGCGGAAAATTGAGCTACTTAAACCTGCAAGCTTAAAACTTCCATTATCTCACCCGCTAACAAGACTACCTGTTCATTAGCCCTCATATAAAATTCCCTTCGTCCGACGAAGGCGCAATTATCATTAATTTGCACTACAGCCGTTAATTTGGGCTTCTCGCGTTAGTTTCCCGGCGATTTAATCAAAATCCGATAGGAGGTCCCGGCTAGCTAGTTCTTCGCAAGCCCCATTCACGTTCGCGTTATGCAATTTTACACACAATAACTTCTGACGAGGTTCATATTTTACAGCGAGGAGACTTGGAGGTCTTGGAAGTAGGATGAGTGCGCGTTGTGCATATGCGAGGACGAGATATGGCGTTTTTGCCTGCGACAGACGGTGCTTTCGCCGTCGGAATTGGATTGATTCATAATGTACATATGTTCGAGAATTTCTGAGATCTGCAGTAATTTCGTCAGAGATGGTTCCGTTCAAGACGGAAATGAGGCTGAGAAGTACCAATCTTAAAGGCGCTTTTGACGCTAAGGCAACGAGGCGAAGGATATGCGAGTTCAAATGGGAATTCCAACATTAATCGAAGGGAAACTGTAAGTGTGAGGCATTGGCATTTAACTAAAATATATCCAAGGGTTTTAACCCATTTGTAGCCGCGGTTCTCATTTTAGTACGGTAAACTGTACCCAAATGAGTACAGCGGGTACAAATGGGTTAAGTATGTGGATATCAGTTTAAGCAGATTGTG
Organism: Chrysina gloriosa; assembly: GCA_038088585.1. Taxonomy (NCBI): domain Eukaryota; kingdom Metazoa; phylum Arthropoda; class Insecta; order Coleoptera; family Scarabaeidae; genus Chrysina; species Chrysina gloriosa. The sequence goes on along the minus strand of CM076093.1, from coordinate 21,484,842 downwards.
GCTAAAGTAATATATAAAATAAATAAAAATTATCCTTACCACACCTTTTGGAAGTAAATCTAGATTCATATTTCGGCAACTAAGTTGCCATCTTCAGTTGAAAACTGGGAGAATTAACTGTCACCAGCCATGCTCAGTTAACGCCCACAAAGCGCTGCACAATGAATATCATACCCCAGGACTCGGCAAACTTTTTCGTATACGGACCGCACAGAAAATTATCGAAGGCTTGACGGGCCAAACGGATAATTATCGAAGACTTGGCGGGCCGGACATAAACGCCATGAAATAATATCAGAAATAGTGTTGATTATAATCATGGGCAGCTGGAAAAAAAGTGAGACGCTTCAAATCGTCAAATAGACGCTTTTTAGTTCTATCTCTCTTCTTTCATTAGCTCTGTCTCTCTCTCATACACACACATACGCATCGAAGGAGCAAAATCTGCTGTATTTGCGTGTCCTCCATCAGATGGCGCTCTCTTTATTCCGACTCGAACTTAATTCAAATTCGATTTCAACTTATGTACCATCGGTTTCTAAATGAAATACTTTTTCTTTATGCATTATTTATTCAATTATAGAATTTTACCTTTTATTCAGATAAACATCAAAAGCGTAAAAAGTTTCGCTCTTGTCGGGTGTCCCACAACACCTCCCCTCTTTTCTTGATATACTAGTGTTTTCCTTCATTTAAGTTTTCGTTAAATTGCTTGATGTGTTTTAAATTTTTATGTTTAAAACAGTAAAATAAAAAATTCTCGGTATTGAACGACTCGCAGGCCGCATAAAATTGTGAGATTCTATAATGTCAATAGCGTTTTTAAAGTTATTGCGCAATGATCGATGCGTGAGGATAGCAAGTTAGTTATCGAAATATGTATCTGGAATTATTTCCGAAAGGTGTGGTAAGGATAATTTCATATTTGAAGTATACGCTTAAAAAACTGCATTAGAACAAAGGGAAGAAAACAAAACACTGGATGATATAGTTCCAAGTACCAAACAACTACTTTCCGTACAAAAATATCGCCTGCCGTTAAATTACAGATCGTCGAGGTGTGTATAGGTGCTTTATAACAATTATTATAGCACACAAACTATCGGTTGCAGCCTTGGACTTCATAGCTTTTTTAACTAAATGGGCGTCTGAATCCGTACGGTAGTGGTAATCTTCTTGGAATTTATACATCATTTTTTTCATTTGAATGTTTTGATGCACTTCTTCAGTAGTTTCTTATCATTGATGTTTGTACATGTGAGAGGGATTCGATATGAATTCTCTCACAATGCACGTATTACGCATTTTTACAGTTATTTTTTCTACAGAAGATATATACATAAAATTTGTATACGAAATTACAGATCTTGCAAAGCCGTACTGACGAGCGGTATAACCGCGAAACGTACGTCTACGGATGGCAAGAGAAGATCAAAATTTTGTAGTTTCTTATGAAAATTCAACTTAAAAGCCATTACAAACTCCCCTGATAGGATTTAAAAAGAAGTTCATTCGAATTTAATCAAAATAGTTTCCTTTTTACGTGTCCAAACTAATGAAATTTTGTTTATTAAAACAATATTAAGTATAGATTTGCAAACTTAACCTCCGTTCCTAAAAATATTCGAAACTTCTTTAATGTCTTTTTAATTCTCTTGCAATTTTTCGCCGCTAAAACCTAGAGCATCCTAACGTTCTTTTTCCTCCCGATATTAAATCTGCGCCAGTTTAGTGCTCACAAAAGAAGAAAAACATTCCAGCAGTCCGGCAGCGAAACTCGATTTCGAATCTCGACATCCATCCCAACGAAGAAGACCCAATTAACATAAATACAAATTTATGCGAAAGAGTAACGGAAATTCTGATTTATTTACTGGTTTCCGGACGATGTAAATTCGGATTTTAGTCCGAGAATAAATTGGACATGAAAGATTAATCAAGCACATTCGAAATTGGAGTTTGAAAAGGCGACCTTGGTCGAGTTTTTGGAAATTTATATCGACCGCGTTATCTCTACAGTTCCGAATTAATTTCTATTTTCGCTTCCATAGTTAATCGCATTATATTTAGGTAAGTCGGTTTCTCAAGGCAGGGGTAATTAAAGTTTTAATTAAATTCTGCAAGCCTCTTTTGAGAGGGAACTCGACTAATTCGTTAAATAAATATATCCGTCTCTTTCTTTTATTAAATTGTGTTCTGTATTAGCAGTTGCTTTGGCGACAGTTGGGACGAAACTGGAGGTAATCGCTTCTAAATTAAAATTAGTATCAATAAACGCAAAAGACGAGGCATATTAAAATTTTGACCAATAAGGTTAATTTTGTTCTAAACGCAATAACTTCGTGAATATTATGTACGTTGGAAGGAAATAAACCTAAGATCTTTGAAGTTGTGAGTAATATGGAGGGTACTATTCTTCTCAAAGAAATATCTAGAAAGAAGAACCTGGGGGAATAACTCTCCATCAATCTGAAACTTCTACTAAATATAGTTCTAAGCCTATTGCACTTAAGCTCCAATGACTTATTATGTCCCCCCAGAGTAGCATACTTCATCTGTTCATCTAGATACAAATTTCACCAAAGTGATATGGATATTAACACCACCGTCTTGATGTAGCCATAACTCTAAGATTTATCGCTCGCTATTCTGGGATCCTCAGTCGTCTTTTCCAATGCGTGTGCCTCTCGCCGCTGAAGGTGATGGAGCAATTCAAAGGGTCCGGTTTTTAATTCTAGTCTTCGTTGGTGGAATCTGATGGCATCATTCGATTACGGGCCGAGATTTAAAGGTAGTTAATTTGGAGACAGCAGATCCTGATCCCGTGTGAGGCGGACATGGGTCGAGGGCATGTCTTTGGCGAGCTCGGAGAAATAATTTACGGCCGGGTTATCCGCCTTCTTTGTCTTCTCGATGTGGCTTTCACCAACTGATTTACAAAGTCACCGAGGGTAGGATAATGAGACGTTCCGGATAAACTACGGGACGGCTACCAACATCCTTAGCATCTTATTCTGAGCAGTTTTTATTTTGATGTTGTGTGATTTGGCAGCGGCCAACCAAGACATCGCTTCGTAGATGAGTAGTGCTCTTGGGTGCAGTTTGGTACTGAGGTACAGTGTGACTTTCTGTATAGGATCGACAGCAGACCCTATCTTGCTCGATGAAGGTCGAGTCAAAATGGGTCTTAAAGGTAAGTCCTTGACTTAGGATTGGGAGTCATCTCTTTTCAATTTCCAACCTTACAAAAGAATGTTATCAGGATTCTCGATAGAACTCTTAGGGTTCTAGCGGGAACTGCGATCAGAAATGGCGGGCGATTTTTTATTTTTTCATACAGAACTATGGATCCCATGGTATTGCAAATATCTTTCAAATTAAGATTTTGGTAAAAAATGTTGTAGGGGTCTTCGATAGAACTCCTAGGGTGCTATTCAGGTTCGCGATTAGAACTGTCTTTGCGATTTTCAAAATTAGCAATTTTTTGCTAAATCGCAATTTTTGCAGAAATTGTCGCAAAATTGGCCAGGCACTCTAGAACTATGGTCAAGGTCCAGAAATATGTCCGTATCGCAAATTTTCCATTTTTTTGCGCAATTTTGCAGAGCTCCTGAAGTTGTCTTATCTACCAGGAATTCCGATGAATTGTTATATTTTTACAAACTCGGTTGCCAACTTTACGGGGCTGAATTCAGCATCCGGGACCTCCATAATGTTTGAAGACCTACTTGGTGGATATCTCGGGAAAAAGAATTTGGGCTAACGCAGTGGTTTCCCATTCCCTATTAACTTGATGGTTCACCACTATTGAACATTTCTTGCTCAGACTGAAAATATTTCCTTCCTTTAAATTTGCTCAAACCATCAGTCAGAAGCTTGTTAGTCAAAGTGGAGTGCACCACGTAAAGCCGAGGTTTATATTTAGATGGTAGAGGCTCTATACTGTGTTGTAGTCACATCTTACACTCCCAAATAAATCTTACAAGGATGTAAACCGACGCTTTCTAGCAAAATACCCCAAGTTGTCGTTATAAGTCTAATTATTGAGGACGACATGGAATCGATAAGTTTGTATCTTCTGCAACGCTACCCCTGTTACAGCATCAGTATTCACTTCTTTTTGAACTCCTAGTTGTACATTTTATTCTAACCGCCTTCAACAAAACTCCATTTTTCCATTCCCATTCCTTTCGCATTGTAACGAACTTTTCCATTTAATAATATCTGCCAGTCAGGAGGTTGCCATATAAAATCATATTTGCTCTAACTTTTCAATGTGTATACATATATATACGTAATGCCTTTGTCCGCGGAGTTATTCGAGGAGTTTCGGATTAGGCGTCTTTTTTGGCCGAGATATATACGTACGAAGCGATTCCGCGAAAACTTTTCGGATGGAATTCTTTCTGAATATTGTAAAATGTTTGTATTTCGATTGGAAACTGAATCGGCCTTGCGGAACCGATACGATTTCCGTCCCGATACATCCAAGTGCGCCCTTCGACCTTTAGGTTGCTAAAAATATTTAGGATTTGGGGGATCGCGGCGACCCTATTTATTCCACACCTGTTACTAAAAATACCTCCATGCATATATGAATGGTTTAAAGGGCGGCTGTTTCGCGAAACAAAAAGGGAATAGGTTTTGGTTTTAATTGCTACATCAATTTTATTTCAAAGGGTGAAATATTTACTATCGATTCGGACGTCAGCCAATACAGCGTACTTGTAAATTTAAGCACTTTACCCGTTCAACTTCGTCCGCGCCTTCATAATTCTCTCGTCAAGCATCGTAAGTAAATGTTTTTATAGCTTTACTCTGAAACGACCCTTCAGATCGGCGCATGAGAACGCAGTATCGTAATAAATGATGAACGGGAATATTATTCTCCCGACGTAAATATCTGTTTTTATGGAAGATAGAATTCGAATGGTTTTCTGGATTGAAAGCCTTTTTGGGACGTCTCTGATATGGATTTTATTTCCCCAATGAAATTTTTTAACGATCTTTTTCGAATTTTCTTCATAAAGTTTTATAGCCTTATATCATTGGTAACGTGAACAATTGTTAAATTTTCATTTGAATAATTCGTATAGTCTTGATATTGCTTTGGAAACCTTTTTTGGCAAGAAGTAAAGGGTCATATATCACTTTCGTTCTACCGTTAAGTATTGAGGATGAAAGCTCCTATTGGGAGCAATATTCTTCTTGTTTATACGATGGTTCCTTCAATTATTGACATATATTTTTGTGGATCCTAAGAATCAAAAAAGATTCTGAATTATGGAAGAGGGCTGAGTTAGTCTAACAAGGAGAAGGCAAGATAATCGGATTTTTGTAATTTTTGATATTTATGGTACATGTAGTTTGGACCTTAAATAAGAATATTTTGGAGTAGTTCGACGCAACGTTCATAAATTACCGAGATAATCAATGTTGAAGTTTGACCCACCATTTAAATCCGCTAGATATAATACGATTGTCAATTGGACTCGTGGCCTAGTCGATAGCGTTTTGGTGCGGTAGTCACGAGATCGCTGGTTCGGGTCTCGTCACGGGACATTTCTTTTTCTTCCATTTAAAACGCACCATATGTTTTTTCATTCTTCTTCTTATGTCAAAAATTATGAACAAATGAAATATATAAACTATATGCAGGAACATTCTTTAAGTACATCATTAAAATGCATAATCGGTTGATAAACAATATTCATTTTGAATTAACAATAAGGTTTCTTCAAAAAAAAAAGAAAACGAACGGAGGCAGGTAGGAAATGAAAATTTCTATTATTTTATATCTAGTATGCGACATTTTCGCAGTGTGGCACGAGCCAGAATGGTAGTTATCATAGAAACATGGGAAGCAACATTTTTTATTATTATCTTATTGTTAAGTTAATTCAAAATGAATATTGTTTATCAACCGTTTGTGCATTTTAATGAAGTATTTGAAGAATGTTTCTGCATATAGTTCATATATTTCGTTTGTTCATAATTTTTGATATGACAAGAAGAATGAAAAAAACATATGGTGCGTTTTGACTGGAAGAAAAAGAAATGTCCCGTGACGAGACCCGAACCAGCGATCTCGTGGCTACCGCACCTGATCGCACCAAAACGCTATCGACTAGGCCACGAGTCCAATTGACAACCATATTATATCTAGTGGATTTAAATGATGGGTGAAACTTCAACATCGATTATCTCGGTAATTTATGAACGTTGCGTCGAACTACTTCAAAATATTCTTATTTGAGGTCCAAGCTACACGTATCATAAATATCAAAAATTACAAAAATCCGATTACCTTACCTTCTCCTTGTAAGTGACCTTTAATGCCAATGAGATTATATCGACTTTTCTCGTAGATTTAGATGAATAACAACGTGAGTAATTATGGTATGATGTCGGAAATCTTCTTTGATAATCACCAACTTTTTCTTCTTCTCCCTCCTCGTCCTCGTTTTCTTCTTGTCCTTCTTTTCCTTCTTCTCTTTCTTCTTGTTATTTTTCTTCTTCGTCTTCTCCTCCTCCTCTTTCTTTCTCTTCTAAGCCTATTTATTATGCAGTGTAGGGCTGATAAGTTGCATTTTTTTCAGTCGTACTTTGTATTCCTTAACTGTCTTCTTATGGAGTCTATACCGTGTGTCCCAGATCGAGTGGTATTACGTGGGTAGCTTGCTTATTATTAAAGATGAAGTTTTGGTTAAATGGGATATGTTCTACAGCTTTATATGCTGATTTAAAATCTGTTTGAAAGAGTTCATAATGTCAGTGCCGTCAGAAGTATAAGAGATACGAAAACAGTGACCCTGTTTTCGGTAAGACCAATTTAAAAATCATGTCGAACAAAAATTCAAGATGGCTGCTTTTGAAGTACTCGTATCAACTTCCTTAAGTTAAATGGTCGCCGTATAGGATTTTTAGTTTTTTGGATAGATTTTTTATTCTCTTTTCAACGATGTAAGATAACGTATGATGTATGTATGAAAAATACAAGTAGAGCTAACTTTCTTTTTATATTTTAAATAACAATAGTTGATCCTAATAATCACATGAAATATTCAAAATGCTGGGGATTGCTATTGTAATTATGATCTTCCACTAATAAATTATTTTCCCAGTTTTAATGGGCTTTTTCAAACTTCCATACAGCTGCATATTTGTGCCTTATCTCTTATACGGTTTGATATTTGCTTGTATCTTTTCCGGAATTTGAGTATAATAATAATAAGGCAGCGAGATGGGAATTTTTATAAAACTTGATAAATGTGCAAAACATCGTAGCTTTCAGTAATTGGATGATTCGCCATAATTTTTTAAGTTTGTAATACTTCTAATACTGTAATACTGTAGGCAGCATTTTAGCTTAAGTGGCTGCTTTCTGACAGATTCTAATAACCTTTGTTATTGCTTTTCATCATAGCTACTTACCTATTTGATTACACATTTAAAAAGTAATGTGACGATGTCTTTTGTGGTTCAAGTACTTAACACGTACAATTAGTACTGAATTAACATGTTAAGTATTATAGGAATCACATACAAAGATTTTCTAAAATAAATGTCACTTGATTTTGTTTGGATTTATGTAAACCTACTTGATTAAAATGTAAAATAAGCTAATTTTACCTGTATTTTTATTCAATCATACGTTATCTTACATAGTGGAAAAGAGAATAGAAAATTCTATCCAATAACCTAAAAATCTAATATGGCAGCCATTTAACTTAAGAAAGTTGATATGAATACTTTAACACCGGCCATCGTGAATATTTGTTCGACATGAGTTTCAAATTGGTTTTAATCGAACACAGTGACTTTCATATGAAACTTTTTCGTATATTTTATACTTACGAAGGTAATTGATATACAAGAAAATGACAGTTTCCTGTTTTCTTTTACTAACTTCTGACGGGTCTGACATTTTCAACTTTTCCAAACAGATTTTAAATCGGCATCTAAAGGTGCAAAACATATCCCACTTAACCAAAACTCCATCCTCAATAATAAGAATTACTTACCCAAGCAATTCCCCTCGATCTGAGACACACGGTATAGTTGGCGTAACACATCTAGTTTCCTGTAATCAAAACCGGAAAATGAATCCAAGGTAAAGCCTTATTTTTGTTGTAGTCAAATTTGATGTTTCCTCGATTAATTTGGCGTATTTTTCCCATATTCTTGCTTTCTATCTTCTAATGTTTTCTTCAGCAAATTTTTGATTTTACAATCTCAAATCCTATTGAAACCTATTCGCCATTTAGATAGCCCATTTTCGTGGATTTATGCTTGCTGTCTGAATATTTTAGTTGTTTCCTTCAACTTCATTTGATTACCCTAAAAATCCTTTTCTTCCCGCTTTGGTTCCTTTAAATTGTTTTACTGTTGAGTTCCTCCTTGATCTATTGGTCTTCATTTCTTTCTGTTTTTTAATCTTAATTCTTCCACCTTCTGGTTATGCACGTCATCTTAATTTTATTTGCGATTCCCATGGAAGTTTCAGTTTTTCTGTTTCATATTTTCTTTAACACGCAAACGAATCCATCAAATTTAAAATTACAAACTTTCCATACAACTTTTCATCACATATACGTACGTACACCTTTCCCAAATTTATTCCGAAACGCAACGTGTCGAAATGAATGAATATTCTTTTAACTTCGTCATTTGCAAAAGCAATACCGGCACGTCAACATCACACCTACGTCGCAATATAGTTCGCTGGAGCGGCGCTGCGGTTCGATCCTCTCAAATACAAAATACTCGTTCTCGAATGCCATCAATCATTTTCGAGGTATTTCGGTTTCTATGGATATAGTATTACTTCCGAAGCGAAGAAAAATGATAAAAGCTTGCTTCGAGGACGTAATCCCCTTGTTCCTTCGCCGTAATATCCTTTTTGCGCCGTACCGCAACGCGCTGCAACGAAATGTAATTTAGAAGATTGTTGGGGAAAATAAAGAGTGAGTCTGTTAGAATGGGATGGTGGGCGAGAAGGTTCGAGGTAGATGTGATTACGGTATAATAAATAAATCGCTTTAACGATTGGGCAATCAATTATTAACCATATTGTTCCAACAAAATCAAAATTACTTCCTTCAAAACGATCTACTAAATTATATTTGTTGTTAGGCGGCTCTCAAAGAAAGGTGTGCAATTGCCTGCAAAGGGATGCAAGGGATACGTTGGATACGCTGATAATGATCACGAAGCGAGTTGTGCTTAATTAAGCACGGAGTGCCACCGTTTCTTATGTCTCGTCAACTCGACGTTGTTCATCTTGATAGGTTCTTTCTTCTTGGCATTAGTTCATTAGATGGGCCCATCATTTTTGGTCAAATCTATCACCATGAACAAGTCACATCGAGCTTGTGGGAATACTTGAATGCTTGAATGTTGATTACCGGTTTGCTACACGGCGCTGACGAGACCGAATAAGTACGAAGCTTCAGTCTGCGGTTGCGGTTCCTATTTAATAAAGCATTATTCCCTCCGTAATAATTATTGGCATATGCGATATGGGCTTACGTAGTAAGCTATTGCAGAGCCAGCTCGTAGGTACACAACTAATACACCTAAGTAATTAGGTGCTTTTTAGAGAGTCATCTAGATTCCACAATCTACGGTTGCTCTTCCTGATTAATAAAGCATAATTCCATCCGTGATAATTATTGGCATATGCAATTTGCCCTGCTTTGCAGGTTATTGCACAGCTTTGTTTGAGAGATACCTAACGACGCACCTAATTTGGTAAGTCGTTCTTGACAGAGTCATTCAAATTTTATTCGAATTATTAGTTTAGACCTCGTTGATAATGTTTTCTTATTTAACTATGTTTATCGTTAATCGAATGTCTCTCACGGCTGTCGTTCAACTTCATGCTGGTTAAACTGCTTACTTCCATTTTAGTTTTCTGAGCAAAGTAATTCTAAACGTTCCTTGTCTGTTTGGGCGTTCTACTATCATATAATTATATCATCTATCTTTCCTTTACGCTACCAACTTACCAGTATTACCTCCTTAAATTTGTCGTAACGCGGCGCTCAGTTTGAATTATATCCGCATCAATCTTACGAACTAAAATGGAGCAAATAAATACGAGATTCGATTTAGTGACATATTTTCGCGTCTGCAACTCGAATACGTGCCACCAAGTTCAATAAGGTCGCCGGGTGATACCGTTGAATTTGAACCTGGATGCATTTTCGCAGGAAAATTGCTGATTTTATCGCGAAATAAATGTGGAATTTCTGCTCGAATCGCACTCAGGCGGTTTATATAGCCTTTAATCTGCTGTAAGAGCATGTCATTTGCAGTAAAGGTAAGAAATACGTAGGGACGGAATGCTTTCTTTTTAAATATTGGACTCGTTTCCTGTAAGAAAACGAAAATAATGTCGAAAGTAACCCGGCAGAAACGATTTATGTGTGTCATTTCGATGGTGTTCCACGTTGTTGGTGGATTTCAAAACACAACATTCGATGGTGCGGGTAGGTTTGGCTTTGAAACGGAATGGTTTAGTTTTGGAAGTTGTGGCTCGATTTTGGGGGATTTGTTATAGGAATTAACTCGATCTTGGAGTTTTGAGTTGGAAGCATTTTAAAATCCCAATTATGCCCTAATTAAAAGTTTGGTCAGAAACGGTCGACGAAAGTCAAAGCGAGCCGGTGTTCGTCGAAGTTGCGCTTTGGTCTGATATTTGCGGGTCCCATTTCAAGAAACTGATTTTCTTGATTTATTAGGAAGTCCTCGACCGGTATTACCATCCTTGATGGTGAAGCTAAGCCTACACAGGAAGGATTTGTGTTCTTATGTTTATAATACCCGGTTTCTTGTTTTTGATGTTTTTACTTTTGGCAATAATAATAACAATAATCCCAGTGGTAATAATACGAATAAGAGAAAAGCAAATAAAGAAAGAATATTTGCTATATTTTCGCAAGAAAAATCCAGGAAATATTCACCCGCCACACTCGCTCGTAAATAATAACGATAACAATACGCAAGACAAATATTACCGGAAATAATCATAAATTTTCCGGTTGCAATTTCATATCTCCTTCGATTTACTCCAGCGCACTAACAACAAACCATAAAACCTAGGAAACTACGAGCGGTGGCTGTATGTACTTAGCTCGAAGTTCTGAACTTCTCTCCCGACGAGCTGAGCATTTTCGCGGATCAAGCGCCAGGTCCGGCGCCCTCCTTTTATTATATTCTGCACTTCAATTCCATAGTTTATGGAGCAAGAGGACGCGCGAACTCTAATCTCCGTATATCGCGTACGTATACAAAAAACGCCCTGACCTAAAAAGGGATTTTCAGTTCATGTTTGCGGGACAATGTCCTCGCCGACGGGCTTCGGCGTCGCCAATGACCAGCGCCTCTCTCCTGGACGTTGGATTCTATTTATTCTTATTGTGCCGCACAGAATGGTGAAATGGCTTTCGGCGGTTGCGACCATTGACTGTACGATATTAACTATTGAACGTGCACCTAGTGACCTGTGGTGGTTCTGCGAGTTCTATCCAGGATGCAACTGGAGCAGAAAGATGCGGTGACATTTCGAAATGCACATCTCTTGTGTGCATTAGTGTCCTTTTTCCGCATTGTGGGCCGATTTTGATTACTTTAATTGGATTAAGTGTTATGAACATAAGGAAATACACAAGTTTACAAGAGTGGAACCAGGGAGAAGGGAAAAGTCCATAATAGATTATGTATTAGTGGAAAGAAACAATGGGAGAAGAGTATTGGATGTACGAGTTAAGAGAAGTTAAATAAACAGTGATAATTATTTACTGATTGCAAAAATTAAAGAAAATGAGGAAGAAATAAAAGATAATAATGAAGGAAAGGTAAAGCATATGCAAGTATAAAAACATTTAAGTTAAAGAATACAGAGATAGCAAAATTATGAAAGTTTAATATCTAGCGAAATAAACAAAATACAGGAAAAAATAGATATAATAATAAAAGTGTAATAGAAGAAAAATGGGAAAAATTAAAAATAATGTAACTAGTGCAGTAAGAACAACGTGTGGAGTTTATAGGAAAAGTAAAAATAAAAAGTAGACAGTAAGGTGGACAAAGAAAATAAAAGATGAGATTAAAATCAAAAAAGAATTATGGAAGAAACATTTAAGCAACAGAAATACATCAAATTACGAAGAATATAATAGACAAAGAAGTAAATTTAAACAATTGGTATTATAAGAAAAGCAAAAGAAGTGGACAGAATTCGGAGAAAAGATGGAAAAGGACAGCAAGGCAAATCAGAAACTGTAGAAAAGACAGAAACATAAACACAATGGTTATTAAAAACAAAGACGGAGTAATACTAACAGAAGGGAAGGATATCACGAACAGATGGAAAGAATATTACCAACAACTGCTAAGCGTAAAGAAAGGAAACAACAGTATATCAAGAACAAGAAGAAGAGGATAGAAATGATGGAAAAGAAGAAATAGAAGAAATAGATAAAGAAGTAATAGAGAGTGAAGTAACAAGAACAGAATTAGACGAGCCAATTAATAGTTTAAAGAATGGTAAAGCAGCGGAACAAGATCACCACCAAAATGATAAAATACCTGGCTGATACGGGAAAAGGGTTGCTACTGCAAGTATATAGATAAGCATGGAGGAAAGAAGAAACGCCAGAAGAATGGAGAATAGGGCTAATATTACCGATACATAAGAAGGGAGATAGTAAAGATTGCAACATATACAGAAGAATAACACTGTTAAGTACAGCAACTAAAATGTATGAAAACATTATAGAGAGAAAACTAAGGAGAATAGTTGAGAAGAAACTAGATGGGTCACAAAGTGGATTCAGAAGAGGTCGTAGTATACAGTTAAGTAGTAGGGATCAACAGCAATACGTACTGTGTTCTGGGATTGCAAAGGGATTATTTCTATGCATTATCTACCGAAAGGTAGTACAATTAAGGCAGAATCTTATTTTAATCTTTTATCTGGCCCACTACAGCAGGAGCTTTGCAAGAAACGGCGTGGAAGTTGCATTAGCTTCCATTATTGCAACGGGACAATGCAAAACCTCATACCGCACGAAAAAGGAAGAATGTTTTAAACAAATTGTCCTGGGGAATTACTTTGCGATTCACCCTATCCGTCAGATCTGGTCTCTAGTGATTTTCATCTTCGTCATACCAAATTTGAACGTACCATTACGGAGTGTTCGATTTGAGCCCTTAAATGAAGTTAAAATTTGCTATAAACAGGTGTATTGCATGGACTCCCAAAAGGTCTTTGAGGACTGTTTAAAAAACATAGTTTTACGTTGGTACAAGTGTATTTAAATAAACGGAGATTATATTGAAAGAATACATTGTAATTTTAATAAAAAAGGTATATCCAAATTCCTATAACTTTATAAATATCTCTCGTATTACAATTTATGCGATATTTGTATAAATTGTAGCTATCCAGCACAAAAATGTATTATGCTAAATTAGGTGCACCCCACGCACGTTCTATTTAAAGGAACAAACTTTTCCCATCAAGAACAATTCCATTCAGGTTTTGAGATGAATGAAACGCAATTCCTCTAATTCGTTTATCATATCCCAACCGCTTATTTCATTGATATTACCTTAACCTCCTGAAAAACAAAGCGAAAATCTCGGTTTTGATAAATGCCTTTCAGATTTCTGCACCGGTGCCCGTTAATATGAGGCAGGAGCTTTTACCTTTTTTCCCCCGGAAAAGATTAATATTACACGCTACTACCGTCATACGAACGTCCATTTTATTCCTTTTTACTGACGATTCGGATTGATTTTCGCTACGGGGGAATTGCTTTTATGCGAGCGCCAACGAGCAAATTTATTGTTTGTTTCTTCTTGCCTTCTCCTGAAAAAATAAATGTCATGTGTTCTGAATCCGTTGGGGTATTCCATTTTATATTTGTTTTGTTTCTTTTGGAATTGTTTCCGTTTTGATGTTTGGATAATTATAGTATGAAAAGATAAAAAGAATAAAAAGTTGAATTATATCTGAAAAATGTTAAGGGGTTACATCCCTGCAACAGCTTAAAAGAAAGCGTTCGCTTGTCAATCCCTTTTAGAAGGAAAAACGCTAACAGGCTAATAATATTCGAGGAAGTTATTAAGCATATATTTAAGCATTAAACAAAAAAGTATTATCGATAAATATTAAAAAATGGCGACGTCGCGTCGGGGCTATTCTCGCGAGGCATGTTGAATTTGAGGCGCTCTGCGGTACGCAATGTAGCTGTTGCAAATTTCAATCCGGAATAATAAAAAAATCACTTAATCCACATGACTATAGCGAGCGAAGTACGTAGGAATTTTAAAAATATTGATTTTTGTGTGATTTGCGAGTATTTGAAGTAAAATATTCAATTTTCGACAAAAAGGAGGGCAATCATTTGTTAATAACTAATGTTCAAATTAACGTATCGAAAATCTCGTACGTATTTCACTTCAAAATGTTATTTTAAAGACATGGTGAAAAATTGGGATGAGGAGCATAAAAATTGTTGGAGTTATGCTGCGTGCCGTTTTGACGTGTTTCGAGCAAAACGTGTTTAAAGTGTTGGAATGGATTATAGACATGAAAAAATGGAAAATTCGACTGTTTATATTTTTTACCACTAATCTGATATCCCAGGACCATAAGGCTGCCCTTCCATGTTCAAATATTCTTCCTCATTCTCTTTCCTCGAAGATTGTATGCTAGAGCTCTTTTGCTGCATCTGTCAAAGACAGTTAGGCGTGCTTGACTCGCTAAGTATCGACTTGAAGATAAAAATTGTATGGCTGGACGTCAACATCCATCTCCAAAACTTTCATGATTCCCAAAATATTTGCCAGAACACCATTAAAATTGCACACAGCAATATCAGTTGCTATATTTAAGACTTTCTAGCCACTTGAGTAAGATAAGATTTGAGGCCAAATTCCAAACAGTAGCATTGAAACTTTCGTTAGTATTTTGCTATGTTGCTTCCCACACAAAGGGTTAGGCAACTCGTCTCGGCTCAGCTCCTCATATCTTTTACTAGATCTATTTATATATTTAAGTTCAAGCGATGATAACGGAGTTGATACCTTTCTTTTTCGATTTAATTCAGGGAGGTTTGTTTATTAACTTTATGTCTACGTCTTAATTTTTACAAATAGAAATATATGATATATATGATATGATACAAATGGCTTCAAAAGCTTCCTCAGAAAGCGGCGGCTTATGATGGAAGATGTTCAATGAATCCGTACCTTTACGGGGCGGCTACACTTTTGCGTCACCCATTCTAGCTTATAAGCACCCTGAGATTACAAATAAACTGTTAAAAATCAGCACTACACACAAAAGCAGTGATTTCAAGGGAGGAAATTATATCCCTTTTGTTCTTATACTACCGCTATACTAACGTACTTTCCATTCCTGAACTAAACACGGAAATGCTTCTAACCGAACATAAACACTTTCTAACGACATCTGTAGTTATGCGCGATTTATATCTCTTCAGGCGAGTTACCAAAGCAGAAAAGGCCGCCTTTGATTTTTGTTTTTTTTTGTTGTTTTAATAATAATAATAATAATAATAATAATAATAATTCCTTTATTCCCAACAGGTGAAACCTAAGTACAGGAAATATTTAATATAAGTACTAAATAAATAGTAAGCAAATACAAAAAAGGAAAAAAATGGTAATACTAACCAAATAAACTTAGATTAAACATATGAAATAGAAAGTAGAAATGAATACAAATAACAAAAAAATCGCTATGAATCAATAATCATTTTTGATACGCTTTTAAAAGAGTCGTAATGAAAATCACACAAATGTGATATGCTATTAAAGTTATGACACATAATATGAACTGGAGACCTAACTAAAATATTGGTTCTATACGCAGTGCAATAAAACTTAAATTGGTAGCGCGACTCTGGCCTAGGAACATTGAAATTTAAACAACACAATAACCCCGCGCAGTCTATAGAGTTATTTAGTAAACCAAACAAAAACTTTACACTTGAAATAACACGTCTCTTATGCAAAGACACCAAGTTCAGTCTCGACAACATAAGGTTATAGTCATATAAGGTAAACGGCCATCAATCCTGTACAGCAAGTATTTCAAGTAACGTCTCTGTATTGCTTCAATATTACGAATATGCACTTGATAAATTGGATACCAAACTAAGGACGCATACTCCAACTAAGATCTAATAAGTGCAAAATAAAGAAGGGTTAAACATTTAATATTACTAAAGTCACGACAATTCCTATAAATGAAACCAAACATCCGATAAGCGTTCACAACAGTCAAATTTATATGATTTACAAAGGTTAGCTTGCTGTAGAAGGTAACGCCCAAATCCTTAATAATCTCCCGGCGGGTTAGGTGCATATCCTTCAAGATGTAATCAAACTCGATAGGATTATTTTTCCGGGTGTAGGAAACGATACTACATTTACCGATGTTAAGACACAAGTGGTTACGTCTGCACCAATCACAGATCTCAATCAAATCACCCTGCAGAGCGAGACAGTCATTTACAGATTCGATCCGACGGTATATCTTCAGATCATTTGCGAATATTAAATGCTCACTGATAATAATGGTACTGATGTCGTTTATGAAAATCAGGAATAACAACGGGCCAAGATTTGAACCCTGTGGCAAACCAGAAGAGGGATAAAAATTATCAGACCTAACATGAAGATACTCCACGTACTGCTCCCTTCCAAACAGGTATGACTTCAATAAGGCTACTAACGATGGTGAGAATCCAATGGTCTGAAGTTTCCATAGAAGTAAGTAATGGTCAACTTGATCAAACGCCCTCTGGAAGTCTGTATATATTACATCAATTTGGCCTTGCTTGTCCAGTGTTTCGGATACATATTGAGTGAAACAGCTGAGATTGGTAACGGTGGAACGCTTTGCCATGAAGCCATGCGGAGTCGGTGAGATGTAATGCTGAAGAAAGTTGTATATGTGGTGGCAAAGTATAGACTCGAACACTTTAGAAAAATTACATAAAACGGAAATAGGTCTATAGTTACATACATTGTATGGCTTACCAGATTTTAACACAGCACACGCACGCGAAATTTTCCAAATGTGCGGAATCTCGGACGTGTTCAAAATGTTGTTAAATATATAGTATTAAAGGTTTCACAAACACTGCGGAGCAATCACGAACAATAAAACTAGGAACCGCGTCCACACCACTCAGCAGGCTATCTTTCGCTCGTTTCAAATGTTGTAATATAATGTCTTCTGTTATAGATGTTAGATGGATGTTGTTCAATACAGCTGTCGACAGGTTGTTGTTGTCTTCAGGCCTTAAGCCTGCATTAAAAATAACAGTACGTATGTAGATAATGCTGGGCTTAGAAAATATAAATAATCAGAACCAGTTTGAAAAAACCAGAAAGGAAACAATTCAAACGCTGCTGAAGATTTAAAAATTGGTACGTAGGCAAGAGCTCAACCATTTAATTATGGCTAAGACAAACTGCAATGATTTGTTATTTATTTTTAAAAAGTAAGCAGATCAGACAAGTTTTATCCTTCTCAGAGTCCATCGGCTGTACGATGCAGAGGAAACAATTTCTGATTCATTACTTTTAGGTTTATACTCTGGCTGTCTTAAAATACAATAATAATAGTAGTAATGGTGAGGTACTGACATCCCGCAAAGGCAAAGCAGGGTACCATTGTTTTCTTACCCCTTCCCACATGGTATCATGCATTAGCAACTGCATTATTACCCCTTTTGTTCACAATGAAGGCAGACCAGAACGCCTCAACTTTGAATGCAGACCGCGGGTTACGTAATCAAGCGCCCCAACCATACAATCAAAGTCGAGTTCGAATAAAATACAAAGCTCCTTCCTCCTTATCGTAGAAATTTAAGTATACTTAAATGGGTAAGTCATATTGTCCATTGGTATTCGATGTTCTTGTGCGGAAAGTAATTGTTCATTAAATAGTATTATCTTTTGTTTCCATAATTAGTAAGTAATTTCGAGTTTGGAATCTCGTGTATGTTAGTCTGGGCCTTTTAGAATTATGGCACAAAGGACAGCGTGGAATGAATCAATACGATTTATATACCTCGTAAATGAACCATGTCGAAATATTCATATCATCGCGTCTAAATGGACACGATTTATCTCATGGGATTTCCTGAGCTCTAGTTATACATTTTAATTGGCATTTTAGGCTTTAAATAAAGTTCAGTTACAGAACCCGAGAGTTTAAGGTAATTAAAATGCATCCACTGTCCCATTGTCCGCGACCTTACCGGTGAACATTCAAATCGCAATCCGAGCAGAATAGATTTTACGTTATGATCCGCTCCTTCGCGAGCTCACATGCTCGATTAATTAAACACAATGCCCTTCCGAAATGTGAACTTCTAACACGTCGCCGTGTTTGTCCTCGCATCATAGCCGCTCCCTTCGTTTTAATGCGATAAGTCCATGGTCGCGCGGGATCTGCGAAAATCGAATAATGGAAAGAGCATTGTTAAAATCGGACGATATTTTAATTAATTTCGCAGTTGCAGTAGCGGTAATGCGGAGTTATGCCGAAGATATGCTCGCGATGTTTTCGGAAATTAATTCGACGTTATGGTGAGCGGAATTGCTGAAATTGTTGTTTGGAGAATGGGTTATTAATTTTATGTGTAGGTACATGCTCTAGCGAGACGGTAGATAGGTGAGAGGGGTTTTGATAACTGCGACGTTAATACGTGGGCTGTCCCCTTTTCGCGGAGTCTAGTAAGGTAACTAACAAAACACATTTGTTTATAATATTTCAAAGTATTCTCCTTTACAGGCAATACATCCGTAAAAACAAGCTTCGAATATTTGACGTAGCGTAAAGAACTGGTCAACTATTTTAGTATGCACCCAGGGTCACCCTGAATGGTGTGGATGATGTTTGACATAATTTTATAAGCTTTTATAAGCCCTTTTTATGCAATGGACATCTCAATCCTGCATCCCATTCATCGGGCATTTGTTCCTCGTCCCATATTTTCTGCCGATGATCGACTGTAGTCGGGCCACTTTGGGATCTCCCTCAGTCTTCAGTTCACCCTTAATTCCATCGCAACTTGGGACTTCATTGTTATCAAGTTTTCTGATTTGCTTCTTCTTCCTTCTTCCAGTATGGGTGGTTTGATTTCCGTTTCATTTTTGTTTGTCGGTGTTATAGTTCCTGTGGTATTTGTGGATTATGTTTATAATTCTGCTTCCCCTCCCATTTTTGTAAGATTTCTGCTTTGTCACTGATAATATTGCCATTTTTCTCTTTGCATATTGTAGTTTCAAGTTTAAATTGGTTTCGTAATTTGTTTAGTGTTCCATAGAACTTTCTCCTTTAGTTTGGTTTGATTTAAATCGTCTCTAACTCTTTGATTGCGTTTCAAACTTTAAATACTTCTTTTTCCGCGCGTTTGATTTTCCTTCCTTCTAAGTGCATCTACTGTAGTCCGTGCCCTCCAATGTTGCATATCTTCAAATGCATTATTCTTTCTTCTTGTAATATCGCTTTATCCCTCATCAAACAATTCCATACATGTGGACGATTTACCTGTTTCCAGTATTTCTTTAGCTCTTGATTTGATTATCTCTTTAGACGATTCTCACATTTCATTTGTTGTCCATATTGTCTGCGTTTTCACTTTATTCATGTAATTGTGATATCTTTGTAATACTTCAGGAGCTTATATAATACGTTTCCTGTTTGCTGCTTTTTGGCTTTCGATATTCTTGCACGCACTTTTATCCTTGCCAAATAGTGTTTACAGTTCAGGATCGGTTTATAATTCTATCCTCGTTCCGTTTTCGCAGATGTACTGAAAAATATCTTCAAATTAGGCTAAGGACGATTCACAAGTGGGAGATTTCTATCCAGACAGTTAGGAATCTACTGAGAGAAGAAACTTGAGTCTTCAAGAAGACCCATGAGAAAATCTTTTTAACTTCATACCACATAAGGGCCCGTTTGAATATTGCTCGTGAACATATCGCATATCAGCTTCGACAAGGGAGACCAGTACACTTCATAGATGAAGCACTATTTCGTATAAGTCGTTGTGATGATTGAATACGTGTATTTTGACGCCCACATAAAGGGAATTCTGCACTTGCTGTAACGGAATTTAATAAATTTGGTGGCGAGTCTGTAATGGTACTTGCTCAATCCTGGGCCTCTCTACCTTTTGGTGTAAGGCTGGAGAAGTTGAGTCTTGCATCTCTGCATTCATGGTTTCCTGCCCTGTGCCAGTTTCCGTACGTCTTCCTATGGCATTCCTTTTTCTCTGGTTCCTTCCTGATTCCGTCAATTCATCTGCCTTTTGGTTTTCCTCTTCTATATTTTCCGCACACTCGTTTAGTTAATCTCTCAACGGTTATCCTATACTGGTGACCACACCACCTTAGCTGTCCTTCTATGACATTTTGGTTTATTGGAATCTGTTAGGTTTTGTTTCGCTTATTTCGTCCGTTCTTTTCTTATTTTCAATCTTTCTCAGGAATCTCATTTGGGTGATGGTTTGGGGTGAAATTACTCTTGCATAAAAACTGATCTTGTACTAATTCAAGGGAACCTAACAGTCCAATGGTACAACGATCTTATTCTGGAGGACCACGTTGTATCAGTCGCTTAGGGTACAGGTTCAAATTTTGTGTCTATGCAAGATCATGCAATCATGCATCTTTGGGATTTGCTAGACAAGTATTCGGATGCGCCAAGACCGAAGTCAGTCTCTCCAACAGTTAAAATAATACCTGAATCAATGATTGGGAGAATATATCTCAATAAGACATTTATAGGCTCATTCGAAGCATACCTCGAAGGTGTCAAGCAGTAATTCGTGGTAATGAAAGAGGCAGACCAGATCTTTCGGTAATAGGATAAGTTGAAATTCACTTTATGTCTTGTACGTATCTTATGAGTGATGAGTAAAATTAGTATTGTTTTCGCAAATTCCGGTAACTATGTTGAGCAGGGTATTACTTTGTATAACAAAAATGCTTCATTTTTTTTTTCAAAATGGTTTGTCGCTTCTCAGTATATATACTTTTAATATCGCTTTCATTCACTATGTATTTCACATCTTAATAAATATTTATTATCATTTACTTATATCACACGCCGTTAATTACGTATACATCACAACAGATGTAGGTACCCCGACTCCATTATATCGACTCGAATATGTTTAAAAATTGTAAGCGCGTGTATAATTTATTCACTGACATAACTTCAACAGAATATATATTCCATTCTCGTCGCTCTCGAACGCAAGCTACAACAACTAAAAAAAGAGAATACCACGTCGACTATTCAAACAGTTACGGTTATGCAGAAACGACCGGAATAAAATTATAATGGAAATGTGAAATATTTTTTTGTTTTATTTTTTTAATTTCTGAAAGTACTAACTCGACGTTTGACAAGCGTGCGTTCGCCGGGAAGATGCATTTTGCTCGCTTTTTGTTCCCTGTCGCGGTTAAATTTATCGCACGTTTCGAATGTTGGGATGGCTGTAGAAATAGAAAAAATATATAGCTGCTAGATGAATTCTGGTTCAAATGTACGGCGTACTGTTTGAGTGGAGAATGCTTTTATTAATACGTGCTACTAATATGTTCGTGTTTTCAAATATATGCCAAAGCTCTTTCTGTGTTATGGTTTGAAGCGTGTCATTAGTGAACTTATTCGTGGCCTCCGGGTCGGTGACCGTGCAGTACAGAGCTTTAGTGTTAGGAAGTGCCAAGAGGTGATCAACATTTAGATATACCCGTTATCTAGACTATTGTAAATCAACACGTTAATCAATTTTTATCCTTCTCCGGAGGCGAGTCTCGCTTTCACTATCTTCAAGAAACATTCCTCGTCCAGTTAACTACACCTACATCACCACTAAAAATTTCCCTTCTTATCCGTCCTTTCCATCGCAACTGAAAATTCTTTTCGAGAGTGATTTCTCAAGGGTTTTCGCAGGCTCTAGTTCGCATTCCGACATCGGTAAACCAATCCCGCGTCCACTGTTAGCGTAACACTTCGAGAAAATTGAGTGCCGCAACGATTTCTTGCCGCGTTGCGCCCTGTCGAACGTAAACTTTGTGCCTTTCTCGCGTCATCGATCCGGTTGTCATCGGTAGAAGTGCCATTGTTTCGGATTAAATAAGACGTCGGCGAAATACACTCGTGCGTCCACAGACATAAACGGCAGGCTTTGCGAATTACCTCCGAGAAGCTTCTCTGGTAATTATGCTTTCCGAAAACCAAGGAGCAAGCACAAGGAGGAATCTGCAGATGTAAAAACATTCCACCCGCGTAAATTGATAGTGGGAAATTATGCAATGATAGAGATTTCTAAAGATTTGTGGAAGATCGATTTGACGTCGGGGGATTTAGTTGATGTGAAGAATGTTTTAATTTCAGAGCATTTCGTTTAGAAAGAAGAATGTCTTAATTTTGAAGGATTCATGCAAAGAATGGTCCACTTCTAAGAGATGAGTCTCTGATATGCGAGGTGATTTGACTTGATTTTCACATAATTTAGCTTTGGTCATAATTTTGGAATTATATCCTTTCTTAGGTACGTAGTATCTCAATGGGTACGGCACTGGATTACTTACTCGTAGGTCGCGGCTTCGATCCCCACACCCGTCATAATATCGAGGCGGTTTTCTCCAGATTCGAGGTGCACTCAGCTTGCGGAAATGAGTATTTGGGATTTACTTCCTGGAGTAATGATAGGAGGCTAAAGCATAGCAGTTGCCACATTACCTTCAATTCTATAGGCGATGACCTGGAAATCGTCAATTCGCACTAAGCTGAACCCAATAATCCCGCATGAGTTGTAACGGGACCTATTATTTTCATCCTGTGACGTAAAAGCGAAAAATTTTGTTTGGAGGAAGATGACTTGATTTCGGCAGATTTCTTTAGGAGATGATGGCGATCTGACCAAAGAATTTCTATAGGGAGAGAAACGACCTCCATTTGCAGGAAATTCTGTGGGGAGGGAAAGGATCGTATCTCTCCAAGAGGATTTTATTAGGAGGGTGGCTTAATTTTGAAGAATTTAATTTGAAAAATGGCTCGATTTCGAAAAGTTTTGTTCTCGGAGAGTGACTCGATCCGTCCCGAAGAATTTAGTTTGGAGTGTGTTATGATTTACAGTCTTCTTTTTTTTGGGGAAATGTAAGGACGGTAGTTGATTTCAAAAAATGTTGTTTGGAGGAACACGTCTTGATTTTGGAAGAGTAGTTTAGGCAGTTTTGAAGTATACTTTAATAATTCGAAAGTTACGTATTTTTCTTCGGGAAAACTTGCCTCCGTTCAAAGGATTAAATAATTTACATTCTCACGAAGTAATAGGACTTGTTCCTATACGAAAACATGTTTGGTAACAAAAGGACATATCTCTAATTCTGATGTACTTTTACATGTGTTTCTGTACCCGAAAAATGCGAGGGTTCTAATTAGATACAGTCAGTTTCTTATTCATTATTGGTTCCTTCTAAATCATTCTGTTTCATCAAAATGTACCCAAGTTTCCTATTTTAGTGCCTTCTAATTATTAATTAATACTAGTATAGTATACAGCGGGATCATACAAGCTGAATCGTTGTACGATAAGATCAGAACATCAGGATCCAGAAAAGACTAAGGAGAAATCATACTTGGGAAATCCAATTATCTGGAACTCCCCAAGTCAAAGATCTATACTGCTTCTAAAACCACTAGCAAAGTGTCTCTTCAGAAAAGGAGTAGGTAATCTGCAAATCTTGAACTTAGGCGAAAAATGCGCGTTGGGCAACAGCTCTAACTTCCGGAGATGTCCCAATAAAGAAAAGGTTGCCGAAATTTTGTCATGGATAAAATTTTATGAAAGAACTTGCGATTCTACAATACTATTGTTATGTTCGTGGTGAAGACGTGGTAAACAAGCGTGGGTTTGGAAAACGTCAATAATGCACTAATATAGCGTCAACAACTGTTTATTGTTTTTACGTTGTTAGCCATTCATACCTGAGTTATATGCAATATAACAAAATGTGTGTCACTACTGTTATAGTTATATGTACATAATTAATCATTAATTTATTCTACAACTATGAAGCGGATTAAGAAAAGGAGGAGTACCAAATTAATCGTTGATGTTAGTTACTAATTAATGTCCACGTATTCGTAGTATTCCTTCAAAAATATAATGCAATTTGTTAAAGCAGCACCTCGATCAGATACGTTGGCCAGATTCCAGTTGTTTGTCCAAACATTCCGAATACGTTGAATTGTTTCTAGGTATATCGTGTCGAAGATGGCACGGCAAAATGCTAAGTAATCATATATATATTCTTCAATTCGAGATGATTACGTTTGTATCTTTCTTAAAGGAGCATGAGTATTTTATTACAACCAAAGTACGACGTCTGCTTCCGTTATACGTTTAATCATATTCAATGTCACGTTGAAAACATTTTGTAAAACACACTCCGATGCAACGATACAAAATCAACAATGGAGATATCATAAACAGCAACGTTCCGTCAGGAATCCTTTCGGAATTAAAGCAATTTTCGATTTTGTGAATCCAAACTGAAAAGTCTTTTTATAAAAGCCAAAAGTTCAGAATTTAATTTGAACAATTGCTTCGGGGAAACTCTTTTCCATTTAGATAATTAAATAATTTGCACTCTCGCGAAGTAATACGACTTGTTTTTATACATGTCTTATGGCAAACGGACATATCTGTCATCCGTGGGTTACAAAGAACAACTTTGATGTACTTTCAAATGTGTTTTTGTACCCGGAAAATGCGAGAGTCCTAATTAGGTACAAACTGACTGGTATTTTCCTAGGAAGTACCCTTTTATCTAAACCGAATTTAATACCCGTATCATTAAAGAGAACTTAAAGTCACCTTCTCAAAACTCCCCCGACATCAATTACAGACGTGGGCCTCCTTCTTAATATTACACGAAACGATCTCAGGCCGCTACCGCGCTCGACGTATCAAAATAAACGTAACGGCGGTTGAAAAGGTCATCGGAACGCGAACTCTCCGTTACGCAACGTTACCAAAGCAGACGCACGCTAAATGAATAAACTTGTTCGAATGTTGGAAGCTCCCACGCGATTCGTACGGCTCGAGGGGTAACTATCCTACGCATCGGAGGGCAAAAGGAGCTAACCGACGTTACAAAATACAAATACCGCGATGCGTGAATGATATCGAGAACACTTAACGGGTAATGCGAATTAGGAATTGCGTTTGGTAGAACGAACGCACACCTCAAGTGGGGCGATTCCACATGGTCGACTCAAAAGGGGCAAACGTGTTAAAGGTAGTTCAGAGAAGGGTAGGTAATTTGTCTTACTTGCAAAGGAACTTCCTGAAATGTTAACGTTTCGATTTTAAGGCGGGTTAAACGGAATTATAAAGTTGATCAAATACTCTCCCGGTGTAGTGAAATAATTGTTGAAAATTTTGGAGGTGTATTTGCTGAATCCGACCTCACTAATTCAAAGGGAAAAGTACTCCAAGTACCAAAATGCTTACATACACTCGAGGATGTGGTTTCGATAGGAACGGAACTGAAACAACTAAGCTCGATTATGGGATAAAACAAAAGGATACGAACATGCAAAGCTGCAGTGCACAGCTAATCACGACGGGAGTTCGTCGCAACAACCACCAAATCTACATTTCTCTGCTAATATTTCCATTATGAGAGTTCCGCACAGTAGTCCAATGTGAAATCCGGTAACAGATTTACAAAACATATAATGTACTGTTGTACGAGGAAGTTTCTAAGCGATATAGTTAAGTGATTAGATACCGTAATTCAAATACGATAAAAAACGTTAGATGTTACAGAGCAATCAGAAATAAGAATAGATTTCGAGCGGACATTTCTTTTGTATCTTACTCTTGCGTCTAAATCGCTCCGAATGAAACTGAACGACATCAAAGCATTTTAAGCAAAGGCGGGATTTGTTCCCAAAACGGCATCTTTCAAATTTAAGTCACCGTTTTGCGAACTAAACTTTTGGCCAGGTCAACCTCTTTCTCAAACTGGGCTACACTTAAAACAAAACTTTCCGAAAAGAAACCACCTTTGGAATGGAATCCATTAAATAAACGAACTACATTAAAATGAGGTCCTGCAACATCGGATCGTCTCTTGAATTGAGCAGCTCGTGCCAGCTTTGAGAAATCGAAGATTATGCGAGAAAATGATAATTCAAGATATCGTAAAGGATGATATCGCGGTCAAGTTAAACGGTTTGGCTCTTTCTGTATTCATGGGCTGTACTGGGCGACTATGTGACGCATTACAACCAGTTTTAAACGTTGATATAACCAAATCATCAATTCTCCAATGAGATCCTTCAAAATCAACGCGAAATTGAATCATTTCCAGAACGAAATCGCTCAAAATCAAGTCACCCTCCAAATCGAAATATTGAAAATCAGTTCACTCCTTCTCTTACGAACTTTTTCCGGAGAGAAGCCATTCCTCCGTCTAACAAATTTCCGAAATCAGCTCGTCAATGTCCTTCAAACTAAATCTTCCGAAATCAATTCTTGCCCCTATACTTCCAAAAAAGATAGCGATTTAATAATTAGTGCTTACTAAAAATTGTCGGCGTTTCGTAAAGGCATGATTATGGGGATTGAAGATTTTAAAAAATTGATAAGTTTTTTATTGTAAACGTTTTTATTGTGGGACAAAGTTTATTTTAGGGAAATATTGAGCGCTGTTTCTAAAATAACGTTAAGCACAGTAGGCAAAACGCATGCGATTTCGACGTCTTTCTAACTAGGCCCAATCAGGACTCTGCACTGTTAAACAGACCTTTGGATTGATACACGACACTACTTTTGACATTGCCAGTGAGGGCATTCTCAAATATGTGTATTTAGTGCTCCGAGGGAAAACTGCAATCGTGATTCCTGAACGCTCACTCTCAGGCCTCACACTTTGGTTTTAATGATTGGATCCCCCTAAAATTCATTCAACATTCTTTAGGAAACATGCAATTGGAAAATTCAATAAATTTTTTTTTTTCAATTTTTTCGACCCACCTAAGTGGATATAACCCCTAAAGGTGCATGGGTATTGTAAGAAATTTCTGAAATCAGGTCGTCGGCATCTTTCAAACTGTCGCCAGACACTCCAAACTAAGTTCCTCGTAACAGGTTGCCCCCGAGGTATGCTGTTCGAGAACAACATTTTTTTAAATTGACCAATTGTTCAAATTAAATTCTTCAAAATTAAGCCCACCTCCGAATACAACCCTCTTAAAGAAGTTTGGTTCTGTCCCTCCCCACAAAATTTCTGCAAAAGTCGTTTCTTTCCCTAAAGAGATTCTTTGGTCAGGCTGCTGTTATCTCCAAAAAGATCTTTGAAAATCAAGTCATCTTCGTCCAAACAAAATTTTTCGTTTTTAAGTCATCAGTCAAAAAAGGATGATAGAAATAATAGGTGCCGTGAAGGGCCGCCGAGTTCGGGTACTTCCCGAATTCCCGACTTTCAAGACCAAGGGCTAGAGAATTCAAGCTAATGGAGCCAATACTTTTCAGCTGTCCATTATTACCCTAGGCAACAAATGTTAGGTATGGAAATGTTGATAGTGATTGCAGAAACTGTGGTGTGGTTGTACTAAGACTATATCACATCGTTAAACTCCTCAACACACATTCATTTAATTAAGTCCGATAGCACGCGTTTCGCTAGGAACGAGGCTAGCATCTTCAAACCATGCCTTACTGATTCGGTGCTTCGTTATTAGCGAAACACGTGTGGTAAGGACCAGGACCAGTGTGATACAGTCTCAGTCGTAGAAATGCGGTCTTCGTACGATTGAATATCTCATTGTGGTTGTTATCTCTAGAATTTCATCCTTCGGTTTTTCGGATTGTCGCGCTTTGAATTTTTTAATTTGTTTTCCATTTTCAATTTTCATCGCCGATTTTATTTTAGTTGTTCCCATGTTACTATATATATAAAAAAGATCTCGATGACTCTCTATATAACGACCTAATTAAATTAGATGCGTTAATGGCCAGCTACCAAGTAACTTCAATCGTTGCCGTTGCACTCTACGACTGACAAAGCTTAATCTCTCTCACGGATTGTTGACATATGCAAATTATGCTTACTTTGCGCAGTCACTTGGTAGCTGCCCATTAACGTACCTAATTTAATTAGGTCGTTATATAGAGAGCCATCCAGATTTTATTTTTCTAGAGATTTTGACTCTCGAAAATAGTTTACTATTTTTATGTTAATATCATTTTAATGACTTGCTGTTTAATAATTTTTTATCTCTTATTATCGTATTACCATGATATAATTGTAGCACTTTTCAGTTACCCTAATTTGTTTTTGCATTTTCCAGTCTCCAATTGCGCAGCTTTTGATTTGCGCTTTACAATTATCCAATGTTTTAAATTCTAAATTCCATCAAGCGATTTTTGTTAACCCTTTGATTGTGGAGGAGGTGGATGACACGCGCTTTGAACTCTTAAAGCAATGATATTTCCGTCTTAAACATTGACTATTCTTTGGGCTGTTGGGCACATGAGATTAAAACAATTACCGGACACACGTGCCATACCGATAGCCTTTTATCGGGGGCACGTGTGGGTATATTGTAATATTAATGTACTTTTATTTGCTAAATAATCTATCATTAATTACAATTAAAACTATATCAAAATTCACAGTAAATGTTGGGTTCAGAGTCATGGACGTCCCATGTTCAAATGACATCTTGGTTAATTTTGGGTTCTATTTATACTTTATACCAATACCACGCACGCCACCTTTTAAAGACTTAGTTACCCTGGAGGTATTAGCTTCTTTTTTAAGTCCAGCCAGTGACGGTTAATGGGAGAAAAATATGTAACTAGAAATAAAAATATCGATCATTATAAAAAGCATCGATTAAAAGATAGAAAGAAATGTAAACATTGAAACACATACATTCAACACTTTCACGTTACAAGAAGTCCTAATTAAAAGAAGAATTTCATTGCCGAGTGAGTGTCCATCTTAAGGAGAGGTGCAGCCACAAACTAGACCTCTGTGAGGACTGAAAGTACTAAATATCTGGTTACCTAGACAACAGACGAAGTGTAGTGACTTTTGATGGGAGAAGCGTCCTGATTTTGGAAAAAATGAATGAATGTTTGGTTGACGGCCGGAATGTAAACAACACGCAAAATCAGCGAGATACGATTTTACTAAATTAAAATTAAATTAAAATATAAATTTCACTTATATTTAAAACCAAAAGGTTTTAAAAGAAGTAAATACTAAACACACCACACATTAGGTAATTAATTTGAAGGTATGTAAAATTTTCTAGAAATCTTTGTAAATAAGTTTGTGAAAATAGGTGCTTCATATGATATTAGTAGATAAGAGCTAAGCCGGTGCAATCTAATTTATCTAAATTCTCCGTACAATATTCACATTTCAACCTATAGCTGTTTGAGTTCATATTGATAGCATATAAGGTATTAAACAAGTTGCGAATTTCCCAAAAATAAGACGTATTTCTTTATTAATTTTGCACTCGCAATTTATTTTAAAAACACGAAAATCGGCAATTTGAACAAATGTCAAACGATTTCCTTGAAATAGTTCTAATGTCGACAAGTGTTAGATGACAAGTTGTGCATTAGAGATGTTAGAATAACAAAATACACCGAAATTGTATTAACAATTAAATACAATTGGTTAGCGTAGTTTCATAAGTCTTTCAAAAATATGTCAAAAATCATTGAATTTTTGCGATTTTTCGGATATAATTTGAGAACAAGCAAGCATACAAGTTTAGAAATATTTTTTAGAATCTACTCGTCCGAAGCTTCAATTTGATGTGTCTCGCGATTGGCTTCCGCAAGTTCAAATTTTTTGCAAAATTTCCAAAGGGTACCCCTTTCAAAAATTGCATAAATTTCAACCCTTTCGCATCTAAACGAAACTTCGTGCATTTATTATTTCAAGGATGTAGAACACGATTATTCAATTTAAATTGGTGTGTCTGGTTTACTCGTAATTTATGTCAAGAGCACGAAAATCGGCAATTTTAACGATTTTCAATCGATTTCCTTGAAATGGTTCTAATCTCGACAAGTCCTACATAACAGAATAATGATGATAATATTCGTGACGTTAATAAATTTCTTATATCAAAATCATCTTACAAAGTTGTATCACTATTTGTAGTTCGTTGAAATAAATCTACATTTACACGAAAGGCTATAAATAACACTGCGGCTCTTTTGTGTACCAATACGACAGAGGTCTCGCGTCGACTTTTCAAAAATACGCTGAATACTGGATAAATTCACCTAGTTTAAATACAAAACTTAGTAGGTAGTATAAGGACGAGTGTGGTACCACGACGTTATTAATTTATTATTGGGATGGGAAACATGAAAAACGATCCGATGCACTAGCGAGCGAGTGAAATAGGACAACGCCGAGGCGAAGAAGCGTATAAAGATAGTCGCTTCGTCAATTTATGTATCTAGCGTCGCGAATGGGGTTGAACGTACTAGAAATATTCCCGCTGACAACAAAAACCCACACGCGATCTGGCACAAAACGCAGACACAACATTCGCCGAACTAGGATCATAAATTACGTTATATAAACTGGGGCACTCCATTCCCTCATACGCGTTTCGGGATTCTCCAAGATTCGCGTATAAATTTCCGGAGGACGATCCAATCGAAATTTCGCCCTCCCTTGAATTCAAAAAGATATTTATAATGTCTATCGGAGCCCCGGCGTCAATTGTTCGTAAATTGGGCGCCGCGTATCGACGTACGTTTGATGTTTTTATCAGCGCGACGACGCTGCACGACTTTATGTACCGGCATGCTGCTCCCTGGGGAACACGGATCCCGGATTACCGGATCTCGGAAATTTAAATTTGCAATGGAAATGACTGCCGCGCGCTCCGCGTTCGTTGCATTATTACTTTTGTTTTAGCCGAGCGTTCCGCGACTCTCCGGCATGCTTTATTGGATGCATATACAGCTTAAATAAGCTCGTTTTATCTTCGGCTGTAATTGGTTCCGATTTGGCGAGCTGGCAAACGAGCAGAAGTTATATGCTAATTTCATTTTCTTATGAAGTTGAGTTTATCCAGTGTTTGTAACGTCGCACACCGCCAACTGAGAAATTCTGATTTCGATGAAACTGTACAGACTGAAAGAGTGTCTTGCTATAAGAACAATGCATTTCTTTTAGCGACCGAATCTCCCGATTTCGGCGTACAGCCCCCCTCAAAATTTGCACGATTTTTTAATTTTTGTCAATATCTCGGAAACTATCACAGGTATCTTTCTTTTTTAAAAAAGACGATAGTGAAATTTCAGCTGTGATTGATTGATGTACCTAGATAAGTGTTGTTCTAAATATAAAATACCTTGAATTACTAATTATTTCGACAAGTTTGAAAATGTATATATATAAGATAAAAGTAACTTTATTGGGGTGAGCGGTCTCTTGTATAATAAAAGAAACTCATTTGTTCATTTCTCAATATTTCGCTATATTTTATAGCTTCATCAGGAGTGAACTAGAGTAGATATTGACAAGAAGTCCAATCGTAAATATTACAGGCATTTGAAATTACTATTACTATTGTTTCATGTTAAAATTAAAATTAAAATGATTCGAGGTAATTAAAATCTCTTTAAAATACCTTCTAAAAATTGGCAATTTACATTTTATCGAGCTGGTATTCGAATATCTTATCTTACATAAGTACGGTCAATATCTAGTTAACATTTTTATATATATATATATATATTTAGTGACTCTTTTCACACTTATCTTATATGATCTCTATCACAATTAGATCAATTAAACAAGGCTGGTTGAAATGATAGTTATACTTTCAGAACGTTTACAAACGTCTTCGGAACACCTTCAGTGAAAATATAACTAGATAAATGTATAAACAAACATTTGCTTTTTATTCGCGAACTATGAACAAAATAATTAATGACTAGGATTTCTTGATATATAGCTTTTAATGCTACAAAAATATCTTGAAATATTCCAATAAATGAATCCAATAAAGACATTATAATAACTAAATCAGATAAAGGAGAAAAAGACAATAATTATGTACAAGATTGATTACGACGCTAAGATTAATTCTTTATTGGAAGATAATCAAACTTATTCGGTATTATTATCAGACCCAAGAAATAAATTACAAAATGAAATAAATAAACTAATAACTAGTTGATTTAAAAACATATTTCCAAAGATTTAAATAACCATTTAAAAATTCTAAATTCTATATCTTTTGGAATATACGGTATTCTTAAAATACATAAAGATAATATTCCTTTACGTCCAATCGTAAATTGTATTAACTCCCCACTTACAATCTTTCCAATTGTTTATCTAAAATTTTAAGCAATATTGTAGGTGAAACTACATATAATGTGAAAAATTCATGGGAATTTATAGATTCAGTTAAAAATTAAACAATTTCTAATAATTTCGAATTAATCAGTTTAATTAATCAGCAATAACGGCATTGTGAAAATGAATTGGCATATAAAGTCTATTAATACAGGAAGACATCTAAATTATTTTTCAAAGTTGTCAAAATTACATCAAATTAGTGTAGTTATCGGATTAGTTGATCACGCGGTTAGATTAGCTAATCCTGAATTTAGAGAAAAGAATTTAAACACAGTTAAAGAAATCTTATATAAAAATAATTATCCAAATAGTTTTTACGAAAAAAATAATAAAAAATAGAATCAACAAATTATATAATAGAAGCATTAAAAATAATGACAATTAATGTTATAACGCTATTCCTTATAAAAAAGGTTTAAGCGAACAAATAAAAGAAGAATTTAATAAAAACAATATAAACATAATTTTCATTCCAAATTATAGTAACAGATCTCTTTTTACTAGTACTATATCTAAAATAAACAAACAAAATCAAAGTAATGTAGTTTATAAAAAAACTGTAAAGACTCTGATGGTTGTTACATCGGTCAGACAAAGCAGTATTTAAAGAAAAAGTTGTATAACCATAAATATTCTTTAAATAATGATTTTGGCGCAATGACCGCTGTAACAAAACATTACAAGGATCTGGGGTATTACTTTGATTTTGAATACACAATTATATTAAAAACAGAGAATAATTATAAAAAGACTAATATACGAAATGATAAATATACAGAAAGACACTAAAACTATTAATTTCAGAAGCGATGTTCAAAATTTAAGTAATGTATACAGCAATTTGTTAAAATGACATTTACATTTCTGACGAAGGAAACGTTTGGCTAGGTTTTTGATTCGGGCTTTCCCTAGTCCTTGAACAGAATTGTTAAGGTTTCGACAAACATTTTTGATATAAGGTTTTCTCTGAGTATTTTCATAGTTTGTATGTGTGTTTGCACATTAAATCAATTATTTATAATTTATATATATATACAAAAAAAATTTGCATATTCTATATATCAAGAAATTCTAGTCATTAGTTATTTTGTTGATAGTTCCCGAATAAGAAACAAATGTTTGTTTATACATTTATCTAGTTATATTTTCGCTGAAGAAGGTGTTCCGATAACGTTTGTAAACGTTTTGGCAATTTAACTATCATTTCAACCAGTCTTATTTAATTGTATTATTTATTTATTGACCTAATTGTGGTAGGAAACTATCATATAAGATAAGTTTGAAAGAAATACGAAATATATTCAGATAGATATGATTAAATATTTAAGTACTTAATATAGATAAATAGTAATAAACAAAAACACACGCGTTGTGTCACGTATACCGGTGTAGGAATAAGATCGCCGTTCCGAACGATATATCAGTGTAAATTTATAGTTTGCCATCCCTGTAATTGGGGAATTCGGCCGCTAAAAAGAATTGGGTTGTTCTTATAGCAAGGTACTGTTTCAGTGTACAGTTTCATCTAAATCAGAATTTCTCAGATGGCGGTATTCCCTTGTAAGCTAATATTTCAACAGCTTTTGTCATCAGTCAATAAAAGTTCCATTTAATCCAAAGTGGTATTAAGAGAACATCGGTAACCTTCTCACCGAACCAAATTCGGTCTGGAAGGTTTAAAGATGTTAACTCCGTTGGTAGTGAAACATGTCTCACCAGATTTAATTAAATCAGAATCACAGTCCATGCAATCACTATCAATTGGTGTGAAGGTATAAATTTATTATCCATATTTACTGAGATGACTTTCATCACCATCGCATTATCTTCCCTTCCTTCAAATTGCTGTGTTTATAATACATACATACAAACCGCCGATAGGTAAATGTGAAAAGTTAATCAATTCGGTAAACGTATTGGCACTATTAATCTATTGTTCGTTGTCCGCCCGACTATGTTGTTCTATGTTAATTCGATCAATTTGCTTTGACAGCTCGCTCTTTGAGGCGAGGTTTCCACGTCAAATTTGCAGAAATAGTTCCATTTCGCGAGCCAAAATTCTCTTTTATCTAAAATTGTCTGTAGGATTACACGAGCAGATCTCATCTGTTTACGATGGACGCGTAGCTTTATGGAGTAGGTATGTGAATTTCGAAATCGGTCAAAGGTAGCATCGGTATCATTCCTTTGTACGGTATTCGATATAGAAAATATCTTCCGCATTTTTCGCGACTGAGAAATACTTTAAATTGTTTTATTTTTGTATGACTGAGTGGAACGCGAGCATTTTTCGAGGTCGGTGCTAGCTTTGTCATTATAACTTTTATCACGTTTGTGATTTACCATTTGATATTACAATTGTTCAGTGCACGAAGCAGTGCTCAAACGATTGAGTTGGTATTTTGTATAGAATATAGGTAAAGGGATGTTCACGTAAAAATGTCCTTAGAACTTGGGACGGCAATGCTACGATTTCAAAAATAAGTGGATGATTCAACATAGTAATGATGATCTTGTATTGTATCAGGTTACAGGGTCATGAGTAGACTAGGCAAATATGCGGTATGATGAGTCATCGGTCCTTTGTCCTCTGTAATATAATATTACATTGTGAAAAGGACGGCTGGCTCATCGTACCGCATATTTACCCAGTTTAGTCATGATCTTGTATAATGGCCCAAATTTGCTACAAAATTTTCGTTGGGATCCGATTATTAATCCTGCTGTTAGATTAAAAAATATACGAATCTTGTATTAAGAGACCAATTGGACCATACTACACAAATGCAAACTTTTTATGGAAATTGATTGAATCCTTTAATGTAATTTATAAATATAATTATGAACCGTTAATAATTGAACTTTGCCATCCATTTATCGGCTAATTGTGCGCTCTAATGTATTTCTGTTTGCTCGAGCGTCCAGCTGGTTTGTGTTGTTGTATTTGTTGCTATCGTTCCTTGTAAAAGGAATTCGCTTTGATTTGTATAAAGTTGAAAATAAGCGGATATATCTACCGCTTTGAATGTATACATACTTTTTCTGAGATTGATGCTTCATGGGCACCGGCTGATTAAAATCGCAGGAGGCCAGAGTTTTTACGGAAACCAGCGCTTTCTTTGGCTAACGCGCATATGATAAAATGGAGGCGATTACCTCAACAACAGTTTTCAGCGAAATTATTGACTGATATACAAATGTCATCCTCGAATTTTGCAAGCTCTTCAAACATTGCTTCTTCTAAAGCGGGGGCAAGAAAGCGGGGAATATGTAGTTGCTTCAAGGCTAAGTTCGATATAGAATGCCACATTTGCGGAAATTTTATTTGCAAAACAAACCGCAAAATATTTTGTTTAGCATGTAATGAAACACACCTTCAATAAAAGCATACTTTTTTGTAAATAAGCTTAGTATTTTGTATTCTATCAAATATTCAGTGGACCAAATGGTCCGTGATACAAGATAAGTAACCTTTTAATTTTTTCAGTTCAGGCTTATGTCAAGTACTTAATATTATGGATTTAGGCTTGTTACAAAAATAAAACACGTGAGTCGAAAGTTCAAAGCAATATATTATACCGCTAAAGGGTTATAGAGATTACAAAAAAAAAATTGGATCAAATGGGCTTAATCTAACAGCGGGGTTAAGAGTAGAAAAAATTTTGAAAAAAATCATCTAGTTTAATTTCGTTGTACGTTGTAAATTTCGACAAGGATAAGTAGATTTTATTTCACATCACTATTAACTATCTATACTTTTTTTTTTCGAAGTGCCCAGCTGAAAATATTAACAAAAAGAGAACGTAAACGTTGAACACTTGAACTAAATATACTGGCTTTCCTTGAGTTGGAAATTAATCTGAGATAATGATAGAAATTCTGAACTAAATTTGATCTTCACAAAAGAAAAATATATAAGTACTAGGAAAAAATATCATGAAGCTGTGAACAAGCGCAGAGCAACACCACCAACTTTAGAAGTGTAGACGAAAGATGGGGAGTTTTCAAAGATAGAGTAAAGGAGGCTACACGAGAACGTTCTGGAGGAAAGGAAATTGAAAGTAACGACAAAAAGGACCAGCGTGGTGGTCTTAAGAAATAATATCGGGGGTGAAGGAAATGAAGAGTAAGTGGAAGAAGGATTTAATTATAAGAAACCTAATAGACTACGACAGATGCAAGGAAGAAAAAAGGAAAAGAAATAAAGTAGTTAATATTAATAAACATGCAACAGGCACAGATAAGTCAAAAGAAAAAGGAGAATTTAAAATTACCAAATGTTGAACTAAAAAGACAAAGAATCCAATTTAAGGTTACATTATATGTGAGGAAGTAGAGGAAAAAGATGACACAGTGCATAAAATGCCACCCTTTAGTTCATGCAGAATGTCTATTCTTGCCTCATTTGTGTCTCAGCTTGCGCTTTGTAGACCCCGGACAGTCTTTTATGTTTTACCTTAGGTTTCTGGTTTTGGACTTTACTTCTGGGGAGCTTATCAAAGTCACCATACGTAGAGCTCTAGAAAATGGGTGTAGAAGTTTATATGGAAATATATGCGGAGTACGCCCTATGTTGCTTGTGGGTTGCTCTTATTCTTAGTACTGCTCCTTCCCTCTGGGGCTTTACGGGTACGAGCGCTTTCTACGGTTTCGCCCTAGAATTTATTGAAAGCACACAAACCTTTGCACCACGTCAATGGGTCAAATACAGGTAAGATAGTTCGAGTTGGAGGAAGTTATTAAAATTGCGTTCTAGCGCTATAGTCGCCTAAAGAATTCAACTTAAAGATTTATGGGGGTGCCGACTTATAGAGATTCGACTATATTAAAAATGTTTAGGTGATCCAAGTCGGCAACTCTTCTTTATATATAAGTATACCCAGCACTACCAAGCCAAGAAGGCTCCATTTTTGTTTATCCATTGTTGTCCTTCTCCAGTCACTTATCTCCATCTCCTTCAAGTCCCTCTCCACAGCCTGCAGGCATTTAATTCGCGATCTTCTTCTTCTTCTTCTTTCCGATATTGCCCTCGTCAACACCTGCACCGCCAGCCCGTCCTTCTTCTTCCTCGCCACATTCCTCAGCTGTCTCATTATCTGAGCTCTATCCATACAAGTTATGGATTGTTCTCTATATAGTTCCATCAGTTCTTCGCTTGGCTTCCTCCTCCAGGGGCTCTCCAGTTCTTTCCCATCTTATAGCCTTTTCAAGACTTTCCTTTCAAAAATTTCTAACGCAGATCTATTCTTTGATTCACTTTCCATCTTTTGTATCCATATGTAACCATTGGTCTTATTATTATACTGTAAATTCTATCTTTTTTGAAATATTCTTTGACATTATTAATTCCGTACTGAATTTCAGTTTCTTCCTCTCCTGTGTTTGTTATTCTATCCCCAGATAGTTAAATTTTGTTACTTCTTCCAATTCACACATTGCATTTTCCATTCTTAGTCCCATTTTACTGCTTCGTTGAGTTCCCGTTGTCTTCCCTATTCTCATTATCTTTGTTTTACTGTTATCGTTAATCCAAAATCCCCTTACCTTTGGCCGACTACTCCAATTTTCTAAACACATTTCTTAAATGTTCTTGCGTTGGAGATTCCAAGACCCTTCTTTAACAATAAAAATAATTGAGGGTATAATTTCATCAGAGGAAAATTGAAATCAGAATCCTAATGACCGCAGTCAGGATCCCAATCATCATCATAATCAGGATCTCAATTAGTTGTTTGTAAGGGCCAAGTGTCCGACATTGCACTTATAGGTACACTTGATCTCAGAGAATATTCGCACATCCAACTAGAATTTGGCAAAACCTAAAGGAAGTGCACCTCTAGCAGTGATTTCTAATGTGGCAAACATCGTATTCGAGGAGCCATGCTAGGTTTTGATCTGCAATTGAAAACGACCTTTAGGCCCAGAGGCTGACATGAGAGCCATCACGCCACTTAGCCCGACATCTCAGTTGTGGACGAAATTAAAATCCCAAACGTAATAGTTATCATGGTCCTAATCATGATCGCAACTAGTGTCATTGCGATTGTAATCATGATCATAGCTGCGGTCGTAACCACGATCCCTAACCATAGATAAATCACCATTTTAATTGCATTCGCAATCATGATCTAGTAATCAGGATCCCAGCAATGATCGCAAGGGTCAATGATCATAAAATTTCAGTTATGATTCCTATCATCGTTGTTATGAGGATCGTAGTCAGATCCCTAATCATGACAACCACGATCGTAGTCAGGATTCTAATCACGAGTGTAATCATGATCAAAATAACTTTAATCTAACTCATAATCTTGATCATAAACATAATCGTAATTTTGGTGATGATCATAATGCTTGGATTTCCTTCAAATTTCCTATGTGAATGCTATCGATGGCGTAGAATCCCTTTCGTTCAAATTGACGTAACGTTAGCGTTAACGGTTCGACTGAAATCGCTGATAAATTTTGAGAAGTCAAGCAAAAAATTTTTTAGCTTCTGAGCAAATTTCTTGTACGCTCACGACGTTCTGCAACCGAAAATAGCAAACGAAGAGGAAATCAGCTCGAGATGAAATCACGGCAGTTTATTAAAAACTTTTCGTACTCCCATTTTTTGCATATATACGGGATCTTGATGACCATTCTCTCGATCTAATTAATTTCTTTCAAAGTTCAAGATTAAAATACAATACTTGGAAATTAATTTCCATTTTCGATTGCACCATTTTTTAATTTGATTTTGTTTGACTTTTTCAGAAGATTTCATTTATGCGAGGTTTCTTTAGTGATGATCGTTGTGGATGAAATTGTCGAAAGTTTAAGGAATGTAGGTTTGCGTGGGTAGCCGATGTCAGCGTTCTCCTTTTATGTTTGAGTTTTAAAATAAAAGCTGTTTACATTTCCTTTTTTATGTAATAAAATTTGTTAGCCCACAAAATCTTTAGTTTTAAACGTTAATATACTGAGTGGTGCGAGTTAAGGCAAATAGAATTGGGTTTCTGCGGTAACCTGAGAGTAATGCGTGCAAAAAGGGCAAACGGCTTCTCCTTATTATTCCAGGTGAATAAAAGCAAGTAGGAAATCTTTGTTTAAAAAGTTTCTTGCGTACGTGAGGCTAATTTGTTCGAAAAGTTCCTTGTATCTCGCATCGTTACTGACTTAGGCCGTTTTAACTACATCCGTCTTTCTTCCTCGCCACCATTAAAACCATCATCATATCGCCACCGTCGTCGTCGTCGTAATGCAGCAACGATGAAAAAGCGGAGGGGTGAATTTATATAGAGGTGGGCGTTTTAACGAAACTCCTTTGTCGTGACGAGTTGCGTCGGCGGCACGCAAAAAGGGCTTTGAAAGGACGAGGCGTGCGCCGCGGAGGCTTTTCTCGACATATCATATTTTCTTAACGTAAATTTCAGTAGGAATTTAACGAAATTAATTTTCGAGCGGGTAGCTAACGTAAACTTCCTTCTGGTTATCAGAAGAAAAGGAGAAGCGTACCTACGAGAAGGACGATAATGACATCTGCGTAATTTTTT
The DNA here is from genome assembly GCA_038088585.1 of Chrysina gloriosa. Lineage (NCBI taxonomy): Eukaryota > Metazoa > Arthropoda > Insecta > Coleoptera > Scarabaeidae > Chrysina > Chrysina gloriosa. Next base: position 21,444,802 of record CM076093.1, on the reverse strand, counting down.
CATATCCGAATTTGTTTTGTTCTTCTTTGTGGGTAAGGTCGTCTTTCCCTTTGAGGTCAAATCAACTTGCTAATAAAACAAAAGACTGTCAGTCGTTGGATTTTCCCTTCGAATTCTTTCTTTCCACGTCTTCGGGTTAACAAGTCAAAAATAAGTGGATAAGAGTTTTTTATTTAAGAAAATTAAACGAAGGTAATCAGGGAGATGTAGATAGCAGAGGTAAACAGCTGACATGGCAGATATAAAATGCAAACCGTGCGCCGTCAATCACCTACCAGCGTCTCAGACAAATTATTAGAAGGCAACGGCACGCAAAGCAGACAGCCGCCTTGATAAATACGCGCGATATGTCACGAGCAATGGCGCGTATTAGATTTTCGGCTTATACGTTTCACTTTTCCCCTTTTCATTTCTGCGCTGGAAGAGGCGAGATTTCGCTTCACGCCGCATCGAAAACGAGCGAACGAGGATCGAAGACGCTTTGACATCGGCGACGTCTGCGAAGAACGCGCGGATCATTGATGAATACATCATCATGTATGTATCATTTGTTTCGCGTGATTTATCAATTTCTATTTCTTATTAAAAATTCTTCATATAAATACTGCGATTTATCTTCGTTAGGGTGTAATCGAATGCAAGGCAGTACACGCTGTAGTACTTAGGTGGTGGAGTGGGAAATGTATCAAGTTAAATGTGATTGATTATCTGGATCGTGTCGCCGTTGAAATCATCATCAATTCTTTAATTATGTCTTTCAGGAATACTGATGATGGATGTTAAAACTGACTATGATTGTATTGTAACGTAGTCATCTTCTAAACGCTGAATAAATTCCAAATGCATCATTTATCAGGTGCGATAACCCTGTAACTATAAATTCCCTTACGGCAATGCAATAACATACCGTGTGATGTAGAAGTAGTTTTTTATTTTTGTACCAATATCGTGTTGAGTATCTTCTGCTATTTACGACTTCATGACACGGTTTATTACACACTCCAACAGACATAGTTGTGTTAATCATCCAGACGTTTTTCGCTATATATGTGGGGAATAATTAAGAAAGAGTATAAATCCAAATTTGTGAGTTTGTGAAAAAGACATACTTGGCCTATTTTGGTGTTTATGTAGGAGATCAAGATAAAACTTGGGCGCCACATGTTGCTTGTAAATCATGTGTTGAGAACCTGGGCCAGTGGACAGAAGGACAAAGAAAGTGTTTGAAATTTGGGATTCCAATGGTATGGAGGGAACCAAGAAACCATTTTGACAATTGTTACTTTTGTTTAGTGAATATAAAGGGTATTAATCTGAATAATCGACATAAGTGGACATATCCCAATTTGGATTCAGCGAGAAGACCTATTACACATTCAGAAGAAATACCAGCTCCAATATTTAGTAACCTACATATATAGACCATATTTCCGGAAACAAAAATTACGTATTACCGTAACAGAGGAAAAGATCTTTTGCCATTTTATTCTCAGGATAGATAACTTGGTATTTTGCAACGACATAAAAGGACTGTTACAGCAAATGGGTAAATCAGAGTACACATCAACTGATTGGCGACTTTTTATAGACAGCTCCAAAAGTAGTCTGAAGTGTGTCCTTCTACACAATGAAAACAAATATGAAAGTATTCAATTGGGCATTCCACAAGGATGAAAGAGGATTATAAAACAATATCTCTACTTGCAAAAGAAAGTAACTATTACAAAAATGGGTGGATGATATGCGTTGATCTAAAAATGACAAATTTCCTTTTAGGACAGCAATGTGGATAAACAAAATATCGGTGTTTTTTGTGTCTTTGCGACACCAGAGCGAAAGATCAACATTGGATAAAAGGAAATTGGCCTAACAGGGACGCTCTAGTAGAGGGAGAAGCCATTGTTATTGATAAAGCATTAGTGGAACGAGAAAAATGATTTTACCTCCCTTGCACATTTAGCTAATTAAACAATTTGTGAAAGCCTTAGATCAAAATGGTCTTTGTTTTCAATACTTGGCAAATCAGTTCCCTGCCGTCAGGAATAAAAAATTAAAAGCAGGAATATTTGATGGACCTCAGATGAAGCAATATATAAAAGACCCACACTTCCCAGAATCAACGACTGAAATTGAGTTCAATGCATGGTCTTCTTTTGTTAAAATTGTGCAAAACTTTCTTGGTAATTATAAGTCTAAAAATTACGAACAAATAGTGGAAGATATGCTTAGGAACTTTCAAATTTTAGGTTGCCATACGAGCATAAGGTCCATTACCTCCATAATCATTCAGAGATATTTCATGCAAGTCTTGACGACTTTAGTGAGGAACAGGGCGGATGATTCCACCAGGATATCAGAATAATGGAAAAAAGTACCAGAGCCAATGGACACACACATGATGGCTGATTACTGCTGAGGTATAAAAAGAGACAAACCCTTTCAGACATACGGAAGAAAAGCGCTCAAACAAAAGTTCTGAAATTATGTAGTTACCAACTACCGTAAATATTTATTTTGGGTAATAACATTTGTAAATATTTCGTTTATAGAATAAACTTATTTTCTTTTTTATTTGTGCGTTTTTATAGGTTGTATTGGAATCAATATATCAATATTTATATGCAGGGACAAGACTAGCTAAATACAAATACGTGCTCAAATCTTTTGAAGATGAGCTAATAGAGAAAATCTGATGGTATTTTTGGATTCAGCGCACCAAAGTTAGTTAAGAACAGTCAAAAGAAGTCCAACAGCAAAATATGTGTTGACCAGTGCTATCGAATATAAAAGTCTATAGATATCACCCTGGCCTATTCCGTCCCAAATGACCTAGATTTCTTGTTGCAGAACATCCAGAGTCAACGGTTGATAGGTGAATTCTTTAGCCTCTCATCCACAATGTCCCACATACGTTCCATGGGGCAAAGATCTAGAGATCTTGGTGGATGAAGTAGAAGGTTGACCCGGTTCTCTTTCAAACAGTTCGACGCAGTACTCTTGCAGTATCGGGCGAACTTTGTCTTGAAATTGAGGTTTTTTCAGCGCTTAAAGAAATGGATGAACATGGAGCTGGACCACTTCCTGAATGTATCACTGGGCGGTCATATTATACTTAGGCAATAAAACTTCATATCATAACTCCCACAGTACGTCTAACATATTTCTGGACTAAACATTGAGCGTAGAATTACACGCGGTCTGAATCTCTACGTCTTCGTCTAACCCTCATACGGTCATAATGTGTTCCCAAACAGAATCTTGATTCGTCCCTCAAAACGATATGACTCCAGTCGATGTATTCGACTGAAGTCTTCTTATGCACCAAATTAAACGTTGTTAGCGGCAAATCAAAAGGTTGAATTCGGCGATGAACATTATGAAGCGATATTCGACGGCCAGCATCTTGAAGCCATTCCTTACCAATAGACCTGTTTATCAGAGAATGGACTTTACATCCAACAGTCCTTGACAGCGATCATCCTATACGGTTCTTCTTTACGCGCATTGGAGCTTCAGTCTTGACCTTTCTATTATTATATCATTTGCTACATTTATCTTGGCATTCTCTTCTCCACGGTAAAATTGAACACCCTCCCACTCACGTCGTGCCACAAACTTCTGCTTCCACGCCGCGTTCTAACAGCGGTACGACCGCCACCCCTCCTCCTTATATAAGTCGCGCCACTCAGAGTCCGGGTCAGTCTTCAAGTGACAGCAATACGATTAACATCGGCAAGCAGCCCTGAAGATGTCCCTTGCAATAGTGGACGAAACGTCGGCACCCACGCCAAACCAGACGCGGTTCCAACCCGGAAACCAAGTTAGACATTGTGATTTTCGACCGCGGAAGCCTACACCTGAGATTACCTTTATATTACCATTGACAGATTCTAATTAACGTCGCATAATTTTCGTTTAAGAGGTTTGCTATTTCTCTTCGGTTTATTTGGAAATAGCTTACTGAACTAAAATTTCCACAGTGTCCTATTGTAGGCATTATGATAAAGCAAAAACACGTTAAATTAAACCAGCAGATAAAAGCAATGGAAAAGGAATGCATGACAAACGATACCATGTGACTTAAAAATTAGTTATTTTTTAAATATTCTCTCTAATAAACTATAACACTGGAAGTGGGAAATGACAATATCGATTTTGGACGAAACTTTCCATATACCCCAAGTACAGGATAAATCGGTTGGAATCGATCAGTTTGCTGTTGTCGAGCACACAGTAACACAATGGGCGGCTATCAGGACGGATTTGTTCGAAACTAATGCGCCCCCACAGATACGGTAATCGTATTTCCCGGTTTGTTATATAAAGATGGCAAGGTGCCATGGCCAATGTTCTGTGAAAAGAAAAGTCATTTTATCCTGGAGTTGCTTTGTTTTGATCACATTTAAATAGTTCGGATCAGAAGAAATAGAAGCAACTGCAGTATCTGGAATAGAAAATACGGATTGAGCTGTGGAAAGGAGATACGAAAACTTTCGTGCATGAGACAAAGAAAGAATGTGAGGGCAATTTTAGAAGTAGCGAGGAACCGGAAACGATGGTTAGGATTGGATCAAGAGTTATAAATGTTACATTCCAGGAACTTTCTGTAGGCTAGCTTTAAGGTTTGGATAATTATCTGATCCATTGGATGCCCGTGGTAAGTAATGTTGGGGGACAAAAATATAATTTTTGTAATATCTAGGACAATTTTGGGATGCGGTGTCACATTGTCCAAAAACAGTCGCATTCTTCTACCTCATTTCTTTCGCCGAACTTAGCCATAACGTCATAACACGCGCCCATTCTAGATAGTTTTAGGCGTCCCCTCAGCAATGTAAAAAAATATTTCAAAATAATTGAAAAAATATCACACCAAAGCCTGTTGGATATTTAAATACCCATGCCTTATCCCAGGTGTACGATGAGATATTTTTTTGTCGTTCCAAGCAACTTCTACGGACCCCCAGGAAAATACTTAAAAATTTCGTAACAATCGAGCAAGCGGTTCAATGGGCGGGCATTAATGGCTTAAGGGTGTTTGGTACTTTTCTTCAAGATCGGTTAAATTTAAATGTTTTTATTGGTTCCAAAACTGTTTTGCAAATTGTATATCTGACCTTTAAAAGTAGTGTATGTAACGATAAAATACTAGTCTTTTACAATGTTAGAACTTCTACATCTTTATTTTTTTTTCAATCATAAGTAAAAAACCAGTAAGTTTACGGGCTCGATATTTTGCATACCGTGTATTCGTTACGATAGCTACGTCATATTGGCGAGCTTTTTTGTAAATTCCTTTGTTATCGTTGTTTTCTTGAAGTCCAAAAATGACATTAAGCCAATGGTCATTTTTCTATTCCTTAATTGAGGTTAAACTCAACAACAAACAAAAAATTTACGAAAAAGCTCGCCGATAAGACGTAGCTATTGTAACGAATACGTGGTATGCCAAATTTTGGGCCCCTAAACTTACTGGTTCTTTCCTTACGATTGAAATAAAATTAAAGCTGTAGAAGCTCTTAACATTGTAAAAACTAGTATTTTATCGTTACACACACTACTTTTAAAGGTCAGATATACAATTTTCAAAATAATTTTGGAACCAATAAAAAAAGTTTAACCGATCTTGAAAAATGTACCGAACATACTTAAAGGTGAGCGTTTTTAAAAGGTCGCCCAAAACATAAGTTTTACTGTATATGTCAGATAATATATATTTTAATACGCCTTTTAGTTATAAAACCGTTACACATCGATCGCCTCAGCTTTTTATTGAAAGTTGCAATTTCCTTGAGGAAATAGCAGATGTAAGCATTAATCAAACGCATTTTCCTCCAAATCACTGTTTTGCTTACTCCTAATCAATACTCTGTTTCCTTCAACTGAGAGTTTAACACCTCCTCGCACTTTAATCGAGGCGTGAAGCTCTGATTTGTCTCCGGCACGTTGTTCCCCAAATTTTCGGAATTAACGTCATCGGACCTATTCAATCCCGAGTACCTGCGCTCTTGCTCCGGTTAAGCCGGTCCTCGCCATAGGGCTCGAAATACTCTGCGGTGCGCTCCTATAGAATAGAGCGTAAAATTCTATCCGACTAGAATTCCATCGGCGTCTCATTAAGGGGAGCGGAATAATTTAGAAAATGGAATGTCCGCGTGTCGACGAACACGACGTCTCACTATTTTAATCTTCCGGATCTAAATGAACGCGCTCGAGAATTCGAAATTGTTATTTAGCTTGGATCGGGTTGGATTCGGATGATGATTTTCTATCTGCAAGCTTTTCGTCGTTAATTTAATTATGGATAAGATAATGGAAAAATTACCGAGGACATTGGGATACAAAATGGCAGAAACCTACTTCCAAGTGGTGTGCTACGCTGACGATGCGGTTCTCAGTGCGAAGGATCAGGGGATAATTTACAGAAGCTTTTCCACATTCTTCACCAAGAAGCTACCAGACTAAACATGAATATTAAGATCAATAAAACTAAGTGCACAACAGCAGCTAACGAGCCTACAAGATATAGAAATAAATAAAAAAATAATTGAGCAATCAATCAATTTACATATCTGGGAGACTACTAGGGATAGGAACCTACAGCGAGAAATAATAAAGGCATCCCTTATTTCAGATTACCGAAAAAATTTCAAATAGAAGAATACATATTTAAATACAGAACTGTAAATGAAGAATTACAAACGCTCGGTTAGACCTATATTGAAGTATGCAACTGAAGCAAAAGCTGACACCACCAAGACCACGCAAATGATGCGTACTGTAGAGATAAAAGTAATAAGAACTATCCACGGGAAAACACTATAGGATAGAATCAGAAACGAAGATCTTAGAAAACAAAGCGGAAAGAAGATGTACCCAAATGACCCAGAGAAAGAAGATGGTTCTGGACTAACATGTGGATAAAATGGAAGATAGCCGACGGGCAAACAAGGGAAGAGCAAATACATCAGTGGGAAGAAGAGCACGAGGAAGACCCTAAGCGCTGGAAACAATGCTTCTTTGGGTTGAACCGGAAATAGTCTACCTATATGAGAAACTTTATACAAAGAAGAAGAAATTTTGGGAATCGAATAGTCAAAGCAAAAGATTCCATCAGCCTCATGTAAATCGCAGTGAGAGATAACTTGGGACTCATTGGACGGTCAAAATACTTAGCAGCCTTTCAAGATCAGTTAAATTCGAGGAACGTGCGATTCCGAATTTTGGTGAGCAAATTGCTGTTCTGACTTCTTTTGTTTGATGCCATAAGTAAATTTCGATATCACCAATGTACGTATTGTAGGAGTAATTTTATGTAACAGTGCCAAATTTTTATAAAATCCATCTACTTTGAGTTTTTACGCAAAGTTTCGATAATTTCCAAGCACTTTTCCGAGGAAAATTTTGGCTAAAACCACAGATTTTGGTCGATTTTGTTCAAAATTTGGGTCGTTTTAGACCTCGACGATAGTTTTCATTTTGCACGACTTCCATTCCTTCATAGCCATTAGTTTTCGAAATCTTGTCCACCTAAGAATACTCTGCCAGCTTTTCGTTGTTTGGTTCGTTGTACTTGGAATTTTACGCAGTGGAACAGTAATTTTAAATAAAATTCGTCGATTAAATTCTCGTCAAGTTTCGATAATCTTATGACTCGTAGTCCAGAAGAAAAAATAGTCAAAAAATGGGTTTGGTCCGATTTTGCTTAACCCTAGAAGGTCATTCTTCGTCGAATCGGCGACGCATGTTCAAAAATTGTAGAGTATTTTCCTTATTTACAACTACTTACTCATTATTCGTACAGCTTCTGTCAGTGTCTTGCTCATGGTGTCTGCACGTGCTGGATCCGTTTTTAGATATTTGCGTCATTGAAACGACGAAGTATGAACTTTGTGCAAATTTTAGAGTTTTTACATACAACAACATTCAGAACGTCGGTGCGAGAGAATATTGCAAGTACATATATTGTTGAGTAATGTAGAACACAATGAGAATATGCCCCAAGAACCAACATCAAAGAAACGGAAGATGTATCCATCTTTTAAACGTCGAATGACAAAATAATCCTACTGAAAATGTGATAAAAGCTTGTGTGGGGAGCACAAAATAGAACTTTTTCATCTATAAAGTGAAGACTGATAATTATAAAAAAGGTCTTCCTATTTTATTTAATATGTAAGTTTCAAAATGGAAACACATTTAATGAATTACACGCTTTTAAGTTTGTATTTTTCTAATATTTTAAGTAACTTTGTATAAAACAAGCCAATGAATTAGTGCTGTGAAATTCTATTCATCATCGTCGTCGATTTGAACAGGAGTGGCACTTATATACACACCAAGAATAAGTATGAATTTCTAGGGTTAATTCCTGTTGGTTTTCCAAATATGGGGGTTCAGTATTTAGATGAACAAAGATTTGAGTTTTGATAACTTGGGAATATTTTACTGGCTCTTTTCGATAACATCACCGTGTTCTACGAACAACTTTGCATGAACGCACAAATGTTCAACAAAATCCCTGAAATGATTACTCTGCTATATTTTCCTATCAACCAACGGTCGAACGTCAAATTTCGATTTTTTCGCTCATTAGCCATTTCCTCATTTTCCTGGTGAACAAATTCAATAACTTTTACGTTTGCGTACTCGGTTCTCCGTAAATCCGTCAGGGCGTTTAAATACCTACAAAATATCCGTTTCAAAAATTATAAATTGTTTAACTTATTCCCTGAACTCGCAGCATATGAAATTATTAATGCTAACCACGCGAGCTCTCGAATAAACGCTTAAACAAACTTCAAAGTAATAAATTTAGAAAGTTTGCCGGAATTAGTTTCGTCTAGGTCCTTTTCTCGTACCACCAGCGAGATTTGAGGTGAAATATGAAACAATTTACCGACCACAGCGTCGGCGTCGTTATGATGGTTATGCATAACGGGAAAACTTCGACGTCGTCCTTATCACATTTCGGTTTATTGGGGAAAAAGGTAAAGCACGGATTGCGCGGACGTTGAATACCGCAACCGTAAAATGACGCGAATTTATCACGTCGATCGGACGAAACAAAAAGAGGAAACGAATTTAGCCCCCGACGTCATTTTATTGGGGTGTCCGTCGACGAACGCGTCTCGCTAAAATCGTTAATCGATATGCGTGTTTCGAGGTTGTCGACTATGATGGAATCCGATTAGGAAGTGGCGCTGATTTTTTCCCGAGTTTCCGCGTGATCGGGGGCCGAAAGCGTACGCGTAGGTAGAAAGAGCTAAAAACTGGTTTAGTGGAAAACGTCCAAACGTGGGCGAGAGATGTAATCTTTATTTTTTAATGCGAGTCTGGATGAAATTCACCGTGGGAAGTCGGAAAATTGCTTCCAATGCAAAGGGTTAGTTTTAATGCAGTAACATATGGGATAATAAAAAGACATTTTTACAGGAAAATGCTGTTAAATTTGTACAATTAGTTATTGTTTTGTGAGTGAAATTAGTGAATTGGAACTGGGGACACAATATGTTTAGCCACATGGAGGAGTCCTTATCTCTTACTTTGTTACGCCCAATTTGTCACACAGCGTTCCGGTTTGTTACTTGAGACCTCTCGCTTCAACTTCTGATGTGCAGATGGCGCCCTGTTTCCGTAGTTTTGATACAACTCGTGCCTTTTGGATGCACGTGTTGGGGATTCGGTTTTCGCTCTTAAATCTCGCTTGTCGAGGATCTGTACGCGAATTCGACTCTGGGAAGTTTCGCACTATCGTTGTGTGACTCTGGGAGTTACGCTTCCCCAGTGTTACTGTTCGAACTACCGCCAACGTTGTGCATTGTGAGATTAGCAGATTGAGGCAGATGTGGGTGCAGTCGGAAATCAAACCTTGACGCGAAGGACAGTAGAGCGCTTTGTCGGATTTTAGCTAAAGAAAACAGAATTGCAGAGTTGCAAAGTTGAATGAAAGGTTAAATACCCTGTTTGAGTAAAAATTATTCGGTTTAACCCCCACGAAGATAATATTCATGACAAAGGATCCTAAAAGTTAAAAAAATACTTGCCAAACCGTAATTTGGACTGTAACAACCTTTGCCAAGTCAGCCACCACACTTAAGCTTTATTGAACCTGTCTGAAATATTCTTGAACAGAGTATTAGTAATAGATAACCAACCTCTGCCTCCGTCGGGGACTTGGTAGCTACCTTAACCGGAAAAAAATCGATATAAACGTTGGAAATCAAACTTGTCTGTTTCTCCAGGACTACCAGTAGTGTATTACGCACAAAAGACGATCCTACTACTTATGAATACAAGAATTTATCTAGTCGGTGTTCAAGTGATTCTATCCAAACTCCCGTATTTTAAGACCTTTGTTTCAGGATCCCATTAGATTGTATGGAAGAGGACGACACCTTTCACTTGATAATACTGTCTGACGGAAACTCTACACTCTAGAGAGAACATCTCGACGCGGCGTGGTACATCTGTGCGGGCTCTCGAAATACACACAAAGGCTCCCTCGTTCGATATCGAGAACGTACTTAGACTTTAAAGTTGGTAATATTGACGAGGTACTTTGGTAAAGTACCTATCATACAGAACAGTTAATATATGTATATAAGAAATGTAGTCGGGAAATGCTTCGATATTTTGATGTTATTAAATGTTAAGGGCGTAACGCCCTTTTGTATAAATTGATGGATGATCCACTTTTTATAACCGCATAGACAAAAAGTAAATTTAATGGAGTAAGATATACGAAGATGGCAAATTCTATCGATCACGTTGTTGAAAAAGCATAGCTTAGCATTTAAAGCCCATTGCTGTTCTCGATTATAATAGATAAAGCTATAAAGATTGCTACAAGACAAATGGAACCACTAAAGATGGGTGATTGGAAAATGAATGCGACTAACTTGTGTGAATTGATGTTTGAAGACGATATGGTTATTCTAGCCGAGTTAGAAGAAGTGCTTCAAAGGAATCTTGAAACAAAGGAATCACGGAGGTAAACATGAAAATAAACATCGAAAATCAATGATAATTGCAAGAGAAAAGAAAAGACATAATATCAGAATCGAAAGAAGGACAATAGAACAGGTTAAAAATTACGATACAAATATTGAGGAACAATAATTCAATGGGACGGAAAAATGTTCAGGAATTTAGCGCTCCCGAGGTACCCGAGCTAAAACCCACACTAAGGTGTAAGGTAACGTGCCGAGAGTTACGTGGCCGAAGGGGAGTGCGGTATTTAACGTTCCCCTGGGGGCACCAGGCGGATCCCCTTTGTATTTAGCCTTACCCGATCATGCGGGGCTCTAATAGGGCGGACAGATACTTCCCGAGCTACTCTATCCAAGAGCTAGAATTTCCAAGGCTAAAGTGCAAAACCTAGTGAAACAGGGCCAAGATTACATACAGGCTAAAAGAGCCATAATCAAGGCCGACTTCACCAGGCATGCACAAAGGGGCCAGGTTTAGTCTAGGTAAGGAAGTTAGGCCTCTCAGGTCTTCCGAAACACAAGAGGCCAGAAGGTTTAACCTTCAAGGAGGCTGGTTTGGAGAGAATCGTGGTATTATGCAACGACTATCTAACCACCCAGATGGAGCCGGCAAAGCTTAAGGCAGTCCAGGACTCTATTATGGAGGCATACGATAGCATTACGGAGCAGGGCTTCAAGTCCGCTTTAAAAATACACGTATATGCGGAAGAACCACTCTCAAAGCTGTTAAGTCTAATTAAAGGAATAAAGCTGGAGAACGTAGTCTAAGGAGGCATGAGGACCACAATAGATCTGGAAAGCTCGCAGTGGAACAGGCATCATTGCCACCTCAAGTAATCTTATCTTATCATAAGTTATAACTGAAAATGAAATGTTTTTGGAATTGATATCTTTTTCTTGACTGCTTAGGAACCTACTGGTTTTTGCTGAGAATGAGCACTATCGCATGCATCAATTGTACATCAAGATGCCGTCTGTCCAATCACGAGCAGCATCCTTTTTGATCGTACACCATGTCTTCTTCCAGCTTTCGTAATAACACTTACAATTAGTGTATCTAATCCCATTGTATCATGATCTACCAGGGCGTCCTTTCTTATTTCTTTTTCGAGGGTTTCAGTTAAACATGCGTTTCGTCATCTTGTTTCGTCCATTCTTAGCTACTGTTCGAAACACTCTAGTGATCTCCATTCCATTTATTGTGGTACCGTTCACCCTAGGACATGCTGACAACTTCTTTTTAGTGCGGAAAAGATGTTGAAGGGGGAAAATGCCGCCCTTCGTTAGAACGATTTTCGGTTTCTAGCGTATATCTCCGTAATGATTTTCTGCATGTCCTAGGGTGGACTAATTACACACTTTTTCTGGCAGTATCTCCTGTTGCCCTGGTAGGGCGTCGGGGTTGAGTTGTTTTAAAGTTCTTTGTTACATTTCCTCCATAGCCTTCGATACTGTGCGAATTCCTTCATTTCTATGATCGTTCCTCCTTTCTTTTTTCCTATTTGTATTTGTTGGGTCCATGTTTTCCTGGATTTTCTTGGATCTTTTTGTCTCATATATGGTCTTAACTAATCTGTTTTCACTTATCCTATATGCATGTCCAAACCATACCATTCGTTTCCTCTCAATAACTCCTATTATAGATTCCTGCTTTAGCTCACTTCTTATTCCCCAATTTCGGTTATTAACAAACACCGTTCTCCACAGCATTTATTACGCTATCTTGTCTTTTTTTGTCTTGTGCACGTTTCGCTTACCTATGTTACTGTAGGTACTGTGACTGCTTTGTACACACGTAACTTTATCTTTTTATCTATTTCTTTCTTCCCTAGAATAGTTTTATTAATGGTATAGTATATTCTGTTTGCTTTTTCTGCTCTATTGGCTACTTCTGCATCAATGTTTCCGTCATTTGATATTATAGATCCTATTCATATGTTCTTAATCTTTCTAATTCCTCTCCTTTATAAAATATGTACCTGCTCCTGTTACCCTCTACCGCCCTCTCATTTACAATCATTACCTTACTCTTCATAGCATCTACTTACATCTTCATTCTATCTATTTCTTCTACCCATATGTTTATCATTGTTTGCATTTTCTCTCCAGTGTCTGTTATCAGTACTTTATCGTCGGCGTATAGTAGTCCTTGAATATGAATTGGCCTTAGGTTTTTATACCCTATTATTGTTCATATTTTTTCAGTTCTGCTATTTGTGTTCTTATCTATTCTGTCCATCACTATATTAAATAGAAGAGGACTGAGACTGCCTCCTTGTTTGATTCCCTTTTGCATTGGGAAGATATTCGATTTTTCTCTGTTTAGTAGTACTTGTCCTTTTAACTCGCTGTGTATACTTTTCACTATCTGTATTAATTCTTGAGGTACATTAAGTTCTTTAAGACACTTCCAAATTATCTTCCTATCTATTGAATCGAAAGCCGCTATCAGATCCACAAAGGTTATGTACAGTTCCTTACCTGTCTCTTTCTTTCTATCTTTCTATTATATCCCTTAATATAAATATATTATCTGTTGTTTGTCTTCTTCTCCTATCTGCCGCTTGTTCTTTCTCAATTTTAGATTATACTCACACAAAAGTTTCAAATTTTTCTGACTTGTCGGGTTGGAAAACTTCCCTTGTAGGTCGTATTTCTTCGTTCCTTATGTGCTATTGTTTCGATTCCCTGGCACTTCTTATATCACCCATTTCGACCGCTAATGGTCGTTGTTTGTGTTGTCCCTTTAAGATCCACTCTTCGCTTCCTTAACAGAGTATTGACTCCACCATGGTTCTTCCAATTACTTTTTGTTTTTAACTGTAATGTGTTTATCCCACCATATAGACTTCATTCAGACTCACTCGTAATATTAATTCTTGCAGATATCAATCCATAAAACTTACCTAGGGTGTGGAAGCATCTAGCTGGTGCTCAGTTCCATTGTCATATCAAAAACTTATTGAAGGAAAACCCACGCTATAGCATTCAGGAGTTTATTGAAGAACTTTAGTATTTGTAACGTATGTGAGTCTTATGTAAATAGTTTCTAGGTCTATGTTTTCATGTTATATTGACGATTCCGAAATATGTTATGACATAGTCAATGTTCTCTTTTGTAACAAATTGACATGTGTATACAAATCTATTTGTCTAGTGCGAAATATATTATTATTATTATTATTATAGAATTTGGTGATTCTATGTCTTTGCGGGCTTTCCAATGAGCAGTTGTTGGTCAAAATACATTCTTGGAGTTTTCCTTAGAGGGTGTAGTAAGGGTAAGAGATATTTACTAATTAAATATGAATTGTACTGGTATGGCACGTTTACGTACTTTTTCATCTCCACTTTATAACCTCTAGCTTTGCGCTTAAGCTTCACTGCCTTATTTCAAATTAAACATATCGTCGAATTTACGTTGGACAAAGTACATATGTACTCATACATGTCACATTTGATTATCAATACGCCAACGTCCTCCGAATAAAATATGAAGTGTTTGGAGACGGTAAAACTAACAGAGCGGGCGTTATCGCTATCCCGGGGATTACCGCTCATAGTTACTTTATATTTATCCCACCGAGACAAAGTTATAGGAAGATAAACAGCGGCGTGTCGCGCTTTAATATTTCAACATAATACCGAGTTTAAGCGGAAATACCACTCTCCACACGCAGCTTTTTGAATAACACGAATATTCGAAAAGCGTCGTTTGTAACTGAGGTGGAGAGGATATTCTAACTTGTTTCCTATTGAAGTCTTGTTCGATATTTTTCTTTTTCGTTTCTATTCGAATTCAGCGAGCGTACAATTTTTCCATCATCTAATACATACATACATAATCCGCCCCATCCACATCCGTACGACACCGATTTTTTCACCGTCGAGCAAGAAATGCATTAGTTTACCCCGAAGGTAGCCCTCATCTCCACCGGTGCGTTCTTCGCCACGCCGCATTTCGGCGGATACAAATCGTTACGGACCCAAGCGTCGCTCGGCCGGAGGGCGCGCGCCGATTTATTAATGCGAACCGTTAAGATTCGTCACGGTCGACGGTGCCGCACTTCGTCGGCCCGGTCGCAGCTTCCGGAATAACGCGAGCTTTGCGGTGACGGCCGGCGTCGACTTTCGTACCGCTCGAAGATGTAAGTAAGTAATTCCGTTACGTTCCTGAAATACGACTTCACAACGTTCAAGACGTATGTATGTAAGTAAGTTAAGAACGAAATTACGATTACTGCTACGCGCGTGGCGTTACTCACACAAATAAAGATTAACGTAGCCGAACAGACACAAAGACGAAGACAAACCTTATGTTGCTCCTCTATTTCCCCTATGCATCTCGGGCGACCGGACCAGCTCAACGAAGACGGGAGTGGGTACCGAACTTACAATAGATGGAGGGGCCCCACTGCGTTTTGGTCACTTCGCCTGGTATCTCCTCTAACGCAGAAGGGAGTGGGAAGGTTCACGGGGAGAAGTAGACCAACGCAAACTAAATTCTCATTGCAACTACGGTTTATTGTCCCCGACAGACACAGGAATGAAAAATAAAGTGAAAAAAAGGATTAAACAATACTCATTAAAATATCATTCTCATGAAAGTATCCTAAATACACGAAACGGTTACACAAATCAAAGAAAACAGTCCAAAATTTAAACCAAACTGGTAACTCATCGCATCAACAAATCTTATAAGTTTATAAAGAAAACATGTTTGAATTACTTATAACTAAGAGACAAACACATATCTAAATACAGGAAATCATTCGATACAAATTCGCGAATCGCACGATAACGTCAGCGTCCTACCGAAATTTTGTACAAAAATCATACAAATTATGTTACCATGACAAGTAGAATGAAAGGGAAAAGAAACTTAGTTACGTTGTAAGCCGCTTACAAATGGGGTTGTACTACTATTATAAAACAAATTCGGAGTGAGGCTCCTTGTAATTGTTCGGTTTAACTAGATATACTGATGATTGTGGCAGCAGTCTTCCACGATGCCTAGGAATGTAGAATCCTAAGCTTCACGTCCTCGCATGATCGCAATTTTCTTAGATCAGGGCAAATCCATAATTAAAACGCCACCTAGGAAGTTAGCGTGTACGTCTACGCCTGGTTTTTGTAGGGAAAACGTATAAGAGAACGTAGAATTGAGCGTATAAAGAAAACGTGCGGGATGTATTAGAAAATACAAAGGAAAAAAAAAAAGAAAAAAGGTTTAAAAACAAAATTGACAAATCAGTAATGCAGGACCAAACCAAATTCTCAAGACATAGTTGTTGGACGACTTAGAAGATTTCAACTCGCGGCACGTGGCGAAGAAAACGGTTAAATCTTCCAACAAGGAAACGGCGGATAATAAACCAAAATCTCCGCGTCAAAATTAGTCGGGATTCCAAATCCGATTAATATCTCGACGAATTACTTCTCCCACTCCAATAATCTCCACAATCCAAATTCAGAGGTATCCTTAAAATTAATTCAGCGGGCAACCGTATACAATCTAATCGCGAATGAGAAAACAGAGAATATAAAAGGGTAAATGTAGCCCAAAACGGTAGAGAACTAACAACCTACATGAATATGATTTCAAATCAAATATTCATCAAGTAACCAATGAAATATATACAAACCAAACATTACAGTTGCCGATAAAAGGAGTTCCGCCTATCGTCGCATGCACCACGACGTAACGAAACGGCCATACAGGCGCAGTCAAAAAATAACGTAACACGATGCGTAAATTTTAGGCGGAGCAATGCGACGAGTACCAGTATGAATAGGAGTCCGTGGATGGGAGTACGTAACATTCTTATGTGGGCGATTGAAATTTGCATTAAAAATATTTGCTTCTATTAATCCTTTAGTGGAAGAAATGCAGTATTGCAATTATAATATCAATAAACTCCATAAGTCATTCACAAATAAGAAGCGCCTTGATATCAAAAGAAATAGCGAATACAAGAAGATGGGGCTAGAAGCACATCAATAGAACGGCAGAAAATCTATTGGTGACATAGTCATAACATGAAGGATCTTTGGCAAGCAGCTCCTTGACAGACATCCATCATCCAAGAGGTTAAGTAAAGTGAACTGAACAAAACTAACAAGGAGAGGTTTCCAAGCCGCACACGCCGAGCTTGTAGGGCTTGTAGAACTGATAGGATTAACTAAGAGAAAATTGGCCTATTTTTCGTTTTTGCCATTTACTCGGCAATTGCTGCAAGATGAAAATATTCAAACTTATGACCACATAGCGCTTCAAGAGGGCTATTGAAACATATCTGAATCGGTAACCCTTATTTTAAAAAATGTTATCCCTTCCATCCCCAGTGATTTGCAGAAACACCGATTTCGATGAAATTTGGTAATTATGTAGGGCTGGTTTCTACCAGTAGCGTCTTGGAAGAGGTGAAAAGTGCCCCCAGGGATGGGACCGTCTTTTACCAATTACTCTGCAATTGTTGCAAGAAGGAATTAGGAGATCTCGATCACTAAGGCAAAGGGTTGGGATGATTCTATTCAAAACAATTAAAGGTAGTCTTTGCATTGTCTTGTTGAAGCAGAGGCTTTTCCACCGTTTGAAGAAATGGAAAAACATGGCACATAATGATATGTTATTATTATGTCTCTATTGTACAACAGAATTAATGCCTAATAACCTTCTCGGTGTGGTGTATTAAATTGCAAAGTCTTACTTGGCTTTTCTCATATTAGAAATTTTATGAAATTGAAACTCGATCCTCCATGTCGTGCAATCACCTGGAATTTAACGATCCAAAGTGAAAACTTAATGAAAGCGCACAGCAAGGTAAACGGAGCCCTGTACCGTTATAGAAACGAACGAAATCTTATATTTTAAGCTCGTGCATAAACTTCCGAACTATCGCGTTCGCCGGCGCGCCTGTATCTCAAAACTATGATTACTCAAGTCGGTTCTCCGTCGCGGAGTTTGTTCCCAATTATTTGCTTTACGATATCCGGCCTAAATTACCTCGCTTTCATACCGGATTTTAGGTTTGCCGTGCAATCAACGTTCGAAGTTAAACAGAAACTTGAACGCTCGATTGTGTATGTATACCTTATACGACGAAGCTAGACTCCGTCCGGGAAACCGGAACGTTTTATCAACGATGAAATATAAAGCGAGCGCATTGATTCGATAATTGAAAATTTTTGCGTTAGAAACCTCGTACGGACCCGCTTACTCGGAATATCGACCAAATTTATTCTGTACGTTGATAGCCGGGGTTATCCAAATATTTAATTAAAGTGCTCTTAATATCCCGTAAAAGGCCGAAAAATTTTCCACTCTACGTATTCGCTTGCACAGCCCGGGCAGGTTTGGCGAACTCTTCTGCGTTTATGAGCTCTACACTTGACGTTTTTCATTATAGGGTTTTATGCCGCCGTTAAAGCCGAAATGCTCCGTTGCTCTCTATGCCGTCGGGTAAATATTAATGGATTATTGCAATTTTTACCTTGCTTGAGAGTACTACTAAAGTTTGTGAAGGACCTTGAACGAGAATGGCGTAGTAAACTCGTAAAGGATCTGTTAATAACGATGATAATGGCCGCGTAAATATAGATAACTCGGAAAAGAATATTATAGTTTAATGTTAATTTTCATAAAACGATATTACACGGTATTTACGATTCTCACATCTATTTAATATAGAATGGACTAACTAAGGTGAGAAATGCTTTGAAAGTAAAAGATTATCCTGAAGAATGCCCAAAGTTGTAGGAATTTGCCTATAATTTTCTATTTCGTCAATTTTCTACAAAATTACAATTTAGTTGATAATATATAATATGAAGCATGTTATCAAAACTTAGCTTGTTAACTATTTAAACCACATGGCTTATTTTAAAAATTAAATATACAATTATTACAAACAACGTTACAATTGTTTTCAATTGAAATAGCGGTATTAGTCGAGCTACTCAACGAGTTGAATGTTGAGGGCGTAAATGTGCTGGTGTTGCTTTTCCTTAAGGATGAAATTATCTTGGCATGATGTCCTTCCTTTAATTTCATGTACGCCTCCAGAGAACACGTAGTTGTATGGCCAGTTATTTTAAATATCCTTTGTAAATTTACACCAGTGTTTGAAAAATTGCTAACAGTTGATGTTATATAAAATCAATAAATATACCCTTACCACAGCTTTCGGAAAAAATCGACATACGTATTTCAGCAACAAAGTTTCCATCTTCAGTGGAACACTGGGGAAATTCAGTATCACCAGTGATATCCAGCTAATGCCCAAGACGAGCACTGTACAACACTGAAGCATTGCACAATGAACATCACACACTGAACCCGCGAAAGACACCAAAACACAGTTGACACTCAACTCCCATTATAAACAGCGTGTATTTACACTAATTCCAAACCTAAAATTCATGGTCTAAGGAGCGTGTCGACACGATTGAATGATTCTACATTAAATCTTAACTTAATTCAATACCTCGTACAATTTCGAATTTGGAATAGGTCCGCCATCGGCATTCATAGTTGTCTTTCTATTTTTATAAATATACATATATACTTTCGTAGCTATCTGGTTTCCTATTATTTTCTACAGCCCTAATTAATTTTAAACTTTCCATTAGCATAGCGTCTTTTTTGTCCAAAATATGTCGGACCGCACTTGATTTTTCAGGTTTGTTAAACCGGCATAGTTTTCAACAAAAAATTGCATATCCTAATTTTCTAGTAGATCAGCTATTGAATTTTCCCCTCACAACAAAAAGGTATCAACGAGAACTTAGACACATAAAAAAGAGGGAAGGTGCCGTGGGACACCCGACAAGAGGGAAGCTCTTCACTCATTTGAGGCTTATTTGAATGAAAGGTAAAATTCTATAACTGAACAATGTATAAAGAAAAAGTATTTCAATTCGAAACCGATGGTAAATAAGTTGAAGTTAAATTTGAAGTAAATTCCAGTCCGAATAATAAGAGCGCCATCTGATGGGGGAGACGCAAATACGGCGCCTTTCATCGCTCTTGCGATGAGTGTGTGTGTGTGTGTGTAAGGGAGAGAATTAATGACAGAAGTCTAGTGACGATTTCAAGCGTCTCACTTTTTGCCTATTAACTCTCGCCGCAGAACCTCGCTAAAAGAGCTTCGCTCTAAAACATGGTCCAATACAATGGTTTCGAAACAAAAGTGATTAATAACTTACATAGAAAACAATATTTCAAAACTTTGATTAGGGAATCCACGAGCATGGCGACTTAGTTGCCGAAATACGTATCTGGCTTTTCCAGAAAAGGTGTAGTAAGGGTGTTTTTATTTATTTTTATACATTATTTTAGCCACAGTCTCCTTATGCTTATTTGTAACAGTTTATGTACTATTCGAATGGTTAGTGATCTTCCTTTTCGTATCGAGTTCAGTTTTTTTCTTCTAAACGGGTTCACTTGCTAATTTTATTTATTTCAACTGAGGTGTTCTTATACCCTATACAATTAACCCAATTTTTGTTTGGATTTCCGATTGTTATGTTTCCTTGATTTTATTGGTTGCGAATGAGCCATTTGTTTCTTTTTGTCAAACTTTTATCTCCTCCTTGGGCGGTTGGGGCGAGCACCGGATTGTATTCTATGCCCTGTATAAAAACCATCATTCCTAGCTTCTTCATGATAATAATCTAGCGGGTAGGACGGTGCTTCATTTCCCCTAATTCAGCAGCCGCTATTGGATCTCAAGTCGTTCAAGGGTTTCTTCATCGTAATTCAAAACAGTGGTCTCAATTTGGCGTTTTTTGTACTTTGTATTTCTCGCAAGTCTAGCCGTCTCGAAAATGTCCTCTTTAAAAGGGTTTTTAGAACGTCATTACAATATTTCCTTTCTAATAATTTTGCGCTAACATTCCACGTCAGCTTCACAACAATTTTTTTGTACTCCATTATATGCCCAATCTTGCAAGGTGTTTGCCAGGTCCTATTCTGTCAATGTATACTTTTGTAAATTCAAAATTCCATAAACTTTCAGATCTCACAATATTCACGAGCTTGTTATTCTTTGTGGATTCTTCGATATTTTGTAAAATAATATGCTCCGGAACGTCGCATGTTTACTTTTTTTCAAAATGCATTGACAGTGTTTTTCCTTCGTAGCAAGATATTAAGTAACGCGAACGATGTAATGCTAGAATGAGACCACGGGTGGGTTCCACATTTCCACCGCAACGTTTCTTTCATTTACAGAGTTGCTCGATCGTCCACTCCGCGGATCATCTTCTAATGACATTCTGCACGCTTTAAAACGATCAGCCCATCGATAGACTAGACTTTTGAATTCTGCAAACTCTTCAAATATACAGTGCAGACGTTTAGCGATTTCTGAAGGTTTCACACCCTCCTTAAATAAAATAATTAATTTAGCTCTCTTAGACTCCAACCTATGGCAACACCAGTTACGAGGTCATCCTACACCCCCACTCTTGCTTTCGCCATCACTCATCTCATCAAAAGAACACGATAGCTCTTTGTGATTTAGTTGCGGCTTTTATGATTGCAAAATCAGAGGTACGGAAATACGTCTATATCAGTCAAGTGGCTGAGGTATACTAAACAATATTGCCCGGGATGGCTACGCAAACGTGTCAAGAATTGCCTCTGACCTATAAGATTTATGCAATTGAACTATAGCCAAATTCCTAACACATTAGAAACATGCCTCACACAAACAAAACTAATTTTTATTCTATGGCAAATTAAACCACAATTTCCATATTTCTTTTTTTAGTTAAAGCAATATAGTTACTACGACCATTCTGTTTTCATGACACAATTCCATTCGTATCCTTTGTTGCGCACAATCATCCATGTTTTACTTTTACGTAAACAATAAAATTTTGCTTTTCTATAACGGAAATTTAAATTTAATTGCAAAAAAGGGGACGTTTCTGGACTAGGGATACCCCGGATTCATATACCTTCAATCAATAGGGGCAAAGCCGCCTTTTTATTCATACAACGCAACGTTTTGATTAAATAAGCCCGGGGAGTTTCACAGTCCGGAGATAAATGACGCGCGATATTTTATTAAATTTATTTTTCTGACGACCCGTACACGTTTATTAGTATTAAATCCGGAATTTGTCGATACGTCGAGAGGGTTCGAAATTTAATTTAACAGTCATCTATATTCATCTACGTTGAGGAGCTTAAGTAATTACTCTAATGGATTCATCACCGTAATGGAGCGAATATATGTATGTACATATTTTAAATAAAATATCTTCCGCGAGTAATTAGCGATATGCTACAAATACTTCGCCGGAGACAAAGGAAATGGGTATTTTAATGAAATAGAACGTACACTAGCGGACGAGTTGAAATCTACCTACATAAATTGCAAACTAAGTGGTCTGTAATAATCTTCGTCGAGCAAGCAAGGTTTTACCACCGCTAATACGCTTTTGTTTCAAAATTAAACTACACAAAAGCTTTTGTTTCGGTTATAAATGGCATTTTGGGAACGTAATTTGCGAGTTACTCGAATTAAGAGGTGTCCACAGGAAATGAATGACAGACGCACCACAAAAACTGAAGGTACACGTTTTGATGTTGTACAGGAAAAGGAAAAACAGAATCCACACAATTCAGTTGAGGGAATTAGATAGCCTCCTTTACTTTAGAAACCAAAAGCGTTTCAATTGGATATAATCGATGCCAACTATAAGATCACCGTCAGCAGGTTATGATATAACACGCGTCAAGTCCAGGTCATAACTTTACTATACGATAAGAGGGGCATGATCACCTCTACACAACGTAGAAGCTATGCTACGTGCTCCTTCTGCAGGTGTCTCCAGACCAGGGAAAAACTATATATGTAGCAGGCAGCTCTCGATTTATCCCCATTTTGAAATCTGTTGATACACAGAAAACTCTCCGGGTAAAAACTCATCGTTGAGGGTGTGATGTTACAGTTAGCGAAACAAATGTTTAAAACAAACACTGTCAAAGTTTGCTGGTTGAGGAGCCGCCTTTCTTGAAGAGAACTGAAGGTTTTCTTAGTCTCACGACGGTTTCGAAACGTCAGGTGCTTCGAAAATGGAGTCAAAGCTGTACTTGCTAAATTGGTACGTACATCAGGCCGCTCATCCAAGAAAGTCTGATTTTCGACAAAGAAAAACAGTATTTATTTATTTAACAAAAAAGAGTGTTTACTATAACTGTCTCAATGAACAAGTGCCAAAAAGTAAAAAAGAGGATCAAATTTAGTAAGACGCCTAGTATGCGTAAGATAAAAATTCAGAAAACGTCTTTGGATAGCCGACTAAGAGTTATAATATTTTAATAATGCTTTCAAAAATTTCAAAACGAAGAATACTATAATGGTCTCGGTTGAAACAAAATAATATCGTTTAATGGAGGAAGGAGAAAAAATGTTACTTGTCACTTCCACAGATTTTTCAACAGCGAACGCTTTGAAACGCAAAATCATTGATGTCGCTTTGGTGAACTGTACAACACCTTCTACGACGCGATTCTTTAGCGCGGTAATTTGGCGCAACCGGTTACAACATAATTATATCTTAGATGTGGGCGCCACAGGTGGTTTTACGGGACTTTCTGAAGGCTCCAGCCTCCATCAACACAGGAATCCCACTTGGAATGGGTGGCGAACAGGTCGCTGAGTTTCTAGATCGGAGTTAAATCCTAGCCATTAGTTTCTTTCTTGAGACTTGAGCCGAACGAAGAACTCGAACCAAAAGCATTCGGTACAACGGTTATTGGTATATTAGTCGAGAACAAGACTATTCCCCAATGCCAAGTTCCATTGCTCTCTGTGTGCTATCTCTGTATCTACTTGAATAATCATCCCACGCGTTCGTTTTTGTTCGCGATTGCTCTTACGCGCTCGAACGGCGTGCACTCATTAGGTATAGCAGTTACTTCTTTTCATACACCAAGAGATCCAAAGATAATAGCGATTTTCCCGGCGATACGAAATCGATGAATCGCGAGTGTTGGAGTAAAGATGGCAACAAAAATGTTGCAAACGGTAAACACTTGTTGTTTGTTAGGTATTTCAAGATGAATCTAATCCGACAGAAGTCGCTCGTTCAAAAAGTGTTATCGACAAATTCAGTTTACAATTACAGCTTACAATTACAGCTTACAATTACCGCTTTACAAACTATCGATGAAGTCATCGATAAAGCAGCAAATCGTTGAATTAATTTTTTCGCGAAGCTTCTGCAACGACCGTCGCATTTGCAGGAAGCATAAAAAAATTACAGTAAAAACTCCTGTATCCAAATTTTTGATATCCGAAATTTGCGATATCGGAAATACCTGGCTTCGCTCCGGATGTACAACGACATCCAAGAAAAACTTAAATTAAGAAAGAAAAACAAAGAAAAGGAACATTTGAACTGCATAAACTAATTGGGAATAGTTTGGAGAAAATTTGGGTAGAATATATTGAAACAGAAAATTGCAATACACATACACAACGCAGTATCTACGTTAACCAAACAATACCAGAGATAAAAACAGTAAATGCGCAAAACTGCCCACAGATTCTGAAAACAGATTTAAGGGAAGGATAAGACTAGCGAATATTGCTAAAGTAGTCGAACTTCTGACGATTTGGCATTCAATAAAGCCGCGCAAGTGGTAATCACCAATATTCAAGGGCAAAAAGCTACAAAGCTGCTGAACACAAACCAACAATCTTTGCCGAATACCTTAAAGGAACGTATTTAAACCATTTGTAAACGAAGTACATGCGTGATGATCTAAATGACCAAATAAGTAGTAGTCTGGAAGCTCCCCACTGATTGCCCTTACCAATGGGTCAAAGTGACGCAGCCAGAAACTAAAGTGCCATTAATAATTAAATCAACCCCAAACAGACGCATGTCATGGGTTTTGATATAGATAAGAAACCGAGCATAAGCCAATAATTTAGTAATTATGGTTGCGGTTACACTTGCGGTATTGGACTACATATTTGAAAGTCGTGGGTTCGATTCCCACACTCGCCATAATATCAAGGAAATTCTTTTGGACTTCACTTGTACTCAGCCTGTAGAAATGCAACCTTGCTTTCCTGAGGTACGAGTCATTGTTAGCCGCAAAGTGAAGTTTAAGCAAATAATTTGGGCACCCAAAATCATGTGCACTGTGTTTTAATAGCGCAACATTAACAAATTTTCTACAAGATCGAAGAGCTGCAGGTAGCGATTACATGATTGGTAAACTGCAATCGATGATCAAATAAGAATCTTAGATCTCTGATATGTGCTTGTCTGGGGATGTTAAAATGGTCTAAGGAATAGCAAAATATTATTGGATCTTTCTTGGTTGTGTAAGTGACAACTGCGTATTTATTTAAGGTAATTTTAATCGTATTGTTGTTGTACCAGTAGTAAATGCTGCTAAAGTCTCTTTGTACAGCTTCTCAATCTGAAGACGAGGATACCTTTGTAAAAATCTTTAAGTCGTCTGCATAAACAAGGGCTCGCTATCTAAGCAAGGACAGAACATGAGATGAGAAAAGTGGTCCAAGGTTTGACCCCTGTAGAATTCCCGAAAAAGCGGTAAAGGTATAGAAGTAAAAGCCATTGTAATAAACATAACACGTTCGTTTGTTGAGATATGAAGCTAATAATGTAATTGCAGTTGAAGTAAAGCCAAATTAGTTTAATTCGGACAGTAAAATGTTATGGTCCATGGTATAGCCTTTGCAAAGTACAAAACATCGACCTGATTCCGTGAGTCAATACAGGAACTGATATACTGTGTTACTTCCGCCATATTCGTCATTGATTGATCATGGGTTGATCATGAAACCGTGTTGTTGTGTGGAAATATAACACCGTACAGAATTATAAATCCTGTTGTAAAGTAATTGTTCGAAAATCTTTGAACAGCTGGATAAAATGCTGATAGGCCTGTGGTTAATGACTTCATATTTGCTTCTTTTTTAAAAAGTGGGAGTGATCCTACTTATCTTCCAGATGTCTGGAAATGTAGAAGTGCAAAGTGATATGTTAAAAATCGTACATAACGGATTGAATAAAATGAATGCGCAATCTTTGATATGGAAATTGGAAAGGTCATGACCTGAAGTGTGGTCCGCCTTCAGTTGCTTAAGGGCTACTAATGTCCCATTCTCCAAAATGGGTCCTATATTAAAAGAATTCGAACAACCAACACAAATCACTGAGTGTCAACAAAAGTGACAATTTTCGTGATTGAAACACATCTGAGAACGTTTTGAAAAAGGCTTCAACTATCACGCCAGGATCTGTCAACTCCTTATCATGCAGCCTTAAGCAACCAGGAATTCTACACTTTCCCTTCTTCTGTCCAATAAATTGATGACCTTAATTCATCTCTTTGGAAGTCTTCTAAACCGTTGCTTTCCTAATGGTATTGTCATCCCAAAAAGACTATGAATTTTGGGTCACTTGTTGACTTCTATCCACAGAGGAATTTCAATCTTTCTATCTTGCCCTGGCTGATCCTTGTATCGTCCTAAATTTCGCAAATTTGCTGGTTAGGGTGTTCTTACTTAGATTATGAAACTCAAAGGTCTTATTTCGTTTCCTGTTAAGAGTTGTTCCGGCATGGTAGGTTTCCTTAACATCCGTAACCCCCTACGATCGTAACTCCTCTACTTCCCGGGTTATCCCGAAACATCCCCTTTTAGTTCTCCACCGAAAATGACATTGTCTTCGAAATACGTAGTCGACGTTACCTAAATTCGTACGCACTCATTTTGAGCGTAATCGTAACTAATTCTTTGTCTTTCGAATAATACAACGCGAAGCGCACCATATCTCGTATTTAAATTGACATTCAATTCGCGATAATCTCGTCCAAGAAGCGTCCGAAGAGCGGCTTATGCCTCAATCAAAACCTCGGTATGCAACGTAGGGCGCGACGCCGCGCGAGTATCAAATAAGAGGCGAAAGGGGAAAGGAAACGCAAACGGGGCCCGTAAAAAGGACCCGATGCGGAATTGCAGCGCAAAGAAACTGCAACGGCAGACGAAGAAGACGCGGTCGATAGGGAAACAGACACCGCGACCAATACAATTCGAGAGTACAAATACGGCGGGTTCGCGCGCGAACGACCGGTAGGGAGATAACCGTGTTGGTACGCTGGAAAGGGGGTGAAAGGAGAGCATTCTCTTGTTCCGGAGGCTCCCACACAATGAAAGCGCGCGCGAGACGTAGAAATCCGGGTTCGTTTTCTCTCTCTCTTTCTCTTCTACGCTCTCTCCCTATTCCTTCCTCCCGCCTCAGACGGCTGAAATAGATTGGAAAATTTTCGCCGACGACGATGTTTTCACTCACTTGAGCGAATTTGAAAACGCGTATTGTTCGCCTTTACCGTGAATGGTAATGGATAAAGTAAAGCGAAATGCAGGGAGATGTAGGATGCGTTCTGTATTTTATAGTAATTAAAACGATTCTCGTCGGAACGAGGCAAAAGACACTAGCAGGAATATTCCAACGCTTTTAAAGCGATGGTTTTATTAATTTTGCGGTAATTTTTATCTCATCCTTTTTTCTAATTATGTTGAGCGTGCAAATCTGGTTTAAAAACAAAAATTTCTGTCATAAATGAAAAAAGGAGACGATCGTGAAGTTTGTATAAAAAGGTCCGAACGCAATATACAGTCTGCCCCACAACGTGTGAGATTGCATGAGTAACTTTCTTATTATCGAAGATGGAGATTTGGTTAAATGGGATACGTTTTGCCACATATAAAGCAGCAGCTCATCATCCGCCACTGAGGTGCATCGTAACGAAACATTTCAGCATGCCTGGCTTTGACAAATTACCCCGAATTCTGCGAAAAGTGACAAAAATCTTCATAATTTAGCGGTTTTCGGGCATAATTTCAAAACTAGCCAGATTTTCACTACAAAAGTAGTTTCCCCAAAATCTACTTAAGAAGAGCTTTGATTTGATATATAACACGACCAACTTTCCGACATTTGGATTATTCACGAATTTTGTAAGGAGTACCCTTTGGAAAAATTGACAAAATTTAAATCCTTTCAAATTTGAACGAAACTTGGTATATTTATGTTTTCGAGGGCGCTGGAAACGAATTTAACATTTACATTACCAAAATATTTCTCACTTAGTTCTAATTAAGGTTGAATCGGTGAAATTCTGCAATTTTCTTCGATTATCGCGCAATTATTTGAAAAGTGTTTGACTTTCTACAACTTTAAGTGCATAAATCATTCACCAAAGACTCGAAGACACTGAGGTGCGTCATAACGAAACATTTGAGCATCGCCGGATTTGGCAAATTACCCCGAATTCTGTGAAAAATGACAAAAATCTTCATAATTTAGCGGTTTTCGGGCATAACTTCAAAACTAACCAGATTTTCACTACAAAAGTAGTTTCCCAGAATCTACTACCGAAATATTTCTCGGTTAGTTGTAATTAAGGTTGAATCGATGAAATTTTGCAATTTTTTCGATTACCGCGTAATGACTTGAGAAGTGTTAGACTTTCGACAACTTTAAGTACATAAATCATTTACTAAAGACTCAACGACACCGAAGTGTGTCGTAACGAAACAATTGAGCATTGCTGGCCTTTGAAAATTACCCCGAATTCTGCGAAAAATGACAAAAATGTTCATAATTTAACTGTTTTTGGGCATAATTTCAAAACTAGCCAGATTTTCACTATAGAAATAGTTTTCCAAGAATCTACCTTCGAAGACCTTTGATTTGATATATAACACCACCCACTTTCCGACATTTGGATTATTCACGGATTTTCTAAGGGGCCCCCTTGGAAAAAGTGACAAAATTGAAACCGTTTCAAATTTGAACGAGATTTCGTATATTTATGCTTTCGAGGGCGTAGAATACGAATTTGACCTTTACACTACTGAAATATTTCTCGTTTAGTTGTAATTAAAGTTGAATTTTAATGTTAATTTTTGCTCGGCATTTAACACTTTCTCACATTCAACTATTGATATAAAATATACCGTTGAACTTCTTCCAATATGCTCCTCGATGATTTCTTCTGTGATTGCAGTTGATTACCCGTTCTTTATACGGGGTCATCCGCACGAAGAGCTCACCCATGTTCGAATTGAACCGGCCATTTTTTCACTGTGGAAGGTGTAGGAAAGGAATTGGTATAAACCATTGGTAATTTTGGATGAATTTTCGTTTGGCGATGCAGATTTCGCTTATCCTTCATTTCTAATTTTAATGCCCGTCCCTTTTGGAGAAATGAAACGATCACATCAATTTGGAAACTTTCGCATACGTATTTAGATAACTAACACACTAAAGTGATTCTTCATTTCTTGTTTAAACAAAATGATTTTTATAAGTAGAACGTCGAGAGTATATTCAAAGCAAGGACCTTACCACGCATTTCGCGATAATACACCGATACCACTACACAAAAGCAAATTTTATCTCTGGGTTATTCTTCTCAAACTACGACCCTCTCTTGTACGCGATAATCGCGAGATCCTTCGAAATTTACGAAACTGGAGGCGGCGACTGCAGCGGGAAATTAGAGACCTTATTCTCGCGCGCAAGCTTAATTCTTTCATTAACTCCATAAATTGTTTCGAGTTTTTCTACTTTAGAGCGCGATCTCCTCGACTAATACTGCAAAATTTAGATACGAAAGACGCCTTCCTATTAACTTTATCTTGCTCTCGGAAGCTACGTAAGCATCCCACCGGTTCAGCTTTTAATTATCTTGAAGCGTTCGGATAAATTTTGAAAAAGGGAACGATTAATTCAGTAGATGTAGTACAAGAGTATTGCGCATAAAAGTTGCATAAAAGTGATTTTGGGTGTGTGTTTCCAGGTTCTATTATAGATTCTATTTTAGTTTCGTATTCATAATTTATATATATATATATATATATATATATATATATATGTATATAATCCACGCCTTGTCTACCAATAGGTGTAAGGCACATTATTGACTGTTTCTCAATTTTCTGTCGCGTGAACGAATTTGGCCCAAGGTTGGTTTCTTGTTTTTGATCATTCTCTGAGCTTCATTCCAAGAAACTTCTCTTTTCCTCAGCACTGTTGCTAATTCATTATTCCACGTTTTCCTAGGTCTGCCTCGTTTTTTAGATTTTTGTGATTTCTTACTTGCCTCTTATCGTTCATGCGGCACAGGTGACGTCTAAAATTGACTCCACTCTTAGCTCTGCGCTTACTGCTTCATTCCTTATTTTGTCTCTTTTTTTCTAAAAGTAAATCCAACGATTTATTAAAAAATTTGTAGACGATACGTTCAATACGACGCTATATTCGATTCTTTAGAATGGGTTCAACCCCCGGAACTTGATATGTAGAGTCGTAATGTTCCCAAAGTTACGCAATATACCGTGTGTCCCAGATCGAGTGGGATTGCATGGGTAACTTTCTTATTATTGAAGATGGAGGTTTGGTTAAATGGGATATGTTTTGCAACGTTGAATGGTGATTTAAAATTTGTTTGAAGAAGTGCAAAATGTCAAACCCGCCAGAAGTTATTAAAAAAACGGAAATCTGTCATCTGTAAGGGACACGAAAAAGTTTCATATGAAAATCACTGTTCTCGATAAGACCAATTAAAAATTCATGTCGAACAAAAATTCAGGGTGGCTGCTTTTGAAGTACTCGTATCAACTTCTTAAGTTAAATGATCGCCATATGGGATTTTTAACTTACCGGATAGAATTTTCTATTCTCTTTTCAACGATGTAAGATAACGCATGATTAAATATAAAATACCAGTAAAATTAACTTCTTTACATCTTTTTCCTTTTACTTCTGACGGGTCTGACGTTCTAGGTTTACTTTTTCAACCAGATTTTATATCAGCATATAAAGGTGCAAAACATATTCCATTTAACTAAAACTCCATCTTCAATAATTAGAAAGTTACCCATGCAATCCAACTCGATCTGGGACACACGGTATATTTCTTTTTATATTCGTCATCTTAAAATCATTGCAACCACATATACAAAAGTTTTCCAAAAATTTGACACAGAATTTCAGTTTCAGGCAGCACAATGGCCGAAGAATCCGAAGCG
Source organism: Chrysina gloriosa (assembly GCA_038088585.1). NCBI lineage: Eukaryota > Metazoa > Arthropoda > Insecta > Coleoptera > Scarabaeidae > Chrysina > Chrysina gloriosa. Next base: position 21,413,715 of record CM076093.1, on the reverse strand, counting down.
GACGCGCTTCGACGTACAGCAACGTCCTTCTAAAGAAATAACAATCATCTTCGTAAACGTAACCGACCGACAAACGCACAATATTACCGCCAATATACGGAAAAAAAAATGAGCAGAGACGAAGTGCACTTACGCGATCGACTCCTGATGCTGGCCGAATCCACTGCGCCACACAAACCGTTCAACGTTAAGCGGAAGACCACCCAAAAGCAGAGCTCGAAGAACGGGCCGAAGTTGAGCGTGCAAGATTTCGTCCGGATGGATCCGGGTTACACGCCCGACATCGAGCACTTGGTGTTTCCCGGCAGAAAGAGGAATCCCCAACAAGTTGCGCCGGTGATGGCTTCCGTTCCAGGAAAGACTAGATCCAGGTTGGCCGAAATGTTTGCGCTTAGCAGGCATCTGCAACAAAGATCGGTGGATAGAGATTTGAAGCCTAGAACTTTGGTGAATGTAAGTAGAATGGTTTCTGTTTTCTTGCTTAAATATAAGGAGTCGTTCATAAATTTGATAGGATTTTGGTTTTTATGGAATTTTAAAAAGTGATTTTCTTTCGTCAATGATGAGACAAAAAGGCATTTTGATGACTGGCAATTTATTTCTTCTTCAGCTACCAGCTGTTTCAGGTCCATAATTTGCCATCATTCCTATCGCTTCCAAACTTTTTTTGTCACCAATTTTCCTATACTTCCTCAGTTTCTTCTCTCTCCGGCCTCATACGAGGGATCAGCTGAATTTATTGGGAATAAGAAAATCTAATAAACTGTGAAGAACAATCACACAGCGTTTATTGAGAGCAACTTTTTATCTGCCATTTGACGTTTAATTGTTGAAGTTACGTTCGTTATAACTCAGTTCCTTATTTTTTAAGAGTAAAATAAAGTAGAATTAACCAGAGAGCACTTTCGAATCATAATTTACTATGATTTTAAAAGAGGTTTAAGCGCTTATGAGTGCAAAGAGAGGTTGGATTCATTTGTAGTGAACAAGTACCTTCCTTGGCTGCAATTTACCGATGGTATAATGAATTTGAAGGCGAAAAGAATTCTGTTGTTCTGTTGTTCTTGTCTGAATTGCTTCTGTTAAAAAAATAATTAAAGACGACAATAAAGCCACCTGTGCGGTAATAGAGCATCAACTCAAGATTGGATCCTCAGCTGTTCAATTCACAATCATACACGATCACCTGCATTTAAAGAAAGTGGTAAGTCGTTTTGTGCTACATCACCTTTATGACTTCCAAAAATCAGAGCGTGTGAGAATTTGCCATGTAACTTTAAATCTATTAAATAATGCCGGGCACCAAATTTTTCCAAAATAATAACAGGTGGCGAAACTTATATTCCCTTTTTCAACCTTCCCACCCACCAAGAGAGTCGTGTATGGATTAACAAAGATGGGAAAACTCTTACAATGACGAGAAGCAGCGAGCTATGGAAAAGGTTATATATGCGATATTCTTCAGTAGTGTGGGCTTAGTACATGCAATTAAGCTAGATGGACAAAGGACAACTAAGTGGTACACTGAAAAATGTTTCCCTGAAGTGTTCAATAGAGTTCCAGACCAGAAAATTATGCTCCACCATGACAGTACATCGTCCTAATACAGCAGCTTCAGCTGTCCAGTTTTTGGCTGAAGAAAATGTAGAGGTAATAGAACATCTGCCGTACTCACCTGATTTAGCAATGTGTGACTTTTGGCTATTTTTTGGCCTTAAACAAAATTTGCGGGCTAGAAGGTTTTTGTCTGAAGTAGAGATTCATACCGCAGCTCACGCTTAGTTTGAAGGTATTCCGAAAGAAGATTGGTTGGGACCTTTTAAATGATGGAAAGAAAGAGTGATCAAGTTTATCATTTCTGAAGGGAATCTCTTTGAGCATATTTAAAATAAGATCCAAGAAAATATTAACCGTGTTTTTATTCTCAATAATTGCAGCTTATCCCTCGTATTTTGCATTATATGTCAGTGATGGTCATTCGAGTTTCAAAATTTGCTCCAAATTATCCATCATCCATCTGATGGGAGCGATGTCCGCGATAACTCACAAATGTTTAAGGTCTTTGTATATCTTCGTATCCTGATCCAGAACGTTTCCCTAATTTTTGAAGGGAAAATCGAGAAATTGTTAAAAAGGACTCAAACAGAGCTGTAGTATCTACTTGCTTTTCTTTCTAGGAAACTTTAGTTCCCTCGAGGATTACCTTCTGTCTGCATTATTCTCGAATGATTCCGTTCCCCGATGATTCCCAATAAGTATGTAGTACATTAACCTTTCACAGGCGTCGTTCCATATCTAAATTTAAAAAGATAATCCTCCCATTTTGCGCGAGACTTTCAGACATGCATTCTCCGTATCGATCCCGTTCGTCACTGAATATTTCCGACACCTCCGGGGACGAAACGGGGGTGGATTTAGGTACGGACGGTTCGTCGTCGGAAGAATTGTTTTCCTTTTATCTCCCTTCCTATCCCGTCAACGCGATATCTGCGCCATATATTATGCATTAATTTTGTCGGCAGAAACTTCATTCTGATTACGGTTTCCGCGCGTCGTTGGCAAATCCCGACGTTTTCGAGTTGCTTCTTTATCTCGCTGTCGTATTTTTTTTTGGGATGTCGCTCGCGTCACTTTTCCGAGGCGTTATTTCATTTTGCATCCGACGAGACAAGAGCTGACCGGCGGATGGGTCGATGAGTTATGGTTGCGCGCGATAAGGAAGCAGTATATTTTTACTCGTGGCTTAAAAGTATATAGGATCTACTTGTGCAATACGAAACGAATTTACTTTGTTTGGCATTTCGATGAAGCACAATTGAATCCATTGTTAACTTAAACACCTTAAGTCATTTTCATGTCAATTCGAGTTAAACGTGAAAACCTACAATTTTGACCGTTCCATATTGATTGGTGCAAAAGTCCCCTAAGTAAACCTAGCGCAAGTTAGAAAAATGCTTATGAGTCATTCAATCAATATGTGACGCTAAAACACCTTAAGTCAATGACTTAGAGGGGTTTTACCCTAAATGGAAACAAACGAGGAATTCTAACCTTCAAAATAGTGTTAACCGTATGGTTCGAAATGATTCAAGTTATAAACCAAATGTGGTGCCTATGGCCAAGATAAAAGGGAAGGCCTTAGTCTTGTTTCACAAAGTATTTCAATAGTTGTCCTTTAAAATTCAAGAGACATATTGATTAGAATATGATGAAAAGAATTTTTGAAAATTTTTATAAATTCAATACAAAAGACGAGCAGTATATATACCTTCAGGGGCTAATATATATAGTGGCTAGACGCCCCATGGAGGGGCAACGCCGCTTTCTAAAAGCTCTCTAAATCCAGCGTTAGAGGCGGATCAGTTCCCATCATCCAGTCCTCTCGTGGTCACACTCTTCGGCTTATGTCTCTCCATCCCTTCCTGTTCTTTGTCTTATCTTGCCATTTCCTGATTCCGATTTTGCTCAGGTCCTTTACCACTTCCTTCAACCACCTTGTCCTCGGTCTACCTCCCCTTCTGACTCCTCCCGGTTCCCATTCTAATAGTGTTTTTGTTATCGTATTTTCCGCTCTCCATACATGTCCCAGCCATTTTACCCTTTGTTGTTTTATATTTATTTTTACGATGTCTTCTTCAATTTCTTTTTCCAGCTCATGGTTCATGCTTTGTCTGTATTCATTTTCTCCAACCTTAACTGGTCCCATTATTGTTCTCAAAATTTTCCTCTCCAGTATTCTTAGATCTTCATCTTTTTGTCATTGTGAGTGTTTCGGCCGAGTACAGTATAACTGGTCTCATTATTGTTTTATATATTCGTCTTGGCCTTTTTGGATAAACTATTATCTTTTAAGAGTCTTTTATTTGTGTGATACGCTCTGTTCATTGCTATAATCTGCCCAGGTACTTAAATTTTTCGACTTCTTCGAACTTCTATTCTGCACTGTTACATATTTGTTTTTGCTCATTTGTTTACCAGGTCGCATTATTATAGGGGCTAATAAATGCGAGATATATTCAGCAAAGACGAAAACGTAAAGTTGAAGGAAAAGATCGCAGTGCATATACGTATTACCCTAAAGAAGGCTCCAAAAAGGTGCCAAAGTACATTTTGCAGTGCACATGCTATATCGATAGATCGAGTGAAACAGATTAAGAAGTAATTGCTAAAAAAAAACGAAACAGCTCAAGACAAACGAGGAAAGCATCCTAAAGGAAATATCATTTTAAATGATGTCAGGAATTTAATAAGGATCAACATCAGCTTGTTTCCTGTAAAACACTCCCATTATTCTGAAAACGAGGACCAGTATCTTGATGGTCGCTTAAATGTGAAGATAATGTATGACATGTTCCGAACAAAGCGTCCTAGTGTGAAAGTTACGTACCGCTATTATTTGAAATTCTTTCATGAGAATTTTAACCTAGACTTCGCGCGACCACAGGTAGATACATGTGACAAGTGTGAAGACTACGCATTAAAAGTGAAGAACGCTACTTTATGGGGGATTGTTAGAAAAATGGTACACTAAAAATTCTAAGATGTTTTACGCAGTGCAACAGAAGAGTGTAAGCAGCGTGATGACTTAGGAGCATTGGCCTTTGATTACATGCAGAATCTGTAACTTCCCAATATACCAGCGCAAGATTTGTTCTTGATGAACTTTATGGGAAACAACTTGCCAGAAAATATGGCAGATCTGCGCGTCTATTTTCGGGTAATTGTCTGGGTCAAAACGAAAAACACATGTGGTATCCGATGTTCTTTGGCATTAGCTGAGTTTGGTCGCTTCAAAAGGGTTGAGCAGTTCTTCCCGATTCGTGGACATTCGTTTCTCTCTTGTGATCGGGATTTTGCGATAATTAAACGGAAAAGTACGACCGGATTTATGATTTACATTAATACACCAAAATTATTATATGCGCAAGTTTAAAAAGACGTTTTACTGTTTACGAGATAAGAACTGATGACATTTTGGACTTTGAAATTTGGTGGCCGACAGATTATAAAAAAGGTAGTTCATCACAAGAAAGACGGAACCTACAAAGACAGGAAAAAGTCACATTTACCATTTCCAAATTTCATCACATCGTCGTCTAAAGGCTTCAGAATTTATAAATAGTGGAATATGGCATACCTTCCCTTTAGCACATGCAAAAAGAACAAAAAATAGCAAGTTAAGTTTCCAGAGGTTCGTAGTTATACAGGAAATCTTCCAGTTTTAGCCAGCAAGATTGAACATCTCAAAACATTGCTTAATTAAGTACAAACCATTTTATAAAGCAATAAGCAATAGCAAGACAGCCAAAAAATTGGAAAAAATTAAAGTGTTTTAATATTTTGTAATACGTTCTTAATAAAAATCATTCTTATTTATTACGTTAATTTCTAAAAGACCCCAAGACAGAATTTACAACAAAATTTTTCTTCATGATCAGTTTTTTTACTGGGATTTATTTACTGAAAAACATATATAAATTGCCTCCTCAATTTGTCAAGTTAACAATTCTATGAGAGTCAGGTTCGGCACACGTTTTTTCTCATTTTTTTTTCTCTCAAAATGATATAAGATGTTTAATCAATATCCGATTCAATCATTTTGTTATTTTCTAATATCAAATAAATTACAAAATTTTGATATTCTCTTGCCATCCGTATACGTACGTTTCGCGGTTATAGCGCTCGTCAGTACAGCTTTGCAAGAGCTATAAGTTGGTATACAAATTTTATGTATATATAGTCTGAATATTGATATGTACGAATATCAACATCAAATAAAAAGAATCGATACTAATCAAATATTCTATTATTTGTTGAAAAAGGGAAATATTGCTTAAAAGAAAAGATTGTTAAGCTGATTTCTTCGAAATTTGTGTCAATTTTGTTCGACGATCTTTTGCCACGTTTCAGGCAACTTCACCGTGAAAGAGAAAAAGCTATCGGAAAAGGTCTTGGAAGCAATATCTTGTTATTTGTCGGAAATATTTTGAAGATGTTTGCAATAAATTCTTCAATATCTCACCGGTAACATATAGCCCGATTTCACGTGCTAGGCGCTAGATGGAACGTGGAACGATCTCCTTTCGAATTAGAGAATCTAACAGCTGCCGAGAGCTAACTTTTCGATCGCGATTCTAGATTCTTGTCTCGCTTCAATTATTACGAGCTAATAAACAAGTTCGCCGGCAAACTTTATCAAAGAGCCATTTGTTCCGGTTCGCGATATCTCCAATAAACTTCCGGTTTCTACCATCCGCCGTTCGACTGAAAACGCCCCCTTTCAGCCCTTTAATCGCCCCCTTTCCTCGCGAACAACGCGATCGCCAACCGTCGAATTCCCGGCAACTTCATGAATTCGTTAAAGACGCGCGCGCGATCTTTCGAAATTAACACTTCGAGAGTAATCGCCCTGTCCTCCGTTAGACGGATTAAATCTTAAAAATATCCGGCCGTCTTTCCGACTGCGCGATAGATCGATTTTCCTTTTCCTCATTTACCTGATGTTCGCGCGAAAAAAAGAAACGCCAATTTAATAAAGCCCGAGAGCGCCGGATAGCGTCGTATACGACGACAGAAAAAGTCTCGCGTTGCGCCTTTTTTGTCCCTCTTGCGGAGTATTCTGGAGTGGCAACGAGCCAACCGGCGTTTTCCCGCCGGAGAAAATATTATTCTTATATCGGAAAATATTTCATCGGGAAACATACTCTCGCGTAAGCGCGCTACTCGATGTCAGCAAATAAAAGGAAGAAAAAAAGGAAATGTAATGCGAAATACTTTGACACATGCTATAAAGGAGAAAAAATTTGCAAGTTAGGGAAATAATTTAGTTCCTTTTTTATCAGATTTATCCAAAAAGTATGGTTATAAAAAATGCGGAATACTAAAATACGCGGCTTGTGGAAAATGATTTTTGTTATTAGACAAATATAATAAAAATTATATAATAACCGTATTTCTGATTGTCTTTGACCCTTTCCAAAGTGTTGACATTATCAAATATATAGGCATTTCTCTGAGAAAGTCTATCGAGACGAGAAAATTAAAAGTACTTGAAAACATTTTTGTTTTACCAAATGTTCAAGGAAAGACAATCAAATTTAACTAATCTATAAAAAATTTACATTTATTCATTACCCGTTTCGAGATATTCAAATCCAAAGTCAAACAAGTGCAACTTTTTCTTTTGTATATTTCTATTATATTATATTATTATTATTATTATGCCGTTCGCTTATGATTACGCCACTCCAAAACAAAAACGTCCTATGTCCTAAGTAAAGTTTAAAAAGAAACTAAACTAGATAGAGAGAGGCAATAAGGGCAAACTTTCACCGAAAATATCAAGGTCATGTACATTCCATCATCATTCCCTCACACCAAGCCTGACGACTAAGATTCGGGCAGTTCCGTTATTTAATTGTCATATCCCGTGCAACTCAACGTTCCAATTAAATTGTTAATTATAAGCTGGAGCTATTGCTATTGTTGAATTTGTGGTTGCATAATCTACTGCCCAAACTGCCAAAGCAGCGAGAAGTTTAAGAGTGGCAGTTTTGCCTCACCTTTTCTATTTATTATAAAATTTTGATCTTCTCTTGCCATCCGTAGACGTACGTTTCGCGGTTATACCGCTCGTCAGTACGGCTTTGCAAGAGCTGTAATTTCGTATACAAATTTTATGTATATATGGTCTGAAGATTGATGTTTGTACATGTGAGAGGGATTCGATATGAATTCTCTCACAATGCACGTATTACCCATTTTTTACAGTTATTTTTTCTATAATGTAGAGAAAGAGAAGAAAAGAAGAGAGAGAGAATTCATATCAAATTCCTCTCACATGTACAAACATCTTTTCTATTTATCGCAAGCAGTTCACTTAGAGTATTAAATTGTTGTTGATTCACCGGTAACTGTAGGAAATGGTTTATGGGAGGCTTACTCTCAGGGTTAAAGCACCGTTTTTTGTTTTAGAGACATAAAGAGGGTTGTTTAAGGATCAAACGAGTGCATAGAAATTAACCCGAGGTTAATACCTATGAGTTTTTCAGTTTTTGTACATAAAATGAAGTTTATAGTTGTATTGTGATTAAATATTGAGTCAACTTCAAACAATTCTTCTACATTGTTTTCATTTTCGACAATAAATTTCCTACTCTCGAATATATTTTGTTGCACGTCCGTGAAAGACCCGCCTCAGTCGGAAATTTCGCGAAATAAATTCTCCCCGTTCGTCGATTAAGTGTTAATCCATTAGTGTTAGAATGTAGTTCACTTAGAGATATTAAGGCTTTATGGTACTATTTTCAAGATCGCTTAAAGTTAATTTTCTTTTTGGTCGGTTGAGAAGTATTTCAAAAGTTGTACATTTTAGCTCTAAAAGATGAATGTATAACGTTAAAATACTAATTATTTATAATTTTAAAAGCCCAGGCAGGTCTAATCTTTTGTCAATAATAAGAACCAGCAGGTTTGCAGGCTTGAAATTTTGAATACCACATATTTGATACGGTAGTTAAGACTTGTCCAAGAGCATTTTTATAAATTCCTTTGTTATCGTTACTTTCTTGAAGTTCAAAACAGCTGGTAAGCACATGGTCATTTTCTATTCCCCAATTGAGATTAAATTCAACAATAAAAAGAATTTACAAGAAAAGCTCGTCGATAAGTCTTAGCTATAATAATGAATGCACGGTATGCAAAATTTCGAGCCTGTAAACTTTCTGGTACTTCACTTATGATTGAAAAGAAAAATTAAAGCTGCAGAAGCTCTTAACATTGTAAAAAATTGGTATTTTATGGTTACATACACACTGTTAATGGTCAGGTATACAATTTTCAAAAATAGTTTTGGAACCAATAAAGAAAAGTTCAGTTTAATCGACCTTGAAAGAAAGTACCTTAAAACCTTAACTTGTTGATTCCCTCGGTAACTGCAAGAAATGGTGTACTCGTGGCTCACCTCTGGGTTGAAGTTCCTTTTTTTGTTTTAGAGACATAAAGAGAGTTGTTTAACGATCAAAGAAGTGCATTGAAACTAAGATGGGGTTAATACCTATAAGTTTGTCAGTTTTAATACATAAATGAATTTTATAGTTATATTGCGAATAAATATTGACTCAACTTTAAACAGTTCTTCTACATTATTTCCATTTTCCACAATAAATTCCCACAGTTTCGAATGTATTTTCTTGTACGTCCGTGTCTCCCTGTTTGTCGATTAAGCGTTAATCCATTTCAGAACCGGAATGCAGTTCGCTTAGAGATATTAAGTTGCTGTTGATTCACCGGTAACTGCTGGAAATTGTGTACGCGTGGCTCACTCCCGGGGTTAAAGCTACTTTTCTTGTTTTAGGGACGTAAAGAGGGTTGTCTAGGGAGGTGAGAAAAGAAAGTAAGATGGTATTAATACCTATAAGTTTCTTAGTTTCAATACAGTTTAACTATAGTTGTATTGCAAATAATCGTTGACCTAACTTAAAACAATTCTTCTACATTATTTCCATTTTCCACAATAAATTTCCAACTCCCGAATGTATTTTGTTGTATATCCATGAAAGACCCGTCCCCAGTCGAAAATTTCACGAAATAAATTCTCCCCGCTCGTCGATTAGGCGTTAATCCATTTCGAAACGGTACAAGAGGCGTTAGATAAAACAGTTTCTCGTTTGTAAAGTAAATAATTGCTCGGTTTCGAGCAAAGTCGGGCATACCTAAGTAGAATCGCACGCTTGGGAGGCATGGACCTTCGTATATATAGGCAATAAGTACATATAGGTCCATATGTACCGTAGAGCTTTTCCGAACGTACGTTAACGGGTTAATATCAATTATACGATCCCCTCCTGTGTCGGGATAACTACGCCCACCGTTTGAGTCGAAACGAGTGAATTAAAAACGTATGTAGGTACACCGTTCGGAAAATAAACCCGATTAATAGAGTGAAATTTCCTTTCGAGTTAAATAACGAATTCATTTCTAGCCAGTAGTGATAATTCGTTTTTAGTATCACTTCACGTTTCAATTTATTCTTTCAAAAGCACAAGAATGTATTGTAGTATAGTAATACTCGAATGGTTAATTACCATTAGAAAATTCATCATTTATTTATAATTCGATATATCAAAATTCACAGTTAATTTTGAGGTTATGGTCTTCATTTGACACTCTGTTTATCTTGGGGTTCTATTTATATCTTCTGGACACCATCCCCACCACCTTTTGAGCATTTTATTATCCCACGGGTGTTAGCTTCTTATTTTAACTCCAGCCAGAGACGCTTAATGGGAGAAACAAATGTGACTAGAAATACAATTAATAATTTTTATAAAGAGCATATATTAATGGATAAACACATTCAAACAAATTACATACAACAGATTTACATTACAAGAATTCATAAAAATTTACTGGAAATAACCAACGATACATCGACATTCAATACGGGTTTCTATACCTGAATGGACTGGAGTCAAGGTGAATTAAAGTTTTCGTTTCGTGCACAACTGAGATATAAAGCAGTGTAGTCCTCGTTTCAAAAAGAAATAAAAAGTTTGTTTGGTTAACGACGAAGAAAATTAACAAGATAGATAAGTCAATAAATAAGTCTATAAATGTATTTCGAATAAAAGGGTTTTAAGAAGAAGTACCAGTGAATAAAAGAACGTCACCATACCATAGAATATAGAATCGAGAATAGAAGTAAAGAGAGGAGATTTAGAAAGAACCATCAACGGAAAAGAAACACTTGGTAATTATTTTGATTTTATGTTAAATATTTATCAAAATTTATAAATATAATTTGTCATAATTTATGCTTTTTATATCATTATTTACGAGCTAAGCCTGTGCAGTCCATGAATCTATCTATCCATCACTATTATTAGTAGCGTAAACTAATAACTAGTTAGTTCGAAATAAACAAATTACTCTGCGGCCATTATGTCCGAAAACTAATTCATCAATCTCGTTCGACATACTATAACAAGCGTGTCGACATGAAAACACATCAGGGTGTTAATCAAAGCACAGGACGTCGTCCACGCTAGTTTGGCTAACGCAAAATTCGTAAATTGCATTTGATAATTAAAATTGAACGGGCAAAACGTGTCGATATGGATTAAAACGAGTTAAACATCCTTTTGCAACGTTAATTAAATATTGTTGCGAACGCTAAAATATCGACAAGCTTTCAAACACCGCCCGAAAAATACCAATAACATCCGCGTAAATTTAATTAAATATTTAGGGTTAATATGGAACGTGTTTTAGTGGAAATGTACAAATACGATGGATTATCATTAAAATATAATGTATGCGGTAAAATAAATGTATATCGATAATACATAAGTTAGGGCTTGTAACATTGAAAATTCCTATACAAAATTCGAATTGGGAATTATCTTCCTTTTATAATCAAAATGGGACTTTCTTAGAAAGGTATCGGATAATCCCGGCGTGAAATCCCTTACGCAACTTTTCCATACAATCTGGGATATTTTACTCAAACTTTCTACGGATAATATCTCGAAATCCCTCGTCACTGACCTTTACGACGAAGTTTGTATAACAGCGACTCGGCGTAATCGTTTTAGTTAAACTTGGGACCCAAAAAATTAATCGAAATTCGCTTACATCGGCCGAGACCTTAAATCAATCCGGTAACAAAACTTAGCCGATAACAATCGCTTGGATATCGCCGTCTCTTCCTCGATTCTTCAGTTTTCTACTCATCAATAATATTTTACGCATCTACCTTTTAGTAACGGTTAAATTTTTCTTTTTCGAGAACAAAAATTCGCTCCATCTTCACGGTCTGATTAATTTACTTACATGTCAACAGGAAACGGTAGAATCGATAGATCGAGTGATCTATAAATCAAAAAGTTTTGCTTTACGAGGTCCTTTCTTACTTTTTGTCGCATTGGAATCGAGATAAATCACCGTCGAGTTCGTATGTTAGAAGAAATAAAGTCGGAAAACATGTATGAGTGGTGGTTGAAAATTGGAAGCAATTAGATCTACGGTTCCCAAATGGTGGTCCGCTCCCTATCCGGGAAGGGGGAGTTTACAAAAATCATCGAAATTTTATAAAATAAAAAGCGTCATAATGATGTAATACGTGGGATGAATAGTTCTATATTTTTTTATTTCGTCACCTTTTTATAAAATTTACAATGCAATTTAATTGGATACTATCCCAACGTAAAACTATTTAAGGGACTATTACCGGTTTCAAGGCTAAAAAATTACCCATATTTAACCTTTTCTTTTCTTGTTTCTTTTATTAGAAAACTTTATACAAGCCTTTGCCTTTAATTTGTACATACTTTGGAAGTATACAAAATTTTTATTCCTTTTATTTGATCGAGCATTATTTACTACAGGGCGCCAAAGTCGAGTCCTCGAAAATGAGACCCTCACACTGCGCTGAGATAATCTCAAAATTGGCATTTCTGAAACGGAAATTTCAAGAAGTGCTTTAAAGAGGAAGGTAGTTTACATCGTAATTCACCACTTATTTATAAAAAAATTTAAAAAAACAACAAAATGGCGGTTTTGTCTTCAGAAAAATTTAGCCTTTATCCTTTAAAAGTTGCGCTTTCTTTCTTTTATGTCTGTTTTACTTTCTGAACTGTCCAAAAAGCTGTACAATGACAAAAACTCTTCCGAGTTTTTTCACACAGATAAAGGCAAAGGTCGCATAATATTGTCCCACTTAAATTGCGTAAATTAAAGGACTATTCGTACGAATTCATAATTCATAACCTTCGGTACGACGCGTATATGCGTCGATAGCCCCACCAATAACTTTTCTTGGTTGCATAATCGGAAATATAAATGCTATGAAATAAAAAACTATACATAGGTCTAAGGCGTGGTCATTTCGAAGGTGATTTGAAATTGAAGTAATGGAAGATAAATTTGCTATATTGGTGAATCAGGAGGCGTAGAATGCGCTTTCGTGTTCACCATTCGTATTTCTGAAAGCATATAATTTTATTTTAAGCTTTAATTTGTCGAAATACTATCTTTTGCAGGAATAGAAATCAAGAAATGTTAATTTTTTGTTGAAAATCATTTCGTTAGAATCTATTAATTTAAATTATCAATGATCCTGAAGGTGTGGTACGATGCTGGAATTATAATTTGTGATGTATCACTGGTTGATCACATCACCTTTAAAGAAGATAGGATTTACCTCGAAATCTGTAAATTTTACTATTATGAGCATTTAGAGCCCTATAAATTTGACACTCTCACCTTCGGTAATTACATACTCAGAAACACTGGAAAGAGTATCGGTGAAGATTATAGACGTATTTATCACATTACCAAAAAAATCGTGCAATATTTGATGATAAAAATATATTACAAACCAGAAATACACCAATATTCGCTGAAATGATTAACAGCACAGCCAATGAAATTTTGCCAACTTGACATCAATTTTTGTATGCCGACAGAATTCTATGGACTTTCAATAACAGACTGTACTTATGACAGACTGTATTTATTACATCATCTTGGGAACTTCCTATTCCCCACACAATTGTCAAAAGACAAGTAAGGGTGGTAATCATTTCGATCAGAATCGAAATCTCTGGAGAATAAGGAGGGGAGAGGGGTGGTAACGTTCCCAAGCCAAGCTTAAAAAGTTTTCTTGGGCCAATTCCACGGTATGAGGTCCTGCTGAAAAGCTATTGACCAAAGCAGCTGCAGATAACAGAAGTGATGGTTTAATCCATTTCCAAAAACTTACAATAAAGAATTCAGGCTGTTGTCCAGCAAACACAATAAAATTCGTTTTAGGTGGTAAAAAGACCTTTGGCGGGTGTGATAATGAATCATTTGGTGACAACCGCTGCTAATAGCGCTTAAAATTAGAGTGCAATATCCATTTGTCGTCTCAGGTTAACAACCGATCAAGAGAAAGTTCGTTTTCATTGCAGGCAAAATTCGCCAAACAAATTGTAAGACTACATAATTTGTTATTATTTCGCAATTCATTTCAGATCCATTTGCTTAACTTACACGTCTTTCCTAGCTGGTGAAGATCCAAACGTACGTATGCCTTCATCCCTCACATTGAACGTTTCTGCAAGTTTTGAGCGGGTTGCATTGGAATTTATCTCCACCACGACTGCAAGATCCTCGTTATTAATTATTTTAGGTCTCCCAAGGCGTGCCTTATCTGTCAAGTTAAAATCTCTCGAAAAAAATTTTTTGGGCCATTTACTACTACACTATTCAATCAGTTACAGCATCATTTCCTACTGCTATACATATTTTTCCCGTTGTCTCCGCTGCTTTAATACCCAGTTAAAGTTTTGTTCGTTGACATTTTAAATTAAAAAAAAAAATAGAAATTAAGCAAGTGGAATTAATTTGTATATATTAAATGAAGACAGATTAATATTAAAGCAAATAAGAGTATAGAAACATATGCTATCAATAAACAGCTTTAAAGTTAAAATGAAAATTCTTGGCAATCTGCATTAATTAAAACCGCACAAACTCTTTTGGTTAGCTGATATATATTCCATACCGATGAGAGCTTTTACTGGACGCACAGGTACTTCCGCGTTTCAGTAACAAATAACCATCATTGGATGCACATATGCGTTCATACCACTTAAAAGGTTGATGAAACGGGAATCAATTATTAAAAATCATTAAATATTCGTTTCTGCTTCCAGTTTTCTCATTTCCTTGGCGACTTCATTTCACATATACGCAATAAACTTCTGAGGTGCACTGTAAATAAACTAGCTTTTCCTACGAATTTCGCCTGAGGGCCGAAACGTATGTAAATACATACATTTTAATTTAAATGTTCATAACGTACTTCTGCGGGAATATTACGAATACCAACGCTCAAGTATTTCATAATGAAGCCTGCTTGCGATGAAGTACAACATACAGTTCGTCTAATGATTCTTTTTACACACGTCATCTATTTTTATCCGTACGAATCAAATCGGTACTCCTAGTTCAAGTTAAGTACTATACACATAATGTATTGAAATAATCTGCACTTCTCTGACAGTCAATTGATTAACGTAGTAGTTTACATATAACTTCTGTGTCAGACATACGTACTTGAATATTCGATACCGATAAATAAGGATAGTTAGATTAAGCGGCGATCTTTGCTTGTGCCATTCAACAATGGCGTGTGTAAAGAGATTCCGATCACGTGAAAAATTGATTTTATTTTGAATTTATATTATTTCATTTAACGTAAAACGAAAATAAAGAAATTTAATAATCGGGACATTTTTAAAATCTATTACCTAGTAGTAACGTGACGGTTACATTCCTTATTCCGTACTAATTTCTCCAATTTGCATCTATTATTGTATACTTATTTTTGTATTAATCAGTAATCTTTTTAAATTAGATAACAACGTAAAAGAAAACATGGGTAATACATAAATATAATGAACGTACGATCAATGCCACAGTAAAAGTAACAAAAATGAACAAACAAGAAAGTGAATGCGCGAAAGGTAAACTAAAGCGAGAACGAATTACAATTAAATAAAATGAAAACTATTGAGCTGTGGCAGAAGCGAAAACCATAAAGAGGAAATAGGAGGAGGGTCAAATACATTTGGTAACATAAACAGAAAACGATGACTGATACGAGGGCAGCCTTTTAAGTTGTTACAAAAACTAGGAAAGAAAAAAATTACTTGGAACAAACTGTTTTATTGCTTTTCAAATAATAGTAATAATAATAATAATAATAATAATAATTTTATTAAGTTTCAGAAAAAAGAAACTGCCGTATGAGCAAATATTCCTGAAATAAAGTCAAGAATTTAAAAATTACAATAGTCGTACAATATGTAAAGAATATAATATAATACACGTGACACAGATAATATATATATATATATATATATATATATATAATCTAAATTATAAATGATCAACAAAGACAATTACACAACGTGAATACACAAAGACTGTACACTAATTAAAAAATACTCATCAATGCTGTTTTCAAATGTTTTATACATCATGCAGCTCGTGTTGGTGCATTTCTTAGTTCTTTGGGCAGGTAGTTAAAGAATTTATACCCGTTCTGGTACATATACCTTTGATATTTGGCAGTGGAGTATTTCACCGGTATTAAGGCATCTTTGTTACGTGCATGGTAGTTATAGTTCAGATGACAAAATTTACTTTGGTTATCATACCTAAGACACAACACTTCGACGCATATAACGCGTAAATTGTCAGTATATTCACATGTTCAAAAGATGGCCTATAAGAGTCCTTAGAGCTAGCTCAGACACTACTCTTACCGCCTTCTTTTGCACCAGAAACACACGTTGAACATTAATGTTCGCAGCACCGCCCCAGTAATGTAGTCAAAACATTTGCTTTCTGGATTTATACACTTTTGCATGCATTCAAAGCAGTCGTCGAAATATTTGCTTTTACTCTGAAGTTGACATCTTAGAAACATGGTCTTTGAAGGCTCAAGAAGCTGTCGATCTTGAGGTGCTCAAAATCGCTGGTCCACTTTTCATCGTTCAATAGCTTGCTTTACCGAGTTGAATGCAGAGTTATTAAACACACCTTCTACGTCTACCTTAGGAAGGTGCCCATCAGAATTTCCTCTTCACTGATTGCTAATTCACAGGTATGGACACTGGTTCCGATGCAATTGAGTATTCCTGAAAGCACGGTTCCTGATATATCTAAAGACCAGTTTTTCTAGACTTTTCAGCAGCCAAACCAGCTTTCAGCAATTTACAAACTAGTATAGAGAGTTAATAATAATAATAATAATTAAATTTATTACCTAACGGAAACCAATTACAGGGTAATTTTACAGAAATGATTACACGTAGTAACATACTTATACAAATAGAAAGAAATAACCTAAACAAATTAATTATATTATTGTAAATAGAAAAAGAATTATTTTAAACAAAAAAAAATACATAACTTAGGAACCAAACAAAAATATTCCCAAAGTATGAATTCGCAATATTAGGCATCCGGTTCATCGGTGCTTTTCTCAAAACATTAGTTTTAGCTGTTTTTAATGAAAACGAGCAGATGGTCGAGGCACTTGAAAGCCAATGGAGACAGCAAATGAAATGAGTCGACGCCACCATGATGCAACTTTATAAATCGAGCACCGTGTGCATTACGACGCGCAGACTGTGCCTATCCAAGAGGGATGTATAGTCAATACCTCTGGGAGGATACACACCATCAATTTTGAAGGATACAAATTTCAAAAATTTGCGTTGGACACGTTCAATTATTAATTAATAGCAGAGATAATAAGGTGTCCAAACAATAGATGCATATTCCAAAGAGCTGAGAACAAAGGCAAAATATAGTGACTTCAGAATAGAATATTCGATAAAATATTTAGCGCAGCGCATAACGAAGCCTAAGTTTCTTGATGCTCGCAAAGTTGATCAATATGAGGTGAAAATATAAGGCAAGCATCAAATAACACACCAAGGTCTTTAAAATTGTTACACGTTTCTACAGTGAAGTCATTGATATTATATGAAGAGCACAGAGAAGTATGTTTGCGAGTGTAAGATACACATTCACATTAATAGTCAAAGAATTACTATAACAGAACACCAGCCAACAAAAACATCCTAACTAGACTGAAGGAGATTAATGTCAGTTACAGAATTAATAACGGAATAGAGTTTTATATCATCCGCATACGCAAGAGCGGGACATTCTAGACTTTGAAGAGGATCATTAATGTAAACTACAAATAGCAAAGCTCCCAAGTTTGACCCTTGTGGAATACCAGATACAGAGACGAATTCCTGTGAGTTAACTCCATTTCCTCGAAACTTCTATGAACCATGCAGTAGTAAACTCCATCTGGTCCTGGAGGCTTGCATGATGTTAGACTGCATTAACTATATAGTAAGTCGTTGCACGATTCTCGATCTGTATGTCACTTCAATATTCGGCGATTCGTTTGCACGGGTAATAGTTGTTTTACAGACGAACATTTTCTATCACCTAATTGCAAAATTAGCTGGACGAAGTTCAAGTGCGCATAACATTCCTATCAACCGGATCGTTAAAACTCCTCTAATAATTAAGAGAGCGCTCAGAATGGAAAACATCGTCCTCTAGATAATATTTACTCTCAACTACTACCCGTCTTAATGATTTACGCGAAACTTTATTAAAGTTCTACGGTGACAGATTGGCGCGTCGTCCTTGCCCGCGAGTTGCGATGGACGTATTTTTCACTTTTATTTTTCGCCGTACCGTTATATATTCATTAAATTAAGAGGCCGCTGCTCATGTATGGTACGAACAACCACTTTACTCGCTGGAATAGGTACGCTTGGCAAAAAAGAAACGTGGTGCTGTTGTGGAGACGCGAGGATGGTTAGCGCGTAAATAAATCTAGGACGTTTTAATGAAACCTGCGGCTTGCCTACGATTAATTTCTTGAGTTATATGGTACTTGCATAAGGTGGACAGGTTAGAAAGAAAAAAGGACAGGAAAGGCATGTTGATTTATGGTAAAAATGTAGGGAACGTGGTGGTACGGCGAGAAGACCTTATTTTGGTTTCGTTGGAATTAGTATGGTTATAATTATCATTGTTATTATCTATCATTTCCGTCTGTTACGCTACGTAAGTCATCACTGCGGCTTCCGTATTCACCCCCTTGGTAGCTGGCAGTAACTTATGAAATTAAACGTCGTCGCCGAGGTACTCCAACGCGCCATAATTGTATAAATACTAAACAGAATATAGAATAATATTCGTTCGACTTCGCGAAGTTTGGAATATCTCCCTTCATTTTACAGTTAATTTCGCGCGTTTCCACTACCTCACGAATTTAGACAAACAAAGTATGACAATACGGGCGAAGCGAACGCAGCGACGACGTCTTCACGCTGTTAATTCCGTTAATGCAAAATTTGATATCAGTGTCACCCTGTTAGATCGGTACCTACTGTCACAAATAGCGTAAGCGGCTTTGGCAGCCTAGAGCAAGGGTTAAGCACGCTCGGGCGCGCTAATTTAATTGGTTTTTGAATAATCGTTGCGTAAGAATCCTTTACGATTTTTAAGCGAGATCCTTCTTCGAGTATCAAACGCAATATTAACGAGCTGCTCATTAAAGCTGCGGACGAAAAATTGTTACAGCAAACGTAATGGTAATTCGCGCTTTACGACGACGCGACGGTTCGTACAATTCGATATTATTCGCCGCGACCGCATTGTGCGGTATCTACATCATAAATGTCGTATTTGACCAGGTCGTTGATTTATCAAGCCTAGGTCGTTAGTCAACGGGAGTCTATGACATTAAATGACGAGCGATAGTGAATTTTAATGACTCGTACGTTGCGACCTTTTACGACTTTCCGCGAAAAGAAGGGAAGTCGTTTTGATCCTGACAAACATTAAAACAGCAATAAAATATGAAAGACGGCGGCGCTTCCGATAAAATCACTGCAATAAAGACGAGAAGAGATTCGCGTCTCTTCCGGACACCGTTCGCAAGATACATACGATATCGATAATAACGAGTTCTCCCTCAATAAACCACGAACCGCGCTAGAACATCGAAAACCGGAAATTCGGTCATTCCACCCTTCCGGTTTTCGGGCGCGAAATTGCATTATCAAACTTCCATCATCTAGCGGCCGTCAAGAGAGCCATAAATCTCGACTGCTCGGTTCGTTGTCGAAGTTTGCAGCTGTCACATCCCGATGATACACACTGACGTTCCGCGTTGCAAGAAGTTCTCGTTCGTGACCCGGTTTCCGGACTCGGTTACGGCTTCGAGTTAGATGCACGTCGGGCGTCTCGGGCGGTCTAAATTAAAATCCACCCCCGAATGATTGACGATGACGAAACGTGGCTTACAAGACGCTTCCAAGTTTTAAAATTTAGAAATCGGTTCCACACGAGGTTAAGTGGGGATGTAATAGAATTGAGGAGGATGACTGGATGAACTCCATATGTGATATGACATAGATTTTGCAACTCCTAAAACGGGTTGGAATATTTGGATGTAATTTGGCCGAAACCTGTAACAGGCGAGAACTAATAAATTATTGGAATTTGAAAGAATAATATGAAGAATTTTCTTTTCACTAACAATGCGTTTAGTCACCTTGGTTATTCAGTAACACATCGTGGCATCAAATCTAAAAGTTTATGGATTTCGATCTACTCCACCCCAAGTAATCTGCATTTTATGTGGCAGAGGTTCCAAAGTTAACGGTGGGTTAGGTAAACATGTCCCACACATATTCTATGCGAGAGAAATCCGAAGATTTTGGTGGTTAAAGCAGGAGGTTGACGCGTTTTTTTTTTTCAAAGCAGTTCAATGTACTCATGGACGTCCGCAGAAAACTTTGAGACAAATAATTACATTCTTTTCGAAAGTATAGTAGAACATATTGCATCAATACAAAAGCATAAAAGTACATAAATTAGTTAATTTAAAAAAATAAAATCAATAATAAATATAATTCATATATTTTTTAAATATATTCAATAGTTACCAATCGCGCAAGAATTGAATTCGACTTTTCCCGCATGCAGATTTATTGATAACATTGTCAATAAATTACTTCTCTACCCCCTCCTCCTCTATTTTCTTTTTGTACACACTAAGCATACACAAACCTGATAATTGCGCGTCTGAAATCAAGGAGCCATGTTTTCACACCCCTTAAAATACTGAAGCCTCTTTCAATAGTACACGTTGAAACAGGTAATGCCATACCAGTCGTCTTTTGCAGAACTAATAGAAGGCAAATATTCGCAATTGGTGATGGTGAACAAATAGTTCAAGTTTCAGATGTTCAGCCTGGGCAATACGTTGCTTGCACCTATAAAAAGAAATAATGGATTGGAAACGTTTGTGAAACCTCAGTTAAACAGAAAGATGCTTAAATTAGCTTTATGCACCCACATGGTCCTGATAGTTCATTTTATTGGCCACTAAGAAGAGATACTTGCTGGATTCCAGAACAATTTATTATTGCGGTTATACCAGCTCCATCATCCGGTCTGCAATACAGTTTCTCTGAAAATATTCTTTTGCAGATCAATGATGCTTTCAGAATGATGAAGTGCCTGAAGAAGACAGGTTTGAGAACCCGTATTAAAGAAACCCACAATCAGGCTTGGAAACCTACAGTAAAGAAACCCACAATCAGAATTGGGAACCTATAGTAAAAAGACCCTGCAATCAAGCTTGGGAACCTGCAGTAAAGAAACCCACCCGTGGCTGTTGTTGCTTGGCTATCGGGCGTAGTCCCTATGGCGATGGGATGCCGGTTTCCTTGTGATAACTAGTAATAGCTCAGCCATCAGGGACAAACGCAATACGTCGTGAATATAAAATTACTTACTTTGACCTAAGGAAATTGCTACTTAACGGTCGCATTGCAAAACAAAAATATATCAGTTTTGTAGAGCAAAATTTTCTCTTTCAGATGATACTAATCACAAGCTGATTCAGGCTGACGATTTTTTAATAATTGGCTTTAAACTTCGGCAAATTTTATCATTCGCGCTGACAGTGTAAAATTTGAAAAGGTCCTACGAGACGGCTGTAGATGCTGGGTAGTTGTAAATTAATATAGTACTTGGTCAAAATTTCAAACCCATGTCTTTGTTCGCATGGAAGTTGTTGCAGTATAAAAATTGGTCGAAATACGTTGCGATAAGCCGCGACGAATTTTGATGCATACTTTGAGTCAACTTGTTCGACTGAATTGTGTATTTATGATGTTAGAATTAATTTCATTGGAATCAGCAGAAAAAACTCTACAGGATCTCAACTTACTAGCCATTCTGATCAATTACTTTTAATTTTATTAGATCCCAAAAATGGCATTTTGTTACATGTCGCGCGGACGTGGACTAACTACCTTTCAGATAAGGGAGCTAGATCAGCAAGTATTGCAGCTAGAGACTTCAAATTTTGGGAAACTTAGTTTAACACCTTACTGGTGCTACAGTTCAAATTTAAACAAAATTGGAGACATTGTGATGGGAAGGTTTAGACCGTTTGGCATAGAATGACCTATATGTACGATGTAACTGTATTCTTTTTAATATTGTCCTGTTAATGGATGTAGAATCTGTTGGGCAAATATACGGATTATTATTATTATTATTAATAAGTTAAACATCATTTCAACTATTAAACGTCTCCAAATTCTAATGATATACATATGTTATTTCCCAATAGTTGAGGAATTCTCCCAAATTTAATCGAAAAGTTTCATCGCCTTCTAGGTGGTGCTAGTTCTAAGTCAGGTGCTATACTTTCCTTAATTGATTGCTACATACTAAACACGACATGTTTGCTACAATTTCCACTTTAGTCGACCTTGTACGAAGCAGATATTTAAATACTTTCCTAGATCATTTCCTATCTCATTTCAAGTTTATCGTAACTACTACAACTTGTTGGTAACAACCCACAATTACTATAATTACCGGTTGGTACCTATCGACATGAGCGATCTAAACTCAACAACGACACAATAATCCGATCTCAAACAATTAGGTTCCTAGCCCTCGACTTCCTGGTGCCCTTCTTTTACCGCGTCCGCGACGTATTATTACCGTTACCGGTTCGCCAGTGGTCTATGACGATCGTTACACGATCTACGCTACGAGCTAGCATTCGTTCACTTTTATTGTCAGTTATACGTCCACGTACATATATTGATACGTATACATACTTGGTGGTGTATGCTGTGGAGGTATATTCGTTAAATTGTGTGTGTTGTTCTCTGAGCAGCGGAGCGTGGACAGCGCGATGGAACCGCCTCGGCTGAGTGCAGGGACGCCGGCGACTTCGGCCGCCGGTGCGACATCGACGACCAGATCGACGGATAACCAGCAGAGGTGGGTCGTCGAAGAACCGGTCCGTCAGAGCACCACCAGGCTCAGTCCTGCTAAGGATACGGACATGGCCACTACTAGGTGAGTTATGGTGCACGATTTTTCCGTTTCTAACGTTTATCATTTTGTTTTGTATTTAATCGTCTTGAGTTTGGTGTTTTAGTGGTGATAGTGAAGTTGTGATAGGTGATTTTTGTAGTTTATCATTGTAGCATTGTTTGAAGTAGTAAGAAAATTTTAAATACTCTAAAATTTAAAGACCACCAACAGGAAATGTTATAATTGAAGCATATGAAGAAATTAAACAGATTGATTTTTAATGAAATTTACAGAAATATTTTTCGCAACAAAGTTTGTAGATCCTTTCGGAGAAATGCACATTTTTTAATTTTTGGTAGATATTCTTTAATTCTGTGAAACATTACAATTTTTATTAAGTTTATAAGCAAATTTCTTTAACACTGTAACTGCCAATCTAACTTTTTTCCAGAGCTTACACGGCTACCGGCGAGTCGTATGGTAGTTAACGCGTTAAACATATATTTTTATGTGTTGATTCCCAATTGCTTATCAAATGTAGAAAATTATTCATAAACATTACGACACCGATTTACTTTTTCTAATCGGTTTGAGCAATTTATTTTAATAAATCTCACTTTAAGAAATTCGTCATTTATAGACGTTTCATGTCAATTGCACTGTAATCTTAAGTGATCCAATATACGAGCCCTAACAATTATATATTGGGACAAATAAAATACATATAAGTCAGGCATTTGACAGTTTTACAAAAATTCCGCTGAACTTGTTACAATGACCAAAAATTATTCGAGCGCGATCTCAACTCCAGGTTTTAGATGGGGAGCATTCTTATTAGATAATTTTAACACGTGAATTTTTGTACGAGTCCTAACAACTATATATTTTTTAAATTCAATATCAAGTAACTAGTTAATTAACAACAATTGGGGCCAATCAATAACACAAAAAACAAAATACTTAGGTATTCTGTCATTTCTAACTAAGAAGAAAAATATTCATATTGTGTGGCAACTAAATATTGGGACATGGCACGAATTTTTATGTTCAAAATGGATTAGCATCGCCCTGAGATTTCATGACCGTTTGAATTCGGTTGGGCTCAACTAAGGATTTGCACCCTCCAGGAATAAATCCATTCCAAGTTTGTTCTAGTTCCAGTAATGTCCGTTGTGGATTGTTATTCAATGTTTGTTTCATTTTAATCCTTATGTTTCAATGACGTTGGCCTTTGGAAGGCCGAGAAGGAACATTCACCTTGTAGTGACCAACATCTTTTTGTGGTTTTGACGGTATGACAGGGCACCTGCTGTAAAATTTAATTTCCGCCAACATTTAACTTCGCGATACTTGATAGCAGACTGCTTTGCTATATTTGTTGATATGGAATTCAGGGTACCATCAATAAATTCATGAATCCTAATCCTGAAGCTGCCATGTAGCCCCAAATCACCACTACTGTAGGAAATTTTACGGTGTTAGATAATCTTTGTTGAATACCTCAGGTTTAGTACGAATAATGCGTTTGCGATGACAAATATTCTACCAACCAAAGATAGTTTACTTTTTCCCCAATTCTGTCAGTAGTGGCCTTTCCTTTGCCTATAAGAAAACAATTTTGTTTAAAATGACACTTTGAAATTGTCACTTGTAATTTAACCTCATAAAACTTGAGTCCACTTTTATGAATCAACAGACAGATTTAATCTAGTTTCGTGATTCCATTCTGCCGTAATTTAACTTAAAATATTTCTTTCCCCCTTCTTTTTGGGCAGTTTTACTAATAGTGTTATCCTATCAGGAACTATTTCTGAACGACTCGAACTTTTAAGTTTTTCATCTAGGATATTTCCCGTTGCTTCATAATGCTTCCCTATATTCCACACTATAGTTTTAGGAATAATAAGTTCTTCCAGCATTTCACGTATTGCTTTACTGCGACAATTATTTTTAAGCACTAACTCACGAATTTTTGCACTTTGTAGAGGTACCACCCACCATTTTGTTCAATAAATGCAGCCATCCACTCAATACGATACGAAAACTATTGCCGTTTAATTCTCCATTGCTTGCGCGGCCAATTTGTCTTACCTCGTTTCATTTTTAATAGTTACCTTACACTGTCCCAATATTTAGTTGCCAAACAATATGAACATTTTTCTTGTTAAATATTTTGTTTTTTGTGTCGCTGATTGGCCCCAATTGTTGTTAATTAACTAGTTACTTAGGATTGAATTTTAAACAAATATTAGGGAAACAAATAAACTGTCAAATAGCTGACTTATATATGTACATATTTTATTTTGTCCCAATATTGTTAGGACTCATACAAAAATTCACGTGTCAAAACTGTCTAATAAGAATGTTCCCCATCTAAAACCTGGAGTTCAGATCGCGCTCCAATAACTTTTGGTCCCTGTCGCAAGTTCAACGCAATTTATGTAAAACTTGTCAAAGAAATGACAAAAATTGAAGAAGTAATCAAAGTCAGATTTAATACTATATAAGATTAAATGAGAGAATTAAGATGAAGGGTGATCAATTTTTTATTTATTTATGTACATTCTTTAAATTTACAAAGTACGTATTCATTTTCGCATATTGTATGAAATGTCTTCTCTAATATTTTTAGTATAAATTTCTTTATAGTCGCAGAGTTGGCTTTTAATGTTACCCCTACTGGAAACACGACAAATTGACACAATTCTCTAGATTTCGCATTCTAGCACTGAATTTTAACAACAAAAAACTTATCCACAAGTTCACGGTTTTTTCAGTGCCCTGGTTCAGTAGATGGCGCCATTCAGCTTTCATCCCTAAAGTTTTCATTTAACAACTTTGTCAACTAATTTAATGCTCTCTACTTGATTTTCAAGAGCTATCCAATTCGGTTGTATGTTATGTGGTCTCCCAAACAACTGTATCTTTAACCTGGCCATAATCGCTCTGTGATTCCATATATTTCATAGAGGTTGGTGGCTAGTTTGTTCACACTTCCGCAATACTAACGTCAAAATATAAACTTTCTGTTTAGATTTCTTGGGTTTCATTTCATACCAACTAAACAGTATTCTTTGCTATTATTCAAGCGTTGGCAGTGCGACGAATTCTTATAACACGTATGTCCTAATTGATCACTTTTTACCCAAATTATTTCGTCTACTCTTTCGTAACCCTATAACTTCAAACATTCACTCCCTAATTCCATAGGGCGAGCAATAACCCAGAGAAAAACAAGTCCTTCGTATTGGAGTTGTGCAATATGCAACTGTCTCATTTTATCATCACGGATATTGTTTCATGAGTTAGTCCCATTGGTATGTCCCAAAGGGGATCAGCCATTACAACAGCAAATTCTCCTAAAACTGTCATGTCCAAATATCGTAAGTCGCACTGTACCCATTGTGGTGGATACAAAGTTGTCTCCTCAGTAGAAACTAAAGGGGTATTTGATGTTGCTTGCGGAAAATCTTGCCCTCTCCTATCTACTTCGTAGTAAGCATATTTACAGGTGTCCATATGAAAGCAGGTGTTTAAAACGGAGCAATCTCCTAACGCCTCGTGTCGTCTATATGTTGTTGTATCATTTTCTTGAAATGTAGTTGCTTGCAATGAAATGTTCCAGCAGGTCTTTGACATTCTCAACGCATTTCCAATTGTATGAAATATTCAAGAATACAGAAAAAAATTCCCGTCTTTTTTGAGTTTGAATCGTGCTTGCAAATGTAATTAAAGGTATTTTGGAGAATTCGGAAAAAATGAAAAGTAGCGAATGAGCATAAAACACAACGTATTTAGCGATTCATCAAAGTAGATTGAGGATAATTATTTGGAATCTTTCTAGCTATATCGAATGTAATAGGTATGCACGAATACTTTCGCCTCAAAATCTATACCGGGAAAAAGAAATTTGTTCTCCAGAACTTTAAGTTCAACTCGCGTTTAAGTTATTTTTATAATTAAATTCAAAGATATCTTGGATGTCATGTAATGTAATGTAATGGAGTGGGGTCTGGCCCAAAGTGGTCCTTTGCACTGCGACCACGTTGAGATATCTTGGATAAAACGACATAAATCAACTTTTGTCGATTAAGTCAACGTATTTAACAATTTGGATTTTGTATACCACCACCAAAATAAAGCAAACGTTTCTAAACCCTTCTCATATGCTCGTACCTACTATAACATACATTTATTTTCTACGCCAACATAGTCGTTTACAATTCAAAACATGTACCAACCGTATCCAACCGTAATTTCCTAACTTTAACCGTACTCCAACAATTAATCTTATTCTACCGCATCGAGGATCGACCTCCGAATCCCGATAGATTCGAAAACAAACATTACACACTTGCTCAAAAATCCGGTCGCGTGGTCGTCGAAAATCGTTTGACACCAGGTAGCCGCCGCCGTAACCGTCTAATAAGGAATCTGCCCACATTTTTTCCCGTAATACACGTATACTCTTCGACGTGCGTGAGTTCGTTCGTTCTCGAGAAGCCTCCAAGTTCATTGTCCAAAGAGACACGACGCCGTTACGTGGGACGAATATCGAAACTTCTCGTTCTCGGATTTTAAAAGTTTTGAAGCGTCTGTAGGATAAGCACATGCATGCATGTACCGCGCTGCAGGTACATAAGCGAACGAGATAGAGGTAAATAGCAGCAGGGAGTCTTGTAAATATCGGTTTAGATCCGTCGTTCTACGACGCGCAAAGAATTTTGAAAGCAAAGTTGTAAGCCGCATATGTAACTACTTAGGGAAGTTGATGGATGAGAAAGCGCAGGGAATCCCTGCAGGTGTTGGCTAAATTTTGAGTATGTTAGACGATGGTGGAGATTTGAAAGGACTTATGTGTGTCAAAAAATTTCACACGGAATATATTGAGGAGAAAAATAAGAAGAAACGAAAGTACGAATTTAAAAGGAATACAAACACTAAAATCGCGTGGACTTCCACGGCTGGCGCCATTGTAACTGCACAATTGACCGATTTTGAATGTAAAGTGCTTCGAGGCACGTATAGAAAGCTTGATATTTGTTGTGGAATAATGTTTACAAATTTTTCAAAGATGATAAAGGATTTTGCAAATGTACTTTTAGAAGTGCAACGCAGGATAGACTTGCAACTTTTTATAAATCTTATCAACTTTAAAATCTTGCAAGTATCGATAATTATGATAATTGGATACGTAACTCTCGAGGGAATTATAAATATTAATTTCTTCTAGATCTGTGTAAAGAAATGCTATTTCTGAAACAAAAATAGAGTCTGATGTTATAAGCAAAATCGTCAATATCTTGATACTGGCTGTTTCGGATTTGTTTTTAAACATAATCAAAGATACTGTGCAGTCATTGTTTCTCTAACAGATTCTGTTTTAAATATTTGACTTCGACATTCCTCCATCTATTTTTACTTGGAAAAATTAATTTCAAAAACTTGGAGAGAGTTACAATTAAAATGAAAAAGTAGCAAAATAACATCAGCCCTCATTTATATGAGAGTTATGTAGATTTTCATTTTTCTACTTCTTCATTTTCATCGATTTTTACTTCGTGGTTAAAGCTTTCCAAACAACTTTTGTTGCCCGACAAGGCGAGCTATACATTTTTATTATCGATACACCTGTGTTTTCTTTCAATCATAACACCTCAATTGTATCGATAATTTACCATATAATTCTCGAAATGTGGAAGGTATAATTTAAAATCGAACAATGTGTTTATATTAGATCGAGAATAAAACCCGTCACGGCACGAAGAACTGACAAACTAGTGATAGAAATCGGACAAGGTTCCCTCGCACTGCTCTTTCCAAACAAGGCCATCACCCTTTATAAGGCAACTTGCCAGAAAACCTAACGCTACCGACTCGTACGACGTTTATTTTCACGGGATTACGTCTCCGAGTTTCAACCTAGCGAAGAACGAAGCGCTACCACAGTAAATACAGAAGTTCGAGTTCGTTTCGTTTTAGTTTTATTTAAGGGAAACAAAAGGCGGAGAAGATACTGTTTTATTAGTAATCGGTAAATATTTCGTCGAGAGATGAGAAGGATTGAGGGGATAGAAATGTGGAAAATAGTAAATACTAAGATATCGGTTTGGCAAATAATAATTGAAGATATTTTAAAGAATATATGGAATAAAATATTTTTCTTTTTAGTTTCAATTAACGATCTTTTACCATCTTTGAGACAGCAACATACTTTTTACAAATTTTTAGTTTTTAGAGTGAAGCTCTTTTAGCGAGGTTCTGTGCGAGAGTTAACCGGGAAAAAGTGAGACGCTTGAAATCGTCACTAAACGCTTTTATTTTTCTCTCACACACATACACACATACTCATCGCAGGAGCAACTATGGAATGCGCGTATTTGCGTCTCCCCACATCAGATGACGCTCTTATTGTTCGGACTCGAATTTACTTCAAATTCAACTTCAATTTATTTACCGTCGGCTTCGAAATGGAATACTTTTTCTTTATATATTGTTTATTCAATTATAGAATTTTACCTTTTATTCAAATAAGCATCAAATGCGTAACGAGTTTCGCTCTTGTCGGGTGTCCCATCAGCCAAATTATATGCTTAGCAGACAACGCGACATAGCCTTAACTGTAGACAACGAAGATAACCTATAAAAGATTGCTTTTCCAACTCAACCGGACAGCTAAAGAATACAACACGTGGGTCATAGCAAAAGAATCTGTCTGTAGCTAAAAAGCTTATGGAACAAGTGGACACAATCCAAATACTTGGGAGCAGTTATAACAAGAAGTAGGCATGTTACGAAGAAAGTAGCTAATAAAGCAGCAATGGTATCAGGACAATTTACAGAAGTAATCTGGCATAATGAATATATGTCACTTAATAGCAAGGCCGAAATATAGAAACTCTGCGTGATATACTGACCTACGCTGAGGAAATGAAAAGGGGGACTTTCCTTATTTATTTATTAATTTATTTATTTAGCAAAAATAATTGCTATTTAAGTGCTATATAACTTTAGACGAAACAGATAATGAGGACCAATAACAGATCGGACCGATAACAGATAAAGTTGACGGAAGACGCTGGGAAAGATCGGTAGAATTAGCTGGAGAGATTTCAAAAATACGTATAGAATATGAGTTGTGGATCTTGTGGAATGTGTAGAAAGTCGATGAAGACACTTGAGGAACGAGGTAGAATGAAGGGAAAATCAAGCAGTGCAAGATCACCGGGAAGACCTCCCAAAAGATGGAGAGACAGTTGTATCTCAAGCTCAAACAAAGTCCTGGAGATTTAATGTATTAAACATGACTTATTGTAAGTGCTAATACAAGGAAGAAGATTTTGAAAAAATGAATAAGTTGTCTTTTCAGCGTTCGTCGCTGGGATCACTTCTGAATCGGTCCCGTACTGTTTCCCGGCGAGAAATCTTTTGAGGCTTGGGAAAAGGTTGAAAGCCAAAGGGATCATTTCGGGTGAATACAGTACACAAAGAACGACTTCAAACATCTATCCATGAATTTCCATTATCATCATGTGAACTTTGTG
The DNA here is from genome assembly GCA_038088585.1 of Chrysina gloriosa. Classification (NCBI taxonomy): domain Eukaryota; kingdom Metazoa; phylum Arthropoda; class Insecta; order Coleoptera; family Scarabaeidae; genus Chrysina; species Chrysina gloriosa. The sequence continues at coordinate 21,383,227 of CM076093.1, read as the reverse complement.
GTTGGAAGCCATATCTTCATAGAACAGAACTTATTCGCCAGACTTGGCCTTACTTGTTTCTTAGCTGATCCAGAACTTTAGCACAATACTCGGCGTTTCTAAAACTGCATCGCTTTCTCCACGAATGGTAACAAGTTGGAGTAGTAATTGGAAGCGTCGACCCAAATGCAACTGGTGGTAGATCCATATTTTTCCCTGAAAGGTAGCTTTTGATGTTAGCGAACAAGCAGAAAGTCGGAAGAGGCCATGTCGAGTGATGCAGCACGACTTCAGACTTCAGTTCATGATTTTCTAGAGAGCCTTGTATCTGGGAGCGTTGTCCTAGTAAATTCTTCATTAGATCTTGCCTCTGTTCCTTATTCTTTTGTTTCAGCAGGTCCTAAAAGTTAACATAATATTTGGTAATTACAAAATTTTGATCGTCTCTTGCCATCCGTAGACGTACGTTTCGCGGTTATACCGCTCGTCAGTAGGGCTTTGCGAAACGTACGTCTACGGATGGCAAGAGAAGATCAAAATTTTGTAATTTGCAATTTTCCCACGGCGGGTAGCCGAAGAGCGCGACTGCAGTTACTGCAGGAGGCTGTGGGAACGCAAGTTGTCCATTTCTGTAGAAAAATAACTGTAAAAATGCGTAATACGTGCATTGTGAGAGAATTCATATCAAATCCCTCTCACATGTACAAACATCAATAATATTTGGTGCAAATCGTCCTGGTATTTGCTAGAAAATCTACCAAGAAGATTTCATTAACGTCCCGAAAAAGGTGGTCAAGACTTTTCCTGCGGATGGTACACTTTTGGGTGTTGAATCTCCCTTGCCTGTCCACTGTTTTCATAGTTGTTGAGTCCCGGGCGCATATTGGTTGATTCAGGATTCGCCTACTGTAAGAAACTGCCGCCAAAAGTCTGCTGGATTGGACACCCAGCGAGATAAACACTGTTCCGATACGATCACGAATTTGTATTTTTTGATCCGGAGTCAGTAAACGCAACCCATTTTGCTGACAACTTTTTCATACCCAAGATATCAGTTAGAATCAGATACGATCTTTCGATATGCCGGGAATCACAGCTACCACAGTTTCAGTCGGTGGTCATGCCCAAATGCTTTTATGGATTTCTTTCGGATGACTTTTTCAGTTGTGACGAATTTTAGTCTACTAGAACATTCAGCATTTTGAGTGCTTGGACCTTGTAAATAAAGAAGCAGACTCCCTAATGTTACGTGTAGGAGATAAACCTTTGGCACAAAAAATATTTTATCACTGCTTGCAGTTCGGTTCTTTCAATATTTAGAAAACCAAACTTTAAAAAATCACAGAAAAAATAATTATAATATAGCTGCTACCAAAAACACTCAGATGATACTTAACTTACTTACTTAATCCTTAAGCCTTTTCTACCCCTTTTCCTGGGGTGTAAGGCGAGTGTGGAGTTGAGTTCTCTATATTGTCTTGTTGCATATTTCCCTCCATCTCTTCCTATCTGGTATGGCTCGTTACGATTCCTCCCACGATACTCCTCTTTCACCCAATGCATCTCCCACATTATGTAGCCATGTCCGTCTGGGTCTTCCTCTTGGTCTCTATGGACTATTCTTTGTTCCGACATTATTTTCAGGTGCGCATACCATATCTGCTGTGCTTTTTCAATATTTTCCTCCATAAGTCTCAGTTTCAGATTATCTCTGAGTGTTATGTTTCTATTCCTGTCCTTTCTTGTTTTATTTACCATTTTTCTTACAAATCTCATTTCTGTAGCTGTTATTTTTCTTTTCTGTTTCTGAGTCATGGTCGATGTTTCCCCATCGTATAAAAGTATTGCTTGCTACTTTTTTAAATATTTGTACTCTAGCGTCTTTCGGTACCTCTTCTTTTCCCCAGAAATGTATTTTTATATTATTAAATTATAATAATTTAAATTCCTTTACTTGGTCTACATTTAGGTGATCTTCTTCTTAATCTTTTTACCCTTTCTACCTTTCGGTGTAAGGTGATACTAAGGAAAATTGCCGTTTCAAAATGGGTTTGTCAAAATGGCCCTGCAAGTACTATTTCTAGCGGAGAAAATTTTTCATTCGCTACTTGTATGTGGTGCATGTTGCAACATATCTCAACCAAATTCCAATAATTTTTGTCTGGTGATCAAAGATCTGCAAGTCGTTTCTTCTTGTCTTTTCCACAGCCCTTTTTTGGTCAACATTGTTATTATATAAACAACACCTTTTCGAGTTTCGAGTTTTCGACATGAACCATCTCTTTACATTTTACATCACACCTTTCACAAACTCTACTAACAGGAAAGCAACATACACAGTGGATTGGTATTTAAATTAATCAAACTGACGCAAGGAAAGTTTAAATCCCACAAAGAATGTTCTGAGATATCGGATCTGATACGTCTAACCGTTATTATCTAAAATTAGAAACTCGTCCCTTTTACACGGTCGTGACTAAATTATCCATTCAATTCATTTATAAACAGAAACGACCGAATAATGTCGTAAATAAATTTCGGCGGCGCTGATCATTGTTTCACCTCACCTAAATACATAACCGAGCGCGTTGTGTACAGTTAGATATATCGGAGGAGATCATTTAGAAATATTCGGGTGTTGTATCAGGCGTGGGTTTCGATATGGACGTCAGTTCGCTTTACACAAAGAACAATAGATCGTTTAAAAGTAATTAATTTGTTTTGAGCAGCGATAAATATTTTGAATTACCGCGGAAATGTACACGTATGCAAAGTACATATCTCATTTGGGCGAATATTTGTTTTCTTTTCATTTGAAATGAAAGAAATGATGGATCTTACCAGTAGAAAAATAACATCTCATGATAATAATAACAATTTCATTAATAACCCTGGCCTACAATTTTTTTGTAACATAAAGTTGAGTAGCATATTTTAGTAGAATGAACCTATCTAATTACGAAAATGGCCAACAAAAAGTTCTAACACGTAAGGTTTTGTTATTACATTAGACAAACTACATGTAGAACTGTGCCATGTAATATTTAAAAAATTACTAAAAAGAATGATTTAACAAGTTTTTTAACCTTGTATACACACATATCTACTATATTTATAATTTATATTAAGTTGACGTTTAAGAAAAAGCAAACATCAAACATATTTATTCGGGACACACTAATTCTATTGTTTCCTTTTATGTGGGGTCAAAACCCAAAAGTATTCAATATTCGGTTTAGCGCGAATTTGTTAATCGACATAGTCGCCCTCCAACCTATTCTTCAATCAGACAGACTCCAGTACGCTGCGTTCACAGACATACGCCCTTGCCCGGTACCACTCTTTTAACAAACTCTGGTAATCACCCGTCATGCCTGGATCCCATCGTCCTTGGTCCGAATTTCCATTGTCATTATATCTTGATGAAATACTTCACCCTGTTCGTCGTTGATAGCGCACAAATTCTTAGGAACAAATGATAAATGGGAATACAGAAAGTGAATTTTTAATCGGGAGTCTAAAACTTCCTCAACTAGTTTTTCGTAGTTAACATCCATATTGTTGCCTAAAAATCCCTTCACTACACTAACAAATGAGTTCCAAGCTATGAGTTCTTGCGCGGTGAGCTTTTCTATAGCCTGTTTTAATTTGGGGTCACTTAACTTGGAAAAGACTTGCTTTAGGTATTTAAATCTTTCACCCTCTTTATTCACAATCTTCAGAAAAATTTTTCACATCCTTTTCATCTACTGCACCAATGACACGTTACAGCTGACAGCACACATGGGGAGCCTATTGCTTATGTTTATCTCCAATTGAAACGCCAAAATACATGAAATAGATTCTTTCCACATTTTCAAAAAATGGTCTTACTTGTGGTTTCACCAGAAACTCTCCACAAATATAATGGGTGATTTTTTAATCGTGTTGAAAATTGAAAAAAACACACAAAATTTGCATAAGTGAATGAAATATTTATTTGGGCCGATAAATGAATGCCTTTTTAAAGATTATTTCATATAAATGTTGCCAACGGCTACGCCGTAGGTGTTCCATCCGTGAACTCCAATTTTGGCATACTTTTTGAGCATTTCGGTCGGTATCTCACCAATAGCAGCTGTAATGTTGTCTTCCAGGGCTGGAATTGTGAATGGCTTGTCCCTGTACACGAGAGACTTCACGTATCCCCACAAAAATAGTCTAGTGGGGTAAAATCGCATGATCTTGGCGGCCAATGGACTGCTCCAAAACGTGAGATTAATTGCTCACTAAAGTCACCTGTTCAATAGGTTCATGGTATCGTGTGTCGTGTGGCATGTGGCACCGTCTTGTTGAAACCACATGTCAACCAAGTCAAATTCTTCCATTTTGGGCAAAAGAAAGTCGGTAATCATTGCACGGTACCTTGCTCCATAGACTGTAACGTTGCGATTTTCATTGTTTTTGAAGAAGTACGGTCCAATGATGCCTCCGGCCCACAAACTGTACCAAACAGTGCATCTTTCAGGGTGCATTGGCAGCTCTTGAACTCCCTTTGGCTGCTCTTCACACCAAATTCGGGCATTCTGTTTGTTGACGTACCCATTGAGCCAAAAATGAGCTCGATACAAAAATGGATCTTCATCCAACTTTCCTAAGGGCCATTCACCAAACAAACGACGTTGTGGTACGTCACCTGGCTTCAGTTCTTGCAGCAGCTATATTTTGTATGGTTTCATACCGAGATCCTTACGTAAAATCTTCCAGGTGGTCAAAGAACACAAGCCCAATTGTTGACAACGGCGACGAATTGACATATCGCGATCTTCATAGGAGCTGGCCGATACAGCAGCAATATTTTCCTCGGTACAGACTCTTGGCATACGGGTTGGTGGATTAATGTCCAATAAAGTGAAGCGGATGCGAAATTTGGTCACAACAGCTTTAATAGCCTGTTCGGTGGGTCGATTATGACTACCATAAAATGAACGTAATTTACGAAACACATTTCTCACACAGCATTATTTGATAATAAAATTCAATGATTTGCAAGCGTTGTTCGTTTGTAAGTCTATTCATGGTGAAATTGCAAACGTTACTGAGCGTTTTTGACATTGCCACGTGTCACGAATCTTTTTTACACCGAAAAAATTTACACTGAAAAACCAAATAGCAAAAATATCACCCGTTAACAACACTTATCAGGAGAAATTTTGCAACCGCGGCGCATTTTCGTCATTAAAAAACTTTCTTAACTACAGACAGCCAGTTGCTTTGAAAATCAAACGAAGACTGAATAAGAGATTAAGTTTAATGTTATGTACACTTCATTTTAGGTTATCTTTCTCTTTTAAAATGTATCGCTTTTAAATGACTCCTCAGAAAATTTACTACCTGCCAATATAGAAGGGTCTAATGAGCCCATTGAAAACGGGACGTATTAGGGCCTATGTATAATATTTTTTCTATTATTAGAACGGTTAGCATTGTGAAAATGATAGGCTGAACTGTTTTACAAAAATCGTGTCGGCCAGTGCAATCGCCGATTTGTTTCCGATTTCCAATCAGCCGAACTTAAATAAAGAAAATTGGAACGGGAAATATTGAAATGAAGTTGCTTCATTCGTTTGCACAGCAAAAGAAAACGTAATCACTTCTTAAATGTATCACCTGGTCAAAGTCTTCATTTACTTGTATTTTTGCCGCCATTTTCTTTATTGTAGTTACCTCCATTTTTCCTGAACTATGCCCTTGTTTTAAGTTTTATTTGGTTTTTCTAATTTCGAACGTGTTTTTAATTGTGCGACTCGAAATATTGCGTTGAAATCTAAACAATTTCTTTCTCCTTATTTCCAGAGGGCCAAACGTTTCGGTCCTGCATCTAAGGAACACGTCAGACCCATGGGAAACGAGTCCGACTTCCGTCTTCACCACCTCGACGGCGACATCTAGATCGTACTCGAACACGCGCACGAGCCAATCGTGCCAACCTCATCTCACCAAACATCAATCCTTAGGAGGCTACAATCAATCCTATAAATGTAACAACCAAGGCTTCCATTCCGGAGGGGAAATCAACTCGACGGAAATCTTCCTCAATACTTCTTGTAATCGAGAGTTGTCGCCGGTGAGGTGGTGCGACAAGGAAGTGGACGGCGTCTATTTGGGTCGATCCGGCTGGGTGCAGGTTCAACAGAGATCTTTGGACGAGAACAGGAGAAACACCTACGTCTCCACGGAATCGCTGCAACCCTCGAAACGAATCGGAATCAAATTGGCCGATTACCATTGTAAAAGCGAACCAGCGAAGTATACCGAGATCAGAACTTTGGAGCCGCAAAGACCTGCGTATCTGCCACTGAGGGCTAGAGATTTCGAGGTGACGAAGAAATCCCCATCACCGCATAGCGTTCCTGAAAGTTTCTCGCCACCTTCCGTGACTCCCATAATCTCGCCACCTCCAGCCTTTCAGGATAGGAATACGAAAAGCACGAAGAGCAGGACCTTCTTCGGAAAAGCGCCCTTCCTTCCCAGATCCAACGCGATCGTCGATAGCGACGATGTTAGTCCACCGACTTCTCCGAAGAAAGTCACTTGGAATTCGGCTCCGACTCGTAAACTGAAACCTGCGTCACCGAGCACCGAACAAATCAGATCCTATCCGAGGATTCCCCAAACTAAGTCGTTAGAAGACACCACTGCCATGCGCAGGATACAATTCCTGCAGAAATACGGGGAATCCTCTTCCTCGTCGTCAAGCTCGATGGGATTTAGGAGCTTGGATAGTTACGTTCCACGAGTAGCGATGCCTAGATTATCCGAAAATACCGATTCCTCAGTGGACGTGTACGAAGACGCCGACGACGAAGACAACAACAGTTCCTCGATTAACATAAGCATGATCCCTAAGGAGAAGACCTCACCTTCGGGGAGAAGCACTCGTTTACCTTATAGAGTGCCAATTAGGAAGTCCCCAGCGAGCTCAGATAGCAATAAACAGCCGAGTTGCGCTTCGCCGACGAGCTCTACCAGTTCTAGCGGAAATGAATTCCCTTCTAGGTCGCCGTCAGGGACTTTGCAGCAAATGAGGAGATCAGCACCGGCTAGACAATATCAGATACAAGAAGATCCTTCTTTGAGAGTGAGGAGATCGCGCAGTCTTCAGCTACCGGAAAGGAAAGCTCCTCCTAATTTTGGTAGACCAACACAACAAAAAGTGTCACCGCAACATCCTGAGAGTCACAGAGTTATTGTTAAGATTGGGAATGATAATCGCAATGTTAGTAAAAGAGCCAATAAGGAAAGTGATGTTAACGAGGAGATGTTGAGGGAAGCTGAAGTTGTCACCAGTTATTTATACGGGAATCGAGCTAGAGCGGCTCAACAGGCACTAATGATTCATAGGTACAATAATGTAAGGGATGAAAAAACCAAAATGGATCAGAAAGGGGTTGGTAGTAACGTTTATAACGTGTATGTCGTTGGAAACGGTAAGGATAGGCAGAAGGTGTTGCAACGGGGATCGACGGCTCCATCTTTAAGTAACGTCAAGAAAGAAGTTAAGAATCCGTGCAATTCAGATACGTGCGATTTCTGGCCGCATTGCGCTCATCGCGATACTTTAAACTCCCAGGCTCAATCAATGATGAGATTATCACATAGCTATCCTAGTCACCAACGATCGATGGAGAAGGCAAGTCCTGAAAATACCCGACCCACGCTCGAAAGAACCAAGAGATTATCGCGAGCCGATACCGATGTTAGACCGACGTATAGTAACGTATCAAGACGACCGACTTCGACCTGTTTTTCCGTCGATAGCGGTACGACGAGAGAAAAGCGTCTCAGCCCCAACAAGAACGTCGAACGTAAAACGTCCCCCGTGAGTGTGGCCAGTGCTCGGTCTCCGGTATCGCGAAACGCGAGCAGTTCTTCGAGCAGCGACGTTTACGTGACGACCTCGGACCGCACGTCGACGAAGAGTCCGAAAAATGCGAAAAGTTCCGGCGCCTCGACGCCGATGGACGAAATCGTGACGCCAATCGTCGTCGCGAAAGACGAGGCGACCGTCGCGGTGCGGGAAATCGTGCTCACGCGGCCGGGTAGTGCGCCGGGCGAAGAGAACAAGACCGGAGGCTCGTTCGTGGATAACCAACAGCGGTCGATGTCCTTGCCGAAGTCATTCCTCTCGGCCAGTTATCAGCCAGCAGAGTAAGTGTCTTTCGTTTTATTCCGTCGTTTTTCTAAAAATATAGAATGTTGCGCCATATTTAGACCGTAGAAGGGGGCCTCCCTTCGCCGTGCGAACGAGTCCTTTCAGACAGGTATTTTGTCCTGCCCGTCACGTACGCTCCTCTAACCATCTGCTGAGCGCGATGGCAAACGCGTTGATTTAAAGAGGTGGCGGTCGTGTTACGCGATACGACCCCCGCCGTCGCCGACGGAAACGCGACAAGATTGGCGAGCTCGGGTCGTCTGTTTTTATCTGACGACCGTTCTTCCACCTTTTTTGTCGTGAGGATTTTTGCAATTAAAACGTCGACGTTACGCAATTATTTATAGAGAGATCTCTTTTTTTTTCGCTTGATTAATCGGCTGCGAAAGATCTCGAGCGAGGAAGATTTCGATGTCGAAGCTTATAAGCTTTTGATGGGGATTAATTAGAACGGCGCGTTCTAAGTAATTCGCGTTCGTTTTTGTGATTCTAATTGGTCAACACCAGAGATGTCAAATAATATTATTCCACGGGAAAATATTATTAGTATGATGCTAAAGACTGATCGGTACTTGGTTAACGAAAATGATGCTGTTTTGGGGTTTATTCAAGAAGAACTACCCTTTTGTTGGCGTATTTTAATTATATTCGGTGTGTATAAATTGCCGAGAAAGGTACACATGACGTAACCCCCTAAAATTCTGAATCGAAAATCTCAATTGTTAGGGCCAATTGTTAGGTTTTCTGTATTGTTACAGTTTTCTGTTTTAATATACTGTGATCTCTCGCTTCAACGTTTGGCGTGTGGACGATTCCCCGCGTTCATAATTTTGATTCAATGATCTACTTCGTAACTTTGAGTGGAACAGATCGGTTTCCGTGCCTAAGTTTATTCCGTTTCGCTTTTAAATCTCGTTACCGAGGATTATACGGAAATTCGACGCTAGGAAGCGAATAGTATCGTTGAGTTTCTTCTCCCCAAGTTTTCCTGTTCAAACTAATCGTCCACGTTGCTTTCCGCTCGATTGAAGATGAATTTTCCTTTTTTTGTTAATTACATGTCGTTATCGTATCTTTCACGTTGTTGTAGGGAACTAGTAAAGGCTGGTATAACTAATAAAGGGTGGTATAACTAGTAAAGGTTGGTATAACTAGTAAAGGCTGGTATAAGAAGTAAAGGCTGGTATAACTAGTGTAAGCTAGTATTAACGAGTATTCAATTATCGTAGGAGCTAGAAGCTAGTTTCTTTTTCCGACATTTTTCCGACATTTTTTCCGACATTTTTTCCGACATTTTTTCCTCACGTGCGAGAAAAACCGTCATCTTGGACCACCGATACCGAATACCACGCCGTGCAAAGTTGACAACGGAAAACTACATCACGCTAAATTCCGCTTTTATATATTTTATTTATATTTGTGTAACGTTCAGTTTTTGGGGGTTAAAAGTTAGGAAATTGGCGATTTGTGTGAGAATATTCAGGGGTTTCTTTACGTTTGTAAACATTCAATTATTTTAGTATTTTTAGGGGGAGGGATTCAGATTTGTTATAGATTAAAGAGGGTTTCTTTTGTTGTTACGTTTGTTAATTAGTATTATATTTAATTGTATTAGTATTTTAAGGGTGGGTGGATTATCAGTACTTGTCACTCGAATCTATTCTCGTTCATTATTACGTTCAGCACAAAGTGATGGTAACAGTACAGGTACAACTATACAGCTCAAGACATGTTTTGGTGCCAGGATTTTTTAGCTGATGATTCTCTATATTAGGTGTACTAAATTCTAATATGACGATAGTTGTCGCCTATTAGCTTTAATGTTTTAAGAGGTGACAATAGCGTGATTTATGTTACTTCATTCTTGACTTCTGGTTCAGGAAAGAAACATGGATAATTGTATGTTCTTACGCATTCCTATGACCAAATGGTATTGTTACAGTGATAATGTATTACACTATAATACCTCAGAAGATTAAAAAGAGAATTGGAGGAAAAGTTAGTTGACACTTGTAATTTGCCATCACGTGTGCATGCCTGGAGAAATTTTTTACTTAGCTCATCGCTGGGGTCACCCAGATTTTTACGAAAGCGGTCGAAATGATTGTGTAACTAATGAACAGTGATGCTTATGTTACATCCAACGTTTCTGAAATTATCGAGGATTATGCTTATTAGCTCAACATAGTTACCAGCTTTGGGATTGCCTAAAAGTGTCTGACAACCAGCACCAATAACGTTCCCTAACTTAGCTCACCTTCAGTCATTGAATGCCCGAAATCTCGAACTTGTTTTATTCAATTCTAAGGATGCGGTTCTGATCCACAAGTTTCTATACTAACAAGAAGGTATGGTAATCGGATTTTTGTATTTTTTTATATTTATGGTACGTGTAGTTTGGACTTTGAATAAGAATATTTCGAAGTAGTTCGACGCAACGTACATAAATTACCAAGATAATCGATTTTGAAGTTTATCATGCCAGCTAAATTCGTTAGATATGATACATTTTTGAATTGGAAGCTTGACCTAGTCGATAGCGTTTTATTCCGGTACTCACGAGATCGTTCGAGTCTCATCGCGCGATATTTTCCCCTTCAAAACGCACTATAGGTTCTGTTCATTCTTCTTCTCATCTCTAAAATTATGAACAAACCAAATATTATAATAACTATATGCAGGAACATTCTTCAAGTACTTCATTAAAATACGCAATCGGTTGATAAATAATATTCATTTAAGATAAGAAGGTAATAATAAAAAATTTGCTTCTCATGTTTCTATGATAACTACCGTTCTGGCTCGTGCCACACTACATAAAATATTGCATACTAGATATAAAATAATAGAACATTTCATTTCTTACCTGATCCCGTTCGTCTTTTCTTCTTCTTGAAGAAACCTTATTGTTAATTAAAAATGAATATTATTTATCAACCGATTGTGGATTTTAATACAGTACTTGAAGAATGTTCCTGCATATAGTTATTATAATATTTTGGGTTGTTCAAAATTTTTGAGATGAGAACAAGAATGAAGAAAACCTATGGTGCGTTTTGAAGGGGAAAAAGAATGCCACACGATGAGACTCGAACCAACAATCTCGTGAATACCAGACTAGAACGCTACCGACTTGACCAAGCTTCCAATTGAAAAATATATTTTGTCTAGAGGATTTAACTGGCAGGGTAAGCTTCAAAATCGATTATATTGGTAATTTATGAACGTTGCGTCGAACTACTTCGAAATATTCTTATTCGAGGTCCAAACTACACGTACCATAAATATCAAAAATTACCTTACCTTCTCCTTGAAAGACGCGATCTCCAGATTTTTACGTGTTTTTAACAACGACGCAATTTAGACTTAAAGAAAATACACTTTTCTTGCTTCAATGTTAAAGATGAGAAAGACATTTCGAAACTTGTTCCTTCCTTTTTCTCACCTCTAGTTATGTTCGAAAGTTATCTTTACTGAAAATTCTTTCTTTCCTGAAAAGGAAACACGATTCCGAATGACGGAAAGCACGTTTTTTCTGTTTTGCAGAAATTCTTACGTATTTTTGATACTATTTGTTACTAAACGTTTTCTTTTGGCTTCCAATTATGTTTCTAACATTTCCTCATTAACATACTTTCACGAAAAACACATTATGCAACATTGTAGAACAATAGGATTGTATTCGAATGTGATCTACATATATCAAAACCATTACTGTTAAATGTTGAGATTTATGTATTTAATTCGACTTTCGTATTATGTGTCGTTTGTATATCTTAATTAGTTCACGATGCCTACTATTACAGGAGTATACAAGTGCAGTGTTGCCAAATATATGTTTCTTTCAAGTGCTTGCTAAAAACATAAGAAATATGATACAACACTTTAAGTTTAAGATTTTCGATTCAGAACCGAACAAAGGACGTCGCTGTGTGAGCTTTTCAGACAATTTATACATACCCTGTACAATAAAGGTAAAACGGATATGTACTTGTGCTTGTCGTTATTATACGTAGTGCTTGTTGCGCTTTCGATAACTAACATAAATTGCAATGGGGTGTAATGTAGATGGCAATTGAAAAATCGACGGTATAGTATCTTAACGACCCTAAAGAGTTGCAAAGATTTCTTAAAATTAAAGAAAATAATCCTACCAACTTGATGTTCGAAACTGGTCTAAAATATACGCGAAAATATTTTTCAAAACCTCATAATAAAGCAAAGATTGTGTATTTTTGCCGTATTTTAATCGCTGCATTCGGAGATTTTCCTAAAATTTAATAATTTTTACACGAATTTGATACCTGCTGTTCAGCTACATTAATTTAGTCAACTTAATTATTCATATCATCATAGAAATACACATAGATGCTATTTATAACTGCTATAAAGTAACATTCTTGCACGTTCAAATAGACAACAACAACCTTCAATATTAAAATTAATCATACCTGTTGAAACATTTACACGTTTCGATTTCCACCCGTTCTTTAATTGCGTATGCGTGTGTGAAAGAAATCTTGCTCGCACATCTGTACGCGATGATACATACATACATACGTCGCAAGTAGCAAATTAACGAAGCCGTACGAAGAGCGCAAGAAATGCTATTTCGTCTTCTTATTTTATCTCTTCCATCTTCGGGCAGGTTGAAACCATAGACTCGTGGAAAAAGCCGGTATTTATCGAAGACTAATGTATGTACGTATACGAGAATAGAACAAGGAAGTGTATGTATGAATGTATTTTGATATGACAGCGGACGAGGATGTAATAATCGTATCGAATACACCGTAACTTTCACGTAAAGAAAGGATAAACGAACTAGAAATATGTTGTTAGTTAATATTTCATATTTTATTCTAATCAAATTCTAAACTTGAAACGTAGAGTAATAGTAAAATAGAGATGATCTATACGATTTTCATCGATCATTCTGATAGAATTTGAAAATTCGATAAGCAAATACATTCTTAAAAAAAAACAAAATTCATCCTCAAGGGTTGAAATAAATTCGGTTTTTAAATGATTCAGTTGGTCTGAATTTGGACCGGTTCGTAGACATCATCCAAAAGGTCACAACCTGCGAAACTGATGCTTTTCACGTTTTACCTTTTCCACAAAGACGTGGATCAAAGACAAAGAAAACACACTTCTCTTATGTGTTGTAGCTGTAATACCAAAGGAATTACAGATCCGATTTGAAGCTTGTTCCAATTCAGAAATTTAGGCATGTGCCAAAAGTAAATGAGGTTAAAAATTAAACTTTTACAGTATTCTAGAAGCTTTAGGGAACAACCATACGTTATGAAATTTGTTCCCTCCGATTTTCCTTACAGCCACTACGTCCTTGGAAAACAATGATGCTCAGAAATTTAGTATATTGTGCAAATAAGCATAAGAACTATAAACTGTGGTTAAAATACATAAAATAAAAGAAATTACCCTTACCACACGTTTCGATAATAATTCAAGGTACGTATTTCGGCAAATAAGTTGCCATCGTTAACGCAAAGTACGTATCTGGAATTATTTCCGACACGTGTGGTAAGGCTAACTTTGCTTATTTTATATAGTATATTGTGGTTTATTAAAAGCGCAAAGTGATGTTAACAGTTCAACAACAACAATCAACTATATAGCTCAAGATGTTTTGGTGTCAAGATGGTTTTAGTTGACTCCATATATTTGGTATATTGAATTCCAACACATCAGTCGTTTCCGCCTATTAGCTTTAATTTTTGTTAGATATGACAATAACGTGATTTATGCTACTTCATTCTTAATTCGACTTCTGGCTCAGGAAGAAAACATGAGAGATTGTAAAAACAGCATAATTGTATTTTCTTGCGCATGACAAAAAGTATTGTTACTGTGACCATGCATAACACATATACCTGAGAAATTTTTATGCGTTCTTAATAGAACTGCCATTCAAAACTAAAGAAAATTTGAATTAATTAAATTAATTTCCGTTTTACCAAGACCAATGCTTTGAAACTTGTTTTATCGTACTCGGTGTGCCCAATTTCTTCGAAAATTATCCTGGCTGGGATGCAGTTTGAGCATTTTTAATTATTCCTAACAAAAATGTGGTACTTAAATAAAACAGTTATTCGCAAGCGATAAAAAAGTGAACCCTACAATGCGGTAGCGCTGTTTGGAAAGCATTATGGTCCAAGGGAAGTAAACCAGCACAAGAAATTCCAAAGCCTGAATTAGATCCCAAGAACGTTATGTTATCTATATGGTAAGGCCGGTGCATGTGACTGGTCACCGCTCTTGTAAAGAGCGCTCACCTATGAAGAATAGGGGACACGATGGGCTTCCAAGGTTACCTAAAGCAAAATGATTGATTGATGGATGTTAAGGCTGGAATGGTATTATTTAATATAGGTTTCTCCCATCAAACCATTTATTGATTTCATCAAGTACTAGGTACAATTGGTCCAATTGAAGGCAGAAATAGACCAGAGGAGCCATCGTTGCCATCGTCTTTCATTACGATAACATCAGGCCACACATACTTCAACACAAACAGGACAAAAATTAGTGGGTGCGGTGTCTTAATCCGTCCAGCATACGGCTTGAATCTTGCGTTGTCGGATTTTTATCTGGTTAGAGCCTTGCAAAACGATGCCGATTGCTGACCAAAGTGCTTTTATTTTTTGCAAGCAAACAGAATTGAAACAAAGATGTATACTAAGCCTATTACTTTGAACGTGGTCCTAGATGAAATATTGAAGAGACGTAGAAATAGGCTGAAAAGTATAATATTGGAAATTGGAAAATGGAAAGCATAAGAATGATTGAACTATGCTACGCTGATGATCTAGCTATTGTAGGAAAAGGGAAACAGAACTACAGCACAATATAGATGTCCTGAATGAAGAGTTGCAAATAGTTAACGTGAATGTGAATATGAAGAAGACAAAGTCAGAGATAATAGGAACAAATAAAGAGAAACACCGAATCACCATTGCAAGAATAATATACATATATAGAACAAGTTGAAAAATTCACCTATCTGGGAATGATCATTACTGAGGAAGGAGTCATGGAGGACGAAATTGATGAGGGAATCGCAAAAACACCAAACTCTTTAATGCAAAAGACGAAATTTCTCGACAAGAAGGACATACCGAAAGAGGTAAAAGCTGAAGTTATTAGTAAATATACCGTATGACGAGTCATCTGTCGTTTGTCCTTTGTAATATATTACATTGTGAAAAGGACAGATGACTCATCATACCGCCTATTTGCCCAGTTTAGTTATTAGAGAAGTAGTGAAGCCAACATTCACATTTACCTGCGAAAGCTGGACGACAACGGAAAAACAAAGAAGCAAACTAACAGCAACAGAGATGAAATTTTTGAGGAAGATAAAAGGAAAAACAAGAAGAGATAAGATAACAAATGTAGAGTTTAGAGAACAATTACGTATAATACCAGTAGAAGAGGCGGTACAACAGGGACAACTAAGATGGATGGGGCATACAAGGAATGGGAGAATACAGACTACTAGAAAGGGTGTACGAAGCAAGAGGTACTGAAAAACGACGGAAAGGAAGACCAAGAACAATTTCAAACGAGGAAATAAGAAAGGCAGCGGAACGAAGAGGAGTGAAGTGGGGATATACCAGAACTGGCGCAGAACAGAGAGGAATGGAAAAACATATGAAGGAAACGGGATAACTCCACACCCACTCAGGCAGTACCGAAAGGTACATGGCCTAAAGATTAAGTAAGCAAACAAGCAAACGGCTGGAGTTTTACTCTTCAAGTAACCAGAGCAATGGGGACTAAATTGTAAACCTTAAGAACAAACAATCTTGAAACCGTTGATTAACGGGAGGAAGAACGTTTGAATTCATACGAGAGCAATTTATGGTAATATTGACCAATATACATACATACATACTTAATTTACCAAATCATCATCATCATTATCTTTTACCCCTTCTACCTTTCGATGTAAGCATAATTAATAGAATCAAACCTCTAAATATACGATCGTATACGTATGAGAATTTTCTTCCCATTTTCCGACTTCTAGAACGAAAAATTACAAAGCCAAAAATAATCAGAGAAAGTAAGCAAGAACTTTCGCATTCAGATATACAAACGAGAAACTCACGTTTCCGGTTTCAATATACGTCGTCGTCGTCGCTCTTCTGTATCTTTTGCGGATACGAAATAAGGCCGAAAGTCGCCTGCCTACCGTTTCATCAAAATTTCAACCGATTCGGCGAGGTAACACAGCGAATCGCGGAACGAAGGAAAATCAAAGAGTCCGGTGAGTCGCTCGCTTGCATACACCACGTCAGGATAATTGGAATGTCCTTTGGCGGGTATTAAAAATGCAACCGGGCACCGGAGCCGAATTTTCATATCCGAGCGCGTTGAAATTTTAATAGGGCGTAATGCATTATAACAGATGTCGGTTTGTGTTAATATTCCCGGAATGTCGGCTCCGCGTACGTGATGCGTCCCTGTAAATACGTAACTCGTCGACGGAGGAGACGTAAGTGGACGGACGTTGGTTACCATAAAAGGTTGATTATCCTATCATATCGTATTGTATCGTACTTGTGGTGTGCTTTTACTGTAAGCGCGGCATACGAGCTGTGGGATTACATGTTTAATATGCCATTAATATTCCAAAGATTAGTGTCATTAACAAGCTATTTTTAGTGAGTGGTTATTCCCAAGCAAACATGCTTCTGAATTCCATTCTCAAAACGAAACTTTGTCTTCAATTGTGTTTGTCTCTAATTAGAAAAGATGATTACAAAACTACTTTCACCATTCACAGACGCGTTTCGCGGTTATACCGCTCATCAGTGCGACTTTGTGAGAAGTAGTTTTCATTCTCCATTTAAGGACTATATACATATAAACCTTTTTTGCAGGCCTTTTAGGCCCAGAGCTTTGTTACACGTTTCCATTTATTTCTGTCTGTAGCCTTCTTTTTCCAGTCTGCTATTCTTCCTCTCTTTTTCTTGTATCCTGGTGTTTTCCATCTTCTTAACCGTTTTATTTTCGTCTATTCTCTCCATGTGGCCTAGCCAATGTAATCTTCTTGCTTTAATGATCCAATCTATCTGTGGTTCTTTGAAGACCTCGTAGACCTCTTCATTGGTTCTTCTTACATCTTCGGTTTTTTTCCTTCCTATTATCCTTCGAAGTATTTTCCTTTCCCATCTCCTTACTGTTTCCTTTGTAGACTGGTTCAAAACCCATGGCTCGCATCCGTATAATGCCGTCGGTCTTATTACGGTTTCCTATAGCCTAAATTTCGTGATCCTCGACGGCTGTTTTGCTCGTAGTAGGTAATTAATTCCTGCAATTCTATTAGCGTTGCTCAGTTTAGCCTCGATTTCCTTTTCTTTCTCGCACCTGTTCGTTATCTGTACTCCCAAGTACACCAACTGATCCATCTCCTCAACATTCATCTCTACTTTGAACTCTGCTCCTTCTTTACCAACTTTTCCCACTTTCATAACCTTACTTTTCTTTTCATTTATCTGCAGTCGCAGCTGCCATGGCTATAATGGCTAGGTCATCTGCGTATCCAATTATTTGGTGCCTCTTATACAATATGTCTCCGTCTCTGTTGAGTTTACTATTCCTTATTGCCTTCCCCAGCACCATGTTGAAGAACAGCGTCTCCTTGTCGAAGGCCTGTTTTTACTGTAAAGTTTTCTGATTTCCCTTCCCTTGTTCTTACGTTGCACGTTGTCTTCCTTATTGCCATGATTACGCCTTTGCGATTTTGCAGGTATTCCGAAATCATCCATCGCCTCTATCACTTTGCTTCTTTTCACCGAATCATATGCCTTCTTAAAATCGACAAATAGAACAACTGTTGGTATATTATACTCATATCATGTCATCCATACTGCTTTTATTATAAATAACTGGTCCGTTATCCCTCTTCCCTTTCTAAAACCTACCGGGTACTCTCTTATCTGCGGCCCGGCCATTACTTCCAATTTGGTTTTAATTATTGTTGTCAATATCTTGTAGACAACATCCAAAAGGGATATCCCTCTGTAGTTATTGCAATCTGTTTCGTCTCTACTTTTCAAAATTGGTGTTATTGGAGATTTGTCTTCATATAAAATGATATAATTGCCGTCTATCGATCAAATCAATTTGGATACCTGTAAATACGCGTATAACACCAAGCGGTCATTTCCAGCATTTATTCCGTAAAGTTCACAAAACCGCGATTAGCTGCTAAACTTGGCTATCTCCACACCAGAGATGGAACATTTTATAAGGGATAACTTCCCGACTTATCTTGTTGGAGAACCAACAGTCGGAATTGTGCGTGTGTTTAATGTTAAATTGTGCATTCATTACAGGAATTAGTAGAGACTTTAAGGATACGTGAAATACATGGGATTCAAGTGCTTACTTGTTCTTCTCCACATATATTCGTGTAATATGATACTTTTTCTATTTCCTTATGATAAGTTAGAGCTGCGTCAATGTAATCTAACACTGTTATAGTTATCTCACCACTTACCTTTTGTTTCACATTTCAATAATTGTATAATAAGTTTAGCCAACCTTCCGATTACTGTCGTCTAGGACAGAATTTATCACTTTGTTTTCTTTGCCCTAATTTGGGACATGTCTGCCCTTCGACTTGACAAAAGGTTAGTGATAAAAAAGGTTATACGTAACACTCGAATGGCGGAACCAGAGTGGAAAGTTAGTTACCTCTATAGACATCACTTACATACAAACAATCGGGTACGGTCATACAAAACACACTTAAACGGTTAAAATATATGTATCGGTTTTAAGATATTAAATAATAAAAGTGTAGAGTCACAAAATTCGTTTATTTTACAAACTCCGTAATAAGTACTAGTAGACCCGCAACAATCTAAAGGAGGAAACTTCAATTCCTTCTTTCAAGATCAACACCACAAACTTACTCAAAATCACCCTCGAGTAACTTCGTACAAATTATCAAATAGACGGCTTAAACCTGAATAAGTTTTAAAAATGAAATAACTGCTAGAATCGCGCATTTTTAGTAACTCTTAATTACCCCGACTCTACGCGCCCATTCTTTCATTCCTTTTTCCCTTCATTTCAGCCCATAATATCATTTTAAACGGCCGCCATTACGCGAGACTCGCTTTAAAATAAAAATAGCTACCTAGCTGCGCTTTTCAGAGTTGGCGTTGTCGGTAATTGCAATCCCCATCCCTCGACGCCCCACCCTTACCCCATCCGATGTTTTACTCCGGCGGCATTCGATGTGTTTTCGGTGTTTCGTAAACAAGAGAGTTTTAAATTAATTCGACTGTCACGTACTTTGGTTTCTAGGACGAATGGGAGAGAAAACGCAACCGTTCGAACGTTTAGTCGAAAAAGTTTTCTATCTGTTGGGTTCCCTTTTTGCAAAGAAGATTCAAAATATTATTCATTCATCTTTTATTCCTCGTAAACCTTTATTCCTTTTAGGGTGTCATATAGATTAAGTAGTTTTCGATTACGATTACGATGGTCCAACATGACTCCATCGCGTTCGTTCAATAGTTTAAGCAGGTGGTTGTATTTTTCCGAACGAATTCCCTATACAAGATCGATACTAACCAGATGAAGTACCTCTCTAACGTTGAAAATGCACTTTCACCATGTGCATATAAACGAGAAAAAGCAACGGTCGACGAAGAATGTGACACTATTACACACTTCACGACCCGCCGGTTCTCAATAGGAGTCCGGCAGAGAGACGAAGTAGTAGATTCAAGGTCGAACTACGCGAACTCCCACGTTCTTGTGTGAATATATGGAGAGCTGCGAAGAGCGTGGCCGACACGCAACGTACGCAAGTAACCGTCCTAACCGATGCCGTCGCGACCGGTAAACTCTAGCCCGGTTCGGCTATAGACGAATTACACGTTTGACGCCGACGTTTCCAGCAACCGACAAGCGAAACGTGGCAATTCAATCTCGTGAGTGCACGACCACGTTTAGATGTAAATGTGTTCGGACAAGAGCGTACAACGGGTCTTATCTATGTATGTATGGATGGACGTATGTATGTACTACGCCGGTGAATTATTGAGTAAATGGATATTGAGGTTCTCAATCAAATCTAGATAACTCTGCTGGCGTTGTACAGCTCCTGACACGTTGTGTATGCAAACTAGAACATGGCGTAATAGGGTAACGGATAGCTAATGATTAGTAACGGGGTAGAATCTGACAGTGACGGTTTTTGATCGAATAAACTGGAGGAAAAGCTTTTATATTTCGATTTAAATTTTTGAGAGCCTGCATTAATGTAACACAAAAAAACAAAAGATACTTGCAAACACGCCGGTTAATGCAGTGTTGTCCATTTCTTGCTATCCACCTGTTTAAATTGATACTTACCAATGATACAAATAGGTATACAGCTAACGCTCGATAAGGTAAATACCCGATATTGGAAACATTGCGCTAATGTGAACACAAAATTCGTAGTATAGGTTATACGGAACGCTCGATAACGTAAAAGTATTGTAAGTTCGATAGCTCGATAACGTAAACAGCACGCAATTTTCGATCGTCTACGAATAACTTCAAGCGTTACAAATGCGTTACAAGTTACCTATGAAAAGCCCAGTTTGATCAATCCCCGAGTCATCTAATTATGTAGGGGACTCCCCCGATTTATGTGGCATATATCCATATTTGAACTTAATTGTGTATATTCCAGGGATAACTCATTGCTATAGCAAACACAGATGCTGTTAGTTGCGTATACATATGCACATATGTAGCTTTATTTTTCAAAAGTAGTCTTAATAACAACTTTGTTGGCTGAGGTTCACTCTTTAATACACGATTATACAATTCTATTTTGATTTATCGTTATCCTTAGTGTTTACAAAAGGTTGTTCGAATATTTTTGTATTTTATTTTGGCGTAGTAAAGGTTTCTTTTAATAATTGGCTTGTTAATAACCACCTTCGCTAATGTAAACTTTTCGATAATGTGAAACACCCTTGATCTGAATTAGTTCACGTTATCGGGCGTCAGCTGCAGATACATATCGCACTATGAGGGCAATACTATCCCAATTCAAAATTTGGACAATTTCTGAATCGTCTTGGATCAACTACAAATCGTAGATTTAAGATATCATATCATAACTAGTCTTAAAAATACTACTTTGGTAAAGAAAAAATAAAATGTTTATGTAGCACCAGACTCAGAACCAGATTACCCTGGTCTGGGTGCCAGGACATGAGGGGCACGGGGGAAATGAAATGGCAGACATCTGCGCAAAAAGAGGGGTTGAGAGAAACTTTATTGGACCTACCCCACCTTTTGGGTTTAATAAAGGTCTCCTTAAAGGGGAGACAAAGAAATGGACAGCATCCATCACAATAAAACACTGGAATGATACCAGCGGGCTGGAACATTCCAAAAGTTTCTGAGCTTCGACGCTAGGAGGGCGGACCTCGCCCTAAAACTGGACAGGAGAAGCTTAAAAACACTGACAGGGGCACTCACAGGCCACTATACCTGCAACAAGCACCTACACAAAATGGGCTTATCCAACACGGACACTTGCAGATTCTGCGGTGAAGAAGAGGAGTCAATGGAACACTTAATCACTAATTGTGGGGCACTAGTCCATAGGAGATACAGATTACTATATGCATATACGCTGAGTGAAGAGGACCTATTTACACTCCCATTGAAGGAGCTGATCCTGTTCCTTAACGTATTAAATAAATAAATAAAAAAAAATAAGGGGAAGCACAATAGATCAATGTGGTCGCAGTGCAAAGGGCCACTTTGGAAATTAACATAACAGCAAGATAGTCGACTAGTAACTCCCAAGATCAATAGACTGATATGCAAAACAGTATAAACCGTCGAAAAAGCAGAATCATGTAGACCCTAGCGAAAGATGCAAGAAGTAGGCTGAATAAACCAGATCAGAAGCAGTACCAAAAGGGAAAGCGTTCAGGATATGACAAAGAAGGAACATAATAAATCTCCAAAAGCAACTAACCGATACGAAAGAGGTAGTAAGATAGAGGGAACAATAAAGATTACCAGCAGAAGGCCTTTTCTATAGTTGACACCTTGATGTGTACTTTCGATGAGCTATGGGGCTGAATTAGAAGGGATACTCGTGCTGGTAGGGCCCACAAGGAAAATGGCAGAGCAATTCTCGCGAGGCATCGTCCATAGCTCTCTACGCTTATCTATTACGCCCTTGATAAAATTCCTCAGAACTAAACCAGTGGGTGGAAATGAAAGGAGACAACTGGCGTAAAAGGCAAAAACTGCTTGGCGCACGCTGAGAGAGATCCGAATGAAAGCGACAGCGAGACTGGGGTAACGAACTGGGACCGTTAATCACGATAAACAGAGATACAAGAAAAGATTCCCATTAGCAAGATGGTAGGTTTTATCGAGGACACAGACCTACTGGCTTAAACTAGCTAAGGGGCACAATAAGTCATTGGGCTTTAGTGCAGGGGGTTGTGAAACTACACCCTTAAGAAAAAGAAAACAGAAAGACGGGAATGGAGGCAAGGGAAATAGTCCAATAAGCGAAGAAGGCATGGAAGTAGTAGAAACTATAAAAGAAGCAAGTTTGTGGGGTCGAATTATGAGGAAATTAATTACAAGCATTAAATGAAATCACAGTAGTAATACATACATATTTATTGAAAAGATGACGATGAAGAAACTTCGTACATGAAAGAGATGTACAGCCAATTGGTGAAAATATGGCTCACACGTACAAGATCTAAGAAGAAATGGCAAGTATACAAGTGGAAGGGCGAACAACACTAGAAGCAAATCAGAAGTGACGATAATGAGAAAAACATTTTAATGGGGAAGATGCAGAGTGTGGCGAAAAATGCCAGCAAAGATGTTCAGCAGTAAGAGAGTAAAAAGAAATAGAAAAACAGAAGTAGTGGACTAATCGGTCAAATATTTCTTTGGCTTGGAGACGCTCAATCTACATTTATAAATAAATATTTATCGCATAGAGCACCGAAACCATAGCCGATGACGTATCGCTATGTTCGCAATTTACGCAACGCGTCTTTGGAAAGAGTTTTGTGAACACCGATGTGCGACGGATATCAGTTCAATAGGGTTCGAATAATACGATCGCATGTCCCGCTGCCTTACCTCACGTAATAGCGCGCCGGCAGCGAAATATTCCCGTGATTGGTCAACCAAGTCAGACAACAGTCTCTCCAAAGGATAAACGGTATAATGTCCCCTTAACGTTTCGCTCGATGACGTAGTCTTTTCTTTGTGTGATTCCTTCCATCTGCACAACTGTGATGAATGACCAAATGCGTGTAGTACACATGTCTTTTGACTG
Organism: Chrysina gloriosa; assembly: GCA_038088585.1. NCBI lineage: Eukaryota > Metazoa > Arthropoda > Insecta > Coleoptera > Scarabaeidae > Chrysina > Chrysina gloriosa. The sequence continues at coordinate 21,359,678 of CM076093.1, read as the reverse complement.
AAAATTGAATGTTAAGCCGTCTGCGCGTCTTCGTCTAACATTCACATCACCGTCATGCGTTGCCAAACTAGAATCTTGGTTCATCACTAAGGACTGATAAATGAACGGATGAACGTAAAATCGTTCGTGGGCTGATGTCCTTATTAATCCCTACAACCATAATGAAAGATACTGAACCTAGTTGGTAGGAGCTGAAACTGGAAGATCGAACTCGGCGATTAACGTACTAAGGAGACATACTTTAAAACCATTTGTTAGCAACAGCCGGTAGCTTTAGTCGGCGATTTTGGTATTTGGTTGTCTTTTTCGGGCTTCAGTACCTCTTTGGCGACGTTCTTGCGCCTTTTCAAGGCACTGTCGACAAATTCTAATGATCGCAACGTGACATCTATTTGGTTTAGGATTTGTCTGAATGAAAAGCTGATTTTGCCAAAACCAATAATTCGATAACTTCTGAAATAGCTTAATTGGCTATAATTTGCATGGCTTTTTAGTCTAACCATTGTAGAAAACGAAAAGAACATACTAAATAAAACTAACGGACAAAGAAATCGAAAAATATTTCTCAGCAGACGATGCAAAGGCATTTAAAAACTATTGGGCGAAGTATCACTTAAATTATGGCCACTTGACCAACCGTCATTTGTTTCTCTCAGGTTTGGATGCTGAAGAGTGCTAATAAGCACGAAACTATAGTTGACGATTGCAGTCCGCGATTACTAAAGCATAATTCCCTCCGTGAAAATGATTGACATATGTAATTTGTGCTTACTTAGTAAGCCATTGCACAGCTACTTTGCGAATTGCCCAATAACATACCTAAAGAGATCGTTTTGTAGAGAGTCATCCAGATTCTTTTTTGAATTAATATTTTGCTCTCGTAAATGGTTTTCTATTTATTACTTTTAATGTCGAAGGTTTCTGCCAGGTGTCAATTCCAATTGTTTCTAGGTGGTGCAATATATATCTCACTTCTTCTTCGCCTAGACATTTGTGTTGTTTCTTTTGCTATTATTGATGTCCTACAATTCTTTGGCGCCTCTCTATAGTCTTATCGGACTATTCGTTAACGTCTTGTTCGAATTTAACTGGAGTGCTTCGTCCTTCTCATGTGTTTATCCGACAAACCAAAACGACGGCTATTAATTCCAAATTATAATCCACTTAAATATAATCTAAAGTGCACCGAGAGGAAAAGAGTATTTTTTATTAAAAAAGAAGACACGCAACACGGTTGACCTTGTTTCTTTTGTAGAGATCTCCCATCGCCCATCCATTCCATTTACATAATGTCGTCCGTCCTCTCTATCGGGACGAAGAAAGTTCGGAGCGAAAGAATGTTAATTGGCCGCGAGATATGATACAATTGTTGCGTGGAATAAATTGCCCGTGAATAATTTCTCAAAGAAAACTCGCTTACGCTCTAGATAACAAAAGGTTGCCAAGTTTTTCGTCGAGAACAACCGTCTCCTTGTAGGAAAAGCGATTTATAACGTGGCGTGCGTAATTTTTAAGTCCACATTTTATACTTTAAATAAGGAAAGAAGCTTTTCCTAACTAGTTTTTCCGCGATGAATCATTCCTCTGCTTGCGTGTAAAGTTCGCTACACCCTGTACATGCACCGAGATCTTACTCATAGTAACTTTATGGCTGTCAAGAATTATAATCAGAATAAGACATTTATCGTGTTGTTCTGACAAGCAAAGCATAAAACGAGAGATAAACTCCTTTAAAAAAGTAATCGCGCTGTACAAAATTATACGCTCATTAAATTAACAAGTTTACCTTGTCGAATTTCCCAGAAAAAAAGGGTATCCAATTTTCGCTATCAGTCTAGATCATTATTTTTTCTATTCTAGCACACTAAACCGACGACTACGATCCTATCTACTACGATGTTCATTAAAATATTCAAAATTCGCTTACGTAATCGTCTTTTCCCTTTCTTTAAGAAGGTTACGCGCCCTGTCAATCTTGTCAGCGATTTTGAGAAGCGTAGTATCGAATCGACACTTTTTGCGATTTTCTTCATCGTTAACTTGCGGTTGGTAATTGTTTGGATAGACCGGTACGGAAAAAATGATTTATTGACTTCCTTTTTTTGCATCCGAAGAATTCCAATCATGTTTATAGATACACCTAGATTAGATATGTAATATCGATACAAGCGCAAATTAATAGTTATTTGATTCGTATTAATTATTAAAGATCACGTACTTTAAAGCCTTATGTAAGATGTTCCACACCCACTGTGTATCAAGATCGACGTTAGATAATCAGTTCATAAAGGTTATTAATGTTGATACGTTCTGTATCCGCGTTCTAAGTTGGATTATATTGAAGAATTTCTTCGTGTACAATTTCTGAAATTAAACGGAAATATTTAAAGATAATCTGATAAGAAGCACACGTAAGAAGATATGGGAAACAATCAGGTGTGGCCTGCAACAAGTTTGGAGTAAAATATTACAATTTAATGCTTGGTGGACATCTAAGGTGTTAAATTCGAATCTCGACCAAATCCCTAATGAGTTTTCGATTTCAGTGGACCTTTTTCTGAATTCGAAGAGCTACTACCCAGTTTCTGCATTTATCTCGAGTGTACTGATGTAGTCGTAGATGAACATAGAGACTAAAGGATATTTCTAAAGTCACTGGGTAAAAAGCACTGGGCAACAATGAAATTGATTCTTAAGTGAAAGTACTCAATCCGGAATAGTTTTAACGTGCTGAACACGAATAGCACCTTAAAAATAGTTGATTGGTTCCCGTTGCTTAGTTATTGACGTTTTTTCCGTTTGTGCACGTGCTATCGCGTAATATAATTAACTACAGTAAGTATAGTTGGCAGACATGTGCTAACCTAATAGAAGGTCTCTGTTGATGGGTTTGTAACAAAGTACTGCTGTTTTTTTATCTATGTCACAACAAAGCAATCGATTCGAACTACATCAGGGAAGACTCTGATCTCCAATGACATTTTATAAGCCTGGAAACATCGTTCCTTCTTTCCACTTCGAGTTCGCCCATATCAAAAACTTGGTAAAAACTTCCAAATGCCAAAGGGAATCAAACAGGGAGACAGTATCAGTCCTCTTGTAATTAATACAGTGATAGAGAGAATAAATAAGAACACTAAGAGCAACGGACACTGGAGAGAAAATGCTAACAATGATAAACATATGAGGAGAAGAAATAGATAGAATGAAGATGGAAGTCAATGTTGAGAAGCTGATGATGATTGTAAATGAGAGGGCGGCGGAAGGTAACAGGAGCGGAAACATACATATTTTATAAAGGGGAGGAATTAGAAAGAGTAAGAACATAGGAATATCATCATCACATGACGGAAACATTGATGTAGAAGTAGCCAAAAGAGCAGGAAAAGCAAACCGAATAGACTATGCCATTAATAAAACTATTCTGGGGACGAAAGAAATAGATAAAAAGATAAAGTTACATGTATTCAAAGCAGTCATAGTACCTACAGTAACATACGCAAGCCGAACGTGGACAAGACAAGAAAGACAGGATAGTGGAATAAATGCTGCAGAAATGAAATACCTTCGAAAAATAAGCGGAAGAACGAAATTTGATAAAATTCGAAATGATGAAATAAGAAGTGACCCAAAGTAGGAATCTATAATAGAAGTTATTGAGAGAGAGAGGAAAGGAAATGGATGGTTTGGATGGTTTAGTTAAAAGCCTGTATGAGGCAAAAAGATCTAAGAAGAGAAGAAAGCGAAGGCTCAGGGAATCATAAACTCAACAAATACAGGAAATAGGAGAAAACAGAGGAAGAATGATCAGAGAAATCAAGGAATTCGCACAGGACCGGAGGCTATGGAGGAAATAGAACAAAGAAGGTTAAACAACTCAACTCCAACACTCCACCAGGACAGCAGGAGATACTGGGAAAAGAAAATTGAGAGAATCTGAGATACTTGATATTTGATTCACACGAGACGGAGGGAGTTCAAGACATTCGAGATTTGAGATATTCGGGATGCGAGAGAATCCATATTCCTGATTCAAGCGATCCAAAAATCAAAATTCAAGAAGTGCATGACACTCAAGATATGCTCGGGCCAGATTCAAGAATCTTAAAATTTAAGAAATTTGAGATCGAAGAGATTCGAGAGGCTTGAGGTTCAGTAGACTTGAAGTTCGAGAAGACTTCATATTCAATATCCAACGTTTCAGTATTTTAGATATTCGAGATGTGAGGCATTCGAAATTTCAGACATGTTAGATTCAAATGCTTCCAGAATCAAGATTCAAATAATAATAATTGAATAAGGGGTCGAAGATGTGATTAGTATGAAAAGATTTGAGAGATGAGAGAAATCCAAGATAAACTTCAGATTCAGGAAGTTATAGAAATTCCAGATTCAAGAGATTCCAAAACTTTAGAAATTGAAGATTTCAGAGACTACAGATTTGAGAAATTCCAGATTCAATAGAATCTAAAACTTTAGAAATTGAAGTTTTTAGAGACTCCAGATTTGAGAAATTCCAGATTCGAGAGATTCGACAATAAAGATTGAACAGATACAGGCTGCTGAAAATACGATTGGTTCTGAACAATACCAGAAATTCAGACATTCGAGGGATTCCAAACTTGAGCGATAATTTTCAATCCAAGAAATTGGGGTGATTCGAGGATCAAAATTCGAGAAACTTGAAAGGTTTGAGATGCTTTGGGTTTCAAATTCAGGATCGAAGATACGATAGATTTGAGATGCGGAAAGTTCAAAATTTAAGATTGGAGAAACTCGAATAACTAGAGATGTAAGATATTCAAAATAATCCAAATTCAGAAAATTCGACGAACTGAAATTCGAGATTTAAAAAATTTGAGACCGGATAGATTAAAAATTCGGAACAGAAATCGAGAGATTCAAAGTACAAATTGACGATTTGTGCACAGAGCTGTATTAAAGTAAATCGATTTAAAAAATTAGAATATATTCAAACAAAGAGAAATTCGAGATTTGAAAGATTTTAGACTTGAGGATATTCCAGATTAAAGAAATTGAAAATTGAAATCGCAAGAAAGCTACAATGATAGTAATGGAAAGAACCGAACTACGAGGTCTACGATAGTGAACTATTTTCGAGAGCCAAAATGTAGACGACTCTCTATAAACTCTACTGGACGGTTACTTGTTAACTGCCCATTAACGAACCTAATTTATTAGGTCGTTTATAGAGAGTCCTCTACATTTTGGCTCTCAAAAATAGTTCACTATCGTAGACCTCGTAGTTCGGTTCTTTCCATTACTATCATTGTAGCTTTCTTTGCGATTTCAATTTTCAATTTCTTTAATCTGGAATATCCTCAAGTCTAAAATCTTTCAAATCTCGAATTTCTCTTTGTTTGAATATATTCTAATTTTTTAAATCGATTTACTTTTTAATACAGCTCTGTGCACAAATCGTCAATTTGTACTTCATGAGCATGCAAAGCAAGCGCGGTGGCCGAGATGGTAAAATGCCAAAAGGGAAGCGGATTGGGGATGCAGCACCTAGTCGCTGAAAATTGGAGATCCCAGAAATTCCAGATTTGGAGCTCCAAAATTGAAGATACTACAAGAACTAACATATATGTGGTACACATGTCTTCCGAGGGTGTGCTGATTAAAACACAATTATTAGTAATTTGGGCAAGCATTTCATTGGGAATGAGCAAAATATTGTCAGCCAAATGTGTCCAATTCAGTTACATGTCTAGAAAAAAACCAAACAAAGTGAATTCATACGAATATGAACTAGGTAATTGAAAATTAAGAGGGGTGGCAGTTTCTGCAATGTTGAATGATTGCTAAATACTCCCTCCCTCGGCGAGTCTGAACAAATACGTACTACAACACTTCGTTCTTGTATTCGGCTTCCGCTCTTATCAACCGTCTTAAGGCGATAATTAAAGCCCATGAATATTAAACGCCGCACGAAAGCCGCCCCGCATCCGCAAAATAAACTTATTCTAAATTCCATTACGTAATAGCACCACTCCGTGTCGTACTAGCGGTAATTAGATTCATCTATCCGTTTTGGCTCGAACGCGTTAGCGTTAAACCTTAATAGAGCGCAACGAACGATACGTTAATATATGCACGAGGCGAAGAAGGGGTGCGGGCGCGTTTATAGAATTATCGCCGTTTATAATTCATAAATTTCGCTGCGAATCCGGCGATTAATAACGCGGGGAACGAGAAATTAGGGGAAACAGCCCGGTCAGCCGATCCCGAAAAGCCCCTTTCGTATTATTATATTAATTATTATTGCGGGGGTGGGCGCCGGTCGGCGATCGCCGTTGCGCCGCGCTTCGGCAAACATTAACGTCAAAATCTGTATGCAAAATTTTGTTTGATTACAATTAATATTTAACCCGAGGCGTGCGTAGTAACGGAGACAATCCCGGCAAACATGGCGCCTTGGCTCACGCTACCGGGGGTGCTCTTTCTGGTTACGTTCTACACTGTTTATTTATTGACTCGGTAATTAAGTTGCTTTCCTAAGTGGCGAATATAAAAAAGAAGGATGAGAATGATTGCGTGGTAAACACATAATTTATCTCGTTTAGAATTTAAAGTTGAGTTCTTTGATGAGTAGAGGGCAAACGAAATTTTCTCAGAACGTAATTAACATGTTTATTAAAGATTTGAAAAATACTTTTTGAGGTTTTAAAAAGAATAGAAAGATGACTAGAAATGGGACGTTTAGATAAATTACTCTCGTCAAGCTTATCTTCAAGTTTATCGTTGTTAATGTGTTGATTTCTTCAAGTTTGTACAGTATTTTACTTATTGTTCAACTTCATAAAGCGATAAAAACTAAAGGAAGTAATAAAAGGGACTAGTACAACGAGACTACAAAATAATAAGCGAAAAAGGCAGCCTAAAGCATTCTGGAATTTGTGAAGGGATCCATTACCAAAACCAAGTTAAAAACTACATACATTTATCACATAAAGCAGCCCTTAATATTTAACGGAATAAGAGGGTAAAAGAGGAAGAAAGAAATACATAGCACATAACGCAATTCGTTACCGTTTCAGTTTCTTATCGAAAAAATCGCACGCATTTCATGCCTTAAAATTTCGTAACAATATCTTTTGCTACTTCTCTTGCCAAACCTTGCAGAGAATCTAAAGTTATTTATTTGAGGACAGTATAACGAATTCACATAATTTATGATAATTTCTGTCCATTCTTTCCCAGATGTGGTCAAATCTTTCGGTAATGATAGACAAATTTAAAGCATGTTCGGTTTCATATACAAGTGTTCCTGGTGATCGTGATTTTTTTCAACTCTTATAAATTGGAACAACGTTTTATTAGAGAGATGTTAAGTTCCTTTCAATATTCTGTACCTCTATTATGCTCTTTTGCAGTCACAAATTACACGCACGTACGAGGTGTAGTTGCAAATTTCACCATTCGAGAGATTTGAGATTCGAGATTTTAAAAAATTGAATTTGATGCGTTACCGATTCTATAGATTCAGAAGTTACAAGAATGAAAATATGGAACATTGGAGATTTGAAACTTTGCAAAACATCAAGTGGTTGCGGATTCAAAAGATTCCAAATTTGAGAGATTAGAGATTGATGGGATTCGAAACACTGGAACTTTAATAGGCTTAAAAAAATTGAGATTCGGAGTTACAAGGCTCGAAGATTTGAGATTCGAAATTGAAAAAGTTTGGAAGGTTCGCAAGATTTTAACTTCGAAAGAAATTTGGGACTAGATTCGACAGATTCAAGTTTGTACAGATTTAAGATTCAAGAGATTAGAGATTTGAATGATTAGGAGTTTGAAAGATTCAAGACATTATCGATAGATAGATAGTTCAGGGTTTTAGACATTCAAGAAATTAAAAATTCATGTCATCCGGAAGGTTTAAAAACTTTCAGACTTGAAAGATTCGATTGGTTAAAGACTCGAAATTCGAAAATCGTAGAATTTGAAAAACCTAGGAAATACCAGATTGGAAGTGTTGGAGATTGAACAAATTTATTCAAGTTAAAGAGATTCCAAATACAAAGGATTCAAGAAATGAAAGATTCCAGAAATTCACAAAATTTGAGAGCTTAGGGAAATTCCAGATTCTAAAGATTGGAAATTTAGTAAATTCGAGAAAGTCGTGATTTCCAATTCCAGAGATTCCACATTCGAATGGTCCGAGATCTAGGAGTTTTAAAATTTGAAATTTTCAAAACTTGAGTTTAAGAGATTGGAGAGATTTGAAAGATTCTACATACAGATTTAGGTTTTAAGATATTGATATTTAATAACCGTCGAAACACTATGAAATTCAAAATTTAAACGAAATTTCAGATTATGAGGTTTCAAAATTTACTTGAAATACGTAAGATTCGAAATTTCAGCAAATTTAGATGTTCAAAAGATTCCGAATTTGGAAGATTCGTGAGGTTTCGAAATTCGGAAAATTATTGAGAGATTCTGATAACTCAAGATTGCGTGAACTTGCAAATGTCGTCAGACACTCAAGTAACATATAAGTACGTGAAATGTCGTAAGAAAACTACTGTTCTTTCCTACATCCTGCAAACAAGTTGGAATTATGTATATCTGTAAATATAATGTAATAATACGTAATACATAAATATTAATATTCATTCTTTGCACGGTCCTGACAAAAATTTTGTAGAAAACAGAACTAGAAACCAATTTCGCATGTAATTAAGGAAATAACGCTTGTTGTCTATCTCTAATAACATACAAAAATTTTATTGGGTACCGTATGGTCTTGATTGAAATAAATTAGTTCTTACTCCTACCATATCTATTCTTTGAGAGACTCAAAATACGCATTACGACCACTAAACGGTCATCCTCTGTGGAGAAGACAATGAGAAGAAAGCGTCAGTCATCAAAATTTGTTAAAGATATTCTAAACAGGATCACCCCACCATCTTACCAATCACAATCACATTGTCTGTCTTCACAGAGTGTGATTATAAAATGGTGAAGTGTAAATATGACCACTTGATCGTACGACTGGTGAGTCGATATGTTTAGGATAAAAGTTATTTCATTTCAGTTCTAAATCACAGACATTCCCAATTTGATCTTTTTAATGGCTTCCGTGCTTCTAAACGTTAAAATGTTTTGAAAATACATATTCTCAAAACACGTAAAAAACGTTAGAAGCATGAAGTCAAGAGGTTTTGCAAACAATGTAAGAAATTCGAAATACAGAAGGTTCCAGATGCTCGTGAAAATTCAGATTTAAGATTAGGGAGATTCGAAGCTCAAGATTTGTGAGATTTTAGAGATTCTAGATTCGAAGCTCAAGATTTATGAAATTTTAGAGATTCTAGATTCGAAGCTCAAGATTTGTGAGATTTTAGATTCTAGATTTAGAAACTTAAAAATTGAGATTCCAAATTTAAAAGACACACGCTGGGTAAGTTCAACTTTAAGATTTGGAGGATTTCCGATACGAAAAATTCCAAATTTAAGAAATTAAAGATTTCAGATATCCAATAGATTGAATATCTAGAAGATTTTGAATCTGTATCTCCTTCATACACGTCTTTTTATCGCGTGAGCCAGGAATGGAGAAAATTACTGTATTCCAAGCAAGATCAAGCTGATCTCAAAAAGGTCTTGCAATTATTTCGTTTAAGCCTAGTCTGTCTTAATGGTGTTCTTACTAAATTAAGCGCTAATAGCACTACAGCATCACTTTCAATGCTATTAGAGAATTGGTTTAGAAACAAGGATTTGGTAAAGCTACAAGTCAACGCAATTCAAATTGAAGCAATCAGATTATCAGAGACAAAATTCGAAAATATTCGCGATGTTGTATGCGTGGTAAATTTAATTAACTAAATATTTACTGCTGAGAAAAATTCAAACAATTACGCCCTTTTTTATATCCTTTTAAGCTGAAAGCAGCTGAAGAATGCGAGAAGAAGACGAACCGTTACCTCGAAGGTCGAAATTTCGATAATTAGGAAGACAAAATTAATGATCTTAATAGTTGTGTTAATTCAACTATCGACTGCAAACATCAATTACATACAGGTTGGTCAACCTACATAAATCCCGTCAGCGTTGCACGCATATATACACGTGGTAAAATTTAATTATACGTAGGTGTATTTGCAGGAAATATAATTTATCGCGACTACATGGAAATTTCACCGAGGCACATTCACGTATCGGATCGGCTAATTTTCCTCACATAAAAGGGGCAGGTAGCGACGTATGTTATGTAAATATATATATCTATGTATGTAGAGGTGCGCTTGCATATCTCGGCGGCAATCTCTACGCCGCGTCGGAGCGACAAGGGAAAGGGGAAAGCTTTATACGGACGATACGTGACTATAATTCGCAATAAAGAGCTTTGCGGCTGTAATTTTGCGTTCACGAGCGAAAACGCCATCAATTTCCTTATCGGTCGAGACGTAGGATCAGGTCAAATTTCGACGAAGGATGTCTCCTGCCGGGAGTTCTCTGTTATAAGCCCCATAGAGCGAATGTTCTGTGCCGATTTCTATATGTCTATGTGCGTATAACTTGAATGTATTGGCACCACGTAATTAGATTCCGTTTTAGCGTTAATTCGTTGGAGATTATATCAATATTGTGAGGTGCAAATATGTGGTACATGTTCGGTAACATCGAAATATACAGGGTTTGCCATAACTAATGCGTCAAATTGATTTACAAGATTATATGAGGTATAAATTAATGTTCATAATTGGTGACTTAAATGGAAGAGTCGGCAGAAGAGAAAATGCATTTGAGACGGTCGTGGGCAATTATGGTGAAAAACTCTTTTGCACGCAAATCAACCTTCTTGTTATTAAATCGTTTTTCCAGCACAAAGAGATCCACATGTTTACAAGAGAGGTTAAAAGCAGAAACGAGAAATCAATTATAGACTACTACTGATAAGCAAAAACCATAAAAAGAAAATAAAAAATGTACGGGCCAATAGGGGGCCTGAAATAAACAGTGATCATTATTTCGTGACCGGTAGAACCAAAATAGGCTGCGGCAAGCCTAAGCAAGAAAAGATAGGGGAGGGGGAAATTAAAAACAAGCCGGTGATCGACTCAATCAAGTAAATGATAGTAAGTTGGCGGTAACTATCCGTAATAAAACCGAAGAAGCCTTTAAGAATATACGTACCAAAGACTTAGAGTGTGACCAGGCGTGGAGTATACTGAAAACAACATTGCTCGAGACGCCCAAGCAGATTTGTGGCATCATAAGGATAAGAAAGAACAATAAATAAACGGCCTGGTGGAACGACGAAATTAAAGAACACGTGAGAGTAAAGACACAAAAGTGGAACCTCCAAGACAGAACCCAAGAACGCTACAAGGAATATAAAGAACAAAGATTTGGAATAAAATAAAGGAGCTAATAATTGAAGCAAAAAGGAAAGCCTGGGACGATTTTGGTAATGAGATGGAACGCGATTTCCATACAAATGAAAAATTATTTTATAGGGTACTCAGACTTGCGCAAGGGAAACAAGCAGAAAAATTAAACAGATCAAAAATGAAGAAGCACCAGGACTAACGAAGGAAGAGGAAATAATGAAATGCTCGAGGCTCCTATGCAAGGCTGGCAGGACAACGCAAATAGTACAACAGGAACAAGTAACCGTAACAGACCAAGTAGAAGCAGCCATAGAAATTTCGGAAGTAGTTAGAGTAATAAGAAATATGAAGAAAGGAAAAGCGGCCAGGCATGATCGAATCACTGGTGGGATTCTGAGGAGTCTGGGCGAAAGTGGTATAAATCTACTTACTCGGATTTTAAGTAAAGCCATGTTCGAGAACCAGATTCTTGGAGACTGGAGGATAGGCGTCATTCTACACATATTTAACAAAGGAAGTACAGATTAATGTAAAAATCGGGGTATAACACTACTGAGCCTAGTTTTAAAACGATATGAAAAATTTTGGAACAAAGATCAAGAACTGTAGCAGAACCGCAGCTGGACCAGACGCAGAGCGGCTTTAGAAAAGGATATAGCATACAATACCACCTATTTACCATTAAGCAACCAACAGAAAAAGCTAAAGTAACTGGAACTACTATGTAGTATTGCTAGACCTAGAAAAAGCTTTCGACAGAGTACCTAGAAGGGTGGTATATGAAAGTCTAATTAAGAGAAGAATAAATCCCAAATTGCGGAAGTCGATTACGAGCCTATTTATGAACAACAAAAGCTATGTTAGAACTGATAACCTGGAATCTAAAGAATTTGCAGTAACTGAAGGACTGAGGTAAGGTAGCGGCTTGAGTCCGTTGCTGTTCATGCTAATTCTGGGCACAGAAATCTAGAACCTATATGGATCATGCAGTATGCATTTGCGGATGACCTGATGATTTTTGCTAGGAGCGGGTCAGAACTACAAAGTAATTTAAATTGCTAGAATGAAGCGTTCAGGCAAAGAAATTTAATAATAAACGTGAACAAGACTGAGGTTATGGTGATTGGCAAAACTGGCACGAAAATAGATACTCTACTGGATGGGAAAAGGGTGAAACAGGCCGACTTCTGTAAGTACTTGGGAGCCTATATAAGTGCCAATGGGGATCAAGACGTCGCAATATTATCGAGAATGGAAAGCGCATTACGCATGTTTCATGCACTAAAGAACAGTTTCATTGGTAAGAAGAAGAAGTTTCAAGGAAAGTCAAAATGAATGTGTTTGTACCGATACTTACCGTTGGATGCGATAGCTGGGTGCTAAATAAAAGACTAGCCAGTAAGAATTCAGACTATGGGAATGAAATATTTACGCCGAGTAGTGGGTATCATTAGACGAGATAGAATAACAAACGCCCTGGTCAGGGAAGAATTAGGAGTGGAGGCTGTCGCGAAGAGAATAGTTCGGTGCCAACTGAAATGGTTCGGGCACCTGGTACGGATAGACAATACCAGACCCGTTAAAAGAGTGTGGGAGGCAAGGACCCCAGTGAGAAGATCCAGAGGGCAACCAACCAAGACGTGGGATAGCAGTATCACGAGCATTGTTAGAAGAGAAGGAATTAGTCCTTCGACAGCTATCAACGCATATATGCGTCCGAAAAGAGGCTAGTGATGTGGACGCACGTGAGCGATGACCTTCAGAACGACGCACGTGCATGTGCATCTATACTCCACACCGACAGCCTCAACTGGACGCATATATTAGTATATGTCTATAACAATGAAACATGTGGATTTGGCAATACATCGTCGAGATATTCGCTCAGGCGTCTAATATAGGCAATAACCAATGATTAAAATTGCCACATTTTTTGGTCTTAGTAGCAGAGGGAAACCGTATGTTGCTTTCCTGAAGCTATTTCGCAAGTAAAAGGTTACCTAGTACATGTGATTGTACTTACTATGTGGTAAGTCGTCGCATAATTCTTGATCTATACCTACATACTGGTAGTTGTTTTACAGACGAGAATTGCGCATGACAAAATTAGGTAGCAACTGGAAGCCTGGGAAATTCATAATCTATAATAAATAAAGTTAGTCTGTTGCGCCAATTTTATTTAGTTTTATAGTTGTTAAACCAATTTCCTCCAATTCGTAAACGAGTTAACACTCCAAAAATTTAGAACTTATCTGGCCTATAAAAACAACTAGTTTAAAATTCTAAATTACCCTCAGAATATCATCACGTTATCATTCATTAGAGATTTGAAGTCGAAACGTGTTTATCAAACGTATTTTCCCCAAAATTCGTTTATCGCAGTTTTAACGTGTTTGTGCTATACATTTGCGACGGGGTGTATGTTCGCATCAGCTTGCGTAGATATCGCAATACTTTCTGGCATTGCAATCACCGAACTGTCAGCAAAAATGAGTACTAATTCTGGATAATTTTTTACGGAGATCGGTATATCAGTTTCATTATCCGCTTTATTGCGGACATTAATATGTCCAGAGAGCGCGAAATTTTTATGTAACGTTATATTTTAACAGCCTTGATTGTGCATAAAGATATGCGGTAAAATGTAAACCATATGGCGTTCGCCCTTGATTTCGTATGTAAACCATTACATACAGGCTCGTGCGAATGTATTGCGACACGACTTTGAAGGTGTGATGATTTTTGAGTAACACGAGAAAAATTGTGGATTACGCTATTAGCCTCTAATAAACTTGTTTTACCTTTACCGCCCCAAATTGGAAACGTGTGGACGTTTCCAACTTTGTTACATCTGAAAAAATACGAATATCTTGATATTCCTATTTTTCTGATGTAATTTGCTCTCGTTTGGTGTAAACACACATTATACCAGATGGTTTCCGAGTTTTCACCTTCCTACACCTGGTCCCTCATAATTTCTTTAAAAACTTCCGAAGTTCACAAATCCCAGGTAAATAGGTTTTTTTGCTTCCACTGCTTTTTCTCATTTGCTCGGTTTAGGCTAAATATCACTGGGCAACAAATCCTTAATGAATTCAAAGTACTGAACACGAATACGACTAGGAAAGCTGAATTTTCTACGATTTCTTTGCCATATGTACGCATTTTGAAATATAATATATGTCAAGAATTCTTTAACCTGGAAGTAAATAAAGTGGATGACATATTGCAACCAAATTCATGAAACAAAGCCAGCATATCTTCAACCAGTTCCTTGTAATTTCCGACCTTGTCATTCCCCGCCACTTGACAGAGCGCATCCCAAATCAATTCTTCTGTACTTTGAAGAGGGTTCTCAAACTTGGGATCTCTGAAGAGTTATGTATTTTGAGGCTCCACAAAAACGCCCTCTTCTCTTTTGTCTTCACTGAGACGAGGAATTGTTTCATACAGATACTTGAATGCTGGTTGATTCTTATCCGTGACTTTTAGCAAGTTCCTAACAAGGCCGATCTTGATGTGTAAAGGAGGAATAACGTTTTGCGGTTCTACCAATGATGGGTTCTACATTAATTTCCCGAGGTTGACAAGATGCTCTCGCAGGCCAGTTTTTCTTGCTCTAGTACAACAGCAGTACTTTGTATATCCCTGCCACAACCGCATCAACAGACACACTACCTTTAGGTGAGCACAGATCTGCCGTAGTTAATTATTATTATATTACGCGATAGCGTTTATACCATGGACAAAACGTCAATACCTCTGCAACGAGAGCCTATCAATTGTTGTCAAGGTGATATTCGTATTCAGCAAGTACAATTGATCCGGGATTGAGCACTTTGACCTAAGAGACAATTTCAATTATTTCTTCAATTCTACTTATTTTTAAATTTATATTTCCAAAATTGTGTGCGTATATTTTCCTAATTTCACATTCAAAAGTATGCCTCTGATCTTAACTATATCTTTTTTGTAGATCACTGCTATAGTCTTTATCTATCAATCGTTATCTATTTTGTTTACTCTTTCTATCTAATTAACTATTTTCAACAACTTGGTTTGCAATGTTACATTCCTCTACTTCATTAGTTCCACCATCACCTCGTCACATCTGCAATCTTTCCTAATTTTAACGTTTGCATGGCATTTTTACTGTAAAACATCAAAGACGACCTCAAACGAAGTTCTAACAAAAGCGAAAAATCAAACCATCTGCTGTCTGGGTACGGAACACACAAGTCACACGGATGGACACACAAGTTTTGTTCACAGATGAAGAAGCTTTTGCAGTATAAAACAAAACGACAGAATATGTGTTAATTAATTGGAAATAACTTCTTTACGAGAGTTCAATGTGATGGAGTCACAGATTTCCATTTGCGCTGCTATTTACCAAGAAAATCTTCTTGAACAACTTCCTAATCAGATTTCTTTCGCTAATCAACACGTAGAGACAATGTTCCTCGTCACTGTGATAATTTACCATCTGACAACTCTAATTTAAATAATCTAAATTTGCAAATTATAGACCAAATTAAAGGTTGCGGTACGCCATAAAAGTCATCCAAATATTGGATACCTTAAGCCCGTTCTAATGCGTGCAATTGATAGCTCTCCAATAAGTACAAGCAGCATGCGTGCTGCCATAAATGATTGGTTAAACCGTCCCAAAGCCTGCGCCTGATCTAAAGCATGTCACTTTGATAGAACTTTATTTTATTTTAATGAACCCCGACGCTCTAATAGACCATAAGGAAACCCGACAAAAGAAAAAAAGGAGAGCAATACAAGAAACTGGGGTTAAAACTAAGAACAAGCGAGATAGCGATTGTAAGATTAATGTATGTATATGCAGAATTGGTCTGAGAAGTGGGTATAGAAGTGCGAACTTGAAGGTTAGCTGCAGAATTAAGTCCTTTGAGATATAGACAAAGACGCTTGAATGAACACATTGAAAGAATAGATGAGAACAGATACGTAAAAATTGGTAAGAAGCAGGAATCAACTGGCTAGTAACCACATGGATCGTTTTTAAGAGATGATACCAAAGTTGGATATTCTCATCACCAGAAAGAGGATAGGAGACAAATAGGGAAGTTTCTAATCGGAAGAAGAAGAAAAAATAAAGAAAATGAAATTCTTACAAAATATTATACCAAATCTGTCATTTTTATTTTTGAGCTACATAAAGTTTGTTAGGCTTTCTATGACAGCATTCTGCTCCAACATTCCCCATATGCTTTGGTTCCATAGAATAGTTTTTGATTTTCTTTATAGCTTTCTGTTGCTGGATTCCCAAACCTATCCCAGGATTTTTCTTGATTTCTTTCTATCGAACTTTCAACTGTCTTTCTCCTTCCTTTATACCGTACTTTTCTTATTGATTCTAATACAAAGTCTTTGAAATACATCTATTTATCTTTGATCCCCAGATTATTTGTGAACCTATTTTCAATGTAATTCAGCTGTTTTCGATTTATTGTTTGATCTTTTATGTCTTAAATTATTTGCTGATCCACTTCTGAAAATTCTCTAACTACAATTATCGCTTCTCAAATGGTATGGCTTTTACTATCCCCATAACAATTGGGATACATTCAAATACGTATTTCAACAACTAATTCGATTTTTTCTGGTATATAAATTATGTAGAAAAAGTGGTACGTTTAAGTTTTTATTAAAACTTCGGGATTAGGGCGTAAGTGGTGATGGAGAAGGTTTAAAAATTTTACGTAAGGCTATTCCACTCATTTAAGCGAGATATAAATTCAATTAGAGCGGATTAAACGAGACATAAAATATAATTGCTTTTATATCCTACCAGAAATTAGTTGACAACCAAAAGAAATTCCGGTACCGGGAATCGAACCCGAGCCTCCTGGGTGAAAGCCAGGTATCCTAGCCACTAGACCATACCGGATCTGTAAGTAGCATGTTTGAGTTTTGTAGATAACTAAGAACGTGGCAATGTGTTTTGATTATTTTAATTAGACAGAGATCGTATTACTAGCTTTTATTTAAAAAGAAAAAAATAATAAACGCTGCTTGACCGACACCAAAATACGACTTCGTCTTCTTTGTCGTATAATATATTCATAATTAGCGAGAGGGATTGACATATCAACGGTTATTTAAATACAATATTGTAAATAGGATTGTTTAAAACGTCGCAATTCGTTTTGATTATTTTAGTTAGACCGAGATCGTATTATCAGTTTTTATTTAAAACCAAGAAAACTGCACTTGACCAGCAACAAAATACGACTTCTTCTTCTTTGTCGTAATATATTCCGGATTAGAGAGAAAGATTTCAATATCAACGGTTATTTAAACACAATATTGTAACTAGTATTGTGTAAAAGGTCGCAATGCGTTTTGATTATTTTAGTTAGACGGAGATAGTATTACTATTTTTTATTAAAAAAACAAAAGAAAGAGATTAACGGAAGTTGACCAACAACAAAATACTACTTCCTCTTCTTTATCGTAATAAATTCAGAATTAGAGAGAGATTACTCTATCAATAGTTATTTAAATACAATATTGTAAATAGTCTTCTTTAAACGATACATAATTGGCCAAAGAAGGCGTCATGCTAACCAGTTCTTACTCTAAAAATATTTCTTTTTCCTTAGAGTGAAATCTCGCTAATAGATTTTGTTATAAAACAAAAACAAGCTACCCGAGAATTGTTCCTCCGCAATATCCTGTCAGTTAGAAAGAGATCGCGCTATCATCATTTAGTAAATGCATTCTAATAGATCATCTTTTACATCCAATTACATTAAAGAAAACTAGCGTTAATAGGTTTTATCAAATAAAAAAGTGCGTCTACTTTCGTACAATACTCCTCTGATCCGTTGATGAGAGAAAGATCGCGCTAATAACGCCGTCTATTCAAAAACAGCGATTTTGTCTTCTTTGTCACGATCACCCGGTTCTGTTAACACCTATTAAATTTATAGTAATACGACGCCGTTTTTCTCGCAATCCTTGGATGGGTAAAGAGAGTTAGCGCCAATGCCTTTTATTAAATAAAATTAAAACTCGTACGTACAGTATAATTTCGCTTATTCGATAAACCAAAATGATAATGCGGAGGAATGAAGAAAAAGCCTATTAAACGTCGAAGTACGTTATACCTATTTTTACACATTAACCCATTAGTACCCACGCTCCTCATTTTAGTCCGGTAAACTGTACCCAAATGAGTACTAATGCGGGTACTAATGGGTTAAGCACCTAAACATACCGTTTTACAACAAATCAACAGAGAAAGAAATATAATTCAATCACGGTAATAACCGACAGATGAAGCGATGCACTTTCCTTGTTCCAGATTTATGTGTTTGTAGTGTGTTCTTTTTTATGAACGTTGGATAGATCGGATAAGTAAAATGCGGTTAAACGAGACTCTACTGTATAATATTCTTTTAACCTAATCATACCTTCCTCTTTACCTTGACATTTTCGCGTAACTAAGAATTATTGATTATGTTATGTTATGTTATCTTCCTCTTTGTACATCCTTTTTATATTCTCTTTCTTTTTTACAGCAAATTCGATTTTGCAAGTCTTGTGTTTGTAGAGCTTTGTTTCTAAGTTTATTTTGTTTTTACACATATGGTTTACCATTCCTTATTCCAACATTTTTGCTGTATTTGTTGCCTTTAGAAGGAAGTTCCTTTGTCAGTAATGTCTTTTATCGCCGTTTTTCCCATCTTTCTTCTGTTCCTTGGTGCTGGATTTATTTGTCATTTATCAATTTGTACGAGTCTCCCCTAGACCCCGATATGCTTTCCATTAGCATTTTCCAAGTTGGTTAGGTAGCTGTTTTATTCTTTCCATGCTTTTCAGTTTCAATAGTAGAAAATATTTTTAAATTAATTAGTTCATGTCTGCACCTTTACAAGACTTCATATTTATTACCATTTTCTAATGTTCCTTTGTGATCAGTGTAGTTCGTATATCGTTTATCAAATGAAACCGATTGTTCGTTTATATGTATCTCTCTTCATAAAATGCGTACTTTTTATAATTTCCAGTTTTCAGCGAAGTATATAATATTTTTCCAAGACAATAACTTGGTTGACAAAATATTGGAATTTGGAAATATCCAAATTCCAATTCCAATATCAAATTGCTTTAGAATGATGCATATTTTACTTTGATTTCGTACCAAACAACAACTTCTTCTGTTCCTCTTTGTTCTCGATGTATCGATTTATAAATTAAATATAGAGAGAGAGGTAGGTCTCGTATGTGAAAACATCACGTGTTATCCTATTTTAAATCTGTAGCTTTCAAAAATTAAGTTACTGCGCAATGTAAAGCGATTTTATACAATCAGCTCCGAGCATTTCCGTACGCAGTCGATAAAACAAATTGACTCGTCGAAATTCAATGTTTGGGTATTAATTTGAATCTGCGAGGATCAACATAAAAAGAGCTTTGCTATATATTTGTTTTTAATTGAATTAAGTTTGATATTTGCATTTGAAAAAATACTTTCTGTGTATAAAATCAACAGATTTCAAATGGTTCTGGTGGTATTAATATTAAAATAAGTATATATAAAACGTTTGGAAGTCAGATTGCCACTTAGGTATGGTAAAAAGTGAATATAAAACGTTTGAATAATTAATCGAAGCGGGAATAACTTGTTGAAACTCCATAATCATAACTTGTAAAAATCAAAAAAGAGACTTTGTGAGTTTCAAATTTTTTTAATAAAATTGTCACTACAAATTTGTTTCGCCACACAGTGGCTTCATCAGGTGGATGAAAACTAAAGATAAACGAACGATTGGTATCTACTTATATACAAAAGAATAAAAGGTAATTATAAAATTAAAAATTTAGTGCTAGGAGGGGGAATGATAAACATCTGTTTGGTCGTTTAAAACTATTAACTAATCTATTATATCTATTATATCTATTAATTTCCATTGATTCCAAAATATTAAGTTTTTTCCCTTTTTCTTGAATGTGAAGTATATCAAAATTACTATTAAAATTATGTTTGTTTTCTAGACAATGATTAGCAAATGTTGAGTCAGATTTTTTGTCTAAAAAACTTCTCTGATGTACGGCAATCCGGGTAGTGAAAGTTCTTCCTGTTTGGGCAATATATACTTTATTACACTCACATGTTAACCTATAAACACCCGAGTGCGATCCTTTGTCTGTTCTGTCCTTTTTATTTTTAATAAATTTCCCGATAGTAAAATAATCATGTGAGTGTAATAAAGTATATATTGGCCAAACAGGAAGAACTTTCACTACCCGGATTGCCGTACATCAGAGAAGTTTTTAGACAAAAAATCTGACTCAACATTTGCTAATCATTGTCTAGAAAACAAACATAATTTTAATAGTAATTTTGATATACTTCACATTCAAGAAAAAGGGAAAAAACTTAATATTTTGGAATCAATGGAAATTAATAGATATAATAGATTAGGCTTAGTTTTAAACGACCAAACAGATGTTTATCATTGCCCCCTCCTAGCACTAAATTTCTAATTTTATAATTACCTTTTATTCTTTTGTATATAAGTAGATACTAATCGTTCGTTTATCTTTAGTTTTCATCCACCTGATGAAGCCACTATGTGGCGAAACAAATTTGCAGTGACAATTTTATTTAAAAAATTTGAAACTCACAAAGTCTTTTTTGATTTTTACAAGTTATAAAACGTTCGCAGGGAAAAGCTGAAAATAAAATAAAAAGGAAACAGCTACAAAATTGTGGATCTAAAACGGCGGTTCCCAAATTCTTTTGTCGTGAACGTCCGGACATCATGGCTTCTGCAATGGACCCCCATGCTGCATCCAAGCAACCCTTTCCGACAATTAAATAAAAATGCGCGCGTTTTGTACGTAAAGAATTGATTGTCTACACAGGAGGTAAAATAGAAATTTAGTGTGAATGGTGAATTCGCATTTCCGTAATTCGTTTTTAACATGTTTCTTATTAATTATTTTTGAAATCATGTTTTTCATAATTCTAAGATTAGGTCGTGAACCCTTGGCGATCGAAGTACCATCGCTGAGGAAACATTGCTCTAAAAGATATAGATGCTAGTAAACCATTTCAAAAGTAAAAGCAAAAAAAGGAAGAAACATATTACAAGATTACTGATATCAAAGAGGAGAACGTAACTTTTGCAGTGTATTTTCCGCGTTATCGTTCTATCCTTCTCGAAGAATTGTTTACATTTGCTCTTTCGAAATTGAAAGCATTCTCTTATTAACTTGTAAAACTTGTTAACAGCGATTTTTAACTACGATTGAAGAGATTATTGTATGCAAGAACAACTCACTAATTCACTCTCCTTGTTCAACACATTACGAAGACTTCGGTTGATGAAAAGCAAATGTTTTAACGGTGTTACGTATATTGTGTATATTTTATACGAACAATATTCGTTTAAAGTGCTCAGAAAATCATGGAGAAGGAAGAAAATCGAGATAGAAAGCGAAAACACACAATAGAATTCTATTGAAGATAACATTATATAAAACAAAATTTAAATTCAATTGTTGAAAACAAAAATAGAAAAACTGTTTGTTCAAAGGCTGAGAAAGAAAAATCAAATCTAGAAATATTCTCCAGATCACTGGTTCCCATATGGTGGTTCTTATGGACCTGTTCATATGGGGCACTAATTCTTAGGGGTCCGCTCGTTCCTAGAAGGTCCACGACAATCGCCAAAATTTAAGAAAACAAAAAGTGTTAGAATAAATACAGTATGAAAATTTATATACACTCGTGTTTATTGTGCCAAATTTCCAGATTTGTTGGTTTGTTAACGTGAATTATTAGTGCGAGGAAGGTGTACTATTTTCTAATTTAATACAACGAAAAAGCAACAAATAAAACGAACGCGTTGGAGACCATCGATTACAAGAAAGACTCGAAAAGGCCCTAGACTGTCGTTGACTGATAATTGGGAAGCACTGCTCAACTGCACAAAGTTGGTAGCATGAAAAGTAAATCGTTTAGTATTACCCGAAGAAAGTTTCCACATTCGACGTTTTCTATTAGAACCAACTTGGAACAAGTAAATGATGCAACTCCTATACACAAGTGCATTATGTGTGGTATAGATACAAGGCAAAATCGCTTTTACGGTGATAATTGTTAGAAAAACACTAACTTAGAATATTTTCAAATTTTGAAGTAAACCAAATATTTTCCAGAATTCAAAAAATTCGTATATCGAAATACGTGACTTGTGTAAAGATGAAAGATATTGCTTTTACGACGAGAATTTTTAGAAAAACATATTAGAAGCTCAGGATATACTCAAATTTTAAGCTAAGCCAAATATTTTGCCAAATTCAAATATCCAAATTAAAATATTCTCCAAAAATAATATTTTATATCGCCATTTTTATGTATGATACTAGGTGACGCGGCAAACTTGGTTTGCCCAAAATGTTTTTCGACTTTTCTTTTTCCTAAACCTTCGCGTAGCAATTATGAACAAACCCACAGAAGGAAGCGTCCAATTTGGTCCAGTCGTTTTCAAGTTTTAAGCATCCGAACAAACCACGATCCATTTTTATATATACAGATGCAGAATTATAGCCAATGACAAACGCATCGAAAAAGTAAGTTGATCTAATTTTTAGGAAATAATATTAAATTTAATAAAGAAATAAGTGTCGAAAGAAAGAAATTAAATTTGAATCGTATAAATCGAATACGTAGAAATCCAAAATCTGAAGTAGGGACAGCACACCAACAAAGTTCTATAAAATAATGACCTGACACTCACTTATAATGTACAGAAGCGAAACATGGACAATAATAAACACGAACGAGAAGCGAATACAATCGTCGGAAATGAACATATTAAGACGTCGACTGACTTGTAACAAAACATTGTAACGTAACACGAGCAGAACTTAATCTGTGCCAAGAAGCGAGGGGACGAACACTCGTGCTCCACAATTGTTTTGCCCGTTGCAAGCATTACATTACAATGTTTTGTTACGAGTCAATTGCCGCCTTTATCATAAATCTGCAGGATAGACTAGAAACGAAAGGAAACATCGAAAGTAGTGAAGAACTGGACGTGGTTAGCTTAACCGAGCAAATACAAGAATATAGAGGGAAATACAGTTCGCTCTGGTAATAGGGCCACTATCAATAGGGCCGCTGCCCCTCGTTTTCGCTCGAGCGCTGCCCCCACTACTGTCTCACCTCTGGTTTCTTATTCATCTCTGCCAATAGGACCGCACACTAGCTCACTAAAATAGCATACAATTTCGCTGCTTCAAATTCAATTTAGTGCGAAGTGAACTTCGACGGCGCGAGCACGCGTTAGTAGTGGGGGTACCGGTGTTCCAGGAAAAATACTCTCCTCACCGCCTATAGCTGGCCCTATTACCAGAGCGGACTGCAGAAGCAACGTTTAACGGAGATGGATAATACGAGAATAGTAAAAAAAATGTATGTGTACGTGTACAAAATCATATGAGAAAAGATTACTACGTAGAAATTCCATCTTTTGTTTGATTCCCAAGAAAAGATGGAAAGACTAATGAAACAATGCGTAAGAGCGCCACAGCCTTGATCTAATAGTGCTACTAGTTTTTACTAAAAAAATTTTCTCATGATGTCATATTGGTTAACAGAAAGTCGGGGTTAACACCTTTTTATTTTCAAAGTTATATAATTCGAGAGAGATCGCACTAATAGCTTTTGTTATTAAGAGAAAAAAATTACCCGAGAATTATCCCTCTAGAACATGGGTCTCCAAACTACGGCCCGCGAGCCAAATCCGGCTCGCCATTGTCATCAATCCGACCGCGACAGCTAATAGCTTATTGTTGTTGTGATAAGTTGGATAAAAAACCACAGAATGATAATAACTCGGATTTATTTACTTGCTAAGTAAAGCTTAATGACAAATATAATACGCAGAAAACTCACTGAAGTAATCAGTATGGCCCCAAGGCTGAAAAATTTGGAGACCCCTGCTCTAGAGTATCCTGCCAGTTAGAAGGAGATCGCGCATCATCATTTATTAAATGGAATAAAAGACTGTCTTTTTCATCCAATAGTACATTAAGCAAAGAAAACTAGGGCTAATAAAACGATTTTGTCTTCTTTGTCGCAATCACCCGAGAATTAATGATGGTTCTGTTGGCACCTATAAAATATATAGTAACATGTCGTCGTTCTTCTCGCAATGCTCTGTAAGTTAAAGAGAGCTAGCGCTAGTGGCTTTCATTAAATACAATTTAAACTCGAACGAAGTCTAAAAATGTCAATCACTCTTGCCTTTTACAGTAGGACTTCGCTTATCCGACATAAACGGCATGCATTAGGACGTCGGATAAACAAAAATGATAATGTGGAGGAATTAAGAAAAAGACAATTAAACGACAAACTACGTTATATAGAATTTTACAAATTAAGCACCTAAACATAACGTTTTACAACAAATTAACAAAGAACTAATCCTCGATGGTGAAAAGAAGAAGAAAACCTACCCTGCAGCAAATTTATAATTTAGTCCCAACTAATTTTCCTAAATGGAAGGGAATAGAACTTTCCCCTGAAACGTATTCTATCAAATTTCCTCGAATCTCCCTCCCCAGATACGAAAGATAACGAAACAACGAAAAAGAGAGACTATATCCTTTTCACTGATGTAGTAACATACACCATTGTCGATATGAGATCGTGACGCCACGTTTCGAAATCGACAAGACGTGTCGGGATTTGAAATACGACGCCGGTTCGATGAGAAGCGGGTAATAAAAACGCGCTCGACGGAAATTCAAACGTATAAATCTAACGTGGAAAACGTACAGATGTCGTTGGGAATTGAAACGTAAATATCAGAGAATTTAAATAGTCGACGACTGGATCTATTGAATGGAACACGAGGACGGCGACGCGACGCGACGTTAGGAAGCTTTCAAAGGTTTGAAATGTTGAAAGGAAAAACAGTAAATCGTTATCGTATTTTTCTAAAACTGGAAAGTCTGTCAAAAGATCAAAAATCAAGGAATACGTCTTTAGGATTAAAATTTCGAATTTACATCGTAATTTATTTCTTTTCCCAGTTTTCTTGGGGACTTTTTTGAGAAAAATTTCCTATGGAAGTCGAGGAGAGTAAACGAATGTAAAGCGGCAAAGGTTTCAAGTCAAAACTCGCCTAATAACACAGAGAAAGGCTGACTACAAAAGAAAAGAAAGTAAGTCAAATCCGTACCCTGAAGAAAAAAACGCAAATAAAACCTTGGATAGGATTTGCAGAGTTTAGAACCATAGGGTGTACCATAGGATACCCAACAGCATCGAAGCGACTTTTATTAAACGGAAACGTTATTTCAGGAGAAGGTCAGGACCGGGAAGCCAAGCCCAAAATCCAAATCCCACAACCGGAGTTTCTCAGCCAATAGATGTCGTCAATCGCAAAACGTCCAAATATGTGCGTATAAAATACCGGACAAATAATCGAGCTGTTAAGGAGCAAATACGACAACTCCAGTAAGCACGGAGAACTTAAACGTCGGCCAAAACCAACCTCCGATCAAGTATGA
The DNA here is from genome assembly GCA_038088585.1 of Chrysina gloriosa. Classification (NCBI taxonomy): domain Eukaryota; kingdom Metazoa; phylum Arthropoda; class Insecta; order Coleoptera; family Scarabaeidae; genus Chrysina; species Chrysina gloriosa. The sequence goes on along the minus strand of CM076093.1, from coordinate 21,333,738 downwards.
CGGCAAATAAACAAAAAACAAACAAAATAAATTATCACAATCGTAAATCGAAATTGGTTTACAGTTTTGACAATGCTTGCCTTGGGCAAGCGAAACACGTGTCACTGAAGGAAATATAAGGAGTGTCTTGGAAGTGGTGGTACATTAAGAAATATCAATGTCGATAGGAGGTTATAACAATAAATATGTTTCTCTATCTCAGATTCTTTTTGGTATTATTGTCACTTTTATTTAATACCAGTTGCAGATTATGATCTGAAAGACCTGGGACGAAAAATGATCAAAATCCCAATATAAAGAATACTAGGATAATCAGAATCTCATATCAAAAAAGTAGAAGAATATGTTATAGTTATTATCTTTATCACAACAAGTTAGATAGATTGAAATACGTATTTCGACAACCAAGTTTCTATCTTCAATGATGACAACACAACGGAAGAAAGGTTTTATGTGCCAATTTCGGTGGAAAACAAATACTAATCAAAAATTCGGGAGTAACACTTTCTTTCCCCAAAGTTTTCTCCACCGGGGATGATAGCTTGGTCGTCGAAATACGTATAATGCCAGGCGTGGCCAACAGTTTTTGCCCCCGGGCCGAATTGGAAAGAACAATTTTTTTACGGGCCAAACGAAATATTGAAATTAAAATGTAAGTAATTTAGTACAACAACAAAAAACTAATAATGTGACGTGTTGAGGCGCTTTACATCGCCTATTATTTTCTTGATATCTGGCTCTATACTTGTAGTAGCTATTCTTAACACAGCCTCCAAATGTAAATCATTCAATCTTGATCTTGTACTTTTATTTACATCCAGTAAAGTTTATTCAAAAATATAAGTTGAGCTGAAGATTACTAAGTATTTCTTGGCAAGATTTTCTTAAATTTCATATTTTCCCTTATTCAATTGTTTATGAAAATTGCACAAATTTTCTTGCTCTTCGCAATATTTCTCACATAATAATTCATCACATTGTAAATTAATTATTTGTAATTGTATATCAACAGGAAGGTCATCTACGTGGACAGAAAATGGATTTCAGATAATAGATAAAACTTTATTAATTTTCTTGAATTTGTCATTAGTGGAAGGATGTTGTTATTAAATGTTTGAACCTTTTCTTTTGAAATATTTAAAGATATGGTCCCTAACGTTGAATAATGATCGAATTTGCATTTAGCCAGATTTCTAGAAAAAAGGCTAAGCTTCATTTGAAAAGATTTTAACCCTTGTATTAAATCATGAGCACTATGTTTCCCAGTTGCGGCAATACGTTAAATATTACGTTAATATTGAAAGCTTAATTACGGGCCGTATAAATTCATTACGCGGGCCGGATCCGACCCGCCGGCCGTATGTTGACCATACCTAGGATAAAGGATAAAGGATAAAGGGAAGGCTGAACTTAACACAAAATCTAGAATTTCGCTCCATTCAGCGGCGTGCAATAAAAGTAGTCTCTCAATAACTTCTACATGACTTCTCTACAATTAAACTTCTTCTATACACCTGCAGACAACACACACTCATAACGTAAAACGCACCGCAAGTAATCGTGAACGAATCCTAAGTAATACAAAATGCAATTATCAGCGATTGAGTTGTCAACATAGCAGGCGTATTTCTCGACGATTGTTTTTTGTTTCGTTTTCTCGTCGGTCAAGAAGTCGGAACCCGCACAGCCTACCTGAAGCAATTACCGCTCATGCATAGCAATATAAAAAGTGGTACAACAGGCACCGGATAAATACATATTGTGGGTATTAAAAATTACAATGAAATCGCCATTACAATGTGAGACGAAGCCGTTTACGACTGTTACGATGTGTACGTGCGAAGGAAGACCAAAAAATGGGAAGGAAGTTGAGATTTAACAATTAAAAGATTTGAATGTTTGCTTTGAAGTGTTATCGTAATGGAATTTGGTTAAAAATTTGGGAGATCTAGTAGATTTCTTTTTATTATTGTTATTATTAGAATATTGGATAAAAGATATACAAAAAAACATTTAATACAATAAGAAATGAAGGCTTAGAGTATGTAAGTAAAATTGATAACGTAGGGAATTTGATTAAATCGAAACAATGGAATAAGTACGTAAAGAAAGAAAGCTAAACTGAAGACATCAGAAGAGAAAATGGGGCAAAGCAAGACCGTTAAAGTACAAGAAATTCTCGACATCTGCATCGCACGAGGCTTAATTAGAACATAAAATAATAAAAATAATGATAAGAAGAAGAAGAAACAATCACCGTAAACGAACTAAAATCAGGATTCTAAAGAAAAGTGATACATGAATCTCTCCATATAACTCTATCAAAATGTTATTAATCACGGACCACAACTGCAGGATATAGTTTTGACCTCAATTTCTTGGTACGATGTAGTTAGGGAGTGCTAAGAGCTATGCTATTAAGTATCAATAGCAAAAAAGTGGGCGGCAGAAAATCACCAAGAAAAAGTAAAGGGAGGAGGGACCATTATCATGGCAGTGGGTGAGCGTATCGCTGTTACCACCTATGACTGGTTTTTTGGTTACTGACCAATCAAAATCTGAATTATATTACTAGATGGAAAAAAGTTATTTGTAGCTAAAAATCCTATCGTTATTAAATTCCACAGAAAGACTGTCTCATCGAAGCCAAATGATCCCTTTTTATAGTCCTACAAAGATTACTAGATTCTGCGAGAAAATTCGATACAATTCTAGTAACAAACAGGCAATAAATCACTCATAATTTGAATTCATAATATAAACAAGTACGTTAGGCAACTAAACCTGAACTCAAATCAATTAAGATAAAAGTCAATATCCAACGCACACGAGATCGACGTATTCGAGGACGCTGAATCACAATTGCATCAAAGTAATATGAACCCTTATCGCGCATTAATTAGGTTCGAATCGCACGGAGGAGGAGAGTAAATTATTACTTTTTATGATTATTACAGTGTCGTCATACGTGTGACCGATCTAAGGTGGTTATTTTCTAATTTCTAGAGGAAACGACGTATTTCTGGGATCCACGATTTAAGCATTCCTGGTGTAGTTGGATGTGCATATCCTTCTGCCGATGTGTCACACCTAATTTGGAACTAGAAAATGAATTGATCTACGAACCAAGGGTGAAAGGGCAGCGTGTTTAAGTACGTAATTTCGTCTTTTGCTCATAAATGGAGGAACTTTCTGATACCATGTTAGACACCAATAATTTTATGTATATATAGATCTAGAGAAAAGATGTGCTTACTTAATCGAGGATCAACTACACTACACTGACCAATTCTAGTGAGTAGAGTTGCTCCATTTGCGCCAACAGCCAGTGGCGGGCGCATAAAAGTATACACATACAATAGAACATTGGTCGTTTTCGCGATGTTGGCAACATTCTTGAAACAAACGCAGAACTGTGAAATAGTATTTACGGCAGCATATATCTACATAGGGTTTTCAAATATAGCAGACTTTCGTTATTCAGAATTATGACATCTCATTGTAGCACTGATGCCAAATCGCATTTTTAATAATTTTATTGTATCGGTTAAGGTTATGTATAATACTTCTTTTCATTTTGATGTATAGGTTAGATATCTTTATCTGATCATTTTTTAGTTGAAACTATAAACCTCAATGTGTGAATTTAATAATTTATTTAAAAATTTACTAAAATATCACCAACCAAAACAATAACATCAAATGTCAAAAACACTATTGAAGGTTGTTGCAACCAAGAAAATTACAAAAACATATAAAAACGAATATCACTAAATTTTGCATAGTAAACTCTTTGTTTGATTCAAATTTTTGTAGTATGAGTTCTACGTCACGGATGACGAAAGTCGGCTGCAACTTTGAACAACATGTACACAGCAGATCTCATTGGGACTCGTAGTTATACTGAAGGCAGTGCTGCCACATGGATAGATGCCATTAAAATTCAGTGGATTCAATATTCAAATTCATTAAGAAACATTTGGCATTTATTATGAAAACCGAAATACGACACACTGGCTAGCGTTGTAATAACATAACTAATGCAAAATATTTTTATTACAGAAAAGCTAAATATAACATAATGTATATATATCCAGTATAAAATGGCACTATATGGTTTGTTTAATATGTTAATTAAGTTCGATAAATGATTGCATGAGATAAGTTATCATTAAGTAGTGTAGTCGTTTCAGATAATTGTAGTTGGCACAAATTAAGCAACTCAAGTTATTACTAAGGTTTAACAAACAAGTGCATGATAATGTAGTGTTAACCGATCTGACCTTGTCACTCCTTCGAATTATAAGCGGCGTGAGGTTAACTCACTCTTAAAATTCGGAAGAGTGACAGCGTCAACCCGGTTTACACTACATTATCAAGCACTTGTTTGTTAAACCTTAGTAATAACTTGAGTTGCTCAATTTACGCCAACAGTACTACAACTATCTGAAACGACTGTAATATACGTTCTCACTTTGAATCTATAGTATGAAGCCATTTGTATTCGTATAGCGCAAATTTATTTTACTTTATTCTAGTACAGCCGTTTCAGATAGTTATAGTACTATTGGCGCAAATTGACTAACTCTAATAATGACTATACTGGAAAATCCATTACATATCTTTTATGGCACCATCTACACTTTTCTTAGAGTAGATAACGGAATTTTATTATGATTCTACCCTTACTTTTCGTTATAGTTTTGCGCACTTGATGACGTATTAACTGACGATGCCACTTTTACGAATTTTATTATTAAAATAAGTTATATAAATTTAAATAAAATAAGTTATCATTAAATAATAAAGTGGCTCGTCAGTTAACGGCGTGTTAACTGACCTTCTCCACCTTCTTAACAAACTCTAATAATAGCAAATAAAAAAATTGAGAAAAAAGCGATCACAAATAATTTAAAATTAAAAGACGTTCAAAATTTACTGTTCTATAAAAATTTTAAAATTCGGTAGAAATTAATGACATTTCGGTAGATCGGTATTGTAGATATATAGAGAAATCAGTAGATCTACCGAAAAATCGGTAGACGTGGCAACACTGACTGAAGGTTGTATGGAACTCCTTCACTGGTCGTCGGCGCTAGGGAGCAACTCTACTAATGAGAACGAAACTATAACTAGCTGCGGTTGTGGTCTAGGATTAATAAATCCTTATCTTCCTCACTAATGGACACATGCAATTTGCGCTTATTACTAAACCATTGCACATCTTTCTTGGAAAATGGCTTAGTTTTTATCGGTCTTTTGCATAATTTTTCGATATAGTGCATGTGAGAACATATCTCATAACTGCATAAGACACATTTTTCAACTTTATATGCGCTCGTATTAAAGTCATGGGATTTGTTTACGTTGTTCAATACACACGCGTACTTCTACATTCATTTAGGTGTACCCTCCAACTCTAAGGGAACAATAATTAACTCGCACAATAAACAAACTTTAGCGTACCGCAAAACTATTTACTACTTTAAAAAGAGCAAATACGAACTGGGGGACTGCGCAAAAAGGCGTTCCTCCAAAGCAATTAATAAAATAATGAAGTCTACGGTGGTAACGAAGATTTAACGTCATCCGTCATGATTAATGTCCCGAACCGAAAAACCTAGTAGGGACGCGATGGCGGTAAGAAGAGTAAAGAAAAAGTTACCTCCGGGGCATTAAGGTCTGATTATCCGAAAAATTTTCGAGTGGAAAATGTTCGCGAGTGCTTATAATCTACGCCACCCGAAGAGAAATTCGGCGCAGTTGGAAACTGTCTCTCCGGAGCAATTTATTACCGATTCGTTTATCTAAGAAGCGAGTTGTTTGCTTAAAGTGTTTTTCTTGACGAGTTTGCTTGTTATTGTTGCAAATAAAGGAAAAAAAGTTAGTAGATTTTAGCATCTTTTATATCGAAATTGCTTGTTAACAGAAAAGAAAAAGCATTAACAGAACTCGAAGACGAACCTGTTAGATATTGAGAAGTTACTTAATGAGTTTTAAGACCCAACAAAATAAAAGCTGTCTCGAATCCTACTTTAATTTTGAATTTCGAATCATGCTCGTTGTGTCAAAGAAGGAACGTGGATATTTCACAATTGTTATCAGCAGACTTTGGATTACGTCATGAAACGTTTTACAGTCGAGCAACGCATGGAAATTGTAAAAATTGACTACCGAAAGGATGAGAATTTTGCAGAGGCGGTGCGAAAATACCGCAAATTTCTCGGTCATCATTACTCACCATTCCATCCCTTTGCTTTGGAGGATTTAATCAATAAATTTGGGACTCAGTTGGTTCAGTTCAGGATGTTAGAGCAGGTGGCTTGAAAACATTGCGGTAATTAGGGTCAATCCATATTAGTTTTTCAAAAGAAAAGAGCTAACTGTCCTACAGTGTCTCTCAATAACCAACAGCTGCAACAACAAGAAAGTGTAAAATACTTGGGACTGCACCTTGATCAAAAGCTGAACTGGAAGAAACAAATCTTGACGAAAAGAAGACAACTTGGCCTTAAACTTCGCAATCTCTACTGACTCATCGGACACAGATCATAGCTCTCACTACACAACAAAGTTCTCGTGTACAACAATCCTAAAACCCATTTGGGATTGAACTATGGGGGAGTGCCTCCCACTACAACATCGAAATTCTAGGAAGACTCCAGTCCAAAGTCTTAAGAATGATGACCAACGTCCCTTGGTATGTTCCAAATACCATTATCCATTTTAACAGAGGACATTTTTAACTCTGTACAAACATACCAAGATAGATTACAGAATCACCCCAACAAAATAGGAACTAAACTTACATACAAAACAGGGAAGCTCTGACTCAAGCATCTATTCCCAAGGGACTTACCACAAAGATTTTTAAAATAAAATGTGTTTCGTTGTTTTCCCATTGTCACACATTCTTATTGTGTATTAATAGAATCATACTATAGTAATGATGGGCCATAGGGCCTATTTCGTGCAGGTCTGTACTTGTATCACAAAATTTACTCAGTGTAACAAGTTTTTACAGATTGTAAGTAAAAGGGAAAGTTAAAAATAAAAGTTAGGGAAAGTGTGTACGAAAGTCCATCCACCTCGATTCATCATCGTTTTCACAAATTGAACATCTTCAATAGCTCTTTGGGTCGAATTTTGACTAAAGATCTGCATATACAGGCTTACAAGATTCAACTACATGTACATTTAAAGCCAATAGACCATGCGCAGCGCCGGGCATTTGTCAATTGGAAACTGGAGCGTCAACGAGTCGATGGTGATTTTTCCAAGAAAATCATTTTTAGTGATGAAGCGCACTTTTAACTTGACGGGTCTGTTAACAGACAAAACTGTCGAATTTTCAAGGACCGAAAATGTATGGACAATCAATCAGTTACCTATGCATCCACAACTTGTTGTGTGGTGCAGATTTTGATTTGGCGGAGTCATTGGCCCATATTTCTATGAGAATGCAGCTGGCAATACAGTTATCGTTAATGGTCTTCGTTATCGCGACATGTTAACCAACTCTTCATGGCCTTCATTGGATGAACTTGATGGTGTTGACATTTGGTTACAACCAGACGGTGCAACCTGTCACACTGCGGTGGAAACAGTGCAGTTATTGCAGACGAGGTTTTCAGGGCGTGTTATCTCGCGACGGGAAGAAGTTAATTGGTCACCAAGATCATGTAATCTAACACCATTGAACTTCTTCCTTTTGGGGTTTCTGAAGGGAAAAGTGTATACAAACAATCAGCAAACAATACCGGCGCTCAAAACGAAAATGCAAGTTATTGACAAGAGTTATTGACGAAATTCATCTCCAATTATGCCTCAAAATGTGATTGAAAATTTCTTGAGAAAGGTGAACGTCTGCTAACAAAGTCTAGGCGGACATTTGTTGGGCGACATCTAAGCTCAATATCTGTATTTTATTCTCAAATAAATACATCTGCAAAATTCAACTGAACTTTGTGCTTTATTTTATTATTTAACAAAAAAACTAAATTAAAGTAGTTTTTAAGTATTTAAGTATATCGATCTGCAATTGAGAAAATATATCGACGTATCATCTGGAGAATTATATTTTATCAATTGCAGGCGGCGATACTGTACTGACCAGTCCTAATAAGAACAAAACTAATTAGTCTGCAGTTGCGGTCTGCAATTGACGAAGCTTAATTCTCCTCACGGGTAATTGGGGTATGCAAATTGTGCTTACTTAGTAAGCTTTTGCAAAGTTACTTGTTACCTGTCCATTAACGCACCTATTGATTATTTTGCATCTCAAAAATAGTTTATATTTATCCTCCTCAAAGGCCCAGGGCTTGTTCGGAACCACCGAGCCGTATACATGCGTATACCGTACTGCTCCTGGTCCGCCTTTATATATTTATAAATATTGAAAATCGCAGGTGAATAAAGGCACAGCACCGAACATTGATATACGATGTGTGTTTGGTATTTAAAATATGTAAACTAAAAGAATTAATTGTTTAGACGAAATTTTGAGGCCATAATCAGAAAGGGAATGTTTTAAAAAATTCTTTTTAGATTCATCAAGCTACAATATTTCGTAAGTCGAAGGTAGCAACCGACGACACATTCATTTATTACTTCCTGCAATTCTAAACATGATTTATCTCCGTTTACAATTACGCCGAACGCCTACGCACACTTAAAAGCAAAACGTATTAATTGCACACGATTAATTTCTCAACTCCTACGCTCGTAAACAATTGAATATCGCCAGCGATGTGAAACCTGCGCAAAATCGTAAATAACGTGTCTATCTTGCGTATTATCAGAAAATAGACTTGCTAGAACGACTCTATTTTTTCCCCTCTTTATTTCTTTCTCGGGATCGGCTTTCCGTTTCTTTTAAATCCGGTTCATCGGATCAGTCCAACGTGTTGCGCGTATCCTTCGCCCGGACAGAAAAAGAAGGGGAACGATATCCGCTCTTAGCGACGGGAAATCTCTTTTTCTGTGTCCCGTCACCTGTGTAAGGGGAGGATCTTATTTAGTAGAAAAGATCGGTCGAGACTCGATAGGGTTCCGACCTTTTTTTTGTAGAGCGTGTCGGTTCTAGTACAGAACCGGCCTGATTACCTGAATGTATTCGTTACGGTCCGGTAAAGGAATTAACGAATTAACGAAACGAACAGAAACGAAATTAATAACGGCGCATTCCACGAACTAATCGCTACTTGAAATCTCGAAAAAGTCGCGACGTAGCGTCTGTGGCTCCAAATCCAAATCTGGGTCGATGTACCCTAAAGCCGATCCTGAATGATCTTCCCTCGGCACCGTCTGCGGCCCACGAAAAGTGCGCCCACTTTCCTCTTCAACATTTCTGCCGTGGCTCGTGTCAGGGAGCGAGAGGTTCTAGTCTGAGAGTCTTTGTCTCCTATTAGAGGTAACAGCTGTTTCCGGAGGTCTGCAGATGCTGTTTCGGCACGATGAATATCTTGAATTCGACGGTCTGGCGGTCGGTTAGACGAGGCAGATATACAAAAAGAATCAATCACAGGAGTTCGAGAAAGATTATAAGCACACGAATGAACGAAAGGATGTGATTAAGTTGGACGTTTTGTAGTTGAAGTAATTTGAAGCATATATATACCGTGTGTTTGGGATATTGCAGCGACAACGTTTAGCTGTAGACTCTAGGGGATAATATGACTATAAGGTCTCGAAACAAAAGTTAAATAAAATGTTCACTGTTCAAAGCTGACGAAGGAATTGGTAATTTTTCCATTGCGTTGGAGCAATTTAAAGTACCGAATTACAGTACAGTAAGTATAGTATAGTACGGTTACTGACAGTCGTATTCGAACTCCACCAACGAATGGAAAAAGGAGCTATTCACGAACTTTATTGTACATTGTTAGAAAACTCAAGTGGAATAATTATATTCCCACGAACTTAGAAAGAATGCGAGTCGCAACGTCGCACAGCAATAACACACGTCAAAAATGAGCTGATACCTAAACACATAGGCCCGTCGTAAATTATGTACTTAAAAGGAAAACGTAAATTGGCCTGCAGATAAGGGTCAATGTGAGTCTTTGTGTATCAGCTCTAGAAAACGGTTGTGTCTTCCTACTTGTGCAGAGTTGATTTAAGATAAGAAAACTTTCATTTATAGTAATTATTGATCTTTATTTATTGCCCTATCTTAACGTACACCAATGCTAGTTTTTTCTGTAATACATCAAGGACCAACATATATTTCTAATGAATCTAAAGTTACAAAAGTTATTTGTCTGAATAAGATTGATTGAGTCTACTTAGTGTGCATGTGTCATGTGTTTGAACCAGCGGTTCTCAACCTTTTTCCATTAGTGTACCCCGTGACATACTATTTCTCTAGATTCTAGATTGTAACCTTCGTTTAAGAAATTTAATGAATAATCATACTGTTAATTTTATATGTTGTAACTTTGAATTAAAAAAGCTAATTTATAATGTTGAGGAAGAGAATATATTTACGTTCATAGATGTAAAGATATATACATTTACAATACAAATAAAAAATATTGTTATTATAGTAATAACAACAAAATTGCACAAAAAGACTAATTTGAAAGTATTTAATTTCGTATAAAAGTAGTTGAGCGTGAGCCTTGCCCTTGTTTTTCTCGCATAACTTTTGTTTGTCAGGTTCGACCGATGCGCGGTATAATCTCAAATCTGGAACTGCCTTCAGCTTATTGCGGTACTTGTTTTTAATATATACATAGATACGACGAAAAAGCTCTTTCCACAAGCACAGTACTTGTAAATGGTAATGAAAACTGAAGTACTTTACCAGAAAGTATCTGAAATTCTTTATTAATGCCTGCCCAAAAGTTAAAAGACATTTTGGTTTAAATTAGCATTTTAAAATTGAATCAGTTGAAATTTTCATCAAATTCTCTTTTGCCTTAGTTGACAATTTAGCTACCTCAAAGTATTCCTCTTCAAATGGATTTAGAATTCAATAGTTTGTGTTGTTAGGTTTTGGAAAGCATTTCTGGAAATCCGATTTTAATTCTTGTAAATGTTCGACTATTTGTTGATTTAATTCCGGAGCAAATCGTAATTTATTTTCAGATAAGAAAATGTGCAACGTTTCAAATACTTCAGGTTGACTATTTTTAATACATGACTTCCAAAAATCACATTTTTAATCATAGATTCAATTTTGTTAGACACACTAAATATCGTTGTTTTATCATGGAGTGCCAAATTTAACCTATTTATATGCAGAAAAATGTCTGATAAATATGCAAGAGCCTGAAGTCATTTATCGTAATAAAATGTGGATGGCACCTTGAACGGATTGCCTTCAAGAAAGAAATTTTACCTCATGCTCAAATAGTCTGGAACTTTACTACAAGATAGTCATCTCAGTTCTGTATCAAGGAGCAATGCGGAATGAAAACTCATCATGTCGTTACATAGAGCTTTGAAAATTCTTAAGTTTGTAGTTCTCCATTTTATAAAATTAACCACCACCACCACCACCACCGTCAAGAACAAGTTTCAATTCACGAGGAAGGCTTTTGACCTGACATAGACTTGGCACCACCGGTACATAATCCACAGCAGTTAGACCAATCAATCCCCTTTTCTTTGACGTAGGAATCGATAGCAGTAAAAATATCCCCTCCTCTTGTACGTTCTGACAAAGGATGACAAAGTAATAGGCTTTCTTCAATTTCGTTATCAACCAAATATCTTGGTATAAGAAGCAAAACAGCAAAATTGGCGACATCTGTACTTTCGTCAATTTGAATAGCGAAAAAATTTACTATTTTTAATTCGATTTATTATTGTCATTTCAACATCATCAGACAAATCCTGAATTCTTCGAGATATTGTATTGTTCGAAAGAGGAATGTTGCTTATTTTAGGTACTTGGTCTTCTCCGAGCATACAACGAACAGCATCTTTTATACAGGAAAGACTCAAATTCTCAGGTATGGTATGATTTGTGCCACAGTTAGCAATACGGTAACTAGCTTCAATGGCATTTTGTTAGATGACAGGATGTACGACTTCAAATTCGATTTACTTATATTTTGCTCCATGCGTTTAAAAAATTATGTTCCTTGTTTTTATAATTGGAATGTTTCATTTGTAAATGTCGTAAGGTTTCACGCAGCCATTAGATAAAACATTTCCACATAGTACACACTGTGGTTTAGGGCAGTTTTCATTTCCTATATAAGTAAATCCATATTTAATATATTTATGTATTCATTGCACTACTTTCTGGTCCTCCCTGTTTTCTGGTCTTTTTCAATGTTTAGATTCGAAGCGCTGTTGTCTTGAGAGGTATTCCCCAATTCAATCCTTTCCACATTATGTTAGCTCTGTTTTCGATTCTTGTTCTAACCACTTATGCATATCTAATGATAAATCAAATAAAAATTAATAAAAACACTGAATAAATAATAAAATGTATACATATACATACATATATTTGCTTGACCTCTAATTATACTCATCTTATATCACAATTAGGTCAATTAGTAGTTAGTTAGTAGTTAGTATCTCAATATTCTCAGAAAGTATACAAACGTTTTCGGAACACCTTAATCAGACTGATGTGAAGGTGTATAATATGTGGGCGGGCAAATAATTATGAGCGGTAGTTCTACATCCCTGATAAAGAAGATCAACCTCCCTAGTTGGGGCTCTCTCCAGACTTTTATAGTCTTGTAAAAATCACGTTAGTTGCTCTTCTCCTCTCCTATCCTTAATCCTTTGCCCTTTCTTCTATTTTCTTCAATCTTCCAATCTACCTGGCCAGACTGCACGAATACGCCCAAACACTTTCCAAGTGATAAAATGCAAGAGGTTATATCCGGCGGTGGACAGGTGAAAGTTCAGAAATGCAAAAGTCCCGACCAGAGAAAAAGATGACCTGCGTCGTGTCCTATCAGCCTATCACATCTGGTTGCCATGCACCAATCAATTCTTCAGAGATATGTAGTCTGGGCAAACAGCGGTAACTGCGTACAATTACGAAGTAAGTTACGACAGCATCGCCAAGTCCCCACTCTAGTCAGTATGCTGTATGCGAGTAGTTCTGTGTATATGTACACTGTCGTAAGCTATTTCGTAATTAGTACAGTTAGTTAAAAGGTGGTACCGGTAGTGCGCCCCGCACAAAGGTAGGTACGTAATATACAATATTAGTGAAAAATAATAGTGATACACTTTTCTGTTGTCTTGATGTCCACTGTGCCAATAGGCAACCGTCCTGGTAAGCCATCGACGGTGTTGTGAATAAGTTGTCGTATACTTCCAAAATGATGGTTGGACATCCGGTGAAGTAAGATTTGCAAATGTCAGATATTCCCTTTTCTCATCTATGCACTCTTGATTTTCAGTTATAGACAGAACCTTTTGTAAATCGGGATTATTCGTTAAAATTGTACAATATTCTTGAGCAACATCAACTGATATAGTGCTCGTCAAGTTTTCTAGAGCAATGGATATTTCATTTATTTGTTGTTGAACTTCCGAATTGGAAAAAGTTGTTGATTATCTCGAACTACTGCAGAATCATTCGAATCAATTTTCAAAATGACATTTCTCACTTGCGAAAAATATTTCCATCATGTTCCCCATCGCGTTATTACAGGCTGAGGTGCTGCTGGGAATTTCGGACACAATTGTTTGAATACCGGATGTGCTTTGGAGATTTGATGAACACTTTTTGGTAGATGCTATTAACTTATCCACCATCGGATACTTCTTTCGAATGGTTCCTGTTACCAGGTGACATGTGTGTATGAGGGATGTTGTGTGAAGAAAAGTCGGGAAACATATTTTCAGCAACCTACCAACTTTCATCATTGTTGCGACACCGTCACTAACGAACATTGTGACTGGGATTGCTGTGATAGAAAATTCTCTTAACGAATTTTTTTATCGAGACAACGGTTTCTGCGTCAGTTTTCTGAATACTTTTATTGGATATCAACATTGAAGCTGGTGGACCATCACATTTTAAAGGACGCCGTACAACATGAATGACGCTGCGTTGCTGAGCATCAGTTGTTTCATCCACACATAAGCAGATTTTCTTATTTCTCAACTCGTCTTTTATACATACACCCTTTGGCTGTCCCATCTCCGCGTACTTATTTAGCGCCCTGCGTGCAGCGTACTGTTGCTGTGAACTCTCTCGCGGTACTGTCGAGATCGACGATCGACTACGAGTTGAAAATTACCCCTACCCACGCCCTTGCCACTACGCTACTGTCATCTGTTACCACCTTTTAACAAACACTAGTAATTACCACTGTTTCCCCAAACTAGTGATAGACATCGAGCGTTAAACAACCGCATTATCATTTGTTCTTCACAATGAATAGCAGTACCAGTACGCCGAGTGGAAATAATTGAGTTTTGATCGCAGACCGTTGATCTCGCAGTCAAACGTCCTAACCATTCGATCATGCTATCTTCAAAAAGTAGCTACCTATATCTCCCAAAAGACAAGGGACGTTTATGGGACATACTGTATTTAGTAGTAGTAACTGCTACCTGAAGCTCTAGTTCTTTTGTGGCTGCCTCCTCACAAAACACCAAATGTGAATTTATTTACTGCAGAGTTTGTGTAACGTATAATTTTACGCAGGTGCTGGCGCACCTATGAAATTTAAAGCAAAATCCCAACTTCTCGTCGTCGCTTTTTTAATTACAATTTCCTCTAATAAACGACGTCGGCGAATGCACCCAACATTCGAATTCGAAACCTATCGACGTCGAAAATCGCCGACCGGCTCCGATCGGCGCTTGCATCTGCCCTGCCATAAAGCGCACCTTCCACGACCGTTTTCGATCGGGGCGCACGAGATTCGCCCTAACGACGCTCGACGTTCGGTTTGATATCGCCTCGACCGGTTCGTAAACACTCGTCACGATCCATCTCGGGCGTTCTGGTGCAGTTACGGCACGCGCTTCTCTTGCCAGTGTACTGCTAATCGGCGAGTCCGAATTTTCGGGTTAAGGTTATGTCGCGCTCAATCGCCTCCGCTTAGGCACGATTTTCGCGATTTCCGCGGATAATGTGTTCGTTGAAGGATAGCGCGAGACACAGTTGGCATTTTTCTAGCGTCGATTGCCTGATGACGAGGTTATGTTCGCCGACAAGGTCCTGGGACACCCCTGAACCGTCTGGATATCGAGAAACCCATTAGGCGCGCCACAGTGTAAGTTTGATATTGTTTTGCTTTTTTCTAGCTTATCAGGCGGAAGCTATTCGCGAATGGCTTCGCGCATTGGTCCCTCGAAAACAAAAAAAAATCGTATCGTTGATATCGGGGAATTTCCCAATAATTTCTGACGGGACGGGCGGACGCGAGGAGATAAATTATTAAAACCGTGACGGGAGCGTGGGTTGAATTGACCTTCCTCGAGGATCCTCCTGCGATATCGATTTTTAGAGGGCTGTTTCGTGAAACTCGTGCCCGCTTGGAAACAGCTGTGCTTTTTAGAGGTTAGATCGCTACGTGATGTCTGCGGGGTTACACGCAGACGCCCGGGGAAGTTTGAAGAAAAACAATAATTCGTTTCGTTAATTATGAGTACGGCTGCGAAAATATTATATAATTTCCGCAATTTTCATTTAGTATCGCCGATTCAGCGACTACAATGCGATCTTGGCCTACTTCTTAGAGTTATGTAATCGAGTTCTTTATGAACCTGCGAGCGCGTAATTTACGCGAGTATTGCGAGCTCTAATGAATACAGTTGCTTGCAAGAATGTTAGTACATTGAGAAAGGATTTATATGTTACCTATTCTTACCCGATGGGATTTTACATTTCAAAATAGATTTAACATAGATAGCATAAAAATGTTAGCCAATCTGTATTAATTTTTTGGCCGTCGACTTCGTCCTTGTCGCTTCAATTTTTACCGTTTGATTTCGCTTCAAATATATTTCTTAGATTGTATTATTTCAATAGTTCAATCACTACGACCTAAAGATCTTGCTAGCTATTATTTTTAACGAAGATCAATAAGCCTCACATAGCCTGTTCCACATGGAATACACGTTCTTATAAGCTAGTGACATCCTGCTTTAGACTACAAATTCTATACAGTCAAAGACTAAAGTTCAAATACACTAAAGTGTAAATATAAAAACATCACTTAAAGTAAAAGTAAAGCATTTTAACACAAATGTAAGTACACAGTTTATTTGTAGTTGTATAATAAACAGTAACGAAAACTAAAAAGAAATATTTTGTCGCATAGATAACTGCAAATTCGGCAGAAATAAAAAAAAATACGCTGGACAAAAGTTTAAATACAGTACAAAAAATATTTGTTGCACCTGTTTGTGTTGTTTTTCCGGACAAAATACCGTTCTATTTGCTGACTCACTCACTTACGCAGTTTTAGTCAGTATTAGTCCAGATTTGATCAATATGAGTCGTCTTAAAAACAAGATAATGGGTAAAGAAAATCAAATAGAATGTAATGTAAAAAAATTAATAATTAAACATTTTCAAGAAGGCAAATCCTACCGAAAGATACGCAAAGTGTTGAATTTGTCAGATGCAAGGGTGCAAAATATTATAAGAAAATATAAAACTTCCAGTCCAGAATTGGGCAGTCCAAGAAACTTTCACGCCTTTTCTTAAAGGAAGTGGAGAAAAATCCGAAAATAAGTTTACCAAAGTCAACCGATATTTAGGCACCTCTATAAAAGTATATTGAAGGAACATTTGCAGCGTTCTGTGGATACCTTGGGTATGGGAAGAGATTGGGTATGTGAACAGGACAACGGTCCCAAACATACCGCGTGCTTGGTAAAGGATTGTTTACTATATCATGTTCCACATTAGCTCTATAGTCCTCCCCAATCACCGGACTTACACCCAATACAGCACGATAGTGAATTATTGGCTCGAAAAATTGAATCATACAACTGTAAAAAGCAAGGAAACCCTGCAAGAAGCTCTAACGAAAGTCTGGTCGGAAATCATGATATCCGAAACGGAAAATTTAGTTCTATCTATGCCTCGTCGTCTAAGGGCAGTCATTGAAGTTCGAGGCGGACCAACCAAATATTAATTTAAGTTTACATTTTTCGATTTAATTAAAATTAGCCAAAAGAGATATATCTTTGTATTGTATTTAAATTTTTGTTTAGCGTATTTTTTTATATTTGGCAAAATTGCTTTATCTATACGATAAAATATTTTTCTTAGCTTTCGTTACTGTTTCCTTTAATTTTAAGTGATGTTTGTGTATTTCCACTTTAGTGCATTTAAATTTTAATCTCTGGCTGTATGTAAACTATTCTTTTCTCTCCTAAGGTTTGTTGATATTTTAATTCGCCTATGTAAATAAATTCCCAACAATGACGGTATGGCAACCCACAGATCTAATCCTCCATAAACCGTATACTCGGGACTGGATGTGAAACACTGTATAGGACGAATGTATCCCATTTTGGTAGGTGGCACAACTGACTACCCGAGAAACAAGAACAATTTCCTTCCAGCTCAACGAAGTTGGAGTGTTGTGTTTTTCTTGCTAATGTTTCGGGGTCCTTACCTTCACCTTCGCTGCTTCCTATAGCTTCTTTGTTCCTCTGGATATAGCTGTAACCACACGACGACAAACACCAGATATTTTGCGCAAGTACAACGTTAACTTTCTTTAAATTTGTAAATGTGGCTGTTCAATAACTTGCAAAAAATATCCTACGTGGCCCCTTTGGGCGTTTTTCCACGTTGAAGAGGCGATTACTAAGAATTTACATTTTGGAAAGCGGAAAACAATTTTCTGGGCGATGTAGTAAAACATTGTATTAAGAATAGTAATATTTTATTTGTCATATCGTACAACAAATAAGCAAATAACATTACTTAATCATTAGTCTATTAAATGCAATACGAATTTGGGGAGCGATTTTACGTAACGGCTTTATTGGGAGGGGGTGATTCGTTAGAGGTTGAGAAACACTGTTAACCCTATCACTCCCATTGGGATCATGCATCCTAAGAATTAAAAAAGAATCCCGAGAAGCTGGAAACCGCATCTAAATTACATATATTACAAAGGGGAAGTTGTCTGTTTGAACTTTACTTTTCCAAAAGCACTGATAGTTGACGCAAGATATCAGTGCAAGCTTTGATGAATCCATGACTAAATTCAAAAGTAGGTCTACACCGAAGCGGATCAAACTTGCCATTAAAAATTGGCAAAGGTGTGATGCTAAAACTGGATATACATACGATTTCAACATTTACGCTGGTAAAGAAAACAGGCCAACAACTTTTGGAACTGTGGGGAAAGGGTGGTTACTCAGTTGTGTAAAAATATCCAACTACAGTTTTGATCGCTTTTCACATCATACAATTTCATGAAAAATTTTACTATTTCCAGAGAAAACATACCAATTAGAAATGACCATCTGAAAAAGAGGAGTCAAAATTTTAGTGATGCAGGTTGAATGGCAGCAAAATGGCAGGACTCGCGAAGTCATTGTAATGAGTAACTGCCATAAGCCTATAAACTCTAATGTCTTGAAATCGCAGAAGGATGGTTCTAGGATTGCTGTCAACTATCCCGAAGCTTTGGCTTTCTATAATCAGACCATGGGACGGGTGGACTTATCTGATAAAAAAGTAAAACGTATGATTTCGACCAGAAATCGACAAAATGGTGGCGCAAAGTATTTTTCAAACTGCTATTGACGGCTGTTGTAAATGCTCATGTTATTTATCAGGAATATATCCACAACTTCTTTTGGATTTTCACCCAACGAAAATAATTTGTTGTGGTGACTGGTAGAATAGATGATTACACAGGGCAGAGGTGTAACAAAAATTAAAAGGAAACTTACAACAAATGATACCAGATCAAAAAAGCAAAAAAGTCATTCCTGGTTAGTGACACGAGTAGCACGTTGATGAATTAACAACCAACGTGAAATTGTCTACGAAGCATTAATTTTGAATCAGCCTGTATACCAATGACCTCAAACGAAGCTTTTATACCCCTAGAAGCTACTTCTTATGCGGAGTTTAATGTTGCTATATTTCAATGGTAGTGGCATATTTAGACTCACATGGACCTATAATAGTGCTGTCTCTCTCGGATTTTATTGCTGTATCTATAACAAAAATGTCTACGGGAACTGTGATATAAACAATTAAGAAATTGGGATTGTAGGTGTAGTTACTGAAATGCGTATTTTGAACGTTTTTACTTATTCAGGGTGAACTGTCTAAGAGGTTCCAACCTGTTCAGGGAATAGCGGGAGATTAAACTCATTTATGGAATATCGTTGTGAAGATTATTGAATATTTTTCAATTGCTTGTTCAGGAAGGAAATTATGCATTGTCATCATCAGAGATTCAATAAAATAATTTCTGTCAACTTTAGCATGTGCCGTGCATTAATAAGAGGTGGGGTATGGGTAAGTTGTGTGTATGCACCACGAGGAGCTCTATAGTCGACAGAAAATATTTTGTTGGATCTCTGATAATCACGCTATTTGTAGCTGGAAATGATTTTATTTGAAAGCTGCAAATTGAAATTAATTACATATCATAAAACTACCAAAGCAGTAAGTTTTCGCAAAGATTAGAAATAAAATTAGAATAAAAAAATTCCTTAGAAATTTTTGTATACATTTCTAGCATAAACCTCAATCAAAATAATCACGGTTGACGTCAAAAAGCTGTTAAAATCCAATTTACCTCCATGCGACTTACAATTTATAAAACTTGTTAACGCTTAAACGAACCGAGGCTTTCGATAAAAACCAAATAAAAACGACCACATTTCGGTTTGTAATTTGACCGTATCGGGACCGGTTCTTTATTTTCTACTCGTCTATCTTTATTAGTTTTATTTTTTATCGTTTCAATTAACTTATAATTGTTATCAAAACTTCGACGTTATTCCCCATAAACATTTTAATTTCCCCGTTCTTAAAATTAATTTTATCGTAGATCTTGATACATCTACATACTACACATACACGCATTCTTTATTCATTTAATTAGACTTTTTAACACTTATCCGTCGTGCCGCACCTGTTACGCCTATTAGATGTTAACGTTAAATTTGTCGGATTTAATTAATTGTTATTAGAGCTCGTGTAATAATTAAGAAAACAGTTCGTCGGTCACGTCATGTGTTAATACGGCTCGTATCAACATGCATGTGTATGTAGATGCACGCGAGGAATTTTTCTCGGCTGCTTTTCTTATTCAAACGCGCGATGATAATGCCGCATTAAAATTAAAAATAAATATTACGGAACCCGGTGTACTTGAAGAGATTTTTTGTGATGTAACGTCTTCAAATAACGCTCCGTGTTTATGTAAATATTTGCACCTATGTAACCGTTGCTTAACGTATAAGAACTGGAAATGC
Organism: Chrysina gloriosa; assembly: GCA_038088585.1. NCBI lineage: Eukaryota > Metazoa > Arthropoda > Insecta > Coleoptera > Scarabaeidae > Chrysina > Chrysina gloriosa. The sequence continues at coordinate 21,313,335 of CM076093.1, read as the reverse complement.
TAATGTGATTAATTAATCATTTTGAACAGCGAGGCTGAAATTCAAAACTATTTATTTTGTTCAATTCTATCCGAAAATTATGTGGTGGAATGGATCAACCAATTGGCCTACGAAGGCGGATAATTTCTTGTACATTAGAAACATTGCTTTGTTTAGTACCTCCATTTTAGTTCGATACACTGTTTTTCCGTGTCAGCAATTTTCATAAGTCTTCAGAAAAATATGATTTATCCAACTCTGCAATGTAGGATTCTGTTTGTGTGATGACCCTCCACATTCGATGTGAATCCATTCCTTCCAAATCACCTTAGCATGTTCGGGACCAGAAAGAAGTCGCATCGGTCCAAATTTGGCAAGTACGATGGATGTGCCAGCAGTTCTCAACCTGATTCAATCAATTTGTCCACGGCGATTGCGAATGAATGTGCTGGCGCACAATCGTGAACGAATTGAATTAAATGGAGACGTCTTTTCTTCAATTCCACTCGAACAGTAGCTGAGAACATGATAAAAAAACATGAAAAATCGCTGAATTGCATCTCTTGACTCATATGGGATTTAGGTACACATTCATAAAAATGCAAAAATTGCATGTAATAACCAGAAAATCTAGTAAGAATCAGCAGGCGACCTACTATAAGTACCCCATAAAATTGGAAAAGCAAATGTTGATCAAGTGAAAAAGGTTTGACTGGAAACAAAGCAATACTATAAAATCCTGAAGGTCAAAAGATAGTGGGGAAGCTACTTGGTACGATGCAGGATGAACTGGAACATTAATCAGGGATTGTCGAGAGCAAAACGATGTTAATAATGTTTAGGGAAAATAATTTATAGTTTTCTTGAAAACCCAATAAGATCAAGATTTGCGAGAGCCAACATCTTAATAGAATAAAATCTGGATGACTTCATATAAAGCCCTAATTCCATTAGGTGCGCTAATGGACTGCTACCAAGTAACTGCGCAAAAACTTACTAAATATCCAACATTCTGCTTACTTAGTAAGCTTTTTGAACATTTACTTGGTAGCTGCCCATGAACGCACTTAATTTAATTAGGTCAGGTTAATTATGGAGAGTCATCCAGTTTTTATTTTATTGAAATACTCATTTAGTCGTCGATCTTATCAGAAACTGTCGAGCAGGTGTGTCTACATTTACGAATCTTTAATTACGTGTGATGAGTTTTATCATTTTTTATTTAAAGAAATCGGCTCTCTATCATATTTGTTATGATCTGCTTTTACTTATTTAACAAGAGAAAGACAATAACAGTAATTATCTACTCAATGTCACGTAGCATTTTTTTTTTTCGTTTTATTCCACTTATTCGAAGAAAAAAACAACGAAAAAATGGGACAATATTTTAAACGATACTTAACTTTGACAAATAAAACCCATTATCGTTGTACAAATACACATAAAATTATTTAGCCGCTATGGGAATTGGTGTCAAACCTTTGTTAACCGACGTCCTCTTTGATTGTTTTAATTTTTTTCGTTTGAATAAAGGTTTTTAATACTACATCAATTCGAATAGAGACGATAAAATGACAATTTTAAACGTATCTATCGTTTCGCTCTATATTCGTTTAGCAACCAGCTAATTGCAGATTTCAGAAGTAAGCGATTTCAAATGCATTAAGTACCTGATTTAAACCATTAACGAGCCGTGTACAAGGTATAGTAAGATCCCGCTTCCTTTAAAAAGATTTAATTCTCAAGATACTGCCATACTTATATTGTGCTTAGCAATATTTCAGTGGTACCTATAATAACTTGTTTGTTAAAAGGTGGATGACGTGTTATGATTAAATAGTGTAAATCGGACTGTCGCTGTCACTCCTCCGGATTTTATTATTCAATAATAACTATAACGCGATACATAACCATGTTTACGATGCAAAGCTGCATTTTGACATTTCTTTCAATACTTACTTCCAATTTATAAAGCACGTTGAATAATTCTGATGTTTTAATACAAACAGATAATATAAAATTTGTAATAAAAATAAAAGGTAACAGTAATATGTATGTATGTATATATACGAAATAATAATCAAGCGTACGCCAATGTCAAATAATAATGCAAAATGTCAAAAGATTTGGTGATATTACTAAAATATGATCAGTTACTATATTCACTCAGAAGTTTGGAAATAAATAGTGATACCAGTATTTTTCAGATAATTATTTTGGATAATTATTCTGGATATAAGTTGCTTCTGAAAAAACCTGAAATACTGTCACTGTAACCGGGGCCCTCCGAAGTACGAGTCCTAGACGTTTGTCTTATTTGTCTATTGGTTAATCCGGCACTGTTGAGAACGTTTACGTACTTAAACTGCCAAACCCAATCCCCCAGTTATTTACTTCATAGTTGGTATCTCCAGCGGTGGTTTGTGATAACTAATTAGGTGCCCAGTCGCGAAGACAGCATTCTTTCGTGTATGTTCGTATATCGGTGGAATTTATTCGAATGCAATTACCGCTGATAGACGAGCATACACGAATTGGTATTATCTACGCAACTGCTCGCCCAATTATTTATCACCAACTGCCGCTGAGTAATTCGTCGTCGTTCGGAAAAAGAAATTGTATTGTTAGATTGTTGAGGTTTTGTTTAGTTTTGGAAAATCAGCCATTTTGGTAATCTTTTACTTTATATCCCTCGTAATTGGAAAAACGCAAAGCTACAATTCAAGAAAAGCGAGCAAGGAAAATTCCAAAGATATTTTCATACCACGACAGTGTACGGCCCCGGAGAAGTTATTTGTTGCAATACGTAGCTACACCCATCAAATTGCTTTAATCTTACACCATCAGATTATGATGCCAATTTGTAGATTTTAGATTGCTCAGCAGGGGATACCTCTCAATTATGAGTAGACCTAGTAGTATAGATCTTTTAGAATCGCTAATCTGTAGTCACCTCCTAATCGCTAAATCTGAAGGTTATAAGTTTTCACGGGTAGATACTGTCATATTACTCATTTCCCCTTCTACTTAAATTCTCACCCTTAATCCTCGAGGGATTGGACATTGAGGGCTACATTATGCACGTTTCGAAAGAAGTTTATACCCTCACTTTGCTCCCTAACTCGAACTATCATGTGTGGGACCTGTCAGTTATCAATCGATCGGAAGCTTTAAATTGCGCGGCAAATTCGAGGAGGAAGACGGGCCATCAAAACGTCTGAATTGATTGATTTATTATCCTCGACATAATTCCTCAAATATTCATCGTCCAAGGTCACTTTTGTTATTCTCAAGAAATAGATTTTCAATTAGCTACCATCCAGGATATAATATCGACAATCTTCCAAAATATAGCTAAATATTGTTTTGGCAATTAATAACCAAATTCTGTGCAGGAATCTATAACGCTACAAAAGTGTAAGAGGAAGAGGATCTGTAAATTACTCTAAACTTATGATATACAGAATACAATTTTCAATTTTCTCGTAAAATCAATGCAAATTGGGCTACGGATTCTTATAGATGTACAAGAATTACGTCATAAATAATTGCTAATTATTTGAACAAAGTAAAAGACAATTTTGTGATGGTCACATCGGTGATTAAAGGCCAGAATTCACAGATCTTTAGTAACTAAGGGCTGAAAGTCTTTGGGCAGAGACAGTGCCTACACTCTTACCGTTTTCAAGAGGTTGTTCCTCCCTCTAGCAGGCTTCTCGGTATATTATTCATCCTGTAGATCTCTGAAGGTGTTAGATACGTCAAAAATACATCTCAAATACAACATATTAGTGCACATAAATCAGGTTACAGTTTTTGGTTATCAATAAAATTGTTTAATTTATAATAGCATTTCTCAATAAGAAATAACTTTGAACATTTTTTAAAGGTTTGACGAAACTTCAAAGAATGTATCCGCTGAAGTATTACCAGACCTTGAGAAAACGCTATAGAGCTTCTAAAAGGAACACGCCTATTTTAGCATAGTTTTCTGGAGCTTCTTCCTCCTAGCTAGGCTCCTCAACCTTCCTGCCCTGAGGGCTTATCGTAAAAGAGTTGGCGAACTTAGACCCCAACAGACCACCTCCTAAAGTGAAGATTAGTAGAATTCCTGATGAACTTGGTATTGCTGTGGAAGATCACAATAAAGATTAGGATCCAAGAACTTCTTTAAGGACATAGCACTCCGGTACTGATGGTGCCTTAGTTTAGTATCTTTCTGGAAATCTACAGGAGCCGCTGGAACCGCCTTCAAGAAACTATAGTCGTAGTGAGTTTCGGGACATGTTCCGGGTCTAACGCATAGTAAGCATATGCTCGATCTCAATAACTTTCACTGTTAGGGCAATTCATCAACTTTAAAATATAATGTCCATACAAAATAATCTCTCCATGTCATAAAAAATCAAAATTTTAAGATCGTGTTTCGTCAACTTAAAGTTAAAGTTAATGTTGTTTGTATATTTCATCACGTGTTACATGATTAAACGATCGATAATATATATATTACCGGTGTGTATGAAATATACAGGTAAATCATTCAAGTTTTGTTTCACGCAATTCATTTGCTGCCCTGTTCATCAAATGATCACCTGATTTTGCTAATTTTCAACTTCGAAAAACGTTACGAGGATATTTGATAGACCTCTCCGAGTGCTACCCAGAACTCTAATCAGAAATCCTGTGCGATTTTTGTTCTTTTCGGCACATAGCATATCAGTTCCAATTTGGCAAATAACTTCTGAGTTCAACTTTATAGAAAAACGTTATGAGGATTTTCGATGGAACTCTTCGAGCGCTACCCAGAACTCTACTCAGAACTCCACTCAGAACTCCACTCAGAATTATTCTTGCGAAATCAAAAAATAGCAACTTTTGGAAAAAAAGTTTGCTAAACCATTACCGAAAACAATAAAGAACTCCAGAACTCTTACCTGTAAGCTGAAAAAAAAACGATCAGAACTCTCCAACGAACAAATTACGGCGCTAGCCCCGAAACATGATGGTTGCTTTTTTTTTTGAGTAATTTCGCATAAGTATTGAAAATTTGATGCAAGAACTCCAAAACTATACTTATGATTTGTCTCAGAACTTTGAGAATAAGATTTTTTTGTTAAATTCGGGCGCGAACTTCAGAGGAGTTTCTATTTCGGCGCGTACTTTACTGGTTCTTTGAACTTTAAATAATTAAGAAACTAATGAAGGGGCAATCATAGGAACACAGTCCAAGAGGGGAAAATAAGTAGAAGAAATATTACAAATTAAATCGGAATGGAGCCAGGTGTTTCTTTAAAAGTTTAGTGCGTAAGATCTTTGCAAGAAAGTTTCTAAATAAGATAAAAAAATTAAATTTTATACAGCAATAAAGAATTATACAAACAATAGTTTCGTACTCTCCTCCAATTACGACCGAGCTATTGTAATGGTGATAGTGTATCGGTTACATTCACCTGACATAACTGTACTCGTATAGGAGGCTGAAAACAACGTCACACTTGTATGATCACTTTCTATACAGCACACGGCCGATAGCATCTCGGCGACTTACCATAATCAGATTTAAAAAGCAAATAACTCATTTGCGGGATGACCGTCCGAATTATACGACGTATACAGACAATGACTTACACAAAGGAAATTATTTTTAAGTTTTGAAATTTTATAGCCAAGAAATTATTGCTTAATTGGGGACAAGATGGGTTTTCCATATATCACCTCCCTTTTCAAAAATAGACATTTACGTCGACATATGGTGCTAAGGAAAACAGAAAGAAACATCATTCTATCGTTCGTTGTTTGTTTCTGTGCGTACAATAAATATTTTTCTCGATCGAGTCGCCGTTGGACGCCTGCCATATGTCGCTCGCGGCCGATTTGTTATTGGACGTGACTTTCTTTTGTTAAGGAGCAAATTGCGACATAGAACAGCCGTGAAATACCGTACGGATCGGGTCTGCCACGGAATAATGTTACAGCACGCCTCTCTTAGAAATGTTATCCTTGGCGATAAAAGGTTGAGATATCGCTTACGTTGCGAACAAAAGTAATATTTTATGGAGAACTAAACAATAATGGACTAAATACTGAGAATAAAAATGAATAAACTTACTTGATTCTGTTGGGATAGGGCAATAAATAAACTAAGACTAATAGTTATTATAAAAGAAAGTTCTTTTATTCTATATAACTTTTGCACAAGAAGGAACACGACCGTGCAAAGTTACTTAACGCATAGATATACGACGACTGAAGAATGCCACGATACATCTACAATACAGATCATCTTTGGTCTCAGGGCAGTTTATGTTATCCTTTTAAGTACATAATTTACGACGGGCCTATGTGTTTAGGTATCATTTCATTTTTGACGGATGTCATTGGTATGTGACGTTCGACCCGCATTCCAGATCGTGAAAATATAATTATTCCACAAATTTCATTAGAAAATTCGGGCATGAAGGTTGAGAAGCTTACCTAGAAGCGGGAAGAAGCTACAGAAAACTGTGATAAAATGGGTAGTGCTCCTCCGAAGAGTTATACCCTTTTCTAATAAAGGTCTCGTAACCCGGAGGTTTGAGCGAATATGTACCCTAACTCTGTTAAGCATGGAGGTTGAACGAAGGATTTGGGCGCACATCTAGAACTGTCGAGGATAAACGCTGAGATGCCTGCTAGAGAGAGAAACAACCGCTAGGAAACAATGACAGTGTGGATAGTGCCCCTCCCCAAAGACTTACATTCCTTAGTTACTAAAGATTTGTGAATTCTGGGCTTTAATGGCACATATGCCCATAATAAAATTATCTTTTATTTTCTTGAAAGAATTAACAACTATTTTGAACGTGATTCTTGTAAGCCGTCAGTCTATATGATTTTACTGGAACATTGTATTCTGCTCAGCTCCTATAACATAAAGTTTTGAGTGATTTACAAATCCTCTTCCTCTTACAGGTCTGTGGCGTTATATATTTCTGCACAGAATTTACGTATGAGTTACAATGTTTGATCAAACTTTGCAAGTTTATCGATATTATACCGCAGATGCTAGCTAATTGAAAGTCTATTTCTGGAATAACAAAACTGACCTGGGACGATGAAACTTTAGGGAATTATATCGAAGATAATAAATCAATCGACTAGGGCGTTTTGACGGCCCGTCTTCCTCCTCGAATTTTCCGCATAATTTAAGATATCCGATCGATAGACAACTGACGAGTCCTAGACAAGATAGTTCGAGTTAGTAGTTACAAACTTCTTTCGGGACGTGCTTAACCTTCCTATACTCACGCATACGGTCTGTCAGACCGACTTATATAGTATAGTATACGTCTTTCATTTTGACGTGAGTATAGGAAGGTTAACGACATCTCATCTAACATCCTACCGATGAATGCCTCGTTCTGTATCTAAAGAAGAACGAAAATATTGGGGAATGCGATCCAAAAAAGGAAAAGGAGCATTTCGCGCGGCATCGGACGAGTTTATTTTAAGATTGGGCGCATCGTGGAGGTCGAAAAAGCGCATACATAAGTACAACAACGAAGCTCGACTTCTCGCGGCTTGACTTTCGACGTTCTGCACCAACTATTCCGCAAGGGGTCTTTAACCTCCGATCGGAGGTTGGTTGGTCCCCTCGACTACCAGCAAACCGGACAGAGACGACAAACGCATGCATATGCATATATGCTACGATTTAATCCTTTTGTCCGAAAGAATTTCGTGCCTCCGAAGAAAAGTGATCCGTTACACCTGCTTTTTTTTTCCGCGAATAAAAATCTGCCACAGAGAGAGAAAGAGAGAAGGAGAAGGGGACGAAAAAGAAAGCAAATAATCGAATCGAAGATGTATTTCGATCTCTTTTTTCCTTTTTGTATTTGCACGCTTCGTATTTTGTTTTTGGGAGAGAATCGCTGCTTCGTTTATTTTTACGGTACGCACGAAAAACGCAGTCGGCCGTGTACTGGCTATTTCGAGAGCTGGGGAAACGTGACCTTGAAGGTCAAGGTCGCCTTCGATGTAATTTACTGTAATAGTGATCGAGACCAAAAATAAATTCCCATCTCAAACGCTGAAATACGCGCGCGAGACGGTCTTATTTATATATTTCGGTCCACATCTGTTAGATATTGGCCTACTTTAACCGTGTCAGTTTCACTATTTACTTCCAGTATTATATGGACGTCTTCCATTTATTTCTTGTTTTGCTATTATTCGATTCAAAAAATACGCGAATTTCTAATTAGAAAAGTAGAAAGTATAACCAAATGCTTCATATTTCTGCCAATTCCAGGTTTGAAATTTGTGTCTTAGGGAGGCCAGTAATGTGTTCCTTCTGTACTTCACAAGTATATTAGCATTCTCAATAGAAAAATAAGATATAATATAATACCACACCTAAATTTTGCCCTGTGGAGAATTCCCTATTACAGCGTTGATTTTGAGGATGGCAACAATTTAGACAATCCTAAAAGTTGTCAGTGTACACCACAGGTGACCTAGACCAGATTACAGTTCGTCTAATCATCCGAAGAGAATTAAAACAAACAGATCGACACCCAAATCGTAGATATCCAGATCAAAGGTTTGTTTCTTATTCCCACTGGTTTCGTCGCTTTTTTCTTGTTCTGGCTTCTCCTGTCATCAAAGAAAGGGATAATACTGATAGAAGTCGAGTTTGAAATATTACATTATACATGATTTTTATACTTTATACATCAGGAAAGAATTTCATGAGGTGATCAAACAAGGTCAAACGTTGTTCCGCTCAGTATCGACTTCAATTCTGAAAGAAATAACTGTATATAAATAATTTCTGTTATGCCCTAATCAAATTTCAAGCAATGATCAAACGTGGTCAAACGATTTTCTGTACTGTATCGACATTCGAACTTAAAATATCTACTTAGTTGAACAATTGTTAGGAATACATGATTTTTATACTTCAGGATAAAAATTCATGAGGTGGTCAAACATTGTCAAACGGTGTTCCGCTCAGTATCGACTTTAATTCTGACAAAATAACCGGTAAATAATTTTGGTAATTTCCGTTATCCCCTAATGAAATTTCAAGCGATGGTCAAACCTGGTCAAACGATTTTCTGTACGGTTTTGACCTTATATCCGTGAATATATACATCGAATAAACTTTATCAATAAATAAATAATTTATGTTACACTTAACTAAAAATTCATGAGGTTATCAAACATGGTCAAATGATTATCTAAACGGTTTTTACTACCAATCTGAAAATATCCATTTTTCCAAACAATTTCTATGAATAAATAATTGAAATTTAACTTTATTAAAATTTTAAGCAGTTGTCAAACGTAGTCAAACGATTTGCTACATGCCAGAGATATTTTCCCATCGATTACCGATGTTTGAAAAATAAATTTTCGAAAAAATGTTTTTTCTCGGTAATGAAGGGTGGTAAAACATGGTCAAGAATGCTCCATCAAATATGTCATTTCCAAGGATTGTTTTCTATTTTGCGGTGCCAACTTCATAGACCGCAGAGTTCGTTGCTCTTAAATTGGAATACGTCGAAAAATAGATGCATTTTTTGAACCACAAACCAGTCTTTCACCTTCCCTTGGAAGATACTTACAATTAATGAATGCAATCAAAATCAATGCAGGGAGCCAATATTTGTACTTTTCTGACTGGACTTGAAGTTGTCAACAGAAAGTGAAAAATTAGATTTGGAAATAAAATCAGAAATATCTAAAAGGTAACAAGCCAGCTTTGTAAAAACCAAAACTTCATCGAGAAATTGGGAAAAGAATAATACGATTCCTGAATCAATAAGCAACGGAATAAGAAATTATGAATAATTTGTATTTTACTCGAAGCTTCGGTGAAGTTTTACGATTCTACCCGACTATTCATCGCTGGGTAGGAAACGACCTTATTCGAAACCTTTCCAATTCCAGCCGTAGGTACTTATCCCACCTAAAAAAGAAACAAGTAAAAACGACGTGTTTCCTCGAATCGAAACATCCTAACGGAGGGATTAACAGATGCGACATTGACAAGGGTGAATATCGGCTTTCAAGGGCGACGTACTCCGAACACGGCACCACCGACAAAAATCCTTTGTTACGCCCGGATCGTTAACCGCATTGAATTCGTGCGGCATTGTGGAAAGAACGTGCGCCGATGTGTATGGGCTACGATGAGGAAAATTTCGCGTTCAATAGCCAAAGACTGTCGAATCGTAAAACATTCGACGACGGCTGCACGTGAACAACCACCGAGGCCGCCGCGACCGCCACCCGTTTGACAGCCGGCCCGCGTAAACGGAGCGAAATTGCCAAACCATAAAATATACACGGATTAGTATCGTAAATTAAACAAAAGCTCGGCTACAGATACATACATAGATCAATACGGTGGCGCGATGGGGCCGGCCGTTGGCCATTTCGAGCTGTCTAACGTTACTGTTTTGTTTCGGACCCGGCGTATGTAGATCAAGTTCGCCGAGAGAGGGATTTTGTTTCGTATAATTGCGGTGGAAATGAAGGGAAAATTAAATTTACGTCGCGAAATGCCAAATAGGTAAATTGGTAGAAATACGGTCAGATGAGGTTGTAGGGTGTTACATGTTTTATGTTACGATTCATTGTACGGTGTTATCGAAACGTTTTGAATAGAATAAAGAAAAGGAGATTAGAAAGAGGGAAATGTACAATACCAATACCCTCGGGGCACAACGAGAGTAGTACCCTAGGGGTGTTGGAAATATAGCAAAACAGAACAGGAAATTCCCCAGAAAACCATTCACTAGCATTCTGGTTATTTCGGTACAATACACTGAACCACAATGTACACCTTTTTGGAGAAACTCACTTCACTGCGTTGCATTGCGCTACACTTACCTATACACCTATCCCCAGAGTTACACTGAAGATAGGTTCCTTAGAAAACCGTGTAAATCGAAATCATGGATTTTCATACGTAAAATCGTGTAAATCGATAACAAATTATTATATATTTTAATTCAGTCATTTATTTCAACGTAAAATCAAACTAAATATATCTCAAAGAACATAAAAATAACGGTATATTTATAAAATGACAAAAATATAAAGATATATGTATGTAATTCATTTTACATATAGAAACAATACAAATTAAAAAATTTAACCAAACATTTTATTACTTTCACAGATTATTAATCTTTTGCTCCTGATTGGTATGACGTGAAATTCATCACTCGACAGTACTTGATGCGATTCAAGTTCGATATTGGATGAATTAGACACAATTTCAGGTCGGAGAACCTTGATAACAAAATCCATAATTAACAATTGTGCTTGGTTTTTGGTCAAATACTTATAGACCTCATATCGAGTTAACCGTTTATTAATACCCTAAATAGGAGGGCTTGTTCAACATTCGGGTCATTGTGTTGAAAATGGTTACCCAAATTTTCGCCCTAATTCTCAAGTCCTTCCTGGATGACTTTTGCTGTGAACGCAACTGGTCCAGACTCCTCCTCGTCAGAAACACTTTCACGCTCATTTGTTTCATTAACCATGTCAACTTAATCATCCTCATCTAGTTCTTTGTCCGCCCTTGGTTGTACAATATTTGCCTCAGCAAAATCCTCGAAACATTTTCCTCCCACTGTCTGAGAATATTCATGCTCCAGTGGTAATCTAGAATTCTCACCTTCAACTACATCTGGCCTTAACCTTTTCCAGCAGGCATTGAGCATTGATTACTTAATCTTGGTATATGACACTCCAACCTGCTTAACACAATCTAAGATTGTAGATTTTTTCCAAACATCCATATAATTGGGAGGGATTCATCATTTTCCATTTGTTCCAAAATGTACCTGAAGGTTCGTTTGATGCATGTACAATGTCTTAAAAGTCGAAATTATCCTTTAACCTCGAGGTTGCAATAAAATAGTCGTATTGTTGAGTAAAAATAGAACTTGCAGATTCTAGTGTTGTAAATCCTGGTGCATTATCAATTAAAAGAAAGGCCTTCAAAAGCTTCCCTGTTTTACTTATATACCATTTGACGTCTGGGACAAAAAAGTTGTAAAACCATTAATTGAAAAGTGTGGCAGTAGTCTAGGCCTTCTTATTGGCCATCCAATAAACATGAAGGTCGTTGATGTCTATTCTTTGAAACGAGCTTGGCGCTTGAACAGAAAGTTTCATTGTATCATACATACAAAATGGGGAATCCCTATTTTTAAAATGGAATAAATGGAATTCAGAATGGAATGGAATGGAATCAACCTGCAGAAATTTGGTCTTTTCAAATCCCATATTTTAAAGAGCGTGTAATAGTGTATTACATAAAAGCTTGCACTGATTTCGATTATTAAAAATTTTTTAAAATACCAATGTACTCCAAGAAGAATCGAAATTTTTTGCATATCACCTCAACTCATGTGCAACCTAAGAGCTTAAAAGTTTGCGGAGGTACACATCAGTGAATTATATTCGATTTCACTGCAATCGACTTCATTGCACTGTGCTATGCGTTACTGCACAGCACTATATGTCAGTTGACACATAGGCCAGTGTTTCTGTTTCTTTTAAATCTTGTTATTTGTGAAAGTGCAGAATTTTTAATTACTGGTATTATTGGAGGTGAGTAGTAGGAGATGACTGGTCCTGAGTCCACCACTCGCTAACCATCCAGTGCATGTATGCGTGAAAAGTAAGCTAACTTTATTGCATATACGCTAGGACGGTAGTCAACCTTTGTGCATTTTTTGAGAGGGAAGGGGCGGTGAGAGGGTATTTTGAATTTTAAAGGATTGGCGCTAATTTTGAATTTTGGAGAGGCGGAACTTCTGGAATTTCTAGGAGGAATTGGCCTACTTCCCGGGCATGAACTAACGGGGCTTGACGCAAATTTTGAATTTCGAGGACAGGGTATTGGCACACCTTCCGGACATACATCTATGGGGATTGACTATCTTAGTGAGCGGTGGATCCGATACCCGCTCTCTCCTACTACTGTTTTGTGATTTAAACTATTATTATTATTTAAACTATTTATGATACCTGGTAAGTGTATCTCACCGATTTAACCTTCCTATACTCACGTCAAAATGAAAGACCTATACTATACTATATAAGTCGGTCTCACAGACCGTATGCGTGAGTATAGCAAGGTTAAATGAAACTTTGTGGGTTTAGACAGATGTAGTTTAAAAACAAGGTAACTTTCTTAGTTGCCCAATCTCACATCAGTGGTGTGTACAGCGCACTAAGCTCCACAGTATATATCAAGAAAAAGTTAAGACAAGATATAAACTGTTTTGGATGCTCTTAACCTTCCTATACTCACGCATACGGTCTGTGAGACCGATTTATATAGTATAGTATACGTCGTTGGTTTTGACGGGAGTATAGGAAGGTTAATGATGGCATAAATATTTTTCCTATTATAAGGGAGTGAGAAGTTGTTTCCATAAGCAGATGAGATGGAAAATATTTACGCCATGGTTAAGAGCATGTGAAATAGTTTAAATATTGTCTTAACTTTTTCTGATATCTCTTATAGTTTCTGAGTTAATGTGAGATTGGGCACCTAAGAAAGTACTACGTCGCTCTATAAAGTCACAAAGTATCATTTGAATCGGTGAAACACATTTCCAGTGTTTCCTTATGAAGGGGGCTATATTTGAGATGAATATCAGGGATTGGGTGATGCCAGCCATAAATTTATCGAACATAGAACCGGTTTGCATTCGTAAAATGGTAAATTTTATCGAGAATATTGAACCGATAGGGTAAAGTATTTACCAAGCACAAGAAAGCTCTAAATTCGAGGTAGATTTAGCACCACATCTCTAAGAAGAAAAATTCCATTTTTGACCTAGTTAAGGCGGTGTCACGTGGTAATTTTTAAAATTATCCGAAATTCTAATATCTATCGCGGACATTATGGGCATGTGTGCCTTAAAAGCCATCAGACATTACAAATCGATTGGTTTCATCGATTAATTATAGCACACCTTAGAAAGAAGTGATATTTTTAGACTTTATTGCACCTTTTAGTACAAACGACCGTCGCGATAAACTTTTACGCCGAAATGTAGGTACCTCGAATAGCGAAATTTCCGATATAGCGTGACGCGACCACTAGACTTGCCTGAAGCATACTGCAGTATCATTATTTCAGAACCGGCAACTCTAACGATTTTGCCGTATTGCAGCGACGGAGCACCGGTAAGGCAACTAAATCAATTTCTTCCGGTTGGAAGTAAATTCGAGAAAGAGGAAGAAAGTTCCGTGCAAAGACAATTCGTTTCTATTCAGAGCCGTCGCCGTCGAAACCACAATTGGTGTAACTGATGAAATTACGCAAGACAATTTCATCTAATTCGATATCGTGGAGATACTAATAGAAAAACTTTAATTCCTCGTTAGGAATAACACATAAACGAAACGAAGCGTGACAGATCTTACTTGATAAGTAATTATTAAGGAATCGGTTACATATTACGCAGGTAGGACGGCGGTGTGTACGAACATACCGGCGGGGAAAGTGCTCTCACGCCTTTTGTATAACCGTATACGTATATAGAAATTGTTGCGTCGATGGAAGCGGGCACCAAAAGAATTTTTTATTCTTAATCGAATCGGGTTTTCAAGCGTATATATGTCAAAATTTCAATTAGCTTTCGATGAAGTAAAAAGAATCCGGTAGAATTCGCAGATTTCTTCGGTACTTTCGCAAAGAATTTTTTAATTCAGTTAAGCTAGCATTTTATCTAATATTTACACACTCTTGGTAACCGTTGGAATTCCAGTGGCTCTACAGCCACCTTACAGCTTTAGCCGAACGTAATAAAAACAAGAATATATGCAAGTGACAAACAACTAGGAAAACTCACTTCCAATAGAAGGAAAAACAATCGTACAACGGCCGATAGTTCGAACAGTAAAGTCGGGGAAGCGAAACTTCCAGATTACGCAACGATACTGTAGGACTTCCCAGGGTCGAATTTCTGTGTATATCCTCGACAACGAGACATAAAAGCAAAAACGGAATAACTTACTCACGGAAAACGACCTGTCGATCTAAACGTTACGAGCAGAATAATCCCACACACGCATCCAACAGGCGCAAGCCGTATGAAAAACTTACAAAAGCAGGCCACAATCCACGGCAAAAGTGGAAACGAGAAACCAACAGGAACAAAACCGAAAACTGTAACAATTGGCCGTAACAATGCTGTTGAGTATTTCGGATTCGATATCACCTCAAAGATGTAGGAAAATTTAGATCGGATAAATTTTCGATCCAAGTAGGATGTAAGCCTCCGTCCACACCTCATCAAATGTCACCCAACAGAACCCACCATCGAATCAGAATTTGATTAAAATCTACGTCGATAAATGGTGAAAACGGGAAAATTTGGGATCAAACAAATCAAGAAAATATACGAAATATATATATATATATATATATATATATATATATATATAATAGCTTGGCTTTTATGTTAAGATTTCATGCAAAATTATTTGTGAAATTTAAGGGAACGCAATAGGTATGTAGATAAATTGAAAACCGTAGATTTTTGTTTTTCATCTTCCGTAACTAACAGGTTAGTGCGGCTTCCATAGAAGTGTTGCATCCATTTTTTAACGGTTCCATTATGCATAGCTTGTGCACCTTCAACTTCATGAATTTTGACATTCCGCCAGTTTGAAAGTCGAAAAACTGTCCTATTCTCGCTATTCTCTACTGAAAGCGATCGAATGCGAGTGGAAGAATGTAATGCACGTATTCAAAGCTGCCGGCATAGCGTTGTGGGGATGGTAAAAAGAAACGCTACTTACTTTCCGGATACGCCTCATAATTTCCAAAATTAAGACAAATACAGCTGGAATGGTGTGGGCACCGCGAAGAAGTAAAAAGAAAGGAAAGAGGACAGATTCAGGACGTTCGATTGGAACAAATTGTAGGAAATGAAAATCAAGAGGGAAGAATACCGATGGAAAGGTATGAAGATTAGATAACTTGAGGTGGCAATTACGCCTGTTCCACTGCGACCTTTCCAGATCTATTATTGTCCTCGCGCCTTCTTAGAATACGTTCCCCGGCGTTGTTCTTTTTAATTAGACTTAACAGCTTTGGGAGCTGTTGAAAAGAGATGAAAGATCTGAATGTCTCGACGCTGATAATGGCAGAGAAAAGATAAAGATCAAACAAGTACGTGTGAAACTCAATTCCGGAAGTGAGAAATATTAATTTTTAAAACCGCAACAGAAAGCTTACCGATTTCGCCCCAGGAAGGGCGTTTGCTATCACTCAGGGTGCCAGCCAGCTAGTCGGGAGTTGGTTAAATAATCAATTCAAAGAACTGTATATTAAAGGCGCCACCTGTTTACACTTACCTTGTCAAACCGTGGATAAACAGGGATCCAGGAAATAAGTCAAGTAACCCGGGTGATGGATGGTTTGCGGCATTAAATAAAACAGCCACAGAGGAAAACAAGTGAACCATGAGAGTTACCGAGTCTTTAATAATAATAATGAAAAGCAATATTCTCAGGCGTAATTCTTCAAATCGCTTACACATTTACGTGTACCGATTACCTTGGCCAACACTATCGTGTACAGTGATTTCAACAAATCTACTTAAATAAAATGTTTGATACGGGAAGCGTGCGAGGACCTCTCCCGGTAACTAAATATTTACTTGGAATTTATTAATACTTCACTAATTTACGAATTTAGTGATGAGTAAACGCTAAACAGGTTTTCAATATATAAAGATACGCGAACTATAAAGCAAACTTTGGGCAAAAAGTTGCGACTTAGCTGAGTG
Source organism: Chrysina gloriosa (assembly GCA_038088585.1). NCBI lineage: Eukaryota > Metazoa > Arthropoda > Insecta > Coleoptera > Scarabaeidae > Chrysina > Chrysina gloriosa. The sequence goes on along the minus strand of CM076093.1, from coordinate 21,296,539 downwards.
TTCCCTCGGAACTGTGTGGTGAGGTGAGATAAGACATCAGCAGTCAGCCAGATGTGATAGAATGACGGAATACGTCCAGTGGAACGGCAGTAGATCAGATTTGTCGACCAGATGATCAAGAAGATGACTCCAAATGACTAGAAAGCTAGATTCGGTCCAATAGTACAATATCCCAAGACGACGACGATATTAAACTACGCTATTACGATATTAAAACGGCCAGGACTAAAAAAACCTAAAGAAACAGAAAATCCTAAGAATACGATCACCGAAAAGGAGAAAGTGAACCTCTTACCGTTAGAACGGGCTTAAACACAAAATGGCTGCGATTGCAGCACGTGCTCCAACTGCTACTGAATTAATCAGCTCTTCCGATCCTCAATCAACACTATTCACCGGTTCTGCTATCCAATCCAAAAATGAGGCATCGGAAACGAGAAGTATTTTTCCATAAAATCCACAAATGTACCGAGATTTCAAACGATAATCTCTCGAGGAAAACACTTCAATAATCTTCGATAATACGTCAATCGGAAAACGTATCGTAATTTCGCCCCCAAAATAGGCATGAAGGCTCCCTCTATCCGTGAGGAATGGAAATCGAGATACGCGCGAAGAAAAGAAAAACGTAACAATATGTTTCTTCTAGATCGTCATATTGTCAATCCCGTGGAAAAGCCAAAAAGTAAAATTTTCATACTACCACTGTGTGTTACTGTACATGCCAGTTTCTTTCTCGATATAGCAATCACACGCATCATATACTCAAAATCGTCTTCGTAAAACTCCAGTAAAATATTTCATTTTGGAAAACAGCATAATAAGCAAAGAAAAGCGAGAGAAAAGTTTCGAATAAATCGCGTCCCCGATCGATAAAAGAGAGTGATAGATACCAACACATATACGAATTTCTATCGTAAATGAATCGTAAACCTGGACTAACCGTTCCCTAAATCAAATCGTGAGTTGTTCCCTCCATCTTCCCGACAATAAATCAGTTTGTAGATTATTGTTACGGCGAGCGGTCGGTAATTTTCTTGCGTTCGTTCTCCTTCTTTCTTCCGCCAGTTGCGGCGATTGCGCTTGATTTAACGTCAACTTCAATGCAAAATCTGATACAAATCCGCGACAGGGAAATCGTGAAGAGTAATTTCGGATTATGCTGGAAAAGACAACGACGAAAACCTCGACCGAACTTTTATATAATATAAAAGCGAAGTTGAGGTAGACAAGTCGAGTTAATTAAAAGTTTCTGGAAAAGTTGTATGGTGTTCTTTGGATATGACGGAGAGACGGATGTTGCTGATTAATGTTTTTCAGTTATTCCGCGACGAATATGGAAGAGAGAACTAATAAGATTGAAAATAATTTCGAATCCGAGATTTCAGTACGATAACGTCGTTCTGTTTTCTTTTCATTTCAACGTAACGATTCTATTAACTCTCCCAACAAGAAATAAACTACAGAGGAAGAAAGACCTCACCTATAGCGCCCGAACGTAAAATCAAGGTAAATTGTAGAATTCCGATAAAATTCTCGAAATAATTACCGTAATTAGAACGCCATTATTTCCACGGATGAAGGCCAATTCGATCGTATTTATCGAAAGAACGAGGGGAGGAAAAGGTCTCGGCTTCTAACGAGCGGTACGTTACAAAAGGTAAATGTCGGCGAAGTTTTTTTGGTTCGAATTCCGAGGCGCGTTTCTCGCGAAAAACGAGACGACGAAAAAGGACCGGTTCTGATCGATTACGCGAGAAAACGACGTCTTTCTAAGGTCGTTCGATTAGAAGCCGAAGAAATGAACGACGACGATTGAACGAAACGCGATAGCTTTTTCTATGAAATTGCACATTACGGAGATTATGTTGTATACAACTAGTGGACTCTTGCGATATTTAAAGTTCAGAAACGAAAAGATTTGAACAAATAAAGTGATGTTTGTTACAATTGTCTAATACGCTCGCGAAGCATAGTGTAGTATATCAAACTTCACAATTAATGTTGGGGTTATGGTCTTCAATTGTCACGGTTTATTTTGGGGTTCTATTTATACCTTTTCGACACCACGCCCACCACCTTTTGAGCATTTTATTACCCTATGGGTATTAGCTTCTTATTTTAATGCCAGCCAGAGACGTTTAATGGGAGAAACAAACGTCACTAGAAATAAAATTAATAATCATTATAAAAAGCAATTATTAATTTTTATAAAAGGCATCGGTTAGTAGACAGAAAGGCATTGTTAACATTCAGATACATACATACAACACTAATACATTACAAGAACTCATTAAAAATTAATGGAAATAACCAAGGATACATCGACATTCAATATAGATTTCTATAACAGCGATATACCTATATGAACTGGAGTCAAGGTGAATTAAAGTTTTCGTTTCGTGGAAAACTTAGAAATAAATAAGTGTAGTCCTGGTTTCCAAAGAAATAAAAAGTTTGTTTGGTTAATAACGAAGTAAATTGACAAGATATAATACATAAGTCAACAAATAGGTCGATAAATATATTTGAAATAAAAGGGCATTAAGAAGAAGTACCACCTAATAAAAGAACTTCATCATACCGGAGAAGATAGAATCCAAGAAGGGGAAGAATCCATAGAAATTAAAGGTGCATCTAGAATAGAAGTTAAGAGAGGAGATATAGGAAGAACCATCTTCGAAAAAGAAATTTACACTCACACACACACAACACTAGGTAATTATCTTGATTTTATGTTAAATATTTTTCAAAATTTATAAATATAAATTGTTATAATTTATGCTTTTTATATTATTAATTAAGAGCTAGGCCGGTGCAATTTTCTTTAAGAAATTTAACTAAATTCTCAGTACAATAGACTACAGTTATGGTTTTGAAATTTGTGGTAAATGTTTATATTAACAAAGTTATGGATTGTAAGCGACAATATTAGGAGCTGTTCGTTCAAGAATAAACGTTTAAGTAGAAATGCATCGCTTTCTACATGAGTGGTAACAAGATCAAGCAGTAATTGGAGGTGTCAATTCAGGTGCAAATGGCAAAGGCGGTGGATTCGTACTTTTCCCTGCAAGGTATTTTTCTAGATTTGTGAAGAAACAGTCCGAAGAGTCCAATTGGAGTGAATAGGGTGGATGAGGTACGACTTCGCACTTCAGTTCAGGAATTTTTACCATCACGATAAGAGCTTTGTGGCTGCGAGCATTGTCTTGATAAATCCCTCGTCAGGCCTTCCTCCTGTTCCTCGTATTTTGTTTCAACTGTTTCATTTGGTGTTAATTACCCTACTCTTCGCTAAATAATTCACCAACAAGTTTATTTTAACCTCTTAGAAACAGTGACCATTCCTTCCCTGCATATATGGAAGCAATGCCTTTTTCGGTGTCAAACTCTCATTGCTTGTTCACTGTTTTTGTTGCTGTTTGGCCTCGGGCATATAGTGGTCGATACAGGATTCGTTCTGAAACCGCCCCAAAAGTCTGGTAGGGTTGGATTCGAAATTACCTAAGTATTGTTTCAGTACTGTCAGCCGTTACAGTTTCTAATCCGAAATCAGCAAACACAATACCCATCTTGCTAATAATTTTCTCATCCTCAAGGTATATCTTCAACATATACCAGCAATGTCGGTTACCTCCATCAGTTTCAATTGATGGTCATTCATAATGCTATTGTGGACTATTTGAGCGACTTCTTCGGCTGTTGCTATGTAATTAAGCCTTTGATAAAAACAAATGTTGCCACGGCGCGCACGTCGGTTTTTACCATATTTGAGAGAATCACAAAACAGCGCAATAATAGAAACAATACAAAGCCGCTTACATTCTGACACTTAGGTTGGGGCTCTTTGGCGACCTGAGTCCGGCTCGGCCAGTCGGAGCAGGTGCCGGCAAGATCTCACAGATACTTCTGGCATCAATTTAATAGGTTGTTATAATTGGTGTTGCAGTTTCTATTGTTATAAAATGAAATGTGTTTAGTTGACATGGCTACAAAGAAGAAGCAAAGAAAAACGGAAGACGAAAACCATGCATTTAAAGTTGAATGGGATTCGGTCCATTCAACTTCGCAATTTATACAAAACGCTAATGGCGTTCCGACCTGTGTTATTTGTCAAGAAAAATTATCACATGACAAGAAGTCAAATTTGAAGAGACACTTAACAACTAAGCATTCGTCAGTTGGCAGTAAATGTCCTGTCGGCGCTGCAAGAAAGAATGCAATTGAGGAACTTCAGAAGAGTCAAAACGATATCAAGCCCTATATTTAGTTATTGGGTGCAATCTTACACCAATGTTAATATTGCAAGTTTTATTGTCAGCCAAGAGATTGTAAAACGAGGCACATCATAGACAGATGGTGAATACATTAACCTTCCTATACTCACGAATACGGTCTGTGAGACCGACTTATATAGTATAGTATACGTGTTTCATTTTGACGTGAGTATAGGAAAGTTAAAAGTTGTTTTGTAAATGCATCCGAAGAGCTGTTTCGGGAGTTATCACTGTCTGCCAAAACTGTAAAACATAGAACAGTCAAAATGTTTTCGAATATAAGCAGTTAGCAAATTGAAGATCTTAAACTGGTTTCAACTTTGTCATTGGCTGTTGACGAATCTTGTGACAAATGATACAGCGCAAGTTTCACTAAAGAAGAACTAGGATTATTACCACTGAAAGGCCAAACACGTGACGAGGCTATTGCAAATGCTGTCATGGAACGCATGGAGAAACATCATATTTCGATCGAGAAAATTGTTTCAATTTCAATCGATGGGGCAAAAATTATAACAGGAGTAAGAAAAGGTTTTGTTTCTATTTTGAAGGACAAAATAAATCAAGAGATACTTTTACCATGGCATCATTCATCAAGAAGTGCTTTGTTCCTAGACATTTCCAGAAGAAATTTGTAATGTTATGGAATTGGTCATACAAATTGTCAACACAATTCTAGATAGAGCTCCTTATCATCCCCAATTTAAGGAATTTTTAGATGAAATGGGGAGTGAACACGCGCCATAATAAGCATTGGCTTCCAAAAGGAAACGTTTTAAAATGATCGCCTATAATTAGAAATTACAGCATTTCTCTTTGAGGAGGGTGTTGACTACCTTGAACTAACGGACGATAAGTGAATCCAAACATTTTATTTTATGGTGGATGTTACGTCTCATCTAAATAATCTTAATCATAAACTACAGGGACAAGGAAACACAATTTCTTCGATTTTCGATGTTGGAAAAAGTCATTTCATTCGAAAACAAATTGTCCGTTTTTGGTCAAGATTTTGCAGGAGAAACATTAATTCATTTTCCAAGCCTGCTGAAACATCGCCAAGAAAATAACTCGATAATTGACATTTGCTTTTTCAAAACAACAATTTTAAATATGAAGGAAGCTTATCTATGGCAGTTTCAAAAATTCAGAAATAGCATAGCGACGTTAACCTTTGTTCAAGAACCACTGACATAACAGAATTGCATTTCTCTCGCTTTATTATTGACTTTTGTAATGCAATTGCTGGAGTTAAAAAGACAAAGAATTAATTTCGAAATTTGAATGCTGATCTGGAAAAACAAATGCGATCTCAATTCACGGCAAAAGTAGTTTGCTTTGAAAGACCTGGAGAACGAAGGCATGATAATTTTCAACACCTGCTATTCTTTCACTTTTTGGCTCTACGTATTCATTGGAATAATCATTTTCAAGCATGAACCCCATCAAGACTAAATTGAGAAATCGTCTTACTGATGAGAATCTAGAATCCTGCTTGAAAATTAAATGAATGAAATGCAAGGTCATAGTTCACCTTAAATGCATGTTTTGTATATCTGGTTGTATTTAATGTTTAGTAACTAGTTTAAACTGACTCCGAAAACATGGTTGTTGACAGGTTCTTGGCTTTTTGGCTCTCAAAAAATTGTTAATCGTTCTGCTGCTGTTTTTTGGCTCTTCTGACTAATGAATTTGTCGACCACTGGGTTGCACTAAAGAAAAAGGAGACTTTTCAAGGTGGCATCGTCGAAAAGGCGCTATCGGCGCAATTTATAAGGACCGCTGGAAATACATCATTCCTTCTTGGTACTTCTTTGTGTCATGCTTACTAAATGATTGCTCCACTTAATGATCTTCAATTATTCCAGCATTCGCCAATAGAATTTAAAAGATCTCGGTAGACCTTTCACTTCTTTTCACATGCAGACATATTCCGAAAGATATGTTAAAATGAGTTCGCACATAGATACATACATACGTACTTGACGCCGCAATTTCGATAAAACCTCAGGATTCAAGCGCTAATTATAAGGCGCCTGAAAGGCGTGTTGACTTGAGACTAACAGGTAGGTTTGCGCACTTTCTAGGTGGAAAAAATGAAATCTGCGCATTCCGAGCGTCGATTTAATGATACTATTAAGCGCGTAAAAATAGATATAGCAGCTTCGTGTCGTTTAGATGTTAATAACCTTCTTTTTCTGACGGTGATATCCGAGGATGGAGAATATTATCGATAATGGTAATGTAGGGTAATGTACTCTAAAAGTCGTGCAAGGGAACGATTTAATCTGCTGGGGATGTAGTTATGAGAGATGAAACGGGAAGATAAGAAAAGGAAACGGGTAAATGTAGATCATCGATTTAAGATGTTAGGAAAAAAGAATTTGGAACATGAAGAAATATTTATATCCTCCTATAAAAAAATAGGCACAATGATCTAAGACAGGATATGAGATAAGGACGATGAATTCGCAACAGCGTGAAGTTACCTTATCGGTCTCGCTCTCCCAATCCAAATCCTATCGAACATTGTCAGACTAAGACCGACCTGTACCTCCACCAAAATTTGAATTCGCTCAAGTATCGAACAGAAAATGTGTGCCTCACTGAAGGGTGAAGTTTTGAAGAATCGGGGAATGCAAATTACAAGGATTGTGTCCTTGAAGCGTACGTGAAGGCCATCTAGTATAGATATTAGGGGCCGATAATTTTGTAAATTTATCCAACAACGTTTCGAATTTTCGTTGAAATATGACGATGGTTAAATATTTGTTGCCTTCAATGTCAAAAAGGAGAAAAGAGAAGTTGAATATTGAAGAAATCGAAGCCTCCAAAACGAAAATGCAACCAGGAAGAAAGAAAACGTGCCAAGAAATCCTCAGACTAATAATGGAACAGTAACCTAACGCTATGGTCGTTTTGAATAGTGACGATGCAGTAACATCTGCAACAGAGCTGTGCAGTTCGGAGTTGATGACGAATCGTCTATAAACTAGTATACGACGCTTAGCATAACTTATTCATCAAATTAAAACAGAAGAAACTTCAAACAAAATTAAACAAAATTTGTAATATTTTCCCTCTATCACAAGAAAGCCGAATTTAATTAAAGTTTCACGAGTGCCGCAAGGAATACATTTGGAGAATTTCTGACTAAGATCTTTTTTAGACGTAGAAATGTACACGCTTGTTAAAGTTGCGTCATATCTGGAGCAAGGTCAAGCGGCTCGTCTTTGTTTTATCACGCAAGCGGTAAATTATATGTCGATATTGCCAGGAAGGAGTTCCAACATGTCATTGAAAACTAAAAGCGAATATCTACAATTTAGAGAAACGTTAGTAAAATACGGACCACACGCCAAGCAAGGCGAAGTGGATATTTGGATAGGACGTGTTCGTTTATTTTGACAGCCAGCTCGTAGATCTATATTTATTGCCGAGTTCAATGACCGCCGCGTTTCTCAATTATGTTTCGACCAATCTGCTACGATACATAATTCAGTGTTTATGTGCCCACCTTTTTTACACTCGTCAACTTACTTTTCCCTCATAATCTTATAAATTTGTTGTGAAAATCACATTGTCACATCAATCGCTTTATATTCCTTCTATTTACATACATTAAAAGATATTGAAACATGTCGGTACATAACACTAATTACATGAAGATGTCCTTTCTAAAAACGGTGACAGGGTTTATTATTACTACTATTATTTTTTAACAAAAAGTTGTAACTCAGTCTACTATACGTGTGCACAACCACGTTTTCTGTAAAGATCATTTTATCGGCGTTCGCGATAAAAGATTACGTAACATTTCTTTGACTTTTTCCTCGAAACATATCCCCATCGGATACAATCTTATTTGCAGTAAACTTTTCGACGGCGCTGTATCCATGAAATCGGAATTATGGCACCAATTCAATTTTCCTATTTTCCTACTTTCACAGGAAAGTCGTAATTATTTTTTCTAATGTTAAAGCTTCACATGAAAGATTTTGAGTGCACTTTATTATTTATACGAAGAAACATAAACGCTAGTAGTGGCTCGAACGCAGAGTTCATTCAACTTCGAGTATGTTAGATCATTATCAAGTCTTATGTCACGTTAAATAACTTCCAATGTTTATTGTTTAGACAAAGAAATGTAAACGTTAGTAAAAATCGGGTCATATATTTAGCAGGTTCAAGTGAATTTAGCTTCAATGAAATACGACGTCTGGAATCATTCCAACTTATCTACGACCGTACTGCAATACGCATATCTTGTGAAAAATCCTGGCCTTTTTCGCAACTTATGCATCAAATTAAAACAGAAGAAGGTACATAACAAATAAAACAAAATTTTTAATGGGAAATATTTTCCTATCACAGGAAAGTCGAAAGAAAGTTTCGAAAGGAAATTATTTTCACATATACATAGAGTAAAATAAAGGCGTATATTTACTGTTTAGAAAAAGAAATGTAAACGCTTAGAAAATTAGGTCAGTATGTTGAGGAAGGTCAAAAGTAGATGTTTGGATACGACGTGTATGTTTATGTACTTTACGAGCAATGCTTCGAACACTGAGTGCCTATCGGGATATCTGTAGCGATAAATACGTCAGCAATCCCAAAACTAAATTTATTTGCCCATTTGTTTTTGTTTAACTTTTTTCTTTTACACTCATTAACTTCTCTTTACCTCATACTATCTTATAAATAAATTTGACGCATTAGTTGTGAGAAACACTGTATAGAAAACTGCATAAGTGTTCTCATGGCGCTAACTGATATACTCGGAGATCAGTTACTCAGCCAAATAATACGAGCATCGCGACGCAGTCATCTTGAACACTTTAGCTGGGCAAACAGAGGTAACAACATACAATTACGAAATAAGTTACGAAAGCATCGCCCTGTTCATCACTCAAGTCAGTATTATATCTTAGCTTAGCGAATTTATGACTAGTCTGGGCGAACAGCGGTAATTACGAAATAAGTTGCGACAGCGTACATATACACAGAACTGCTCACATACAGCTAGCTAGGGCGATGGGGAATCGGCGATTCTGTCGTAACTTATTTCGTAATTGTGCCCTGTTCCGCTGCGCGCCCAAACTAGTCATAATTTCACTTCGATCATCATGATCATCACCAAATCCCTACCGAAACCGTTAAATGCATTGACGTTCAGTTAAACCGACTTTAAAGTTGCAATAAATCATGCTCTCGCAACAGATTTATATTTCGTTTTAAACTTCCTACCCTTACAGTTGCCGATTCTAACCATTATAGTTAAGCAATATCTCAAAGTGTATAGCGTGACCCCTTGTATCTTTTAGTACATCAATTTTTCATTCTTAGCTTTTTTAAAAGCAGACGAACTCTAATCTGCTTAAAACCATTGGATTTACTATTCCTCCTTTCGCCTTTTATTTTTCACCTCTCTATTCTCGTGACCTTTTCAACCGGTTTCGCATTAAACGTAACCGCGTTTCACATGCAAAAGAGCCGGTTCGAAAGGGAAATTTATGTTTTCGGCTAAATTTTGCATAGAACGCGCCGCACTTTTCCTCCGTTTAATTCCGTTTCCACCTCGTCCGACTTATAAATCATTCCGTTAGCGCTCGAACCGGACGGTAGCGAGCCCGCCAGCCGGAATAACTTCCTCTTCGTTACGTACAGGCCTCTCCCTTTCCAATATCGCCGATGAAACTTTAAACGGGTATATAATAACCGACGCTCTCGGAAAAGAGGACGAAGAAATTCTAAAATTCAAGTCACTGGGGACGTCGCCGTCGCCGCCACTACCGCGCCACTCCGAGGACGTGGATCGGACGAAACTTTGGTAATTACGAGTTTTTGTCGAAATGATACTACGGCAACACGTAAACCCTTCTGTAAGGCTCGCCCTTTTGTTCTTGTCCTTTCAATAACGGGGGAGATGATGATGGCGATTTTCCGAATGGGGTAGGAGTAATGGGAAAGGAGATTGCGAATGGGGAAGAGGGAAAACTGACGTTTGTTTAGAGTTGGGAAATTTCAATTAGAACTTGTGTGGATGGAAGTTTGTTTAATAAATACAACGTTTCACCTAATTGAAGCTTCCTGATCTGATATTTTCCTAATTTTCTCGGACTTGTCCAATTTTCAGATATTTCGATGGATTCTCCGACCTGAAAACTTTATTAAGGGTTTGTAATTTGCTCTAAAGACCTGGAAATTGGTATTATCTAGTATTATGAGAATAATACCACTAGTTTGTTTATTACAAACTGTTAATCGAAAGTTGCCACTAAAAGCGTTGCCCGTGTGCCAACAGGCAAAATTGACCGGACCGGTAGCAGCAAAGCCGGTATATGAGCGAGATTGATTTCCCATAAGAACTGATGATATGGAAAAGAAAATTAGGAATATAATGAGACATTTAATTTCGATTCGTCACCGGTATTCATTCCGTCTGTTAGAAGCCTCCATTAACTGCTGTATAAAATAGTATATTTAACTAGCCTATCTATTATATCTTCAACTGAAGGCTGTAAGGTACTTATTTTCAAGATCGCTTGAGGTTCATTTTTCTTGGTCGGTTCGAAAACTATTTCGAAAGCTGTATATTTTAGCTCTTAAAGATGTGTGTATAACGATAAAATACTAATTGTTTACAATTTTAATAGCTCAAGCAGGTCTCATTTTTTGCCAATAATAAGTGAACAACCAGCAGGTTTGCAGGCTTGAAATTTTGAATACCGCATAGTCGATACGGTAGTTAAGACTTGTCAAAGAGCATTTTTGTAAATTGCTTTGTAATCGTTGCTTTCTTGAAGTCAAAAAATTAATTTATATTCGTGTTTCCGCATTAGGAATATGATGGTCACCGTAATCTTTTTTTTTTAATTTTTGCAACTCACTGTCCACCCATTCATTTGCCTGTTGCAAATTCACGTCTGCTGCTTCACCGTGAACTTTACTAGCATTAATGTTATATCGTTTTTTTTTGCATCTGTTTAACCACCCTGAAGTGCATTTAAACTCATTATTAAATAACTTTGCCCGTTCTTCGTTACATTATTAACACTTCGATGATGCGTAAACCACTGCACCAAAGCTTTATCAACGTCCTGTCGAATGGATTTTCTAAGTTTCTTTAGACACCTACGTTGCCGTAAGCTACTAGAATCTTTTCTTTATGTTTCAAAACGGTAGAAGCAGTTGTTTATTTTTCATGGATATAGTTAAAGCCCAGCGGCGGAATTTATTGTTATTTTCGACCGACATTTTATAAGAAAGAACACGTGTAACTATCTAGGAATGACATCTGATACTGACATCATCGTAACTTAACGTTTCACTTGACGCTTCGGTTGTGAATTTATAAAACCCGGGGAATCCCGGTAGAATGTTTCATCATTCGCAGAAGTACGTTATAAACGAATTACGTGCGTCACTGCTGCCTGGATTGTAAGTACTTTATATTAGAAGTACGTTATATAAGAAAAATATATTAAGCATAATGGAACTCAGCTGGAATCGTTGAATTAAGTACGCTATAGCCGAAAGTACGCTATAACTGTGTACGTTATAACCGAGTTACACTGTAGTTTTGGAACCAATAAAAAAGTAAGTTTAATCGATCTTGAAGCTTACAAGCTTAAAACTTTCCGACAAATTACACTTTGGGAAATACTAGTATGTGTGAACCTCCACTAAATTTAACCAAAACTTCCTCACTAAATGATGTTTAGCTTAATGGAAATTTGATTACCCCTAACATTTCTACGATTCCCACACAGACACGACTTAACTACCCATTCTTTTAAACTCCGTCGACGATCGTATTCCAAAAAAGAAAAGACAGAAAAAAGGCGGAATAAAAGAATTAAAAAAGGGGGAAACTTGCGACGTACAAAGCGTTGAAACACGATATCTCTCCGAACGGGCGGAGATGAATAAAGAGCTAATTACCTACTGCTTTGCGTAGCGCTCGCAGCGACCGAATCAACGTCGTTGCGGAAGGCACTCTCCATCTGGTTTCTTGATTACGTCCTCTATGTTCCTACGCGAGTTCTTTCCGCATTGATTTACGTGTGCATACATACTATATAGTACGATGTCGGCTGAACTCTGTATTTAGAGTGAAGGCATTCGAGATTCTGTAATCACGCGATCGTTTCCGACACAAAAGCTCTTTGATGCAGCCGACTTACGTTTATATGGTTCTTCCGCGTGTGGCGGTAATAGAAGGACTATTAGGAACGCGAGATTTGGTTATCAGAAGTTAATAAACGTCTTAAAATGGTTTGATATTAATTTTAGCAAAGGGATGGTTATTTTTTTTTTTTTTGTAATTTCGAGATAAAACTCGGCACACAGGAACAAAAAGAAAGAAAATAATGCAGACCGAAAAGTGCACAGTAAATACCAGACCTTGAAAATAAGCCATGCAATTAGGTCTTTAAGAAAGAAACGAAACAAAACTAGTGTGTAACATTTTAAGCAAGCTCGTACCCTGAGGGATAATATTTTATATCAACAACTATTTTATTTACAAAAAATAACCACTAATAAACAGCAACCAAATAAGGGCGATTTCAGGGGACATAGGCCAATTCTCTATTCCGAATCCGTCATCTTTATTTCGGTTTATTTCCCTAGTTGCTCACGGGGTACGCTTCAGGGCATTGCAAGCATAGAAACTGGTTCTATGCATTAACTATACAAACGTGTAATATTGCTGTTTCGATCATTGAACAATTAACATTCTAGGTTTTTGATGTGAAAGAGGTCGCATTTGAAATTCGGCTAAAATGATTTACGATTACCTTGGCATTTGGGAGTGCTTGTGGTTGATGATAACCGAACTTACTTGAAATCGGCGTGCTTAGTAGGTAATAATTACCATCTGTAGTGAACTGTTAGGAAAAATAACAAAATACATATTCGGTTTTGGGTGAACTCGAATGGAATCATTCTTGTCATTGCTATCCCAATAGTCTGAATTGCTACTCTAAAACAGTGATTCCCAAAGTGCGGGGCTTTTTCATTGGTATGTGGTTGTTCCGAAAGTAATTTCGTTTTATGAAAATGAAAGACGATTTTCTTATAGCGAATAAATATTTTATTGAACTATATATTGTCCATTCTGGTTCAATACCTTTTGGCATCTTTCTGGCAGTATCATGATTCAACGCTCATAAATCTTTTGTCCTTTGCTGGAAAAAAAACTGATCCAGGTGACATTTGACCACTCGGTTTGAAGGTTTTACCATCTAAAGTACTTTGTAGAGATCGGAACAAGTAATAATCAGAAGGTGCCAGATCTGGAGAATATGGTGGGTGTAAAGCTGTAAAAGCTTTAGGCGAATTATCAAACTTGTGCGAGGTCCCGCATCGTATTGGTGGAACACTACACCTTTCCCATTGATCAATTCTGGCCTTTTCTGTTTAGGTAAATCATTCAATTTGTCCAGCTGATGACAGTACACGTCAGAATTGATCGTAGTCTTGTCCTGTACAAGCTGAAAATCGTTGGAATCCCACCAAACACACAGCACCACCTTTTTCTTATGAATATCGGCTTTCGAAGTGCTTCGAACCGGTTTATCTAGTTTACTCAATGATCTCTTGCGTTTAACATTGTTGTAGACAACCCATTTCTCGTCCCCAGTGATGATGGGGTTCAAGAATGGATCATTTTCGTGACGTTTGAGAAGCAAATCACAGACGTCAACGCGACGGCACAAATTTCTTTCCGCAAGAACATGAGGAACCCATATGTCGAGCTTTGAGATTAAACCAAGGCGTTTCAAATGATCATGAACGGTCGAATTCGATAAATTTAATCTCTCTGCGATCCCACGAATAGTTATTCGCCGGTTTGCATCAATGAGTGCCTTTATTGCGTCTTCATTAGCTTTAAGTGGCCTTCCAGAACGTGGTGCATCTTGAACTTCAAAATTGCCGGATCAAAATTAACCAGTTTTAGCACTGGCGTTCTGGATATCGGACATCGGATAATTTTTTCTAGCTTGACCAGTATTTTTACCTTTTCTATATTAAAAGAGTAAAGTATGCCGAAAATGGTACTTTTCACTTTCCATATTTGATAGGGTACCGGCCAAAAACTACTGCGTAAAATCAATCGACCTTTTTACAACCAATGATCATGCGGCTTAGTGTGAAGTTAGCTGTGAAAAAAATACAATTAAATCCTGTTGGGAAAAAGACCAAATTACTTTTCGAACAAACCAATAGTTGTTGTTGAGGTAAAAATGCCTTGCTACTTGTGAAGGAAGCTTAGTTTTCTTTCAAAGAATTCTTTCTTTTGATAAGACTTCTCCACAAACTACACATTGCGGTTTATTGAAAATAACGGTAAACCCACATTTAAGATATTCATGACTGTATAATCTGTTCGTCCTTGTATTGTTGCAGCTTTAGGACGTAGATGGTTCTAACGATCTTTTGAAAAATTTGTCCATATTTAGCAAGATAAATATCAACGGACGAATAAGAAACGCGTACATTAATCTTAAAAGTTTAATATTGCACTTCGTACAGTACAGAACTTGCAAATTACGTCCAGCGAACGTTTCGCTGATTATATAAAAGCGAACGGATAATTCTAGAAAGATCTAGTATTGTAGCATCCTTCCTTGAACGTGCTGAAACTTCCGAAAAATAAAGTACAAGGAACTTGCGCTATTTGCTCATAGATGGCGCATGTAACAAACACATTTTCTACTTTGAATTTAATTGCGTGTGTGTTGTTTTATTATCTACAAATAAAATTGCATATGATACAAAAGAGGCCCGCAAACAAAAATCTTATCAAAAAGGGATCGCGTTTTAAAATAGTTTGGGAAACACTGTTCTGGGAACTTTTTGGGGATGACATTTAATTTAATTTAATTTAATTCAGACTTTTTAACATTTTGAATTCATATTTAAATCGATCTTGACCCCAAGACACCCCTATGTTTCGTTTTTTATAGCATCGACTTCTTCAGCATTGTAGATTTAGACTACCCAGATGCAAATAAAAATCCTCCATGGATAAAATTTAATACAGTTTAATACAGTACAGAGCATCTGACAATGCGACGCTTTCAATTATAATCAACACTAACAATATTTCACTGGCGAGAAAAAGGAATTAAAAGGATTTACTTGCTCAAACGACACTAATCAAGTTGATGCAATCAGCTGCAGACGGGAGCCGGTGAATTTTATTGCAGAAAATTGAGGATGATTGATTACGCGACGGAGGGGCGGCGACGCGAAAGGGCGATTCTATTCGGCGAGGTAAGGGAAACAAATGAAATTTCCGTGTGTTAGGTCGACAGTGAGAGAGAGATAGTAGTTTTGCGGCGCTTTGTAAACGTTTCGACCAGGACTGGCTAAAGGGGAAATGCATGTTTCGGTGACGCGGGTCAGATATATCGATGTTCGGATGTTTATGGTTGGGGAAGGTTTAGAAAATATGACGAAAGAAATGTAGCGCTCAATTCTGTGCTTCTAAGTTTTGTGAGTGATGGTTTCGAAGATTTCTGTGATTTAGAGATAATTACGTTCGGAAGATGCAGGAATTCGTCGATGTTTCGTCGATTTTTAAAAAAGATATAGTTAAGGATGTTGGTGGATGGTGTCCAAATGTAAATTTATTTGGCAAATTTGTTTGCGATTGCTAATACTTGTCTATTGTGGTATAGTAATACTCAAATGGTTAATTACCATTACAGTATTTATCATTTATTACAATTCAGTATATCAACATTCACAGTAAATGTTGGTGTTATGGATGTTTATGTTCATTCGGTTCATTTTTGGGTTCTACTTATACTTTTTCGATACCACGCACACCACCTTTTAAGCATTTTATTACCCTACGGGTGTTAGCTTCTTATTTTAACTCCAGCCAGAGACGTCTAATGGGAGAAGAAAATGTAACTAGAAATAAAATTATTAATTATTATAAAAAGCATCGATTAAAAAATAGAAAAGCATTGTAAACATTCAGATACGTACATTCACCACTTTCACATCACAAGAATTCCTAATAACCACTGGATATAAATAACCAAGGATATCTAAACAGCAACAATATGAATTTCCATACCAACATCACGCCGTAAAGAAGTATTTTTCCATGGTGAATTGAAACTTTTCGTTAACTGGACAACGGAGAAATAATGTAGTGTAGTCCTGGTTTCCGAGAACGAAATAAAAAATTGTTTGGTTGACGACGAAGAAAATTGACAAGATAGATGAGTCAACAAAAAGTAAAAAATATATTTTGGACCAAAAGGGTTTTAAAGGAAGTACCAGTGAATAAAAGAACCTCACCACACCGGAGAAGAAAGAATTTAAAAAGGGAAGAATCCATAGAAAATAGGGCCACAACGAAAAAGAAGTTGAGAGAGGGAAGAATCCATAGAAATTAGAGCTGCATCGAAGAAGGAGTTCAAGAGAGGAGATGTGGGAAAAACCATTATCGAATAAAAGAAATTACACTCATACAACACTAGGTAATTATCTTTATTTTATGTTAAATATTTCTCAAAATTTATAAATATAATTTGTTATAATTTATGCTTTTTATATCATTAATTAAGAGCTAGGCCGGTGCAATTTTATTTAAGACATTAACAAAATTCTCTGTGTATTGATTTGTAAATAATATACGAAATCGATTAAAGTTTATATCACTCTCTCTCTCATTCCATTCAAAACATTTCCCTTCACGCTTTACATTTCTAACTACCCTCGCAAGAAGTTTTCCTTTAAACCATCTACTCGCACCCTTCTCTACTTTCGAATTAACACCTTTTACGATCGAAATACGCACATTAAGGTAGCATCGATTTCGATTTATCTCCACTTAGAGACGCGCAGACGACTGTCACGAGCACCTGTACAATTTCTCATTGAATTATGAAAGCGGCAAATGACGTGAATATTTAAACGACGAGGGATTAGCTCCATCGCAAATGGCGCCGCGTTCTTGTTTAGGGACGACCTTTTTTGCGCGTTTAAAACCCGTTTACGCGATTGTGAAGTACCGAAGGGAGCAGAATCATTCTGCGTTCCGGTCTGGTAATTAACGCCGTTTTCGAAACCGTCTGGATGAATTTAAGGACGAAATTTGTTGTTCAAAATCTTGACGATTATTTAAATTTTTTATTGGATACGAAGACGTATTGAGTTTTTCTCGATTTATTGCGTTGTTTATCAAGTCTTTCGGCCCTCACACAGGTTTAGAGAGATTTTTCTCGGGTATCTTTCGATTTTCCTTAAAAAAGGATATTCAATAATAATCCTAACGATCATTAATTAACGACATCGTTGAATTATCTTTAGAATTGCCTCCAAAAGCGGTTTTTCCGTTTCTTCCCTGGTTTTCTTCCTTAATAAAAATTCTTTTGTTTAAACCGCTTCGGGAGTTTCTTTCTCGTTCTCAACGAATTTCGGATTCTCGCCCTTACCAAATTTACTTAATCCATTTCGACTCTTATAAAAAGAAAATGAATTAACGCCAAAGTGTTTCATTGTCTTCGTTCGAATCCCCACCTCGAGGCAGATAATCTTCCTCTCATTTCGAAACACCAAAACGATTATGGAAAGGGACAAAACGACAGACAAAGAAGAACGAGGAATATGAAACAATACAATAAGGCCCCAATAATTAAAAGTGATTTCAAAACTCCTCGATTTCTCTCAGGCTGGTTATACCAGTCAAGCGGTCCAGAACTTTTTCCTTTGAGCAACTGCCGAATCCGGCAGACCGAGGCGTTCGAATAATTAAACCAATATCCGGTTTTTAGCGCGAGAAAGGAAATGAAGGAAAAGGGGGAAAGAGGAGGAGAAGGAAGGAGGGCGAAAGAAGGGGTGAACTTTTAATATCCGTTTGAGTCGTCCGAAGGATTACTGTGAGCGCGTATTTTATTATAAACTCCTCCTTTCTTCGTCGGGATTTCCCTAAATCGGGATCGGCTCGGCTGTTGCGGTATGCGCGTGTGTGCTTTCGCCAGTAGATATGAAACCCGTAGACGCATGACATAAAAGAGAAACGTTCGAATTTAAATTTGAATAGCTTCCGTCGGCAAATATGAATATAGAAGATGGGGTGGCATTATGGGAAGGTTTCGACTTGAATATTCAATATTTGCGCTTTTGAGGCGAAGTAACCGGGGCAAATATTGAAGTGTCTATAGGTGACGATTCTTTTGGACTGTTTACTGGTTCAACAAAAAGAATGCTTTCTTTCGAAACGAAAATAAGTATTACACCGAAAGAGCTAAAAACGGATACGAAAAGATAAGATTTAGAATATATTGTATATTGAATAGATTTTTCAACTTTAAAAGGAACTTTCAAATATAGAGCTTTGAAAATATTCAGTAAAAAATCCCAAAAATAAGCTCTTAAATATGCATCTATGCACTTAAGTATGCTTCTATGCCAAAAATATGGAAAACAAGTTCATTTTAGCATCATTTGCACTTGTTACTAACCACAAAAAATTAAAACATATTTTACAAAAATAACGTTACATTTATTTACCATAAACCCACATAGATACATACATAAATTTCATTACTTAATTAAGTTAAAACAATACAACACTCAAAGTTTTTCTATATTATCGATACTCATACATTGCCTGCGGTCACTTAACATGTGTTTGTAAGATCGGAAAAGCTCGCTCAACATCACAAGATGTTACTGGAGCATATTTAGATTTACAAATAATGCTTGGTTCTATCTGTATATTTACATTGTTAGTAAAATTTCCATTTAAAATATTTATTTCATTGCGTTGCTTAAAACCTAATATCTTTTCTAAAACTGAACGATATTTCTTTTTTATATTATTTGTGGCTGGCAACTGATCAATCTGATCCTTCAATGAATTTACAATTCAAATTAATGCATTTAAACTACACCCTTTAGTTTCTAACTTCGTAATTGCATGTGCAATACAAACAAAGTTGCTTTGGATATATGCTAGCTGATATTTTAATGTGGGGTTATTAAAAAGATTTACACATTTTTCAATTGCTGCATTGTCGCAGTTAAACTCACTAATTACATTTTTGAATCTATTTATAAATTCAACTGTTCGTAACCAACAGGTTCACGGGGTAATGGAATTCGGGGCATTTTTTCTTTATGAATTTGCACACGCAAGAGTGCTTTTACGAACGCTTTCATTACATTACATGATTACTAGTCTATTTACAATTGGGAATTCTAACCTAACAGTTTCGGCAACTTTATTTAAGCCATGAGCTAAACATGTGCAATGAATTAATTTGGGAAAATACATTTTTAGATTTTGTGCTGCTTTTATCATGTACGTGGCTGCTTCAGTTATCATTAAAAATACATTATCCGTTGAAACTTTTTGTGTCAAATAAAAGTTGGATAAGCTGTCATTTACAAATAGCGCAATAGTTAAATTATTTGTTTTATCGACTTCTTTTTGATTGATCAAATACCCATTCCCCGGTTCATTTTGATCCAAACTACCAATAACAGAATTCGCAATATATCGCTCTTTTACATCAGTTGCTTCGTCAACTGAGAACCAAATGGGTTTGTCTCCAATAATTTCTCTAATATTCGCCGTCACTGATTCATAATTTAAATTCACATATTTTTTCCTTAAAGTTTAAGAACTAGGAACATTGAAATCTCGGAAGTGAGTTTTTAAAAATGTTTGAAACAGTAGGGAATTAAAATTAAAGAGGAATATTCACACTAGTTAAGAGATTATGCAAATCCTTTAAGGAATTTTCTTGGCTTCGTTATTTGTGAGCAATTGTTGAACTATGGCCTGAAGAGTCTGCTTCTTTTCTTTGTGAGTTACAGCTCCCAAATGCTGGTCTACTTGAAATTTTTAATCGCAAGTAATACGCAAATAAAAAAATATAAATAATTGTTGAAAGTCATGGTATGGTTAAAATGTTTACTTCGCGGCCGGTTGCAGAAATGAATATTTTTTAATTTATTGTATTATGTATACTGTGTTAAAAAATAACTTAACCTATTATTGCGTGCTATGCAAAAATATGTGATTAAAATCGACCATCTTGAAATCCTTTTTGTCAACAATCGACTTCTTTAACAGAGCACCTTTATCAGAAGCCTGCTTAGGCATTTTGATACTGACAAGGAGAAGGTAAGGTAATCGGATTTTTGTGCTTTTTGATATTTATGGTACGTGTAGTTTGGACCTTGAATAAGAATATTTCGGAGTAGTTCGACGCAACGTACATAATTTACCGAGATAATAGATTTTGAAGTTTATCATGCCAGCTAAATTCATTAGATATGATACATTTTTCAATTGGCAGCTTGACCTAGTCGGTAGCATTTTATTCCGGTACTCACGAGATCGTTGGTTCGAGTCTCGTCGCGTTCTGTTCATTCTTCGTCTCATCTCTAAAATTATGAACAAACCAAATATTATAATAACTATATGCAGGAATATTCTTCAAGTACTTCATTAAAATACACAATCGGTTGATAAATAATATTCATTTAGGATAAGAAGGTAATAATAAAAAAAAATTGCTTCTCATGTTTCTATGGTAACTACCATTCTGGCTCGTACCACACTACATAAAATATTGCAAACTAGATATAAAATAATAGAACATTTCATTTCCTACCTGACTCGGTTCGTCTTTTTTTCTTCTTGAAGAAACCTTATTGTTAATTAAAAATGAATATTATTTATCAACCGATTGTGAATTTTAATACAGTACTTGAAGAATGTTCCAGCATATAGTTATTATAATATCTGGTTTGTTCATAATTTTTGAGATGAGAACAAGAATGAAGAAAACCTATGGTGCGTTTTGAAGGGAAAAAGAATGCCACACGATTAGACTCGAACCAACAATCTCGTGAATACCAGACTAGAACGTTTCCGACTTGGCCAAGCTTCCAATTGCAAAATATATCATGCCTAGAGGATTTAACTGGCAGGGTAAGCTTCAAGATCGATTATCTTGCTAATTTATGAACGTTGCGTCGAACTACTTCGAAATATTCTTATTCAAGGTCCAAACTACACGTACCATAAATATCAAAAATTACAAAAATCCGATTACCGTACTTTCTCCTTGTGAGGCAATAATTATACTATAAGTTTAAGAATACACCCTCGATGTTGAGTGACAACTCATTTATAATATGTGAATCTTTACTGTTTATGACGAAAAGCAGGTAGAGAAGGGCGGAACATTTGCCAAGAATCAGAAGAATTACAAAACAATGGGACTAGGTATTAACTAGAGATGGGACGAATCCAAATTTTCTCGAATCCGAATCCGAATCCGAATCCTAAGGGATTCTCGAATCTCTCGAATCCTTCGAATCTCGAATCTCTCGAATCCATCATATAATTACAATAATAAGAAAGGACAGAGAGGAAAAACAATTTTACAGGAAAATTTTAAAGCTACTTTAATTAAAAACGATACAGTTTTTAAAAATATTTATTAAAAAGATTTTTTTTTGAACATATTTATATTACAAATGAAATTAAAAAAAAACAAATTACACAATATTAAAAGATAAATTATGTTAAAATACCACCACCACCATTAAAATACCGCAAACATTAGGAAAGCATGCCAGCTTATAAATACTTTGTGGCTGAAAGAACGAGAACCGAAGAGAATCGTCGAGATCTTTCTAGTCAGTCATATGTGTCGTGATTACATGAGTCATCATTATTATTATTTTTTTTTTTGGATTCGAAAGATTCGAATTACGAAAATCGTGCGAAGATTCGAGTTTTCGAATCTCGAATCTTTTCGGGATTCGATGGATTCGAGGATTCGCGGATTCGAATGTCCCATCTCTAGTATTAACATTGTTGTTTACTTTTCCTTACCTACCATCAAAAATGTATTTAGCGCATCCTTTATCCTGTACTTCCTTATTTATCAGTAAAGTTGAACATTCCCATCATTAAGTTGGAAGAAATTTCTAAAATAGGGGATAATGTCATGTCATAATACAGTTGTATTTTCCTGTAAATTACGAAATTCCGCCGATAATTTTTGGAAATTAGTAAAAAAAAAAGAATAAATAATAATAAATAGAAATAAATAAAATATGCAAATTTTATTTGCATATGCATTTATAGAAAATGTTGAAAATATGCATTTATGCACTTAATATGCATTTTGCATATTTTCCAAGCTCTAGTGATAAGATGCTTTTTAGATCTGATTTTCCTACATCTATTCTTGAATCTAAAGAATGTGTTGCTTGAAACGTTTTCAGTGAAATGAACAGGCCATATCAGCTACCGATGGGCCTATTGCCATATTAAATTTTCCCCTATTTGAGGATTTTTTAATGTATTCGCAATCTGGAAAAACAGAATTGGTGGCAAGTATTACTTCTACAAAGACCATATTAAGGAAATTTGGTCCGATTTTTTTTTCTCGAATTCATTGGAAATCAAGAAAAAATATTTTTCTCTAGAATCTTCCGAAGAATTCTATGAAGATGCAATTTAAGCAAACGACGGTTTATACATTTATTACATCGCATTACATCGACCTAATACGACAACGTTTTACATCTAATATCAAAAGTCGTATACGAACGCCCCGGAATCATTTCCTTTTCTTAAGCCGTTCCCGGCGGGGCTGTTGCATCTTTTATTGGCCGTAAACGTAAACGGGGAATGTTTCGTTCTTTCCTGCAAGGCAAGACGCGCATAACACCGAGATTTTCAATCCGTACTACGCGGACGGAAATCGTCCGCCAATAACGGAATTTTTATGGCGATTTTATGACCGTCTACGGAACGAGCGAAACTATTTCCTTGCGCTCCTGTATGTATGAATATAGCCGTCCATGTAAGAAAATTCGATTCAGGCGACGAACGTTCATGGTTGGCTTTCTTTTAACGCCGGTACGTTGATGTAAATGAAAAGACGTCGCGCTATAGAGAATGGGTCGGAAATATTTGGAAAATTCAACGAAGCCAAAGCACATATCTACTCGTCTACAGTGCGCGCCCAAAATTTCGTATAAATTGAATAAAACTAAATAATGTTTTGTTGGAAGAAATCCTTTAACAGGTCGATTTTATTTGAAAAAAAAATACACATTTTTGCAAGACAGCCGATTTTTAACCACTAGTTGTTTTCGAGTGGTGACGTCTTCTTTCTTCTTCTAAATAGCAACCCACAATTTCTCCTCTTGATTTTGAAAGATCTCTTCATTTCGGAACTGACAGTATGAAAATGTTGCCATCTTCTCAAATTTTTCGCGTAAATATTAGAAAACAAATTTTATTGTCAACATAAGAAAAAGGAAATCCTTTGCTAAGCAAATACAATTTTAAAGAAAGTGTTCGAATTGCTATGCACCAATTTCTTGACAATGCGCGACCCTATGTACGAGAACAGGTCAATAAGTCCGTGACTTTTTGAATGAAACACAGGTTTTTGGATAAAAAATCATTTTATTTTTCGACGTAATTTCCTTTGAGTGCTATACGCTTTGTCCAGCGTTTCTCCATTTTTTTATCCCTTCCAAAAGATAAGATTTGTCGAGGTTATCAAAATAGGTATTTGTTTGTGAGATGATTTCATCATGGAGTCAAATCTCTTTCCGCCGAGCCATTTCTTCAGGTTTGGGAACAAGAAATAGTCATTCGGTGCTAAATCTGGAGAATAAATCTGGGCGGATGAGGGAGCAATTTGTAGCCCATTTCATTGATTGTTGCCATGGAAACTGCACATGTGTGCACTCTTGCATTGTCCTGGTGGAAAAGAACTTTTTATTGGCCAAATGCGGTCGTTCTTTTTCAGATCCTCATTAAATCGACCCAATAAGTTGGCATAATATTCTCCATTGATTGTTTTACCCTTTTGAAGGTAGTCAATGTGGATTATACGGCGTGCATCCCAAAAGACGGTCGCCATGACTTTATTGGCTGACAAACCCACCTTGGCCTTCTTTGGCGCCGATTCACCCCCTGCTTTGACTGCTGTTTAATCTCTAGTGTGTTGTGGTGGATCCACGTTTCGTTCACGGTTACGAAACGGCGCAGAAACTTATCCATATTACGGTTGAACAACACCAAACTCTCCTAAATTTTTGACAGGAGTCAACTGACAGTTGGCTGTTTACAGGAGCAGTGTTGCCCTTTCAGTTAAGATCCGGGAAATTCAAAAAGACACGGACTTATTGACCTACAAACCTCGTCCCAATTCTTGCACATTTTCAATCGTTCCCGGGATAAATCTGCGCATTTGATCTCTAATTTGTTTTTCTAGTTCAGCTAAATTTTGTGGTTTGGTGACATACATCTTGGACTTTAAATAACCCCATAAAAAGTAATCGAAAGATGTAATATCTGGGGATTTCGCTCCCCATTCTATCGGTCTTCGCCTACCAATCCGCTACCTCGGAAAGCAATTATCTAGAAAATCGATTTTAGATATGGCAAAAGCCTGATTTACGTTAGGAAGAATCAGTTAACACTTCGAAAGCTTTTTTGTGGAACATTCTGAAAAGAACTTTGTTAGAACAATCTCTTTGCAAATTCTTGTAGTAATCTGTCATCACGTGTCTCTGCCATCTTTCCCTGGTCTTCCATTGCTTTTATATCCTGGTGAAATTTTTCACCTTCACTACTATAACCAATATTTTCACGAAAGTGAAAGTGATCCACACAGTTGTGTAAGTAATGAACGTTTATGCTGGTGTTACATCCAAGGTGTCTGAAATTATTCAGGGAGATATTTCTATTAGAATTTACTTAAGTAGTAATACATATTAATATGAATTAAACAATGTTTTCTTCGTCATCAGTAAGCACTATTAACCTAGGGCGTTTTCTTTTGGCAAAATATCCTCATCCGCTAAACATTTCTCTGCCCCATCTTCAGAGCAATGCTCTATCTTTTGCAAAAATCTGTTGTTTTAGATTTCGTTCTTTTAATTAAAAGATGTTTATAAATTTCCTTATACGGTGCTAAGCACTTATAAAGTTCCGTTTTAAACTTTGTGCTCCTTTGAAGGATCTTCATTTAAGAAATATGGCTCTAACTGTTCGGCTGAGCCTAGGCCTTTCGTTATGCTTTGTAGAATAAACTTTTTCGCTTCTTCTTCTCTTTACCTATGCTATCATCTTTTGAGTTATCATGGATTCCAGATATTATTTTTACCAAACCTGCTTCATCAATTTCTTCTTTCACCTGTAATTCTTGGATATCATGTGCAATCATATCGTCAAAATCTTCCTCTCCTAGAGATTTAGCAATTTCTACTACTGTATCTATTCTGTCTCGATCAAATTTTCACTCTCAATTGACTCCGGCCATACTTTTTCAACAACCATTTAATGTCGTCGGTTCTATGTCTCCGATGGATGAGTTTATTAGATTAATGCAGTCCAAAATTGTGAAGAGTTTCCACGCCTCCTTATCGTCCATAGATTCGTCGTCGATTTTGTTCAAAATCCCTTGTCATGATCTCCTTATGTCATTGGCTTTAAATGTAGCTATAATTCTCTGATCTAAGGATTAAGTGTAAAGCAGTTGTATTTGGAGGTAAAAAAATCATTTTGATATTTGGGTTATTTAAATCTTACGGATAGCTGGGTACATTATTATTATAGGTTGAATCTAAATTTTTCTGTTTTAGGTAGTTTTCCACACTTGGTACTAAACAGTTTAAAAACCATTTCTTAGAATAATTCAGTGGTCACCCAAGCTTTTTTATTTGCTGTCCGATATACCGATAAATTACTCTTATTTAGGTTTCTCATTGCACGAGGATTGAGAGATTTATAAACCAGCATAGGTTTTGCCATGTGATTGCCTAAAGCATTACTGCACATAAATAATGTTATACGGTGTTTTGATACCGCAAAACCAGGCGCAATTTTTTCGTCTTTGGAAATATATATCCTCTTGGGCTTTTTTTCCACCAATGAGCAATGACAATCAGCACAAATGACGTTCACGTACGTTTTTCAGCTTCAATCATTGAATGCACGATATGAGATCACTTATGAGTAAAGTTTGTTCGAAAGGTGGATGACGTGTTATCATTAAGTAGTGTAAATGGGACTGACGCTGTCACCCCTACGAATTTTATAATTCAACGATAAGTTGTAAGTTCTTCCGTACTTGGTTCCGGCATTATTTGTCCTGTGTACGCATAGCGCACTCCTTGATAAGCAGGACGCTTGACAAACTGTTTCATCAAGCCTAGCTTTATATGAAGGAATGCTAGGAATTTGACGAATCTGGTACCTTAACATTGGTATAATATTGGCTCAAGATCACATGTTATATGAAGATAATCGGCCCTGTATCTCGCAAAATGTAGTTCATACAAGAAAGCACCAACTACAATCGAAGTCAGTTATAATATTGCACAGACCGAACAAAAAGCTTCTTTTTTTTTTGTTGGGCTGTGTTCTATTTACTCAAAATATGTTTTGTTTTGATAATTAAGTAGAATCACGAAGAATAATGGTCGAAACTGGCACTCCAGTTGTAAGTGCTCATAATAGCTTCAATAAAATTTTGCAAAATTATGCATATTTGTCGATTTAAAACGTGTTTGGAAATCAGAGTCGGAACTTATTCTGATGAAGAATAATGGTCCAAGCCGGTCCAGCGGCACTCCACTTTAACTACTGATGTTATCTTCAATAAAGTTCCCAAAAAATGAACATTATTCGCGCGTTAAATTCACCCCAAACCTGACATTTATCGGTCGAGATAAAAGCGGTTTAATCCTGGCGAAAATATACCCACACACGTACATACATACATTCCATTTACGTCAACGATCCCCCTGAAAAATACACTTGTTTAGCGGTTAGTGGGACATCTGCGCCGGGCGGAAACCGTTTCGATATTAAAGACAGATACGGGCGTCGATGTTGGGCGAAATGGCAATAATTCTGAGCCGCATCCCCTTCAGCGTCGGTCGCAGACACACGCAAAAGTAGGATATAATCCGGGGAATTGTCGTCGTTATTAAATAAACCGGGTTTCGGAGTTAACGTTTCCGCGTAATTGTAACGGATGGTTTTATCACCGGCATTATCGACGAAGTGGAAATTTTTACTGGAGCCTCCGCGCTTATCTGTATACATACAAACGCGAGTGCTTAAAAGTTTGCGTTGGTAATCCGCGAATGGGGAGGTGTCAACAAAATTCGTTCGGTGATATATGCTGTTTCGACCACACACGAGTTCATACAGTTTTCCAGTCCTAAATTTCTTGTCCTAAATTTAACTGTGGTGTGTAGTGAAACATGAGTTTGTATATTGTCTTTACAATTAAGACGAAACTGATTTAGTAGCCATCTGGCGTTGATTCAGAAAAATGATGAAAGGGGAAATCGGGTTTAGTGATTTCGTTTTCACAAAATATTTGTAAAGGGTTCTACACATTTCATGAGACACTAAATTACAAAATTATTGAAGCCGATTAGAATCCCATAAATAAACTATTGATCTTGCATTTTCGTAAAATCAAAGTTCTATGACTTCTCATAGACTCCTCACCACACATTTGTGTATTATTTCCGGCACACGTGTTCCTCTGTTTCAATCCTCTTCGAACGGTCCCCTGCCAAATGAAAGCGATTCTTGGTCCAACTTCCGCGAGCAAAATATTGAACACTGCCCCTCCATAAATGAACTGATGCAGCTCTAGCTGTGATGACATCTGATATTCTTTTGCACGTGGGCTTTTAGTTGCTTTTTCTTCTTCATCTCACAAATGGTCCGTAAAACCAAAATATTGAACACACTTCCCTCAACATCCTTCCATAATGAGCTGGTCCACCTCTAGCTGTGATTACGGGGAATATTCTTCTGGACAGGGGCTTTTGAATTCATATTTCGTCTTCATCTAATACGTTTTCAAAAGGCCCATAATACTTAATGCCCTTCCCTCAACTGCCTCCCATAATTAATTGTCCCACCTCTAGCTGTTATCAGACCTAATATTTTTCTGGACATGGCGTTGAGTTCATCTTTTCGTTTGTCTCATAAACGCTCAATCGTATTGAATTCAGGGACCTGGGGTGACTATGGAAGAAATTCTTCGTTAAAAAAACATAATGGTCATAGACGAGTGTACGTAATCAAAAACGATATTGCGGTGAGCTGTGCGGTTCAGAGATGATTCTAGAGATATGAGAGATTCAGACGCATCAAGTAGCTTTCTTTCATTCGTCAAGGATACAAATGTAATGCTTCCTGGTCTATACCAAGCTCGCTTTCCGTTTTCTTTGGTAATAGCATTCGTTGCAAAATCCGTCGTGTTACATATTTGAGTATTCTTATATACGAGGTGTGTTCGAAGTATAATGAGACAGATATCATTGCGAGGCATGTCTGTTAGTCGGCGTCAGATGCTCAGTCCGGGTTTGAACTTCCTACTACCACCACGTGATTTTTGAGAGCTCTATCTGTGAAGTTGCGCTTTTGTTGTGTGAGAATGGAACAGCGGAATTTGGAGCAACGTTCTGCCATTAAGTTTCATCAAACTTGGAGAATGCGCGAGTGTAACTTTTGAAAAGTTGAAGTTGGCCTATGGGGAACATTGCTTATCAAGAGCACAAGTATCTCGATGGCACAAATCATTTTTGGGTGGGAAGATGAACCTCGTTCAGGGAGGCCTTTGATTTGAAAAACCCAATGAAAACATTCAAACGTGTGAGAGCTCTTGTGAGGTCAGACCGTCGTTTAACAATAAGAATGACAAAGGTCGAAATTTGAGTATTTCAGAGATGCTGAAACCAGCTTCTTTTGCACCAACGATCGTGCCTAGTTCCTTATCATACCAATCTTTGTCCACAGAAAGAGTAAAGAAAGAAAACGCAGACATCAATTTATTCTTCTTCTTTTTCTTCTTCCTTTTCTTCTTCCTTTTCTTCTTCTTTTTCTGATAAGGCTATTGTACTTTGGCATTTACCACCACCAAACCGGTGGTGGTGACTCGACCGAGGATAGTGCACAGATCTGCATTGTTGAGGGGGCGGGTAATTTTCTTCCCGGTGGTCTTTTGTCTCTGCACATATGATGTTACATTTTATCCGTATTGGTGTGTCTCTACTTTATCGTCTAACGTTACACCGAGTATGGATCTGAGGCTTTCCGTCTCTGTTATCCCTATCATTTGGTTCGTTTTCGTTGTTTCAACTTACTATTACACTTTATTCTAATTTTTCACCTTTAAAATTACCCAGCATATATATCTCATTGTCTTTTACGCCCGCTCCTTATAGATACCTATGTCCCCCACGATCGTTCTAATGTATATCACCAACCTCGATCATGCGGTGCGATCAGTTCGGAATAAATCACAGCTCCAAAAACCCCTGGCTCGTTTCAGGCCGAGCCAGGTGAAAATACCCGTTGACCTATAAATCTTCTCCGGCATCTTTCACGTCGTCATCGTCGTCGGCGAGATGCCGAAACGCCCCTAGCGTGACAATCGCGATCCATCGGAGTGAACGTCTCCGCCGGTTCCGGTATTTCGCTCTTATCCCGGAATACCTTCCTGCTCGATGGATGTGGGCGACCGAACGTCGTCGATGCAAAGGCAGCATCATACCCTCGACAACCCCCGCAATGCTAACGTTATGTCTGCGTAAATCAACATAATGTCGGAATGGAGTTGGAGCGAGTTGCCAGCGGCGAATCTTATTTCCTGCTGTTTTAAGGAGGGGGTGGGAAAAGTTTTACGGTATGTGTAAGCGTCCTGTTGCGTTTTGGGGTACTTTAGATAAAAAGTTTCGTTGTGTGTTTCTGTTTGCTTCGCGTAGTCTTCTTACGACTCTAGGTATTTCTGTATGAACTTAACGTATTTAGATGTCGCTCCACCTTAGTAGGGAAAGTTCTTACTTTGGTACCTTGTGCAGTTAAATGTGGATCCAATCCGCGACTTTTAATGTGTTTCGAAGGAACTATTTTAGTCATGTAACGGTAAGGCCTCACTACCTTAGCGTTTTGGTATGAGGTTGTCAAAGCTTCATTTTGTACAAACATCAGACTATTTTAGTGATTGACGAATTTTTGAGAGTATTCCAGCAAAATTTGGTAGATCAAACAAATGATTCCCAGCGAAATCATGAATACTTTGTTTTCTGTAGTAAATATATGGGTCACGCCTGTCGAGCCTGAATGCTGAATGATGCAGAGGGGACACGCGGAAGACGGACGGTTTTTAAATAAAGAATGATCAGTCAATTTTAAAATAAATGTATGTTTACAGACCTCAAATCAAAACTCATTACCCGCCATTTAATGTAGGCCCTTCTGATTGGTGAAAAACAATCTCGTCAAGCTGATGTCCATTATTTCGAATGCACCATTCAAGTTGTTCTCCAAATACCCCATCAGACGGGCCAATATCAGAGATGGTAGCAATTTCTTGAACGATTGCATTCTTCAACTGGTCCAAATTTCGCGGTTTGTGGTTATAGACACGGCTGTTAAGGTACCCCACCAGAAAAGGATCACAGTGACAATTCTGGAGATTTGGAGGCCAAGTAAAATTGGGGAAGCGTAACTCCCAAAATCACACAATGATGATGTTAAATTTCCCAGAGTCGAATCCGCGTGCAGATCCTCGACAAACGAGACTTTAAAGCGAAAACGGAATAACCTATTCAGGGAAAACGACCTATTCGACCGAACGCCACCAGCAGAATGCCGTATCGAGTATTGTTGTATCAAAAATTACGGAAGCGGGGCGCCATCTACATATCACAAGTAGAGCGAGAGACCAAAAGTAACAGTACCGGAACGCTGTGACAAGCTGGCCGTAA
Organism: Chrysina gloriosa; assembly: GCA_038088585.1. Classification (NCBI taxonomy): domain Eukaryota; kingdom Metazoa; phylum Arthropoda; class Insecta; order Coleoptera; family Scarabaeidae; genus Chrysina; species Chrysina gloriosa. The sequence goes on along the minus strand of CM076093.1, from coordinate 21,265,439 downwards.
CAACATTACCAAAACGTTAGATAATCTGTCCATAAAACATGCATCGAATTGACGTCTTATGTGGAAAAGAGCTACCCCCACCACCGCGGTCTCAGTACTACGCAGTTCAAAACCGTCTGTCTTCCGTGTGTCACCTGTATATGTACAATAATTTGTTTGCCAGAAATCATCGATGAAAGCAGAAAAAACAATCGAAAACGTCGTGCAGCATGTCAAACAATTGATTGTTTAAAGGAGAAAAACATTGAATTAATATCTCACTGCCTGTATCCACCGGATTTATCGCCGATTTCAAACAAAAACTGCGTGGTTAGCGATTTTCAACAACCTCCAGAATGCCTTCAAAAACGATGTTTTTGGAATAGCGGTCGGGACGGATTAGGCGTGTATATTCCGATCGCCTGCGAATAACTCCGTTCTTGACCATTTTGGCTCGCATGAGCAACTCTAATCATCACACATATGTGAGGTGCAACTGGTTTAATGATTTATTATTTTAATTATATCTAAACGTGGGAATGTAACTAACAATCGCACGCAGCTAAAGTAGGAAGATATTGAGCACAACTCGAGTCTTATTCTTCGTGTTGTTTCCTTTTGATCCGATCGCAGTACTACGAGTCAGGAACGTGTTTTTCGTTATTGGACCGAATTTCTTACCACGAGTCTCACTCGATATTGTAAAGTAAGGGGCTCGGTTACATACCATATTTTATATTTAAAATGAAATCAGTCATGTTTCACAATTGATACGTCTTTCAATAAGTTAAAAAAACGTTCTTTCGATGGACTAACTACCTACTTAATGCTGTCAAAAGATTTTCCCACGTTACCACTGCCTCTAATAATCGTCTATACGTTTCAAACGAAATCCTCGAAGAACATTCACATCACGCATGGCTAGTACTAATTAACCCAATATACACCGAGACTTGCATACAGGCACTGAATCTATACGCATTCCACGTTATTACTGTCGATTGCATGTCTCGTTTGTCTCTCTCCCTCGACGATATTTGTGCCATGCAGAGTTGAAGGTTTTATTCTACGGCTTGGACGTTTAACCTTTATCCATGAACGTTTCTATCTCGTGAATTACCTGACAATCATTTCACCGAGATCGGTGAGTTTAAATCTATGCAAGGTATTTAACGCTAGGTCAAATTATTTTTATAGATTTTATTTGCATTTCTTATTTGTTTTTTCGCAGTTGCGATGGTGCTATTTCGGGTATTAAAAGAAAAAAGTAACTAAATATGGGATTAAATTCCACTAAATGAAGAAGAATTGATTACTATTCTCGCTCGCTCTTAATATTAATTAACGTTAAATGATAATTAAAGATAATTGGATTATTTCCTGCTTAAAAAGGAAAATCGACGTCTTCTGATATCGCGCTTGCCTGAATAAAAATTAGCATCGATCCTTTAAGGCAATGCTTTCATGTAACGAAATTACTTTTTTAATACGCTATTCTCTATTTTGATTAGTAATTTTTTGTCGTCTTTTAGGCAACACCATAATTTCACTTTCTTAAAATTTCTGGAGATTTGACATCGTCTTCAAATCTTCACCATTCAAATAGCAAAGAACGAAATAAATCATAATGTGGTATATAGCTCGTTTCAACTTATGTGAACAGATTTATAGCACCTCCTCCGGTGAGGGCTTAATGAAACACTGTATAACTCACGGCCCGGTGCAATTAAAGACGTCTCCTTTAGATTAACGTCTGCTTATCGGACTCTTATCTCAAAGGGTAAACATCGACATAATGAGCTGGTCATTACATCAGATTAAGTTGAAACGAGCTATAACATATGTATCTTAACCAAGTTCCAATAATTTACCTAGGTCACCAATCTTAAACACTTTTACAGTCTGTCAAATATAGGAACGCGCTTTAAGGTCAGGAGTGCACTGGCAAAATACAAGCTTCCACAGCGCACCTCATTTACCTAGTGATTGTCATCGTGCGTACGTACATCCAGTATAAATTGCAATCAAAAGATCACAACCACTAAGTGAATGAGGCGCACTGTGGAAACTTACATTATGCCAGTGCAGATCTGACCTTGAAACGCGTTCCTATATTTGACTCAGTGTACAATACTCAATATTGGTTACTTTTCTCGGATTGCATTGTTCAGTTTAGTTACTGGAAAGCGAAATGGGATATATGTACATATAAGGTTCACTACAGTTAGACATGTCCTCACAAATCCCGTAAAAACAAGACTTGAAACTTCTAAGACGGCATAAATGATGCGTCCGATAGAAATGAAGGTGATTAGAAACATACATGGGGGCTCTATTCACGACAAAAACGACGATCTGCAATAGCTGAGTAACATTACTGAAACATCTAAATAGATTAGAGTTTGAAGGAAAATGCAGAACAAACATGTAGATTGAATGGACGACACCAAACTAATAAAAGGGGCCAAATTTAATAAAGCTTGCAGAAGAATACCTAGGGGCAGATCGCTGAAGAGACGGAGTGAATGTTGGACGTCCACTTCGGAAGAGGCAAAACAGGCGATTAGCCTACTAATATGACAAATAGCATATAAGAAAGAAGAAGAAGTTTTTAGTTAGTTTGTTGAATGTACCCACGTTAATGGATGGCCTGGTTGCTTGCTGCAATTTCAAAGTAAGCACTTTCTTTGTAATCCTGCACAATCTATGAATATCAATTTGAAAGTTGCTTAAGGTGCTTCATCTTCTTTGTCCCACGATATTTTACGGACTAGAATGAAACAGTAACAAGATATCCAAGTTTGGATCAGGAATGAGAGTAAAGGTTGAAAGACATACCTGAAGGCAGTAAGAACAGAAGTATCCAATTGAAGTTTTATGGGAGGATCGAGAAAAATTTTAGATTTCAAATGTCATTGAGCAATAAATTTGAAGAACAAAATGACAGGAAAGTTTCGAATAAGAATGGATCCTCAAAAACAAAAACAACTCTGGCACAACAAATTTGTTAAAAAGTGAGGCCAATTCTTCACATTGAGATTTGACAATCTAAAGAGAAGACATGGAATAGAAGATTTGGAGTAGGAAAATCTCGAATTTCATCATCAGCATCACACCAAAGATAGAGCAAAGTGCTAGTGACACACTAAGATCTAGGTGAAATGTACAGAAAATTCAAACTTTGCTGTTCAATTCTTTTTACCTAAAATAGCTTGATAATGCCCTCGAAACTCTACGGAAAACATAAAATGGTCTAAGGTAAACCCAGAGAGAATCATAGGTTCTTGATGCTATAGTATTTGCGTTGGAATTATGCCGTTGTTACTCAAATTGGTGAAGACTCCTTTGCAGTGTCAGAAAACGGCATATTCGATATTCTTGCGTGGTTGGAAATGGTGTTTAATGTTTATTTGTACTTTACAGCAATTTTTACTATCATTAAGTAATGCTGGAATTTAAATAATTGTTTATTTTTACCCACTGAACCCTTTGTTGCTTTTGCTTGTACAAACCCCTCACAACTAATATTGGTTGGTACCTTTGCAAGGTAAAATTTTGAAAGAAGCATACCACCCAAAGAATCAACCAGTTCTTTTTAAAAATTGACATTCTTGTTACGTCAATTTGCAAAAGTTAAAGCATTGTATTAATTAATAACTGACTAGGATCCATAAGTTGAGTTTCTTTTAATAGCCGAGTTGTTTTAAATGCATTTCAATGCCCCCACGTTCTGTGCTATGACGAACCAAATCAGTTTTTGCTTTAGTGTAAGTGTTGTCAACTTCAACAGGACGACTTGAACATTGTTCATCTTTCAGTGAAAAATCACCAGAATATAATTTTGTCAACAAATTTTGATACTCTCGTTCTTTAAGAGCTTCGTTAACATTACAAGACAACATACCTTTTTATGTGCATATAAACGCATATTTTCTACAGAACTACTAAAGTAAAATAATCGAAACTAAAGAAAAAAATTAACATCTGAACGACACTTAAAGCACTAGTGATTTGATAAAAATACGAGCTTGACATTTCGAATACACAAATGATCAAGAGAATCCAATTATAGCCACCACAAATTTCGCACATTTTCAAATGAGATGAATTTTTAGAATCGATAAACTAAAACTTCACTCGTTTGTTTGAATTTGATTATACAAATTGTATTTCCAAGTCAAACTTCTTGTTGACTAGCCTGCATTTACAACTTATTGCCCCTTATCGTTGCTTTTTACAATATTAAAGCTATAAATACCTCAGGAAATCCCATTACAAGTCCAAAAATTGTCTCTTCTCGCTAAGAGCAAACCTTGAAGCACAAAGTCTCCATTTGAACACATGTAGATACCTGGATCAAGCAAAATCACCCTCGTAAGTCGAAACCACCCACCGAGAATATCGACACACCTGCCCTGTTTGATGCGGACCTGTCTCTATAGTGGAGACGAACATCTGCCGTAAGACGGTGGCGCACACGTCGACCAAGTTTGTTCAGTCGTATTTACAAGGGCAGATCAAACAGTCGTAAATTTTAACAACCGCGGGCTTTTGTATCCCTTTGGCTTGCAGAGCGAGGCTTTCTCCGAAAGAAAAAAACTTATCTAGACGTAATTTATACATTTCGACAAAGTTTCGAAGCAAGAGACATAAATTCGGGAAGCTTAAGCGAAGGCCTTTTTATGACGAATATATCAGAAAGTTTAAGTTCGTTAATCGAAGCGATCCGGAATGATTTATTCCGGTAAGTAGGACACGTCATTTCATTATTAAATAGATATTAGATCGGTATTGGATTGAGATTTTGGGGCATTGCGATGCCTTGTCTTTGTCAAAATGGTGAAATGAGTAATGTATGTTGTAGTACAATTCCATTAAATGCGGTTGAAAGCGACACGATAGTTCGGCCCAATTGTATAAAATTGTTCAGAACTAATCGTAAATCAAAATCAAAGGTTGGGCATGTTCTTCGAATTTTTAGGACAAAGCTCTTTTAGCGAGGTCCTGCGGCGAGAAAAAGTGAGACGCTTAAAATCATCAGTAGACGCTTTTATCTTTGATTAGTTCTTTCTCTCACACATGTACACACATACCCATCGCAGGAGCAACTACGAAATGCGCCGCATTTACGCCCCCTCCCTCCTCCCCTCCCCCATCAGATGGCGCTCTTATTATTCGGAGTCGAATTTACTTCAAATTCAACTTCAACTTATTTAACATCGGTTTCGAAATGAAATACGTTTTCTTTGTACATTGTTTATTCAATTATATAGTTTCACCTTTTATTCAAATAAGCATCAAATGCGCAAAGAGCTTCGCACACAGCAATATCAGTCGCTATGTTTAAGACTTTTTTATAAAATAGTATAATTTAGAATTAATGGATTTTGTTGAACAGGGAGACTTTCCCTTACGAAGAAGAAACTGTAAGTATATGTAATTGCTTGTTGGAAGTGAAAGAGTAATTAAAAGCAGAGGTAAGCTTTTCGTCGCATTTAACTAGATAAGCTTGTAGACTGAACACTAATGTCACTACAACGTCTTCGAAACCTCATTACCTCATGGCGAAGCACTTAAACATTTATATGATTCAACTATATAAAGTAAAAAGTATTGAAGAGTTAATAATGTAAATCTTAACTATACAATTAAATATATATAGACAAATGAGTCTGAGAATTAGAAAGTCCTTAATAAACACTTTCTAATGACTATGTTGGTGTATTAGAAGAGTTACAAATCAAAAAGTAAGACCTTCCCAACTGGTATTTATTTGCCGCACGTAGTTATTTCGGAGATGTCCGGCGCGCCTTGGGAAGAGCTCGAAAGGGAAAAACTTTCTTCCGGGTTAAGAATTTTTTGCCCCATATTCTAGAAGGTTTAAAGCATCTATTAAGCCAATAAAAAAGTCGGTTTTCTGAAAAATTTACAGTGGTGTTACCCCTTAACCAAAACTTCGTCAATATACTACAATCTACAGCGGTAACATGTATAAATAATTGCGCATTTTAAAAGGTACTCGAGATATAAAATGGGGGTCGGAACATCGAGGAAGGATTATGAGGGATAATGGCTGTGTGTAAGGTCACGGTATTGCACGTAGGATTGATTGGCGAATTCGTAACTTGTATACGGGATGAGTTGTTGCGGTAGTCATCGTGTCTGTTAGGTGATTATTGTGGATTATCTCTCGCCGAAGCCCTTTCTAAGTGGTTATGTTTAGAATTGGGGGTTGAGATTTATTATCGGGATTCGGGTGTATTACGGGATGGTTTGCATCGAGTGAATGATGTCAGATACTAATTACTTTTGGCTCCTGGCCTAAATTCATCGTCCTCTCCTCTGGTCACCTTTGCTTATTATAGTTTCATTTCATAAGTGATACTTCCATTTTCGGGATGAAGTGTTTTTTGATCATAGCTTACATCTTATTAGATTTAATTTGATCGCCTTGGATTTCGAAGTGATCGTCTCAGGAACGGTACCGTCTGATGTTCGGGAATTAATCAGAGGATTAAGTCAGTTATTTAACGATGTATTTTGTAATCTTTATCATTACTGTGCCGGATGTGCCAGACCTGAAACCGTTATTACCTATACGAACTGCGCTAATTTATATTAATCTAAGCTCGTTATGGATGAGAACAACTCCGACTAGATCCATCACTAACACACGCTCCAAGAGCAGGGTGAGAAGGTTAATATAATTTAAAGCGATCTCGCTTAATGGACGCAATTAATGAGTGTTAAACGTCGTAATTAACTGTAACATTGACTTACATTCGTCTTCTTTAACGACGACCTGGGTGCTTAATTATCGGCACGTTTAAGGATTCAATTTTCACCCTATGCAACTCTAATTTGATCGCAGAAAAGGATTATTCCGGACGAAATAATAAAATCTCCTACATACATTCTCGTGAGTGCATCGTGTAGTACGCCCCGCAACACATTCATTAGTATGCACGGGCCGGATTCGAAACGGACGTGCACATGTTCTGAGGTGGCGTTCTCGGATTTACTATGGAAGAGATGAGACGTAGGCGCCATGCATCGGTTGCTAGCCTTCAGCATAACGTGGTTGCTCCTCGGTCTCTTGCATCTACATAACGAACAGTTGCTATTGTGTATGAACAATCTCTCGCCTCTTCAATATTAATTCGTATTGTTCGCCGGGTAGCGAGAGCACCGTTTGTATCCGTGAAGATCCTGGACGGCGAGAGGCTTCTAATTAGGGAAAATAAGAACGAGATGAAAAGGATTTTCGGAGTCGTTCAAGAAGAATAAGTTTAAAGTACTGTGAAGAAGGAAAAGAGGAGAGATCTTTTTGCATTTCTCTCGTTGCTTCGGGTTGGTGAAATAGACGTATTTTATTCTAGTTACTTTGTTTTTATTCATAATTTTAGTCCGGTGATGTGAATGACCGAGATAAAGGGGATTTCGAGTGATTTTACGATGACAATCTCAAAGTACGTTGAATAAGCAAATAATTTCTTTTTGTTTATAGTGGCGCTGCTTTTACGAAAGAACTGAGGCATTTTGAACGAGTAATGCATGAGTAACAATGATGATTATAATAATATGAATAATGAGAACAATAATCACAATACACAGTTGCCACGATTATTATTATCATTTCTATTATTTCTGAGGTGTAATAAAAGGATGGATGACGTTTTATCATTAAGTAGTGTAAACCTGACTTACGTGCAAGGCGCGGCATTAAAATTCGGAGAAGTAAGGGCGTCACCCCGGTTTACACTACTTAATGATAACACGTCATCCACTCTTTCATCAAAGTTTAATTATTACAGTTGCTATTAAATTAATATACTGGCTTTCATAAAAATTGCAACACCTAGAATTAGTTGAACGGTTTGATGGAAATTTTTACAAACGATTAAAATTTGAAAACAAAATAACATAACTAAAAAGTCTTTTCAATAATGAGTTGTTCCGCCACGATTTCCTATCCACTCATTTACTCGGTGTGGCATGCTGTCAATCAATTGATCAATACCGGCCTATGCTATATCATTCCAAGGTTCTTGAATCCGCAGCCGAAGATGTCTGGAGGGTGTGGGAAATCATTCAGCCGCCTACCAATCACATCCCATACATGCTCAATGGGTGAGAAATCAGGCGACCGAGCAGGCCATGGGAGGACAGCAATGTCAACTTCTTCCAAAAAGCGTGTTGTAGCCCTTGCCGTATGGGGGCGCGCATTATCTTGTTGGAAAATGGGATTTTCCAATCCCCGAAGATATGGAAGTGTAACAGGCTCCTGCACATTGGCTATGTAATCGACTGCTTTTAAGTTCTCGTCAATAAAGACAAAGGTTGATCTGTTACCATAACATATTGCATCCCATATCATCACTCCTTGTGTGAGGGCTGAATACAATTTAATGCCATTCTGCATGGAACTTCTATTCAGTTGCTAGGGTTAGCGGGTGAAACCGCCCTGCACCCCCTCTTAGGAGGGAGACTGCTGAAATCGTGCAGCCTTGGACGTATTGATGAAAGAAATTTAGTTAAATCAACTAAATGGAGGATTGGAAAAAAGTGTCTATTTTGGGTTGGGTTAGTCTAATTACTTAATTTGGTCGTCGCTAAGAGAAGAATTGTTGATGGTCGTCCAGGGACAATGCCATTCTTGTGCCCAGTTCACGCTTTTGTTGCTCCATTCTAGTCTACAGGCACGGTGAAGTAGGGTAAAAGGAAGATACAAAAATAAACGATAGAAATACAGCCTATAAGATTGTATGCGGCGATAAACAGACGACATTGACATTCTGCATCCTACACGTCCCATTCAGTGTATTGCAATTGACCGAGTTGTGGAAAATTTGACTCTCGTGGCCAAAAGTCTTAAACGACGTTCTTCACGATCTGTAGGCTCCCGAGGATGTCCAGATCCAGGTCGACGTTGTTTACCCCCAGATGATTCGATATCTGGAACAACTTCTCACCACAGTTGCAACATCACAATTAACACGATCAGCAATATCTCTAAGAGAAAGTCCGGCCTCTTACATGCCAATAATACGGCCACTTAATTGTCGATAATTTGCAGGTTGACGAACTCTTGGAATTATTAAATGCCCAGAAGGCATAGTTGTCAAACAAATCGCAAAATTGACAGTTATCACGCCATCAATTGTCTTGTTTCATAAAAATTAATGTTACTAAATCCAAACATTCAAACAGAAAAACAAACAATCGATAGGTGGCTTCTATTGAAATTTTAAACATATTTTGATTTATCCAAATATACAATTTTATGAAAACTTAATTAAAATTGATGAACAACTTCCATGTGTTGCGATTTTTATAAAAGCCAGTATATTTTAGAGCTCATTTCCTGTAGGTGTCTTAAAGTTTTATCCATTTTATTCCACAAAATTTGAAACAAGCAAGTACACGCATAACCTGCTTCAAATAAACGAAATTAAAGAACCACCTCCAGGCTAAATACTTCTAGAAAGCGACATCAAAGACTTTCAACGCACGCAAGTCGTACCGAGAATTCTCAACTTCTAAAATACCTATCCATAATTTTCTCTTAGGCCTAATACGCCACTCAAAAATGTCAAGTTACGAAACTGCGCGGGTATGACATACGGAATTCGTACGTTGAATTCTTCGCGCCGGTGCGGGGTGTGTTCGTTTAAAAATCCGAGTAGATTGCTACTACTACGGGAAGGTAGAAGAAAATAAATTGTCGAAGAGACGGAATAAAATAGAAACGGATTCTTCAAGCAGATCACGTAAGGTTATTACGGTTGGATTTACGCCGGCAATCGCTGAAAGATGTAATTTCAGATAGAACAGGTTAGAAGCTTACAAGTATTTTTGATGTTGGTATTAGGGGGCATCGTCGCTGCGATATTTTCTGATTCCGATTCGAATGTCGATAGATCGAAATTAATCGAAGTGTTAGTTTGTGAAGTATGATTCCGAGTACGGATGGATTTTACATTAAGTAAATGATGCCTCGGACGATATAAGACTAGAAATAGTTGTTTGAAATTAGAATTTTGTTTCCTGTTAGAATCGCCGATTTAAATCCCAAAAATACAACCAAATCCATTTGTCAGTAAAATCTGTAACTACTTATTCGCCCATATCTTTTGCTTATATTGAAGGAAATTGTTAGTAAAATAATATAGTAATTCGTGTTTCTTGAAACCAAAAATGAAGAAAGCCATCGAAGTGGTACAATAATTGATGAAGCTGTGGCCCAACAATTTCCAAAAGAATAATCGAGTAGGGCCAGATTCAAAAGCTATAGCATCGGACTACTAAAGCACTTTCTGCGTGAATGGTTGAGGTTGGATATTGCTTAGCTACTGAAGAAGGCATGAACCTTCGCTCTTAATCTAGGGTCGGTCTGATGGACCTTGGACCCTTTATCTCTGTTGGAAAACTGCTGCAAACTAAATTTAAAGAAGGAGAAATAATCATCATTTCCTTTGGATCTGGATGGTCTTTGGGAAACCAGAACGTCAGCTCATTTGAGCGATGACATTCCGAACAAATTGGTTCGAGGTATCACGGACTCTTTCCCACGTTTCTGTTAGAATCTTCTCAAGGTCTCTCCGGAAGATCGGAAATTCCAAATCTCGATGAAACTGTGTGTTGCTTACGATCTGGCAGCGTCATTACAGATTTGCAGGTTAATGTTTTGCAGAGGCCTTCAGTCTTTGTAGACGCATTGGAATGGCTGAACACCAAGGTATAGATCTATAGGACAATGACTAGGGCGTCAATGTGTAGAATCATAACCTGCGAACTGCATACATATTGTGTGCAAAGTGTTGGGTTCTTCAAGAAGATCTGATATGAACGCGTTGAAAAGGCCCGGATTTGAGATGAATCTGCACGCGACGTTGGACCGGTTAGCCCAATGCGACCTAATGTCTGGACTCGGCATTTGGAAATTTAATTGTATGCCTCAAATGATCAGTTTTAAGGTCATCTCTTTATGCTAGGCTATATCAAAAGCAGTCTTTGTTCCTATTGGTCATGCAAAAAGACGATGCCAATTCCATACACAACGTCAGTGTTGGATACTTGGGGAAGATCTACCACGAACGAGATGAAAAGACCCGGACTCGAGAAGGATCTGCACGCAACATTGGACCAGTCAGCCAAATATGACTTAACGAGTGTAGCCAGTGAGGAATTTAAGCCTCAAATGATAAGTTTGAAGATCATTCTGTCAGAGTGTGTCCAAAGCGCTTGGTAGGTCGAAGAAGACGACTCCTATGCATTTCGCCAATGAGGGGAAAACAGGTTGTATGGGCAGACCAGTTCGAAACCAAAGTCGTTGCCAAATTCGGTGAGTTTTGGGCGAGGGTAATCGCCTGCACTATCTTCGACGAGCTGGAGAATATATTTTTGGGAAAGGATCTGGGCTGTTTCGGGCTAAGGTATAGTACCGAGGTCGTATGTTTCCAATGTTAATGAAAATGCTGGAGTAGGAGTACGACGTTGTAGATTAGGTGGAAGTAATCAGTACTAAACGAAGCCCATCTGCAAATTTAAAGAAACAAACTGAATTAGTCCAATCGATATTGCCAGAGATATAAGAGTTCTAGGAAAGCTACCAATGTGAAGATTTTGAAAGAGATTACGAGGAAGAGTAAGTTTTGTACAAGACAGTATCTTGAGACGAATTATGTTCTATTATTATTATCGCTTTAGCATCTCACTTTTAATTAATAATAATCTTTCGAATATTAAATTCTTCCATTTATTTATTTCATCGTGATTTTAATCGATTTCAATTCTCATAATCGTTGTAATACTGAATTTATCCTACGGTAGGTGGCGTGCGTGTGTCAAATATTTTTGGCATAGTACATATATCCTACGATAAGTGGCGCCCGTGTGTATAAACAAATTCAATTCAATTGAATGTAAATAGTTGAGTATAAAATAATAAATATATAAATATAATAAATGAGTTTCCTTTAATTTCCTTTCTTCTGAGGTCGCAGTAATGCGCAACAGATAAGCTAGTTCTTTAATAAAATAGTATATTACATGTATGTTTACTAGAAGCATACATATCCATCTTTTGAACATATGTGCATAATCACAAACTTATAACTCCATTGTTACCCCAATGGTAATATAATAAAGCACTGGGTACATAATATTGACATTCCTGCCGCCTTTTTATTTGATATTTCGTTTCCCATTTCGTTTCTTGTTTTCTTTTTTGTTTTACACTCCATGAAAAATAATATAAATGTAATATAAATAAAAAACTATCAATAACTCGAATAAAGCCCCGGATTTTACAACGGCCTATATATAAACCCCGTAACGTAGAAGGTTGACTGACAGGACAATTGCCTCTCGTTTCCACGTTACAAAGACGAAATCCAATCTTTCCTTTAGCGGAATATTTGTCCGGGAAAGCTTGCAAGGGTGGCTATTTACTTATAAGAATATATTCCCTTTATAGAGGTATAAAAAGAGAAAAGCTACGACGGCGGCGTCACAATAACATATTTAAAAAGGAAGAACCTCCTTTTCTTTCGAAACGAAGTTTGTGGGGATAAAGTGTGTGTGTACGTGTGGGAATACGCAAAAGGAATTTAGATCGGTCATAAAAGAAAAGACAGAAATAGGCTTTCGGATGAAAGGGATGAGTCGACGATATCGAACATCAACTTTAACATTGCCTTTTTTATCATTTTTAATTAGTAAATTTCGCCCTTTACGATTTGGCGATCGCCAGACTGTAAGCTTGAGGGAAAAGAGAGAATATAACTACGAATCGAGTTGGTATATCGCATTGGCAGGTAGAAATCCAATGCTTTTGTGTTATTACTACATCCCTTTTTTTTCAGAAATAACCATACGATTTCAGGCGAGACGTGGTTCACTTACACGGTCTACACATAAACCAGATGTTTTGCTGCACAGCGCGCGAAAGACCTTTATCCATTCGATCGCGTACCACTAATTAAGTCAGCAGTTGCTTTAAATCAAAACACGAGATATTTCATCGAGAATGTGATCAATTCCAGTAATCCCGTGTATCGATTCATTTGAATAAATCCGCCGTTTATGTGCGAATACGTTTCGCCTATGACATAAATATACACATGTACGTATGTGCTTGCAGCTGTACTGCACCGTTGTACAGACATAATGATGTATACGTGTGCGTACGAGCGACTTGGAAAACGGTAAAAAGTAAAAGCGTTTAATTAAGTCACTTTTTGTTTCGGCTGGATCGTAAGCAAATGCGAAATTTGCATGTGAATGAATTCCTGAGAGAAATAAATATATAAAAGTGCAAATGTATTTGCTGCAAAGCATAAACATAAATAAAGCGAGTATGGTTAACAATTTCAAGGACCTTTTAAGTTGTCAAATGGCAAAATAAGATTTTTTTGCGAAATGTTCATTGTAAATGTGGAATGAAGGAATTAGTTGTTGCACATGCAGGAATGAGTATCGTTAATTTTAATAGTAAGGGAAACAAATTATTTTATCATTTTCTGGCATTTTTGCAATGACCTTCATAAGAATTTGGTTCTAGTTCACGTAAATCTTAGAATGCGCTATTGGTAAAAGACAAGTACTTGACACCTTCACCCAATAATCCCATGCAGTATTGCGCAGTATACTTCAGATCATTGACAACACTCGCATCTGTACGCCTGTGAGACATGGACCATGAACCATCAGGCACAGAAGATGGTAGAAATTTGGGAAAGGGAAGTGTTACGAAAGATTTTTGAGGAATGAAAGTGACTGAAGGAATATGGGGGCCTCAAATAAACAAAAAATAATGGATGCATATGGAAAGCCCAAGATCACAAGATCACATCGGATGATTCGAGCACAAAGATCCGCATGACTGAGCCATATTGCAAATGTCAAAAGAAAGGACTGTCAAAAAATGTTATAAGCCAGAGGAGAGTCAGGAAGAAAGCGTAGATAACGCCCAAGGAAAAGATGGATGGAGGCTGCAAAACATGATCTTGAAGACCTGCGTGTGAAAGATTGGAGGAAAAAAAGCGAAGAGCTGGATACAATAGAGACAAGTAACTAGGAATTTGGAAGCCAAAGGCCTACAAAGCCTGCAACGCTGAGTTGTATATTGTAGTATGAATTTTAGTTAATTTTATAGAAAGCAAAATTTATTACAAATAATATTTATAAAATTTTAGTATTATATTAACGAAATAATGAACAATATAATCAAATATATTACCTAGTGTGTGTATAGTGTAATTTGTTTTCTAATTTTTAACCTCTCTCTCTCTCTCTTGAATTCTTTCTTCACTTCTTTCCTTTGGTCTTTTCTTTATTGTACTTCTTTTTCTTTGGTCTTTTCTTTATTGTACTTCTTTTTCTTTGGTCCCTTCGTCGTTTGTAAACAACAACTTCTTTTTTGATGTGGTCTGCTTCTTTTCAGCCCTGGTATTTTATATAACTTTTTATCTGACTATTTTCGTCGACCATCCCATTCCGTCGCTTATAAACAAACTTAATTTCTTTTTTTTTTTTTTCGGCACGTCGTTATAGCAATTTGGAATTCTAGATTTTGAAATGTTTCAAGTGTATGTGTGTGGTAAATGTTTACAACGCTTTTCTATTTCTTAAAGAATGCTTTCTATTAAATTTAATCTTTTTATAGATAATTTTACTAATGGAGTATTACCATACTACAATATACTTCAGCTGCCTGACATAGAGACGTATTTCCGCACCGCTGACTTTGTAATCATGGAAGACGTGACTAAATCACAAAGAGGTTTATCATTCTCTTTTCTCTAAAGAGGGTGTGAAACCTTCAAAAATTGTTCATCGTCTGCAAGGTATATTTGAAGCACAATGCCTGGATGGTTTAAAGGCTGTCATAACGTCACTAAAATATGATCCGATTGTATCCACGTCCACCCTATTCGTCAGATCTGGCTCCTAGTGATTTTGATCTGCTTCCAATTTTGAAACAACTACTGCGGGTTATTCGATTCGAGACCTTAAATGAGCCAAAACTTGCTATAAATAAGTGGATTGCAGAGACCCTGAAAAAGATCCTTGAGAACGGTTAAGAAAATTGTTTGACGTTAGAATAAGTGTATTCAATTAAATGGAGATTATTACATTGTAATTTTGATGAAAATTTACGAAATAAAGAAAATATAATTAAATTCCTAGAACTTCGGAAGCATCCCTAGCAATTATTAATTTCTAAATTATTTTCAAAACAGAAATACGTTCTTCTTCGACTTATGTACATACCCTAATTTTTTTTCTTTCATTTCAGTTGCCAATATCCTTGGAGGAAAAGAGGCGCGGAAAGCTTAAACACATCCCCCGGGGTGGATAGACGGACATCCGCTAGTAAAGCACAAACAGCGCCGGTCACGGTAAGTACTTAATCGTGCTCGAATTCTATGAACGCTGTAGCCAAACGAAAATAATCCAAATCCATTCGTGCATTTTTTACGATCGTCGAACGGATGAAAAGGAGAATGCTTCCTCCTTAATTGGATGTAATTGAAATTAATTGCCTGTTGAATATTCGATGATGTCTAAAGATGTTATTTGATTTTAGAAATGACCAGTTTTTCTTTATGCTGAATTCAACTTTTATTAGGATTTTATTTTATTAATGACGGCGATCACGTTGTCTTGTAGATGTGTGGATACCACAAAACTAATTTCATCAAGGACTCCCTGATCAAAATTATCTAATACGACGGATTTCACGTTTATTGATTCATCACTCGACCGATGTTTAGAGATTACATGTTGGATTGAGTTGCAGTACTTACTCCCTCACAGCTTGATTCTGGCATCAGACGTTCTTTTTGACAATAGCACGTATTCGGGGCATTTTGTACTTCGACGACATTCACCCTCCAACAGAAGTAATTTTGGTTTGTTAATTATTGTTTTATCAACGGATTTTTTGCCCTGCCCTAACTATTGGAACTGTCCTCTTTGATTCGCTTCTGTATTTTCTCAATGTAAACTCACCATAACAATTGTGGGATTGCACCGATGTCGATTGTTGTTTCACTTGGTGGGACCCTCTTTAACGTCGTAACGCGATAGCCTGATAGAGGGTCCTAAGAAATATTCAACGTTTCAATTAATACCCAAGATCTTACGAGAAATTCGACGTCGAAGGTAATATCCAAAATCTTATAAGTAACTCGACATCCTAAGAAACACCTATAATCGTCCCCTCGTTGCCCTCTTCTTCCGGCTGGACGACACATTCTATTTCTTTAGATTAATGTATTTATTTTAGTTCGAAAAAGAAGTGAAAACGAGTTCACCGCGACCTGAGAAATATATAATATAAATTCGTTTGTTATACCTAACCTCAAACCACGTCAATTCCTTGTTAGTTTATCGTTTGAGTTCAGTTTTTCGTTGTAAACGCTACGTTTAATTTCGTTAATTGAGATTTAAGGTCACTTGGCCACTCTAAAGTACACTTTATGTTATTAGGGCTGTTACCTAAGGCCGAGCAGCCAGCATTTAGGGCTTGAGTAGAATTTTGACGCGTTACATTTACTATCAACTCGTTCAGTGGCTGAGTAGTTAAATTTGCGCTTCACAATGCGAAGGTCCGGCGTTCAAAGCTTGGTCGCGGCAGAGCGTAGCAGTTTAAAATCCTAAAATGGATATTACTGCTTCGAAAAGTAAGAAAACGCCACTGGGCGGGCTAGGAGCGGTACAGTATACATATGTATATGGCTCGGTGGCTCCGAACCCTTACACCGAAAGGTAAAAAGGGCAAAAGATATATATATATATACTATCACGCAAGCTAACTTAATTGTATCGGAAATTGTCTTTTTAGTAATCGAAACTTAAGGCCAGTCGACCAAGTATGTAATTTATTTCATTTAGTTTGGATAATTAGCCTTTGAATCAGCTTCAGAGCTTTTAGCTAACTTTCGCTTAGCTTAAGTAGCGTGCAAATGCACCAACACAAATTTATAATTTCCATATCTTGTTAAACTGCTTGGTACAAATTGAATTTTCATTTACTGGACGGCCAGAGCTTTTCTTTTGTTGTTTATTTCCCTCTCGTGTAGTGATGCTTACCTACCCTTAATCTATTCCACTCGTTTTCTAGAGTGCTGATTCCAAAATCCTCCACTTCCCCCCTCCATCACCCGCGAGTAGCACACTAACCTCTTGACCTTGTGATATGTTAACTTAGCAACTAGTACGGACAAGCAAGCTACTCATGTTGAAGAAACCTAAGGGGAGGAGCAAGTGTTTTTTTGTTTTTCTCCGTTTCTTGGAATAGAGACTACAATAACTCTCGAGAACAGCAATACCTACCTCTATTTCGCTCAGTGCTCACTGAAGAAATCTTTTTCTCAAAAATTCTTTAACCCTTAACTACATTGGTGGGATAAATTTTTACCCCCATCTCATATTTTCGTTGATAACTTTGTAACTGTTTTACTGTTCTTGTTCTGGGTCTGCTTTGAATATATTCCATTCTTGTTAAAAAAATATTGGATAAAGCATATTCTGCAAAGCATATTTCATTAAGAACGAAATCACTGTTTTAACTATGTGTAATTTTTCAAAATATAAACATTTGTAATGGGGTAGAAAATTACCGCACGAAAGCACTAACGCTGCCCAAAAATAGGATTAATAAGCACATCCATGAATAAGTCGTCAAGTAAAATCAGACATTTTCTACTTAATTGCCGTTCGTATATTTCTTTTACTTCCTCAACCTCCTCCTGGAATAAATCTAACGGAAACTCGTATCAACACGAACTCATCTTGTCCTTTTGAGAGAAGTTAAATAAAAGAAATCGTATTTACTCCACTTTAAGCTACCGCAACTAGCCGGGTGCTGCATTCCCGTTCCGGTAAAGTAAATCTTTCGCCGGGGGAGTATTGCGCGTCGGATTTTGTGTTAGTCGTCTTCCCAGAGTCAAATAAAACCGGGCGGATAGTTTTCGGACGACTTTTATTGCGAACTAATGTTATTGCCGGCTGGAACGAATGGATAAGGGCGATTATGGGCGGCTAAAGTAAAGAAAATTAAGCTAGCTTTTACCGTAGTAAGGTTTAATGTGCTTATACTGTGCGGTTTTAAAGTAATGGACGCATCCTTTTAATTCGTTATTTGCTCCTTCAGCTTTGTGTGCCGATCGTGAATTGCAAGTAAAAAATTTGAAAATGCGGTCGTAATTGGTTTAGCAATTAAGCAATTGCGAATTTCACTGATAGATGGTTTTGATTGTGTTAACAATTTGGGGGATTACAAACGAATTGTTTGCTTTGAAATTTTACCACAAACAGAACCAAACAATCAATTAAGTTGTGTTGTCCTAGATTCAACAACTAGGCAAACTAGCCCAGTTTAACAAAAAAAAAAGGGACGGGGAATGAAGAAATTGCAAAGCCATTGAGTTCCACGGCTCGGAAAAAATATTGCAGACAAGTTGGGATATGCTGCTGCATGGCGAGAAATTATCATTTATTTCGTCCTTTGCTAAATCCCTTGGATGGTCAAAATTCCAATGATGATGACAACAAATTGTATTTGGTTTGATTCTTGATAATAAAAGCCAGAAGTTTTATGAACGTAGAATTATGAAAGATGCCAAAAGATCAATGATAAAAATGGACAATGCATTACTCACCATCACTGAACTAATTTCGTTTCATGAAGAAAACCGTTTTTAGGTATGTGGTTACCAAACTAATATTTTCCTGTTATAGATCCATATACATATATGAGGGATGTTTCCAAAGTACTAGGGCTTTGACTATAATTGTTTCATTTCGTCAATTGTCGTTAAAATCACAATCTAGTTTTCCAATATAATCTCCCTCGTACACAGACAGATCATTTCATTGCACAAATGAAGTGAACGATATTCATACATACATATGTATGTATCTCCTCGTTGTTTACGCCAGGAAGTGCCAGTTAAGAGCTCATAAATTAGTATATTCGCAAGTTACGTCCTCTGGAAATAGCAAACAAAAATATCGTTAACATGCCACATCCTGAAATTGCACAACTGCTAAACTGCGCGAAATGCCACGATTCGTGTTATTAATAGATGGACGTTCAACGACCCTTCCATTCTCGGAACTCCCTGTCTCACCACGATCGAATATCCAGAAATGATGACGATCGATACGATTCGACTAAATCAAGGTCAATTAATTTTGTCGAAATCTGAATGCGTACGTATAGTTTGAGAGGAAAATTGAATTCAGTGTTAGGGGATAAAAAAATCCGAGATTTTCGTCTCGAACGAACGCCAAACAAAAATATTTAAGTAGTTAAGAATCGGATACGAAGCAGCAACCGAATTGATATGCTACATTTTATCCGTTACTTCGGCCTCGGACGAGGCTGTTTAGATTCCCGAAACGTGCGTCCTGAATTCTTTCTATAAGACGAACTCAACATGCAATTATTTGCGGATTGAATCCAGGTAAAAGGGTCTGGCGCTGGTCACGTCGGTTTTCCAATGCCGAATGAAGAAGCTGGATAGTAATCTTCCAAGTTTTTTTTTCAATTTGTAAACTGCATCTTGATTTGCTAAAGATATTGGGGTTTTACCACGCTCCTTTTACGAAAATGTGAAAGCAATAACTGATGCCCAGATTCGATTTTATGTCGTATTGAATTTGTAAATTACAAAACTTATATGTATCAGATTTTATCGTAGAAAATACCGACCTTGCACCAGTGGGAAGTCGCCACGCGTATGTATCAATTACAAGGAATTTTACCACACTTTGAAGTGAATATCATAATATCTATAAGTAACTGTTTTTTCTAGTATGGAACGAAAAGAAAGTGTTTTAATTATATCTAGATACGTATGAAAATGACATTTTATATTGACATTCCATCATTTTTTTACTTACGTTTAATTAGAAACGAGATTGCGTTAATTAAAATGACTGCGTTTCGTAAGTAATTAATTAACCGGTACAAATTACGCTTTACGATTCGAGATATGCTCGATTTGGTAGTCTACGGGTAATAGTGACAAAAAGGTAGAGCAATTTGCACAACGAAATCAATCAATCGCAATTAACTTTGTCTGGCAATTAAATTAAGGGCGTGGTAAAGGTTTTATTAAAAGGAATGGGAGATAAAGGAGTAGAGAGAGCTGTTTCAATATTAAGATGGTAACATGTGCTGAATAAAAAAATGAGGCTACCAGTTTGGTGATACAGATCAAAATTTATTATCTTAAGCACATAATCAAAAGATACACTCGTCAATCACCTAATTACGACTCGATAATGATAGGAATAAGGAAACGATTTGAAGGTATCCTCAGATTTCAGCTACAATTTTTTGCGTACTATTTGGAACAAAAATCGAACGAAATACGTCTCAAATCGCTCTAGAAAAACACCTTAGTAGATACAAACAAAATATGATGATTTATATACACTAGGGGCCATAAGTGTTTATCCATCCTCAAAATATTCCAAAAACAAGCCAAATACTAACTATAAAATAATTTATTCTGTTCCTATATAAATAACTTTAACAGATTTTCAAACATGTCGGTCGAGTTCCTCCCACGAAAGCTGGATCGGATTGAGATCTGGACTTTGGGGCAGCCAGTTCATAACAAAAATATCCTCTCTGTGCTCCAGTTGTTGTAAATACTCATGACATATCTTGGCAGTGTGTTTTGTATCATTATCATGCTGGAAATCGAAGTTTTCACCGATTATTCGTGTTCCAGATGAAATGGCATTCCTCTCCAAAATCTCCCTATATCCTTCTTTTCTAAGGATACCATCTATTTTGATCAAATCGCCCGCAGAGTTTTCGCTAAAACAACCCGAAATCATGACCTATCCTCATCCATATTTCATTGTTGGTGTAATGTAGAATTCAAGTGCTCGTTCCCCTTCCGATATACGAACAAATTTTCTTTTGTTTGAACCAAAAGTGAGAAATTTAGACTCGCCGGTTCAATCCACTTTCATTCAATCTTCTAACGTCCAGTCTATGTGCTTTCTCGCCTATGCTAACCGTTTTGCTTGGGTTTCTTTGCGTAATAACGGTTTCCGCATAGCAATTCTTCCGCACAAACCAGTTTGGCGTAAACGCCTATTTACTGTGACGACCCTCACTGGTTTTGGGCGCTAAATATTCGGCAGCAATTTCGTTTGCTTATGATTACCGCTGTGCCATCTTCTGCCAGTGTTTTTATTTTTGGTCGTCCGGATAGCTGTTTATTCTTTACACTGCTACCTACTGATAGCTTTTAACATTATAATCAACGGTTCTACCGTTCAATTTCTGCAATCTACTCTCAATAAAGATCGATGTTGTGGTATACCACTATTTGGGCACGCATTTTTATCGGATGATTCCTTTTTTGCCGGCATTCCTTCAATGTTACTCGCTATTTAAAAATATTTTACAAACCCTTTACTATGCACTGCTTGCAATACGAAAGCTGAATGCAAACTAAATTTTTCATTATATTGAAGTGTGGGTGCCGCCTATTATCATACTTTATGACGGTCATAATAAACATTTCCAAGAAACCGGTCTTTATCTAATTCATCTACCTGAACGTGCCTAGACCGCAAAGGATCATATCCGATATCTTTACACTTTAATAATACAAACATTTTCATAGCGATAAAATATCGTTGATTTGAATAATCTCCAATTATACAGGTGGGTAAATACTTATGGTTAGTAGTGTATATGCCGTTACAAGCATTTCACTTTCTGAACATATACGTGCTAGTTTCAGAAATGTGCTTGCATTTAACAAAAATACTAGGGCGAAACCTATAAGTCAAAATTTAAAGCACTGAAATTCTTTAACCTTCCTATACTCACGCATACGGTCTGTGAGACCGACTTATATAGTATAGTATACGTCTTTCATTTTGACGTGAGTATAGGAAGGTTAAATCGCCTCCTTGGAGTTACTTGGAACCCTTGATTATAAATGGCAGGATGGATTTTAATTTAATTTAATCCGCACTTTCAGTTGGAATTGGCAAAATTTTCTGACGGGCATGTTACCATCAAAATAATTCAGTAATACATCGTATATTGTCAAAATTTTGCATTCACTTTATCTACAAACTGCGACCAACTTGACACCTTCATCAAACATCCTACATACATAAGCCACCAATATCTACTCTTTTCGTTTCCACGCTATACGGACCACCCAATCGCAGATGGAAACATATCTCACGTCCCGGCTAAAATATTCGACTGTCAGTAGCAGGCGCCATAAATTCGACTCCCAAACTGTTGCCGACAGACGCCTGCCTGTGACGAGCGATCTGTATAGCAGCTAGTATGTGTTTACGTCGGCCGTCCGGGCTCCGTTATTACTTGTTGAAAGCGTCCGGATCATTTCCTGATTACCGCTGACATTTATAGGGTTACCGCCGAACGATACGGCGCACACATGCGAAAAACGCCGCCGTACAAACACGAGAAGAGGTAGGACGTGGTAGCGAATCGGTGGTCAACGATAAAATCGATTTCAGGAGACACGAGAGAATTCGTCAAAGCGGAGCCGAAGACGAAAAAAAAAAATAGAGCAACAACGGACGATAATTCTCGATATAGACACGGAGAGCTAATGAAGTGAAAATATCGGATTTCCTTTCTTCTTTTAGCGCGTTAGGTGCGATGATGTCAGAGGCGCTTTATTGCCGTGAAATTTTTGACCTTTTGATGGCGTAGGTAAGAGGAAAAAGTAGTAAAAAAATCGAATTTGTTGTCAAAATATTGGTTGAGTTTATAAGAAAATATTCCTGAAAAATGTATGTTCGTTGAGCGTTATACGAGAGCTAATATGTAATATACAATATATGGACAAAACGCATTGATTTATCTTCTTCTTAATCATGTTCCTATCTACCTTTCGGTGTAAGGCTTGGATGGGGATCAAGTTTCCTATTTTCTATATAATTCTCTCCACCGTTTTCTGTCTCCGGTCTGATTCTTTATTCCCTCCCACTCAATTCCCCTCTCTGCCGCTGCTCCCCTGATATCGTCATTCCATCTTCTTCTTGGCCTTCCTTTTTTGTTTTTACCTATTACTCGTGTCTCATACACTCTCTTTGTCAGTCTATCATCACTCATACGACACACATGGCCGAACCATCTCAGCTGATTCTCCTCCACTATTCTCCATATGGGTTTTATTCCTAGGTTTTGCCAGTAATTCTCGTTTCTTATTTTGTCTTTCTTGGTCTTGTTTTCTATTCGTCTTAGGAAGCTCATATCCATGGCGTTCACCCGCGATTTTACCTTTTCTGACCTTGTCCAGGACTCACTACTATATGTTATTGTTGGTCTTATCACGTTTTTCACAATTTCCGTTTTAATCCGTTTTGGCACTTCCTTTTTCCCCAGAAACGTAGTTCTCATCATATAAAACATTCTTGCCGCTTTTTTCATTTTTTCATTAATTTCTTGTTCCATTTTTCCGTCCCATTGAATTATTGTTCCTAAATATTTGTAGTTATTCACCTGTTCTATTGTCCTCCCTTTACATTGCATTGATTTATAATTTTTCAAAATATTCCCCTTTAGAAACAATGCATTCTTGCATCCGTGAAAACCAATCTCCAAAATATTTTGTCCAGTCGTCCCACGTCAGGTTGTTTATTTCATTTCTTAAGGCGTCCACCGCTCCTTCGGCCCATGCGACACGTAATACTGGTAACTTATTGTTTACATGTTGACACACTTATGCTAGAAGAAAGTAAAATAATACCAACACACGAATTCGGATTTAGAGAACAACATTCTGCTATTCAACAAGTACATAGAATCGTGTACCGAATTCATCAGGATCTCGAAATAGCTGGATATTGTTCTGCGATCTCCTTAGACATAGGACAAGCATTTGATGAGGTATGGCATCAAGGGTTATTCTATAAACTGAAAAATAGCTTACCAATAAACTGTTATACATTACTAAAATCATACCATCCTATTCAAGCAGGAGCTCCTCAAGGAAGTGTACTGGCATCTATACTTTATTTGATTTATACCGCTGACCTACCAACAACAGCAATCTTATGTTAAAATACAAGTACAATCATCGCATCAGAATTTCTGCAAAATAATATACACTAAGTTGAAAACTGGTTAAGGAAGTGGGGAATCAAATCAAATGAGTCAAAATCGATGCATGTAACACTTACAACTCGTAGAGGAACCTGTCCACCTGTCAGACTCAATAAGAAACAAATACCACAAAAAGAAGAAATAAAGTACCTTAGAATGCACCTAGATAAAAAATTCACATGGAAAAACATATATTTTCCAAAAGGAAACAACTTGGTCAAAAACTACGAAATTTATACTGGTTAATAGGTAGGAGGCCCTGACTGATCACCCAAAATAAATTACTACTACATATAACACCGTATTGAAACCTATTTGGACATATGGGATTGAATTATGAGGAACAGCGGCCAACTCGAATATAAAGATTATCCAAAGATTTCAATCAAAAGTGCTAAGAATGATCCTCAATGTACCATGGTACATCACTAACAACGACATACATCAAGATTCTGAAGTAATCCCCGTTAAGGAAGAAATCAAGGTACGTATAAGAAAATGGAAGCATAGACTAACAGTGCATCCTAATTATCTTGCAGTTCATAAATTAAAACGTAAAGTGCCCAGTGATCTAGTGTAACAAAACGAAGAGAGCAAAGAGCTACACGTTACTTCCCAATGTCAAAATAGTCAAATAGGCTAATATAAAAGCGACATATCAATGAATATGTTCGCAGCATGTCAATAGCAATAGTTATAAATATTACTTAATGCTCACATGCTTCTGAGAATCGGGCAGATTGTAATGAAATTGGGATATCAGAAAAAAAAATGTTGACACTAACGTTATCAAAATGCAAGACAATCTTACTTCTTGGGCGGTTTTCGCGAGCATTTAGAAAAACTTGTGGTAAACAAACTGTAGTCAACCATCAAGCAGCACGGTGATTCTTCACTGCCACAGTGGAAATATATCCAGTAACTTAAAGAGATGTGACGACCATCTTTTTGTTTCAGTTTTTCTTTCACGATCTACCTTCCACTCATTCTCAAAAACTCAAACTATCCATTATTTTCACCACCGGTAATGAGGTTGTACACCAGACGAGACGATCTATATTCGAAGCGATTCAATGTAGATCCATACCATTTTACAAGGTCTTCTTTTTGAACTGAGGTCAAATTGGGGGAATCCAACGAGTACAAGACTGATGAACCTTCAAATGCTTCTGTAAAATGGTGTTAATTGCTTTGATACTAATTTTTAGAGTTGTTTGAATAGTCCTTACAGTAACATGTTTGTCCTTTGCACTCATACCAATTTGCTTTTTGGTAATTGCCGTTTGTAGCTTAGGAGCTCGAAGTCATTTAATGAAAGTTGACCTCGCAGAAATTGTACCACCACCTTATGGTAGCTAAAGAACGCAACACCAAACACTTGATTGATTTTCTCAAAACATTATACTGGTAAAAAATTTTTTTGCGTGTTTCTTTGATCAAATAGGGCCATCCTTATAGTATTTTCAAGAAGGTGCTGGATTACTTTCTTCAATAACTTCTGTGCTGGTGCTTCTTGCTCATTTAGGATGGCATCGAACCTTGATTTTTGCGTCGCTGGCACGTAGAAGTTTGTTTTTTCGAAACCGTTGCCGTTTCTGTCCATTCTTTTAACATTTTTTGTGTCAATCCGTGTTTAATGTGTAAAAGTGGCAGGCACACTTTCTGTGGATCTATCAGTGGCTGACTGACGACATCTTTTGTTCTTGGAGCGCGCTATCTTCTTGGTGACCATTGTTTTTCTTACATAATGGTTTTATCTATCTCTGCTGTGCCACTCGCACAAGAAACTGTAGAATTGGGGTATGTTCTAGTTGAATAGGAGGCTAACCCGCCACCGTGGAAAATGCGATTGCGGAAAACTGATGGTTGATGAACGATTTCTGACGACGGATTCAACATCAGCATCGAAAAATACATATGAAACAAAAACATTGTTTACCTAAACTTATATATTTTAAATCTATTCAAGTATATTTTGTTTACTATCCAGTTGCATCAAATATGTAAATAACTGGCTTAAAATGTCAAACACAATTTGTTGAAACGTGCCATTGCTTGTTCAAAATGTTCAGCGGAAGGGGAACATCCCTCGTATACGTCATACTAAGAAACCCGTTCCAGGTTTTGGGACCAATTATTGATGTTTCGTCTATTTTTGAGTAAGTGTATGTATATCATAATAATGTTGATCTCATTGGTTTCTGTTGGGCTAGGGCAATAAATAAAGACTAACAATTATTATAAAAGAAAGTTATAGCGATATACAAGAGACTATATAAAGTTGCTTAACGCATCCACATACCAAGAATGCATATATTTAACGCTACGATACATCTACAATACATGTGATCTTTGACTCCAGGTCGGTCCCTTTCAAGTACATACATAATTTACGATAGGAGCCTATGTGTTTGGGTATCAATTCATTTTTAACGTGTATTATTGGTACGCAACGTTTAGACTCGCATTCCAGATCGTGAGAATATAATTATAAAATATGCATAGACTGTCTCTGTAATCATTGTCATCATTTTTTACTCCATAATCTTTGGTTGATCTTGCCATATTCTCTTCCTCTGATCCCCTGACGATTTGAAGCTCTTTTTCAACTTCACCCATTCATCTTACAATATGGTGGATGTTACGGTCTGGAGTGCTCATAGGAAAGAGGCTGATTCTCCCTTTTCCCAAGTATATTTCCTCCGTTCATGAACCCGACAGAGTATAGAGAGAGAAAAGGAAGATTAAGTTTTTATATGTAGTTTTTCTATAACGGCTTTATTAGTCATCCAATTTACGTTAACGCTACGAGAGGATATTAGATAATCGGCTTTCTCGGTAAAATTATACAACCACATACACATCAGTTTGGTTAGAGTTACTTCGCGGAATTCATCACGATAACTTCCTGATCTAAGCTGATTCGCGCGTACCAACCACTAGGTGCAGAAGTCCTATCTCTCTGTCCTGTGGCTATCGTATTTCGCACGGTAATCGCGACGACTTTCCCAGAGAATTGAACTACATACATAAACTGATAATGGCAATGCGAAAATGCTTTAGTTTTTTACACCTTCCATATTATTATTAGCCGTGTCCTGTGTACACGTTTGTAATACAAACACGCGACTTCCTGTCCCACTATTCGGACTCTAACACGATTAAACTAGCAAGTCGCAATTCTATTTACCACGACTCGCGTACAACAATCGCCCGGCTAAAATGTTTCGCACACAATCCACCAATGTAAGTATAATACTTATATGTACTATGTATAGTACGTACTCGAGGCGTATCGAGGTATCACGTACATATTTCTCCACTTACCCAAATACATATCTATCTATCCGTGGTATGCATGCATGTGTGTAAGTACAACTTACGTTTGTGTATTCGAGTCGTCAACAAAACCTTTCAGTTAGCTGGTTAGTATTTGTCTTTAAAGACGTAGAGTATCTTTCATATATCGACGCGTTGCCTCGCGCTACGCTACCACCTTCTCCTCGCTCGAGTTGACGTTGGCCTTTCGCGGTTCGGTAAATAAGGTGTACTATCTGCAAATAATAAGCGGTCTTGCTTTGATTAAAGCGCCCGCATTTGGGAGAAGTGCTCAATGTAGTATAATGAGAGTGTGTGTGTTGAATTAACCGAGAGGATCCTGTCGGAGCGTCGTCATTAGCGAGATGATTATATACTATTGTGTAAGTAAAATATTTGTAATACATAGTATATAATTGCGTCGCGAATTTAATTGGTGTGAAAGAACAACAACTACATATAACGCGGAGAACGTTCAGGTTTCTCATTGGATAAATGCCTTTAAACCTGCTCTGCCAACAGCTCAATTTGAAATTATATTTCTCGTAAATAGTAGCAAGTCTTCAATTGACACGCAAACATTACTGAAGTGGAAGTTCAGCAAGTGAAAATAAAAATTTTAACATTTTCATCTCGTAGATTTTCATTTCTTTTATACCACTTTCACCTAAACCCCAATTTAACAAACTCTAAAAAATCTAGTTACATCGATCGATAACTGGAAATCATTATAAACTGTCAGCGAGATTTACGAGGGACGTTTCCAAAGTTTAGGAATTCGGCTATACTCTTTTATTTCGTCAATTTTCATCTAAATTACAATGTAGTTTTTCAGTATAATCTCCATTTAATTGAATGCACTTATCTCAAAGTGAAACTAACCTTTTTAACCGTCCTCTAAAGACTTCTTTGGAATCTCTTCATTCCACCTATTTATAAGAACTTTCATGTCATTTAAGTCCTCAAATGGAACACCTCGCAATGGTTTCCATTAATTTTGGGAACTTATCTGGCGAATAGGATGGATGTGCATTTGTGCAAGCAATTCGTTTAGAACATCCTTTGTCCTTCGTGTGGTATGGAAACTTGCATTGTCCCATTACAATAACAGACGCTTACCCAACTTCTCGGATCGTTTCTTGCAAAGCACCCACCGCAATGGGCTAGATGAAAGATTAGAATAGTACGAGGGCGCCTTTTAAGTTGTTACAAAGACTAGGAAAGACATTTTTGTTTTGGACTAAGTGGCCGTTTGCAAAAACATTAAAAATGGCGTTTCTTCAATGTTGGTAACTTTCGGTAATTAATTTTTAATATAATCGTCTCACAGCCCCAAAATACAGTAAGCATTACTTTTCCAACCGACGGAACTGTACGTGCTATAAGTGAAGGCCCAGCATCCGATTTGTAACATTCTATCGACTGATTTTTGGTCTCAAAACTGAAGATAATGCAAGTTTCATCAGTAATTATATCCATGGCCCCTGCTAAACGGTCTTGAAGTTGACGAAATGTGTTGCAACTGTTGAGTTTCTGTTCCGGTCCGAACAACCTTGGCATTAAGCGGGCTGAAATCTTGTTCACGCCCAAGTGTTTGTGTTAAATCTCATGAACCTGTAGTGTACCTTATTGGCCTACTATCTTTCAGCAGGTCCTCCACGGCAGCAACGTTTCGTTCATTTAGAGAGGTGCTCCGCCATCCACTGCGTCTAGTGACGTTCCACCAACTTTAAAACGATGAATCTATCGATAGACTGTATTTTTAGATTCTGCAGGCTCTCCAAATACACCTTGCAGACGTTGAACGATTTCTGAAGAATTCACGCCCTTTTTAAATCCAAAGAAAATGTTAAGTCTTTTTGTCTTTAGTCGCATCTTCTATGATTGCATAATCAGCGTTACGGAAATACGTCTGTAGCAATCAAGTAGCTGAAGTATACTAAACAATATTGCACAGGATGGCTGCGTGAACGTGTTAAAACGTTCTTTTGAGCAATCTATAAAATCGACCTAAGTAAACTAAAGCCAAATTCCTAGAAGATATCCCTGGTACATCCTCACCTCTCCATCATCAATTGTCATCATAACGATGCACATTTTGGTACTTGTTTACATATCGAATTGAATAGGCAAAAATGTAATGAAGCTTGAACTGATTTCTACAATTAATTAGAAGATGTCAAATAGATTTTTAGTAATGAATTAAGTAAATTCGAAAGAATTAGATACAAATCCATGACTTTTTCAATTGAATAAGTGGAAATTTAATGAATTATTTTTCTAATGATTTTTTGGAACACATGCGAATCTTAACGGTTATGCTTCAAACACAACCACCAGTACTATCCACGTTCTTGAACTCGCATTTTTAGTTCTCATAATCAAATAATTACCTTCGTTCAAAAAAGACTACTACGTCACAAGAATCTGGTGATTTTAAAAGCACAACAGATTCATGATACCAAGTATTTGCAACAGGAAGTGAATATATTGCGTGTTGCTCGTATAATAGTCGATACAATAGGACAATGACGACTAACAATAAGTTAAGCGAAAATTCCTTGGTCATTTTAATATGCTGTTCTAGCTGGAGTATAAAAATCGCACATATGGAAGTTTAAATCACGTTCATCAATCATCTAATTCATCAATTAGAAGTCGACTTTTCGGAAACATTGAGAAATTGAAACTTTATTAAGCCAATGAAAATGTTACTCAGTTTGTTGTTGCAGAAAACGAACTCCGGACTAATTTGTGGAGAAGATTTGTTTTTAAAAGTTTTCGTTTCGATTTTCAAAAGAGAGAGCGGAATCCTACCGACATTTATGTATGATCTAAGAGAGCATTTTATACTATTCGTGGAATTCGTAAACAAGATAATTTTCTAGATCCCTTTGTTACTTTGACTTGAAATTTGCCTAAATTATCCGTTTCTAGGTAAATATGTTTATTTATATAGGAAATCAACTTAATTATTCGCGAAATTTTTGCAAAATTAAAATGTTTACTTAATATTGAATAACGGGAAATATAAATTTTCCGAATAAACTACGATAAAATAGTCTAAGTACGTATTACAACTTATTCACATTGGACAGTAAGGACACAAATCTGCATTAGAAAAAAGGGAAAGATGTTTTTCAAAGTAGTTGGCCTTTAAAGTTCCAATCGACACGTACTTAAATATATTTAAAAAGCCTTTGTTTTATAAATAACATTAACCCAAAAGTGATGGAACATTACTATGCAAATGGAATTGATATTCACCCCACTCGTGAACGTCTAGTTATATTTGCGGTCATTTACCATTTTGTATTTAGACGTGACAGATTAAAGTTTTGTTCGCCCGCTTATGTAACAGCACTTTTGGTTCAAGTCTAGTCCTAAGTAAATAGGATCCATTGGATCTTCAATGATTTTCATGCGACAGTAATAATGATGTTCGTAACGTGACAATTGCATATGAGTTTCTTCAACAAAGCCGACGAAGTTAGTTTCTTGGACATCAATTATAGCATTTGGGAGCTCTTATCAACACCACCAACTAGACCTTTTTTTGTTAACCAATTTGAAATTACAAGGACTGCAATTGTTATAGCTAAGATTTAGGGTTATTTCAAAAGATGCTTACATGTCAGATTGAATAAAAAAATTCAATGTATTGTGTCGGTTCCTTGCAATTCTGGATGATCGACAGCGATATGTTACAACTCATTTTTTTTTATTGTTTGGTATGCCATGTTTTACTTTTCTATTTGAATAAACCGGTGTATCGGGCTGTTTATTCCTTTTTTGCTTGTTTTTTGCATATTTCTATTTCACTATGAGTCGTTACAACCTCCGCTTTTGGAGTAAGTATCTTTTCCATTCCTATTATGACATGCCTACAGACTGTCTCAACCTGGGGAAGTAGAGGCTTTTATGGACTACAGTTCCCCCTTATTAACTTTAACTAGATACCATTAAATGAAACACTAAAATTATCTTATTACAGCTGTCCCCAAATAGTTCTTATCGTGATCCTCGGTTATCATGATTTCTGCCATGGACCTCTATACGACAGCCAAACAACCTTTTTGGACAACTAAATAAAAAAGCGCGAGCTTTGTACTTAGAGAATATATTGTCTATACATGATATAAAGTAGGAGTTTAGTGTGAATTGTGAACCAGCAATTCGTTTATAAGTTTCTCAAAATTTGGTTGTGTGTTATCTTCTGCAATCTTTTTCATGGCCTCAAAGAACGTTTTCATCTACCAACATGGAGGACATCGATTTACTTCCAAAATGTCATAATTTCCTAGCTATGTATATTTATCTCTGATCTAAGACCATATATTTTATTCTATTTATACGCAATGCACAAACGAGATAATTTTCTAAATGAGATCATCACCATTCAGTGAAATTTCCTAAATTGTTCATTGTCAGGTAAATGTGTTTATTTATATAAGAAATAAGTTTAATTTTCCACGAAATTAATGCAAAAGCACATTGTCATCAGAATCAATCTGAAATAACATTTAAAGTATAAATTTTCCGCTGTATTCTTAAACAAAATGTCGATTTAATTTATTAATGATTTAGCAACTAAATAGATAATTACGTGTTATACTGATAGACTTTAGGCTTTAGTGGAATTTTTAGGTATGTTTACATATTCGAAATGCGAAGATAGCATAGTTATCTAAATATGTACGTAGTTCTTAGCTTCAATTATTGTCGTCCAGAAAGTAAAATGTGTCTATCAATTCTGTACTTAGGTTTGGTATCAGAACATTAACCAACTTGGTTTGTGCTATTTGTTCAGTTTTCAAGTATCGAGTATGATAATAACTGCTGAAATATGCATTCAAAACAATCAAAACAAACATTGGTATAGTGAGAGTAAAGACCATTCATTAATTTTTAGAGTTGGTCACCAATAGATCAACCACTTGAACATTATGATCTTTGTTTCGATCTCCAATAACACTCTCACTTCCGTTCGAGCAACTCCGTGTCCTCCACAAAGGCTACTACTCTTACTCAAGGGAAGTCTGACTACAGTAGATCCTTGCCAAAATGCTTCCGCCCTTTAGTTCCTCACGGACACAGATAATATACATAGTAGTTTCTTCCTGTGGTTCACATCTTTTACATCAAGGTTTGCTTACCACTCCCATGTTGCATATAGACTTTGTCGAGGGGCAATGTCCAGTTACTAGGCCGGCAATAATCTTAATATCTTTCTTGCTTGTTCCAATTAGGTTAGCTAAGAATTTAGCATCCAGCTTATTTAAAACTGTCTTAGTGTGGAATTGACCTTCAGCCAATTTCCATTTCTTTGAATTTTCACTTTCCAGTCATAACCAGATCTGCTGATATTTCCCCCAGTTTGCACTTGGTAATAGGCTTCATAACGGCTGTAATAGTTACCTGACTATCTGTCATTATGCTATAGCTCGGGTTAAAAAACCGTCACATGTTTTCCAGGCTCAGTGATATCCTCCTTCAAATGCACAGTCCACAAATACCAACCTCTGTGCACTGCTTCAATTGCGACCTATTCATATACCAAACCCTTCCATTCGAATTTATCAAATGATTCCTACCCCAGTCCTTAGTCGGTGATGAAATATTTAGTTTATTTGTGAAAATACCACCAATTTCGATGATTTTGTAATTTCCCAATAAAGTAGTTCTCACTTCTACTATGCGTATTCGGATAGCTTCATATTGTTCCTTCTTCTGTGCTTGATCAAAAGTAGTTATAAAGAAGAAAGTTATGTTTATCTGACCAACAAACACACACGTGTTCATACACAGAAACGATGGAAATCACCAGACAGTTAAGCCTGAATTTGAGTGGCCCCAGCAACAGAAGTATTCACGTAAAAATAGGTATAAAACAAGTTGTGTCTAAGGAAAAAAATATATTAAGATGTTAGAAAGAATACGTAAAGTTGTATACCAGTAACACACGTCAAAAATGAATTGATACCTAAACACATAGGCCCGTCGTAAACTATGTATTGAATTGATTTAAAATAAAAGAACTTTCATTTATAGTAATTATGGATCTTTATTTCTTGACGAATCAATCTTAGAGCTTACGGAGAGCGAAATAAAAAAACTCAACATTCTTTCTATTGAAATTATTTTCACACGACAGAGTAACTACATCTTCTTCGCAACATGACAATTACATACGTAGAGCTTCTTCAACGTCCTTCGGGACACCAAAATCGCATTTTATCGCTAACGACTCTTTAAAGCTCGCAAAATAGTTCCCGTATTCCGCACGGTAACATTAGTAGCTGCATCATTGTAATCGGTAGCGGGCGTAAGCAATTTCGTAGACTCATTTTTATGATTAAAAACGGCGATTCGGTGTCTCTTTAATAGCCGTCGTAAATCGCGAAGTTTTACGAGACCGGAATTTTCTACCGTACGCTGTGAGGTTAGACCCGGGATGGTGTGTTGTCTTAATCTTTGTTTTATTTAAAGTTTTATGTAAGGGAGAGCCAACGTTATCCTAATACGGAAATGGCGTTGTTGGTTGTAAAACGAAACTACGGGAATATGTAAGATTTAAGGGTTTTGAAGATGTTATGCTTGAAAATCGTAGCACAATCGAACGCGCAGATATGTACATGTTGGATTAGCCGAGATTTGTTCTGCATACATTGTGGGATTAGTGTTATAAGTAGAGACCGGATTATATGTTCATAAACTAATTCTATAGCAGACTATGATTTGCAAAACAAACACGTAATTTGAATAAAATAAATAAAATAAAATTGTTTTGTAAATTTATCAACTTACCATTTTACCACACGCTTCGCCGAATACTGCTTCTTCGTTCAAAAGTAATTCTGGAACAGTCATGATCCAGGAGGCTACTAAATCGCTTTTCACTTTTGGCATTTTTGTATAACACTCGGTAACACTTCATTCGGTGTTTGTAAATGATGAAAATGTTTAAATTATACATGCTGATACGTATACACCCCCTACCAACTTATTTTTAACCAATCTCAAGTCACCTTTATTCGTTTAATTTCCGATTGTTATTCTTAAAAATCGCAATAAAATAACCTTTGCTCTTCGGTATTGAACATGATATTTCGTTTGGAAGTTTAAAAGCAATTAACAATTTCTTACAAAAATGTAGAAAGATAAATTTCTTAGAGAGAACATTCATCCCTATTTAAGTAATATTTATTTTATTATATTGAACGAAACATCTGTAATCGTATAATGTAAATTTCCCAGAAACTCGTCTACTATATTTTTATAACAATAACGCGATTTTCAAACGGAAAAATATGTCGAATAATTTCAAATATGTTAAAATATTCGAAATATGTGAAAAAGAAAGCCAGAATATTCTAAATATGTAAAATTAAATTAGTGCCAAACACTATTATTTAATTATTATAATTTAATTCAGGTAGATCTTAAAGCGTTCAATTGTACCGTTGATAGTTATCGACATGCAAAAACCATATAATCCGATCTCTGGTTATAAGAATTACATTTTCAAATTTCAATCCGTGCCTACGTCAGCATATTCTATAACGGACTGTCTTGGGTGCAATCTTTCGAGGTACTCTTACTATTGCTATCTTCAAGATAACTGCTGTTTCATTTTTGTTTCCGCACGAACAATAAAAGGACTATTATTTCCGTAACCATCCCTCTAACTTTTTACACCGCAATAACAAAGAATTAAATCGCAATCTTAAGTCGTTACGACGTAATGTCCGCTCTCATAAAATACGCCTTACACGTCGACGATAACGCCTTTAAAAACGACGAGCCTATTATGTAAATTCTCGCATATCGTCCGCAGGGTAACATCCGGCGGGGTTCATACCCAAATTATCCTGGAACCGGCGCGGCGACCCTCCGACGAAGTAATCCGGCCGCTTTCCTCGCAAACTAACGAATTAATATAATTTCAGGGACTGTTTGACCGACGTTTAATAATGCAAATGGGACTGTAAGCTGCGTACGTTATTACATGTTGTCAGCTCATATTATGGGATAAGGAAGGTGGTGGAGAAGGTAATGAGACGCCGAGGGAAGCTAAGGCTCTCGATGGTTCTAAAAGGTGCAAATCAGTTCGAAGCAATTGGTTCCCCGTGGGAGCATGATGAATTACTGATTAGTTAAAATTCAGTTTTGGAAGGGAATATTTTATTTCGAAACATAATTTGGGCCCGCATAAATATTGGAAGAATCGGGGCTTACATTCACAGTAATTTCTGCCCTCTTTTTCGTGATAAATCTTAAAGCGACTACATACACTATCGTCCATATTATATATATATATATATATATATATGTATATCTATATGTAGTTCGGGCATTTAAGTAAATTTATAAAATTGGAGAATATTGACATACGACAAAAATAAGAATAATTCAAAACGTATAATATTGAATTTATTAAATGTTCTTTTCGTCGAAAAAACTCCTTTTGCACGAAGGGTGCCATATTTCAAACACTGTATTTGCAACTGAAATATTGATTATAATATGCAGCACTATTAGGACAGAGTAATGTTAACTTCTTGAGCTTATTTATTAATCATACTCATACTGTCATACTCATTAGAATGTCGAAAATTTGAATTATTATTTTATGATTTTATTACACAGAAATTCTGAAGGTATTTGTCCTTTGAACTAGAAACTTCATATATAATTTAATATCATAACATCATTTACATTTCAAAGTAATAGTACAGTCATTACGAATACATTACGGAATCTTACCAAGTGTCCAACCTAATATGGACGGTAGTGTATATCGGAGATACCTGCACTAGTCACTTGTATTCATTTAATTAATTGAGATTTAGTGATTTACGCGTCATTGGGAAAACTTTAATTAGGTTGTAACATCAGAAAATGATAAGGGAGAAAAAATTTCAGCAAGCAGTATATTTGAAGGGCCAACTTACGAAGTCATCATCATCACCATCAATTCGTACTTTTCTATTTAAATTCTTCATATCTATCTTTGAAATTTGATGATTCGAAAGTAAATTTCGCCCTACTTCGGCAAATCCTTAACGATTAAAGTATCTCGATATCCACGATTCGCTTTCTTGTTCATCAATACGGCGTCATTGACATTGCAAAAATTATCGCGCGAGAGGAAAAAACCTCAATTTCTCTCGTTCAAACGATTGTAATGCTAACTGTATCTCGTCGAACGTAAACAGAAGCAAAACTATCGCGCTGGAACGCGAAAAAACGAGCAAAGGGAATCGAATCTCGCGAGCGGAAAAAAGTCCAAACGTCGATTCTGTTCTCCGACTCCGGCGTAGTAACTTGATTTATCTAAAACCAATAGAATGTGGCCGTTCGCTTGCTCAATAACGTAGAACGGTATGCATCGACGTCGACATCCCAGCTCCAGTTGGAAGAAATTCAATTACAGTTATAAATCGTATTACAATGGTAAGTAAGATACGGAGCTTCTCGCTAATAACGACGAGGACGAGAACGAGGAGGACGACGATGACGACGACGATGGCGGCCCCCACGGCTCTTTAATTGTTTTGTTTGCTGTAAACGACTCATGAAGATAGCGAGAATCGATAGTTGCCAGTGTTACCTTACCTGGATAGAAACGTTTCTCGTTTTAGAATTTGTTCCCTTAATTGAAAGTGGAGCGGAAAACGACGAAACGTAATGAAATGACGGTAATGTGAAACAATGAGGGAGGAGGACGCTTCTTAAGAAATTGTTTTAGCAAAGCATTATTCGATGTCTTTCCGTTTGTTTTTATTCCAAAATGAAATCATCGTCTTCTTCTTACTTACCTTCATCTTCTACTTCTAGATTGTTGTACTAATTTTTCGAATTCCTGAAATGGCCTTTGCTTTCTATTAATTCCTTCAAATTCTTGAGTCAATTAAGCAAAGCACGAATCATCACCAATGTCGTTCGTGTGCCTTGCTATACTACGGCCACGGTAGAGTACCACAGGAACAATATTCAAACCGAAAACTAGTAAAATGTGTGAATTCCTCGCGAGAATTAGTATAGGGTTACGTCATAATGTTAAGTATACCTGGGATTCGGCACTTGTTCGCTGTATGATTTCAAATCATGAATGAGTTTCTAGTAGGGAGGAAAAATTGTTCAAGATGTTGACGGTACATCAACGTCAAATGACCCTTTTACGAGATTTGTAGTAACGTAATGATCTTACTATCTTTCACGCCAGATAGTAGGCAGAGAAATGTATTTCCGAGTAGAAGCAAGAAGTTTAGTTTGCATGAATGGAATTTAAGAAATCGCAGTTCATACGGCAAGCTACGATTTGAAGATGCTAGCCTCGTTGCTGCCAAACACGTGCCAACGAATTAATTAAATAAATGTGCAGTGGGGAGTTTTACCGTTGTGATATAGTGTCAGTAAATATAACTGATGCTAAAATCAAAGGAAGAATCTTTGCAGCCCCTTAAATACGTGAATTGCCTAAGACTGAAACTTTTAACAGGATTATTAACATATTGACTGCCATGGCTATCATATTTAATTGCCAGTGATGTTTCCGTTAAGGCTTTAGCTATCAAATATGATAGCCACAATGTATTCACATGCCAGGCCACAGTTATTAAAAATTTATCACTTACACTCAAATCTTGTAGTTTGACTACTGACCTCTCCACCTCCGCAATGTGCTACCATGATGATACCCATGATCCGTGCTGAAAGAACTTGTGTTTAAGTTTCAGCTTTTTTTTTGATAACCAGACAAAAATTCATCATTACCATTCCAAATTTAGCCAGATTAAAAAAACTCTTTAACTTAAAATGAATGTTGAATACTACGTATTATGAAAAAATTGAAATTGTTGCCAGAAGTTTTTAAAGTTGAATGTTTTCTGCAAAGAAAAAATTGATCAGGAAATTCATAAGTTTGTTTCAATCAAGTTTAGGGTGCCAAAAATGCATTAAAGTAACGAAAGGTTGCTTCGAACACCAATAAAATACTTGTGTAAAAACTAATTTTGCTTTTCCTGTACGTCAAAATGTACCGGTTTTTCACAAATCATGCATAGAATTAAAACAGAAAAAGTTCACACTAGATAAAGCAAAATTTGTAACAGAAAATATCTTCCTACTATCACAGGAAAGCGAAAATTAATTTTTAAGGTGTCAGAAGGGACCGATCGGGGAACTACTGAAAGTTAACCGTCAAGCCGAATGTTATTATTTAGACTGGCTTTTAAAGCTTTTTGTTAAAAATGAAAAATAAGAAAAGGAAAGTCAGAAACGTGACCGATACAGTTACAGTGCGGATAACCCACCTCGTTGGTGATAACGATAGAGATCCAGGCCGTGCTAGCCCAATGGTAACGGTGTAGGTTAAAGATCGAGAATTTAGTAATAAGACGCCACTCTCCAATTATATAACTGGATAACCTCTAAGTGTCTGGAATCAAAGAGACCCTCCAGCTTCCATAGTAGGTGGCACGAGATTATCCGAACCGTCTATGTTCTTGATTTTTATTCTGCCGTGAAGCGACCAGCAGAAATACTCGAATACTATTTAAAAATAACTTAAACGAAATAAAAGTAAAATGAATTCAGGCGAGAAATTGACGTTTAACAGCACTTTATTGTCACTTGAGGTGTATCTAACAAAATCAATGAAACTAGTTCGTTATCTGGTTTACACGCTTTGGGTAACTGTTCGAATTCCAGCGGCCTTACAGCCACCTTACAGCTTTAGCTGGACGTAATTGAAAACAAGCATATATTCAAGTGAGAAGTACTTGTAATCCCCCGTCTTAAACTACTAAAAAAATTAAATACAGTACTAACTAGCCAACGTAACGAAAAACCCTTTTTATTCGAAAACCAATCTGAATTCCCCCTCCCTAAAAATACCAAAATAATTGAACGTTGACAAAAGTAAGAAAACCCCTGTTTACTCGCACACAAGTCCCCAATTTCCTCACTCTAAATTAACTACAAGATTCTAGGAACTTTTTCCACAACTCAACCTGTCAAAAAAGAAATCAAATAAAAGCGGGACTTAACGGAACGTTATTTCCTGTTGTCGACGTCCGTACGGCGTGGTATTCGATATCGAGACGGAAGTTGTCCAAGATGGCGGGTTTTCTCGCACTTCGTATAAAAATGTCGAGCAACCAGCAACCTGAAGACTAAGTCGACGCCTAGCTCCTACGATAGTTCTCAAATGTTCTCGAAAATAAAACTTAGGATATACTAGTTATCCTAGCCTAGCTCACACTAGGTTACTAGCCTGCCCTAGTTATACCAGCTGACACTAATTCCCTACAAAAACGTGAGAGATACGATAAGGACATTGTAATTAACTTGCAAACTTCAGGAGTAACAACTCCCCGAGAGTCTGACACGTCGTTACTCCTGAAGTTTGCAAGTTCCGTTGTACTCGTTACTTCCGCCTGACTGATTGTAATTAACAAAAAAGAAAGACTCACATCCAATTGAGGAAAAAGCAACGTGGACGATTAGTTTGAACAGAAAAACTTGGAGAAGTGAAACTTCTAAATGCACCCAACGATACTATACACCTCCCACCGTCGAATTTCCGTGTATATCTTCGAAAAAACAAGTCTTAAAAACGAAAACGGAATAACTTATTTGCGGAAACCGATCTGTTCTTACTCAACGTCAGAAGCTGAATCTCCACGCGCGCATACAACCGGCGCAAGCGGTACCACAAACCAAACCGGGGCGCCATCTACGGCAAAAGTTAGAGCTAGAGACCAAAAGTAATAATACAAGAAACTGTAATAATACTTACAAAGGTTAAGTAAATACTAGTATAGGGGGTGTAGGTTTAATTTCATTCGCCTGCTTTGAATCCGATCGATGGTTGCGTCATGCGAGAGCTTCCCATAAATAAATCGGTACCCCAAAACAAAACTTTTATTTACCCATTGCTTTCTCTTTTACACTTTTTGATTTACTTTTACCACATATAATCTTGTAAATAAATTTGACGCATAAGTTGTGAAAAGTCCTGTATAACGGGCAGCCCGTATTCGAGTTTTAGGAAAAGAAAATGTGTATAATAACAAATCACCAAAAATTTGTCAAACATCTGTTTTTCTTTCTTTCCACATTTTCTTCCAGATTTTCGACCGATCCATTCAAAATCCAAAGTGCTCCGAACAATCACTTCTACCACTCTATCCTCTGACAAATCCTTTCGCCCTTAACGAAAGCAACCCGATCATTAATTACTTTAATCTCGTTCCATTTCATCACTGCCCCCTCGTCGACTAATTCGTCGCCCTTCCCCCGAAACTAAACGGACACAATTCGCCGATTGCCACTCGGAACGACGTTTCTCCGCAATTCGGATTCCCGCAGCACGCGTCCAATTTGCGAACGAACTCGTCGTCGGCGAATTAATCTGTCGAAACGCGCATTAACCATTTACTCCTCCGTCGCCTCCGCTCGCCCAAAATCTAATCCTCATCACATCACCCAACTACCCGACCGTCGCGCTACGCCGTCTTCCATTTCTCCTTTCTCTCGAACTTACTTCGCCCGACATGCAAACTAATTTAAGCCCATCAGTTCCTCTGTTTCGCTGTCAGTTGTACTGAAACCGTTTTCTTGTTACAGCCGCTGCACGAGAGCAACAGACGTCGTTCGCCGGTGGGTGGCGCGTCCAGGCGCGCTAAAGCGACGTCTACGCCGCAATTACTGGATCCACCGGACGTGGAAAATAGGTTAGTCGAATTTTGAATGTGACGTGTCTGTGTTGGATGAGAATTCTAAGCGCGATTGCTTAAGTAGAATGAAATGACTCGTACTCTTACCACAACAATTTGGATGGACATCAAATACGTATTTCTACAATTCAGTTATTATCTTCAGTGGAGAAAATAAGACGAAATAAAACGTCATTCAAATTGGTATCTATAAAATAGATAAAATTACCCTAACCACACCTTTCTGAAAAAATCCAGATACGTATTTTGGCAACTAAGTTCCCATCCTCAGTGGAAAACTGGGGCTAATGCCCAAGACGAACACCTCACAACGAATACCGTACAACACCAAAACACTGCACAATGAACATCACACAATGAACGCGCGAAACACACCAAAACAATGTTGACAGTGTCAACAGTGTTACTGAATTCCCCAGTTTTCCGCTGACGATGGCAACTTAGTTGCCGAAATACGTATCTGGATTTTTTCAGAAAGGTGTAGCAGGGGTAATTTTATTTATTTTATATATTAGTTTAGCCACAGTCTCCTTATTTTTATTTGCAAATTAGCATAAAATAATGGTTGTTGTTTGATGTAAACCTTTATTCCCAGAATTCGTTATTCTCCTGACATTTCTGAGGGGAAAACCCTGACCATCACAAATTTTTGTTCAAAAAATGCGTAGATGTATTTGACTGCATGTAGAAAATGTTTTTCCGTTCCTTCCAAGGTATTTTGTTTGCGAAACCAAGGCATTTGCAAAAATGAGTTATAAATCTGTCACTTCGTCTGAGAAAAGTCAGATTCAATCTTAAGCTTAATTA
This sequence comes from Chrysina gloriosa, assembly GCA_038088585.1. Classification (NCBI taxonomy): domain Eukaryota; kingdom Metazoa; phylum Arthropoda; class Insecta; order Coleoptera; family Scarabaeidae; genus Chrysina; species Chrysina gloriosa. The sequence goes on along the minus strand of CM076093.1, from coordinate 21,223,454 downwards.
GCGATTCAAGCCGTTTGAAACGTCGGTTTTCGACGATTAATTACACCGTTTCAATCGGAGACTGTAATGTAATCCATATAAATCACTCCGCCCAAAAGCGGCGGGGGTCATCATTGTAACTTAATCCTATTATTGTGCAAATCCGCTTCATTGTATAATATTAGGGTTTGACCCATTGTTCGCGCAATTGGGGGTAGAACATTACAAAGTAAATATTTCCGCTCGTATAGTTCCTATTGGAGTTCTTAGCTTAAAGGTGTTTTCCGTCTTGAAGAATCGCTTATCACTAAAATTATCACGAAATACTTCCATACTGATTTACATAGCGAAGAATGCCTAATAAACGTAGAGGTTTAAGCAAACATCTTCTAGAAAAATCATATTTTCTTTCTATCTTAAGGATATCGTTTCTGATCCGCTGCACCAAGGCTCAATGGCTTATTAGAGGTGCTCACAAGCGCCAACGAGCAGTGGCGGAGGTTCGATAAACCTTCAGTATAACTGCGAGTCTTAATGAGGTCTGTTGTCTATACATGTACGCTTCCGTAAATACTATTTCGCAGTTCTACGTTTGTTTCAAAAATGCTGCCTACGTCGCGAAAGCGACCAATGTTTTATTTCGTGTGCAAACTTTTATGCGTGTTACTGGCTATTGGCGCAAATTGGGCAACTTTACTTATTGTGCATTCTACCTAGTCTACTCCATCAGTTCGGTGTCCCTGATTAAACCTACCAACCTTGCTATCTCTTCTAACTTAAGAAACCGAGTTCTAAAGTGTTTAAGTCCGACATTACTCAACCCGTGGGACTCACAAAAAGACATGTTGTAATGTCTCAGGCGCAACAGATCGGGTAGTCCACTAATCCTATGACGTGAATGTGTTTGCTAAAGGCGTAGTGCCCTGTTAACAGTTTCACAGCCTTTTACTGTTTGCCTCCTGTTCTTTTGCAAAGCAACTGTTCTATTTTGACATATGAAAGTTCCGCAATGAATAGGCAAAACTGTCTTTCTATGTTTTACATACATTATTTTAGCAAATTTATCATTTCAGTTCTTATTGTTTGGTAAAGAATTCCATATCTAGGTCCGCGCCCTACGAGTTCTTTCATTGCCCTCGCCTCTGAAAGGAGGTTCGCTGTTTCGTTTCATTGCCTCGGTGTTCCAGTACCTGCTACAGATTAACTTCTGCCACAACACAAGTACATTCCCACATTTCTTGAGAGGTCTAGGTTGTATTCGAAATGATATAAACTTATTTCTAATAGAAATGCCGGTTCTTCGGAAGAATCTTGAAGGAATCTTAAAGAATCGATTTCCCTTCATTTCGTCGCTTTCTCCGGCTCCTGTCTGTATAGATTTATAAAAAGAACGTGAGGTGCCGTGGGACCTGTGCCTGTAAGAGCGACCATCTTTACACATCTGACAACTCTTGTTACTACTGTCAACTAGTAACACGCAAACGACTCTTATCTTTGTCTCGTCTATCCCCTATGCGCGATTGCGCCCGCGCATGACGATTTCACCGGCGTACGACAAAAAGCGTCTAGTGACGATTTCAAGCGTCTCACATCGAGGCGTCTTCCAGACTTCTTCCCAGTTAACTCTCGCCGCAGAAACGAAATGTTACACGATGCCATGTAATTCTCGACAAAATTCGCCGTTACGAATCGTTTAGTAACAAATTTAAAATTTCCCGATAGAAGATTTTATATCGTCTACTTCTTCACCTCAAGCCCTCCGTATACTCTAACAGGAACATGCAAATCCAAATTACGAACACATTTTCGATAAATGTCGTGTATGTCCATTAAATTTCCAATTTTAAACTCCTCGCCCAATCTTTTATTTCGAGCTTCGCCCGTCTATTTCTCCTCCTTTCTTTTCCTCTTCAAAATCCTATTCATCCCAATTCGAAAACGACCACGGACACCGCCGCTTGTCTGCTCGCCCTCCCGTCCGTTCGCGTCGCCTTCGCGTGTTCATTTTCCGCGCGTAATATCGACTCGAACTGACGTCTTATTTTATTATTTAGGAAATGGAGCGAGAAAACCGACGTCACGGCCGACGTTCACAGCCGCCTCAATTCGAAGGAATTTTCGTCAAGACGCAATTTATCAGGTAAGACAAGTGCGATCCTTCCATCCTGGGGGAACGTTCGAATTGGCTTGGTTTTTATGGGGTATGAATTTTATATATGTAGTACTGGTAGCGAGGGGAGCGAGGTAGATGGGTGAGGATTGAGGATGTGACCAATATCGTAATGAAGATGGTTCATTCTTGATGTATTGAAACGTAAAGGAACAACATAACTTTAATAATTGACGTAACGAAAAGGGTAATTTAAATCCGCATCTGATTTACTAAGTTTTAGTTTATAAGAGTGGTAAGCACTTTTAAATAATGATAACCACAATCATTAAATAATTGTCGGAGACTGAGTTTTAGATATAACATTAACTTGTAGTAATCGTGAGCTGACAATAAATATCTCGCAGAATGAAATAATTAAGTAATTAATTTAATCAATAGAACGTGAAACATATTTTATTGTCTTTGCGCATTGGAGACTCCTTTCCATTTTAACTACAGTAAAGGGTCGATAATCTGAACCGTCGAAAATCCAAACCAAACGACATCGACTAAATTCTGAACGATGACGAAATTCTGACTGTTGTAATAGATGATGAAGCATCTGTAGATGAAGATGATGACTTAGCTGAAAACCAGGATCAAGAGGGCTCCTCACGCCGAAGCGCTGAATTCTGTAGAGACGACTCTAGATTGGCTGGAGAAAATGCCTAACTGCACGGTAACACAGCTGTTTGTCTACGAAAAATTAGACAGTTGGTTGCAAAAACGAATCTCAGTAAAAATTGAAAAAGTATCAAACACTTTTTAAATTCGTCGTTTGTAGTTGTTTGTAGTATGTATGCATATAGAAATCTATAAAGTTAATGCAATACATATTTAATTAACATTAGTTTTTATGTCGTTTTTATTAAAAAATCTGAACGAATCGATAATCCGAACAGGGTTAAAGATTAATTAGTTCGGATTATCGACGTTCTACTGTATTACCAAACCTTAAGCCTTAAGCCAGAAGGGGCATCGCGAAGATTTTAACTTGGCTTTGCAAAAATGGGGGTTTGGAGGTCTGTATATAGTGAATTTTTTCCGAAACAGGATATATCGGTGAACAATTTAGAGTTGCTCAATTTGCGCCAACAGCACTACAACTATCTGATACGACTGTACTAGAATAGCAACATTGCGCTATACGAATACAGATGGCTTCATGTTATACATTGAAGCTATTGCGTATTATGTATTCGTATAGCGCAATGTTGATATTCTAGTACAGTCGTATCAGATAGTTGTAGTACTCTTGGCGCAAATCGAATAACTCTAGTGATCATTTGTATTTTTATGTAACGAGCGATTTTCTATACAAACACAACATTATGCAAACGCGTTTGCAATCACTGTTCGATATTTAGATATCCGCTAATAACATCTATTACCTATTTACCCCCTTTCGTAGCTAATCTCTGGGATTTAAAATAATCATAATGTTGTGCTCGTAATCAACTACTTTTCTGATTGTAGAAACACTTTAACTTTACGCCACGAACATATAGACACAAACCCACGTAATATTATTTTGCAAGTTTTGTAAATAGAATGCGTGCTATCGCTTTAGGTCAACAAATTAACTAAACTTTACAACAGCGCCAGCGTTTGGGAGTGCAACGTTAATATTTCGCAAAATTACAAATGGAACAAAGATACAATAAATATTTATTTTCGTTATAACGTTATGCCCTGTGGGACAATCATTGCAATTCTAATTCTAATCGTTTAGTCAAGATATAGGTACATATTCATAATTTTAATCACTATTAAATAGCCATGATAGTTTTATTTGTTGTTCTCATTGATTTCGCCTTAAGCCATAGTAAATTAGCCTATGAAATTTCCGTGACTACCGGCTAACTATACATTGTAGGAAAAAGATTATATTTTCACAACTTGTGAATCAAATTAAAACAGAAAAATTCAAAACAAACTTGATATCACAGGAAAGCCGTGAAAAATTACGCAAGTTTCATAAGGAACATTTGAGATTCACTGACAGTGTGTGATGAAGTGGGGTGTTTATTTTTTAAACGTAGAAACGGAAATGGTAGTAAAATTTGAGTAATATCTGCAGCAAGGTCAAATAATTCGTGTTCGTTTTATCATGGTGGCAATAAATAATATATGTCGAAGACTTTATAAAGGTGATTAAAGAAAAAGTAAAAAGAAATATAAAAACTAGTAAAATCTGGACCATATGTTAAACACAGTGAAGTGTTTCTTTTGATAAAACGTTTTTTCGTTTACTTTAGTGGCCAGGAACGTAAGCCTGTATCTAACCGAGTCCGACGAACCCGCCTTTTTTAAATACCATTTGAAAATACATAATACGGTAGTTCTCAAACTACACTTTTATTTACCCATTTTTTTTCTCTTTTACATTGACATACTTTTACCTCATATAATCTAGTAAATAAATTTGACGCATGAGTTACGACGAAGCTTGTATATGCATTCGGGGAAGCCCGTTTATAAGAGCTATAGATAAGAAACATGTTAGTAATTCGTGATCATAATTTAATGTGGGATGAAAAGATATACTGAAAAGGCTTGTGCTGTCAGCATTAAGAAAATAAGAAGATTACATCGTGGCACTTATACATATCAACAAATTATCAACACTTCTAGTTAGTGGGTAGTATTTCTATTGCTACTTTGCTTAGGACGGTAGTACAAGAAAGTGATTTCCACCACATCACAGAACTCAGTTTACCCGTTAGCCTACCATAGGAAATCTTTAGAAAATATTTATTCCTTTGATTTATAGTAAGCAATACCAGTCATCATTTTTGCTATATCAGTGCCCCTAACTGAAAGCGCCTATTAATTATTAGCGCACAAATTATAATTTGTTGATATATATTGATGTAAGTGCTACGATGTAATTTTTTTCGTTTTGTTAATGCTGACAGCACAAGTATTTTTCATTATGCCTTTTCGTACCATTACATTGTAAATACTAAACATTCAAATTATGAACGAATGAACGATCATATCAACAGAACCACCACGAATTACCTGTTTTATTTACATACGTCTTATTTGCGCTTTCACAATAATTATTGTGAAGAGGCTTCCTCTAACACATATATAATCTTTTTTCTTAGAATGTATAGCGAATCCGAAAATTACGTAAACTTAATCGCGTAATTTACGGTAATTAATTAGGTAATTTACCAACTCACATCACTGTACAATCTATGCTCGAATTCGTGACACTTTTTAGGAACGTCACCCTTGCAAACAGCGAGCGTCGACTGTATATAAGTACATACACATAAACGACAAAGTTTATAAATCTCAACTTTAACAAAAATTCAGATTCTAACGGTTGATTTTGACGTCTTAGTTTATTCTAAAACACGACGCGTTTTATTGGCAATAAATTTATGAAATTATCCTTGATCGAACAATAGGTTCTAACTCCTAACATTTATTATAACTTTAAACGATAACTCGTCAGTAACTTTATTACTGCAGCTATCTCCAACCCGACGCGATCGTCCAATTATTCTACATTATCGGATCGTTTCGATTATCCGTTAATCCGTTAATTTTACGGCGTTTCTTAGAAAGCTCGTCAATCTCAAACATTGTCGTATGGTCGCGTTGGACGTATAAAATTTGTCTTCTTAGGAGTCTATTGTTTCTCTGGTCGGTCGTTACGTTAACGTCCCAGCGAAATTATTGCCGTAACGGTTCGATTTTACGTCTAGCAAGGGTAATAAACTGTCGTAACATTCTGATTTATTTATCGAGCGATACTTAAACATACATCCATGTAATATATCTACATGTGTATACATATGTACATATTCGACGATAATGAACGATAAGGGATAATGTAATACAAGTTAGCTAATTGACTCGATAAGGAAGAGCGATTTGTGTAATTATATATCTCGTTTCTTTTATCGTTGTATCGTGCCGTCCCATTTTTCATTAACCGTCACCGCATCACCGATATTGTTAATTTCCCATGGCTGTAGCGCGCATGTAATTAGAGCTTCATTTTCCGTGAAAGTGACCCACAAAAGTGAAATAAAATCGCCGCACTCCGGCAACCCGCAATTACAACAAAAAAATCATAAACAAAAATGATGTCATCGGCGAAAAATGCCAACTCTCAAATGCGAGCAATGAAAACCACACGTTTCCAGGTAATGAACGATCGCTGATGTTGGCGAAATTTCACAATTGTTAATTGATTCATTACAATAACAATAAATATGAAAAATGTAAAAAAATATTTTTCTATAGTAGAGAGGAAATAATTATAAAATAAATAAGATAAACTGCACGTATGTTATATATATGTACATTACATACATAATACATAACTATATTTGAACATATTTATGTAGTTACCATCGCAATTCTTCTGAATGATTACTACTTATATATGTACTAGGATATTTTCAATTATATCGTGTGTTCAGTCGGGACGGTATCAAATTTTTTGTATATTGTTGTACACTACCGTTCGTATTAGTTCGGACACTTGGTAACATTTCGTAAAGTACTACTATTACTATTACTTTAAAATATAAATTATATTATATATAAACTATATATGAAGTTTTTAGTTCGCAAAGGCCAAATACCTTCAGAATTTCTGGGTAATAACATCATCAAATAATAATTAAAATTGACGACATTTTAAGGGCACTTGTGAAACAAATTTATGATCCCTTTATTATGTTTATTTTCGAGGTAGAAGTATGACTATGACTAATAACTAAGCTTAAGAAGTTTACATTACTCTGTCCTAACAGTGCTGCATATTATAATCAATATTTGAGTTGCTCAACAAACGTTCTTGTGTGTATATCGATAGTAAGTGTGTATTGAAGCTAATAGTTTTATTAAAAGTATCTAAAATGGGAAGGGAGGGAAAAGCCAATAAGCCAAGAAAAACGCGCTATTATAAATGCTTTAATAACATAATCAATTAATAATTAAAATTTACGATATTTTAGTGGTTCTTGTGGTTTAAATTTACGATCCCTATGGTATGCTTATTTTCGAGATAGAAGTATGAGTATGACTAATAAATAAGCTTAAGAAGTTTACATTACTCTGTCCTAACAGTGCTGTATATTATAATCAATATTCTATTTGCGCGACAAACGTGCTTGTGCGTGTGTCGATAGTCAGTGTGTATAGGTTTATTAAAATGCCGAGGGGAAAACATGCTATTATATTTGGTTCTCACCAGGAAGGGTATTCATTGCGCCAGATTGCGGAAAAGACGCATGTGAACAAGTCAATAGTAAGTTGCAAATCTTCAGGACCGCGTTGCTGTGCGAAAATCTTTACTACCCCAGGGTAACAGACAAAAACGGTTGCCGTGGGCTGAAACAGAGAAGCCGGACAGTCGAAAACTGCACACGAATTTTATGGACTGATGAATCAAAGTTTGAAGTCTTTGGCAAGCGAAGCGTGTATTCGTAAGATGGTCCAATGGGTGAAAGAATGTTGCGGGATTGTATCTTGCCGATTGTGAAGCAAGCAAGAAGTTCTGTGCTCGTTTGGGGTTGATTTTCGTACGCTGAGTCAGGAGACTTGCAGCAAATTGAAGGCATTATGAGAAGAGAACATTATTTTAAAATATTACAGGAAAATGCAATACCCTCAGGGCTGCGTTTCATTAGTAATAATTTTATATTCATGCATGAAAACCACCCCAAACATACGACATTGGTATGCATATATTACTTAAATAACCGACAAGAAAATGATATTCTTAAAATAATGACGTGACCAGCGCAAAGTCTTGACATCAATCCGATTGAGCTGGTGTCGTATGAACTCGACAGAAGAATTTGAAAGGTGTGCCCTACCTTCACGACACATTTATCGAACATTATATGGGACCAGGAGGTCAATATGCCAAATAAAGTCTTTGAAGAATTGGTGGAACTGGATGCCTAGAATTGTGAGTGCCATTCTTCGTGCAAAAGGAGGTTTTTTCGACGAAAAGAACATTTAATAAATTGTTATTATATGTTGAGAATTATTCTTATTTTTGTCGTATGGTATAAATATGTATTAATAACAATAATATTATTATATAAATTTCATTTTGTAGTTTAATTTAATGTCAATATTCTCCAATGTTGTAAACCTACTTGAGTGTCCGAACTTATACGAACGGTAGTGTACGTATTTGCATCTTTTAATTCTTCGTTAAATTTTGCATCGTTCGATTGATTTCGAATAGGCAACCAACCACCTCATTGATTTGAAAGATATTTTGTGATATATGTGAGCTACAAATCAAGAACTTCGATTATGCGTTTCCAGCTAAAATATGATGCCATCTTCATTAAGACATAGGCGGAACAACCTGTAAGTAAATTCCTTTTTATCAGCTATTTTATTTTCGTAATCTCCATTTCCTCCAATCGGAATTATAAATAAACCCACGTTCTATTTAGGAAAATCCAATTTCCCATTGTATAGTGCGACGTTTCCCAACTCCATACTAAATACCTATCTGTAGATATGTGATGTTTCCTTTCCAAGAACCAATCTTATCACTTTACGTATCGCGCGTACGTACATACATATGACTAAATTGAATTTGTCCACCCTTCTCCTTCCCTTTCTCTCGTCTCTCTCTCTCTTAAAGTACAATGCGACGAGTTTTGTTTTCGTTAGATGTGTGCGTTACATCCGCAAATTTTTACACGTCCGATACCATAGCAGAGGACTTGTCGCTCGCCTCATCGGACTCCGGGAGAGGGTTGTCAGTCGCTTCCTCGACGCTATTATTACCGTATCGACTGGTATTATCGTAACATACGCAAGAACACGACGTTCTCGGGAAGTGTATTCGTGTATTTATATGTCCGGCGCTTGTATATGCCAATCTGGCATACTGACAGTGTTATGTGTTACGAGCCGGAGTATTGTGATTCGTGTTGATTTGTGTGCGAGCGTCTGTCTCGGTTATTATTAAGTGCCTTTTCTGCGCGATTTCGGTAACTCTTGACATGACTCGCCTCACCAACAGATTGATCTATGAATCCCAAGACGAATTGGGAGGAAGAAGAAGTTGCTGCATGTGTCTGGGGAAAAGTAATTGTCCTTTATTTTTCTTGTATCGTTCTTCGCTCCGATTCGTTTCGTTAAATTTTCGTTAAAATCCAATCCGTGTCGTGGAAATTGGAATACGATTTGAGCATTGCCGTCGTATGGAAGCGTTGAATAATTTATGCGAACGCCATTAACCGTAATTGTATGCACTGCGATTGCAGTTATTTCATTTTTTTATCGGCATTCGAATGGAAAATGGAATTGGCGCTATAATTCGGATTTCATGGATACGGCGCCGTCGAAAAGTTTGCTGTAAATAAGATTGTATCGGATGGGGATATGTTTCGAGGAAAAAGGTCAAAGAGATGTTACGTAATCTTTTATCGCGAACGACGATGAAGCAGCCTTTACAGATAACGTGCTTGTGCACACATATAGTAGACTGGGTCAAAACCTTTTGTTAAAAAATAATGAAACCTGCTTCTGTTTCTAAAGGGAACATATTCATGTAATTAGTGCTATGCGGTATGTATGTATCGACATGTTTTAATGTCATTTCGTTTAAAACCAATCTATATAAATAGAAGGAGTTAAAAGCGAACAAAGTGACAAATGAGAATATCGACGAAGATCTTTGGATTTTTCACAACTAATGCGTCAAATTTATTTATAAGACTATATGACGGTAAGTAAGTCAATGAGTGTAAAGGAAAAACAAATGAGCATACATTGTGTATCGTATCAGATTTGTTGAAACATAATTGAAAACCTCAGCGGTCGTTGAACTCTGCGTTAGATACAGACCTACGAGCTGCCTGTCAAAGTAAACAAATACGTCCTATCCAAATATCCACGTCACGTTGCTTAACATATGGTCCGCTTTTAGTTTTCAATAACATGTTGGAAGTTCTTTCTGGCAATGACATGATTTACCGCTCGCGTGAAGCAGGGGAGATGGGCGGTTCACCGTCAGACCCTTTCACATTGATTCCCCCGCTCGGGCCAGTTCGGTCGAACAGGGGCGGCTTCCGTTGAACAGGTTTAACAGGGACGATTGCTGTTCGACAACCGGCTCTGTAAACCGATTCAACGGCAACCGCCCCTGTTCAACCGAACCGGCCCGATCGGTGAAATCAATGTAAAAGGGTCTGACGGTGAACCGTCCGTCTCTCCCTACTGCGTGATAAAACGAAGATGACCCATTTAACCTTGCTCCAGATATGGCGCGAAATTTACTAGCGTTTACACTTCTATGTCTAAATAATAATAATAAAGATCCTAGCCAGAAATTCTCCAAATGTCCGTTGCTACACCTGCGAAACTTCAAAAATTAACTTCGACTTTCTTGTGATTGAAAGAAAATATTACAAATTTCGTTTTATTTTATATGAACTTTCTTTTGTTTTAATCCGATGCATAAGTTGTGAAAAGTATATTAACTACGCAATTCATTGCATTTTTCTAGGCAAGTAATTCTTTCATGAACTGAAATCATAGCTTATTGTTCGTTGTTATCAATGATTTTTTTACAATCTGTCAGACACAGGAGTTGGGCAAAATAACTTGAACACCAACAAAAATTTCCCAATTCTATTATTAACGAAAGTGATCTCATTTTCACATATGCACTAATTTGCATTGCAAACAATATCGATATTGATTTTATTATCCCATTCTTCGATCAGTATTGCTGCCAAGCCCTTGACGGAAATAGGCTGTGGGAATCTACTCCTAACATCAAGATTACCCAAAACAGCTTCAATAATGGCCAGATTTAGTGACGGAAACCACGGTAGACGTTGAACTTAATTTTCATATTCGTCAAACCAAAAAGGAATGCGCGGGATAAAAACATTGTGACCCTGGACGATTGGATCACCATCTAAAGACAATGTCGGTGTCATGGGATGAAGTTGATCATTTCCTGAATAATCCTGATACTTCTCGACTGTTATTTTTTCCTTTGGAAGTGATTTTTGGATGCTATACATACCGAGATATTACACCTCAAATGATACAAAAACGCCCGCCAGTTGGTTTCATACAGTCCACACCTCATTCAGCGATTTCCAGACATACGCACGACCGGAAGTGGTAAGAACAATGAAGTTGGACTCATCAGGTCATATCATACGTTTCCTTCCTTCCGATTTTCCAGATTTTGTAGTCGTAGCACTACTGCATACGCTGATTAATGTTTTGCAGCGCCAACAAAGATTTAGGTATTGCAAATTTTCGTTGTGAAGCGCACTCCCGACATTTTTTAATTAATATGGGGCTACTTGAACTTTCGTTTAACTCAGCAGTAGTTTCAGCGGTCTTAGTTCTGTGCTTTTCAGCTACAGTCTTGTATGCATATAATTTTGTAAGAAGGTGATAGATAAGATAGATGAGATAACAGACGATGTTTCCACGAAAAAAGAAACCGTTATACCACAACTTTCGGAAGTTATTATTACATATTGATTCCTCGAAATCATCTGCGATTTGCGTAGGCACAATTCTGCAGGGGTGTCGATAACATATGGTCAAGGCTGTACAATCCGACAAACTTCTCTTGGGTCGCTCGCGTCAAGCTTTGATTCTCGACCACAGCTATGTCTGCTTCCAGATATTTTCATACTGACCAAGACAATAGTAGATCTTGAAACACCCTCCATCTGAGCAATTTCACAGTTGGAGTGACAAACGCCTCAACCAAACGCACACCAAAAATCATTCTCATTCGAAGCTCTCTGTTACGTCAGACATAAGGTTCGTACCAACACAGCACGAAACCAGTTTGTGGATCGTCGGGTACATGCGCAGAGCAAATTACGAGTTCCAAATTCGCTTTGCGCATGTACCCCGACAATTCACAAACTGGTTTTGTGGCGTGTTGGAACGAACCCATATTGTGTTCTTAAAGCGACTAAACGGATTCATCTACCAGTGAAATCTACTTACAATTAGTTGCCAAATCAATACGAATGTAATTTCAAACATTTCTTTAAAAATCGACCTTTACTAATTAAGGAAATCCTAAACAGTACCAATACGTCAATTTAAGCACGTATTTCCGCTATGGAAAGCATAGAAAACCCCAGATTTTCTTCTGCAAGAACACATTGTACCCTACCGATACGTCACAGTAATTTAATTGAAAATATACCAATGTTGACAAATCATCTTGTAGCTACACATACAAATACCACAACTTGCAAGTTCCAGTGTTTTTTCGCAACAATTGTTATCGTTTATGGTGACTCAGATTAGCCACGTTATCAACGACAAAAAAAACCTCAAAAATTTTCGATACGATGATATCCCGGACTATCACCCAAAGTTCGCGGTTTTGTCCAGATCCAATTATGTTTGAAAATCGTTCTTTCCGAAAAAAGGGAAATATTTAAAAAATATTTTTACAGTAATTCCATCGCTAACTAAACGTTCAAATGTATGCTTCGCGCTCAATTAAAACGGGTCAAGGTGGGTAATTTTCTAATTACAGTTGTTTGGGCGATTTTACGTAATTGGGCGATACCAATGATGATCAATTTTGTTAATAGTATCTCAATTACGCACTGAACTGATTGGTTTTTAGTGCCATACAATTTTTTATCAAAGCATTTTCGGTAATCGGTGCGGAAAATTGGATTTTTACAATTTTTTATTGTAATTTCGATTTGAGTTGTATAAAACCTAAGCATTTAACATCGTACCATTGATTTAGCAAACAAATAATTGCGGATTTTTTATATATAAAATCAATGACAATTTTTTAAGAATCCAGTTTTTACAAAAGCGGATTCATGAAAACCCTCGCAACTTTTCTTATATCCAGCTGACAAGAATGTTTTCACGCCGTAATTTTATGTTTGAAAGGAACGGCTTTCTTTGTTATTTCTTTTTGTTTTTAGCAAAAATCTATTCCGCATACCGGTTGCGGTATTCGCGCCTGCCATTACCGCACCTCGACCAAACAACTAGCACACACAATATAATTGTAGAAACAGATACTCGGTAAATTGTAGAGGCTTAACAGTATTCGCGTTGCGTCACTGACTTTACTGATTTACGGTTTTGGCCCGTCTACAAATTACCTGCTCCAATTCCGCCCGCCTTGGGCTATCTCCGGTATGTCCGCCTGGCAAAATTAATCGGCGAAACTTAAATACGATCAGATATATGTAGGAACTACTAAAAGCAAAGAAAAACCGATTTAATTCACTTTAATAATATCCCGCCAAAATATTCAAAAAATAATCATCTAGATTTTACAATCAATATGCAACTATGCGCTCGTTTAGCTTCGCCCCGAGATAGGTAATTGTTTTGTTAAAGTTTTTCTGGTCGGGTAGGTGGTAGGTGGTCGTAATGTCAGGCGGAAGCCTAAAATACCGGCAATGCACTGCGTGTTTTTATTCTTGTGATTATTTTATTTCACGTTTACGACCTGTCAGGAGCCGTAAAATTCAATTTTTAATGGCTTCTAGGCGTTGGTGGGTAAAACGGTGAAAAGTGTGTCTATAGGGATGGCTGAAAATTCGTTATATCGTGAGAAATAACGAGGAAACTCACAGACTCTAATCTACAATATTTCGACTGTTTCTCTGAGAAGGAATCGGTTGATATGAAATAGTTGGCCGAAACGGAATGAATGATAATAACGATAATTATCAGTGTTGCTGTACGGTATGGAAGGCTGTACGTTGAACATAAGCGCTGTGAACCTGGTGGAAGCCTTCAAAATGTGGATCTAGAGAGGTTTCTTGGATAACGAGAAAGACAAACGAAGAAATCCTGAGATTGATAGAAAGGGACCTCCAACTGTTAATCACAATTAAATGCAAGAAAGCAGAATATCTGGGACACGTGGTACGTAATGAAGAGGTACCAGCTTCTTCAAGTAATAATTGAAGGAAAGATTGAAGGCAGGCAAGGAGTCGGTAGGAAGAGGAAGTCGTGGTGTTAACTACACCGAAGAGGTTGTTAATGGTTGTAAAAAATTGGAAATGGAAAATTAAAAATGGATTGACTGGCCGGCTAGACACCTCCCAAGGGTGTTCGGTACTATTTTTCAAGATCGGTTAAACTTAATTTTTTTATTGGCTCCAAAACTATTTTGAAAATTGTATATCTGACCTTTAAAAGTAGTGTGTGTAACGATAAAATACTAGTTTTTACAATGTTAAGAGCTTCAACAGCTTTAATTTTTTGCAATAATAAGCGAAGAACCAGTCAGTTTACGGATACGAAATTTTGCATACCGTGTATTCGTTACGATAGGTACGTCTCACCGACGAGCTTTTTATAAATTACTTTGTTATCGTTGTTTTCTTGAAGACCAAAAATGACGGTAAACCTATGGTCATTTTTCTATTCTTTAATTGAGGTTAAATTCAACAACAAACAAGGAATTTACGAAAAAGCTCGCCGATAAGATGTAACTATCGTAACGAATACACGGTATGCTAAATTTTGAGCCCGTAAACTTACTGGTTCTTCAATTATTATTGAACAAAAAAATAAAGCTCTAAAAGCTCTTAACATTGTAAAAACTAGTATTTTATCGTTACACACGCTACTGTTAAAGGTCAGATATACAATTTTCAAATTAGTTTTGGAACCAATTAAACAAATTAACTTTAACCGGTCTTGAAAAAAGTACTGAACATCCTTAATAAGTGATTTTAATTAGTACAAGGTGACCGTGAAGGGGTGCTGTGCAAAAAAGAAGATTTAAATAAAAACCAGAATAAAACACGAACTCATTTGATTGATAAATAAAACAAGTACTGCCCTTTGAGAACGATTATTAATTATATTAATTAATGCGTTAAATGATTAGAGCAAATGAAAAAAAAACAATAATCAAATGTATTTGAAATTTGGAAAACGCCTGGCTGTACGTATTGTGTAATAAGAAAAATAAAGATAAATTCGAACGATACGGCGTGACTAGGCAGCAAAATGGCGAAAACGGGGGAGCCGGTGGTAATTCGAAGATACGTATTTCGGCAACGAAGTTGTCATCCTCAGTGGAAAACGGGGAATTAAGTGGCGTCAGCGATACCTGTTCAAGAGCCACAACAAACACCACGCACGACAACATTAAAGCACAGTTCGGCGGTGTTCGGTGTGAACATTGACTAGGTATCGCTAGCGACACTTAATTCCCTAATTTTCCACTGAGGATGACAACTTAGTTACCGAAATACGTATCTGGAATTTTTCCGGAAGGTGTAGTAAGAGTAATTTCTATTTATTTTATATATTAATTTAACCAGTCTCCTTAAACCGATATGAATTCGCAACATCAAACAATGGCTGAGAGTACGAATTGTGGGAGATCTGATCACCCCGTAAGAGATAGAGAAGAATGAACAAATGCGATCGCAAACAGCCAATGCTACCACGAAGTATGGGAGGTAGAGGTTGATCGGTACCAACTTTGTAAAAATCAAAAGTATAGTATACGCCCATACTTCTAGCATTCTACAAATCCTCGATCAATATGCTTAGCTGAAACTCATCAAGATATCTCTTTTAAACTTGACAGATAAACAGGTCAAAATTAAATTCAACATTTGTATTAAAATTTAAACCAAAGTAGAGTAAAAATTAATAAAAAGTAAACCGGATTATAGCTTTGAAGAAATCGCCATTTCGGTTTCGATGAATGTATGGGATCCATTTTCTCACGATCTGTGCATCTACAGACTACAGTAGAGTCTAATTTAACCGAACTTCGCTTATTCGACTTCTTTAAACCAAAAGATACACACACATCCAACACATACATCGCCAATGAGAAAAGTGTGCCCTTTATCGCGCATTTGACCTAAAATTCATATAACTTATTAAAAATAAATTACTGTAACAAATAGAAAACTAGTTAATTAATTAGTCTTTAATGAACAACAAGTTTGTTAGGCAACTCTCGCAGAAAGTTGTGCAATGACTGCCCTGCAGACCACATTGCATACGTCAATAATCCTCGCAGAGGGAAATCGTGCTTTATTAATCGTAGACTGCAACCTTAGACTAGTTTCGTCATTGATAGGACTCTTCAGTATGGTATAGCATTCTACGGTTAACAAAGCGATACACCACAGTTACGTGTTACAAGAGTACATCATATCAAAAGGTTACCTCTGTTCATCAGATGGAGCCACTAGTTTGGTGAAATCTTTTCATGATCTTTTAAAGTTTAGGCACTTATTTTGATTAACGTAGTTTGATGCTTAAGGTTCTAGGGACAAGGTAAATCCGCTACGCGTCGCTAGTAGCTCAGTTATACGTTTAATATTTCGAGTACCTCCTACCCCTTTTCTATTGGTGCAATAAAAATCCAAAAGGTCTGTTGTTTACTTACAACCGAACGTTCAGGATGACCGGTCAATTCGGAATTATTCTAAAAGAGAACTTTTAATGCTTTTTATCTACTTTGATTTTACTAGCAGTAGGTAATTACGCATAAAGTTTTTTTTTTTAATTTTTCTTTTTTTTTCTTTTTTTTTGCGACCTGTTTCATGTTGTAAAACAACGTATTTATCTCTATTTATTCGTTGCTATCCATTTTCTTAATTATTCTTTATTATTCGTCATTTTCGCTTACCCGATGTTGTGCCAGCCCATTTACGTTAGATATCGAGACTACTACACGTAGCAGATACATTTTCAACAACATATAAATATATTCGTAGTAATTAAACATAAATCTTCCCACATATCATATATCGATACAAATAAATGTGGATTTTATGAGGCACATGAAATCAATACCTTACAATAGATAAACAAATTTTGCGGAAATATTTTATGAGTGCCAAACCAAAATTTCAACAAGGAAATTATTTTTATTATTGGTTGCCAATTCCTGTTCGGTTTTATGTTAGTTTCAATAAATTGTAGTATTTATTTTATAAAAGTTGTATTCGATAAATTTCAACAATTAAATACATATAATGTAGTTCTACTTTGTAATGGACTAGATGTTTCGCTTATAATTTTCAGCTATTAAAACTGTCTATTTTATTAAATTATATAAAATCGAATATGCCGTCAAAGTAATAATCAATTTTCTCCTCTACAGGACATGGTGCTGAAAGTGTCCTGCAGAAGTTCCGGAAGACGTTTTCCCTGCGTTTCCAGAAGAAAGGCAGCAAGGAGAGTTGCAGCACGGACTTAGGGGACCCCCTGCCGGAAATCCAGGCCGATCCGTCCGAAGACGACTCGCCTCTACATATACAGACGGGTACCACCCCTCCGCCGCCGCTACTCAATTGGACGCCAAGGATGAACAGTCCGAGCAAAAATACAAGTAAGGATATGTGGTCGAAACAATGTAAAAATTAATTTCGTCAGAAATTGCCTGGACATCTTTAGGGAAGAAATATCAAAAAAATAAGTCACGTAGAGTGGTTTCGGTATTAAAGCATTCCACCCTTACAATCCCATGGAAATTTGTTTCGTGCGCACTTGTGATGACCTACTGACATACTAAACGGACTGTACTTTTACTGAGAACAATTCTCGAAATTCGTATTTGGCGATATTCAAATTTTGGATTCATAGTAAAGACCAGCATGTATTCTTCCTTCTCGCAACGAGGAATATTTAATAGTAATAATGGTGAAGAAACATAGCCTGCAAAGCGGGGCGTCATGGATCTTTGCTCTCACGCCTGGTTGCCGCGAAACAATTCATTCTGGAATGATACTTGATAATGTAGTGAGCATCACGCATTAGATAACCGCAGGGGTAACAGCGCACGATTACGAAATAAGTTACGACAGCCTGCATATACACAAAACTACTCGCATACCCCATCGATACAGTACTGACTAGATAGGAGGATGTCGTAACTTAGTACAATGTTACCGCTGTTTCCCAGACTAATTATTACCCCTTGTTCACAATGAACTCAATTTTAAGCGTTTAATGATCAGACCAAGCTGGCTCAAGAGGAGTGTTTAATGATCACAATTTTGAAAGTAGTAACAAACTTAGTTATCTCCGCCTAATGGCTATGGATTTATAACAATCAAATCTTCGGTTTTCACCTATTTAATTAGATCTTTCCAATGCAAAACGGAAGTCCTTGAGCTCGCTCAATTTGCATTCGAAAATCGCCCTAGTTAAATCGCCGTTTCATCCTGCCGCGAAAATACACGTATAAATACGTTCAATTCTCACTTCGAACCCAACCGTTTTCGACTGAAAACAAACGGTCAAAGCGGGCGATCTCGACGAAATTAATTTCATCTCGCGTGTGCGGTTCGGACCGCTCTGCGCCTAGGGACATCCCCGAGAAACCATACGTTTATGAATACGGCGTGTAATGGCGCGGCCCTCCCGCCCTCTCGGTCGTAATTAATCAGCGATTCTACATTAGCACCGTCTTGCGGATCGTAGCTCTTTCTCCGCGTCTCTTGTGATTAATTTCCGCTTTTGTTCGGCTAGTTTTGTCCATTTTATCATTGCGGCTTAGGGATTTTGTCTCTGTCGCGTTGGCGAAGCTGCTTTTGTTAACGAGGTAATGCTAGGTTCTTCGTTTTGGGAAATGATATGTGTGTGAGTTATACGTTCGATTTTAAAATGAATTTCTTTTGTCTTCCTCGGTCGATTTGTCGTTCCGTTAGACTTGATATGGATATTAAGAAAGAAATAATTAAGCGCAAACTACAACATTTATATGAATGTCGTGAATAAGTAAGTATCTGCTAGTTTGATGCGCTTCCAGGTATATTTAAAGCAATTTAGCCTGTCATTACCTATTGATATTGAAAGGAATTTATAAGTATCATATGTCAAAACTTTTCGTCTTTATTTTCTCTTTTGTTCCCCTCCTTTTGTTTTTCTTCGTCTTCTTCTGTTTGCCCTTCAACAAGTACCTCGAACAATGAATTACAAATTGGGAATGCCTTATGGTAAATCAATTGGATCTATTCTGCTCATTCCATTTATTTTTATATACGAGGGCAGATTATTAAATACCCATGGGTGAAGTGACATGCCGCCGCTGATCGAAAAATACATTAAAATTTTAGACCATTACTCAAGTAGTTTCGATTTCAGAGCCGTTTGATGTGACCGCGTTGGTTTTTATGATAACAAGGAAAAAGAACGTCAGTCAGTGATTCTGTTTTGCCGAAAGTAAGAATTAAAGGCGAAAATTTCTTATTTAGACGGAGAAATGCAAATGTTAGTAAAATTCAGCCCATAAATTAAGCAAGGCAAAGTGGATATCAGGATAGGTCGTGTTGGTCGCGACCGCGTTCGCGTGATGTAAATCCTATCAAACGCTAAGTCGTACATGCCATTAATCATCATCAGGCACAAGTATGTATAGACACTGTCAGGAATAACGTCGTACGTCTGTTACGATAAATAAGTCAATGCACACGAAACAAAACTTTTATTTGTCCATTTCCTTTTTCCTTTACACTCATTAACTTACTTTTACCTTATATAATCTTATAAATAGCTTTTAAAACCAAATTGTGGAAAATCCTGCATAATTTATGATCCAAAGAACGCCAAATCGATTCCATCGTCCCAAAAAGTTATGTATACTGTTTTTTTTTTAATTCACATGACGTGAGCTCTGTGTGGACAATTTGGAGGAAGGGAAAACGACCACGGATAATAATAGGCTGATCCATTTAGTCGATTTCATGCGGAATTAAAGAAGAACATTCGAGAAACGTCTTCTTCAATCATCGATATTAGAATTAATTGAAGAGAAACAGTTGGAGTGGTACGGACATCAATATGTATATATGCAGGATAATGGAAAACAGTCTGGTCAGAAGAGTGCATGAGGCAAAATGATTGAGGAGGAGAAGGGGAAGACCTAGGAAGACATGGACCCAACAGATACAGAAACTGGGCCCTTGCGTCGTGGCTTTCTAACTACTCCTTAATTTTCCCACACTCTCGAGACGGCGTGAATGCAGTCGTCGTACACGGAATATAAGAGCCCTAGAAACTACAGTTCTAGCTCGAGAAAGAGGAACAGATCTTAGAAGAAACTGGGTAAAGAGAGGGGGAAAACGATGAGTCAGGTAAAGGAAATGACACAGGATCGGAAGCTATGGAAGAAGTGCAGTAAAGAATAGGATGTTACTACTCTACTTCGCCGCCATTCATGGGCAATAGGAGAGAGGAAAAAAGAAACAATTGCGTTTATATACCTTGTTTCGAAAATAGAGAGACGAATTTCTGAACGCACCACTTTTATAGTAAATTCTGATTGGTCGAAAGCAGCACCAAATGACTGCACCAATCCTGCTATAATCGTATTGTATACGTAATTCTATTAAATGTATTGACATTTGTGTATTACCGCTAATTGTTGTAGTGTTTATAATATTTTTGTTTTCTCTGCCTCTTTCGAAATATAAACATATACCACTTCTTTTTAGGACTCTAGAGATTGTGTAGTGCGCAATTTAGACTTGGGGTTCGTTCAGAAATTGGTGTCTCTATTTTAGAAACAAGGTATAGACGAACACTTTCTTATTCTTAAAACTTGAACGCATATCCAGGAATTTACGATTTTGGAGATAATTTTTGTATTTAATTTTGCTCAAAGCTTAAGACGACAATTTGAAACATAAGTATGCTTCAAGATGTTGGATTTGATCGAAAAATAAACAAAATATAACATCAATGTCATTTCTCTTCCAGGTTTGGTCCTCTAATTTGGCGTTCGAGTAAAGAAAGGAAGAAGGTGAACAAAGCAGCAAGAAGCGCAAAATGCAACAGTGGCGATAGCGGAATCCAGATAGAGGTATGTCTCCGAAAAGTTTTATCGTACATCAGTAAATCCGTTTCATTCTCGATCCATAACTAACAAACAACTAATTCGACATTCAAATTGAATTTCTCACTTTACTTACATATACATTTTTGGCGCGGTGTTATAATTTTCCCATTTCACTTTTTTTTCTTTTGATTTCCAACAATCAGGATTGTGTATAGATTTTTTGCGAGATTAGAATTTGATGCAAATACGAACCCTTCCATTATCGCAGATCCACTAATTTTTTCTCAAATTTTTACTAGGCTGCCAATAGACTAGCTTGGTAAGATATCTGTTTATATCTCTCTTTCTCTCTATATATATTACATATATAAATATATTATATATATTTATTCATATATTACTATTACTGTATTTTTTGAAATCGTTCCCGTTTTTTGGAGTGGACATTTGTTTTTATTTAGTTTACTGTTCCTGATTGTAATTATTCTGACCTGTTCTATTATTTTTGTTCAAGTAGTCGATAGTAGCCTTCTGTTTCCGTTACGTTATTATCCTTAATATCTTCGTCTTTTGTTTTTGTCTACCACTTGACTTACAACTACCACTGTGATGCTTTTGACCAGTTGATTGATAGATATCTTTTACCACATATACATATTTGGTACATTTTAGTATACTCTGTACATTTTTACACATTTTTGTTTTGTGATTGTGCCTCAGTATTGTTATTATTATTATTACTATTGGTCTTGTTTCAATTGGAAACCTCCTTTATATCAACGGGGACAGTTTAAATAATTCTTTTAAAGGAAGAAGTGTGCAAAATTCTTAAAAGACTTACTATGACCTACAGGAATCAATTTTATCTTATATTTTCAAATTTATTTAAAGTATCTCCGTTGCGTAATTGACTAAATCGAATTTGTCGCATTGGAACGTAACTTTTGGATATTCCCATTCTCACACATCATTTTTCTCATCACCGTCATCATCATAAATTGCATATTGTTGACACTACCTCGTATCACTAAATATGTTGACTAGATTGCTTTCTTTATATATATAAATGCGTTGCCCTATTTAGAGATTGTTATATTGCGCTATTGTTTCTTGTGTGGCGTCCTTTTTATTAAATAATGTGAAATTTGTGTACGAAGCACGCTAAATTGATTTTTAAATTAATGTAAATAAATAATTTAAGAACGGAAATCGGAATCGCGGCGCCCTCTACCAACAAAGGAGCGAACTGTTACCGGAAAAGTAGGCCTCCTTTCGGTTATACCGCGTCATTAATTATAAAATAAAGGGGAATTCTCGCGTGAAAATAAAGAAAAACATAGTAAAAATTGATTCGTCCACTTTCAGATTTTATCTTCCTAGATGTTACTGCAGATTTTTTGGATGTTTCTATAAAAATGTTACTTTAATAATGTTGTATTCTAAAGAAATAATGATCAGGAATTTGCAATTAAGTTGACGTTAGTTTAAATGTTTGTATTTATTAACACCTCAATCCCCGGTACATCAAAAATTACTTACTATTTAAAATAAATTAAAATTGTCGTACGTAGCCTTGGCTGAAAAGTCCTGTGCATTGATATTTACCCCACCCGTGAACGTCTACTTGCATGAATGTACTAACGATGTCACGTTACTGAGTACTGACTATAGAGCAAGTAATGGCAAGTAAGAAAGATATTGCAACATTTTCCCGTGTTGAAGTTGGACTTCCTGTGACTTGAGTGCCGATCAGGGTTCTTTTGTAAAAGCTATTTAAATTTTACAACGCCACTTTTCGGGAGTTGCTAATAAATTGACTTAAAGAACTTAAAGAAATTCCCAAAATTTTCTTTTACGCTACTTATAATTATAAATTCAAATATATGTAAAACATGTGTATTCGAAAATGTGTTGCATTTAACGGTATGAGAGGGTCAGAGTTGAAGAAAAGAAGAATACATTTCCTAAGATCATTGGGGATGAATACGGTGTGTCTCTTATTTTTGCCCGGATCTTCTTTGGCTTCTTATCCAGATTGGGACAGTTTTCTTTTTAATAAGAAATCTTACTATTTAAAAATATTGTATAAAATCTCCCCTCCCTTCATTACCACTTTTTCCTTTTCCATCGATCGTTCTCTTACATTTTTCATCTCTATTTTGCTCTTGATAGTATGACCTCCATGATCCGATACATTTGATTTCCACCGTAAAAAAGTAATAAATACTACAATCCGTCGCGTAACCGGATACTTAAGCAAATAGGATATCGCATTCGTATTCTCAGTAGAGGAACGGGAGCATTACGTAGAAGCCTCGCCGTGCTCGAACCACGACGGTGCCGTTTTCCGTGAAAATTACGATTTCTTCAGCGAAAATCGCGAATTTTCCTAATGCGCCCAGTTACCAGCCATTACCGCGATGTTAAAAAATAGCTTATACGCCGTTACGCGCCGAAAGACTAGCGTCGAGTGCAAATTCGATCGAAAAGAGGATGCGGACGACGTCCGATTCTTAAGCACCAGCACGATCGTTCAAACCCAACGCGAACATCGCCGGATAAAGACGGAGAGGAGAAGACTGCTGCGGGAGGTGATCGAGTGTTTTCTGTGTTTGCAGATGGCACCTGGTTGCGGAGGAGGAACAGGAGGAGACAGTTCGGAGTCCCATGATACTGACCAACCGGGCGACGAACTGGACAGTCCGCCAGCGGTCCGACGCAGGGCCCACCATCCCTCCAAGGGGAGTTCAAGACCCCACTCCGACCTTCTCAACCAGATCCTCATCGATAAATTTAAAGTAAGTTGGTTTCAGTCTCTAGTTTAATATTGTTTCTTTCGAATTTAGCTTTCATGATTTATTAATTCTAATTGAATGTAGATTTTCGTGCCGGTTGTCGAATGTGAAAATATCTTCCACATATTAAGATAATCGCAACAATAAACTTGACGTGTCACTAGTTATACTACCAACTTTTTCAAAAGTTCTGCGTAGACAACTTTTAATTATTACCCTAGAATCATATTTCGACCACTGCGTTTATCATCTTTAATATATATCTCGTATTCTTTAGATAACACCCTCCACCCAGGGCATGAAAAGGGATGTGATTCTAAAGAAAAATGTAGTGTATCAAAAAGCAAAAATAGAAACTAAATGGTCGCATTATTCCCACAGATTAATCTTTAAAATTAAGACAAGAAGCATACCCCTGTGCCCTTTTCTCAACTGCGCTAAACGCGTTTTTCAACAACTAAATCGCCATTTTCAGCGAAAAATCCCTTTGGAAAAAATTATCACGCATGAATTTAGGCTACTACACTACCGTGACTATACATCCCGCTTTTGGCGGAACAGTCCCGCTTTCAGCTAGCCTGTCCGGCTGTTCCCAACGAAAGCAAAAATCCCGGTTTGGCAAACAGATCAAACGATGATTTAAATAATATAAATAAGTATAAGGGTTTGACTTTAACGGTTGATTGTCTATTAAACAACCTTACGTGTGATGCAAATTTATGTTGGCCCCACTGTACAGTTAGCTGACCTGAGTTTCTGGTTGTATCGGTTATGTTTAATGTTTGCACGTGGGTCAAACAGACAAGTTATCTCAGATTTATGAATTAATGATATGTTAATTTACACCAATTTACACTATCTATGGTAATAAAAATAAACATAATTGTAATATTATTTATTAAAACCACAGTACAATGTACTCAATGCAGTTTAGTAATAATAATAACGGCAAGAATGACAGCAACTAGTGCGACGACAAATGACAGCAGAGGTGTAGCCAATGCACGATTGTAAAAATGAACTAGTTCAGAACAAATCTAGGGATTTTTACTACCAACTTCAGACACTTTTAGTTGATCATGTTGTATATGTGTGCTTGTGTGCGCCCGCGTTATTGCCGAACCAAACTAAGAGAAAATGCGTCGTATAGTGAATATAGTATCCACATTTCACTGCCTAATACTTGCTTTGGTCAAAACGTTCTGTGTATGTTTGTACGTCTATTAGTACCTGTGTGTGCGCGCGCCTGTGTATTACGAAGTATTGGTACCAATATTATAATAAATAAACCCTATAATTATCCCACTCCTGATACTGCATTCGTCTCATTCTCTCGCAGTTTACTTTTCTGAAGTTGTTACGCCCCACGATTGATTGGATTGACAGCGCCATCTAACGACGATGAGTAGTAGGATAGACCCATCTAGTAGGTTTTAACGGCACTGCGATGACTTCGAGACTGTTCAAGATTCGACTATTCGAAGCGAGAGCGGTTTAGTGTACATAAAGTGTTTTCATGTCCTCGTTTTTTAATGAAAAGTAATACAATACTTAAAGAAAAGCTGGTGTGTGTGATTTACGCACGTTTGAAGTGAATACCCATTAATTGTCGTATTTCTTACTTGGAGGTCATCGCGTTTTCGTTCCACGCGTTTTTTGATGATTCGGAAATCAGTAGGATTAGGTCGTAGACAAACTTTTTCGGATCTTTTATGTATAATATTTTTTTTTTATTCGTTCTACGCTAAATTAGGATGATTTGGAAGTCATTATGATTAGGTTGAATAAAATCTTTTTCGGAGGTTTCATGTATAATGTTTTATTAGAGCGAAGCTCTTTTACTGAGGTTCTACGGCGAGAGTTAACTGGGAAAAACTCTGGAAGACACCTCGATGTGAGATGCTTGAAATCGTTACTAGACGCTTTTCATTTATTGAACTCAAATAGGTATCAAATGTGTAAACAGCTTTGCTTTTATCGAGTGTCCCACGATACCTCATAATTTTTCTACTCTTTTTTATGTTTATGTATTTCTGAGCCTCTCTGCTCTGACCGCCCGACTCGGCGCCTCCTGCTCCTACATCATACCCTCTCTGTTTCTCCTTCTGACGAAGCAAGCACACACTTATCCTTTCTCTGGCTCATCGCATCTCGCCCGCAGAGACCTATCCTCTCCCTGGCTCATCGCCTCTCGCCCGCACATCATACTCTCTCTCTCTCTTGTTTTCTTTGTCTTTCACACGAAGCGAGCGCCTGGCTCCACCCAAATGAGTATTGTTTTTACAAAATTCTTTAGGTGTTTCGCTCTGATGAAAAGGATAAATGTTCACGTTATACTACACTTACTAGCCAAAGTTAGTCATCTACTAGAAATGACAATGTTATCGTCAATGTACATATTTGGCAGTGCCCAAATTGACTTTACTCTCAACCAAAAATTTCCGCTATTTTTCCTCTGCCGTTTTTTGACAAAAATATGTTGGAAAATCTGGAAATCGAGCATAAAATGGGAACACAGATTTACATCATCAAACCATCATCGGATAGCGCTTGGATGACATCTGAAGAAGATGACAACGTGAGCAGCGAAAAGTTAAGCGTGTTTTTTAGATCAGGCAAGGGCAGCCACATGCGGTCCTCAAATAAAATTTATCCGGCTCGTAATTGATTTTTTTCGTTGATTAGGAAGGTCCGTCAAACTTGCTCCATGAGGATACTACAAAAATGTATATTTTTCAAGATTACTCCCAGCATAAAACTTCTATCTTCTTTTTATTTGGCCCCTTGCAAAAAAGGTTGCCCATATCTGCTTTAGATGATCACAGCATCACATTTATTTCTACAAACACACTATTCGTTAAATACCATCAGATACATGTACGAGATCACATTTTATTGCCATAGCGAACTTTTAACTCGATCCTGGAAGTCACCGCAGCATATTCCTTTTAAAATTAGCTCGAAAACCATCCGAAGAATGCGCCTATCCGATCAAATATTTATATTAAACGACCGAGTAGGATCCCCCGAGCGAAGTTGTTTATTATCTTTTTCACCTTCGTAGTCGTATACGAGTAATTCGACTCCAGTTCGTTTTCGTCAAACTCGGAATTAATCGCGCGGACGCGGAGACCAAAAAAGCGCGCTTATCGCTCGACATAGATACACAGGAAGTAGGGGACAGGAAGCCCCTCAAAAGACCGAGACTCGTGCGAATTCTCCGCTCGACAGGTGCGCGTTCGCTGTCAAAGAAATAGGGTTTTCGCCGATAATAAAAGGGTTCGTTTCGAATCGAACAGCTGCGCCACTGAAGACGAGTTCTTGAAGATTGAAATTTTAAATTTCTAAATCTACTGGCGCGTTGATCGTAAAGAAACAATGGAAATGGACGTCGTACATGTGGCGTTAAAAACAATAGAAGAAAATTCGTCCTTATCGGACATCTCGACGCCAACGTGTAGAGTGTAAAATAGTACTCGGAGTGGTCGACGTTTCATTTAACTTCTTTTTATCAGTGTGTGACTGTGTTCGCGATAATCGACTGTGTGCAGCGACAATGCGACATAGCGACACGCTTAATGAATAATCTGACTCGATTCGATTACCGTTTTTTAATGCAAGTGCGGACGAATTGTTCGGAAAATCGTGTGCAGCTATTTATATTCTCTTTTTTGTGGTCATCAGTGCTTATCGTAGTGCTTGTTGGAAGTGATGATGAGAGATAGAAAAGGATATCGTGAGGATCGAAAGAGGGAAAGGTGGAAATATTATTTTAATAATTTAAATAAGTTGCGTTATTTTTAAATATATATATGTAGTTTGTAAGTTACTATGTCAATGTTTGGATTCAATATTTTTGATTAAACCCCAAATTAAGAAAAGGAAACGAGCGTTGAAACGCGTAATCAGCGACGAAATGTTTAATGTTTTAATAGGCACATTCCGCAACGCCCTTTCATTAATTTTATTGTATAATGTGAATCATAATTTTGTTCTATGTTTTAAGTTATGATGACTTAATTACTTTCTGTAGTAATAAAATTTCGTCATCATTCTATATATTTCCTGTTTATGACACGAAAACGTGCTTTGTTACGAAAAACCACCGCGCCTGATAACGGTGGACTTCCGCCTTGTCCGATATCATCTTTTAGAAGTGAAAATTTTCAGTTTAAAATTCAATGAAGCAACTCCATGACCTATTTTAAGCTTTTTGTTAAATTTAATTACCAAATTGTTACTTCCTCGATTTCCGTCTTCTTTAGATCCTTGTGAGAGGATTTTGTAGTCATTGAACTGCTACTACAGTCTCAACTGATGGCAAAAAGAATACGTCCACCCTCGTATTTCTGATTGCCAAACAAGGGTTTGTTTCCTTAGAGAAGAGCACATTACGTCAGCGGCGCAATGAACCAAATTTGGTGTTTTGTATACGTTACCATGGCAACCGATTAGCGAAAGTCAATGAAACGTCACGTTTCGCGCATACTTTCATGACGTAATGTGCTCTTCTCTAAGGAAACAAACCCTACTCTTGTGGAAGAATTTGCATTGCAAAATGTGGAAAGGTAAAGATTTCCAGATAGCGTATGATTCATTTCAAATGTTGAAGTTGTCCTTTGTTATCTGGAATCATAGGATTTTGCCATCCTCAGAATAACGCGACTACCCCAACCAGAAATGAAATGGCCATCACATTGGTAGCTACCCAATTGATGTTCCTATAGGACTTTATTGGAAAGTGTCAGATTTTTTGTATTTTTGGTCGTTTGTTTGAATCATTCTCAGAGGATTTTGTGATCTTCGGACTAGCACGACCACCTCGACCAGACAGAAATAAACTGACATTAATAGTTACCTAATGCTTCGGAAGGACTTTATTGGAAAGTTTAAGATTTTTTGCATTTTTGTCTGTTTGAATGCCATGACACCATAAAAGTCTTGTGGATGGAAGCGTTGTCCTGATAAAAGACGAGTTTCTTCTTCGCCAGAGCTGAGCTTCCTTCCTTGTTTTCTTAATCCAACTATTATAGAGAGGTTAGCATAATATTCAGCGTGAATCATCCTGCTCTTTGATTTCAACAAGATTCCTTTAACATCGCAAAAATAGTGACCCTAGACATGACCGTATTTCCTTGGTTTTTAATTCAACTACTCCAGAAAATTAGCATTCGGTACCACTAACATGATTCCTTTCGTGTCCCAAAAAAACAAAGTGATCATGGTGTGTTTCACACGTTCAGTATGTGATGTTCATTGTGCCATGCTATAGTGTTGTACAGTGTTCGTTGTGTAGTGTTTCTCTTGGGCATTAGCCAGATTGGCTAGTGATACTGAATTCCCCAATTTTTCACTTAGGATACAAGGGACGATCTCGAACCCCGGGAAACTCAAAAAATTATGAAACTTTGGAAACAAGTAGGTCATAAATAGGTATGTACTACGCCTTTTTTCTGCGGAAAAACATTCTGAGTGGGTAAAACAAATTTTGGAAATGAAAGATTTTGGATGCGCAGAACTCGCTAACGGTAGGAGATAGGGAAAAGCTTCTAAGTCAAAAATTGTTTGTGTTTTTCCGCAGAAGTTTCATAATTTTTGGATTTCCGGGTTCGGGATCTTCCCTTGTTAGTTATACGTATCTGGATTTTTGGAAAGGTATGGTAAGGGTAATTTTTATTTATTTTATATTTTATCTTTTCTATATCTTACAGTTGAGCCATACATAGATAGTAGTTTACCTATATAGCGCACTAAGGGTTCCCATACAAATTTCACCCGTGCCTCGTATGCGAACGTCTAAAATCGTCCTAGCGCTAATCATCACATACAGACCCAATATGACTGCCGCGAAGAATATGGTAAAAATCCAAAAACATAATTTTTATGGAATCGTATAAAATAAAGGTAAAAAGTTACAGGGGTGTAATTAAATTAAACAGTAAAATTCTTATCTTAAGGTGGAGAGGACTCCACCGCAGATTTTCCTGAAATTTCTCAGTAAAAAATCTATGATGTTGACAAGACATTAGAAAGATGCTATTCAATTTTCTCCAAAATCCCAATATGCGTACATATTTTCGTAGGGGGTTGTTTTTTCTCAAAATCGAAACACGGCGCAAGACGATCACGATTCTCGCGCGTTTCGTTAAGACAAACGCCGACAATCCACCAGTAACGATTTTCCAAACTTTCCCCCGTCGTCGTCGACGTAATAGTCGTCATACGGAACCTTCATCCCCCACCTCGATCCACGCACGCACGAGCCCCCGTTTCCTTCGACCTCGAGCGGCGGCGTCATCTGGAGTCGAAAGTATCGCTTCGCGATCTCGCCGTTTCGGGATATCATACTCAGTCACCGGAAGCGATCGGTTTTCCGTGCCCTTTTGGCGAAGGAAGAAATCGAACCGTTTTCGATCTCGATCTCGCAAAATCGGCCCACTTTTATCCGGCCTACGTCGTCGCCACTGACTGTTCCGGTTCTAATTCGAACGGTAACGAATCGAAACAGTCGAACGCTAGCTGCGGGTTAGTTCGCGGGAAATGTCGATTGTAAGCGGCCGGTGGTGAACGCGCGGGTCTCGAGAGGGTTGATTTTCCATGGCAACCGTGACGTGTTCGCTGTTAGTTTATAATTTTTTGTCGTTATAAACGTAGCCGGGTCGACGCGTTGGTTTCTGTTATTTCAATTTTTTTCTTGTTTCGAGCCCTTATCGTCGTCGTGTCCGAGTCGCGGTTGTTGTCTTTACGAACGAACGAACGATAGAAGTCGGCGCCATAGCACACTTGATTGATTGTTTTTTTCTTCTCGTTTCTCCGTTTGATGCGCTTGTCGGTGAATCGTTTCTGAACGAAAATAGATCGTCCTTTTAAGGCTGCTTAATCCCTTTTTGTGTACATGGTGTGCGTACGTCGCATTACGAACGTGATTTTACTAAAACAAACTGTGAAATTCTAGAATTGTTTGTCAAAATTTATTCCATTTGCAAGTTTTGTGGTTTTTTCAAATAATGTCGACCTCTAATTGGTATGGTACGTATTCAATTTTTTTTTCCTCGAGTTAGAATTTGTAAAAATTTAACTTATTGTTAGAGATATTAAATTCTATCAGGAGCCAATTAGGTATGTCGCAACAAAAATGTTGCTTGCAACCACTCTTTTCGCCCCGAAAAGTGTTTCGGTTAGAATTTTTTGTCGGATGGGGTATTTCAGTCTATGATTTCTGCTTTCTGAGGATCAAAACGATCACCAACCCTACTAGCCGCTTTCGACACTTCCGATATGAGAGGGTAAAAGGTAAAATATTAAGATTAACAAAAATAAAATGAAGGTGATGAACATTTGCCAAAATTTCGTTCAAGAATTTTCAAGAAAGTTGTAAATGATCTTGGAAGTTGGACGTACATATAAATATGAAGAAATCGATTGAAGGCAATAATTACTAAATTTATAGTGGTAGATCCGGGGTGTAGCCGTAATAACAAACCACCCCAAATCTATTGAATTGGATTCGTAACAAGGCGAGCACTGTTCTGATAAGATCCTGCATTGCATCAGCAATTTTTGATCCCGAGTGAGCAAACGCGGCACCCAGCTTGCCGAGAACTTTCTCATCCTCACGTTATCCCTTCCCTTATCGTAAATCAATTACTGTGATTCGGTGTACGGTCCATACTTGAATAAAGTTGACACTAAACGACTGCAAAAATTTCTGTCCTTAGTTTATGTTCGGTATTAGGAAATGGAAAGAATGATAGGATCGGTCATAAATTAATATGGTGCGGAGATTTCTCCCTAATGTCTGTTTTAGGTCGAAGCCTCTCCTTACCTACATATACAATAAGATTCAATTTAGAACTGACGTCCGCAATTTGAATTTGAGATATAGAAGCGGCATTAACACCGCCTAATCTGAAACACGTCACCTTTGTGAGAAGTCATGTACCTACTGTATAAGGTGAACTTATAACGATCTACCATCCGGCATCAAGTTTCTTTCGACCACTGCTTAGGACGGCTTTGTGACGATATTTTATGTGATGGTCTCATGTTTTTATTGCGTCTACAGCGGTTTATATGTTTCTTTCTCAAAATGATGTCGAATGTTTAGGCTTATAGTATCACCAATAAATTCCGCATCATATCGGAAACAAAATATTAACCGATTTAGTTCAATTTTGATGCTGCCAATAGTTTTTACTGATAAACTCATATACAATGACAGCACGACAGTAATCATGTTTTTACGTTTCGAATTAGTAATTGTTTTCGACAAATGACGTGCTTTCTCAAAATTTAGGAAAACGTTAAACGAAAAGGTTGTTTCTCCTTTTTATACTCACAAACACTATATCGCATCGGTAAAGTCTTTACCACACAATTATTTAGTTAAATCCGGTGATATATGTTTCGCTCGCAACGAAGCTTGAAAAACTCAAAAGATAAAACAAATTTGGAACAACGGGCAATAGCTACACTATTCAAAGACATATGGCACATTATGGTTATGGTAGAATTTAGTAGCACTTATAGTAGCATTAGCCACTTCTATGATACTACTACTAAGTTATAACAACATTGAAATTTACAGAGTCCTTATTAAGTTTCCTGTTGAGTGTAGGATTACAATTTGATGTGTGAAGTTTTTCCAATTTTGAAACTTTGTGATGATAATGTGGCCGATGGGCTTTGATTCCCTACTGCAAAGAAAAAAACTAAATGAGTGCGAAGCGAAAGATATAAAAACAAAATCTTCTAAACAAAGACAACGGCCCCGTCGTCCGGTCTTTACTTTTTGATTTATTATAGGGTGAGGTAGTTTGCCTTTTGCACTTTTGTGTGTAGTAAATAAAAAAGATTGTCCGAAGAAAAAATACGTGCCTTCAGCGTGAAGAAGAACGTGTTTAGGGGGATTTGAAATGACGTGAATGTTCTTTTCGCGGCCTAATTTTTCATCCTAGTGAGTAGAGAAATATGTCCCCGAGTTGTAGAGGGGAGAAATTTAGTTTGTATGAATTGAATTTAAGAAATCACGGTTCATTTGGCAAGGTATACGCTTTGAAAATGCTAACATCGTTTTGCTAATGAAACACGTGTTACCGGATTTAATTCAATAATTATGTGGCGAGTTTACCGATATGATATAGTGTCAGTAATACTACACAACAGTCCTTGCAATCACTATCAATTTATACCCACATACCAATTTTAAGCGCCTATTAGAACTTTTGTATTTCCGCCTTTTTTTTAATAATGCATTTTTTACAGAATGAAATTTATTAGCTACTATATGAGCTTATATACCTTCTTATATATTGCGCGCATGTGTTTTTCCCAGATAAATGCATTTACTTCTTTGACATATGTATCCATGTGTCAAACAGCTTTTGCTGAACTTCGCAGCCCGATATACTTATCTATGTATACTATCCTGTCTTCTTATTATAGCAGTCAAGATACGATGTATCCCTTTTTCGGTATGCCAACAATCTTACATGTAACAGTTTTAGTGGATGGTTATTCATAATTAAAGTTTGATAAAAGAGTGGATGACATTTTATTATTAAGTAGTGTAAACCGGTCTTTGTCTCCACTTACGTGCAAGGCGCGACGTTAAAATTCGGAGAAATAAGGGCGTCAGTTCCCTTTACACTACTTACTGATAACACGTCATCCACTCTTTTATCAAACCTTATTCATAATGCTTTTGTAGGTTAATCATATTTCTTAAAATTAATCATACTTTTCTTATGTAGTCATCTAGCTTCCACCGATCAAAAAAAAATACTATTTGAATGCCCAAAGAAAGAAGAGAAGCACAAAAACAAAGAAAAATGTGAGAACGTACGTATCCGCTCTTCTCTATATCTTGACGCAAATAAAAAGAGAAATAAATAAAACGACATCGCGCACTGTCGTCCGCAGCCTACTCAATTTTCTGTATAATATGGCAACCCCAATTCCATATTTAGAAACGGTATTATTAGATTAACCTCTCGAGTAAGGTCAAATCGAGGACTGTGGCGAATATCTGTGTAGATACCTGAATTAATACGTCCTCTTATTTATAACCGTCGATGTTTATAAATAAAATTTATCTAAAAAATAGGAACGCGGTAAAAATACCCTAATTTTATCTAATTGTCGTGCATTATTTATTGCTATTGCTTTAGGGTAGCAACTTAAAGTGGCAGTCTCAATGTTAGACGGCTTGAAATGACTTTCTGGCTATTTTTCGCTCAAAGATGGACAACGTTCAGATCATCTGGTTAACGATGATAACCACGTGAAAATAATCATTGATTCAACTCGTTATACTACAACACATAAAATTATAGAGATGGTCGATCTACGTATCATTTAGGTACAGGTGTTGGACAAAGCAATTCATCGAATTATCGCACTTTTCGCGATACCTCAACCGTCACTAGTATTTGCTGTTAAAACACGCTGATGCTTGCCCTAGTCGAAGAATCTGTTCAATTATTTGGAAAACGCGATATTCCTGACGTAAAAAAGTTCCGCATAAGAATGATTGTCGATGCGCGCCTAATTGGGACGTTTCTTACTTAAGTTGCCGAGTTAGAGGGGTGTGTTGAAAATATCTACAACCAGACGTGGTCGAAAAACTAAAATCGACGCGAGGTTCCCAAATGCTGGTCCGTGAACCGCCCGAAAATTTACGAAAATAAAGTGTTATTAACAATATACTACATATATAAAATAAATAAAGTTACCCTTGCCACACCTTTCTGAAAAATCCATATACGTATTTCGCCAACTAAGTTGCCATCCTCAGTGGGGAACTGGGGAATTCAGTATCACTAGCGAATCCGGCTAATCCTCAAGACGAATACTGTACGACACCAAAACACTGCACAATGAACATCACACCATGAACGCGCGAAACACACCAAGATACTGTTGATCCTGAACTCCCATTAAGGGGAAAGTGTATTAATACCTATGTAAATTTCATGCTCTATGGAGCGTGTCAATACGGTTGAAAGAATCTAAAATTTAATTCAATAGCTCCTACAATTTGGAATTTGGAATAGGTCCTCCATCTGCATTCATAATTCTCTCTCTGTTCTTATAAGTATATATGCTTTCGTAGCTATCCAGTTCCCTGTTGTTTTCTACCGCCTTAATTAAATTTCAATTGGCATAGCGTGTTTTTATCTAAATTATGTCGGACTACACTTGATTTCTCAGACCTGTTAAACCGAAAATGAGTATTGTCCTCCTTGTATCGTGTTAATCGCCTAGGTATTTTATGCCATATTCCTGACAACGAATTTCATAGATACCTGATTTTTGATTCCCTTATCCTTGGCATTTCCTAAAAGATTATCTAATGAATTAGCTGACTTATATGCGGCCTGTAAATTAAATTGTTTAAGAACTTCGGGAAGGACCCTAGTGCAGTGATGGAATGGTAATTTAACGAATTTCTTAGCTAGTTTGTCCAGTCAGACTCGTGGATTCCCTAATCGAGGTTTTGAAATTGTGTTTCCTAATTAAGTTATCAATCAAATTTGCTTTGAAACCATTGTATTCCTTTATGTTTCTTATGTATTGACGTTTTCCATTGAGGATGGCAACTTAGTTGCCGAAATACGTATCTGAATTTTTTCCGAAAGGTGTGGTAAGAGTATTTTTATTTATTTTATATATTATTTTAGTCACACTCTTCTTATTCTTATTTACACTTTCATTTAAATAAATAAAATTCTAAATAGATTTTAAAATAGCTTTTTAATTTAATCTTAAAATATGAAAGGATTTTCTGCCGGACTATGTATAAGGAAAACGGTGGGTCGATTCGCCGATCTCAAAGAGCATCTTGGTGATCGTTGAATGGTAGATAATTAGGAACTACCCACTTATCGGTTTGTAGATGAAAACACATAATTACGATCACCAAAATTACTGCAGAGTTGACTGAACTCCGATATCAATAAAAAACTGCCGGGGGAGAAGGAGGTGCGCTTTACAAAAAGGGAAACTAAATAAAATAAAGGTGCACCTTTGTTGACATCACAAAATATCAAACAGCGTATACAGCGGTGTGATGACCACAAAACATAAGCACCGGAAGAATGGAAAGGTGTGATATGGTGTGGTGTCTCAAGCTTAACTGTTTCTTTTCGACTTCCGGACGCAATTCACTTAACACAACGCATAACGTCTACAATTTGCTTATAAAATGAAAGACAAACAATCCATTTCTAATTTAACCGAAATACTTATCAAATTTTCCGCCTTATTATTTTAGAAAATCTCAAAATTCAAAGAATTTAGAAAAATAGAAAACTAGTTTCAAGATACTTTGAGAGTTACACAAAGAATAGAAAAGTAGAAACTCTACATAATTCTCCATAATAATAATAATTCATTTATTAGGGAACATTGACAGAAAGTTGTGCAACGGCTGCACTGCAGCCTACATTGCATATGACAATAATTATCACGGAGGGAATTATGCTTTGTTAATCGTAGCAACCGAAGACTACTTTCGTCCTTATTACAATTGCCTCTGTGATAATTATCGGCATATGCAACGTCGTTGCACAATTTTCTGTGAAAGTTGCCTAACAAATGAATCTCAGTTAACGTCATTCATTGGAGAGTTATGTAGATTTTCTACTTTTCTATTTGTAATTTAGAAAATATGAAATGAGATTATAAGAATTCCCAAAATTCATACATAATTTTCGTGCCATGCGGTCGATCTCCCTGTTTATGTGAAAAAGAAGAGTTGTTTCCAACGACACTGGCAATAGAAGACTACTACTGTATTTACCGAATAAATCGCTTTTATAGGCACTTAACGCAGGCATTAAGACAAAAAGCTCGCTTCCCGAACGATCTACGAAAACACATTAGGGCAGTTAGTACTTAATAGCTAATTGATGTTTATGTAAGCGTGTTCCCTAGAATACATTAGCATCGATCGAAATGGAAGGATAATTACACAAATAGATTCCAGGCATATTTTTTCCTGTTTAAATCGAACAAAATCGAAAAAGCCTCGGAATGTTTTAGACTTCTGTGTAGAAAAATTCTTTCAACGACCACAACGTTAACCGGAGAAATATTTCTAGTGTATGCGATTACCATATTTTTAATCATCGTGTATTTCGACAACTTCGACAATATCCTAGAAAATATTTCCACATTCGACAACAAAAATCCTGAAACCTGTGCACCTGACCGTTACTAATCCGTACTTTTTTGTTTCTAAATTTTCAGGCTGAGCTGAAATCGCGCGCGCACAGACGCCCCTATGTAAGACGCACCCATTCGGATCTCGGAGGTCAGAGGATCCTTCACTGGGAATCGCGTTCCTCCTATCGTCGCCTGATGTCGTCCCCGGCGCCGATTAGGGGGCGCCCCAGAGCCCTCGCAAGAAACCCCCGATACTCCAGGAGGCGTGCAGCTGCGCGGCTCTCTTCAGAGACGCGGACAACTGAGGAGGTCGCTCAGCCAGCCGTTGGATATCGATAAATTGTCGCCGTTAATGAGGCTGAAAGCTCCAGGTATGTCTTTAATTTTAAGAGGTTTTAACCTTCCTATATTCACGCATACGGTCTGTGAGACCGACTTATATAGTATAGTATACGTCTTTCATTTTGACGTGAGTATAGGAAAGGTTAAGGGAGAAAGAAACAAAGTTTAATAGTTATGGGGGAGTTGGGACTGAACCACCCCAGTGAATTGATCTAGAGAGCTCTATGAAGCGGCGAAGTCCCACATGGGACATCCAGCCACTATAATAATAATAAAATGGGGGACAAATTGTAACCGCTGACGTCACTGAAAACTCTTGGCATTCTCACAATTTGCGGATATTTTTAAGGAAAAAGGGGAGCAAAGTTTGGTGGTAGAGCTGATCACCGTTAAAGAGACCGATCAGGATCGAACTACACCGTGATCAAGTGCAACTGTCACGAAATTTTGTTGTGGCAACACTGAATTATTGGTGAACCTGATTAAAAGTGAACAAAAATTCAGTGCCGTGCTAACGGGAAATTACGTTCGCAATATCACACAATTACGAAGGCAGTTCGCAAATAAAAATGTACAAATTGCAATTATTTTAGTCACTGGTCATCAATGCTACTATACAAAAAAATCTATCGACTTTGATTTATAACTTTTCTTTATGTTTTCCTTAAATCTGATTCAGGTTTTCGAACTGGTGGCAGTAATGTAGTCAGTGAGGACGAACACGATCGTGGTGGAGGAACTTCGGACGACGATATGATGTCCGATTCTGAGTCGTCTATAGCCTCCCTCAACGAACGTAAGAAATCTTTGGAGCTCGCCATGGACGAGGACGTCGTCATCCTAGCGGAAGCTGTATTCGATCACGTAGCCATCGAAGCTGAAGAACTGGCTTTTCGCGCCGGCGACGTCATCGAAGTCCAAACGACTGCGAACCGCGACTGGTGGTGGGGTTCGTGCGACGGTAAAAGCGGATGGTTTCCTGCGGCCTTCGTACGCCTGCGGGTCAGCCAGGAAGACACCGTCGAAGACTGTTTGGCGGCGATGGCTTCCGGGAAATCGGTACCGTCTCAGATCCGAAGGCGAACTAGCATATCTCTTTTGAGTAACGACCAAGTGAGGACTAGTGTGGTGCGCGAATTAGTGCATACCGAACGGGACTTCGTGAAAGTACTCCAGGACGTGGCGGAGGGGTACATCGCGGAGTGCCGAAAACGCAAGGACATGTTCACGAAAGAGCAGATCGACGCGATTTTCATCAATCTAGAGAACATCCTGCGCTTTCAGACCGTCTTCCTCAAAGATCTGGAGGCATGCATCGACTGGGAGGCGCCGCACAAGAGTTGCGTGGGCGGCTGTTTCATCAAGCACAAAGACGGGTTCACAATGTACTCCGATTACTGTAACAGCCACCCGATCGCGACCGCTACTCTACAAGAACTGTATCAGTTCAATAATTATAGTAAGTTCTTCGAGGCGTGCAGGTTGATGAGAGGTCTCATCGAGATTCCGCTCGACGGTTATCTCCTGACGCCCGTCCAGCGCATCTGCAAATATCCGCTGCAACTGGCGGAACTTCTCAAGTACACTAAAGCCGATCATCCGGATTACGAGAATATCAAAGAGGCTTTGGAGGCGATGAGAGGCGTCGCTGTTCTGATTAACGAAAGGAAACGCAGAATGGAAAGTCTAGAGAAATTAGCGGCTTGGCAACAGCGAGTTGAAGGTTGGGAAGTAAGTACACGTGCTTGTGCTTTGGCTTCAGTTTATACGTCATAATTTTCTTTTGCTTTAGGGTGTGGATTTAATCGAGGAAAGCTCGCAATTGATACATCAAGGCGAAGTTGTCAGAGTAACGACCGGAATGTGGACATCCAATATAATCTTGTTCCTGTTCGATCATCAGCTCATTTATTGTAAAAAAGTAAGTGTGTAAATTTCGATTGTAAATAATAATACATTGGGAGAATCGCGAGGAAAATTTTTATTCAATATTCGATATTGCTACAGTCAATATTTTGGAATTTAAAACAGTAACCTGGATAATAGTTCGGCAAAATTACCCCAAAAAAGGCAACCATCATGTTTCAGGGCTAACGCCATAATTTGTTCGTTGGAAAGTTATGATCGTTTTTTTCAGCTTACAGGTAAGAGTTCTGGAGTTCTTTATTGTTTTCAGGAATGGTTCAACAATTTTTTGATTTCGTATTGTCAAATCATTCCCGAACACAATAAGGAACTCCAGAACTCTTACCTGTTAACTGAAAAAACGATCAGAACTCTCCAACGAACAAATTACGGCGCAAGCCCTGAAACATGATGGCTGCTTTTTCTGTGGTAATTTTGCAGAACTATCGAAAATGTTATGCAAGAACTCCAGAACTATACTTATTTGTCTCAGAACTCTAAGAATTAGAATTCTTCAGAAGTGTACCTGCAAATTTGGACCACCTACTTACTTCATACCTTTCCACCTTACAATGTTCCCTGTAGTCCTTAACTCAATTTCTCCGTGTTTACATCATTTGATCTCTTTCCGCAAAAGTTTTCATCTTTACCAACCTATTTCCTGTTTCACTTCGATAAGGAATTCTCCTCAAATTCCCCAATTGTCATTTTTTTATTTTCCCCTTTCTTTGATCGGTCATCGCCTCTACTAAACATTTGTTTTT
Source organism: Chrysina gloriosa (assembly GCA_038088585.1). Lineage (NCBI taxonomy): Eukaryota > Metazoa > Arthropoda > Insecta > Coleoptera > Scarabaeidae > Chrysina > Chrysina gloriosa. The sequence goes on along the minus strand of CM076093.1, from coordinate 21,183,548 downwards.
ATCAAATTCTCCTTCCAGGATATACTTAAAAGGAACACGTACGTTTACAAGGGTCGAGTTAGTTTAGACACAACCGAAGTCATAGACGTTCCTGATGGTAAAGGTAAGCTCTATTAGAAAGTTAACTTTAAAAAGTACTAAAACTTGTCGATTTCGTTACAGATATCCACATAGGCGTCACCGTAAGACATGCCATTAAGTTATATAGCGTGATTAGAGATAAATGGCTCTTATTCTGCTGTCGATCCTCATCCGAGAAACAGAGATGGCTGGAAGCCTTCACGGAGGAACGAAAATTAGTCCATAAAGACAAGTCGGAAGGCATACAGTTCCCACCGGCCGCTAAGCAACTCGCCAGGGTAGCAGCTAGGTGTCAAAGGAGGCCCCCTAGAAAACCCGGTGGTAGGTTTTATTTTACACATTTTTTTCCTTCAAAAAAGTGTATCATTCTTTTAATTCAATTCGGGATCGATGATCACATAACTAATATCTCAATTCTGGAAGATTGTGTTTCAAAGTTTGTAAGCTTAGTATTTTGAAAGGTCATGTATAGATGTGACCCAGAAGTCCTAAGTGAGTAATGGTACGCGAATCCTAATATTTGCATTATATTTTTCATTTGTAGTGAATTTTCTGTTTTTGTGCTCGCGGTCAATAATGTTTTAGAGTAATGCATTTGTGCTGTGCAGCATATTCAACGAATAGTAACTCTCTAAGTTCTAATCCTGAAAATTATTTTGCAGGTGGAAAAAACTACAAAACCGATTCGGCTTACATGGGTTCGTTGCTCCAGCTCAATACTCAAAACTCGAATTCGCTAGGTAGAAAAGTAGGCACGTGGTTCACGTTCGGAGGTAATAAGAAAACCAGGCACCAACACCGCGACGTTTCCTGAGATAAGACGACGTTACTGTAGCATGTTGAGTCCTAGTCGTGATTTAGATTAGACGAAACGAAAGGAAGGAAGGAAAAACCAAACCACCCAAATATTCGTTCGCGAAATCATCTAGTGCCAAATCGTAGGAAATAACATGCGCAGTAACATTACGTAGTAAATTGAGAAATGAAAATAGGAACTCTTCGCAATACTAGTGTTATGCTCTTTGAATTTATTATTAACAAAGAAGTAATAAATGAATTTACTAGTGATATATATGGCTATACTGCCGATTGTGCTGTGCAAATATAGACTATCGTCGAAGAAAGATTGAAATTAGAAACAAAAGAAGTAAATTTAAAATATTAATGGCCTATATTTATCAAAAGCGAGGCCTCCTTTAATATATTAAAAATATATATGATCTATATCTTACACGCAACGTGAAAATCAATCTCACACCGTTTCCTATTTTAAGTTCTTTTCTAAAGCGGACTATGTATAAAACTCTACTGACTGTTTATATTCGACTGACGCATTTTTCTAGTTACTTCCACTCGAATACTTGAAACGAATAAAAATAATAATAATAATAAACAAGAGACAATTCTACAACCTACATACAACAATTATTCACGCACAATATGTAACTTTCAACGTACCCCACGATTTGCACAGGGTATATGTAGAAACAAAAAAACAGAGGAAACGTGCTATATTACTGCTAACGGTCATATTGTAAAAGACGACGCAACTTTTAACTGTTAATCTTACGTATTATAAATAACAATATTGTTAGTAGTGCCAATGACACACCGAAGCCATAGCGATTAATGTTTTAAGTTCGATTTGCGATAAAAATCCTTTCGAGTTTCAAGGACCAAAAACTAGGGTAAATATCTAAAATTGTCGCCGTGAAGTTATGGTGGTAACTCGTCGTAAAGTATCGCGTGTCGTAAGTTATGACCATGTACGATATGTCTCGGAAAAAAAAAGGAAATATTTTTCTGTTATTTTTACGTTCAAAAAAATATAAAAACACAAATAACAGTATTAATATTCGAAATACTCATCGCAAGTTATAATTTATCAATATCGCCGGAAAGTTATTGATAATTTTATCCGTTCGTAACGAGTCACATTCAAAAAATAATAAAACGATTTGTGCGGGGCATATTGTACTGTTTCATACAATTTTTAGTGAATGATTTCTAATTTCCCTTCATTTCTGATTGTATCCAATGTTATTACCCCTAAATCACCTTTTTTGGTTCATTATGATGACGTGCTTAAAAGTTAATGCCTCTTATTTGTAGTATTGTCCGGGCCATTTACCGTCGCGTTGAAGCCGCGCAAGTGGTACCTTCTCTCTTATACAAAGGGATTGGCAAGATACTTGTACTGAGTATGTATTAACACTTTCGCCGCCCACATCACACGATGTGTCATTGGATATTCTAGTCAGAAGCCAATGGCCTTAACTTCGGCAGTGAACTTACTAAGAACGCTTAGGAACTTCTACTTGTTTAAATTATACGCAAATCGGGATGCTTTAAAAAATACCCGAAATTCGTCAGTAGGTAGAATTAACCGATTCCAGATCACAACAATCCACCCGAATTTCGCCAAGCTCTACAGCAACACCATCTGAAATCTCCTGTGGCCAGATTTAGAACTAACGTTTAAACGGATATACGGGGCGCACTCAAAAAGTGTTTTTCAAGTCAAAGCTCGTATACGAGAAGGCTTAAAATATTTTTAATCAAATCTATTGTACGGAGAGTGGTGGAAAAGATTTTTATTTCTTGATAATTCCAGGGATAGCCCAAAAAGTTTAAAGTAAATGTTCGTATACGGGGAGTGCTCAATTTTTCTTAAGTAAAACAGTTATACGGCGTGTGGTCGAAAAGATTTTCATTTTTAATACTTACGTGAGTGTTTAAAGAAATTATGTTCTTTCCGGTGATTTCGGGAAGCGCCCTGCCATACTAAGCGTGGTCAGTTGACAGCGCATCCCTATTTAACGCCACAGCAAAGGGCTCGGACAGTATTTATGCAATGCTATAAAGCATGACCGAAAATTTCTAACAATTTCCATTTATAAATGCTCCATATATACAATTCATTGTTTTTCTCTTACAATCTAAGCCATCAACTCCAAGATAGTCCTCGTCTTTCCAATTATCTCTAAGAAATGTCATTTTATAACTAAGACCGATGTCAAAACATTATTTGGAGCTTATATAATAGTAGTAAAGCAGGAAGTTCTATGGAATAAAATGCATAGAAGTTCATTGTCCAAAAATACGAGGTATTATTTTTTCAGCACATTCATCACTTTTATTAGAACAAATCTCATAGTACTAGCGTTTTCCTTTATTTTTATCTAATAGTATTTATGACTCGAGTATAAACTTCCATATTTTAGCTAAAGAGTAACGATTCGAAGCCTTTCTCTTGTCTCCCCGAAAAAATATATAATATAAATAAGGGATATATTCATAATGGAATATAAGACGTGTCGCCTATATCCTATTCGCTCCTCTTACTGCGTTTTATACGTTTTAAACTATATAATTTATTTTAATATAGATAGACATATAACGTAACTATGATACTATTCTACCACGTAGTTAGAATTGTTATTATCGTAGAGAGGATGATAATTTTATAGCGTTAGATTTGCGTTTCGAAGTATATTTTTGTAAATTGTCCTATACACACACACCGTTCTCTGCGTTGTATATTATATTGAATAGTAAAAGTATGGATCCATGGACGTGTACATACATACATAGAGCACTCTTACATAGTGCGTTTGTTAAATAATCTGTTTTGTAGACAAGTTAATGTTGAATGATTGTTAACGATTCTTTTCTTTTTTAACGATAATATCACAGCAAAACTGTATGTTTCAAATCGATGTATCATCATTAAATATTTTGTAACAAAAATAAAATGTCTCTTATTTTAATCACCCCTCCCCCTTTTTTTTTCATTTCTGTCATGCATTCCTCGTTACGGGACGATCAAAAAAGTAGGTCATCCTAAATACGTTTATAAAGTAAGGAAATGCCACTAGGCGAGTACGGTATACGTCCGTATACGGTTCGGTGGCTCCGAACCCTAACATCGAAAGGTAGAAAAGGTAAAAAATGATGAAATATATTTACACAAATAAGAGATGCAGAAATCCTCGGTTACAGGACAAACATCTATGACAGAATATTTCGAGTCAAATCTACCCAACGTATCAAAATTGGCAATAACGACAGACTCCAATTTTTTTATTAATCACGACGTACAGTCTCTTATTAATAGCCTGAGCAAACAGCGAATAATTACGAAATAAGTTTCGACAGCATCGCCAACTCCCCACTCTAGTCCGTACTAAATCGATGTTGTATGCGAGTACATGTGGGCTGTCGTAATTTAATAGCTAATTACCGGTATTTGCCCAGACTACTTATTAAATCAGTTTTGAGGGTAGAATTTAGTGTCGCCACCCCTTCTCTCTTTCCTACAAGCGCTTTAGCTAAACTTAGGAAGTTTTCGTAAAACAAAATTGTTCAAACCCGCGCATGAAAATTCGATTCAATCAAAAAGAAAGAGATTATTAATGAATGTCTGACCTTGATAGAAGCCGGTCTTGCGTTAATACCATCTGGAAGCTACCAAGAAGTATAATTTTTCAGAATCAACACCACGCTTGTGTTGTTCAAGCACTTCAGCGCTTTCAGGAAACAGACATGTCTAAGAGAGATGAAAGATTGAAATTAAGGGAGTTGCATCTATAGTCTTATTTATAGTAAAACTTAATTCAAATAATGCAGTAGGTATAGTTGTGACAAAACTGAAGAAAAATATAGATATGAACGGGATACCTGTACTTCTCTCCGGCTCCCAAGAGATTCACGATTCAGGATATATCTGAAAAGGAAGCAAAACTGGAATTACGGGAGCTGGTCAGAAATTTAGTTTATATGTGAATTTAGAATGAATACGGAAGGTGGTGGATACCTGTACGTTTTCCTTCTCGCTCCCCGATCTGTCCACATTTTTATATCGGTAGGATTCAGGATAATTCTGGATATATCTGAAAGCGATGTGAAACCGAAATTACAGGAGTTATCTAGGAATTTAATTTTATAGACGAATCCAGAATGGAAACGGTAATTGGTATTAGATTTTAAGTCGAGACGTGCGGTTTTAGGCATGAACACATCACACGCCATCTGTCTGCTTGTACGATAGCTACGCGCATGTATTCTCCAACATGTGCATCTGTTCGTCTTTAGTTATAAGCACGACCCAAACGCGCCTGACCTCTGGTTAAAGAAAAAAAAATAAGTGCAGAGCTGCATACCTGTACTTGTTCCATTTCATTACCCCTAAGTCATCTACATTTTCATTTCGTTCAGGACGGTTCAGAATATATCTGAAAAGGGTAGAAAAAGAAATCTAATTTTATAGGATTCAGGATGTTGAATATGAATATCATAATATATAAGGTTGTCTAAATTCTTATTTCGTAAGGAAGAGTTTTCAGCACAGTTCAGGATACATCTGAAAAGGATTAAAAAGAAAATCGAATTTCATAGAATTCAGGATAGTTGGTTATCAATAGTCTGGGCAAACAGCGGCCACAGCTTACAATTACGAAGTAAGTTACGACATGATCGTTGACTCCCTGTTCTAGTCTACTAAATCGATGCTGTATGCGAGTAGTTCTGTGTATATGTAGGCTGTCGTAACTTATTTCGTAATTACCGCTGTTTGCCCAGACTAGTTATCAAGGTAGATCGGAGCAGAAGTGGAAAGTTGGATACCTGATCTTTTTCCTACCCGAGTGGCTAAACTTTTAAATCTAAACCAACTCGAGTAATTGAAAACTAATTTCAATGAGTTACTTGGAGAATCAATATTAATAATAGTAAAAGTAGAACTAGAATGTTACTCTCAATTGAACGAACTTAAAGAGCTTTGTTACTCAGGCAACTCTCCAAGAAAAACCGTGTAAAGACCGTATCACACTAACCAGTTTAGCCGAGCGTCTATTTCCAACCGTAGCCAATAGCGAGCTGCGTAGAGAGATCACGTGATCAAGTGTATGTAAATAATATTGCATATGCTTTTTCTGACATTTTGAACACGTTTTAAATCTTTTAAACTTTTTCCTTCAACCGGCGCCTGCTGAGCCCCCATTGGTCCGCTGCTCAACGACAACTGGCAACCGTTAGTGTGATACGGTCTTAATGCTCTTGCAATTCAAGAACAAATTACATATACCAACAAATGTCACGTAGAAAATTGTGCTTTCTTATTCGTAGACTACAACCATAGACTAATTTCTGTTCTGATTAGGACTCTTCAGTATGGTACAGCATTCTCCTAGTAATAAAGCCATTCCCCCAGGTGTGCCAGCAGTCCCGTTGTCATGAGATTGAGCGACTAGTTTGGTGAAACCCATTAATAAGATGAACTTTTGTATCACGCTGTGAGATGAAACTAGTCCACGGTTGCAGCCTGCGATCAATGAAGCACAATTCTCTACATGACATTTGTTGGCCTATGTAATTCGTTCTTGCTGTGCAAGCCATTACAGTTTTTTCTCGGAGAGCTGCTTAACTAACGAACCTCTGTTTAAATTCGTTCAATTGAGAATGAAATTTTACTCTTCTTTTACTTTTACTAAACAAACTCGCCACAACTATTCAAAATACGTACAACGATGATATTGAATCGTTATCCAACTTATAATATATTCCTATCTCGTTAGTGTGAGCGATACTTAAATCACATTCGGATTATATTTCATGATTCACATTATTTATTAATATGTGCATTTACAAAAAATATATATTCATCCACGCACATTAAACATACAATAAAAACACTTAAATCATAAGTAAGTTTATAAATATTTCCGTCTATATATATATATATATTTTATACTTTGTATTATATGTATATTTATATATTTGTAACTCGGTGTCGCTTAAAATTTTATAAGATTAATTTTTATTAAAAATATAATCGGTATTTTCGACAAAGTAGCAAATGAAAATAATGATTACGCAAGTAATTGCACAATTAAGAGCGATCTGTGACGATTCCCCTGTCCTCTCATCACATATCAGAAGCACAAGAGAACGAATACAAATGTTATAAAGTAATAATGATAATAATGATAGTAATAATGTCGAAAAGAAAAAATGCATATTAAATAGCATATTTGTTTACCGTAATATGCACAAAAACAAAAAAAAGAGAGAAACTATAATACATCTACTTATCAAGTATTATACACAAAATAACGCACTAGTTACTATATATATATAAACCTTATATTATCACCTAAGTTCATTCAGGAGCTAGTAAAATTTATTTACAACTATATACACGTTCCTAATTCCCTACGGCTTCTTGTGATTTACACAGGTTAGTTGCCTATATAAAAAGTGTCCTAGACATAATAACTGTACACATTATAAATAATATTACATCTTGGTAAAAATTCATTTAAATAAAAAATAATATAAAAATCCATCTCCTCGTCTATTCGCCTAAAGGAAAAAACTAGCTAGTTTCTTGGAATTCAAGCCGGTGATATTCATTTTAAATAACGAGCTTTTTTCATTTTTTTGAGGGGGCATATCCTGAACGTTTTTCCAAAACTTACATTGAAACTAAACTGTATCAGTAACTCCCTATTACGTAGTAAATAATAAATTCGGGGCATGTTTCGCCGATAACGATGCCAACTTCTTCAATAGCACTGTACTGAACGATATGCCATTTCTTAACTCCCTCTGGCGTCGGTTTTAAAAACTACCTAATATTCCAAGAAGTTGATACTAGATAAACGTCTCTTAATAATTTGTAGTCTAAAATATCAGCACCGAAGTTGAAGAAGTGTTCTAACTTATTTGGTAGGGAATTCCCCAAATTCCCGAATGTATTATATCCTATACCGATAGAGCTTAGCACCAATTATATGACACCAGTCATTATGAATGACAAAACTTACGTTATCAAATATATACCTAACGTTCCTATCTCGATACATACAAGGTACAAAAAGGTCGAAAATTTTTATATTTAAAATGAAGATCAGATAATACCGAAATAAATAATTTATAATGCTTTAATGAGTATGCTACACATTCATATGTGGGTATAGGTGATTTCGATGATACCACACTTACGGCAGACACCGATAGAGGAAATGTTTTTATTTTTTCTTAAGTCGATACGAAAAATAGAAGTAGTAAAAATTTTCTCGAAAATAATCGAGTAACGAAAAGTTAAATAAAGTACGTTTCTCTAAAAAAAAAAGTTTCAAAAAAGGAAAATAAGGAAATTTTTTACTTTTGTATGCAGTAATCCCTTGTCAATTGTGGATTTACGCCCGCATCGCTTTTGATTTTCCGATCGGTATACTTCGGGCACATTCGGTACGGATCGTTGAATTTCGATCAACTTGAAATTTTAAGGTCAGATGTATTTATACTGAGTTCACGCAAAGAATGCTGTATAGGATTATGTTAAACAAACAATCAAGTGTCATGGATACGTTACGTAATTCAAGAATTTTATAGCCCTATTTATCCCCACATTGCATTCTTAACGTGGACGAATTATAGACGGATTAACAATTATAGCCAATTTAATTGATACAAAAATACTATTGAAATCTGAGACTTAACGAATAACACAAGTATCAAGGTTATATCCATACCGACTTATAACCGTTTTATTCTAAATATTTTGAAAATGATCCTAAGATCAAAATGCTAAACAGAACTAATCAATAAATTACAAGATCAACTACAATAATTAACACCTCTAGCTAGCAATCGCCTTATCTTCTTTTATTTAGACAAAAAAATGTTCGAAGCCTAAACTGTCGAATAATGCAAGTTTTAGGTTCAAGGTCAAACGTGCAATAGATTAACAATCACAACAAATGCAGAACAATAGCATTGCCTATCTCTATTTTCCCGTATAAAAATAATCTTGAGACTTCTAAGTCTAATCTAGGGTATACGTCGTTTCGCCGTGGCCAGTTCACCGCCGCGCACTTTGTGCTTCCATCCCATGAAAAATACCCCTCTTTGTCCGTGTACACAACCGTTGTTAGCCGCAGCGAAACGTCCCATCCCGGTTCATCAATACTCTGGCAAGTTAGAAATCTTAAAATCACAATGTAATAAATTAAAAACTATAACAAATACTAAACGACTACACTTCCATCATTTTAATTGTCCCAACCGGTTGTGGCATCGTCTCTTCTTATTGATGAAAAAGTAGCATTGAGACCTCGAAGTTGCTGAACAGTATAAGTTTCGAGGTCTTAAGGTTAAATGAGCAGCAAATATATTAAATGATTGCATGTAACCTAATTCCAATCATAGGATGTTACTGAATCCTTTTTTACTTATTTAGGCAGACTGACCTTGAGACCCCAATTTTTTAAACACTGCAACAATTTAGAGGGTCGAAAGATCACTGCAACAATTGAAACGACCAAGACTTATCTCGTTTCAATTGTTCCGGTCAACTATCGCATTATCACCGTTCTGTAAAGAAATAATTTTAAGTACGATAAGTCAAAAGTATCAAGGTCAAATACACAACAGACTCAAAATTTTAATAACCACGGGAAAACTATTTACATCGATCTAATTATCAAGTAATAACCCCGTTTCGTTTCGAAAATGACAATGAGGCCTCAAAGTTGCCAAACAGTACAACAAAGTAACTAGCAAAGTTTTACCTAAACTGTCGTTATTTTTATAACCTTACCTCGAGCAGTCTATGGTGACTTATTTAATATCAAACATTCTTTCTTTTTCTTAGGTACTTGTTCATATCGTCTCATTTTTGTGACCTTGAAACCTCAAACTTGCCAAACAATATATCGTGGCTTGATCAATACCAGACAACAAAATTTATACCCGCTACACCTTCTTCCAAGCAATTCTCAAGAGATTACTGCATAGATCGAATATTTCCCGTAAGCGCTTTTACACATTATTCAATACATCATTATCCTAATCTCGAACTACGTACAAAATGGGAACCGCTACAATTTACCACATCCCTCTTCTTCCCTCCCATTTTACTCGATGCTCGAACCACCGTACATTAGCTATGTGTCCAGATCGTCCTCCCTCTGACTCGAAAAGTACGACACCAAACCTCCGAACTCACCACTATTCTCCTCATCATACGACTTCCCGATATCCTGCGGCGAATTCGTCTCCGAGAATTGGTCGCTGTAATGGTAGCCCGAGGGCGTTAGAGTCTCTTCCGGACCCATATTACCGCCCATATACCCGCTGTAATAATTTGAAGGCATATTGGTCGGGTGGTAAGGCATGCTGTTCCGCAACGGCGACGGTTGCTGCTGCAAATGTTGAGGAGGTAGCAAATTTTGCTGTTGTCTTATCGGCGAACTGGCCATGGGTGATGTATTGACGTTGGAAAATCTCATCGACGGTCTGGAATAAGGGGGTGGAGGTGGAGTCGGATCGCTTTTGTTACTCAAGGGCGAATCAGAGGAAGGGGGATGGAGATCGGTGAACTGCGTTCTGGAGTGTTCATCGAGCTCGTCGGAACATTTATAGGGCCTCCACCGGATGGTGAAGGATCTAGTGGATGATGTGTATGATAGACAGGGGGAATGGCAGGGGTGGCGTTTCGGACTCGGATTTGGGGAATTGGAGGTGCCGGACTAGTGCGGTGATATGGATTTACGTTCGGTGGGGGTTGTCGATAGGCCACCGAAGACATTCCTCTTGGTGGAGGTGCTCCTAAAATTAGAAATAAGTTACTTTAAGCTGTGTATGTGTATTAGTTTAAGTCAAAACGGTTGCTTTTTTCAGCAGCTGGATGTACAATACGAGTGGTGATTTCCCGTTAACACTTAAGGGTATAAGTGAATATGTAAGATATTAAGGCCGAAGTTTACACTTCGAAATAGACTCAGTTTTATGCATACATCGCTACATTTTTCGGGAGCCAATTTAAAAGTTGAAAGGGTGGACGCATTTTTTTCGAATCATCTATGTATTATCACCCCTAAGCAGTACATATGCGAATATAAGAATTCAAACGCATGCGAAGAAAAATCGTTACAAATATTAGGCGATAAGGCTAATATAAGACATAAACTACACACTATTTTATTCTACCACGTATAGCATTAGTATTCAGAATTATTTGATATACAGGGTGTAACTGTGTAAATGGTTAAAAAGTTGTTCAAAGGTAGACAATTAAAATATATTTAATATTTGCTTAATAAACGTAGATCCCCAAACGTACCGTTCGCAAGATATTTATAATTACAGTTTCGAGTCCGGCCCCATTATAAAATTGTAGCGAGTTTCCAATATGACTAACGATCGGATCATTGACCGAGTAAGCATAAACAATTTGTGAATCAGCGGCCTACTTCAAATTTGCGAATTTTTCACACTGCTCACTGCACAGTACATACATGCTATCTACGGTTTATTAAACATTTTTGCACAACAATCACATTTTATTGTCAAACAGGTCTAATGTTAGACATTTCTTGTGAAATTTTCTTTGTTTTCTTGACTTTACATTGTTTACCAATAAATAAATCTTTTTGAAAGAAAATATTTTTATCATTTGTCGCAAAAATAAAGGATCGTCGAACTTTTCAAATATAGGTCAAGTTCATTCAACGACAGCGAAATAAAACATCTGTTTATTTTTCTGTATAGTGACAGAGACAGAGAAGCATTGGCCACTTGTCGATAATATGCTAGTTTCGGGCGGCGCTAACTATACCATACCAATACCATATTTTGTATTTTTCTTATTGTAACCAGATAATTAGAGAAAACAATGTATTCATGTAGTAGGCAGGTTTCCAATATTTTACTTATACTTATATCTTATGTCTACAGTATGTAGGAATGTCATAGTTTTTATATTTTATAAGTAGTTAATATTTCTATTCAATAAATTTGCATTGTATTCGTTCGTATGTTTGAATGAGTACAACAAAGATAGCCATCCCCTCCACTATGTTCATTCTTTTCTAGCAAGAGTGTCTCGTTTTATCACTGTAGCGTCAGCAATGAGCGTAATATAACATTTTGTTAGTAGGCAACTCGATATATAAAAATCAGAAATTTATTTTAGGTAAACTCCACCCTTAAAAAAGAAAAATTGTTTTGGACATAATTTCAAACCATCTGGCAAAAATATGTAATTCTGACAATGTGAATCTTGTCAATACGTAGATCGAAAAGGTCTGAAGACAGTTAATAGCTGACGGAACATCAGTATTGAAGAGGACCTATCCTAACGCAAGTATATCTAGACTTACCATGCATATACTGTTGTGGTTGTGACATAGGCGGTAACTGTCCGGCAGAATTGTGGTTAGCAGCCATACTATTCGATACCGGGACACAAGTAGCCATCTGTGCATTCGACACTGGTGGAGTGGGGGAATTTTCGGCGTGTGGTGGGGGCTGATCCGCGTAATAATTGTGTCCCATACCCATCGGCGAGTAACTACCTTGTCCCGGTTGTCCCTGCAGCATCCTCGTGATCACTGATGGGGTAGGTTGGGTTTGCGAGAATGGCTGTGGCGGCGCTGCGATCGCCAATTTGGCACCGTGTATCGCCGCCGCGTTCGCCAACGACATATCATCACTATTAACGTTAGCGATAGTATCCACGGTAGTTGGAATGTGGGATTGTTCCTCCCCTACCTCAGGAATGACATCATAGGGCGTTGAAGGGGATTAGAATTAACGCCAGCTGCAGCTGCCGCAGCGGCTGCTGCCTCTTTCTCCAGGGTCTTTTTACCCTTCCCCCTTCCCCGCCTCTTTTGGGGGATCCTTCAACTGTAGCCGTCGGGGGATTTCGCTGAATATAGGAATAGTTACCCCTGGCGGTTCCGATAATTCGGGATTACTTTGCATATCCGGCCCGACTTGCAAGGTAGCGATTTGAACAACATTCGAGGCAGGTGTAGCTGCTCTAGGCTTACTTTTTCTCCCGCGTTTTTTAGGAACATTTGGATCTGCTTCGACCGTCGTTTCATTTCTTTTCGCTTCCTTCTGCTTACGTTTCTTCTGTTTTTCTAACTGCATCGCCACCAATTGTAGCTGTTTATTGGCGTATTCTTCCTCTTCCATCAATTTTTCCATCTCCGCTTCGTCCATCTCTTCTAAATTCTTATTAATCTCCTCGATGGGATTTAACTCTGCATCCTCATCGTCATTGTCATCAGCTATGTCATCAGGAAGATCATCAATGGAAGAGTTGAGATTATCCAGATCGAAATTTTCGGGTGGTGTGGGAGGAGCCGGGTCGTTTTGTACGGGCCTTTCGGAAAGTTCGCTTACTGGTGCGTCTTCAGCTGGGGAAGTTTCCACTTCTGGTTTCGAATTGTTTTCCGGGGTCGGTGTTTGTGTAGGTTCCTTCTCCTTCACAATCGTGTCTTCCTCCTTCTCCATACTTTCTTCCTTTTCGAATTCTTCATCATCGTCCTGATCTTGATCTTCATTCGCCACGTAATCGTCATCACTTTCGATTCTAGGCGGAGCTTTCCTTTTAACTTCATCGTCGCTGTCAGATGCCAAAACATCCGCGTAATTGATTTTCTTTCCTCTCGTCCTTCTACCGGCAGTTTCCTCCTCATCTTCATCATCATTGAGACCACCATATTTAATACGACGTTTTCTTCTTAGAACGATCCTCGTCAGAGTCGTCAAAACGTTTCTTGCTCTTTTTCGATCGTTTCTTCCTGGACGTCGTATTTCGTGTAGATTTGCGCCTGCTCGACCACTTCCACGAAGTATCGCTTTCTTCAGTCTCGGATTCGTTCCAGGTGGACCTCGATTTCGCTTTACGAGGTATGTCTTTTTCCTCCTCGTCGTCACTATCATCGTTAATAAAATCTTTATCGTATCGAGAGGTGCGCGCTCTGGTTGATCTGCGAACAGCCATACCTTTTCTCCGTCGTCCACCATAGACTTCACTACTATCACTTCCCATGTCTTCCTCAAAGTCATCATCGTCTTCCTCGTCGGAACTAGATCCTTTAAAATCCTCATCTGAATCGGGATCATCGCCACTACTTACATCCAAGCTATTCAATTTTCGTTGCTTCTTTCGACCGAAAAATTTTTTACCGGTTTAATTTTTTCTTCCTCAGAATCGTTGTGTTCAGATGGTACAACTGCAGGTGGTAATTCCTTCGTCTCAACAGGAACGACCGGTGGGAGTTCCTCCTCTTGTTGCTGTTTATCCTTTTCCGCTTGTTCTTCCTTTTCGGCGTTAACTATGGTTGATATGTCTTTACCCCGTCCTTGATTGCCAGCTCCTTTAACCGCCTCCATTTCTTCTTGAATGGCAGAGTTGATCAATTCGTCGTAATCATTAAATCGGTAACTATGAGCTTGCCTACGTTGCCTCAATTGATAAATCGGTTCGTCACTGTCAGAACTGGAGCTGCTTTCGGATGATGAACCTGAATCTTCTGTCCTAGATTCTTCGTCCTCCTCGTCTTCATCTTCGCTGTTTTCTTTCCTTTTCTTCCTATCGTCTGTATCTTTAACAGGCAGAACATTGGCTAAACTAATTCCTACGTAGGCCAATCTTTCTTTACGTCGTACTTGTATATCTCGTTTGGCCACTTTTTTGTCGTATTCGCTCAGTTTTTCTTCGAGCTGCTTTACTAAACTATTGTGTTGGCACGGCGGACAGAACCAATCACCTTCCGGGATAATAAACAACGCCGGACGAAGACAAGAACAATGCCAACCATTATCACAACTATCGCATAATAAAATCCATTCGGGATGATCGGATTTACCGCATCTTTGGCATGCGTGGTCATCAACGTCATCCTCTACATCATCTTCCTTACGTGCGGTTCTAGCTCGTTTCATCGGCTGCGGTTCCTCGGTATCTTCGATGTCACTTTCAGGAGAAAACTCATGATCAGATTTAAACAGTGGACTTTCAGCATCGCTGTATTCAACTATTTCCTCTTCCTCCTCTTCAACTTCGTCATTTGAGCTGCTTGAACCACTACTGGATCTCCACGGATTTGCTTCATCAAAGATCTTCCGGGGATCTTTGTGTTTCCGCTTTCTTTTCCGTTTGGTTTTCTTTTCTTCAACTTCAGGAACATCAACGGTGACTTCCTCCTCTGTCGGAGGTTTCGTTCTTTTCCTCTTTTCGGCTTTGTAATCTTTATCGATATTCTTCTTTCCTTTCTTTTTCGTACCTTTAGGTTCAGTCATCGTAATTTCTTCAAGCTTCCTCCTTTCAGCTTCTTCCTTAATCTTCAACTGAGCTATCCTACGAGAATGTCTCACGTTACCTATATCCGTGGCCAATTCCTCTATTACTGCAGGAACATCCAACCCTAATAAAGTTTTCCTCCTAGGGGCTCTAGGTTTCTTAACCGGTTCCACGACTACCGGAGGTTGAACGTTATCTGTCACTTCCTGCTTCTTCTTGTACTGCTGAGACTTCCTTTTCGGTGACGTTGGCCTTTTGTCATCATCGCTACTACTAACTTCCTGCTGCTTCTGTTCCTCGATACTCCGGCGAAGCTCCAAATCGACCTGGCGCTTTCCTTTCGTTTTCCTGCGTTTACCGCCGGTCGGTATTGGAATTTCCGGTTCTGGTCTACACCTTTTTCTCAAGGAGCGAGTCATCACCATGGGTGGTGGGGACGGGTAATCTAATTGAAACGAATTCAACGTCATCGTTTTAACGCTGGTGGGTTCGTAAGGCTCAGGTACTGCGAGGGGATCATCTTCAATGATAACGACATCGCTGTTATCACCACCCCGGATGATTCCACCGACAAAGGCGACTCTACATGGTCCACGGGGTTTTCTTTTAATTTCTGTATATTGACGCACGTTAGAAACGGACCGTTCTTTTTGCTAGATTTCTTCTCATCTTTGTCCTTCTCATAGGTCGGCTGGATTGTCATTTCTTTTTCAAGGGCACAGTTTCATTACAATTCTTGACTGAAATTTTCTTACCATCACTTTCTGACGTTAAATCGATAGTTTCGACCTCTATGCTCGATGGGGCTTGATTGTTTGAAAGTCTCAATCGCTTAGAATATCTAAGGTCTCCTTCTTCGGTTTGTTTCGTTTCCTGCGGTGCTTGAGCGGTCTTCCTCGAACGTCCTTTAATCTTTTTAACATCCACAGATACAGATTCGGAATGAGTTTCTGGCGGTTTTTCTTGGGAATCCCCAGGTTTCCTCCTGGTGCTTCTCCTTACGTTATTCTCCACATTTCGTTCAACTTTAACAACGCAAAGTAGTGGCTGTTCTTTCTTGATGACAACTTGTTTCTCTTTAGTCTTATTTTCGTCATTAATTTCAGGCGAGGGTTTAGTTTCCTTCCGCAGCACTAAATTTTTGTTTCTCGTAGCGTACGATTTGACAGAAAGCATCTGGGTGGGTCTTCTACCTCGTAAGAACCGTAGCGGTTGCGGTTCTGTTACCTTTTCTTTAGAATCGTTTCGTTTCTTGTCATCTACGTTCTCCGCTTTTTCTTTCGGTTTTTTATTTGTATTTGAGGAAGTATCATCTACTTTATCCAATATCTCACATTTGGCTTGCACATTGGTTATTTTAATCGCTTTTAGAGCGTCTATACCGCAGCGGTTATCACTGGTATCTTCGTCGGTTTCGACGATGATCACTGGTGAATCCTTGTCAATTCCTGAAGAGGGTGTTGTGATATCTGCGTCTTTGTTATTCATTTCTGATGATGTATTCAGTTGCTCTTCCACATCTGTAACCTTGTTGTTTTTCTCTAGCGATGTGCTTAGCTCCTCCTCTTTATCTTTAACCTTATTCGTTTCTAACGTATTGAGCTCCTGCTTATTTATAGTCTGAATGGTTTCTGATGATGTATTCAGTTGCTCTTCCAAGTCTATAAGTTTATCACTTATTGGTGGTGTGCTTAGCTGTTCCTCCACATCTACATCTACAGCTATTTTTACCGTTTCCTTCTCCCCAATTTCGCCAGTTTCTAATTTTTCGTCGCTTGATATCGTCTTATGTGTTTGGTTAATTGTACTCGGTAACTCGTTTTCTTGTTGGGGAGTATCAATATCTGTTTTTGTTTCTTTTGCTACATTCGTTGGAAGATTGTCTTTTAAATTATTTTGTACTTGCTTTTCATTCGCATTTTCTTCTTGTATTTCTGCATCTTCCGATTTTGTTTCTAACTGTTGATTTTCATCATTGCCTATTAATACATTTTCTATTTCCTTGTTACATGGTTTCTCCGTGAGATCATCAACCTTTTCTTCATCGAACTGTTTCGTGTCGATTTGTTCTTCTTTAGCATTTTCAATTATTTCTCCTTCTGATTCCTTTGAAGTAAGTTGTGCAATAGTAGTAGATTTTACCGCTATGTTCTTGGAAGTTACAGCATCGACTTCTTCTTTATCCACTTCAGTTGGCTGAGTTTCTTGCCTATCAATTTCTTCGACATCCTTCTCGACTTTAGTTACTTCATTTTCAATGGATTTTTCTTCTAACGTACTGGGAGAATCTACACAATCATTTGCCTCCACTATTTTAGTGGAGTTTGTTTCAATTCTAGCTTCTTCCGCTATTTCACAGTCGTCATCTATCGTTTCAGTAAGTGTTTGCTTTGGAGTGTCTTCCTGATCATCATCACTAGATTCAGCACCTTTTAAATCGTCATCGTCTAGATTCGAATCATCCACTTCCATGCGGGTGTGGTCATCAATTTCATCTATTTCTACTTCTAAATTATTTTTGTACTATCATCACGATCTACTTCGTTGTTATCTTTTTCAAGTAACAGATCATTATTTTCTTCCATTCGATTATCATCGACGTCATCTTTATCTATTTCTTCCACAGATTCAGTTGGATTTTCTTCAGGATTCTTATTAGAAATAGAATTTCGTTCTTCTTCTAAGATAGACAATTCATTTTTATTACTGACACAACTTTCAGTTTGTTTGGTTTCTATGGACCTTTCACTCTCTTTCATTTCAGGTGGCGTGCTCTCAGGATCGTCCCCTTTATTACAATCCACCTCATCTTTACTCCCAGAATCTTCTGCCGTAACTTCTTTATCATCGGTCGTAGAACTTGGAATATCCTCATCGTCATTAGCAGATACAGAATTATCTAAAATTTCGTTAAAGTTACTTTCATCTTCACTCGAATCGATCGTCTCGAATTCATCGGCACCTGTAACTTGACGATCTTGAATACAGACATTTGAAATGGCATTAGTAGCATCATTTTTTACTGTTGGCGTTTCTATTTCTACCGAACTGGATGTGACAAGCTCGTTTGTTTCATCCGAAGTTGTGGATTCCTCTTCTGTAAGCGTCGACGACACTTGTTCATCGACTTGAATGGTTTCTTTTGAAACCTCAATAGTTTGTAGATCTTGATCGTTTGATGTTGTAACATCTTGACTGTATTCGTTCGAACTTTCCGTTAAATCTGTTTTTGTCTCATTCCCATCTTTTAATATCACAGCTTCTGATTGATCTTCACTTTCCTCGCTACCACTGTCAGATTCTTCATCCTGTTCATCATCTTTATTTTGAGGTGATCCGGTTGGTGTTGGCAAATTTTCTGATACACGCAGTTTACAGTCTATTTCTTTGTCTTGGGTTATTGGCAATTTCACTTCACTGTCTACAAGATTATCACCACGATCCACGGTGTCTTTATTAATTTCACTCGCGTTTGAGTCACTAGGGTTTATCAGCATATTATCACATTCCTGCTGTCCGCACTCACTTTCTTTGGAAATTTTATCGGATAAACTCGCGGAAATATCTCTATTATTGTCTATATTTTCGATATCTACATTTTCAGGAACTTTAGTACTGTTTGATGGAGTATTTCCAATGAGATTTTGATCAGTCTTTTCAAAGCAATTCTTAGACCCTTCAACTAAGTCGGTGGGACTCGATGGTGATATGCTTGGTGAATTTTCACTTTGGTTATCAACAACGGTTGAAGCCCCAAAACTTAAGGACGCCGTCTTCATTGGTGAGGTATTAGGCGAAAACGAATTTCCAAAGAAAAAGTCTGTTTCACAGGTGAATTTACACTTTCGGGTGATTCCGGTGATTCATTGGAGGTATCCACCGATGGAATACTGGTTTCGTCACCTTTACTATTGTCTACAACTTTTTCATTTGTACCTTCCAATGAATCCTGATTTTTTGACGGGAATCCCCGACTTTTTCCCGATGAATCGGGATTATCGGATTCTTTCATTTTACCATCTTCGGATCGCTCTGAAAACTTGTTTCCAGTTTCACAATCCTCACCATTCCCCTCGCCAGTCACGTACAACACAGTCTCCTCGATTTCATCGCCAACGATAGGTGATTCCCCACTTTGTTCGTTTACGGACTCGTTCGGGAATCCCGAACCTTCGCCTTGAACCAACATCAACGGTCCCTCGATTTCGTCGTCCATTTCTTCATCCTCTTCGTCCTCGTCGTCTTCCTCGTTCATGTAAGACATGTACTTTTTATTTCCGAGAAGTGTAGGCCTATCGAAGCGTGGTTGTTTTAAACTTGTTGGTGCTGCGTAGATGTCTTCATTTATCGATCGCTTGTAACAGATGGCATCATAGCTTGCGCTTTGAACTGCCTTCCCGAGATGCGTTGGGTTGGGATATAACATTCCCTTTTCCATGCTATCGTTTCTGATGTATTTTCCTTTAATGCCCATAAATTCCTTCTTTTGCGTATCGAGATGTTGAGGTTGGGCCATCAGTTCGGTTATCGGTTTTATGCGTAAACAAGGAGCTGCTTTTACAGATAAATCGAGACAAGATTTCTCTTCCTGCGCGTCGTCTTTATTGGAGAGGTCTTTCGAACAAAGATTTAAAGCATTTTCGCAGGTATCCTCAACGGATTCTTCTTTATTACTAGATTCCTGTCGGTTGTCGCTTAGATCTTTATTTACATCTTCTTTCTTACTTTCAACAACGTTATCGTCAGATCCATTAGTTACATTACTCTCTGTTTCAATCCCATTTTTAACACCATTTTCTTCATTTCCAGATTCGCCCCCTTCTATTTGCGTGTCTGGTAAATTCGAATTATTATCCTCCAATTTGCTTTCTTCAACGTCTTTTTCATTTTCAACTACTAGTTGTGGCTCGATCTCCATTTTCTCGTCATTTTCCACATTTTCAGAATCAACCTTATGTTTGGGCGATGAATCCTTGCTCTGGCCGGTATCGAGGATGGGTTTCTCAACTTCTACACTGTTGCTGTCTTCGTTACTAACCGGTTCGGAGCTACTTTTTGCAGTATCCCCGTTGCCGAGCTGGGATATCAACGAGACTAAGCCATCACGATTCCTAAAACAACAAATCATATAAGTAGGCTCAAAATCATAAAACATGTATTTAGAACATACTTCGCGACGAGCGTCCACGTTTCGTCATCCGGATCATCTTTATAGACCCGAATTTGGCAGCTCTCATCGCACTGATACCAGTATGCTCTTCCGATTCGATCCCGACCCAACGGTTGAGTCCGCAACTCAACAGCTGACATTTTGTTGATTTCGTTCTTAAACTTCTGATTGTAATCGAATTGCATTTCCAGTAATTCCTACACGGCAGGATATCATGAAATATTAGAATTATGGTGTTCGGTATAATAAGGACGGAAGTACTAACCTTCAATACTCGAAGCTTAGAACTGATACGGGCCTTTTTGTAACCGAACCTTTCTATTTCCCACGCATCCTGGCTGCTGAACGTATGACATGTCTTGATTAAAGCACGCTCCCATCTGTCGTTTGAAGATACTGACCTTCGCGCTCTCCTCATCAATTTGATGTGGAGTTCGATGAGTTCTTGAGATACTAAAATGTAAATTTAAGATGAGATGTTTAAAGCGTCGTCGAAGTAATGAATAGAGTTAGGCGCTTGCCGTTGAAATGCCGTGAATTTAACCCCAGTATTGTTAACGCCATCGATTCGGCTGGAGATTACTTGTAGTGTTGTGGAGGCGAAAACGCCAATGTCAAATGACATAGTTTACTAGTGGGAGGTACAGAAAACGGCGACCGCCTAGCTTTAATGATGAATTTGGTTTAATAGATTTGAACGTTATAAGTAACTTAACGCTTTGCAAAATCAGACAGTAGTTATGCAACTTAGGATTTGAAGGACTTAAACCATAGGGTAGGATACCACCACTTCCAATATCTGCTCTTAACGAATTTTATAAGTAAAAACCACATAAATTCTAAAGCTAAACTTTTTCAAATATATACAAAGTTTGTTACTCAGCAGCCTCCAGTGCCACGTGATCGATTCTTTAAACAGGTTGCTTGTAATACTTACTATATTATTACTATACTAATATTACTAAGCGAAAATGCCGCTGCCAGCTACGTCAAGTTCAGTAGTAAGAGACAACAAACGCCGATCGACCAGCTGATATATGAAACAATATTGTCTTACAATTTCCGAGAAGCTCTATTTATAAATATAAATTCCTACAACCACAAATATGTCCGGTATTCCGGTGGTCTAAGTTTATTTACCAGTTGGGTAACAGTTGGATGTGGAAAAGAAGAAGAATCGGTCGAATAATTAAGTGGAAAGTTGAGTTTGTCATTTCTCATTGCTAATACCTTACGATTACTATGATTATAATACAACTGGTTGAATATTATAACATTTTAGATGGTTGGGGTGTAATTAAAGCTTGAATCTTTTATTCTTGACTATTTACGTGGTTATAGATAGCAAAAAATACTATGGAATAACGCATAAGGAAATTTGAAGGACACAATATTGATGGTAATTACCATGCATAAATAAATGCAAACAAAAATCAATTTTGTTACGAAAATACTAGTTTGGTCAAAACTAATGTTTTTATTTTAACCCCCATTCCCTGACAAATACGAAATATCTCGTAATAAGTGTATACACCAAGCTTGCCAATTACGAGATATCTCGGCAGCGGCATGCAGTACTTAAATTTTATTCAGTTCACCAACTATAGGATATTCCATAATGTTATTTCCATTTTCAAATTAATGTAAATGCCATTTTAGTGCTATATCTGCAACTAATACTAGATTTTTGAAATTCCATGTTTTTAAAATATTTTCTTTATACAGTATGATAGTTCACTTGGTTTGTACGAAAATGGTTTAAAATAGCGTTAATAAATATAATCAGATAAATGACCTAAAAGAAAAGACAACCTAAAAGATATATATATATATTTTATAAAATTTTGATGCTCCAGACAAGACGGTCTAAATTTGTTTAGCAGTGAATGGGTTCATACACCAAGGTACACCATCTGGAATGCAACAGACTTAATTTTGTTATAAATCACAAGTTTTTATGCAACTCAAGAGGTGATAATAATAACATGGTGTAGAAGAAGGACGTAGATGGTTCCATATTAAGACCTTAAACTGCAGATTGTGCTCAACTGCAAGTCTATGGTCGATGGAGATTAAAAGGCCCCAACACGTTGGAATAAACTCAATGAAATATTAGGGAAGGCTGACTTGGTCAACATGTTGGGATGTACATATGTGGTTGTGACGAACGTCTTAAGAGTTGGTCCGTTGGGTTAAGTGTCGGGCTATAAGCTTCGACCAACGCGAGTTGAGGGTCGAACATGCAGCCGCACGTCTGGTTATTTGGAAAGTTTGTTCATTAAATTGACCGTGCGTTTCTTTCAAACACAATTAATGTTTCATTCTCGCAATGTCGTTCGGTGATAATAAAGCGTTTTGGAGTGAATTTATAAATTTATACAGAGATTAGAAGTATCTTTGGGATGTGTACATAGAGGGAAATAGTTTCGCTCTCCTCGTGAAAAGCGAAAATTCAGTACCTAAGAGCCACTCATAATTGCCATTGTCTTTTCAAAATATATTGCAATGATGCAGTGACGATCGCGAAAATCAATTACCAACTGACTTTGTCAAATGTGGTTCGAAGATGTATGAAAACCGACCAGCATGTTCAGTTCGGAATTGGGTTCAAGCCTTTTAGACTACAGATGTGCATAATCACTCAGATCGTCGTCTCAAGGTCAAAGCAGGTACATAATCGTCTGTTCGTCTAAAGTCAGTCAAGTGCCTGTCACATAGATTTTTGCGTGATCTAAATACAAGCGAGATTTATTTATTAGTTTTGGACTATTCTCCTAAACTGACAATTGTGACCTGTACATAAATGGACAACACAGTTAAAAGGGTGAAAGAATCACTGTTTGCAGACCTTTGTTTATGTGTGGTCCCATGAAATTTTAGCCAACAGTTCTTCAGCATTATATGTAGTATGGGCAAACAGCGGTAATTACGAAATAAGTTACGACCGCCTACATATACACAGAACTACTCGCATACAGCATCGATTTAGTACTACATAGAATGTACATTGTTACCATTGTTTGCCCCGGCCAATTATGTGCAACCCAAATTGAGTAAATCAATTAACGAATTAAGGGGATAAACGATGGGATCAGAGATAAATATAAATAAACATAAATGTTGTCAATAAAAATGGAGGGCACAAAACATAGAATTGGTAAATTCATTTTAATATAATGAAAACATGCATTTTGAAAGAAACATGAAACACAGATGTCATATGTCTATTATGTAGTAGCATAATCACGAAAGAAGTAATAGCAGATAGGACAAGGAATGAATAAGACAAGTAATACATCTAAAAGCATGGAAGCCATTTAAAAATCAGAGCTTACAAAAAACCAAAGTATAAGTTTTTAACACATCAACCAAAATATGGGCAGTAAGAGCTGAAATTGGAAAGAAATTCCAGACAATTATCAATAGACGAATATGCTGGCCAATACTAATAACAAATAATAAGGCAGGACGACATTAATAATGAAACTGAGGGAAGAAACCACAAATGACTATATAAGGAATACTGAGAAAACCCAAAGAGCTAAGTCAACTTGTCCTGCAATGGAACCTGCAAGATAGGGTATAAGGCAAGGAAGGACCATTTAGAAAAAAGTGAAGACAACAATCCAACCGTTATGGCAAATAATTCAAGTGAGGAAGAAAGTATGTATTAAACAATCATAATCAATGTAATATATAGGTGTATATGATTACATACACACATATAGTTCATACAGCAAACTAATAAGCATAGTGGGTTATAATAATAATAATAATAATAAAGGCAGTAAAGGAGTGCTAGAGCATAGCTTCTTCCATGAGATGTACTACCACATCAATCATATTAAGTAGGTTTGGCACCATTAAATTCTTAACAAAATGCTTCCTATATTAAATCTTCACAGCTAATGAAGATGTCAATCGTATGTCTTTTGCTCATACATGTAAGAACTTATTTCAGGATGGAATTGTGAAGTTACCTGAAATATTATAGGTGGTAATCGAACAAAATAGACAATAAATTCTTTCAATACAACTGTTTTTGGACTTTCATTACACATGAAAGACCCAACTACATTTCAATCAACTCAATATTTACTTTGCAGGGGTAACAAAGAAACAACCAGGAAACCGGCGGATTGTTCAAATAACACCCTCGTTATCAAGTTTTAAACATAACACAACAGTCGTCTCGTTCGAAAGCTATTCTTATTCAAATAATTACTATCGAACAATTACGGTGTACCTATTCGCAATGCCTCCGCTCAGCGCGAAACCCTACGAGGTAAACTAACGCAAGACCGGATTACCTTCTTGTGTGTTTTCAAGCATCTCCTGCAGGTCGACAAAGTCGATATTCGTCAGGCCGCACGACACCCCGAACTTCTCCAGGAAGCCGCATATCACTG
Source organism: Chrysina gloriosa (assembly GCA_038088585.1). Classification (NCBI taxonomy): domain Eukaryota; kingdom Metazoa; phylum Arthropoda; class Insecta; order Coleoptera; family Scarabaeidae; genus Chrysina; species Chrysina gloriosa. The sequence goes on along the minus strand of CM076093.1, from coordinate 21,158,785 downwards.
CGAAATTCGGATCACTTTCACAAGAAGCTTCATTTTCCGACGCCATTGTATCCGCTATGTTTGACAGCGGTTCGACGCGAGACGCCAAACGCACTTTTTCCGGTCACACTTCGACGGCACGCATCCTAGGTTCATGTTTTTACGCACAAAACGCAATCGGGGAGGATATAAATTTTACGCTCCATTCGATCTTAGCACAAAAATTAATAACAATTGATAGGAACACCACTGCCGTGAACATAACACCATAATTCTATACTATTTCCCTGTAGAGGGCGCGCTGCTGCGCTTTTAGAACTTTGAATTTTTGGCGTTAAATGTTTCGGAAAGGGAGTAAAATAAAATCAACTATGGAAACATTACCTACTTTTTTAAATTACCATCCATTTAGAAAACTTTATTTTTCGTAAAATATAATTACAAAACAAACCCCTCATCCCGATATATTTAACCTAAATTCTGAACAGTCTAAAATCGTTCATCACTAAACATTTTACCTAAAATCTCAACTGTCTAATATCTAATTTTATTATGAATATTATCATTAGTTTTTATTTATGCAATGTGATGAGAATAAGTGTACCTTAATGTGTAGATTAATAAAATCATTATTTACATATAAATTATTATATGCAATCCCTCTCTCATAATTATTATACGAGAAGAAGAAATAAAATCAGCTTTACTCAACTGAATTTGTTAAAGCCCATTTGATGTGGTCAATTTTCTTGTATATTACGGCAACAAAAATCGGACACTTAAGATAATATAGTTTAAATCTGGCTTTTGCCTTGTCAAGCGTTATTTCATTTTTAAATCATTACTGATATATTTCATTAATACCATTTAACTGCTGCTAAAAAATGCAAATAATTACATTACTTGGGAAAGAATGGTCAATAACAATATAGGTAATAGATTTGGAATTCCTGTATATGTAGGTTATCGTAACTTAGTTCGTAATTACCCCTGTTTGCCCAGACTAGTTGTCAGAACAGGATCATATGGGGGAGACAAACCGTAATTGATCGTCTTCTTGTTTATCCCGTAACGGTATTAGATTCTTTTTAAAAATTTCCAAATAGTTTTTGGTTTTTTGATTATTCGTTATCAAGTTTCTATAACAAAACTGTTAAATGTTTCTCCAAAAACCACAAATTTTCTAATGTAAATGAGTCTTTCCAGTTTATTCCTTCGAATGAAAAAACAATTAAATAAATGTAAATTTTGAATGTCTGGAGCGATTTTGGATTTAAACGAAGAAATTAAATTTTCTCCTCACAAAAATAAAGAATTAAATAATTCCTAAATCGCCGCCCAAATCAATAAGTTTTCAAAATAATAGAAGATAAATATAATTTTCATAAATTAGGCCTAAATTATATTTTTACCGCTTTGATAACGCGCATGCGCAACCCTATACAGTTCAATACACAAGCAAAAAGACCCAAGTCACAAATACTCTAATAATGGCGGATTCGTTTGCGTCTTTACCTTTATAATTTGCGTTGTTTTCGTCGATATATCATAGTGAAAGTGCTCTAAAATGACACCTTCGTAACCAGCGAAGGTTTCAAAAGAATCAGCTAAAGAAAATTCACGCTAGAAATAGGTAAGAACGTGTTTTTTTCTAATTTGATTACTTGCAAACGGATAGCGATGACGTTAACCCGACAAAAGCTGCTTTTCAACAATCGTCTTAGCGTTGACTTCTTATTTATTTCATGTTACGCCTTCGAAGATATAGATAATAATGTAATTATCACTTATATCTGCGCCTATTACGTTTAAGAGGTCACATTCCATACGAACGTCTTGAAATTTCCATTTATCATCGAAACGCAATGGCTAGAAATGGCAGTAATAATGAAAGAAGCATCGTTTATTTCTGGTATTTTAAATCGTAATTGGCTACGGTTTTTCATCTCCTATATTGATTTGGGGTCGAAATAAATAATTTCGATGAAAGTTATCGATTTAATAACCTAAATAAGCAGTACATTGACATGATTGACAGAAGCTTATTTTCGGTCGATGATGACGCCATCTACGTGGTTAGTAGAGGTGGTTAAGTGGTTATCGTCTTTTGTTTACTGATAAATATTGGGGTTTACTTGTTTACATTGCCGTCGAAAAGTTTAGGCAAAGATATTAATGTTCTTAGAAAAAAAAATGAAATGTCTCAAATGTTTCAAGTCTGTTGAGATTTAGCGTATTCTTTACAGTAAGTACAGCCGGTTATATTGATTTTATTTAAAATTCTTTTGCCTTCAATTTTCCCTTTTTTCTGTTTTACATACAGTGCTTTTTATTTTTATTTGCGTAGTTTTTGAAATACAATTAAGACATAGATGGCGATTCAGGTGGGAGATATGAAGTCATCGAATTTTTTTATTAGCTTTGTTCGCTGAGACGATCCCTGACTATAAATAGTTAGAGCGTAAGGGGTATGCGCAGTTTTCATTTTAGAATCCGTGATGGTAATAATCCCGATATAATATCTCTAATAATAGTCATGATACATGTATACTAGGTATGCTCGTGCGCATCTGGCGATGACGTGGTGGTAACGCGCATTGTTAAATGCGCAATAAAGTTCTATTTTGGTAAACTAATAAGCATACCTAATGTATTCGTATCATGACAATAGCTTTGTTCGCGGACACGATAAATACATGCATTAACATTTTGCGCATGCGTCATCGGTGACAAGTTAGCAATTTTTTCACCACGAATGACATACATAGCAGTTGTCTGTTTACTAACTAAAAGTACTTGTTATATCTGGCATTTACTACACTAATTATAACAAATAGAAAACTAGTTTCAAAAAGATACTTGGAAGAGTAAAAACTACAAAAGAATACAAAAGTGGAATATCCATAGCTCTTCAATAAATAACCCTCACAGAAAGTTGTGCAATGACTACACTGTAATGTAGTCGCACTTTCTATGAGAGCTGCCTAACAAACGAGCCTGAGTGTAGGGTCATTCGTCGTAGAATTATGTCTTGCTTTTTTATTCTTTTTTTTTTTTTATTTTGTAATTTATTTTGCATTGAATAAAAAAATTAACAAAAAGTAGAGCGTTGGAAATTCGAAAACAGGTGTTAATTTCTTAAACTTGTCAAACGAAACCAAAAATTAAATGCGCATGTGTCTGATTACTAATCCTTGCTTTAATCATCGGATTGTTCGGACTAATCACGGATTAATCCGAAGTCAATCAGATAGGCCTCGCGAAAAACGAATATTTTATCAGTTATTGTACCGTTCTATTCAGGGATCACCTCCACGAACAAAGCTAAACTTTTATCAGCCTGATTTCGTATTAATCCATGATTAGTTGGAACAATTCGAGCACTAAAGGTGGAACTACCAATCAGTTTCATGCGCATTCGATTTTTGATGGTTTGATTTCGTTTGACAAGTTTATGAAATTAGTGTAAGCTATTCCCTTTTTTTTTTGAAAACAAGCATTCTCTGTAAGTTGTCAAAGAAAAGTCAAGGTAAGTTATTTTCTTTTTTTTTTTTTGAATAATATAGTTTATTAGAAACTTACATTATGTGTTATTAAGCTTTTTTTTTTTTTTGTTTTTTTTTTTTGAAAACAAATATTCTACGTAAATTTACAAAGAAAATCAATGTAAGTTATTTTCTTTTTTTTTTTGAATAAAATACTTTATTAGAAACTTACATAATTAATTTTTTAACAAATATTCTGTGTAAGTTAAACAAAATTATGCAAGTTTCTGAAAAAGTATTTTATTGAAAAAAAAGACGAAAATAACTTTTTTGTGTCAACTTATGTATATAGAATACTTGTTTTTCTGTATTTACAATACAAGAATACGAAAGAAATACTGATTTAGTAAAAAAATCCAAAAATCAAAGTGATTCAATATTTGTGAAGTTAGAGTTAATAAAGAAGAAAATAGAGAAAATAGAGTCATAATTTCGTATTTTGAACAACTTTTCTCAATAACATTTTGCCGTATTATTGGCCGAAATGGCATTTTACGTCAACAGAAATGTTTTTCTCAATTGCCATAACGACCTTAATTTGTGCTTTCTTTTCAGACCAGCAGGGCGGCATCCCAAAACATTAAAACGAGATTCTGAAATTTTTGATTAATTATACATATAGTGAAGTTAATCTGGGGACAGACTGTAGATATATACGTACAATAGTTTATGTGTTTATCTTTAATAATACGATTGTGTATACTGATTTCTCTAAACATTTGTTACCATTTTCTTTTGTAGATGAGTGATGACTGATACCTTTACCTCAAGTGATGAAGAACTTGAAGAACTTCTTTAATTAGTTGAAGTACAAAGAAAAACAATTATTTCGAATTATATCAGAGTAATTAACTGTGTAATGTAATTTTAATAAATTTAAATTCAGAGCATATTTTTAAGCGTATGTATATATTTTCCTTTTTCTTGTTTTCTTCTTCTTGCTGTTTAGTCTAATTTACATCGAGATATTTTTATCGATGAAGACTACCAACTTTGAATCTACTTTTTTGGTGGTTGCCCTCTTTTTTTCTTCTTTTGTCTTGGATTTTTTGTGTTTTACTACTCCTTTTCTTGTTTTCTTTTTGCGTACTGTTTCCATTGTTTACTTTTTTGTTTAATGCATTTAATCTTGACGTACAAAACTTCTTAAATTTATCGAAATCGAAGTATCTGGTCTTATACTGCGCATGGAAGTCTTTTTATGCACTAAGGAAATCTGGCTTTTCCTGTTCTTTTTATAACGAATTTCCCACGCTAAACTGATATTGGTTTCTCTGTATGTGCTGTTGGTATCTTGTTTATGCTTCGTGTAATAATGATTATATAATGTAATGGCTTCAAAGAGAATTTTTCTTTTTTTCCCTTTGTTCTTCCTCTACTATTTTTTTTGCTTTACGTTTGCATTGGATGTTTGCATCTTAGTGCCAAATACCATTTTGTTAATTTCTCTACGTTTATTGATTTTCGTCCGTTTGACGCGAATATTCCTTTTGGTATTATCCTTATGATATAGGGTTAACTACTACTTACATATATTTTCCATTTTTTTTCTAAAAGATCAAAAGATTCAAAAAGTCATTTATTTTTTAACGTTGATGGTAATTTAATTGCCTTATTTCTAGTGTTATCGTGTTTGGCCTTATTCTTGATTTTGTACAAAAATTTCTTTTCAATTATTGTGTTTATTTACTTATTCTCCTCCTATGTTTTATTACATTATTACATTGTCCACGCTTCATCTGCGTACATTATTACAAGGGGCACAAGGAACAGAGCAGAAGAATGATAATAATTTTAATCATTAATACAAACTGTAGTAATAAACTCTGTATCATTCTGTCCTCTCCTACCCTTTTTGGCATTACTTTACTTCTGGATTATTTAGAAAAATGTCGAGACCAAAGCAATTAAAAAATAAAGAAAAAAAATTAAAAATAAAAACAAATGTTACGTATATACATTCCAACCTCTTAGTATTACAATCTCATAATTGTTACTCTTTAATTTTCTTTTCAGCAAATGATAATGGCGAGTCCATCGCCTCAAAGCAGCCCCATGCCTCCACCGCAAGCACCGAGTCCTATGGGTCCTCCTTCTCAAAGTCCCGCCCCATCACCTTCGCCCCACAGCCCATACCAAGGGCCTCCGATGTCCGGTCACGTGAACGGTCCGCCGCAACACAGTATGCCTCCTGGTCCCCCATCTGGTCATCCCGGCATGGTACAAATGTCCCCGTCATCAATGGGCGGACCCGGCCACCACGGCGGCCCTCCCGGTTCCCACATGCCGCCACAGCCTCATCCAGGTTTACCGCCTCACGGACCCCAATCTCACCCAAGTATGCCCCCGTCTTCGCATTCCAATCCATCCGGCGGGCCTCCGCAGAGTCATCCTGGAGGACCTCCTCAAGGACATTCTCCCCATCAAGGACCGCCGCCTCCGCAAGGACACATGCCTCCTCAACACGTCGGCCCTCCGATGCAGGGTCATCCCGGAATGCCGCCGGGGAATCCTCCTCAAGGTCATCCTGGTATGCCTCATCAATCGCACGGGGACCTCCACCGACGCCGGGACACCCTGGAATGCCGCAAGGACCTCCGCATGGCCACGGAATGCAACAAAGTCAATCGTATCCACCGCACGGGATGCATCCACAACAAGGACAGGTATGTAATTGTAGTTTAGGAAAGGTTTTAGTGAATTTTGTTATATTATTTTGGTTAATCGAATGTAGGCTTTGACGGTCATCATCGAATATAGAAATATTCGGAAAATACTATGTCATGGTTTTGATTACTGGATGAAGGTAGATTCAGATTTTTTATTTTAGCGACATTAATTTTCATATGATCCCAACAGATATTTTAAAATATAAATTTCTACTTTTAGTAAATTTTAAATTCTTAGCACTTTTTTAGTAGTAAGGCACTAACGGCTCATTGTCTGGCCTGCACGGTGGAACGTCAGGCATAGTACTGTGAAATGAAATACGAACACGCAGTATTTTTGCGTATACATGCAACTATTACTTCTGCTTCTAATTGATGTAAAATTAGTTTTACACGTGTTTTATACATCAAATAATACACACAATGATTTTCCTTTAATTATTTTTTTATTTTTTAAACGATATCTTAAGAATGTGTATGAAATTGCGTAAATCTAGAAACATAACAAAAAGTTATATAAAACAAAAAGAACATTAAAAAATACATCTTCTTATTTATTATTAATTAGTATGAAATAATAGATTTTTATGAAACTGTCGTTCACAACTTTTTGTAAACTGATTAAATAAATAAATACCCCTCGTTCTATTATTTTCATTACAATAAGCCTGAAAGAATAAAATATAATTCGAAAAGAATCTAAACATTCACAAAGCATTAAATAGTAACTTTAAACAAGGAGGACCCTTCTCCAATTTATTTAGCTTTTGTTTTATAACAAATTGCCTCGTTTACTTACTGAAATTGCTCGATAATCTAAGCAATGTACCTCTTGACTAACCATTTCCTAATTTGTATATGCTTTATGTGTTTTATTAGTTTTTTCAAAGAGATTATTCAATCAGAGTACAGTAAATTTAGAAATATAAATTTTGAATTTAACGCGGTTTTTGTCATCGCAAAATTGCTCATGTGTGATATGTGCTGAGATTGTAGCGCCATCTGCTCCATTCTTTAATTGGAATGGACTGTGAAATAAACTTTTATAAAAGTATTTAATATTTGGTGGAGTTCTAGCCACATATTTTGATTACTTGACAAAGTGGCACGTTTAACGATAGACTGATAACGTATTTTTCTTAACAATGTGTTTAAAGGGTATATCTTGAGAAATACAATTGCCCCTTATACCTGCCATGCAACAAAGATTAAAATATTTAAGTAATATCAGGAATTTGAGGTAAAAGTTCGGATTTCATTTCACAGTACTGTATGTTGTTTTTTTTCTGCTTTCACTCTCGTTATCGTGTACTATTCCATTCAGATATGGTACGTGGTGATGTAGAGAACAGACATTAGGCAACCGACATTACCCCCTTTTTTCCAATGAACACGGATAATCAAGTTTTGTGAATGACTAGGCAACAAACTTGGCTGGCTTGAATTGAATCTTGACCCTTGGCATTGTAGTCGAACTCCGTAACCCCTCAATATTCAAGCGATAAATGTTTAAAAATTTCTAGAAGGATAGATACCAGTAGATGATTCTGATCTTAAGAAATTGTTCCCTACTTTGAAAATCCCACCCACTAAAAGAGAAAAAGCTTGGTAACTACATGTGATATTAATTTATTGCAATAAATAACATTCTACACAAGTTAACTTTAACTAAACTAAAATCGATATACGTAATATAATGGATATTATTTATTTGGAACAACAATTTGGTTTAGGATTTTGCCAATCTCTCTTCATCGGCCTTTCTCTCGATGCTAACGTACTTCTCAGCTAACTCCCTGTTCGCAGCCGCTAAGAAATTCGGATTCATCAAATCGAACTCTTTCCCCAAATTCTCCTCTATCAAAAGCAACTATTAAGATCCAAATTTCTCATGTAATTACATTTTATTTACCGCTACTATCACAGACGTATCCCCCGCTTCACGAACTATAACGACACCGGCGGCTGCATCCCATGGTTTCAACCCGTCACATTGGTAGGCATCGTTGTATCCGCACGCCACGTAGCATAACCCCAAAGAGGCGCAACCAAAAGATCTGACCCTAAAAACAATTATATCGGTACAGGAAAGGTTTAATTTGATTAGGGAACAAATCATGTCACTTGACTCATCATCTAGTGGTATAAAGCAAAAAAAAAACTAAGAAAAACGAATATTGACGCTCAATTCAATATTCCTAAAGAAATTTTACTGTTGATATCGCGAAATTCTACGTGAATATAAACATTTTAATTGGTACCAACCCTTCCATAATACTAATTAAATGATGCAATCGATTCATATACATGGGTTTCAGCAGATGGGATCGTGCTAAGCTCAATTCGTAGTTCAAATTTGATTCTTCCACCTCTAAAATGAGATCAATTACTTGTGTGTTCGCAAGTCCAAATGACTTCTACCCACCGGTTATGTTCCTAGTGTGGATTTTAACACCATTTCGATAGGCCCCCTTTCCCTTGATTGCAGTGAAGGTTTCGTTGAGGAACGGATTGTGGACGATACCGGCGACTAATTCTTTATTGATCGCTAAACCTACAGATATGCCGAAGATGGGCATTTTTCGAACGTAATTTGCTGTCCCGTCTATCGGATCGATTATCCATGTCGGATCATCAGTTAAAGGTGGGATCTGTCCCGTGTGGGTGGAATCTTCTTCGCCAATAAATCTAGACAAAAGAAAGCAAGGGATTGTGTGAAATTTTTCGTTTTAAGAATATGGTGGCTGTACTATAACGCGCTAGACCTGGGGAAGCCAAAGTATGACTGCGCTCGATAACGTAAATACCCGATATTGGAAACGTTGCGCTAATGTGAACACAAAATTCGTAGTATAGGATTATACGGAACGGTCGATAACAGTATTGTAAGTTCTATAGCTCGATAACGTAAACAACACGCAATTTCCGATCGCCAATGGAAAAACTTCCAGCGTTACAAATGCGTTACAAGTTACCTATGGAAAGCCCAGTTTGATCAATCCTCGAGTTATCCAATTATGTAGGGCAGTCCCCGATTTATGTAGCATATATCCATACTTGAACTTAATTGTGTACATTCCCGGGATAACTCATTGCTATAGCAAACACAGATGCTTTTATTTGCGTACACATACATATGTAGTTTTGATTTTGCAAAAGTAGTCTTAAAAACAACTTTGTTGGCTGAAGTTCGTTCTTTAATACAGAATTATAAAACGCTATTTTGATTGATTGTTATCCTTAGTGTTTACAAGAGGTTGTTCGTCATAGAACCATTTTATTTTAATTAATAGGACGACTGAAAAAATATTTTAAATACTTCTTGTCGTCATAATATTCAAATATAAATCCTAATTCTAAAGACTAATCCTGTGCCGTCTGTAGATATTTCAGTAAACTAAATATTTGCACGAAACTCTTTCAAACCACATCTCATTCTTAATCCTGGTATTAAAAACAATAGCGATTTTTTCAAAGTGTATTTGCGTTTGGATCTGGTACCGTAATTAAATTATTAGATAGTAACCTTCAGGGGTTATAACAACATCATGGCAGTTGTAAAATACCTGCCCACGTTACAAAATATCTCAAAACTCCATCCACAATGATTTAATTATAAGATTAGTGTAATTTTTAAATTACCTCGTGCAGATCTTGACCCTACCTTACATATAAGACAGTGACCCCGATTATTCAAATATTTGACATAGAATTTCTGCAGTAGACACGGTTTTTTATTTTTCGCACATTTGTACATCAAATATTTATTATGTTGTTTGATACTTTACAAGGGAATTCGGAGATTCATTTTTATATATTGGAGTTGCTTATTAATTAAATGATAAATTAAGATATATTTAATTTTTTTACTAACACGTCATTTCCCAATAAGGAACTTACTCTTTTGTGTGTTTAACGCCGGGATTCTTTAAATTGTTAATTTTTAAAGTAAAGTGTAGTAAGAATTCTTGTTTGAAATTTAAAATAATAAATTTCCTCCTAGATACCTGCATTCTTCCTACTAGCATGTTTGTTATATATTTTTTCCACCTACTAGTATACGAGGGATGCTTCCAAAGTTCTGGAAATTTTTTTGTTCGTCAATTTCCATCAAACTTACAATGTAGTTTTTCCATATAATCTCCATTTAATTGAATACACTTAAGCCAAAGTGAAACTTTTGTTTTTTAAACCGTCATCACAGAACTTTTTCGGAGCCTCTGCAATCCACATTACAGGAAGTTTTACCTCATTTATGGTTCTCAACTCGAACGCCTCGTAATGGTTCTTTCAACTTTGGGAACAGATGAAAATCACTAGATTGTGCAGACTCACTAAATACACCTTGAGGACGTTGAACGATTTCTAAACGGTTTCACACCCTCTTTAAATAATGAAAAAAAAATGTAGCCCTTTGTGATTTAGTCGCGCCTTTCATGATTGCAAAACCAGTGGTACGGAAATGTGTCTATATCGGTAAAGTAGCTGAAGTATACTAAACAGTATTACATGGGATGGCTGCGTAAACATGTTAAGACTTGTCTTTAACGAATAGCGTAACCTATAAGATTTACGCCATTAAACTATACCCAATTCCTAGAACATTCGGAACATCCCTCGTAAATATCCCTCGAGAAACATGCATTCGACATACCAGAATATCTGTTAATATATTTTTTCCAGCTATTTGTATATTTTATTTTTAAGTTCTTACCTTACCTAATCATGATTATATTTTAATTAACGATTTAATGAGCCATTTTTGTCTTAACGCAAATGACGAAGAAATATGATGTTTACCTTGAGGTGTACCTGGAAATATTCAGATTTGTTTCTTTCCGTTACTTAATATCCGGTAAATTGAGATAATTTAAGTATGTACTTGCGTGATATCATTCGCTAATCAACTCTTCAAAGTTATAAAACCCAAAGTGCGTGAAGATATAAATAAATTTTAGTTGTTTTCAACGAAAATGAAAGGATGAAATTTAGAGGATTGAGTGGCTTTGAAATAATACGAGATTTTTAATGGAATATAACAATTCTCAGAGTTTTGAGAAATGTTGGATGATCTGCTGAGGCACTCGCGTGTTTTCCAATGTTAAAGAGTAGGTCGGTGTTTGAATGATCAACATCTTGGTTTTTATTGTTGAAAGTGACAAGCCGGGGTGGTTTTTAGTTTTTGATAATGAGTTGGAGATGGAGGACGCCCTTCGTCTACTCAGAATTAGAAAAGAAGGAATTTTCTTGTACCAACGCGCGTTAAATGCTTAAAACCGGTGCTATAGCAGCCACGGTTTCAAAAGTGTCCCCTGCATCATTGAGAGCAGTGTTCTTGTACGCACACCCGAAAGGGCCGTATGTCCTCACAAAGCAGCGGCAAAGTATATCTATCAACCCGTGGTACGAAGCGATTAACACTCAGTCGGGAAGATAAAGTTGAAACAAACAAAATTCTGAGTAAATGGTCCAGGATGTTCAACAAAGACTAGCTGATCCCAACATCAACATTAGTATAATGACCATACGTCGTCCATTGTAGGAAAACAATATTCAATGGCAAAATTCCAAATGCACATCTCTATCCGAACGTCAAGGGGAAAATGGGACAATATTATTTTTACAGATGGAACATCGTACTGGGTATTAGTACAGCGAAGAAAAGCATGGACAAATTGTACCAAGAAACGTGAAACACTTACTTCGTTAATGTACATTTCAATCGATAATCGAAAATAAGTGCTCATGAATCAATATCGTCGCGTCAATTTGTTGCCGTGAAGTGCAAAATTGTTGCTTTTGGAGCTAAACCTAGGGTACATATTCTTTAATTAATCGCATTTGATGCGATGACCGAAAATAAATGGAACCTTCTTACAGTAAAATAATTAATGCTTTCTGAACCAAATGTGAGTCGAAAATTACAATTTTAGACGATAAACGATGATTTTGAGAATGAAGCACAAGAACTCGTTTTCTTTTTCATCAACCTGTTGGTCTCGCCCAAGTACGAGAGTTAAAATAAAAAAAATCTTTAATATCTTCGGAATTAAATGTAAGCTTAAAAATGTAAAAAAGACCCGTAGATCATTGATTAAAACTATTGCTTTGTTTTCTTTTTTAACTTATTTAAATCTTTAGATATTTTGTGAATGAAATGCTCGTATGTTTATTCATGAATCTAGGAAATTGCATTTGAATCAAAAACGTGCGCATATAATTATGTAGAATTAGCATGAATACTACTTATTTGTTAGGCTGGAAAGATACTAATAAAAAAACCGCTAAAAATAGAAATATATATATTGGAAATTTTCATTACACATGACTTTAATGATTGGTTTAAATTAGTAAAATGTTTTTAGTTTTAAAATATTTTCCAAATTCAAATACATGTGATTTCCAATGGAATGGTGTCGTATATAACAGGAGGTAATCTGTGAATTCTGGTTATTTCCGAAAAAAAAAGTCATGTATGATACTCACACATCGTCGTATAGTTCGTAGCAAAATTCTTTACAAATATCTTTAAAGATGAAACTTTAATTTATGACCCCTAATTGTAGTAGTATTTGTGACTGATAATACAAAGCCGTTATAGCTAGAACAAAAGACGCTGGAACAAACAATACGGATATTGATAGAAGAGGCATATCAATGCATAACTTAAAAGAAAAGCCAAGTTATGAAAGTAGGAAGAATCACTAAGGAGACAGAATTCAAAGTAGCTACACAGTTAGGAAAAAATAATTTCGAAGAAGTAGGAAGAGTTTGTTTACTTGGGAGCAAGGATAAGCAATGAATGCCAAGAACGAAAGAAATCAATTCAAGGACTAACAAGGAGACATCGCGACGTGATACCAATCTATTTCAACGAAACTCGTTAAAGTGATTGGTAGCTATGTCGAGTGTTTTTGGATAAACGGATACCACGCATTGTTTAAGCATTTTCGAGAAAATCAACTCATACCGTTTGATTCGTCCATGTAATCAATCGTTCAATGTATATCCTATATAATAAATGAAATAAAAAGCCTGTCAATCAATTCACACATATTTATTTTGTGTAATAAATAAAAATAAGATATAAGGGAAAAAAACATACGTGGGAGATACGAATCTTTAGCCCACAGGTTACTGGTCAGAGGCACTGCCACTGCACTACACGATGGTACCCGCTTATGTAGTATGTCGTGACCGTTTACCCAAAAACACTCGATATAACTACCAACCATTATAACGAGTTTCGGCGAAACCGATGAGTCACTCGTGAATTATTTAATAATGGCTAAGCAACTGACGAGGAATACCACATTTCGCATATACAAAACGATAATGAGGTTACCAGCAACTTACGGATGTGAGACATAGGTTTTAAATCAAACTGCAACAGTAACAATAAGGAGATAGGAAAGGGAATTACTTAGAAGAATAATAGCCGGAGGAGAGACGGGAAAAAGGATATGTAAGAGCAAAAATCAAGGAGACTGTAGTGGCTGGGTCACATAGGGAGAACGGCGGATGATAAAAAGGCAAGGAAATAGCATGGGAAACATCAAAGTTTCCGAAAAGGAGGGAACTGCTGAGAAAACGATGGGACGAAGTTGTGACTGATTTAAAGGATAAAGAGATTTCATAAAGAAAGCCAAAAAAATAGAAAGAATTGGTGGAGAATAATAAAGCTTCAGGCCCGAAAGTCCGGTAAAGAAGGTAATATATAATACAAAGCATTTCTTGTATTTTACAAAGACGAATGTTGGGGTGTGGAGGTTTCACATTTTTCGAGATTTGATGTTGAACGAAGTTTTTTACAATTTTTCTTTTATTTGAGACTCCTTTTTGTGATGTGTGCAAATAACCGAAAACTGCCATTTTTTTAACCACATTTTCTTATTTATTTTCTTTTTTTTTAATTTACGCGAGAAATGTAATTATTCTCGCAAAGTATTTTTTCAGACTTAATTCAAAGGTAGTCGTGACGAACCCTTAATTCTTTTCTTCTCAATTTTTTACTATTTTCCATTGCTTTTGCAAGATCTCATAGTGGATAATACAAGACAAATTTATTTAAAGGAAGTCGTTAGTTATCCTTTGATGAACGCAAAATTAAGTATCAGAAGAAAATCTTTAACAACTTACTTGTGCGTCGGAAATTTTTCCTTCAACTTCCTGATCAAGATTTCCTCCACTTTAATGTCATACTGAGTAACCAAATCCCATGCCTCTTCCTTCCGTTCGACCTGCACATCTTTCGCTTCGCGCACTATCTACAAATCAAAAATAAACGATTTAGGATTGTTCCCTTAACGATCGAGGACAAATTTATACGTTTCCTGCATCCAATATCAAAGCGCGAGCGAACTCGAAGTACTCGGTCACATCTTCGTGATTGTTCTCGCACATGTTTTCTTTTCTTTTCGTGAAATCGCGAATCGGACGGTTGCACCACCGTTATGTACCTGGACGTCTGGGCGCGCGAAATTAGTAGCGGAAATTTCGAACAATCGTTTTAAGTACTCCAATCGCTGTTGAGGAGACCTTGGATGGTGCTCCGGACGCGAGAGAAAAACGACTTTCTATGCGGCTTTATCTATTACCTTGCGTGTTTGCTTATGGTATAGACGCGGATTATAAAACATAAGATTCATAGTGTAAACGAGACAAAACAGCGCGCGGGAGTCGACGAAATGTGATTCCGCGCTTTTTTTCTCCTTTTGTTTTTTCGTTGATTTTCCTTTTTCTCAACTCGTTCGATAATTAACGAAAGTAATCAAGTAATTGTCGTTTGGAAATATATTTAGTATGCTGTTTTTGGTTGGGTTTTTTCACCTTTCAAGAAAGAGGAAAGTTAGTAAAAACGATAATCAACAATAGGTTTTGATTCATCGTCAAGTTTTACTTGATTGGTTTCAGGGTTTTTGCGACCTTTCTTTACGGTTCTGCGCTTTTGCGTCTTAGAAACAATTTGCTTTGTTTTTAGTAAGAAATAAAAAATTACGTTTTACGTAGCTGTCTCGGAATTTATGACTAGATTTGATTTGTGTACAAAATGACCAATTGAGTGATACGTATGCATGTGTCTCCAGCAGGGACCAAATCTAATTGTTATTTTTTATTTCAGATAAAAGGGTTACAAGAAAATTCATTTTATTTAATATTGGGAATTTTTAACCATTATCATTGCAAATATATTATTTTGGTTATCGTAACCAATTAAAGTGAGAAATATTTTTTTGGTTATCAGTAACAATTATCTCACCCAAAATAATTTTTGGTTTCAGATAACCATTATATCAACCAAAAAGATTTTTGGTTAGAAATAACCATTACAAAACAAGATTTCGTTTTTTGGTTATCAGAGATGAAAAAAAAAAACAAAAAAATTTAAGTGAATGAACATATAAAAGCTATGAAGAAACAAAATGTACCAAACAATATCAAAAATCCTCACAAAATAAAAAAACAAAAATTTTAACAAACAGAACAACAAATGAGCCATAAATTTAATGCAACAACAACACATGAGCAAGATAACACAATAGATCTGTGGCGGTAGTAGCAAAACTAAGCATAGCTGAAGGCGGCGTATGTTTTTATATTGTAAAATCATTACATAAAACCTAATAAAGGTTACATACAGTCAATTGCAATTTTAATAACAATTTTAATGGTTTTAGAAAACCCTATTCAACATTTTAAATGAGAGAAATATTCCCACTAAAACTGTATGAATTAATTTTTATTATCAATTTCATCCCCGATAACAAAAAAAAAGGAATTTTTTTGTAATGGTTATTTCTAACCAAAAATCTTTTTGGTTGATATAATGGTTATCTGAAACCAAAAAATTATTTTGGGTGAGATAATTGTTACTGATAACCAAAAAAGTATTTCACACTTTCATTGGTTACGATAACCAAAATAATATATATCTTATAAAAATGGTTAATTATAACGATTTTATAAATTCATCAATATAAATGGTTAAAACTGACTTTTGTCGTTTATCTTATAATTGTTACGTTCCTGGTCATTGCGTTAAAAATTTTATTCGGAATCAAATCAGGAAAACCATGCCGATAATGTAATAAACAATTATGGTTGAATATATCGAGCCATGCAATCTAATGAATAAAGATTATTTCATTGATTAGCCAATGTAATCAAAAATTATGACTGACAAAGAAACACCGGCAACTTGATCTTCCCAAAAAGTTGAAATATTGTGGATTTGTAGAGGGGTCCAATGGTAGATTATTGCACTTATTTTTATGGGCGGATTCCCCCTTTTGTGGCTTGGAGAGCGCTTTAATGAAAATACTAACCCTTGAAATCTGTGCAAATATCTACTGGAGATATTAAAAAGGAGTTAGACAGGTTTCCAATTGTTTGAAGAGTACTAAATAATAGCATAATGGTCATTTCAAAATTTATTAATTTCAATAGAAAAACTATCCCCACCCCAACTCTTTTGAAAATGTTATTATGCTACCATTTAGTACTCTTCAAACAATTAAAAACCTGTCTTAACTTTTTTTTAATATCCTCAATAGTTTTTGAGCTTTTTGCACAAATTTTAAGAGATAGTATTTGTTTTTCGGAAAGTAATTTCGTTTTTTCCCTACAGAGGACTTAATTGTATTGTTTCACAGCCAACTTCACACTTAAGCCGCATAGTCATTATTAAGGTTTGATAAAAGAGTGGATGACGGGTTATCAGTAAGTAGTGTAAACCGGTCTTTGTTTCCACTTATGTGCAAGGCCCTTTTATCAAACCTTAGTCATTATTAGAGTTTGTTAAAAAATGTGGATGACGTATTATCATTAAGTAGTGTAAATCGGACTGATATAACAGGGCTTGCTTGTGTTTTTGGTTGGTGCTCTATCAAATATGGAAAATGAAAATCAGTATTTTCAGCATATTTTACTTTTTACTATCGAAAAGGTAAAAATACTTTTCAAGCAAGAAAAACATTATGCGATGTGTATGGAGAAGATGTATGGATAGAAGGCCAGTGCCAAAACTAGTTTACAAAATTTCGATCCGACAATTTTGATGTTGAAGATACACCACGTTCTGGAAGGCTAGTTGAAGCTGATGAAGACACAATAAGGGCATTAATTGATGCAAACAGGCGAATAACAACTCGTGAGATCGTTGAAAGATTAAATTTATCGAATAACCATTTAAAACGCCTAGGTTTATTCTCAAAGCTCGACATATGGGTTCTTCATGTTCTTACGGAAACAAATTTGTGCCGTCGTGTTCACGTCTGTGAGTTGCTTCTCAAACGTCAAGAAAATCATCCATTTTTGACGCGCAGGGAAGAGAAATGTATTGTCTATAACAATGTTAAACGCGAGAGGTCATTTCAAGGAAATCGTTGTTTTTTTGAGCTTCTTCTGGACAACACAACGATGAATTCTAAAGTGTGCTGTCATAAACTGCACAGATTGAATGGTTCCCTCAAATAGAAAAGGCCAGAATTGATCAATAGAAAAGGTGTAGTGTTCCACCAAGATAATGTGAGACCTCATACAATTTTGGTAATTTACCAAAAGCTTTTACAGCTTGGATGGGATGTACTACCACATTCATCATATTATCCAGATCTGGCACCTTCTGACTATTACTTGTTCCGGTGTCTACCAATTTTTTAGGCGGTAAAACCTTTGCTTGAAATGAAGAGGTCAAAAATCACCTGAATCAGTTTTTGCCAGCAAGGAACAAAAATTTTATGAGCGTGAAAGCATGCTACTGCCAAAAAGATGGCAAAAGGTAGTAGACCAGAATGGATATGGATATAATTCAATAATATATTTATGCACTATAAGAAAATCGTCTTTCATTTGCATAAAAAAGGCGAAATAACTTTTCGAACAACCCAATATTTTTATTAGTCCACTTCACAAATGGGGGATTCCACCAATAAGAATAAGTGCAATAATCTACCATTGGAGCCCCGTACAAATCCACAATTTTTTATGGGGAGTCCGAGTTGCAGGTGTTCCCTTGTGAGTGTATCAAGTCATGTAATCTAATGAATGAAGATTACTTGATGTTGCCAAATCAAACTCGTGTGGTTACTTTAATGTTATTTATTTCGCTGTTGCTGTATAATTTGTTATTAAAACTTTAAAGGGTTGCACATAAGAACTTGGGAATTGGAGGTGAAGATGTAGTTAACAAAAGCTCAAGGATCAGTGGTGGTTTTGAATGTCTAAAAACTCCAGAATAGTAGTGGTAGGGATGTTTGAGGAAAAAACTGCAAAACGGGGATGACGGGCATTGCAAATAAATACATCCAGGAGAAAAGGGGTTGAAGATGATTATAAATGAATATCTAGAACAGGGCAGAAAACATGGAGACTCACGACGAGAGAATCGCAAATGAATACTACGGGACGAAGATATTGGGGGTGGTCACAAATAAAAATTCCAAGGCGGGAGTAGATTTTATTACAAGTACACGCTCCGGAACAAGAGGGATGAAGGTCCCCGATGACTCCAAAATGGAGTCGGGATTTGGTTGCAAATGAAAACTATTCAGAACAAAAGGGCATCAAAGTAGTTTATCGTATTTTCTGTCTGTTTTTATCTGAAAACATAAAAAATAATTGCCATGGTCATGAAATGCTAACATTTTTCCATGATTGAAAAAGCCACGAAAAAACACTTCGAAGGTAACTTTTCATTGGTTTAGTTTTTACTCGATTTGACTCACAATCAGTCGATATAAACGTGACCATCTTCTGCAAAATAAAGCTCTAGTCTCAATTAGGCCAAATGACATAGTTTCACTTTTAATTTTCGTCCCTGCGCTAGATACCGGAATAAATTTCGTAAAGACGTCTTCTTTGCAGGGCATTGATCTCTGCTGCCAGCTTTTTGTTGGTAATTGTCGTTGTTTAACATTAGGCCAACACGTGCAAATAGCTCTGTATTTATTGTCTTGACCGGACACTTTCTGATTTGTTCGCAGTTCTTCTGTCAATTTTTCCATTTTGATTTATTCTGCTGAAGACTCTTCTTCATCTGTTGCATGTTTGTTTACAAACACATTCTCTTATATCTTTTTTACCTCCGTGGACTTTCACGGCCAACAAAGAATTCTTTAGAGGTTTGCCGTGTGCTTCATCTATTGCATGTTTGTTCAGAAGCACTTCCTCTTATATCTTTTATCATCCCCGTTGGCTCTCACTGTTTGAGAGAGACTTATTTCGAGTTTTGCCGTGTGTCTATTTGATATTAACGTTTCGTCGTTCACATTTCTTCAGGTATACTGAAATTTTCTGAAGAAGCTACATTTTTTTTTCCTGATTTTGTGTGCAAATTTTGCCGTGGGTATTGTGTTCTATCGTTTTTAATGGCGATTTTCAACGTTTGGAGCGTGCGCGCATACCAAATTCTGTCTTTTTTATATTCTAATTTGTTTGCTTCTATATCGTGTCGTACTTTTTCGTTAAAATATCTTCGTTATTTGTTGTAACTTACGTGATTACTTTAATGTATGTCCCGTCCTTCTTCGGAAACCCTACGTTGTTTTCCGTTTGATAACTTCTGAAGAAGTTGACGATCTGACCAGCGAAACGGTTCATGCGTCTTTTTAACGATAACGTCACCACGCGAAGAATATTTCTACATTTCTTCGTATTATACTTTCTATTTTATCTATCCTCTATTTCTTCTATGTCTTAACCAATTTTTATGCAGCTCCGTTTATTCGTTTGTTGAACACTTTCGCAAAAAAAAAACTGCAGAAAATCGGTAAAAATACGACTTACAAGGTTTCTTCTTATAGCTAAACGAAGCATCTTGACGAGCTGAACTAGCCGGCGTAGGATCTTTTCAAATTACTCTAACGGTTACCAATGGAATCATAAAAAATGTTGTTTATTTTAATCTTAAGCAAAAATATAAATCGTACAGGCTGAGGGTGGTTGCAAGTAAAAATTTACATGGTGGTTGTCGTAAATGGAAACTACGTTAGAACCAAGGTGAAAGGATTGCTGTAATGTGTGCACAAGAGCCTATTTGCTTCGTCTACTTTTTTATCTTTACACTCTGAGGAGTCATCAAGTTTCTTAAGAAATTCTCAGGAGATTTTTTGTGACTCCAGGTCGCCACAACTAAAAAATGTTTGTCTCTGCTCATTTGTTCTAATTGGAACCGTTTTATATATAGTAGAATCACGCTGAACCGACCTTCACTTGTCCGACATTTTTCTTATTTATACTAACCTGTGGCTTTTGTCCGGGTAGTAGTTGTTTTTAAATCCTCAATTATCCGCCATTTCATTATTCAACATTATATCCTCCAATATTGTTTTAAACTTTTATTGACTGACTATCTTACTACCCTTGCAAAGAATAATCATAAACTAATGACGTGTTTTTATGTTATATACTAATACTCCGCATTTTGGATTTCTTCTGAAACAGACCACTTACTCTGCCGGTAGTTAATTGCGATTTTTCACGAATTTGTGGTGTTTGAGTCGATGTTTATGGATATCATCTTTGGAACTAACGTAATTATCAAAGTATATAGTTCTTACCGTGTAATAGTGTTAAATTCTTAAATTTCAGGATGCTTTTAACTAACTAACTAACATCAGAGGTTGTGGTATTTCCAACAACTTTATCACAACTTAGGAGTCACTGAGATTTGAAGTGTTTATCTTATAAGATATCTCCAAATGTGATTTGATAATATTTGAAACCCGAAATAAACTTTTCTTAACTCAATTACATAATGATTCGATAAAAAGTAAACCGCAAATTACACATCGTGTTGAAGCACTACTTGAGCAGACAGTTTAGTAGTTAATGTCGCAAGTGTTAAAGGAAAGTTATGAAAAACAAGAAAGCAGAGCTCGTTACCCAGATGACTAACTCTGTTGAGAAATGTGATCAGTACAAACCGATTATGTTTTAGTCTTTTTTATCGGCTACTTTTGTAAGAAATCGATCAAAATTTGTGTTATACAGGGCTACCTACTGGTTCTTCGTTTCAAATTTCAAGACGTAAATATTTAAAATCGTCCGGAATATTTTCGCATTTCCAGACGCAAAAACTAGAAATTTTTGCATTCTCCGCTTGAATAAGTTTAGGGATTATGAAGATGCTTTTATAAGATATGTATTAAAAACACCCAAAATTTCCATACACACACATACAGCTTTACACAAATACCAATTTGTCTGGGGGAGTATTTTTCATCTTTCAGATAAGCATTTGTTTTCTCATAGGCTCAAGGCCTAGTCGGCTTTTTCTTTTCATTGCGCAACGACGAGGAATAAGGTGTCGTATTGATATAGAACGAGCTCCGAGAGTATTATTTCAACCTTGTGAAAATAATTATAATTTAACCCGGCACGCATGCGATATTCGATTTGTTGTTATCGTTCGAATTACATTCTTAAGTATCCGTTTTTGCGATATTTCCGAACTTAAATAGCTATAAATAGAATAGACGGAAGGTAGAACCTAATTCATTATAGTAATTACGTAATTCTCATTGAATTTCCTCTTTTTATGTCAGAATCCTTCGTCTTCTCCCGGCCCACAAGGTCCACCTGGACCACCTCCGGGACCCGGCCAAGGAGCGCAAGGCCAGGAAAATCTCAACGCCTTGCAGAGGGCCATCGATTCGATGGAAGAAAAAGGAATGCAGGAAGATCCGAGATATTCGCAGTTGTTGGCTATCAGAGCCCGTACCAATGGGAGTTCGGTGTTTAACCAAACACAAATGGGTCAGTTGAGGTAAGGATTTATTTATTAACGATATCCGCGAGCACAAATTGCTTCCTTGGATTAGATAAATTTTAGTAAACGTTGATCAGCTAAGCAATCGCCAATGGTTTGGTGGCACCATCTGCATACTCTTCGATCATTTGCCGTGGAGCTAAATCCACGTAAATGGTGGCACGGCAAATGGTCCGGACAGTATGTACCTAGAATATTACGTCACATCCTGCTTATCTTCCGATGACGTAATGTTCAGAAAGCCAACTATAGTAGAACGAGGCGAGCAGCCGTTGCACGTCATGAGCAATTCATGATGTCATAATTCTACTACCTTGATTTTTGTCTCCGAATGATTTTAACGCTTCGTTAATGAACCCTTTTTCCGCTCCAGTGTTCAGTCCAGAGCGAAAATAAACGTACTATTTTCACCAAAGCATTTATTTTCTATTTCATATAAAATACATTGTTTCTATCTAATTATGAAATAAATCATAGCTAATATGAATTATATTTTAGTATACGAGGGGGCCCAAAATAAACCGAACTGATATTGTAGTGGGCGGAGTTTTTATAGTACCGCGTTCTGCCACTAGGGGCGTGTAGAATACTATTCATACCCCTCAAAAAAGGTTCAGTTTGTGTAATTTTTTTAGATACAGTTCGTTTGTGTGCTTGTCGTTTTTGCAATGGCTGATTCTCGTGAACAGCGCGCGATCGTAAAGTTTTGCTTCTTGCTCGGAAAAACTAGCACAGAGACTCTTGACATGTTAAAAAACGACCTAAAAGGATGATGCTGTTGGGAAAGCTCAAGTGTTTGAATTGTTTTCCCGTTTCAAAAGAATTAAAATATCAATTGACGACCAACTTTGCTCTGGTCGTCCTTCCACGGACCGAACCGATGGAAATAAATGAAAAAATTTGCGAAATCACCGGGAAGATCGACGACGGACTATTGAAGAAGTTGAGAATTTTAATAAACTATAATTCCCTTAGTGATAATTCTTGGCCTATGCAATTTGTGAAACCGGGCATGGAAATCAATGAAGCCAAAACAAAATACATGAAGATAAGGAGAACTGAGACCAATACGCGGGGCCACCTGAGAACACAGAACCACAAATTCTAGGAAGTTTCTTCGTTCAACTACCTTAGGTGTAATAATATAGAGGAATGGAAGAGAGAGGGTGAAACAGAGAATCGTAAGACTACAAACGTTTGGACGAAATAGGTCACTACTGAAAAGCAAAACATTAACTAGGAAAACCAAAATGAAGATTTACAAGACTTTAATAAGGCTAGTTATCACGTATGAAATGGAGACCATAGCAATCAGCCAAAAATAACAGGAAGACCTAAAGATAGCAGAAAGAAAATTTTAAGAGCAATATTGGGGCCGGACGGCACAGAACAGGGAGTAATAAGAACGAAAACTAACAAAGAAATAGAAGATCAACTTGAGGGAGCAAATATCATAAGGTACATAAGCTCAACGGCTCCATTGGGCGTGGTCTGCGAGAAGTCTTATGAGAAGGAAACCAACGAATTTGATAGAAAAGATAATCTAGTGAATTTCGATACAGCCCAGGGGACGACCAAGAAAGAGATGGAGAGATGCCGCGGGGGAAGACGTAAAGGTGGTCAAGATAAGCAACTGGAGATCAAAAGAATGGGACAAGAAAGAATTGAGATAAATAACACAGGCCGCCAGGACTCATAGCAAACTTTAAAGCACAGGGAACAAGAGGATTAGTTGACTTCATCAAATAGAACTTCAAAAACGTCATAAAACGTTAACTATAGCCCAAAAGAAAGACTTGATGATGATGCAACTTATGACTGCTCAGTAAGCCATTGCACAACTACTTTGCAAGCTCCCAAATAAGGCACCTAAGGAGGTCGTTTTGTAGAGTCATCTAGACCCTTCTCCCAGTTAGCATAAGGGAGTTCAAAGCGTCCCGGGGAACACGTTTCGGCCTTATTATAGAACGATAAATTTCTATGTGTGGAGTAAATGTAACAATTGTGGGAAGAAAAATAAGAATGTTTGTGGTTTAGAGTGACCTCAAATAAAGCAATTCTTATTCTTATCAGACTGAGAAATACAGCAAATTTACAGTTCATTTCAACTGCTTAAACATGCAATACACGTTACAATTTTTATTTGCAAAATATATAAAAAATTACATGTCAAAATGATAATGATCTACAAAAATAGACCTCACATCACCTGAATAAATACATAGCGATAATACACGGTTAAATTCAAACTTTGGCTATAAATTCATGAGAAATATACGTATATTATGCGTATGATCGTGCATTACGAGCTTTATTAACAAATTGGCAACTAAAATATGTCCATAGATCAAAGACGGTAGAAAACTATGTATACTTGTTACTTGTTCAATAATTAACTTCAAACTCCTTAGCTCCTCTTCAAACAATAAAAGGAAATGTTGTATTGCTTCGTTTTCTTTCTGGCTTTTTTACGTGTGCTTTAGACAAGTTTCTGATATCCTCATTCTTTCAGGGCGCAAATCATGGCTTATAGGATGTTGGCCAGGAGCCAACCTTTAAATCAACAGATTGTGATGGCAGTTCAGGGTAAGAGGCAGGACGGAACTCCTCAATGTCCGACGCCACCATCCAGTCCTTTCCAGCCACAAAATACAGGCCAAGGACAACCACTAACTCAAGTAAGGTCATGATCAATTCTAAAATATCAAAAACGAAAGTATCTGAATTTGACTGAAATGAAAAAGATTGAAGTCCAAAAATGATAGAAATATCGGATTTTAATAAAATCTTGATGTGGGACAGCAGAAGTACAATATCAACTTCTATTATTGAAGAAATCCAATTTAATATAAAGAAAATACAGGATGAGCAATAGGAAGTGTCCACCAGGTGACCTAAAATTTCCACTTGGGAGCACTGTAATAGTGATATGTACTAGTAAAACTACTAGTAACAATAAAAGTTGAAAACATCCGCATTAAGTAACGTAAGAGTGTGATGAAGATCGAATACGCTTATCAATAATAAAGTGTCCAGTCGCCATTATTATTTGTAAGAGTTCACATTATTGAGTCATATTCTCGACTAGTTTTTCCGTATAATTGGGCACAGAATAGACAGAAGCCACAAGGCGTGTCGGCAGCTTTGATGTTCATGTGGTCGATTTGAATGTCCTCGAAATAGCTCAGAAGTTAGCTAACGTCATTTTGAAAATACGAAAGGTGCACATGTGTTCGTATTAATTGAAAAATATTTTAGAGTTTTGGATATGTTAAAAGAATAATATTTGCTAAAAAGTTAAATCAGTGATACACAACAATAACTGTATATTTTAATTTTAATATGCACACACCATCCCAGAATAATAACATTAATGAAGCTAGCCCAATATAACACTTTCGTCGTATTTAAAATATGGTTCCCGGCCATGCGCATACAAAATTGACCACAAGATTTTCTAACTTTGTCGCTTCTGTCTATTCTGTGAATTGGGGGATAATGACTAGTCTGGGCAAACAGTGGTAATTACGAAATAAGTTACGACTGTCTACATGTGCACAGCACTACTCGCATACAGCGTACTAGAGTGGAGAGTCGGCGATTCTGTCGTCATTTATTTCGTAATTGTACGCTTTAAAAATACGTTTTTCCCGTAGTTTGTTCTTTAAGAACGACCATAAATCGATCGAATTGGCGTTAGCGAATTGCAAAGACTAATCCAATACCGTACTAGTCTCGTGCTCCTTCTTTCAGGGGACACACGAAGTCTACTGCAATGTTTAGGATTATGGTCTTCTTGCAAAACCCAACACGAATATCATTAGTAAACCATCATTTCTCAGAAGTTAGAAGGTACTTCCTATAAATTGTAACCATCCCTTGTGCGTTTAGGTTACTACTGAAGATGTGTAGTCGCCCAAAACCGATACAACTAAAGCAGCACCAAAAGAGTGTGTACCTTTACTAGACGTTTCTTTGTACTATTTGTCTTCCGCGAAGTGTCAATCCTTTCTTTCGCGAAACTGATCCCTAGAAAGATAAACATTTGTAAAAACTATATTGTCCTACTTTCGATTGAGATTCTATGTCTAGCGCGTCGGCGTTTCCCGATATGAGATTAGGTATTTACACTTTGTTACTGAATGTTATTGTCGCATAATCGACGACGCATAGTCCTTATATTATATGTTGATGTTGCGATCAGCTAGTCTTTGTTGAGCCTCTTTTAGCGTTAATCCGAGATTCCGTTTAAACAAGTTCACAACAACTTTGTCTTTTTGACTGAGCGTTGCACACTTCATACCAACGGCTTTGTAGATCGTCCACGTGATTTTGTGTTTGATATCTTATAACTCAGTTCCTAACAAATGCCTCTGACCTATGGATATACTTACCGTTGCTTTGAACGACATACGCTGGCCTATCAGGTGTGTCCACAACAACACTGCTCCTAATTGATGCATGGGGTACTCATTTGATAAACGGTTTGCTTACTCATAGTTTACAATAGGTATTAATTTCAAAATTATAAAGCGTAGACAAGGATAGGGAATTATAGAATATACCTGCTTTTCTTGGAAGAAGCAAATATCGAAAAAGAGTTACGCTCTTATGTTATTTAG
The DNA here is from genome assembly GCA_038088585.1 of Chrysina gloriosa. Lineage (NCBI taxonomy): Eukaryota > Metazoa > Arthropoda > Insecta > Coleoptera > Scarabaeidae > Chrysina > Chrysina gloriosa. The sequence goes on along the minus strand of CM076093.1, from coordinate 21,132,201 downwards.
TGTACACAACATAATTTAGATTTATTATAAAAAGAAAAAGTAGGGTCGAAAATCCTAGCAATCAGGATTGCAGGACACTTCCATTTGCTCACTGTGAATAATGACATATAGAAATACACCATATTTAAACATTTATAAAGTTCGTATTGCCATGTTTTCTCCTTTAAATACACCACCAAACTATAATAATAATAATAATAATGAAAACATTTAGATTTTGTAACAAAACGAGCATGTGTAACGTTTTAATTTATTAAATAATTTATTTAATGTAGTTTATGTTTTTTACTTATAGTACTTACAATATGTAGTTAGTATTATTTATTTCCAACATCTAAAACGAATAATCGAAGCGTAATTTAATGCATGGATTTACTTGAATTTTTATGTTGAATAATATTAATTTATTTAATTCGAAATTATTTTTCAATGTCAACTTTCTGATTCACCGTACCTTAATTAGTAATTTGACAAATTAATACATTGATTTTGATTTATTTGCAGTAAACTTCTCTTAAATACTTACTTCAGGAAAATACATTTTTTTCGTTTGAAATTTTTGGTTTACTTAAGTAATTGTGGATTTTTCAAATGTTGGCCCCCAGTCTAGTCTAAACCCTGTAAATTTCGGTCAAAGTTGATGTGTCGATCGCAAGTTTGTGTTGATTGGTAGATCAGTAATAATAATAATTTATTAAGCTCCACAAAATACTGCCGTATAAATAGATATTCGGGAAATAGAGTCAAAAAATTAGATAAAAAATATATAAAATATAAACAAGTGACAAGGACACGGATACACAAAGATTATATATGTACATCAATTTAAAAAAAAATAATTAAAATTTTTTTTTAAAGGAAATTAAAAAAAAGTAGTCAATTTTACAATCCCCGGATAAGCACCGATCGACTTATACTAAGAATAACTTCTACATATTTCGAGTGATGTTTTTACATATGGGAATTCAATTAAGGAATTCCCCCAATATGTACTTAAATGTGCATTTTTGCAGCTATTTAAGTACATATTGGGGAAATTTCTTAATTCAATTCTCATATGTACAAATATCACACGTACTAGCATATATAGTGCTTATTTGGAAATGAAAACTACTTCTCACAAAGCCGCACTGATGAGCAGTATAACCGCGAAGCGCGTGAAAGTAGTTTCCTAATTATACATATTTCGACTATAAGCTATTCGGTACTTATACGGGGATTCGGGGATTAAAAATCATCAATTCTTCGTCCACTTGTTGATTCACGGCAGTGTACAATTATCAATAGCTTTTATAAACATTAAATGTTACTACCTCGGCCAAATTTTACCTCATGTGTGTATGGCATTCCTATATGTGAATAAATATTTTGACAAACGCAATGGCAATTTTTTCGTCCAAAATATTCCCCGGTGTGTGGTACCGACATAAGAACATTGAACGAATAAATCTTTTACACAATTACTTAGTTGCCAAAAGAAAATGTTGGTATCTTTGACACTTCGCTGTATAAAAGTGATAAAAGATAAAAGAAGAAAATGATTTTGGAGAAGTTTGACTGCTTTTATGCAAGTGTCTTGAGCTTTTCAGATCTATCAGTCATTAACATTTGTGTGGAAGAAACAGAATTTAGACTTGTCTTAATATACCTTTTTGTACAATACCTATATATATTTTTTCCCTTTTTAAGACATTTGCATATTTAAGCTTGCTTAGGCATATAAAACTTTATTAAGATCCTTTTTTATAATTTTTCTTTCACAATGCTATGCTTTATTTATTTTGACACTGTTCGCTTTCTATATTTTGTTTTTTAGTTTATTTATTATGTATAATTTTATAACAATCGTAGATATTAGGCGTATTTATTATTAAAAACTAATTTTTTAAATTTATTTAGTAGTCAGACTATACTTACTATTCACTGCTGCACTTCTTGTATTTTTGCGTAGTTGTATAATTATTTAATATTCGATAACTTTTAGTATGTATTGGAGGATGTATGTTTATTGAGAAAAATCGCGTGTAACTTGAACAAATTGTTTAGGTAGATGTAGATCCTTTCTGTAATTTGTTTCAGTTAAATATGTAGTAGATATTTTTTTACTAAATATGTCCACCCTCTCAAAAATAATCCTACACCAAAAATTTCTTGTTAACAAATTTGATCTATCGGAAAGAAACGTATAGCGCTAAAGACTGTCTTCATTGGAATTATAAAATTATCCAAAATTAAATATGAAGAACACTCCAAACACGAACTTCCTTTATTGACGACGTAATTCTTATCAACTTCAACACTCTGTTGGGATGCATAGGAAAAAATCCTTCTCAAAGCGTTTTGGCAGCCTCCATAAGAGATACCTACAAAATAAAGAAACATTGAATTCTTTTATAATAAGTAATGAAATATGTTATCAAATCTGCCTGAGCAGATAACTTGGGTAGAGATTTCGTAGGACTTTGCTCCATTCGATGTTGAATGTCATCAACAACATCTACACTTAATACAGTTGGCCTACCGGTAGATGTCCCTTTACAAATGCAATGTTTACCTTTAAAACATTCCACAAGTCTATTCTTATGTCAAGAAAATGTTTCATATGAATTAATTTGGAAATTTTTCCACGCATTGCTCAATACAAGATTGCAGTGAGTATGTCCAAGTGCCATCATAATTATTTTATTCATTATAATTATTTACAGCTGTGTACTGGAAAGTACAGTCCTGTTGATTTAAATGTATGATCAAAATAATGGAGCGAAAACGTAAAGAATGACAGCAAAAATTGTGAATAACGATTGTACGCCCATGTCAAATGCTAGTATGATCCTAGTGATATGCAAATACCATAAACTTATAAACACAAAAATCCGTAGATTAAAAATAATTACTGGCCACGTGGTGAACAATCATTCTCGATCAAAATCGGAGGGTCTTGTTTTCAGCCGTCCTTGCAACATGCAACCGACAAGCTGGTCATCTGGGCTTCCAGGTGGTGACTTGATTGTTTACAGAACCAAGCGTGTGGCGACCAAATTTACTAAGAGCCTCCGTCCCGTCCACGACGATATCGTAATGCTGCCCGTTGCTGAAGCGCAGCAGCCCTTCTACTGGCAGCTAAATTGCACCTCTTTAAATCGATGCTTCCCTCAATCACGACTAAAGTTGCGTACTTTGTGTCAATAAAAGTCTACACATAAAATTGGTCGTTTTTGCGTAGGCAATACTTTAAAAATAAACTTAGAACTGCGAAATAGTACTTACGGCAGCGTACATGTATACACGACATATCTCATTGAGACTCGCAGTTATACTGAAGGTTGTATAGAACCTGCGCTATTGCTCGTTTGCGCTAGTGAGCAACTCTAATCATCACCTATGCGACAATAGGATGACTTACGGTTGTAAAACCTCACATTTCTACCCTAGCCGCTCTCCAGAACAGTACCCTGCGGGTAATTACCGATGTTCCATGAGGAACGATCGTATCAAGAGCGATTTGGCACCAGTCATGACTTTATCGCCCTGGTGCCATTTTGTCCCCCGCCCCTCCCTTCCGCTGCCCGCTCCCCAATCCTATCGTGAAGGAGTTGGCGAACTTAGATCCCGAGGTGAAGATGCGTAGGATACCTAACGAACTGTGGAAGATTACGATTAAAACCCCAAGAACTTATTTAAGGACACAACACTCCGGTTCTGAGGGTACCTTCGTTTGCTATGTGCTCAGTAGCCAGGCTGTAGCCGCTTTTACGAAAGGATTAGAGAGCTTATGGGACATTTTCCGGCTCTACTGTGAGAGTTCCGGTTCTTGGTGGTATCTGGGATTCATGTCCTGGGATAGCAATAGACAGCTGAAGCGTAGCTATTGCCCATACTACAGTGAGTCAAATATAGACACGCACTTCAAGGGGAGGTGTGCACTGGCAAAGAGTAAGTTTCTACAGCGTGGTCGTGATCTTTTGATTGCAACTGTACTCGATGTTCACACGATCACAATCACTAGGTAAATGAGGTGCGCTGTGGAAATTTACATTTTGCCGCTGCACACCTGACCTTGAAGTGTGTTCCTATATTTGACTCATTGTACTTTCAATTCCCTTTCCCAAGCTGAACTCAGTGGCTCCTCGGGAGCTGTAATAAAATCTATTATTACTATAAACTCCGCCTATTTTACTTCGACTTTTACAAATGTTTTTTTTTTCAATCAAATATGTTGTCAAACTTGTTTGATATTGCCTGTAAAATGAGAACTACCAACTTCTTCGTTTGTCTTTATCTCGGTTTCTGATCCTTCCTCTTTTATTCTTTTGACATGTGGATTCCATTGTTTTCTTGAGTGTTTAATAAATTCCATTTAATATTTTTTGTCTTCTTTTTCAAGAAATGGGATTCCAAAGATGATAACTTAGCCTGTCTTCCAAATTTGATTCCAGTTTATCCCCGGTGATTTCTGCATTTTGGAAAGTTTGTAATCTTTAATAGATTTCTGACGCTGTCTGGGCTTCTGAAATTGACTTCCCTTTCTTGAATTTCATAGATTTCTTCTTGCTTCTTGTCTATTTTAGACTTTGAATTTGAATGTTTTAATTCTGACTGGTTATATCTTTGTAGCTATTTATTTTAACGTGCCTTTCTCTCTCTCTTTGCGGCCCATTCATTAATTCTGCGTATCCATATTTTCTTCGTCGATTCTGTTATTTTTCATTCATTCCCATAATCAATGTGGACCGACTTGATAATCATTGTAATAACTGCAGTTTAGTATTTTGACTCTAAATTAGATCGGTGAATTTTTCACCATACAATTGTTTATTAATTCCGATATACGCATTTAGCTGATTGAAGATGTTGGCCTTGAACGGCGAAATTACTAAACAATTGTGAAGTGCATTCTAGGAACATGGCCAGTTGTTCTGAGTTGGTTTTCCTCGAATATTCCGTATTATCTCGTCTTGGTTCGTTTCTACCCGTATTATTTAATTTCTTATTACTTCCCATTTTGTTCTATCTAGAATTTTTTTGGATGAACATCATTTCAATTATGTTTATTCTAACGTAACTAAAGTTGTTCTCCTGGCGACTCATATTTGCATTGCACGTGTTATGTTTCAATACACATTAATTCGTCTGTTTTCATCTTTATTTTGGGAATTAATTCGTAAGACCAAGTAGACAGAAAATCAGAAAGAAATGTTTCGTATTTACAATGGTAGGGTGTGGAACTCAAATACCCTGTCCCAACTTTGGAAAATTAGTTTTTATCGATTAGTTGTTACCACTCTAAGCATCCACTTTTGTACCTCGTTTACGTTAAGAATGCAGTGCGGGGATAGATAAAACTATGAAATTCTTGAATCTGATTGGCTAGTAACGACACCCAAATTACACAAAATGGAGTGTATCTGATAAGGCACGTAATAGTTGTCATTTTCTCGAACATAACCTTACTTATCCCAGAAGTTTGTCCTATGTAGAAACTTCCTATTCCCTACTTCCCTTTCTTGAATATAATCCGTACTGGCTGTTATTGTGATCTAATGTCAATAATAGCACTACATCATTGTTCTTATCATTACTAGTCTGGGCAAAAATCGGCAATTACGAAATAAGTTACGATAGCCTATATATACACATAACTACTGGAGAGTCGGCAATACTGTCGTAACTTATTTCATAATTGTACGCAGTTACCGCTATTTGCCCAGACTAATTATTACCAAAGATAACTTTAACAATTTATATTCTATGCATCCATTCTAAATCATCTCTTCTTCTTCGTCTTGTAAAACTCTTATAGCTATCAAAGCGTTGTTATTTAAACCATCTCTTAAAATTGTAAATAATGTACAAAAACAAAAAACCAAACACCGGGCACTCTTATAGGGTGGTCCGCCTCCACCAATTAACGAAAGCAGCGAGCCATCACCACCAGACGTCGGTCCGCCTCAACCGCCGCCTCAAATGAGGCCGCCATGTCCTCCAGCACCGCAACCACCACCAAGCGGACCTCCGCCGCCGCAACCTCCACCGCAACAACCGCCGCAACTACCTCCACCACCGATTCAACAGCAACCGGTGCCACCACCACCGCCCCAGCAGGTAACGCGCCAGAAACGTCGACGTAACGCGCGATAACCGGCGTCTAAATAAAGCATAGCATGATGTGATATTGTAAATAGTCGTAGTGTATATCCTAGTCATAATCGATTTTAAATCGACTTTTCCCCGACACCTAGCGGTAAAAGGAGATTCGATTATAATAATAATAATAAAAAATCGACTTTAACTTCTTTGCATTCATGATTTTTTTGCGTTTAGCAACCTCCGCAACCGCTTAAAGTCACTCAACAACCGCCACCGGTCAACGTTCCCCACAAATGGTTAGGCAGGGCGTACCTCCAATTCAGCAGCCGCCTCCGCAACAGCAACCTGTCGGAACACCACAACAGCAACTGCCGCCTCAACAGCAAACTCCAGCAACAGCATATCCAGCAACAGCAACAGCAACAACAACAGCAACCCACACAACAACAGCAACAGCCGCATATGCCACCTACCAAGCAAAATCGCGTTAGTACTCTTCCGAAACCAGTCGGTATCGATCCGTTGGTTATCTTACAAGAAAGAGAAAACCGGTGAGTTTAATGAATTTTTTCTATACCACTTTACTGTTACGCATAGACTTGTTTTTGCTCTACTTTCAAATGCCAAAACTAAGTATTGGGTTGTTCGAAAAGTAATTTCGTTTCTTCCCCAACAGAGGACTTAGTTGTAGTTTTTCACAGCCAACTTCATACTTAAGCCACATGATCATTATACTGATTATGCTTGTCAAAAAGTTCGATTGATTGTACGCAGTAGTTTTTGGTTGGTGCCCTATCAAATACGGAATGTGAAAAACAGCATTTTCGGCATATTTTACTTTAGTATTATCGAAAAGGTAAAAATGCTCTTCAAACAAGAAAAAATTATCCGATGTGTCTGGAGAAGATATATTAGGTTCGTTCCAATACAGCACAAAACCAGTTTGTGGATCGTCGGGTACATGCGCTGAGCAAACTGGACGCTCCAAATTCGCTTTGCGCATGTACCTGACGATTCACAAACTGGTTTTGCGATGTGTTGGAACGAACCTATTGACAGAACGCCAGTGCCAAAACTGGTTTGCAAAATTTCGATCCGGCAATTTTGATGTTGAACCTGTACCAGGATCTGGAAGGCCTAGTTGAACCTGATGAAGACACAATAAAGGCATTGATTGATGCAAACCGGCGAATAACTCGTGAGATCGCTGAAAGATTACATTTATCGAATTCGACCGTTCATGTTCATTTGAAACGCTTAGGTTTAATCTCAAAGTTCGACATATGGATGCCTCATGTTCTTACGGAAAGAAATTTTTGCCTTCGCATTGACGCCTGTGATTTGCTTCTCAAACATCATTGGAGACGAGAAATGAGTTGTCTATAACAATGTGAAATGCAAAGGATCATGGAGTAAAAGCATTTCCAAAGCCGATATTCATCAAAAAAGGTGATGGTGTCTGTTTGGTGGGATTTCAAGGGAACCGTTTTTTTCTTTGAGCTTCTAGCGGACAACACAATGATCAATTCTGAAGCGTTCTGTCACCAGTTGGACAAATTGAATGATTCACTTAAACCAAGATAATACTAGACCTCATACAAGTTTGGTAACTCGCCGAAAGCTTTTACAGCTTGGATGGGATGTACTGCCACACCCACCGTATTCTCCAGGTCTGGCACCTTCTGATTATTACTTGTTCTGGTCTCCACAAAAATTTTTAGGCGGTAAAACCTTTACTTCAAATGAGGAGGTAAAAAAACACCTGGATCAGTTTTTTTTTTCCAGCAAAGAACTAAAATTTGATGAGCGTGGAATCATGCTACTGCCAGAAAGATGGCAAAAGGTATTGGACCAGAATTGACAATATATAATTCAATAAAATATTTATTCACTATAAGAAGATCGTCTTTCATTTTCATAAAAAAAAACGAAATTACTTTCCGAACTACCCAACAATATTAATCTTTCAGAAATAATCTAGTAATCTAAAAATTGATTCCGAAATTCCTCGACATATTAGTTGAAAAATTACATTCAAACCCACATTCAACACAATTATTCTTTACAGAGTGGCCGCTCGCATAGCAGCTAGAATGGAGCAACTTTGTAATCTACCGACGAACATGCCCGATGATCTCCGAATTCAAGCGCAAATCGAACTAAGAGCGCTACGTTGCCTCAATTTCCAACGCCAATTACGTAGCGAAATTATAGCTTGCACCAGACGCGATACCACGTTAGAAACGGCGGTTAACGTTAAAGCTTATAAACGTACTAAGCGTCAAGGCTTGCGCGAAGCTAGGGCCACCGAAAAGTTGGAAAAACAACAGAAACTTGAAGCGGAAAGGAAACGCAGACAGAAGCATCAAGAATTCCTGACGTCGGTTCTACAACACGGTAAAGATTTCAAGGAATTCCATCGCAATAACCAGGCCAAACTTGCCAGATTGAATAAGGCGGTCATGAATTATCACGCTAACGCCGAACGGGAACAGAAGAAAGAACAGGAACGGATAGAAAAGGAACGTATGAGGAGATTGATGGCTGAAGATGAAGAAGGGTATAGAAAACTTATTGATCAGAAGAAAGATAAACGATTGGCCTTCTTATTGTCGCAAACTGATGAGTATATTTCTAATCTGACGGAAATGGTGAAACAGCATAAAATTGAACAGAGGAGGAAGCAACAGGAAGAAGAAAAGAGGAAAAGGGTATGGAGAGGAACTTGAATAAAATGGATTACATCAATTTGGATGAATCGCATTGCGTGTTTCGACAATTATGTTACTCTCACTGGCGAAATAAGGAAATCACGTGTCACGCATAGGCATCGTATAAAGCCACATTTAATACTCTACTCGGCACGTGATCTCTTTGTTTGTCTAATGAAGATGACGTTCCGTTTGTTGAAATAGTCTAAATTGATGTATAAAGACATAAATCGTCTGTTTCTGCCGAGATCTTATGAAGACTCATTACACGTTACAGAGAAAGAAAAAGAAACTGGGAGCCGATGGTATGGAATACGACGACGACGATTCCCAAGGCTCCGATAAACCGATAACGGTGATAGAATCATCTACAGGGAAGAAATTGAGTGGAGATGACGCCCCGATGTTGAGCCAATTGCACCAATGGTTGGAAGCTCATCCAGGATGGGAAGTCGCCGATTCAGACGAGGATGACGACGACGACGATGATATGCATTGTAATGATTCTGTACATCTTAAAGAGAACGAGTAACTATGTTTTGTTTCATTTTTATTTACAGCAAGACACGGTCATCACTCGGAAGAGGATAGAGCTAAGGATGTAATCAAGAAAGCTAAAGTTGAAGACGATGAGTATCACAAAAACTCCAATGAGGAACAAACTTATTATAGGTAAGATTAAGTTTTCATATTTTAGGATTTTATAGACTGTTTTAGTATGTTTGAAGACTGTTGAGTTCCTATTCCAGCTCATCATAATTTTTGTTGAGGGACACCGGTAACACGGACTTCCCCAAAAAATTGAAATTTTGTGAATTTGTAGAGGGATCAAATGCAAAATTATTGCCCGTATTCTTATTGGTGAAATCCCCCATTTCTGGAGTGGAGGTCACTCTAATGAAAATACTATCCCTTGAAATTTATGCAAATAACTCAAAAATAATTGGAGATACTAAAAAATAGTGAAGACAGGTTTTAATTGTTTGAAGAGTACTAAATGATAACATAATCGTTATATCAAAATTTAGTAACTTCAATAGAGGAACTATCCTCTCCCTATTCTTTTCTTTCTTATATTGAACCCCTCTACAAATCCACAAAATTTAATTTTTTTGGAGACTTCGGGTTGATGGTGTTCCCTTGTTAGTCCCTAATCCAAGCGAAAAGAGAATTTGATAGTGTCCCACTCAATATAATGATCTAAAACCTTACCCAAGCTCACTCTCTCCTATCCCTATCCATTTTTTTCAATGTACTATTGCGGCAACAAAAATCGGGACAAAAATTATAGTCTATTTTGACTGTTTTTTTAGCAATATAAACCAACCGTTTGTCATTTTAATGTGGTGAATAGTGCCTTGTCATGGATCATTTTCCCCCAGGTAATGTAATTCATTGCATTTTTTAGCAATACTTAAATGCAGTATAATGACATATATCAATGATGATTTTAAATTGAAATCACATTTGACAAGGTAAAAGCCAGATTTAAACTACATTATCTTAAGCATCCGATTTTTAGTTGCCGCAATAGTACATTTGAAAACTTGTTCAATACTGAGCTCACCTTAAGAATGCAGTAGATGTTGCTTTGAGCCGAGGCACAATCAAAATAAGATAAACTGAAGCCATCTGTATTCGTACAATGTTACTATTCTAGTGCAGCTGTTTCAGATAGTTGAAGTACTATTGGCGCAAATTGAGCAACTCTAGTCTGGACAGTAAGGGCCCTTTCACAATAACGTTAATGTTAATGTTAATGTTCAGGTGTTAACGATAATGGGAACGTTAATGCAGTTCACAATAATGTTAATGTTGATGTTTAGAGGATCGCATTTTCAAAATTCCCGGTTATAAGTGGGAGAAGCGCAAACCAACGTTTCAAAATAGTAAACATCAATAACGATTATAACCTTTACTGATTCGTGATTCTTTTTCTTTTCTTCCGCTGTTTGTGCTTATAATGTTAACAGCACAGGAATTGAATATAAGAAAATAAGAAATCTGACCCCGAATCTAGTGATAGGTACGGCTAGCAATAATTGAGGTTAGAATTGCTTCAGATTTATAAATAGCGGTAGTGCGCATGCTCCAGCTTGCTAGTTTCATTGGTTGATGTTAACCATGATGTTAAGAAATCCAAAATACCATTACCATTGACATTATTCTGAACATTGTAATTGAGTGCTACATAGTTTGAGTTTTAACACCCAACATAACATTACCATTACCATTAACATTAACATTATTGTGAAAGGACAGTAAGACCTTCATATGACTCCCATTGGATGCCTAAAATTCCAAAGATTGTGTCCTTGTTTCTTTTAGATTACATACATTTTTTATGCCAAATTGTGAAGTAAGACTAGAAGAGTGAAAATTGTTTTTTCTTATAATTGCAGCATCGCCCACACTGTTCACGAAATCGTGACTGAACAAGCGTCCATTATGGTCAACGGTCTACTCAAGGAGTACCAAACTAAAGGCCTCGAATGGTTGGTATCCTTGTACAACAACAACCTGAACGGAATTCTCGCTGACGAGATGGGTCTCGGGAAAACCATTCAAACCATAGCCCTCATAACGTACTTAATGGAAAAGAAGAAAGTCAACGGACCTTTTTTGATAATTGTACCCCTCTCGTAAGTACTATCCTCCAACTATTTGGTGGTGGATTAGTCAGTTGGCGTCAAAATTGGAAATAGAAATAATAATTTTTAACTCGGATTTTGATTTTTTGTATGTAGGACACTATCGAATTGGGTACTGGAATTCGAGAAATGGTCTCCATCAGTTGTTGTTGTTTCATATAAAGGATCGCCTGCGGGACGGCGGGCCATACAATCGCAAATGCGTTCGACTAAGTTCAATGTTTTATTAACCACGTACGAGTACGTAATTAAGGACAAAGGTGTGCTTGCTAAGGTACGTAGAAATTAGAAATAAACCAAATAAATGGACTTGGAAGTCTTTCGGTTTACTCGATCTCATGTAGTTTATTTCCGTCTTTTAGTTACAATGGAAATATATGATTATCGACGAAGGTCACAGAATGAAGAACCATCACTGTAAACTGACACAAGTACTAAATACTCATTACTTAGCCCCGCACCGGCTCCTACTAACAGGCACCCCCTTACAAAACAAACTTCCAGAACTTTGGGCTTTATTGAACTTCCTCCTACCATCCATCTTCAAGAGCTGCTCCACTTTCGAGCAATGGTTCAACGCTCCGTTCGCCACCACCGGCGAGAAAGTGGAACTGAACGAAGAAGAAACGATCCTGATCATCAGGCGTTTGCACAAAGTGTTACGACCGTTTCTGTTGAGGCGCTTGAAGAAAGAGGTGGAGTCACAATTGCCCGATAAGGTCGAGTACATCATCAAATGCGATATGTCCGGCTTACAGAGAGTGTTGTATAAGTAAGATACTATCACGTAATACTGTCGAATTGTTTGTTAACTTCATTGAATTTTTCGACAGGCACATGCAGAGTAAAGGAGTGCTTCTAACCGATGGATCTGAGAAAGGTAATAAGGGTAAGGGAGGCGCCAAGGCCTTGATGAATACGATAGTTCAATTGAGGAAGTTGTGCAATCATCCGTTTATGTTCCAAAATATCGAGGAGAAATATTGCGATCATGTCGGAATGGCAGGGGGAGTTATTGCCGGGTAAGTTTTATAATTGGATAATCCGAGAGTAATTCGGAAAATTAATCTTCCATAAACACTCGTAGAGTACGATTGAAATCACAATTTCAGTAATTAATTTGAAAAAGAAAACGATTTCTTACTAAGACACCTATTTCTCGAAACAGAAGCAAGTTAGGACACACAGTTATATGAACTTTTTCTCATAAAATATGACATGGAATCGCCCCTTGAAATTAAAGGCATCACTTAATTTTCATTCTGTATATTCGTAGTTATATTCCATAATATCGGTAAGGTTCGACAAACGCGCATCTTGTTCGGTGAAAGAACGGTCTATATACAGCGAACCTATCCGAGTTTGATAGAGATTCAACAATTCTTGTCCACCACATGTCTATCAAATTGGGCAACCCAAATAACAGCAGTTGGCAGTACACTATTGCTTTATGTAAAATATTACAGAAAGTGGCGTATTATAAAGTTATAAGGGTGCGCATTTTACAATAAAAAGAAATTGTTTTTACTTTTTTATCTGCTTAACCGAGAATGATTATTTTTATTTTATGCTATGATATTGTACGTAGCTTACCTTACGCCGAAATGCGGTCAAACGGCTGTGTATTGAAAAATACAGTTCTGTTACATGAGCGAAAACGTAAAGAATGACAAAAATTGTGAATAACGGTTGTACGCCTATGTCAAATGATAGTAAGATCCTAGTGATATGGAAATACAATGAGGTGAAACACCCGAAAAGAGACGCGCTTTACTTATTTGATGTTTATTTGAATAAAAGGTAAAATTCTGTAACTGAATAAACAATGTATAAAGAAAAAGTATTTCATTCCGAAACCGATGGTCAATAAGTTGAAGTCGAATTTGAAGTAAATTCGAGTCCGAATAATAAGAGCGCCATCTGATGGGGGAGACGCAATCGCGTGTGTGTGTGTGTGTGTGTGTGTGCCAGCGAGAAAGAACTAATGAAAGAAGAAAAATAGAAGAAAAGCGTCTATTTGACGATTTCAAACGTCTCACTTTTTCCCAGTTAACTCGCCGCAGAACCTCCATAAAAGAGCTTTGCTCTAAAAAATTATTGGTCACGTGGACAATCATTCTCGAGTGTGTACATGTGACAGAGCAAACATATCAAACTCGTATAGGTATATCGCCTTCTTTCGATAAACGCGTGCTTGTTTACTGTAGATAGGCTGTTTTTTCAGCGAACAAGACGCGAGTTTGTCGAACCATATTTGTGAGCTATTTATGCATTTGATCTGTCCATTAGTTCTTCACTCGCATACTTCGACATTTTCGTTTGTTACAGACATACTTTTCTGTATTGCTATTATGTTTCGTATTTCTAAAATTTCAGTCCCGATATTTTTCGAGCGTCTGGTAAATTCGAGCTTCTCGACCGAATCTTACCCAAACTTAAATCAACCAATCACCGCGTCTTACTCTTTTGCCAAATGACGCAGCTAATGACTATTATGGAAGATTATCTTAATTGGAGAAGTTTCGGTTACCTCCGCTTAGATGGTACGACCAAAGCTGAAGATAGAGGCGATCTCCTCAAGAAGTTCAATACGAAAAATAGCGAATACTTCATCTTCTTGCTATCGACTCGTGCCGGAGGTCTCGGATTGAATCTGCAAAGCGCCGATACCGTCATAATCTTCGATTCGGATTGGAACCCACATCAAGATTTACAAGCTCAAGATCGCGCGCATAGGATCGGTCAACAGAACGAAGTGAGAGTACTGCGATTGATGACGGTCAATTCGGTCGAGGAACGGATCTTGGCCGCGGCCAGGTATAAGTTGAACATGGACGAGAAGGTCATTCAAGCCGGTATGTTCGATCAAAAATCGACGGGATCCGAAAGACAGCAATTTTTGCAAAGCATTTTGCATCAGGATGGAGATGATGAAGAAGTGAGTAACCCTGCTTAAGACTTAATTTAGAAACGTCCATATCGAACTGTTCCCATAAGCTTCTTCTTTCACATTATACTGCTCACCATCAAGGGCGTCGGATGCGAAAGTATTCAAAAGTTATTTTTTCACGTCCTGATTTACAGGAAGAAAATGAAGTTCCGGATGATGAAACCGTTAATCAGATGGTGGCGCGTACCGAGGCGGAATTCGAGCTTTTCCAGAAGATGGATTTGGAAAGGCGACGGGAGGAGGCTAAAATGGGACCGGCGCGGAAATCTAGGTTGATCGAGGAGAACGAATTACCCGATTGGTTGGTTAAGGACGAGGACGAAGTGGATCGTTGGAATTACGATGATCAAGACGACAGTTTGCTGGGTAGAGGAACCAGGCAACGCAAGGAAGTTGATTATAGCGATAGTCTAACTGAAAAGGAGTGGTTGAAGGTGAGATGATTGAGAATGATTTCAAAGGCTACCACTAAATTACATTGGGATACGTCAATGCACTACCCCTTCACACACACATGATTACTTGTTAAGGATGTAGATGTGTGAACACGGGTAATCTATAGTTAGATATTTTGTCGGAAACACAAAATATTATCAATAAGAAGCGTGCCTGTGAAGTATGGGGACGATTCACTACATATTTATTGAGATATACTAATTTGAAAAGTTGCATTTTTACATGGGCTTTTACGGAATTACTCGAAAATTGCTTGAGGTGACGCTCTTCAATAAGAAAACAAGAATGAAATAAAATCTTAACATAAATTTTCAGGAATAGGTAAACATTTAATGAAAGTTTTTAGCCTATTTTTGTTATGGTTCACTACTGAATTTGCTAGAAATTATAAAAAGTTATCATGTTCCCAGCGTGAGATGTATAAAAGTATGGCAACACTGCCTCTATCCTATATCGTGATTCTCGTAAATTACTAACAGCTTCATGACATTCAATTAACAAAATTGAAATGAGGAGTCTTTTCTATATTTTAAGTATAATAAAGCGTTTCAAATAAAAATTAAGTAGTGATATAAATGCATTCATATTGGAAAAAGTACGATTTTAATCTGTTACTTTTTCGTCAGGGAAAAAAATTGAGGTTATGGAAAGCTCTCTAAAAATATCGTCTTCCCGCATTACTTTTCCCGACTTTTTGGGAATGAATTCTCAGTTCATACACATCTTTTGTCACAAGTTTACCTTTCCAACGATACGTTTGACGCTTCGACATTTTTCTTTTTCAATGTGAACCATATATTTATTATACTTATATTGCTAATTCCCTATACTGACAATGAGCGAAAAACGTGACTAACAATACGAGAGGTACACATCACTCTATCCTTTTCTTACGGCTGAATTGTGTTTACTGGACATGCGCCACCGAAAGAAATTGGCGGTTTAAATTTGAACAAAGTAACCAATTATTAATCTAATATAACAAAGTTTAGTGAATGTATTAATATTTACATCACAAATTTTGAAGTATAATTGAATGTGGAATCGATTATACATGTTTGTTACTAAATTTGTATTGTAATTGCCGAAAATGGTTCTTGCTCAATATTACTTCTTCAGTATTGTTATATCAATCATCACAATTGTGTTGTTTTAAATAGTGTGTACTCAACAAAAATGATACATACTTGTGAAGTGTTATATGTTGTTCTGCAATATCTCTGGAGCTTTCACATAAAAGACATATTCATTTCGGTTGTAGTTGTTTTTCTTTTCTACTATTCATTTTGTAAATTAACCAAGCACAACCTTTGTCAGGCACACTAATTCACAGACGCCGGCACACGGTAATCAGTGTGTTAATTGCTAATAACTTTGATACTTTAATCACGCCTGATTTGGCTCCCATTTGACTTGACTATGCAGGACATAACGCACAAATCAGCACAAATACAAATATGTACTGCCAATTTTCATAATGGCTCTCATTGTTGGGCCAATAAGTTTACACATGTGGCTCATACGCATTTTAGTGAAATCGCCCATTGAAGTAAGATGGTTAGATATTCCTCTTTCATATTGTTGCTCACGATTTTCTCCTTCAGTAGGCAATATAGGTATAATAAATATACGGTGTAAACGGGAACACGATTCTCTCCTTCTAACCTAACCTTGCGCCAAATCGACGCGTCGTTTGGATGGGCCATTACCACTAACTTACCAAATAAAAACATTAGCCATACAGTGTTGTCACGTTTTCTCATCCATTTTTCTACGTTAATTTTTTATATATCTATGATTTTAATTGAAAAATTCAATCAATACTTGAATATCATGATATTTTTAAGGTCATGCAAACTTAATTCGATCACTCTCATTATTAAACCAGCAAATTTATACTTCGAAATTTTTTTCGTCGTACAGTTGGTTCCCTGTACAGTCTGAGCATTTCACTAATAGTAATTATTGCTTAAATCTCAATTTTAAGCAATTTAAATGAAAAAATCAGCTTGTAGACTGAAACCTAAAGACTTTCTTTACATATCAAACAGTTCAAAATATTTTTTTAAGAAATAGACACTACAAACCGGGAAATTAGAAACTTCAAAATTTGATCAACTTTTTGCGCAGACAGTCACACATCTACTTTCTTAATTTCAAGACAGAACACAATTTCAATGTTCTCATATTTTTGAATATCTGGTAACGTATGATTTACGTTGCTGCCATCATTACTAGCGGAGCACGTGTTCCGAAATGAATAATCTATACTGAGTTCACGTTCCCACTGCATGCTTAATGTACACGAAGTATATGTGAAAGATACGATCAAAAGGGATCTCGAATTTAAAATGTCTGCCAAGACTGGGAGCCGGTTGAATCCAAACACAGTACAGCCCACTCTGGTGATAAGACCGTCTATAGGCGATGAGGAGAGTATTTTTCCTGGAACTCGGGTAGCCCCGCTACCGACGCGCGCTCACGCCGTCGAAATTCACTTCGCGCTAAATTGAATTTGAAGCAGTCAAATTACATGCTATTTCATTGAGCTAGCGTGCAGCGCTATTGATAGAGATGAATATGAAATCCGAGGTGAGCCAATACTGAGGGTAGCGCTCGAGCGAGAGTGAGGGAAAGCGACCCTATTGATAGTGGCCCTATTACCAGAGCAGACTGTATAATTGTACAATCACTGGCGCTAAGCGATGAGACCGATTGAATACAACCAATGTGTGAAGAAGTGGACGTGTCCCTAAATTTATGTGATAATCCTAAACTCTAAAATTACGATTATTTTATTCCCCCTTTTTTGTTTAACTAGGCGATTGATGAAACTGGAGATTACGATGACGAAGAAGAAGAAGAAGAGAAAATCAAAAAGAAACGCGGACGTAAGAAGCGAAAACGTGACGATTCCGAGGACGAAGTGGTGGGGACCACTAGCAAGAGGCGGCGTGGCCATTCCGGTATGGATGCCAAGCTTAAGAAACAGATGCGTAAACTAATGAACATAGTTTTGAAATACACCGATAGGTGAGTCGTTTGTCGTAAATTTCAGAAGAAGAAAACATTTATTTCCTTTTTTTCAGCGACGGAAGATTATTAAGCGAACCGTTCATGAAACTACCCCCGAGGAAAGATTATCCAGATTATTATGACATCATCAAGAAACCTATCGATATGACGAAAATAATGAGTCGTATTGAGGAAGGAAAGGTAATCATTAACTTCAAATTTTTGACGGAATTTTTCTCATTACAATCTCAAAATTTAGAACGTCACACCTCAACTTGATCAGGGATGAAATTGTAATCTTTAAACTGATATGTGCGTGATGGGACGTGTCGCTACCGCTGAGTCTATTCGTCGACTACGGTGGTGTACACAGACAACGGTGATGTACACGGACAACCGCGGTGTACACAGACAACAGTGGTGTATACACACAACGTTGGTGTACACAGACAATGGTGGTGTGCACAGACAACGGTGGTGCACACGGATAAAGAGGAACATTCTCTCATTTAGGGGAAAGGCGTGGGAATGTGCGTACTGCGAATTGCTGATCTAATTCTAGGTTTCTCGGCGGCGCAACATCGTATACCCTGATATGTGATGGTAAATGTTACAATATGCCTGTGAAACGATAAGTGTTCCGGCAACCAGTGTAACCTTCAGGGTAATCCCGATATGCGTTGTTTTTTCCCGTTATTTTACGAAAGCGTGAAATTGAGAAATAGGTGGCGCTGGTTGCCGACGCGTGGGAAAGTATAAAAATTAGCGAATCCCAGTTATTCCAATTCTCAGTTCAGATCAGTTCTTACTTATTTACACCTATTAGTCTATTCAGTATTTGACATTGAGACCTCAAGATAGATCTGTCGGGCTGTACCGTTACAAATATTTAACTTACCGAATGTCAATGAAGACGGGAAATACAAATTAAAATTCATCCAGATTTCAGTGGCGAATCCCGCGAATTTCCCTATTACCTATAACTACGTACCCATCTGATGTTTTCTTATTGCAGTACACCGATATGGCCGATTTAGAACGCGACTTCATGTTACTCTGTCAGAACGCGCAAATCTACAACGAGGAAGCCTCCCTGATACACGAGGACAGCATCGTCCTCCAATCGGTTTTTACCAATGCCAAGCAGCGCATCGAAAACGATATGGGCGGCGGTAATAGTGGTGGAAACAGCGTACCCGCCCCTCCTGCAGATTCCGATAACGAAGGGGAGGAGGAAAATAAATCGGACACGGATTCGACGGTGAAGATGAAAATCAAACTGAAAGGTCGCAGAACGCAATCGAGTAGGAGGAAACGAGCCGCTAAAAAGTACATATCGGATGATGACGACGACGATGACGATTGAAGAATTAATTTTTAAGTTGATGCGCCGCGATTAATTTAAGTAGCTAATTTTTATTAATTTTTTTCTGTGTATAAGAATAAGGATATTGTAGATTTAGGATCTTTTTTGCTTTAATTTAGATTTTTTCAGTTGAATATTTTATATAATTTCGTTAAAAATAAGAATAAACTACTATGGATATCCCTTGTTTATTTATTCCTTTCCTTCTTCCGCATGCATTGTGTTTAAAAATTGGCGAATATGTCCACTATTGTCGGAACGACCAACTTAAACTGTCCCCGAAATTTAAAAAATATTTACTGGGCTAATAGTGCAGATATTAAAAAACGATAATAAAGTTTCAGTTGTCATTGATTGATGTAGATAGATAAGTGTCGTTCTAAATATAAAATACTTGAATTATTAATTATTTCGATAAGTTTATAAGAAATACGAAATATCGAAAAGCAACCAAAACTGATGACTTCTGTCGAAGTTTATTCATCTCGGAATACCCAAATGCTTGACTTCACCATTGCTAGTAGAAAATGATGAAAATTGCTGACAAAATTGCAATTTGGATGTAAATTTAAATGTTACTCGGGTGACCAAAGGAAAAAAGAACGGCCTCCGTTGTCAATGTGACGAAGGCGACGCTTAAAATTGAAAAACGTCAACGTCACACGCAAACATGCGGATTTTTAATCAAACTTAAATGAGGCATAACAAGCAGCACTCCATAAGGCCCAAACGGTTTTTTAAACGTCTAATATTCCCTGAGCAAAAATTCCCAAAGATAGCCATTTTTCGCCCCCCTCATTGAACGTGCCCTCTTGAGTATGGGCCGGGAAAGCTGCCTGAGGAAGAAATTCCTATTGAATGTAACGACATTAAACATTTTCCATGTATCGATAATTACAAAACAAATGAATGATCTGATAATAACTAAAAAGTTTTCTTATTAATAAATAATGAAGCAATAAATAAATATATAATTAAAAATTCCTATCAGTTACGTTTTTATCGCAATGTGGGCGAATTCTTCGGCAAACTCCTCGGAATCGGCGACTCTGATCTTCTCTTCGTCGTACTGCTCGAAATTGCTGGTATCGCTCGCTCCGGCTACCTTCGGTTTGAAGCTGGGTTTGAGCTTTTTCTGCAGTAAGGCCTCCCAATCCATCGATTTGAACCAGTCGTGACCTTTAACGTCCCTCGCGCCGTTTTTCAAGATACCATACCTATCGAAAATTTAAGGTTGGAGACGATCTGGGATTCCCCAGGTCATTTCTTAAGCAACATACCTTTTGTCCGATCGACTTGGATGATGTTTGAGACCAGATCTTTGAGAGCTTTGGAGAAATGCTGTGGGCAGACGAATTTTCCGCTGACGATCTTTTCGTAGATTTTCATGGGATCGTGCGCGAAAAACGGGGATATCCGGCCGCCATCTCGTAGATCAGAACGCCGATCGCCCACCAATCGACCGATTTGTTGTAGCCCTGGCTCATTATGATCTCCGGGGCGAGATATTCTGGAGTTCCTGTTTGCAGGATGAAAATATGCGTATAGTTCCGTTTTATATTCAAGATTTGATAATGACGTATCCTGGGTAGAAAATGATAATTAAAGAGGCGGCGGTTAATTGGATGACTAGTGCCTTTATGAACTTGAAGTGAGTTCGTTGCTGTTACCGGAAGAAGAAGGTGTACAACACAAATCATAACAAGTCGACTATATTATGTGGGATTGGAGAATGATGAATCACAATTTGGTGTGGAATCCGTGATAATTCAAAATTTGTTCGAGAAAGATCATAATATTAAAGTGGGGAAGGCATGGTTGTCCAAGATGGCGCGCTTTTTCGCACTTGATGTAAAAATGTTGGGAAACCAGCAGCTTGAAGACTAGTCGGCTTGTAGTTCTTACGATAGTTCTCAGATGTTCTCGAAAATAAATCTTAGGATATACTAGTTATCCTAGCTTACACTACCTCACACTAGTTTACTACCCTGCACTGGTTATACCACCCTATACTAATTCCCTACAATAACGTGAAAGATACGATGACGACATTGTAATTAAAAAAAAGAAAGACTCACCTCTAATTAAGGGAAAAGCAACGTGGACGATTAGTTCGAACAGCAAAACTTGGGGAAGCGAAACTTCTAAAATACACACAACGATACTGTACACTTCTCACGGTAGAATTCCGATGTGTATCCTCGAAAAACGAGATTTAAAACCGAAAACGGAATAACTTATTCACAGAAACCGATCTGTTCCCATTCAATGTCAGAAGGTGAATCCCCAAGCGCAAGCGGTATCACGAACCCACGAAAGCGGGGCGCCATTTACGGCAAAAATTGGAGCGACAGACCAAAAGTAATGATACAGAAAACTGTAACAAAGTTACTTTATTCTCCTTCCATTTGTTTGTTGTTCCAATGGCTTTCTGTAGGATCCTTTTGCTTTCATGGATTTCCCGATTTCCTCTATCTATGTTTTCTTCAGTCTTCCTTTTTGTTTTTCTCCTTGGTGGTATCCAATATAGCACCTGTTTTGGTATCATCTGTTCTCCTATCCTCCTAATTGCTTTCTCTGTATGTCATCCGTAATTGTTCCCATTATTCCCACAAGTTCTCTAATTATTCTATTTCTAACTGTATCCCTTGCCAAGATTCTCATAATACGTCTCATTGTATCCACTTTTACGGCTTCTATTTTTCTTCCGTTAGGTTCTGCGCTCTCATAGAGTGGTATGCTTTTAACTAGGGTCTCGTATATGTTGTACTTTCTTCTCTTGGTGATGTCTTTTCTCTGTAGAATTCCATTAAAACACGAACAAGTGTCCTTGTTTAGTAATGCTATAGTCAATTTCGTGATCGTCCTATTAAATATTGTCTAAAAAGGAATTCAGTATCGATTTGTAACTGGTTTGGTCACTTTTCAAACTTTGCATCCGTACTACAATATGGATTAAAGTTGAAAACTTTTGTTTTACTTACGGTTGGATAGATTTTGGACACCCACGAGGGGTTGACAAAAACAAACGCTTGATTATACGATGTTTATGATATTAACGATGTAACGAAGACTTATAAAGGTGGACGTAAGAGGAAAGAGTATTTGCCGCCATGAAATTTTGAAAAGAGGGACTGACCAAGTCATATACTACAATGAAATATTAAAACTATTGAGAATACATGATATTATCCGACAAGCTCTAGGATGGCATTTTCAAAGCAGTCAGAGAGGAGACGATTGAAAAGATCTTAGATGAAGCCATAAGAACATCAAAATCATGGAGTAACTTAAAACACACAAATACATGGAGTGGACGGACAAAGAATTTCAAAAAGAAAAATTCTTAACGGTGAGTGCCGAAAGTGGGAAAGAATATGTTTTTGAAGAGGTAGATGAATTCACGTATTTGGGAACGATATTTACAACGATACCAAACATTACAAGGGAAATAGAGTCCAGAATCATGACAGGGAACAGATGGGCGTCCTCAATAGAATTCTGAGGAGTAAATACGTATATAGGAAAGGAAAAGTTGCAGCTGTATAAAACACTAATAAGACCAATTGTTTTATAGGCTTGTGAAACATGGACAATAAATAAAACGGAACAAGTAAGGCTGGAGGTGTGGGAGAGAAGAGTACTAAGGAAAATATACGGAGAAAAGAAAGTTTATGACTCATGGTTAAGAAGAATTAATGAGGAGCTGAAAGAACTGTTCAAAGAAAGAAATATATTGGGGATTGTAAGAGTATATAAAAACAATGCCGGAAACTAGAGCGCCAAAATTACAATTTTGATTTCGTTCAAAAGCGTCCAGTAACAAAGCAGCAAAGCAAAAGTAACATTGACAAAAGAAATAGGATGGTTGGAAATGCGGAAGTATTTAATGAAGAAAATAGATTTCTCGACAAGCAAAAGCCTCATCTCAATCCATACATCTTCGATCACATATTTTTTCATCTTACAAGCCGATCGTTATCCTCCTCAACGTCGTCGTTAAGTTAATAAAAATTTACCGACATCGTCCCGTTTGGAAAAGGTCGAAATTTACGCGCAGTTCCGAGTCCGTTTTATTTATAAAGATCCAGCTGATCTACGGACGGGCGGGCACACGTCTTGAGGCGATATCTCCGCGCGCGTGTTTATGGAACGAACAAAAAATATTACCGATGTACGTTCGAAAATAAAACGGGCGCCGAAACGCGTAAGGTTGTTGCACCACGATAATATCCATCGGTATTAGAACAGACAAACCGTCTCGTCCGATCGGACGTCGAAGGAATTTTATCTAAACGACGAGACGCCCGCTAATTACTAAAGCCATTTACCTGTTAGATAGGGACGAGAGTTTATCACTCCGTCACCTGCAAGTCAATTTTTATTCAATCTCTTTTCGCGAAACATGGAGTTTTATGGTTCTGGAAGGTATTTTGGAAAGATTACAAACGTTCAAGCCCCAAGGCTGATTTGCAAATGAAGATCAGAATTGGTTTTTATTTTCCGAAGGATTCGGAAGTATGACAGAAATCGTTTTGGTTGCATTCCATAAGCGTTCAATCAATTTTACAAAAGAGAAACCAAATTGCTTCTCAAAGTAGGTAAATCAATTTGGAACTTACCGCATAAAGTGTAAGTCCTGGCATCATCGACCTTCTTACAAAATCCATAATCAGTAATCTTCAAATACCCATCCTTATCAACGAGGATATTCTCCGGTTTCAGATCCCTATAAATAATCCCCATATTGTGGATATATTCGAAAGCCAAGATCACTTGCGCCGCATAAAATTTCGCCATTGTCTCGTCGAATTTCCGCTGCATCCTTAAATGGGTGAACATCTCTCCTCCGTTAATGAAAGGCATCACCAGATAGAGATAAACGTTATCCTTAAAGAAATACTCCATATGAACGAGGAAATGGAACTGCATACAATCCATGATACGTATCTCGGCGATCGTATGCTCGACCTGCTTCAGCTTGACGATGTGCGCCTTCTCCATTATCTTCATCGCGAGCAGTTTATTCTGCTCGTCCTTGTGCTTGACCAGCATCACTCTGCCGAAGGAACCGGTGCCCAAGGTACGTACCAGGATGAAATCGCCAATGTCACCGCGCGCCTTGAAGTCCATCTTCCAGCGGTAGTCGAATTCCTTTTGGCCCGTTTTATGTACATTTCAAAATCATTGCAATGCTTGGCGAATTTCTGATCGACCATGGTCTCGTCATTTCAGAAAGACGATGCGGTTGACATTTTTCCTGTTTGACGTTTTTGAGTTTTGGACGTTTTGA
The DNA here is from genome assembly GCA_038088585.1 of Chrysina gloriosa. Classification (NCBI taxonomy): domain Eukaryota; kingdom Metazoa; phylum Arthropoda; class Insecta; order Coleoptera; family Scarabaeidae; genus Chrysina; species Chrysina gloriosa. Next base: position 21,107,672 of record CM076093.1, on the reverse strand, counting down.
AGATTGAGTACAAGTCGACGAATCAGAGCAATTTTGATTATTAACTTGCTGGTGTGTTTCTGGATGTTTCTCAAGCTTTCGATATAGTGTGGCAAAATGGCCCTAACGCTACCAGAAAACTACTGTTGATTACTAACGTCATACCAATCCGGAAGAACATTCCGAATTGCTCACCGAGAAGCATTTTCTTCATTTTATCTAACATCAGGAGGAGTCTCCCAAGAGAGTGTCCTTGGACCTCTCTTGTATTTGCTTCACACGGCTGGCATACCTACAACAGAAAATACAGCATTGGGCACGATGGTCAATGACATTGTAATAATGGCCACCAATGTTACCCAAGAGAAAGTAACGGAGAGAAAGGAAGATCAAACTCAATGGGACAAAATCCACCCACGTCGTATATACGCTACTTCATAAAAATAGCAACCAACGTCTATCCTTCGATGGTATGATTATACCACTAGCTGAATCTGCAAAATACCTTGATCTACATTTGGACGGAAGGCTAAATTGGAAGCACCACGTCCGGCAGAAAGCTATGCAGATACGACACAAAGTCCGTGACATGTATTGGCTGATTGGAAGAAAATCCAGGCTCAGCTTTAAATCAAAAAATTGATCTACCAGTCCATTTTACAACCGATATGAACTTATGGCATTCAGGTTTTGGGGTTTACCAAAGAATCTAACAGATTTATAACCCAACGATGTTAAAATAAATATCTTCGATTGATTACTGATGCCTATTGGTACGTAACCAACGATAAACTGCACAATGACTTAGCCATGAAATGGGTAGATGAAGTAATTGAAGACTACGCCATAAAGGCATGAAGGAAGACTACTCCGTCATACTAAGTTGGAAGCCATTCACCTACTAGACAATAGTCAATAGATAAGAAGGCTAAAACGGACTAAGCCTTATTAACTCATCAAGTGAAGCAAATTTTCTAGTTCTAGTTTAACGCTAGTTGTCTGTTTTTGGGACCTGCGCACTGGTGCAACAACCAACACCCATCTATTTATCGTATTGTAATAGTTAATAATACTTACATAGGTACAGTGTTACCAATAGTAATCAATTAATTTGGTTAAAATTGTACTAACCATATCCAATAAAGAGGATATAAAAAATACTTGCTGAAATAAAGCTTTAGGAAGATCCTTTAGGGTTCGTAATGAGCTCCTGTGACACTGCCTCGATTCATTGATACTTGATCGACTATCACAAATAATAGTCCCTAAAACTATGTATTATTCCCGAAATGTTCTATTAAACAGTCAATTTGGAAGAACAAGTCTTTCTTTATTGACGATGGTTTATAATTGTGCTTTCCCAAACGAAATGGAATTTTATAATAGTTTATCAAAACGCCCTCCAAATAGAGGTGTGTTTAATCCAAATTAAATGACTAGTAATCCAATATTGCTAATGTGTTATTGCTGAAGACGAAGCCTTTAGATTCTTGTTCAATTTCCACTAGACAACCTTGCTCTAAATTAGGATGTATTCCACAAATTTCACGAAAATGTTTAGTGACCATGATCGCACCTTTTAGACAACAACACGGTAATTATATTGGATGAAAAAATTAAAGACTGCACTTGTTCTTCTTCGATCATTCGTTAGATCTGTTGAAATACCGAACTCGAATCAATTCCCACCTGGAGTTACTTTTGTGGGCTGAGATCGGTTTTTGTTATCTTGAACCGTTTCGTCCTCGTTCCGCTGTTGGGATAAATTTTTCTCTCTTCTAAGAATGTTGAGTGAAGGTTGGCTCCAGCTATCTGCAACCTTTTAGAGATCTAACCTTGCTCATCCCTTTTATGGGTTAGGGGACCAGTTCGGTTAGAATCATTGTAAGTTTCTCCAAGTTTGCCGTCAATTCGTTGGCGACTTTTGTCGGATTTTCCGTTGTTTCTTCCTGTCCTTTGGAGTTTTTGGCCTTTGCCACTTGGGTGAAAGAAACGCCTTCACGCGCGACTGTACTCGACCTAGCTGCTAGACTGGGTTTCCAAGTCGTTTTTGGCGATGTGTCCTCTCGAACAGGTTTCTTTTGCTGCCTGGTCGTTCAAAATTCGCCTTTTTGTCTGGGCTACCACAAACGACGCACTTAATTGCTGTGAGGGATCTTGTCTGGATATGTCCGAATGCCATCTTCGGAAATTCCTATTGAGACTCTAACTACCAGGGTTAACGTCTTTTTGCCTTGAAGTTGGTAGATGTGGTAGGCTACTTTTCACTCAATTATGAATCTGACGATGCCCCCTGAATGATTCTACGGTTTCGAACCGGTCCTTATGCCGTCCTTCGTGTTTTTCGTTTATTTTTTTAATTACGGTAGTACTTCCCTACTTAATCGTTTCGCTCATCTATCCTCCAGGGTGTTTTGTTAGACAAGGGATTGGGGCCAGGAGGACAAGGAGGATTTGAGTCTATTGGATTTATTTTCCAGAATTTCCTCCATTCCTAGATATAGTTTTGCCATGATTTTCTTTCTCTTTGTTCTACTGCTTTTCGTATTTCTTCTTCCCATTGTTTTCTTGGTCTTCTCTTTTCTTTTTTCTTGGTCTAGCTACGCATACTTGTCGTCCTATTCTCTCTTCCTCCCTCATTTTGACATGTTAATTCTTTTCTATGATTTATGCCACTATTTTGACTTCATGTGTTTCCTTATATTTCATTTCTTATAGGATTCCTCATTGTTACTCCGATTTTTCTCAATAATATCATCTCTGCTGCTTGAATCTTATCTTATGGTTTTCCGTTGTCGTTTCTGTTTCCTTTGAAATCTCTTTATTGATGATAAATCCAAATTGTATGCTGTTAAATAATTTTCTTGTGCCACTGTAGTCCTTTCCGTTATTCCGTTTTCTAATTTTTCTTCTTGTGATGTTGTGTGACAATACTTCTCTAATATTTGAATTTTCTTCTGTTATAGCTTTACTTCATGTTGTTGCTTTTCCTGTATATCAATAATCATTAATTAATTTTCTTTTCTTGTTGTTAATATGTCATATGTTACATTTTCTGAACCGCCTGTTCAAGTTCTCACGAAGTATATTTTTATTTTCGGTTATGAGTACTATATCTTCTTCGTAACACAATTCCGTGAGTTGCACTTTTTTCATCCTCCAGCATCCTATCTCATATTACTTTCTATGTTCTGTAGTTTCTTTTATAGCTTCATCTAAGACTACTGAAAATAATAGTGAAATACATTATCCTAGACCGAAATGTTTTCGATTTTATACGGTTTTGATAATGCTTGCCTCGAGCTAGCGAAACACGTGCCACCGAATTTATTATTAAAGAACTGTGTGGTGGGGAATTTACCGATGTGATATAGTGTTCGTAAATACACCACAGTCCTTGTAATCAATATTAAACATTTTTATAGAAATGTAATAATACAAACAAAAAATTCAGTTGTTTTAAACCATTCGTTTAACGTTTTCTTTTACTTCTTTGTTCCTTGTTAAGTTATATGGATGATTATTGCTTTTTCCAATACATGCAGTATATAATATTTACTTAATCAGAATTAAATATTATGTTCAAGATAATTTGTAATTTTATAAATATATTATATTGCATAAAAACTTTGTTTAACTTTTTGTATGTGCTTTAGGTTTCAAATGTTTTGCTATGGACTATATTTTGTGCAATAAATACTAATTGACAATATTCTTAATAATAATTGCTAATAGAATATGATAAATTTTGTATTTTATTTACATATTTCCTATAAAACGTTTTTTCTTTTTGCTCCTCCTAAATATATCCCCCTCCTCCTCCCGAACATAATCTACCGACGGCCTTGCATCTTTGCCTAAATCCATTATATTTCTCCAACATATGAAAACTTCACGTCTGCTAGTTATTGCTCTATTTTTAGTATTCTCCATTCCTACTTATTCTCTTCCTGCCTTTTCTATTACTTGTTCCAAAATGAATATCGCATCTTGAGTTCCCCTGCCTAATTCTAAACCAAAAACAAGTATCCTCCAAAGAGTTTTCTAGTGGTTTTCTGAGCCTATTTATCAAATTTCGTTTAAAATAACTTTGCTACGCAGCTAAGTAGGGTTATACTCTATAGTTTTGACCATCCCAACTCACTCACTCTCTCTCTACAATTTTTGTTTTTTTTTATAAAAGAAAGTTATTGCAAAAAGTTCCTCTTTTTCGACCTTTCTCTACGGAAAGCCCACGCCTTTCTATTCGCAAAACATTCTTTATGCGTGACGTCGGGCATGAACCCGTTCAGGTTTTAGCACCTGCCAGGAACGTCCGAAACGGCACAAAGAAAGTATTTTGGTGCGGACGATGGGAAATTCCGATTCGTATGCGGCGGTATTCTGCGCATTAGGTCGCGGTCCCCTTTGCAGAAAAAAAGCGGAAAAACGTCCGTTCGACCCAGCGACGGACGGCGGAGCGATTTTCGCGGAAGGGTTTGGACGCGAGCCAGGACGATCGGCCAGAAATAGCTATTTGCGTCCGCACATGGTCTAAATTGCCAAGGTGGTGGCATATGAAGACGCCGTGCGGGTCAAATTTACGCGTATATGTGTTTGATGACGAATACTCCCGCGTCATCCGCATACACACAGAGCGGACGCGGACGGCGTATTATAAGTACAACGTGCAAAATCCAAAAGCGAAGTGCTGTGTGCAAAAGGCATAAAGACGTAGCAACTGGTATACATTTTATTGCGGAATTAACGATGCAAAATGCGATATTTCATGGAATGATTAAGGGTCTTTTATATTTTCTGATCTGGCATACTTTTCCTTTGTTCCCCAAAATTGCTCATTCGTCGCGGTAAAATTTAGAGCATGAAAAAATAAATATCTTACTTTCGGAAAAACCTCAACTGATAGATTTTTACTTCCAAGCGGGAAATTTCCACATATTTTGACAGGTTTCGGAGATTGTTGTCGACGACGCCTTAGCCAAATTATGCCTTGATATAAATATCACCACAAAATCCCGAAAATTACTCAAAATCCACCTATTTCGCAACGGTCCAGTACTTAGAAATCCTAAATATCACCAAATCGAACGAAATCTTGGCGGTTCTCACCGTGCTCTTCAGTTTGGGTAAGGTTAATGACGAAAAATTCTATCTTAAAAGGTTTCAGTAAATTCTTCATTTCGCATATCGAAATAGCTGAAAATGGATTTCGTCCTTTTACAGTTGTTAATCTCAGATGCCCAGGCATAAGGAGATAACAAGAATAGATTGCTCCATTTATCACCATATTTATATATCATCCTGAATCAGTAAAGAAGAATGTAAGCATAAGAGGAAATACTTAACGAGATTCTTCAACTTGTTTTCGTTGCTTATCGAAATGGTGGACGAGCAAATTTATTGCCCAGAGGCCTAGAAAATAATCGGCATTCTAGACGTGTAGGGACATCAAAACCTTCGAGAGACTATGCACCAATTACGCCAATAAGAGGTTCTTGTAAGATTTTGTAAACAGGGGACAGCATTATCTATATATCGCCCTGAATCAGTAAAGGAGAACGTAAGCATAAGAGGAAATTCTTATTCTTCAACTTGTTTCCGTGGCTCATCGAAAGAATCACCGACCAAATTTAGTGCCCAGAAACCTAGAAAATAATCGACATTCTAGAGATGTAGGGATCCGAAATTTTTGTACATCAAAATCTTCGAGCAACTCTGTACCAATTGCACCAGTAAGAGGTTGTTGTAAGATTTTGTAAACAGGAATAGATCTATCTATATATCATCCTAAATCAGTAAAGAAGAATGTAAACGCAAGCGGAAATATTTAATGAGATTCTTCAACTTATTTCTGTGGCTTATTGAAAGGATCCACCAGTAAATTTATTGTCCAGAAACCTAGAAAATAAACGGCGTTCTAGGCGTGTTGGAATCAGAAGTTTTTGACACTAACATCTTCGAGCAGCTCTTCACCAATTACGCCAATAAGAAATTATTGCAAGATTTTGTACACATAGACAGAACTATCTACATATCGCCCTGGATCAGTAAAGAAGAATGCAAGGATAAGAGGAAATACTTAACGAGATTCTTCAACTTGTTTCCGTTCATAGCTTAAAGCAACAAAATGATTTAGTGGTGGAAAGATTTAGTCTGGAAGAGATCGATACAACAGATACAGTCTAGGATTAGATTTATTGGATGGACTGGTCTTTGTATTTGTGATCTTAAACTAATGCCCGCTTTTTCAGTGTCAGTTTAAACCGAAGTTCAGGTTCAAGTTCAAGTTCGGGGTTTAAGTCGTTTGCCAGTTCAAGTTTAAGTCTGATTTTTGTCAAACGTCGAGTTCAACTTGAACCGAAGGAAATACTAAGCTCAAGGTTCAGTTCAGCCTTCGCATTATTAAAAGTTTGACATAACCTACTACTTCTGTAAAAACAACATTACGTTTGAATTATTTACATGTAAAAATGGATAATGGAAATATAATAAATTCTTCTGATGAGGAAGTTGTTATAAATTTTGTTGCCCATCTTGGTCAAGAGAAAAGATCAAAAATTTTTCAGTTTTTCAGTTTTACATAACATTACTCGTGAAGAGAATGAAGATGAACCACAAATTGATCCTGGCATTTAGCAAATTATAAATGATATAGATAATGGTATAAATATGCAGGAAAATATCAATACAGAATACATCTCCCAGGATAACAGAAGAAGGTACCTACCAGTTGATTGCCAATTATTTTCATAATTTAGCAAATGAAACGACAAACACTATGTTAGTCCGTGTTGTGATTTCGTGAAACAAAATATTACTACTCGGTGTAAATAATCATAAGTAAATACAGTTATTTTATACACAAGGAAGAGATAGTGATTGCAATGACTTTGGTGTAAACTCGTCACCATCACACAAGTGTGTAGTGAGGAGTTTACTAATGTGATATAGTGTCAAAAGGAAGAAAAGTAAACTTAATGTTAGTGATTCTTATGAGTATGTAATTTTCATTCTTTCTTACGTGTAACTTTCTTCCTTCTTTTAGTTATATTATTTACTTAATAGTTGACGTATATTGTTTATAATGTGATCTGTACGGAGTTTCAGTTAAAGTTCAGAAACTACAATTGAAATAAAGGGCTTTCCAATAATTTATTTTGTTATTTTTATTAATTCTAAAGTGAACTTTCTTTAATCTCAATTTCTAATAATAATAATAATAATAATAATAATTTATTATTGTATTCTTGGTCTTCCACACATATGGAGAATAGATAGGGAGAGTAATACCAAAAGTAATAACAAATTGGACTCCAATGGAGAGAAGACCTAGAGGAAGATGAATTCTTGTTCTTCCATTTGTTTTTTCTTTACCCACTACTACTCACTCAGGTTTAAAAATTAATGAAACATTGCAGGTGACTGATGTGTATAGACAATTCATAATCAAATTTCTGCATATTGGCTGCATCCTGTGATTTCTATCGGTTAAGATCTGAATTATATCTTAAACGATTCTGTCATCTCAACGAAAGAATAATTTTCCACCATATACCCTTCTTAGTCGGGTTGACCAACACCAATATTTTTAGTTCAAATGAACTGATTCAATTTGATCAGTGTGCAACTCACAGGTTCAAGGTTTAAGGTCAAGTTTAAGGTTCAGCTGAACTTTAGTTTAAACGGATACTGAACAATCGGGAATAAGAGTGTACGGTGAAGAAGTTCAATACTGAGATTTTTAGTAATAAGATTCGACTGGTAGATGATCCGAATGGATCAAAACATTTCGCCAAAGCCCAGAAATAACTTTTAAATGTTTTTCCTAATACATTACGCCGGAAATGTGGAGTACGATAACCAAAACTGATATAATTAACGGGATAAGATGCCAGAAAAGATGAAGTTTCTTGAAGGAGTGCAAGTTTCTGTTTTTGGAATTTTGGAATACATTTGGAAGTCGTGGGACGAGATGTTATCGAATAAAACTTTGTTGAGCAAATTTAAGAAATGCAACTTGATGTAGATACGTAACCAAGACGGCATCCATCACATCCACTCCCTAAAGTCAAACGTTTTCCAATTACAAGAATTTTCCGACTGCTTGGTTCTTTGTGAATTTTTTTGGAGGCAATTTGCTTAACGGTTTTTGATCCCCATTGTAGCATTTTGGAATATTAAAAGATACTGCAAGAACCCAAAAAAAAAAATATGGACAAATCATCCATGCGAATTTAAGCATCGGTAATTATATGTACGATTTAGTTGGTTCAAATCAAATAAACTTTTGTGCAGTGATAACGATTATCGTTTAGACCAAGGTTACAATCTACATTTATCGCGACGTGCTCGGTTGTGTTGTCAAAATAATATCGTCCTCCAAGTTGTGACAACGACGCACATACATATGTATATGTATGTATGTACGTACTTGACTCTTCTTCCTTGCGAACGCTACAACGTGCTGGCTATCTGGCGATTTCGGCATCTGCGGCACGTGCAGCATTCCGCGCGGCGATTTCCTTCGGCCGAAAATAAAACGCGGATACGACTCGTTGAACACTTACCCGAGCACTACTTCTGTGTTTACCGACGAAAATATTCCAAAACATGTACGTTGAGATGGGAACGCGATTAGATTAGAGGTGTATGGTGTGCAGATTTACATACGATTAACGAATGAAATTGAATGAAAACATTTGGAATAGGAGAATTGTTAAAAGAAATTTGGTTCAAGTACATCGTGTATTGCGTCCTCTGGATCTGGCTTTTGTTCGAAGTTCTTTGCTTTTTCCTTTTCTACCTTCCAACTTTTAATTTATCTAAATTTCATGAATGGGGTTTATTTTTCCTCCTTTTCCTTTCAATTCCTCGTTTCCTCTTTCCATCTTTAGCCCGGGAAGACATCCTCTTTGCAGTCATCAATTTCCTGTTTGGCTTCAACTTCTCGTCCAGCGTTAAATCTTCAATTTATCTAAAACCAAGAGAAATTGCGTATTCTGGATCTACCCCTTCACGTTTTCTTTTCCGCCACGCGACATATGTCCAAAATTTCTCTTTCCTCCTTTTCCTTTCAATGCCTTGTTTCCTTTTTCCACTTTTTAGCGCGATGTAAGGGCCAGGAAAATGCCATAAATCTCCCGTTTTGCTTCAAGTTCCCGTCCAACGTTAAATCTTCAATTTATCTAAAACCAAGAGAAATAGCGTATTCTTGATCTACCTCTTCCCGTTTTCGTTGTCAACCACGCGACATTCTCCAGTAGACCTTGGATATGATTCCTTCGCAATACGATGATGCACGTCACGGCTAGTCTTCCCAGATCCAACTTTTCATTTATCTAAATTTCGTGAATATGTCTAGGATTTCTCTTTCCCCCTTTTCCTTTCAACTCCTCGTTTCCTCTTTCTATTTTTTAGCGCGATGTAAGGCCCAGGAAAAAACCATAAACTTCCCGCTTTGCTTCAAGTTCCCGTCCAGCGTTAAATCTTGAATTTATCTAAAACGCAGAGCGATTGCGTCTTCTAAATCTACCTCTCCTCGTTCTATTTTCGGTCCCTCGACATTCTCCAGTAGACCTTTGATACGATTCCTTCGCAATACGATGATGCACGTCACGGCTAGTCTTCCCAGATCCAACTTTTAATTTATCTAAATCTCGTGAATATGTCTAGGATTTCTCTTTCCCCCTTTTCCTTTCAACTCCTCGTTTCCTCTTTCTATTTTTTAGCGCGATGTAAGGCCCAGGAAAAAACCATAAACTTCCCGGTTTGCTTCAAGTTCCCGTCCAGCGTTAAATCTTCAATTTATCTAAAACGCAGAGCGATTGCGTCTTCTAGATCTACCTCTCCTCGTTCTATTTTCGGCCACTCGACATTCTCCAGTAGACCTTTGATACGATTCCTTCGTAATACGATAATGCATGTCACGTCCAATCTTCCCAGATACAACTTTTAATTTATCTAAATCTCATGAATATGTTCAGAATTTCTCTTTCCTCCTTTTCTATTCAACTCCTCGTTTCCTCTTTCCATCTTTTAGTGCGATGTAAGGCCTAGGAAGATACGATAAATTTCCTGTTTTGTTTCAAGTGCCCGTCCAGCGTTAAATCTTCAATTTATCTAAAACCCAGAGCGATTGCGTCTTCTGGATTTACCTCTCATCGTTCCCTTTTCGGCCACTCGACATTCTCCAGTAGACCTTTGATACGATTCCTTCGCAATACGATGATGCACGTCACGGTCAGTTTTCCTAAATCCAACTTTTAATTTATCTAAATTTCATGAATATGTCTAAAATTTCTCTTTCCTCTTTTTCCTGTCAATCCCTCCTTTCCTCCCTCCATCTTTTAGCGCGATGTAACGCCCTGAAAGATGGCCTCTTTAGAGCCATAATTTTCCCGTTCCCGCTTCAATTTCTCGTCCAACGTTAAATCTTTAATTTATCTAAAACCAAGAAAGATTGCGTCTTCTGAATCTACCTGCTCTCGTTTCCTTTTCGGCCACACGATATTCTCCAATAGACTTTTGATACGATTCTTTTACAATACGATGATGCATGTTATAGCCAATCTTCCCAGATCCAACTTTTAATTTAGCTAAATCCCATGAATATGTTCAGGATTTCTCCTTCCTCCTTTTCCTTTTAGCCCCTTGTTTCCTCTTTCCATCTTTTAGCGGGGTGTAAGGCCCTGTACGATGGCTTTCTTTGGAGACATAAATTTTCCTTTTGGCTTCAACTCCTCGTCCAGCGTCTACGGTCATTTGTCTACGGTTTGATACGATTCTTCTGCAACATGATGATGCATGTCACGGCCAATTTTTCCAGATCCACTTTCGCCCGAAGGCACTATTGACTCATTACTCTTTTCGGTGTCTTTCGATGATTGAAACCGTGTTCAAAATGATGGAGTCCATGTGTGGCATTGAGAAATGTTCGTTTTCTTCTCTTACCCTTATGTCCATTCGGGGCATCAGCCAAATTGAGGAGTCATTGACTTTATTTATTGGAGCATCCTCAATACAGCTTGACCAGCTGAATTATTAAATTCCTTATTGGCATATTCATGTTTAATATAGAATGTGCCTCGTGCTTTATTTGCCTTTTCTTATTTCCCTTCTTCCTCTCTTTACCACATCTGGTCTCTCTTGTGCTTTTATAGTTTTGTTGATTCTTCATTGATTCTTCAGATCCGTATTTCTCTAATTTGTTTCTATATATACTGATGTTCCTTCTTTTTTCTCATTTCCTTTACGCGCAGCCTATGTTTGACTTTCATATTTACGTTATTGTGATCCTGGTGATCGTTTTGCACAGCCTAATCCTCATTTTCTTTTCTAAAAAATTGCCAAATATATAATAGCTTTTAATGACGAACAGGGAGCAAGAATGTTGTTTAAGAATTGTCCTCACTCACACGATCAGATTAAAATCAAAATCCTAAATAATTGCGTTTTAATATCTAGGATTTTTGAGGTAATTACAAGACCAAAGGAATCCTTATCATCTAAAGCGGAAGTAAATATGCACAAATATTTTACTAATTTGAACCACATATAAATCTGACGCGTCTTCGTTACCTGCCCTCAACATACGTATTTTCGAATATTACGTTTTACCTCGAAGATTGGATTTCGTCCAACTTCTATCGCGGGATTATGAGGCACCTGCTACCATTTAAAAACGCTTCCTTCATCTATTTATACGATTTTGTCTTTCGACGGTCGCCGCGTCGCAGGGCGCACTTATACGTACTATAAAACCGAACACCTCGAGCGTACGAGAACGTGAAGTGCTTTGAAGTTTCCGGAAATACTTCAACGTGTATCTTCGACTCGATTAGCTTGAGGTTATATATAGAGCTGATGAAGGAAGACGCTGCATAACAAGCTAACTAGCGTTCGAATTCGAATAGGGTTTTGGAATTTTGATATTAAGTTGCGATAGTGACCTTTAAAATCAAACGAGGAGGAAATTTTGATGATGAAGATGTCGAATTAATTGCGCAAGATGGATTTAAGGGCCAATTTAGGGATAATTAGAACGAAAAATCTTTAAGGAGCAAAGTTAGTTTCGGAGAAAACATGCACAATTTTTCTTTCACATCATGCTTACCTCCAAAGAACTTGTCATCTGAATTCTTCTTCCAGCAGTTCTTTGCCATTTCCCTGCTGGATGTAGGTATCCTGTGAAATCTAATAGAGCTCGCGATGTCATTGAGGTAACCAACCGCAATTGTCCACAGTAAAAATGTGTTTAAAATTGTATGTTATGTCAAAATCTAAGTTGTGTTCCCAAAATATCTTTTTTGCTTTTCAAGGTACTAGATTTTGTTCTTCGTCTTTGGCCTTTTAACTTGGGGCATACACTTAAAAATTTCAATTGTAATTCCCACAATTCTCGTGTTCAGGCATTTGACATAATAGACCCTACCCTAGTCTAAAGTCTGCGTTTAGTCCAACGACTGGATTGATACAAATATGATTAGGTATAAAGGTCACGTTTGAGTAAATGAAATGAGTGACGAGGAGTGAGTCACACAAACCGTAAGAAATTCTTTTCTAAGTACCAAATCTAATCAATGGCAGGTGTTCCACAAAGTCAATTTTTAGATCTTAACATTTTTATACTTGCATTATGCCGTAATAAAATTGAAAGCTAGTGAAACTGAAGGCCAGAAGTGGTTGAAGGTTTAACGAAGTCTCCTCAGTCTGTACCTCCAGAAATCTGCCGACCTTTAGTTGCACAAGTCTTTCTCGAGCACGCGAGATTCCGGCTCCAATGATTATTACTTCTTTACTTTCGAACGCAGATCTATAAAGCTTACATATGTCCAACTTCTCAAGGATGAAGGTTAAGCAAACTATAGTCTAAGTAGGTATATAGTATTTTATTAAGGCACCAATATGCCTACATTTAGTCCTAAAAATGGTTGTTGGGGTATAATAGCAAGTAACAGCTGCTTCACACCTGACGTACAATTGTCTAATGCTCTCAAGTTGCGTAGATATGTGTATGTGTACGTTTTTCATTTTCAGTCTCGCATTTCTCTATGGTATATATATGCTCCATTAACGAAAGCGATTTTGTATTGGTGCCTTTGCAAAATCCACCGATTCTAGCCAGAGGAAGGAAGTACCGAAGATGACTATCTTCGGTACTTCCTGGAGCTCATTCCTTGCTTGGGTCAAGTCTGCGGTCTTAGAGATGTTCGAAATCTTTGTCAACATCCGTACTTAATGGTGGCTTGAAGAGACGAATTATAGTTATATGAGTCAAGAATTCTTGAGAAACAGTTAGAAAAAACTAAAACCAGTATAGCCCCAAGAACATGTCAAACTCTTTCTTCACCATTAAGTACGAAGGTTAGCAAATATTTCAAGCATCTGTAAGACCCAAGAAAGGATTGAGTTCTAGAAAGCGGGCCTGAATGAAGTTGCAAGAGCGGGAGTTCAAAATTCTGCCTCTAGAAAAGGTATTAGTTAAGTTTTGTCATATTGGTGTATCTTTGTCCTAGAAAGCGTGTATGATAAAGAAATCTCTGTTAAGGTTAAGCATCATGTTCGGAAGTGGATGATGATTGCAAATGTATGTCTAACTTTTTGAGGTATTTGAACAGGAAAAGGAGAACTTTCTGGAAAGTAGCAGAGATGAAAGAGGAATTCAGAAATCCTAACAAAAAAGGTACAAATACCCGATGTTAACAAATTTGTAAGAAGAATGATCCCGCTTCTGAAAACAGTCTGAAAAGGTTCTAGCCAAAGCTTGTATGAATTTCTCCCAGAAGGCTTATACCACAAAAGATATCTTTGGATCAGTCTCATGCATAGACATCAACGAAGACTTCGAGTCAAGTCCTCGATAATAAAGAGTGAGGGTTCCAATTAAAGAGAAAAAAAAAAAGCTCCCGCGAGCAAACAGTGAAGATGGAAATGGCAATAAGAAGACCTCAAGAAAATATAATACTTGTATCTATAAGGTTTTCCAGAAAATTGGCAGCCTTTTATCTACGCGACATGTTTCGAATGTTTTAGGAATTTAGCTCTAGTTCAATTGCGGAAATCTTAGGATCAGGTTATTGGTACTTCAGCTGCTTGACTGATACAAATGTATTGCCGTGCTGGTGATTTAAGAATCATGGAAGACGCGACTAAATCACAAAGAGCTACAAGTATCTTCTTGTTTAAAGAGGGTGAACCCGTTCAACGTATACAAGGTGTAATTGGAGAGTCTGTAGAATCTAAAAGTACAGTCTTCGATGGCAGAATGTCACTGGTAGTCGATCCACGTAGTGGACGAACGAGCACATCCGTAAATAGAAGAAATCTTACTGGCGGGAAGAGACCGTACTGCAAGATGATGAAGGCTAATAACCATTCGTGAAATTAGTGTTGGTGTTAACAATTCATGACATTTTAAACGAACGTTTGGGCGTGAACAAGGTTTCAGTCTGCTGAGTATCAAAGTTGTTGGCACCAGAACATAAATTCAACAGGTTCGATATGTGCCGCCAACTTCAATAGTTTTTAGCACGTTATGGCGACCAATTTTGGCAACCAGTGATTAATACATGGATACCTTACTTCAATCCTGAGGACAAAAATTAGTGGGAAAAAAGGCGCAAGTGGTGGACCATAGCTGCAGACGCTTTGCAAGAAACGACATGAAGAGTTGCCGAAGCGTCCATTGTTGCAACAGGAAAAACACATGAAGAACTAGGGTTGTTTTAAACAAATTGCTTTATTCGCCGGATCCAACTCCCAGTGAATTTCTGTTCCCAAATTTGAAAAAACCGCTATGGGATGTCTAATAATGTGAAAGTTGCTATAAATTGATGGGTACAGAGACCTGGAAAAAGTTCTTTTTCGGTTCGGTTTTCGGTTAATGAATATTAGTTTTACGTTGGTATAAGTGTATTAAATTGAATATAATTTCCATTTAATTGAACACACTTACGTATTCCAACGTAAAGATCTGTTGAAAAGTTGCATTGTAATTTTGATGAAAATTGACAATATAAAAAAATTATAGCTACTTAGAACTTTGGAAATATCACTCGTATTATAAGCGGTTTAGTTTTTTCGTTAACAGTTAGCAAAGACAGGACTTTTGATCAGGTAAATAGGTCTTTTCAAGAAGTTCCCGGTCTTGTATCCTTTGGTTGGTTTTGTAAACTATTCTTTGTCATATAAAAATGGAGCTTCCAATTAAAAATTTAGTCGTCATGGTATGAGGACGTCTTCTCGTATCTATTTATTATTTAAAATTAAATTTCATTTTCATAAACTTTCTGGCTTCTGTATACAATGATTTTTGGAAATATTTACGCTTCTGTTTCGTATTTCCAACTTGGAAAATCTAAGAAGATCTGATTTTCCGAATTCGTTAATCGTAATCTTTTCAGTTATTGTTTCTGATTTGGCTAAACATCAAAAAGAAAATGCAAATAATCTCGATCAAAGGAACTTCCATTTTCGCCGTGTTTTTTGAAGTAAAACAAAAGAACATAGCAACGTCCTAAAAAAAAATTATAATTTAGGTTCAGAACTACCAATTTAAAAATAACCAATACACCGTCTATTTCTTTCAACAAAAAAGAACCAACTAAAAATACCCTATCGTATACATACACGAATTTCGTATACGTATAAACTTATTTTAAACACGACCGGACGAAATATTCCATATTTTTCTGCGCTGTAAATTTGATGCCAAAATAACGTAGGGTCGGAATTGCGTAGAATCGACAGCCAAACGAATCTTACGAACCGCGAAAAATATAAACGTAAACGCGGTTAAATACACGTTTCTAAATTACCATTGATTCGACGATTGCTTCGTCTCTTGATTATTTATCAGCGCTGCGAAATTGTTTATTTGTCGCGGAACGTCGACGGAAAATCAACAAACGCGTCGATGAAATTCGACAAAAAACATGTGATTTCCTGCGTAAAACGACAAAGTCTTGGATTTAAGCCAAAAGGCGACTTAACAAAATAGTCGTTTCTCTTTATGAGGTTTATAAGTGTGCGTAAATTGATTATTCTGCGCAGAATAGGTTCCCTAGGTTATTGCTATAAGTCATGCCTTTGTTTCGGTGTTGGAATTCGCATGAGGTTTATGAATTTGGAAAGGAACCAATCCAACAACTGCGATCTTTTTCCTTGTTAAAAATTGTTAAATGTTAAAATCCAAAGTATGTAGACTTTTTCGAGCTTAAAAAATAAACGGTGACAAAATCTTCCCGCATCCCTAATCTTTGAAGAACTCGCTGTAAACTTGAGGCTTTCGTCGACATCTATACACAATACTAATTTAAAGATTATCTTTCTATGATGTGACTCTTCTAAAAGGAACGCATCCTACTTCTTTTCTACAAGCAGAAATTTGATGAAATTTTTTACAGCTGGTTGTAGTAACTGGAATTATCATTCTTCATTTTCGCTGCCCTCAAGAGATTATTTCTTTCGTTAGATATACTCTTCAGTCTTTATTCTCGAGAAGTTGAACGTGAACTCGACAGTTTTGTAGACCACAATGCCGACTTGAAGAGAGGAGGAACACATTTCCCAAAAGCAGCAACTTTCTTCTTGCAATCTCGCTAAATTTTGTTCTCTGCGCCTTATTTCTTGTGGAGCTTCTTGTTCCTTCATATTAGGTCCTTTAGCATTTATTTTCGAAAGCTTGGACATACACTCGAAGCCTTCAACATCCTACAACAATCCCTTTTTCCGGGATTAGGAAGCGTCTTCCCTACAATTTCATTAAGATTGAGAGGCTGTGTCTGTTTCTCTGGATTCGCACTTCCATCTGCATCTCAACACCCCAAACTTCACTGTCGAACAGCTGGACAAAAGTTTGAAATCTTCGTCAACCTCCATACATTTTGCCCTAAAGAGATTTTTTGTGATATGAAGTATCTAGGATCTAGGTAGGTTGAAGTGTTTAATTTCTTCTCTATATCTTTACCACTTCCCTTTTATTATTCTACCACATTTGTTGCCATGCTCTCATTACGTTTCATCAATACTCAATTACATCGAGTTTCGACCTCTCGGTTCCAGCGCTTCTGAATGTGTTTGTTGGTTTGCACAGTTGACCGCTTTTTGTAAGTCTACAAATGTCCATCGCAGTGACTTATTGTACGGTAAGGTAAGAAAATAGTGATGGATGACAGAACCTTCAAGCTCCTATCACTGACAACGGCCGTGAAAGCATGCGAGGATACAAAGCTTGATTTATCTTCTTCCTCTTTTACTCTTATTTCCTTCAAAGCGCCGAAATTAGTTGGGTGTGTTTCTTTTGTTTTCCTTAAGGATGTAGCCCTTCCCCCATCAGGTCGAAGTTAACTTGCTTATTGTGTCTCTTAGATAATCAACTCCATCAAGTCGATGTCCTTATTGAAATTCACCATTTTCCTAATGGAAATCTGTTTTATCTCTTCTGCCCGCAGGAATCGATACTCAAAGTATTTAGATCTTAGAGTGCTCAACTTATGACATTAACAAAAAGTTGTGGCGTTTCCTGTTTTTCACAACAAACCCTATAGGTAGGATCTTCTACTGTTCCTAGGGTGTGGAAATCTTTTTATAATCGGAAATGTCCTGTCAACGACCCTGTCTTTCCCATTGATTCCTGCTCATTCGCAGCAATTGTCGTGTTTTGCCATCTGGAGATATTGCTATAAACATGAAAACTTGCCTTAGTCCCGGTCTGGTCCTCCAATGTTCAACATCCTGCTCCTTCAGCAGGTTGCTCATCCCAGTCCTGAGGGATGAAAAGGTTCGCCAAAGCTACAGATCCTAAGTTTCTCCTTTGCCTCCTCCCTCGCCAGGCAATTTGTCTCTTCGTTTTTCTGTTCTGGATTAGTAGTGTTTTCAGGTCCTATGGCACCTACACTATAAGAACTGCCTCTATTCCGGTCTTCATGCTACTCCACGGTCCTGTCGTCAATTCCTTTCAGGTATCCTTCAGCTTGTACTGGGCAGCCTTGGAAAGTTTTTCTGAGTCCATTCAGGTAGACCTTTCGTTTCGGAATTTCCACCTGTTGCCATCTTAGCCTATCATGATGAGTTTCTACGTTTACATTGGGCACTCACCTACCTATCTACCTGTAGATAGGTTACTAGTACTACTTATATTACTAGAGCGGCCTGTCTTGGCCGGTCTAGTAATCGCCACCCAAAGGCGTGCTTGACGGATAGCTCTATGACACGGGTTTGTACTAAGCTTTATCTAGTCCTTCCATCACCTCCAGCACCGTGCTAAATTCTTTGGCCCATTCAGAGCTTAGCACGCATTGACCTTCTTTTATTCTCTCCGTCGAAGTTTCCCATTGGAAATTTAAAAAATATTAACTTACGACTCAACATTTAGTGAATGAGATGATTTCATAAAGAATATCTCTTACTCCATATCACGGTCAAAATGTGCCGTCAATTATCACAGGTGATAAATCCGATAAATTTCCTGTTATCTATGAAAAAAGTGGTCCGAATGCGCAGCGTTGCATGAACACTTAAAAGCGAAGAAATTAAAATAAATTGTGCAATAGAAGTACGCATATGTGGAACAAAAGAAATAATTCTTTTCCATTATGCAATCATAGAAGCCACAAAATAAAATTAATTCCACAACATTCGTAATCGCGTGAATCATACGTTAAAAAATGTGTGAAAAAATCCCGAATTTGATTGGAGAAGTTAAACTTAAGGGGAAAATTTCAGAATTTTTCAGGCACAAAGGGAATCCAAATGCCTTTTACGCATATATGGAACAAAAGAAATACTAGTTTTTCATTAGTTTTCCATAGAAACCACGAAATAAAAGTAATTCAACTTCGTAATCGCGTGAATCATACATCTAAAAATTGGCGAAAAAAGTCGAATTCGATTGGACAAATTAAACTCAAGGAAAAGTTTCAGCATTTTTCAGGAACAAAGGGAATCCAAATGTCTTTTACGCACATATGGAACAACGGAAATAATTGTTTTCCATTATGTAATTATAGAAGCCACGAAATAAACTTAATTCAACTTCGTAATCGTGTGAATCATACATTAAAAAATTGGTGAGAAAAATCGAATTCGACTGGAGGAATTAAACTTAAGGGGGAAAATTTCAGAATTTCTCAGAAACAAAGGAAATCCAAACGCCTTTTCCGCCCAAAACAAGAAGGGTATCCCGTCGCTTTTTAAAGATTTAGCCCTATTTATAGCTACATTTCCGCTTACAGAAATAAATACGTCGAAACAGATGCCAGAAACGCGCGCAAAATCCTTCCTTTGTCCCTTTCGCAATCCTAAATCAAAATTGATTTTTGGGACGGCGATTTTCAATCGCGTTTTTTATATTCCGTTTATTTTATTTATGATATAGAAATTAGATCTAAACAAGTCGAACCCAAACATCCCAAAACGATGCACCTCATTGTTATTGTTTTGTTATTCGAACGGGAGCAGCACGTGAACCTCGGGCGGCGCGCGCCCCTTGTTTTCAGGCGGTGGGGGCAGCGCGAAACACGTCGGATATAAAACAAGCGCGCGTCGCGCAATAATAAACATTTGAATAACTACGCGCTACTAACTCGAAAGTGATTTCAAAGGTGCTCGGAGTTTTCCGATTCGAAACAAGAAACCGGAAAGAAGAAGCCGAAGTTCGTTGAAAGTTAGTTCGCTAGGTGTTTAAAACTAGAAAAGAGAAGAAAAAAACGTGAAAATGCGTCCGCCGTCGCAATTCGGGGAAGCCATCACCAACCAGGCCGACAATGAATCCGATCCGAGAATGGGTGCTATGATGATTTGCACCCGATTAGCCGGAAGGGCCATCATCAGGGTGGTTGGAAGATGCAACGAGGCGCAAGAGAATAACAGATTAGGTTAGTGAATTAGGAAGTGAAAAATTGTGATTTAAGTATACGTAAAAATACTCAACCTTAACTTGCGCGTACGGAAAAGGAAATCGAAAGGTCGAACGATACGTAAGAAAACGGTTTTAAGTCTATTTAAGGCTTAAACAGGAAAGCATATGATCAAGATCGCGACCTCCTTGAAACGATCCGCGCGCTTTAGATAGATCTTTTGTTTTTCCGTTCCGACACGCACTAATAGATCTCTTCGCGTATCTCTACAACCATCGTCGATTGTTAATGATTAGGAAAAAAAAAGTGCGGAAATCGATTGAAGGAGTCAGCTTGTTCGCGGTCGTCGCGAAGAGAGAAACCGATAGGAAAGTTAAAATCGCAATTCGCTTATAAAAATTGAGTTAAACACGCGTTCTACGCAGTACCATTGTATATACATACATACATTGCCTCGCACTCGATTCAAACCAATTTAACAGCCTCCTGTACGTAGTCATTACGAAGTGACGTAGCTCTCAGTGCTTCGCGCATTTCTATCCGATTTCATTCGCTAATGAATGAAAAAGGAAAGTAAAAACCGTCGACAATGACGGATGATGTTAACTCTTTTCACCCAGGAACTGAAGCAGTTGATTGATGCATGATTCAATTGTTCCCGTACCGAAGTATGTATCCTAAGTATGTGAAGATGCTTGCGAGGTGTAACAATTGAGTTATGTAAAATTTAAGCGATTACTGTTATTAATTGGTAGAAACTTCTGTCGATGTTTTGCTATACGTGTCACGGTTTGATATTTACGTTTCGTTGTCCATACCAATAGCCTCTTCAGGCACCTTCCAAGTTTCTGAGTATTGCTGAAGACGTTAGATGGCAAAACGTTGAAATTAAACGAATTAATATGTTTCACCCTCAACAATGCCGAGTCCCTAAAGAAATTTCCGAGTTTTAGTATCCCTGAAGAATTTGGCTGTATCGGCTGCAAGACTTTGAGATCAAATAGCGATACACGACAAGACGGAGCAAAATTTCTAGTATTGGCAACGGTTGCTAAAGCCTTTGAGAATATATTTGTTTTCAATGCATCAACACCAAAAGAGAAGACATTAACCACCAAGAATTCCACACTAATGAAAGAGAGCCTTAGTGGTTTTCTGGGGAAAATCGAGACCCTCACTTCTGCATCATCCTTCTGTACCTAGATTTTATACCTTAGAATTACAGAGATTCTTAGAGCCTTCCTCGGGAAAATAGAAAGGTTACATCCCTTTTTCAACCTTCTATAATTTGAACGTTTCGACTTTGATCGTTCTTCTAATTCCTCCATGATGTTCTTTTCTTTTTCGCAAAAATTGAATCGGTTCAACCCTAATGTCAGGTGGGCAGGGGAAGAGTAAACACCAATAAACTGCACGAAAATCAGAAATTTTCTTAGAATTCCAAACATAGAAACACAAGGACACCCATCTCTTCTTCGTTCTGATGGACCTAACAATGGAAAAAGTTTCTTTCCGGAGGAAACCAAAGACTTCCATTCCGCCACCATCCTTCTGGATCTCGTTTCACTTTTGATGATGATATTGTATACCCTGAATTTGATTGAGATATATTCAAGGACACCCCAAAAAATTCTGGTGCTCCGATGGAAAATTCGAAAGGGCGTCCATACTTTTTGATTAAATCTGCTATAAACTTAAATTGCAATCGGAGGGGCAACTACATGAACGTAAAAGATTTTCGACAAGCTGTTGGTGCCCAAAAGTTTTTGGTAATCAGTCGCCCTGATTAAAACGGTCTTGGGTATATTCCAAATCTAATTCACTAACGTTCTTCCACCAAAAATTCCATGCGAACTACTTCATGCCAATATGGATTAAAGTTCCAGTAGTCCCAAACGATTCCTGCTCATTTACTTTTCTTTGATGATTTTTGTAAAATTTAATTATTTAACCTCCGATTCCACTGGCGAGTTTCCATAAACTCTAGAACAAATGTTTCTTAGAATATCCTTCCGTAATTCCTTCCTGCAAGAACGACTTGCAACTGATATCTTGGCGATTTCCATAAAATGTTATTATTTAACCTTCGATTCTGCTGGTAGGTTTCGATACACCCTAAAATAATTATTCTCTAGGAATTTTTCTGTAATTACTTCCAACAAAGATGGCTTAAAACTGGGTACCTCTTTCCAACGCGACGTAAAATGGTCTTAAAGATGCACAAGGAAATCAGCCCTTCTCATGGGTGGAGTTAAGGATCAGAAACGCACCTTTCTATTGATCAAACAATGTAACCGTTTTATTCGTTTCCTTGAGACAAATCTCACTGGTTTTGTTTTGGATCCTAGCTAAGTTGCAAAACAACTTCTGGTATTCACTCTACACTCTACTGATTTATGCCAATATGGTTAATTTTCTTCTTGTTAAGAGAAAACTATGTGATAATATTGTTGCGCATCTTCAGGTTTACTGCCATGTACCGCACTGACTTGTTCGGCGTAAGCTGAAGGTGATTGTCAATAACTTCCTCAAGGACTTTCGAACTTACCACCACCTACCAGGTGACCTATGGTATGAAGGGGGCCAAACCAGAAACCTTATTTCCTTCTTGTCTTAATCCTCATACCCGATGGATGTCGTACCAGAAAGCTAGTCATGAAATAATTTCACAACCAGTGAAATTCGAAGAAGCACTTTTTCTATACACCGTTACAGATTTTTGAACGCATCTCTCGTTCTTTTAAACTAAATGGATAAAATATTTGAGTTTGAGTTTCGGCTTTGCTCTCACTGTAAACAATAGTTTCATCGATCGTTTACGTGTAAATTAAGATATTATAATGTAAATCCGGTCGAGTGGTAAATTTTTCAAATAATTCTCGCACTGCAGTTGAAAACACTAAATAATGAAACACACTGCAATACTCGATTACAAATTAAAAGACTTAAAACTCATAATAAATCGCATAACTGTCTAATTGACTGTTTGTAATTCCCGCGAAGATTCCTTGTATAGGCCGACAAAGTCCGTGTAAGCTGTTTAGACACTGTAATCTCGATATTTTTTTGCACCTTTCTAGTTTGTTCATTTGATATTGTCATTAGAAACGCCTATACACACTCATAGCTATACCTTTCAATGCAAAATTCTGCTTTTTAGGAATATCAAAATACATCAAGTTTGAAGTTTGAATTAGTTACAATGCAACTGATGTCCCTAGTACAAGCTAAGGTTTAATGGTGGTGACTTCTGATAACGATCTCAAATTAGAGGGTAATAATTTCTAAAAGACCAGAAAATAATTTAAGTTGCTTTACAAAAGTCAAAGACGATTAGTTTGATATTTTACATATCCCGCGGATTTTAGCTTGAAATACGAGGAAAATCTCTAAAATAGGAAATTTGTTCTGGAATATTCCACATCTAAACTCTAATTCTTTTAATAAACATTGAAATAATAGACGGCTTCAAATACAAAAGGAGAATTTGTTGCGTAACCTTCTACTGTAGAATCGGAAAGAATTACATATCTAAAATTTCATCTTTTCCTCAAAGTATTTTTGAGATTTGAAGCGGCCTCAAGTACAGAAAACAATCTGTAACTAAGTAGCCGGAAATCCTATTCGAGAGCACTATTCATGTAAATAAGCATTTCGGCGTGTCTCCAGTAATGACCTAATCCTGTAATTGGCGCATGCGTCTCAACTCGCGACATGGGAATTTGGAGCAGGTTTCTCGACCTAAATACAATGCAAGGGCCGTCGAAGCTTTTGTCCGGGTAGTAGTTGTTTTATACGCGAGGATTGCCCATCACTTAATTGCAAGATTAGGCCATTACTGGAGGAGACACGCAAAAATTTCATGTTTACATATAGATTTTGGTAGTTCATTTTCTAAAATTCGAAAGAATGATCGGAAATCGCCAAAATACGCTGTTTTCGAGGTCAAACCCCTAACAATTTTAACTGATTTACTCAAGATATACTCCACGACGATTAAAAACGGTTTTGCGCCTTTCTTCATATCTTCTATTTTTTAAAAGACTATGTTTAAATCAAACGAAAAAAGGGGTAATCCCAGAAGGAAATTAAAAAACAAAATCGAAATTGCTGTTGCAATTTTCTTTGTTTAATCTTTTTTTATACCTTGTCATTCTAGATATTTACACTCAACAGTTTTAACTGTTTTACCCCTATGAAACAAACTTTATACCGATTAAAACATTTCCTTATCACTTTCTTCCTGGTGTCTTCTATCTTTTTTTAAAAACTACGTTTAAATAAAACGAAGAAAGGGATAATCTCAGAAGGAAATTAAAAGAAAATATTGCTGTTGTGATTCTCTTTGTTTAACCATTTTTTCTGCCTTTTCATTCTACGTATTTACATTTGAGGAAACAAAAGATAGGGAAATTTCCATCCATCTAAATATAAAACAGACACAACGAATGAATCAGCTGAGCACTACAATAAAGAATTTTTATTTCGGAATATCAAAACCTCTTATCGCCTTGATTATCTACCAACTTCATGTTTGTCAACAAACGCGACATGTACCGCACATAGGTACACATAAGAGGGTTATAAATAATAAATAGCGATAACAAGTAGGTAAAATGTGATAGGAAGTGAGGAAAATACGTAAATATTTTTATTTATATTTACTTCGTTTATTAGGAAGTGCTGGTATTGTTTCAATTCTATTAAAATTAAAACCCTTAGTAATCCAACCACGTAAGGGTGTTGGTGATCAAAACTCTAGAAACTAGGATTTATAAGCAGATGTTTTGCCAAAGATACTTTAAATGAGTTTAATAAATGTTATATCGATGGTTCATGATCTTATTTATGGGTCAGCTTTCACTAGGTGGTTGATTGTTTCGAATGAAACCAATTAATTCACTACTATTTTACGAGGGTAGATTGACAAGTTTTCGGAATCGCCGCTAGGGGATTCCTATTTTTCCAAATATTTTATGTCGTTGTGTTGGCAACTGTTTCATACCAATTGACTGCAAATGTTAAATCGATCTGTCAAATAGTCCGGTCTTGATAAGCATTTAAGACAAGTACCTTTTTGTGTTTTCAATTATGGATAAAAACGAAGTTCCAGCGGTCATCGAGTTTTTCTTATTTGAACGGGAAAACCCCAACGGTGATTAGATCAAGATAAGATGCCGTTCTTGAGGATTTATCATCTTCATTTTCCACCGCGACTTTCTGGGTTTAGGAATTCAAGCGTGGCCGCACGCATAGAAGTGATGAACCACGTCCATGACGTCCGAAAACGGCTACCATATCAGAAATTGTGGAAAGAATCCATGATATGGTTTTGGCAGATCGCCGAATAAAACCGCGTGAAATTGAGGAAGCGGTGAGCATCTCTTATGAACGATCAGTTTGTATTTTACATAAAGAATTGGGTTTTAAAAAGCTTTCTGCAAGATGGGTGCCGCAATTGCTCATTTCGGTGCAAAAACGCATGCGACCTCGAACCTCTAGTCGATTGTTTGGAAGTGTTTACGAGGAATCCAATGGATTTCAAGAGACGATTTGTGAGCATGGATGAGACTTGGATTCATCACTACATACCAGAAACAAAAATGCAGTCAAAACAGTGGATTGCGCGTGGCGAATCGGTTCCGAAGGAAGCAAAGGTCATTTACACGGCTGGAAAGGTGATGGCATTTTTTGGGAAGCAAAAGCAATTCTGCTAATTGGCTCTCTTGGAAAAGGCAAAATTGTCACTGCAGGAATTGAGGAAAAACGCCCGGAAAACGTTAAGAAAAAAAAATTTGGTACACCACAACAATTGAAGCATTGTTCGAAATTCGTACGCCTGATTTGGCTCCGTCAGACTTTCTGTACTAGAAACTCAAAACATTTCTGGGTCGAATGAAGAACTGATAGTGGCTGTGAACGATAATTTGGGGAACCTCGAAAAAGTCACTTCCGGAAGGGAATCGAGAAGCTAGAGACACGTTTGACCAAGTGTGTTGAGCTTTGAGGAGATTATATTGAAAAATAAAATATAACTTGAATCCGCATTATTTTGTTTTCATTGTCATTCCGGAAACTTTTCAATCTACCCTAGGACAGCAGTTTAGGGTTCTGAATAAATTCATTGAATTGAATTTTCAGCACTTTATCAACGAGAACTTTATGTCTTATCTCTTCTTTTTCGTCTTCTGATATTTATGATGAATCTTTACTTACGTACTTAATACATCTGCTTGTCTACCTTTAGATGTAGGGATTAGTTGGACTTGAGTCAATTTGTGTCGTCCTCCATAGTATTTTTGTCCATTCCTTCGTGTTTCAGATTATCCACACCACATCTTCCCCGTGTGGCTCCCCTCTCGTCCACCGCCATTCTTGCTTCCACAATCAAGTTTCCTTTTGGTCTTCCCTCCTTTCTCTTGTCTATATCTTGGATCTCACAGCCTTCTCTCCATACACCACATGAACGATATTTTCCCCTTCCTTACCAATATTTTTCTAAATCTCTAGTGTTTTCACTATAGCAATTTATGGCACCATAGGTTTTTAATTGTGTCTTTACTTATTGGTATTGGTCTCTTTCGTCAAGCATCTCAAGGATCCTGGCTACCGAATACTGTTTTAATTACTGCTATTTTCAAGTAAGTACACATAAACCATCCAAGTTCAACAATTTTCTGCCATTTTGTTCTTAATGGGTATGTTGCCATCTATTTATTTTCCGATTTGGCTCTTACTCATTAGCAGTCATTAGTGCAATTCGAAGTGATCTTCAAATTCGGGTTTACGTGTTACTTCTTCAGTCTTTTTCATCTCTTACCTCGATCTTAATACTGGGGAAAAAAGAAATTCCACATTCATGCTCGAGTCTCGCAAGCTTTGATGGGCAATTCTTCATTCATAACATTTCGCCAGAATCTTTCGTTTGAGAATACTTGCCGCCAGATCCGTGTGCATACGAAATCAACTTGAGGACCTGATTTCGTCTCGGATACGTCCCTGACTTTCGAAAATTATATGGATGTATTTACGTATGTATATACCGTAAGCGCGCAGATTCCCCCGGATCAAAAATGAAACCGCAACAGTTTATGCTCCCCGCTCGCGCTCCATCGCATATATCGGACGTTCATGCGCAATTCGAAGTTCCACAAACCAGAGCGACGCAACAGTTCAGAAATGGCTTCAGCTGTCACCAGAGTTATTCATAGATGCGAAGACGCGCAAGAAACGGAAAATCTAGGTAATTTCAAAAAAGCAAAAACAAAAAGATTGGCTTTTGGGCTGTGTGATTTCCTCCCGTTCTCCTGAATCGTGCTTGGATTAACACGTCATTTGTCTTACCTAGACCGTCTAATCGTATATACATACATTAGATTCCCCATAGAGATAATTTACGTGAGTCATAATATTACACCGATATTTACTGCTTTATCTGCGTACTTGTTATTTTTATCCAGACGTATCTCGATATTTTTTACCTTTGTTGATTTTCTGCTTGCCCCGATTTATGGTTGGAAATGAAGTTATACTAATCGAATTTGTTTTATGCTGTAAAAATTCCCCGTCCCCATCCGTACAAAAGTACGAAGTTAAATTCTTATATTTGGCGCTGTTATATAAACGAGAAAAATATACGACTAAAGCTCCACCTGGCTCCACCTATAGGTATTGACTTTCGCATGCTTGCCAACCTAATCGATTTCGTCTTCTTCAATTTACAAAATTTGATTTTTCAAGAAATATATGTCATCGAAAAAGCTAGAAATTCTAATTCTTACATTGTTCGGGTCTTCATTCGAAATTCTCCATTTTAATTTTCACATTCCTGCCAACATAATCGATGCCAATGTGTAAAATTGACAAAATCTCCGTTTTTGATAAACTCTGTATATAGATTTTGATAATAATCAAACAAATTGAATCTGTTTGTATTTTGCTTATATCGATTTATAACTAGAAGTGAAACAGTTTTTTTTTTCTACTGTTGGTATATAATCAATACATTTTGATTTTCGAATGTTCACCAACTCTATTAACTTTAAGTTCAAAAATTTATTGTAGAACGAAATCCATTGTTACTTAGAATATCTTTATAGATCACAATAATGCCTGAAAGCAGTAAAATTGCTTAAATCCTGATAGAATCAAAGAATATTTCGTACTTAAAAACAATAAATTTCTTTGCAGTGTGGTTCTTCATTCGAGAAACTATGTATACTATTTTTTATTAATTTTTGCACGCCTGCTAATATAATCAATACAAATCTATGCGTTTGACAAAGTAGCTTACAGACAAGAAATAATGGAATAAACTGGGTATGTATACTTAGATTTCAATCAAAATCCCCGAAATTTGTTTGAACTTATTGTTAGTTTATATCGATTGATAACTAAAAGTAAAAATTTTTTTTTTACTGTTGCTATGTCACGTGACTTCAATTTGATTTTCACATGCCTACCACCCTAACCCACTGCAAGTTCCAAAATTGTCAAGATGTACCGGAAAAGGACGAAATCTTTTGATGTTTTAAAGATCAAATATTGAACCATACTTACATAATGGTCCAACCCAGTAAACACATTTAAACATTCGCGGACAGTTTAAGTTGGTAGTTCCGGCAATAATGGACATACTCGCTGATATATATGCATGCGAATACGTTTACTAATGCTGGAATTACCAACTTAAACTATCCGCGAAATTTAAAAATGTTTACTTGGACGGAAGTAAAATCACTGAAATCCTTCTAAAATCGATACTTAGTATATTTCGTGCTTAAAATTAGGAAATTTCTGTTATCAGTTTGGACCTTTATTTGATAAACTACATACTTCTTCACCTTAATTTTAACAAGCGTGTCAATTTAGTCGATTTCAAATTGAAACAACTTGAAAGAAATTTAAAAATATTTCGGGAAAACGAATTTTCGAGGTTTGCTTTATGATAGAATGTCATTCGACACTCACTGGCTATAAGGATAAAGACGAGAAGAAAGGGAAGAAATATATTTGTGTAGATCTCGAAAATAACCTCAGGTATTGAATATGTCTCTCAGAATTTCACTCGTCTCGGAATGTGACTAAAAATAAAAAATTGTTTTCTGCTGTTCATGTATATAATGAGATTAATGAGCAAGCGGAAATATCCACTGCGTGACCTGAAATTTGTGGTTGGCAGCAGTGAGATATTGATATCTAATGGTGAAACTTGACAGTAAAAACATAGGAAAAATTAGAAACATACATACGTAATCTACCTCTGTAATATGTTTGTTTATTCTAACTAGCTGTATGAGATTCTCAAGAATTTCGATTGTCGTTATTTTAGAAAAATTATAATAACTAAGGTTCGAAAAACGAGTGCATGATAACTAGTGTAAACCGGACTGACACTGTCACTCTTCCGAATTTTAATTTCGTGCCTATTGTCGTACTATTGCGGCAACAAAAATCCGATAAAGTATTGTAGCCTTTTTTTAACCTTTATGTACTTTGACTATTTTTGAGCAGTGTAAGCCAGTCGCTTTTCATGTTCATGTTAATGTTAATGTATCCATATATTTTTAATGTCGTGAATAGTACTTTTGGAGACTCCAAATCTATTCCTATTGACCATCCTTCCCCAAGTAATGCAGTTATTTTTAATTTTTTCAGGAACAATCAAATGCGACATGAGGATAAGTCAATAATTATTTAAAAATACAATAACATTGGACAAGGCAAAAGCCAGATTTAAACTGAATTATCCTGAGTGCCCGATTTTTTGTTGCCGCAATAGTAAGTGGGGACAAGCGGTGGAGCGACAGCTTCAATCCAGTTTACACGACTTAATAATAACTTATCATGCACTCGTTTGTCGAACCTAAATAATAACCTACCTCGGGTTTATTTTATAGAGGAAAAACAGGGTCAAAAACCTTAGAAAACTAAAATATTCATATTTAAATTCTTTGGTCACAGATAATATCCAAAGGCGAAACTTTGACCGGTACTTTTGATCCTTTTTGTCCAAATTCCGTGACATTCGGCCATATTTTTATGGTATGTTTTGCACCACTTTAAAATAATAAATAACAACTAAAAAGGTTAACATCAACCCACACCATACAATATATTCTGTGGTCAAACGCTAATATACCATCAAAAAGATGGCGACTTTTCGCGGGAAATTTGTTTTTCGCTTTTGGATATCTGCAGGTCCAGTACAAATTTGGTTATTCACTCTGTATCTGTGTTCAATTTGATTTATCATGCGTGCCAACTTAATTGACTACAAGTTCTAAAATTGACCAAGATTTTCCGAAGAAAGCCGAAATGTTTCGGTTTTTTGAATGATATATTTGCATAGATGACAATGTGCCAAAGAAGTAAAATTATTTACATACATTTCTTGCAAATAGTATGATATCCTGGTGCTGTGTTTCGACAAATTATGGTCCCATTTTAATTCTCGCAGGCGTACCAACCAAATCCATTAACAAAATGATTTTTTGATTTTTGAGAAATTGGACCTGAAACCAAAATTGCTTCTATCGATTTTATATCCTAGGCACGACTAAAATTTAAATTTCCGTTTTTGATTAATCCGTCATTATCCATGAGCCATAGAGCCTCAATATTGGATTGGAGTGCTGGTGGAGTCGTTTGTGACTTTGAGCATACTTTTTGATTACATTGTTGACACGTTCCACACCCAGATCCTTATGCAGATTGTTATTTCGACTATATAGTAGCGAGTCATGTCAGTCTGCGCAAATGAAATGGCAGAGGCGTAGACAAATTAGCAGAGTCACGTGCATTTTGGGCTTTTGCGCTGATGACGTAATATGTACTTCTGAAAGTGTGGCTACTACCAGGGAGCATCTACAATCCTACGTAGTACTTTGTTCTGAACCTTTTGAATTATTTCTGTTGCTTTGTTTAGGACATCCCCAAAGTTGAAAAGCATAAGTTCAGACTGGCTTAAAGACTTGTTGATGAAACAGAAACTTATTTTATAAGGATAGGGCAGAGTGGCGACGCATTAGCAAATATATATATTTATATTATGGTTTGAGTACGTCTTGCTTTCTCTTTTGACATATGGTTTCCACCTAAGTTTGGCGTCTAGTGCCATACCCAGATATTTCGCTGTGGCTTTTCGAATGGTATAACTTGCTGGTTAATGTAGATTGGCTTGTACTCTATTCTTTTATTAATAAAATCGCCATTTCTTTGTCACACTTTGTATTTCACCTATGACAGTTTGTAACTTTCCTGTTGATTCAATATTATTGATGCCAGTAGCCATGATTGCAGTATCATCACCAAATGTAGCAACATCTTGTTCGAAGGTTTGGAAGTCACTACTGTATAGGAGATATTCTCATGGATACCAATGTCCTTTTTCTTTTTCATCTGTTTTCCTGCTCTTCCTTTTTAGAAGGATCAAATCAAAATCTTTTCGAAAAAGAATTGAATTTTAGATTTTTGGACTTGAATGTGTCCCAAATCAATTTACATCCCCTTTTTATGCACTTTTGAAATAGAATTGGAATTTTTGTTTCTCCTCCTGTTGATAAAAATCGTTGTATTGTAATCGACAAAAATGTACAGCTACATCGTCACTCTTTAATAGAAGTCATTTATTTTAACATCCACAGGCTTATCAACTAATCCGATTACAAACACTGCAATTACCAAAATGCGAGGATAGCCACTTTTACAAAAAACTATATTCCGTTGAAAATTTTCGCAACTATTAGAATTATTCCACATATGGATTCAAGCGATGGAATAATTTCTCCAAATATAAGGCTACATAAAATCGCGAGTGAACTTAATTATCGCTCTCATAATACACTGAAGATTATTGCTCAAACTAACTGAAATGTACATATGTGCATGAACAATGCGTGTTTCTACATCTTATGTAATGTTAAGGAAGCTATTACGTTCATGTATTCTGCTAGTTCACAGTAACTACAGAAAAAATAATTCAGGCGAGTCTTCGAGTGTGGTGTGAGAAATAATTTCGTCGTTACCATTTATTACGTATCCAGGAACTTTTTGGGCAGAATTAAAATAAAAAATTAGAGAGATTACATAAAGGATTACACGTTCTATAGTTCTCTTTTTTCCGGTTGAACGATATTAAAAACGCATTTCCTCCTGCGATAAAATCATTAAACAATAAAGCAAATTCTGTTGGCATTTCACTTATATATACACATTTTCCTTCCTGTGTTATTCCCCGGATATAAATATCGAATAAAAAATATCCCTATTAAGATTATGCCATCATTAGATTTTGTTAAAAAGGTGGATGACGTGTATCATTAAGTAGTGTAAATCGGAGTGACGCTGTCATTCCTCCGAATTTTGTTATTCAATGACAACTTATTATTCAAATTCGGGTGGTGACAGCGTCAGTCCAATTTACACTACTTAATGATAAGGTGTCATTCACCTTTTTAACAAATTCTAACCAATCATATTTTAATCCGGTGTTATTTAGTTTAAATTGTATAAAGCCGACTTTTTTTACTGTTATGAAATGAGACTCAGCACGCTGCCTTCGAAGAGGTGATGCAAATCGCTTAATTGGTGCATAAATTAGCTCAATTTCAAAATCGAAACGGGCGTGTTACGCTGCGATATCGCGATGGTTACCGAATATTTCATTCGAAAAATTTAGGAATTATAAATTAGTTTGCGTTAGAAAATTGAGTAATCGTTGTGTTTCTTTTAATTTGCAGCGAAAATTAGTAAGAAAAAATACGCTAAAATACAATACCAAAAATTATGTATTATTCGAGTAACACAATTAATGAAATCCCTAGAAAATAGAAGATCCACAAGATGCAATCATATGCAGTCTGGTAGTGATCTACCAGTACAGGAAGAAATTTATTATAAAGAATTAATTTTCCATTTTAATGTAAAACAATTGTATTTTAGCGGTGCTATTTTGCTTTTTAATTTCTTTCACACAATCACACTCTCAAGAAGACCTTCATGACGTTAAACGAAACATCTTTATGACTTTTATGACCTGGTGACCAAACTTGCCAATAGAAGTTAGTGCTGTTCGCAGATATGATGTAAGTTACTTTAATTGGTGCATAATTCACTCATTCATTCATTCATTCATTTTTTGTAAGTTGGTCACCAATAGACCAGGCACATTATATTCTTCCGATTCCCAATAGCATTATCACTTCCGTTGGAGCAATCCCGTGTCCTCCACAAAGTAGCTCGTAGGCCCTAGTACGAGGGTAGATGGAAAAGTTTCCGGAATAACAATGAAAACAAAATAATGCGGATTCAAGTTCAATATAATCCCCCCGAAGCTGAACACATTTGGTCCAACGTTCTCTAGCTTCTCGAACCCCTCCCGGAAATGACTTCCTTCGAGGTTCCCAAAATAATTTTTCGCAGCCGCATTCGACTAAAATCTCTTTCCAGCCGGAAATGTTTTGAATTTTGGGAACAAGTGGAAGTGTGACGAAGCCAAATCAAGCGAATACCGAAGAATTTCGAATTTTAACTCTGTCAATTTTCGCTGAGTGACTGCACTTGAATGAGGGAGCGCATTGTCGTGGTGAAACAACACGTTTTTCTTAAGCATTCCCGGCTGCTTTTCCCGAATTGCTGCCTTCGATTTGTCCAAAAGTGTTGTGTAAAATTGGCCAGTAACAGTTTTACCTCTCTCAAGATAACCAATTAGTAAAATTCCTTTTGCTGCCCAAAAAGTCGATGCCATCACCTTTCCACTCGAGTGAATGGTCTTTGCCTTCTTCGGGACCGATTCGCCTCGTGCAATCCACTGTTTTGATTGCATTTTTGTTTCTGGTGTATGGTGATGAATCTATGTCTCATCCATGATCACGAAACGTCTCTTGAAATCCGTTGGATTCCTCGTAAACACTTTCAAACAATCGGCTGAAGTTCCAGCTCGAATGCGTTTTTGCTTCGAATCGAGCAAATGCGGCACCCATCTTGCAGAAAGCTTTTTAAATCCAATTCATTATGTAAAATACGAACTACTCGTTCATAAGAGATGCCCACGGCTTCCTCAATTTCACGCACTTTAATGCGGCGAGCTGCCAAAACCATGTCATTGATTTTTGTTCTACAATTTCTAGCGTGGTAGCCGTTTTCGAACGTCCTAAACGTGGTTCATTACTTGTATGCATGCGGCTACGCTTGAATTCGGAAACCCAAAAACTCACGGTGGAGAATGAAGGTCATGAACACTCAAGAACGTCATCTAATCTTGATTTGATTTCCGTTGCGGTATTCCCTCCCAAATAGAAGAATTTGATAACCGCTCGAACTTCGTTTTTATTCCTAATTGAAAACACAAAAAGGTACTTGAGTTATATGCTTGTCAAAAGCCGACCATTTGACAGATCGATTTAACATTTGCAATCTTTTCCTATGAAAGAGTTGCCAACACAACGACATTAAGTATATGAAAAATGACAACCCCCTAGCAACGATTCCGGAAACTTGTCAATCTACCCTCGTAAATCCTTGCCTTGCTTCTGCCTGATTTTGTTCAATTCTTCACAAATGCAGATAATATGCACACTGGCTTCCTCTCGTAGTTCACATCTCTTAAATCACGGTTCCCTTATCATTCCCAATTGGTACATAAGTCGATTTATCTTCAAAATTGAGAAGATCACGTTATCCCGTAAGATCATCGCGATGGTTACCTGATATTTTACTAGGAAAATTTAGGATTTAAAAAGAGATTTCGGAAAGGTTTCATATTTCGATAACTAAGTTGTCACCGTTAAAGGTACAAAAAACGAACGAAACGAAATTTTAGGTTATTTCCATTCCATGGAAACGTGAGAAAAGTTTTGCTAACAGATTTGGAGGTTCCTATTTACATTGCACTCCCCAAATCTAAAAATTACTTAAATATTTAAGCTTCCAAATATATCTAAAAGGAATCATACTAAACTAATGATATTTTGCACTTTAACGCCTAAAGCAGTGAGTTTAGAAGAGAGCAATGAGCATAAGCGGAAAATCAAAATTATAGAAAAATTGTAAATTTATGCAGAAATGAAATCGCCATAGTAGTGATCAGAATATTTCAGATCTCATCAGTTCAATTTAAAAATTAGAGCTGCCAAGATTCCAAAAATTTTGACCTAAAAATGGAGCTTTGCCGTGTTAAAATCGCTTGTATCCTCTTGAGTAGAAGTTGAGTTAAAACAAAACCAATAAACCTTTTAAACGTAATCAGCTTCATATCTTTTTATCTTTTCTTCTCTTATTGTTTGTCCTCTTATACAATTAAATATCAACCGGCTGTTTTATGTCTAATAGTTTAATAGTTTAATAATCTTGAATGTTCACGTCTAAACTTTGTCCAACCAATTTCGTTTCAGATCTCTCGGAATGCCAGTTGATGCAAGTTCCTGACGCCGTTTATCACCTGATGCGACACACCGAATTGAAATCGTGCGATCTTAGCGGAAACGTGATCACGAAAATACCGCCGAAATTCGCCGTCAAATTCAGCCTGATAACGGCGCTCAACCTCTCCCACAATCAGATGTCGAAATTACCGGACGAAATCGCCGATTTGGGATCGTTAGTGCGACTCGACATCTCGCACAATACCTTTATAGCCTTACCTGAGGCCGCCTACAAAGTACCTAAACTGGAATACCTAAACGCCAGCGATAACCACATCATCGGTAAGTTAAAAGAGGATTATCTAACCAGGACAATGGAGCAAATTGCATATGGCTTTGTTCATTTCTTTACGCCTCTGCCATTTAGTTCGTTCATGTTGACCTAACGTAATATATATATATATATATATATATATATATATATATATATATATATATATGTACTTCTGAAGGTGTGTCTGGTCTTCCACCGAAAGGTAGACACGGCAAAAGACTAGGAAGAAGAATGGTTTTCCTGGCCTTTCCTAGATCTTGGTAAACTCCTTACCAAATAATTGTTTAGTACTGGAATGGCAATGAAAACTCACTCAAAGCTCAACACAGTTGGTCCAATATTTCTTTAGCTTCTGGATTCCCTCTCAGAAGTAACTTTCCTCGAGGTTCTCAAAATAATCGTTTACAGCCTCTACCAGTTCTTCATTTAACCAAAATCTCTTCTCACCCTGAAATGTTTTGAGTTTCGGTAACAGCTCTGACGAAGCCAATCAGGCGAATACGGCGGATACGAAAGGATTTGGAACTTCAATTCTGTCAATTTTTGCTGAACGATTGCACTTGAATGAACGAGTGTATTGTCGTGGTGATACAATACTTTTTCTTAACCATTCCCGCACGTTTTCTGAATTGCTGCTTATAATTTTGTCTAAAAGTGTTGTGGCCAGTAACAGTTTTGCCCTTTCCAAAACCAATTAGCAAAATTCCTTTTGCTTCCCAAAAAACCGATGCTATCGCCTTTCCAACTGAGTGAATGGTCTTTGCCTTCTTTGGAACCGATTCACCGCGTGCAATCCACTGTTTTGATCACAATTTTTGTTTCTGGCGTGTAGTGACGAATCAAGGTCTCATCCATGGTCACGAATCGTCTCTTGAAATCCGTTGGATTTCTCGTAAACACCTCCAAACAATCGACTGAGATCCGAATTGAGCAAATGCGGCACCCATCTTACAGAACGCTTTCTTTTAACCCAATTCATTATGTAAAATACGAACTAATCGTTCATTCTTATGAACAACTTCTTATGATGACCACGGCTTCCTCAATTTCACGCACTTTTATTCGGCGATCTGCCAAAGCCATGTCATGGATTTCTTTCACAATTTCTGGCGTGGTAGTTGTTTTCGGATGCTCTGAACGTGGTTCATCACTTCTATGCGATGCTGCCACGCTTCAATTCCAAAACCTCAAAAGTCACGGTGGAAATGACGGTGATGAATCCTCAAGAACGGCTTCTAACCTTGATATGATTGCCGTTGCGGTTTTCCCTTCCAAATAGAAAAATTTGCTGACCGTCTCGAACTTCGTTTTTATCCATAATCGAAAAACACAAAAAGGTACTTGACTTAAATGCTTGTCAAAACCAGACTATCAGACACATCGATTTAAAATTTGCAGTGAATTGATATGAAAGAGTTGCCAATACAACGATATAAAATATTTGGAAAAATAGCAATCCCCTAACAGCGATTCCGGAAACTTGTTAATCTACCCTCGTAGGTGTCCTAGAACTAATTAAGAACGAACAATCATCACTAAGGTTTGATAAACGAGTGGATGACGTGTTATTATTAAGTAGTGTAAACCGGACTGACATCCTTACTTCTCCGAATTTTAATGTCACGCCTTGCACGTAAATGGAGACAAAGACCGGTTTACACTACTCAATGATAGTACGTCATCTACTCTTTCATCAAATCTTAATCATCAGTAAATCGTATGGGTAAATTCGATTGAAAAAACGGAACATGTGTCCCTAGTACTACCAATATAATTGAGTGATAAATTGAAATAACGAGTTAACATAATGTGTTGGTAAATCCCCTATTCGCGCTAGAATTAATTTTATTCGTGTTTCTTCAATTACAGACGCCGAAGCGGACAGATTAGGAGCAGCACCCTCTTTATTGACGGTGGATCTACGTAATAACCCGCTGACGGCGAGATGTCACGATCAGCTAGCCGAAATTACGCATATAGAGATTTTGTTGACGCCTAGAGAAAGGGAAGACTGGGAAGATCTTACCATATAGCTTCGTACTTAACTCAATTATCTCACTGCCATTGGCTGGCGATTAAAAAGATGTCAAATGACTTTTTTGGGGCGCAAATCCTGTTATAATTGACGGTGTTGGGGGAAGTATCGGAAAAGAAAATGAACTGGAGGTATCCGGAAGGTAAAGTAGAGATAAACGGAAAGGAAGTACCAGTATGATTTACGAATTTCATAATCGCTTAATGTTTGTTTGAAAGAAAAAAAAAAGGAACAAAATGTGGTACTATACATCGAAATCCTTAGATTTGAGTTACCTTCTTCGTTTTCTTCTTCTTCTCCTTCTCCTTCTCCTTCTCCTTCTTTATTTGCATTTTCATATTTTTTCCAGATATTAAATTAATGCCTAATGTTTATTCTCAAACCCATGTTTTCTCCTTAAGTAGGTGCACACGCATCGATTTTCGATCGCACGAAAAAATATCGTACGTTATTTTATCGTACGAATAAAAATCGTGGAGTGTGCAGGCGTTCGTTGGATCATATACGCCACTGTATTTACGGCAAGTCGATCGTAATGGCAAAGTGTTGAGTTAGAAGCTTGTGCTCGCTCCTATGCTCTTCTTTGTTCCACTAAAAGAATTTGATCGAACGATATTTTTCCATACGATCGAAATCGATGCGTGTGCACCTACCTAACGGTGTGGTTACGTACTTTTCCGCCCAAATCCAACAGAAACCCCCTTTTAAATTTTCAAGATAGATTGATTTGACATTGAGCATTTAATCCCAGCCTCGAAGGTAGCTATTTATATGTCCCAAAGGGTGATATAGTTTCTTTGTATAAGGAAAGCCTGTGCAGTTTTAGTAAATTAATTTTAATATATAAATATTTGTATTTTTATAAAATTGATATTAGCTCGTAAGGATCTATTATGTACAGTTAGTATACCATGAATACTAATTAAAAATAACTAAGGGGGATAAAATTTGAATAGAGGGAAGTGCTAGCAACCAGTTGCGGGAAATCCCGTGAAGAATTTCGTCCGGGTTGAAACTCTCCAACGCAACCATAAACACTTCCCACCTTCTACAAATTTTATATACCCCCTTTTGTTTGATATCTCGCTCACGAGAAGATTTCGTATTATCTGATTTTTCCAGTATTTATCGTGTACTTAATTGTTTTCTCCGATATTTATACCGAAAATTATTGTGAGAACAGTTTTTCTTTCTCCGATTCTCAACACACGACACTCTTATTGATTATGGAATCGTGTAGTTATGTATTTTGATGTAACTCCTTAAATTTTACACGGATTACAGGGGAGCAATAAGAATAATAATAATACTCACGCTTACTCTGTTAGCACGATGAAAACGATGTGATATATTCCTGATAACGAAAAACTGTTCAGAATTTCTATAAAGGAAATGTGTGTAATATATTTTTGTCTGACTACTTAAAGCATTTAACATTAAAACCTTGGCTTAGACATCTAGTCATTTTGTGATCATGGATATACATACGGATACGTAAGAAGTGTTCTTGTCTTCCATGCGTTTTTCACAGTGAAATAAAAAAAAAAAGATAAATAAATCAAGTTTATTGAAAAAGATTCGTTTTATTTTATTTCTCCCCTACGATGGTGCAACAATAATAGAGTAACTCATATTGGATTTACTATTTGGTATCGACGTTTCGTTATCCATGCTACCAGCTTCTTCAGGAATATTGATTACAATTTTTCAATTCTAATGACTATAATATTAAACTTTCTTTCTTTTGTGGTGTTACGAACTGAAAACAATATACCAAGAAGAAAGACACATTGCAAACTTTATTTAATAATTGTTGCAACGTATAGTTCTCAATAGTTATACAGTGAATTCAAGATTGTTTGCAAGTCACGTGACTTCTGTCAACTTGGTGGCATAACTTATACGTTGGTAGCACTTCAAAATTTACTAGAAAATGTCATATTTGGAGGTTAAATCATATTTAGAGGTTATGAGCCAAACTAAAATAAAATAATAGGGACTTTGACAAAAACGATATTATTTAGTCGCCTGATTTGCAAACATATTTGCAGACCAACTATAAGAGGACTATGTCCACCATCCATTGGATGTAAAATTTCTGACGTTTTGCCAATAAGTTTGCTGTTTATTGCAATAGGAAGAATTGGGTCGTTATGAATCCTATTATGTAATTTTTATTTGTTTCTGGAATGCCAGTCGCAAGGGATTACCCTGAAGGATGCTCGCCTCAGATGAAAGACTTATAAACCAGAAGATTCCTCTTGAATATTAAACGCACCAGCAACGCGTTCCCATTCATATTGAATCTTTATTTGCAACCTTATTTACACCCATTCCATTGCTCTCGAGAAAAAGCTCAAGATGTCAAAGAAGACTCCATAATCGCCCTAGTAATAATGTCGGGGCACAAGGAAAAACTTGTGTGTGCACAATGGAAATGGATACGTCTGGTAATTTCGCCATGGAAATGAATAAAGTTCAAGTTTTAACACAAACTCTTGGGGAATTCCAGCCACAATCGATTTAGTGGTGATCTCTTTGTTGCGCAAAAAGCCTTCTGTCTAATAGAAACGAGTACATACATAGATTTGGTTTGAATTTCCAAATTTTTGGAAATCTTATTGTATGTACCTACGACAAGAAAAGGAAAGGAGAACAAGATAGGGAGACTCAAGAAAACAAGGGTGACAACAGATATTGGAAACAAATTATATGGAAATAAACTGACATCTGAAAAGGTAACGAGGAAGACAGAAGAAAAACAATTTCATTCTTAAGTAAGCCCATTCATTGGATTTATTTGGACATATTCTATCCTAGACATACACTGTGTACATTACACCCCAATTAATTCAACTAAACCTTTCCTGCTTCACCAATTCGGGGAAGACCAAGCGAACGTTGTCTTTTTTATCCCTCAAAAAAGCTGTCTCTACCGGGACGTCCCTTTCTGTCCTAAAATTCCATCAAACACGCCGAAATCCACCAAATCTCAGTGCGTAGACGGTTTGCACAATTCAAGTGTCGGATGGAGGATTGCTGCTTAAAATAAGATTAAATTTTGCATACGTCGTCTGCACTGACTATTAGGCTCGTCAATTTGAAAAAGAATCGGCGTGTGTGTGGTTTACGCACGTCTAAAGTGAATACTTTCGTTTACACATCATACTCTCTCAGTCGGTCCATCTGTTTCAGACGAAGCAAGGCCGCACGTATCCTTTCTCTCGCTTGCACAGCATACCCTCTGTCTTCTTTGTCTTTCACATGAAGCAATGCTCCACCCAAATTTAACGCTCTTACGCTTACTTTTACGCTTACGGTTACGCTTACGCTCGAACTGGTCCGGTGTCCCTTAAGAAGTATTCACTTCAAAAATTAAATTAGGAATGTTTGGATAAGAACTTAAGTAAATTAGTTTTGATTTTTAGGCCTTACCACACCGATTCATTTAGGCAGTCCTCAGTGGAGAACACCAATGAAAGCAAGAGTCTGTCGTGACCATAAAACATAACCGTAACATGTAGTTAGCCAATTTTCACGATATACGCTTTCTTTCCTCTTTGTATTTTCCACTACGAATTACCACTTAGTGATTGAAATGCGTATTTGGAGTTTTTCAAAGAATCGGTGTAGTAAGGGGAAGAGCAATTTTACTCTCTTCAGTTAGGTTCGTCTAACTAGAAGAAGCTCGGATCTTAGGAAAAACTTTCGGGGAATTCCCTACTACCCGCTAGTTTCTTTTCTATTCCTTTAGATTTCTCCGCTTAGGGAATTCTAGGTTTTGGTCGTTGGCCAACCTGTTACGTCAAATCTCTAACCAAACTCCAAATGGGTCGATAAAGTGTGGTTAAAATATAATTTTGAATTAAATTGTACAAGAATGGCACTCGGCCTGCGCAATTTTAGAAGTAAATTCGCCAATTTTAGCTCCTACATCGTACCGCGATGTCACGTCCTCATAACGGATATTCCCAAAGATTTTCCAACTGCGTGCGAGAGGTTAGGACAGGTAATGTACACACTAGAAATCAGCCCATTATGTAATAAACACCCGAAATTATGAATTATGGTCTTTTATTTAAACATTTCAATCTAATACGATGCAATTTACTTTATTCACTTGTATTTTCTAATTGCTTTTAGTAACCTAACCTAACATATCTTAAGCTTCACCTTGTAACATGACAACTAAACGATTGCTTTCTTTACTTAAAACGATTTTTAGGTAAGAATTAGGACGATATCCAGTTGCCCCGCGAATTATTACAAATACAATTACAAGTGCACTCAAGAAAATGACCCGGAGGAGGTTTCTAATATAGGAAGTGAGCCCTTATTGACAGACACGACTGATAAAGTATCTATATCGACGTATAATTTTGACAAATTTCACAGCGAACTTATAGATAAAAGGTGTCTAATCAATGAGACATAATGTAACTTTTGTCTAGGATTTAGTTTTTCTAAATTTCAGCTGCGCCTCGAATGTTAAATGCACGACCAGTTCTGAAACATCAAATGAGTGCTTGGTATCGTCAAAAGGTACCTCGTCCAGTGACAAACCTAGTCCCGAAAAGCTGGCTCATATATACCATGTCCTCAGCGAGACTCTACCCAAACTATTCGTACAAGTGATGGACTATAGTATTTATGATCTGAACGTAATTTTTGAAAATAATATACGAGGAACGAGAACGGTAGGATTGTACAGTTACGTTAAACAAGTCGCCCTCCTAAGAACCGTAGGGCATTTGAAATACGCTTATGTGAAGTTCGAGATTTTAAAAATCACCCAAAATCCTGAAGATTCGTCAGTTAAGGTTCGATGGCGTATTCGAGGTATATCCGGCCTAAAAGTAATGCTTATGTTTTGGAGATATAAGTTGTGGAACATGAAGGAGATATTCGATAAGACCGAGTCGTAAGTGTAAATGATACTTGATAGCTAAACTAAGGATGTTTATCGTTTTGCGCTTTTAGATGGTTCGATGGATTTTCCACCTTTTACGTTAATGGTGAAGGGAGAATCTACAAACATGTAGCGGATAAGGTGAATGCGATATCGAGTCTAGTATTTATCATGTAATTATTTTTTTTTATATTACAATAGATGATGCCCGATTCGGACAGGGAGGTGGTGAAACCATCACCGATCGATACGGCGAAACTAGCTTTAATTGTAGGAATAATTCCAAGGTTTTCGGACCTCAACTCCATGCTATAAGAAGTTGTGAAAAAGTTCTTTTTGCATTTTTGTTATTTAGTATTAATTTATTTTCACTAATTTAAGTATTACCACTAGCTGTTCCCATCTTTGTTAGCTGCTAGTTCACGCAAGGAGATACAGGAAGCGCCTCACAATTCATTATCTTGTATGTAAACCTACCATTTTTTAGCGTAATTCGTTCGATTCCAAAACAAAAACTTTGTATTTGTTGTAATATATTCCGTTTCAGAAAATCTATGTCTGGCTTTTATTTATTATTTAGAAAGAAGGAAAATTACAAATTTGATATGCATCTTTTAGTATCATATAGCTTTGCATTGAAAGTGGTGATAGAATGGAAAGTGGTTTAAATTCTGTAGCTAGATAAGACATGGAACTGATGAAATAAGCTAACCAAATTAAGGAATAAAAAATGCATTTATTTAAATAAATAATTATCACAGGTCATATATTCTCATGGATAGCATTGTTGTTAGCTGTTGATCTTGGTGTTGGTGCTGGTTTGGGTTCTGCAAATAAAACAGAATATTATAAATTCTAATTCTTATGTTTAAATTGGTGATGGTAGTAACCTCAAACAGAAACTGCAAGTGAGAACATCACCAATTGTAAGTTCAGTACCGGGAAAGTGTGTACTTAGATATTTATATAAATCTCTGATCTTAACTAGTTCCCAGTACATTAGAACTTCGGTTGTTAAAGTTATTCCTAGCTCTTGCTAAAGGTCCAGGAATATCGAGCCTCAAGGGAAAACGTGTCCTAACATTGCTAAGCATGGAGATCGAATGTAGGTCTTGATCGTATGTCTCATGAAGATTGAGCCTAGCCAGAGGTAGAAACAAGTTCCAGAAAACTGCTTGAGATCTGGGAATGCGGTGTTTAAGAGAAAAGCGTATGTCTAAGCCTTGATAACAAAGGCTGA
The DNA here is from genome assembly GCA_038088585.1 of Chrysina gloriosa. Classification (NCBI taxonomy): domain Eukaryota; kingdom Metazoa; phylum Arthropoda; class Insecta; order Coleoptera; family Scarabaeidae; genus Chrysina; species Chrysina gloriosa. The sequence goes on along the minus strand of CM076093.1, from coordinate 21,063,957 downwards.
GAGGCCTAGTCAGAGAGAGGAATTAAGTTCCTCCTCAAAAATTTATAACCTTTACTAAAGTCTGCAGGGAATAACTTAGGCTTAGAGTGTATGCCTAAGCCCTCGAGGATAAAGGCTAAGGAGCCCGGCCATAGGCGACGACAAGTACCAGAAGATTGCGGACATGTAGCAACTGTTCCTCTCTGAAGACGTATCTAGAGTTTGTTTAAAAGGTGGATGACGTGTTATCATTAAGTAGTGTAAGTCGGACTGACGCTGTCACTCTTCCTTATTCAATGATAACATCAAGAACAACTTATCATTGAATAATAGAATTCGGAAGACTAACAGCGTCAATCCGATTTACACTACTTAATGATACATCATCCACCTTTTAACAAACTCTACTTATAGCCATCAGGTTCAAGAATACGGTCCTGATTATAGATGGTTACATTATAAACGATCTATGATGTATCGAAGTACAGTGAGTCAAATATAGGAACGCATTTGACCTTGCGCGAACTGTGTGAGAGAGGGCAAGAGAGAGAGAGAGAGAGAGAGAGATGCGACAAAGAGGGAGTTACAACCTTACATAACATTGTAACTGTACTTTATGTTCACACGATCATAACCACCAGGTAAATGAGGTGCGCTGTGGAAACCCCTGACCTTGAAGTGCATTCCTATATTTGACTCACTGTAATTGCAAAGCACGCCTCGTCACGTGAATCATTTTAATCTAGAAACTTCCGTAATCTAATCTAAAATGCAGATTTTAGCCATAGGATTGTCCAATAGATTTTATATTTCTCCTCTCGTCCCCCCGCAATAGACGGGGAAAAAATTTTCGTATCTTTCGTCCAAATAATAAACTTTACTTACTCCTATTTATAAGAATCTTCTCTAAACTGTGTATTGGAGACTCAAACAAGATGCACAGAATGAATCCGGCTACGAATGTCAAAATCAAATGAGATACCGATAATTTCGCCTGCAAAAAGAAAGAAAACGCACAAATAAAGAGAATTACAAACGGAGAAAGTGCTATCACTTACTAAATTGTATATACTCATATACAAGGGGTTACGCAAGGTCCCACGTGAATGAAGCTCGATGACGCCATTAACCAAATAGGCGCAATAAGTCAGTCTGCTGAGAGGCACGAACACCTTCCACGACAGGAAGCTGTTTATTAACCCTGAAAACAGTTAAGGTCACAGAGATCTGATTGATATATTTCCAAAAAGATCAAATATGCTTGATCATGTTCGGGAGATATTTGACGAAATCGATATCTCGAAAAGACAGTTGGGTGTGTATTTATCTGAAGTAAATTCTGTTCTAACGGTGTAACTGGTGGTTTTAATGCTAAATTTGGTGCTCTATCACTAATGAAACAGATGTCCAGAATAAACTGTCCATCGGTCTTAAGCACTTACCTCCGTTACCGGTGGCACACATCGTTACGATCCAGCCAATGAAACCGCACCAAGCTACACTATTAAAGCTCGAATAGATCGTGCTTTCAGCTAGATCATATTGGTGATCTGGTTGATAGAAAATGGAAATTGAAAACATGGAGGCAACTCCGGTAAGTATCCCTAAAAACCAACCGGACCATTTGACGTAGGTTGGAATTTTGTAGCTAGAAATGTAGTAAATTTTAATCCTCCAGAAATATTTCTGATGTCTGGAATTTTCTTACCTGGATTTTTGCAATTTATAGACTACATATCCATAAACCAAACCAATACAATAAGCGCTAGCTCGGACGTGTGTTTTGATATAGATGTTGGTGAAATAAGAGTTGGAATTTAGGTCGACAACTTCGCTGCAATACATATTAGAGAGTAAATAAGACATTTGCGATTTTTGTTTAAAAATATGTACAGCAAACGAGATGAATTCCGAGTGATCTTCATTGCGATATTCAGATTCATATGACCATTAGAAATTCACTTTGTCTAGCTATGTACATACAACGAAATCTGTACAAAAACGGAAATTCGAAGACAACTCCATATCTTGATCGCTTATAATACTTACGCCGGATAAATCATCAACGTAGGATCGGCTTTCTTCACGTAAGTTTCGATCGCATGCGCCACTATCGTCAATAGGGTGAAGACTCCCAAACATATCTTTCCGAAATTCTTATATCTCCACAAAAACACCACGATGATGGTCGATATGATGAACATATGGGTATCGACCGCCAAAAACCACGATTGAAACATGCACAGGTTATCGGTGTTGAGGTAGTTGTTGATGTACAAGACGTTGGCCCACCAGGAATTCAAGCATCTCTCCTGTTCTTTTGAGATGACCGAGTTCCACAAAGGGCCGTTGTCGAGGCGCGGCAAGAAGGTGCAATAGAGACCGATGATGACGATGTAAGAAGGTGTCAATCTGCAAAATATAAATACCGATAGATTCTTGACAATTAATGGTATAAGGCGGTCAAAATAAAGAAAAAGGCGAATGAGTGGCAAGAAACGAACGAGGAAAAAGGTGATGAAGTAATACTGATAGATTCTTGATAATTAATGGTATAAGACAGTCGAAATGAAGAAGAAGGCGAAGGAATGGAAGACACGAAAGAGAAAATGTCGTGTGATTATGCATACCTTATGTATCTCCCTATGTAGACGACTAAAATGTTTATTCTTCCTTTGTGCTTGTCGAGTTCCTGGATCAGGATGCGACATAATAGGAATCCTCCTAGGAAAAGAAAGGTGTCCACTTGAAGCGGATTGTTGAAGAAAATGGCGTTTTGCACCTTAGTTCTGGCCTGAAAATGAGACAGATAGAAGTAATTGTGCAACATTTTTGAGTAGAAACTTCATTTTGTATCTCGAAATTTTCCAATTATACAAAATTCAAAATTACAGTTTCCTGCAATTCTTTCAGTTCGTACCTCTTCGTAAAACTCCGAATTCATGATCGGACCGCTAATGGCGAACAGCAAAGTGTGTCCGGGGACGATGAAGCGCCATAAATAAGAATTTTAATCCGGACACGCACGCCACATTATCGTCATTTTTCTGCTTTACTTGTAAGATCTTGCTGACGTTTCTAACCACCGAAAACGCTATGATAATTTTGTGATACATCGTCACGCTTTTCGAAGGCGAATCCAAAGCGTAAGTTGAGGATTTTTCTTTGTGATACAAGCTTACAAGATGATAAATGGTAGCTAGGATTATCACCACGAAATAGATAGAGAGAATGGATCTGAAAAATTAAATACAAATATGTACAACTAGAATAATAAATATGTGCTTGAAATTTAAACATTTAGACTTCTTGCAGCTGGAAAGTTCCGACAAGTTGATGCCATTTTTGAGGAAAGTCGTTGCAATTTACATTCGAATCGTAGGAGTGACGGGAATCCCCTAGAGATTGATGTGGTTTAAATTTTCTTGGGACGTTCCAAGCTCCTTCGGGCTGAGATTCCCCAAAAATTGATGAGGTTTAGATTTTCGTTGGAAGTTGCTTTCGAAGTTTCTTAAAATTTAAGTAGGATTGTAGAACTTCTTCAAGCTAAGAATTTCTTACGTCAGAAATAACTAATGCGAATTAAACATTTGACCAAGGGAGTCATCACGACTTGCGTTCCAAACTTCTGAGAGCTTAAATTTTTCTGGGAATAGAATTGTTTGAGATTTCTTTGACTTGGGAATTCCTAACGAATTGATGAAGTGATGTATCTTAGGGTGACATTGACATTTCCGAAGCTAACAACCTTCAACCAACTGATGTAATTTAGATTTTCGGGGAGGACATTCATTGTCACTTAACATTCCAAATTTGATTAGGAAGTTGGGAATTCCCGAAAAATCACTGGGACTTCCTTAGACTGGAAATATCGCAGCTCACATCCAAAACTTCTTAAAACTGGGAGTTCTTAATAAATTCTCATGGCTATGGAGATGGAGTTTGTCACGACTAGCGTTCAAAACGGCGTAGAACTAACAATCTTCCAAACATTTTTAGTGTTCAGATTTTTCACTATTCCTTGTGACTTACGCTAGAAATTTCTTGGGCTGGGAATCTCCCACAAATTGACGTGATTTAGATTTTTGAGCAACTCAATTCGTCGTTTTTGATAGGGTTTAGCTTTTTTTCTTCCCTTTTCATTGCGCCTGAAACCTCCGATGGGGATTGGATTCTTGTTGAAGTGGAAATGTTGCGGCTTAGGTTTCATATTCTATTAGCTGGAAATCCCCTACAAATTATTTGAGTTTAGACTTTTAGGGGATGACGCTCATCGAGACTGACAGCTCTTGGAGATGCAGAACGCAAAAATTTCTGAGGTTTAGATTTCTTGAAGAGATTTTTATGACCTTCGTTGAAGATTTCTTGAGCTAAAAATCCCCAATAAATTGATCTGGTTTTAGATAAGGGTGTGTTAACGCTTGAAAGAAATTGATGGGGCTTAAATTTGTGTTTGATTGGGATTATTGCATCTTACGTTTGAAATACCTTGGAGATGGGATTCTCAAACTAATTGATGTGACAATTTTATGTATATTTAGAAAATTAAAACTTTAGACGAGACTTTATTGTGATTTATGGCTGAGACTTTCTCACGCTGAGAATGCTTGAGAAATTGATGGAGTCGAAGTATTTCGGAGAAGAGGGCGATGCAACTTAAATTCTAGATTTCTTGAAAATCAGGAATTCCCGACAAAATCGTGTGGTTTAGATATCCGTCAAGTCGGTTGTTGTGAGTGATGCTGCAAATCCCATGAAGTTGGAAATTTATGATGGAGTTAAAATGTTTGTTTTAGTAGAATTGATGCGGATTATGTTTAAGAATTCAGGAAAGTGGAAGTTCTCAACTAATCCAAGTGGTTTTCCTTTAGAGAAGGGGTTTATTGCGCTTTAGTTTTGAGACTTTGGCGTTGAAAATTGAATGAGGTTTATAGCGTGTTACACATGGAGTCTTTAGTGTACAGCTTACGGAAAATCAGATGTGTTGCCATATAGTCATGTTTAGGGATTCATCTACATAGACAGTATGTCCTTTGGATTAAATGGTAGCAACGAAGCCTAGGAAAATGGAAAGCTTAATGAATTTTTGGGGTTTAAAGCAGTTTCTTAATAAAACCGTGTTCTCAAGGCTCGAAGTGGAACGTGTTATAGATACTATAAGGAATAAAATTTGTCCTAGCTAACTTCCAAAACTCCTTAAAGTTAGGAATCCTTAACAAATCGATGGAGTTTACCTTTCTTCGATTTCCTGACCTTCGCTTGCCTCCAATTCCTCCAAAATTTCTACATCTTTTCATTATAAAATTGATAAAAAGACTCCCACTTACCCGTAGATAATTTCAGGGTACGTAAATCCCAATGCCTCCTCTGAATGGCAATCTAAACTCGAAACGCTCACGTTAACCGTGTTCCCTGGAAAGAGGGTAACGAAGAGAGAATTGAAGAAAGTCGACACTTCTTTCGGTGTACAAGTGGATGGCACGCAGATCGCCCAGTGCAAAGTATTGCTGAAAGTCGTTCGAAATACCTAGAGAAATCGATTAGTGAGTTGCAGATCAAAATATGGTGATTATTTTTCTTTTCTCCTCTTTTTCAATTTTGCTGGTGCAATTTAGTATCACGTTTTGTGCTTTCTTTAATTGGATTTGTTCAATGTAAGAGGAAGAAGCAGTTCATCTCTTAATTAAAATTTAATGGAGGCTACACTTTTTCCTCCTTTGTTTTGAGCGTAACAGAACACGATAATTTTGAAATTATTATTATTATTATTGAAATTCTGCCGTACGCGGTAATTTTAAAATTTGCTTGATTGTCAAGAGTTAAAAAGAATAATTATTCAACAAGGGACAACTGCATCGCCATACCATCCCAAATCGCCACCACTGATCACAAGTGCTATAGTTAAAATTCGAGCTTAGTGCTCCATCTTTTCGCGTTTCTCTACTGAAGATGACCACTTAGTTATCGAAATTAGTATTTGGAATGAAATTAAATTACTATAATATAATATTTCGAATGTATTTATTTTAAAACTTACTTCATTAATTTTTCCGTTCTTGCTTCGACTTAAGGCAAATATTTCGGCCATGCAATATTTTCCTCTGGTTTCTAAACTCCTATTGCGGTCTTCCTCATTAAAAGTGATGGAGATGCATTCGTCAAAATTGCCCATTTGGTAGGTCTCGCCATAACGCATACCTACCGGGAATTTTGGCGACGAATCCAACACTGCAAGATCAACAAGTGGATATATTAATAAGTGCATAGAATAAACTTTCATTTGCATAAATCAACGCTAATTTGATGTTTGTATTGGTAATTCGTATTTGAATTTTTTTCTTCCTGGCAAACATTTACTTTCGTATCTACGTTTGTTGATTTTCTCTTACTTTTACCCTTGATCGGCTCACGTAAGAACCTGGTATTAATGGAGAAATAATAGCTTTAAAGCGATAAAAATTGATAATGATAATAGGATGATAAAAAGGACTAACTATTATGTCTGTAAAAATTATTAAGTAGTCCCGACATTTTTCTGAAAAATCGCTCAAGGTGCACCTATACACAAACCCATTAGTACCTGTTTAAGTTTACAGCTGATTTTTGCTGTTCTGTAAATTGCAACGATTTGCGTAAAAGACATATTTATAACTTCTTATTTGTGACTATTACTATAAAAGTGATTGATGAAGGCATAAAATTTCCAAATGGAGTCATCAAGTTGCAATATGAACGCAAAAAATACAACTCAGAAGACGAATTACGACCCATTTCTACGTCAAGCAAATAAAATCGACATCGTTCAAGTCCTAAAAGGCTATATCAATTGTAGATACTAATAACATTAACAGCAATAAAATTTTATTTGCTATTTAAATTTTTCTAAATTATGGTATTGTTATGGAATGAGTACGACAGTTAGTAAATAACTGATCTATCAATTTGCACCGATTATAACTTATGTCATGCAAAATATTTATGATTCATCGTTTTCCTGACCTCATTGTTTGTTAAGAAAGTTCAAAATCTTTAAAGGAATTAAAGGGCTGTAGAATTTTATCTTTGTGGACGCGAAAGAAATAGTAATCGATTGGAAAAAATCAATTACTTAAGAAGTCTTCACAGGAGGAAAGAAAGTTTTCGATAATCTTTGATTTGAGTGAAGTCAAGTTTTGGAATTATAAAAACTGTCACCCGACGGGGCAAAAGCAGGTAACGAATGGAAGAAGAAAAATGATGAAATCCAGGTAGACCAAATATATATGATGTTTAAAGAAAATTGAAAAAGTTAGGAAAAAAAAACAGATGAAGAAAACAATGGTAAATATGAACATACTAGTCGAAGCTAGAACAGCATGGACGGATGAAGGAAGATACATAATTTCAATCCCATGGTTAAAATCAAAAATATATATACATAGGAAGGAGAATGCAAATCAACTATTTGGGGCTAGAAGACAGGCAAACAGTACTTGGAGCTAACAGAAGAACTTCGAAAAGATTAAATTAAGTAAAGAAGAAATGGATGACGCTAGTCACCGAATCTCAATCCAATACACGAGAAGGATATGAGAGAGAGAAAATGAATCAATTATTATTTATGTTCTTTAGGAAAAAGACCAAGAAGGCAGTATTTTAAAAACATTTTGAAACACTAGTCAAAAATAGACAAGCATAGAAGAAATGGATGAAGGGAGATACAAAATCCCAATCCGAGCTTGAAAAGAGAAAATGTATGATAAGGAGAAGACGAATCAACTATTTGGGGCTAAAAGAAAACATAAATAGACGAAGAAAACAGTACTTGGAGCTAATAGAAGAACTTGAAGACACGAATAAAAGAAAAAGACGTTTCTTCATCTTTCTTAGGTGTCACAGAATCTGAATCTAACATACCAGAAGAATATAAGAGAGAGAGAGAAGATGAATCAACTATCTGCGTTCTTTAAAGAAGTAGATACACCAGGAAGGCAGTATTTAGAAAACAATTTGGAACGTCAAAGATAGAAAGACACAGAAGAAATGGATGAAGGGAGACAGAGAATTTAATTTTGATATGAAAGGAGAGGTGAGAAAATTCAACTAATGGAACTGTTACAAACCGGGGTTAAGAAAAATAATTCTAACAAAGAAACTTAATTCCTATTCTTCTTTCTCATAATTCTTCTGCCCGTCTAGGGCGTCAGGTAGAAAAACTTAATTCACGCAGATTATTATTCTAATTTTTCTTTTATCCGGTCCATTGCGGCGTGTTCTTTATAATTAGGCAAACAGCACAAAATAGAAAGGTATGGAGAGACAAGTGTGTACAGCAACATTAAACTCAATTCTACCAGCCTTACACCTAACAGTATATGGCACATGATTAAGAAGAAGAAATATAGAATTGTTCTCGTTTCGATCTAACTTTTTCAAGAGTCGTAGATTTAGTGTCTAAGAGATAACCGATGTGGAATTTGGAATTCAAACTTTCGGAAATCAAGAATTTACCAAACAGAAAAAAGTCTATTCCGGACATAATCTAAAGGTCTTCAAATACTACATATCAAATTCAAACCATAAACCGATTTAATAACCTGGTCATCCTTGAAATTCGCAAAACATTTGTTATGTAGCGCTAAGAAAATTATCCTTCTTTTCCTCACGAAAATACACAGATTACCTAAACTATCAACCTTGTACCTATAAATTCAACATTAAGAAACTACCGATTATACGATATCGAGGAAGGTCGTGGAATACTTTAAAAAGACGTATTAGTGTAACAATGTCGTCTTGTCGAAATCAATAACTTAGTTACCGAAAAAGGAACGCAGCTCGCATACGCGGAATGTTAATGAGGATTACCTAATTATTACGGGACGTCGGTCGTTCGGCAATAATCTTCTTCATCTGTGACCTGTCGCTTTCGCAACGGCCAGGCGACGAAATTTTTTCAGCCGTATAATGCCGAGTTGAAAATTTAGTTTCAACTAAGTTCAATGTGTATGACGTTAAGTTTGCAATTCGACAATGTAGAAAAACGTAATCATAATAATTATTTTTGTGCGTTAAGAAACGCGATGGAAAAGTAAGAAAAATATGAAATGGTCAGACACTCAGAAGTAATTTTTGCGTATAGCCAACTCTTGTATAACGGGATACTTCCACAACGCGATTTAGAAATTGTAGAAGATTTTGGGTTACCATAGACTTCTATACCACGGTTTCTATGTAATGCAAAAGTTGGAATAATTTGTATGGTAAATCGGAGATACATATGTGCTAAAATTTATGAGGCAGATTCTCTAGAAACATACCATGAAATTGAGATTTCCAGAAATAAAGTAAAGATAACTTCTTAGTAGTTAAGCCAATGGAAGAATCGCTTGGTCCAACAACTTGGACATTAACGAAGATCGAAAGTTATGCCAAAACAAATTTAATCTAATTAATTAAATTAATTTAATTTAGTGTATGGACGAATTGTGATTTTAGAAGTCAGAATAGGTTTGGGTTGTTTTAATATTTCCGCCGAATGCGGATTGTTGATTTAACGCTAGGTGGGGCGCTTTAGTGGTTCATGAGTTAAATCAAATTAAAAAAAAAGATGTAAAGAGCAAGTGTTAGAAGAAGAAGAAGAAGATGACCACGTAAAATAAAAGAGATGAGTAAAGGAAAACGGAAAGGAAGGGGATATAGTGGACTAGGAAATGAAGAGGCAGAGGAGATTGATGGCATGCAATATAGAGAAAGAGAAACAATAAATAAATAAATATATGAAAAGATGGAAAAGAAATTGGACAAGGATCATAATATCCACCAGCAAGTAGAAACGGTAAAAGGAGGTGGACGAAAATGAAATAAAAGGTGCCACTGTTTGAAAACAAGGAAGGAATTGAGGAGGAGCAAAAATTCAAGAAGACGAAGACGAAATCTAGAATGAAGTGGCCAAAAAAGGAATTAAGTAAAGTACAGATATTTGAGGACAAGCAATTGATGGAAAAGGGGGAATACGAAATGACGAGGACGAAGAAACAGAAGAACTATTTTTTTGTGGATAAGCCGATTCGTAACATCTTCATTTTGGCATCGCGTTCTGGACGTGCATGTTCGACGAAAACAAGAAAACTTCTTGGTAGTTAAACCAGCGGAAGAATCGCGAGGTACAGCAACTTGGAGTTTAACGAAGACCGAAACTTATGTCGAAACAGAACTTTAATCTGACGAAGTTGTCCGCCTAATAAATAGCCTAATATATCGACGAAATGTGATTTTAGAAGACAGAATATGTTCGGGTCGTTTGAATATTTCCGCCGAATGAGGAGCGTTGATTTGACGCGCGGTGGGGCGCCTTAGTGGTTTATGATTTAAGTCAAAGTAAAAAAGATGTAAAAAGGAAGTGTTAGAAGAAGAAGAACAAGAAGAAGAAGAGGATTATCACGTAAAATAAAAGAGGTGAGTAAAGGGAAACAGAAAGGAAGGGGATATAGTGGATTAAGAGATGAAGAAGCAGGGGATATTGATGGCATGCATTATGCAATATGAAGAAAGAGAAACAATAAATAAATAAATAAATGAAAAGAAGGAAAAGAAATTGATCGAGGGCCATAATATCCACCAGCAAGTAGAAACGGGCGTAAATTAAATCAAAAAAGTACGACTGTTTGGAAACAATTAAGGAATTGAGAAGGGACAGAAATTCAAGAGGACGAAATCGAAAATGAAGTTCCCAGAAAAAAGGAATTAAGAAAAGTACAAGTATCTGAGGAGAAACAATGGATGCAAAAGGAGAAATAGGAAATGACGATGAGGAAGAAACTGAGAAACTTTTTTGATAAGCCGGTTCGTAACTTGGTACCGCATTTTGGATGTGCACACGTTCTGTGAAAACAAGAAAACTTCTTGGTAGTTAAACCACTGGAAAAATCGCGAGGTCCAACAACTTGAACTTTAACGAAGAACGAAAGTTATGTCGAAGAAATTTCATCTGGCAAAGTTGTTCGCGCAATGGATGGCCTATTATATCCATTTAATATGATTTCAGAAGACAGAATATGTTTTTGTGCAGACACAAGCTTGTTTTTATATGGCGTCGTCCCAGCAGATTCAAGAAAAAATTATAATACGAGGGATATTCGTAAACTAAGGGCGGTTTAAATACTTCATACACTAGTTCATGAGTTGGTCACACGTCCCTTTGTCGTGACTCAGTCACATAATACACCATTAAAATTAGTTAGTTAAAGTGCGATGTGCAGGCTGTAATTCGTTTTTGCCATAATTTGTTTATGGTCCAGGCATCATGAGCGAAGGTAAGATTAGACAATGATGTAGGAAGTTCAAGGATGGCAGAACAAAGGTGCACGATGAGGAACGAAGTAAGAGATCTTCTGTTGTCCACGACGATTTTGTGCAAGGAATGAACACGAAAATTCGAGAAGATTGGCATTTCACGATATCAGGAATGGCCTCGAATTGCATGTACGGGATGGTCGCAAACAGGCTGCACTACTATGAACTTTGTTCAAGGTGTATGCCAAAAATGTTGATAGAAATTTACAAAAACCAGCGAATGGTCCATGCACCGATCTTTCTGCAACGCTACGAACCTGATGGCGATCAATATCTGAACCACATTGTGACTAGTCACGAGACTTAGATTTTGTACACAAATGCTGAAGCAGAGCATCAATTAATCCAATGGATACATGCCAGTTCTCCCAAATCAAAAAATTCAAACAAACTTTCAGTAACCGAAAGCTTAGAGCTACGGTTCTTTGGGACAGAAAAAAACGTATTATTGGTAGATCATGTGGAACGGGGTACGACAATTAATGTCCTCTATGGTGATACGTTAAGAAAGATGAAAAAGGTGATTCAGAATAAAAGACGAAGGTTGTTGATATCATGAAATTCAAAGGGCCCCCAAGGAATCCCCATACCAACATTGCCTTACTACTTCCAGAAACATCCCTAGCGATGGGCCTAAAAGGCCTGTCCAAGCTATAATACAAGGCAATACACATATAGTCCTGACCTAATGTCTAGCGATTCTCGTCCTCCATTTTAAGAATTTTTTAAGAAACCAAGTCGAGCAACTGCTCACTGACCACGGTGACTTTAAAACGGTGCAAAAGCGGTTTTCATCATAAGCGGCAATCTTTTATAACGAGCGCATAAACAAACTTACGCAGCGACATGGAAAATGTCCAACTTCGAATGGACTACATGTTGACTATGTAGAGAAATAGTTTAAGATTTAAGCAGTATGCCTTTCTTTTCCTTTTGTGACTTTTCATTTCGGTCGTATAGCCAATCAGTCCTTAGTTTCCTAATATTCTTCGTAAACTCAAATTATTCTTAAAATAAATTTAATTGCCTTTTAAGTCTTTTAAACTGCATTAAGGTCTAGAAAAATTTCTTAATACATCTTAAGAAGTTGAACTACTTAAAGAATTTGGTTACTACAAGGGAGTAGCAGAAGATAGCAATCGTTTCTTGCTATTGATGCTTAGGGGGTGCCCTAAGATACCTTTGGTCCAAAATCAGCACATTTAAAAATAACGTCTTTTACAATAAAACATCAAATTTACACGTATTTACTGTCAGACGATATCTGATTCAGCAAATTTTCGTCGCCCAAAATCTTTTTATACATTTCACAACACGATAAAGAATGATTTATTTTAATTTGAAGCAAGTATTTCACGGTTTTAACATTCAATCGATTTCGATCGTCTGTCCACTGCTTTCTGCACAAGGAAAATACTCGTTCCATAGCCGATCTGGTGATGTAGGAATCCAAAAATTACGCTTACTAGAATATTCAAATCAACAAATTTTTGCTTCGAAACAAAGTGTGCCTATGTATGTATGTGAAAATGAAGCGATGAATTGAAAAAATTAAAAAGTTCAGGACAAATCAGGACGGGAACCCGAATTTCAGCACAAAATCAGGGCATTTTTAGAATCAGGACGAGCTTCTAAAAATCAGGATAATCGTGATAAAATCAGGACATCTGGGCACCGTATTGATGCTAGCCCATATTTTCTTTTTCTTGGCTGAAAATCTTTTGTTTCCAAAGGAATTCCTTAACTTTTGTATTATCTTATGAAAACATTACGAAAGCTTTTAAAACGAGATAACTTATTTAACATAAAAGTCCAAATTTCAGTTGGAATTTCTATTACCATGATAGAACAGATGCTACGTAAAAAAATACAAAAATATCAATATCATGTAACCTCTATAAAAAAAAACATAAACTAATACACCGATCCATTAAAATTCACCATAATTAAGGTAACGACACGATCGGAATACTTACGGATTGTTTAAGGTAATAGAAAGAAGAATGTCAACGTCGAAAACAACGAGCGGCTTGTTATTTACCGCATTAGCATAAACAATCCTTCCTATTACCTTTCATGTTTACGTTTCGGATGTGAACGATAAAATGTAAAAACAAAAAGATTTTATTAGTAAACATTTTAATAGAGCGATTGCGACGTGGAAGAAAATGCGTCGCGTTTAAACTCGATCGAATGCATCGCAGAAGGATGTTGGTTAAATATGTATTAATTTAATTACAACCTTGATCGACAAATGGAAAATATGGGTAGGTCTCGTTTAGATGTTCCTCAAATAATTTTCATGTTTGAAATATTTTTGGACCCAAGACAAGAAGAAGACATATTTAAGGTCCAAAAAGGACCTGTAGAACGAAAAAGTAGTTTAAGAATTGACGAAATGATCTATACGACACATGATGAGAATAAAAAGAACAAGAAAAAACCAAAGAAAAACAGACAATAGAAATAAAAAACAAAGTGGACAAAACATAGAAAACGGATAGGGTGGACAAGGGCAAAATAGTTGTAGAAGAGAAGAAACGGCAATAATATAAAACAAGATGGATATAGAAACAAACGCAGGCAGACGAGGACATGTCAGGGCACTGGAAGAAGAATAGAAAAGGGGATATTAAAATAAAAAGGAAGGATGTAAAGAGGAAGTGTTAGAAGAAGAAGAAGACGAGGACAATCACGTAAAAAGAAAGGGATGAGTGAAGTAAACGGAAAGGAAAGGGATATAGTGGGCTAGGAAGAGATGAAGAAGCAGGGAAGATTGATGGCAGGCAAGATACAGAAAAGAGAACGATAAATAAATAAATAAATATATAAAAAGAAGAAATTGAACAAAAATCATAGTATCTGCCAGTAAGTAGAAACGGTAAAAGAAGGTGGACAAAAAGAGAAAGCAGAAATTCTTCTTCTCGTTAATCCTTATGCCTTTCAGCGTCGGATCAAGAGAAAGCAGAAATTCAAGAGGACGAAAGCGAAACCCGAAATGCAGTGACTAAGAAAGAAATTAAGAAAAGTACAGATATTTAAGGACAAACAATGGATGGAAAAGGGGGAATAGGAAATGACGAGGACGAAGAAAATAATAAGTAAGCTAAGAGAAAACTTAATTCTTTTTGATAAGCCGAATCGCAATTTCTTCGCTTTGGCATCGTTTTTTGGAGGTGCTCGGTGAAAACGACCAAAATAAAATTGGTCATTATCCATACCAAAAAGAAAAACAGAAAACGGACAGTTCCTATTACTATCCTACCTTATCGTAATCGCAATTATAATGCAGCTTAGTTTCAAAATTGAAGTATTATTGGAAGATCGACGCGAATAATTTTCACTTTCATCAGCTACAAGCTACAGCTACAGAAGAAGCAGAAAAACAATTTTAAAGAAACGTAGGTGAGGGAAGATGAAGAAGTAGAAAATGAATTGCGGATGGACCAGAAAGAGACGGTGGTAGAAGAAAAATTCGTGACAATAACGTAAAGAAAGAATAACGAATGAGTGGAGAAGGATGAAGTTGAGAGACAATGAAATATCCGATACATGATGGATACAACGAAGCAGAACAAAAAGACTGGTGTGGATAAAGAGGGGACTAAGAACCATAATAGGTTGAGGCTGGGCGATGCAAGAAGAGACACTACGGTAGTGTAGAAGAAAGAGGAGAGGAAGAAGAAATGGGGCAAAGAAAGAACTAAGTATGAAAAATAGAGTTATCAAGGTTTTCAACCAAACGAATATAAAGTGCCAGATTTAAAATAAGAAGAATATGAAAATACCGAAAGAAGATGAGGGGATGGACAAGGAGAAATTGACTAGGGGGTTGGTCGGGAACAAGATGTTGATAGAAGAAGGTAAGGACCACGACGTAATGAAGTAATGATGAATAAAGGGAGAAACACAGTGGAAAAGGATTAGCACGAAGAGATATTCAATATCTGACGTATGATGGACGATGATGTACAGGAAAACAGAAGAAGGGTGGTTTGAATCAGAATAAGACTGACAAATCGATGAGGTTGAACGTAAACAGGGAAAACAAAGAAAGGCAATAGTGGAAGGGAGAGAGAAGACGGTGACTGTGGTATAGAAGAGGAAGGAGGAGAGAGAAATTAAAGTAGACCAGAAAGGAACTAAGAAAGGTAAAAGCGTTTGAGGTCAAAGAAAAGGTAGGGAAGGAGAAGAAAATGAAGAATAATTAGTTATTGGAAATGTCTAGCAAGTAGAGTGTACTTATAATTACCCTTCTATCTTTGGAAATATGACGCAAACTATGCTGTTTCGTTGTGGCACGATTTTAACCCAGAAGATAATTTCGACAATTTTGTATCCTCGTAGGTTTTCTCGACTTGTATGAATGGTATAAACATCTTCTGGAGTTCTCGTGTGTCACTATTTAACTTCTTCAGAACACCATTTCAGTAACAATAAAATTCCAAAGAAGTTTCTACCGTTTACAATTTTGGATAAATAAAAATTTTCAATTTCCCAGGTGCTCTTAACTGTTTGGAATTCTAGATCGAGTGATGAGGAACAGACCTTGAAAAATAGTGGCATGAGGGAAATAAAAGCGATAAACAGCTTTCAAATAGGCCGATTAAGCTGGACAATTAACATATTTCATTCCGTTTTTCTTTTGCCATATCCGACACCAATCGCTAAGTACTTAAATAATTAACATAATCATTCACTCCCATTTCCTGTTTTCAACAGAACCGTTTCAAAAAGTAACTAAGAATATTCGCGATCATGTCCAAACGAATAAAAGAAGGAAACTGAAAAATTGAAAACTCACTTCGCATGGACCACGACTCCCTCTTAAAGACACCATTGATAAAATGGGTAGCATCCGAATGGCAACGGCCGGGCGGTAATCCATCGATGGCTTCGGCCAGAAGAGTTAATTCTGGCGGGAAAAAGGCATCTACCTTGATGACGCTCCAGTCGGTGTGCTCGTGGTCTGAAAAGAAAAATAATAAAGAATAAGGCGTCGTTAATTGAAACGAATATGTGATTAGCAGCTTTATTGAGGGTGATAATTTAGATAAGAGGCGACGAGGAGATGTTAATGAACACCAAAATCCCATTTGCACAGATTAAGTTGGTAGAAATGATAGATTTCTCTCATGATCGCATTATTGAAAAGAACTGATTTGAAAAATTCTCAAGGTTTTTGAGGAATGAAAATCGGTAAGAAAATTAATTTCAAAACCGAGTGACGGAAAAATTTCTTGCGAGCTAAAAGGTAAAAGTGCAGGTACCTATCTAGACAATTAAGGTACCATTTCTCTCATCTATGGAGTTCCAAAACACTCTCGTTAAAGACATAGTGTTTAATTCCATATGCATGTTCCAAGAATGAATGGTATTTTATTCATATTATTATCATTTCTTCTTTGTTCTTTCGATAGCCTACAACCCTGTTTAGTTTTCAATCTTCTTATTCTTCAGATATCTGCCCGCTGATCTTTTCCATATTGGTTAGAGATCTTTTAGCGAGTCTGGTGTTATTCATTCATTAAGCGTGCTCTTTCCGCATCTTCCTTCGTTTTCCGGACCATTTTCTTTTATCTTATATACTATGTATTTTGTTCCAACAGATCTAAAGGTTTTACCGTTCTGATCGTTCTCATATCCGCCGTTCGTTTGTTATAGTCGATTTTCTGAATCATTGCAAGTACCATCTACTTCCCATAGATTTGGCGCTCATGTGCTTCCTAATTTCTCCTTTTCTTGACCAGCGTAATTATGTCTTTATTGATACCAAGATGACATAAACCCTGAACAAAATCGTAAACATAAAAAACTGAAGCATCACAATTCTTATTACCGTTATCAAGGGGCGGCTACAAATTAAATCAAGTCCACCACGCCTTGATAGAAGAAATGGCTGCAACGAGTATTCTAGACTTAAGAAGCTGAAGAAAAGGATGCTGCGGATTCAATCATCTATTAGTACAGAAGAAACTGAATTAAAAAACGTAGAAACGTAGCAGAACAGCTCGATAGAGGAAAACTAAGACGACGGGAAGTAGAGCAAAACTACGAGAAAGAAATAATTGAAACACTGATGAATACAGACAACTTAGATAGCGAAGAACATCGGGAAGAACGAAAGACAAAGGTGCTAAGCGCAGCAACAAAAACTATAGGCAACAAGGACAAAAGGGGAAGAACAGAATCGTACGATAAAAATGTACAAACGCCATAGAAGAATCGAAGCACACAACAAATATATGGAAAGAAGAAATAGAGAAAAGAGAGTGACTTTCACAGAAGCAAGACGCAAAGCGCAGAAAATATGCCGAATACCAAAAATAAAGCATGAGAATAGTAAAATATTGAAAATGGAGGAAGATTTTAAAAGTGGTGATCAGATGGATATAAATCCTGAACAACAGTCCATATATAGGAATCGAGAAGACCAGATAGTAAGGAACTTGGAAGAAATAAAATCGACTTGAAACACTAATTTCAAAATATTATTAGAAACACACGAAAATAACCAGTCTTTAAGCGTGCAAAATCTGGAGGAGGGAGAAGCAGAGACGGGTAAATCGACACTAGAAGGAATGCAACGAACAAAAAAGCTTAATTAAAGTTGACTCCTAGGTTATTCAATATGTCCCTCGAATATGTCATAAGATAACTAGATGTTGGAAAAACAAACCTACTAAGAAAAGAATTGAAAAGTCGAATGGAACACGAAGAAAACAGATGAAACAGAAATTCAGAAGAGAATAGTATCAGCTAACAAAGTGTATTTACAAATCAAAGTTCATTCTTTTGAGATATTATGTAGATCAAAGAAGGGGTTAACTGAAGATTGTATGTTAGCATGGAAGAAAAGTTCTTTTTGTTCCGTAACAGCTTCAATTTTTTACTGCATTTATCATCCTTATATTCTAACAAAGGTGTGATTCATCTGGACCTCCTTTGGTTACATACAAGAAACGTCCAAAAGGCTTGCCTATCGTCTAGAAAATGGAAATAAATAAGAAGAGGTTGCAGTTACGGGTCTTTAGAAATCCGTAAGGAGTAGAAATACGAAAAAATTGACACTTTGAAGTCATAAACAGAGTGACACAAAAAATCAGAAACTATACAATCTCTAGAATATGGAGGTAGACCTGAATTACTAAATCCAGCTACGAATCTGTCGACGCAAGCAAGAAACGGAACTAACCAAAACTGATGAACAACGCAGAAATAGAAAAGGTTTATGAAAATATACAGAGAACGATGCGGATGTGCTACACTTTTTAGAATATGAATATGGAAATGAACCAAAAATTAGTTACACTTACCATTCTTTCGAAGTCATGAACATGAAGAAACGGAAAAGAATTCAAGCCAGGTGGTAATAGCAAAAGTTGATCAAAACAACGGATAATGTACAAAAAGAAAGCCACTTGAATTGCATTGCCCCCAAGATATGGAGGTACAAAGGCAGAAATAGTTTCCATCAGAACCCTGTGCAAACCAACATGACGTAAAAGCTGCGATAGTCGAAATAAGCAGAATCAGAAAAAATTGAAGTCGTCGCGAGATAAAGGGAGTTATGAGTAATACACAAAAAAGATCCAGGAGAATTATACAATTTCTGGAATATGAAGGTAGAATTAGTGAATTACTAAATTCAGTTACGTATCTATCGACATAAGCAAGAAACGAAACCAGCCAAAACTGATGAACTACGACGGACTAGGAAAGAGTTTAGAAGAGCAATGAATAGTGCACAAAGAAAGATGCGGATGTGCAACACTTCTTTTGGAATATGAATAAAAGGTGATAAGAGTTGTGACCCTTTCGATGTAGAAACTGGAAAGAATTCAAGCAGAAGTTGATTAAAGTAACGAATAATACACAAAGGACATCCAAATGAATTGTATTCCTTCTGGAATATGAGGATACGAGAGGAAAATAGTTTTCACCTGAAGTCTGTCGAAACCCACAAGAAGTAAATGCTGCGGAAGTAGAAATAAGCAAAAACAGTAAAAAATCTTAAGTTGTCGAGAGTCAAAGGGAGTTAGAGGTAATACAAAAAGAAGGTCTAGGAGAATAATACAACCTCTGGAATACGAACATGGAGGTGGATTATAGTCCAATCCAAGTTGAATCGATTATGATTGATGATGCACGTCGTTTTTAACGTCTGCTAAAGGAAACTACTCGTTGCGAAAAATCTTGAGCAGAGCTAGCCGTTGAGGTGGGAAAAACCAATGTATAAGAGCGTGACGTGACATAGAGCGGGTTGTGAGTCGCAAATCTCCTAGGAAAAGCTCTGCAGAGTCTCCCTTCTTTGCCGAGCATGATTCGGCAAGTGATCTGCAGACAGAAAGTTCTTCATCAAGTGATACGGCGTTTTGATACATCCACCGCCGATTACCAGTACCTTATTGAAGGAGCCGATGGACATCCGGTAATACGTGTAGAACTAAATCCTCATGTTGTCGGATTTCTGCATAAAATTTCTGGAATACCTCATCTTCTTCTCGAAATGTATTGTACGGATACACCCAGTATCTTCTCTTTCGTAAAAATGAGTGCGTGTCATCACTGGAGTTTGTTCAAAGGTGGATGACGTCTTATCATTAAGTGGTGGAAATCGGACTGGCACTGTTACTCCTCTGAATTTTATCATTCAAAGATAAGTTGTTATTAATAAGTTATCATTGAATATTAAAATTCGGAGGAGTGACAGCATCAGGTCGATTTACACTACTTAATGATAACACGTCATCCACCTTTTAAGAAACTCTAGTCATCACCTTCTCACACTCTTCACCCGCTTTGTATGTCATTAGTCTTATCGACTATTAAACCTTCCTACTTTAATCCGTACAAAATATGTTTATACATAATATAAGTTCCTTATTTGTGTGTTCCTCTTTTTGTCTATCCAGAGCTTTTTGAAGCCCACTGATGGGCTAGAAAGCTGAAAGTTTGCATGCATATAGTAAAACGCCTAGTCCAAATCCTAACGTAGCCGGATTTTTGATTTTTGGCCTGTGGGCGGAGAATTAAGACGAAAAAGGGGCGCGGCAAAATTCAATTTTTTAACATTTTGGCCTGGCAGGGACAGACTTAACAGCTAGTACAACTATAATTTTCTATGCTAAGCTTTGTTGTCACGTATTGCGTATTTATTCCATAATATTCCATTTTCATATATCCATCAAATGACGGTACGGCAACACAGATCTGATTTTCTATAACCCGTATACTGTCAACCCGATGTGGAACACACAAAATTATACAGGAATAGGAAAACTTTATGAAGATAATAAAATAATACGTAGAAAGAACCCGGATGGACAGCACTTCCTTCGGAATGTGAAGATGGAAGTAAACAAGAAGTGAGTGAAGTTGCAAATCTTCGGAAGAAATAGAGAAGCAGCAGGAAGTAGAAGCAGAAAGAAATTAAAACTATCTGGTGAAAGATAATGAATAACACAAAATAAATTTTGATGAACTACACCCTTCTTAAATTATGTGTAATCATGATCTCCTCGGGGCAATTTGTTTCTGTTTTCTCGCAAGAAGGAGAAAGGCTAAAATTAAACGCAGATCATTTCCTTCAGGAAAGTTCTTACAAACAAATGGACCGACAATTAAAGAACACGTACTGGTAACAACGTAGACAACAACAACAGTCCTTAAACATCTTCTAACAATATCTTGACCAATCTTTCATCTTTATTGTTGTTTGTCGATTCTAATGACGCGAACAAATTACGTCTGATCAAAGAAAAAAGATGGGCGTAAGTATTAGCCAAATATTTTAATACAATGTTTAGATATGTATAATATGTAATAGTGAGTAATCATCTAATAAGGTAATGTGTGCATTCACATGCACGTTTATATATACATCCTTGGTATTCGTTGCAAATACGAATTTTAATAGAATTTGAGTCAGTAACCTTACATAATAGATGGGAGGAAAACGTCCTTTTAAAGAGTATGTCTATTGTTAGAAAAAAAATGCTTGTCGCATGCTAAAATGTTTGAAAGGAACGGGAAGAGAATGGTAGGATATTGTTTTTAATTGGACCAATCAAGGTCTTTAAATTTTAATTCTTCCGACATTCATGAATGGTGCTTTAGAAAATTATGTAATGCCTGACGTTTATAAGAATTATGTTTCTGTATTTACAATTTTACACAATTACTCGGTAATAAATTGATGGGATAGATTTTTCACAACGTGGTAGTTCTAGCAGAATATATTACATAATTAAAACTATAACATTTTTCCGCTAGATAGATTAGTCAACATTTATCTTTCCATTGACAACCATTATTTCTATTTTGCTCCAGCTTGCTTTAATGAGAACAATTTGGTTTTCTTAATTAACGCAGGCAGAGCAACGAGTACAACGTAACTACAAACTTCAGAAGTAACAACCTGTTAGACTCTCGGGGAGGTCAAGATGGGAAGACCTAAATTTTTGTTAATATCGTCCATTGCTGCTACAGAATTTTCGCCCGTAGTACACGTTGTTACTTCTGAAGTTTTTTAATTAACTTTCATCTTCCTCTGCATACTTTTCCTTCTTATACTTTCATTTATTTCAAATTACTCAATCTGGTCCTTCCATCTTGATTCTGGTTTTCTCGTCTACCGGTTGGTCATCGATGTACAAATTATTTTCTTTTTATTTATTAGTCTTTTATCTTTCAGATTTTTTTGTTGCCTCCAAACTCTTTTTGAATTTTATCATACATATAAATCATCATTTTTGTATAATATAGCAGCCAATACTTTCAGAAGTACATATGTACGTCGTCTGCACAATAGACCAAATTGTTATTATTATTTATTTGAGCAAAGTCTTCTTAACAGTAGCGTCGATTGTGGGTTATTCATAGATGTTTATAGACGAAACTCAGCATTTTGACCTTTGGATTCTCAAGACATGTGAAAATAGTTTCTTGTTGATTTGGTAAGTTTATGACCACCCTTGTTATTCGTTTGAGACTCTGCCAACTTTTGTTCGCACAAGTTTACATGACGTAATATCAACTTTTGAAAGTGTGGCTGCTATACTCAAGTATTTGTCACAATTCAAAACTTTTAACTAATTTTTACGTCATAAACGACAACCATTGAGAGACTCAACCTTCATGATCTTTTAAAGCGAAATGTTGAGCATATCTATAACTATTTGATGATTTGTTTGCAACGAACCAATTGACAGAAATCTTGACATCCTATCCTGTCCAGGATTCACATTATTAGCTTCATTGAAAGTAAGTTTCTACAGTCAATTCAAGATTGCTTACAAGCCACGTGGCTTCTGTCAAATTAGTTGCATAACTTAGCGATTGGTACCACTTATGGATTTTAACTTTTACTAAAACAGTAACAGGTAACAGTAAAAATCTTGGTTGCGTATACTTGGTTAAGTGACTTGCAAACATATTTGAAGACCCAGTATTTAACTCATCCTCTCAAGATTTAACGATGTAAGAAAAGAAGAAAAAGGAGAAGATGATGATGATGCTGATGAAGAAAAAGTAAAAACAAAGGGAAGTACATGGGAACTTGAGCAAATGATGAAATATGCAAGTAATGTGAACAGGACAATATCAACCAATTTGGGGATGACCCAAGCAAATAATGTTCGTATGACCTCGATTGCCAACCTCAATAGTTTTTACCTTTACCACAATTGGAACAGGTTTAAAGAAAAGAACGAACAAAACAGTGATGACGTTAAAGGAAGCAGAAGAAAAAATATAATGAAGCAAATACTTAATTTGTGGTTAACCCCAACGAACCTTTTTTGACCGCGCAAATATTTATCCTTTCACCTGGTAGCATCCTCCCGGTCGGAAACTCAGACCAATTCGTTTACGTTCAATACTTCTAACTCTCAATAACTCACAATAATTTGGAAGATGAAGAGGACATGTTGGAAATAAGAGATAGGAAAGAATGGACGAACTGTATGCGTCTTTGAAAACCAGCAACTTTGGCGTTCCCTAAAGGCAGAAGAAGAAGACATTCTTGATAAGACAGAAAGATAAATGTCCATAGCTCAACATTTTCCTTATATATAGATAAGTATAGTTCATAACAATTATTTCGATGTATGTGATATGGAGTACGTCTATCTTACGAAACACTTTTCTTGGATTTTTTTCCAATAATTTTCTATACTTTTTTCTTCTTCGATAACGTGCGAATGAGCAAACAATAGCCGAAAAAAAAATTACATTTCTAACGACTTTCCAACGATGATAATGATGACCCATCGATTTATCCACAATAAGAATTGCGCAATTAAACAAACACAATTTTGCAAATGATATGTATATGTAGGATGACCTGACGACATCAGATGTGATCTATGCGAAGTGTTATTTATTCTAAACGCTTTCGTTGCCACAAAGGAAAACACGTGAGTTGTCTATTTTATTCATGAACACGCGGAGGGATTTCTGAAGGAAGAATTATGAAATGAAGTATTTTTATGCAAATCGGTGTTGAGTTTGTAATAATAATGTGGGGGAAAGGAGATCTACGGGCGATCTTCCTAGTTTTAGCTTCAAGAAAATGTAAAAATATGATTTTATAAATTCGTGTTTCTTTTCTAATTTATTGTCGTTGATGGCATTGTTTCATATAAGTCGATTATTTTAGAAAATATTTCACAATTTTTATGTCTAATGGTAAGATATACTGAATTCAAGATTGTTTGCTAGCCACTTTAATTTTTGTCAAATTGGTTGCATAACTTATAGATTGGCAGCCCTTCAAAACTTACTAGAAAATGTCAAACTTAGAGGTTAAATCATATTTAGAGATTTTGAAGGAAATTGAAATAAAATAATTGGGACTTTTACTAAAACAGTATAGGCAACAGTGCAATCTTGGTTGCATACATTATTTGGTCGTGTGGATTGCCGACATATTTGAAGACCCGGTACTCTGATTATTGCGATTTCAAATCTTTCTGTCTCCTTCAAAATTATATTGTCAACAATAATCATCTATTTCTCTATGTAAATCGCATGAAATACAATAGGTATGTCAGTATGCAACATTGTACTGTATATCTTATAGAGTTCGTTAAAACGGTGTATGACGTGTTATCAATAAGTACTGTACATCGGACTGACGCTGTTACTCTTCCGAATTTTATTATTCAATGATTAGTTGATATGGATAAGTTAACAGCGTCAGTCCGATTTACAGTACCTAATGATAACACGTCATCCACCTTTTAACAAACTCTACTTATAACTGAACTTGCAACTCGGTCTGGTCTGGTGTGCCCACCACTTCTACATTACATTTGAATAAGAATTGTAACAATATGATACAGAAATTTCTCAAATTTTTACGCCAGCCAAATATAAGTGACTCAAAAGGTTTTATAACGTGAGTGTTGGCTTAACACCCTTGCAACTCGATCCATATTCACCCCACACGTAAACGACTATTTGCATTTCCACGCACACTCAGTCACAATTGATCATTTTACTACGATCTGTTGATTTGTGGCCAAAATAAAATGGTATTCCTTAAAATCCCTTGAACAAATCCGAAACAATTCCACTACCATCACAATTGGTAGCAACTACCTACAGAATTTGGTTCCAGATAATGTTTTCGTATAATATATATTCTGGTTAAGATAAAATTTGTTGCTAACGCTCAAGATTAGCAACTTTGCCTCCGTTAACTAGTATCAAAGAAAGATCTTATGGTGTCCTGTACTCCATTGGAAACGTCAGAATTGAAGCTGAAGAAAATCTTTGTGGTGTACATTTCAATCCAGGAGCAACAAGAGAAGTTCGGGAAACACTTTCGAGAGCTTGAAGTTGAAGTAGATTTCATCTATTAAATCTATTTTAAAAAATTACAAAATTTATTTTCAACAGAAGCAGTTTAAATTATAGAAAAGTTACAAAATTCTTTAAATAACTTAACTAACAATCTGGGAATCTTATATGTACTTCAATTGATTCCCTAATTTTGCAATAGATACTATACAAATTTGAAGTTGATCTTTCTCAATTTGAAGATAATCGTCTTCAAAAACAATCAGAGAAGTTTGAATCCAAAACATTTCGAATATTGAAGTTCATCTTTAACATCAAAAAAAAAAGTTTCAAATTCCCCCTTTTAAATTAAAGAAACTTACCACTAACTGACATATTAATTCCTTCGCCGAAAATGAAATTGCTACTGTTAAAAGCCTCCAAGGAAACTCCACATCCCAAACAAGCGCACAACAAACTCAAAACGCAAACCAGCCGCTTCTTGTGCCACCGCATCCTGCTCATGTATTTCGAAGGACTATCGATCTTAAACTGATACATAAATTTTCATCAGTCCCATCGATAGCCTACTAATTATAATTATCGATGGTGGGAGATTTGTTGTGATAGAAGTTCTTAAATACATATACACAACAGCTAAGCATTTTCTTTTATATGCAAGCAGTTTACGATAAGTAAGTACGATGCGTTCGCATTACGCATTCAATGACAGCATCGCAGGTGAATATCAATCATCTTCTTTGTTGATATTGATAGGTGGTCCCAATTATGGGGATATAATCTTGTTTCTTGAAAAATTTTCGACTCCTGAAAATGTTAGCTTTTTCCATTTTTTGATTGATTTATTAGTGTCCTTTCTGGGAAGAATACAGACGTAAGTTAATGTTAACATTAAAAAAATTAATATATGTGAGTAAATAAGCACTACAAACATAAGTGCAAAATTATCCTCACATTAGCAGTTCGCACGAGTATGCTATAAAATATGTATAAGCGCTGGGTAAATAGTAAAAGACAATATTTACCTTTCTGGATCGAATCCGTTATGAAATCGTTGTGAATAAATCTACTAAACTATAAATAACAATCGTCGGAAGCTGTTAATTAGGGAAGCGTGCAAAAAATACGTATTTAGACGGTAACCGAATCATCGTCTTCAGTGAAATATGAAATTAGATAATATCATCAGCTAAAATTCACGCAATTCGGTAAAAAAAATAGGGAAGAGTGAGATACCAATCACTACCTTTCTATTGGAAACAACAAAGTTTTATAGAAATCCAATAATCTCGACTTTAAGATTATCGTGATATGCAAAATTGCGCTGTTGTCTTCAAAAGAACATCAAGAAGAATGGTCGATCCATCAGGACACATAGAATAATGAACCAGGAAAACTTCTGGCGAGAAAAAGAACAAAAATTGAGTTTCTAGAATCTCCCAGTTTCCATAAAAAAGTGGCGTAAAACGAACGTAACTTAGAATTTGTTAAACCTACCATAAGATAGTTGACACTTTCAGTTTCTCTAACTTAAGAACCTCGAGCGTACGTATGTACAAGTACTGGAGGATAAATCCTGAGGAGGCTAGTCAGAGGAAGAAACACGCTCCAAAAGACAGTAATAATGTGAACGGTGTTTCTTTCCGAAAACTTATTTCTTTCTCTTTCCTTTCCTTAGAGGTCTGGAAATTCGGAGTTTAAGGGAAATTGTGCCTCATTATTGTTAGGCATGGAAATCGAGTGTAGTCCTGGAGCATGGATCCAAGTCGCGGAGGATAAAACCTAGGGAACCTAGTCAGAGGAAAAAGGCACCAGAGAAAAAAGACAGGTACCAGAAAACAGTGATAATGTCAGTATTATCCCTTTCCGAAAACTTATATCTCCTCGTAGAGGTTTGGGAATTAGGGAATTTAAGGAAAAATGTGTCTTATGATCGTTAAACATGGAGGTCAAGTGTAGGCCTCGAGAATGCGTCCAAGTTCCGGAGAATAAAAATCAAGGAATCTAATTGGAGAGAGGGAGAGACCCCAGAAAAGAGTGGCAATGTGAGTAGTGTTCCTTCCCGAAGACTTGCAGATTTTGCAAAAAGTTCGATAATTCGAGGCTTGAAGCTGCGCTCTAACATTGTTAAATATAGAGATCATACATATGCCTTCAGGCGTATGCCTCAACCACCGAGGGTAAAGACTGTAAAAATGTGGGCAACGTCCTTCCCCCGAAAACTTGTAGCCTTTTGGTTTAAGAATTCGGGGCTGACCATAGATTAAGGTTGTGTATTACCAAAGATCTATGAAGGATCAAAGTAATATAGAGGCGCACGTTACCGAATCTACAACTTCTCATCCTCAGCAAATGACCGAAGTTTTTAATCCTAATTTTGTTTCTATTCTGTCCATTACTGTTTCATTTTCATCCATCATCTCCCTCCCTTTTCCACATTACTGATATTCGCACGACTGTAGGGACTCCTCTAAGCTAATCCATTTCGGTTGCTGCGCATTTTCTTTTGTCCTCTTCCTTGATTGTCCATACTTTACTCTTGGAGCTTCATACTACAGTACAACAAGGCCCATTTTTTATTTTCTTTTCCTCAACTGTTTATCCCACTATGTTGGAATAATAGAGGGTTTCTATTACTTTTTCTGCTTCCTTCTTGCATTGTTTATTTAGTTTCCTCATAGTCAGTTACTGTTATATCTATTGCAGTATTTAAAACCCTAAAATATTTGAATGGCTTCGTTTGTCTTATGTGTGACTTATTAACACTTCAAATTTGTCATTTTAATCCGTTACAAGACGGTAGATGAAGGAGAAGGTGACCGAGAAGATTATGGACGGAACAGATTGCAATTACGGGGAAAAAAGAAAAAGAAAATGCCGAGACAAATGGAGGAAATGACGATGAACCGGAAGAAATGGAGCACATAGGTTATGAGCTAAGAACAACAAACATCGATGCCCGACAGGACTACAAGACACTACAAGACACTCTGTCATCTCCAAATTGACTTCTAGTCCCCAATTTAGATCCTAATTGGTTGTCTTTCTTTTATTGTAGTGCTAATACAAGCTCCTTTAAATATACTTAAAGAGATTCGAAATCGATAGAAATAATATTCCTCAAGCATTGGTCAACAATATTAACTTAAATTTTCTTCATAACAAAGTTTCGGAATTATCCATGAAAAGGGCAAGAATACGCTGAATTTACATTTTAATATTGTTATCATTCACAAGATCAGTGAAAATTTCAATCAGTAAAACATAAAAATAGAGTCAACAATACATTTTTATTATACATAGTATATCGCCGTCTGGAACTTCTTCATTATGTGTCTTTTCCATTTTGTGTCGCCCTTCGGCTTCTTCTCGTTGTTGTTCGATTCTTGCTAGATAAGCGCGCTAAATCAGCTCTGGTTTCTACACTTTTACTTTGGGCATGTTTCTCAATTTCTTGCCGCTCTCTTCTGTATAGTTGAGGCTTCCCAGGTAACGTATAATAATTGCTAAAATGTTCTTACTATGTCAAGTGAATGTTGGTTTTATTTAACAATGGAAATAATTAAGCTTGATGACCATAGTGGGCCTATAAAGCATCAATACAGTATTCATGATCATTTAAAGAAAAAGGAAAATATTACGTATCTAATGGGTCTTCAAATTCAAGAATTTTCACTTTTGATTCAATAGTAATAAACACCATTCTGATGATATTTGATCTTGAAAAAAGAAATCCCATTGCTATCGAGGCTTCAACGAAAACCGAAACCCACACTAGAATTATTAAATGAAGCCATTATTCTGATCGTATGTCTTCGAATTAAGTCTAAACTAGGGAAGGAAGACGTTTGGTTTTGATAGAAAGTGTCCCATCTCGACCGGGGCTTGGACATAAACCCTAAGGTATGCGCCAAATACCAAATAATTGTATCATATTGATGGTATGCTTTCGAAATAGATCTGCTCTTCAATGCAAACGGCAGAAAACTACGTTCTTAATAAGATCAAATTAGGAGTGTATGTAGTTTAAAAGCAGCGAAATGGTGAAATGTGCGCGTTTAGACCATGGTTGACCCATTTTCACAAAAAGAAAGTGTTACTTCATTCCTCTATATTGTTTACTGAGGATAACTACTTGGTGATTGAAATGAGTATTTGGAGTTCTTCAAAAGAATCGCTGTGGTAAGGGTAAGAGCTAGTTTATTTCATATACTTAGAAAAAATTGACTTTGAAGAAAAGTATCCCATAACTACTGGGACTTAACAGAAATAATAGTAGATACCAAACGAGTGCACGATAAGTTGTGTAAACCCAACTGACGCCGTCATTCTTCCGAATTTTAATTCTGTACCTTGCAGCGTCATCAATCAAATTTCTCGGGGATTTACTCGTTATCAATGAAGTAAGACTCAAACTCAATTTTTTGGCGGGTTACTTAGCAATGAAGAAATTTACATTTACATTAAAACTAAACAAAGTCTATTTACTAATTTATATCTTTAACATTGGAAGTGAATCGAAAACATAAATTATAATAAATAAACCAGATATATACCAAATTTCTATTTATTTTGACTTAAAAGATGACATTGAAGCTAATTTCATTATCGTAGTGCGCACCCTAGCGCCATCTTGTGGACGACTGTCATCCATACCATAGATCCGTACTGTCAATTTTATGCCAAATCAGGGTTAAAGGTTATGTTCACACGTGCCTATTTAAATTTTCATTATCTATATTGATTCTTCAAGAAATTAAAAAAAAAAATGGAATATATAGAAGACCTAGCTCAGAATGAGCTGGTCAAAAACCAAATGTAAGTAAATAACTAATCCACTTTCAACAAAATCAGAATATCGATTCATTTCTCCCATTCTATAGTTTATGCTGCCAATGTGGGACTGCAGTCGATCCAAATCCCGCGAGCATGTGCGCGGCATGCCTCCGAACGCAAGTCGATATAACTCAGGACATCCCGAAGCAGGCTACTCTGTACTTCTGTCGAGGTTGCGAGAGGTACTTACAACCGCCATCAGAATGGATACATTGCACACTCGAATCTAGAGAACTCCTAGCTTTATGTTTAAAGAAATTGAAAGGTTTAAACAGAGTTAAGTTAGTTGATGCCACTTTCATATGGACGGAACCTCATTCGAAGCGAATTAAAGTGAAATTGACAGTGCATGGTGAGGTGATTGGCGGTGCTGTCTTGCAGCAGGTATTCGTGGTTGAATATACCATTAGTCATCAGATGTGCGATACATGTCATCGCTCCGAGGCACAGGATTATTGGCGTGCATCTGTTCAAGTTAGGCAAAAATCTGAGAATAAGAAAACGTTCTATTATCTTGAACAATTGATTTTGAAGCATAAGGCTCATGAGAATACATTGGGAATTAAACCTATTCATGGTAAGTTACCCCCTATGTCCTAAGAAAATAGTAGGATTACTGCTACCATAGTAAGTTAAGTTACTTAAAATTTCCCCTCAGGGACGTTTAAGTTATCACTGCGTTTCAATCCAAAGCTGATTTACCGTGATTCCCCAAAAGTATTCATACCGTTAAAGATAATAATACATTTTTTTCACTTCTAGAGGGCATCGATTTTTTCTTCGCCACTGAAGGTCACGCCAAAAAAATGGTTGACTTTCTAACTGCAGTTTTACCGATTCGTTGCCAACATTCCAAAAAATTGATATCTCACGATATCCACAGTAACATCTACAATTACAAATTTACATATTCCATCGAGATAGTCCCTCTCTCCAAGGACAGCGTGGTCTGCCTTCCGAAGAAGTTGGCTCAGCAATCTGGAGGTATTTCATCGTTATGTCTTGTTCTTCGAGTTACAAATACGATACATCTAATGGATCCTTGCACGGCACAAAGTAAGCGGACGAAACGATATCAAACTTTTAAAGAAATAATCACATTGATTTCTTTTCAGTGGCTGAATTGAGTAGCACTAATTTTTGGCGTTATCCCTTCAATAGTATCTGTAATCCCAAACAATTGGTCGAGTATATCGTAATGGATATCGAGCCCATAATGGATAAGGATAAAAAGACGTTTCCTGGACAAGGCACCGTATCGACGAAACACATAACGGCGGATATTTGGGTGATGAAAGCATCAGAGTTAGGGCTACACGAGAATACGATTCATACCCGGACGCATTTGGGACACATATTGAAGCCGGGAGACTCTGTATTAGGGTAATTTCTAAATTTCATATCGTAGGGAGTTGCAGTAAAGTTTGATCAC
This sequence comes from Chrysina gloriosa, assembly GCA_038088585.1. Taxonomy (NCBI): domain Eukaryota; kingdom Metazoa; phylum Arthropoda; class Insecta; order Coleoptera; family Scarabaeidae; genus Chrysina; species Chrysina gloriosa. The sequence continues at coordinate 21,032,570 of CM076093.1, read as the reverse complement.
TAAGCACTAAATTGTTTGATGTAGTTCAACTTTGCAAGATGTTGAGATTGTAGCTGTCTCGTTAACAGAGTTTATCTCATGCAATTGTTGTGACATTTGTTTGTGATGTTGATCAGTATGTTGACGCATTTGAAATTGGATAAGCTTGATTATGTAGTACTATCCGCAAATTCTTTACGATTTATTTTACGTGCTTTAAAATATTATATTACTGGGTGTTTCACTCAAATTGGTGAAGCTTATTACTTTGCAACAGGTTGCGCCGTCACTGCAAAAATACACCGCCCTTTGCTTATTATTACCACTGAAAGTGATCAAAATTTTTCCTTCTACTTTTTCACTTTGAATTCCAGATCAGGTTCAAAAATATCTTGTTTTCAGTTATAATTTAGAAGATAGCAACGTAAATGACGATAACTTCGAGAAATTAGATAAAAATAATGTCCCCGATGTAATACTGGTGAAGAAACATTACGATAGATCGTCCAGAAAGAAGCAGAGGCTTTGGAAATTGAAGCACATGACTCTCGAGCAAGAAACGCCTTTCAATATCGACACAAAGTAAGTTTCTCTATGTTTATTTAATAAAATAAAATATATTGTAACTTCCGTGTATTTTTTCAGGGATTACAACGAGTTCTTAGATGATCTAGAAGAAGATCCTACTCTAAGACAGAACGTGAACATATTCAAGGATGCTTCGAGGCAGCAAATGCCGGTTGATATTTACGATGCCATCGATCCCGATGCGCCACACATTACCCTGGAAGAGATGTTGGATGATTTAGTCATTGATGATATTGAAATGACCGAATAAAGGAAATTCTATGTTTATGTCTATTATTTTATTTTTAAGAACGTGGAAATTATGAACGGTATTGAAGATTGGTGCTGCCTAGGGTTTAAGTGCAATGGGTTCAGAATCCTATTCTTATCAATAAATAAATAATTTAAAGAAACTAATACTTTCATGCTTACAACTTTCCTGCACTAAACTCTACGGACAAATTCTGTAATAACCTTGAGTGACCTTCATGTGACAGTTTCAGAGGGAAAGCTTACTGTTGGTCAATATAGGACACCGTTTATTCCAAGAATTATGTCTTGGTGATTTATATTATAATACGAGGGAGGACTATCCAGAAACTAACTTACATTTGGGGATAAACAAATTAAACTGAGAATTTTTTTTTTAATTATATTTATATGATAGTCTAACTCTTAAGCTACTTTTCAACGTAATGACCATTTCAATTGAGGCACTTAACATAGCAATGCACCAGCTTGTTGATACCATTGTCATAGAATATTTTAAATATACAAATACAACATTACTAGATGTAGAACGGTCGTTTTCTGACTTGACTGAAACAGCTGTAGAAACATATCTAATGATTGAAATATTTAACAAATGTTATCCAATTTGTGATATCATGGAAGGCTCTTAAAACGGTGAGTGTTTCAGCACGTTTCATAATTGATTTCTTATCTTTTATTTTACGTGTGAACTTATGCGCTAACCACGCCACTGACTGTTACCGCATATTTGCCCAGTTTAGTAACGAGTTTCAAAGTTCTTGATCACCCTCCCTATAACCTTCGCGTTGCCCGGTGAAGCTTTACCAATTTTTCCACAACTTCTTGAGTGAAAGAAAGGCGTAATTTGCTACAGACAGCGAGTTTCTGCATGCGCCGCGTGATGAATGTGTCCAGTTGCTTAAGAGCGCTTGAAAAAACTGGTCGGATAATTTCAACGGATACATAGAAATTACTCTGAAAAAGGTCACATTAATGTAATTATATTACAAAACTATGTTAGTCCGATTTATATTATTCATGCACATGGAATATTTTATTCTAGAAACAAAATGTATTATTTACTTTTTTGCTCTGTCATTTATTCATTGCGAGGACTGAGGTCAAAGAAATACGTTGCAAAGGACGTGCGTGATGTGTTTTTATAATTGCCATATGTGAGCGTGTTGAAAAACGTATCGTTTTATAATAAACTACAAAAAAATCCTATCTTCATTTCTTTCCTGAGAACTTGAAGGTCTTCAAACGTAGCATTCGACCTCATTTAGAATAACTGCAAGACTTCAAGAATTTCTTTGGAATATCTCAACATTGTTACTGTCGATTAATGTTGACCTTTAAACTTATTTGAGATAAATAACTATACAGTTTTGGTCTAAAGTATTGTAACATGATTCGGGCAGCATCATATTTACCATTCCACACTATACGCGGGTATATTGGAAATTTTCCGGAATGACAATGAAAATAAAGTAGTACGGATTGAAGTTGTATTTCATTTTCCAATATAATCCCGTCGAAGCCCAACACACTTGGTCCAACGTTTCTCTAGCTGCCCGATTTCTTTCCTGGAAGATACTTCGAGGTTTCCAAAGAAAGCCTCTGTCAGTTCTTCATTCGACCATAATCTCTTTCCATCAAGAAATGTTTTGAGTTTCGATAACAGGTGGAAGTCTGATGGAGCCAAATCAGGCGAGTATTTTCGTGGGAAATTTGTTTTCTTAACCATTCCCGAGCGTTTCTCCTGAATTGCTGCTTTTAATTTGTCCAAAAGTGCTGTATAATATTGGCCAGTAACTGTTTTGTCTTTTTCAAGATTAGCAAAATTCCTTTTGCATCCCGAAAAACCGATGGCATAATCTTTCCAGTGGAGTGAATGGCCTTTGCCTTCTTCAGAACCGATTCACCGAGTGCAATCTACTGTTTTGATTGCCTTTTTCTTTTCTTACGTAGTAAAGAATCCAGGTCTCATCCATGGTAACGAACCGCCTCTTATAATCCGTTGGATTCCTCGTAAACACTTCCAAACAATCAGCTGTGGTTCGAGCTCGAATGCGTTTTTGCTCCGAATTGAGCAACCGCGGCACCCATCTCGCAGTAAACTTTTTTAAACCAAATGCATTATCTAAAATACGAACTATTCGTTCATAAGAGATGTCCACGGCTTCCCCAATTTCACGCAATTTTATTCGGTGATCTGCCAAAACCATGTCATGGATTTGATATCTCATACCGCATTACCTTGACTTTCGTAATACATATTGCATAAATGAAAAATATAAAGCAGGCGTATTTTTTCCTTATAAAAAAATTATGAGATACGGGGTGTTTCAAAAGTAATTTGGACAGGGACTGTATATTTCACCAAGACTGTATCTTCTATTATTAATAGAAGGAAGAAAAATTGTATATAAAGATAGCAATTGAGAGCCAGCAAATAGTTTGTTGCGATATGTAGTACATTGCTTTTACTTGCTAGACTACTTACAACTAATTAAATGGTAAGTATCCTGAAACAAATAAGGGAGAGACACGCGTGGATCAATACATCGGACTACCATCCTCATCTCAGTAATTATTTGCTTCTCCTCGGATTTTTATACAATCAGAATTTAATTTGCGGTTGATATTACGACGATAAATAAAATAGTAATTATTTTTAAGTACGGGGATTTTTACGACTTACACAACAAGAATTTCTGCTGGGATTTGCATGCTCGAAGATTGTTAACATACCTTGCAAATTTAACAATCTGACATAAATACTTACGGTTAAAACAGAATTTATTACAAATTATTTTTCATTTCTTAAACGACCTTGTTTGTAGCATACAGGGACATACATAAATCGGTGAGAATTACGTTTAATAGCGACAAGAAGTATTTATATGTACATATTCCCCCTGCTGATCAAACAAGTTTTATATAACTCATTTATCTATTTCCTAATCGAGTTATGTAACTAAAATCGGAGAATTAATTAGCATAAGTTCGTGTTATAAATAAATAATAAACCACAAAGCGATTTGTTCGTCCGGTCTAGGTCGATAGAAGAAGAAGTCCATTTCGGTGAATTTAATTCATTTGAAGCGGACAGAAAGGGTTGAAGTTTTTGAAATTTGAGTACTTCGCGTGTGTCGTTGTATAAAATACATAAATAAAGCAATATTACACCGATTCCATTTTAAAAGTGTGGATCCCAATGTGAAAATAAATTTGACTCAAAAACGCACACAATATCACTTAAGAGGGTCGTTCTTAAAGTTTACAGGTTAAACGATCCAATCTCCAAGTAAAGATGCAAGTTTGGGCTTTATTCTTCTTATTGTTAGCGATAACACCGGCATATCTCGACGATTCAGGTAAATCGATTACAGATTTAAACTAACACCCCCTTATTCATATCGTATTAACATCGACAGATCCAGCCACCAAGGTACGAACAGCTCTAACCAATTTTATAAAAACTGGTGTCAACACCACCGAACTCACCGAAGCGGTGAAAGCCTTAAAAAGCATCCCTGATGCTGGCTATCGGCAGAATCAATCCTGTCAGACGTGCAAATATGTCGTGGATGGGGTCCTACAGTATCGAAGGGCAGGAATACAGAGGGAACCGATGATCACCTTATTTGAGGAATTGTGTATGGTGTTTGCTGGCTGGAATCGAGTTGGATGTAAAGGACGAGTTGACAATGAAATCGTAAGTGGGCAATTTTTTATTTGAAAATTAATATAGCGAGCGTCTTGTGTGGTCAAATAGATTTGAACATGTTGCCTATATTATCAGACATAAACAATTAGCACGAGTGAGGCCTCATCAAAGATTGACACTAGATTACATTAGTAAACGCGATTCAATTAGTTAAAAATTGTGCTATGGGCTTACCCATGCGATCTAGTGCTAATAATACTGTATAAAGGGGGCCAGGAAAATTTTGCAATGCAGCTACATTTCTTTGACTTTCTCAAAGTAATTTCCATTGCATTAAATGCACATCTGCATTTGTCGAAAGGACCAGTTTTTTCAAGTGTCCTGTGGTAACTGGGCACATTCATCATTCCAAGTCTGCATCATCACCTGTGGCAAATCGCCTTCCTTTCAGCCGAGTCCCCATTTGTGGAAACAGGGGAAAGTCGCCCGGGTGATGATCAAGATGTTCCAAATCCACAGCAATCGGGTAGAAATATTTGATTGATGAGTTGGAGTCGTGATGAAAGAATCAACCGCCGTGTCTTGATTTTTAGACGTTCACCTTTTCTTTTTCAAGGTAAACACCACACGTTCTCGCACACGCCCCTTACAGTGAAACAAACATCCACAATTCTTTTCTTGATGGACCGTAATTTTCGTGCTACGACGAATGCACCCTCATCCTCAAACATCCATTTATTATTCTGCGACTTGCTTAGAACATCCAAAATAATAGACCAAGTTTCATTACCTGCAACAATGCTATTCACATAAAGAGATGCGTCGCTCTTAAATTTTTGAGTATTTATTTACACCACAAAACATGACGTTCTATCCCCTCCACTTTTAGGGGTGTGGTATCAGCAAACGATGAACCCTCCTCACTTCAATGTAGTCGTGTAGAATGGTGTGAATTGTAGGTGGAGATAGGTTCAATGATTCCTCTAAACTAGTCTTGGCAAACAGCCGTATTTACGAAATAAGTTACGACAGCCTACATGTACACAGAACTACTTGCATACACCATCGATTCAGTACTGACTAGAGTGGGGAGTCGGCGATGCTGTCGTAACTTATTTCGGGTGTTACCGTTATTTGCCCAGGCACATACTGGTATTTTCTCCTAATTTCCACACGGCAGCAAAATCTTCTTCAATGACCCCCGAGGACAATCAACCCATCATCAAATCCCAAATTGCTAAATGCCGAAAGTCTAAATCGTTTTCAATTCGGCTAAAACTTTGTACTCAGGGGGTTTTGGGGTCGCTGATTAGGAATCTGAAGCCAGAAATACTTTTAAATATATATATATATATATATATATATATATATAATGGCGGACATATATGTGATAGAATGATGTCAGATTTCGAAGATAATAGGTATAAGGGTTCGAGATCATTAAACTTTGATAAAAGAGTGGGTGACGGGTTATCATTAAGTAGTGTCTGTCTCTGTCTCCACTTACGTGCAAAGCGCGACATTGAAATTCGGAGAAGGCGTCAGTCCGGTTTAGATTACTTAATGATAACACGTCATCCACTCTTTTATGAAACTTTAGAGATCCTTGATTACGAATTTAAGGTCAACGATACTTATGAAATTTTGCATAAAGTCATAATTTCATATTCTGACAGATTCAACAAATCAAATGGGTTTTTCTCAATTGTCATGACGGCTTTGATTTTTAAAAAGTACAAATCTGCTTGAAATTCTTTTCAGACCAAGCAGAGGGGCATCCCAAAACATTAAAAACAAGATTCAAAAATTTTTGATCAATTAGATCTATAGTATCTAATTGATAAAATATCAGCCAATTCGGGGACACACTGTATGTTACTTTTCATCCATTTGATAACTAAACTGGGCAAATATGCGGTATGATGAGTCATCTGTCCTCTGTAATATAATATTACATTGTGAAAAGGACAGAAAATATATCGTTTTCGCGGTGATAGCGAATATGGCCGTATTTCAAACAGATGAACATCACTTGTTAATCGAACTAATACAGAAATACTTTCTACATACCTTCAGGAGTCTAATCCATCTTGCAAAGTTTAAATCGTACAGTTCACTCTCGAAATATTGAATTTTAAAGTTCACTGTTTATGCGTTATGTGAATTGTTGGTATAGACAAGCCTTAAGATTCCTCCAACTGGTCATATCACACTGGTCACGTCCCGCTAATTTCCGTACGGTAGCAACATTGTCCTCAGTGATCCTCGAGGACGGTCAACCTGAGCAGGGAACGTCGCACAGTGGTCAACAATCGACGGAAAAAGTCCAATAAATGATGGTTCAAATTTAAGATTGATTTTCATTGCATTCGGTTGTCAATACTCCGAATAAATAAACTCGTAAAAATTAGCATACAGGGTGAGTTATAATGGATTATTTCTAATGCCAAACATAGGGGAGTTCTATGTCGACAAAAACAGGGTTATTGTTGCTGTAATTAACATATAAAATAAATAAAATTACCCTTACCACACCTTTCTGCACAATCCAGATACGTATTTCGGCAAATAAGTTGCCATCCTCAGTGGAAAATTGGAGAATTCACTATCACTAGTGAATCCAGCTAATGCCCAAGACGAACACCACACAACGAACACTGTACAACATCAAAACATGCACAAATGAACATCACACAATGAACGCGCGAAACACATCAAAACAATGTTGACACTGAACTCCCATTAAGGGGAGCGTGTATTTATATTACTTCTAACCTAAATTTCATGCTCTGTGGAACGTGTCAATACGGTTGAAAGAATCTAAAATTTAATTAAATTTAATTCAATAGCTCGTACAATTTGGAATTTGGCATAAGTCTTCCATCTGCATTCATAATTCTCTCTCTAGTTTTATAAATATCATATTATATTCATAGCTATCCAGTTCCCTGTTGTTTTCTCCCGCCTTAATTAATTTTAAACTTTCAATTGGCATGGAGTGTTTTTTAGTCCAAAATTTGTCGGGCCACACTTGATTTTTCTGGCCTGTTAAACCGCATGTGGCATAAAATACATTGGACAAACTAGGCGATCAATCCAAACACGATACAAGGAGCACATTGCTCATTTTTGGTTCAACAGGGCCAAAAAATCAAGTGTGACCCGACATATTTTGGACAAAAACACGCCATGCCAATTGAAAGTTTAAAATTAAGGCGGTAGAAAATAACAGGGAAATAGATAGCTTTATTCCAAATTCCAAATTGTACGAGCTATTGAATTAAATGGGAGTTCAGTGTCAACATTGTTTTGATGTGTTTCGCACGTTCATTGTGTGATGTTCATTGTGCGGTGTTTTGGTGTTGTACAGTGTTCGTTGTGTGGTGTTCGTCTGGATTCGTTAGTGATACTGAATTCCCCAATTTTCCACTGAGGATGACAACTTAGTTGCCGAAATACGTATCTAGATCTTTCAGAAAGGTGTGGTAAGCGTAATTTTATTTATTTTATATATTATTTTAGCCAGAGTTTCCTTTTTCTTATTTGCTGTAATTAACGATTAATTGCCGAAAAGTGCCGCTTTTGGAATTAACCGCAAAAATAGATGCTCGTGCACGAACTAGGTCATTATTATTATTAGTAACTTGCACAGGAGCATGTGGTCATACGTTCGCTGGTAACCAAGCATTGCAAAACTTTCTGAATTCTCTTTGTGCTTATAATTGGTGCAATCAATATCAAGTGATTATATATTGACTGAGGTTATTTTTTTTATATGTTTTATATTGGAGGACGCTCTTCTATACATGATCGATAATAGGAACAATCTAACAGCCGACAGAGTATGCGGAATTTACCTCCAACACTACGGATGTGACGATCCCAACTATCAAGAATGGCACATCAATATACCTCCACGGAACACCGCTCCTTTCATACCAGTAAATGATTTTTATTCGAAATCATGATTAAACATTTTGATACATTCATGATACCTTGTAGCCAGAACCAGCCAATGTAACACTTAAAGTTTTGCATTTAACCGATATACATTTCGATCCCGAATACGTCCCGGGAAGTAACGCCGTATGCGAGGATCCCCTTTGCTGTCGCGGTGGTAAGCCGGATAAACCGGAAAACGCAGCTGGTTTCTGGGGCGACTATAACGTTTGCGATATGCCTTGGCACTCCGTTTTAAACCTCATGGATCAGGTGAAACAGGAACATGTAAGGGAATTAGGATGCGGTTTGCTTTTATAGAGATTCCCCGATTTTTAGTCCCAGATCGATTACGTTTATTATACGGGAGATATCATAAGCCATGCTTCATGGATGACGACCAAGGAGGGCAATAAACACGATATAGGAAGGTTATCCGACCTGTTCTTGAAACGTTTCGATTCCATTAAAGTGTATCCGATTTTGGGAAATCACGAATCGCACCCGTCGAACTAGTAAGTAACAGTATACAGTAGAACCTCGTTTATTCGAAGTATGGAGACTCGTTTATTCGAACTTTTCGTCTGCTTCTTAACTCCCAGTTTTCAAAGTCACGTGGTTGACGTGACACCCATAACCAAAGATGTATGTATGTGCATATGTAATACCCGGTAAGAGTGATTTGACGATGTTTGATGATACATACCGCATACATACCTTTGGTAGAGTTGGCGCACTTTCACTTTCCATATCGGGAAGATTCCAATAGAAACACGTCTGTACACCACCGATTTATCGTATAGACCAGTTTCTTGCACTTTTCTAGGGTAAAAGTATAGATAAATAGATGATACCAAAAGTCACGCGCGTGTTTCATTGCCAGGCAGGTTTTCGTGAGCTGCGACCGAACATGGGAAGTCACTTTGGAGTGGTCAGGGCCCCTCACGAGTTAGAATAAACGCGACCGCTTCTATTCAGAGTGGTTCGAATAAACGAGATTCTACTGTATATATATCGGGTGTGTATTAATTGGCGAAAAAGTTACACGTGACGTAATCTCGTATGACATTCTGAATCGAAAATCTCTATATCAAAAATATTATACCATGCTTCATAGGTTCTAGAGGTTCTAGAAGTTCGGACTTTTATTCCACAAATAAACCTTATTGTTCGATAACTAATAAAGAAAAATTTGTTGGTAACGTTTTCTTTTGGAATTCCAATTATGTTTTTAACATTTCTTCACTAACATACTTTCACGAAAAACACATCTGGCAACGCTGCAGAATAATAAGAGTGTATTAAAATGTGATTTCTATCAATAATATTACTGACAAATTTTGACGACTTTCGTGTGCTTGTGTTTCTGTGTTTTTAGTTCTTTTATTATTATTATTATTATTACTATTATTATTATTCTATTCTCGAATGAATATGCCGGAGGCATCCTAAAGAAAATGTATTTCGGAGGCTGATTTAACGTCTTGGTGAAACTGGTTCGTTAAATATCAGATAAATATTCGAAAATAAATTAATCCTATTATAAAATGCACTGTATTTTTACAGTTTTCAGTACGTATGTATGTACTATTTTGACAATAAATAATTTCAAGAGAAAATCGTATTTTCCGCAATGTGTCGAATTTGAAACCTAAAATTCGCCGATCTGATACCATTAATGACGAGTAAAATGTTTTAAAAAATTGAATTTTAGAAAATATTACTATTACAGTAATATGCGAGTCCAATGTTGCCAAATCAATGCTTCTTTCAACGGCTTCCTAAAAACAAACGGAGCATAATACAACACTTTAAGATTAAGATTTTCAATTCAGAATCGAACGAAGGATGTCGCAGCGTGTAGATTGTTCTTCAATTTATATACATCCTGTATATATTTCGTGACCTTTAATTATACTTATCTTATATGATAGATTTCTACTACAATTAGGTCAATTAAACAATATATATCAAGAAATCCTAGTCATTAGTTATGTTGTTGATAGTTTTCGAATAAAAAACAAATGTTTGTTTTTACATTTATCTAGTTATATTTTCACTGATGGTGTTCCGAAAACGTTTGTAAACGTTCTGAGAACATAACTATTATTTCAATCACTCTTGTTTAATTGACCTAATTGTAGTAGAAAACTATCATATAAGGTAAGTAACAGTTGGAGATTGAAGGGCAAGATAACAAAAAATTATAATTGAAATAATGATTTTAGCTACTCGCCCCCTAACGTAAGCGAGGGGTTTCGACCGGGTGGTTGTTCGATTACGTTGCTGATGATTGGTCCAAATGGCTCCCCGACGAGACGAAACAAACGATCAAAAAAGGTGGTTTCTATACCGTTCTGGTGAGGGATGGATTTAGAATTATAGCACTCAACAGTAATCTCTGTTACACGGATAATTTGTAAGCAATTAGTTTTTTTCTTTTGAGCTTTGCGTCGAAACCGATTGATTTCTGTAGATGGTTGTTCTTCGATGATGTCGATCCACGCGGTCACCTCCAATGGTTAGCGGATACGTTGGCCGAAGCCGAAAAGAACGGTGAGGTAGTTCATATACTTTCGCACGTACCACCCGGTAGTTTAGAATGTTGGCATCCTTGGAGTGACGAATTCAATCGAATCGTTAGGAGGTAAATAAGAATTCCAAAAGGAGAACCGTTCCGATTTGAAAGACTTTTAGATTCTCCCACATCATAAAAGCCCAATTCAATGGACATACGCACACGGACGAGATAAGAGTGTTCCTCAACGATGACAAGGACAACGCCATCAATGTCGCGTACAATGGTGCCAGCTTCACCACATTTATCGGGATGAATCCGAATTATAGGATTTACGATATGGATAGTCTGTCGTTTGTAAGTAAATAATGTCCGAACTATTTGCCATAGAAATGCGCCGTGCACTGACCTAGTATGATAGGGGACCTATTCAGGCTAATTGTTATTAGTTATAATTTAAACACGTAGAAATTTCCGAAGCTCTCTAAATATAGCCCCGGTACAGTGGGTCAAATATATCAACGCGTTTCAAGGTCAGGTGTGCACTGGCAAAATGCAGTTTCCACAGCGCACCCCATTTATCTAGTGGTCGTTATCTTTTGATTGCAACTTGTACTCGATGTTCACACGATCACAATTGCTAGGTAAATGAGGTAAATTTTTGCCAATGCACTCCTGACCTTGAAGCGCGTTCCTATATTCGACTCCCTGTACTTTTGTTTCGGTCAATCGCTACGGGCAAGAGGGGAGTATCATCTGCTTGGATTCAGCGCCACGGCCAATGATTCGGACAGTAACATCGTAACTGGTGATGATTCCTCTAATTATTATTATTTTTTTAATTAGGAAATTACAGATTTTGACGAGTGGATATTCAACGTAACCGACGCTAATTTGAATGAAAACACTCCCCCGACATGGTACAAACTGTATTCTTTTAAAGAAGCTTACGGCCTTGCGTCGACGAAGAACAACGACCTTTTCGATTGGCTGAAAAGGATGCAGAGCGATCCGCAAAAGAAGTTGTTGAAGCAATACTTTAGGTAACCCGCCGTCTCGTCGAATTTGCCTTCTAATTAACGCCCAAATTGATTATTTCAGATTCTTAAATAGGGATAGTGCCGTGAATATAAATAAAGGTTGCGACGATGCTTGTTTGGATGCCCTGTTATGTTTCATCGTCTCGTTGAATTTCGAGGACGCGATGAAATGTTACAAAACCAACGCTTCGACGCACCTCATCTTTTAATACGAATCCGTAATTGTTCACTTTTATGATAGAAATTTAAGGAATGAGGATATCGATACTTCCATAACGTGCTTATTATGTAGAAATAAAGAATTTTATCGCAAGCGATATTTTACTTATCGGTTGGTAGGGGAAAGTCCCAGGCGCGCAGGGATTCCTCGCATTTATAATTAAAAATTTAGGGACAAACTTTCGCGAAAAATGCTTGAACCCGTTGGGGTCATCGGATTCGTAGTCAAATGCGCAAAACCATTCGACCACGTCGGCTCTCTGAGTTTCTCCTCTGTAACTAAAAATCGCCTCCCACGATCGGGTTTGAACCTTATGACCTAGAGATTTAAATACCGACAAGCAAACCTCTATCCCATCGAGGCCAGCTTACTTACTATCCCAGTTTTGTTATCAACGAAACATGTGGTTTTGTTGTCAACGAAACCTGTTGTCTTATCAACGAAACATGTGGTTTTGTTGTCAACGAAACTTTGTCTTGTTATCAACGAAAGATGTGGTCTTGTTGTCAAAGAAACGGCTGGTCTTATTGGCAATGAAACTTGGTCTTGTTGACAACAAAACATGTCGTCTTCTTGTCAGCGAAACATGTGGTCAAATTGTCAACGAAACTTGGTCCTGTTTTCAATGAAATATGAGTTCTTGTTGTAAACGAAACATGGTTTTGTTGTCGACGTAATATGTGATCTTGTTGTCAACGAAATTTCGTCTTGTGGTCAACGGGGCATACGGTCTTGTTGTCAATAAAACATGTCGTCTTCTTGTCAACGAAACATGTGATCTTGTTGTCAACGAAACTTGGTCTTGTTGTCAACGAAATATGTGGTCTTGTTGTCAACGAAACATGGTCTTGTCGACATAACACGCGGTCTCGTCAACGAAACGTGCTCGTATTATCAATGAAACTTGGTCTGGTTTTCAATGAAACATTAGTTCTTGTTGTAAACGAAACATGGTCTTGTTGCCAACGGAACATGTGGTCTTGTTATCAACGAAACATGTGGTCCGGGAGTATGGTGAGGTCTTAATCGTCGTGATTTAGTGATATCAAACGTTAATTCGACGCTTAAACATCTTGCAATAATAACACGATGATGATGATGATGATGATAAACTTTAAAGTCACTGTTACAAAAATAATTACTTCAACGAATACTAAACTAGGATTTTATTTAACATAAATAAAATGTACACTTACCATCTCACTTTACTTATTACTTACACATGGCATCTATTATACACATTTTACACAGATTTAATCGTTTACTTATCGGGCGATTCCCATTCGATGGACTTTTGCGAGAAGAGCTGATCCTTCGTTATGTTGTCCAGAACTTTCATCTACAAACATTAAAAAAATCAAGGCATAAATTTCCACATTTCCACACAAACGAGTCCACGCATATACTACTGTGGTCAGCACTGATCTTAGATCTACATCACGGAAGTGCGAGCGAGAACGAATAAAGAACATTACTGTAACAATGAGATCGCGAGACACGCCTCATGCTCTATCTTATTCGATCTCACACACACACCAATACGCTTTGTTCGTTCTCGCTCGCACTCCAGTAATTCCAGATCCAAGTTGTACGCTAACCAATAGTGTATAGAAATATGCATAGAAGGTATATGCAGTAGGATGACATAAATCGTAATTTTGTGCGTAGAGTTTGTTTCCTTAGAGAAGAGCACATTACGTCATGAAAATATGCGCGGAATGTGACGTTTCACTGCTTTTCGCTCGTCCGTTGCCATGGTAACGTATACGGAACACCAAATTTAGTTCATTGCGCATATGACGTAATGTGCTCTTCTCTAAGGAAACAAACTGTACTAAACCACCTACATACGTCATCATATTCGAGCGTATAAACGATTTATTTGTGTGTGCTTTGTATTAGGGTGTAAGTGGGGTACGAAACATTTACCCTTAACTCGGACTAGTTACGTCACTCAGTCATTCGAGACGATTTTGCATATACCTTCATTGTTTGTACCATGACTTCACATTTTCACCTACATGTTTCCTGATATATTTAATGAGCAGTTCCACATTCTCCGGATCGACCTCTCCTTGCTGATACATCCTCCTCCATATAGCTCCGGCCAAGACCACATCATCCGATTGCAACCCCTCATCGTACGCTATCAGCGCGGCTTGGAACTGTTCGTTTAGTTCCCGTACCTGAGCTCTCGTCTCCACCGGATTAACAGCACCAAGTTTCTTGACTCTCAAGCCTACGTCGGACCATAACGCTTGCACGATTCTATTCCTGACGTATCTGCCGTCTTCCCCTTCCGCCATGCATCGTACCATGAGCATCCATACGTGTAATTCGGTGATGACGAACCACGAGTAGAATGTATCGGGAAGGTTGAATTCTTCGAAGAAATCTACGTAATTAATTTTATCGGCGATCGATTCGTATAGTAGGAATCCTGCCGCGTTTAGTTTCTGTAAAAAAATTATTTGATCATGCATGCTTCCATCATTAAACCTGATATCGATGCTTTCGAAATTGGGTAGTTCCATAACAATAATAATAATAATAGAAAATGGGTAAAAAATTAGACTTTGAAATATTAATTAATTCAATATCAAATTTTACGTCAAATGTTATACGTGAAGCTTATACCATTTACTGTGAGAAAATATATCATGAAAATAATTTCGTTTGAAAATAGAAAAAGAGTGGAGCAGAAATTCTACTACTAAACCTGGAAATTATTAGAAAGTATTGAAGAGAGTATAGGCACTATTAGGCAATCAAGCATTATTTCATCCTTTTTATAAGGGTCTCAATTTAAAAAAGTTTATCGCAAGCATTCGTGAATATAAAGAAAACATCCACCTGCTCCCACTGTGAATCATGTTTGAAGTTTCAGTGAAACTTTATCTTACCTATTGTCTTATAGTTGAGCCGTACGTTACTGCATGTAAACTAAATGCAGACTCACATATTTGTAGGCAATCTTCACGCGTCATTCCTACGGCTTACCTGCGGGCGAGAAGTTGTATGCGAGTAGTTCCATGTATATGTAGGCTGTCGTAACTTATTTCGTAATTGTACGCTTGTTTGCTTTAAACATGTTGCAGTTAGGTACGTTGCGAAAACGACCAATGCCAGACACAGTTAAATTAATTCATGATGGCGCTAAAATTCAATGTCTACTTTGTAATAGCCCTCTAATGTGTTGGTCCAGAAGCCATTGTCAACGACATATCGAAAGCAAATAGCATTCTTCTGCAAAAAGTGGCATACGAGAAATATTTAAATTTGATTTCTGTGTTACTCTTATTTTATGTAATTTACTAGACAAAGAAGCATTTGTCTCCTTCTGGAATAAATGTGCAGACTGTAAATTATCTAGTTGGACATCGATACAAAATTTAGTGCCATTTGCTCGTGAAAATATTAAAAAAGAATGAAATCGGAATTGAAAGATAAAAACTGTGGTTGTGTGTGGAGGAAACAACAGATCGTAAAAAACATTTTGTGGTTAATGCAATACTACGTACAATGGAACCACATCAACCATCACCCTCCATCTTACTTGCTTCCAAAAGAGTTGTAAATTGTACTGCCGATTGAACAAGTATGAAGTTTCAACTAAGCAACTTTTAATGTCTATGACTGATGGTGCAGCAAACATACTTTCTTTGGACAGATCCCTAAAAGAACACAGTGATCACTTCTTGCATGTAACATGCAAAATCCATGTTCTAAATCTTGTGGCACAAACGATTTTTACATGTTATCCACTAGTAAATGCATTAATTGCTAGTACAAAACCAGTGTTTCTAAAGTCCCTGAAACGTGCTCGACGATTTCACAAACTGTGTCCCCACATACCTGAACCATCACAGCCGATTCTTACATGTTGGGGAACATTGTTGCAGGCTACGTTTTACTACAACAAATATTTTCATCAAGTAAACAAGGTAGTTTTAAAATTCGATCCGACAGAAGCTGCAGCTATCAAGAACAGCCAGGAAATGTTTCAAGAGAGTTAGGTTAAAAGAGATTTACAAACTATTCACAACAATTAGTTCGAACTAGTGGAGGGAATAGAAAACTTACAAAATGTTTCGATGTCTTTAGTAAATTCTGTTTCAATTGTGAATGATGTTCACACATAGTTAAAAAAATTGGTGTAGAATACGAAAATTTGAAAGTTTTAGAGAAAGACTCTGATTTTCCTATAATAAGCCAATTTGTGAAGATGCATTAAGTTTTATAACTTATTTCTTACCTGTTATTTTATATGTAAACTTTTATGCGCTCCCCACGCCACTGGTTGTGACCGCATATTTGGCCAGTTTAGTCCTGACTCTAGCAAAGAAACATGGCCTGTTTTATTTCAAACAAGTACAATAGACTCAGAAGTATCGTGTACCGCCTTTTTATACTCGTACGAAAACTAGTATCCAGGGCTTATTTATTGTATCATTGCAATAAAAAGTTTCTTTCAAAAGATATTGTAATATGCAGTAAATATGTTTAAAAAACCCTAATTCACTAATTTTTCAGGAATAATCTGTGAAAATAACCTAAAAATTAAGCCTCCACACCAGAATCTTCATCTAATGTTAATCGAGTGTATTATTACTGCTACAGCAGTGATTCTCAATTTGCAAAATTTATACGAGTGGAAGTAAAGAAAGATTTAGAAATATCGATTTACACATTAATACACAGACCACATATTCACACTTACACCCTTTTCGACGCTTATAAACGGCAGTTTGCTCAAAATCCTTTTAATTAACGAGTATTCCTTCTCAATGGGTTTCTCCTCGATACTAGAGATGTGGTGTGTCGAAAGCTGACATTTCCCATCTGAAGAAAGTTTATCGATTGAATTTGCATTATCAGCGATATATAACAAGTTTCTGAAATGCGAAATCTGCCGATTTATTTGGTACAGAGGAAGAATATGCTTCTTAGATATCTAAAAATAGATGGTTATAAAAATTTCCATCGATTTACGTACGGAAGCATCGCGTACCCTAGCACACCGATAAATGCTGTTTAAATTCATATTTTAAGCAGGACCGACTCAATTATATAATGATTATATCACGTTGGGATTAAATAAATTTGATTTTTTGAAAATACATTTGCAATCTTCTTGATTTGTTAGGTTAGAACGATCGCAGCGCTATCTGTAGTTTTGCGACATAAGTTAGTTTGCTGACCAATTGACAATCTTGAGGACGGTGTTCCTAGATTTGTGCTATTTGATATTGAAAATTTTGATCATTCGAAGTCTTCTCGTCGTTCGTTGTAAAAATCGATAGCCACGATCGTGTGCGATTTATATTGATGCCATTTTCTTTCAGATTAGGCGAAGAAGGTGGAGATATTGAAGGGAGAGACCGCTTCGTTTTGACCTCACATCTACTTATGGATAACGCGTTTGTGGACTAATATACTTATTGCGTAGGTATAGCTCCTCACTTTTACCACCAAAAATCGTGTCTCTTCTCCGAATTGATGTAATCCACGTCGGTACCACTTGAGAACCCCCAAATTCACTACATCGATCACCAAAATATCCATTACCATTCTCATACGTACTGACATCAAAACAAAAATACTCCTCTGAAGGTGTTTTTGGTGCGTTGGGACCCGCGCCCCTTTATAATTACACGCGTGGGACTCAACGCGGAGTGTCAAACAAAACCAAATAATTAATTGATAGATCAAATCTGTCTTGTTTTCTCATTTCAATTTTTCAAGTTCCCCTATAATCTATAACACGTCCGTAACAGCGCGAGTTATGGAATATTATAAGCGAGAGACAAATGATTTGATACTTCTTCCCCTTGTTGATGGAGATTCGATCACATCGACAAGTCTATAATAATATAATAATAGAAAGTTAGGTTAAAGCAGTTTACGGGAAAACGTATTTGTGGCAGGTTATTACAATGTCCACTAGGAGTGGGAACAGGGGCAAGCACAAAAGGTCCGTGCAAACCACTCTTGGCAAGGCTCCCCACAATACTAGTGCGGAGACTATTGATTTGTCACACTTGAGGAGGCCAATTGACACGAGCATATTTGGTTTGTCACAAATACTATCATTATTTAGCACTGCCACTGATGAGGTATAAATCTGTGCATTGGAACTCAACATCCTCTGCAGTAAAAAAATTTTTCAGGTTCGCAGATACATTGCCTACGAATGTGAATTGATGTTCGAATGTCGGATATGCCGCACCGTCTTTAGAAGCGTGGCAAATTTCGTGCTGCACAAAAGAAATTACTGCCAGGAAATCTACAGTCCGATTAATAGCAATAATAAAGCAGATTTTGAGGTATACCTTGCTTAAATCTTAAGTTTTGCTTAAATTAGGCTTATTCCCTTGATATTTTAGGATAATGGTTTGACAATTGTCAACAATGATAGTCCACTATCTACCCCCCATCACGAAGAACCTGTAGATTCTATAACGGAAACCCCAACCAAACGTTACCCTACAAGAAACTTATCAGCAGTTCTGAAAAAACTATCTGATAAGCAAGAATGCCAAAAATACACCGAAAGTATTCTGAATGAGGAATTAACGGAACGAAGTTACATACCGGAAAATAAAGAAGATGCCTTGTTGAAGACAGTTTGTCTCGAGGGCATCGATAGTAATCCAGAAGGAGTTTTTCAAACGATGGATTACAAACAAACAGCAGAGGATTTGATGAAATCGGAGGTAAATCCACATCAGTCATCGTTAATTCCCCATAAATGATCGTTACATTTTTAGGTAATGGAAATACACAGTATTTTAAACACCAACGAGGCTATATTAGGCCCCGATGGGAAAGTGTTCACGTTCAAACGCAATTTAAACGACACGTTCGAACAAAAATTGATATGCACCATTTGCAGCTTAAAATTTGCCACTAAAAAGACGCTTACGCATCACATCAAATACAAACACAACGATACCCGTATCGTCTACGTATGCCCCGAATGTAAAGATAATTTCGCGAATGCCTGGTGTGTGTTTCGGCATTTGTACAAAGTTCACCGGAAAACCTCGGCGCAAATCCGTCGAATGAGGGACCAAATTCACTCGAGTACCATAATTAAGAAACAGGAACCGCTCAAGAAAAGAGAAACGGAGAACGAGTACGAATTTGAATCGCGTACGAACGACGGTCAACCCTGCGAGGGATGCGGCAAACGATTCGATCGAAAAGCCGCGCAACATTCGCACTTACAAACGTGCCTGAAACGGCTCGCCGTTGCTTTGGCTAAGGAGAATCAGAAGAATATGCACGAAGAGAAGATGTTGAAGCAGAAAATGCTTGCAAGGAAAGGATCCAGTAAGCGCAAGCCTGATATGTCCCAAAGAATATTGAGGCGGAGTAGTTTGGAGATTATAAGCGAACAGGAGGAGTTATCGGAGGTCATTGATGAAATCGATCCTAACGAAAGCCCTGGAAATGATAGCGTTGAGATAATCGATGATGAGCAAGTCATAGACGAGAATCCCAGCTTTGTTTCAGACAATGATAAAAAGGATTTGGTGCAGGAAACTATAATCGGTAGTCGAGAGTCCAGCAACGGTTTCCAGGACTCTTCTCTGAGTAAAAGTTTTGTCGGATTCGTTTCGGACGAGGAAGAAATATTGGGTTTCGTGAAAGGAAACGAAATGGCATTGGGTGATAATGCGACAAACGCGTTAAGTAAGGAAGACGATGATAGTGAAATCAAGGGAGATTGTCCCCGTTACCGAATGAAACGGATCACGGTAGTATAGACTGCATTTTTGTCGAAAGTAATGATAGTATGAAGGATGATGCAATAGAGGACGAAGTAAAAATAGAAGAAACTACAATACATCCAAACATAAAAGAAAACGTCGAGAATCTAATAGAACTTGACCAGAAACAAATGTTAAAGGATGACATCTTAATCGAAAGCGACGACGCTTCCGATAACACCCTAAGCGATTTCCCCAAAGTCCCAACGCCTCGCCAATACGCGTCCAAGAAACATAAACGTGATCCTACACCCATCTCGGATGTAGAATTAAAGAAGAAAAAGACTGCCGATGATTTGATCGTTACTAATAACAACGTAAATATCTCCGAAATCGATTTACCGTACAATACGCAAAATAATACTACTGAATGCGACCCCTTGGAAATCACCGAAATAAGCTCCAGCAGCGACAGTGATAGTTGTTCCTGTTTCGACGAACGGAGTCACGATTCGAGCACCTCTTTCGACTCCAATCGTGCTATGGTCGCAATTCAACCGATGGACGAAACGTCTGAAACGTTGGATAATATCATAGACAACTCGGACGAGAGTCGAATGGAGGTTCGCGGTACTAAACGTAAGATCTCTATCGAATTAGGGGAAGAACAGGGACCGGAGTGCTTGTTACGGGAAAAATGTAACGATTATGTCGATTGGGACTCGTTTACTTGTCGATCATGCTACATAGTTTTCCTCACAGAAGCCGAACTTCTCAAGCATATGGCCTTGCACTTCAACTGGTTCCAATTTCAATGTAATAGATGCAATTTCATGTCGTACGACGAGGAATCATGTAAAGAACACATTTGCGATAATTCGAACGAAGAAACGACTGATAGCCACATCGTTCCGCTCCCAGTATCAGAAATTATCCACATAGCAACAGATTTTAACATTTCGATTGATTCGGTGAAAACGCCTGATGATGTAAATAAACGTCCGGATGCAAACGAACCTAGTCTAACATGCAATGCTGATACCATCAAAACCCAAGACCCTTCTTTACGTAAAATGATCATGGAGGTGATTTTCGGTCCGCAAGAAGTCGCCGCGAAGACGCCTGCGCCTGGTATCAATTCCAGACCGATAAGGAACCGTATAAGTATTAGGAGCGTGCAGAAAGACTTCGAATTTGATATGAAACGCATCGATTCGAAGATGAGGAAGACGCTTAACGAGAGTAAGGTGAAACCGATAAAGATAGTGAAGAATAACGACTTGCATTTCGTTGTAAATAGTACCGGCGAGGATTTACCCAAGAAGAAACGGAGTTGTTGATATCGGATTATGTGATCCTGCGGCGCGCGTTCGGGGACTTTTATAATCATGATCGTAAGGTTTTGTTCGTTGATTGTACAGTTTTTTTCATGTACGTGTTATTTATTAAAACGATTCATTTCTTATTTTGTTTCATTCCGACCTCTGGGGTTTGTACGTCTGGCGACTTAAAACCGTAGCGAGAGATATCTCCTAATCTATTGATAGTTGCATTTTGAAGGGGCTTTTCGTATATTTTATCTGTTGAAATAAATCTTGGACTGGTGCGAGATTTTAATTTCAACGGCTTAAGTTCGATAATCCTTAGTTTTAAAACTAGCGAATTTTTAATTTTGATTTGACCTGTTTTAAAAGAATTCTAATTTTGTCCCATTCAACCCTCATATGTACATTCTCGATCAACCACTTCGCCCAATTCTTACAATTTCACACTATACACTTTCCTTTCTTGAACCTCCAATTCGATTTCCAACTGTAATTGATCTCGATATATTTCTATTTTTGTTAATTATTCAATTTTGTTTATGTACGTTGTTTAATAAAATAATTATCCGTTTTTTTTTAAATTTTATTTTATTTAACGCTCGGCGTATATTGGCAATATTTTCTTTTTGGATTAGTACCCACTTTGTTTTGCAAGCCGGCCTACGAAGTTCCTATTTATATTTAATTAACGCCGCTCTTGCTATTCAAGACATTTTTTTGAAGCTTAAAGACAAAAATAGCCGATCTTGATGCCCGAGTAAATCAAATTTATAAGATACTTCTTAAAGTTGGGAGACCAATAAATATTACATTATAATGTGTTCCTATGTGTCCTATATGAGTGAGCACTCCCTAAACCGGAAATTCCCCAGAACTACCGCCCCATTAGCTTGCTCTCAGGATTCTCGAAGATACCAGAATCTAAAGTCGCCTTCGTGACGAGCTGGTCGTTAAAAAGGTGGTACCGGATGGCAGTAGCGTAGCGGTAGGGGCGTGGATAGGGGTAATTTGCAACCCGCAGTCGATTTTGACAGTATCGCGAGAGAGTTCAAAGCGACAGTACGTTGCACGCTAAATAAGTACGCGGAGATGGGACACCCGAAGGGTGTAACGTTCCCTTCGAATGTGAATAAATATCTCAGGCATTTCCCTGGATTAGAATATAGAAATTCGCATATTTATTGCATAATATGGGATAACATATAATAAAAATTTAAAGTCTAATTTTAGAAATAATATATTGAATGTATCTGTAAACTTAATTTTATAGTATATATAATTTCCTATCCTAAGAAAAGTTCGTCCGATTGCGTTCGAAATATGCCTGTCGGATAGGTCTGGACGTTTACTACGTCCGATCGCGTTGATTCGTACACCAATCGACGCGTTTTGACGCACTGATTCCAACAGTATATGATTTGTTTGGATTATTTCAAACGGTTGCCGAGAAAATGCAAGAAAACGCACAAAAATGCTAAAAATCACTAAAATCGCATACCCGATTTTCGCTAATTTGGGACTTAGGACGATCAATTCTACACCAATCGATGCGTCTTGACGAGGCGAATTCAACAGCGTGGGATTTTTTTACTTTACTCCAACGGTTACCGAGAAAATCGCGAAAAAATTGCTAAAAGAATCGCTCATTTTCACCCTCAGAATGGATTTTTTCAGGCTACGACATTCTTTTCTACATCATTTTACAGAGCACGTTTTTCTGATTCAGAATTACCCCCGAGTCGGCTTCTATCGTTAACGAGCGCTTGAAATTTGCTTATCTTTTCCCCGATATTCACCCCTTTATTCGGAAATCTATGCGTTCCATGTCCGAACCCCATGTGTTCTACGTAATTAGAATTCGTCAAAAAGCGCGTTATATCTCTTTATGGTTATATGAAGCCAACACACAAATATTATCTTTATCTTTAAATCAAAATGGAACTCCATCGATAAGTTCAATCTCTAAATTATGCAAATTTGTGGTTCCTCGAGAAACAAAAAATAAAAATGAAAAACTTATACTTTTTCTTAAAAGAAATACAAACAAATTATCTTAATGAATTAAATATTAATTTGATGAGCTCATAGTTCTCATCCTCCATCTTCTCGATTATATCGAAATGATCCACTCTTTCTAGAAGAACGTATTCGTTGGGGATTCCCCGTTTCTTTAGAATTTCGACGAATAATTGAGATTGCTTTATAAAAGCGGGGGAATCGTTTTCCCCGACTATAACGAAAAATTTCGGCGATTTTCCCACGATGGAATCGAAATTCCAAAACATGGGACTTATTGCTTCTGCGGTGTTTTCGGTGAGCTTCAAGGGACCGTTTATGGTCGTTTTAAGTAAGGGCATCAAGTTATAAACTCCGCTGATTAAAAAATGGATTTTATCAGTGTGCATTCTTCGTTTGGAAGATTAGTATAAAATTCTGGGAATAAACTCATGGCTAAATGAGCACCGGCGGAGTGTCCCCCTATTGAGATGGCTCTAAAATGTTCAGGAATTAATGATTAAATATATATTCATTAATTTCGAATTAATTTTTTTAAAATTTACCTCGTTTTGTGCTTCAAAGCATATGTAAGGACCTTCCGAATAGCCACTTGGATTTCTGTCATTATCTCTGGGACGGTGGTGCTTGGACAAAGTGAATATCCGACGATTATGGTTCGGTACCCTTTTTTATGCAGAGTCCGTCCGATGAAACTGCAAAGATCTTTTCCACCTTCCTGCCAATAACCGCCGTGTAGAAATATAAATAAGGGAGCATCTTGTAAGAACAAAAAGAGGAAAACATTTATGTATAGTGCGTATTTTGGGGCTAGGATATAAAAGAGGGATGATTATTTATAATACAGTACGTTCAGAAAATCGCGGTTTGCTTGCATAAAAAACGGAAATGATGAGGCGTCAGCAATTCGCTGAAGATTTTGAGACATTCAAAGAACTTCCGGCGATGTAGTGTAGTATTTGCTTATTTATTTTAGAAGCTGCCCTTTGTTGGTTTCCTTTTTCCACCATTTGGTTGTGGAGTATTACATACATCTGTGAATTCTCACAGCTGAAGAACGAATCAGTATACTGCGAACTAGCGATTGTTTATTGTTCAAGTTTATTACCTCAGAGGACTTAAGAGTAAGGGATTTTATTAAAAGAAAACAGAATGAAAATACGCAGAGAATGCCTGAGACTCGGATTCCAACACGAGTTATAAACTTGTGTTGCAGGAAGAAGAAAACCTGGAAGACCGAAAACAAGTTCGCAGAGAAAAGGTACTGAGGAGATGATATGTGGAGAGACAGGTAAACATGGAGATCTGGCGTCGGACGACGTGATACGATATAAACTGATTGGAATATAACCCCTGTGAAGTTGAACGAAATTTCAAGCGATGGTCAAACGTGGTCAAACGATTTTCTGTACGGTTTTGCCCTTAAATCGGTCTTTGCTATTAGGTTCGGTGTTGCTATTTGAATTTCTTCGGCGTTATTTGTTCTCAAGGTATCTATAGTTCATGGTCCGTTTCGCAATGAATTTAACGTGCTGAACACGAATATTACTATGAAAAAGTTGTTTAGTCTTCGCTGCAGAGACATTGACGTTTTCTCTGTTGTATAGAGGCTGTCACATAATATAATAATAATTAGGCTGGGCAAATATGCGGTATGATGGGTCATCTGTCCTTTTCACAATGTAATATCATATGAAGAAGGACAAAGGACAGATGACTCATCATACCGCATGTTTGCCCAGTCTAATCATAATTAACAGCAGTAAATATGGCTGGCTCACAGCAAGAGTATATTACCACAGTTATCCGTCCTACGGTCGTGTACGCATGTGAGACATGGATTCTCAAAAGAGAGGTAAAGATTTATCGATAATGATTGTCCACCACGTGACCAGTCATTTGTTTAAATCTGGGAATTTATGTCTTCATCATAGCCTTGCGTATCACTAGATCATACTAGCATTTGAAATAGGCGTACCTACTCTTAAAGTAATAACAGCTGCTAAAGTAACTGAATCAATGAATTGTCGCAATTATTAAACTTAAATCTATCCCAAATTGAGTGGCATAAAATAACAACATAATACCCCATTTTCTGCAGAATTTTACATAAAGCAATAGTGTACTATTAACTGCTGTTATTTGGGTGGCCTAATTTGGTAGTCACGTGGTGGACAGGAATTGTTGATATCTCTGTAGAAGCTAAATTAGAGAGATGGGAAAGAAAAACTTTAAGATGGACGTTCAGTGGGAAGAAAAAGGGAAATTTATGGCGAAGAAGAACAAATGAAGAGGTAATGGAAATCTACTGTCAACCGACAATACACACCCTTGCTAAGAGACAGAGATCAAGATGGCTCGGAGACATTGCTAGATTAGAATAGGGGATAATTTCTAAAGGTGTGGGGGAGAGTATAGGAGGTATCAAGAGAAAAAGTGGGCGGCCATGTTGCAAATGGATGGAAGTGGTGAAAGAAGATATCCAGATGCTGAAGGTAGAAGATTGGAGAACACTAGCCCAAGATGGAAAAAATGGAAGAAGACCATCGAAGCCTTGGGCTTGCAGATCTGTGCTGACCTGAAGGTAGTGTCTCTGTTGATGGGTTTCCAACAGAGATATATAAAGTACTGTTGTTTTCTGTGTTTGGAGGACAGCAGAGCAATCTATTTATGCTATATCAAGTAAGACTGGCCTCCGAGAGTATCTTTTAATCCCGGAGAAACAAATGTACAGCGCCTATCATGGATAGAGTGGCAGAAAATCATCATTCCTCCTTTACACAAAAAGTTTGGCCTTATCAAAAACGGCTATGGATAAGAATGGACGACCATTCTAGTACCTGTATGCAAAATCCCCTCGTCTCAGTGAAGACAAAATTAAAGAGGACGTTCTTGTTGGGCTTCAGATTAAACAGTTCTTCAGATACCGCAAAAAGTTCTTCAAAATAAAGAAAAACAGATTTGTGATGCGTTCTGTTAAGTGGCAACAAACTTCCTAGGCAACGATAAGGCCAAAAACTGCAAGCAACTGGTTGAGATATGTTGGCTTTGTTTCATGAATTCGTTTGTAACATGTCCTTAACGATCCACTTTCTTGACTTCCACTTGAATTTCATCCCTGATAATTGCGGGCAGGACTTTGATGAGCACGGCGAACGTTTTCATCAGAACATTCCCAAGATGGAGCAATGGTGTCAGAGCAAATGGTCCACGTCAATGCTTGACTATTTTTGGAGGCTCATCAAAGATACTCCCCCGTCGATTACAAACGACAGGGCAAAAGAAAGCGGAAGTTCGAAATAGATTATGATATGTGTTCTTAGGATGTATTGCGTGTTGCATATTGTATTACATGTCAACATTTTTCTCAAAAATGACCTTAGCCAATTCAGCTTCTTCGCAGTCATATTTATGTTTAGCACATTGAATTCATTCAGAAATTACTATGTTCATCTTAAAAGCATGAACTTTTTTAAAATTTGTTGTCCTGTAGGTTAATAGCGCAACCACCTGTATAGCCAAAGTGCACGGCGACTTCCCGATTGCACGGTATATAAAATGAAAAAACTTAAAGTTCAGATGTTTAAATAGTTTAAATACGATTTTAACAATCATACCGTCAGGTAAATCCGTTCCAAATATATCCAACTTTTGCTTATCTCCATCACCATAAGTCACGTTTAAATCGCACGGTATCCGTTCTCTAGTTTCCTTACTTGCTGATAAAAAAATGGGAAAAACAAATGGCAATGACGTCACCTTTCTTAGAGATTAAAATATTCTACTCACATCTAGACGTTATCTCCTCGTATTTTTTATAATCACATCTCGCGGATATCTTTTCGTCCAAAAACTGGGCGAATATAATTTTTCCAATTCGGATATTTCGGACATAATTCTATACTGAACCCGTGTTACCGTGACCTAAGCATCGGTTTACAAGATTACAATGCACACATGACCAAACCGCAAATGCGATTTTCCTTTAATTAGAAACTGGTTTTAAGTGAGAAAGGGGATCGTGTTTGTGTATGATCCATTTAACATTTCAAACATCCATTTCACAGACTACGTAGTATTAGATAATGTTGACATTTATCTATTCATTTACGTAAAAAAGTTTATCTAAA
Source organism: Chrysina gloriosa (assembly GCA_038088585.1). Lineage (NCBI taxonomy): Eukaryota > Metazoa > Arthropoda > Insecta > Coleoptera > Scarabaeidae > Chrysina > Chrysina gloriosa. Next base: position 21,005,196 of record CM076093.1, on the reverse strand, counting down.
TCATAACAAATACAAGCATTAAGTATCGGACATAATTGATATTTTAAGTGGTTTCAAAGGAGATTTTAGAAATCATTCTGTTTATTTGTGCATTGGATTAAATTCATTCAATTGGTCCGCTGTGGGATCGCTGTGGGAAATAAAAGTCTGAGGTAAAAATTCCTCGAGGTCATATACATTTCAACTCTAAATTCAGTTGGAATTTCAAAAATCACGCAGGTGTGCCGTTTGTCTTCTACTTCGCAATTGGAACTGTTGGAGTATCTTTCTAGTTCCATGTAAGTTAGGGCACAACTTTATACGTGTAGTTCCCACACCGTGCTGATGAGTCTCAATGAATACGAAGCTATAGTCTGCAGTTGTGGTTCTCAATTAAGGAAGCATGATTTCCTTCTCCTCACTAATTATCCTATGCAATTTGCGTTTACCTAGTCGAAGAGCTTTCATACATCTTCCGAGTCTAGGCTTATAACGCCTTTAAGCCTCTCAATCGTGATATGCGCGGCTTTACATCTGGTTGTGGAAAGGTGAGTTGGGAGTGATCCGGATGGATCCATTGCTGGATGATGTCTTCGGCGGCGGAATTGATTCACCGCCCTTAACTGGACTCAAGCGGAATTTTCCTTCTGGGTTAACATCCGAAGATGCTGGTAATTCGTCGGTCCTGTACCCACCTAACGATAGTTCCAGGGAGGGGGGGCGTACGCCTACCTAGTAAGCTGTTGCACGATCTTTTAGAAAGGAACCTAATTTTAATCCCTAGAAAGGGAGAGAAAAAGATATAGAGACAGGAATAGAAAGGGAGAGAAAGAAATTGTTAAAATGCCTTTAGCTGGCCTTTAGTTGAACTCATAACACGAAGAACCTATGATTGCTGGCATCATTGCTAGACCATCGTAACAAATATCTGTATTACGAGTTTCTTAGATACTTGCCAATAACGACGAAGATTAGTGTGCGTCCCTATGTGTACACTCCTCAGGGTGCAAAGCAGTTCATCCAGTACGAGACACCACAGAAGTGCTCGCATTGGAAATACCCCCAATTGAGAATTATATGATACGTTTTTGAAGCATGATCTGAATCCATCTGTCAATAGTATATTGCAAGCTAAACTCCCTTGTAGCATCTGTACCTATATATAAAAATGGTTCGTGGTTTGTTCGGACGCTTAAAATTTGAAAACGACTGGACCAAATTGGATACTTCCTTCAGCGTTCGTAATTGCTATGCGAAGGTTTAGGGAAAAAGAAAAGTCGAAAAAAATGTTGGGTAAAACGAAGTTTGCCGGGTCACCTAGTTACCTATAGACTTGAAAGTGTGGTTATTAAATGCTCCTTAAAGGTCTAAATGTGACACCGTAAATAGGATAAATATTATGGGAGGAATAACATTGTTAGGAATATCAACAGAAACTAATGAAGCTGGCAAAATTGTGTTTAACAAATACGAAAACAAGGGTGCAGATGTAAAGAGTAACGATAAAATTACTGTAACCCTTTTGAATTTAGTATTGGAGGACGTAATGCGCAGAAGTAACCTAAATAAAAATATACTAATACGCCAAAGGCAATAGAAAAGTTAGACCAAAAAGCAAAACAATTTGGATTAGAAATTAATGAAGGAAAAACAAAATACATGGAAGTAGGAAAGGAAGAAAGGAAGAAAAAGAAGGTCACCAGCTTCAACTACCTAGGAGTACTAATTTATGCGGAGAACATGAAAAGAACAAACAAGAACAGAATAGAATAATGAAAGGAAATCAAGCATATGATATGTGCAAGGCTCTATTAAGAAGCAAGAAAATCAGCAAGAAAACAAAAATCAACATCAAGACCAAAAGATCACATATGTTATGGACACAGCGATGATGAACAACAAAGAACACCATCAGATGAACAAGAAGGAGGAGGAAGGTTTGAAAAGTGGGGGGAGTCTTAAGATCAACACTGTGACCAGATATAACATCAGAGGGAGAAAGAAGAAGAAAAAGGAACACAGAAATAGGATAGAAATTCGGAGGCGAAAACGTAATAACATTTATAAAAGCGTTACGGCTGAAAGGGGCAGCAGAGGCGGTTGTTACATGTGAGCCCAAGAGCATGTGAATTCCTTGGTGCGCTGGGCTACACTTATATTGAAATTTTAAACCAACACCAAACTAAAATCCGGTCGCAAAAGGCGTAGAACTTCAATTCGAACTTAGGGTTGGATAGATAGCGTTACCTCCTTTGAAAAAACTGCAAATCGCCCAGCTTTTGGGGTGATGGGTAGGGGGAATGAAAACACACCTTTAAAAAAACTTTATTAACGAAACAACAATTCTTTATTTAGGAAGTAGATGGTCGTTGAGGGACCTCAATATAATGTTAAGCAAATCTGTTGGGCGATAGATCTTTACTTGAAATGGGGGTCGATCTTGAGGATGGACGGTCATCTGAACGTGCCTTTGTTACTACGTCAGCAGGTCTATTCAGTACAAAGGAATTAGCGGTCTTCTTGGTCATTCGTATATAATGTCGAAACTACCTGTGCTAATGTGGTTAATAAATGGATCAAATCAGCCTTAGCGGAAGCCAACATCCCCAGGAATTTAAAGGCTTTGTTGGTAATGAAATGCCTAAAAACACATCCAGATCAATTCTCGGGAGTATACGCACAGTTAAGATGTACATAGGAGACCATATGCGGAAGAACCGCTCTCAAAGTTGTTAAGTCTAATTAAAGGAACAAAGGTGAACGTACTCTAAGGAGGCATGAGGACCACAATAGATTTGGAATAGGGGTCATTTTGCCACTTCAAGTAATCTAATATAGTCTAAGACGTAAATAAGAATCGTCTTTCATAGATTTGGGTGCAAAGGCGATTGATCAGAGTGATCAGGACTTCCCCCATTTAATGACATTTGCCATCTTTTCCTCAGTTTTAAGAACAAATAAGGTATTTCAATCTGTTTATATTACTTTAATGCTTAAATGGATGATGTGACCTGGGATCGGGGATTGAAATGTCTGCTGGTTAAACGCATCGACAGTTCTGGGATTTGAGGTCAGTAACTGATGCTTTAGGTCCAAAGTTGTAGATCAAAGTCGAAAATTAGGAGGTTAGGTAGAAAGGAGAGTTGAGTATTCAAGGACCTTAAACGGTTGACCAACTGGGTCGGTGTTTAGGGAAGTACCTCCAAACACCACCACGCTCTCGACTACAATTCTTATTACCATTTTAAGTTGGCCGGCATGAAATGGAAGAAATGTCTAGAGGCGCCATCTACACACCAAGTAGAAACCATCAAACTTCAAACCGGTTGGCACCCGGTTAGTGTGTTTGTTTAACTTGCTTTTTATATAATTTTAGCAGAACATTGACAATTATCAAATTGTAAGACCTTCGATAAAATATTTCATCTTTATAATTTCTTATCTAAGCACATATTATAGGCAATCCAGTTGTTATTCCCTTAACATTTGACTGAAAATGGCCCTACTCGAAGAATTGAAGTCATATTTGAAAAACTTGGACTATCCAGGGATTAACATAATGCAGGACGATCAGATCGCAGATGTATTTAATAAAGAAAACAGACTCTACTTTCTAACGTGGTTCGTACAGAAATGGGATCCAGATATAATACTACCATTAGATGAGAAGGCCAAAGCAGACACTTTAGCTGAAATCTTGTGCGATAGTGGTTTTTGTTCATCTCAAGAGAGCATTAAGTTCGTACAAGTTTCTTTCGAGTTACAACCGGATGAGCAAGTAATTAGAATGCCTTGCTATTGTATCGGTTTGAATTTGTAAATCATCAGTTACAAATGGAGGTGTAAAAGTAGTGGATGGTGGTATAGAATTTCTAATATTTGCTTCTTGTTATGTATTTCCACAAAAATGGATTATGCAGAAACTTGTTACAAGTATTATACGTCATGTCACATGTAGCAATTGGAATTACACTTCTACACTATCCGTATTTACAGAAATGTAGAAAACATTACAATTGAAAACAGTGTAACTACAGCGGCATCCATAAGTTACTTTACCCTTTGTAAATCGAAGATGCTAATTTTTTATTTATATTTATTAATGTTTTCATAAAGTATGTTATGTAAAGAAATTTCATGTAACTATTGGGGAAGAATAATATTTCTCAAATGTCCCAACTTTGCTCTACATGAATACAAGTTGTTTCCATTACAATTTGCAACATTTCTAGTTGTAGTATTGAAACCTCTTGAGAAATATTTTCTTTATCGGTCTGTGATTTATTGGCAAACTAACTAAATGTTTCAAGTGTACCAACCAAAAGGAAATCAGTTGTCTTTAAACCTAGTGAATGCGAAAGCCAAATAAAGTTAGAATTTGGTGAAATTACCCTTCATCTAAAAAAATTCCCTAAGTGGCTGCAGAGTGGGTTTAGCAGCGAAACATTTGTAGCTACCTTCATGTATCAGGTCTATTATCTACGGCTTGATGTATAAAGCTGTAAATGTAGTGACATGCCATTTACATCCTCAATAAAATAAGGCTCCACTACCCTTATTTCCGAATGCCCCAACACACCGTAACTTTTAAAGAGTGAAATTTACGTTGATGAATGTTTTTTGGGTTTTTAATACCAAACAATCTGAATATATGGCTCATCCACAAACCCATTCAGTTGAAAATGCACTTGATCACCCACAATCAAGTTGTGAATGAAGTACATAGCTATCTATTCTCGCCCTCTTCTGAATATGGGCTGTACAGGAACATCTTCAATGATTTTCTAATGCACATGAATGACGTACGTAAGATTCCAAGCTCGTGATGATATTTCGAATATTTAGTTTCACACGATTAGTATTTGTTGGTGTATGTACGGAGTGTTTCCGATCCGGCGACGATCACAAATCAACTCTTATTGATTGATCGAACAGTAAACCCCACAAATTATTTAATAAAATGCGGTGGCACATGTTACGCTAGCAACGAAGGTTAGCATCTTCAACTCGTACCTTACCGAATGAATGCCATTCATGCAAACTAAACTTTTCCCTTTTCAATTCGGAGGCGTATTTTTCTATCTATTAGGATGAAAAATTATTGCGAGAAGGGTCACTTACGTCATTGCAAATCGCGTTAAAACGACCACTTTTACGTTGATGGCACGTATCTCTACTTTCCACAAGTTCTCTCTCTCTGCAGAAATAAATCAATCAACACAGACCGACCTAAGAGACCGTCGTCTTTGATTAAAAGGTTCGTATTCTTACGTACGTGTTTCACTTCGTATGTAACTATAGTCTTCGCGGTGATACGAAGCGATACATATACGTAAAAATACGAAGCTTTTAAATAAAAACGGCGGTTTTTTGGATCGGTATGTTGTGTAGATTGATTTATTACTACAGAGAGAGAAGGAGAGAGAGAGAGAGGTAGTTTGTCTCTTGCATGAGTGTTTAGCGAATGGAAAACTTGTCGGAAGAATTGATACGTGCCGTTAGCGTAAAACGAACGTGTTTACGAGATTTGCGATGATATGAGTGACCTTTCTGGGAATAATTGTCTATCATTTGGTAAGGAACAGTTTGAAGATGTTAGGCTTGTTGCTAGCGGTTTTTCTTTTGGCCTTGGCATCTAGGCCATTAGTCACGTCAGTGTAACTACTCATAATAAGCGAATGGGATAAACAATGACACACGCTTCACGTCAAGGGATCCATCGTGACGATTTGGCTGGCACACAATACTAGACCACGGATAGAAGGAAACATAATTTTCACGGTTAAAGTGTCAAAAACCTGATAAAGCTGAAATATGCTAGAATATTATAAAAACCATTCGATACTCAAATGGTAAAGTAACTTATGGACATATTAGAAATCGAGCATTATACTTGTTCCTTTTGGACAATATTTTCGGATGTTTCCATAACCAACCTATTTTATTTATTACAGTTAACGATAATAAACCGAATGCTCTACAACTTACATATACTCACCTTAACCGATGATAACGATAGTTGTGATATCAACTACGCCGAACAGATGGAAATACTATCTAAACTAGACGTTAATATTTTCCCCTCGATGGGCCCGATACAAGTGAGGAAACCGGAAGAGCGTTTGCAGAAGATGCAAAAAGTCGAACGAGAAATCAAGGAATTGAAACGGGAAATAGAATCTATGAACGATAAGTACAGTTCGGTTGTAGATGGGGATCGATGTACCGAAACCGACTGGGAAGCTTTGGATCTGGTTAGAAATGAAATTTCGACGTTAATGACCAATTCGGTTAGCGTATTGAAAGATCAGAAAGACGTCGACAGAGGGGTGTTTGATGAATGTTTCGATGCTGCCGTCTCTGATTGCGTGATAAATATATCTGAAGTTTTGAGGGTAAGAATTTGTTAAAATGGAATACAATCTTCCATGTATAGGCTAAGAAATATTCCAGGGTCGTTCCTAGAATATTTTTTTGGCATATCTTTATACAATTTTTGTTTCTTAACATATTAAAAAATTATCTTGGGCGCCACAGTTAGACAATTGGCGCTGAAAGTCTTTGAATTTAGTCCCATTACTGTTAGCGAATCTATCTTCAGTGTTGTGTCACAGAATAGACAGAAGCGACAAAGTTAGAAAATCTTGTGGGAAATTCTGTATGCGCATGGCCGGGAACCATGTTCTAAATACGACGACACTGTTATATTTGGCTAACTTCATTAATGTTATTATTCTGGGATGGTGTGTGCATATTAAAATTAAAATATGTTGTGTATCACTGATTTAACTTTTTAGCAAATACTACTCTTTTAACATATCCAAACCTCTAATATTTTTGAATTAATACGAACCAATGTGCACCTTTCGTATTTTCAAAATGGCGTTAGCTAACTAACTTAGTTATTCCGAGGACATTCAAATCGACCACATGAACATCAAAGCTGCCGACTCGCCTTGTCGCTTCTGTGTATTCTGTGGTTGTGCGGTTGATTTGGCTGTAGGTTACTTGCAGTGGTAGCAGATGAGAACACTACTGCCACCTATGTGAATTCGGCAGTGGGAGACGCTGTTTGCTTAGTGCTTTTACTATAACGATAACACTTGAACAGTTATTTCAAAACGTTTTGTCTTTGGAATATTTTATTTAAAAGTGGAAAATTTAATTGTAATAAGATTCATATAAATCAGATCGTTATACATATATCTATAGATTTCTTAATCATTTTCCTTTTTTTTTTTAGCTTTATGAAAGCAAAAAGCAATTGCAGAATTCGCGCCCTTAGAAGCCGGTAAAAATGATGGTGATAAAGATTCAACTCTCGTTGACACAATAAAAAGACTGTCCTTATTATCGCAAGAGGTGGCGAATGCAGATTAATGCCTTTTCTCCTCAGAATTCTCCATGTTATAACAGTCGATTTCTTTCAATCTCATGTTTTTATACTTGATGTATTCGATACGAATTTTTGTACTTTTTATAATTGGCAAGAAATATTTATTATTATTCATTTGTGTAATAAAAATAAAAATTAATAAAACATTTACATCGAAATGTACGATTACGATGTACGGTGTGGTACATTTATTTAGTAACTTATTACAATTTATCCCTTTAATTTTGTTTTTTTCCTAATATTACCGCTGTATTTCCCCTCCTTTGTTTCATCGCATACCAAATATTCAACAAAATGTAGTCCTGCGGCAATTACGGAATGACGGCAAACAAGCATAATTATCTATGTAGAGCGATGTTTGTCAAGGTACAGTTCATCTGACGCGCGTCGAGTTGACTGATAATAAAGTGAAATTAACGGGTTAAGTCGAAGTCCATTAAAATTGTCTGTAATGTATGCAATTATATTGGTTCCGGGATTATAAGGCACCGTTCACTTCGATGCCCAATGAGTATATCATCCATAAATAATTTGCATGAGCATTTTGATGCTGGATTGGCAACATTGGAAGAATTAAAGTTTCGCAGCCACAATCCGTGCCGGAAATCGACGGGGTTGTGCAGGAGGTAATGGAGTGACAGCAGGAGAACCAATATAGTCGTACAGTCGAGTCTCGTTTATCTTGAGGCGCATGTATTTTGAGTTTCATTTATCTTAACGTGGGAGTCTTGTTTATTTTAAGTTCCACGCTCCTCTCCATGTTCCACAATTTTACCGTCACGCTAGAATCTAGAGTGGGCTTGGAAGAAATGGGAGGGATGGAGGTGACGTAATTCCAGTTGGCATGGCAACGGTGGCGGTAGTGGAGACCGCTGCCGACTTAGATAAACGAAGCTCGTTTGTTTCGGAGGACTGAAGATAAACGAGACTCGACTGTATTTAGTGTTGTTATATAGTAACAGAATTTTTTAAGTTGCGGAGAGGTCAATTAAAGTTTGTTCCTTCGTTAATCAGGTGTTTTCCAACCCGGAAACCAAGTTACACGTTAACAAATGTTGTTTTCGGTTGCGCACTTTAGCAAACAATAAAGTGTTATAACTAGGGTAAGATAATTTTGTCGTCCCAGCATCCGTAACAGCTGGAGCAGCCAACGGAACTCGGCACGCGCCTGTCCGATGCGATGCGTAAACATCTGCCGGGTGGCAAAACAGTTCAAATTTGGCTGCTCCAGCTATTAGGGCTATGCTAGGACGACACGATTATCTTACCCTAGTTGTAAGCTTTATTATCACATACATCCCTCGTTATGTGTACCATCCACTTGACCTCAGCCAATTTCTCATTCTTTTATAGGAAACTTCGGAGTCGTCTCATTCAAAATAACTTCATTAATCATGTTGGACGAAGAATCATTTTGGGAGAACTGAGCTATTATTTCCCCTTTCAATGTTGACAAAATTAATAGGAATTTCTACAACGTGTTTGCATCGTTTATATCTATACTTGGTAGAGATTACGTTCAAATTCCCCTTTTAACCACGTGACCAATTTTTATCAAATTTTACGAAATATTACAATACGAGGGGAAGAACAAATTTGAAATGAAAAGAAACACGGGGACGCTGTTATTAAGTGTACGTACACAACCGTTAAAAAGTATCCGGATAGACGCAGACTCGATCAACGCCAAAAGAAATAGGTCTTATAACTTGTTTTGTTTGCTTATTTCCTAACGGCTGTGTCCGTGCATAATCTGATAAACCGTAGAGGTCAGAAGTATGTTTGTAAGATTTTGTTAACAAATTGATTAGGATTTTCCGCGAAGAAGTCGTAGTATATAAAAGTAACTTACGCCGATATTTGGTGGAAATGGAATCACAATGTATTTAGCGCTAATAATTTGTTATCTTCTCTCATATTTATCCGTTCCAACGTCGCAAATTGGTAAGAAATAGCGTGCATCAGTCGATTTTGTAAGTTCCAAACTTATTTCTTGATCGGTGAATTAGGATGCAATGCGGAAGACTACAGTTGGAGGGATTTCAAATTCGGTTCCATACCGTACGACGCCTTTGAGATCGCCAAGGATGGAAAATATATCGCTCAAGTTTACGTGGATGGCGGTTTAGTACCGGCGACTATTTATCCGTATCTCGAATTTGCCGTGGCCGAGTTGTTTGGAAAAGTGGTCATCAAAGATAATATCAAAGTAAGTGTGTAAATTTCTAAAATCACCAGACGGTTGAGGCAATTTTCCGTTTTTCAAGAGTTTATGCGCCCCCGATCCGAGCAAGTTCTACTGGGATCCTGTAGATTTTTCTAAAACGGCCGGCAATCAATTGAGAAATATATTTGTGGGTGGATTTTATAAAAACGATTTTAAAGTGTTTGTAGGGGCGGCCTATCACGACGAGGAGTGGAAAGTGGGTAAAGTAATTCCGTTTGAGAATCCTTGGAAAGGACTCCGTATTTGGGATGCTGAAGGAAAAACTGTTAAAGTTTCGAAATTCAATATGTTAAAGTGTAACTCCACTGTTTAATAAATAGTTTTTTAGATAACATATGAATGCGTTCTTGTTTTTCATCGTAAATGTAAGTGTCAGCGAGTGATGCAATACGATTTGAAGCCGGAACACTGATATAATCGTGGAAGCTTCTGAGGCAAAAAATTAAAAGCCTTTTACAGGGGCGCCGAAATATCACCCCGATAACAACCGAACAATAATCTGAAGGCCGTTGTATCTTTGAGGCGAATAGGTGTCATATTGACTCAACTGCTAGAAAGACATAGGAAGAACTGTAACATCATGGTTTTTATACTTATCACACTGATTGTTTTCGTTTATATTCGCGTGATTACGAGAAATTCTTGTTTAAACAATACATGTATTGCACAAGGGATATTTAGAGTAAAATAGAAAGAATCAGAATCGGGACGTACTGATTCCAATGATCTCGGATTTGCTTAAATGACTTCCATGGTAGCCGAGGAAACGCAAATACCATGAATATTCCCTAAAAATAATTAAAACTGCATAACCGTTTCAGCTCCTATGAGACTTAGGAGGCCCGTTCTTCCACCAATCGACGAGTCTTGACGAGCTAGATTCTCCGAACGAAGAAGGTTTTATCCAGCGAGCGATAAGAGGTAAAGATTAAGAAATGTTAGATTAGAAATCAACGGGTCAAAATCTATCGAATATTTTAAACAGGAGCCAATGCAATGAAATTTTCTCTCTATTTTTGATTGAGTGAACGAGCAATTTTCGCAGCAAAGAACAAGGATGTACATGATTTAACCTTAATAATTCAAAACCAAATCATCGGTCCACTGTATTTCTTCAAATCTATCGACTGTGTAACAAACGAAGACGCAGCAACCAATTATCCCACTGAATTTTGAAACTTACTGAATGCGACTGGCATGCCACCGTACAATTTACAACCAAAAGTTGGCTTGGTCGTCATGGTGCTTAGAAATCTGAATCAACCAAGACTATGTAATGGAACGCGTTTGATGGTGAGAAAACTCATGGGCAATATAATTCACGCGACGACGCTCAAAGGAAAATTTGAAGATGAGGAAGTTCTCATTTCGAGAATTCCGATATGCCATTAGAATTTAAACGAATTCAATATCCGATTCGTCTTGCATTCACCATGACGATAAACAAATCACAAGGCCAATCCTTGAGTGTTTGTGGACTGAATATAGAAAATAGTTGTTTTTCTCATTGTCAATTGTACGTAGCACGTTCACATGTAGGTAAACCATCCGCTTTGTTCATTCTCGCGTCTGGCAACAAAACGAAAAATCTTGTGATATATACAAGATGCTGCAATGAAGATAATCGACACGAGTGCAACCCATTCCGCGAATAGTTTAACAGAAAGTTGTGCTACAACGATACCCGAATCATTTGGGTTACATTTAATAAAGCAAATGCTTTGCTCCCACATGAATTTGCTCCTTTTTGAACTTTTATTCAACTTAATTAATTTTATCTTAATATAAACAAGTTATTAGAACTGAAGTAACAACTTAAGACAACATCCATTAATTCTAAGGCGGTACGAAGTTCGCCGGGTCAGCTAGTATCTGTATATGTACATAAAAAGGGATCGTGATTTGTTCGGATGCTTAAAACTTGAAAACGACTGGCCCAAATTGTATACTTCCTTCTGCGGGTTCGTTCGTAATTGCTACGCGAAGGTTTAGGAAAAAGAAAAGTCGAAAAAAGTTTTCACCTAGTTGTATATAAAACCTGGTTGAAGTGAATACGTCTTGAGGGACACCGGACCAGCACGACCGTAAACGTTAGATTTCTAGCGTTAAATTTGGGCGGAGCCAGGCGCTCGCTTCGTGCGAAAGACAAAGAAAACACGAGAGAGAGAGTATGACGTGCGAGTGAGAGGCGATGCACCAGAGAAAGGATACGTGCGTGCTTGCTTCGTCTGAAATAGAAGGAGAGACAGAGAGAGGAGTATGATGTGCGAGCGGGAGGCGACGAGTCGAGCAGAGGGGATCAGAAATACATAAACATAAAAAAGAATAAAATAAAACATTATACATAAAAACACCTAAAAAAGATTTTCTACGACTTGTTAGTCCTACTGATTTCCAAATCATCAAATAACACGTGGAACCAAAACGCGATGACCTCCAAATAAGAAATACGACAATTTATGGGCATTCACTTCAGACGTCCGTAAACCACAGACACCAACTTGTTTTTTACAAATAAATATTTTACAAAATAAGGTAAACGAAAGTATTGGTACAATATTAACTTGGCGTGTGAACGTGTGTGAACCGATTAACTTCATTAATTTATGAATTATTTAATAATTTCATACCACTTAAAAGAAACTCCATACGTAGCTATCCTGTATGGAATACCTGTCAACATATAAGTAATATAAAAACTAAGGACTACTATCGCCGAAGATAAAGTATAAAAATAACAGTGACCTAATTAAGTTCAGGGAACTTCGCCTAAGAATTAAATTCAGTTCCAAGGAGCTTTATGATGATTATATTCATCGCGTGGAGGCGTCGATTAAGAGTGATCCAAGTCGATTCTGGTCATACGTGCGTTCGAAAAAGACCAATGCCGGAATACCCAATTTGCTTAGATCTGCTGACGATCAAGTCCATGACGACCCTGTAACCATAGTTAACGGGTTTTCCAACTATTTTCAATCAGTATACTCACCTTCCAGCAATTCAACCCTTACATCGGTTCATTCTTACCACGCATCAATAAATATTTCCAACTTCTCTTCTGATGATGTGCTAAAATCACTAAGAACTACTAAAAACTGCAATACTATGGGAAATGACAATATATCAAGTTTCCTTGTAAGAGATTGTGCTTACGCTTTTGTGGAACCACTTCACTTTCCGTTTAATCTTGCTTTGAGTAAGTCGGTGTTTCCTGATATCTGGAAAACTACTAGATTAACGCTAGTTTTTAAAAAGGGTCACAGGGAGTTTGTTGAAAATTATCGACCAATAGCCATCATTAATAACTTTGCGAAGGCCTTTGAGAGGTGTCTTTATGTGCATTTATTCCCTAAAGTTAGAAGTTCTATATCTATACATCAACACGGTTTCGTTGATAGACGGTCTACAGTGTCCAATTTAGCAATTTTTTCACAATATTTATGCGAGAGTATTGATACTGGTGGTCAGGTGGACGTCGTTTACACGGACTTCTCCAGGGCCTTCGACAGAATTGACCACCGATTGCTACTTTTTAAACTCTCTTCTTATGGCTTCGTGCCCTCATTGGTATCCCTTTTCCAGTCATATCTTACCAACCGGAATCATTTTGTCAACTATTTAAATCATCGCTCGGACACTTTCTCTCCGCCTTCAGGTGTGCCACAGGGAACTAACCTGGGACCATTACTTTTTTAATATTCATTAATGACCTGTGTGACCGGCTACAATGCGAAAAATACTCTTTACTGATGATTTGAAAATTTTCTTAAGGATTGGGACCATTGAGGATTGCAGGCTGCTTCAATCTCAGATTAATATTCTGAAACTGTGGTGTGACACCAATAGGTTACAAATGAATGTATCCAAATGCCAGATTTTAACATTCACAAGAAAAGTGAATCCAGTACTTCACACATACTACTTTGGTGAGCTCCCATTACAGAGGTGTGAGTCACTTAAGGATTTGGGTGTGACCTTTGATACCAAGCTTACTATTTGGAACCACATTTCTGAGATAACTCCTTCTGCATTAAAGCTATTAGGATTTGTAATAAGAATTACACGCAGTTTTGGATCTACACCTATTAATACAATTTTACATTTGTATTATTCCTTCGTACGTTCCACGCTTGAGTACGCTGCTCTGGTTTGGTCCCCTATTTATATCAATCAGGCTCGATTGCTTGAAATGGTTCAGAGGCGCTTTCTCAAATATTTATACCTTAAAGAAAATAGTTCATATCCGGCTCGGGGTTATCCTCACGATCTACTGTTGCGACAATTCGAAATGAACTCATTGGGAACGCGCCGGGATCTGTCAAGTATTCGTTTTTTGTATAATTTGCTTCATAATGGCATTGACTCGCCAGAACTGTTGAACAGAATAAATTTTTATGTACCTAGAATATCTTCTAGATCTCATGTGACTTTCCTCTGTCCCCGTGCATGTACTAATTTAATGCGCAAGTCTCCCATATACCCCCACTACCGGTAATATTAAATTTATCTTCTTCAAGACAATAGAATAAAATAATTGTATTTATGTTTTTCTTTATCCTTTTATCTTAAGATTACATTGTATATATACATATATTTGATATATCTCTTGTATTTTGTCCTGTAATTGGATTGTTCTGTAGGGCAAATAAAATAAATAAAAAAATAAATATATAAACACAGTCAGACGCAACAGGTATTATTACCATTTTTATTTGTTTTACTGTTCATTTACCGAATTCTCACAACCTCAACTCATCATATCCTACAGTGAAAGTAATATGCAATACTACTACATTATTCATCTAATATAGTAAAATACAATCTTTTTCGTCTTACTTACTTACTTCTAGTTTCAGTTCGTTAACAGGTTTATCGGGTTTTACCAAATACTACAGTGTGGGGAGCATTGTTATTAACGGTTATGTGCCTACATACACATCGATGGATACATATAGTCTGATGAATCCTAAAGTTCAGAAGTACGTTTGTAAGATCGTGTTAACAAACGTTCGGGATTTTCCGCGAAGTCGTGTATAAAAGTCATTCAAGCCGATAGATTTTGCAGATTGAATCATAATGTATTTAGCGCTAAGTTATCTTCTCTCGTACTTATTCGTTCCAACGCTGCAAATTGGTAAGAAATGGCTTGCGTCAGTCGATTTTATAAGTTTAAAACTGATTTCTTGATCGGTGAATTAGGATGCAATACGGAAGACTACAGTTGGAGGGATTTCAAATTCGGTTCCATACCATACGACGCCGTTGAGATCGCCAATGATGGAAAATACATCGCTCAAGTTTACGTGGAGGGAGGTTTACTACCGGCGACTATTTATCCGCATCTCGAACTTGCCGTGACCGAGTTGCTTGGAAAAGTGGTCATAAAAGATAATATCAAAGTAAGTGTGTAAATTTCTAAAATCATCAGAAGGTTAAGGCAATTTTCTGTTTTTCAAGATTTTATGCGCCCCCGATTCGAGCAAGTTCTACTGGGATCCTGTAGATTTCTCTAAAGCAGCCGACGGTCAATTGAGAAATGCTTTTGTGGGTGGATTTTTTAAAAACGATTTTAAATTGTCTGTAGGGAGGACCTATCACAACGGGGAGTGGAAAGTGGGTAAAGTAATTCCTTATGAAGATGTTTGGAAGGGACTCCGTGTTTGGGATGCTGAAGGAAAAAATGTTAGACTTATGCAATTCGATATGTTGAAGTGTAACTCCACTGTTTAATAAATATTTTTTTAGAAAACTTATATGCTTTCTTGTTTTTCATCGTAAATGTAAATGTCAGCGAGTGATGTAATTCGATTTCAAGCCGGAACACAAAGATATAATCGTGGAAGCTTCTGAGGCAAGAAATTCTTTCTACCGAAGCTACGTCATATCCAAGAATGAAGACGATATTATACAAGGGGGGACATCACCCCCAAAAAAGATTAGAAACAAAAACACACAGGAGCATGTCCTTAAAGGTTATATTTAATAACTATAAATTAAAAAAGGGTTCGATATGCGATTATAACAGTTAAATCAACAATAACGTAATAACTTATGCCAACAAGGGCACGCTTGGGCCTCGTGGATGCTGAAATAACGTGATTAATACGAAAGAGGTCGTGAACGGCAATCGGCTGAAAGAAAAAATGTATGATACGAGTAACTTTGAGTCCTGGTGCCTTCATCTCGAACAATGGCTGAAAACTGGCACGCTGGGGAACCTTCGATGTGCGTCGGAACAAGCGGCTATCGGCTGTGTGATATAAATGAAACCTCAAGTCCTGGAGCCTTGATTTCGAACAATGGAGTTGAGAACGGACACGCTGGGGGACTGCAGTAGGATTATCCACTGTATTACACACGTGTTTTACGAATTCGCGTTCTACAATTGAATTAATCGAGAGCGTCGATCGATTAGATTCGCGAAGAAAACGTAAAAAAGGTAAAAAGTAAAAAGTACCGAAATGCCGAAGTTGCAAAAGTTAAGCGTAAGAGCTCGAATGTCGGAAAGTGATGTTGCTGTGTGTTACGTTAATGGACTTTTGTTCTGGATTTGAAGTCTTTGCTTGCGTAATAAGACTAGTATTTAGTAAACCGTAATACTGTCGAATTCAGCTCACTGCACCATCTTGTTCTATCTTTTTTGCTACTACTCGTGCGCACAGTGAATCAAATGCGGCAGTGGCGTCCCTTTATTAACATACTCAAATACTAACATGACAACACAAATAATAAATAGTAACAGTAACAAAGTGCATTATCTTCAACATACTCCCCTATTGGAAAGAGCCACGTGGTGCTTGCAAATTATACGTCGGCTTCCGGTGGTGGACATAGTTTTGCGTAGGCTCTTCTTACTTCTCCGTTGTGAACCTTGATAGTTGTTACTCTGCCTACTCCGTCCTTCCCAGGATGCAATTGGATAACTCGGCCAATTTTCCATCTAGGTGGCGGAAGATTTTCATCTTTAACCAATACCATGGAAGCAATTTTCAGCTCTCCTTGCGTTGTCTTTTATTTGACTCTGTGCTGAAGTTCTGCTATGTATTCCTTCTGCCAACGATTCCAAAAGTGCTCCTGGCATTGTTGTACGTGTTGAAATCTTGTCAGTCGGTTTACCGGAATTTCCCTCAAATCCGAATCTGGAATCGCAGTTAGTGGTCTTCCTATCAGAAAGTGAGCCGGGGTAAGAGGAGTAATGTCGTTAGGATCGGAAGATAAAGGAGACAACGGTCGAGAATTTAGGATCGCCTCCACCTGTACTAGTACTGTGTTTAGTTCCTCAAAGGTAAGGTGAGTGTTGCCAAGAACTCGTCTTAAATGAAATTTGGTCTTCTTGATTCCGGCCTTCCACAAACCTCGAAAATGAAGGGAGTAAGGTAGAATGATATTCCACATGATCTGTTCCTTCGAACAGTAGTCTGCCAAGTGCTGTTCATGTTGGATTAGAAATTTCGCTAGTTCTTTCAGCTCTGAACTGGCGGATACGAAATTAGATCCGTTATCTGAGTAAATTTTACTTGGTCTTCCGCGACGACTTACAAATCGTCTTAGAGCCATAATGAATGATTCTTTAGTAAGGTCTGATATAAGTTCCAAATGCACAGCCTTTGCACTGAAGCATATGAATAATCCAATGTAGCATTTAGTAAATTTTGATCCACGGCCTTTACGATTTTTAATAAGGATTGGGTCGGCGTAATCAATATCTGTGACATTAAAGGGTGGTGCAGGTAGAACCCGCGCTTCTGGTAAGCGACCCATAACTGGCTGAATGCACTTTGGTTTATTTCGAAAACAATTTAAACAACTTCTGACGATCTGTTTGCTAAGGTTACGACCTCCAATTGGCCAGAATGCTTCCCTCAGAGAAGCTAGCATTTGTTGTGAGCCAGCATGTAATAACCTGGTCTGTTCATTTTCGAATAGTAGTCTGGTTAGTCTATGTTTTGAGCTTAATATGATGGGATGCTTTTTATCCTTTGAAAATTTAGAACTCTGCAAGCGATCTCCCACTCTTAAGATACCAGATTCGTCCAAAAAGGGATTTAGATTTAATATTTTACTCAGTTTATGAACTTCTGTTCCTCTATTTGACTCTGCGGAAGTTTAACAAGTGCCTCAAATGCTTTGTTGATTTCATCTGCCGACAAATAACTACAATTAATTAAACTACCTTTGTCGCTGCAATTATTCTTAAATCTGAACATCCAAGCGGTTACTCGTTTAATCTTGTTTAAATTTGAAAAGTCCTCAATACTATATTTTAATATCTCACTGGATGGGTACCCAGTTAGCCCTAAGTTTTGGCATTTTAATTCATGTTTAGCGTGAGTGTGTTTTCGTGACAATCATGCGTAGCTATATACTTCAATATCTCGCTGCTATTGACATAAAATTTTCGAAGTTTGAACTGACCTTGTCGTAGTATGTTGGATATATTTCTCGCCAGTAAGGCTGCTTCTTCAATAGAATATGATCCTGTAAGTAGGTCGTCCATGTAAAAATCTGATTTTATCCACTCTGCACAGAGTGGGTATTCGGCAACATTTTGTTCTGCAGAGAAGGATGCGGCTGTAGTACCGAAAGTCACGGTGTTCAGTTCGAAAGCATCTAAGTGCTTGTCTGGACTTTCACGCCACAGTATTCGTTGAAGACAATGCTGTGCTGGCTGCACTAAAATCTGGCGATACTTTTTCTCAACATCTGCAGCTACTACGTATCGGTATTGACGAAATCGCAATAGTATCGAGAATAGATCACTTTGAATTGTAAGCCCTTTATTCTGGATATCGTTTAGAGATATTCCAGTGCTTGTTGGGGCGGAGGCATCGAAAACAACTCGCAATTTAGTCGTGAGACTTTCTTCATTGACTACACCATGGTGAGGCATATAATAACAAATCTTGTCTTCATTGTAACGTTTTTTAAATTCTGGTTTGTTTTCCAATTTAGTTTCCAACTACAGAAATCTGCGACGTGCATATTCATAGGAATCCCCTAGACATTGCAGTGTATCTTTGAAAGGTATCGTGACTATAAATCGTCCGTGTGTTGAACGCACTAAGTTTTCCCTAAAATGTTTCTTGCATTGCATCTCCTTTTCTGTCCAAGGTGTTACCAAGGAGCAGTCGTCCACCTCCCAGAATTTTGTAAGCGGATTTTGTATATCAATATCTCTACTAAAATTGCAAATAACTGAGGAATTTGGAATTTTCCCTAAAGGTCCTGATACAATCCAACTGAAACGTGTATTTTGTAAAATTGATCTGTTTGACTCTAAAGATATCTGTCCAATACTTAAAATACTCCAAAATAAATTTACACCTATTTTGCCTGGTTCAAAAAATGATGGATCAACTAACTTTATATTCTTCGGTATTCTTTGGTATTCTTTAGTATTATTATCAGATACATCCAATAATACACTCGGCAAATTCGTCGTGATTTGCGTGATGACAAAGCAATTTGTTTGGGCTGAGTATTTGTTGGGCAACGAGCTAATTGTAATTTCGCATTCAAGGTCAATGTTTGACTTGCTTTGATTTAATCCAAGAACTGTACTGTTTGCATTTGACGTGTTCAGATTCAACCGCTTGTGTAGCTCACCTGTGATGTAACTGGATTAAGAGCCTAGCTCGGATGGTGTGCGCATTTTTCTTAGCATCCATGATTTCGATATATGCGGTGGACAGCAAGACATAATTGTTCGCTACGCAAGCTGATAGTGTGGTGGACGCATTCACATTTTCCCTTGATATACTGACTCGTGGGTTTGAATCATGTAGCAGGGCATGCTGCTTCCTGTTACGTTTCTTGCATGTGCCACTGCGACATACCTTACTGATATGCCCTGGTCGCAGGCAATTTAAGCAAAGTCTTAAGCCGAAAATCTGATCAACCCTTGTTTTCCTTACTCAAAAACTCTGAGCAATTTTTTCCATTAATTCAGGCATGAACCAGAATGCAATTAGGTTAACCAAACTGCGATATCGTAAAGATCTCTTGAAACACTTGCTAACATCTGAAGAAGAAGACATATCGAAATGCCTAAAAAGCTTTTACATTAAAGGACGCATTGTTTCTTTTACATAATTCTTGGGAGAACGTATCTCAAAAAGTTCGACAAAAGTGTTGAAATAACATTCCTTCTCATTCGTTACAGCCTGAGTGGGAAGACTCTGAGGATTGTATTCCATTAAGCGTATTAAGAGAAAAGTTGATCGCGGCATCATTAGAATCAGGACATGAAGAAGACATCACAATCATGTTAAACAATCTCGTTCAAAGTGGTGATCATGTTACAGAACTAGAAGTAAATCAGTGGATAGGTGGAGATAACAATCATCTGCTTGCAGACGACGACCTAGTTTCAGAAGAAGCACATTAGGCTATCACTGATCTTCAAAAGTTCATAAGACACGAAGATGCTTTGAACAACAATGGGCAAAAGACAATAATGCTAAAACTAATGAAATAGTAGCCCTTGAGGTGCTTAAAAGAAGAGATAACAAATAAAATCTTGGAAAGAAAATGTCTGCAATCAAAAATTACACATTTTTTGAATGAAATATGTATGTACTATAGCCAGAATTACAATGCTAAGTTTCTTGTTCCTTGTGTTTATATTTCTTATTACCTGTTTATAATGACCTATTCTTTTTCTAATAATTAAGTATGTATAATTATAAATATGTAGTGCTATTTATATACAACCACGCTGTGTGAGTACTTTTGATAAATGAATTTGATTAAACGGATTTTCGCTTATACGGATTAAAGCCTGCCTCAATTAATCCGTTTAATCAAAGATGTACTGTAATTTTATTTTCTTTACCTTCTTCATGACATCATAACTGTTGCGGTTTTTTCTATACGTACACCAGTAGTACCATTGAATATGTTATTCATAATCATCTTTAGATTCATTTATTTTTCACAGAATAGATAAACAAATCTTGAAAAGCCATCCTTGCTGAGCACGGGTTTTTCTGACATGTTATGCCCTACTTGTTAGTGTTTTTAGTAGTTTATACAGGTTTCATATTATTTGTTGTTGTTTCTTCTTCTTGGATAAGCGATTAGCAATGTTTTGGTTTATTATCTGACTTGCGCTGTTTAATTTGTAAACGTAATCTCATTGCGATAAGAACGTGCCGGGCGCGAGAAAATCATATAAAGAAAACAAATAGCAGTCCTGTTGTTTAGTTGAGATTCACGTTAACAAGAAAAGAAGTCAAACGACCTTGCGAATATATCGCGCCAAGGCCTTCCCTCATCAGCGGCGCCTCTTATTCCATCTTCTACCGCGATGTCGAAATTGTCTTTTTCGTTTCTTTAGCGTGTATCGGAAGTATTCTAAATTGTGGTAAGTATTTGTAATTTTCCTTTGTCTTTAATAGTTGTATGGAATAAAGTTTTAATGAAATATGTACTCAAATATATAAATTTACATACATAGTTGCTGTCATGCAAGACGTTTATTGGAGAGATTACAAACATGGTGATATACCGTACGATGCCATCGAAGGAGCTGTAGGAAAATATGTCGGTCAAGTTTATTACCATGGTCATGGAGTTTTACCCGCTACCATATATCCCCATCGAGATGCGGTCGTTGCCCTTTACGGTAGCAGGCTAACGCTGAAGGAAAATATTAAGGTAAAAAAGATGATTTCCAACAACTACAAATGAAAGGAGAAAAGTGGGAAAATTTTCAACTTCATTTCCAATGGAAAAGCACACATTCTAACTATCACTCGTTCCATAAGCACAGCACAGTGTATCACTCTGCACTAGTGAGGATGACAACTTAATTAATTCAATCGCTCAACAGGTCTCGGGGGCTGGAGTGCGTTATCCACATTCAGTTTTGTGTTGTAAGACTGTTTGTCTCTATTCTTTTTGTCTCTCGCCTTTGTTTTGCAGTCTTTAAGTTCCATTTTTCTCATATCTTCTTCTACACTTTTACTCTATCTTCTCTCGGCCCGCCTCTTTTTTCTCCCAATTGGTTTCCTCTTCGTTACCAGGTTCAGCATTCGTTCATTTGACATTCTCTCTATATGACCTAACTATCTAAGTCTTTGTATCTATATGCGCGTTGGTTCCTTGTACAGTATTTTCAATCCCTCGTTCGTCCTTCTTTCCCAGCTCTCTTCTCTTTTCCTTCTTCGACAGATATCCTCTTCCGTTTTGTTTAGTATTCACGTTTCTGCTGCATATGTTACTGTTGGTTTTTGCCTTGCTGGAACATACATATTTGGAGCTCACCAGTGACTTAAAGCTGCCAAATTTTTGATTTCCTTTCATTATTCTAGCTCTAGTTCTCGTGGCCTTTCTCTTGTATCAGTACCCCTCCCCTCAAGTATATAAACGGGCTCACCCTCTCGAAATTATATTCCTCCTCTCCTTGTACCCCCTAGTCAAATTTTCGGTGTTTTCTTCTGTGCTTCCCATTACCATGTATTTTGTTTTTTTCCGGCTTAATTTCCAATCCGTATCCTCTTGCTTCTTTTATCAATTAGAGAGGGATGACAAATTTATATTTGATTGTATTAAAATTCATGTAATCAAACCAATCCTCGCTTTATCTTTGTATCCTACATTTTATGTTTGTATAATTGCTTTTCTAGATATTATGCAGTCCCGTACCGAAGAAGCTTCATTGGGCGTACGTAGATTTTAACAAAACTAACGAGAGCGATATGAAGGATGCCGTTAAAGGCGGTTTCCAAGACGGCTACAATTTGTTTATCGGTCTTACGAAGCACGAAGACGAATACAAGTTCGGAAAGGTGGTGGACATCGATAATTTCGATTTGAAGGGATTGTACGTTTGGGATAGAAACGGAAAGAAAGTTAGGGTGTTGGGATTCCACGTGTTGAAATATAACCTCACTACGCCAGAAAGCGACGAATATGCTATATATAAAACGTGACCTATTTTGATTGTAACATTTTGTTCGGAATAAAATTGATTTTTGTATATGCTTTATTTTTCTTCGAAAAAGAGTGGTTCGCTCTTTGTTCACGAGCTAATGTTTTGAGAGAGAGTTTATCACCTCCCTTTTACAGACAGAAATGTTTTTTTGCTTTTTCTGGTGAATCGTTGTGTTCCGATGCCTCATTTATTCTATTTTAATGTTTTGAAATAGATCGAAAGCCCTCTCTATTTGAACGCGAGGACTTGCCCCGGTTTCGGAGGTTGAATGGAAATTTAAAGCAATCCACGACGATATACCAAAATACTTTACGACTGGTTCGGTGTAATTGACATAAGAAAGAAGGTGGAGAAGAACGTGCGGAAAGCAGAGAACTTTGTTGTCTTTTGTAAACCACACTCTCGATATTCCGTGACAGTCCCTACTCTGATATAGAGCGGTAACTAGACCAGAAAACAAATTTAAAAATCTTGTATCAAGATTTTGAGAAAATCGGCGATGCATGGGAAATATTTTCGTAGACGTACGTCAATGAAGTAACAATTTCGAAGTCGCTGAAGATCCTGTTCTGAATGGATTTCGCAATATCACCAATAATTGCCTACTTTCGTGATTAGATAGTGGACAATTCTCCCCTGAAGAACAGCTAATTTCTGTACAGGAGCAGCGCTGGATCATTAAATTGTATTTAGGACGAGAATTGTATTATTAAAAGCAGGAATTGCATTAAATTAGCACGACCACCGCACTTGCTACATAGTAAGTCGACACGCGATTCTTGTATTGTGTACATTGAATAACCGGTGGTGCTTTTGTACGGGGAGTAGTTGCTTTTCCTTACCTATGTTAACTGAAATTAGGGGGATACTATGAAATCGATGTTTTCGAATCTCCTCGAGGTTTTGAAGGTGGTATTTGCAACAGAATATTACTTTACGACGACGATGTGAAATTCAAACGATTTTTACTAAGCACAACTTCCGAAAAATATGCAAAAACTCGCTCAATTTGTTTACGAAAAGTGTCAGGTAAGGAAACATTGCTAACGTAACGGATGTATGACCTGGATCGGTGAGAGCTATACGTCCAGTTTAAGTTCCTATTTGCGACTACACTTTTCGCCTCCGGCAAGATTTTTGACAAATTCACAGGGAATTCCTCCATTTCTCAAAGAACGTTGTATAAAAGGCATCGCTAATACCCTCGACGTATCGTTTCGATTAGAGAAAGCAATTCTTACCTGCGATTTTAGTTTTGAGTCCAAAAATATGCTCCGCAGTCAAAATGATCACATTTTCTAGGATATTTAGAATGAATCTTTCAATCTCGCAAATATCTTTGAGATATTATAAAATCATCGCTAACGAAACCAAAGTTTGGTTTGGATCATTGTAAAGGATCCTTGAGTCCAATTTAACACGTTCCCTGCCCAACCAATTTTGCTAATGGTCAAATTTTCGTAATTAAATTAAGTAATAAGTAAAAGAGTTATCTGGCTTTTGAATGGTAATGAATTTTTGCGGCTCCCCTTGAAATTTAAACACAAATTTTTCAGCACAGATCATGATTATCATATTTCAGTACATCGCAGGGGCACCAGCAGTCAAATTTTTACAAGATTTGCGTCTAAGTGATACATTTTTGATAGCTATGGCCCCTGACATGTGAATACATTGCGGCCATTATATTTGATGGCCAAGACTTCAACGGAAATATCACATGGCAGTGTTAAGTTTTAATTTGAGCCTAAGATTTCGGTTCTTACACCATCGAATAGAAAATAAAAATATTGTGGCCGGTATTACGTTTCAGCCGTCTACAAAGGGCGCCGTTAAAGTTGTTACAAAAATTAAGAAAGAAAAAACGATTTTTGGAAGAAACTGTTTTATTACTTTTCAAAATATTCGCTTTTAAGATTTATGCACTTTTGCATGCTTTCAAACCAATTTTCAGAACAAGCTGTCTACTTTGACGTTGGTATTGCAAAAACATGGTTCTTAACGTCTTCGACGGCTTCTTGAGGTGTTTAAAATCGCTGTCCACGAATTTTTGTTTGATATTATGGAACAGAAAGAAATCACTGGGCGATAAATTAGGTGCCTATAGGCAATGATTAATTCGAAGTTTTTCTCCTCCAAATAATAAATTGTTTGAACGGCTGTATGAGAGCTGGCATTGCCACGATGTAGAATGATGTGACGTTTTAGGTTGCTTTTCCTAATTTCGTCGGTGACTTCTGGCAAACAAATTGTTGTATATCAATCATCATTAACTCTTTTTCAATCCTCTAAAGCAGGCATGGGTAACCCTCGCCCTCGGGGGCGACGTGCGGCCCTCGAGTACGATTTTTCCGGCCCGCCATTGCATTTTTCGTTACACATTAGCACGGCCCGTTAAACTTGCTTCATAAGGATACTACAAAAATGTATATTTTTCAAGATTACTCGTAGAATAAAACTTCTTAGGCCCCCTACAAAAAGAGGTTGACCTTGCCTGCTCTAAAGGAATGGTTATCACCAGTGATGTTCCCATCATTTTTTTGAGAGTATACTACCAGTAATCCATTATATGTCTGATGTTTTTTTATTGGAGGTGATGGGGGCCAAGAAGCAACAAGAAGATAATCTGAAATTTTTAGTTCGTAGTAAAAGATGAATTTCTCTTTGGCATATCCAATGGCTGCGGCTGTAAGGCTTGATTCAGGGTATACGCCAAAAATCTCCAAAAATTCTTGAGAGTAGACCACGTATATGTAGTATACCCTATGGGAACACCACTGGTTATGACATGTCGAGTACAACTGAAGAAACAAGCGATCATTTTCTCGGAACAACTTTTGTGGGATTCAGTTCATCTTGAACAGCTAAACAGTGGATTGCTGCTTAGTTTCCTGTTCAGTTCTTTTCAGCATATCCTTACACCAAGTAAAACTAGACTTCTTTTGAGCTTGGGTCCAATTATGCGGAAATCATCGGGAAAAGATCTCTTTCCACAGCTAAATGCTCAAGCAAAATCGAATGTATTGCAGTCTCCGATCTTTCTCAATTATGTTGTGCACAGCATCGATGCTTTTTGGGAATAACAACCGATTTTGGTCGATCTTCAACGAAATCATGCAAACATATTATAAGCAGTCTTATCTGGTAATGGTTCATTGGCAAAAGTTTAACGAAGCGATCCTGTGCATTGCTATTGAATTAGGCTTTTATTGAAATCGTAAAAAATAATCAAACGAAAATCTTCACGTAAAATTTCTATTCTTTCACAAAATTGCTTCTTTCGTATTACCAAAGAAAATGCATGCAATTCCCTTTTATAGAATAAACAATAAGTGTGTCCTAAACTCCGCGAAAATGCGTCCATACCATGGCAAAGGCTCCTCTATCTTCAAATGTCTGTATATGAATCATTCTTTATTGCGGAAGTGAACACATGATAGTCTGATAGTGTTTAGCTTAGCGGATGTGGTAGACGTGACAATACATTTCATCCGAGCTACAATAGTTCTTGATAATACACAGCCTGTGAAAATTTAAATCATATTTGAAGTTTGCTGATTTTAGACGTTCTTTCTTGATGATGATGACAGATTTAAACAATTAAAAACAATAAGCTGTGTAATACAAAATATCTAATATCTATGAAAATCCACCGGACTGATAGTATGGTATTTGCTTGTAGGTGAATGCTGGGATAGGGCAATAAATAAAGACTAATAAGTATTATAAAAGCAAGTTCTTTTATTTTATATCATTTGCACAAGAACACCCCCGTTTTCAAGAACAGATGCATGCCAACTTGCTTAACGCATTAACATCCCAAGACTATATCTTAAAGGCACCGATACATCTCACTCTTATGGAGGCCAGTTTCCCTTTTAAGTACATGATTTACGACGGGCCTATGTGTTTAGGTATCAATTCATTTTTGACGTGTATTATTGGCGTGCGTCGTTCGACTCGCATTGAAGATCGTGAGAATATATAATAAAGACTAATAATTATTATAAAAGCAAGTTCTTTTATTTTATATCATTTGCACAAGAAAGAACACCACCGTTTTCAAGAACAGATGCATGCCAACTTGCTTAACGCATTAACATCCCAAGACTATATCTTAAAGGCAACGATACATCTCACCCTTATGGAGGTCAGTTTCCCTTTTAAGTACATAATTTACGACGGGCCTATGTGTTTAGGTATCAACTCATTTTTGACGTGTGTTATCGGTGTGCGTCGTTCGACTCGCAGTTAAGATCGTGAGAATATAATTATTCCACTTGAGTTTTCCAACAGTGAATATTTGCCTGTTTCTAGACACTTTTCTTTCAAAATTCCTGTGGATGATTCGTTCGTCGATTGTTGTGATTATTGCGATTCAAAAAACGATAATTTGGACTTTAAAAGGATATCAGAGATATCGACGAGCTTAGCAAAATAAATTTCTTCAAGGTAATGTGGTTTCCAAACATCGGGCACATTACCTTATCAGAGTTCTCCCAAATTGTCTTTGACGTTCGGTATTGACACGTTGCGATTCATAACAATCTTCACTGTCATCAAATATCTAGTGTAATTAAATCAATATCTTTTCGTTTGGTCCTCGAAGAATTTTTGGAAAAGTTGACGGATAGTGATTTGCAACTAGAACGAAGTGATCAATTTTCACGAAGTTTTCGGCAACGCTGTCTGAACATATCGTTGTTTATTTCAAATAAGTGTTTGGAATTAAAAATAAACAAAGAAATTATATAAGTTATACCAACACCTTCATCGCTTGATGCATGCACGTATTTCAGCATTTCAAATTTGATGATCTGCAGCGAGTTCGAATTCCAAATCCAAAAACTTTTCCAACGATAGACACCACCTTTCCTATCTTCCAGTCTCCTTCGTGGTAAGATTTTTCTATAAACGCATTGAAGTCGCTGTGGTAGTAACCATCTTGAACAGCGCCTTTCATTTGACCATTTGACTTGAAATCAACGAGAATCGCAAAACAATTCACTTTGGAAGGGACTGCATAAAATCTAAAGCAGAAACAGCAGTTGATAATATTAAGTGGGTACTCATCGACATTAAATCTACTTTAGTAATAGTTGATCAGAAGAGAAATTAAGAATCAAAAGCCCACAAAATTTTTTCTTTGGAAATTCTAACAAACTTCTAGGAAGGTCTTTGCATATTTGCTAACTATCCGTTTGCCACCTAATTCGGCAATCACGTATTCCAAATGGGGGTATATCTTTGCGATCAGCGCCACGACGATGACGATGACGTCAAAACGGCCGTGCTGCAGATTTCTCTGAGGATGGACTTCAGAAGCTGGTTGTACGATGTGGTAAGTGCCTTACTATTGGTGGAAATTATGTTGAAAAGTAGATTAAGGCACAGATTTTCTCTCCCTCTTTGGCTTTCTTTCCCTTTATAGGTTGGTCTTTTACGAAAATGGGCGTTCAAATCAAAATGCATTTCGTGCACTTTGTGAGCTTTTTGGAGTATAATCGATTAAATGTGTACACAATCGGGGGAATTGTGCGCAAATTTCAGCAAACCGGATCTGTAGGAAATGTGAAAACACTTGTGCATGTTCGCCCAGTTCGTTCTGCGGAAAACATTGCTGTTGTTCGCGATAGTGTGGCAGAAGAGCCATCAACCTCGACTCGTCGTCGTGCCCAACAATTGAGCATCTCACGAACATCACTGATGCGAATTTTGAATAAAGATTTGAATTTATACGCTTACAAAGTTCAATTGACCCAAGCCTGAAGCCTACTGACCATTTCAAGCGTCGTCAATATGCCGAATGGTCGGTTGAACAGACAGAACTGAATGGTGACTTTACAAAGAAAATCATCTTCAGCGACGAGGCACACTTTCACCTCAGTGGATTCGTAAACAGAAGCAGAATTGCCGCATTTGGGCAAATGAGAATCCACGAGTGATTCTTGAAAAGCTGATGCATCCACAAAGAGTGACTGTTTGGTACGGTTTATGGGCTGGCGGCGTCATCGGGCCGTACTTTTTCGAAAATGAGGTCGGCCAAGCAGTTATCGTGAATGGTGTTCGCTATCGCGAGATGATAATAGACTTCTTGTGGCCAAAAATTGAGGATATGGACCTGGACGATATGTTCCAACAGGATGGTGCCACTTGCCACACAGTCAACGAAAGAATGGCTATTTTGCGCGAGAAATTCAATGGCTGTGTTATCTCATGTCGTGATGATGTTAATTGGCCGCCACGATCATGTGATTTAATACCGTTGGGATTCTTTCTTTGGGGATATTTAAAAGAAAAAGTGTAGGTCAATAACCCAAGAACAATTCAAGAGCTAAAGGATGAGATAATTCGGCACATTAACGACATTGAACCTCAATGTCTCAGAGTCATTGAAAATATGGACCATCGGATAAAGGTATGCCACCGAAGCCGTGGCGAGCATTTCGCTGATATTTTGTTTCACATATAATTGTCATAGATCCTTCTATTATAATAAAAATATTAAGATAATTCTCTGAAAACATTTTGTTTTATTTACAATTAAAATCGTGCGTTTTGGTTGGACCACCCTTTATAAAATATCTCCCTTTTTGTATCTTTAGTGAGGTGCCTATTCCAAATCATCCCATGTAGAGCTGTAATGGCCCTCTTTCCCTCTCACAGGTTTTCTTATAAAAACAGTATTGTTGAAAAAATTGCACTAGTATGGCGAAATAAAAAAGTTACAGCAAAACTCCTACAACTTTGGAAACAAGCCTCGTATATGGTGGTTTCAGACGTGTTAATGCGATAATATCAAAACTTCCAACGTTTACAGTCTGTCTCTTATTTTCTATAGAGCCTCAACCTCCAAATATTACTGATACCATTTACGAGTATTCAAGTCTTAGGTCGTTACTTGATATTGGTGATAACCTAGTTACACTTTAAATGCCCGGAACTTCATATAAAACGTAACAAAAAGAAACTCCATATTTGCACTTTTACGATTGTAAAATTAGCTTAGCGATGTAGATTGGAACATTATGTTCGAGCATACGTAAGATGTGATAAGGCACATTTTACATCGCGGGATTCCTACTTTTCTTGTTTTGATCAGCAACCGGACCAATGAATGTTTACGCTACATATTACTAAGGTTATCAGTACCTTGTTCGATCATCGTCTCAGTCGTTGTGCAGAGTTGGTGTAGTTAATATAAAACTGGTTGCGAATTTATTTTCGTGATCTTTTCGACGGCCAGCCTTCCTTATATTTTATTTTCATGTCATTCGTGCCCTGTTGACTTACCTGTTTCAGGAGTGACTAGGCTTTTATGTTTGGAATGATGTATATGAAGATCGTGTATTTGTTTCTGATCGGGATCGCCAGTGGCGTTCAAGCAGGTAAGAGAAAGTATATTGCATTATTAGCTGATGCGTAAATACTAAAATTTCGTATTTACGTATCAGCGTCGTATTTAGGAACTAAATACAAGTTTCAAGCTACCAGTCACCACTTTCAATATTTAGTAAATTCGTCAGAAGAAATAATTATACTTCAGTGATAATTGACTGCGATTTTCCTTCAATAATTTTCCCCGCCAAAGTAAGACAATCAAGTCCAATACGAAATCCAACCGAATTTTTTTTAAATATTTAATTTATTTGTTTAAAAATTAGGGGTCACTTCCCAAGACTTTTACTGGAGGGAGTACTCTCACGGGGTCGTGCCGCTTGATGCCATCGAAGGCAGGGCTGGAATCTACATTGGGCAGGTTTACTACAATAATCACGGCCTTATTCCAGCTGCGATTTATCCACATCGTAATGCTGTCGTCATGGTATACGGAACGAGGCAAAATATTAAAGAAAATATCAAGGTAAATATTATTTCGTGACTCAAAAACGTTTTTCGGTATCCAAGTTGTCATCTTCACTAGAAAACCACGAAAATCACGTATTACTATCATATATTGCACTCCAACGATTTTATTATCGTGGAAGTTGTTTAAGTTTGATCCTGAATTACACGTGGCAATGGCAATTTTATTATTTTATTACAACGAGTATATCTAGACCCCAGGCCATCTCAATCCTCCGTTTGCCGAATGTGGTTTGTCTGCGGCAAAATGATAATTTTCTTATTATTTTGTTCATAATTTCGGCCGTCACAGTATACAACACCTTTCATGTATCTGAATAGTGACTGTTTTCCCCATTCAAAACCGTTTTTCAAAATTTCAAATAGTTGCTACATGGCAATATGCTGTGCTGGACTTCGCCCGGTCAAATGAGTAACAATATTTGCAATGTTTCTCAGTTGATCAGACTCGTAGACTGTTTAAAAAAGTTTAGGTATGGAATTAGTGCAGGAAAATATGCGAAGGAGAGTTGATAAACATTTGGCAAACAAAATATGCCCACTTCGGGTTTGAGGTTATCAGGCATCGAAGAGGAGGTCGTGCCAGAACCACAGTCAGGTAAAGAAGGGAATTGCAAATATTGCGAAAGAGGAAAGACTCGTGCTTTGAAGTGCGTACTTCTTAAGGGACACCGGACCAATCGAGCGTAAGCGTTAAATTTGATCGGAGCCAGGCGCTCGCTTCGTGTGAAAGACAAAGAAAACAAAAGGGAGACTGTGCTGTACGAGCGAGAGGGGATGAGCCGGAGGAAGGATATGCACGTGCATGCATGTATGATGTGGCAGCGGGACGCGACGAGGCAGGCAGAAAACAAGTGAGAGAGCCAAACTATTGAAATTGCCAATTCGTTAACGTTAAACCATAATAGGTGCTGCGTTCAGAAATACATAAATATAAAGAAGAAAGAGTAAAATAAAACATTATACATGAAACCTTCAAAAAACAATTTATACATCCTAATCATAATGACTCCAGAATCATCCAGAATCACACACTATACATAAAATATCCGGAAAAGATTTTCTACAACCTAATCTTATTTACGCGATGACCTTCAAGTAAGAAATACGACAATTATTGGGTATTCACTTCAGACGTGCTTAAATCACACACAGCATATTTTTTGCCAAATTTGTAAATCTTGGTTGCCGATGAACCACATTATGACCTGCCACAAAAATTGTTTGGAAAACGATTCGACCCCTCCACATTGTGCATAAATTTTTTAATATATTTTTTATAATAATTTGTATATATTTAAGTAAACATTCTTATAAGGTAATTATATTTTCATTTATTTAGGCGTTCCTCTCAAATTTTGGAGAAAATGTATTAATTTTGTAAGCCTTTCTTCAAATTAAATTGACACAAGAAAACAGTGTTTGAAAGCAATCCTGTATTAGGCATATACAGTATGTCTCTTAAATAATGAGATTCTAGTAAAAAATAGCGCCACCTAGGAGTGAATGATATCATTGGAAATATACATCTTTCCTTTTTCAAACACACTCAAGTTCATGTACATAAATCGGATGAAGAGCTAATAATTTTGTTTTAAACTGGGAAAAACATGTACTGAAATTTATAATTTATTACAAGAAGTGGTGTTATGATGATGAGTGTATGAGTAGAGCAAGAGTATTTTGCGTGGAATTGAAGATTTAAAGATAATCGTGAGGACTTGGAAGACAATGAAAGGCCTGGTCGTCCGCAATACCGAAGCCATTCAGAATTAGTCGAAAAAGTGCGTGAAATCGTTGCTTTGGATGGAAAATTCACTGTTAGAATGATGACTGAAGAGTCTAATGCAAGTAAAGACACGATTTGGAAAATTTTAGGTGATGATTTGAAGAGAACACGAGACGTTCGTGGAACACACTCGAAAGATATGATTAAAACCGCCAAAAAGAACAAAAACTTCTTGGAATCCATTGTAACTGGTGAGGAAACGTGGTGTTTTAAGGACGATCCTCAAACAAAGCGTCAAAGTATGGAATGGAAATCCAAAGGAGGACCGAAAGCCAAAAGAAATGCGTTTTCAAAAGTCAAGAATCAAAACAATGTTGATTACTTTTTATAATTCAAAGGGTTTAAGATATAATTAGTACCTGAAGGTCAGACGGTAATCTGAGAATACATGATAATGCACCGCCTTATAGAATCGTCGCAGTCTTTGACTAAAAATCCATTTGTGTCATTGACCACCCTCCAAATTCACCTGATTTGTCACCATGAGACTATTCTCTCCCTTCCCTAAGCTGGAATTGGCCATGAAGGGATGATTTTATGATCATGTTCCAGCGATTCAAACGGCCGTGACAGGTGCTAATGTATTGCATTGAAGATAGCACGAAAATCGGGTTATTTAAAATATATACTGTGTTTTTATGCGAAATTAGCACTGGAAGGCATGTTGATGCCCTTCAGAGGCTATTTTGCTTTGATCTCCACCGACCACACCCGATCGAAAGTGTTCCAGAAATATCACCCGACAGAAGGAAGATTAAGACATAAGAAAATTGCGCCCTTCTTCGTTTACAAACTCTTCTATAAATTTGAGTAAATATAATTTCTGGTATCCTTTTGAGCCGGCCGTTAAACCGATATTCTCTATATCACAAATCTCCTAAAATTGTTTACTCTAAAATCTCCCGTGCGACGCCATTTAAAAACGAAGTTACAACTTAAATTCTTTTTTCAGATCCTTTGCAGTTCGGAAAAGAATCTGTGTTATTGGGACCCAGTGAATTTCGCCCAGAATTACACAGGACAGATGATCAACGCCGTAAGGGGTGGCTTTCAGGACGGACAAAGCCTGTTCGTGGGTATCACCCAGCACGAAGGCGATTGGAAGATTGGAAAAGTTAAGGATTACGATAACGAGAACGAAAGGGGCTTGTACGTTTGGGATAAGGCTGGGAAGCACGTTAGAATAGTGAACTTCGAATTGCTCAAATGTAATACGACTGTCTTGCCCATTTTTGATATCGACGTGAGAAGTTCGTAATAATTTCGATGAATTTTGAGTGTGTGCCTTGTGACTTATTCGATTAAATATGTTTTGGAAATTGTTACTTGTGTTTGTTACTATGTACGTTTAATGTTAAATAGTGAAAATAAGAAAATCTGACTTAACAGAAATAAAGTGCTTTACATCTGTACTATATCAATTTAGATCTTAACAAAACATATATATTTCGTGATGTAATCTAAATAGTGTCGAATCTTCCTAAGTCAACCCTTCCATAACTCGAATTTCTTCCAATTCTTCAGTTGGTTGGACTGCTGGAATGCCATTTTAATAACTTGCTCGAATCTGAACAGTTGTAGTTGAACAATTTGGAGTGGCAGGTATAAATTTGACTTTGAGAGGTTCGATTATACTTATCTTTTAATTTTGCTTTACCACTGTGACCACTTTAAACACAAGCATGATAATTCTACTTTTGAAATATATTTGGTTGAGTTAATTTGTTGTTTCAATGATCTAAAATGAAAATGGGACCTTTGCCGCTGCTGGTTGGGCGCTGAACGTTTCGCCGTCGGGTGTATTTCCCGCAAATGGTGGTGTACACGAACAATGATTGTGTACACTTTGGGGAGGAGGCGCAAAGCGCCAATTATTCGTACGTAAGTACTGCGAGTAGATGTAGATGTAGCTGTAGATGTAGCTTGAGGTGGC
This sequence comes from Chrysina gloriosa, assembly GCA_038088585.1. NCBI lineage: Eukaryota > Metazoa > Arthropoda > Insecta > Coleoptera > Scarabaeidae > Chrysina > Chrysina gloriosa. The sequence goes on along the minus strand of CM076093.1, from coordinate 20,971,069 downwards.
ACTGATGCCTGTTCCACTGCGACCTTTCCAGATCTATTGTGGTCCACATGCCTCCTTAGAATACGTTCTCCAGCTTTATTCCTTTAATTATACTTAACAGCTTTGACAGCGGTTCTTCCGCATATACATGTATTTTTAAAGCCGACTTGAAGGCCTTGCTCCGTAATGCTGTTATATGCCTCTATAAGAGAGTCCTGGCCTGCCTTAAGCTTTGCCGACTCCGTCTGGGTGGCTGGCGGCATACTACCGCGATCCTCTCCAAAGCAGCCTCTTTGAAGATTAAACCTTCTGACCCCTTGCCTTTCGGAAGACCTGCGGGAGTACTGCCCTCCGATCTCGTCTTTTTGGACTTCCGTCTTTTTTACGTTCAGTAGCCTCTACCGTCTGAGGCCTAACTTTCTTATCTAGACTAAACCTGGTCCCTTGTGCATGCCTAGTGAAGTTGGCCTTGATTATGGCTTTTTTAGCCTGTAACAAGTGCAAGAGGTGGTGATCTAATCTTAAGTTACTAGACGGCGAAATTTTCCGCGACGAGATTTCGTATACCTCCTAAGAGAGGTAGAGTAGAACTGAAAGATATTTCATTATAATTTACTATAACTTCAAAATAACTGCCATTCTTTATAATCTTACCTGATTGTAAATTGAAAAGCACATAAATAATTTTCTATTTGTAATTGCTGTTCGCAAGTCCCAGCATAATTTTTGAGTTTGCAATGACAGCTAACATTTTAGAAGCTGCAGATGACAGACGACCGATGGAGAGCATAAGACTTTTTTGGATTTATGAATTTTAAGTGTCGCATATGAATACATGATGTATTAAAACAAATGAGCAAATTAACAAGTCAACGAAGACTCACTCTGGGTCTTAAGACCACAGAGAAAGAGATGGAGAATTTTCAGTTAGCATTATATTGTAGTCTACTTTTGGATACAACTTCCCACATTCTTATTTGTCTGTTGCCATGTTGCCCTCCTCCCCCTCTTCTTCTAGACAGTGAATGTCGTCTGTCTCTGCCTTACTCTTCTTGCTTGCAGTTTTACGGAAAGCCAATTGATTATTCAAGAAGGCATCCATCTATTAGTTTCCTGATGCCTTGACCGGGCCAGTCCAACAATCAATGACGTTCAATATAATTGATCTTTTCCCACTATTGCTTTTAATTAATGGTTTCAACGGGTGGCGTTTAAAAAGTTTAAATGATACGTAATATCAGCTAAAAAATAAAAATATTAAAAACTCACATATTATTATACAGAACAGAAGATTCTTCACATATTTATATCTCCGGCAAAAGATTAGCAAGTCTGTTAATAACCTTTACTTTAATTAATCATTGAACTTTATTATATATTCTGCTTTGATAATAATTAAAATTTTTAATCCAAATTTTCAGTGTCGGCGGACATACATTCTTTCATTTAAATGAATAAAAGGATTGGTAAACTGGTAGCTCAAGGTACTTTTCAAAAGTATGATGAAACCACTGTTTTTGTCGATCATTGCAGCTGCTCCATCTGCCCTAATAGAAAATATGCTATTTTTACATTATCAAATTTATTTATATTTGTTATAATCAGAGACCGGAAGATCTACACGAAATAGGGTAAATAAAAGAGTTTAGCACTAATTTAATTTTACATATTTAGAATATTTTGGCTTTTTCCACATATTTCGAATATTTTAACATATTTGAAGTTATTGGACATATTTTTCCGTTCGTTATTTTTATAAAAAAATATAGTAGACGATTTTCTGGGAAATTTACATTGTACGATTACCGATGTTTCGTCAAAGACAATAAAATAAATATTACTTAAATAGAGATTAATATTTTCTTCAAGAAATTTATGTTTCTACATTTTTCTAAGAAATTTTTAATTGCTTTTAAACCTCCAAACGAAATCTCATGTTCAATACCGAAGAGCAAAGATTATTTTGTTACGGTTTCTATTTCTAAGAATAAAAATCGGAAATTAAACGAATAAAGGTGAGTTCTGATTGGTTAAAAATAATTAGGTAGGGGTGTATAAGTTTCAGCATTTATCATTTAAAAATGTTCATCATTTACAAACACCGAATAAAGTGAAGTGTTACCGAGTGTTGTTTACTTATGCTCTTATTCAACAAACTTTGCACAGTTCCAGTCGACATTCGAATTCCTCTAGTATTCCATAAATTATTTCTATTTGGAAAAAAAGAAGATATTCAGATGTTGTACGAAGCTGAAAAACTTGATTCGGTGATTCCGTCATTTGTTTTTACAGAAGTTTGTCGCAAGTGTTTGTGATTTTCGCAATCATAGACATTCTTTTTAAAGTATTGCTTTCTTCATCCGGAATCAAATCAGATAATCCTCATTTATGTTTTGTGTCGTATTTCCTAACACTTTAACTACGTGGTACAATACCTTTTCTTCTTGTTATACGAAAGGTTAACTTGTTTTCCACTCTTCTTGATATAATCGTATTTCCTTTCTACACATTTTTTGACTGAAAATAAAATATTTGTGCAAATAAACTGTCGAAATTTTTCGAATATAATTTAAATAAATTGCTGGAGAACTTGTTTACCCTGAAATTTGTAAGTTTATTTGTATAGAATAAATGTAGTTTTCGACTTACGACGGGATTCCGTTCCAACGATTCCGTAATAAGACAATCTTGGCGTAAGCCGATGACTTTTGTTTAACATATTTGCAGAAGATGTGCATGTGTTTACATATAAATATTAATTAAAACAATAGAAGCAAATCCGTTCACTTCTAATGCACTGACAAAATAGAAAGACCACAAGTTCGGATACTTTCCCACTATATACTATATACAGAGTTTGTCATAACTGCTGCGTCAAATTTATTTATAAGATTATATGTAGGGAAAGTAAGTCAGTGAGTTTAACAGAAAAAAAAATGTATTGTTTTGGAAGCAGTGAATTATGTATCGTAACAAGTTTGCCGAAACTTAATTGAAAAACTCAGCGGTTATTGAAGTCGGAATTGTTCGTGAAGTAAGCAAACACGTCCTATCCAAATATACACTTCACCCTGCTTAACATATTACGAATTTTACTAGCGTTTACATTTCTTTATTATAAGCATTCGCCTTTATTTTTTAGTCACATGCTCAAAGTTCTTCCTGGCGGTACCGAAAATATCACCCGCGTAATAAAGCAAACACGGTCCGTTTAACCTTGCTTCAGACATAGCACGTCTGAATAATAAACATACTAGTTGCATATTGTTAGAGGTTCTCCAAACGTTTCTTATGAAACTTACAAAAATAATTTCGGCTTTCCTGTGATAGTAGGTAAATATTTTGTCCTACAAAGTTGTTTTACTTTGCTTGAGCTTTCTTCTGTTTTAATTCGATGTGTAAGTTATGAAAAGTGCGGTATAAACTGTGTATTGATAGAAGTTTTATTCCATACCACGGCGTTTCGTGGAGGTTACAACAATATCTTTACACACGATTTCAACTGAGCACACAAAAAGAATACATATTTTTTATGACTTTTATATTATCATTTTTTGATGCATTCCTGTGTCATCAATAAACTTCCCGCTTACAACTTGGTTAGTAGAAGAGAGTTATGTAACATTGTTTCCTCACTGTGTCTTAGAAATTAAATCAATTTCTTGGTAATTTTGCTTGTTTTAGATGGACAAATCAAAATTTCCTAAAACCCGGGCAATTATGTTTCTCCGATGCCTTATTTTCGTTTAGTTTCGACCATAGTTTTATTAGAAGCAGATTATATTGTTTGTACCTGAACATAAAATGTTTAAATACTTCAAGATGTCCCCAAAAACGACTTCGTGTTGCAAGTGTCGTGATATGTACAGATATGTATATGAACGATGCCCTATTTTTCTAATTACAATTGTATCGTACTGGAAAGCATTATGAAACTGTGTACACAAACTCTTGAAATTCATTTATTATATTTGTCTACAACTTCTATAAAAGTGGCGCGTTACCGTATAATAATATAATCGCCTCAGAGACATTCTCGTAGTTTCACCAAAATGCATCGAGTGCTAGCATTTTTAGTTTTTTTGTCCTTAAACGTCCTCACCCTCCAAAATGGTAAGAGTTTACTTTTTTCCATGAAAAAAACTTTTTCATTATTTTCAATACAGTGTGCGTAACTGGAAACTACTATTGGAGGGATTTCAGTTTCGGTACCTTACCTTCGGACGCGGTTGAGATCGCAAACGACGGCAAATACATCGCCCAAGTATATTACGACGGAGGTTTACTACCAGCAACCATTTATCCGCATCTCGGAATCGCGGTGGCGGAATTGAACGGGAAAATATTCATAAGGGATAATATCAAGGTGAGTGTTCTGATCGTTCGTAATCTATCGTTAATTTACGGTTCTTAAAATGATCCTTGTAGATGATGGCACTGAACCCGCATTTTTTTTTAAGATCCTTTGCACCCCCGAACCGGGCAGGCTTTACTGGGATATCGTAGATTTCGATAAGGTAGCGGATCGTCAGATGAAGGACGCCGTCGTGGGCGGTTTCCAAAAGAACGAATTTAACGTTTTCATAGGAAAAGCGTTCCATGAAGGACAATGGAAGGTCGGTAAAGTGATTCCGATCGAGACCGTCGGGAAGGGATTGAGGATTTGGGACGCCGACGGAAAAGTGGTGACCGTTATGAAGTTCCAGATGTTGAAGTATAATTCGACTATTTAATAACTTTGTGGTAGTGCGATGTATTTTTCGTAGTAAATGGAAAATGTTCTCGAAATTATTGCATTTTATTCAGGACTGTTTAACATAATCACAGCTTATGAAATTATTTTCAGATCTCAAGGTTGAATGAGCAATAGACCGGTAGGCTAATTAAGCAGGGAATTTGCTTGCGTCAGAGTTGAGAACTCACGAAAGATTTGAGAAGCTGTATTTACAAACAATTAAGAGACATCTTGCCCGTTCGCAGTACGAACGTCGAATAGCGGCGGGGGCGCCGGACATTCGTAACTAGTCGGGACGAATTTTAAAATTTGAAACTGGTAGTATCTTGCCGATGCTCCCGTCGAAGTCCACATCCAAATGCCCTTATCTTCATGGCTGGTGTTAGCAACAACTTTTCCGATTTTCCATTCCTCTTCGTGATAGACTTTTCCGATATACAAATCGTGTCCACGATAATCTTGGTAGCCGCCTTTTAAAATATTATCCAATTGTTGGGTACCAGGGTGATTGATATCAATTGATTCCCAGAAGAAATTGCTTGGACGATGACTGCATAGTATCTAGAAAGGATGGAACAGAACAATTTTGTTGTCAGTCATCAATATAGGGGAATGTCGTCTAGGTTGAGATTGAGGTTCGTTTGTTTACAGTAGTGGCATCTATTATTGATGGCGCTTCTTAGTCTTGGTTGTAGCCTACATTCTATGTTAAGTCAAGGAGATAGTTCATGCTAGTCATAGCAGCACCAGATAATGCGTTTTTGACGAGTGAAAAAAATATTGTGTTCTTGCAGGGTGAGTAAGTCTAATGTGTTATAAAGGGAGTGAAATGTTATAGCTGAGGGGATTTCGCATTTAGTTCCGTGAATTTTTTTCCTACAATGAACAAATTACGTTGAATCGTATAGGTTGGGACACGCGTACTGCATAGATTGGGACACCTCTTTCGATGCTTACACGATGTTTCTATTTTGTATGAAGATCGTCTTCGAAGTAATTTCTGGGCATTCATGATTAAAACAAAATCACGTCCGGTTTCCGGTTTTGTTTTGTTGTTATGCACATTCGGCATTCCAGCATGTCTCGTAACTTACGAAAAAGCGAAAGGGGAATCACTGATTTCGATAAATTGGTGGAAGTTATCAAACAAGTGAAATGTGAAAAAAAGGGATAAGGGCCAATGCACTAGCATTCGACATCCCAAAAAAGCAGTCTGCCGCGATACATAAGCAAATTGGATGATGAAATGTTTGACATTTCTGCAGCTGATGGCGATGAGTTTTTGAAAACGGTGAAACGTATTGCAACGTACGCTCAATGTGCGGTTAAACAAGTAAATAAAATGAAAGCATGGAAATGTAATAAATGTAGTTAAGAAGATTAAATATGAACTGTATAGAAGATGATGCGAAATTTGTTGTTTCTTGTTTGCCATCTCCTTTGCTCATTTTTAAATTGCTTTTCTCGGAATTTGTTTTATGATATTTTTCGAGTAATGGATAATTTATGATTTTATATGTGTCAATTTCCTCTCTAGGTTTTTCGAATGGACGAAGAAGATGCATTGGTGGAATACATCGAAAAGTGTTCTGATTATTACTACGGCGTGATCATACAAGAATTACGCCAACTTCCGTATGAATTCGCAAAAAAATTCGCGTTGAATATCCATCTTCTTGTGACAACAATAAAAAAGCGAGAAGAGATTGGTATTATTCCCTTTTGAGTCGACACACATCCCTGACACTCCGCACACTTGAGCAGACAAGTATGAATCGTGTGAAAGCATCCTGCAAAAAAACGCTTTTTTCCGAAATTTGGACGAACTGTTGGCTACTCATCCATTGGAAGCACGTGATATCTGAAACATGGACGAAACGGGCTTGTCAACTGTGCCAATGAAAATCGGACGGGTGATTGCGTTTGGAGGTGTCAAAAAAGTAGGGCTTATTTCACCTCAAGAACGCGGAGCTGTGATTACGATGGTCTTGGCTGTCAATACTGAAGGATTTTCGATGCCGCCATTTCTTTTGTTTCCACGCAAAAGAATTCAGTCTTGCTTCATGGACACTGCTTCCCTGGTGCTGTTGGATACGCGAATGAGTCAGGTTGAGTGCAAAAGCCAGAATTTGTCAAATTCATGGAGCATTTCATCCAACGCAATAGGTCATCTCTGCAATCACCAACTTTGCTTTTGATCGACAATCACTCTTCGCATCTGTCCGTTGAGGCGTAAGATATATCTGCAAAAAACGGTGTGACTTTGCTGTCTTTTCTGGTCCAATGCAGTCACAGATTGCAACCATTGGACGTGTCAGTGTACGGACCAGTCAAGACTTACTACAAATTGCAATGCAATGGTTGGCTAAGGAACAACGCCGGCAAAGTACTGGACATTCGTCATATTCCGGGCATAATACGGGCTATACTCGACTACAACGTGGATATTTTCGTTGATTCGGACTTCCAGCAAGCACTTTTCAATGAAGAAAATTCTACAGCTGCTGAACTTGTGTAGCAAGAACAGAACAAAGAAACTCAGCGTCGTATTATTATATCGGGTGCACGAAACGTTGATGTCCACGAAGGAATTGAAAAACCATTTATTGATGCGCAAAAAGAAGAAAAAACTTCGAAAATATTCGATTTGTTCGTCCAGTCTTCGTTCGGTATCGTCCGAAATCAGACCCTTGCAAGGACCGGCCCCACCGAAAAAGTCGAATCGCGGGCGCAAGCCAATGAAAAGCCTGAAAACATTTTGATGTTACGAGAAAAAGAGCAGAAGCGACCTGCCTCTGAGACTCCTCAAAACACTCGGACCCCGAAAAATCAGCACCGCCGGCGAAGAAGGCACTCACGGCTTCATCTTCGGAGGAAGATGATGATTTTTGCATTATTTGTTTAGCGACAATGCCACGCACACTGACTCGTGCGAATTCCGTCGCATGCAATCGAAGATGCGCTAACATGGCTGCGAGCTTTTTCAACTGCAAGAATTGTGAATCAGATTGATTTGACGAAATAGATACTTATTTCGGCTCAAGAATACAATAAAACGAGTAAATGTTCACTAAAAGGTACATTTCTGTATTGAAATATTTTTTTGCCCATCATTGAGTTCTTCTGAAGTGTCCTAACCAATACTAGAAAAAACGGTTTGATCGATTTGCAGTCATGTAGAAATTCGATCCAAACTTTTTCTCGAATTTTATTGAACATGTCGTGTTTGCGAAAAGTAAGCTACTTAATATAGCTTCAAACCAGCGTCGGAGAAACTGGAAAATATTGAAATAGAAAAAAGTTATGAGCTACTCAAGAAACCCGTCCCAACCTAGACAACATTCTCCTACAAATGGAGATAATTTTTTAGAATTAATTTTTGGGATCTATCCACCAATAATTTAATTCAAGTAAAAGAAAAGGACGTATTTAAATAGATCAAGAAAATACGTATATTTAGTTAATATTTGTTGGTAATCATTATCTTACCTTTATATTTTTGCTAGAAGTTTTCTTTCCATATAATTCAAAAACCGCCAAATGGACCGACGGATAAATTGTGGTTACGATGTTACCATCATAATTCACTTGCCCGATGTACCTTCCAGACTCTCCAGTAATAGCATCGCAGGGTATCTCTCCAGGTATATAATCCCGCCAATAATAATCCGGCGAAATTGCAACTAAAAATACAAAAAAAATTGATACAAACTTTTTTTCTTTACGGGTCTTATGTGATAGTTCTCTACCACTTCTTCACTGAAGAAGATGTTCCGAAAACGTTTGTAAACGTTCTGAAAATACAATTACCATTTAAACCAGTCTTGTTTAATTGACTTAATTGTGGTAGAGAACTATCATATAAGAAAAGTATAAAAAGGTAACGAAATATATATATATATATATATGTATTTAATTCTTTTCGGGTTAAATATCTAAATATACAATTACCAGCATTTAAACTTAAACAAACGCAAAACGATAAGGCAATCAGTGAAGAGGACATTGTCAACATCTTCGAGTACTGAGAAGAAACGAAAGAGTCGGTATACTCATCAATTTTTGGGTAACATATATACTCACGGCCGGGATCAGCGAGGTCATCGTCAAGTAACATAAGATAAAAGAGTATTATATGTGTAAGCAATTAGTGGTTGCTTGTGCTACTGATAGAATTAACTCATCGTATCTCACTTGATAAAATTTCTTTAGTTCTAGGTCATGTAATATACCGAATATGACACAGAAATATTTAAATGTAGGTATCATATTTAAATAATTAGACTGATGTGTGTTCGTCTGTATTCGTTAATAAGTTTGCTATTACTAATCTTGGCTAAACGTGTTGTAACATAAGCGTGTCTTGTGGGAATGCATGCGGTGGTTATTAATTCCGTTTATGAACGTTCAGTGGCTTTAAAACTGTAAACTTTCCTATTTGCTAATTTGAGCTTGGTTGCCTTCTACTGTCTGTACTTTATTTACTTTTATTGGTATTTCACTAAACTGTGGCTAGTGTTTAAGCAGGTGTTGTCACCCCCCACTTGTCTTAGTTGGTTTTATTTGGTTAATTTCCCATATTCCTTTTTGGTTCTCTCTACCCCTAATACAACTCAAATAAAAGGAAAGAAAGTATCTAAGTGAATCAAAAATACATAGATATATGTATTTAGTTAATGTTTGATGGTAATAATCAACTTACCTTCATACTTTTGGTAGAATTTTTCTTTCCATCTAATTCAAAAATTGCCACGTGGATCGACGAATAAATTGTGGCAACGATGTTACCATCGTAATTCCCTTGCCCAATGTATCTTCCAGAATCTACTGAAATAGCATCGCAGAATATTTGGATTTGGATATAAAGTTCTGTTCTTTTCGGGTTAAGTATCTAAATAGAAAATGACCAGCGTTTAAACTTAAACAGGTGCAAAACGATAGGGCAAGCATTGAAGAAGACATTGTTAACATCTTCGAGGACTGAAAAGAAATGGAGGAATCGATATACTCATCAATCTTTGGAACATATATGCTCAGGGCCGATGTCAGCGAGGTCATCGTCAAGTAAAATAAGATTAAAGAGTATTCTATGTGTAAGAAATGAGTTATTGCTTGAGCTACTCGTAGATTTGAATCATCATATCTCACTTGATAACTTTTCTTCAGTTCTAGGTCAAATAGTATACCGAATGTCATATGGAAATATTAAATGTATATATATATATATATATATATATATATACATATATATATATTTAAATCAAATAACTAGGTGAGCAGATATACATATGTGTGCTTGTATTCATTAATAAGTTTATTATTATTAATCTTGGTACAAACGTATTGTAGCATACTTACATTATGAACATGCAATTGCTTAAAAACTTAGTAAAGCAATCATTTAAATTCTCGAAATCGTTCGTCAATAAAATTTTTGTAACTGAAGTTTATAGTTTATATAGTTTTATCGATTTGTCTTCATAAGAAGATTTTTGGTAATCGATGTATAGACTTCCCTGTAGTTCTAAATGGATGAAACAACGGATGCAAAGAAATAGCGTGCTTCATATTTTAGTACGGATATCGAAAAAAAAATAGACCTTCCGTGCCTTATATTTTATGTAGCACGGGAAACTATTATTGGAGGGATTTCAGCTTAGCTACTTTACCTTCGAACGCGGTCTTGATCGTAAACGACGGAAAATATATTGCTCAAGTCCACTTCGACGCAGGTTTACTACCGCCGACGATTTACCCTCATTTCGGAATCGCGGTGGCGGAATTGAACCAGAGAATATTTATAAGGAATAGTAACAAGGTGAATGTTTAAATCGTTCGTAATTTACCGCTATTTTACCACTTCTTAAAGTGCTCCTTGTAGATGATGGCACTGAACCCGTATCTTTTTAAAGATTCTGTGCACCCTCAAGCGCGCAAGCTTTACTTGGTGATCGCGGATTTCGGTAAATCAAGAACGCCGTCGTGGGCGGTTTTCAAAAGAACGAATTTGACGTTTCCATACGAAAAGTATTACATGATGGACAGTGAAAAGTCGGTAGAGTAATTACGATCGAGACCATCGGGAAGGAATTAAGGATTTAGGACGCTGATGGAAAAGTGGTGACCATTATGAAGTACCAGATGTTGAAGTACAATTCGACTATTTAATAACTTCGTGGTAGCGCGATGTATTTTTCGCAGTAAATTGAAAATATACTAGAAATTTAAGTATTATTTATTTTTACAGCTTATTAAATTATTTTCAGGTCTCAAGATTGAATAAGTAAGAAGTTCGCTTGCGTCAGAGTAATTTCGAGCGCTCACGGTAGATTTCATAAGCTGTATTCGCACACAATTAAGCCCCGTCTTCTTCGTTCGAATCACGGGTAGCGGGTATCCACGGGGACGTGGCACATTCGCAACTAGTCGGGATGAATCTCAAAATTTGAAACTGGTAGTATCTTGCGTTATTTCCTGTCGAAGTCCACACCCAAATTCCCTTATCTGGATGACTTGTGTTTGCAACAACTTTTCCGATTTTCCATTCCCCTTCGTGATAGACTTTTCCGATATATAAATCGTGGTTTTGGTAATCTTGATTGCCGCCTTTTAAAATATTACTTAGCTGCTGGTTACTAGCTTGATTGATATCAATTGATTGCCAGAAGAAATTGCTTGGACGATTGCTGCATAGTATCTGGAAGGTTTGGAACAAACGATAATAATTCATTTCATTTTCATTCGATCGTATAAGGAGAAATGATGTATGGAGAACGTTAGAGACAAGAGGTGTGAATGAGGAATTAATAGAGTGTATAAAGAGCCCATACCACAGAACAAGAAACTACGTGAGAGTAAGAAACGAAAAATCAGAGATATTTATATATAAAAGTGGACTAAAGCAAGGCTGCGCGCTGAGCCCCTTATTATTTAATATAGTGTTGGACGAAGAGATTAAGAAATGTAAAAGCCAACTGAAACCATATAATGTAGGACACTGGAAAATGGAGAAAATACAAATAACTGAGTTAAGCTATGCCGACGATATGGTGATATTAGGAAACATGGAGAGACATCTGCAACAAAATGTCAATATAATAGCTGAACAATTAAAAGAAATAAACATGAAAGTTAATATAGATAAAACAAAAACAATGGCAATAAGCAAAGAAAGTCTAACACATAATATAAAAATAGAAGGACATAGAATACAACAAACTAGCGGGTTTAAATACCTGGGAGGGACTATTAACAGCGAGGGGTCCTTAGAAGACGAAATAAATGAAAGAATATCAAAAACTGCAAAAAACTTTACAACATGATAAAAACACCATTTTAAAACAAAAGAGAAATACCAGAAATAGTAAAGGCAGAAGTGATCCGCAAGGTAGTGAAACCAGTACTGACACACTCATGCGAGTCATGGACTACAAACGAGAGACAAAGAAGCAGAATGAACAGCGTCGAAATGAGGTTTCTAAGACGAATAAAAAATAAAACCAAGTTGAATAGGATAAGGAACGCCGTATACAGAGAGGAACTCAAGATAGAGCCAATCGAAATAACAATACAGCAAGGGCAATTAAGATGGCTTGGCCATGTTGTAAGAATGGGAGAAGAAAGGTTGGCAAATATACAAATCAAAAGAAATAGGAGAAAGGAGAAGAAAAAGACCAAGAAAGATATGGGAGCAAGAAGTACAAACTGCATACGAGGCAAGGGGAGAGAAATGGGAGGACATGAGAGGAAGATGCAGGGAGAGAGAAGAGTGGAGACAAATATGCAAGAGGGAGCCAGGAAACTCAAATTCACACAACCCGACACTTCACGGTCAAACGGGTTTCAGGATTAAGTACGTAAGTTCATTTTTTGGATTTCGACTAAACTTGTTGTCAGGCATCGGAAGATTTGATAAAAGAGTGGATGACCTCTTATCATTAAGTAGTGTAAACCGGACTGATGCCTTTAGTTATGTTGCGCCATGCACGTAAGTGGAGACAAAGACCGGTTTACACTACTTAATGATAACACGTCATCCACTATTTTATCAAACCCCAGTCATCAATATACAGGCGTGGCTAAGACAAGAAATGGTGAAGTGTGACCCATGTAGAATACTTGTGCCTTCACAATTTTTAATCGAGGATAATCACTTGTTTGGCTTTATTTATATAAGCGGCAAAGAGTAAGAAGCAGTTCGTATGAATTTATTGTAAACCATCCTCCATTTTGGTTTTATTTGGATAATTATTGATACTTATCTTTTATCCTTTCGGGTCTATTTTTCCGACCAATTTAAGTTAAATAGGAAAAAAAGCAAGGGTCTAAATAAATCAAGAAAATATATATATGTATATTTAGTTGTCATTTAATGGTGATCATCAACGTACCTTTATATTTTTGGTAGAATTTTGCCTTCCATATAATTCAAACATCGCTATATTACTCGACGAATAAATTGTGGCTACGATGTTACCATCATAATTCACTTGCCCAATGTATCTTCCCGAATCTCCAGAGATAGCATCACATGGTATTTCTCCCGGTATGTAATCGCGCCAATAATAATTCGGCAAGATTGCAACTAAAAATGGAACGATTTTGATATAAAGTTTCTTTCTTTTCGGGTTAAATATCCAAATATATAATTACCAGCATTTAAACTTAAATACATGCAAAACAATAAGGTAAGCAGAGTAGAGGACATTTTCGAGCGCTGAGAAGAAACGGTCGATGTCCTCATGAATTTTAGGTATATATGTACGTATTCACGGTCGAGGTTGACGAAATCAACGCTAAGTGGATGCAAATGAGGTAAACAAATATTATATGTGTAAAAAATTGTGTTTGAGCTACTGATGGATTTGAGTCAACATATCTTATTTGATGATCTTTTTTTAGTGCTAGGTCGGATAAAATACTGAATGTCACCCGAAAATAATTAAATATATGTACATATGCATAACGGCAACAAAATTCCGTATTATACCAAGTGCAAGAGGCAGGCTCCGTTTTAAACCGCAAGTTTCGATGCTTATTCGCAGTTCATTTTATATTCTTAAGGGTGTTTGGTACTTTTCTTGAAGATCGGTTAAACTTAATTTTTTTATTGGTTCCAAAATTATATTGAAAATTGTATATCTAACCTTTAAAAATAGCGTGCGTAACGATAAAATACTAGTTTTTTACAATGTTAAGAGCTTCTATAGCTTTAATTTTTCTTCAATAATAAGTGAAGAACCAGTAAGTTTACGGCCTCGAAATTTTGCATACCGTGTATTCGTTACGATAGCTACGTCTTATTGGTGAGCTTTTTGTAAATTCTTTGTTGGTTGTTGAATTTAACCTCAATTAAGGAATAGAGAAATGACCATGGGCTTACGGTCATTTTTGGACTTCAAGAAAGCAACGATAACAAAGGAATTTACAAAAAGCTCGACGATAAGACATAGCTATGATAACGAATATACGGTATGCAAAATTTCGAGCCCGTAAACTTATTGGTTCTTCATTTATTCTTGAAGAAAAATCAAAGCTGTAGAAGCTCTTAATATTATGAAAAACTAGTATTTTATCGTTACACACGGTACTTTTATAGGGCAAATATACAATTTTCAAGATAGTTTTGGAACCAATAAAAACTTTAAGCTTAACCGATTTTGAAAAAAAAGTTAAGCTTCTGTTCCCAAGTAGACATATATTGAACACAGATACAAAATTGCTTCTATGTGATCTTTCTAATATTATCCAAATTTAATTATTGCGATTCTCTATATGCCCCATGCCTTGACAGCGTTGATTCTGGGAGAATTCAGAGAGTGTAGAATGTTTGCCTGCGTTTTATCTATGGTATTCGTAAATACTGCCGTATATCTTATAAATTGAAACAAGCAAAATGGTTGAGTATGGAGAGGAGAAGACATTTACATCCAGCGGTATTTTATAAGAAGATACTAAGCAGGATTAGGTATAGGACTGATGTTCATAGCATTAACATTCTGAGGCGTGACTTAATCACTCCTCCTATTCACAGAACTGCTGAGCGCTCCTTCTCGTTCAATATTACAAGAATAATTAATTCCTAGCCACTGCTTCTCAGAAATATGTCACTGCTGGGGTTTAAACGAGAATTGCGCAAGTTTCTACTGCAGCTTCACTTGGATGATTAGCTGATAAGTACTAATTTGTGAATATGTTAGTTAAAGTTGATTCGTAGTGTGTAATGTAGCCTCATTACATATATATTACCTTCTGGTTGTTTTCCTTTTCTTAATTTTTTCTAACTATGTTTTCTCTTTCTTCTTGTTTCCTTTTTTGTGTATGTGTACGTACAATATATATCGGATATTATTTTATGGTCTAGGAAGAATAGCATTCGTCTAAATTTATCATTCTGATCAATAAAGCTCATTATTATTATTATTATTATTATTATTATATTTATCTTGGTTCGAAAGTATTGAAATATAGGCGTGTTGTTTGAGAATGCCTGCTGCTTTAACGGCTATTTTAATTGAGATGACACTATTAATTGATTCTTCCATTTGTATGTATTGTAATGAGAATTCAGTTAAATTTCTTTGTATCGGCCTAATTAATGATATAAATAGCATAAATTATAAAAAATTATATTTATAAGGCGTTTTCTCGAAATCTATGCGTTCCACGTCCGAACCGATATATTCTACGTAATTACCGGCCCAAATATGTATATTCTGGCGCAAAATAACTGCGAAATTCGAACATGAATTTTTCGTCAAATATTCGAAAATTCCCTTATATACACCCCTATTTTAGCCCGTTTTGACCCAATCTTCGTAAGGCGTTTTCTCGAAATCTATGCGTTCCACGTTCGAACCGATATGTTCTACGTTATTACCGGTCCGAATATGTATATTTTGACGCAAAATAACTTCGAAATTCGAACACGAATTTTTCGTCAAATGACCAATATTACGTTAAAAATCGCGATTTTCGTTAAGGGCTAAATTTCAAATCGCTCTCACGGCTTTATTTATGGCTCTATCTGGATCAAGTAGACCTTTCTAGGGGCAGATTTTGCCTAGGAATCGAATGGAATAAGAACGAACGCGCTAACTATAATAGTTTTCGCGCTAGAATGAAATTATGGTAATTTTAAGTACGAATTTTTTCAAGCTTCAAAGTACCATATCTCCGAAACGGTAAGACCTAGGGACCTCCGGTTTGTTTTATTGTTATCGCCTTGTCAAGTACTTTAATCCTACCGAGTTTGAACTGGCTAGCTCTATCGGAAGTATGCTATCTCGAAAAACTGAAAAAATTCTATGCTTTGAGGTAGAAATTCACTTCGACAAAAATATTTTTTGCGTCCAATCGCGTTTAAAATAAGCCTATCCGATAGATTTTGACCCGTAGATTCCAAATCTTCCATCCCCGACGCTGTATCTCTTACCGTTTTCGAGGCAAAGAAAACTTCGCCCGATTGGGTTCGAAATAGGTCTATCGGATAGGTCTCGACGAGTAGATTCCAAATATGGCATTATAAACGCTGTAGCTCCAACCGTTACGGAGATATGGACGTTAAAAGTTCAACTTTGTCCGATCGCGTTCATTCATACACCAATCGACGCGTCTTGACGCGCTGATTCCAACGGTATATGATTTGTTTAGATTATTTTAAACGGTTGCCGAGAAAATGCAAAAAACCGCAAAAAATAGCTAAAATCACATACCCCTTTTTCACTAATATGGGACTTAGGACGTTCAATCCTACATCAATCGATGCGTCTTGACGAGGCGAATTCAACGGCGTGGGATTTTTACTTTACTCCAACGGTTACCGAGAAAATCGCGAAAAACTGCGAAAAAATCGTAAAAAATGGCTAAATTTCACCCTAAGAACGGATTTTTTCAAGCTACGACATTCTCTCCTACACCATTCGAAAGAACGCCTTTTTCTGATTTAGAATCACCCCCGATTTGGCTTTCTATCGTTAATAGTTTAGGCGCTACGAGCGCTTGAAGTATGCCCTGTTTCGCCCTATATTCACCCTTATATACCGTCTATTTTCGACGTTTTACCCTAACTTCAAATGGCGTTTTCTCGAAATCTATGCGTTCCACGTCCGAACCGATATATTCTACGTAATTACCGGCCCAAATATGTATATTCTGGCGCAAAATAACTGCGAAATTCGAACATGAATTTTTCGTCAAATATTCGAAAATTCCCTTATATACACCCCTATTTTAGCCCGTTTTGACCCAATCTTCGTAAGGCGTTTTCTCGAAATCTATGCGTTCCACGTTCGAACCGATATGTTCTACGTTATTACCGGTCCGAATATGTATATTTTGACGCAAAATAACTTCGAAATTCGAACACGAATTTTTCGTCAAATGACCAATATTACGTTAAAAATCGCGATTTTCGTTAAGGGCTAAATTTCAAATCGCTCTCACGGCTTTATTTATGGCTCTATCTGGATCAAGTAGACCTTTCTAGGGGCAGATTTTGCATAGGAATCGAATGGAATAAGAACGAACGCGCTAACTATAATAGTTTTCGCGCTAGAATGAAATTATGGTAATTTTAAGTACGAATTTTTTCAAGCTTCAAAGTACCATATCTCCGAAACGGTAAGACCTAGGGACCTCCGGTTTGTTTTATTGTTATCGCCTTGTCAAGTACTTTAATCCTACCGAGTTTGAACTGGCTAGCTCTATCGGAAGTATGCTATCTCGAAAAACTGAAAAAATTCTATGCTTTGAGGTAGAAATTCACTTCGACAAAAATATTTTTGCGTCCAATCGCGTTTAAAATAAGCCTATCCGATAGATTTTGACCCGTAGATTCCAAATCTTCCATCCCCGACGCTGTATCTCTTACCGTTTTCGAGGCAAAGAAAACTTCGCCCGATTGGGTTCGAAATAGGTCTATCGGATAGGTCTCGACGAGTAGATTCCAAATATGGCATTATAAACGCTGTAGCTCCAACCGTTACGGAGATATGGACGTTAAAAGTTCAACTTTGTCCGATCGCGTTCATTCATACACCAATCGACGCGTCTTGACGCGCTGATTCCAACGGTATATGATTTGTTTAGATTATTTTAAACGGTTGCCGAGAAAATGCAAAAAACCGCAAAAAATAGCTAAAATCACATACCCCTTTTTCACTAATATGGGACTTAGGACGTTCAATCCTACATCAATCGATGCGTCTTGACGAGGCGAATTCAACGGCGTGGGATTTTTACTTTACTCCAACGGTTACCGAGAAAATCGCGAAAAACTGCGAAAAAATCGTAAAAAATGGCTAAATTTCACCCTAAGAACGGATTTTTTCAAGCTACGACATTCTCTCCTACACCATTCGAAAGAACGCCTTTTTCTGATTTAGAATCACCCCCGATTTGGCTTTCTATCGTTAATAGTTTAGGCGCTACGAGCGCTTGAAGTATGCCCTGTTTCGCCCTATATTCACCCTTATATACCGTCTATTTTCGACGTTTTACCCTAACTTCAAATGGCGTTTTCTCGAAATCTATGCGTTCCACGTCCGAACCGATATATTCTACGTAATTACCGGCCCAAATATGTATATTCTGGCGCAAAATAACTGCGAAATTCGAACATGAATTTTTCGTCAAATATTCGAAAATTCCCTTATATACACCCCTATTTTAGCCCGTTTTGACCCAATCTTCGTAAGGCGTTTTCTCGAAATCTATGCGTTCCACGTTCGAACCGATATGTTCTACGTTATTACCGGTCCGAATATGTATATTTTGACGCAAAATAACTTCGAAATTCGAACACGAATTTTTCGTCAAATGACCAATATTACGTTAAAAATCGCGATTTTCGTTAAGGGCTAAATTTCAAATCGCTCTCACGGCTTTATTTATGGCTCTATCTGGATCAAGTAGACCTTTCTAGGGGCAGATTTTGCATAGGAATCGAATGGAATAAGAACGAACGCGCTAACTATAATAGTTTTCGCGCTAGAATGAAATTATGGTAATTTTAAGTACGAATTTTTTCAAGCTTCAAAGTACCATATCTCCGAAACGGTAAGACCTAGGGACCTCCGGTTTGTTTTATTGTTATCGCCTTGTCAAGTACTTTAATCCTACCGAGTTTGAACTGGCTAGCTCTATCGGAAGTATGCTATCTCGAAAAACTGAAAAAATTCTATGCTTTGAGGTAGAAATTCACTTCGACAAAAATATTTTTGCGTCCAATCGCGTTTAAAATAAGCCTATCCGATAGATTTTGACCCGTAGATTCCAAATCTTCCATCCCCGACGCTGTATCTCTTACCGTTTTCGAGGCAAAGAAAACTTCGCCCGATTGGGTTCGAAATAGGTCTATCGGATAGGTCTCGACGAGTAGATTCCAAATATGGCATTATAAACGCTGTAGCTCCAACCGTTACGGAGATATGGACGTTAAAAGTTCAACTTTGTCCGATCGCGTTCATTCATACACCAATCGACGCGTCTTGACGCGCTGATTCCAACGGTATATGATTTGTTTAGATTATTTTAAACGGTTGCCGAGAAAATGCAAAAACCGCAAAAAATAGCTAAAATCACATACCCCTTTTTCACTAATATGGGACTTAGGACGTTCAATCCTACATCAATCGATGCGTCTTGACGAGGCGAATTCAACGGCGTGGGATTTTTTTACTTTACTCCAACGGTTACCGAGAAAATCGCGAAAAACTGCGAAAAAATCGTAAAAAATGGCTAAATTTCACCCTAAGAACGGATTTTTTCAAGCTACGACATTCTCTCCTACACCATTCGAAAGAACGCCTTTTTCTGATTTAGAATCACCCCCGATTTGGCTTTCTATCGTTAATAGTTTAGGCGCTACGAGCGCTTGAAGTATGCCCTGTTTCGCCCTATATTCACCCTTATATACCGTCTATTTTCGACGTTTTACCCTAACTTCAAATGGCGTTTTCTCGAAATCTATGCGTTCCACGTCCGAACCGATATATTCTACGTAATTACCGGCCCAAATATGTATATTCTGGCGCAAAATAACTGCGAAATTCGAACATGAATTTTTCGTCAAATATTCGAAAATTCCCTTATATACACCCCTATTTTAGCCCGTTTTGACCCAATCTTCGTAAGGCGTTTTCTCGAAATCTATGCGTTCCACGTTCGAACCGATATGTTCTACGTTATTACCGGTCCGAATATGTATATTTTGACGCAAAATAACTTCGAAATTCGAACACGAATTTTTCGTCAAATGACCAATATTACGTTAAAAATCGCGATTTTCGTTAAGGGCTAAATTTCAAATCGCTCTCACGGCTTTATTTATGGCTCTATCTGGATCAAGTAGACCTTTCTAGGGGCAGATTTTGCATAGGAATCGAATGGAATAAGAACGAACGCGCTAACTATAATAGTTTTCGCGCTAGAATGAAATTATGGTAATTTTAAGTACGAATTTTTTCAAGCTTCAAAGTACCATATCTCCGAAACGGTAAGACCTAGGGACCTCCGGTTTGTTTTATTGTTATCGCCTTGTCAAGTACTTTAATCCTACCGAGTTTGAACTGGCTAGCTCTATCGGAAGTATGCTATCTCGAAAAACTGAAAAAAATTCTATGCTTTGAGGTAGAAATTCACTTCGACAAAAATATTTTTGCGTCCAATCGCGTTTAAAATAAGCCTATCCGATAGATTTTGACCCGTAGATTCCAAATCTTCCATCCCCGACGCTGTATCTCTTACCGTTTTCGAGGCAAAGAAAACTTCGCCCGATTGGGTTCGAAATAGGTCTATCGGATAGGTCTCGACGAGTAGATTCCAAATATGGCATTATAAACGCTGTAGCTCCAACCGTTACGGAGATATGGACGTTAAAAGTTCAACTTTGTCCGATCGCGTTCATTCATACACCAATCGACGCGTCTTGACGCGCTGATTCCAACGGTATATGATTTGTTTAGATTATTTTAAACGGTTGCCGAGAAAATGCAAAAACCGCAAAAAATAGCTAAAATCACATACCCCTTTTTCACTAATATGGGACTTAGGACGTTCAATCCTACATCAATCGATGCGTCTTGACGAGGCGAATTCAACGGCGTGGGATTTTTACTTTACTCCAACGGTTACCGAGAAAATCGCGAAAAACTGCGAAAAAATCGTAAAAAATGGCTAAATTTCACCCTAAGAACGGATTTTTTCAAGCTACGACATTCTCTCCTACACCATTCGAAAGAACGCCTTTTTCTGATTTAGAATCACCCCCGATTTGGCTTTCTATCGTTAATAGTTTAGGCGCTACGAGCGCTTGAAGTATGCCCTGTTTCGCCCTATATTCACCCTTATATACCGTCTATTTTCGACGTTTTACCCTAACTTCAAATGGCGTTTTCTCGAAATCTATGCGTTCCACGTCCGAACCGATATATTCTACGTAATTACCGGCCCAAATATGTATATTCTGGCGCAAAATAACTGCGAAATTCGAACATGAATTTTTCGTCAAATATTCGAAAATTCCCTTATATACACCCCTATTTTAGCCCGTTTTGACCCAATCTTCGTAAGGCGTTTTCTCGAAATCTATGCGTTCCACGTTCGAACCGATATGTTCTACGTTATTACCGGTCCGAATATGTATATTTTGACGCAAAATAACTTCGAAATTCGAACACGAATTTTTCGTCAAATGACCAATATTACGTTAAAAATCGCGATTTTCGTTAAGGGCTAAATTTCAAATCGCTCTCACGGCTTTATTTATGGCTCTATCTGGATCAAGTAGACCTTTCTAGGGGCAGATTTTGCATAGGAATCGAATGGAATAAGAACGAACGCGCTAACTATAATAGTTTTCGCGCTAGAATGAAATTATGGTAATTTTAAGTACGAATTTTTTCAAGCTTCAAAGTACCATATCTCCGAAACGGTAAGACCTAGGGACCTCCGGTTTGTTTTATTGTTATCGCCTTGTCAAGTACTTTAATCCTACCGAGTTTGAACTGGCTAGCTCTATCGGAAGTATGCTATCTCGAAAAACTGAAAAAATTCTATGCTTTGAGGTAGAAATTCACTTCGACAAAAATATTTTTTGCGTCCAATCGCGTTTAAAATAAGCCTATCCGATAGATTTTGACCCGTAGATTCCAAATCTTCCATCCCCGACGCTGTATCTCTTACCGTTTTCGAGGCAAAGAAAACTTCGCCCGATTGGGTTCGAAATAGGTCTATCGGATAGGTCTCGACGAGTAGATTCCAAATATGGCATTATAAACGCTGTAGCTCCAACCGTTACGGAGATATGGACGTTAAAAGTTCAACTTTGTCCGATCGCGTTCATTCATACACCAATCGACGCGTCTTGACGCGCTGATTCCAACGGTATATGATTTGTTTAGATTATTTTAAACGGTTGCCGAGAAAATGCAAAAACCGCAAAAAATAGCTAAAATCACATACCCCTTTTTCACTAATATGGGACTTAGGACGTTCAATCCTACATCAATCGATGCGTCTTGACGAGGCGAATTCAACGGCGTGGGATTTTTACTTTACTCCAACGGTTACCGAGAAAATCGCGAAAAACTGCGAAAAAATCGTAAAAAATGGCTAAATTTCACCCTAAGAACGGATTTTTTCAAGCTACGACATTCTCTCCTACACCATTCGAAAGAACGCCTTTTTCTGATTTAGAATCACCCCCGATTTGGCTTTCTATCGTTAATAGTTTAGGCGCTACGAGCGCTTGAAGTATGCCCTGTTTCGCCCTATATTCACCCTTATATACCGTCTATTTTCGACGTTTTACCCTAACTTCAAATGGCGTTTTCTCGAAATCTATGCGTTCCACGTCCGAACCGATATATTCTACGTAATTACCGGCCCAAATATGTATATTCTGGCGCAAAATAACTGCGAAATTCGAACATGAATTTTTCGTCAAATATTCGAAAATTCCCTTATATACACCCCTATTTTAGCCCGTTTTGACCCAATCTTCGTAAGGCGTTTTCTCGAAATCTATGCGTTCCACGTTCGAACCGATATGTTCTACGTTATTACCGGTCCGAATATGTATATTTTGACGCAAAATAACTTCGAAATTCGAACACGAATTTTTCGTCAAATGACCAATATTACGTTAAAAATCGCGATTTTCGTTAAGGGCTAAATTTCAAATCGCTCTCACGGCTTTATTTATGGCTCTATCTGGATCAAGTAGACCTTTCTAGGGGCAGATTTTGCATAGGAATCGAATGGAATAAGAACGAACGCGCTAACTATAATAGTTTTCGCGCTAGAATGAAATTATGGTAATTTTAAGTACGAATTTTTTCAAGCTTCAAAGTACCATATCTCCGAAACGGTAAGACCTAGGGACCTCCGGTTTGTTTTATTGTTATCGCCTTGTCAAGTACTTTAATCCTACCGAGTTTGAACTGGCTAGCTCTATCGGAAGTATGCTATCTCGAAAAACTGAAAAAAATTCTATGCTTTGAGGTAGAAATTCACTTCGACAAAAATATTTTTTGCGTCCAATCGCGTTTAAAATAAGCCTATCCGATAGATTTTGACCCGTAGATTCCAAATCTTCCATCCCCGACGCTGTATCTCTTACCGTTTTCGAGGCAAAGAAAACTTCGCCCGATTGGGTTCGAAATAGGTCTATCGGATAGGTCTCGACGAGTAGATTCCAAATATGGCATTATAAACGCTGTAGCTCCAACCGTTACGGAGATATGGACGTTAAAAGTTCAACTTTGTCCGATCGCGTTCATTCATACACCAATCGACGCGTCTTGACGCGCTGATTCCAACGGTATATGATTTGTTTAGATTATTTTAAACGGTTGCCGAGAAAATGCAAAAAACCGCAAAAAATAGCTAAAATCACATACCCCTTTTTCACTAATATGGGACTTAGGACGTTCAATCCTACATCAATCGATGCGTCTTGACGAGGCGAATTCAACGGCGTGGGATTTTTTACTTTACTCCAACGGTTACCGAGAAAATCGCGAAAAACTGCGAAAAAATCGTAAAAAATGGCTAAATTTCACCCTAAGAACGGATTTTTTCAAGCTACGACATTCTCTCCTACACCATTCGAAAGAACGCCTTTTTCTGATTTAGAATCACCCCCGATTTGGCTTTCTATCGTTAATAGTTTAGGCGCTACGAGCGCTTGAAGTATGCCCTGTTTCGCCCTATATTCACCCTTATATACCGTCTATTTTCGACGTTTTACCCTAACTTCAAATGGCGTTTTCTCGAAATCTATGCGTTCCACGTCCGAACCGATATATTCTACGTAATTACCGGCCCAAATATGTATATTCTGGCGCAAAATAACTGCGAAATTCGAACATGAATTTTTCGTCAAATATTCGAAAATTCCCTTATATACACCCCTATTTTAGCCCGTTTTGACCCAATCTTCGTAAGGCGTTTTCTCGAAATCTATGCGTTCCACGTTCGAACCGATATGTTCTACGTTATTACCGGTCCGAATATGTATATTTTGACGCAAAATAACTTCGAAATTCGAACACGAATTTTTCGTCAAATGACCAATATTACGTTAAAAATCGCGATTTTCGTTAAGGGCTAAATTTCAAATCGCTCTCACGGCTTTATTTATGGCTCTATCTGGATCAAGTAGACCTTTCTAGGGGCAGATTTTGCCTAGGAATCGAATGGAATAAGAACGAACGCGCTAACTATAATAGTTTTCGCGCTAGAATGAAATTATGGTAATTTTAAGTACGAATTTTTTCAAGCTTCAAAGTACCATATCTCCGAAACGGTAAGACCTAGGGACCTCCGGTTTGTTTTATTGTTATCGCCTTGTCAAGTACTTTAATCCTACCGAGTTTGAACTGGCTAGCTCTATCGGAAGTATGCTATCTCGAAAAACTGAAAAAAATTCTATGCTTTGAGGTAGAAATTCACTTCGACAAAAATATTTTTTGCGTCCAATCGCGTTTAAAATAAGCCTATCCGATAGATTTTGACCCGTAGATTCCAAATCTTCCATCCCCGACGCTGTATCTCTTACCGTTTTCGAGGCAAAGAAAACTTCGCCCGATTGGGTTCGAAATAGGTCTATCGGATAGGTCTCGACGAGTAGATTCCAAATATGGCATTATAAACGCTGTAGCTCCAACCGTTACGGAGATATGGACGTTAAAAGTTCAACTTTGTCCGATCGCGTTCATTCATACACCAATCGACGCGTCTTGACGCGCTGATTCCAACGGTATATGATTTGTTTAGATTATTTTAAACGGTTGCCGAGAAAATGCAAAAACCGCAAAAAATAGCTAAAATCACATACCCCTTTTTCACTAATATGGGACTTAGGACGTTCAATCCTACATCAATCGATGCGTCTTGACGAGGCGAATTCAACGGCGTGGGATTTTTACTTTACTCCAACGGTTACCGAGAAAATCGCGAAAAACTGCGAAAAAATCGTAAAAAATGGCTAAATTTCACCCTAAGAACGGATTTTTTCAAGCTACGACATTCTCTCCTACACCATTCGAAAGAACGCCTTTTTCTGATTTAGAATCACCCCCGATTTGGCTTTCTATCGTTAATAGTTTAGGCGCTACGAGCGCTTGAAGTATGCCCTGTTTCGCCCTATATTCACCCTTATATACGGTCTATTTTCGACGTTTTACCCTAACTTCAAATGGCGTTTTCTCGAAATCTATGCGTTCCACGTCCGAACCGATATATTCTACGTAATTACCGGCCCAAATATGTATATTCTGGCGCAAAATAACTGCGAAATTCGAACATGAATTTTTCGTCAAATATTCGAAAATTCCCTTATATACACCCCTATTTTAGCCCGTTTTGACCCAATCTTCGTAAGGCGTTTTCTCGAAATCTATGCGTTCCACGTTCGAACCGATATGTTCTACGTTATTACCGGTCCGAATATGTATATTTTGACGCAAAATAACTTCGAAATTCGAACACGAATTTTTCGTCAAATGACCAATATTACGTTAAAAATCGCGATTTTCGTTAAGGGCTAAATTTCAAATCGCTCTCACGGCTTTATTTATGGCTCTATCTGGATCAAGTAGACCTTTCTAGGGGCAGATTTTGCCTAGGAATCGAATGGAATAACAACGAACGCGCTAACTATAATAGTTTTCGCGCTAGAATGAAATTATGGTAATTTTAAGTACGAATTTTTTCAAGCTTCAAAGTACCATATCTCCGAAACGGTAAGACCTAGGGACTTCCGGTTTGTTTTATTTTTATCGCCTTGTCAAGTACTTTAATCCTACCGAGTTTGAACTGGCTAGCTCTATCGGAAGTATGCTATCTCGAAAAACTGAAAAAAATTCTATGCTTTGAGGTAGAAATTCACTTCGACAAAAATATTTTTTGCGTCCAATCGCGTTTAAAATAAGCCTATCCGATAGATTTTGACCCGTAGATTCCAAATCTTCCATCCCCGACGCTGTATCTCTTACCGTTTTCGAGGCAAAGAAAACTTCGCCCGATTGGGTTCGAAATAGGTCTATCGGATAGGTCTCGACGAGTAGATTCCAAATATGGCATTATAAACGCTGTAGCTCCAACCGTTACGGAGATATGGACGTTAAAAGTTCAACTTTGTCCGATCGCGTTCATTCATACACCAATCGACGCGTCTTGACGCGCTGATTCCAACGGTATATGATTTGTTTAGATTATTTTAAACGGTTGCCGAGAAAATGCAAAAACCGCAAAAAATAGCTAAAATCACATACCCCTTTTTCACTAATATGGGACTTAGGACGTTCAATCCTACATCAATCGATGCGTCTTGACGAGGCGAATTCAACGGCGTGGGATTTTTACTTTACTCCAACGGTTACCGAGAAAATCGCGAAAAACTGCGAAAAAATCGTAAAAAATGGCTAAATTTCACCCTAAGAACGGATTTTTTCAAGCTACGACATTCTCTCCTACACCATTCGAAAGAACGCCTTTTTCTGATTTAGAATCACCCCCGATTTGGCTTTCTATCGTTAATAGTTTAGGCGCTACGAGCGCTTGAAGTATGCCCTGTTTCGCCCTATATTCACCCTTATATACGGTCTATTTTCGACGTTTTACCCTAACTTCAAATGGCGTTTTCTCGAAATCTATGCGTTCCACGTCCGAACCGATATATTCTACGTAATTACCGGCCCAAATATGTATATTCTGGCGCAAAATAACTGCGAAATTCGAACATGAATTTTTCGTCAAATATTCGAAAATTCCCTTATATACACCCCTATTTTAGCCCGTTTTGACCCAATCTTCGTAAGGCGTTTTCTCGAAATCTATGCGTTCCACGTTCGAACCGATATGTTCTACGTTATTACCGGTCCGAATATGTATATTTTGACGCAAAATAACTTCGAAATTCGAACACGAATTTTTCGTCAAATGACCAATATTACGTTAAAAATCGCGATTTTCGTTAAGGGCTAAATTTCAAATCGCTCTCACGGCTTTATTTATGGCTCTATCTGGATCAAGTAGACCTTTCTAGGGGCAGATTTTGCCTAGGAATCGAATGGAATAACAACGAACGCGCTAACTATAATAGTTTTCGCGCTAGAATGAAATTATGGTAATTTTAAGTACGAATTTTTTCAAGCTTCAAAGTACCATATCTCCGAAACGGTAAGACCTAGGGACTTCCGGTTTGTTTTATTTTTATCGCCTTGTCAAGTACTTTAATCCTACCGAGTTTGAACTGGCTAGCTCTATCGGAAGTATGCTATCTCGAAAAACTGAAAAAAATTCTATGCTTTGAGGTAGAAATTCACTTCGACAAAAATATTTTTTGCGTCCAATCGCGTTTAAAATAAGCCTATCCGATAGATTTTGACCCGTAGATTCCAAATCTTCCATCCCCGACGCTGTATCTCTTACCGTTTTCGAGGCAAAGAAAACTTCGCCCGATTGGGTTCGAAATAGGTCTATCGGATAGGTCTCGACGAGTAGATTCCAAATATGGCATTATAAACGCTGTAGCTCCAACCGTTACGGAGATATGGACGTTAAAAGTTCAACTTTGTCCGATCGCGTTCATTCATACACCAATCGACGCGTCTTGACGCGCTGATTCCAACGGTATATGATTTGTTTAGATTATTTTAAACGGTTGCCGAGAAAATGCAAAAAACCGCAAAAAATAGCTAAAATCACATACCCCTTTTTCACTAATATGGGACTTAGGACGTTCAATCCTACATCAATCGATGCGTCTTGACGAGGCGAATTCAACGGCGTGGGATTTTTTTACTTTACTCCAACGGTTACCGAGAAAATCGCGAAAAACTGCGAAAAAATCGTAAAAAATGGCTAAATTTCACCCTAAGAACGGATTTTTTCAAGCTACGACATTCTCTCCTACACCATTCGAAAGAACGCCTTTTTCTGATTTAGAATCACCCCCGATTTGGCTTTCTATCGTTAATAGTTTAGGCGCTACGAGCGCTTGAAGTATGCCCTGTTTCGCCCTATATTCACCCTTATATACGGTCTATTTTCGACGTTTTACCCTAACTTCAAATGGCGTTTTCTCGAAATCTATGCGTTCCACGTCCGAACCGATATATTCTACGTAATTACCGGCCCAAATATGTATATTCTGGCGCAAAATAACTGCGAAATTCGAACATGAATTTTTCGTCAAATATTCGAAAATTCCCTTATATACACCCCTATTTTAGCCCGTTTTGACCCAATCTTCGTAAGGCGTTTTCTCGAAATCTATGCGTTCCACGTTCGAACCGATATGTTCTACGTTATTACCGGTCCGAATATGTATATTTTGACGCAAAATAACTTCGAAATTCGAACACGAATTTTTCGTCAAATGACCAATATTACGTTAAAAATCGCGATTTTCGTTAAGGGCTAAATTTCAAATCGCTCTCACGGCTTTATTTATGGCTCTATCTGGATCAAGTAGACCTTTCTAGGGGCAGATTTTGCCTAGGAATCGAATGGAATAACAACGAACGCGCTAACTATAATAGTTTTCGCGCTAGAATGAAATTATGGTAATTTTAAGTACGAATTTTTTCAAGCTTCAAAGTACCATATCTCCGAAACGGTAAGACCTAGGGACTTCCGGTTTGTTTTATTTTTATCGCCTTGTCAAGTACTTTAATCCTACCGAGTTTGAACTGGCTAGCTCTATCGGAAGTATGCTATCTCGAAAAACTGAAAAAAATTCTATGCTTTGAGGTAGAAATTCACTTCGACAAAAATATTTTTGCGTCCAATCGCGTTTAAAATAAGCCTATCCGATAGATTTTGACCCGTAGATTCCAAATCTTCCATCCCCGACGCTGTATCTCTTACCGTTTTCGAGGCAAAGAAAACTTCGCCCGATTGGGTTCGAAATAGGTCTATCGGATAGGTCTCGACGAGTAGATTCCAAATATGGCATTATAAACGCTGTAGCTCCAACCGTTACGGAGATATGGACGTTAAAAGTTCAACTTTGTCCGATCGCGTTCATTCATACACCAATCGACGCGTCTTGACGCGCTGATTCCAACGGTATATGATTTGTTTAGATTATTTTAAACGGTTGCCGAGAAAATGCAAAAAACCGCAAAAAATAGCTAAAATCACATACCCCTTTTTCACTAATATGGGACTTAGGACGTTCAATCCTACATCAATCGATGCGTCTTGACGAGGCGAATTCAACGGCGTGGGATTTTTACTTTACTCCAACGGTTACCGAGAAAATCGCGAAAAACTGCGAAAAAATCGTAAAAAATGGCTAAATTTCACCCTAAGAACGGATTTTTTCAAGCTACGACATTCTCTCCTACACCATTCGAAAGAACGCCTTTTTCTGATTTAGAATCACCCCCGATTTGGCTTTCTATCGTTAATAGTTTAGGCGCTACGAGCGCTTGAAGTATGCCCTGTTTCGCCCTATATTCACCCTTATATACGGTCTATTTTCGACGTTTTACCCTAACTTCAAATGGCGTTTTCTCGAAATCTATGCGTTCCACGTCCGAACCGATATATTCTACGTAATTACCGGCCCAAATATGTATATTCTGGCGCAAAATAACTGCGAAATTCGAACATGAATTTTTCGTCAAATATTCGAAAATTCCCTTATATACACCCCTATTTTAGCCCGTTTTGACCCAATCTTCGTAAGGCGTTTTCTCGAAATCTATGCGTTCCACGTTCGAACCGATATGTTCTACGTTATTACCGGTCCGAATATGTATATTTTGACGCAAAATAACTTCGAAATTCGAACACGAATTTTTCGTCAAATGACCAATATTACGTTAAAAATCGCGATTTTCGTTAAGGGCTAAATTTCAAATCGCTCTCACGGCTTTATTTATGGCTCTATCTGGATCAAGTAGACCTTTCTAGGGGCAGATTTTGCCTAGGAATCGAATGGAATAACAACGAACGCGCTAACTATAATAGTTTTCGCGCTAGAATGAAATTATGGTAATTTTAAGTACGAATTTTTTCAAGCTTCAAAGTACCATATCTCCGAAACGGTAAGACCTAGGGACTTCCGGTTTGTTTTATTTTTATCGCCTTGTCAAGTACTTTAATCCTACCGAGTTTGAACTGGCTAGCTCTATCGGAAGTATGCTATCTCGAAAAACTGAAAAAAATTCTATGCTTTGAGGTAGAAATTCACTTCGACAAAAATATTTTTTGCGTCCAATCGCGTTTAAAATAAGCCTATCCGATAGATTTTGACCCGTAGATTCCAAATCTTCCATCCCCGACGCTGTATCTCTTACCGTTTTCGAGGCAAAGAAAACTTCGCCCGATTGGGTTCGAAATAGGTCTATCGGATAGGTCTCGACGAGTAGATTCCAAATATGGCATTATAAACGCTGTAGCTCCAACCGTTACGGAGATATGGACGTTAAAAGTTCAACTTTGTCCGATCGCGTTCATTCATACACCAATCGACGCGTCTTGACGCGCTGATTCCAACGGTATATGATTTGTTTAGATTATTTTAAACGGTTGCCGAGAAAATGCAAAAACCGCAAAAAATAGCTAAAATCACATACCCCTTTTTCACTAATATGGGACTTAGGACGTTCAATCCTACATCAATCGATGCGTCTTGACGAGGCGAATTCAACGGCGTGGGATTTTTACTTTACTCCAACGGTTACCGAGAAAATCGCGAAAAACTGCGAAAAAATCGTAAAAAATGGCTAAATTTCACCCTAAGAACGGATTTTTTCAAGCTACGACATTCTCTCCTACACCATTCGAAAGAACGCCTTTTTCTGATTTAGAATCACCCCCGATTTGGCTTTCTATCGTTAATAGTTTAGGCGCTACGAGCGCTTGAAGTATGCCCTGTTTCGCCCTATATTCACCCTTATATACGGTCTATTTTCGACGTTTTACCCTAACTTCAAATGGCGTTTTCTCGAAATCTATGCGTTCCACGTCCGAACCGATATATTCTACGTAATTACCGGCCCAAATATGTATATTCTGGCGCAAAATAACTGCGAAATTCGAACATGAATTTTTCGTCAAATATTCGAAAATTCCCTTATATACACCCCTATTTTAGCCCGTTTTGACCCAATCTTCGTAAGGCGTTTTCTCGAAATCTATGCGTTCCACGTTCG
The DNA here is from genome assembly GCA_038088585.1 of Chrysina gloriosa. NCBI lineage: Eukaryota > Metazoa > Arthropoda > Insecta > Coleoptera > Scarabaeidae > Chrysina > Chrysina gloriosa. The sequence continues at coordinate 20,939,680 of CM076093.1, read as the reverse complement.
AACCGATATGTTCTACGTTATTACCGGTCCGAATATGTATATTTTGACGCAAAATAACTTCGAAATTCGAACACGAATTTTTCGTCAAATGACCAATATTACGTTAAAAATCGCGATTTTCGTTAAGGGCTAAATTTCAAATCGCTCTCACGGCTTTATTTATGGCTCTATCTGGATCAAGTAGACCTTTCTAGGGGCAGATTTTGCCTAGGAATCGAATGGAATAACAACGAACGCGCTAACTATAATAGTTTTCGCGCTAGAATGAAATTATGGTAATTTTAAGTACGAATTTTTTCAAGCTTCAAAGTACCATATCTCCGAAACGGTAAGACCTAGGGACTTCCGGTTTGTTTTATTTTTATCGCCTTGTCAAGTACTTTAATCCTACCGAGTTTGAACTGGCTAGCTCTATCGGAAGTATGCTATCTCGAAAAACTGAAAAAAATTCTATGCTTTGAGGTAGAAATTCACTTCGACAAAAATATTTTTTGCGTCCAATCGCGTTTAAAATAAGCCTATCCGATAGATTTTGACCCGTAGATTCCAAATCTTCCATCCCCGACGCTGTATCTCTTACCGTTTTCGAGGCAAAGAAAACTTCGCCCGATTGGGTTCGAAATAGGTCTATCGGATAGGTCTCGACGAGTAGATTCCAAATATGGCATTATAAACGCTGTAGCTCCAACCGTTACGGAGATATGGACGTTAAAAGTTCAACTTTGTCCGATCGCGTTCATTCATACACCAATCGACGCGTCTTGACGCGCTGATTCCAACGGTATATGATTTGTTTAGATTATTTTAAACGGTTGCCGAGAAAATGCAAAAACCGCAAAAAATAGCTAAAATCACATACCCCTTTTTCACTAATATGGGACTTAGGACGTTCAATCCTACATCAATCGATGCGTCTTGACGAGGCGAATTCAACGGCGTGGGATTTTTACTTTACTCCAACGGTTACCGAGAAAATCGCGAAAAACTGCGAAAAAATCGTAAAAAATGGCTAAATTTCACCCTAAGAACGGATTTTTTCAAGCTACGACATTCTCTCCTACACCATTCGAAAGAACGCCTTTTTCTGATTTAGAATCACCCCCGATTTGGCTTTCTATCGTTAATAGTTTAGGCGCTACGAGCGCTTGAAGTATGCCCTGTTTCGCCCTATATTCACCCTTATATACGGTCTATTTTCGACGTTTTACCCTAACTTCAAATGGCGTTTTCTCGAAATCTATGCGTTCCACGTCCGAACCGATATATTCTACGTAATTACCGGCCCAAATATGTATATTCTGGCGCAAAATAACTGCGAAATTCGAACATGAATTTTTCGTCAAATATTCGAAAATTCCCTTATATACACCCCTATTTTAGCCCGTTTTGACCCAATCTTCGTAAGGCGTTTTCTCGAAATCTATGCGTTCCACGTTCGAACCGATATGTTCTACGTTATTACCGGTCCGAATATGTATATTTTGACGCAAAATAACTTCGAAATTCGAACACGAATTTTTCGTCAAATGACCAATATTACGTTAAAAATCGCGATTTTCGTTAAGGGCTAAATTTCAAATCGCTCTCACGGCTTTATTTATGGCTCTATCTGGATCAAGTAGACCTTTCTAGGGGCAGATTTTGCCTAGGAATCGAATGGAATAACAACGAACGCGCTAACTATAATAGTTTTCGCGCTAGAATGAAATTATGGTAATTTTAAGTACGAATTTTTTCAAGCTTCAAAGTACCATATCTCCGAAACGGTAAGACCTAGGGACTTCCGGTTTGTTTTATTTTTATCGCCTTGTCAAGTACTTTAATCCTACCGAGTTTGAACTGGCTAGCTCTATCGGAAGTATGCTATCTCGAAAAACTGAAAAAATTCTATGCTTTGAGGTAGAAATTCACTTCGACAAAAATATTTTTTGCGTCCAATCGCGTTTAAAATAAGCCTATCCGATAGATTTTGACCCGTAGATTCCAAATCTTCCATCCCCGACGCTGTATCTCTTACCGTTTTCGAGGCAAAGAAAACTTCGCCCGATTGGGTTCGAAATAGGTCTATCGGATAGGTCTCGACGAGTAGATTCCAAATATGGCATTATAAACGCTGTAGCTCCAACCGTTACGGAGATATGGACGTTAAAAGTTCAACTTTGTCCGATCGCGTTCATTCATACACCAATCGACGCGTCTTGACGCGCTGATTCCAACGGTATATGATTTGTTTAGATTATTTTAAACGGTTGCCGAGAAAATGCAAAAACCGCAAAAAATAGCTAAAATCACATACCCCTTTTTCACTAATATGGGACTTAGGACGTTCAATCCTACATCAATCGATGCGTCTTGACGAGGCGAATTCAACGGCGTGGGATTTTTACTTTACTCCAACGGTTACCGAGAAAATCGCGAAAAACTGCGAAAAATCGTAAAAAATGGCTAAATTTCACCCTAAGAACGGATTTTTTCAAGCTACGACATTCTCTCCTACACCATTCGAAAGAACGCCTTTTTCTGATTTAGAATCACCCCCGATTTGGCTTTCTATCGTTAATAGTTTAGGCGCTACGAGCGCTTGAAGTATGCCCTGTTTCGCCCTATATTCACCCTTATATACGGTCTATTTTCGACGTTTTACCCTAACTTCAAATGGCGTTTTCTCGAAATCTATGCGTTCCACGTCCGAACCGATATATTCTACGTAATTACCGGCCCAAATATGTATATTCTGGCGCAAAATAACTGCGAAATTCGAACATGAATTTTTCGTCAAATATTCGAAAATTCCCTTATATACACCCCTATTTTAGCCCGTTTTGACCCAATCTTCGTAAGGCGTTTTCTCGAAATCTATGCGTTCCACGTTCGAACCGATATGTTCTACGTTATTACCGGTCCGAATATGTATATTTTGACGCAAAATAACTTCGAAATTCGAACACGAATTTTTCGTCAAATGACCAATATTACGTTAAAAATCGCGATTTTCGTTAAGGGCTAAATTTCAAATCGCTCTCACGGCTTTATTTATGGCTCTATCTGGATGGCGTTTTCTTCAAGCCTACACATTCTACGCTTGAAACAATATATTCTACGTACTCTTAAACTTAATTACGTTGTTCGGGGCGGTAATCGAGAAAATTGACCAAAAGATAAACATCACGGTACACTGTGTTACTAATTACTAAACATTATTTACACTACCTATCTTACTACGGTGACATTAGTTGGAAATTAAAATCCCCTAGGCTATCACAGTGTTGGCAACTTACATGTTAGTAAAATCGAGTTGTCACTTCAGAGTAACACCAGGAATCGAGATGTTTTAACGAACATATGCGAATCCGTATTATGTGGAGTGAAAATTTAAAATTGTTTGTAGGTGTTATAAATGATATGGCCCGAAAACGTAGATAAGATGCTTCATAAATGTATTAAAGTTATATAAAAATATTTAATAATTAAGGCAATATTTCCCTTCTAAGCGAAATAGGATTTATAACAAGATAATAAAAATCTCATCATCTCAACATCTTCCAATACGAGTAAACCAAACTAAAAAATTTAACTAATGCTTGAACTAGTGATCAGGTGAAGTTAGAATTACCAGACATGACAATATTTAACATAAACTATTGCATATACACATTGATTATTAAATAAAACTAATTTATGCCAAATGTTTGTATCTTTTTGTGATCTTAATCAACACTCATGATGCAGTCGCACAGTCAAACAATACTTTAATATTAATATAACCAGTTCCTTTCGGACTAGGAATGGAATTATCCAACAGATTGTGCGATAGAATATGCTTGTGCATACTTGCTATGTTAAACGTGGGGGCCAATCTTTTCATAATTTTATTCATTAAGGCGTGTACTATGCTAGAAGTGATAAACAATGCTGGAATATTTTCCACTAACACTTTCTTTGCAATTGCGCAAATTCTAATATCTTCTGTATTCGGGTTTATCAGTTTCCCTCTGAGCATTTTGAAATCTGTTAAATCTGCCGTTACTATCACCTTTTCTTTACAGCAAACACGAAAACTCACTTGGGAGGGTTGTAGTCTGTCGTACAACTACGTAGTTGTTTACTGCTGCATATAAAATAATATCGCGAATACTTGTTTTGGTAAACACGAGACCCTAACCTATAATAGCCTAGAATACATGGACACAATAGCAACGACCGCTAGGTGGAGCGCTGATCGCCAAAGCGCTGAATTCCGGACTATAATTGCCTTTTATGAGGCAGGCATACTTCTCTGTACTCTCAACAAGCGAAACAGAGGTATGTTTCCTGTTTTATAATGTTGGCAAAAGAATTCGTCACAAAGCGCATAATATCTCTTTATAGTTATATGCTTCAATCGCGATTTATAAAGTTATTATGCAGAACATGATCTATGACAGAATCATATTCTTCGTTAAATATATATAAATATATCATTAAATATATCATGATTGCAATGTTATAGAGTTATCTTCCCAATAACGTGTTTAAAGTAACCTTTAAGTTGTCGGTCACATATCTAAATAATGATGAAAAGACAGTTTCTTCGTTTATCGACTACATAAACTTGTCGACAACTTTATACAGAGGTGAAAAGACCGCCTTTAGCTACATAAATGTGTTTCGTTACCGCCATTATTCTCTCCAAAGGGAAAAAAGTAGAGAATATTCATTTATAACGTTATTTCAATAAAATCTTGGATGCAACGTACGATAGCGTACAATATTGAATTCACTCAGCCAGTCACAAATTTACAAACATATTGAACATATTGTATATTGAAAATCGAACGTAACCGATTAAGACGATCGCTAATATTCGTAACACTACTAGCGAAGATGGCGCTACCGACGACAATCAAATGAAACTAAACCCGTTGCATTTTGTTTAAACCGACGAATCATAGACGAATCCTTATTAATACGGTCATAAAAGTAGTTATTAAATGTTTCCTATAGTTTTTATACACCTATAAGTACAATTCACCCCTAATTTCCTCCGATAACGCCGAGTCAATCCTCCGTATTTCTAGGACTCCGTTCCGACGCGCTAACAGAGCTTCTCAAAAATTACTTATAATTTGAAAAATACCGATCGTACATATATTTCGCGAGTTATTTCGTGTACCGGAAAGATTTCGGGTTGTTATCAATGCGAAAGATGTAATCTCGAAAGCAAAAAATACTTACAAATTGCCAAAACTGAAGGAGCGTCTTCCGCCGGCCATTATAATCGTCACGTGCGTCTTCGATGCCCGTTTGTATGATTACGTGTAGGGATTGATCTCAGCGCCTACTTTGCGAAAAAATGATATTGATGGCAAAGGAAATAATTTCAATAAGTTCAATTTATAAATTATATTTATGAAATTTAAAGATAAAATCCTTGTAAAATAATTTAAAATTAAATCATAACAAACATGTAATAAGAAAAAAGATTAGGGGGTTCAATCACATTTGGTAATAACACTAATAAATAACAAGAGAAGACATTATGTTTTATTACCCATCAACTAGTGTCATCCGATGTAAGACTTATCATCGTCATTATAATTATCATAAACGCAGTTATAAAGGATCTTCCTGGGGGTGTATAAAATTGTAAATAAACTTAAATAAACAAACTAATTAGTTATTACTGTTACCCGATCAATTTAGAAAAATTACAAAAACGTATTTCGACAACTAAGTTGTCATCATCAGTGGAGAACACACGAAATAATCTTAATCTTTATTTGCCCTACGGTGACATTCAATTACGGGATAAAATATATACAGATAAAAATCAACCTAAGTAAATATCTTTAATCAGATATACCGAAGAAAAAGTACACAATATAATTAATACTAATAGTAACAATAATACATACAATAAGACGGTGACTAATATAATAAAGACTAAAAGGGGAGACAGATAAATGGAAAAAATAACACAAAACCACTGCATATATTGTGTGTAACCGAACGGGAAATAAAATAAATATAAAATTAATTATAAGAAAATTAACTAAAGAAAGCGTCAGTCATAAATTTTAACACCTAGTGTTAAAAGAGGTTTGCTCATTGTTAACACTACAATCTCTTGACGAGACGAATTCAACGGGGAAGAATTTTTTAGATTATTCTAAACCGTTGCCGAGCAAATGCAAAACCCCTAAAAAAGTGCTACAATGACCAAAATCGCATACTTGTCTCGGTTTATATGGGACTTAGGAGATTCAATCTTACGTCAGTCGACGCATCTTAACGAGCTGAACTCAACGGCGAAAGGTCTTTTTAGATTACTCCAACGGTTACGGAGAAAGTCGCAAGAAATCGCGAAAAACAGTGAGATTTTTGACTCCGCTACTTCGATATCTACCTTGGGATAGATCTCTACTTACAAGGAGAAGGTAAGGTAATCGTATTTTTGTAATTTTTGATATTTATGGTACGTGTATTTTGGACCTCAAATAAGAATATCTTGGAGTAGTTCGACGCAACGTTCATAAATTACTGAGATAAACGATGTTGAAGTTTTATCCACCAGTTAAATCCACTAGATATAATAGGATTCCCAAGTGGGACTCGTGGCATAGTCGATAGTGTTTTGGTGCGATACTCACGAGATCGCTGGTTCGAGTCTCGTCACCGGACATTTATTTTTCTTCCATTCAAAACGCATCGTACGTCTTCTTCGCATATCAAAAATTATGAACAAACGAAATATATGAACTATATGCAGGAACATTCTTCAAGTAGTTTAATGAAAAGTTCTATTATTTTATATTTAGTATGCGACATTTTACGCAGTGTGGCACGAGCCAGAATGGTAGTTACCATAGAAACATGGGAAGAATTTTTTATTATTATTACCTTATTGTTAAGTTAATTCAAAATGAATATTGTTTATCAACCGATTGTGCATTTTAATGATGTACTTGAAGAATGTTCCTGCATATAGTTCATATATTTCGTTTGTTCATAATTTTTGATTTGCGAAGAAGAATGAAAAGAACATATGGTGCGTTTTGAATGGAAGGAAAAGAAATGTCCCGTGACGAGACTCGAACCAGCGATCTCGTGAGTATCGCACCAAAACGCTATCGACTAGGCCACGAGTCCCATTTGGGAATCCTATTATATCTAGTGGATTTAACTGGCGGATAAAACTTCAACATTGATTATCTCAGTAATTTATGAACGTTGCGTCGAGCTACTCCAAGATATTCTTATTTAAAGTCCAAACTACACGTACCATAAATATCAAAAATTAGAAAAATCCGATTACCTTACCTTCTCCTTGTTAGTAAATTCCAAAAATCGAGCAATGAACGTTACATTAGGCATTAGGAAGATATCGTTGCGTCCAAGTTATTTTGCGTCCGATTGCGCCCAAACCTACACCAATCGGTGCACCTTGATGTGGTGATTCCAGCGGTATATGATTTGTTTGAACTATTTCAAATGGTTGCCGATAAAATGCAAAAAGTCGCTAAAAATCGCATATCCGTTTTCACTGATATGGGACTTAAGAGATTCAATAATAGACTTTTTATAAGCAGATTCGGACTAGGAATCGAATAGAACAAGTTTTCGCGATAGAACGAAATTATGATAAGACATTTTTCAAACTTCAAAGTACCATCTCCGGAACGGTAAGACCTAGGGACATGCGGTTTATTATATTTTAATCACCTCCTCGAGTACTCTAAACCTAACGAGTTTGAACTGTCTAGCGCTATCGGCAGTATGCTATTTCGAAAAACTGACAAAATTTCTATGCTTTGAGGTAGACATTAATTTCGACGAAAATATTTTTTACGTCCAATCGCGTTGAAAATAAGCCAATTTGACAGATTTTGGCCCATAGGATAGGTCTCGACGAGTAGATTCTAAATATGACATTTTAAATGCTTTAGCTCCAACCGTTACGGAGATGTGGACATTTAAAGTTTACTACGTCCGATCGCGTTCATTTATATACTAATCGACGCGTCTTGATGCATTGATTCCAACGGTATATGGTTTGTTTAGATTATTTTAAACGGCTGACGAGAAAAATGCAAAAAAATGCAAGAAACCGCAAAAGTCGCTAAAAATCGCTAAAAGTCGCTTAAATTTCATGACCGTTTTTGCTAATATGGGACTTAGGGCGTTCAATCCTATATCAATCGATGCGTCTTGACGAGACGAATTCAGCGATGTACGATTTCTTGACTTTACTCCAACGCTCGCCGAGAAAATGGCGAAAAAGCTAGAAAGAATACCAAAAATATGTAAATTGCACCGTCGGAATGGATTTTTTCCAGCTACGACTCTTCTACACTATTGAAAGGAGTGCTTTTCTGATTCAGAATCGCCCCCGGATCGGCTTTTTATCATTAATAGTCTAGGCGCTACGAGTACTTGAGGTTTGCCAGTCGCTACATGTATTTAAAGCAGTCTTTTTCATTTTTATTTGCTCTTTTTCGGATCTAATGATTACTGATATGTCATCTGTAAAGAGAATGGTCTTATGTGAAGATTGCTTCGGTAGATCATTTATAAATATATATATGTATATATATATATATATATATATATATATATATATCAAGAGCAAAATAGAACCCTGTAGCACATTTCTCTCCAAACAAATCCATTTATATGTTTCTTGGGTGTAAGGATCTCCTACTGCTTGTTTCCTGTTTGATAGGTAAGATTTTATTAACTGTAATGCGGTTCATCTTATACCAATCGTCTCTAAGTTCTAATACAACACATTGCAGTTGACACAGTCAAAACCCTTCTCGAGGTCCATGAATACCCCAAACGTACTCTGACCGGTATTTATTCTTTCAATAACGTCTTCTAAGAGCTAATATATGGCTCGTGTAGTACATCTTCCACCTATGCATTTCGGTGCGCATTCAATAAATTGAATTTTTGTAAAAAGTGGTACATTTGGTTGAAGATAATTTTTTCCAGATGGTCTCTTCCTGCGTTCCTATGTCTAACTTTAGACATTTTTAATCGATCAGGAAATTCATTAATTATAAGTTCCGTTATCACAGCCAACTCAGGTGTACAGTCTTTTATAAATTTGATAGGAATACCATCGTTTCCTGTGTTATACGTGTTTTTCAATTCATTTACAATGGTACACATTTCTTCGCCGGATGTATCATCATTGTATGAGTATTCTAAGCTATATTGTCAGTTTCTCTGTTATTATTGGTTAGTTTATTGTTTTTTGTGCTTCCTTCAATATTAATGTCGGTTATAGTGAATACATTATGGGTTTCTCTTCTTGTGGTTGCTCTAACTTCTTGCAGAACCGGACTCTCCGAATCCTAGTCGGTGCTCCCTATTACGTAAAGAAAGTACAGATTCATCGAGATCTAAACATTCCAATTCTGTGAAAACATCTAGAAAATCCGTATCGTTTAGATGGTCGTTGTTCTCCAAGATCGACCCTCGAAATAGATACAAATACAAACGAAAAAGTAGAAAATAGAATTCTACAACTCTCGCATAAATTGTCTCACTGAGATATACGTATTTGGTGACTTTTAAAAGTTAATAATTTATGTGACAGTTGTAGAATTTTATTTTCTACTTTTTCGTTTAAATTTTCATCATCACTACCAAGACTGCGCCATTGCAGTCTATTCACTGAGATAGGTGGGTTCAAGGTGTTTTCCACCGACTCTACAATTGATTTGAAGTTCTATGGGATGAGGAGAACGGACATTGCATCATCATGGATAAATATAATCCGGTGACCTGCAAGGGTCAAGAGTGTATTCGCAAGATTTCCTTATCAAAGTGATTTGAACCTGCTCCGTAGAAGACGTAGTATATTATAATAATTCAACAACTCGCGTCAGTATTTTGTGCAGATGAAGTTACAATGTATTTAGCGTTAATAGTTTATTTTCTATCTGGATAAATATAATTTGATGAACTGTAGAGGTCAGAAGTATTTAAGATTTCCTTAACAAATTGATTGGGGTTTTTCGTGGAGCAGGCGCAGTATCTAAAAATAATTCAGATTGAACCATAATGTACTCAGTGCTAATAATTTGTTATATTCTGTCCGGCGTATTCGTTCCAACGTTTCAAAATGGTAAGAAATATCGTACCTAGAACGATTTTGTCGGTTTGAAATCAATTTTTTGATTTGTAAAGCAGGATGTAACGCGGAACGTTATTATTGGAGGGATTTCAAATTCGGTTCCATACCGTTCGATGCCGTGGAGATCGCTAAAGATGGAAAATACATCGCCCAAGTTTACATGGACGGTGGTTTAATACCAGCAACAATTTATCCGCATCTCGAGATTGCCGTGGCTGAGCTGTATGGAAAACAGATTATCAAAGAAAATATTAAAGTAAGTGTGTAAGGTTTTACAATGGCTAGTTTAGCGAGGCTTTCCGGGATCTGGTTATGACAAATTTGTTTTTTCTTGGTTTCAAGATTTTATGCACCCCCGATCAGACCACCTTTTACTGGGATCCCGTAGATTTTTCTAAAACGGCCGACGCTCAAATGAGAAACATTTTCGTAGGTGGATTTTATAAAAGCCAATTTAAAGTGTTTGTAGGACGACTCTATCACGAAGGCCAATGGAAAGTCGGTAAAGTAATTCCTTATGAGGATGTTTGGAAGGGACTAATTGTTTGGGACGCTGAAGGAAAACCTGTTAGGGTTATGAAGTTCGAAATACTGAAGTGTAATTCAACCATTTAATAAATATTTTCCTTTTTGATAAAATGTTTATGCTTTTATATACATCGTCGCCATTCCGAAGCTTGAAGACGAAATAATAAACCTCAAGCGGCGTTGATGTCGAATGCTTTTAAAATATCTCCACATACCGGGTGTACCAAAAGTATGGAGACACCTAAATATTTCGATCTATTATAACCTATTATGTTACTAGCTTTTAAAACTTTTGAAGTCAAAACGTCTCAGAAGTTGCATCATGACGCAAAGTGAGTTTGTTTAAACAAAAGGTTGCACCATAATATTTTGCAAATTGCAACGTTGAACTGGTTGAACAGACACCCCGTAAATGGAAGAAAGATGAAATTAAGGAAATTAAAAGTATGATCCCGAAGAACTGGTTAAGAAGCAAGAATCCTTACACAATGAATAATAAATTTAGTTACATTAAATCTATAACAAACTGTTGTGTGTAGTAAAAGCGTTAAACAAACAATACACTTTTTATTATTTCGAAATTTATTGTTCATGACATTCACTGCCCCATGTTCAACTTTGATTGCACATACTACATCCCTAAAATGAATGCTGAATAACAAAATTATTAAAATATGCATGTATCTAAAATGATACGAATATTTTGTATTAGTTACTAGACTAAACTAATATATATAAATGTGCCTCCTGTAAAATGTCTAAATTTGCACATACCACCTTTGGCATATGGCACCTTTGACTTACCCTAGGGAAAACCAAGTAATTACAGCGCACTCATATTGATAAACTTGAAGATGAACCAGGAATATAAATAAGCGCATAGGTCAAAGGTGTGTTTACGTACGTCAGAGTCTTTATCATATTCTCTTGTAATTTTCAAGTAGTAAATTGACACGATTCGCGCGTTACAAACATTTCATGTTTAGTCGAAATAATGCATTCATCACTGATAATTTCTTGGATTTTTCTGTCCTTAAGTGCCCTGACGTATGAAGATGGTAACCATTTAAGATCTCAATCGTTCTCTCTGAAGACATTTTCTTTGGTTTTGTAAACAGGATGTAATACCGCCGATTACTACTGGCGAGATTTCAGTTTCGGTTGTATTCCCTACGATGCTGTCGAAATTGCCAAAGATGGAAAATACATCGGACAAGCTTACATACGAGACGGTCCTGTACCGGCGACGATATATCCCCATTTAGGATACGCTCTGGCGGAAGAGGCATTCACCAGAAAAATCGTGCGAGAAAATATTAAAGTATGTAGGTTTTCACGGCTCCTGTTCATAATAGAAACTTCTTTCGAGCCATGTCATGTGTCACTAGTTGAAGACGCGTTGCTATTTATTCTTGAAGAAGCTACCAGCATTGTCATAGAAATCTTCATATTAATTAGTGACACACGGCGTATTTATCTATGACGTTTCTAATCCTTTGATAATTACAATTATTTCTATCCTTAAGATCCTGTGCAGTACCGATCCCACTAGATTACATTGGGAAATCGTCGATTTCGATAAAACACCCGATCGCCAAATGAAGAACGCCATCATCGGTGGTTTCGACGGAATTAACGTCTTCATTGGAAAAACGTACCACAAAGGAGAATGGAAGGTCGGTAAAGTATTCCCGATGGAGAAATCTTGGAAGGGAATGTGGACATCGGATGATAAAGGAGAAATGGAGAGGATTAAGAGATTTTATATGTTGAAGTATAACTCGACCTATTAATAAGTCGAGGGAGGTCGGAGGTAATTTTTGTGATATTTAGAATTTAGGAAAATATTTTGAAATAAAATATGGATCCTTTCCGTTTTTTTTATTGCCGGTTTGCATATAATCAAAATTTAGACCAACATGTTATATACAGTCTGTCCCAGGATTGATGTTACAAGAAGTGCGATGGACTAAAAATGTTTGAATTGTAATTTAAGATTGTGAGACTAAGCTCTGCTTGGTGTGAATAGAATTTTAAGAAAATTTTCAGTCTTTGAAAAACAGGTCGGCCTTAAACGTGAAGCGATAACTATTTCCTTTTCAGGTAACGTACCCTTTCTCTTCATGATATATCAAAATAACACTAAGAAAAGTTATTAACCATGAGAAATTATGGCCTTATACAAAATTTCAGGAAGATTCAACTGCTTTGATTAAAACGTCATTTATTAGATTAAACAAAATAAATTGTATATTTATTATTATTAATTATAGGGAACGGCACACTATGCATTCACTTTTTGGTAATACTGTCGCCTACAATTGATCCGAAAGTTTGGATTTTCTCTAGACCAATAGCGACAATTTTCAGAGGAAGCAACGCCATTTGTAGTAAAAGTTGCTTTGTCTAAAAATGTAATGTTTTAAATTTTGTATAGAGCCATAATATCCCATTCTGAACAACACTTCTACAACATTTTAACATATAATGAACAAAAAGGGTACGTTACCTGAAGAGAAAATAGTTTTTCTTCATCGTTAAGAACGACTTGTTTTTCAAAAACTGAAAATATTCTCAAAATTTTATTCACACCTGGCAGAACTTAATCTTACAATCTCAAATTAAAATTCAATTCCTTTTTAATCCATTGCACCTCTCGTAACATCAATCCTGGAACACACTGTATACCGTGGGATGTAGTTGCTTCATACACAAGTCGTCTACATTCTTATCTGCCAAGGTAAAGTCTTCGGTAAAATTTTACCTCTTGTTGTTGCTGGATGGTCGATCTTTGGTGAGGTATAGAAACAACTTGGTACGCGATTCCTCGAGCCACCATCCAAACGCTTTTACGATGTAATGTTATGTCAAGAAACAGTTATTTGTGCACCTGGGAGGGACGTAAGATAGTAATACTGTTTTGTACAAACATAAATAATGGTGGCAATTCAGTATGGCATTTATTGTAAAAACGTTCGGAAACTGGCTTGAGAAACTATACCAGTCTAAACCACGACCATCACCCGCTGAAGATGATCTTTGGCGAGATGTAGAAACAGTTTGACATGCGATATTTCGAACCACGCTAAGAAACAATTACTTGCGAATCTGGGAAGCATACCAGATATTATTACTGCATCCTAGGCATGAATAACCGTATCAATTCGGTGTCACATTGACCATAAGACGTTTGGACAGTGGCTTGAAGCACCAGTCTTCAACCACAACTTTTCAAAACCATCTTTAAAGAGGTATACAGATAGCTTGGTACGCTGGTTGGATGGTGGCTTGATTCGCCAAACCACCATCCAACCAGCGAAGCGTCCAAACGCATCCACAAGATACTAAACTTTTTCTCTTAGAAATTAGCAGCTTTATCATTGTGAAAGTTGTATATTTGTATACATCTCCATCATAAAAGCAATTTCATCGTTTTAACTCATCATGTTCTTGATGCTGTAATTTTGTGGATTCTATCTCTCTGATAAATTTCATTTCTGTTAGGCTAATCGTACCTTGTAACTTGACCAAGTCATTTTGTGGAGACACATTATTGAACGATGGATCCGCCCAATTCGAATGTCATATAGATATTTATCTATGCTGTTAATGACTGCTACTGTAACCAGAGTTCAAGTATGGAAGTTGAAATCTGTGCCCTGTACTTGAAAACCTTAAGCTCATCTAGCATTGAGATTCTGTATCCAAAAATGAATATTCTTTTCGAAGGTTAACAACATCATTAACGTTTCCAGTGGAAAATCCGAACGGTATCAATTCTCAGCAATGCTTTGACAGTACATAAACATGACATAATTAAGAGTCGGAAAGATAATGTAAAGGTCAAAAGGGGATTCGCAATATTTCTTTATCAAATCGACTCGAAAACAGTACATCGGGATAATCCATATTGTACTCGAATTCCGTCGTAATGCATTCCATACTAATTATTATTTCCTTCTTGTTGTGGCTATCTGCACCTACGTTTCAAAATGGTAATTTTTTTCGTTTACAAAACGATCTAGTTTCTTTAGACTCCATTTCTTAGGATGCAACGCTGCTGATTACTATTGGAGAGATTTCAGTTTCGGTTCCATACCGTACGATTCCGTTGAAATCGCACAAGATGGAAAATACATCGGACAAGTTTACATAGACGGTCGCCTGATACCGACTACGATCTATCCACATCTTGGAGCTTTGGGAGGCATATCTTCGGTTGATGTTATAAAAGGTGGTATAAAGGTGAGTCTTTAACCCTTACGATAGAATAAAAATTTCTATTTTGTTTTATTTATTTTTTCGAAGATTCTATGTAGTTCTGACCAAAACAGACTGTATTGGGATTCCGTAGACTTTGATAAACCGCTAGATCGCCAAATGAAAAATGCTCTCGTAGGTGGTTTCAATAAAACCAACTACAACATATTCGTAGGAAAGGCGTATTACGAAGGTGAATGGAAGGCCGGTCATGTAATACCGATAGAGAACGTTAGGAAAGGATTGTGGATTTGGCGGGGTAACGGGGACGAGGTGAAAATGACAAAATTCGAGATGTTGAAGTACAACGCAACTATTTATTAGTTTTATGAAAATAAAATATGTTTCGTATTTTCTGTTCCTGCTTTGGCGAGATGGTTACTTGCAGTTTTCTTTTTCTGAGAAAAGAAAATATTTCCCTAACATCTTTGATCTCAGAGTCTGAAATTTGAGCTTCCAAGATATGATCCAGAAAGACCACTAAGTGTATTAAATTGGGAGAATAGTTTAGTCCGTATGAAAACTTTCAGTTACTACTTTCGAAACGTGATAATTAGGCATTTCCACTATCATTTATAACGCACCCGAATTACCTAAAATGCTCAAAATTGTCGTTAATCGCTTTAATTGAGTATGATTAAAGCTCGAAAACTTCTATACCGAAAATCAAAATGTTAATGTTAAATATCGGTGGATTCTATGTAATTTATGATGGAAGTATCGAAAGTTCATGTAGGTATTTCTGCTCACATCATCGTAGCTGCTAAATTTTTTAATGGATGAATCGTGATTGATTTCAGACGTTCAGGTTTAGTTTAGATGTAAAGTTTGTACATTATAAAGTGAAATCGTTTTCGAAAAATGAAACATACGTTGTCTTGGAATGAAATGAGCAGCCACTACCAACTCGGTAAAGAAGAAAGTCAAGCAGGCCAAGCGGAGCACGACGAGAAACAAGCAAAACACAAAAAGAACATCATGAGAGAAAAACCATAAGAAAGGAATTGAAAATGAACGTAAGAAGAAGAAGACACAGAAGCAGAATAAGCGGGATAATAACAATAACTTACCATCCCCCTACTATATTGAGAAGGTACTTTAGTGTTTGATTTCTGAAATCTTCCAAGAAAAGAATTCATATAAAAATATCATCTCATTTGCATTCCATCATTTTCTCTGCAGATTACTTCCCTATTGAACTTTTTATAAAAAGAGAGTCAGTAGTTAGTAGGAATTATTAAAAATATGAAACTAACTATGAGGGTTTATTAGTTTTAAGGATTTTAGTGGAACGGGGGCAATATGATACATTTGTAAGTAGAAAACTAAGAAGAAACAGAGTAAAAGGAAATAGAAGACGAGGAAGCAGATGATGACATGGGAAAAAGAAAAGAAATACAGAAGGAAGCAGTTCATCTACAGGGATAACTGAAGATGAACTGCTGGATGGCTCGATTGCTGAAATTTTATAGGAAAATGATTACCAGATAGAAAAAATTAACCTGGTTTTAGGAGTTTAGTACCTTTAACGATTTTTGAAGACGAACAATTTACGTTTGTAAGGAGGAAGAACGCTTTTAACGTCATTGGCGAAAAGAAATGGAAATTTGCATTTTGAAGACGTCAACAGATTAACTATCAGAATAAAGAGATAATAAGAACATTGTACCAAAAGTATTCAATCTATTTGGTCTTCTTTGCTAACAGCATTAACAGTTCTGGCTTGATGCAAATTTCTCTACTGAATGCTTTATTTTTATGTCCTCTGCCATGTCTTTCACTTCTTTCCACGTTTTGTTTTCTTCTTGTATTTTCTTCGCGTACAACTTTATGGTGTGTTCTGAGGTTTTCCAACCGCTTTCTTTTTGTTTGAAATGTTGAACCTTAGTGCGTCTTCTTCGTCATATTCTTGTGTGATTTTCTAGTGTGTGTCCTGTTCACTTTCATTTTCTTTTCGTAATCTTGTATGTTTCTTTGGAATTGAATATTCTTTAAGCCAAAATATGGGCCAGGGAAGTTTCTAGCAGTAGCCGTTTAAATATGTATATCGTGGACTATCGAGTTTGGCGAGTTTGTGATTGTTAGTAGTTCAAATCTCCGAAAGAGAGGTACAGTGAATAAGGAACGTCGTCTCCGATTTCTTCTCTTACGAAACATTGGTCACCTGCTTCGCCAGCCATCTTAATTGGTATTTTACTCTTTGGATGGCTCAAAAGACAATGAGAACCATCTCTAGCTTCGTTATTTCTCTCTAAGGCGTTTCCAGCTGTTTATTTGTTACCTATTTTCTTTGTTCGTTTCGGAAATTGATCGTAGCGCGCTTTTTGGGCCTTGAATTAATGCACGCAAATGTTCATCTAAAAGATGTATGTATGTATGTATACAGTGCGGTATGTGCGATCGCTTTTTATGACATAGCTTTCATTAAACCATAAACTTAGTTTGTCTTTATATGCTGTCAATATATATGTATATGAAGAACAAATATCCACTTCGCTTCGATCAAATTAGAAATTTATAATTTAGTAGCTAGTTAGAAATCATCTGAATAAAATCCAGTATTTGAACAGTTCTTTGCAATTCATTGTAAATGCTGTATTTGTCTAATGTTCTTATTTGTACTTGCCTAGAATCAAATATAGTGAGCTGCTTAACCTTCCTATACTCACGTTAAAATGAAAGACGTATACTGTACTATATAAGTCGGTCTCACAGACCGTATGCGTGAGTATAGGAAGGTTAAATAACGCGACAATGGTGAGCGCAATCTTTTCCCTATCTGTTGGTTGGATCAGGTATAGCTAATTATATTTAAGTAAAATAATTATTGCAAATATTTGTTTAAGCCTTTTGATTTTATATATATATATATATATATTATTTCCTTTCTAGGATTTCGAAGATAATT
Source organism: Chrysina gloriosa (assembly GCA_038088585.1). NCBI lineage: Eukaryota > Metazoa > Arthropoda > Insecta > Coleoptera > Scarabaeidae > Chrysina > Chrysina gloriosa. The sequence continues at coordinate 20,921,861 of CM076093.1, read as the reverse complement.
TTCGTTATTTTCACATCCTCTTTCTATTTCCAATCCTTGTTATCAAAATCTTGAGTAATTCACAATTTCAGTTTATTGTAATGATTCCTGGTAATCGTCTATTTTGTTATCTTCATCGAATGACCTCACGGATTTATCTGGTCTCTTAGTGCAAGGACATCATTAATAAAATTTTCAGTCCTACTTACACGCTACTCTTATAAACAACTTTTACTGTCTGCGGACTTCCGCAGTTGTTGGTGTTTAAGCGATGTTTGTTTCTAATTTCGTTTATTTATTCTTAATTTATTATCCTGCAGCCATAGTGAGCGAAAGTAAGTAACAATCTTGATGAATGGATCAGTTATGTCTTAATTATTCGAGGTTACAGCATGCATACAGAATTTTTATTGGAGAGATTACATACCTGGCACCATACCTTACGACGCTTTGCTTGTTGGAAACAGCAGGTACATAGGTCAAGTCAACTATAATAAAGGGCATATTCCGGGTACTATTTTCCCCCATGGTACGAATTCTATGTTTTTCGAATTCGGTGGACGGCAGATCTCGAAAACCAACATTCAGGTAATGTAAAGTAAATTATAGTAATACGAAAATTTTGAAAAGAAAAGTATCTTTGGATTGGTTCCGATATCTCTTAAATTAGATCCTAAAAGACGTTGCATTCACACTGCAAATTTCTGTCACAGAGAGATTTGGTTTTAGTTCCGTCGTATATTTTCCCGTTTGAATTCGACATATTTCTTGCATTCCCTGGAGTGGAACCCATTATGTAAGGATTCTTTTTGATCCCGTAATCTGTTTCGATTACGTTTTGAACACTTCTTGGCTGTAAATTTTAACAATTTTCAAATTTATTGTGAGATGGAAAATATTGGTGCGCTTTCTTTATACGAAGGTTTCTTTACTTAGATTCTCTGCAGTCCAGAATTGACAAGATTCTACTGGGAAAAAGTGGACTTCAGCAAGTCCTACGACCAGCAGATGAACAACGCTGTGAGGGGTGGACATCAAATCGAATTTGATTTGTATATCGGCGCGATTTACGACAACGGAGAGTTGAAGATCGGTAAGGTCGTTCCCATAGAATACGATGTCTGGAGAGGTCTATATTACTGGTTACCGAACGGCCAAGGTAAATCGACGCTTCAATTTCATTTGCTTAAATATAATCCGGACTCCACCCCAATAAATGGCACTAATTTGATCACTCTGAGGAGCTGATTTTGGAAAGAAAAATATGATGAATAATTTCTGAAGAATACACGGACAGTATTAGAGGAAATGTTTTATTAAAAAAATTGTATTGTTATAGAAATTTAAAAATGGACGTAATAAAGGACATTTGCAAAACCATCAAATTTTTTGTGTTTTGCCGGAATCAGTTCTAAGGAATTTTGATTCGGTCCAGTCTAATTTGTTTGATTTGTATCTATACTATCAATTAGCTCTGATTCTCGTATCTGTTTTGACTGATTTTTTCAAACTATTTTCGGACATTGGTTGGAAAAGCTATTTGTATTCTAGAACTATTCGATCTGTAACTCTCAAGATCGAAGCATCAACCATCCATATAGCTTAGGATCTTGTCGCCAAGCAGTCAACCTGAAAACAGTAGTTCTTGTTCTTACAGGAGACAGCTATGACAAATGGTAACATCTTGGATTTTTGGGAATTCGTAGAATTCTGTAATATAACACAACGGGATGTTAAAGTTTTCGATTGTTGCTTCCTTACTGTTACAATTTGTTTCCCTTGACAACTTTCTAATATTGGGCATAATTGTGGATTTGGAAGGGTAACGGAGATGAGATAAAAATTAGAAAGTTCGAGATGCTAAAGCACAGCGCAGCTATTTATTAGGTTTATGAAAATAACATATTTTTCGTATTTTCTCTTTGTGTTTTGGCGGGGCGACTACTTGCAGTTTTACTGTGCACTTAAGTACAGATTGGGGGAATTTCTTATTTGAGTTCTCATATATACAAAGGTCAAATGTCCTGGTTAGGTTTAGATGTAAAATTTGTACATTAGAGTTAAATCGTTTTCGAAAAATGAAATACTTAAGTTCTGTTGGAATAAAGTGACCAGGCACCTCCAATTCGCTAAAAGAGAAAGTTGAGTAGACCAAACGACGAAAAAGAAGCGGAACACAGAACGAACATTATGAGAGAAAAAGCATAACAAGGAAAGTGAAAATGAACGAAGAATGTGAACGTGAATGAAGAAGAAGAAGCAAAAGGAAAGTAAGCAAGATAATAACAATAACTTACCACCTTTCTACTATATTGAGATGATACCTTAGTGCCTAATTGCTGAAATCTTCTAGGAAAAGAACCCAAATAAGAAACATCATCTCATTTGCATTCTATCGTTTTCTTTGTAGATTATTTCTCGATAGAAATTTTTCTAAAAGGAGAGTCGGTTGTTAGTAGAAATTATTAAAAATATGAAACTAACTTCGCGGGTTCAGTAGTTCTAAGAATTTTAGTGTAACGGGGACAATAGGATACGTTTGTAGGAAGAAAGTTAAGGAGAAACATAGTAAGAAGAAATAGAAGAAGAGGGAACAGGAGATGAGATTGAAAAAGAAAATAAATACAGAAATAAAGAGTTCATCTTTTGTTATCCGTGCAGATACTTGAAAGATACTGCAAAGAAATACATTGCACAATAAAAGTGATCGAAACCCTATGGTCTATCATTTGGACGGGCCGATTGCTAAAATTTTATGGGAAAAAATTAGTAGTTAGGAAAAATTAACGCAGTTTTGGGAGTTCAGTACCTTTAAAGATTACTGTTGGAAAACGAACAGTTTTCGTTTGCAGAGAGAAATTATGCTCCTAACGTCTTTGGCGAAAAGAAATGGAAATTGTTATTCTGAAGACGTCAGCAGACTAACTATCGGAATATTGAATATTTTACTTTCAAGACTTAACAAGAGTTATATTTTCACTGACGAAGGTGTTCCAAAAACGTTTGTAAACGTTCTGAAAATATAACTATCGTTCAAACCAGCCTTGTTTTATTGACCTATTAGTGGTAGAGATCTATCATATAAGAGCCTTAACAAGAACAATGTGCATTGGTCAGAACTTATTTAATCTATTTTTCCTTTTTTGCTAACAACAGTAACAGCTCTGGCTTGATGTAAAATTTCTCTTCAGAATACTTTAATTTTTTTGCCCTTTGCAATTGCTTTTATTTTTGTCTATGTTCTATTTTCTTCGTATACTACTTTATGGTAGGCTATGTGGTTTTCCAACCGTTTTTCTTTTGCTTGAAATGTTGAAGCTTACTGCGTCTCCTTCGGCATATTCTTGTGTGATTTTCCAAGTGTGAATCCTATTCACTTTCATTTTCTTTTCGCAATTTTCTATTTTTCTTTGGAATTGAATATTCTTTAGGCCAAAATAGCAGCCTGGGAAGTTTCTAACACTAATCGTTTAAATATGGATATCCCGAACTATCAAGTTTGACGAGATTGTGATTGTTGGTTCAAGTCTCTGAAAGAGAAGTAGAGTGAATAAGGAACGCCGTCTCCGATTTCCTCCCTTACGAAACCTTGGTCACACGCTTCGCCAACCAACTTAATTGGTATTTTACTCTTTGGACGGCTCCGAACACAATGAGAACCATCTATAGCGTCGTTATTTCTCTCCAAAGCGTTTCCATCTGCCTATTTGTCGCCTATTTTCTTTGTTAGCTCTGTAAATTGGTCGTAGCGTGCCTTTTGGGCTTTGAATTAATGCACGCAAATGTTCACTTAGAAGATGTATGTATATACAGTGCTGTATATAGCATCGCTTTTATTACATAGCTTTCATTACACCATAAACTTAGTTTGTTTTCGTCTGCCGTCAAGATATATATGAAGAACAAGTATCCACCTCAATTAGATCAAATTAGAAATTCAGAATTTAACAGTTCTTTAGTATATGACGTTTAGATGACTTTGCACTTACGAATAGTTACAAATCATCGAAATAATATTCAAATTTAAGTTTTATTACGTTTAATTGTCACTGTATTTGGAAATGTTGAATTTTACTTACGTCAAATGATTTCAAATTATTCATATTTTCTCAAGTTTTGGTTGTTTATTACTTCAATACCTAAATGCTATATCCCTTGTTGTTTAAAACTTTGATTTCCTCTGTAGAACGAAAGAATTTAAGTCTTTTAACAAATGAGCAGAGAGCAACCATCATGCTAATGAGTAGCGAAAGACAAAAAATGATGAACGTAACATTTTGACGGAAGTGGCGCCCCTTTTCTTAGGGGCTTATAGATTCCGGTTTCTGTACTCTGTCCAGTGAACAGATGAAGTAATTGGCTATATATGTGTAGGTATCTTATTCGTACTTGCGTAGAGCCAACAATAATAAACTGTTTAAATAGCGCGGCAATGGTGGGCGTTCCACTTATTGCATTTGTTCGCTGGACCGCATATAGGTAAATATATTTAACCAAATAACTATTGCAAATGTTTGTTTAGGCTTTTGTTCAAGCACTTTTGAATTTTCGTTATATTTATTTCATTGTCTTTCTAGGATTTGAATAATTGTTGTTATTCCCACCAAACCGCCTCTTTTAATTTCCAATCCTTGTTATCAAATATTTAGGTAATTCCGATTTGTTGTAAATATTTATGTAATCGCATACTTTGTTATCCTTATCGAGTGGCCGTACGAATTTATCCGCTCGCTTCGTGCATGGACATTATAATTAAATTTTCAGTTCTACTTACGCGTTACTCCTATAAACAACTTTTACTGCTTTCGGATTTTCCGAGTTGCTGGTGTTTAAGCAATGTTTGTTTCTAATTTCGTTTATTTATTCTTAATCTATTATCCTCTGTCCATAGTGAGCAAAAGTAAGTAACCATTTTGTTAGAAGGATAATTTATGTCTTAATTATTCGGGTTACAGCATGCATACAGAATTTTTATTGGAGGGATTACATACCTGGCACCATACCTTACGACGCTTTGCTTGTTGGAAACAGCAGGTACATAGGCCAAGTGAACCATAACAAAGGGCATATTCCTGGTACTATCTTACCCCATGGTACGAATTCTATTTTTTTCGAAAATGGCGGAAGACAGATCCTGAAAACTAACATTCAGGTAATAACTGTAAATTATAGAAATAAGTCATGAAAATTAAAAAGAAAAGGTATTCTTGGTTGTAAATTTTAACAATCTTCAACTTTATCGCTTCCTTTATACGAATATTTCTTTACTTAGATTCTCTGCAGTTCTGAATTGACAAGATTCTACTGGGAGAAAGTAGACTTCAGTAGGCCCTACGACCAACAGATGACCAACGCTGTGAGGGGTGGATATCAAACTGAATTCGATTTGTACATCGGTGCGATTTACGACAACGGAGAGTTGAAGATCGGTAAGGTCGTTCCGATAGAATACGAAGCCAGAAAGGGCCTATATTACTGGTTACTGAACGGTCAAGGTAAATCGGCGCTTCAGTTCCATTTGCTGAAATATAATTCGGACTCCAACCCGATAAATGGCACTAATTTGATCACTTTGAAGAGCTGATTTTGGAAGGAAAAATATGATGAATGATTTCAACGACGAAGAGATGGATGGTATTACAGAAAATGCTTTAGTAATTTTTTGTTTATTATTACTTATTCAAATTAAAATGGAAGGAATAAAGGGCATTTGTAAAACTATCAATTTTTTTAGTTCTACGACATTTTGATTCGCTCCGGTCTACTCTGTTTGGTTTGTATCGTACTATACTGCCAGTAAGCTCCGATTCTTATGTCTCTTTTGATTGGTTTTTGCCAACTATTTTTCGATATTATTTGGGAAAGCTATTTTCATTTTAGAACTACTCGATCTATAACGTTCAAGATTAAAGCATATCAACCATCAAAATTATTTAGGAGCTCGCCGGCAAGCAGCCAACCAAAAAACAGTAGGAGATAGCTATGACAAATGGTAACATCTTGGTTAATTCATAGAAATTTGATTTTCGGCTTCGTAAGCATGTTGTTTTCTATAAGAGGTAATATACAAAAAATTTTAAACATGTCGATGACGAAATATTTTTTCCATGGTCTGAAGAAGGAAGAAGTTATAGTTCATTAAGCAATATAATTTAGGTTGTTCGCTTTAGAACGTTCCAGCCTTTGAATAAACACGGCATTAATCTAGCTTTCTGGTGCTTATAGGTCAAGAAGTAACATGCCTACGCAATCAGGCAAAATTTCCGCCAGTCCTTCTTGTAAGAAACCATTTTAATTTTTCTCAAATCTGAAATCATTTGAATCTGTTTTCTTCAAACATAATTTTCACTGCTAAAATGAACACAGATATTTAACAGATTAGGAGTCGATGTTCATCAATAATCTGGACGAGCAGTGGTAACAGCGCACAATTACGAAGTAAGTTACGACAGAATCGCCGACTCCCCATCGCCTTCTCCAGCTGTATGCTAGTAGTTCTATCTATATACAGTCTGTCGTAACTGGTTTCGTAATTACCACTGTTTGCCCACACCGTTCATCAACCTCCCTTCGATTTCTACAAGAGCATCATCAAGAAGGTGCTGATAACTGTGGAGTATATTGTAGTATAGTAATACTCGAGTGGTTAATTACCACTAGAAAATTCATCTTTTACTACAATTCAATAGATCAAAATTTACAGATAATGTTGCGGTTATGCTCTTCAATTCTCATACGGTTTATTTTGGGATTCTATTTATACCTTTTCGACACCACGCCCACTACCTTTTGAGCATTTTATTACCCTACGGGTGTTAGCTACTTGTTTTAACTCCAGCCAGAGACGTTTAATGGGAGAAACAAATGTCACTAGAAATAAAATTATTAATTTTATAAAGAGCATTTGGTTAATAAACGGAAAAACCTTGTTATCATTCAGACACATGCATACAACACTTTTACATTACAAGAATTCATAAAAAAATTACTGGAAATAACCAGGGATACATAGAGATTCAATACAGGTTTCTATAACAGCGATATACCTGGATGAACTGGAGTCAAGGTGAATTAAAGTTTTCGTTTCGTAGACAACTTATAAATAAAGCAGTGTAGTCCTGGTTTCCAAAAGAAATAAAGATTTGGTTAACGACGAAGAAAAATTGACAAGATAGGTAAGTCAACAAATAAGTCGATAAATATACTTGGTATAAAAGGGTTGTAAGAAGAAATACCAGTGAATAAAAGAAACTCACCACACTGGAGAAGAAAGAATTTAAAAAAGGGAAGAATCCATAGAAAATTGAGCCACACAGAAAAAGAAGTTAAGAGAGGGGAGAATCCATAGAAAATATAGCTGCATCGAGAAAAGAAGTTAGGAGGGTTAAGAAGAGTATTACCAGTCCATAGAGATTAAAGGGGCATCGATAATAGAAGTTAAGAGAGTAGATATAGGAAAAACCATCATTGAAAGAAAAATTACACTCTCTCTCTCACACACACACACACAGACACCACATTAGGTAATTATCTTGATTTTATGTTAAATATTTCTCAAAATTTATAAATATAATTTGTTATAATTTATGCTTTTTATATCATTAATTAAGAGCTAGGCCGGTACAATTTTGTTTAAGTAATTTAACTAAATTCTCAGTACAATATACAATTCTAATCTCCAGTTAGTTAAATCGGCTTACAGAAAACTTTTTAGTCAGTTCAACAACGAAAATGTTCGCTTGAATGACATTGACTTCCTTTTATTTGTAAAGAGGAGAGATTCGCAATTCACCAACAGTAACTATAACTTATTGGCCCGTAATACAATTGATTGTTGAGGTTTGACTGTCTTTACTGTGAATGGATTACAAGAGACGTTATGAAGTGCTGCCTCTGTATCGATGCAAGCACTAACAGATTTACTTGTTTCCCTTCAAGTTTTGGATTTACGTAGTTAGGTGATGAAGGAAGTTGATTGTGGATTCTTCGGCTTCCTAAACAAATTGGTATTGATAAAACGGAGCTTTATTAAGAATTTCGAACTTGTTGATGATGAATTATGTTCCGCATAGTCGTAAGGGGAAAGGGAACTAAGCATAATTGGGTGATACGATGTGGATCCTTCAGTTTTTGGAATAAACTTTGCATTTATGTTTTTGCTTTGAAGGCTGCATTGCTTAAAAAATAACTAGTTGTATGCGCGATTGAATAATATCTCTTCGAGTCCTCGCTGCAACACAGCGTTTTAAGCTTTTACCAATCTTAAGCTACTTCAATGTAAAGGCTAAAACGTCGATAGATGTCGATGGGATTAGGAAGCATCTCTGTTGGTCCTTTCTAAAGCAGACGACAACATACCACCAGTACAAGAAAATCGTTGAAGTGTGACGACCATGCGAAATACACCATTCCAAGATTTACGTCGATCTTAACTAAATCTGTTTTTTTCTTTGGTGATAAGGTCCAACAGAAGTATTTTGGTGTGCGCTGACGATATTGACCTCATTTTTGTTTATACAAGAGATGTTAATGTGATTCGGGAATTCCGTAGATAAGTATTCGTTCGAGGGAATTTACGATGTTCCCCGCATTATCGCCGTTATTTACGACTTTGTTTCTATGAAATTAATATCTGTAACTCCTTTTTTTGCATTGGAACAAAGCGATAAGGAATAACATTGGATTGGAAAAATAAATTGCGTATCAGTCGCACGTGTTAACTCCAGGAGATTCATCAAAACCGCTACGCTGCTCATTTCCTTCTAAGTTGGATTTCGAAAAATGTTCAAGACGTTCTTGTATTTATTTTTAACATATCCGGCTCTCGCCACTGGTATGTATTTTAATTAAACAAATGACATTATCTTTCTCTGATTATTGTTTCTTTTGATATACGTAGTTGTCATGCAAGATATTTATTGGCGTAATTATATACCTGGTTCCATACCCTACGATGCCCTTTTTAGTTGGAAAAAATAGATACGTTATGCAAGCCGTTAATATTAATGGTTATGGTAACTTTCCTGGTACCCTTTACCCCGATACTCACCTCGGAATAATGGATATGAACGGAAAGCAAATCATTAGGGATCATATGAAGGTAAGGTCAATTTAACTTCGAACATTCTTTTATTTTAGAATTTCGAAATTTGCATGATTGTATCGAAGGACGTTAAATAATACGAAGGATATTTTCAAAGTTCTACGAATTTGGCTATAATTTCCTCATCAAAATTGCAATGACGTATTCCAATATAACCTCCATTTGAGTGAATACACTTATCCCAATTTTTTACACCGTCCTAAAAGAACTTATTCCAAGTCTTCGCAATTCATCTTGTTATAGTATAAGTCTTACCTCTATGTTGTTCCTTCGAATATGGTAACATATTAACATTACTTTGAGCTAGATATGGTGAATAGGATGATTGTGAAAGTAATTTCCAGCGTAATTCGTTCAAAATGTCCTTCGTTCTTCGTGCATCGCCCGGTTACAGTAGCGGACGCTTATGCAACTGCCCAGACTGTCTTTTGCAGAGGGCTTGCCGCGGTGGACCAGAAAAAAGTTTAAAATAATATTGTGCATTATTGCAATATGTTTCGATAGATAATCCATAAAAATCATAGCCTCCAACTCCAGAATACAGTATGCATCATTTTTCCAACTGACGATACGGCATGTACTTTAAGACCCTGCTTCTGGTTTGCGCCATTTTTTCGACTGATACTTGACTTGAGGATTGAAGTGAAATATTAATTTTCATCAGTAATTATTATTCGTTGTCAAAATTGGTGGCCAAAACGTGCTAAAAGCTCTTAAAGTCGACGATATGTGCTGGAGTATTTGAGCTGCTGTTTCCGTCATCGCAGATTTGGCTCTGAGCGGGCTGAAACCTTATAGACCCCCAAACATTTGTGTTAAATCTCATGAACCTGTCATGTACACATTCTTATGCGAACAGTAATTTAACGAATAGTTATTCACCTATCATTCTTCAGTAGGTTCTTCACGGCAGCAACGTTTCTGTGGGTCACAGAAGTGCTCGGTCGTCCTTGGCGTGAACGGTTTTCTATTGACGTTCTGCCAGCTTCAAAACGATCGACCCATCAATAGATCGTACTTTTAGATTTTGCAGATATACCTTCCAGATTTTGACGAACTTCTGAAGGTTTCACACACCCTCTTTATATAAAAGGAAAATGGTCTCTCTGTGATTTAGTCACATCTTCCATGATTGCAAAATCAGCAATACGGAAATAACGTCTGTATCGACGAATTAGCCGAAATATACTAAGCAATATTGCACGGGATGGCTGCGTGAACGTTTTAAGACTTTACGCAATTAAACTTGAGCCAAATTCCTAGAACTTTCGAAATATTTCTCGTAGTTTCTTAATTTTGGGATTTCCAATTTCAGATTTTGTGCGCTACAGATTTAAATCGGTTGTATTGGGAGACCGTCGATTTTTCCAAACCGCACGATATACAAATGAAAAACGCCGTAAAAGGCGGCTACCAAAGCACGCACGACCTCTTCATCGGATCCGTCAACGATCTGGGCGAATTGAAAATTGGTAAGGTGATTCCGATGGATGTCGTGAACACATACGGGTTATACGTCTGGGATACGGCCGGTAAATCGAAGAAAGTGCTGCATTTCCAAATTCTCAAGTATAATATGACGATATTATCTAGCGACGGTAGTACTATCTTTAAAGACTGAAAGGAAATAGGGGCAATAAGGATATACAACAAAAGAAGAAACAAAATTTTTCTTTTGAAGAAATTTATTTTATATTCATATCTCACCTTTACATATAATCTCTGAAAATTTTGAAAATACAATACAGACATATCGGTATCACAGAAAAAACACAATGACAGACTTTTTTTTTCGAGAGACAACACATTGGCGCAGTTTGTTTCCGCTAGTTGCTTATGTTTACATTTTATACGTTCAAATGATATGGATGTTTGAGAAAGAGGAGAACCGATGCGAGAAGAGATTCCTTATCGTAATATTAATGGAAGTAAGGTGCGGTCCGGTTGGTGAAAACACGAACCGGGCTGTATGTATATACCGGCTGTCTGGCGATGAGTTTGCAATTATTTTGTAGCTCTTAGTTTGAGCGATATTTGAATATTTGTAAACGTGTGTATTTTTAGTTAACTTTCGAATGTTTCCGAATATTATAGAAATTGTAACTAATTTGCTTAGGGTCCTTCCAAAATAGTAATGTTAATCACTAAAGGGTTAAAGTCAAAAGCACTATAGGAACACGTCTTCCTTGATTAGATGACTAAATCCGATTGTAGATGTTGATTTTGTTATTAGAGAAACGCCCTCAGACATTTTAATTTCTGAAGGCTAATATTTATGTCGTGAATCGTGAATTTGACAATTGCATAAATGTGGGAGTTGAAATCAATGCAGATGTTGGTAAAGAAACCTCCGCTCCAACCAGTACTATTATTGGTAAAAGTCCGTGGTTAGAGATACATCTCACCTGAATTTTGAACTGCTGCGAAATTTGCCTACCATAAGATTAACAACATTCTGAACGTGAGGGTGGAAGTCATTGAAAATATTGGCAAGAAAATTTGCAGTAGCACTTGGAACCCGTTGTCCCGGTTTGATGATCGAGTTTGAATCAAGATTTTGGTTTTCTTGTTAGGGAAACACCGCACTTGAATTTTTAACGACTTGGAATGTGTCCATCGTGACATTAACAACGCTGTAAAAATGTAAGTTGAAGTTATTGAGGGTTGCGTTGAGAAAAGCTGTAATTGTAATTGCGGACGCATTTTACCTGCTTAGATTGCCAAATGCAGTTGAAGAAATGTCACAATAGAATTGTTGTCCTAAATGTGGATAAAGGTAAAGAAAAATACGCTTTTGGAATGCGTTTACCTCGGTAAGACGATGGATTGAGGTTGAAGACGCCAGTTTTTTTAGTTAAAAGAAGCGTTGAAGTACAATTAGTGTCCCCATTGAAAAATTTGGCAACATCTTAAATGTGAATGTTGAAATCGTTGAAGGTGTTCGTAAATAAACACTTACAAGGGAACACCGGCAACTCGTACTTCCAAATTTCGATGAACCTACGAAGATTGGAAGAGTATCTTGGTATAAGAACAGCGCCATGGCCTTTTTCTGTGGAATCCTTCGATTCGGGGGTACACCCGAATGAATGATTTTTAAATTTTTGTAAACATCTCTCAACCTATAACAGATTTCCTCTTTTTTGCCGAATATAATTTGAAGTATATTACATATTCTCAAAGATGATGCGAATAGTTTTTGGAAGAAATTAATAACAGGGATACCGGGTAGCTCATACGGCCTCATATTTTTAATTTTTTTAATTTTTATTTTTCACAACTATAGTATATTACATACCCTTAAGGACAACGCGAATTATTTTCCGAATAAATTAAAAACAAACGACCGGGTACCCTATGTCCCATTTTTAAAAATGATTTTTTTTTTATTTATCACAAATAAAGTCGGCTTTATGTAGAAAACGATGCTGTATACTAAATTTATACAGTTAATAATAAAGATATAAGAAAATGGTAATATAATTTTACGTGTTTTTGATTGTCATTATAAATACATGTTTACCTAGAATTATTATTTATTATTGCGATAACGGTTTAAAGAAATACTATAATATAATGTGATTTAAATGGATTAATTATTAGTTATAATTATAATTATATTATATATATTATTATAATTATATTAAGTGCTTACTGTAGATACCGATGTACTAAAAGTACAATTTTGTCGGTCATGTATACAGTAAATATGGATATTTATCTCAAAAGCTTGAAATTATTAATTATTTCGATAATGTTTGTGGTTGAGGATGTTTATTCGCTTATTAAAGCAACGTCGCAAACGAATTTTTGGGCGAGTAAACATTCGCTCCTTAGAAGATTGACAACGTTCTAAAAATTGTTAAAGAAAATTCCCGTTTGTATTCAGAACGCATTTCCTTCGGTAAGATAGTGGTTGAAAATGTCACTTCTTTGGTTAGAGGAAACGTGAAGGTTAAAATCGTTGTAGGTTTTGATAAGTAAACACTTAGTTCCATTTGGGATCCATTTTCTCCTATAAAATCATCGAATGCTGTTGAAGGCGTCGGTTCGTTTGTGAGAGAAACGTCACATGTCGATTGTTAACTGGCGGGGAATATGCCCTATCGTGAGATTGACAATATTTTAAATATGAAGGATAAACGTGTTGAAGTAAGAAAACCTGTAGGTGTCGCGTTTCCTTTACTAAGACGACCGATTGTGGTTGAGAATGTCGATTTGTTTGCTAAAGAAACGTCGCTGCCGAATTTTTGGGCGGAAAAAATTGCTCATCAAAAGATTGACAGCGTTCGAAACATCGTTAAATAAAACCCGCGTTTGTATTTGGAACGTATTTCTCTCGATGGGATGGTGGAATGACGGTTGAAGATATCACTTTTTCAGTTAGAAGAAACGAGAAGGTTGAAATTGTTGTAGGTTTTGGTAAGTAAACACGTAGTTGCATTTAGGATACATGATCGAATGCAGTAGACGGCGTTGGTTCTCTTGTGAGATTGGTGGTGAGATGGAGAAGATTTTTAATGTGAGGGATGAAAATGTTGAAGTAATAAAACCTGTAAGTGTCGCGTCACTTCTATTGTCTTGATCGAATGCAGTTGTGGGCGTGGATTCCCTTGCTAAAGAAATGTCGTGTAGGCATTATTGTCCGGCGAGAAGTATGCTCATTGTGAACCTGACTACTTCGTAGACGTAAGGGTTGAAATAGTTGCAAATTTTGATTAGAAAACCTTTACTTGTATTTTGGACCCGCATTCTTTCTTAGGAATGTTGATTCACATACCAGAGGGGCGTCTGATCCAAATTGTTAAGTATTGTTAAAACAATAAGTGTGCTTATCGTGAGACTAACAACACTCTAAGCGTGAGGGTTGAAGTCATTAAAGGGTATGGTAAGAAATCCTGTAGTTGTGTTATAGGGGTGTTTTCCAGGGCGAGGTTGTTGAATTCAATTGAAGATGTTGGTTCTACACAGAAAAGTCTATTCATTACGATATCGACAACATTGCGCATGTGAAACGGTAATAAGACCTGCTGTATTATATGCGAGCGAAATATGGGTAATGGGTAAAGGAAAGTCCTGAGAACGATATTTGGGGTCAAAACAGCCGAGGGCGAATGGAAGAGAAAACCAAATGCTAAGGTAATGAATATGTTCAGAAAACCATGTATTGCAAACAAGATTCGGACTCAAAGATTAAGACGGGTAGGACACATCATTCGAATTCCAAAACGGAGACTCGTTAAGAGGGTATTGGAGACCGGGGAAGGTGGAAAGAAGAGAAGAGGACGCCCAAGAAGGAGATGATTGGAAGTGGTGAAAGGAGATTTGGAAGAGATCTGAATAAAGGACTGGAGGGACAGTGTGCAAAATCGAAGAGAGCTGAAGAAATAATTCTGAATCTATAAGCCAGGTGCCTTCAACGCCTGTAGCGCTGACGTATATATATATATATATATATATATATATATATATATGTCGACAACATTGCGGACGTTTGCGTGCCTTTTCTCTGGTAAGATGATCGAATGCCATTGAAGCTTATTGTATTTAAGAGCCCTTCCTCTCATAAAATATTGGTTTTGCATTTGGAAGAAATGTTGCGCCTAAATAAATAATCGTCGTGTGGTGTGGTTCGTACTACTTCGTACGGTTTGTATTTGGTAACGTGGTCCTCAAATAAAAATTGGAAACAGTTCAGTTAGTTAACAAACGTTCCATTTGTTACACTTTTATCTATTACTAGGTGACCCGGCAAACTTCGTTTTGCCCAAATTTTTCTTCGATTTTTCTTTTTTCCTAAATCTTCGCGTAGCAATTACGAACAAACCCGCAGAAGGAAGTATCCAATTTGGTCCAGCTGTTTTAAGCATCCGAACAGACCACGATCCATTTTCATATATACAGATTTAAGATGATGTAAGAGCTGGGCACAAGTGGAGCTTTACATGACGAAAGGCTCAATTTAATTTTACAGAAAGATCCATCTATAAATTTTCAGATATTAATCAATATTGAATTTTGGTTCGTGATCAATTATAGCTTATTTCACACGGAGTCCCAAGTACATGCTCTTAGGCGCTATTGACATTCCACCTTAGATCGTACAAATTACATAAAACTGTCCTTTTCTCTCCTAAACTTCGTTGCTGCTTTTTGATCCTATCTAAATAAGATTTCTAACAGCGACGATATGGCAACACAGATCTCATTTCCCATAAGCCGTACACTTACGACTCCTGACAGAATAAGCTATAGAACTCATAGCAAGACATTCGGTATACATGCGTATAAGTATGTATAGTAAAGAGTCATATTACATAACGCTTATGTATGTATATGTATGTATATTATATTCTTACACGAATTTACAGTTATTTTTTTTTCTTAGCATTTTCTTGTGTGATTTTTTGGTAAGTTAATAGTATGTTGGATAACTTTTTTTGAACCCGTTTTGTTCCGAAACACAGCACTCGTAAAAGTACAGTCATATGCATAAATGAAATAAGAGAGTTAGAAAGTTAATCTTTACATTTCTTAAGTTTCTTTTTTTGATTTTATAATATATCTTAAATCCGTGTTCTGGCAGGCGAAGTAGTCACTTTAAAAAAATTGTGAAAATTATTTCATTGAAGACGTACCCCTGCTGATATAAAGTAGAAATATTTTGGAAAATTCGATGAGGTACTTGAAGTTAATGCCCTCGTAATCGTCAAAGAAGAAACCTATTAATCGAAATTACCATTACCTCTTACATTTAAGACCTAGCCTAGGAGCAATGAAATTTTTCATCGAGATATTTTACCCAAAAGATTATTTCTTAAACTTCGCCCGCCAGCAACATCTTAAAAGTTATAAATAAATGTTATTATGTACATATTTCTCCATTTTTTTTTGGTAACTGTTGACGAACGTCTCAGGACAACTTCTTTGATTATCATTTGATCGCCGTCAACTTCCCTTTGGGCGGTACCGGTGAACTGGTGGCACTCCTAGATACCCTAGGTTGGTCAGGTACTGTTAGCTTGACTTCGGTGGATTTCCAAACGTTTGGAGATTCTTTGCCCAAGCCCATATGATCCGAGTTGGAATTTTTGGTCAGAGCGTGAAGAGGAATCCTGTAGATTCGTAAAGGCCTCAGATCCGGAGAAGCTGGAAGAAGAATTTAGACATATTTTAATTTTTGAAGCTCGCTTTGAGACTGCAACTTTTGTCTTTCGATATTGATTTTAAAGGGTTATAAGATCTTTTGAAGATGTTAGCTTACTCATATTCTTTATGTACTCTTTCATCTATTTGACAATTCTGATCCCGTGTACATACTTCTTCCATCACTTTAAGGAATGCATCGTAACTTTAATTAAATAGCGAGAGAAGTAACAGAGTATTTTGTAATTATTAAGTCTTGGTTAGTGCATAAGACTGATTACAATACAAGTTTGTGACCGATAGTTAGTTAAATTTCATCTTTGATCACGGCAGCTGCTAATAACATAGGGTTCCAAACATAAAAAGTTGGGTAATTTTACTAAAAGCAAATATTAAAATCTTTAAAATCATAAAGTTCATTATTTAGATGAGGGGTAACATATCTATCTATTTGCCGCCCTTAACAGAAAGCGGAAGAACGAGGATAAAAGAGAATCTCTTGGGTTAAAACAATTGTACTGCATGT
Source organism: Chrysina gloriosa (assembly GCA_038088585.1). NCBI lineage: Eukaryota > Metazoa > Arthropoda > Insecta > Coleoptera > Scarabaeidae > Chrysina > Chrysina gloriosa. The sequence continues at coordinate 20,905,107 of CM076093.1, read as the reverse complement.
AGAAAGTTTGAAACAGAAAATGTATAAATGTTGTTACAGTCTCAGAATTGATTTCGGTTTTAAATTTTAGATCGAAATTTTCAAATCTTCGAGAGTCTTAAGCACTCAGTTATTTTGCTCCTGTGTACTCAACCCTGGGCAACTCACGGTACGCGAGAAATCACGTGGCAATGTTTATGACATATTAAAAACGCATGTAAAGTAAAATTATTAAACTATTTTAATGATCCGGAATAGAAAGTAATTAAATTTTTTGAGCTTCTTGTGGTAAAATTAACGGAGTCACTGCAATTGTTAATGTAAGTTCTAAAAAGAAATATTTAAAATAACTACTCTCTACAACTACATGCGAATAGAGTTGTCAGATGGATGAAGGAGAACATAAAGAATAAGAAAACAAGCTAAGCATCTTTCAAAAATGACTTAATCTTCTTGGTATCTTCATGTTTAGATGAAGACCCAAAGAAAGATATGGTACGGTAGAGAAACAAACATAAATAATTATTTTCGACCTGGCGATAGAAAATTTTGGAAAAAAAAAACAGTAAATACTTACAATTCGGACTTAACGGAGGCGAATATTTCGGTTGCTCGGCCTGCTTTACGTCCAAGAGGAGTCTGTCTGTTCGATTCGGAAAAATTCCGGAGCAGTGGTCGCGAAGAATATATCGTTTTTGCACGCGACCATTTGTAGTTTGGGCATCGTCATCGTGTGGACCAAATTGCCGTTGACGATCAATCTTATCTCCATGGAATTCGACGTGAAGGCAATTATGTAAGGAAATGCGCAAACTATAAAACAATGGGGAAGGCAGAGAAAATCACCGATTTTGTGTGAAAATTCAAAGAGCAGATGGTGTTACCTATATTGGTCGGTACCGAATTCCAATGGAAATCAAATTCTGTCGAGGATAGGGCGTCTTCCACTTTTTGGAAATGGCAAGTATCTATAAGGAATAAAAAATAATTTTGAGAAAGATACGTCAATATGGATGTTTCAGCTCTTAGATGTTTAGATATTTAAAATCCCGACAGATAAGCTAAGTTGAAGTCTGTCCGTTGCAAAATAAAATAAAGATAGTTCTTGATTTTCGGGATGGTAGATCGAATACGCCTTTTGATACTGTAATTGAAATTGGTGTAGGTTAATGGCAATTAGGCGAGTTATTGCTTTAGGTTTACCTAACCGCTATTGTGGAAGTTTGCTTACTTACTTTCTCGATAAGAAGTCGCTTTTGACTGTAGCGACCATCGGAATAAGAATTTCCGAGATCTTCATACAGATTTTATTTGGAAAATATTTCAAACTCTACGCCGAGAAACTTACGATTATAGCACAGCAATAATTGTACTTCTTGGTCTTCGTAAAGGTCCAACGCCGTCACCAGATGAGGTTTAGCTACCTCGACGGTGTGAAGATTTTTGGAGTAACCCGTTCTTCCGTTGACTACATCCCAATGATTTTTGTATCCGACGCAGACTAAGACGTCGCCATGGGAAGGCGAATTTGGACTCCAACCTCCATCCAGGACTGTTAAAATGGTTGGATTTTCCGCTAACATTACTTCCTATAATATGAAAATACGTCGTGTGGAAAAAATTAATTATGTTATTTGTATTATAATGACAAGGATGCAAAACTAGAACTAACACAATATCAAGTTTATAATTTTTTATCAAGTTTATAACGTTTTATCAAATTTATAACTTTTTATCAAGTTTATAAATTCTTGACGATTCTGGAAGAAACTATTGCAGAAGAGATATAAGAAGGCATTTTCTTACTATTTCTTGGTAGTTGATGTAGAAACCATTAATTTCGTAGAAAACAATAATTCCTCCAGACTGTTGGTTTGCTGTAGAAGCAACATATCCAGGAGGTATATCTTTGCGACTCAATGGCTCCTTCTGTATACTATTTTCTTTTTCGTAGAAAGATCTCAAGACAGATTGTCGGTCGTTCGGAATCAACACTTACAGAAGGCCCAAAATAGGGCTCCTAAAGAGGACTTAATCTTCATAAAAGGAAGATTACTTGTAGTAAATTTTGATATCTAACGAAAGGAGACTATTTCCGGCAGATTGTAGATTTCCTGTGGAGGCACCTTTTCACAAATTGTTGGTTTCTTGTTGATTGTTGATTTCCTCCAGATTTTCCTTTTACAGGAAGATCTTCAACGAGATGGACAGGTAGTTAGGAATTTAAAAAAGAAGGTTTTAAATTCCTATAGAAATAATGCAAGAATGTTGCTTCTACTAGATTGTAGATATTTTCCAACAGTGATATTAGGAGACGACTTATTGCAGATTTCTAGTTTTTGTGGATGCGCAATTTTTATTTCAGCAATTCCTTTCCTAAGATTTTGAAGAGGCAGAAACGATCTAAAAAATTACCAGCGGTAAATTGTCGGTGATGGAAACAACATAAGACGCCTTATCGCAGATTGCTGGTTCCTATCGATACACCACAAGCAAGCTGTATAATCTTACAAACTGTGGAAGGGTCTTGATTAAGAGGCTTACACAATTAAAACTCGAAATAGATTCTATGAAATATCTTTCGAAAATACACATCTGTGACAAGATAGAGGCTCCTGAACATGACTTCATCCTGAGGAATTATTGGCATCTTATGAAAGCAACGTTAGCATATAGTTTCTTGCAGGTTGGGTTTTAGGAAACTTACCCAAATAAAATTGAATCCATCCACGGTATCCGTATCGTTTGTCGGGCACCAAGCCGTCCACGCGGCAGAATGTTTCCATTGAAACATTACCAATTTTCGACCGACAGCGACGCACATCCTCAATCTCGAACCACCTGCGGTGCTCATTAATAAATTAGGTGGTGTTTGCCGGAGGAAAGAGAATAGATACTAACCTGGTCTGGAGATGGCGTATAAGTGTGTCCCTCTACTACGCTCCAGTCTGTGTTCTTTAACATCGAACCTCGATTTGGTCTCGGTCATGGCTTCCACGTGGGAAAGGCGGAAAACGTAAATTTTTCCTTCTTTACTGGAAGGACCCGCCCTGACTAGGAGGATACCGTGAGGTTCGATAACGTTGAGTTGGCGTGCCTGAATGCTTTTGTCGAAAAGTAGCCGGTGTAAGTTTCCTTCTGGAGGTTAAAGACGGACTCGGAATTAGAATAAATGAGAGATGCGGAATATATTTGAAGATTCTCATTAGTTATTACTCTAATTGGTGTTACAATCAGAAAAAGATTATGATTTCTTTGGTTGTAATATTATTAACTATTGGATTAAAATCTAATAAAACATGTTTCTAACCTTCGACTACGTATATACCGTCTTCAGTACCAATTATCAGGCGGTTATCGCTCCAAGAATCAGCGCACAGGATAACATTGGACGGAAACACGGGATAAAAACAGTTGGCTTCCCACGGCGATCGCTTGAATACGCTTCCTGTGCTTCCCGCTGAAGCTAAGCTAGTCGGAGCGTCTCCCCTGACTATCGCCTCCAGCTTCAACGCCTGGCCTATCCTAACAAATTCGATCTGTCGAGCGTCCTCTTTAACACGCGAATGCCTAGGTGTCTCGGCCAAAACGTCAGAAAAAGCCCTCCGATTCAGCATCGTCTAGAAAAATGTAGATTAGGAAGAGAATTTAGTTTGCAAAGCATCAACTTCGATTCAATCCTTTCCGTAAAGACGACGTAGAAAACGAATCGATAGTCGCTTAATAGAAAGGGAGAAATTTATTTAACGCGAACAATCGCTGACGAAGCGAGCGAAATAGGAAATTCGCCCGCGAAAATGAGGCTTAACTTCGTAACTTATTAGCGTCATATTGAATTCGACACACTTCGTGAGTCCTTTGTCTACACGTTGATGTCCCGAAAAGGTATAGTAGCTACGGTTCTATCGTCGAGCGAAAGCTCGATCGACTGAATAGGTTCGCCTTTCGCGCGAATTTATTGCTCGATAGAAGCGCGTTACTTTATACGAAATTTTGATGGAAATGAATGTCGATTTACTTGAGGGATTTACAGATATGAAAACCGAGGAGTTTAAGAGGTAATATTTTGAAGTTAGTATTTGAGACAGATTGAATTAAAAAAGGTATAACCAAGCACGCAGAAGGTGTCTTTTCTCAGTGAAAATATTGACTTAAACTAATTGTATGAACTATGCATTTATGCGCTCAGACGTTTTCTTCAGCGAATGTTTAGTACAAGCACTGTACGGAGGTATTACATATCAATGATTAAGACAACAAAATAGTACATAGGGAGAATATGTAATCAGCCGTACTAATCAAGAAACCAAAGAAATAATCGCGTATGCGGCCTGTTGTGTGGTGAAATTAAATTAAACTCTTTTGTTCAATTCCAAATATTTGGTTGTTTATTTAACAACCTCATCAGGAGATTGATGAACAGATTGATTAAAAGCATCGGTCACAAAAAACAGTCATACTCACCATAAGTTAACAAATACTTACAACTGGAGTTAAGAAAAACCAACAAACTTCGCCCATACAGAACGATTTAACAAAACTTAAAAAAAAATTGAATGTTATAAAAAGTAATTACATTTAATAATTTAAAGTGATTTTGAGTTAAATGTAATTAGCTTTTTCATAGCCTTCAATTTCTTAAAAAGTTTTGTTAAATGGTTCCGTAAGGAGGAAGTGTGCTGGTTTTTCTTAACTGTTTTTTGTGACCGATTTTTCTAATCAATTTGTAGTATCTCCTGATGAACTTGTTAAATATCGACCAAATATTTAGAATTGACAAAAGAGTTTGATTTAATTTGACCACACAACAGGCCGCATACGCGATTATTTCTTTGGTTTCTTACACACACACACACACACACACACACACACACACACACACACACACACACACACACACACAGAGAGATATCGTGTATATATATATATATGTACAGGACGGCTCACGATTAGCGCGTCGGACTGTAGCTCCCAAACTAATAACTTTTTCTTACATCTCTTTTGACACGATGATGCATGCTTATAAAGGCTATAATTAAAAAATATTGTCGTTTATACAGGTTGCTTCATAAAAGTGCTAAGTATCAAAGTTGTATTTTCATTTTAATGGTACATTATATATTTTTGCGTTTCCCGAATTGTATAGGAAAAGTAAAGGTGAGTTACTTCAATGTTGAATTCTCGAAAAAGTAAGATGTTTTGAAAATGGAAATTACAGACAAACTAATTGAAATTCTCAAATCATCTCAGGTGTAGACTCCCGCGGTGAAAATCACTTGTATCTTGGTTTCCGGGTTGGAACTGCGTCTCAAATCAAGTTTTTGGCCCTGATTTGGTATATCTTGGGCTACTTATTTTCAGGTATGTAATTTTACAATAAAGTACAGGGTGATTGCATAGATCGGTTTTGTCTCAACTTCAATAGTGTATAACTTTATTATTTCAAACGGAACACCCTATATATTTTTAGACTCGAAGATAAGTTTTTCAATTTCTACCCAAACTGCATTAGGTTTTTCCATACCTATCTCTTATGATTTCGGAGAAATATGAAGGTATGTTAAATTTCACTTAGATCGGAATTGAATCGAAGCTGCTGGATCTGAAAATGCAATCTTTCTCTTATTTCAACTATCTGAAAAAGTTGCTAATGAAACACAGATGCCTTTAAATGACAAGTATTATAATAAACGATCTACATGATCGCAATTTCTCTCTATGTATTGTATTTCTGATTAATTATAACCCATTAGTCCGTATTGAGCTGAAAAGGATTGTAAGATCGAAAGAAATAAGTTTTGCGTTCCTCGAAACATAGTTAACAAACACCCTACTACTAGATGCAGCAATTAAATTGTGATGATAATGACATACCTTTTAAATATCAGCACAATTCTACTTTACTTTAGTATATTGTATTCTTTCATAAGGGTACATAAATACTATTACAGAAATCTAAAAACAAAATTGTTAAATTAAAAATTATTATAATGACGAATTTGTGTATCCAAGAACGAGTGGATATGATTTTGAGCATTGATGAATATCATGAAAACCGGCTTTGGCCACCAGAGCTTATGCACAAAAGTATCCTGAACGAAGGTATCCTAAAAGCGGGCTTTTGAAAAGCTCTTTACAAGGTTTCGAGAGACAGGTAATACTTCCTACTCTAAACAAAAAACAAAAAGAAATCAGTAGTTGATAACGAGGAAAATGAATTTCTAGTATTAGGTTCAATTGTTGAAAATCTTAGTACGAGTTCACGGAAAATTACCCAGCAAACCGACATAAGTAGGTCTAGTGTACACAGAATCATAAAAAGCAAGAGTATCACCCAATATCATGTTCAACATTTATACGAGTAGGGAATGGACTTTGACCATCGACTACAATTTTGCTTGTGGGTTCTGGATCATGTTAGAGAAGAGGTGGATTTTTCTGAATATATTTTATTCACTGATGAATCTACCTTCCACAATAATTAATTGGTATGTAGACATAATTTTCATTACGATGATACAGAAAATCCACACATATTTAAGAGTGTTGATCACCAATATCGCCGGATCTTCCTTTTTCGAAGAACGATTGACTGGGCACCGTTTTTTACAGGGGGATTTCTGGACTTTTTAGAAGAAGTTCCCTTATTAACAAGATGCAAAATGTGTCTCTCCAGGAGCCCATATTTTGCTTTTCATTTTTTCTCCAGTATATTAATTTTATTACCTTTACATTCATTTTCATCCATTTTCTCATTTGGATCAACTGCTGCAAGTGCCAATTCCCTTAAAATTCTATTTTTAGTATACAATTGCTCTGTTGCTTTTGGTTTAGAACCAATGGATAATTTATTTAATTCATTGAAGATGCGAATTTAGTTTTTCGAAACGTGTATTTCATTTCTTTCTCAAAAAAGAAATATCACAAGAAGGAGTAAAGGAAGCAATAAGTAATAATATTTAAACGGTAGATCATATCGAAAGGTTGATGCAAAGTTGTTTCGACCTATTACTTGACGCTTTCAAAATCGTGTGTCAAAGGAAAAGACACCCAGGCGTTGTAAATCGTTTAAATTCTCCGTCAGGCTCCCATTTCAGTCGCTGACATCCGAACATGGCGCGTATTATCATCGCCGTGACACTTCGGAAAGCTTCACTTTTCCAAGTTACGGACGGATGTCGAGCGTCCTCGCGAAATAAGTCGCCCGTTTCTTTCGAGCAATAAACCGTTGAAGCACAAGAGTCGAGACGGTGACAAGTTGTTACGGACGGATAATCCACGAAGTGAAAATAATAATATTCCGACGGAGAAAGGGTTTTATAGGTCGTAACGAAATGGAATGTAAAAATCGAATAGTTTCATGAAAAGACGACCGGAACCAAGACCATCATCGTCCCTGAATTAACTTACCATTCGGGCGTCCGTCATGTGCTCCGCGTACAGATCCTTGATTAGCATGTCGAGCGTCCGCTCCCGTTTTCGGGCGAACGTCGGAGTTTCGAACGTGGCCTTCTCGCCGTTTATCAGCTTCACCAGCAAAAAATCCCTGAACAGCTGCGGGTTGTCGAAGACCGGTGGACACGGCAGACTTGGTCCGAACAATGGTACCGCTTCTTCCGCACAGATCGATAGCCTGTACCTATTGTGCGAATCGACGTTTACCACCGCAAACACGTCTGGATATCGCCGTTAAGGACATGCCAGATGTTAAATGAAATTTCGATCGAATAGGTATAGGGAAGAAGGAATGATGGTGAGGTAGGTTAGATCGAAGCATACATAGATTAACATGTTTTGCTTAGAAGTACAATTCGTAAATCGTCCCATTTTTAATGTACTTCCATTTAATTTCTAGGTTTCCCAAAAGGAAGAAAGTGGAAGTAAAGATGGTGAAGTCTGAAGATTTCATCGTCTTTGATAAAGTTGTTTGTATTTCCAGAGGGCATAGAAGAGAAAATCGAAAGTCTGACTGTGATAGTACAGGGAGAGAAAGAATATAATTTCGAGAGGAGGGTGAATCAGAAATCAGAGCTGGAATAATGAAAGGAAATAAAACATTTGGCAGCTTGAAGTCAATCATGAGCTCCAACTATGTACCGAAAAAGGAGAAAACCAGAATATATAAAAACTGTACTGACACCAAAAGTAACATAGCCACCAGAGATGTGGACACTGAACAAAACGGAAGAGGATATTCTAAGCAGATGGGAAGGAAAAATACTACGAGCTATCTATCGACGAAGGAAAACAAAAGAGGACTGGAAAAGAAGGACGAACGAGGAATTGAAAAGACAAGGAATCAAATACAAAGAGTTAGATGGTTAGGCCATATAAAGGGAATGTCAAATCAATGAATGCCGAAGCTGGTAACGAAGAGGAAACCAATTGGGAGAAAAGAAAGAGGCGGTTCGAGAAAAAGGTGGAGTGAAAGTGTAGAAGAAGACTTGAGAAAGATGGAAATAAGGGACTGGAAAACAAAGGCGAGAGACAGAAAAGAATGGAGACAAACAGTGCACCGATTATCAGAAAGTGAATAAAAGTGAAAGTGGAAAACACGCTCTATGCCCTCGAGGCCTGTTGTGCTTAAATAAAATAAATTATTTTTCACACAAATTGTAATTCGTAAGTTCTACAAAATTCCTCAATATATTTTGCATTTCCTAATAGGAAGAAAATGGAAGAGACGATGCTGACATTTGGTGCTTTCTTATTCCTGTTAAAATCAGGAAATTGTGTCTGAATTTCCACGTGTACGATTTTAAACAAAAAGGATGATGATGAGACGTTTATGCAGGGGAATTCATTATCTTTGGAAAAAATTGTAAGTTGTAAATATCGCAATATTTCCAAAAAAAAAAAAAATATTACATTTTCCAGAAAGGCATTATGTCTTCCTCGGTGTTAATACCTGAAGATTCTGATACTTCTAATTGAAATCTCTTCATGCACTTGCTGCACTGCAGTTTCACTGTTTGCACAAAAAGAAGAGGATATACGCGACGATGTTGAAATGTGGTGTCAATGTATAGCGACTCTCTCATCGTTGCCATAAATTATAGTTTGTAAATTCCTAAACATTTGCAAGAAATATTTGCATTTGCCAAGAGAAACGAAATAGTAGAGATGACCATTCGGTGTGATGTTAAGGTCATTCCATCATAATTAGCGCAAGTTGAATTTGTCGGTTTCTCATTTGCTTCCAACACAATTTTATTTTTGTGGAGATTCTCTAATTCTTTTAAGTTACAAATCTTCCAAAATTTAAAATTTCTTTCTTGTACTTCTGAAGAGGAAGGCATCATCATTATTGGTACAAATTGTAATTCTAATTAATTAGTTGTAAATTCATAATGCACTCAAGGCACATCAATTTCAAGTTTACGGCATGGGATTAATGAGATTCCATCACTTTCAATACAAATTAGAATTAACAAACTCCTCAAAATTCAATTTTTGTATTTTTCAAAAGGATGGAAATAGAAGAGACGATGATGAGACGTGGCATTAATGTATGTGGATTTTATCACCTTTGAGGTAAATTCTAACTCGTAAATTTCAAAATTTCTTTCTTTCTACAAATTCATACATTCCCCGATATCAAATTGAGATGATGAAGGTGAAGAGTAATGTAAACTCTATCAGCCTCCACTCCCTACGAAGCTGGGAGATGATATCAATATATTATATGATTCGTAAGGTTCTCAACATTCTCAAAAATGTCTCTTCATATACCTTGGTTCTGTTGCTTCCTAGATCCACCTTTTCCAATCTTTCCTATTTAGAGCCAATTTATTCAAATGGAAAAATTACAAAAGATAAACCAAGGAAACAACTGAAAACAATCCCCTAACCAGGGTATATAAATTTTACCAGAGAAGAAGAATAGAAATTCTTGGGAATCTTGAGAAATTTATGAATTATGTAGTATAGAAGATGGTGGAAAGCATTGGCAGAGCAATTATTCAGTCCACCCACTTCCTCTCCTCGTGTTTTGCCAATGTTCCTCTTCAATCCAACTCTTTCTTGGCCGGTTCCTTTTGCGATTTCTCACTGCTTCTATTTGTAATATCCTTTCTGGTAGTCTATTATAGTCCATGCATAGGAGGTGTCCATATCATGGAAACAGTTTGTTTTCTATTTTTGTGGAACATTGACTATTGATTTAGATTTTAATTAATAACCTCATTTCTTATCTGATCCCACTTCGTTTTCGCCTGTACCTTTAAATTTTATTTCTGCTACTATTAATTTTTTTACCTATATTGTGGTGTCCAGGTTGCACTTGCGTATGTGATGGTTGGTACTGTTATTGTGGTTATATGCTGTTAGTTTAATATTCTTGCTTAACTCGTTCCAAAATAACGCTTATTAAAGGCGTAATATATGTTACTGGATTTATGTATTCTGTTGGCAATTTCAGTTTCTAAAGATCCTTCTATACTCTATGAGACTTTATGTGTTATGGGGCCCGTATCATCGCCTTCGAATCCTGCATTTATCATCATTATTTTAGTCTTGTTTATATTGACGTGCATTTTTCTGTTTCGCCAATCCATATATTCATCAGTTTCTACATTTTTAGCCTGTCTGCTTTGAAAACGATATCATCAGCGTATAGCAGGCTGTCAATTTTTGTTAGAGTGACTTTATTATGTCCCACTACTATACTTAGTTTTTCCGCTTTTTCTCGGATATCTTTTTTCTCAACAGGACACAATTGCCGAGGTATAATATAGAGATATGAAGGCTCCATTATCTTTGTCAGGAATTGAAATTCGTTAATTCTGCAAGCACTTGATGTCTAGCTCACGAAGATTTTATCATTTTTGGCTTCTAAACTTCTGATTTTTGATACCCTTGAATTTCATTTTTACATTTTCCAAATGGAGAAGAAAGGGAATTATGTAAGAAATACGAAACGAAAACTTAAAATTTGAATTACATTTCCGATGGGCCCGTTTTACTTTTTTTTTCTTTTGCAAAGTAGTTTTTAAACGAAGTTCGGAAAATCCATTCATCTTAAATGTCAATACGACGTACACGATACGGGAAGAAATAACTCAATTTTCTATGAAAAGGAAAAAAGGAGAGAAGACGAATCGAATTTGTTATCTACATATTGTAGTTTCAACATACTGTCTTCTCCGAAGGGAAAGGTGGAAGGAATAAAAGCACAATTCGGTAGCGAATGATGGCAATTTGAAAGACCTTCACCGATGTAGACGACAAGCTAGACTTCATTTATACAAAAAAGGAGTCTAGCGACTTCATTTTCTTAGAATTGATTACCGGGCAAGAAAATAAAAGGAAAATGTCGAGGAGAAGTTAAGGGAAAAGAAAGTAGTTCTGACGTAAGTCATATACAATTGCGAGGCTTAGTTTGGAAGTACAGAGTTGAAATGGGAATGAGGGAAACGAAAAGGTATATGCTTTCAAAGATTAAATGTTATTTGAGTTACAGGCGTTACATTACGGCAAGAAAATGTGGAAAAATTGGTAAATTAGCTATTGGGTTTCACAATTTACGTCGTAATGGATCTAGGTGGCGATCATTTTCCACATTTCATTGATAGAAAAATTAATAACTTTCGTAAAATTATTGCTGAGGTACCAGATGCTCCTGGACATATTCTATTTGTAATTTTCGCGCTATATGTAAGTACGGAAAATTGAATCAATTTGTAAAAAATTGTTTTGATTAATTCTCCTTTAAAAAAATCGGTAATACTAAGAGAAATATATTTCGAAACTAATGCCGTCCAACGATAACACAGACCGACAAAAATTTTTTTTTGCTGCTTTGAAGAAAGGTGATTTTAAATATTTCAAGAACTCTGATTCCAAAAATACCATTCTTTTTTGTATCGCCTCTAATTGTTGAGATGGACAAAAATTACATATTTTATATATTTTCATTCATATTGCTACAATAAACCTTCTGAAGAGATCTTCTTTTCAATTCTAGTTGTTTATTACAATTGCAACTCAATAACTATAAAGATATCTACGTGTCAACCCTTGATTCAGTTTAAACTTAAGCTTTCTTGCAAGTATGTTTGATGGAGAAGTATTATTATAATCATGACTTTTGCAAGCAGACGTAGTTGTGTTAATCATCAAGACGTTTGTTGCTATATATGTGGCGGATACATATTAAGAGAGAGTAGAACACCAATTTGTGAGTTTGTGAGAAAAACATACATGGCCTATTTTGGTGTTCATCTAGGAGATCAAGGTAAAACTTGGGCGCCACGTGTTGCCTTCAAATCAAGTGTTGAGAACCTGCACCAGTGAACTAAAGGACAAAGAAAGTCTGAAATTTGGGATTCCAATGGTATGGAGAGAACCAGGAAACCATTTTGACGATTGCTACTTTTGTCCAGTGAATATAAAGGCTATTAATCTGAATAATTGACATAAGTCGACATATCCCAATTTGGATTCAGCGAAAAAACCTATTTCACATTCAGAAGAAATACCAGTTCCAATATTTAGTAATCTACGTATATTACCAGAGGATGATGATGAACTGTCTTCTTGTGAACATGACAATAGTAACTTTGAAGAAAACTGAACATTTTCAGAAAGGTTTACCCAGGAAGAATTAAATGGCCTTATTAGAGATTTAAACCTTTCAAAGGCGTCTTCAAAGTTGCTTGCTTCTACACTTAATGCAAAAAATCATCTGTTTCAGGAAACAAAAATTAAGTATTACCGTAACAGAGAGAAAGATCTGCCATTTTATTGTCAGGAAGATAACTTGGTATCTTGCAACGACATAAAAGGATTGTTACAAAAAATGGGTATATCAGAGTACACATCAACTGATTGGCGATTTTTATTGATAGTTCCAAAAGAAGTCTGAAATGCATCCTTCTATACAATGGCAACAAATATGGAAGTTTTCCAAATGGACCTTCCACAAAAATTAAAGAGGATTATAAAACAGTATCTCTACTTCTGACAAAAATTAGCTATTACACAAATGGATGGATGATATGTGTTGATCTAAAAATGGTAAATTTGCTTTTAGGATGGCAATGTGGGTATACAAAATATCCTTGTTTCTTTGTGTCTTGGGGACAGTATGGCGAAAGATCAACATTGGATAAAAGAAAATGGCCGAACAGAGACGCTCTAGTAGAGGGAAAAGCCAATGTTATTAATGAAGCATTGGTAAAATTAGAGAAAATAATTTTATCTCCTTTGCACATTAAGCTAGGCTTAATGAAACGATTTGTGAAAGCTTCAGATCAAAATGGTCGTTGTTTTCAATCAATCCGGGGAAAATCAATTCCCTGCAGTCAGTAATAAAAAATTAAAAGCAGATAAGGCAACTTATAAAAGACCCACACTTCACAGAATCAATGATTGAAATTGAGTACAATGCATGGTCTTCTTTTATTAAAGTTTTGCAAAATTTTCTTGGTAATTATAAGTCCGAAAATTATGAACAAATGGTGGAAGATATCCTTAATAACTTAAAAATTTTGGGTTGCCATATGAGCATTAAGGTCCATTACCTTCACAGTCGTTTAGAGAAATTTCCTGCAAATCCTGGCGACTCTACTGAGGAACAGGGCGAACGTTTCCACCAGGATATCAGAATAATGGAAAAAGGGTACCAGGCCAGATGGGATACACACATGATGGCTGATTACCGCTGGAGTATTAAAAGAAGCAAACCGTTTCAGACATACGGAAGAAGATCGCTCAAAAGAAAGTTTTTAAATTAGTTACCAACTACTGTAAATATTTATTTTGGGTAATGACATTTGTAAATATTTGTTTTAGAGAATAAAGTTATTTTCTTTTTATTTGTGCGTTTTTTATATATCTATTTATATGTAGGAATAAGAGTAACTAATTACAGATACATGCTCAGACCTCTTGGAGACGAGCTGATAGAGGAAATTTGATGGTATTTTTGGATTCAGCGCACCAAAATTAATTAAGAACAGTTAAAAAACGCCCGGCAGCAAAATATTTGTTGACTAGTATAATCAATGGAGTCGACAGCATCTGTTAGGATTACCCGAACGTTGAATTTGCAACGTAAACTCATTAAATTTTACGTCGACAGCTACATCGACTCTAAACAAGTACCATCGTCGACTTCCGCGATACTAATTTTATCTTAAAAATCGCACCGGTTGCTCTAAACGAGGTCCTTGACTTTCCCCAACAGACATCGGATAAAGTTCGAAACGTTTCGTTCATTTCGACGGCGTAATTACGCGATGTTGGCGCCCGGAAACGATCAGAGAAAGACATAAGGAAGGCGAAGCACGTAAACTCTTAATCGTCGACTTTTCCACCTACGCGAGTATCCGAAACAATTTCAGTTAAAAAGTATAGAAAAGGATACGGGTGAATTGCGACTTGATGCAGGTGGGGTTGAAGAGGCTGTGCGTGTCCTGCCCGCCTCCCGTTGGAAATCCTTCGTCCCCATCGACGAAGACGATGTTGACGATGTCGTTTCCGATGTGTCGCTTCCTCTCCACCTGCTGCCGATTGTCCCTCGAGTAGGGTAGGAGAGTCGAAACGTGGAACATAATCTCGTGGCCTTCGTAGACGGTGTAGACTGAATATTTTCCGGTCATGTCGCCTGAAAATTGCGTTTGGACGAAACGAAATTAATCGGTTAAAAATAACGAAAGCGCGTTTCATGAAAATGACGCCTTATCACAACCGTACGTGTCGCAATCTTGATAGAAAGGAACGTTTTGTTATGTTGGTGAAATCGTAATATGTTAAATCGGGATGGAGAAGTTTCTATCATTACCACACCGACTTTAGATACTTTCAAATGTGCGTTTTGATCAGAAATTTGTCATCATCAGTGGAGAAAATACAAGTGGAATAAACTTTACGTAACACATCTCTCGGATCCGCAGGAGAGTCCTTGCAGAGTTGTGTTGAGTGAAACTTCTTTAATAAAAGCGCTCGCATTTTATCAATTTTTAGTGGAGAAAACAAAAAGAAACAAAAGCATTATTCGTGAGTTTTGATTAAGATGTCTCTTAGAGGACGGACTTGTAATTTCCAATATCGCTAAAATCTATCTAGGGATTTCGGGGGTTCTAATTGAATTTCGACCATCACCAAAAGGGCTAATATCTCCAATTTTCCGCTTTCCCGCATTGCTCATGTGAAGTTTCCTCTAATTTACAGTTATTGCTTTCCGTGTAGAGCTTTTGGGGGCGGCTCTATTCATGTTTAGCGATTTACGTTGGCCCGAAGTTATCGCCCGCTTTCTATCTACCTATATGGTTCCGAAATGCGATTATCGACACGCAAACCGGGCAAACAGGAAACGTACGAATGTATTTTTGACGCTATAGCCGGAAATTAGCGTGTAATATTTCGAAAAAGATAACTTTATCGATTGAAAAACACGTAGGCGGTTGGGCTGTGGACTTACCTTTGACGTCGAGGCCACCTCGGTAATTGTCCCAACTCCTCAGACGGATTTTCTCGCCTAGTAATTGTAAGAATTCGTCGAATTTTTCACTACCGGTTTCTGAAATGCGAAAATAACAATTACTTCTTTAGAAATCGATATTAAATCGTAAATAAATTCGGAGAAAATGTTCTAATTTTTTTCGAAAAATACCACTTCTCCAGGTATCCCTAATTAATTTCGTTAAGCAAAAATTTTACCGTTGCTAAGAATTTCATCGTCGGTAGTTTGGCCATGTTTCATGTATATAACGCCGAACTTGAAGTTCACGGAGCCCTCTTGTTCTTCGAGTAGTAGCAGATCCTTCTGGATATCTGGAGAAAATATCTCTTTTGGTCCTTTTTCGATTTTATCCATGTTGGGAAAGTTAGAGAGGATCTGCTTCACGGAAAGCACTTTATTCTGCGCGTATGGCAGCGATATCTTCTGAGCTCCCTGTACCAAAAGTATAAAAACAAAATTATACTAATCATAAGATAAGAGTTTCGAAAGTAAAAGGGAAAAAACAAAAGGGCAAAGAAATGTTCAAGTGCCCACTTCTCTTCTCACCATACCTCCTTGGATATACCCAACTATAGTAAGTTATATGTAGAAAGTCGAATACCCAGTATTCATGATAATAGTATACGATGGTATAAGTTGTAAACTGTAAATCAGTGGTTCCTAAAGATGGCACGCGAGCAGATATTCAAAACAAAGGAAAACGCCTTATTAAGATATTTATTTCCGTCTTCTTTCTTTTCTTGCTTTATTATACATAAAGTATAACAGAAAGTAAAAGGAGGGCGTTGCCAAAGAAATTACTGCCAGAAGCTCCTCTACAAAAAGGGTTGGAAACTAGCTATCTAAACAATGCGTTTCAATCTAATAATGGGGATGATCTTCTCAACTAGGAAGAAACTATACAAGAAAATATAGCTATTAGATCAATCACAGGTAAGGAGGCTTCTGAGGTAACTCATCTCGAAATTAATTAGCTTTAATAACTGGCGAAATACTGAAGGAATTACTTGAAAAGTGGATTAGAAAATTGACGCAGGTAATCAACGCTTCTTTCAGATTGAAAGACGTATATAAAATGTAGAAAATTGCTTAAATCATGATGATTTCTGTAATTGTTTAATTGGGAAAATGCAAGTGTCAACCGAGTCCCCAACAGGAGAACGATACATGAATACTATGTAGTGCACACCATATTCTAGTGACTCAATTATTTCAGAAATTAAAGAAACATAATGATCAGTTGTATCATTGGCGACCAACTTGAGACAGCCAAGTACACTACAGAGGTTGTCTTGTATTAGAATATCTGGAGGTTACAGAACAGCTTTTAGGCTAGCTCTGGAGTCCATTCTAGGACTTATGTAGGTCTCTATATTTGGTGGTGGTGGCTGAGATATGGAGGGTTTCTACTCACATAAATGACTGGGTCAGGTGGGGTGTTAGAAACTGGGCTCGTGTACATAATATGTACACATATACATATTATATATTCGGATCTGACTGGAAGCGCTAGGATGCGACCTCTTCCCCACCGTTTTCAGTCGTTCGAGGAAATATAAAATCTTTGTTGGATAGAAGGAGTAATTTTTGGCTCCTAGAGAAGGGGTGGGTTCTCAAGACAAGGAGCTCGTTTCATTTATAGATGGATCTATGACGGGAAAAGACACGGGAGCGGGAATTTATGAGGACCGGTCAAGCTCAAGAATCGGTTTGCTACTTGATCAGAATTAACGTTCGATAGTAAACAAACCCTAGAAAGGCATCTAATTTGGGTTCCAGCTCGTTGAGGAATTGAAAACAATGAAAGGGCACATAAGTTTCCTCGAGAAGATAGTAGCACTGTCCTCACTGGGTTTGGGCCGGCTCTTTCAATTACTAAATTATTGAAGGCGGAGATACAGAACCAAGTCCGGTTCAAAAAGCAACAACGACTAAGCCTCGACCAATCGTAGATCTTCATACGAATAGGGTTGAAATGCGACCATTAAACCTTCTAAAACTAAAGGGAAGCCGACTCAGGGCAATAACTAGTACATATTGGATGGTCAAGTACTACTTATATAAAATTGGGCTCAGCAATGATTTCGAGTGCAGATTTCGTAGCAAATTAGATGAAACTGCTGAGCACCTAGTATGTAGTGGTGATGTTTTAGTTGACAGCAGGCTTCTACACTTAAGAGGCAGATACCTGGAACCTCTGGATGTAACGCATATTGCAGCTAGTGAAGTCCACTCATTTTTAAGGAAGATAATGGTTTTCGAACTGATCCATCCGTAGAATTGGGGAGGTTAGTGCTATAGGTTTTATGGACTTCATGTTATGCTCTTTCGCACTCTCCCCTCTAAACACATAAAAGAACATTATTGGTGCTTCTGGGCGCATCCCTAAGTGATATTGACAGAGATCTTAATATAGACGCTATTAATGAAACGACCTCCAATACTCACCGGAACCTATGAAAACCAATTCCACCACACACAATCACAGAACGATTAACAGGTACCCGAAAAGTGATAATTTGTCAATCTGACAACATTGTAGTGTTATATGTAGCCTGGGCAAATAGCGCTAATTCCGAAAGGAGTTACGACAGCCGACATATACACAAAAATACTCGTATAGAGCGTATTGACTGTGTGAAGTGGGAAGTCGGCGATGCTCTCGTAACTTATTTCGTAATTGTACGCTTTTATCGCTATTTGCCCAGAATAGTTGTATTTGTAGACAAAGAGTACTTATTTTTAAGAACCGTGTTAATTAAATTCCATAAGTGGCTGAATGCACTAAGGAAGAGAACTATAAACTATAAACTGATAATCATAGTAAGGAGTCTGTACCAAGTTACAAATAATAAAATACAAATAGAACGACAACTTACGGACTTATTTGTACAGTAGTAGTCAAAAGTCCCCCCCTCGTATCTTTTGAACGGTTATACTTATAATAATGAAATTTGGAAGGTGGAAATAAACGGATGTAGGCTCTTCAAATAGCCCTAACAGGTGACGTAATAGTCGTAGAATTAGTGATGACTGATGGCTGAAATTTGATAAAAGATTGGATGGCGTGTTATCATCGAGCAGTGTAAACCGGTCTTTGTCTCCACCTACGTGCAAGGTGAGACATTAAAATTCGGAAAAGTAAGGGCGCCAATTCAGTTTACACTACTTACGATAACGCATTATCCACTCTTTTATCAAACCTTAGTGATGACTAAAAATTGATATAATTGCAGAAATGGTAGAAAACCATATTTCTTCTAGAGCCCAAGTTGGGTCTATCCGTGAAGTCAATCAAAGGGCAGTACATAGGGTGTTGGCAGCTTCATCCATACAAATTAAAAATCACTACATAAAACGATTTGTTTTGATGACGAAAGTACTTTCTCCCTCAATGGAAATGTTAACACACCAAACGTGAGGTATTGGAGTGGCAGCAATTCTCACATCTTTTCTGAAAAACATACTCGATTTCCGGAAAAAGTAAATTTTTAGGCAGGTATTTTGGGAAACCACATAGTTGGGCCCCTTTCTCAATGCTAATTTAACCGGTGAATTGTATCTGGAGATGTTACAAAACGCAATTGAGCCATTAATTTTTGAAATTCTGGAAGATAATCGAGACGAATTCGGATGGTGTTCTTGCACACTATTATAGTGCAATAAGACGTTACCTAGATGGCGGATCGGACGACGAGGTTCGATAGAATGGCCAGCTCGGTCACCGAACCTCACACCATTAGAGTTCTTTCTGTGGGGGCACTTGAAATCTAAGGTTAAGCTACAGCATCTGGCAGTATTGACATTTTGAAACAACAAATTGTTGAAGAATGTAGGGCAATTTCCGCTGATACATTTGAACGAGTACGACAAGAGTTTAGCAATAGGATGCATAGCTGTCCGAAAATAGATGGAGCACATTTTGAATACTTTGAATATAAGAAATGGTTCTGAAATCTTTCATGATCAAATGCGAAACTATAATTTTAGTATTTATTTAATTTATTCATCAAAATCAGCCTAAACCCAAATAAAATTAGTATGATTGAATAGGTGTTTTCAATATGTTTGAAACGAGATGTCACTTACCATAAGGTCCCATTTGAAGTAAATTGGTCAAAGTGGTCCTATGGCGTCATCTATGATTATTACGTCACCTGCTACGATAAGTTGCGAAGAATTAATTAGATGTAGATGTGTTTAATTCCACCCTCCAAATTTCATTATTATTGGTATAACCGTTCAAAAGATACGTGGATGGGGAGGGCTTTTGACTAGCCCTGTATATTTACTATGGCAAAAGGTCAGATACCTTCTCCTAAATCACACTTATAGACAACGTCGGCTGCCAACTAAAACCATTGTAACATATGAAATGAAGATATTTGAGGGAAATCGAAGGTGTCACGAAATTGAATGGAATAAGAAGTACTCAAATCCGAAGAAGGCTAGGGTGTAAAGGGAATGAGAGATAAAATGAAAATACAAGAACTGAGATAATTTTGACATACGACTAGGGCGAAGGAAGATAAACAAGAAGTCCATAAGAATAACGGCCAGATCAAGAAGAAAGAAAACATCGCAAAAACATTGCACAAAATTGGGCTTGATTGGATTCAAGTTAAGAGAGCAACAACACACTGGAAAGAATGGAGATAAATAATAACCTAGGGACCACTGGATGAACAGTATCAAGATAAATTAGTAAATGAGAGTCAAAGTGGCAACTGAAACAAGCTGAAATGGATATTGAAATGTATTCAAATCAGTGTTACACTGGTATTTTAAAAGGTGATAGGGAGAAAAGCACCTCCTAAAATTCTTCACTTCTTTCGTGTTTATCCAATTCGCTGCATCCGCCGCAAGACCATCGCGTTAATATGCGCGTGCTCTAAATGGGGAACTATTACATAACATGTTTGTTCAAAGTGATACAATTTATCACCTAGTGTCCGCCTCGAATCTAATAAACAATTAATTCGATTAATCTGTCCTTAATGCTAAGTTCGTAGAGCGCGCCTCCGGCGACGTCGCCCAAGTTCTAGAGCTGTTTTTAGCTCACATTGCGCGATGTAATCCAGCGCGAAGTTGTGCCAAATCTAGATAAAATATGCGCGGAAAATTACTCACCGGAGTTTGACGCGATGCTCCCGGAGTGCAATTTCGCGCGATTAACTCGAAGGGAATTCTAGTTACCTTATTTATTGCTTCGTCTTTTTCAGCGGAGTCTAATAAAACGGATTGCAGCGAATTATTGCATTGCTTCCGGCGAGTTTCAGTCGCAAGAAATATGCAATCCGGGAAATGGTACTCAAGTTAATCCGTCATTCCAACGAAATCATCCCTTAAAATCCGTGTCTTTTCTTAAAGTCTACAGGGATATTCATTGGAATCATTTATTAAAACAAATAAGGGTGTAAGTAAATCTGATTGAAAGAAAAAGAATATGTGAAACTTACCGTTTTCCGAAACAAAATGGCCCTGTACAGAGGCACGCACTGGTTGCTATTTTCATTAACTACTACGCTTAAGAAGAAAGGTATTTTATCCGCGTCTATCCCGACGTAATTCTGATGCACTGGAACAAAGAAGAAAAAAGGACAAAATTGAGATAAATGCGACCGCAACGTTTCGACTTTTAGGGGTAATTTTCCACTTCCACCGTCTTCCGTTGACTTATTATGCTTTTTAGATCCTCAAATAAAACCAGGAAAGGCGGTTGTTCGCCCCTAATCTCGCGCTATTTGCTCTTGTCAATTAGCGTTCGAAGAGAAATGACGTTTTTAAGGACATTTTTACTGTTATTGCTAGCGTGCTGGAATTAAAAGAGGGCGTCTTTTATTTTTATTTTTATAATAACGACGTCGAAGATAAAGGCGGTAATTGAATCTCGGAAAGAACAGGCTTTTCTCCTTGAAGATCGCTAGTTTGTTCGTAAATTCGTCGAAAATGGGATTTGTAAACGCAGGCGCAACGAGGAGGTGTTCGATTTGGATAGAGCTTTTCCTCGAATAAAGAAGTCTCATTAGGTGTTACATCAGTCCTCAGAAATCGTAGAAATCTTATAGCCAATTAAAGTAATCTTTTAAATGTTTATTTCTATAGGTGATGTTAACGCTTAAGTTTTTAAAGTTCCTGATAGCTTTTCGGATTCGAAACAAATTTGAATAGTTATTTTCAATTGACACTCATAACACCTGACCCTTTGAAACTTTATACCTTCGTCTTACTAGCACTGTGATAAACAATTATGATGTACAAAATCTTGACACGGTCTGGTGTGACGTCATCTTAGGAAGTGATCAAATTTTGGAAGGGACTAGTTCTTCCAAACTACTGTGAAACAACTTATGGATCCCGTTTTGTGTCGAAGTTCTGTTTTTGGAGAACCAGGTTTTTTTCTTTATTTTCTGCTTAATATCACTTCCCCCTTGGGTCAAAATTGAAATTGCGAATTGCTCTGCGTCTTTCCTCTTGCTTTTAGCTTTAACACTCAATCCTGAAAGAGTTAAGGCGTTTTCTGGAAGCTTTGGTCATTGTTGCCACGTAAACGTTACAGTTTGGAATCTCAAATCAAAATGATTGTTCTTGATTGGGTAAATATTAACACTTGAAATCTCCTGTTATATCTTTCTGTCTAGCATCATATTTACAAAAGAGACGTTTAACAGGTTGACTGCGGGACCGGTTATATATTAATGGCGGTGAACTCGTGAAAGTCTCTATTTAAGTATTTTTAGGATTATTCAAGTTTGAAATATCTCACCAATTGCTTTAAAACTCGTAGTGAATCTTTCCTCTCCAACACTGGGATGTGAAAGTGACCTTCTAGTTCTTTCTTGCCGAGGAAATCAAGACGCTGTCTATTCGGTGGCAAGAAAATGCATTTGCGTATGTAGAAGGCAACATTCCTTCTGTAATTTGTTTCTCTAACAATATTGTTTTCTCGATAGCATTTGGTAAAGATCAAGATTGTAGTGATTTCTTTGAGGATTGCCGTTTCAGACATCATGGAAATAGCGCCTTTTACATATTTTACATCCAAAATAGGTTGAATTATTTAGTTGCCAGAGTACTCTATCATATTTTCTTTGGCTCGTTCGGGTGTTAACTTTGAATCTTAACGTTCTATCAAGGCAATTGTTAACGTTTGGGCGAAGGTGTAAGATTTAAATATTTAGGGATTTTCTGTTCTGTTGCGGCTTCTTATCTTTAGGAATAAGGTTTAAGCGATTTTCCAAGATTTATTATAAGTATTGAACCTAGAACCTAGAACCTAGAACCTTAGAAACTGTGCTTTGAACCACTACATGTCATATCAAATAAATAAAATTACCCTTTCCACACCATTTGGAAATAATTCCAGGTACGTATTTCAGCGAGTAAGTGGCCATTCTCAGTTGGAAACTGGGGCTGCGATATCCGGCTAACGCCCAAAACGAACGCCACGCAACGACTATTGCACAACTTTATAGCACTGCGCAATGAACCCCACACACTGAACGCCACCGTGAAACACACCAGAACACTGTTGACACTGGTAGTTTTATTTCTGTAATATGTTATTTTAACCATAGTCTCTTTATTCTTATTTGCACTATATGTTTTGTAAAGGTTAAGATCGTTGCAATTCTGCCGAGTGTTACAGTTTAGATTTGATTGGTAGAGAGAGCGACAAACTGTTTCCTAAAGCTTGTTGGGATCCCTTAAGTTTGAACGCGCCTGAAATTTATTTTCAATCATGATTTTCTTGCAGCGGCCATTTGCATGAAAAGATATTGAAGTATTTTAATTTCCACCTCCTATCGTTGAATGATCTGTTCCAGCTCAATTTTTGACTTTTTAATTTTCAACTGGTGTGTTACTTTTTCGTTTTTATTTAAAATTTATCCAGGAATTTAAGGATTTAATCTATTTTTAGATTACATCCCTATTTTCTTAATTTTTTTCACACTCTCTAATTGGAACTTGGTATATAGCATGCATTGTGATAAAATCGACTTGAACCTATCCTGGTTCTGTGGAATGTTTTATCTACAATATTTTTAAATAAACGCCCCGCATTCAATGCCAGAGGGTGTGAAAAAGTGCTTCAAGCAGTAAATTACGCGAAACATAAATGGAAATTGTGTGAAGTATGCAGGAATTTAGATTGAATCGCGCAGTGTTAATTGAGGTTGTGTCGCCCCGAATATATTTTCAATTTATGCTTTAACTGGAAGTGGGAAAACGATAAAAGGTTTCTTTTTCTATATGAAAGCGTCTGTTTCAAATGAGTTCTTTTTCCAATCCGAAGAGGAATCGTCCCCCTTTTCAACCGGTCATAATTTAAACGAATGGGGGTGGAGATGGTTATTACGAATGATCAACTTACGTTTTCCCAAAAAATACTTGAAGTACCATCTCGTTTGATATTCCGGATTTTCCAATACCGGCGTGCTCGGTGATCCGAACATCTAGAAACGGAAAAGAAGCGAACTTTTATTTTCCTAAATATTACTGAAAAGGAATATTGTTTTCTAATTGAGCATAATTGAATTAGGCGAGGGATTAATCTAAGGCGATTGTTCTTGGAGTCGTTTACAATTACCTCGTCCTTTTCGCCCGGCGAATCTCCATTTTCGATCCTGAATCTTCTACCCTGTTCCTGGCCGTCTACTTCGGATTGCTGCAACTGCAGAAACAAATGGTTGTAATTAGAGGAGGTGGAAGCTTCGCTATCGATCGCACTCCAGGTATGTGAAGCTTGTTTGACATGCATGCATAATGGCAGTGTCTGGTTGTTAGAACGAGGTCGTTAGAATATTGGGTTCAATTACGCTTAGGGCGGTAAATGTTATAGTTGAAATTTTTATTCTAAATTGGAGTTTACATGTGTAGGTGTTCACATACACGATTTTGTATTTAGGCATGTTCATATTTCTTGTTTTCGGTTCGGCTTTTTTGTTTTAAATTTGGTAATCAAGTGATAATGTAAAGGCTTTTAGGGACTTTTTATTGAAATTATGCTTTCAAATTTAATGCAAGTAAATAGGTGTTTGGAGAGCTCTTACGTTCAGTGCTTAAAGATTTTATATGAATTTTAGAACAGGTATATATTTCATATCACGCGAATGTTTTACTTTCAACTTTTTTATGCTGGTAGCGTTGATGTCGCCTGATTCACAAAAAGACAAGTTCTTTTTGACTGCAAACTTTGGTAACTGTAACTGTATTGGGAGAAATTCATAACACTTACTTCAGGTTAGACAGCTAAACAATTTGTGTTCATAACTTAAGACTTAACTTTGTTGTAGTTGATTGGAAGTAGTTTCATCAAACCGATAATCTTTTAGATAGGTAGCTTCAACATTGTTTTCATTTTCCGGTTTTCTGTTTGGTATTGGAATAAACCTAATAATAAACCTAATACTCGTTTCAAATCTCCGAAGTTTGAAAGTTTCCGAAGTTCCTATTTAACAAGAAATGAAGAAATTAGGCTAGACACCATAAATTCTAAATAATTTTCAGATCCTTCGGTTTTTCCTCTCTGTGGTTCTTATGGAAGCAAATCTACTATTTAAAATTCCCGAAATCACTTTTAGGAAACTACTCGTATACACCAAGTGCGAACAAGTCATTCATCCTACAGAAAATGTAGGCAGTAATTGTTAATTAGTTTTAAACACCACTTTAAAATTTGAGAAAATGTTAAGTCAGTGGTTCCCAATTATCTACCAGTCAAGGACTCCTCGAAGAGCTGTTTGAGATCGGGGAACTCCTCTCCTCTTGGTTTCTTTTAATACATTAGAGAAGATTAGAGAAAAAATAGCATCCCTCTCCCATACTAATAATTCATGTTGGAATACCTAGAAACTTGCAAATGTGCCACAATAAACTCGAACGCTTCGGTGGTGGTAAATCATGCTGGTGGTCCATAAGAAACTCAGGTAGATGTGATGAACCAAAATTTTCAAGAAGATTTTGTTGTTATGGGATGAAGATGATTGTCGGATACGTATTGAAACTTTCAGCACAAGGAGTCATTTCGCTCAGTTATGAAACAAGAAATATATGAAATCAGAATGTATTTAAAACAATCACTGGAGAAACCGTAATTTAAAGACAAATTTTAAGTAAAAGCTGGCGACTTTCAAGAACTAGTGATTGGTTCTGGGTAAGATATAACGATAGAAACATTTTTGAAATTGGCCTATGTACTGGTAGTGAGAAATTAACTTTGGTGCAAGCGATAAAGATAATGACTCAAATTTCCATGCAGAATTCATAAATGGCATGGAGTGAATGTGAATTCCAAAGCAGCATTGCACATACACATACACAAAGTCGTAGTAATGTAGGCGGTTCTGATCTGACTCCCTCGAAATGTGGAAATTTTTCACCTCTGAAATCACTTAGTGAGGTTAAACTAAATAATCTTTATAAAATTGAACATGAAGAATTATTTTTCATTGATTCACCCCCTGCCCGCTCCCAAAAACATTTTGGTTACGGTAATTTGTAGATATACATCTTTCTAGTTTGTTTCGAAATACGAGGGCGACTCGTAAAGTAAGTTCCGTTTGGTTATTTAAAAGAACATCACCACATGAAGAGTTTTTATTATACAACTTAAAGCTACTACTTTCAGCTGTTTTCCAAAATAGTTGAGACATTTGTCATAACGATGAACCAGTTTCATAATGCCCTCTTCATAGAACTCGGTTGCCTGTGAATTAGGCCATGCTGTAACAATGTGCTGCAGTTCTTCATCGTTCTCTCAAACTGTTGTGTGGTCTGTGTGTTCTATTCGACATTACCCCAAAGTTCGTCCGTCACAACAGTTCGCCTTCCACTCCGATATTCATCATCGACGTTAATTTGTCTTTCTCGAAGCATACGGCATGATCCTCTTATCACATCGTCACTCATGACATTTTCACTATGAACATAATAAAGTTCACGATGAATTTCAGCAGCCATTTTAAATGACTAAAATAGCACGAATAAATATCCGAAAAATTCCCTCACTAGCGCTGTCAGACTCATATTGAACTAGACTACACTGCAGCAGCGCTGCGTTCGCGCCAATATCCCCACTCCTTTGGTCTTTAGGAGGAAACTCACTTTACGAATCGCCCTCGTACAATGTACTTTACGCCTGACGAGACGTATTATTACGTCGAACAATAATGAAGTCATACCTGGTGGCATGTGATAGTACGTCCAGGAAGTGTATAGGAATACGTTATAAATTAAACACGCATACGTTCTAATGGCGTCCTCTTTTAGCAGTCCGTGGGAATCCCCGGTTAACATGCTAGTATTGTAATTTTTTGAATGCCCCTCTTCAACACAAATTTTAATATGGAGCTCGTTTTACATCTTTGCTGATTTTCATTTTCTAAGAAAATTGCGTTTTGTGTGTCACCTTGTAGCCATCTTGAGCATGGTTTCGAATATTAAATTTACTACATAGATCCCTTCACTTTACTGTACATTCCTACACAGCCTTTAGCATTCAATTCACAGATTGAAATTCTACCAATATGTACTTAAATGCGGATTTTTGCAAATATTTAATTCTACAAGAGTGGAGAACTAAGTTGCAACAGACTCCTGCATATGCCGCACATATTCGTTAACATCTTGTGTTTTCTAAAATGAGAAGAAGTTTATGATACCAACAGCAAAAATTTAGACAATCTGTGAATTTTTGTAATTATGAAACCACATTCACCATTCGCAGACGCGCGTTTCGCGATTATACCGCTTATCAGATAGTTAATTCGTGTAGAATTAAATATATCTGCAAAGATGGGCGTTTAAGTACATATTAGGAGAATTTATTAATTGAATTCTCATATGAACAAACATGAAACGTACTAGCATATCTAGTGATTATCTGGAAATGAAAATTATTTCTCACAAGTCGCACTGAAGAGCGGTATAACCGCGAAACGCGTCTGCTAAAGGTAAAAGTAGTTTTTAATTACACAAATTCACAGATTGTCCAAATTTTTGCTGTTGGTATCATAAATTTGGTCTCATTTTAGAAAACACAGGACGTTAAAGAATATGCGTGGCATGTATGAAAAGAATTCAAGATGTGATTGACGGAAAGTGAATTTTTTGACAGAATTGTCAAACCGAGCTACACACGGTTCAAATCATTGAAAGAAGAAATTATAGTCGAACCTCTCTAGGCTTAAACTCCCATAACTCAAATTCTTCAGTTGACTGGATCACTAGAATGTAATTTTAATAACTTTCCCTAACATGAATGCTGCCTAAGTCGAACAATTTGGGATGCCAAATATAAGTTCGAGTTCTAGAGGTCCGACTATAACAAACTGCGATGGGGTAGCTATAGCTCTTAGCCCTTAAAAACGTTTCGGAAGACATCTCCTAATTAATGGCAAAGTATTAACGTCCGGGGAGAGAGCGTAGCGTGCAGATCGAATCATCAAGGACCCCCTATCTTTGCTTCTACATCCGGCTACCGTGTACCATTCCATTCCGGAATGAAACGTGATGAGGTGGTGGATATGACGCATTTGATAACAGCATTATTACCCACTGCTCGCAGGTATTCAATTTTATAGCGACTGAGTGGGGCACTCGGCAAACTGAAATGCCTGTGTTTTCAATGCAGCTTGTCGACAGTCAATAGTCCTAATAATCGAAACCAAATCATGCGTGATATAAATCATTGAAAATAAATAAAAAGTACCAAAGTATGCGGTAGACCCGCCTCTTCGTAATGTGATCATCAAAGCTGTTCAAGGTTCAATAAAAGATTGAGGATAAAGTAGACAACTAAATTTTTCATACAATTTGTTTTATAAATAGTTTTAGAACAGGAAACCCTTCCTCAGGGGCATTTGCATATCAACAATTATCACAGCAGAAATTCAACACTTTCATCGTCGCTTTACCCATCCCACCACCACGAAATCTATGCCAATAAAAATATATCGTCCCATCTTTTACAAAAAAGAAATAAAAAGTAAGGGAAGCAACTAACTTTAAATTAAAAATTATAGCTGTAAGAAGCTAAGAATACGTTGATTAAGAAAAAGGGGCAAGAACAAAAACAATGTATCAACGACCATCAATCTTCTGACGCCGTTCATAATTAAAATTTCGTGAACCGTCTTCGCGCCAACCGCCGCCTTTTTAATCTAAAAAAGCTGTTATTCTCAACGGATTTAAGGGCCATGGACGAAAATCGCTCCGCTTCGGGTTTTCTAATTGATTCCTTTGCGCGTTTTCATTACAACAACGAATCCGATCTTTCTTCATGAAATAAGAGAGCGGGAGAAGGAAGAGCGAAATCGGTAATTTTTTTAATTAGGAGGTTCACGTTTTCGGTCAGAACGGTCGGAAGCGTTGATTTTAATTTATTTCCGTATTTCACCACGTTCTTGTTTACATTTAAAATCTCCGGACGTTTTTATTAATTTATTTAGGTTACGACGTCATTTACCGTTTTCTTTTTAATCGGAACGAGACTTGCGCCTTGTGGACGATATCAATCATATGTCGCATCTTAGCGGTTTTGCCGATATCTGTTACGCCAAAGGATATCATTTTTAACTCTCCGAAATCCCTACCAGATCGAATCGTATAAAAACTAACATTCAGAGTAGTCCTCGGGCAGAACCAATAATGGATAAGTCTTTTGGATTTTCTTTGTCTTTAAGATATGTGATAAAAATTGATTGTTGAAACAAACTGGCGGATAACAAAACGTTGGCATCATGCAATTCAGAAGAAATTTTCAATCTTAGATGACATTCCTCACAGCTTCATAATTCGTCTGACCAAATAGCGGCAATTGCGGAATAAGTTACGACAGCCAACATATACACAGAACTACTCGCATACAGCGTACTGACTAGAGTGTGGAGTCGGTAATGCTGTCGTAACTTATTTCTCAATTGTACGCTGTCACCGCTGTTTGCCCAGACTATTCATAATGAATATAAGTTTGGCAGATTATTTACTTGAAGAGAAATCTTCTAAATTTGTTTACAGATTGCGATCGGAACATTCCTTTTTAAACCCTAAAACTCATCGACAGCTCCCAAATACAACAGAACCTAAACACTCCACGCAACTCTTTTAAAATCCCGAAAACTATCGATACCTCCCAAATGCATTCTGCTCAAAACGATTCGTACAAAAACTTCAGGGAGAAACGTTGCTTTAACGCTTTCACTTCAAGGTTCTAGAAACAGCTGATATCCCCCAAGTGATCCAGAGCAGTTCACAGCTCCATTCTAAAAGTTAAAAAAGGGGGTTGAAAACTTCCAATGCGCTGGTCATAAATGGTTCGTCTTTGAGGGACCCAACGGATTCTGAATGTACTGTTTGGGCGAGATGGACACCTACCAAATATAGTTGGCCTCAGTAAACCTCGGGTTTAAATAGTTTTAATCCAGTCCCCAAGTCCTAGTCGATCAGCTTGTTCCTTATGTGTTGCATCCGATTGAAAATAAGGCATGGGAAGGCGCTGTTTTCAGCTGTCTTGAGACTGTATCGTCAGCATATGTAGCAAATTCGGCAGCAACTTCCCCAGCAAACCTATTATCTTTAACAAACTAAATTCTAAACGAAAGCAAGTTGAGTAGTCGGTCGGATTGAGGTATTGATGATATTTGCCAAAATCGTAGACACAATTTACAACCGGAAAAGAAATATTGTTGAAGGATAAAGGAAAAAGTCTTGGCAGTTGGCTTTGTTTCTATTCTATCTGACCAAATTCTAAATCTAACTCCCCTGTTAAAACCTATCTTTGACAATTCTTCCTTTTTCGCCTCTTTTTACGTGACTGAATTTGAATTGATGAATTCATCCTCCTGGTGAAGCCACAGTGTGGTGAAACAATATTGTAGTGGTACTATAATAAATATTCTGAAACCTACAAAGTCTTTTGACTGAAGTTTTCGTTATGGATTTTCAACAAGTGGTTCCCGCATAAATTAATTATTCCAAATTTGTATATCAATGTGATCCAGCGCGGTTCACAGCTTCATTCTAAAAGTTAAGGAAGGGTTGAAAACTCCCCAAGGCGCTGGTCATAAATGGTTCGTGTTTAAGGGACCCAACGGATTCTGAATGTACTGTTTGGGAGACATGGAGACCTGCCAAATAGAGTTGGCCCTAATAAACTTCGGTTTTAAATAGTTTTAATCCAGTCCCCAAGCCCTAGTCGATCAGCTTGTTCCTTATGTGTTGCATCCGATTGAAAATAAGGCATGGGAAGGCCCTGTTTTCAGCCGTCTTGAGACTGTATCGTCAGCATATGTAGCAAATTCGACACCAACTTCCCTAGCAAACCTATTAGCTCTAACAAACTAAATTCTAAACGAAAGCAAGTTGAGTAGTCGGTCGGATTGAGGTATCGATGATCTTTGCCAAAATCGTAGACACAATTTACAACCGGAAAAGAAATATTGTTCAAGGATAAAGGAAAAAGTCTTGGCAGTTGGCTTTGTTTCTATTCTATCTGACCAAATTCTAAATCTAACTCCCCTGTTAAAACCTATCTTTGGCAATTCTTCCTTTTTCGCCTCTTTTTACGTGACTGAATTTGAATTGATGAATTCATCCTCCTGATGAAGCCACAGTGTGGTGAAACAATATTGTAGTGGTACTATAATAAATATTCTGAAACCTACAAAGTCTTTTGACTGAAGTTTTCGTTATGGATTTTGAACAAGTGGTTCCCGCATAAATTAATTATTCCAAATTTGTATATCAATGTGATCCAGCGCGGTTCACAGCTTCATTCTAAAAGTTAAGAAAGGGTTGAAAACTCCCCAAGACGCTGGTCATAAATGGTTCGTGTTTGAGGGACCCAACGGATTCTGAATGTACTGTTTGGGAGACATGGAGACCTGCCAAATAGAGTTGGCCCCAATAAACTTCGGTTTTAAATAGTTTTAATCCAGTCCCCAAGCCCTAGTCGATCAGCTTGTTCCTTATGTGTTGCATCCGATTGAAAATAAGGCATGGGAAGGCCCTGTTTTCAGCCGTCTTGAGACTGTATCGTCAGCATATGTAGCAAATTCGACACCAACTTCCCTAGCAAACCTATTAGCTCTAACAAACTAAATTCTAAACGAAAGCAAGTTGAGTAGTCGGTCGGATTGAGGTATTGATGATATTTGCGAAAATCGTAGACACAATTTACAACCGGAAAAGAAATATTGTTGAAGGATAAAGGAAAAAGTCTTGGCAGTTGGCTTTGTTTCTATTCTATCTGACCAAATTCTAAATCTAACTCCCTGTTAAAACCTATCTTTGGCAATTCTTCCTTTTTCGCCTCTTTTTACGTGACTGAATTTGAATTGATGAATTCATCCTCCTGGTGAAGCCACAGTGTGGTGAAACAATATTGTAGTGGTACTATAATAAATATTCTGAAACCTACAAAGTCTTTTGACTGAAGTTTTCGTTATGGATTTTCAACAAGTGGTTCCCGCATAAATTAATTATTCCAAATTTATATATCAATGTGATCCAGAGCGGTTCACAGCTTCATTCTAAAAGTTAAGGAAGGGTTGAAAACTCCCCAAGGCGCTGGTCATAAATGGTTCGTGCTTAAGGGACCCAACGGATTCTGAATGTACTGTTTGGGAGACATGGAGACCTGCCAAATAGAGTTGGCCCTAATAAACTTCGGTTTTAAATAGTTTTAATCCAGTCCCCAAGCCCTAGTCGATCAGCTTGTTCCTTATGTGTTGCATCCGATTGAAAATAAGGCATGGGAAGGCCCTGTTTTCAGCCGTCTTGAGACTGTATCGTCAGCATATGTAGCAAATTCGACACCAACTTCCCTAGCAAACCTATTAGCTCTAACAAACTAAATTCTAAACGAAAGCAAGTTGAGTAGTCGGTCGGATTGAGGTATTGATGATATTTGCGAAAATCGTAGACACAATTTACAACCGGAAAAGAAATATTGTTGAAGGATAAAGGAAAAAGTCTTGGCAGTTGGCTTTGTTTCTATTCTATCTGACCAAATTCTAAATCTAACTCCCCTGTTAAAACCTATCTTTGGCAATTCTTCCTTTTTCGCCTCTTTTTACGTGACTGAATTTGAATTGATGAATTCATCCTCCTGGTGAAGCCACAGTGTGGTGAAACAATATTGTAGTGGTACTATAATAAATATTCTGAAACCTACAAAGTCTTTTGACTGAAGTTTTCGTTATGGATTTTCAACAAGTGGTTCCCGCATAAATTAATTATTCCAAATTTATATATCAATGTGATCCAGAGCGGTTCACAGCTTCATTCTAAAAGTTAAGGAAGGGTTGAAAACTCCCCAAGGCGCTGGTCATAAATGGTTCGTGCTTAAGGGACCCAACGGATTCTGAATGTACTGTTTGGGAGACATGGAGACCTGCCAAATAGAGTTGGCCCTAATAAACTTCGGTTTTAAATAGTTTTAATCCAGTCCCCAAGCCCTAGTCGATCAGCTTGTTCCTTATGTGTTGCATCCGATTGAAAATAAGGCATGGGAAGGCCCTGTTTTCAGCCGTCTTGAGACTGTATCGTCAGCATATGTAGCAAATTCGACACCAACTTCCCTAGCAAACCTATTAGCTCTAACAAACTAAATTCTAAACGAAAGCAAGTTGAGTAGTCGGTCGGATTGAGGTATCGATGATCTTTGCCAAAATCGTAGACACAATTTACAACCGGAAAAGAAATATTGTTCAAGGATAAAGGAAAAAGTCTTGGCAGTTGGCTTTGTTTCTATTCTATCTGACCAAATTCTAAATCTAACTCCCCTGTTAAAACCTATCTTTGGCAATTCTTCCTTTTTCGCCTCTTTTTACGTGACTGAATTTGAATTGATGAATTCATCCTCCTGATGAAGCCACAGTGTGGTGAAACAATATTGTAGTGGTACCATAATAAATATTCTGAAACCTACAAAGTCTTTGACTTAAGTTTTCGTTATGGATTTTGAACAAGTGGTTCCCGCATAAATTAATTATTCCAAATTTATATATCAATGTGCGAACTAAAACGCCTGTTTTTGGCACTTTTCTTGTCAGCAGCATTGTCAGTAAGACTGCCAAATGTAACTTGTCTAAACCAAACAGTTTGGAGCGGTCGATTTTACTAAAATTATGAAGTTAGAAACGAGAAATTTATCACTTGTATGTTGCGTTAATAAACAGCAAGAAATCTTACAAAAATTGCTGGTAGGCAGGAATATGCCTGGATTATGCCGGGTATAAGCATTCGGAACTCGTCACAAATTGAGTAAAGAAATCGAAATAATGTTCAAGTTTGAATGTCAGTCCAGCTATCAACGAAATTCGATCTAGATTGACTAATTTGATCAAATCTTTGTTCATCAGGGATTCTAGAAACTATAAACAAGTATGTTACAGTTTCTCGAATAGTCGACACATTAGATTTATTCCCATAAAAGTCAGAATAAAAAAAAAAGGAAAAGAAATAATACGAGGTTAAAATTATCTCGAACTGAATCCCAAATTTCCGGATATTTCTAAAGTTTTACGTCTTTTCGCATCTCTCTTTCTGATACCCTAGCATCTATGCACGTGCCTTCTTTGCCTTTTTCAAGTCGATTATCGTTATCTAAGACTGTTCGGCTCTCGTGTCATAGGAAGGAAAAGGAGGTTACGTCGGAGGGGATGAAACTTACCTGCTCCACGGATCCGTAGTACCGTCTGCTGAACACACCCCGTCTGGATATTAAATCGCTGGCCGTTGAACTGAAACAAAGTTAAAGTTTTATTAGTTTCATCTAACAAGGTGCGCCCGTAATCCGATCGGGTTCGAGGCGAATTGCTTAGAAACCGGAAAAAAACGGAGATGCGATCGCCAGATTAAGCGTGAAGAACCGGCTGAAAGGCCCGTAAAAATATTTTTGCGCCGAATAGGGAGGAAATAAAAGGAAAGTTTCTGCTATAAATTTGATACTTTGTGGTTCCTAATTAAGGCTAAACGAACCGAGATAAACGGATATCACTTTTCGGTTAGAATAATTTCTCGTGAATCTGGTAAATTTCTATTCTTTTAGAACGGTTCCAAAAGATGGAGAAAAACAAGGCAATTTGCAAACAAAAAGTGTAGATGGAAACATAAAAATGTAAATGACTTTCACCGATTTTCTTGCTTCCCTTTCCTTAGATTTTCGTCGAAAGAATTCACGGAATGTAGGACCTTCTCCGTCTTCGTTCTTTTATGCGCTATCTTAATTTTCATCTATCTATATTTCCTTTTAAAATTTTCGAACTGACGTTTACCGTCTCCAAATACGACGACGCTCCGAAATTCGAGAATTCAAGCATCGTTCTGATTGAACTCGCTCCTTTTTCCACTTACGCTGCCACTTTTCGTTTCTCGCGATACAAAACTTAATAGTAAATTGAAAAATTAACTTAGAACACTCAAATCGAATTATTAACCATCGTTCCATTCTCTGCGCCGATTCAGCCAGACCGTCGTTATTGAATAACTCGCCGACTGTGAAAACAATTTCGTTCCCGCTCTCTCGATATATTAAACTCTTCGAGCTACTTTTTCAATGGAGATCCGCGATAAAATTTCGCCACTCTCGTCGAGAACTTGATGAATTATAAAGGGCGGAACAAAAAATCTACGTTTGAGCGTCCCCGGTTATGATTGATGAGGTGCTCGATCAAAGATAAGTCGGCGGACTACTCTTCTCGTCTTTAAATGGTCCTATCGGAGTTGCACTTGCGATATGTCATGTTAAACGAAGGTAAAAGAAGTATTATGTATCGTGAAAAGTAACACGTGTTCTTGTATTTTCTTTCCAGTTTCTCGGAGCACGGATGTAGGTGTTCGGAACTTTGCTAAGAACTTTAGGAATATGTTAGATGATCGATTAGATGTAATCGTAGAAAAACAGGAAATAAGAAAATTCGTGAAGGTTAGCAGTTAGGGGGATGGAACCGGAACGAAATGTGGACGTTCCGGTATCGTTATAAGGGATTTGAACTTTTTCATTATAAAAAATACCTATTATAATTATTATAGTTTTTGATAAAAGCACGTAACAAAGTAATCAATAAATCATTGTAATAATGTTTATTAACATTTGTGTTTTCGTATAATCATCCCAGCCGTAGTAGATATCCAACGGCTGGGTGCAATCCTTTAGGATCCTTATTAACTTGAGTTTACCTAGATCGTTGAAGATGCAGAATGCAGTTCCAAATACAAGACCGTGACGTTCATAACCTAAGGTATTCAGTTCTGCGTCCAGGAGGGATCACTCCAGGGTTAGCGTCTCTTCATCGCGTTCATATCGGACTTCCCCGTGAATCGAGAACTAAACTCGCTGTTTCTGTCATCAATATGAGTAGTAGAAATGAAGACTTAGTCAATAAACGTCCCAAAATACCAGTGACAGTTTGTTAAAGCGGTCGTCTCGATGGGGACTGAAAGTTATCCAATCTAAATACGTATGTAGAAATTGGTTTTACTAGAAGACGCTGAAACCCCGGTTAGAATTAACACGTTAGGTACGCCCTGTTGCAAACTATAGAGGTATAAGTGTCCTAATATCAGTAGTTATATTGCTCTAAAAAATAATAAAGGCAAAGATACAAGGTGGATTGACTCTGAGTGAAGATTAAAGCGGGTTTCGAAGTGGTAGATCGTGCTCAAACAACATCCATTGTATAAGGCAAGCAATTGAAGAGAATAAAGCCAGGAACATCGAAACGCATACGTCATTTGTTAACTCAGAGAAGACATACGATAGCGTTCCCAGAGGTAAATTATGGGAAAGAATGAGGGGGGTTGGAATAAGGCAAAAATGGATAGATCTACTTCAGAAAGTGTACGACCAAAACACCGCAAGAATAAAAATCGGTAACAGGCTCAGACGACGTATAAAGATAAACAAGAGAGTCAAACAAGGATGCAGTTTATCGCCAACGTTATTTAATATATATAAAATAAGCATTGGCCTTCGGGTACAGAAATGACATGACATTAAACTCCTTACTCTTTGCTGACGACCAAATCATTTTTGCACAAGATAAGGATCATATGGAATACATACTCTCTCAGGCTGCTCTTTGTATAATAAGTTACCAATAACTATTCGATCATTATGTCATTTTATTCGTTTAAAAAATGTGTAAACGAGTATTTATTAGAACGTAATTGCTATAGTTTGGACGATTACTTATTATAGAGCCATTTTTTGTTTCTTTTGTTTCTTTGATGTGTTTCTTCGTGTTCGTTTACATGTATTTATTGTACTGGGCATGTGTTGAAATAAATGTCTTTATTATTATTATTATTATTATTATTAACAGGATCAAGACAGAATATATGAGCACAGGCGAAAAGATAAACAATCTATCAATAGAGACAGATACTATTGAAGAAAGTAAAAATTTCAAGTACTTTGGCACCATCATTGATAAAACAGATACCTGCAAAACTGACATAAAAACTACAATAACATACGAGGAAAGGGCAACAAAAACTTTGCATGGTTTGCTGTGGATTGGCAATATGAGACAAGATGTGAAAAAGAGAATATTGCACAGTATGATCGAAAATATAGTTTTATATGAAGCTGGAATGTGGCCCCTCTCTAGAAAATTTAGAGACAAAATCCCCACAGTAGAGTTGGATTATATGCGATGGTATCTATAAACAACTAGAACGGACAAAGTGAAAACTGAAGACATTTGGAGGAGAATGGAAATAACCAGCTCAATCACTAGAACCTTGGAAAATAGGACGCTGCAATAGTACGGGCATGTTAAGCAGGTACGCCCCGTGAAGTGCTGATCTAAAGTATAAATGTATGCACTTGGAAGGCTCCTTCGACCAGAATCCAATCTGACAAAAATTCTAAGAGATTCGAACCGCACTTTTTGCTGCGCACTGCTGGCAATTTCTCTCCTCTTCTTACTAGGGCAAACAAATTCCTTTAACGTAAGAAGTACTACACCTCTACACTTTGGCCGCTCTTGATATATGGCGCTATGATCTGGTTTTCAGCCGCCTCGATCCATCTGTGGAGACTAGAGGCTCTGCAGAACAGGACTCTCCAAATCCTTATCGATACTCTTCCAACTCTACGAGAATATTTAGGGAAGATTCTGACATCAGCGTGGGAAAAAGACTGCAGTAATGAAAATTTATACGTCCGGATGGTCATGGATCCCCAAAATCGAATCTCACCTCGCGTAAGGATTTGTTGTATACCAGATCGCTTTAGTATCAGCCGAGTTCTTCAACGATCATCATAATCTAAACGAAAGGGATGATTGGTTTTGCTTAGATAAAAATATTTAGAAGATGATTACATTCTATTCACATTTAATTCATCAAATCCCCAGATTGCTCCATCTTGAAGTACTTTTACAGAAAACGATGGACGATCCAAGGAATTTCAGGCCCACGCGACGTTTGGTTTGAGATTGAAATTCCACTTCGTTGGAAATGTCTGATTATGGTAACTACATATTCAGAAGTACGTATTACGTTATATCAATCTGCGGAAACGCAATGGCAGAGGCGTATACAAATTAATAAAGACACATGTAATTTGGTCTGTTGCATTGCTGACGTACTATGTACTTCTGCAAGGTGGGTGTTATACTTTTCGGAATTCCACCCATAACAGTACATCCAGCTAACTGTGTTTAAAATGTTCAGAGTGGTGCCCTCATCACAAAATGGAAACAATATTCTTGGATTGATAATCAACGTCAGTGGAGTGCAAGTAAGCGTCTCATTTAGGATTTAGTTAGAACCCCGTGCATATAATTTCATATTCTAATCGTATTTGTACCAGAATTTCGGTTTTACGCTCCAAATCCGCGTCCGAAGATCCTCAAAGAAGAGTTTGTACTATTAGTACGTATTTTCTGGCTCGTATGCTGTGGTCTCTGATTAATAAATGTCGACGTTTCGCCAAACACTACTGTTCACATCTTCGAGGCGATGTTCACTCTTCAATTATCGTCTGACGAATGGTCCATGGACTAGTCAAAGACCACGACATATCAGTCCGGACACACATACTACTTGTAGAAACTCAGACACCGGTCGTGAGAGCTCACAGCTACTAATGCTCTCTAGAACGTTTGAAGAAATGTTTCTACGCCGGTATGAAAAATGACCAAAAATATCTGGTCCAAGGGCTAGAAAAGTATGTAAAACCATCTCGAACATTTGCGACCATTTCATTTATCGTGAAATTCTTTGAGGACGAGTTTTTATTGAAACTATCCATCAGAGATTACTGGAATCTAAGATATAACGTAACATTGGTCTAAATGTTCGGCAGAAAGAAAATCATCTTGCTTGTGGTTGGAGCCACATTTTCAGTGATAAAGTGAGTTTCTATACACTTCACTTTACTTAACAAAAAAAAAATGTAACGTTCGTTTCGCCAACAGAGTTGCTTTGTCAGACTCTACCATCAAGGTTTGGTGGTATGAGTTTTATTCATTATTACGAAAATTTATATTAAGATCTGACTATGACTAAACTGTACCAAAAGTAATTACTTTTGGTGTAGCGAAAATTAAGGTTGGCAGAAATGATAAATGTTGAATATTGTTGGTCGATAATAATCTCAAAAAATCCACGCTGAGTATGACATACTTGGAAAGACGTTGAGAATAACGTTTGAATGAACCGATTCCTATTTTCCGCTAATGCGAACACCACTGAAAAGATATGGACCAAAATGGAGGTCAAATTTTACAGAAAATGGCTTATAAATTAAATTGTCAGTAACCTGAAAAAAAACCTGAGGTCCATTCCCGAGAGATTATGGTAAAAGATTTGTTGGAAGTATGCCTGTAAGTTAAGGATTTTTCTTTTATTTCTTACTGTTGCCAGCAGGCACTATGGTTCATGATTAAAACAATGTTTTTGCTTTTGTTTTGGTTTTTACTGTTTACTATTTCACACGGCCTTCCTTAAAAGAAGAAACTAGGATATGATACCTACATACACACATAAGCACATATGTACAAACATGACTAGAATAAAGTCAAACAAAATCATGAAAGGAGTACTACTAGGGATGTCTCGAATGTTTTAGTAATTTGGCGCTATTGGTCACAGACAAGTCTTAAGATGTTTACGCGGCCATCCCCTGTAATCTTGGCTTAAGAGATTTCTTTTTCAAAATAAGTTGAAAAATATCTTGAATTATGTACACATGTCAATATCACCCATGTCACGTACGTAGCGAATAAGGCGGATATCACTTTCCTTGTCCTGACAGTATGCGGAATTTTTCATCTTCGTCCTAAACTTCGAGTTGTCCCAGCAGTAACTCATCGAAAATATTATACGCCTTCTTATGTCCGGCAAATTATACTCTGAATCTAGCCTCTGAGTCCGAACTCCGCCGAAGTGAAAAGTTACTTACGATGCAGTTCGGAAAAGTCAATAAGAAAGAAGCGAACAAGTCGCTCGCCCTGTGTCAACGAAACTTGCCAACCTTGATAGAAATTTTTAATTATAAATGAGTTCGTTGTAGTTACAGATAATTGAAGAGGACGTCGTCGTTTCATTGTCGTATCCTTCGTGAAGGTGAGTTCTTAAACGAATTTAATAAATTGAAAGGAAATATTTTCGTTACAAAGGTGGGTAATGAATGGAGAAGAAAGAAGAAACGAATGAAATGTTGGTATTCGTAATGTAAAAGAAAATAAAGTTTGGATTTGAAATTAGTCAATTGAAGGTGGAAATTGCAGTTTCGAGTAGTATTCCCCTTGATACTTAAAAAGGGCATAAGAGGGTGAAATATTTCAGTTTTGTTTTATAATTGCTATTTATTCTTTTTCCTTTTTACATTGGAGATCAATAGGGTATGTAGGGAACTATCGAAAAGTATCGGTTTTGTATCGCACCAACCGTGAAGTGACAATGGAATCAATCAACTCCTCCAAACCAAAGCTTCTTTAAGTTGAGATAAGGTTATACCTAGATGAACATATCTTTAGACTAGTCTTAAGAATAGATCAGATCTAAATAAGATCTAAATCTTTCGGAATTGAAAATCACGTCCGAACGAAGAAATAATTTTACAGAGGATGCCATACCAATCTATATTTAAAGAAAATGAGAAACTATTTACCTTTGCCATAATAATTTTGAGTTCTTCAAATATGTACATATCTCGAAATGTAAGCTACGATCCTTAGTTGAAAAATTACGAATGAAAAGAAAGTATTTAA
This sequence comes from Chrysina gloriosa, assembly GCA_038088585.1. Lineage (NCBI taxonomy): Eukaryota > Metazoa > Arthropoda > Insecta > Coleoptera > Scarabaeidae > Chrysina > Chrysina gloriosa. The sequence continues at coordinate 20,864,433 of CM076093.1, read as the reverse complement.
TAGTGAGTTTTCCTAATAATCCATAACTGACTTGGATTGTAACTGAACCATTTCTTCACAAATGAAAGAGTCCTATCACATCACTCTAGACTTTAGTCATTGCAAAATGTTCAAATACTTATTCGCCAAGTACTGTGTTACTCTCACTGAAAAAAAAACAAAAGAAATGAGAAAGTTACTCGTGGACTTCGATTAACTCAGCTCTTAAAAGGACATGAATCTATTGTGAGATGAAAAATTCTGTTTTAGGGGCTATACCTTTCTTGGAGTAGACACTTTAACGTGGTGAGAATTCTGTATGCTCTCAAATAACCCTGGGGCTGACTAACAATAAGAACAACTCCACCGGGTGCACCCTTTGTGTTTATAGCTTCTGAATACGCATCTCGGGCTCTATGGGTGAAAGCTTTGATCAAATTCTCCAGAACCAGACCAGTAGGAGGAAACTCTAAAAGGGGAGACCTAGGGTAAAAGACAAAAGCGTTTTGGAGGTCCTCGGCGCAAGCCCAAGAAATATACGACTGTAAGCAGCAACAGGATCGGGGCCAAAAATCGGGTGAGCGAAAAACAAGATAAACAAAAATTCATATTAGTAGGTAGGTAGGTTTTTTAACGGCCTAAACTAGCTAGAGAGCGCAATAAGCCATTGAGTCTACTGCGCCACGAAGTACACTATTAAAATACAGGAAAAGTTATGAGCTGTATACATCAAAGTTTACGAGTAACATATTATTTTGAAAATTTTTTTTTTTCTAAGGATCTTATATGATAGCTTTCTACCACAATTAGGTCAATCAAATTAATTGAAATAATAGTTATATTCTCAGAATGCTTACAAACATGACTAGGGTTTCTTGATATATAGAATCTGTAAAAAGAAATATTTAAATAACTGTCATTAGTTATTTTGTTCATAGTTCCCGAATAAAATAGAAATGTTACATTTATTTATTTATATTTACACTGCCGAAGGTGTTCCAAAAACGTTTGTAAACGTTCTGAGAATATAAGTATTATTTCAATCATTCTTGTTTAACTGAGCTGATTGTGGTAGAAAACTATCATATAAGATAAGTATAAAGGTACACATTTAGTAAGGACGACAACTTCCTTGTCGAAACACACCAAAACAATATCGACACTGTCAGTTCAGTGTGTGATGTTCATTGTGCACTGCTCGTTTTGAGCGTTGGCCGTATGTCGCTAGTGATACTGAATTCTCCCGGTTTTACATTGAGGGTAGCAACTTAGTTGCCGAAATACATATATCTGGAATTATTACCGAAAGGTGTAGTAAGGGTAATTTTATTTATTTTCTTATATAAAAAGCTTTTCTTCTCAAAATGACGTTTGTTTTATAAAATGCGTGCACATGACAAAACGTTTTAACCATTTTTAACCGACAAATTTCCTTTCGTTCAATCCCAATCTCCGGGCAACTTGACCGGAAAATATTCGATCTACGTCATCTACGAGGGTCACGAGATCATGTTCCATGTTTCTACTCTCTTACCCTACTCGAAAAATTACCGGCAGCAGCTGGAAGGGCAACGCCTCATCGAAAACGACATCATCAACATTATCGATAACGTCAAAAAGTGCTCGGCGAGTGGTGAATAAGATACTTGCAACCTTTTCGATCCCATTACCATCAACTGGTAGGTTATCCCTATCTTTCTTCTTTCATTTTCATCGGAATTGTTTCGAGCACCCGCGTAAGTGTGAAAGTTTACGTGCTGCGCCTTCCTTATGTCTTTTCCTGATCGTTTCCAAGGGAAAACGTCTCATAATTACCTCGTCGAAATGAGTGGCTTGCGCCAATTATTTGGAATTATCGAAGGAGTCACCGGCTAGTAGGGAAAGTCAAGGACCTCGTTTAGAGCAACCGGTGCGATTTTTGAGATAGACTTAGTAGTATCGTGGAAATCGACAATGGTGTCTGTTTACAGTAGACGCTGCTTTCGACGTAAAAATTAATAACATTATGTTGCGAAGTCGACTGTGTTCGAGTAGCGTTGCAGACGACGCCGATGAAATTGGTTATCGCTTGATGGTATCAATTTTGAAACGTATCGATATTGCAATATTCGATTTCTTCGTAGAAAAATTAATTTTGTTTTTGTGCATCTAGTTCGAAAATTATAAATAGAATCCCACGCAGATATCTTATAAATAGAGGCCAGAAGGTCGTGAACTTTCCAGTATTTGTTGTTAAGGAAAAGCAAAGGCCAAGGGAATTGACTTCGAGAGCGAAATATATGTAACTAGCCTCTTTGTTCTAGTTTGTCAGCACTTTCCTTTTCCTTTTTCCTTATGCGTCCTTCCAGGTTCAAATTGCCATCATTCGCTACCAAATCGTCCTTTTATTCCCCACCTTTTCGTTCGGGTTAGGTAGAAGGCATAGCAATATCTGAATTACAAAAAATTTTACGTGTTTGCTATTGTTAGGAAATTGAATTACCTACATCTGTTGTTCTATGATAGATCGGATTCATATTTAAGTATTCATTTTTGAACGTTTCTTAGAAATTATGTTGATGGTTTTATACTAGAAAAAATAGTAAATAACATTAAAATGGAAAATAAAATACTTGCTAAAAATCTATCTAACTATATTGCTGACGGTGGAGTTATGAGCGTCACTGTCTTGAGACGTTAGGTTGAATTTATGTATACCACATGAGATGTGAGACCAAGATTAGTGCTTTTAGATCTGTATTGCAGAAATTCTAAATATTCAACAGCAGAGATGTCTGTAACTGAGACTGAAAACTATTCTTCTATAATGTAAAGATGGTCAATTAAAATGAGAGCACTTTAAAAACTTATGGCGTACATGTTAACGAGAATGATAAAATTTTTGGTCTCTATGAGTCTAACGAGAGTTTACTTTCGGACAGCAAGACGAACAGACGAGGCAGTGTGGGTGGAAATATATTTAACTCGTATACGGACAACATTACATTTATGTGTAGCCAGACAGAAAATAGCAAACAGTGAAAATAGTGGAAATAACAGTGAAAGTGTTTTTTTTTTTGGGTGTTTAACTAATAGAACAGCGAGATATGATATAAAAGTAATTAAGAAAGGAACGGGCGAAACGAGACACGACGAGCGGTGTCGCCGGCAACAAGTAAGTGTACTGAAGTGCTACTGGCGTATCATTGCAGACATTGTTTAAGTAAAACACAAATGGAAAATAACGAAAACACATCGGATGATACGAAAAGGAAAAGAGAGATGGAAATGGAAGAAATCCATAAGAAAATTGAAAACTATACAAAGCTGCGCAGAAGGAAGAGAGGGAGAAAGAATATATAATAAATCACTTATGGAAATGATGAAAGAACTAATGAAGGATACGAAAGAGATAAAACAAGAACAGAGAATATACTGACAAGAGATGAAAGAGCTAAACCGAGAGAACAAAGTGCTAAAAGAAGAAGATAAGAAAATAAAAGAGAAGATAAAATCCATGGAAGATAAAATAACAAGACTAGGAGTCAAAAATAATATTGTTGTAACACGTTTAGAAATAGAAGCTGAGAATAGCATAGATCTCATACATAATTTGGTATAGAAGAAGAGAAAACAAGGACGTCTGTATATTATAAATCAGGCAAGAAGAGAAAGAAAATGCACCAGACTGGGAAATAGGAATTATCACGACCATTTACAAAAAAAAAAAAAGACACAGTAAAATCAGCTCAAACTACAGAGGAATAATGTTAGGTAATACGATAGGAAAGATGTATGCCAAAATACTGGAAACAAGATTCAGGGACAAACTGGGAAAAACAGTAGAAGAAAGTCAAAGTAAATTTAGAAGAAAAAGAGGAACTAACAACTCGATATTTATACTCAAATATCAGAAAAAGCTCTAAGGGTGGAGAGGCAAATACACGTATGTTTTATAAACATGGAGAAAGCTTTTGATAGAACAAGCAGAGCAGACATATGGTGAATATTACAGTAAAGAAAAATCACGAGAGAACTAATGCACAATGCAATCAAACACTATGTGAAAAAATTGAGGATTATGTATGTTGGTTTTGCTGAAGTGCGAAGTTGGAGTGTTGAACTTTCTTATGGACTTTGGGCCAAGTCTCAGACTTCAACAATACTTTTATCTTTGTAGGAGTTAACGAAAACACTCTCATGTACCTTACAATTTAATTAAATTGTTCGCTACAGTATACCCAAAAACACAAGATTACAATTTGAACATTAACAAGTGTACGGCGCACTTAACGGCTATTGAGTTCGCAAAATGACTTATTAATTTGAATGCACTTGAATTGATTGTAATGTACCGAAGTATGATACCAGCTTACCCCGAAAGATGTATTGCCCGAATTAAGTGTGCTAGACCGAGTCTGGTACTCGAATCCAAAATGGGTGAAACCGAAACCTGTGAGCTAAAAACTCAAAGACTGTTTAACGCACAATAATCTGCATTTAAGGACAGTTCGGAGGGTAATGCCAAAAATGGTAAGTATCTTCTTATTGGTGCAAGAAGAAACGTTTCTGACGCACATAAAATTATAAAAAATTTAGAAACCGAAATTGGAATTGGGGGAAGGGAGAAGGGAAGGAAATTGAATGTTCCTGAAAGTTAGACTGACAAAGAAGGTAATAAAGTTACGATTTAAGGTAAGATAATTATAATTGGGATAATCTTCCCATAGGTTCCCATAATGCTATCCCTTCTAGGTAAAGAGGTACAAAAATCGATATCTGATAACGTTAAAATTTAACCCTCTAAGCCCGTAAAAATGATCGGATGGACCCAATATTTTTTCTCAAGTACTTTTGGCACTTGATTAATCACCGTTGACAAACGACTTGTCAGAATGTCTTGGAGAGTATAATAAATGTTAAGAAGTGTTGTGTGCAGACTTCTTTCACTATTTGAAAGCGAAAATATTTATAATACAGCAGTTGAGTCCAGAAATCGCATACCGTCTGAAGACGGTCTTGTCGGTTAGAGCATTAACAAGGTAGTTGTACATGAAACGTGACGAAGAAGGAAAATCGTCCAGTATAAAGCTTAATTACAAATACTAAATATATCGAGGCCGATTTGTTTACTTCTAAGTGAAGCCAGATCTGACGTAAATAAGGCGTTAACTACCTGTACACTTATTGAATCTTCAAATACCCTTGTCTAATGTTTCTTAAATTAAAATCGCTATCAATGACGCACACTATTCAACGGTGTAAGAGTAAGAAACCAGACATTACGTATGTTTGCCACTAAAACAGGTTAAAGCGTGAATGCCTACTGAGTCCTATACTTTTCGATCTAATTTTGGACGAAGTAGTGAAAGGATACACAAAAAAACTGAGATATGAATCTGGTTTTGTTAGAAAAGTCTCCGAGACACAATTTACCAATGTAGAGAATGGACCAATTGTCAGGTAAGATCCTGAATCTGAGTATCTCTGATCCAGTGACGTTACGAAGCAGTGTTAATGCTTCCTACGGGCAGTAAGGAAAACATAGACTGTATATAAACTAAAAAGAAGAAAACACTAAATATCTGTGGCATGAAGATTGACCTGTCAAATGTAATCCACACTGTAAGTCTCGCTTTTAAGGCTGTAAGGCACTCATTTTGAAGACCGCTTAACACGTTCAGTGCCATGTCCACCCATGTGGGTTGACGTACATCTATACTTCAGTGCCAACTATAATTATATAAACTTTCGACCAGTGTTGAGACTGGAAATTATACTTTGAATGTGACTACGTAAAAATTATGGGTACGAAAATGATTATTATTACTTCCGTAAATACCTAGTTTAATTAACAAAGGTCAACCCAAATAGGCCGACATCTGAAGTTTTGTTAACGGAATTTGTATTGTCTACCCGTACGGGTAGACAAGAAATAGTACAAGTTTTCTTAGAAAACTATTGGAAGTTTTATTTATAACGCTAATAAATTGATAAGTACGTGTGCTCCTAATTAATTGCTTTTGTGTAGTTTCTCAAAACACGATAAACATGTTCTGTAGCAAGTAGAAACCTTGGGCGCGTTCTTCTTTGCTTCGGTTCTTCCTACAGATGCTGCCATTCGAGTCTAACATTCTTTGCATTGTTTTCTAAGAGTTATACAAATAAATTTATAGTGCATATAATATTATAAAAAATAAAAGTACCTCTTTTGCCTTAGTCCAGGGCATATGATTTCGAGTTGAATATCTTTTACGCTGCATTGGGACTATGTATTTGCACAATTTTAGATTACTATATTATATAAAATGACCAGTAAAAAAATGTCTAACTTTATTACAAAAACCTAAATAGAGGTCATTTTTATTTTCAAATAAAAAATGTGTAACTGTCATCCCATACGGGTGTACAAATGCAAATCAAAATTTGAGAGTGTCTACCCATATGGAGAGACGTGGCATAAGGGAAAAATGATCTATTTTTGCCTGGCACTAAACATGTTGAAGTAAATTTTTTTGATCGGTTCGAAGCTGTATATTTTAGCTGTAAAAGATGTACGTATAACGATAAAATACTAATTGTTTACAATTTTAAGAGCTCAGACAGGTTTAATCTTTTGCCAATAATAAGAAATTACAAAATTTTATTACAAATTATCTTCTCTTGCCATCCGTAGACGTACGTTGTGAGAGAATTCATATCGAATCCCTCTCACATATCCAAACATCAATGTTCAGACGATATATACATAAAATTTGTATACGAAATTACAGCTCTTGCAAAGCCGTACTGACGAGCGGTATAACCGCGAAACGTACGTCTACGGATGGCAAGAGAAGATCAAAATTTTGTAATTTGCCATTTTCCCACGGCGGGTAGCCGAAGAGCGCGGTTGCAATTACTGCAGGAGGCTGTGGCAACGCAAGTTGTCCATTTCTGTAGAAAAAATAACTGTAAAAAATTCGTAATACGTGCATTGTGAGAGAATTCATAGCGAATCCCTCTCACATGTACAAACATCAATACCAATAATAAGTGAAGAACCATCGGCCTTGCAAGCCTGAAATTTTGAATACCATATATTCGATACGATAGTTAAGACTTGTCAAAGAGCATTTTTGTTTCTTTGTTATCGTTGCTTCCTTGAAGTCCAAACGAAGACCCATGAACCCATGGTCATTTTTCTATTCCTTAATTGAGGTTAAATTCAACTACACACAAGGACTTTACAAAAAGTTGCCTCTAAACTTACTGGTTCTTCACTTATTATTGAAAAAAAAAAATTAAAGCTTTAGAAGCGCTTAACATTGTAAAAGACTAGTATTATATCGTTACACACGCTACTTTTGAAGGTCAGATATACAATTTTCAAAATCAATAACAAAATTTTAAGTTTAACCGATCTTGAAGGTACCTTACAATCTTAAATGAGGCATTCCTGGGAGAAATGAGGAAAGTTGGAGCGATTCCTGTACATAAAGGCGATGATACTACTAATTCGAATACGAGTTAGTTAGTCCTCGAAATATTTAGCTTCTAGGCACAACCTGAATCCTTAAAACCCAGCAAACGCCATCAAATTCAGCCAAGCACGCAAAGCCCTAAAATTTGGCCAATCTCCAAAATTCACATTAAGCGCCCGAAACACTACCCCTCTAAACACCTAAAGCTTGGCTAACGCTCTTCACCCAAAATTCACGCAAGTACTCAAATCCGTAGAACCCTTTAAACTTCCTTAGTCCCCTGTACGATAAAGTCAGTACCTGAAAGTACAAAATATTTGACGTTTGCAGTCAAACATTTTTATGTTCAATTTGTGAAACTTTATGGGATATTTACAAAATGTTTCTTCGATCGAGGAGAATCTTATATGATACTTCTCTAGCATACATACATTTAATCGAGGAGAATGTAGATGTCCTCTTTCACACAATCGAACGCTATCAAAAGGAATAGATTCGCATCCCCGTAAAAGGAAATCGTATCTACTACCTTGAAATCTCTCCTGTTCAATATATGTTATACATAGCCCACTCCTTTACTTCCCTTTTCGACGACAACGTAAAAAGATTGTGCATTGTGCACGGGGAACGGAATTTTCGTTTTCTTTTCCATTTTCCAAGTCGGATACGTGACATATTCGCCGGCGTATTATTGGCCTTGGATCGGGCGACAAATCCCAAATAGACTACAATGTCGTTCGATACAATTTGTCGTCTTGCTGCCTTCGACGTTTATTCTTCGTATTAGATTCGCGAAGCTTACGCGTTCGCAAAGTGTTTTCGCGTGCCAACCGAGTGAGCGAGTTTACATAACAAAGCCAGAGGGGAGGTTAACACGAGATTTACACGAGCGTGTGTATATGGCGGTTCTGGATGCCGCCTTCAAACGTATTTGATGTTTAGATGTAGATCTAGCGTATTTAAACTTTGCAGTTTGATGAGGATACGGCGATTGATTTGCTTTTTGTTTAGATTCTATTCTTAAGGAATGGGATGATAGAGTAAACAGACATTAAGTTGAAATCACTGCAAAGTTTGTAAATCGAGTTCGTCAAAGCCGTATAAAATGTAGACGTAAAACTTAGCCTAGTATCTAAGTATTTATCTTTAGGGAATAATTAACGTTTAACTATCCGCTTTAAATGTGGAAACTCATCTTATGTTCTATCGTGTGTACTGAACAGAATCTTAGGGAAAGTCTGGCAGGATGGATAAGGAAACGCACATGTCACAAGGTTATCATTAGAACCAGTCGTCAAAGCTTTTAAAAGTTGAGCGGAAGTTGATTTCTCGGTGCAAGACCCACTCTTTCTAAAATCTGGGCAAATAGATCCGTAATGTTTTGAGCACTGATTTTATAGTATGTCGTTCAGATGGTAATGTATGCTATGCTCAGATGAGTTCCCTGGGAAACTCTGAAGTAAAATCTGCTGTAATCGAGAAAATTTTATAAAATGCGAGCTAACGAATCCAAGTTTTTTCAGGCGAGAGCTTAGAATACAAAGAAAAAATCAAAAGATTTCTTTTTCAAACAAGAAAAAAATAGAAGAAAACGAAACCAGCAAATAAGCCATTTCACTTACACAGATAAGCTCGGACGGGAATACTGAAAAAGAAGCCAAGAATGCTTGACAATCAATATATGAGCACATGGCCTGCATACAATGCGGGGTTGATGACCCAAAATGGATTCTATGTATCTGTATACGTATGTATTTACGTGTGTATACAAACGGGAGGCCGTTCTAATAAAGTAACATTCCGGCTGGATGAAACGACATTTCCGGTATTGTGGGGTAAGGACGAAAACGACCAAATTGTATTAATGCGAAAATATTCGAAATGTTTACCGTAATATTATTTTATATAATTTACTTGGGAATCGATTTTGAAGTTATGTGTGGCGTATTATACTTTTAATATAAGTGGTAGACCTTTTTTGTTGGGATAATTTTTTGCAAAATAAAGAAAAGTGTAGCAAAGGAAAAAATGTTAAGAACCATACTGGGGATAATTAGGCTAACAAATTTGAATAAAAATAAACGAAGAGGTGAAGAAGTAACAAAAGAACCATCTTGTTCGGGACTGTTTAATGGAACAACACAAACCTTAAAATAAATCGAGAATTGGTGGCACCAATCGTGTCTCATTCTCCACAAAATATGGTATTTAGAAAGTTTGAAGCGACGAAGCCTTTAAGTGGTGTGTTTGTGTCATTTATCACATGTTGTGTTTAATGCAGTTTCAGTAATTGACAACTTAATAGATCTGCATGAATTTCAGAATTTATTGAAATTTTTGTCTCAGTTTCTTCGATTTTCTTCCAAATATCATCAATATTTTAGTCCTTTTCTTGGTCGCATGTCTGCTTTGATTTTACTCTACGGCTTCGTTCTAGTATTTCATCTGTCAAGTTTCTTCGGCTATACTGTCACTGGTTATGCGCTTTAGTTGCCCTCGCACCATTTCCAGAAGAGTTCCTAACAAATTTCGCCCTTCAGAGGCAGTTGAACATAATAGATTCCAAAACGTGTCAGATATGCTCGTTAGAATATAATGTACAAAAATAAATAAAATTACCCTTACCATTCCTTTTGGAGATAAATCCGAAAACTAAACTAAGTTGCCATCCTCAGTGCAAAGCTGGGAGAATTCAGTGCCAGTTTTCCACTGAAGATGGCAACTTAGTTGCCGAAATACGTGTCTCGGTTTATTTCTGAAAGGTGTGGTAAGGGTAATCTTATAATTCCTTTTATATATTATTTTAACCACCGTCTCTTTATTCTTATTTGTATTTCCAATGTAATGGAGAAAAAATCACTATTTCTTTGGTTTCCTTAATCTTACTCCTTTCTCATGTTTACCCACCCCCTTCCCCGGTTATATTTGCAATGTAACTCCAGAACGTGGTACCATCGTTTTCGTCTAATTTTCAAGGAAACCAGCCTTACCTCTCTCAGATTTTCCGTTATCATGTTTATTTGTTTTTTTGTTTGGAATTTCCCTTTCGTGTTTACTCCCTTCTTCCATCTCTTCTCATCTAATCGTGTTGCTCTTATAGTGTTAAGTTACAACTTGGCACCATCGTATTCGCCGTTGTTTCTCAAGAAACTATCTTTAATTTCCTCTATCGTACTCAATTATCTTTTCTTTGGCATTTACTTCTCTCTTTTTCCCTTTGTTCCATTTTTTTCTGCCGTATACCGATTATTTTTATAATCTAAGTCTACAACTTCCTATCATCGTTTCTGTTGTCGCTTTCCAAGAAACCACTTTTACTTCCTACAAGTTTCCCTTCATCGCACTCAATCGTCTTTTTTGTGGTGTTCTTGTCTCTTTTTCCCCCTGTTCCGTATTTCAATATCATGCCGATTGGTCTGGTAATGTAAGCTTACAACTTGGCGCCATCGCTTGTGGTATTGCTTCTCAAGAAACTACCTTTAATATCTACTAGTTTCCCCACCTTACTCAATCGCTATTTCTTTAGCATTTGCTTCTCTCTTTTCCCCTTGTTCCATTTTTTCTGCACTATATCGGTTGTTGTGGTAATCTAAGTCTAGAACTTCCTCTCTTCGTTTCTGGTGTCGCTTTCCGAGAAAGCACCTTTATTTGCTTCAAGTTTCCCTTCTTCGTCTCTTTTTGTGGTATTCACTTTTCTCCTTCTCCTCCTCTTCCATATTTCGACATCATTTTCTGATGGTGTAAGATTACAACTTGACGCCATCATTTCCGTAGTTGTCTTTATAGAAACTATCTTTAATTTGTACAACCTTTCCCCCATCTTACTCAATTGTCATTTCTTTTTCATTTACTTCTCTCTTTTCCCATTGTTCCGTTCTATCTGCACTATACCGGTTTTTCTTGTAATCTAAGTCTAAAACTTCCTCCCATCGTTTCTGTTGTCGCTTTCCAAGAAATTACCTTTACATGCTTCAAGTTTCCCTTCATCTTACTCAATCATCTTTCCTTTGGCATTTACTTTCCTCTTCTTCAACTGTCTTCCATTTTTACTACACTATACCAGTTGTTTTGGTTATATAAGTTTACAACTTACTCGCCATCGTTTTTGTTGTTATTTCTCAAAAAACTACCTTAAATTTGTACAATTTCTCTTCCATCTTACTGAATTATTATTTCTTTGGCATCTACTTCTCTCTTTTTTCCCTCGTTCCATTTTCAATACTATACCAGTTGTTCTTATAATGTAAGACATTAACTTTGTACTATCATTTCTGTTGACGCTTTCCAAGAAACTACCTTTAGTTTCTTCAAGTTGTTCTTCATCGCACTCGATCCTATTTTTTGTGGCATTTACTTTCCTCTTTTTCCCCCTGTTCTATCTTTCGACATATACCAGTTGTTCTTGTGATGTACGCTTACAACATGGTAACATCGTTTCGGTTGTCGGTTTCCAATTAACTATCTTTCAGTTTGTTAAAGTTTCCTTCCATCGGACTCAAATACGCTTTTGTTGTTATATCCTCCCTTTCCCTTCCTTCTCCTGTTCCATTTTTCAATGTCAAACTGATTATTCTTCCTTTTTCCCTGTTTACCTAGGTTTCCTTTATTCAATCTCAATAGCTGTCTTGCATCAAAATTATTGATTCTAAGAAGTCATCTTTAATTTGCCCAAATTTTGTTCCATGGAGTTTTTCTTTGACCTTTCCTTTTATCACCATTTTACTTCTTTCTATCTTTTAGTATCATACTGGTGACCCTTGCGATGTAATCTTGGTTAGTGCACTCAGCTAATTATATAGTATCGCTTTCGTTATTATCAGCTAAGAAACCACCTATAGTTTTCCATCAAATCACCTCTTTTAGATTGTTCTTCAACTCACTTACTGCTTTTTTCTGCTTGACTTCCCATCTTTCCTCTCATTACAATCTTCAGTGTGACATCGGTTAGTTATGTCATGTAATCATAAAACTTTAGGAGTTTTTTGTCGCTCTCCAAGGAGCCACCTTTAGCTTTATCGAGTTCTTGATCTTCTAGTTTTTATCGTAACTCCATTGTTTCATTCTCTAGTATCACACTGGTTGTTTCTTCCTTTGACTGTGCAATTCACGATGAGTTTGAAGACGTCATTAGGAGCGACATCACTCTTAGGCTAGGTACATGCTAACAGCAGGTGACATCATTTTAATTATTCGTTAAAGCCAAATCGGTAATGAAGGGATATGATTTTGTACTTCATGGTCTAACCACCTCATCATGTATATTCCTCTTTCCTGAAGAAATGTGAAAATCTGTCTATTGTTTAAATTATTTTCTTTCAACATATTCTTCTTCCTCTCTCATCATAGATAAAACGTTGATCCTCTTCATGTATGCTGTATCTGTGTATCTAGTGGTGAAGATCGCCAGTTATCATCTACCTTTTCCTCGGTCTGTTTGGATTTCTTTGCGGTTGTGGTATTCATATCTCTCACGATCTTTATTGGATATCGTTCGCTTCTATAGTCTTTTTCGTTTCTGACTCCGTCTAGTCTCTGTTCCCCTCCATCATTCTTAGAGTTTTGTATATTACTTATGAAAAGAAAAAGCACTACTTTATTACACCACCACATTGTAATAAGGTGCCATGTACTACCAAAAAGTAACGGACTACTCAATCACATATCTTTTGTATATTATTCTCTGCTTGTACCTCAATAGCATACGTCTCGCATTGGTTCGTAATCTTGAGCTTGCTTTCAGAGCAAGGGTATTTCCTGTCCATACCACGTCTCTAAGGCTTAGGTTTTGGTAAATTTTAAAAGGTTGATGACCTAGTAAGAGATCGACTTCATTTGATAAAGAATAAGTTTGGGATCTCCAAGTACAGTCATTATTACAAGAGCGATTGATGTACGTATTTCTTAAAAGAATCGCTACATTGTTTGTGAAATAGGAAGTGATTATTTTCTTTAGGCACGAGTGTTATGAAGATTATTTTCTCATATCAAAGGAAGAAAGTTACTGGAAATTTGCTCAAATCATCTAACTTTCTTTATCGGTCAATTTTGTGAAACTAACTCTACATACGACACATTCATCTCATTCCAATGCGAAGTTTACGTCCATTTTGCAGCGAAATTCCTCGCAAATTTATTCCGAAGTATAACTTCCCTTCTTATTTAGTTCGGGTTGAAAGCGGACGGTCGCCCGAGAAGGAACTCGATATAACTTCGAGGATTTAAGGGAGTTGAAAGTACGGCGCGCCGCTCAGATGTATGTATGTGCAACATTCGAAGGATATCGCTGGATATAAAGGAGGCGAAGTCGTTCCGTGCCGTTTCGGCTTTATTCATGTAAGCACCGGAAACGGTCGCGAATTATAGCATTGAATTATAATACTGTAAAATTTCTAAGATCCGAGTGCAGCACGCCCTGCGGTAATGATCCGTGCAGCGTAAGCTTTAGCAAATCCAATCAATTTCCGCCGGATTACTTGACGGTGTGCCGCGAGAAGTTTTATTGAAGTAAGAAATAAGTTTCGATCGGAAAAGAGATATTCTTTTGAATATCTCCATAAAAAGTATAAAAAATGTGGGATTTTAATAAGCATCGTCGCTATCCTTAAATACTTCCTGCGACTTTTCTTTTTTAAATCCGATTCGATTTCGCGAAAATATCTCCGAAACTTTCGACTTGATCGAAACGATTTGTAAAGAATCCGATTTTAATTTAAATTCCATTTGGAAATAAATTGTTTCTATTTCATGTCGACGGGTAAAATTCGGCGGCGCTTAATTTTAAATTGAGGAACTTTTTCTCTTTCGCCTAACGCTCAGTTACATACCTTCGATTTCAATTAAATCGATGTAATTGAATTTGGAGGAGATAACCTCGAAAACATGTCTCTAACAGGATCCGAAAGAAATTAATTCCGAATTACGTACATTGAGTAATAGTATACAAATAACACCCAGAAGTTTTTAAAATTAATTTCCTTACCTTGCGCCAGTCTTGAGTTGGTATAAACTGATTAAGATTTCAAACTCCAACAGTCAGCAATGGAGAAAAATATCTATAATGCTTTCGAAGGCCTTGGATTAGGACACGCTCATTGAGACGTTTGGGCATTAATCATAAGAACCCATCAACAGATATGAATCCTTTACTAATTGCGGACCGCACCGGCTCTGAACAATCGCGATGATAAAACTTGAATGCGATTTTGTTATGAAATGCTTAACAGGATAAATGGAAACGGATACCATCAAGATGAGTGACGAAGAAACTTCTACCCAAGCGGATTTGTAAACAAATAGATTTTTAGATATTGGTTGTGTTACTAGCTTCAAAACTCTCGGTAAAAATGATAATACTAAGAGAAAAGATTGGCAACGTAACCGATACGGAAATTAATCGTTACCATTCAAATAATCCACTTCGTTGGTGATAAAGATGGAGATCCAGGCGGTACAAGATCAATGGAGACGGCGTAGGTTCAAGTTCAAGATTTTTTTAGTAACAAGGCGCCACTCTCCAATTATAGAACTGGATCGCATCTAAGTTTCTGGAATCACAGAGGCCCTCCAGCTTCTTTAGTAAGCTCCGAACCGTCTACGTTACCGATTCTTTTATTCGGTCGTGAAGCGACCAGCAAAATTACTCAATATCTCTATTTAAAAATAACATAAAAGAAATAAAATAAATTGATGCTAGAGAATAAATTGATTGAATAGCACTTTATTTGTCACTTGGGGTGTAACGGGTCTCATAAAAATTCAAGTTAGCTAGCATCTTAAATAAGGATTATAACACTCTCAGTAGCCATTGACATTCTAGCGGAATCACAGCCACCGTACAGCTGTAGGAGAACGCAATTAGAAAGATATGTGCAAGTAACAAGAAGCTGTCTCCCCTCCTCCTTAAAATACTAAAAGAATTGAATCTTACTAAATTAACAAAAGTAAGGAAACCATTTCTTACTCGAACACAAATCCCCGAATTACTAAAGCTAAATTAATTAAATAATTCTAGGGAAATTTTCTCAAAACTCGACAAAAACGAGATAAAAATAAAATAAGGGCGGGACTTAGCGCAGCGTATTTCCGGTTATCAACTTTCGTACGGCGTGGTAATCGGTATCGGGATGGAAGCTGTCAAAGATGGCGGGTTTTCTAGCACTCAGTGTGAAAGTGTCGGGAAAACACCCGAACACAGCAAACTGAAGTCCTTCCAACTTCTTAGGTGTTTTCAAAATTCTCCGATGTTCTCAAATAATTCCTCTGCTAGTTTATATTAGTTTCTCTAGTAGTTTATAGAGTTCCCTACAACAACGTGAAAGCGAAAATAATGACATCGTAAATAACTAAAAGAAAGACTCACCTCCAATTGAGGGAAAAGCAAATGCTCAACATGCCCGATTAGTTGGAACAGCTAATTGGGGAGACGTAACTCCCAAATTCGCACAACGATAATATTGAACTCTCCAGAGTAAAATTCGCGTGTATATCCTCGACAAACGAGATTTTAAAGCGCAAACGGGATAACCTATTTACGGAAAACGACCTGTTCAACCGAACGCCATAAGCACAATGCCTACACGTACATCCGAAATTGTATCAAAACTACGGAAGCGGGGCGCTATCTACACGTCAGAAATGGAAGAGAGAGGCCTAAAGTGACAATACCAGAGCACTGTGACAAATTGGCCATAGCAGTTGGAGGAAAGCTTTAAAGCACTTCACGAAAAGCCTCTTCATTCCCAAAAGTGACAGTGTGGTGTGCGAGGTGGGCAATGCCGTGGCTGTTAGTGCGGTATTCCGCGGTGTTGTAGTTGTTACTTTCGAACTCCACAACTCATCCATCTTGTTAATGGAAATTTTTTAAGAAAATAGGACTATAAGTCGTACAGCAAAAATCTCAATGAACATTGTGAGTGCTTTGTTTCCAAAGCACGTTATTCCCAGAAATGGCAATATTCCAGGCTTCCTTCCCTCCCTCGGTCCCCGGCCGCAGCTTTTGCGACTTTTCGTGGGAGCATACCTCAAAACAAAAGTTTTTGACACGAAACCGACTAGGACGAGACTCTCACGAGGGCGAATGCGAAGTTGAATTGCTACAATTTTATCGGCGATGATTGTAGATATTATAAGAAGTTTCAGAGTCCCACTTCAGGAATGTGTTGGTTTAAATGGACACCATGGCAGCGACTTTATCTTCAAGAAATACTTTTTTGTTCACGTAAAAGGACGGTTAACGGTTAATAATGCAGGTTCTATATTTTACCATTAAATCATTAAAAAATTAATAATAGAACATCTACATCACTCTGCAATGAATAACCTACACTGAAAGTTGTGCAATGGCTATACTGCAGACTACAGTGCATACGCCAATAATTGTCACGAAGGGGAATTGTGCTTTATTAATCGTAAACTGCAACCATAGACTATTTTCGTTCTTATTAGAACTCTCCAGTGCGCTACACCATTCTGCATTCCGTGACAAATATTACCGTATGTAATGTAGTTCGCAGTGCAGCTATTGCACAACTTTCTGTGAGAGTAGCCTAACAAACGCTTCTCAGTGTAGGTCACTCATTGGAGAGTTATGTAGATGTTCCACTGTTTTATTCATTTGTCATTTTGACTCTCTTAAGTATTTTTTGAAACTAGTTTCTACTTGATTGCCCCACCATGTACTTAGAGATAGAATATGCCTCTTTAATGGCGGTCTAGTTACGTTATACTGTTCGAACGAGAACGAAATCATAGTCTGCGGTTGTGGTCTATGATTCATAAAAGATAGTTTCTTTTTCTCACTAATCCGTAAATGAAATCTGTGTTTAGCTAGTAAGCTTTTGCAAAGTTTTCATGGAAAGGTGTCTTATAACTAAGGTTCGACAAAATAGTGCATGATAAGTTATCATTACGCAGTGTAAACCGGACTGATGTTGTCACTCCATCGTTTGTGCCTACTTACATACAAGGCGCGATGTTAAAATATGGAGGAGTGACAGCGTCAGTCCGGTTTGCACAACTTATGATGCACTCGTTTGTCGAACCTTACTTATAACTAATCTAATTTTGGCAGGTCGTTGGAGAAAGAGATATTTATACACTTTCCATTAGAACTAAAATACGTCCAATTTAGCGCCCACACCTCAACTTTTTTATATTTTATCACATTAATTTTTACCGTTACAAGATTCGTATTCATATCTTCTACCTTCACCTTTATACAATACTAATTTAGATGCCGGCCATGCGACAGAGCCGTTCGCGGACTCCGAAATCATTACATCAGAAGGGGTCGCTTTCGGTAAGTCGTAGATGCTTTATTCCACGGAGAGGTCGCATAATGAATCGAAATTTGCATACATATCCATATCTTTTATTCTTCGGCTAACAACTGCTTTACGTATACATGGCGACGTGAATTAATTCCGCGAGAGGAGTGCGCGGTAATTTTTGTTATTGTATGCGAGGCGTAATAAGCAAGAACGAAGCCTCGTATCATAATTACGTGCTCGTGTTGGTATAAAATGCGAATTTACGAGAGGCACGGAATTAGAAGTAAATTTGGCAAATGAAGGATTTTGTTACAGTTGTGTTCGTTCTAATTATAAACAAGATTGGTAGAAAGTATGCTTCTTGAGTAGATAATCTTGATGATAAAATCTAGGGATTTTCAGTATTGGACAAATTTGTTTCTCCAATTATATAGTCTAGGCCTATAATCGCCATGAGCGACTTTAAGGTTAAATTAGATAAAGGGCCTGATGAAACTGGAAGATGATTGGACAACTCTGGGTATAGCACAGGAAACAATCGACGCACCAATTAATAAAACCGGCTGAATTCTATAAAGACCAAAACGTATTTGATGACCTTACTACGAGAACGTTTACAGGAAAAGCTATCGAATATAATCTTTGCCTAAATTTGGCCATTGTTGACTATCAGCATGCAATAATGTGGAGTTATGGTTGGTAGAGCAGCCCATCAATAATTAATCGGATTGATATCCAGTCATCTTGATCACCACCACCACCATCATCGTGGTCGTCGTCATCGTGCTGTACGCAGGCTTCCTTTAGACTCTTCCATCCTGTCAGTATCACCATCAATCCAGTCGGTGCTTGGCTTCTGCCATTCTTACCTATTGGTAGTCTCAACATTAACAAAATACGAAAAAAATGATCGGATCATAGAGTAGTGTTGGATATATGTGAGGTTAGACAGAAACGCAAAAAAATGAAATAACAAATACATGCGACATAAAGGAACAAATACTGAAATTGAAGAGATGGTGTTTTGTAGACCATACTGATAAATAAGCCGATGGCAGTTGGAAGAACATAATACATTAATGGTGGCCAAAGTTAAGAAACAGGACCAGGAGGTGATCAATTTTCACAAGAAGACGGCCTAAACAGAATCGGTGAATAGTGAATACGAAATGCATAAAATCGAAACTATTGGCCATAGCCCAAAGTTAGACGATAAGAGGCAAATGATAAAGAAGAAGAAAATGGAGAAGACCTGGGAGAGGAAGAGGCGAAGGAAAAGCAAGGAGAAGGAGAGCGAGGATAGGAAACAAAAGAAGACGAAGAGAAAGACGACGAAGAGAAAGACGACGAAGAGATTGAAGCGTTTGGAGAAAAATTGAAGCGCTAGAGATAGGAGGGGCGGGAGACTATTAGCGAAAGTCCAAAGTTAGACGGAGAAAGGCAAAGGATAAAGAAGAAGATGGAGAAGACCAGGGACCAGAATTGAAGCGCCAAAGATCGGGGGTCACGTGTTGAGAGTTATGAAAAATGAAATTGGACCCATACAGAATGAAAATGGAAACTCAATTGAATTGAGTCGCTTTTCCTTGTTTGCTTCCTTTGGCTTCATATTGCTCAATAATTGGTCCTTTAGTGGCGTTCTCGTAATATTCTTTATTCTCACCTTACCCTTTCATCTATCTTCAACATCATTTTTTCCTTTGGCTTTAACGTCATATACTTGGTGAGAATGAATAGATCGATAAGAGGAAGATGTTTGGAAGCAATATCCATATATTGTTAAGTGCATAGATTTTATATTCGTTTTCCTTAGCATTGAAGTAAGTTCAACTTCATGGGTTCAAGATGAGGTCAAGGTTGTCCACAAAATCCTTCACACGTCCTTCCGACCATTTCTCATTTTTTCCTTTTAAAAGAACATTACAATACGATACCCATCTCGCACCTCGATTCGCATGTTTTACACGTATGCCACCCTCATCCCCCGCAATTTATACATCCCAGAACAATTGTCGACTGACCGTAGGCCACCTCACCGGCAAAACGTCCGTCCTTTTGACGCTGGCCCGCCAAGCGTGAACTTTCGCGCGCCGGTACGCTAATTCGTGCATGAAATACTCTTATAAAACGCGCAGCAGTTACATAATGAACGTGTATGTATGTATGTACCGCAGTTACATCACGTGCTTCACATGCTACCGAACTGACAATTGGAGAGAAGCAGTTTTTCAACAATGGGTGCCATTTCGAACGATTTGGCGATCGATGCCCGGTGGTGTCCGCGGAAAGAAATTAAGCTTCGATCTCTTTGTGTTGGAAAGAGATGTAAGAAGGGTTGAAAAATATTGGACTTGATTTAGGATTGATATAAAAAGGAATTAAGGCTAATAATCCATTTATTTAAAGAAAAATAGCAAAAAGGAACGAGAATTAACAAAGCTTTAATTCAGAAATATCCGTTTGCTTCCTCCAAGAAGGATTTGCAATTGCATGAAATACCACAAATGTTGCCCTACTTATTGGCTTGTTCTACGTATCGCTGTTAAGGGGTGGGATCAAATTGGTATATTTTCAAATCCATATTTTCTTCCATTTTCTTTATCCTGAGTTTTCAGGTACGTACTATTATTTTCCTTTATTCTATTCATTGCCTTGTCTCCTAATCGCAACAAATAATCCCCGTAAGGTTCAGGTCTCTTCCCTAAATTGGTTGAACTTTAAAATTGGGAATTGTATCTGATTTTTTGATAGCTTAAAAGTTCGGTACTCTCCTTAGGTTTAGCTCAGATTCAACCTAAACGTGTGAATTCCGTGTCGTCCCCACTGAAGATGACAACTTAGTTGTGGAAATACATATTTGAATAGTTTGGAAAAATTTCAGTTTTTTTTTTTTTGGTCGGATTAGATTTTAGTTGCCAATACTTTGAAAAACATTGAAAATTGCGGTGTTTTGTCTAATTTTTTCGTTGTCTAGGCCCCAAAACATGTCAGATGGGATCATAAGTATATGAATATTTTAACGTCTAAATCCACCCAGAAAGCTTTGAGAATTCTTAGTGTTCATTTTTCTTACAGACCTGGTTTAGAGGAAAGTTCGGATTTTCAGCTAAAATATCGTTTCAAATTTTAATTGCTCCAAAAATCCATTGGAAATGGCAATTTCGTCTGATTCTCTTCACAGCCTAGATATTAGCATCCACCAGATTGGATCGCGGATTTTTGCTGATGAAGAAGGTTGAATTCAGAAACAAGAATTTTTCATAGATGCTCAGCATAAACTTCGCTTTATAAGTTTTTATGGCAAAATTTAGCTCCAAATGCCTTTGATGATGGTTCAGTTTTTTCGTCAGATTCAGTTTTAGATTTTAAGTAGTAATGCTTTGGAAACCCATTGAGAATTGCGGGTTTTGTCTAACTTTTTCGTTGTCAGACGAGATTTTACAACTTCAAATTGATGAAGTATTCCGCATTTAATGCATAAAGTCACCTTGGAAGCTTTGAGAATGCTTAGTTTTCACCTCGTTTACATTTCTGGATTAGGGAAAAGTTAAGCTTTTCCGCCAAATTATTATTTCAAATTCTAATTGCCAATGCTTCAGAAATAAATTATATATGCCCGATTTCGTCTGGTTGCTTTCACAGACTAGAGATCAAAACTCATCAGATGGTATTCACGCGAATTTTAGCTGATAAAGGCAGTTAAATTCACAACATACGAGCTATTCAAGGTTTTTTCTATACGTTCAGTATAAACATCGCTTTGTGTTTAATATAGAAGGAGGATGAGCTTTTTACGTCAAGATTTAGTCGTAAATAGTTTTGAGGAAGTTTCAGTTTTTTCAGTCAGATTTTGCTTCAGGTTTAAAATGCCAATGCTGTTTAAAATTGTCGGTTTTGTTTAAGCTTTCCGTTTTCTAAGGCTTTAACTATGTCAAATGGGATCTTGCGAATTCGAATTGATGAAATATGTTGCATTTAACACTTAAAACCACCAAGAAAGCCTTGAGAATGGTTAATGTTCACCACGCTTACATTTTTGGTTTAGGGAAATATTAAATTTTCAGCCAAAATATCGTTTCAAATTTTAAACGCTAATGATTCCTAAAATCCAGAGGGGATTGCGGATTTCGTCTGATGACTTTCACAACCTAGAGACCAAAATCAATTACATAGGGTTGTTGCGAATTCTAGCTGATGAAGAAAGTTCAATTCAAAACCGAGGGTTAACCAAGAATTTTCGTAGATGCTCAGCATGTCGCTTGATGTTTAACATATGTGAAAAAGGGATAAGGTTTTATATCAAGATTTACCTCTACATAGTTTTGGTGAAAATTCATTTTCTCGGGCAGATTTAACTTCAGATTTTCAACACCAACACTTCGGAGATATCACTGAAGGTTGCTGTCTTCGTGCAAACATTTCGTAGCTTAGAATGCCTAGAATTAAAATGGTGTCAGACGAGTCCTGGTCGATTTCAACTTATAAAGAAAGTTTCATTACAACCTCAGAACTAAACGAGAATCTATGAGAATGCTCAATATTCACCGCGTTTACATTTTTGGTTTACCAGAATAATCAGTCGTCTCAGGCGAAGGTTGCCACAAAATTTTATATTCCACACGTCAAAATCCACTGAAGAATTCTGATTTCGTGTAGTTTATTCATGGTCTAGTGATTAAAATCTACCAACTAGTAGTACCGCCGACGTTAAGTGTTGTAAACTATAGAATTTGAGGTTTAGACTCGTCTAAGTATTTCAGAGAATACGCAGTATAAACCGTAGATGTTCTAATAAGACGGTGTATTCACTTGTTTAACATAATTGACTTATTCCGATGTACGAAATTCTGGTACCTTCATAGTTCCGAGTGAAGCCCTTCCAAATGCTTCGCTTCGTATGTGTTTGAGAACTAAACCAATAAGTTCGAGCATCTCAAATTTGTCTTTCTACTCAACACTACGGGAGCAGTTATTGTACTCATCACTTAACTTATAGTGACTGCCATATCGAATAGAAAATTTTAGAAGGAATGTTTAAGTGATGTTCAAGGATTGTTTCCTTAATGTTAGATCTTGACTATTTTCGAGGTATTTGATGAAACTTTTAAAATTTGCGTATTCGTGTAGGTTCCTCAAGCCGTATAGTCTCTCATATTAATTAATCCCCTTCTTGTGTCTTAACAAATGTTTTACATCCCTGAATTATATTATACAAGAAGGATTTTAAACCTCATTTACATATTTTCGAGCCAAGGTAACATTTCCTCGACCTTCCTTCTTGATCTAATTAAACCAGATTCGATTCGAAACCTTACATACCTCATTTAAATCCCACATTTCATCTCCCGCTACACATTTTCTTCTTTACATCAAACGGGCGGATATATTCTACTAACTAAATTAGACGAATATCAACCATGACAAAAATATCACGTTTACGGCGCCGAAACTAGTCAACAAATCCATAAATACTAAAACATCTTAGAAACGATGTCCTATTTCTTTTCAGCAAGCAACGCTAGAGACAGAGACAGATCTACATACATATGCATGAAAGGCGTAAAAGTACGCTAAAACCACCGTCTGAATGAGAACGGCTTTAACCTGAAACTTCGACGCTGAAAGGTAGGTCGTAGGTCGCCACATATTCACGACGGTACGGTGGTAAGCGACGCGCGGAAACTGTTTGTGGAGGATGCGGAGACGTCTAGCGTCGCTTTAATAATGCATAATCGCACCGCGAGACGCGAGTTATACGGGGAATTATCCACCCGGGGTGAGGATCATCGCGTCCTTTTGTTCGACGGGAAAAGGTACGAGCGGGTTCTATACGATCCAAAATTACCATATTTCAGGATGTCAGGCTTTGTTTTCTGTATGTAGGCCGTTGATGATTCTTCTCCTGTGGTGCCCTTTATGTAGTTGTTACAATCATTAAACGGCAAAGAGGAAGAGACGTAATGATTCTAGGACGAAACTTGTACAATAGCCTAAGACGCATTGGGTGGTGTCGTTAAAAATATGAAAAAGGAATCGTAATTTTTAGTTTCAAAATTCTTAGAGATCCCAACTGGCAGAGCTTGGGCAACATCACTATTTCGCGAGTCTAGCAAACACGGAGAAAATCACCTTCCACCAAGATTAAGGGTTAGAACTGTTGGCTCCCAAAAAGCATTTTCGATGAATTGTAAAAAATTTAACCTACTTGCAGAATTTTGAATAAAAAATATTAAAGGCGAAAAAGTTGGTAGAAGTCCTACACTTTTCATCTGAAAATTCAGTTCAGTAATTGCCCAAAATCATATCATCATATCATATCAAATTTATTTAATCCTTCAGACTACAGTGCAGCATTGTACAAGTGAGTAATATATGTCATATGTACAAAAAACCACAAATATAATACAAAATACAAAAACAAGATAGCTTAAATATTGTATAAAACGTATAAAATTCTATAAATATACATCGAAGTTAATAATGCCTAAGTTATGTCAACGTTTAAATACTCGTCTAATGAGTAGCAACTTTAAGACAAAAGTAGCTGGCGACTTGATTTCCTAAATTGATGTGTCCCCCATTTTGAACGTATCAAGCAATGTAGACGTTTACACCCATATATATTCAGGATCCTTCTCACTGAATGTAAGTCTATGTTTGGGTGTTTCCAAGGCATATGTATTTCTAGTATTATAATGTTGTTTATCCCATCAAGATTTTGCTTGGCATACAGTAACAAACCTCATATAGATACAAGGTAGTGTCATAATTAATACTATTTGTTTTGAAAAATTCTCTGCATGAGGTTCGTGGACCCACACGGATTGCCCTTGTTTGCACGCGGAGCACCCTCTTTGAATCACTACTAACACCCTAAGCAATTAATCCATACGAAATGGCAGCATGTAAATATACAAAATAGTACATCCTTAATATTGATTTATCTACGAATTCTCTCAACTTACTAAGCAAGAAGCAAATTGTTGCGATGCTACCACATAATTCAACCATATGCTCCTCCAGTCACAGTTATTATCAATTGTCACTCCCAAGAACTTGGTCATATCTACCTGTGCTATATTTTCATTGTTTAACTTAATGAAATGAGAACAATTTCTATCTCCTTTTAAAGCTTGAAACTGCATATAAACTGTTTTTGAAGTGTTTACACATAGATCATTGCCCTGAAAATAATTGTGTATTTTTTTCAACGAATCATCATCCAGCTCCCTTATAGCCCATCCATTTTTTGAAGGTACACAGCAGTGACGTACCGTCGGCAAACATAATATCCCCCGGTCCTGCAAGTCATTCACGTATATAATATATAAAAGAGGACCCAAAACGTTGCCCTGAGGTACCCCTCTCTCAAAGGCAGATAATCAGAAGCTACTCCATCAATTTCCACAGGTAATCTCCATTTTCTAGATAACTCTTAAACCACTCCAATGATATACCTCTAACTCCGTACTGGTAAAGTTTTCCCAATAAAATATCGTGATTTACAAGATTAAAAGCTTTCGATAGATCCAAAAAGATACCAGCACACTCATGACCATGATCAATATTGTGATATAAGGACTTCAAAAAAGCAACGATAGCCGCAATCGTGCTACGTCCCTTCCTGGCGCCAAACTGATTTGAGCTTCCCCTTCTCTAGAAACGATAGCAGTCGGTTAGCCACAAGTTTTTCCATTACTTTAGAAAATGTACTTATTACGGATATAGGTCTATAATTATCCATAAGCAAACTTGAATTGTTTTTATAAATCGGTTTTATTTTGCTACCTTTAGTTTATTAACAATAACTGCCTGTGCAAAAAAGTCCGATACTTACAATTTGTTCTTGGAGTTTAATTTGATTCACCCAGCTCTAATCGATCGTCCATTACATTTATGGTGATTCCCTTTGTTAACGATCAGACAAGAAAAATGTCATGCTTTAACAAACTAAAGGAAACCTATTGATGAGTTTTGACTTAAGAATTTGACTAAAGAATTGGATACTTTGTTATGCTACCTAAAGGTGATTATAAGCAAGTAAGATATTGGACACGGGATATCGTGGTTTTGCGTAATTCGTCCTCCCCTTAATTTGAATTCAGTCGATTTCCTTTTCCCCCAGAATTAAAGGTTTATTTCGAAGAGCGTTGGCCAAGGTGGCAAAGAAACCCATTACAATGATTTAGGTTAGTTTCAGGAACTTTCAGCATTGCCACGATGAATAAGAATACATTTGGTGGCAGGTTATGGACCTCCGAACAAAACTTCCTGCAGGAAAACAAAGCAGATTTCAAATTTAAAAATAGATTTACGAACTTAGGCACAACCCAAGACTGAGAGTTAGAATTGTCAACTCTCAAGAAGTGATTTTCTGTAAACCGACATATTCCAAAGCAAATAAAAATAAAACTCAAGCAGAACCACAAAAGAGATTGGTACTCTGGTAATGATAATCTCAGATTCGTGGAATTAGAAAATATAGCTGGCTACCAAAGACAGAAGTTCAGGACTTTGCCATGTAAAAGTAATACAGAATGTGCAAGAGAGATCGAAGATAAATGCCGTTGGAACTCAGAAACATAACACATAAAGAATTAAAATGAAAAGGAAACAAAAACATATAAACGATAATATGAGTAAAACGAAGAGAAAAATACAGAATGACAGTTTAAAGCGATGAAGTTAGGATCTGGACTGCAGTCGAGAGCCATGGTTGCTGCCAAGTATGTATTCGAAGAGAAAATTCGAATTCTTTACGCGAAATACGAGATATGAAAATTAAATAGCGGGATTGGTGCGAAAAATATGATTTATAGAAAATTTATTTCAAGTAACTGCTAGATACCTTCAACCTTCCATTCCCTATGCGTAAAGCAGTGCTGCAGATCATGAGGTGTTAATCTCTTCAGCAAGTCTGCCGTTTTTGCCTTGGCCTCTTCTACAGGTTGAAAAAGTCTCTAATGCACTTTCCACTTTTGAGAACAGGTAAAAAGGAACAAGATTTGGTGAATATGGTGAACGGTAGAGCACAATAATGTGTTTGTCCGCTAAGAACCGTTTCATAAAGAGCGAATTCTGAGCTGGCACGTAATCCTGGTGCAGAATCCATAATTTCTTTTGCTATAGATTTGGTCCTTTCTTCCTCACCCTTTCGCTCAACTTTTACTGTTAGTTTATCATGGCCACGACACTTTGATATAAGCTCGTCCTGCTAAAGCAAGGATGGAAAAGAATCTAAGCTGGACAGACTTTCACCTTCACCGGAAGTATCAAGGTCACCTCCATTTCAACGCCACTCCCCCTCGCCAAGCCTAACGGCTAATGTATGCACAATTTCGTCATTTAATTGTCACACACATGTAGAATTCAAAATGCTGTTGATACTTGATAATACCTTAGGAGATTACATAGATAGGGCTAGGGCTTCACGAAGCACCAACTTCCAGTTGACCACGTACACTCTGCAAAATATGAGACCAATGAACGTGGAAATCACAAAAAGTTTACCGTCATACTCATAGATAAAGTTGTTCATAACTCATGGACGATGTCAAAATGGAATACTTAGAAATAATATCATTGTTGTAAGATCAATTACTATTTGAATTTCCCGCCTTGTATAAAGCTGCTGAACAAACAGAGGGACGTACCAAAATACTGAGGGAGAAGGACAATGCTGAAATACATGGAATAATAAGACAAGAGAGAAGGACAGGAGATAGCGATCGAAAAGGAGGAAAATTGTCAAGAAGCAGGTGTGTCGAACAGAAGGACCCAAAATGTAATAACGCAGTGTAGTAGGTGTGGTAATAACCATGAAAATAACAGAAACTGTCCGGCCACAGGCAAAACTTATAATTCCTGTCACAAACGAAATCTTTTTGGTAAAATGTGTTGAACGGAACAAATACAATACAAAGCGGGAAATTCAAATAGTAATTAGCTTTACAACAATCATGGTATGAGCTAACGAGCTAGGTTCTCAATACCAAAGCAATGATTCTTGTCGTATAATCGATTCAACCACATGCCATTAGAATCCCTAGTAAGGGGGAGCGAAATTTTCAGCGAAGAATTGCGATTCTTCCGGGGTATTCATGATGGCCGTAGAAGTGTTGATTTGTCAACAGTAGATTGCATCCTCAGACTTTCCATCCACCACATCTACAAGATATTCATGGTGTTGTATATCAGCAAAGCGACAGTCGTTCACACGTATTCCGAAGGATATTAAATTTCTTTGAAGAAGTTTGAACCGATATATGCTGTCATGCAAAACTTGAACCAGGGCATAAAGATGAGAGAAAGAGTAGAACTAGTTTGAGTTTCGTGGGAAGTGTTAATGCAAAAATTAATTGATCTCATTTTATAGATGCCCAAACGTCTAAGCGAGTGAGAAAACATTAAATTCTTTTGCGAATTAGTACCAGTGCGCAAGGAAAGCTTCAGCACTTTATGACGTGATATCATTTCGGGTAGCATCTGCAACAATTCCAGGCAGTTATACTCGACAAATTGAAACATTAAAAATAGAAATTCGCCCGCCGACATTTCATTCCGGTAACGAATGAAAACGCCAAACTTTACCGGTAACAAGTTGCAAGACTAATAACGTCCTATCTATCTACAAACTCGAAACTTGGCTCTAGTTTGCGTTGTAACACTGAGATATCATCGTCGTAAATATGAATTAAACCTAGATACTGGGGTATTAGGCGTTAGAAAGGTAGCGCGGTGTTAAGCGTCTGACGTGCATTAACTACGATAATGCTGCTGCAAGAGATATTTGTCAAATGCACGATTAATATTTAATAAAACTCGACGACGTCTAGTTGGAAACGTCGGGCCGTTCATACCCGATGTACCGTCGTCGCTATTAAGACGCCGCGTAAATAATTAATTATCAATTTATGGTAGATAGGGAATTTGTTTGTTCCCTCCCGCGCGCGATGTTTTCGTTTATCGCTTCTATAGTTGTCGAATTTGACAAGAAAGATAACAAAATCGTTGGGAAAACAAGAAGGGAATTCTATAGAGGAGTGTGTTTTCGACGGCAACTATTGTGATGGAATTTCGTATTAACGTAACAATGAAAACGATAATTTCGTGTGGGTGAATTATTAAATGAACAGTATTACGGACTGTAGGACAATAAAAAAACATCGTTTGAAAAATATCGGTGATAATAATAGCGATAATAACAACATTTATTGCGTATGTAACATAGAAATATAAGTTTCAAATTTGTGTATAATGGAAGTAACCTACCACTGCTGAGTGCCCTGTTGAAATCGAAACATAATTCCGATTCCCTCATAACCGAAGTATACTCACCGCCTTGGTCTAAGTTTCGACATCGTACACAACAGAAACCATAATGCAAGGGATAACATTAGGAAGGTCGTCTTCAATAAACTTTATTTGATATTGCTCTTCACTCATTCCAAAGATATGAACTAGTGCGTCAGCCACTTTTCTCAAATTGTTTTTTGAGGCTTCTGATCATACACTGCTACTAAAAGATTATCTACCTTGGTATATCAACTAAATTAGAATCCATCGGAATCTACAACGGTGCCGTTACAAGAAATGTACATCTAGAAACAATGAATCTTTTAAGTAATATGTAAAATAAATAAAATTACCCTTTGCCACAGCTTTTATTCCCTGACACAAATATCACATCGGTAAATTCCTCACCACACAATTGTTTATAATAAAATCGGTAACACGTGTTTCGCTAGTTCGAGACAAGCATCTTCAACAACCGTATAAACCGAAGTGATAAATTTCTAACATTCAAAATTCTACAACATGCATTTTTACCCCACTTTTTACTGTGACCATGTGCATGCACAAATATTTCCCCTCTCGGTGACGGCTCGGACGCCTTTTCACCCCCGCAAATTCCCATATTAAGTCAAGTGGACGGCCAAAGGAAAAGTGCCTGCTACCCGAAGTTTGAACGTTAAAGATTTACAAGTACATTGTGTGAATTGGTTAATGCCCGAAGAAATTAAATTATAGTTAAAATTCTTTCATTTGATCATAGTAATCGGAATAAACTAGATTGAATCGGTCCCGCGCCCCGATTTAGAAGATTTATATTTTTGTGTATGTGTATGGCTTCAAATGCATCGAGTTCTCGCGGTGAATCGACCTGTCTTATCAATTTTAAATTTTCCATTTTTATATCTTGCATATGCTTCGCGATACTTGACGAGTCTATCCTGCCGTAGCGATAATGTGCCATATGTTCTTTGAATCGTGTAGCTATTGCGCGTCTCGACTGTCCTATATATGCTTTATCGCATTCACTACAATTAATTACTTTTAACCCTTACTTTTATTCCATATTTAATATTTCGTATTTTAAGTGATATTTTGTTCGCGCAAGACAAAATACTTCTAAAATTTCCTACAAGCTACATACTTCTATTATCGACGCATTTCGCTGTGGAAACAAACAAGGAAAGAGTTGGAAATTAAATCAGTTAACTGGCTTCGCGATTGTGTTTTCGCTCTTGCCGAATCTTTGAGAAAAACGATTAGTTTGTCGTTACAGATAGCACCCTTTCCAAAACTCTTGAAAATTGTTTTCATATGTCAGGTTTTAAAGGAAAGAGATAAAATCGATGTAACCAATCGCAATAACATTTACCTTGGCTTCGTCTTCGAATTGGTAATAGGTCGAATCCTAAGAATTTTAATTTTTTCAGCACCAATTTGTATCTAGGATGTTCACACTTCCATAACTCAGGTAAGGTAAGCTCAGTATTCGACATCATCAATCACCTTATCTTGCTATAAAACCGTAATCTCTGGTCCCGACCATTTCTTGCCCTAATCCTTAGTTGCTACGTGGAGCTACATCGTTTGAAAGCGTCTAGGAATGTATGTAAATAATTTAGAACTTTAGCGCATCTGTTTGTATATGTTGTCAGTTAGTCATAAGCAAAATGGACATTTAACGGGGTATTAACATAAATAAATAGTCATATGTGACTTGTATGGTAAAGGAAAGTAGTAGAGAAAAAGGTTTAGAGTACATTTCTGTCATTATTCGAATCTATCTCCTACATTATTTGGGGCGATAGAAATCCGAGACAGAAATACAAATGGCGATGGACTATCGGCAAGGATGTAAGTTTTATTAGTGAAGACGAGAAGACCACTTAAAAAAGATAACGGATTGGGAGAAAAGAAGACCTAGATGAAGAAGATAACGTAGAAGAAGAAATGGAGATGAAAACTGACAAGCGGCGATTTCTTTATTGAAAAGAAATGCAGTTTTAAGAAAATGAATTGTTTATCAGGAGTGCGCAAACCTGTACTATCAGCGATCTACCAGCAAAAAGATAGGGTAGATAAGAGAACTTAGCTCTAATATGACGGATGGTGAATGTGTCGTTGTTACGACCTATGTATGGTTTATTGGTTAGTGACCAATCAAAGTCTGAATTCAATTAAGAGTGAATATTCAATGAAAACGATGTCGACGTATTCAAGGACGCTGAATCATAAATGCATCGAAGTAATATAAACTCTCATCGCGCAATAGTTGGGTTCAAATGTCACGTCAGATTTAAAAGAAGGAGTAAGTTATGGCTTTTTCATTATTATTACAATGTCGACCTACGAGTGACCGACGGAAGGCGGTTATTTCTTGGGGAATCCCTAGTTTACGTGTTCTAACGAAGAGATGGCACGCATCTGTATTACTAGCGAAGATGAGAGAACAAACGAGTCAAAAGTGAAGTTAGTTTTGAGCTGCCCTTCTCTCGGAGATAGAGGGATAGGGATTTTATTCCTCAAGATCAGTTTTAAGAAAATGGATTGCCTGGGTATGTAATGAAGGGATGGGCGTGTGTTTGTTTGATTAGAAATGACAATGCGAGAACCACAAATTAGATTCATTTTGATCTGCGTTCTCTTTGGCAATAAAGGTATTGCCTATGTGAAATTCGGAAATTGCTGATCAGGTCTAATTGTAGGAGCACGAGTTGTTCACTTGTGTGCACTATTGCAAACATCTGCTTAATTACGACAATCAACAAAGGCGAACTTATATTGAACTAATTGGCACTATTTCTTCTTCAGCAAACCAGCATGAATTGAATTTCGTCCTTCTGCAAGTTTCTGCATTCGTTTCATGACTAATTTCTTAATTCAAAAAAAAAAATAATATCAATATAACATAATCAATATAAGACGTGATATCAGTTTCTTGTCCGGTGTGGAATTAATTATGATTTTTCGGAGTTTCGGAGACTAAAGGTGTACCATTAGTCATGAAACGAATGCAAAAACTTGCAGACCACGAAATTAAATTCCTGCTGATCCGATGTCTTCTTTAGCAGACATGGAGTTGCCCATAAAGAATTCGTACTTCAATCGATAGCCGTTGATCAACTTTGAGAAAACAAGTTATTTCCACTCAGAGATGTACGCATCTGCTTAATGTAAGGCAAAATGCGGGGGATAAAGCAAGTCAATACTTAATTTCATGTCTTTAGGATAAGAGTTGCTTTTTTCATTACATTTTTGGATGTCCTCTCGTGTTCTGACCCAGTGATTTCTGTCAGTAAGTTTTGAGTTGGAGGAGAGGTTATTGTGGTTCCGCCGAATCCATCATCACTTGATTTTGAAATTGAGGATTTATTTCCAAGGACTCGAACGACCAAGAAGAATAAGAACAACGTTTTTGGAGCAGCACCATCTTCTAAGAAGGGGACTGAGAGTGATGGAGTAAATTTAAGACAAAGGTGTATTTAGATAAATTACGCTTCTTGTTACCAAGTGATTTATGTGAGCGAGTTTTGAGGTAGTAAGGGGACTATTACGGTATCCATACGAATCTCTTCTCATTTGAGATTAGGTAAGTACTCGAGTTATTTTAGTGTGCCCAGAAATTGAGTTTATGTAGAAGCTTTCTGTTTGGTGAAGATAGATAACCGGAAAACTAAAATGATTTCGGTTCACAATCTTCAACGCCACCAAAACCATAAGAAGTCTATAGCGTTACCATATACTCCCTCCGTTCGAAAAGGTGGTATACATTTGGAATTTATTTTTGTCCGAATTTATGGTACAATTTTAATGAATTACGCCTATTAAATTGGTGTACTATTAAATATAGAATTTAATTGATGAGGAATCTAGCTTAGTCTACGGCGTCTTGTGAACAAACTAAACTAGATAGTAAGCGTCTTTTACGCCAAAATTTGGCTTGATTGATATGGGGAATCTTATATGAATTTCCTCCTTCAACTAGCATAGTTGATTCCATACAGGTCTGCAATGTTAGAAAAACATTGGCAATGGTCTCTGTCTAAATCGTTAAAAGTTCTTCAACACATTCCATCTGTTCGTCAACTGTTTTTGGCGAAGCTTTATGTTTAAAGATTGTATGGAATTGAGAAACCTAAGATCCAAAACGTTTAAATCGGGGCTGTTTAGCGGTTGTGATTTAAAGTGAATACGTCACCCATCTGTAGAACCATGAGCCAGAAATTCTTCAACGTTGTCACAAGCATAGGGTTTTGCATTATCCTGTTGTGTATATCTCGGTTTTTGCTTATGACTTATAGGAAACATTAACTTGATCGCCGGAATGACGTTCTCTACATTCTAATGAATTGACGAACTCCACATTTTTGGTCACCAATGTTTCGTTAGGTATTTTTTCGCTTAGCGACTTCTTTATAAATAAATTTTTCCCTTAAAACGTGCATTCAGTCTCACTTGTTTTGATCTGTTAACAAAGGTTTAACAATAGATGATATAATTCCTTTTCTCTTTTGTAAATGACGAACAATGTAGACCTTGGAATATTGACAGCAAAGGACTACGAATTTGCCTTCGATAATTGAAAGGAACTTCCTGAACTTGGGATAAGTGTTCAGAATCTTCCTTACCTTTCCATCAACATTTATCTTTCTTTTTTGAAGTAATATCATCACAAATTTTACCATCACTATATTGTGTTTGAGCCGCTTTTCAAGTTTTACACACAGAGTTTAGCCGCAGCATTATTTATACTCCCGTGCTTCAGCTTCTGGCCTTCTTTCAGCTGCAACAATTGTTGCAATACAACACGACGTTGCTCACCGGTTAATTGCTTGAACTTGGGATTTCTCTTCAATAAGCTTACTTCATTATTGATAACAATATCTGCCTTTTGCCAAAAGGGCGTGTGTAAAACTATTTTTCATGAAATGACGTTTTAACTTTATTGAAGCTTTTGACGCAAACAAAATCGGGCAGCAGCCAACTATGTATTAGTTGTTTGCCTAGCATCAGAATTGCCAACTAACAATAAGTATATTTAATTATAATTCCTTACTAATGTCCCATTAATTTTCAAAAAAATTTCAAATGTATACCATACTTTTCGGACGGAGGGCGTACTTAACACTCCTACATTGCGTGTTGCCGTTTGAAACCGTGAAGATCTTGTTCGCCGAGAGAAGTTGATGTACTTATACGAGTTCGATAATCGTAGAACACTTTCGTGTTCAAAAGCAGACCGCGTGCAAGCGTTAGTTTTAAACCGTGATTATAATATAAGTGGCTAAAAATAAATGTTGAATGTCACCTGCATCGGACGTTATGACGCAGGTTCGACGCATGCTGATTGCTTGAAATTAGAGACATACGTATTAGAGCTTTGTGAACACGACGGTTTATGCTTCTAGCTCCTGATTTCTTCACCAAACACGCAATATAGGACTATGAAATATGTGAGCGCTACACAGTGATCAACAATTATTGTTCTGATCCTACACTGCTATCCACAGCGCAGCCATTAATGGTTGCTTCTAATTTTTCATGTGAAGTTAGGAGATTCCTATTGCATTCCATTGAGGAAGTTTTTGATTGGTGGAGTGTGCAAGTCTTTCAAAGTGGTGTTTTATTTAATATCCAAGACTAAAATGACACCAGTTTCATAAAGAAAACATTGGAAGGAAGGAATTTGTTATAAAAACTTGAACTAACTATACTGCATGTATATTGATACCTGTATTAAGGAGCCGCTCTGCTGTTCTTATTGAAGTGAAGTTGGTATACGACGCTACTGAGAAATTTCGAATCTAATAAAATGACGTATTAGGGATAAGGAGGAAACTAGTGTAAGATCGGGACAAACATAGTTGACCGCTCGGTATTATTCTGAGGGGAATGAAGTAGGTTTTTCATTTGTAAGATAAAACGGAGATTCTAACCGATAAATTCAATTGATGTATTTGCGGAGTTTGCACAATGAAGAATCAAACGGATGCTGAATGTGGAAGGATCTAACTGTAAAGCCAGAAAATGTGAAAGAAATGTCATCGACTCAAAAGATTATATATGTGTGTAGACTTGATCTACATCTTTCACTCTTTACTCAAAAATCAAAACAAAAGGAATTTATCATTTCGTTTTCAGGCATCTTCTTGCTTTCACTTCGAACACAACTCGAAGTCAGCCCAAAAGTCGATTGTGAATTTAACAGCAGCCGTGACAACCTAGAAAGTAAACAATGATCTACAATAAAATTTCTCTTACATTGCACTGCTGGCACGTCTATGAAGGAGCTTAATCGTACTGACATCTCTCGGGGGTTTACTGGGAAAGCTCGTAACGCACACGCTCTTCGATCTGTCCCTCGCCGCGGCCTCCTCCAGCCTTTCGCCCCTAAGTCTTTGCACCAGCCGCATTACTGCATTCGATTATATAGGCCTGGTTTGAGAGAGCACTGAACTCGTGGACGTGGCGGCATTCACTCCGTGCAAGGATTAACGATCCTTCACGCGCACTATATACCTTTCGCGGTGATTTCACGTGTCACAGTCCGATTTAACGCGATACTGCGAATATTTCGTCCTCGTTCCACCTTTTTATGTTTCGAATCTAGTAAGTATTCCTTTAATCGGTTTAGACTTGCGTTTAATCGATTTCATTCATTGCCGTGTCATCGTCGGCTAAGCGAGTGCCGCTAGGTTAGCGCGCAATTAATGATTCGTTGTTTGGATAATGAACGTCGATTTCTAGACGGTATTGACTTTTTCATGTTAACAAGAAAGCGAGCGTACCACACGTACTCCAGTCCGATTTTTGAATTTATGGCGGCTCTGTGCAGCTATTGCCCGTTACTTTTCTAAATTTTATTGCGTACGTCTCTAGCTCTTGGTTTAAGTCTAGAATCTCGATGGATACACGCAATTAAAATTGAGAGCGACACGAGAAACGCATTTACTCGGATCGGGTTGGTCGGTAAAATGACATTTATTGCGTAATAATACAAGACAATACGATCGGTAATGTAAGGAATTCTCAAGCCTTTCCGGTCAATACGTTTCAGTTACTTAGTTCATTGCAAAGATAGATTTGACCAAAGGTGTGGCCTCATCACCCCAACAGAAGGGATATTGTCATACACCGTTACACCGTAATCTGCGATAAATAACAAGTAAACTATTTTCGAGAGCAAGGTTCATGAGATTACTTCTATAAGGTTGTTATTAAATTGGTTTTCGTTATGGCAAAATATTTATCGTGTACCTTTAATGCAATCTCCCCAATTTACGATCCATTGAATTTTGACCAATTTATACAGAGCGGCACACGACTTGCGCGTCCTAAATTATTTTTTTAAATCTCTTTTGATAGGATGGTATATGTTTATAAAGGCCATTATTAGAAAATATTGTCATGTAAACAGAGTGCTCCCAATAAAGCGCTAAGTATCAAATTTTGCTATATATTTTTTGCTCTTTCAATTATACAGAAAATGTAAAGGTGAGCTACTTCAATATGCCCTATACCTATCGCTTACCGTTTTCGAAGTATTTGAGAATTTTCGAAAAAGTAAGATGTTTTGAAAGTGGACATAAGAGACATATTGATTGAAATGTTCAAATAATGTGTTTAGCCTTGACTTGGTATATGTTATGTGGGCTAGTTATTTTCAGGTATGTAATTTTACAATAATGTACAGGCTGATTCCATAGATTGGCTTTATTTGTTTCAACTTCAATAGTATATAACTTTGTTATTTCAAATAGAACATCCTGTATATGTTTAGAGTCGGAGAAAGTAGTTTTTCATACCTATCAAATTGTAGGTTTCCCCATACCTATCTCTTGTGGTTTTGGAGAAATTTGAGGATATTCTAAATTTTACTTAGATTGAAATTAAATCGAAACTGCTGAATCTGAAAATGCATTTTTTTATTTCAAATACCTGAAAAAATGCTGATGAAACACATACGCCTTTAAATGACAAATATTATAATAAATGTCCTACATGATCGCCATTTTCCTCTATGCATATTCTAACTTTCTAACTATCTTCTAGATTAGATTAGATTAGATTACTTGAGGTGGTACTGATGCCTGTTCCACTGCGACCTTTCCAGATCTATTGTGGTCCTCATGCCTCCTTAGAGTACGTTCTCCTGCTTTATTTCTTTAATTAGACTTAACAGCTTTGAGAGCGGTTCTTCCGCATATACATGTATTTTTAAAGCGGACTTAAAGTCCTTGCTCAGTAATGCTGTTATATGCCTCCATAATAGAGTCCTGGACTGCCTTAAGCTCTGCCGCCTCCATCTGAGTGGCTGGGTAGTCGTTGCATACTACCGAGATTCTCTCCAAAGCGGCCTCTTTGAAGGTTAAACCTTCTGGCACCTTGCCTTTCGGAAGACCTGCGAGAGTACTGCCCTCCGACCTAGCCTTTTGGACTTCCGTCCTTTCTTTACGTTTAGCAGCCTCCCCCGTCTGTTGAGGCCTAACTTCCTTATTTAAACTACTAAACCTGGCCCCTTGTGTATGCCTAGTGAAGTTGGCCTTGATTATGGCTCTTTTAGCCTGTATGTAACCTTGGCCCTCTTTTTATAAGCTTTTGCACTTTAGCCTTGGAAATTCTAGATAGCATAGCTGTACGAAGAGTAGTTAGGGGAGTGTCTGTTTGCCCGATCAGAGCCCCGCTTGATCGGGCAAGGCTAATTACAGGGAATTACAGGGGAACGTTACATACCGCACACCCCTGCGACCACGCAACTCTCGGCACGTTACCTTGCACCTTAGTTTGGGTTTTAGCTCCGGGTACCTGAGGAGCGCTAAATTCCCAAACTCACTTGTTAAACTTGTTAACAGTGAGCCCCTGATGGCATCTTCTAACTCTTCTTCACATTTCCGGGGTAATGGTGCCAAATACATTTGTTATTCTCATTTTTATATTGTCTGGTGTAGTTGGTGTCGAATTGTAAACACTATCTTTTACATATCTCCACAAAAAAGATCTGCGCATGCCAAATCGGGTGACCTGGGTGGCCATTCACGGGGTCCTTGCCCTCCAATCCACTTATGTGGGAAAATTAAATATAAATAGTTTCTAACAGCTACGTGAAACATTTTGGCTCTTATAAATAAGAGAACATCTTCTATGGATGGTACTTGTGTTTTTTTATGATTCTGTGTACTAGACCTACTTATTTGGTTTGTTGGGTAATTTTTCGTGAACTGGTACTAAGATTTTCAGCAATTGAACCTAATACTAGAAACTCATTTTCCTCGTTATCAACTACCGATTTCCTTTTGCTTTTTTTTTTTCGTTTAGAGTAGGAAGTATTACCTGTCTTTCGAAACTTTGCAAAAAGCTTTTCAAAAGCTCGCTTTTCAGGATACCTAAGTTCAGGATACTTTTGCGCACAAATTTTCGCAGCCAAAAAACAGTTTTCATGGCGTTCACATATGCTCAAAATCATATCCACTCATTCTTGGATAGATAAATCCGTTATTGTAACAATGTCTCAAATAAAGAAAAAACACAACACTTCGATTGTTTCACAATTTTTTCCTTAGGTTTCTCCAATAGTGGTTATGTACCATTTATCATGGAATAAAATATACTAAGGTAAAGTAGGACTGTGATGATATAAGGTATGCGGTTATGACAATTTAATTGCTGTATCTAGTGCTAGTACTAGGTGTTTGTTAACTATATTTCAAGGAACGCAAAACTTATTTGTTTGGATGTTAAAACCCTTTTCACTTCAATACGTACTAATGGATTACAATTAATCAAAAATAGAATACATAGAGAAAATGGTGATCATGTCGATCATTTATTATACGTGTCCTTTAAAGGCATATGTGTTTTACTAGCAACTTTTTCAAATGGTACAGATAGAGAATAGCAATTCCTGATGCAGCAGCTTCGACTTAATTTCATTCTAAGTAAAACTTAACATACCTTCAAATTTCTCCGAAACCACAAGAGAAAGGAATAGGGAAACAAAATACAGTTTGGGTAGGTATTGAAAAACTTTTCTCCGAGTTTAAAAATGTACAGGAAGTTCCATTTGAAAGAAGAAAGTTATACACTATTGAAGTTGAGACAAATAAAGCCGATCTCTCGAACCTGGAACCCTGTACATTATTGCAAAATTACACAGGTGAAAATAAATAGCACAATATATACCAAATCAGGGCTGAAAACATGATTTGAAAATTTCAATCAGTTTGTCTGTTATGTCCATTTTCAAAACATCTTACTTTTTCGAAAAGCCCCAAATACTTTGGAAACGTTAAACGATAGGTATAGGAAACATTGAGGTAACTCACCCTTTTTTTCTATACAACTGGAAAAAGGCAAAGAATGTATAGTGTTCTATGAAAAAAGAATATAACTTTGATACTTAGCGCTGTTTTTGGGACTAATTATGGTCTTTACCAACATACACTATCATGTCAAAATGGGTTAAAAAGAATTACTTTGGGAGCTACAGTCCGACGCGCTAGTCGTGAATCACACTGTATAGCCAACTATTCATCCCACTTTAAAAATATTAATTTTTCTACTAAAGCAACTTCATATGTAGAGGTAGATATAATTTCCGTTTATAAATATAAACAAAGAAACTAAAAGTTCTTAACTGCACACGCCAGGATCGATTTTCCGTTACGCCGCTGTTTTTACACGCATTTGCAGTTTACAACTTTACTACGTTACAACTGCGAAAAAGGTCACATTTACGGTCGAGGTCTTTATCGTCTACGGTCTAGATTTGCTAGAGGACGGAAGCGAGCCGAACTGAATACGGAGGTCCGACCATTTATCGAGGATTCCACGTCGGAATTCGCTTCTCGACGCGACCAACAGTAGATACGTACGGTCGCGTGGTTTTTAAGATAACGTCGTCCGTATCGGCGACGGACTTTTCGCAAGAAAGGGCCGTCGTAACGAGTTCTTCTTCTACATACAGAATTTCGTTTTGTCGTTCTATGCATTAGCTCGAACAGAATGGGAGAAAAGCGGAGTTCGTTCTTAAATGAATCTTGGGGAGAGTTTGAGATGTGTTACAGGACGATACGATACGATTTTCGTATTGTTTGGATTGAGAATAAAAGAAAATGTATGGTTCTGAAGGTAGACCGTTTTCAATTGTTATTTCATAAAATAGTTGTTATAGCAAATAGTTTTCTAAAGTTGGAAGCTTGTTGATGGAAGGAAATTGGAAGTGATTTTCTTGAATTGAAATGTTCAAGATGTTTTCTTCGGTCTTGGAGGACACATGACGAGTCCTTAATATACAGTGTGTCTCGGATCGAGTGGGATTGCATGGGTAACTTTCTTATTATTGAAGATAGAGTTTTTGGTTAAATGGGATATGTTTTGCAGCTTTATGTGCTGATTTAAAATCTGTTTGAGAAAGTTCAAAATGTCAGGCCCGTCAGAAGTTAATAAAAAAGCAGAAAGCTCTTATCTTCTTGTAAGTCAAATATCTCCGTATGTATAAGAGATACGAAAATGAGTTTTATACTCAAGTCACTGTTTTCGACAAGACCAATTTAAAATTCATTTCTAACAAAAGTTCAAAGTGCCTGCTTTTGAAGAAGTTGTATTGACTTTCTTAACTTAAATGGCCGCCATATTGGATTTTCAGGTTATTGGATAGAATATTTTATTCTCTTTGCAATATAAGATAACGTATGATTTATGTTTGTACATATGAGAATTCAGTTAAGAAATTCTCCCAATATGTACTTAACCTTCCTATACTCACGTCAAAAATGAAACACGTATACTATACTATATAAGTCGGTCTCACAAACCGTATGCGTGAGTATAGGAAGGTTAAATGGGTATCGTTGTAGCAATTTAATTCTACAGGAGTGGGCAACTAAGTTGCCACACAACTAATTACACAACGTATGATTGAATAAAAAATCGAGTAGGTAAGAAGCTATGATGAAAACCAAACAGAGTAATCACCTTCGACAGCTTCCCTTGCGATATTATATTTCGTGCTATAGACGTTTACTTTATAAAAACTTGAAGCTTTTGCTTCTTTTGTGAAAGACTGCCTTGACCTCAGTATTGTTTGGTACACCGTCTTCTATGTAACATCCAAATCTCATCGATAAATATAATCGTATGTAAGTATTCATACTCTTGTAAGTACCCATTCAATTACAATCCCGGATGTGCTAAATATATTTTTCATATTTGTATGAATTCCAGAGTTGAGAAAAATGTAATATTTCTATACCCATGTAAAAAAAGACCTAAAAATATTTGGAGAACCTGGCGTGAAGTTAATTTAAAAATAATTCGCAACGAGAAGGATTTCATGAATTATTCCGTTTGATATGCGCAAATGCATGTTGAAGGATAATCCGCAGGTAAAACAGAATTAATGTGTGTATGGTACGTATGTACGTTACCAATTTGCATAGCTTTTCCTTTGACATTTCGGTAGCTTCCACGAAACAACTATTAAATTAATTGCATTATTTCACATCCTTTTATACACATTACTAAAATTTGTTTATGGTTGCAACATAAACATGAATAAAATTGACAGATGTGTTTGTTGCTTGTTTCTTCAATGTTTCCGATTCACTTTTCCTAAATTCCCATCTTCCGATCAGTCATTAACCAACTATCTTGTCAATTTGCCATTTTCTTTTGAAGTGATCTACTAGAGTGTCGTTGTGTGGTTCATGTTTTATATTTTTGTCAGCGTTTCTGTTCACGTCCTTGGCGATCACATCAAAATTTTGTTCCTTTCTTCCGTTTTCTTCCACAATCTCCTCTATCTTGCGCACTTTCCAAATACTCGTATATTTTGCTTGATTTCTCAATGTTTTTCTGTTATGTACCGATGTAAAACTTTTTTTCCCTATAAATCTAGAAAAAGTCGCACATTTAAGCTCATAACTAAGGTTTGATAAAAGAGTGAATGACGTGTTATCATTAAGTAGTGTAAACTGGACTAACGCCCTTACTTCTCCGAAGTTTAATGTCACGCCTTGCATGTAGCATAAGTGGAGACAAAGATCGGTTTACACTACTTGATGATAACACGTCATCCACTCTTTTATGAAACCTTATTCATAACTGTCTTTAATGTGCACGATGCCACAGTCAGATTTAGTATTCGTAAGCAAAAAATCGTTCCTGAAAATCTAAGTACACTTACTTAGTCTGACTTAGTTCATTCTGTTACGCTTTGGAATATTATCAATATGACCTGACGAGATCTACGCTAGAAATATTTACCTCACAATACGACGATTCAGCAACACTAAATAATCTGGTCATCGCTAAATGTTGGCTTCAACCAGGGAAATTAAATAAATGAAAAAACAAAAGTTCCATTATCTATTTGTCAGCCCTGAAATACGAGGTAGATACTGAATGTTTTTCTTATTTCAAACTATTTGTAGATGACCAAATAAAAATTAAAGATAAAAGCAATCGAATGTTATTATATTGTGCTGCTTATGATGCCAACTCAAAAACTATCCATAAAATTGAAATGGTCATTGAAGAAATATCGCAGCTCCATTTGGAGAACATTAAATCAATTTTAGCAACTTCTCTAAGGATTATTTCTTCTATTTATTTTGTGTCGATGCGGCGGGCAAACGGGTAATCCTCTTCCAGTGCTGAACCATGCAACTGCCAAAACGGGAAAATCCAAAATCTGAAGCTCAAACTTCTCAAAATTCTCAATCTCTGTCTTAAGTTGAATTACATCTAAGGTTACAAATCAGAAAATTTAATAATCTTCTAGCGAAAAACAGTCGTATTTTCTCTTCGTTCAAAATTCTGATACTCAGTCATTCATCGGCTAAGCAAGCTTAACCTGAAAAACTTTGGGACGACATTTGGTTGTTGGAAGAATAAACAAATCCTAGTTCCAAATAAGAATTAGGAGACTGTGGCTAAAATCTATCTATGTATATGTATAATTTCCTTATTTGTGTGTTCCTCTTTCTTTGTCTATCCAGAGCTTTTTGAAGCCCACTGATGGGCTAGAAAGCTGAAAATTTGCATGCATATAGTAAAACGCCTAGGCCAAATCCTAACGTAGCCGGACTTTTGATTTCTTGCCTGTGGGCGGAGGATTAAGACGAAAAAGGGGAGTGGCAAAATTCAATTTTTTATTATTATTTAACATTTGAGCTTATACTTTCTGTTTCTTCCTGCCTGGCAGGGACAGGTTTAACAGCTAGTAATATATAAAATAAATGTGTGGTGTTCGTCTCGGGCATTAGCCGGATTCACCAGTGATACTGAATTCTCCAGTTTTCCACTGAGGATGGAACTTGGTTGCCGAAATACGTATCTGAATTTTTCAGAGAGGTGTGGTAAGGGTAATTTTATTTATTTTATATAAACTCTAGTTCGCCAATTTCTAACAATAATTTCCATATTGCGTAAAGCCTTTAAGATCGAAGGCCCGGAAGATTGAGTGATGGTGCCCTTCTACCTTCACGACAACGCTATTCCTCACTAAGATCGTATCATCCAAGAGTTGTTGCAAAATTTCAAGTGGGAAGTATGGTTATCCCATCCGCCATATAGCTC
Organism: Chrysina gloriosa; assembly: GCA_038088585.1. NCBI lineage: Eukaryota > Metazoa > Arthropoda > Insecta > Coleoptera > Scarabaeidae > Chrysina > Chrysina gloriosa. Next base: position 20,820,875 of record CM076093.1, on the reverse strand, counting down.
TGGTCTGGCATTCTCGGACTACCATCTCTTTGGTCCTCTCATACAAGATCTGGCAGGGAAGCGTTTTGCTAATGATGATCAAGTGAACGAAACGATATTTAAATGATGGAAGGAAATTGGATGAAATTTCTATGAAAGTGGAATAGAGAAACTAGTCTCGCGGATGAAACGTGTTTAGCAAAATTTGGCGATTTCGTTGAAAAATATATATGTTCTTTTTTGTCCAATAAAAATTATTTTCCTCGCTTCGTTGGTAGACAGTGTAACTGGGTTTCTGATCTTTCCCCGTATACTGTTCCCTCTTTACAAAGTTGGCAAAAACTCAAATACATCCTTGCTCCCTTCTTCAACTTTTCTAATTCTTTCCATCTTTATCTTCTCTATTTCATGAATTAGTGTAGACGATGCAGAATCGTCAATTCTGCAAACGGATTCGCATATTTCCTCCTTCCTTCCTGTTCTTAATTTAATTAAATCTTAAGAGTTTATATCTGATATCGTTCTCTTTCACGAATAGATATCTAATAAATACATCGGCCTCAAGTATCTGCTTTCTTGGGCTAATATCTCAGCAAAATTATCCTACCATTTATTGTAAAACGGACAAATTCAACTTGGATCTATCCGTCTATTTTTGGAAGTGGAATTGTAATTTGATCTGTGAACGACAGAAATAATATATTATGCATACGTTCGGTAGCATTGAAATTTCAAGTTGAAGGATTAAAAAAATTGAATTGCAAACGATGAAAAATCGATCATCGACCGTTCGGTAGTGGGCCAATTTTCCAACGGATATTAAAAAGTTTTCCCAACCTAGTGAAGCATGCCGTTCATTTCTTGCCGCCATTCAAGGGGCATGAATATGGAACGGCAATAATAAATCGAACAATAATATTCTAATTTCAAAAACGTTGGTAGAAAAACGAGCAATTTCGAGGGAGTTCCTGGAGACGAAGTATTCCCTTTTATTTCGGTTCTCATTAAAATTTCGCGTGGCCACGTTCTCACAGGAAGCACGCCCAAAATAAACATTTTAATTGTATTATTTCAATTTTAAAACAATCGGAGAGATGTTTCACAAAGTAAGAGCAACGGAAGCAATTAGTCCAAAACAAACAAGGAATAAGGACGTGTCCGTTCGTTAATCACATTCGACGGAACTACGTGAGTAAAAAATAATCGTCAGCTGGTTGTACGTTTGTACGTTTCGGGATGGTACATCCCTAATTTCAGTTTCAACTTTCCTTTATTTCGGGAGAAATATTCCTGACGCGTATGATGAGATATCTACGTAAACGTAGAAAACCGACAAAGGATTAATCAGCATTGTCATTGTTATAATCGTTAGAGAAATGTCGGCGATGAAATTCTCTGGAATTTCAGTTTACTACGTTGCCGTTGTATTGTCCTAACTTCCCTTGAACTTTGACGTCGTAAATTCAATTAAAAATGCCGCGAAAAAGATTTTCCTATGTTTCATCACGTGCAGGTGAGGAATTAGGTAAGGAAAGGGGGAGAGTTTTGAAACAGACTTGTAAGAAGTTGTTGTGCTTAGAAACAAGGCTGCGAGGAAGGTCAAGGGCTAGACGTGATAATGAGGAAAGTAAATATCAGTTTACAAGATAAATGTTGCATTAAAAATGAGAAAAAGAATATCGCTACGACTAAATAAATCTTCACCTATAATATTTTCTTTTACGACGCGTCGCCTAAACAATTTGTGTGTTCGCCTGTTTCCATCCCGCTGACAGTCGATTAAAAAGCTCCCTGCTCTACCTTCAATTTTTGGAAAATAGAGATGAGGTATCGTAATGTTTCCAAAAGATTGGTCGATTTGTCACTACTATCACGTTTGTCACTTTTTTTTTTGTATAAGTTTTGAAATTGAGTAGAATAAATGATACTTAACTGAGTTGTCGAAATACATATGTATTTTATGAGTGGCTATACTAATTTGGAATGACCAATTCAATTCCTCCTTCTCTTTTTATAAAAGTTAGTCCACTAAATGGGATAAATCTTCAATTTCAGGAATAAACGCAAAAAAGAAGGCGATGGTAGACCAATGAAGTTAAGTACCTAGTGAAACAAAAGAAAATGGCACGCAGAAGCTTCTTACAGGCAAATACGCAAAGATACAGAGAGGTATAGAATGCAAAGAGATTAGAAGTAAAAAACGCAGTAAATAGGGTGGAAAAGGAGTCCTGGATAGAATTCAAGGTGAAAATAAATGAAGAACAAGTAAACAATAAGTAGTTCTGGACAAAAATCGAAAGTTTGAAGGGGAATACGAGTAGAGAAATTAAAGCGATATAAGATAAACGAAACCAAATGAAGACTACGCAGAAAACATTCAAGGAACACAGAGTCTGGTACAAACAACAGGGGAAGAGATATCAGAAGGAACACAGAGAAATAGATAAGGAAGAGGTAATATCAAAATAGAGAAAGTTGTCGGGATAAAATGAAATAACACCAGACAGGACAAAGAGATGGACGAAAAAGGAAGAAAATGGTTGTGGATCATAATTAAGAAGGCTTGGGAGTCCCACGGGAATCCCTCACAGTTGGAAAAAAAAATCTGATAATCACCATATATATAAAAAAGGGGGAACAAAAAACGATGTGGCGACTGTAGGACTAATCTGTCTAGTCCAAACTGGTTGCAAGCTATATACGAAGATATTAGAGTACAGATTGAGAGAATACATATAAGAAAAACTTGAAGACACACACGGCATTTAGGCCAGGAACACAAACTAATGATACATATTAAGAAGACTCATAGAAAGGTATATAGAAGAGGGAGAGGGGTGCTTTTAACATTCATGGACCTAAGGGCAGCCTTTGACACAGTAATAAGAGAGGAAATATGGAAAAGCCTGGAAGCTGGTTTAATTTGAGTCGGTAGGGTATTGAGCGCGTTGTGCCCTTCGGTTTGTCGAAGGCGACTCGAAAATGATGGAGTGATACTTTAGAATGCATTGCCTTCTGGGATGGGAAACATTCATTTGATCCTTGGAGGGCAACTTGCATCTATAATCCTTGCGTGTACTCTAGAAGCAAATAGTCGTGTCGTTGACTGTCGTTGTTCTCGGTAAGAGAAGTTTACATTTAAACGCAAGCATAGAAGGATTGGATTTAAGAATACGTCCAACATGCCGTTTTTCAAATAACTTTGTTTGTAATCGTGGCACATTTGTTTGGGCAGCTTCAAGTACATATTTTGACAACTGGTTAGCCATTCCCATTGCAAGGAGAATATTTCGAGCCTTTATATACTATAGGCTCTCTTCACTTCTCATGATCTTCCTAAAATTCTTCTATTTCTTTAAAATCTGTTTCTTTACTAATTGTTCAAAGGACATTTGCCCCAAACATGCACAAATAACATTTATTCAGCTCTGGGCAGTGTAAAATTTTAATTACCCACGAAAACAAGCGGCGAACGTATTTTGCCAATAATAAGGCTAATACCTTCTTAATGAACGTCTGTGGTCCTCCAGTGCGTCGATTACAGTCGAAACTGGGGACAAAGAGAGGAAATAATCCGAGGCAAAAAGTACAACAGAAGCTTTAGCGTTCCGCTCCGGAAGATAAAGTTCCCTCTATCGTGCAAGTTGGCAACAATCCGAATTTCCAGACCTATCTGCGGACACTGAGCCGTTATTAGTAAATGTTAAGGTTTTAGGGTTTACGGCCCGTTTCCATTTCGGTGCGTTTGTTTCTGGCTGTCTGGACGAATGTATGCATAGATGAGGTGGCGAATATAATTTTCGACTGGAGTTTATAGGTCCTCGTTAGTCTTGTTACAGTCGGAATTAGGTGAAATGAAAGTTTTAGAATTGTACAACTAAGTAAATACAATAAAGATGGAGTTTATTTTAAAAACATGGCTGTAAAAATAAACGAATAGCATAAGAAATACAGAGATGATAGAGAACTGGAACTAGAAGTGAACCGTATGAAAATGAGATCATAGACTTAACTCGTATATACAAATTCGCTGGTATGCATGTAGTTAAAATGAAGCTAGGTGGAAGAAATCTTCCGGTGAGTTAACAACTTGACATGGTGGGAAAACTTGGGCATTATCGATGAATTATGAGGCTGGACCAGAGGAGACATTCACACCGAGGAAGCCAGACAAGGGCAACTCCCACAGGGTACTCAACTCATCTTATGCGTATCTGGGGCTCTGCATATGGTGATTTTGGTAAAACTCCCCAAAAACAACTTTGAAAGGAGAAACCTAGGGTCAAAGCTAAAAACTTTCCGGGACTGCTTGACGTAAGCTGAGGATGAGCTAAATGTAAGCGGCAACGGGACCACTGATCATGCTGAGCAGTGGAAAAAAGGTAGAAAAGCAAGCTGATAGATGTTATCGAGGACATCGACCAAGTCGCTTAAACTAGTTAGAGGGGCATTGAGCATTAGAACCGATCTGACCATGTTCTAGTTTTAAGATTTCCTTTTGTAAAAGAAATTATGCAGTTTTGATCTTCTGGACATCTGACTTCTTCTAAGTTAAATTTTGCAATACTTTCACAAAATTTGAAGGCCACTAATTGTGAATTATATTTCTTTACATTTTGGTGTGCCCAAAGCATGGAATAAATTCGGTAAAAGCGAAATAAAATTTTGCTGGAAGAAATCCTTGAACAAGTCGATTTTATTTGATAAAAATATCCGTTTTTGCATGACAGTCGATTTTCAACCCTCACTTATTTTTAAGTAATGGTATCATAATTGCTTTTTAAATAACAACCACCAAGTGCCAGATGTTTTGTACAGGTCACGAAGAAACAAATCATTACAAAGTTTCAGTTTTACACTGACCTCTTGCCATTAGCGGTATAGAAATCTTATTGCGATTTAAGTATTATGGCACATTTAATTGCTACACACAGGATTGTGGTTCTAATTCACATCAGATGCAGGGGTAAGGCAAGAACTCAGAAGGAAGTTTGCGATTTGTCTAATGTAAATTATCCAGATGGCCCTATTAGCCAATCTACAGTCAGTAAGATTCCGTCTAAACTTGAGAAACTGGTTATGTTGAAGATATAGTGACACCTAGATGTCCAAATGTTAGTGAAGATCTGAAACTGAAAATTTTGTTAACTATGGAATAGAATCCTCACAATATGTTTCGACTGGTTGGATTAGACAATGAGGTTAGTCAGACAACAGTGTTATGTTGAAGCAGGAAGGAAAAATATCATCCCTATAAAATTGAACTCGTACATGAACTCAACGAAGAGAAACCGACCGGTGACTACAGTGTACTGAAACTATGATAGATTTGTGTCAAGCAAATCGACGTTTGCATCGGTAATTATTTTTCTCAGATGTCAAAATAGACAAACAATGACACAGTGAATTGTCAAAATTGCAGCTACTGAAGTCGGGTAAATCTTCATTGGATAGTTGAAGCACGTATTGAACACAGACAGAAATTAAATGCGTGGGCTGGAATACTTGATAACAGAATACCCTCATAGGATTAACATATTACCAGCTTTTTCGAAATAAACTAGCACCAGCGGTTGCAGCAATTTTTCCAAATTACAATGATCCAGACTTCCCAGATAATGCCATATGGCTTTAGCAAGACGGTGCACTCGCACTATACACAGCCCGTTCGAGATTTTCTAAACAATTGCTTTCGGAGTAGGTAGATTGGCAGGTGAGGATCGATAGAATGACCCGCGAAATCCCCAGACCTTATACTTCTTGTGTAATTAGAAAATTATTTTCACCATTCGTAGACGCGTTTCGCGGTTATATCGCTCGTCAGTGCGGCTTTATGAAGAAGTAGTCTTCATTTCCAGATGAGCACTATGTAAGCTAGTACGTTTGATGTTTGTAGAAGCAAATATCTGCAAGAAATGCACATTTAGCTACAAATTGTGCGAATTTCTTAATTGAATTCTCAATCTGAATATACGAAAACAAATTGGGTGTGTGCTAATTAAAAAACAATGATGACGTCATTACTAAAAGACAACTGATAGTTGAAAATCGATTGTCATTCAAAAATGTGCATTTTCATCAAATAAAATCCACCTGTTCAAGGAATTCTTCCAACAAAATTTTATTTCGCTTTTACTGAATTTATTCGGCACTTTAGGCACGCACTGTATCATAAAAAAAAAATTCAAATTGGGAAACGATCAAATAGACCGGCAAAGTGGTGGCTTTAAAATTGAAGAGCAGCAAAAATGAAAACCATAAACTTGGATGGTAAAAAGAAACTGATAGGACAATCCGGGAAAAACTGAAATGCTTTACCACGCAAACAAGAAGAGTTAAACCGCTCATTGCAACGAATTTAATAGACGTTTAGATAGCAGAAATGGCACTCAAAAGTAATAAAATAATTGTGGTAACATTCGAATGTACCCGATAAGGCAAGTCTGCTGTATACTTTCCGGATTGCAAAGTGGGTATTTTGTCGCCATTTCTCGGAAGCATACACTCGTAAAACAAACGTTCCTACTTTCTGTATGGGATATAAAATATTCGCGGCAACTTGCGCCATAAATCTTTTAAATTTATCTCTCGCGATAATTTGTGTCGTTTTAGTATACGTTCCGTATTAATATTTCGTGGAAAGTACATATACGTAGATATAATACGCAGATAATTAGGTTTTGGCTTCAGCTCACGTTTAGAATCTGATAAAGGATGTGAAACATAACAAGGCAGACAGAATAAAATATAAAAATAAGTTTAAAAGTTTTGCTTTAGTTAAAAATATCAGAAATACAGTTGTAAGCAGCTGGCTCTGAGGTAACAAAATATGTTAGATAAATTCATGTTTAAAGTTTTGGATGTTTTGTATAGGATGTTGAGCTAAATAAGAAACGCAAACATAATCTAGTCAGTAGAGTCACGCTGACTTTTTGCAAAAGTTATTCAACCTTAGTGGAAAGAAATAACGAACACTTGTAACTAGTAAACTATGATGATCACACAAGCCTCAAGTGTAGTTGTTTACTAATTAACCGAATTTTTCCTTACAGTTTTTAAGCTTCAAAACAGAGTCGGAGATACTAGATGATGTCAAATGAAACATAATTTTTGCACGTAGACACATATTGCAAAAACAACGAGAGATGTTTGACAACTCCCCACAGAGCTTTCCCACATACCAAAAATCCCTATTCAATTATTCAATGTAGAACTGAGTCTAAACTTCCAAAAATCAATATGCTTCTTCCTTTTGTAATGGAATACACTCTTGTTTGTTTCCTCATTTTATTTACTGTGAAGTCGAAATCCAATTCTATCTATCTTCAGATACAATTTACCGGTTAAGTTAGGATTGAGAAGGAGACGCTCAACTATGTGGTTTTCCAAAATGCCTGCCTAAATATGTATTTACATTGAGTATGTTTTTCATGAAAGATGTGAGGGTGTCACTCCAATACCACACATTTTGTGTGCTACCATTTCCTTTGAGGAAGAAACTACATTCGTCACTAAAACAAATTCTTTTTATGTAGTCTGGTGGTTGGTTAATTTGATTAGACATATTTCCACAAAATTCTAGCCTTCGGTCAGGGTCATCATCTGAAATTTGGTGTACCATTTTCAATTTGTATGGATGAAATTTAGTTTTAGCCAACACCTTATATACCGTCCTTTGACAGACTTCACACATAGGGGCAACTTGGGCTGTAGAAGAAGTTTACTATCATTTGTGAATTATGTCAATTCTTTCGTCATGACTAATTCTTGGTCGACCAGATTGTTTGGGATTTTGAACACTACTTGTTGCTTCAAACATTCCCTCAAATAAGTCATTGATATAGGGCGATCGAGGTACCTCTAATTAAAAAGACGTTCCGTTGCATGGAAATTGTTTCTACATTCACCAATTATTCAGACAGCTGCTACTTTGTCGGCTACAGTACGTACCATTTTGCTTATGTAATCACTGAAACGTCTCGTTAAACAATAACTAAAGTAAATATTCAAGGTATATACATACACTTATGCTTAAACTTAGAAAAGTAGAAACAATTAGAGAATTAGAAACGGCAACTTTCTTGACAATTAACAAGAGGAGGACTTTAGAATCTACATAAATTAAATGCGAAACTGTAATTTAAGTATTTATGTAATTTATCGATCAAATCCAAACAAAATTAGTATGACCGAATAGGTATTTTCAATACCTTTCAAACGAGATGCCACTTGCCATAAGGTTCCATTTAAAATTATTAGTCAGAGTGGCTCTGTGACGTCATCGATGACTATTATGTCATTTCATTATTATATGTATATCCGTTCAAAAGATACGAGGGAGGGAGGGGACTTTTGACTAGCACTCTGTTTTGTCTATATAACTAATAGGGGAACTACCGAAACCGCATCGTGGGAACTTGTTGCAACTTTTGCAGAATTTCAGCATATTCCTTGTGATAGGTATTCCTCCTTTATTTTTCATTTCTGTGATATTCTCGGGTGGGCGTCCAGTTCATCTATTTTCTCCTGATTTATTCCAAATATTGCAATTATTGTTTCCTTATTTATAGATCAGAAATATTCTTCTAATCTATCAGTTAATTTCTTATCAAATCTAAGCTTTTCTCCGCTCCTTAATCTTTATTTCTTTCGCAGTAAAATGTACTTTTGTGACATATACTCGTACATACTTTATGACACTGTATTACACTCCTCAGTCTCGCCTCTCCATTTACCCCTCAATATATCCAAACATTTCCAATTTTATTTCTCAAAATAATTACTATCCCACACCGCTGCTCCAGCATCCAACAAACGAACCCGGCAACAAATTCGGAACGACTATACAAGCGATAATCGAACATGTATCAACTACGGATCCTAACGCGGGTGTAATAGAATTTTAGATGCCGCAAGGGATGATCGATACACCCGTAAACTCCTTTATATCGGCGTTCGAATTGCGCCGTTATTCGTTAGTAAATTTGCCCGATATTCCTCTTCAACACCTGGGCGGTCGTCTCCAATTGTTTCCCAATTATTCACCCAATTTATTCGTTCCCTTTAGCATCGCCCTTCGCGACGCCGAAACGAACAGGAAATCATCACCGGCTGCGGGTAGGATCCGTTTGATACCCGAAAACTGGCGACTAAATTTTCGGAACGTTCGTATAGATTTACATGTATAGAGGTGAATGTGTATATGCTGTACGTGTTCATCTATGTGTATATCTATATATATTCGGGGGTAAATGATATAGCTAGCGGCCTAAATTCAAATATTCAATTTCGCGTATTCCGGCTTCGCGCCGCACCTTCATATCTTATTATCGGGAAATTGAATCGATTTCGCGACAAGGAAAAAATAATTTCCACGTGCCAAATGCAGGACAATCGCTTTTGAAATGAAATAAGTTAGGAGTTGCTAAAGAAGTTATTAACATTACTTCTGACTAACAATAAGCTGAAGTACAATTAAACTGGCCAAATATGTGGTATGATGAGTCATCTGTACTTTTCACAATGTAATATTATATTGCAGAGGACAAAGAACAGGTGACTCATCATACCGCCTAATTGCCCGATCTAATCATAAAGTTAGAAAGAAATTTAGGACGTAGAAGAGGTCGCGGAAAATTAATAGAAGAGTCCATATAATTAAAGAAAATTTAACTATTCAGAAGTTCGGGAAAATTGAAGCAATCGAGTGTGTTTAATTTGTCTTGTGATTTAACACGTCTTGCTCCTCCGTATTTAAGTCTTCACTTTTCTCTTGCTTCGTGATGAGTTTCTTTCAAAACCAAATAAAAACTAATCTAAAACTACATCATCACCACCATCAAGTTGCTTGAAATTTGTACCTAAATATTCACCACAACTCAACTATACATCTTCTTTCTTGTCTTTCGAGTCTGAAGCAGTTCTTGCTCATTCCTCAATGATAGCCAAAACGAGGGGTAGTTCAGAAACGTGTAAAAACCGTTGTTCTCACCTTTTACTATATCTAAGGGAAGTTCAAGCGGCTTCTGAAAAAACTTATTTAAAACGGAGAAAAGTTCAAGAATATGGAAGAATCATTGTTCTAACGTCTTAACCATCTCAAAAGGAAGTTGAAGAAGTGACCGAAGAAACTCATTTCAAGAAGGATAAAGCAGATGCACTTGTATGCTTCTTCTTTTCAATTTCTTTTCTTGGGTAGATTCTCCTTTTCTAAATGAGAAGAAGCTTAAATGTCAATTAATTTCTTATCAAATTCCAGCCTTTCTTCGCCCTTAATCTCTTTTTTAGCAGTAAAATTTGTTTTCGTAAAATATACTGGTACATAGTTTATGATAGTATATTGTACTCTTCAGTTTCAGCTCTCTCATAGTAAGTAAAACTGCTACCTCTCAACATTTCCAAAGATTCCCATTTTATTTTCAAAACCATTCCACACCGTTATTCCAGCTTCCAATAAACAAACCAGGCAACAAATTCGGCACGACTATATACAAGCGATATTTAAACATGTATCAACTGTAACGTCTTAACCATATGCAAAGGAAGTTGAAGAGATACTATTGAAGAAGGATTAAGCTGCCGCAAGAAAGGGAATTGAAAAGAAGAAGCATACACGTAAATGTACGGAACAGATGCACGTGCATGCTTCTTTTTCAATTCCCTTTCTTTCGGGACGCTTAATCCTTCTTCAAATGAGAAGAAGCATACATGTCCACGTGTTCCTTGCACGTTCACGTATTATCGTCGTCGGATCAGGGCTTTAGGAAACAAGAGACTCAACGCCTATATTGCTTTGGCTTGTATCTTCAGTAAAATGTGGGTTGGATTACTTGTCGCGTGTCTAGTAAGTGGGCTCCCTTTCCCCGTGCAGGTATCGAGGATGAAGGCGAAGAAGCTGCTTATATCTGTCCAGTTCAGATTCTATTTTAATCAACGTTTAGATTCCCTACTTATTTCTGAAGATTAAACATATAAACTTGCACTTTCTATCTTTGTATCACGGTTTCTACAGTCAGATGAGTTAAAAGAATTCAACAGCACAATAAGTCAGGAAGCTTTAGTGCAGTGGGCAAAGCACTACATTTCGTGCGGAAAGAAAAACAAGCAATGACAAAAATCTACAGCTTCAGAGAAGCTCATCAACGCCCAACCCAAACGCCTGAAGCTAGAGACTTGAAATTCGGTTAGCAGGTACCTCTTCCAATGACTAGGTCAAATAAGAAGGGATTTTTGGAAATTCCAACGCTAAGGGGGCAAGAAAAGGATAAAAACGGGTAAAATCGCTAACCTAATATCATCGAAACTAATTGTAAGACAGATGGAATCAAAATTCAAACAGCATATGAATGCTGTCAAAAAGTTAGCGGACACGTGTTTGGTACTTTTTGGTATTTGTACTTTGAAAAGGTAAAACGGATAAAAATCGAATTTTGGTACTTCTTGTACCCAATTTATCTTCTAAAATATTAAAGATACGAATAAAATTGAAATTAAATTTTTCTCTTCTTAAAGACATCTCAAATGCGTTTTGGTACTTTTTTGAAATTCGGACTAATAACGGATAAAAATTTAACTGATTTTTGGTACTTTTCCTAAACCAACATTTTTCGAAGTATATTGACGCGGTATCAAATTCAGTACGTCTCAATGTTCAGGTCCAGTAAAAAGTATTTTAGGGTAATTCGAACGCTGAAGGGATGAAAAGCGGTAAAAGAGGGTGGAATTGGTAACCTAAAATCTCCGAAACTATTATAGATAAAACTAAAATTCAAAATGCTTCTGAATCTTATTAAAAAATAAGGGAACATGTGTTTGGTACTTTTTTAATATCTGTAGCTTTTAGGGGTAAAAATAGGTCAAAGCCAAATCTTGGTACTTTTTCGCACCCTTTTCTCAAAAGACAAAAACGGAAAATTGGTACTTTTTATGAAATTTAGTGTTACGTTTAGCTTTTTTGTAACTAAAAAGCCAAGAAATATCAACGCCCAGTCCAAACCCTTGAACCTAGAAAGTTGAAATTTTGCATAGAGGTTCCTTTTATGTAAGCAAACACTTATTTCGTGATGACAGACTGACAGGCAGACAGACAAAACCTATAAGGGTCATAACGAGTTTCTTTGAATTTTCTTTCTTCTGAGGTCGCAGCAACGCGGGACGGGCAGGCTAGTACAATAAAAAATTGCGAACATAGCACTTTTCAAGACTAAAATTGAAATGGATAAAATGATTAAAATAATTCAAATCATAAACAATTATTATTGACTAGGTTTCATAGTCATCCATTTATTCTCTGAATGAATAACATGCCTTCAGTAATACCATCTGCTTTACTGTGTACTTAGGTCTTTATAATGTTAACTGTATATATTTGTTGGATAGTTTATTAAATGCTTTAGTAGCGAGATAACGAGGATTTCTTTTCACTAAAAGCCAACCTGTGGAAGGGAACTTCTAAAACGTTTGCATTTTTAGTGTTATAGCAATGCTAATTCTTTAATTTTGGCATAGAACTAAAGTTTCCTTTTGCATATAGCAACAGTTGATAATAAAATGCTTGCTAGCGTCATGAATTTTAAAGTCCTAAATAATTCTCTACGACTGATTCTAGCGTTATTGCCTATCATTAGTCGAACAGACCGTTTTTGTAGCCTTAATACTCTCTCCACATGAGTTGAGGCACCTGATGCCAAAACCCCATACGAAATTAATGGGTGAAAGTTTGCGTAGTAAAAAAATATGTAAAAACTGCAAACTTAACTGTGGTTTAAGTCCCATTAGTGGAAAACATATGCTACTCAGTCTCCTATTAGCAGGAACTCTGTTCTCAGCTATGACAATGAGGGTATATATTGAGAATGAATCAGCAAATAACAGTTATCACTTTAGCTTCATCAGAGCCAGTCGTTTGGTGAAATCTAGTACTATGAGTTGTTACTGACACTCAGATGTGAGGGAAGTTGTTTTGTTGATCGCGAACTAGCCGTATCGTACTGAAGAGTCCTAATACGGACGAAACTAGTCTATGCTGTGGTCGGCGATTAATGAAGTATAATTCCTTCCGTAATAATCTCGATATATACATAATTTGCGCCTGCCTTGCAGGCTACTGCACAGCTTTCTCGGGGAGTAACCTAGCAAATGCATCTCAACTGATAAGTCGTTTTGAGGAGAATCATTTAGATCCTTTTTCTTCTTCATATTATTAGAAATTCCAAGTTTCTATTGATTAAAAAACTTTTCGGTTACCTACAATTGAGGTGCAAGGGCTTGAACATACCGACTGTTTTTAGTCCGTTAATTTGATCTATTCAATTCCCTTTGCAATTGTCTGTGTGTTCGAGCCCCAAAGTCAATTCTAAATGTTCGTATCCGTTTTTATAAAACTATTTTCCTGTATTTATGTAATTAATTTTATGCGACCCGTTTGCATTATAAACCACATATATTGGCGTTCGTAACCCTATTAGTAATTCACAGCGCATTTACTTCACCATAAACAATTAACACGCACATATCAACACCCGCATGAGTTGTTTATCTACATCTGTAGCAACACCTGTCAAGGGAACGGGACGGTTTATAAACGCGCTGTTGGTCGTGACGGCACGTGTATGCGTTACGCTGAATTAATTATTAGATTTTGAACCGCATTAATCAAAAGCGATTATCGACATGTTCGTAAATTCAGCGCCTCGCTCTGATTGATACACGACGTATAGGAAAACGCTGAAAAAACGAGCAGGACGATCATTTTATACAATTTCATCGAAACACAATGTTACATCGCTTCAAAACGTCCTTAACTTTTGCACTCTGGCTGTATTATCTCGAGGCGCTAGAACTGAAACTTCTTCGTCGCGAACATATACACCGTCTTATTTCTTAACGGTGCGAAATTACAGCCCGAAACTAGTTTCAAAGTGAGATAAAGTGGAACCCCTCTCTCTAAAAACGGGACTCGTCGTCCGTAAATTTCGAGATAATTCGCATTAAATTCGCGAAAGGTAAGCGTAAATTTCGCGATAAGTAGTCGAACAAAAGACGTACTGCATACGCTCGAAGAAAGTCGGGCCGTTCTTTGTATATTCGCGAGTTTTTACTAAAAAGAAAGTTTCTGGGTAGCACGTCTCAACCATTAGTATTCCGCTCGGATGAACTGACGAGCCTAAATAACGTAGGGCGGAGAGAGGGGGCGGAAAGTTTTCATTTATCTTGTAGAATTATTCGGTGGATGGAAACATTAAATTAAACAAGGGAAGTTTCACGGTTTTTATTTAAGTTTTGTTACCTTTGAAGAATTTGATAATAAGGTTATATGTATTTTCCATTCGGAGGTGGTGAGGGCAAGAATCAATTTTCTTTTTTGAGTTTGGAGCTTGTACAAGAAAAGTTTTCGTAGTCGCAAGAAGTTAAAGAATATACATATAGTTATGTAAAACGTAAGACAATAGATAATGTAATAAGATAAACAGAAGTTTTAGCCCAGGATAAGAAACCAATATTTTTAGAATCTAATATATGTAAGTATTGTCAAAGGATAACCAATAAATTTCACGCTAGGAAAGTGACGATTAAGATAGGACTAACAGTATTATGCGATTGATTTAATAACACAGCCCGGACAAAAGAAATTTTGCTGCGTCAAAATAAGGCGATTTTGAATATTTCAAGAACTCTGATTCCAAAAATATCATTTTGTTTCTTGTATCAGCTCTAGTTGTTGAAATCGACAAGACTTAAATATTTCATATATTTTCATTCATATTACTACATAAAACTCCTGAACAGACCTTCTTTTCAATTTTAGTTGTTTATTATAGTTGTCTTTTACTTCCGTAACCTTTGTAGGTAAGAAACTATTCATTTATCACCTTAAGTTCCCTAATTACGCCCAATGGTTTCCAAGAATACCGAATTTAATGTGTTTATGCAATAAACAGTTTTCAAGAATGTACGTCATAAAGGATTTATGAAAATAGCGGTATAATTGGTATTTAACATTTACTTTCCAATAGTATTTGCATAAATAACCATAAGGATATCTACATGTCAACCCTTGATTCAGTGTAACCTTAAGCTTTCTTGCAAGTGTGTTTGTTCGAGAAGTGTTATTAAAATCATGGCTTCTAAAAGCAGACGTAGTTGTGTTAATCATTCAGACGTGTTTTGCTATATATGTGGCGAATACATATTAAGAGAGAGTAGAAAACCAATTTGTGAAAAAGGCATACATGGCCTATTTTGGTGTTCATCTAGGAGATCAAGATAAAACTTGGGCGCCACCTGTTGGCTGTAAATCATGTGTTGAGAATTTGCGTCAGTGGACAAAAGGAAAAAGAAAGTATTAGAAATTTGAGATTCCAACGGTATGAAGGGAACCCAGAAACCACTTTGACGATTGTTACTTTTGTCTAGTGAATATAAAACGTATTAATCGGAATAATTGACATAAGTGGACAAATGCAAATTTGGATTCAACGAGAAGACCTATTCCACATACCAATTTCAATATTTAGTAACCTACATATATTACCAGAGGATGATGATGAAATGTCTTCTGGCGAACATGACAATAGTGAATTTGAAGGAAACTCAACATGTCCAGAAAGGTTTACTCAGGAAGAATTAAGTGACCTTATTAGAGATTTAAACTAAAGGAGTCTTCGGAGTTGATTGCTTCTAGATTTAATGAAGAAAATCTTCTGTTTCAGGACACAAAAATTACTTATTACCGTAACAAGAAAAAGATCTGTCAATTTATTCTCAGAAAGATAACTTGGTATTTTGCAACGACATAAAAGGACTGTTACAGTAAATGAGGATATCAGAGTATACATTAAGTGATTGGCGACTTTTTATAGATAGTTTCAAAAGAACTTTGAAGTGTGCCTTCTTCACAACGGACACAAATATAAAAGTATTCCAATTGGGCATTCCACAAAGACCAAAGAGGATTATAAAACAATATCTCTACTTCTGAAAAAAAATTAACTATTACACAAATGGGTGGATGGTATTTGTTGATCTACGAAAGAGTAAATTTATTTTTAGGCCAGCAATTTGGTTATACAAAATATTCTTTTTTTGTGTCTTTGGGACGGGAGAGCGAAAGATCGACATTGGATAAAAGAAATTGGCCTAACGGAGACGCTCCAGTAGAGGGAAAAGCCAATGTTACTAATAAAGCATTAGTAGAACGAGAAAAAATAATTTTACCTCCCTTGCACATTAAGGTAGGGCTAATGAAACGATTTGTGAAAGCTTTAGACCAAAACACTTTTTATTTTCAATACTTGGCAAATCAATTTTCGGCAATCAGTAATGAGAAATTAATAGCAGGAACATTTGATGGACCTCAGGTAAGGCAACTTATAAAAGACCCACATTTCACAGAATCAATGATTGAAATTGAGTACAATGCATGGTCTTCTTTTGTTAAAGTTGTGCAAAATTGTCTTGGTAATTATAAGTCTGGTAAATTACGAACAAATAGTGGAAGATATGCTTAGTAACTTTCATATTTTGGGTTGCCATATGAGCATTAAGGTCCATTATCTCCACAGTCATTTAGAGAGATTTCCTGCAAATCTTGGCGACTTTTGAGAGAAGCGGGGCAAACGATTCCATCAGGAGATCAGAATAATGGAAGGAAGGTAACAGGGCAGACTGGACACACGCATGATGGCTGATTACTGCTGGGGTATTAAAAGAGACAAACCCTTTCGGACATACGCAAGAAAAACGCTCAAAAGAGAGTTTTTAAATTAGTTACCAACTACTGTAAACGTTTATTTTCGGTAATAACATTTGCAAATATTTGTTTTATAGAATAAACTTATATTCTTTTTATTTGTGCGTTTTTATAGGTTGTATTGGAGCCAATATTTATATGCAAGAATAAGACTAGCTAAATACAAATACCTGCTCACATCTTTTGAAGGCGAGCTGATAGAGAACAGTTGACGGTATTTTTGGATTCAGCCCACGAAAATTAGTTAAGAACAGTTAAAAACAGGCGGCAAACAATGTGTTGACCAGTTTAATTTGATTGTGATAACTTGAAGGGCGCTAGCAGTAAGGAAAAAGGCGGAAAGAAATCAATCTTGACTTGTACTTCTAGGCCCTCTAGCCCCTTTAGGCGAACGATTGTCTAGAATACGCTAACTTTAACCTTCCTATACTCACGCATACGGTCTGTGAGACCGACTTATATAGTATAGTATACGTCTTTCATTTTGACGTGAGTATAGGAAGGTTAAGTAAGGGTTTCTATTTATTAGCATATATATTTGAAAAAGAATTGATTTCGTTAATCGTAATTATATCTAGATCAATAATGAAATTAAACCATTATTTAATCTATGAAGTTTTCATTCGAACGATAAACTTCAATTCAATTTTATCGGGGTGTTAATTACGTGTATCAGCATTTCAATTATAAAATTACATGGCTAGCGATAATAAATTATTGTAATAAAAGTCAAAACCGGCGATATGTTAACCGTGACGATATCAGCTCGATACACACAACCGAGTACATTGACATTGAACTAGTGGAAGCGGCCCCAAACAAATTCGATAACTGCGTTATCGTTTCATAATTTTATTACGTTTTAATATGACGTTCGTTCCTTTTTAATAGCGTTGTTTAATGTATGAATGCCTTCTTTATTTCATCGACTTTCATACCAATTAAATTTATTTTAGATTAAATTACGGCAGAAGAAATCGTTAGAGAAGTACTGCAGTATTACAATGGAAGAAAGCTGAAAGAAATGAATGCATCCTTCTTCGGGATATTAACCATTTTCGGGAGCCAAAATCTGGATGGAATGAAAACACACGTACGCCGGAGTTTAGTTACTGTTCGATGATTTTGAGAAGACGTTCGATATTCACAACAGAGGGCTCTTCAGATTTTGGTTTGTATTCAAAGCTGCCATTAGCAGTTTTCATCTGTACATCCATTAACATAACCCGGACCCTCCACATAATTTATTTCTTTCGCCGTTGCTTTTGCGTTAAGCTTTCCCGTTTTGAGGGAAGACGGAAAACGACACATATTCGTAGCTTTTCGTCTGCAATTATGGTGCGCTGACTTAAGCGTACATACGTCAATGAATCCATTCGAACGGATAACGAATATCAAGTTTCTAATCTGTTCTACCAAATGAGTGCAGTACGCGGAGGTTGGTTTATGTACGTGTAAGATATGGGTTTTCAAATCAAGAGACCAAGAATGCTAAGAAAATTTTGACTAAACCTGATAAGTGCTAAAACGAAACTAATACAAGGAACGGAAGTTTGAAGGAGTAAGCAAGAATCGGATGAAGAGCAATGGAATTACACGTCGACTGAGAAAAATTCTGTAGAATAAGTGATCGCATCGTTTTACGTATGTGACGTGAGGATTCTTTCCTTTTTCTTCTTTAAACCGATTTCAAGTTTTCTATTCATACTTGTCCACCAAATGGGCTTCGTATCGAAACATCGATTATATTCGAGAATATAGAATTTTACGCCATTGTCTAGAAAAATGAGCTGTCTGAGAGGTAAGGTGCAAAAACACATAAATTTGGTTTACATTCCTGTTGGTGAAACGGAGGTCGTGAGTGGATCGGCCAATATTTATACTATTAGCACGAACGAACACGCCGCCTTCCTATTCAGAAGCTCGGGTTATTATCGCCCGGACTATCGCAACGGTAAGCGCACTCCGCAAACAATGTCCTGCCAGTTCGGATTTGAATGGTGCATTTTCGCTGCCGATATGCTTTCTTGGTACGCCACCATTATAGTTCCTATCTTTTGTTTTTGATTGAAGTTAACACTATTCGGGATATGAATTGTTCTTCGTTTTTCTTTGTTTAATGCTTTATTTTGGTAGCTTTTAATTCGTCGGAAAGATCGCTTTCGTAGAGCCTCTTATTAGAGAGGTTTACTTTTTGTGCATCTTCAGCATCTTCTCTACTTCTGAATAACATTCTCTAGTAATTGCATCGTTTGGAATTTTATGTTGTAATCTATAGTCTTCAGCCTTACACGTAGGTGTAGGAAGGGTTACGATTAAGAGGATGAAGAATATCATGGAAACCTTAAATGTACGCCTTTTGGGCGCATACGCTTCGATGGTCACAATCTAAATACCCGTCCCAAAGCTGAAAGCCTACGAGCTTACTCTTGGTTGGTCCGTACGAAACAGTTGTTTAAAGTAGCAAATGTTATTATTTAATTTGTATTATAAAAAGAGTTTGTGACATTTTAAAAAAAAACGACAAATAAAATAATATAGTACTAAATTAATAGGTCATTTATAGTTCTTATTATTGCCTCTAATTTGTTACTTTGATTTATGAATAAAGAAATATAACTAGAATTACCAGTAATACCACATTATCAGAAATCAAAATTAATTTTTTATGACTATTACACAAAATAATTCATACCTGCAAATAACTTAAAAGATATGCCATACATCAGTGCTGGTGCATGAGAAATAGTACACGTTATTACCAAGCGTAAGACGTATGTATCTTGTAGAAGAACTTCCTACCATTATTTTGGTCCAAGATAATTCGCCCCTTCACACCACGAGATATGTAAATTTATGGTTGAATGAAAACAATAATGAAATCGAAGTGTTAAAATGGCCAACAATATCTACCATGTCGTCATGTCAGAAGCACACAAAACATTTGCGATAATGCTCAAGTAGTGTGGGAGACCTTGCAAAGCAATGCCTTTGGCCAAAAGTTAGTAGCATCAATGCCTCAGCAAGGTTAAATGAGTGTATCAATCAAAATGGATATTATGCACGTTACTGAAATATGTAATTCTATTTTCTTTATATATATTATTGTCACAATTATTTAGTTCTTATTATTACTGGATTTGTATATTTAAATACGAAAATTTCGTACTAAATGGCATATTTTTTAATATTATACAGCAAACTTATTTGAGTCCCGTGAAGTTGGCAACCGAATTTGTGAAAATAGAATAATTCATCGGTGTTGCTAGTAAATATGAAATAGTTATAGAGTACATCGCGAAAAATTTTAAGAGTTCTGCAAAACTGCGCGAAAGAATGGAAAATACCGAAAATGAACGTAGCAACCATTTTCGAAAAAAAGAAAACAGTGCGATTCGGACATATTTCGGCACCTCGACCATGCTTCTAGAGTTCTTGACTAATCTGGTGAAAATTTCTGCAAAAATTGAGATTTTGCAAAAAATCGTTAATTTTGAAAATCGCAAAAACATTTCAATTCGCCGATATCAAGATTCTCGGTAGAACTCTTAGGGTTCTAGCGGGAACTAGATCAGAACTATGAGTCCCACACTATTGCAAATATCTTTCAAACTAAGGTTTTGATAAAAGAATGTTGTAAGAGTTTTCGATAGAACTCTTAGAGTGCTATTCAGATCCGCGAATAGAACTGTGTTTGCGATTTTCAAAATTAACCATTTTCTTTTTGCAATAATTTCAATAATTCTAGAACTATGGTCGAGGTGCAGAAATATGTCCGGATCGCCCTGTTTTCCTCGAAAATGGTTGCTACGTTCATTTTCGGTATTTTCCATTATTTCGCGCAATTTTGCCGAACTCTTGAAAATTTCCGTAAAGTACTCTAGAACTATTTTATATCTACCAAGAACTCCGATAAATTATTAATTTTTTACAAATTGATTGCCAACTAGACGGGAACACTGATTTGCACATATATATTACTAATGTTTCACATTCTAATTAAATTATCGTAAACAAATATTTCATTCAATTACTGAAATATATGTATGTTTAATTACTAACACATTATATTTACTTATTTATAGAATGTAAATTCTAGATAAATAGCAAATATACAATAATACAAAGAATAAGTGACCCATTAATTCAGTGCTACATATATTGTTTTATTTATTGGTTTTCTTTTAACAATTCACAAACTCCTTTTATAACACAAACATTTTCTACTTTAATCAACTGTTTCGTACGGACCAACCGATAGTAATCTTGCGGGTTTGGGACGGCCGTTTAGATTGTGACAATAGAGGCGCATACCCTCGAGAGGCGGATAATTAGAGTTTCCATAGGTGTACGTACATATATCACTACATCTTTCAATTTCATCAAACAACTCAATTTCATCAATTACCTACGGCCGAAGTTGTTACGTAATTATAAATAAACTTTCATGACTATCATTTAAATGAGATGCTTGAGGACTTCCACAAATTCAACCCGTTTCAATTTTAGCCTTCGTCGCTTCAGAATCCCCGAAATGTCAAAGTTTACGCTCGACCGAGATTCGAGATTTCGTCCCTTTTTATATCATCTTGAATAAAATCCATACTAAATAACAATAAAATCACTTTTAGCGGTTTATTTCCGTATTAATATCCAATATAGTAGATTCAACGTGGCGGCGTCTTTTACTGTCGCCCACCTCGAAATGAGCTGGCGAATTTTATAGTAAAGGTCCCGCGCTATCGAATATAATACAGAAACGCGTGTGCGAGTCCCACATAAATAAAAATCGCACGAATTTATAGCGTCATTAAAGGGTTTCGATGGCGAACAACGTGAATCTATATATTTTCTTTATTATTGGAAGAGAAAAGAGTAGTCGCTCTTATACGCAGTTGCCCCGGCGTATCATCGGTCGGCAAATAATTTGTATCCGAGTCACGCGTACGTAATGGAAAAAGGAAGCAAAAGAGAAAAAGTCGTTTCCTTGGGTATTCCGCGAAAGGATTTCTAAAGATAATGATGCATCTGGTTATGTATGCACGGATTTTATGTGCGGGGTATAATAGGACATATACAATATAATTACAATGGATTTCCTTTAAGCGAAGATGAATTCGCTCAGGTTCTTCTCGAACGGTATCCAATTGCGAAGAGGAAGTTCTTCAAACGCAAAATTATTTTCACTGTGGTTTGTTTTCCCGGTGTTATGTACGACATCAAAGAAGTTTAGGAAAATATGCTGGAACCAATATTTTGTGTTCCTGCAACTTATCTTAATTTCGTTCAGAGACGATAAGAAAAGATAAAAAGTCGTCAAATTTTCCTTCAAATATAACAACATCAATTCCTTGGCCAAACCGTCCCGGAAAGCGGCCAAAGGCTTCGCACTTCGACGTATTTTAAAAACCGGTTGACTACGACATTAGCAAATTCTGATTCAAGCAAGCGTAGAATTTTTGAGGGTGCGAATTTCAAGCCAAAGCTAAACACTTTTATGCAATGAAACGACAACTCTTCTTCCTACGAACCAAACGTTCTTTAGTAGTAGGTCAAGAATTGCAAATCTTTTGAAGCATTGGACGTCGACATCCAACCATCTTCGTAAGGTTTCGACTTGAAGTTCTCGTCCTCTTCATCACTGTAGCTGCTACGTTCCTCTTAGGTAAAATCTCTGCCCTGTATCACAGTCTTTTCCTTCAGTGACCGATTTAGCATGTACCAAACGTTAAAATTATTCTTCCATCTAATTGTATTAATTTGGTGTTGTACTCATAATCGGTTTTTGACCCTTTTGTATGGAAAAATTAGATGAATGCAATTTTCTTTAAAGCCAGAAATCGCTTTCAGAATCCGATTAGCCCATTTTGGGTTTCTGAACATGCACGAACATTTGGAGGATTTAGATTTTTAAGGAAATCAAAGATGAAAATTGTATCAATATGGTGCGAGAAGTTTTAATATTTTTAGGAAATCGCTAGCCCTAATTTGAAAGATTTTTTCTGTTGGTCGTGCTGTTTCTAATTAACCGACGAGATCATACGAGGTTTTACTGATAAAAAGAGCTATCGTATGCTTTTTGATTCCATTAAACTTAGGATGAATGGTGTTGCGGTACCTGTGGTTGAGGAGGCAAAGAATCTGGGTTTAATTATTGACCACAATTTTAGATTTAATACTCAGGTTTTGGGGTACGTTAAAAATGCTTATTGCGCTTTGAAACTAATTTATCCTCACCGACATTGTTTGTCTAGAAAGATAAAATCAGAGCTTTGTGATTCTCTGGTTTTGTCACAATTTAATTATTGTTCGTCGGTCTATGGCCCTTGTTTGACTCAGAATGTGTTGAACACGCTGCACCCTGCAGCGTGTTCAAAACTTTTGCATTCGCTTAATGTATGGTTTACGCAAATATCAACATTTGTCTCCTAAGTTGGTTGAGCTGGGATGGTTGAACATGAGGAGCAGATTTTGTTTGCAGGCTGGAATGCTCTATTTCAAAATTATTACATTTAAAGCTCCATCATACTTATTTTACAAATTGAGCTTTCGTACCGATGTTCATCATCTGGGTCTGCGACACAGACATCTTATTACTACGCCCATTCATAGAACTTCTTTATTCCAGCGATCTTGCTCCTACAATGTCCCTAAATTTTATAATAATCTGCCTTTGGAGTCAAAGAGTTATTCTGTCGCTAGGTTTAGATCGTGGATGCGGGAATATTTGGTGACGGGTCAGCGGTGAGCCTTTTTCTGGTTCCGTTACTGTTTTATTGCTCTTACAATGCTTTCTAATTTTTTAATTTTCTAATTTTTAAATTTATTTTATCTTATTAATGTTAAATATTTAATTGAGTAATTATGTTCGGCACTAGTGCTTGTATATCGATTCAATGTTTGTGCAATTTGGCAACTGTGTATATGACAGAATTTAGGATTAAGTTAGAATTAGGCATTCTGTACTGTTTATTTTTGCTCATATACTGTAAAGGTTCGACGGAAGATCAGAACACAGTTATCTGTGTTCTGAGTCGATCCTTTTGGTTTTCACATACAGAGAATGTACATTTTCTTTTTTATTATTTCTTCTCTCTTTGTTATATTTTTAATTGTACTGTATTGTTGAAAATAAATTATATATTATTATTATTATTATAAGACGTGCTGCAAGATCTTGACCCTTTCAGTGCCATTCTCCGTATACATTCCGTAATCTATTTAAATATTTATGTTTTTAGATCAAATGAAAGACAAAATTTCAATTTAGCCGATTATACTTCATTTATATTTTTATTTGACTTAAAAAGTGGTCCTAGGGCGAAATATGAGCTAAATAGTATCGTGAACTTTCAGGTAATTACAATGATAATAAGTTATTTTAATTTAAAAAATTTTTCTTTAAATAAAAAATGTAAAATAAATTATTTTATAGCTATGTAGATTTCAATATATTTTCTTGGAAACTTTCGTTCGTGTTTCAACCCTTTCTCGGTCATGCATCCAATTTCTTTACGAAGGAAGCCTTCTCTTGCAGGATTTCGATTCTCTTTTGCCAGTCATCTCTGTCCGATTCCCATCTCTTGTTTTCGGCTGGAGGAGGTTCTCCTCCTGCTCATAGGATGGATCTGCTCTTATGGCTTCATGAGTATTCTTATAAATATTTTCTATATGGTCTCCTGGTACACCAAGTTCAATATATTGACTAAATTGCCGCTTGACTACCCCTAGGTCTTCGTGTTCTAAAGACTTTATATAAGTAGCAACATGCTGTTCCATAATATCTGAATAATGAACATCTGCATTGAAGGTCTTTGATTTTGGACCTGGAAATCTTTTAGTTGAATCAGGAATATTAAGACCGCCAGCTAATGATCCTGTCACTGCAGCAAATACCATAGCACCATCTAAGTAACATCTGAAAGCTGCCTGGTCATCTTCAACAACTTCTACATTATATGCTTCTCCAATAATTTCATAATAAAGTGTCTAAACTAAGTTGTTTCAGCAAACGATGAGTCATAATCATACCTGTAGAATAAACGCCAATATAATTCGTGAGACCAACCTTCTGTTCATATTTCGGTAGTTCGTGAGAATACGCAGAACACACAATTGTATCTCTTTCTAGGCGAGAACGTGCAATTTGAAATGTATATTCCGATTAATGCGAATGCTATGAGAGTGGATTATGGACGGATATACGCGTCGGGTAAAAGGCTATCGCTATAAACTATATACCCACATGCCAATTCTTTCAATTTACGCCATTTAAGTGTCATGAACGCATATATGCGTCTAGTGAAGGTTATAGACGTGGATTATGGAGGCACATGTGAATCGTAGGGAAACTATCGGTGCGGACTAGGGACGAATATATTCCCCCGGTAGAAAGCTGTCGGTGTGGACGATGGACGCAAATATGCGTCGGCCAGGAACTATTTGTGTGGATTATGGACGAATATGTGCGTCTGAGACCAGGTAATCGGTGTGGACTGTAGACGTCATGCTTGCCAAATGCTTTTACGTTATTTAGATACACTTTTAACGACAATAATTTAGTATATTCTAACAAGTCTAATATTTGCACTGTTTCGTTCAATTTTTCTTTGCAGAGTCGCGTCGATTATAAAATAGATATGTATGTATGTACCGTTTTGCGTTTTATCGCATTTTGTTCGGTTTCTTTTTTTCTAATTTTTCGTTTTAGTTTTCTTCAGCTTTTCCCAACATTACCAACTATTTACCCAACTTTATCTCTGTTTGTTCTCCCTAATCGTTTTGTCCTCTTGTCCCTTTGTCCCCTTTCCAATTTTATTAAGCACGTTTTAATAAGTTTTTCAATTCCCTAAGTGGTAGTTTTGTATCATATAGCTTATTTTTTATTTTATTCTTTTATACTTATACTTCCCGATTTCTCTACTTCATTTTCTTTAAATTCTATATTTTTGCGGAGCAATATCCCTAAGGTCTTACGACGGAAAGCGCAGACGTCGCAGAACGCTGGAATCGTATAAAAATATGTAATATGACCCGTAGAAGATGATGGTGCTGTCAAAATTTACTTCAGATTAAAAATAGAAATTCTTTTGCGAGAGAACTGTCGTGGCAATAAACCTAAATTCTTAATTCGCAAAAGCCGAGTTGAATGTCACCGAAGTGCGCTGAAGCCTATTTATTTATTTATTTATTAAAAAATAATACTTCAACCCACTGAACTATTTATTTAATTATTTATCCAACAGCCATTAGAACTATTTACATGATAATCATTAAAACAAAAAACAACAGATTCATTTGTGTGACTTAATATCAATATAATGATGTATTCATTAGCTTATAGAATTCACTTACACTAATATCAAAAGATCGAATTTAAGTCCTTTTATTGTATTATTCATCACTGATGTCATAGACACATTAGGAGAATTTTGGTGATGAAATGTGTTTGATCTGTCCACATAAAAACACGGTGTGTTACACTGCTTAATCGCGGAATTGTAAAATTTAGTACCAATAAGCCACTATCATCCATTAAACCTATGATAACCTCAAACGTAAATTTTAATTGCGCAGCAGTCCTTCTATCTTCCAAACTTACAAATCTAAATTTACTTGTTAATATTTGGTAAAGGAATCCTCTGAGTGGATATTCCCGATGTTTTCTATACAAAAGAGCCTTTAGAAATTTGGGTTAAAGGCGCTCAATTTCATCTATGCCATTATCATAATGTAGATTCTAAACCTCATCAGCATACTTCAATGTACTCCTGACATATGCACAGTAAAACATTTTCAATAGCTCAATACTGTCGAATTACTTGGTGTTACAAAGCAGGAAACCCAGATTTCTGTAAGCTTTGGTAGTAATCGTACTAATATGGGCTCTAAATGTTAGTGTCCTGTCAAACAACACACCCAAATCATCACATAATTTAACCCTCTCCAAAGGTACACTGTTTAGAGAGTAATTAAAATACTTTGTTAAGTCCTTTCTAGAATTGAAAGTGTTTTAGACTTGGATGTATTTAATTAAAGTCCATTCAGTTTGCACCAGTGTTTTATAGATAATAGATCTTGCTAAAGTTGTCTCAATCGTAGAGTATATCTTCAAATAGTCTACATAGAACAAGCACCGTGATCTAATTAGAGCGGCCATATCATTTACATATAAGACAAACAGCAAAGAGCTCAAAACAGAACCTTGCGGTACGCCAGTAGTAGAGACAAACTCGGCTGATCTTACGCCATCCATCACACTCTATGAAGTTAACGCGACCAGTCAGATAGTATAGAATACAGCAATAACATTAACAGAACAGGGGTTTATATTAAATGTTTTCAATTTCCCAAGCAAAGCGACATGCGGCACTTTGTCAAAGGCCTTAGTGGAGTCGGTATATATAGCATCCACCTGACAGCTTTCGTTAAAAGCATCTGAGATGTGTATGAGATGTATCGAAATCAAGTTCGAAATAGTGGATCTTCCCTTATCAAATTCGTGCTAAGTTTCAAAAAATTGTGTTTTAACTTTATAATATAAGTTCAATAAATTTTAGAAAAATTATTGATTAATGCTACTAGATGATATGATCTAATATCACTCTTGCCACCTTTCTTGAAAATTGGTATTATCTTACTCACTTTCCACGCATTTGGGTAGTAGCCCTTTGTAAGAATCAGTAGTGGTTCTTCGAAACTATAATCCTTAATCAGGAATTCAGGTATTTCCACGAAAGTTCTAGAAAATAAAGGACTAAAGTGGGCTCAATCAAAGGTAGCAGCCCTTGACAGACAAGGATGGCGTTACCTTTACACACCAGGTCGAAAGAATTCCGGATAATTAATAAGTAAAGTGGTCTCAATACAATCGAAAGTAAAACCAGCGCGAGACTAATTGTTACGTATACAGCTGAAATCTGCACAAATATGGCAGTATCATAACGGCTGATGTAAAATGAATATTTTGTAAGTAATAAAGAGAGCTACGATTTCAGGTCAAATACTAAGAAGTAATGCAATAAGAAACGAATTTCCTATAAAAGAATCGAACATGGGTAAGGTGTACAAGGGAATAATGGAGGAATCATGAAAATGAAATGGAACAAGATATAATTTCGAAGTGGGGTATTAAAAATTATAATTTAGAAGACCAGTAGGTAAATCGCCCAAGTGATGGATCTCACAATCATAAGACATGTTGAAAGTTAGTGTAATAAACAGAACAAATCTTATAACATTGGAGAAGATGTAGAAAGCTCCTAGTCTTAATCAACTACGGTTTCTATGAAATACAAAGTTTCCAACTAAATCCCAAACATCTTCTCAAGGGTATCTAACATACATCCCTTTGGTATTATACACCATATTAGATTACTTGCATAATTTATAGGATAAGTTTCGTAGACCTAAATACCACAATTTCATCGTACTGAGAGAAGTACCGGCGTGTACCTAAATTAATACGTGGAGTTTACAATCGGCAATATGCAAGGCGTTCATCCTGCTATGCGGCCGAATTACGGACGAAACGTTGACGAGCGCTCCCTCGGAAATATTAGCATGTAAACGATGACGACGACGACGAGGCATTACCGGTGATTGATGCGGTTTAGACGACAAATACATAATATTGCGCCGCGTTAATGTAATATAAATGCTGCTCGCGAGGCGCGAGTAATACGTTCCTGGAAGCGATTATTTACTAAAACGGAAAGGACTCCTACGTGTTCCTTTTTTGTAATGTTTCTACGATAATGTGAGTATATGTGGACATCGTCAATCGTGGAATCGATTTTGTTAGGGTGGAACATAAATTATGTTGATGGCCTAAAAGTTCAGCAATTTTGAACGGCAAGTACGAGGGTACCTCCCTACCTCTTAAATTCGAATTTCATTCGTGAGTTGAGGAAGTAGTTCTGTGTTCAGATTCAACTGGGCAAACATGCGGTATGATGAGTCATCTGTCCTTCGTCCTCTGTAATACATTACATTGTTTAACATTACATTGTCCAAAGGACAGATGGTTCATCACACCGCGTATTCGCCCAGTCTAGTTCGGATGATGTTTAAGCGACCTTCTCAAGTCATCTACATTTCAAATGATAGTTAGTTTCTGCTGATGCCGGTATTAGAAATGCAACACGTAAAAGCTTGCATTTCCGTTATAACAGTTATTCGTAACGCAACATTGCAATCATCGTTAGATGCCTTCTTCATATTTAATGCAAGGGGCATTAGGATTGGAACGATTTTTCCAAATATTTCGTGTGGAGCCAAAGTAGATTACCTCGTTAAATATTCATCGTCTGGAACATTAATATTGAGGCGACGATCCTCTTGAATAATCCATTAGCTAAGTGCGATTCGAAGGGTGAAATGAATTGTCTTTTTATCATCTTGTGCCTAGCTTTGTATTCACTGCTTTGCACTTCAAACATGTACTTATCATCGTCAATCTCAGTTTTGCAGATAGCTGTAAGGCTAAATGTTTGTGGTTGAGACAAATGAAATTAAAAATTATATCGTCTTCATTCCACTTTCTTCAATTCCTGTTGTAAAAGCATCATCAAGTAATAATTGTAAATTACGGTAGTTTACAGGAATCTTTAGAGAATCCAGACTGGCATTCGATTCTTTCCTATAATACTAGGGAGAGTGTCTATTTCAATCTTTTTTGTCATCGATGAGTTTAATATCGGTACAATTTTGCAAACTATGGCGATTATCTCGACCAAAGACATGGATGATTTGCTTCAATACTTTCATTTTAAATTGTGAAGTGAAAGTATGTCCGGGATGCGGATCACGTTGGACGTTTGTCAACTTCTTTAAGCATTTATGTTATTTAGCACTAGATATACCAACAATTTGACTATACCTATTTCTACCGACAACAGTCAAAATGACTGGTTAGTATCTAAGAAAATATATAAATTTGTATACTACTTAATTTTAAATAAATCATTCGTTAATTAGAACATAATAATGTTCAAATTCCTGCAGTAAAACTATAATAAATAGCAATTCGAAATTTTATTTCAATTTTGATCAGAAACCTAGTTGGTAGTATCGTGTTTGCCACATTTTTTACATACATACCTAGACTTTGCTTTGTGCATTTTCAGCATACATATTTTTTGCATATATTCCAATTAATCGTGGTTTTATCATTATTGCAATGTCCTATTTGACACCATTTACGTGTATGAAGGATGCTACTTGAACTTGGTATATCACCTGTTGTGGTTTTTCTCTTGAAATCTGATATTCAGAAGCAAATTCTCAGTTGGACGAAACAAAAACTGTTTCCTTTGATATATTTTCACCCGCCGTGTTTTTATACAATATCGAAGCATTTATTCCGGCTAAATCTAGGATATCGGAAAAAACTTGAAGTGGCCATCGCTTGGAACCTGATTTGACCCTATATTTCCGTGCCATTTGGTCAGTTAAATCTAGTATTGTTATAAAAGGACACAGTTTGGGGTCATTTATTGCTAGTTTTATCAATTTTGACGTGTTTGTGCGTTGTACTTAGTAAAAGTATTCTTTTCTGCGGGTTACTCTTGTAAATAGTAAGTGTACATCCATTTGATTCATAAAGCAAAGTTGAAAAACGAGCTATGTTATCTTTCTTTTTCTTTGCAAATTGTTGAGAATTCCCTTTTATTTCCACGTATTGTTCCAACCAATGCCAATTGAAATCGCTATTGCAACGACTGGTAAACATTGGTGGTTGAAGTGCGAAGAAACGCAAACAAAAACCATTTTTAAGAAAGTAATGTTTGTTCAAATATAAAACTAAATTTATTTGAATATGTATTTCTTAAAGTGAATCAGGCATCTATAACCTTTAATACGTAACTGTGTAATTAGAATTGTATATTTGTAGATTAATTATTTACGCTTTCCCCTGATTAATTTCTCTGATACGAAATATTCTCATTAATGTGATATATGCATATATAATTATTATAATATTGAAATCTTTAACGAATAAATACAATATAATGACACAAATAATGAAATAAAAACGACAGTGCAGAACAGAGAAACATCTGTAATTAACGTAGATACACACATAATCCTGTCATCTTCCACCCTAGGGTGTAGAGGCTACATTGACAAATCGTCTCCATTTCTTTCGATCTTCTGTTATCTCTCTAGTGGAGTTCCAACTGCTTCCTCTCTCTTTTATGATCTTTTCTGTATTGCTGTTCCAGGTTTTCCTTGGTCTACCTCTTCTATTTTTCCCCATCTGTCTTGATACCCATATTTGTTTAACCTGTCTCTCTTCCTGTATTCTCTGCAGATTGCCGAACCACATCAACTTCTTCCATTCCAGCAAATTCCTAATTGGTTCAACATTTAATTGTTTTCTAATTATTGTTTTATCAATTCTTCTCACCCCCAATACACTCCTAAGAAATTTCATTTCAGTAGTTTGTAGTCGCTTTTGTTGCCTTTCCGTCAAAACCCCGTTTTGTCCCCCCATGTAATCCTGTCCTTTTCTATTCTAGGATGTAGATGTTTAGTATACGAATCGTCCTCTTTTCTTTCGATCTTCTGCTATCTCTCTAGCTGAATTATAACTGCTTCCTCTCATATTTTATGATCTCTTCTACTTTTCCTCATCTGTCTTGGCTCCCATATTTGTTTAGCCTGTCTATCTTCCCGTATTCTTTGCAGATAGACAAACCATATCACATTCTTCCGTTCCAGCAGTTTTTTAATTGGTTCAACTCCTAAGAAATTTCATCTCAGTAGCTTGTAGTCACTTTTCTTGCCTTTCTGTTAGGGCCCAGTTTTCTCTCCTTTATAGTCTTACTGGCACATACAGTGTCTTGCATATTGACATTTTGCTCTTACAATTAGTCGTTATTTGGTTGTGATTCAGGAATGTTCTCTATAGGGCATAGTACATACGGTTTCCAGCTCATTCTCACATTTAGTTCAACTTCTAAATCTGCCCTTCTGTTGACAGTGCTTCCTAGATAGATACTTATAGTTTTCTACGTGTTTAATTTCGTTTTCGTCAACCTTTATTGTTGTTTGCGCTATAGGTTTGCTTATTGGCATGACCTTTGTTTCCACGATGTTTATTGTCAGTTTATGTTGTAAACATCATTCCAGATTCTTAGCTCGGTTTGCATTTTTTTCCTCATCTGCATCATCTGCCAAAGCACAATCCCCAGATAAATGGGCTGAAGCCTCCGATATCCTACTACAAATGGTTCTTATCTTTGCACGCTTTGATAGCTTCATCTATTGTGCTTAGAAATAGGAGTGGACAAAGCCCTGGCGGACGCCCTCAGTTGTCTTTCTCAGACAGTCTATTTCCTGTTCTTACTTGGTCCCATGTTTCCTTGCAAATATTTTCTATGACTTCGATAAGTCCATTTTCTACATCCATTGTTCTTAAGCTTTCCCATATCCTCCTCCTACTAATACCTGTAATTAACACAGCTCTCAAAATACCTCGTTATAAGTTTAAGAATTATATACGTCCCTTTCGTCTGCTTTTGCTAGTGAAAGTGACAATTTAATTGTCGAACTATCTACCCAAATAACTTCAAAGTCGAGCCGCTTCTTGTAACAAACGTTCTAAAACAATTTACAGTTATAATGAGATAATAACGAAACGGTGGAAAAAGCTCAGCATTTGCATCCTCCGGGGCGTCATCGCTACCTCGTCTCGTTCTATCAAACATGACTTCGAAATCATTGCAAATGTCTATTAAGTCAAAGTCGACATCTGAGTCGAGGTCTCCCAAGAGATCTTTTGTAATCAGGGATTTCTATCCCGTAGGTGTCTGGCTAGAACGATGTTTGAGTGCCTTCTTGCATTACGCGTGATTTAATTTCTGTTCCGTCGTCTGGCCTGTGGAGATGTTAAAGGGAAAGTTTTACATACTTTGGAGATAGATTATGGTTCAGAAACTAACAATTCGAAACTTGGTGTTCGTAAGAGTCCGATCTTGTATCTCTCTGATTCTAGGACTCTCCTTTTTCATCTTCTGTCCACTCCTATTTCCGATACTTCTTTCACTTTCTAACTTTTACATATTTCTATCAAATAATACATCCTTCTCATTTCAAACTTTTTTGAACTCTACTCTCTGTCGTACCCAGATTATCAACAATTAAAAAAGTCGATCTCGAAAAAACGTCCTTCCTACCTCGCTATTTTTTCCGGCCGCGTAATCTAATTAAGCGCCAACATCGATTGCGACTAATTACTTCATTAGCTTTATCCGACGGTCGGTTCCGATAACGAAACGTCGGCGGACGAAACGGATGGGAAACAAGGGCGCGTACGAATCACGTAAAGAGAAGCGAAAAGGTTCGATTGCGAATAAGCGAAACGGCCGGTAAAAAATCGACGTGTGTATGCCCTCGCGTGGCGGGAATTAAGTCTTATCTATTTCGGTCAAAGTCGAATTTAAACACATCAAAGCCGGGCGCAATTTCTGGGTCAGTGCCCAAATTGGCTGAATGGGTAGGCGTCGAGATCGAGCGTTGTCGGGGATTAACGGTTTAGTTTCGTGAAACGAAGGGTGAAATGTGTACGTTAGCCTTTGTCGTTTTCCCTTTCTTTTTAACACATGAAGTTGGATGGGAAAAATCTGTCCAAGCGTGTGGTTATAACTAACGATACGTTGAAAAGTAATGCCTGTTAAACAAAACGCAAATGTTCTCGACGCTTTTGAAAGATCTAGTTAAAAACTTATGTATTGATGTTACCAATTGAAACCTTTTTGCTAGCACTGCATCCACAAAATCGATGTAAATGCCTCTAAAGTTTTGGAAGTAAGTCAAAAGCGAAATATTACTAATTGTAAGCTAAAACTATTGCAAGATTTATACCGCAGAAGACTACTCCGTATCTGGATAACCTAAAACGACTAAGAAGAAACGAGAAGGAGAAGAAATCTTAACTTTTAATTCAAATGAAAACGAAATCCTTGATCCCAGACTTTCGTAATGATCTTTTACGGCCAAATGGAAATCTATTCAAAACTCATTTGTATGTAATACAAGTGATAACGCAGATAACCAAAACGTTGAATCCCTTCAGCAATGATTGTGCTCATGTCTGATTGACCACCCCCTTTTTGAAGGAAAGGATGGTTCATACCTGTTTAAGTTTTAAACGTTGTGTCTTCAGTGTTGTATTACCTCAAGGTTGGTCTCGAGTTATAATCAGGAATTTTTCTCCTGTAAGGCAGCGTCTTCTCAATGTGTGGTATTGCGTGTACGGTCTGGTTTGGGAATCGCTGTTCTTTTTATTGTCCGCTTGCGTTTCTTCCAATCGTTGTCTGATCAAATATTTCTTTCTCTAAAGAAAGATATGGGACCCCATCTCATATTTGCTTAAATTTGCAAAATTTATATCTTCAGTGTTTCAAAGATTAAACCAAAGTGAACTTCTGTTAGATTCTATTTTAGTATCAGAAGCAAAGTGAAAATCTGGTGGAAGTGCCAGTTTGGAATTTGATGATGGAATGATCAAGGATGGTCCAGGAAAGCGATGATAAGATGCTGATGCAAACGCAATCAAGGATTGCCTGAGAATGCAGAGATGCACCGGTGTCATTGAGACGGCTCTCCTGGTGAGGAAAGGAGCAAAAAGGAAGCTTTTAAGGCCTTGACATATTTCGTTCAAACATTATCAAACCATAGGGTTCAGATGAAGAATTTGTTGCAAGAGCACCATGGTAAACGGTGGAGGATCGGGCTTATTAAGGTAGTGTAACATCTTCATTTTGGGATTTGCAGGGGACAAAACGCGATAGTTGCTACGAATGAGCGGAACCAAATTGTGGAGGCAGAGATCCTGTTGACATGATACTATCGATTTAACATCTCCATACTATAAGAGTAGTGGAACATCGTATTTACAGAGCCTGATGCGGAGAAGAGGAAATTTTGCAATATAGGGGCTGACTAGTGTTAAACTTCAATACTTTACACTTTGGTTCCTGAAAACCAGAAAAAAAAAGTGAAGCAGACTCCCATTAGCAAGGTAGGTAAGTTTCATCGAGTGCACTTGTCTGATGAAGTACATATTTAGGGACACAATGCGTGCAAATTATTGCAGAGTTAGATATGTGTACAATAAACGTTTCTTGGAAATATAAATTCAAATTTCCGAAGAAGTTTAGAAACAACTTATAATCCTAAAAATTGCCCAAACTTCTTCAGATTTCTTCAGATTTTGAAACAAGAAAAACCAGCAGGTGAGTTCAAATGGTAAACTCAACCTGGCTTTTTACTTTGCTAAAGCGGAATTGCATGGTGAAGGACCAGAAAAGAATGAAACTAAGATGTTGAATTCTTAGCGGATTTTCTGAGTGTTGTCATTGTTAAAAAACAAGTTATTCCATATAATCAGTGTTAATTGCAAAAGCGGAATTGCATGGTCAAGAACCAGAAAAGAATGAAATTCAGACGTTGAATTCTTAACGGATTTTGTGAGTGTTGTCATTGCTAAAACACAAGTTATTCTATATAATCGATGCTAATTGGTAAAGCGGAATTGTATGGTAAAGAACCAGAAAACAATGGAACTAAAATGTTGAATTCTTGGCGGATTTTGTGAGCGTTGTTATTGCTAAAAGATAAGTTATCCTACATATATAATCGATGTCTTTAGCTTCTGCCCGATTAAGGTTTCTAGAATTTATGCTCTTGAGGCAAGAATCTAAAACACTACATTTTGAATATCTCACAAATCTTATTGTTTTCACGCGGGTAATACCACCATACGTCCATGAGTATCCGAATTTTATCGCGATATTTTCAGTAAAATCGATGTAGGTACATTCGCGTCCTTTTCCCATCATTCTCCCTGAAATTTAATATAAACATTCCTGAACGTCACTCAATCATCACCTTATCTTTATAACGAATACACACAACCGGACAGATTTTTTATTAAAAAATATCATCCGTAGCATTTGACGTGCTCGATCTGACACGATTTTGAGCCCTCCTATTTTATTAATTCTCGAATTGAAATTGAACATACTCGCCGCGCGATATTATCGCCTGTTTAATAATCGCCATTTATCTGAGTTAATATAAACGACGCGACAGATGTTTCGTGTGTATTTTCGAATTAATCACGCTCTTGCGGAGGATAAGCGTTTCGGTACGGCTGATACAGGAGGATACGCTGATAATAAAGTCGTCCAGAATGCTGTTCGATTGCGATGTTAACGAAAAAAACTAAAAGATTTAACGTTCAAGGGACTTGTTGCATTTATCAATGTAATACAATTTTTTCTTACACGAATTTGATTTAACACGAGTTAGAAAGAAACAAAAATCTTTTTAGATAAATTGTTTTGTTTTAAACACGATTTTCAATATGCTATAATTTTTCTGATTAATTTTTCTTATGAATGTTCTTTTGATGTTTCTATGAATTCTTTCATTCTCACTTCGCACAAATATGCATTGTAACTTCGCGTTATAGTTTTCACAATTCAGTTAGTTTATGTCTATTATATGCGTATGTATATGAGTGGGATTCCCCGAATTACGCCTAGAGTAAAGAAGTGATGTATTTTTACGCAATTTAGTTTGGTTTTTGTGGGTATTTAAAGAGTTATAAATAAAATAAAGTTAGTGCTCATTTATATTTATTAACTCAATAACAGGTAAGTTTTAAATAATTTTCAAATCTTTGCATTATTAATATAAAATATATTTTGATAGCTTTAACACAATTTGCATAATTCACTTGTAATAGAAACGAAGGAGAAGGCGATCAGTTTAGATACTAAAATTAAAATTTGAAATCAACTTACAACAGGACAAAGTGCAACGGCTGTAGGAAAGCATATTGGTATTCATAAAGCTATGATAAGAACGATTAAGACAAATGAAACTGCTATCGGAAAATCTGTATGTTCTCGAACAAAAATAAGTTCTAAATAGATATCGTCATAGATAGGAGATATTGTCAAAGAGAAGATGGAAAAAGCTTTGGTAATGTGGATTGAAGATAAATCACAAAAAAGAATAGCATTAGATGGAATTACTATCAAGCAAACAGCATTAAGAATCTATAAACGTATTAAAGAAGTCGAGCCAGGCACATCTCAGTCAAAATAACCTGAATATTCTGCAAATTCTGGCTAGATGGCCTTTATAGTCAGAATGTGACAATGCATAAAACTTTGTTATGTTTATATTATTTTTACTTTTTTATAGTAATGAATTTCAGATATTATTTTCTTTTTTCAGAGTACAGTTTATTTCTTATAATATATTTAGTGCGACAAGGGATGAGTGGTGCGCAAACCCAAGATGGATGCGCGATGGATCGCAAAAGTGGTACACAGATGGTTTCAAAACGCTTCAAGGAATGGGGACAGGAATAGTGGAACCTAGAACACACAGGTCAATAACTTTGAACAAGGACACCTCAATCTTCCAAGCGGAACTATACGCAATCTTGGAAACTGTAGGAATCCTATTCGAAAGGGGACACAGGGGAATACGAATCAAAATATTCTCGGACAGCCAATCAGTTCTTAAGGCCCTGAGCAGTTGTACAATAACGTCCAAATTATTATTGGAATGTCACAACATGCTTAACGGCCTGGCTACTCAGAACCAGATTACTCTGGTCTGGGTGCCAGGACATGAGGGGCACGGGGGAAATGAGATGGCAGACATCTACGCAAAAGAAGGGGCTGAGAGAAACCTTACTGAACCTACGCCACCTTTTGGGTTTAATCCTTAAAGAGGAGATAAAGAAGTGGACAGCATCCATCACAATAAAGCATTGGAATGACACCAGCGGGCTGGAACATTCCAAAAAGTTTCTGAGCTTCGACGCTAGGAGGGCGGACCTCGCCCTAAAACTGGACAGGAGAAGGTTAAAAACACTGACAGGGGCACTCACAGGCCACTATACCTGCAACAAGCAACTATACAAAATGGGCTTATCCAACACAGACACTTGCAGATTCTGCGGTGAAGAAGAGGAGTCAATGGAACACTTGATCACTAACTCTGGGGCACTAGGCCACAGGAGATACAGATTACTACATGCATATACGCTGAGTGAAGAGGACCTATTTACACTCCCATTGAAGGAGCTGATCCTATTCCTAGAGGTATTAAATAAATAAATAAAAGAAAACAAAAGGAAGCACAATAGATCAACGTGGTCGTAGTGCAAAGGGCCACTTTGGGCCAGACCCCACCTCCATACAATACAATACAATACAATATATTTAGTGAATTAAAATGTGTAAGAACGGAAAATAAATTCTTATGAGAATTCTAACAATAATTTTGTAATATTGTTTATTGTACTTTTCAGTTACCTTTTAGGTTTGAAACCAATCTACTATTTTTCCATTTAGCCAATATCTTTCTTTACACGAATTTTTTGGGAACGTATCTATCGTGTAAAAAGAAAATTAGATGTATTAAGTAAGTAATAAACTGATTAAAAATTCAGGATTCGAGTGGTAAAGAATAAGAAATCAAGTCAAAGAGCGCAGATATTTTGCTGTTATTATTATTATTATTATTATTATTATCATTTTTTGGATAATTAAGAATTCCTAGGATGGCTATGCAGTATTAGTCACACTAGATCACATAAGTAAACTCTTCGCTATAGAAATATTAATTAATTGCGAGACACGTGTTTCGCTAGCAACGAGACCAGCATCTTCAATCGTATCTTACCATACGATGCAGCATCACAAAGTTCTTTTGATAAAGATCACACATAAAAGTAACACTATAACTCAAGTAACTCAACATTTAACCATAGTTGCTTTGTTGACCAACAAACTAGTACACAATAAATTTCACTTGGTAATAATTGCCTACATTGCGTTAAACTTTTTTTTATTATTTACGGGACACGTGTTTCACCACCAACCAGGCTATAACCCTTCAAACCGTTTCTTATTACAGTAGACACTTAATTGTTGAAGTAGTAATATTATTTTTAGATTTCCAGTATTATTCGAATAATATCATCCCCTCTTGTACATTAGATCCTTCCCATCTTCTCAAAATAAAACGAAACTGGCAGGCATTGATTGTATGTAGTAGCGTGAAGATTTCTTCACCGGAATTAAAGCGATCCTCGACGCGTTCAGATAGGAATCCTCTAGAGTTACGGAAGCGTCGACGGATGAATAGTTAAACAGCACAGTAACGTCTGTAGGTATAGGACGCAATCGGAAAGGTATTGGAAGACAGATGGGATAGCAAATTGACTAGAATGAGGCTCGAGTTATAAACGGAATTGCTTGAAATTACTGCCGCGAGAACGCTGTGCATATTTAAGGGAAGTGTTTCGATGTTATCGGGACGTGAACGATTTAAAGGGGAAAACGGAGAGAGATATCCATATATGTAATTCTAACCGAGCGATTGAGTTACACAAATGGAATTGAAGACATGGCCAATTTTCAAATGAAATGTCCTGAAGTTGCGAAATCGTAATTCTTGTAGCCATGGCGGGTAATTAATGTTTGTAATTATAGGAAAATAAGAAACCATTTATAGGATTCAAAATAGAAACAAATTGGAGACAACGTACTTGTCGGAACGAAACACGAGGCTACAAGTTGCCAATCCCAATAGCATGAAATTTGTTTTAGTTTTAATGTTTGTAAAAAAATGGGCGGAATACAACCCCCAACCAAATTTGCAGCATTCGAGAAAATTTGAATCATATCTCCTGCAGTGTAGTTGGAAAAATCTGCAGGTTGTGTATATCAAGTTTGAAACACCTGTTCTACTCATCCGGTGACGACGATCGGCATGAACTCCAATAAGAATAGGGTGCTTCGGGGTTTCTGGAGCCAGGGAGCAACTACGTATCATGTTATTTGGTTGGAACACCTTTGCTGCTCTCTGGAACAACAGAACTTAATTCATTTGGAACCATTTTGTAATCGTGAGAGGTTCAATAATTTTTAAGACGAAATTTTCTCAAGCAACGGCTTCCACCATTTCTTGGTAAGTACCTGTTTTTTTATTACTAGTTAGGCATAAATATAATGAATTATTTTATCTATAAATATCCAAATTACCACTCTTGGGCTTGTTGTTGTTTGTCTGTCAGAGGTGGTCCAGTTATCCGAAAATTTTTCAAAAAAGAGGTAATTGGGCAATCCTATTGCAGTAACTGGATCCAATGGAACTCAGACACCCTGAGAAATAATAACTACTACAAAATACCTTGAAATGAAAGAAGGAGCTTTGATTGAAAAAGAAGAAAAACGTCAAAAACGAGAGGAAAATGCAGACAGGAAGAGGGAAAACTTCAGCGAAAAAAAAACGAAGAAAGGGAAAGAACTGAAATCACAAGAAGTTTATTACGACTCTTCTAGTGATGAAAATATTTGTTATGCT
The DNA here is from genome assembly GCA_038088585.1 of Chrysina gloriosa. Classification (NCBI taxonomy): domain Eukaryota; kingdom Metazoa; phylum Arthropoda; class Insecta; order Coleoptera; family Scarabaeidae; genus Chrysina; species Chrysina gloriosa. The sequence continues at coordinate 20,780,743 of CM076093.1, read as the reverse complement.
TATTCTATCCAAGAAAGTGAATAAGACCACCTCGAAAGCTTCCCAGAGTATGAGGATGAAGATAGAATTACACCTACACCTGGTGAGTTTTGTATCGCCAAAATTTTTGGTCAAAACGGAGAATAGCTTCAGACTATTCGTAGCAAAGGTTTTATAAAAAGAGGATGAAGGCTACATCGTTCCTTTTCACAAAAGAGATTCTCGGACAATGCAATTCAAAGAAACCGATGAAAAGTCCTATGTCAGAGAGTTTGACATCGTACGGAAACTTCCACAACCGGTAACAAGTAGTTCAGCTGTATTTAATAATATGATTGGTTTTACAGACCTCAGTGATCTAACTAATATCCACTAAATTTCAAATTCTCCCTAATATAAGGACTCAAATAGTAATTGTTTCAACTCAATTTTTTTAAATTAGGTAATTACTTAATTTGTGATTTATTTCTTCATTTTTCCTTTTATTTTTTGAAATTTCATGGTAAGAAATGGTTGTAATTTTTCAGAATTTTGTCTAATTTCGTGGTAGGAAACGGATTTCTTTAATTAAATGTATATATGTATATATATATATATATACGTATTCGGATTTGTTCTTTGCTCCTGTTTCCCAACGCCTTTAGTAGGTTCCAGATACGTTCGCGATATGTGATTAAATCAAACAATTGACCATAGCAATATTTTTTCTAAGTTAGTTGAATGTACAACAATAAATCCGCTTGCTACAAACATTTGTTGCAGTGCTCTCATAGAATGTAGCCTGGGGTGGTCCAGTCACCCCAAATTCACGGGACAATGGGCCAGTAGGACAAAGAAAGTTATATAATGTTAAAAATATACCTTCAACGGTATGTAATATGTTAGTCTGTTTACTGCTAAATGATCATGCAATATTGTGCAGTCGAAAATTGCTTGTTACTTGTCCTAAATTACAGTTTTATGAAGGTTAACATAACCCAGTTAAAACAGAAGATTTTAAGGCGAAATGAGAAAGTGACATTTCTGAGGAGTAAGGTCGAGTCGTGTTGGAATAAGTCGCTGTAGGCACTCTTGTCGTCGTTGATTGAGGTGGAAAACTCATCTTTAGAAGGCAAGGCTATTCATCCATATTAGACCTGAAAATAGTAACTGAGGGCTAGAATTATTGTAAGGAGCCAGTGATAGGGAAACTTAAAGCGAACATACCTATGTATGTTATTTTTACATTGCTAACAGTTAGGACCAGTAATACAAAAGTGAGTACAGAAGATGATACCTTAGTAATAAATAGCAATGGCGACGGTACCACCACAACAAAGGACTTCTCAAGGACGCTAACCAGCGCTTGCGCCAAGTAATGCTAGGAAGAGGACCGCGACTAGAGGACCAAATTGCAGAAATCTGCACAGAATGCGTTAAAAAGGGAACACTATGCATCAAAAGTTACATCTGTTCAGCACCCTTCCATAGCGGGAAGAATACAAGGACGGTAAAGCTAAATTTAAAAACGGTACAAAAGAAGCTAGAAGGATTAGCTGGAAAACGGTCCATGAGAATGTGGATAGCGACATCAGGGGGTGGTTACAGAATAGCGATGAAGAGTGCAACCAGCACTCATTATGTAAATAATCGAGGAAAAAGTAAATCACCTTCTTCTAGTACATAAAAAGGTGGCATTGAACTGCACTATAGATGTCAGCCACCTCTTAGCATTTCCAACAGACGAGTTGAGCGTGGTCTGTGGAACATTTAACTCCATTCTCGTTACTAGCGGAACACGTGTCCCAGAACCAATAAATAATTGCATAATGCGGAATCCACCGATATTCTTTGAGTCAGTATCTCACAAGTATAATTAGGAAAAACTAGGGAGTCAAATTACACAACTTTTCTGTAACAGGATTTGACATTTACTAGAATTGGAAAATCTACACGAAATGCAAGTAGACAAATTTCAAAGCTCTTTGAATTCTAAATGTAAAGGGCATCGTACATTTTGGAAATTAAGAGAATTTGGGAAATTACATCTATTTTGTCTGAGTCTGAAAATCTATGAGATATAAACAAATTCGGTGACTTTCTCAATCTTAAATGAAAAGAAAACCTTAGGAAGCTCAAAATGATCCCTAACTCTACTAGAAGGTGGAAAATTTGTATGAAATCTAGATAAATTTTGAATGGAATTCAGGTAGCGTTCCATAATAAAATTGGAGCATCTAAAAGATCTACACCTGTAAATTACAGCACCTCGTGGATTTTAGGAATGTTACCAATGCAGCGCAAGTATAACATGCGAAACGCCATTCCAGTTTCTGCGAGAAATTCTCTTTTATAATAACAACTGTTTTTACTTTTTCACAATACGATGGCAATGGAATTCTATGCGAAGGCCGAGTTTGTAGTTTTGCGTTTTTTAAATGTGCGTGTTTACATAATGGGACAATGAATTACATACATACCCGATGAGGGACGTAGGTGTACGTGTACAGCAAAAATATATATTACGAAATGCATTTAAGATAAGCAAAATTTCCACATACTCACACGTTTCATATAATTTTTAGACAAAATAGTAAATATCAAATTCTTTGTTTCCAAAGTTATTGCGAAAATCTAAACTTTCTTATTTTAAGGCGACATAGTTTAGAATGAAAATACGTGCGAAGAATAGTTCTTATCCTTACCGCACTAGTTTCGACTTCAACAAAGTTGTTATCTTCATTGGAGAAAATACAAAACAAAGTTCCTAAAAGAACGCATTCAACCCCTCATAACAGACAACGAGTGAGGCGTTATTTTTCTTGTCTTCTCGTCCATTGAGGATGACAATTTAGGTGGTAGGAGGAGACAAGAGTAAGAACCTTATGATATCGTATTTCAGGCAATCTTGTGCTTTGAAAGCGTACACGATTTACACATAAAAAATTTCCTGCTTTTAAATCATATTTGATTCCAATTTTCTACACTGCTGTATTTCTACCCTTGTTAGGCTACGTTGTCGCCAATCAAGCACGTTACAACCCTTATGCAATGTGATCGTTCAAAACATCATTATTATGAAGCATTTCGTTCGAATTTGTAACGCAAATTCTCTTTGAGGGTTATATAAAATAGGAAATAATTAGAAATAACACAGTTCTATAACAAACTTGCTAATTTTAAGCAGTCGTTAAAAAGTGCTGTTTTCGATATTCTTTGTGTTACGTCTGCTCTTTCTTAAAATGTAATAAAATTGGAAACTTAAAGAAGTTTCAGGCGGCGCGAGGTTGTTTCTGTAACAATTGTAACAAAATTGATAATGACATAAAGAGACTAATTTTATCCAATCCAAAAGAGCTGCTTTCAGTGTTCTAGAAGATATTACGTTTTCAGTACGTACAATAACAAAGGAGTCAATGGCCGCAGTCAGTAAGAAAATTGTTTTCAGGATTAAACCTTGTCATAAAAGATTTTCCAATTGATTTTGTAATTTGAAATATGATACGGTTCAATCCTGGAAACAATTTTCTTACTGACTGCGGCCATTGACACCTTTGTTATTGTACGTACTAAAAACGTAATATCTTCTAGAACACTGAAAGCAGCTCTTTGGATTGGATTGGTTTTTTTACTGACTCCGGCTGTGGTATTATTATTGTATTAAAAACAAAATATGTTCAAGGATATTGAAACCAGCTTTCTTGAACGTTTGAATAAAATTAGCAATTTTGTTATAAAAGCTGTAGAAATAACATGGTAACGTCTAAAGCTTCTTATAGTATGAAATTTATGTATGAATTTTATTACATTTTAAGAAAGCAAAGTTTATTCCTTTAAAACATAATAAAATCCCATTGGAGGAATTTTAGAGAAACGTTACTGTTAATTTTTTTTCAATGGAATTTTTGGTACTGAAATACTCAAATTATGTCCGTATTTCTTTTTTCGTTTAGAGTATAATGTTCTTTTTAAAACGAATTATTAGATTGCCACCTAACAGTATCTGCATATTTTCACGGATGGAACTTAGTAATTTTCAGTTATCTATCCAATAACAATTTATGTAAATGCTTGCACGTTGTGTCCTAAATTTGATTATTTTACAGTTCTAAGTAGAATTGAATAAAACGCTGAATGTTCCTGTGAGTTCTGGGACTGGTATGTTGTAAAATTGAAGACAATTTTCGCAAAAGTAATCAGAGAGTTTACCAGGAGTGAGAACTGACGAATTTTGCTGGGAAATGATATCATTATTTATCACTCGCAGAATGTGTTGGTGCTTTCGTAATTGATCTAAGATTTCGAGGAAAGCCAGCATATCTTGTTCAAATGGCTCAAACTTAGAGACCCAAGTACGTGGACACTTTGAAATCATCGCAAATCATCAAAGGACGAAGGATATTGTAGTATAGTAATATTCAAATGGTTAATTACCATTACAAAATTTATCATTTATTACAATTCAATATATCGAAATTCACAGTAAATGTTGGGATTATGGATGTTTATTTTGAAAGGACTTTGGGTTAATTTTTGGATTCTATTTATACTTTTTCGATACCACGCACACTACCTTTTAAGCATTTTATTAACCTACAGGTGTTAGCTTCTTATTTTAACTCCAGCCAGAGACGTTTAATGGGAGAAAGAAATGTTACTTAATTACTATAAAAAGCATCGCTTAAAAGATAGAAAAGCATTGTAAACATTCAGACACATACATTCAACACTCTCACATCACAAGAATTCCTAATAACCACTGGATCTAAATAACCAAGGATACATGGACATTAACAATACAGGTTTCTATAACAACCTTATGCCTTGGATGAACTGAAGTCATGGTGAATTAAAGTTTTCGTTTCGTGGACAACGGAGAAATAATGTAGTATAGTCCTTGTTTCCCGAAAAAAAATAAAAGTTTGTTTGGTTGACGACGAAGAAAATTGACAAGATAGATAATACATATTTTAAACAAAAAGTTTAAAATATATTTTGGAGCAAACGGGTTTTAAAGGAAGTACCAGTGAATACAAGAACCTCATCACTCCGGAGAAAAAGACAAAAAGGGAAGAATCCATTGAAAATAGAGCCACACCTGAAAAATGAAGTTAGGAAAGGGAAGAATCCATAGAAAATAGAGCTGCATCGAAGAAGGCATTCAAGAGAGGAGACATAGGAAGAACCATCATCGAATAAAAGAAATTGCACTCACACACACACAACACTAGGTAATTATCTTTATTTTATGTTAAATATTTCTCAAAATTTATAAATATAATTTGTTATAATTTATACTTTTTATATCATTAATTAAGAGCTAGGCCGGTGCAATTTTGTTTAAGAAATTAACTAAATTCTCAGTACAATATTCAATTATATCAGGAATTTTGAAATGAGATCTACACCTCGAGGTCTGCCACACACTATCAATTTCATAGGTAAAAACATCAATCTTTCAGAAAAGTAAACCAAAGTTAGTCCCAGAATCATTTATAAATGAAAGCTTTCCTGTAAAAAACAAACAGAATTTAAAAGATACAAATGAAAATCTTGTTATTAATGAAAGATTTTAGAATTACGTTACCTTAAGAATTTCGATTTTCTTTTATTTCCGTAATTTTAGTCACAAGTTGCAGCGTTTTTCTTAAGAGGAATTAGTGAAATGGAACCAACAACTTTTGCAAGTCGCTTACATAAAATATATCAATTTTTAGTTATATATTCATTCATTAGCAATTTAAATGTTCACCTGTCGTGCTCCACATTCAACTATTTTACAATTCTAAGTAAATGAAAATGGGGCTAGAGTATTATTGGAAGTTCTACATTATAAAAGGAATATCGTTACAATTCTTTGGCCATAAACAATTTTGGAACACAATCCCTAAGAGATAACTTGGGGGTTCTTTGGCGTAAGAATAATAAACATAGAAATCGATATGAAACGATAAAAATCGTTTCATGACAAAATTTCAGATTTTAATCGATTTCAGGAGGACGTTACGTTCAGAATTTACGACTGGATTTTCTTCAGACGTTGAGTTATTAAAATTTTTGCCGTAATTTTGCCCATAAGCGGATGCTTTCATGCTAAACTGAAATCGGTGAAACGGAGCCTGAAAATATTTATGCGCTAGTTAGATAACGTTTATCAATTTTTAGTTATTCATTCATGCATAACCAATTTCAATGTTTACTTATCGTGTCCCAAATTCGACTATTTTAAAATTCTAAGTACATCCAATTGGAGCGCTTATATTACTGGAATGCTTAAAATCTTAAAAGGGGCTTCAATCATATGGTTCTAAACACACAATCCTTGAAGGATACACCTATACGAGCCTTTGAAGTCGTAAAAATAGTATAAAAATCGAAATAGGGTGATAAAAATCTTGCCACAAAAAGAAATCTTAAGATATGCTGCGTGTAGAATTTTTGATCACAAATTTTTTGAGTTGGTATGTAATTAAATTACAGGTATTTCCCTTGAATTAACCGCAATTTGTGATGCTCGTTTTAAGTAAAAGAAAATGAGGCGCAACCTAAAAATATTTGCGTGCCGTTTGCTATCTAAACATTCATTATTGTTAGTTATGTATTCATGTATTACTAATTTAAGTGTTTACTGGTAGTGGCCCCAATTTTGCTTTTTTAAAATTCTAAATAGATCAGAATGGCCCGGCAACGTTACTGGAATCCCTAGATTGTAAAGAGGAGACCCTGAGTAGTTTGGGAACACAACTCCTGAAAGGTGCCTAGGAACATTTTGGTGTCAAAATATAATATAAAAATCGAAATACAACGGAAAAATAATTTTCAGAACATAAGTGTGGATCTTAAGGGACGATAAATGTACATATATATTAAGTTTTAAGAATTCTTGTTTATAAATTTCTTAAGCCGGCTAAATGCTGAAATTGTTTCTGTAATTTTAGTCGTACTTATAATGCTTTTATTAAGTCGAATTAGTGAAAAGCAATTGAAATGCATGTATCCGCACACCGTCTAGTTTAAGATTCTTAAAGTTGTTCGGTACCTTTTTCAAGATCGCTTAAACTTAAACTTTTTGATTGGTTCCAAAACTATTTTGAAAATTGTATATCTGACCTTTAAAAATGCTGTTTGTAACCATAAAATACTAGTTTCTTACAATGTTAAGAGCTTCTACAGCTTCAAATTTTTCAATAATAAATGAAGAACCAGTAAGTTTATGAGCTCGAAATTTTGTATACCGTATATTCGTTACGATAGTTGTGACTTATCGACGAGCTTTTTTGTAAATTCCTTGTTTATGTTGAATTTAACCTCAATTAAAGAACATAAAAATGACCGTGAGCTTACGGTCACTTTTGGACTTCAAGAAAGCAACGATAATAAAGGAATTTACAAAAATGCTTTTTTACATTTCTTAACTACCGTATTGAATATGTGGTATTCAAAATTTCAGGCCTACAAACCTGCTGGTTGTTTACTTATTATTGTAAGAAGATTAGACCTGCACGAGCTCTTAAAATTGTAAACAATTAGTATTTTATTATTATACATACATCTCTTAGAGCTAAAATATACAGCTTTTGAAATAGTTTTCGAACCGACCAAAAAAAAAAATTAACCTTAAGCCATCTTAAAAATAAGTAGGTACTGTAGGTAAAGTTTTAGTAATGTATTCATTCATAATCAATTTAAATGTTTATTTAGCGTGCCCCAAAGTTTACTGCTTTAAAAGTTTAAATCATTTTCAATAATTTTAAACAATATTGTAGCTGCTAAAGGGAGCCTAGGAGTCATTTCCTGGAAATTAACATAAATATCAGAATACAACGGCAATGATCTATTCAGAGTACTAAAATTGTAGGTTTGAAGGTATTCTGAATTAGTACGATTCAACCTAAACATACTTTTATGACATTGAGATGGCCAGTTTTTTTGTTGCATTTAATTATTGGCAATTTAAGAATTTACTTATCGTGTGCCACATTATAGGTACTATCTTGAAATTCAAAGTAACTTAAATTGTGAATAGGGACATCGTTACAATAATTTCGTTTGGATCTGATTTGCCATAAGCTGTAACATAACACGCCATAGAAGCTTTTCGTAAAAAAAAAAACTCTGAATACAATGATAAAACATTTTTGGTAACAAAATTGCAGATGCAAATTTTTAAACTGGATCGCGTTTAAAATTTTTCATTATACATTTTTTCACACTTCGAGATATTCAGATTATTTGTGTGATTTTTGTCGCAAATTGTAGTATTATTCATCAGAGCAATTCGACCTAAAGATGTTCATCAATTCCGAGTTATCCATTAGTTCATTAACAACTTCAATATTCCTTTATCGTACCCTACATTTTTATCAAATACTAGAAACGGGGCGTTAGCAATACTATAATTGTTCAAGTTGTAAACTGCAAAAACTTTCAAAAACTCTTTTCCGTGTGGAGCGCAGTTTTCGTTAACATATCTCAACATTCGCAAATATCTATTTCCTAACTTCTTGCAACTTAATCTTACTAATATGCCTATTCCACGCTGAAACTTCCTCCTAAACCACAAAGACGGAAAGACGTTAACCGAAATTCACCGTTCGAAACACCGCGCGTGGCGAAAAGACCGGTTACCGTACGCGATGTTTGGGGGGTAAACGACCCTTAAACCTGAAAGCTGAGCTTCAACTGAATTCGTGCGAGCTTTGGCGCGTTTTCAAGTATCGCCGCGTTCCACTCTGATTAGAGGAACGAGTAGACGCACGCGCATCGAAAAGCGCACGTTTTACGAAAACGTGATAAGGATCGAGGAGGGATCGGGTTTAAAACACGTGGCAACATCTGGTGGATGGAGGAATAACCGCGAAGTCGAGGAAATGTAGTGCTTGTAGTATAGGTGGCGCTTCTATAGTTTCGCAAGGAAACTTCACTGGGCATCGGTAAAGTAGATTTCGGTCGGGAAGGGATTGATCAATATTCTTGAGTAGTATTGGTTGATTTGAAAACAAAAGAATAGCGAAAACACCGCATATAGAGATTTTATAAACATTTAAGCAATAAATAATTCAAGCGAAAGATTATTGAATGAGAGTTGAAGGCAAGTGATTAACTAATTGTTAATTTATTATAAATGTAACTGATGACGTTAAACGTAGATAGCGCAAGATGAACCTAATAAAAAGGTTAAATTCGAGTAGTTCAAATAATTTCCGCCAGAAAGTCGGGTAACGATTGGCTCCTGAAATCGGCCAATCATTTAATGAGTTGCTGGGCGGAATGATTTTGAATTACTCCAAGTGTTTGTAAACAAAGTACGATATAAATTTCTTCTTCGTTGATTGATTGAATGTGTTTGAGGATGGACCTAATTTAACGAACGAAATCTGTGCTATTTTTCAAATAATTTGTAAAATACGTTTCCCGACAACTACGTTATCATCTCCAACTTTTTCGAATGGTTGTAACAGTATAGTACTTGAGTAACTATCAGGAGATGTTTTGGCCTTTTATGCCAAAACATCAAGCAAAAGGTTTCTCTCGAATCATAACTACGTTGTATGTTCAAAATGTATTCGACCTGCCATGTTTCCTCCGAAATGATATTTGGTAGGGAGTTGTGGAGCACCCTCACAAGCAACTTCTGGCATTGATAAGTACGATTGTGGGGTAGTGTGCTGGTAACTCGTGGCGTGTGCAAATTTCCCGAAATGACGGAATGACTGGAACAGTGCCACCGCATTAAATTTTGTCAGAAGCTTGATGATACTCAAGCGGACACCACTTTCTAAGATTCAGCAACCTTTCGGCGATGATGCCATGGTTACTACACAAATCAAGCACTGGTACAGTCGGTTCAAATCTCGCCGCACGTTCTGGCAGACCCACAACTAGCCGAAACGACCAAACTATTCAGAAGGTTAACACTTTGGTTCTGCAATACCGTCGTATCACTGTTAGGGAATTGTCATACAAGGTTGGGATAAACATTCCGTGCATGCTATCGTGAATGATGATTTTGGGGTTTAGGAGAGTGGCCCCAAAATTCGTGCCAAGGTTGCTACCAGCAGAGAAAAGGAACTGCGTGACTAAGTTGCGTAGGATATGCTGGTTGCGGCAAATAATGATCCACACTTTGCGAAGACTGCTATCACTGGTAATAAGGCGTAGGTTTATTGGTATGACCCTGAAACAACGGCGCAGTCTTCCCAATAGAAACATTCAACATTTCCGAGGCTAAGAAGAAGAACGGAAAGTTCGCAGCAATGTGAAAGTGACCATGGAGTGGTTCACCATGAGTATATGCCTCATGGATAGACCATTAACAGGGAGTACTACCAGCAAGTCTTCCATCATCTTCGTGGTGCCGTTCGGAGCAAAAGATACTGTATCTGTGACCCGCGGGAATTTGGCGCTGCATTATGACAACGCATCGGTACATTCCTCTCATATGATTCAAACTTCCTTGACCAAACACAGCATTCCAGTTGTTCGTTAGTCTCCTTATTCTCATAACATGGCTCCCTGTGACTGCTGCCTGTTTCCCATGTTAAGAATGCCGTTGAAAGGGAAAAGATTTGACATTTGGGGGAACACTATTCAAAATGCGATGAAGCAGCTGGCTCGTATCCCAAAAAGTCTTCCAAGGATCCTTCCAACAGTGTCAGTTGTATTTTGAAGGCGATTAAGCTTTTATATCTGTAAGTAAACAGTTATCTTTTCCGGCCAAAGGTTGGATACATTTTGAACAGACCTCGTATTTCTTATCTTTACCTTATCTTTATCTTTACCTACCTAATTTGGTCAGCCTTAAATACATATTTCGACAACTAAGTTGTCGTCTTTCGAGAAATCACGAAATCTAACGAAATCGAAGTGGTTGATTTCATTCTAATAAAATTTTCAAGTTCTTTCTTCTACAAATCGTGACTTTCGAGAGACATCAAATTTGTTTCTCTGGAGTGAAAACTAGTTATTTTCCTTACTGTAGTATACTGGATAATTCCAAATACGAATTTTGACAACTAATACGTCATCCTCAGAGAAATCATCAAGTGTAAAGGTACCAAATCCAAATTTTTAATTTTATTCTATCAAGATTTCCAATTCTTTACGTGTTGTTTGACATTTTTATCAATTTTTATCATTTTTATTTATTTTACAAGTTAGAAATTCGAAGAAAAAAATTAAATGAAATTAATTGTCGGGATGACCAATTTTTGAGCATAGTCTGCTGTGGCAAGAACCAACTTTGCGAGACATCAACCTAGGAGATATTTAATCTGACATATTAGATAAGACGCGACAAAGTAATGTGTTACATGCGGGCTTCAGTTAACATTTGCACTTAACAATTTTAAAGTTGACACGGCGGGGCGTTAGCGCAAGCTTACGTATTCAAATTAACTCGGGGATAACCAGTTTTCGGGTCGCTTTTATAAAAGAAAGCGTTACATCTCCACCCATGTTCCCCAAAATTACACGCAAAAAGAAACGCAATCACAACAACATACGTGTGTACATTACGAATGTTCGTTAACTTCACAATATATCGTGCAAAATCTAAAAGTCCACACGAGTGCGACTAATAAATTGGCCAGCTTCCGTATTATATTAGGATAATCCGATCTGGCTTTTCGGTTAGCGAGCTTTAAGCAGACTCATTCCCTTGCATGAAACCGTTACACCCCATTTACTAGATCCATCAATTTACGGCGAAAGGAGCGCGCCGCGTGTACTGAAAGCTTTCCAACGTCAACATTAAATTAGAAGAAAAAAGAGGATATAGAGGATATAGAGGAGACAAAGCTCGCTTTCTTGGGATGTATCGAGTCTTAGGCGTACTTTATCTGTAGTTTTATCGTATTTATCTCGGCGGTTAGGTTGTTTAAGGATGTACATACACGTATGCATATGAGTGCATTAGGTGGTTCGGTATGGTTTGTAAGAAATTATAGTTCGCTTCTAATGGAAAGGGACATGGTGTGGTGATGAGTAGCCAAAGTTGAGCTCGTATGGTTAACACTAAAGTGAAAACAAGGAACTTCTATATGTACATATATGTATATGTAATATGGTTTCTGTTAAAGTTAGAGAATGCGTTGTTTACTACTTATTATACAGGGTGGGGCAAAATGAAAAGACGTTTTTGAATTGAGAACAAAGCAGCTGTTTTTAATTTAAAAAAGTTTTAATTTCTCACACAAGTCAATGTCAATTGCCCTAAGTTCTGTTGTGGTGGCTTCTTTCAACTTTTGTTGATTCGAGGTCTATCGACTTAAACCTTCGGCTCTAGGTGTCTCCATAAAAAATTTTCACATTATGTGACGCCAGGGGAACGAGGGGCCACCGCACATAACCAAAACGGGAGGCTCCCGCTGTATGTGCTGGGACACCATCTCGTTAGAACCAAACATTTCTTGTGGTAATTCTTCGTCGTCGCAATTCTAGGATCAAAAAGTTTTCCAACATGAAAACATACTGCTCGGAGGTTACAGCTACAGTTGCCCCTCTTGCATCTTTGGTAAAAAATAAGGTCTAATCATTCCAAGATGGCTCACGGCGCACCAAACGGTGACTTTTTCACTGTGAAGTGGGTATTGATGCAGTTTACGGGAGTTTTCTGCTCTCCGTTTGTTAACGGAACCACTCAAATGAGCCCATCATTATTACTAATTCATTTTCATCAGTAACAATGGTTTGTATTCTTTCGGAAAGCTGCTGGTATTGTGCAAGATCTCCTTCATTCAGGTGCTTGTCAAGCATAAGCTTACAGGAGTGAAAGTGAAGGTCTTTGTGTAGGATTCTGCGAAGTGTGCCACTACTCATTCGGAGTGCTGTACCCCGTTTTCGGATAGAGATCTTTGGACTTTGAATTACTGCTTGCCTCATACTTTCTACAAGAGCCGGTGTCCTTACACTTCGGGGACGACCTCGAGGTTTTGGATTCGTAGCCTACGCTATTGTTCTAAAATTACGTACCCATCTGTTGATTGTATCACGTTTCGGAACTAAATTTTTAATAACAGACTCGCTCGATTTCACATACTCCTCAACTGTGAACGCACAATGCTCTCTTGCCCAGATAGCTATTGTGACTAACGATGAGTCCTCTTGAATCGAATGACGTCAGCCGGATCCTCTATCTCCTCTTCCTCGTGTGTAGCACCAATTTCCAAAACGCCCTTCATTTCCGTCTCACCCTGTATAAGAATGTGTTGAAAACTATGTTGTCCATGTCGAGAAAAGGAAGAAAACGTTTAAATGTAGTAGGAGAGAGAGAATATATGGAAAAAATAAATATGAAATGAAGAAGACGTTGAGAGCGAAACATATCGAGTATGGCCAAAACGAAATCTTGGAAAGGGGTAATGAGAATCGTAAACAAAATACTACAAGCTAGTAGTAAAGATAGATAATGATAGAGAAAATTGTGCTTTAGGTAATCATGAAAAAGAGATGAGTTAAAGTTGAGACCACCAAATGCATGAAATGAGTAAAGTTAAAAATAATATACCTACTGCGCAAAACCAAAATATTCAAAGAACACAAAGAAGAAAGCAGAAGAAAATACTACAAAAAACTGCCAGGTGTGAATTTTCCTGGAAATTGGTACCTTTATAAAAGATTGTTGGTACAACGCATTGGTGCTGTTGAAATAAACCTAATACTTTAAGGAAAGTAAGCATGTTGCCTTCCAATTGCTGAAATTCAGACGTTTGGCCTTTGCTATGTCGAATCCAGCATAATAAAAAGTAATAGGAGTGGAACGGTGAAAGTGGAGCGAAATAAGTTGAGGAGATTGGATATAACCATAATAGTAATGAATTTAGACATTTATATCGAGTGATGAGAGCAAAAAGGAACACATCAACTTAAAACTATGATTCTTTTTACAAAGGCAGGGATAAGTTTGTATAAAAACTGACTTGATTCGGGGGACATTTTTATCTTGCTTCATCGAGTCAGATAAGGTATGGTTGGGAAAGGAGAAATCCATTTCTTCTGATGAACAAGATGAATGGGAATTTTACTGGTTGAGATTGGAGCTTACGAGTACTAATGCCTGAACGAATTCAGATATTTAAGAGCTTGTCCCAAAAGTACATAGATATCATAACCAGTATTAATTGCAACGAGAATCTAAAATTCGATGTAGTATTTTATTGTAGTTTACATTTTGGCCACATTAAGATCTATGTTCTACAAAACGCAAAAGTACGAGTAATTGAGAAAAGTCAGCAATAACCCGGATAATCTCAACTGAAAACAAATTTGGACATGACTTTCCTTCAAATTTCGATATTTTTAGCAGAATCTACTACAAATTTAGAAAATACTATTAAATATTTAGGAAACTCACTTTAATTTCATTAATTTAAATTTAAGAATTTCCTTACATCAACTAACTGATACTCTTGGACAATCTACAGTTGCAAAATTTTATTCATTTTTATAAGGAAAGCTAGGCTAATTTATTCGATACACAGACACTCGCAAACGATGCTGACAATTTTTTTCTTGATTGGGCTCTATTACATCGTTCGATGCAGAATCATTTCTTTTTAGATGTATCCGTGTTGTATCAAAAGGATTTTGGACGAAATTTATTTCTGGCCGATAATGTTAGATTTATACACGCAGAACAAATTCCCTTTTATCTGCGAAAAGAAAATGATGATGACTGGTTGAATGAATTTCTTACTAAGTATTGATGACAGGTCTTTATTTGCTTGCACGTCCATGTTACAACAACACTTCTGGTCCAAGGCTAGTTACGACATCTCGTTTGGAAAATATTCAGCTATGCGTTTCGACAACCAAGCTATCGTCATGAATAGGAAATGAGGTTAATTGTGATTTAGTTGAATGCGGTTGTGCATGTATTTATATACATACATATCACGAGATCTTCTCTTTTGGAAATTAAAATCTACACCTTTGCAAATAGTGGAAACGTAAATCTATTAAAACTTCTCAAAAGCTTGTTATTTTCCCGGTGAAACATCGCGCGGTAGAGATGGAGCAGGTAACATGCACTATCACCGCAACTACCGGAAGTTTTATTTAAATTAATCGCTCACATCCGACCACCGCTCCAGTTTCGCATCAGTGTAACTAATAGGACGGATTAGGTATTCATGAACTTTGACTGAACAGATACGGAACGGTTTTAGGTAGAAATTAATCGCGTTGGAAGCGCCCTGCAGGTTCTTTCTACAAATTTACCAAGTATTGCATTCGTTCATGTAGAACAAATTTGCAGAAATGATGGTCTGTGAGATAGTAAATGATTCGATTTTTCTATAATTTACGCCCTCTATCCAAAAAGAAAAGCAAGCTTTTGGATAATTCTAATGGTTACTGTTGATGATCGTAGTTATAATGCTTTGAACGTTTTCAATAGTACGACTTCTTTTCCGAAAAATGGAGTCAAGTGTGTTCACTCAATTGGCTGCAGTGAGAAATTTTTAATTTATGACAACTTGAACTGTCTCTGATTGTCGTTCACCTTGTGGGAACCGAATTGCGGGTGTAATGAAAGCCACACTTTGGCTTCAAAATATTGTATATAGTTGATTTGGTAGTCAACTAATTCTTCCTCAATCGCTTGCATGGACGATATCCTTGAGATTTGATGAAGTTATATACACTTTACACATTAACGCCTGACATTTTTAGTTTTACATATAAATTCTGTATAGAAACGAAGTAAGCGAAGTGTTTTCCTCCATTTCCGCTTAAATAGTTTCGACTTAAATTCAGTTGTACTTGTTGAGGAGGCTCTGGTTCGTATTGGGTTTTATTTGTCAGTAGAAATGTGTCTAAAGTAAAATTATTTGATAACAATGCCCATGGAAGCTATTATTGTGGTCAAAGTTGCGTAAAGTTAATAACGGACGTAGTCAACACTTTGGGGCAAAAACTTTAAGTCGCAGTCAAAGATTTTATTCGAAGGAAATGTGAAACTGGTTTCTACACCAGCTCGCCTGGACAAGGCCGAACACGACCAACATCAAATCGTGATGACAGATTTATTTTCAACGCTGTTGTCCAAAGTCGCCTTATTACTGCAGATGGGGCCAGTAACCGCGTGCACAAGGTGAGGGATGGTAAAGTCAGTGAGTGTACAATTAGAAGAAAGTTAGGCGAAACACAAATTAGAGGACCAGTGCAAGCTCCAAAACTCCTCATTTAGTATCGAGTACCACGTCTTCGCTTTGTTAGAGAATATGCAGATTCGGCGTTGGAACAATTCTCTTGGCAGATGGCTTGATAATCTGCTTAAGAATTCCAGGCGGAACAAAGAGAATGTACCGACGATCGAGGGAGAGAGAGATTTGTACCTTATACCACTGTGTGAAGAATGAGTTTAAGTGGAAGATCGGTCATGATCTTTGGCTGTACAATGCGCATACGAAACTAGTGCTAATTAGTAAAAGTAGTACCAATTCTGTTTTACATTAGCGATGATTTCCCGTCCAAACATTATCAGATCCGTCATAGAATATCTCTACGCTGTCGGTATTTAAAGATGGAGTGGTCAAAACAAACCTTGGATTTGAATCTTATTGAGCCCTCAAAAGAGTGCTCTCGTACCTGCATCAGTAACTTTGCTGGAACTGAAAAATGTCGTGCAACAAGAGTGGGAGCTAATTCTTCAACGTGATATGCAACACGTCATCGCTGAATTACAAAGGCGATTAAACGATGAAATTAGGGCAAAGAGAGGTAACACCCGGTATTAAAACCGCAATTGTTTCTTCGTTTAAACTGTCAAAACACTATTCTGGTGAGGGTAATACCCCACGTCTTTTTCAAGGAATAGGGAAAACTCGAATCGAAAACCTAGGGTTTTCTTCTTATGAGATGTAAATGTCATTGGAGAACCCATTCCAGTACCAAAAATTTGTTTATAAATTTTATTTTGATATTTAATATATGTAGAATTTACACAAAGTTTCGAAGCAAGGATGAATTCCTCTTTTGGAAGATCTGTAAAATATTCTATGGAATTCCATTTTTTACCTAAATTGTTTACTGCTAAATCCACAGGAATATTAGTAAATAAAGAAACAACATCTAAACTAATTAATGCGACATTATTAGTAGTTGTTTGATTTCTAACTGAATCTCTACAAATTCCCATGAATTTTTCATATTATATATAGTTTTACCTACACTATTGCTTAAAATTTTAGATAAAAATTTGGAAAGATTGTAAGTGGGGGAATTAATACTAATTGCGAGTGGACGTAAAGGAATATTATCTTTATGTATTTTAGGAATACCGTAAATTCTAGGAGATATAAAATTTACAATTTTTAAATGCTCACTTAAATCTTTGGAAATACGTTTTTCTAAAAACCAACTATTTATTAGTTTATTTATTTCATTTTGTAATTTATTTCTTGGGCCTGATAATAATACCGAATAAGTTAAGATTACCTTCCAATAAAGAATTCATCTTAGCTTCGTAATCAATCTTATTCATAATTATTGTTTTTTTCTCCTTTATTTGATTTACTTATTATATTATTATAATGTCTTTATTAGATTTTCTTTTTGTTCCATTAAAAGCATTTTTTAAGATATTATTATTATTTTCTTTATATTTGTAATTTGCCAAAATGTTATCAATCTTTGTTGATAGTCCCCGAATAAAACAGATATCTTTGTTTATACATTTATCTAGTTATAATTCCTCTGATGAAGGGGTTCCGAAAACGTTTGTAGATGTTCTGAGAATACAACTATTATTATAATCAGCCTTGTTTAATTGACATAATTGTGGTACAAAAGTATCATATAAGATTAACAATAAAATAAAAACTGGATCAACTCAGTGTTTTCATCTCATAATTTGTTCAATTTCTTAGGGGTTTTTATTTTCATTAAAGTTAACTTAGAGAAATCTTTAGATTTTATAAAGTGGGCTCTTGTTTCTGCCGGTGAGTGTATATTGTTTCGGTAAAAGTTGCCAAATTTAACATAATCGTAACCCTACAGACACTACAATTCAACTTTAAATGAATAAAGTTTTATAACCATTTTACACAATACAAAGAAGCACTACCAGTCTTTCTTCTTATTTTGAGTTTGAAGTTTGGTTTTCTCTTACAATTAAATAGAAGGTATACATATAGAAGGGACAAATGATTCATTTCTATTTCTCTTAGGGTTAAAACTTTAAAGAACACATTACCTGTCATTAGTTGTAGAAGTATTCTGCCGAGTGCTCCAAGTTTCCAAACTCGTACTTCGTATGCTGAGTCTGCGGTGAGTAGGTGGAACAATCGCCGCTCTTCTACTTCCCCTGCCTCGTTCCCAGTGCTCGGTTTTCGAACGCGGTTGTCGGACACTCATCCCGACAGCCGGATTAAACGGAAGGATGGATAGTCCGCGTGTCCGTTTCAGAAGGACGTGTGGACTTTGTCGGAGATAAACGCAAGAATTTAAATCTGCATCGGTGCACGTCGGACACTTCTGTTCGTCGTTCTTGATTAATTATTGTAATTTCGAAAAAGTCGTTTTAGATGAATAACTATTAGCGGTACTTGCTAGTTGACTAAATATCGTTTTCGGAATCTCTTTCTCAGTTGATTTTAATTTGAAAGTGCTTTTAAAGAATGATTTGTAACTTATCTTGAAACTTCGAATTCTATTTGAATTCTACTCATATGATTCCTCGCGTGTGGATGAGTTTCTTCAAATTTGTTGAAGTGTGAAATGTTTCGAAGATAGCTGTAGAAATGGAACCATGAATCTGAGGCGCTTAAAGAATTGAAAGGGTTAAATTTAGATCTATAGATGTTAACCCATTACAGACCACCGTGAAAATAGTATCTCATAGAGGGCATCGCGCCCAGATATATTCAAAACAAAAAACAAAAATACGCATTTGCGCTCATAATTTAAAATGGTGAATCAGTACAACTGGATCAGAAACTTGGACAAAAATTACATCCAAATCCGTATTCGGTAGTTTTCTTGAGTTGCTGATCTATTGACTTTACGTT
This sequence comes from Chrysina gloriosa, assembly GCA_038088585.1. Lineage (NCBI taxonomy): Eukaryota > Metazoa > Arthropoda > Insecta > Coleoptera > Scarabaeidae > Chrysina > Chrysina gloriosa. The sequence continues at coordinate 20,761,775 of CM076093.1, read as the reverse complement.
AGCTTGTTAATTTACAAAATTACTGACTGTAGATGGCGGTTTAAAATCGACCAAAATGAAATGTAGATGAGGTGTTGTCTTGTTCTCTTTTCTTGCATGAATTCGCACAGGACATACTCTACATAACATACATTTCCATCACGTTCAGGCTCGTTACTAAGGCTAAGACCGAAAGCATTTACTTTTTACACGAGCGACCATAAAAGTCCCAAAACACCCGTTCTTATAGAAATTGGCCAACTTTTCAAATTATATGATTCGCCATATTGGTTCGTTATCTTCTAAAATCCACGTGGAGTGGTAATTGTGGATGAATTACGATAGTTACAAAACTAACACGAAAACATTTGCTCCATAAGATGACTTTCTTAACTTTTTTAACTGCACATCGGTTACCGAGCAGAAAGTAGAATTTTGGTAGATTTTGGAGCGCCATCTTTTCGATCCTTCTATAAAATGCGAAACTAACGCCAGATTCACTATCAGCGACCAAAAACGTTTCTAATACTGATTTTAATAGTAATTTGCAATACTTTTCCAATTTTAGATCTGCCATATTGGAAAATCTAAGTGAGATGGCAATTTCTCGACGAATTCCGATAGTTGCGAGACTAATGCCTCAAATCCATCCCATAAAATAACTTTTTCATTATTTACATATTATTGCAGAACAGTTAGTGAGAGGATAGTCGGATTATGGTTGAGCATCATCTTCAGTCCGTCATTTCTTAAATGCGAGATGAAGAACATATTCGTTATCAGTGATTCGCATACCGATTTTCATGTAATTCGTTAACTTTTTCTACTTTTTCAACCGCCATTGGTTGGTGCCAAATTTGAATTTTGCGTGGAAATGCGATTTTTCTTTTATGTCCCAAAATGTGATACTATTCCGGATCGTGTCTTCAGCAGTTTCACGGTGGCCTATAATGGCCTAAAGGATTACTTCGTATCCATCTACACTAGGTGAATTGCTGAACAAACAAAGACTATCATGGAAATTGGGTTGTAGTGAACAACTGCTATTGTGCCAAGCCAACAGAACTGGTTTCTTATAAAGCCATTCTCATTACAAGCGAGTAGCTGGACAAACGAATAAGGGCCTGAATGAAAGAAATAGGAATAATTGAGAGAATCCAAGATAGGCGAATGTAGTTTTAAATGCTCGTCTCCGAAATCTCAGCCATTTCACCAGAATACAAAGCAATGCAAAACAGAAGTGATTTATTGAAAACTAAAAGAAATTAAAGGAAAATAAGGAAGAAAATAAATTGGACATCACAGTGTGAAATAAGTGTAAGTAGAGTAAGTTTAAGTAGTTTGTCATAAAGAAGATGTAGAAGTAGAAAAAGTAGAATTAGTGATGCAGCGTTTTCAGAACACTTTTATGCTGTTGTTTTGCTGATGCGCCAAAGGTGAGACAGGAAGGTAAAGAGACTTCTCTGATAATACAACTCGCAAGTGTTCCGAAATATAATTTCTAGATCCGCTCCAATTTCTTCTAGTGTACGGTTTTGATCGGAAATTGCGTTGTTGTTGTCCCCATATCATTGAACTTAAGAAAAAGTCCTCCAATCCCGTTTTGGTAAACGAATTCCTCTCAAGCTGTTGTTCGCGTAATTTCTTGTAGAAGACTTTAGCATAATCTGCTTGGATTTCCCAAAATGCTGACGGTGCTGGTAGTGGTTATGATTCTTAAGAAGAAGTCTAGCAACAAGTTACGCCTAAATTCCTTTTTCCTAATTATTCATGCAAAATTCGTCAAGAAGATGTTGGTGATTGGTGCTTAAGTTAGATTCAGGATTCTTAGCAGCATATAATCATTTCTTCAAATTTTCTGGGTATTCTTGAACTTAGAATTCGAATAGGAATATTGCGGATGTTGAATTTTCAAATCTGGTGTGATAAGAGTAAGAGCAAACTACTTTTATCCATTGGGGAAGTATGTAAAATTTGAAATTATTTTTAAGAAAATCTCGAGGAAGCAACCATAAATGAAAAAAAATCTGCAAAGGACACTAGTTATGTAATTTCTACTATTACCCACTCACATTAAAAATTAAAAAAGCAACTTGAACCTCCAAATATTCAATCCACCTGTTCCTTTTCCAACAATTTTACACTTCCTCAATTTTTTTACTCCCGAAATACACACAAGAATCTAATATTCCGCCTTGCGTTATTCCTTCCCTTCCCCGTATTGCAATCCCTCGAGAACTGAAGCGATCGTATCTCGCGTATCTCGCGACTCAAGTCCCCACTAAAACGACTAAAGATAAAAGGAAAATCCCCGTTAAAACACCGATGACTAGTTAACGTTCGTTACACGGATATCGGTGGATTACTAGGGCAGTTTTCCGAGATCGTTGAACGTTGAACGGGAGGCACACACACGGTGGCTGATGATGATGGTGTCATGCGCTATTTCACCGGAGAGAGGTTCCTCTCTGCCGACATCAAAAGCTTTGAGGATTATTTTTACATTAATGCTCGCTGCATCCTTTAACGAAACTGACAATGGGAAAAATAGAGGTGAACGTCGAGGAGAGAGTGGGACGGAGGAAAAGTGGTGCGAGAGTTGGAAAACGAGGGAGAGAGGGAGAGAAAAACGGGGTTGATATATTTTCGTGATTACGCTACTAGTTTGTTCGTTTTTTGTTTGTTGTATATATATTTCAACCCGGCGTGTTTTCAATAGGGTGAAAAGAACGGTTGGTTCGGGGAGGAGGGAAACAGAGCTTTTAATTAGCGGTGGGTCTGTTACAGCTTTCAGATGGAATTGGAGCAATAGTTAGCCTGCGACTATTTTATATTGCGAACAGCTTATTAATAGTTTATGAATGATGATATATTCTACAATGGCGTAATATTTGATTTATAATTTGTTATGCAATAGCAATATTTCTATTTCGTTTAAAATCGTGTGACAATTTGTTTGTACTACGCTAACTGTCGCAGGATGTTGTTTTCCAAATGTACATATGTAATAATGATAAAAAAGAAATGGATTAAATTCTTCTTCTTGGATTTTACTTAAGTTAAGTGAAGTTCACCACCCTTATTTAATTTCCTCAGAAAATTTTACACTTAGCGTTTTATGTATCTTTTGAGGTATCTTTTGAATATTCTAGTGTGCAATATCGTTTAGTATACTTCAGCAACTTGATTTAGACAGACGTATTTCGCCACGCCCCACGACTGAACTTCAAAAAACTCTCATTTTCCTTTTATTAAAATAGGATGTGAAATATTAAGAAATCGTTCACTCGTCGCTTAATTCTTCCTCACTCAATTGGACGGACAATTTGCTTGAAATTTGATGAAATTATTTACTTCTATCAGTCTAGTTTTTATATACCTCAACCTCTTATGATTCTCAAACATCTTATAAGGTAAGCATCCATTATTGTATCTTTTGATGATTTATTGTGTTTGGATAAAGAGTACGTATTACTCCACTACAACTGGGTTTCTAGCGAAAGACATTTTATACGTATCAAATTTGAAAGAACCACTGCGGGTGTTAAATTTGAGCCCTAAAATAAAATAAAACTGCCTATAAACAGGTGGATTTCAAAGACTGCGGAAAAGATCTTTGAGGGCGATTCAAAAGTGTTTAATGAAAATTAACGAAACAAACAACATCATATCCAACCTTCCACTTTGCTGTAACTTTAGTATGTTATCAAATTTGAATGACTAGATTTCATTCATTTTTCTATTTTCTTGTGCTGTATTTTCAGCTCATTGGATTCGAAATATCATCATAAAAGATTTTGAATTTGGTTAGCTTATTGATGGCTTGGAAGTTTTGCTTGAATTTCGAAATCATCATTCTATGCTAAATATAAATTATGTTCGGTACTGGCATAAATTCTCAGAAAATGTATTGCCTTGAAGTTTCTGTTGCATATCCAAAATTTCGAGTATAGAAAATGGGTTAAATTGGTTCTGGCTCATTAATGGCCATTTCTCATCAACGTTAAATCAGCTGGACTTAACATTTACTTGTTGTTGTTTACAAGATTTTGCCTACTAATACAATGTGTTTGCTTGTAGTGTGTGCGCAGTGAGTTATTTTAATGTTGGTTGGTTGTTTGGTTGTTTTGTTTGTTATTATAGTAAATACGAATCTCCCTCATCCCCATCCTTTTTTATCAACATTTATGTAAAGTTGCTTTTAACGTCGTTAATTTTAATACTGGCTTAAACTTTTAATGTTTTGCTATTTTCAAAATTTGAAATTTGTTCATGAATTTAGGTTACTTGTAGTTTCGACCTCGAACGCAAATATATTTCGATTAATTTTGGCACTTTCCGAATTTGTCAATGTATTTAGAATTGATTACTTCTAAACTATTTAGTTCCTTTCAGAAATTACCTTCGAGCTGAAAGCTGGTTCCTTTCAGTCGCGTTTTGAAACGCCGTTCAGGAGTATTTGCTGTGTCCTGCTGTTGAATTAAACCGTTAAATAGCTTTTGTTTATACTCTCGTGTGTATGTTTTAGTCAATAAACTCTGGGTTCGTTAATTTTATTTGGTTATCTTTGCGATTTTTAACAGTACCCTTTAAGTCCTAGCGCATTGGTCAGAACTTCACTGAGAAGAAGAGAAGACGAAATAACTTCCCGTGATTTTAGGAACCGCGCTGTCTGTTTGACAACCCATTGTACATATGTATAATCTAGTTCTTATTCTCGTCGGTGTATAAACGCCTAATTTACCTACTTATCAACCCACTGTTAGTGGCAATATTTTAATTGTACCATCCGGAATAACGCTTTTGTAGATGAAAAAAAGAACCTTGGTTGATACCCTAAGTTGTACTAGCCGGAGAACGTTTCTATCTATGAAGAGATTTTACCGGACCTACTTGCCACTGGCTTCCTAAGGGCCTTGTTTCTTTCATTTCGTATCCTCGAGGGTCTTAAGGACTCAGATGTTTATTTGTGGGTTCTTAACTCTTCGGAATACCGGTATAAAACGAAGCACATAGTAGCAGCTCTCACAGAAATTTGTGCAATAGCCTGAATAGCAAGGAAAAATTGCAATATGCCACTAATTATCACCGAAATTTTAGAATAAATGAAATTTTTATTATTTCATTGAGAAATAAGTTGGGAATCATTTCCAATAAAATATATCGATTTTCATAATAATTTTAATATTATACAGACCTGGAACGAGTAAGAATTATTATTTATGATTTCCACATGATTAAATTCAGAACCTCAAAACACAAAACAACCTAAATTTCAACGAGTTCGAATTACTCTGCGTACGTTTTCTAAAACTACTCGAACTTGAGGGCATGCTTAGAATTCCATCAACAATTTTTCATACTGGTGCGAGTTTTTAACAAAATCCAACGATTTAAAACTTTTCTTTACCGAATCACTTCATCGAGAAACATGTTGAACTAGAATGACGATTGCAACTGAAATTTCCCGACGAGCAGTTTCTAAAATTGATGTTGTTGTAACTTCAGCAGATCTGCGTGGAAGTGCTCCCTAGAATTGAAAGAATTTGTTGGATTTCAGCAAATCTCGAAATAGCTTATGATTTATATATACGTATGCAAAATAAGGATAACGTTGTAAACATCTTTTTACACTACTTCTTTGTTCGCAGGAATCTCCGTTTACCAACCACTCGCATTCAAAACTGAAGTTTAACAAACGTGCCCGTGTTTAAAGTTACCGCGGGTTGCAGTGAATGTTTCAGTACGTCGTTTTGAACATTTTTGGGAAAATTATGCTACCGTAACCTTTATAGTAATAGAAACGCATTTTACAATTAGTTAAAGTTTCGTAATGGCTTTGTTGATTTTGTAACTTCATAGGTTCGTTCCAACACAATACAGTGCATCGTCGGTACACGCGCAGAGCAAATTTGGCGTTCCAACGATTCACAAACTGGTTTTGTGGTGTGTTGGAACGAACCTCATATGTGCGAATTGATTCTCACGCAGTTCTCGATTTCCTCATTCAAATCATACAAAATCGACAATTGTAACGGAATAATACGATTTTAGTCCCACGAAAATTCCATTATATAAATACAAGCAAATGACGCACGAAGATACAAACGTACTGTATGTACATACACAAACTCGAATTATACGTTAGCGACAACCGAACTCGAGGAATAGTTTGATATTATTTTAATTGCCGTCCCGAACTCGGTAGTTCGGTTGCAAACACGCGAATTTGCGGTGAAATAATTAACGTTCGCGTTTTAGTTAGTTTTCGATCTTAATTAGTGTCGCTTTGCAAATGTCGACCTCCGAATTACCCTTTAGCTGGTCGCCCACAATCAAAACAATCCTAAAATTGTGCCCTAACGATCAATTAAGAGTTAAATGTCGGGTGAATATAGGTAATGTTGGGTCAGATGTGATAGAAATTACAAGTTTTCGGATTTCTTTGATGGGCATTTTTAGGTTAATTACTACCCTTTCTACATTTTCCAATCTACTGATTAGTAACAAAATAAAATACATCTTTCATGATGGAACGTAGTTGCTTTATTGGAAATGGCATTGTCCATTTTATCGATGAAATTATCCTAACTTTCAGGTAGAACCACAAATATTTAATTTTCCGTAAATCTTTTGAAGTTTCTTTGTGAAAAGAAAGTATGTGTTTATTCCCATTTTCTAGTTCCCCGTTTAAGCTCAAGGAAATTTCTTTTTTTTTCGAGTAACCGTAGGTCCAGCATTCTTTGATGTTTTGCCGTGTATGTCCATATTATGCTACTGATAATGCTATGTAAGTCGAAACATGCTGCCATCCTTGTCATCGACATTTTATATATTTAATTTTCCATAAACGTTTTTGAAGTTTTTTGTACATCGGACGAAGACTTTTGCTCTTATTTTCCATTTCCCATTTAAACTGAATGAATTTTTTTCTCTCGTTTTCACCTTCATACCTGTACTGCGTAAATCGTATATAAGCAGATCGTTTTCGAGATCGTTCCTACGAATAAATTTTCGATATAAATAGATCTAAAGCACACGTACACACAATGAAAGGTTAAATCCGCTGAAGCTGTGTATCAGGAAGCTTCCATTCCAGGCAGTTCAATCTAGCGTGTTGTGTATTTGAGCATTCAATTAAATTTTATCGCAACACATTTAAAAGCGAGAGACAAAACGCTCCGGGGCTCGCTGTTTCAGCGTCGGCCTTCGTTGTTTAGAGTAAATTATCTGGGTTACACGTGGCCGAAACTAAAGGGGCAATAAGAATTGAAATTGAAGACGTAGTTTCCGGAAGAAAATTTTCTGTACGAACATTGCGAGAATACGAGACTTTGGTTTGTTAAAATGTAAACTTTCTGAGTAGCGCTGATTTCAACGCACGTAAAGCAGAATCATTTGAAGAACGATAAATAAATAATCCTCATTGTTTTCATAATTTATCAAAAAATTTCTGCAGCGGATCTCGTGTAAAAATCATATATTTAACAGCTACATACGCCCGGAAAAGTTTCTCCATTTCTTTTCTCTGCATCTTCCCGTGTCTGTACCACACGGAAACAATTGAGGTCAACACAATAGTGTTCACATAAGCCCCTTACGCCACGCACTTTCGCATTTACCAACTTGAAAGCGTAGTTAAGTGATGTTTTCCATTATCCCGTTATTTATTTTCTTTCCGGTATTTTCTACGTCTCCGCTCACGCCCTCGGGATGACGCAATTAAGTAAATCCCGTGGAACGAGAAAAAACATCGAATGTTAAACGAAATTTACTGCGCCTCGGGACTAAATAAATCGAATCTGAAATTTAATTCCCGCCTTCCAACGTTAATTTCTCAAATTAGCTTGTAATTAATTCGAGATTGTCTACGTATATAAACAGTCGGGCGTTCAGACTTCCGTTGTTACGAAATTAAACGCTCAGATGATGATTGCTTGATGAGGTAGACGAAGCGTGGATGGTTAAATGGGATACTAAATGCTGATAGATTCTGATTATGTCGTCGTGAGCATCAGTTATTTAACATTAGTCGATCAAAACACAAACAAAAATATCGAAGATGTGGGAGTTATAACAAGAAAGAGATAAATTTTTATTTCAGTTTTCTCCATATTTCCTCATTTTTAATTGAGCAAGATTTGTGTATATGTACATACGCGAGTATCTATCTAGATTTGCTCTTATGACATACTCATATATACGAGGTGTGTAAATAAAGTAATGAGACCGATTCTTTTCACTTCTTTTATTCCAATAAGATTACAATTCAAGATTGTCTTCGTCAAAGTAACTGCCTTAAGAAGCCACACGGCGCTGGGGACGGCTCTTCCACTCCTGATAACAGTGCTGAAACTCGGGTACTGGAATAGCCTTCAGCTGGTCAGTTACAGCCCCTGAATGTTGTGTAGTGCCCCAAAACGACGTTGTTTAAGATGTTGTTTCAATCTCGAGAAGAGGCAAAAAGTCACCAGGACCCAAGTCGAGCGAATAATGAAGCTGAGCAACCACATGAATGTTTTTACTGGCCAAAAAACGGTTAACTGAAATTGCTGTGTGACAGTGCGCCTTATTGTAGTGATGCAATGCCCAGTTCTTTTTGTTATTTGGTCTCATGTGCATGCCTCTTTTTCAAAATCTTTCAATAACCTTTCGATAAAAGTGTTGATTAACTCTTTGGCCTGGAGGCACACACTTTTTCTGAACGATTCTTTGGCTATCAAAAAAGCAGATCAGCATACTTTTGATCTTTGACTTGCTCATCCTTGCTGTTTCCGGCCTTGCAGAGCGTGGATTACACGCGAAAGTTTCAGTTATACTGTGGCTAAATCTGAAGCAAAACCTGATCGTACATCGTTGCTCAAAATTCGTGTCACTCATTGTCAGAACGCACAAACGAAACCTACTTCATTGATACAATCGCTACGGACAAACAACGTAACTCTCAGCGAGTTCCAACTCGCGCTGATGGCATATCACATGTTAACCTGCCTCCTCCCCAACTTGGGCGTAATTAGTGTTGCCAAATCGAACACCACGCTACTAGTCCCATTACTGTATTTACAGCCTCGTATGCATCTGATAGAGTTTGAGTCAAGAAAATAGACATAGACATAGAGAAGAAGAAGGTATCTATACATTAAAGTATTGAAAGCGAAACGATCTTAAGGGTTGAAAAAGATGTTATTGTTTCAAATAAAAATCAAATGAATAAAATAAAGGGATAAGAAAATGATTATGGGCAATACAGCTACAAATTTCATTTCAACAAGCATGCAGAACTTCTAAAAATATACGAAACAAAGAAACGTAAACGTTAAAGGTTTCTAATATTTATTGTAAAAACACAACAATATTCTTTCGCTGTACTATAGCTTCATCAGGTGGATGAAGGATTATTATATATGTTTTTACAAGAAATATTTGAAACATTTTATGTTTCTTTATCCCTTACAAATGAGCTTTAATATGTATCTTCTTCGTCTACTGAATATTATAAGAATATCATTTTTCGACATAGTTCTCGCGTACTTCCAAAATATATCGAGTAGTCAGCTACGCATGCATGCACGGTTATCTTGAGTTTCTAGTCTGAGGTGAAGGAACAAACTTCTAATCTTCTCCTGACTGGACAGACATTTTATTTGTCTTAGGGTGCAAGTTGGAAGGTGAGCCAATACCTCCAGATTCTGAAGGATTTCACCAGTGCGACCAAGGAGTAGACGATGTCTACCTCATATCTTGCAGGTTTTTTCGGAACAGCAATGGCTGTGCTCCCTTGCGTAAAATTGGTCAGTGCTTTTACCATCGTGATAGTGGACTTTGAAAGTTTAATAGCAAATAATTTTTCATTTCCTAATTTCCGGTGTCATCCATTTTGCATTATGCTTATTAGTTTAAGTTTACATTTATAGGCAGGAAAGCTTATACTGTGATAATATGTAAAAATACTTAAGAAAGCAGTAAATACCGCATCAGAGTAATTACATTGGTAAACAATAAGCCACGTTTCATTTTCTAAGTGCGCTACAAAGGTATTAAGTGAGTTAACACAAAATTGTTGCCTGTAAATCGAATCTTCACCAATTCTGTCAGAGGAAGGTACTGTTATATCCATAATCTAAGCGTAGTGATCTGACAAAGTGTTGTCAAGATATAAAACTTTGTAACAGTCTGTAATATTTACAAAAAAGTTATCTAAAGCAGAAGAAGAATTACCAACAATTCGAGTTGGTTATTCTATTGTCCAATACAAATTGCAGCTATTACATAATTCACAAATTTGGTGTTTTATTCCGGATTCAGATAAAAAGTTGATGTTCAAGTCACCATCCACTACAATTAGTTTATCTTCACATACCAGTTTATCCAACACGTAGGTAAAATTTTCCAAAAAGATCTCAAAATCTCAAAAATATGGAGGACGCTACACCACCAAAAATAACGTCTTAATAGATGACGTCAATTCGATCGCGTACATAATAGTACTATTTAAGTGAAATTGCCTAACACTGCCCAAAACACTAACACCAAGGTTTGGAATTGCGTAAATAGCAACACCATCATGTTTAGTAGCCTCACGGGAGTCAGATGGTATGAGGTTAAAGTTATGTACTTTCAAGATCTTAATTTACTTAGCGGATTTCCAGTGTTCAGACAATAGCAACACATCGATTTTTTGTTCATGTAAAACTACACTAAGTTCTGAAATTTTACTACTCAAGCATCGTATATTTTAATGCATAATTCTTACTTTTGTTTTTCGTGTCCCTTGGAGATGTGTGTGATAAAAGACGATTTACATGGTAATTCTCAGGCCAAAATTCAATAATTATCGACTAGAAACAACTACAAACCCAAATTTAACGTTTTCATGTCTAAGGCTGTTTCTTTGAATTGGTACGGTTTAGTTCCTTTCGATCTTATCCAAATCTTTAAGAAAGATCCTGTTTCTTACAGATTACGTACGATTTTCGGCGTGAATCTTCAAATCTGTGACCGTTTCTAAATTTGCCCTAAATTATACGCGACCAATACCATCATCGCCCCTATTCAATTCTACCCAATTGATTCAGCACAACTTGCTAACGAAAACTTTCGACCCGAACTTTTGAAAGGAGAAATAATTCCAAACCGTCGTTTTCATTTCGCAACTGATGATCCCTCTCGCTCTCGTAATAACGTCCCGCTTGATTCGACTTCGAGAATCGTACGACAAATACGTATGTATGTATGTATGTGTACATTCCGGCTTTATTCAGAAGACGCGCACGCTCTTTCCCCCTTTACGATCTCTAGCTAGCTACTTACCCCGAGACGACGTTGAGCAAGTCCGGCCAGGCTAATGTCAGCAGCGAGTCCCTGACGAACACCTCCCAAGAAGTCAGATGGGACTCGCTGAAAACCCTCTCCGATCGTTGCAGACGCGGTCGCGTTGTTCTGGCTTTGTTATCCATCCCGCTTTTGCCGCCTCGTTCACCTGAAACGTAAAAAGGGAACTGTGTCGTGAGGACTTTTCTTTCGTCTTAACGATCAAGAAAATATGTCTGTGCTCGGGAACGAAGTTGACAAACAATGGGGGATGGGGGAAAAAGGGGAAAAATCGGTAACCTACATTTTCTTGCTGATGCTCGAGTGGGATTAGGGATGGGAAATATCACCGGAAAAATTCAATAATGACGGGATCGAGATCTTTGTAAGGCAAGAGTTCGGATTGAAGAGGAGATGGAAAAGTTTTAAATGTTTCTAGAACTTTGATATGTAAAAATGTATAAAAATTTATGAAGTTTACTACTTCGATATTTAAAGTTATAAAGGACAAAGGATAAAGACGCAAGTTATCAAACCTTTGCTTGAATTTTTATTGGAACTACGTATATGCGTGGACACTCAACAGTACAAGAAGGTAAGGGATTAAAATTAAAATTTTCATTTCGACCTCGTAATTTAATGTGGCAGAATTTTTAAACCACTTTACTTCCTGGAGTAAGTATTGAATCTGAGCTTAGGGGATGCAATTAAGATGCCAGCTTCCTTTCAAATTTCTAGATGCCAATGTTTCGCTAGCCAATTTCTTCATAATGCCTTCGATTTGGAAACAGGCTCTTAACGTATTGGTTCTGCCTAAACACCTTTCTGGCGAGGAGTTTAGAATTTAGTTGGGACTAAGATCATCAATTGGATATGAAGAAATCAAGTTCCGGTGCGAAGAAGAGGTGTGAATATTCCCATTAGTTTATGGTTCCGCAAAAGAGATACGCCGCATATATTAGTTAGCTTTGCTTGATAAGTCCAAAGGAACGAACTTCTCAGCTCACTAGTTGCACATCTTGCAAAATAAAATAAAATTTGAAGTCGTGGTACAGGTCCGATTATTCAAAACATTAAACAATTTTTAATGTAAACTTTAAGTTCTACTTGAACCTATAAAACTATTTGCTATGGTCTTATTAGATATACACAGAAATTCCGATTTTTTCGAAATGCTTTTCTCCAACATTTTCAGGTATGGCGTTCAGCTACGCAACTACCCAGTTGTAACATGATCAACATTCAATTGGAACTTAGAAGTTTAAAGTGCTGATTTGTTTAGCGAAATACTTGTTCCTAGTGAGGTATCAAGATTTTGCTTTTAGCTCTCAATGCAAATCTGCAAGATAAGAATAAACAAAAAAACCATAGTCGCAAATTTTTCGAAAAGAAAGACTAAACTTTGATTTCGACTTTAAGTTAAATTATCGATAAGACCAAGGTAGAAAACCTTCGCATTTCTGACTAAGATCTCTCATTTTATAAAACTATAGTGTCCAAGATTGTTACAGACAACGATCTGTTTAAGAAATTAACTAAAATTTAATTTAAATTAGCTCGATAAATCCAAGATGATGACCCTGACCGAAATAGTTCAAGTTTCAAGTTTATTCCGCGGGGTATCCAAGACTTTAACTACATTTTGAATTGGTCTTTAAATGAAATGAATTTTGCAGCATTCAAGGTAATGCATCTACACAAAAGTCGCATAAGTTTTGGGGACCGTCCAATTCAAGGTCATTGTAAAGACAGATCGTAGAAACAAGCCAAATCTTGATTTGGACTTTAAGTTCTGGTATCGATAAGTCCAAGGTGAACCTTCCAACTTCTCAGAAATCTTGCCAATTCAAACTAACTACCAAAAGCTGTCAAACTCTAGCATAAACTAAAACTTAATTTAAACTTTAATTGCAAAGTTTGGATTAACCTATTTTCAAGCTAGTGGATGTAATAATATCCGACAAAAATGAATGTCTTTCAAAAAGTCTGCCCAAGAAGTCAGTAAGTTTTGAGTTTGAGTTTAAGTTGAATTAAGTTGGGATCCAAGAAGTTAACCAATTCTTGATTTGGACTTTAAATTGAAGTTCAGAAAGAAGTTATCAGACATGGTTAGAGGGGAATATTTGTGCGAGAAGTTTCTCAAATTTTGATAACCTTTAGGTTAATTTACATTATCAAGTTTGACGTAGTGAACCTCCTAATGTCTGACGATGATCGCAGTTTTTCGAAACTAAATTATTTCAGACTGTCGATGTCGCAGAGAAAGGCTTATTTAAGAAGATAGCTAAATTTTGATTTTAAATTTCAAATTAAAGCACCTACATATAAATCCAAGTGGATTCCCTGACAAAGGTTGCCTATGTTACATGGTAATTCTCCTAAATTCAGGCGAAAATCGCAAATTTTTCCAAATAAATTAGCCAAACTCATCGCGTAGGATAGCTTTTCTAAGGAGTGAACTAAATTTTAATTTGGAGTTCAATTAAAATTAATTTCACCGATAAGTCCAGAATAGTGAACGTCTGAATAATATAACCAAACTGACCTATTTCTCGAAATGATTGTCCCCAAAAAGGAGTTCAAGAAATTAGCCAAATTTCAGCCCAAATAATTTTCTCAATTTACCTGATGGAAATTGCATTTTCTTAAGCCAAATTATCCAGGATTGTCGCAGAAAAAATGGGGAAAAAGTATGGGAAAGCAAAATTTTGACTTGGGAATTAAGCTAATTTTGCATCGATAAGCTCAATGTAGCAAATCTCATCATTTCTAACGGAAATGGCATGCCTTCTAGAATGAAATTGTCCCAGGTTATTGCTGAAAAAAGTGTGTCCAAGTACATAGAAAATATTTGATTTAAGTTTTAAATTTTGAAATTTTCTATTTGGTCAAGTGGTGACCGATAAGAACTGCGCCTAGTTAGTAGCGTTTGGCTTTCGTAGGTTAAAGTACTGATGGGTTTCGATTATTCTACTGCCTGATGAACGCTTTAAAATTTTGATTTGCATGTACGTGTTAGTAACTTAATCAGAATTATCAATAACAATAAAACCTGCTTTACATAAAGCCAACCCGAACTGTAAACTTAAGCAAGTTAGGCAAGTGGTGAAATGTGGTGAACCTACGTAATTACTGGGCGGTCTAGGAAACACCTACGGCAATATAACTTTGGTCGTCAAAAGCCATCATTAACTCGTATAAAATTTCGTGACTTAAGCATTTTCGGGAATGTATGAAAATACAATTTTCCTCCCCATACATTCTGATATAGGATGTTTTAATAGAAACGAATTCCCACATGATACTGGTATCGGAAAATACATTTCGGAAGCGTTACTGCGAACACACCGAGTCCGCCTGAAAATTCGTTCTGCGACCGTAAACAAAGATGGAATTTCTTTCAAATTAAAATCGCGTATCGGACGTGGGATGTTTCCAGCTGTATTAATTCGTAACGACCGGTAATATCCCGGAGCTTAATCGAAAAAACACGTACTATCTACGTTGATTATAAATATGCGTGCCGGCAACCGCAAAACGAACTGGACTGGACATCGGGCGCCATCCCGCCCGTACCAGTTTTAATCAGCGATATTACTGTTAAATGTGCAAATGCGACCGATGCTGCTGCTCGTCGAGGAGATTGATGGTTCTCGAAATACAGCTAACAAACTGTCGAGCACGATCGATGATCACTCGCGTTCTGGTATTGAAAGGATAGGCCTTCTTGCTGTAGAGTATTCTACAAAGTAGATCGATAATTTAAAAGATTCAGGCATGTTCTTAATGCAAAAAAGGTCGAAGGAGATAATTGTTTCGATCCAACTGATCTTGTCCTGCTCCTCTAAGCCATTTCTATGATCATCGTTGAATTTAATTTAGTACACATGCTGCACCATCGATATTTGCATGATAATGAGCGAAGTATTTGTAGAAGAAACGCAAGTTTACCGCAGGTAGATCGAAGATAGGATTCATAAATTCTCGAAAACGCAAGATATTAAATTTTGTACGGCATAGGATTATATTGGAAACCGACGCGGCGAACGGCGAAGTTGTGCGACGACACGAAGAACTTTGGTGCGCGTCAAACGGAGTTGATTTGACATTCAACACGTGTCTAACCGATCCGGCAATTTTCTCAGGCATCCGGTTCGGTACGTTCATTACCGCTAAATTGTGGTTTAATATTTAAGTCAATAGATGCTCGACGAGGAAGCGCGTGTACTACCTATCATCAGCGTAAGATAGAGCGGGAAATAATGGGGGTAGTTTTCCTTATAGGGATTGTAGATAATTTGGAAGTTTTTAGGTTAACTTCTTGCTTCTCGATTAGCGTACAAATGATTTTTTTTAATTCCATTATGCAATGATTTGAAAAGTTCATAAATAAAAATAATTCTTGCCCTTACAACAGCGATTCCTTGGATAGGCATGTCGCCCGTGTCAGCCTCGGTGGAAAACAGAAATGCTGTTAAAGGGCACACCTGAGCATCTAACAATCGATATTGAAAGCATCGGCAGTGGACGAATAGTTTATGGGCTGACGCAAGCCTCGCCAACCACGCAGACAATATTTGTCTTTGAACATATTGTTTATATGACGTTTATCTGATCATGTGATCGATCAGGTGTTCATTACAAACGTTGCTTCGTCTGAATTTGATGGCACAGACCTGGGCTATACCATTTGACATAAACCACCGGTTCAGAAAGCCTATCACACATTATCTTAAGAACCAAATCCTAAAGACCCAGGGTGACTTTCGACTCAAATTCTTGATTACTAAATTGATTATGGTCAGTCCAAATGGCTTTGAGGATATATGTAAATACTTGGCTAGGCACCTTAACCCTCCGTCAGTCGCGCGTGTATCCAGCAGATACATGCCTCAGGTAAAAAGTATTTCTCGGCTAATCTATGTGGAACAGTTTCCTAAAATGGCAATTACCGTTATCTCCGTGAAAACGAAGGGACACTCGGAAATGTATGAAATAATATCCATTTATATTGATACTAAATCTGGCGTAGACGTTGTGGGCAACTTTAGCATATAATGTTACTAGATCGACAAGAGGATGGCCGATGATAACATTTTATGACTTAATCAATACAGCCGACATCGACTCCCATGTAATCTGTCAAGCAAAAAATTGATTTACTACTAGAAGAGAATATCTATAAAACTTGTCACCAGATTTATGAGAAGACAAGCTTAAAAGCAGATCGCAGCTAATAAGTCTCCCAATTGAAATAAAAAGTATGCTAGAAAAGTTCAAACCTACTCCTGAAACACAACCAGAAGCTGAGACTTCCTGAACTGCTACAGAAAAGAGGCGATGCCAGTCGTATTATCAAGAAAACAAGACATTTACATTTCTTAAGAAGGAAACTTTTGGTTAGGTTTTTTATTCGGATCTTTTTCTTTTAGTCTAGTCTTTCAACAGATTTTTTAAGGTTTCGACAAAGATTTCTTGATATAAGCTTTTTCTAGGTATTTTCATAGTTGTTTGTTTATACATTTATCTAGTTATATTTTCACTGAAGAAGGTGTTCCGAAAACATTTGTAAACGTTCATTTAAACCAGTCTTGTTTGGTCGACTTAATTGTGGCAGAGAACTATGATATAAGATAGAAATAATATGTAAAAATTGTTTCCATGTAGATGAATAAATTGAATAATTTTTTTATATGAAATTGAATTACACGTTTTCTTTATTACTCTACATTCAGATTTGTAATAATAATAATAATAATAATAATAATAATAATAATAAAAACAACAATAACAACAACAAAAATAATAAAAGTTTTAAAAATTAATAATTTCAGCTGCTTCTTTATGGTACTTTATTGTGAATAGAAGGGTTAAACGAAGACTTGGAAATACATACGAAACCTTTTAGAAGAACATGCACTTAATTTCATTGAATAGTTTAGAATAGCATGATTTGGGCCTTTTAATAAGATAGATGATTTTGTAATCATGAAAATATATAAGTAGTCGTATAAAATCCAACAGTCAGCAGTCGAAGACTTAGTCCTAGATCCAGATGGGAAGATCAGTAAGTTGTACGGTTGTTAAAGAACCAGGAAAAGGTGACTGATGGTACTGAAGGTGCAGACATACTACGACTGTATCATATTGTAGATGATTTGACGACTTGAGAACCGTAAACCAGAAACTTCTCAAATTTGACGAAAAAATTCACCTGACCTGGAATCGAGTTTATGGAGTTTTAAAGATGGAAATCGAATTGAAGCTGAAACGCATGAAAGGCGAGGATGCGGAGAAGAAGCTGCTGTACGAGCAGATGCAGGACGTATTCTACGATCAGCATTAGAATGTCAAAAACGAGATTGAGATCGGACGCGTTGTCAGCGATGACATTAATGAATTAATCTGAGTACCCAAGCAGGAATGACGCATCACGTTACGGACGAGAGTATGCTGAAAATAAAGAAGACTTACGTGGCATTGCTTCAGTATACCAAGAAGTTAAGGAAGGTGATCGTAAAGAACGATAAATGGATAATGTCTGGCTACTAAATAAACCCTCCACATGATTGTCTACGCACTTTGTTTCGTGCGGAATTATCGAATACAGCAATACCACAGTCGCCGGTTTATCTGCCAACGTTAGCAGCATTTCCCGCTTAAGGAATTAGCCAGCTTTGGTTTCAACCACCCACCGCGTTTGATGAGGACGCAATGCACCGCAGAGGCGTTGTAGGACGTTTTGAGGTCTCCACAGGATACTCATAATGGATCCTAAAGTGCAAGCTTTGTAAGAATTGCTTATAGAGCCAATTTGATTGACTACTCAAAATAATTCCACTATATGATCGATTATGTACGCGATCCGAAGTAACCCTTCTATCTTGCCGAAAACAGAGCTTAAAGGACGTAGTCTTAGCCCTAGAATGCGGTTTGCTATTATTAGGTGGAAATCGAAGTAATTACTGCAAGTACATACATACATACATAATCCCGACGTTTCTGACATCAGCCGCTTCCACTCTCACTCCATATTCGCCATTCTTTCTGCTTGCTTCCTATTTATGTTTCTTCTTGCCAGGCCTTTTCCAACTTGGCTATTTCAGGTTCTCGCCGGCCTTCCTCTATTGCGATTTTCCTCTGTTCCCATTTTCCAGATCTTCTTCATTATTCTGTAGTTTTTCATTCTAACCATACGTTTAAAACAACTTAGTTGATTCTCTTCTAATTTATCCAATGTGGGTTGCGTGTTGCACGCTATACGAACTATTTAATTTTTTAACACGGGTATAATCCGACGCTGAAAGGCATAAGGATTAACGAGAAGAAGAAGAAGAACACGGTTATCTCTAGTCACTCCCCTAGCAGCTCGCAGATATTGAATCTCACATGCTTGAATTTTACTTCTATTCCCTTCATATAATACCCACTTTTCACTATTATATAAAAGTGCTAGTCCATACACAGTTTTAAACATTCCAATTTTTGTTTCGGAGCTCATTTGTTTTCTCTTAATAAAACTTCTGTTCAGCGCATAAAACAGTCCTTTTGCATTCGGTACCTTTCTATCTACCTCGGCTTCCATGGCTTCCTTTGTTCTCGTTTCGTAGCCTTTGGTGAGAGCTCCTTCAGGTATGCTGAGTTTCAGAAAATTTCAGTATTTACGAAGAAGTTGATGGTATGGATAACGACCTGTCAATGTTAATTAGTGACAATACAGCAAAAATCCGAGGAAATGTCTACCATTGGCGCGGCCTATGAGGACCTACGAGGATAACACAGAAAAACAGCAGACGTTATATCACAAAATTATTACTTCAATAAGCGTATCAGATTCTTCTTGAATCCTTGGTATAAGCTCCTTCCTTCATAAGGAAAGGAAATCAATTTTTCAAAGAACTTGCGTTTCCTCAATTGAACATCGATAGGAAGCATCCACCTAATGTGCTTGAACTTTACTCTTAGGATCACCAAAATTTCAGTTCCCAAAACTGACTAATGATGAGTGACGGTGAGTCCAGCTGCTTTAAAGGCCTACTACCTTGCCAGCTTCCATTCATTGCTACCATACACCACTGTAGAGCGGGGTTCCTTTTGCGATTTTGAAAGGGTGATCAAGATCAATCAAAAGCGAGCTGCTTGCAACATGATGGCTGTGGGTAGTTGCAATAAATATACACCTTATCCTGTAAAATTAAATATTATGACTGTTCCCTCCATTCTCCTTTTCCAGATTTTGGTGTATGCAAAACAAAATCTCAGTCAATTTGTGAAATTAGGTGAACATCACAACTATCCTATTTCAAAAACAATAAAGAAATTATTGTCATTATTATGATTAATGTACCCTCTACAATTCAAATTTGCTATTTCGCCCGACTTTATCTTCTTCGATCGGTTCGATTAGGTAAGCCAGATTCCGACAGTCATAAATCGTTCAATACTCTATCGATGAAAAATTGCAAATAAAACTTCCATTCCAGTATTTGCCCGGTATCAAATTACACGGAAAGATGTCGCAGATTTCACCGGATAGGTCCGATCATTGTTATTCTTAAACGATATCGAGTAACCACTCCAATAACCGGTCCAAATTTCGCGTGTATAACTCGTCAGAAGGAAACTGACCTTGCATGGAGGGGCTCGACTATTATTTTTGAGGATCACTAAAATTCGATTCCCAAAAATTATCAACCCCCAAACTTATTCAAAACCACAACTGACTACTATCTCTTCCGCTTCTCGATAATTCAAATTTGCAATTTAAAACATTTTAAATATCTGCTAGTCATCCGAGCTTCTCCGAGCATCTCCGATCCGTTCAATTGGGTAAACCGGATTTCGGCGATCATAAATCAATTAATATTCCATCGAGGAAAAATCGAAAGCGGGCCTATTCGACGCGAAAGCCGTTACGTTTCCGGTGTTCGCCCGGAATTAAATTATCCGGAAGGCGTCGCAGATGTCACCGGATTCGGACGGTCATTATTCTTAAATGAAATCGACCAAGAAATTCCAATTACCTGCGACGTTTTTGGCCACACGATTAAGTTTTATGGAGCCTCTGAGGTTTGTATTTAACCAGAGAAAGCTACATTTTGAGTCTAGCGAGATGGAGAACGAAAAAGTGCAGCTATAAAAGTTGATCGTTGTTATTATAGTAAATAATAAAGATAATAATAAGAATAATAATAATGAAAACGAAAAATTGAATGGATTTATGGTAGTGATGAGAACCAGCGAGTTCAAAACATGTGCTTTTAGCCTTGCCACTTTACCCAAGTATCCCCTCTTCTTTCAAATAATATGTAATAGTAATAATAATAGGTGGAAGAGCAAGTTTATTCACATAAACTCGAACCTCGCCTTGAGATTTTCATTTTTGCTTTGTTATTTATGCTTGACAGTATGTACACTTGTTTTCTTTTTATTATTATTATTACTAATACTAAAAATAGTGTAATAATTGTTGAGATTCTTTTACACACGTTCTCTATGTAAGTTTATCCAGAGAACAATAAATTAACTTGAAAGTACTTCCTTGTCATCATTTTATCACGATTTTGCTTTCGACCTTGTTTACTCCCAAACTTGAAACTAATTTCGTGAAGACGTTTATCGCTTAACCGCCATCGACGTTCCATTCTCTGGAGCGAATAAATTTGCTTTCGTCGTGGTCGTTGTTGTTGTTTCTTCCGTTATCCTGCGCGACCGTTCTTGCACTTACGACATCTCGTTTCCGGTGTGAGTGCATCAGTAAGCAAAAGTTTGCGATACGATTAAGAAAACGATCGGTTTCGATGTAATTTATCTTGCTCCATTAGGATACGTGTTTAGAATAATGCAAAACGAATAAAATTTCTTAAAATGCTGATTTAAACTCAACTCAACTTTTCATTTATCTTATCGCAGGCGAGGGGAAGGCAACACAACGGAAATGCAGAAGCAACCCCATTCGGCTAAGGAAATAATTAGAGAGGTGGTAAGTTTTCAAGAGACATGTATGTATGTAGAACTCCGTATGGAATCCAAATCTTCATTTGCTGACGAAACAACGCATACAAATACTGGAAGATTATATTCAAAGTAAGAAACATACATTGCTAATACACTAAATGCTAGAATAAAGTAATGGTTGCTATCGTAACAAATACACGTATAGCGGCCACACTTTTGGAAGTACTTATTACGTCGTCATGTCAATTTGCGCGAATAAGAGTTAACAGAGGCGTAGACAAATAAACAAAGGTGGTTATTATACAATGTAATACCACCAAAACAATAAGAAGATATTTTCAATTTGTCTTGAGAAAGGCAGATGATAATTTCTGTAAAAATATGTGGGTGATTACAACTGAAAAATTCAAACGTCGAAATGTCTAGTGTTGTGTATGAACATCTCTGACTAACCCTCAATCGACGCTACTGCCGAGTGGACTCCTTTTAAATAAAGATGGCGGGTTAAAGAAGATTCTATCAACGCAATTTGGTCTATCGGGCATATAACGTAATACGTAGATATTTCTGAAACTGTGGATGCTGTATCCCTATTCCGTTGGAGTAAGGTCAACTTCCTTTTGAACTTGTTGTGGAAATTCAAAAAGACTTACTATTACTTATTCCAAACCATTAACAGCAGTTTCTGAAGAAAAAGGGCAAGAAAATGCATTTTTGGAATCCTCTGGAAAGAAGACACAATTATTTATAAAGCACTCCACTCACCATAGAATTATGAAGTCCTTATGAAATTTGACTATAAGGAATCTGCTTGGAATAACTTGAAATTCGAAGAGATGTCGGTCCTCAGAAGATTCTAAAATTTCAAAAGTCTTAAGTAATTTCAAAGAACTTCAGAGAATTTACAAGTATATCTGAACACGTTAGTTCAACTTGTCAACTTTTTAATTTTTAGATTTGTAGTTATTAAATAAACTGGATTCACTAGGAGTTGTGAGTTTCGTTTTTAGAAAACATTTTAAGGAAATTTATCTCGTCATCTTGATTGTAAATTCGTACCGTTCTAGTAAATGTAATTTACATTGTTACGACATACTTCGGCGTTGAAACGTTTAAAGAACGCGCCCTCGACTTGACACGTTCTAAAACCTCTAAACCAGACAGACGAGCCAAAATTTAAAACGCCTTAAAACCGCGTCAAAACCTCAAATGCCAGGAAAACTTTTCTGATTTCAACAGACGTGACGTAATGTTTGACTTTATAGAAGCCATTCTCTAGAATAACTTCAAATTCAAAGAGATGTCGGTTCCCAGAAGATTCTAAAATTTCAAAATTTTTAAGTACTTTCGATTTTTCAAAGAACTTACACTTACTTATTTCACAGGTATTAATATTTGAACACGTCAGTTCAATTTTCTTGACTTGTTAATTTTCGCATTTGTGGTTGTTCAATAAACTGGAAGTTGAGAGTTTTCTTTTAGAAATCATTTTAAGCAAATTTATCTTGTCGTCTTCATTGTAAATTCCCACCCTTCTAGTGAACGTATTTTACATTGTCATGATATACTTTGACGTTGAAACATTCAAAAACGCGCTTTAACTTGATACGTTCTAATAGATCTAAACCATAAAAACAAGTCACAATCCAAAAGGCTCTAAAATTGGGTCGCAGCACCAAACGCTTGAAAAACTTGCTCGATTTTAATAGACGTAATGTATGTTTGATTTTACAGAAGCCATTCTTCGAAGAACTTAAAATGCTACATATGTGCTTCCTCGCGGATAGTGTATTCCTCACGGTTGAGTCCCCAGAAACAAATAACTGAGTTCTTCAGACCCTTGAAGAACATTGAAAGGAAGAAACACCGCATTCAGGAAGCAATGGGCTGTCAAAACATATCCGGGAAATATAATACCACGCAGAGACCATTTCGGCTACGACCGTATGGGATGTAGCGTTAAAGTTAGCTCATGACAAAAAGTTCTATGAATTCGTATGATGGCTGATGGTACGAGTAGAACGTGGGTGCCACTGATTCAGCAAAAAGATAAGTTCAGCGTTTCAACACCGATGTAAACAAGAAGTAAATTATTGCTACAACGGTTTATCAAGCCGGCAGGACGGTACATAAAGTTACACAAAGTTGTTTTGCTTTCGCCTCCTCTATCTGATGATTTTGCTTGAGGTCTCGGATCCGCAAGAGTGTGATTCTAAAAACCAAAAGGAAAAAAACCAAATAACCGAACAAAAGTAACAAACTCCGAGTCTATTGAATAAAACAAGCGTAATAATAAACAATGAGAAACATAAAACATTTTACGGTCTAATTTAACAATGAGATGCGTCAACTATTCCTGAACTTCGTTTAAAAACATGGTGACCATGAAATAAATAAATATACGAGTAAACTGAATTTAAAATTAGTTAATAGTTTCAAAAGCAACGAAGTAGTTCTCAATCCGTTCGAGTTCGAAATCAGATTATTTGTAAATCTAAAATTCGCAAACAAAATTTAAATTTTAAACATCCAAATTGAAAATGGGTATCATATTCACAGCACGGACAAGTATGCTCCACCCTTGGCGGACTGCCCTAAACGCATTATACTCAGAAATTAAGCCAAGCCCCCCAAATACATCACAGTCACAAATTGACCCACCTCCACCCAAAATGGATAATAGTCACAAATTGAGCCAAGTTCTCAAAACGCCTCATAGTCACAAGCTGGGCCAACCTCCCAAATGCATCATAGTTAAAAATTGAGCCAGCCTCCTCAAACCCGTTAGAGTCACAAAATGAGCCAATCCCACAACTTCATCACAGTCACAAATTAAGCCACCTTGCTCCTCCGAAACGCATAATAGTCATAAATTGAGTCAGCCGCCCAAACGTATAATAGTCATAACTTAATCAAAATACTCGAAAAATATTCTAATCACAAATTGAGCCAACTCCCCAAACGTAAGGTCATGAATTTTCTCTAGAATTTCAGATTTTATAAATAAATAATAAATTGATTATAATCAAAGCTGTCAGACGGTCGAAAGCTTCGATTTTGAGCAGATTCTAGTTTCTGAAAACCAACAAATCTGGAATGGGTTTCTGCCATTGACACATGGAAGCTTACTTGCGAAGATTCCTTTAATTTCTTGTATTGTTTCTAAATGTTTTG
This sequence comes from Chrysina gloriosa, assembly GCA_038088585.1. NCBI lineage: Eukaryota > Metazoa > Arthropoda > Insecta > Coleoptera > Scarabaeidae > Chrysina > Chrysina gloriosa. Next base: position 20,737,355 of record CM076093.1, on the reverse strand, counting down.
ATGGAGACTCTATGATGCCTCCAGAAAAGAAACACGTGTTCATTATTTGTTAGGATGAATACAATAGTAACAATAACAAATAAATAAATACATAAAAGCGATTCGATCATTTTTGACGATCTTATCGGGCAAGGTGATAGACAACGCAGGGAAGGAGAAATCCAGAATTGAAGTGGAAAGACGCCGGGAGTAACATTTTGAGAGAAACCTATTTCACTTTCACCCAGGTAGTTTATGATGTATGCATGACATAAAAAGAACGAAACATTGCCAGTAAATATTTAAGGCTGGGCTACGAAAATTCAGAATTTCCAAATGCTTACCCCTATTCGATCTGTTCGGGGTTTTCTATCCCCACCAAGATGCATAAATTATAGTTAATGTTTTTTCTCATACCTCATGTTCTAGCCTTACGTAACGTCTAATCTCATCATTATGGGACATAAATTACCGGTTACAAACTTATTCGCGTAAAAATTAAACGAGACTTAAAGAGACGAATGTAGCTCCTCTAAGAAATTTATTACCGGCGTCAAAATTTACCGCCGGAGTCGTACACAATCGGACTTTTTGCGCCCCAAAGGATAAAACTCCTCTGGATCAACTAAAGTACTAAAGCGACCGGAGAAGTTGAAAAATAATTCAATTTCCGGTCGCTTCGTAACGGAATTAAGATCGGATAAAGTTGTAGCGAACGTTCGCGCGAATTGAGACTTATGTTCGTAGTTTTTCCGACTTTTCCGGCCGTTTTAATGTGATTAAACGTTCGATGCAAAGTTAAATTGTAACGAAACCGACGGCAGCTTAAATGCCAACTGAAAACTGTTGCGCGAGTCGGAAAGTTTCCAGTCTTGAGAAAATGTGAGGAAAAAAGGAATTTGATACCATGAATTAGATCATCTTCAACTGTATTCTAACGAGAAAAATCCGCTTGAAGAAGTCAGCACAACACGTGTTTCGCCATTAATAGACATTTGTGTAGTGAGATGTATACCAACATTTGTCATCTAATATCATTCCAATCATTGCAAGAAGCCAAATAGATATTCAAAACTTTCAACGAACAGAGAGAGAAGTTTTAGCGAAACTTGCACGGTACCTCAAATGCGCCACCTGTAACACGAATCAACCCCTAATTATTTATCTCTCAATTTCTACAAAAGATGGCAGCAACCCGATCGGCTCGTTACCGTCAGGCGTAACGGTATCGATCGTGCTGCAGAAGCTGGCTAATCTGCATATTCCGTAAGTTACCGCGTGCCGTAGTAGCTAACAGTCAAGTATCACCGAGCGTTCTCATCAAACTTTCAAGTTCCCCGGGGACAATGAAAATATTTACATAGGTTTGGCGAACTCTACTAATATCGAGGACCGTTATTACTGGGGTAACTCCGAAACGCGCTATATCGTCTAATTAGCTTAATAGGGGACATGAGACGATAGAGTGGGGCATAGTTCTCGCAAATTCTCTATTAAAGTTGCGATAATCGTGGTGGTTACAAGGTTTAACTAAAATAGAAGAAAGCGTTTTACGAATAGAGGAAACGTCAATACTGAAGATATAGAGGATGCTACGTGCCAATAATAGTATAGAATAAAAATAACAATAAAAAGTATATAGATATGAGCCAGCGTTGGATTACTCTTTGATAATTTTTTATTTTGATCATTGATATCAATGGTATCTACTTCAAATGGCGTATCGCTGCATCTCATATCTCTTAGGTTAATTTCATTGTTCGATCAGAAACAGAACTATTCTACTATAGGCTCTCCGATTAGCTTCATATGATTCGTTCACGAATTCTTCCTTTTGGTTTCCGATCCGGCAAGGCGATAACAGTTCTGGAAGATTTTCTCAATCTAGAAGGTCCATAGTACATTGTAAATAAGTAAATAAAGTCAGTATTATGCAAACAACTAACAAAATTAGGTTGGTGCCCACCAGAAGAGTGTTACGTGCCAATAATAGCATGGAATAATAATAACAATAAAATATATAGAGATATTAGCCAGCGTTTGATTTGTCTCTAGTAGTTTGTCTAGTATTTTGATCATTGATATCAATGGTATCGATTTCAAATGACATATGGTGGTATTTGATATCTCTTAGGTTAACTTCATTGTTCGATTAGAAACAGAACTCTTCTATTATAGGCTTTTCAACTAACTTTGTATGATTCGTTGACGAATTGTCCGTTTTAGTTTCTGATCCGGCAAGGCAACAACAGTTCTGGAAGATTTCCGCAATTAGCTGAAGCTGACTGTATTTGAATTATATTCGAGCTTGACTCGGACTTGCTATTTGAGTTAAGAGTTAAAAGTTGTAGTAACCTCAATAGTAAATATTCGTAGCGTAATAACTTACTGATTATATATCTTCCGGTTCTCGTAATAACTTTGTGAAGGAGCGTCGTTCTTATATGTTAAGCTGGTTTAGGAACCACTCTTCAACAATGAAACTAAATATTTCACAATTTCTCGTAAAGGCGTTGTTTTGGTTTCGGTGAGATAATTTCGGAAGATGCAGCTCGCTTTAGTCAATTTTTCTTTTGAAAGCGTAGCCAGTTTGACCTTGGAATTTTTGAGGCAGAATAGAATACGATTTTGCCCTCACAAAGATAGTACATCTTTGTAGTACAACGTTGGGTTCAATTCTCAACAGAGAAGACGCATAATCTAACAATGGAGCCTTTGACGCAACGTGGATCAATGTTTGATGAATATTCTTGGTATAACCGTTGGTTTTGGTTTCAGTAGGTTGCTTTTGATGAATTTTTGAGAGTAAGGATAAAAAAGTTTTGTTGATTTTTGGTTTTACCTGCAACCAGCTCATTGTGTAGAATGGATTTTACTTTAAGAGTAGTGGATAGACCCTCCCCATGATTCCGACAAGGAATAGGTCTGCTTCAGGGTAAGCTTTGGTTACTCAAGCCCTTCCATCTTCCGGCCAGAAACCAAATCCTATGAACTTAATCTAGCTCATCTCTCGTTATGACCTTCCCTGTACACCAAGCTAATGTACCAACACGAATAGTTAGCCTGGCGTCTAACTTTAACCTTAACCCTCGAATGATGATGGAAACATCTTGAAACCTGTGTCCCACAATATATAAATTCGGCTGTGTAATGATGATAATTTCACTTTTGATTGGTTTCGTCGTTTAAGGGTAAATTGATGTTTGTACATGTGCAAAGCCGTACTGACGAGCGGTATAACCGCGAAACGTACGTCTACGGATGGCAAGAGAAGATCAAAATTTTGTAATTTTAAGGGTAAACGTAAATCGACTTTGAAATTTGTGACGCAGTGTAACACACAGCTTTGTCCGCTTCTTCTGGTATCCGTAGAATCCCTGATGAACTAGGTGGTACTGTGGAAGAACACAATAAGGATCAGAATGGCAGATCTTCTTTGAGGCAACATCACTCCGTTGCTGAGAGTACTTGAGTTAACTATCTTTAGGGAAATATATCTAGTGACTAGCTGTAACCGCCTTCACGAGACGATGAGGAAGGTTATAGGACATGTCCTTGCTCTAATGCGAGATATGTGCTTCTTAGTTATAGTTTCCCTAACCTGCTATTCATAATGTCCCACAATAAAAGAAAAATACAGAAGATATTCGTGGCTAAGACAGAAGGGGTCCCTTCTCCAGCTTTCTTGAAAGAGAAAGTTCTCCAGCGTTTGAGGAAATGGAAGAACTTGATGGGATGTAGGCGGTGATCAAATTTCACTTTGTGCCTGTTGAGGGACGACCCAATTTTTTAAGATTTTCGATGAATTGATTGATTTGATTTGATGAATGATTTTGTATAACGATCAAACTTTAAAGCCGGGAAAAACCCGTAAAAGGGAATCGCATTTCGTAGAACTCTAAATTATCTCCATTTTCATCGTGCCTACAAAAATATTTACCGAATACTGATTAAGTGGAAACTAATATTTAAAAAGCTCCGCATATATCATGTCCTACATATCCTTTCCATAATATTTACCCGGCATCGACGATATCATCATCCCTTCATACAGCAAGAAGGACGATTCTCGATAGCGATATGTAATGTGTAAACATCGAAATCCCGCAATATTATCTCTCGGTAAATCGGGACGAACGTTAGCTCGCGACGACGTTTACTCATTACTTGCCTGTTAGGAATCAAATTTAAGTTGGGGCTGAAGCGATTTAGGTCCCGGCGGCTGTTCGAAAATTTCATCCCCTAAACAAATTAAGACGTTGCGTGCGATCGATTTAATTAACTGTACGTATTTCGTTAACTAAATGAAACGGCGGATTAGATCGTGAATCGGGCAAGTTCTTTACGATATAACACAAAATACCCCGATGTCCTATATCCTAATGCTAACTTCAGTTCTTTTGTACTTTTAAAAGTGGATTTATAAGCATTTTATATTGTATAGTTCTCCTAATTAACTAGATGCGTATGAAGCGATACACGTACCTAAAAGTACAAATCATCCAAAGAGAGATAACGAACCTATTCAAACCTCCGCCTTGTTCTACCTATTATAATTACTTAATGTCAGTCTTTGCGCGGTATGTATTTATATTTTAAATTTCCCCGGGATGCTGAACAATAGAGAGGCCTTTCTTCTCGATTTATTAAACCAAAAATAGGCACATACACATCTCAAATTTCTTAACATTTAAAACTTTGAAACTTGAAGCCAGAATATAATCTTTAACAAGTACTTTTTCTTGCTTTCACATGTTTGTAGAAATTATGCCTAGAGATTAGACGCGCATGCCAGTTGACATTGTATTTATAAAAGTCATTTACGACCAACGGCCATCGCGAAGGGGGAAGAGGGCGTCTCCGAGAGATATGTTTCCGCTCCACAGATGATTACAGTGAGGGTGGAATAAACTTGGATGTTTAGAATTTTAAGAAAACTATTCGCTCACTTCGATATTATGCGGATTGATAATGCTTGCCTCGTGCTAGCGAAACACGTGTCACCGAGTTTTATTAAACAATTGTGTGGTGAGGAGTTCACCGATGTGATACAGTGTTAGTAAATACACAACACTCCTTGCAATCACTATCATAAAATCTGGAGTTCACAATGGTTCGATTTATAATATTAAGAAACAAAAATTGGTAGTGGATTTCTACGTAGAAAGTAAAAATCCAGAACTTATACGATTCAAGGAAAATGGAAAACTCAAGGCAGATTTTTACGGAGACTACAGAGTAAGAAATTGACGTGCAAGGGTTCCATTTAAATATTTAATAACTAAGGTCATTAAGGATGGTAATGGGAAAAAGGTAACTTAAATCAACAGTAGCCCGCAAGGAACAAGAACTAGGTGAAAAGTAAAACTCTCCCAAAGAATACTAAATCAACGATTTATAAAAAGTTAATAAGAAGTAACTGGAACAGCGACGATGATAAAAAAGTTAAAAGAAGCTCGAGAGACGTCGAGGGAAGGAGTAAGGGCAACATAGAAACCGAAAAGAATAATTGAAGAGGAACAAAACTGCTTTGAAACACATTTATTTGTGATTTTTCAAAATATTCCCCCTTTAGGGTTAATGTATTTTTGCACCCACATCATTCTTCTGATCTTCCCGCGTTAGATTGTAAGCTTTTCTGGCCAATATAAAGGGTAAACTGTGTAGCTTATTTTTTACACGTGGAAACAAAAAAAGTACATGATAGGTGCCAGGTCTGGACTATATGGCGAATGATCCAATGTTTCAATGTTTTAGATAGTCAAATATTCAATCACTCGAGCAGTAGTGTGAGCCAAAGTGTTATCAAAATGCAAAACGATTTTACATCTTGGGTGCTTTGCACGGACATTTTGAACAATTCTAGGCAAGGAAACTGCAAAGAACCATTCGGCATTAGCACAACGGCGATCCTCCAGTGCTACAGTGAAAAATGTCCAGTAATTCCAAAAACTATTTCTTGGGTATTTTCTGGTCCTCTGTTAGGTTTCTACATCATCCTCCTAGTATTTTCTCCCCCGATTGTCTAGGTCTTCCCCTCTTTCTTCTTTTCTAGAGGACTTCATCTCCATTCTATCTTAGGTAATCTTTTTTCATCCTGTTCACATGAACAAACCAAATTAGCTGTCTCTTCTATATTTCATCTAACGTTTAGAACTTGTCTGGTTTCCTCATTCCTTTTTTCTCCCTTCTTGAAATTCTGCAGGATCTTCATGTATCCATCTCTACGGCCAAGATTTTCATTTTATTGGCCTCGGCCAGTCTTCAATTCTCAGCAGCAGGAGATGTTCTTTATAATCGTGTCATATAACAACCTACGAGGTAGGCTTTACTGTAAATAATTTAAAATTTTTTCGCTATTTATGATGGTGGATGACGAAAGCACAACTACCGCCTTTCCTGATTAATTATAGTTAAGCTTGTACCGGACTTTTCCCAAAACTTGCCTTAAAACTTTTCTGATTTGAATTTCTCCTTCGTAGTTTTTGATTTTGTAATTTTTTTGAATTTGGGATTTAGCAACTACTGATCAACTTCTCCACAGACAAGAAATAGAAATAAAGTTTGAAATGCGAATGGGAAATAAGATGAAGTGATGAGTCTATTACCGAACTGAAATCTTGAGGGAGACATTAAGTGAAACAACTAAAGCTCATTAACTGTAAACATTAAAGAAGAGCATTAAAATCTAATCTCTTAAAGTGTAGGGGAAGGAAAAGGAAACGCCCGCAAAGAATGGAAGAAGATATATGAAAGAATAAAGAAAGCTAGGTGTCAAGCTTTAGTTGGTATGGAATTATAAAAAATGCGGAAAATGGTTTTCCTCGAGAACTTCGTCACAGAAAATTATGCGGAATTGCTGAACCTCAATCATATTTTGCCTCTTTTAATACTCGCAATTCCCTATTGTAACGACCAGTTACTTTCTGGTTTGTTCCCTCTCCACTGTTTTATAAAATTTATTTTGCAAATTGCTTTGGGAGAGCTTTCATTTATCTTGAAGATTTATCTGAAATCATTTTCTTTGCTATTATCATAAAGTTTCTTCTTTAATAATAACAATAATAACAGTAATAATAATAATAATAATAATAGTATTGTCTTTTATTCCGTTATACAAAAAGTGTAGAGTATACCATAAGAAAACTGTAAAAATCAATGTAAAAATACAGAACAATAACAGTGTGAAAAAACAAAGAATCACAACGCAGAAATACAGTGATGAACTTGTCTTGGAAAGAACTCATTTAAGGAGTAAAAGATTCTTTTTTAGATTGACCTTCAGTTTACGTTTAAATATGTTTAATTCTAAAGTTTTTAGGTTGCATGGCGAGTGATTAAAAATCTCCATACTTTGATGTGTAATTTGTTTCTGCAATTTTGTCAAATGAGTTTTTATAATAGTGTACATAATGCGATTTTACAAAAACCACCTATTTAGATACATATTATACACATGGAAAACTAAGTAACTTGCGGCGTTTGAAAACTTGTTTACATGAATATCAAGGGCCAACTTGGAATATCCCCTTATGCAAGCGTTCTGAATGGTGAAGACTGTTCCATAATCAACAGTATAGTACGAGATATTTTAAGCATTGTTTTCATCTGTATGTCCCTTCTGGGATATTCTCATTTCACTCGTGATTACTTCCCAACATTTTCCCACCTTTTATTTTATAAATGCCTTCTGGAATTCAGGGTTCTTAGATTTAACTGTTTTTTGTTTCGAAGAGAGGGCTCTTATCTATCTTCGAAATATCTCGTGTAGCTGAGATTAACTCTGTCAAATCTTCTCAAAATTTTGTTCATAGATTATTTGTGGGAAATGTTAATTTCTGTGTTAAGAATCTTGTAGATGAATATTTCTTTTTGATATTTTTACTTGATTTAATATCGTTTCAAAGGTTTCCTATTTTTTCTGTAGGAGAGGGCTTTCTTACTACAAATATTTATTGGGTTAACATTTCCTTCTCCATTGTTTCATTTCGTCGCTGTTATCGCGTTTCGAAAATACCACAATCAACAATCTTGTATTGAAGACACTTTAATGCTTTAGAAAGTTGAATAACAAACCGAAATCATTACCCAGAATCGTTTATCAAACTCAGCGTTTTTCATATAAATCTTGTGTAGTCAATCGATCTGATACACTCGTAAAAGCCTAATTAATTCATGCCGAAACGACGAAAACAGGAATACGCTAACGTTGGCGATTAATTTTCTTTCCCCGAAGACGGTACGAAATATTTTCCCTCTCGAATTGTTGTTTCTTCGGTTCCTTACCGAATTTCTATCGGATGCAAATTAGGAGGAAGAAAAGTACGTTCATTTCTCCCGGAGCAGAATCTCTCGTATTATTGATTATTGCTTTTCAAAACAACTTACAGGACGTTTGAGATTTTAACTTCGTTATATTAAGTAATTTCGAATGATATAAAAAAGGACGAAGCAAAAGTGTGAGCGGGAACAGAGTGGACGGAAACATGTATATTTGAATATGGATTTTAAACCCCGGACTGCTTAAGAATTAAAGAGTGGGTATAGGGATTTACACCAGAGTCTGCAAACCGCTGGTGAAAACATGCATTTTTAACGTGGTTCTTTTACCGGTAGGTGTTTTAAATTTTATGTGGGAAAAGTTTTCGGTCTAGTATTGGGAGCTTGAAGCGGTTTTATGAGCGTTGTCACATAAACAATGTTTGCGGGATTTCTTATTAAAATTTTAATTCGAGTTTGGACTAAAGAAAAGTACAAAAATTTGTGCTACAAATGACTTTTACGCAGGTACATACGTAGTTATTTTGGGTACCAATGGCTTCAATGGGATGTAGGATATCTTAACGTCTTGATTACATCCTTACCTATCCTCTTAGCTATCCTACTCACTTTTATGAATAAGAAAAGTCTGAAACATGGCTTTTATCAATTTTTCGCATATATCACATAACGAGAGTTCGACAAGAGCATAGGAAACCAGTTTCTACATTCCATTCCCTTAGAAATCTGCTACCAGATTTGGCAACCACTGCAGCACGGCGTTGTGAAGTCATCTACAAAACGGCTCTATGAACCTAGATGGTTTTTCAAGTGAAAAAGAAAATAAAAATCCACAAAAAATACCCGCTGCCTATGCCAAAACACGGTGCACATGATTTTGCGTGGTAAAATTATTTGCTTGAACATCACTTTCTTAGGTGATGTTGAATTTCTCCATTTCATGGATTGCTGTTTTGATTCCGATATCGCATGAGTCATCCATCTTTCGTGACCGTTCAAGGAAAGTCAAAGCACTGGCTACACGTTTGGTTTTGTACACCTCAGTTAGCATCTTCGGTGCCCAGTGTAACATAAGCACAACTTCCAATAACACTGATCAACACATATTTTGCTGCCAGATCTTTTTAAACCGTTCTTAACTAATTTTGGTGCGCTGAATCTAGAAATACCATCAGATTTCCTCTCATCTCGTCTTCAAAAGATGTGAGCACGTATTTGTATTTAGCTAATCTCATTCCTGTAAATAAATATTGCTTCCAATACAACCTATAAAAAACGCACAAATAAAAAAGAAAATAAGTTTATTCTATAAAAGAAATATTTGCAAATGTTGTTACCCAAAATAAATATTTACAGTAGTTGATAACTAATTTAAAAACTTTCTTTTGGGCGTTTGTCTTGCGCATGTCTGAGAGGCTTTGCCTCTTTTAATACTACAACAGTTATCGGCCCTTGGATGTGTATCCCATCTGCCCTGATACCTTTCTCCCATTATTCTGATATCCTGGTGTAATCGTTCGCCCTGCTCCTCACAGAAGTCGCCAAGTTTTGCAGGAAACCTCTCTAAATGACTGTGGAGGTAATGGACCTTAATGCTCATATGGCAACCCAAAATTTGAAAGTTATTAGGCGTATCTTGTACTATTTGTTATTGTACTATTAATTTTGAGACTTATAATTACCAAGAAAATTTTGCACAACTTTAACAAAAGAAGACCATGCATTGGACTTAATTTCAGTTATTGATTCTGTGAAGTGTGGGTCTTTGATAAGTTGCCTTGTCTGAGGTCCATCAAATATTCCTGCTTTTAATTTTGTATTACTGATTGCAGCGAATTGATTTGCCAAGTATTAAAAACAAAGACCATTTTGATCTAAAGCTTTCACAAGGTGTTTTATTAGCCGTAGTTTGTGCAAAGGGAGGTAAAATTATTTTTCTCGTTCCACTAATGCTTCATTAATAACATTGACTTTTCCCTCTATTAGAACGTGTCTGTTAGCGCAATTTATTTTTATCCAATGTTAATCTTTTGCTCTGCTGTCCCAAAGACACAAAAACAAGGCTTTTTATATATCTACATTGCTGTCACAAAACGATGAAGTCAAAACGACCGTGCCGCAGTGCTTGATGCATCCATCTTGGGGATGGAATGCAGAAGCTATTAATGTCTCCATATCAATGGAAACTATGTTGAAAAGTAGATTAAAGAACAGAGTCTCTTATAAAACTAAAATTATTGAAACAAATTTGTACTTCTGTTCATTTTATATCAAAACGGCACTCAGTAAAAAAATATGCCTCTTATTAATAACCAATACAGTCACTCATCCCCTACGCTCATTCCGAATCCCGCACATAATACACCGGAGTACAGACAGGCGTTGAAGTTTACCCGAAAGCCGCTTAATAAATGGAACAACGCTGCTTCTATTTGCGTATACTCCACTTTTCGCCCGAGGGTTGTTGTTTTAAACTCCATTCCATTTTGCGAACCTATCGAATATCCGCGAACAAACGAGAGCTTTCAGCGTGTGCCGAATGTAATACTCAAGGAAGAAACGCAAATTTGGCCGTACGTTGGAGTTCGCAGAAGTTTTCCTTTTATTATAGTCGCACGCGCGGCAAATGTATCGATATGTGTAATTATAGGACCCGTTTGGGAGTGCGTTTGACATCAAAGAACTTTTTCTCCTCGTTTGTGCGTTTGTGCTTTTGTCGGGAAACATACAACGATTCGTCGTTGCTTTCACAAAATATTTGGGGACATATCTAGAGCGCCTCGAATTTCAACAGTTCATATTGATAGAAGTACGGAATGTTAAGAAGAAATTTCCTTCGTTAAAAGGGCGCTTCCTCGTCTGTAGCTTCGAATCGATATATATATTTGATTTTTACTGGCATAAAGTCCGGAATAAGAGTCCGTGCTAATTGCATATGACGTTGAGGATTTAAATTTAATTAAAAACCGTTTGGTACGGACGAGAATTAAGGAAAAATAGAAGGGGTGCGGGGCAAAGTGGAGTAAAAAGGAGGGAGGAAAATTATTACGGCCTGAAATAAGCGCTGTAGTAAAGGCTGCATTGCTATAATCTTTCGCGTTAGAGAATGAAAGAATTCGATACTGGACATTTCCAATATTTTTGAAATATGTGAGATGCTAATCTGTATTGTTTACCGTGCCGGGAAATGATTAAAAAAGGGAATAAAATCCGACAGGAGTTGCATCGGGTTTGGCCATTATGCTGATATCAACCCCCAGGGAGCTATCAGATTGCAACTATTATAAAATCCAATTTATTGAGGGAAAATTACAAATCATAAAACAGAAATTTAAATCGAAATGGATATTTCGTAAACTATGTATAGGGTATAAGATCCTGTTATAAATCATGTCCCAGGATAGGAGGTATTTAAGCGGTAAAAATACAGCGAGAAAACTATAGAATCTGCAAAAGGTGTAGGTCTAACTAGTGTTGAGTTCCGAGCCCATTATTGTTTTGTTATTATTATCACCTTTTCCATTTGATCCAATTTTAACGCACGTTATTTCAACTAGTTCCCTTTTAGGGAAGTAATCAAAAAATAAATCGAGGTCAGTGGATTTCGCTGATCAAATATCAGTGAGGGGAAGAAAAGTAGCTGAAAGAGGTACAAGTGGATGAATAGTGGCTAGCGCAAGCAATGCCAAGTTTTCTGCCGAGCACCGCTTGTGGAAAGCCTTCACTGCTTCTCCTACTCAAGCCATATTCACTCATAATTTATGTAAAGCAGTGCTTCCCAATTGTTTACCAGTTAGGCACACTGTAAAAGGCCTTTTGTGACTGTGGACCCCCATCCCTTCGTTTACTTGAATGTATTCGAAATTAGAAAGGACCACCCCTCCGTCCCATGAATAATTTATCTTGAAAACCCAACAAACCTGGAAATTAGTCGAGTAAACTTGAATAGTTATAATTTTTCATGTTATATTAATTCTAACCCTTTTCATTGTGTGAAATTTTGGCGATTATTGCGGACCTCCTACTCTGAAGGTCCACCAATTAGGAGCCACCGATGTAAAGTATTAAGCAACAAAGAACTTTAGTAAAAAATCCCTTTCTCCTTAATCAGAAGCATCTGCTCCTCCGGAGAGATAAAGCTAGGCTAAGTCCATTTCTACACTTTTTGTAGTTTCTTCTATATCATCCTTACTGTGGTGCAGAGCCCTCATTGCAGGTTTAAGTTTGATATTTTAATGGTACTAACTAACGCCTAACGAATGACGTACAGACCAAATTCCATATTGTTGCTTCAACAACTATTTCTTGTATACCAATCTAATTCAGCAATGCTCCGTGGTGATATCAGGAGCATCACGTATTAGGCAATTTCCGTTGCTACCGTTCTGTTTACAATAAACGCCAGTATTCAACTTTGAGTGATTGACTAGGACACAAAACGCATCGCAACATTTAGAGTTTGAACTGCGTTTCTCGGCATTGAAGTCCGACTCTATAACCGCAAGATCAAATCGGCTCTATAACATCCCAAAAAGTTTCGGTAAGATATTAATCGTCCATCGGCCTCGACCATCACCATCCCCAGAAAAGCTAATAAGCAACGAAATAGATTATCTAGGCTCATCTTCGCCGCTTAATATTTCGTTAAGAGCAATACTAAAAGACTCCTTGAGTTCTTCAAAACACTCAAATCCAAAGGCTTTAGTAATGCCACACCTACAATTCCTCAATGAATTTTCCACAAATGCTGGTCGCTAAAGCCCAATTTATACTACTTCACTACCATCACCTTCGATATAGCAAAACATCAATAACAACTGCATATCAAGAAATTGAACGTAGTAATAAAACCATTGAATTGCTAAAAACTAAAATTACCTTAGATTTGTCACGTCATAAAGAAAATTTATCATTTTCATCAATTTATCAAAATTGTTTGCATTGTTATACATGAGCACTTCGACAATGTGGGCAATGTTCCTGTCCGAAGACCTATGGGCTTTGCTAAAAGTATGAAAATGGGGAACTTTACGGAAAAATGTGTTTAAACGCTGCTATGCACTGAGATCGAATGTAGGTCTCGAACCTATGTGCAAGTTCTACAGCATAAAGACTAAGACGTCTAGCCACAAAAGGAATAGGGTTTTAACAGTAGTGATAGTTTGAGCAGTATTTCTTTCCCCGATGACCTGCAGCCCTTGCTGAAAATCTTGGAACACGGGATGGTATAAGGGAAAAGCTACCTCAACACTATTAAGCGTATAGGTCGAATGTATGCACCAAGTGTATGCCCAAGTCCTCGAGCATAAATGCTAGGGAGCCTAGCTAGAGGAAGGAACAGACTCGAAAAAAACAATGAAAATATAGACAATGTCCCTTTTCGATGACCTGTAATCCTTGGAGGTCGGAGCTTTAAGGGAAAATGGCTCTTAACACTATTAAGCATAAAGATTTAATATAGGTCTCGGGCCCACGCGTAAACCATCGAGAAATAGTAGCGATGTGGGGAATGACCCTCTCCAAAAACCTGCATACAAGCTTTTGCTATAAGTCTAGGATTTCACGGCTTAAGGGAAGATGTACTCCAATATTGTTGAGCGTGGAAGTGGGACGTAGGTTTTGAGTATATGTCCAAACCTTCGGAAATAAAAGCTAGGTGACCTACCCAGAAGGAAGAACAAGTTCAAGTAAAGCTGTGAAATATTGGTAGCATTCCTCCCCAAAGACTTATAAGCTATAGATTTAAGAATTCTAGGCTGATCATAGATAATGGTTGCACATTACAACAGATCTTGTGAAGGTCGAAGTAATCGAAAGGAGCAAGTTTTCCAGTCACCCTCCATACAATCCACAAAGTTGATAGTAGTCGCCTTAAGGAAAAGACCACTGCCATGGCTGAGGTATATTCAAAGAATATCAAAGGAAAATTTAACAAAGTTTTGGAAACGAAACCCGGAACAGCAGGAAACAACACCATCAAGATAAATCTTGGAACAATAATTGAAGCAGAACAACATAATACGGAATCAAGTTCGATGGGTGCCATCAGAAAATTGTGGAAAAATAAAGATAAAGCGTGAAATACACTGCCCCCACTTAGCATTAGACCTAATGATATATAAGTTCTCCGATTAGGTTAGTAGTTGCTGTAAAGACAGTATATCACATCGGTAAACTACTCGCAACATAATTGTTTTATAATAAATTCGGTTGCACGTATTTCGCCAGCTCAGGATTTGGAACAACGGTCAGGTATCTATAAAATTTATTGTAGTGAATGTGATAAAACGTATATACGACAGTCGAGACGCTCAAAGAACATATGGCATATTACCGTTATAGTAAGATAAATTCGTCAAGTATTGCGAACACGGGGCGCGCCAAAAATTGAAAACTTAAAATTGATAAAACAGGTTGATTTACCGCGAGAACTTGATGCATGCGAAGCGATACACATACATAAAAATACAAATCATCTTAATCGCGACGAGGGACCGATATCAGCAGCCTAGCTTATTCCATTTACTGTAATTAAATAAAAAATTAAATAATATTGGTCATGGGAAGGGTAGTTAGCATTTTTAACGTTTAACGTTCAACTCATTTGAACCGGCAGGCAGTTTGTAGTAGGTACTTTCTATGACCGTCTACTTGACAAGGAACATTTTACGGGAGGCGGATTTTACTAGCTGGTTCCGAGCGGGCAGGGAAAATATTTGTTGAAGCCACACATACGGGTACAGTAAGGAAAAAAGTGGAGTAAATAGGTATAATTAGAAAAATATATCTGATACGCTTCTGATAACGGACATATTCAAACATCCGCCTTGTTCAACCTATTATAATTACTTAATATCAGTCTTTGCACTGTATGTAGTTATCATTTAAAATTCGGGATGCTGAACAATAGAAAGGCTCTCTTCGACAGTTTATTGAACCAAAGATAGTCATATATACATCTAAAATGTTTTAGCACTTCACACTTATTCAAGCCAGAGTGCAATCTTTACTATACTAGCTACTTTTTCTTTGTTTGACATGTTTCTAAGTTATGTTTACAGATTAGACGCGCATGCCATGTGATGTGATATTTATAACGGTAATTCACCACGGATGTACATCGCGGGGGAGGAGGGAAGAGGGTGCATTTCCGAGAAATACTTTTCCGCCCCACACACGGTTACAGTGACGGAGGAGTAAACTTGGATGTTTAGAATTTCAAGCTTGCCTCGTGCTACCGAAACATCTGCCACCAAATTTATTATGAAACAATTGTGTGGTGAGGAGTTTACTGATGTGGTGTAGTGTCAGTAACTACATCATAGTCCTTGCAATTACCTGCACTCAATTGCTGTAAAGATAAAAATTATTGAAGCCTATCTTTAAACCTATTAAATCGTGTTTGTATATAGATTGAGACGGCATGTTACCCTAGAGGCTGCATTAGTCAGAAATAAGCTGAATTCATATTTTCAACTTTCAATCATCAAGTTTAGCTCGGTAATGATTTGATAATAATTCGGAAAGATACAGTTGAAGCAGCTGACTTCATTTTCAGCGCAACACATGTCCCGGAATTAATTAGTAATTGTGTAATAAGAGGTTTATCGATCTGACAGAAATTCGGGTGTATCACCAGAAGGTTTCCTCGTTGTATCGTGTAATGATTCAGGGCAGCTCCAATTTAATTAATTAAATTTCTCATCTCCGCCCTAAAATAAGAAAACCCGTTTGGTAACAATTAGCGCAAAGGTCAAGGTAATCATCTTCCGGCGATAAAAGAAGGCCGTAACGATCTGATACGGTTTAATTGATTAGTTTGGACGTGTTTGCCGACCGGCTTAATTACATTCACTGATCCTCTTTGACTAACGTCCTGATTAACGACACTAATACATTATAGATAAACAAATCAATTTGCGACAAAACACATGCAACTAATAAGAATATCATTTTTTCCACCAATTCCCCTTTAACCTCTAGAGATTCCAACATCTTCTTGAATAGATTACGACGAGAGTTAGGGATGTACCTTCCGAAAATCCCCAAAGGCTTGCCGCATCCTCTATTGCAAAAGCTAATAGTATTCCTCAAATTCTATCTCGTCCGTATATCACCGGATAGATCGCTACAAAGGGGTCGTAGAAACAAGCGCGACAGGTATGTTTTGAACCGCCGCCGTGAATTAATTCGGGCATATTTGATGCCTTTGCGTAGGTATATACGACGTTTCGCCCTTGAAAGGAGATTGTAAGTGAATTTCCCTCGACGTTGTCGACATTCTAGCGCAAAACGAAAACACTAAAAGGTGGCACGAAGATGTTCCCAAAGAAAAGAAAGCTGACGAGATAACAAAAGGGGGCGGCTCGCATGAGTAAACTCCCTTCTGAGATCCGGGGATTTACGTATGCAGACACAATCGCAAAAGTTCCAGACAGTTTTATTCGATGTTTATGTATGTATGAGTATGAATAAGAAAGTTACTTTTAAACGTGAGGATATGAGTTAAAACGAGTTATATTTCGGACGGAGTGACGAATTGAAACAAAAAAATATACTTATAATAAATAATAACAAAACTAATAAAAGATCATTCATATTCCTATGGAAAGAACAAGTAGAGGTAGAAAAAGACGAATGAAAGAGATAATAGAATTGGACACGTAAAGAAGTATGGAGGTAAAGGAAGGAAAAAAATAATGATAGGAAGACATGAAAAATTGAGTGAAAAAATATTTCCATCCGGCCGCCTAACACGGAAGAGAAACGAGATATGAGAAGTAGGAGAAGATCTGAGATTGCCGAAACGCAACTTTTTCCGTAAATTACTTTCCAGAATTATCGTTCTATTTTTCCCAAATTCCTTCTCATCTTCGCATTCAACAGACGGTTTCTTTTGATCGAAGTTGTAAATTCAGCGCTTTATTTGCGGAACTCGAAGCGCAAACGCGGTAAACAAACTAAAAGGTGTCTAGTGGATAGTTTCGTTTATCGCCTAGGCGAATCTCCAGGGAAACTAGTCAGTTTTGATGATGTAATCGAGGATAAGAAGAACCGTAGATATAAATTATGGGTATGGATTTTACGTCAATCTGAAACGAATGCGAATTTATACCGAGTTTCCGTCTTTTACGATTTAAATAAATCTTGCAGATGTAAACGAAATTGATGCTCGAACGATTCGAGGAAAAAGAGAAACGAGAACGATCGTCTTGATTACGAAAGATTTGAAATTTTTCAGATATATATTTCCATAATCAAGATATCACCTTCGGTTAAATATGAAAAATGTATCAAGTCGACTAAATCTAAATAAACATTTGTTCCAATTTTCACTTACAACGATAAATTTCAGAATGAAATCTGCGAAATTTTACATATAATCGTGAAATTTACTAATAATGTCCATAATCATGTTCGTAGTTGCAGTATTAGTTTTTTGTCTATCAAAAACTGCACATATATACTCGGAGCAGATACTAATAAAATGTTTGGTCTGCTAAACTTCTAAATAAATAAATTATACATGAAATATAATAATAATAAATTAGCTCTGCAGATCTGGTCGGCTCATGGCTTGGACAATCTTTTTGCACTCCTTTTTATTGATCGCCATTGTTCTCCATTCTCTTACTCCCATACTTAGATCCTCCGTCACTGCATGCAACCACCTTTTTCTCGGTAACTCTCTTTTGTTTTAATTCCTTCTCTTCCTCCATCATGAACTTTGCTACTCGTCCATAGTGCATGGGCTTTAACTTCAGTAGTGGTTTTCGGTTTCCCATATAATTCCATTAATTCCGAATTAGTTCGTCTTCTTCACATATCTTTTTATTTAGTGCCCCCATATATTTCCCTTAACATCTTTCATTTCCAAGTCTCAATTTCCTTTTCCAGGGATTTGATAATGGTTCGATAATAGTAGGTTGAATAATAGTCTTGTACAGTCATACTTTTTGTTCTTCCTGTGCTATTTTTTGCTTTTAATACCCTATTCAACAATCCTCCTTTCCTACTTGCTTTCATAAGTCTTTATTGTGTATCTTCTCATTCACATGCATTATTTGAAACCACTACTCCCAAATAGATGAGTTTCTTTAACTTTGAATCGTCGAAGTAATATATCAATCAAAATGTATGTATATTGTACTGAAAATTTAGTTAAATTACTTAAACAAAATTGCACCGGCCTAGCTCTTAATTAAAGATATAAAAAGCATAAATTATAACAAATTATATTTATAAATTTCGAGAAATATTTAACATATAATCAGAATAATTATCTAGTGTTGTGTGTGTGTGAGTGTAAATTTCCTTTTCGAAGATGGTTCTTCCTATATCTCCTCTCCTAACTTCTATTCTCGGTGCACCTTTAATTTATATGGATTCTTCCCCTTCTTAGATTCTATCTTCTGTGGTATGGCGACGTTGTTTTATTCACTGGCACTTCTTCTTAAAACCCTTCTATTCCAAATATATTTATGGACTTATTTTTGACTTATATCTCTTGTCAATTTTCTTCGTCGTTAATCAAACAAACTTTTTATTTTATTTTTGGAAACCAGGACTACACCGCCGTATTTCTCTGTTGTCCACGAAACGAAAACTTTAATTCTCCATGACTCCATCATCCATCATCCAGGCATATCGTTGTTATAGAAACCTGTACTGAACGTCGACGTATCCTTGGTTATTTCCAGTAAATTTATATGAATTCTTGTAATGTAAAATGTTGTATGTATGTACGTATCTGTAGGTTAACAATGTTTTTTTTTATATCCATTAATATATGCTTTTTAAAATACTTAATAATTTTATTTCTAGTGACAGTTGTTTCTCCCATTAAACGTCTCTGGCTGGAGTTAAAATAAGAAGAATACCCGTAGGGTAATAAAATGTTCAAAAGGTTATGGGCGTGGTATCGAAAAGGTATAAATAGAACCCCAAAATAAACCGTATGACAATTAAAGACCATAAGCTGAACATTAACTTTGAATTTTGGTATCTTGAAATATAATAAATGATGAATTTTCTAATGGTAATTAACCATTCGAGTATTGCTATACTACAATATACTCTTTCTTTTTAGGTGAAAATATCATTTGAGCGTATTTTCTTAAATGAAGTACAAGTGGAGAGTCGTAAACATAATACGATAAAAAACCGGCTTGCTAAGATAAATCTCAATTCCCTGTCAAAACTTATAATTCATATAGTAACAATAGCGTTGAAAATTTGCCGAGTTCTACAGAATAGTTTGAGGAAACTTCGCTGCTACTGCTTCCTATCGATTTGATGTTAGGCAACGAGTGATATGTTTTGTTTACAGCTCCATTATATGTTGAAACGGCGAAAAGAATTAGGTCGAAATTATTCCCTAAATAACATTTGATGTGAAGATGAGTTATTAGCTGACTTTATGCACTTAAACAAAATAGCCTTTGTCATTACTACAGCGATTTCAATGTTTCCAAATACGTATTTCGACAATTGAGCTATCATTGTCAGTGACCACTGTGAGATGGTGAAGTGGGTTATTTTAATAGTCATGTCAATCAAAATTGACGACGAGCTACGCCCACACTTCCACTTTTCGGCATTTTCAACAATGAGGATGATCACGTCGATGTGGAAATACGTATTTGGAGAGTATCCACGTCGATCTACTAATGACAGGAATTGCTTTATTTCACTTTACTCTATGTTATTTGCCCTAGTTAGTTCTTACGTGAATAAAACTCGAAAAAAAAAAAAATTAATTCCATTTACTACAGCGGTAATACCCCATCATTTTTCCTATCAAACTTTGTTATTCGACAATTCCACATCAAAGCGAACAGTACGATTATTCATCAAACTACAAGGAAAGTCAAACCTAAATTGCGGTTATATGAAGGTTAAGCATCCCTGTGATTACCCAAAACCGCGGATCATATTTATGTCCTTGTTTACCTTAGAACGTGGAAGTGCAATTGATCGTCCTATATTTTTATAAACAGCGCAGTTATGTTGATGTTCATAATCCATTTCCTCCGAACCAGGACGGCACTCATATTTTATTCATTACCATTCAGATACGATCAGGTTAGTGCGTAATAATGGGTTACATCATTTATATATGTATGATAGTGTAAATAATTTACATACGTACCCCAATGTTGTATCGATTATATAAATGGAATAAATTCACAAATATTTCATACTTGCCCTTAAATATTCAGTTCAGTGCAGATTTTTCTAATTAAAAACGTGCTGAAAGGATAATTTTTATTAAAATTCCGTGGAAAACTGTCTTCGTTTAAAAACCTTTTAGCTACACATACAGGCGTGTTGAAAACAGCGGAAGCGCTATTTACATACATACCTACCCCTAACGACGGATTCGCGAATAAGTTTCCTCTTCACACGTGAAAGCCAACTCGCAGGGTGACTCGTAAAACTTTTTAATTTACGTCCCGCATATAACGAAAAAGTTTCTGTCGCAAAGCCCTATTGTATCGTATGTTACATTCACGTTTAATAACTCGTTTTCCGCACACTTCGTAGATTCGCTTCGTTAAAGGCAGTTTTTAACGTTTTATCGAATTTTTGTTTATTCAGCGACCGTAAATTTAAAATCAATTGTTTAAAAAGATTTTATTTCAGTTTAAATTCGAAAATCTCAATTTTGAACTTTAATATTCCCCCATTGCCCTCCCTCTTTCTTTCCGAGGTAAATGACGTGAGTTATGTATTGTTTACCTGGAAACATTTGCTGACACATCCCTACCAATTACATCGTTGATTAAATGTCAAGCTCCATGCTGATAGGATTTACCAATTGATCTCCAGTGCAAACGTCAATTGCAATTTGTAGAAACATACGCCACATCTATTTTGGAATTCAATTCGCGAGTGCTACACGAAATATTCATTAAATTCACTGTGACCCAAAGCGGGGATTGGCTGAAATTCTGCAAGTTCTAATGGTAGCGGTTTACCGCACTTCGCGTTCGTGAAATTCACAATCTTTTCCGTTTTCTTTTCTCCCGTAATTTGCATTTACGATCTAATACGTGGGGTAATTTATTTACGTTTTGTACATTTCACGCGAGAATTATAGGAAGGTAAAATAACTATTACGAGGAGTTTATTCGGCGTGTTGCACGCTAGAAAGTTCTCGAAACGCCATTGTCATGAGCTATTTCATTAATCATTGTAAATGTCGATAGGTTACGTGTGAAAGTCCACCTTTACGACTTTATCGTTTCACTCTTATTTACGGTAATACAATAAAATAATCATTAGGAACGTGTTTTTGTGCTGGTAAGCTGTTTTGTACCCTGTTTAATTCGTCTATTGGCGTTTTAAGAATGGATGGATGTCTTTTGTAACTTGGGCGATGCGGTTAAAGAACTTGCGTTGTAATCAACTATAGAATTAGTTAAAGCTCTCTATGTTCACTTATAATTAACATCGATTACTTTTTATGCGGAAAGCCTTTTGTAGGTAATCGACTAGACACGAAAAAGTACCGAAGACGTTGAAATTTTTCTGAACCTAAACTACTTTTCGTGATCGTCTTGTAGATTGTTGATTAGTGAATCATTCCGCAGCATGCGCCTTCAAGTTACTTCAATTTTCCACAGATCTTTTGTAACAACTATCTAATGTATAGTTTATAATCTATGATCAGTGTCGGCGAAACGCATGCAAGTCAGGCGGTGAGTTCTTGATGCTGGAGTGGAAAAGGAGGCATTGCCTTTGAAAAAGAAATTGGTTTTGTTCTGAAGTTTATATCCAGATGGGCGGGGAGAAGAAAATTATTTGAAAACTTGATTAAGTCATCAAACAAATTCTGTCCGTAGCTTACACCAGAAATAAATTAGGTCTTACCCTTAACACGCCGATTCTATGGAAAACTCGAGACCAGTATTTCGACCAAATGGTCATACTCAATGCAGAATATTAACAAAATAAAGCGTGGTTCGTGAAACTTGGTTAGGGATATCCACAATCAACATTCAGTGTCAACTGTAAGATGGCGAGGTAAGCCCTCTTAGAAGCACCGTTACCCAATTCTCACAAGCGACGTCCTCTTCTCTGTTTGTTTCCCATTGAGAGCAACCACTTGGTAGTCAAAATACGTACTGCGAGTTTTCCAAGGGATTGGTTAGTAAAGGCAATATCTAATTTACTTACTATTTTCATATTGGAAGACTATTCAAAGTACTTCATCGTGACCAACTCCAAATAGTATAGCTAATTCAATATGTAATATTCCTCCAAAGGAACGCGATCGTCCCTGTATACAACAATGAAGAAGATCATTGCAAAAGCTCTAAGGAAATCCTTCTCTTTATAGAAACTAATGCGTCCCATTAAAGGAAACGTCGGTTTCGTTTCAACTTTCGTTGATTTGTTAGAAATGGACTAAACTTATTGAAAAGAAAGTCTGCGCTCCAAGCCAAATGCAATTTTGCTAAAAGAACTCACAATCTTTCCTTTGTGAGTGAACTCCTTTTATTCAGATTAAAATTTCTGAATATTGGTTTCTCCAAATCTCTCCATTTGTCTCTGTTGTGAATAATTCTCCTCCAGCTCGTTCCAGCATTTCTTTTCAGATCACTTTCTCATCGCATCTGGAGCCCTCCTCTACTGCAATTGCTAGCAAATGGGTGCTTTCCTTGTAGAATGTGATTCCATCTGTGATCTGTGATCTACCTTTCATTATCGCATGCCCATTTTTATTTCAGTTCGGTTGCTTGCCCTGTTACGCCGATTACCCCAGTTTGACTTCTGAGCCATTGGTTCCACTTTTTATTCTGCAGTGTTATTCTTAGAATTTGCCTTTACATTGCTCCCTGTGCTTTTACTAGTTTATCCGGGTTCTTCTTCGTAAATGTCCCGTATTGCTTATATTAAAAGCTTAAGTTCTAAGCTTTTGTGAAGTTATCCTATTTTCTGAGGATGAGAAAGGGTGTGCCGAACTTTTCCTAATCTCCAAATATAAGTTGTTCTTATGGCAACTAAAATTTGCCTTGGCACAATTATAATCATAAACGAAGTATATATGCCAAAGTCTCGAGATAAAACGGACACTTCCTGAGCTACACGTTTTAATATGTTGACGAATATCTGTTGATTTTGTGGTTTGAGGGGCCGATTTATGAGTAATTTTGGTAAGCTGGCCGATGTTTATCTGGGTATTGTACTCCACATAGCATCGCTTCTGCTAAAATCTGCCATCTAATATTATACTATATCAGAAGAAGCTGCCACCATCAAGTTCACGATGAATTCAGCAAAAATCGTTATTCTAATTACTTCTCCGGTCTATTCGTTCAAAAGGAAGAGAACCATGAGCCCGATTAAAACGGTGACATGGGATTTGAACATTGAAAGTCCTTCAATTGTCTTCAATTTTCGTATTTCATTGCAAAAGCTCAGGGTTTGTTTTCTGTAGAGGACAGCCAATAAAGCAATATTAATGATGAAGGATATAGAGGTTACGTATGAGGAGTATGTGACGACCATCTTGCAAAATAAATGATAAATCCAACCAAGATGACTATATGAAAGGCGTAAGCACAATCTACTATCAACAGGAACCTGAATAGGATTTCGTGATAACCAACCTGTTGGTCCTGGATGAAAGCTAAATTGTCGTTGACTTCGGTTGGTCGAGTGAGGATGATCGCCTCAACTATTTTCGATAGATTTGGAAGTAGGTTAGTTGATTTGATACTGTGGGGAAAGTAGCGATCTACCCCGGGCTTGGTGTTGTTGAAGACTTTAGCATGCTTCCAGCAATTAGGGAAGTGCTGGAGCCGGAGTATCGTGTTGATGGTGACGCAAAGACAGTCCTTTGTTTCTGGAGGTAATCTATTCAGAGGTTGCTGATTCAATTGGGTCTTGTGGTTACAATATCGTTGAGACCCAGATGAAATTCCCTGCAGTGAATTAAACTTCTTCTGAACAGCACGAACTGAACGAAAAGATCACATATATGATAACTTATACAGCGATGACTCAACATTACCAGAAACTCCTTCATAAATAATATAATAAAAACATCCAATTTAGATAATTGGTCGTAAAACACGGTTTGGTCTGTCTTTAACACATTAAATTCTTGAAACTACTTTCAAAATTAAATATTGATTATCGCTCGCGAAGTGCACGTATACCTTCTTTGTAGTAACGTAGCATGGATATCGTCCAGAACGAACGAAACCTATTAAAAGAATTTTATGGAAACTATTTCGTTAAGAACTTCTTCGAAACGGTCGCTTTAATGGCGTCGAGAAGCTCACGGAGCTGTTTAAATCCCATTTAATTAGGAAACGAGGCGACAGTGAAAGTATTTTCGCTAAAAATAGAACTGAAATGTTGGTCGAAATTAATAAAAGTAAAAAAAGACGATAAAAGGGTGAATAAAATCAAAACACCACGGGTACGATTTTATGCTTCAACGCAAGCAATTTCTGGATACGATTTTCGATGTAACACGAAAGATTTCTTCGTGGCATGGATGGAACAAAAATTTAGAATGTTTTCCTTCTTTTTCACGATTTATGATAAACATCTGATATTACACTTACTACGCGTACTAAAATACTACAAAATAGTTTTTATCGTAATTCATTAATTAATTATTTTTCTTGCTAATACATTTATTGATCAATACTATTGTAGTAGGTAGAAAACGACAATATATATATTGAGCGTTTAATTTCTAAATCATTTAGTCTTTTGACGGATTTCAAAGTCGTTGGTTGTTCCATCCTTTGTCGGCCACGATGGCCCTCTCGCAGAAATGGTTCAGGCCGTTTGATCTCAGGTTTGGACTGCTAATTTTCTTTGTTTTTAGGGCAACTTTCTAGAAGTCGTTTCATGTCGTAGTTTTCGATTCAATCGAGGCAATCCCGACTGCAGGCTGTAGAAACCGCCACATGCATCTCAGACAATGCATATCCGCCTGTTTTCTCCCTTCTTACAGCTTACATTGTTCCTCAACGTGAGGATGTGATAAAACTGAAGCTTTCGGGAAATCAGGCCTCATCCTAGTTGTTTCTTTCTCTATTTGTAGAAAGGTTCGATTGCAGCACGTATAAACTAGCCCCAAGTTTGACCGTAAGTTTTTCATTCACTCGATTGGCTGCAGTTGATTTTGTATTTTCAAATATGTTAGATTCGCTCGCAACTCACATCCCCAGAGGCTCACTCGAGATTTAATTCACACTCAACGTTCGAAATTCGCCATTGGATACTTCAAAATTCTTATTCGATATGCGACTGCGTCCTTGCGACTCGTTCAGTCGACTCTTTTCGATTCGATCAGTCAGTGCTAGAACTCGAATTTGTTGCGAACACTCTAATGTATCTCGTGCGTTGTTGAGTGCTTACAAGGAAGTTCAGTCCTCAGTGCAGTTCGTTCTCAGCCCTATCGTTCGTGGACCAAGACTCTAAGTGTCGGACTGGTCCTCCAGGATTAATTGTACCACTCTTTACCACCCTTTATTTCAAATGATTCTTCTGACAGTATACGTTTCTTTGATCGTTTCAACCCTTATTGCATTCGTTGTTGCCACTTCTTCCCTTTCTTCATTTTTTAATCTGCCACAAGGCCTAAGCGCTTCCTCTTTTACACCATGTCTGTTTAATATCGTTTTTACCACTTTATTTAGATATCGAAATCAGTTTCTTTTTCCAGTTGACTGTAAAGTTTTTTATAATAATACACATATAACACTAGCTTTAAGGACAAGATCATGTGCTTTATATTCTTTATTGTGCAGTTTCTAATAAAATGTTCGCGTTTTGTTTGTTTTTGCGTTTGCTTTTTAATTACTACGTACATACTTAATTACAAGGGGGAACTGACCGCCATCACTTCAGTAGCGAACAACACACAATATACCTTTCTCGTTTTTAATTCAGAAAACTAAAACTGCACCAAATTAAAACGCAATAAATTAAGGAAGAATGCTCCAGTCGTAAGCATCACGGCTTCGTATTATTTTCTATTCCATTTCCTATTACTTTCATAACTCGCAGCCGAAGACTCGATTAAGATATATGAAGGAATCAAGATTAATTATCCGGCGTCTTCGGTATTTCAGCTTTTTCTTCGCGTCCCGTGGAATTTCCGGTTCTCATTTAACATTCCGTCCGCGTCTAGTTCCGAAGAGCATTTTGCGGTATATAGAAATGACGTTTGCTTTATCAAAATTTGTAATAACTAGGTGCGACGATGATATAACTCAGAAAGGGTTCAAGCCTTTCTCTTCATGAGGAAGATGACGCCTGCCTTAAGTAATAACGAGGAATTCATATATTGCAAGGACATAAATACGGACACTTTTCAATCATTTTTATTAAATCAATTTAAAGTTAGTTCCACTATTAAAATTGTAGTTCGCATACCAAACGAGTACCAATGTTTTGAAATGAAACGATATGGTAAGGGATCGATCCAGGCAAAACGCAGCTCGTACCATTTTTGAACGACTTTTGAATTTTAATCACTTCACGGGCGCCAGTGGAAGCTCAAACGGTGCGGCAGCACGACACGCCTTCCGAGGTTTTTTGCACGTGCCAAAGCAGATCGTCCGCTATGATTAAATCATGCAAAAACTGAAACCTCTAAATTGTAATAGATATTTCCAGACCTAAAAACAAGACTGAGTATTTCGGAACGAAACGTTCATCCCCCGAACTTTTAGCCAATTACGCAGGGTTAATGTCCAATTTCGCTAACCAAACACGTCTCCTTCCAAGGTACCCCCTCCCGCCACCTTTGCTCGTCTTGTCTCCGACTAAATTTATTTCCCCCTCAAAAACTAGCTACTTTCGCTGACAAATTTAAATTTAATAACGACTCCCTCTCCCTTCGGAGACGTTCGGAGGTCTGGAAATGAATTAACAAACGAGTTTTCCCTCCCCCATCCTTAATGCGGTCCGGGAATTTCGTCGCGAAAATTCGCTTTCGGGTTACGAATTGTGCAACTCAAATATTTGAACGCATTTCGCTCCCTGTCCCGAGTGCCCGCTGGAAGTTCCGCTCTTCGCGTTTTTAGAGAAAAAAGAACAAAAAAATTTTCGTTTTCAATTACGTCTAAGTACTCGAAAATATATAATGATAATTCTTACAAGGGGACGTACCGCCGCATCCGGCATCGCTTTGAAATCGAATTATGAAAATGGGACAAATATTTGTCGACTGGGAAAAAGGCGAGGACCTCACTCGATGTTCCATCTGCTGACGAGAACGCAGATAAAATCTTGAACCTACATACGTACGTATTTACGGTTGATTATGTGTGCACGAATTTCCAACCCGCGTCAAATCTCATCACAAAATTAAAATCAATTAGCCTCGTCGAAATCCGTTAATCTCGAATTATCAACGTTAACGGTAGGATGTTGCGTTGGCGGGGAATGAAACGCAATTATCCACGCGTTACCAATTCGTATCTGCCGGGAACCACGCGCGTGCTATGTTCGACCTTAGTTTTCGTTTTCCCTTGACCTAGTACTTTTCCAAAGATGCAAGAGAAGTACGTAATCTGATAATCGAAATAAACTTTTTCCGCTGGGATTCTTTACGGGAAATCACGTTAATTCGTTAAACTAATTTGTGGAGGCGAGTTTGTGTTCTCCGTTCTGAGCTGGTATTTCGTAAATTTGTGGGGATATCAAGTTCTCGGCGCTTTGCTTCTGTTGGATTTATTCATTCCAATCAAGATCTATATCGTGTTACACTTCATGTATTATTATTATTCTTAGTCGATGAATGTGGATGGAATTCGGCCCGGAGATTTTGTGATGACCTCGCATAACTTCAAGTTGTGACTAGTAGGAGTGAAGAAATAAAGCGAATGTCCAACAAGTCAACGAGACAAGTATTCTGAAATTATGCTGCTTCCGTGTAGAAGCAAAGACGAGCGCAGATCACAAGCCACTTCCCTATATGGTCTAATCAGGAAACTCCGTACGTTTTTGCTAGCACTTGTGGATCAACGATGGAGCAAGTTGCAAAGGATGAAGCGACACAATTTCAACAATGTGTAGGTTCCGTCAATAATTTTGTGAAAACTTCTGAATATTTCGTCACCAACACCACCAAAGATATTACGGTAAATTTTGAAGGAAATATGTTGTTCAGAATTGCTAGAAACCTAAAAAACAAAAGAGAAGAATCTGATTGATTTAATCACACAATATATATATATATATGTATGTATATATATATATATAGAGTAGAATATATAAAATCGAGCGAAAAACTCTATTGGGGTGGTAGGTCCGTGAAATAAAAAGTCTCACATGTGCCACGCGTTCATGTGATTACACGTACAAAATCTGATGGTCTGATACCACGTTGATATGTATCTGAGGGCTAGTGATCTACTCTAGTTCATACTCCTGATGAAGTTACCAAACGGTGACGAAATATAGAGGTTGAACAAATGAGACTTTTTATTTCACGGACCGACCACCTCAATAGAGTTTTTCGCTCGATTTTATATATTCTACTCTATACAGTACGGTCGAAATACATTTTTACGATATATATATATATATATATGTATGTATATGACGTTGAAGGTTCTTGACAGATGAGAAATATGCAAAAACAGTTTCTGGGTAAACAATCAATTTTATTGGCAGTAGTCCAAGTGGTCAAAGGTTGGCAAACGTTTCGAGATTAGATTTCCCCATTATCATTGTCCAAAAATCAATCAATTCCCAATTAATTTTCCAAATTCCCAATAAAATTCAAATCACTATTATGCCGAAATTATGCTTTAAAATTTAACATAAAATAAAATGACAATCTATGCCGTTCATTTATTATTTTAGTTTAAATTTAAAAAAATGATTTGAATTTTATTGGGAATTTTGAAAATCTCTTGGGAATTTTTAATCCAAAAAGTTAGCATGAAAGAGTACCAAAGATTTACAAAACTCCGTAAAGCCAATTTTATTAGGACAGGTAGAGGGTCATAAAAGATTGCTGAAACCAGATTTGCAGCACACTTGTGCAGGTAACCCTCGATATCTCGGCTTCTAGTTCTAGAATTTAAATTATTTTTTCTGTTTTATCAATAAAAATATTATCTACAACTTTTGTTGGAAGTATTTTTTGATAGCTCTGTAGGAAAACAAGTTAGTTACTGTTTTCAATTGTTTATTATCAGCTGTATTGTCCCCTTTTGATTTTATTGATAAATCATTCCAACGAAATGGTAGATTCGATTCTCTACAATTTTCGCATTTACAATTTTCTTCTTACTTGAATATTACCAAAGATCGAGGGCGCTTAAACATAATTTGTGAGTCTTGGCTTTTTCGTCGATGGTCCAGGCATATCCATATGATCTATGTCATGTGTTTCATGGCTGACGTATTCCTCAATTTCTTGATTTTCGGTGTGAACTCGCACTCAAGCGAAAACGATTCTAGGTTATCGCGATCATCTTCGTCTACCAGAATTTGTTGTAATTACATGATGTTAGCACATGTTTTTCCACTGGAACGTCTGCATATTACGGAATATTTAAGCCCGGATTTGCGACAATTACAGGTTGTGGAGCAGTGGAGGCGGAGAAGTCAGAAGCTTCCTCCAGACATTTGACAAACTTCCTTCATAGTGGGTTGGCTGCTTCGGAAGAAGGCGATACAGAAGAAGAAGTTGCCCAGGTTGTCTTCTCCCTTCGTTCGTTGGAAGAAATCAAAAATATCATTCGTACAAGGAAAAATAAGAAGATCGAATTGGTAACCAGCCTCTGAAAATTTGTTTCCGACCGATCTATAGACACCTGGGTAAATATTGCGAACGCAACAGAAGCCCTTCAATACTTCCCCGGCGTGTGGATGCAGATGGAAGTAGTTATGATTCCCAAAGCGAGTAAAGACGCACTCGTCTCTCAGAATTACCGCTCCATGAGCCGTCTTTCCAACATCTCCGAGATGAGAATCAAAACAAGGAAGTGACACTTTCCGTCGAATTTGATTCTATTGACCCTATTCACAGTTCCTGATCCAACGATCGCCCATATAATATAACAAAGCCGAAGGATAAGTCGTATTGGTAAATACCAATGTATTGTATGAACTAGAGCTGTAAGAAAATTACTAACAAGATCGATGGAAGGTGAAAGGAGGGTGAATGTCACACCCCGAAAGAGATGAATATACATGATGGAGAATAATCTGTAGCAGCCAGATATAGGAAATTGGAGACAGAATACCGTGAAATGGAAGTAATGGAAAGAGAGAAACATGGAATTTTTGGCATGCCTTCAGTTAATTACCTAATGTTGTAATTAGTTGGTGAGGAATTCTGGTCTTAAAGACAGCGACTTGTCTTATAGAAGCACTGATGGTAATGGAATTATAATTCGGCACTAACTTGCATTGAATTAAGCGGCAGAAAAAGTCCTAGTACCTGTTTCGCCAGTTGGACGGCTCTTCAGACAGGTGCAGTTGCACCTACTATATCCGATGCATTTCACTCCAAGATCTAAGATTTCTCCTATATCAATTTTAGGATTATGACATGTACAACGTACTAAATTGGGGATTTTGATTTTGCCCTGTTATTAAGAGAGGTAATGTTACACCACCAGATACCAGTTTTGCAGTAACTGAGTTGCTGCTTCCCACCTTCTTGGTCCTTTTGTCGGGTATATAGTCACCCTCTGTAGGTATCCTCATCAACCTAACTGTATTTATTCAACATTTCTTTGTAATGATTTTATTGCCAGTTCTTCTCTCATCGCTACATTCCTCATTCGTTTTTTTCTTGTAACGTCCTCAACTCTTCTCAGATATATACTTATTTCAATTGTTTGCGTCATTATTATGATAAGAAATGTCTCAACAATCTCTAAAGCTTTTGCCTCTAGTCAAGGGATATTCTAGCCCTAAGTTGGTGCGAAAAGAGGATTTCCTATTGACAGCCATGTGAATGAAGAGCTAAAGCTTCAAGAATAAATATCAACTAACAAGAGTCTTCTTTGTTACCACAGTTTCACCATTTGTTGTTGATTTGTGTAGATGCTTAATACTCCGACTCAAAAAGTGACAATTAAATTTAAAAATAGATACGAATGAATTTTTAACCGCATTTTTTGAATAAAGAGAATTTTATCATTTCACAGTAAATGTAAACTGATTCCGAACCATACACTCCATACAAAATGAAACTAGACTGTTAACATTACGGGTGGCTAAATTTAATTTGGACGACGATCTTTTGCTGTTTACGGTTACGTATTTAACTGGATATATTTTGTAAAAATACCAGACACTTTTCCTCGTTTCCTAACTTTCACGAGACTCTTTACGATGTATAAAAGCAACTACGAATTTATCGCCAAGTTCACGCAACACCACTTACTTTTTATGCTCCGTTGCGTTTATACCAAGAAGGTAAAAGGTGACCTAATGGAAACAATGTTGTCTCGGTGTTAGCTAATTGGTTAGAGCTATTGGTCGGGTCTTTTCCTGTTTACGAACAAATTTTTGATATCGAATTTTTGCAATCGTGGATAACTTTTAGAATAATTGAGGAAGTGGTGGAGGGAATTCAACAGAAACCTTGTTGCATTTGTTGTGAACTGCCTTCCATTTTAATTTGATGCATAAGTTGTAAAAAAGGCCAGGATTTTTCACAACATATGCGTCAAATTCGGTTATAACTTTATATGAGGTAAAAGTAAGTCAAAAAATTCACATCGCTTATTCTATGTACACGTTAACATTATACCTGGCGAATTGCTTGGTATCCACGTAAATACGATGATATCGGAATATAGTCTTTATAGGTTTGTTCGTAGAGTAAATTGGAAACTGTTGGCAACTAATATTCAATGCGCATGCCCGACTGGAAACAGTTGCAAATTTGTCCTGAATTTAATGCTCTATGAACATAAAAGAGAAGAAGGAATGCGTAATTTGTCCTGAAGGTGGCGCAAAACTCAGTTTTTGTAGGTCTTTTGAAGCATTATTTATCTGAATGTAGTAAGAATGTGGAGAAAACAACAAAAACGATACATATTCACAAATGAATATCGTCAACGTACAGATGTGCGACAGATCATGGAATGGATCACCACAGATTAACAAGTAATCTGGGAGTCTACATTACTAAAGTTGGCGCTTGTCATTGCGCATGTCTCAAACCAAAAATTTTCAATTCTGTAAGAAATTATTCTGACGGTTGTCAATCGGTTGGAAATTGAATAAAATTCACTCTGCGAACGCCGGATTTCTAGTCATCAGTTTGAAATTTTACTGTACCAACACAAATATATAAATACGCATGCGTCTGACGGTTGCTGATTGCTCTACAAACATACCTAATATCATACTATCGCTTTGTTGCGGTCGTTCAAACGTTTCCAAAATAGATACCCTTGAGCCTGCTAAACATATGACACGATTTTCACGTTCACAACTACTTGTTTAACCAGTAGACGTTGCGAGTTAGTAGCATGATAAATGAGTTGATAATGACTTATACAGAATTTAAATAAACTCTGGGTTCAATGTTTATCCCACTTGAAGTTGTTACAGATATCGCCTGATCCAGTGCTAGCGTTTATGTTTATACGTCTGAATAACAAAGATTCAGTGGTTCTGAACATTTTTAATAAGAGACTTTAATTCATTACGGCTTTCCTATGATAGTTGGAAAATATTTTCTTTTTGGAAACTTGGTTTCATTTTGTTTGAACGTCTCTTTTAATTCGATGCATAAGTTGGAAGAACACTCTATTACATGAGTGATAGGAAAAGCGCGATATAAACGGCATACTTTTTGGGAGCGTCGGATAAGACGTAGTTTCCCCTTAAAGGAGGTTGTATTATAACTAATTACTACCAAAATTTATGGAGACGTATTGGGACTAGTTATGGAGTAAGTTATCATCATCAAGATGAATAGAATAAATTTCCTGAAGTTTTAAGTTAAACATCTACCTCGATTCATTATTTAAACCGCCAGGGGCTTTTCCACATTC
This sequence comes from Chrysina gloriosa, assembly GCA_038088585.1. Lineage (NCBI taxonomy): Eukaryota > Metazoa > Arthropoda > Insecta > Coleoptera > Scarabaeidae > Chrysina > Chrysina gloriosa. Next base: position 20,704,083 of record CM076093.1, on the reverse strand, counting down.
CAACCTTTACGAGTCCCTTTACGACGCGCAAAACCAGCCACAAGAATTATCTTCAATTTCACGTGACTGCAGCACAATTTTATGTTTCGCTGCGTTTATATCGAAAATATAAAATAAAAATGAGTTAGTTCGTATAACTTTTCTATTTCGTCCTTATAGCCGAATTACTCGGTAATAATTTTTAAGGTAATTCATGGAGCATTGAACGATTACTCTAGAAAAGTCGAAGTTGAAACCAACAAATTGCATAATACAGATGGATGTACAAAAATAACAACTTAATGTTAACAAAATTTATTTAAATTTATGAGTCAAATATTTACTTCGACGAATCCTTTAGATTACTAGAAACTTTTCCCCGTTCTTTTACGAGTCTCTTTACGGCACGTAAAAGCAACTGTAGGAACTATTTTCAGCGTCACGTGGAGATAGTAAAATTTCACGTTGCATATTTGCGGCAAAAATGTAAAAAATTTGATGGATTGATGTGGGTTTGTGTTACTTTTAATAAATTAATTCATGTCATTGTTTGCTTGTTGCTGTTTTGAGAGGAGACCGACATATTGCAGCAGGAAAAACGATTCTTGAATATTAACGACAATAGAATTGAGCTTTAGGACAAGATATCTGTTTGGACGGATTTTTGAAATTTCTAAAAACTTTCGTTATAATTTTATTGAGTCTCTGTGCCATCTGAAAGTGTCTACAACTACAACTACTTGCAACTTTGATGACGGCAGTCTTCCGATGTCCTAACGCCAAGAAAGATAAAATCCTTAATTAAACTAAAATTGCTTCGTATTCTTATGGTGGCAATATTACTTCTTCATTGATTAACTCGATTAATTGTGTTACGTCCCATTGGTATAAAGGCATATTGCCTCTGGTTGGGATACTTATTGACTGTTTTCGAAAACAACTAGTGGATAGTTAATCCGTTTTCCCGAGAGAGTTGAAAAGATTGAAAACGGTATACACACAATTCGAAAGAATGTGATTAACGTGACCCTAAGAAAGTTCGATATCGATGGACTACTTTCTAACTATTGAAGCGAGTTAAAGGTGTACGAAATAATCTAACATCTGCTTCCATAATTCTTCTTAAACCACCAAACACTTTTCTATTAAATTTTCACAAGCTTCGTTGAAATATCCAAAACAATTAGGGCGAGAATTTTATTTTTAAATCCACGTGTGGCTGGAAAGCTCTTATAAATTTCTATATGGGTGAGTGTATTGGCACTAGGAAACCAAAGAAATTCAACATTTCGTGTTACTTTTAAATTAATGAACCCTGCCGACTAATTGTGCCATATTTTCTTCTCCTGACAAAGAAAAAAATGTAATCACAAACGCAGTGGCACCATTAAGTAAAAAGTTTTTAAATTGCACGCACCTGATGCCAAAACTCTACACGCAGCTTCTTCGAAGGAATCGAACGGTCCAAGTTTCGAAAGTCAAAAATCACTTTTAAAAAGCGCGTTTCCTTAGTGGAGGATCGCGAACAATACAATACATATAATATGATGATGGGTTACATTCAGTTCACACCACTCACCCCTTTTGTCTGCGGGCTTCTGCTGATGTTATTGTTGCCGTTATCACTTAAGTCGCGCTGCGTGACGTCACATGATGCCGCCTGCAGTGAACTGAACGGGATAACCTGTAGCTTTGTCGTAGTGGCGTCTGTACGTTTCTAGTAAAGCGTCGGGGGCACGACGCACGGCGTCGCGTACGTTCCGCATCGGGGTAGCCCCCTCTTTCGTCCGTTACACGCTCCATGCAGAGTCGGACTCAAACATTTCCGGAATGTACGCATTGAACAAGTTTTCGAAATTTGAATATAACAGAAAAATTCCTTTCTTTACGTAAATCCAAAATAGAATTGTTAATTAATTTTCCGATGCAAGCAGTCTTATTGCGAACAAGTTAGATCTAGGTCGGGCGTTAAGAATTCTCGGCTCTTACATTTCCTTTATTCAGAACGAAAAGCTTTAATTTCGAAGAAGAAAGTTTAGATGCTTTCATTACGTTATCATCTCCGATTCCAGGGAAAGACTACTCATCGACACCAGAATCCCTTCAATTTCAATCCCTTGCGTAATTTAAACCAATTTGTTTTTGCGTGCTCATCCTCTGACGTACGCACATATGTACATCAAAATAAATTATGATGTGTGTTTCGCTGAATTTGTAATTATGAAACTGATATCGTAGGATTTATGCCATGCCGAATTACCGTGTGTGCTTTATAATAAAAGGCATTCTATCGGTTATATTACGTGAGGCTATTGTTTTTGCGTGCGCAGATAATAAACACTTCAACTCTGATTCACATTACGATGACATCTCCTCTCGTATTTACTGATGTACTCGTGTAATTCCCTCTCCGCTCTTGATGGAAATTGATATACACAACTTCATCGCGACCTCACCAGCACATTTAGTACATTTTATCTATTTTAATTATTTAAATACTTAATAAACTTGGAAAAGGGATAACAATAGAAAAAACTAAGTGATGTAAACACGAAGTTGCGGCATGTCCCCAGTAAGAATCTAATTTTATAAATAGTTGAAGGGCAGCTCCCACCTTAAAAACAACTACTTCTTCTTCTTAATCTTTTACCCTTTCTACCTTTCGGTGTAAGGGTTCGGAGCCACCGAGCCGTATATGTACACGCATATACCGTACCGCTCCTGGCCCACCCAGTGGCATTTCCTTCATTTTCGCAGCTTATTAGAGGTCCAGATCCCTTTTTTAGGATTTTAAACTGCTACGCTCTGCCGCTACTGGGTCTCGAACGCCGGCCCTTCGCACTGTGAAGCGCGAGTTTTACCACTCAGCCACTGAGGGGTAGAACTACTACAAAACAACTACTACCCGGACAAAATCACCGACGGTCATTGCATTATATTTAGGTCGAGAAATGTGCGCTGACTTGCATTGTAACAAGTGCACACGCATGTGCTAACTAATGACGGACGGAAGCCGCATTCAGCAAAAACCACGGCCCCTGACCTACTTTTCTCTAATTACTAGGCTGGACAAACATGCGGTATGATAAGTTATCTGTCCTTTTCACAATGTAACATTATATTACATTGTGAAAAGGACAGATAGCTCATCATACCGCATATTTGCCCAGCTTAGTAATTGCGCTTAATCAGAAGGGCGCAAAAGTAATTCGGCGCAATTTAATCGTAGCTTTCTACATATCGCTCCGATTTCTCGTGCATAATTGTAACAACCCGAAGCGAAGCAGCAGATCAGTAACAGATCAATTCTTTTCACTAAAAGAGATTCAGACAAACAAGTCTACGATAGAATCGACAGAAACAAGATGTAACAGGCGCTAAATCAGTTAAGCATACTAGCCTAGCTTATAAAGTTAATAACAATGAATCTGAATGATACCAAGAATTCAATTTTGTGGAAGGGTGATAAGTCTGAAGAGTTTAAAATAAACAGAGGGCTTGGGTAGTGTAATGCTTTACCCACGGTGTTATTCAACCTGGTACTAGAAGTTGTAATGAGAACCAGCAATATAATAACAGAAGGTTCTATCTTTAGTAATCAACACCACCACCACAGATGCTTCCATTTGCTGATGACCTACCAGTAAGAGGTAGATCAAACAGAGGGCTACAGAAAAGCATACGAGAACTAGAAGTAGAGGCTAAAAGATGCGGGTTAGAAATAAACCAGCAGAAGACGAAGTACATATTTGATCATGGGAGAAACAAAGGAAGAAAACGAAAACCGGCTGTAGATAATATCACAAGCAGGGAAAAATATCATTTCGAAAAAGTTAGAACCTCTATGTACTTGGAAATAATACGTGAAGAAGGCGGAAAAGAAGACGTAGAAATAAGGCACAGACTCTCCAAAGGGAATCAAAAGTATGGAAGCCTAGCCAGACTGTTAAAGTCAAAGTTTCTATCGAGAGAAACAAAACTTCGGATATACAAAACAATTGTAAGGCCAACAGTGACGTACGTATGCGAAACCTGGATATTAAAAAAACAGAGGAAGAGATGCTAGGCAGATGGGAGATGAAAATATTAAGGGCTATCTTTGGAGGAAAAAGTATCGAGGAAAGCTGGATGAGAAGAACAAATGGCGAATTGAAAGTTCTATACAAGAAACCAAGCACAAGTTCGTTTATCATGCTTCAAAGGGTATTGTGGTTAGGTCATATGGGGAGGATGGGTGGAAAAAGAATGCCAAAAATAGCACTATACAAAAACTCAATTAGTAAGAGAAAAATATGGTACGATAGTGTGATAGAGGACCTTAGTAGTGTAAAGGTGGTGGCAGAGCAAAACCGCTAGGGAGACAGGTGTGGAGATCGATATTTCGAAGCTTCCAAAAGAAGCAAGAAATATCTTAGTCATGTTATGCTTTAATAAAGAATCATATATTAAGTCATGGGGAAAATAAATAATATTTGTATTATAGAGTAAATATTATTGTTGTAACTATAGGGTTTCAAGGCCTGTAGAGCTTTATAATACAATTATAAAAGCCCATATCAGATTTCTTTTCACAACCGTTACCCGCAGGTTGAAACTTGTAAAAGGCGAAAGTATAGTCATTAATCTAACTGGAAAACGTATAACCACCTATTGCTGAACTAATAATTGCTGTTCTTTTCAAATACAACTCTTACGCCTGCCAACGAGAGCCGTAGTCCGATAAGATCCCGTTCCTGGTAGTCGGTAATGGATTCCCATAGAAACTCCCCAAGACGCTGAAGAAGAACCCTTCCACGGCACGCGACATCCCTCTTCAGGATGATTCTGGTGTAGTATTCGATATCCCAGGGCACGCGAAGGTATTGCCTCCAGGGAATCGACAACGCCCTTTAGGAAATAGATTTCGATCAAGCCCTGGAGCCCGAAGTGTAGGAGAGTATGGAGCTTCTTCCTCACATCCGCCAAGGGTGAAATCACTTCTTACTTTTGAGAACTTAAAAACAATAGACCTCCGGATAGTGATAAGCTCACAAATACCGTCGTCAAGAGCTTGCCCAAACCTATAATCGAGAAGTTCCTGTCCATCATTAACTGCGTCCTTTTCTTGAGCATCTATTCTCCGACGTCGTGATGATTGCCAAACTGGGAAGGGACCAATGGTTCCCCCAGAACTACCGCCTCAGTGTTCTATTGTTCAAATTGTCGAAGATAGTTAAAGTGAGACAAGCGCAAGACATTTCGAGATAAGGAATTTGACTTTAGAGCAGTCCTCTTGACAGATTTCCCAATTTTCCCAATTACAGAGACAACTCGGAACTCCTGCGAGAACTGTAAATCATGTGTGACTGTGCTTTTAGATGTTGACAATGCATTCGATTCCGCTTGGCACGACAGGCTGTGATCTCGCAACGTAAGAGGCACGAGGAGGTGAGGTAAAAGGGTCTAGGAGTTGAAGGTAAAATGCTAAAAAAATATCCTTCAACACCTCCGAGACTCATTGGGTGTTCGCAAGTAGCAGCGGGAGATACGGATCCAAGTTAAATAGTTACTTCACCAAAGGATGTATAGACTTCTTGGTGAGCCGTCATTTTGATGCCGTCAAGGTAAACAGGTAGGTCATCAAGGATGGCATAGCTGGATTGAGGTGGATTTTATCGTTCTACATGAACCAAAAGGTGCTACCAACCATCCGAATTTTGGGGATTTGGGTGTGATCCACAGAGATATTGTCGTGGGAGAGTTCGCGCTTGAGCGAGAAACGCACAACAACACAGTTGAACTCGTTAATAATCATTCGCCAGTTAGACTTTCTATCCACTAGTTGGTCGATAACAGTTGGTGGTGAATAATCGCCTCAGACTTGGATGCACGGCTAGTTTGGACTCCGGTTTCAGGGCCGTAGCTAGATGACATTCATAGGATTTTTAAGAGGGATAAGAGGGAAAAAGACCTTGAATCTATAATATTCTATTAACAGTTATTATTAAGAATATTATGAATTAGTATTTATTGCAAAAATATAGTGTGTAGCGAAACATCTGAAAAGTTAAATAAAGTTTTTATGCAATACAATATGCTTATAAAATTGCAAATTATCTTAAACATCATAATTAATTGTTATTAAGTAATAGTAATAGTAATAGTGTATGTATTGGAAAAACAAATAATCATCCATAAAACTTAACAACGCATAAAATAGTAAAAGAAAACGTTAAACGAATGATTAAAAACAAATGAATTTTTCTATTTTTTTATTATTAAATTTCTTTAGCATATCCAACATTTCAGTTATGTTTTATGCTAAGAATGTTAAGTTGGCAAATCTATAATGGACCATAGATAAACGTTGCAGTTTTCTCAAAAGCCTTAACTTATTGTGGAGTAAGTTTTTGACCACTGTTAGTTTTTTGGAAAGCAACAAAATACCAAACAAAGATAAATAATCAATACTGCGTTATAGTCCAAATCTTTGGCTGCTCCAAACTGAATTTATAAGCACACTGTTTTCACTAAACCACTGCTGCAGTTCGGTTAATATTATATCCATTACTTCATAAAACGCAGATTTTAAATCTAAAGTAAACAAAGTTTCCAGTTGATTCCATTACAAAAAAAAAAGTTTACCATCTCAAACACACTCACCCCTAATTTTAAAAATATCCTTTTGAATCTCCCCCTAACTCGCATTTGAGGGCACTTGTTGAACTTTTCTGACAACACGAATGTGGTATTGAAAACAAAACAATTTTTATCAAAGCGGTAAACATATGGAAAATATATGCGGTGTCATTATGGAATATACAGATCTCTTTTCTAATGATAAAGGCATAGATGTGTTACAATTAAGAAATTCCCCCTAATATGTAGTTAAATGCGAATTTTTGCAGCTATTTACTTCTACAGGAATGGATAACCAAGTTGTCACAGACTCCTGCAGTAGCTGGAGCTGCGCTTTTTGACTAACCCACCGTAGGGAAATGTGTAATTAGGAAGCTACTTTCACTATTTGCAGACGCGTTTCGCGGTTATACTGCTCGTCAGTGGGACTTTGTGAGAACTAGTTTTTATTTCCAGCTGAACAAGCTTCGCCATCTTCCCTAGGTGTGCCCCTGACCGGATTCCTCAAGATGTGGGCGGTAAACATAAGATACATTGATAAGGTACTTACGTGCAATTGCTAGCCAGTAATTGAAATAATTGAGATAGGTTCGATTTTCTTTCGCTAGCAAACAATCTTGTGGTAAAATTGGATATTGATAACTTTATTAACATTTTGGTAAAGATCCCATATTTACTACGACCGCAATTCATCTAGAATGACTCGCCCCTGTTTTTATTATTCTATGGATGGCAATCGAACTGATTGGATGCAGTTCGATTCGCTTCCAGGATTAAATCGTCAAAACATTGAAAACATCGCATTGCAAAATCCCCTCATCCTTTTTTGCTTTTGTTTAGTTTTCCGTGCTCTTCCTAATCTGGACATCTCCAGTATCCATCCTGACGGCAGAGATTAAGTTCTCGGAACCGCCTCTGATCCAATTTTGATATATACTATGACGCTGCCCGACATCGCAACGGGGAAATCTCCCCCTTCGGCCACAATCCCATCTATCCCCCTGGGCTTCAATTTCACGTTACACACGCGCTCCACACACTGAATTGAATATTCAAATAGATCGGGCATATTGAATGGTGAACGCTGGCCGGCATCGGTATTTTCATAGTATCTAGGACGAGAACGGAGGCCCGTTCGGTCGATTAAAACGTCTACGCAAAGAACCTACAATAACGTTAGCGATAACGTGCGCTCCAAGGATGGTCGACTTTTTTTAGTATTTCACGTACGTACGTAAATGCACATGTAGTCGGCGTTTGACGTAGGTTCGACGTGACGTTGACGTGGACGGGTATTGTTGCCGAATTTTCAGGTTTGGTCGCTAAAAGCGGAAGCTCCTTGGGGAGTAAAATTTCGTTCCGGAAAGTGGTTGGGAATAATTCATCAAAATGCAGTATAAAATATTACTTAAAATCGGAAATGTCTGTCGAGTTTTTATTTCCTATGGTAGCTTGTGTTTGCTTTAGAGGGAAGCGACAAGAAAGGAAGGTAAGAAGCAGGAGCAATCATTATGTATTAAGTAGCAACTAGCCAGTCGCCAGTGGATGTTAACAAAAAAGTAATATGGAAAGTGGAGCGAAAGTATCATAAATCTCACTGTTTCTTTTCTGGTATGTTATGAAATGTTTATTAAATAAAGTTTGTCTGATTTTCAGGAAAGTGATTATAAACAATGTAAATACTTTTGGGATATTGCTCGAACTTTCCACTAAGGTCTTTAGAATGAAAACATTCACTACTATGCAGTTTGTGTTCTGGTAAAAAAATCGACTACTTTTTTTGGAGGATATGCCTGAAAATGATATAAAAGTTTTCGAGTAGTGTGATTGTTGCATTTTAAACTGTTGATACCTTGAACTCCCGTCCCGAATAGTCTTACGCTTCCTTTAAGTGGTATGGAACTAGAGGCCTGCTTCTATGCTGATTATGAAATGCTGTACTAAGGCGCATTTGTCTAATCTCTTTGAAGTTTGCCTAGAGAGAGTGACCAACGTACGCAATTCTAATGAATACCTCTCCGTATGTAAAATGAAATCACCAAAACATTACTCAAATCCTAGTAATTCTAACGAGGACTTTTCAAAAAATGGAGTGGTCATCATTTCCATTAACAAAATTCCCAAGAGCTTGTATGCTTTCATTAAAACATGGCACCAATTTGAAAGGATCGAATCAATCGTCGACGAAAGACCATCAGAAACGAAAGATTTGCGTAGACAGAACAAATAATTTGCTTCAGCCGCTTCAAAAGGCATACTTATCTCGAGAACTCTCACAGATCACGGGAATGAAATAGGCTTTATGGGTGGAATTTTTCCAATCGAATCAAGAAATGTCAATTCTCAAAATGTTGAAAACAAAATGGTTTCAACCAGGAATAGAAAAAGCACACCCCCCATATAATTGCAATCTACGTCAACTGCCCAGCACGAAACAAATTTTTTGGTGAGGCGTTATCGCTCCACGAAGGAGCATGACCTATAATGAAGGGCGTCAAGGACACCCGGTTGTCGCGCAAGAACCCATTATGGAATGATACGTGAATATTTAGACAATCACAATACCTTGTTCACGATGTACGTAGTTATTCAATTTTTAATGTGAATTTTGAAGAAAGGCCATTGGAATCGCAATTGATCGCGATCGAACGCCTTAACCGTTACACCACGCCGTCTTCATGAAACAAATCTTGTGGAAGGGATAAGTTTGACTCAGGAATGTCATTCTTGTTACGCCTTAAAATAATTAAAGCGGAAGTTCAGCGTCAAGTTTCTCTGAGGTCTATAGAACCAGAAATCCCATTTCTTTACCGATTGTAGACTGTTGCTTTGGGAAGATACTTGTAGGTGAGACAATCGTCTTAATCATTTCTGTTGTGTTCCGAAATGTTGAGATGTATAAGAGCTACATAAATACGGTCAATACGATAGGATGTACAGAAATAGGGAGATGTATAGATACTGCGTTTATTAGTATAACATACCAGAGCTAACCCATACGTAGTAAAAGTGAACATACTGGAATATACAAGAAACTAATACTTCCTTGTACATGAGAGGCAAGGATAAAAATTGATTTACAAGGAATCCCTTATCAAAATGTAAGGCCGATAACTTATGTATTCATAACAGAAGCGGTTCCTCGGTATTAGAGAGAGTGAGATACAATTTATTAAGACTAACTCGAAGATAGCAGACGTCACGTCATCTTTCTTATGAATGTTAGGGGTTCAGCTCTGAATAAATGCTTTGTGTTTCATTGTTTCAACATCTGCAACGACTTCTTTAATTTCAATTACTTTTTCTTAACTGGAATCGTTGATATAATTATGCAGTACCTGCTCTTAATTCTGTTTTTGTAGACTTGCAAACTCTTTAGATGCTATGGTCATCGAGACTGAACTTGCTAAATATTGCTCTTTTCTCACATTCAAACTCCAAATACAGTCGACTAATTGTAAATCGACATCTATGTAACTCGAATTCCTTTCTAAGTCGAATTCTTTAGCAGGTTAGAACGAAATTTGGGGTGGCAGATAAAAGCTGTACTTAGAGAGGTTCGACTGTAATCATAAAATGCTTCATTTTTTATTCTGTATCACTTCACAATTTCTTTAATTTTCCTATAAATATGTAAGTACATACATGTACATCTATACCACTTATGTCCCTGTGGTTTTAATGGTTTTTGCTTCCACGTTTACCTTCGGAATTAGAAAAAGAGAAAATAAAGGGAATGTTCCTGAAGGTATCAAATCAGGATTTATTTAAGAAATTAGAATGGGAAATTATTTTCTAATGTAAGAGTGCTGAAAGAATTAAAACCGAAGGATGTAATAACGAAAACGGGACACTTTACGCTGTTGCTGATTGTTCAGGCTTTTTGGTAATAAGGATGGGCAGATCAGAAGGAAAAGTTAACGAAACAAATCGGATGACTGCTCCCAAAGCAATTGTACGAAATAAAAGTTACAGGGCATCTTAGTTCGGGTTGGGCCAATACATGGAGGGTCAAGCTGAACGCGGATAAATGCGAGGCGATCCGCTTCACCAGGAAGAGAGGTATCCTCGCTGATAACATCTTTGTTGGGAACGAAAGACTCCCCTGGAAAAGCAAAGTCAAATATCTGGGCGTGATCCTCGACCAACGCTTGACATTCAGTGGCCACTTGGATTCGGCCATTAAAAAGTATCACAATGCGAGAAGACTAGTACTGCCGCTCGAATGTAGAAGCTCGATGCTTAAATTAAGAATAAAGGTGCTTATTTATACTTTATTCTTGAGACCTATTTTAACATATGGAGCGCTGTCCTGGACAACAGTAGCGAAGACAACTTTGAGGAAGATGGTAACAACACAAAGCAAAATGCTGATCGCCGGAGCACCGTGGTTTGTCAGAAATGCACAACTCCACAAGGACCTAAATATCGTGCTTCTCGACGAATACGTCGTACAGCTACCGAGAGGCACACTGGAGAGGGTGGCTCGATCTGACAACCCGGTGTTTCGGCATATTGCAGAACTTGACCAGGACAGACCCCCGCCTAAGACCCATATGCGGAGGGTGCAAACTCATCTCGACGCTTGAAGATGTGATACTAGTCAACCCGTTGATCTTTAATTACAACAGACGAAAGAAAGTGCAGTGACCGGATCCACAGGATCAGCTTTTCTCAAATTTCGGCGGTGAGACCGCCGCCAAGAAGAGAACCAGGGGGCCCCAAGTGTGACTTCAAGTGACTCCAAGTCTCGGCCTCAGTCAAGATCGCAGTTCCATGATCTTAGTTTGGATTTATTATTTAAATCCACTGATAGACTACTAAGGATTGAATTACACCATAAATTGAAGTCAATTTATTTCTGTAAATTATGCCATTACATGAAAAGTCATAAAATGAAATGTACACAACATACATATGTGTGAGCTTGAAATATGAAAGATTAAAATAAAGATGTATAACGAATGGTAAAATTTCATATTGGAACGAATTTAAAAGAAATGAAATATGTACAACATATGTACCTAATAAATAATAAATAAATTATAAAACACAAACAAACAGGGAAGTCAAAACGTCAGATTCTGACCCCTTGAGAAGTATATGTAGTGTACCAATGAAGCGTCTTGGACTTCTCTTGCCAGTCTCGCGAATTTTGTATCGATTAGTTCTTTCCAGGTATTCAGGCGTTTATTTTTATTTGTGACTCCATTTCCTTTAAACTGGCGACCAGTTCGTTGATGAACTATCGTATGTCGCAACTCTTCTTAGACATAGGCCTTGGACTTTTCAATCCATAACGCATGGAACTTCCAGTCCATTCAGTATCAGGTTCAGATAGCATAGTATAGATAAAAATAAGAAGAAAGTTATCTAAGGAGGGCGCTGAACTATTAACATACATATTTCACATGTGATTAAGAGTCTCGTTTCAATCGTTGAGGATTGTCGACATCATATTTAACCCCAAACCTGGTAAAGCTAACCATTATAACGACTAATCTGCTCTTTGTCATGTCAAAATCTTTACAAAGGTTTTAACCCCAAAAATTGGACTCTGATCTATTGAATGAAAACTAAAATATTGAACTACGCAAAACACGGCATGAAATTGTTCGTGAAATAAGTAAAGAAATTTAACGGGAAGAATATTGTACATCAGTTTCTCTGGACGGTAGCTAAGTTTCTACCTCTAAAAATTCTCCTAGAAGATGCTATTTAAAAGAGAAAGGCTTTATAGTAAGGATAAAGCCCGTGAAAATGGAATTTCGATCTTACCATAAATAATGGCGTTTTTATTCACGTCAACCAATCTAATACGCAAGGTTCCTTTTATGCTGAAGATAAAATAACGAAATAAAAATAATGAATCTGATATTCATAGCTTTCTAGTTCACTTTATACCGATAATGTTTATCTCGAAGGAAATTCCATCTTCATCAACCGTTATCCCGAGGTGCCCAGTTTACAAAGATATTGCTGGTGCGTGCCTTTTAATACTATAATTAAGTTAAAAGATATTGTAACGGTTCATCGTGTATTACAACGATGAGAAAGGAAAACTTGGACTGATATTTAATCAAGCAAAGACGTATAGGTTATTGTTGTAAAACCTTACTTTAGTTTCCATTACATTCGCTGTAATGTCTAGTTTTCCTATAGCAGACGGTGAAATTAAATGGTTTAAATACCCTCAAACTATTTTTCCTTTCCTTTTTCATTATAGGCATAAAAATATCGTGTCAAAATTTCAAAACAATGTCCGAATTTTACCGTCCAATAGAGCTTGTAATTTTGCGGTTTTAAAATATGAATTCGTTATTAATCAATTCTATATGATTGCGTTCGTTGCGGCGGCCGCTTAAAAATAACAAAACTGTGTAAAGCGTGAGCAAACAAACTATGAAAATTCGAGCGGTGGTTTTCAGTTTTTATATTTTCTCTTCGACATGTTATTTTGTATTAAATTTATTTAGCTGTCGTTGTTTGCTTTCGAACGATATAATATTAATTCCTTTTAATAATTGAGTTTGTGTTCCTTCGGGTGGCAATGCGGTGGTGCTCTAAATATTGGTATTGTGCTAATCAAAGTGACACAGTAGTGGCTCGACCAAGTAGTTGGCTCGGTGTGTTCCTCTCGACGAAAGTTCGTCCTTCATAATCTGAGGAAGGATATATCCATAAGCTTCTTCGTCGTCTAATACGCAGTGACTAATCTATCTATCCGCTTGTAATTTGTTGATTTAGGTCTTAAAAGCGGGCGAGGGGTTTCTGCGATGTCCTCTTCTTCGTGGTTCCAGGAGGGAGGTCTTCATCATGAATTGACGTCCGGAATAGGTGGACTACGGTCTCCCCGGATCAGGCTCCGAGCTTTGCATCCTCTCCATCGCGGTTTCCTGTAGTTGTAGTGTATAATTTCTGAGGTTGAGGATGCATCGATTTTTATGTAATTCACAAAGCTGTAGCTACCATTTGCAGCATTTTGGGGGCATACAGAAGCGTTTCTGCCAGAACCACGTTTCACGTTCTCATCGAATATTTTCTTAATAAGACGTCTCTCGTCCCGGAAATTGTTTTAACCGCAATCTGCACGAAGAAAGCATTAATTTGTTGTGTAATAAGTCGTACTTACAACCATTTCGATTTTTATCGAAATCTCGAAGGGGTACCCCTTTGGAAATTCAGAAAAAATTGAAGATATCCTAAATTAGACGAAACTTGCTGCATATACGTTTTCAAACGCGTAGAGTGCGATTCTGACGTCGGAATCGATGGAATTTGCTTCGCTTGGATCTTGGGGCATACAGAAGCGTTTCTGCCAGAACCACGTTTCACGTTCTCATCGAATATTTTCTTAATAAGACATCTTTCGTCCCGGAAATTGTTTTATCCGCAATCTTCACGAAGAAAGCCTTAATTTGATGTGTAATAAGTCGTACTTACAATTATTTCGACTTTTCTTCGAAATCTTGAAGGGGTACCCCTTTGGAAATTCAGAAAAAATTGAAGATATCCTAAATTAGACGAAACTTGCTGCATATACGTTTTCGAACGCGTAGAGTGCGATTCCGGCGTCGGAATCGATGGAATTTGCTTCGTTTGGATCTTGGGGCATACAGAAGCGTTTCTGCCAGAACCACGTTTCACGTTCTCATCGAATATTTTCTTAATAAGACGTCTCTCGTCCCGGAAATTGTTTTAACCGCAATCTGCACGAAGAAAGCATTAATTTGTTGTGTAATAAGTCGTACTTACAACCATTTCGATTTCTTTCGAAATCTTGAAGGGGTACCCCTTTGGAAATTTAGGAAAAATTAAAGATGTCATAAATTAGACGAAATTTGTGCATATACGTTTTCGAAGGCGTAGAGTGCGATTCCGAGGTGGAAAGCGATGGGATTTGCTTCGTTTGGATCTTAGGGCGTACAGAAGCCCTTAGTCCAGAACCACGTTTCACCTTCTCATCGAATATCTTCTTCATAACACGTTTCTCGTCCCGGAAATTGTTTTAACCGCAATCTACATGAAAAAATGCTTTAATTTGGTATGTAATAAGTTGTACTTTCTGAGAAATGAAGAACCTGTCGATATGATGCTTGGCTGGAGTCAACCAGGACGCCCCTCCGTCTGTGAAAATCGGTCTTAAGTACACCTTGTGTAGTAGTAGCTTCGTACTTGCGTCTAGAACGAACTTGCCACGTAGAGGAAGCTGCAGAACTCGTCGCGTATCTTGATATTTCTCGAGGACCATGACCAAGTGGGCCCTGAAAGTTAACTTCCGGTCCAGGAACACCCCATAATACTCGAGGTAAGATTTGATGATTCTGACCAACTTGCTGTTTATGCCTGTACGAGGAATCATTTAGCATGAGTCCTTTTTGCTAGACGGAATCAAGTGCGTTGGCCAGCTCAAAAATCATCACTTTGTGTTTACTTCTTCGACATCCAACAATAAGGAATCGGCCTTAATCAGACCTTGTAGCTTCAGATTTGCGTTTAGGACGAAGTTGCCATTGGGGGAAAGCTGTAGGGCTCGTCGCGTACTCTAATATCTCTCGAGGACCATGTTCAGGTGGGACTTGAAAGTTAACTTCCGCTTCAGGATCACCCCATAAAACTTGACCGAGGAGCTTCGTGGAAGAAGCGTGTCTCCAACGTACATGTTTTTGTTAGCGAGACTGATCTTCCTGGCGAATCGGCTGTCGACGTGCTTAGCAGGATTCATTTTAAACCTCTATTTCTCCGTCCAATTCAGAAGCTCATTCACAGCGGATTATAATCGATAAAATTCGATACGTTCGTCCTTCGAAGTCAATACCAAAGTGTCGTCCGAGAAGATCGTCAGCGTTGATAGATGGTTCCTGATCCTCCAGAACGTTCCTCGAGGTAAGATTTGATGATTCTGACCAACTTCTTGGCGTCCTGTACGTCTGTTTGTCATAATCTGCTTTCACATTAGTGTTTGAAAGCTAATTTCAGTGAGTTACTTTTAAAGAATAAATATTATCAAAGATTTTAAATGTGCAAAAGTAGAATACAATTCTCAATTGAACGAACTTAACTAAACAGAAGTTCGTTACTTAGGCAGCCCTAAAAGAAAACCGTGTAATGGCTTGCACTGCAAGAACAAATTACATATGTCGACGTGACATGTGTTGGCGTATGTAATTTGTTCCTGCAGTGAAAGCCATTAAATAGTTTTTCCTGAGAGCTGCCTAAGCAACAAAGTTCTGTTTACGTTCATTCAATTGAGAGTTATATTTCAGTTTTTTACATTTAATCATTTCCTAACCTCCTTTAAGTGATGCTTACTTACTTACTCGTTGACTATCTTCTCTTGTGCTTTATCTTGCAGATCTTCAATACTTCTGGGGCGACAGAAAAAGGGGTAAGAAATTAACGTGCACATATTCTTCTCCCTAAAATACTTAAGAATTCTTCAATTTCTTTGGTCAAAAAAATCATTGCCAAAGTGTGAGTCATTATGAAAGGTTCCCCTACTTTCCTTGTGGGCGCTTATACAATAAATTACCTCAGCGGAGAAAACCGTGTGCTTAAAGCTATTTCTTATTGAGAAATGCTATTATATTGATGATCAAAAATGGTAACTTAATCTATGTGTACTATATTTCTGAACACGCTTGTAGTTTTGGTATGTTGTATTTTAGATGTATTTTTCGCTTATCTAACACATACAGAGGTCTAATGAATGAATAAATATATTATTATTTTCATTATTATTATGCATGGTGAGAAAACAAGAAATTTGTGTTCAAATTGAATGGAAATTTTTTACATCAATTCATAGATAGTCTTAATTTTCTTACATCATAACGACAGCAGAATTATTTTCCAGAAACTACTTCCGGGTGGAGAACTTTAACCTTAACTTTTTCAAATATAACATCTAAGAAGTGAGTCGCAAGAAAAGGCGAAATACACAAACTTTTCAATCCGTTCTCGGTCCTTTCCCCACATAAGATACCGAAGGATTAGCAATCAATTTCAGAACTGTTCGGAATATACACGTTCTGTATATAACACCTCGTTCCATTAATACACAACCGCACTTTAACGTCGAAAACCTCATTACTTCTCTTTATAGCCCACCATCCACCTTTAGACCGATTCGGACGTTCATAAAAGGCGGCCTTAGCCATCCACGTCTGTCCCCATTTTCAATATTCCTCCCTTCGTGTCATTCCTTCACGTTTTTTCTTCCTCATCTACTTTTACAACCTTTCACCGACGGGAAGCGCGCCGAGTTCGCGACTTCCGGTGATCGCTGCCAGACGAAACGGAAGATTTGTTCCGTTGCCGTCCCACCGGACTTCCTTTGCAACTTGTTGTGCCGGATCGAAAAAGATGAGCTCGGTAATGAAGACCGACCGAGGAGGCACGGAAGAGCGGTTTCGGATCGAAGAGATTGTTAGAGGAAAGATGTAAGGTATGCTCTGGTTCGCGTTCGTCTTTGTGTGAGAGCGTTATAATATTCATAGAATAGCTGGAGATACGTAGGATATTTCGTTTGAGACGTGAGAATTTCGCGCAGAAAGATGGAAAATTCGAAATCGGAAAATGTGTATTGGGAAAACGTCGAGTATATCGAGAATAGGTCGCGGGTAACATATATATAACCTAAGACTGGTAGTTTGTCGAAATGATATTACAACGTTTCATTAATATACCCATAGTGTGTTTTAGTTTTATTTCCTTCTCAGATGGCAAAGGTTCTACTGAAGATCCATTTTCAAAGCAAAGAGTTACGATGGAAGCCATTAAGACTTTTTCCAGATCCAGACTTAGCACGAGGTAGAATTAGAAATGACAATGGACAGAGGAGGAATTAATTCTCTACTGATCAGATACATCTAACTAAAGTGGGCATATCAAGATATGTCATCACCAGAGACCGGACTATTTGCTTTTTGTATATCGATAACTACCAACGGTGTAACTGAACGCTTTAAAATCTATACCAATTAGGGTTTCATTTTACATATTTTGAATATTTTTTCCACATATCTCGAATATTTTAACATATTTGAAATTATTCGACATACTTTTCCGTTTGAAAATCGCGTTGGTTTTTGTAAAAAATGTAGCGGGCGATTTTCTGGGAAATTTACATTGTACGATTACCGATGTTTCGTTAAATCTAATGAAATCAATACTACTTAAATAAGGATTAATGCCTTTTCCAAGAAATTTAAATTCCTACAATTTTCTAAGAAACTGTTCATTGCTTTTGAACTTCCAAGCGAAATATCATGTTCAATACCGAAGAGGAAAGACTATTTTATTACGGTTTCTAAGAACAACAATCAGAAATTAAACGAATAAAGGTGACTGCTGATTGTTTAAAAATAATTATGTAATGGGGTGTATACGTTTTAGTATTTATCGTTACCGAGTGTTACCCAAAAATGCCAAAAGTGAAAAACTGTTTAGTAGACTCCTGGATCAAGAGCGTTCCAGAATTTCTTTTGAACAAACAATTTTATTATATTTATTTAATGCGAATTACATGTTTATTTTGCAAATTCTAGTCTGCCAGTCAATTGGTTCAAAAACTTGCTTTGGATTGCTGAATAAAATTATTTTCAATAATAAAAATATTTTCCTTTAATTTCAAAATCATTTTCTTATCTTATATCTAAATGGGTGTATACATTTTCTACTCTAATTTTCTTCTTTTATAGATTCCATGTGAGAAAAAATCCCAAATTACTCAACATCTCTCGACTGACCTCCATAAACGAAAGTTAAAAAAATTATACAATCAAAATTAGTGCAAATGTCTGTGGGTTAGTCACTAGCAGGTTCATCTTCATCTCCAAAAAATCACAGTGAACAACAATTATTTAATTCGGAATTAACCAGAGCTTTGCTTTCTGCTAATATCCCACTTTATAGGTTACAAAAACTAAATTTTGAAATCTTTTTGTAAATGCATTGATGTTGTATCCAAAATTTCGTTTATTCCCCAAAAGATTTTCTTCTCAAGAATATCAAAAGAGTTTTCATTACGTCGTGTGGAAAGTTCAGGTTACCCGAATAATCTGAAGATATTGGCTGAATTACCAGTGAAATATCAAAACAGGACAACCAGGACCGTACCTAGAAAATACATATTTCTATCTAACGATTAAAATAAATTCGCGTTACAATCCTCGTACAACCATTTTTATCGACGCTGTTAAACTTTTCTTCCATTATTAAAACTACTCCCCACTGTTCCAAACATATGGACGCGCTATCAAGCCGTATTTAGCCGCCGTCATCCCGTCCATTACGATATCAAATTAACAGGATATTAACCGACGTCCGCGCTAAAGCACGCACCCTCATCCTCATATTCCCCACGATACGACATCCTCACCGTCGGTAAAAATCGTTTGGTCGTTTCGAGCCCGAAAACAAAAGCGTGAAAATAATGAATTTGAGGAAAGATCCGAGAGAGAGAGAGCGAGAGGGAATTTGGCCCGGTTTCGATTGCAAGGAAATTTAGAAATATGCTCGTAATTACTATGCTTGCTTGTTTGTTTAACCGAGAACGTTGCGAAGTATGCAATTTCATATTTACGTCTGTGGCAAAACGAAGACGAAAGAGGAAAACAATAAATGCTCGCCGTACGTACAGCTAACGAATTCGAATTTAGCCGGTGGCTATGGGAGAAAAACGAGAGAAAAAAGGGAATAATAATAAAAGCACTTTAACTAGAACGTACCGACCTTGAGGGGCGGTAAACATTAAATCGATACTTTTTAATATTCAACGCGGAATAAAGTATTCAATTTACTTTCGAGAGATGTAGAAGGAAACGTGCCTCGTTCGTATCGGACGCGGTTTTCATAAAGAGAAAGGAAGGAGTCGCTAGTGGAAGTTTCAATTAATTGCCCCCGTTTCTGATCCGCGAGAAATAAAACGTATGCTCGAAACGAAGTTCGGAAAAATAAAAGATTTAGATTAAAACCGGTTATTTAATCTGAAACTTGCAAACAAAGCGGCGGATTGGTTTTAACTCCGGAACGAGAGCGAAGAATTAAGCAAATTGACTTTACTTCAACCCCGCTATTAACGCTCTGTGTTTAATTGGAGATTCTGAGAGCTCGCGGTAGTAATATCTTTTAGTAAATGGTGGAATACGTCATCTTTGCTTTATCACACGAAGTTGTTGCTTTAAATCAGTACCGTTCTGGAAGTTACTGAAGATGAAATGTCGTAACGCAGAAGTTTTCAACGTTGAGTCAAATTTGCTCGCACTTTGGTCACAATTGGAGAATGTTCATTTCAATGACATACAAAAGTTAAACAACAGCTTAAATAACTTGCAGTTAGCCAAGATGGGTAAGTGAAGTCGCAGTATAAGGAGGTGCATGGGTTCACAAGTTCTAAGGTTTTGAGAAAACGTGAATTAAATTAATTAATTTAAATTTAAATTAAATTAAAAGCTTCGCACTACGAGGCCAAAATGTATGTAGATCTGATTCCTCGACTCAGTATAGAGTGGATCATTTTCTAAAGATCTGAAGTTGGTATCGGTCAAGCCGAGGCCGAATAACAAATAAACTCCACACAGTTTTCACGAAATACCAAGTGGTCCAAGTTAGCAAGAGTGCGGTCAGAAAGCAGAAATCGGAAAACGGTTGCAGACGAAATGTTCCCTGCACCAGGACAAGTTCGAAAGCTAAACTATCAGATACCAGTTGAGGCAGTGAATGAATTACCTAGCAATGCTCAATAGAACAAGATTTTTCTGTAACGAAGGAACACGACCCTCGATGAGGTGCAAGCCATCACATAATCGAGAAAGGAAAGCATAATTCACAAAAACTTCGAACTTCTACAGATGAAGACCAGTGGGAACTTCTGCAGATGAAGACCAGTGAGCACGTGTCTTCAATAGATGCGAAGAAAAGCAGGAGAAGAAAGTCAGTTAACAGTGAAGCATTAACAAAAGAGGAGGAAAAACACGTATAGTGGTTTCCCATTTAAGTTATCTGGGGCAAAAAGGAGAGGGGCTACAAGGCACTTATATCGTGAACAAAACGGTGCCATATGTCACACTACTTTGCTGAATCTTTAATTTCAAGGATTTCAGCTGATAATACTCGCCGACACGATTTTTGTAACATAGTTCAGCCCATCATACTCACAATGCAAAGCCCTTTCTAATAACAGAAAATATAATCATAAAGCCCTAATACGTCGAGTTCTTAATGGGCTCATTAGACCCTTTTAGATTGGAAGATAGTAAATTCTATGAAGAGTCATTTAGAAGCGGTGCACTTTAAAACAGAAAGATAACCTAAAATTGAGTGTATACAACATTAAACTTATTCTCTTCTTTAGTCTTTGTTTGATTTTCGAGATGTATACTTAAGGAAGCCTCTTTAACGACGAAAATGTCAAGTGAAGTGCGCCCCGCTTGCAAAATCTCTTCTGACAAGTTTTGTTATATTTGTGGAGAACTTTTGGTGAAATCACAAGCCTATTTCATGTATTTTGGCGCTTCAATTGGAGATCAAAACAAGCAGTGAGCTCCCCATGTAGCCTGTGTTAACTGTACGATGTCATTGGTGCGATGGATGAAAGGAAAGAAGAAAAGTATGCCAATTTCGATTCCAATGGTATGGCAAGAAACCACCAATCAATTTGGCGATCACTATTTTTTGCATGACAAAGACTGAAAGTTATTCCAAAAAGGAAAACGCAAGATCGAATATCCGAACTTGCCTTCTGCCATAAGACTTGTTCCTCTCAGTGCAGACTTACCAGTACAGACTGCGACTTTCAATTGGCGAGATATGGTTTTTGGCAGCTAATGGAGGTAGTACCACATCATCAGGCAGCTTCTATAAACAGTCTACAGACCCCAATTTTACTCCGAGTCTCAGTTCCGGCGAGCCACACTTGATTGTTCAAAGTGAGTTAAATAATTTACTACGTGGTTTAGGGTTGTCAAAGAAACAGTCAGAACTTCTGGCTTTCCGTTTTAAGGAGTGCAACTTATTAGCAAAAGAAATAAGAATTACGACTTTTAGGAAAAGAAATGGTACGTTTTCTCCATTTCGCAGTAAGAAAAAATCGTTATGTGCGTGTATTGATATCGATGGTTTAATGAAGAAGCTCAATATAGAGCATTCTTCCTGTGAGTGGTGCTTGTTCATAGACTCACCGAAATATAGTTTAAGAACTGTGTTATTACATAATGGAAATTTAAAATCATCTATACCACTTGCCGATTCAGTGATAATGAAAGAAACCGATGAAAATATGGTCATCCTTTTAGATGCAATAAACTACAACCCGTACAAATGACAGATAATGTGGGGATTTAAAAGTTATGGCAATTTTACTGGCACTACAGAGATGATTTACAAAATACTGCTGTTTTCTTTGTTTGTGGGACAGTCGTGCAGTGCACGAACGTTATATAATTAAAATTTGACCGGAAAGGAGTAAATTTAAACCGGGAACTCAAAATGTTAAGTATGTGCTCCCAGTAGACCTAAGAAAATGTTCTTTTGCCTTGTCTTCACATTAAACTTGGACTGATGAAAAACTTTGTGGAGGCTATTAACAAAGAGGGTGAAGGATTTAAGTACCTAAGGCAAGTCATTTCCAAGTTAAGATACGCCAAACTCAAGGACGGCATTCTTTTCGACCACCAATTAAAAAATTGCTGGACAATGTTAGTTTTCTAGAAAATCGCATGGCGCAAGAACTCGGAGCTGGGAACTCATTTGTAAGTGTAGGGGATTTCTAAGCAACAATATATATAACCCGCGACATTAGGGCTATTATTTGTATGTACTGCTGTTCCTACTTGTAAGTGAGAGAAGTATTAACTTCATGCCGGCACGTTGCTCTTTTTTCTGTTTCCTGTTAATTTATTTGTAATTTGAAAGTTTTGTATTATTTTTATTTCCTTATTTTCAATTATAGAAAAGTAGACATGTCTGTTGATCAGTGTATTTAAGTAAATAAATAAATAAATAAATAAATAAATTCGGTATCACGGACAATGGGATGCAGTCAGGATGGGTGATTACTGTTGGTTTTTGAAGAGAGAAAATGTGACCTCACATAAGAGGAAAAAATAGAATTAGTGTGTTCCAAATAAATATTTTTGAGGCCAGCTTAACATAAATTATAAATATAGTAGATATACAGGTTAGAAAACTTTTCAAATCATTTTTTTCAATAAATATTACATGGTCCCGTTCTACATGTGATTTGTCTAATGTAACAAGAAATTCTTATATATGCCAACTTTTTGTTGGCAATTTTCGTATTTAGGTTTATTCTACTACAATATGCTGTTCAGCTTTATGTTACAAAGGAAAACAAAATGTCGGCCATTGTAATTAGCCTCCATTAAGTTGTACGTTAACTCATTTGGATTATTTCTCTAGACGTTGTTTGAAATCATTGCTTTATGGAAACATACCACAAAAACTCAATGGAGTCATATGGAGTCCACCAACCATAAACCTACAGCATATTAATTGATCATTATCGAAGATTAGTTCGGTTGGGTGAATATTTAAACAGTGTCATACTCCACACATAATTGTCCTAGATTTCTGGTCAAAATAAAGAAAAAGATTTATATCGTCACATAATTTTATTGGAAAACCATAATCGCCATCGCCTTCAGGAAAATACGATGCGAGATATAAAAGTACTTAATACATGTTTGTCGTGAAAGCAAATAAATTAAGCACAACTACATATACATATCGAATACACGTCAAAACTACGTACGATGCGCGGCGTACCTCGTTCGGGAAATAAATAATGCATACCCGTGAAGCACCAACACATTCCAACTTCCATTGTCGAGGTAATACGTAAAATTTGTGCGTTACTTCGACTTCATTGTTGGCGACGATATTAATTTTTCCTATTTTCTGAAAAGAATGAAAATTGCAAGAACGCCGATAAGAGAAAACGTAACAAAGGACAAAATAAATTATTCACGACCGACAGTAAAGGAATTGCAAACCGCTTAATATGTTGCGAGAGAATTATTTGCGTGTACCGACGAGGGTTGATTTATCGACGAAAGTTGCATGTTGAAACCGTCCGCGTTTGTATGCACGAACAGTTGTAAAGTTGATCTATAACACAATCTGGATGTGAATAATGACGATGTCGAGGGTCTTATATATTTTTAATATTGACTATAACGCTTTATAGAAGGAAATGATTTATCTTAATGCTATCCGGACATGCTAAGGTTGTTATGAATTTCAAAATTTGTTCGAATAAATCAGTTTCTTTGAATGAAAGGGGACGTACCAAAGCAACAGATTCCCTTGAAGAAAGATACCCAGAAATTCAATGCCGTTCAATCCTTTCATGCAGTTATGACTACCAATTGTTTAAAACTCTAAGAGATACGTAAGAAACATTAATAGCAACGTTTTATAAAAGAATATAGCAAATGGTGGTAACAAATTGCTGAAAATGACGACCTCTTAAATTGTCGCGATACACGCTCGATAAATTATATTTTCCTTCAACTAGAAAAATAGGAAAATGTATGATTCTGAATAAATTTAAGTAACTTGACAAATACATGCTTTTACGATGAATTATAGGGTGTTACAATAGGCGCGTAGGATTTGAATTTTAAATGAAACATGATTTTCTCTAGCAAAGTATTGAAATGTTTATTGATTTGTAATGGTGACATTTTGGAATTAAGTATGGAACAACACATCTTGTTGGTACACGCGTACTCCTCCGGCAAAAATTTTGAACAACGATTCTGCATAAATTTGGCTGTATTTCGTCGATACAGCGTTCAGTTCCGGCCTTCAATGCTTGGATGGTCGTGGGTTAATCGGCATAAACCTGAGACTTCAGAAAACCCCGCAGAAAAGGTCGAAACGTGTTAAATCGCACGATCTTAGCAGCCAATTCTTACCACCAAATCGGGAGATGATATGACCAGGAAAAGACTCTTGCAAGACCGTCAATATTCCACGGTCTTGCTGAAACCATATGTCTTCAAGACCAATATCTTCCAATTGAGGCACAAAGAACTGGGTTATGATGTCACGATCACGTTCGCCATTCACCGTTAATGCATTACCTACCTCGTTTTCAAAGGCAAATGGTTCAGTGAATCTTCTACGCCACAACGCACACAAAACAGTGACACGCTGAGGATGAATTTATTTCTCATAAATCATTCCTGAATTTTCTGAACTCCAAATGCGGCAATTTTGTGTCTTAATGAACCCATCGATGTGGAAATCGCTGAAGATAATTTTGTCCACAAAATCGGCAGAAGTTATTGAGTCAGTTGGACTTTACAGTAAAAATAACGTGAAGAATAGCTGTTAAAATGCCCAATTCTTGTGCACGATGGCGAACCGAGGTCTCATGAACTTTCGGCCACACTCTGGCGAACTGTCATGATGTTTTGTTCTGAACGACCACTACGAGCTCGTGTCATGCGTTTCACATAACTAATTGAACCAGCCGTTTTGACTTTTATCATTAATCTCTTTACAGATGATAAATGTTTTAACCGAAAATTGGACCACTTTACGAATAATAATAATAATAATAATAATAATAATAATAATAATAAATGTCTTTATTGTAGCAGAATCAAACGAAAAGAAAAATACATACATGTAATGCACAAAATTAATTAAAAAAATTTAGAACACGATTACATAAATTAAATTAAATTAATAAATTAAATCATTATGCTACAATCGCAAGGCGAGATTCAGTGTGTGAGTTCAAGTCCCACCACTGCTCTACCATCTAAACCATGAAAAATAAATACAAACTAATGCAGCTAATGCCTAATCTAGTACCTTAAAATCTAGGAGATAAAGGAGACAAAAGAGAAAAAAAAAGAGGGAAAGAACTTTTAGGAAAGTAATCAAAGAAAGAATTAACGAAAGATAGAATGAAAGAAGTACGGAGAAAGAATCGTAACAAGAAATGTTTGACAATAAGGGCGCGTCTTTTATTGTATAGTCCTCCATGTTTACTAACTCCTATCGACCTGTTGCAATTATTGACCTGTTGAATCAGGTCAACCAAAATGGCGCGCAATTCAAATCTTACCATCCTTTATAAGTACTTATCATTCAATCGTGAGCTTTGCTTAACAGTGGTCCCGAACGGCCCACACTTTTCCATTCCGTGGTCGATAGTGAGTATCTTCGTCTTTCTTTTTTCGTTGAGAATGGTGAGATATCAGGGCCGCGAGTTTCCTGCATAAGAAATATTAAATTTTCCGTTTTCCGTCAAAGAATTGAAATATTAGAGAGATCAGCAAACCTCAAAAAATTCGCGGGGAATATATTTTCTGAACTTAAACTACATTTACAGGACGTTTTTTGACTAAGTGCAAAAGATATATCCATATTTCAAAATCCATTTGACTGTACAATGATAATGATAAGTACTAACTTCCAACTCCAATATGGGGACATAATATCTCAGAAGAGACAATATAGTTGAACGCATTAGTAAGTACAAATTTTAATCTGTACTATAGTAGGTTTATTAATGAATGGAAATATTTTATTCATTTCCTTGTTATTCTGTCAACCAAATGACCATAAATATGTATTTTTCTTTTGTTGCTCTATCAGTAGAATTAGCCATACCAATCTTCGAATTCTTCGCCAAACCTAAAATTTTTACGATCTGGTGTGTGATACAATACATACTCTCACTGTAGCCACTCACCAGTGGAGACCAAGGCTCCACGACTCGAGATTTGATTGCATTGCTCACTTTCAGCATATTGCCATTTTCCTGTCGGACAACAAAAATGGTTTTGCAGGCCGTTCTTGCTACTATCTTTATCATCGCCACTTCTCTTCGTATTGTAATTGTTTTATTTCAGCTTTCGCAAGACAATTGAAACCATTTTTTCTCTATTAACCGTAAGTATAATATTTTATCCAATCTAAGCTTATATAAGGATAACTCCTGTAATTTTGTCTAACCTTCTTCCTTTGCCGCTTCTAATAGTTTGTTTGTTTTCTTTTGTTTCCTTTTTCTTTTGATTAATTACTTACAAGGGAAACTAGCCGGTGCAATCTTAACAAGAAACTCCATCGCAACAAATCCCCTTCTCTTCTAATAAGTAGGAATCAAATTCATGTTCACTCCTCAACCACAACTCTACAAGAACGTCGGCACTTCCCAGATGGAAAAATAAGAAGCTACGCTGTCCTCTTCTTAAGTATGTATTTCGACACGCAAGAGAGAAGTTTGGTTAACCCTTTAAAGAGTGTTGGTGCTTTACCGTTTCATAGTTGACAGTCCTTAGCTCCAATTACATTTTGTTTAACAAGTACTATATTTTTCAGTCCTTCTCGATTAACAACTTCAAAACCAAACAAATCCATCTGCAATGAACACTTCTTCTTCTTCTTTCACCTTATCCTTCTGCCCATTTAGGACGTCGGATTTGGAGTACCGCTCTCCTTTACCCATTGTTCCCATTCTTTTCTATTATGCGTCAGTGAGTGCGTACTCTTGACTGCTTTGCCTCTCTCCTCCCCTATCCTGCGGATCTGCTCCATTCATGTCTTTTTCGGCCTTCCTCTTCTTCTATTTCTTCTCAATCCTGCTTCGTTAATCTTCTTTAACGTATTGTCTTGGTCCAGTCTCGCTATGTGCCCGTACGAGCTTAGCTGTTTATTCTCAATTCTCCTCAATACTGGCTCCTGTTTGAGTTCTGTCCTAAAGCCTTCATTTCTATGCCGGTCGATTTTAGTTACCCCAGCTATCCTCCTTAAATATCACATTTCTGCTGCGTTTATCATCGATTTCTATTTCATTTGTATCGTCCACGTTTCCCCTCCATACAGCATTATTGGACTTGCAATTGTGTTATATACGCTGGTTTTCGTCGTCTGATTGATTTCCTTTTTCCCGATTATGGTTTTATTCAGTGCGCAGTAGACTTTAGTTGCTTTCTTCATTTTATTACTTATCTCCAGATCCATCCTGCCATCCTCTGATATTACGTTTCCAAGGTATTCGAATGAAGACGCCTGTTCTATTACTCCGTTCTCTATGTGCTTAGTTTAAAATAAATACATAAATTTCAATTTATTTCAAACGTTTTCTCATCTACTGTGTAGGATGTATTTGGATATGATGAAGTGTGCGTGTATCTGAGATTTGGGTTTTAGTAAAAGACTTGTGAATAAAAATTGTATCGCCAAGAAACACTAGAGAGTTAGAACAATCGAACTCTATCTATGAGTTGATCTTCCAGAAATGGCAAAATGATTGATGAAATTTCACCAAATTACAGATACCAGCTTCGAGAAGAATTAGTATCTTGTTAGCCCTCCTTCGTGCATAAACAGTTTCGATTTGGTGCAGCATTGGGTGTAACAGCGTTCGGATGATGGTTTGAGGAACGTATGTCACTGATACTGCATATTACCGGAGATCGTTTACAGTCCCCAACTGCTCTCGTTTACGACTAATTGTAAGTCGCCGAGCAGCCATCTCCCACATACATTCGACCATTAAGAATCTAGCTAAAGAACAAGTCACACGCCAATCCTATACTACTATTGACGTTGGTGACAAACCAATCTTGAGCTATTAGGATGTGGCGTGTTGTTCTGGTGAACTGTGGCACTACCAAATCTTTGCAGATAATGGTGTATCATTTCGTGTTCTGCGACTTCGGGCTGGTAGCATCGCCCTCGTTGTGAGCGTGCCGTGGCCGCGGAGTAGACGGCAAACAATGTTATGACAGATGACGCCTCAAACCATTATTCCCCCTATGGCACCGGACAAATAGAAAACCAAGATGAATATTAAGTAAGCTGACTTACTCCGCAATAAAGATAGGAATTGGAAAAGTTTGCATTAGGTACCCATGGAGTCGAGCTTTCCTGGTTTTATCGACGCATTGCACTCGTGGTCGCCACAAGTCGGTTTTGGCCGCAGTTAGATTAGCCACAGGTTACTTACAATTAGAATAGAGTCGAGACTCGGTGAAGTGAAGACTTAGTCTGTACAAATTGTGACGAATAAAAACAAACCCTATGGAATTGGAGAGCCGCGGTGTAGTACCTTTGCGTGAAAATCGTTGTGCCTTAGGACGTGCTACCTAATATTTTAAGGAGAAATAAATCTGTGCACCATATAACCATAATACTGCACACAGAAGAATCTTTTCTTAAAAGAAAATATATACATTTATTTGAATATATAGTTTCAAATCAAATCTTAGGGTCTTTCTTTAAGAATACTTCGCTTGAATATGAAGTATGTATTGATTTACAATGAAATAAGGATGTATTTAAATTATATGCTTAAATTTATAATTATTTCTTTGAATCGTAAATTAAAACGCTTATTACAAATTCTTAGTTGTATTGAAATAAATGTGTCGAGACTGTTAACTTAAACATAGCAATATGATCAACATCAACGTAAATGCTTTATGCATATGCTTGATTTTAAAGTTATATTGAAATAAAATATAGCTTGCTTTTAATTCAAAAATAGGCAGAACAAAGAAATTTCCTTCTAATAAATCATAGGGTTGTTATAATGCATAGAGTAACAGTAAATTCAAAGATGACCAATATTTCTGGTAATATTTTGATTTGTTTGGTGGCAACCATATGATACATTTTATTTAAATAAACGGTTAGTTCGGGTATATGATGAACTTACCATTTGTTTTATACACACTTTATATGCTTAAATTAAAGATTCGTTTTAATGTGTGTGGGCAATCACTCCAACACCAATTACTAGCTCATAGATCAAAGATTCTGCCGTCGTAATTGAGGGGATTGAAGCAACACTCGTTAAAGTTTCTTTTTCACAATACATTTTATAATACTACATTAGCTAGTATTTTCGTTGCAGTTACTAAAATTTCCCCAAACTATTTAATGTTGTCTTCAATCATCCTAATCGCGTGATCGTCAGAAAAATGTTATAGATTCACCTTACTAGTGTGATATTATATAATGCAATATTCAACGAGAAGTTTAAGGTTTTTAATGACGTAACCTGCATTTCCTATACTACATTTGTATTTTACCTCTTTTATCACTGTTCAGTATCGAGGGGGATAAACGCATCGAACTGTATTGAATTCTTCCCGCTGATTACCTATCCAGGTGCTGACTCCGAGAACGCTGCTTGATTTTGCATTATTTTAGGCTGGATAAACGTCATTACCATACTTCCACCTTATTAGCAGGGCAATGGTCAGTAAATTGGGGTATGCGAAATTTAATAAAAATAATATATCTGCTCCTTTCTGATACTAAAGTGTATCAGTCACATTATAGCATGCTTTTCTTGTGTATCTTCCACGCCCAAATAGCTCGAGACAATATAAAAGAAATAAAATCGATGGA
This sequence comes from Chrysina gloriosa, assembly GCA_038088585.1. Lineage (NCBI taxonomy): Eukaryota > Metazoa > Arthropoda > Insecta > Coleoptera > Scarabaeidae > Chrysina > Chrysina gloriosa. The sequence continues at coordinate 20,674,083 of CM076093.1, read as the reverse complement.
AGGTGGCAACTTAACGATTGAAATATTGTTTAGAAGTAAATTAAATTGAAATCAATGTAAAACTACTTCTTGAGGTGGTTCTAAACCACAGACATACTGCTACTTATTTTCTTATTCTTTCTTTGTCTTTGTGTAAAAATGAAGCGATTATGTAGTATTGTAAGCATTTTTATTAATAAAAAATATTAAATACATTCATATTTATCTACTACTAAAAATGTATATAGCACCTAGAAACATGATAAAATCTATCATCGAAGCTTCTTCGATTCCCATTCGCTTCTTCCTGCAAAATAAAAGCCTTCCCATTTCACCGATGAGAATCGCTTAGTATCAAATAAAAAAGAACATGAGAGAGAGAAAAATAAAAATATTAAAGCCAAATCAACCACCACCACCAGCAGCGAAGAAGACAAAATATCCCTTCAAAAATGAACATTTTGCGTCGCACGTGAAGGAATAGGGAAATGGTGTTGTCGTTGGGTATGTACGTGTGAAAACAAAAATAAATGTAAGTACACAGAATATTGCGTTAAAAAAAAACAGACCCAATTTCGCAGTTTTCCACGTGCGAATGATTGGGACGCGTGGATAAGTGAAAAATCGGGTCATCAACGAAGCCCGTTTTTGCGCGTGTTTAAAAATAAAAAATACATCTATGTAGGACAGGAGGGAGATATCCGTTATGTGACCGTCAACCAATGCTTTAGAATTATAGCGCTTTTAACGTTATTTTTTCTTGTTATCACAGCATTCTAGTTACTAATAAAAAAAGGATTTCTTAATAAAAATAAAAATGTTAAAATTAAATGTTAAACTCATATGTATATGTAAATTATGTAAAAACCTAGTTATGTAACTTATTAGGTATGTATATATTTATATAGGATTAATTGTTTAATAAAGTAAATGGCTCATTTTTGGCGACATCTATTGAAAAGAACATACTTTAGTTCGAAGGCTTTCGCTCCCGTAAATAGCAACGAAATAACTTTCCGGCTTAAAATGTGACATCATAAACTCATGATGTCATATACTATGTAAATTATAAAGATAAAAGATAAATAAAGACACTTTTAGCTTCATGACCTTTTCCTGAAACTAAAACATTTCTCTAATGAAAAAGTATCTCTTCAGGAATAATCAAAGAAGGCCGCCACTACAGAAATGCAATTTATAAGTTCAAGAAGTTTTGGATAAGTTCGCAATCACACTTCAATGACAATCCCAAAGGAATGATCGAATTTGTTTCCTGGAGATTTCTACCTATTTCTGAAAATCGAAACATTTACAGAGAAAGAGTAAATTCTGATCCAATGATGAGCCTATAGATCTGTAAATGCATTCCGTAAAAGATACTTTCCAAAATAAAAAAGTAAAAAACCGGCGGACTGAAGAGAGGTAAGACAAGCCAATATATTATTAGGTTGAATTGGTGTCTTTAGACTGTTACCAATTTCTAACAGTTGGGACGTTTCTGATTGAGAGGGAACTTCAATCGAATGAGGAAATGATAAGAATTATAAGCGTATCTTTTGGAGAAAGAAACTGCTTCCAAAAAAAAAATGCATAAGTTTAAGAAATGCTGGGTTAGTTTGCAATCCCTTTTCAATAAATGATGGAATCAGAACGAACTAAATTACGAAAACTCACATCTTTTGTCGCTCATGGATTTCTGTCTATTTCCAAAATTCATTTTTGGATAAACACAAAGAATTTCGTCGTACGTCAAATTGATTGGATCGAACAGTATAGTTTCTAGAGATGTCGAACTACTTTCGAAAAAAGAAGGAACTGGGAGAGAAAACCCAGTCAGGAACTAACACATCATTAGCCTGATTTAATTATCACCGACACCAACGTCTTCCTTCTTCTTCTGCTTCGCTTATTCTCTAACTCTTTACACAGGTGTCTGATCTCTTCGATCTCTAACGGGCAAATTATTTCTAAAGGAAGAAGTTTCGATCAAACAAAGAAGTGATTACTTCAAACGTATCTTTTGAACAAGTCGAAGAATACTGCGATGAACACGAAATATATAAGCTGGTGCAAATGTCGAATAAGTTTGCAGTAGTAATTCAATATCCCTAAGAGAATGGTGACATCAGAGGTTAAATCATACAAACCCGACCAATTCCGTTTCTCCAAGTTTTCTACGTGTTTCTAAAGTCCTTATTATATCCCTAATACAGGAAAGACTTTTGGTCGAATGACAAGTCAATCGGACCTAAGAATATTTTTCTCGTGAGACTTTGCTTTCAAAAACGAATCATGAAGTTGTATAGCCAAACGATAACTGTTTCTGTTGTGGAGCCCAAAAAGTTATTTTTCATATGCCATTCATCAGGCTGAAGACGTTTGAAATAAGTTTACAATCGCAGTTTGGTGACAATCACAGAAAAATAATGGAAACAAAAGGAAATAAAACCCACAAATTCCTCAAATTTTGCACTCGTGAACTTCTATTTCTTTCCGATGCTCAAAAGAGTCTTGGACTACCTATTTTTGGAACTCGAAAAGTTTCTGGATGAGGACAGCCGAGACCTAGAAGAAGTAAAGAGATGCCACAGATGATGAGGAAGAGGATTTGGAGGCTGTCGAGAGATGGTCCACTTGGATCATTTGCCTGAAAATACACCTAAGGGACTGTTAATACAATATAATGTACTCCACCAATTGGAAAACATGCAATTCTATCCTTATTCTTTAAGTCGTTTTAGCTTTTTTTTTTAGAAAACTACTTGAGAACGAAACTAATTTTGATGAATCGTGGATATCTGTTTATTCCTGAAGCTCAAAGGAGAAGGAAAAAGCTTGGTGAACTGACAAGCTGATAAGATATGAACGACATACCATTAGTTTGGTTTGATATCTTGAGACTTCTGCTCATTTTTCGATGAAAAGGAATCAAGAAAAAATAAATACTATACGAGTATTTGGGGCATTTCCATTTGGGGCAAAATCGGAACGAAATCAATTTTGAAAGGTATAAATTCAAGAAATTTTTGATAAAAGTACAACTCTCAATTTTGACGTCAACCCCAAATAAACGATGAAATCAGAAGGGATCGAACTACGTAAATTAGTCCATATGTTACCATCTAAAGCGCGTATTTTTATTTTATTTTTTTTTGATAATAAGAGGAAACTTGATCGAGTGAAGAATATACAATCAATTGAACTGAAAGTATATTCTTCAGAAACGTCGAAAGGTAATATTGAGAAGTTAGAAGGAATCAAATCAGGTCCAACATACGATGTACATGATTTAGTTTCCTGGCACTTCTCCCCCTTTATGGAACCCAGGATGTTCTTTCATTCATTCACTTTTTAGGGCTGGTCACCAATGGATCAAGCACTTGAGCATTATACTCTTTGTATCATTCCTCGATAACACTCTTACTTCCGTTCGGGCAGCCTCGTATGCTCGACAAAAACTTCTACCATGCTCAAAAGAAGTATTCTCGTAGATTCCATTAGATCCTTGCCGAAATGATTTTGCCAGATTCCCTTCCTTTTCTAACAGGCACAGATAATACGCATGCTGATTCTCGCTTGTAGTCCATATCTACTGCGCACACTCTTTTCAAGGGGCAGTGTTCGGTTGCTAAACCGGTAATAATCTTAATACGCAGGCTATTTCCGAATAAGTCTAATTAACAAATGAGAAGAGTCACATTCGGGAATCTATAAGTTGAAGAAATATTGGATAATGTTATAACAGCAATTCAATGACGATAACGACGTGATAATCTTCTCTGAATTTCATCCCATTCCTGAAGCTCAAAGTCATGTTTGGACATAGAAAAGTTTCGATTGATCGAAGTCCATTGGATCTGTTTTTCAGGACTATTTTCGAAAAACATCAAGAAACTGGAGAACACTCGAACAAGAACTACCACATCATTAACCTGATTTGGCTGTTTTCTAAGAGTGCTTGGACTTCTGAAGTTTAAGTCATTTGCGTTTAGTAAGAAATTCCGATAAAGCACAGAAATTGTAAATATTGTTAACCTTTTTTTTTTGGGAAAGAAGAACTAGAAGGTGTACTCTAATTTTCAGAGCAATTAAAGTATTAATTTTGCTGAAAGTACATAAAGTACCCTCTAAATCTATATGACCGGAACTTATCCTCTAAGCCTTTTACGCGTTACCGAAATTTTTGGATCATACAAGATTCCTGTAGTGAAGACCTGACTAAAACTAAACATATTTTAAAAAGCACTTATAAAAGAGACCAACATTGGTATGCGGATTATATCCTTCTTAGTTCCTTTTGATCCTGAGGATGTTTCTTACAAATGTAAACGAAACTTTCTGCCCAACAAGCAAATTTTGAAAACCGTTATGCCATTATAACCGAGTCACTCTATTGATGAAACTTATTTATTGCACAGCACGCAAAACAACAGCTTTTCCATCCCTTAAATCCAAATATTACAACTACTTACTACATCAAACCGATCGCGTACGTTTCGATAGATGTCACCAATCATGTCTTTTAACTCCTAGAATTAAACTCTAAAATTTAAAGGCATCTTACGAACGACAATTAGATTTCTAGTACATCCTGGTAAACTTAACTTGGCAGTAACTCGAGAGAATACCTAAATATTTACTTTAAAAAATAAAAGGAATTATTTAAAACTAGCTTCGCTATCGTTATCAGCAAACCAATTCTTTCTTGGCGGTCTAAAGGTGGTGGTACTACTAGCGGCTTGGGCGCGGTACTCTTCGGTGATCACTTGCGTACTTCTTGGTCCTTCACTAACACGCGACGCGCTTGTTTGCCACACGGAAGTGTGTTCCCCTCCGCCTCTAGGGAGATGCAGCGGTTGAATTTTGGTACTCCTCTGAGATTTGGGAGTGCCTTCCGGAGTAGTATATTCACTGGCTGTGTCGTACCTCGACGGTGCTACCCATCTTTCGGTGAATTCGCTGGCAGATCTGGCTAGGCTAGGTTGACTTAGAGATCGCGCAAGGGACGGGTGATGAGATCCTTTGTATTCGCTATCTTGGTACTCCTCGTAGTACCGCGGATAATAACTGGACGCCTCTGATTGACTATCGATGTGATCGGGTCTTCCGAAATCGACGATCATTTCCGACATGGATCTGAGGTCGGCTTCGCTTCTGTAACTTGATCGGCTCGATTTCCTCATTCTCGAAGGCGCATTAGCGTGCACGACCGGATCTGCTGTCAATGTTTTCATCGAGCTACCTCCATCCGAATCGTATTCGTAGAGGGTAGGTAAGCTGCTTCTGCGACTTCTCGTATCCCAATCGTTCTTCTTGCGGTATCGTTTGGGCTTTTCCGGTGCTAAAATTCGTATAATCACGTCCCATTTGGGAGGTTCGAATAACTTTTCATATCGGCTTTCGTATCGGATTCGTTCGAAATCCTCTCTGACGACGGCTTCGGTCAGCAAGGTCCTTAAAGTCGATTCGGTCGTTATGATCTGTCTCCATTTCATTCGGTCCGCGTGAGTTAATTGGGAGTTAAACGTTTCGGCACTCTCGATTACCGGACCATCATCATGCTCAGTTGGTTGTAGCACGCGGATTAGTACATTCCAATTGGGTACTTGAGGATTCTCCAAAGGAATGTTATAGGTGCTCAAGAATGTTTCGCGTTCAACTTGATGATGGTGATGGCTACTATATTGGCCGATATTTCCAACCAATTCAGGTGAATTAAGCGGTAATTTATTATCATCGATGACATTCGGCGGGGGTAGGCTGATTTGCGCCCTTTCCATTTTAGGTGTCAAGGTCATACCGGAAGCCGAAGATATATCGGAGAAATTCTCCCAATCGGGTGGTTGCGGCCTTTCAACGGGGTAATGCTTAATGGTAACGTCCCATTTTATATCCTCAATCGGTTTGGGCTTCGTGTGGTACTCAGTGACCAATCTCTTATGTCTTTCGATATCCTCGATAGTTCGTTTCTCAGTGATCGTCCTTAAGAACACGTCATCGACGACGTGAGATGTGATCTCGGGTTTATGCACGACCGCTATTGGTGGTTCTAAAGATTCAGGCTGTTCGCTATCTACGATGTATTGCTGCTTAGGGATAATCGGCGGAGGTGGTGGAGGAATTGATGTCACAAATTTGTGATGTGAGTCATCCATGACTTCGGTCATCGAGTGAGTATCGGTCATTTCGGTGTTCAAAGATGCTATCGATCTAGCCGGGCCGACCCTGATGGGCATCTCCTCGTGATATTCTTGCTGTCTTCGCAAAATCTTATTGTAGGTGGGTGGTACTTGAATGTGTTTGGGTGGAGGATGTAACTCAGGGACGTAACTGAATTGTGTCCTTTCCATCGGTGGAGGACTCTCGACCGATCTGACGCTTTCTTCTCTTTGCTCGACGATGGTCGATAAATTCCTATCGAGCCTACTAACTGAGCTTTCGGTATCTGACATCGTCAAGCTCGGTGGAGACGGCGGTGGTTTCTTTACACGAATTTGTACGTCAAATTTAGGCTGTTCTTTCATCGCTGTTAAAGCGGCCATTCTCGGTGCCTCCCTCTGCATGTGTTCCTCATGAGCATCTCCGTACCCTTCGCTATAAAAACTGCCATCGGGAATGTAACCAGCGTTTTCGTAACTTCCCGCCGACGGTATGGACCTTTCGTCTTCCGGCTCGGAGGGGGATTCCGACGGATAATCTGAGGGAAGAGTATCGCTTATTAATGGACCGTCACTTCCTGAGCTGCTTCCTGTTGCTGTTACAGGAGCATGGGCACGAGGTATTTTAACACCTTCAAACATTGATAGGTTGCCTGTTAATTAATTAATAACGAGTTAGTATGACTGGTTAGTCGCATGTGCGGTGAGTTAACGAATCGACGTCCGTTCTTACCGAGTGAACTCGAGATCTTGGTGATTTCGGATTCGGTGCCGATCGACGAGAACGGATGCTGACGGATGACGGTCATGTTGCGTCTACGCAGGCAGTAGTGGGAACAGCCGAGACCTAGAAGGAGTAACGAGAGGAAGAGGATGCCGCAGATGATGAGGAGGATTTGGAAGCCGCCTAGAGGTGGTCCGCTTGGAGCGGCCGTCGGAAGTGTTTGCCTGAAAACACACGTGTTAATGTAATATGATATGCTACATCAATTGTAAAACATGCAATTTCTCCTTATATGATTCTTTTGAAAACTAAAACACTACTTTGTTACAGTACCACTTTGTTTCTATTGAAAAAGTTGACTGCAGTTTCGTAAACACTATTACATTGTCAAACTAGAAGTAACTTATAACTATGCTTACCAACAACTATTTGTATGCTGGACTTTTTCTACATAAATACTTACAATAAGTGAAACTTTGAGGACGTTATTAGGTATGATTGATCGTTAAGTAAGACTAACTATAGTGTATATGATTTTAAAAACTACTTAGAGTAAGTCAAACAATAGAGGTGTCATTAGATCTATTTGGTCGTTGAGGAGGGGTATCCCTTTATCCTAGCTGTGTTTGTAAATTTCTGTTGATTATAAAACAGTGAGTTTGCGGCTTTTCGGTGGGGTGTGTATTATGTTTCTGTTATTAGCTTCGGAAAACTTGTGTGTAGTTTCTAGGAAGTGATTAGCAAAGTAATACATATACATCTTATACAACGCATGCGCTAGTAACATGAAAATGTATAACCACAATTGTTATTGTGTTACAATTCCAAAAAATCATTGAAGTGTTGAATAAAATTTTTGACCACAGCATTTACTGGTGACTTATTGTTAGTTAAAATATTCGTTCTAGCCCTGGGCAACCTAAGTATTGTACAGTGAAATTACAGTACAGGTACATTAAAGTCAATACAGACAAGAATCATCGCCGAATCGATTGTATTACTTAATACTTTTTTAGAAATCTACCACTATGCACATGACGCCGGGAACGTAGAGTATGCATACTATGTTGATCCAGTAGACTTCCATAATCTGTATTTTGGCCAGGATATATGCGAGTTATTTTCAAAGTTAGATATTTTAGGAACCTCTTTTGAATTTTTCTATAGAAATCTGATGATACGTGTAATAAGGAAACCACACCAATGAGGCATACTCTAATTTGCATCGAGCAGTAACTCAATATAAGCAGCAATGTCAAGGTTGGCGGAAGCTTAGTTGAGACTCGAAAAGTACGCCATGAGTCATTTATTTTAGTTCTTCTGATAATTGAATGGATTCCACCCAAATGTCATATACCAACGAATCAGTGCATCTAGTGTAGGAAACTATACAGCAATTAGATACATTCAACAAAATCTTATTTTGAATGCACTATTCATCAATTAATGAAATATTAATCTGTAATTTGATACAATTGCACTTTTTATTAATAATATTGTAAATCTTTAGATTATCAGCATACCCCAGGTACTCACAATTTAATTTCAGTCGAAGATCATTTATGTAGATGTTAAAGAATAACGGACCAAGAGTTGAGCCCTGGAGAAGACCGGAACCGAAGACCGGAGCAGAAAATCGGTTATAAGACACATAACCAGCTCTATTCTTAAGATAAGAAGCTATTAGTCGAACAAGTGATGGGCAGAAACCAATACATTCAAGTTTTGCCAGAAGTATATTATGCGGACGTGCTGTCGATTATCAATTGCAGAAGATAGAAATTGAGTAATATTTACAAGATAAGTAATAGTAGATCTTCCAGACACAAATTCATGTTGGTGGATGGATATAAATTGTTTTAATATGGATGTATATTTTATGAAATAATATCTGTTCGAAGACCTTTGCAAAATTGAATATAATACTGATAGGTCTGTAGTTGACTATGTTTGATCTATCACCCTTTTTGAATACAGGTTTCTAACCTCTTATTTAATATCAAAAACAATATACAGCCACACCAAAAATCTGGAGTTTATAAGTTAAAGTGTGAAGAGTGCAATTGCTGTTTCGTAGCTCAGACAGGAAGAAGTTTCATTACGCGTTTTATTTTGCTAATCACTTCCTAGAAACCACACACAAGTTTCCCGAAGCTAATAACAAATAAAATACACACCACACCGAAAAGCCGCAAACTCAATGCATTAGAATCAATATAAATTTACAAAAACAACAAGGATGAAGGAATAACCCTCCTCAACGACCAAATAGACCTAATGACGTCTCCACTGTTTGACTTATTCAAAGTATTTTTTAATTTTATATAATTAATTGAAATCCATACTATACACTATAGTTAATCTTACTCAATTATCAATTATATCTAATGACATCCTCAAAGTTTCGTATGTTCTAAATATTTCTGTAGATAGAGTCCAGCATATAAATAGTTGTTTAAGCATAGTTATAAGTTACTTCCAGTTTGACGATCTAACATTGTTCACGAAACTGCAGTCACCAAGTGGTAGTGTAACAAAGTAGTGTTTTTTTTTTCGTAAGTGACCATGTACTACCACAAGGGAACAGACTACACAATCACACATCTTGCCCTTACAGTTTTCTTTGAAGGCTACGTGTTAAGGAAACCAAGTCGTTGAAAACCGAGGGATATTTTTCTTTGGAACTATTGTTTAGGTTTTTGAATTTGAAAATAATTTTTACTTTTTAATTTAGAGCTTGCTACCGTTTCTCACTGCATTTGACGCTAAAGTAGTTTAGTGTTGTTAGTTGGGGTAGTAGAGTTATAAATAAATTTCGAAACAGTTCCCAAAATTCAACGCCTCACCTTTCTTTTCCTTTATGAATTACCTCGACGGGAAATTTAAAACAAAATATTCCTTAAGTAACGAAATTTGAGCGTGTATTTTTTCACCGGTTTATTCCGAAAAGGTCTCTTGATTACCCGATTTGGAAATTCAAATGATATTCATGCACGGACGCATTTTCACTCCATACTTAAAATTAAATTAGTATCCTTCGCATTTTCATTCACAAAGATTACATTCGGAGAGTCACCGGCAGCTGTTGCTTTTTAAGTCGAAGGAGGTGCTTTCCACCTCGCCGTCGCAATAAATGTTTTAACGAATCATCTCGCCCGAATTACGAAATCCGGACGCCGCGCATCGACGGTGAAAAGCCCTGCGGGTGACCTGCGAAGTTTTCCTTCGTCACGTTTCCAACGTCAAGCATTTTCATTTTTTGTTGTCCATTTTTTCCTTTCAAATTCAATCGCCGCCTCTCCAAACTAATTTAATTTTGCCGGACGATTTGATAGAGCACAATCGATAATAGTTGAGTGGGTTGTACGCGTCAAAATGTATAAAGAATCTCTTTGTAGCAGATTGGTAGGTGTATGGAGGTGGGTTGGTGGTAGCATTATTTTAACTTACAGCGGATCCGGTAATGGTTCGTGTGGCGGCGCTATCGGCGGGGGATAACGGCAAACAATGGTTATGATCTCGTCGCCGTCCATTTCCAGGCCCGGATGAAATCTCACGACTATGTTGTTGGTGAAAACACGTAGAGGATCCTGAAATTAAATGCGCGGCACGTGGAAATTGCAAATCCTATCGATATGGAAGCGAGCAAAGCAACGCTATTTATATCTTCAGATAAATCTGATAGGGCACTGGGCACGAGCAAAATTTGTAGGACATAGCTGATCGGATTCTTCATATTTATAGTGGCATAAACTTTTCTTGTAATTTTCTAGTTTCAAGCGTCTTTAACCCCTTCGAATCCTAAGCACCGCGTTGTGTTAGCAAGCTGGCTCTAAACTCCTGAGCAATATGTAACAAATTATCAAAATACTTTATTTCATTTATCTACTGCATAAGAGAGTAATTTGGCTGATTATATTGTAAATAAAAGCTAATATGTGATGACGTGGAAAACTGTTATTGACTTGTAAGGTAGTTATTAAAGGCTTTTCCAGAAGCAAAAATCACTCGATTTAGTAGACTGAACAATTGGTTTTCTCAGATAACTAATTCACATTCTCGGCAATGTCAAATTATCGTCAACACTTGAAGGAGCGCAAGACCATAATAATTAACTATTCAATAACAGAACTGAACTTTGAACCATTGAGTTTAAGACGTAGTTAAAAGCGACAAACTTCACCTTTTAGCAACACTGGAGAGGAATCTTTTGACTGTCAGAAACTTTTTGATCAAATTAGATATCTCCTGACTTTGGTCAACCTCAAGAGAAAACTTTTGGCTTCACCCAGATTATAGAGAGATTTTCGCTAGATTAGAAACGCCTCGCTTCGACTTTAGTCATCACTTATGGAAATTTGTACCTTTGGCCAAATTAAAGAGAAGTAGTGAGCAAATTCTTCATTCTAGCTAGTATTTGTGTTTGTTTAGTTAGAGAATTTTGACTTTCGCCGACCTAAAGAGAGTGCTCTCGCTTTTAACCAGATAAGAGAAGTTACTTACAACATTTTAATTGAATTAAAAAGAAGACTCTTGACTTTAGTAGGGTTCAGACGGCAATCCCAATTTTTAACCAGACTACAGAGAAAACTCTTGGGGTTTAGGGGAAAAACTCTTTTTCCGAATGACAGAAGATTCACGACTGAAATTTAGCCAGCTCCATGAGTAATTTTATGACTGTAATCATACTAAGGAGAGAATTCTTGCTATTTGAATCATGTTCGAGAAAAATTTGTTGGCTGTAGCCAAAAAAATCATGTCGGGTATAGTCGGAGAAGAAGGCAGAAAGTTTTTCCTTCTAGCCACTACCATTTGTCAAACGTGTGAAACATCAATCCGTGTTTCTCAGCTTACTTAATGCATACTGATTCGAAATAACTTAAATCAAACGACTTCGTAGGATTCAAAATATGTAATTATACTACTACACTGCGGCTTCATCAGGTGGATGAATACTGATTCGTTTAATAAAACCATTCTTTCTTGTTTTTCATATTTCTTTTTACCAAAGGGACAGAAGATGTTCCTTAATAAAGCAATAACTGTGTATATTTCTTATCCCATACTCGCACGAACATATGCAGTGAAATGGAAGTATTCATAACAATGTAGAGCTCGTAAAATAATGCTTTTAACATATTGGTAGCATCAAATCACTTTGTCCAAGTTCATGCGAAAGTGGTCCTGATGAGGTTAAAGAAATTCCTGATCTTGGCCAAATGAAACGAGATCCCTGAAGATTATTGAGGTTTGTGAGGCCGCTTTGAGTAGAAAATGCCACTTTAGGTAAGCTAACAAGAAGAAAATACATCAATTTTCAATCGAATTCGAAAGAAGAATTTTGACTTTAGTTAGGTACTGGAAAAAGATTTCCAAATTTGAGGATAAATTCTTCACTTTAACCAAACTGAAGAAACAGCTTCTGAACTTTTAACCAAGTTAGAGAGAAAAGACAAGAATGATTAAGATTAATATCTTACTCATTCTTGTCTTTAGCCAGGCTTGGGAGAAAACATTTAACTTTAAGGGGGCCACAATAATCCCTTTGTCTTCATCCTCTTTTTCAAATATAGTGACAGCGCGAGTGGGGGCGGGGGAAGGACTCAATAACACAGTTAACATGTTAGATTATCATTAAAGGGGACTAGGATTCCTTCCGTTTGGTCCTAGCCTTCTTACACACTCTCGAAACCGCCTCACTCAACTTTGGAAGTAAGACTTTGAGGAAAACTCAATTCAGTTGATTGAGAGAAGGGGCTGTTCTGATGATCCTACTACCTCATCAGATCACAACAGGACAGGAATACGATTCGTAAGATCTCAACCCTTTTGTGGTCTGAGTGACAATTTTCTTCGTAGGAAGCTAAAGAGTGAAGAATAAAGGAGTGGGAAAGAGTACTAGACAAATCTCTCGGACCTGTATGTCTCTCCTTAGGAATTACGATCTAAAGAGCCCGAGAATCCCTATCAGTCCAAGTGAAAATCAATTTCTATCTGGCACTGTAGACTGGATGGACAGAAACGTAGAATACGTGTAGTCAATATAAGCATCTGTTGATTCTGCAACACTTTCTGAAAGAGTTCTGCATATTCAGATTGAACAAACTAATTTATCATCACTAAACCCAACGAAGGTCTTCGAGCTTTTGAGGACATTAAAACTTGGGTAGGAGCTGAAGGTTGAGATAACCTTGACATGACGCCAGCTGGAGCGACAATACATGCTCCAAGAATAGGCGAAGTTTAACAGTCACCCCGTTGAATATAAGTACGAATGTCAATGTTGGATTATACTGATATATTTCTTCATTGAAAGTGGTTTCCACACTATCACATTTTTTGGTTCTATTCTATGATTTTCTAATCTTTCCTCGAATTTGTAAATAATTTTAGATTTCAGAAACAAATCAAAACACGTACGATTCATTTTCGTCATAAGATTTACTGTAGACGAATACTTACTACAAAAATAGGTCTTTCCTTCTTACTAGTTATAGAATAGTTATAGTTATATAGAATATAAGGTCATCCTATTAATTTTGCTCGCCCAACAAATCAATCATTCAAGCCAATACTTACTTGTCTCGTGCCGCATCCTTTTAAGGGTAACTCCAGCTGGTATTTCAGACCTCCTTTTCCTGTGACTTTACACGCCGAATTCCTGTCGAAATCGGCGTACGCTATTCCGTAGAAGTTTTCGTTGAATTTCAGTTCCACCTGCATGGATCCGGACGCGCAATTTAACGCAGCTTTCGTGCGATTGAGTAAAATGACCGGACTTAAATCATCCAATTGGGTGACCTTTCCATCCAAAGTAGCCTGTTCTGGTAATCCATCGCCTTCGTATTCGATATTATTGGCCTGGTTGGCGTAATTCGATTGGGCCCGGACGGAAACGATGAGGATTCCGATCAAGAAGAGAACATGCAGGTATGGAGACATCTGTAAGACGAAAATTGTGAATAAGAATTATTATATTAAAAACAACTTAATTGGTATCGTCAACTATTTAGAATGAACACACGTCGTAAGTAAAAGTAAAAATAAAGTCTGGAAGAATAGGTTAAAGAAGAAAGGGAGACCTCAAAGAAGATGGCTGGGCGGAATGGAAGCAATGGTGGATCGAAGGGAAAGGCGCATAACAGAGACAAAAGGTAATGGCAAAGGACCGGAAGGCATGAAAGAAATAGATTGCAGAAGAAGCACAGTAAATCCGATGCATGGGTGAATCACCCGAAGGAGGTGGAAGAAGATGTTACGGCCTGTTGTGGCCTCTCTCGCTTCAACTTTTGCCGTAAATGGCGCCTCGCTTTGGTAAGTTTTTACAAAGCTCTCTCATTTTGGATGCCTGTGTTAGGATTCGTTTTGTGACGTTCAGTGGAACAGGTCGTTTTCCGTGAATAAGTTATTCCGTTTTCGCTTTAAAGTCTTGTCTGTCGAGGATATACACGGACATTCTACTCAGGAATGTTTAACGTTATTGTTGTGTGAATCTGGGATTGTCGCTTGCCCAATTTTGCTGTTCGAACTACCATCCACGTTGTTCCCTCAATGGGATGGTGCTAGTGGAGTACTAGTGTAGAGCTAGTAGAGTGCGAGTTGAGCTAAGATTATTTAAGATCATCTAAGAATTAACGTAGAAGTTGGAATGACTTTAGTGTGCTGTGTCCCACTGGATTGCCGCCAATTTTACACCAAATGCGAGAAAATCCGGTATCTTGGATAGCTTCAGTCCCGATACCGACTACCGCGCCATACGAAGGTTGACGACCGAAAATACATCACTCTAAGTCCCGCTTTCGTTTTATTTTTATCTCCTTGAGTTTGGGGAAAAGTTCCCTAGAGTCTTTTAGTTAATTTGGAGTTAGTAAATCGGGGATTTGTTTTCGAGTGAAAAGGGGTTTTCCTACTTCCGAAATATTCGATTCTTTTAGTATTTTAGAAGGGGGAATCAGATTGGTTTTCGGATAAAAAGGTTTTTCTTACTTTTGTTAATTTAATAATATATATGTTGAATGAAACATTTAATTCTTTTAGTAGTTTGAGGGGGAATACAGTCACTTGTCCTTCGCATATATTCTTGTTTTAATTACTTTCTGCTAAACTGTAAGGTGGCTGTAAGGCCGCTGGACTTCCAACCGAGGGTGTGTATATCTTAGGTAAAAAGCTAGCCTAATTGAATTTAAATTAATCGGTACACCTCAAGTGACAAATAAACTGCCGTTAAACGTCATTCTCTCGCCCCAATTTATTGGTTGTTATTTCTTTTGTTAGTTATAAATAGAGTTTTCAAGTAATTTTGCAAATCGCTTCACGATAGGATAAAGATCCAGAACGTAGACGGTTCGGATAACCTCCTCTCACCTGGTTGGAAAGTCCCTTTGACCCCAGTCATTTATATGTGATCCAGTTCTATAATTGGGGAGTGGCGCCTTGTTACTAAATTCTCGTACTTTAACCTACGCCGTTTCCATTTGACCAGTTTAGCCTAAATCTTTATCTTTATCTCCAACGAGGTGGGTTATTCGAACTGTAGCTTCCGTATCGGCCACGTTGCAGCCTTTTTCTCGTAATAGTGTCATTTCACCAAAAGTTTTAGAAGCCAGTAACAAAGAAAGAGGATAAGGATTATTAAGAGATTTCGAAAGATGGCTAATAGATCTATTGAAAAGTGGTTTCATATCCTGAAGGAAACCGTTTAAATGAGTGCCAAAACGTCGATCCAGCACACATATCGGAAATTTAAAAATTCCCTTTACTTCGACGAGAGATAATCCATAGAATTTAATAGCACTTCTCCTCGCGGTTAGAATAGAAGCAAACTCGACCGATGTACTATGTTATTAAAATTATAAACCAGTTATCTCTCCTTCTTTTTCCTTCAAATACCGACCGATTCCATAACAATAAATTAGCGTGAAAATCGGCTAGTTGCGATAGCGCGAGTGTAGGATCTTATGCTCGCAGAAATGCATGCATCCATACGTATGTATGTACTTTAATATCGTATATGCCACACACACACACACATATATACGACGCATTCAGAAAATGGGAGAAGACACACCGCCATTAAGATTTACAATGAAACGAGTTACAGAGAGCAACAAATCATCGCCGTAGAAGCCAAGTAAAGGCCGTCTCGCCTTGTCTCGTTACTGGAAATAAAACGGGGTGCACTTACGTACCTACCATAAAACCGATAATAATAGCGGTACGAGAAGCGAATGCGCGTATAGGATTTCTATAATTATAAATCATCAGCGGAAAAGGCGAATATTAAGACGATAAATGGATGTGCTTTACGATCGGGATTTATGGGGTAGGATACGCCGCCAGAGACGAGACGAGCAGTGTTTTTTCGGCGGAATTCTCCAATTCTTTTTCTTATTTTGAGATTGTTACTTCCACACTCTTGTGATGAAAGTGTTAACGTCAATATCTAATAACAGATTTAAGTGGGATTTAAGTGTTAGTTTATTAGACAACTGAAGGAGACACCTCGTCTTGGGGAGCAACGAAGGATCTGGATAAAACTTCTTTTGTTTGTTTTAAATTAAATCAATACAAGAAGGTGTCATTACCGATACTGATGTCATTTCGATTTTGAATGGTGTTGAATTTAATCAAAAGTCCACGAGTCGTCTCACCTTCTTCGTCTAGTCTTGACGCTGAACGACAAGTCTGTCTTACAGATGGGTGGAGAAACCGGCTGTTTTCAGGTTTGAGTTTACCGTCAATTTACAAATCTCCCGCCTTCTCTGTTTGTTTCCCGAAAATCCAGGGGAGTATAGTTTCTGCAAAATGGAGTCTGTCTCCGCGAACTTCTCGTTTCAGCACCTTCTATAGATGAAGATGCCATCCATGAGATTTTTACATCGATCTTGAAAATGAAGTAAAGAATAGGGAATCGATCAGCAAACTTTGTGGTACGCTGGAACCAATAGTTCTTAGATCTGGCTTCACTGACTTGAGTCTGACTTGGATCTGAATTCACTTGGGCTTGGCTTCATCATTCAATTGTATCTGTGAAAGAAGGTCAGTCACATATGAGCGGATCATCCTGATCATCGAAGAGTTGTAACAATAATATTCAGCGCGACAGGTCTTACAGGATCCCTTCTATGTTCTGTATCATTCCAGTTCTTTCTGTTTCGCCTCAGATTGCTACTTCCACTTCTTCTACTTCCTTTAAAAATTCCTCCACTTCTTCCATTTCTAACATTCTTTTCACATATCTCTACTCAGGCGATCGCGTGATATGTCCTAACACAGCTCTTTGTGCTTGGAATTTGTTACTGCCCTCGGCTTCTATGTTCATAACCACTTCTTTCAATTTCTTCTTAGCGTTTGCTGCCCCCGCTCAGATTCTCACTCACATTTCTTTCTAATCTTCTTCAACTTCTTCCATTCATTTCTTTTTTGGCCGTTCTTTCGTCTTTATTCCCTCTTCATTCTTTTCGCTTGTTTCTACTCAGATAATCGCGAATATGTGCTAACCCAGCTTTTTGTGCTGGGAATTTGCTACTGCGCTAGGTTTCTATATTCTTAACCACTTCTTTCTATCTTTCGCTGCCTCCGTTCAGAGTCTCACTCTCGCTTCTTCTTAATCTTTTTAACTTCTTCCATCCACTGCTTCTTCGACCGTTCTTTCATCTTTCTTCCCTCTTTATTCCTTTCCAACACTCTTTTCACATGTTTCGTGATGATATCAGAAGTCACAGATCATGCTGCGAGCTTCTTTAGAAGTTATCCGAAATATTCCAGGAGGAGATGAGAAGGTAATCAGCAAAACGTCGAATGCTTTACCAGGACGGCCATGAAACCCTACGCTAGGTTTGTAAAGTTGTTTTGTGTATTCATGAAAATATGCATAGCCAACATTAACACCAAAACGGTCTCAAGAATTGAATTTTGGTAACCTTATTTTTGTTGTACGAGGGTGTTACACGTATAACTAAAATAATTCCTTCATCATTTGAAATACGCGATTGAATTATTTTTTTCTTAATATTGTAGCCAACATCTGTGTGTTATATTCAGTTGAAGGGGAGTTATTTTAAAATTCATTTTTTACAATCTTGTGCTTTCGGGTAGTACGTTTTAAAATATTACTCCCTGATACTACCGTGACCTTGTACACTTATCGACTATTCATTCCTTCAATAGGTAGAAATGGTGTGAATCTTTTGTAGACGTGACCATCCACATTTTCTAATTCATCGGTCCGTTAGTTAACCCCTCGCACTCTTCAGTAGCAGCATTTAAAAATGAATCAATTTTACTTCAATCACTCGGTGGCACTCAAACACTTGGTGCCAACCAGTAAGTACATACATGACTAGCACGGGAGCCCTCCGTCTCCACTACTTCGCTGCCCAGCAAAATCTGCAACAGACATCGCATACAAGCTTCGAAGCCCTATCTACAAGCTTGGGTACCTAATTTCGCTTTTCTTATTATTACTCAACGCCACGTGCATATCTCACATATAAGATGTACTGCCATGTGCTCTAGGGAGGTGTCTAGCTGGTCAAGCAATGAATTATTGCTCACAGTTTTTTACGACAATCAATCCCCCTCCCTTTCCGTCGTAATTAACAAAGGATATTTCAAGAAATTGTCTAGGAATTTGGCGCTAGCTCATTAGGTAAATCCTAAAGGTCACGCTATTGGTCAGAGGCAAGGTTTGACATGTCTGTGCATCCATTCCGTGCAATATTGTTTAATATACTTCAGCTAGTTGACCGAGACACATGGAAGATGTAACTAAATCACAAAGAGCTATCATTTCTTTTCACTTAAAGAAGATGCTAAATCCTTAAAAATCGTTCAACGTCTGCAAGGTGAATTTGAAAGGTCTGCAAAAAAGTACAGTCTATCGACGAGTCGATCGTTTAAACCATCACTCCAGCAGGTGCGCGTGATAATTTTTATCACAATCTAATTCTGATTGATTTCTTATATTAACAAATGCACGGGGGTTAAAATTTTACGTAGATGTAAATTAAAAACACCAATTTTACGATTATCGAGTATATTTACTTAACAAACTTAATATATACATACTACAAAACAGATCAAATAGACATATATTTTAAAGAACACTCTCTAGCACCAACACACGTTTAAATAAAATACAATTTAAATATAATCTTACATTTACATTTCGTTTTTCATCCTTATTCCGTGATAAATAGAAGTTAATGTAATCATGCACCAATACTCACGTACGAATCTGAAATATGGACAACAACAAAGAATCAAAAACCCAAAAACACAAAGCTTAGAACTCAGATTACTCAGAAGGATAGATAGAAAAACAAGATTGGATAAAGTAAGAAATTGTTCTAAAACAATATAGAAGAAGAACAACTCAAATGGCTAGGACATGTTATGAGAATGGAAGAAGACAAACTGATAGGAAGCGGCGGAGAAAAGACATGTAGATTGAAAGTAAATCCGAAGACAAGTGTAAGACAAGAAAACATGGCGGAAGCCATGGAAAAGGACCCCAACGTGACTCAACTCCACGAACCCGACACCCGTAAGGGTATAAGGGTTAGAATTAAGTAAGTAAGTAATTTAATAATCATTTCATTTCAGCAACAGATTGGTTTTTAGAGATAAATGTTGATGATTTTACACTTTACCGATGTTGTTGTTCTCTTCCTTTCTGATATACACTGACCGCATCTTCCACGTGTTGCTTCTGAATTGCTTTCAGGATTCTGACCTATAAGTGGGGAGCATATTGTTTTCAGGAAGGTGGAAATGTCATTTGGGGAACAAGACAATTTTGTTCTAGATGTCATGCGTTCGTTCATCAAACTGAGCAATAAATTTTTCAAGAAAATTCATCTTCTTAGGTCTTCCATTGGTTCGGCGAATGAATAAAGCACTTGCGCATTAACTTCTGCAATATTCAGCAAAGTGGTAAGAAACAACGCAAGGCCATCTTGAAGCTGCATGTGGCTCATCAGGTGGTTTTTCACAGTAGATTTCAAGATTGTATGTCACATAATTCGTACATCTTTATGCTATACTTTGATCGTTTCTTTGGCATATATTGAATCCATTGAAATCGATCTCTAAAGGATGCAACATCTCATCAATTGTTGCATATTCTGTCATACAATAAGATAGACGACTGTTTTTAACAAAAGAATAAGAAAATGAACGAATGGCAGCGGTCCCCGCTATATTCACGACTTCTTTCAAACTATTTATGATTTTACGATCTCATTAGTATGCTAACGTCAACAATAGTAAAAAAGCTGACAACTCGTTGTTAGTACGTTTAGCATTGCTTTTCAACCCAGGAAATACTGTTACTAAGTTAATTTTTGAAGGTTTTGATTTAGTTGCATAGTCTGTCTTCCGCCATTTTGTAACTTTGCCCTGAACAATGGAATTCATTTCCCAAAGCTTCCTCCTTATTTTTAACCTCATCTTCCGATAAACTTGTTCAGTATAACTGCCAGAAGTATTCCTATCGACGTTTTCGCAGCTTACGTGCCCGTCACTGTCATAACATCTTGATCCAAGATTTCGCCATTTTCAATCTCTAAATTTTGGGCAGTGGCTTGTGTTAGTGGCCGTTTTATTTCCCAGTACATCTCGTAAAACGTTATAAATAAGGTTACAGTTTACGAAAACAGACATATTATCTTATACATTTTGAAACTAACATGAATACGTATTATATAAGTTTAATAAATAATATGAATAAAAAATACAAAAATAAAAAAGAGAGGAAAATGTGATTACATGGGATAAATTTTATGCATGCGATAGATTTTATAGAGTGACACCCTAGTACAAAAAATTACGTTATTTCAATCCAATATCCAAAAATTAATCGAAACAATGGCGCAAACCAGAAGAACATCGTGCATTATTGCAACAAGACGATGCAAGGCCTCATATCGCACGAAGAACGAAGGTTTTTAACGAATTCAGTTGGAAATTGCTTCCACATATACCCCATTTTCCAGATCTGGCTCCTAGTGATGTGTATCTATTAAAAAATTTGAAGGAATCATTGCGGGTGTTCAATTTGAGATCCAAAATGAAGTAAAACTTGATATAAATAGACGATTTAAAGGAACTTCGAAAAAGTTCTTTGAAGACGGTTTAAAACGTTTACTTTGACATTGGGATAAGTGTATTTAATTAAATGGAGATAATAATAAAAAATTGTAGCCAAATTCTTGGAATTTTGAAATCCTTCGTATTTAGAGAAATATCAACCGTCCTATTTGTTTTCTTGTGCTGCCAATCAATAAAAATACGACCTCGTACCGGGGAGCACGTAAAGTTTAGTTTTAATTCCAAACTGCAGCAACTGCAGTATCCTTTAATTCTCATATATGGAAGTACGACATTCAAAAAATATCAACTTATTTCAATTAAAACCGAGCAGATGTTGGTTCATCGCGTGTGAGAACCTACAGACGGGTCCGATTCGTTTTATTATCCAGACCTTAACTACAAATTATCAACTTTATGACATTTTTTCGTAGAACCGAAGATAGTCTTTAAGATCCTAAAAATACAGTTTCCTTCTCCCTCCTTCCACCGAGTAATGGGATTCAATTAATAACTACAGTTTCTCGAATCTGTTCTAAAAATAATAAAGTTAACCATATCCCATTTCCAAAAGAAATAGAAATTATATTCGAGATTTAACTTTTTGACCGTTCCACCTCACCAAAACCGCATAATTATGTAGCAGTTATTAATAACAGTACTTCGCCGACTGGGTTACTCAAGTTTATTTTCTTTCGGTTGTTGCGGGTCCGACCTGGAAGCGAAATTAATTCAACGTGATCTACGTTACGTATAGCGGCGATTTGGGCTTCTCACTGGCTCCGGGGCGATAAATTATGAATGGAATCGATCGCCGGTTTCGAAGCTGCCTAATTGCGTATATTTTGGGCGATCAAGTCTTAGTCGGGTCGTCCCTCCTTACGACCGAGACGATGTAATTAATAAGTAAAGACGTTCAAATTCGTGCGATGATGTATACATAATTAACTGGATGACGATCCGAGAAGCGGTTATTATAAGATTACCGTTTTCCTTATGTATGTAAATCCCGGCGGTTGTAATTTAGACGACGGGGGAATGTGGAGGTAATATATTTGAGGTAATATATAGCTGTTAACTTGCATTTTTTGGTTTGGAAGATATCCCAAGTTCAAGAATTTTGTAATGGTCTTAGTGTCAGGGGTGACTAAAAGTAACATTACTGATTCATTATTGGATTGTTACGTCTGATCTGATATGATCACCACGATGATAATGATGAGGAAGAAGACAAAGCTTCCTAAATCATTACTACATTGCGTGATACGGTGCTCGATGAAATTAAAGTTCTAAGTTTAGTGCTTAGAGATATATTTTTACTTTAGCAGACAAGCTAGCTAATTAGACAAGAGAAACGATATTTCACTTTTTAAGAAGTTGTCCGTTTTGTTTTGCTACCTTCGCCTAAGCACTCTTATTTAGGCACCTCAATCAATCTTTGCTAGTTTCTTTACTTTCCATGCCCCTAACGATAGTGGAAATCTAGCATTTGGATTTTTAAAGAGAAAATAGGTAACAGAAAGCGAGAACCTTTGAAAATTATATTTGAGCAGGTGGCGTTCTCGTTTATAGCTCTAATCATCAAAAAGTAAAGATGTATAAATATGATTTTAGATACAATAGATAGAATTTTTTTACTTTTAATGATTTTCATTCCCATTGCAATCAAACTTAACGGTAATTTACTGCTCCAATTTTTTGAAGTATTCAAACCGAATACCAAGGTGTATATTTTACATTATTTTCCGTTTAAAATTGTTACAGATTTATCGTTTCGTTTTTCCCTTCCTTCCTTCTTTTTTAAACTTTTTGAAACACATTTCTAAATTCCAGATAGATACTATCGCATCACGTGGCTCGTAAGATCATGAGGAGGATTAATGATTTCGGAGGAGGGCAGCTTATCGGAATTACCGGACAAAACTCAAGGCCTTCAACAAGCAAGTTCATTCTAACGACCACATGTACGAATCCTTTTAGTGAGGTAAAAATTCAATTTTGTGCCGTTTCTTTTGTACCGTCATCAGGTGACACGTATCAACAGTGTTTTGGTGTGTTTCGCGCGTTCAGTGGGTGATGTTCATTGTACAGTACTTTAGTGTTGTACAGTGTTTGTCTTGGGCATTATCCGGATAACGCTAGTGATACTGAATTACCCAGTTTTCCACTGAGGATGGCAACTTATTTGCCGAAATTCGTATTTGGATTTTTGCCCGAAAAATGTGGTAAGGGTAATTTTATTTATTTTATATAGAATATCGAAATGAATTACCTCCTCTTTCTACGCTTCCAATAGTAATTGCTCCTTGGTGCTCATGACTCGTACTCCGCAAAGGTAAGGAGCAGTGATGATACGTTTTCGGGCAATTTTCTATTTCTATATCGCCCCCCTCCCATTCTTCATACCAAGTTTAACGTGGAAATTCGTTTAAAGGAAATTATGAAAAACGACGATCCAAAACAACACTAGAAATTATTACATCTTCTAACCTTGTACTAACGTACAGGAACATCTTTAAGGAAATTGATAATAATCGTATGACTCCTATTTTCCATCCGTTGTCCAGCTATCTAATAAAATTTTCTTACATAACTTAAGAGCAATCATTAGAATATTATTTCGCAGTTAAAGCAGAACTCGAATCGAAGATACACTTTGTTAAGCCGATTAAAGCGATTAAGTCTTGATGACCTGAGAAAAATGCTGGAGTTAAGCTAACTTTAAGGAGCCGTTCTGTTTCGCGCGATAGGATCTCTAAACAGAAAGAGGATATTAATTAAAATTATCAAGATAAAGCATAATTCGGACGCGAATCCAATTATATTGTGCCAACATAATAAAACTTTCGCTTGAAAAAAGGATTTCAATTAGAAACTAATTTCCATAAATTAGATTTTATGTAGGTCGAAATTTTATTAGGCTCGGATCTATTTCTAGACTCAAAAAGAGATTTGATAATGTTATAACGAATGGATGGAGAAATATACTCCGCCGTATTCTTCCTAAGATGTAATTAGATCCATTGGAAAATGTTGAAAGTGTGGTGTAATACGTATATCCATGTATGTGACAGAAAAGGAAGTGATAAGAATAATTTAGCTACTGGCACCTATTGAAGTAAGGTCATAAAAAGAAGACCATAAAATTGTACAGATTTCCGCGCCTTTTACACTCCAAGGGATTCCAATAAATTCTCCTCTCTCCTTCTTTGCCCCGTCCACATCATAAGACATTCATAATCGAGGATTTTAATTCGCAACCGCTTCTGCTTAACTACAATTCTTCGATTTATCCGAACCACGTCCTTCCCCATCATCGCTCTCCGCGCCTGTCCCCCACGAAATATTAAAATCTCATCTCGTATAGGATTTTTCGCTTTTCTCCACTCCTTCGTTCATCGTTACGGCATTCTGAAGTTATTTTACGTTCGATGTCGCGCTGCTCGTTATATATACCGACCTACGTATCCAGGTTAGCGCAAAAAGGTCCTTGATGTTTTATGGTTGCATGAAAATAAAATAGTTGTGGTCGTTTTAGACATCCCGTTAACCTTGGTTTGTCTTTCTCTATTCTCTAGCGCGAAATAGCCGATCAGGCCGCGTATGTGAGAGAAATACATTGAAGTGTTCGCGTCGTTTTTTTTTATTCTCTTAAAGACAAAGACTCTTGGCCGACGATGTGGTCCTGGTAGCGGTTTTAGAAATTAAACTACAACAAAACCTTGAAATACACCACGCAGGACTAAGGAAAATAAAGATTGAAATAGACTTTGGAAAAAAACAATTGAATGATAATGGTAACCGCAGGAAAGGAACCTCAAATAAGCATAGAACAACATACATATTCACATTAAAACAAGTCGAAAGTTTAAATATCTGGGCGGACTTATAGAGCATAATGGGGGAGTAGACGAAGAAGTAAACCACAAATTGGAAAATCAGATGAACTGTATAACTCACAAAAAAGTTAAGTTTTGGGAGAGAAGGAGATGCCGAGAGAAATAAAGACACAAATATACCAAGTTATTATGCGGCAAAATCATAGCCAGCGAAATACGGTTTTTAAGAAAAACACATGGGTCTATTACAAGAGACAGAAGAAGAAGCATAGAAAAATAGGAAAATTGAAACTGAAGCTAATAGATACCATTATAGGAGAAAGACAACTGGGCTGGCTAGGGCAGATTCACACAATGATAAATAAAAGACGGGCAAAGGAAATTTACGGGATAAGTATACCGTTAAAGAACAAAGTAGGATGATGAAGATTAAGCTGAGAAAGAAGTAGAGTTAGAGGCAACAAAGTGAGGAATCTACTGAAAAGAGGGTCAACGATTTTCATAGGTTAGCACTTCAGAGAGAGGAAAGATTAGGGAAACACCACAAACAAAAAAATGTAACTTTTTAAATGTATCTGATATTTTGTGAAAGTATATTGTAGTATAGTACTATATATATATACATATATATGTATATATATATATATATATATATATATATATATATATTCAAATGGTTCATTATCATTAGAATATTTATCATTTATTACAATTCAATATATCAACATACACAGTAATTGTTGGGGTTATGGATGTTTATGTTCAAATGATATTCGGTCTATTTTTTGGTTCTATTTATACTTTTTCAATACCACGCATACCACCTTTTAAGCATTTATTATCCTACGGGTGTTAGCTTCTTATTTTAAGGCCAGCCACAGACGTTTAATGGGAGAAAGGAATGAAACTAGAAATAAACTTATTAGTTACTATGAAAAGATCAAAAGATACAAAAGCATTGTAACCATTCAGACACATTCATTCAACACTTTCACATCACATGAATTCCTAATAACCACTGGATATAAAAGCCGAGAATACCTGAACATTAACAACACAGGTTTCTATAACAAGGTTACGCCCTGGATGAACTGAAGCCATGGTGAATTAAACTTTTCGTTTCGTGGACAACGGAGAAATAATGTAGTGTAGCCCTAGTTTCCGGAAGAAATAAAAACTTTTTTTGGTTGACGACGAAGGAAATTGACAAGATAGATAAGTCAACAAAAAAAGTTTAAAATATATTTGGACCAAAAGTGTTTTGAAGTAAGTAGCAGTGAATAGAAGAATCTCACCACACCGAAGAAGAGAGAATTTAAAAAGGGGAAGAATCCGTAAAAAATAGAGCCACACCGAAAAAGGGAGTTAAGAGAGGGAAGAATTCATAGAAAATAAAGCCACGTCGAAGAAGGAATCTAAGAGAGGAGACATAGGAAGAGCCACCATCGAATAAAAGAAATTACACTCACATACTCCCACACAACACTAGGTAATTATCTTTATTTTATGTTAAATATTTCTCCAAATTTATAAATATAATTTGGTATAATTTATGCTTTTTATATCACTAATTAAGAGCTAGGCCGGTGCAATTTTATTTAAGAAATTATTCAAATTCTCAGTACAATATGCAGTAGGTGGCCAACGAATTAGAATCGTCTGCCAGTATATGGCTTAGTTTTATTTTTACATGTACGAAAAATATCGAAAAGGCATGGATGACAAATAATGAAATACAAATTACGGTTGTTAAGAGAAAATTCATTTACCACTACGCGATTACTGAAACTTTAGAAGTAAATCTACCACTGTCTAAGTCAATGATAACAAGAAATCCACCCTGCAGAATGTATCTCAACCATTAGAAAATCCTTGTATGAATTTATTTTTCTTTAATGGTCCAGAAATAAGAAAATTAATAAAATATTTATATTTTGAAACTCTGCAGATACTTGTTTCTTAGCCACACTGTAATACATTCTGTAATATCAATTGGTAGCATTCATTGATCTCCTAGAGTTATTGACGTTATTCAGATGTATTTGTAACACCACGAAATATAAGTACTATATCTACTCACGATGAAATAAATGTCGTCTTAAAAAAGTTTCCAATTCGATGGCCACCTACTGTATATGTAGTAGTCCAACACCTAACGATATATATTGAACTTATCGGCCATCTACAAAGAATGCAGGAAGATAGACAAGTTAAATAAATATGTGGGGTAAGACAGACAGGGAAAAATGGAAGGAGTAGGCCAAGAAAAATCTGCAACGGCAAAGTAGAAACGATCATAAAGGAGAGAGGAAGTAGTTGGAACTCGGCTAGGGAAATGGCTGAAGACAGAAAGAAATGGGGACGATTCATATACAAAACTACCCACGCGCTAGGTAGTAAGAGAACAGAATTATGTATGTATTAAATAAAATAATAAAGGCAAAGACAATGACTTTTCGATGTCGTTCGTATATGGGCTCTGAACGCGAAAACGTCAAGCGTTCGAATAACTCAAAGTCGACATCTGCGCCTCTCCGGGCGTTTTAATATTTACGAAGGAAACGCATTTTTTATTTATTTGTACAATTCGTCCTTTGAGAGACGATCTGATGTTGTTAAACTTGGAAAAGAAATAGATCGAAGGTCGTTCTCACACGAAACATTTTAATTAAATTGTATAAATTGAAGCGGTGCTATGTCTGGTACTTACTGTATAAAAAGTAATAATTGCAGTTTCTTCTTTTGGAAAATGAGATAAAAGCGTACATTTTGAGTTGTTTTCGTGTCGATAGCGCGAAGAGAAAATAAAACGAATGCATTAACCGCGTCCGTATGCAGTCAGAAAATGAAAGTTGTTACTGGGCAAGATGGATGACCTCATTTCAGTTCAGTGGAGGTGAAATAACGCTTTCGATTTCGCTGATTATTTTAAAATGTCCATCGAATGTATTAGCACTCCTTTTATTTGTTACTTTTGTATTAATTCGGGCCGACAAAATCAAAGGAAAGTAATTGGATGAAAAACTGTGCGTAATTGCAGGTAACGTAAACTAAACTTTTAATGGAGAAATGGCAACTTTTTCCATCTCTATTTTCTGTTACGAATAATGGCCCGAATCGAAGGCACATTTACTAAAGCGAAAGTAACTTTTTCAGATCAAAATTAATCAAAGCAAGTCAATATGGATCTTGTGACTTATAAGTCATTTATTCAAAGTAACTCCGGCAATCGAGACACGTGGAAAGGATATAAAATAATATGATGGTTAGGAATATTAAACTACAACCTTCGGCAGGAAAGAAAATGACGGAATCGTGGAAGATATTGGATGAAGGTGAAGGGGAAAATAGTTAAGGAGGCTATATGGAGAAACAAGAAAAGGAGGAAGACCGAGGATTTCATGAATGGAAGATTTGGAACCTTGGAAGAAGGAAGAGATTGGAGGAGGTGACTACGAACAAGCTGCCAAAATTGATAGATAGATAGATAGATAGATAGATATCTTTATTCCAATGTGCAGGGCGTGGGACATGTCAATTACAAATTAAAAATGTATCAATAAAAACATGTACATATATATACAACAATTAAAAATGGTATATATAGACCACTACAATGTATATAATAGATATAACTCACATATTCCCAGCATTAACCAGTCAATATAATATTCTTTGAAAAAAAATCATCAACTCTGTATAGTGCTTCTTTTATTAAGAATTTTTTAATGTTAATTTATATTTGTCAAAATTAAGATTTCTTATTGCAGGGGTATGCGATTAAATATCTTAATACATTGATATACTACTTCTTTTGTAGTTTTGTCGAATACAATTTTGGTGGAACTAATGTACAATTTATGAATCCTCTGGTTCATGAGTATGATCAATTTCATATTTTTTGTCTTGATATGAGTGTTTCACGAATAGTGCGCATTCTAGTACAAAAATTGACGGCAAGGTAAGTATATTATTATTTACAAACATTGTCTTACACGAGTCTCTGGGGTTCAAATGGAACAATGTTCTTATACAGGCCTTTTGTTGAATAAAGACTCTCTGTACATCTACAGCATTCCCCCAAAATAACACGCCGTATCTGAGTGATGAGTGTACGTACGCGTAATAAGCACTCAATGCTGCCGATGCACTGACACTACGAATAATCATCCTCAAGGCGTAATTATATCTACACAATCTACCAACCAAGTCCTCAATATGCGGCTTCCAAGATAAGAGAGAGTCGATCTTCGTTCCCAAGAAGACTGCTACCTGCGAACTGGTGAGCATCTGTCCATCACAGTTTATGTTGAAATAGTTAATCCGATCACTAAACACAAGCAACGTGGATTTGTCCACATTTAATTTCAGATTGTGTTCGGTCAACCAGGAATTCAGTTCTTCTTAGATTGTCCCGAGTCCTAGTTATAACGGACTGGATATTGGTTTCACTAACGACTAATGACGTATCATCTGCATATAAGATAGTAAGATCACTAATAATGGTAGGCAGATCATTCACATACAATAGGAACATACAATGGTCCAAGTACAGATCCGTGGGGAACACCCATAGTCACTCGTTCCCACTGCGATTTGATTTCCTTTCCATCGTCATTATGCAGTAAAATACACTGCTGCCTTCCCGTAATATATGACTCCAACCATTCCAGCACAATACCTCTAAAATACATCCGTTCCAATTTATCGAGTAATGTTGGATGATGCACCCTATCAAACGCTTTAGATAGGTCAACAAAAATGGAGCAGTCGGTTTTCTTTTCATTCATACCATTAATTCACATACCGAACTTGTAGAAGATGGGTCAAAGTTGTTTCATAATGTCAATTTGTGGTTTTCTAGCAATAAATTACAGCTAAACACATCTAAAACCAATTGCATTATGTTTAAAGCAAGTGAATCTACTTTGACGCCTGATGATATTGCTATTGGCGATTTTACATTTAGTTTAAGTCAGTATTGTAAAGTTCTAGGTATAATAATAGATGATAAACTAAGATGCAACCACCATGTTGAATATGTCTGTGGTAGGCTCAGTGGCGCCTGCTTTGCACTCAAAATTCTGAGTAGAAGTGCTAATTTCAATACAACAAAAGTAGCTTATCATGTTTATGTTGAATCCATTTTGAGATATGGAATAATAATTTGGGGAAGCTGTACTGACTGTAATAGCGTTTTCATATTACAAAAAGGGCGATGCGGGCGCTTCTGGGTTTGCGGCCGGATGCTTCACTACGGAACTATTTTAGAAATAATAGACTTTTGACCGTATATGGGATTTATATATATGAATGTCTACTATTTTGTTTTAAATATAAGTCTCTATTTACTTCTCATGAAAAGAGACACAACTATAGAACTCGACATTTCATTAATTATGATATCCCACTCCACAAGTTATCTAAATCTGAGAAAAGTGTTACTTACAATATTATCAAGTTCATCAACAAACTGCCACTACATATGAAAAACGAAGATGATTTCAATAGGTTTAAACGATGTATTTTTGAATACAAGTAAATATCTACGCCATTGTAGTAATGGCATTTAATATGATGCTTCTTTCTGTTTTTAAGGGATATTGAATCTTTATAGCAGAAATAAAGAACTATCATTATTATTATTATTATTATTATTAATTATATTTTCCAGAAGTTGGAATGTAGCTCTAGAAGTTGTTCGCCCGGAAATATATGCGTTTTGGTTGAAGGTCAATATTTAACATATTGTTACGAAATCAACTATTCTTTTACTTATGATCTTCTCAATAATTTTAGATACATTCGAGATTAATGTAATAGGTCGATCATTCTTGAACTCATCATTTTCTCCATTCTTATACACAGGATTTACTACGGTAAACTTCAGTCTATCGGGAAAAACTCCAGTAGTAAATGAGGCATTTATTATGTGTCTCAATGGTATAACCAGACTAGAAGAGCATTCCTTCAAGACAGAGACTGGTATCTGATCTTCCCCAACAGCTCGTGTATTGCTCAGAGTTTTAATTGCATTTAGAATTTCCTGTTCTTCAACTAAATAAATAGCAAAAATTGGGACCAATTAATATCGTCGATATCTCAACAAGCCAGAGAGAGAGACTCTTTTCTCATCCACAAGGAAAAGAAGAAACGAAGAGGTGAACCATCAACAGAAAAGAAACGAAAGAAAAGTTTGTGACACGTTTCCTTATTTTTCTTTTTAAAATTCCAATTTCTAGTCGATGCATCGAGAACGAAATAGGAAACTTAGCGAAGAAGTGTCATAAGACACATCGAAAAGTTGCACCGAAACTGTGATAACCCTGTTTATTCAATGTCGATTCTCCAGACACAAAAATTCCGAAATTTCTACGAATAGGCAAGTACCAATCCAGAAAGTTGTGGATATAGCACCAGAATTTACGATCTCGACCATTGTCTCCATATCATTGGAATTTCTTAGGGCCTAGGCTAATGAACGAAAATATCATGGCATCTTCTGCAAATACCAAGAAATTGTAAAATATAAACTTTTCGTTTCATGGGTTTTGTAAACCGAGAAGTTGGAAACTTTTCTATCTAGATCGAGGATATTAAAGTGATGAATATGTCGAGCGTAACAGCCAAATAAGTGAAGTTTTGGTACGAGCAACGCTTTTGAGATTAAGAGGACCACACTGGAAGAGACGTTTAAATTCACAGTCAACGTCTCTTATCTTTCGAATGGCTGGAATTAAGAGAGATTTAACACAGTTTCGATCCAAACCAATCGAACTTTTGCTTTCCCTCTACAACTTCATTCGGCCTGGTAATAATCCGATTTCCACTCGTTTTATATGCCCGCTGATTACACGATATTGTGATTTAATCGCCTCGAGCTTATCGAACAGCAACGCTCGCGTTCCGACTAAGATATAAACTTTTTGATTCATGAGTTCTACAATCTGGGAGGTTGTAAACCTTTTCTATCAATGAGATGCCAAAATTTATCGAGGATATTGAGGTGATCAATTTGTTGAACGTAATGATCAAATAAGTTAAATCTTGGTACGGGCTACACTTTTGAGATTAAAAGGGTCACACGGAAAGAGACGTTCAAATTCCTAGTCAACGTCTCTCATCTTTCGAATGGCTGAAATTAAGAAAGATTTAACATAGTTGAGATCCAAGCCGATAGAATTTTCGCTTTCTCTCTACAACTTTCTTCGCCCTGGTAATAATCCGAATTCTAGATTTCCACTCGTTTTATATGTCCAGTGATTAGACGACATTGTGATTTAATCACCTCGAACTTATCGAACAGCAGCCCCAGAGTTCCGACTAAAATATAGAGTTTTCGATTCATGGGTTTTGCAATCTGGAAGGTTGAAAACCTTTTCTATCAATAAGATTCCAAAATTTATGGAGGATATTGAGGTGATGAATTTATTGACACACACAGTCAACATCTCATCTTTCTAATGGCTAAAATCAAGAAAAACCTAACACAGTTTCGACCCAAACCAATCGAACTTTCCTTTTCCCTGCACAACTTCATTCGCCCTGGTAATAATCCGAATTCTAGATTTCCACTCGTTTTATATGCCCGGTGATTACACGACATTGTGATTTAATCACCTCGAGCTTATCGAACATCAACGCCAGCATTTCGATTAACACACCGAGTTTCAATTATGACGAATTATACGCGCGCGTAATTGCAATTAGCATCTTTGCAATGCAACCGGCGAATGAATGACGCAAGGTCGTCATAATTGAATAGAGGATTGAGTTTTGCGGTTATCTACCCACACGCTTAGAGAAATACGTTTGCATTCATATGGATATGTATGTATGTAGGTACCACCATGCATACATAGATTTTGCACGCACGCGTACTCGTACGAACGTGTGTTTCGAAGAACACAAAGCGAGAAATCAGGATATCGAAGAAAGTAACAGTTGTTATCCTTGAGCGCGGATAGCTGGGACAATTTTTTCGAGCGCGTTTGGGCGGCTGCGTAGGTACATATTTCAGATCCCATGTCCGATAATAGAATCGCTTATTAACTCGTTATTTTATAAGCGATCTCGGTTACCATGCGAGGTTTGCTTTTCGTTCTTGTTGGTACTATTGTATACGTAGTTGGTAAAGTTATCTGCAAATCAGTTCTAGTATAAATGTTTCAATCAACGTTATACCCTCAGCTTGGGATTTTCGCAAATTATATTCGATAATTGTGCTTGGTCGTTACACTTAAGCTTCACCTTCATTTATATTCCACCACTAAGATGTAAAATGCATATTACGACCGTTGCAGATCGAATAAATTGCGAAACACCACTTTATCGCCCATTAATATTCCCGCTTTTTGCCAGGCTGCTCTCTTCGGAATTTGTCGCTCCACTACAAGGCGATTTTCGCTAGAAAGATTCCATAATGAAGCGAAAAATGAAGTAGAGTCTCTATTCTTTATATTGGTTTCTCCCTCCTATGTCCCTTTCCGAAGAATCTGCTGCGATTATTATATCATCGGAAGGCAAAAGGACAGAAAAATAAAAGATAACTAGTTCGTTCTATTGAAGCTTAGACTACAAAGAGAAGGAGAAATCAAAGAATAACGATAAGTTTGTATACACCGCGCATAAAGATTGGTGAAAAGTGGAAGCTAAACGGGTACTGAAAGGACTAGAAGGGAGACGATCGACTTGCACTTAACAAAACAAAACCGAAGCAAACTGAAAAAAGCGGAGATAGTGATAAATGTGGAAAGTTTCTTAGCAGCAAGTATCCATTCATCCTAACGTCGAAATCATGTTTTACGCTCTGGGAAACATGAGTTAAAGAAGTTTTAGATAATTCGAAGTATATCGAAATTTTTAATGGAGACGTTTTAAGCAAAACTCGAATTACCAAAAATATGACGTATGGCACGTAAAATTATAGGTCTTGCAGTGTAGATTGCATTTTCCGAACCATAGAGCATATTCTTAAGAACGTATTCGACAACAAATGAAAAAGGCGTCCTCAAGAACCGCTTCCCTATGTTCCAATGTCTAAGCGAATCAAAATTAGCGGATTTCAAAGTCGAAATTATGACTTGCTCTCTTGAAAACATGTTTAAACGAAGTTTTAGATAATTTCAAATGTATTTAATTTTTCGTTAATTTTCAAACGATT
The DNA here is from genome assembly GCA_038088585.1 of Chrysina gloriosa. NCBI lineage: Eukaryota > Metazoa > Arthropoda > Insecta > Coleoptera > Scarabaeidae > Chrysina > Chrysina gloriosa. Next base: position 20,640,129 of record CM076093.1, on the reverse strand, counting down.
TGCGCTCCTTGGACAAGTTAACCAAAAAACTAAATTGCCGATAGCATGACTTATTTCACATCAAATTAAAGTTCTTGAGATGTACATAACTAAAACTAAACTTTTCAAAAACATATTCCACAATAAATGAAAAACGTGACCCCAAGAACCACATTTTTATATCTCAATATCTAAACGAAGCAAAATTCGTGGATTTGAAAGTCGAAATCGTGACTTGCTCTTTAGAAAATATGTTTAAGCGAAGTTGAAGATAATTTTAAATGTATATAATTTTTCGTAAATTTTCAAAGGGAGCTAAATTGCTGAAAATAGGACTTACATCATGTCAAATTAAAGTTCCTCGAGTGTAGATAACGAGTAAAATACTTTTCGATACGAGGAGCATATTTTTAAGAATATATTCGACAATAAATGCAAGAAATGTCCTCAAGAAACGCTTTTTCGTATTCCAATGTCTAAACGAAAGAAAATTCGTGGATTTCAAAGTCGAAATCCTGTCTTGCTTTCTTGAAAGCATGTTTACAAGGAGTTTCAGATAATTCTAAAAGTATAGATTTAATTTTTTTGTAGATTTTCAAAAGCGATGTGTTCGTTTGACAGCAAACCAAAGAATTAAATTCCCGGAAATATGACTAACTTCACATCTAATTCCTAAGGTGTAAATTACAAGTAAAATACGTGGAAGCTATTTTAAAAAACGTATTCGATAACAAATGAAAAAGTTTACTCAATAACCGCTCTTCTACGTCCTAATACCTAAACGAAGCAAAGTTTTAACGTCGAAATCGTGTCTTGCTCTCTCGAAACCATGGTTAAACGAAGTTTCAGATAATTGTGAATATGTATATTTACTTTTTGTAAATTTCAAAAGATGCGTGCCCCTTGGACAAGTTCACCAAAAGCTAAATTGCCGAAAATATAACTTATTTTACATCAAATTAAAGTTCCCGAGGTTTAGATAACAAGTAAAATACTTTCCGATACAAACAGCATAGTTTTAAAAACATATTCAACAACAAATGGAAAAAAGTGTCATCCAGAACCAATTCTTTATATCCCAATGTCTAAACGAAGCAAAATTCGTGGGTTTCAAAGTCGAACTCGTCCCTTGCTCTCTTGAAAACATGTTTAAATGGAGTTTCAGTTAATTCTAAATGTATTTATGTTTCTCGTAAATTTTCAAAGGATGCGTGCTCCTGGGAGAAGTTGACCAGAAAACTAAATTGCTGAAATTATGACTTATTTCACATCAAATTAAAGTTCCTGAGGTGTGCGTTACAAGTAAACTACTTTCCGAAACAGGGAGCATATTTTTAAAAAGATATTCCACAAAAAATGCAAAAGGTTTACTCAAGAACCGCTCTTCTACGTCCTAATATTCAGACGAAACAAAATTCGGCAATTTTAACGTCGAAATCGTGTTCTACTCTCCCGAAAACATGTTTAAACGAAGTTTCGGATAATTGCAAATATGTATATTTATCTTTTCGTTTTGGAAGGGTGTGTATCCCTTGGACAAGTAAACCAAAAATTAAATTGCCGAAAATATAACTTATTTTACATCAAATGAAATGGTTTTGAGGTGTAGGTTACACGTAAAATCCTTCCCGATCCGAGGAGCATATTTTTAAGAACGTCCCAATACTTAAACGAAGCAAAAGTAGGGAATTTTAACGCCGAAATAGTGTTTTGTCCACTTCAAAACATACATTAAGAGAGTATTTCATTTTTTTTGTAAATTTTCAAAGTTGTTGAATTCCTTTGATTAGATTGGGATAAATATGGCATATTCTACTATTCATATTAAAGCTCTCGGGGTGCAAATTACAATTAAATTACTTCCCGATACGAAGAGCAGTATATGTTTAAGAATACATTCGACGGAAAATGAAGCAAAGTATCCTCCAAAACAGCTTGTTGCACATCGGTATACCTAAAAGATACAAAATTTAAGGATATTAACGTCGAAATCATATCATTTTCTTTCTAAAACGTGTGTGAACGAATTTAGCTTTAAATATATTGCATTTTTCGCAAATTTTCAAACGAATCCGTTTAGACGTTTTAGGGAAAAAATCTATTTTCTGGAAGTGTGACTTATGATGCGTTAAATTAAAGCAGTTTAGCTTGTGTTGATTGTAATTTCCAATGCGTGACAAGAAAATTTATTTTTATGAATGATCTATGCTACGATTTCGACTTGCAACAGATTACTGTTTGCAGATGATCTTAAATTATGTATATGGTATGGTTAATAACTTAAGTGATTGTTATGAACTGCAACAACAGCTCTACGTTCTTCATTCTTGGTGTATCAGAAACAAACTTACACTGATTATCTCCAAATGTAATGTACTAACTTTTACACGCAAACCCAATCCGATAATTTTTATCTATCACATCAATAATAGTATCATTCCTCGTTGTACTTCTGTCAAGGATTTGGGAGTGACATTCGATGCTAAACTCACCTTCATAGATCATATTTTCAATGTTGCATCTGCCTCTCTTCGCGTTTTGGGGTTTGTAATTAGGAACGCAAGACAATTTTCCAGTACCGATGTGATTCTACAATTATATTTTGCTTTCGTGCGTTCCAAACTAGAGCATGCCTCCATTATTTGGTCTCCCGTTAATAAGGAACACATCGCTTTGCTTGAAAAAGTCCAACGTAGATTTCTTAAATATATTTATTTTAATGTAATGGTGTATATCCCCCACAAGGGTTCGATCATAATACTCTTTTGAGCATATGTCAAATTGAGTCACTAGATCTTCGTCGCAGGAGAACAGAAATTATATTTTTATACGATATTCTTCATTTTAATGTGGATGCGCCGAAACTGCTAAATGATATACGATACACACACGTGTTCACAAAACGTTTTACTGCAGAGCAGCCAAAACTAACATGTTGTTGAGATCTTCCCTCCATAGAATGTGTTCATATTATAACGTTATAGCAGACAACTCAATGGACATCAATTTTTCACCGTTGCCATATTTATTGAACAAATGTGCTCTTTAACTGTCACTTTGCTAGAATAATTAGAACTAAGTACTGGATACTTTTTATTTTTATATTTAATTATTACTTCTTTGGTATGTATATATAATAATTGACTATGTTTCACACTATTGTCCTGTAATTGGATCGTTATCTGTTGGGCAATAAATACATTATTATTATTATTATTATTATTATTATTATTATTATTATTATTATTACGAATATGAAAAACCCAACAATCCTATATTGAATGTTAGACTAACAACTCAGTAACTATATCCATAGTAATCCTAATCATGAAGGGAAAAATAGATAAACCGTCGAAGGGAATAACAGACAGAAAGTTACAACAGAACAGAAAGAAATCTTGAGGTAAGAGAAGAAAGAAAGTCGTACAAAATTGAAACTACTAACTTGTACTTGACTTTGGGTCTTCTTGTCGTCTCTGCCCTCTTCCCCTCCTCCCCCAATTCTCGCAGCTAATACCCATTCATTAGATACTCCCATAACTTTTAGAATTAATACTAAGTAGATATGCTATGTTGACTATGGATCAAAATTCCATACGAAATAGTGAAGAGGTCATTCCATCGTCTTTCAAGGTCATTGATATACAGGGGTGCTTCAAAACAAACGCCTTGGGTTAGTTATCTGCGCCTCTCATCACCACCGCGTTTTATCACCGCTCTGTACGATATGTTCTTATTTTGCTTGCTCTGGACACATTTTTAGAACGAAGCTCTTTTACTGAGATTGTACGGCGAGAATTAACTGGGAAAGAGTCTAGAAGATGCTTCGATGTGAGACGCTTGAAATCGCCAGTAGACGCTCTTTTGTCGTACGCCAGCGGGCAATAGCGCATAGGGCATAGACGAAACAAAGATAAGAGTCGTTTGCGTGTTACTAGTTGATGAAACAAAAGAGTTGTGAGATGCATAAAGAGCTTCGCTGTCCCACGACATCTCACGAATTTTTCATTTCCTATTAGTTTGCTCACAGTATGAACGCAGATATTCCCAGACATATAATTCTTCGTTGGATTTTCTTTCCACCATTTCGCTTTCCGACTGAATGTCGCACATTAATGCTAGAATACTATCTAAACAGAATCTTTCTACCTTTCCAACTTTGCACCCTTCAACTGTTTCCATTGTCCAATGCAATTTTCATCCATAGTTGTAGATATCCGGAAATAAATCAGCTGCAATTTTGAGGTATGAAGGTAACAAGAGAGATTAAAAAATGACGAAAAAAACATAAAATCGACAAGAAAAGGAGATATATTTGAAGAAAAGTAAGACACAACCTTAAATCCACAAACCTAGACTTAAGAAATCTAGAATATATATATATATATATATATATGTATGTAAGTGCAAAACTAGTTTCTCCACACAAATTTATCGTTTCGAGAAGGAGGTGTTGTCATCGTCGATCGTAGATGCCTACGCGGCGGCGTCTACCGGTAAAACGGGGTGGATTTTTGCCGAGATAGTCGCAACACGTTTTCGAGATAAGCCCGACTATTCCAAGCCGAGCCGACCGCTAGATTGCGATCTCGCGAACGCCGCTCGACATCTCGAAACTAACGCGATAATTATGAGAAATTTGCTCCGCGCGGTCCGGAACAAATCTTTTAAAGTTTTCATTAGTCGCCGTTGCTTCGTGGCCGACCTAACAGTAATCGATTCTGCTCCTCTAATCTAATTACCGTTTATTATAGGTATTATCGGCTGTATTCTAATTGCTTTTCCCTGAGCATACGCTCAGAAGGAAGTTCTTCAAGCCGAGCTCAATGTTTGCGTTAGTCTATTTTTTTAAGAAGTGGAGGAATTCTATAAAAAGAACGAAAAGAGCCAACCTTTCTTGCTTCGTTCCTTAATTAACTCTTCAGGTTGCTTTTAATGCTTGTAGTTCGTGTTTAGTTGGCTTCGTCTCTTAACTGTGAGATGGTGAAGTACGCTCTTTAGAATGATTATTAACTAAAGTTCATAAACGAAGCTTGGTTTCGTTGCGTACAAGAACCAGATTGGAACGTGACTGTACGCCAAACGCAAGGGTAATTTCACCGAAATTCCGCTCGGAAGGGTACTTACCTTCCTCTTTCCGAGCGGTATTCTATCCCAGGATGTCTGTTCTGAAAGAAACGGGGGTTAAACACGCAAACAAAATGAGATATGAAAGTAAAACACGTTAACGTTTATTAAATAAAAAAGGAAGGAATGAAATTTAATTAATAGAAGTTTGAAGCAAATAAAGAGTTTCAAGATTGAATACTGCTTCTTCTTTATCAGATCCTTAGTGCCCTTTCAGGCCTCGGACGGGGGTTCCAGTTCTAATGTTACCGATTTTCTCCACCCTATCCTGTCTTCTGCTAGTCTCTCTAGATCCTTGGGGTTTCCCCTTTTCCCTTCCCATACTCTTCGATCTGGTCCATTCCTTTCCTGTAGGGTCATTCCTTTTCTCGTTTGTCTAAGTCCTCCCACATCAAATACTTGCTTTGCCAGTTTGTCGGGGTTCATGCCTCACCACATGCCCGAACCAGTTTAATTGCTTTCTTTTGATCTGTTCTGGTATTGGTTTCTGTTTTACTGTTTTTCCTATTTACATCGTTTCTTATTCCGCCCAGTTTGGACTTTCTATCTGCTATCTTTCTCATATGTTTGGTCTCCAATGCATTTATCTTTGCTCTTGTTTTCTGTTTATCGTTTCATATCAGAAAAACGCAGAGAAATGGTTAAGGAAGAGGTAGAAGATATCTTATACAGTATCCAAATAAGGAAAACTTGGGGGAGAAGATGAAGCAACACCGGAGATGGTCAAATCGATGAGCGAAAGAGGAACATAATGATTAGGGATCATAATTAAATAGGCCTGATAGTCCTTAAAGATCCCTCACAGTTGGAAGAATAAACTGATCATCCCAATACATAAAAGAGGGGTATAAAAACAAAGTGAGCACTATAGAGCGATATGTCTGGTCAAAACTGATTACGAGCTGTACACGAAAATACTAGAGAAAAGATTGAGAGAAAGACGTAGAAGAAAAACTTGAAGACGCACGCACCACATTTGGGGGCAGGAATACAAATTAACGATAACACATACATATTAAGAAGACTAATGGAAAGAAAGATAGAAGAGAGAGAAGAGAGAGAAGAGCTGTTCCTGACAGACAACCTTTGACACAGTGATAAGGGAGGAAATATGGAAAAGCCTGGAAGAACCGAAAACAGACAATGAACAGAAAACATAAGATCCACACACGTAAAGGTGAAGGCAAGGATGTAATTAGACGGAGAAGTCTTCCTAATAAACAAAAGAATAAAACAAGGAGATAACCTAAGCCCCCTATTATTTATAAGCATAATGGAGAAGATAACAACAAAGGGAGAAAAGGCAAAAGGAAGAAAGACTGAATATTTTTATAAGATATAGAAAACTCAAACCGGTGAAAGCAGGATGATGTACTGATATCAAACTCCAAGAGCAAGATGCAAAAACTGCTGAACATTAATGATTTGGTACTGTAATTGGGTTGTAGATCTGCATCTTTGCTTTGCTATCTATTTCTTTGTGTCCCAATATTGTCTTGTTGAATGGGTAGTAAATTTTATGTGAGTTTGTTTCCAGTATTTGGTATTTCCAATCTTCCATCGCTGTTACTACGCTACTAAGATATTCATAAATCTATGCTTGTTTTACTAGTTTTGATTTACATTTTATGTGGTTCTCCAATTGTGGTGTGTCATGTGTGTTTTTTGTTGGTTATCATTAATTTTATTTTCTCTGTACTTCCTTTTATTCTCACGTTTTCTATCTATACTGCCCACAGGTTCAGCTGTTTTTGCATCCTGCTCTTGGCATTTGATATCAGTAGCACATCTTCTGCATAGAGGGAATCACTTACTTTCACCGATTCAAGGATTTTATATCCTGTAACAGTATCGAGTCTTCCTCTCTTTTGCCTTATTTTTTTTTGTTATCTGTATCTATTATGACTATAGATAGTAGTGGGCTTAGGCTATCCCCTAGTTTTATTCCTTTGTTAATTTGGAAAGTTTCCGTTTGAATACAGGAAAATATATGAAAATATATTAGAAAGGCTTCCGAAGAATATTTACAGTACTCAAACATTTCCTAAAAACGGGTGGGATAATTACAACGGACGAGGATTTGAAATACACTAAAACGTTTCCACTCGCAGGGTATCTCGCATTTGCAAATTACATTTAAGCAAAGCTCAAATTTTACAGAAATCTTTACAAAATTTGAATACTTACATGTACTTAGTCTCTAAAGAAATAGGGGGATTAAAACTAAGACAACCGAACTCAAATTTTCTCCAAAATTTACAAAAATTTGCACTCGCGTTGAGGGGTATTGCACGTGTGGCACTGATTCTCCAACTGTCCCAGTTTCGATAAAACGCTTCGAAAAGTGCGACGCAATAAAGAGGGAAAACCCTACCTTACAGAATTGGAGATTCCTATCCCTCACAGGTGCTCGTTGAGGTGAATTCAACCATTTATAAACGTCGGTTGGTTGATCCTAACGCAGTCCGGAAATTTTCATCGGCCAGCGTTGTTTCAAAACATGAATAATCCCGAAGAGAAAAAGCGGTACGTTTGCGTATACCGATTCGTCGGAATAAACATGTACTAAATCGAATGAAACCCTAACTCTTTGGCTACTTCGGGCCGTCAATCGACAACTACACTCGCGTAATTGAACAATAATGACCGAGAAAACATGACAAAAGTTTAGGGTCGAATTTTTCGGAGAATTGGGGATTGCCGCAGAAGACTTTGACCAACGTGTATCTGCGATTCAAGACTATCCATGTTTCTCACCTTTTATCCTCGCTATCGAATTTCCTTCTCCATCAATTTTCGCGTGAGGGGATACAATTTATGACAATAAAACCGAAAGTCACGGGGTAAAGAATAGACAAATAGCCCTTGAAATAGTTTCGTACTGACAGGAAATATAAAGTACACGTTTTCCAAAAGTATCTAAAATGATTTTAAAATTTCTAAATACGTTAACCCTGGAAAACTATTCATCAAAAATATTTAATTTTACTACCCTGGGGTACAGGAGGTACCCCAGCAAAAAGGTCATAGAAAATAAACTTTTAACTTTTATTATATACTGAAAACATATCTTGTTATAAACTTAGGCTCTAATTAAATGAATGTTACCAATTTTTGGGTCACTATGAAAACTCAGAGCAAACTTTGGTTTGAAGCTCTAAACATATGGACTTTTTACTCTTACTTACTTACATATGGACTCATTATCAGATCTATGGGCAGTTTTTTCAAATACATTCTTTTGTTGAATGTGTTTTCGTTTCCTTTAGCACTAGAACCCTTACAAAGAATATTTAAATTGATTCCAACTAAATGAAAACATCCTCAATGGCCAGGGTCTTGCTTTCGTTACAACGATATAATAATGGACCACATGATCGAAAGAATCAACGCTTCTCTTAGTCTTATTGTAAAAATTAACGACTTCGGGAAGATGTGTCGAATTTGGTTTACCGTTTTCGGGGTGCATCGTAAACAACAAAAGAACGATCTTCTTTTGCTTTGATTTTGGAGTAGAATAAGAAAGTATAGCATTAAAATCGCTGAAAGCAAACATATCCGGATTATTTTTCTTCCTTTAACCTGATCAAATGACTGTGGTATTTCAGTTGTATTTGTCTTTAGAGTTCTGACTATGGTTACAGAATGATGGTCGTGAAGCTATCTAGCAGTGTCAGCTGATGTGAACCAATTATCCTTGGTAACATTGCGGTTAGCACCATGAATTGGTTTAGTAGGATTTAATGAATAATATCCAGCAACACGAACCCCTGCTGGAGTCGAGCCTTTACCAACATACACTTCAGCATTGAAAAGGTAAAAGGTTTTCACACCACAAGATGTAACAATTTTCATACGATATTTATCTGGCTTTGAAGGTATGCACATTTTGAATGGACATCATCCCCTGAAACTTACTAATTGTTCATGCAAACTACAATACTCAGATAGTGTGTAAAGTTCAGAGCATTTAGAAATAATAACCTCAAACAGATCACGGAATGGTGCAAAGCGATCACTATTTCGCTATTCTGCCCTGGTGTCCTTATCATCAAATCGGAGACAATTTATTAAAAAACTGAATCCAACCTCAGTCGTGGTAGCACGAAAACAGGGGATTCCAATATATCTGCCGAAAAGTTCTTTCGCAGTAACAACATTCATATTCATTACACCAGCGTAGCAGAACACACTACACAAAATCCTAATTTCTATTAAATTAGTATCTCTGGTCCAGGATGGACGCACGCTTCTATATCTTCATCATCATTGTAGCGATCGGTTGCATATTTCTTTCGTTGAACCAAAATTTCCTTCTTTGTGAACGTAGCTATGGAGTTCAAAATATCTTCCGTGAAAAACATTGCTTCAGTTGCACGAGCAGATCCTTTATTTCCGGGGAGATATAAAACTAAATTTCGAGCAGCAGTTCGAAATGCTTTTTCCACTGGTTTATCAATCCACTCGAACCCGTTTTTTCCACGCAGTTTAGTTGGTACATCTTCAATTTGCAAATATATGTTGTGTTTTCTGTCATTTTGATTTGCAGATTGTTCTTGATTATGCTGATATTTCTTGTTCTATATTTTCACATTCTACCAAACAGCTGCTTGTTCCAACTGTCTCACTTCAACGTTTTGCTTCTAATTTTTGTTGAAGGCAGGATAGAGGCAAATTACAGTCTTCTTCGTCGTCAGAGTCGCTTTCAAAATCATTTGTAAAGCCATTTATTACTACATCTTCTTCTGAAATAGCTGATTTATCGTCTGCTTCAAAATCAGACAAATTTTTAGTGATCTCCTCAATTTCTTTTTAGGTAAGTAGTCTAGAAGAAGAACAGCTATATGCCATAATGTACGCTGGAAAACACCTTAACTATTATAATATAAATAATAATGTCGTAAATAAACATAACCTACCTAATTTGATAAAATTACAGACTTGTCACACTAATACTGCCCAGGGGCACATCTGTACGCGAGCAGAGACTTTACGTCAAACAAGAGCACGTGTTACTTCAACGACTGTAGCAAATCAACAGACGTGCGCACATAAGAGATTAGCAAGCACCACAATTTGTGCTGCCATTTATCGAAAAATAACATTACTTTCGAGCAAAGCTCGGGTACACCTGTACCCCGGGTAGTGTTCCAGGGTTAAAAACAACTTAGACTGTAACCAATCTGTAGGTTTTAGTTTCCTCAATTTTTTTGTGACCGGCCCAAATCAAAATTAGAAAATTTGAAAGGGATCAATTCTTCAACGCATTTCAGAGTGCAAAACCACATCTTTCTCGGCGTCGCACTTAAGAAAAAGTCAAGAAAAAGACAACTATAAAGCCTCGCTTCTATATATTGTATATTACTGTCATTATTTATTGTCAACCGCTTGTCATACAGATATATCACGAGGCGTTTCTGAGAACACCATCATTAACTTCGTACTATTATACTGCCAACGAAAAGTATCGAAAAAGAATTAAACAAATAAATGTCCAGTTTCACCCACATCTCGCGTAACCTGTCCTTAGATCCGGAGCCAAAAATCGCTCGGGTCTCTGTAGGTGTCTCCGCTACGAGCTCCTGAGTCATTGAACAGCGGGCGTCCGCAAGAAACCAGTCACTAATATGGCCATATCGCCGACCGTGAGCCCGAAATTAAGAAACACTTTACTGTTATAAATATCGCGATGTTTTAATCTCCCCGCGTGACTTTCGATTCGCATTCTTCGCGTCGGGTATTTTTCGAGCACGCCCAGTCATATTAATTTGCTCTCGTTTGTCGACGAGGTTCGAATCGTTTTCTTTATTTTTCGGTTTACGTAATCGCTTTTGAAGGTTATTTATAACTTATGTTGTGGTGTTAGGCGCGCAAAAATGCGCGGGTTTTCGCGCCTGATATCGCTGATTTTAATATGAAATAGAAGAAAGTAAATGTAGGTTGGTTGTTGTTACTGGTAGGATTGAAATTTGTTTCTTAGACAAGTAAACTAAGAAAGAATCTCGCGTTAAATGATTATCGTAGTTTAGCTTGAAGATTCTCTTAGTCCCTTTTGCCTGAGACGTTATACTTACAGAAAGCATCACATATTTTTAATAAATCTAATATCCTGATCTCAATGACAAAAATCACGATACTCAGGCGCATCCTTGATTGAGAATCTCTCAAGCAAAGGGAAAAATTTTGCATTTTCGTCCCAGCATGAAAGATTCTAATCTACTCGTCTCCAGAAATTAACTCCGGCCTGAAAATAATTTGTTCTGTGACACAAGAAAGTAAAAAGATGAGATCTTATCCTCTTTTATATCTGCATTTTTGCAGTAATTAATCTTGCTTGAGGAGACAGAGAACATTTCACAATGCAGAAGGTATAACCAGATGAGATTTTACCCTTTCCAACTTGTACGTATTTTCGCGAATCAAGTCTTGACTTAAACAGATTTCGTTCTGTAACGCAAGGATAAGATTTTATCTTATCTAATTTGCACGCATTTCTAAAAACGAAGTTTGTACGAATATAAATGATTTCGTTCTACAATATAGGAGAAATGAAAGGATAAAATTTTACAGGTGATTTCCAACTAGAAATACTACAACGTGATTTAGATAAAGTTTTTCAGTAGTTCAAACGGATTTTCCAATAATACTTTAAACCAGGTAAAGACTATTACGAAGAATAAAATTAATTCTAGGGCGACTCATGGATCTCATCACATACACTATACTACAACCTCACATACCGCTTAGAACAAGTAATTCTAGCAAAATCAAAAGTTCACAGACAATCACCCACTTTTATTTAGAAGAAAACAAAAATAAATAAGTCCTCGAAGGTCTGTTTTCTGTATTGAATCTAGAAAAGTATTTATGGGATCTCTTCATCGGTTGCTCTCAGCCATCATTTCCTACCGCGGTAAGCTAATAGGAAAATCTGAACCTACTGTCTCTAAATCTGCTTGCTTCCCCTGCACCTTTCATTTATTGTAGTTCATGGAATCAGCCATGTGAGTATACAAGTCTATTGGCTAGGCAAATAATAGCAAATTGCTAAACTAAGTAACAAAAATGTAAGTCAACAAAGATAGTCCTAATAAGGATCATTATTACCACAAATGCGTATGTATGTGATGTTTAAATGAACTACATGAAGGTTGATTATAACTTTGTTCCAACAGAAATCACGAACTAGTAGGAAATGATTTGATTGTTGGAGAGAAATCATAAACCAATTTCCAACTGATTTTACGCCGTTTAATTTGGATCTGACTAATCCGTGATTTCTGCTGGATCAAAGCTGATTAAATTGATGTTCTATATTAGAATTAATTTAGGAGATGATTTACGTCCCCAAAAATTTATTGTCTGATTGTGCGCTTTTGCGATTTCGTTATTTTAGAAGATGTGGTTATACAATGTCATTCCTTTAGGACTGTTGGGGTTAAGTTTCAAATGTGCACAGAAGAAAAACGTGGAAATTATAAAGCGATAAAAATAGCGAATAGAAAAAGTTAAAGAAAGGGCGAAGAAGATTATAGTGAAAATATCTGCAGACAAAGTGACAAAACAATAACATCACCTATGAAATAACACAAAAGATGGAATAATACATTGGAATGTTAAAAAAGAATGATAAGAAAAAGTGAAAGCGAAGATGAGCAATTTATCGATAGAAATAAACGAAAGGCGAGAGGAACAGAGCGAATATAGAACAGAAATGTCAGAGCTAAGGAAAGAAAATGTGGGACCTAAGAGGAAAAATAAATTAGAAAATGGTAAAGGACGAAATAATGTGGCAATTCAAGGACGAGGAATAAATACGGAATATAGAGCAAAAACTAAAAACGCGAAGATGAACAACTTATCGATAGAAATAAAAGAAATGAGAGAGGAACAGAGAGAATATAGAAAAGGAATATCAGAGCTAAGAAAAGAGTATTTGGGACTTAAGAGGGAAAACAAATGATAAAATGGAAAAGGACGAAATAATGTGGTAATTCAGGGACGAAAAGTAGATACGGAAGATAAAGCGAAAATTAAGGAAGCGCGATGGAGAATCTCACAGATAGAAACAAGAGTACAGGTGAAACAAGTCATAAAAATAGGTCCACAAAGCCCATTCAGCCCAATTAGACAGGACAGAAGACAAGACAACGCTAATGAAAAACAGAAAAACATTGAGAACAAAAACAGGAGAAAGGATGAAATTATGTGCCAATTCAGGTACAAAAAATAGATACGAGAGACAGAGGAGAAACTGAAAACAAACGCGATGGAGAATTTTATGAGCATAATGTGTTACAAATAAGAGTACAAGTGAAACAAACTATAAAATTAGGTGCATAAAGCCTATTTAACCCAACTAGACAGGACAGAAGATAAGGTAAAGATAATGAAAAACAAAAAGAAATTAAGAACAGAAATAGGAGAAAGGACGAAATAGTATGCTAAGTCGGGGACGAAAAATAGATATGGAAGAAAAGAAGAAAATTCGATGGAGGATTTCATAGGTAATGTGTTAAAAATGGGATTACAGGTGAAACAAGCCATAAAATTAGGTAAAAAGATTATTTAGCCCGATTAAATACTTATTCAGAAGATAAGACAAAAATAATGAAGAACAAAAATAAATGAAAAACAAAAGTAGGAGAAAGAATCTTTATTATCGATGATCTGTTTAAAAGGCACAGGAAGATACCGGAATAAAAATTGGATTCAGGAAACTATAAATTGGAAATGAAGAATGAAAGTGGGAAAGAGAAAGATAAGTTACTGCAGATACAGAGATAAAAACTAGAAGACGGGAAAGAGCACGGAAAAAGGGTCTTGGCAATGAAAAAGTATCTTGAACAGGTTCGGTTATAAAAAATCGCAAGCATTGCGCAGAAATGAGAATAGGTGCATGGAACATACGAAGTGGTAACAGAAAGGAGGAAGAATTACTGGAAAAATGAAAAAGGACCATACAGAAATGGCGATAGAATAATTTGTACTGAAGACAACTTAATAGTAGCAAACACGAAATTTAAACATCAAAATATTCACAAAGTAGTTAAAAGAGTAATAAGAAAATCTATAGCAATGAAATATGGAGAATCCTAGAAAACACAAAACACGCCAAAATGCACTGGAAATGCGTGTCCTAAGAAATATTGAGAATAGAACAAGAAGAGATAGAATCAGAAAGACAAGGTACAGAGAAAACCTACAAATACATACTAAATGAGAAAATAATACAACAATGAAACAATGAAAAACTGAAGGGGTAGACCAAGAAACACATGGAACAAAGGAGTCGGATTAGAAGCCGAAGGGAGACAGATAATTGGAATCAAACCGGGAAGAATGGAGAGAAAGATATACGGCAAACCATTAAACACATGGCCCTACACCTCACGGTAATTAGGCATTTGATTAAGAAGAAGAATTTCAATAAAAAGGAAAGAAAAGTAACAGCACTAGTCTACCATTAAGGCAGCGATTTTTTAATCAACAGATTGCACCACGATCGAAAAACAGCACGAATTTGTAGGGTAAAAACTAAAAAAAAAATATATATATATATATTCTTTTCAATAAAATCATTAAAATTCCGAAAGTTATTGGAACAGGATAGGATTTTGCTATATTTCCAATCTGAAACATGTAGAACATATATTCGGAGAAACCACGTTTCAAACATTGAAAATTTCAAGAAATAGAATTAGCAAATGTCAACCTAAGTGTATAGCAATAACTTCAAAAGCTGAAATTTTTGAGACATATTTTTCGGAATATATTACTGATAGTATATCCAACTCCTAGCTTGATCCTGTTACTTTCGATTTGTTAATAATTTTATTAAGAAAATATTTATTTCTTGAAATTTGGATCTTACAAATTAGTGCTGTTTCTAGATTGTGGGGCCACCTTAGCACTACAAAGTCTCAGGTGGCCCCTTCAAGCACATTCAAATTCTTTCTTACCGACAGGTGTGTTATTTAAATGTTGACCTTAACTCTGTATATAATTGCATAAATAATATTGGGATTTGGTTCACGAGTACGATTGGAAGCCAGATGCAATAAATATTCTTAATCCTTCACGTAATACAATATTTCTTTACATAATTTCTTCTCAGTACATAAAATGTATTTTGTAATTATCGATGCGTACGTGAGCGCATAATTTTCGAAAGTAAAAGCTTGAAATAATGACCGCATCGCGTTCGATGTGTTCTTACCTACAACGTTCGATGTCCTTTCCTGTTGTCGACCATATGTTCATTTAGATATTAATTTATGGGCGTGTACAACTGAATGCTTGCGTAATTGTGTTCGACAATATCGATGGAATTAATTACTGTTAACGCGACATAATCAGTTATTCGTTAATGGATGCCCATATAATTCTAATTAGGAATTACGTAACGATTGTAGTGACCGAAGAGAACGAAGGTTATAGTCTCTTGTCCCTGACATAGAAGACGTTGCGATGGAGAAATTGAAACTCAATTATGAGGAGGCGATCTTTGGAGAAATTTCGAAAAATGATGGTTGGTAATGATGGCAAGGGCTGTAGTGTGCTACGTATGTGTAATTAATACGAACGAGTCAATTAATTAATTTGATCGGGATTCGGTGAAATACAGTTTAACAATGCAAGTCTATTCGTCAGCAAAACACGAGTTCCGGATTAAATGATAATTGATAGGTCTCCAAAAATAGCCTGATATCTGGGAACAAACAACGCCGATGCAGGCGAATGAGTTCCGTTCATATTCTCTCGGGCTTTGCCCATTGGTCATATGAATCCCAGATGTCAAACTTTTCTTGGAAGTATCTGTATATGGTACGAGGTAACCGACGAAGTTCAGGATCACCCATAACATCTACCAGTTTCAGTCTGAATGGACGCTGAATGTGGTGTTCAAACAAGTGGTATCGTCAAGGAAGACATGTCGAGAGACCTCAGCACCAAAGGTCTGCATCCGGAGCGAGAATCTTGATGCGAAAAAGATGACAAGAAGCTCCGTTGTCCCCCGTTATAGCCGTCAAGAGGATCCTAAAGATTGACTTGACGGTGGAATTTCTTCAAGGTAAAGCCGGTCGAGGGTAGTGCTACCAATACCAGCGCCAATCAATTTGCGATGTTCAGTAAAATGATTTCTGTTTCCAAAACCTTTCCAAAGATGTGCTTGGATAAACCAAATTCTTTCTTAGAAGGAAGTTACGACAAGAAGTCAAATTTTCCGTTCCATTCATAAGTACAGACGTATAGTAGAAAATAAAAAGACCAATGAAAGAGTGGTGATAACAACAAAGCCTTGAACAGAATCGCAGAAGAGTTTAACAGAAGTTGTTCCGATATCAATCAAAGAACAGCATTATCTTTGAGGAAGTTGTACAATAGTAAAAATAGAAGAAGTAAGGAAAGGTTTTTAACTGGTAGTTTTGATACAAGTTATAGGCAAATTACCCTGAAAAACAGGTTCATAAACGGTGAAAGTGCTCCTGTTGCAAAAACTTCAGCGGGAAAGAAGTTGTTGTTAGGGTTGATCCATCCAAAAACTATTTATGGATTACATCATTACATGACTCCGGTGAACCTTTCACGAGTAAGGCTATTAACTTGAAGCCGTAATACAAGATCACAAATTACATGTATTTTTCACGAATTTATAGACAAAATTTGAATTTGATCGTGACCGTGCCCATGTACTTCTACATACATACAACTTTTAGGAGCAATATTTGAGATTTTATACGAGGTTCCATTATTGAAGGCCATTGTCGTCAATTCTTAATGATTTTAGTGATTGCTATTGGTAAGGTGTTGGTAATATTTGACTTCTGACCTGAAGTTGATTGTTATTCTGTAAAAAGGTATAACAAAAACTTGCTACACAATTCAATGAACAATGCAACATGAGCGTTTTTGCAGATACTGTACAAAAACAAAATTAGTGGCCTCCGTACTACATACCGTCATTGGTTTAAATTCTTGGAAACACGCGCTGGTAAATCTTCCTTTCCGGGAAAATCAATGAGAGCATTGACGATTTTACGTCTCAATGGGCGTAATTTATCAGTTCAATTGAAAGTTTCATCATATATGATAAGTACAGCTTGGAGGACTCCACAGAAAGGCGATCTCGTACTCGCCCAGCGGCCAGCGCAAACTGCGTTGATGGTCACCCAACAAAGTACAAGGGATGCCCAAAGTGTCTTAAACAGGGTAGGAAGAGAATCGTCCAAAACGGACGGCTCGTGGCTCATGGTATAAAACGACGGAGAGGCTCACTCGAGTGGTATGTCCGAGCCAAGTGCAACAGATAGTATCTTTCGCCAAGCAGTGAAGAGGGCTACCCCAAAGGGGACAGACAACTTCGGCGGATTCACGACAAACTGTCGTTTTAACAGTGAACTTACAAGGGAATAGCGGCAACTGAGAAATTCTGATTTCGATGAAACTGTAGAGAAAGTACCGTGCTTTAAGAACAACGCAATTTTCTTTGGCCGTCGAATCCCCCGATAATGGGGTATAGCCCCTTTCAACAATTTGCACGATTTTAGAATTTTTGTAAATATCTCGGAAACTGTTACACATATCTTTCTTTTTTTTTAAATATAGTTTGAAGTACATATATTATATAGTCCCGAGGATAGCGCAAATTATTTTCGGATAAATTAAATAACGAGTGACCGGGCAATCCCTAGCCCTATTTTTTCAATAGCTTTCTTTATTTATCACAACTAAAGTCGGCTTTACTACTACTACTATGTAAATTTACAGTTTGACATGATATTCAATAGAACAATATTAACCAACATGTTACTATTAAAAAGAAAGTACAATGGTAATGCAACATTCAATAATGTGATTATTGATATTATAATGGTGAATACTACCATCATGGACGTAGTAATTATGCTATGCAATTATTGCAGTAACGGTAGGCAGTATAAAGGTGGTCTTGCTTGCACCACGAACAACGGACAACAGGAGGTTTTTTACCAACACTACACAAGGGCATAGACTCACCGTCTTTTGCAAAACAAAAGTCCACAGGTTCTTTAAAGGATCCTGGTCTTTCTTCCACGTATCCACTCTTATACCACGAGTATTTGAAGACATCGAAAAATCTTTGGTGAAGAAAACTGAGTCAACGATTGCTGCTTAATAATACTATTTCTCTGATGCTAATCTATGTCGTAGTTCATAAGAATCACTCTATCAGAAAAGGTCTGTTGAAATTCTTTTCTCACACATTCGACAGAACGTCGTTTGGTGTTATAATTTTTCCAGTATTCTACAGCTCTAATATCGTAATCCAGGTCAATATCACTGCCTCCTTCTTCAGGAACATCGATATACTTTCATAATTGCCTTCTTCATCTCCTGCTACATCTTCT
Source organism: Chrysina gloriosa (assembly GCA_038088585.1). Classification (NCBI taxonomy): domain Eukaryota; kingdom Metazoa; phylum Arthropoda; class Insecta; order Coleoptera; family Scarabaeidae; genus Chrysina; species Chrysina gloriosa. The sequence continues at coordinate 20,621,632 of CM076093.1, read as the reverse complement.
ACAAATTCCTCTTCACGTGGTTCTTCTAATTGTTCAAACTCCAATCCTGTTATATATTGAAAAAAGAACATGTTTTCTTCTTGAGCACTTTCAATCATATCCTTCAACGCATGATGCAACTTAAGTTCTCGAGACGTCATAGGAGTTATTGCGATGTTAGCTAGTTTAAACTTTGCTAGTAAAATGTTTAACACATTAGCTATATTAGTAGCTGTCATTGTGCCAATCTATAAACTTACACTGCGCGAAAAGATGGTATTGGTATATCATTCGGAACGGCGACTTCATATATCCAGTCCTACACCGGTATACGTGACATAATGCGTGTATTTTTTGTTTATTGATATCTATCAATATCATGGACTTAAGTACTTAATTCCATATCTATCTGAATATATTTCGTATTTCTTTCAAACGTTATCGAAATAATTAATAATTCAAAGTATTTTATGTGTAGAATGACACTTATCTACGTGTATCAATCAATTATAACTGAAACTTTATTATATTATAGTTTTTCAATATCTTTACTATTAACTGTCTAAATTTGTTATTTAACACCGTTTTTTACGTAAAACCGACTTTATTTTGGCCCGGTCGCCCGTTATTTAATTTTTCCGAAAATAATTCGCACCATTCATGAGACTATGTAATATACTTCAAATTATATTCTAAAAATGGAAGATATCTGTGATACTTTCCGAGATATTTACAGAAATCGCGCAAATTTTTGGAAGAGCTTGTGCCCCGAAATTAGGGCCGCTAAAAATGCGATGATTTAAGGCAATGGACTCTTTTAGTCTGTACATTTTCATCGAAATCAGAATTTCTCAGTTTCCAGTGTTCCCTTGTTAATGAAACTCGCACAGATCTTGATAGAACTTGTCGCCCAACTGGCGATCGGTGAAATTTTTGAAAGGTGGGAAAAAGCCCGCTCGTCTAAATAAATAAGAAGAAATTTCTAAGAAAAGAAAACACTCAAAAAAGGGTTCAAGGGGCATTTATGTCCGACCCTAGGAAGTTTCATGTGACGCAATTCAATGTCAGTTTGAAGGGGTTACTAATTAGATACAGAAAATATGTCGTAACATCTCATCTAATTTCTTCCAAAGTTCCTCTCGTTGTATCACGTGCTATACTAATCAGAATGATCAGCTCTAGTACCTTTCTTCTTCTCGTTTTATTTTTCCGCTTTACAGCATACACGTTCGGAATTTCTAATTCTTCTTTTGCCCTCTTTGCCTCGTATCCATCGAGATGATGTTCTCGACAGACATTAATCTACTCTCGAGATACACGTTCCTAGTCTTCTCGGACGACCGCAGTTTCGAGTTGCATAAGATAATTGCCGGTGTGTTTCTATCGGTCGGCCTGAGGGTACCGCGTAGGCGATCACGACCTTTAAAAAACGTCAGCAGCAGGAGGAGGCGAGCAACAACGCGAAGTCGACGTTCTCGTGTTCTTGTGCAAGAGAGCCTCTTGAATAATTCAAGCGTGGATATGGCGACGGTAATGAGGTTTAAAGCCTACGATACGCTGTTATTACTTCGATTTTTGATGTATGCTAATGCGTCTCTTGGTCCGCGCGTCGCATTCTATTAACTGCGGTTACGTTTCGTTCTGCGGTCGCCTATAGATCTGGTAATAACGGATAATGCTAGGAACTAGTTTGTATTTTAGCGCTGCTGCGATACGGTTACAATGTGGAACTAACAATAAGTTGAGTTGAGTTGCTAGTGCGCTCGCTTTCCGCATGCGTTAGCACCAGAATAAATGCGTAGATGTTTATATATTGGTGAAACGTCAACAAAGTGCTACACATAAATCTGCTTTGGGTTAAGCTTCTTAATGGGCACCCATTCCATTTTGTTGGTAGTTTTGCTTACACTGACTTACCTTATGATTTCTACTTCACAATGGTTGCAAGTACTGTGATACAGTACAACTGACAATAAACTATGTATTCGAGATAAGTCAAAGTACGTACATGCGTACACACATCCAATTAATATTTTTGAGTCATGAATATTCTATTATTTTATTACTGCTTTCATCCGGACGTTTCACCGCGGCCAGGTAGTTACTGTTAAATATAAAGTATAAGAAGGATAAATCTTGGGCACCACATTTTGTATGCAAAACATGCGTAGAACATTTGCGGCAGTGGACAAACGCAAAGAGAAAGAGCTTAAAATTTGGGGCACCTATGGTATGGAGGGAGCCAAAAAACGGTCATGATGACCGCCACTTTTGTTCTGTCGACATCAAAGGCTTTAATCGCAATAACCGACATAAATGGACATACCCTAACATGGAGTCAGCAAGGAAATCTCTTCTTAATTCTGAAGAAATGCCTATTGCAACGTTCAGTCACTTACTTATGCTTCTGGAGGATGACTCAGAAACATCGTCTGACAATGTCCAGTTCCAGAAAAGTGAAGGTGATTATGAAGGACCTTCAGCGAGTCTCCAAAGCTTCAGTCAATGAGAGCTTAATGACCTTGTTGGAGATCTGAACCTCTCGAAGGAGTCGTCCGAATTGCTTGCTTCCAGATTAAAGAAAAGAACTTACTGTGTCCAAGTACTAATATCACATTTTATCGTACCAGAGAGAAAGATCTGCTGCCGGACTTCTTTAAAGAAAACAACTTTGCTTTGTAATGATATAAGAGATCTCTTGAAGAAAATGGGGTTAATTGAAAACTCGTCAAGTGAATGGCGTCTTTCTATAGACAGTTCATCTCGAAGTTTAAAATGTATACTTTTACACAATGGTAATAAACATAGTTCTATAGCTATTGGATATTCCACCACCATGAAAGGGGACTGCGAGACAATATCATTGGTCCTCAAACATATCAAGTATGAAGAGCATCAGTGGGTGATTTGTGTCGATCTAAAAATGGTAAACTTTCTACTCGGGCAACAAAGTGGTTGCACAAAATATCCTTGCTTTTTATGCCTTTAGGGCAGCAAACCTAAGGCCCAACACTGAATTACTAAAAACTAGTCTTTAAGAAATGTTTTTAGTCAAGGACAACACATCGTTTTTAACAAACCGTTGGTTGACAGAAACAAAATCTTCTTTCCACCACTGCATACCAAGCCGGGACTTATGAAGCAATTTGTAAAGGCTTTCCCTCGAGATGGACCGTATTTTGAGTATTTGAAACAAACATTTTCAAGGCTTAGCACAGAAGAACTGTAGGCTGGAATGTTTTTCTGGTCCTAAGATAAGGCAACTTTTAAATAACCTGCAGTTCACGGAATCAATGAATGAGCGTGAGTCTAATGCCTGGTACTCTTTCCTTGAAGTGGTTAAAAATTTTCTTGGAAATCATAAACCAGCGAATTACGTCAAATTAGTGGAACAGATGCTTCCTAACTTTCACGCGCTGGGATGTAACACGAGCCTCAATATTCAACACCTTCACAGCCACTTAGATCGTTTTCCAGAAAACTTAGGTGATATTAGTGAGGAACATGGGGAAAGATTTCACCAAGACATCAGCATTATGGAAGAAAGGTACCAAGGAAGATGGGATAGCCATATGATGGCCGATTACTGCTGGAATCTTCAGCGAGACTGCTCCGGTAAAGCTCGCGCAAAGAAATCTTATAAAAGGAAGTTTTTAACTGATGATTGATAGTTGTATATGTATTTTCTTCTGTTAAATTAATACCTCCTACACTTCTTTATTTTGTGTTTCGGTTAAGAGTTATCAAATAGTAATATTTTAAAAATTAGATACATAATAAAACATTATATGTAATTTTGGCGGATTCTTCCTGAATAGGGCAGAAAGAGTGAATCTCGAAAACTAGATCTGACGGCACTTTTGGATTAGGCACCCCAAAGTAGCTTAATTACACTTAAAATATCCGAGGCACCAAAATGTGTGTTGGCTAATATAATCTTTAAACTTATATCCAAATTTGATGCTTTCGTGCTTTCGTGCTTTCGTTAATTTAGTTATAGTATTCCATATTATTCTAGAAGCTCTACTTGAATACAAATAAGTAAAAGAAAACACCCTGCCAAATGTTTCTAGTACTACTTCATACGTGCTTATGCTCATAGATCTTTGCGGAAGGAATTTATGGTAGAAATTTATTTCGTGTTGTGCAAGGTGCACTAGTTTCTATTAATATTTTACTATGCATACTTTCAGATTTTCTAAAAAAAACTGGAAATCAAGCATTAACAGGAACAGGCGTTGCATGGTAGAATTCGGAGAAGAAGTTTTTGCCGTATCGATTATTTCCTTTTACATTTACATTTCATCCACTTTCTTCGTTCCAAAAGTCCGTCCTGATTTCATTTTCTCTCCAACATAGTTTCACTCGATAGATTCTAATTATACTTCTGTTCTTTATCAAAGCTACTGCATCAATATTACAAAGAATTCTCGTTCTCTATCTTTCCCATACAGTTGCGATTTATGCTTGTTTTTGAAGTCGATACCTGTGTAATCTGCTCTTCTTTTTCCTTGCCAATTTTACCAACTACTCCTTCGTAGATTTATTTCAAGTTCCACGCCTTATTTCATTTTTACCATTGCACATATTTTAATTTGTCCTTCCTTCTTACCAGAATTGGCACGTTCCTTGAAATGCAAACTGATTGTCAAAATGTTTCCTTATTTCACCGCACTATCTTCCCTCTGCTCTTTTGTTAACACTATCTTGAAAGATTAAGTTTGAATTTTATTAGGGTCATTATAGGAAACGGAAAATCTTTTGAGAAAACCGCTTTCAACGGAATGTTTGCCTATACATCTCAAGGCTCAACAGCAAAAACCAAAGCTACTGTCTCATCAGCGTGCAACACCATTATCAAATTAATAAATGAATTTGGCACAGTACTGGTAAAAAGTACATCATCCCACACAGGCATGCGCTGTACCAACTTAACTTTAATTTTCCTGTCAGCCTTTGGAGAAGAAATTCTACAATTCCACTAGTAACATCTGAATGATAAGTGAACGATGTGATCGTTCTAAACTGGTAACGGAAACACCAGGTGTTTCAGGTATGATAGCTAATCTCTTCCTATTTGGAATGTCAACAGTACATAGAGCAATAAAAAGAAGAATTTATATTTCAACGTCATCTAAAGTTAATTACATAAAAAGTTATTACATGAATGCGAACTTCCTTGCAGAGTTAATGAAAGTGACAGATGTCAAACATTTTCCTCTTCGATTTATTACCAACATAATTAAAACCTACACCATCAACAAAGATTACATCACGTCGATCAAACGAATACCGTAATTAACATCAAAACTACGCGATAATTCCGTATTATTTCGATAATTCAAAAGAATAAATCGGGCAGGAAGAAACTCGACCGAAGAAGATGTTACGCAATTCTATTATTCAAAGAGATCTCGACCATCGGCATTCGTCGGCTTTAAAGTATTACGCAATCCGATTCGCTATTGTGATCACGTATAGAGTCGAGTTTCGTTTTCATAGAAGGGTCCGTCGGACGTGATCTACTAAGTCCCTCTTTCGCGTCGAAAAAGAACAAAAGGCGAAGAGACGAGACAAAGAAATCGCAGCGGCGCGCATACCTTTACGTGTGCGCGCGGTTTACGTTTAGACGCGTGTGTGCATCGGTAACGAGCGTTTACCGAACGACGAAGACTTACCTCGCGCAGCAATGCTCGACCACGTAGTAAGTAAGACAATGCGGGAATTACTTCAGCAACGGACGATTCATGTTGGTCGTCTTAGATGGATGTAGATGGCCTCCTGTAACAATAGAAAAGAGAATGTCAATTCGTGCGTACGTAAGCTTCGAGAATTGATGGTGTAGGTTTGAAATATCAAGGAGTAGAAACTGGTTTCTAGTCTAGCGTTGACATTTGTAGGAATTGAAAGAAACGAATTTGAACTTGTACATGTAATGCAAATGTATCTTTTGACTTAGCAACTGATATTATAACCGGGTGTTAAACGAAATGACTCTTTGCAACGAGGAAAGGTTTTTCTTCCTATTTGTTTTTAGGATTCTTGCTCCATTTGTATTCGAATGTCCACACGTATTCATTCAGTCTTGTTGTTTGTTTCCACGTGCCTTTGAAGCGTTCTGAATTTTCTCATCTTCAACATTTAGCAAAATTTGCATCTTGCTCCACCACTAGTTTGATATACGATTTCTTCTCTTTGAGTGCTTTTTACTATTACCATCTTTTTCTTATCCACATTTGAAATCTGTACAAGATCAGTGCAAAGCTGATCACTTCCTAGTAACATAATTTTATATGTAATATTTAATAGGCCCTGATTACAATTTCGACAAACTCTTCAGTTACCTGTCACACTGAAAAGTTTGGAAGTTACGTTACAAGGATTTCGAACGTGGATAAAAAGATGGATAATAATAACAGTAAAAAATATTCAAGGAGAGGAAACCATATATCAAACTAGGCCAGACTACTGATGGAGCAAGGTGCAAATATTGCTGAATGTTTTGAATGAAAGAATTTAAACCCCTACAAGCGAATGTGGAAACAAGAAATAAGACTGAAATATGTGTGGATATTGGATGACAAGTGTAGCATGAAAGGAATTGAGAAACATTGATGATAAGGATAGGAGGAAACCTCCAATGTAAACTGAAAGAAGGTAATAAAATCGAAGAACTTGGAATTTCTCCATTTTGGTCTCTAACGCTGTAGGGGTACTGGTTTTCATCTAAAATTTTAGCTATTAAGATTCCCAAACTAGTTATGAACTGCAAATTTTTAGAAACCAAAAGAAACTATTGTGAGTGAGCAGCTACTAATTTGAAGTCTAAGAAGATGTTTAATCGGTTGACAGAGGTCTTAGTGTTAGGTAGGAAGAGGGGATCGTATTCTCGAAACGTCGATGAAATCGCGCGTGGATGTGAGTAAATCGCCCGGTAGAATGTTAACGTTTAAGTAGACTAGGCGATGTCAATTTCTCTTCGTTTATATTTATTGACTTACTTTTACCTCATGTATTATCTCGTGAAAAATCGTGGTCCCTTTCACAACTTAAGCATCAAATTAAAACAGAAGAAAGTTAATAACAAATAAAACAAAATTTGTAAGGGGATAATACTATCACAAGAAAGCCGAAATTATTTTTCTTTTAATATTCAAGTTTCCCATGGAAGATTAATTTGAGTACTCCTGAAGGCCCATACCTTCAAGGAGGGAATTGAGGCAATGATTACAGTGACTTGAAGGCAAGAGATCAGCCACTTGCTTTAGTAAACGTCTACCATCTACGGCGAGCACCAAACGGATTGTCCTTCTGTAATAAATAAGCAACTGTGTTATGGTATAGAAGATGAGTCTTGAGCGTACCCAAAGTGAAACTGTCATCAATATTTTTTTAATTCATTAGCATAGTTTCGCATTTTCTACCTCTTTGTATCTAAAATCTATCCGCTTAAGGCCCCAACAAAATTAAATACTTCCCTAACGATCCTAATCTGGAAATATCATCAACCACTAACTTGATATCAACAGTGATATGATTTTGCAAGAGAACGAGATGTACAAAAAAGCTTGAACGAATATGTTAAAACCTGGAGAGAACTAATTTGAAAATAAATAGGGAAAACACTAAGACCATGACTATAAGTGGGGAAAATAAAAGAACATAAAATATTCTTAAACGAAAGAAAATTAGAACAGGTGGTGGCTAGCTTCAAATATTTTCAGACAATTCTGACTGAGGATGGAAGATTCCATGAAGAGATCAAAACAAGAAATGTAACAGCAGGAAGACAACAACAGCATCAAGAATACTTCCCTAACGATCCTAATCTGGAAATATCATCAACCACTAACTTGATATCAACAGTGATATGATTTTGCAAGAGAACGAGATGTACAAAAAGCTTGAACGAATATGTTAAAACCTGGAGAGAACTAATTTGAAAATAAATAGGGAAAACACTAAGACCATGACTATAAGTGGGGAAAATAAAAGAACATAAAATATTCTTAAACGAAAGAAAATTAGAACAGGTGGTGGCTAGCTTCAAATATTTTCAGACAATTCTGACTGAGGATGGAAGATTCCATGGAGAGATCAAAACAAGAAATGTAACAGCAGGAAGACAACAACAGCATCAAGAATACTTTCCTAAATAAAAAAGGAAGATACACAAAGGACACCAAAATTGAAATCTTCAAAAGGATAGCGATCCCAATACTCACTTATGGTTCGAAACTTTGATCAACGACAGAGAAACAGAAAACAATACAAAATACGGAAATAAAATGTTTAATAGAGGTAGATGATAAAATGAAAATGGATAAAGTGAGAAATGGTACAACCACAGGAAATTTGGTAATAGAGCCCATACAGAACGGTATAGAAGAAGGTCAGCTGTAGTGGTTTGGGCACGTAATGAGAATGGGAAGAGATGGGATAGTGAGAAGAGTGTTTGAAGCCAAACCAATCAAAGGAAAGCAGAGGGAAAGACCTAGGAAGAGCTGGACGGGGAGTGTACGTAAAGGGACCGAAGGAAATAACATAAGCTGGAAGGAGATCAGGAGGCAGGTACAGGGTAGAACTGCATGGAAAAAGTATGGAAAAGAATTCCAACTTAGAAACTCGACTCCAACATACCCGACACGCGGAAAGGACTAGGAGGATGATTTGGTATCCCCTGCGTTGTTACCTCTTCTGTTCTTCTTAAAACTTCTAGCTAGTTAGCTTCCAAAAAGATAAATTGGTTACTGCAGACTTTTCGGAAACCAAAAGAAACTATTGTGAATAAGCACTTGTCAATTTGAAGTTGAAGTAGACGCTTTATCGCTTGACAGAACTCTTACTATTTTTGTCTTTTTTATGTATTTAGGATATTGCTTTGTTGGTGGCCTACTTGCGCTTTGTGCTAGTCTTGCGACGACGATTTGACTGGAGATTTCCCCTTCGGGCTCCTTGTACCTGGATTTTCCTTCTTAGTATTTCGATTGGTAAAATTCACTACGAGATGTTAATTACGTTTGGTGGTAACGTAGTTAACATCTACAAAGCTGATACGTCACAATAACCGAATAATAAGTAACCAAGTGAATGAAAGCACACAAAGTAAGAAAAATAATAAAAGTAGATTCAAGGAATTTACTCTTCCGATACCAACAATTATTCTTTGTGACACAAATTCCTCTTATTTTACCTTACTGAGCACTTAACCGTAACTTCTGCGCAACGTACATTTAACAGTTAAGTAAACAGTCGTTCAATAATCTTCGAATAAACAACGGATTTGCATCACGATCAGTCGAAGGAGACGTTTGCAAACTTAACAGTTATCCAATTAAAACGTTCTGGAACTAACGACTATCGATAAGTCTAAGTGAATCAGATAAAAATGAAGGTAATAAAATAACTGAATTGGTACTAACCATCATCGTACTACTTCATATTTAGAGGTAAATTACTTTGATTTTTCACGAATTCACGGCTAGGCTATAAATGTATGCTTTGATTAGTTGAGAATGTTGCTTTTATGGCCGCTAATTTTCTCAGATCTGCATTTTTAAAGTGATAACTTGAAACTAAATATTTCCACTAAAAAGGTCGCACCTTCAAAATTCCTGTTTCCATTAGAAAAGTACGTGAGATTACAAAATCATTCATCTAATCTAATAATCGAAATCCCAAGGTTTCCAATTCATCTATTTCCTAATTGTATGCTTACTTTATGCGAAATGATGAATCAATAAGTAAATAACTTTATTAACCACTGACTGCTATAGAGTACAGATGTATAACATTAAAAGTAAATACGATGTTGATATCACCGAATAGAAAACACCATCGATCACGTAAGACGACGGTAGCGGCGGCATTTCAACATCCTTGAATATCTACTTATTTCGAGTTTATTTTTAGTCTACCTACCTACCTCGTTCTCGCCAATCAATTTACACACACACACTACGTCAAAACCTAACGGATCCGAAACCTTCGACTTTCAATTCTCACCGTCATCTACAAATGCATACTTACTTACATACATACAGAGACATATTTACATTTTATCACTTCGATCGTTGAAATCACTTCGGACGAGTGCATATTTACTTCGCATACATCGTCCCCGGCGATGTACTCGCAAAATCCCGGATCGGGGAATGAAAACAATTTCGCTGGGGAGATGTAGCATCCACCGTTCAAATATTAACGCGGTCGTTTCCTGCGAAATCGGCGTCATTTCCTGTTACCTAATCGATGGTAGGTATGCGAAACGATCGCTGAATCATCCGGCGAGAAATAGGTGAATAAATATTTTTACTGTGAGTAACGATGCGGAAACGTAGAGGTAATTTTGCGAAGAGTATGAACGAAAATATTTCTGAAGTAGTGTGGAGTACCTAAGACTCAAAAAGAATTCCCTAATCGGGAAACTTCCATTGAGTCATAAATTATTTAAGCACACACAGAACAGGTTATTATTTTCTTCTTTCATAAAAATTGATGAAGACTTGCCGAGCAACATACTCATAATGTTCCTGAAGGAGTTGGGGATAGTATTATCATTATTCTATGAACTTTCTTCCGTATACATACAGTATGTCCCAGATTGAGTGAGATTGCATGGGTAACCCCCTTATTGTTGAGGATTGAGATTTGGTTAAATGGAATATGTTCTGCAGCTTTGTATGCTGATTTAAAATCTGTTTGAACAAGTTCAAAATGTCAAACCAGTCAGAAGTTAATTAAAAAAGATAGAGCACTGTTATTTTCTTGTATATCAAATAGCTTCGTTAGTATAAGAGATACGAAAACAAAAAATTTCATAAGAAAGTCACTGTTCTCGATAAGACCAATTTAAAATTCGTGTCGAACAGAAATTCCAAGTCGCTGCTTTTGAAGTACTCGTACTTCCCTAAGTTAAATGACCGTCATATTGGATTTTTAGGTTACTGGTTAGAATTTTTCATTGAGGCTTGGCTATCAAATATGATAGCTATAATGTATTCATATGTCAAGCCATAGCTATCAAAAAAATTATCACTAAAACGCAAATTTTGTAGAAGTTTGAATGCTGGCCCTTCTGCGATGTGCTCAAATATGATAGCCATGATCCTTGTTCAAAAAACTTGTGTTTAAGTTTAACGGGGAGATGCGGCAATTTTTTTATTATTTTGATAACCAAGAAAAAATTCACAATTCCCATTAAAATTTTGAATGAAAAATACCTGTAAAATGTACTTTTTTACATTTTAATCAACTAGACTTATATAAATCCAAATAAAATAAGTGAAATTTATTTTATAAAACGTTTGTATGTAGTTCCTATAATGCTTAGTAACATGTTAATTCAGTATTAAGTACTAAGTACTTGAACCACAAAAGACATCGTGACATTTTTTTAAAAATTTGCAATCAAGCAGGTAAGAAGCTATGATGAAAAACAATAACAAAGGTTATCACAATCTGTCAAAAAGCTAGTGCTAGCTGAAGTATTATCTACCGTTATTTATTACAAAATTATGGCGCATTTTCTAATAACTGAAAGCCACGATATGTTTTGCATATTTATCTTGTTGCCCAAACTTATTTAACTAATTTTCCGCAAAGAAGACAATCAAATTTCAAACCGTTGAAAAGACTGGGCGAAGAATATGCAGCGGTATTGAAGTTTGGAAAAGCCCATTTAAACAAGCAAAACAATTTATTAGTGAATGATCATAATTACAACGGTGAGTTAATAACAATGGTAGCATTTTCAACATTTTATGTGATTATTACCATTAACTTTTCTTATTTTAAATAAATTTTGTTTGGTTTTGTTTGGATTTATGTAAGCCTACATGATTAAGATGTAAAAACAGTTAATTTTACTGGTATTTTTCATTCAATCATACGTTATCTTACATCGTTGCAAAGAGAATAAAAATTCTACTCAGTAGCCTAAAAATCCAATATGGCGGCCATTTAACGTACGATACGAGACGACTGCTTTAAAAGCAACCATCTTGAAATTTTGTTCGACATGAATTTTGAATTGATCCTATCTAAGACAGTGATTTTCATATCAAACTTTTTTCGTATTGTATCTCTTATACTTACGACGATATTTTATATACTTTGTTTTTAATAACTTCTGACTGGTTTGACATTTTGAACTTTTTCAAAAAGATTTTAAATCAGCATATAAAGCTTCAAATCATATTCCATTTAACCAATGCCCCATCTTCAATAACAAGAAAGTTACCCATGCAATCCCTCTCCATCTAGGACACACGATATATATATTAAAACGTAATCCAAACTTACAATTAGGAAATCTTCCAAATATGAGGCCCCTATGTTAAAATGTTAAATTTCTGATTGGAAGGGGGTATTACGTTCTTAGGTGAGAAAGTGGTTAAGGAACCTAAAAGACTAAAATCTAGCGATCGTTTTCTAGAGCTGAAGTTCCCCCAAAAGAATAGAAATTTATTATTTAGGATTCCCTCTATTCTAAGGAAACTTTCTCTTTGGTTGCTTTACATCTACGAAACCTCCTAGGATATAAATTATTTTGCGGATTACTTCGACTCCTTCGCTTGTTCTGCATCTCCAGAAATCCGGTGACAACTCCCAAAGTAATAGCAGTATAGAGAATAAGGCCAATAATGTTTTGCAGTAAAAATAAACCACAGGGTAGTTTCTTATTTTGATTCAATTTTGCCAATTGGTACTCCTTATAAAACGAACTCCTTGTAGCAGAATTGGAATTGTATAGCACTTTCTCCTTTTGCTTACCACTCGTTAAAATCCGATAATCCCTTGTGTAAGGGACAAGTCTGATATGAAGAGCATACTTTAATACCAGACTGGAGAGATCTGGGATTCACCCTCGCTTGTTCAATTCAGAACAATTCAGAGCAGTTGGGACAAGTTGGAAAAAAGTGGGATTTTTAACAGGGCAGTGCCGTCTTAAGAATCATCTCCACGTCATAGGATTCGTGGACGATCCCATCTCTAGAATCTGTCTTGGAGAAGACAAAACATTATAGTATGGTCTTTGCGGGTGCCAGGGGTTGAGTAAGTTGAGACTTCCACACCTTAAATTTCGGTTTCTACAACTGCAGGAGATAAGGGAGCTTCTTATTAGCAAGGTGGTAGACTTTATCGCGGACACCAACCTCATAGGGCAGACCGTCTAAGGGAACAATTATCCATTGAGCTTCGTGTAATGGATTTTAAGGGAAAAGAAGATCTAAGCATATATAAATGCTTATGCAGTAGATGACTTATCTTTTCCTCCCTCAAGGTGTACCTAACCTATTTTGTTCGTTAGTCGTCCTTCCGACACCCAATTCAGATATAAACCGACACAATAAGCGAAATTAAGAGCGGCATAATAAAAAAATCGCAGTGGTCAGAATTAGGAACTAACGAGAGAGTAACCGTGTGGATGGTGAAGGGAAAGGGGTAGAGAGGGAGAATTGGAGAGAGAAATGAAGGAAGGATATTGGAAAGATGGATGGAACATTTTGAGGAACTATTGAACCCCCACAACTGAGTCACCGATATAATCCACTAGAGAATTCGTTAGAGCAAAAAGAAGACGGGATGCAACTTGAGGAGCTAACAAACCAGGAAGTAGAAGAAACAATAAAGAGGGTAAAAGATAATAAAAGCCCAGGTATAAATTATATTGCAACAGAAATGTTAAAAGAGTGAGGAGATTAACTGCACAAGCGACTTGGCCACCTAATAAGAAAAGTATGGAGAAATTAAAGAAAAATTGCCGGACGAATGGAAAATCGCAGTGTTGTGCCCCGTATACAAGAGGGACGATAAGACTATGTACCACAACTATAGAGGAATACCTTTTTTGGATACAACCTACAAGATTGTAGCTCTAATAGTAAGAAATAGATTAAGCGTATATGAAAAAGAAATAATAGAGGAATATCTTTAGGCTTTAGGCAAGGAAGATCCACAATAGACCAAATCTTCAAACTCAAACAACTACTGCACCACAGTTATGAACAAAATCTTAGGCTAGATATACTTTTCATAGACTATAAACGAGCATACGATTCAGTTGATAGGGAAAAATTGTATGAAGCTACGGAAACATTAAGAATATGGGGGTTGATTTAAGCAACATTAAACGAAACGCTCAACGCAAGTCCAATATTCCGATGAAGTGGAAAATTGCGATCAGTAAAGAATGAAGGAAGTTTAGGCGCAGGTGAAAGATAGAGAGGAAGAAGAGCATGGAGTACGCTGGAGGGAGAAGAATTCGATGGAATGATAGCCCTAAAAAATTGTGATGGAAGCAGGGAGATAGAGAGGTTGTTATGTAGCGCATGAAGGGAATTGTTATGCTAAAGGGAACAGGGTAGATACGTTATGATAAAGGCAGACTTTAGGGCAAAAGTCAGCAAATGCGTTTAGTAAACGTCTTCCATCGATCCCAAACGGAATGTCCTCTTCTAGTAAAACTAGCAACTAATTGTTATAGACGAAGATCCTTGGGCTAGTCCAGAGTGAAACTATCATCGGTATTGTTTAAATTCCTTACCATAATTAACATTTTCTACCTCTTTGCATCTTCTAGAATCTTGTCCTCAGCTTACAATCCCAACAGAATTATATATTTTCTTCGGCAGTATTAATTTGGAAGTATCATCAACCCTTAACTTTCTATATACAGTAATATGATTTTGCATTCTCTACTTCGTTTTCTTTAAAATTGTTTTAAATTGTCTTGTAAAATGTCTCGTGACCATAGATTTCCTTTAGTATAAATCTGTGCCCAACTTCTAACTCCAAGGGTTTGCTTAGATAGAAAGTCACAACTAGGTGATTTGAAGGGAATACTAATAAGTGAAATTATCGTCAATTGTTTATACCTTCGCCAGTATCATTCCACAGTTTCTACCTGTTTGTCTCCTCCGCACCCTTTGAAATTCCTTTTGTAAGATGTGCACCGTAGGTACACATCATTTATCGATATGCAAATATCGTCCGCGCAAATATTCTCAGTCCGTCGACCATGGCGACCGTTGCGTCCTCGTTTTTTCTTTTCCCTCTTCTCTCTTCTTTATTACCTCCTTTGTCGATCGATCGCTGGATCGATTCGCCGTCGTCGATGTCGCTTTGGAAATCATCGCCTCGATTAACATGCGAATCATGCAGAGCGGCAGATCGTGTAGTACGAGTGCATGCTAAACAATTATATTGCTGTCACAATTATTCGAAAACAAATTCTGAACGAGAGGTTGTCCGCGAGGTTCCGGCGTAAATCACGCCTCGCTTTGTATTCGGCTGGCGTTGTCATGAGTCGCCGCGTCTGAATTCGTTAGGAGTCATATTGACTTTTGTGAGAAGTGAAAACATGAGCTCCGTTTTGGACTTGAGTGAGAGTAAGTAAAAGAGGAAAAGAAATAGCGTTTTGTTGTGTATTTTAATTAATATCTGAAAAGGGAAGTTTTCTGCTATTTTTAGCCGATTTCTGAAAACCGATTTGTAACCTTCAACAGTTTTTAAATCAGGTGTAAACGATTCAAATGCTGTACTTGTTTTCGCCCCTTCCAGTCCGAGATATATCTCCTCTTTGAGGAGGCTTTTTGATATTTATCGCGGCTACCTTGCTGTCATCGTCGAATGACCACGGCATTTGCTTAAGGATTTAAAGAAAGTTCTCCACTTCTTTATAAGGAATCTGGAATCGTTCGCATTTTCCCAAATATTTCTCTCCATTAAATATATACAAACAACTAAGAATAAATAAATCTGCATTCTAGCCCCGAACCTTTAAATTTTTGGAACAAAGGAAATCCTGAGCTATATTCACTTAAGCAGCAACAAATTAAACCAAATCCAAACCGTGCTAAAACGCATTTAAGCCTTGACACAATCATTAAATTCAAATCATTAAAAATTACAACTGCATATTACGCAACCTTGCACCTCAAGCTTGTTGTCATCTGGTATGGTGGAAAATCCTTCGTGTTCATTAACATGCCTAGAATCATCGAGCGAATAATACTCGTGCCGGCAACTATTAGAACAAGAACTTTACCAGAAACACCACATCGAAATTATTCATAGAATCGTTAAGATCAAACGTCATGTAGATACGTACGAGCGTCGGGAAGGAATTCTAAATAAAGCAATGCTTCATCTCGCAAGAATGTAAATGTCACTTCGATCGTTAGCGTTGCGAACCGCATTCTAAGAACCTAGCACGTAGAGAGGAATCTTATTAAAATTATTTAACATAAAATTCATCTACGCCTAGCTCCCTTATGTTTCTACACGTAACGAGATCAAACTCGACGATTGTGCTCGCATTCTTTGCTAACGTTTTTATTCCACGAACAAGATGCCCATTTAACGTCACGTTGTCCATCACCACTTCTTATCGCGTTACATCACAATGGACGAGAGGCAAACATTTGTACTCTATGAAAGTTGTTAGTTGTGTTGTCGAGTGAAACGGTTTCCTGATTTGATCGGCTATTGACCCGCGGGAATTAACTTCTAGGTTCGATTTCTCGATATGAAACACGACATCGGAGAGCTAGGTTGAAAGTAACAGTTATTATTACGACGAAATGTGTACGATATATTATTAACATTCCATCGGCGATATACGTTTCTTAAGTTAGATAGTAATAAATCTGTTACGATAGCAACGGGTTTCGTTTTAATTCGTGAGCAGGAGTACGAATCTGGGATTTATTAGCTCATAAAATCGGATTAAAGTCAGAACAGACTTCATCAAATTTCATCATCCTCATCTACTTATTAAATTTTTCCTTCATTAGGTGCAAGGTGCAGCCTCTACACGGCTGTTCCTTACCTTCTACAAGCTTTCATGAATTTTGAAAAAGGCACACTTCTAATTACTTAAACTTGACGACGATTTTCCACTCGAATTTGTCGCTCGCCTTATCTTATCTGACGTCGATTATAACCATCGTCAATAAGCTTGACAAGTAGTGCCTTTTCTCTTAATAAATTCCAAAAGATCTGAGAACTTCGGTATTCCGAATGATATGAAAATGTTTAAGCTGTGAATTCGAGGCCGTACTTCTCGTTTTGAAGTATTTTAGATAGTTATCGTATTCTTTTTGACATTTTGCATACTATATTTTAAACATATTTACTTCAATTTTATCAGTAAGTTTAATCTAGAATGAGACGAACGAGCTACATTGTGAATATGCAAAAGCGGTGCTGGATTTGGAGAAGGGTAAGGGTATGAGTTTCACTGAAGCATACTTGTACAGTGTTAATAGTAGTCCGTTTCAATGCATAGTAAATCAAATGGGGTAGTAGAAAAGTGCTACATGGTATCGTCCCCTGTTATCACCGCATAGTGCAGTATTTTATTTAATTCCGACTTTCACCTCTCTGCGGTGACCTCTACTAACCTGAGAAACCTCGTGGAAGATGGACTAACCACCCCCAAGAGGTAGCGAAGTCAAGGCTAACAAGAACGGGAGAAATGGGTTCGAAGAATAAAGTATTGGAGCTTAATAAGAGGAAACAAAATTATGAAAGAATAAATACCAGCTAACCTTTAACCCTGGGCTATAGTATCGATAGAGATAGAGAGGGAGAGAGAGAGATATTAATGGACCTATTAAAACGCTAGATTGTATGAAATCGTTGCTGGCTATCGACTTCAACACCAAACTCACCTAGGCAACTGAGTGGGAAACTAACAAGAAGACAAAAAAGCACAAATTTTCCGGTACGAATCAAATACTTCAGCATAGAGCGGCGAACACACCGAACGGGCAAGTCAAGATTATAATGACTATTCCAACTTCTTGCCCAATACAAGATATATATGGAACCCTGAATTTTACATTTTTCCAACTCTAAGAAATCACCCCACTAATATCCTCATACTGTCCGCAAGTACCTTAACTTCTTACCAACAAAAATTAGCTTCAGATTTCGATGCTTTGATAACGCCCAAAATTTAAATAAACCCGGTGTGAATCTTCTTTTCAGGAATCAGCAGCAACACGAGGAGGTTCCATCGATATCTACACGATACCGTTGTTTTGAACAGCGAGATTTTCAAACTGCAATCGACTTTTAAAGTCTTCGAAATGTTTCTATAATCGTTTAATACGTGCGTGATTTACTTCCACGGCATCTGCAAACAAATGACAAATACGATAATCATTACAGAATTGTTGACGCAATTTAATAGAGGGAACGTTATCGGATGACATACAGAGAAAGCAATTCGTATGGTACAGCCATGCCCAAACGAATAAGAGAAAACATAAATAGAGGGATTCAGGATATCCATGAGCGCAAAAAATCTTACAAGAGGTCAATGAAACAACAGGCATGAACAGAATGGAAATTAGACAACGTAGGAAGACGTTATGAACCGATATAAAGAAAGAAGATGCAGTTGAGAACAAAATACAATTAGAAAATCACTTGTCTATTAAGAGCTTTCAGAACGTTCTTGGGCAATCTTTATCACATCCGATTCCCAACAATTCAACGACGTGTTTTTTGTCGTCATCATCAATTGATTTCCGTGACTTCCCACTTACTACCCGAAATTTTTTGCTTAGATCTTTTCTGACCAGGTATTGTAGTAGCTATATCATTTTCTACCGTTGTTGTTCCTATATTTTTCCTTTATTTCTTCTTATCCCTATTATTTTCTGAAATAAACCAGTAGTTAACAGCGAAAACTGCATTTAGTTTAAAACGATATCCTTCAATATAAAGCAACGGACTGAATAGCCACCTTAAGATAAATGTATAGAAAATCCCAAAATGATAGTAACTCAAAAATCAAAAAGGAAAGATATTTATTGTAAATATAAAATGAGAGCAAGTAAAGACGTTTAAGTACCCTATCCGTCAAGCAACTCAAATTAATGTTAACCCATTTGGCGCCTCCGTACTCAATTGAGTACAGCAGAACTATAGAGGACAGTTATAAGATTTTAAAAGTTATGGTTGTTTTCTTTGTATTATTTTAAACGAGGGGAATAATGGTTTAAAATAATAAAAAATGGTGCTATAATAATTACAACTGCCGCAAAGTGATCTCTAAGTTTAGTGTAAATCCTTGTACTCAGCTGTGCACACCATTTTATTATTTCTTACTATTTCCGTATAGGTAATATTTATATTATATATGTTTTTTATAGCATGTGTCCTCCTTTCTAAAGTAAATTGCGAATAAGTGATTTACATTTCATATTCATAAAGATAACGTGTTTGAAATACGGCTGTACTTAGTTGAGTACAACGGCACTTACTTCAAATTTCATATGTAAGAAGGGGGATTCCTAAAACAAGAAATTATTGAGACTATTTTGAATAACTTTGACAAGTGCCTTAGTGTAGAAAGTAGTCGTCATCAGACCAGATGTTAAGAAATTACTTCAGAAGACGGGAGGTGATTCAACATTGTACGAAATATTTTTGACAACTTTTTTACGAGCTATAATCTCTTGGTAGATATCAAGAAACAAGGATATCGTGCGACAGGAATAATAAGAGAAAATATAACAAAGAGAAGTTCTAAGGAAATGAGAAAAGAAGATCGGTCTTCATATGATTATAGATTTGATAAATAAAATGAAATTCTCCTAGTGAAATAGAAAGACAACAGCATCTGCACAATGGCAACAAATTATGATACAATTGATCCATTGGGAGTTGTAAAACGTTAGTCTCAGCGACAAAAAAATTGATATCAATATTCCAAAAGTGTTTCAGACGTATACCAAACATACGGGCGGAGTAGATGAATTCGTTCAATTTCTTTCACTCTACAGGATTAAATGTATATATATATATATTTCGTGACCTTTTTTACTTATCTTATATGATAGATCTCTACCACTAATAGGTCACTGAAGAAGGTATTCCGAAAACGTTTCTAAACGTTCTGAAAATATAACTATCGTTCAAACCAGCCTTGTTTTATTGACCTATTAGTGGTAGAGATCTATCATATAAGACTCTACAGGATTGCAGATGCAGATTGAAATGGTGGTGGGTGTTGTTTACCTACATAATTGATATGACTATTCCAAATGTCTGGCGTATTGAATCATAGTAACAGCATTGATCAGCTATTATTCCAGTGCTCTATTGCAAGGTATTACTTACGTCAAAGTAGTCAAAATAAGGCCCAACCGTCGTCTTCATCGGTTCCAGGATTACGTCGGGACGGTAGAGGACACCGCCCTAAGAAAGTGGTAAGACGACTACGATGTGTTGTGCCATGCAAGAGTTCGTTGGCAATGCAAGAAATATTTGAAACTATTATGTATCGAAAAACAATGTTTTGAAGATTTTCACATATAAAACGCCGTTGTACTCAATCAAGTACACCCACCTTACGTCCTCGCCACATATCTTTTCTTAATTTTTTCCATATTTTTATGTTTATTTAGTTAGTAAAGAATAGAAAAGTAAATGTTTCACTTAAATATCGCTGCTGGTCTTCCTTTGGCGGTTAATGGATTAAGTATCAACCGAGCAAAGAGGGAAAAGGGTCTGCTTTAACGAGTGTTGGTCACCCAAAATGGCCATAGAACATCTTAAATACTCTTTTCTACTTTTAGCCCAATCAAATAACAAATTGGAAATCAACAGCAACGCTGTAAGTTTTACTTATTCTCAAGATCGCTCGGAGTTAATTTTTTTTTTTTTGGTCGGTTTGAAAACTATTTCGAAAATTGTATTTTAGCTCTCAAGAAGGTGTGTTTAACGATAAAATACTAATTGTTTACAATTTTAAGAGCTCAGGCAGTCTTTTGGCAATAATAAGTAAAGAACCAGCAGGTTTGCAAGCTTGAAATTTTGACTACCACATATTCGATACGGTACTTAAGACTTACCAAAGGGTATTTTTGTAAATTCCCTTATTATCGTTGCTTTCTTGACGTCCAAAGATAACGGTATGCCCTTGGTTCATTTTTCTATTCCTTAATTGAGGTTAAAATCAACAACAAACAGGGAATTTACAAAAAGCTTGTCGATAAGTCGTAGCTATCGAATCGAATACACGGTATGCAAAATTTCAAGTCCATAAACTTGCTGGTTCTTCACTTATTATTGACCAAAAAATTAAAGCTGTAGAAGCTCTTAACATTGTAAGGAATTGGTATTTTATTCTTGTAAAGGTTAGATATACAATTTTCAAAATCGTTTTGTAACCAATAAAAAAATTTTACGTTTAACCGATCTTGAAAGAAAGTACCGTACAAGCTTAATGAATAAGGTTTTCGTATAAACTTCGTCGGTGAAAATATAACTTTATGTGTCAACAAACAATTATTACAAACCTAGAATTTCTTGATAAATCCTTATATCATAGTTATTTTATTGTTAGCAATTGTTTATTTGTATATAAAGTCATATTTTCACTGACAAAGGTTAGACGAAAACGTTATTCATGAATGTTCTGAAAATATAGCTGTTGATGTCCAATTTATTATTGAATTGACCTAACAACGGTAAAGAGTACATCAAAGGTTAGAACAACTATCTAATTCCATTCTTTTCAATTCATTATTTCTTCTATGATCCTCTTTTGCGGTTTTTAAACTTTATCCACTAATTGTAGTCTCTGAGTAATTTAGAGAAACCGACGCTTTCAATAAACGCGACAACACAACCACGCCGTCCAAAAATAGCTTTCTAAAAAATTCTCGCAACATTGTCTTTCGCTCCGGGAGAATCGGTTTCCAAACCGAAAACTGCCATAACACGCTCCCCACGTCCGACAAACAACGTAATATTATATTTAGACGTGATCTCACCTCGAAACCGCTATGTGCATTCGATCGGAATAACAGAAGTGATCGAACCTTCGGAGACTTCAACGACACATCGAACGAATAACCTTCCTCCACAAAGTTTTTGAAAAATTCAACTACGATCTTGAAATAATCGTATAAATGTTACGCGGGCGTCTTTGAAGAAGAGAAATTACCTTTCCTCATATAGTATGTCGAAATCCGCGATAACGAATGCCATCATCGTTGCGAGGCGTCGTAAAAGCGGGAAAGCAGGAAGCGGTCGTTGTAAACACGATATTAAAGTTAATAATGGGTAATTAAGCGAAGAAAGGCTTATCTCTCGTTGAATCTAACTGTTTGCCGACTGATTTATAAGATGAAAAAAAAAGGAAATGAAAATAGGAAGTAGTTCATTACGAAAGCAAAGTCTCCTGTGGCAACAAACATAACTCTTTCGTCCTTCGCTTCTGTTTTATGAGTACTTACATACGTACGACAACCAACTCAGAGTTGTGGCTTTCTTTCGTTACATAAATATCGTCGTGGACCGCGAAGAGATATTATTAGCAGGCTTACCACAGCAACAAAGACGACAAAACTTAAAGCACGCCAACGTGCGGTAAATGATTATCTCACGACGCGCCTTTCCTGTCACTCTAGTTTAATTGCGAACATTCTCGGGTAACTTCAATATACCCTGTTCTAATGAGAACTGTCGATTATTACAAGAATAACGTTCGTTATTGTTTTGGTAAATAAACGACACTTATTAAAGAAAAATGTAGGTAGAAATAGATATAAGAAAAGTGCGAATATTTGTTCAAAGTGAACTCAGAATGGTTCTCATTTGTACTACACCGATATTGATACCCCGAAATACGTACTTCGACAAGTAGGCTATTAATCTCAATCAAGAGGGTATAACAGAACACAGACTAATTCCAGTTTTCTCAATCTAAAAACTATTTTTGGAAAATAGAAAATCCTACGCATAGATTTCCCACAATGCAAGCATTTTATTCAATTAAACACTTCGTTTTGATTAGCCTTGAAATCCTTGAAACTCATGGGGCGCGTTTTGTGTGGAAACTGGTGCACGGATTTATTGATGCTTCCAGCCTACTTGAAAATTTAAATTTCCATATCCCAAGGACTTCATCGCGCTATACGTCGACGCTTGCGCTTCCATTTCCAAGGACAAATTTGCTGCAGAAGTCACCACTAACAGCAATGCGTAAATGTGCGAATTTATATTACAGCGATACATTTTGGAACAACATCAGTTAAATATAATAATAAGAATGTCTGTTTTCTTTTTTATATATTACCTCCATTAGATATAAGATACTGTTTTAGTGTGTATACGTTACTTCACTTTCTCCGGTGAAATTGGTTCATAACTGTTGGAAAATAAATGATTATTATTATTATTATTATTATTATTATTATTATCCTTCGCTTTCTATACGATTTTTCAATGTATACACTGATCTCCCTTACTTATTCTTCCGAATATTCGCAAGAAATCCTCATCATTAATTCTGCTTGCTTCAACTTCAACGACCACCCTCGACCTTATGATTAATTTCATATTTATCGCCGCAATAATGAAATTCCTCTCAGCACTTCTCGCTCCACGCGAGCGTTCGCCCGCGAGCGCTAGAAGCTGAAAAACAAGAGAAAACCACAACATCGCGAGTGCACCAGTAATTACTAACTGTACTTACACGAAGAAGAGAATGTCTAGCATTCGCCTGATTTATTTAAATGACTCTCCGTCGGTGCTCCGGCTGCCTACCGAGAGCTGCACGCAAAAATACAGCACCATCAGCGATCTGTTGAGCATCGCCATCGCGAGAAGGAAGTTTCTACGGATGCCCATCGAGACGAGATGACAGTCATTAGTTCTTCATGTTACGCTTTTTATTGCTATTAAACCGTTTCCTAGCGTACATGATACGGCGATGAAGAACAAAAGTCGTGACTTGGCGATTTCGCGATTCTTTTAGTAGTTAGAAATGAGATGAAGACTTATTAGGAAGAAATATGGGATAATAAATTTAAGTGTTCGATGCTGTCAAGTTGTTTTAATAGATGTAGATCTTCGCTCCTTGCAATAAAGTTTACGTGCATTCCTGGAGACGAAAGTTGACGATGATATCAACTTTTTTTTCGAGAATTACCGCAAAACTTGTCAGCAGCCACCATACACAGAAAATCTTTTCTTAAAGAAAATATACACATTTATTTGAATATGTAATTTTAAATCAAATCTTAGGATCTTCCTTTAAGAATACCTTGCTTGAATATGAAGTATGTATTGATTTATAATGAAATAATAAAATGATGATGTTCAAATTGATAATTATTTCTTTGAATCGAAAATCAAAAGGATTATTGCAAATTCTTAGTTGTATTGAAATAAATGTATCGAGGATGTTAACTTAAACATAGTAGTATGATCACTGTCAACGTAAATGCATATGATTGATTTTAAAGTTATATTGATATAAGATATAGTTTGCTGTTAATTCAAAAATAGGCAGAACATTAAAATGTCCTTGAAATAAATACTAAGCGTGGTCAGCTCACAGCACGTCTCTATCCAACGCTATGGCAGATAGTCCGAACAGTTGCAGATGCGATTACTTCTATCAATTTCTCAGCTACCTACATATATTCTTTTTCAACATCAACTCCTCCCATTTTCCATAGATCATCAATTACACATATGCTCAAGTCCATACTTGCCACAATCAAAGCAGCAAAGTTCAAAATGTTCTGATGAAATTCTTATCAAGGAACCATTTTACAGAATGCCTTAAGCAATAACGAAACTTAAAGAGATTTTTGGTGATTTTCTTTTTAGAAAGAAAATAGCTTGATTTGTCAATAAACATAATTCGAATGTTCTGGATTTAGTTCCAAAGTTAGTCTGTTTTTCGGAAATGCTTTTACATGAGATAAAAAAAGAATTAATAAAACATAAAGGATAACTATTTTTACTCATAATTTCTTGAAAAAAACCAAAATAAATTACAGTAGAGTCTCGCTTATCCGACATTTTTTCTTATGGAACGCTCTTAAGAAGGATGACACGCATAACTCGTTGACGAGAAAATTATGCCGCCTGTCACGCATTTGGCCTATAACTCATCTCTCAGCAATTACCGTGGATTGATTTGATTTTCTTTTAGGTTGATTTTTTGTAAAACGTGATGTTTTGACGCCTAATTTATAAAATTATCGCGTAGTTTCACGTTTAATAGACGTTTTTTCAATTCATCCTTATCATCCGATATCTTCGCTTATCCATCGTTGTGCCTACCCGTTTATATCAGATAAGCAAGACTCTTCTGTATTTTAATCCCATTTCGTTGCCTGACATTTAACACTTTCCTAATTGATCGACATTTTAATACGAAATGGAATTTCTAGTGCACGAATGTAATGAAGATCGTCTCGTGAATCATCTTCCCGAGAAGACAATGGACGTAAAATATCATTAGCGGACTTACAACTTTCGTCGAATCGCACTACAAGTCAGCGCGCAATTCTATCTGACCTAAAATCGACGGCATTGTTTCGTGTTAAATGTTAATCCTCGCACGCCTGGGAGGCCTAGATTTAGTAGATAATTTTCACAGGAAGAAGAATGGGAAATTACGTATCGATGGTTTAACGTAGTTCATTTTTATTTGGCCCTTTTCTTATAGCTGAAACTTTGTTTGTACTCTCAAATTAAAATGTTGATGTATAATTAGTTGAACGGCACTATAAGGTTTTAATTTTGCTGGGAAAGTCATAGAATTATATTCTTGAGGAAAAGGTTTGAACGGAAATCCCACTTAAAAATATAACAAGGGACTTTAACAAGAAATACGTTTTCAATTTAGATATTCAGTCAAATATTTGTGTTAGCCAACCTGATCACAACGCTATTGAGTACTGATTTTAACTTTAGGCACCTGTAAGGTGAAATATTTATCTTCTCTCTCACAATTGCTGTCCGCAAAAGTTCTCGGAAATGTTGAATTATAGATTTTGAAAACTTCAAATACGCACATCGGCCACAAAACGGTCACCCCCAGTTGAAGAACGCACAGGAAATGAAGAAGGGACATCTTTAGAGCAATAATAAAAATTTCACAGTTTGGATAAGCACTGTGTGTGCACATCTCGCTCTCAAAGGCAACCAGCAAAAATTGAATAAAGTACTATCTAATGTACTTCACTCATATTATCAAAACACAAGGTCATCATCAAAACTTCGGAATTGTATACTAATGTTAATGGGTGCAATTTATAATTTGATTATATGTTTTAACAGAATCGTTGTTACAAGATGATATCCACGATAACGAATTATTTCCTTCATATTATCAAATTTATAGAAAAGATTGGAGGAGGTGATGTGCTGGTGGAAATTGGTGACAAATTCCTCTTTCAGAAAGTGCATGTGACTGGTGTCAATATAATTCTGAATGCGTTTAATATTTATGCGGTATACATATGTACTTACTCCCTGCTTTAAATTTGGCTAACTATCTCATATTTCCAGATTATTTGGTAACGCTCTTATATGAGGATGGAGAATTTTAGTATTCGTGCTTTTTACCAACATTCTCAAACTGGGTTGGAAATATGCCTTTACATTTGGCAGAATTTATAGGTTATGCATCTAGCACAGTGTAACTTCTTTGGAATACGAATTTAATAATAGATTGCATAATCTTATAATGGCGTCCGAAGCACTTAACTGCAAATTCAATCACAGCATCAATACGTACTACTAAAAGAAGATATTTATCTTCCTGCAGTACCCCGTGAAATTGTCTCCTTTTTCTTCTTTTGCCATTATCCTTATGAACATAAGGGGTATCGAAACGAGTATAGTGGCTCCAAAATTCTCTACCTTTTCTTCAAAATTTTCAGCCTCTACTTCAGGCTTACAGCTCCTATCGTGGCTATGAAAGTTGTTTTAATATGGTGAATCATTCCATATTTCTATAAGGAAAAAGAAATGATTGAAGTTTCTCTATCCTTACGGTTTTCTTCTAACCCCATTTCTATCGGAATTCCTACAATCTTCTAAATTAATTCATTTTCTTTTGAGTAGAAATTTTGATTATAAGAATGATCAAACATTTGGGACGTACTGGGAATTAAAAGAAACTACAGATATGTGATACAGCAAAACTAAGTTTACGTGTCAGAATTGTATTGGCATTAAACAGAATTTTATGTGGAATGATTAATTCTATCTCTAATCTTGGGGTTAGCTAAGTTATCAAACAGGTATCTTGTAACATCCTGTGCTTTTGGAAGTGTCCAAAATAAAAGATATACATTGTCTCAAAATTGTGGAGACATAATGAATCCCAGAATTTTTATTTGATAAGGTTTTAGATTTAGGTGATTTACTCCCTTAAATATTTTCACAAAAGACAGCTTAATCAGAACGAATACGAATTAGTAAAAATTACCCGAAAACGAATCCATATTCTCTGCATGAATGCGATTCAATTTTTGCCAAATCTGTTTGCTGAGGTGTTCTGTGATATATCATAGTAATTGTCGTTTTATCACAAACTTATTAAAGTAGAAAGGAAATGGAAATGCTGCTGATATAGTAAATGCATTCAATTCAAAACAGTTTGACAGAAGAAAGCTCTCCAAAAAAATTTGTGTTTCATACTTCTTATTAAACATAAATACAGAATTTTGCGAATTCTTCTTCTTTAGCCAATAGTAATATAACTAATTCTAAGTAATATAAAGAAATTTTCAACCGCCTTCTTTCAGATTTGATTTCATTGAAATTTTGTTGTTTCTAACATTTTTACAAGCAGAAAACTATTGAAATGAATATAAGATAGCAGAAATTAGCCAAAAGTACATTTACGTCCTTTGTACAATTGTGGAATTCCTTTTAGTTTGTGATTGTTAGAGTTATTAGTGGCACCCATGGAATCTACATTTACTGATAACTTAGGAAGCTAAAATGAATGAAAGTATGCACGATTTGGAGCTTTTCCTCGTTTAATACCCATCTTTTCCATTTATTTTTGTCGATCAGTTTCTGTCCCTTTATTTGTTCTTCATGTCCGTATTACGAAACAAGAATCTATAAAATATCTGTGGAACTCGCCCTGTTGCATAAATCTAGCCAACAGAATAAAGATGTTGGAACAAATAAAAACAACGAAGATGTAAACCATAAAAATGAACCAGGAAAAAGCAAAGAAATAACAATCTATTAGAGAAAAGTAACGTTCAGGGATCATAAGATGAAAATGGAGAAGAACAAGAATAAAATGTTGAAGCTAACAAGAAGGGGGAAAAAGATTCTTCTATGTCTAACAGAAAGAAAATTCTTACTTTCTTCTTAGATCTGCCACGAAAAAGAAACGGCGAAAAAGGTAATGAATCTACAACTTGATCTAGAAGATGCTTTACAAATGAATTCAGAGAAAGTAGTGAACATGATTATCACTCCTCTAACAAAATTATATTCGTGTATCCTTAGTAGATGATCATACTAGTTCATGTCTTTATAAAATTTCTAGATTTCAAAACTAACTTATTCTCACAATTTCGTCGGACACCTGCGTACGACTTACAAATTTTAAACCCACTAAATCCCAACGTCATAAATCTACATCCATCGCCTTTTATATGATCATCATCACACAATCCATTTGTTATCTGAGATGCGTGTTGCAACACCTCGGCTATACACCATCGACCTCTTACGTAACAGCCGCAACCCACTCGAATCAAACAGGTAAATTACGTAATGGGAGCACGTCGGAGCCGTTTGGGGTGGAATAATTGCTTCGTAGAACCGCCGAATATGCCGTGACTTTGACCCGTTTCGGCCCGGTACGCACCGACGATTCAGTTATGCCCTCGAGGCGTTTCCTGTATATATATATACACGTAACATACAATGCCGAACTAGCGAAGGGCAACCGTCGGGAAGCGGTAACATTTTCGTGCGCAAGTTTTTATGATTTCGTTTTAGGTAGATCCGCCCGGGCTGCCGTAGGAAATTTAAAACAAACTGACCTGCTTCATGAATCCACAAGTATCCATGTAAGATAAACGCACTTTTTCAAATCTGTAGATTGAATTGAATTGAATGTTTTTGAGTTGGAAATGAAAGAACCGGTAGCTCAGAGATAAATTTAAAGATAAAAAACGGTATGGAATAAAACCGATTGACAATAAACATAAGCTCAATAAGAACATCGCGTAATTACATCAGGAGCCAAGGATAATTAAGATACAAGCGCTCGCGAGCTGCTCTCTCTATCTATCGCTTCCTGGTTATAATAGATTCTATGCGAGTTTTTCGTTTGATACGTAGAGGCAAATTGCTACCGAAGAAGCATGGAAATTACGTAATGATCCCTCATTAGGCTCGAAACTATGTCGTAATGCAGGAAAAGCATGCAAATCGGGCTCGCTTCTAATTAACAATTAGGTAACTGATTGTGTTTTACTTTTGTAATTACCTTACTGGAGCAATTTAGGTGTTTCTTTGATAATATAATTATTGAGCTCGTACAAAGAGACGTTTATTGTATCGGAGAGAAAGACGTGGATTAGAAATTGATTTGTAGTCGCAGGTAAAGCAACGAAACACAGATTGGTGAGACTTTGGTTGGAAACAGTGGATGGATGAGGGCATCTTCCACCATTGTTTTCGGAATTTGCTCCACTTTCACATTCACTAATTTGGTATAGTGTGAAATGTACCAGAAATTGTGTGGTAAACATGTGTAGAAATTACTAATCGACAAGATGAACAGAAACCGTGACAACTTAATTGTTTTCGCGAAAATTCAAATTAAAGGGATAATATTGTTAGCCGCATGATTACTTTTATCACGATTTCAACTTTTTTACGAACAGCAATGGATGTATCAGCATCCATTTTCTTCAGCGAGAAAGTATAAAGACAAATACGAGAGATCTCATTCAAAATATGGTTGATTCCAGCCAATTTTTTGTTCTATGTAGTTTTATATGCTATAAAAGTGTCTCATTAAAGTTTTCTTCTCTCGTAATGCACTGAAACTCAGTTTCTTGGAAGTTCACATCGGCCAACCACCAACACGTGGAGATATCAAGCGCGTCTGCGATCGAGTGTGACCCATACATATTTAACAGTTTGACTTCAAGGGAGACGAGTGTTTTGGATGACAATATCGTCTGTTGCTGTAGGCAGTTGGAAACTAACCTTTCCGATCTTGAGGTGGTATATATAGTATAGTAATTGGCATTCAATCCTCACTCTTGCGAATATTCGAGCAATTCGAATAATATTCGAATTCGTACAATCTTGAAAGTCTTGATAGGTCTTGAAAATCTTGATAGGTCTTGAAAGTCTTGATAGGTCTTGAAAGTCTTGATAGGTCTTAAAAATCTTGATAGGTTTTGAAAGTCTTGATAGGTCTTGAAAGTCTTGATAGATCTTGAAAGTCTCGATAGATCTTGAAAGTCTTACTAGGTGTCGAATAGTTCTGAAAGTCTTGAAAAGTCTTTAAAGGTATCAAGTTCATCAACTTCTTGGATTCTGTAACACTTTGTACATTTGTTCACCATTTTCTGTGAATAAGGAATAGACCATTTAAAAATTTAACGCAACATGATGAAGGAGAGCACGGTTATTATTGCTTGCGCGAAAACAAAAGTTTGTTGACGGGGCTATGTTTCAGTCTATTTTCTCTCTTGCTAAGAACGGTCCCTGGCCTTCGTCATTCTGGTCTTCTTTTGACAATGATGTATTTATTGAAAAGTTATCGAATGCAAAGAATTCAAGATCTATAAACGTAGTAGAATTGTTCATTTCAGACGCGTATTTTAAAGGAGACAAGGATTCTTTAGAATATTGGAATAATAATAGCACCAAAAATCCGTTGCTCTCGAAATTACCTGAAGAGATTTTCTGTGTACCAGCAACTTCAGTTCCGTGGGAAAGAGTATTCTTTACAGCGGGGACCGTTCCTAGCAAGAGAAGAAATAGACTGAACAAGAGCACCGTCAACAAAATTTTGTTTTTGCACATGCAATAATATACATATTCTCCTTCATCACGCTGCGTTAAATTATTCAATAGACTATTCCCTATTCACCGAAAATGGCGAACAAATGAACAAACGGTTACAGAATCCACGAACTTGATCAACTTGATGTCTTTAAAGACTTTTTGAGACTTTCAGAACCATTCGACACCTATCAAGACTTTCAAGACCTATTAAGGCTTTCAAGATTGTACAAATTCGAATAATGTTCGAAGTGATTAAAATTTTTGTCATATATTCGAAGTGATTCAAAGGGTCTTGAGACCCATCACTAGGCGTATATGCCTGTATCGTCCGCATAAGTCGATACCAGGTTTATGGGGCATACCCGGGATAAACATGACGAATACTTCGGAACTTAATATGGAACGCCGAGGATCACTCTCCAAAATGATGAAGGGTAGGATCTCGCAGCGTCCAAACTAACATAAAAGATTCGACTAGTAAGGTACAAAACAAGAGTCTTACCAAATTCCCACTGAATTCAAGGGAGATTGCGGCAAGAATCGAGCTGTTGTGACACATTGGATCAAAGGCGTTTCAAAAATCCCAATCATTTCCCCTTTGCAAGACCATCCCTCATGGCTGGGGTAGGGCGAAAGGGCTGGAACTCGTTAACCCAGCCCTGAAGTAAAATTGTTCGTTAGGTAAGGGGTTGACCTCGAGGATTTTGTGTCTCATTCGAGAGAGAATGACTAACTTCAACAAATTTGGAAGGATTCTATAACAAGCATATGGGGCGGTAATTCTGCAGAAAGAGCCGGTCTTTACCCACCTTGGGAAACATAACGACTTCTACATGTTTCCTGACATCGGAAAAGTAGCTTAGACACAGTACCGCATTGGCAATATCTACCAGTACAACGAAAGCACCATTATACGCAGACGTCAATGCCTTCTTGGGGATCTGATCGTGCCCAGGCGTCTTCTTATTCTCCATCTATCTAGTGAGGTCTCTTATTTCTACCTTTGTAAGTTCGGTAGTTTTTGTAGTAGCATACTTTAAGTCAGTAACTAAGTAGAAAAGCAAGAATTTTGTGAGTTGTAGATGACTAACTCAGAAACTTCCACTGTTAAGTGGAATATCTTCTAGAACCCCTTAGGATTGGACGCAGATATCACACGCGATCAATTGACTTAAAAATTCACATATAGAAAGTAACTTACACGAAGTGGTATCCCTTCTTATCATTAGTGAGAAAAATAACAGCATCAGACGGAACAGGACGTGAGTGGTTAAAGCATGGATCGTTCTTTTCTGTAATTAGCGCTACGCGTAAATTTCAAGACTCGTGTTGTTAATTACCGTTAAAAACTACTATTTTTAAGAATTCTCATTGCTATCGATAATAATAACAACCTCCTGCAGACCAACCTTTCATTAATCACAATCTTCCAAGCTGCACTATCTCTTCCTATCCATCTATTCAACTATTTAGTCAGTTAGATTAGTGTGTTTTCCTCCGATTCAGAAACGCGAAACAAAAGCAAATCTGCCTCGGTTATTTCGTAGGAAAGCAAGTAGTAAATAATTCTAATCCTAGTTTTCCTTTTTGTCATTATCTGCTATGAGAAAAAAAAACAAACTTTTAAGCAAACAATTTACCATTCGTATGCAGACGCACACATATATACATATGTATGTATGCGCGTCCGACAAATTATCAAGGTTGCAAAATGCTTTACCGCTCCGCACACTGGAAAAACGACTCGCGAAATAAAATAAAAAAAAAAACGATTAAAAAGAGAACCAAGGACGAACGCAACCGTAACGCCGGCAATAACCACGTTCATTATGCGCTAATTCGTGATCATTCGAAACGATTTTGCCGGCCGTAAATCGTTATTTTTACCTCGATTCGTGTGTGAGAATTGTTTTCGAATTCGTTCGTTTTCAACAAAGTGTAAATCTGGAAATGATATATTCGATTACGTGGGAAATATTAAACAAATGATGCGATCGAAGTTAAACCGATGATTAGAACCTAACTTTAAGATTTTCGTTTTAAACAACAATAGACTGGAATTTTGAAGGTGATTATTAATTATAGAAACCAACCACAGCCCCAAATATACCAGTATATCGTGACTGTTAGCAAATTCTTTAATGGAAAAATATTCACAAGCGTGGTAAAACACTAGAAAACAATACTGAGATGAAAGACAATTCCGTCTGTTTATTGCGAAATCTTTAGGTGCCATGATAGAGCAGTTGCTAGGAATGAACTGGAGACAAATTGGAAAGGCAAGCCTTTCCAATCAGTGACCCGAAAAACTCGTTCCTGTCAAATTTGTGCAATATGCAAACATTTTCTCAGAAAAATATCCGCCATCTTTTTTGGAAAAATACGATTCACATTCGTAATCAGTGACCCGAAAAATCCCCTCTGTCAAATTTGGCGGAGATAGTATGAAACCTTCGCATTATAGCCTCCTTTTCAGGATTTTATCCCATGGTGAGGCAGTTTAAACTTTGATAGCGCACATGGAGTTACTGGACGACCCAATTTGTAGCGTCTCTTATGATGTGGAAAAAACATCACAAAGAACGCCAAAGGGTGAGTGGTGTGAGATTCAACCACTTTGGATTGTGGTTACCGAGACCAGAAGAAGTCAAGAAGCTCCCCATTCGCAAGGTGGTACACTTTACCGTGAACATTGATTTAATGGAATAGACTAGTTAAAAGGTACAGAGAGTAATGGAGCATTGATGTAGTGGACAAGTAATTACACTTTTAACAAAAAAAAAAGCGATTATAATCACAGAAATGTAACTGTATTAGATTAGGGAGCGCGCCTCGAATGCTTTAGGTGATGTTTTATCCCTTGCAGTTCAACTGAGGAAATTGCTGCGATTTTCCTAAACTATTTACGGATTGGCTGTGGTTTCACTCTTCAGCGAATATGTATTCTACAAATAAACAGGATATATTGGATTGGAGGCAAGATAGAAACTACCTGAGAGAAATTAAACTTCACGAATAAGTTTGCTCAAACTCTAGGAATCACCAGACGAGGAAGCTTTGGACAAACTAAAACCCGTGTATTCTTACAGACTCACAGAAGAAGGTCAAAATAGTATCTTGATATCATTATCCCATCCCAATAGCTCTAATTGTAAGTCCACATATGTTGCAATTTTTGTCTCCTTATAGCTGTATATTGAACACTTACGTACATAAATCTTGACTATCTGATACAATAAAACAAGCATTAACTCCCACTACTGGTCCAAACTGTTTTTGCAAACTATGTCCATATAATCCATAATTTCGCCCTTTTCATACCTGGGATATCTTTGTTTCTGGGATAATAAGTATAGCAAATTTTCTCGTAGTGTAGAATCATTTTGCTTGGGTAACAGAATATTCCTAAAGACATCGGATTTATTTCCAATAATGTGTAGAGATTTTGCCCGGTACGAGTTGAGCAATTCTGGTAATTTTATTGGGGTTTGAAGATAATTTAGGAAATTTGTATGTATTTTCTAGCACTGCAGCATTTGTTTTCCAGATTCCCTTTCTTATTAAAATCCACACCATTACGTTCTTCTTTTTAGCGTTCATACGGGGCCAATTTTTTGCTTTACACGATCATTCTTTCTAGTTACCGACTTTAGAAAATTATTATATAAAACTTCTTCTGGGTAATCATTCGAAACTATGTTTCCTATCAATTTTCTTAAAGACACATCTTCAATCCTCTGAGATCCAAGCTATTTCTTTAAATTGGTGAAGAAGTGGCAGTCATGGCCATGTTTTGTGACAAATAGCAACAATATCGAAGATAGACAGGCGTTCCTCAATTCTCCTAGAATTTCATTAAATTGTGACATGGAAGTATAAAAGTCGGCAAAAAAAAACCGGAATTGCATCGGACGCAGCACTGGAGTCCTCAAGAATTATAACATAACTTGTATTTCAATCGTTATGTAGACTCAACCCATTTTTCGTTGTAATTGTTGTGACGTTGCTAGTCGTAGTTTACTCGTTTTATGTTAAGTCCCTATAACTTTCGCCTTGTCTGTATCACAGTATGAAAGTACAAAATTTTCGTTTCCTATTTTAAACAGCAAGCTTAAATCTTATCAGAATATTCTCATCCAAATTAACTGTCTTCTAGTTACTAGAACATTCAGTAAGCTAGACTTCCCCTCCCCTTACCCGTTCTAGACCATAAGATGAATAAATATGTGGAAACCATTAGCAACCAGGGGTAGTAGAAAACCGAGAAGAAAGATGGTGGTACGAATTCGAGAGCAACTTGAAGACGATGACAATGACGAACTGGAAAATACATTGGACGGATAGGAAGGAATGGAGAAAAGTAACAAAAACCATAAGGAAAAGGGAAGTGATTCACCCTCCAAAGAAAAAGTGGATTGCAGTACCAAGAATACTAGTCATAATTGATGGGATTGAACGGATTGGTGATGATGATGACGAAGATAGATCCCGATTTATCTCAGAAAGCTGTAATTAAAATTCCTGTTGATCTTTGCTTTCATAGGAAATTGGTGACGATTTTTGTATTAGCCTGCTTGACAACTTACATAGATTGGAATTATCCGTAATTTTGCAAAATTTATAGAAAATATGTATTGCCTTCATAGTGATGTTGATAACTTATAAAAGGCCTTCTATTTTACCTTGAGGTTTTGGTATGTGTGTAGTATTGTGGTACTATTTTTACGCGGCTTTAATGTGCTTCAAATCTCCATGTTTTCCTCCTCGCTCTATGATTGCAAACTGTTTCTATTTCTAAGTTTTATTCCAGCCCCAAAATTTGTTGCGGTGATCTCTTTTACCACGAGATACCTATATTAATTACTATATTATTCTTATAACTTGAAAATAAAATGCAAGACTAGGAAGGAATAAGAAAGAATGATCCACCCCACCAAGGAAAAAGTGGACATCATTCATGGGATTGAACGGCCTGATGATGATGATGATAAAAATACATCCCTATTTATTTCAGAAAGCTGTAGTTAAGATTCTTGTTGATTTCTTCATCTTTGCTTTCGGAGAAGATTGGTGAGGATTATTGTCCTAGCCTGCTTCACAACGTACATACACTCAAATTATCCGTAATCTTGCGAAATTTGTAGAAAATATGTGTTGGGCTGGTATTGATGTTGGTAACTTACGAACGTCTTTTATTTCACCTTGAGGTTTTGGCATGTGTGTGGTATTCTTTGTATTATTCTAAGGCGACTTCAATTTGTTTCACATCTCCATGTCTTCCTCCTGGTTCAAGACTGTAAACTGTTTTTATTTTTAAATTTTATCTCAGTCCTAGAAATTTTGTTGCAGTGGCCTCTCTTGGTACGACATACTTATATTAATTGTTATTATTATTGTCATAACTGGAAAATAAAATGCAAGATTAGGAAGGAATGAGAAAGAATGATCCACCCCACCAAGGAAAAAGTGGACATCATTCATGGGATTGAACGGCCTGATGATGATGGTGATGATTAAAACTCTTGTTGATTTCTTCATCATTGCTTTCAGAGAAAATTGGTGAGGATTATTGTCCTACCCTGCTTCACAACGTACATAGATTCAAATTATCCGTAATCTTGTGAAATTTATAGAAAATATGTGTTGGCCTGGTAGTGAAGTTGGTAACTTACGAAAGACTTTTATTTCACCTTGAGGTTTTAGTATGTGTGTGGTATTCTGGTAGTATTCTTAGGCGACTTTAATTTGCTTAACATCTCTGTATCTTCTTCTTCATTCTATGACTGTAACCTGTTCTTATTTCTTTTATCGCAGCCCTAGAAATTTTGTTACAGTAGCCTCTCTTAGTACGAGATACTTATATATTAATTATGTATTATTATTATTATTATTATCATAACTGGAAAGTAAAATGCAAGATTAGGAAAGAATGAGAAAGAATGATCCACTCCACCAAGGAAGGAGTGAACCTAATATATGGGAATTGGCCTGGTAGTGATGTTGGTAACTTACGAACGTCTTTTATTTCACCTTGAGGTTTTGGCATGTGGGTGGTATTCTAGTATTATTTTTACGCGGCTTTAATTTGCTTCAGATCTCTATGTTTTTCTCCTCACTCTATGACTGTAAACTGTTTTTATTTCTATCTAAGTTTTATCTCAGCCCTAGAAATGTTGTTGCAGTAGCCTCTCTTGGTACGAGATACTTATGTTAATCATTATTATTATTATTGGTGTACTAATTCATTACCGCGTACTCTCTCGTGCTCTGAAAATTCGACAAAGATGCATACCTACACTCCCAGTCACGGTAGTTGGGACACCTCGTTAAACTTAGGATATTGTGCAAAAATTCAAAATCTTTCACAATACTGAGGATTCTACTGCGTAGTAATTATTATTGGTTAGTGGATCATACAGCATTATTAGGAATGCTGCACTAATGGAATTTACAATAGAACTTAATCTTAATTACAATAATCCCTAATAATCGCAATATAATGATTTCATAGTATTACCCAAAGAAATATTCAAGTAGTATTACAATGCTTTATGTGTCATAAACATTTACAAGGGTATTTCCAAGAACGATTTTATGGTCATTAAGGTATTATCCTATCCCTCTAGTACCTCGGGCCATTCAATTTTCTTCTAAACGTCTCCGTGTACGCGCGAAGTGCAAGTGGGCGAATTTGGAAAGTATTAACAGTGAAAATGCCGCGTGGAAAACCGATCAGTGTTGAAAAGCGATCGTCCGTGATCACACTCGATAAAGAAGGGTATTCTGTTCGACAAATTGGCAAAAAAGTGCATCTGGCAAAATCTAGTGTAGCCAATATTATAAAACTGTACCGTACAACGGAAAGTTTAAATCACCGTGATCGACCAGGTCCGTCTCGTATTACGACCAACGTTGATGATCGGCGAATCGTTTTAATTAGTAAACGAAATAGAAGACTGCAGCACCACAAATAGCAGCAGAATTCAATGTCGATCGTCAAAACGCGGTGTCAGTGAGCACTATTCAACGTCGCTTGCGAGAGGCAAACCTATTCGGACGAATTGCTGTACGGAAACCGCTACTAAGGCGAACCAATCGTTTAAAACGATTACAGTGGGCCCAACGACATCGAGATTGGATGGTGGAGGAGTGAAAAAATGTGCTTTGGACCGACGAATCCAAGTTTGAAGTGTTTGGACAAAATAGAAGAGTTTATGTTCGGAGATCAAAGACAGAAAAATGCTTCGCAAATGTCTAGCACCCACTGTAAAACATGGTGGTGGCTCAGTTATTGTGTGGGGTTTTTTTTTTCGTAAGCATGAGTAGGAGATCTCGTTCGGATAGAAGGTATTATGAGAAAAGAACAGTACAGAAATATTCTAGAGCATAATGTTGTACCTTCTGGCCAGCGATTGATAGGGAAGAATTTCACCTTCATGCAAGATAATGATCCTAAACATACAGCGTTAGTATGTAGGGATTATTTGAATACACAACAAACACAAAATACCTTGCAAATAATGTCATGGCCTCCACAGAGTCCCGATCGAACTCTTGTGGGATGAGCTGGATAGACAGGTACGAAAAGTGGCTCCAACTTCGAAACAACACGTTTGGGAAGTTTTACAAGAACAATGGAACAGTTTACCACCCAACACACTTACAAAACTTATCGAAAGAATGCCCAGAGTTGTTCGAGCCGTATTGAATGCAAAAGGAGGATTCTTCGACGAGAAGAAAGTTTAATGTTTGCATTTGATAAATATTATTATTTGCTATCATTTTGTCATAATAAACCAATATTTTGTTATATATAACTGGTTTTGTGTTTTATTTTTATTTTTGCGCAAGTTAAATATTTATATTGACTGTCCCAACTGTCCCAACTTCCGTGAGTGGGAGTGCTACATGATATTAGTTTCCCTATTTTCACTCCATTTTTAGCCTTTTCTTGATTCCTAAACGTATTTAATATATATATATATATATATATATATATATATATATATATATATATATATATGGTACAAATTCCCTGTGTATGTTCATCTCAACTCAATTCCTTGAGAAAAACTACGTCTCAAAACATGCATGCGGAGGTAATTGTATCTTACACTCTGCATTTAAAATTCTTTGTATTGCTGTAATCACCTTGACAGAAAACCCGTAGTCATGCATTGCTGCGTCCGTAATTCGCATAAATTAGCAAAAAGTATCTTTGTAACTAAACTGCTTCGAGCCATTCGCTGTAATAACGCCTCTATTTTATTCGACTGGGTCATGTATGTACTACCCGAAGCTACGCCATAAATTAATTATCGGCAATATGCAACAATGTATTCCGCGAAGTCTTTTTCTCCTCCGAGCAATTATTCAAATGTTTCTCTCGTCTATTACATGCGATCTTTCGCGGTGGTCTCGTTCTCTAAGTACTCGTATTTGAAAAGCGTGGATCTGTAGACTTACGTTATGCAGTTACGTGTCTAGTACGGTAGAGCACGAAAATATTCTTCTTCGGGTCCTCATTGAATGTACTTAACCGAATCTTTTTTGTCTATAGTGCGTGCATACGCTAAGTACTCTCGATTCTGATGAGAAACTAGAACTGCTATTAACTTGTTATTTAATATGGGTGTTTATCTTCGGGCCGAGCTCGAAAGGACCCCTCCGCGTTTTCGTCGTAAAGCTGAAAATAAATCGATAGACAATGGTCGTGATTACAGTTCCTCGAGGAGAAATGTAACTAACTGTATTAGAGGTTGGAGAGCGCGCCTCGGATGCTTCAGGTGGTGCATTCTTCGTGGTAGTTCAACTGAGGGAATTGCTGTGATTGCGCGAAACTATTCACAGAGTGGCCGAGCTTTTACTCTTCAACAAACACGTACGTACATACATACGTGTACAGAAAGTTTATATTGCATACGAATCACATCGAGCACGTAGAATTGTGGCCAGAAAAATACTAAGTACTTCAAATCATTTTGAACAAAATAAAGCCCCGAATTGATGTCTTTTCCTGGTCACCTCGACTCCTCGTTTTCACTTCATCAAACGCGAGGAACGCAACTTTTATCCTATCTGCAATATGAAATTCCAATTGCTTGGGACGAATTGCATTAGATCTGTGATTGAGTAGTCGCTGACTGCAGTTTCGTAAACACTGTTACATTGTCAAACTGGAAGTATCTTATAACTATGCTTAAACAACTATATATATGCTGAATTCTTTCTACAAAAATACTTTGACGACGTCATTAGGTATAATTGGTCATTAAGTAAGATTGACTATGATGTCTATGGATGTCAATTAATTATATAATATTGAGAAATATTTAAGACAAGTCAAACAATGGGGACGTCGTTAGGTCTATTTGGTCGTTAAGGAGGGTTATCCCTTTATCCTTGCTGTGGTTGTAAATTTCTATTGATTCTAATACATTGAGTTTGAGGCTTTTAGGTACGGTGTGTATTATCTTTATATTATTACCTTCGGGAAACTTTCGTGTGGTTTCTAAGAAGTGATTAGCAAAATTGTAATTTTGCTTTTCAAGGTGGTATGACGGTTTGTGTTCTTTAAAATGCGCAATGAAACTTCATCCTGTCTGGCCAACGTAACAGCTTTTGCATTCTTCACATTTTAACTTATAAACTCCTAATTTTTGATGTGACGGTATATTGTCTTTGGTATTAAATAAGAGGTTAGAAAGTTTCTAATGTGGTTTCAAGGGCCACCTGGAGATTGGTTTTGGATAGCATGTATGAGAATTTATCAGAAATTGGTCCAAAGCATGTTAAGGTGGTGTATTTCTTCTCCACTTTTTCTATTTTCGGGTGAATTAGTT
The DNA here is from genome assembly GCA_038088585.1 of Chrysina gloriosa. NCBI lineage: Eukaryota > Metazoa > Arthropoda > Insecta > Coleoptera > Scarabaeidae > Chrysina > Chrysina gloriosa. The sequence goes on along the minus strand of CM076093.1, from coordinate 20,580,977 downwards.
AGATTGCCAGTTGCTTTTGTTTCTTGGTAATTAGAGACCTAATGGTGTGTTGTCTGTAACCATTATTTGCTGCAATGTTTATTATGGTATTTAGGTCTGTTTTTAAAAATCCATTATTCATGGGGATCGAGTGCGCTGTGTGTATCATATGTCGCTAATTCATGCTGGATAGGGTGACATTAATTGTTTGAGATAGTGGAATACGTGAAAGTAGGTTTTCTGTAAACATTAGTTTCTGGTCAATTCTTTTTATAGGGATATCGAAAAAGTTTATGGTCCCTTCAACTTCTTGTTCTAACTTAAGAATTGAAGTCTAGGGTGGAGGTTGTTAGTATGATTTAGGGTGTTTTGTAGTTCTTCATTGTTACCATTGTTACATACCAGGATATCGCCTACGTACCTGTATCAGAACAGAATTTTATTGGATGATTGAGTTTTAAGGAACTTTATTTAAAAAAGTGTGTGTCTAATTTAGAAACAAAGACAAAGCGGTAATGTAACAAAGTAGTGTTTTCCTTTTCATAAGTGCCTTAGATCTACTGGAGCCTACGAGAATATTCAGGCTTTGCTTGAGCAAGACAAGTAGCCTTTCTTGAGTACACGGGGATCCTGGAACGGAAGTGCGAGCGTTATTGGGGATCAAAGAGCATAAAGGTTAAGTTCCTGATGTGTTGGTTTGCAACTCTAAAAGAAGAGCGAATAAATACCTTACGAATAGGTCGGTCACCCTACTCGTTGAGATCGTCAAGAACTTTATAACTAAATTCCCTTTTTCGTTTATTACTTGTTTTTCGAGGTCTGTAATACGACGAGCATATTCGCCTGATTAAGGGAATGTAACCGTCAAGCTCATAAAGCCATTTTCCATAGCTAATTCCTCCAGTAGAAATTTTTAAATTCTTGCGGTTATGGGTATTACTTTATTCAGATTGGAAGCAGCATTTTATAGCTATCCTTCCCTTTTATGGCAGCTTAATTCGAACATAAATTTAACGATTAGTACCCTATACAATCCAACAAGAAACAATCGACTACTAACATGAGATTCGCCTCTCTATAAAGCGGTTCGCGATTTTATGTTTTATTGAAAATTACTTCGGAACTCTCGCTAACTCGATTCCGCCACGCTAACTAGTAACTAGCGAGTCTTTCATTACGACATACACATATCGAATGTAATGATAGCCTATAACTTAAGCTCTCGATGATGATTTACGGCTACATAGGGGCTCTCCGTTTACGCGATAGAAATAATCGCGCACGGACGTGTTAAATCTATTTCGTCCAACCTCTCCTCCTTTTTATCGTTCGCGTTCGAGCGGCAATCTCGAAATTAAATCTGTGTTTAATGAGAGTTGTCCGACGGACCAGCGGCGTGTTTACAAGTTCGTTACGCCGTCGTGCGAGGAAAAAATACTTTCTAACGACTTTTCACCTGGACGATCGCGTGTGAATCTGGATTTGAAAAGGGAAATTTTTCAAAATCGGATATATCTAGATTCCATTAGGTTTGATCGCTTTTAGAAAGCCGCTTGATTGAAATGAATTGCATTTGATGTAATTATGTCGGAATGGAACGTTATTCGTTTAAGTCGGTAATGGTATTCCGCAAAACGGGTATTGGACTGGCACTTTTATGGGGGAGTGGGGGCACTCCCAGGTTTAAAAAAGAAAACGGCTTAATTCAATTACTGTAATTGGTAAGATATGTCGAGGAATTCGAAGAGAATATCAGATTGATTGAATTTTTCTGAAGACTTCTGAAGACCTATTTCAGTAAAATATACGTACCACGTTATGTAAGGGCTGTTTTGAATGTTCCCAGAATTTGGTTTTAGTTCAATTGCGTAGGTATTATAGGTCACGGTATTGGTCAGACACAAATCCTAACACGTTTACGCAACCAGCCTGTGTAATATTGACATGACGTAACTATATTACAAAGCATTATCATTCTGTTAAAGAGCGTGTGATATATTCAGATATCGTACGACGTCTGCAAGATATATTTGGAGAACATGCAAAACCTTAAAGTACAGCCTTTCTTATATTACCTAGTTTCCGGCTACCTCCTTGCGTGGTTTTCGAAAAGAAGAGGGTCATATTGGATTATACTTCTTTTTTCGCCGATTGTTGTTGTCGGTTTCTCCTTAAAAGAATGTGATTTTTGCTCTTGCGCCTTCACAGCCTCTCCAAGCAAGTTCATAAGACAGTATAAAAAGTCTTTTTCTATAGATCTACTGGCGATTGCTTATCACACGCAAATTGTTTTAGTTCAAAGACGATCCACACTGTGAACGACCGAGACCCTCTGTAAACGAAAGAAGTGAGAGGCGAATAGCTATTCGTGAAATTACTGTTAACCTATGGATAGACACACGGAAGTTCATTAGATTTTACATGAGCGTTTGGGGTTCGACACATACGACCAACTTCAAGAGCTTTTGGTATGGTAGGGCAATCAATGTTGACAACAGGGAATAACTACTGAACGAACGTGGATACCTTCTAGTCTAAAACCAAAAATCAGTCGAAACAGATGACGCAAACCTGAAGGAGAGGCTCCGGTTAAAGCACCTGCGGCTTCGTCAGTTGAAAAAGTGATGCTTACTGTATTGCGACGGAAATATTTTTATGGATTACCTACCGGAAAGTACTACAATTAATGCAGTGTTATTCTAATCCTTTATGTGGCCCATTGTGATAGGCGCTTTGTAGGAAACGTCTCGGAAGTTTGCATAAGCATCCGTTCTTGTAACAGAAGAATGCAGTTCCCCATACCACACGAAGAATGACGGATGTGTCAAGCGAATGGTGCTGATAATTGCTTCCACACCAACCCTATTTTTTCATCTGTTTCCAAATTTGAGCAGAGCCTCCGTAAATGTTTTTGAGGACGGTTTAAAAAAATAATAATTTCACGCTAGTCTAAAAATTGTTGAAAGTTATACCCAAATTCCTACAGCTTTAGAAAGTTCGCTCGTACATACCACGTTATAATTCGCTTCCTTCTTCATCTTGTTCACTGAAACGAAGAGGAACATGTAGAAAGATGCGCAAAAGAGCGAGTTAGCTTGCAAGGCAAGTTTGGAAACCAACTAAATACAAAGTTACAACTAAGCATTTATATCCCTGCTTATTCTACAATAAAAAATAAATAAAGGATCAACCAACCGCGGATAACCATTAATAAAACTAATTAGAATCGAACTGCAAATCGTAACCCCAAATACTTCCTGGAAAATCTTAAGGCATCTGAACCACGGACTATTTTTTATGAAAAGTTACCAAATAAATTAACTGCCGTCAAAATAAGTTTGCCCACATTACAAAACAGCGATGACGTAGTAATTGGAAGCGATCTGGAGGGAGCCCAAACTCTTGCGCAACATCTAAGCAGTGGTAAAAAGGGAAGCAACGAATTAGCAGCTCGAAGAAATATGTCTAGCGTGATGATTTGTAATTGTTTATTTCTCCAAAATTAACATCTACACAGATAGATATGAAATGATTTATTCGTTTCAGAAGAAAGATTTTTGTGTTATAAAAGAAGATCTCTGCAGAAACAAAGGACAAAGATCGACACCGCCAAAAATAGGTGTAGGAAGGCCTTTCCATGTAAAAATCTATCTTTTCGTTTTAAGAATGAAAATCTGTTCAAAAAGAGGGAAATCAAAATTAACCATAGATGAACGTAAAAATATTGTTGCGTAAAATGTTCAAAGATTATTCTTTGAAGAAAAAGAAGAAGAATTTATCACGAAAGGAATGGAAAATTTAACTCCAACAAACATACATGAAGAAAGGTTAAGAAGATAAATGTATATAAACAAGATGAGGAAATCAACACCACTAGGCGGAGGTGTAAAGAATCGTTTTGTGTAAGAAGAGAAGTTTTTTAAGAATGAAAATCCGTTTAAAAAAGGGAAATCAAAGTTAACCATAGATGAACGTAAGAAGATTGTTGCGTAAAGTGTCAAAAGATTATTCTTTTAAGAAGAAGAAGAAGAATTTATGAAGAAAGGAATGGCAAATTGAACACCACCTAACGGAGATGTAAGAGAGACACTTGCGGAAGACGAAACGTTAAGAAAAAAATATGTACATAAACAAAATATATATTAATCCCTAAATAAATCTTACTCCGGTACGGAAATTTAAAAATCATAAACGACCAATATTTTCGTTTAGATAAGCTTCACCAAGAATTGGCAATATTATTGTACTTTTGACATTCGTACCACAAACTATGTACACATGTCTAAAATGCTGTATCTTAAACTTAGTTTTCTTACAGCAAAGCCAGAACTAATGTACCTATTTCTTTCTGTACCTTACCATATCCGTTTATTCATTACCATCTCAGGATGGAAACAATAACCTAACCTAAAACTATTATAACCTAGAAAGACCTTCAAATCTAGAAGTAGGACTTTTTACAAAATCAGTTGTCTAATTAATCTTTCTTTCTTACCTCTTCTTGATAGTGGTAACATTACTAACAAAATCATCCTAGCACAAATCCAAATTTACTAATTATTTAGGTTGTTACGTTAAAAGGAAGAATGGCCGCAAATCACAAATTAGAAATTCGGCACCCCTAAAAAGGGATCAATATCATTTGCAAGGTTTTATCTTAGTATATAAATAGAATACGAGTGAAACATCAAGCAGACTGTTTCTTTCTAAATTAAAGTCATCATACCTTCTGATGATAAAATCAAAGTTTCAGATATAACCTACAAATCGAGGGGACACGCCGACATGAAACTTCACTTTATTTCTTAATAGTTAGACAGGAATTTAACTTTCGAGTTCGATTACAAGGTTCTTATAAAGTTAGAATTGTAGTCGCGTAATGTAAGCGTAAAGATTGCTAATCCTAAAGTTGAACTCGCAATTAGTTAAAATAACCCTCATCTTGATGACACGCATTTTGGAAACTTCTTTTTCGACAGCTAAACTGTAATTTTCATTAGCGAAAAATACGAACACTATTTTTGGAATGCCTTCTTCTCCACTGACGATGACGACCTTGTTGTAGGAATTTTCGTTTTCCAAGTTTTTCGCTGTGGTCATTTCAAAACCGCAAGTGTATCCGCATTTATCACTTTTTTCCCTAAAGCTAGACTTGAGATTCATTTCATTTTCAACCGAAACATTATGCACATCGATTCTTTCAATTACCTAGGGTAAATCTTAAAATTTTGAGGAAGTGAAAACCAACCACACAACATTTTATACGTTTCACCGAGATTCTGCTAGAGTCGTCGTTCCTGTTTAATCCAAACTAACAAGTCACAAATATTCCGATATGTTGGCGCAGATGCAGCTAAGCCCATAAATTCTCTCCCACTTGGAAAATTCCAGATCAAAGTCCTTACACGACATGATGGATTAGTCCCTTCGATTTTAGGTTTGCTCAACTTTCTTAGAAACCTTTCTGAGTCTCATCAAAACCAATCAAAATCTGGGTATTTCAGACTTATAAAAGGATCTTCCTGAGACTTAGATTAATGTTCAGCTCAGTAAAATACATACTGTTTAAAGACTGTAAAGTGTCCTCTTGTAATATATAAAACTTCTCAAACTCATTATGTAAGTGAGAGGAAAGTGGAATTTGTTCTATAATGGCAAGAGACCTAATGTTAGGTAGTATTGTAATTTTGGCAATCCCATAAGGAAAGGCAGTCTAACAGAAAATGACCACTTCAATTATTCCATTCCTGAAAACGCTTATGTCAGCACATAATCGCTGGTCTGGTAACCCTTAGAAGAGGTTTATCATTTTAATTCAAGTCTGAAGAAGATGTTGATTTGGGGCCATTAAAATATTTAGTGTATGCGTTATCTATACAGGATCTTAGCACCATAAATTCCAAACATTTCCAGATTCTTTTCAAACAAAAGGAACTGGATGGATTTATTTCAGAAAAGATGAACGTCCCACGCCGTTGTATACGCAATTCTTTAGCTACATTTCTAGGGCTGTTGATTTTAGATTTGTTCGAGAAAAGAAAATGAAATAAAATGAATATAGTAAACTTGACGATTGCTGTATTGATATTTTTCATCTGTCTTTGCAATTTTGATGAGCAACGGACAAATCTAAAGAACAAATCAGAATGGAATTCAATTTTTTAGAAAAATTACTTATGCTACAGGGCTCGTACGGATCTTTGATTCTTTGTTAACCCATCTAAACAAAGGCATTGTTTGAAACGCTCACAAACAATTTTTTGTCGGAAAAATCGTTGCACTTCATCTATAAAAAAATAAACTTAATGAAGTTTCGCTTAAACTTCTCCTGTCCCGTCTTGGAGGCCCGCAACTTTTCAAAAATAAGTACTAAAAATTCGTTTTAACACATTGACTGCCCAACCAGTTTTGCTCACCGCGGTGGCCAGCATGTTTTTTTGCAATACACAGTATCCAACATTAAATTTAAGTAAAAGATGTTTTTCTTTAACCTGGCTAAATATTTAATGGTAATGATGAATTTTTTCCTGGTTATCAAAAAAAAAAAAAAAAAGAAATAGCTCGGCTCCCCATGAAACTTAAACACAAATTTTTCAGCACGGATCATGGCATATCATATTTGAGTACATCGCATAGAGGCCAGCAGTCAAACTTCTACAAGATTTGCGTTTAAGTGACAAATTTTTGATAGTTTTCCTGACATGTGAATACATTGTGGCTATCATATTTGATAGCTAATACCTCAACGGAAACATCACTGGCTATTAAATATGATAGCCATGGCAGTCAATGTGTTAAGGGATATGAATTTCAAAGGTTTAACACCTTTTGCTTTGAATTTAATTGTTTTGGCAAACGCTTATTCTGTCAATGAAACGCCAACAATTTTGGAAAAGAATGTATTTGTGATATGATCTTTAGATAGCCCTTCTTCGAGCAAACCTGTTCATTAGTTTATATTCGGAATACCTACAATGAATTGATATCTTTCTTCCCAATGCAATACATCTTCAAATCTAAAATTTCTATTCAAACAAAAAGAAAAACCTTGATTCCAAAACTAGATCAAAAAATATTGCGTCTACTGCATTTACCCGCCGTAACAAAAATTCCCAATTATATAAACAAATATCCAATTAGAGCACACATCTGGTACTACGCGAAACTACTACAAATCCCGCAAAGACCATTTCAATTCAATTGTTTTCTTTAACACCATCGAGAGCGCGCCCGACGTAAGAACGGTAAGAACCAACGGCGACGTTAGAAGTTCAAGAACCTACCTTCAAACTCCGCAGATCAGCCTTCCTTTATCTCCGGCGACCGCGCTCCTAAGACTCGTCGGCGAACGCGTACCGAATTATCCGGAAGAAAATTAACAACACCCGCACTTAAATCCTACATCGGTGCACCTCCTCGGACGGGCCGCCGAATTTCGCACGGATCGGACGAATTTCGCGTCGCGATTCGGAACACTTCAACCAGAACAGAAAAAAGGAAACTTATCGAAGATGTATCGTTCTCGCCGAGAGACTTCTAACCTAGGCGACTGATGTTTGCGGCTAGGCTGCCGTCGATCTAAACCGCTCTTACCATTCAGAGTACCGCGGTCTACCGATGCTTACGTCACACTCTAACTCGAGCTCTACACAGAACAGAAAACACACAGGTGGGGTCCCACCTATAATAAACACATGCAAGCCGTATATAAGTAGAGGTGTAGCTAATATTGGAGAGAAACGAGACTTGGGGGACCTCCACGCGAAGTCGATTTCCCCGTTTTCCTTTCTCCAATTCGCTCTCGAATAGCTGGGGCGAAATGTGCGTAGTCGGAGATATTCGTGTGGGTAGTCTCCTTACGGATTTGATACAGCTGTCATTAATGATATGTATATTCTTAACAAGTTCGAAATTTCTTCTCTTCTTATTTCTAGCATTTTCCTTCTCTCGCTTAGCTTTGGTCCTAGATCTATATATTCCAACTACAACTCATTATTCCTCCTACGATTATAATGATGATGATGATCTTTTCAATCGTTTAAAGCAGTAATCTTTAACATAGGGGGTGCGTGTATTTCTGGGGGCGCGAGTAATCAGTTCCAAGTATGCCAGGAAAGTTTCTAAATTTTCAATGGAATCTACCGATTAACCGCTCGTGAAGAACTGGCAAACGAACACTAATTTTCTTCGAGCAGTGACTAAAACGCATATCGGATACGAGGAATTTAGTACATAAGGGCGTTCTGTTATGTTGGAAAAATTATAATTAATATTTGATTGGATGTAGTGATCTTCGAAAAGTCTTATACAACAACAAAAAAGGTGATTCGCAACCACCACAATGCATTTTATACCGCAGAAGTTGTTAGAGCATTTCAACATGAAGGTGAATCTGAAGGACATAATCCTAACATCTGAAATATAGAGGAGAGTAGGACAGGTTCGATCTCTAGCGATTGTTTAAAATGTCGCTTATATTTATAAATGAAATTGGCGCCCACAGTTAGTTCCTCTAGTGACCTTCATTCGCACATGTAAACAATGATAAGCTCAGATTTCGATGACATTCCACTGATGCACCGAATTCGTCCATTCTTGGTAGGAAGATCTCCAGAAGAAATCAGAGGATTTTTAAAAGCTAAACCAAGAAATACCACGCAAAAAAACAATGCATCATTGCTACAGGCAGTGCAGTGAGGAAATTGATCCGAAGAAAAGCAAAAGGAGAAAAATTTGAAGAAGAAATCTGGAGAAAACATACCTGTATCTAAAAATTTATAAAAATCAAAAACGTAATGGGAAAAATGTAGGCATTATTATTATTCTTCTTACTAGAATTTAATAAAACTATGTTCATTTAACTGTAAAAACATGTGTAATGCAGTCCAATTATAAAAAGGATGGTGTGTGTGATTTACGCACGTCTATAATGAATACTTCTGCTCACACATCAGACTCTTTCTGTCTCTCCTCCTCTTTCAGACGAAGTAAGCACGCACGTATCCTTTCTCTCGCTCATTCCACATCATACTCTCTGTTATTCTTTGTCTTTCACACGAAGCGAAGCTCCGCCCAAATTTAGCGCTCTTACGCTTACCTTTACGCTTACGCTTACGGTTACGCTTATGCTCGAGCTGGTCCGGTGTCCCTTCAAAATAAAAATGTTTTGGAATACTTTATCCTCGTCCAACTTTTATTACAGTAATAGTAGAAATAACATTTTCAACTAATCTGGGCACTGCAAGTTTTGTTTGTACATGGATCGAACTTGCCCGACTGACTAATTTGACCAACGAGACGTTAGAGTAAAAGTCGGTAGTACTTATTATTGAAAAGTATGATGAAAATATGTATCGGTTATGTATAATGTTGAGAGATGTCTATTCCTTCATTTGACCACAAATAAAGAAAAACAATTGTTCAATATCTTAGAAAAAAATTTGTTAAAAAAGTGATCGAACTTGCCCCACTCTGTCCTACTTCACTTAACTGCCTTCATTCTATTTTAATTAGATAATATTAAATGCAATTCAATTGATTGTAGATTTTGGCTTGTAAGAAACTATTTACATTTAACTTTTGTCGGTTAAGAACGTGCATTTCCAAGTCTCATGAATCCATCAGCAATAGATGAAGGTGTCAGTAGAAACATTTAATTGATGGCATTAATCACTACGTGCAACTGCACATTCTACCTGGCAAGACAATATTTATAATAATATATATAACCAACATATGCCGACAGAAGCAGTTAGAGTTACAGTTGCAGCCGTACCTCAACCCATTGTCAGTCAAGCAGTTACAAATCAGTTCGGTCAAGCAGTTTTATAAATCGTCGTTGTAGTAAATAAGTGAAGTCAATCAGTGCATTATTATTTTCATCACCACCTGGCATCAATCCTTCAAAGCAGGAAGAATCATCATCTACTAAGGCACAATTTGATACCCGCAGTACTAGTACGAAATTGGACGTTGCCACAGTTCCAATATCCTTGCTAGAAGTCCAGTAACGATTTGGTTTAAAAAATCTGCAATGACAAAGATTATATTGACCCAAAAGGAAATTATGGAGATTGCGTTATCAAACGATGTGATTCAATCGAGCATCTAAGATCTCGTTAGTACTAGCTTACGCCAAGTAAAAGAAGACATCAAGGCGGGTCCTCCAAAAGTGAGTATTCAACTGAACTGATCAGCTAATATCGATAGTCGCATTCAGTTGGTATTTGGGCGATACCTTAACATAAAAGAAATGGATGAATTTTCATTTAGTGACTAACTGTGATTAATGACGCAAGGAATCGGTGTCTCCAATCATATTAAAGCATTCCTCTTGAAACATGAAATACCCCATTAATGTGATAAACTCAATTTGAGGCGATAATGTTAATGCGATGTCAGACACAAATTCTCGAACATCTCCATACATCAAAAAAAAAAAAAAGAATATTGCAAGTTAAAATAACACATTGCTTGTTGCACCCTCAAGACTTGCATCGAAAGCTGTGTCGGAGAATTTCAAATAAAATGTAATTATTGTAGTTAATGTAGTAAAGTGTATCCAAACGCGAGCGCTTAATTGTCGTATCTTTCGTGCTTTATACGAACAAAGCGGTGGTGTTCATGTACTGTTACTTTCCAAGGCCCGCGCCCTAAGCAGTGTTTTTTAATTACGCGAGGAATTTATACAGAATACTTCTAACGTATACAGTTAGAACCTTATGCAGCTGACAAGAGTAGCATTACAGACACTTAGTATTTACCACCACTTACCTACGCGAAACGGGATTTTTATCACTTTTCTACGTAAAGAACGTAAAGCCAAAAATCGCGTAAATATACGTGATGACCTACATACCTACGGGTCTTTCAAAACTATAGCATTGCTTTCAAAGTACCCAGTATCATGACCAAACAACAGCAAAGCAGGAATCAAAAATTTAAATGCTGTTTTCTATGTGTATGTAAATGTCTTAACTTTTTGAAATAAAGTATCTAAATATAATTTGTTCTGTAAAATATAAAAACATATTTTTAGGGAGTTGCAAGAACTTATTTTCATTCATATTTAAAGGAACGTCAATCATTAAAAGGGTAGGAACCACTGACTTATAGGTATTATCGAGTGATTGACGAGTTTATGGTCTAGATATTCTCACTAATGCCAGTGTAGACGCAATGCTCCTTTTCCTATTGGTGCCTAAAAGATCAAAGTCCCATCCAATGACTTTAAAATAAAAATGATATGCAAATAGTTTATTCATGTCAACAAAATTTTACTTCTTGCCATCTCTATAAAGCGTATCATTTCTTATAGATTATTTGGTGCTGAATCCAAATCCGGCCGGCACCTCAAAGTGCCAGAAGACTTTCTGTGAAGATCTTTAGAGATATTTGAGGTCATTTTATAAGAACAGCAAATTTTTACCTAGAGATATAAGACCCATGAACATTCTGGTGTTCCGCTTGTTAGCGGCGAATACACAAACGTAAATGCTTGGCACGAACGGATGAGCTGAACATTCAATTATTTTACTCACTCACAATGTATCGAGACGCCAACTTAATCCACTTAATCTGCTTTTGTGCAATCAATATTATGCCACACAATTTTTGTCCGTTTCTCGAACGTATTTACTATAATAATATGTCATTACTTGACGTGGTTGACGTATATCACGTTGCGTGTGTCATTCGGACATTTACAATATGTAACATATGTAATATGTTACAAACTCTCATCTGCGTTCCACTGCACGTATCGCGATGAAATATACATTCGACAAATCTGCATTGTAATACGAAAACAACGATATATGTACCATCGCGATACATAGAGAGAATACTCTAAAATATGTACCAGAAGACGACCGACTGCGTATTAATATATAGATTTACTGAAAGTAACCAGGGATACATCGACGTACAGTACAGGTTTCTATAATAGCAATATATTTGGATGAACTGAAGTCAAGGTGAATTAAAGTTTCGTTTCGGGAACAACGGAGAAAGACAGCAGTGTCGTCCTGGTTTCGAGGAGAAATAAAAGTTTGTTTGGTTAACGACGATTGAATGGACAATATAGAAAAGTCAATAAATAAATCTAAAATATATTTCGAAAGAAAAGGGTTTTAAGAAGAAGTATTAGTAAGAAAAAGAACCTCACCATACAGAAGAAGAAAGAATTGATAAAAGGGAAGAATCCATAAAGCTGCGTCGAGAAAGGAAGTGAAGAGAGGAGATACAGGAAGAACCGTCAACGGAAGAGAAATTACACTTATACATTCACACACACTAAAATAGGTAAATATTTCGATTTTATGTTCAATATTTCCAAAAATTTATAAATATAATTTGTTATTATTTATGCTTTTTATATCACTTTTACGAGCTAGACCGGTGCAATTTCCTTGAAGAAATTTAACTAAATTCTCAGTACAATAAACAGAAATAACTTTAAAATCGCTATTCTTATAACCTAACCTCAAGTATCACCGAAAACTGTCTTTATGCCATTATTACGTTAGGATATATTGACCGGATTTCGATTCAGCATCAGACATTGTACAAGAAATAATATGTCTAACTGAGATAGCAACACTTCGTTGAATTGTGTTACCAAAGAATTATTAAATAAATACCAACAAGCTGAAAGTGTCTTCCAGTCTAATCGAAAGGTAGATTCAACACCAATAAACACGATAATGAACAATAATTATTTTGATTTCGATTATTATTATGCGCGAGTCTGGAGTCCACACCAAAATGGTTAAAATTTCTAACTTTAGAGAACCACCAATAATATGCTTAATTTTCAAAAATTACTTCTCATCTCTTACCACACTGACTCCAAATATATATTTCGATAACTAGTTTTCATCCTCAGTGGAAAGAAATAGAAAATGTATTCTAACCCACAGACATTTCCCAAATTTATCAGCTTTAATGTATTTGATGATTTCCATCTTGAAAAAATTTATTGAGACATGATGCATCAACAAGACAAATTATCCTTCATAGGCTCCTCCTCAAATTGAAAAAATCTGCTGCTTCTTTGGCTGATTCATTCTAAGAAATCTGGACTTCGTTCTGTTCAGATGTTAGAAGTTGTGACAGATAGTTTAGACCGATTGGGTTTCTTCGGCTACAAATCCCACGCGTTTGATGAGATGGAGATTGAGAAATTTTGGCGACGTCCACAAAATATTTAATTCAACCTATCCAACGAAGAACGCAGTTTTTTATGCTATTAGGTGGACCATAAGTTTCCCTTTTTCTTAAAGATGTGGTCAAATATCCATTACAGGGAAGCTTGTTGGCTTATTCTACCCCTTAGACAGTCTACTTTTTAGATTGTTGTACTCAGTGAAAGCTACCACCTTGCTAATGAGAACCTTTTATTACTTCTTCTGTCTGCAGTAACCGAGGTCTAAATTATTTAAGTCTAACACTGCTCAGTCCCTGGCAGTCACAGAAAGGTTGTTGCGAAACTTCTTCTTCCTCACAACATTTCTATGGTATGTTTATTAAGCTAACAAGTCTTTGATGAAAACCTATCGTATTGTAAATTTAATGTAATTGTAATTTACTGACTGCCTGTTAGAACTTTGACCGACTTGATCTATAAGTTGACATGCATAAAATTCTGGTATGAGAAGCGGATGTAATCTTCAAAATATCTCAGAGTATCAATCTTTGGCGAAAATCTATCCAGCCGAATTCGGCCTATGAGTTGGTGGTGTAAAGTTTCACAGCTGACTTAATTGTTAGTGCATTCCTGACTCCACTCGTCTTCTTCTACAACCATAGTTTATTGTTAGCTCAATTTATCTCACAACATCACATGTTTTCACTCCAATATACCTTCTACTGCTAGCACTCGTTATACCGATACAGGTTTTGGCAGCGATATTCTTATTGGTAGAATATCGCTGCCAAAACCTAAGCAAGCACTAATCGCTGATGATGAAATAAAAGTTTATGAATTGTGTTGGGGTACTAAGCTGTCGGTCCAGTTAATCAAACAACTTCCTCGCCTTGAATCTCTTGAATAGTAAAAAATCCCTACGAACCAACGGTTATAACTATGAAGTTTCAAGGAAAGTCTACAGTCGAATTTACCCTACTTCTTTCTTCAATCTCTCGCATAAAAATTCTGCCATTTTCACTGTGCGCGTGACATTGGGTCAACAAAGTCAACCGTTCTAAAGAGCACTTAATTGACGAAATTATTTAACCGCCTCTGTTGTAACTAGGCAAACGGTTGGAAGAATAATCCAATGCAAATTAGGGAAAACCTCTTTCTCGAAACTAACCAGCAAATAGTTCTAATTCCTAATCAAATTTAACTTGACCAACAATTTTTAAATTTATGTTAATTTTTCCGATAATTTAGCCAACGCGTTTGTGGTTTTCCTGATTTCTTTCGTTCTTTCTATCTTTTTTATTTATCCAGTGATTACAATAAAAAACCAATACGCACATATACATATGGAATAAATCGGAAACATGGAGAACACGCACACAGCTGCAGACAATTAATTTTATTTATTACAAACTTCACGATGCTGTAAAATACTCCACCTAGCAACTTTATTCATTTCGCGTTTGAACATATTAGTCGTAATTGAGCGTTAGACAGGTTTGGTGGAAATGGAGAGAGTTGGTGGAATTCATGGATGGAGAATGGTCGCTCGATTTGTTAAATAATCGTAAAAAGTTTCGATGGCCAAGTAGCGGTGTGAGAAGGAAACAAACATTTGTTAAAAGGAGTAAGATACAATTTGCAAGTTGACCCCGCTGTTAAAACGCCCCTTTTTTCATCTTTGCACATTTAATCCCTAGTATGAACAAAAAATGGACTATTTTGCTGAGTTGGTAGGCGCTGCCAATATATCTTCAGAGCATCTAATAAGAGCGAATAATTATGCACATGTCCTGGTAGTAACTTTTTTCTCGAAAATTGAACTTCCCAACATCCAGTACCAACTAACTCTTATCGTGGGAACTATCTCTTACATAAGAAACAACAAATTTTGCACACTTCTACCAATCAATCTAAATCCCCAAATCAACGAAGGAGATACAAAAACCACAGAGGATTAAAATTTAAAATTAAAATAGCAAAAAAATTAATAAACCGGAGGCATTCGGTGATCTAACCGCAACAAAATCATTTATCTAAAATTCCCATACGTACTCCCGGTTGTTAATCAAACAATGTGTTACACAACCGATCTTCATGCTCTAGAAAAGATAAAGTCCCATTCTAAGAGTTGCCTATCCGGTCCTAATCCGCGCCAAAGTTCGGTAATTTCGTCAAAGACGTTCGTTGAATAGAGTCGGCGTTTTTTTCTATCGAAGGCAAACACCTTTTGTTAGTACTAATAGGTTTTTCTCGCCGAAACTCTTGTGAAAAACGGCGTTTCGCAAGATTATCGCGCTTGCGCCTATTATGTAACGTTCGGGACCCGTCTCTGAAAGCCCTAGTCACACGGATCGTGAATGGATCCATTGGAATTTCGATCTAAATTAAAGCTTTCACTTTTGATTAGAAAAGAAATGTTTGTTGGACGCGTAGACTTGTATGTAGTACGTTTAGATTTAGATTCACTTTTCACACATTCATTGGCAGTTCTTTTCCTCTTCTAATCTTTTTCTACAATCGTCGAATTCTTTCCTTATCGTTTACTTTCTATTACACTGCAGGTGTTGAAATTTCGTAACTTGTACATCTTTTCGTATTCATGTTTCGCCATAACGACTACATCGTTACCTTCATCAATCTTGGAGATAACTATTTATTCCATTATTGATTTTTAAAATTCGCTACGCTTTCTCTTACCTCGTGATGTTTTGGCTTCCGCACAAGTTTCTTGACATTTTCACATCTTTTACACGCTTCTTGACACGCCACGATCAACAGCCACCCTCCCCTTCTGCATACTTTCAGTCCAAGAGGCTGAAAATATCTGAACTATTCCACTATTGGGTTATTGTTTTCTTTTTCTGATCCACTCCAGGGATCGAAAACACTTTGGTCTTTCTGTTCTGTTCTGTCACTCATGCGTACCAAATGACACATCAACAGTTGTTGTTCTATTTATTACACAGTACAGAAAAGCGTTCTCAACGATTCTTTCTCTTCCCTCGTTATATTTCGGGTTCTTGCTCGTCGCGTGGAACTCCTCGCGAGTTATACTTTCGATTGGCCAAAATCGATTAAAATTAGTATGCGCAAGTTTGTTCACGTTTTACATTTTCCTTTATTTTTTAATACTATCCCCGATCACAAAGACCGTCACTTATGGCTTCAGCAAAGCGGAAGGGCTGGGATTCTCTCAACAACCCAGCTCTGAACCAGAACTGTTCGTCAGGGATTGCTGGTCCATTATTTAACTAAAACGCGCCATAATGACTGGCAATTAAGGAAGAACAACGATTTCAAAGTAGTAATCCTTTATATCTCAACATTTCTGAAACGTGTTGACATATGATTTTACTTTATTTCCTTCTACCACAGATAAGTCACTCGGATAACCCACCGAGTGGATTTACGAAAAATCATGAGGCTTACTTACATTGTAGGTACATAATAAACAAAATATTCGAAGAAATCCAGATACGTATTTCGGCGACTAAATTGCCATTCTCAGTGGAAAATTTTGAAAATTTAATATCACCAGCGATATCCGGCTACTGCCCAAGACAAACACTACACAACGAGCACTATACAGCTCTAAGGCACTACACAATGAACATCACACACTGAACGCCCGTGCAAAACACTGCAAAGCACTGTTGACACTGTCTGTCTTTTCCGTAAGGTTTGGTAAGGGTGTTTTATTTATTATATATTATTCTTGTTATCTCCTTATTCTTATTTACATTGTAGGTACATTCCTCTTCTCACAGATGATCTAATATTGGAATCACTTCCGAATCACTCCATTTGAAACCGATTGACGTTGTCAATTTGCTCATAAAGATGGACTATCTATATGACCTATCTGCACTCCTACGTATTTTAATTGAACATTGGACATCTAATTATCAAAATCTTAGCGGTTTATCACAAATTCCCCAGTTTATTGCTAAGCAAGCTAAGCAATTACAAAGACGAAAATGTAATTGAACATACAACGAACGCATCATAAGAAATTAGGTCCCAATTAAATCTTATTCATAGATATGACGAAGCTGTCTTTTTCTTTCAAAGGGTATCGACATAGATATTTCGAAATGTACGATCGCGTGGGAAAAAAATTATAATTGGCGTTATGCGTCTACGAGTATCATGCTTCGATAGTTTTTATCTTGATCATGTATGCCGATAGTACACTTATTGAAATTCGTGATCGGAGCTTGTGGATACTCAATTTACAGTTAGAATGCCAGATATGTCTGTACGTACTATTATCATGCATTGATGTATCATGTACAAATCAAGCTGCTTGATTTGTTTGTGCTGCAAATTACGGGTGTAATGACGAATTGAAGAATTTTATGTTAAAAATTTTACATTGTCGATGAACTTTGATATTTCTTTGCGACATACGGGTATTTTGGTTGTTGGGGAAATTAAATTAGGAGCACGTGTTTTCAGTATGAAATCGAGCTAAATGAAGAAATGCTGATATCTTGTGCATATGTACATATTTCCTCCATGAATTTTAGGTGCGTCATAACCAGTTTTGACATTAACTGGTCGCGGAAAAACAAACATCGAACAGGTTGTTGTATATTAATATCCACACGAGTAGAATGTTTGATTACAAAGTCAATATTTTCGATCGATTACCTCGGTTAAAAATCGTTTTATATTGAACGTACGATCCACCTCTTTATGTAGATTTCTGTCGTGCCTTTGTCCACAAAATTTCTGTTTTGCATTTTTCTTCCGTAAAACATAAAAACGACTGGATTTAAGAGTTAAAGATAGAAATAATAATGAGTAAGTAGGCGATCCGATAGGTCCCAATTAGTTTTAGCACGAGAGATGCTTTCAGTGTTCTATTTGGTTAAATTTGGTTATAATTCTTTCATTTCATCAAGTTCCATTAAAATTACAACGTTGAGTTTCTGTTCCAGTACCAACAGCCTTGGTACCCGATAGACTAAAGACTTGTTCACGCGCAAAGGTTCACGTAAAATATCATAAACCTGTCATGTACCTATTCTTACTTTAACACTAATTTCACGCATAATTATCATCTTTCAGTAGATTCTGGATCACAGCAACATTTTTTCTTAATTTGCAGAAACACTCAACACGCAGTGGACCTGCGCGGATCGTTTTCTAGTCACATTCTGCCAGCTTTAAAACGATCGACCCATCAATAGACTGTGCTTTTAGATTCTGCAGGCTCCCAAATTACAACTTATAGACATTGAACGGTGCCTGGGGTTTCCTCTTTAAATAAAACGAAAATGATTGCTCTTGATAATTGAGTTGCGTCTTCCATAATTGCAAAATCGGCGGTAAGGGAATATATCTGTATCAGCCAAATATATATTAAGATTTACATAATTGACGTGGAGCCAAATTTCTAGAACATAGTTTGTTGGAAATATGCTAAAAATATAAATTTTCTTTATTGGAATCGTGATTTTTGGTAACAGAAACTTCCATCAAAACTACCAGGACCAGGTGAATTCTATGTGTTGTAACCCTAAATACGCCATAAGCACGTATGTTATATGCGAGCTTGACCGTAATTTTAAGGAATTGTAAAAGGCATAGTAGCATTTAAAATTTACGAATTTTGGGTGTTTAAATATGAAAATTCGCCCTAACTTTGAAAGCTAACAATTCTAAACAGAACTTATGTGACAACAACTTTTTAAATTTCAACCAAGTATACCGTAAAAGGAACTGCTGATGATTTCCAAGAATTTTCAATTTTTTTAATATCTTCCAAACTCAGAAATACATAATTTGAACCTGAATCTAAACCATGTTTCTCTGCATATGTTCCTTCTCCCTTTCTGCTTAAATTCTCTCATGTATTTTTACAATCGTGCTAATTAAGAAGGTTCGTCAACAATTTGACATTTTTACTCTGTCCCTTTTAAATATAGCCGTTAATATAATTATAATTTTTCAAGCTTTACGTGGTGCTGAGTCTGCTGTGATGTTATTGTACTCTGATACTTTCCTCCTTTTTTGTTTTCCAATAGCTTCTTCGATTTCTTCTAAGCTTACTGTGTCTTTTGAAATCGTGTGCATCCTATGTTTCATAGTTCGATCCCTTCTGCTTTTCTTATCTGCTGCTTTTCTTTGATATTTGTTGAGGTTGTCATCTTTGTTTCATATTACTCAAAGTGCCATAGAACTACTACTTTGCCTCTCGTTACTTCCCTTTAGACTTCTGTTCGTCTTCATTATTTTCTTAAATGCCCTCTCTCAATAGGTTCTAGTTAATATTCGTGAAAATTTCGATCCAATTAATCTAGAAATAAAAACTATTTCTTCAAAATCAATAATTTATCAGTACCCAAATTTTTAAAACAAAACAACGAATCTTTTCCAATCTGATCTAAATTTGTTATTAGACACTTTTATTTGCTTCTTTATAGTCGTAGGTAGATACAAAGCATCGTGTTGCACCATACTATAAAAGTTCAACTAACACTCGTCTTTAGTTCCATAAAATTTTATTATCACGACTACCTTTCGGGTTAAAGACAAACGCAAGGTGACTAAACTTACGACCCGGCCAAACTAGTATTCAAAACAGCTACGACGAGCGCGTTTTATTAACACAATTGCCCTATGATGAAATCTAAAGTGTCTAGCAAAGTTCTTTCGAACTTATAACGTTAGAAAACATTAAGAAAGTAAACTTCAATGTAGTTGTAGAGAATTCGTTGTTTAAAGAAAGAGTATTTGTTATAGTTAATGAAATACTTAAAAAGCGTGAATTTATGTAATTACAGTAAATAGATTCCTAACTACGTAATGTGATAATGATTTTAGTAAAAGTGAAAGTTGTAAGGAATAAATTTTACAATTGGGAGTTTAATGTATGTTTTCACGTAAGAAGATGTGTAAGATTGGCTGCGGATTAGGTTTGAGAACCTTGTGGTTCCATCTCTGAGGAGCAGAGAGAATTATTATAGGATGGATGCATCAGCTATGCGGAATTCTTTGGAATTAATTGTTCAGATTTTCGGTTTACCTCAGGCCTACTACGGGAGTCTATATTAGGACCGCTACTATTTATTAAATTTATAAATGACGTTATCAAGAAAATCTATTCGAGTTGCTTGTCGTATGCTCATACCGGCTTCATTGACATCAACGTGATGTATGCAGTCTTCATCATCTTATGCAAAAGCATTGCGTTATTATTTTAAGTAATTCAAAGTTGTAAGCCTGCGAATTGCATCACGTCATTTCCTCTCTCTGATACCTCACTCAATTCTTCTTTCACTTTTTTGAATCAAGATCAGTAAATTAGTAGACATTTTTCTCTAGTTCTTTTGGCCTCACGTACTAGTTCCCAAACGAATTTGTCGCACTGTACTATGCGTTCAGTCCCTCATCCTTACAAGAGATTGTTATGGCGAAGTATCAACTTGGAGATATGCACCGCCGTATTTTTGTGGAAAGGTATTAATATAAAGCCGCGTTCTATTTTTTATATTATTAACGGATGATTGGGGCAGTAGGACTTTACTTATGATATACTCGAGATGCAGTACTTGGATTAAATCCAGCTTCATAAAATATTTCGATGTTCTGATAATAAACAGTTTGGAAGCACAAAAATTGATGTCAGCTCCGTTTTTTACTATGCGTTTTACAATTTCTTTTAAATTACGAAAGAGCTCGTCTATAATGTACGCGTTTATAACTTATTTAGGGTTATAACACAAGTTCTGGTAACTCTTAATGGAACCTTCTGATATAAATTCGCAAAATTCACGGTTCCAGTAAAGCAATTACATTTTTAGCATATTTCTACCAGATCATACATAAGGTTAAAGACGAAAATCACAGATTCACCATTTAAAGACGTGCAAATGGACGTCCAATTGTTTAGAAAAATGCTCCAACTGCTAACGCCAACCGTAAAGATGGTCTGTGCGGTCGAGTACTCTCCCCGAGTTTTTTCAGGCGTCTTTCTGCGAAAATTTAATTTGAGCTGTAGGACTAAATACAAAATGTAGTTTCCTTGCCTACGTTTGAGTTGCTTGTCGTAATGGGCGAGTTTAGAAGTGATGTTCTTTATCTATTGGAAAAGTATCTTCCAGTAAACTGGTTCGAAAATTCTCAACAATCGAAGAGGAAAATTTTATAATTAATGATTGGGTAACTGATGTTAAACAAGTCGATATCTACCTATGTATGTTTTTGAAAAGGATTATACAATACAATACTTCTTCATCTTTCCATTGATTCCAATCTACCCTTGTAAAGATGATAACTAAACCATAATACAACTATCACGGGAAACTTCGAAAAGTGGACTGATGTTCATCGAGTTTGGTACAACCACGTGCTTTCGAACACTTGGATATAATTTATTACTTATAGACCAATTAACAATAAAATAAACATATAAAAGAAAATTATTGAATCATTACCACAGGTCAAAGCGTAGCCAGTCCAACTACGACAAGAGATCATTTACAGAAATAGTGACAAATGAGGCCTAGATTTGAACTTTTACAAACTCCACAAGAAATTTGAAATTTTGTGGATTTGTAGGGGGTCCAATATAAGATTACTGCACTTATTCCTATCGGTGGAATCCCCCATTTATAAAGTGGAAGGCGCTCTAATGAAAATAATATCTCTTAAAATTTATGCAAATATCTCGAAAGCTGTTGGAAATATTAAAAAAAAGGTAAGTAACTGAATTCTGCATGAAATGACCCCTTATTTGCACTACCTAGAAATCAAGACAATATAAAACGGGTTAAAGTGGGGGTAGTTTCCATATTGAAATTAATAAATTTTGAAATGACGATCATGTTATCATTTAGCACTTTTCAAACGACTAAGAACTTATATTAACTTCTTTTTACACAAATTTTAAGTGATAGTGCCCTCCACTCCATTCCACTCCATTGGACCCCTCTACAAATCTTGAAAATTTCATTTTTTGTTTTGGTAGCCCTTGTGTCTGATGTTCTCTTGTTAGACAACAATTCGCGTGAAACGGAAACCGTTCTGTAGGATACAAGTAAATTGTTCTGTTGGGCAAATTTCGTCAGCAATTCTAGAGGATTCCAAGTTAATCAAAAAAGTTTGTGATGATGCGCACAACTCATGCTATAAACCAACCGTGGTAAACTTTTATACATCTAGGATTGATCTTTTTTTTTTTGGCAAAACTTGTCGCGATATACCTATTGAAATCTTGACATTTAACACGTCCATTTTGGTGCCAATTTTGGTAGTTGGCAGCAACAGTCACGACAACATTGCGTTTGTGATTGCCCAAAATTAACTTCGCAATTGACCGGTTGATTGCGATCGACTTGTTGCCCACCTTTGGTATAAAACATATCCACTTCTCAGTCCAACTGCAGAATTTCATAAGCAAACTGAGTGAATCCAGTGGAATGTTTTATTGACGACCAACTCTTCGCAAACCTACGTTAATGCGGTGTTTGCAATACTTGCGCCCAATCCTAGAGCATTCTGGTTTCTATAGAAATGTATGCCATGACAAAGAATTCATCTTGTAAGAATATACGGGTGAATTGGTCCACCACAATATTGATATTACGGTCACAATCAGGTAGGTTCGTGTAGAAATTGGTGTGTTCACAAGTATTTGAAACAGTAATTTGGTGGTGTACACCACATCTGGCATGGACCAAAGGCGTTCTCCCACAGAAATTGTATTGACTTCTTTTCTCTATATCCAGCGGTTGAAATTGAGTCGTAGAACTATTTCATAACTTAAGCATTGGACTAGTCCAAACTTCTACAGCAGGTACGAAATCTTTAGGACGACCAATTGGTTTTGTCCAATAATCGTTAGTAGTTTATGGATGTTGTAGTTTGCATGAAGGGCATATCATTTTTTGGACGTAAACTCATGCTGTTTGGATGAATTTGAAAAGGGTGTAACCAGAAGAGCATTTAATTAACAAAGAACTACATCTTTTCCCCAGCTTCTTGCATCAACCTGGACTCGTCATTCGAACTAGACTCACTCGATGGATTGTAATTGGGATTGTAAATCTTTGATAGAGTCGGTTGAATGATTTCGTAATTTAACGGTGGGGTTGATTCCCACACTTCCATCAAGTACGAAACTGATGCAACGTCAAGTTGATTCTGTCCAATATTGTTAGTAAGCTGTTGATATTGAAGTTGCATGAAGACCATGTCAGTTTCTAGACGTAAACTCATTCTTTATGCATGAGTTTGGGAAAGGAATAACTGGCGCATTTTATTGTAGGAATTCATTGTTTCCCCAGCTTCTTGCAACCGCGTAGGCTTGTCATAAGAACTAGATAAACTTCATAAATTGTAATCTTTGATGGTGTTGGTAGAAGTAAATTCCCCTCAGAGATAAAATCACGGATTTTTCAACCGTGTGAGAACTCACCAATAATCGGTGGTCCTAAAACATTAGCTTGTGTAACAATTGCCCTTACTAATCCAGCAATGTTTTCCATTTCTTACGTAGTCTAAAATGCATCTGCTACACGCAACGGGATGATTAATAGGTGTCTGCTGCGGACTTATTCGTAACTTTTTTTCAAAAATCAAGCATTTGGTGACGACAACAAAAATATCTACTTTGAAATAAAAGCAGGTTTTAAGCAAGCGCTCCAATACGAGAAAATATTCGCACTAATAAGAAACATCATATAGTAATGACTAGATTAAAGATCGTCATTATTGAACAGTTAGAATAAACCTACAATTATTTTCAAAAAAGAAAACCAAGTTCTGGTTTAGTTGTCATGGAAAACTGACGTATTGTCAACAACGCTAGTGAAAATGCTGTTATACCTCGAAGGTCGAAGATGAAACTGAAAGCTTTGCAACTACTCCTCTAATTTTCCCTATTAATTACTTTAAGAAGACCAATTCGGTTCTGTTTAGGAACAACTAGAATTAATTAAGAATTGGAGTCAGTTACAAGCCTTAATGCAGAAAAAAAGAAACATAATAATAATCAGTACTTGAAACTTAATTGAGAAGTAAGAGAAATTTCTTTAAGTTTATTCCATGTACGTATCTTTACTTGATGTAAATGTTTCGATAATGAAACTGTCAGGTTCATCAGGAATACTGAAATTTGACCAGAAGCATCATTCTCTGACATCCGAAGTTTGTCTTGAACGCTATTTACTAGATTTTGGTGCAACTACAACCAATTCGTTGGAAAATAATTCGGTGCAATGCTTTCTCGTTAGTAACTTAGTAACTGGTCAGTATATGACTTAAGGTTTAGATACAACAATTTATACGCCTCCGCCGGAAATGACATTATCGAGAAAGGTGGCCATCATTGCGAAAAGCACGCTAGATACTGGTGGAACTATGAAAGATGATAATTTAGCCGAAGATTCTTCTTCAAATCCATCAGAAAACGCTTGGCTGAAATTCTTAAATTCTCTTCTATAATTGAGTTTAAGGTGACGTAAGGCAGAGAATATTGTCTTTCAATATCCCAACGTTTAATTGGGGCGAAAATATCTTCGAAATACTCTACTGACGTCCAAGTGTTCTGTGACCGTGTTTGGTATTAGGGCCATCTTCAAAAAAATTGACTGCCGTGAGCAAGTTACCAACACCGTACTTCCTCCAAAAAATAGGAGAACCACATAAAAAATTGAATTTTATTTTTAAACAAATTCTTACACATTTACAATAACGACTTACAAAATGAAGAAATAAAAACAAACAAAAACTCGAGAAATTAAACTAAACAATAACTTTGGTATAAGAAAAGAACACATGTAAGGCGTTGTTCCCGTTACTCTACGGCTCCTGCATCCCGCTCCTGAAGCCGGGCGTGTACTCCATCAGTTGCACCCTCAGCTTAGTCGCCAATTCGTGTATAACGTCCCTGAAGATAATCGAATCGATATTCTCGCCGAGCATGCAAAACAGAAACCAATCGCCCATCTTGCCTTTTTTCACGATCAGATCGAGATCCTCTTTGCGGATCAGCCTGAATCTAAACCTCAGCCAGTACATGCGCATCCGCGGCGATAGGATGATGATCACCCGGTAGATGAGGGTGCAGGCGGTGAGGAAAGCGAGCAGGATGAACCAGAACCATAGAAAGACGTATATTTTCTCGTTGAATACGTTGAGAGGCAGTATACAGATGGCGTCGTGACGCTCTATCTCGCCGGAGACGCCGTATTTATAGAAAGTGCACTTGGTCATGCGCGGGAAGATCTGAATCATTGGATCTACCCGGTCCTCTTGGTCGCTGTCCATGAACTGGATCACGTCTATGCCGAAGGTGAGGAAAGCTCCGTCGAAAAATCTATTCATGAGGAACATTTGCCCTGGAAATAGGAAGGATATTATTTCAGAATTTTGTTTTAAATGCAAATGTATCGTAAGCGCCTTATTAATAAATGGTAACCTTAACTTGATAGCGATTTCAATCCGGTGCAAATTTAAAGCGCAAATCCGAACTACGCGTCTTTCAGGACATGCAAGTGCAAAGTTACAGCCAAATCATCGCTAGTTAAAGTTTCCTCAAATTTTCAAGATGATACCAACATTTTCAAAACATGCCAAGTATACGTGATGGAATTATGACGTTTCGTTTCACTCGAAAGGCTTACCTATAACATTGACTAGAGCCAAAGCCTCGCAGATGATATATTTATAAGCCCACCAATTGTGGTACTGAAAATTCTCGCAGAGATAATCCAGCATAAGTCTTTTCTTCAGTTTCTTTTCGGTTTCGGAACAAATTCCTATATCTAGATCCATCATCAGGGCGTGGATCTTTCCGCCCTCCCAAGACTTCCATAGCCAGCGCGGCGTATAGAAGAGCAGAGCCTGAAACAAAGTTTTTCTCAGTTAAAATTCTGATGTAATTTTCGTGAAATTCAAGGCCGGATATTGAAATAGAATAAACAGGAATGACACGAATTATTATCTCCCGTCTCGCCTAAAATCGGTGCTGTATGTTATTATAGCGGGATATGTTTTAATTGGCCGCAATTTTATTATTGCAATGAAAAGTGTTTTGTCGAAGTTGTAGTGTTTTAAACGTCATAATGTCGAGGAAGTTATGAGATTGTTTGTGTGCTTTGGCTATCGTTCGTACATGACTAAAATGATCACATAATAATATTAGCGCGATAATAATTTGGTGTATTTTTGACTTTATAGTAGAATATCGCAACGGTAATGATGATGAAGTTGCAAGCATTTTGATGAATATAAAGTGAACATGAAGTTTTGGGAATAAAGTCTGTAGCAAGAATAATTTCTATAGGTGATACGAGCAACTTACGGCCGTAGGGTCCTTATTTTCAAGATCGCTTAGAGTTAATTATTTTGGGTCGGTTCGAAAACTATTTCGAAAGCTGTACATTTTAGCTCTCAAAGATGTATGTATGAGGATAAAATACTAATTGTTTACAATTTTAAGAGCCCAGGCAGGTCTAACTTTTTGCCAATAATAAGTGAAGAACCAGCCGGTTTGCAAATTTGAATTTGGAATACCACATATTCGACGCGGTAATTAGTTGTCAAAGAGGATTTTTGTAGATTCCTTTGTTATTGTTGCTTCTTGAAGTCCAAAAATGACGGTAAGCCCATGGTCATTTCTCTATTCTTTAATTGAGGTTAAATTCAACAATAAACAAACAAGAGCGAAGAGAATTTGAATGCTCAAATTCCACCGAGTTAGAACATACATGTACATATGTCGATAATATGGTATCGATAATACAAGGAAAGAGTTCTAAAAACTGCAGATACTTCAAGTTGAATGAGGAACATAATCGTTTGCTAAAGACAGGTCATGCAGACATAGAGTTGGACTAGAATTGAACATGCCAACTAAAGTTGAACGGAAATCCTTAAAAAAATCAGAATTTGTGCTCATCAATGAGGCCAAAGAAGGGAATAAATTAAACTGCTGGATCAAGAAACCAAATTTATCTACAGAACTCAAAATTACTTGGTAAGGCCCAACGATCTCTCCTCGAGAGGTCCCAAATTAAGATTGTATAGGACTGGTAGGATTGTTGAATGAATCCGAGAATTTGTAAGATGAGAAAGACGAATATTTAGTAGACGAGTGACGAAAGAAGATTGTATAAGAAGAACAAATAGAAAAGTATACGATATGCTCGACGGGTCATAGACGAAATATAGGTAATGGAGGCAAGAAGATCCAGAGAGAATAGCATTACAACGTGCATAAGAAATTGGACGGTGAGGAAAAAGAAAATCAAAAGAGGGATGGAAAGAAGTAATTTCAGCAGATGTGAAAATATCATATGATAAACAAGGGGAACTAATATATAATACAAGGATTCGTCCACGTCGATGTGGAGGAAGTCTCGCGACATTTCCTGCAGACTTAATTTTTGCAAAGGAAATGGGTTCACTGTTCCCACTGACTGCAGAATAGCAGAAAAATTGTAAAATAATAAATTGATTTTCAACTTACACATTCGACAATCAAAACAACGACGAAGAATATTAAGATCAAAGACCACCATCTTTCCGCATTTGGAACGAAACGAAATCAGTATATGATTCAAACAAAACCAAATTAAACTTATGTCTTATCGTCATCGAACGAAGTGCAAGGCGTGATTCGCCTTCTAACGTGGTGTTAACAATTAGTGCTTTTGATGATTTAATAATTACCAACGATAAAGAACTAGAGGTAGCTCATTGCAAAGAATCTATAGAGATGATCGTAACTCAAGGCAGAAAAGAAGAAAATCAGTTTGGTTGCGAAAAAGTCATCAATGTACTTTCTTGGTTTACTTTGCCGTTATATATATATTAGCAATACAAGCCTTTTGGTCCTAGGTTTCCAGTTTCTTTACTATCCTCCTCCAATTTCCTCTATCCTGCGCTTTCTGTTGCTATACCTCTGCTCCAACCATCCTCACGTCCGTCTTAACCATCTGTAGCCAGTTTGTGGATCGTCCTTTTCTTTTGATTGTACCTTCTCCTTTCATTAAAACTGTCTTCCCTCATCTAACCTTTGCCATTCTTGCTAGGTGCCTCAACTATCTAGCTCTATGAGCTCTAACAATCGGGATCATCGATGGTCTGCTGTATATTTCCCTTATTTCCGCGTTTCCCCCCTTCTTCACTCTTACGCTCCTATCCTCACCCACCAAAACAAATGTTTACCATGCTTTAAGACTTTTGGTTTATTGTGTTTGAAAGGTTGGTAGTCAGCCCAATCTTTCTCATTTTACAAGTCTTGAATTATTCTCCTTAAAAGTTCTTCCAACTCAGCGAAAAACACTACGTCATCATCAACTGATTGTTACCGAAGTGAAAAGCTATAAAAACGATTCAGACCCGAACAAGGATAGGAAGGATATCGGACTGCTTGCGGGTGGTCATCCAAATTATATTTCCTAAACTTACGTTAGAAATTAGTATGTTGGGAAAGCCTAGGAATATCTGCGAATCATCTCAACAAACGTAGTAAACCTACCTCGTTTACAGATCTTTAACTTTTGTTAGCAAACTCGAATATGCGAGCCTAATATGATATCCCATCTACAGTTGTCACTGTATTAAGATCGAAAGAGTACATCGCAAATTTATAAAATATTTATCATTCGGAATCAATGGCCGATATCCTGCATTTGGGGCTGATCTTGCTGAGGTTATGGATCCCTTCAGAATCGATTCCTTGATGTCCAGGCGCGAGCAACATAGTGCAAGCTTTTAGCAAATACTATTTACTGCCCAGATCTATTATCCAAGATTCGCCTCAATGTACTGCGCATTGCATCTGTGGCCACTTTTACAGTAGCAACTGCGAATTCTAATGTGCTCGTAATGAGCAGAAATACCAACAATTTATTCGATGACATTTTTATTTTACAATAGCTTTCATTGGATGGGTTTTATTAATTTTATTGTTATTGTTTGATTTGCGATTGCTTGTAAAGCTGAATTTGTGAAGTTGCACCATTTAGTTTATGGGTATGTGAATGCATTATTTTTGAGGGTTGTCATTACTTCTGTTTTAATATCTTATTTTGTTAAATTTCTATCCTGTTATTAGGCGTAGCCTGTTGGATAATCATTATTATTATTATTATTATTATTATTATTATAAAAACGCGTTCTACAAGGAGCAGAGACGTAGAAGACTAAAATTGGAAATTGCTTGACTGCGTCAGTTTGGATCCGAAACCACTTTCTCTTTAAGTCAATGCCACTATCTGGTCCGAAACACATGGAACATCTTAAACAAGATCAAGATAGGAACAGTCATCTGAGGTGTAAGTTATTTATGTAATATGCTCCAGTCGCTGAAAGAGTATCAGTTCGTTTACTTCACTACCGACTCATCCAGGAGATAGACTTCAAAGATATGATTTCCAACACTCAGTTCGGATTCACACAAAGTCTGGACACTTCCCAAATTCTTCTCTTCGTTGAACACATCAAGAGTGGATTTAACAACCACGAATTGATGGGCGCTGTCTTCCTTGACGTGGCCAAAGCTTTTGTCAAGGTTTCATCTCTGTAAGTCATCTTCTCGTCATCAGTTTCTTCATCCTCATTTAAGATTTCCGGGTTAAATTTCTAAGCCATCGCTTTCGTTTTAGAACCATGTCGTCAGGTGCCCTCAAGGTTCAGCTCTTTCTCTGCTTCTCATCAATATCTTCACAAACAGCTTGCCCAGTAGCCTGGACATCAACCTAGCGATGTGCGTGGACCACGTTTGCATTCTCTCTCGTTCAAGAAGCCCAAGGATGATTGAAACCAGCCGAGAGAGTATGTAATCACTGAAATTGGTAAGATGAGTGGAAGGTGGATAGAGTCACTGCAAGCATAGACGGATTTCTTAGATAACGCATTGTTGCTGGTACCATAGACCAGAGGCTAACGTAATCTCAATATCCTATAACATAAGCATAAAGAAATGGAGTAGCCAACTACTCTATCGCATAAATGAAGAAAATGATTAGAACTCGAAGAAGGAAAAGAAAACATCAGATTTCTTTCAGTTGCAGGTTTAACCTCGCAGGATACAACTTTACACGGTTTTTACCATCGGGGACCTCTTCAAGGAACATGGAGTTCTTAATTTGGATAAAGATGTGTTGGAGATAATGATAAAACATCTGGTAGAAAAGTTCTTTTGGCATGTGGCTCGAAACACAAATATCTTTAGGTGGTATGACGTTGACTACAAAAAAATTATGAAATCGGGATTTCAAAACTTTTCTAGGTCCTTACGTATAATCGCGTCGTAAAAAGAAAGTGTCTCTTTCCACTAACGCCTAATAAACCTTGGCCTATATACGTAGAATTTTTAACCACTTCAAGTGACCGCGAAAACCCACGCACTTAGCGGAAAATCGGACACCTATTTTTACCACTTTAATTAGTTTTTCAGATATATTCCGATCTTCGCGTTCGGACTGTAAAGCCCGCGAAAATAGCTCCTCGCGCACAATAAAATCCGGTCGATTTTTATTATCGGCCGCGAATTGAGCGATCCCGAAATTGAAATAAAATTTTACATCTGTCATAGCGTTTATTTTTTACCGCCGCCAAACCCGATAGTAACCGCGAATTACAACAAATATCTTTCGAGTCCAGTTCAGCCGTAACACTATCGACTTTCATAGCACCGATTTTACTTTTGGAAACCACATAAAATAAAATCATCGACGTTCGTTGTCGGCCTTCGGAAATTTTTCTGAAAAGGTCGAAATCTCGATGCGAAATTGTGAAATGCGATATTTCAGGTCCGCGGAGCGTAAATATTTAGGGAACAATAAAAAACAAGAAAATTTTTCGGCTTTAAAAGATGTCTTCGGCCTTTTAGTAATGATTTACGATTTTCGACGCGTCACTTGTAAACGCGATGGCATCAAAGTTAAAGGGAGCAATGAAAATTTTAGTACGCGTTCGTACGTACGTAGTTATTACAACGGCGAAGACGTGTGTGCTGGCAGAATTTGAGGTTAACGCCCGTCCTATATCAATGTGGAAATGGCATCGAACTATTTTAAGCCCTAAATGTTAAATATTATTATGGATTTAGCAGCGAAAAGGCTTTGAAAATTTGAGTACGTTTTATCCCAAACATTTTGGAAACACTTAGTTGATTTCAAAACCCAATCTCCTACAACACCACTCTGTATCTACAGATTTCTTAGAATTGGGATATACGAGGGTGGGATACAATGTTTCCAATCTAACAAGAAAAATACAAAAATTATGGTATACATTTATTTCATTTATTTACATGGTCTTCTTTTAAAAGTATACAATTGAGCCGTCATTGCTCCAGTGTTCGTCCCCATCCAGGGGCTCCCATACAAGACTGTAAAATAACCGTTCATCGCTGTGATATGACTTCAGCATCGTACTCTTTCTCGCATTTCCTGAGATTTGGAAACTTTTTGAGATTTGGCTGAAGTCCGAAGGAACCAAGTCGATTGAATAGTTGCACGCAATAGGACTTCAAACGTCAGTCCATGAATTTGGTCATTATCATATGTGTTGGGAGTGGAAACGTTGTCCCTATGAAAACGTACCTTCTTCTTTGCTAGATGTCGCCTTCCTTCCTTGATAGTTTGTTTCAACAGATCCAAAAGGTTAGTGTTAGAAAACTCAAGTGGAATAATTCCCACCATCTTAAAAAGAATGCGAACTTAACGTCGCTTACCAATAACACATGCCAAAATTGAATTGATAACTAAACACATAGACCCGTCGTAAATTATGTATTTGAAAGGAAAATATAAACTGACCTGTGGATAAGGGGCGATGTGAATTAGATGTATCGAAGCGTTGAATACAATCTTTGTATGTTACTCTAGAAAACGGTCGTGTCTTTTCCTTGTGCAGTGTTGATTTAGAAGAATTTTCATTTATTGTAATTATCGATCTTTATTTATTGCCCTATCGCAACAGTTAGTACTCGGCGTTAATCGTCCAGCCTTTTGCTAGATATAATCTATTAATAAGGCTCCTCTCGCGTTCCAAAAGACAATGACCATGACCTTTTCCTAGAGATGAGTCACTGTTTGTCTTCTTCTTTTGGTTTTATTCCTCTCGTACCTGTTCGCCGTTTTGATTATTGTTCGGCCTTCGGTGTACTGTGAAAAATGAATCCCGTATTCTTCCACGAAAACAACCACAGAAGTTATGTTGGATTGGACGCGCGGCTAGCCAAACAAGGTTCAGATGCGATCATGCGATGTAGTTTTTGATCTAAAGTCATCACCCACTTTGCTGACGATTTACTAGTCCTTAAGATCTTTGCGAGGATGCGATTCACCCTTTCTTTCGATACGCCAAAACTCACAGTTAACACCTTCAATTTCAATGGGCAATCATTCATAATGTCTTCGTGGCCTCTTGGCCACTTCTTCGTTTGTGGCCGATTTTGGTAGTTCAAAATATTCAGCATCTTCCTTGCTTTAAGAACCAATTATTACAGCTACATTCTCATGGCCATCAATTTATAATTTCGGTTAGTTTCAGTAGCGACAGTTAGAGAAAAATCTAATCGTGCAAGATCTACATGCAGGTAATACAATCACCTTTCGATCTGCAGAGCGACGATTCTGTCTTGCCTGCACTTTACGTGGGCAAAAGAACAAGAAAGAAGGGGGAGTAACAAAGTATCAACAAGGAAGCACACAGCGCCGGCAAAGCACCCGGAAAATGTCCGAAAAAGGCGAAGACCAACGCAATCACGGAAGTGGATTTCAGTTCCCAAGGTGTACTATTAATTGGTGGTGTATTTATTTCCATTATTTTGCAAATGCCAGCAAGGGAAATGAAGTATTAATTTCCGTTGAGGAGGTTTATTCATTCATTCATTTCTAGTATGATCACCAGTAGACTAGGCGCTTAAACATTATGCCCTTTTTACCGATCTCTAATAACACTCTCACTTCAACCAACCTTCAAGCAACTCCATACTCTCCACAAAGGCCATTATCTTGCTCAAGAGAAGCCCGAATATTACCGAAATACTTCTGTCTACGTCACTCCAGTTCTTCACAGATAATTGGCATGCTGATTTCCTCTTGCAGTCCATATCTCCTATATCATATATAGATGCTTTTTCAAGAGGCAGTGACCGGTTACTGGAACTGGTAATAATCCTAATATCTTCTTTGCTTCTACTAATTAAGTTTGAAGTCTGTTGTCAGTGTAAAATTGACTTTCAGTTAATTTCTATTTCTTTCAATGTTCTCTTTGCAACCGTAGCCGTAGATCTCCCGTCTGGTTGAACCTTTTTTATCTTATATAAAGGTACTGGTCCTAGGAAGGTTCCTCTTAAACGCTCCTTGGCTAGTTTATCGGTAATTAGATTGAATTTACTGGTCATGGTACCCCGTTTGCGACTCGCAGAAGATGCCGACCAAACCTTTAAAACCAAAACGGGGTAAAACACGAAAGGGACTCATGCAATTCGCCGACAACAGAAACATCACCCTTCAAACGAGACCTGTTTGACGTGCAATTTTTAATTTTCGTTTCTGGAGGAAATCGGCGGCTTTTCATTCTCTCCTCGTATTCGCCGGGTAATGCTGTAATCAGCATGTTAGTGCTATTATCGAGTTCGATAAGTTTCTTTTCGAAAACATCAGCGATGATATTGGCTGTCACTGGTTTAAACGGAATTCCCATGGTTACGGCGCTTTTTCGATTGTAGAAATCCCCATTTCATGGCAAATAGGTGATGTTAACTGGCTAATTCCATCAGATCCTCTTGAAGACTTTGCTGTTTATTCAAGTCTGCATCCGTTCATCAAGTCATTGCACAAGTAAAGAAGTTCGTTAGAAGTCGAACAAAGAAAGGCGAGAAGTAAATAGGTCTCATCGATTTTGATAGGTCTCAACCGCTGTCAGTTGTAATCCTCAATTGAGAGACATTCTGGCTATCATGGCGAGCATAAAAAGAAAATACTGTAAAGTATCATGCTAGCAACAGGAAAAAATAAATACATCAACCACTAATCGAAATCCGAATCCCAATATTTCCAATACAAATTTCCTGCGAACCGTAAACAGCACGACGCCTCTCGCATAAGCGCGCCCATTACATCATATTAATGAACCATGTATCTTTTAGTGATAACATAAACATAAATCAGACCGGATCGATTCCGATATTTATACATTCAAACATATGAACGTATACGAATACGTACGTATGTATCTGCCCATATCGCCAAAATATAGGTCAGCGCCTGATGGTGGGCGCGCGCCTCGATATGTGCTAAAAATTCGATTTAGAATTATTTTAGTATAAATATTAGCAAAAACTGTTTATTCTAGGTGTCCTAAACATCCAAATAAATCGCGTTTTCATTGCGCCCATGTAATTTCGACCGTTCGCCGTCGGCGAAAAGAAAATGCCAGTCTTTTAGGCGGTTTAGGACTGTGATTTATTCGAACCGAGGAGGAAAGAAGGATGATGTTACGTAATAATTTGTTTTCAAAATTTATAGAAAAGAAGAGAATTGGATTTGAACCGCAACTGAAAGATCCTCTTCCTTTTACCTTGAAGAAATTTGCTTGCGTAATAGGTTTACCTCAACTAATAATAAGTCGATTAAACCTAAACTAGGATATCTTCAACATTTCCAAAATAAAGTTACTACATTTTGCTTTTAGCTTCAAGTCGAGAAAGGATGAACTGGTTTGACCACAGACGAGTAAATAGGAGCAAATAGCATAGAACCAATAAAGATGTAAAAAAGCAAGACAATACAGGAAAATTCAATAATTCCCTATTTCATTCTAGCAGAGAATGACCATACTTTGTGAGATCCCTTTGACACTGATACCAGAGAAACTGCAATTGATACATTCCAAACAATTGAGCTTTAATCCGTCAGGCGTAAGCTAGGTTATTCAATGTTGAGGGTGTGTATATCGCTGCGAAGCTGTTTTACACATTCCAGTACATTTTAAGAATACCATAATATTTCAAATACAATTTTCTCCGATTTTACATCTTTATTTGTTGACAAAAAAATCTAGAACAACAAAAGGAAACTGCGAAATCAATGGGAGGTAAGAAAAGAATATCTTTGAAAACACGAAACTAACAAGTGCAAACTAAACAGTGATGTATACAAAATCGATATTAACTACCGAAGTGAAAATCTAGTCAGACCTGCTAACTGTGAAGAAGCAAAAAAAACCGGCTTTTCCAGGGATTTGGTGGAGTTCGGCGGAGTTGGTGTAGTTCGAGGGAGTTGGTTCGAGATCTTGAAATTTTTTTGTTGGATAGTGAAAAGAGCAATATTCACTCGATGTTCTGCGGTTTGGAGTTTAAGGATAATGCGTGAAATTTTTCGATGGATATAATACATTATTTTAACATACGCCAAATACGATGGACGCCTTTTATGTCTTTTACAAACGACCACCTAGTGGCATTATTAAGATGCGCCATTACTATTTTCGTGAAAATTGACATTCGTTATTATGAAAACAATAGCAGCTTAGAAATCGATCAAGAAGTTAATTAACAGTAAACATTTAAAAAAAGCAATTTTGTGAAAGAATAAAAATGTTGCATAAAGGTTTTTCTTTGGATGATTTTTACGATTTTGGCAATGTCCTAACTCAACAACAATGCATAGAATCGCTTCCCTCAATTTTTGGGAACAAAGCATCATCAGAAAAGACTGTTTGCAATTGGTTTGCAGAATTACGTCGTAGTCGTGCGTCCATCAGTGATGAATTGCGTGAAGGTCGACCAAAGTCGGTTGTTATTCCAAAAAGCATCGATGTTGTGTGCAACATGACTGAAGAAGATCGGCATATGACCTACAGTGAGATGGAGGCATTCTTAGGCATATCGAAGACTGCAATACATACATTCGATTTGCAGGAGTATTTAGCTGTGACAGAGATCTGTTCCCAATGGATTTTGCATAGTTTGGCCGAAACTCAATTGCACTCCTTGCAATTGGTATTGTATTGTATTGTATTGTAATGAGGTGGGGTCTGGCCCAAAATGGCACTTTTGCACTGCGACCACGTTGATCTATTGTGCTTCCTCTTGTTTGTTTTATTTATTTATTTAATACGCTGAGGAACATGATCAGCTCCTTCAATGAGAGTGTAAATAGGTCCTCCTTATTCAGCGTATATGCATGTAGTAGTCTATATCTCCTGTGGCCTAGTGCCCCACAGTTAGTGATCAAGTGTTTCATTGACTCCTCTTCTTCACCGCAGTATCTGCAAGTGTCCGTGTTGGATAAGCCCATTTTGTGAAGGCGCTTGTTACAGGTATAGTGGCCTGTGAGTGCCCCTGTCAGTGTTTTTAAGCTTCCCCTGTCCAGTTTTAGGGCGAGGTCTGCCCTCCTAGCGTCGAAGCTCAGAATTTTTTGGAATGTTCCAGCCCGCTGGTCTCATTCCAGTGTTTCATTGTAATGGACGCTGTCCATTTCTTTATCTCACCTTTAAGCAGACCTTTGTTAAACCCAAGAGGTGGGGTGGGTCCAGTAAAGTTTCTCTCAGCCCCTTTTTTGCGCAGATGTCTACCATCTCATTTCCCCCGTGCCCCTCATGTCTTGGCACCCAGACCAGAGTGATCTGGTTCTGAGTGGCCAGGCCATTAACCATGTTTTGCAATTGGTAAGTCCAATTGTCTAATTGCATTTAAGGTTGGCAGTCAATGAATTTGACAGTTCTGTATACATCACAATTTAGTATGCACTTCTTCTTTTCGTATGTTCAACGTGTTTTTTTTTCTATGGTCTTCACACTCATTTTCTGGTTCCACTGCTTCAAATAACTCCGTCTACAAAAATCGGGTTGAATTCGAAAGCAATTCCGAAATTCGATGTCACCGTACTCTTACCATTTCCCCGCATTCACCATGGCGTACATTTTGCATTTTCCGTCGACTAATTTAAATTCGTATTATTACAGGGGCTTACTACGTTTAGGAAACTATTTTGGGTGACAGCGTTCCGTAATTTCTTAAGGACCTCAATTTTTTCGATTGAACCACCGAATGATTAGGGCGTAGAAATTTTCTATATGTTGGTGATTGTTGTCGCATTTCATTTCCATTTGGGTCCGTTGAATTTTGAACATTGCCATTGCTAACAAATCTTTCAGAAAATTTGCTGAAGATGCCAAGCCTAAAATAGGACAGTGAAACCGCCGTAAAAACTTTGGGCTAACGCCACATGCACCTTTATTGTAACAAATTTCAACACAACTGCAGAAATTTCATCAACGTCTTGTTGTATTTCGAAGTCTTTGGAGTATCATCATCATGTATTATATTCGAGTTCTAGCAAATAACGAACATAAACTATTATTCTTGTTAAACATTGGTTCGCAAGTGCTGGCTCTGGCATCTTAAAAGGCTACCATTTCAAGCACAAGAAAATCTTAGCTGCAAACTGCTTCGCTCTCAAGTAAAAATGCAAAGCACTGAAAACACTTGCGCTTGGAGAAAGACTTCGATAAAATATACACAATCATAGAAATCAGACAGTAATAGCTGTAGAGATACTTCTGGATCCCTAAAGAGAAGAGAAGAAGATACTTTTTGATGACCAGAATCAAAATTTAGTCGAGCCTTAGCTGTATAGATAGCACCAAAACTAGCGGTAGTCTGTCGATCTTACCCAGGACCTGACCAAACTCTTATTTCTCATTTAAACGTAACAGAATTCGACCGCTTCGACCAGCTTAACTAGAGAAAATAAGTAATTTTGTTGTTTCTGAAATTGTCCTATAATTCGTCGGTATACAGAAGCTTCTGGCGTCTTCTAACACTCATCCTGAGAGGATGGCCAATGCGAGTTGAAGCACTCCATTGATCTAGTGAGCTATAAATTATACGAAGGCACCTATATCTCTATGGTATAGTAAATAGTTAACACTATTATTCCTATCTAGCTATTCATTTCTAACAAATCACGGAGCGCAAGATATCACATTATTTCACGCTCTTCTACATCTGAGATCTTGCCACGATGGGCCAAGAAATACTCCCATACGTAAGCATCGGGCTTAGGTA
This sequence comes from Chrysina gloriosa, assembly GCA_038088585.1. Classification (NCBI taxonomy): domain Eukaryota; kingdom Metazoa; phylum Arthropoda; class Insecta; order Coleoptera; family Scarabaeidae; genus Chrysina; species Chrysina gloriosa. The sequence continues at coordinate 20,542,803 of CM076093.1, read as the reverse complement.
AAAGTCACATGAAAGGGGCTTTGTCTTTAAAAGTTGATTGGTCTTCCCACATAATAACTGATAGGAAAGCTAACGCCTGTAGCCATACGATCTAGAATATGTGTTTCTAAAGCGCCAGTTTAAAATCCAAAATTCAACTGCAGGTATCAGACAGAAGTGTTCCAACAAAGTCGTGTGTTGCCAGGAAGGACGATGTTATCGGGGAAAGATCTTCTTTTGGTGCAACGCACTTCAAAGCATTCGTTCTCGTTAATGATAATTCTCCATTTGTCAACTAATATAGATATCTTCTCCTCGGCTATCTATTTTTGGAGAAATTCGCACAACCAAAGGAGGGTCAGAAAAATAGATTAGTAAGAGCTGCAGAATGAGTAAAGGATTCCCAAAAACGGCCGACAGAATGGCTCAAATGATGGAGTGAAGCTGAACTTGATGACAAAGATTCGACCTGACAGGTAAGTGTAAGTACCACGCAAGAACTTGGTCTTAGTTTCCTTTCGGGTCGTTTTAAAAATTAATCCATCGTGCTGCACGTGGTCAAATGCACTATCGAAGTTTGGAAATGCATCTTTGGCGGTTCTTCATATAGTTTACGTCACGCAAAACAGTTTGAGGTCATTTGCCAGTTCATCGCCAAAACCAAACTGCACTAGCTAGATCAGGCATGAACAACCTTTTTTGTAGAAGTTCTATGCTGCGAGTCATCTTGAAAAATATACATTTCTGTAGTATCCTTATGATTCATTATGAATTAAGTTTAGACGGGCCGTGCTAATATGCAACGAAAGAATTCAGTAGCGGGCCGGGCAAATCTTGCTCGAGGGCCGCATGTAGCCCGCGGGCCGGAGGTTGCCCATACCTGAGCTAGATAATCAAATGATCCAGCACTTCTTGGCGGAGAAAAATGTCTTTCTAATTAAAATCTTTCTATTCGTAACTTTTCTACGGTTTACCGTGTCTTTCTTACAATTTGAAAGGTGGCTTTTGTCCCAACAATGGTACTCAACTGGCTAAAACGTCAAGCCTGGAAATTTTATGCACCAGCGTCGGTGGTTTGTAACAATACCAGATATCTTGCCAGAATTGGTAATATCGCTCAATATGTACCAATTCACGTAAATTGTACCAATTATTTTCAAAATAATCATGAAGTAGAAAATATTATGAAATAAACGAGACAACGAAGATGATAGCAATACAACCACGTGAAGGGAATGGATAACACAAAAGCTGCAAAAGCGGAAATCAACAGATAAAAATCCGAAAAGGTGGAAAAATCGCCAATCGTCGTCGAAGATTAAAAGCGTAGTGTAAGTTAAAGATTAATTAGGAGAAGAAACGAAAACTTCCATTATTCTCTTACATCAGGTAAGTTTTCTCTTTTTCTTTCAATCATAATGCATCTTTTTTGACAGTCGATGTACGAAACGACGACAGCTGAAGTGTACACCGTCCGTGCTTCCGTATTTTAAAAATTTATCGAAGAGTGACAAAACCTTGACGGTCGTTGCACCATCGACTTTGGCGCGTCGCCAAAAAAAGGAAAACAGCACCAGAACACCGTCGTAAACCATTTACGCCCGTCCAAAGCGGCCGGGCCGGCTGCCGATTTCTTCTGTAAAAATTACGCGTACTGCATCACTGTAAAAGCCGAGATTGGATCAGGTCTATTTTCCACTACACAAAAATAGGTTCGTTTAACAAAAAGAAACATTTATGGGGAATGGAGAAGGAACAAGTGACAAGCTGTCCTCCTCTCCAATAGGGAATATTTTCCAGGTTCGTTCTACAAATCGTTTTTTACCAAATCCGATGAATTTGGTCGGTTGCTTCATCCTCTACAAGTTGTACTCAAGTTTGTTCAAAATCCTGTAATTGACATATTTATTTGTTGTACTCAAACGTCTATTTCTGTACATACTTAATACAAGTGTGTTCTTATTTTGCAAAATTTGTACTTTTGTTTGGAAACCTTTCTTCGATAATACTCGAAATCTTCTTCTGTTGCCTCTTCTTTATTTCATATACAATTAGGAATTGAAAGATATTCAAAATCACACTTCTTCGTGTTTTATTTTCTCTAATACTGCTTTTCCCTACGCAAGTATTATAATTATTTTCGCATTTATTACGTCAACTAAAGACAACATCGGTCTTTTAGCGCTGCCTCCTCACACCTTCCGAAATAGATTTATTTATATCTATTTCGTAAACGCTGGTCTAAGAAGAAACTCTACAAAGTAATGCCAAACAACCTGTTCTTGACGATCTGAAAAGGAAAGACAAAACAGCGGCAATGATTTTAAACAAACTGTTTACGCGGACGCCTATTCTTAGAGCAATGACATATCGAGAGCAAAGAGAACGTTGCTTACTTTAGGTCGCGCCGAACAAAAGGATCCGTTTAACTTTTTAGCGATGTATTATTTAACAGAACTGGCTTTCGGTTAAAGATCGCACTTCGTTCCTTGTTCGGTGAAGAAACTTTGGATGTTCAATTACTCGAGCGGTTGGTCACCTTTTGTTCTATAACTTAAACGAGTGACTCATCTTTTTTTTGGCAAAACCTCTTCTGTGGTCCCGAAGGCGTAAATTAAAGCGATGATAAGATGCACAATAAAAAAAATGGAATAAATTTTTATATTAAAGTTGGAATCGTTACTTATCAAAATTACCACCTACAATCTGACTAGTCTGACTAATTTTACGAGCGTATTAATTTTTCTAACATAAAAAGCACATAAACTTGTTAAAATAAGTTTTATAGAGACACTTTCAAAACAGTAATTTTTCTTCTTAAATAGCGGCGCCAGCGTTAAAAATCTTTGGCGTCAATTTCCACCTTACTCACCGATAAAAAAATCCAATCAAAGTTACAAGCAAAAAAAAAATTACTCGCCAGGTTTCCCAAGATCGACGGGACCAATTCTAGACGACCTAGACTAATCTAACAGAGTTTAGTCTGCTGTAAAATGCCGCACGTCAACGCTTGAGTAATTTTTATCTTGTCGGGGACACTTCGTTGGGATATCAGATACCGATTTGACGTCGCGTCTGGCGCCACGTCTAGCTGAAGGCGTTGCATCGAAATAATTTATCAAAAAATTTTCTGGGTAAAATAAACAACGCGACAGATGAGTCAGGTTGTATTTCAGTTTGGGTTGGGGTTGTCCTGTTTAACGTAAGATGATGAAATAGCGTTTTTAAGTTTAGATTTCATCGGCATTGCTAAATATACCAGAAGGAACAAATCAACTGAACTTTCGTACTTCGTATCCTTACCACAGCAATTTCGCTAGGTCCAAATACCCGACCAAGAAAAATTAAAAAATGGTTGGTTAAGTGGAATACCGTCACGCCTGTGAAATAGGGGAAAACTCTCTTTCTGTTCTCCACATACAATAACAATTTTTTTCTTAAATTTTAAGGTTTCTTTTAGATAACGCTAAAATAAAATAATGTTCTGAAAATGTAACTATTATTTCCAAGATTGTTGTTTGGTTGACCTGTTAGTGCGAAAAAGGATATCTAAAAAATAAGTAAAAGTCGCGAATCGTATGTGTATGTATATTAGAGCATCCCTTATTAAGGACTAACATTCTCTTTTTGTTTTAAAGTTTTCGGGGTACCCGCCCATGGTTTTCTATTTTAATTGAATATAACTCACTAAAAATTTTACGCCCCTACGACCACGCTTTCCCTAAGCGACGGAGCTCTAAAGATGGAACTATGCGCTTTTTCCTATGATCTGATGATGTTTTTGGACCTGCAATTTTTTGTTTGTTTATTTTTATGATGAGAAGATATACAACGTGTCCCAGATAACATTTCCAACATGGGGATCTCGCTTATTGTAAAAGATACAAGATTGGTTAAATTAAACAAATTGTTCCTAAGGACTAATGAAATTATATAATATTCTTCAATTTCCAAATTTCCATGTATTTTAGGATTTATGGTGAAAAAACGAAAAATGTCAAATTTCATTTTCTTGTAATAACTTTCTTGTTCTAGTAGATATATAATTTCTTTTCATATTTTCTTAAAATACTTTTTATATAGAATTTAAATATCGACTTGGATTTTTTTTTGCACTTTTCGCTTTTTAGTTATGATCCTTAATTTAATTTTTTCTAATAGAACGTCAAGTAGGCTTTGAAATAATTGAACGTGTTTTTTCATCCTCTTTACAATGATATATCACATGTACTATCTATTTTTATTAATATTAAAGAAATTTGAAAAAAATGTATTTTATTAATTTTATTTTTTATTAGTCTAACAAAAAGTAGGCTGTGAAACATGAAAACATAGTAGTTCAATGTCACTTAGAAATTATTCTTTCCAGAATAATTGTGTGTCAGCAATTGCTTCATTTACTAATACTAAAAATTTGATATGTTGAGTTGTTACATCCTTTGTCATAAAAACAGTGCAGAAACTGAACGGATGTACTCGAAACTGTATCCTGAAAGAAGGCGGCCCAGTCTTCGTACGTACAGAAATTTGGTAGCTAATTTAAAAGAATATGGTTCGTTTTCAAAACCTAACAGAAATCCGCAATTAGTGAATGACAATGTAGCATTAAATGTATTACAATCTGCTATTGAAAGTCCTTCAACATCTGTTAGAAAAATTGAGCACAATACTGGTATTTCGAAAAGTACAACACAAAGAATTTTAAAGCGTCACAAATATCATCCGTATAAGTAGACCATTCTACAGGGACTTAGAGATGGAGATCAGGAGAGAAGAGTACAATTTTTCCAATGGTATGTTAACCAATGTGAGAATAATGATAATTTTCCTGCTACAATTTTATGGTCTGACGAAAGCAGATTCACAAATAACGGTCTTTTTAATAGACGGAATGTTCACTTTGGGACAGAAAGAATTCTCACGTTCTAAAGGAAAGTCGACATCAAGTGCGATTTGGTTTTAATGTCTGGTGTGGTATTTTAGGCACTAAACTTATTGGGCCCATATTTTTTAACGAAACACTAAATAGTGTAAGGTATTTGAATTTACTACAAACTGAATTGGAAAATAGACTTAATGATTTACCATTGATTGAAAATATTAACACCCACAAGATGGCGCCCACCATCCCCCACCCCACAATTCACACATAATCACCGAATACCTTAATAATCGTTTTCCAAATTTGTGGATTGGTAATCGAGGACCGATTTTATGGCCACCTAGATCTCCAGACTTGACGCCCTTGGATTTTTTGTTTGGGGCTACGTAAAAGATCGGGTGTACGTGAAAACATTTAATAATGCCGAAGATCTACGTGAAGCTGTTCTTGCAGCATTTGGTAGCATTACGCGCCAACAGCTACGTAATGCGATTACGAATACGCAGGGCACAATTATGTTTAGAACGGAATGGGCAATTGTTTGAACACCTTTTATAATTAGATAATTACCTCCGTTATTATTACCTGTTTGACTATCTTTGTTTTCTATTATTTGTTGTCCTCTTGTGTACCACGCCTACTTTTCCTTAGACTGTTTAATAAAATAAATTATTTCCATTTTCTTTAATATTTTTAAAAATAGATAGTACATGTAATATATCATTGTAAAGGGGATGAAAAAACACGTTCAATTATTTCAAAGCCTACTTGGCGTTCCATAAGAAAAAATTAGATTAGGGACCAAAACTAAAGAACAAAAAGTGCCAAAAAGATCTTAGTGGATATTTAAGTTCTACATAAAAAGTATCTTAAGAAAGTGTGAAAAGAAATTATGTATCTACTAGAACAAAGAAGTTATTACAAGGAAAAGAAATTTGACAATTTTCGTTTTTTCACCATAAATCCTAAAATACATGGAAATTTGAAAATTGAAGAATATTGTATAATTTCATTAGTCCTTAGGAACAATTTGTCCAATTTAACCAAACTTGTATTTTTTACAATAAGCGAGATCCCCATGTTGGAAATTTTATCTGGGACACGTTGTATAAACAATCAATATTACACGTTCAGAATATTAGTTCATAAAATATTTCCTTTTATTTTATTTTTTTTTTATATACAATTTGGATAGAGATTGCTGTGTTCTTGAACACATTGCCATAAATATTGCTTTTATTCTTCTTGCGCTGTTAAAACTCCATGAAATTGTTGCATGAGGTTAACAGCTCTTTCAGCGCTGTCATTAACTGCTTCCAACTGAATCAGTTTGGTTTTAGCTTCTAAAAAGGATGTACTTCTTTCCCAAATTGATTCATTGTTTATTTTCAATCGACAAAATAGATCATTGCTTGTTATTGTAAAAAAATCGTGCAGTTCTTTATCTGTGTTAAAAAAAAAAGAAGAAAATTAGTACCATATCAAATAAGTTATTAGTTAGGAAAAAGCGCAATTTGCATATGCCAATAATCCATAAGGAAATTTAAGCTTTGTCAATCGCAAAGCTTAAATTTTCTAACAGTTATGAATAAATACTGTAAATTTCAATCAGTTCTAAGCAGATATAGAGACCAATAAAGGCGACTGTGAAATGGAAGCAAGTCACATGAATTATCAAGGTCCATTTTAGGGACTTTATTATATATCGGACGTCAATTTGATGAAAATCAAAAGCAAGGCACAACATGGCGCCCTTAGGCCCAGTTTTACAATAAGATATTAAGCTAGATTCAACTTCTAGCCTGCCTCGAAGTTGAACTATTTCGTTGTATCAAGTTAACGATGCCCGCGTACTGTTCATTGTTGTTAACCTGCATTTTGGTATATGGGTTGTATATACATGATACAGCATGAGGCTGGTGGGACAGTTGATGATAAACTGTACACTCATTATAATATTCAACTAAAAAAATGCTTCTTCTTTTTATTAAGCATAAATGATTTTAACCCCACCCCCACGAGTCACTTTATTTACTACATAAATAAGACCTCAGGAATTCATATACAGCGTTAGTTAAAAGTGTGGAGACGGCGATTTATTGTCATTAATATTCATTTTAGGAAATTACGTTCAATACAAAAGCTTTTATGAAATTGCTAATTTCCAATAGTTTTTACAAGTATTTGTTTATTATAAATATTCTTGCATGTAGTTATTATAACATTTCGTTTGTTCATAATTTTTGAAAACAACATGAAAACCACAAATGGTGGGCTTTGAAGGGAAGAGAAAAATGTCGCGCGACGAGACTCGAAACAGCGATCTCGTGAGTATGTATCATATCTAGTGGATTTAGCTGGCAGGTGAAACCTCAAAATCGATTATCTCGATAATTTATGTACGATGCGTCGAACTACTCCGAAATATCCTCCAAACTACACGTACCATAAATATAAAAAATTACAACAATCCGATTACCTTACCTTCCCTTGTTAGATGTACCTAACATTTATTAAATACTTGAACCAATGTTTTCTTGTAAAAATGTTATTAAATAAATTTAAAAAACTAAAAATACTATATATACATATATACTACTAAAAAAATGCTCGAATCGAATGATAGAGTAAAATTAACAAGTAACTCAAAAATAATTGAAGAAAGAAAAATTGAAGCGTTCTAAAATGTAGATATAAATTTCATAAAAACTTTTGTATTAAACATAATTTCCTAAAATCGTCTTCATACTACAACTAACCTTGTATATTGTGTGGTAGGTACTGTTTAATTCTGTAACGTAGTCCCACGTATCAAACTTTATGTAAAGCTTATGTGATGTCTAAGAGTGCAGCAGAATAAAATATTTTACCCTTAATTGTCTACACTTGTCTCATCAATCACTCTGTGGATTTACTCGCTGGCCTCACGGTATTGTCTAAAACAAAGTTGCTAGTCAAGCGTTAGTTTCGGATTTTGGCAATTTCCAGTATTTTCTTGGTTACGAGCCTTTCAAATACGTCATCTACTTTCCTCGCAAAGGGCTTATCGGATCGTATATAGCAACATCAATTGTTGGCTTTCCAAGGTTGTAACAACACGATAATATGTGCCACTCGCACATCAGAATGGAAAGAGACTATATCTAATGATAGCATTTGAAATTTCAGCAAAAGCTTTAATGCCAGAATATAAAAGCTCCGGTAGTGTGTTTTCCGTCGTTAAATCAAACCCTAATGTTTTGTTTGGATCTATTTCGTTTTTGATTATACTTTCTATTTTAGATGCGGTATCTTTCCTTACTGACGAACACATCCGATAATTATAGTATTTCCAAGCTTTGCTGAATATTTCTTTCTTCTTCTGTAGATACCTCAGCAGGGAAAGGTTGGAAAACGCTTAACGTCAAGTGCTTATCTTTTCTTTATTATCTTTCATCAATATATCATTAAAGTCTCTTATGAAATACATAACACCACTTCTTTGTACCCTTTCTTGTCCATCTATACAATCCCCGATAGAAGAAGAAGAAATAATGGCAACTGCACAAGATGATTCCATTAGTTGAAGTATTTGTTTTGATATTTTAGGTTAAAATTGAGTTTGAACCCTTACCAAGAATGCTACTGGTTACTCGAGGAAGAAAACGCGAATTTTTTATGGAATTCGACAAAAGGGGTACACGATTACTATGTAAAGATCCAATACATTCCACAATTGAAATTCGAACGATTTTACGAACGCAAATGTTATGAAATCACGGGCCATATGGAATTTCATTCCTTCCATTACAGAAACACGAGAAAAGAACACAAGCAAGTTCCCCGTAAGCGATCTGGGGCAGTTAATTCTCTAGTTAGTTATAACTAAATCCTAAAAATATCTAAAAAGACGAGGAAGTGACGATAAGTTCAACGTAAATAAATCGTCCTAAGTCGGTAGATATCTCGGGAATATTTAGTACTGGAAACGTGACGGCCATACAGTTATCATCGTGTTAACTGTCGTGTCTTTAAAAAAACAACTCGTTCGGCTTTAAATCCCAGAGGAGTTATTTAAAACCTCTTTGAGCGCGTTCGCAGAACGTGGATCTGTTAGAAAATGAAACGAAACAGATGAAAGAAGGGAACGTGCGATGGGAGGTTTGCGACGAAATAGGAAGGAAAGAACGAAAAGAATTTTTTCTCGATTCGGTAAATAAGCGAATGGAGCTAATAAAAGCGATTCGAAAACGCTTGAATATCGCCGATAAATCTTCGTAAATGCATACGTTAAAAGAAGGAAATGTTCTACTAACAAATGTATCCAAATAATTTCCGTAGGAAAACAAATAGATCAAGTCAAACTTAATAACGCGCTTAATTCGAACGAGACGCATTGAAGGGAGGATACATATTTTTGTTAATGAACCGGCGCGTATAAACAATATTCATGTGTATATACGAGGCTAAATGAGTAACGGATAAAACAGCCTATCTATATCTATATATTTGACATGTGCTCGTTTATTTTAAACGGCGGTCCGCTTTTTTAGATGTTACAACGGGTTATTTTCGGGCGAACGGCGCGCGTAATTCTTATAAAAATCGCAAAATAATTCACTCCTCCTGTTTATGGCTCTCCGTGGCATCTCCAACTTCAACAGGAAGAAGCCTCCCGGATAAAGAAGCGATCACGAACACCACTTTGGCGTTGAGTTTACGCCGAATGTGTTAATGTATTTATAAATCAAATTGAAACGTTAATACAGTTTTTACTCTTAATGTACTTCGGCGCTAATTTATCTATGTACAACACGAATATAATTTATGCTTGAGGCTGCGTTGCTATTTTCTCTCCGAGATGAATAATCCGGCTTAATTAGTCGCATCACGTATTTGGGTCGCAGATTTTGTGTACTACCGAAAAGATAATTTGTTAGAATTGAAATAAGTCTTTTGTGCAAAAGTTCTGAAGGATTTCTTTCAGATAAAAATAGATTCAAATAATGACATCATCGCTGTTTGCTCTAAACGACTTCCTGTATGTTCTTGTCTCGTTTCTCTTACATTCAGTAATAGTAACTAGGATGACGACAGATTTTAGGTTTTGAAGTAAAGAATCGTCGAAGACACAGGAATTCATAGATTTTGTTAAGGTAATAAGAGGTCGTTGAGACTACGCGACATATTTAAAAGAAGAACAAATTGTATTATCCAATGATGCAACATCTAGGATACCACAAGATTGAGTATAAGAATCGATCATAACTAAATCTACTAAAGGAGTTTTAAGGACATGCAAGCCTGTGACTAGGATTGTAACTTCAGTTAAGCCCAACTAGAGGGGCACAATCAAATACATCCCCTAAAAGAGTCGAAGTTTGTTAGCCATCCTGTTAAATATTGATACCCAATATCAAGGTGATAGATAATAACTAAACCAACGGTAAAAGTCCCAACTCATACATTATACGCCTAGAATCAAAGACACAAATTTAACTCGCAGTGCAGCCGTAACATATTCCAAAATAGAACAAACCCTATCATCTAAATATCCGATATCTGGGACACCACCAGATTGAGGATAGGAATTGATCATAACAAAATCTACTCAAAATCTAGGTGTCTTAGGGATATGCAAGCATGTGACAAGTAGCTGTAGCTTCAGTTAACCTCAAGTAGAGGGACACAATCAAATACATGCTCTAAAAGAGACAAAGTTTGTTAGCCACCCTCTTAAATATTGATACCCAATATCAAGGTGATAGATAATAACTAAACCATCGCTAAAAGTTCCAACTCATACATTATACGCCTAGAATCAAAGACAAAAATTTAACTCGCAGTGCAGCCGTAACATATTCCAAAATAGAAGAAACCCTATCATCTAAATATCCGATATCTGGGACACCACTAGATTGAGGATATGGATTGATCGTAACTAAATATACTCAAAATCTTGGTGTTTTAGGGACATGCAAGCATGTGACAAGGAGCTGTAGCTTCAGTTAACCTCAAGTAAAGGGATACAATCCAATAATGTGCTAAAAGAAACGAAGTTTCTTAGCCACCCTGTTAAATATTGACACCCAATATCAAGGTAACAGATAATAACTAAACCATTACTAAAGGTTCCAACTTGTACATTATACGCCCAGAATCAAAAACACAAATTTACCACGCAGTGTAACCGTAACATATTCCAAAATAGCAGACATCGTATCAAATATCAGATATTTGGGACTACCAGATTGAGTATAAGAATTGATCATAACTAAATCTACTCAAAATCTTAGAGCTTAAAGGACACATCAGTTCAACGAGGAGTGGTAGCTTCGGCTAAGCTTAAATAGAGAGGCACAATCCAATGCATGCCATAAAAGAGGCGAAATTCGTCAGCGACCGTATTAAATACCGATACGAATATCAAGATGATAGATACTAACTAAACCATCACTAAATGCTCCAACTCGTACATTATACGCCAAGAATCAAAGACACAAAGAGAAAAAGTTGCAACATATTCCAAAATAGATCAAATTATACCATCTAAGTATTTGATATCTGGGACACCAGAAAATTGGGGATGGGAATTGATCATATATAAGTCTACGCTAAATCTTGGAGTTTTAGGAACATCCAAGCCTGTGACAAAGAGCTGTAGCTTCAGTTAACCTCAAGTAGAGGGATACAATCTGCTCAATGCCCTGAAAGAGGCGAAGTTCTTTAGGTATCCGATTAAATACATATACGCAATGCCAAGGTGATACATAATAACTAAACCATCACTAAAAGCTCCAACTCGCACATTATACGTCAAGTATCATACGTACATATTGAGATATCGCAACAGAAATTTCTCCACTTATGACGGTCCGTCGCCATTCACTCTTCACACCTTCAGTCGGTCTTTGGAGCAATTTGGCCAACTCACCATTCCAACTTCTGTCGGGTTATCCACTTTTTCTCTTCTTATCTACACCCGCTCTTGAGACTGCCTTAATCTTCCTATCTTCTCCCATGCGCACCATGTGGCCGAACCGTATTAACTGCTTTTCCTCTATCACTGGCAGAAACGGCGTCACCTCCATCCTGGCCTCAGTAGCAATACCTATTTTCTTCCTTTTATGAAGACGCGCAATAGAGGTTATTAGTGTTTCTTACCCAGTTGTTCCTCTCAGCTTCCGTATTTTCTGCTAAATGTAACCCAGATCCAAAGTATTTGAAATCACTAACTTGTTTTACTGTACAACCAAGTGGTACTCAATTGGTCTTCTTCTTTATTTATCATCATACCTTCAGTTTTACTCGCATTAATACTCATGCTGTTTGCCGTCAAGACTCTGTTCCATGTACTTAGGTTCTTTTGGAGATTCTCTTTACTATTCGCTACAATTACCAAAAACGAAGAAAATGGTTTTGTTTTGTTCAATTATTCTGTGCAAAATGAGGCTCTTGAACGGTGCAGTAGCGGTTTTGGGAATCCTGTTGGATTCAGAGATGACTTTCAATGAGCATATCGATGTCATGGTAGCTTCTCCCTCGAAAGCCATGGGTTTTGCAATTTACCACTCTGAAAAATTTACGCAGTCGTTTACCTCGAAGGTTCTATACTGCACTTTAATTCGCTCCAAACTTGAATACGATGCATTTGTGTGGAATTTGATCTACGACGTCACCGAGAAAAATTTGAAATACCTTTGGTTCAAAGTAGATCGTACGCACCCCGCCCAATGATTTCCATATGAAGCTTCAGTAACAAAATTTTCTGCGTCATTCCTGGAGCTTAAAGGGGAAAAGATTGGACAGTCGTTTCTCTACAGACTATTGCACAACAAGATTGTTTTATCTGAACTATTGGAAAATCTGAATTTCTTGGTTCGAAGGCTATCCCCATGAAATGTTTCTACGTTTTATACCATTCCAGCTCGGACGGAAACGTGTTAGTAAAGTCGCCGGTTAATTTTATGTGTTATGTGTGTAGCGGTCTCGGTGCCAGATGCGACATATTTTTCGATTCTTTGCCTCAACTGTTGCAAACTTACTGTTCACAAGCAACACTATAATTAAAATCTGTTGGTTAAATTCTTCTCGCGTATTCGGTATTTTGCTCCTACCTAATTTTGGAATTTTTACTTTTAATCTATGCTCTCAATAGTGAGAATTGTACTTTTTCTTTATATTAATTACCTTGTCTATAACTTTTTAGGAATGCATAGTACCTATATTCATACAATTATTCTAGAATTGTTTCTTCGTGAACTGTTGGACAATAAAGATAATAATTATTATTACTACTATTATTATTATCTCGGACACCTGCAGGAGTTTGTAAACACCCAACTTTATCCCTGTCAGTCCAAGAATCTAAGGCACAAATATACTTCGAAACGTAGCCTAATGTTTTGTTTGGTGAATTTTCCTTATAGTTAGAGGTCGAAGATGGTTTCAGAAATATAAAGAGCTAGAGTAGCATTTGCACAATTATTGGTGCCTGGACGCCCAAGGGTTCACGGTACAATTATAGAATTATGAAGAAGGTAATGATGAGTTCAAACATAATTCGTAAAATATTAAAAATAATTGACAAAGAACTAAAAATAAATTGCCAGTGCCTTTGGCGGCATATGAGTACTAGAAGTTCTTCTAGGATTGCTTGACCGTAGTATAAGAGTCCGTGACAGAATCTATCATGTCTTTTGGCCTACAAAAAATATTTAGAAACCGCTGACCTAGAAAATATTGTGCCATTGTTTACAAATAAGAACAATGTGCTTCCAAAAACTAAAACACGTTACAAGAACTTCAGGAATTGCAGCTAACACTTTGAACGACAATTCAGTCCGAAGATCTTTAGCCACAAACCAAAAAATGTCTCTGAAACCATGTGAAATCACACTAGCAACAAAGTAACTGCTACCAGTGCTTGTTCTTGCAATATTCTTTTCTTTTAAGCTTGCAAATTTACGGTTTTAGACAATATCAAAATGCAGTCCCGTAGTATTCTGTTTTGTATGTTTCTACTTTGGTTACAAATCGAAAATGTCCAACATAAATGGCTGGAAAAAATAGAAGCAATATTGTGCTATTGCTGCAGAACATTCGTAAATGCAGAAGTTGATATTTTTTAAACTAATTCTCTATATCGATGGCTATGAATTAGGAGATATCTAATTGAAAAGGTCAGGCAGCACCACAAACAAACTAGTTCTTACAAAATATTTTGACCCATCCCCCAAAACCTTTCGTAACAATTAGTCTAATTGTGACATTTTTTGTTTGATTTGGTCTTTATGTGTTTTGAAAATGTAATTCCTGTTGAGGAATTTGAGAAAAGATTTACATTCTGCTGGATGTCCAATCTCTTTTCAGAAATTAAGCCCTCTATGGATAGTTTAAGGGTGTTATTCTATACAAGGGCGTTTATGTGTAATGGATGTCATTTTATCTTATAGATGTTGTAGATTGTGTGTGGTAGTCTCTCATTTCTACAAGCTCGCTGTTGGAAGATGTTGATTTCTGAAGATTCGGAACGTAACTGATTGGTGGTCGTTTATGTTTATGTCTGACTTTGGGAGCTGTGAATGGCAAACCTTGAAGTTCTCTATTTTGCTTTTTCATTAAGTTGATGAATTTTTCTAGAGAAGGTCCATGACCTAGTTGAATGAAATATTTGACAAAACTCAAAACTAGATAAAAACGAGGAATGTGTTTATTTCATAAGTGATGCATTCCAGGCGAAATCAAAAAAGTGATTGAATATTCCTGATACCTCAGATTTATTGATAAACCCCTATAATATCGTTGTGCGAAATTCATCGCATAATACGGAAGTATCACTGAACAGTTTCAAAATTATTAAACGGAGCACGGATAGGAATCTCGCCCGGAATCGTTTTTGGACCATTTCTAAGAAATGAACGAGTATTATCACTTCTATTACCGACATTATTGTTGCTTATATAAGCAAATCCCGCCGTTAACTACTTGGCTTGTTGATTTTAAACGTTTCCGAATCTCCCCGTACAATTCGCACGCGCATAATGTTAGAACATGGAAATTGGGTTAAGGTCTGGCAATATAAGCTGGCAAAAACCAAAATAATCAAACAGACGCTAATTTACAGATGCGAATATTAGATTCGCCCGTGGATTAGCTGCAATAGAAAGAAAAAAAACCTATGAAATTTAGATTGTCCCCCTTCCGTGTCGTATTTACCCCTTTTATTCCAACAGTGATAAACTGATTTTGGACACAATAAATCCGGAAATAAACCAGATATCCGTTGATAAAAATCGCCTCGAGACAGGTAAAATAAAACAAACTTCGCTGCGGGTGAAATTCCAAGAAATATTTTATTGAGATCGCGTCATAATTGTTATATAACATTGCAGTTAGTTTATATACAAGCCCGGTAGCGATATTATTATATTTCTGGGTAGACTAGATTGATTTATTAGCTGCTAGTCGCCTTTCCTTTCCGATTGGAAACGAGCAACAGCAGATTCTCAATCCTTGGAAAGATCCATCTCGCGCCACAGGTTCAATAGATTCTATGTAATGTGGATTATAGGTGCGTTATAGCACAGTGTAATCCATACCGGACTCTAAATTTAACTCGAACTACGGTTAATTACATTGCTTTCGTACTCTACACTATGTACAAGTATTTATAGATGGCGGTTGTTTATTATAAATGTGGATGATTTAGCTCGTAAAATTTTCAATGTTCCGTTATCGTAAAATTGCCATTTACAAGCTGAGATGGCGTACTTCGTTGCTGCCAGTATCGTTATAATCTCGCCGAACGGAGAAGTGTACGATTTTGGGCGAATATTTACGTTGGGAAATGTATACGGATATCCCGGAAATGGTGGCCAATTTCTCAATACGTTCGTAGTAAACTTAAATATAAATCTGAGGTAGCACCCCCTTCCATTTGATTTTGTAGAAATCAGAAGTGAATTTTAATTTTTGATAGTAATATTGATGTGACCTGAAAAACATTTGATGGCAATACTTTATATATAATCACGGAGAAATTTTCATGAATAAAGGATATTTTGGACAATTTGTCGAGATCATATCCAAGTTGATTTGGAATTAATAGAAACGCTTGAATTGGGGTAAACAAAATTGCAATCTCAAGTTCTAGAGCACAAAAAGGGTAATAGATAGGTTTCCTTTTATTTGAAAAGAACTTCTACACTGGGAAAAGCATAAACTTAGAATAAACAAATGATGATGAATGTAAACCAGACAAAAGAAGACCATTACCTCGACTCTACGGCGACGCAGCCATGAAATCCTAACATTCCCCAAGTATGTGAAGTTTAAGAAATAGATATAGAAGCCCTGAGAAGAATGAAATAGGAAAAACCTGTGGTGCGGACAAGATAGACCCGGAAATGATAAAACGGCTCAGACCTCTGGGAAAGGAATAAATCCTTGCAAATCTTTTGCAAAGCATGGTATACTAACAGAATTCTTGCGGATTGGGAAAATAGCCTCATCAGTCCTATAAAAACGGCGATCCAAGTCAATACAACAATTACAGGGCAATATGTATATCGATGATATGCTTTAAGGTCTATAGTAATAATAGAAAAACGACTCTCACATTTAATAGGAGATAAATTGGGAGAAGAGCAGGCGGTTTATAGAGAAGGAAACCAAAGGAAATACAATATCCATATCATTAAAAACATCATAAAACGAAAAATTGACACGGGAGAGAAAATCTACTTCAATTTTCTAGAAACAGTAGATATGAGAAGCCCTTATAGATATCTGTCTTAAGAAACTGGAGGTGCCAAGAGAGATGCGTGAAATAACCAAAAGTTTATACTGTCAGATCAGGGAAATAGTACAAATGAATGGAAGATCAGAAGGTTTCGAAATGCAAGTAGGAATAAAACAAGGAAAGAGCTTAGATCCATTAGTATTCATTATGGTAATGGATAAAATCCTAGAAAATTCGAGAAAACTCCATGAAAATCTGAAGACACTGATAGGATAACAAACTTAAACCTTTAATGTGGATGCATTCCTGTACGTCAATGATTTAGCACTAATAGCTGACAGTTATGTGAAAATGGAAAAATTAGCAAAAATATGGACAGAAGAGAGAGAGAAGAAGATGAAAATAAACGTAGAAGAAAGCAAAGTAATCGTGATAAACAACAAAAATCTAACGAGTAACGAGTAATAATTGAAAAAGAAATACAAACAAAGAAGAAACTGTTGACACATACGTACCATTATATCAAAGGACAGAAAAATTGATGATGATATAACAAAAAGAGAACGGAAAAACGCAATCATATATTACGCTCTAAATTGAACCATCTTCGGGAAGAAAAAATAGAAGCAATGATCAAGAAAATAGTATACAATTCAGTTGTAGCATCCACAATAATGTACGCAAGCGAGTCCTGAACATTACAGCATAAACATCAGAGTAAAACAACGGCTATGGAAATGAAATGTTGGAGAAAGATCACGGGGAAAACTGTAATGGATAAAATAAAGAACGAACAGATTAGAAATATGACAAACCAAGAAGATATATTAAACAAAATTGAATGAAGTCAACTGAATTGGTACGGTCACATAATAAGAAACCAAAGAGCCCAACAAAGAAAATAATAGAAGCCAAAATCAACAATAGAAGAAAAAAGGGAAGACCAAGAAAAAATGGATTGAGTGAATAAATGAATTGTGATGGAAGCGAGGGAAGACCATAGAAGACATGAGAGAAATGAGTACAGACCGGACACTATGGAAAAATGATAATTCGACAGTGAGTATTTGCGAGAAGAGGAAGAAGAAGGAGTATTTAAAGTTTAATAATCTTTTATTGTTTTGAGAGAGAGCCTAAATTGGAAGCTTCATATTTAATATAATATTGTATATCTCTAGCCTTTAAACGTAACATTAAGTTTTAGAAAGGATGACCAATAGTAGCTTTTGTTAGAGCATATATTGTCACACTGGTTATCCTCTTGGTATTTCAGATTTTATCGATTATTCAATCCTAAAAAACATCAAGTAACAAATAAGCTTCTGTCTTACAAGTCCTCAATATCAATAACATTGTGCCCTTGGTTTGATTTGCAGAACAGAAGGACACTAAGGGCAACCTAATTTCCGATGAACTAGCCAAGGTTTAACAGGAAGCTTCCTACCACCAGGTCCTGTGGTAATATAATAATAAAAGATACCGCCAGTCAGGAGATCTGGCTATGGCTAGAAAGAGAGCATTCGAAGAAATGGAAATTGGCTGGTGATCAATTCCACACTAACACACTGTTAGGTAGACTAGATGCTAAATTCTGGGCTAACCTAATAAGAAGAAGCAAGAAGGATATTAAGACTTGTACCGTTCTTATAACCAAACACTCTCTCTTGAAAAAGCTTCTGTGCAACATGGGAATGGTAAACGAACCGTATGTATGTAGATAATGCAAACCACAAGGGGAAACTAATATGCATATTATCTGCGCGTATGAGGTACTGAAGGGATTCAGACGTCCTGTCAGCAAGGATGTACTGGAACCTACGAGAATACTTAAACTTCCCTTGAGCCGGAAGGTGGTCTTTGTGGAGGTCACGGAGTTTATTTATTTATTTATTTAACGGGGAAGCTAACAGGATACCCCATAAAGATTTCCGCAAAAGTTACGATACTATATAAACATTATATAAATAAAAATAAAAACAATCTACAAAATATGATTCTAAATTTAAACAAATTTACAAAACAATCTAAAAGAAAAGCGAAGAGAAGGCTATAGTAGTGAGACTCTTCGAGCTACGGCCACCTTGTATTGCGTAAGGGACAAATGAAATATATCCAGGCTGCCTGACCGATTATTGAATTGTTGTGTGACTCTGTAAAGAGGAGAATTTAGCCCCAGATTTGTACGTTGACTTTCAGAATAGAAAGTATTGGATAGTTTGCAATTGGGGCTAGGAACACAAAAATTCAATTTTTGTAACAATCGTACAAGTTATTAACTTTCCTAAAAAGTATAACCAAGTCAGTCATATGCCTTCTACTCTCCAAACGCATGAGACCATATCTATGAAGTCGATAATCATCCGAGGGAGCACCAATAATAAACTTATAGTCTAGATTTTAATAAATTTCCTTTGAACTCTTTCAAGTCTGCTAATGTATGTAGGTATTATAAATTGGGTTCCATATAATACTACAGTAATTGAGAGTGATAGCGACTAACGATTTGTATAGGTAGATTGTACAATCTTTGTTATTAAATGATTTGGCAATTCTAATAATGAATCTCAGATTTTTCATTGCTGTCCTTACTATACAATCTACATGGTATTGGAAGGTCAATTTTGAGTCAAATATAACACCTAGGTCTCTAATTTCTATAACACCTTCAATTACGCAGTTGTTGATCGTATAATGAAATTCATGGAATTTTTTGCGGGTTAGACGTAGAAATTTACACTTACTTAAATTAAGAGGCAATTGATTATTATTACAATATTCGTTGAAATTGTTCAGATCATCCTGCAATTTCAGGCACATCACTAAGATTGTTAATTTTGAGGTATAATTTCAAATCATCTGCATAGAGAGAAAAACCCTGTATTAACAAAGATAAGATGAATGTCATTGATAAATATGTATATTGAAAAAGGTTGGTCCTAGTTGGGAACCTTGTGGTATACCGGATGTGACGTCAACACGCTTAGACCCAAAACCGTCCACTACAACAAGCTGACCCCTACATTCCAAATAAGATTTGATCCATTGTAGTAAATTACCATGAAAGCCAAAATAACTTATTGTTAGTTTATTTATAAGAATAGAGTGATTTATTTTATTGAAAGCCTTTTGAAAATTCGTGAATATAACATCAACCTGTCCACCCGAGTCAAATGTTGAGAGCAGATACAATATAATAAATTTGTTGCAGTCGACCTATCTCTGCAAAAACCATGTTGCTACGGTATTTTTAGGGAGTTAGTCTCATTTACAATGTAGTAATTCACAATTTCTTGGAATAATCTCGCGAAAGCCGGAAGCTTGGAAATAGACCTGTAGTTGGTGTAGTGGTTCATTCACAGAACCACTCTTATGGATCGGAGTGACAAGGGCAGTTTTCCCGGTCGTGAAGAATGCACCCTTTCGAAGAGATTTGTTAAAAATAATATGAAGCGGCGAGGCTAGAGCATCAGCGCAAGATTTGATGGATTTGTTTGAACGAAAGCGAGACTTTCTAGTCTATTGGTGGCCAACTCTAGAATCAATTAATGATGCTTCTTTCTTCTCGTGCCTTTATAACGGATACTCTACTACGCTTTCGAAGCTCCAACTTTCTAGATACTTCTTTCAAAACCTAACCTAGAATCTCACTTCTTACAAACATTAATTTCGCGACAGATACTCCAATTCATTATTAAAAAGTGCATACATATTTTTAGAGGTGCCTCAACTATAAATATCCTGCATTAAAACCGCGCCGCATACGTCAGATTTAATAGCTTCAAGAAGCCGTTCCCTAACAGCTTACATTACGAAACGTCTAAATACTCGATGTCCATTAAAGAATACGTTTTAGGTGCGGCCATAACGGGTAATTTATTAATAACGTAAATCAGATCGGTGCACGGATATTTTTTGATTTTAGCCGCGTATATACGAGTGGATTCCTCAGCACGAACGTATTTATATATAAAACTCGATCGCCGGTGTATGAGCGACTCGTTTCTAAACAGTAACCGATAGCCGGGGACGGTAACGTAAAGATTCGAGTTTACGTTATAGGCGAAACGGGGGAACGTTGAACTCCTGAAAGGAATACGATCGGTATACGCCGCACCGACGAGTTGCGGAAATCCCTCTTCCCGACGACGACGATTCAAAGTCTCAAACGCTATGATATATGTATGTATGTATATTCTGCATACGTACAGTATTAGCGGGTGTGTTTGCATTGGATTTGTAGTGCTGAAAATGTAAGCGGATATAAGCTTACGACATCAGATCATTTGTCACTAAATTTAAGCCGGCTAAATCGTTCAATTCGTAAACGACGCGCGGCGCAGTTGAAATTGTCAAGAAACTTCTGGTTGATATGTTTTGTTTAAATTCGTTTGGTTTGCTCGTAAGCTAAAGAAAAGGAAATGAAATGGAAAAAACTTCCTAGCTCTAGCTCATTTCATAAGGAACATCAATCGGTGCTAGTAAAATGTACGTTTCCCAAAGACAGCAAAATCGAGAACAAAGCCGGCGTAATAAATAAGCAAAATCTAGAACAAGGATAAAAAGCTATAATACAATAGTAAAGTAAAGCACTTCCCTAAAGCAAATAAAAGCAACGCCTGATGAATTTGAAAGAAGAAAAACCGACAAATATTTATAGGAAATGATTGAGGAGTGTCTAATCATCGCCTCAAAACAAAACGAAACTAAAGAAATTAAACAGAAACTACTCTGAAAATCAACATTTATCGTTTTGGCATATTCCTTTCTTTTAAATCTTTTGTAACGTACTTCCAAAAGCTAAATTCAATTTAGATACTTTTGAGAAAAACTGTACATTCTATTTTGTGTCAATACGATTTTATCTTAGGGGCTATTTGTCTATTCCCTACCCCGAGATTTTCGGTCTTATCGTCATAAATAATACCATACTACCCGACAATCGGTGCCTGCAAAATTTAATAGCGTCGATAGCGCTGGTCTTAGTCTTCTGTGGCGATGTCTTCGAATTCTTAAAACTTTGATAAACTTCAGCAGATTAAATCTGAAAGCTTTCTTGAACCTAAATTTGTAAATATATATTAACATAATGGGGTGCCAGTTATAAAATAAATTGAGATATTAAATTGTAATTCGGGTAAAACTTTCCCGAAGAGATACAATACTCTTTCATCATGGTAACCACAAACAGGTACGTTGTTTGCCAGGTAAAGGCGTAAGAAATGATCCTTATTGGTTGAGCTGAGGTGTGGTTCCAAATTAATTTCGGCGTTACTTTCACCCTAATTTATAACAATTTTTATATTTCTATCGTGTATATAGGTAAACATTCTTAATACCTAAGGCATACCGATCGCAGAAATGAAGATCTTCCTGATTAAAAGTATTAAAAATTACATTAAAGAAGACGTTTCTAAAATCTGATTTGCAGCTAAATTGAGTTTTCTTAGAAAAATTCGAGATTGGTACGCTCCAGTTCTCAAATACATCTTTGAATTTTCATAAAAACAAGTTCTTTCATTCACTCATTTGTCAGTAAGCTTGGACACAAAAACGTCAAATTTCATGTTAGTAACAAATAAGAATAAGGAAACTGTGGCTAAAATCTATATATATATATATATATATATATATAAATCAATTGCTGTTCGTTTGTCTCGCTAAAACTTGAGAATGGCTGGACAGATTTGGGAAATTTTGATCTTGAAATATTTGCGGAAGTTCAGGGAAGGTTTAAACGGTGAGAAACATAATAATATAAAATAATAAGTAACGAAAAATACTAAAAACGGCAATTTAATTCCAAGAGAAAATGTTCGTAGCGTGAAACATTTGATGTCTGCTCTTTTTTGTCTTTTTTTTTATCTTTTGCCTTTTTTAGGTGCGTTCAGAAATTTTTCTTTTTCATAGTTGTCGCATGAGGTGTAAAAGTGTCAGTTAGTTGTCGAAAAGAGAAAATCAATATATATAAAAATGGATCGTGGTTCGTTCGGATGCCTAAAACTTGAAAACTTCTGGACCAAATTGGATACTTCCCTTTGCGGGTTTGTTCGTAATTGCTACGCGAAGTTTTAGGAAAAAAGAAAAGTCGAAAAATTCTCAACAGGTTGCGCTGTAGGCGGTCATTCCATTTGACAGCTCAGCATATGTTCTTTCTTAGCTTCGATTTGATAATTTGAGCTGTGCGGTCACAGTTAAATGACTTTCCGATATTTTTATAATTCTTTATTGATTTTCCGAGTGAAATAGTTTACATTTAGAAAATATATCATTGCGAATCTGTGGATTATCCATTTTTGAGTGATATTATTTATCGATTTGTTTTGTTTCTCCAGTTGTTTTCCAAATTTCAATTGCATCTTTCTCGTTCGTTTGCTTTCTTTATTTTGGCTATTTTAAAGGTAAATTATTGATTAGTGAAAACTTTATGTCCGATTTATACAAAGTGATAATCATTTATAATTTTAAGCATCCGAACAAATCACGATCAATTTTTATATATATTTATGATTGAATTCAATTGAATTCGAAAAGTGTTTCATTCAATCTATAGTTGAAATTATATTATTGTGTCATCTGTTAACGATCGCTAATTTTCGGTCGAAATAACAAATTTCGGGTGGAATCGCGAATGCTTAAAACTAATTCAATCACAAAATCTATTTTGTTGTTGTCAACAGTATTTTTGTCTGTTTCGCGCGTTCATTGTGTAATGTTCATTGTGTAGTGCTTTGGTGTTGTACAGTCTCCGTTGTGTGGTGTTCGACTTGGGCATTAGCTGGATTCGCGAGTGATACTGCATTCCCCAGTTTTCCACTGAGGATGGCAACTTAGTTGCCGAACTACGTATCTGTAATTGTTTCAGAAAGGTATGCTAAAGGTAATTTTTGCCGAAATACGTATCTTGTTTTTCAGAAAGGTGTGGTAAGAGTAATTTTATTTATTTTATATATTTCGTGTTAGTATTGACATTTTCTAAAAAAGATAGTGAGATAGCAACATATAAATAAGAGTAAACCCTTTGTTTTGCAACGTGAAACATGTAGAAAAAACTAAAAATAAGTACTGAACAACTTTAAGATAAAGTCGTACTGACACTAATACATAGAACATACAGTTTTTCCAAAAAGTATCTAAAATAAATTTAGAATTTCTAAATGCGTTGCAAAAGATTTAAAACAAAGCAAATGCCAAACGATAGATCTAGACTGTAACAATTCAATCTCTCCTTGCAAAAAAGGAAAATTTGAGTAGGCAAAATTCTTTGTTAAGGTAGAACTCTCTTTGCCTGAAGCACTTAAAACCCCAAAAAAGAGTAACAGAAAGCTCTCCTAAGAAAGAAACCCATAGCCGAAAACGTTGCACAATATTTTTATTCCCATTGAATTAGTGAGTGGCCTTTAGCTGTTGTTCTATACATAGCATCCTTCGCATAACCCTATGCGAGGATGCATAATAAATGATGCATCCTCAATAATTGGCGAGATAATTCTGTTCATAATTCATACATTTTACATCGTTACCATTTTGCTGATTGAGGCACAGCTGATTGGTATAGGTTTCAGCGATTTAGAATAACAATATTTCTTTGCCTATAAAAACGCGCTGACATTGCATATATTGCCATACTCCTCACTTCGGATACTGAAGCTCCACAGTGACCATTCATTCTAGTAATTTAGTTAGTTAGTTGTTGTTAGTTCGTCAAGTTAATTCTTATCTGTGCAATAATTATTAGTCCATGCAAAACACACCACGGAATCAACATGCTTGCAACAATAAGTACGATTGCAGGTGCTAATGTTTTGCAAGTCGTTGCACTATTCTAGATTCTATATACAATTTACTAACTAGTGACATTTGTACGGATAGTAGTTGTTTCACAGACGAGCATTGTCTTTAAATCCTAATCGTATAAAGTCCATGTAATGATTTTAAAGTTTTCGATCTTTGTTAGCTGAATATTACGAGCTGGAGTAGTATTTCCTTCCGATAGTTTTCCGTTAGCTTTTAGGTTTCTGGTGAATGATTGATATTGGAAGAAATTGGACTCGACGATATCATTACATCAAAACATAAAATATGTCGGGTAAATTTTCCGGCAATCTTCATACCTTAAGGGTAGGAACGGGAAAAGCTGAAGCTACGAAATCCCATCTGATACTTGTTCCGGGCTGCGTTTTTATTTCCTGTCTTTCCCAATTTCGGAAGCCTCCTATAATTTTTGAGGTTTCTTTTTTGAAAAACAAACCTAAATTCTAACAAGCTCATACGTCCATGTATTGTTTATTTCCACGCGAGCAAAACATTATTTCAAACATTCGATCCATTCATTTTTCAGTAGAAAAACGTATATAAAAGCGATTATGACTCATTAAGAAAAAGGACTACTTAATCAACGTCGTCGATTTCTGCTTAGCGTATCTCGACAGATTTATTTTCACGACGAGAAGATTTACGCGCGATTTATTTTTCCGAAATTTTTTCAAT
Source organism: Chrysina gloriosa (assembly GCA_038088585.1). NCBI lineage: Eukaryota > Metazoa > Arthropoda > Insecta > Coleoptera > Scarabaeidae > Chrysina > Chrysina gloriosa. The sequence continues at coordinate 20,517,733 of CM076093.1, read as the reverse complement.
ACGCGCCGGAAAATCCTGGCCCGTTAGTCTCCGAGCTTTGCGCCATTTTATTGCTGTGGTAAATATCGTTTTGCCTTTTCAAATTGATGCAATGGGTTTCAAATGGTATAGGACCAGTAACCGTAACTTTTAAATATTTGTCAAGAATATTGTTGCATTGTATTTATTTACTTATTTATTGCTCGTTGCCAAGTTGCCAGGGATACTTTTCCTTCAATTTGTCGGCTTATGTATTGTAAATTTCGGATTTTATTGCAAGTTTGGATTTCACTTTGGAGTGTTGACAAATCACGCGCGGAAAGGGCGTAAAAACGTTTTAAAAATATTGCGTACGAAATTTAAGATTTAATGAAACTTACAAAGTTGGTGAGAAATATACGAAATTGTTGCTTTAGTGCAAACTGGAAATGACTAGTGTTTCTGAGTAAGCAATCGACTTTGAATTAAAGTTGAGACGTTGGTTGGTTTAGAACAATGGCCCAAAAACCCGCGATCTGTAACTATGAGGTTCAAAAATAAATAAATAAACAAAAAGTACTACCATGAATTTAATTAAAATTATTTTTGCCGGATCTCAGAAAATAGATATAAACGCGATAGTACATAAAGTGACATTTCGCTGTGTATTAAATAACTTCACCACACTGAAACTAAACAAGCAAGGAATCGTCACAATGATAGTCCTAACAGTTCATACCTGATGTAATAATAATAATAATAATAATACAACAGCTGTACGGGCCTTGTAGGTCCATGGCTTCGATTGATATTTTTTCCATATCCTCTTATCTCCACCTTCGTGAGCCATTGTGTCGTTATGTTTAAATGAATGAAGTAAAGCCCTTAATTGTAAAATTTTATTTTTTGAACCAATAAAATTTGTAGCGTTATCGGAATATATTTCTTTATTCATCAACAAAAAAATCGCTTAATTTCCGATAGGCATGCATCAATCGTTAAATCTGTTACTAATTCAAAATGAACTGCTCTCGTTAGAAAGCGTACAAAAACTACTACGTAAGCTTTGACCCATGCCTTCTTTCTCTCCTTTTCTTCTTTAGTTAGAAATGGACCGCAGTAGTCGATCCCTAACATTTTCAAAAGACCTAGCTCCTAAACCCCACTTTGCAGGTAAACTTGCCATAACACTAAGTTACAGCAAAAAGCACGCTTGTGTATAATAGAACGAGTAAGATCTTTACATTCTAAAGTCCAACAATTATGACTAATAAAATTTAACGTTGCTTGTACTCTTGAATGCTAATTCTTAACATGTGCTTCACGAATAATTAATTTTTCGAAATGGTGCAATCGTGGTAATAAAGTGAGTTGCCTTCGGGAATAACCAATTGCGGCGTTTATTAATCTACCTGCTAAATGGATTAAGATTAGAAATCTTGTTACCCTTGTTTAAATTTGTCACTTTTTTTAATTGCATTTTAGTTCCTTGAATAGGTTCTGACCTTGTATTATTTTCATGACACAATTTTGCAGTTCTTGAGCACTAAGCTCACGCATCAGTTTTCAACGAATCTTAAGCAGCATATCACCCATCGCGTGAGCGCTGTCATCGAAGACAACCTTTCAAATATGTGTATTTGTTTTCCTTCGCTATTAACCTTAAAATTCAGACGAACACTCCAACCAAATTAGAGTTTGAATACAAAGAGCTAGCAATGCATCCTTCGCTATGTGTATCGCCACTTGATCTCAGGCAATTTCTTATTCTTCTATAGGAAATCCAGTCTCGTTCAAACAACTTAATTTTGAAATAAGAATAAAGCAGTTGTTCTTATCTTAAAGAAAGTTTTAATTACGAAAAACGATAGCTTAGATGTTACTATATTTAACAATGAAAAAGTGCAATTATGTTCTGAAAATGATATCAGAGAGACGACGTCCGTTTTCTGCAATACACTGCTGTAGTCGTTCCTCAATGTTCCGCATCAGCCTCTCACACAAGTCGACGTCAATCGCTCTTTACCTTTAGGTGTCTCCATAAAACATAATCACATGCTGTGAGGTCTTCCACTGAGGCTGTCGCTGTATGTGCTTTGGCACCATCTTATTGGAACCAAACGCTTTTGTGTTAATTCTTCGTCGTCGCAATTCTAGGATCAAAAAATTTTCCAACATGAAAACATATCGCTCGGAGGTTACAGTTTCAGTTACCCTTCTTGCATCTACGAGAAAATAAGGTCCAATCACTCCAAGCACACCAAACAGTGACTTTCTCACTCTGAAATGGGCATTGGTGTACTTGACGGGAATTTTCTGCTACCCAATATCGGCAGTTCTGTTTGTTAATAGAACCGTTCAAATGAAAATGAGCCTTATCGCTCATCATTATTACTGGTTCACTTTTATCAGCAAAAATTATTTACATTCTTTCGGCAAGCTGCTGTCGTTCTGCAAAATTTCCTTTATTTAGATACTGGACAACCATAAACTTATAGGTATGAAATTGTGACTAACAAACGGTAAACTCCCCATCGCGTGTACTACTTCTTTCAAGACCGCCCTTCCTGTCCGCCCTGCCCTGTATATGCTTTCTTGTTTTTGAACGTATGTAAATGTGTCAGCGATTTGAAGCGGGAGCACAATGATACAATCGTGGAAGTTTCTGAGGCAAAAAATTCTTCCTACCAAAGCTATGTCACGCCGAATAACGAAGACGAAATAATAAAGGCCTTTTACAGGAGACAATTTTGGAATAATCTTTCTTTTCAATTTGTTAATTGTACTTTCTATATGATCCATTAAAATGTCTGCACATGCAACACGATAATAAAGGATTACACTTTTTAAGTATTTGCCTGGAAAAAATTTTTTCGTTTTCAATTACGATTTTTACAAACAAATGCTATAGGTAATCGGTTAAGCCCATTACTGTCAGAAATTTTTATGGATCATATAGAAAGTACAATTAGCAAAAACATATTATTCAAAAATTGTGTTTACTGATATAGATACGTGGATGATATTTTAGTCTGTTTCAACGGTCTAATAGACAATTAAACTCATTACATAATTTTATCAACAACATTCATCCTAAAATTAGATTTACTATAGAATACGAACAAAACAAATCTATAAACTTTCTGGATCTAACTATCGGTCATAAAAAGAACTATCATGAGTTTACAATACACCCTCTGTCCCAAAAGTAACCGCAATAGTTCGAAATAAAGCACGCTATGAATGTTATGTCCACAAAAATCATTGTATTTATTCGAAATATTCTCCATGTGCTACAATACATCGATTTGCACGGTCAACGAGTGCTTCAAACGACTTTTTCATGTCGATCTCTGGGATGGCCTTTAGGATGCCGGTCGTCGATCTTTGAATGGCGTCTACGGATGCATAACGAACTCCTTTCTGCTTCAAATGAAGACGAGGGAACAGGAAATAATCGCATGGGGACAGATCAGGGGAATACGGTGGGTGCTGTATCGAATATATTTCATTTTTCGCCAAAAATCGGTGACAATCGTTGCTCGATGACACGGTGCGTTATCGTGCAGTAATCTCCAGCTGCCTGGCTCGCGATATTCGGGCCGAACACGACGAATGCGACCCAGCAAACGCCTCATAACATCGAGGTAATATGCACCATTAACCGTTGAGCCGTATGGAACGAACTCCTTATGGATAATTCCCTTCGAATCGTAGAATGAAATCAGCATTGACTTGATTTTCGACTTCTCCATTCGTGATTTTTTCGGATTTCCTTCTTCTGGTGACCTCCACTCTGCGCTTTGACGTTTGCTTTCTGGTTCGTATTGAAAGCACCACGTCTCGTCACCAGTCACAATCGTTTTCAAGAAGTTTTCATCTGCACGGGCTCGTGCAATAATGTCTTTGGAGTGTTCGATTCGAAGCGTTTTTTGGTCGTCGGTCAATTTGTGTGGAACAAACTTCGAATTGACTTTCTTCAAACCAAGGGTTTCAGTCAAAATGCGCTGAATAGTTGTTTTAGGGATGCCAAGCTCCATTTCCATAAATCTCACTGACGATTTCTTCGAAATTTTCACAAATTCGCGCACTTTTTCCACATTTGCCTCGGCCAAAGTTGTCGAAGGACGACCGGCTCTTTCGTCATCGTTAACATCTTCTCTGCCTTTACGAAATCGTCGATGCCACTCGAACACTTGCCTCTTCGACAAACAATCGTCGCCATAAACAATTTGCAGCATTTCATACGTCTCGGTTGCAGTTTTTCCAAGTTTAAAACAAAACTTAATATTGACTCGTTGTTCGTGACTCATTTTCTGACCGTTTACGAAAAACACTCTCACAGGATGCGTGATGTATCAGCTGACTATGCACCAAATGTCATGAAAATTTGTCAGGTTGGTAAGGAAGAGTCCCACTACAATAATCAATCAACTATCAAGAGATGACGCCACTGGTTTCTGATTTATAGACGCATTGCGGTTACTTTTGGGACAGAGGGTGTATATCATAAACCCACCCACACGGACACCACAATACAGGCTAAATCCTTTCACCCGTTATCACACAAATTATCTGTCTATCAATCCATGATACATAGATAACTGAACATACCGCTAAACAAAGAAAACTTTGAAATTGAATTAAATAAGATCTACATAATTGCTATTAATAGCGGTTTTCCAATAGATTTAATAGATTACATATTTGCCAAAAAAACAAAGAATACACACACTTTCGATGGTATACCCAAAAACTTTAACTAAACACGAAACTTATAGCTCAGTCACATACATCGGCAATATTTCAATCAAAATAAATGAATTCATTAAAAAAGCTACAGGAGAAAAATATCATTTAAAACTAATTGCTCGTTGAAAAATTACATAAAAAACAATAAAGACAAGAGGGACAAAGATTCGAATTTTATTTGTTGACATGTGAGTGTAGTAACGTTTACGTCGGTCAACAGGAGAACCTTCAAAAATCGCATGAAAACACGATAGAAGCTACAGATATAAGAAAACAGATTCAACTTTTGCTAACCATTGTTTAGAAAATAATCATAAATTAAACACCAACTTTAAATTGTACATGTTCAAGACAAAGGCAGAAAACTTAATTTATTAGAGAATCAAGAAATTAATAGTTACAAAAAAATGTGGGAAAGCATTAAACCACCAACTAGGTGTGAACAACTCCCCCTTCCTAATCTAAACTTATAAACCCCCACATCTTTTAGACTAAATATTTTTATATAAATGTAAAAGCTGTCATGTTTGAAATTTTAATCTCAATTAAGACATTTCTGTACAAGAAACTGATATCGTGTGTTAATGAATTTAATATGTAACATTACTGTTTACTCATACATTACCAAATTTACAGATTTATCGACCAACTTACGTGAACTACTTATATGAATGAATGGTGCTATGCTTGATAATCCACTGGTTAGAATATACTCGCATAAAATCGTTACTGTTCTTTACCGACTTTGATAGTACAATCATTTTAATCTTCAGGAAAGTAGATATAGAAATAGAAATAAAGAACCACAGGCTGGTATCTACATCATTGCAGTAGAAGCATGCTACGAAGAGCAAGTCACATCTCAACGTGTTCCCTATAGATGTTGGGGCCTGGTCAGTATGAGGTTTAGGCACAGAGGTGATAATTTTCCGATATCAGAAGTATTAAAGAGATTTCCCATCAAGGACGTGGCAATTTTATTTGGGATCCCAAGCTAGAGAAGTAAGGTAATTTGAGGAGCAGTATAAGTCTTTGGAGCCTAAATACAATATAGTAACAACTACACTCTTATGAGAAACCGAAAAATAGAGGCAGTTCATAACGATAAAAATATTAGTTTATCTTTTCTAATATTTACGTCGTTTATGAATAGAAACTTTATGAGAATCAGAGCTTAGCAGTTTTGAAGTCAAAATTTACGTTTCCAAAGGTTCACCTCGTAAATTTGATTTTTCTCGTCGCAAGCGCAAAGTCAGATTGGAAACAATAGTCAAATTTAATGTGTCTAGGACGACATGAACCATCGTTGTATCACCCACAATTGGATTTAACATCGAGCGGTTGACAACCTGAGTAATTCGTTCTTATCTAAAGCTCTACAGGCTTTCCATATTGTCTGGATATTGTCTACGAAGGAAATTCAGTTTCTGCCAAGCAATTAAATTTAACTACGTCGCTGTGAAACTTTTCCTATTAAATACATTTTTGTAATTCATTTCGAGATCGCAAGTTATTCATCAATCCTGACTAAGCGGATTTCCGCGAGAGTCTTAAAGTAATCTTTTAATTCGGTACGTCATGTCGACGGGAATACGTTTAAACGTCCATAAAATAATTATTTTTGCATAAACTATAAATATTATCGCGTTTGAAGCCCTCATTAAACTGTCCCCAGACGTAAGTAGCCTAAGAATAACCTATTGTTCATCAGATTTAATTTTAGGGGCATGCAAGCAGACTCGGTCCAGTTGGTTGTTAAAGCGTAAAATCGCGCAGGAAACAAATAATAATTTCGAACTTCACGCTTTATATCTTACCGTGTTTGATTTTTGGATTGTGTAATATCACAAAAGCAGGTTACCTGGATAAATGGTGCATAGTTCAGATGCAAGAAGTAGATTTTACTTTTCGGGATATCTTCGCAAATCTGTAGTAAACATCTCGGACATATCGAATCGAAGATTTTCGAATATTCGTCACAGAAAATTGTTTGGATGGACTGTCGTTGAAGTTTAAAATATTTTGGGTACCTTGCATATTAAACAAAGATAAAAAATCAAGCTAAGAACTCCTCGAAAACAATGCACCAAAAGAGAATGTTGAGACGAAAAGAAATATTTCGCGAATGAATACATAAATAAATAAAAATAGCTTTTATATGATTTTTCCCCCAAGACGAAGGCGGTCGCTACAAAGTGATAGAAAGCACGTTCTCGCGGAATGTGCCGATGTTATTATGTTTGGGCGTAATTGTGTTATAAAGTGTTCCATATGATTCCGAACCCGTTCAATAAATCAAATATGTTTAACTGAATTTTGCAATAAAACCGCCACGTTACGTAAGACAAAGCACTATAAGAGAGCTGCTTATTTATTATTTTCGCTCATAACTATAAAATACTATTCGAAATACGCTGAAAGAAATGTGTTTTGCGCCCAAAACTCTCCGAAAGTTTCGGGGAATTTGTATTCGCGGACGTAAAAATTAAAGAAAAATATCAGCGCTAAACCTGAGAGCGTTTAAAGAAGATTTTATTTCTTCGCGTTTATGACACATCTTTAAGCCTCAATTTGTTTGTAACGATAGTACCTCGTAATTGTGGTAGTTTCGACATCAAACGAAGAAGAGATTCGGTGGGAGATTAGGGGATATAACTTTTCGAAATTATGGATATAAACGTGTTTGGATAGTAGTCAAGATTTCGACAAAAGAATAGCCACAATAGTAAATGTTTTTCAATATATTTTTAGTGTTTGACTTATTTGATGATACGATGCCAATTGATAAATGAGAAAAATCAACTTTCTTTGATAACTAAGTTGCAACGGACTCACTTACCACGAATTTTCTATTTGATTTTCCATCTGGATCAAGCATACACACCGCTGGGTTTATGATGATATTCATCGAGATTTTGGTCAAAAATTTGCAAAGAAGTGTTGATTTCTCAATACAGAGCCCAGGATTTGTTCTTCCACAAATTTAGATTTCTTCCTCCAAAACGTTTGGTCCTCAATGAAACCTATCATCTTGCGAATGGGAATCTCTTTTACTTCTTTTGGTAACAGGTACCAAATCGAGCTTATTCTAGCGAGCATTCTCTGTCAAACGCCCCATAAAATCAAATAATATAGTCGTTTGATTATTTGTTAACGTAGAATAGTTTAATATTGAATGGGCAATATTATCCAGGATAGTCAAAGTAAACACTCAGTATAACATTGATTTTCAAGCGACCTTGACGGTCCTTCAATGATTTGTACCTTCGATAAAGCTGGATCACCAAAGGCTTTCTTCAACATTTTTAAAGATTCTACAGGAGAAATTTCATTGACAACGCAAAATTTGAGACAAACCCTTCGTAAGACATTTAAAAAATCGCAAAGCCAAAGATTCTAAGCAAACAGATTAATTGATGGCGTCAAAACCGTATATGACAAATATGTATAGCTTGGTACCAATTTGCAGCAAAAGAATGTTTCGTCCCTTTTACTCGGCTCCTTCACAGGGATTAATCTCAGCATTTATTTGATTGAAGGCAAAGCCGCTAGGAAGAGATACCACATACCCAACATTTTGCAAATGTTTAGATCGCTGTGGTTGAGCAGTATCCCAGTTAGCACGTTGATTGCAGCACTATATAGCACATAAATGTGTTTTCCAGTTCGTCGATACTGATATTGCAGTGAATATGTGAAATTATTGTGAGATACTGGGGTAAGGGTACGTGAAACTCAACTGTTCATCAACAATTGCTAATATTTGTAACGAACGCCGTTCACTGTATCAGATAGTAGGAAGCTTGCTCAGAAGGCACCATTTTAATAAGTATCCATAAGCCACCGTTACAGTCTTAGAATTGAGTTTTACTTTTAGAGTTTCAATTCTTAATTCTAAACTCCATTTCACGTAGGAACCACGTGTTTCGCACTTGTACGATCCTCATATAACGCTTATTTCTCCTTTTATCCCACCGTCTCCTTAAATTGTCGATTGCTTACCGCCACCAACAGAAAACAGTTATTACGGCCCTAATTTACGACGAAGCGAAAAAGTAGATCCTAAATTAGCCTATAGGAAACGAGTGTTGTTGAAATCAAAAAAGAAATGAGTCGTGGGCAAAGATCCAATTCTTAGGGGCAGAGTCCAAAAGAGAGTACACCGTCGACTTTTCCGAATCTCCATTAACGCTGTCTAAGATTCTACGTAACGTACTTTTTATTTTTCGGTAGATAAAAGTAAATTACGCGAGATCTGTAGTCGTTCGACTTGTAAAATGGCCCGCACCTACTGAAGTTATCGCAGAATCGTTATGATAGTTTCTCTTTTTTCCACTTATTGAGAATCTGTACTGGACGCCTGACCAGACTCAAACGAAACAAGCTCTCGTATCTGCTAAAGTTGTATTACGACCAATTGTTACAGTTTCCTATAAATGTTACTTGTGGCCTCTCTCGCTCCAATTTTTGCCGTAGATGGCGCCCCGCTTTCGTAAGTTTCTGATACGGCTTGCGCCTCTTGGATGCGTCTGGAGAATTCTACTTATAACGTTCAATTCGACAGGTCGCTTTCCGTGACTAGGATATCCCGTTTTCGCTTTTTAATCTCGTTGTCGAGGATATACACGGAAAATCGACGCTGAGAAGTTTTACATTATGGGTGTGTACACCTGGAAGTTTCCCTTGCCCAATTTTACTGTTCGAACTATCGTCCACGTTGAGCATTTGCTTTTCCCTCGATTGGAGGTGATTTTTCCATTTTGCTGTTACTCACCTTGCATTACTTTCTCTTTCACGTTGTTGTTGGGAACGAGTATAGGCTGGTATAATTAGTGTAAACTAGTATAATCTAGTAGAAAACTAGTATGGGTATACGAGTATAGGGCTAGTAGAGGGCTAAAATTTATTTTTGAGAACATCTGAGAACTATCGTAAGACCGGAAATACGTTACGTTAAGTCCAACTTTTATTTATGTTTTTGACTAGTTAACTTTTGGGAAAAATTCCTTAGAATCTTTTAGTTAATTTAGAGTTAGGAAATAGCCGCGTTACGAAGCCCTCGAACTTGAATCTGCTCCGTTTCCATGGGACTAGCACGGCCTGGATCTCAATCTATATCACTAACGTAGTGGGTGATTCCAACTGGAATGTCGAACTTCCGTATCGGTCACGTTTCCGACTTTTTTTCTTATTTTTACAATTTAACCAAAAGTTGTAGAAGCCAGTAACAGTTGTCGTACAACCGTTATAAAAGTTACTCTTTTTCCGCACACTGCGAATCTCTGCGGGAAGCCTAAGCAGACTCAAACAAAACAAGTTCTCATCAACCTTAAAGTCAACTGGATCTGACACCCATCTGTTGTTAACCTTCCTATACTCACGCATACGGTCTGTGAGACCGACTTATATAGTATAGTATACGTCTTTCATTTTGACGTGAGTATAGGAAGGTTAATAACCAACGTATATAAGATGGCAATGCTAGTGACTACCAATTCAAGTCTCGTTATGTAAAAAATGAATTACATTGCTGTTGCTTTAACAAATATTGATGTTTATGCCTGCACAATTTAGGACACAATAAAATTATTGTAAACTTTATCATTATCACACAGTGTTATGTTTATATTTCCATATTTGCCTACAAGAACGCCTGCATAGTCTCACCTTTTATCTACTATCCAAATAGTAAATACAGTACAAGTTCGATAATCCGCTGTTCCTTCGTCCGACAAGCCCAGTAATCCGCTGTATTTCCTAGCTATTAAGAATTTCGAGACCGCTCTATAATCCGGCGTTCCCAACCATCATCAGTTCGGTAATCCGACGTGGTCACTCTATAGTCTAACGAATTGACCGGTACTGACTTATTGTTAGTGCACTGTTTTGTTTTGAGGAGTACTTGTCACTCCGCGAGACAACATTATAAAAATTGTTACAAAATGTTATAAGAAAAGGGAAATTCTAAGCATGAAACACTAACTTTATCTGAAAAAATGGATATTTTTGCGTAAGCTGAATAATGGTCCTCAGATAGTTACTTTGGCGACATTTTACAATGTCGGATGTGCAACAATTTATGATATACGAAAAAGTCGTGAAAAAATTTAACATATCAAATCGGCAGGAAATGGGACGGGAAACAAACTACGAAAACAGGAGAACATCAGAAGATGGAAGACTGCCTTTATTTATGGCTTCTCGAAGAACGTCAACGTAATACGCCTATACCAGCTAATATATTACGCCCAAGCGATGTATTATTATGAAAGGATTTACAAGAAAACTGATTGTAGAGCAAATTATGGCTGGTTAACAAGATTCAAAAAAAGGTCGAGTGGAGTTATTACGTATTTGGGATCGTTTCTTATTTTGTATACGTCAAGTAATCCGGCCTTTAGTGTCGGATTATCGAGCGTGTACTGTACATAGATCATTTTGTTAGAGTTGAATAATACTTTTACATTTTACACATAAATTTCATCCTGCGAGAAATTACGACCACTTGTTTGTGTTGTTGTTGTTGTTGTTGTTGTTTAGTCCAAATCACTTTGGTTATCGTTTCTATATACATGTTGGTTCTTTTCTTGCAAGACCTTCAAGACTGCAATTTCTACAGAAATTTTAATCCCTTCCATATTTTGCACAAGCCACTCGTATCCCTTTGATAATAATTACGCAGTTTTCGTGTGTCAAACTTTGAGAAGTATTATCTGTTAAACATTGAAAATTTTGTAAATTTTTGTTGTGCAGTTGCTGTGTAAGTTTTGGTTAGAGTCTGGCTCTGCAAATAGGTCTCCCTTATTAAAAAGAATTAAAACCAATTCGTCAATCTCGCTGTGTCTCCGTCACCATATAAAGTGAAATTACATACTTTATTCTAATTTGAGCATAAATTCGTTTTGTCGGTTCCCTTAACTAAATTAGGGAAACTTTGACCGCTCGCAAAACTTTGACTGGTCGCTGTAGTCGTTCCTCAAAGTTTCGCATCACCCTCTCATACAAATCGATGTTAATTGCAATAAGTTCTGTTGTGATGGCTTCTATCAACTCTTGCAGATTTCGAGGTCTATCGACGTAGACCTTCGTTTTTAGATGCGCCAATAAAAAATAATCACATGCTGTGAGGACTTCCATTGAGGCTCTTGCTGTATGTGCTGTGACACCAACTTGTAGCACCATACGCTTTTTGTGTTAATTCTTCGTCGTCGCAATTCTGGGATCAAAAAGCTTTCCAACATGAAAACATATCGTCCGAACGTTATAGTTACAGTTGCCCTTCTTGCATCTTCAAAAAAATAAGGTCCAATCACTCCAAGACGGCCCACAGCGTACCAAACGGTGACTTTCTTACTGTGAAGTGGATATTGATGCAGTTCACGGAGATTTTCTGCTGCCTAATATCGGTAGTTCTGTTTATTAACAGAGCCGCTCAAATGAGAATGAGCCTCATCACTCATCATTGTTACTGGTTCACTTTTATCCGCAAAAATCGTTTGCATTCCTTCGGCGAGCTGCTGGCATTGTGCAAAATCGTCTTCATTCAGGTACTGGACAACCATAAATTTATAGGGATGAAAGTGAAGATCTTGGTTGCTTCTGATGATGATTCCAGCAATATCTTGGTTTTTGATTGAAGATTTTAACCGAATTAGAACTCGAAATCCGAAAGGAAATTTTGGACGATAGAAGATGTTTGGAAGGCTTTCTCGAAGTTCATATCTTTTGATTATCTGGGTCACCGCCTTCATTTATCCTAGACCTTCCAAACAATAGAGATAATGAGAGAACAATCAATAAAAAGAAAGAAACTCAAAAACTAAAGAAAACCAGAAGGGAATGTGGAATGGTCAGAGATTGATGTATATTTTTCTCGAATATTTTATTATTCATCATCCAAATTTCGGCCAGAATTTCGTCTTCTTTAACATTTCTTCTTCCATTCCAGCTTTTTATATTTTCGCTATTGTCCCATATTTGATCATTTACCCTCCGCGCCCTATATTTCTAATATAATTAACATTTCGTCTACTACACACTACATCACGCGATTTATAAACAAGCCCGAACAAAGACGCAAAAAAAAAGGAAAAGTAGATCAATAACTTACCTGGAAGAACAAGCAAAAACACACCCATTGGTAATATCTGTACAACTTTTTATCGGCCTCGTTCTTAGCGGTTTCAACGCCCGGATAGGGCACTTCGATGCCGATTTTCTTGTAAAAGGCGGAACGCACCGTATACGTGGAATGGATCCAGCAGTAGGTGTTCAACACGTCTTCGGGAATGTCTTTCGTGTGAACGCAATCGATCGGATTACCGACGTACTGTCTGGTCGTTACGATTAAGCTGAACGCGATCAAGACCAGCACCGTTATCGAATAATGGAGACGGAACACTGGCGAATCGATGTGAATATGGGTGACCTTTATTAAATTTTTCAAGCCACGGAAAATGTCCAACATCGCGACTGAAATTTAACAGATCAGCATCTGGCCGCCGTTATCAGCCCTCGTCCATACTTTTGGTGGTTAATGATTTCGAATCTGTTTAGACAATATACATACATAGATATAACTGATACATATTCCAAGTTTACGTAGATTTCTGGTTTAAAATAAAAATTGGTAACGATGATTTAGGTGTCATATTTTGATTAGATCGTTTAGGGTAGGATGGTTATGGTTTAGGAATTTTTTCTTTTAGAATTTGGGGTCACGCTAACATACACAGAAGTCCCTAACTAGTATTGAAGGAAATTGCATCTTTATCTGGAAGAGTTGGTGATATGAAGTTGATCGACGAGAAGAAAGAAATTGCAATTGCATCTAGAAGAGTTCGTCAGTCTTCATTTGGAACAAGGCAAAACAAAATATTTCCAAGCAAGAATCGTCATAACTAAGGAATGTTGAAAAGAAATTAGTGGAATCTTGACTCAGCATCCTTCGATTTTCGATATCCTCAAGGGACATGGATACAAGAAGATAATAGGGTTTTGACATAGGAGCATCTAAGGATGAAAGGTCACGCATATACGAAAGAAGTAACTGATACAAAACAATGCATTCATTATTTTGATAAAATTCAAGTAACTAAACCCAGACGCTAAAAAATGTGCAGGTTCCTACGTAAATTCCTCTTAAAAATTATCACTAAAGTAGCAAGTATGCGAACCTCACAAATTATAAAACGGTACGTGGAAAAAATTCATTTGTAATTTTCGAACCTTCACAAACGCCTAATTAAAAATCCTGACTCCGTCGAAAATATTTACTACAAAACCATACCACACTTCTGCTAGTAATACGGTATTGATAATAAAATAAAACGACTATAAACAATTACACGCATCGAAATCCACTCACAAAGCAATTCGCACCAACGAAATTCTATAGGAGAGGAAAAGAAACTGGTTCGGGACGAAATTGTTATCGCCGAAATAAATTTTTAGCGCACAACGAAGACTTCCTCTCCGATTTGTTTAGATAATAATTACCGGTTAAAGTTCCCGGACTTTTATTACCTGACAGGACTTTTTCCTAGTGAAATATGTTTATTGTTTGACACTTAAATAGATGTATGTTTGGAAGTGTAGTATGGTATTTGTTAATCTATTTCTTGGCTAATTTTACACGTTTCGAAAGGAGGAAACGGTGTAATTGGCAAGTTCCAGATTTTGCATAAGTTCGAGAAAGCCGACGTCCGACCGAAAATATCCAACAATCTTTGTAAGCAGAAGATACCAAGGAAGGGAGAAGAACCCATATATTTTGCGAAATTTCGATTTTGTAGAGTTGGAGATTCTGACAAGATAAACTTTAGGACATACGATATTCCTCATCATTTAAGAGATATAACATCGAATTTAATTGGAGATTTTCACTTTCAATTAACAAGCAACCAAGCCCAAGAAGCTACTTTATCGAAGCAGAGGGCCTAAAGTGATAAATTCGACCAAAAAGGTAGCACAATCGGTAGTTTAGAATTGTTTTGATTGAAATCCCAAGCAATTTGGATGCTTCCAAATACGTATTTCTACAACTAAGCTCCCATTTTCACTGAAAGAGATACGACGAAGGAAAAGAATTGTTCCCTAGCTACTACCTCATCACTTTACTATTTCACAATCGCACGCAATACTTTCATACAACAATAATATCCGAAGAAACCAAAATCGTCTCAATAAAATGAAATGACTTCCTCCTATTTTGAGGAATAATAAATTCAGAAATATGCAGACTTCTAACTAAATTGTTTCAAAAGCAATTTTAGAAAGAATACAATTAGGAACAATATATGAGAAACAACTCCGACGAAAAAGAAGGGGCTTAAATGATCCAATAGTTTCCTTCCAAATTCTGAAACAATTCGCGAAACCAAATCTTAAAGAAGATGAAACCCAACAATAATCACGTGAAGAATCATCAAAAGTGCATCATACGTAACATCTGTACTTTTTCGTCTCCGTCTTTTACGTTTTGTTGAATATCGAGAGAAAACACACACATATCTATTTATAAATTCTCCCCGAGGAAGTGCTTACTAATATTTTCTGGCATTCGAGAATTGCCAGGCAATAAAGCAACGTAACGAACCGTGCAAAATCGATGTAGCCGAGCTTCGAAACACCTTTCTTCTATCGAACTTCTAATCCGGTTATTAATCGTGAGCTTGCTCGATGTTCCCGTTTGTATTTTGTCGCGACCATTAACCGAGAACCGTACATCGTCACTACAAATATAAACTCAGAACGAGTATGAGGTAGGTACATATCTCGTAAACCATGAAACATCAACAGGTACAATTATTCATTTTGGAAAAGATTACGATACGTAAACTTTCGGAGAAGGTGGGATTTCCTTTGTCTTTCATTTCCAAACACGAAGATACGTCAACGGATAGAATTAATCGTTTTGAATGAAGAACTTCGTTACCAAATAGAATGTTGAAATTTTTGGGAATGTGTGATCTCATTTCCGTCAAGATATCTACACATAAATTAGAAACAGTCCTAAACCAAGACATGTCAACCCGCAGAATCATGTATTGTGAAGAAGAATTGTGAAATTGAGAAAACTGTAACTTTCTAAGTTTTGAAGACCATGGGATATCAAGCACCAGAATCATTCGTTCTGAATAAGGAGTTTCGTTATGAAACACTGAAACTTTTGGAAAGATGGGATTTCACGACTTCCAGCGCCAATCAGATTTAGAGACAATGCCAAATGTGGAACATCCAACGATGACACATCAATAGCTTCACTTGTTCCAAATTGGATAAACTTACATCAAAAT
Source organism: Chrysina gloriosa (assembly GCA_038088585.1). Lineage (NCBI taxonomy): Eukaryota > Metazoa > Arthropoda > Insecta > Coleoptera > Scarabaeidae > Chrysina > Chrysina gloriosa. The sequence goes on along the minus strand of CM076093.1, from coordinate 20,501,726 downwards.
AGGAAGTGAAATTAGAACATATGTCAGTAAATTTCTTTGAGTTTTTGTCACGGCTCAAAGGCTGTTAAGCTAAATATATTCTCGAGCTGGTCGATAATATTAAGGTGAATATCTGCAAAGGATCCGAGAGAAATGAAGCTAGCGATAGCTTTGCAAGGGGGAATCCACGACTTCCCTTTTGTAGATCTGAGCTCTTTTTGGAAAGATAGGATTGGCTTGTGTCTTTGAGATTCAAACTATCTTCACTCAACTTAGGAAGAATCTCAAACGTAACCATGAAACACCAACAGGTAGATTTATTTATTGTAGAGGGAAAATACATTCGTTACCAAATTAAAACCAGCTTTGGGATATTGAGGATTTCCTTACATTTTTAAGTTCCAAAATATCTATGTCAAGATGAGGGCGATTCTAAACGCGACGGCGATATCGACGACGAAGGCGATCTGCACGTTTCGAACAAAGAAAAGATTTGGTCTTTTGGCATCACGTTTCGCCGATCGCGAGGAGTCGAACGGGCGAACTAGGATGAGATTTACGATAGAATCGAGGCGCACGTGCTACACAGGAACACACGAAAAACACAACAATGTGCCGCTTGCCGACCGGGATACCTCTTGGCATCGCGACGCCTATTTTAACACTACTAAGTTTCGGTGCAGACGTCTTGGTATAAGCCATGTGCTTCTTGGCACTACAAATTTACGCATTTTCCGGACGCATACACACAGAACGACACGAACACATATATTGGGGGCGTTCGCGGGAGTAACGAAGACGGATGAGTTGGATATTTATGAATGCTGCACGTTAAATACCGCCGATTGTATGTCTTCGCGAATTGTCGTATTTCGATTCAGTTTCGTTTCGGACGCGGATGTCGCTCGATGTCTTTCTTTTGGGGGAATTTTCGTGATGGGACCTAGACTAAATTAAACGAGGAGGATCCAAAGGGTAAACGAGGAAATAGACGCAAGCACACACAAGCACACCGAACGTGGTACATGCACGATGTACGACGCCGAACTATCCTCCGCCTTGTTTTAAAGTGTTGAATTTTCGCTCGTGGTCTGCGTATACGTGTGTGCGTATTATTTTTAGCGATTGAGAGAAATTAACCTGAAACAGAGATTTTCAGGAGCGCCCGAAGACGTACGATCGATGATCGGCGATTCGAACCGCAAACAGCAGAAAAGTAGTCTCCAGATTCAGAATTTTTAGCAAAAATTCGAGGTCGTCTTCTAAAGGCCTTTTGATGCACTCAATTTTCTTTTGACTGGACCATATTTAGATCGAATAATAACTAGAAAGTGACGAAATGAAATAAAGAAGATATCTTTGTCGGAAGGAAATATACAATTCTGTGCATATTTTACAGTAAGCCAGATTTTGCAAGAAAAAGATCTACCATTTCATGTTTATAACCCACCCTTATAATGTTGTAATACGCTACATATACGCAAAAACCAAATTTTTGATCAAAACGGGTAATAAAAAATGTATGTTCACTGCTAAAATTATTTTCGCTAGAAATTTCCAACACTTAGTCCAATTTAGAGCTGAAATAAAAGTCCAATATTTGCAAGTTAGTAGTAAACTAGAGATAACATTCTTAGCATCACGAATATCAGACAGTGGCTTTCGCTGCTAATCTAACCAGTTTATACACTTTGGGGTACAGGAAATCAGAGCTATAATAATTGAAGGAAATCAAAAATTTGGCAGCTTGATGAGCACTGATGAGCTCCAGGTATGTATCCAGAAAAGTAAAAACCAGGATATATAAAACTGTAATAAGACAGAAAACAAAAAACAGAAAACGGAAGAGGATATTGTAAGCAGATGGGAAAAAGTACTAAGAACTATTTATCGGGGAAGAAAAACAGAAGAAAGCTGGAAGAGAAGGACGAACAAGGAATTGAAAAGACTGTACAAGGGACCAAGTGTGATGAAACACATAAAGATACAAAGACTTAGATGGTTAGACCATATATGTATATAGAGAAAATGTCAAATGAACGAATCACGAAGCTGGTAACGAAAGGGAAACCAATTGGGTGAAAAGGAAGAGGGATTACGAGAGAAAGATGAAATGAAAGTGTAGAGGAAGACCTGGGAAAGATGGGAGTAAAAGACTGAAAAACAAAGGCGTGATACAGAAAAGAATGAAGACAAACAGTGCACCGATTCCAGAAAGGAATAAAAATGAAAGTTGACAACACGCCCTAGGCCCTCGAGGCCTGTTGAGCGATTTAATTAATTTACAAGTTTACTAGGCATCCTTTAGACTTTAGGTTCAGAAATTCGTTCAACCATTGAAGAAATTAGGTTTCGTGAAGTATTGTCACCCAAAATCCTCCAGCCGTTGAAGATTTCTCACCTACAAGCAGGAAATCGAGGGTTAAGCAAATAGGACATTGTGTACATTGCTCATTTGATTTACCGAGAACCAATTAGTGCCTATATTTTGCCTCTTTCCACTACAGATAATGCTGTACTGCATCCTCCTAACACGTAACCAAATCAAATATAACTAACACTTCTTTTCATTAATGAAGAAAATTGCCATAGAGTTATAATCAAGAAAGGGTAAATTTGCCTGCAAAATATAGCATTCAAAAATAACGCGGCCTCAAAACTTATCCCAAAACAGATCTGCCACCATAAAGTACTCACCATGCAGTACTTACCACTCAGTTATTTATTCATAGGGAATTAATTTACCAGTTTTTATTTTAATATCTTGGTGTCGTGCGTGGGTTATAAACATAAAATGCACCTTATAAAAAATTATCTTTCCCTTAACTACAGTATCGATTGCCAGCTTTTTGCCATGAAACCAGATGGACCTAAGAAAATTCTATAATATTTCTTGTATGATACGGCGGAGTAAAAGCAGCAAAATTCATTTGGAAGCAACCCCAAACTTTTTATTTATTTATTTCTATTTATATGAGTCTCATTCCTTTTTATGAAAATCTCATCTCCTGGTATTTAAAATATTGCGGGTTCCTTCCCCCTCACATTCTCTTATGATTTCAACGGCCCCTCGAGATCTTTCACGCTTCTCCTGGCTACTACCATGATTGCACATGCTGTTATTTGTTTCTCCCATTTGCTTAAATGTAATTCGCACGTTTCCCCCACAACAGTTTTTCTTAGACTTGGCTCTAAATTTTAACGTTCTATCTCTCCACGCTCTTGCTGTTATTCTTATTCCGTTCATTTGTTCCCTGTTTCTTCTTATTTCCTAAATTTAATCCGCCCATTTCCTTCGTAGTGGGTTTTTCTTTGACTTGACTTTAACATCTCGCACATGGGAAGGATGCGACGCCTAAAGAGCTACAATAGAAAAGACAAAGGGAAGACGCTTGTAGAATGGGATGAGGTCAATACGAGCGCCTTAGAATGGTTTCACGAAGAACAGCTCCACATCTTATCAAATTTTTATACTAAAGCAAGTCTCAAATCTTACAAACTAGTTGTCTATAGACTGTAAAGAAGTATATTAAAGAAAAATTAGTTGTATCAAAGAAATTTATTTAATATGCGATATGGAGACGATCCTATTCCAATGTTCTTAGCAAAAAGTTGATGATTTGATACCATTCAAACTGTGTTTACATCCTTGTGGTTCATTTCTACATAATAAGGAAATATTCCCCATTGTAACCCCATGTTGTATTAATCATCCACAAAGTTTCAATCGTCTTATTGAATATGTTCATTCAGAAAGGAGAGCAAATATCCAAGAACCACAAATCTTGTGCTAGAGTTGTCCCAAGTCACCTAAGCTTTCTCACCGTCTCATGAAGACGACTACAGCTAACCACCGAGTGGATTTTCAAAGAGACAGTTAATTAACGTCCTTCCAGCACCATAGCACTCCCCAGCAATGCCAAGTTCGTCAAAGATTCTACCGATTTTCACCTTGAGAGGTGTCAGAGTCTAAGTTTGTAGAAGTCCAAAGAGAAGTTCAATAGTTTTAACCACACAACTTGCGTCCGAAATCAAATTTGTTACTAAAGCTCATACCTTTCAGACTTTATTACGTAATAAAAGTTTTTAATTTCGAATCTCGCCTTAACGGCATATCTCATATTTTTGCATATAATTTATCGCTTCATATCGCAAGTATGTAACATTTTACGCGAGGTAACTACCTGGTAACAAAGTAACAGCACTTATAGCACCCTCTTAAAAGGCGCAACAGCATTCGCGCCGAGAAAATACACAAACGAGCGAGCGAAGAAGAGAAGTTATAAACATAATACATTCCAGATTCCCGTATTTATATGCATTGCAAGGCGCATAAACAAAATACAAGTTTATCAAACATCCGAGAACAACCTCGAATCTTGAATTTGTTTAACAATCCATTCGGCGAGGGATTTATTTAATTTTGCGGAATCGATAATCACGCTCTGCCATCCCATCCCGTACGTTTCCGTCCAAATCAAACAAATAGACTAATAGAACGTTTTATGCAAAAGGTCGCCGGTTTAAATAAAGACGAATCTAATACATTGTCGGTGATCAGGACCCGGTAAAGCAAGGCAGGAAACGCCTAAAATAAGATTCGGATCGTAAATACGATTCGATTTGATTCGATCTCGGTTTAAAAATAGGGAGCAACATTGCGTAGTTAGTTAATAAAATTTAATAGCTGGCGAATTATACCACTCGAGATGTCAGATAACAGAAGAAGCTTTACCGCTTTGGACGTGCTTGCGTCAAAGTTTGGCCGCCTTAGTAGAATTTATATTGAAATTACCGAATCGACATCGGCAGAAGTATTAAACAGAATATTACGAAATAGACTGTGTGGGCAAGTTCAACTGATAACCGGGAAATTTATATTTGATGCAGTAAAGAATTTATCAAATCCCAACCTTGCTGTAAGTCTCAAGTGTAAATATAACTATTCAAATCTTAGGAAAAAATGTGTCTTCTTATCAAATTACGATCAATTGAATTTGCCCACTCGATAGCAAATAAGATCCTGTAGAATTTACTGGTAGAAACTCCTTTTTGGTGTCACTATTTGATGATTCGATCAGTTTCAGTATCCCCGCAGCTGGCGTTCTGGACAACGAAACGTGAATACCAGAATAGTAATATACGACAAAACCAGAAAGATTTCTTTCTACTATTGATACTGGCCGTGAAAGCCTACGAGGATGTACATATAAGTTAAATATATATAAAAGAAATAAAATTACACTTACCACACCTTTCGGAAATAATTCCAAATACGTATTTCGGCCATCTTCAGTGGAAAATTTGACGAACGAGATATCACCAGCGATATTTGGCTAACACCACACAACGAGCACTGTACAACTCTAGAGCACTGCACAATGAATATCACACACTGACCGCCGTTGACAGTGTTGAGTTTTGGTGTGTTTCGCGCAGACGTTCAGTGTGCGATGTTCATTGTGCAGTGCTTTGGAGTTGTACAGTGCTCGTTCCGTTGTGTTCGTCGTGAGCTTTAGCCGAATATCGCTAGTGATACTGAATTCCCCCAGTTTTTCACTGAGGATGGCAACTTAGTCACCGAAATACGTATCTGGAATTTATTTTCGAAAGGTGTGTTAAAGGTAATTTTATTTTAGTTTAACAGTCTTCGTACGCTTATTTGAAGTTAGATATACATAACCAAACCCCAATTCAATTTCAGCACCAAATGTTTCCCTCCCGTTTGTATTTTTTCCGGTTTAAAAAGACATCGCAAAAAATCTCTCTAGTACTGCCAAAAGGGATAAAAGGATTATCAAGTCTAAAACCCGCTTAGCATAAAAAAGGAATGAACGCACTTACCTGGAAAAACAGCATGAAAGCGACCCATTGATAATACCTCACTTGCCTTGTCGTGTGCTTGCCTGCTGCAGTGCGAGAATGGGAGCTTTCGACACCCGGATATGCTGCTTGACTCCCGGGAGCTTTTATGAAGGCGTCTATTACCGTATAAGTTGAGTGGATCCAGCAGTAAGTGTTTAACACGTCCTCCGGTATATCCCTATAACATCAAAAGAAGAAAAAATTCCCTTAATATACCAGGCTACTGATAACTTAGTTGTTTTTTTACTATAAACGTAGAGTGTCATATTGTCTGACTTCTTTGAATTTCTTTTTGGTAATAATTCAAATTATATAGCAGGTGCACATGTATATACATTTATTGTTGGGCGCAGAAACACAGATTTTTCTACCGAACTCAATGGGTGGATGTTAATTCGATGATTGCGTTGGACACATATCAATTTATCGCTTAGTCAAAGTTGCTTTTGAAGTAATGATGTTTCACCGACAGAAATTAAATTTCCTTCCATTCTTCTTTCTGTTCGTTATTGTCTCTCTGATTATTTAAATGAGTTAAACAAACGTTCCTAAACCAAAAAAGGGGTCCACAAACATGTCGAAGTCGAAACATCTAAAGAAGTACTAACTTCGATTTCAACCTATGGATAAGAATCGTGGGTCACAACAAGGAACCAGAAGAATAGAATTCAAACAGGTCGAAGTGAGATTCCTAAGCAAAATTGAAGGAAAAGCCACAATGGACAAAATGGGAAATACAACCTTTATAGATACTCTGAAAACAAAAACTATACTAACCCCCATAGAAGAAGTACAGCCGAGCTTGCTGAGGCATCTGCTGCAAATGGAAAAAGAAGAACAATAAGAAGAGTATATAAAGGAAAGACCCACCAACTTGAAACGCAGAAGCAGATCCAGGAAAACATGGATAGAAGAAGTTACAACATCGGCTAAGAGGGAAGGGAGAGATTGGCAAAAATCGAGAGAAGCACGAAGATGCAATCCAAGAAACTGACCACTCAACTCACCCGCCTTACATCCGGTAACAGTAAAGATGCCTATGGATTAAATCTGCTTTTCTACAATTTACTTTAAAACTAAATAAGAAGAAACTAATCTGACGCATTTGGATTCACAAAATCCATTAATGCAGGAATTTAGTCGATTATTCAAGTAGTTTGACGAGAATGAAAATTTCTTTTCTCAATGTTTTGCACTCTCCTTTAAAACTAAATTTGTACCTGCTTTGAAAGCTACTGGCACAACTTTCTCATAGAGCTGGCCAGAAACGTATTTCAATTAGTAGGGCATTTTGCAGTTTTATTTGAAGATTCTTCTTCTTGTTTTTTCTTTCACCGATAATGGTTCTCGTTGACACCAACTTCCTCTAATCTTAAACTTGTTCTTGTCGGTATTTCTTGTTACCAAGCAGATTTGCTCGGTGTCACCCAAAATGTCGTTCTCTGAAGTAATCTTGTCAAATAGTGCTGCGTATTTACCTTAATTTCTAAGGAAAGATTTCAAAAGCAACTTCTCCGGATTGGAACAGACAATCCCTTTTTTGTCTTGCATCGAAACTACGTTCAAGAAAACCAGTTATTAATCGAACTGAATTTATGCCATTAACGAGTATCTAATGTACTTCAACTTGTAGAATTTATTACTTTTAAAAGATAAAGGTAAAAGGCAAAAATGTATCAATTGTGTTTTTGCTAAAAAGAAGGGTTTGGTTGTTTGCAAGGTAGGAATATTTTTTCTATTAGACGCAAAAATGTATTTTCTGCCTTCCTCCAGGTTTTTGAAACTTTTGAAAAGTTTTAGCTGAAGTAAACGGATGACACTTTCTTTCTGATGTGTTTACTCCACTGAGGATGTCAACTTGCTCATCAGACTAGAAAGGCATTGATGTTGGTTAGAGTAAGGCTAGAAAACAGATGATGTAGATAAATTTTAATTTGCCAAACTTGGTTGCAAACTTTTCCAGTGCTTTGTGAAATTTGGACAAAAAAGGAGAAAAGGAAAGAAGAAACAGAACGAGAAGAAGGACGATGTTGTTCTTCTTTCTTTTCCTTCCTCACATGCTTTGTATTCTCGAAGAATGTCGGGGGATTATATGTATTTCAACCACAAAATTTATTTCTACCTTTAAAGTCAAGTGCTTTAATGTATTTGATGCTTTTATCTGACACATTTTAACATACAAAATTCAGTGGTACAAAAGGTTATCAATTACTCAAATCTGCCCATACATAGCTTTCCATTTTTAGATTTGGAGCTGCTCTATCCCATTTAAGAAACAGGTGTAGTTTCTCATAATAGATATCGAATTTGCAAGCTACTTATTTATTCCTTGGTACTACCATGGAAATTAACAACATAGTTTCCGATATTTTTGGAAATGTGGAAACGGCTCCTATATTTCCCCTAAGTCAAACGATTTCAACTAAAAGAAAATACAAATAGTATATCGCAGGGAAATACAAACATAGACATTTCCGGTAATTCATAAATTTGTTAACGATTGCCGATAGGTGTACGTGGAACATTACACGTGCTTGGTGCACCGCTGCATTATAGCCCTGATTAAATCCCAAAGCATTTCCGTTCTTGTCTATAAATACCGGAAAAACGTTTGAAGTCGAATATACTTTTTCTTTTTATAGATCGTTTTACGGTCCGATCTACTAATATGTATATAGCATGTACATATTCCGCAGTTGTATTATAAGCTAAATATCCTGTAAATACGCGTGGGTCGTTCAGAAAATGCTTAATTATATTGTACTAACACAAACAAATAGATGTAATGGGATATTTCGGCAAAAAGTAGGGAAATTTAGCACTTCATAAGCGGATTTTTATTCATCCTGGTTACGTATCACATTCGAATGTTAGCGCACCTGATGTTTTAACAAAAACGATTTGTCGATTGTATCGGTTTTTGCGTCCGCTAGACGTTTGCAATTTCGAAATATTTTTGTACCTACATGTGATCGGGTTTCAAAGAATAGTTCTCATTTATTCCAGCTCATCATCAGTTTCGTATTGTTTGAATGTATCGTGTTTAACGTGCAACGTTTTAAGTGCTTTTGTCGATAAAATTATAGTGGAAAATGTATGCAATGCAGCGTGTGCAATGGCGTATCGTCAGTATTAAACAAAAGTGGATTCTACGTTGTCCATCCGAAATATGGTATACAAAAGCTGCTGCAAAAGTTTGGGAAAAGGTATAAAGAAAATCAAAATACAGTAAAAATTCATCCACTGTTGTCCGTCATATTATCCTTTAAGTGGCTCCTAGACGGTTAATTACATTGTACAGTATTTTATATTATCGACAATGTATAAGCTATATTGAGGGATTGTGTCACTCAAAATTTCTTTCAAATAATTGCGGAACCTGTAAAATACAGTCCCAGTGTAGATATTATTGCACAATCAATACAGACCCAAAATTGATACAGAAATGAGTGCATCAAAATTAAATAAAACAAGGGAGAAGTCGTTTATTCTTGAATACACAGAAGGAAATATGTAGAAGGAAATATGTTATTGCAGTCACTGGCCAACTTACCCACCTTAATAATCAGCCTTTCACTCCGAAATCCTAGCTTGTTATAATAAAATTTTTAATTTTGAATACAACCAATTGTTAAGGGATTATATTATTATTAAATGAAAAGAAATTACTCCGAAAATAATTTTTATTATACTTATTTATATAATTTCTCCATTTTTCTTGTTTATGTAACATTTACCAAATTTACAGTTTAGACAACGTACGTATTAAAAATTAAACTTCGTTATAATTGTATGAAAACTGAGTTGTGCAGCAGTAGTGTTTATTGTGTTGTGCTAGTACTTCGTAATTGTGGAGGTAAAATAATTTGTATTTAGCAGAAGTACTGACTGTACATTTTATTACTTAATTTTAAGATGGAAAAATTAATGGGGATTGCAGCCAAGGATGAGTTGAAATAAAAGACTCTTTTTCGGTAACTTAGTGGTTCCCGAGTAGTATGTGTAATGAACAAGTTTTTATTGAATTTTATGTAATTACATGTAACTTTTAAAGAATCTAAATTTTTAACTTGTTTCAATCCATTCAGTATATTACGATGTAGTGTGATCTTGACATCATTCTGTTCAATTGCTAACAAGCTGTTTTCTCAGCTCTCATGCTCTACGATGAAGAAATAAATCAATTCGAAAACTGAGAGTTACCGAAAGAGAGTTTTTATTTCATCTCATCCTTGACTGTAATCCCCATTAATTTTTCCATCTTAAAATTAAGTCATAGTTTGTACTGCTCTCTTTTTTGATGTAATTATTAAGCACCAGGAAAGAGTTGAAGCATTTCGATTTCTTAATAGGAAAGGCCAGGAAAGATTTCACTCAAGAAAAAAACCTACTATACCCGCTATTTTAGAGTCGTACAAACATTCACACCGGGAAATTTCAAAATTACGGTAAGTAACTTCTAGTTCTGTATATCGCTTAGCAAAAAAAAATAATGAAGGAGCTAGCACCTATATACAAAGGCGGACCAAAGTGAAGCAAAATCAATCGGAAAGGCTTTAGAAGAGAAAGACACAGAAGTTCCGAATAGAACTGTCGGGGGTCGCCTGTACGAAAGTCGTCTAATGGCCCGAAGACTTAAAAGCAGAGTCTAACGGCAAGAATGAAATCTGCTTGTTTTAATTTTGCAAAAGAATACCAGCATTTCATAGGCGACAATTGGAAAAACCTACATACCTAAATGGAACTATTTGATATAACATTAATGTTTGCATTATTTAGCCAATTTTATTTGATGACGAGAGTTCGCTAGAGTGTGCTAGAGCTGCGATCGCCATCTGGCCGCAGACGACTTGGCGAACGTCTCACGGAGTCGACGGTTCTTCGAACTGTCACACCCAGCGCAGATGATTAGGGAAATTAGGGCGTGATTAGTGAAGGTTTTATATTTTGTAGAAAAAAGGTGTTATTACCACACTTTAATCCAGGACTTCGTATACCGATGTGACGCATATCTATGACATGTGGCAAACTAAACTAAGAGCTTCTTCGAAAGGGCCATATACCTTCGTTTAAATTGGCCCGGAAATTCATCAGACTTACCTCCATAAACGTATGAAATCGGCTTAAAAGTAAGGTACACGAAAAAGCGAACCATACGAAGGAAATATCAATGAATAGAATAAATTAAGGGTAAAACGAAGTATATGGAAATGAAATCAACATGTATGCAAGACACGGAGCGAATCAGATGGAAAACAGAAAGCAAGGAGTATAGTTTCCAGAAGGTGACACAGTTCGAGTATTTGGGAGTGCTATTAACAAACACTTACCCAGAAGAAGCTGGAATAAATAAAAGATTAGCTAGAGGTAGTAGAGCTGTAGAAGCGGTTGGAAGTCTAATAAAAGCTAAATATCTATCCTGAAAGGCAAAAATATGATTGTGTGACACAATAATCAGACCGACAGTGCTATATGGGTGCGAAACATGGATTCTCAACGAGCGACAGGAAATAAAAATTGATATATGGGAGAGAGAAATCCTGTGGAAGGTATTCGGAGAAGTACACGTGATAAGCATGAGATGCATAAGAAGAACAAACCAAGAAATTAAAGACCTGTATGGAAGACCAAAATTATCGCAAACTGCAAAAATACAAAGATTGAGATGGCTGGGACGTATTGCCAAGATGTCGGAGAAGGATACTTACGACTATAGATGGAGGAAAGAAAAGGGGAAGAAGTACCACAAGTAGGCGTGGACGGGTGGCACATCAGGGCAATAAGCAGAATGCAATGGAAAGAAATCATAAGGAGATTTAAAGTCGGGAATTTACAAGACTTGTAGCGCTACCATCCATAGATATATATACAGTGGGTCAAGAAAGTATTCGTATACACAGTTTTCTTTTCAATAACAATAGGCATAAGTGACACGCAAACAAAAGCTATTTTCTCTAATGGTTCACCAGGTACAGAAATAATCTACAAATGAAGAATTCTTTATCAGCTGTAATAAAAGGGTAATGCGAGAAAAAATTGAGACCAAAGAAAGTATTCGTACATTTACCATTAAAAAGGTACATAATCTTAGTTGTTTAGTGAATTGTAACTAATATTTTGTGTGCATCCCTGTAGCTTTAATTATAGCCTCTACTCTCGTAGGCATGGATTCCGCCAGCTTCGGAGTTGTTTCCTTTGATATTTTTTCCATTCTCCTAAAATTACTTGTAGATCAGATTTGTTAGATATTTTTCTTTTTCTCACTTCTACATTCAACAAGTGCCATAAATTTTCTATAGAATTAATATCCGGAGATGGTGGTGGTATAATTAATTGTTTAGGGGCATTGTACAACAACCATTCTCTCGTTTTCATGGCCGTATATTTTGGGTCATTATCTTGTTGAAAGTAATAACTACCATTCAGCCCCATTTCAAGTGCACTCTCCTCCAAATTATCACGCAACAAGTCGATATACCTCTGCGAATTCATTATTCCATCTATGAATGCAAGATTTCTAACACCATTGTACACCATAGAGCCCCAACTCATGCTTTTGTTACAGCTGAGTATTGCGTTTTCGCCTGACAAATCTCTTCACATCTGATCCAAAAATGTTGAACTTCGAATCATCAGAGAAGATGACACATTTCCAAAATTCTATGGGTTTATTCAAGTAGGTTTTAGTGAAACCTAAAGGTTTTCTCTGTTCTTATTATTAATGTATGGTTAATGTATGTTTCTTTCTCACGGTTCTAGCGTATATTTCGGCAGAATGCAAAACATTTCGTACGGTTTGGGGACACACGATTTTTTCCTGATGTTGACGCAATATCATTGCATAAACTTTGAGGGATTTTTCGTAGCCTCTTCAATTATACTTCGACGCTCTGTAACTGTGAGTATCCTCGGCCGACCTCTTCGTGGCTTATTTTGTGTAATTTTAGTTGCCTCATACTTCTTAACAATGTACTGTACTGTGGTAAAGCTTAAATTTAATTCATTACCATTTTTGCGATAACTTTCATCGCGTTTGCGAAGAAAAATTACTCTATCGCACACTTCACTTTTCTTCGCTGTCATCTTTGTAAAATGTTTGAAGATGTACTAACGGCATAGAAGAGGTCGAGGTCAGTATGTAAAGAAAGACGTGTTTACATTTTACAATTAGACATAGTTCAAGCTTTGCGATAGTATGTACCACGATTTAGCAGTCAAATGATAAGTGTACGAATACTTTTCTTTGACTTTTCTGTATTACTCTTTTATTACACCCGATAAAAAATTCTTTATTTGCAGATTTTCTGTGTACCCGGTGGACCATTAAACAAAATAGCTTTTGTTCGTGTATCACTCATGGCTATGAGGTTATTGCAAAAATACTAAGTGTACGAATACTTTCTTTACCCAGAAAAAGCAACGGTGACATAAAAACAACAATTACATCTTCCATTAATAATATGTTCAGCAGAATTAACGACCTTATAAAAAATGAAGCTTATAAACTAAATATTAGTCACTTATTTAATATTGAGGCAACTCTTACTTTGTTACAATACTTTTTATAAATAAAAATAACAGACATCTGTAGTTTTTACTTTATTATGAAAGAACTATCAGAGTTGGAGTATTCCAAGCAATTTGATCAGTGACTGTAAATGATACCATGTCCAGACAGAAAATTTTAATTATCTTTTGGATCACAACCATGTATGAGTTGCTTTTTGAGTGAATTTCTGTCGTCTCATACACCATTTCTTCATCCACCTCCTTTTCATTTCTTGCCGTTTATTGCAAAAGCTAACGCGATAGCCACAGGAGCTTGAATAAATAACCAACCACTATACAAATTAATTTAGTAGTATAGGATGACTAGCAATAATATTGTACAATAAAATTGCACAAATTCTTGGCCGTTTAGAGGACGCTTTACAATCAATACACTTTTACATAATCTGGCATCGGGAGAGATTTGGAAGCCACTTTTCCATTTGCACTATTGATTATTGCACAAAATTATTTTCATTACAAAGATCCACCTATATCCTACTACTACATGATAGCAATTAAACACAAACGCCTGATTCATTTCGCTTAAAACAAAATAAATGTTAGAATATATGAATCATCCGACGTCTGTCTATTGCCATACATCCTGACAACCAAACCGATACAAAGTGGATCAGAATTAAATCGGCACGTGCAAATAAACACGCGTTTAGTAAACTCATGCACATGCAGAAAAGAGGGACGCCGTAGAGAAGGGAGTAATTGGTATTTCGATTTGTTCCGTCGATGAAATAGCAAATGTCCTATTCTTTATTATATATTATCGCGGGAGGTTTAGTAAAGCGGAAATTGTGCTCGTATGCGTGGTAATTTTTCTCGTATTGTTAGTTTGATATACATGAGTTGTGCATGTTCAATAACTGAGGGAATTGATGTAGTTTGAGGACCGTGGACCAACTAGGGTAAAAACTCCCACATCCGAAATTCCCGACATCCGGAAACGCTGGCGGGTGGATTCTTTTCACGATTGGGGTTCTAATCGAAGGCAAACCACTGAGTTTCTTATCCATAAAGCCTCGCGCGCACTTACCGACTACGGCCCACTACACTACGGACGGCAATTTATTCTTTCCATATGTACTAAATGTATATATATATATATTTCGTGACCTTTTTATACTTATCTGGTTTATAATTTATATATATATAAAAGTTGATTACACATCCTCTATATCAAGAAATCCTAGTCATTAGTTATTTTGTTGATAGTCCCAAATAAAAAACAAAAGTTTGTTTATATATTTATCTAGTTATATTTTCACTGACGAAGGTGTTCCGAAAACGTTTGTAAACGTTCTGAAAATATAACTATCGTTCAAACCAGCCTTGTTTTATTGACCTATTAGTGGTAGAGATCTATCATATAACATATGTACTAATGGAGTGTCGTCGGTAGGGCCGTTTTCGATAAATGAGCTCAGCTCCATTAACCCCTTGCACTACGCCGAAATTCACAATCAGCCGTGCCAAACTCGGGCGCCTGAGTGGTCCCGAAAAGAGTCGAAGCGGCGAAGACTGAGTGTCGGAAATTTGAACACATCTTACGACCATTCTTACGACTGACAATGAGTGCGAGATAGGCGTGCTCGTGTTGACTTCACGCGGTGGTGCTCTTGTAAAATTCAAAAGACAACAAGATACAAGATAAAATACCCAATCATTCAAGAAAAGGAAAGAAGAGATAAGACCTCATTCAGGCGTTCCTGGTGGCCCGAGATTAAGACCACGAGCACGGCTCGTGATATTCATGTTTGGGCCGAAATGTCGATTACGAGCCTGACTCGTGATATCCACGTTTGCCGTGAAATTGAACAACGAGCCTGACTCGTGATATTCAAGTTTGGCCAAAATTTTCATCACGAGTCAGACTCGTGAAAATAGTGCAAGGGGTTAATATACATGCGAAGAATAAATTGCCGTCCGTAGTATAGTGGCCCATAATCGTCCGTTGCCGGTAAGTGCGCTGGGGTCTTTAACCGGCATAAAGATAATTTCAGTGTAAATTAAATTTTCTTACATATTTGTCTATTTAGAGTTTTTACCTACGTCAATTTTTGTCCATAGTTCTTTGTCTGTGAGACAAGCACAACTCATACTTCTTCCTTCACAGGCAGCACTCGCGAAAGATAGTCAAATTAATAGATTGTGTTTACTCCTACGACAAAACAGTGACGTAGGTAAAAACTTAAAATAGACAAACTGTAAGATATATATCATCAAACCGTATTTACCTACCTAAGGGTGTTAGGTTATACATGTCAATTACGCTAATTTCATGTGCTAGCAAGTTTATCTTTATTAAGAGTACACGAATTTGCTCCATTTCTTCTTGTTTTTCGCCATGTTTGCTGCAGCCACCCATTTTATTCCTCTTTTCAATAAAACTGCTGCCACTTCATCATTCCAGATTTTTCTTTTTATACCCCTGTCTTTGCCTCTCTTCATTCTTGCCTCCCAGATCGTTTTCATCTCTCTGCCCTATCCCATTCTAATCATGTGCCCAAACTATTTTAACTGTTGTCTCTCAATGACCTTTAGTATTGACTCCAGTTCCAATTCTTCCATTACCACTTCATTCGTTATTGTTTCTGCTCTTGTTACACCTTGAACCTTTCTAACAATAAGATATTTCATATCAATCGCCTGAATTTTAATTCTCATCGAATTCATTAATGACCAAGTTTCACTTACGTATAGTAAAACAAGTCTAAAACCAGTCTTATATAGTCAACTCGATTCTTGTATTTATTGCCTTGTTTCCTAAGAATGCGTTGAGACTTGGGTTTTTACGTAATTTTCGTACATACCATTTTCAGATACTCTATGTAAGGTAAAGTGGGAATAGTTGCTGATGCCTATAACTCCGTCTCACAATCAGTTAAATTTTATTGTCCTGCTATATATGGAAGCAACAACTACTTACTATACTTTGAGACATAAAAGGGTCCGATATCTACAACATTTGAAACGTAGAAAATTGTAACAAACTGCTTTTGACCATGTATCCTCTTAAGCTTCGGGTAAATGCCTGAGCACCAAATAATAACTATAGTTTTAAAATACTACCAAAAATTGTAAATAAAAACGAATTTTCAACTACAAAAACACAATTTGTTCTTCCTGAATTCCTCAATTTTCCTCTTTCTTCCACATATATTACATTTACATCCGTCGAAGTTTTGTGTAATCACTTGCGACACGCGATGCACTATATCCAATCATCTGCGGATTTGGTCTCAGCATAAATTGCGAAACACACCAAACGGTTATTAGTAATTTCTAGGGAAGATGATTCGCTACAATTTGTCACAAGATTCGTTGCCTTCCTAACTTTAGTTCCCTCCTTGCTCTACTTTCTTTTTACTTTGTTTAGCCTTTTATTGATCGAATTTGTTACCGCTTTTCCCTTTTCTTCTTTAATAGTTTTATCTTAATTTAACACTCATACAGTTCCCCCTCTTTTGTTTTTGGAATGATAATGTGTGAATGTATGGAATAGCACTACTCGTAAGTTTTTGAAGATATTTCGATGGAGTAATTATTTCAGTAGTAATGGCATTACAAGTAGAAGATATATCCATAATAATAACCGTAGTTGAAACTTGACATTTAGAAGAAGCTGTTGTTGCTGGTTGGATTGGTTATTTCAACACAACAACATTATTACTTGCAGGCTGGAACTCAACTATCACTACTGCTGCATCTGAAATTGCAAAGTAATAATTCGGAATGATATTAGGATTAGAAGTCAATATTCCACAAGCCTTAAATCTAGCTATGATATCGGAGGGAGTTGCAGATCTCAACCAAGCAGCACCAATCAATTTACCAGCTTTGTATGTGCGTTTCCAGTTTCTTCTTGTTGACATATCCTAACAATGGAGGTTTTGCCAATACGTGCTTTCCAAAATAATCCTCCTGGATTCTTCTGATCAAAGTATGAGGTGATATACCAAATGACTTGGCAGCTTCCATATCTTCAGATTTAACCATATCAGTCGCGGAATGGAGTTGGTCTTCAGTCCATCTTGGTCTTTCAGGCGCGTCACATCTCGTATCATATCGTTTGAATATTTCCTAATGCGAGTATCATGGGTGCATCTATATATTTCTTTAAGGGGGCATAATTGACTTTGGTACAAAGAGATGCCCCTTCGCTTTGCCATAAAAATAAAGGTATTTCGCATGTCAGCTAAAATCGAATTAAAATGATATAACAGAAATAAATGATAATACATGCATTAAGTAGACAAATCAAGCAGAGAAAGTTTGCTTCAATGTATAATTCTGATGTTGAATAGAGTCGTAAAAGTATACAAGTTCACTAACAAAAAGCACAATCTTCACACAATTATGCAGCTTGGCGACTAAGGTGACAAGCATGTATGTCTTCAAATTCTAGTAGATGGAATCATCGACGTTCGTGTGTTCTCAAAAATACTCAAATTTATCCGATCATCTATCCGTACTTTACCCTACATACGTATGTCCGTTACTGTGTACAGCTTTCTTTCTTGAAGAGCTGGCAAACGAATCTCTGTTGTACGTCGTTTTATACATTCATATTTTTCATTTTCTTTTTCTTTGGATGTCAAAACGTCCTTTCTAACTTAAGAACGGAAATAAATTCCCTCCTTATATAATACAAATTCATGTGCTATGGTTTCTTTATGGTCGACCGCGCTCCTTCTCACAGCCCTAAGCTTGCCCCATACGACTTCTGTCTTTTCCCAAAAATGCAATATCAGATCAAAGGCACCTGTTTCGAAAGAGTTGAGGAAATCGAAAGGACCATGACGCGTATCATTAAGGAGATAACTTCAGAGCAGATTTAAAAAATGTTTTTCGAGTTGGAAGCGCTGCATAGAGTTAAGAGGGATCTATTGTGAAAGCTTATAACATTGATTCCATTATAGTCCTTAATATATGTTTCTCAATAAAAGAAGTCTTGTTATTTAGTTACCGCACCTGGTATAATTCTCATAACTTCTTCCCTGTGCACAATTTTGTAAATAAGATTTATTACTTGTTAGATTATGAACTATTATCGACAGAATGAAGTGCTGAGAAGAGAATACCCTCCAACATTAATAAGTTTCAGAGAAACTAGGAAACCCAGACTAATTCCTTGCGGAACACCAGAATCATGTTAAAAACTATAGTACTTGAATTCCTGGGTAAAATATCATATATGACTGAAAGATATTAACTATCGTTAGAAACCAAGTATGTCAGCATGGACAGGAGAAGCTTAAAGACACTGACGGGGGCACTCACAGGCCACTATACCTGCAACAGGCACCCACAGAAAATGGGCTTATCCAACACGGACACTTGCAGATTCTGCGGTGAAGAAGACGAGTCAAAGGAACACTTGATCACTAACTGTGGGGCACTAGGCCATAAGAGATACAGAATACTACATGCATATACGCTGAGTGAAGAGTACCTATTAACACTCCCTTTGAAGGAGCTGATCCTGTTCCTAGACGTATTAAATAAATAAAAACAAGGGGAAGCACAATAGATCAACGTGGTCCCAGTGCAAAGGGCCACTTTGGGCCAGACCCCACACCATTACATTACATTACATTACAAGTATGTCAGCATGAAAGACTAAGATTGTAAAAATAGAAGTCATTGGAGTCCCATGATCTTTTAAGTTTTCTTGTATTTTGAACCACTGAAGATCTTCCGTCTTAGTTCTCGTTGTGGGCAAATTTTTAACAACAGAGTCTATATCGAAAGTCCAGTAGTTATGATAGATGGCTATTGTAGAAGAGGTTGTTTATAAAAAGCATGCGCAGTAGAAAAAAGGCACAAATTGGGAATAGGAATCGGAAGTATTGTGTATTGGCTGTATAAAATTCGTAGAAATTTCAATTACCATTATTCAACCTATCAACAGAGATTATTTTGATCTATTTAAGTCTATTTCAATCAAGAATAAAAGTCAAAAGACAGATAAAACAGTACAATATAGGACTCTGAAACATGATTATGGTAACGGTGTCGAAAATAGCTTATAGCGATGATATAGCCCTCATAGCAAAAGACGAAAGGACCTCGAACGAAAATGTTAATACATACAACGAATACCTGAAAAAAACAATTTGAAAATAAATGGAGGAAAAACTAAGACCATGTTTATAAGTAGGGAAAATAAAAACACATGAAATGTTTCTAAACGAAAGAAAATTGGAACAGGTGACTAGCTTCAAATGCTGATGACAATTCTGATTAAAGATGGAAGATTCGATGAAGCGGTAATAGGAAGAAGCATGAAAAACACTTTCCTAAATAAAAAAGGAGAACTAAAATTCATATCATCGAAAGGATAGCGGTCCCAATACTTATTTATGGTTCAGAAATTTAGTCAACAACAAAAAAGAACAGAAGCAAAAATACGAAGTATGAAAACGGGGTTTCTAAGAAAGTTGGATGATCAAATCAAAATGGATTAAGCGAGAAATAGTACAATCAGCGGCAACTTGGAAATAGAGCCCGTTCAAAACAGAATAGACTAGGATCAGGTGAGATGGTTGCGGCACGTAATGAGAATGGAAAGAGATAAGATAGTGAGAAGAGTGTTTGAAGCCAAAACAATCAAAAGAAAACAAAAGGGAATATAAAAAGGTGATAGTGAGAACAGTGAAGGAAGGAGAAGAAAACGAATAAGTTAAGTGCAGTAGACATAAATCCACATTCCCACAAGAAAGGGAATTTGCTTGACCTCGGAGATGAATCTGATCTGGGAAAACACATTTACTTGTTGCTACAGCTTTCCACGCGTGTATCGTCTCGGATGAAAGTAGGCAAAAATTTTGAACTATTTCTAATAATATAAAAATCAAAGTCTTGCGTGTCTGCCGTGCGACAATTTAAAATCTTTATTCGGTGTTCATGACGAATTAGTTGATATCACGTGCGACTTTTAATTCCTTTGGAGTTTCCCCTGAAGATGTCAATGTAGTGTGTATCTCTTTGAGTGTTTCGAAAGAAGGTGTGGCAAAGGAAAGCAATGAAAATTGATATAAGCCCATATCTCATTGTTCAGGAAGGTTTATATTGCAAGTAAATAGGTATCCGTATGCAAATACAACTATTTCAACGTAAGGCCAGCATCTTTGAGGTTTATACCTGTGAATCCCAAAAATATATTAGAATGGCTTCGATTGGTGATATGAGCATTATAAATCATTCTTGCATTTTCCCTGATTTCTTTGTTTTACTTATTTTTATTTATTTGAACTATTTAAACACTATTTGTTGATGTTGATTATCTTACCGCCATACCAGTGAAACACATATCCGCGATGTAATAAATAACGATTTCATAGAAGTGCGGCAATCAAATTTCCTGTCAATGAAATATCTGAGGGTTAGAGCTTAAATAAATTAGTTCTTACCCTTACCTCACCGGTTATTTGGAAACTCTAAAGACGCATTTCGATTACCAAGGATCGTCCCCAGTGGAGAATACAAAGGAAAGAAAGCATCGCTTTGTTGTGTTACGCACTGAGGTTGACCACTTGGTAATCAAAACGGGTATTTGAAATTTTCAAGCCATTGGCGTGATAAAGGTAAAAGCTAATTTATCTAAAGGAATAGTTATTACCTGGTGTGAACGCATTCGATCGGATTTCCAACATACTGCCTAGTGGTGACTGCTATCGAAAAGGTAACCAAAAGAATGACCGTGGCGTTGCTATGTAGTCTAAACACCAACGAATCTATGGTCACGTGGTTTACCTAAAATCAAAAAGAAAAGGCGCATATAATTATAAGCACTTAGGATTACGAAACGAGATTCAAAAAATCAAAAAATAATCCTCTGGTTTTACGTAGGAGAGCTATTGTCCCTCACCGATGATGACAATTTATATATACCAACACTTTTCCGAAAGCAACGGCCGACGTACAAACGAAAATAGAAAAAGGCTTAGCTCTTGAATAGATCAAGGCACTTACCGAAGCGACGCACGTCCGTTTTAGTAAATAATTTATAGCGGCATAACAAACATAAATTCGAAAACTTTAAAGACCTGCTCTTACTAATAGGTTATAGTACCTTTGTTTTTAGAAATTGGAATATCTTCCAGAATAACGGCATATAGGACGTGCCTTACGAGTCCGAAGCCATCTGCTCGCTCGAATTTTATACAATGTACTAACTAACTAAGCAAAGCCGATCGCTAATCGAACGAGACCTTCATTAAAGCATAAGGATCTCATATAATCTTACTTAAAACTAACACATGATTCACATTGGGCCTCCTCTTTTGTAAGCGCAAATCGCTATTTAATTTAATTTTTTTTCGAAAAAGCGTCAGATTAAAAGTTACTACGTTCGATCTTTTATCACAGTTTACGTTCGCTTCGAACGGCTCCATAACCATAAAAGCGTTATCAAGGTTTAAACAGGTGGAAGAGAGACATTTCGATCTAATTAGGGTCTCGTTTAAAACATTCTTATTCGAAAATTTTGCGAGAGATGATCACGAGCGTACGTAGTACGGAGCGATCCGTCAATCGACATCTCCAGTAATTAATATTCCTCTTGAACTTGGCGCAGTTTATTTTCATTCCAAACACAGCACTTTGTCGTTATGCGAAAACAGCCACTAATTTTGACAATTTATCAACAAAGAGGTATTATAATTAAATTAAATAAGCCGTCTTATTCTGGTGCGCTATTTATTTGTTTAATGAGGAGCAAGATCTGCCACGCTCCGAACTACGCGAAGCGAATTTTATTCGCAAAATCCGAGTCAGGTTTTGAACTAGAAGGAATGAATTTCACTTGAAAAGGATGCGATCAGAATTGTATGTGTACATTTTCAAACAATAGAAATTGCAACACAAAAACTTTTTGTTTGTGTTGTTTGGTTTAAATGTATCCTCAAACCAAAGAAATTGGGAAAAACTGGCTCAAAACAAACTCAAATAAGTTTATTCTTACGACCATACCAATTTAGATGCTCCCATATGCGCACAATAATACTCCAAAGTTACCCCCTATTATATTTTGTTTAGTCTAGAAGAAAAACAATTAGAAAATTTAAAATTCTTTATACATATTAACACGTGCAAATATTTAAAAAATAAATGAGTTACGTAAAAGGTTATTTCGATATCGATGATTTTATCAAAATTGAACGGATTCGTCCTACGACACAATGCCTTCATTTGTTCAAGCAGAATCTTTTAGTAGCAATTTTTTATTCTTTGCTTTTATAACGCATTCTTCATTGGAGTCTAGGTTTTATAAAATTTTGAAGCCCTTTTCAATTGAGTTCAGGCCATTTCATCAAGCTCGTAATTATCTCGTGCTTTCCTATATAGTACTGGGTCCGAAGTGCCGGGTACTTCAGTGACGTTTTACCTACGAATTTCTATGACCTCATCGATTGTCAGCTCCTAATTTATGTGAATACAACAGTTCATTGACAGATAATCAGCATTGACTTTCGAATCTAATTACCTGGCACAATTAACAACTTCTACTATCACAGAAGCGATGTGATCACTTTCTGGCACGACTTCTGTTTCGTTTTCCAAAAAGAGAATTGACAGAATTTCCAGATATCAACAAATTTATTTAATTTCATCCCAAGATTTTCTAATGCTTCTTACGGCATCCAAAATATTGAATTGTTTCCCAAAAGTCTTTAACAAATATCTCACTGTGTTGCCTCACAGCTTCATCCAGATATCCAAACGAACACCTCGTGTAGTAAATATTGAATGCTTTGGTCAGTCCCTGGTCCATCGATTGAGTTGTTTGTTGTGGTTGTGTTTGGAGTCAAAATGTAACTTTCACACTTGGCATGAAATCAATTATGATAGTAAGGGGTGACCTGTTGAATTGTCAATAAGAAGCATCACTTTAAATAGAATTTGTTTAGACTTGCACAAACGTTCGACGTTGGGTATCAAGTGGTGACCAGTTGTCAAAAACGGAAGCTACCACCCATGCTTTATGATTTGACTTCCAAATCACTAGTTAGCTAAGTTTAAATACATGTTTTTGGACCTTTGGGTTCTCGGTGCGACAAATTAAGACAAATTTTAGCTTCCAGTCACCAGCTGCAAACCATGCTTGTCAATCGATCCTTATAAACCGTAAAGCATGTAAAGCTTTTTCTTCACGTACAATAAACGAACGTACGATAAAAGTTCTTTAAGGACTCATCTTCAGGCACAGGCCATTCTCAACCATGTTAAATATAATTTCACTGGATTAGTCACCCTTTTCTATCGTGACCTTAAGTGACTTAGAAAAAATAGACCCAGCTTCTTTATCAGCGTTTCCCGCCTCTCGACATTTCGCGTTTGCTTTGTCAATTACAACGAGCTTTAGATCGGTTGAACCAATCGTTACTACCTACAAAGTTTTCATCGTTGTCCTACTCCACAGATTCTTCTTCCAACGTCTCAAAAATCAGCTTAGGTTGATAGCGCACAGTGTTCTGATCATTTGGACCATTCTTTCCTTTGATTCGATTATCGCACCATAATTTCAGCATTGTTCCCATCTTCGCAATATCCATGACCTTTACGAATTTTGCGTAAGTTCAAAGCCTGGGCATTGTGCACCACATCGAGAATTCTTTCTTTATCTTTCATGGTTGTTCTTACTGTGGATTCCGCTAGCTCAAACTTCTTTGACAATCCCCAAATATCCACTCTGCTTTCTTGATAATGTTAAGTTTATATTCTAAAGTTATTGTTCTAATTTTCTTACTGAGTGCAGAAGAGTCAGATTTATTTCTTTTGGGCGAGACAAAACAATCTTAATTTTCGTCAATGGTAGAATCGTAATTGTGCACGTAGTGTTCGCGGGAGAAGCGCCTCTAATGAGTATCGCAGCAAATGCTGAAGATCGTGGGTCGTAGTGTTGCCAAACAAACAACTAAAGAAATGTAAGTCAGGCTATTACTATAGTTTGATTATTAAGTTATTATCCTCAGCTTAAAAACCACAAAGCTTTACACTATCTCCATTATTTCAGTATGGAGACTATTGATTTCTTGTACTGAAGATGACAATCTTTTTATCGATATATGCACTCAAATACGTGCATATACTAAAATCGGGGTATTAAGAATAAGACCTATTTTATATGAGTTGGTCCATTGTAAATTTATAATTTCCGTCATAATTTTTTGAGGAACTAACGTGGTAAAAAATTAGATAAGGTTTTTTATTAATTTTTTCTATCAAATTTAGAGACTACCATTTTTGATTACAAAATTTATAATCCACAAAATATCATAAAATCGTTAACGTATCTACTTTGTCTCGTACATAATAAGAAACAAGTCTTCAATACGAAAGGGGATTAACGAATTGTATTTTTATAACAACCGTTTCTGCTTGGATTCGTGCCAAAGGAAACACAGATGTAAGAAAGGAGATAGGGGACAAAATTATCTGGCATTGGTCTATCTATAATTTGTCTTTGGGTCTGTTCCTCAACCGCGGAAGCTAAATGATGTGAGAAAATCCCTGTTTAAAAGTTTAAAATCCAATACGTACTCGTACGTTAGTCTTATTAAAATCTAGTTGATATAAATCCAGCTGTCATCGGGGAGATTCTTGATACTATCGTCAAGATTCGTTCGTTCGTTTAATTGTTGTTGAAAATGATAAACGGGCTTTTGTTTATTTTTGTATCGACGATTTGCTTTCGGAACTAAACTTTTGAGCTTTTAAAATCTGAAATTTAAGATGTTAAATTTTGAGATTACGTCGCGAAAGATGTGAATGGATTCTTGACAAATATCTCCATTACACTTTTCATACATCCGATCACATCTCTCACGAAATTTCTTCAAAGTTCTGCCAGGCGCAAATTTCATCCTGGCAATAGATAATAATTAATAAACCTGAGAAAAAGTGAAGGTGCAGATTACTTCGTTGAGGAACATCAAAAAGTACATAACAGTAACATAAACGGCAAATTATAGGTCATCTAGATCATTTCCTCGAGAAACAACAGAAGTAAATCGAAAATTTGTGACCATTTATGTAAGCTTCATGTCCACATCACAACCACCACGTTTTCTGTTTAAAGCCCTGCTAATTTCATCAATGATTTCGAGAAGTATTAGGGGTTCAGGACAGATCATCGAAAATTTTTGGAAAGTAATACGTGTAGTAGACTTTACTCACATAAGCAATACAGTTTATAACCACAAACTTTACTTTCCTTAAAAGTTAATGCTTGTTAATGTTGGTGACATTATTAAGTTTGTGAAAAGTTAGGGATTAGAATTAGTTCTTTGAGGAACAGCAAAATAAGCAGTTCTCCAATAGGGACGACGCATATTCAATCTAAAATAAAACAAAGCCTTTGTGAGATATAGTTAATTTTTATTTTAAATTATACTACATTTGATACCATTAATTATTAAACCATCGTTCAAATTAGGCTTGATGGAGGACACCAAAACGTTTGCATAACTGAGTTCGCTAAATTCACTTAACAAAGACTCGTTTATACAAATGGATCCGAATAACAGCATTCAAGCGATAGATGTTGGTCCTTAAGTCATCTAATATTTATGGTTTATTGTAGTAAACTGACGACTTAACATGGCTCACAGACAGAAATCCATAGATATCAAATTGCCCGAGTGAAGGAAGCAATTGACAGGTCCATTTCTTGAAATAATCTGCGAATGTGCCATTCCGGCGAAGCCACATATTCCCTGAATCGAGAACAACTACTTTGGCCTAAAGGAAGTTTTTCAATATAGGGCGATAATGATATTCGTTAGCTGTAAGTGAATTTCCAGCATCATCAAAGAAAAATTAGGTCCAATGACGCCTTTAGCATGAAATGTGCAACATACTATTAACTTAGAAGGATGTAAAGGTCGTTCTTCACTTTATTATGGATGACTTTCGCAGAAATAAATGGCAATTCTGCTGGTTGATGAATCCATGGAACCGCAAGTGAGCTTCATCGCTAAACATGACTTTCGTATGGAAATCAGGATCTATTTAGCTCAGTCATTGAACCTGTGACCCAGGAAATCATCATTTTGCTTTACTTCTTGGGTCAAAGCATGTTGACCAAGTCTTTCTTGCATAAGTCGCCACAAAATTCTTTTTAAGAGTCTCAATCGACGAGGAAGTGATAGATTTCAATCTTCACGCATACCCTCTCGTACAGCAGCAATATTTTCTTCGTTTTTGGATTTCTTCGCCTCGCTAAGGCGGAAACATCTTGGAGTGAAAATGATATCTGATGGTGGGAGTTTTTTCAAAACTAGTTCAATTGCTCTTCGTGTTGGGCGATTATAACGACCGAATCTTTGTTAAAATGCTTGTAAAACCGCGATTGATTGTGAATTTGGATTAAAAAAAATTGCATAACTTGTAAACGACATGGACGCGTATATTTTACTATGATGAAATAGAAACGGTAACGTATACAAAATACAAACCACAACGTCGATTTTAAAATGCGTCGTGCCTTATCGGAAAATCCGTTATTTCAGAAAATATCTGAACCCTATGAATTAGTCGTGAGTGAAAACTACATATGTCAAGGTTCTTCAAAGGTGACACATGATTGGTTCCGTCAATTACTTTAGAAAAGCTTACGGATAAAACGGAAACTGCTGGATATTCTCGTTTGGGAATGGGCATGGGCTTCTATCAAATTTTGGAGCAATTTGGTTTTCGATCTTATACCTATTCAACTTCATTTCTTGTTGAAAAGTCCCCTATTCAGACTTCAGTCCACAAAATTTCAAAATCCATTTGAAAGTTACTAGGCTCAGGATTGTTTCAGTAAAAATTATTTATTTCTACCAGTTTATTGACCGCGTAGTAATAAATGATACTAATCACGGAATCATGTAATACGCAACCAGGAAATAAACTTAAGAGCATTATTCGTTTGAAATCTTAAATTTGTTGAATTAGCTACCAGATTTCCTTCAACAAGGCCGTATGCAACAACATTCAGTAAAAATATTTTTGTTACTGCTAATAACACATAATAATCCAGGTTCGGTTAATGGCGCACTAACCAGGTTTGTTCCCGTAACATAAGCAAAATGCATTTACAGCGAAATAATGGTAATTAGTTATTTAATGCGGTTACACGTCCAAATTACAGCAATATACAAATATTATTTTACCGAAGCTCAAACTGGCAATGCGTTTCCATCAAAGCTGTTAGCCTTATAAAGGTGCTTTCATAGTTAATAGATAAAAGCTCTTAAAATGGGATTTTACTCTACCACGATGAAAATGCGCTCATCGCTATTCCAAAAGAGGCTGCACATTTTAATAACGTAGATTAAGTGAGGTTCCGGTTAACAAAACAATTTCTCAACTCCATCTAATCATCAAATTTATTGTCAACTTACTTGGGTGAACGTGTAGACACCCCTCCAAATATCCATGCCTTGCAAAGTATCGGTCGGCGAGTGATTTTTCAACCTGGCGGAGAATCTTTGGCGGTCCTCGAATCGGTCCCTCGAAGGTCTTCGCAGACTACCCTGAAACCTGTGTGCTCTATCGACCCCTACGTTTCCAATTAAGGAAACAGTACGAACCAGTTGATCATCTTTTATCGTATACATCTGATTTTGCGAATTCGACCTCTTGATTACCAACTTGCAATAATGCCTGCACTATAAATACGGTATAATAATATTAATCATAATAATAACAATAACAATAATAATAACAACAATAATTTTCCAAAGACTTACATGTTGAATCGTAAAATTTGCAACTCAACTACAACGAACGATGTGTTGAGCATCGTCTTAATGGATACTAAGCTTTCTTTTCCACATATGCACCTACATACATTCAAGACACTTGTAAGCACTCTCGCGCAAAGAAAATCGATCGATTCAATCATCTTTAACTTAATAAGTAAGTGGAAAATGCAAGTATTTCGAAGACAAAGAAGAACTGGGTTAATTCAGTTTTTCTTTGTTACCTTTACCTATGTATGTACATATTTTCACCGGCGACCATGTGGAAATATACGCGCGCAATTAACTGTTCCATAATTAAATTTATTAAAGTCTAATCAACTGAGTGCAGTCTATCCCACGATTAACACTCTTTGTGAAGCCGGAAGAAGTCGTGTTAAATTACGTTCCTTAATGAATTATGATGTCCTACAAATGGGATGCTGCAATAATCGAGGAGGGGAAATATTCACCGGTGGTAAATCGATAATTCAGTATTTGAAGTTTAAGCCGTTAAAACTGCCAAAATTTATAGGAAAGATTCTGATTTTCTTTCAATTTACTTTAATCGAAACCAAAACTTAAATTAAGCACGAATTGGCGATTTCAAAGGTGAGGAATCCTATGGCCCAAAACGATGGAGAGATGTTGAGAAAATTTTGACACATGTGGTGATCTGCATAGCCAAATTTTGAGAGGATGGAGCGAGGATTGCGATCGTATTCTGGAAGATATCGTATTTTAAGGAAAGGTAATGAAATGTCGCAAGATTTTGAGAGAACGTATTAATTTCCAAATTGCAGCAAAATACCTCTTGCTTTGGCAATTTTGAATGGATCTGCCAACAGGAAGATCTAATTACAATTGGAAAACTGCGAGAAACTGGGGAAACATATGGAATCAATTAGAAAATCTTTGCAAATGGAAAATTAAGAAAAAGTGAAGAAGGACTCATAAACTCCGCAAAAGTAGCACGCCAATTTCGAAACTGGGGAAAAATATTTCCCGTTTTATACATTTTCAATGGAGTTTCCAACAAGAAAACCAAAAGAGAATTGGAAAGTATATAGAATCAATTAGGGGATCTTTGCAATTGGAAGATTAAGAAAACTGAAAAAGAATTTATAAACTCCGCGAAAGCTAACCTAAGGGAATGAGAAAGATAAAATTACACTTGGAAAACTAAAAGAAACCGGGAAAACATGTAGGATCAATTAGGAAATCTTTCCAATTGGAAAATTAAGGAAAAAAAGCACTTATAAACTTCGTAAAAACTGGCACACCAATTTCGAAACCGCGGGAAAATACTTCTTGTTTTGTACATTTTCAATGCACCTTCCAACAAGGTGATAATCTCTAATGGGTAAGGCTAGGAAGATGGGAAGATTTAATTACAATTGGAAATCTAAGAGAGACTGGTGAAGCATGTAGGATCAATTAGGAAATCTTTGCAATTGGAAGATTTAGAAAAACTAAAAGGATACTTATAAACTCCATAAAAACTGACATGCCAATTTCGAAACTGTGGGAAGATGCTTCTTGTTTTGTACATTTGAACCTTCTACTAGGAAAGAAGGTAAGATCAGATTACAATTGGAAAACCAAGAGAAAAATGAAAAGGAAACCAATTCGGAAATTTTGCAATTGGAAGATCAGGAAGACTGGGGAACTCCACAAAAGCTGACGTGCCAATTTCGAAACGGCCAGAAAATACTTCTCGTTTTATAAGCGTTCAATGGACCTTCTAACAAAGTAATAATTTCTAATGGATAAGACTAGGAAGAAGGGTATATCAATTTACAATTAGAAAACTAAGCGCGAGATGAGTTGAAGAAACTCCTAGTTGGGATATTAAAGTGACGGTAAAGAAATAAAACAAGAAAATGTGGAACGAGATAAACTTGGAGAAAGCGGATACTTAAAAATTTACGAGGAATAGAAAAAGAAGAAATAACAAATTTAAATCGAATAATTGCAAAATATACAAAAAATTGAGTTACTTAATGCCTTCTATTAATAGAACTAACCTTTTTTATTACACCTTCAACAATTTCCTCGATATAATCTCACATTGATAAAACTTCGCACAAGAAATGAAGCATCACATCTAACCAACCAACGTCAATACACTAACATTTGAAACGAATCTACTACCTATACGAGTAGATTTAAGCAAAGCGCGGGTAGGTGATGATGCAAAAATCAAGATTATTTTTATTATTTGCTTCTGGTGCTCCTGCGAGGCTGCCATAAAAATTATCCAGCCTGACAGGAAGACAAACAAAACGGCGAAGCAGACGCGTATTGTGATGCTGTCCCGGACCATTTCATAAATTCGCCTTGGAAAAATATACAATTTGAGGCAGAAGAAAAATACATATATATGCGTTTCGCGGGATAAAACCGTGATGGCGAGCCAAGAAACTCGATTTGTTTATCGAAATAATCGCTAATCGCTGGATCGGTTCGAATCTGGGTTCAGGCGGGTTCATCTCTTAGTCACGCACGATGATTTCTACCTAATTTCTATCTATAAACGCGCCGGGAAAATTTTGCGCTTTGGAGGCCTGCTCTCTGTTACGGAAGAAATTGATGCCGTAGCATTTAGTAAAATTGATGGACAAGTAATAGTAGTAAATTGTAGTAAACACGAAGCGGATTTGTTTTGCCATCGCAATAAACATTCTGACCTGCTTGAGAATTATTACTGAGTAATTTTATTTCTATTGGATGTACGACCTGATTAATGTAAGACATAGTTTCTTACCTTGAAATCCGGCAACTGTTCAAGTTATGTCATAGCAAAACCACTTTATATTTGTTTAGGAAATATTTCCTTTGGTCCTTCACGCATTAGTATTCCCATTCAAACAGTGCTCTTCAAAGCAGCAGAATAAATTCATTATCCTTGTCATTGTAATGGACGTCTTAGCCTTCTGAAGAGTTATGAGGTAATATTGTCTTTTTCTAGTAGCCGATTAACTGATAAATGAACATGATTCTTTCCAAAAATCTCGTTGGGAAATAGTCCGATTTATTCAAACAATAATTCCTTCAAGTCGTGAAATGTTACTGCTACTTTAAACCCAGAAGAAATTTATCCGAATTATAAACCAAATTGCTTCTTATTCTGATTAAGAATAAATGATTTCAGCCTCACCCCTACGAGTCAATTTCATGAAGTTTGTATCTCTCTTGATTGGAGATACAATCTGTTAGGTAAAGATAACTACCTAATCTACGATTTCTGCTTAAATCACCATTGAATGGAAGATACCCAATTTAATTGTTTTGACTTCATTGGTAATGTATCATAATACCAGAACTATGGAACTACAATGCATAAATCAGTTTAAAGTATGTTTCAGAAAAAACCCACTTCTACGAAAGAATGATTATGTTGAATATTGAATGTAATTATCGTAGATCAGTGAAAATATATAGACAGATTTATTTTTGTCTTAAGACTACACATCATAACCGAAGGTTCTCCATCATGGCTCTCCTATTGTATAAGATTTGTTTTTATCCGTTTCAATTTGCATGGACTAAGCTTTACTACTCTGAATTTATACTTTTTCAACTTCAAATTGACATGACTTATCAAAATGGCAATACACAGTTTTAATTTTGCACTAAACAATTTCAGATTGGCCCTGAACAAATTCAAATTGGCATTAAACAATTACAGAGTTACAGTTACATTCAATTGACAAAATGAAATGCGAAACAACAATTGACAGTGTTACATTCATTGTATTTAAAAGCCCAAAATAATTGAAACCAAGGAAAGCACTACCTTGTATTAAGAAATTCAAAGCCAATAGTATTAAAGAAACAGATTCGTTCTATGTATAATAATAATGAATAGGGGCGAGCCCTTGCCAATATAGTAGGCGTAAAGCAAAGAACTGCTTATTGATGGGTTAAGCAACAACATATGTATGTATGTGCAGATAAGCCTCATGGTGGCAACTCAAAGAAAAAAAACGTCAGAATATCATTACTGGCAATAACAAGAAGAAAATAATTTAAATAATTTACTACACATATGGATACACTAAAAAAGGTACATACCAAGCCTGAAAGAGCGAATAGTGCATAAAATAGAAATAAAAGAAGAGATTTTTCTCACCCACTAGATCAGTCCAAAAATTTTCCTCTGATTTTCATGGATGAAACTAATTACAACTTCTCCAGATCCAAAAAAAATAACTCGACGTATTCATATCGCTGCAGACAGCAATGGTGCTGATATTGACGCCATTGGATGTATTGGTAACTTAGATTTAATTCATCATTAAGTTAACAGAAGTGCATTTATGAAACTCAAGGCGAATAAGTTTGTTCGAGATTGTTTGCAGAATACATTTAATATGTCTCATGTGACCATCATAATTGACAATTGACCATCCAACGCTTCTCTTGACAAAGAAATTTGAGAAGAAAAATTTGTACATAACCACCTTTAAGACTGAGTGCGTATAGTTCAATGTTTAAAGCGATTGAGTTGTCTTGATCGTCTCTAAAATTTGGTATTAAACGAGATTTAGCCAATAAATTGACGGAAATTCTAGCTAATGAAAATAGAGCCAATATGATTCAGGCAGAGTATCGCGTACAACCACTTAAAAATTTAATTCGAATTGATTGGCCAAATAGTTGCGCATATCCGAAAGTACCTACTTAGCAGATACGCAATTTTAAAATGCATGTTATTTATTACCCATTATGTTTTGTGTTATTTGATAGAATAATAAATGAAAACAAGAAGTAAGAATCAAAAAAGCTCCTTACATCACTTATAGTTTTAATGCCAAACTAAAATTGTTTAATGCCAATATGAAATTGTTTAATGTCCAACTGAAATAGTTCATTGCCATTTTAAAGTTGAAAAGGTACAGATCCTATTCTGAGTAACTTATACCTAATTCTCCTATTGAGAGCATATACAGTTCCTCAGTCAGCAATGCACGAAGAAAATAGTAAAATCTTGAATTTTGTAGACTAAAATCATGAAAATATGTCATTTTTGGTTTCACGAAAATTGACCCCAAAAAGCCACCCTACAATTTTCGGTACGTATTCATGTAGAAGATAGGAAATTTTTTATCACCAGCAGAAATTAGCGATGCTCTAAGACAGGGGTCTCCAAACTTTTCAGCCTTGGGACCATTCTAATTACTTCAGTGAGTTTTCTGCGTATTACACTTGTCATTAAGCTTTACCTAGCAAGTAAATAAATCCGAGTTATTATCTTATCACAACAACAATAAGCTATTAGCTGTCGCGGGCCGGATTGCTGACAGTGGCGGGCCGGATTTGGCCCTCGGGCCGTAGTTTGGAGACCCCTGCTCCAAGTCACCAGAATGGGCATGTAAAACAAACATTTCTGATAAAAATAGAAAAGAATCGTTACAAGCGAAAATAGCGTTGGACGAAAAACTAGGAAACAGAATAGATAAAAGTCACGACGAAAATGCAAGTTATAACAATTTATTTTGGTTTATTCTATCAAACTAAGAGAATGAAACAAACATAAATAAGAACTTTGGTTACCTTTCAGATCATGCTCTTACTTGTTTGAACAAACGCCTCCCTTCCGCTATGGTGTCGAAATCATACGAATAAGGAACTGGAGATTAAATTCATACTCTTTTGGGGACGTCCTTCTCATCGTATGAGTGGACCAAGTGTAGCAAGATGGGCTTAGTCAGGATATTTAGTCAAAGCAGACAGATTGTACTTTCGCAACGAAATTTGAAGGTTTCACAACGAAGCGATTTGACCAGATGTCCTTTTTCCTCCTCCTAAGTTATCTCAAATGGACTGATTTATCGCAGCTTTCTATTCCAACCCGTCAATCGCCTTCTTTTTCACTTTCTCGTAACGTCTACTACCTATCCTCCTTCCTATTTGATAAGGATATTGCAAATATCGTCATATCCTGCTTTTCTTGAAAGATCTTTTATGAGATAGTTTCTTCGTTTCTTCCTCGTCGGTCTTCAAATTTTTGTTAAATAGGCGACGACTACACCGAATTGCTAATTTCTCTGCTTCGTCTACTTGCCGTTTGTTTGTTGGTGACACAATTTGGGATAGGACATAGACTCCGTCTAGTTTGGGTCCATTTTGTTAGTAGTCTTCCTACTTAAAAATGCGTAGGTACCAGCGTCTTCTCGTAAATACGCTCGATATCGACTCTTACCGTACGTCTTCTGGCGAACTTTGTAAATATTTGTAACTACAAGGTGCACAAGTATGAAGTGTGGGTTTTTGTTTTTCTAAAAAACATGTTAAATTCGGAAGGATGATAAAAAGTACTTTCTTCAAAGATGCTCGCTCCATCACTTGTTATACATTTTTTCCTTCTTTCGGGCAATTTATGATTTACACGCCTTTTGCTGCGAACCGTTCATCAAGCCATTTTTCACATCTTCGTACGAACCAAAGCGCTGCTTAGCAAGTGCGTGAGGGTAGAGCTTCCTAGATAAGTGCTTCTAACGTGTTACGAATCGGTTTTGCCGTACGTGATTGAGCACAAACTCCATTGGTGCGCATCTGTTGTCTGAAATCCACATTTCATACTTGTACACCTGATAAAGCGATGGAAGTATGGAATCATCTCCGGTATAAAACTATGATAGTTTCGTAGATCACTTGTACATCATCTGGGGTGCAAAGATCACGGACAAATGTTAAGTATGCAGTATTATATCCAGTGTGTTCGTTCCTAGCATAGCAAGACGCATAATCGGCAAGTTTTCCATCTAACTAGTGTGATCATCCCAAGAAATAGCTAATCATGGCTTGAGGTCACGGTTCATTCTACCATATTTTCTTGTAGATGCTATAAAGGTGTTTGCTTCATACCTAGGCAATGAGCAATATATTGCATTGGGTTACTGATAAACTACACTCCGCCATCACCTATTCCACTCCTTGGTACTCCGTATACCTTATAAAGTTATCCCCTGTTAATACGTAGGTATTCAATTAGTCATTTTGTAAAATGCGAGATTAACGTCAGATGATTTATCAGTAATCCATAAAGGCAACGAATACCGGCTTTCATGTAATTTGTGAACTTTTGCAATTTTCCAACCACCATATCTTACTACTGTCCGGTTTCACCAGTGTTACCAATTCAGATAAAAAAGATCGAAAGTTCTTCAAACTGATCCTGGTCCAGATGAAAGTTTACAGCATCATCACACTTCGTTTATTGTCCTCTCCGGAAATAGGTTAATTTCAAAATTTTCGCCTCGCGTACGTCATCATCAAACCCGAACAGCTTCTCTTCAAAATATTGTATGTCGTCGGATTCACACTTTAATATGACACTGACCCATAAATCTCACGTTGCCAATACCCTCAAATTCCTATATAATATACATAAATACATAATTTCGGCGTTTATTTATACATTTTACATTTTCACTTCGGTGTCTGGACCGCCCATTCGCAACATCCTTCGCTCTTCCCTCCGTACCCTTGATATTTTAATAAAGCGCAATATTCGTTCGCGTAAAGAGTTCGCCTCTGGTGGCGCTTCGGCAGACTCATTGAAATTTTATCGATATTATTATTAGGTACGATTTTGGCACGTGGTAACGCTCGAGAGTGCATCGTTTCGAGGCTCGACGCCGTCGCTCTTGAATGCATTTACTGCCGGGATATTTTAATTTTGCGGCCGCTTTTACACGAATATTCGCGTAATTTGGACGGTGAAGAGCTTGCGAGCGCCTGGAATGGCTCCATTAACCACAAATGTGCGTTCGGTATATCGCGATATTGGAGGATCTTTATTAGAATTGATACAGTTACCGTTTGCATATTTGAAGGAAGTTTCAATAACATAGGCAAAAATTTTTGCAAAAAATAGGAGATAGAATTGGAACATGCGGTTCTCTATAGAGGATCTTCAAGTAATGACTGTTAGAAAATGCGCTTGAGGGACTATTAACGGGATTATCGTTTTCGGTTTCGATTGGTTTTGTTGAAGGTACTTCTTGTAGTCTTCCACTTCTTTCTATTCCTAATGGATAGCCTCAATTTTGTTTTTGCAGGCAACAATCTTGCCATAACTAAATTTTTGAGAAGATCTAACGATACAAATTTGGTTAGATGCTCTTGAAAATTTCCCAAGGCGGAATACTTCAGTAATGTGCTCGGCATGTAGTTATTATCTTCCTGGAACGATTCACGAAATTGATCAGATAATATCAATTTGTCATTTTTAACTTCCTTAATTAAATGTAAGTCTTTTCTACTTCGTAGGACATTTCCGCGAAGAAAATCTGAATTCAAAGACAGAATCAAAGTCTCTAATTTTACCCTTCAAATTGGTGTAACAGGAGAATGGACTATTTTATTCGAATTCGTTCTGAAGGACAGAAATGTGAAAACGCCAAAAATCCCGAATCATTCGTCATTTTTCGCGATCTTTGGCTCAACCAAATAAATTTACTTCAATCCAAAGTAGACAGCTTCAATTTTGTTTCGGTAGACAACAAAAATCTAGCGGTAAGGACTTGATGATGAATTTAGGAAGATTTCTAAATGTGAAATTCTTCAGGAATGTTTATCATGTGACAACAATCTTTTTGAAATATTAGAAGAAACCGTTATGAAGAGTCAAATAAAAGCACTTTACTATGTTTACTAACTTAGCTGGTCTAAAGCCTTTTATTTAATTCTAAAGACAAAGTCGAACTTTCTAGTTTATCCTTTCAAACTGGCACGAAAACAATAAGGACAGTTTCCTTTGATTCCCTTTTGAAAAAAGAATGGAAATACGAAAACGTTCCAACACAGTCAATGCAGCGCATACCATTTTCCGTACATTCCAATTCCTCATTTCCTGGCAAAATTAGTTTTGTTCTTAATATTTGCACCGGGTGTAAAGCCGTTCTTTCATCTTAAAGCAAGTTCTTCGTTGTACCCATATTACTATTATAGCGGAACATCTCTCTGGGGGTTAAGCCACCCTAAATCTCTTTAGATCAGTTTAGTGTTGGAGATAACAACCCCCTTCTCCTGATTATATTTCCTCCCAGATTCCTTTTCATACTTTTCGGCCGCTGATCTCTGTTCCCCAGTTGTTGATTCCGGTCCTTTTCAGATCTTGCTCCACTTATTGTAGCCCCGCCTTCTCCTCCGCCCCAATTCCAATCCAGTACTTCGTACAAAGCTCATCGTGCTCTCCATACGCAACCCAAACATTTTGCTCTCTACCGTTTGATTCTTTCCTATACTATGTCATCGCCCATTTCTTGTAAAAGTTCACGAATAGAGACCTATTCATGATCATTAATTTTCTTTGGCCCTAGTATCATTCTCATTATTTTTCTCTCCATTATTGCCAGGCCTTCATGTTTCTTCGTTATCTGAGTATTTGAGATTGGTTAATGTTGGTAAAATTATTGTCTTGTAGATCTTCATTTTGCAGGTTTTACTTAGTAATTTGTTCCTTCGTCAACGTCATTTTTTGTTCCCGTGGAATGCTTTGTGTGCAATTATTATTTTTTTTTAATTTCATCACTCTCTTTCACCATCACTCTCTATTATCACTCCCAGGTATTTGAATGGATCGACCTCGTCAAAAATATATTCCCCTAACTGAGAGGAATCTCTTCTTAAATCCTCCATCTACTTTCGTTATTTTGTCGGTTTCTTGTTCATTTATTTTGGTCCCATTGTCCTTCCTTCCTCGATTAATTCTGCAAGCATTCCGATCATTATTTATTATTATCTACCCCGCTCTTGTTGTCAGTGTTCCTTTTTTTACTTTTCTTAGTACATACGTACAGTTAATGCCAAGTTGAAGAGTGTGGCTGATAATGCATCAACTGTTTTACTCCTTTATCTACTTCAAATGTCTTAGTTTCCCATTTCTCCTTTTTGACGCTTGTAATTGTCCTTTCCATGGTCATCCAAATTATCCTTTTTAGTTTCGGATGTATTCTCAGTTCTTTCAGCGCTTTTTTGAATTCGTTGCTTCTAATGCTGTCGAAAGCTTTCTTATTATTCCCGTATAGTTTCATTGCTTCCTTTACTACTAAATAAATTTACCAATTAAAAGCAACCTATAAAGAATATAATTTTCATTTCATCGTGCCCCACTTTCGGTGAACGCACCAGGTAATTGTGTTTACTTACAACCGACTCGGCACGGAACGTAGTTCTCTTAAAAGTTCTGAATTGCATTCCATCCCTTGTCTTCACTTTCTCGTTTATCGTTTCGGTGTTCGGTGAGTTAGTCCCCTCGTAACAGGAAAAAATCTCCAACTTCCTAGGGATTACAAACACGAGGCGCTCACCTCACTGCTAGAGCACTTGTCTGCTTACCTCTTCCAAGTTCCACTCCATCCCTCCAGCTCCATCAAAGCATGAGTAAGCAAATGAACCTGGCCCAATCCGAGCTCCATCAAATCGGAGCAATTTTCCTATTTGGTAGTCGGATTGGACGGGACTCGCTTGCTTTTGCCTGATTTTATAGAATTACAGGGACGAAATGAAATTAGGAAGAGTTAGAAAACCCTAACGGAGAGCAGGGCTCGCTTGCAGTACCACAAAACTGGTGATATTTTTGTCGTTACAAAGAAACTAAATTCCTGATTTGATGGAGTTGAAAGGATCAGAGAATTGAATCTGTAAACAGGCAAGCCCTCCGAGAGAGCCAAATTTCCTTCTTGGCAGTATTCGCTCGGTTCTCGCCGATTTAGTAAAATTAAAAGAATAAAGTGAAGTTCGGAAGAGTTGGATGGGAGCACGCCTCGCATAGACGCGCCCGTCTTATGTTTGCAGTGCCGTGGAACTGGGCAATTTTTGCTTCTTACCAGGGAAGTTCATGTTTCAAAGAACTTATAGATACTATCTTCAGTTCCTTGTGGAGGAGACTAAACATTTCGGAGATTAACTACTTCGTATTCATGTCGCTTGGTTTGTTTCTTCTCCTCCTCTTGTTGTTTCTTTTTCTTGTCCTTATTATTATTGGTTTTGTTCTTCTTCGTCTTCCCCTCACTTACCACATTGACAGCATCATTATGTATAATGTGACTAGCCTTCTTTGATTCCAAAAGATGTTTTATAATTTGTACCACTGTAGTCTTTCCTGGATTAATTTAATCCCATCTGATGTAATGAAATGCCCCTTCACAGCGTACAAACTGACATTATCCGCCATTCGCCCTCAAATAAAATTGTCTCAAACAATGCGAGCAGTTGTAAGTCTAAAGTGTCGTAAGTTCTGATCAAACAATTCCCATATATCATTTAAACATTTTAATCAGTATATATATAGAAACGTTGGCATCCGTTCTTCCCCTTTGGTGATCTTCTCACACTTAAGAAGGCAGGTTTTTAAGAGAAATCTAGAGCCATCATTATCCCGATCCGCTTGCGAAAAACCCTACACCTCAAGAAATATGCGTTGCCCAACAGCTTCGACTGAAGACATAACGAAATCCCTCGTCAACCATCATAATTCCATTCGAAGAAGTTTAATTTTCTTTTCTGTTCTTCTCTTAAGGGCAAGATTTTTTAGTCCACTGCACTGAAGCTAAATGGCCTCGAAGCTTGTTTGCGCCATTAAATCGGTGTCCTAAATTAATACGTTCCTAATGAGAATTTTGTTATTATTGGCTTTCTTATTATTCCTATTGTTCTTCTGGTTCTCGGCTCCCACTTTGGCAGCGTCATCCTTGATAGACATAGTAGCCTTCTTTGATTCCAATAGATATTTTTGTTTGATCATGTAATCCTGCACCAAATATGAAGAAATAACTCCCACAACATCGATGATCATTTTAAAAATTGAATACTGCAACATTTGAGATATTAATCATTTGTTGTTTATTTCGTAATAGCTCATTTGCAAAGATTGAGAATTACAGCGGAGAAGTTGTGAGTAAAACAATGTACATAAATAATTGAATAACGATCCAAAAGCAGCTTTTACAAAAAAAAAAAAGAGGCTACAACGCTCGGTTTCCACGAAGAAATGTCCTCGATCAACTATCCAGTAATTATAATTACGCACTATCCAGTAAAATGTTAATTTTGAGGCTCTGGTCCATAAATCAAAAAATTCAATTTATTTTATAGAAATCGCCATAAAAGTTGCAATTTTTTGAGGAGAGTTTCATCGAAATCTATATCGTTATCATGCATCGGCTAGTAGCTAAATTTCATGTAAAACTGTTTTCTTTTTTAACGAACGAATAACTTCAGCTCAACAATTCAGCATTCGTCAACTAGATGGCAACAGGAACTTCTAATTTAAATTTCAACGTTTCAACATGAACATTCTGGAAAATAGTATTGATGTTCTTGAACCTAACGGTACCTATGATATTGGAAGGTGGGTCTAACAACCAAAGCCGTTGACCTTTATTGTCGAATTCATCGTTTTA
The DNA here is from genome assembly GCA_038088585.1 of Chrysina gloriosa. Lineage (NCBI taxonomy): Eukaryota > Metazoa > Arthropoda > Insecta > Coleoptera > Scarabaeidae > Chrysina > Chrysina gloriosa. The sequence continues at coordinate 20,461,168 of CM076093.1, read as the reverse complement.
GTTGGAAATAGGATTGTGTTCGTTTGAACTATTTGCATCTTCCTGTAACCTTCTAACATAAAATTAGAAAGAATGACGATAAAAATTAGTATGGATTTTGTTTCTCTTCATCTTTATGTAATTTTGTGAAAAATATAAAACGTTTTCTATTATTTTATGGCTTTTATTTTCGTCAAAATTAATCTGATTTTTATATTGAATATTGTTTTCACAGTTTTCCAACTTCTCGTACGCTATCTTCGTAACGTTTTGTTGAAATCCTCACTAGTTTGATTTATAAATAAATCTTTTCCGTGCAATGTCTAAAATAATCTTCATTTGTTTAGTATTTTTCTTGATTGTTTTATGGTTTAGTCCTATAATTTTGTTAATTCACCTTGAATTTTCTTATCTTCATGTTACGCCTCGTCTTAAAAATTTTAATGAAATTGAGGTAAGATGAGAAAGATTATTTGAAGAAGAAATACTTGCCGTCAGCGTAAAGAGGAGCGTCTGTACAGGATTTGAGATGACATGGAAGTCCTTTCTGAGAATAGTTTTTCATTGTAATAAGTTGATAAGCATGACTTCGAGTTGTTGTTGATGGAAAGTTTGCATGAAGAGAATTTAAATAATCACGATTCATACGGTAAGGCACGGTTTGAAGCTACCTCCCATTGCTAGCGAAATTTGTGTCGCCGGATTTAATTCAATCATTGTGTGATGAGGAATTTATCGATGTGATGCAGTGTCATTCATATAATTTCTTTAAAAGTGATTGAATTTTCGACTAGCTTAAGTTAAAAACCTATTTCAGCTCTGATATTTCTTTATAATTCTGAAATGAATAAAAAAAGACCATTACTTGTGATTTTCCCAGAAATTATTTTATGCTTTTTGCATGTTCCAATTTCCTTATAATTCTGCATTTGCTGAGATCTAGTTTGGACCTTTCTTTTACAATTGTGAAAAAATTACAATGATTATGACTTGTCATTTGTGGTAATCGTTTTGCGCTCCTTTTATGTATTTTTGTTAAGATTAATGTGATTTTCGTCTCAGTTCGTTTTTTCCTCAAAATTGTTATAATTTTCTCTATCCTTTAAAGAAAGTTCAGTGTGTTTGAAGCTTTTCTGAGAATCATTTTTGTTGGAACAACCTAGCTGATACATACATATTTATTTCTACGATAGTTTTTCGCAAAAAGCATTTTTATACCTTTTGCCCATAATTTTCTAATAAAATTGGGTACGATTTTCGTCTTGAAGTTTTGTAGTAACGGCTGTATTCCACAATTTCTTAAGAAATTGAGATAATTTTGATTAGGTTTTCTCTGGAAATTATTTTATATGTACATTACTTTATGCAATTTCGTTAAAACTTGCAATCTCGTTGAAATTAATGTCATTTTTGTTTGGATTTTCTTTTGGACAAAGGTATAACAACTTTTGCCCATAATTTTTTAATAAAATTGGGTATGACTTTTGTTTTGAATTTTTGTAGTAACGGCTGTATTCCACCCACAATTTCTTAAGAAATTGAGATAATTTTGATTAGGTTTTCTCTGGAAATTATTTTATATGTACATTTCTTTATACAATTTCGTTAAAACTTGCAATCTCGTTGAAATTAATGTCATTTTTGTTTGGATTTTCTTTTGGACAAAGGTATAAAAACTTTTGCCCATAATTTTTTAATAAAATTGGGTATGACTTTTGTTTTGAATTTTTGTAGTAACGGCTGTATTCCACAATTTCTTAAGAAATTGAGATAATTTTGATTAGGTTTTCTCTGGAAATTATTTTATATGTACATTTCTTTATACAATTTCGTTAAAACTTGCAATCTCGTTGAAATTAATGTCATTTTGTTTGGATTTTCTTTTGGATAAAGGTATAAAAACTTTTGCCCATAATTTTTAATAAAATTGGGTATGACTTTTGTTTTGAATTTTTGTAGTAACGGCTGTATTCCACAATTTCTTAAGAAATTGAGATAATTTTGATTAGGTTTTCTCTGGAAATTATTTTATATGTACATTTCTTTATACAATTTCGTTAAAACTTGCAATCTCGTTGAAATTAATGTCATTTTTGTTTGGATTTTCTTTTGGATAAAGGTATAAAAACTTTTGCCCATAATTTTTTAATAAAATTGGGTCTGACTTTTGTTTTGAATTTTTGTAGTAACGGCTGTATTCCACAATTTCTTAAGAAATTGAGATAATTTTGATTAGGTTTTCTCTTGAAATTATTTTACATGTACATTTCTTTATACAATTTCGTTGAAACTTGCAATCTCGTTGAAATTAATGTCATTTTTGTTTGAATTTTCTTTTGGGCAAATCTGAAATGTTACTATATGGCGCAAACAGTACATAATTTTTTAAATTTTCAGAATCTTCTAATTGCCATTTAGAATTAAAACGATAGATCTTGTGAAAGTCAATTTTCATGATCATACGAATCAATTTTTGTGCCAAAACCATTCTTGCGGCTTTAGTTTTGTACACGGGATGCTATTCTTATCACGTGATCCGTGAGTAGCATGACCGTACAAAATAATCCACTACTTAAATTGGCTTTCCATTTCTTACACAACTGCGTTATTTATTTATCTATTTCCAAAAATGGATGTTTATAAAAGTCCTTCCTTGAACTTGTAAAAAAGGAAAACGATGAACAAAGACTCTGAAATGTATCGCTGCGTTGCATCTACATATTAATTTAAAACTTATTGGCGAGAATTCTGAATAAATTAAAGAAATAATTTGGCTCAAAATTTGTCCTAAATTCTAGATTTCTTTTTGTGCAAGGCAAAGAATGTTGTCTAAGCCAATTCGGAAAATTATAAGTGAGAGATTTCAAAATTTTTATCTGGTTTTAGTGACGCATTTAAGTTTTATCCCAAATGATTTAGATAACGTTAAAACTTCCTCATTATTCTCAAACGTACAAAACATTCTACGTTCGATTTTTTCCTTTGGTTCTGTATCCGCCTGATGTTAGACAGAAAATGTAAAATTTTAAAAAATTAGTAGAAACTTTAGGATTCAGTAATACCTTTGCTATTTACTAGCACCTGCGATTATATCATCAAATCGAATCGACATATAACACGACTTTAGAGAAAATGACCCAACAGGTGCTAAAAGCTTGACATGCGATGTTTACTGTCATTATGCCAACGGACTTTTTTAACATAACCAATTACAATCTGCAAGAACTACTGACTATGTTTAATGTAAATTTTTCGTATAAATTTAGTAATTATCTGCGTCGCTGTACGCCTTAGTAACCACCTCGTTTTATATGCTAAGTTATTGGAAAATATACAAATCAGTCTGTTGCATTCTCTTACCTCGACATAAAATAAAAATTCTATTTAAAACTCTTTATTAAATATACGTATATAAAATAAAACATAAAAATAACTATTTAGGTATATGACAACATCAGTTCGATATCTAGTGAGTGAAGTCTCTCATTCGCTTAACTTAATTTCTATAAAAAGACCGTCATCGAATGGGATTACGCTCCATCGATACACGTCATGATCTATTCTCTCAAAATTTAATTTTTTAAAAGAAACAGTGAAACTCGTATTTTGGCAGCACTATTTTGCTACACGCAGATCACAGTAAGGTACCGCCGTCAGGCTATCGTATAGGAGAGTACCATTGAGAATCTAGCTTGCAATTATTATTATTACAAACCTACACGATTTCCTTTAACAACGTTAAATACTTTATTTTTGAGAATACTCCATCTAGATGCATCTTACAAATCTAAAATTACTATTATTGATTACTAGCGTCCGTGTCGATTTTCTTAGCTAATTCGGAAATGATCTCCCTATAAATCAAAGGATCCATATTAGCTCCCAGCATTAACAATATCCACCAGTCTCCCAAATCGACCTTCCTAGTAACGGCTTGACATATCTCCAGAGGTATACCTCTATTTCTAGCGTGGAGAATCCTCGGTCTCAATTTGGGGAACAATAAAATTATGACGCGATAGATCACCAACGCGCTCAAAAGCGTCGCGAGGATCATGAACCAGAACCAGATGAAAATGTAGGTTTTCTCGTTGACGATGTTCAATGGGAGGATGCACATGCTGTCGTGCTTCTGGATACTTCCCGAAGGACCGTATTTGTGGAATGTGCATTTCGTTACTCGGGGAAAGACGTAGACCATGGGATCGACGCGGTCTTCTTGCGGTATTTCGGAATAATCCATCACTCTCCAACCGTACGAGAGGAATTCTCCGTCGAAAAATTTATTCATTAAATAGAGTTGGACGATGATGTTGATGAGACAGAGAACTTCGCATATCCAATAGCGGATGACGTACGTGTTATGTCTCTGTTAAAAAGAAAAAACATATTATGTATTATATCAGGAAAGTTAATTCCGCACCGACGATCCCATCCGATGACATTTAAACTTTTGATAAGAAGAAAATCCGCGTTTCTAAAATTTTGGATAACTTTTGATTTCGAACACTTCGAATCCCCATGCAACAATAGAACTAGCTTCAAATAATATTGGACATACGATATATGCAGCAATCGTCTTAATTAACGATTCTGGTCAGATGTCCTCACGCATCAAACGACAATTTGCGCGAAATGATGTGACGTAACCGGAAGTCAAATCTAATTGTTCAAAGAAAAATAAAACAGCAAAGAAACGTGGGTTTAAACGAATCATTCCTTAGGAGAATGTCGTGGTTAGAAATCGAGAATCATCATTTATCTGCGTAAAAGATACTTGAAAATAAATATAGTTTTATCGTCCATCTGTATAAAATTTTATTTATCCAAATTTGCTTGACGACTACCCAAAATTTCCTGAAACACTTTCGGTACTTTTTTCCAAGATTGGTTACTTAAACATTTTTATTGGTTCCAAAACTATTTTGAAAATTGTACATCTGACCGTTAAGAGTAGTCTGTGTAACGATAAAATACTTGTTTTTACAACAATGTTAAGAGCTTCTACAGCTTTAATTTTCTTTTTGCAATCATAAGTGAAGGACCAGTAAGTTTACAGGCTCGAAATTTTCCATGCCGTGCATTTGTTACGATAGCTATGTCTTATCGGCGAGCTTTTTGTAAATTCCTTGTTTGTTGTTGAATTTAACCTCAATTAAGGTATAGAAAAATGACCATTGGCTTACAGCCATTTTTGGACTTCAAGGAAGCAACGATAACAAACGAACTTACAAAAAAGCTCCCCGATAAGACGTAGCTATCGTAACGAATACACGGTATGCAAAATTTGGAGCCCGTAAACTTACTGATTATTCACTTATTATTGAACTAAAATTAAAGCTGTAGAAGCCCTTAACTTTGTAAAAACCTAGTATCTTATCGTTACACACACTACTTTTAAAGGTCAGATATACAATTTTCAAAATAATTTTGGAACCAATAAAAAAATTAATGAGCAAATTCTGTGCATATCTTGAAGAATCTGCAATTCTACAGATCTGTAAGAGTAACAGGATCTATAGTATACATCAGTTGTTTAGCACTAATAAATCTTACAGTAGTGACAAAGACTACGATTTTTCTGTAAAATCATACAGATTGGCCTACAGATTCCTACAGATGTGCACCGAATTAAACTTAAGGGGTGGTACTTTTACTTAGCAGCAGATATTTCTTTTAGAATCAGTGAATGAAGTAAATTCTGTACAATAATATAAGAATCCGTAATGCTACAGATATGTAAGAATAACTGAATCTGTAAATCAGTTGGTTAGAAACCTACATTACATGAACGACCCACAATACGATTTGCTGTCAAACCTTACAGGTTCTTACAGATGTGCACAGAACGCAGTACAAGATTTCAGGCCAGAGACTATTTCATGAAGCAAATTAATAAGGAAATTTTGTACATATTCCCAAGAATCTCTAAGCTAAGTTGTAGGATTTTACAAAAAGAAACGTGTATTGTGTCACTTCTGCGACATATTTTAAGCGACTGCTTTGCAAGTCCTGTTACTCTTACAGAACTGTAGCGTTACAGATTTTTAGAGATATGCACAGAATTCGCCTATAAGTTTGGCCGATCTTGAGAAAAAGTATCGAACACCCTTAACGGCATAAGAAAAGGAAAATTCAGAAAAGATCATCTATAAAATAACGTACCTTGATATGCGTCATAAGATAATCCAGAATGATTTTCTTTTTGCCATCCTTTTCGTTTTGGTCGCATATTCCAAGATGCAACCCCATCACTAACGTTTTCATCAGTTTTCCTTCGCTCATGTTCCAAATGACATTTGGTAAATAACATGCTAAACCCTGAAATAAAGCAATTTTATAAGTCACTACTATTCGTCAAGTTATTGGATAAGTATTTACTAGGATTTCATTCGTTCAAAAGGAAATCAAAAAAGTTATGTTTCTTCTATTTTATTTCGTACTGAATATTGACTAAAAGTTGAATTTATACTTAGAACAATGGTTTTATCGAGTTTGTGGGTTTCTCTTCAAAGCTTTTTTCGATTACAACAATTGATATTTACAAATGGATTTCTACAACTACATTTTTCTTGTTTTGAAAATAAGGATCAGTCTGTAAATGGGCAAAAATCATCACTACGATTCGGTATACGACGACCCTAAAGTATATACTATTATAAGAACATAAAAGATGAAGACAGAGGGAAAGAAACAAAGAAAAAAGGAAAGAAACGAGAAAGTAGGGAAGAAATAAAGAGAAAGGAAAATTTGAGATGAAATAGCAAATGGAGAAGTTGTTGTGTCATGGGATGAAGCAAACCTACACTGTCACCCAGACAAAAGGTCTGATTGCTTGTTCGACGTTCATAATCAACACTTGATCGGTTCACTGCACCATTCACAAATGATCTGATGCTTTATCACGGCAGTAGAGTAGAATTGCGTTATACCATGAACCGTTGGTTCATTAGTGATAAATGCAGATTAGTGACAAATGCAGGACAATTTCCTTTGTCCAATTCTTTCCTCTCAAAAGCAAAATCTCTAACATGGGCCACGTGTTTCAGTGACAACGGGACCAATGCATTCGAACCCTATCTTACTGAACATTTCAATATTAGTCAACAGAGAATTTTAAATTTTAACCAGTGGATGTGATAGTGATGTGATCATTAAAAATCGAATTGTAAACTTGATGAATCATTGAAATGATCAATGAAAATTAAAATATGACTTAACGAATTGGGTTGAAACCAGTTTTCCGCGATGTCCTCCTCAAGATTCAATTTTTAGGTCAATGCTGGTTCCTTAATATACCGCCAGACCTTTCTTGGCATCCTTCAATCGCCATACTTTCTTTGGAAATCACTCTCTCCAATTAGTTTAGCCGGGAATTCCAAAATGTTACATTGAATTTCTACCGCATTTGAGAGACCGCCCTTTTAATCATTGGGGGATGGCTCGCATTGTATCAAGGCAGCCCGAGATCACTTTCAACATTTTAGAAGACAGAACAGTGATCTCATGGATCAGGAAGGATATTTTTATTTTTAAATGAACAGAAGCTGTTACGTGGTAGTTGATGAATTAACCCCTGTTTAAGCTCGTTCCTGGGTTGAGGTTCCAATGGATTATCGTTTTACTGAACGAGTTGTAACGCCTAACAAAAACTAACACGCCTACAAGCCTAACATCCAAGACTGACTTGAATACAAGATTATTCTTATTTGTCTGATGGTTTACTAAGGGTGCAAATTCACTTTGAATTAATGGTCACGGTATCACAGCCAAGCTTTATTTTCAACAACTTTAAAAAATATGCAAAGCTCTAGCCCGAAAATGCCCAGATTTAATCAACGGCATCCAGGGCAAAACCTAATTCCATGCAGCTCATTTAACTGAAAGGAATTGCATTCCTGCCGCACCGAGCATATTCATCCTACCTACCATGGACCTTTCCGTTTACTACCATATTCGGTCAATGGCCCACTTCCTTCTTGAGACCTTGAGTTCTTCAAGTCGGAAACTGCAAAACGGTACTGATTCAGAGTTTAAAATTTTGCCCAAAGATGGTTCAAGACTACCGCTCATATTGGACTATATTTCCAAAACTTTAATCACTTATTTAAATACTTTCTGTGTTTTAAATCATTAAACGTCTTTACAAGATGATTTATTTATGACTGAAACCCTGTACTCGTTGAAATTAAGAAAGGAAATTCCTAGGCAAATTTAATAAGTTCTAAGCACCCTATTAAAAGAACCTGTAATAGAGACAACTTACCTGAAAGAAGAGTACGAAACAGACCCATTGGTAATAGGTGTAATACTTCTGGGCACTTTCGTCTCCGAAGTCATTAGCCACACCTGGATGTGGAACTTCTTTCCCGATCTATAAAGACAGAAAAGGACAGAAATAAGTCTAGACGAACGCTATAATTACATTTCCTTAATTTATAATCTCGTTCCCTTTCGTTTCTATTTGTGGAGTACGTGATATGCATGTATGTATATATTCTAGGTACGTTTCTTGCAAAGCAAGCTGACGTGAGTCGAGGAAAAAATCCGTCACGAATTTAACCTATCATTAAGGCGATAGCTCCCAACCATATTCCGTCGTCCGTTTTCTACGTTTCGTTTCGAACGAAGCGGCGCGAGGCCGAAAAATTATAATACTCGTTCTCTCGATTCTGGTATGGAGGAGACGTTGGATAAATCTAGGCATGGTGAAAAAGCTGCATACATTGTTGAAACGATGTGTGAGCATCGAAAGACGTGGAGTCCTTTTATGTAGACACGTAGAGTTCGAGGCACTGACAACAATTGCCTTTATTCGACGTAATTGAGGAGAACGTCTTGAAATGATATTGGTAACAAGAGGAAAGTTATGTCTTTGGAATACGAATCGGATAAAGCGGTATTTTCGCTTTAGATTCTTCGACGATTCAAGAGCATTCTGACGTATTTGTTAAATTGTATTAAATTACTTCGAGACATTTCTCAACAGTTTTAACGATCTGATTTTGCCATTTCTGTAAAGTTGACATATGTAAATACAAAAGCCAGAAATTCTCTATTACATTTACGTTTACGAAATAAGATTATCTCGTGCATGGTACTTGACCTGCAAAAGCAACTGATTATGAGTGTGAACTCAGTTCAAAAGTGATAAGATATATGTTACATGACGCAAACATGCAAGTGTAACGCATAGCTTCCCGCAAATCAAATTATTGTAGGATGCAGTACATATGCATGTATGTTTGCAGTAGTTTTAATTGGTTCATTCGTTACGTCTATAGGATCGTCACTGAGCACAATAGCCTTGAAAATAAATTTCTTCTGTTTCGATACGCTTCATGAATATTCACATATTGAAATCGATGATTCGTTCAGGAAATTGTATTAAATGAAAAATACTCCATCATCAAGTGTATATGTAAGAAACTTTTGTTTGATCATTCTATTTCTTGTTCGAGGAAAAATTGATAAGTACTAGACTATGAATGAGTATGAAAATTTAAAGAACACACTTGATGAATTAACAATATCACCATGACGCAATTTCGAATTTTTCTATTCTCATTCATCTAAATTTAATAATTCAAAAACTTTAACACGAATAAAGTGCTATGTTGGGCGAATGTCTCGTAACTAGTATTAGAGTGATCATATCAATTATTATGCTTCACTACATATCAAAGGGATATAAACAACCAAAACGATCACAGATATACAGTAATGTTCACTTATAACGAACCTGGTTAAAATGAACTCGCGGTTATAACGAACAATTTGCAAGGTACGGACCAAAATTCCATAAGATCAGAGTTAATTTTTACCTAATATAATGAACCAGTTTAAAACGATCTTTCGGATAAACCAATCAGCGCTTTTTATTATTAATTCAAAATTTTTCTATTATAACGAACCCTTAGCGATAAAATGGGGGACTTCCCGAAAATGAAACTCACTTCTCCAAATGAACAGATAGCAGTCAGTAGTAAACATGTAACTGTACCACGCGTTTACTTGGGCTATCGATTGTAAAAATGAGTGACTTTAACTAAAAACTTTAGCTAAAAAAACGAAAATCATTTACATGAGCAAATAAATACGATATTATACAAGGTTTGCAAAGAGGTGCAAAACAAATTGACATATGTCGTGGTATGAAACTTAGTCAATCAACGATTGCTACAATTTGGAAGAAAAAGAAAAGATATTGGGAAACTTTAAACATTCACATTCAAGCATTAAAAAAGTTAAAAAACCTACCCACTCGGAAGTTGGCCAAAGTTTATTAAAATCGTTTAGCCAACAAAGAATTAATAACGTAACTATTAGCTGAGCTACGTTGCAAACAAAAGCTGACGATTTCGACAATAAATTGTTAACGAATATGAATGTAAATTTAATGGAAGCGGAATCAAAAGGTTTAAAAAACGATATAACATTACCAGGGGAAGAATTATACTATTGGCGAAGCAGCCGCAGTTAATATTGTACACGATTGGCTGCAAAACAGTTGGCAACTTATAAACAAGAACTATAAAGATGAACATATATTTAATGCTGACGAAACAGACTTATCTTATAAGCTGACACTTGATAAGACATTACGATTCAAAGGTGAGACTGGTGCTGATGGAAAAATGTCTAAAGAAAGGATTACGGCGTTAGTAGCGGCAAATTTACTGGTAACAGAGAGAACAGAAAATTGTTGTTAATAGGAAAAGTTAAACACCCAAGCTGTTTTAAAAGTGTTGAACAACTACCTGTAAGTTATAAATCCAATAGCAGAGCTTGGATGACTTCCGAGATTTTTACCAACGGATTACGATATGAGAATGACGAATGGCATCGCAAGAAAAGAAAAATATTATTACTAATTGAAAATTGCCCAGCGCACCCTGATATTAAAAATTTAGACTGCATTAAATTAGTCTTTGTCACCCAATATAAGTTTGAAATTGTAGCCCATTGATCAGGGTGTTATGCACAGTTTAAAAAGTAACAACCGACGACTTCTCCTTACGAAGATGGTAAATTCTATTGATACTGGCAATGAAAGATTTAGTATGAATCTCTAAGACGCTTTAAACTTACTTTATATACCATGGCAAATGGTAGCAAGACAAACAATAGTTAATTGTTCTCGTCACGGCGGATTTATCATGACAGAAGACTAATTTGATTCAGATGATGATCTACCATTATCCGAATGGTTTGAAAGTAACCAACAAGACTATAAATTACCTCAAGCTGACGATGACTTCAACCAATACGTCTACATTGATGACAATGTTTTTAAGATGAAATTTTTAAGTGATGATGCTATCATTGCTTGTGTAGGTAACAATTGATATATATATATACAAGGCAGAAGATGAGGAAAACGAAGAAATAGGAAGCGATGAAGTAATACCCATTCCAACTACATCAGATGCAATTTGATATATTGAAGCCGTTCAATATTTTCTGCAGTCGCAGAACAGTCCTCAGAATATTCTTAAGAAACTAACTGAAGTGCAATTATATATTCATAAAATTGACATGAACAAAACGAACAAAACTAAACTACATGAATAGATATTTGAAATAAAATTTTGTAAAATTTGATTGATTCAGCCTTTACTTGATGAAACTCCATAATTAACTTAGGAACAAATACACAATTTTAGAATTTCACTACTTTTAATTTTACCAACTACTATGACATGTTTCGCCACACAGTGGCTTCTTCAGATAGAACTGATACATGTTCAGTACAGTATCAGTTCTATCTGAAGAAGCCACTGTGTGGCGAAACATGTCATAGAAGTTGGTAAAATTAAAAGTAGTGAAATTCTAAAATTGTGTATTTGTTCCTAAGTTTGTAAAATTTATCTGGTACCTACGTACACTATAATAATTATTAATTTAATTAATAATTTTGTAAACCAGAAAAATAAAATAAAAGAATTGGATCAGGTGGTAATTTTTTTTTTATGAAATTTCACTTAAAGCGAATTCCGGTTAAAGCGAACTGCTTTCGTCAGCTCCTTTAAATTCCTTATAACCAGACATTACTGTACATAACATTGACAATAATCGAATACAGGCTTTCAAGAACGTTGTTTAACGATATTTTCTGCACGCACGATCAAAATAACAAGAGCGTATGTGATTCAGGTTTTACTAGTTTTGTGCCAGAATTTCCCTAAAATTACTTCAACACGTTTATCATGCAATCATGCACCAACCTTCAATAACATGTCTGGTACTTTAGAGAGATCATACTAGCAAGTACTAAAATCGGTGGTGACGGATGCTGGTATTTTATCCTGATGCTTTTTCAAGAAGAGTTTTAATAGAAAGTAGGAACCGGAACAAAAAAGAGAAAAGCAAAAGTTTCACCATTTCGAAAGAAGATCAAAGTTATGAAAGGTGTTCGTCACCTTATCGACAACGCACCGGTACATACAGCGTGTGCAGATTGCTGTAAACGAGTGTGGCTTCAAACAATTTAAGATACTCGCACATATCGCAGGGATACAAACAAGTGAATGCTGCTGCAAATTGGAGAAGTTGGATAATATGCGAAGTTGACAGCCAGTTTTTGACTTCCATACGTTATAAAACATAGCTACGTGTTAACAGATAAAAATTATAATATTGCATTTTAACTGAACGACGAATGCAGAAATGAGGACATAGGGAATAGCTTACAGCAAAAAGCAATTGGAAAATTTATTGAAGAGAAACCACTCAAGTGGTGTGGGCGTGTACAAAAAATGGTCCTACAATGGTTAACGAAACGAGTAGCAAAATCCATGAGATATGAGGAAAGAAGGGTACGAAAGCCAGGAGAGAACATGGATGACAGAATAATATAAATTGGGCAAAGCAGAGGAAAAACAGTTCAAGAAACAGACGGAAATGGAAGAAATGGGTTCAGAATAAGGATGGCCCACGCCCTAAGGTATAAAGTGTTACAGTTAAAGAAGATGAAGAAGAAGGCAGTGGATCAACAAGTTGTTTTAGTATTGAATAATCTCTGCATCGGCATCCATTACAGTTTCTATTTCTGTGGCTATTAATTACATAAATTTATATATTTTTTTGGTGACGTTGTTATACTTATCTTATAGATAGTCTTTCTACCACTACTAGATTAGTTTTACGGCGCATTTATGAAAATATAACTGTTAACTCAATATTGCCGTTTGATTGAGATAGTAGTGATAGAAAGACTATCTTATAAGATAAGTATAAAACACTCACGACTAATATATATGCATTCTTACATACATAATATAATTTCCTTATTTGTGTGTTCCTCTCTTTTGTCTATCCAGAGCTTTTTGAAGACCACTGATGGGCTAGAAAGCTGAAAATTAGCATGCATATAGTAAACCGCCTAGGTCAAATCCTAACGTAGCCGGATTTTTTGATTTTTGGCCTGTGGGCGGAGAATTAAGACGAAAAAGGGCGTGGCAAATAATTTTTTGCTTTTTTCTGCCAAGCAGATTTTCTTTTTCTTCCTGCCTGACAGGGACAGGCTTAACAGCTAGTGTATATATATTTAATCAAATATTTCGAGTACAAAAATAGAAACGGTCATGGCTGCCAATGCAGAAAACCCTGTTCTAGAGTCCAAGGAAAGAAGTATTGAATAATAATGTTAAATGTTTACAAATTTCTTAATGCAAAACATCAAGACTAAACCATTAATACCCCCTTCGTTTCGAGCGTCATCGCGAAGTTTCACCTCAAGATCTTTACAATGCTTTTTAATTTAGTTTAGAAATCCAAACAATTCAGCGTGATAAAATAAACCATCAAATTTGTTAAGAAAATTAATATATGATCAACTATTATAGAAATCTTGGGTGGATTAAATGAGTTTTATGAAAAATTGGATCAGTTTCTACTTTTAATGCTCGTTCTTTATCATTAGCCAAGTAACTGGCGAATCCTTCATTCTGAACGCGAATTTATCTGCTGCTCGATTACAATGCAAAAAATTTAAATCGACTGGCAACAATTTTAGAAACATTCTCTGGAAAGATTTGTCCTCTTCACGTAATTCTTGCAGCAAACTATTTACTTCTCCATAATGGGTACGTTGTTGAATCTATTTCTTGACCCAGATCCTTCTAGTATGCGTTTTTATATGTCTACGACTACGTCTCTTTGGAAGCAAAATAAGTGCTAAGTTAGCAGCGGCTAGTGCTTCTCTCATCATCAGAATACGTATTTATCCAACTAACAAACTAAATCGTTTACTGGCAAAGGAACACTGGCAAGCCGAATTTCCCCAAATAAAAATTGAAGTTTTGTGGATTTGTAGAGGAGTTCAATGCAAGAATTTTGCACATACTTTTAAGGGCTGAATCGCTCGTAGGTAAGGGTAGAGAGTGCTCCAACAAAATACCAACCCTTTATATTTGTCCAAACATGTCGAAAGCTATTGGAAGTATTGAAAGAAAGTTCAAAGCCAAGTTCTTAAATGCTTAAGAAGCCCTCAAGAATACCGTAAACGCAGTTTCAATAGGGTAGGGTTGGGATAATTTCTATATCAAAATAAAACAATTTTTGAAATGGCGATTATACTGCCTTCTGGTGTTTTTCAACTAATTACGATTTTGTTTTAACTTTCTTTCAAATATCTCCAATAGTTTCCGAGATATTAACACAAATATAATGGGGTGGTATTTTCTTTAAAGCGCTTTCCACCCTACCTACGGATGATTCGACTAGCAACGATATGTGCAATATTCTTGCATTGGACCTCTCTTTAAAAACAAATAATTTTTTTTTCTCTGATATTTCAAGTTGTCGGTATTCCTTTCTGAGGCATAAAAGCAACCCACGCAACACATCATTGTATGACCACATAAAATGTGGAATTTTGTTACAAGTGAAGTGATGTTAATAAACAAAATTACAGTCTTTGAAAAAAGACATTACATCTTTTCAGTTGAGTCACTAAAAATGCCACGTTTTGTGCGCTGTGTGCAAGTGATCTGGAAACAATGCAAGATTTTGTTTCGTAATTTGTAAAACTTGTTAAACTTGGAAACTGAAGACAGAACAGATAAAGGATCTTTTAACTAGTAACCCATCGCAATCAGTACAGTGTTTTCAGCTCCTATTATCTAGTAAACAATCATTTTAAATTTCTTATCTCTCAATAGTTCCTGCGAATGTTGGAATCACATTTCGAAAATTGATGGACAAAAGCAACTCATACCCTGAATTCCTCCGGGTAAAGAAGAGGTGCATTTGATCCTTTCCAATTTTCTTTAACTTTTACCGACCTGTTAATTATTTCATCATTTAGGAAACATTTTGAAACAATATTGAAACAAACTTTAGTAATACCCCAATAACAATAACTTTTTCCGATTTTTGACTAACTTGCAACCAGTCTACCATATACAATTCACAATCTACGGCGATCTACGAAAAATTCCACTGAGATGAAATTTCTAGGGTGTGAGGGCAGTGGTATAGAAAATTAACCGATGTTATTAGAAAAACAATGAAATGTTGAGCCAATTAGAAATTGCTGGAACGAAGACCAAGAATGCAGGAATATCAACAAGTTAAATAATATCGGAGGCAAGACAGATAGGAAATAGTAGGAGAGATAGACCAAGGAAAATCAAACTGTTCCAAGCAATGTAGAGACGATCATAAAGAAAAGAGGAAGCAGTTGGAACTCAGCTAGAAATGGTAGAATATCGAAAGAAATGGGGATAACTTCGTAGAAAGAGAGCAGCATTATGTGTATGTATCTATGTATAAAAAATGCAGAAAAAGTACGCTTTCTGTTTTCCAGTTTTCAAATCCACTAAAATTTATTATTTACCAAATTACATTAGTTACAATATCGTTCTGTAAATTGCAATTTTATTTCACCCAAATTATTTGGTGAAATGTATGTATTTCTGTTCTTTAGTACCCTGCCCCAATCTAGCCCCAGATATCAAATTTATCATTAGTAGAAGAATCGTAGTCGTCCTGAGGGGCTACGTTGGATCGATAACACCGAAAAAGTTCCCCTAAAACGTTGTGTAGGAACCACAGCCAATCAGTGTTCTAGCCGATAAATCCAGTTTAATATAAAGGGAGCATTAACATGACTTGATAGCTTTCCGATAATTTCATCGTATTAAATTCGTGTATTGTTTCAAATTAAATTAAATTAGGAAGTTAGACGCGGGAAATAAATTAAGATCTATGTCAACAAGAAAAGGGTACCTTCAATTATAGTGCCATTCTTTCAGATTTTCTAAAGAATGGTCGTCTTAATTGTTATTTATTTCTGATCAGCAGGATACAGTGACAGTAATGTAATTTGTTTCTTCGTGTATAATAGGTTTTTGTAATCTAAAGAAGTTAGGAAGTTATATATATAGCAAGGTAAACAATATTATTGGGAAGTGTATGCTTTCTTGTTAGTTTTGCATTCGACATTATTCAATTCTAAAATCATTATATCGTGTTTTTTTAAATTTCCTCACACACTTTTATTCGAAACATATTTGTCTTGACAAAGTCTAGCTATTTTAACAAGAAATCTTTACAACGTTCGGACATAATTTTTAATTTTCACATACTGGTATTACATCTTCTTTCAGTTTCTCGTATTGTTAAATATTGAGCAGAGTATTGGCACTTGAATGTTTTTTTAATTCATGGGACAAGTTCCCCAAAATTTCTATCGGCAACACGATTTTTATTTCAAAATCTAAGTGCCTTTCCATGTACAAAGGTGCTTACATATAGTAAGGCCTTCGCGGACTACAATCTCTTGCCATCGTTCATTTCAAACAGATTCAACTTTCACTCACTTCATTACAGTGCCACGAAGGAAACGTTTCTCTATCGTTATTTATCTTTCGGGACCTACTCATATCTGCAAACGAAATTTCTCAATTTTTTTACCTTCTTTTATGTCAGTTTGAAAATGAAATTGATAAAATAGCACGAATTACTTTAGCATTCGTTTTTTAATCGAATATGTTAACTAATATAAGAGGAATTCACTTTATGATCGTGTTCGATTTGCGTTTAAAATTATCAATCCGAAGACGATATTAAAAATGCAGGCAGGAAAACTGATAGACAACAGGTGGTTAAAGCAGATATGCACGTGATGACGTACGTAGCCAATTGTAGATAAAAGTACCGCAGTTGACATACCCACGTGAGCCATCAATGTTGACTTAGACTTGACCTTAACGCGTTCAATCGTTAAATAATGAACGGATGTTTAATTCAATGCAGTAACAATTCTCAGTAGGAACAAACCGATTTAATTAGATTAATTTTTTGCTTGAACCATCCGTACTACTCTACTCGGTGTGTATGTCCAGCTCCCTCGACATTTACAGTATCTATAATAGTAATATCCAATCAAAAAATATACAACCAAATAGCCCAACTCAAGAACTATGGAAAACTAAACGCAATTGAAGAGAAATTCTTGAAAGGACCAAATACAGTTGAAGTATAAATAGACCAATCTAAATAATTCTAACAAATACAAAAGTTTCAAATACATACTTCAATAAGTCAATCGGCGTTGCTGCGAATCATTAACAGTGAATGATAGGGGTATGAGTAAATTAAAGTCAAATGAGATGGGATGTTTTAACAGCAGCGATAGAAACGACTGAAATGGATAAAATTAATAGTAATGTAATTACAGGGTGAATCTGGGGTGCTCTAACGGTTAGCGGTCCACTCGACCCACAAAACTGAATACCTGAGCTCATTGTGAACAAATGGGAATAATGCTGTTGTCTAATGCGTGATGATCACCACATCATCGCATATCATTTCAGAATGGATTAGTGAGCGGCAACCGGGTGTGAGAGCGAAGATACGGGGTCCTTAACGCCCTCAGAACATGCTCCTTCATGGGCCGCTAGTGCTTCGCCATTATTAATTAGAGGAACAGAAAGTAGGGTCCAATGAAAACGAAGAAAAGCAAAATCGAACACTGTCAGGAAAGTATACATAAAAAGGTGGCGATAGTGCCTAAAAAGAAGAGAACGAAACAGAAACTATTATGCAAGCAGAAAGAATGGAAGATCTTTAGTTAGTGCTTCCACGTTATGACGGTAGAAGAGAAGGAGTTGTGATGCAGAACGATGATGCAGATGATGATCCTGATAATGATAATGAAATCAGAAATAAGAAAGTTAGAAGTGAAAGGTGTAAGATCAGTTAGTCCCAGAAACCTTCAGTTTCCTCTACAATAAATTTAAGTCTGTATGTAAAAGTTGTTTGAGACATTTCTGGTCCCAAGTAAGAATCAAAAATTGGCTTTGAAGTATTATAAAAGGTAGAATTCGAAAAAGTTGTAGACAGAAACGTCTCGATAGAGTATGACGTTTCGTGTTTGCAGTCCCGGATGGCTGGGCAAATTTTGCATTTTGCTAAATACAGATTCTTTTTGCAGGACACTGCCTCGGGAAACAAAGGAGTGGAAGAGAAACAAATGAAATGGTATAGTGATTCGGCAAGAATATCAAGATCAATGAAGAGGAGGGGAAAATGATTAACCACTGAGAAAGCAATAGGAACAACAGATAGGAAAAACGGTAAGAAAATGAACAAAATAACACTAAGCAGAAGATATGGAATGGAACGTAGTATCAAAGTGAAGCATATTCCAAATTCCAATGTGAGAGAATCCAAAGATGAAGCAAGAAGAACATGTTTGCTAATATCCCAAAATTTAAGCTTTGAACATATCGTTGTTGAAAGAAATCCATCAAATCTTTATGATTTATTTGTTCCTAATAAGTTTCCTTTAACACTTAGGATGTTTCAAACCTAGTATTTACATTCTCGAAGAATCTTTTGGAAACTTCCACAATATAAAATAAATGTCTTCGTCTAATTTCCAACCATTTACTTACTACAATCTTAACTGAGGTCTCATATTCCATAGGATTATCTATGTTTGCACCTATGAGAGGGATTCGATACGAATTCTCTCATTATGTACGAATTGGGCATTTTTTCAAGAGTCATAGTATATATATATAAAATTTGTATACGAAAGTCACACCTCTTGCAAAGCCGTACTGAGCATCGGTATAACCGTGAACCGTACGTATACAAATGATAAGAGTAGAACACAATTTTGTAATTCCATAGGATCTAACTATAACAAATATTATTTGGACATTTACGTTGAATTCCTAAATTATCAAGTCGTAAAATCTTCGTACGTAGATTTTCGTCTGATATTTCTAACGTTTGTTTCAAATCCTTCCCCTATGGGAATACACTAGTTGTTAATTTATTTCGATTAATAACTTTCGTGAGAATCGCTAAACTATTCATTGGATTTCTATGGATGCAGCCTTGAACAGTGGGGGCATTCGATGACGTGTTAAGAAGGAAGATTCGTTAGTTAATATGATCTCATTCGCTCTATAGCGAAAACTGGTGGTATAAAAACAAGTTCTAACGGTGAATACGGAGTGCTAAAAGTTTACTGTTACACTCAATTTCTTGTGAGTCAAAAATTCTAGGAAAATTTTAATTATATCTGTATAAGACCAAACAAAAAAAAAAAAGTAGTTAATGTTTGCGGTATCGAAGCCGGAAGCTGCATTCCATTCTGATGATTTTTAAGGGTTTCTTAAATTTAATCGCGGTAGTTATCTCTTAGGAAAATTTTTAATAATGTTACTCATGTAATACTTATTTTCCTTTGTAGTTTTTATCTTTGAAGTAAAACAACTTAAAAGTGTTGAGCTTCACGGGGAGTTCACTGTCCTGAAAGGTTTTGGAATAAGGAATGCTTCGCTTTGTAACCTCCACTAATACGAAATGAACCGCAAATACAGGGTGAGACAGTGAATCCGCGCGTTTTATAGGTATTCAAGAAATTTACGAAATTAGTTGTTTTTGCCTTTATCGCTACAAATGTTAGGAGCACAACTGGAAATTAATACCCAAGCAAGACAGGTGACTAGCCACAACTGATCGATAGTCTATGGATAAGCGATGAACCTCATGATATAAATAGAATTTTCACCACTTTGGACCACTGCCAACCTTCAACAACTTCACGAATGGCCTCTTCACTCGGCCGAATGTACGTGTACGATTTCTCCCTCAACAACTTTCGACTTGACATGTGATGTGATAACACCGCATCCAATCAACAATGGAGGATTCAAAAGTGCCCATTGGAGAAGAAATTCGTGGTACTCCGATGCACCAGTGAGAATTTCCTTATGAAACTCAGGCAATGTGCAGAAGATGATGATCACCATCTTCCTGGCGTGATATTAAAAATCAAACTTTTTGCTGAAGTACTAATTTCCATTTGTTGCAATAAATGCTAAAATGAATGATTTTGTAAGTCTTTTTACAACATACTTGTAAAAAGTGAAGTTTTGCTGCTCCTCTCTGTATTATATAATAAAATAGGTACAAGTTTTTATGAAGGGTCGTATGTTTGAATAAATAATCTAGAAACATTAGAAATATGTCTTTCCGACGGCGAGTAAGACTTTTAAGAACTGGAAATGACAAGATTTCTGCAAAGAGAACTACTTGTATTGATGACTTCCTGGACCCTTGACGGTATATGGAAATAAAAGATTTCAAAGCAGAATATGGATTTTATAGCGTAATTCTGTGCAGATCTATAATAATCTGTAAGCCAATCTTTAAAATTTCACAGAAAAATCGTCTTGTATGTCGCTCATGTAGCACAGACTTGTAAACAACCAATTCACAGATCCTGCTCCTCTCGCAGATCTATCGAGTTCCAGATTGTTACATGTATGCCCAGAATTTGAATGGTGACTTGAAATTCATTTATTCAACACGGGAAAGTCGACTCCAAAAGAAATCTCTGCTACTTACGTCAACCACTAAAACCTACAGTTTCGTGCCTCTTTTAAGAGTGCAAAAACCACCATAACTTACTCGTAATAGGCGAATTCTGTGCATATCTGTAAAAATATGTAACGCTATTGGTCTGTAAGAGTAACAGGGCTTGCAAATCGGTCGCTTAAAATCTATGTTGCAGGAGTCACACAACACACTTCTTCAAAATTTGCTTTCGTAAGGCAGTCTATGGCCTGAAATCTTGTAATGCGTTCTGTACACATCTGTAAAAATTTGTAAGGTAATCTGTAAGGTTTGACAGAGAAATCGTATTGTGGGTTGTTCCTGTGATCTAGGTTTTTAACCAACTGATTTACAGATTCAGTTATTCTTACCTTACCTTGTCCTTATTGTACAGAATTTGCCATTTAATGACTTCAAGTTCATTTATTTCATTTACTGATTCTAAAAGAAATATCTGCTACTAAGTAAAAATACCATCAGTTAATAGGTGAACTCTGTGCATATCTGTAAAAATCTGTAACGCTACAAACCTGTAGAAGTAGCAGTAGTTATAATTCTTCTTGTAAATGAGCTGCTTAGAAACTTGTATGACAGAGGCGTCACTTAATACGGGTTTCTTGGGTAAAATCTTACAGATTGGCTTACAAATTTTTAGATATATGCACAGAATTTGTCCATTCATTTGGTGCGTGAGATAAGGCATGGGCTGAAAATTTGCAGTTTAATTCTGTGCACATCTGTAGGAATCTGTAGGCCAATCTATACAATTTTACAGAAAAATCGTAGTCTATGTCACTACTGTAAGATTGATTGGTGTTCAATAACTGATCTATAGGTCCTGTTACTCTTACAGGTCTGCAGAATTGCAGATTCTTCCAGATATGCACGGAATTTTCCCATTGATGAGTTTTTGATAACATTTTAATATTGATAATACATATTTTGGTGTGTGGTTTCACATCTGTCTGGAGTAGACACTGTACAAAGGACAATTACTGTTTAAATTTTTATGAATTTAGCCCTGAATAATGGAACAGGTTAGATTATTTCACAATGAAGAAAAATATACGGAATTGCCAGAATCAATTACAGCAGTTGTAGATCCGCCAAAAATTAAAAATTAAAAGAAAAACCATTTCATCAACTGATCTATGACATAACATTTTGGGCCACAATCATGTGAAGATTTAATAAATCGATTGGGATTCTTCTGGGAGAGCTTTTAAAGCATGATGTTCAATTTCGTTATTGGTAACATTAGACCGTTTCATGCGCTTCACTCTTGCTTAGAATATGCATGCACTCCCTCCCCTGACCCCTTCATCTCTCGAAGGTTATAATGCTAAGATTGTCACGCTACAACACCGCGTTCAACTCGGTTGCTCATAATTTTGATTAGACTCAATTAAATTCAAATTAGAGTTAATAACATGTATATAGTTTCTGTATGTTGATACAGAATCAAAAGGTCCAAAGATATGAATAAACTAACGAAGATTCTAGATTTTGACAGAAAAAAAGGGGTAGAGAATAGTTAAAGAACGTTAAGAAATGTTGCTGTAGAAATTGGAAAATTTAAAGCCAATGTTTAGATACAACAAACTAGCACACATTCTGGGGATTCACATGGGATGAGTATTATGGCGAAATACGAAATATTATGGTTTTGAGATAAACTGAGAGGTGATCGAACTACGCATTTCTACAACTATGTTCTCACCTTCAAAACTTGATGGAGCAAAGCATCACACGTAATTAAGGACAGCGGAATATTGGGTGATATCCAAATGGATATAGCAATCGTAAAAATTAAATTTTATTTGACCGGTTTAATCTTTTTAAGGGTACTCTGCCAAATTGCTGGGAAAAGCTTACTGGAGTGGAAAGTGTCAATTGAATAAGAAAATGGAATGGAACGACAAGAGAAAGTTTCCAAGAACAAAGGGAGATTCGGAAAACTATGGCCATTTTTGCCTAAGTTTAAAGAAGGAAGAATAAGAAATAGCTTACTTACTACAATTGTTAGTAACAGAAGATCATAATTCTATTGATCGACAAAATCCCGCCACCATAGCAAACAAAAATACAAACGTCACGCTAAACAATACCCTAATCGCCCCACCACCATCGTTACTCACGCAAAGTACTGTTGGATTTGAGGTCATAGGTCAGCTGTTTTACCTGTCTCCTAAACGCTTCCGGCATGGTAAACGTGGATGATATCCAGCAATACGTATTGATCACATGTTTGGGCACTCCATCCACCAAACACTGGATGGGTTGTCCAACGTATTGGGTGGCGGTGATGATGACACTGCAGCCGAACAAAAGCACCGACGTGAAAAGATTATGCAATCTGAAGACGGCACAGTCGGTCTTGATCTCCTGGTAGCGGAGGTAATAGGCGAATCCTCCCAATAACTTGTACATGTTTCCGTTCGTTTGTCCTTAATTTCGCACGATGTCACTCGATTTGCTCTCTCTCGTTCAAATTTCGTTTCCGTCGCGAGGACGACGACAGGGACGGCTCTCCTCGGTTTTCTTCATTTCACCGGATGCGGAAATGTCGTTTTCTTTCGTCGTCTTTCTTCTTCGTCCTTTTCTCGTTCGAAGTAACACAAATGACGTAACGAGAGAACGACGCTAGCGCGCGATAGGCGAAACGCGACTTGTAAATATGCGCGTTTTCTTGTTGTTTTGTGTATAACAGAAACTCTCTGTAGAATAGCTCGCTACCGAGTGTTACCCGGACTGTTTTTAGGGGTCCCCCACTACGAAAGCAGTCGCCCTCGCCGATATTACGAACGATTACGGCCCGTATTCGAGCTGGACGACTGGCCGACCCGACGTACTTGTGCGTAAACGTGTGCGTGTAAACTTCAGCGTCCCGGTTCTCATATTGATAGCGGTCCATTTAGAAGATTATCACGTTGTGTGGAGACGGAAAAAGAAGTACGCCTCTGGTAGGCGATATGATGATGATTACTGCTTCTCGTATTGAAATGGTTGTAAAATCGGTTTTCAAGTAGAGGTAAGAACAGGTGCAGTGATGTATCGGAATTAACGGGTGATTTCAATGATGGAATAGGTAACCGATCATTAATTTACCTGATACTAAACCAGAAAATAACGCAAATGAATGAACGATTATTTGAATTTATTCATTGAATATTGGTACCCTTGTATCTACAGGATGTGTCAATACAATTTGACCTAACACGCCCTATTATTTAATTGTGTACATAAATGGCCACCCATAACGCCTATAAAAGCGTTATGTCGATTATAAGTTACTGTGTACTAAAGTTAGCAGCTTATAATTTAAAAATTCGGCGCATGTACCCACATCTCTCGTTATTCATAGAAGAAGCAATCGTCCAACATATAAGAATTGAGCTAGAATGATACAAATTTTACTCAAAATTATAGCTATAAATCGTTCACACAAATAACTCCTCACAACACAATAATTGGTAAATTTCTTGGACACGTCTTTCACTGGCAGTAAAACTATCGTGTAATTTTGCGGTGAAGGCTTTACCAATATCATCTATTGTCAACAATACGGCAACCACACAATATTTGATGCAATCATTACCAAATAAGTTATAAAGTGACCCTTTCTACACAGGCTTTGCAGGCCCAGATTGGCTGTTTACACTACACGACAAAAACTTCAACGAGATAAGGTGTTTGTTTGTAAATATGCAGTGAAACAAATGCAGTAAAACATATCTTTTATATTGATAGAATGAACAATAAGTATGTATTACAAAAAAAAAGAGAGAAGAGGTGTTATGGGACATCCGAAGTACTTTATGCATTTGATGCTTATTTGAATAAAAGGTAATGTAATAAAAAGTACAATGTATAAAAAAATAAGTTGAAATTGAATTTGAAGTAAATTCGAGTCCGAATAATAAAAGCTCCATCTGATGGGGGAGACGCAAATAGGATGCGATAAGTATGTGTGTGTGTTTGGGAGAAAGAACAAATGAAAGAATAGAATGAAAGAATTAAGTGTTTGGTTCTTATTTGCGTAAAAGATAAAATTCTAAAATCGAATAAAAATAAACAATGTATAAAGAAAAAGTATTTTATTTCGAAGCCGATGGTAAATAAGTTGAAATTGAATTTGAAGTAAGTTTGAGTCTGAATAAAGACAGCGCTGTCTTATGGGGAGAGATGCAAATACGACACAATTTGCTCCTTCGATGCGTATGTGTGTGTGTGTATGAGAGGGAAAGAACTAATGAAAGAAGAAAGATAGAAATAAAAAGCGTGTATTTGACGTCTTACTTTTTTCCAGTTAACTCTCGCCGCAAGACCTCGCTAAAAGAGCTTTGCTCTAATAACAAACTATATTTTCTGTAATTGTAGTTGAAAAGAGAAGATTTAAACTATTTCGTTAAATTTTAATGCGATAAGGACTTAGACGAGGGTTATTATTAATAATGAGCATAACCACCATTACTTGTGATAACTTCGAAAAGCGTTGATGGAATTGATTTGCATAAAGATTTTCCGTAATTTTGGTCGATATTTTGCCGCTCAAGTATTATCGACCTTTTCAGTTCCTCCATGGACAGGCATTTTTTATTATTCGCCTACACTTCTCGAGACAACTGGCCCCACATATGCTCTATAATATTTAGGTCTGGCGACCTTACCGGCCATGCAAGTGTTTCGATCTTTTCACTCTTAAACCATTCTGTAACTTGCTTAGCTTTATGGATAGGCGCATTGCCCTGTTGGAATATACATGTTCTTCCTATCCATGTGTGACAAAATGGTAAAAGTTTTTGTTGCAACATATCCCTATATTTACCGGAATTCATCTTTGATGGGCAAAACACTATGTCGCTTTTTCTCACAAGTTCTATGGCCGCCCAAACTATAAATGAGCCACCACCAATTTGCCTCCTTATTCAAATTGTTTTTTCTTCTCTAAGATCGTGGTAATAGTGAGAGTACCCGTCTGGTCCGTCTAAGTTGAACTTCTTTTCATCGGAAAAAAATATTTTCTGCCATTTATTCTTCCAGGTTATGTGATCTTCCGCAAATGTTTTGCTGAAAGCAGCGGTTTCTTTAAGAGTTTCTTGGGTGAAATAACAAGAGATGCTTTCAAAATGCGTTGTACATTACTGACATGGGTACATGCTCCGGCCTGTTTGCCAATAGTCTTCGCTAACGCTAGTGAATTTGATGCTGCTCGAATAATTGCCATTCTATCCCTTTCACTTACTACTTTAGGACGATCGTGTCCTTTTTGTTCAGCATAATTGACAGGATCTTTTAAGAAATTTTAAATGCATTGATCACTTAGACACAATCTGTGTACAATTTCCAATTCACTAACCCCGTCTTGATGCCATGCAAATGCTTTATCTCTTTCTTTCTCAAATGTTTTCCTTTCTCCGTACTTTTAACACTTACGTAAAATTCACAAAAATGTTTAAATGAATAACACATCGGACACTTGCAAAATACGCAGCTAACCTAACAATGTTTCATTATATTCACATTTAAACTAATACCTCGCCTAAGATTTTGTCGCCTACAAATTTACGATATGGACTAAACCGAGGGGTGTTATTGCATCTTGGACAATAAATTATGTTATTACTAACAGATTAAATAACGCATAAAAGGGGGTGCAATAAAATTAATATTTACTCATTTATAATGGTACTTTTTTTAGATAAAAATACATTCTAAAAATATGGTGTAATTTTTGTTTATTTCTTATGTTTTTCAACTTTTCTATATTACAGCTGTCTCTTATTTCTTTTAATATTTGAATATAATTTAAATGGAAGTCCAAATTTTTCTGCCCTTGAATTGATGTGTTCAGTGCATTTATTGCACTGTCTGGAGTAATTTTATTTCGTAATTTTTCTAAAGTTTCGTCATCTTTAGTTTCATCTTCTTCTGTTTCTTCGTCAAAATTATCTAATTGTGTGCCCATTTGATTTCATTCCATTACGTCCCTCTCATCCAGTTCAATCTAGAAATAGATGTACATATACTTATAGTAATCAAAGTTGTGTAAATACATAAACATTACATACATACATACGTGTGACAGTTATGTGTGTAAACTTTCACGCGTTTCAACTAGAGCCTCTGGCTGACCATCTTTCCGTTTTTGCTGCAATACACTAAGAGGCAAATCATCCTCGTCTTCTTGATTACTGAAATCTAGAATTTTTCTCCAGCATTTAGTAATCATTCTTGGATCTAATCGATTCTGGACATACATACATCAAATTGGTAACAGCATTATTTGTTGTCATTTTTTTTTGGACTAGTTGATATTAAATAAAAGAACTTTCTTTTATAATAATTATTAGTATTTATTTTATTGCCCTATCCCAATAGGTCTGAAAAAAGACGTTAATTATTGAATTTGTCCAATAAAACTGATAATAAGGAAAAGCATTGAATATAAAAGTTTGTCATTCTTTTAACTAGCAATTAGATATCGGATTTTGGGAGAAATTACATTGTACCAAATCTTGTCCAACGCTAGCGCAAGCTCCAACACTTTCTTAAACTAACTATGGATCCAGTAAAAATTAATATGCACGTCATTGTAATGCAATTTGATTTTGCTTACAATACCGGTATGCTAATCGAGTTCGCTTTCTATTTAAATGTCTTAAGAGATTATATCAGACAATTGGATCACGAATTGAATGACGTATGAGTTTTTTCAATATCTAATTTGTAATTCAAAATCTAATTTAAATTGTAAATACCTAAATTTTTATGGCAGACACATGCCAACCAAGAAATTGGAAAAAAACAAAAGTTCAAGTTGCAACCATGCATATATAAATATACACAGTGATCCAGAATGATTGACGGTCACGTGACAATTGTATTGTAGTTATATTACCAAAACTAGTTTCCAACGGAAAATTGATAGTTAAGTTATGGTTCGTTTCGATGATGAGCGCCCTCATCATAGGCGTGCAGATAAAATTCTCAGTTGTCATTTTAGTGATTATTTTATTAGTGTTTTCGTTCAAGTTTTAGAGATTATTCCGATCGTCCTATTTTAACACAAACATTCTTCTTCAAGACTAAAACGGCGAATATATTATATTTTGGAAGATTTACCAACTGAAAATGTTAATAAGTGTTAACTATCAACTTTTAGGTTACGATGGTTTTGACCACCGATTACTTGAAGTTTAGCTTAATTCTATATTTGGGTAAATAAAGTAATAAATTTCGTTACTTTCTTCTTTCTGTTATCGTTTAGTTCGCAGTTTTTAAGAATTTGATATAAATTTTGTTTTGAAATCGAATAATGTAATACTTTGAGTGACAAAAGGAATGGATTGTCGGCACGCCTATGGTATTTGTCGTTAAACGCATGCATATGGAGCGGCAAATGTCATATTACACGTCAATCATTCTGGATCACTGTGTATACATTGTGTTTGAAACAAAAAAAGAAAAAGTTCATATTTTAAGTCTGCTTTCTTTCAGTTTTTGATTGTGTTCGAAGAAAAACGGTTGTCTAAGACAGCAATGTTACCACAGATTCGCAATAAATACGTATTGTTATGATGCAGGTTCGTACCATTACATTTGATTTGAAAGAAATCTTTCCATACTCTCAAAAGACGGATGTTATACCTGTAAGTGTCATTTATGCAATTAAAATTTAGCGCCTTTTTGATCGTCTGCAGTCGAATGGCGAATTTCAAAGGTTGGTAGAGTAGGAAGGAGGAGATGAATTGTAATGGCGTCGCTGTATAGACGGTTATTATTGTTGTTCCGGGTATGATTTTTCTTGCTTCTTTTCATTTTTCAACATTCTTTCTTCTTGCTCTTTCTTCTTTCATCTTTCTACAGCATCGATATCTCTTTCTTGTGTTGACCATTAATCCATTTCTCCCGTAATTTCAAGTACCTCGTCAGCACTTTCGTTTAGAAAATAGAACTTACAATTAGATATCTTTTCCATTCTTTGGAGTTTCATTTCGTTTATAGTTTTTCTTCTTCGTTTTCTATTTTAGCGATTTGTTCCGTCCAGGTCTGTCCTGATCCTCACCCAAGTCTCCGTCCTGCAGATTTTGCTTCTGTTACCATTTTCACCAATCTGTTGCTGTTCATAGTTGTACGCTGTGTCTGAATTACTCAATTATTGATTTTGGCTTCACGCTTTTTGTGATTTTTTCATTTCCCGGCTTATCGAAATATGATTTACCAGATATTTGCTTTAGAAATTTTGCTGCCGCAGTTCTTATCAAATATTAAAAATTTCAAAGTAGAAAAGTAACGAAAGCTCTGTCCCTTCCATTAGTCACCAAACTCTACAGGATCGAGTAACAATCATCCACCCCCAAATATCCCAATGCACCAAGTAAAAATGAGCAAGTAATGAACAATTCTAACTTGTAATTTGGTAAAAGGGATTTCTGTTAATCACAAACATAAGTTTTACAATGCAGTTTACCAAATCCAAAGACATAGAAAATACTCACAAACATTCTAATGAATAAATACTCCCCAAAGCGAATTGTCTTTCATTGATTCCGTTTGATGATCACTATTTCGAAAACTTAAACTCTTTTTGGTGAAGATTGTGGATCGACAACCATGCCTTCTGGTTTCTCAAACATTTTCAAGTATTGGTTTCTTAATAGATTGCCATATTTTGTCAGTTAATCTATTAGGAAGCGAATATTTAAAAATGTTTGAAAAACCAGAATGCATGGTTGTCGATCCACAATCTTCACCAAAAAGAGTTTGAGGTTTTGCAATAGCTGTCATGAAAAGAAATCAACGGAAGACATTTTATTACGATTCTTATCCTGCTTGTATAGTTCTTGTGGATAATTTGCTACCAATGGCGAGCAGAGTGCTCTATAATTACTACTGTTTTAGCACCTTCCCTTTTAATAAATTAAACTTGGATCTCCAGCTTTTTCTCCCAACCATTTCAATAATCCTTAAACACAATTGTTTATTGTTTTTACTTATCTCTGTTATTTACATAATTTGTCTCTTCTGTACATCGTGTCAATATAAATAATATAAATAGCATCATGTGTCATATATGGAAATTACCACTTTATCAGTTAATCATTTGGGTACTTTAGTTCAGTAGCAAAGGATATTTACTCGAAACTATCAAATATGCATATTTGTATACTTTACGCATTTATACAAGGTTATAAGCACGTATGTGTGTAGTATACACACTTTGTATATACATACACAAATAGATAAACAGATCCATATGCAAGTAGGATACGGGTTTAGAGAAAAAAATATCTACGTCACATGCGTACTAATTCAACGGCATTGACGCGAAGAAGCATATGTGTGCATAGTCCATTTACATCATCTTGCAGGAAGTGGAAACCTTAAAAAATGCCGCAGTTTAAGATAGCGAATGAAATATTATATAGGGTGATGAAATAAGTTCTTGTATTTTCTTCTTCGTCTTCATATGTTTTTGTATGTAATATCTGAGATACGAAATTAATCAATCTACGATCTCGTATAACGCAGATGAACTAAACTACAGGAATTTGAGAAAATGGAAATGTGCAGTTATGAAATGATAGTTCCGTTATCTATGACGTTCGGACATTTTCCCTTAATTGACGCTTGGATTAGTTGGATTTATGAGTTGTTCTTAACTGAATCACCACAAACAAACATGTCACACTTATCATTCTCAATCCGGTTCGTTGATAGCAACATTGACTACATAATCAGGGATTTTTGACCTGATATATTTGGTATACTGAATTCAAATATAACAATAATTTTCACTTAAGAAGCTCAATCTTTTTTAGATATGACAATGGCGTGATTTACATTACTCCATTCTTAATTAAGCTTGTGGTTCAGCAACGAAACCATGAGAGATTGAAAAAACGGCATATGTAATTGCAGTTTCTTGACCGTTCTTACGATAATAACGGTCTTGTGACAGTAACAATACATAACGCTGCAATAACACTTCAGAAGACAAAAAAGAGGAAAGCTTAATTAGCACTTCAAAAGCTTATTTCCTGGAACGTTTTTGAATTAGGTTTGTTTGCAGCTATTGAGCATGATGTCTAGCTGCTCAACATAGTTATCAAGATTTTAATTGCTCAAATGGGGTCTGATAACACAGGTTTATAAATTTCAGTCAACTTTTGTACCCGAGAAGACAAAAGTCTTTTTTGTGTATTTTCGCGCGCTGAAGTCAAAGCCGTAGTTCGTTTCCCGCCATCAGGTCAGATTTATTAGATATCTAGATGTTGGTCGCATTCCGTTCTTACAACGACCAACAGCTGATCATATCATTATCTTGTCTGTTTTAATCACACGCGAATCGTATTTTTATTGTTCTGAATCGGAAAATGCGGAAAAAGTCGTGCAAAATAGGTGCTGAGTATTTTTGTTGTTTACGGCGAATACATCATTTCCAAAAAGGGCAAAGTCATATCAGATTCGATGAAAAATCCTTATCTGCACTACTTCGGATTTAGTGTTAGTGGCACTGAAAAGTCATAGGTACCGAAATTGTTTTGCAACGCGTGTCGGACTAAATTGTATAGATGGTCAATAGGCGACAAAATCCATCTTCCATTTTCATCGCCCATGCTTTGGAAAGAACCGCAAAACCACACGGATGATTGTTACTTTTGCTCGACGAAAGTGGTGGGAATAAATTCCAAAAACGTTAAAGGCTTGAAGTATCCTGAAGTTTCATCAGTAACGATTCCAATACCACATCGTAAAGATGATCGATTGCCCATTTGTCCCGGTGCAAGGCCTCGCAAAGTGGAAACTTCTGATGTAAATGTGAATAGTGGCAGTGAATTTGTGACAGAAGAAAAACATTTAGTTTCGCAAGCTGAACTAAGTGACCTAATCCGAGACCTACAACTATCCAAACAAATAGCAGAATTACTAGCATCGCGTATGCAACAATGTTAATATCCTGACAAAAGAGGTAAGGTGACCATTTACAGACGTAGAAACGAAGAGAAAACAAAGAGATGTGCTATCGCAATGATGTAGTAGGTTTATTTGAACCAATGAAATAACCCTAGGATAAAATAATTGGCTTGTTAACTGCGATGCAATCTGACTGTACGAAATATTGTTGCTGTCTTTGTCTATGGGATAGTCGCGCCACTGAGCATCATTACAAGAAAAAAGGTTGGCCAGTCCGTTCCAAATATACACCAGGACAACAAATTGTCTTTGCTACTCCACCGGTTGACCAAACTCGTGTTACTTTCCCCTTTGCACATCAAACTTGGTCTCATGAAGAATTTCGTGAAGGCCCTTGAACGCGATGGACATGGTTTCTAGTATGAAACTGTTTCTCAAGATTTCCTACGCCAAAATCAAAGAAAGTATTTTTGTCGGACCAGATATTAGAAGACAACAACTTTGCCAAATGTTTATCGGCCAAGCAAGCAGCACCATGGAAACCGTTCAAAAGCATTGTTCTAAACTTCCTTGGCAATACAAAAGGTAACGATTACAAACGGATTGTTACGAATCTATTGAAGAATGACTACAAAATGGGAGTCCGAATGTCGTTGATGGAGAAAATGGATTTTTCTCCATTCTCATGTGGATTTCTTCCCCGACAACTTGGATGAAACTAGCGACGAGCAAGGAGAACGACTGCATCACGATCTACAAAGGATTGAGAAACACTACAAAGGGTTTTGGGATGAGGGTATGTTGAGCGATTATTGTTGGTCTCTTATACGTGAAACGGACCGCCAAAAATACAAAGGACGCTGCACATACGAAACTACAGCTAACTTTCGAAATATTACGAAAATAATTAATTTTGAAAAAAAAATCGATAACTACCTATGACAAATGGATTATCCACAGCGATGTCAATCGGAAACGATCATGGAATAATCAGAGTAAATCGATTCAAACGAAATCATTTTAATTTCGATACGGTTGCAAAGAAATTGCAATTACTTTGAAATTTTACAAACAATGAACTTGCGTCTGCACAACTAAGCAAACTAAACAATGCATTTCAAGAAGGTGATCAGAATTTGGCAAATCGTAAAGGTATTGTTACGAGTGTGTATAACCGTTGTCAATGCTAACACTAAACGAACGAGCTAGTAAAAAGGGCCCAAAATATTCGATTTGCGTCTAGTTGGTGGAAACAATGGTTTCTACACAGTCCATAAGGGCTCTATCGGCCTGTGTAAGAAATCATCGCGGGAATTTCAAACATTCAATTAAACAGCTATTCGTCATTTATTACGATGTTGTAAAAGTTTCGTAGTCACTTATTTAAACCGTCTTAAAACTTTTTACATAGTATCATTCGTAATTTATTATAATTTGGGATAGGATTTGTACTCCAAAATACATAGTACGCGGCTTACATATGTGCATAAATTAAACAAATTTATTGAAGTATTCGACCTTGTTCAGTTTATGCGATAGTATATTTATATATGACGATTTGCATAATCACAATTACGTCATCGACGTCTTCTTTAAGAATATCTATCGTAGCATTTTTTATCACGAAAGAGCTTGATATGTTTAGTAATGTTGCGATAAAATATTCGCATTTGCATGAATCTGCATTTTCTACGTAGATATGAGGCAGGCGCCATAAATTATCGGCCTGATATAGAAATAATAAACTTGGTAGTACAATATAAAAATTGTTTCAATACAATCTCCCTAACTTCGATACATTTCCTCCAACGATCAATTCATAATTATATACCCTTGTAAAAATAATGATGTTTGTACATGTGAGAGGGATTCGATATGAATATATGAATAGTACTGACGAGCGGTATAACCGCGAAACGTACGTCTACGGATGGCAAGAGAAGATCTAAATTTTGTAATTTGTAAAAATAATATGAAGCTCTTTCCTCAAAATGTTCTATACTACTTGCAACTCATTATCCATCCTTACAACGATTTCCCCTAAGGTCTTTCTCTATAAAAAGTAACCATTGCTTCATCTCCTGTGACAATGGACTTCAAAATCGGTTTGGAGTCGTCTCTACACTTGCATATGGTGCTTTCTCCTCTAGTTTGATTTGAGTTCCTTCTAAATAACAGGCTCATTTCATATTCGTCGAACAGAGCAATTCTTAATGTAATAAGAATCATAGCTTTTACTCAAAACGTTAAGATCTATTTTATGTGCTGAGGACAAGAATCATTTGCTTGATATTCCTTCAAAATCAAACCTTTAGGTTTCTTCAAAAACTATGAGGGTTAGAAACTGGAGGAGAGTTGTTTATGGTAGTAAAACATGGTACTCAATAGTAACACGTACGGTTCTAGCGCCAAAGAAAGAAGAAGAAATCGAGACCTAGTTTATGTTCTCAGGACAAGAACTTTGAGTTCGTTCAAAATCACATTCTCTTCAATTTTTTAAACAGGGTCGTTGAAGCCAAATTTTTGTGGTAAACCGAAGAACCACTTCTTTTGTATTCATTCTATACCACAGATTTCTTCCTATTTTCTACAATAGAGCTGTTTGTGGTACGGTAAAGATGAAAACAATATCCTTTGAGTTAATCCCAAATCACAAGTTTCTGCCACTCTTTTAACATAGCTGTTGACACCTAGCTATGTTAGGAAAAATGGCCGATAGATGTAGAAGAGGACCTGCGACAAGTAGTATATACTTTAAGTTCGTTAAAAAACACATTGGTCAATTTCTTTTAAACAGTGCTGTTTAACCCAAATAGGTGTTGTAAACGAAAGAATCATTACCTTTGTATTCGTTCCAAACCACATATCTCTTTCGATTTTCTAAGACAAAGCTGTCTTTCTGCGATAAGGACAAAAATAATGTTTTCTAGAGTTAAGTCCATATTGCAAGTTTCTGCCTTTTTAACATAGGTGTTGACCTCGAATTATCAAACCAAAGATGGCTGACAGATATGGAAAAGAACCTAAACACCAAGGGGATCAGGAACTGGGGATGAGTTTATGATGCTGTATACTGGGGTTAGCTAAACCCACATAAGGTTGTAGCACCAAAGGAAAATTGAGTTGAGACCCAGTTTATGTGCTGCAGACAACAAGAATTTCCTTCGAGTTTATTCTAAACCAGCCTTTTTCACTTTTCTTAAACTTGGGCGCAAATTACTGCGGTAAGGGCAATAAGTGCTCTGCGCGGGTTAAAAAGAACGACAAATTATAACCGTATTCTAAAAAAAGTAGTTTATCTTGAAGTACTTCCTACATTCATGATCCCAACGGATTCAATCCAGGATGTACACCTATTTCTAACCGTAACAAATTAATTATACACCGTGAATTTTAAGTAGAACAAGACGACGATACGAAATGAATTTTAAATCGTTCCGCGTTATTTTCAAGAGATGCCTGCTTTGTGTAAAATTCGCAAGATTCTAATATTAAATTTATGCCACCTTGAAAACGAATTCCCACCATGACGCTAATAAGACGCATTTTAGTCAAGTGAAAAGTTGAATATTTCTCATAATGAATTTTGCAAATAGCGTTTCTATTATTCTACGAAAGAAAAAGTTTGTTTGAAGAAGATTGCAAAATTTCCACATCCTGTCGGTTATGGTTGTAATAAACTCGTATCGTTGTATCGTTATGTAAGAACCTATTTAGATTTATATGTGGGTATTGTGGTCATTTATGTATTCCTTCTTGTTTTCTCAGGCTAGACTGCTGCTGCTGAGAGCTATGGAAGTATTAGGAATACTAACAGAGAAGAAGAAAAACATGGTGGAGTATGCAAATAGGAAAGGGAAGTGAAACTGAAAATGGAGCTATGGAAAACGTACGCAAACCAAGTGAAAGTATCAGGACTGGGGAAATCGGGAATCAATAGTTAAAGGAATCGTAAGAGAATCCAGGAATTGT
This sequence comes from Chrysina gloriosa, assembly GCA_038088585.1. Lineage (NCBI taxonomy): Eukaryota > Metazoa > Arthropoda > Insecta > Coleoptera > Scarabaeidae > Chrysina > Chrysina gloriosa. Next base: position 20,425,435 of record CM076093.1, on the reverse strand, counting down.
ACGGAGGGAGAATTTGGAAGAAAATGGGGCACAACGGCCGAGGAACGTCAAATACTTTCAGAGACAATTCGAAAATTTAAGAAAGGCCAAGAAAGATCCAATAAAAAATATTAAATCTAAGGAACGAAATATACTAACTCAAGAAAATGACACAAAATACAGATGGAGAGAGAACTTCAAGGAACTTCTGGAAGCAAAAAAACAAGAAGATACAACAAACTGAAATACAAACCCAGCAAGATCAGGTAGAGGATGGAGCAGAAAATTTGGTTAATTTAGAGGAGACAAGAAGAGAAATACGAAAGCAAAAGCAAAGAAAACCGGCAGGTATAAACGGAATAAAGCTTTAGATGATAAATACATGAATAAAAGAGAAAAGAAATACAACAGTTAATATGGTTTGGTCACTTATTAGTCCGAATAAAGGAAGACAGAAAAGTGAAGGTAGTGTGGGAGACAAGGATAGAAGGAAAGAGATCAAGAGACAGGATTGAGATCACATGGAATGCAAGTGTAGAAGAAGCTGTACATAAGAAAGGACTAAACTGGACTCGAGCAAGGATACCAGCGAAGGATGGCCCATGGCCATCGCCTCTCCATCCTAGGTAGAGGAAGTTGCTCATAAGTAAATAAGTAAGTAAGTAATTATCCTTTTTTGCAGAATTCACAACTAGTCGAAACGAATGTTCTTCTTCATCATCTTCACCTTTTCCTAAGTTACGCACTTGTCTAGTTTTTAAGCCTCCTGTTCCTCAGATGTCGATGTCCAACATTCGCCCCATCTCTTCAGGAGTGTAACCTTTTCCCTATAGGCTTAAGACCTTTTGTCTTTTAAGCGAGTTTGAAGTTATCCATTCTTGAGACGTACTCTATCTACGGATTCCTTCGCTTTCCGGACCATTTCCTTGTTTTCTTTTGTTTTACCTCAGAATTGTGATTGGTAGAAAAGAATCATAAACTGATTTCTCTGAAATCGCATTGATGCTGACTGATTTTTGGTTCATGCTGGAGCAAACCTATTATAAACTGTAGTCTATACTATGACGATTGTTAATTTGCTCCCATTCACTTGTTTTACGGTCTCCTATATCTTTTGAGGTCTTATACGTTTAATTAACTTTGAATTGTCCTAAGATCCGTTAATTTCACCAGGCTTTAGATTAATTTTAATTATATCTCTTATACTTTAAGAGCCTTCCAACAGTATTTACCTTCACCCCGTTTCCATCTCATTAATTTATAATAAATTACAGTTACTTATTACATAAATAGACGGTATAGATTTCTTATAAATTATCGTCAATAATAATGCGCTATGAAATATGTAGTTCTGTATCGCTGCCAATCATGCATTTAATTTGCATTAAATTAACTAAGCAATCGTTCTAAAAACGGTTAGCAATAAGCTAGGAATAACAAGTCATCGATCACTAATACGGTTCTTAAATCGACTTTTAGTAGACATCTTGCGCGCTACGGACACGATTGCATAAGATATACATACACCACCGCTCAAAAGTATTTACCCAGCCATATTGTTTCATTTATAGGCAGATTTATTCTGTAAAGTAATTTTAATATTCCTTTAATTGACACTCCAAGTCTGCCTGTCATCAAATTTACGAAATTTGTAGGAAGCACCTAATGGAAAAATCATGTAGGTACCGCTTTCGGATATGATTTACCGAAGTAGATAACCTAATCTCCTTTTTTATTATCACATAACGATACTGCACTTTAGTTAAGAATGCATCGAATTTTTAGTTCATCTTTTACTTTTGCGGAGAAAATATAATTTTAAATTGACGGTGTCCGCGAATTCAGTTTGCTTAAGAATTTTGTTGAGTGAATCGTAAATGTGCCGAAAACGAAGGAACTTTCAGTTGAAATGAGCTATACAATAATAGGTTATCATAAAAGGAGCAAGATTTCGAGGAAACTGAAAGTGCCATGATGAACAGTTCTGACTACGACGTGAAGAAATTTAATACCGATGATAGGGTTAGAAACAGAGCTCGTATCGGAAGACCCAGAACCACGACTTCGGCTGAAAGTAGGATGACTGTGATATCTAACAAACCTTGCACCAGAAATAAGAACGCAAGTGAATGTGGAAAGGTTTAATCCCCTCAGTATTTCAACAGTCAAAAGCGAGCTTTGAGAGGCGGACTTTCGTGGCCGAGTGGTTGTAGGAAAACCGTTGTTACTCGCCGTCATTATATGTGGGTATTGTCATCATTTATGCATTTCTTCTTGTTTTATCAAGCTAGACTGCTGCTGCTGAGAGTTATGGAGGAATTGGAAATACAAACAGAGAGGAACAAACAAGATGGTGGTGTATGCGAATGGGAAAAGAAGAAAACTGAAAAAGAGCAATGGAAAACAACCCTTTCAATGAGTAGAGGGAATAAGGAAAACCGTTATTACGTGCCATCAATAAGAGGAAGCGATTGTAATAGGCTAAACCATGCAAAAACTGTACACTTGAAGAATATAAGAAAGTTTAGTGAAGTGACGACCCTGAATTCGAAGTTCTTGGATCGAGGTGAAGAGTTTTTCTGCGTAGATCGGTAGGGGAAAGGACATCCGATTAATGTTTAGTGCGTACCGTGAAATATAGTGGCGTTTCTGTTATTATGTGGGGCTGTTTTAGTGGAGACAGGATCGACAGTATTTGCAGAATCCAAGGAATAATGAGGAAAGAGCGGTACCGGGATATATTCTTGAAAATAAAATGTTGCCATCTTGACTGCGTACTCTTGGACACGGATAGCACGAAAATAACCCAAAGCACTTTTCGAAGCTGCGCAGAGAATAATGGGATAAATTGTCAGTTGAGGAAACGCTTAATGTTATGATTTGGCTACCACAGTTCCCAGATATCAATCCCATGGAGCTCTTGTGGGACGAGCTCGATAGAAACGTCAGGAAAGTTTGCCCTACTTCTACTGAACACTTGTGGAATATTTTGCAGGCAATGGGACAACATTTCACCAGAAACTTTAACACAATTGCTTAATAGGAAACCGAAAGATTGTGAAGCGCTTATTAAAGGTAAGGGTGGACACATTGATGAGTCAAAAGGTAATAATAACATTGTTATCTGTAATTTTTTTTTTTTGCTAATTTGCAACTTTGAATGCCCTGTAAACATTACTGATCAGAAATTTTCAAATCTATTGCCTAATCACAAAAATAATCAATTTTCACGGTGGGCAAATACTCGTACTTTTGAGCGATAGTGTACGGAAGAATAAGGAGGTCAAACGTAACCTCGAACAAACTCGCGATCAAAGGCAAAATCAGGTTTAACATTTAGGTTATCGAGTCTAGCAAAGAGAACAATACCCTAGTTAAGTGCAAAGAACGCGTAACTTAACTCGCACATCTTGTATCTGTTTCTCTCTTTCTTTTGCATATCGAGCAGAAGGACGAGGTAGCCCCGCGATCTCAGCAAAAACATAAAAGTCTTCGTTCACGTATCGCAGCGTATACTTCTACATATATGTACATATATGTCAGACAGTGGCAATGTCATCGTTCCGATTTTGCAATCTAATTTCTGCTCGGGTAATTTGCATGTGGCGGGAATAACAGTAGCTCGCAATAAATAATGTCTTTTGCAAGCGTAGGTACTACGTACGTAAGCATAATTCGAGTCGTATTCGAGCACACACGTGCTAGTGACTGCATTGATACGTTAATGTGCGCTATCCGCTTTTGGACTTGTTATTGGCGACGGAACTTAAACGATTTAAATGATGATGATTTTTTCCCTACATTATCTGATAGTAGGATTGACTGAAATGTTTGGATCATAAAGCAAAATAATTAACTCTTGGGGATGTCTTCTCATCATATAATCATTAAGTGATCAAGGACCGAATGGGGCTACCATCGACAATCCCATTTTATCGAAGCACTAACAATTATAATATAACTGTATTTGTTCTGTGGTACAAATAACATTGCAAAGAACAAGTCAAGAAAAAGGAAAATACAAAGAAAATACAAGGAAAATACAATACGGAGAACAGTATTTGGCATATACAGGGTGTAACTGTGTAAATGATTTCTACACAGCAGTCACATAAACATATTATTCTCTAACAGGTCTAATGTTAGACATTTCTTGTGAAACTTTCTTTGTTTTCTTTACTTTACATTGTTTACCAATAAATAAACCTTTTTGAAAGAAAATATTTTTATCATTACCAATAAAAGATCGTCGAACTTTTCAAATATAGGTCAAGTTCATGCAACGACCACGAAATAAAACATCTGTTTATTTTTCTGTAATAGTGACAGAGACAGAGAAGCATTATTCACTTGTCGATAATATGCTCTTTACTGTCGGCGCTATTTCAATGAAACCATCTGCTTACATTGTAGAATACCCGAATACTCAGTGAAAGCCCGAATATTTATTTCGTCTTTTAAAAATTCCTTATCTCTCAAATAAGCGTCTACAAGGAACACAGTGCCGTAATATAAAAATGTCGGGACCAAAATTTTATTAAAATTAAGCGAAAACGTTTCGCTTGATTTGCCATTTTTTGCTGATTACGTTAACTATACCATACCAGCTTTACCATATTAATAAATTAACCATTTTTACAGTTACACCCTGTATATTCAGGAAGAGCTATGCGCTTTGAAATATTCATCCATAGAGTAAAATACAGCTTTTTGCAAAAATATCTTTAGCTGGGTTTTAAATCTGGCAAATGGTGTAGTGGTCCGAATGTATTCCGGGACATGGTTAAAAATGTTGGTACAATAGTAACCAACCGTCTTGCCTGACAGTTGAAGGGAGAAAGCCGCAATTCGCAGATCATTTTATCGTCCGGCGTCGCATTCACGCACTTGGCTGTTTGTCTTACATTTGGTTTTTATTTGTTGTATATGTCGCAGGCACATTCGAGTTAGTATAAGGACGGCAGAGTTAGTATCTGCATAGACCGGAAAAGGGGTCTGCATGAGTCTGTTGGCCCGGCCCCCACCATCGAACGAACCAAATGCTTCTGAGCCAGGAAACCAGTTTTAGCAAATAAATAATTCCGTATCTCAGACGTGATTAAATGTCCGAATAGTAAACATTCATCAGTACATCCCTGGATAGGCTCCTTCCCAAGCTTCTGAATAAGTATGTCTTCGAATGTAATCTGCTGTATTCTTCTGAGCAATGTTTTTTCCAATTTAATGCTTCTTGAATTGTTACCCCAAGAATATTCGAGCTTTCAGCCGAGATTATGCCAGAATTAGCAACATGCATTGAAAATTCATTTTCTACTATTCTCTGGTAAGAATGGAAGACCATATAGTTTTCTTTATTATTGAAGCATAGTTTGTTGAAAGAAAACCATGAACTCAGTTCCCCCAACGTGACGTTAACACGAAGCGAATCGTATACATTAGAAAAGCATAAAAAGTTCTACCAAAACTAAATCTTCTTTCACAATAGAGTCCATTCAAATCAATAAGAACGAGAAAACGTAAGAATAAAATCTCACAAAAGTGAACGTACCCTAATAAAATACAAATATAAATCTGTAATTCTCCCATTTATAACTGGTGAATATCCTGTGTGTGTTATCCCACATATCAAACAACCATTTACAAGAATTTATGCATTGTTGCAAACATGCCGTCGACGCGAAAAGAAACGCGCAAAGAAATTCGTGTTTTAGTGGTGAAAGTCTACAAAGGAAAGAAATCTTTGGGAGAAATTGATAATTTTATTGGCAAAGCACATTTTACAGTGCAAAGCATTATAAATAAATTTAATAGTGCCGGAAATATTCAAAATATACCCCGAACAGGACGTCCAAAAAATTAACACGCTGCAATGAAAAAAGTGTTCTGCGGATAATTCATAAACAGCCGAGAACAAATACTCCCAACATACCCGCACAAGTAGATAAATTTACAGGAGAACATTGTTAGTGCCGAGTGTATAAGAAGAACATTAAGAAAACGTGGCTATAATGATCGAGTTCTTTACGTGAAACCCCTACTTAGTGCTACTAATCAGCTCAAAAGAGTAGAGTTTGCAAAAGACCACCAAAGTAAAGGCATGGACGTTTGGCAACGGTTTGTATTTACAAATGAAAGTAAATTCACCATTTCTACTTCAGATAGGATATGGAAGCCCTGGCGACAACCATGTAAAGTATTTGATATTAAAAATACTGTGTCTACTGTGAAACATGGAAGAGGGGGCGTCATGGGTTGGGGGTCCATATCAGCGACTGGGGTGGGGCGTTTAGTGTTTTTTAAGGTATTATGGATAAGAAATCATGTATAAACATTTTGAAAGGTCATTAAAAAAAAACTCATCAAATCAAAAACTGCAATTAGGAAAACGATGGATATTCCAACAAGATCAAGATCCTAAGCATACGGCATTCATCGTGTGTGAATGGCTATTGCATAATGTGCCCCAACAGCTTCATTCTCCGCCCCAGTCGCCAGATTGGAATCCCATCGAGCATGCAGGGGACTATCTATAAAGAAAATTAGAAAATCATGGGTTACAGCCATGATATAAGAATAGGTATGCTCGTAAATTTTCCTAAAGTCGTCTTTAACGCGCATGGACGTAGTTTAGGCTACGTGTCGTCACGATAGGAGATCTGATCCCTTTGACTCATCTGTTTATGTGTGTCTTATGTTGTTGTTACAGTTTTCATTAAAAATTAGATCATAAGAAAACAATGGTCAAAAACACAAGGATCTATAAATAAAAATAACGGACGAAGTGACAATTTTACAGGTTTATAGCTATATTTTTTATGTATTCCTATTGCCAAGACATTATTTTAAGCAAGAATATGTTTAAATAAACATTTATTTTAGTAATTGTTGTTGTATTGTGCATTACGTACGTAACTGCCAGCAATATTTGCAAAATATGTAATATATACGTAATAAATTTATGAGTAATATGGGCATTTGCTAATAATTTGCTCATTACAATTTATGGTTAGTATTAGAAAACACATTTTCTTAAGTTTAATATTTTTCGGACGGCTTGATTGAAATGGTCCAACTGTGGTCAATTACACGACCTTATTGAAGTCGTTGTACTTGGCCCAAGTGACGTCACAAATAGTTGCACAAAAGCATACCTGTTCTTCTTATATTAATAAATAAATATATAAATTCCAGCAAATTTTACAGATAAGTTAATATCTTCCATGCCACAAAGGTTAGCTGCTGTCCTTGAAGTTAAAGGAGGCCCCAAAAATATTAATTTTTGTTTAGTTCATATTGTTTAAATTATGTTATTACTGTACGTTTCCTTTTTAAGATTCTACTACTACGTTTTCTCGTTTTTATTAATTTGAATGAACTCTATCGTGAAATAAGATTTATTTTTCGTAGAATTCTTACTATTTTTTATGCCTTTTCTAATGTATACGTTTCCGTACCGACAGTAATATTTATATTGCAAGAAGCGCATTTTCGGTAGATGTACGATGACTTTCGTGAGTAACTGTATCCCGAGCTGAAATGATTCATTGGTTAAATACATTAGTGGATGAACAATTTGATTTTTAAATTCTAAGTGGGCAACTTTCAAGCAGATTCAGTTAAATTTTGAATACAAAAAGTATCTTAATGATTTTTCGACATTTCACGTTTCCACGCAGTTAACTTTTACGCAATCATCAACGAATGTTCTATAGCTGCTCGGAAACTAGGTCAATGCTTAAGAAAAATAGTCCATCAATCAATTTAATTGCTGTCAAATAGTTTAACCATGCGATGTTTTCTATTAATTAATACACGTGTTATCAATATAGCTTCTTTATCCCTCAAAATGAAAATAAATCGCTTTCTAGCACTTGTTTCTCCGATCATAGCATTTTTCCTAGGTCATCGCTGATAACTTTGTTATTGTTTGCCCGAACTTCGATACGGAAATATTTCAACCCCTTATCAAACGACCTCGCGAACGAACGAACAGTTTAGTTCAAAATCCGAACGAACACGTCGGTCGGCATGACTCGTCGCAATGACCTCTAATGACTCCGAAATTGTATCTTATTAACGTACATACAATGAGATTTCCTGTATACGCCAGTAACGACACATATCCTCACCAATTTCCATTTTACGAAACGAATTCAATTAAGTCGAACCGCAGCAGACGCCCGCCGCCGCCGGTTCCTTTTTCGTATGACTATCGCCCTCTACTCGTCGATCGTAATGAATCGTGGTACAGACGAAAATCCCGTCTCCGAGACGGGAAAGAATGCCAATGGGTCTCGAAGGACTTGTGTGTTCGACCCCACCAACTCGCGTTGCCACATGCAGCTTTCGCTAGCCTCTGTGCAGGGATAGGGAAGTAAGTTTTGAGTGTTTCTGGCGCGTCGTTCTCGAACTTGTAGTATGCATACAGCGGCGGCCAAATGTTTTTGATTGGAGCTTAAACTTTTTCTCAAAGCTCTTTTAACGAGGTTCTGCGGAAAGAGTTAAGGGAGGGAAAAAGTGAGACGCTTGAAATAGTGAAGTAATCACTTTTTAGTTCTATCTTTCTTCTTTCACACACACATACTTATCGCATCCTATTTGGGTCTTCCCCATCAGATGGCGCTCTTATTATTCGGACTCGAATTTACTTCAAATTCAACTTCAACTTATTTACCATCGGTTTTGAAATGAAATACTTTTTCTTTATACATTGTTTATTCAATTATAGAATTTTACCTTTTATTCAAATAAGCATCAAATGCGTAAAGAGCTTCGCTCATGTCGGATATCCCACGACACCTCTCCTCTTTCTTTTTTCGTAAATTAAGATAACTGTATCTCGATCACATCGAATATCACAAGATATTTTAGTTTCTAATGATGTATAAAAGACGGCTTAAATCCAAATGAATCGTACTCCAAATCTTGATGCCCGAAAAGACAAAGGCGAAAGGAAACGAAGATATTTTTCGTTAATGCCATCAAGTTTCCGAAAGAAAACCATCAAATCCTAATGAATTACCAAAAAAATTATTCCTAAGAAGTTGTCTTGAACACTTAACAATAAAAGAAGATTTAATGCTGATGAACTAGCCAAGGAAGGTTTAAAAGGAAATTTCTACGAGCCTGTATCCCGAATAACAGAGAAATCCGCCAGAAGGAAGATTTGATTATAGCTGCAAAGAGAACACTCAAAGAAATGGAAATTGACTGGAGATCAATTCTGCACTAAAGTAGTTAGATAATTAAATGTTAGGTATGTTAGATGCTGGAGAGAAGGGGAAAAGAGGAGTTGCACAGATACAAGAATAAACATAATTTATTGATAGTCAGGTGACTATTACGAAGTCTAAAAGTAGAAAACTATATAACTCTCCAATGAATGTCTCATTTTTGGCAAGTTTCACGGAAAGTTGTGCAAGAACTGCTATGTTAATCGCGAACTGCTGCCGTAGAGTAGTTTCGACTTAATTAGGGCTCTTCAGTAGATTATAGCACTTCTGCGACTGTTACTTGTGTGTGTAACACATAGCTGTGAAATTGCTTTGTTAATTGCAGAAGTGGTATACCGTAGTGAAGAATCCTAATTAAGACGGATCTAGTCTACGGTTGCAGTTCGCGATTAACAAAGCATAATTCCCTCCGTGATCATTATTGAATTATGCAACATAGTCGGCAGCGCAGCCCTTGCACAAGGTTCTGTGAAAGTTGACAACAAAATAACCTCAGTGAAGATCATTCACGTAGTTTTCTACTCTTCTATTCTTTGTAATTGTTACTCTCTCAAATATCTTCAAACTATTTTTCTAATTTTTACGAAGTCTATTACCAGATCGAAACTGGTAAAACATTGTAGCCCTCAATGAACTAGCACGGTACAACATTGTGTACCTGCAAATAAGGATATTATAGGCAGTCCCAAGGAAGGATCAATAGAAGATTTCCTGGGACCAGAACCTGTATGCAGGGTAACAAAGAATTCCACCAGATACTCAATGAAATGGATATTGGCTGAAGGTCAATTCTACACTAAAGATGATGATGCAAAATTCTCGGCTAAGCTAATTAGAAGAAGCAAAAAAGAACATTGAGATTACTACCGAGTTAGGAACCGGACATTCTCTTGAGAAAGCATCTACGCTACAAGAAATGGAATTTGACTTAAGGTTCATTCCATACTAAGGGGAGATTGTTATGTACACTATATGATAAGTTCTCACCTAACCTAATTAGAAGAAAGAAAGAAATTATTTTTACCAGTGTAGTCACCGGACACTGCCCCTTGACAAAGCATCCATCCACAACATGGGAATGGTAAGCGAACCGTTGTGTAGGCGATGTGAACTACAAGAAGAAAGCGATATGCATATTATTTGCATCTGTAACGAACTAAAGGGGAAGCATTGCAGCACCCATAACAGCAAACTACTGAAGCCCACGAGAATACTCGAGCTTACCTTAAGCACTGATAGTGATCTTTGTGGAAGACATGGAGTTGCTCAAACGGAAGTGAGAATGTTATTGGGGTTACAAAGAGCATAATGCTCAAGTACCTGACTTTCTGGTGACTAACCCTAAAAAATGAAATGAAGGAAAATTTAAAGATAAAATTGCAAACATTTACATCCTCAAATATCCTTTAAAAAATTACCACTATACACAATTACTTTTCGACTTTCTATCATTCCCAGGCATTTTCTCATTGTGGTTTCATTGTTTCACTGTAACCATTGATGTTTGTGTCTATGAGAGGAATTCGATTAAGAATTCTCTTATTATGTACCCAATTACCCATTTTTGCAGCTATTTGTTTCTACAGAAGTGGACAACTAAGTATCCACAGACTCCTGCAGTAGCCGCGGTCGCGCTCTTCGGCTACCCGCGGTGGGAAAATTGCAATTAGAAAAATTTTATATACGAAAGATGAGAGTATAAGTTTTCTTAATTGTAACGTTATATTACATAAAACAACATATATTGAAAAGACGTTATTTGGACATTTCCGCACATTTCCTAAATCATAAAGTCGTAAAATCCTGTTTATACCTATATTCCAGTCTAAAGTTCAAATCGCTTCCTTCATATCTTGTCCGTATTGAAGTACAGTTGTTATTAATTTATTTCGAGTAATGACGTCCGTGGGAATGTCAATTATTCACTCGATTTCTACGGATTTACCCTCGAACGGTGGAACATGTGATGACGTCTTTAGTAGAAAGATGTACCAGTTGACATGACTACATTCTCTCGAAGCGAAAATTGATGGTATAAAAACAAATATGAATTCAGAGTATTAGTAGTTAACTGTTGCTCGTTTGTACTGCCAAAAATTCCAAGGGGAATACAATTATGTCTATAAACACACAAAAAATTGTTGATGTTTCTCACATTCAAGTCGAAAACTACATTCCATTCTGGAAAATCTCTTGGGAATGTTTAAGATCTAATCAAGCGAATTTCGAGGGACTTTTGATGAGCATCTTAAGGGGACTTACCTACGGATAAGTTTGTATCTCTTATCTTAAAGAGAATTTAATAATAGTAATTTATGAATTACACCTTAGACCTAAACTCATCTATGGAACTCAGCAGGCCCACTACAGCACTACCTAAATCATGTTGAAGAGACACACAACATCCGGTGGATGGTTACCTTACGTAGTTGTACTATGAACATGTCCTTCCTCGGACCAACGTAGTAAGAGGAGAAGAGGAGAAGGGAAGCGGTTTTAAAAAATCAAGTGCAAAAAGTTGCCACCTTAGCTCCTGGTGGTAACTTTGAAAGAAAAGGAATGAAATCACCGAGAAACTGAATGAAGTGACTATGGCCACACCGGGATCATCCAAGTGACTAAACATTGTGCGGTGTGAATTACGGCACACATGCGAGACGGACGTGCTTGAGGAATTTGTTCCAACTTCGGATAAGAAGACAAGAACAAGACAATGAAGTTTTTACAAAAACAAACTGTTGGTATTTATAACGTCGTCGACACTTCAGGCATAAAAGGGTAAGATTGGAGGAAGGGCAGAGTCAGAAGTCATAAATTACACTCATATTTCAGACGAAGGGGCTTAAGAAACTGATTACAACCATGGACAACTAGACAGGCTTAGGTAAATGGAATGACAATAAGGTGTTTACAAAAAGAAACTCTTGACATTGATGACTTTCTTATCAACACTTCAGGGCATAAGCGAATAAGAAAAAATAAAACGGGGGATAGTGATGTATTAGGTATTATACCAAGGATAGCTAAAAATGATCTGTTTAAGGGAAGAAAGCTTGACCTTTTTAGCAATTTCAGTGCAGACCAAGTTCTGTTCAGTGAAAGTTATTCTATATCCATTCGTTTTGGACAATCTTTATTTTTTATTTATATAACTCTTCTAATTTATCTGCACTGGTAATTTTTATGGTGGGCACGATTACTTTCACCATTTCGAATTTTAGAACTTGGCAAGTCTAATTTTTTGTTTGTATGCAAATTGAGAGAGAAATCTGCTCATTTGTAGTATTTTACACTATTTGGAACACAAACTTAAATTTACCAAACTGTATACCACTCTATCCAGTGCTGTTCTTAGGTCTAGATCATGGGAGTGCGAGCGAAGATGAATATAGAGCGTTTTGGTACGTATCGATGCGCCTCACACTCCATCTCATTCGATCCCATAATCACCCTGACGCCCTTAATTCGTTCTCGCTCGCACTTCCGTGATTTCAAACCCAAGGTATGTACTGGCCGATAATGTATATGGTAAATACATACATATTTCATTCATGCCGATAGAAACTACATGCAGCATCCAATACAATTTTTCAATATTGAACGTAAGTTTTAAATTTCTTCTACAGCTTTTATTATTAGTTTCAACTGGTCGCCTTGGTTTTATTAATTTATTGCTGAATAGAAAAATTTCCGACCCAGTTATAAAGTAATTCATTCTGTTATAAATTGCCATGGATTTCGCATAGATACAATGGCAATTCATTTAAATATCGGAATGCTCAGAAACGCAATAAAAATCGAACATATTGCAAAGTAAAGGTGACAATAATAACAGCAGCATAATTGCATATTTAAATATCCCCACATATGCACAAATATGCTTACTTTTGTATTTTTAATACCTAAGTAAGCACGACAGACATCCTTATGCCGTTATAAAGTATAAAATGGACCTTGAAAAATAAATATCAACTTAAATATTCGCCATAAAAATTAAATTATGTATCGACTGCATCTATACGAACGTACTTGAGTATTTGCAAATTGCAAAGTCAACTTATTGTGTTAGTATGTTTACTCACTACCTACATACATACGTACAAAGATACATACAACATACATACATACGTACGATTTCATTTATTGACTGGTTTATGTTCATCATTACTGGCGGGCAATGTGGTTTTTTTACCAAGCACTTACCAATGCAATTATTAGTCACATATGTTTTCGGTGTACTTAGCTTGTATGGGCATAATATTTATGTATTTACGATACGAGAAGTTTCTATTTTGTCTCCGCGATGCTTTTTAAAGGAGCTGGATATACAAACATAAAGGGATAAAAATAGAACAACAAACCATCGATGATTAAAGGAGGGTCGCGATAGTTTATGTAAAGTTGCTCGAACTAGAATTATGCTTGTAGACGTTTAAGAAGCTGTTTTCGTCACAAACAGAGGCAGCAAAAATAAATATTATGATGTTATTTTTTTATTAATCGGAAGGCGTTGAAATTTTATACTAGTTCACCATATGGCAACGAGGAAAATAAGTTTGCTTTCAGAAGTAAGGAATTGAACTTACAATTAGAAGTGATACGAGAGGCTAACTTCGGTTTATAGCTCAATTCTAGCTTGCCCATAGAAATTGATCTGTGCAATCTGGAGAGTTTCAATGGTAAATTGAGAAATTCAGTTTTATAAGTATGAAACACAAAGTAAACTGCTATTGAGGACTAACATTAGTTCGAACTCATCTTCCAAGTTGGAATTTTATTTAATTTATATTTTTCTGTTTCAACCTTACTTTCCGGGGCACAGCTAAGTTACTCGCGTTATCAGACATCCCCTAATTCGCGAGAAAATTTAACCTTGAACTTGCCACAATCTCCAGGATACACGAAGTTATCTCACAAGGAGAAGGGGAGGTAATCGGATTTTTGTAATTTTTGATATTTATGGTACGTGTAGTTTGGACCTTGAATAACCTTCCTATACTCACGTCAAAATGAAAGACGTATACTATACTATATAAATCGGTCTCACAGACCGTATGCGTGAGTATAGGAAGGATAAGAATATTTCGGAGTAGTTCGACGCAACGTACATAAATAACCAAGATAATCGATTTTGAAGTTTATCATACCAACTAAATTCATTAGATATGATACATTTTTCAACTAGAAGCTTGACCTAGTCGGTAGCGTTCTATTCTATCTATCTAGAGGATTTAACTGGCAGGGTAAGCTTCAAAATCGATTATCTTGGTAATTTATGAACGTTGCGTCGAACAACTTCGAAATATTCTTATTCAAGGTCCAAACTACACGTACCATAAATATCAAAAAAAACAAAAATCCGATTACCTTACCTTCTCGTTGTTAGCCAAATCTGAAATATGGGATTTTTGCTATCCAAAAGCATTATTGTCAGTAAGTAATCAGTATCATAATGCTATGGTTGCTGAAATTAGTAGGTAACCCAGTGCTTGTTAATTTCTATGTACTAAATTACGATCACATGATGTCCACAAGATACGCAGTTGATTTAGGTTTACAACAGGAAGTTAGTACAAAAGGTTTAAAAGATCCAATGAAGCTAAAATGTATACAAATATATTGTCTTGGTGAAAAGAAATGCTACCAAATTATCTGAAAAATGGTTGAAGTCTTCACTACAATTAAATTCAAAGTTTTTAGTTGCCCCAACCTAGACTTCCAGCTTGAGACACAAATTGATTTCGCTTATCGATCAATCCTAAATCCAAAAAGCGATTTTAATGAACGAATCGAAATTTGAGCAAGAAATGGATACAAATCAGCAGATCCAAGTAACATCAATTTGAGTTGCTAAAGTGTAAAATGAACTGGTTTCAAAAAAGAAAAGAAAGCGATCATATCACCTCTGCGTCATTTCTATGTACATTTTTCTATTCCAATCTTTGATCTTCGCCAAAATCCATTTTTGGGAATCTGAACTCGACTTAATTTGACCGGCTCAGAATTAGTTTGAACCACGAGACAATTAAGTTTAGGATTGTAATTCATTTGATTCTTCTTTACATCACCGGATTCTTTTGGGCGGCGTCTAAGCTATTGCTCGTGTCAAGGGTGCTCAAGCAAAAGAAGAAAAAGGAAGACCACCACATTACCTAAATATTTCCATCAAGTACACACTTCAATTCTTGTCTTTGGTCTTTGTTCCTCGTCTTGTTCTTCTTTCACACTTTTATACCGTTGTGTGTGTAGGAAGATGGGCACGCCGTAGTGATATTTCTTGCTCAAGAAGCGAGGTAGAAACAACGGGCGAAACACCACTGAACGATGGAATGTATGTACATATGTGATGTACCGAAATATACTAGAGAAACGAGAGAAAAATGGAAGCAGAGAGGTATAAGCACAATAATTTTAAAATGAGCTGCGTGGGAAAAAGAAAAAATTGGAAAGTCATAGATCATGGATGGAAGAAAGTTAAGTGAGATGTAAATTAGTAGGTAGGTAATTGTTTAGGATCTGGTACATCTGCGAACATACCACAAAATAAAATGAGGTGCAGAGAGTACAACAGAAATGATGATTAGTCTGGGCAAACAGCGGTAACAGCGTACAATCGCGAAATAAGTTGCGACAGCATTGTCGATCTAGGCAGTACGCTGTATGCGAGTAGTTCTGTGCATATGTAGGCTGTCGTAACTTATGTCGTAATTACCGCTGTTTCCTCAGAGCAGTGATGATATCGGGGCGCCTGGACAGAAAACGGCACACTGGAATAAACACGTAACAAGAATAACAGCAAATAGAATTGTAAAAAAGTGCCAGAGGCGAGAAACCAATAACCAGACACTTACCATCAAGGCCTTTAAAAAGATAGGAAGAATGTTGGACCGCAGCATGACAAGAGTAGTTGCAAATCATGGATTTAGTACCTATACGAAGAGGAGAATGAGGCAAAGATTTACTTTACTACAAAAGAAAGAAACCACTCTTCTAAATTCCAAAGCTGATACCAATGCCGAAATAGAAAATTTGTTTAAGAAGTGAATCGAAGCAACAAACACTACCTCTCGATATGAGCACTTTGATGAAGGCCAATAATGCCTACCAGGAGAGCCTCCAAAGAGATGGAGAGAACGTTGGGCCACAGCGTCACAAGAATAGTTGAAAATCATGGACTTAGTACTTATACGAAGTAGAGGAAAAAGAAGACAACTACAAAGGAAAGAAACTACTCTACTAAATCCCAGAGCTAATATCGATGTAACAATAGAAAATTTGTTTAAGGAGTCAATTGAAGCAATACACATTAGCCCCCGACGTTAGCAGCTTGATGAACAGCAATCAATACTACTCCCTCCACACTTAACGATCTAAGAAAATGAAAGTTGAAGAAAAGGTTTAATTGTTTTTTGTTGCTGCAATAGGAAATATCCTTGTTCCAAAGATAGAAAAAGGAAGAAATCACATCATCATCCAGATACACGTTTCAATTCTGATCTTTGATCTTCGTTGCCAAAATCCAATTTGGATAATGCATCAGCACCAACTACAACCACCTTCTCATTTCTTCTCACTTTCTTCTCCCCTTAAAAGGCGTCTCAGAATCTCTCATTTCGCAAAGTACTGTACATTTTCATCGACGTTCTCGCCAATTTACATTTCATCACGCCTTCTATTATTACCATTAACTTCCAGACGCAAAGATCATTGAAAAATTCGCCGACGTTACATTGAAAACCGACGTGATACCGAAAGCGTGACCATAACCGTTTCGAACGGGTTCTCAGCGGTATTAATCAAATTACCGCTGCTGCCCGTCCGCAGCGAAAAAGACACGAGTTAACTTCGACGGCGTGCCTTAATAAGAAACGCGTTGAAAGCGCATCCATGCGTATGTGTACGTACATAAATAAATTTCAATTGTCGTAAATTGTAAAATTGACCTCTCCGGTCTGCGTCAATTAATGCGTGCGTAGTAAACGAGAGGTTATTGGAGGTGTCAATCAAGAAGTCTAAAAGAACGTATCTGTCTCTATATTTAAACTGATTCACACGTTAGTGTCGTTACTCTTTTGTTTTGTTTTTCTTCTCTTGGACTTATTTAAATTGGAGACATTGCCCCGAGTCGAGATTAAATTAGTATACAGAAGATTTCAAAACAACTGCTGCGATTGGATAGATGATTGGTCTCAAATGATGCATTTCGATTATCTGGTTGTGTGTTTGTTCAAGTACTTTTGTCTAACATCAGCAGACCTTGAGAGAACTATTATCGTTCTATCCTCGAAGGGATGTTACCTGCGCCCTTCTCACTTGAACCCCCGATATGTATAAAGACTACATGTTCTTTTTCCAAGGCTTACAACTTCTCCAGGGAACAAGAAAAGTCCACTGGTCCTTCTTCGCTAATCCCAATTGTGATAAGTGTGTACGTGCATGTTAACGCTCTAACTAATAACGTAAAGTGAAATCTAATAGTGTTATTGTCGATTCTATCACATCACTCATAATTGTCCAGTATTTTTCTACCGTTGTACAGAGAGTCTTCACATTTTTTTTTCTGATTGAGAACATAAAATCCTAACCTAACTCCATCTCTATACTTTTTCAAGAGTAATAATTTGTTTCTATGACTAGATTCCTGATAGGCATCTTGCAACAATAAGCGAAACTATATATAAATAAACTTCAAATTTTATGTGCTCCTATTTGTCCCAAATACGGTAGCAATCAAACAGTTATTTTGTGTCTGCAGAATGTTAATAAAATTTCTTGTTCTTCAAATATTAACGCTTGGAATTGTCGCTTATTGTGGAAGCTAAGAATATTCCAGGAGATCAAAATTGTAAAATCTTAAAGTTGCGTCCAAACAAATAGGGAAAGGATTTCCATCAGTTTGCCAAAGCAAGAAGAAAGCTTATTCCAACCAGACTAAACTCAATTAAATATTGAAGACACCGACGATAGGAAGCAAACAGTGTAAACCACTGGGGAATTTGTTAGATGAGAATTTGGAACAGTCCAAAGAATCAAAATCGTAAAATCTGAAACAAACAACAGATAGATTTATATCGGTGAGCCAAAGTCGAAAGATTGTTGTTCCAAATGAATTCCAGAAAACAAATTTAATGCTGCAGAGGCTTTAGTATCAACTGTAGGGAAATTGTTGTTAGAGCGATCCAAATAATCAAGGTCTGAGGAGAACAACGTCTACGTCCTCTACAACCCTTTCATTTCATTTTATTAATTTTTTTGGGTTGGTCGCCAAAAATCTCAATCACCCTGAGTCCTCAACGAAGGCTACTGTCTTGCTCGGATATTTTACTAAACTCACCTCAGCTATCTTACAGAATATTCTCGTACGAGCCAATAGATCCTTATCAAAATACTTCTACCTAAGTATCTTCAGTTCCTTACAAGCGCATGTAGTATATATAAACGAGATGTGTGACTGATACTTTACTTATCAAAATTTTTATAGTTTTCAAATAACAATATTATTCCTCTCAAAGTAGGTCGCTTGAGCAGCTATACATCGGCGAAGTCATTGTTCCCAGCCGTGCTAGCAGCGCTGGAAGCCGATATGGCCGTTAACATGTCCGTCACATTCTTTTGGATGTTCCCCAAGGTCTCAAAATGACGACTCTTTAAGACACTTTTTAGTTTGGGGACAAGAAAAAAGTCGCAAGCACTAAGATCAGGTGAATAGGGGCGCAGAGGAACCACAAGTATGCCTTTTGATGTCAAAAACTCCGTGATGGAAATGGCTGTCTAACATAGGACGTTGTCATGATGGAGCATCCACTTGTCTGCAATGCCTGGTCTCGCACGAGTCAACCTTCTCCTGGGCCTTTCAAAGGCAACTTGGTTGACAGTTTAATCCCGAGGTACAAATTCTTTGTGGATGGTACCGCTACTGTCAAACAAGCAGCTCAGCATTGATTTGATCTTTGATTTGCTTATTCGAGCTTTCTCTGGTCGGTGTACCAATCCTGGCTTTGCCGCTTTGTCTCCGGATCGTATTCAAAAATACAGGTTTCATCACCTGTGATCACACGAGTGAAGAAATCGGGGTCTGTCGCAATTCTTTCAAGAATATAAAGGCACACGGTTTTTCTGAATGTCCTTCTGCTCAGTTGTGAGGTTTTTAGCCACCATTTTGGCACTGAACTTTCGCAGGTACTAATCTTCAGTTAACATTTCATGAACGGTGAAACTATTCAATTGTGACTTGTCGCTATTGTTAAACGACGGTCTGACCTCACAAGAGCCTTCACATATTCGATGTTTTCATCGGTTTTTTAAGTTGAAGGCCCCCTGAGCGAGGTTCATCTTCCATCAGTTCTCGCCCACACAAAAGGATTTGTAGCAGCGAAAAACGTATGCTCTTAATAGGCAATGTTCCTTACAGACCTGCTTCAACTTTCAAAAGTTACACCAGCGCATTTCCCAAGTTTGACACAAAACTTAACACAACAACTTAATTAATCTTCGGTCAATTTCCATTTCTTTGAGTCTTCTCCTTCGAGCCCATGACCAGATCTCCCGTCCGACGGAATTCTTTGTTACCCCGCATACAGGTTCTGGTATCAGAAAATTTTCTTTTGACTTTTTCTCCTCATTTCCTGGCATACAATGTTGTCCCGTGCTGGTTCATTGAAGGCTATAATGTTTTACCAGTTTCGACCTGGTAATAAACTTCGTGATAGTCACCTGACCATCAGTCCATTATGTTTATTGTACTGAGAATTTGGATAATTTCTTAAACAAAATTGCACCAGCCTAGCTCTTAATTAATGATGTGAAAAGCATAAATTATAACAAATTATATTTATAAATTTTGAGAAATATTTAACATAAAATTAAGATAATTACCTAGTGTTGTGTGTGTGAGTGTAATTTCTCTTATTCGGTGATGGTTTCTCCTATGTCTCCTCTCTTGAATTCCTTCTTCGATGCAGCTCTATTTTCTATGGATTCTTCCCTATCTTAACTTCTTTTTTCCTTGTGGCTCTATTTATAGATTCTTCCTTTTTTAAATTTTTCTTCTCCGGTGTGGTGAGATTCTTTTATTCACTGATACTTCCTTTAAAACCCCAAATATATTTTAAACTTTTTGTTGACTTGTTATTATCTTGTCATTTTTTCGTCGTCAACCAAACAACTTTTTATTGTTTTTCGGAAACCAGGACTATACTGCATCATTTCTCCGTTGTCCAGATAACGAAAAGTTTGAATTCACCATGACTTCAGTTCATCCTTGGCGCTACGTTGTTATAGAAACCTGTATTGTTAATGTCCGGGTATCCTTGGTTATTTATATACCGTGGTTATTAGGAATTTTTGTGATGTGAAAGTGTTGAATGTATGTGCCTGAATGGTTACAATTCTTTTGTATCTTTTAATCGATGCTTTTTATAATAATTAATAATTTTATTTCCACTTACATTTTTTCTCCCATTGAACATATCTGGCTGGACTTAAAATAAGAAGCTGAAACACGTAGGGTAATAAAAGCTTAAAAGGTGGCGTGCGTGATATCGAAAAAGTATAAATAGAACCCAAAAATAAACCGAATGTCAGTTGAACATAAACATCGATAACCCCAATATTTACTGTGAAATTAATATATTAAATTGTAATCAATGATAAATTTTCTAGTGGTAATCAGCCATTTGAATATTACTATACTACATTGTTCTTCTATTTATACAACTCCTCTTTCCCCCTCTGTCCAGGATCCATACCATTCATGCTCCTCTGTCATTTACTATCCTCTTCAGTTCTTCTTCAGTTTCTCCTTTCTTTCATTCCGCATTCTCTATTTGACATATATGTATATGCTTTACGGACTTTTCCCCCATTTCTTCCTTCTCGCTCTCTCCATTTCTAGTATTTCTTTTTCTAAGAGATGTATCTGGGCACATAAAAACTAGTCGATGTTTATTGATAAACGAAATACTGCAGCAGTGCCTAACTAATTAATGACTCACACCTCGAAATGAATAACTTTCTCATTCTGTCTACTTCAGTCAAATTAGAGATGTTCATGAAGTTTTTTCCTAGAAAAATTGGGCTTTCAATTACGAAAAATATACTCAGTTATTTAAAGGCAACTAAATTTGAAAGAATTTATCAACTATGTACTAATTTATTCAGTTCAAATTTTTGCTCTGCAGTGACCTAAAATTATGTAATATCCAACCCGCAAAATTAATTTCATTTGACAAGTAGTAAAGTCATTTTGATTATCTACAATTCTATATTACGCAATACGCGAGAAGATTTCTTCATATTCCTCCGCTACCTTCATCTAAATACAAAGCACGACACACAAACGAACACGTTTACCCGATAATAAAACGCCGTTTTCCCAGAAGTAGGGTGGCTTTTGTTCTAAAAGGGTGTCTTTGTTATTGCGTTCGGAAAGCGCGTTTAAGCAGATGTCTAGCCTAGTACACTCCCTTTTTGCTTTAAGGGGTCCTTCACAGTCGACCACGCATACAATAACGATGCCACCATTAAGAATAGTCCGGAAATGAACTGTACCACGTTACGTTACCTACCACAACGCACGCCGAATACTCCGGACTTTCTAAATTCTATGTCTGTTGCGGCACAAAAGCTACAGGTTCTGTTTTGTTAGATGACAAACTTCTTACAAATGTTATGTTCCGAATTTCCACATGTCTTCTGGTCACAATACCAGCGCTAAATTAGAAATAATTAAAGAAGCTGTGAAATTCGACCAAGTACGAAAACGAGTTTTAGCTTTTATTACGCTTGATTTGAGAAGAAAAGAAGTTGATAAAACGCGCCTGTGAAAAGGTAAAGCGATTTTTGTACAAATTCGATATCGTTGATATGATTCTGTTGATTTATTCTGGTATGACCTTGTTCCATTCCAAAAATATTTAACTTCGTTTTTGTAGGAAACAAAGAGAACGAAATAATCACTTTTTAATTATTCGCTTCAGTTGTTTCAAATGATTTATTATAATGTGGCTAGTTATGTTTGATTAAAAAATTGGAAAGTTTGCAGTTGCAAGGGTAAATCAAATTTAACTT
Organism: Chrysina gloriosa; assembly: GCA_038088585.1. Lineage (NCBI taxonomy): Eukaryota > Metazoa > Arthropoda > Insecta > Coleoptera > Scarabaeidae > Chrysina > Chrysina gloriosa. The sequence continues at coordinate 20,403,155 of CM076093.1, read as the reverse complement.
TTACCAACTCACGACTGATATATTTTATGAAATCTGCATTTTTGCACGAAGTGTAATATTTTTACAAAAACTATCGTATCGAAGCATGTCGGAATTACATGAATGTGTTAAAATTAGAACTGCATCTTTTTATGATTTCAAAACTAACTTTCTATTTGTTCTGAAATAAATAATTAATATTATTATATTAATTAAGACGAATTCGCGATTCTCTTGAAAATGATCCAGGTGAATGACGGGCAAAAACTGCAACCACAAGGGAGAACAGCGGGAAGGTGCAGATACTTGGGGAATCGACAATTGAAGGTGTATGAGATAGCTGAGGCCACATAGCCTAGGCCTGATATCAGAAGGAAAAGATGGCAAATTTTACGTCAAATTTTAAAAGAAAACTCTGCACAGGATTGGTACCGTATTGGTTGTGTAAGTGTGGACCCAACAACTTTCAAACAAACAACGTTCCAAATGAACGTAAATCCATCACCGCCACCAAAAGTGAAACCCCAATCAAAACAGAGAATGGAAGAGAGGACTTGTCTGAAGAAGAAACAGAAGTCGATTGAATCTGTAAAAGAGGTCATGGTCAATATTTTCTTGCTCCCAATAACTGGCGTATACCACGAAAGTCTTCTGGAACAAGAAGAATAAGAAACAACTACGTGTAGAGACCTTGATTGCAGAACAAAAACAAATGTAATCAGGACAATGCACATGTGAAGAGTGGTGCTTTAGCAATGACAAAACTAGAAGTCTTAGAACAGGAATTGCTGGAACATTCACTTCATTCATTGGATTTGACTTCCATCCATCCTCAAATCTTGAGCAATTTGTAACTGGAAAGTCTCTTGATTCAAATGAAGAAGTGATAACAATTGTAAACGAGTATTGTGGAGACCTTCCCGAATTGTGCTTCAGGAATGACATCCATTAATTACATAGATGCTGGTCAACCTGCATCACACTCAAAGGGGACTGCGTTGGAAAGTAGATAATTACTAAGGATACAACCTTTAGCTGTTTATCTTCTCCATGTAATATTGTGAAATTGTAAATAGAAAGATTAAAATATTTCAACATGGAATCTTCAGCTTTTGTTTTAAACCTGGATATGTCAGATAAAAACTAATTATAATAATAATAGTAATGTCATGTTTGTATAGGCATCAAAAAATAGCTTCATGCGCACTGCTTTTCTTACATTTCTTCGTCTCTGTCGCCATTCTACCATGTTTTATCTCCATGGTGGCTTTCCATCCAGAGATGATCAATGGAAAAATGTTATAAGCCAAAAGTCTGCAAACATCAAAATGAGATCAAATATTTGATAGACATTACTGGTTTCGTTAGTCTTTTCTTTGCTTTTTATTAATTATTTTTGGGAAATGTATTTCGATGGCAACGATTATCGTCTGCATCTTACCACCTTGAAATTTGTTTCCATTCTTGCACTAAATTCAAGTTTAGTATCCCCATCGACATGTAATTCAGCGCTGGAATATCTAAAAGCGCTAACTTCCTAATTTTAAGAGTTTCTTCCTTCAATTTAGGACAGACCCTTAAAGAATTCGTTTCCAGTATTTTTATTTGAAGTTGTTAGTTGATCTTTTATGTTTATAGGTATAGTTATTTCACGATATTCAATAGTAACTAGCCGAGGCGCTCCACTGGGTAGTTCGATTACCTTTGATCTGGAGTGCTGTTTGAAAAACAGTTTTTGGTGATTAATAGTAATAACAATAATACTAATATTTATTAAGCGCCCAACAGTAACAACCTACATAAGCACTACAAAGTATATAAATTAATTGATTTGCACCGTGAATGTTTTTTCTAATTTCTATGGTTTTCCGTTTTCTCATTTTTATAGCTTGTAGTAATGCTATCAATTTGGAGGAAAAACCGAGCTATCAGCTTCAACTATTAGAAGAATAGCAAAAATCCTAATTAATTTAATTTCATTCATTGATCATTTGGGACATTAAGAATATGATTCTCAAGTCGAAAATAACGAAGCTTGTGTGTTTGTGGCGTTAGAATGGTTGAAGACTTTTTTTAGAAATTATCCGTAGGTCTGTCATAGAATATTTTCTTAGAGTAGTAATCGATAGGTGAAAACCATGAATTTGATGTGCAATACCGACACCCCGATGTCTTGTACGGAATGAGCCATAGCGGTTGTGCTTAGATTATTTAATGTTCTCACAGAAATTTAAATATGTGTTTACCATAAACGCGATGTAGAACCCGGCAATCTATCTCATTTAAGTGTTAACACATGTCGAAGGAAGTCGTAGTTTGGGTAGATTCATTTCTTCACAAAAGCTTCAAGTAATTTTAAGAATTTAAGAAGGAAATTTACGATAATTGGCATGACCTGAAAAGTTGGTATAAAGTCATTTTTAGGGTATAGGTACCGATTCTAACACAATGCTCCACGTAACTTACCTCATTTAGACCTTAGATCATCTCAGACGGTTTTCTAAGAATATAGTTTCAGCAAGTTGGAAGGTTGTTCAAATATGGCGTCGAAGATGTCAAACATAAATTTATGTTGTGCTAGAATCCGAGAAATCTGTTTCATTTAGAGTCCTTAGGACATGTCAAAATCGTGCATATTTCGTTCCATTTTGCCTTCCAAATGTTTCCCTTGCCTTTAAATATTCTATTTGTTATCTACTGTTCGGACCATTTCCAGTTATCTTGTGTTTCAGTCAATCGCTACGCGCAAAAGGAAAGTATAAAAGGCTGGATTCAGCACCACCGTAAATAGTCCGAACAGTACTCGTGGAAATTTTCAATTCAATTTATCCATAAGTTGCACTTCAAAAAAATTTAACTTTTTGCAAGTTTAAAAAACGAGTACTCTAAGAAAGATCGCGCTATCAGCTTTCACTAGATGTAATAATAATACTCGGCAAGAAGTATGCCTCGGGAGATTTTGGGAGCGTGTGACTCCTTATTCCTAAGCACTTCAAAACTCAAAACTTCGGCAGTAACATTGATCGATGAGGAAATTCGCTGACATCAAACTATAGATTTTCAGTTGTTGCCTTTAAAATAATAAGAACAAAATCAATAGGGTAATTTACCTGAGCGACCAGAAAACTGGATTACATTTCCTAAGATACGGGTTTCAAATTCAAACGTAGACTTTCACGGTGACTCTCCTAATTAACAGTATTTCAACTTTTCTCGCAAACAAAACAATTGGGGATCGTGATTCTTAGTTGGACGAGACAAGTACAAGAATAAAATCCATAAATTACATGCAAACTACGTATGTAGTTCCATCCTAGCTTTTGTAAAAGAATTCTTATTTCGATAAAACTGATTTTTTATTGAAATTTCTTCAAAAGATGATACATATTAACAAATTCATTAAACTACCAGGAAGTACAACGAGGATTAATCATATGAAACAATTGCAGTTAGTCATGCGGCCGACAATAATAGTAATCTTTTTTGTAGCGTTGGTGTATTTTTAAATTTATGAATCACGTCTAAACGATGTCATGTGTAGTGAATGAAATGTTAAATTGATTGTGTGTACGAAATCCCCGATTATTATTCTACTATGATACCGTAGTAAATAGTATGTAATTACATGAATTAGTCGGTCAGCAATGTTGAATCAAAATCTTCGAATATTTGCGCTACATTGCGTAAGCTTACTGTTAAAATTAATATTTATTCTTGAAACTAATTAAAACGATTTCTCTAGAGTAAAATCGTTAATTTATGGAATCCAATCCTTGCACAATACCGCCTATAGCAACGAAGTTCGTTGGTTTAGAGCATTTGAATGCAACATTGTACTTAGGCTTTGATGTAGTTTTGAAGGACTACGGTGTGCCTATCGATAAGATACGATTTAAAAATGCTATCAAAGTTATGTAATATGGCATACGACCAAATACTTTGCTAAAATCGATATACGCAAATTTCTTCGACTTGTCTGCGTTCATCTGATACATCAGAAACAAATTATAAAAAGTTATTCAGATTTAATATGATTGACGATATCCTTGTGAAACTATGCTCATCGTATGGAATCGGGGACATATTGATAAATATATGATGATAATACAAAAACCTCTACTAAATCACTCATTAAACCTATAAAACGATAGTGGACAAAATAGCCACGAAATATTTGCTCCAAAGATAATTAGCTTTGTTCTGACTCTGATTTCTAAAGCGAATCGTGAAGATTTTACATATGCCAACATCGAAGTCTATCTCGTCTGTAGATCCATTTAAAAGCGCAATGACCAGTTAAAGATTCACATTCTTTGGTAAACAATTTGATGATGATTTAATTCGTGCAGAAGAGCAACTATAGATCGCTAGGCACAAATAAGAGATTAGTTCAAGATATTTGTCAAAAAGTGTCAAAATGCCTATATACCGTTTGACTACTTGGCCATGGACGAAGAACTCGTGACATTTAGGGGAAGGTGTAATTTTCGCCAGATACCTTCAAAGACGGCCAAGATTGGTTGAAAATCTATGCCTTAGGGGGTGCTAAAAGATTTTATACAATGGACTTGGGAATTAACTATGGTAAATAGTCAGATCACGGTTCTTATGCAATGAGTATATAAACCATTTGCTCTAAAAGCACATACTAACTGCTTTTGGTACAGATCAAAGAAGATGTGTTTCCACCTCAGTTCAAGGCTAGACGTGAAGAGAAATTATCTGTCGTCGGATTTCAGTTGATGTTGTGGATCGTTTGGTGAGGTGCGTATCTGGATTTACTCGAGAACCACAAACTGATTGCTGTTGGTACATTAAGATCAAAGAAGAAGTGTCTTCCACCTCAGTTCAAGGCTAGACGTGAAGACAAATCATCTGTCGTCGGATTTCAGTTGATGTTGTGGATCGTTTGGGGAGGTGCGTATCTAGATTTACTCGAGAACCACAAACTGATTGCTGTTGGTACATTAAGATCAAAGAAGAAGTGTCTTCCACCTCAGTTCAAGGCTAGACGTGAAGACAAATCATCTGTCGTCGGATTTCAGTTGATGTTGTGGATCGTTTGGTGAGGTGCGTATCTAGATTTACTCGAGAACCACAAACTGATTGCTGTTGGTACATTAAGATCAAAGAAGAAGTGTCTTCCACCTCAGTACAAAGCTAGACGTGAAGAGAAATTATCTGTCGTCGGATTTCAGTTGATGTTGTGGATCGTTTGGTGAGGTGCGTATCTAGATTTACTCGAGAACCACAAACTGATTGCTGTTGGTACATTAAGATCAAAGAAGAAGTGTCTTCCACCTCAGTTCAAGGCTAGACGTGAAGAGAAATCATCTGTCGTTCGGATTTCAGTGGATGTTGTGGATCGTTTGGTGAGGTGCGCATCTGGATTTGCTCAAAAACCACAAACTGACTGCTTTTGATACATTAAAGATCAAAGAAGAAGTTCCTTCTACCTCAGTTCAAGGCCAGACGTGAAGAGAAATCATCTATCTTCGGATTTCAAAGAGATGTAGCCATTGTATCGATCCTATCCAAACTACGAAAATGTGTACACATGATATCCACTTTGCACCTTAAACATCAAGTGGATTCAGAAAGTGAAGACCAAAGAAAATCCTAGATTATAAGGTGTTACAACGCGACAAAAACTGAGTTGATGTTGTCGGTTAACTTCCAAGAACCTGCGATATCTCCCGCATATGTAAACAGCTTTCAAGCAGCTGTTTTGCTTTATACCATTTAAAACGTAGTTGTAATTTTAATACTGTAAAAACTTATTATTATTCAAATTTTTATTCAATTTTAAGATATGGCATTATTCACTGGGGTAGATGTATCTCGGTGCAACGTGTATTTCTATTACAGGAAAGAGCACTTAGAATCATGCTAGATATGAATCGGCGCGATAGTTGTAAGGAAGCGTTTAAAAATTTTAAATTTTTAACTTTTTACGACGTGTATATACTGGAAGTACTTTGCTTTGCTTTTAAATATAGGCCTGAGTTTCATACTGAGTACTACCAGTTCTACTTATTATACAAGGAACGCTAATTGCCTTCTTGCGCCTCCTCATAAAACTGCTTTATTTCAAAAAGCCTTTATTTCATGGGTTGTAATCTCTTTAATAAATTACCGTTAGAAATCAGAAATGAATAAATTTAAATCTAATACTTAAAATTTACTTCTCTCTCTTAATTGCTACTCTCTAGAAGATTATTTAAATATCTAATTATTAACAAATACTTTAATTATTATTATTATTTGTTATCAGTTTTCACTTGACATGTTGCTGCTAAACACTCTGTTGTTTATTTGCAATAAGTTTTATTATTATTATTATTATTATTATTATTATTATTATTATTATTATTATTAACTCTAGACGCTGGCTTCTTACTGTGTACTTCTCTATGCTGAACCATGCTGGCATAGATGCTGTTGCTGTGCATATGTACAGAGAAATAATACTAGTCACCGAAAGAATTGCATCAAAAATGTCATTGCTCGACTAAATCAAACCATAACAGGAAAGGAAAAGACAAGCCACGTATTCAGCAAGACATAAGAAGATTATCACAATAATAAGCAAGAAGCCCTCAGAAATATTTCTTTTGTCCATGAAACAAAGATGCTCTGAACGGTTAAAATGTAATGTCGCGATGTGCAGGGAACACGAGAACTATATATGTCAAAGTTGAAAATAATACGTTATTATAAGAAAAACATTCAATTTTTTTAGTATCTCGTGGTAAATGGTTAATTATAAGGAAAATTTATGTGATTTTTTAATTTTGCTATAATGACTGCGTAATTTTCCTATATTTTTGTGTTTTATTCATAAGTATAATAACATCTTCTATCAAGGTCATTCTGCACGTTGTATAGGCGAGAAGTTTTTTCAAGTTGTATACCGAAGGTTCAGGTTTATATAATCCTGCATGCGTTACCAATTATTGAAACATTTTTTTCACTCTGAAGTTGGTAGGTCGAGAAAATGGTTTTCGACGGCGCCGACAACTTCTTGAGGTGCTGAAAATCGCTGGAAACGCATTTTTAGCATTCGAGAACAGAAAGAAGTCGCCAAGCGATAAATCAAGCAATGAGCAATGTGACAGAAAATAATAATCAATTGTTTGACGTACTGTTTGTGAGACCTGCCATGATCCAGAATGCTGCGATGTTTTAAGTTATTTTTTCCCGATTTCGTCAATGACTTCTGGCAAAGAAATTGTTGTATACCATTCAGCATTAACGGTTCTTCGATGCTCTATAGGAATGATTGTGAGATGTCCAGTATAGGCGAGAAAACAAGCGATCATTTTCTTCAAAGTGCTTCGTAAACAATCAACTTCTGTCACATTCAGTTCATCTTGCAACACCCAAACTGTGGATTGTGACTTAATTTCCTCATATCCAAGTTTCGTTACCTGTTATAATGTTATTTCGGAACGGATTTTCCAGTTTCCAGGTCGAATTTCTTGAGGATTTTCGTTATATTAATTAACACGAGCCTTTTTTTCAGCTTCGCTCAAATTATGCGGAATTCATGACATACAAATTTCATAGCTAACTGCTCATGCAAAATCGAATGTACTGCAGTCTTCGATATGTCTAAGACTGCCTCTATTTTGCTGTAAACCACATGCCAATATTCTTCAGTATCGTTCGGCATAGCATCAATGTTTTCTGGAATAACAATCGATTTTGGTTGATCTTCACCCAATTTATCACCGACGGGCGCACGACCACGACGAAAATCTACAAACCAATTTTAGACAGTCTTTTCTGATGGTGCTTCATTACCAAAAGTTGAATGGAGCGATTCTATACATTGTTGCTGAGTTAACCCTTTATAGAAAGGGTAAAATGAAAACGTTCAAGTGAAATTTCCATTCTTTCACGAAATTGCTTCTTTCAAACATTCAATGTAAACAAACTACTCGGTCAATTTCTAGGCTGCCCCCGTTTTCACAATAACAAATATCAAATTTTACGAGTGCGCGATAAATTGCGTAAACGGTCTTGATCCAGAAGGCTATTAAATCGCTTTTCACTTTTGGCATTTTTGGATAACACTCTGGTAAGACTTCACTTTATTCAATGTTTGTAAATGATGAGAATATTTAAATGATAAATGCTGAAACGTATATGCCCCCTACGTAATTATTTTTAGCCAATCAGAACTCACCTTTATTCGTTTTATTTCCGATTTTTATTCTTAGACACCGTACCGAAATAATCTTTACTCTTCGGTATTGAACATGATATTTCTTTTGGAAGTTTAAAAGCACTTAACAAATTCTTAGAAAAATGTAGAAACACGAATTTCTTGGAAAAGCATTAATCCCTATTTAAGTAATATTTAACGAAACATCCGTAATCGTACATTGCAAATTTCCCGGAAAATCGCCTATTATATTTTTTACAATAATAACGTGATTTTTAAACGGAAAAATATATCGAATAATTTCTATAACAAATCGAATAAACCCAATATTCATCCAAGAATATTTTGTGCCCCTCAACCCAAACAATTTTTTTTTTGCTCTTGCTCATCTGGTACATTCATTTTCATTTTCGTCATCTGCACAGATTTCACCAACCGTGCAAAATTCCACCAGTTGCGCCTTTAATTGAATTCAAGTCGATTTTACGAAGTTCCTCCACCACGGCTCGCATTCAAGTTTCACGGCCGTTACGAGCGCTCTGTGTACGTAGTTATTGCGAAACGACATGCTAGACCCATAAAAGGCGTACACCAAACTATGTATGTATTCAGCTCGATAAAGCAGAATGAAGAAGAACGATCCAAACATAGAGATGGGTATGCTACGGATCTGTAGACAAGATAGACTCCCATCCACACATACACGCTGAACGTGCGCGTTCCGTGTCGGCGTACTAGCTGAAAATTAAATAAGAATCCAACTACTGGTCATACGTACGGTCAACGTAGAACGATGACCCTTTTCTTCTAGCTAGCGAGCTCGATGCGCGGAGCCTACTTGAAACGCAGGCGCTTCCATGAAAGGAGCATTGTTTGTGCTTTTTTTACTTCTCCTTTGACTTGACGCAGTGTGCCTCTCGGTCGAAATGCTACGATTTCGCGTATGTTTTATCTGAGTTTTACTCGTGTTCTACGACTTAAACTCGCAGAAGGAGTTAATTGATCAAAACGGTGTCGGTGCGCCACTTTGAGGTCTCGGCGAGACAGGTACGTTGTTTATCTTCGCGACCGTGTTTTATCGCTCTTGATATCTGGAATGTATCGGCAATTATAGGTGGTAGTAGAATAGTATTAGCAATTGAGAGGAATCCGATCTGGATGAAAGCTGAAGAATTTCAGTAATTTAGTAGTATTACAGATTGTTACAAATGTATACAAAAGTAGAACAACAAATTATAAGTTCTGCATAAACTTAAACTGAAAATCATAACGAACCAATAGCTGACCTTGGACTAGATCAAATCAAGTACAAGTGAGTACCTAAATACGCTTCTATTCAAAATAAATCTATTGTGGTTGGCTTCTAATTGGAATTGTCTCTTCGGATCGACAGAATTAATAAAAATCGATCAGACGCCCAAAACAAATTTCTTCGAAATTGTAAAGCTCGCGTAAAGTACGTCCTACTAGATTTGTTACCAACCAGGTCGTTGAGGGCTGTTTTCTGTTCCAACCTCCGATAGGCTATAAAGGAAAGGTGGGTGAATATAAAAAATGATTTTATTACCAAAACTAATGTACAATAAAGGTTCCTTCTCTACGTAATTACCTTGACAATTGAGGCATTTGTCCTGTCTGTGAACAAACGTCACAATGCCCTGTTCATAAAAATGTTGCCGCCAATGATGTGAAGTAAGTTGTGACGGTTTCTTTGAGCTTCTGATCAGTTTGGAAGCGCTACCCTCCAAAGCCACTTCTTCAGTTCAGAAGAAAGATGGTAGTCACTGGGCACTAGGTCGGCACTATATGGTGGCTGTTCGAAAATGTCGCATTGAAATTGCTCAAGAAGCCATTGGATTATACGAGCATTGTGAGGACGGGCATTGTCATGGATCAGAATAATTCCAGAAGCCAGCATGCTTCTTCTTTTATTTTGAATAGCTCTCCGTATGTGTTGCAAAGTTTCCCAATATAAATCTGCAGTAATTGTTGTCCCCGATGGCATAAACTCCACATGCAACACACCTTTTGGCCACAAAACAGTTGCCATTACCCTACGGTTATTGAAGGTTCGTTTGAAATTAGTGAGTTTGTTGGGAGAATTCGTGTGCATCGATTGTTGTGATTGTCGTTTCGTTTCGGGTGTGTCATATTGAACCCATGCGTCATCACCTATCACAATGGATTCCAAAAAATCTCCTGCATCAGTATTGTAACCGTCAAGAAACGCCAAAGCGGCAGCCATTCGGCGAGTTTTGTGGTTTTCAATCAAAACATCTTTAGGACCCAGCGAGCACAAAGTTTTCTGTAGCGCAACTGTTCAGTAACTATAGAGTGCAGGAAAGATCTTGAAACTTCCGGAAATTTCATCGATAATTTACTTATGGTGAACCTTCGATTGTCCTTAACCACTTGGTCAACTTGTTGAACAAGATCGTTTATAGCGACAAATTTGCATCCTTGACCTTCATCACGCGCACAAGTTCGGTCATATCTAACCTTTCGACAATATTCACGAACAACACCATCACTCATAAAGCTCTTCTTCGATGAATTTCCGCTGCACTACTCCCTTCAGTCTGCAAGAAACAAATAACACTTCGCAATTCACACTTCGTTGGGCAATCAATAGATACAGCCATGTTTACGTGAATGCAGCTTAACAAGACATGGCGTGTTGCACTCGGCAGTCACAAAGCGTGTAGAGAGCGAGATGTGCAGCCACTAATACGGTCACCAGCCACTTGCCGCATACCGGGTCTTCATACTTTCCGATCAGTGGTTGAAAAGAGAAAACAGCCCTCGTATTACATGTGCACTTTGCGTTGTCTGCTCAGGCCATTTGTCCGGTTTTACTTATTCTTGAGTCTTGTCCTTTCGTCCATCTCTTGGATAGCAGCCCTATCACACTGCCAATGGTCTGGATAATTGTGATAAAGTGATCAGTGGAAATGTCAATTCTAACCTGACACCTAATTAGTGAAAGATGAAAGAGTGCTATTACCAATACGGAAATCCTATTGTTTTGTGTGGTGTCCAATTTAGTCAACATCCACAAAATCCTTCGGTCATCTCATCTTCTTCAACTCGTAGAATCCGAGTTTCCAGTGTCTGAAGACACCCTCAAAGAACGGATTTCCCCAACTCCACATGAATTTGAGAGTTTCTGACTTACCACGGTGGGCGGAGAATTAGCTGTAAAGTTTTTTTTTTTGAGCTTCGACCAGATAATGTAAGTCGGCACTTTACGGGAACACGGTTCCGTCGACTCGTATTTCGCCGCCGTGGATCTTCATCTTTTTCAGCTATCAAGTGGCAATGCACTTCGATTCGTTGATGGCAACTCTCTACTAGTTAACCTAGAATATGGACAGCAATTCTTAACACGCTGCAAACGCACACGGAGAATGTTTTCGTTTCGGCAGGATGCTGAGATGACGGTGTTATCCACGTATATTGCCAGAGATGTCAAGAATTTCTAGGGGAAGTTGACTATTAATTACGACAGAGACATCTCCAAACATCCTGAAGTAACTCTTACTTCACCAAATTAATCTGATGGTAAAAAGACCTGTCAACTAGTTACAAGCAAATCAACCTGATCATCGATTGGGGTTGAATCGAAATTTAATCGCACCATGCCAGAGGATGCCAAAAACTTGTACAAGATGAAAAGATGCTACACCAACGGCTTCTCGTTCTTTGAGACTGTCCTTAATCGGTTCAGAGGATTCCAAAAGCTGAAGTTCGATGAATAAGTCGATCCGAAAGCCTAACTACTCGTCCAGAAGAACATCTTCTTCGCTGAAATGTGAAAAGTGTGCATGAACACTTCGGCTGTCTTCAAGAGGCTTGAAATGAGACTAATCGTGCGGTAGTCATTCAGAAGATGAAAGTTCTTCAGGAGTCTCAGGATGGTGTGTTTCAAACAGCACCGGAAGTGCTACATCTCGATAAAAGCTTCAATGATTATGCGTAACTTCTCCCCCATCTCCGGAGGGACTCAGATCGGTTATCTGATTTGACCCCGGGCCATCTGATGTAACAACCCTAGATTCCTCTTAATGAAATCGGATCCCTATTAATAATAAAATAATTTGCATTCACATGTTCAAGATCAACCTTCAACCCCCTCCTGGAAAAAATATCAACGCCCAACAGATTTTTTAGCGCCAGATTTAGACAAATTCATAACAATTTTCTCATGTCATGTAGGAACTAACATCTCCTTTCTTGCTTTCTGACGCATAATGCAATGGTGGAAAACGGGTACAATGGTTTTAAACAAAACATTTATGTTCTTTTCGCCTTATTCTCTATTTTTTCGAGGATTAGCATCTGACTTACGGATGAATCGTAATCCAATCAAGGCACTGGGTCTAGTATGTGCGGACTGTGCCCTAGGAAGAAGATATCACTGAGTCTGCGAAAATATACCATGATTTTTCAAACTAATCTATTTGCAGTAGCAGCCTGTGCCGAAGAAACCAGAGAAGAGAGAAATTTACAAATAAAAGAACATAATGACGGATAATTAGGCGGCCATTAAAGCCTGAAGCTTATTACCAAGTTGAAACTGGTAAAACGTTGAAAAGAATCCCTGGCAATGAACTGGCATGAGACAACATTATGTCCTTTGATCTGGGTGCCAGGATATGAGGATGACATTAAAGGCAATCTAATGACCGAATGCCCTAACTAGAAGAAGCAAAAAGACGCTGCCTCTTGAAAAGGCATCCATGCAACATGGGAACATTGGAAATATTTTTATTAAGTGCCCAACAGTTACAGCTTTAATACACACTACAACAAAGCATATAGATAAATGTGCATAATACAATATATATTCTTAAAAAGAGAAAAGACATTAGAAAAAATAAAACGAAAATGAAACACCAAAGGAAGAAACATCAAAATTTAATTCACGGCTCAAAGAATATGTCGTTGTAAAGTTCATTAGCATTTAAACACATCTGGTATAATGGACTTCTCAGTAGCACGTTGGTTCTACACCTTAAAACGAAACGTCATCTCCAGATCTCCAGCAGTCAACCTACATAGGTACATTGAAATAAATCTGCTGCAAAAGTTGTGGACAATTCACGTTGTTAACTAAGAGATCGCGAAGAGTATTTACACTAATTATCTCTCTGCGGGCATCCAAGGAACACACGTTATTCTAGGCCAATAGTTCTACATGATCCGTGTTACGTTGTGGGTACTCTCCGTCATGTTTAAAAATTAGATATGGAGATATGACTTATGAGAGGAAACGAGTATGCGGATTATCTGCGCCTGTGAGGAAGGAGTCTATGAAAATACTCAGACTTCTCCTGGGTAAAATAGTTGGTTTTTGTGGAGGACACGGCGTTGTTCGAACGGAAGTGAGAGTGTTGTTGAGCCTCGATACAAAGAGCGTAATGTTCAAACGCCTGGCCACCAATGAATGTTTTTTCTATAATTAGCCTCTTGCCCTTTTTCTCTATCTCTCTATCTATCCAGCTTTATTGCGCCCATTTGGACAAACACCTTGTACATTTCCTGCCATTTATCTCAATCAAGAGCTACCATCATCACCGTTCTTCCTGCCATTCTTCCTATGTCACGATACCAACTCAACATAGGCTGCCCAGGATTTCGGTTTTCATCCTAAATTGCCTATTCCTTTTTGCTTACTTTTTTGCTCCATTCTTGCGATATGTCCTGCCCATTCCCATTGTGCCTCCAATATCGTGTACTTTAGGTCTTCAAATTTAGTACACATCCTGATCCAGTTGAGTAATTTCTTATTTCTTCTAATATTATTTTTTGCATGTGAAGTTTGTAATTTATTCATCGTTCTTTTTGTAATCACCCATCGCTCTACATCATATACACGTTAAAACCAGGATTTCGCATTGTTTCAAACTTTTACTTTAATATGTCTTGATTATTTTCTTTGATTTCGTTGTATGTACCCAAGTTTTCCAAATGCTGTAAGCTCAAGCCTCACTCTCCTATTCAGTTCTGCTATCTGCATTTCCCTACACATCTTAATGTTTTGATCCAGGTATGTATAACCCTACTTCTTCTATTTCTATTCCATTCAAGGTAATACGTTGGTCGTTAGGTTGAGTTTCTCTTTTCGTCATTTCGGTCGTGTTTATATTCATTGTTAATCCAATTTTCTAGCTATAATTGAGTTAAACGAATTCAATTTAGAAACTTAAAAAGTCTCAAAGGTGCTTATTACTATTCAAACGACCCGCGTTTAAGTATTGGCATCGATTTGAAAATGTTAGGACATCAACCACGACTAGACCGTAAATTATAATAGATGGTCGTGTTGTTTTTGCCGTAGATAAGTATAAGGAAAGATAGCTTTTGCGATCGCGACCATTTTCTAGTCACGTCCGACTTTAGAATGGACATTTTTATGTTGCCTGCATAGTAATGTTGCAGGCACATGATATTATGCGAGATACAAAAATTACGATCGCGAATTGTCTATTATACCTTCATATGATAAAAATAGCAAAAGGAATTTTAGAGTTTCACCTTTTCCAAGACGAGTTTCGAGCTGGGCTTTTACCGATTTACCTACATATATTTATTTGCGTCTACTTATAACCTACTCGTTGAAGAAAGCATTTCGTTATTCGGAAGCTGTTAATCGAGTTACTACGGTACTTGTAATTGTTAACACAAACAGTTCATAAAAATGTTCAACCTGCTTTACGCTTTGGATGTTTCGTTCGAGCGTTTCCTATATTGGATGGAACCGTTATGTTAATATAGTTACAGTTAATCAATTACGACGTGCCAAAATTTGAATGCATAGATCGATAGAAGTTTAAATTAAATATGTACACAAGGGTTTGTCTGTGTGTTTTATCAAATAAAGTCGTATTAATTCTCAATCAAAAATTCACGTGCTTTTCTTGATTTTCTAGATTATACAAGACGTATGTTCCCATCTGTGTATCTTTCATTTCGTTCTAATTCTCTTGTCTTATATAACCTATCGCGATCAGAAAAAAATATATAACTTTCTTACAACGTTGTTGAAAATAATAATCTTCTTGGAAGTATACGTGCAGTCACTAATAAAAGCCATAAAATACAGAAACACGTTCTCGGAATAACGACGCCTGCGTTTTCTTCGCTTACAGCTGCAATTACAACTTTTATTACGCCGAAGATTACGATAAATTTTCTGTATTCGATTAACGGACTAACCTTCACCGTATTATGGATAATCGGAACGAAAATTTTACAGTAAGAAAAGAGGGTACTGAGGACTACAAGGTTAAATACTCGTGAGTGCAAGCATTTTATAGTTTGTGCTATCACACATGCAATAGTATAAAATCTGCAACTTGATCACGAAACGCTGTTAGATATTTTTTAATGCAAAATCATGGAAACGCCGCAAAAATCGCTGGGGAAGCTTAGAAAACAATAATCAATAATTTCGTGATGATAAAAATAATTGAACATGTGGTTCTAACAAGACGCCCACAACGTTCTGTTGGTCCAGTAAAACAATGTAAACAAGCCCTGGCACGAGGAAACATTGTGTCCTTAACCTGGAACATGCTAGGACCTGAGGACATTAGGAACAACCTAATTGCTGATAAACTCGCCAAGGAAAGTTAAAACACTTCATAGGACTAGAACCTGCATGCTAGACAACAAAAATTCCACCAGACGGAAGATTTACTTATAGCTGGGAAGAGAACATTCAAAGAAATGGAAATTAACTGAAGGTTAATTTTTTGGTCCCATTCTTTTGCTCCATCCTTGCTTTCTTGCCCCAAAATTGATTTCCAGTAAATTGAAACAACCTAAACGCAGACCATCGGAACTACAGCCCCACGTCCTAACCATCCGACCACGTCAATTGTTGATTATCTGCGAAAAACTTTGATCTGGCTTATACATTGGTGACGTAAAGAATACGACAGCGGGCAGCTGGAAAGCTTTTCCAACTGTAACAGCATTATTCTCTTATTTTGTCTTTGGGATCATGTCTTGGGAATAACAATTTTGGTCTTCTTAATTCAACGATTCTCAATACTTCCTTCTCAATCTACTAAACTGTATTTATTAGTACCCTCGCTCGCGGATTATCACACCACTGGTACGATCTAACCTAAACTTGTTTAAAAATCAATACCTGAACTCAGAAGGTAATCGAATCAGCTTGTTTACTACATTTTTGGACCAAATTTTAGAAAATAGTTATTTTGATAGTACTGTAATTCCTAAACTCATTCACAAACGAGCAACAGATAGCTAGTTTTGCTGCTTCTTTCAGCCCTCGACTAATATTTGCAGTGAGAACATTTGTCGATTTAAAAAATATATTTACCACTCCATGTTGATCGTACCCGAATGGCCTGTTTTGCGATTTCCCAAATTTGGGAAATTTCCAATCCAATTCTAATCCGAATAATTTTAAAAATACTATCTTAAACATTTCTCAATTATGTTTTTTGGAAAATTTCCCAACAAAACAAAGGCACCTACACCAAAAGTGAAACAAGAAAATACATCGGCTAATTTCTTGAAAAGTACTTAATTTGAACTTTGTCCTACTCCTACACTTAAGATGAGTATAAGTACGAGGACATTCAAGAAAATAGTACCCGTTTAGTCGTGCAGATGGCGTCCTTGATCCAATTGAAAGCAAACTGGAGCAGATGCCAACAGTAACATCGTAGCTTTGCGGGAAAAAAAGTTGACGTTCTTCCGGTGCGTGGTGGGACTTTTATGACTGTTTACAATGGCGCTTAAGATAGAAAATCCCGCGAAATGCGAAAGGCGATCCGTGATTAGTTTTCTGAATGCAGAGAACGTCCGTCCAAGCGAAATTTGACACAGGATTACTGAAGTGTATGGTACGGTAACAATACATGAGTCATATGTAAGGCATAGGGGTCGAAATTTCAAAGAGGAAAGAGATAATGTGCATGATGAAGAGCAGTCAGATCTGAAGAAACGTGTCGATGATTTCGTCTGCGCAGATCCAAGCGTAAAACTGAAAGGAATGAGTAAGGAATCTCCCGAAAGTTCACAATCATTGCTCCATGAAATCGTGACGGATCGTCTGAATACAGAAAAATTTGCGTCTAGAATGCTTACCAACGAGCACAAGACCAACCGCATGGGTGCAGGGTTGACGTTTTTGACTCGTTACGAGCAACAGAGTGATGCATTCCTTGACCAATTTGTTACTGGGGATGAAACCTGAGTGTGCCATTTCACGTCTGAAACAAAACGCAAGTCCATGGAATAGCACCAACCATCATCTCCAACTAGACCGCGCAAGTTTAAGCAGTTGTTTTTCATGAAAAAAGTTATGGCATACCCTGCGACTTGGCCTCAAAAGATTATCCTTTTTGTTTCAGTAAACTCAAAGATTGCTTATCAGGAGAGGGTTTCCAAAGTGATGATGACTTAAAACCATGTGTCCTGGTTACTTTGGCGGTAAAAGTTTACGCGGAGGGCATAAATAAACTGGTTTTAAGGTACAACAAATAGCTCAACAACGGCGTCAACTACATACATTGAAAAATGAGTAAATGTATTACTTTCATTTAAATAAAATCATTATTTACTTTCCTTCATTTTTCTTTTAATTATATGCAAACGGGTACTATTTTCTGGAATACCCTCGTAGTTTAAACAATCACAGTATCTTGCCGATTTCATATCGTGTCCCTAGTAATCTATATATGTAAGCATATGTGTTTACTTTTAGTTAAAACCTCTGAAAGTTCTTTTCAAAGATTTAATTAAAATTTTCGTAAAAATCCTCCGCTATCCTTCAAATTCGACCGCAAATTTTGGCGCCAATTTCGGAACAAGTTTCTGTGAACTGGCGCCCCCATCAACACGAAGAAAGACGTTTACTTCCATCGACCACAAGAAGAATGCGCTACTTGGACATCATCGACCATCGTTCCACCTTCGCTCCTTCTCGTGCTCCTTCTACATCCTTTTCCTCCGCCGGCAACCAAGGTCAAAATGCACCCAACGTGACTACGTATAGATAATATTGTCGTCTCCCGGATACCTTAACCGATCGAAGCTGTTGCTAACTGGTTTAACGCGCGCCCGTTCCTCCGACGGATAGAAATACCATTGCCTGCCGTAAAATCTTTCCTCTCTCGACCTGTTGTCCAAACAAACCGACTTGTCTCCGACACGTCCGATTGTCGGTCCTCTTCTTCCTTTGAATTCGATTTGCCGTCGTCCGAGTGCAATTCTTCGTGACGTGCTGAAAACGCACACCGGCGCTCCGAATCGGAACTTTACCTGGACGATGGATTACCTCGGCAGGTATTGACACTGCCTATTTATTTTAAGGCATATCTTTGGTGAACGTTGACACCTACGTGTTATGGGAACATATAAAACTTTCGTTTTCTATTAGAACTCACCGGATATTTTTCAATATTTACTTTCGAAATGTTTTCGACCGATCCGTGTGAGTCATCCAGCAAAGGCGAGAAGAAATTCCTTTTACTAAATTAGATATGGCCGAGGCATGAATGTCTTAAAACGAATTGAATTGTTGCGATCGATTACAAGTCAGTTTGGTGGTGCTGGAAATTAAGAGAGAAATGTGAACTAGCTCTTCTTACTAAATAGAATGGTAACAGTTAAACCGAGTTACATCAGAACAAATCTACAGAAGAAGAGACAAAATTAGAATATAAGAAATATGGAGAACGGAATGATATCCGAGTTGAAAAAGGAAGAGAGATCGACCAATTAATGTGAAGTGAAATCTAAGTAACTGTAGACGATTGTACTACTAGCCAAAACCCTGCTGTGTCACGAGCATTTATGTTAACACTTCTACTTGCCATCTTCATACTATGTACAATATGTACATACATACAAATTGTAAATGTGAAAACATGGAAATAATAAATCGGATTGGGAAGATTCCAAAAATAAATTGTTGTTCTGCTTCCTAAAGTAAGAGACGGAAACACTGATATAAAGGCAAAGCTGAGAGGGTTTGATTCTCAAAATGGAGGTACACATTGAAATCAAAAGAATCCAAAAAAAATATTGCGTAATACGTAGAGGTGGTAAATAGGTGGTACCCGATGGCAGTAGCGTAGCGGAAGGGGCGTAGTTAGGGTAATCCTCAACTCGTACTCAATCTCGACAGTACCGCGAAAGAGTTCAAAGCAACAGTACATTGCAGGCTGCATGCTAAATAAGTGCGCGGAGATGAGACGCTCACATGATGTAACGTTCCCTTTGAATGTGAATAAATATCTCAGGCATTTTCCCTATATTAGAATATAGACAACAGTACATTGCAGGCTGCATGCTAAATAAGTGCGCGGAGATGAGACGCTCACACGAAGTAACGTTCCCTTTGAATGTGAATAAATATCTCAGGCATTTTCCCTATATTATAATATAGAAGCCCGCAGATTTATTGCACAATATGCAACATCGGATTGCTAAGGCGCGATAGGTTTGAATGTAGAAAACATTATAAAAGTAAACGCCAAGCATTGAATTTAAGTAACAGTATTCCATACTGGCCATTTATATGTGATTTTATTTTTATGTTAAGTGTTTGCAACATCTCACAACGTCTAGTATCTAACGAATGCTTTCGTCTATTTTGGGCTAAGTTGTTCGTTCGTGGAAGTTGCCAACATCTATGCAATTACGATACAATTTGTTCAAATTACAGTAAAGGAATGTATAAAAGACGAGTTGGGAAGAAGAAAATCTGCCTATTTGTGGGTGAAACAACTGATGCTTAGGAACACAGCATCATTCATGTTGTGGCGCGTCCATTAAAACGTGATAGTCCACCAGTTTCATTGTTGTTATACAGTAAAAGGATTCAGAAAACTAATACAGAGACGGTCAAGAAAATAATAGATTCGTTAGGAGAATTTTCTATCACAACAACGCAAGTCACAATCCTCGTTACTGACGGTGCCGCAACAATGCTGAAAGTTGGTAGGATGTTGAAAATATGCTTTCCCTACTCTTCTGCATATAACATGCCTCATACACGGATGTCACCTCATAGCAGAAACCATTCAAAAGAAGTATCCGATGATGGATAAGTTAATATCATTTACCAAAATAGTGTTCATCAAATCTCCCCAAACACATCCGTGTATTCAAACAATTGTGTCCGAAACTGCCAGCACCACCTCAGCTCGTAATAACGCACTGGAGAATATGGCTTCAGGCAGTATCTTACTATCAGAAATATTTTTCACAAGTAAAAAATCTCATTTTGAAAATCGATTCAAATGATTCTGCAGCAGTTCGAGATAATCAGCAACTGTTTTCCAATTCGGACGTTCAACTACAAATAGATGAAATATCCATGAACTATTCGGAAATTGCACAAGCTATTGAGCAATTAGAAAACAGTGACCCATTGATACGAGACGCATTAAATTACAGAAACAATTTACAAGTCGCTCTAGAAAACTTGACGAACACTATGGGAGTCGAACTTGCTCAGGAATTTTGTGCAATTTTAACGAAAAATCACGATTTGCTAAAGTTCTGTTTTAACTGAAAATCAGGAGTGCACGGATGAGGAAAAGACTATCTGACATGTTCAAATCTAACTTCACTGAAAGTCGAATCATCATTTTTAAAGTATACGACAACGTATTGACACATAGTTGACGTCTGAATGAATCGACAATGGAAGCGTTGCTGATGTTGCAATACTACGCAGCTTATCACGGCGGTTGCCTATTGCAACAGTGGACATCAAGACGACAGTAAAAGGTAACAATATTATTTTTCACTAATATTGTATATTACGTACCTACTTTTATGGGTGTGCGCCACTATCAGTATCACCTTCTTGACAAACTCTAGTAATGTGTAACGTCCGACAAGCGAGTGTAGGATAAGAAGTCTGGGCAAGCAACGGTAATTACGAAATAAGTTACGACAGCCCATATATACACACAACTACATGCTCGCATGCTCAACATCGATTTAGTACTGATTAAAGTGGGGGGTTGGTGATGCTGTCGTAACTTATTTCGTAATTGTACGCTGTTATCCCTGTTTGCCCAGACTAATGATAAGTTATAATTAAGTGGTGTAAACCGGACTGACGCTTGTCCCCACGTACGTGCAAGGCGCGAAATGTAAATTCGGAGTTTACACAATTTATCATGCCCTGACAAACGAGTGCACCTTAGAAATGTGTTATTTAAATTGGGGTTCATTTGTTAAGAAACAAAGTATAGAATCCGTAAGCTACGCCTTGATTCCAAACAAACTCTAGGGTGTGGTACCAAGTAGGCGTAACCAGAACAAATCGAATAAACTGTTGGAATTAGGAAATTACGCAAGCAACGAAGTAAAAATGCAGACTTGACAACGTCAATTTCAAAATATGGCGGAAGCACATTTACAACATTTTATTGTAACCATTAATTCGTCTCCAAATTAATGAAAATTTGAATTCCAACTTCTCGCCATGTTACTAAATCGTTTCCATAATATCCATTTGACGCGAGTCGGATCCAAAACCGATTAAAATCGGGCAATAAAATAAATTTGCATAAATTATCGAAATCTAAGGAATTCTCCCTATACACAACCGAAACGAATCATTAATTTCGAATAAAGATTACGAATCGAAGAAGAAATTCAAACACAAATCTTCGCAGCGCTCACTCGCACTGAAAGAGAGATTGCTTTTAATTGACGCTAATTTCGCTTCATTAATCAGACATTCGATTCGTTCTCGCATGTGTGTCGAAACGTCGAAAGGAATTCGTGTGTGGAACGACGAAGATACTTAGGAGGATGTTGCCGTCGCCATCGTTGCTGCGTGCGAGCTCTAGAGAATTGTGGTGGGTAGCAATTATGCGAACACGCAAGCTGTCGTGTCGATTCTAATTATTTAAATTAATTCTCACGACCCGTTATAGGTGAAGTTCGGACAAATTGGAGCGATTGGTTTCGCGGAATATGGCGAGATATGATGCTCGAAGCTAACATATAGGTAATTTCGAATATGGGTGGAATAAGTTGTGAAATTGTTTGAAAATTGATCAATTTTTCTAAAATAGATCAAAATTATACGTACATGTATGTACAAGGGCTGGTTTGGCAAAATACTGACTTTTCAAAAGTTGGCAACATTTTCGCTACGGTGATTATGTTGTTGGCTTCCCCCATGTTCCTGATGTGAACCGTCAAAATTTCCCAAAAATCACCCACAGATAGGTTATGTTTTATACTCATTTAAAGAAAACTATTTTCGTTGTGTAAATATTGAAAAGAAAAAGAATTTCGAGTGTTAATTAAACATTATTTTTTACAT
The DNA here is from genome assembly GCA_038088585.1 of Chrysina gloriosa. Lineage (NCBI taxonomy): Eukaryota > Metazoa > Arthropoda > Insecta > Coleoptera > Scarabaeidae > Chrysina > Chrysina gloriosa. The sequence continues at coordinate 20,380,668 of CM076093.1, read as the reverse complement.
GGAAAAGCAATTAGAAAAACGGAGGAAACGATATGTAAATATTGTAGTGAATGTGCTCCGTCCCATAGAATATATTGTAAGTGGTTTCCTGCTTTTAATAGTGAGCATATAAGCACGGATGATGCAGAACGTCCGGAACCGTAATTTGCTATAACTACCTCCAGAAATCGTTAATAAAATCCATGCCCTTTGTAATTGGCTACCGTCGATTGAAAGTACGTGAGCACAGTTTGCATTAACATTTAAATATGAAAAAGCTATCCGCGATATGGGTGCCGCATTTGCTCAATGCTGATCAAATCCACGCTAACATTAAACATTCAGAAGAATGTTTGGCTATCTTCGGACGTAACCCAAGAAAATTTTTCCGTCAAGAAACAAAACTACAGTCGAAACATTAGACTTTTTCCGACGAGCGTGCTCCCAAAACTCGAAAACCTCTTTTTCGGTCAATAAGGTCTTGGTCACAGTTTCTTGGGATTCCAATGGTATTATCTTTATTGATTACTAGCAGATACCCGTCGTGTTTTGAGTTTTCTCGGTAGGTGTGTAAACATAAAGATTTTTCGACGTTCCAACTCTGGAGCAAGCAACATATAATTGGCCGTGCGAAAAACAGGAATTTTCTAAATTCAAACCAGCAACACTTACCATCTTGTTCCGTTGCACAATTTCGGTGGGTCTAACGATAAGTTGCGAATGAGCATCAACGGTGAACCACCTTTTGAAGTTAAGATATGTGGTGGCATTCCAGATGGTTCCAAAGAGTTAAGAAACTCTATTAGAAAGTTGACAGTTTGTTCCTCATCTATAACTGTGTCAATTGGTTTGTACGTGATAACTTCACCGGCTGGCTTGAATTAAATTTGATGATTTATTTTGTTGACGTCATCATTCTTCGGAGCCAAAATTACTCGTTTTTACTGTCTATGAGATTTTTAATATTTTCTAATTCGATTGTTTGACATGGTTGACGCGATAACCACAAATGACAAAACTTTCTGATGATAGTGACAGATCAATGTTTTTGTGTTGAGAGTCTGTATTCGGAAAAATTATTGTATGGGAAAAGTCGAAAATCCACTTCATGAATGGACCGAATGCACTTTTTAGTGGTCTAAAGTCATCCTCGCGTTATTGCCTTTCTAATGAAACCGGTTTGGGGCACATCGGTTGGATAATTTCGAAGTCTATAACGAACATAGAAACATTTTTTGTATTTTATACATGTACTATTGCGGCAACAAAAAATGGGACACTTAAAATAATGTAGTTTAAATCTGGCTTTTACCTTGTCAAATGTTATGTCAGTTTGGAATCATTATTGACATATGTTATTATGCCGCATTTAAGTGCTACCGTGAAAATGAAAATAATTACATTACTTGGGGAAGGATGGTCTGTAAGAAGACTAGGTAATAGATTTTGAGTGCCCAAAAGCACTATTCACAATATTAAATAGAAATGGCAACATCGGGGAACTGTGCAAAGGCAAAGTGCTTCTGGTCGCAAATTGGTATCGAATCCTATAGAAAACGAAAATCTTATTCAGTTTTTAAGGAATAATCCATTTGATACAGTGGTAAATGGTCGAAACAACGTAATTTCGATGTTGTGTGCGCACTGCAAGAAATAGAATTAGGAAAAACTCAGAATTAAGAAATCGAGCGGCTGTTAACAAGCCATTTCTTAACGACTGGAATAAGCAACAAAGAATTAGCTTTGCATTGGAATTTCTACCCAACAATTTAAATTTTTGGGAAAACGTAATTTTTTCGGTCTTCTAATAATGGTCGCCTTCGTATATATATGTATATAGACCACCAAATTCTCGATTCGATGAAACTTATACGCAAAAATCTTATAAGAGCGGTAGATTTACGACAACGGAATGGGCTTGGATTTGCGCTCGCGGAGCGGGTGTCTGTTGGAATGTCGAGGGAAGATTTGATTCTCACATGTATACTACAATTTTAACAAACGTGTTCTTACCTTCTGTGGAAATTGTTTCCCAATCGAAATTTCATATTTCAACAGGATAATTCTCCAGTGCATACATCTAGGATTACTAATCAATGGTTTGAGGAAAACAACATAACACGTTTACCATGGTGTTCGAGAAGTCCAGACCTTAATCCCATAGAAAATGTGTGGGGATGTATCGTAAAAAGAATGAACGATAGTAATTACAAGCCTGAAAACGTCGACGAATTAAAAGATAAGATCAATGAAATTTGGAATGATCTAACAATAGAATTTATTTATTCCCTTATATCTGCCATGCCCGAGCGTTTGCGAAGAGTGTTAGATAATAATGGCGCCATTACAAAATATTAACTAAAAACTAGGTTTACAAGTATTTTATTTCAAATAAATGCATTTAACAAAAATTTTTTGTGTTCGTGGATAAATTATTTTTGACATTAGATAAGATATGATTGACGTGAACATGACAAACGACTGGTTCATACTGCTAAAAACAGTCAAAATAGCATATAAGACTTGTCCCGATTTTTGTTGCCGCAATAGTACATATATATATATATATATAGATCTGCAAAAAGTAGAAACGCTAACTGGCAAATATTATGCTGATTTGGTGACATGTTTTGATGCGAATTTTAAGAAAAACGACAGCATTTGTTTGAGGAAGAAAGTGTTCCATCACGATAACGCGTCGTCTCATTCGTCCATTGTTGCAGCAACAAAATTAGTGTAATTACATTACGATTTGCTGGTTTGTCCGCCATATTCATCAAATCTGGGTCCTAGTAATTTCATGTTATTCCGAAACTTAAGAAAATGACTCAATGGAAAGAGATTTCATACCAATAAAGGGGTGATATCCGAAACAAATGTATCTTTGAAAAGTTTCCGAAAGATTACTTTTTGGATGGTTTGAAAAATTGGAAATTTGCCGGGCTAAATGTGAAAAGTTAAAAGGAGATTATATTGGAAAATAAAATATGTTTTATACAGTAAAATAGCCTTTTTAATTAAAAAGTTACTCTTCCATCAAACCGCTCTCGCATATGTACCCACAGCCAGAAGTACCGTTTCACGTCTTCAGCGAATACTGAGGGAGATGAGACCGAACAAATGGACAAAGCACGATAGTTCTAGATCAGCGGTTTCTAAATACATTTTGTCGTAAATCCACTGATATCATGGTTTCTGCCCCCATGCCACAGCCAAGTAACCTTTTGGGCAACTAAGTAAGAAGGCACCAGTTTTGTACATAAAGAATATGTTATGGCATAATATAAAAGAGGAATTTGCTGTAAATGATAAACTCACATTTCTGTATTATTTCTGAACTTATCATTTACTTCTTCCTTAATTCTACACTTAGCGCGAGAACTCCCGCTAAAATTACCATCCACCCTCAGTAGCCCAAGTACTACCAATTGGGAAACGCTGCTCCTAGATTTATATATACATACCTCATAAGCGGATTGCAAAGATTGCAAAAAGACTAAATTCATGTTTCCAGTTACGAAAATGAATGTAGCAGTGGGTCGAAGGGCACCTATCGGCATTAAATAAACATTACATTACTTAATGATTAGCTTGTTAGCCTAAGGTACCAGTTCCATTTCCGTGAACTTCCTTACCAAGTTCTTCCATTGATGTCTATCTTGGGCTAAATATTTCGATTCCCCCACGTCACTCCTTGATTTGTTGTTAGAATAGTGCAAAGAATTTTAATACCTAACAGAGCTCTTTATCTGACAAGAGCACGGTCATCAGCAGTTGACGATAATCGATATGAAGTTTACTACCTCCGAGAAATTCTTCTAGGATACACTGACAATGAGATCACACGAGTTATCTGAGATATGAAAACAACTGAAAACAATACCCACTTTGCATTCCTTTGCTTTCATTATTCCACCTAAAAAGAAGTTGCTCTGACCAAAGGTTTCAATAACTCGAAAACAGCTTCTACGGAAACGTGAGGCCGAGGTTACCAAATTGATAACACTAAGCAAAACTTCACTTTCTTGCATGATTCTGAATCTATTCACCAAATTTGTGCGCCAGGCATAGTTTTTTAGTAACAAGCGTTTAATATTTTTAAAAACGTATATTTTTCGACTTTTGCTTACAATTTAAAATGGCTTAAATTCTTATATTAATGACAGTTCAGAAGGTATTTTTACATGATTTTCTTCTGTATTTTGCAGAAAGAATATCTCTTCATAATGTCCAAAACTGATCGGTTAGCTTGTAACAAAGAGCTTTATACATAGTTCTGAAGTAATTCCTCCACAAGATCCTTATAGTCGTACGCCTTAGCATAGTTAGGCTCCTAAATTAAAAGAAAATATCCTACTACACATACTAGTTAAAATCAGAGAAAAGAACTCAACGTGTTATAGGAGGGGTCCCAGTTGGTATTTCCGCGGATGACGTTGCCACAGACCCCAAACGCCTCGAAACGAAGGCCATCAACCGGAAGACAAAGGCGAGAAAACGCTAAGAGCACGCGCAATGAAGGTGCACCGCCTCACCGAAATATGTCCCCCACATGAAAATGGACTGTGAAAGGCGAGTCTGCGATCTACGCAAACTGCGACGACACCCACCTAACCAATTACCGAAGGTGCTGGAGGAATCCACGAGGAGGAAAGAAAATTATCCAGCAGCTCAAGAAATGGGATCGAAGACTATTCCAGCGACTTGCCCGAACCCACCAATACATTGAGAAAATTAACAGAGATTCTAATCTAACTGGTTCCCAATGCATAAGGATGACCAGCAAGATTAGATCTCGCAAAAAACGGCAAATAGAACGCACCAAAAGCATAGGAAAACGAAAGAACCATCCCCACAGCGGAAAGACGACAAAGAAATTTAAGGTGCCAACCACCCCAGAGAAGTGACCGGAGAGCCGTGGTGCGGAAAGCATCCAAAATAAAGAAACAAGATGAATATAAAGTTAAAATCGCTAATCAAGATTATCGAATAAGGTTTATTCAGCTAAAATGATTATGAAAGTAATAAAAACTTAAAACTGCTTGGTGGTGCTAGAAATTTAAAAAAAAATGTAAGTTTTCTCCCTAAAAGCATTTTTTGCTCGAAGCAGTCAGTAAACGTTATTCTGACACGAAATGCATCAAAAGTGGTCCAAAAAGTTGAAAAATGGTGGAATCGCCCAAAACCGATTACAAAAATAGACCTTCGTGACATTGATTTCTTCTTATAAAGTATCTATTCATGTAGCGAAAATCCAAACCTAACATGCAAGATTAAAACACTGGAATGAAATTTTACGAGAACACAGAAGATATAGAATTAAAACACAAGAAATATAGAATTGATTGATATGTGGGTGGGAACAGGCGAAAGTGATCAACTAGCTCGAAGTAAGAATTTTGCCCAAAATAGTGCTACAGGGCCCTAAATAAAAATTATTTTTCTTCTAAAATAATAGATTCCAATTTTGGGCTTGGGAAACACAAACCTCTGAAAAACAAATGTATCTTCAATAAATAAAACTTTTACGAAGTATTCGGGCACACAAGCAGCCCACCTGAATAAATATGTATTGATATTATCATCTTATTCTAACTAAAAATTAGAAACTATCAGTCCTCCTTCCTCCGAAGAACTGTCCTCTTCATTTTGTATAGGCTCCAGCAAAATATCGTCTTCCTCCTCAATAGGCGTCCTATTCCTCTCGTAATTATGTCCTCGCGGTTTATCAGCATCATCAGCGATCATCCTGAACAAATCCCTAAATACAATCCCATCCATATTTTGCGATAAATAATTCAAAAACAGCCACTCCGTATAACTGAGGTGTTTAGCCACGGCGAAATACATCCACGGACTAAGCTTGGCAGGTCTGAACATCGAGAAGACGATTTTGTTGAAACGTTTGCTCCTGCAATACAACAATAGACTAGCTAATCGATACAACAGATTCGCACCGGTACAGAAAAAGAGAAAGATCAGCCAGAACCACAGAAAGACGTAGATCTTCTCGTTTATGGTGTTGAGTGCCATGACACACAGCGCGTCGTGAGACTGAATGGTTCCAGATGGACCGTATTTGTGGAAGGTGCACTTGGTGATCTGCAATGAGATGGAAAAATGCAAGGTCAGGGAACCATGGTCTACACTATGATTGCGGTCGTTTTCACTTGGACAAGCTTTCTTCTCTTGTAGAAACATAACCCGGGCGCGTTTGCGAAATGTACGTATATATGAACGTATGTTTGAGTTGATAAGAGCGATATCAAAATGTTTAGTTTGTTTTTTTCAACGTATTAACGCGTTTCTCCTTATTATTATTATGATCATTATTATTTCTTGATGTTACGTGCTCTTTCTTTAAATTTTATACAAGATTGTCGGGAACGACTTTTTTCAAAATATAGAACAAGAATTTGTTTGCAAAAAATTTTTGTTAAAAAGTTGTTCCAGTTCGTAGCCATGACGAGGCTAATGTTAATGATACGGGAAAAAATATCAATATTCTATGCTAAAATACATCCGTAAAACTGCTGAAAACAGGATCCGAGCTAGTATCTCAATCGGGGCATCGCGTCTAGACATATTCAAACAAAAATCACTTGCGCTTATAATTCAAAATGACGAACCGATATGACAGATCGAAAATTAGAAAATTTTAACAAATTACATGAAAATCGTTAAAAGGGGATCTCCTTGGGTGGTTTATGTCGAATCTGACTTAGCTTATCTGGCTTAGTATTTTACAGAATAACCGGCTAAAGATCCGGTCCGACTTTTCGCTTACTAACTGATGTTCAGGTGAAGTCTTGGGCGCTCCAAAATTTTTACATGAAACACACACATACAACGAAAACATTTATGTCACTGAACAGTCTTTCTAGTGGCGATTTTTAGACGAATTCCAATAGTAACGTTGTACCTTAAGTTTAAGTAAGATGACTTTCTCATCATTCTCACTGGACATCAGTTACCGAGCGGAATCTAGGATTTTGGTCAACATCGGAGCGCCAGCTCGACTCTGCTATTTTGTAAAATGGTAACTAACGTCAGATCCGTTCTGAGCGCAAGCCAAGAAACCCCAGAACACTTATTTTTAAAATTAATTAGAAACTTATGATAATTATCAATCTTCCACATTGATCCGCCATGTTGGACAATCTAATTGGGCTGGCAAGTTCGCAACGAATTCTGATAGTTACAAGACCTTGTTGTCCCATAAGATGACTTTCTCATCACTTGTTACTGCACACCAGTTAGCGAGCAGAAAGTAGGATTTTGGTAGATTTTGAAGCCAAAAATATTGCCAAAAACCAAACACTCTCGTGTAATTTCCAAAACCTTCCCAAATTTGGAATCCCCATATTGATGCATCATCTTGAATTTTAAATGCAACCTTTCAATTTTGATTTTGTTTTGAGTATGTCTCGTCTTCAGCGGGATAATGGATTACAATGAAAAACTTTAAGGTTCCTAAAGTTGAAACTCAGAAATTGGCTACTTTTCAGCAGTGGCAGTCGTACTGTTTAATACCGACGTTTCACTATCCATACTGTTCAACTTCTTCAGGAACACTGAAACTGGTTCCAATTTTGAAAATTGAAAAACAAGACTATCGTAGTTATAATGAAAGCCGTCATCACCTAGTAAAACGTAGAAGCGAGTACTAGTGCAGCTCATCGTGCGCAAGAAAAGAAACACTTCACGCTCCATCAACGAAGATGATTGACCGTAGGAAATCAGTGTACATAAAAAGTTCATCATCTCTCCTTCAGAAACGGCTTGAGAAGATCGATAAAATCAAATGTCTACATCTATGCCACAAACAAATTTTCAAACTCTCAAATAAAAAATGGTAACATATGTAGGTACATATTTCAAACTATGAAAGTGAGTGTGGCAAAAGTAAGAAACTCACTTCGGTCATTTTCAAGAATAGAAATTTCCAAATGATATCTCTAACTTACCTTCGGAAAGACCTGTTCCAAAATCGTTATATTTTTTCCAATCCCTGCGCGATGACGTCACATCCCAAACTGAAGAATTGCCTGTTCAGAAATACGTGGATCAGGTAAGCTTGCAATATCACATTTGAAAAATTGATGTGCTCGAATATTATCAACCCGACCGACCAAGATGTCCTTAGTATATCCTTATTCTTTAGAAACTCTAGAGTACATTGTAGCCTCGCGTGTCTACCAAAAACCAAAGTGATTTGTAGTCAGTAACAATTACGTTATACATTTAGTATATTTTACTTTTTCTTCTTTCGACATGATACGCTGATCCCCGCAATCCATGCCGCTAGTTTTCGAGATGATAGCCTGCGATAAAACGTCAGTTAAACGTTTCAAGTCTTTACCTAAAACCAAACTCGTTTAGAAGTTAACTTAGGCTATAGATTTCAGACTGAAGTACCTTCATACATTTTCCACAACCAGTGCGGAAGATAAAAAGATAGCTTGCGCGGATAATACGAAAGGAACCCACGGATAATAAGTATGCTTCTTTATATTTTCGTCCACTATGGTTCCCATAGGACCCACTCCAGGATACGCTACAATCCCTTTTCCCACTAAGGTCTCATTGAAATACTCCGGCTGTTAATGCGATTTAAATTGATTTAAAACAAAATTGCGGTGTAGGCATGCTTACAATGGTGAAAGTACTAGTGAAGAAGCAATAAGTATTAAAAGCTTTTTCGGGCACACCACCGTCTGCAATACATTGTATATGCTGGCCTATGTATTGTCTGTATGTAACCAATATGGTGGCGGCCAGAAATATGTAGAAGGTGATCCTATAGTGCAGTTTGAAGACACAGTTATCAATCCTGTAGCATTGAACTTTCGAGATCGCCTTGAGGCTCTTGAATTGGTCCAACATGATAATTTAAGGCTAAAAATTGTATAAATTTAAAATCGTAAAGGTCTAAACGTTTAAACGAATTTATCGCACAATTATTTTAGTAAGAATCGCTACACGTTCAAAATCTCAGGTTCGTTCAATGATCCTACATCAACATCAAAAAATAATCTTTCTTAATTCGGAAAAAAAAATGAGTCCAAAGTCCTTGAGCTCCTGCTTTAATACCCAGTAGCCGAATCACAATCTTTATTACAAATTTGAAAGGGAGAAGAAGGCATTGAGAAAAAGTGGTTGTGACCAATAAAGAACAATATATTTTACATAAACATCGTACCATTTGGACTATTGTGATGATAAACTCGTTACCAGAGATCCAACAAAATGTTTTCTGTCAATTAAGTGGGGCATATTGACAAGAAACGCGGCATACGCTGAAGTTGACAGAAAATATTTGGTTGGATCCCTGCTGATTACATCTTAAATATCCCACTCCCTAATAATGATGCTGTAAAAAGTGTACGTTTACCTTTTGTTGGGTGAAAATTGCAAACAACACAGCTCGTAAATATATGCTGAAATTGAAAAAAAAAGCAAGAAGAAATCAACTCACAGCCTGCTTCTGTTTCGTGGCTCTAAACGCTACTGCTTGGTATTTTTATATTGTAAAAATTATTGTCAGATAACCCTTATCATTCATATTAATATACATACATGAGATGGTATCGTTGGCAAAAAAATGTAATTGGAGGTATATTTTAAATTGGAAATTTATAAACTTTCCTTCAATAACGAGATAACAGTGAAGCACTACAGTTAGTGTATAGGTGGGAGGAAATCTTAATTTTGTCTGCGATAAGTTTAAAGTTTCCTCAACTGCCCAAGTTGGAAACATCGAACCCACATATTTTGTTCGCAAAATCCCTTTATTTTGATTTAATATATACAAATACAAATATATACATATACATATACAAATCATCATCGTGTGGATTTACCAAATCTGAAATTCGTTACGTCCAAGAAGTTGTCATATTATGCGTTATGTAAAATCCAAGAAAATAAGAAAATTATTTTGCGCTAGTTTTTCCTCCTCCTCCGATTTTCCCACCTAAACAACACATATATTTTTATCAGAAGCTTCACACCCCTGCCTCAGGCGACTGGAACCATCTTTTATGCTAATGGAGGGTGGAGCTCAGAAATTAATTTACTAATAAGAAAGGTAAGAAGTTTAGTTTCTGAATAAAGAAGATCAAAGAACTATGGCCAAGAAAATATGAAACCAGTTATTGTTGAGAAAATTGGGGAACTTTAGTTGTTGGCTTCCATCGATTATTTGACTAACACTGTTTGGAGGAACAGTAAACTACGCTTCTATTTGTTTACAACTAAAAAGTAATCAAAATCAGAATGAAATGTTTTTGCCTTTTCCTCGTTCCTCTTGAACCAGGTCTTAAATTTGTAAATTTTATTCGTGTCATTAACCGTGCCTTCTATCATTGGTGAGCCACCTCAAACTTTTATGGGCGTCCTAAGATGCCATATTTTGACCGTCTCTCTATACTTCTCAATACCTGAGGCACATTAAATAGTGTAAAAATCGTAATTATGCAGATCACACGCAAATTTAACTGTTATTTAAATTAGGCGACTGGAGTAACGCTATTAGTGTAAATAATTTTGATTTATAGTCGACTTATAACTTTTTTATTGAATATAACTTGATCGTTACATCCTAGCAGCTCTAGCATCATTGTATTGGGATCCGTACTGAACGGGGTGGTTGATACAGTTCGACTCTTCGTCGATTATATTCCGTTTTCCACCCCTTACAACCATCCTGTTGAGATTAGCTCGAGTTACAGCATGTTCTCAAGTTTGGATGGCCGGGATAAAGTCCAAGGTCATGACTGGATTCGGTGATGCTAAATCATTATCCTTAATCTACCACCAGATTCCTGGTATTGAACTATTAAATGGTACAATTAGCAGCACTCTTCGAAACGTATTGCGAACTCTCAACCGCCTTATTACAGCAAATACAAGTGTTGATCGTGACTTGACTGTACCTAATCTGTCTAAATTTTCATTTAGTCTACAGTGCCCGGACAAATCATCTGCTAGGATCCTCACTTGATTCTTACTGAAATTGCCAAGAGTTCTTGATCTCGTTTAACCTCCTCCAAGCCCATGCCGATCTTCTTCTCTACTTACGAAAGAAATGCTTACCTAGCCCACCTTAAACATCTCAGTAGGATCATCACATTATTCCCTCTTCTCACTCAACTATACTATAGAGAAATTGGTCCTAAAGATGTACTTCCGTGTTATTCTGCCTCTAAGTAGTGTAAGGAGGTTGAGACCTAATGGCAGGAGTGCTAGCTAGTATGCTCAATTCTTGAACTGGTCCAATACAGCATGCTATTGTTTAAAGAAACGAGCACCTTCCCGTTACTAATTAGCGCCATTAACATTCCTATTAGCAATATACCAATTTCAATAAGTAACTTGGAAACATCTTCAATTTTACGTTTTTTCTGATCAACCGACTTTTAGTAAGGTGTAAAGATTTAGCCGCACTATTATATTACACAACCGTCATTTTATTTTCTGTTACGTTACACATACTCCCTGCGCATCTATTTCCCTTTTTCTATCCGTGCGCCAACGTCCATTTATAACTTTACAAGCCGGATTTTAGAATAAGAAACGGGTCAGAGCGAGGAAACAACTGTCAGAATTAGGAATAGCGAAAACAGAATCACCAAAGAAAAATAAGAGTACTAAAAAGGTTAAAGTTAGATAAAACGAGTGGAACAAGATAACCTGGATTCATAAAATTAAAGTGTTCAGTAAGGAAATAGAATAAGTAAAAGAGATTAAGAGAAAAATATTTGCGTTGTGATAGAAATACTATGATTAATTGTTAAGTGTATTACCAAGAATGTTAGGTCAAAAGCGTTTATTCTTCATCCATTCTTTTAGGGTTGGGCACCAATAGACCAGGCAGTTTTAAAATTATGCTCTTTGCCATGGGTTTCAATAATCTGAAACATCTTTAGTCCAGATTATGATTTTAAAATAAAGGAGAAGAAGGAGACTAATGGAAGACATGAATATTCGAAACAATAGAAATCGAAGAAATGAATAGGGGATAACATAACCTCGAAAAGAATCTGATATTTGAGAAGATAAGGCAGCAAGGTAAGAAAGAATGTATGATACAAGCGCAAGGTACTAAACATTTCAGGCGGAAAGTACATTCTTGAAATAAATCTTATGATTACATTAAGTTGATTGATTAAAATAAATTACACTCTTTTAATATCAATTACGTTTTATAGATTTGTTTGAAGAAAATTATAGGGGCACCGATTCCACATAGTAAATAGCAGCTTGGTCTCAAATGCTGGCTGGGATACGATACGTGGATCAAATCTTCATCATGTATGACTCTCACATGAATTCTCTGACTGAGATATTTATTTGGCAACTTTTACCAAAAGTTGTGCAAAGACTGCACTGCAGCCTATATTGCATATACCAATAATTATCAACGGAGGCACAATTTTTTGTAAAAGTTGCCACATCTGAGTGAGATAATTTATGTGAGAGTCACGTAGAATTTTATTTTATACTTTTTCGTTTGTATTAGTAACCAGGGACGTAACAATTATAAGATAAACAACCAAAAAGTCATTTTTAACCATTTATATTGATGAATTTATATCGTTATAATATCGTTATAATTAACCATTTTTATAAGATATATATTATTTTGGTTATCGTAACCAATTAAATTGTGAATTTTTTTTTTGTTATAAGTAACAATTATATAAACCAAAAAAATTTTTTGGTTTCAGATAACCATTATATCAACCAAAAAGATTTTTTTGTTATCAGGGGTGAAATTGATAATAAAATATTAATTCATAAAGTTTTAGTGGGAATATTTCTCTCATTTAAAATGTTGAATAGGGATTTCTAAATCCATTAAAATCGTTATTAAAATTGCAATTGACTGTATGTAACCTTTATTAGGTTTTATGTAATGATTTTAAAATATAAAAAAACATACACCGCCTTCAGCTGTGCTTAGTTTTGCTACTACCGCCACAGATTTGTTATGTTTTCTTGTTCATGTGTTGTTGTTGCATTAAATTTATGGCTCATTTGTTGTTCTGTTTATTAAAATTTTTATTTTTTTATTTTGTGAGGATTTTTGATATTGTTTGATATATTTTGTTTTTTCATAGCTTTTTTTATGTTCATTCACTTAATTTTTTTGGTTATTTTTTTTTCATCCCCGATAACCAAAAAACAATTTTTTGTAATGGTTATTTCTAACCAAAAATCTTTTGGTTGATATAATGGTTATCTGAAACCAAAAAATTATTTTGGTTGGTATAATTGTTACTTATAACCAAAAAAATTTTTCTCACTTTAATTGGTTACGATAACCAAAATAATATATTTGCAATGATAATGGTTAAAAATTCCCAACATTAAATAAAATGAATTTTCTTGTAACCTTTTTATCTGAAATAAAAAATAACAATTATATTTGGTCCCTGTTAGTAACTCTCTCCAAGCTCTTGAAAGTATTTTTGAAATCTTCATCATGTGACAACATGCTTAGGAGAAATTGCAAAAATGATTCGATTATTCCAAGAAACAGATCAGATTTACTATGAAAATGGATGGAGATGTGGACGCAGTGAAGAAAAATAAAGAAAATACCCTGGGCTGGATAAACATCTGGGTGGAGGAAATAGATGAAAGATAAACCGAACTTCTTGGAAAAATTAGTTTGAAGAACTTGGAGAGAATTACAATTAAAATGAATGTGTGTCAATTTATGTGAGAGTTATGGCGATTTTTATTTTTCTACGTTTTTATTTCAAACTTAACTTCCTGGACAAAGATAAACAAACTCCAGAAAAAGATATTTGAGTCATAGCGAAGACGCTCAAATTATTTACCTTAACCTTATCTACAGAGATTAAATTCTTGATTAATAGGATTTCCAATAATCACCCTAAAATCCACAGCTCAAACTATGGCAAAAATTCCCAAAATAAACTTATTCTGATTCGTCAAAATATCGAAGTGGAAGAGAACGTCTGTTAGTTTCTATCACGAAATTTGAAATTTTAACCATTTCATCACGAAAATCGAAGCTCAATTGATGGCCTTCGAGATAAATTATTCTTCTCTTCAAAATATCGTATTGTTCTCCAGTTATTCTATGCAATTTGTGCAGGCTGCGGCCGAAGTATTCATTTCTACTTTTCAGGTCATTTGCTTATATTCTTTAGAATGACGTTTACCTGGACTTACTTCGACTAACCTTGCTTATTCTTACCACACGTTTTGCTAACTTGCTTGATTCTATACTCCCACGCCACATTCAAGTTATCTAGTTCGATTGTGAAATACCATGCAATAAAATTTATCATACTATACTAAATGAATTACAAGATACGACATAGCAATTCAATCTGGAAAATGTATTTTCTTACTCACCTTTTGAGAATCAGCATTGCCTCAACAACAGAATTTTCATGAAATATGCAATTAACAAGGCAACAATCAAACTAATATTCAGGCTAAATACCACACAACACTCCACCTATTTGTTTTTTGACTTACCAACTTCTTTTTCTAAGTATGGATTCCTAATAAGCATGGGTTGTTCCACCCTTTCCCAAAACACACATGTGACACCGAAAATCATTTGCTTTAGCCCCAAATTCCGTTTTACGTACTGAAAATACTTACTGCGCTGGTCAAAAATCTTTTCCGCCAATACATATACCAAAAATAATGGAATGTTTGGATTCAAATATTTAGCACAAATTCAGATCTTTGACAAATTTATTGAATATAAAAGCAGAATCTTTACAAAAATAAGTCTTATATTAAAGAAATAATAAATAAACACTACAAAAATTCTACAATAGACGAGAATAAATATTTACAATATTCCTTGGTAATATCATCTTATTCTAACTAATAATTATCAACTATCAGTCTTCTCATTTTTCTCCGAAAAACTATCCTTTTCATGTTTTACAGGTTCCAGCAAAATATCTTTCTCCCCCTTAATAGGCAAGGTTTTATTCCTCTCGTAATTATATCCTCGCGGTTTATCAGCATCATCAGCGATCATCCCAAACAAATCCCTAAATACAATCCCGTCCATATTTTGTGATAAATAATTCAAAAACAGCCACTCCGTATAACTGAGGTGTTTAGCCACCGCTGAATACATCCAGGGACTAAGCTTGGCAGGTCTGAACATCGAGAAGACGATTTTGTTGAAACGTTTGCTCCTTGAATGCAACAACAGACTAGAATACCGATACAACAGATTCACGCCGGTACAGAAAAAGAGAAAGATCAGCCAGAACCACAGAAAGACGTAGATCTTCTCGTTTATGATGTTGAGTGCCATGACACACATCGCGTCGTGAGACTGTATGGTTCCAGATGGACCGTATTTGTGGAAGGTGCACTTTGTGATCTGCAACGAGATGGAAAAAATGTAAGGTCAGAGTATCGCGGTCTACATTGTCGTTGCATTCGTTTTCAGTATGGCACGCTTTCGTCTCTTGTAGGAACATAACCCGCGCGCGTTTGCGAAATGTACATAAATATGAACGTTTGTTCGAGTTGATAAGAGCGATATCAAAACGTTTAATTTGTTGTTTTCGACGTATTAACACGTTTCTCCTTATTATTGTTATCATTATTATTGGTTCTTGATGTTACGTGCTCTTTTCTTAAATTTCGTACAAGATTGACAGGAATGACTTGTTTTCAAAACTGAGTGCAAAAATTTGTTTGTAAAAAATTTTTGAGAAAAGGTTGTTCCAGTCCGCAACCATTGCCATGCTAATCTAAATGAGACGCGAAGAAATATCAAGATTTTATGCTGAAATACATCCGTAATATACACGAATTTAGCCCATTACAGACCACTGTAAAACTGCTGAAGACAGGGTCCGAGATGGTATCTCATTTCGGGCAACGCGTCTAGAAATACTCTAACAAAAATCATTTGCACTTATAAGTCAAAATGGCAAACCAGTATGACAGATCAAAAATTGGAAAACTTAAGCAAATTACATGAAAATCAGTATTCAGGGGTCTTATTGGGTGGTTTATGTCGAAACTGACGTTAGCTTAGCATTTTACAGAATTACATGTTAAAGATGGCATTTATCGACCCGAGTTTTCGCTTACTAACTAACGTCCAGAAGAACTGTTGGGAACTTCAAAATTATTGCATGAAACACATAAATATGCACAAAATTAATTTAATTTCCGTCACGTCTGCGCTTGTTGGTCCTAGGTAACGCAAAGACCGGAAACATTTACAATTTGACTGAACAATCTTACGTATTATAAAATGCAAAACTAACATGCGCTACCCTAAAAGTCCCAAAATACCCGTTCTTATAGAAATTGGAGAACTTTTCAAGCGTTATATTCCGCCATGTTGAAAAATTTAAGTGGACTGGCAATTTCGCTACGAATTTCGATAGTTAGAAGACGTATACCCCAAATTTGTCCCTGAAGATGACTGATCATTTTTACTACATGCCAGTTAGCGAGTAGAAAGTAGGATTTTGGTAGATTTTGAAGCCGGTCATTTTGTAAATTGCAAAACTAACGTTATCAGCGACCCAAGAAACTCTCAAATTCCGATTTTCGTGTAATTTGCAATACTTTCCAAATTTTGAATTTTGCAAATACGAAATTTTTATTTTGTTTTGGGTATGTGTCGATGCGATGTCCCAAATGAGATACTATCCCGGACCATATCTTCAGCAATTTCACGGTGACCTATAATGGATTACAATAAAAAACTTTAAGGTTCCTAAAGTTGAAACTCAGAAATTCGCTACTTTTCAGAAGTGGTAGTGGTAGAAACTTCTTTTGGATTCTGCTGAGTATTTGTGTTTAATACCGACGTTTCGCTATCCATAGTGTTTAACTTCTTCAGGAACACTGAAACTAGTTCCAATTTCGAAAATTTAAAAAACAAAACTATCATAGTTATAGTGAAAGTCGTCACCACCTAGTAATATGTAGAAGGGAGTACTAGTGTAGCTCATCGTGCAGTAAGAAAAGAAACACTTCACGGTCCATCAACGAAGATGATTGACCATAGAAAATAAGTGTACATAAACCAGTTAGCAATTTTGACAGCGAAATGTCGCGTCGGTATCAAATCTCAACCACAAAGCAGATCCTAAAAGAAGCATGTAATATTGATAGCTGTCGTGTAGGCTTGCGAGAACACTTCTATTCGTAGCGTTTTCAAATTTAGAACAAAGAAGTTGAAGCCTCAAAAAGTTTATGATCTCTCCCTCAGAAAAGGTTTGAGGAGGTCGATAAAATCAAGCGGCTACTTCTATGCCACAAACAAATTTTCAAACTCTCAAATAAAAGATGATTACGTATGTTATACATATTTCAAACTATGGAAGTGAGTGTGGCAAAAGTAAGAACCTCACTTCCATCATTTTAAAAAAAAAAAAAAAAAAAAGAAATTTCCAAATGCTATCTATAACTTACCTTCGGAAAGACGTGTTCCAAAATCGTTATTTGGTTTTCCAATCCATGCGCGATAATGTGATTTCCCAAGTTGAAGAATTGCTTGTTCAGAAATCGGTCGATCAGGTAAGCTTGCAGTATCACATTGAAAAAATTGATGTGCTCACATAATATCAAATAGTACGACCAAGATATGCTTAGTATCTCTCTATTCTTTATAAACTCCCGAATAGATTCTAGCCTCGCGTGTCTATCAAAAGAAAAAGTAATTTGTAGTCCAATTACGCTATACAATTAGTATGTCTTACTTTTCTTCCTTTGACATGATACGCTGATCCCCGCAATCCATGCCACTAGTTTCCGAGATAATACCGTGAGATAAACCTTCGGCTAAACGTTTGAGTTTTTTTCCTAAAACCAAACTCATTTAGAAGTCTATTTGGACCCTACATGCTAGACTCAAATACCTTCAAACTTTTTCCATATCAAGTGCGGCAAATAAAACATGATAGCTTGCGCGAATAATACGAAAGGAACCCACTGATAATAAGCATGCCGCTTTATTTTGGCTTCGTCCATGATGGTTCCCATGGGACCCACTCCAGGATGCGCTACACTCCCTTCTCTCACTAAAGTCTCATTGTAATGCTGCGGCTGTTGATGCAATTTGAATTAATTTTAAGCAAAATTGCAATGTAAACATGCTTACAAGAGTGAAAGTTGTAGTGAAGAAGCAGTAAGTATTAATAACGTGTTCGGGCACACCACCGCCTGAAAGACATTTTATATGCTCGCCTATGTACTGTCTGGATGTAACTAATATGGTGGCGATCATAAATATGTAAAAGGTGATCCTGTAGTGCAGTTTGAAGACAGAGTTATCGATGCTGTAGTATCGAACTCTGACGATCGCCCTGAGGCTGTCGAATTGGCCCAACATTATGGTTTAAGGCTGTAAAGAGGAATGAAATCATGTAAATTTAAAATCGTGAGAGTCTAAAAATTTGAACGAATTTATCGAACAATTATTTTGGTAAGAATCGCTATACGTTTAAAATTCCAATTTCATTAAATGATCATACATCATCATCATCAAAAAAGTATTATTTCTTAATTCCGAAAAATATTTGAGCCCAATGTCCTTGGCATCCTGCTTTAATATTTCAGTAGCACATCACAATCTTAATTACAAATTTGCGAAGGAAAAGAGGACGCATTCAGAAAAAGTGGCTGTGCCCAATAAACAACTTTTGGACTATTCTGATCGTCGCTTAGTTGTTATCATCTTCAAAGTAACTCCATTACAAGACGATTCTTATTTTGCTAAACTCACCAGAGATCCTACAAAATGTTTCCTGTCAACTTTAGCGTGCGTATCAATATATTAGTAAGGCAACCTTCATGTACAGCGTAGAACGTACTAAAGTTGACTGAAAAGATTTAGTTGGATCCCCGCTCATACAATTTAAACAACCCACGTTTCAATGATACTCTAAAAACGTACGTTTACCTTTTGTTGGGCGAAAATCGCAAATAGCACAGCTCGTAAAAATATGTTGAAAATTCACGTACCACAAAAGAAATCAACTCGCAACGTGCTTCTGTTTCGTCGCTCTGAACGCTACTGCCTGATATTTCCATATAGTAAAAATTATTCTCAGATAACTCTTATCACTCGTTTATATACATACATGCATAATGGTATCGTCGGGAAAAAATGTAATCGGAGGTGCGGTTTAAATTGGAAATTTATAAACTTTCCTTCAATAACGAGATAACAGCGAAACACCGCAGGTACTATGTAGTTGGGAATAAGTCTTAAATTTGTGTGCGATAACTTTAAAGTCTGCTGAGTTGGTTCGAAACACAGAACGCAGATATTTTATTCGGAAGAAATCTCTTTATCACATCTAAAGTTCATAACCTCCAAGAAATTGTTACATTATGCGTTTTCTAGAAACCAAAATAATAAACAATTATTTTGTACTAGTTTACGCTTCTATTCGCATTTTTTTACCTAAGAAAAGACATATATTTTAGTCAAAAGTTTAACATCCACCGGTTCACGCGACTGGAACCATCTTTTACCAACATGCAAAATGGGAATAATTTATGATCTCCATACAAATTGTTTTACTGATAAGGAAGGAAGTGGCAGACCGAAAAAGGTTGAAACTCAACCAACTATACAGTCACTTTGTATATGAATCAGGAAGATCTAAAACCTATGTCCAAGAAAATATGAACCCGGCGATTATTGAGAAAATCGGGAAACTTCAGTTGTTGGCTTCAATCGATTATTTTGTTGGCAAACCAGGCAGTTGAACATGATGCCCTTTGCCACGGGTTTTAATTCAACATGAAATATCTGTAATCCAGATTATGATTTTAAAATAAAGGAAAAGAATGAGACTAAGAGAAAAACATGAATATTAGAAACAATGAAAACACTGGCGTGGGAAAGAAGCAGAATTGGGGCGAGAAATAACTTAAACTGGCAAAGAATCTGATATTTGAGAAGACAAGTATAAGGAAGCAAGATAAATAAGAATGCATTTGAAGTAAAAATACTAGAGTTCATTGCTGCTGTTAGCACAGAGCGCGTCAATATAGTTTGGATAGTATATAACCCACACAAGCTTAAGAATAGTAATGGGGCCAAAAATTTTAGGCGAAGAGGAACTAGGAAATCAATGTTTTAAACCATTTCATTAAGTTAATTGCTTTAGCATTAACTATTTCTTTAATATTAATTATATTTTATAGATTTGTTTCAAAGAAAGTATAGGGGTGGCAATGTGCCCATGTGTTGGTGATCACTAATAGCAAATGTCAACTCAACAAATGTCCCAAGTGCTGGCCAAGATGCGTGAATCAAATCTTCATCATCTGTCAACGTGCAAACAAGAAATTAAAATAATAATTCGATTACGTCAAAAACTAGCATAGATCCATCAAGTTTGCCATGAAAATAAACGAGGACATGGATATAACTTTTAACAGAAAGAAGAAGAATAAAGAAAATACCCTTGACGGAGACTTTTGCCTGGCTGAGAGAAGTAGATGAAGGATAAACTGAACTGGTTTGAAAAGAAAAATACAAGAAAAGGATATCTCAATAAGAAGGTATTTGTGTTGCAGCGAAGACGCCCAAATTCTTTTCTCAACCTTATCTATAGAGATTAAATTCTTAGGTAATAGGATTTGCGATAATCGCCCTAAAATCCACAGCTCGAACTGTACCAAAGATGCCCGAAATAAATCTAGTCTGATCCTTCAAAATATTGGAACTGGAGGGAACATCTGTTAGTGCCTATTACGAAATTCAAATTTTTCATAACCAAAACCGTGATTCAATTGATGGCCTTCGAGATAAATTCTTCTCCTATTCAGAATATCGTATTTTCCTCCGGATATTCTATTCATATGTTCCAGTCTGTGCAATCCTCGGCTAAAATATTCACTTCTACTTCTCCAGTCACTTCCTCGATTCTATGGAATCACGTTTACCAGAACTTACTTCTATCAGCCTTGCTTATTCCTAGTACTCTTTTGCTAATCTGCTTGGCTCTACACTCTCACACCATTCAAGTTATCTATTTTGATTTTATACAGTACGCACTAAAATTTATCACACTATATTGTACTAGATAAATTACAATGTATAATATAGCAATGCAATCTGGAAAATTTAATTTCTTACTCGCCTTTCGAGAATTAGCATTGCATCAAGCCAACATCAACTTGTATTACAACGCAATTTTCATAGAATATGCAATTACCAAGTAAGTCAACAATCGACGTGTTTTGACAATAACTCTAAACCGAAGTAACAAGTAATTTGTGTAGTAAATATCGTAAATTATTACTCAACAAATTTACTTACGTAAACCATTGTTTCTTCTATCTTAGAAAAGAAAAGGTGCAACTTTATGCACGTTCATTATTTAAAATAACACTGAGGTATTTAGTAGAATTTCGTAAAATATTTTACGTAACACTTTGCAGGGACATTACTTTATGTTATTTGAATTGTATATAGCTTACCTTTTACCATCAACTTTTATTAAAAAGCAATTCCGAGAAAAACCACAAGATTTACAATACTTCGCAGTTAAAGAATGTTGCAAGATTTCGTAACTTCTCCACTTACGCCTGTCACAACCTTATCAATAATCATTTTCTTATGAAACAATAAACCTTCCCCGATCTCGGACATTACACACTTATCGATAGGTTCGTTATCGACAGGAGCAAATATTCACTAAAGACATTGTGCTACTAAACGGTCTGTTTATGTGTTTAGGACTTGGAGCCTGTGCATTTACATGTGCATTAAACGAAAGATCGATTAGCTCTGGAATTTATTTTTATTTAGAAAATAATGATTAAATAGAACACAAAGTTGATAAAACTGTACAAACTTTGGAAATTCGAGGAATTTTGCTCTAACATCGTATCTTTTAGGTAAAACCAACAAGTCTTTGATATCGAAAAAGAATTTCGGTGATATTTGACAAACACAAACAAAATATTGTCGCGTCTGAACGCACGTACATTGAGTAGAATGTCTCTGGGGATTTTCACTTCAAGAATTAGACATTCTCCTCTGATTTAATCCTGGTTACGTTTTAAGAATTGGTATCGAACTTTTTCGAAGCAAAATAAGCAAGTCTTAGTGTTCACCGTTGCTATATAACGGGAGTCTGCAAACTACGGCCCGTGGGTCGAATGAGCCCCGCGACACAATTTTATGCGGCACGGAAGACGTCGTTCAATATCGATAATTTAAGTTTCCTCATTTAAATTTTTTAAACGTAAATATTAGTAAGACATAAAGCAACTTAATTAATTGTTGAATTAGATAAACGCGCAATATACCAACAAGACATAAAATGTGCGTATAATCCGTCACCTATAAATACTTACTGTTTGGATTACCTCCTAAAAAAGTGGCGCAAGTAATCCAAAGGATCAAAAGAGGGTATATCATACCAATAGTTGCATGTGACTTAATTTGTTTCCTTTTTTCTCCGACCTGACGAACCTTCAGTTTTTCCCCAGCCCGCCAAGTCCTCAGTAATTTTCCTTCCGGACCCTATACGAAAAGTATTTGCCGACCTCTGCTTCAGAAGAATTCGCGAATTTTCTATTGATCCGTTTCATTAGTTTGTATGTGTCGCAGGCCTCTCAATTGTCGTAAAATCTATAACTTTTATCGCAATATCACTTCACTTTTCAAAATATTTGGATTAGTAAGTAAACAATTGCGGTTTTCGCTGATGGAGGACTACACTTTCATTTCTAGATGTGTTTACGTATTCAAAATGCTAAACCGATACTCTTGCCGGATTTGTTGGTATATCACTTATTGTTTAGAAATACCTTGCCTAGATTGATGTTGTAATTTCTGCTTGTTTGAAAAATGGAGAATCAATACGAACGTCTTCGTCAAATTTTAATTTATTGCCGCCGCAATGGAAAAAGGGGCATGTCAAACTTACAGAACAGAATACGGGTCAGTTAGTTCAAGAGGCATTCGGTCCCCTGTACGGGTCAAATTCAAGTCCGTGTCTAAAAATTGTTTGATACATTTGCTCCCTTCGTTAGGAGGCAGAAATTTCTTGGCTCCTTTTGCTGGACTGCTTCTTTTTCGTTCCAGGTCTAATTCGTCGGCGTTCACTCGATCTTCCCCGATTTGTTATAATTGGAGGATCCATTACAATTCCGAAAATTAGTTGGATGGAAAGATAGGTTTGGTTTCTTTGTACATTAGCCACGTTCACCACACTCAACTGTTGGTCAACAGTTGTAGGATTTATGGCGAACGCAGTACGCAGCAGCAAACGTGTTGAGACTGCAGCAAACACGTTAGCACAAATATCAAACTAATGACATACTCAAATTTTCGTAATAGTAAACCCTTTGCCAATCGCAAACAGTTTGACCTGGCTAACGCGGCCATTAAATCCTCATAAGAAATTCAACCCTGTGTTTTGCTTTTGATTTGTTTGAGACGTTTAGTCTCCTTGTGAGAAACAGAAGCTCTCCACTAACTACACCAAAACTTAAGAAAGGGAACGAACCACGTTAAATCAATCTTCAAGACAGCAGGCAGGTCTTCGTTTCCATTCAACTAATCTACAGAATTCGAAAACATCCTAAAATCTCCACCAAATTGGGAGAAAACAATCGAATCCCGACAAATCAGATTTCAAAAAAGAATCTACTTCTAACGAATATCGCAAACAATTTTTAGATAAAAATTTTAACATTTGCACAGGGTAAATGTGTAATTATAAAACTGCTTTCACCATTCGCAGACGCGTTTCGCGGTTATACTGCTCGTCAGAGCGACTTTGTAAGAAGTAGTTCCCATTTCCAGATAAGCACCATATATGCTAGTACGTTTGATGTTTGTATATATGAGAATTCAATAGAGAATTCCCCCAGTAATAATTAATAAGACGTAAATAGTTGCAAAAGATGCGCGTTTAAGTACATATTGTGGCAATCTCTTAATTTAATTCTGAAGGAACTAAATGTCTCGGGGACTAACAGACCCGACACCGCCAAAGAAAATTATATACCGTATAAGATGACGAAACTTCAAACCAGCAAATACTGTGAACACTGGTTGGCTAAATTTTCCTCTAATAATTTTAGATTCGAACATGAACAACGTTCAAATCGCCTAATCAAGATGGATAATGACCAAATCAAAGCAACAATTGACACGAGTCGTTATAGTACAGCACGTGATGCTACAGAAGAGCTCGATGTATCACACCGCATGTATTGAGAAGCTTTTAAGACAATTCGGTGACTGAAAACAATCCACTAACACCTACGATTTACTTAAAAGACAAAAATTATTATTATCTCAACAAGGTTAATATTTGGTGGTGATAAGTGCGTTGTTTAGATAAATATCAATCGGAATAGGCTAAAAAGGAAATAGGACGAAGCAGATAAAACAACATTCAAAGAATCACCCCAAAATTGATAACGAATTACAAAAAAATTTGTCTATTTTTGAAATTCTACTGTGCCACCAACCATCCAAAAACTAACCAAGCCGACAATACAATTCTAGAAAGATGGCTAGAATTTTTAAATCCTAAACTCGACAAAAATTGAGGGTTGAATGGGTTTCTTTTGTAAAACTCTTTATATGTCAGAAATTAAAATAATGATAACCATATCAAGTGTCCCCTTTTTCACATTTTTACAGATAAAAACCAGAACATTTATGAAGATGGAGCGTATGATATATGAATATGAAACAGAAATAATTACCTATTACAGATATTTATTTATTTAGTTATCTATACTAACAAAAAAAAAGATCGTATACTCTATCTATAACAAAAGGAATCCCGATGAGTAAATGAAACAAACGTTTTGTGTTAATATAGTTATCTGCAATATCTTTTACTACAGCTAGAACACATTTCTTAACTAGATCTCGAGATGTTCAGATGCGATGTAAAGCGCTACGAGGAATAGTTGTGAAATAAAAAAATAATACTTTTGGAAAAGAAATATTTATAACTCACTTCAAACTACTTACATGATGATGTAATTTTCAAAATAATGCCGGCAATGGATCTAATAGAAGCATTTATGATGTAATACTTGATTAATTAATTTAGATACTATCACAAAATAAACTGGTCATATAATACTGTAATAAATGACAAATAAAATAAGTATTTAAGAAATAATTTGTTAAAAACTCACCCAACAAAACAACTATTTACTCGATCACCGTCGACGCAAACTTTAAATCTCGCAAAAATCGCCCGAAATATACTGGTACTGGCACCAATAAGATCTAGTTATATTTTATTTGTACCCGAGTAACCACTGCGCACCACTGTTAGCACTGGTGGAAGTTTCATTGCCTGATTGAGTCAATTTCAGGCCGCGTGTATCTTTTACGTTTTAAAACCATTAACATAAAGAGCGCTCTTTTCACCGTTTGGTAAAACCTATCGTAACGATTCGCGGAAAGCGTACGTCATTTGTAATATATTGCAAACTTGCGATATGAGATTCTTCGCCATAAGAGCGCCCCGGTGCTCCCCCTCGAAAAGACTACCGCTTATTATAATAATTATAACTTCAACCTTTTCCGTCTTAAATATTGTGTCGTTTACGACTCGTTCTATGCCTTGGTAAATTTTAAATTTTGACGCTGCTAATCGCATCGGCGAGATGAGATTGCAACGAACCTATTTCCCGGGAAGATTGCGTTTAACCAATTCCGGTAAGTCGGATCGCTCGCCTGAAGGTTTTGCTTCTTATTGTTACAAACTGTCTCTCCATTATGATAACGGAGTTTGAGTAAATAACAAGAAACATTTTACCAAATTATCCGAATACCTTCCTAGTAATCACCATGGGTACCTGAGCAAAATGACCTTTTGGAGAAATATCATAAACCTTTCCCCATTTTAGCCCAAAAGAAATTACAAAAAGCAATAAAATTTAGATCAACATCTTCGGGCTTGCAGGTATCCTTTGATAACAGTGACGTTTATGTTTAGGTAAAATACCGAATACGTTTAGAAGAAGTAAATACCATATTAAGCTTCTCTTCAGCTTACAAGAAGATTACAAAACATTACAAATAAATATTTTCTTACACAGCCCTCAGCACGCTCACCGTTGCAAGATATCGTTTTAAGGTATTCCTGTAGCATGTCACTACCCCGGAGAAAAATCATACACCCCTACTACAGCATGTTACCACCTTGGAGAAAATGTAAAATTCACCTACAATTACGTGATAACATTACATAAACATACATTTTATTACATAAATGATTATTCAATGAACTGGCAAAATATACCGTCAGACAATGAAGGAATACCGCGGAAGGAGTGGTGGACCACAAATTAGAACAGATTGAACTGGTTGAAAATATTGTTCAACAAACTCATATCCAAATTTTAAACAACTTGGAACATATCATTAAATTAATACGTTTGGCGAAGATCCTTTTGAATTGTTTAAAATTTCTTCCGATCATCATGTACATTCCATTAGACCTTAAATTGGCGCCCCTTTATGTATTAGTCGTCTTCCCTCGAGACGGTGACATGCTACGATAGGGGAAGTTCTCTCTTTTGCAAGGTGGGGACATGCTACAGGAATACCTATTTTTAATTCTTCGATTATTCAGATCACGTTTTGGGAGAAAAAATATATACTATAAATAAAAGCTGCACAACGCAATTATAATATTCTTACTAATAATGTCAGTTTATAATAACTCAGACACTGAACACGAAGTCATGAGTTCGATTCCACACACCCTCACTAATTCCGAGGCGTTCTTTCGAGCTGCAGGTGCACCCACTCATTGAAAAGGAACACCCCGAATTTTTTACCTACCTTCGATTCTATAGCCGAACTCAATTTGAACTCTTTATGGACTGTAATGGAATATATGATGGTAACACTAACACTGTAGTCTTTAATATCCAATCTATACAATTCAAGAGGCCACAAGAAACAATGCACGCATGACAACTTGTGCTACAAAAAGAACAAAATGTCATCAGAAAATTCCAATGTACCCCATATACTCAACGGCGAGAATATTACGTTACTAATAGAAGCAAGCATGAGGTTCAACGAGAAGAACCATTTCGGCCAATATGTGACAGCTCCCATCGTCATGATGAAGAATGACCCTGCGTTGCTAGTTGTTTTATCCTATTTTTCCAAAGATGTCTGGCAAACAAATGGTTATATGTCATTGAGAATTGATCGTCTTACAAGCCTCTAGTGGCACTATAGCCACTTGTCCATTTTTTCCAAAAGAACATGCGAGCATTTAGTTCGAAGTGCTTCTTGCGCGAAAAACTTTTATTGGGTTTGGCTCCTCTTGGAGCACGCACGCTCTCGACTGCTGCTTGCTTTCGGGCTTGTACGTACAGATATACAGTTCGTCAATTTTATAGATGATCTACACTGGTTTTGCGCGATTGTATTTTTTGAGCTTGTCTTCGCACCAATTGACACGATACTATTTTTTAAACAATTGTCAAATTATGCGGGATTCAACGCGAACAAATGGGTAAATGTTCATGCGATATCTTGTGTATGCTTGTCATACTAATGGTATGCCACATGACGATCTTGCATTATCAGTTCGCGCCCAGCATCGATGTTTTCTGGCAGAATAACCGTTTCTGGGCGACCTTCTTTAAATTCATTAAATCAGTGGGTTTAGATGGTGCTTCATCGCCAAAAGGCGAAGTGAATTGATCGATGCACTATTGTTGAGATCACATGAAAATTTTCACGATTTAATTCCATTGTTGGGTTTCGATGAAATTTGGAAGTCGCCCGAACAAAGAAAAATAATTAACGCCAGTTTGACGAAATATTCTAAATACGTTTACTGCCTAAAAATCCAATCCCACCAAAAATATGTCAAATAGGACTTAGCAACACTAGTGTTGCTAGTCCCGAGTACCTAAATAGCACCCCCATCTTAAGGAGATGTGCCGGTCAACTGGAGTTGCACGGGTGCTAAGTGAGCAGAAAACAGCCCATTGGACAAGACACTTCATGGAATACCATTCCCACGATTCCCTCAAATACGCCTCAACAAGAGGCAATGGCAATGCAAGAAGGCAGAACGGAAACATACCAAATGGTAATCTTTGAAAGTGGTAGCTTCGTAGCTAGCACCAGCGTAGTTAGAATAGTTTTGGAGTGAGATTTGAAATAAATTAAGGGCAATGGTAAAATTAAGACAGCTACTAAATAAGTGAATGAAAATGGGAAACAAAATTGAAGATGTACAATTCATAAAAGAACCGATAATATGAAAGAAGAACTACGTATCAAGCATCAGTAACAATAAGGAAGAAGAAAGAAGAAGAAAAGGGGAAGAAAACGAGACATCAGTGAAAAAATCGCTTAATGATGCGTACGAAAGAAATGGAAATGCTGTATAAAACGTTAAGGGATGATCCGCACTGAATGGATAAATACGATATTCAGCAAAACATCACGATTTTGTTTGGGGATTGATGGTAGTAGTAAAAGTATGAGACGATAATGTGGCGATGTTTATTTGAGATTTGAGCACAAAAATTGACACTCTTCCACTCTTCCTACTGCTACATATATCTACAAGGTCTTTCTAACACCGTGTTTTCGTAAAGAAACGTTTATATAACATGCCAAACTCGCTTTGTAGAAGGTGGGTTTGAATCATAGTTCGCACCGTTTCATTCAACGCTGACAGGAATTGCTGAAGTCAAGTTGCCCCATGAAAAAAAAAATAAATTACCTCTTTTTCCGATGGCCAGATGTTTCAGCGAGTGTATTCAACATCAAACATTCACTAATGAAGTTTTCCTTATCTCTTACTGAGTCTGAAATTTTCATCATTTGTACCTAACTGAGAGAAGTATTTACAAGGATAACAAGCGTAGGTTTGATGTAAACAAGAATTTTGATCTCAAAAGGAGTATGGATTCATTACATTAGCAAGGCTACCATCGCTATCCGATATTGATATCACATCTTTTTATAATAGAACAAGTGTTTATAAAAATTTTTGATCTACACAATTTCTTAAATCACTGCTAGCACAAATTATAAAAAATAAAGAAAGAATGGCAGCTAATTTTGTATGCTCCAATAATTAAATTTTTGAATTAGTAAAGTATCTACTATTATTTAAAAACGGAGTAACCTAATTACCAATCTATGCTTTACACTGTAGGTGTTTCCTTGCTATGCAGTACATCTGCATGGATTCCTTTACCCAATTTTGTGCTCGTAACTCTCATTATGATAAGGATTGGTAAAATTGGTAAATTGTATTAAATAAGTTTAAATCAGATGCAATTGGGTAATATTAAGCACTACCAGTTGTTTCTTCTGAACTGAACTCCAGAGCATGGTGGTAAATGAGGTGTTGTTGTGGTTGTAGTAGTTGTAAGGTTGGAAATGCTGTCCAATAGAGCGTCTGGGTAGTTGATATTATATAAGAATTCCGGTATAATCGCTACTGAACATCGATACACGGAAGTAACTACGGGATAGAATAAAAGCAAAATTCGATAGAGCAGAAGACGAGGCGCCAATGGAAGCAATGGTTGAATCAAGTGAAAAAATTACTAGTCATTGTTGTATACGAAAACAGTCTAAGAAACGAGCAAAGATTTCCACAGAAGAAATAGTTGCATACAGTAGAAACAAAGGCCGAAAGAGAACGAAACAACAATGCCAAAAATTGCTTAGTAAAAGACACAAGAACAACGAATCTTGCATGGAAGAATTGGCTGAGCAAAGTGTAGGAATAGCAATATTTATTGATCACGAATAAATGTGAAATACACAGAAAAATAAGCACATTTGTAAAAGAAATACCTGGATAAAATGAAAACAAACGGCTAGATAGAGAAAGAAACGTCTACAAAAACAGTGGTTCACTAAAGAGAGAATAATAGGGAAACTGATAAGATTAGACAAAATGGAAGTGGATTAATGATAATAATAATAATAATAATAATAATAATAATATTTTTTTAATGTAATAAAAATTGCAATAGAAATCAAAACAGTCAGTAATAGAAGACAAACCAAAAAAAAAAATTAATACAAATAATATTACAAAATGTATACACGACATGGACGTTTTAAAACAACTTTGGACAAACAAAAAAACAATTTGAAATGAATTAAAATTGTTACAATTTAAAAAGTCGTTAATTGAGTAGCATGCGTTGCCCGTCTGATATTTCCTTAATATTTTTGAAAATTTGTTATTGGAGAGACACTGTATTGTTTGCTTGCATGATTCATCCCTTTTAAATTACAGAGGGCCCTTATTGCTCTGTTTCTTTTTTTTTTTTTTTTTTGAGAACGAAAATGCGTTCAGCTCCTGAAGCCATTCCCCAAATCGTAAGCCGTAGATAGCCACACGACGGAAGTTCGCAAAATACGTGTACTCCACATGGCTCATTTGAAAGAAATTCAAAAGAAAGGATGACGTTTGAATAAAAAGCGAAACATCAAAAAAGAACAGCAAATCCACTCGTCTTCTGAACATTAAAACGTCGAAAGGAAATGTAAATTAGAAGTAAACGTGACGTCCAAAAATAATTCTCAAAATAGCATCAAATTGTTTTACCCAATATACATATTTACGAAAGCTCTTTTCATCCCTCCCTCGCGTCCTTCCTTTCGTTTCGTTAAACAAAAATGTCGCACAACGAAGTGTTACTAATTTATTCCACCAACAGGATCTCGAACAACACAATCATTGCGCCTAACATCTCTCTCCTAATTGATTTTTCTAATCATCCAGAGGGTTACGGATCGAATTTATGAGCACCGCGCCGCTTACCCCCGGGTCCCATCGGGGATGCGTCGATAAGCTATCCGAAAGCTGTCAATGACTCGACTACCTGAAACGGAAACGCGCATCTCTTTGGAAGGAAGGACAAAGCACATGCTTCTTGTATCGTTAAGGGCGTCTTATCTACCGACGAAATCAGAAAATCGTTTCTGGGAAAAGTCGAATCGGCGAGAAGAAGGAATTCCTGATATTAATTTAGATAGAACGCGTATTCGATTGATCGGTTAATAGGATGAAGATGATTTGGCTGTATTTCGTTATTGTTTCTTATTATTGGGTTTTGCTATCCTGCCAGTTGAGGTACTTTGGTCTTTGACCATCGACGATCTAGGCGAAAGTTGAACAAAACAAGGTAACTTTAAAATGAACATATTGGATTCCTCTGGGAATCTGCAATAATAATAGTCTTGATTCCAATACTCTTACAAAATAATTTTGACACATATGCTTTTTCTGTAGATATCGTAACCTTCATGGAACTTAAAATATGTTAACTGAAACGTACTGGCACGGTTCTTTCAGCAACTTCATTTTGGACAAAATGTCTCACCTGGCTTTATGAAACCCGCGCAACACCAACAGGGATTTTAGCCATTATACATGAGACCCTTATACAAACAAAATAAGGATACTTCATCGAATCACACGCCACTGCGTCTAAAGCCATTAAAATTGCGGCGAGATTCATAATTAAGTGTGACGTGAATAAGTAATTTAAAACATCTGTTGGTCGTAATTTTTATCTCGTTTCTTACTCGATCTCGTGCACTGTAAATACTTTCATTTGCAGTAATTGTAATTACCATTGCTATATTTAGCGCTTTAATGGTGCTTTTGTTGGAAGTTCGTTTTCTTTCGAACGCGATGTATCAAATTCTTTTGTAAGAGATAGAACAGTAAGCATCGTACATACAAAGAATAATGGAACGTTGAAGCATGAAATAATTAATTACGACTAAAAATAAGTAAACTTTGTTTCTCGTTCTGTAGAAGACGTTTTAATTTTATTCACTGCGTTCCTTCGGTGGGAAACTTTTAAGATTTCTAAGGTATACCAGCTATTTCTACCAGAAGCTCACATCCTGGAATCTACTTTTATAATAATTAATTTATTAATTATAGAAACGCAATAAAAGAACATGAATTCATATAAATGTCGTTCCGCTTGTTTATATTTAAGTATACTTATTCATTCATCACCTTGAATTTCAAGATAACAAAGTCAGAAGTGCTTAACCTTTCCATTTGCGGTTATATAAGTTTCTCGTCTTTGTGTTTGGCACGTACATTTTATTTCTTCGTATTCCCTCGTATCTTCCAACTCAAGCGTAATTTCAGTTAGCCAGAATTTCAAATTTCGTTTACATAATAAGATGAAATGATGACGAATAAGGTGCTAAATAAAGTTCTTATCAAAATTTTCGTATTTGACAAATTTCTTATTAAAGAAATATTGACATAAAATTTACCAATTAAGAGGCATCTTCTCTTTCCATCTATCCACAACTGACTTAACTTTGAAAATGGCTACTTCAGATTTGAGAAATATGTAGAAAAAACATCAAATTGCTTGCCGCCATTCGTAAAATTAAGAGTTTTGAACCAATCGATATGCTCTCCAAGCTATTGCCAGAAATTCTGACACTTGGCTTGTCAGTCTTTATCTCGATCTCTTCCTCTATTCGATCTAAGGTCCTTTCCTTCGTGAACCACGTATCCATTCAGATTTACTTTAAAGGATGAACCCTTCTAGATCATTGCAGAACACCACGGTTAGATATTCAGGAACAAGTTTTTCATAGAAACTTATGCGCATTGCCTTTCAGGAAGGTACGATGAGTCATTGGCGCATATCATAAAACGAAGTGGTCTCATGCTAGATCCTTGCAGAACACCCAGCATAAATATCCAGGAACAAGAATTTCTTGCAAATTTCTCCACATTGTCTTTCAGGAAGGTATGATGTAATCGACTATCTTTGTATTCTTTTTACTTGCTGAACTTCAACCTTTTTAATCAACACGCTCTAATTTTGAAAGCGACTACTTGCAATTTGGAAAGGATGTGGAAACTGAGCTAAATTACTCGAGATCTTTCGGGAAAATAGTTCGGAAGTTCCGATACAACTTTTCCAATTGTGAAGGAATGTTTAAAAGGTGCGACAAATTGTGGCATCTTCAAGAAAAAAATGCTAATGGCAACAATCTGTAGAAGTCGGAAAAGAATACAATGATAGAAAGTTTACACTACGGAAAATACTTAAATGCCAAGACCGCTAAAGTTTTACAGAAAATTTTGAAAACAAGTAAATTGAATTTGAAACAATTTGCTAATTTACTAAAAAGTTTTGAAAATGTTGAAATCAAAATTTTTCGAACTCTCAGAGATCGTACACTAGATTTGTAAGAATTTAGCGCCTAGACATAAGGATATAAACATTCGGAAATCGGAATCAAATTTCTAATCAAAAAACCAAAAAAATGCTTGAAAATTCTACGAAATTTGCTTTCGAAAAAATTAATGTAGGTTATATTGTAAACATACAAGAAAAAGCAAGCTCTTGTCGTAATTATTTACATATTTATTTAAAATACAAATCTGTACACACATATTTCGTACAAAACATCATCTGTGTAAACTGTACAGTTATCAGTACATGTTATGTGTAACTGTTCTACACAGAATAGAAATAAATAATTGCGAAAAAGGATGTTTTTCCTCGGATCTTAATGTGTATAATTTGAATTATTCGCAAACTCGTGAATCTTATTTGTTAGTTTAATCTGATAAATTTGCGAACTTGCTGGAAAATATTACTGTAAGTCATGGTAAAAGATTAAAACCCCTGCAAGTCTTTCGGAACTAACAGAATTTCTGCAGGTTTGAAAAAGATATCTTTAAAACCTTAAAAATAATCAAGAGAGTCTTAAGAAGGAAAATATCATTTTTTAAAAATTAAATAGACAATCTTGAAAAATTGTAGATATAGAATATCAGGATGTTTATTTTTCGATCGATTCTAAAGGGTCAAAGGAGTTGTGCAGGAGTTTAAAGCCTTAAGAAGTTTGTATTAGGGGTCTATCAATCTGTTAAAATTTTTTTTAAATATGGCAATTTTACGAAAAATTTTTTAAAATTTTCAGAAGACTAAAACGTCGTATGGAAATTTTGGAAAGCTGAGCCTAGACCTGGAAATGTGAAAATATACTTCAACAAATTTTGAAGAGTAAAATTTCTAACTGAGAAGATGTTATAATAAAGCTTAACATATTTTAGGTAGTCTTGAAAATTCTGGTAAAATTTAAAACCATATGAAATTTTTATTTGGATAAACTCAACTATAAAGTCTATCATTCAACTTTTGAAAATGTGAGAATCATATGAGAACATTACTAAAACATTCAGAAGAGTGCAAAGTTGTCCAGAAAAATGTAAATATTTTTAATAATCTCTCCAATCCTAATTCAAATATCCAAGTGAGGAACTTTGCAAAAAGGTTAAAACTTTTAAGAATTTTGTAAAATTTAAAACCATAAGAAATTTGAATTTGGGCAAAAATCAACCTACTTAGTTGCTGATTGTTGAAAATATGGAAATTATATGAAATATTTGCTAAAACTTTAATGAAACTAGGAAGTCGTATAGAAGGTGAGCAATGATTTTTGGGATTTAAAAAGAGTTTGCAAAAGAAGTTTAATATTTGGTAAAAAATTGTTTCAAGCCTTCTAAAATTGGAATCGTAAGAAATCTGCGCTTGGAAAAATTGACAAAGGTATACCAACCTGCCGACAAGATTGGTAAGTTTAGAAATCATCTTCTAAAAATTGTAGAAATCTAGACTTAAAAATGGGACAATGTACATACAGGGATTTCGGCAATTTCAAATAAATCGTATTTCTAACTGAAATAATTTCCTAGAGAAAACCTAACTGTCAAATGGTTGAAAAATTTTGTAAAAATAAGACAAAATCATAATTCCAATCCCCATTAGAGCTATTATTATTATAATTATTATTAAAGCTTAATTTTAAAACTAGCGACTCCTAGTTTAGAAAAGATTTTCAAAATCAGTTGAGATCTTCAAAATGTCTTCATCTCAATAACGTCAATATCTTCAAAAATTTATACCTCGCATAATTTTAAGAATGACGGCCTCAAAGTTGGGAAGGATACAGAAAGAATGTTAGATATTTCGAGATTCGTCCTTCTCGAAAGTAGTTCAGTTAGAATCAAAAGTCAAATCGTCTTAACTCTAGCAACGCCATTGGATTTATCTTAATAGGCGCACAATTAGCTTAAATTTGAAAATGCCAACTTTAGATTTGAGATATGAATGAATTATAGAAGAGATGTTGAGTTGCTTGAGGTCTTTTTTACAATAATGCATCCAGGGTAGAAATTTGAATCCTTCTGGCGCTAAAATGAACTTCAAAGGTATGTTCAAAGGTAAAGCTTTCATTTAATTTTGAAAATAGTAACTTCAAATGGGAGATATAAATTTTATTGCTATGTCTATCCATCGTTTTAAGGTCGGGAACAAGTTTGCTTTAAGGCTTCTAGTCCTCTGATGCAGGAAGGGGATGAATATGGATCCCGACGGATCTGAGAGCCAGCTTTTTTGTTAGGGTCGACAATGACTACCAAGATCCACCAACGTCATCCAGGTCGCAGAAGTTTTCCTATTGACGTAGTACCTCTTAGGCCCACGATGAACTAAGACATGGGTTGATCCGGGCTCAGGTGAGCTAGTTGGCTTACCACTGAATTATCCGAAGAACGTCATCACCATCTCAAGCATATATACTTTAAATCGCTTGACATCTTTCAAAATTTACAACCCGCTTCGTTTAGAAATCTGTATATTTAGACTATACTTAGAATGGTGGATATTTGTGAGCTATATTTAAACATTACTTAATATTCTGTTGATAACGATATTAACATATTTAAAGAAGGAATTGAATTACCCTTTTATGCACGTACCAGGAAATTTGCTCATTTATTAACTGTAAACAGAAAATATAACCACACAGATAAGGTTTAGGAATGTTTCAATTCTTAATATTTCTCATATACTATTAGTAATCGGGATTTTGTAAATTATGCATCTCTTTACATAAGCTTGTACCAATACAGATATCTTTTCCTCATTCTATACATTAAAGAATATTTTTGCACTTTAGTTAGAACCGTCGTAATCGTAGATATAACATATATTTTGGTCAACCTAATATGTAAAATTGATCTTTCACGAAATGACAATCAGATAACTAAAGTAAAGCGTGTCAATGAAACTGGTACAGACATATGTTACTTACGAACATGTACATACCATAGATATACTAATTGTGCCACATTTGTAGTTGAATGTGATTGTTCCAAAAGGTAAATACTTCGATTGGAATTATTATCTTTAATTCGACCCGTAAGCATTAATGTTTACAGTTACGATATAAAAATATCAAGGTTCATTTTGCAATTAAACGCAAGTATGCTTTATGATATTTCCTTTGTTGCAAAAAGTGGTTTGAAAGTCGACCAGCGGGGTTCTCGTTTCTCTAAGGAGGGTCTTTTCGTAATGGAAGCGAAAGGAAATGAAGGAATGAAATGTTTGTAGTGATCTAAAGTATCGGTCTGAAAGCGTTAGCCAAGAAAATTCCGGATTTAATTTACTTCTTTAGCAAATTTATTTTTGTTGTCCTTCTTGACCCAATATCAATGTTTGACTTTGGTTATAGTTTACGATCTCTTTGCTAGCCTTTCTCATCCTTTCAAGACTGTTGAAAATTTCAAGGATCTTGAGAAGTTTTATAATATGTAGCACCCTAACCCACATTTTGTGGTCGTTAGTAGAGGTTGATAAAAGGTGGTACCGAATGGTAGTAGCGTAGCGGTAGGGGCGTGAGTAGGGGTAATTTTCAACTCCTAGTCGATCTCGACAGTATCGCGAGAGAATCCAAAACGACAGTACGTTGCACGATGCACGCTAAAGAAGTACGCGGAGATGGGGCGCCCAAAAGGTGTAACGTTCGCTTCGAATGTGAATCAATATCTCAGACATTTTCCGGGATTAAAATATAGAAGTCCGCATATTTATTGCACAATATAGAATAGTGGATTACTAAGTCGCGATAGGTTTGAATATAGAAAACATTGTAATAGTAAACGCCATGTATTGCATTCAAGTAACAACATTTACAACATCTAGTATCTAATGAACACTTCCGTCTATTTTGGGCTAAGTACGTTCCCTCATGGAAGTTGCCGATATCTATGCAATTGCAATACAATTTGCCACGTGTTCAAGGTACAGTAAGAGAATGTATAAAAGACGAGTTGAAAGATAAGAAAATCTACCTATTTGCGGATGAAACAACTGATGCTCAGGAACACAGCATCATTCATGTTGTGACGCGCCCTTTAAAACGTGATGGTTCACTAGTTTCATTGTTGTTATACAGTAAAAGGATTCAGAAAACTGATGCTGAAATCGTTGTCAAGATAATAATAGATTCGTTAAAAGAATTTTCTATGACAGCAACCCAAGTCACAATGTTCGTTACTCATGGTGTCGCAACAATGCCGGAAGTTGGTAGGATGCTGAAAATATGCTTCCCGACTCTCCTGTATATAACATGCCTCATAAACGCATTTCACCTCGTAGCAGAAACCGTTCGAAAGAAGTATCCGATGGTGGATAACTTAATAGCATCTACTAAAAAGTGTTCATCAAATCTCCCTAACACATCCGTGTATTCAAACAATTACAACAGTAGAAACTTACTATCAGAAATATTTTTCACAAGTGAAAAATATCATTTTGAAAATTGATTCAAATGATTCTGCAGCAGTTTGAGATAATTATTTCGTAATTGTACGTCGTAACTGGTGTTTGCCCAGACTAGTGGAAATTAACAACCAATGTTTTCTATTTTGTGCTTACTCTTTAATTTGCTACAAGCAGTAGTATATTTTCGAAAGATGGGAAAAATTATGGAGATATTCTTAAGAATCATGTCATTTGCAGAACGAAACAAGTTTAACGGGAAAGAGAAGGCTGCATGTTAGCACAGTTCTTAAGCAGATCAAGAAGTCATCGCATGAAAATCATTTACTCATAAGTCAAGACGAGTCGCGTCCTTACAGCGCAAAAACACTCATCCTAGCGACTAATTACAAAGTAAACAAAGAAACTTGTTTCACCGCTCAAGAACCCGTCGAATTCGCTGTGTCAATAATCGACATCGCCTTTTAGAGAAGCGATTCCTTTGTTATACATTCGAGCAAAAATTATAAACCGAACAAAGCAGAAAGAAACCGCAGAAAGAGAAAAAAGAACTAACGAACGACCAGGAAAGAAAAAGAGCAAAGGAGCGAGAAGAAGTCTGGAAGTCTACGAGCAGGCCCGCGCGCGCGATCCCAGGCCTTTCGGGCCGCGGTTGTCCGAACACCACGAACCGTCTGTGGCAATGACTCAACAGTTACGTGGACAAAGTTACCCGGGGATTGACTAAACTGCATTCCAAAGAAAGAACGCCGGTCACCGAGACCTGTCTCTCGGATCCCTCTCGCCGCGAACTCCGTTCTGCCGCCGTTGACCCGCCGCGTGATGGATATAAAAGTTGCCCCTCTGCAACCGTTCGTTTTCTTCCAGCGTTCTCGGCTGCTGCAGAAACCTTCGATAATCACGAGAATTTATGCTCCCTGTTGCCGGCTACTGTTCACCACATCGGTTCTGTTTCAACGTTAAAACTCGTCGCAGGCTCGTTAAAAGCGTGAGAGTTGAGAGAAACTGGTTGTTTTGTTTTTTTTTTTTTTTAGTTTTCATCTAGAATGTAGGTTTGGTTCGAAATTTGTACGCGCATGGATTTTCATTGAGATCACTTCTTCGGAGTCTCGGACAGTAAATATGTAATTAATTAAACGCAATAGTACATGACGTGATATTTCGTTATTTATTATATAGCATCATCAGACTAGAAAATACAAATTAAAACAATCAAAGAATCGTCGCAGTAATAGCTTTGCCTTCATTCCTGATGTACTGAGAGTTAAATTTTAAAAACATATACAACTAACTACGGTCCATTTAACTTGATTATCGTGAGTTTGAAAATGTTTAAAATTTGTTAAGGCGGGGGTGTAACATGTATAAGCAATGTAGGAAGGTTGTTTCTGTTCTCTGTTGCGGATCACAGTGTGCTGAAACATCCAGACATAGGTGAGGTTGGGGCGAAAATTTCAAAGATTTGATAATATTTCCTAGAAGAGGCACAAAAGGAGAGACAGGGGAACCATTATATGAAAATATATGCGAAGATACTATTTTTTATTTTTAGGACAAGCCAGATACAGTAATGTCGCCTTATAACGAACTCGGTTATTGCAAACTTCCGTTTATAACGAATTAAAGTCTAAGGTACAAACTAAAGTATCATTAAGCATATGTTAGATTTTTCGCATATAACGAACTTTAATTTTTTAACTTTTCGGGTATAATGAACTTTAAACGGTATTTTAGGGAGTAATGAAGGATATTATCCATAGTTTAAAAGTCCATTATTGTCGACTTCTTCTTTGGAAAATGGTAAATTTTATTGATAGGGGCGTGAAAAATTTTACTATCAATATTTTGAATGCAATACGCTTAATTCATATGGCATGGCAGGTGGTATCAAAACAAATAATTTTTAATTGTTTCAA
This sequence comes from Chrysina gloriosa, assembly GCA_038088585.1. Taxonomy (NCBI): domain Eukaryota; kingdom Metazoa; phylum Arthropoda; class Insecta; order Coleoptera; family Scarabaeidae; genus Chrysina; species Chrysina gloriosa. The sequence continues at coordinate 20,341,156 of CM076093.1, read as the reverse complement.
ACAAAACGATTCCCTGAAAATTGAGAATAATTTTGATTCACACTATGGCCTGCCGTTGGTCGAACGGCTGAGGCGAATTCAACAGGAAGATAATGATAATGATCTTTGAGACAATCTTCTTTATAATGAAAATGTTTTCAATGAATTTGTCCATATTGATGACAATCTTGCGGCTGTCGAATACCTAGATGATGATACTTCTGTCGCTTCTGTGTCTTCTGCAATTCACATTGATAATGATGTGGAGGAGGAAGATAGAGATGAAAAATCTGTGAGTAGGGAATTGATACAAGTTCGAACCACATCAGAAGCACTTCGATATATTGACAACGTTCGTCATTTCCCTCAGTCGCGAAAATTCCACAACGTGAACTCGATCGACTAACCAAAATAGAATTAGAAATTAATTCATATTGATGATATTCTATTTGATGGTTGTACATATGAGAATGCAATTCAGAATTCCCTCAATATCTACTTAAATGCGCATTTTTGCAGCTATTTACTCGTACAAAATTCAAAAAGTCAAAAGTCGCACTGATGATCGGTATAATCGTGAAACTCGTATGCGAATGGTAAAAGATTGCATATTCGTTTTAAAAAAATAAAACAATCTAACATAAGTGATTTTTCAAAATAATAACATAAATGTATATGTCTTACTAAACGTAGTATGTGCCTGCTTGAAGTATGTATGACCTTATATGTTGGTATGCATTAATAAAAAGAATGAACTTCTGATATTTATCGTTTATTGAAAAACTTCGCTTATAGTGAACCATTTTGGTCGGTCCCTCGAGGTTCGTGATATGCGGATCTTAGATGCACCTGTTGTCCATTTTATGCAGATTGATTCAAGTATTAATCTTTTGTGCCAACTTTTTCGCTATCTAATATTGTGGGTTCAGAGAAATTGAAAGAGTGATTCGTGTTTGCGGTATATGTGCACAAGGCCATCTTTAACTTTTTATTCCAAGTAAAGCATTTCTGCAATCTAAGTTGTGATTCTGAATTCGTTTTTTAGGTACTGTTTTGTCTATCCCACATATGTTGCGTCCCACATTTGGCAGTCCAATTTATAAATTAGATTGCTTTGTAATGACATCGGTGTTTTTGTTTTTAAGGGGGTGAAGAGGGGAATTTTTGTGTTATAGATCGCAAATATGTCTATTTTGTTATTTAAAATTACTTTCAAGTTTTCACCGGGTCCTTTAATGTAAGGGAAAGAGAAATATTTACTACTTGTATTCAGTTCATTGCTATTCACGTGGCGCACTATTCCATTGCTATGTAATAATTTATTGATCAATTTGAGGGGATATTGGTTGAATCTTAATATACTTTTAATTACAGTTATTTCCTCGTTATGGAACTTTTGACTACTTAGATTTAATATTCCATATTTTAGGATTGTGGCTGTATTGATTTTTTGTTTTATTGGCTGTTGTAAATTAAAAGTTAACAATCGACTTAAAAAACGACCTAAAAGGACCAATTCAGAATCAGAACGTACTTAGATTGCAGAAATGCCTTACTTGGAATAAGAAAGTCAAAGATGACAGCCTTGTGCACAAACACCGTAAACACAAATCATTCTTTCAATTTCTCTGAACCCACAATACTAGATAGGGGAAAAAATGGACACAAAAGATTAGTATCTAAATCAATATGCATAAAAGAAACAACAGGTACGTGCAATTTTAGACAGGACATATCTGGCTTGTCTATTCGGGTCCCTCAAAAGCTTGGGAACGTCATCAGAGTTTTGGACAATTAACTACACAAATTTTGGAAATAACTAATTCAATTCTGGAAGAGATATGGAGAGGAAATGTTAAAGTGTTTATATACCTTTTGGGATTTTCATATTTTAGAAGCAATTCGGCTAAAAGCAGAACTCGAACTTCATCAAACGCTGGAATCGTCATCAAAGTTATTTTCCACACCAATGACCAAATGTGGAGAAGCGTCGAACTTTGGTGTGGAAGGTCCCGGGGTCTATTCTCGATCAGAGTGGTTGCAATAATGTCGGCTTATATTTACAAGGTATAAGGTAACGTCCGAGACTTAAAGCCGTGTCCATGGTGGATGCCTGACAAGCTCGAAACTTAGGCAAAATGGTTCCGAGAATTTAGGAGAGGAAGGAATGAAAGAGGGGGCGATGAAGTAATATTCACAATTCGCTACGTTTTCCATCAACTTTAAGCATGGAAGAGATCTTTCCATTCCTTATTTCTGGAGATCAGAGAAGAACGAATGGTACCAGTGTGCCAAGTTTATTACCAGATCCTCTTTTCCCATCCAGGATCAAGCACATAGTCCTTCATTTCAAACCGTGAATAATAACGTCCTGTACATCCACTGAAGCAAAATTAGTACGAAGACACCATTCTTGCCTAGACTTTGACTTTTCTCTTCTGCTTCTTTTCTTCCTCTTAAAGCTTTATTGTTGCTATTATTAGCTATAATCTTTTTACGATTTTTGTGGTCTCAATATCTAATTCTCTAAAATTGCATCGGAAACTTTAGCTTTGGGGATTTTGAAATTGCCTTTCAATTTAACTTTATCATACCCAAATCAGGAGAATGTTACCATACCCTTTCTTTACTTAGGATTACTGCCACGTTTCATTCGTTGAATCTTAGATTCTCTAAACTGAATCATATACCAGACAACGTAGTCTGTTCTGCAAATTGTGGTAAGTGATACCTTGAATAAACCCATATTTATAAGAATTTTACGTTCCAGACACATTTTTTTATTATTTTGCCTCAAGAATTGTATCATTTACAATTCTCAAAATCGTACTATTTATACGAACGACCGAGCTGCGGTCATAAATTTAATCAACAACTTGGAGGATCATCAATCAATATCGACACTTAAAGTAATTATCCAGATTCCATATCGATTTAATGCATTAAACATCGGCCTTTTCTTGCGGATAGAAACCGCACGCTTAAATAGAAAAAAGTATACCTACCTGTTAGAGATCTGTGCTGACCGTAAAAGGATTTTTAGAACGAGAGAAAAGAGAGGAAAAAGGAACATTTATTAACTAAGCCTGTCGTGTTGACAATTTACCTGTTTTGATAACTTACCTGACCGGATGAATACCTCTCTTACACCGGGCTGCAAGTATAAAAGTGTATCGGTGTCGGTCAAATGCCTAGATCTGTATGATATACTGAGAAAACTGGGTTTTAAGTTCTGTACTTGTCGAATAGAGTAAACGCCAAGTCGATATTCTCAGATATTAAAGTGGTTCTAGATATATTGCAAGAATTCTAATTGCAGACAAGAATGCATTAGATGTCGATCATATTAATAATTTTTTGTACTGGATGGAACTTAATACACTTCGACTACATCAAGGTAGATAAATTTTTCGCAAAGAAGAAAAACCTAATCTTCAATAGTGTGTCTAATTTTCCTCATGCCTATTACACTTGGTAGCAAAACTCAAGACAGTTCATATTTCTCAGAACAAAATTGTAATTTCCTAATCAATTCAATGTGCTGAACAGGAGTAAGACTAAGAAAAGCTGAATTGCTTATGGTTTCTTTGTCATATGTACGCTTTTTGAGAAAAAATCTATATACATTTCTAATGCATGTTCAGAATACCTCGAATCTCTTCAAAACTATTGCTTTCTTGTGGCCAATCGTTTGTAATGAACAAATAGAGCATCTCTGGTGAGATAACAATAGTCATCCAGTATTGGCCCTGGTACCGTTGCTCCATCTTGTCAATGTCCTGATGACAACATGAGCCCTTCTCATCACTGATCTGCTTCCAGTAATCAGATATGAAATTCAACTAGTAGCCCAGAAAGTAGATCTCTAAGAACATGTTTCAGTCGAATTCACGAAACAAAGCGAATATATTCCCGACCAATTCCTTGCAGTTTTTGGCCTGGTCTTTCGCCAGGACAGGAACTTTGCAGCTATGTGACAGAACACATACCAAATCTCTTTGTCTTTACTTCTAAGACCTTTTTTGAACTTGGTGTCTCCGAGAAATTATTTAATCTAAAGCACCACGAAAACACCCTCTTTAATTTTATCTTCACTGAGACCAGTAATTTTTTTCATACAGATACTGGTCCATTCTTATTCATGCCCTTTATCGAGTTCTTGATAAGGCTGATGTGTAAAGCAAAAATGATGATTTCGTGCGATTTTGCTATAAATTTGTTTCTCCAGCTTTAAAAGACATTCTTGGAGGCCGATCTCTACTAATCTGGTTATTGCTTCGTTGCCCATAGACAGAGAGAACAACAGTACTTTGTCTGTGTCCACTGCTGCAAATCCATAAACAGAGACCCCTTCAGGTCATCACACATCTGCCAACCATGTGTGCTATAGTTAATTATTATTATTATAAGTATTACGCGATAGCACCTATACAAGAATAAAACGTCAGTATCTCTGCAACGAGAGCCAATCGAGGTGATATTCGTGTTCAGCACATTATGCTCATTCAGGATTAGGTACTTTCATCTAAGAAGCAATTTCATTTTTGTCCAGTGTTGCCAACCTCAAAATTATAAAATTCCTCCTTTAGGTCTTCAAGCAGAGCCTTTATTTATATTATATCAAAAATTTCGTCCTTATTGTTCATATCCTCGAAGCTTGCCCACTACATGACTTTTTGTCTTCTCTTTTCCCTCCTTCTTTAGCTAAGTTTATTTTACTGAAACTTATATAAGAAAGTTTGTGTTGATAATGACCAAGAACTCTGGGTGCATTCTTTTATTGGTTTTCCTCGAACTTTTTGTGATGCTATTGAATTGTTGAAATCGAAAACCATGGAGCCTTTTTCTTGAAGAGACTTTCGCCAGTGTCTATACTTTTATTTTCCTGGTACCCAAACACCCACAGCCAGATTATGTCATCGTTTTGTCTGAGCATATTTTAGACACAGTCGCCGATTGATAACATGGATTACCCCTCGAAAAGTAATCATACATTAAATCTGCACTTTCTACAAACACAAAATTTCCATTTAATCGGTAATTTAATTAAAACAACGAGGAATCCGGCGCAATTATTAAAGTATTTGACTTAGAACCTGAAAATTCTAATCTTCCTAATCTAATTACAACAATACTTACTTAAAAAGGGAGCAAGGTGATACACAAAAGATTTTTTTATCTTATCGCCGCTGTTTACACTCCCACAAGGACAAAACCGGTCATCAAAAATGGAATTGCAGTAACAATAGTATAAATCAATGTGTACGCTTCCGGCAAATAGAGTTTATTGTTTCTCTCCTCTGTGAGTCTTGATATGGACGCTTAGCGGCCTATGTTACCGGCGTTTTTTAAAGAAAAGTGCTGAAACTTCAGTGTACGCTACTCGCCAGACTTAATGCTGTTGTTGATTCATCTCGTCAGCCTGTTCAGGTTCATAAAGGTTAGTAACTATTTTGATATTCAATGAGATATGGTTCACAGTACATATCATAAAATTTGGGACCTCACAAATACAGTAACGCATGGAGTAGAAGATCCGCATGTAGATGTATAGAATTTTTTCTAACAATACCCACGCGTGAAATAAAATTTTTAGTCCGAACAAGCATTAACACGCTCACTGCTAACTAAACCCATCGGGACAGCCAATAGTAACACAATGATGCGCCAACGCGTCAATGCGCACTCAACGTGTTAAGATAGCAACCTGAAGTATTTTCTTTTGATCCTATTTTCCCATCTTCTTCCTACTACCTACCGAAAGAGGGATATGTATGTGCTCAACATTCTCTTCTTCTTCACCTCCTCCTCTTTCTTCTTAGTCTTCTTCCTCTTCTCTTCCTCTGCCTTCTTAGTCTTCTTCTCCTCCTCTGTCTTCTTCTTCTCTTCCTCTGTCTTCTTCTTCTTCTTCTTCTCCTCTTTCTTTTTAGTCTTCTTCTTCTTAGTCGTTTTCTTCTTTTTCTTCGTATTTACTAATCACATTGCACATCACATTTGTTCATTCTGCTGCTATGTGTATCAGGTCCCCCTCAGTACCTACTTCTGGTCATTATTTGATGTTACGAAGCATGACTCCCTTTTTCTATCGACTCCTCGTCTGCCTGCCATCTTTCCTTCAATTATTGGGTGAAGAAACTGGCAATTCTAACTGCATTCCACGTGTCCTAGGAACGCCACATTTCTACATTTGGTTGCGATTAAAAGTTGGCGGCCCTTTTTATCAATCGCAATAAATTGTTCTTAGACTGAATAAATGCTTTCATCAAAGTTCTAACATTGATTTCACAGCAATCTTTTCCAGGGGCTCAGATAAAATGATTCTTACTTACGCTTATAATTCTCATCATAATGGTTCCAATTATGTGTTTCGATAACAAAATTATCATGTTCAGTAGAAACACACAAGGCAGGATTACAGTACCCATTATAATTCGCGAGTAATGCTTTCTTCTGAAGGTGAGAATTTCGTTGTCCAAGTACGTATATATATGGAAGTAAGATTCAAGGGGAGATGATGAAGGTTGGATCCATTTAGTTTGAGTGTGCTCTAAATCACAGTATTTTCACACTTTTCCTAGCGATCTTCTTCAGAGTCAAAAATCTAGTTTTTTATTTTTAACCCCTCCTCCGAGGAAATCAGCAAAAAGAATTTTTCTGCAAGACCGTAAGCGATAATTCTGGCGAGGAACATAAACAAAGCGGGTGTAATAATAATAATAATAAGTCATTCATTACCCAACAACCCAAGAGCCATTAACAGAGCAAAAACAACAACAAATAAAACAAAATACAGTATAAAATTTGCGATATGAATGTGCACACCATGCACTAAATGGTACAACAGATTAAGTATTGTACAAAAAGACAGAAAGGGTAAACTTAGATATTGTTCGGTAGCGGAAATGTTTATGAGGAGAACGAATCAATTTCAAGCCTATTTCGATTCCTAATCGTAATGTAATTCATTTTATTGTTAGGTTGAATAAAGGAAGATAATAGCTATGGATGCCACTACTTACACTATAAAGCAAAAGACGTTCATGAATGAAGTAAATAAATAAGTAAGTTAAAGCATATATCCAACATCTAATGAGTGCCGAAGATTAGAGGATAAGAAGATTAAGAGTAATATCGCCAACAACAGAGGTTACATCTTCAACTTCCCTCAATTTCAAATAGTTTCATATAGTCAAGCAACATGAACATGCTAACTGATTCCCTCTGGTCTTTTCTTCCAGTATTCAAGCAAGAATTTGATGAACTCCACCCACTCATAGGACCATACATTCATCAGGTAGACTTAAATCTTGAAACAGGTTCTTAAAAGTTGGTTTTGACGAACCACCAAAGGAATACCTATTGGCACAGCGATCACCAAACGGCTCGCAATTAGATTGGAAAAAAACATGGGTGACGCTAAATCGTCTAGGAACAGTAGTGGGACTTATGAAAGCCAATCTAATAAAATGGGGTTTCCAAAACTGCAGAAACTCTCAATGCGATATGGCTAAACTTTCCCCAAAGCTGCAGCGTTCAGATCCACCAAAAATTACGGAAGGTGTTCGTTATGGGATTGAGAAGCACTGAATAATTCCGGACACGAAAAAGTAAAGTACGTCTTCTCGAGTCGTTCTTTGGGGTTTATTAAATTTACTTTTCATACGAGACAATAGATAATCTATTAAATTAACACATGGCAAACGAATTGACATATGCTTTACTTTATCTGGATCTTTCTCCATTTGCAAGCTATGCTCTAAAAACTGGTAAGTATTGAATAGGGAAGGATGATGAAGGTCATTGTGAAATCGTCTGGGTATTAGCCAATAATATTTAGTTTCCTTTGTACTTTCTCTACTGATGATGACAACTTACTTGTCGAAATTTATATTTGATCTGTCTAAACTCGGTGTAATAAAGATGAAAACTTATTTATTTAAAATTAAACTATCAGTTTTAAATAAATTTGTATTGCTTATTAAATTTCCAATCATCCTCAACTCATAACCGCTTTCTGTCTGACAAATATGTTAAAACCCGCGTTCTCTATTGAAAACCAAGAAGAAGGAAGTACACAGAGACGAGGATGACTAAGCAGCATGAAAAGCTGTAATTCATTCGATTGAATGAATTCCCGCTGCCGCAATCCGCGGAAATGTTGCCGAAATTCGTGTCATCCCGAAATTTCTTCTACGAGCTATTGCTTTTCCGATAATCAGCGAACGGCAGTGTATCTACGACCGAGGCTATCGATGTAGTGGTGGGTAAGAGGGGAGAGCCAATGAATTCAAAGAAAGGCCCCACTCTGCGTCGGCTTCATTATGTCCTCAAATGTTCGGCAGTTGCCGTTGTGTATAGAGACAGTCGTTTGAAAAGGTGGCACGTTTATCGTGAGCGTCGTCGAAAGTAACTAAAAAAAAATTGAAAAAGAGAAAACCGGAGTAAATTCGCGAGTGCTGCGCGATTCTGTGATAGTAAAAGTTCTAGTGATTAGGGTGCTAAGGGTGAAAAGAACAAAATGTTTGACGTATTCGGCTCTGTAAAGGGCCTGTTGAAAATCGATTCGGTCTGCATCGACAATAATGTATTTCGTTTACATTACAAAGCTACCGTGATCATCTTAATCGCCTTCTCCTTATTGGTGACCAGCAGGCAATACATTGGGGATCCAATAGATTGCATCGTGGACGATATCCCCATGAATATCATGGACACGTACTGCTGGATTTACTCGACCTTTACGATCCCGAACAGGCTAACGGGAAGGGTCGGTAACGATATCGTCCAACCCGGCGTTGCAAGTCACGTGGATGGACAAGACGATGTGAAGTACCACAAGTACTATCAGTGGGTCTGTTTCACCCTCTTCTTCCAGGCCATGCTCTTCTACATCCCGCGCTATCTGTGGAAGACCTGGGAAGGTGGAAGAATCAAGATGTTGGTGATGGATCTAAATTGCCCGATCGTGAACGCCGACTGCAAAAACGACCGAAAACGGTTGATCGTCGACTATTTCTCCACGAATCTCCACATGCAGAACTTCTACGCGATACGTTTCTTCATCTGCGAGGTCCTAAATTTCGTCAACGTCGTCGGTCAAATTTTCTTCATGGACTTCTTCCTCGACGGCGAATTCAGCACGTACGGCAGGGACGTGCTGCGATTCACCGAATTGGAACCGGAGGAACGTCAAGACCCCATGGCGAGGGTGTTTCCGAAAGTCACCAAGTGCACCTTCCACAAATACGGTCCTTCTGGTTCGGTGCAGAAATTCGACGGGTTGTGCGTGCTTCCCCTGAACATCGTCAACGAGAAAATCTACGTGTTCCTCTGGTTCTGGTTCGTATTCCTCAGCGCGCTCTCGGCGATCTCCCTCTTGTATCGTTTGGCGGTCGTAATGGGTCCGAAATTGCGTTTGTACCTTCTGCGTGCCCGATCTCGCCTCACCCCTCACCAATGCATAGAAACCATCGGACGCAAATGCCAAATCGGAGACTGGTTCATCTTGTACCAGTTGGGTAAGAATATCGATCCGCTTATTTACAAAGAGGTGCTGACAGATATCGCGTCGAAATTGGAGGGGAAAATGTCCGTGTAACACTAGCTTAAACGCTAAACGAGGAGAAAAATGCTCAAATTCGGTGAACATAAAAAATTGAAACATAATATAAAAGGAAAAAATAACAACAGCACATGTGTACGGAGATCGAGACTATGCATACACAAGCGTCGCCCTCTACCTAACGAAGCGTGTAAAAGTGGAAACTAATTTTGAGTATCTTCCGTACACCCGAATATACCGAAGCGGCGAAAAGTATAACCATTTTTAAAATCGAAACAAATAAAAAATGAAAAATTTATTAAAATAAAGGGACCAAAACGCTAGATTTAATTATTTTTAATATTCTAATTAATAATTAATATTATTGTATTTTCTGTGATGACAGTTTAAAAGAAGAAAATGAAAAGACTGTAATGATATTTTAATCGCTTCCACCTATTATGATTATTATACATAATAATTAATGTAAGCGTCGCTTTAGGGCGGCTGTGATTCTTGCTTAAATTAGTTAAAATTAATCGTAAAAAAATCAAAAACAAAATCGCGCTCAATATCATTCCCATTTCTTTGTACATTAGAATATTATTATGGTAGTAATAATGATACGGACATTGTTATTATTATTATTGTAGTAACGAGGAGAACTGCCATTCAACGATATTCATTTTTTAGATTTAATATTATCGAATAATAAAAATTTTTCATCCTCAACGTGTCCCCCTCATACTAATTATGTAATTATTTCAATTCGAACAAGTATATTGAATGGCACGTCACAGATTCTGTTTTCGCTCTACCCCTTTCTCATGATTTTATTTTTCTAAGTATATAACGGATAACGCACGTGCAATTTCCATTGGTGATTGAGATCTTCCGTGTAAGCGAAAACGTTTCTCTGTGATAGATCTGACACAAGACGAGACAAAACAATCGATTTATATATATATGTATACAAACAAATTATATATTTTTTGATTGACGAACTATATTATATTATTATTACTGTAATTGTAATTTTCGTCTCTCCTATATACCTAGTTATAGGATGTAATTATTTGAATGAGTTATTTTATATATAAATTAATTGATATATATGTGATGCATTAGGTATAATTCTTTTTTAGTTCGTAGTTAGGCATATTTTTTCACAAGAGTTCCATACGTTTTCCAAATTTTTCCTTTTTTAATTTACTCCATTCCTCTTTAAGTAACGAATACGCACCGGCCCCCTCTCCTCAATCTTTCGCGCCCTAAATCCGGGGATGAAGGTGGCCGGTTTATTACTATTAATATTCATTGATTATTATTATTCGATTTGTGTTCATTTTTATGAATAATAGTAATTTGTATGACGTATTTAAGACAACCGAATGTGCCTTTTTTGTATGGAATGTTTTTAAGATAAATAAAGTGAGCTATTTAAATTTGTCTCCATTTTATTTCGAAGCGGAACCACCAATTTTGTCGTCGTTCCTCCAGCTAGAAATATTGAGAATAAAACGTCGACATCCACCAGTAACACACGGTGCAACCCGAAGCAGATTTCTATCATTAACAGCGGCCGTGATACCCTGCAAAGGTATATTTGTTTAATTCCTGTCTACTTAAATACTTTAAAATTTTCAACTGTTTGTTAAGTTTAGATTTAATAAATATATTTTTATTTTTGTAAGTCCTCTTGAAACGTCTCTAACGACATGTTACTATCTCATTTTCGAATTGGATTCAGAAATCGCCAATCAACAATAGATCAAGTTTATACAGTAACATCGATAATTGAGCGAGCCTTTGAAGAGAAAAATACTACTCAGCAAAGTTTCTAAATTTTTCTCAGGCATTTGATATGGTATGGCATCAGGATCTACAAGATAAGCAACATGTTATCACAAAACTTATGCCAAAACTACTTCAATCGTACCTTTCCGAAAGAAAATTCAGAATATCTCACGAAAAAAGCCCTATCAAAATTCAATCCAATTGCAGTACTACAAGGGAGCACCCTGCCTGCTCTACACCGCCGACATTCGAATATCAGAAGAAACGATGATTGGGGAATTTTCTTCAGATAGATTCATTTTGGCGACAGATCTTTTCGACCAAAAGCAATGGAAACGGCGGTAAGTAGATTGTGATATTCAGGAGAGGGAGGAGAGGGACTAAATATTTCTAGGAGGAATAAGGAGAACGTTAAATAGGAAAATAAATAGAATACAAAATTTGTTATATTCTAGTAACAATTATTATTAAGAATATTACAAATTAGTATTTATTCCACAAAATATAGTAACATTTGAAACCTAAATCGCATACAAAAGGTTATGTAAACTATTTATGTAGTATAATATGCTTATATGTATAATTGCAAATTATCTTGAATTCAGAAAATTATCTTGAGCCAAACATTAAGTTCTTATTAAACAAATATTATATACTGTATGTATTGGAAAAGCAACTAAGCATCCATAAAACTTAACAAGGAACAGAAAAGTAACAAAAACATCAAACCAACTATTATGTTTTATTAACTGAAAGAACTTTTACATATCCAACATTTCAGTTCTTTTTATTTTAATGCTAAGAATGTTAAGTAGGCTAATCTTTGATGGACAATAGATAAACGTTGCAATCTGTTATTTCTAGTTAGAACTGAAAAGTAGGATTCACAAAGGGCCGCACTTACTGTTGCTAGAGTAATATATTATAAATTTTTTCAAAAGCCATTTTTTGTGTAATACTTGCATTACATCGATTACATCATAAAACGCCGATTCTATATCTAAGGTAGAAGAAATCATTCCGATTGATTCTATTACAACAAAATGTTTAAGTTTAGAACTAGGTATTTTACGTTTTGGATATTGTTGTTCGTCGGGTTCGTGCATAAAGTTGGAATTTCTTCGTCAATCTCGTCATTTCTGAAACCTCTGATTGTATCAATTGCTGCTTCCACTAATTTAACAGCTTGTCTAGGGTCTGTTTCTCGAGCTTGTAAATTTTGTCGGTTGGCTCTACAGGCTGCAATATTTTTTGCATAAAAGTGGTACAAACTGCACATAATAATTAAATTAATTAAATCATCGGTACCTAGACCATGACAACGTGTACACGAATTCGCAAAGACAATCCTTATTATAAAACCATTCTCGTCGATCAAAATTAAATAAGCCGAAATAAATATGTAGATGTAGATACAAAAAAAATATTTTAATATAAAATACTCAGAATTAGCAAAGCAAACGAGCTGCTAATAAGGAAATCTCTGTATGAGGGTTTCAAGTAAACTTTTAAATCTTGAAAATGTCCAAATGCTAACAAACAAATATAAAAGGACAAAAGCATTGCCCTGTGACATGCATTATTATTTTACAACGTGGATCTGGTATTTAAAATAAATATAAAAATTCCTGTCTAAGCGGTAAAAATATGAAAAATACGTATAGTGTCATTGTGCAATTATAAAAGTATCTTTTCTAATGATAAAGGTGTAAGTTTAAAATGAAATAAATTTTCTGTATTATTACATTAACCAAGGGAACCAAATGGTAAAGAGCGATGGGGCTGAGCCCCCTTCACCATCCCCCTAGCTACGACCCTGAATCGATGAAGTCAAGGATGCAGTTGGCAAGGAATAGTTTGAAGCCGGTCCATGCTACTTTTGGGTTGCGATGAACAAACGAACTTTAAAATCTCTCTCGACGAATTCCAAATTTCCCAAGAAAAATATCAAAATATCGGTCTTCACTGGTAGTAGACTGAATTGGGAATAACATGTTACATACAAGACTCAAAAGACGTCAAATGTACTGGATAACCAGTAAATACTTCGAACTTAAAGGTGTTCGGTACTTATTTTCAAGATCGCTTACTAATTGTTTGCAATTTTAAGAGCTCGGGCAGATATAATCTTTTTTCAATAATAAGTGAAGAATCAGCAGGTTTGCAGGCCTGAAATTTTCAATACCACATATTCGATACGGTAGTTAAGACTTGTCAGCGAGCGTTTCTGTAAATTCCTTTATTATCGGTGCTTTCTATAACTCCAAACATGACGGTAAGCCCATGGTCATTCTTCTATTCCTAAATTGAGGTTAAATTCAACAACAAACAAGGAATTTACAAAAAGCTCGCCGATAAGACGTAGGTATCGTAAGGAACACACGGTATGCAAAATTTCGAGCCCGTAAATTTACTGATTCTTCACATATAATTGAACAAAAATTAAAGCTGTAGAAGCTCTTAACATTGTAAAAAGAACAGTATTTTATCTTTACACACACTACTTTTAAAGGTCAGATATACAATTTTCAACACAATTTTGGAACCAATATAGAAATTTAAGTATAACCGATCTTGAAAAAGTACCTTACAACCTTAACGTGGATTAATCTACCAATCCAACATAGATCCAATCTTGAAATACGGAGTACAACTCTGGAATTGCAGTAAACTATCGAATCAGATGATAATGCAACGAAGTCAGAACTAGTTCCTAAGATTGATTACAAATGCTTACCGCTACGTAACCAATGAGGAGGTACTTGATGACTTGGTCATCAAATGGATTAACCTCATTAATCCAACCATGCCAAGATAGAAACCATCCAACTCCTTGATTCATCCCAAAAGTTGAGAAGATTAAAGCGCACAAAACCTTACGAACTTTTGAACAAATATTAAATCTTTGGCTATACTCACAATCAGTCTAATTCATATAGTTTAATTTACGGTATTACCTAAGTCATTATCATCAATAGTAATATATTAAATATGTTGAGATTGTACCAGCAATATTCAAAACTAAGTTCTCCCAAAGTTTTTCCACATTTTAGTTGTTTTTTTTTAATAATTCGATGTGATCTCATTCAAAACCAGCCTATATATACATTTCAATAAATGTTGTTAATTTTTTTCCACACAAACAATGCAAGTAAAATACGCAACGCTTAGTGGGTTTGTGTTTACCAAATATTTCTCAACTGACTTACAAACCTCAAATTCAGTTGTACAGTCCATACTTCGCACAACCGCTTCTTAACTTCAAATTGGAATTCATTCTCGGCTAGAAATTGATTACTTCTTTTCTTTTATGTATCTAGGTACCATGAGTAAGAATACTCGTCAAGATAGCTAGCTCATTTAACCGCATTGTATAGAAATGTGCATTTGGAAATTATCAAACGGGAAGAAAATTATCGTCTTAAGATCTTTTGTTTACGGCGTCTCATGAAGGTTATATAATGTTATCACAATTACTGCCGCGTACTTGTAGAAACACACAACCGCAATATAATATTTTATAACCGGACATCCTATTGCTAGTATGCAGATAACAGCACTTAGAACTACTGCATACGTACTTATATGTTAGTTACATACATAGTCATACTTCTGTGGCCGATGTAAGTGTGTATGATGTGTGGTGAATTATGAAACTTCTTTGTTTGGCGATCTCATATTCAATGTCAAGTAAACAATTGAAATTTCCCAAATGGTAGATATGAGTAATCACCGAAGAATTTGAAAACATCTTCATTGCTAGGTTTATGGTCGTAAAATCTTATCTAGGTAAGACTAGAAGGATGTTTATGGCTTAACCTGAAGCAAGAAGTATACCTTTAAAATAGCACAAAATAATTTGTACCCGCTCCACATCAATTTAGATAACTCCAAATACATATTTCGATAAGAGAAAGTTGTGTTCTTCAGTACAGAAAACAAACAAAGAAACGTTACACCTACATATTTGATTAACATAGCTCCTACAGCAGCTGTCTTTATTATTCTACAGTAATAGACATTGAGAGCTCTGTGAAGTTGGAACCTCTAAATGCGAATTTTTAGAAAAACAATACGTCATTCTACGTCCATCGTTTGTCCATGTTTGTCCACCCTTTCTTGGAAAGTTATTTAAAAAGAAAAATTTTACGAAAAAAAGAAAATTTGCGCTCTTATCACGCTAATTCGTTTGTCAAACGTTAGTCCAGGTTTGTACAGCAAAATTTTTCATTTGCCCACCCGCAAAAAATTATTTATTTGAAAATCTTCTTCTTCTTCTTCTTCGTCATTATAAGCAATTTGCTTGTTCATCGGTGGGTTGATGCCTCTATAGAACATTGTCTCTCCATCGTTTACGCGGTCGGCCGATATTTCTTTTTCCGTTTGGTAATTTGTCTCTTGCTATCTTGACCAGTCTAGTATCCTCCATTCTGCTTTTGTGATCGTTCCACCCTTTTCTTCGGTTAAGAGTCCACTCATTTATTCGCTGTATATTACATCTTTTTCTAATTTCGTCACTCCCGTAATTCCGTAATTCTTCTCAATATTCACATCTCTGCAGTTTCTAGTAGCCTCTGTGTTTTGGCTGTATCGGATCTGGTTTCTGAAGTCTACGTCATTACTGGTCTTATACTGGCTTTATAAATTCTTGTTTTCGTATCAATGCCGATGTGTGGGTTTCGCCATATGGTATCATTGAGGCATCCTGCCAACTTATTAGCCTTCTGTACTTGATCTCTGACTTCTTTTTCTACATCTCCATAACTGGACATAAAATGAAATATTTTTTGTTCAACTTTTTTTCCTATTATTGACTAACGAATTCGGAGGATGCAAAATAACCAATGAAACATGAAAAGCCACAATTTGTTATAACAATATGGTCTCATGAATCCATATATACCTTGGAGGTGCCTTTTTTTTCATATTTTCAAATTTTTGTGGACAAACGGAATAATCCGAACTGAGAGAAAAATGCCATTTTTTAGGATAACCTGAGATACTCGCAGTACGTATGTATATCTATTTGTACCAATTAGGACATAATACTTAAAAGAAGTGAATAGCCTGGACTTCTAACTCCTTAAAGGCTCGTTGGGCGTTTGCTGTAGGCATAATTTTCTTATGCTTTAACATTTTTCGTATCAAGGATTTAACTAATATAGGGAGTTCTCTTTAATGTCATCTGTATCGTCGATATACTCCATTTACCTCCCAAAGGTGGTGGTGCCAAGAATCTAAGTTCACTTCTCCGATTATCTATTGCTTCGCAGATTTTCGGCTAAAACAAATCAAGGAAGTAGGAATTGACCAATAAGCCACAAATGGGCGTTGCTTAGTGAAAGATAGACAATTTACTCCATTACTTTGGAAAAGTTACATAGTGTGGCAACAGATTTATAATTTCCTCTTCATCAAAATTTGTTTTTCCCATAAAATGTTTTCTTCTTCAATCTTCTCTTTTATGCACCATCGCTAACAGAATAAAGAATTTAACTGGCGTTCAGGTATATCTTTTCCAGTAAGCATTGCTCGTCCTTCGTTCCTATTTCACCAACTTTTTTTAAGCATGGCCCATCAATATTCCATAGAAAGAAGTTGCAAAGATTGCCCTTAAGAATTTGTGTGCAGTCCCAGTCAGGTTCACCCCAACCACGGGGCCAAATCGGCTATAACTCCGCGACCAGCCTCTTGGGGCGGCAATTTTGCTTGCACCCAAATCAGTTTGAATTTTGTGGAACTTTACTGGTGCTCTCGCTCCCTGATTTAACTTTCTCTCTAATGTATTTTTATTAAAACGGGTGCATTATTGTTACTAGCCCACAGGCCCTGTCTTTCAGGATGATTTGCGTACCTGACCGTTTAAAAATCTCTCAAGACCTAACTAACCTTCTTGTAGGAAAAGAGGCAAAGATTTTCCCAACCACTAACAGTGCCTTAAAGTATTATACAACATCTTAAACTAAACATTTTTATTTGTATATTAACCCTATAGCTGCCCCAATTCCCCAAAATTCCATTCAAATCGAATAAGATATTCCGTTTCTTAACCGACTAACACCCAATGAACTTACTTACCTTGTACCATCGTTCAGATACTTTCTTCGACACCGGTAATACCTCGAATTCCTATTCTATTACATACATAGTGTGATTATTGCGAAAAATACTTTTAACCTTAACAATCTTCACGTATGATCGCTAACCAGGGAATATTGAACGCGAACTCTTTGTGTGACTTATCTTCAAACGATCCGACATATTCACCAGCAACTTCCAAGTCTCGTTTGTTGCACACTTGTATAATTACCTACATTTATGTATTAAGGCTGTCTCACAATTCTACTACGAAATGTCTAGATCGCATTGTTGAAATTTTTCGTTATCGATTGCGTAAATTATTTTTTCTCGATGAATTTGATTAACGTGGTAGGTCGATCCGGATACGGCCTATTATGCCAAAGAATAGTAGGAGCAGCGCGTTCGTTAACAATCGCGTAAATTGCAAATGGTGCGTTTTAAATTGAATCTTCGCCTATTGAAGGTTTTCAGTCTCGTAATTGCGTTCGTAGTTACATACGTACGTATCCTGGTGTCTTAGATAATCGCACCAATTTGCAATCAGTCCGGTGGACAAGTGTGCTATTTTATGCATATTTGCCTTCATAATTGCGCGTGGACGCTTATAGTATGTAAAATAGTGAGATAGATCTAAACAGATAGAATAGATAGAAATGCGTTTGCTTGGAAATCACGATTAAAGGAAAATGCATTCTTTATGTAATCGAAGGAGAAATGGGTATCATTCTTTCCGAAGTAACGACGTTAATTTTTATAAATGTTAGGTTTTTATTTCCTTGGAAAGTAAAATCAATCGAATCAATCTTTATTAACTTCAAAACCAAAAATTCAAAATTTATCGTATATTTCCTTTAAGTTTGGAAATATAATTAAGTCACCTCGAAAGAGGAAACTTCTTCGTCTTTAACAGATTACTTTCAAAGTATTAGTTTAAAAACAAGCAATAAATAATAATAAACTTCCAAAATAATTTTATTCAGTAATGTGTTGTTCAATCCGTCCTCCTCTTTTCTTCAAAAACGCTGTTTTCGATGGCGGGCTCTGATGCCGCCATTTTGTATGAAAATGACAATAAAAAAATTTTTTCGTACTTCAATATGCGTTACATAAACCCTCCGAAAAGAAATTTTATTCCGTTTGTCATACTCCCACAATAAATTGTCAAATTTGCCTCTAGAGTGGTTTTACCTCTTCACATCTTCTTTAGACTGCAAAAACCGATATCTAAAACGTTTAAATCTAACAATACCCAGCCCTTGCCATTCACAAAGGACATATTGCGAGATTTCCTATTATGTGGAGATATTTGTTAGACCGACAGTGCTCTGTCAGTAGACTGAGTGCCCAATTTGATTCCTGCTCAGTCAAAGCAGTTATCATGTTTTGTCCTCTGAAAGTCCCACCATGAACATGCCAGTTTCGGTACGCGCCTTCATGTAGTTCCTTCAGCAAGTTCCTTATATCAGTTCTTACGATTCGACTCGAAATTCTTTACGGTTTAATAAGGAATTCCTACGTGCCGTTAGAGAGGTAAATGCCGGATGAAGCACTACTGACAACCAAAATGAGCTTTATTATTTGCACATGTGATATAGGACACGTATGTATCTACATGCAACGTACACTCATTCTTTTTCAATTCGAATACGGCGTTCGTGGTCGGGTAACTATCACATGATCCAAGAAAATATGAAATTATTGATCATTTACATTAGCACATTGAAATAGCGTATTTACATATACATATGTCTGATGTACAAATGCATATTTCGTTTCATACGACGTGATTAAAAATTGCGACACCGAACGCAAAACAAGTTTCTACAATAAAATACCTATAAATACCTGCTGAATGCACGTTGACTTTGCGATGAAAGTGCAAAGGTGACCAATTTACTTGCTAGAAATATGTACATATGTTTATATTCCAGTGCAAGATAGAGGCCTGCACAGTAATGAAGATTTCCTTTGCACATATGCTAGGTAGATTGAGAGGATTTTCATGATACTTGAAGAAAATATCAGATCTGAACCACTTTAATCGCCTAAGTCATCTCGTTTTTGTATAGAAATAATCAACTTCTTAGCGGTTAGTAGCAGTTTGAGAAAGTACCTGCACTGACTTGCAGGAAAATCTAAGCACTCGAAGAGTTCACTAATTTCGATGAAAATTGTATAAAATCATTGACCTCAGTGATGCATATTCGCACGGATTTCCAAAATGATCGTGGAAAATATCAACGGATTTAACGTTTATTACTTTAAAAAATATATAATGAAATGGCTAAAAGGAAAGGGCATTTTTGCAAATCACATCAAAATTATAGCACTAATTTAAAAGCGTTCGTTAAGGCTGGAAGATGAAACATCGATGAACGTCGCTGATATTTTTGCCAAAAGAACCATGCGAGTACATCAAATTTCCAAAGATATGCCTAAGAAGTTTTCTGACATTAACATTAAAATATGATAGGTTTCCATCACATCGTTATAAAACAAAAATATTGTACAGATCAGATATATCAGAATCGTATGAAACCCGCAGGGGGTGCGATGCACCAGCACGTCAATAATTTGAAGAGGCACCAACAGGGTATGTATTCAAATTTATTGCCCAGTTTATCAAAATGTGAGGGTGCAATTTAGAACTTTGCATTCAGGCGCCAGACCGTTCTGGTGAAACCGACAAATATCCACCATTTGATTTCTGGTCGCATCGACAGGAAAGTCCTTTGTAAGAAAATAATAAAGGATCTCCTTACTTTTGGATTGCAACTGCCACAAAATATTTATTAGATTTCGTCCCAAATGGCGTCCCTACAGGTACCATGGGTCTAAGATTATATTAATTTCTTTGCGAAGCTAATAGTCAAGTTTATTTGATACCTTTGTAAGTTTTTCCGTTTCCATCTATATCCTATCGTTTATTTGAAGTTTTTTTAAATTATATTTAGATTTAATGTCAGTAGCCAATAGCTGCAGCCGAAGGAAATAATAGCAATAAATAACCAAAGCTGATCAATCTAACATATCATGCACCGAATTGGGGGAGATAATTATGGGGTTAACCACTACTTGAACCCTACACTAATAGAAGACCAACTATTAAGATATCTGCTCTAAACGATGCCTCGATAAGAGTGAAGGTACATTCTCCTCGCTTATCTCGTGATATTTACGTATTGGCTCATTGCAGGGCTGACCCCCTACATCCCATACATAGTCTGTATAGTCTATGCAAGGCGAAAAATTACAGGCTTGTGGTAGCAGATTCGGCGAAAAACGTTACTTCGTAGAGCCAACTGTAATTTCTAATATAGACGATATTATGACAATTAATAAAAACAGATTTCTAGTTATATATTGACGATTTTCATCCCATACTTTCAATGAAGTCAATGGTGATTGTAAGGACTGTAATGTAGTATTCTTGAACCTATACCACACCGCTAAACTCCTCATCGCACAAGTGTTTAATGAGATCCGATGACACGTGTTTCGCCAATAACTAGGCCACCAACTTCAGACAGTACCATTCGGTAAAATACGATTTGAATATGGTTGTCTCGTTGCAAGCGAAACAAGTTTGACTTTAATTAAATAATTGTGTGGCGAGGAAGAAACTATATCACATCGATATACAGGGTTTATCATAACTACTGCCGCAGACTTATTTACAAGATTATATGACGTTCAAGTAAACCAATGAGTGTAAAAGAAAAAGACTGGTTGATTAAAAAAATTGGGCATAAAAAGTGAAGTCTTGGAACTACTGAAATCTAAATTGTCGAACGATATATAAAAAAGCGCGACGGATTGTCAACTTGTATCGGGAGAGTTCGACCATTAATGTAAAAAGAACAGCTCTTATCAAAAGAAACACTTTGCCGTGCTAAACACATTCCGGGGATTTGGCAAGCGCATATTTTTCCTCTAAATTGTAAACATTCTCCTTTATTTTTCAATTACATGTTCGAAAAGTGTCGACAGATACGATTTACAGCCCGTATGGCAAAACAAACATACCATTTGACCATGCTCCAGATATGAACCCAATATTAGCACTTATTATGTTTCTACGTCTAAAAAAAAACATCGTACTTGACGTCAAAGGTCTAAACATTTTTTACAGGAAACTTTAATAGTACAAATTTATTCCTGTGATAGGAAAATTTAGGAAAAATTGGATTTTTCCTCCTACAAATTTTGTTTTACTTTGTTTAAACTTTCTTCTACTTTAATTTGATGCCTAAGTTATGAAACAATGTTGTATAATTTCGATTAAATTATTGCTGTATACTTCAAAACTACTCACGATTTTGTGTTTGAAGTGATAACGCAAAATATCAATAAACATTTCGTGTCTGTTTGGATAAACTATTTAAGATCCCTTGACACGCTCGTATTTGGTTCCACTTTTTCTCTCCCCAATTTGTAGTTTCCGGACATAACGAAGTGCTTGGAACGAGCGTGACACGAACACAATCTAAGTTAATTTGATTCTCACTGCATGATGTAACACCGTTTGGGTAAATTTTAAAGAAACCGAACGTGTATTTCCGTGATCATATTGGCCGCTTGATGAACAACTGAACTGAACGAAATTAAATTCGTTCAAAGTTGTACCGTCCAACATTATAAACTAAGAATGTGTCAACATGTTTACTCGGTTTGGAAAAATCGTTCTTCTGAAAACTACACGGATGCTTGAACAGGAGACGAGATTGTCAGGGCGCCTTTATGATCCAATAATCCAGTAGATGCTTTTGAGGACGTACTGAAGAATAGTCAGAAATAGTCTTATTTCCCAACTGCTATTATTAAGCAATTTGTCCTTCCTTACTTCTTGTTATTCTTTCTTATATGCCACATAAGTAGGCTAATCACCTGTTTTGTCCCAATTATGCCTCTTCAGAAGTGGACGTCCAATGCTCCCTCCACCTCCTCAGTGTTCTGTCCCTAGGTCTTCTTCCGTAAGATTGAATAAATTTGGCTCTTTTTACAAGTCTGTTGTCGTCCATTCGATTTACGTGGTTGTTCCACATTTTCCTTCTAGCTCTAGTCTACTTAGATATTCCCTGGATATTACTCAAAATTATCTGTCGCACATTTTCATTTCGAATTCTGTCTATGTATGTATATAGAACTCATCATCATTGTGTTGTTCTACTTGTATCAAAGGTTTGTTTCTACGGAATCTGCAAGGACCTCCCTAACTGTATCGCTCTCCAATGTGAGGTAGGTATTTGTGTTTCCAAATTATATCTTTAAAGTGATGTTTTGATAGTTTAATGTCTTGTTTCCGCTTTAAGTCTTCGTAGCTTGTTATCGTTGTTCCTAGGTCTTTCAAATTATGAACTTCTTCAATGATTCTTCCCTACAGTTCCAGCTTGCACCTGACGAATTCTCTTGAAGCTACCACGCATTTTGCTTTAGCTATGTTAATAATCATATTTAGTTTTCATGCTTCAAAATTGAAGGCGTGAAGTATCTTTTGTAGAGTGTTCTTGGAATTGGAAATTAGAAACGCTCAATCAGCGTAGCAGATTATGTGGAAGTACGGATGTGTTGTTCCTTTTTCGTATCCTCCAGTTTGTCTATACTACTCTACACGTGGTGAGGCCAAAGATGTTCCTTTTTTAGAAATACAGCCTTAACATTATCTTGGACTTACAATCTTTTAAGTCTACAAATGGATCTTCAAATATCTACCATAAATTAAGCTACTCATTAATTTCTATACTTTGAATAAAATCATTTCCACTAAATACCCAAAATGCTTCCTGCTGTTATCCTAATAACATTTTAGAGAGAAGAGAAGATCCTATTTTACTACGGACCATAGAAATTTCGGATAAAATCGGGTTGTTGTTGTTGTTGTTGTATGGTCCGTGGCTATCAGCCATGACCATCATCATTCATACTGGAAACTCGTACCAAGGATAATAATAAGGACACTCACGGATGAGATAAGGTAAGGATAACTTTCTTATCTTTAATTTCGGGAAGAAGATTACATGGCTTTCTAATAAAAATTTTACATCACTGCGGTCGTTACGCATACTCTTGGAATAAACAGTTTTAACCTCATTTTTCTCTGATAAGCAAGAAAATAGATGATGAACATATTGGAATTTCGCTCGAGTAAAAGTTTTGTCACCACAAAATTTTTCAATTTCTTGTCCGCTTCTACATAACAAAGAATTGCGGTCGAATTATACCGTATAAATTTGTAAACATGCAATTTCCAAGGTTTTCGCATATTATTAACATCGTTAACTGTGAAAAGAATGCCGGAATTCTCTGTAGTATTTAACGGTATTCTATGTAATTTATGAAACATTTGCTTTGCGAGAAAAGCCAAAACACAACGACTGTATTAAATCGCGAAGATAACACGTGTAAACGTTTATTAATAAGCAGCTTATCTTGAGGCAATAATAACTTGCGGTTTCTCCTATAACTAATTAAAATACACATACATACATACGTATGTGCTTGCCTTGTTACCTTTCATATCTAATCTAAATATTATTTATTTATAGCTAGTTAGAGAAAGTGGATTTATGTCAATGCAGCGACATATTATTAAAATTATGCAATTGGAATTAAGTCTAAGTAGTCTTGTATAAAGTTTTTGTAAATCCTGTTATTGCTATGTGAGAAACGTGACTTTTGGATGCTTTCACAACCACTACAAACGTCAAAGAGCTGGGCTTACGCATTGTATCTTTGGCAAACAAAAGGAAATCATTGGACGCGTTCGCCAGAAGTACTGCAACTGTTGATCAACAGTTATCAACAGTTGCGCAGCATTTCTAGAGAGCGCCGTACACAACAACGAACTTTTAAACCAGTGGGTGTCATTTTAGTAAGAAAAGATTTTGCGCTTGCTGCAGTAAACGCGTTTTCACAAATGCCAAACTAAGAGCACCGTCAAATTTAGACCTGAGGCATGACTATCTAGACAGTGAATTATGTTATCAGTTAGTTTCCAGATACATTTAGTTTCCTGCACAAAAAAGTTAAATCTGAATCCAAAAGTTGTTTGGGCCATGTAATCCCCTCTTAAGTAGAAGTAAAAGTTGTCAAATTCTCAGGAACTACAAAAATCGTCTTCTCTGCTGGGGCGTTTGTTTTTCCGACTCGTCCTAATCCCATTTCATTCCTCCAACTTTACCAAATCGGAAAAAGTCGGGGAAACCGCAGTCAATCGAAATGCCAATGAAAGAGCTGGTTCTGTCGCCTTTCTGAGCACAAATTCTACCTAAATCCTCCGACTCCAATAAATCAGGGGAAACCCTATTCTTCATCTTTTTTATAGTTTGCGATATGGCGCGATGGTGCATTGTTATGGTGAAAGATGTTCGCACATTTGAAATTAATGTTCCTAGTTTCATTGATGACATCCGACAAACAAATTGAATGGAATCCATCCTGCACATAGGTTTGCAAGACATAAATCTTTATGCAAAATTGTTGACATGTGTTTCGTGTCAAGGCCAAGAGTTGTCTCTTTATTCATCTCATTTGAAACGACAGAGGTTGACAAACATTTTTTACAAAATACAAAAGGCGATCCGTATGATTCTCTCGAGAAAATTCTTTTCCTATTTTATTTACCCTTCTTACTCAATTTCGCTGATTTTTTGTTTTATCCCACTGCCTCCTCCGATCTTCCGCGATCCCCCACGTCTTTTCTAAACGCATAATAGATTCGCATACCAACAAAATTATAATCCACCCGCAAGCAGATACGGAGTGTAGATTACTCGTAATGCCAATTAACCCATTCCGTACTTCCACGTAGGTACCTACCTTCACTTCGCGTTCGCGTTTCCCAGGACGTCAGCGGCAGTACGCCTCGGGCATTAAATGCTCCTAAATGACACTGCACACACACACACATTTACCTGCTTTCGAAGTCGCTTAAAGGTGAATAGCCTGCGAGAGACGTTTACGCTTTTACAGTTATTGGTTGTAGTATGTACCTTTGTTCGTCGCGGGATCGTCAATAAAATAAGTACGACGAGAATAAATATTCAAAAGTGCCTTCAAAACGAGCCTTAGAATAGTCGTTTGACGCGATAAAATCTAGTTGTAAACGTGCGAACGATAAGACGAATCGACAGAAATAAGCCCTGGTAATAATAAATTTGAGTTTTATGGAGTTTTATGGAATATTATATTCGAGTTTAATCCAGCACTTTAAGGAATATAAAGATTTTAAAAGAAGAGAAGGAAAGTTGTAATAGGCAGCAGGACTTCTTCTCATGGCCCATTGTCCTCATCTTCTGATGAAACAGAAAGAATAAACCACTGTTAAATCAGGGCAAATTTTGAGCAGCACTACGCCTCAACTCGAATTTATTAGACCACATTGGAGTATACCTTAGTGACTGGCCACGGATAGAAAATATTTGTTTAATAATCCTGAGCTTCCAATTCTAGGCTATGAACGGGTGTGGATGTCAGCTAGAAATATAGTAGATAAATTGGTGTTTTGATCTGTTTTGAGCAAAACCAATTGTCAAAGCTATTTGCTATCGTTTCGTTGAAATTTTTCTTCTTAAATTAATTCAGATTATTTTACGTAAAAATAACGCAACAGCATTTTCGGAGGAATAACCAAAACATCCATCGGTTCCTTAATTTTGTTGTTCTTAATTCCTTCTCATTTATCCTTAGACATGTACTGAAAAACAGTCACAAATAAAACGTTATAAAAGTATTTCATAATTTGAACGGAGAATCAGTAAAAGAAGAAAGGAAATGAAGATAGCAAATAATTGAAAAACGAAGTAAATACGAGCAGCTCTAAGTCATTACTACTAAATTCATTAATTTAGTAGCAGCGAAGAAAATCAGAAAAATTGAGAAAGGCGTAAAAAGGGCAAACATAAAGAATGTAAAAGGGAAAACGCAAAAGACAAATAGTTGGAAAATGCAAAAGAAAAATAGTTGGAAAAGCGCAAAAGTTTCATCATAACTTTTAGTAATAAATTAAGAATCAAGCGGGATGAAAGACAAGATAGAAACTAAACTAAAACAATGAAATTCCTCCAAAAGGCAGTACTAATAAAGATGGAGGACAAAACAAGCCAAAGAAAGACGATTCTGATTTGCGATAAATACTAACGCCCAGAAAAATGAGGCAGGTTTTGATAAAATTTCTACAAATCCATCACCAACATCATCGTCCTCTTTCAGCAATTCTCGTTCGTTGTTTGACGCAAGGTTCTAGTAACTTATTTCACTTTCTCCGATCTTGGAGCATCTCGATTCCAATTGACTGCGATCTTCTTCACGTCATCAGACCATCATATCACCAGTCTACTTTCATTTATTCATGATTTTTTGCCGTCCTTGACACTCTGGTATGACACGCCATGCGATTCGTTCTATTAAATTCGTTATCCAGCACAGAATCTCATAAAGTCAGTCCTAAGATACATCTCACCACAAAGCTCTATGCTAAATAGGATTTTATTTATAGTATTGCCAATTATAGTCAAATATTCTATATATATGCAATGCATCAGGAACAATCTCACTTTGAAAATATTTGGACTTAGTTAAGACTGTAGGAATTCAAGGTACCGCAATAAACAGAAGTTGAAATCACCAAAAGCCTTTTCAGGAAGTTATAAACAAGTGAGAACTATTAGAAGATTTGTTCTTAATTTAATTGAAATCTAACCAGTCCTAAATCCAAGGACTCACTCTAATTTCTACAAATTCCAGACGAAATCTCCAGATACTGGTCTAAAATTCACAACTCGAAGAATACCTTCAGTTAGTAACTAACTACAGTAATTTGTAGCTTATATCTAGGTACATATTCTGTCTCACACAATTATTAGATACCGTATTACCAATTAATTCTTCCCCATTTCGAAATTCTTCGAGAATCTGTTTCAATACTCTAGAAGACAAAATGAATCCTTGAAATTAATAAGATGCTCAAAATTTATCATGTTCGTGCTTCTTTGATTCTTGCTGTGTACATTGTGTAGAACTAGATAAAAATTATGTCAATATTCATCAAATACATAACTACAAGAAGTTCTTACTTCTTTTGAATTAACTATAGAGTCGCGATAGCTCAAGAACATGAAGATCGCATCCTTGTTTTTAAAGTTAGGATATTTTGGACATACGGATACAAAATATAGGGAAAACGAATAAAGATAAGCGTAAAAATGGAAATTTGGAAATGAGTAATAATTTCATATGATGGAAAGATTATTGCAAATATAACCAATAAAGCGCACTAAATAATATAGTAGAAGTTCGAGAAGAAAGGAAATACATAGAACAGACAAGAAAATACATTTTTACAACGCAGTTAGAGAAACAAAATTAACTTAATTAACAGAAAAATACATTAAATCGTGTTCAAATACTTTACTTTTGAGAAATGTTGTAACTTCTGCTTTAAATATATGTCTTGGCTTTGTATAGATGGTTCCGAAAAGGTGGAGGCAAGCTACAAAATAAATGAAAAACGCCTTACTAAGCCATCTAATTTCTTTCTCCACCGGCTTATTATGAATAAAGTGCGACAAGAGCGAAAGGAGAACCCCTTAGGAGGCGGTTCTCCTAAAAGAAAATTTTGGGAACCAGAAACGTAAACGACCAAAGTTAAAACTATTCTCCTCTACAGCTTAATTGTCAGCAGTTGCTCCTCTGATTTTTTTTGTTTGCACAAAGGTTTTTACATGCTTTCTTATAAAATTGAAATTGAGATCTTAATGATTATATTTTTGGCCTTGTGATGGTGAAAGTGTTATTTAAGGTGTTTCCGCTGTAATATTTATTTACACTTTGGGACAAGATTGAAACCAATTCATTCATGCGATGTGGTGTACCCAGTTGGGTTATTATCCACAGATATTGATGAATGACGATTCTGGGGGCCGAACAAGTCATGGAAGCAGTACTACGTTTCTCCCCAATCAAAATCTCGTGCTAATCTTTCCTTTATGGAGGCATGTGATATCTTGTTGGAGAAGGAGTTGCTTCAATCCTAGTTGATACTTACTTTTCTATGTAACGAGTTGCTTTCTAACTGTTTAATAATCAACCAAAAATAAAAGTGATCTATTACCACATGTAGGCAGATCTCAAACCATCATATTATATAATGTGAGAAAACAAGCTAAATTTCTGTGACTCCTATGACACTCGTTGGTCCAGAAACAAAATCAGGATCTTATGGCTTTGGTAGAAAAGCTTCGTAAAGAAATTTTGTCATGATATACACATATGTAAACATCAATTTTGGTTGACTCGACAGGAATTTATTTTTAACTGCATTGCAATGAGTAATTTCTAACAATGCGGGGAAATTTGTCCAACCAAAACAAACTTTCTCAAATTCGATTTCGAAGTTGGTTCTAACTGATAAGTTGTCGAATTATAGTAATTGATTTTTAAGTAAACTGAAGCAATTAGATCTGCATACATTCATAATACGTCACATTCCACGTTAACGACTTGAGATTTACATACGTCCGTCTACAATAGATAATATTTGCACCTAATATGTTCTGGCCGACTGACATGTGGAAATATGCGTCCTCTCTACCCATTAAGCGATACATATTAGATAGAGAGGATTCGGTTGGACGTGAATGACAATTTACAATTACAGATAATTACATAATTGTAACTATAAATTTGTAACCTTGCGACTGATGAAACGCCACTTAACGTAACCTCCTGTCTGTTTGAAAGAGACTAGGAGAGGGAGAGAGAAAGGAAAATACCGGAATCGTATAATGCTTATTTTATAATTTCCTCTAATTCATAATATAGCAATTTGTAGTCTATTGTCTCTAATATTCCGCTTCTAGAATGAATTAAAATTTGAAATTCGGAACAGCAGTAAAAACAACCCAGAGCGGAATTTTCACCAGCTTTATATGTACATATATTAAATATGTTGCTCTGTATTAGTTTATTGATTTTAATCAGTTAAAATTACTTCAGGATAGAACATATATCAAATAGCAGCAATAAAGTTTGGAGCAAGATTTATTGCTACCCATCCAACAGAAGGAATATCAAGCAATGTGCGAGAATTATAGAGCAGTATAATTGTCATCAGTGACGTTTAAAGCACACACAACAATAATAGACAAATAACCTAAAAAGATCGAAAATAAACTGGAAAATGAACAGAGAGTAGTTCCGTATTAGCAAATAAACTTGTAAAATATAGCCATTATGAAACTCCTATCAGTATCCACTCTTCCACTCGTCTTTGGCATCCTTTTTCCATTCTCTTTCTAATATATATTGTCATGAGATCTTTCTCAACCTTCGTTACCAGTTTACTATAGATCTTCCTTTTGCTTTATCACTTGTTGCTCTCGCATCTTCTCTGCTTAGATTAACATCCTGGACAATTTAGGTTCTTGGTATAAATCATACAATTTGTGGTTTCCTCTTCTTTTCCATTTACGTTATATCTACTTTCCTTCAAATATTCGCCTCCACATTGTCTGACCCTTCTGATGATGTAATAAAAGCGTTTTAAAAAGCTGCTAAATATATCAGTTTTATTAAAAAAAAAAAACAATTCATTTCTAAACCCAGGAATTTCAGTAACTTAGTTGCAGTTTCTATCGATGTTTTGTTTTGGACGGGTTTATTTTTAGTCAATTACTGCTGAACAGAATGTGTCCGAAGATAGAACGTTGCGGCACACCGCTGGGCTTTTCTGCGATTGTTCTACATCTCAATCCACTATTTGGTACCTATTTGATAAATATGATTTTATGACGTCAAGTGATATTCCTTTGACTACATAATGTCCCAGCTTGTGTAATAATATGGCGTCTGACACACTATGAAAAGCTTTACTTAAGTCTAAGTATGACGACAGCACGATCTCCTCTCCTTTATTCAAATTGCTAGCAATTATATCGATCGTATCTATTATCGTAATCATGGTGGACCTTTTGGCGAAAACCATGTTGGTTTTCGTTTAAGATGGTATCCTTTTCTAAAAATTTCACTAACCTTGATTTTAAATCCGTCCCAAGAATCTTGGATAGAGTCGATAAGACAGATATCACTCTGACACTGTTTGGATCGATCTATTCTCCTTTTTTATAAATTGGTAGGATTCTAACTATCTTCAGTTCTTCAAGCGAAACACCACATTCGAAGGAAGTATTGACCTTGGAGGTAATTATTATTATTGTGGCTATACACCCCCGAAGGGGTTGAGCCTCCTATTCGGATCTCTAGATCATTACAATTTGGGAGTTCAGCCCCTTCTTCTGATTATATGCTTTCACATAATTTCTTCCATGGACGTAACACGTTCTTGTATGTACCAGAGAAATATTTTTTTCTTTTTTCTTGCACCAGATTAAAGACCGACTGCCTTTAATCTGGTGGTTCTAGTGAAGGGAAACCCTTGTTTCAAGCCCATTGTTCTTCAAAACTTTCTGTTACTACGCCTTTAACTCTAACTTTGTATTTTTATGAGTATCCTGAACTTATTGCGTACTTTGAACTCCTTTGAAATCTTAAGAACCATCTATTCTTTTTATATCATCATACACCTTCAATGGAAATCACGCGTAGAAGCATTCTGTTGTTTGTTGAATCCTTCTTAACACGTATATATGATCTATAACTGATCTACCTGCTGTAATCCCGCTAAAATTATAACCGCAAAAACAAGCAACAATTGGATTCAGAACAAAACTGATCCTCATAATTTTATTCGACAAGAGCAAGATTTTAAAATCTACTTGTCGAACTATTCGATCTATTTATTGCTGGAAATTAGGATTCACGATATTTTTCTTCTTCTTCGTGCCACTGTGCCATTTTAGACTCCATATTGGAAGTGACCTTGGTGTGTTCGTCTGCTTTAGAGCCGGAAGCGGATTTCCCTTGAACCCTCTACTCCTTCGACGGCTGCAGGAATGGAATGAATATAGATTCTAACGGATTCGAGAGCCGCTGTCTTCTCTGGTGGAGTCAACAATGACTATCAACATTCACCAACGTCATCTAGGTCATAAAAGTCTTCCTATTGACACGGTACTTCCTGGACCCGCCCCACGATGAACCAATGCAGAAATCGATCAGAATCCATCTCAGTGATTTGGCGAAGTTCTAGATCGTGGAGATCTTAAGGCTGTCATGTAATTGGACGTTTCGGACAAACCAAGGGCCTTCTGCTGTCGTACTAGGGATCTTGGTTTGAGCCACCGCAAGACCGTTTATGTGGCTTTGGCCGAAAATTGTACCACTATAACCTATGGCGCACTAAAGTACGGTCTCTCTTTAATGCATTTCTTTTAGTATTGCCTTCTTCTTTCTGCTAAGGTTCTCATCAATTCTATGATTTTCTCTTCTGATTTCCAATTCTACTATTTAGTGTGGATATTTCCTTCCTAATCTTCTACTTCTTGTTTTCGTCAGGCTGTCCATCACCAATTGTTTCTCTTATAATTCTTTCGAATTTCACTTTAGTAGTGTGGTAATAGCAATTCATTGATTCTAACGGTTACTTCGACTATTGGTAACTGTGCTGTTAGTTCTTTTCTTTATTTTGGTATCAGTTCGTTTTACTATTTCCTTTTATATCATTGTATCTCAATATTGTCTTGTTTAGAGCCTAGTGTATTCTTATTGAGTTATTTCTACGATTAATGGTCTCTACGTCTATTTTGCTATCATCTTACTATAGTTCCCGGATATTAATATATCGTGTCCACTAGCCTGAGAAGCAGTCTCCAACGGAGACTCCAAAACCATTAGAACTGGTATTCATACGTATAACGTATAATCAGTAATAAATTCGATAATTACTCCTCAACTCTTAGAAACTAATGCTAAATAAATCATATCATCGTCATCTCAGTTGATATTTCTTCTTCTTCGTCTAAACTGCTTCTGGTTATCTATCTACAACATTCTGCATCAATCAATTAAGTTTATTGTAATCTGCCCCAAAGACAGAACGTACTCGTATTTAGAATTATAGATAAAATTTGCAATGTATAAATAAAAAGCAGTAATTAATGTAACAATCTTTTACAGTGTTTAATTATCTGATTCTTTGTTTAGTGATTACCTAATATTGTCATTACGCATTCTATCCGGTCGTGTTTCTCTTTCTACATATTTTCCTAAGGTGGTTCATCTCCGAAACTGTTACGAGAGTTCTTTTCAGTGGAAGCAAAACAAAAAAGAATTAAACTTCCACTCATCAGCTTATTTAGCCTAATTTTGTCGAATATTTCCGTCCACAATTCCAAGGAGCAAATTAGTTTGGACAACAGATTAGGCTTATAAGTAAATTTGAGCCATTGCCTCCAGAGCTTTTGAGATCGGTTCCAAATCCTACTAATTTTCTATTAAGGCTGCAGTTAGCGCCTGTAGCCCCTTTTGTAGTCCTGTGATTAAGTGACAGTAACCAGTGGGAAAACCCATGACTAGCTTTAGGTCCTCTTTCTACAGCTTTCTTCGGCAGGATACGTGATAAACCTTTTGCCTAACACCTGCAATATTCCTCCAGTAAAAGATAGTTGCTCCTTCTTCCCATTCCCGTATCTTCGCTACCGATATTCTTCAAAAATGTACGTAAGGAATTGTAATTCCCATTCATTTCTTTATTTATTTTTAAAAATTCGTAAACTTGAACTTGGTGTTCAATTCAGAATTGTTCTATATCCGAGTTCCCCTCCAATTCTTAAACAATTTACATAACAACTTTTAGTGTAATCATAATTACGTACACCACGTGACCGCTGAAGGATAACAAATTAAACATTCGAGTGAGTTAAATTAGTAGACGACAGGTCAAGTCGTTGCAATTGCTATCGATTAAATAGGAAGGCACGTTAAGCTAATTTGTGACGTTGCCGCTTTGCTATACGTCGAGAAGAGAAAAAGACGAATGCGTGGACTCCAGTAGCGATGCTCGTAAGCGCTGACCTACATATTTAATTGCTTATTATTCTCCTGAGGAGAAAACGAAACGGAATGGATGGAAGTCGTTCGGGAAAGGTCGATGTGTACGAAACTTTTTGTTTGTATCTACTACCTCAACCATTGTATTCGACCAATTATGTTGTGACGCCGAAATTGTGAGAAACTTAAATTAATTAACTTAAATTTGAGATATGGTGGTCTTGATACCAAATTGTATTGATCGAAGAAGTTGTTAGTAACAGCAAGCGAGGATACACAGGAATTAGTGTTTATTTCACTGACGCCAAGAAGTTCGCGTAGAGAAAATCGATATCCTTCAGCAGCATAGCAAGTTTCAGAGCTAAACAAGATATAATTTTCCTTCGAAGGATTGGTCCATTCCAAAGCTTGCAAAATACAGAGAAGAAACTGAAAAAACTGTTGGATTTAGGCATTGATCTGCGTATTTCAACCATCGCAGGCTACAAACTGATATCTTTATACACACCAGAGCATATTTTAGGTTGTTACGAAAGCTAGGAAAGAAAAGAAATTCTTTGGAGCAAAGTGTTTTATTGCTTCCCAAAATATTTGGCTTTGAGATTTATACATTTTTGCTTGCGTTCAAATTAATTAATCGAAACATTTCCTTCCTCGCAGAAGTTGGTATCTCAAAAACCAGTTTTTCCAAAACTTCAACAGCTTCTTGAAGTGCTGAAAATCACTGTCCACGTATTTTTTGTTTGAAATTTGGGAACAAAATCGTTAATAGATAAATGATACGGACAATGAGACATTAATTCGATGTTTTCCTCCAAATAATCAATTGTTTGACGTGATGTGTGAGAGCTGGCATTGTCATGTTGCAGAACGATGCTACATTTTGGGTTGCTTTTCCTGATTTCGTTGATGACCTCTAGCATACAAATTGTTGTACACCATTCAGCATTAACTTCTCTTCCATCTTCTAACAGAATGGTTGCGACATGCCCAGTACAACCGAAGAAATAATCTCTCATTTTCTCTTCGTTAACGAATAACTTTTGCAGGATTCACTTCACCTTGGAACAACCAAACAGAGGATTGTTGCTTAGATTCCGGTTCATCCAAACATATCAGTTTTGGTGACCTGTTACGACATTGTATACGGATTTTCCAGTTCCTCGGTCAAAGTTTTTGAGAATTTCCTTACACCAATTAACATGATTCTTGATTTTTAGCTTCGGTCAAATTATACGGAATCCAAATCTTTTGCACAGCTAAATTCTCATGCACAATCAAACATATTGCAGTCTTTCGATATGCCTAAGAATGCCTATATCTCATTGTAAGTCAGATGCCAATATTTTTCAATCTTGTTGGACACAGCATCGATGGTTTTTGAAATAACAACCGTTTTTGGTTGTCCTTCACGTAATTTATTACTTATGGGCACACAATAATGGCAAAATTCTACAAACCAATTGAAAACAGTCTTTCCTGATGATACTTCTTTACCAAAAGTTGAACGAAGCGGTTCTATGCATTGTTGTTATTGTTGTTGAGTTCAAATCATTCAAGGAAAACCTGCACGTGATATTTCCATTCTTTCACAAAATTTCTTTTTTAAACGTTCACTGTTAACTAACTACGCGGTCAATTTATAAACTACCACTATTTTCATAATATCAAATGTAAAATTTTAGAAAACTAGTGATGACGCATGAAAATAGCACCACCTAGTAGTCGTTTGTAAAAACGTAAAAGGCGCCCCTCGTATCTAGCTTCGGCCAACCGACTTCAACAAAGTCTCCTTTGAGTTAATCGTCGACTTTATTAAAGATTTTGATCCGAAGAGGCAACTCTAAACAGAAGCGCGCCACAATAGACCCATGCTAATGTCCTAGATTTACTTTAGCCTAATATATTATATTATTATTATATATACTGTGTGTCTAGCTAAGTTCGCGACAAATGGAAAACTTTTTTATTCTTGGGTTTATGAAAAAAGTTATTCTTTATAAAAAGTCCTGCTTCATCCAAAACTTAAATTCAAATTGTCAGATTTTAATATTTGTTAGTCATATACGAGATATGACAAAAAATATGAAATTAGTATAAGAGTAAAGTACCTTTATTTTCAATAATACTTAAAATGTTATAAGGAATAGTCGTTCAGAATTGGAAATTATACAATTTAAATACAATTTAAATACGTTGGCCACCTCGGGCTCCAGATTTGACCCCACTTGATTTTTTCTTGTGGGGTTATTTAAAAGAACATATTCAAGCGCCGTTTACGGATGTAGGCCATCGAACGTGTTATTAGAGAAGAAATCCGTAAAATAACTCGACAAACAATTAGAAGGGTTTTAAAGGCATTTTTGTGATAGAACCGTTACATGTATGGAACGAGAAGGCGGATATGTTGAAGCATTTGTGTAACATTTTCAATGCTTTCTTTTGTGTAAATGCTGTATTTAAATTGTATAATTTCCAATTCTGAACGACTATTCCTTATAACATTTTAAGTATTATTGAAAATAAAGGTACTTTACTCTTATACTAATTTCATATTTTTTGTCATATCTCGTATATGACTAACAAATATTAAAATCTGACAATTTGAATTTAAGTTTTGGATGAAGCAGGACTTTTTATAAAGAATAACTTTTTCATAAACCCAAGAATAAAAAAGTTTTCCATTTGTCACGAACTTAGCTAGACACACAGTATATAAGCAAGACACATAATTTTTTATCCAACTTTTACCTTATGAAACGAAAGAACTCATTCCATTATCAATATGATTATATTCTTAAGCCACGCTGGCTTACGATTTTTACAACTGAATTAAGCACAACTCCGATTAACATTATCAATTCAAAAACAATGCATTTACTA
The DNA here is from genome assembly GCA_038088585.1 of Chrysina gloriosa. Taxonomy (NCBI): domain Eukaryota; kingdom Metazoa; phylum Arthropoda; class Insecta; order Coleoptera; family Scarabaeidae; genus Chrysina; species Chrysina gloriosa. Next base: position 20,304,930 of record CM076093.1, on the reverse strand, counting down.
CATATACATGCAAATATATCAGCTCCTCGCAGCAAGGTATTTGTTTAAACCGCATCTACTATCTCAACTATTGTACACGCACGACCATTACGGATTTATTTATAAACACAACCGCATTTTTATTCTTGTCTCGCAAAGAAAATCGCGTACCCAAGCAGGCTCATGCCGCCACCTTTATTTGATCTTCACCTGCACCTTTATCTCGCATTCGCCGAGTCGTCGACGATAACCCCGTCCGATGACGGATACACGACCGTATAGAATTACCCAGGATCAGCGAAAGGATTCTCTCATAATGCCACATGGCAGAGGACGGTTTTGCGCTGACCGACATTATTACAATAGGCTCGGTAATACGATACTAATTTAATGAAGTCACGGGCTGCGTCTAAAACTAGTATGTAGAATGTAGATACAACAACGTGCGTGTAAATGGATAATGAAAGCGAATGCTCTTCTCGCGGTGCAAATGAACTTTGTGCGATGCTCTCGGAAATGTGAGAATGGTATTTTTACGTTCTCGTTCGTTGGACTCTTCTGTAAAGTGGATAAATGTTTAGGTATGAATGTTTTCCACATCTGAAAGAAATGAAGAAGTTATTATATTCTAGATACCATTGAGACAGGGGGATGAAAATGACTGCTGAAGCCACCAACCAGTCAGTTTTCTTCGCGTCATATCCAAAGTAGAAGAAATTTACTACCTGCCCGAGAAACAGTAGCCATAACTACATCTGTTGTGGAATCTATACAGCCTGTCCCAGAATTGCTGGGACATAGAGCTACCACGTATTGTAGAGGTCAAAATAAGTCGAATAGACGCAATTTATATATGTATATATACCAAAATGTATCGTTTGTCCGTGAGAAGAGTTCAAAGTTTAATTAAAGAATCACGTTTTTGTACGCTGTTCAGAAATGCGCGAAACAAATTTAATGAAATTTGGGAAAAGTTCATTTTAGAGGATTGCCCTACTTTCAGTAATCAAAGAAACCGAAAGAAATTGTAGAAGGGTGAAACCACCCTCACCCCCTGATAATGTTTTTAAATTATTTCTTAGTGGTGGTAATACGGTTCTAAGCCTTCTTTTAGCGGGAAGGCTTATTCATCATCTTCATTTTTTGACTCTTATAAAAACTCCGTATTTCGCTTAGTTTCGAAGGAAAAAATATTTTCTCAAATACTGATCACCTACATTCTTAGTACGATACAAGTTTAATAAAATTATAATACAAAATTTACTTGGCGGTGGACACAAAGACAAAACTTTTGTTACAACAGGTGTTCAATGTGACCTCCATCTTCGTTAATGCAGAGGTCAATTCAGCGTAAAAAATTGAAACGCACCCTTCTTAAAACATCGTCGTTATTTCCTAGTGCGTTTACAGCATTTTGAATTCTGTCCCACAGTTGTTCGGAATCATTAATTTGAACTTGGTACACTTGTGTTTTTAACGCTCCCCAGATGAAGAAGTCTCAAGGATTTAAATCTGGAGACCGCGAAAACCATTAAATGGGTGCTTCTTGTCCCCTACCAATCCATCTACCAATAAATTGTTCATTAAGATATTCTCTTACGGCACGTGCAAAATGAGGTGGTGCACCGTCGTGCATGAAGAATATGTTGCGACGCAAATTAAGGGACCAGTCTTCTGGGAAAATTTCTTGAAGGAAACAATCAGGCAATCGGAACGGCCCAACCAAAAAATTGTCAATAATTCCGACCCAGACATTAATTTTAAATTCTCATTGATATCTACCTTTAATAGCATGTGGATTTTCATCTGCATAAATATGCTCATTGTGTAGGTTCGTCATGCCACGACGTGTAAAACGAGACTCATCAGTAAACAAGATATTAGTGTGGAATTCGTTGTCGACTACTCAGCGCTCCTGAACAATTTGTGAAAAATTTAAACGTGAACCCGGATCAAGTGGTAATAACTCTTGGATTAGTTGGATGTGGAATGGACGAATTAATTGATCGCTAAGAATCCGTCTTATAGTGCTTTTTGAAATCCCAGTCTATCGTTGCAATGTTCTGGTACTAGTCTCAGGATTGTTATCAATCATTTGAAGAACAGTTTCTTCCGCAATGGGTGTTTGGGCTTGTCGAGATCTTCCAGCGTTAATTCTGATTGGCTTCAACATTCCTGTTTCTCGCAGACGTCTTTCGATTCGGGCAAATGTTGTGTGATTTGGAATTGTCCGGTTTGGACACCTCTCTTGATACGCGCCCGATACTTTCGCGGTAGTTACCTTGGCAGTATCCAAGAACTAATAGCACGTCTGTCTGCTCATTAAAAGGAAAATCCATATTTGATAGCTGCCAAAGTAATTGCAACAACAACAGAAATAGCAATTAAAGCAACAACGGTGATCGCGATGAAAAACAATACAAAAGCAACTGAAAGTGAACACATTATTGAAATTATTTACTGTCAACAATAAACTGGGGCGATTATGAATTTGTTTCCTCTCAAAATCATGACTTATGTCTTTGTGTCCACCGCCATGTAAATTTTGTATTATAATTTTATTAAACCTGTACTAAGAATGTAGGTGATCAGTATTTGAGGAAACATTTTTCCTTTCGAAACTATGCGAAGTACGGAGTTTCTATAAGAGTCAAAAAATGAAGATGATGAATAAGCCTTCCCGCTAAAAGAAGGCTTAGAACCGTATTACCACCGCTAAGAAATAATTTAAAAACATTATCAGGGGGAGGGTGATTTTAACCCTTCTGCAATTTCCTGTTGGTTTCTTTGATTACTGAAAGTAGGGTAATCCTCTAAAATGTACTTTTCCCAAATTTCATTAAATTTGCTTCGCGCATTTCTAAACAGCGTACAAAAACGTTATTTTTAAGTAAACTTTGAACTCTTCTCACGGACAAACGATACATTTTGGTATATATATAATTTGCGTTCATTCGACTTATTTTGACCTCTGCAATACGTAGTAGCTCTATGTCCCAGCAATTTTGGGACACGCTATATACAACGCGAAATTGATAAATTATAAAAAAAAGTACAAAAATGAGCAGTGCCAAATTTTATTGATATAAAAAACAGCGAATTCAAGAAGTAAGGCTTGCAAACAGTAAAAATAACGTAAACAATATTCAGAATTTTGATTTAGTATTTAGTGTGGCCACCGCGGGCTTTTATAACAGCCGCAATCCTTGTCGGCACTGAGCTAATGAGAGTTTCGCAATAATTAGCAGTTATTTCATTTTTCCAAACATCTAAGATAGTTGCTTTCAATTCAGGTTTATTCCTTGGACATTTTTTGCTCACGTGCTTCTTAACAGTAACCCAACACTTATCTATCAGGTTTAAATTTGGACTGTTTCCGGGCCACTTCAAGGATGTAATACCGCTTTTTTTTCAAGTAAAGGCTTTATCTTATCAAGACAGAAATGAAAAAAGTTTGTATATTTTTTGGGACAGGGTCGCAATTTCAAAAAAAAAAAATATTTTGTACAATCTTCACTCTCTGGCATGGAGCAGAATCGTCTTGGAAAATTGGCTCAATAGCCAAATGGAATATCAATGGAGGATTCCAAAACGCCCTTGAGAATATTGATATATCCATCAGCGTTTAAAATGCCGTCTATGAAGGCTAGGTAACTTACAAACATAGTACGATATGCCACCCCGGATCATTTGACTTGTTGGAAATTTGCGTCGGATGATAGCCGTCCTTTGATGTAAATCTTTCTTGATCCTTCGTCGAACGTATGAAACCCCATTGGATTGGTTTAGATTAATTTGTGACTAATCTATAAAGATAGGTCTTTTCATTTCGAGTCGAATTTCGGCGCTCTCTTGCAAAATTTATGCCAGCTGCGCGCATTTTACTATTCAAAGTCGGTCTAACTCTAGGAGTCCCACGAAATGAAACCTCTTGCGCACAGTTCTTGGGCTGACTTTTGATTCCACACGTTATCTCCAACTAGTTAGCTAACCCTTTTGAGGTTGCAAATCTATTGCCGAGACATAAGACTTTTAAATTTCGATCTTCGCGTTCTGTTGTGTTTTTATTGAGCTGTCCAGTCTCTCTAGCTCTGAGCAGGCTTTTGGTAGACCCGTATTTCTTGAAGAATTTGAGCACAGTAACGTGACTATACCCGAAATTTTATCAAAAATATTGAAACTCGACGTAGTACTTGGATAACACGCATAAGTTGATGAAGTCTCATTTGTGACGGGGAAAACAACTTGTCGAACATGAATAGTAGTATTTATGAGGTATCGGAAATAAACTGTGAAATGCTTCAAGAATTCATTCTGTATCATACCCCTCTTCATCATGTTTATAAATGATCTTCCATGGTGTATCTAGCAAGCATAAATCTGCTTATACGCAGATGACACGAAAGATCTTAATTAATTTGCACAACGATCACAAAATGTGTTACACGAAGCAACAAATCACTTCGAGAATATTCTTCTGAACTCAGACCTAATATTCTCAGTGCAAACGTGAAGTTTCTTACTTACTTACAATAACCTCAAATTTGAAGTGGAATAAGCACATAGAGTTATTAGCGAAGATACCCTGTTCCCTTGTGAACGTGATCAGGTAACTAAAAGCAAGGGCAACTTTGGACGGAACTTTTGACGGAATCAAACTTACGGCCTCTTGATCTGTAGTCCAATGCCGCAGTGAATTTAAACGAAGCACAGGTTCTGAACACACAGATGAACAAGACCAGACAAACTTTGAAATAATTTCACCGCTCACCACATCAAGGTTCATCCCAAGATATTTGGCCTCGTAACAAACGCTCTATATTGATCATTTATTTCTAATTGGATTTTTTTATTTTTTCTCTAGATGAAGTTTATATGATTTGTTTTTAACTCGTTTAGTTATATTCTCCATTTTCGTGTCTCTGCAGTTTATACCATATAAGGCACGTTGTGTTTTTGCTGCAGCTTCTTTAAAGTCTGTACCTTCTGAGAGTATCGGTGTATCATCTGCAAAAGTAGCTAACAGCTGTATTTAGTATATCACTGGTATAAACCAGATACAGGATTGGTCCAATTCCAGTGCCTTGAGGTAGGCCAACTTTTATATGTTTAGTTTCCAAGTATTCGTCTTCAAATTTTACTCTAAAAATTCTATATCTAATATAAGATAACATATTCTTATATTGTTTAGGCAGTAAGGTTCTTAATTTATACTCCAAGCCTTTGTGCCAGACTTTAGACAGAGGTCTGAGACACACCCAGAAACACTGCAGTACATATTTTCTTCTTTTCTAGGGCTTATTCTATTTTTTCAATTAGTCTATGAATTTACTCGAGTGTTGAGTGTTGATTTCTAAATCCGTACTGATGGTGGGGAATTATTTTATTCTCAGCTATTATAGGCTTCAGCCTAGATAATAGTTATTTCTCAAATAGCTTCGACATTGCTGGAAGAAGGGATATCGACTCTGTTCTTCTGTATCGAGTGTTTCCTGGTTCAGGAATCATTCACACTTCTGCTATTTTCCAAATTCTAGGGACATATTTTAGTCTAAATAAAGCATTTATAATGTATGTTAATTTTAAGATGGCTTTCCTCGGAAAGTTTTTCAGTAGTTGACCAACTACCAAATCCTAATCTGATCTTTTATTGTCCTTTCAACTTCTTTTAACAGAAGGTATATTACCAGACTCTTCTTCAATCATCTCAATTATTTCGTCATCAATGTCCTCGCCAGGGTTGGATTAAAGGTATTTTCCAGATATTCTGCAAAAACTTTTGTCTTCTCTCTATTTTCCTTGGCCCAATTACCATTTCCTCTTTTTAGGCCTTTTCAAATACTTTGCTATCTTCCTTAACGAGCAGTCTGTTTCACTATCTGGTGTGAGTTCTTGCAGGTATTTGCTAACTATTTCAATTCTTAATCTCCCTTGACAAACCTTGCGTCAGGTTATTTAGAATTGTTTTATTTTCAGTGATTCTAGTATTTTGTCAAGTTCCTTTTTGGCTTTTCTTTTTTGTTGTACCAATTTTTTTGTTTGATATGGATACTTATTTCCACTCACTTTCTTTGTGATTTTTGGTGTGTTATTCCAGGCCACTTCTTGAATTGAATCCACAAATTCTTCAACTTCGATATCTACTTGTCACAATGGCTTTTAATGGTAATCATCTAAATCATTTTTCCGAGTACTATTTCTTCATCGAGTCTAATTGAGAATTGTCCTCTGACAATCTGGATCTACAAAGATGATGCCATAATTGTAGATTTGCGTTCATTTTTATGATTTTGGGGTTCAGTGATCTACGGAGAAGAACTGAGAAATTGCTGAAATATTTAAACAGTCCTTTCTCTTGCAAAAAATTAGCTGGCACACCTCATCTCCTATTCTTGCAAGCGGGCTGTTCTAGAGCTATGCTCAAATTTGCCTTATATAAACATACGCAGTTGGATTATAATATATGTATTTGCATCCATTGTTACGATAGTTGCTTGTTTTGGATTTATGCGATCTCTAGCAAAGAATTGAAAGGTTTATAAAATATATCGAGCAAGTTTTCACCTTCAGAAATGTTAGACCCCGCGTCTCTTCTCGTATCCTTTCGCACGGACTTCAAGATGACACCTTAACCATTAATTCGAAAACTATTTTCCCATCATACCCCAAGTCTTCCCAATCATCAACAACCACATCGCATATTGGTAGAACATTCACGTGATGGCGTCGTCGAATTTCTATGCAACATGCTACGATTTAGAAGTCGCGAGCACGGCCCCGAATGCGAAACACGTTTTTTGTCTATAAAGTCAGTTTAAAGTTACAACGAACGAGCGTGCTTCGGTGGTGCTCCGGTGCAGAGCGTGTGAATGCGTAAGAACGACTTGGAATGCCACAGGTGTGTCAACTGGTAGATGATAATACGCTTACCTACACATGCACAGGCCAGGAACGTAGGAACAGACATGTGCGCCTCGTAGCAAAAGGAAACAGCTGTCCCATTTCTACTCGCTAGTTTGATTACTAATGCCGACCGCATGTCTGAAAACGTGGTTGGTTATTTATCGATTCTGTGCTTTTATTATTGAACGCCTACCTGTTTCGTGTACTTATGAAGTTACATTTTCCGATAAATGTCGCAACGTGAATCGGTGTGATGTGAAGAAATTGGGAGGGGGGTGAGAAGCAAGGAGGAAATGGTTTCGATATTTCTTTATCCAGGGATCCGAACAAAACAAGATATACAGAAAATTGGTATAGTCGCACATTGAAGAAACAACTTACCACCATTTAACTCCTTCGGTAATTTACAGAGAAAATTGCTGAATTATTTAAACAGTACTTTGTCTTCAAAAGATGAACTGGCACAACGTCTCGTGTTCTTGCAAGCGGACTGTTCTCGAATTATGCTTATGGACTACAGATCCATAGTTTGTCCTCTGATTTTGACCTTTCGTTCAATTTGTCAAAAAATTAGATTTGAGGAAAATAATCTCTAGGGTTTGGTAGCTAGTAGTGATTATTACAAAATTACGCCACGCCTGCTTCTATCCAACACCATCTGACGCGTCTTTTAAAAAATGACGCTAAATAATAAAATGCGCGGTGATGGCAATATTACTTCGTGCAAGTATTTTTCAAATAGACAACATATCACAAGCGTAGCATTAAAGCTTCTATAACCGGATCTGACCCGCTCTCCGCGCAAACTATAGACAGGATATTATCTTAAATATCTCTTAAATAGACGATGAGTCACACCAGTACAACATAAAATTGTCACCCATCCATACAACCGCAAGACAAAGCAAGAAACCGTTGCACACCAAACGGGATGACAATGCTGAAGGAGCCCTGAAGAGTTCTTGTTTGGATCCAGTTTCACCCGTACCGTTTACATGACGTACGGAAAACTGAAAATGAGTAGGATATGTAGGATCGGCGCATGAAACGCTTGGAACGAGCGTCCACGTTTAATGAAACAAACCAGTTAAAATTCGAACGAGCTATGAGTGTGTCAAGGATTCATCATAATCGATACCTGTTCGGTGCATTGCGCTGACCCCTTAAGCTGTTGATTATAAACCTCGTACAAACGATCAGACGCATTGTCTGTACAATTGTGCAGGCTTGGGTCATCTCATAAACCTATGATCCAGAAGGATGACCGATCCACTTCAGAGACAGAAGTCTTGATCGTTTCCAAACTCATATGATTTGAGGAAATTCTACCCTTAATCAATTATACCTCCCTACAGTTTTCGTCCACCCTCCAACTCCCTGACGCGCAGAAATGACTATGGCGTCTTCAAAGATCTTTTCGAATTCTTCTGATAATAAAGTGACCTTCTTTTGTCTGTTAAATCCTTGCAAATAAGAAAACGGAGACTGTGGTTAAAATGAATGAACATCACACACTGAACGCCCGCACGGAACATACCAACACATTGTTGACATTTTTTGGTGTGTTGCGCTCGGGCGTTCAGGGTGTGATGTTCATTGTACAGTACTCGTTGTGTGTTGTTCGTTTTGTGCATTAGCCACATATCGCTAGTGATACTGCATTCCCCCAGGTTTCCACTGAAGATGGCAACTTAGTTGCCGAAATACGCATCTGGATTTGTTTTCGAATGGTGTGGTAATGTTAAATCCTTCACAAAATTCCTCCACAATTTGGGAAGTGTTGACACACATCGAAGACCACTTTTAGTAGGAAGGATTTTAATTCCTCAGATTTTGTGAAATATTGCAGAAACGAAAGTTGTCGAATTCGAAGAGATCTTTGGGAGGTAGTTGGCCATAGTCTTGTGTGTCGATCAGGGGTTTGGAAGGTTGATGAAAATTACTTACTTACTTACTTACTTAATCTTGAAACCCGTTTGACCGTGAAGTGTCGGGTTGTGTGGAGTTGAGTTTCGTGGCTCCCTCTTCCACATTTGTCTCCACTCTTCTCTCTTCCTGTATCTTGCTCTCATATCCTCCCATTTCCCTCCCCTTGCCTCGTATGCACTTCGTACTTCTTGCTCCCGTGTCTTCCTCGGTCTTCCTTTTCTCCTTTTTCCCATTTCTTTTGATTCATATATTTGTCTTGCCAACCTTTTTCGTCCATTCTTATAACATGGCCAAGCCATCTTAATTGCCCTTGCTGTGTTGTTATTTGGATTGGCTCTATCTTGAGCTCCTCTCTGTATTCTGCGTTCTTTATCCTATCCAACTTAGTTTTATTTTTTATTCGTCTTAGGAACCTCATTTCTACGCTGTTCATCCTACTTCTTTGTCTCTCGTTTGTAGTCCATGACTCGCATGAGTGTGTCAGTACTGGTTTCACTACCTTGCGGATCACTTCTGCCTTTACTATCTCTGGTATTTCTTTGTTGTTTAAGAATGGTGTTTTTATCATGTTGTAAAGTTTTGCAGTTTTTGATATTCTATCATTTATTTCATCATGATGAATATTACGGTGACGTATAATGGATTTAGGGTAGAGTTTTCCCAGATAATATGAATTTGGAAAAAAGTAAAGGCTGGTGTCTCTAAAGTTCATTTCATCCTTCGAAATCATAGAGTAGTATCTGCTAACTACCAAACGTTAGGGACTATTTCTCTCAACTATCATATCTTCGACAAATAGAACAAAGGAACAAAAACAAAGGACAAAGTACGATTTTGATGGTTTGGATTAATAACACAGGCCGACAAAAAAATTTTTTTGGTGCATCAAAAAAAGCTGATTTTAAATATTTAAAGAATTCTAATTCCAAAAATACCTTTCTGTTTTCTGTATCAGCTTTAGTTGTTGAGAAAAATTAAATATTTCCAATATTTTCATTCATATTGCTACAATAATTCCTCTAATTACCCACAATGATTTCCATGAATACCGACTTTAATATGTTTTTTCAAGAATGTACGTCATAAAGGATTTATGAAAATAGCGCTATAATTTGTATTTAAAGTTTACTTTCCAATAATATCTGCATAAATAACTATAAAGATATATACGTCTCAACCATTGATTAAGTTTAAACTTAAGCGTTTTTTGGAAGTGTGTTTGTTCGAGAAGTGTTATTAAAATCATGACTTCTACAAGTTAAAGTTGTGCATAATTTTCTTGGTAATTGTAAGTCTGAAAATTACGAACAAATAGTGGAAGATATGCTTAATAACTTTCAAATTTTGGGTTGCCATATCAGTATTAAGGTCTATTACCTCCACAGTTTAGAGAGATTTCCTGCAAATCTTGGCGACTTTAGTGAAGAGCAGAGCGAACGATTCCACCAGGATATCAAAATAATGGAAGAAAGGTACCAGGGCAGATGGGACAGACAGATGGTAACTGATTACTGGTGGAGTATTAAAAGAGACAAACCGTTTCAGACATGCGCAAGAAAAGCGCTCAAAAGACAATTTTTAAATTAGTTACCAACTACTGTAAATATTTATTTTGGGTTATAACATTTGTAAATATTTGTTTTGTAAAATAAACTTATTTTCTTTTTTATGTATGCGCCTTTATAGGTTGTACTGGAACCAATATTTATATGCAGGAATAAGACTAGTTAAATACAAATACGTGCTCACATCTTGTGAAGACGAGCTGATAGAGAAAATCTGATGGTATTTTGGGATTCGGCGCACCAAAATTAGTTAAGCACAGTTAAAAAAGTCCGGCACCAAAATACGTGTTGACCAGTGCAATCTTTCCTACTAAAAACTATCTTCACTGGACGTTAGGGGTCAACCTTTTAAAGTCAAATAATTTTTAGTATGAAAGACTTTTATTCCAAACCATTCTTTATGAACTTCAAACTTGCACATTGTCCTCTGTTTTTGACCTTTCAATCCATTCGTCGAAAAGATCAGCTTTGAAAATTTTAGAGAAATATTGCAAAAAACAGACGAATAGTATTTTAATGAATTTGTGCCAAGTTTTGCATTAATTACTATCCGAAATGGCTATTCTACGCGTAGCCAATTAACTACCTCCTTAAATTACATCCGCGCATAATTAATTAGAGCAGAATTCCACTCCAGACCTAAGATATAATTAATTTTCTTTTCTACCGCCAATTTTTTCTGAAACAGTACACATACATATTACCCATATTCGTTCCGAAGATCAAATAGGCGCCCAGTGCCAGTGATCTTCGGCCACGCTCACAATAATAGTTATTAGCATTCATTACGGTTTTTACCGCCTCGTTCGAGCTATTCCATGATTGTCTCGGGTACCGAGAAGGCAAGTTGCCCTATTCAAATTGTCCGTCACGATCCTGCTTTCGGTGCGTTGTTTGTCTTGCCGTTAATTTTAAAGAAGTAGCTGCCGTCCGGCGACTTTGGCAGAGCGAATATGGTAGACGCGGCTAGAAAAATGATTTATCGTCGGAGGACCGGTCGCCGAAAGCGAGTTGATTATCAAATGATGATTGATATCGTTCGAATCATCCGCTTGTTTAATTAACTTTAGAATTAAGTTTGTATATCGGCTTGATTATCGCCGTGTCTCTATGTATTAGAATCCGAACGCCTCCCGGACATACGTTTTTTTCTTATTCGACAATTGCGAGAAAACGGGTGCCACCACCTCGTAGCCGGATTCTTTCGGAATGTCCCTCTCCTAAACAAATCTTATAACAGACAGAGTCGCGCGAAAAGAGCCATTACGAAAAGCTCTCTATTTTAGTGAGCTTTGGAAAGGTCAATGAAATCATGGAAGCTTATAAAATCGAATTTTAGGCTTCCAATACCCAATTTCAGCGTTTCGGATTGAACTTTGCCTTTTCATAATTGGAAGGAACATATTAGACGAAATTCTTTCAACTGTTGGAGTTGACATTTCTTATATCAGTAATGTCATGAATTTCGACGTGTAGATTACGAATACAAAGTTTTGATTCTCTCAACTTGCTACTTGTCAAATTATGGTATTTGGAAGTGCCAAAGTACTGAATTCCGATCAGCTTTGACTAGTTGAGCCTTCATCAGATTGTCTTGTCTGATCCCAAGACCTTATAACCAAATTCGTTCGGAATGTCCATCTGCGGTTTTACAACACACAGTGTCACCAAAAGAAGGCCTTCGTGTAGGGATCCACATTTTGCAAGTCTTAGAATGTCCTAAAAATTGGCAGGAAGGTCATTGATGGTACCGCTTAAATCCAATTACACACCCCAAATTATATTATATAACTTAAACCGGATGTTAGCTTGCTGGCCATTTTGACCGTTTCGATTCGAAAGTTAATCGAAAAATAAGTTTCAACCAACAGAGTTGACTTTTGTACAGTAATAATACTGGATTACGAGTATGTAGAGCTTTTCAGTCTTCGAAACTTGCGATGTAGTTCTCGAATTATCGCACACAAAAGCTTTACAGAACTAAATTTCGTCCAACTTCGAAATTTTCTTGTCAGCTCCTTATGATCAAATTCTTTCGCAATGTATATTTCGAATTAGCTCGATTTTACAATATACGGAGCCATCTAGAAGACGCCGTCGCACGGAATTCTGCATTTCGCAAGCTTTGGAAAGCCCAATGAGGTTACCAGGAAACCATGGGTAGTTTCTACCTCTAAAAACCGATTGTACACCATCGATACGTACTTACATAATATCCGAGTTTCACCACACTAGGTTGAATTTTGCATTCTTGGTCCATTTTGAGCCGAAGATTTAGCTTTGAAAAGTTTGATTTTCAACAGATGGAGGTGTTATGGATCTCGACATCTAAATATTATACAAAACTTAGGCCTTCCAGTTTCGAGTTGCAATAACTTGAATCAGCTTTGAATTTTTGTTTAATGCCCCAAGCCTTACATGGAACAAACTGATGCCAACTCCTCCAAAGCTTTTAGCCAAATTCTCCATCTGCAGCTCCATCGCATATAGGATCGATTTTACAATACACAAAGTCAATAGGAAGAGCCATGAGGGTGGTATTTACTTCAACGATCTGAGGGGACTTGTACCCTTAAAATCTAATAATACATCATCAAGGCCGTATATGTGCATGTTCTGCCCCCTTCCACCAAAAGTAAATAATCTTTATAAAATTATTTACAAAAAAGTATTTTTCATTGTTTTAACCCCCGGTCCTCCCCTCGAAAAAATTCTACTTCTACTTATTTACTTAATTCTAACCCTTATACCCTTCCGGGTGTCGGGTTCATCAAATTGAGCCACGTTGGGGCTTTTTCCATGCCGTTCGCCATGTTTTCCTATCTTGCACCTGTCTTCAATTTCCTTCAAAATTATATTTCTTTTCTCCGTCGCTTTCCCTTACTTTCCCTGTGTAATACTTTCTTGGTCTTCCTTTTAGTTTTCTTTTGCTTGTTTTCGAAAACTCCTAGAAATGTCCTAGCTATCTGAGTTGTCCTTCTTCTATCTTTTTTGTGTGGGTTGTATTTTTAAATTTTCTTTGATTGTATAATTTCTTACTTTAGCTAGTCTTGTGTTTCTATCTATCCTTCTGAGGAATCTCATCTCAATGATAAGTGGTTTTTGTTTTTGATTCTTTGTTGTTGTTCATATTTCAGATCCGAATGTAAGTATTGGTGCAGCTATTTTCTTTAAAATTTCCCTTTTCATCCGTTTTGGTATTTCTTTTGTTCAAGAAGATAATCTTGATGCTGTTAAACTATTTTCCCGTTGCTTCGTTTCTACTCTTGATCTCTTCATCAACCTTCACATCTTCTGTTAGAATTGTCCCTAAATATTTGAAATTTTTAACCTGTTTCAATCTATTCTGATTGAGAAAGATTTCATATACATTTTCCTCCTTGTTGATTAACATAATTTTTATTCTTTCCAGACATTCATTGTATTTTTTTACATTTTTATTTAAAATTTCTTCATTTTTTGGCTATTAAAACCATATCGTCAGCATATATTATTTCTGATATTCCTATCGGCCCCATATTCCAATGTCCTATGTTCTAGTGCTTTATCTGCCGTTTTGCGTCTTTTATACTTTCCTCTAAGACTACCGCAAACAACAGGGGGCTCATGATGCACCCTTATCTCACTCCTTGTGCTGTTCCAAGGAGTTCGGATTTTTCATGATACATTCTGACCAAGTTTTTTGTTTTATTCTAAGCTAACCAACTAAACCAACTTTTAATTTCCTCGGTCTAACTTTACTTTTGCGACCGTTTTCAGTCCAAAGGTCGCTCTCGAGGGACACCACAATTGGAACCTCCATTCATCAGAACTAGTTTTTTATTGATATAGATCCCGTAGATCAGTAGCTAATCAGTTGAAGCAGCACTAGAGTACAAACTGAAAGGTCATCGGTTCGATCCCCATACCTACCATAAAATTCAGACGAGTTTCTCGACCCCGAGTGCACTCAGCCTATGACAACCGGTACATGGAATTCATTTCCTGCTATAATATAGAGGTTGGTCACAGTATCTTCAATATTATTTAGCCGTTGCCCACCAAAATCTGCGCTAAGCCGGATCCAATAGCCCATCATAGGCCGTAATAAGACCTATCATAGTTCCCGACATATAGATAACTAAGGAGTACACTTTTGGCCTTTTAAACCAGCTACCCCTCTAGTCTACGCGGAAGGAATTAGTAGCCACAGCCAGATCTTTTCAAAATATTCATCTCATATAAACTCAATCTTATAATGTGCAAGACCATCCAAAAAGTCCTGCATTGCATTGAAGACGATGATCGAAATAACTCTCGATGAATGTTGGGTACCATCTCAAAGTTCAGCTGATTCCCAACATTTATAGCTACTTTGTAAAATTTTGTCCAAAACGGAACTAGTCCTCTCTGTTTCTCGATACGCGGACATCTCCATGAGTCTCTAGTATTTTCGATTTGATTTGCAAATTTTAACCATTTTATTACTAAATTGAAAGAAATATTAATGGAATTGACCCAAAAGTTTATTATTTCTGGTCTGTCATATTTCTTATATCATTTTTTGATGATTATAACTTGAAAACACCACCTTACTTATTCAAAATTCATCGCAACGGCAACAGTTGACGTTTTCATTTCTCCATGTGTTAGTTCTTCTCATCGGAACGGAGTGGAACAAGCAGACGAGCAGTGAAGAAGATATCGCCGGAACAGGTATTACGCACGCGGTATGTACTACTCAAAAGAGCATTCCGATCTCTCGGGGAGTTCATGGCCATGGGATTAAAAAGAAAACGCAATCGAGACTATCCTACGATATTTCCTGCGCCGTTCAAACGCTCCGGATCGAATGTAATAATACGTTCGTTTAATGGTGCAGTATGGTTGGCGAACGGCCGGTCGCCCTGCGAAGAGTAATATAGAAAAAAGACTATGTTTGCATTAAATTGTCTCTTTCCCGGTTATAGCGTGTTGCGCATCCAGCAAGAACTGTTCGAATTGAACTCCTACTAATACGGCAGTCTTGGATAAATACGCTTTCAGGGTTAAAAATCTCATTTCGATACGTAGATGGAAGGAAGTCAAGAAAACTAACAAACTTTTCGCATGTTTTAAAGTAATCTTAAATTCACAAATGATGAACTAATAAAAAATTAGGCAAAGAATTTCTATTTCCAAAACGCATCAAACAAATTTAAATCTTCATAGGTAACGTCCAATTGGCAACGGTTTGCTCTACTAAGCGCCTTGATCTTACCATTTTGATGAAACACGAGTTGAATCGATTTCTAAAATATCTTTTACTCAACTAGAAGCTGTTAAAATACCTTTTCGTTAAATAACACTGGTAAACAATGTTTTTCTTTCTTAGACGCTGAGCACTGTTTCTTATGTATTTTTCAATGCTGATTTTAAATCCGTCGTCAGAAATCGTCGATCAAGCCACCAATTTTCCGTAATTGCATTTTTCATTGTTGCGGGTTAGCCTTTGCTTCTCGACCAACACGGATGGTTCGGATGCTTGGCGCCTTTGCGGAGATTTGAAAGTCATTGCTGTTGTACTCGATCTTCAACTAGGATATACCAATTTTAAGAACAAATTTCCACAGGTCAGTGACGCAAAAATCAAGGAATTCTCATTTCATTCGTTGTCACCCAAAATTCGAGAATTAATGGATAATCCCGAGTTCGATGCCACCCTAAATAAATAAGGGCCGTTTGCACCGTTTAGCGATTAAGGTCGAACTTAGTTAAGTTCGGATTAATTTCTAAGCCCAGCTTAAAATGAGGATTTATGCCAAAAATTTTAACCCGAAGGGTTTGCTGGATTTCTAATTCACTACCTGGCATTGTAATATACATGTGTATGTCTCAATTGTGCCATGGTTTCCGATACTTTCACAATTATCATTGACACTGTCGGGGTATGTATTTCTTGCAAATCACCAACTGTTATCAGCAAATTGCTACTTGCATAGAATCTCAAACATGTGAGCAATTGTGTAATTGCTGAAATACTTCGATTTATAAAACAGAAGATGCGATACATGTGTGTATCGGGAAATTGCTATTCTAGTTACCCATCTGTCCTAAATTCTAGATTAATTTCATTTTTCACCAGTTCAAAACCATTGGTTTACTTAGCCTATACCTACGAAAAAATAAGAGTTCATCCAAATTACTGAAATCGTCTGTCAAGTCATCTTCGAATAAATCATCCCAACCAATATTCATTTTGATATGTAAGTAATACTGTTACCAGTTATGTCTTTGTACGAAATTAATATCTGTGATGTAAAAATCTTGAATAGCTTTAAGTCTGGAAAATTCTAGACTTCATTTAATCCTGACCTAAGAAAAGATAAATCCAGCTTTGTTGAAGGTACAAGCATTTAACTCAGACTTAATATTTAATCTCGGCTTAAAAAAGCGGTGCAAACGGCCTTAAGAAACATCAATGGCATTGCGACAGGACAACGCAGATGCCCATATCGGACGATGACCGAATGATGTTTCACACGAATTGCTTTTGATATTGCTTCCACATCCACCCTATTCGCCAGATCTGGTTCCTAGTGGGCTCCATCTGATCCCAAATTTGAAAAGACCACTGCAAGGTGCTCGACTTCAGACTTTAAATGAGGTAAAATTTGCTATAAATAGGTGGATTGCAGGGACACCAAAAAAGTTTCACGTTGACATACGTGTATTCAATTTCACTCATCCCTCTTGTGAAAAGGAGTTCGTAAGTTGTTGGCTGTACCGATTCAGTTGAATGGAAATATGTTGAAAAACTACATTGCAATTTTCATGAAAATTGACGAAGTAAAAAAATTAAATTATAGACAAATCCCTAAAACTTTGGAAACATCCCTCGTAATTTACGAAGAACAATCTTAAATTGAATGGAAAGTTTACTAAAACTGTAAACTGCCACTAGATACGCGATTGTTACAGTATTGTACCCTGAAATTAATCTACAATTTACGATAAGATTTATTTATAAAACATTTTACGTAATTCAACACTTGAAGAAAATAAATCTGCGAGAGTTTGCTAGATTTCTAATTCACTACCTGGCATTGTAATATACATATGTATCTCTCAATTGTGGTATGGCTTTCGATACGTTCACAATTATCCTTGACACTGTCGGGGTATGCATTTCTTGCAAGTCACCAACTGTTATCAGAAAATTGCTACTTGCATAGAATCTCAAACATGTGAGCAATTGTGTAATTGCTGAAATACTTCGATTTATAAAACAGAAGATGCGATACATGTGTGTATCAGGAAATTGCTATTCTAGTTACCCATCAGTCCTAAATTCTAGATTAATTTCATTTTTCTCCAATTCAAAACCATTGGTTTACTTAGCCTATACCTACGAAAAATAAGAGTTCATCCAAATTACTGAAATCGTCTGTCAAGTCATCTTCGAATAAATCATCCCAACCAATATTCATTTTGATATGTAAGTAATACTGTTACCAGTTATGTCTTTGTACGAAATTGATATCTGTGATGTAAAAATCTTGAATAGCTTTAAGTCTGGAAAATTCTAGACTTAATTTAATCCTGACCTAAGGAAAGATAAGTCCAGCTTTGTTGAAGGTACAAGCAGTTAACTCAGACTTAATATTTCATCTCGGCTTAAAAAAGCGGTGCAAACGGCCTTAAGAAACATCAATGGCATTGCGACAGGACAACGCAGATGACCGAATGATGTTTCACACGAATTGCTTTGGAAATTGCTTTCACATCCACGCCAGATCTGGTTCCTAGTGGGCTCCATCTGATCCCAAATTTGAAAAGACCACTGCGAGGTGCTCGACTTCAGACTTTAAATGAGGTAAAATTTGCTATAAATAGGTGGATTGCAGGGACCCCAAAAAAGTTTCATGTTGACATACGTGTATTCAATTTCACTCATCCCTCTTGTAAAAAGGAGTTCGTAAGTTGTTGGCTGTACCGATTCAGTTGAATGGAAATATGTTGAAAAACTACATTGCAATTTTCATGAAAATTGACGAAGTAAAAAAATTAAATTATAGACAAATCCCTAAAACTTTGGAAACATCCCTCGTAATTTACGAAGAACAATCTTAAATTGAATGGAAAGTTTACTAAAACTGTAAACTGCCACTAGATACGCGATTGTTACAGTATTGTACCCTGAAATTAATCTACAATTTACGATAAGATTTATTTATAAAACATTTTACGTAATTCAACACTTGACGAAACTAAATCTGCGCGACTCTGATTATTTTTACACTTCTCTTTAAGTTTTCCTAGCGCCTTATCGCGGATCGGCTTCGTAATTTCCTATCTCCTCGACGGTCTTGTTTAAATTAAAATGTCTTGTATGGTTATATCTAGTTGCGATAAAAAAACCACCAAGGCGCCGTGAACGACATAAACAAGATGAAATATTCTTCTATGTAGTAGCACAGACTGGAAGATTCACGCACATGTTTCTGATGTGACGCAAGTAAAAGGACTTCTCCAGAATTACGTTCGCTCGACGCTTTCGACTTTTATAATTCTCGGTTAAATATGCAGGTTTCGTCAACATATTTCATTATCAACTTTAAATATTTGACGCCACAATGTCTATTTGCTTAGTGTTCTTATATCTTGCGATACTGACGAAAACATTTCTGGCTCATGTTATAGTACATACACACATAATACGTGCACAGCGTGTGATAAAATTTGAGTTGAGAATATCAAAAAAGTCTTCCGATATTTAGCGATGCAAAAGTGGTAAAAGCAGAAAAAATGCATTATTTAACGATGATACATAGTCGACGAAATCTGGAAATTCGGTAGTTGACTAACTTTCCTGGATTAGTTTAACTGCTTTCCTTGCATTATGTATGTACATGATGGTCTTATCATGTTTATTCTTACCACCAAACCGCGACTTGACATGAAATAATTGGGTAAATCTTTTGTTGCAAAATGTTTCTTCTTTGGAAAAACCTTATCCGCAAACCACGGCCAGTAATTGTTAGAAAAAGAATTAAGACGTGCTTACACTAATTGATGTAAGCTGATTAAGTTGTTCGTTACTTTGTGGTAGTACATTATGAAATGAGAACACTAATTTGTCAAACTACCACTTTGTTTTATTTTACGTAAGAACGTGACTGTAGTTTCATAAACACTGTTGTCACATACATTGTCAAACTTGAAGTTATGTTCAAGTTCTGTCAGTATGTAAGAATTCCTTCCTCTTTTTAAATATTCTTATGTTAGAAATAATGCATTGGTTAAGATGACAAGGCCGAATCTACCATCCGACACCTAAACGGGTAAAAGAATTAGACAGGGGAAGGAAGAAATATTCTTTGTGCTCTCAGTATTACACTCCTGTCCTTTTTGCAGTTGGAATTTTCTTTTGTGTTTTATTGGTGATGTATCAATCCGCCACCCAAGAAAGCATGCATTTGATTCAGTTGTAATTTATTACTATCCGAGATTCTCCTGAAAGCGCTGCTAAGATCAGGTACTACAAATTCTACATTAGCCCTCTCCTAAGGAAAATAGGAATCTTTAAAAATTAGAATAGACTCAAATAAAATATTTTCTTGTTCTTTCTATATCAATCTAGGTACCTACAAATAAATATTTAAATATAACAACGGCATCAACCTCAGCGGAAAAAGAAAGAAGAGATATGTCACTGGCAAACCTTGGTTAACACGATCCTTAAAAGATCGGAATTCATATCCCGCACGTTTCTTCTCCTTCGCATGCTTCCAACAAAGTCACTTATCGGAATGAGTATTTAGTCGTATCCAAATCGATGTGGTAAACGTAAGAACAATTTTGGATTCACTCTAAACCACATTTTCACTTTTTTTGGTAAGCGATGAGCTAAAGACACATTTTGTCGTTTCTAGTATCGGTGCCAAATTTTTGAAGAAATTCCGAAGATGCTTCTTACAATTGGAACAAATCGAAGCTTTCCTTATGGAAGGACCCCATTAATTTGGTAGAGGAGTTTTGCATCAAAAGCTAAGGAAAGACTTGCTTTTTATGGTAGCTATGATATTCCAAAATAGAGGGATTTGTGGAACAGTTCTACATATTCCACAAATATAGCAAGATCTGTTGTTTTTGTTATAGTAAAGTTGGAGACATCTGAAGAGTCTAGAATTCCTATAATTTGTCGGTGAATATTACGTTAACAGATGATATCTCTTAAACGAAGCTTTGTGTAAATTACGTTTGATCATTTATCGAAAAAAGAGGAAGAATTTTCAAAGAACTTACTCGTGACACGACAGCTTTAGCAGATTTAGAGTTAAAGACCGCAATCATATAATCATAGTCCTCACTTCCGGATATCTGGTGACCTTTTCTTATATAAGCCTTTCCCGGTATACACGGGACTTAGTTTCTGATGACCTGACTTTCCCCAGCTACTCCTGAGACAGAAGTCTCTCAGTAACTCACGGCAATAAAAACATATAAATTTAATTGATGAAAATGGTGTTTTAAGGACTGATGTAGCCTAACAGTGTGAAGCATGAATATTACGATAATAACCCCCTCTCCTCCTCTTCCCACGAGGATCCCTAGCCTTTGCTAAACGTCTATGATTTCCAAGCTTTAAAGGAAGATGTGCCTGGGCATGGTTAACTATAGAAGTCAATTGCAAGCTCCAAACGCACGTCCAAGCACTGGTGAATAAAGGCTAAGGAGCTTACCCAGGAAATGGAAGTTACTCCAAAAACATGCGACAGTATAGACCTTCGAGAGTTTAATGGAAAATGTTAGTTAGCCTCAAGTTAGTTAGGATTCAAGTAAAGATATAGTTAGGATTACTAAGCATGGGGGTCAGATGTAAACCCCAAGCACGTCTAGGTTCTCGAACATAAAGGCTGAATGACTTAGCTAGAGAGAAACAGACAATGTCGACTGTGTGCCCTTACCGACGACTTATACACAGCCTTCACTAGAAGTTTGGAAATTCGGAGATTTGAATGTAAGCCTCGAGCTTATATGAAATCCCTCGAGCATAAAGGTTGAAGAGCCTAGCTAGAGGAACGAACAGCTCTACAAACCTCCGGACATGTGGACAGTCTCCTTCTCCGAAGGGATAAAAAGCGCATTCTACCGATCAACCCGTTTTAATCGACAATTTAAGGAACTTATGTATTTTGGAACAGCATAGTGGAAAATTATTGTAGGAGCAGCCATATGAAGTTAGAAGAACTATCCCGCGCTTCATCAAGTTTGCATGTAACAACTGCAATTATAACACTGGTAAAGAACATTTCACTGTTTGCGTGTTTCTTTGGCCAAATAGGGTCACTCTTATAGTATTTTCCTCACTGACTCTGAATCTTCTTTCCGAATTTGTGTGTCAGACATAGCTTTTAAGTAACACCCGTTTAAAATTGGGAAAAAATTTCGAATTTACTTCCAACAAAATAGCCTAAATGATATTTCTTGCTGAATTAGAGTGGCATCGAACTCAAGTTCGTTCCATAATTCCGGCATTTGAGGGCCAACAGATATACCTTCTTTGATTCTTGCATCACTGACCTATGGAAATTTATTTTTAGAAAGTTGGAACCATTGCCATTTCTATCTATTACTTTAACAAAAAGAATTATAAATCTGGGCTGACTGACGACATTATTCGTTCCCGGAACGAGCTGTCTTCTTAGTGGCCATTGCTTTCTTACATAAGAAACAGCAGAATTTGGTATATCGTAGTTGAAGACCGAGTACAAAAGCAATGACTTTCAAATCTTCGCAAAGGTGTCAAGCATGTCTTTCATAGTGAATAATCCACATTGGTAGAGGAGCAAAGGCTAACCCGCAATAATAGAGAGTGCAATTGCAAAAGGCTTGTGCCCGATGAACGGTTTCTGACGACGGATTCAAAATCGGCTTCAAAAAACCTAAGAAACAGTACTTAGACTCCTAGAAACAAAAACATTGTTTAGCAATGTAATATTTCTAGCATTAGGGGGATTCTAGTTCTAGTTCTGATTTTGACCAAAATGTTATCGATTTAGAAAAATGCCGCAGGAAGAGACGATTTGGTATATCTAAATTTGGGGTAGCCATTTTTCATTCTTCCATCCCGTTTGGTGCACCATGACAGTTTTAGATTTTCGAAGAACAAGAAAATGTGTTATAGCTAATAGAATACCGTCAGTATGACTTCAAAGCAGTTTGTTGTTCTTTTACATATCTTTAATTTTAAAAATACAAGTAATGTTCAGGGAGGAAGGGTTTAAAGTTAAGCATATTATGTATTGTTGATGATAGCATTGATAATGTTTAGCTACGAGAATACCGTCCCACGCCGGTACTTTCATTGCTTACCGGTGTAATATAGCACAATTTAGTGACTTAAAAACATTTTTCATAGGCTTGGAAAATGGTTTGTCTTTAGTGCTGGATGTATTCCAGAAAGAATTCGTGGTGGTAAATTTTTAGTGTCGGAGCATCGATTATGATATCATTCGAAAACGGAAAATTTGATAACAATGATAACACATCAGAACAAACCTTAAATCAGTTTAAACCTGGCTCTTCTTAAGCCTCTAATGCAGAGAATCATAAAATTTATTTAACCTTTCTTAGAAAACGGGAAGTAATAACTTTTACAGATACGATTTTAATGAGCTTCATTAGACACCATAATAGAGACGAAACATTTACAAAAGCAAACGCGCTATCCATAGACGGTAATTACGGTAGAAACCACACGTTACGTAATTTACTTTTAACTCCCGACTTTCACTCGACTTTTGTAGTATAAATAATTACATTTAATATCGATTTTGAAGAACCTACCAAGAACGAGAAAAATACCGCTCCCCGCTTAATCATCGCTTTCACTTCGAAGTAATAATAATTAAGGGATCCATAATTAAAATCTGTCTGCGGTTCTTCAAGAAACTCGACGGGAAAAATTACCCACAGCTTGAAGCCAGGAAATCGTAATTTGAATATCGGCCACGTAAATATTACCGGGAACGGTTTCAAAACGAAGAATCACCTTTTACGGTTAGTTATTGGTTATTAGTCTCGTCGCATGTACACAATCGGCGATAAATTCCCAGATATCGAATTTCTCCTGCATCTGATCCTCGATGGTCGAGCTTGCGGTATTTCTATAGTAATAACATCATCAAATGTTATTATTACCGAATGGACATAACGCTAATGAAGAAATTAAATTTCCGGAATATGTTCGGGAATTTAACGAGACGGATAAGATTATTTAGGGAATGAGTTGATGAGATAAGAGTTTCGATTGAAATATTTTATGTAAACGGCTCCGTCGATTTGGAAACTCGTGATATCCGAAGAGATAACGATTAAGAAATACAGGGAATGTTGGAAAATGTATTCACACAACAAATAGGCTCGTTTATATCAATACGTACACATAATAGGAAGTAAGTAAATATTTGACACTTCGGGGAATTACATTTCTTATTCAAACTTTTAGAAAGATATGAAAATAAATAATAATCAATCGGGGATTTATCTGAAGAAAATTGTATTCTCTCAAAATTTTCCAATTTTGGAGATAGTTCAATCACTGTCAAAACTTAAGTCCATCTAACGCTCGAAACATTATCAGAGCTATCATTAGAGTTGCTCAATTTGCGCCAATAGTACTACAACTATCATAGACAAGTATACCAGAATAGCAACATTGCGCTACACTATCATAGATGGCTCATACTATACATTGAAACTATTATGTATTATGTATCCGCACAGCCCAAATTTTGCTATTCTAGTACAGTCGTTTATGATAGTTGTAGTACTGTTGGCCCAAATGTAGCAACTGTAGCTGTTATCAACGATGTACAATTGACTTGACTTTAATCCTTTCATTCCTCACCATTTAGATTTTTCAACTCAAAAATATGTGAAAAAACAACAAACTGCTTTGCAGTCAAAGTGAAGTTTTTTTGCAAGAGAAATAAAAACTTCTTCTAGTAATACCCCAACAGCAGAAAGCACGAGGTTGGAACGGTATTCTCTTAGCTATAACACATTTTTCTACTTTTCGGAAACGAAAAAATGTTATGGTATCATAGCGTATCAAACGGAACCCCAAATTTGGATATGCCAAATCGCCTCCTCCTCCTCCAGAATGTATCCAAATCGGTAACATTTCGTTCAAAATCAGAATTAGAATTATACCCCTAGTGCTAGAAATGTTATCAGAGCTATCTTCACAGCCACGTCAGTCAACTAATTTTGAATACATACTATATCGACTTCACATTTATAAAGGTTTATGAGCAATATAACTTTTGAGCTTTTAAGTTTTTAAAAGCATTGTTCTCCTCCCAAATCAGGTTTCCGTTTCACAATCACCATTTTTAGAAATAAAAAACGAAGATAAGGTCGTCAAAATCAGAATAGGTACAGCTCGAAATATTTTTCATGGCGCTTAATACAAATACTCTGTGGACAGACCACGTCTGTTATGATAGGAGACAGACGTATTCGGGTTAATTGTTATCGTGCACTGCATTACCAGTTATCTTATGTTTCGGCATATCACTACAAATGGTCCGGACAGTATTTTTGATTGCTTGATATAACCACTTGCTACACAACAACAAAGAACTGCATCTCTCAAACTAGAGCTGATCCTGACCACAAGCTCTATTATCATCTATGGAGGCGGCTTCCTTTGACCGCCCGAATTGTGTGAGTTTAACGTGGATATAAAACGTCACGACGCTCGAGGCGCGGAATGTTTAACATTCTAGAAGGGATTAGACCTGCAAAAGACCTTTGGGATATTCCTGGACTTAAACCAGGAGGTCTTCAGTCACTTGCTACACTAAAATCCTACCTACTGCCCGAATTTTCAAACAAAAATTTGAATGTCAAGTTTTTACCCATTGTTAGACAAACCAGTTCCCCAACATTTTGGAAATGCTACTTTTATTCTTAGGAGATGTTACATTTACGAGCACACTCCATCACATCATTAATAACCTTCCTATACTCACGCATACGGTCTGTGAGACCGACTTATATAGTTTAGTATATGTCTTTCATTTTGACGTGAGTATAGGAGAGTTAAAAGATAAAAAACAAATACAACCCACACAATCATTTTCTGTAGATAGCAAATAACTTCTTTAAAAATCGAGAGAAGAGGAGAATACTGACCATTGATTTAAGTAACACGGTAAACAAGTTGCCGATAGAATTATTTGATATTTTTAGAAGTCGCCATTTCTTGTATAAAAGTGGCTTGACATTTGTACGATTTTTTCTTTTTGTTTTATACGAACCGGTGGCTTTCTTCTCAGTAGCCAGGCACCCACAAGATTTTTCAAACGATCTATCTCGCGGGCCAGATCTGTCATTCCATCCCACAGGTTTTGTCCGCCACGGGATCCATCCCTCCATATTGACATAAATATCTGATCTGTCGAATTTAATCTGCGAAAGGATAGGTTACCTAGTTAATAGCAAATTCTTCAGGATTACCAAGGGGACCGGATTTTGGGACAGATATTTTATACCCGTATGAAATCCAGACGAGGGATATTTTGATCTGATCGTTCCCCAATCTGAATATGTAGTTTGTCACTAACGTACAGATAAACCGTCGGAATTGATCCGTGGTGGAACAGATGGTTCGAAAATCCCTCTCGTGTGCACCCAGACAATTTGGTTCTGTAATGACAATTGTAATTTCGCCTTTTGTTGCCGAAACCAAAAATGGATCGGCATCCAGAAACAGTAGAAGCCGCCTTATCTTCTAGATTGTTATTTACCGGAAAGAAGGAATCGTTGGGATTTTGGTATTTTCCAATTTGGAAACAATTCGACCAGAATCCATCAAGTTTTGACTTTTTATTCGAGCAACTCCTATATTTGTACCTCAATGGCATCTGTCTTAAAAGATTCCTTTTTCTAAATGTGCAGAGGCCTTTGTGTTACTCAAACTTCAATCAATTGATTTCGTGTTCCACCATTCTGAGTCGCAATTAAATAGAAATAAAGAAAGATAAGTTTTATTTACATAAAGCATATCCGCTAAAATTGCATTTCTTCAAATTAAATATGTCAACATCGAGAAGATTCCGAAATGCACGCGCAACGATAATCTACCTGGAATATGCTGAAATACGGAAAATCCGCGTGCAATGTGGTGTTGATAAAATTATTAAGTGCAATTCTGACAATGAGTCGACATTTGTCACCTTGTGGATGATTTTAAGATATGTTCGTTAATCACCAATCACCAATTACGTGTTGCGCTGACAATTCAAGGAATTAGCTTCAATAAGAAGAAAAATTTGCCAGTTATCACGGAATTTATTGCTGTCTATCTAATGATATCATACAATCTCTTGAACGGTAATTAAAACTCAACTTTTTAAATCATGAATAATTTTAATAAATTAGGATCATTTCAACACAGAGGAAAAAGCGATTATCGGAAGCAAGAAAATTCGGACTAATAGTTAATGAGGACAAAACTAAGTACATGATCATGAGGATGGAAAGGTAGGAACATGATGGAAACCTAAGGATAGCTACCAAGAGCGGTGAAAACTAGGAGTTTGAGAAGGTTAAAGAAATTACATATTTGGGAGTACTACTGAAGAAGAACGAGGGTAAGGATCAAGAAATCGAAATACCTATCCAGATGGACTAAACTATGAATATATCAAACAATATTAAGACCAACGACTACGTACACTTGCGAAACCTGGGTACGTAACAACTTAGAGGAGGAACAATTGGAAAGATGGGAACGTAAAATACTAAGAAGCATTCTTGAAGGAGTAAATACCCAGAAAGGCTGGAGAAGGACTGCCAACCAAAAGGTCTACGAACAGTACAAAGAACCCACAATTACAGCATATATAAAGAGGAAACGCTAAGATGGCTAGAGCACATAGAACCAATTGCAAGGGAAAGAATGCCGAAGATGATTTTAGGGAGGAGACGGAGAAGAAGACCGAGGTCGAGGTGGACGAAGAGAGTGAAGAAGAACATGAATAGAACGTGGTAACTGGGAAACGGAGGCAGTTGACAGAGAATATGGAGAAATGTTGTGAATAACTTGGGAATGGATGCTTTTACTAATCGCTTAGGCCTAAAAGACCTGTATTGCTAATTAGAGAAAGAAATTTTGCTCAACTTCGACCCAAAATACGATAATTGGACTCATCTTGAATTAAAGTCTTTTCTCCTATCTTTCCATATTTCTAATATGTAACATACGATCTAATCAGTTAAAGCTTTACAAAATAGGATCCTTATGTTTTTTAGAGGATTTCAATTGAATCAATGATCTTTTGGTCTTGGTTAGGTCCTCACAAAATATGGTTAGTTTCCTAAGCGAGTTAGCTAAGCTCTTTACGCATTTAATGCTGATTTGAATAAAAGGTAAAATTCTATAATTGAATAAACAATGTATAAAGAAAAAATATTTCATTTCGAAAGCGATGGTAAATAAGTTGAAGTTGAATTTGGAGTAAATTCGAGTCCCAATTATAAGAGCGCCATCTGATGGGGGAAGACGCAAACATGTGTGTATCTGCGAGTTAGAAAGAACTAATGAAATAACAAGGATAGAAGAAAAGCGTCTATCTGACGATTTCAAGCGTCTCACTTTTTCCTAATTAACTGATGGCGTAATTTCAAATTAAAGACTTCAAATCGTTTGCTTTCATTTATCTCTGAGCTGCACTGATTTTAAAAGAATCTCTGTTAAAAAATTCAGCTCAAATTTTGGATCCCTTAACTTTCCCTGCAAGACAAACTAAAATACCTAACAACATTCGAACATGCAAAATAAATACGTTCATATTTTTTTATATAGTCGACGCGTATTTGCATGTTTGCCTGTAACTGTAAGTACACTCTAAACCAAATTCCCGAAGACCATACCTCGCCGTACCATTCCGACATACCGGAGTCGAAGCAATTATATCGGACACCTATGTGAAACGTCTTAACGACTCGGCTATTTCTCACTACTAGACAGACGGGTTGCTGACGCTACCACCCACTTCATCAACCGTGTTACTCGTTTAGCTTCCTCCCCTGCCTTCCTTCTTCACCTTTCGGTTCCTTCTCTCGTGTCGCCTCCTTAACGACAAGCCCGGGTCGACGAATAAGAAAAGAAAACGGCAACGGCCAGCTTAGGATACGTGGCCGTGTTGGTAGATTTGGCCCTGATGGTAGAAAAGACTGTTAGCACGAACGTTTGAGCCGAAATTTGCATGCAATGCGGTTCTTGATATATGCACAAAAATTTGGACAGGGCCGTATTTACACCGAGAAATAATAATAAGCCCATAATAAAATATAAATTTTGGTAATATACATAAGTACGTCCACTAAGATCGCATTGTTTCAAACTAAACATGTCAACACCAAGATCCAGTTCTTGATACATGTATATATGTATATTGATTAGAGAACAGGAAGGTACTTACACAGAAGACCAAATATTAGATTTAACAGTAAAACTTGAAGATCAATTCTTCTTGATGCACACAAAAAGAACAGGATGGTATTTGTGCATAGGAACGGTATACTGAATTTGGTTGAGATGCTACCACATGATTATTGACCTAAATGAACGAGAACATGGCTGAATTTGGGAACATAAACGAACCCTACAGTATTGCAGAAAAATGATACGAAAACCCTTCCTTAACGACTCACCGTCTGTTCAAGAGGAAACAAAGCTTTATACAAAAACATGAACAAAGTCTAGTGTTTTGCATTTTGTCCTAATTATGGAATTGTTAATCCCGAATTCATAAATATATACAGGGGGTAACTGTGTAAATCGGTAGAAAGTTGTCCCAAGGTAGATAATTAAAATATATTCAATATTTGCTTAATAAACGTAGGGGCCCAAACGTACCGTTCGCAAGATATTTATAATTACAGTTTTGAGTCCGGCCCTGTTATGCAATTGTAGCGAGTTTCCAATACGACTAACGATCGGATCATTGATCGAGTAAGCATAAATAATTTTTTAAATAAGCGGTCTACTTAAAATTTCCGAATTTTTCACACTGCTTGCACAGTACATACATGTTACCTACGTTTTATTAATCATTTTACTTTAAACATTTTTACACAACAATCACATAAACATATTACTGTCAAGCAGGTCTAATGTTAGGCATTTATTGTGAAACTTTCTTCGTTTTCTTCACTTTACATTGTTTATCAATAAATAAATTTTTTGAAAGAAAATGTTTTTATCATTACCAATAAAAGATCGTCGAACTTTTCAAATACAGTTCAAATTCATGCAACGACACCGAAATAAAGCATCTGTTTATTTTTCTGTAATAATGACAGAGACAGAGAAGCATTATTCAGTTGTCGATAATATGCTATTTTCTGGTGGCGCTATTTCAATGAAATCATCTGCTTACATTGTAGAATACCCAAATACTGACTGAATGCCCGACTATTTATTTCGACTGTTAAAAATCCCTTACCTCTCGAATAAACGTCTACGAGGAACACAATACAGTAATGTAAAAATGTAGAGGGCCAAAATTTTATTAAAATCCAGCAAAAACGTTTCGCGTGATTTGCCATTGTTTCTACTGATTACATTAACTATGCCACACCAGCTTTACCATATTAATAGATTAACCATTTTCACAGTTACACCCTATACAAGTAGTTCCTGATTTGTTAGAAAGAGAGCAAGGTCGGACTTGCACACGTAATCAAAGTCTGAACTTGTAAATTTAGCCAAATTTGCGTAAAAACAAGAATGCATTTGCGTACGTAACCGAGTCGTCGCTCAATTAACTGAAACGACGTTACGCAAAACGTGTTTCTTATTCATAATCATCAACTCTATTTTCACTACTTAAACAAGTATACAAACCGTCACAACAAAAGAAAAGAAATACAAAAGAAAAATATATGATATATAATATGTAAATGTCAAAAACGATTTTTTCCCTAAGGAAAAAGATTTTAAAGAACTACCAAAATCAACTACAGCCGATCAGAAAGTAGACAAACGGAGAACTTCCAATTGAAGCACATAGAAGAGAAAATAAAAAAGAAACTAACACGCGAGGGTTAGTGACAGAAACCTGCGATTTAGTCTATGTCTTCCACGTTGACGAACAATGTAGGCTATAAAAAAGAAAAAACAGGCGAATATTCACACGGTGCAGTCAATAGTACCTAAAATAGATTAAAATTTGAAGAACTTCTAGGAAAGTCCGTTGAAAATAAAAAAGACTGCGACAAGATCCACTCTGCGCGACTGGGGCGTACGCTGCACCACAAGTAAAAAATTATTTATGTGCAAAAATGCAATACAGTCTTAAATCATAAATATTATATTCAATTCAAATATAATTACTACTTTATTGCACTTTTAATTACTCAGTTACACATCTTTATAGATTCCCGATAACGAATTTGAAACGTCCTTTCTAATAAATGAGTCACAAATAAAAAATGTGTTTCAGTAATTTACAAGTTGCATTTACTTAAAAGTAATAATTTTGAAGTTATGATAGTATTGCGCTCATAGTGCGACATGGTTTAGAAAGTTTACGTTGAATTTAGATGTTTGTCGTTTGTAAATTACTAAAAAGGAAATAAGTATTGAGCGAAAAGAACGTATTGACAAACAAAAAAGAATTAATTAATGAATTTACCCGCTTAGTGGCTGAGTGGTGAAGCATGCGCTTTACAATGAGAAGGTCCGGAGTTCGAAATCCAGTCCGTTAGTGCGACCGTCCGGTTATTCGATAGTAATTTGTGCTAAAAATGTAGCAAAACATGAAAACACTTGTGTATAGAAAATTTGTCGGGTTACGAAAGATGTCTGCTGAAAGAGCGAGTGAAGCTTTCAATGTATATACAGGGTAAGTAAAAAGTACTGGTACAGTCGATTATCTTCTTTGTTTATGAACCTTTTTTTTAAATAATTGGTGTGCTTATATAACAGATATTAATGCATTTAATAATCGTAATGTCTTCTTTTTCGACTTCCGGTTTAGCCGGAAATGACCTTAACTTTTTGTTTTTAAATACTTTATTGTTATCGGACGCAGAATAAAAACTAGATAAGAAATGTTATAAATAAGGTTTTTGTTTTATTCGAAAAGTGATAAAAAAATTTAAATAAAAATACATAATTAATTAATAAGGTTTAATAAAAGAGTGGATGACGACGATGACGTGTTATCATTAAGTAGTGTAAACCGATCTTTGTCTCTTCTTACGTGCAAGGCGCGACATTAAAATTCGGAGAAGTAAGGGCGTCAGCCCGGTTTACACTACTTAATGATAACACGTCATCCACCCTTTTATCTAACCAAGTTATTTTTGAATTAAAATAAATACTGTTTGTTTGTGTAGACGGGGTTAAACCAAAGCCCACTGTAACTTTATAACGGGAAATGGAATATTTTTCCCGACGACGTAATACCGAAACGACGTTAAGTGAAGACATATTGTATCGTATTCCAGAAAAGTGCTTCTAGAACCTTTCTTGATTGGGTGAAGGATTCGCAAAGCCAGACTTATGCACATAAATCTGATTTCGTGCATTTTGTCTCAAAAATTACTCTTGCGCACCGAATTTACTTAAATGGTTCCTCGTTTGACATGAAGAGGAAACTGTTGGCGTCAGTGGTCGAAATAATGTAATAATATTTTGCTAAAAATCTTCAACCAGAACAGGTTTTACTATTACGCATTACTGGGGCTTGCCCACCAGACGGGACTGGTGCTCGTCAATCGGGTTTCCGTTCCCACTCAGAAAAATATTAAAAATTTTTATATATATATATCAGATTTGTTTATTTGACTCTAGAGGTGAATATGCAAGGACGTATTGCCAATGGGGACGTACATTTTTCTTGGACCGGCCTTGTCATACAAACCATATCTTTCAGAGCAGTTCCAAATCTATTATGACGTTTTACCAAAGAAAACTTTACATCCTAACATCTTCCAAATACGATCCTGATAAAATCGATCCCGAGACGAAGCGGCAAATCGTCCTCGATCCTAGACTGGTAGCCTTGTCTCCGAGCCGTCGGATAGCTGCAAGTCCGCCGATACATACGCTACAAGCGAGACGCTCCTTACAAATTGTGTTACCTGCAGAGTCTACTAAAAATAAACAAGACATGTCGGCCCATTCCGAAAACCGGAATGCTCTTTGCTCTTTGTGCTGCTGAACCTCCTTCGACGGTGACCGGTGCGTGCGTATACCCGCGCGCACACGTTCCGAATTCTGCCCGTCAGGTAGTTTCCGGAGCGGTGGTTTAGTTAAAAGTCTCCGACTGGTCGTTAGTGCATTATCCTCCTTAAAGCGGATGGATGGACGGTCTTTATGCAACGGATGAAGTTGTCACAGCGCGACGGGTGCTCGAGGAAGGGGAGGTGTTGTTTCTAGTAATTGGGCGCCATATTCGCCTTAATAGATGGCGGTCGTTGTGGGAAAACGTCTAATTAGGAATTATGGAGATTTGAGAAAAACGAGGATGAATAATTGCGCTTGTGTTTTCGAAAAGATGTTCCAATTTACAACATGAATTATGCAAGCTTTAGAAAACGAATCAAATCATCACTAGAGTCTCCATAATAAGAATTAACAATTTTATTATTACTTCCTTTTCGATTATAAACTAGTATATAGTCGCTTCTTTGAAACAGAAACATTTGGCCCAATAATCGCTGCTAAATCTTACTATGTTCCGTTCCTAGCACGTTCACCATCACCGCCTCCAAAGCAGCCCACCGTTATAGATTCGATTATAAGCCCCTACTTGAGACGTAAATTATGATTCGAAATAAAACAACAACACAAATAATTACGACTGTATTACAAAAGAAATCCTTAAGTGTAAACCATTTTCAATCGAAATAAATACAAAATGAACTAAACAAAAAAATGTCATGTTTCCTAGTTAACGAGTTCCTACAACTTCTTTTTATACATATTTTTTTTAAATACATTTCTTAGTTACCGCCGATAATTAACAGTTATGTGTTATGTATGCAATTCGATACCAGCCGCCGTATTGAATTACGATCGTAGCCTTCACATTCGTATTTGAAACCGACCGGCTTTAGTTATGTATTTGACACCCTTGAACGGTTTGTATTTTTCGCCGTACATGTCCAACCGATTCACTTTCAACCCGCTAACGGCCAACTGGTTAATGGTAAAATGCACGTTGATCGACGGATTGATCTCCGAAGTATTCGCGCCGGTTGCTATAGAGACCGATCCTCGAATGTTTGGTAATTTGGCGACGTCTATGCGACCAATGTCCCAGTGAAGGATTTTAGAAACCGGGTCGTAGTTGTATTTCCCTTGGTTCGCAGTCAAGACGCAGTTTAGGATACATTTCGGCATTAAGACTTCGAGTTTCACACCTACAACAATGATGAATTCTTTAAAGTACAAGCACAACCAGAAGTATATGTTAGAAGTAGCAGTTGGAAATAGAAGTTAGTAGTTAAAAGTAATTAAGTTAACATAACAAAACAACAGATGTTAAACTCATGTTCCAGCCATATCATTATTGCCTGGTTTTTCAATGTCGGTTTAAACCGACATTCAGGTTCAAGTTCAAGTTCAGGGTTTAAGTCGTTTTTCAGTTCGAGTTCAACTCAGATTTTTGTCAAACGTCGAGCTCCACTTGAGCCAAAGGAAATACCACAGATTACTATAGATCTCCAAGTCAATACGAAAAGTTATCCGCTATAGTTATCTTTGTTTACCTAATTAAAAAGATCATATGCTCCTTCTTTGTCGGCACGAGAGCAAGGTTTACCAGATGGCGCGACAATTGCCCGGATTCTCTAAAAATCGTACCACAATCGTGCTTACTGCTATTAATACGTTGGCGTTGGGTCAGCGTCGTTATACGTTGACAAATGTGTTTTGTGTGAAAAGAGCACTATGGAGGTTGCAAAGATGTGCTACTTTCCGAGGAATTTTGAGTGGTACGTATTGATTTGTATACATAACCTTAAATGAAAGTAATAGTTCTAAAATTATAAAATTTATAGATAATCAAAATCCTAGATTGTAAGGTTTATCAAACAACAATAAAATAGAAGATGTAGTTATACTGTTATCACAACAGGCACTGGCGACTGCTGCTTTCATCCATGATATCAACGAGTTGTTTGATAGCTTTATTGCCAAACGGATTCTCGCTCATATTAATTGCGATATATGTTTAATGGTTTTAACTTCTGATTGTTCACTATTACACAATCAATTTCTTTCTTTCAGAGAGTTCCTTGAACAGCAAAATAAGAAGAGAAGTTATATCTGTTGGTCATGGAAATACGTTATTAGAACATAAATTGCTAAATTTGCATGCAGCAAACATTCAGAAGAAAGCCAAATTGTTTTAAGCGTATAATTATGTCATTCCCGAACTTATTATATCTTTGATTTAATTAATGTTCACTCATTTTTTTAAAGTAACGCGACTGTAATTAATTTTTCTTTTCTTTTATATTGTTTTTAGCGTTTAATTATTTGATTCCTCTGCTTATTAAATATTTTTTTAATATTCACTCATTATTTAATGTAAAATTCTACTGTAAGACCCGTCAATGTGTTATAGGGGCGACTGCAGTTTTCCATAACATTGCGTGTAAGGAGAATGAAGATGAATCACCAATTGATCCTGGCATTCAGTAAATTACAAATTATTTTCATAATTTAGCAAATAAGAATATCTAACAATATATAGTTCATATTGTGGTTTTGTAAAACTGGAATTTGAAATAAAATATTACTACTCATTATCAGTTTAAATATAGTTAATAATCATAAATCAATGCAGTGATTTTATGCAGAAGGAAAAGATAGTGATCTGATGTATAGAGTTAAATTCATAATTTTCGATTTTCGGATTTTACTTGCTTCCTGTAACTTCTATTGGTTGAAATTTGAATTATATCTTAAATGATTCAATGATCTCAACGACATAATAATGTTTTTACCGTTTACCCTTCCTAGCCAGGTTAACCAACATCAATATTTTTAGTTCAACTGAACTGGTTCAATTTAATCATTGTACAACTCATGTAACAGGTTCAAGTTTTAAGCTCAAGTTCAAGGTTCAACTGAACTTTAGTTTAAATCGGCACTGAAAAACCGGGAATAGGTATGTTAAGTTCCTAACACGAGTGCTAACCTTCAACTGTTCTTCCCAACGTCTGCTTCGGTCCAACCGTGATATCCAGCCTCCCTTGTTCACCAGATTTGATCGAAAGATTATGTCGAACATAAATCGGTATGGCGACGACGCTTTGGCTGCTTATATGATAGGAAATCAGCCTGAAGTTTCCATCCGGAGGTATGAAGGATAAAATTTTCTCAGCCTATAATGGTGAAAATGGTTATAAATCAGTTTAAAAGCATATTCGGAAACCCTTACCTCCCATCTCTTAAATCGGACGCAAGGATGAAAGCTGACATCATCAAATAACCGCGGATTCATAAACGACAACGTTAGATCTGGCATGCCACTTAATTTAATACAGCAATCGATCTGAAATCAACTTTTGTAAGAGGGATATTTTTGAAAATGTGTAATAATTGAATTATGTACATATCCTTGAATTTCAGCGAAGACGGTAGCACCGGTTTTATCGATGATTGCGTCGACTTCTTCCACGACGTCGAAGTAAGCTTCATTGTTGGTGTATTTGACACCAGTTCGACGCCATGGAATATTGGATAACTGTCCACTTGGTAACGTCCCACTTACACTAAACATTTACATTTATATAAATCGAATATTTTAATATGGGTGAGTGTACGAGACTGCAATAAACATTGGTCTAGCATTATCCAAAGTCAAAGAATGTGCTCCAGTAGTTGGAAGAAACGCGATCATCACTAGTCTGGGCAAACAGCGGCAACTACGAAATAACCTACGACATCCTACATATACAGAAATACTCGCATACAGCATCGATTTAGTATTGACTAGAGTGGGGACTGTGGGGAGTCGCCGATGCTATCGTACCTTATTTCGTAATTGTACGCTGTTTGGCCGGGCTACTGCTTAGTGTGCCCATTTCCGTCGATATTTAACGATACCAAATGGTAAAAGATAAATTAGAAGAATATCATAAAACAGAGGAATTCCAGAGAATAGAAAAGTGGAAATAGTCAAAAAAAGTATCCCTTTAACCCGGAAGCAAATCATGACTCCCTACGAAGAGAAAGAAAGTTATATGAACGCAAAGGAAGTGAGATTTCTCAGGAAAAAAGGGGCACTAGCACTAGGTTATATCGGTAAACTAAATTATTACTTAAGTCCAACAAATATTTCGCTGGTAACGAGGTCATCAAAACATATGTACCGAAAATAATAAACAATTTTATAGTAAGGAATTCACCGATGTAACCAAGCGTCAGTAATATCACAGCTTGAACCTTGCAATCATTACCAAGTAAAAAATGAAAGATGAACTGTATGAAAACCAGACAAGTAATAGAAACAAAAAACCACTGAGGCCAAGAAAAAACTGGTTGAAGGAAATAAAGGAAATTTGGATAAGAAAGAGGAAATCATTACAGCAAGCAATTGGTGAGAGACAGAAGGAGATGAAGTTGGCTGAATGAATAAATAGACCATCACCTCCGACGCCCTGTGGGGCACAAAAACAAATGAGAAAAGAACAAGAATTTGTGGTAAAACCGAGGGAGCAGAGCGAGCACAAATGGGAAGGGATGAGAAACATTTTCAATTACAGTTCATGATGAGCCATCGAGTTCGACTTGACACGGATTACCGACTCATTTTCACAGACCGAAAATGGAGTCCGAAAAATCGGCTTGAAATTACGGCTGGAGATGTGGGAATCAAACTTACAACCTGCAAATTTATAGTCTGAACTACTATACTATCGATTGGAGAATAAATAATCTAAAAATATATATGAAAGACAGAAATCAACTCAACCACAAGTCCTGCATCTGATAAGGGTATACAACACACAGGAATTAGAATAAGAATAATACCTTGTAGCAGTACTCATTTTGTTCTACTTAATTTTTTAAAACCGAGGAACATAATACGACTCTAATGCAAAATATCTGAGTTTCTGTCGCTTGGGAGCAATTTATGAAGACATTAATTTTTGAGGAGGTTATCTATGAGGCCGAGTCAAATCAATACTACAGGTATCTGACAAGCTAATAATAAAAGGAAATAAACTGAAATCGAGTTTGTCCTAGATTTCAACTGGATCTATCAGACTAAGATTATTTTTAACCTCACAACGAATGAATGATTTCCATGTTATCTTATACATCAAATTAGTAAAACTACCAATTAACATGTGAAATACGATACATACTTTGATTTTCCCAGTAACAGTATTGGCAATCGTCCTTAAAATATTTGGAGGTTTAATCAATTCCTTCAAAATATTACTTTCGGTCGCCAGAGGATACCCATTATCCAACATTTCATCTAAAAGCTGTAACATCCCCAAATCATGATATTTACAACATAAAAACGAGAATTAGGAACGAACCTCGTAAACCACGACGTAATTCTCTTTAATAATCGTTTCAGTGCAATCGGAGAAGTAATCCTAAAAATCATTTCACTTTCAAAGCTCTAAGACGGAAATATAATTTTAAAACCTGAAATATATCCACAACCCGATGCAAAAATTCGATGACGAATAAGGGGAGATCTCCTGCATGCAAACCGCCACGAAGCTCACACCACCTCTTTGGATGCTCAGGAGGTAATGATGTGGTGTTGCAATGACTGGTGGGACATCGTTAGGATTAGCCCTTTGAGCTTCCAAGTAGTAATCGCAGACAGA
Source organism: Chrysina gloriosa (assembly GCA_038088585.1). Lineage (NCBI taxonomy): Eukaryota > Metazoa > Arthropoda > Insecta > Coleoptera > Scarabaeidae > Chrysina > Chrysina gloriosa. The sequence goes on along the minus strand of CM076093.1, from coordinate 20,266,702 downwards.
TCTTGAGATGACGCTCCTCCAATGTTTTTCGAGGAATACATCCCTAATGGAAGGTGTATCGTTATTGTTGAAATTGCATTTAAAAGGAAAGGACTTACCCTGATGAATTTATTATAAACAAGCTGTGTATCATTCTGACTGGTGGTAGGTGTATGTATTTGAGATTTTACAGAATTAGTCTTAATGATTTTTATTGGGAAATGTACTTAGCTAAACTGGTGTAGTTTAATGGAATTCGTCTTTGAATACATGTTTTAACGATTTTTAATAATAAATATGTTCTTATGGGGATTCTCAGAGAGGTTATGATTTATTAGAAACGTTCAACACGTAGACATTATAGGTTGGCCCCACTGTAAATAGGTCGTATTTCAGCCCGTTTTGGTGTTGATAATAAAATTTATGACACCATAATTGATTACATCAAGACATGGAATAAGCGTAAAATCGCTAATAATAATAGAAACTCCTAGCTCCATGTCGACATTTAACGTTTAACATCAGTTTCAAGTCACCTCTAAGCTTAGCGCTTAGCGCTACGATTGCTTGAATATCGCTAATATCATCTCCATAAATATATATAGGGTTTTAATTTTTATTCAGTTACATTCCTAGCTGTCAGAGTTTCCAATATTTATAAAAATGTCTTCATTAACTAAAACAGGAAAGGTCGCTGGATTGTGTTTAAGAAACCATCCTATACTGTTCATGGCGATAAGAAATCGTAATTTGCCTCACTTTACTACTTACATCTTTATACCATCGTTTCCAGAATATCATCACTAAGGTTATGTAACTCTTTTTCAGACTGGAACAAAGACTATAAACCGGCGACTTTCCCGAAGACTCAGGAGGAGCGCGAAGCTGCCGCAGCTAAGTATGGACTAGCAATATCAGAGTACAAAACTTACCCTGATGATGGTATGGGGTTAGGTGATTATCCGAAACTGCCAGACATCTCTGGAGATGTCAAGGATCCATTCTATCCTTGGGATATTCCGGAACTCAAGAGAAATTTCGGGGAACCAGTAGGTGTTTGTTACTTATTTACAAATCTGATATTAGATAATATCAATAAACTCCTCACCTTGTCAACGAAAGGTGTCTTAGAACTAAATGATTATGTGCTGAAAAATCTATTGATCTTATCTAGGGCAACACAAGCCGTGTAATCATTACCTTAGTATTCTACTATGAATCTCTTGTATCCTATCTGTGCCAAGATTGTGCCCATCCAACTTTTACCTTGATTTTGATCTAATCCAACTACTACCAACTACAACCCGTCAAAAAGAAAAGTCAGATTTATCGCAATCCATTCCAGCTGAGATTCGAATAGGAAACCTAACACAATTTCTGCATCAGTTCGGTAATAACCACTACTCATTTTAGATTCATATGGATGCTGATATGATAGGGGAAGATCGTTACGATGTTACTACAAGACATCGAGTCCCTGGATGGATGCAATGGACGCAATTTCTTGGGGTAATGTTCGGTACGCTCGCTCTTTACGCTTATTGCGAAAACTTTAAAATGTTCACTGGACAATTGCCCAAACAATATCCAAGTGAAGGGAAAACGCATTATACGTTTGAACCAAATGAATAAAAACGTATCTAGTGTGAGATGTTTGTTATATAAATGAATGTTATTAAATTATTAAATAGTAATCTTTTGTTTTTCCAAACGTAGTATCCCGATACGCACTCGGCGTCGAAATAACTAACACGTCGTATCCACGCATCTGCTTGACCTTCCCTAACATATTGACCTAATTTTACTAGCGTTCTCATTTCGCCAAGAAATGGAAATCTTGGCATCATTATTAAGCACATCCTGTATTTTACTCTATGTGCATGTGAAAATAATCTTCTTCCAAAACTTTCAAAAATCCTAATAATCGTGAGTCAAATATAGGAACACATTTCAAAGTCAGGTGTTTCCACAGCGCGTCGGGAAGTAATCTTTGCCGCACGCTCCTCTCCCTCTCACACACACAGTTCGTGCAAGGTCAAGTGCGTTCCTATATTTAACTCACTGTACATCCTCTATTTCTATTCCCATTTATTCAACTTCCGTACTTCATCGTTGTGTTGCTGTTAAGCGTTTTCCTTATCGTCATTCCGTTTCCCGTTTGATAATCCCTAGAAATGTTTTTATTTGCTAAACTAAGGACGACGCAAATGTGTGTTTACACACTGTATTACTTTTAGTTTTAAGTTTTAACACAACTGTTACACTTTATATACAATTTACAGAAAATTTTAAATTTCAACTCTACCCATATGTACTATACCTGACCTAAGACACACTACTGTATATACCTTGCACTATTTTCTGGGACATAAATCAATCAATCGATCACATATTCCGTCCACCTTCATCCTTCTCAAACTATTAGTCACCTACACCTACAGTCCATCCTGACGGAACAAATTTCTAATAAAAATTCCGTTGTCTTTTTTCTTTATGGTAATGGATGTTTCGATTTCCTTATTTACGTAGCGATCTTTTGTAACTTATGAGGCTTTCTTCCTTCTATGCAAACGCTTTTCGTTGTTTGATTTAGGCGAGAATATTTTAGAACATTTTTTGATAAATTTTGGATTTTTAATTGGCAGAATTTTGCATTGCGAAAAATTGCGATACTCCTCAACATATTTTATTAATTTTAAAGACATGCGTTTCTTTCTGATAAAATTTTGTTTTAAACTGAAAACAAAACGCGAAAAGACACAAATAAATAAAATATATAAAAACATAGTTTATTATAAACAAAAAATGTGTATGTATGTACATAATTACAATAACTCCAATTACATAAGCATTCGTTAAAAAACATTTTCGAAAAATAATTGTTCTAATTACCTAGTAATACTCTTTACATTTAAGACTAGTTTGTACGAGGTGTACAAGGATTATACACTACAAATAAGTTACTGCAGAGGGAAATAATAATCATAACAGTAATAAATCAAAAATATAGAAGAAAAAGAAAAACAAATGTAACGGATGGGAAAAGTGAATAAATTATATATAAAAACATCCAGCTACATAAATATCTAAGAAAAAGAAAATCATTTTCGTCTTTCCTCTTGTTGCTTGATTTTGGACTTGAACTTGAAAGTAAATAATACAGTATGTACACCAAAAACAAACGTACAGATAGAACAAAAAGAAAATATATATAGTAAGTATATAGTAATTAGGCTGACGTGTCGAGCTTTGTATGTCGTCGAAAATGTCCACTGAGTTAATTTATCACTTGGTCCCATGTAATGCTTTTTTAATCGTTCATTGTTTAAAGTGACTAGTTGGGTCTTCCGGGATAAGGCCTGTCCGGAATTCTAGGGGGAATATTAGGCACAGGGCGACTGGAATTTATAAATACGTTTTAAATTAATCCGTCCGGAATTCAAATTAAATTTTATAATTTTCTTCAAATATTCAACGGATACCCCCTTTGGATATTTGAAAAAATTACATTTTTAATTCCCATCTCCAGAATTAAATGGTAATTAAAAGTAGAGTGCTTTATATTATTAATTCGCTTCCATGTAAAACGCACCATCAATTTAGAATTTGTACTGTAAAATATCGTACAACGCAATAAATTTGACTAAAATCCTACCAATTGTAAGAAGCCTACCCCTAAACGTGCCGCAGAACGGTTATCTTGGCGTCTATGATATAATTTTGTATCAACTGAGCTTATCATCGATTCGTGTCCATAAACATTTAATAATATTTTTATATCGATGTAGGGTCTTATGTTCTTTATTCGTGTTTGTTCCGTAACGTGAATCACTTTTCAAATTTTCTGGCCCTTGTCTGCTTCGCATCTTTTTTAATTAAAATTACCCCTTGTATTTTATTACTTTATGACTTAGAACTGCGATTTTTGCTTTTGTAAGTAAATTTTTAATTGCACTTTTCATACAGCTGTTATTATTCGTTTATTGTTTATTAGATTGTCCCCGAAATTTGGTAATTTTGCAATAAGGAAAATGAATTATTGCGTTGACTACTATCCTTTGCCCGTCCTGAATTGGAGTCAGCAAATTGGTACACAACAAAACGAGTTTGATGTTACGTAGTCTCCCGTACCTTTGCTTTGTTTAATACGAGGGACGTTTCGAATGTTCTAGGAATTTGATTCTAGCTACGTCAATTAAGCCAATAAGTCACGCTAGTGGTGAGAGACAAGTTTACGTTGTCATCCGGTGGAATATTGTTTAGTATACTTCAGTTACTTGACTGATACAGACATATTTTCGTACCACAAATTTCACAGTTATGGAAGATGCGATTAAATTACAAAGAGCCATCATTTTCTTTTCATTTAAAGAGGGTGTGAAACCATCAGAAATCGATCAACATCTGCAACGTGTATTTGGAAAACCTGGAGAACGACCTTAGAAACACGTGTCATCAAGGGTCGTAAGCCCAAACCAACGATAATTGTATTAATCAGAACTTGGTTCTACGATGTATGCCATCGACAATCTTGACTTGACACACAAACTTAGACGTATCAAGCAGTATTCTTTCCCTTCATCTTCTAGTATCATGGAACAGATGCACCTAGAAACCACCACAACTCCTTCGAGTTCCCAAAATTATCACAGGTGTCGAATAAGCGTAGAACGCGAGATGTTTCTCCGTGATAGTCCATATAAACCTCCTTGCCATTTATGTTACGATTTTTACGTCAATCAAAACCAAAGTCAACCAACCTTTCCCCGAATTTTATATTTTGATCAACACCAAAAAAGGTGTACAAATTTGACAAATAGCTGCGAAATTCTCCGATGCTCCCATTTGTTTGTGCTACGATTTCCTAAGACCATAGAAATCATAATAAATCATCAAAAAAATTTTCCGTTATTTCTTACTTTGGTCAAGATCAGGTAGGGTAGGGAAAGTAGATGCCGGTCTAACATCGCATCTAATTGCGTGTATCTTTGTTAATTTGACTACGTCTCTGCCATTTCGTTCGCGCACGTTGACGTGACGTAATATGCACTTCTGAAAGTGTGACTGTTATACATTGGCCCACAGAAGTGATTGACATTTAGTTTGGATGGTTCGTTCAAGTAAATTTCATGGGTTTGCGAATGTAGACTTTAAGTCTACGGTCCTCAAGGTTGAATATGTATTTAGTTGAGAACTAGAATGAGTTTGAAAGCGCTTTGTGGCAGTTTTGTCAACCCGCCGAACGTACACTTCAGATTTTAATCCGAAATTCCTGTTGAAAAGTGGTCGAACACCTTCAGCATTATCTCCGATACTCAAGAAAAATCAAATTAACGTGTTCTTTTGGCGAAATCCTTCAATAGAAAAATCTCTTATATCACCCTTCTTATGACGACCCTAGATGGATGATCACGCTCTCAATTTTGTGATCCTTTAATTTTATAAATTTCGATTATTTTAAAATCGCAATGTTTATAATAAATGATGCGTTTTATACGGTAGCGAATGGGTGCCTCTAAATAATCTACAAACCCAAATTCCGTTGTTGCAATGCAATTATCATCGTATTAGTTAAATTAGTACTGCCAATACTATACGTGCGCACGAACACCAGAAGCACAAACAAAAAATCTAACTTACTATAAAATCGTACATTATAACCCATTAGAACGACTCCAATTTAAACTTCATCGTTGTTAGAAAGGATAGAATAATTTTAGTCAGTCGTAAATGAAAGTAGCGAGATTAGGATCAGGTATCAATCGACCCACCATCACCCCGAGAGTGTAAAAAAATCTTACTAAAGTGTCTGGTCAGTGAAGAGGCGTATAAATTGTTTTAACATGTCTGCCCTGGGCATATTTGGCGATTCCACGTCTCATCTCCCTGCGAAATATTAAGTTTGCCGTCATCCTGGGCGAGTTCCGTCCATGGGATACGATATACCATGTTATCATTCGATCCGAAACGATGTGGGTAATCAATAAACCTTTTTTCTAAATATATTTCATAACTTTTGGGAGGCACCCTGTATTAACACATGACGCTTGCCAATAACTTCATTCGATACTGGGAGCTTGAGTTTATAAGCACTTTTTGATCTTCCCTCGTATCAAGTTTTGCAACAAAGACGTCTAATGATCTAATCTTTTGATGACGTTATAGTTGCGTTGAAAAAACTGAATATGTGTTATTATAAATTTAAATAGCGATTCAGTACACAATATATTAGATTTCTCATCGGATCAGGATGGTCAGACGGCTGTTCGTCACATTAGTTAGTATTGAACCGTATGAGATGTATTGTTTTAAATGTAAAAGTTGTAACTTCATCATCATCTCGAATTCCTTTTTTTTAAAGCAAGAATAAAGAAACAGAACCAAAATTATATTTTCATTTTATTGTCATCGTATAGGGATATACATATTAATTATTTATAATCACTGTAATTCAATGTGGTGTATCTCATTCAATATTAAAATATGTTTATGAAATTAAATTTTATAGTAAACGAATATAATAAATAAAACGTTTTGATGTTACTGCTGCACACTATACATACAAAAAAAAATTACCGCTTGATTGGTGTTATGGGGTGATGCACATATTACGTTACGCAGTTTTTGGTTATTTTTGACCCCCTCCCCCATGTCACATTTACAAGGAGAAGGTAATGTAATCGGATTTTTGTAATTTTTGATATTTATGGTACGTGTAGTTTGGACCTCAAATAAGAATATTTTGGAGTAGTTCGACGCAACGTTCATAAATTACCGAGATAATCGATGTTGAAGTTTCACCCACCATTTAAATCCACTAGATATAATACGGTTGTCAATTGGACTCGTGGCCTAGTCGATAAACTTCAACATCGATTATCTCGGGAATTTATGAACGTTGCGTCGAATTACTCCAAAGTATTCTTATCTTATATGATAGAGATCTACCACTAATAGGTCAATAAAACAAGGCTGGTTTGAGCGATAGTTATATTTTCAGAACGTTTACAAACGTTTTCGGAACACCTTCGTCAGTGACCTATTAGTGGTAGATCTCTATCATATAAGATAAGTATAAAAAGGTCACGAAATATATATATATATATATACATTTAAAGTATTCTTATTTGAGGTCCAAATTACACGTACCATAAATATAAAAAATTACAAAAATCCGAATTACCTTGCCTTCTCTTTGTTAGTCACAAAGCCCAAACCCCCTGCCTCCCCTCAGAACGTGGCTTCGGATGTAAAGCACGCTAAACATTCAAAAAAGTGACGTAACGTGAGTGCTAACCCTCCCCTACATCACACGCGCGACGTTATATGTGCAAGACCCTTAGTATACAGGGTATGAATTAAGTGATGACTTTAATTTCAGGGATAATCCCTTGTCATATTTTATGAGGAAAACTTCATATGCTCTAATTTGCCTCGTATGTTTTAGCCTGCAAACACTATCATATCCTGTGAAGTAAATATAAACGTCAAATTAGCTCAAAAGCATTTCATTTATGGGCTTGCACATTGAGATGCTACAGGAGCCCGTCGAATTTATCAAGAACGATATCCTAACAGACAGATTCCATCAGAAAAATGTAAAATACATGTAATATTAAAATGACCTTCAAAAATGGAATATCTTCTAAATTTGAAATATTCCGTGTAAAAATTGATGTAAAAATACACGGTGATAATACACGGTCATAATTCAAACTTTGTCAATAAATTTAGGAAAAATACCTGCAATTTGTGATCGTATTTTACGGCTTTTATAAAATTTGTAAAAATGAAATAAAAATAATTTTTTTAACTAGCCGCTTGAAGACTATTCCTATTGCATAGACAATAATAATAAACACATTTTGATTTCAAAGAGCAAGGAATAAGTTTTTATTTCTTTCTCGAAAACTAAGTGAGATACAAAAAAACTCGAGTTCTATTTTTAATTGTTTAATCTGACAAAATATCAAACTTGGCCAAAAACAGTGGCGTTCAATGATTTTTACAATAAAAATCAATCGGGTAACCTTCTGCGACGCTACTGGAATTATTATTTTATATCTAATTACATCAAACGAAGCCCCTTCTTATTGCTAATAGATATGCCAAGTATCATCGAATTCGTAGAAAATATTTTTGAGTAATTAATTTAAAAAAGATTCTTTTAAACACCTTGTTTCCCAAAAACGAAACAAGTTACGACACATATTTATATGAACTTTTTCTCATAAAACATGACAGGGAATCACCCCCTCAAATTACAGTCATCACTTAATTTACACCTTGTATAATAACTGAGCGAGTGTAATTTCCTAACAATTCTACGAAACATACAGGACAAAAAATGTTCCCCCTCCCCAGTTATCTACATATAATCACTTTACCACCCCTGGTCACTTCACGAATGGCTCTAGTTTTTCACAGTACAATCTACATCTACCTCTTGGAGGCTTTTGAGTCCCACCCACAAAATAATAGATTCAAAACTACTCGATTCAAAGGTTTCTTATATCTTGGAGTCGTTGTAATGGCGTTATACGTACGAAACTAATTAAATCCAAAACGTAACCACACACAGCGCGATGTTAAAGAAAATAAAAAGGAGCTTAAGGAGGTTAATGACAAGAAAATTAGTTGGTTCAATATATTATTACTATATTTACACACTCAAATATATATATTATATAACTACACTGGTATATCATATGTGTCGTGCATAAAAACTGCACATCGGCTACAAAACTTGGAAGCGTTATTCTTTTTCTCGACGTACGATTTTCAATTTTCTTGTTTATCTTTTTACATCTTATTTACATACAGACAGTAATATAGTGAGACATAGAGAATGGTACCAGAGATGCACTGTTATTTATTATTCACATTATGTTTATTTTACACGCACAGAGAGAGAGAGGTTCGTCATCTTTCGGAACGAAAAAATAACGTATCCAAAAAACGGTATCTACATAATAATATATCGTGTGAGGTGTCGAAAAACATGTCTATATTTTATAATAACCATATTCGATTTTATCATTTTTATAAATGAGTGCTTAATGTATCACTTCACCATCTAGATTTTCGCAAGGTGCTCTTTCCGGATCATTGCTTCCTTCGAGATATCCACGACGTGTAGGAAACAAGGAAGATAGATGGTTGTTTAGTGAATATAATCCGAAAAGGGCGCCCGCGAGTTATGTACAATTAAGGTATTAACAACAATATAATATCAACATTATAAATATCGTAACTTTGTCGTCAATAAGGACAGGAATTTATCAACCGAAAACGAAATTGAACTTGGGGGTCTCGTCGCGCTCATCATAAATTCCTGAACTTTTTATTTGTTCCAATCGATACTCGCGGTAATTGACAAATTTCTAAAAAAACGCACTACTTAGTAACAATTTCGCGATCGCTTCGTGATTATAATTTAGCAAAAAAGGAATTTTAAAGCAGGAATTGAATAATCCTTATTACACACCGAGTTTAGAGGAAGTTCCAAAATTACTATTCCGATAACTAAGTTGTCATCCTCAAGAATTATACGTCGCATATACGCGAAATTGGGGATCCAAACGTATCTTTGGTGCTTTTGATAGGAGTTAGAAATTCGATTTTCACCGAGGATGACAGCTTACTCATCGAAGCACAAATTTCGTACTCAATCCAAACGTGTCCAATGCGATAAGTATTACTTGATATTTCCTTCTATCTATCTACAAACCGCAATCCCCTACGATTCGGCAATACAAAGCTACGGATTCAAAAAATTTTAGTTTGTTTTCAACAATGTTTTCCTTTAATACCTAATTCGTCGATATCGTTTCCCTGTTCCATAGAAATATCCCGAAAAATTTGCTTACTTTCCTAATACCAAATACCAATAGGATTTAACGCAATAAGTAAATCTACACCGTAAAAAGTTCGCTTAAAGCTAACTATACAAGCTCTATTTAATTCGAAGAAGTAAATCAAGGCGTGCTTTACGGGCGAAACGGATACAATTTAGGCAATGCTTATGTTATATTATTACTGTTAATATTCGTCGTCCAGGTACCTATTGAGCAATACCACCTACCGTATTATTACTTCATTATTGTTATTGAACTGTTTCTTCCGAGATTTCAGCAGAGAAGCGGATTTTAAAATACTCATACCCTTCTCTTCTGCGCTCTATTTAGCAAATAAGAAAATATGAAATAATCTTCACTATATCGAATCGAAAAAGTTTCAGATACGCATTTCAACAACTAGGTGATCATCCTCGATAAAACTGAAAAGATCGGACACATCGGATCCGATTCAATTATTCTTGGTTTGCTGGTGGGATGAGCAAACGAAGGACAAAAAATGAAAATGGGAGACACGAATGTTCGTTGTAAAGTAGAAACTATTTCAACCCTTATGGGTACACCACCCAGTAAACATTTTTTAAATTTCGCGTTTAAGTTGGCAGTTCCGGCAATAGTGGACATACCGGCCAATTTCTAAACACAATGCATGCGAATATGTTCGCTATTGCCGGAACTAGCAACTTAAACTGTCCGCGAAATTTAAAAATGTTTATTGGGCAAGACCAAGGGACCAGAACTAACTTTGACTCCATTTTTCCAATATAAATTATTACGTTAGAAATCTGAGATTCCATGATCTCAACGAATCTATTTAATGTCGTATCGTAAAATGATGATGATGATCTAAAAATAATTATTGCTGAAGGTTATACTGACGATTTACAAAAACCGCGCCTTAGAAACAACACCATAAGTCTGGTCAGACCTATCATACATTTTCATACATTTTACATGAAATTCGGTTTTATATTTCTTGATTTACAACTTTGAAAATCTGTTGCTTATGTTTTACTGGCCATTTGATGTATACAGGGTGTGTATAAAATGGCGAACAAGCTACGCGCAGCGGTTCTGAATCGAAAATCTTAATCTGAAACTGTTGTATCACGCTTCGTAATTTTTTAGAAAGCACTTGAAAGAAACATACATTTGACAACACTGCACTCGCATACTACTGTAATAGTCGAATTTTGACAGTAATGTTATTGATAGGAATAACATTCGGATATAATCTTGTTCTGCAGCGTTGCAAGATGTGTTTTTCGTGAAAGTATGTTAATAAATAGATGTTAAAAACATAATTGAAAGTCAAAAAGAAAACGTTTACCAACAAATAGTATCAAAAATTCTTCTTTACTCCGAATTACAGCTATCTCTATCAACAAATATCGAACAATAACGCTTATTTGTAGAGTAAAAGTCCGAAGTTCTAAAACCTCGTGAAGACATGAGGCGCTGTACAATATTTTAATGTGGAGATTTTCGATTCAGAATTTAGGGTTTACGTCACGTGTAGCTTTTTCGCCAATTTGTACATACCCGTTGTAAAACTTTTCCCGAAAATATTAATATTTAATAAAAGTTAAGTGTTTCGATCATTCTTTCGTAAAATTTCAATTGATGTTCATAAAAGTTGCATACAAGTATAACCAGATATATGGTGTACGGTAGAAAATATATGAAACTGGTGTACCCATGAGGTTTACGAAAAGCCACTACGTCATCGACGTGAATTGGCCAATTTTCGTAAGAATTCAAGTTCGGAAGCTTCCCTCCATGCTTACTATGCAATTTTTTTCTAATGCAGTGATTCCTCTTAAAATAATTTCACTCTATATTACGCAAAACATCGCTTAACTTTTATCTACGTCACACCTGACCTTCATCGACAATCCTGAAGTGGTTACACTCTATCAATTTTATTACGTATCATCGTCAAACACAACACTCCACCTCCTCATATCCTTTGCAGGAACAAATCAGCTCAACTATACTTCGGGTTCAAATCGAAAATGTTGATGGTTTAAGTACTACTACTAAATAAGCAGCCTAAACATTAAACGTTATAAACAGATCAAATAAGAACAAAGTATTTGTGATTTGACTTTGTAAAGACAAAAAAATATGAAAAGAACAGATTTCAAGGAAGATAAAGTAATGAATAGAATTCAAGAGCAGAAAAATGAAGAAAATCATTGAAATGATGACGTTTCGACGGTGACGGCAATAAATTAGATACATCATACAAAAGAACAAAAGCGTTAAATTACATCAAGAGGGGATTATGAACAAGTCGCAAAAGAATGGAAAAGAACAAAAGGCGAAGATGGTTGTTGAAGGTTCTGTAAACTCTTAACCTCGCAATTGTATATTAGTTCCGGGACATTTATTTTGCTGATAACGACCCATCGTTTAACGTTTGTCTAGATCACATCTGACCTTCACTGACAATGCTGTTGAAGTTAATCTTCAATCACAACACTCCACCTCCTCATATCCTTTGTAGGAGTAAATCAGCTCAAATATACTTCGGTTTAAAACCGAAAATCCGAAAAAAAGTTGTTGGTTTTCTAAACTCCTCATCACGCAATTGTATGTTAGTTGCGGGACACGTGTTCCGCTGATAACGACGACTTGTCGCCAGCAAAAAGACGTGTTCCGGAAATACTAAACAATTGTGTGGTGAGGAGTTTTCTATGGCGTGATGTAATGTCATTTTCGTCCATCTTCTTTAGCAATTTTATTTTTTCAAACAGATGAGCTATAATGCGGCAGCTTTTCTTTTCCAACGACCGTGTCAAAACATTTCAGCACCACTGAATGTCTTCAATTGTTCCCATCGTCGGTTTGCATTTGTGTACTGTCCGGATCATTTACCGTCGCACTGAATAGGGATACACTGTGGACTGACCACGCCTAGTGTGGTAGGAGACGAGTTGTTAAGTATGCCGTAGGCATTCTAAGTACGGTCCTGGTAACTTATCTTTTGTTTCCGCCAATCACTACGCGCGAAATGGTATTCCCTTACCTACATCGATTCAAAGCAACGGCAAATGCTCCGGAGAGTACATGGCACTACACGATTGATAATACCTATGACGAAATCCGTCGATTGTCACCTTTCTCTTCCATCTGCTGTACTAACCCTTCCACACAGTTCGAGTCACTATGGATGTCCTTCGCGACGTATTTCCTGAACAATTCATCCTTCATTTCAGCGACATCTACTGACTTTCCCGGTGCCTTGACGTTTCAGTTTTGGGAACATCTCCAATCCTGCGTTTGTAATCACAAGCCACAAACATTCGAAGATCTAAGGGCTCCTATTGGCAATGAGGCACCCCAACATAGGTTTAGATATGCTAGGAAAAACAGCTGAAAATTCGCCGAAAAGCTCATGCTCATCATTAAGCACCACTCGGTTTAGGTAAACGACCATCTTCCATCAATCACTCCCCGCTTCGATGTAAACGAACCCTTTATCAGACGAAAAGCATAATTTCCCGTGTTCGTAGGAAGAGAGGAAGGTGGGGATACTTCCGGTGTTCATTTCTAAAATCGCACGTCTCCACTCATCATTCGATTGATGTTATTTTTAGAACATGCACGGTATGTATCTATCTTCACAAGAATTAAATGTGTACATATCGTGATCTACAAATAACAGACACTTATCTTTTAGATTACCTGCACCACCTTTTTCAGGTCAAAGACAAAATTTAAATTTGTATGAAAACTGTATTAATTACCGTTCTGCAATATAAGCCGTAAATTTTGTCTTTTGATTGACCTAGGAAACTGTTGGAGATAATCCGGAAGATAAGTCTCCACGAAAGTGCCTTGCGCAGCCTAAACTCCAAATGTGTGTATTCTAAGATTAAAATTACATGCCTACTGTGTTTAGTTTAGAAGAAAGGCACAAGGAGTAGTCAACAATTTTCGTAGAAGAAAAAAACGAAAAATAATGCAAGATGTAAATTGTGGTGATTCGTGTGATATTCATGTGAAAACCACATAATTCCTTTACACTCATACAGTGAAGATGACAACCTAGTTATCGAAACGCGTAACATTTTTCCCTCTCGCGATGCAAGATTATTTTATACTTTCTTGCAGATCTAAAACCACAGTCTCCCTATAAGTGCTATACAGCAGATACAAGCAGTATATATCATAGACACCAAGAACTTTATTATTTAGTAATTATGTATGTATATATCTGGAAGATCTTAATTTATATGTGTATATATAATTTATTTAGTTATGTGTGTTGTTAATATAAAGCACATTAAAGCCACACCACAATTTGCTATCTTATACAGGTCCAAATAAGAGTTGTATGTAAGTAATATATATTTTAATATATCTCGAACATATGCCATTAGTTTGCGACTCAAGTCAAGCGATCTATCCTCAACTTCTTAATTAAGCCCTTAAAAGCGTTTTAACTATTTCATTTTTGATTATGCAACCGAATTATAAACGCAAAATGAAATAAATCAAAAAATATATTTCCGATTTTAACCACGTTATTCCTTTTCTTTTGGGTTTTTAGAAGGAGGCAGTGTATAAAACACACGAAAACATCACAGAAAATAACGGGTTTTTTTTGGCACATATTAGAGTATATTAGAAGCTACAAATACAAAATATCGTATCAAAAAGGAAATCTAAATTAGCACAATACTAAAAATATATATATAATTAATAAAAGTTAATCATTAATTTTATTAGATATGTAATAATTATCTCAGTATATTAAGGAATACTAAAAAACACTCCAAAAAGAAAAATAATAAAAAAATTACTTATGAAACTTGGTGAAGGCGTTGGACAATTCGTTGACAGCTGCGTTGGTAACAGCGCGTCCTACAGCCAACTGAACAGACTGAGGCACCTGAACGCCTCCTTGGGGTTGACCTCCAACCCGGCTGTACAGAGACAAGTCTTAGCCGCATCCGTACATATGTATGCACATGTTGATGTTGATGTTTATTTTATCGGTGTTCTCGTTACAATAATGAGCGGTTAATGAATAGAAATGATTGGTTTCGTTTAGATATCGGAATGCTTTCCGGAAGTCGAAGCATATTTTACTGATTCCGCACACCGCGCAATCGTTGATTAATGTGCGGGACACGTGTTTCACCGGCAAAGAAGCCAGTAGCTTAAAACCCGGAATTAATAAACAATAGGGTATACGCATGATTTCTATTCATAATTTAATTAGATACTTTTCTGGTATAAAATAATTATTGAAAATGTTATTTTGAATTCCCGGCAAAACAAGTGTGACGTATAAGTATTTATTTCAATTTCGATGTTTTGTGTTTCCGTGGTTACTCACAGTTAGTAAAGATTTTCTGACAAATAGCTCTAACCTATAAATTTCATATTCCAATTACATGTTAATAATATGGGAATTAATATAAAACAACAGCATCTCTATTAAATTATTACATATTTCACTAATTTTACTCACGATTCAACTCTAACTCATCTAATTTCGGCGGTGTTAAAACAATCGTTTGAATAAATGAATCCATCAACATAAACAAGGCAATATTCAGTAAATTATCACTTTGTGCCTTTACAAATACGTTTCCGGCAATTTCAGCCTTTCTAAACTTTCAAATGAGAACTTAAGTACGTGTTGAACCATTCCAAATCAATATTTCTTTGCGAAAAGTTGTGTTTTTAATACAACTAACTACAACTGACAATTAACTAGTGCTTGTAAAAGAAATGTAAATGTAAAGTGATGTCACTTGTACGTTTACACTCGTAAGGTCTCGGGTGTTGCTCGGAGACAATCCAATAATTTGAATTTCAATTAAGATTTACCCAAATAGATGTAATTATATAACAAGCAGACACCTAATTATATAATTGTTTCAATAAACATATATTTCAGTGTAAATCTCAAACGTGCGTATACCCTATTGAGTGGTGAATAGTCTCCCACGTAATCTAATACAGGGAGATCCAAAACGATTGTGCGAAAAATACTGGTTTCCGCAGAGGGTGATATCAATATTTATTTAAAAAATACGAGTGAATATAGCAACTGATTATATATTAGTAATATCACCAAATCTTTTGACACTTTTCATTATTATTTGACATTGGCGTACGCTTGATTATTCTTTCGTATATGTGGATACACATTAACTATTTCTTTCTCATTTTTGTTACAAATTCTTTATTATCTGTTTGTATTACAACAATAGAAGTATTCAACGTACTTTAGAGAAAGTAAATTCATTGTTTTGGTGATCAAATCACGTATTTCGACATTTCTTTCAAACTTTTAGCATAATGGAACAGGACAAATTTCTTTTAGACAGTTATTTTAGAAATGGACAATTAATATAAGTATCGCAGAGTTTTGGAATAGTTTCCAAATCAAAAATATCGTCTTGAAAATTTAAAAGGTCATATTAGCAGAATGGTGACTCGCTTTTGCAGGACGGAAAGTGATGCGAGAGGCAAGTTGCCTGAACGACCATCAGCCCTTAGATGATGTTGAAAATGTGTATGTGTTTAATGTGCTGTTTAGTGTGTGTTTATGCTGTAACTTATAAGTAATAATTGGAAGAAATGTCAAAAATTAAAGGATTTGTGTTGTCAACATATGTTATGTATCGGGCTAATGTCATATCTTGTTATTAAACCTGCACGTCACTGAAATAGTACTAACCACAATGTAAGTATGGCGGCACTTTTTGAGAGTAAAATTTTTTTCACGGAAGCTACACCGACAGTCATTTTGGATCTCACTGTATCAGTAATACTGCATCGTATTATCGTAGTACAGTAGACTTGCGCTTAACCGACCTTCGGTTATCCGACGACACTCGTATAAATGGACGAGTGTGCCGCTTATCGTGCGTCAATGATGGGCTAACTCATGTATTAAATTAAAAATAAATTACTATATAAGGTTACCGAGCATTTTTTTCTTTTTTGTTGATTTGTTGCGAAATCCGACGTTTAGGTGTTTAATTTGTAAAATTATATTTTTTTGTTTGACGTTTACGAGGGTTTCTGTTAACACATTGCCTGCCATGGCTATCGTATTTAATAACCAGTGATGTTTTCGTTGAGACTTTGACTATCAAATATGATATAGCCACGATGTATTCGCATGTCAAGCCATGGCAATCAAAAGCGGTATCACTTAGATGTAAATCTTCTACAAGTTTGAATGCCCCTGCCTCCACGATGTGCTACGTACGTGTAGTTGGCTCAACTATGATAGCCAAGACCCGTGGTGAAAACTTGTGTTTAAGTATCACGGGGAGTCCCGGCTATCGTTTTCGAAAGCCCGGCAAAATTCATCCCTACCATTCAAAATTTAATCAGATTAAAAAAGAACTCTTAAATTTAATGTTAAAAAACTACGTATTGCGAAAGAAATATGATAGCCTCCCAGTGATCATTAGCAAAATTGGCTGGAGTCAATGTGTTAATTCCTCCCTATTATTACTCACATATCCGATATTCTGCTGGCCCGTTTGGATAAGCGGCACTCTACTGTACTTGCAATCATCCTTAAATCTCTAATGCTATCAATAGCGCGTATTTCCGGAAAGTATTCCCTTTCTATCGAAAAAAGTAAAAAGCACTGTTAGTAGTTTTGTAAGTAATGTAATGGACCTAAGTGTTAAAAGAAGATAGTACAAAGCGGTGTTAGTTTCAACAATATACTCGTAAAACAGTGTATAAACAAAATTGCTCTCAAGAGTACATAAATTAATTCTAAATTTAACTTTATCCCGCTGGGGGCGTCATACTTATGTATCGTGCACAGAAATTTTAAATTTGTATGATTTCAGCGAGAAATAAAAAGGACGAATAAATCGATACATGGCTAGAATTAGGTAAAGAATTGGTCCTTCATCTTGCAGGTAAAAGGAGTTTTTGATTAGATATATATATATATGATTCAGTTGTTTCACCAACATTTAAAAAAGCATAAACCGGATACGAAAATGCAACAAATCAGCTGATGACAAAATACATTAGCATAGCGATCAAAAATATACAAATATCCAATCTATTTTTACACACTCTTTACAAGTATTTCACATGGTACGTACCTACAGATGTATATAGTAATAAATAAATAAATATTTCAGTTCGAAAACGTATGCAAAGCGAAAGCGTGTATACTTTAACAAGTAATAGCACCTATAAACAATCGATCGAATCTGATTTACGTGATCGATGTCACACTTAATAAAGACGTCAACAAAGACTTATTCCTCTACGAATCACGTAATCCAGCTTCGTCAGCTCCTCGATCATCGAATATGTATGTACTATATAATGCATTTATGTATGTATATAATAAACTTCCTTTTCATAATCAACACACTACGATTGCAGGTAATTCTAATCATACACGTAAGTATAAAGAATGCATTTGCTGTGATGATTAACGCCTCCTGCAAAAAGAACCACAACCCTAGAGATTGGCTGTGGCTTCCGTATCTCATATATGAATAAAGAAAAAGAACGGAAGAAAAGAAACGAAGCTAACGGTACACATGACTCAAATAAAAAAGAACCCAATGCGTAAAATTAAAAGAAATCCCCAAAACTCAAAAGAAATGCTTAACGACAAACGACAAATGATCCCCAAAGAAGTACCAAATAAAAAATGAAGAAAAACTTACGTCGGAATTAAGGGTGCCGGCAACGGTTGTCCGTGGGGTCTTCCAGGCAAAACGGGCGGAGCCCCGCCTCCCGGTCTGTTGGGTATCGCCGGTGCAGGTCTGCCGCTGCTCGGTGGAGGGGCGGCACCCTCGAAACACCTGAAGAGCCAAGAGAACCTATTAACAAAGAACGGAAATGCGTGCTTCAACTTTCTACCGGGGGCTACCTCTATAAAAATCCAGAAACAAAAGGCGATCGCGAAAAAATAATTATTAGCAGTGATGGCAGAGGGGAGGGTGTCGGAAACCAAAACCCAAAAAACACGATACTAGGATAATGTGCAGGTATTATTGTGGTGGACTAAAATCGAACAAAAAGGTGTCTTAGTGAGATATAGCGGAGCGACCAAAATAAATTGCAAATACCGGTCGTTCCCACTTGACCCATAGATGGCGCGGTCTTTCGAGGGCCTCCGGGACTCGGTGGCGATAACCGGGGATTGTCGAGACCGCCGGGTAGCCAGTCGTTTTTGACGGGTGGGGGAACGGGCGTCGAAACGGTCGCCATAGAAACGTCGCCGATGATGCGCAGGGCTTCTTTACATGCGTGATACATGCGAACCATTTCCTCACGTTTGCTGGCTTCTTCAGGAGATTCTTCCATCATTTGGTTCTGAAACGTAAAACGAATACAATTTAGTTATTAAATTTGATACGATTGCAGCTTTAACGGATTGTACCTCGACTCTGAAGCTCTCTAGTGTAAAACTAACTAGATGTGACTGATCGAGCGCAACAGTCGTTTTGTAATGTACAGTCAGAAGCAGACAAATCTAGGCGCGGTTAATTTAAAATATTTCTAACCTACACATAATTGTACAAGAAACTTTTTAGTGTTTATATTCCACTAGTTATTTCTAATGACATAAAATTATAATCATAATTTAAGAAGAAATTTAACTACAGTTTTATTTATTTTGATACAATCCACTCAGACTTGAATCTATAATTTAATACATATATTAGTGTGTCGCCATAGTTAACATTTAATGAAAATACATCTGCAGCATTTCAATTATATGAGTATATGCAAATTGTGTATCCAAATAAAATGATTCATTTCTAAATATCTCAGGAAACACAAAAAGGCATAATACTAATGATACAGGTTTCAAAACTGAAAATTTCAGATAATTAAACAATGAAATAGAATATGCATCATAATTATACATACTGCTGCCACTAGTAAATTCAAATTCACCTCCAGTCTTATCACATGAATATTACATTCATTGTCATTATCGAATAAAGAGTCCCTTTCGTTATATCCCTTTTCAATATTTTTTTTGTCTGCATCCTGCCTTCCATATAGAAGACACCTCGTCAAATGCCTGTCGTACTAATGTTTACAGATTTCCACTAGAATCTATATTTCTCTTTGCCACTTTTTGCTTTACCATACTCCAAATTATCGTTTCCAAAAGTTGGCATTTTAACATCCTGGGATGAGATGGAATATTATTTGATTGCAATCAAGATGAAATTACACTTTTCTTTGACACAGCAGTTGCAGGTTGGTTTAACTGTAGACTGTGATATGGTACATTATCCATAACAATAATATAGTTTTCAGGTAATCGTGGTACTAAATCTGTTTTAAACCATTTAGAAAAGTTTTAAGAA
This sequence comes from Chrysina gloriosa, assembly GCA_038088585.1. NCBI lineage: Eukaryota > Metazoa > Arthropoda > Insecta > Coleoptera > Scarabaeidae > Chrysina > Chrysina gloriosa. The sequence goes on along the minus strand of CM076093.1, from coordinate 20,246,520 downwards.
TACATGTCATCATGATAGTCACCCGTTTTTGCATTTGATTTGAATAAAAGTGGAGCACCATGAATAAACCCCATAATCCACCTGTCAAGCACCATCCTTCTTTAATACTCCTCTTTCTTCAGTACTTTCGAAGCATTTTCTCACTGTATAATTTTTTAGAATTTTTATGCACATAGCTTTCTTCAAGGTATATAATAGGCCTTTTCTTTGCACCTTGACTATCATTTTGCATTAAAAATCATACATACCATACCATACCATGCAGCAATATCATAGCAATCCATTAGAGATATTCTATTATACTGGCATTTTTATATTTATAATCCATACCAAACATTATCTTGCGTAAAGTTTCCTTGCGACCAGTCTAATAGGACTAATAGTTCGTTCTGATTTGCCAGTCATAGCACCAACGCTGTTTACTACTTGGTTAACAGAAAATGCATACGAGCCTGCTTGCTTTTTTTTTTTTCTTCGCAAAATTCCCAATAGAGTTACATTATTAGAACTAAATCGCACACAGAAAGAGCAAAATTCTGAATAGGACTGTACAGGTGTCAAAAAGCTAGGCCAGCGGGATGCGTGGCAAAGAGGGTGCAAATTAGTTGGCATATTTCCCGTTCACCAATTAAAGTTGGTTTCACTATAGCCGATAAATAGCATAAAAAATCTGTAATCTCTGTTTATAATAATGGTGAGACTAATACCACATAAGCAAAATGTCAGGAACCTGGCACTTTTGCTTTCACACCCGGTTGTCGCGTATCGATTCATTCAGAAACTATACGTGATATGGTGGTGGCATTGCACATTGGACAATCCCTTGTTCATAAAGAACGCACATACTGGATAGTACCCGCCCTAAACGTTTGGCCCCACTGATTCTAATCCTCGCTTTAAAATACTTAATAACTAGAATCAGGTGCTCAGCATTGAAATAATGTAGATTCGTCCCTACTACTGTTAACAGATCTACTTCGCAAACGATAGTAAAGTTTCTTGTATCACTCCTTTGGCAGTGGGAGGCAGAAAATGATAACCGCCTAGCTGTGGATATACGTACGATAAACGTACTAAGTATGACTCAGATACATCGTTTCCTTAGAAAAAATTATTGCCTCATACGACCTATAGTAATGACAAATTTTAATAAGCATCCTTCAGTTACTAGTTCCTAACCAACCGTTCCTGTTTGGAAAACAAAATTCTAAGATGTGTGCAACACATCACATTCTACGTCTCCCTCGATGATGAAATATCTCGTGACAATGGTGAGTCAGTATTCTATTGTATTGTGTACTTGAGTGGGCGAAGCGAATACGATGGCCGCTATACAGAATAGTACAAAAGTGTGTAACCCCGCCCCTTTTGCTAATGCGCAATTTTCACTAGATATTTACCTATGACCTATACGCTGCCTTGTTCAATCCCGACAATAAAAAAAAACATAATCCTTCTCCTCCACTTAATCCTCCCCTTCTTACTGAATAAATTGCGAATTTTCGACTTGTACTTACTTGATCTCCGCTAGCATATAGATGCGCCAGAAGTTCCCCTTGATGAAATTCTTCGACGAATTAACGATAATAAACATAATCGTTTTGGGTACGAGATCGCGTGTAGTTTTTGTAACTATTCTCATATAGCTGTCGACCAAATTACGTATGGTCTCGACTTGTCTTTCCAGTTGCGGATCCATGGAACTACTCATTCCCGATTCGCTCTAATGAGAAGAAAGAAAAAGCTACGTGTAAGTTTCATGTAAGTAGATAAAAAAACATAAGCAAACAACGCACTCAAAAAAAGGAAAGAAAACAATTCAAGTGTCATTTTTTTAATCCAATGGAAGTCATGGTGGTCATACCCAATGTGAATGAATACTACTATAGGGTTATAAAATCTGATTCGGAAACTAATATTAGCTCCTGCTCACACCCCAGTTCTAACATCAACAAGATAGATCCACATTTCCGTCTCAGAAGATTGCAATCAAGAGTGAAAAACATTTGTAAATGTCCTATATTTCCTCCCTGCATTAGAATTTGCGCGAATACCACCCAAATTCTGCGCATATCTGCAAAACACTGCAACATTGTAGATCTGTAAGAGTAATAGGATTTGTAAATCATTTGTTTAGAAACCTGTATTACAACAGCGACACAGCGTACAATTTTTGTGTAAAAATTTGCAGATTTGGCGTACAGATATGCACAGAATTTACTAATTAGTTTCCCTTCTTTTCCCACAGATAGAATTTATACATAAACTATATGTAATTAATATATTGAAAAAATGTATTTGTCAGCAATTGTGACAAGTTTATACAGGGCTTGTCACAACTCGGCGCGTCAAATTTATTTATAAAATTATATGATGTAAGAGTCAATGAGTGTAAAACAAAAGACAAATAATTAAAAAACAATTGGGAAAATGAAAGTATTGTTTTGGAAGAACTGAATTATGTATCGTAAAAAAACCTAAAAGCGGTAATTAAACTAGGCATTAGATGCAGGTCCACGAGCTCGCCACAAAAGTGACTAAACACGCCCTATTCAAATATCCACTTCTCCTTGCTTAACTTATGGCCCAACCTTTACTACCGTTTACATTTCTTTTTCTAAAATTTAAACATTTTCCAATCAGATGTTCGAAGTTCTTCCTGTAATTTAAACTTTTCCCGTACATATCACTATAATATGTACGTATTATTCTAGTAACTGACCTCGTACATATCACTATAATATGTACGTATTATTCTAGTAACGGACAACATTCGTTAATTCAAATTATGCTCGAATTATAAAGTTTTGTCTGAATCATCAATTTTTTTTTACTTTTCCAGTTCGGATTAAAGAGTCTGTACTGCATTCTATTTTCTCCTAGTTATTCCTCCTATATTTAATGAAATATATTTTTTGCCAATTAATTGACAACATTTAAAGTGCCACACATAAAAGAAACAAAACACAAAACAAAGAAAGGGCGATTTATTAGTAGCAGTATTACCAACCTGATAACGTTCTCCCTGCAGCCAAGAACAGAACACACAAAACATATAGTCAACACCGTATGTACACCACATGCACGTTTGAAATTCAGGGAAAGTAAAATTCAAGCATAGTGTAGCGAAGCTGACTACGAGTACACTATCTAATAGAATCGAAAATTGTGTACGATTTTCACAAAAAAAGCCGGTGTTTTACTGTTAATAATGGATGTAAAGAACGTCAAATGTTCAATACAAATGACAGTTTAATTTAATTATCTGTGGTGTCTTATATAGTTGATAACTTTAAGACGGTACGAACCTTATAACTGTCATCTTGTTGCTATATTAACACAATATGTACGTTACAAGAATGATGTGATAAAATTGCATTAAAAATGAGTTAATAATATGGATAAATTGTTAGATTTAAATGAAAGTTGAGGAAAAAATTAATTTCCTTAGCGATAAGTTAGTCGGAAAATTTCAAAAACACAACAGTTCAAAAACCCTTTAAAAATTGATCACTATAAAAGCGAAAATAGTACTTGCCCTTCGGCGCTGTAACTAGAAACAAAGATATTATTCTAATGAAATGTAATTATTTTTATACGGGTCGTAAAATATTCTTCCGTGATTTTCTAACAAATCTTTGCCAAAACGTTTTAAAAGTAAAAGAGAAGAAGGATAATGGAGTGATATTTCTCTATATATATACACATCAAGGTCGAAAGCACACCTATATACTTAATCGGTTACAATCGAAACTTACCTCTTCCCCATTTAAAACTTCAGTTTGTTTTTCTGGGTAAACGCCAGCTCTTAAGAACGAAGCTTTCCAAGAATCCACTTCATCTAAGGTTTCACAGCTCAATTCTAATTGTTTATAATCCTACAAAAAAAAAAACAATAGGTACATCCTATTCATTAAAAGCTTGCATAATCCTTTATGTTTTTAGAAGATGGTAACACGGATTAGTTATACGTTTCTAAATAGCATAGTCGTAAAATTTAAGCAACAGTATGTCAAACAGAACAATTCAACGAAAATAATTAAAGTTTCTCGTGAAATTTCGTTACGACTTCAAATGTAATCTATTGCAACAAAAATACATGAATCGACTTCGTTTCGGCCCTCGATACTAAAGTATGGTCTATTACCATAATTCATAACTAGTTTCCAGGATTCATGTTCGTGAAAGCATCAATGATGAATGAAACAGTTAACAGAGAGAAGAAAGTTATATTCTTAATTATTTAATGTGATAAAACCTGTGGCGTACAATAATTTTTACGATAAAAATCAATCAGCAATCCCCTGCGACGCCACTGGAATTATTATTTTAAATCTAATTACATCAAAAGAAGCCCCTCGTTATTACTAAGAGACACACCAAGTTTCATCGAAATCGACGGAAATATTTTTTGGGTAATTAATTAAGGGAAACGATTTTTGATTAAAATTTTGACAGCCTGTTTCTCGAAAACGAAGTAAATTAGGACACATGTTTATACGAACTTTTTCTCATAAAATATGACAAGGAATCATCCTTTGAAATTAAAGTCATCACTTAATTGACACCTTATATATGTATATACAGGGTTGGGAATTAATATTTCGAAAATTAATTCCATTGAATAGAAAAGTGAGTAAATCTTAAAGAAGACTATTTTGGAATGGAATAAACTCTTTTAAACTCACCAGCTTATGATATTTCTTATATTTTCTAACAAAACAGAAAACACAACCTACACATTTCATTACCTTATAAACATTCCTGCCTTCCGGATTGAAAAGAGCAAACATGTGCCGCCGCGACATAAAACTCTGTTCGATATCCTTTAATTTCAACCCATCCAAGGGCAACATGTACTTCTTATCCCGTTCCTCCTCGTCTTTGTACCACGAGATACTCTCCGACGTTAGAACGAACCAGTAATCCCTCGAACCGCCCTTCATAATGCCCAAATTGTGAATGCACATGTATCCTTTGCGGATAACTTGGTTTCCTAACGGTCCTCTCGTGCCGGTTTTCACTGAAGCTTCGGATTGGTTTTGGGCGCTAGTAAATAACGAAAATTCATTCCTTCATTCAAAACAAATTTAAAACGTAATTAACACCACATACACCTACCGTGCGAAGTGAATGAGGCATGCAAAATATGGTGTCGAAACTTACTTTGCAAAACCGATAAAGTCCTCGTGGTTTGTGTTCATGTACGCTAGTTCGCAATCGATTAACATTATTAACTGATCTTTACATCCCTGCTCCTTTTGTCTGATGTGATTCGCTATTATGCGTTCGGTTTCTTCTCTTAAACGTGGATAACGTGCCATCTATGGAATAAAAGGGAGCGAGTTAGAGGTTCGCACTGTCTGGTTAAATACTCACTTTATCAGTACAGATGCGGACAACATTAGACAATTCTTGAACGACCAAATCGACGCATTTCAATGAGGGTTCTTTAAGTCTAGCGATTTGTTTCTTTACTATCGCTTCGAATGCCATGTCAGGAGTGAATAAACCAACCTACACGAGAACAAATGTATAAAATAACCACAAACTAGAGTAATCAAGTTCTTACCCTAATACCATGTATATTTCTAATGGCGAATGCAATCTCGCGACGCAATTCCTTCTCGTCAATTTCCATTTTGACGATTTCGAAGGGGAATCTTTCGTGGAACAACCGATTGATCTTAGCACCACCGGAAAGCTCCATCGTGTTGATTTGTGCGGATCCCGAGCCTTCGATGGTGCGCTCAAAATCTGACTGTAACTGTTGAATCATTCTAAAAAGTACATAACCATAAGTTAGGAAAAACAGCTTTCTAGTGGTTACTAGAGATTTTCCAAAACATACTGGAGCATAGCCTTGGTCTTGACGGATGGATCGTCGGGTCGGATGTGCCTGTATTCTTCGACATCTTTCTCCAAGGTTAGAAGCTGCTTTTGTAACTTATCGCGTAAACCGGGCAATGTGTCTCGGATGTGATTGGTCAATTGCTGGTTTAGAATTCTTTGCAAATAGGGCGTTCCTAATCTATCTGCTATGTGGCGATACGAAGGATGACTAAAATATAAAAAAGGATTATTAATTATTTTTATATATGCAACGAACCATTGGGGCCTAGATCAGTGGGTCCCAAATGGTACTCCGCGAACTCTCAGGGATCAGTGGCAATTGCCAAAATCAACAAAGCAAAAACATGTTAGCATTAATATAACATGAAAAATTATAAACGTTGGACTTCACTCGACTAATTTCCAGGTTTCTAGGTTTTCCAACATGAATTATTAATTTAAAAACTTTTGTTACTCTCAGCATCCGTATACCGATCATCAGTACGGTTTTGCGAGAGACGCAACTTTCGTATACAAATTTTATGTCTATATGCAAGGACTATTCATATTTGTCGTTATGAGAGGGATTCAATTAAGAATTCTCCCATTATGTACCTAATGACGCATATTTTCACTTATTTGTTTCTACAGAAATGGATAATTACATTCCTACAGACTACTGCAGTAGCCGCAGCCGCGCTCTTCAAATATGCGTAATTAGGCATGTGATGAGCGAAATCTTAATTGAATCTCTCTCATAGGTACAAACATCAATAGTGCTTGAATATATATATATATATATATATATATATATATATAAAATTTGTATGCGAAAGTTACATCTCTCGCAAAACCATACTGATGATCGGTATAACAACAAAAAAGCTAGCAATAGCTGCAAATCTGCGTAATTAGTTACATAATAGGAGAATTCTTAACTTAAGTCCTCTCATAGGCACAAATATCAATAGTCCTTGAATATATACATCACAGTTAATAATCGGAAACCACTGGGATAGATTATGTTATTTATAAGAAAGTCCGATGACCGGAAGTCTGAAACTAGTCAAAGATATCAATGAAGGAGCAAAGCATACAGTATGAATCCACTGAAACATCTAAGGTAAATCGATTCGGATCAAACCTGCGTTTTGATTTTAGCGCCCGTTTGTTTCTATAATTGAAAAATCTTAAGAGATATCTCTCCCAACTTTGAATTGTGTGATCACATTTCAACCGTTCACACGGAAAAGCAAAGCACCGAAAGAAATCAAAGCCGAGTTGGAAGAAGTTTATAGCACATCTGTACTGTTTATAGTTGCGTACATGAGTTTAGACGTGGCCGTATCACCAAGATTGGCATACCTCGGTCGGGGAATTAAGTTGAAGCAGCCACACCACAAATCGTCAACAAAATCCACGATTTGAACTTGCGGTGGCCAGAGACATATCGTATGCCTCAGTATGTTTCAATTTTGGAGGAAAAATTGAGTATAAAAACTATCAATAAAATGGGTGCCGCGTTTGCTCACAGCCAGGTATAAACGCAATCATGTGCTTGATGAAATGGGGCGTTTGGCGCTTTTTCCGCCGCAATTCCGAAGAATTCCTGCGTCGCCAGGGAATAATCAAAACAACGGACTTTATCAGGCGAATCAGCCCCAAAGACAGCGAAGATGGTGAAACGGCCGGCAATATGATTGCCGCCGTTTTTTGAGATCATTCACCTTGACTACTTGAAAACCAACCCCACCATAAATGAAGAATATTCTGCATCAGTACTGGACCAGTTAAACCAGAGAATTTAAGCGAAAACGCTCTCATTTGTGCGAGAAAAAGTGTTACTTCAACAAGACAATGCACGGGCGTTTTAATGGTGAAATTACACGCATTAAAATTCAAATCATTATCGCATCCACCAAATACACTCCCTGAGACTTTTACCTCTTTCCAAACTTGAAGAAATAGCTCGCCACAAAGAGATTTGCGCCGAGTCGCTGATACAAAGGTCTATTTTGAGGACTTTCCAAAATCTTACTTTTTGGAAGACTTGAGAAAGTTGAAAAATTACTGGGTGAAACGTAGCGACTTAAGAGGAGACCATATTGAAACATAAAAATGAAACAAGTCGAAATAGGAGGGACATCTCAAAAGTAAGTTTTAATTTAATTTACGCCAGCAAGAAACCATTAGCCTTGACATAACGTCATCACCACACACACTGCACAACTCGCGATGAATTTCAGTTGCACCTTTATTTTTGGCCGTAAAAAAACGAATACCGCCACGAACTTGTCGCAATCGACGATAGGAGCAAGTGTAGTCTCCATCGTTGCCGGCGCCTGATAATCCGAGCGGTAAAAGTAGTGCTGTCACTATACCCATCGCACAGATTTTAGAAAATAGTATAACTTACATTTGAGACGTCCCTCGTAATACGTTTTTCTCGATTTTCATAAAGACTGCTTGATTTCCCTGGTATATTTGGATTAAACCCAATATTACTAATGTGTTTTTAAAAGGATAGGACATTTGTGTCAACAGCATCTTCGTAGATAGAAATTTCAGGCAGAACTACTTAATATACTGATTATTTAATACAAATACATATATTTGCAGCAAAAACAAAAGAATAAAATCAATAATATTTGGGTTAAATAAGAACTCCATAACATGAATTTCAAAAAACGCAAAGCTTTTTAAGGGAAAGAGGAATTAATGAATAATGATAAGTAGAAAATAAAAATTCAACGACGTAAAAAATTACTACAGAAATACCCAATATTAATAAGGTTGCAAAACAGATTTTCATGATGTATTTGCCTTGCAAGATAACCAAAACCAGCATATTTTTGGCTTTTATCACCAGCTGATAATATTATTATATGTGCGCACATCAGATATGATTAACAGCAAGTGTTAGCAAACGAATGACATCACATCGATTAAAAAAAAAGGAAATATCCGCACTGAATAGAAATATTCTACACGTTTTGTGGAAAAAATGAATGCAATTTACCTTATGAAAAATTTCTTTTCCGCTCCTAAAGCCGCCCCAATGTCTTTCTTGCCCTCGATATCCCTTTGCGAACGATTAACAACACCTATGTATCCTCTTCGTAACGGTAACAACTTATTTTCTAAGATATCACGAGCATCAGTTCCATCGTCCATTAAGTCCAATTTCGTTATCACACCAATTGTTCTAATACCTACCAAAAAAATTGGAAGAATTTTTATTTTACTTGCGCAAGAAAGACATTGTTGTTATTGTTATCATTATTCTTATTATTATTATTGTTGCTGTAAAATTACAATAAAGTGAAAGGGGACGGAAACACTATTTGATTATGATTTGATATTGTGCTTATTATAACGCCTGGGATTCCTAACCAGCATAAGAACTAAATACACAACGGAGAAATAATAATTTTTACCTTGTGGATCAACCTCCTTAGCTAACTTCAAAGCATCTGAATTAGCTAAATCGGTATTTGCCGGTGTAACAGCCAAAATCAAGCAGGAATCCCTTTTTATAAACTGCATGATCATAGCTTTAATTTGTTGCTCTATGTCGGGCGGTTGGTCGCCTATGGGGACTTTGGTTAATCCAGGTAAGTCGATTAATGTCAAATTCAAAACTGCAATTTTGAAATTATCATACGTAGTAAGAGACCGATTTAACGGCGATAACTAGGACTTACCATTTGGTGAATACACTCTTAAGTTAATGGGAATATTCGATATCCCTTTGTTGCTTCCAGTAACTCGATCGGTTTCCGCTTCGATTTCGCGACGGACTTCCTCAAAGTCGACAAATTTCTTCCCTTTGCAGTGTAAAAATTCGGCATATTCTAAAAAAAAAAAACGAGATATTAATGTTATAGTAATGAGACGAGTACTTAAAAACATTATAACTATCTCTAGTTTAACCTTTTGAAGCATGTACTTTTCTATCCAGCAGCTTTTTATAAAAATATAGGGATTCTCAAAGTCTCTGATTATACAAGAGATTTTCAAAATTCGAAATGGCGGATATAATACGGCGAATATTAATATTTAAACATAATTATAACTCTTTATTACTCAACAGTACACATCAATTACAGGACAATTTTAAATATTATATAAAATACAAGGATAAGCGCAGAAAAATGTCTGATACACCATCATTAAAAATGGTGCCAGTGCTGAATTACGTAATAAGTTTGTCCTCGAATTCGGCAAACGGAAGATACTGGCATTATCGTGAAAACTGGGGTGATACATGAAAATTCAGGAAAGCGCCGCATTTTCAGCCCTAAATACAATTTCACCGCTAAAATTATATGTAATCTGGACAAATAGCGGTAATTACGAAATAAGTTGCCACAGCGTACATATACACAGAACTAGTCGCATACAGCGTACCGACTAGAGTGGGGAGTCGGCGATGCTGTCGTAACTTATTTCGTAATTGTACGCTGCTACCGCTGTTTGTCCACAGTAATTATAGGGCGTTGTAATACTGCTTCTTCTTCCTTAAGCTTTAATCCGTTCAGTGAACACCAACAAACAACAGAATCAATATTTTCCTGCAATAAGTTTGTACCATCCAATGAGGAAATGGTAGAATAAATTTTAGTGTCATCAGCATACGCAAGTCCAGGGCAGATCAAACTTTCAATCAAATCATTGGTGTATACAATAAACAACAATGGATCCAAATTGGAACCCTGTGGGATACCAGAAGTTGTTAAATATTGATGATTTATAATTATTAAAAAGACGTAGTTGGACCAATCGTATAAATAGTACTAGATAGATGCAAAAAAGAAGGACTAAGACAAAATGCGGCAAGCTTATTCAATAGTCTTTCGGGGTCAGTGGTGTCAAAAGCGCTTGAGAAATCCGTCTAGACCACGTCAACTTGTTGCTGATTATCAAGCTGCTCTTTAATGAGTTGAGTAATATGTAGAGTTGCTCACTACCGCCAACAAGCAGTGGCGGGACTCAACACAACCTTCGGTGTAGCTGCGAATCTCAATGAGATCGGTTGTGTATGCATGTACGCTGCCGTAAATACTATTTGGCCGTTCTAGGTTTGTTTTAAAAATCTTGCCTATGTCGCGAAAACGACCAATATTTTATTTTATGTGTAAACTTTTATGTACTCGCTACTGGCTATTGGCGCAAATTGAGCAACTCCAGTAATAGTGAAGAGATTGGTGAATATCATTAATTATAGTTCGTTTCAATTTATTTTAGTCTGACTAAATAAAGTGTGAACAGATTTATAGTACCTCTTGCGATAAGGGCTTTATGAAGGGTCTGCTTATCGCACTCTTACCTCACAGGGTAAACATAAACATAATTAGTTACTCATTACTCAGATTAAAATAAGTTGGAACGAGCTATACCATGAAACTTTGTATATAGGGATTTTGGAGGTCACTGATTACTAATCAATGATCAGATTTAAAAATTCTGACTGGAACATAAATGTATATTGGATCCAATAGTTTTCTCATAATCGCCGTACATCAATTTCAGTAAAAGTTAACGTTTCTCAAATTTTAGTCCACCACATTGAATTTTGGGAACGTGGCAGCAGATATCGTAATCAGCGATGCCCCCACATATACTTTAATAAAAAATTTCACATTTTCATCCACCACACTGCATTGATCATTGCGAGTTTTGACAAATCTGATCATAGAATCCAAATCAACAACCCGAAAGCCTCTGTGTATGAATTTTCCTATAGATTTTAATTTCAAAAAATGAACTTTTTCTGAAAATCGTGCTTTTTTCTATTTGCTTATAAATATAAGCAATTGAAGAAAATCTCATATTCTTCTATGTTCAGAAATATGCACTAAAACAATGTAAACAATGAAGTTGTACTAGGAATAGAAACAAATGCGTTGTCCAAGCGGCATGCTAGAAATTGTGGTCGCCAGTTTTAAATAAATTGGCGCAAAATGGTGTGAATTTTTGCAAAATTTTTCATTGTATATCTGTTTTGGGTAATACCCCAGATAAGTCAAAACAGATTGCCCATCCTTATACTTCAAATGGAAACGATTCCTATCTTAGACCATGTGTTAGAAGAAGAAAAGATCCTCATGTTTTAACGTAAATGTATTGAATGGATTATCTGCGTTATTTATCTGTGGTAACACATAAAAACATTTTAGATGTATTTCAGTTATAAGCACAATGAGTAGATTACATGAAAAACTTTTTCGAGATAGAGGAACAATGGGGTTTCCGTGCCGGTAGATCCTATGTTAATCATATTTCAGCCTACTCAATTACTCTTCTACAATTCGTCAATTTCACTAAACCCTACCTAACTGTTCTTGTACAAAGAATAGGGCAAGTGCTAGAAAAATCTAATAGCAAATAACGTGGAGAATTAAATTAGGAAATGATTTGTCCGAAAGTTTTGAAACCAGGGCTGTTGTCTATACCCCACCCTATTCAAAATATATGTGAACAACACACTAAGAATGTGGAAAAGAACTTGCGACTGCATGGGCATTCAACTAAATAACAAGAAAACAGTTTTCATCTTGCACTTCGCAGACGATCAAGTAGTGGTGGTCCAGTATAAAGAAGATCTAGGATTTATGACAATCAGACTCTTTAAAGAATATGAAAAATGGGAAATAACAGTTAAAAAGTTGAAAACTAAATATCTATATATCGGAAGGAAAACAGAAAACCTCCAACTGAAGAAAAACGGGAAAATTGGTGCATGGGAAACTTAGATATCTAAAAACACAAATAGACAAAACCGGACGAACAGAAAATAAGAGCGGACAAATAAGAGTAGAAAAGTCATAAGATCTTAAACCTGATCCTATGTTCTAAGAACATGTCACGTAAAAGACAGCGTCTTCACTATAATTCGATCTTCAAAAACAGTCTCACATGAGTGCGAATGCTGGCAAATTACCGAAAACCTAGGAAAGCGCCTTTTATCACTCGAGATGGATTTTCTGGCGGAGATAAGCTGGAAAATCTAGAATGGAAAGAATGCCGAACAAGTAAATAAGAGAAATAATGGAGGTTGAGGAGACTCTCATTGATGTTATCCAACGGAGACAGCTAATTTGGTATGGACATGTAGAGATAATGAATAAACACAAACTTCCAAAAAAGGATTTCAATAGGAAGGAAAAAGTGAGAAACGTCCAAACTAACTTGGATTGACGGAATACAGAATGCTATATCAGATCGGTGAATGGGAAGACAGAGAGATGGAAACTAAGGACCGGGACACGTGAGAACCACAGTGTATATATAGATTGGTACGCAGCAACGAGGTGCAAAAGCAGAGATAAAAAGTCTCCTCATGGGACGTTAGTGCCTCACCATTCTTATTATTATAGGATACTGTGTAATCATCTTTAAACGCACCAAATTCCACCTTAACCTTCCTATACTCACGCATACGGTGTGTGAGACCGATTTATATAGTATAGTATACGTCTTTCATTTTGACGTGAGTATAGGAAGGTTAATAAGTTTATAAGTACCTGCTGCCGATTAATTTGATCCCTTAAAAAACGGGCCTTTTGTAGTCTAAATGCATATTTTATTGAATAAAATTGTACAAAATTGAAAAAAATGTTGAGTTGCGAAATTAGCAGTTTATAATTTCGCAACTCAACAATTTCTCAAATATTAAAAATCTTCTAACTAAAATTTAATTTTTCTCTGCGTTTGAGATTTTATTATGTCATGCATACAAATGAATTTGCACAAATCCAAGGCACTTTCCACGAACATTTTTGTTGCATTTTACACACATTTCATTCAGTATGTTTCCTTTGCAGTTCATAATTTGGCGCTCACAGTCCATTTTCCCTCTTGAATGATATCAGAAGTCTTCAAATCCGATACTATAGGAATCTTATACTCTGTGAATTTTTTTTTCCGAAATTCCAAAGATAGTTCTGGAATAAAATCCCTCTCTTCTTCATCTACACATTATAGATTTATAACAAGGTCTAACATATTGTAAAACACATGAACTGGCCATCTAGGTGTGCATTTTACTAAAAAGTCCTGTTGTTAGATTTTTATTTTTTGTATTTGAGCTTCTCCATTTTGACTTTCTTTTAAAGTGGCGTTACCGTCCAATAAAGTAATTTTTGGACGGTGTTCGGTACTGCATGCATACACTGTTATCGTTCTGAATCCGGCAGATCCCGTTGAATTCGCGTTTGTTCTGTTCAAGATACAGATTTGACATACTCCTTTAGTTTCTTTATTTGTTGAGTTTCAACTTTGAATTTTTACTTCTTTAGATTCATTAACTTTTTTGGGTTTTGTTTTGCGTTTGGCCATTCAACCTCTCTCCGATTTCTTTTCCCTTTTTAATTTCTTACTCAATACTTGAAACAATCCATTTGCCGAAGGGCTCCCGCAGTGGTGGTTAGGGTTAGAACTGATCATAACTGCTTCTGAGTTTGACTATGTCACAGTTGGCCAGTTTTCCTCTTTTTACTTCTCAAATCTTTCGAGTTACTTCTTCAGTCACCTCATCCTCGAGTTATTTCAATGTTATCCAAAATTTGCTGCAGGAAAATTCCCATCGGGTTGTTGGAGGGAATTGTTACATTTTAGCGATAAGTTGCTTGTTTAACGTTATCGATTCTCATACTATCGGAGGTTGCTGTCAGTTTTTTTTTTTTTTGGGGTACTTCGGTTTATTCGAGCTACCGCGTCTGCTCCCTGACAGCTCGATTCTTCAACGGCCATTTTAACAAAAACGTGTGTGAGATGTTTTAACATTCGACAATCATCGATTAGCAATGGTACATTTGGTTTAATTAATCTTTGTTTTAGGTACAAATTCTCTCTCCCCCTCTCTCCCTCTGAAGAAATATTGGAACAGTCGTTTTGATTTGGTTCTGTATTTATTTGGATATACGACACTCCATAACCCTAGTGAGATTTGTCCAATGATTATCGTTGGTTCACTTGGCGAGGCGCCTTTTTAACGTAATAGTGCGGTACTCCGTTAGAGGGGCTAGAGGGATTTGGCCTGATAATCAGATACGGTGTACATTAATCAGGTTGCAACGCTGTGGTTGAATACAGTTTCGATTTTTACAGCGTTAGGTATTCTTCTTCTGGTACGATTTATTGTTTCATTAAAGGCATTATTCTCCATTGTCAGCTTTTTGGCCAGTGATAAACTGGAGTAAAAGTTACCAGTTGGTATGATCCGTTCCGTTTTCAAATGTGGCTACGTTAATTTCAAGACTATATATTCTTTGAGGTATTAGTTATCTGGGCATGTATCATCCTTTCAAAACATATTTTGAACTTGTGTCAAGTATCAGCCAAATGTATCTGGTTTATTAGCCGTGTATTGAGTAAATCGATATCGTGCGTTTTCATGGAAATAGCTGTTCAGAAATCGTTCTGTTCCCCCGCCAATATAACAAGACATACGGTTTGATATAAATCTACCCCTTGGACATCAAAGCAACTTTGTCATTTTTCGAATATCAGGTCTTAAATAGCGTATTATGTCGCCAAACCTTTCACGTAACACGAGCTACTAAAGAATGAAGGTCCCTATTCTTTTGACCACAAACTATCCAGCACAAAAGTACGAGAATGAGGGGTCAAATCGTCATATTCCGTGATTTTAGTTAGACAAATAAATAACTTAGGACGGTGTACAAGTAATTCATTTACATTTTGCAGAATGTTACACTACTAAAATATCATTGAAGTCCAAAAATATGAATGCTTTAGTAATAAGTGTAAAGTTAGTAAAAATATCTTGGCAAGACTACTAGTGCACGGATCAATTACTGTATGAAACCATGAAATTTTTTAACATAACTTTAATGTGGCACAGCCCTAAATCATTGCCACACACCACTCTGCTTGAGGGTGAGTCACAAATATTATATTAAGGTTACGCTTCATAGCTAATCAGTTAGATATGTATTTATACAGAGTTATACAGATCTAATCTCTCTTAACACTTAAACGAATATCTGTACTTATGTGAGTCATCGTATTATAAATTGAGAAATTTTGATTATAGCACAAACAAAAATATTTACCGGTATTTGAATTAATGAGCTGTAAAATGAGCGGTCTTCTGGTAACAATTCCGGATCCCCTAGGAAGGAAGTCTCTGTAAAAGGCAGATAAATGATAAGTATGTCACCTATTTTATCTCGAAAAATCAATAACAAGCACCACTCGCCCTAGTTAATTTTTTATGTACGCGATAGTAATTCAAACAAAGAGAATCGTCGACGCGATCACGTCCCGATTCTTGATATTTAAGTTTAAAAATTACGTAGGGGCATCAAAGAGGGAAATGTCAAAAAATGACAATGTCACTTTTGACAGGTCGATAACGATTTACTGACTGGAAAGGTTGTTTACGAAATAAAACGTAATTATCGGCGATTGATGCTTTACACAAAGGGGGTGAATAAAAACGTATCAATTTACCTTCCGACGAAGTTTTCGAGCACGGAACTCTTGCCCGCAGATTGTCCACCCACAACGGCGATCTGTGGCAAATCTAAAGTCATATGAACACCTAACTGGGTGAAGGCATCTTGCAACTTATTGACGATCGGGATGAGCTGTTCCATCCCCGTGTTCCCTGCCATTTTCAGGCCGTAACTTAACCGAATGCACGGAAAACACTTATTTCGACGTCTCTCACTGCTTATACAAATGTAAACCCGACGAACATGGCCGAATACAATTGGGCAGGTTTGCGCATGAGTCACCTATTTTAACAATTCGCCGCATTTGAATTGAAACGTTTCCTCAATTAATATATTTTGAATTTTTAATCGTCCACGACGGATTAGATTAGCGCGAAATCCAACACCGATTTCTCTTTAATCTTTGCGATGGTGACTTTACATTTAAATCGTTAGAAAATCAATACGTCAAGACATGCGCCCCTTTCCGAACGTAACGATTACTTACTCAAATATCCATACAAACATTGCAGAAGATAGACTTTCATTGATAAAAGTTTGTGAATATACATAAGTGCTAAGTTCAATTGATAATGCCTATTTTCTTGCATACTTCGAAAGGATCGAAAACTCATTTTCGGTCTTATCACTAAAAACAAGAACAAAAAAGTCACCATTATTTATACATACGTTGTTAGGAAAAATCTAAATGCGTATTTCGACAACTAAGTTGCAATTTTCACAAGGATTTTCGTGAACTAACCGCATACTGCACTATAGACCAGACTTCTTATACAGTTAGATAATACTATTGTCGAAATACATATGTTAACTTTTCACTGCAACTTGCTATAGTTTTTATCTCATTTGATTCGCTTCCAATGCCAATATATTTTCTGTGCAATTTTATATTAGTAGCCTGTTCTCTCATCACAAGGGAATCTTATTTGAATTTTTAGTTTCATTCAATTGCGCACCATCTATTAACAAAATATCCGTATAGGATTCTACATTATCGATCGAGGGAACCACGAAAACTGTAATTTAATCTGAAAATAAATGTTTTTCAAAAAATAAGTCAACAAAACGAACTATATATAAGATTTGATTTTGCTTAATTGCATAGCTATGGGAAAATTTATACGAAGCAGAAAAGTTCTAGTTGGAATTTCCTTGTCTAACGACCGAAAATATTAATAATAAAACGGTGCGGCATCTACTGGAGAATGTTTACATTGAAATCTGTCTTACCGATCGAAATCTACTACAGCTGTTGGTAATTCAATGTAGATAACATTAATTTATGGAGGCTCTCGGATAGTATAGATGGAAGCACAATCGAAAATTAAATTATTTTGTAGGGTATAAATTTTAAAAAATAAACGTTCTTTCATAAGATTAAGTTCATTAACATTCAGAACGTGATAAGGGCTCTTTCACAATAATGTTGTTGTTAACATTTCAAAATAGTAAACATAAATAAAAAACATAACTATATAATTAGAAAACTGCTCTCACCATCCTAATTACAATTTTCCCACGGTGAGTTTGCCGAAAACCGCGCCTGCGGCTACTGCAGTAGTCTGTGACGATTTAGTTGTTCACTTCTGTAGAAGCAAATAGCTGCAAAAATGCGAAATGAGGGACATAATGGGAGAATTATTAACTGAATTCTCTCATAGGTACAAGCATCAAAGAATATAACCTTTACTGATTTGGGACTCTTTTTTTATTTACAGACATAATATATATATAAAAAAGAAATCGGACTCCGAATCTAGTAATAGGTACCCTTAGCAAAAATAAAGTTAGATTTGCTGCAGATTTATAAATAAGGGCAAGCTCCAGAACTTTGCTTTAATTGGTAGATGTAACCATGATGTTACAAATCCAAAACAATTCTAGAACGTTAACATGATGATTTAACAATACCATTACCATTAACATTATTGTGAACGTAGTAATGAGTACTACATATTTTGAGTTTTAACACCCAACGTAAGATTACCATTACCATTAACATTAACATTATTATGAAAAGGCCGTAAGATCTACAAGCTAGAAGTGTTAGCTATATGATCCATCTAAAATATGTCATATACCGGATTTCTCACAACTTATGCATCAAATTAAAAATCATAAAAAAGAAAATAAAATTTTTAAAAGCAAAACCTTTCCTACTATCGCAGGAAAATCGAGATTAATTTTTAAAGTTTTAGAAAGAAATGATAAATAGAGTTGCTCAATTTACGCCAATAGTACTAAACTATCTGAAACGACTGTACTAAAATAATAACATTGCGCTTTACGAATACAGATGGCTTCAGTATCAACGTGTAATATGAAGCCATTTGTATTCCTATAGCGCAATATTACTATTATAGTCATTTCAGATAGTTTTAGTACTATTGGCGCAAATTGAGCAACTCTAATGATAAACCGCAGACAGTAAGAAGAAAAGACGAATGTCTATTATTTAAATAACGGAATGTAAACGCCAGTAAAATTCAGGCCATATGTTAAGCAAGGTCAAGTGGATATTAGGATAAGTCGTGTAGGTTTATTTTCACAGCCACCACGTTTTCTTGCATCGATCGTCGTGTTGTTTAGGGCGTAAATCATTGTTACCTCAAGCGCAAGTACATCTCGACCAATCTCGACAATGGGAGGAATAACTTCAAACATCTGTTTTGCAATAAATAAGTCAGTACACTCGACACAAAACATTTATTTTCCCAAGTTTCTTTCTTTGCACTCATTGCCTTACATACCTGATATAGTCTTATCAATAAATTAGACATATTGCAGTGTTGTTCCTAACCACTTTTAGAATGTTCTTGGTTTTATTTTAAAGGATTGTTTGTTCTTTGAGATTTGTATCCTAAAATATATGATAATATAACGAACTCCTAGTCGGCTTCTATCACTTTCGGAGTGTTAGTGATGTTAATAAAAAGAATATTTGCGTTTGGAGACTTGTATCCTACAAATTGGTCCGGATTTTAGATTGTCCCGCCATCTGTTGACCACAAAGTTTCAGGTAGCTTCCCTCATTTGGAAGCAATTTATAACTAAATCTTGATCTTTTGTCCTTTTCTAATGGACGGTGATCACTAAGGTTTGATAAAAGAGTAGATGACGTGTTCTCATTAAGTAATGTAAAACGGATTGACACACTTATTTCTCTGAAATTTAATGTCGTGCCTTGCACGTAAGTGAAGACAAAGACCGGTCTATACTACGTAATGATAGCACGTCATCCACTCTCTTATAAAACTTTAGTGATCACTAGATGACTTGGTTCGCAAATGCCCAACATAGACGTGACTGGAAAGAATAAGCTACAGGCACTATTAAAAAGTAATTCACAAATCATCGTCACAGTCTTATAGCAGGTAGAAAATTGGAAAATAAAAATGTCTTGCTCTTAAAAATTGAACATTAACAGTGTTAGAAAGATCGGGCCCAAGACTCCATCACTAGAAATTTTTTCATGGCACTTTTGCTTAAAAGTGGGCGGGTTGTTGTAACTGTACGATTATATTCAGAGAAAGAACGTTGTGCATTTAGCAAAGTTATGTTACATACAAATGATACGTATTTGTTGTTGTCGTAACAGCATCGCAGGTACTTGATAAATTAGAATAATCAGCAACGGCGACTGGTGACGACATTATGGGTGAGTAGTTAAAAAGATACAATTAGTTCGTGCATGCTCGTATATCGACGGATTCGACGGTAATTGGATTTGCATTTGCCGCAGAGTTCTTCTGTCTATTTTACAGCTGCAACTTCGTTTACGATTGTGAGCTAGTCAATTTAAACAAAAGTGGTAAATTTCCTACAATTGTTAGTATTTCTGCTAGATAAATTAGTATTTCGTAATCTTGTTGTTTGTGCATTAGTTTTCTGAAATCTTCTTCTACATAAAAGATAAGGGAATGAAGATCGAATTAATTAAAAATATTTTATTCATAACAATTATAAATCATATAAATAACATAAAAGAGTATTAAATAAGTCAGTCTAATCGAATTTAGATTTCGCTATATTATTATTTGGACTTGGAGAGATGCTTTCTAAATAATCTGACATAACGTTATATGTCTTGTCCACGAGCGTGGTGACGTCTTCCTTAACTAAACCTTTGGTCTTCCACCGGAGGTAGGATCGTTATATCTACAACACCTGAAACCCCAAACCATTATTGCTTGCTTGGGCGATATTGCAACGAGAACTTACCATCTTCAAATCTTTTGTCACCTAAGAAGGTGTATCTGCTAACTATGACGGGCTGAACCGGACATTGGGAAGCGATCGCTAAATGGAAAGCGCCTTTCTTAAAAGGCAATAGTTTGTTCTTCCTACTCCTTGTTCCTTCCGGGAACATAAGTACCCTCGCTTTTCTACTGCTTATGATTTCACCCGTACTGTTGATTGATCTTTGTGCGCTTTCGGCGTTTAGTCTATCGATAAATATGGTTCCCCATAACCATGCCGCTAAACCAAATGGCCATAAATAGAAGATTTCTTTCTTGGAGATCACCGTGCATCTGTCCATGATCGGCCATAATTCAGCTAAGACTATAACAAAGACAGTAGAAATATCCAAACATACATGATTTAAATTCTAAAGGATCATATTTATATAATTACCAATAAGATCGAGCACACTTTGGTGATTAATTACCACGACGCAACCGCTATCTTTAACTATATTTTCCTTCCCCCTAACCGTGAATTTTAATCCCATTATTCTAGCTATTAAGCGAAGACCTGCAGCTGGAAGCCTAGAATAAGGTGGCGTGTCATGGATTGGTAACTAGGAAGTTTACAATGTGTGTACTTACAAAGCGTTATTACTATCTTTAGGTCGCCTTAGCATAATCGGAATAGGAGCTGTCGCACTGAACAGGCTACCTAAAACGAAGGTGGTGAATTTGATGTAATAGCGCGCTGCTGACGAGCCAGCTCCGCCCAGTAAGATCCAACCTACTACGATAACCATAATCAATCCTACCCATAGAAAGAAGCCCATATCTGGAATGAGAAATCGTGTTAAGTATCTTCTAGATTCTAGAGGAAAATGGGACTTCACTTATCGTATTATAATCGTATTTTACATGAAAATATACAGCCCGAACCATTTACTATGGAGCTGAATAAGGATGCGCTCTAGAGTTACCACGCCTACTGTGGTATCATTTTTTCTAACTATCCCGATTTGCATATAATTAAGACACATAGAAATTCTGAAGTGTTCTAAATACAGCCCTAGCACACTGGTCAACAAAAGTAACACCACGTTTCGAAAGTTTGTTTAAAAAAATTAAGAGGTTTGCGAATGTAGACTTTAAGTACATTTTCCATACGGCATATCACACAAAGCATGGAGGTAAAAATAAATTACGCTTATAATCCGATTACTTTAATACGAGGGTACGTTGACAAGTTTCTGGAATTGCTGCTAACAGGTTGCTATTTTTCCAAATACTTTATGTCGTTGTGTTGGCAACTCTTTCCTATGAATTGATTGCAAATATTTGACAAGCATTTATGTCAAGTACCTTTTTGTGTTCTCTATTATGGATAAAAACGTTCGAGCGGTCATTAAATTTTTCTATTTGGAAGGGAAAATCGCAACGGAAATCAAATCAAGATTAGATGCCTTTCTTGAGGATTCATCACCTTCATTTTCCACAGTGAGTTTTTGAGGTAAAGAATGCAAGCGCGGCAGCACACGTGCAACTACTAAACTACATCCAGGACGTCCTACCACGCCAGAAATTGCGCGAAATTGAGAAAGCCGTGGATATCTTGTGAACGAACAGTTCGTATTTTACACAATGAATTGCGTTTAGAAAAGCTTTGTGCAAGATTGGTGCCGCATTTGCTCAATTTAGAGCAAAAACGCATTCGAGCTCAAACAAGCAAATTGCCCATATTAACGAGTTAATATTACTTTTAGATGAAAATAGATAACAACGGAAGTTATCTCTGTTTCTAGGCATTGGGGCACATTAAGGAAAGCATGCAGGTAGAAAATTATCTCTATTTATATACATCGCGGCGCCTTAAACAAAGCGGCTTGCTCAACTCTGGTAAATTTGAAAAGCTTTTACAGCAGCTTTGTCAATCACTTTTGTCAGCCAGTGTAACAGTTATCTTATCTTTCGACCAGTCATTACCCGCAGGAGTACACCCCTCTTGTCCCACCTGCATGTATTCAGCGCCACGGTAAACAGTCCGTTAAATAATGACTCGAAAGTAAATTCTTGAGCGCGTTATTACTAGAGACCGGATTATATGTTCGAGATTTGGCTAAAATATGTACATATATGTATGTCTTAAATATGAGCAAAATATGTTGGAAATAGTCCTAAAATGTCTAGAATATGTAAAATATGTTTCAAAAATATTTTCAGAATGTCGAATTTTGAAGTAACAAGGAAAAGAAACAACTACTAAAAAAATTTAAACAGATTTTATTAAACAGATGCCTATCACTTACATTTCTACATTAAACATCACATTCCATACTGTGAAAACAATTCACAATCAAATGTTTCTCAATATTTTCAATAGTTAAATTGTCTCCTATTCGTTAGTAGCGATTTGTACGTTGAAAAACTTCGTTCGACGTCAACTGATGTGACTGGTGCATAATTTGCAAAATAAACATGTATTTTGGATTAAATAATTTCAAATAAAATTGTTTTGTAAAATTATCAACTTACCATTTTACCGTACGCCTTGCAGAATGCTTTTTCTTCGATCAAAAGTAATTCTGGAACGGTCTTGATCCAGGAGGCTACTAAATCGTTTTTCACTTTTGTCATTTTTGGATAACACTCGGTAACACTTTGTACGGTGTTTCTAAATAATGAAAATTTTTAAATGATAAATACTGAAACGTATACACCCCCACCTAATTATTTTTAACTAATCAGAACTCACCTTTATTCGTTTAATTTCCGATTTTTATTCTTAGAAACCGTAACAAAATAATCTTTGTTCTTCGGTATTGAACATGATATTTCATTTGAAAGTTTAAAAGCAATTAACAATTTCTTAGAAAAATGTAGAAACATAAATTTCTTGGAAGAACCATTAATTCCGATTTAAGTAATATTCATTTTATTATATTTAACGAAGCATCGGTAAACGTACAATGCAAATTTCCCAGAAAATCTTCTACTATATATTTTTTAAAATAGCGCGATTTTCAAACGAAAAATATGTCGAATAATTTCAAATATGTTAGGATATTCGAAATATGTGGAAAAAGGAAAAATATTCTAAATATGTAAAATTAAACTACTGCTAAACGCTTTCATTCACCCTAATTCGTGTAGATCTTAAAGCATTCAATTGTACCGTTGATAGTTATTGATATGCAAAAACATAATAGCCTCTGGTTATTCCAAACACTAAGGAATTATTAATTCCGCATATCTAATTGACGATTGTTCGCTATAATTGCTAATAGACATCTCAATATGCCTGGTAGAACTTGGAAGAAAGACAAAACAAATTTGAAACAACGGTCGGAAATTGAATGAAATTGAGTGTAACGAATAGGATAAAGCATAAGTAGCCCTGATGCACCATAGCTTTACGACTCAAAGAACATGTAGCACATATACCGTTATGGTAGAGTACATTTACGGAGTATTGAGTAGCATATGAACGATATAGGCTATTAAAATCGAGATTTTAAAATTGATAAAATGTATGTACACGTAAAAATAATCTGTTAAACAAAGACGACGGTCCCTTGCGTCGGTCGTGTTGATTGATCTCTTATACGGGGAGGTAGTTTATCTTTTGCGTGAGTGTTTAATTAATAGAAAAGAATGTCTGAAGAAGTGCTGTCAACGTCAAGAAACGTATCTTCTACGAGAATTGGGATGACCTTGGTAGGAAAATATGCTTTCGTGTTGTAGAGGTTGAAGTTTAGTTTGCCTGAATAGAATTTAAGAGATCACCATTCATTCGGTAAGGTACGGTTTCAAGATGCTATCCTCCTTGCTAGTGAAACACGTATCACCGGATTTAACCAAATAATTGCCTAGCGAGTTTACGGTTTTGTGAGATAGTGTTAGTCATACCATAGCACAGTCCTTCCAATCAGCATAAATTCGTAGAATTCAGATTAGTGAGTCGCTTCGATCGCCCCAAAGTGTTATTTACTTCAACTTAGATCAGTGATTTGGAGTTAACAATCATTCTATGATTGCACCAGCTTCTTCTCTTCTATAATTCACACCAATCAGCATTTATCTGTGTATATTGGAACATTCCTCAGTTGCTTCAATTCCTTTTCCCGACGATTTTTAACTTTATCCCAAAGTATCTAATGTCCAACCACAATCTTTCTTTAAGGTTGGTGTAATTTCAGCGGAAGAGCGTGTTTCTTGATACCAGAGCGGTTCATTGTTTCGAATTCAACAGCCGTATCTGAAGTAACAGGTGTTGGCACTCTGCTAACGAGATAGTGTGTCAAGGGAGATGCTCTTTAATACGAATAATACCATTCCGAAAACAAACTGCTTAATAAGAATTGTTTTTTGCCATTTCTAATTAACTTTTATTGAGAAAACTTTTTACTACTTGATTTACTGTGTCTTGAACTTGAAGTATCTATACTTAAATCCCTAAAAGTAAGCTAAGGCGCACGCAGGGTATTAATATATTAATATATAAACTACTATATTTAAAAGATTGTTCGCAATAATGGATAATACCGTTGTTTAACACTATCGAGTAGATAATGCAGAAAAACGTCGTGATCACAATAGCGCATTGTTCACGTCAACGCCGGTTCACACTATACCGCGACTGTACTGTACCACATACATATTAAATATTTGTTTACGTTTAAGCTTAATCTATAAAACGAATTAAGAGATTAAATATGATTAGCACTAAGTCAAGCACGTGGGTAAACATATCTCTCGTAGGTTATGTCGAAACTGGACGATGTACGAAACAAAGTCCATATCATTTGGATAAATTTTTTAAAGAGAAATCGATATTGAGCATAAAATGTTTCTAATCTTTAATTGTTCTATATACGATACGGTATAAAAAAAGATTCAATATAATTTTAATCCGGACGTTCCTAATTTAGGAAGTTTAAAATGTAAAATCCTGTTATTATGGAAAACTAATAAATACATAATAAATAAATAAACAACGTGCGTTCTTGTCTCTGTACTACCTGAGGATTTATAATTGTTAAAAATAAGTAAATAGGAGAACGGCTATACTTACAATTCTACACCCGCATTTTTTGCAGAAAATTATCCGACGAACTAACACCGAATATAAATAATTCACTGTTGGGTATAACGTTTGTACTAACTAGCTTACCTTAATCAAAATTTTCCCGTTGTTATCAATGTTACGATAAGAGATAGCGTCAACTAAACTCTGAATAGACATTAAGTAACATTATGCGAGAGTACATAGTTTCAATCCCATGATTCATGAAACATGCGGTAAATAAATAGCTATGTAAATATTAACCTTCACACTGTTTATTGAGCTTCGTGTAGATTTCCTTCTTCCTAACGTTAATAAATTTATCAAACTACAAGACCTTGGATGGGAGACGCCTGTTGAGCTTATCGAAATATACGAATGTTTCCAGAAGACATTTTGTGAAAAGAAGAAGAAAGTCTGTATACATGTACACTCTGTCCCGCAAGAGCGTTACGATGATATCTCTGACAAGGTAAATAGAATAAAAAGAATAATAACGTTATTCAACATTACATTAAAAAGATGATGACGCACAGTACGGGGTCCAATCACCATCGTTACCCGCTATAACTTGGGGACAACCTTTTCAGCACGTGATGTCAAAAAGAGTGTCATAATTTACGAATCTCTCACGATAAGTAACTCATGCTTTTCCCTTAAACTCCGTTTCAAGAAACTTCATTTTCCAACAACATTTTCAATTAGATTTGCGATTTGAGAACTACGTCGGTGGAAGCGGAAAAACGATTCAAAACGTTATATTATTTAATTTTATATGATAGATCTCTACCACTAATAGGTCAATATATATATATATCAATATAGTGGTAGAGATCTATCATATAAGATAAGTATAAAAGGTCACGAAATATATATATATATATATACATTTATATTATTTAATGAAAATGTTACTAATATCAGAAAAGTTAGGAACACTAGTCAACATGAACCACAAGAGAAACAAGAGCAAAAGTAAGTTTCCAACAAACGCTGACCGATGCGTTTGAAATAAATAGGGAGTGCAACAAGGAGACCCGTTATCCCCAACATTATTCAACTTGGTTTTAAAAAGCGCTATAAGACCAGCGAACTAAACAAGAACTTAATGGTTGATGGACGGCAGATAATAGCTTACGCGAATCATATGACCATAGTTGGAAACACAAAAGAGGGGATGACACAAGCCCCGGAACCGCTGGAGAAGACATGTAAATTTAGCTTTGGTAATAAATGATACCAAAACAAAATATATGAGGAGGACACAAAACCATAAATTTGAGGAAGTTACCTCGTTCAACTATCTAGAAGTAACAATAGAGAAGGAATGGAGAGGAGAGAATGAGAGAAAGAATCGCGGAGGGAATTTAAACATATAGACGAAACAGACTAGTACTGAGAAGCAAAATGCAGAGCAATAGGACCAAAATGAAAGTATATAACCACCTAAATAAGGGCGGTCATCGTGTAGGCCATGGAAACAAGAATAATCAACAAAAAAGGAAAAGAAGACCTAAGGATAGCGGAAAAAATACAAAGAAATAGGAGACTAGCATGAAGAGAGAAATATTAGTAAGATACACCAAATGGGAGGGGCGGGCACATCAGGAGAAGGGAATCGACGGATATAATAAGGATAAGTGAATTACGATGTGGTCCAGAGGTAAATCAAGACTCAGGAAAAGATGGCAGAACGCTGCGGAGGAGGATATGATGAAAATAAGTTACTGGAGAGTAAAAACAAAGGACAGGAAATAATGGAGGAAAATAACGCAAGCAGTCAGAACTCACGGATGACTTTAACAAAAATGGAGGAACAAGATGATTAATCCACCTCATTGAATGAATTTCAGAAGATGTTGCAACGTTGTACCAATGTGTAGTGGTACTGAAATACAATTACAAGCGCATTCAAGTGAGGTCCAAGGAGTCAATCTTTGACTTATGGTCCTTCTTCATTATTCCTCTATCTGAGAAATCATCGTTTCGCTTTTGTCAGACAGAGTGTAGATGAATTCTTTTGAATCGCAGAGAAACTCTTCTGAAATCGTTTGGAGAACTAAAAGAAGGGGAAGATTTGGACGGGCATAAAACAGGTCAAAACAAAATCAAAATTAATGAAAACAAAGACTCTGGCAGGACTTAGGAGGAAAAGAAGAAGAAACCAATAAACGAGTGATATTCGATAAAAATCCATTGGAAATATTGGTGTATCCAATTCTAGAGAAAAATTAGCATTACAGGGAAACCCGATGGACTGCTCAACTTTCAAGGTTTCAGTCCCATACAAAACCTTTGGAAATTATCTAATCATTATAGTCATATCTAAAAATCATTACTATAAAGCTAATCACTGCAGTTTGTAACATGACATTGCATACACCTCGTTTTTTGAACTTCCGTGGCGACGTTGAAAGATTTATGCTTCGTTATCGTTAAATGTTCGTAGTTTTATCTGATTATTTTTTCTGCGATGCAATTTTCTAGATACGATTCGTTGCACGTTATGATACGACGAATTGTAAGGTCATGTCCTTGATTCTCGTGCGGCGTTGATTTAGGAGAGAAAGAGAAAACTGATTTATGGGCAGAGATAGAATAAATATTACTAAAAAGCATAACAGTAAAAGAAATAGAATGATCCATGTAATTCCGCTCATTGTTTATCACGAGAATATAAACAAAATATTAATAAACGTTTCTATCTGCAACACCATTAATATCAACTTCATTTTCTTTCACATGAAAACCCGATGTTTTCATCAATCGAATTTATATCAGGTCATCAATGATATAATCCGTTGATGTCATTCTTATTTTTATCTTTTGCTTCATCAAAACTCTTGGACATTTTTATCTTCATGGTTCTATTAGTTTCGTGCTGTTCTTTTTATTTTTACTTCTTTAAGGCTCACAGCTCCCTAGTTCCTTACCTTCATTTTAATTTTTTTCTTTTTTTTCCGTCAGTTTTCCATCCTATAGCTTCC
Source organism: Chrysina gloriosa (assembly GCA_038088585.1). NCBI lineage: Eukaryota > Metazoa > Arthropoda > Insecta > Coleoptera > Scarabaeidae > Chrysina > Chrysina gloriosa. The sequence goes on along the minus strand of CM076093.1, from coordinate 20,217,971 downwards.
TCATTTCATTCGCTACTGGGATACAATAATATCGGTTTCACTAACTATCGGGTGTCGGTTAATGAAACTAATAAGAGCGTGCACTTATATAAAAACGCACTGTGATTTACGAAAGAGGAAATTGTATATCGGTAAACCCGTTCAGAAGCCCATGCCAGCTTTGTACTACTAGCTATAAACAAGCGTCGATAAACTGAACCGCCTCAAAATCCGAACCAAATGCCTTCGGCTATAAAGTTTTGAACAACAACAAAATTTTGACCTCTGTAACAGATGAGGATGACGACTTAGCTGAAAACCAGTATGAAGAGAACCTTACTCATGCTGAAGCGTTCAATGCTTTAGGAACGACTATAAATTGATTGGAAAATGCCTAGGTGTACGATAGCACAGCTTGTTGGTCTGCGACAAACTGAAGACTTGGCTGCAAAGAAACGAAGCTTAGCAAAAATTTCAAAACATATCAAAGGACTTTTTTAAATCTGTCTAGAGTTGTTTGTAGTACGTATACCTATTGAAATCTTTAAGGAAAATACAGTTAAAATAGTTTTGGTGTCGTTTTTGCTCAATGTTAGATCGAATCGATAATCCGAACAGCGCCTTTCCCTGACTAAGTAATTCGGATTGTCGATGCCCTACTGTACATACATATGTACATCTCTACACCGCAAGATAAAGAAAGACCAGCGATAATAACAACAACATTCAAGGCACACACGCAGATAATTTCTCTGTCCTGAAGCTGAATAAAAATACAGGCCGAGCCCCCGTGGTTGTATTACAGTTATCAAGACAATGTGGGACACGATATTATCATTTCGGATTAAGTTACAGAGTGAGAGAAGTGCGAGGACATGCGCAACGATCGCCGCAGTCGTGAATATCTAAGGAAAGGCAATCTAGCAAGCGAATGAATTACGTGCTTATCCAAACTTATTCTTAATACTGAAAAATTAAGAAAATCCGAAAGAAAGACGCTGAATGAAATAAAAATGGCAAGGGATCGAAATGGATGGAAGAAACGGTTAGTTAATTGTCAATAGAAAGAGTGACAAAAACGCATAAATTATATAGGACGATGTAAGTTAGTGGGAAGAAAGTATTTGTCAACGGAAATGACTTGGAGAAAAGAAGAACTATGGTCTACAAATCTAAATTTTCCGGTGTTGTACAAAAGCGCACAGCGGCCAGAATGACTACTGCTGACTACATTGATCCTTCAAAAGGGATTGGGACAGAAGCGCACAAACTGGGGATTAGGAGTATCGGCACTAATTATTTGATCAAAGTATTTATTTATTTTATCCATGCTTCTGAGGGGGTGGTATGGTGCACATGGACAACGGTGGTGTACATGGAGAACAGTGGTATACATGAAGAACGGTGGTGGGCCTGGAGAACGGTGGTGTACATGGGGAACGGTGGTGTACATGGAGAACGGTGGTGTACACGGCCAAACCTGGGGATTTTTTCATTCGGGGGAGAGGCGCGGATTGCAGATTCTGCGTATGTGTGTTTTGCGATTTTGTCCATTTCGTAAATCCATCGTTGTACGCTTTTGGGCAATCGCTTTCAGCTTACTTTGTGCACTTATGTCCTCGAGATTATTCGTCTGTAATTAACAAACTGACAACTGTGCGCTTACTGTTCCCCGCCCAAATTCTCACTTACCAAACCAATTTAGATACTTCCAAATATATAATATCTATGATTCGAGAACTAAATTGTTATATTCTCTGGATAAATCAGAAAGAGAAGACTTCAACGTATATGACAACTTCGTTGTCGAAATATTTATTCCGAAATATGCAAATCGGAATGTGAAATATTTTCAACACATACACTTAAAAATTTTGGCTCTACTTTGCAAAATTTGGTTCTATCCGTTATGAACATTTGTTCGATAAATAAAAAATGCATCTGCAAAATTAATCAATGAAACGCTTCAATCCACATTAACCACGTCCGTTACTTACTTTATTTCCGGGCGAAATATACATATATGTATGTATGAAAAAATATATCCGATTCCACCTCTCGTCCTTGATTGAAGTGTCTATTTGCACGCGCACTAAACAAAGCACAGGTAGTACTAAAACCAGAACGATCAAGCCCACGAATAAAGCATTTGTTAACACTGCTACCTCTGAAATTAAGACACAAATGACGTAACTTTGTTTAAAATACGAATGACTATCCGACTAACTTTTACGTACTGCGATTAGGTGAAACTAATGCAGTTACAAAGTTCTGTTTCTTGAACTTTTCTTATCTTGCGCCTTTCCGGTAAGATATATAGTAGGTATGTTGTAAGTACAGACGTCACACGAATACACACGCGAGCACCAATAATCATTAAGTAGCGAGGAATACGTACGTTCCAGGTAAAATCTAAATTTAAATAATCATAACTTATTTTGGGTGAATTATTTGTATTATCGTGATAAATATATATTACTCATGCGCGATTGTAATAATTAGACTTATTATTAGTAAATTTTCAGACAGTTGAATGATTCATCGGCAGTATCATAGTTTGTTCGCGTGCATACACCGAGAGTTGGTTTTAAATCACATAGATATTTCTACTATAACTTTACTGTTGTAGTATTCTGACAACAAGATGGATAAGTCAACAAAAAGTTTATAAATATATTTGGAATTAAAGGGTTTTAAAAAGAAGTACCAGTGAATAAAAGACCTCACCACACCGGAGAAGAAAGGATTTAAAAAAGAAAGAATCCATAGAAAATAGTTAAGAGAGGGAAGAATCCATAGAAAATAAACCTGCATCAAGAAAAGAAGTAGGTAATTATCTTGATTTTATGTTAAATATTTCTCAAAATTTATAAATATAATTTGTTATAATTTATGCTTTTTAAATCATTAATTAAGAGCTAGGCTGATGCAATTTTGTTTAAGAAATTAACTAAATTCTCAGTACAATAGACTTTATATTAAGTTACGATACTTCCTCCATCTTTTATTTGCATATAAACATATCAATAGAATGATTATACATAGTATAAATTAAAGAGAACCCCTTTGTCCAATAAACCAGTTCAACAACGGATATGGGTACGCTCAAGTTAATGGAAATTTCATTAACTTACTACATACTCTATATATTCTAAGTAGCCGAAATCACGTGCGGGGATCTTCAATCGTTTACTGTGGTCGAATAAACCTTAAACCTATTTGTCCTCCCTCCTTTTTTGACGATTGGTTCTTTTCTGTTCATTTTTCTTGGGCGAATGTGGGTGAGTGGCGATTCGCTCTATTTGCGTATTAATAAAGATTATTATGATTATTATTATTATTATTTGTTGCCTACATGAGCTCTAATCGCACTAATCGCCCTTGTGAGCTTGGTCGGTTAGTATTTTCCTAAGTCTGGTTAGAGTTTCGGCTGCCTGCTTTTATTTCTGAGGGGTCGTCAGAAACTCGCTCTTGCCTAATCACCTGGACGTATGTCACGCCTTCTTGCCGAAGTTGATTCGGATCACCGAAGAGGTTTTCGGGGCAATGTCCTGTCGGATGGATTGGTTTCTGCCGAGTGGGTTCTTGGTGCTTCCCCGTAGTTGGCCGGGTCTGTTGCATTCCGATTTCCTGTGGGAGCATCAAAAGGCAACGGATTTCGAAGCGGAAACATTGGCTGATGCTACCGACCACATCTAACTGTAGGATCTCTTTGATTTGATTCTTTTTCTTGTGATCTTCAGCAGCAGGATCAGAGGCATGGGGCCTCCTTCTCTAGCCTTTCGCATTCTGATGATGTGGTCGGTCTCAATACCTTTTGCCACAATGTCTCTGGCGACTTCGTCTTCAGAAATATCAACTGAAGGGCACCTCTCAATATCACGTTGAGTAGAAAACTAGTTTTAAAAAATACTTGACAGAGCTACAATTACAAAGAATAGAAAACTACAACATCTACATAACTCTCCAATGAATGACCTACATTGAGGTTTATTTGTTAGGCAACTTTCACAGAAAGTTGTTGCATATCCCAATAATTATCACGGAGGGAATTGCAGACTGCAACCATAGACTAGTTTCGTCATCACATTGAGTTTATTTTCAGTTGTTAGCTAGTTTGTGTGAAGTATGGTTTCCTCGTTCAGTAGTTTGATGATTCCTCTGACCGATTGGATGGTGTCTGACTCTGTTTTGATGCTGTCAGCTGTGTATTTAACCATTTTGAAGGCGAATTCCCTCCTTTTTCTTATATCCGCCGTCATCGAGATTCACCTTCCACTGTCTCCCACGATAATCGGCTAAATCTTCTTAGCTTTTTCGCTTTCATTTCGGTTTTCTGCGTCGGTTATGATTAGGGTAAGATAATCGTGTCGTCACAACAGGAGCAGCCAACGGAACTTGGCACGCGCCTGTCTGATGCGGTGCGTAAACATCTGCCGGGTGGCAAAGCAGTTCAAATTCGTATACATTCATCAATAATTAGCTGCTCCAGCTCTTAGGGCTATGCTGAGACGACACGATTATCTTATCCTAGTTACGACTAAGGTTTGATAACAGAGTGGTTGACGTGTTATCATTAAGTAGTGTACACCGAACTGACGCCGCCACTTCTCCGAATTTTAATGCCTCCCCTTGCATGTAAGTAGAGATAAAGACCGGTTTACACTAGTCAATGATAACACGTCATTCACTCTTTTATCAAACCTTAGTTATGACTCTTTCTGGCTGTGATCGTGCAACGTCTGTTGACGTGGTGGAAGCTTCGTCAACCTTCGGTAGAAAGGTCCCCATTTTCACGTCAAGTAATTCATCGTTCGATTTTTCCGTTTGCGTTTGCCACTTCCTTTTTGAAGGGATAGAATCTGCGGCTCGCAGTATGGGAGAGTCGTCGTTCGAGTGGATTCCGACCGTTTCGGTCTCGGCAAATTTTACAGGCCGTTTGTTCATTGGTTTAGAAGTATTCTCCTTTGTTATTGTAGGAGCGCGGCTATCTTTATGTGTAAACTTTTATGTATATTTGCCGGGCATGTCGTCATCTGGGACGCTCTCCAGTAATAATCTACGTGCGTTTATAGTAGGTATATAGAATTTTGTAATAAAATATATCTATAAAAAAAAAATTTTTCAAAATTATTCAATAAAAGATGAAAGTGTTTAATGTATCTCTTTCTTCAACTACACGAGAATAGAAGGAAGAAAAATTGATCTGTTTGCCAGTTTCAATTTCTATAGGACGGCTAATCGCCAATATTGCTAGACAATCTTTCATAGAACTGTTCCGGATGATCTTGGAACTTCAAGTTTCCTGATGTAGTCACTTCCATGAGCGGCACATTTGACCATTGGGGAAGATATCTAGCGACAAGAAGCATTTGGTGGGTTTTGCTATTCAGACAATTCTCCTAGGACATCAGAAATTCTTAGCGGCGTTTCAGTATTTGTACTACAACGTAAAATACTTTGCCCCTAGATAAATAATAAAATAAATGATAAATAGCAAGAGGCTCAATACTGTTTACTAGTTCGACAGGCGTTCCTAAAAACTACACGATATCGGTTCGTCAGTTAGGAGGTTACTGATTACGTGGAATCCTCTCACATCAGTGATAGATTTTTGTTAGAAAAATATGCTAGTCGACATAATCAAACGCCTTGCTCAAGTCCTTGCATAACTTCTTAAAGTTGTGATTATACATGGGTTTGGAGTTGCTTTAGAGCAGGGGTCTCCAAACTTTTCAGCATTGGGGCCATACTGATTACTTCAGTGAGTTTTCTGCGTATTATGCTTGTCATTAAGCTTTACCTAGCAAGTAAATAAATCCGAGTTATTATCATTCTGTGTTTTTTATCCAACTTATCACAACAACAATAAGCTGTTAGCTGTCGCGGGCCGTAGTTTGGAGACCCCTGCTTTAGAGGACAAGTTGGTTGTTTACAATTATGTTGCGCTATATTCAAGAAGCATAGCAGTCTTTGGTGTATCGCCATCTCTTCTTTCCGAATAATGCAAAACCTGAGGATCTATATTTAATGCAATCACTTTTGATGACTTTGTACTGTGCTACGAACGCAATCTTTAATCTGAACTATTATGGGTTTTTCCATTTTTTCCATTAGTGTAGCAAGCATGAGCAACGCATGTTTGCTTTTAACATTAGAACAGCAATACTATCTCTGAGATTTTACTCAATAACAATGGATTGGGAGTACTTTTCTGTGTCTTGAAAAGCGGGTAGTTCGGATAAATGCGCCCTCAAACCCTGGGAATTAATTTTTACAAGTAGAAGATATTTGAACTATTAGTTCGAGAATTGGTAGAACTTATCAGGCATAACAAAGAATGGATTGGTTTCTACTATGGGAACAAAACAAATCGTGAGTTGTTATCTATATTGCCAGTTTCAGCACCCCTGAAGAAGCTGATAATGTAAACAGCGAAGCGTCAAGATCAAATAGTGACACGGAACGAAATTTGAAAGAAGTTTCTACCATTTTTTATAACTATTGCTTCTATCAGAATATTTCTTTAAAAAGAAATCTGAAATCGCAATGTACAGCTTTAGCCATAAGTATTTGCAACTCCCGAAACAAAAAATCTACAGTACACTTTCGCTTATCCGATCTAAACTGGCCAACAAAACGTCGGTTAAGCGAAAATGTGGGATAATATGAAAAAAGTGAGGAAAAAGCGTATTAACTTGTTCGTTATGTTAAGCGAACATATATGGATTATCTTTTTAGGTATCATATGCACGCAATATTAATATTAAGATTACAGATTACAGTGTGCAACGACGTAATTTTTAAGGTAAAATTCATGTAGTAGTTTTGTAGTTTTATTATTGTTTTGTTATTTGTTATTGCAGTTTCATTAATTGTCCTGTAATTGAATTTGTAATTTGTTGGACAATAAAGAATATTATTATTATTATTATATCCCTCACACCGAAAGGTAGAAAGGATAAAAGATTATATATATATATATATACGTATTATTATATATGTATATATGACGTATTTCTGTGCGCAGACGAGCCGAGTTGCGAATCAGGTCTTCATGTGCGGAAACAAGTGGTAGTAGCTTGGCGCCAAATCTTCACTATGCGGAGAATGGTGAAACACTTCCCAACCAAAACCACCCAAAAGCTCCCGAGTTTGATTGGCCGAATTCGAGCGTGCATTGTCACTAATTACGTTGTTTTCGTACACTTTACAAAGTTTCCGATGAATTTCAATTGGCTTACTGTTTTCTGCTAACAAAAACCTGATCACCGATCGCACTTCACAACTGGCGAGATTTTCTATTGCAACACTCACCTTAAAAATGCACAGTTCACTAACCACAAGCGACATGAAGCTCACGCTACCGCAGCTGGATGCTCACCTGAGTGAGTGAGTGAGTGAGCCCAAACACCAAGTTGGCGCCGATAGCCTCGCCCCTTGCCACGTCAGTCCAAAACGTAAGTTAGATTCTGGATACCTCTCGTATTACAAATAAGACTTCCTTTCTAATTTTTACTACTTTAATCGTTTCATGGTGAATAGTTGTATTATAAAAATCCTTAATTATCTCTTCTACTCAATCCGAGGAAGTGTCAAAAGTGTGTGAGGGATGAGTAATATTTAGGGCCAAGATTATATATTACTTACCTTATTAAATTTTCAACAGCCTTTCTATTAATTTAGAATATCTTCCAACCAATGGAAATTACGGAATTACGGTTTTAACAAAACGGTTTGACACAGAATATTGTAGATACGTACTACATACTTTCAGTAATGCGACTAACAATAAGTTACACTTATAGGAGTCGACCGTTGAATTTATGCACGAAACATTTGCGTAAACACATATTTCTACCATTATTAGCGGCTTTCCGCGTTGTTTCGCCGATAAGTCGCATGTTAAAGCTTTTGGAGCCGATGAGCAAACATCCACTTGTAATTAAGCACATTATTCCACTGTTGGCATCTAATTTTACCAAAATTGCCGATTCATGAGAGGGATTGTATTGCACTCAGTAGCAACCTTGAATTTCTATATCCTTTGTGTGTAAAACACCTACATATGCCAATAAAATACGTGCCTACGTACATTATAATAAAAATTCGAGTCAAGTGTCACGTTCCGTTATAACAGATCTATTTTAATTTATGTCAGCTCGTTTATAAACTGGTGGGGTTGTGGCGAAAGTATTTCGTAATTATGACCTATTTCCGCCCTTCTAGCATTTCAGATATGCTTAGAATCGCTAGAGTTTAACGCTGTGTCAGAAGTTATTGCTCTTCCTAGAGTCCCTAGTTTCATCTAATTGAATAGATAATAAGAAAATAAAAATGTTTCTCCTATACGTCCATTAAATAAAAGAGTCGTGCTTTATCTGAGCTAATTGTGACTGCGATAGTTTATGACACTAAACTCCCCTGATTCCAACTATATTGAATTTCTTAGATAGGGAGATATCTAACAGTCTTTGATCACGAAGTCTTTCATGGTTAGAGTTTCCCGGCATTGGAATAATAATAACCATATAATAATAATACGGCGATTCGCCTGCTATTGCTTGCTTCGAGAGAACTCATCAAGTTATAAATTGATTGGGCTACCAAAGAAAAGAGTGCGATTATTTGAAGCTACAGACGCAGTTTGGAACTTCACAGAAAAATCTAAGCGATTTTCCCCTAAAACGATCTGCTAATGATGTATATTTATTAGACAGCTCCCCAAGAAAGCTGTGCAATAGCCTACTTGGTGACAGGGTGTTTTAGAGAGAGTTGTTTAAGTCTTTAAACTATTTTCGCTCTGGTTGAAAACAGTTCGAAACAGATCGAAATCGAGAAATTCTCTTCTAACCCGGGTTCTTTCTCCAAATTTAGCTCATCAAGTTGTTTCTGGCTCGTAACAAAAAAGAAAAAGCGGGACTAATCGAAATCATTGAAGCAAATTTGGGCTAAGTAGCTTCAGGAATGAGTGGATCTCCAACTACACTGAAATTAAGGAATTGTCTTCGAACAACAATTACACCCGCACACAAAAAAGTGGTCTGTACTTTTGCCGAGACCCACCTACCGATATGTATTTCGATGCGCTGAATCCGAATTTGGGGTCAGTTTGGCCCGTACACCCTCAAAATTTCGAGTAAATTGCAAAAACCGTCAAAATAGCTAAGAATCGCGAAAAACTGCAATTTACGAAATTTTGAGTGTACGGGCCAAACTGACTCCAAATTCAGATTCAGTGCATCGAAATACATATCGGTAGGTGGGTCTGGTCAAATGTACAGACCATGTTTTTCGAGTAAATTGCAAAAAACCGTCAAAAATGGCTAAAACTCGCGAAAAAACAGCAGTTATGGAAATGAAAGAAATTTTATAGACCTGGATCAAGTATGTTTCTTATGTATTTTGATCCGCTGGATCGAAATCTGATGTTCATTTGCCCGAAAACCCTTAAAATTTTGAGTAAAGTGCAAAGGACCGAGAAAAACTTATCTCTCGGTATTTCTCTTTTAGCGTCCAACAAAAATCTGCCATCATATTAACATTCCAATTTCCTTGATACCGACTCTCCATTTCGCTTATGTCTTGATGGAATCGTTCTCCTTGTTCTTCATTGTAATCTCCAAGAATTTCAGGAAAGTAGTCGAGGTGAGAATGTAGAAAATGCAGTTTAAGTTTCATTAAACAATCCAAATTTTTTAAATTTTCCAGCAACTTTTCAACTAAAGTCCTGTAATTCTCACCCTTCTTATTTCCTAAAAAGTTTTGTGAAATATTTTTAGAATCTAGCCAAGCTGATTTCTCGGTGTCGTTCATTTTTTCAATGAAATTTTCGTCCTCAAATAAACTTCGAATTTGTGGTCCTTAAAAATTCCCTCTTTTAACTTATCGCGGAAATTTTTTTCCTGACTACTAGAAACAGTCGCGGCCTTTGTCTAGAGCTCTGACATACTGCTTCATGAGACCCAGCTTAATATGAAGTGGTGGTAACAAATATTTAGAAGGATCTGTCAACGGTTTTCGTATGACATTGTAAGTACCTGGATCAAAGTCTGCTCTCGTTGGCTATTCTTTCTTTGATAAATTTTTCTCGGTTTTTTGCACTTTACTCAAAATTTTAAAGGTCTTCGGGCAAATGAACATCAGATTTCGATCCAGCGGATCGAAATACATAAAAACATACTTAATCTATATCTATAAAATTTCTTACATTTCCATAACTGCGTTTTTTCGCGATTTTTAGCCGTTTTTGGCGGTTTTTGCAATTTACTCGAAAAAATGGTCTGTACATTTGACCAGACCCACATATCGATATGTATTTCGATGCGCTGAATCCGAATTTGGGATCAGTTTGGCCCGTATACCCTCAAAATTTCGTAAATTGCAGTTTTTTCCGCGATTCTTAGCCAGTTTTGACGGCTTTTTGCAATTTACTCGAAATTGTGAGGGTGTGAGGGCTAAACTGACCCCAAATTCGGATTCAGCGTATCGAAATACATATCGCTAGGTGGGTCTGGTCATAAGTGTAGACCACTTTTTTGTGTGCCGGTGTTAGTGTTTGAACACAACTTCCGTATTTTCGGAAGTATCAGAAACTGCTTATAAGAATGAGGGAGACTTCAGTTTGTATTGACTATTACCATATACTATTATCATGTCACAGTCAAATTGAGGAAAACCATTTTAGTATAAGTGTTAATTTGATTTATTTGAGATTATTAGTGTTCCCGCATATTTAATATCTACTTTTCTGAAAGTTTAACCGAATATGGTCAAGCTTTCAGCCCTGGAAGCTCGTAAGCCTTTGAAGAATAATAATAGCAAACTCTACAAACAAGTGGAAATTATTCTAAACTTAGTATCACATGTACATGTACGTAGTAATGAGTGACACGTTTTTTGCAAATGTCCAATAGAATTAATTAAAAAGGAAGTGGCGACAAAAACATTACAAATCCCCATTAAATAACTAGCTTAATCCACGACGCTAATTGACGAGACACGTTCGCGCAATTATAATAATTGTTTATGTTAATAAATACTCCCAAGATTAGCAACTCGACTGTTATGAGTCAAATCGCGTCACTATGCGTATGAAAAAATGCTTGAGTCGCGAAAACGATTTGACGCCTGTTGGTGCACAGGACGTTCTCGTGGTACACGTTTGTGGTCACAGATGGCAAAGTTCATTTCTACGAATTAACACGCGATGATCAAAGGCCGAGGAAGCCGTACGGACCGCCAAATAACATTCGATGGAAGTCGTATGGTCGTTGAAATTCGAATTTCACGATGATTAGATCGTCTTCGTAGGTTTTATATTTAAATCGTTGGTGGGAATAACTGAAGAAAAGATGGGTTTAGAAAGCAAAACGAAACATCCCCGTTTAAACGCGGAATCTAAGACTTAGAACACATTTTTATGGATTAAATTTAACACATTTTCAGAGAGTTATAAAATTCTATTCGAAATAAAAGACCTGAATCATTGCTTGAAAAGTGGATCCTTCTTCATGGTATTGTGACCAAAAATGAAATTATACATTGGATCACCTTTCCTGTTCACCTGACTTAGTCCCTCGTCTGTTTTTTTGTTGTTTCCAAAAAAACTATCCTGAAAAAGATTTTTACGATAACTGATATCCAACAGAATATGAGACTGTATTTCGCAAAATGAATTCCAGAATTGCTTCTAGAAATGGTAATACACCCTTTGCCAATACACATAAACACACGAAGAGTTGTTAGAACATAACAGTTAGGCTTCAACATATGCAATGTGGAAAGCACTTATGGAATGAACTCGGTAATTTCAAAATCGACAAGATTTTATAAGAAAACGCTGAAACAGGTAAACTAGTGATTGTGGTGAACACCACTACAATCACAAACTAGACCCTAATTTGAAATATAATACATGTTTATATTATGTTGAGTTTCTGACCTATAACGTAATATATTCTTTCGTAAATGGAATGTACCTTTTATTAAATAGTATTACTATCAATTGTTTTTGTTTTGGTCCGTGATCCATCCTAATTTTATTATTTGGCCCCCTACAAAAATAGGTTACCCATGCCTGGACTTTGGTTATAACTAAAGGCCGGATAATATGCAGTTTGCATAAATTTGCATATTTGCATAATATATGCATTTTGTATATTATTTGCATATTTTGTAGTAATTCAGCATACTTGAAATATCCGAGTTTTATTTATGTATTGGATGTAATTTATTATAGGATAGGCATTACTAAAAATATGTCGCAATCCGTTTATAGCTTTACCATCTTAGATATCCACAGACCAAAATTCCTAATACAAATAAGCTTTAATTGCTACATTTAAATCATTCAAGATGTATTACAGCCAATCAGTTCAAAGGTGGACGTGAAAGCAACTGACACCAAATTTCTAGGGACAACCAAATGAAAAGCAGAAGTTATCGGTTTGCTAAGCGTGGAACATTTCCCGTAAGTAGAAAGAAGTAGTCTTTAGCGGCGTTGATTCTAGTGCATGTGATGGTTTGAGGGATACTAGCAAAAATATTTATCAATAAAATTCCGTGACCAAAGCAAACTCAAACTGATTCTTCCGATAATTATATTCAATTTGTAAAATTAATGTCACAGCCCCTAAGTTTTGCATTTCAAGAGATTATATGCCCACCAGGACTCAATCAATCAATAGCAAACATAAATAAGTGAGAAAATTCTAAAAATGTCCAAGACGGGAACAATTCTCACAGCTTATATACATGCGGAGGACTTCAGAAAGAGGAAATGGAATGTACATAATAAAGCAAAATCTGCAGAAAATAGTGATATATCAACGCGTGGAATCTCAAAAGTCAAAGTGCAAAGAAACTAAGCTAAAAGCTTTGCGCTTGCTGGAACGGCCATCGTTGTCACTGAAACAAAAGGTGATAATCGTTTTGTCATTGTTTCGAAGAATGTGTTATAGAAAACACTATCCAGTATACAAAATGCTCGCATGAATCCTATTCAGACTCTTCAACACAAACAAATTAGCTGTGCTCTCAACCTAAATTACCTTAACAAATCTTCGAGATCATAAAATTTTAATCCAAAAGGATGTAAATTTCCTGTTTTATTTATGACAAATAGGAATGCCTTAAGGAAATGCGCCTTTTGTATCTTTAGTTTCTGAATTGGTAACAGTTGTAGTAATAGAGGAGAATCGTGTCTGTAAGACAGGTAGAATATAAATTTTACGCTAATATTTAATTCTGCAAGCAATAAATGCAACGATTGAACCCTGAAATTGGGTTGCAACTTCAGTATGTATATCGTCTTTTGTGCAGATTCTTTAGGGCTCTCAAGCGTATCAAGAATGGAGACGTAATGTGAACACAGAGAAGACTAAATATTTATGCATTGGAACGGAGCTTGAGATCCTTATAATGAACGAGACCAAAGATATAGGAATGTGCAATAAAGATAGATATCTTGCAAAAATATCTAATAGAGACGGAACGATCAGGAAATTAACTCTAGGATTACTAAAGCAAGGATAGTCGTTCCGTGTCGTAATGAAAATCTATGGAGTAAAAATATGACAAGAGAAGAAAGTACAACATGTACGGGACGCTACTTAAAAGCACACTACTCTATGGGAGCAAAACTTGGGGGGTAACAGAACATAATAGAAGAAAAATAGAAGGCAATGAGGTGTATTATGAGAACCTCCCCGAGCGATAGAGTTAAAAATGAAATAGTCAGAGAACATGTTGGAACAGAGGCACCAATTACGGATGACATACAGAGAAAGCAATTAGTATGGTACGGCCATGTCCAAAGGATGGGAGAACAAAGGATACCAAAACAGGTGCTACACTGGATACCATCAGTGAAACTAAGGACCAAAGAAAACAAGGATAGAGGAAATCACGGAATTCATGACACCAAAAAATCGTATAGATGGTCAATGGAAGGAACAGGTAAAAATGGAAATTAGGCGGTCTGAACCGATTCGAAGAAGAAGAAGTATACTCTGTTGTTTTCTGTATTAAATGTCCTTAATGTTACTTTCTGTTTTAAAAATAAACATGTTGCTATGTTGTGTACAAACATTCGTGACAACTTGCGAAGATAACGATGTTTACATTATACTTACAGCCGGTTTCATAATGAAAATGGCTTTAAATCTAAAAGGCCACTTTAGCCTTAAAAATCGGTTTCATAATACTACGTACTTTAAATTAAAAATATGTTTAAACCGTCCTTTAAGTTAATGCCCCGATTTTAGCACTTCAACTGTTAAAGCTGTCTTTAATCTTCGTTTCAAACGTCAGTCAAATCTTCTATTTCTCACTCAACAATATGGTGCTCCTTCTGGATTTCTTCATCCAGCAATAATTCCTCTTCCTTTTAAAATTAGCTTCTCTATGCTCTTTTTTACTATTGTTGGCTTTAGTTGAAGATGACCACCATGTGGCTATTATTATCATTATGAAACGCTTCGACTTTAAATCAGCTTTAAAGTCAACTTTAACTTAAAGTAGACTTCAGTTAAATGCACCTTAAAGTACATATTATGAAACCGAACATTAGCCACTTAAGACAGGGGGAAGCGTATAACCGATTGCTAAAAGAAGTACCTCAGAATAACAATAACACTATCTTCAATCACATCTGAAAATTGATTTTTGTTTGTCTACCTCGATTCGTCAAATATCACACCATGCGACGAGTACCATAAAGTTGGCAACCGAATTTGTGAGAATACAATTCATCGGAGTTCCTGGTAGATATGAAATAGTTAGAGTACTTTTCGGGAAATATCAAGAGTTCTGCAAAATTGCGCGAAAAATGGAAAATACCGGAACTGAACGCAGCAACCATTTTCGAGGAAAACAGTGCGATTCGGACATATTTCTGAACCTCGACCATAGTTCTAGAGTTCTTTTGCGCTTTTCAAAATTAACAATTTATTTTTTGCAAAATCTCAATTTTTCCAGAAATTTTCGCAAGATTGGTCAAGAACTCTAGAACTATGGTCGAGGTGCAGAAATATGGAATATACCAGGAATACCAGGAATTCCGGTGAATTATTATATTTTCACAAATTCGGTTGCTAACTTCACGGGACTCATGCTACGCCTTCAGTTATTGTTGAGACCGAATAAAGCGAAACCCTTGTGCCTGTCACCCAATGCCAATTTTTCTTCGTTAAGCGTGGTGTAGACTTATTAGCATATTTGAGGGATTATGTCACGTCCTTCACTCGTTACTAGGAGAATTTGACAAAACACGGCTGAAAATGCTAACCTCGTTGGTAACCAAAGAGGGGTCACTGAATTAGGTGCTGAAGAGTTAACTTCTCTCATGGAACTTCAATTCAATTCTAGGGTTAGCAGTAAACGGCTTGAACCTTCCTACCTCAGTGAATAGACTGCTACAATCGCGCAGTCTTGGGAGTGATGATGAAAATTTAGTTGTTGTTTGTTTAGATGTAAATCGGTAGTGAAATAATTTATTTATTAACGTCTTTGGACGGCTATATTTGGAGTTTGATGGTCATCGACGGACCTAAGGAAATTACCTCAGCCGATATTGAAAAAATCTGCTAGGCGATGAATTTTCACTCGAAGAGAAGAGTTAACCAATGTCAGTTAGTGTCTCAAATGTTATACCACGACCGCTCCAATCATTAGCAAATTCTGCAAGAATGGTAATAAAATCTGTTCTACAATGTTGAACGATGAGCCTTCCTATTCGAAATGCGATATTTAGTAGTATTGCAAAATATATCACACAAAGCACCCAAGAAGATACCGAAATACCTAGTCGTCCAATACATTCCCCACAAATTAGGGCAACTGCAGAGATGCTATTTATTATTGATCAAACGTGCTTTCGGCAACTCGGAATTGGGGCATGAACCTTATCATTTAATTTCATTACATAGACGACGATCAAAACAAACCGAATCCACTCATTCAATAAAGCTATTAGCTATATGTGATGATACTGATGATAGAAGCAGAGGTTCTGACAGCGACGTTTGACCTTAATACCCGATTACTACACATATTACTTCACGCTTCGTTAAGTGTTCCTAATCAGATGCTTCAATCACGTCCAGTCGATGAAAATTTGTGGCCTCTTCGAAGGTAATCAAAATGTCAATTTGGGGGATGACAGATTCGTGGGGGAAACGAGCTATAAATTAGCAAATCGCGATAAGAAGCGGTAAATTTCGAATGGCAAAGACGGTAAGGGTCAGGTATCAAATCGGACGGTAACACATGAAGATGTATCAACTTACCTGCTGGTTTGCCTGCACGAAATCCGAAGGAAAAAGTCCGGAAACACCATAGGCGGTCCGTTAGCTTCACATCGAAACCCCAAAAACAGGGTTTGAAATCCGCACGCAATGCCTTTACGCGTTAACGAACCTAACCTCAAGTGCAAGACATCTACTAAGAACGTTGGCTCTTCGACTGACAGACGAACAGATTGTGTATTTTCCGCGAAGCAAGCGGCGAATGGAAGAGAGGATAGGATGCGTCGTCGTCGACGACTTGATACGTGATACAAGCGTTAAAAACGAAGCTGTATTAGTAATAGTGCAATTACACAATACTAAAGTGTATACCGCATTAATAGCAATGATCGTACGAACTTTAACAATAATAACTACTACAGCGGACAACAGACGCAATAGCGGCGAATAGCGTTAATTCGAGCGGAAATTAATTAGTAGGTGCGATATTAGGAGATGGGTGGATAGATAGATGCTATTTTTAAAACGTTCTCTCATCGGGTTTTTCTTCTTTCCCTTTTTCATACACTTATTCGATTCGATATACCGCGTGAAAGAGGTTTTCATCGTCGAGGTAGCCGGTCTTCGACTAACCCAATCTGCGTCTTTCCGGTTACTGCCGAAATATACAGACAATTATCGATTTTAGCTGCCGTGGAAAATTTGCGCGCGAAGCAGGGTATTTACAAGTTTATATCTGGCTTGTACTGCAATACCAAAGCACTAAAAGCACGAAATAAACATGAGGTCTACAACAATGAAGGAAAATCTTAAACCGCTTGCTTAAACCCACAACCGTTGCTTCGATATTTTCCAAAATCAGGCTTGCCAACAGCAAGAATGGAATTTAGACAGTATATCCATATTTCGGTAACGATAGATTTTTACGATATATCGTATGTATCAATACTTTTGTAGTAAATTCGAAACATATTGGAAAATAGTTGCGCATTAGCATGTCATAGTCTTACTCAGATATCTACGATAACCTAACTTTGACAAAACGTCAAAGAAATTAATAATGGTTAGGGGTGAGTAATAAGAAATACAGTCGTAGTGGAATGGTGGAAGAACTAAATATAGTGCCGATAGAAAACGTCATAGAAGAAAGACAGCTGAGCTGGTTCGGACATCTGCACAGAATAAATGATGAAAGATTACCCAAGGAAACATTTGAAGCCCGAATACCAAGGAAAAACAATATAGGAAGACCGCGAAGAAGATGAGTAGAACAAGTCAGACAAGCAGACGAACAAAGAGATATAAATTGGAGGAAAGCAGGAACATTGGCTCAAAACAGAATAGCATGGAAGAGGAAAATCGGAATTCATGACAAGTGATTGTTAAGCCAGTGTATTTAGAAATATCATGTACAATTGCGGTAACAAAAATCCGGACAAGTCTTATAAGTCATTTCGACTATTGTTTAGCAGTGTAAACCAATCGTTTGTCATGTTCATATCAAATTTGAGGTTGTCATTTCTTTTTAATGTTGTAAACAGTGCGCTTCTGGACTCCAATTCGATTACTTAGTCATCTTATATATCATTCTATTCTGCCCTTTTTTAGCAGCACTTACATATATGCAGTGTAATGACATATGTCAATAATGATTTAAAAATGAAATAACATTTGACAAGTCAAAAGCCAGATTTAAATTACATTATCTTAAGTGTCCGACCTTTGTTGCTTTTGCCTTGTCATTTTTAAACCATTATTGACATATGTATGTCAGCATACTGCATTTACGTGCCGATAAACAAACGCAAGAAATTACATTACTTGGAGAAGAATGGTTGATAAGGAAACCAGGCAACAGATTTGGAGTCTTCAGAGGCACTATTCACGACAATAGAAAGAAATGGCTACATCAAAATTGACATAAACATGACAAACGGTTGGTTTATACTGCGAAAAAACAGTCAAAATAGCCTATACAAATTGTCCGGATTTTTGTTGCCGCAATAGTACATTCGCCCTCCTATTAAAGGTAATGTATCTTCTACAATGTAGCATACATTAATTCTCCCTGCGTGCCGACCAGTCACAAAGAAGGGATGTGACGGAGTTATGCCGCTAAATTCAAGTTTAGGAAATCAAATGCATAATAATTTTTCAATGATAATAGCTAAATTAAATTTTGTATTAAATAATAGCAATCAGCAAAGTTGAGAGCTGTATCAAGCCAGCGGCCAAGCGAAATGCCAAAACGCCAACACGATATGCACAATATAGATCATGTCAGAGCCGGAAAAGGTGCTTTTTAGACACAAATCAATAAAATATATCGCGTCTGTTAGGTATTATCATTGAAAAATTATGTAGTTGATTTCCTCAATTTGAATTTGGCGGCATAACCCGTCACATCCTTTTTTGTGATTGGTCGGCATGTAAGCGGAATGAATGTATGATCCAAGGATTGTATACAATGCTATGCTATGCTCTATAATGAACAGAGTGAGTAATCGCAAGTATCCTAAGTTGGCAATACTAAAGACCCTAAATACGAACATTTTGGTTTTCAAAGATTTCCGACCCTGTCATTTCTATTTTGTCAGTTTTGTCATGCATGGTTTATCCCTTACTCACATTTGAATAGATTTTGTTACCACTGATTCACGTGCTTTTATTGTTAGCGTGCATTTTCGAAGTGGTATACAAACTAGAAACATTACGAACGTACACTGAGCATATCCTTGTATACGTTATTTCAAATCTTACTATTACTACCAACACTTATCAAGAGAATTTTACGGCATGGACTTAAAGAAGATAGACTATTTCAAACGTTGAAGTGCATAAGAGGGCATTATTTTTGAGTGCAATTGTACCTACCATGTGTTCTGCAATAAAATTTATTTAATGTGTCATTATAATTGTTTATCGCATTCTCTTTTCCTTTGTGTTTTCGTTTTAGTATATGTATTATTGGTGCAACAAAAATCCGGACAAGTATTATAGACTATTTTCACTGTTTTAGCAGTATTTAGCAGTAACCAACCGTTTACCATATTCATGTCAATTTTGATGTAGTCATTTCTTTTTAATGTCGTAAATACTGCCATTTGACACTCCAAATCTATTACTTAGTCATCTTATAGATCATTCTTCCCGAAATTATGTAATCACTTGCATTTTTTAGCAATACTTAAATGCAATATAATGACTAAGGCTTGATAAAAGAGTGGATGACGTGTATCGTTGAGTAGTGTAAACCGGACTGACGCCCTTACTTAAATATCTGTTTCGTCAACATTTCAGTAACTACCACTGTTTCTCGAAATTATGGTCATCAACAAAATTGCTATTAGATGAATTTATACAACTGTAAGTAAATGGCTTGAAAGGTGCAGTATACGGTAATACCGATTTTGTTAGGCTCTTTGATTTCTTCATATCTATTCTCAACAAAGTCACCTGTAATAAAAAGAGAAGTTCGGAAACCATTGGATGTCAAAACAAAATAATCTAGGCGATGATGTATAAAAACTGTTAAATTCATTGACAGTCAACGAAAATCTAGTTAGATCTACAAAAGAAACCACTTTTTTTTTTTCACAAAAGAAAACAATTCCCACTAGGTTGTATTATGGTCAAATGTTTTGCTTCTTTACAGTTGCTATGTCTAACTAGATTTTCGGTTGGTAGTCGATGCATTTGATAGTTTTATATACATCATATCTCTATTTACACCGGTTATTCTCCGCTTTATAAAAGGTTTTTTCTCATACATCCAATGGTTTCCCCGACTTCTTTTTTCTTATTTTAGATTCTCTTGTCATCAGAGAAAGGGATAATATTTATAGAAACCGTACATATACTGCACCTTTACCTAACTTTTACTGTTTATTGCTGCTTTTCGAAATCATGGTTGCCAACAGCATCTAACTAAAAATTATGATTCAATGAAGTTATGTAGTTGTAAATAAATGATTTTTCAGTGACCAACCGCAAATGCCTACCGCATGATCTGATATTTTTAATTGGTAACATTGAGATGTTGACAACAATGATAGAAGGAGATGAACGCAGCACATGCATTAAGGTATCGTTCTTCTTTCTGTAAGCTGTGTAGATGACGGTGTCATCTGCGCAGACTGCGAGCTCAGTGCAGTTTCGGAAATAATTCCAGATACGTATTTCGGCAACTAAGTTGCGATCCACAGTGGAAAGCTGAGGAAATGAAGTATTCACGATATTAAAAATAAATGGGTACATCTAAATTGGCATGAACATGACAAACGGCTAGCTTACACTGCTCAAAAGTAGTAAAAATAGCCTATAAGGCTTGTCCCGATTTTTGTTGCAGTGATTGTACGTATACGATGTAGAAAAGCTAAATATCTGAATTTATACGTCTCATATATAATTATCTCCATTTGCGGTGAAATTACCAAACAAATCATTTCGATTAACTGATTTCAAACAAGCCGAATAGTTCGATTCGTGAAAAAAGGTCAAGGCATTGTAGAAGTTGCTCTGTGCTGGTCTTCCAAAAACAACGGTTGCCAATATAGTTTACTCATTTAATGATCTTAGCTCCGAATAATGATTATAATATCGATCAGCATTATTTAAATTCGCTCAGTTTAGAAAGTCTTTCCCATTATGTAAATCTTTGACGAACGACCGCGTTATGGTCGAAAAACCTAATAATAGTAATATTCTTCGATCTATCGGAACTTCATCAAGGTTCTTTTGCAAAATTGTGGTTGCCAGCAGCAGGCTTAAGAAAATATGCCTATTGGATGAAGTTGCTAATTAGTTCTATTCAACTCTTACAGTTTTCCCCCTGTCCCGGTTTATACTAACATTTTTAGGATGAAGTGTAATATTGCTTTGGGCTTTAGCAAGATCTACCGCCAGCTAAATCAATCATGTTTATTTACTCTAATATAGCGGATAATTCAAGACTATCCTCGCCATTTGACATCATTTCAGTTCTATAAGTCTCTTCCATCATATGCATAGGTAATGACTGTTACCTGGTTGGAAAACTCTAGAAAGCTTGCAGCTTTGATTATTTCCTAGATAAATTGTTAGTATGTGGAGTAATACACGTACGACCTTGGCATGTATGTTATAGTTATTCCCGTAGAATTGTGCTTGAAATAAGACTGGCTAAAATAATATATTAAATAAATAAAATTACCCTTACTACACCTTTCGGAAAAAATCCAAATATGTATTTCGACAACTAAGTTGCCATCCTCAGTGTAAAACTGGAGAATTCAGTATCACTAGCGAATCCAGCTAATGCTCAAGACGAATATTGTACAACACTATAGCACTGGACAATGAACATCACACACTGAACGAGCTATTGAACTAAATTTAGATTTATGTAGCATCATTCGACCGTATTGACACGCTCAGTACAATCAAATTTAGGTTAGAATTAGTATAACATTCGTTCCCCATAATGGGAGTTTAGTGTTAACAACGTTTTGCGCGTTTAGTGTGTGATGTTCATTGAGCAGTGCTTTAGTGTTGTACAGTGTTTGTCTCGGGCATTGACCGGATTTGGGAGTGATACCGAATTCCCCAATATCCCACTGAGAATGGCAACTTAGTTGCCGGAATTTGGATTTTTTCCAAAAGGTGTGGTAAGGGGAATTTTATTTATTTTATGTAAAACATAAGGTCAAGGCTGTACGAGGGCGATTCGTATAGTAAGTTCCCTTTCCGCCTAGTGAGCAGTGAACTGGGGATCTCGGCCCGATCGCAGCCCTGCGGTGTAATCTGGTTCAATGTGAGTCTGGTAGTGCTAGTGAAAGAATAGTTCAGACATTCTTTCGTGCTATTTTATTCGTTTAAAATGTTTGCCTCAATTGAAAATCCCGCCGACGATGAACTGCGAGCTGTTATCCGATTTCTGTCTGCGAGGAACATGAAGGCTGCTCAGATTCATCGCGAACTTTATTCGGTTTATGGTAGAAATGTCATAAATGACATAAATTATGGTACCGTTTCGAGAAGGACGAACTAGTGTCCATGATGAAGAACGTAGTGAGAGATCAACTGTTTGACGGACGAACTTTTGGGTAATGTCGAAGAGAAAATTCGTGAAAATCAGAGATTCACAATCATAGAACTGAGTGTCTTTTTCCTTCAAATTTCGATGAAGAGCTGCCGAACAGTGTTACAGCACGGCTTAATTTACTGGCGGCAGATTACTATGATGAGTAAACTGGACAAATATGCGGTATAAGGAGTTATCTTTCCTTTTCACAATGACACATATGACTCATCATACCGTATATTTGCCCAGTTTAATGATGAGAGCATTAAAAACTGGTTCATCGCTATGACAAATGGCTCAATCTTACAATTAATGGCAACTATGTAGAAAAGTAGCTAAAAGTGGTAGCTTTAAGTTGTATATAACAAAAACTTCTTTATATATTGGTGGTTTTTTAATAACCAAACAGAACCTACTTTACGAATCGTCCTCGTACTATCATTCTGGCTAAATGAAAGGCGTATCTTCATTTTATACAAGTAACCACCTTACAGCAAAAAATCGTACTTATAATAAAAACTATAACTTTATTGGCCTAAGTTAATACGAAAAACACGCTTTCTTCAACTTATATATATATAAATAATATGTATGTCGTCATCAATATACAAAAATACATCATAAGCACCACTACATATTCAGAATTTCGTTATCGTCTTTAACATGAGTCTTCATGTGGTGCGTTAGTCCGTCCTTTCTGTTGAAGGACGCACCACAAATCAAGCATATATGCTCCCGATTTACGTCGTGTATTCTCATGTGTCGCACCAACTTATCCTTCCGTCCGAAGCGCTTGTCGCAACTTGTGCACTTGAACGGTTTCATACCCGTGTGTGTGGCGATATGCCTGTCTAATTCGCGCTTACGCATAAACGATTTACTACAAATGTGGCAGGGATGTGGACGGTTACCGCTGTGCATCCCCATATGCAGCCTGAGGCCTTCTATACTGGAAAAACGTTTCTGACATATGTGGCAGGGATGTCGTGTAAGCTTATCGAGCGATGGACGATTCGCTGGAAATGAAAATCAGAATTATGAACAAAATAAAAATAGCTATATCGTAATCATGTGACTTCCCATAATCGCAACTCATTGAATGAACTTACCTTCTACATTATCTACTGGATTCTCGTTCTCATTAAAACTATCGCCGGTTATATGTTCCGGAATCAGCGGTAATTCCCGCCCGTCCATTAAGTTCTCGTCTCCACTCTCCGATCGGATATGGTCAGGTACTCTTGGTAAATCAGTGTCAGTACCGTTTCCCATATCCAAGTTGGTCTCGCTTGCTGAGGCATTCTCACCGTGCCCATAATTATTGTGATTAAAAGGGTCCAGATTGATCACCATATTCTCAGAACTCGCCCACTCACTGGATTTTTCCTGCTCGCCATCATTATTCGTGTTTCCCTCAATATTTTCGTCCTTCATATACGCAAAATCGTTCATTGCCAAATTCTCTCGCAACATCTGCAATTCTTCGGTTTTATCCTTCTTCTTTTGTGGAAAATGTTTGCGCTCGTGGCGTAAGAGCTTATCCCTACGCCCGAAACTCAAATTGCAAAAAGTGCAACTGAACGGTTTCTGCCCGCTGTGTATGATGGTGTGACGCGTAAGGTCGGCTTTGCTGATAAATGTTTTTGGACACTTTTGACAAACGAATGGTTTCTGGCCGGAATGAATTCGCATATGTTTCGACAGATTGGTATTCCTCGAGAATGACTTAAGGCAAATACTACAAGTGAAGGGTTTAATTCCGGTGTGAACCACCGTGTGCTTCCGCAAATCCGACCTTCGCGCGAAAGTCCTCTCACATTGCGGGCAATTGTACGGTTTATCGTTTTGATGCACCGATTTCAAGTGGGCCGAATAATTTATGCGATCCGCGAACGTCATATCGCATTCCGAACACACGTAAGGCGTTGAGGAGCTGTGGGCGTTTCCTTCGTGAATGCAGCACTCGGCTTTTTCTGTGAACGCCTGATCGCAATACTTGCAGAGGAAAACGTTTCGGAACTCCTGCATGTCGTTCACCTCGAGGTTTTCGGCGTCGCTGTGATGTTCGTTAGTGTCCGTCTCGTACTCAGAATCGTAATCCATGGTGTGCGGATCGACCACCATTACGACGTCATTTTCTTCGTTACCGGTTTGGAGACCTATGTCGTTGAAATTGGCGCCGTTTTCCAACTGTTTGGCTGCTAATCCGTTGATTTGTCTGAGCGTGGCATCGGAGACGAAACATTGCTGCCTGAAATCCAGGCAAAATTCTATTTTGTAGAGACACCTGTGGCAGATACAAGTAGGTAAGCCGTCTCCGAACGAAATCTGAAATAAGAGATACTTATTACTGAATCTGTATATTTGCAATTAAATATGAGATTTCTTGGGAGGGAGTTTGTTAGATCGCCGCCAATTTCTTTATTTCATACAAATGTATATACGAGAGACGTTTCCAAAGTTCTAGGAATTTGGCCACCATTTTGAACCCAATTATAATGAGAGATATGAAGATAGGTTCCATCTCGTCAAAAGATAGGCATATGCAGGTATTTTAACTTTTTAAAATAGTATAATACAGCTAACGTTCGATAATGTACATAGCCGATATTGTAATCATTGCGCTAATGTGAACAGAAAATTCGTAGGATTATACGGAACGATCGATAACGTAAAAGTATTGTAAGTTCGATAGCTCGATAACGTAAACAGCAAGCAATCGCCGATCGTCTAGGAATAACTTCGAACGTTACAAATGCGTTAGAAGTTACCTATGAAAAGCCCAGTTTGATCAATCCCCGAGTTATCTAATTATGCAGGGCATATATCCTTATTTGAACTTAATTGTGTACGTTTCCGCGATAACTCATCGCTATAGCAAACACAGATGCCTTTAGTGGCGTATACGTACATATGTAGTTTTAATTTTGCAAAAGTAATCTTAACAACAACTTTGTTGGCTGAGGTCCGTTCTTTAATATACGATTATAAAACGCTATTTTGATTTATTGTTATCCTTAGCGTTCACAAAAGGTTGTTCGAATATTTTTTGTATTTTATTTTGGCGTATTAAAGGTTTCTTTTAATAATTTGCTTGTTACTAATCACATTCGCTAATGTAATCATTTCGATAATGTGAAACACCCTTGGTCTGAATTACTTCACGTTACCGAGCGTCAGCTGTAAGTATAATTAAAGTAATAAATATGTATGTAATTGTGAAAATAAAATAAAATTCTCAATAACAAAAACGAAACAATAAATATATTATCAAAAAAACGTGAAATTTCAATGAGGTGTTATTATTTCTACGTTGAAGTTCCCGGTTTCGGATCTCATATCTTTTTGAAATAATGATCGAGTGTTAACTGTTTAGATTTTCTTTTTCTTTCTTTCAGAAGTTCAGAAGATGGTCGAATTGATGCGATAACACTCCTTTTTACATTCGAACTTCGTTTCCAATCGTGTTCTATCTCGCAGAGTTCATCAGTCACGGTTTCTATCGTTGAAGGAATACGCTCTACATCGGCCGTTTTTACAATTCTTAGGGGTTCTTTGTTTTCCTTCCCCTCATCTGAATGTTGGCCACTTAATTCGTTGGCTAATTCTTCTAATTCTTTGTTAGAATGCGGCTGATCTTGGCTCTCTAAAACTTCTATCACATCTTCAGCTGTCACATTGTCTAATCATATCTCTCCAGATGTTCTAATTCTTCCAAATCAGACTTAAATTTTGGGAGAAGTTTACGCCGCACTCCATTTAAACACTTTGCTGACACTTCATTCCAAACTGCTTTGATATTGTAAATGACTTTTAAAATATCATAGAACCGCCAATAGTGTTTTATTGTTTTTTCTGTATAGTCTAAGACTCCCATCATTTTCATAAAGGTGATAGGGAGGTAATAGGATTGAAAAGTTGGTTGCATCCCTGATCCATTGGTTGCAAAAGTGTTGTTGTATTTGGGGTCATGTAAACAACCTTAACATCCAATGATGTTCTTTCTTCAGGAAGGTTTTGAGGATGTCCATGGGCATTGTCCAAGCTAAGCACAGTTGAACAAAAATAATCTGTGTACCAATCTTTAGAAAAGTTTTGTGTGACCCACGCTTTCTTATTCTGTTTCCAATAGACTGGCAACATTTCTTTGTTTAGACCCTTGAAAGCTCTTGGTGTTTGTGAATGATACACCGACATTGGTTTAAGCTTCAAAGTTCAGGAAGGATTAGCTGAAATGAAAGTTAGTGATGGCAACTTTTTCCAGTAAAGCCCAGTCTTATCAGAAAGAACTTTTTCGGAGTCTCTGTAATCTACCTACTTGTAGCATGTTTTATACCCCGTAGTGGTCCTTTCAAATTGGGGAACAAATGAAAATCAGTAAGAGCTAGATGGCAAATAGGGTGAATGTGGAAGCAATTGCCCATTTTTCTGTTGCAATAACGAAGCTTATGGAACTTCCTCGACCAGTTATGTAGATACGTCATGAAACGGTACGGGTAAGATCGTAGCAAGCGTGCAACGGGCACTTTGCATCACCTCAATGCGTTTGAAGTATAAAATCGTACTTTGCAGCCTCGAAAACATAAAGACATACACACGCAATATTAGAAGCAGATTGGTATTGGTCGAAATTTATTTAAAATTTCAAAACGGTACCTTTTTAAACTTTTCCAAAAAATCGGAGTCTTCATAACGCCATTGTGTTACATATCGAAACTCCTCGCAAGCACGAAAACCATAAAATATTTTTAGATACAACATATTAATTTTTTTATTACCGAGCGTTAAATGTAAACACCTGTCGTAATAATATTCGAGTGTCGGGTTGGATTCCAAGTTTTCACAAATTCAAACGATATAACTTGTGCGTCTTTACATTTTTGATCAGATTTTTAACAATGCGTCACATTTTCTTAATTTGAAATAGAAAATCAAATTTCATGGTTTCAAAATTCGACTCAACAGCATTTGAATCTTAGAAACCATAAAATTCGATTCTGCCGTAGTATTTTAAATTTTTGCGGAAAATCAGGGTATTCATTCTTCATATCGTTTCATAATGTTTGATAGAAATTACAACTGGATTCGAGGGCCTGCATCAATTTTTTAATATTCCTTTAAATATTTACATTCAATACTAGATCGAGCAATTGCTATTTAACTATTTTAATTTTGAAGAACGCTGGCCTACTACCTAATGCACTACACTTCTATACTACAGCCATCCTTTAAAATTATTCAAAATTTTCCATTTTTAGAAATTTCCATTAATTTTAAAATTGCAGGATTCTGTGAAAATTCTTTAGGACGGTAGAATATTAGAAGTTTTTACATTCTGAACAGCCTGGATGAACGGCAACAATTATCGGTATCCGCGTTGGTAACTGATTTTTTGATTACTTTTAGGGATGAGCGGCCGATTTCCGCTTTGGGAAATTGTGGTGCTGGTTCTTGTTTTTTTTTTTTGGCAGTGGCGTTAAATTACAGCTAAGGAATCATAGCAGCGAATTTTGATTTTGAAGGTATGACGAACATTTACTATTTGATGTTATGGTAACGACTCTTTTGATTTCGAGGATCTGACTTCAACTTTTGACTGTGGTGCCAGTTTCCATATCGGTTGGTTACGCCGTCGATTTTTATTTTGAAGTTGGTGTCAATTTTTGTTTTAAGGTTGTGATTTTGATTATTGTTTTGTGGTTGTGATGCCGATTTTTGATTTTGGCGCTGATATATCTCTACAGGACGGAACTTATCAGTTTGATTATTTATAATTAGAAGCAACAATCTGTAATTATCAAAATTTGCAATTTTTTAAAAATTATATCCTGCTGAAAATCGAATATATTTCGCCGAACAGTTTCAATTGCCATTTTGGTTGTGATCTTCCGCTGACTAGAGAAAGTGATCATTATGTATCAGTTTCGATTACTTACATGCCAAATAAAAATTTGGCAAATAAAAAAGGACAGCACTAACAGCTTTTATTAAACATAGAATAATTTATTACTAATAGTAGGCTTTTAAATACTAGATTTTGTAATTTTTAGAATACTTGTAGGTATTTTACAGCTGTGAAATAAAAATATTAACTTCCCCATTATTAACGTTGATAACTATGGCAATTACATCGGAAGCTCGACACTAAGATAATAATTACGAGATAAATGTTTTGTAGGATTACTCATTAACTGCATTTAATCAATCTACCCTAGACGGTCGTGGCGACTTTTATTGTACTCCTTCATAAACTTCCTAATAACGGCTTTTCTCCAAAAACAGGCTGGATTATTTTGTAGTAGAACGTCGGAAGTAGATCAGAGATCAAAGATCAGATTATAATTGCATGAAGAAGAATAGACAGCAGATGCACAAATGAGATCACTACTTATGAATCACGTTAATTGCTTGAAAAGGAATTCGGCCAATTTAGAAACATTAGGGCTAACTACTCTTAATGATATACATAACGTAAAAGATTAAACTTTGTACTTCATTCAAATGAGTACAAGTAAATAAATTTGAACAATGTAATCCTAGATAAGAAAGGTCGACGGGAAATACCGATACAAATAACCCTATCTTGCGATGATTATGCATCCCCTTCCTCGAATCGAAAACTAAATACAAAAGGCATAACAACCGGCTGAATTTACCTCTGCTCCATCCAAGGTCGGTATTTAATACTAATTGTAAGGTATTTTAAACTTCAGGACAATACAAACCGACAAACACCATCAATACGTACATATGTACATATTTAGCATACAATCGGAAAATCGCTTAGTTTCCATAATTTCAGGTTAAAATGCGTGTGCCCTCAAAGTATTTTTGATGTCAAAAGAATTCGTTGGGAGCCACTAAAAGTTTATCAGAATTTATAAAGGAATTTTTGTTGTAAACAGTGGGTTAGAAATTGTGGAACAAATTCATCGCGAATAAATACTTATCTGTGGTATTTTCAACCGTATTTGATCTCAGATCTCGTCAGTCAGATACGTTTTCTCCTTGGTTGTGACAAGGTGGCAAAATGAACTGGGCAAACCAAAATGTAATGAAACTTTTGGAATTGTACCAAATGCATTCTTGTATTTGGAACCCCGAAAATCGCTTGCATAGAAATAAAAACAAACTAAACGACGCATGGATCGACATTAAAAATAACATGGGAGAACCATGCACAGTTAAGGGACTTAAAAAGAAAATTGTGAATAAGCACATATTTGGCTTAAATATGTTGGATGAGGAGGCGCATAAATTAATTTTTAATTTATGCAGTCTCAAAAATCAGAAGATATGGAGCACGATGCCTTAGTGTTAACCTCCGATAAGCATTTTATTCCAAAGACATCTATATTCGCCGAACATATAAAATTTTATGCAGCGAGGAAGATAAAAACGGAATAGGTAAAAGACTGGGCAACCAGGATATGCAGTTTTGCGGTATCCTCCGAATTCAAATCAGAATTGGAAGTAGTATTGCGGGATAAGTTCGTATGTGGTTTTGAGGGATCAGTGCTGGAGCCCCTGCTGGAAAAAAAATTACAGCAACATTAAAAGAGGTTATTGGCATTGCCGAAGCTAGACCAGTAGCTCATCAGCAGCACTCGTCGTCGTCAGGGATAAACCTAGAGGTGGTGAATCAAGTTCGTCAAGAAAAGGATAGATCATCGAAGCCATCAACCTTAGGTCGGCAACAGAGAAGGAAGGAAACGCAGACTCAGTCTTGCAGGATTTGTGGCAAATTTAACCATAATACAGATAAGTGTTTCTTTTAAAGACGTATTTCAAATGTACATGAAAGGTCACATTGCTTTAAAATGTAAAGAAAAAAATTATGTAAGCATGCGCATAGCGCAAGGTAAGATGTAAGCATGCGCATAGCACGAAAATAACGATCATCATACTGTAAAGACCACGAGTTATTTGCAGGTCAGTTAATGTCGGGACGGCATGTTTGTGATATTAGCGAATACATCATCATCAATTGACCAAATACAGCAATACCGCTGCACGAATACGCAATTACGTTGTATAGTACTCATTTGTAATCGTTTGCGTTCTTCATTCGTTCATAATTTGAATGTTTAGTGCTTACAATCCAATGGGATGAAAAGATATAATGAAAAGACTTGTGCTGCTACCATTTTCAAAATGAAAAGATTATATCGTAGCACTTACAAACATAGATTAACTTATCAATGCTTTCAGTTAGTAGGTCTAATATAGCAGAAACTATGACTCCTTATTATAAATAAAAAAAATATATTTTTTAGATTTCGCGTGGAAAGCTTTGAAAGCAGACAAACTGAGTTCTGTGATATGGTGGAAATCACTTTGTTGTATGTATTACAGTTTTAAGCAACGTAGCAACAAAAATACTAAATTGTCCATTTCTGAAGAGTTGGAGGCTCCAAGTTCTGCCGATGATATAGAACAAATAATACTGATGAGTTAGGAATCGTCAGTTTGTTTTATCTTTAGAGTTCTAATATCGATTCTTATTATGTTATGCGTTCATTAGTTTCATTGTTGTCTTCTCACTAACTGAAATCTTTAATTCTCTACGTCCCTTTGTTATAGTATCTTTCTAAACGTATAAAAAAGGGCGATAAATTACCATATAATTTACTTTTAAAAAACGGCAAATTACGCGGAATTAAATGATGATAAAATATGAAAATAATTTACCGCGATAATTTATCAAAATTATGGAAGGTTTAGAGCACTGCCCGGTGTACAGACTTATTTGGTCGGAAAAGTAATCCTATAAAAAGTCCGCGATATATACCGTGTGCCTCAAGTCGAGTGCTGATTTAAAATCTGTTTGAAAAAGTTCAAAATGTCAAGCCAGTCAGAAGTTCATTTCAAAAATACAGAAAACTGTCATTTCCTTGTATCTCAAATATCTTCCTAAGTATAAGAGATACGAAAAAAAGTGTCATGTGATAGTCCTTTATCGACCAAGACCAATTTAAAATTAATGTCGAATACAAATTCAAAGTGGCTGCTATCGAAGTATTCGTATCAACTTCCTTAAGTTAAATGGCCGCCATATTGGGTTTTTAGATTATTGGATAGAATTCTTAATTCTGTTTTCAACGATGTAAGATAACGTATGATAGAACAAAAATACCAGTAGAATTAACTTTTTACATTTTAATCAAGTAGGCATACATAAATCCAAACAAAATTAAGTGAAATCTATTTTAGAAAAACTTTGTATGTAATTCCAATAATACTTAAGTAACATGCAGTACTAAGTACAAAGTATTTGAACCACAAAGGACATCGTAACATTACGATTTAAATGTACAATCAAGTAGGTAAGTAGCTAGGATGAGAAACAATAACAAAGGTTATCACATTGTCAAAGAGCAGGTACTTAAGCTAAAGTGTTATCTACAGTTATTTTTATACAAATTTAAAAAATTATGGCGAATTTTCTAACTACTGAAAGCTACGATGTGCTTTGCACATTTATCAAGTGTTATAACAATTCCCATCTTGCTGTCCAAACTTATTTAACCCTTTCGACCCGGTCGGTACAATATATCCAAAAAAATTTAGAGACAACTGTTGGTAATATTTGCTGAAGAATATGAATGAAAAATTATTTTGCCGTTCTTTATGATCTTTAGCACAAAATATTGACGCCAGCTTGTCATTTGAAAGCTTCAGTTTGTTGTGATCGTTGAACAAGTGAACGTGTTTTGAAATTTCGCAGAAAACTATCAGCATAACTACAAACAAAGCGGTAAATATTATATTTGTTTTTTATTATTGTGAATGTAATATCTTTTTGCTATACATTTACAACTGAACTTTAGAAAAGTAGTAAACCAAATGTTGCAGCTTTAAAGTACATATTTTACAAACTTCTCCAGATTGCCTGTGAACGCATGGATTATATATAAAGAGATACACCACTTGCTCAATCTGCCGTACATTGATTTTGTAACTGCTTTGGTGGAGGATATGATAAAGTCTGGGCTGCAGAACAGTAAAGTGGCAAAAAAAAGGTGAGAAAGGTGGAAAAAACAAGCGCACTTTCTTTATACGGTGTAACGGTGAGTTAATAGCAAAGGCCAGCATTTTGAACATTTTATATCATTATTAACCTTAACTTTTGTTATTTTAAATAAATTTTATTTGTTTCTGTTTGGATTTATATAAGCCTAATTGATTAATAAAAGTTCATTTTACTGGTATTTTTATTCAAACATACGTTATCTTACATCGTTGAAAAAAGAGCCACCTTGAATTTTTGTTTGACATGAATTTTAAATTGGTTAACTTTTTATCGAATGTCTTATTCTTACGAAGATAAATGACAGTTTTCTGTTTATTTTAAATAACTTCTGATCAGTTTAGCGTTTTGAACTTTTTCCTAGAGTTTAAATCATCATATAAAGCTGTAAAACATATCGTTTTTAACCAAAACATTATCAATAATAACAAAGTTACCCATGCAATACCCCTCGATTTGGGACATAGGGTACATATTGCGAATTTTTTCTACAATTACTTTTCCTTATTATTATTATTATTATTTAACCAAAACTCCATCTTCAATAATAAGAAAGTTACCGATGCAATCCCACTCGATTTGAGGCACACGGTATATTTCGGATATCAGAAGTTCGGTTGTGAAAAGTTGCTCTGTACTTGTATCTAGCAATTTGAAATTTAGCGCCAAATTTATCCTACTGTAAATGTGGTTTTGTCGAAGTACGTGAAGATACAAGAACGAAGTGTGCATAGTATATATAAGTTGTTGAAATACTTATTTGGAGGCATTAAGACCGGTGTGGTAAGGGTAGAAATGATTTTATTAGAGGTAATTCTATTGAATTATTTGTAAAAATGAAATATCCGTGATGTTAGCCAATTTTCTTAACCTTCCTATACTCACGCATACGGTCTGTGAGACCGATTTATATAGTATAGTATACGTCTTTCATTTTGACGTGAGTATAGGAAGGTTAAAGAAAAGAGCAATCTTAGAGAAAAATATGATGATGCTAATCTTCTAAAGGGGACAAAAGCAGTTTTAACGCAGAATTTAAGATATATTTGTTTTGTCTCGCTTTGTTTCGTACGTATTCGTGCTCTGATTGTCCGCGGCTTTATAGCGGCCATTATATGAAGTCAGCAACGATGCAACGATTTTCAAAATGGTGGCGAGATGCGTAAATGTCAAACACAAAATACCTAAACTAACAAAATATCTCCCGGTACGTCGGGTCGCATTAACGCGTCCGGAAGAGACGTAAATTAGTCGCGTTTGTGTAGAAAAGACGCGCGGGGTGAAGCGATTATTCTTCGAGAATTTTTTCCTGTTCCGCTTTGGACGATTGCCACGAGATCAAGTACGCGAGGCTGTCGCCCGGTGAAACGTCAAATTTTTACCTCTAAAGCGGTGCAATCCATGATCTTCTTGTAAATGCTCTTCTCTTTCCCCTGTATGTGATTGAATATACCGAGCATGAAGCCGTCCTTCTGCAAGCAGAGTCTGCAAATCGTTGCGTAACCTCTCCATTCCTCCGTCGTCGAGCCCATATCTTGCGAACGAATTATGTCAACCGATCGGGCACTAAATTGTGTCGTTGATCGCAGATCCGATGCACTAGCGCTATTTTGTTATGTTTTTTGTCCGGTATCCGGCGACTCGATATAGAGAAATGGCCGCGTTCCGTCGCTGCTGGGGCAACGCCTCACCTCGTAGAGCAAACCGTAACTGACTATGGGCGGCTGTCGCTAGACTTGCGCGTGGCCCCCTTTTGGTCGGTGCTCCCAGGAACATCTGTTTGCGATGGCGCGCCGTTCGAAATTACCTGACTTGTCACCGAACGGGAATCCCTTTTTCGACGAACACCTGCCTCGAAGCGATCTATCGTTAAATCGTTCCCGAATAAATTCCTCATTATCGCTGCTATTTTCTCCGGTCTTCTCACGTGTTCTTGTATCCCAATACTTTTAATCGAATCCGATTTAACGAGAGAGATTTAATATTTTTTGCGAATAGGAATGACAGATAAAATTTAACCTTAAATTTGAATTGGTCTAGAAACTTAGCGTTATAAATCATAATTTTGTTTTAATTACTACAACCTCGTTATCTAAAATCAGTTTTCACTAAAGAAAATTCGATAATTCTCGATTATTTTTGAGCATAAAGCAAGAAAACCAATTTGGGAAATGGCCGTTACATAATTTTTTTCATCAGTCGATTTTTAAACGTC
The DNA here is from genome assembly GCA_038088585.1 of Chrysina gloriosa. Lineage (NCBI taxonomy): Eukaryota > Metazoa > Arthropoda > Insecta > Coleoptera > Scarabaeidae > Chrysina > Chrysina gloriosa. The sequence goes on along the minus strand of CM076093.1, from coordinate 20,183,439 downwards.
CCAGCTTGAAAATTATGGAACGAAATATGAAAATCGCTTCAAAACAAGCATCATCTCGTTAATAAATCAAATTAATCTAAACCCTTCCTATCTAAAGACTAACAATTTTTAAACAAGTCCGGGATTGTTTATATCAACATAATGTCAACATAGATGTCGACAGCTGCGCAGTAAAAATACTAGTAACCTAAAAATAATAAAATCGACGCGTAAAACAGGTGGCATATCTTCGAGTTTATAAAAGATCAATAAATTTAAATTAATTGAAATAATCGAATTAACTATAAAATTAGCGATGAAGGTAATTGCAAGCACTGTGCTGTAATTTACTGACGCAATATCACATCGGTAAACTCCTCACCACACAATTGTGTTATAATAAAATCGGTGGCACGTGTTACGCTAGCGCGAGGCAAGCATTTTCAACAACCGTATAAACCGAATTCACTTCGGTTGTTGAAAATGCTTGCCACGAGCTAGCGAAACACGTGTCACCGATTTTATTATAAAACAATTGTGTGGTGAGGAGTTTACCGATGTGATATTGTATAAAATTAGCCCAAGTTTGGATATTTGGAAAACTAAGTTGTCATCTTCAAGGAAGAACTGGGAAAATTGTTACAAGAAATAGCACAACTTTATCATTAAAAATGGGGTCATTGTCGTAATACGAATTCTTTTTCCGAAATTATACGCGACAAGGATCTACTTCAGGGGTACGACCTTTGGTTTCCTCCCAAACCCCACCATTTGAGAGAAATCACGTCCTTATCTACGCCTTTCCTTCACCCAAACATCACTCGTCCCCATATCCTAACCACTTACCAACAAGTCTGGCTTAGAACCTCAAAAGATGTTGCTTGACATCGATAGGGAGGAAGCACAAATCCGACCAAGGACGCCCATGCTGCATAATATATAGTTTGGGCAAGCAGCGGTAATTACGAAATACGCATACAGCTAGATAAGGCAATGGGAAGTCGGCGATGCTGTCGGAACTTATTAGCTTATTAATAATTGAGGTTTGATAAAAGAGTGGTTGATGTGTTATCATTAAGTAGTGTAAACATGAGTAGCCCTTACTTCTCCGAATTTTAATGTTCCGCCTTGCACGTAAGTGGAGACAGAGACCAGTTTACACTACTTAATGATAACACGTCATCCACTCTTATCAAAATTTACCAATATAATTTGATTCAAGATCGCTCCAGCACCAAATTTTATAATCTTACACCAAATCGCACCATTTTCAGTTTCAAAAGACTTTTAAGCTAAATTTGGTTACAGATTGTAAATGCGCCGTTTGGAATTTAATTTATTTCAATCACTACGACTTAAAAGGATCTCTTTCTTCTTAACAAAATCTGTAAACCTTTGAGTGAGACTTTGCACTTTAGTTGATTTTAAAATAATTTTAAATTGGTATAACGGCAGATCACGTTTATCAAACGTTAACTTTTTGTATAAGCGCACCACTAGTTATTAAATTAGAGATAGAACTAATGGCGGCTTCTGATACCGTATATTCGCAGCTGCAAAGAAGATAGCAGTCGTTCGTATATACACGAGCATATACGAACTAATTTTATATTTATATAAACACTAGTAAAATCCGGGCAACATATCTCACCCGGTAAAGTGTTTCTTTTGATAAGACGTGTTTTACTTACTTTCATGGCCGGAATGTATACCTGTATCTAACGGAGTTCGATGACCCCTGCGTTGATTCGACATATAAATCTGTGGTAATTGAACAACACCCTTATTTCTCCATTTTTTTCTTTTGCTCTCATTGACTTCCTTTTATCTCATATCAATCCTGAAAAATTCTGTACATGATGTAAGGATGACGTCGAAGTACAAAGTAATGCTATCTTTGTGATCGCTTGCCCCAAACTGCATCACCAGTCACTGCTGCTCATGCAAAACGCATTGAGTTTTTGAGTTATTTCTTCTTTTGTTTGGCATTAGAGGCCAAACATTACAAGCTAAAATTTAAGAATGGTCCTTTTTCTTTTGCATTTCCTTCATTAAGCACGACAACCTTATTGTCAAAATATGTATAGTATCCAAATCTATGTGATAAGGGTACGAATTATTTTGTTTGACCTCATTCCCAAGCACAAACCACAAACCACCACCACACAAAATGTCGAAGAGGAGAAGAAGATAATTACGACAGATATTATAGTATTGATAACTTACGAGGTATATTCGTAATCCGCAATAAATGTTACACCACATGCACCAAAACTTTATCTCCGTCATAGAGCCTTAGCATCAAAACGTTCTAGAGCTGGATAAAAAATCATTGTAATTGATTTAAAATACGGAAGTTCTTATTTACAGGAGTCAAAATTATGTTACCAATCCTATCTATTAACTATGGAGCAAACATGTACGATATTCAACTTTAGTCCTATAAGCTATTCAAGTATGAGTGCGACAAGTTTTTGAGCTCTGGTTTTCTTTCTTTATAGGTGAGGTTCCATAATGGCTCACCGAATTACATAGGAGGAAAGAAGAATTGATGGAAAAGTGTATGGTTCACCAAGACCAACTGTAGTCCTTGGAATGTTTTAGGATCCATTTGCACGTGACCCACCAAGCCGTTTAACAAGTCGTTCTATTTATCAAAAGTTGCATGTAGCTTCCGTTTCTAGACCAACATTATGTATACAAAGACGATTGATGTTTATACATATGAGATAATCAAATTAAGAATTCTCTCATTATGTACCTAAATATGCATTTTTGCAACTATTTACTTCTACAGCAGTGGACAACCACTATAACCGTGGAATGCGTATACGGATGGTGCGAGTACTTTGTAATTGCATTTTCCCACGGTAAGTTAGCTGAGAAGCGCGATTGAACCTACTGCAGGAATCTGTGGCGGCTTAGTTCTTCGCTTCTGTAGAAGCATATAGTTGCTAAAATGCGTTTTTAGGTACATAATGGGTGAATTCTTAATTTGATTATCTCATATGTAGAAACATGTATTAGGTAAATGGCAGAATGTCCGAGATCAGGAAGATTTGAAACGAACGTTGTTGTCGTGCAACAAGCCGTGTTATCAGAGTCTTTCCAAGTCAACCAGACGGTGCAGTTTTAAAACTGGGACAGTGTGGCGTACCTTAAAACATGACCTTGTAATGCGACCATACCACATTCAAATCGTGTAATCCCTAACAATGGAGCAAAAATGTGTTAGAGTTGAATGCTGTCAAATTTTAGCCAAACTTTCGACATTTGGAGAGTATTGGCATTGAACTATGAGGTTACCATTCACACAAGTGGATTTGTCAACAATTTTTGTGCTGAACATGATGGGGAACAAGTCGAGACCAAAATGTAAATGACAAATTATGTCAGCTTTCATATAGATGCACATTTAATGACCAGAAACATATCTGTCATTTGGGTGGTAACATCATTTTGAATTACCTTGTACTTTGCATGGTTTTAAATCTTGGATCACTATAACATTGAGGTTGTTAAACGAATGCAAAGATTTTGTATATTGGCCCGAATTGTAACTGCTAAGATAAGCGAATATAAAACATCAATTAGCACATACATATTTTTATTATACTGCAAATATACACTGAAATATAATGGTATAAAATTAATTTTTATTGATCACTTTCTCTTGTTGTAAGGCACATCCATTGACGCTACTTCACTTAAAGAACTACAACGGAAAATATAATCAGAACAATACATAATTGTAATTTATACTTATACAAGATCGGTACAGGTATTTTATGTAATGACTTGGAAATGCATGTTAACTCCGAAAAATGATTATCATTATCATCATCATCATCATTATGATTATTTATCATTTACTTTCTAATTACGAAACTCTTAAGACGTGTAAAAGCTAAACGTAGAAGTTTTAAGTACAAACGATAATATCTTTCGATTCGCGATTTTCTTCACATCTACTTTCCGTTTTTTTTTTTTCATTTCTTACACCTACGAATGAGGAGAAAAATTCGATGGATTCCAACTAAGGGGATCATATGAGTACATTGAACGAATGTAATATTATATAATATACTAGTTTGTCGTTGCTACATTTTAGGGGAGATTGATTATTTACATACTAAGTGAGGGAAGTTCGAGGGGGAAATAAAATACATTACGGGGGGACGATACTGTGTGATGCTACATCGATTTAAGTCGAAAATTGTGACGGTCTATTGTCAGATCCAAAGGGAGATTAAATTAATATAAAAAATTAAAAAGCACGTATAGCAGTCACACTTTCAGAAGTACGTATTACGTCATCATAGACCAAATTGCACATTTCCTCATTTATTTACACCTGTCATTTCGTTCGCGCAGGTTGACATAACGTAATACGTACTTCTGACACTGTGACTGTTATATGTGTAAATGAAACTTACAAAATTAAGAAGCGCCTATATAAATAAATAATTGCACATTTCCCCAATATGAAAGAAAATAGTTTGTTCTGTTTCCGTCAAGGCCACGGGGTGACTTAGTAGAGGCCATGCTTACATAAGTAGGCAAACACTCGTCGGAAATTGGCTTTTACCTGCTACGACTCTTCGAAATACAATCAAGGCTTATCGTCAACCGTTTCGGCCGAGGTAAGCAACACTTCGCGTTAAAAACTCTGATATCTCGTCATTCGAATTACCTCGCGTAACTAATCGCTAAGTATTTTGAAATATAATAGTTCCTATCCTTATCTCACGGATTTCAAGAAAGTGCTTACAGTAAATTTAGCATCGTTTACAAGACGAGTGACTTTGGTCAAATGGTTGCATAACTTATAGATTGGTAGCACTTCTAGAAACTTACTAGAAAACGTCACATTCAGAGGTTATGAAGGAAACCAAAACAAAATGATTGGGACTTTTACCAGAATAGTTCAAGCAACAGTGCAATCTTGGTTGCATACATTATTTGATCAAGTGGGTTGCACTTGTTATTATCCATATTTGAAGACCCGGTATTCATTAACGAAGGTTCGACAAACAAGTACATATTAAGTTGTGTAAACCGTACTAACGATGCCCCTCCTCCGAATTTTAATATCGCCCCTTGCACGCAAGTGAGGACAAGCGATGGAGGGACAGCGCCAGCCCGGTTTACACTACTTAATGATAACTTATCATGCACTCGTTTATCGAACCTTGGTTATCATCTTCAGTTGTGAAGACACAAAGGAAAGGAGGTGCGTTCTCGTAAATTTTGATTTATAAATGACGTTTTCTTTAAAGTGCAATTTTCAGTTACAGTGAGTCAAATATAGGAACGCACTTGAACCTGCGTGAACTGTGTGTGTGTGCGAGAGAGAGAGAGAGAGATAGGGATGCAACAAAGACGCACTACTTACTTCGACGAGGTACAGTCTTTTAGACAAGATTGCAACTGTATTCGATTTTCGCACAATCACAACCACTAGGTAAATTAGATGCGCTGTGGGAATACCTGACCTTGAAGTGCTCTCCTATATTTGACTCACTCTATGTATTATATAAAATAAACTAGGTGACTCGGCAAACTTCGTTTTTCCCAAAATTTTTCGACTTTTCTTTGTTCCTAAACCTTCGCATAGCAATTACGAACAAACCCGCAAAAGAAAGTATCCAATTTGGTCTAGTCGTTTTCAAGTTTTAAGCATCCGAACAAACCACGATCCGTTTTTATATATACATATGAAAATACCCTTACCACACATTTCGGAAATAATTCCAGATACGTATTTCGACAACTAAGTTGCCATCCTCCTGGAATTGTTTCCGAACGGTGTGGTAAGGGATTTTTAAAAATTTATTTTATATATAATTTTAACCACAGTCTCTAATGTATGCCAAAATTTATAAGCTATACTTTTACTCTTTTCTATTTTCTTCCATCATCCTCAATGGAGCGAAGGCCAAAAAGAGAAAAATCGTCTTTCACAAGCGCGCTTCATATTGAAAGAATGTCCATTGTAAAATAATGAAGTACACTTTCTTAACCGACTTGTAGTTGTCGAAATGCGTTTCAAAATCGATGTGGTGGTAAGGGTAAAAACTGTCGTATACTAGTTAATTATAAACTGCAAACATTCTTATGTAAGTACTAAAATACAAAACTAGAAGCTGTATTATATGACATTTTTAGAGTTTTGAATCTGAAATGATCTACCAAGACCAATCACAACTTTCGACAAATTCCATACAGAAAATTGTGCCGACATATGTATATGTATGTATGCATGTAGTATATCTATATAGAATATATTTAACTCGAAATACTGATTCTTTATCATATTTAAAAACTAGAATCGTCTTTTTAATATCGTTAAGATTTCAAATAATCTCGTTTCACTCACTTTCCAATCGATACTATAACTCGTTCCGAACTGAAATTGTCTTGTAGGCTGGACGTACGGTCATTAAGGTAAACTGCTTTCAGCAAAAACAGTTTATCATAAATACTTTTAAGTTAGTTCTGAATTTCATTCGTATGTAATTGAAAATAGTTGACTTTTTTGTATCAATAAGCATTTACGTAAAAACAAGTCTTTTAAACAAAGACGACGGCCCTTTGAGTTGGCCGGTGCTGATTGATTTATTGCATATGGAGAAGCGGTTTGTCTTTTGCATCAGAGTTCAGTAAATAAGAAAATTGTCTGAAGAAGAGTTGCGTGCCGTCAGCGTAAGGTATGTTTAATTCAGATGACGTGGGTGACCCTTCTTGTAACAATTTTTGTTCGTGGTCAATAAAAATATAATCCCGCGAGTTGTAGAGGGGGAAGTTTAGTTTGCATGAATAGAATTTAAGAAATCGCAGTACATTCGGTAAGCTACGGTTTGAAGATGTCACAAATGTCACTGGATTTAATCAAATAATTGTCTGATGGGAAGTTACCGATAGGATATAGTATCAGTAGTAGTACACCACAGTCCTTGCAATCACTATCAATTGACTTTTTTGTCATCAAATTCGTTATTTCAACAATGAATGGTCTCCCTTTCTGTATTTTGTTTGACTATATTATGTGAAACATTGCTTCTTCTTGGTGCATGTCTGACTTTCTTTAATTGTTATAAAACGCAGTTTTTCATTTTGTTGTGATCGTTTTATACTTAAATAAGCTATGAAACGGTTTTGTTTCTTTTACCCTACAATTAAATCGGTAAACTTCTGTTTTACAATTACAATTGTTTTATAATAAAATCGGTGACACGTATTTCGCTAACTCGAGGCAAGCATCATTAACAACCGTATAAACCGAAATGTCACTTCACCACACTCCTTGCAATCACCTTCACCCTACAATTATGTTTAACTTTGCCATGTCCATATCTTTATTTTTGTGACTATTTTTGCTTTTGCTTTGGTTTTCCGTGGAACGTTTTTATTTGCTTCTGCTTAAGAAAAACGCTTTAACTATAAAGAAATAATCGGAAATGTTTACGCTCGTGTCTGTTTACGGCGACATTTATGTATTTTTGGATATATTTTTATGTAGTTTGGAAGAACAAACATTCATGCGAGTCCGATTGGAGTTATTTTTCGATTTTGCAATCCTGCACGGTACCAGTTTGACGATAAAGAATAACTTGTTTTACACGAAACAACTGCGAAGCTGATTAGAAAATTAACTGACATTTTCGTGTTGCCCAAAGAATACCGAGGGTTGATAGCATCGTTGTTGCATGGAGTTGAAGTGTGATACGTACATATTCGGAATTTTAAGAGAGGGCTTCGCGTTGCTTTCATAACTTTGTAAGCGCCGCTTGAAATGAGCGTTGCGATAGAAAATCTCACCAACTTCTTCATGTGAAATTTTTAAAGGTGACTTTCAATTCTTCACGAACTTTAATTTACTGTGTGTATTGACAAAATGTTATGAGAGTAAGTATGTTGTACGAAAATGGTGTCGTAAGTTTAAGAATAAACGAAAGAACGACGAGAAGAAAAGCAACCGCTCGACCAACAGAGTTGATATAAATTGGCCGTTATGCCCTTTACCACATCCACTGCGGATGATGACCTAGTGGTCGAGAATCACAGGCATTCCTATTTTAATCTTTTAACAATGTTGTTGCCAAAATTCGTGGAACCTGTCGTTTTATAACTTCGGAAATTTCTTAGCAATTTTCGAGAGATTTAAAGACAGTTTTTGATGTAGGAAGATGGAGGTAACACAAATTCTTTGTATGTTGGGTCTGGCAACTCGAACACAAAAGCGCAATATGTGGGATCTGTTCCGAATTTCCGAAAAAGGTTACAGTGGAGAAAATTTCCGAACGAAATATGGGTTTCATACCTAATCTCGTAAACCTAAACCGCACCGAACTAGATTTGTTCCTGTTCCATTGCTATTCAACGGTTTCTATTATAGCAACCGTTAATAAAAAAGTAAACAGGTAACACCTGACAGATTCTGATCAACCAAAAATGATGATCAAAATGACAATTTCTAGTCAACGTAATATCGTGAATAAATGAAAATTTGACCGATTGGCGTTCAGAATGATTGAAAATGTTGGTTTTTCACTTAATACATATATAATAAAAGCTGATAGTGCTAGCTTTTTTAGTCAAAGTAATATCGTGACCAACCTGACAATTGAAACTGCCCGATCGGCTTTTACACGGAAAACGATTAATAGAATTTCTTCATGTTCATATAATTACAGATAAATACATATTGTATATAATAACAGCCGATAGCTCCAGCTTTTTCTAGCCAACGGAATACCACGCAACTAACTGTCCAAATTATTCCATTATTCTGAAATATGTTTTACTGTACACCTGGCGCTTCTGAAAATTGAAAAAAGAAACTATAAAAAGAGTTTGGTTATTGTGTGACGCTTTCACATAAACGTTTTCGATCAAAAACGTTTTTGCTAAAAACAGTTTTAATTGACAAGACGTCCAGTCTATTTCCATTGAATAAATGCTGCAAGTACATATAAAAATATACATCCTACACATTTCTAGGCGGCAATTACAATTAAAATGAATGTGCAACCGTTTACAATAATAATAAAATGATTGTCAGCATTTCCAGATCAGAAAAATACTTCTCCGAGTCAAACCTATCGTCTCGAAATACCATTACGTATATATATGTATATCTTTAACGATGCAAGGATAATAATAGACTATTTGATGAACAATTATTTGAGCAAATAAGTTTACTAATTATGTACTTAAAAATTAGAATCGTAAGACTTTGTCACGAGATATCGTGTGCGTGCAAATAAATATTTCAACGAAAATAATGGCTGATGATAAGCGGTATTTTTCTTTTAACTAAAACGGATACGTATTCTGCAGATGTAGCGATTAAAGCCATCAAAACAGGTCGGATTCTTTTTCATATTATCTAATGATAAGTTCACACCTATCTGTTTGGACGACATTAATTCGAACATCCGTGTATAAAGGATAATCAACCTAGGATCAAGTGTAAGTCGTACGAACTAACAGGAGATTTATCTTAGTAATTACCCGTCGCATATACTCTAATAATACATACCCATTCGCTCATAATCTCTTTATATTTCATATTTACAAAATGTCTACTTTTTCGAGAGCTCGTAGTACAAGTAGGCCCTTAAGAAACGAGCGGTTTACACAGTGTTTTTCACGAGTTACAAATTATAAGATAAAATCGTGTAAAAATAACTTAATTTCAATAAAATCTAAAATCGGAGCATTAAATAGAAGTCGGATATAATACAATTTTCGTTTACAAAATAATAATAAAAATACAATTGTAAAACAAAAAAAAGTAGAGACATACATAATTTATGTACAAGTCGCGTTTAAACATTTTCATTCCCTAATTTACAACTAAATTATGGAACCGGCCCGTTTTAATCTCATCGCGTCCATTCTATGCGATCGGTTTTATCGGGCCGGACCGGTGACTTACTTACATTCTATATTTTCTATAATATGGTCCAGAGTGGAAATCAGTTTCCGCATTCGTCCTACTACTCGGCTACTTTCGTCCGAACTAATTAAAATTTGGCGACAACCTCATCGTGTCAAAATGAATAATTTATCTCTACCGATCGATTTATACAGCACAGCCTTTTTTCACGCCGTAGATGATCTTCAATTCGGGAAATATGATCTTTTTGATGAGCTGATTGGTCTTGGCCGTTAACATGGACCGTTTCGAGTCTTTTTGTATACCTTGATGCCGGGTTTGTGTACGAGAAAGGCGTTGTCCAGAATTAAAAATTCATAATCCAAAACGCACAGCGCATAACCCTGCAATAAGAAGAATACATATAGAATATGAATTGGTTTCAAAGTATTCCAATTATCAACGATTCTCCCGCGCAAATAAAAAAAACTACGAGGGTAGATTGAAAAGTTTCCAGAATGGCAATGAAAACAAAGTAATACAGATTCAAGTTATATTTCCTTTTACAATATAATCCCCTCGAAACTCAACGATCTTGGTCCAACGTTTCTCTAGCTTCTCGATTCCCTCCTGCAAGTGACTTTCTTCGAGGTTCCCAAAATAATCGTTTACAGCCTCTATCAGTTCTTCATTCGAGCAAAATCTCTTTCCACCCAGAAATGTTTTGAGTTTCGGAAACAGGTAGAAGTCTAAGGGAGACGACAAATACGGCGAATACGGAGGATGTGGAAGGATTTCGAATTTCAATTCTGTCAATATTTGCTGAACGATTGGGCTTGAATGAGCGGGCGCATTATCGTGGTGAAAAACACTTTCTCCTTAACCATTACAGGGCGTTCTTCCTGAATTGCTGCTTTCAATTTGTCCAGATGTGTTGTGTAATATTGGCCAGTAACATGTTTGCCCTTTTTCAAGATAACTAATTAGAAAAATTTCTTGAGCGTGTCGAAAAACCGATGCCATCACCTTCCAAGTCGAGTGAAAGGCCTTTGCCTTCTTCGGAACCGATTCACCGCGCTCAATTCACTGTTTTGATTGCATTTTTTTCTGGTGTGTACTGAATCCAGACCTCATCCATGGTCACGAATAGTCTCTCGAAATCCGTTGGATTCCTCGTAAGGACTCCCAAACAATCGGTTAAGGTTCGAACTCGAATGCGTTTTTGCTCCGATTGAGCAGATGTGGCACCCATCTTGCAGAGAGCAGTTTTAAACGCGATTCATTATGTAAAATACGAGATACTCGTTCATAAGAGATATCCACGGCCTCCTCACGCACTTTTATTCGGTGATCTGCATAAACCATATCATTGGATTCTTTCCATAGTTTCTGCCGTGGTAGCCATTTTAGGACGTTCTGAATGTAGTTCCTCACTTGTATGCATGCGGCCAAGTTTGAATTCTGAAACCCAAAAGCCCAGGGCGCAAAATGAAGGTGATGAATCCTTAACCTTCCTATACTCACGTCAAAATGAAAGACGTATACTATACTATATAAGTCGGTCTCACAGACCGTATGCGTGAGTATAGGAAGGTTAAGAACGGCATCTAACCTTGATTTGATTACCGCTGCAGTTTTGCCTTCTAAACAGGAAAATTTGATGACCACTCGAACTTCATTTTTATCCATAATTAAAAACAAAAAAGGTACTTGATTTCAATATTTGCAGTCAATTGAGATGAAAGAGTTGCCAATACAACGACATACAGTATTTGGAAAAATAGCAACCCCCTAACAGCGATTCCGGAAACTTGTCAATTTACTCTCGTGCATTAGGTAGTGCCAGTTAAACTATAATACTTCCCTTACAGAACTATCACCAGTAAAGCTGTGCAAAATTAACATATGCAATTTTATAAGGAAATATATTACTATTTTTAATCTTTTATGCCTTCTATCTTTCAGGATAAGGCAACCACCCGCTTTTTCTCATCAAACATATTCTCGCTGTGAGGCGCGTGCTTTACCACTCAGTCACTAAGCGGATTAGATATAGCGGATGTTCAAAATATGTTTGCAAGGCAGGCGATCACATCATATATGTAACCAAAATTCCATTGTTGCTTGCACTGTTTTAGTAAAAGTCCCAATCAGTTTATTCTAATCTCATTCATAACCTCTAAATAAAGAGTGACCAACCGCAAATGTGCCAAGTTGTTAATACTAAAGACCCTAAATATGAACATTTTTGTTTCAAAGATTTTCGACCTTGTTTCTTTCTTGTTTTGTCGCTTTCGTATGCATGCTGTATCCCTTCCCCTCATTTGAATAGGTGCTGTTACCACTGAATCTCGTCCTTTCATTGTTAAGACGAGGTGGTATATAAACTAAGAACTTTACGATACTAAGTCTAATCTTGTATAGGTTATTTATTCCTTTAACTTGTCCAATCTTACTACTACCATGATACAAGTACAATAGGTATACCATTACGCATCTTCTGATGACGGGCATTGGATACCAATGTACTTTTAAATCGAGCGGTGAATGAGAATCTATCGTTTTATGCCGGGCTGGCGGGTCAAGTATTTCTTTCGCTCAGAGCATATAATGCACCCTCCTCATCCCCAACAGTAACTAATTCAAAATGGCACCTTGATGAGGCGCAATGAATAATATGCGCACGCCGAACCCATTTTCAATTCTTTAACAGCATACCTATTCCATTTCTACCGTGACCAGTAGCAACGTATCAGGGCTAGAAACTAAAAATTTCGGATCACGTGGTGGACACTTACGATTGCTCACTCTGAACGATTTAACTTCTAATATGACATGTTATAGTAAGTTTTGAAGTGTTACCAATCTATAAATTATAAAACCAATGTGACAGAAGTCACGTGACTGGCAAACAATCTTGAATTCAGTGTATTATTGGCTGGTCTAAAACTAGTTTGGGCGCATTATCACGTGACTGAACAGTCTTTACTTAGCAAAACCATACTTACAAGGGAACACCGGCAACAAACAGGTTTAAAAAATTATTAATTTTAATAGAGAAACTACGCCTACCCCAAACCATTTAAACAGCGATTAGTCTTTTAGTATACCTCACACAATTAAGAATTTGTCTTTCTCAAATTTAGATTTTAAATAATTGTCCTGATCCTACACCACTTTCCACAGCCCTCACATCAATATTTCCCTTTTGGCGTTTGATAGTTTGTTGACGTCTCTTTTAAGACTAAACGCATTTACCGGTTTTGGTTACTATAGAAATCCGTAGAAATGTTGCTTTCACTGAAACAGTTTGTCTATGATAGTAGTATCGACATAGATTTTATATAGACAGTGGTGTACGATAAGTTACATAATCATGTCTCATCTACAAACACCACGACATTGCAAAACATTTCGTTTAAATGCTGATAAAGTGAATATTGATGTGAAGATTGTGGAAAGTAGTGTTGGATCGGGACAATCGTTTGAAATCTCTCTGGATGAAAAGGTAGTATTTCCTTTAGAACGCTCTCCACCCCAACTACCGGTGATTCACTCCCCAAGAAATATGTGCAATGTTCTTATATTGAACCCCTCTACAAATCTAGACAATTAAAATTTTGTGTGGAAGTCTGGGCAGTTGGTGTTCCCCTTGTTAGTAAGTCGTTGCACGACGTCTACAGTGATTGCTAGATAAAAGGGAAACTGTATATTAACACTTGATGTGCTTAGCAGACTATGTAAATATTTTAACCGCTGAAGTTACTAATTGATGCATGGTCTTTTGTACAAAATATTTTAATATCTTTTCCAACAAAAATTACACTGCAAACCATGCTGGATTAAAAATTCTCCTTGCATGCCTGATTTATCCTGTTGTGACTTTCAGACGCTTTGGTCCCTAAAAATGTGTTCGGAGATGTGTTATTATGCGGTAATATGTACGCGGTGTTCGGTCAAGATCTTTCCATTAAAGATGACAACTTAGTTGTCGAGAAAATATAGTCGGTGATGCTTCCTCGCGGGAAGTAGATGTTTAATAGGTCGAGTTACAGAATGTACAGTAAGTCAAACACGTCTCAAGGTCAGAAGTGCGCTATCCAAATATAAGTTTTCACAGCGCGCCTCATTTACCTAGTGGTTGTGATCGTGTCAATAACGAGTACAAGTTGCAATCAAAAGATTACGACCACTAGGTAAATGAGGTGTTCTGTGAAAACTTACATTTTGATACTGCATTTCTGAACTTGAGGCGCGTTCCTATATTTGGCCCACCGTAGCTATTCAACAAAAAGCGTGTCGGGAGAGAGTAGTTGATATTTTCGTTTATTTTGTTCTCAACATAAAAGAAAACTTACCTGAGTCATCTTATCACTTTTACCCTCCCAGCTAAGCCTCTCATCGTAGAGAGGGTCGGAATTCGTTCCGATGAAAATAGGCTCCCAATGCACGAAGTTACCCATTCTCTTGCCGATATGGAACACGTGAAAGCCGATAGTTTCGCGTGCTGCTTGCCACTCCTTCGACTTGGGTACGTTGTGACAGCCCGGACACACCTTCTTATGGAAGGGTATCGCCGTTCCGTTCGCCAACATTTCCTTCAAGAGAGTCTTCGATTCGGGCACGTGCTGATCGGCGCTTACTTCGAACAGGTGCAATGGGAACACTTTGGGTTTCTTGGAGAGGAGGGGGCCCTGATTTTCCGCTATCATTTGTAGGAACTGTGGAATGATGTTCGCGCTCGGATAGAGTTCGATGTCGGATGCTAGTACGAAATGAGTTTGGACCGTTTCTCGGGCTACGTTACGTCCTACGTTTACCGGATAAAGCAGGTTCTTTTGTGCTTTGTACATCTGGTCGGAGGCGACGTTCGCGTAGGGCGCGGATTGAGAACAGTTGTAGGGTTCTGGGAAGAGATCTTTTTGGTGCGGTACCTAGAAAAAGGAATTCTTAAGTATCGTCGTAAAGATTTAAGACCGGTGTTCATAGTTAGTACTTTTTTAGGAACCAGTCGTATGTTACTATTAGTTGATTTTGACTTTTCATTATGTATAATTCTAGAGTTTTTGTTGAAATTATTGAAAAAGCCTTTGACAGTGTCTCACAAAAGGAAGTATGGGAGAGTCTAGAACGAAGAGAAATGAGACCTAAACTGGTACAAGTAATACAAAACCTGTATAAGAACAATAGATGCTATGTCAGAAAACAGAAGGTGCAGTCAAAAGTCTTCAAGATAAATGATGGACGGAGTACTAAGGCCTGCACTGTTCAAGACATGGAAGATAAGTGTCCAAAGGTCCAATTAGAATAACGGAATGTGTTTTTGCGGATGATGTTAATTTTAGCTAAAAACGAAAAAGAACTACAACATAACCTGAGAACGTGGAAAGAATAATTTGCAGAGAGAAGTCTGAAAATCAATATCGAATTGAAAATGAACAAATAAATGTAGAAATTGGACATGCAAAGCTTGAACAAGTGACAACGTATAAATACCTGGGAACCAACATAAGCAGAAACGGAAACATAGAAGGGCAAATCGACGAGAAAATAAAAAATGCATCAAGAATATATCACCGAAAAGACAAAGATGCGGGTGTAGAAGACTGCCTGTAGACCTATCCTGTCCTATGGCAGTGGGAGTTGGATGTTAACGGGATTACGAAGAGAGATAAAATTAGAAATATTCTAGTGAGAGAACAACTGAGAGTGGACGTACTTGAAAAGAACGCACTCAAATGGTTTGACCACATGTGCAGCACGAAGGATGGAAGGTAGGTTAAACAAGTATGGAATGTATGAAATGTGAAATGTAAATATTACACCAAAAAGTTTTAGATTATATATATTATTGAAACTGGGTTTTAGCGAAGGCAATGATTTCTTAAATATTTTACGCTTTATGTTTGTACCTATGAGAGAATTCAATTAAGAATTCTCCCATTATGTTTTTAACTACGCATTTTTGCCGCCATTTGCTTCTACAGAAGTGGACAACTAAGTTGTCACAGATTCCTGTAGTAACCCCAGCCGCGCTTTTCGGCAAATCCACTGTGAGAAAATTGTAATTATTCTAATTGCAATCTCTTGGCGGGAAAGATGGAGCAAAACGACATAGTTTCTCAACTTACCTCTTTTGGTATATGTTTGGTACTAAAGTAGACGTGAAAGGTGACTAGTTCCTTAATTAACGGCGTGGTACATTCCCGTAAGTACCAAATACTATCCAGCGTGTTCTTGAAATCCGTTCCCGGCGCGTGTAGCGCCAAGCTTATCGGTCCCTTCCACTTCTCAACCAGTGGCACCAGATTATCCAAAAATGAAAAATCCGCGTGAGTGGTGTACGTGATGGTTTCGTCGCACTCGAAAGTCCTACTGGCCATCACGTAATTGTAGAACACCCAGTAATCCCCGCGCGGTTGGGTCATACTGACCAAAGGCCTATTGATGCACCCGGTTATATTCCGCACTTTTTCGAAGACGGTCGGCGGCTTAGACATCGGCGAAGTTGAAATGGTTACGTTTCTCGTGGATAATTTATCGCTGAAACTGACTACCACCGCCCCAGCCCTGCTCGATTTGCTTACTGGAGCGTTATTGTTGTTTTCGGAGTGGCTTAAAGGGGAACTGGTTGAGGATAAAGCGAGCTGCTGCTGTTGCGGTTGCTGTTCGATCTGCTGCAATTTCGGTTCCATGGCTGCCAGATTCCTGCCGGATTGTTGCAGCGACCTGATCATGTTCGTAGTGCTGCTGCTATTCAACAGGTACACGAAGAGGTATACGACGAGGATGATCAACGAGCACTTGACCATAAAGAGGCGCTTGTTGGCCATCATTTTTCAGCTGGATCCGGTGCGGTTTCTTCTACGGCCGGGCGGTCTAAGTCTGATGTAATGCCGTCGTACGATCTTCAACATTACCAAAGATCA
The DNA here is from genome assembly GCA_038088585.1 of Chrysina gloriosa. Lineage (NCBI taxonomy): Eukaryota > Metazoa > Arthropoda > Insecta > Coleoptera > Scarabaeidae > Chrysina > Chrysina gloriosa. The sequence goes on along the minus strand of CM076093.1, from coordinate 20,166,648 downwards.
TACGTCCGGCGTCCAGCGTCCAGCGAGCCGATGGTGAGGTTGTCTTAAGGGTCGAAAATGGCGTACGTCGCGCCGAACTACGGATTAGTATTCACGGTGAAGAATTTGCTGTTGGTAGCTGCCGAAGAAAAAATAAAATAAAACATAAAATAGATATAAAACAGAAATTAACAAGTTCAACATTCTGGTTGACGTTGAACGTCAAAAGAATTTAACCGCTACATTTGACAGGTCATAATTGTTTGATTGATTGTAATTAAATAGATTAAGTGAGTAATAGATAGACCGTGAAATCGGCAAGAATCACGAAACACAAAGTAAGTATATCACCACATTTTTAAAACAAAACGATACAGTTCATATGAAAATCTTTATTCAAACAAGTAAAAGTATAGTGCAACAAATGGTTAAGAAATTTGTCGATTCTAAATTGTCTGTACAGAAGCAACAATCAATTATTCAAATCGTTTCAAAAAGATTGTATAATAAAGATGCCTATATGGTCCAGAAATCGCGAATGAAACGTACTATAAGTACATATTTGCTTATCTTTTACGATACGACTTCCTAGAAATTTTTTTCGACATTTGTATGCCCAGATATTAGTATTAAGGATGTTACGTCTTGAGCTTTCGACCTTCGCACGTCGCTGTGTTAAACTTGAATACACGTGACGCCGTCACACGGCACTATTGAGTAATTCCGGCCCGATGTTAATTGAACTGCCAAGGTTTCTGGCGTGTGTGTGTGCCGTGGATGACACAACGATTTGTCCGGACACCAAAATCGATAAATCCGATGCGAAATGAGGGTTGAAATTCGAGAAAATATTCATGTGTATGCTACTGAACGGCATTACAAATGCAACAGCCGATAGTTTCATTTTCAATTTCTTTTATTTTTCGAAATGAGAAAAATAAATGGAAAAACTTGAAATGAAAAAGACATAAACAAGAGGCACAGTTTAAGTCCACTATTGTTTGTAATAGACGAGGGATGTTTCGAATATTCTAGGAAATTGGCGCTAGTTCCATTGCGTGTATCTTGTAGATCATGCTTTTGGTCAGAGACCAACTCCTTTAGGCAGCCATTCCCCGTGCAATATTGTTCAGTATACTTCAGTTGCTTGACTGATCAGACGTAACACACGTATTTCCGTACCGCGAATTTTGCAATTTTGCCCGGTTAAATCGCAAAGTGCTATTATTATCTTTTCATTTAAAGAGGGTGTGAAACCTTCAGATATCGCTCAACGTTCGCAGGTTGTATTTGTAGAATCTAAAAGTACAGTCCACCGATGAGTTGCTCGTTGTAAAGCAGACAAAATGTCACTAGGAAACCATCCGCGCACCTCTCTAAATGAAAGAAACGTTATTGTCCTGGAAAACCAACTGAAAGATGATTACGTCTGACTACTCATGTGAATTTGTATTAGTCTTAGAATAAGTACATGACAGGTTCATGAGATTTTACACAAAGATTTGGGCGTGAACAATGTTTTAGTCTGCGGAGTATGAAGGATGTTGGGACCGGAACAGAAACTCCACAGGTTCGAAACAAGCCCCCAACTTCAAATAGCGGATAATAACCACTGGTAAAACTTGAATACCTTATTTCAATCTTAAGGCCAAACAATCACGTGAAAACCAGAACAAGGACCTCCGCTTAAAGCAGGTGCAGTTTCGTAATGCTTACTGTATTCTGGAATTGTGAGCGAATTATTTTTATGGATTATGTACGGTGTACTGAAATTAACGCAAAATATTATTCTAATTTTTTCTGTGATCCATTGCGGCAGGCGCTTTGCAGAAACAACCTGGGAAGTTGCATAAGCCTCAATTATGGCAACAAAGCAATGCAATACGTCATACCGCATGAAGAACGAAGGACGTTTTAAACGAATTGCGCTAGGAATTGCTTCCACTCTATTCGAATCTGACTCTTACAAGAGGACATCGCGTAATGTCTATCACCGATTTCGATCCTATTACGTGTGAGTGTTCTTTGAAACTTCACGAAAAAACCTTCCGAGCGTTTATCTGGAAGGGGCTTCGTTTTGGAGATATTAAATTCCGAAGAATGAAGTGCGTAAACCACACGAGTAAGTACCGAATCGCGCGAATAGAGTTGCACAGGCCGCGATTGCCTAATGGACAAGGTACTGGAACGGTGGAGGCTCTGGTTTCGATTCCTATTAACTTCATTTTTGTTTCTTTTCTTGTTTCATTGCAAACATCAGTGGTATTGAATTCAATAATTAAAAACAATTAAATGTATATATATAGAAGGAAACCTTTGGCTAGGTTTTTAAATTTGGGTTTTCCCTAGTCCTTGAACAGAATTGTTAAGGTTTCGACAAAGATTTTTTGATATAGGGTTTTACTTAATTTGCATGTATGTTTACACATTAATTTAGTTTTTATAATTTATATATATATATAAAAGTTTGTTACACATCCTCTATATCAAGAAATCCTAGTCATTAGTCATTTTGTTGATAGTTCCCAAATAAAAAACAAATGTTTGTTTATATATTTATCTAGTTATATTTTCACTGAAGAAGGTATTCCGAAAACGTTTGTAAACGTTCTGAAAATATAACTATCGTTCAAACCAGCCTTGTTTTATTGACCTATTAGTGGTAGAGATCTATCATATAAGATTAAAAACAATCGAAAACTATTTTTGCTTCGTTTCATAAACTTTCATACAAGGATAGAAAGACAAAAAAGGATGTTTTTCTCATCACAAACATCAGTGGTTCAAATTCAATAGTCGAAAACAATTTAAGTAATCTTTGTATTGTTTAATAAACTTCCATTGGAGGATGAAAGGGCGATTTTGAGTGGAAGGAAATCTGGAGAATGTAAAGCAAATTTGCGGAAAGGTAGAAATTAATTCGTCACTTGATTCCGAGTCAGTCTTCGTCGCTGCTGCTGACATTCGGTGAGCATCACTTAGGATGACAATCTTCGTAAGTGATTTTCAGCTATTCACAAATTGGAAAGAACTACTACAGGGTGTTCGATTTGATACCTTAAATGGAGGTAAAACTTGCTATAAATTGGTGGATTGCAAAGACTACGAAGAAGTTCATTGGGGACAGTTTAAAAAAGATAAATTCAGGTGGGGTGATTGTATTTAAATAAATGGGGGTTATATTGAAACACTACATTGTAATCTTAATAATTGAGGAACTAGAAAATTATGGCTAATTTCCTAAAACTTCAGACACATCCCTCGTACATAGATAGCAAAGTTGGGAAGAAAAGGAACATCTAAGATAGCAGTAGGGATACATTCTTATCATATCGTATATTGTAATATAATATTCAGATAAAATTGTATTTTATATTCAATTCTCATTCGTTAAAACAGAGTTCGTGTGTTATTGATTATAACGTGTACATCTTATGTTAGTCATTCTTTGCATCGTAAATAATTTCGCTTAGTGCAAGTAAATATGTAGTTCATTAACGATTATTTGTTGTTTGTTCCCGTCGATATTGGACTTCTGCGTAGCACGAATGTATTTATGAAATTTTCTCTTAATTATAGCGATAATTACGTACATATCAGTACATGAAATAATGGGTGCGGAAAACGAGGTCCTGACGGAAAGGCAGCAAAAGCGACTACAAGCCACTGAGATTAAATTGCTTACGAGCTGTATTGGGAGTGAGAAAAGTGGATAAAAAAGAAACAACGCTATTAGAAAACAATTAAGTATTTAGAAAACTGCCGAAACAAAAAAAAATGAAGTGGTTCGGTCATCTACAAAAGAATGCACATCTTCTTGCATTCAAGTTCAAGTTAAACAAATATGGGAGGCAAGGCAGATGGGAAAAAGTAGAAGAGGTAGAGCAACAAAAACCTGGAACAGCGATGTAGAAACAATGATAAAGGAAAGAGGAAGCAGTTGGAACTCAACCAGAGAAATGACAGAACACAGAAATGGAGACGATTCGTCCTTTATACTCTAGGGTAGGAAGAGTTCAGGATTATGTATGCAATTTTAGCGATAATTATTATTACATAAATAAACCCCGAATTGGAACAGTGTGTTCCAAAGTTCAGTTTTCAATTCAATTTTAGCTTTTAGTTTCTAGTCCCCATGCAATCGTAATTTCAGACTAGTAAATAAAACATCTTATAGTAAAGTATTCGTTTCGTCCTGCTCCACTACATACAACAATTTAAGACCAGTGCAACTGCAGAGGCTTATACACAGCTTTTTATGATTTTGAAGTGGTCATACCGCTCGAAATGTTATTAGAGCTGCCTTCCGGAATACACAACTCGGTTGGTCTTGAAAATTGCTGTTTCAAATTTGAAAGAGGTACAGAGAGAAGTCTTTTAGGAGTTTTCATTCGTCGGAACAATCCCGATAAAATCAATACATAAATGCCACTATTGCTCAAAATGTCAACAATTTGAATTTCTTTGGACAAGTTGGTATGAATATTTTGAAGTGACTTTCTTTTTTGATTTCAACAAGCGCAGGATATGATGGGAGAAAGATCGAATTGAATCGATTTTACCTTATAATGATTTACTCGGAAAAGAAATTTGGTTTCTTCGTTTTGTCGATGACCAGACATTTTAACAAATGTAGGTATCCAATATATTTAAGTTGTAAAATGATTATTCGCCCATTATTCCTTTTTTCCAGTACGAAATTCTTTTCTGAATAACTTCTAAAACCTCTCGAACCTTATAGGCTGGTAAACCGGCTTGAAGCCTATTATCAAGTGGTTGGTATACCGACTTCGATATCAACTATGATAAATCATAGCCTTATAGCTCAGTAGAGTTTTGCATGTCATTAGTCCAAGATGGCGGTGGTAATAGGATGAGGAGGTTGAAGCTCATTCGGCCAATGCCTCATGTTTATACCATTTGGATGTCGAATCAGGCCCTCACCTTCTAATCCAACTTATTTTGCGAGGGTTTTCTTTCATCATTTTTGTTTTGTTCAGAATTTTCCCATTTTATTTTCAAATACCCATATATGCTGGATCTTCCTAGGTCACCGCCATTTCTTTCGTATTTCTTGATGTATTATTCTTCTCTAAATAACTGAGTTTTGACTTTTATTTTAAAAAGAATTATTACACCAGCATTAGAGACCCTTTCGATAATTTACAGACCATATTCAATTTTGTTTTAGAATCCAATACGTATTTATCACCTTCATTTCGATTTTTACTTCTGTCGGCATGGTTGAACTGTTAACGGATTTGACATCCATACCAACGGTCTACGTTTAAAACTCAGATTCTGCTCGACTCAGCAATTAATAGAAATTAAGTACCTGTGTTCATGACGAACAAGGGGTAATATAGCGTGCTGCCCACCATCACTACGTATCTTTCCAGAATGCCGCGTACCATGGCAACCGGTGCGAAAACGAAAATACGGGATCCGTGACACTCCGCTTTGCAGGGCATGCTTCCTGGTGAGATGCTTGTGCCTTGCCAAATAATAGATATCAATAACCTATATAGTACAGATGGATTCTACAACCAATATTCAATACATATGTATCTATGTACATCTTTATCTAACACTTAACATATCTTCGCGAGTTCAGATCTTCCGTATTCTCGCTTAAACTCCAGCAGAATAGTAATGGCAAACAATTTCGGTTTATTTATTAGCTTCACGTCGTCGGTTTCAAGTACTTTCCGTTACCTCGAAAATTTATTGTACGCATCTCTTTATCGGTTATTTTTGAGAATTCATGATTGAAACGAAAAAACCGTGCGAAGTACGACATAATTCTCAGCACTTTAGGTCATCGCACAACTTAATTGCGTATAACACAATAAAATATAATAATAATTAACGTACGACATGTTAAAATTTCGAAAGTTATTTGACACGGGAGGGATTTTCGCACGATCTATTCCACCACGGATCCATTCCAATAATTTATCTGTACGTTATTGATCAACGACAGATCGGGATTGATGTTCAGTCCCCTCGAAATCCGAAAGAATTTGCCAACCATCTGTCGTTTCGCAGATCAAATCTTTTAGCGAGTCGAACGATCAGATATTTGTGTTAGTGTGGAGCGAATGATCTCGTGTCTGTGTGGATACTGATTGTGTCTGTTGACAGAATTTGGTTAATCTACTAGATACAGATTATCCACTTGTGATATCCGAATATGTACACGAGTGGTGACTCGACATCAAGTATCGGGGCGCCCAAATCGTTTTCAATTGAACATGGATAATTGACTGATTTATCGAATCGATCATTCAATAGAGATACATTTATAATCTCGAGATGGATTTTCAAAACGTCGTGTGAGGTTTTTGATGATGATGAATTCGGACAAAATCATACAACTTGAATGCGCCTAACGCTCGAAACGTTTTAACTTTAAATCATTTCAATCACTTTGAACTTACTACTTCAAATTGAGAATTGATATTAAAAGACAATTCCGATTAGATGGGAATTTCGACATGTCATCACAAGATAATTTGGAGAATGCACAAATCGTTTGATTTTCAAAATTGCTATTTTAGATTTGGAAGAAATTCACTGAAACGATTATTGCCTTTCAAGACAAGAAACAGAACCTCAACACCTCCATGTTCGTAGCGTCTATCTTCAAACCTACGCAACTCGCATGATTATCAAAATTGTAGCTTTAAATTTGGAAGAGATTTCGGGAGTGGGAGTTATATCGTGTCGAGGATCTTTTCATCTTCAAAACATTGGGACTCGAATATGTCTAACGCTTAATCCTCAATCCGACGTGCCCCATTTTGAGTAACGTGGGAGTTCCCAACAACCCACTATTGTTAATAACCAGAACGAGAAAGATTTACTTTTTATTTTTTGTAAGCAACTTTGTTTTCCCGCGTTTTATTTTCAACATTGCTTATGACCAGAGACCGGATTATACGTTTCTTACATATCGATAACTATCAATGGTACAATTGAACGCTTTAAGATCTACACGAATTAGGGTAAATAAAAGCCTTTAGCACTAATTTAATCTTATTTACCCTAATTTGTGTAGATCTGAAAGTGTTCAATTGATAGTTATCGATATGCAAAGAACATCTAATCCGGTCCCCGCTTATTACTCATTTGAAACATAAAACAAATGGAACAACAAATTGCAGAAGCCTACAGAATTGAAACAAAGAATAAGAAAATCACAATTTCAGCATTGTAGATATTCGAGACATCCATATTTCTTGCATATAGGAAAGACCCATGTGCCTTTCACATTTTTGCTTTGAGATGTCCTAAAAGGTGGTTGATTACTGAGGTGGAAGCTCCACCCTTGCATTCGTTGCTGCTTTTGGCATATTTCCTTTGTACTACAGGTCATTAAAGCTTCTGTTTTCAGCAGTGGCTAAACCATCCCTTGGCGAATCTTCTGATAAAGGGGGATGAAAGAGAGTTAAAGAGAAAGCTCATGAAACATGTGGAATTCGATAAGACCATTACTAGGAATGAGTAGAAACCAAATTGGGAAAGCTTAACAAATATCTCCGCATCATAGGAATAGTGGATATTCCACTACATAGTGTGTTGTGGGCAAAAAACTTCGAGGAAAATGCTGAACGTTTCAGAACATTTCTTCTGGGAATTTGAGAGGCTTAGCAGTATTAGATGTCAGCATTTGGCATATGGATTCTTCACGGCAAAAGAAGTAAGAAAGATTCCCATCAACAAGATGGTAGATTCCATCGAGGACACCGACCTACCAGGAAAAAGTAGCTCGGAGGCATAATAAGCCATTCAGCTTTTGGGGCAGTGGGCTAGGGATCATATCCTTAAGGAAGGAAAGTAAGACTTTTCCCTATTCGACGTAGATATGGGCATCCGATAACTTTTACTTTGGAGCTGTTGCATGACTAAATAACTTGGTCGTTCATTTCCGTTATGACTAGCAACCTGTAGAACAAAAGCGCCCGTCCACTACATTTTCTGTAAATTTAATAGGTACAGCATCTTCATCAACAACATCGATCCCAGTTTTTATGTCGTTGTACAAATTGTAATTATTCCTCGCTTTCTTCTTTTCACTCGTATACGTGTATCTATGGTTGAATTGTACCGCATGGTGGATGCAAGTATAACTATTATACCAACTAAAGTAAAAACAATTAAAAAGACTTTGCAAGCAATAGGCCGTAGGCCTGCTAAAATTTTACATTTAACGGCAAAAATGATGATCTTGATTGTTCACAAGAATAACAAGATTTTGCAGGAGAGAATAGAAAAGAAGTAAAACCGGCGATCGCCGCAGATGACCTGGCGAACGTCTCACAGAGCTCACAGTCTTTCGAACTGTAAAACACCCACCGCAGATAATAGTTTGGGGTCTGATTGTGTCAAGAGCAATATTTAAATGTTTTATAAAACGTGTTTGTGCCACACTTAAATCGAGACGTCGCATATCGACAGAAAGTTGGCGATTAGGTTGTAAAATGAAAACAAAAAAATCAATCTACAATATTGTTAAAATTTATAATTGAAGAGGAGGTACCTGAGTAAACAGCGAGAAAAACAGGCAAATTTCGGGAATTTTTATCGCAAAAACCAATGTTTTGATTGGATCTAGGTTTCTTTTATTAGAAAATATGTACGTTGAGGTATGTTTAGGAATTTTTTTAAACAAATTCGTTGACTGGAAGCACCGTTATTGTGGTCAGCGTCAGACTCAGATTGTTCGTTGACATGGCTTGTGGTGACAAGAATTCCGGGCAGTCGGTTGATCGGCAACATGAAAACGCAACGGATTCTTGAAATATAATATACAAAAGAGTTCGTCACGTACGGGTTTTTCATTTGATTGAACCATTGCTTTTTTATGCAACCAAAATCGTCGGAAATTACGAACGAAAAACGAATGTTATATTAAAACGGTCGCAATTCCATCAAAAATGCAAATTTCAAAAAAACCCACTACCCGGAATCATTGGGACCGCAAGCCGTATCAACGAAGAACACGTCTGACGCTGACCACAATAACGGCTCTTCCAGTCAATGAATTTATTTAAAAAAATAAACAACATACAATGTACATATTTTCTAATAGAAGAAACCTGGATCCACTCGAAATATTAGTTTTTGAGATAAAATTTCCCGCAGTTTACCTGTTTTTCTCGCAGTTTACTCAGGTACCTCCCATTAAGCATACAAGGGGCGCCTTTTATGTTTTTACAAACGACCACTAGGATTGGGTATTGAGACGTGTTATTATTATTTTCGTAAAATTTGATACTTTGATATTGTGAAAACAGTGTCAGCTCAGCCGACTAGTTTGTTTACAATGAGTATTTTAAAAAGACTTAGAAAAACCGGTTTACAATTGCTTTACAGAATTTCTGCGTGAAGGTAGACCAAAATCGATTGTTATTCGAAGAAAACATCGATGCTGTGAGTAACATGGTTGCAGAAGATCGACGTGTGACTTACAGATAGAGGCATTTTTACGTATATCGAAGACTGCAATACATTTGATTTTGCATGAACTGTTAAAGAACTGTTAAAGAGAGATCTGCATAACTGTCAAATCCCTATATAACATCGTAACAGGTGACAAACCTCGGATATATTCGTATGAACGGGGAACTAAGCAACAATCCACTGTTTGTGTGGTCCAAGATGAACTTAGTCGCACAAAAGTTGTTCACATACGAAGCACTTCCAAGAAAATGATCGCTTGTGTTTTCGGTTGCCAATCCGTCGATCGCGAGCTACCGGTAGCTCGTGAAGGTAATTCTGGTAGCTCACAACATATTTTAGAAATACAAAGGTGTAAAAATCATAGAAGCTTCCGTAAATTTCGCAAATTCTCATAATAAACACCACCTGCGGTAACACTGCGGTGAGCGACTGTTTGTTTCAAAATTATCAAAGTAGCTCAACACATTGAAAAGGTTGGCGACCACTGCTTTAGAGGATCGAAGAAGAGTTAATGCTGAATGGTATACAACAATATTTGTTTGCCAGAAATCGTCGACGAAATCAGGAAAACCAATCGAAAACGACAATGCCAGCACTCGCGCATGTCAACCAATTGTATTCTGTTCCCAAATGTCAAACAAAAAATTCATTAACCAGCGATTTTCAGCATCTCAAGAAGCTGTCGAAGTCTTAAAGGTGAATATTTGGAAATAAAACAATTTTTTACTTTCCTAGTTTTTGTAAGAACATAAACGGCGCCCCTCGTATACATACATGTACATTTTACATATTTGCTATTGCAATCTATGGAATACAGATTGTATGAGTAATGGATTTGCGGTGAAGTTATTATCGTCAACCACGATTACAGCAGTACACAATTGCAAGTAAATTTGATAAATAATAAACAAAAAAACAATTTTATAAATGATAATAAAAAAACATACAACTTTATAAATAGAAATCTTGCTCGAATTATTGGATCAAACCTCCAACATTATAAATCGATATATCATAGCTATACATATTAATTGTACATTAAAATTCATCTTCGACACTTGACTATGAAAAAAGGACTTATCTATTTACGTATATGATTTCCGCTGTTCTAAATGATACTGAATTATGTCCCATATCCGTTTTACGCTGTCAAATTACATACAAGCCATACACACATATGTGTACTTACGTACATGCAAACAGAGAAACATCTGCATAAAATGATGATTCCCTAAAGCTTAAGTTTGGGCATACGATTACAATCACAATAAAAGATCCTCCGTTTGGATTACATTAATCTCCACTCAGATATTATACTTTTCTGTTAGATACAAAGATAAGAAGTAATTTCGAAGCGGGATTTTCCGTATTTTGATGTAATTTACATCGAAATTGGTTGTCGAGTGTGTTTAGATTCGTTATGGCTATCGTCATCACAGCTTAATCTTCATCATCAAAAACAAAATCTAGTTTGTACTTGAAACTGACATCGTTTAAGATGATTACTTCCCCTGGGAATGTATGTTTCGCAACAATAATAGGGAGGTCAAACGTTAAATAGGAATAGGTCGTAAGGTAATGTATAAAATCCTCTCTCTAAGCCAACAACGCCAGGGAAATTCTCTTCATCTTCAAACTAAGCAAATACACCCAAGTGAAAAGCAAAACGGTAGGGAGCTCGTAAGTCCATGTACCACACGTCATTTTACAAAACAATCAACTTCTCCGTTGTATATCGTGTTTTTATACTTCCGCGCCATATACTACCTGAATTTTTATTGCACCGTGATTTAACCTGGAAAACATCAAAATTCACGGTTTACAGGTGACGCTTCAAGTACGATGAACTTCAGTAAACGTGCCCGTAAATGTGGTCGGAAATGAAGATCTCGTTTTACGGCGAAAAATTCTTCGTATTACCGTTTTTTTGTAGCGCAAGTCGCCGCACAAGGCTAATGAAATATGCATTGGGCTATTTTTAGTCAGCGACTGTACGTTATAAAAATGGACTTAAATGATGAGGTCATTTGTCTTTCGATTTCGATAATTTACGTTTAATGGAAGCCGACGGATAATTAGTTATTTTCGGACTTTTTTCTAATTTGAAGTTATGAATTATGTTAGGGCCAAGATCGCCTGGAAATTTGATTGGAAGTGGTATAACTTTGATGATTTTATCGACTAGAAGAGTCTTCTCAACGCGTATTTCGACAACTAAGTTGAAATTTTCAGTGAAGATACTACGAAGCATCTATTGGGAGATAGCCAAGTACAGAGTTTTCAGAGTTGTGCTGATCAAAGTTCATAACGTGATATTGATCATAACAACTTCATGGCCGAAATTCAAAAATCATATCTGTCGCACCAAACTATTAGCCTTATTGTGAGTTCAAGTTTTGACTTTGAGAGGTTAGAAGTTTTCAGTAAATTAGGAATAAGTAGTAAATTGGGGAGACTGGTGAAGATGACATTATAAAAAGCAGTAAATACGGTCAAAGCAAATTCTCACTTAACGCCGAAATTGAAGTAAATGAAAAAATGAAGTCAAGGGTGGAAAAAATCAATTACATTTGTCATCAGTATTACTACTCAATCTGCCATTGGAAACGATATTGTTTGATTATATACCATTTTTACAGGTTGTTTAAGTCCAGAGCTTTGTTGTATTTCCCTAGAATTTTCGGTCTTAATTTGTTTTTTTTTTTTCTCTGTAATATGTTTTTCTTTTATCTTTGAGCTCTTGTAATACCACTCCATTCCTTCTTACACTTACCCTTTTGGTAAGTACCAGGACCCTTCTATCATGGCCATTATCTCCACATGAAGTGTAACTTTCTTGGTTTAATTTTGTGTCCATTTGTGGTTCTTTCTAGATATTATAGATTTCTTTGTTGACTGTTCGCAAGTACAGTACGGCATTAAACACCAGAAACAACGCGAAAGTTATGTCAAAAAAGAAGAAAGCAAAAATCACGAGAATGATTGGCAAAAGACGTGGAAACAAGGAGCAATAAATCAGAAAAAGAACCAGATATGTGTAATGGTGCGTCATGAAGGAGGGAACAAAAACCTATAAACACAGTTGAAAAAAACAGCTTGTGCATAGAGGAACTAGAATAGTTTGCTTAATTTACGAGGGATTCTGAAAATAAGGAAGGGAACCAATGCATAATTACGATAGGGTCAAACGAGCGGTTGGTAAATGTAAAAGACGGACAAACCAACAATTACATTTGTTTGAAGAATAGAAGATAATAGAGTTATTAAATCACAACGAATTAGTTGGTCAAGATACATAATGAAACTACCACAAGAAGGATATCAAAAAATGAAATGTGAGGGGAAGAGAAAAATGGGGGACCCATGATAGAATGGAAGTATTAAGAGGAAAATGACATAAGATCTAGGGATCAGGAACTGGAACATGCTGATAGAGAATATTAAAAGATTATTCATGAAGCTATGAACCTACTGGGCTTCTAATGTCCCTGCGTTACAATTCTTTGGATAAATACTCAAAATTAACTCACTTGGGATTTTCTGGTGGTAGAGAAGAAGCTTTTACCTATATGTACCACCAGAAACCCTCAAAATTTCTTCGTCTGTTCCGGCTCTCAAATTAAAAATAAAAAACACACAATTCGAAAACTTATTTTAGGTCTCGGTGCTTTCTAGAGGTCGATGGTCTTCCGTAACTTGCAGTATTAGTTCGCCCAAAGCCCGCGTTTCTTTGCGAAGATCAAATCTGCATAAATTGATGATATCATAAGGCTTTATTTCTGGAAAACGACAACAATTGTAATGAAAGATTCTCTCCTTAAATTACATTAATATGTACTCAGAAATTATACTTCTCTTGAGAAGATTTAATTTCCTTCCGTGCTTCCAAAAAAAAACAAAATTTCTTCTTACACGGTTATAAGAAAGAATTGTCTGGAAACAAAATAGATTTGTTTATACTAAGCTCTTATTGAATTCGTTGATTCGATACTAAAGCTTTTATCGTTTCATTTCTAAAGGTGCCATTCAGTCGAAGAGTAGTTTTTCTAATAAATCATTTTACCAATGAATCAATTATCGCTTTTTGTCGCAATAATTGAAAAATATTTAGGTACCTTTGCAGATAGTTATCATTAGAGCTCGCAACAAAAGCATTCTTTTCGGCTGTAAACACACATCTTACACAAATCTTATTTTGAATGTAATCCTGACCGTTCTTAAGGTAAACTGGATCCGCGCCCACTTTTGGTGCCGCCCAAATACTTTTAAAGTATTTCGATCACAATGCACATATTACGATTGCTAGCAGTATAGAACAGCGACATCGCCTGAAGCATGCAATTATGCTTGCAGACTTCGAGTGCATGTGCACGAGGAATATAATTTGCAGTTTCTATTATGTACGCAGCAGTTCGGACAGGTTGATCGACCTATTCGTGCAATCTCGTACAAGGTGTATGTGCATAGACGATTTTCTGTGTGCATAACCTGTTTTCTAATTACACGAACGATACGGACTTTCGTTGGCGGGACCTTAGCGCTAGAGGTATCACCGCTCGAATTGCCTTCGATGTAAGTTGCAATATGCGGCGTATGCAATGATTTGTGTTCGTTAGTCAGGAACGAAGACGATGTATGTATATATCAAGAGGTGATCACTAAAATATGTATTTTGCAAAAAAAAATGGAATTGGAGGAAGAAAAGCGACAGAAATGATGGGAATTTGAAAAAGAGATGATTCCTGTCTACATCTGGAGAACTCGTAAGATGTATGGAAGTTGGAGGTATAAATCGAAAACTCTAAGTATTTAGGCAAAAATAATCGAAGTCCAAAAGACGTGTAAGAAAAAGTAAAAGCTCAAACAAAAAATCAAATGCGCCATTACCTTTGGCCGGTTGTCGCACATAGAAACCAAGATGCATACGTACCAATAGGGAGCAATTGTAGAATATATTACGGTTGTATGAGACCAATATTAACCTCCCTATACTCACGCATACGGTCTGTGAGATCGACTTATATAGTATACTAGACGTGTTTCATATTTTGACGTGAGTATAGGAAGGTTAATATATGCAGTGGAAACGCAATGAAAAGTGATTACGTTGAAAGAACTCTTAACAACTGAGAAATGATAATTTTACTATCTATACCCAGAAACATACTGGAAACAAAATGCTAAATGTGGGACATTACGAAGTAAATTAAGAAGGAGTGGATAGGATGAACAACCCAAATTTGTAAGAGACTCACGACAAGTAACAAAGCAATCAGTAGGAAGAATTCCCGAGATGAAGGCAAAGTTAATTGATAAATAAATCAAGCAATATCATTGGAACAAACAGGCAATGCCTAAAGATAGTGGAAGAAGAAGGAGGAGGAGAAGACAACTCTTCTGGGCGAGTTATTTGGCGTGCTTCGTTTTGATCATACCGCCTGTCAGAACGAGAATTATAAGAACAATTTCTATTGATAAAGGGCATATCTTTCCAGCCCATTGCTGCCACATATGTTTTCTTTTAATGTGATTTGGAATTTAATTTTTAATTTTTTGGCACTAACTCAAATGAAATCAATAAACGTACCATTCGCATGCTTCGTCCTCCTCGGTTCATTTACCCTCCCAACGAAACGCTCGATCTCTCTTGCAAACCGTCAATTATCTTATCCTTATCCTGCTGTATATTTTTGACATATTGTTTTGGTAATAACACAGTAGGTACGTTTGGAATACTTTTCTGGTTCTTCTTGCTTTTTCTCAAATATTTCTTCTACTTCAACTTAATGCTTGGAGGTGGAATGTATTTAAAAGATTTCAATTCATATTTTCAAGGTTCCAATTGCCTTTACCCCTTTTTTGGTGGTCAGATTTTAACGTATTTAACATTTTCACTCCGCTTTAAAAAGAAGAAAGATATATCCAAAGGTTTTAAAGAATCGATGTGGGTTAATATTTTTTACCGGGCAAACCTCGTTCTAACCTGTGTACGAAGAAGTGGTTCGCTTCTTTTATCTATTTTGTTTAAGTAATTGGTTCAAATTCGGTAATATGATGTTGACATTTCGTCGTTTGTCTAGTTTCGTCAAGAATACTGAAACGAATGCTTCGAGTTGAAACGAAGATGATGAATTATTGCTCTGTTGATTACCAAAAACTCGCTGGGATCAGCAGTAAAACATTAAATACGTAAAAATCCCTCAGACGATCAGCACCTCGTTCACCTCGCTTTCACCGAAGAAAAAAATTAAATTTCCTCAAGAATCCCTCCCGAG
Organism: Chrysina gloriosa; assembly: GCA_038088585.1. Taxonomy (NCBI): domain Eukaryota; kingdom Metazoa; phylum Arthropoda; class Insecta; order Coleoptera; family Scarabaeidae; genus Chrysina; species Chrysina gloriosa. Next base: position 20,150,929 of record CM076093.1, on the reverse strand, counting down.
ATCCTTTTCGCTCTCAATTTGCTATTACTGTTTTACTTTTGCCGATTAGTTAGTTTAGAAGGGAGAAGCGGAAAGTAGGACACTCAGTTTTGTAGAGTCCATTGTATTAATGTCTCGAGTCGATAGATCAGCCCAAGGGCCATATCTATCCTCAAAAAGGAGTGGACTTTCTCTGGAGGAACAGACCTAAATCCATAGATTCTGTCCACTAAGTATAGAAGTGTACCATTAACTAAAGCCTAACAGCACCATATTATATACTCAGCAGTATCATTTATTTTCCTACAAAATCTGCATTCAATCTCTTTGCTAGGCCTAATTTTATGCAGATGATTCAATTGAGGATCCAATGTCCAGCAAGGACACCAGTTAATTGCTTTTTAGTTTCAGAAGGTCATTGTCACCCTAGAGCGCTTCTATAAAGGTCCAAATTTGCGGTAACGAACGATAGAATAGCTCCTAATACTTTGACCCATATTTATCAAAGATTGTCTTTGGAACTGTAGTTCGTCGCCATTGGCATATGGCTTCACATCTTCGCTTTGCTTAATACTTGGTTTATCCTCGTACATTGTAGAAGAAAACGGAATTTGAGGAAAGAAAGAGGAAAAGCGTCCTGGGACACCCGATAAGAGCGAAGCTCTTTACGTATTTGATGCTTATTTGAATAAAAGGCAAAATTCTATAGTTGAATAAACAATGTATGAAGAAAAAGTATGTCATTTCGAAACCGATGGTAGATAAGTTGAAGTTGAATTCGAAGTAAATTCGAGTCCGAGTAATAAGAACGTCATCTGATGGGGAGACACAAATACGGCGCATTTCATAGTTGCTTCTGCGATGAGTATGTGTGTGAGAGAAAGAACCAACGCGTCTAGTGACGATTCCAAGCGTCTCACTTCTTCGCAGTTAACTCTGCCGCAGAAACTCGCTAAAAGACCTTCGCTCTAAAAACTCATCCAATCGCAAAATAATACAAAATAACTTGACGAAGTTTGGAGAGACAGCATATTAATATAAGGATAAAGACCTACTTCCAAGAATGGCCATTTCGCCTTTTAACTTTCTCTTCTACTTCTTCTGCTTCTGCTCTGTTTAAATGAAACTACATTCACCTCCTGATAGTGGGATTGTCCTCCGGTTGTCTCCATATGTTTAGTTTCTTCCATTCTAAATATATCTTGCTTCCAATCCAAATCTTCTGGATTCTACACTGTTCTTGTATGTCATCGTTTCTCGCACAACGTCACCTCGATTTCCTTCTGATCTCCTGCAATGTTTACATCTCTACTTTTTCCAACATGGTTGGTACTTTTTGCTGCGCCTATCGGCACGACTTGTTGTAATCTGATGCTGATCCGGCCATTGTTTTATATGCATATTCCGACTTCGGTTTCTACTCTAAATATTCATTTTATCTTTCTAGTGATAAAATAAGAAAAACCTTGGGCTCCTAGCTATGAATGACTTTTGTGATGATCCTTGCAGCTTAGACGATTACATAATTTTCATACAACTCAAACTAAAATGAAATCTTTCGATTTGAATATCTCAAGATACGTAATTTCGAGAATTAGAGTGGATCATCTTCAGTGGAAAGAAACAAATTGAAAGGAAATGTCACGTCAGAAAAGTCAACAATGCCTCGGAAAACAGCCATCACATAATAGACAGAAAGAACGCTTTTTTACTTTGTGCTCTTTTTTCCATTGATGATGGCAACCTGGTTACTGACATACTTATTTGGAAACTTTCAAATCGGTGCGGTAATGGTAATAACGGTTGTACTTTAATTCCGTCTAAACCACCAATCTTCTTCTATTATTACACGAAATGAAAGCATACATGCTAATTAAACATACATACAGGTAGAAACACGATGTAAGACATGAATGATAATCAAACTAAAATTGGTAATTAGCAACAGTAACGTAATACTTATGTCCAATAAGTGAAAGCAGCTATTAGAAAACAGAAAAATCTAAAGGAACGACAACCATTAAACGAAACTATTGTGAATGTTATACGGAGAAATTCCATATTCCGCAGATACCTACTAATTTCAATTGTATTAAACTCAAATTTCTCTAATTGCGAAGAAGACGACGTCATTTAATAACGTTTCAATGGAACTGAATCCGCGACTAACGATGCAAATCGACGACTCGACTCCAAAGTAAAATATAGAGTACTCCAAGATACATTATGTACATACTTCAAATTTGATAGAAACCGGGTCAAATTAACGATGTCGACTCGGAGATAACAAATAATGACAGAAAGATGGGAATGTCGTCATTGAATTCTGCCGTATATATTTGTAGAAAAATACGTCATCTCGATAAAATAAATATGTACAGAACATTAGCACAACGTCTTTACTTTTCCGCTTGTGTGCTCAGAAACTTGAGATTTAGCTGGAAGACGAACGTAACTCGATATCAATTTGCAGATTATAAATAGATAACAATACGCTCTGGATGTGATAAAAGAATAATTGGATGATAATTTACGAATATTGATTAATATCTGTGGGAAATCGAGATGAGATATGCTTGCATAAGTTTAACCAAATTAATCGAGTATTTCGTCTTAGAAGCTTTCTATATAAAAAAGGCATATCAAAATTGCTCTTTCTAATCGTCTTTTATAGGGACGGATATCAGAATTGGAATGGGTTTGTTGAAGCGGAAACAGAAGAAAGTGATAGTATGAACCTGGGAGCATGTTCCAGGTCGAGATTACTGCACGAATCATGATACACAGAAGCGACCGCAATAGGAATCTTTAAATCATGACGGGCAGATAAGCAGCTCTTGAGCAATTCACAACTCGCAAATACAATCAAGGACTGTCTAGAAATGCAGGGATGCGTTGATGAAGAAGAAGCTTTTGGGGCCTGAACCTACATGTAGAATTTCTTCTTCTTCTTCTTAATCCTTAAGCCGTTTCTACCCCTTCCTGGGGTGTAAGGCATTTGCGGAGTTTACCTTCCTATATGGTACGGCTTGTTGTGCTTCCTCCCACGATACTCCTCTCTTACTCAATGCCTTCCGCGCTCTCTAGCCATGGCCATCTGGGCCTTCCTCTTGATCTCTTCTTGTTGTCCTGCCTTCAAACACTTGTTTGACTATTGTTTATTCCGGCATCCTTTTCACGTGTCCATACCGTTTCAGCTGTCTTCCTCCATTGGTCTCAGTTTCAGATTATCTCTGAGTGTTACGTTTTTAATTCTGTCCCATCTTGTCTTATTCCCGATCTTTCTCGCAAATCTCATTTCGGTAATTGCTATTTTCCTTTTCTGTTTCTCAGTCATGGCCCATGTTTCCCCACCGTATAAAAGTATCGGCATACCTCCTTTTCTAAATATTTGTACTTGAACATCTTTCGGCATCTCTTTCTTTCCCAGAAATGTATTTTTATACTACTGAACAGTCTTTTACCTGTATTGTTCTTTCCTTTATTTTCTCCTCCATCTTGCCGTCCTCTGACAGTACTGAGCCCAGGTATTTAATTGTTTTGTACTTGGTTTAGTGTTTCTTCTCCTACTTTTATGGTGTGTTTTTGCCGATTCCTTCCCACTATCATTGTCTTAGTCTTCTCTATAGTGATATTTCTTCCAATGTTTTCTTCTAAATCTCTATTTTCATATTAAGTGTTTCTTGGTCTTTTGCAATTATAACCATATCATCCGCGTAGCATATCTCCGATATATTTTTTTATTTTCCTGTACCCTATTTAATTTGTTCTTATTCCCTTTTTCTTTACTCTCTTCATTGCTTCGTCTAACATCAGTGTAAAAAGCATCGGGTTCAGAATGTATCCTTACCTGAGACCTCTAGTTGTTTGTAGAATTCCTTATCGAACCATAAGGACTGAGACGAGGAATTTTCTGAAATATCAGCATAATAAAGGAAGATTGCACCGACAGTCTTGCACGTTCAGAGGACCATGCACGACAATTGCTGTGAATGACTAACAATGTGGAAACACAGCTGAATTGATGATAGGACACTGCCGGTTTAACAAACATCTCTATATCAGAGGAATAGTGGGGAACCGTATCTACAGGGTTTGTTGTGAAGAAGAGGAAACGACGCAACGTGTTCTTGATAAATACTCGTGGTTGGGCAGTATTAGACTTAAAGTCTTTGGATCTCAATGCCTGCAGCCAGAAGAGATAAAGTAGCTTCGCTTTCGCAAAGTGGTAGGTTATGATGGAGTAGATATTAGTAGTCTGGGCAAACAGCGGTAATTACGAAATAAGTTACGACAGCCTACACAGACAGAAATACTCGCATACAGCATCGATTTACTACTGACTACTATGGGGAGTCGGCGATTTTGTCGTAACTTATTTTGTAAATGTACGCTGTTACCACCGCTGTTGGCCCAGACTAGATATTACGTTGGAACGCCAAATTTTGCTCTGCGCATGTACCTGACGATTCACAAAACTGGTTTTGTGCTGTGTTGGAACGAATCTATTACAACATCGCCAGGTTTTTCTACAAAACTGTCGTTGTACTTCTCGTGTTTCTGATCAATTTCTTGTAAAAAATGTAACTCAATCGATCAAGATTTTCACGACTTATTGCGATAAACGTTTGATATCTTTCGGCATACATCAACTTTAATCCTATTGTAAATAATATAAATTAAAAAAGCATTAATCCGGTAAATAGTATGTTATGGAGAAATAGCTCGGAGATACGTGAAATATTAGAGTGGGTAATAACGTAGAAAAAGTACGTATCTGTAGTTATCTATTGTTGTCACTAAATATGCGTGTCGACACAAATAGCTTCTTATTATGCAGCGTGTCTATTTCAAAAACGTATATAATTTGAAAAACATTCTAGGATACAATAATTCGCATATTACGTGCAACTATTTAAAAATTCGCCACGTTAACCACAAACAATGTCAGATTTGTTTTTACTTTTACATTTACTTAGTTTTAAACAGAAATTCCACACATCTTCCTAGTTTACGATTAAATTTACAAACTGGAGACAAACCATATTCAATATAGAAAATGTAATTGCTTTAACGAGTTTAACTATCTGATTCAATCGCGGGAGCTTTACATCGTACGGGGTAGCCAGATTTAGTTGAAAATCACCTCATCAATGTTGATGGGTACAAAATACTCAAAGAAAATCGACGAGAACGCGTTATTACTAAGGTTTCTCTTTCCCTCAACGGTTTTCACTTAAAGTATCGCTGTCTATATGTCATGAAGCATTCGTAATATAAGGTTTGATAAAAGAGTGGCTGATGTGTTATCATTAAGTAATGTAGAAGTAAGGGTGTCAGTCCGGTTTACACTACTTAATGTTAGAGAAATAGGTACCTACACTTAAAAGTATTAGAACGGCCTAACAAGCTGAACACAGAAGATAACATTTTCACTTTTTCCGTAATTATAATTATGATTATGAATTATATACAAATATTACTACCATTAAAGATAACAATTTCTTATATTTATTTGTGCTATACATCATGAATGCTATGCTTGTTTCTACTATGAAAATATCATACCACGTTGTATTCAGTTTTGTACCAGTTTCTATTAAGTATAAACCCCTTAATTCAATTAGGGGGAATAACGTTACGTTTTTTGACTAATGATGTTGTAACAACGAGCTATTAAAAAATGAAGAAAAGTGACAATAATACCAGAAAACGGTAATATGTTTACTAAAAACAAATTTATCAACAAGAGTAGTTGCCAAAAAAATGTAAAGTTAGTCAAAGTTTTGTACAAAAATTACGAAAAAAAGTATTGTTCAGAAGTGCCTGCGTCTAAAGGGGGATGGCCAAAATTGCTATCCGTTCGTGAAAGTAGACAGTTGGTGAGATACATAGAAACAGGAGAGGCTTCCACTGCATCTATGGCAGCGAATCTTTTAAATAAGGACATAGGAAGAAGAATTAGCAAATGGACAGCAATGAGAACATTGAAAGGACATAATCATCGATCACTTGCTGCCCGATATAAATATAAAAGCTCGTTTAGTATTTGCAAAAATAGTATTAAAGCTGGTCGATTGAGCAATGGCGACGAGTTATTTGGTTCGATGAAACGAAAATAGATAGATATACTTCCGATGGTCTTACTTGGTGTTGTAAGAAGGACGGCGCACCTCTCTAAGCGAAAACATTAAAATGGTTGTTAAACATGGCGGAGGCTCAATAATGATATGGGGGTGTATGACACCATATAGTGTGGGTAGCTTACACAAAATTGACGGAATAATGAATTAATACACATACAAATCTATTCTGGAAGATCATTTACTTGAAACAGTAGAAAAAGCCTAGACCAGAAAACGAAGTAATTTTTCAGCAAGATCGAGACCCAAACCACACGGCCAAATCTGTAGAAAATGGATTATCATCTCAACAGTTTCAACTACTGGATTGGCCTGCATAGAGACTCGGCCTCAATCCAACTAAGAACCTGTGGCTTCATTTAAGGAGACGTCTACATGTGGAATATCATTCACCACCGTCAAATGTTCAGGATTTATGGGATCGCATACAGGACGAATGGTAGAATATTACTCCAACCTCTTGCAATACCTTAGTAGATACTACGCATCGAAGAATAAAAGAAATTATAGCAACTAAAGGTCTCTGCGCCCACATTATTAACTTTTTCTGTGTAAGTGATATCTGTACAGGTGCAAAACCGAGTACGACACAAAAACCTATATATAAACTTATAATATATTTTTACTTTCAGCCTATTTTATAATATGTCAATTTATTTTCCTGAAAATACAATAATTTACACAAAACAGTCAACAACTTTTCTGTAAGTTAAAAGGTTTCTCTAAATATTAGTATGTGTGTTCAGTTTGCTCATCAGTGTAAGTGATACAGATAGGCCATCGAATGCATTTGCGTAAAGTCATGAGGGTTGAATACATTTCAGTTATTTTCCTCTTCTACGCATGGTCTAGGATCTAGGATAAGAATCGTTTACAAAATTCTCTCATATGGATGGGCTATGTGTATGATTTATCTGTGCTAGGTATAAAATCTTATGAGAAAATTTTCATCGGATTTACCAACGTGACTATAAACTACAACCCTATATCAAAAATAAGTTTATTGTTAGTTATAGTGTAATAGAAAATTGTCTACACTGGATAGCGTACACTTGTTTATTCTCAAATATTACTATACTAAACCTGTTTTATCACAATATCAATTAAATACTTATTAAACGTATGAGAAATTACCTAAAAATAAATATTGTTGCATGAAGTAGATAACGCTAATTCTAGATTATATAGATGTTACAATTCCTGAAACCAGGAACCTACGAGAACAGGACGAGAGTCACATAAAAATTACGCATCTAAGCGTTTCTTATTCCGAAATAATTACACATATGTACGATTCTCCATAAAAAGATATCATCCCACCGATTGGTCTCCATTAAAAAGTTAGAAATAAGGTCAGGAGATGCCCGAGATAGTCACGAAAAGGAGAAGAAAAAGTAGTAACCCGAGACACGCGCAACAAAGGGAAAATGTTTAATTAGAAATTATCCCACTCGGATCTTCCCCTAACCAGGCGCAATTTCCCAGTTAGATAACGAGCGAGGGTCCTTCAAAATGTCTACATTAACTAGTGTGGAGGGCGTCGTACAGCGCGTTAATGAGATACAAGCTCTAGAGTCGAGAGGCTGTCGCGCCCGGGGACGGGGTTGAAAGGTAAATGAATGGTCGAGGGGGAAGAGATAATACGCTCGAGATGGTGACGCGAATTGCTTTGTTGTAGGAGAACACATTGACAGTAGGATGTACTGGTGAGAGGGAAAATGTCCCTTTCAGAACCTATCACGAGCAGATTCCGGTGGAAGCGAATTAAACAGGACCGGGGTTAGAAGTTGGAAGAGGGAATCACTGTTACTTCTTGTTCAGCTTTTATTCTCTTAAAATTGTTGAAGACTGAAACTAAAATTAATGCAAATGTGTGTGATTATAATTATCGTCCGATTTTTTTTTTTTTGCAAAACGCAAATTTGTTATTATCGAGTGTTTTGCAATGTTAATTTTGTTACCTGGTCCCGACATAGTTGTTTATTTAAAAAAAAAACCTGATGGTATAACTTATGGTTTTCAATTCGAAAGATGTAGCCCTCTAGAGTCAGTCTAGAAGATATACAATAACCTAAAATACTCCTGGAGGGGGTGGAGGGTAGCAGCCTACAGCCGAAGGGGTGCATAATAAATAAACGGGGCTTGGTGCCCGCCCCCATCCGGAGGTGGGAATATTTATCATAGTTATAATTTAGTTCTTTAAGGAAGTATTCATGAACTTCAGAAACATCAGAAACACGAAAGTCAAGATTCTCGTCAGCGATTTTCGCCTACGCGAAGTAGTGGCCACAGAATTCCGTATTGTTATTGTCAAATTGTTGCTGTGTAATTTAAACCGTTGCGAATTACTTTAAGAGAAATAAAACAAGTTTGTTCGGTGAGGAATAAGATTTAGAAAAATGCATACAAATATGTTAAGTGTAGAAATCTGTAAGCCAGTTCTTGTTTTGACGGATGAGAATTACATTTGTGAAGTTTGCCTGAAAATTTTTGGCGGAGAATCCAATCATATACCTTTTTGATGTACAGTGTTCTATAGATTATCATTAGAAAATGTGATGAGATTGTAAATTGAAAAAATTTGAAAGTGTTAGTTTGAGAGAATAGAAGATTTTTGTTTCCTGACACAAAAAATTAATTTAGCAGATCTGCTAAATAATCTATTGGTGGGACAGTCTGTTCCCATACAAAATTCTCGGCGTGCGGAGGTTGGAAAATTGAGTATTGTGTGCTTGAAAATATAGGCTGAGTGATGAAATATCTAGGGTACGTGCGCTATTTATTATTTAATTTCACACACAAACTTAAGGATATTCTTGTTCGTTGAAAATCTCGCGAAAATGACTGATTAGACGAAACCTTCTCCGATATTCAATGGGAAACAACCTTCAGGATGAGAAGCATTCATTTCGGGCAATACAAACACAAGTGCCTACTTCATCTTGGAAAAAGAATTTGGGTGTGAACCCAAAAGTGAAAGGAAAAGAGAAGATCTTGAAGGGGACGAAAGTTGAAACGGTGTGATTCAAGATCATCATCATCACTTAATATTTGGAGAAGATCATGATTAAAAGGTACAATACTGCGAAGGCTACATCCAAGCGATTACAAGCAATTCAAAATTTGATGGCGGGGAATTACCAGAAATAGATAAGAAATAGATAAGATAATAAGCTTAATTAGAAAACTACTTTCACTATTCTCAGACGAGCGTTTCGCGGTCATATCGCTCATCAGTGCGACTGTGTGAAGTAGTTTTCATTTCTATAGAAGGCTCTATATAAGCCCGAGTGTTAGATATTCGTACATGTGATAGTTCAATTACGAAATTCGGCCATAATGTACTAATTGCGCATTTTGCAGCTATTTTGATTCTACAGATGTAGACAACTTGTTTTGCCACAAACTCCTGTAGTAGCTACAATCGCGCACTCGGCTAGCCCGCCGTGGGAAAATTGTGCAAGAATCAAAATAGCTGCAAAAATGTGCAATTAGTACATTATGGCCGAATTTCGTAATTGAACTCTCATATGTACGAACATCTAACAGTAGATAACACCTATAAAATACAGTTACAAAAATTGTAATCGCAAATGATGGATTATTACTCTTCTCTGGTTTGCATCAGAATTGCGTACTATTGAATTTTATCTACATTCTCTTAATTTGCAGGCAATCAAGATTAGAGGTTGCAATGCAAAAGCCAAGCAATAATTGGGAAAATATCAGTAGTTAAACAAACAGCGGTAACAGCGGACAATTACGAAATAAGTTACACCATCGTCGACACCCCTGACACTCTAGTCAATACGCTGTATGCGAGTAGTCCTGTGTATATATAGGCTGTAACTTACAAGGGAAGATCCCGAACCCGGAAATTCAAAAAATTTGAAACTTTGGGAATATATACAACATATATAGGTGTGCTATACGCAATTTTTTTTGTGCCGACATTCACTTTGAAGGGGTGAAACACCCCATCGAAAATTGACGGATTTTCAATTTTCTCCACACAACTCCAGTAAAAGAAAGATAGAAGATAGGTGTAAATGCAATAGTTGCAGCATACATCAAGATCTTTCAAAATATGTGACTATCATATATACAGAGTGTTCCGTTAAGCCTTGCGCTTATACTGCAGATGTTTTTGTAACAATACAAAGAAAAGTTTGAGATATAATTTGTGTGACTTTTAATTCTGCTTAAAACTATGTAGGGTGTTCTAATGTACAGAGTGCTCCAGAAGTAAATATCACCCTATCCTTGGTTATATCTAACAGAACTTCATATATTATATTATAATATATATGTATATATATTATTAAATACTTATTGCAAGGAATGATCTCAATCCCGCAAATTTAAAATATGAAATTTGAGAATATGTAAACCACATATAGAGGTGCGATACGAATTTTTGCTGCAAAGTTAATGAAATTTACTGTATATCTTTGCGGTACTATATTTATTAGATAAGACATTGTTTTTTGTGATAATAATATTCCGAAGTTTTTATCTAATGGTGTAAACATGTTTTTATAAAAACGCAATAATCAACCAAATGCAATGATAAATGATAACGTTGCTTATATAAATTCCCCACCTGACATTAATAGTATTTGTTGTTTGACTGTGTAACAAACCTGTGGTGCTGAAGATGGTTGTCGTAAATACTTTAAATGTAATTCGCTTGCTCATGGTAACATTTGACGTTGCCAATAACAATAATCCAACACCTGTGAATAACCACGAAGTGGAATTACACGACATAATAAAGGATATGCTTTTTGACGTTCAAAAGATACTTCATTTTCGCTGGAAATTGACACAACACTAGAATTTTTGAATCCAGTTAGACCACATTCCGTAGACTTCGTAGATGATTTATACGCACCTACACGCGAAGAAATTTTAGAAGCGATGGAAGCTGAAGACGAACAGTGTGTTCCAGAAGAAGGCGGTATTATCACTTTGGAATATAAAACCAAAGCTGTTGAATACTGGAAAAGTGGGAAAACGAAGCGACTTACGTTAGCAACCGTCCAAAAGAAATTTCGAAAAGTTTCAACTCTCCAACAATTGTACAGGTAAACAGTGAACTCCATTTAATATAACAACGATTTGTCTTTATTTTCTTTTATTTGTTCTAGATGGGAAGAAACAGTAAATCGGGGAGGCACACGACGGGAAAAATTGCTACAAATTTCGGAATCCGTTTATAATAAGTTTGTAGAGAGATAAGTTTGATTCGGGTGATATTGTTCATGATTTGGACATTCAAAGATGGGCTTTGCAAGCTAATCAAGGAATAGATTTAGAAAACTTTAAAGCATCCCGGCATTGGGTCTGGAATTTTAAGAAAGCGTATAGAATAGTTTCAAGAAAAATAAATAAATTTATTACGCGATCATATGGTACAGATTCCGAAAAGCTGAATGAAATCGCTTCAACATTTGTTAGCCATGTAAAAGATCACATAAAACAAGTCGGAGAAGATAATACATTCAATGCCGATGAAAGTGGCTTTAATCTAGAGCTTCATTCTGGTCGCACGTTAGCTGTGCAAAGGTTAAAAAAGGGTTACAGCAGTTGTGCAGTCAATATCCGAAACAACAGATAGTTATACCATACTTCCCACAATATCAGCTTCTGGAAAACTTCTTTCCCCTCTATTTATTGTCATGAAAGAACAAAGTGGTAGTTTCGGTCCGCGTGTAACTCAGTCTTTGTTTGAACCGTGGAATGTTTATGTAAAGGGCTTCAACGTCGGGAAAAATTAACAAAAGAACTGTTTAATGAATGGCTCACCCGTGTGTATGTGCCAAATGTGGAGCTCAGAGCGTGTTATTCTTGGATTCTTGGACTGGTCATTGTCCTGCTACATTGCAAAAGGGTATACCATCAAACAAGCATGTTGAAATATTGACGATACCGAAAAAAACTACGGCAATGATACAACCACTAGATGTATATGGTTTCCGCATATGGAAAAATTTTGTAAGAAAATTTTCCAATCTTGTGCTACTGTTTGGTTATGATATTGTATTGCATGAACGCAATAATGTGATCAAATTACAGTCCCTTATTCACAACCAACTTTCGGCACCAAAGTATCACGATGTATTTGCTTATGCTTGGTATAAAAGTGGATACATTGATCAAAAACCAAATAAGTTTGAAAATCCGGTAGCTTTTGCTTTTAGACAACAGGATTTTATACATCCTGCTAGCTGTTCCATATGCGGTGCCCAGGCCATCGTACGATGTGCGTGGTGCAACGAATTCCTATGTTTTAAACATTTCTTTGAAGAATTTCATCACCATACAGAATAATTATTCATTTGCCAGTATTTCACTACATAATAAATATGACCAAAAGATGCAAAGTGTTATCTACAAAAATTTCCTATATATCTTGTACTTTATGACTAATCAGCTAATCACATATAAATTATATTGATGTACTTATCAATATTTGTATTGCTTAAAATGTTAAAAATATTGATATATTTGTTATCGCTTAATAAAATCGATTAATTGTAAGATATAACTTTGGTCTAAAAAACTAACCTTTTCCTCTTACAACAGCGAGTGATTAAATCAAATTAATAAATTGCGCATTACATATGTCTTCTACATATTTCCAAAACCAATACTTTGGATGTTATTATCAAACAAAACAATGTCTTATCTAATAAATATAGTACCGCAAAGATATACAGTAAGTTTCATTAACTTTGCAGCAAAAATTCGTATCGCACCTCTATATGTGGTTTACATATTCTCAAATTTCATATTTTAAATATGCGGGATTGAGATCATTCCTTGCAATAAGTATTTAATAATATATATACATATATATTATAATATAATATATGAAGTTCTGTTAGATATAACCAAGGATAGGGTGATGTTTACTTCTGGAACACTCTGTACATTAGAACACCCTACATAGTTTTAAGCAGAATTAAAAGTCACACAAATTATATCTCAAACTTTTCTTTGTATTGTTACAAAAACATCTGCAGTATAAGCGCCAGGCTTAACGGAACATATTTTGAAAGATCTTGATGTATGCAGCAACTATTGCATTTACACCTATCTTCTATCTTTCTTTTACTGGAGTTGTGTGGAGAAAATTGAAAATCCGTCAATTTTCGATGGGGTGTTTCACCCCTTCAAAGTGAATGTCGGCACAAAAAAATGCGTATAGCACACCTATATATGTTGTATATATTCCCAAAGTTTCAAATCTTTTTGAATTTCCGGGTTCGGGATCTTCCCTTGTTAGTTCGCAATTGCCTAGATAAGATATCAGCAATATCCATAAAGTAAGATGTGAAAATTGCTAGCGATAATCAACTCATCAACATTACCATTACAGTGCTGGAGGAATGGGATCTTGTTTGACTCATCGCGTCTGAACGACCACCTGATCAATGTGTCTGTCAAACATTTTGCGAAAGTAGCTGATTTGATGGTATCTCCGCTTTCTTTTTAAGAATATCGATATGAAACAACCCTGGGGATGAGAACGACCCATTTTACTTTTAAGCCGACTCCACGCCACAAAAACCGATGAGCGGGGAAAGACGCAAATGTGGTTTTTATGCCATTCATGCGGATCCAAAGAGGAATGTTGATATATATATATATACCGGGTGACATAGAATAAACTGCAATGCATAGCACCACACGATAAAGGACCAAAAAATAATAAGAAAATTCCTATACACTAATGTCCGATCGCTTTTTGTTTTCACGTTAAAGGCTGTTGAGCTTTTTTAAGCTGAACCTGGTTTTAGTCGTGATGGTGTTTTGAACATGCATAATATGCATTATTGGACCGATGAAAGCCCTCATCATACCGTAATACGGAATCACCAATATGGGTTTCCCATTAATGTGTGGGCAGGTATAATCGATAATTATTTAATTGGTCCTATTCGATTGTCCAGACGATTGACAGGCGAACCAAATTTTTTAGAAAATGAACTGAACACTTTATTAGAAGATGTCCCATTGGATATTATAAGAAGAATATACTACATGCATGACGGTGCGCCAGCTCACTATTCTCGAAGAGCAAGGGAATTTCTTCAAAGGAGATTTGGAAATAGGTTGATTGGTCGTGGGGAACCTATATCATGGCCAGCTGGTAGTCCCGATCTTAATCCCCTCGATTTTTCATTTTGGGGGTTCATGAAAAATGAAGTGTACGCCGTAGAAATACATACTGAAGAGCAATTATGGAACAGAATTGTGTAGTCTGCTGATACATTTCGTAATAATCCGAACATATTTCAAAGATGCCGTCAATCATTAATACGAAGATTGGAAATGTGTATTCAAGAACAATGTCACCAAATTGAACACCTTATGGAGAGCTAAATACCTTACATTTTTAATGTTGTTTTATTAAATAAAAGCCTTTTCAATTAATAAAGAAACTTAACAGCCTGTAGCTTGAAAACAAAAAACGATCGGACATTAGTGTTTAGGAGTTTTTTTTTACTATTTTTTGGTTCTCTATCGCGTGGTGCTATGCATTGGAGTTTATTCTATGTCAGCCTGTATATATACATATATATGCATATATATGTTTTGGGGTTTTAATGTAACCAACAGCTGGTTGCTGCATCCCCAATCCCCAAAGTTTCTCGGTTTTGTGCCATTTCATAATTTAAATGCCTTTGATCCATAGTCTGTGTATTACTCAATTGCTATACATTTAATAATACAGAACAAAAACAAAACATATGCGGGAGATACGAATCACCACCTCATAGGTAATTAATTGGCCAGAAGCAATGCCAATGCGCTGCACGATCATACTTACATAGTCTTACATAGTTGATTTTGTGGAAAATGCTTGAGTAGTGCGTCGTATCCGTTTACCCAAAAACAGACATATGTAATTTCCATGGAGCCTTGGCTATGGTTTCATTTCGAAAGGAGTCTGATTTAACGAATGGGATTGCCAAATGCGCTGCTGTGACGTTAAGTGCTTGTAACGATTACAATTCCTCGACGTGAGGGTACCCCAATATAAATTTACGTAAAGTGAAGCTTTTAATGATTCTTGATTTCCACCAACCTTATTCATGAATTTTCATTAACCAACGGTTATTTCTATCAAATATAATCGAGACTGGCTTATTCTCTGCGAGATGTGACTATTCGCGTCATCTAGATCAGGTTACGTATGTTTTCTACGAAAACTGTTTAATATTGGAAACATTCCCAACAGATAAGTAAGCAAGATAAGCAGAAATTATAGTGTATATAATATAATATTGAATGAAAAAAGATCTCCAAGGGGATAAAAATTCAAGCGATATGATTCAAGAGGTACGATTTCGAGAATATCTTCACCAAATATTTGGAAAATATCATGATCCAATACGCTTCAATAGGTACAATTATTGATTATTGAAATTGATGATTGAATTTTATTATTTTTGTTTTAATTTGTTAGACCCGATAAAGATTACCAAGTTACCATGCAAAAGCAAATCAGGTAATTCTAACCATAGTATAATTTCTCAGAAGTATTTTAGTTGGAATACGATGTGACGTATAGCTTGTACTGGAAGAAAAAATTATAGAATTTTCCGACGAAACCAGAGAATATTGGATGTAAACGTTTAATAAATATTATTCTCAATTTTCAGTATAATAATAACGATGATAGTAACAATAATAATTTCCCAAATCTTTTGATCCCGAATAAGTATTGACAAACACTTACATACATCCAATGAAGTATTATTATTAAAACCAAACTGGTTTTCCGCACAAATTCATTAAAACTATATAGTCACTAATTATGAGATTATGGGTACCCTGCGAACAAACTCGCGTTCCGCCAGCACCTTTCATTAAATACTTCATAATTAGGACTATTTATACGCACGACAAATATATGGCCCGAATAAGGAAAAGCGGATTTCTAAACTACTCTCACTCACCGTTGGTGGCAAACTGCACCGTACTTACTACATACATACAATATAGAAACTAATCAGCGGAATTAAGTCAAAACTGAAATAAATAACAGATCATCCATTTTCAACTAATGACTTGCGCACTTACTCATGGATTTTCCAGCTTAAAATTCCATCCTCTCTGATATGCGTTGCCACTTATGTACCTCTCATTTCGTAGATATCGGTAATCTCGAGTTAGTTTGGGTGAATTTTTACGGTAACAAGGTAAAACTAATTAAGCTATTGCGATATGGTAGTGCGAGAACGTTGTTGCTTAACGAAATGGACGAAGGAGAATTCGACTGGCAACGAAACGATGTGGAATTGGAATAATAGTCCGTGAGTATTTTGTTTTTAACGTTAATACATTAATAGTAGATAATTTCCCCTATCAAACAACTTTTGCCCGTACAAAAACAGTGTATTCGCTCTAAAAAACGAATATAACTACTCCGGGCATTGCTAAAGTTGACGATGTACGAGGGCGATTCGTAAAGTAAGTTCCCTTTGGTTATTAAAAACAAAAAACAGTACATGAAGAAGTTAATGCCCTCTTCATAGAACTTTGTCGCACGTGAATTACGCCATACTATAACACTATCCGGCAGTTCTTCATCGCTCTCAAATTGTTGTGTATTCTGTGACTGTGAATCGCCGATTTTCACGAATTTTCTTTTCGACATTACCCAGATATCCGTTCAGCACAACAGTTGGTCTTCCACCCCGTTCTTTATCATGTACGTTATTTCGTCCTTCTCGCAACATACGACGCCATCTTCTTAACCATACTGTCACTCGTGTCATTTTCAACATAAACAGAACAAAGTTCACGATGAATCTCAGCAGCCTTCATGTTCTTTGCACACAGAAATCGGATAACAGCACGCAGTTCAGTCGGCGGGATTTTCAATTGCAACAGCCATTTGAAACGACCAAAATAACACGAAAACATGTGCGAACGATTCTCTCACTAGCACTGCCAGACTCACATTGAACCAGACTAGACCTAGACCTCGTAATTTGAAGGAATCGCTCTGTTGAAAACAGGAAAGAAGTATCGGCTCAGTTAGTCAGCTATACATTTAGTTCAAGTCTACACCGAAAAGTTCTTCGAAATATTTAGTTCCCTCATAATAAGCACAAATTGGCTTTTAATCCTTATCTGAATTGCGGTTAGACTAACAGAGGCAGTGTTTTCAACGAGAGACACATAATTCAAACAAAAAGAAGAAGCAGAATAAGATGACGAGCTTTCTGACAAAACTGTGCAATCAGCCCGCAAAGGCATAAATTGCATATACCAATTATAGAATATTAATCTCAGACCGCAACCGTTGGTGTTTATAGTACGAACTGCTGCTAACACCCAGTTACAGCGGAAATTGTTTTGTCAACTGCGGACTAGCTGTATCTACTACTACTGATTGTGAGTCCTAATAATGACGAAAGCAGTCGACGGTTGCGGTCTGTGGTTAATAAAAAAGCATAATTCCCTCCGTGATAATATTGGCATATGCAATTAGTGCCTGCTTCGCGAGCTAATTGCACAGTGTTCTTGGAAAGCAGCGTGACAAACGTATCTCAACTAGTAGGTCGTTTTGAAAAGATTCAGTTCAAGTTAATTCTTCTTAAACTTTGTTTTGTTCGGATTACACCAATATTTGAATTTTATGCTTTTCTTTTATTATATATACATAAAAAAACATTTCCTGGATTTGGCGGAGTCCGAGAAATGAGAATTGTACGTGGTTCGTTGGATTTTCCAAGATTTTATGAAGTTGGAGGGATGAAGCGAAATTCGAAAGAATTGGACGGAGAGGTATGCCAATAGAAAGACGGGCGTCCTGCAGACCCCCTGGGCAGTTTTTGCTTCTTACGATGAAGGTAAGGATCCCAATTGATAACATTGGTTTGGAAAACATTTTTGTTTCTGATAGACACAATAGTTATTTTCCTGAGAGACAAAGAAAACTTTGTAAGATATACTAATAACATAATAACTTTGTACGGATTTCGAAAATTTCGCGCTATAGCACCACGTCTCTAACGGGTAGAATCATATTTCTCATTTTAGTTTTTAGTTTTCAATTTATAATCGATTTGGAAGGACAACGTAACAGTAAAAATGAGAAGTATGATTCTTCCCGTTAGAGACGTGGTGCTATAGCGCGAAATTTTCGAAATCCGTACAAAGTTATTATGT
Organism: Chrysina gloriosa; assembly: GCA_038088585.1. Lineage (NCBI taxonomy): Eukaryota > Metazoa > Arthropoda > Insecta > Coleoptera > Scarabaeidae > Chrysina > Chrysina gloriosa. The sequence goes on along the minus strand of CM076093.1, from coordinate 20,132,615 downwards.
TATTAATATATCTTTCAAAGTTTTCCTTTATCTCTCAGGAAGATAACTATTGTGTCTTTCAGAAACAAAAATGTTTTCCAAACCAATGTTATCAATACTTTCTATTGGGACACCTCTCCGTCCAATTCTTTCGAATTTCGCTTCATCCCTCGAACTTCATAAAATCTTGGAAAATCCAACGAACCACGTACAATTCTCAATTCTCGGACTCCCCCAAATCTAGCAAATGTTTTTTTTTTTAATATATACTAAAAGAAAAGCATAAAATTCAAATATTGGTGTAACCCGAATAAAACAAAGTTTAAGAAGAATTAACTTAAATTGAATCTTTACAAAACGACCTACTAGTTGAGATACGTTTATCACGCTGCTGCTTTCCAAGAACACTGTGCAATTAGCTCGCGAAGCAGGCACTAATTGCATATGCCAATATTATCACGGAGGGAATTAGGCTTTTTTATTAACCGCAAACCGCAACCGTAGACTGCTTTCGTCATTATTAGGACTCAGTAGTACAATATAGCTAGTCCGCAGTTGACAAAACAATTTCCGCTGTAACTGGGTGTTAGCAGCAGTTCGTACTATAAACACCAACGGTTGCGGTCTGCGATTAATATTCTATAATTGGTATATACAATTTATGCCTTTGCGGGCTGATTGCACAGTTTTGTCAGAAAGCTCGTCATCTTATTCTGCTTCTCCTTTTGTTTGAATTATGTGTCTCTCGTTGAAAACACTGCCTCTGTTAGTCTAACCGCAATTCAGATAAGGATTAAAAACCAATTTTTGCTTATTATGAGGGAACTAAATATTTCGAAGAACTTTTCGGTGCAGACTTGAACTAAATGTATGGCTGACTAACTGAGCCGATACTTCTTTCCTGTTTTCAATAGAGCGATTACTTCTAGTACTTCTAGTACTAGTGTGGTTCAATGTGAGCCTGGCAGTGCTAGTGAGAGAATCGTTCGCACATGTTTTCGTGTTATTTTGGTCGTTTCAAATGGCTGTTGCAATTGAAAATCCCGCTGACTGTGAACTGCGTATTGAAAACTATTCACTTTATTAACTATATATATATATATATATATATATATATATATATATATGAAGCTTACACCCCAGGACAGGGGTAGAAAAGGCTTAAGGATTAAGTAAGTAAGTAAGTAAGTAAGTATATATATATATATATCTATATATTAGATTTTGTATCTTGTAACCTACATTTTGGACCGGTAACTAACGTAATGTTTGAATCCTATTTTCATAATAATCTTAACCCTAGATTCATAAACATACTTGGGACATACGTTGTTCATAAACATTCGCCTCTTAGATGTACATTATTATATTGATGATTTTTGAGTTTTTAGATTATAAGGTGCAATAAGACAAATTACATCTTGAAAATTGTTTATTTATTATTAATTAAATTAAATAAAAATTAGTAAAACAGTTATTCTGAGCAATCGACATATAATAATCCTCGGTGATCCATACACATAAATCTTTTACACTGTCTACAGCATCTTTAGTTGAATAATAAAATTCAATTATGTTAGGCTTTCCAGAAGAAGCGATCGTAGCTTGGCCATGAGTGGTAGAAAGTAAAATGACATTTTTATTGTGTTTAGGCTTGTAGGATACCAATGTGCATTGTCTGTCATAGCAAAACATGGAGGAACCTATTGGTCTTTTTTAATCTCGAGCAACTGTGCCGGTATCCCCCTTTTATTTTTTCTAAGTGTTTCCACAACAGTCAATTTGTAAGGCTCTTTCAATAAGTCATGGGCTAATGGAACAGAGGTGAACCAGTTGTCCATCGTTACGTTTCGGTTGCTGCCCCATAGCGGTTCAGTCAGCGTTTTGACATAGTAGATACCCAGGGATTCGCCGTTGGTGTTAATTTTTCCTACATATGGCATAGCATTTATCATATAATTTGTTCTCGAATCGCATAACATTAAAACTTTCAATCCGTATTTTGTTGGTTTCGAAGGAATGTACACTACATCCTAAATGGGCAGCGGCCTTTGAAACCAATCAGTTGTTCGTCTATGGTGGCATAGGTACCGCATTTGTAAATGCCTTGACACTTCTGAATAAATTATTCCCATAATTCTCTGATAGGTGCAAACTTATCCTGTGATCTATGTTGGTCTCTTGTGGATTTATCATCGAAACGAAGGCAATTCATTAGGAAATCGAATCTTTCTCGCGACATTATCGATACATACCGAGTCCCACTAAACGTTGCATCAAATAGTTCCAAAGTTATTAGATGATTATCCTTCTTCATAGCTGATAACAACAGTAACCCTAATAAAGAACGTATGTCTTCTTCACATGTACGTGAAATTGTAGTGGTTTGGTTTTTGTAACTGGAACTTTTTAATGATATTTCTTCGTTTGTATGGGTCACGATTTTACAAACAGTGTCGTTGGTAATGAAAAGAGAGAAACAATCAATGGGTTCTGTAACATCCTGTGCGATACCCGTTGGTCCTTGAAAGATGTGCACTATGTTTCACGCCTGTGTCCGGGTACTTCTAGACTCAGCCGATGTAGAAGACCACTTGTAAGTCGCATATTATTGCAATATGTTTTATAAAGACATAAGAGACTAGGAGGTAGAAGAGGCAATCAAGGGGCTAAAAAATAGAAAAGTACCAGAAGTCGACAAAATAACAGCAGAAATGCATACATAAGAACATGAAAACGAGACGGAAGATAATGCTGAGGACAGTATGGAAGAAGGAAAAAACCTCAAACGAAGGGGAAGTGGGACAAATAGAGTCAATTTATAAAGCCGGGAATAGAACAGAGTGCAGCAACTACAGAGGGATCACACTATTTGGGACCACAACCAAAATGTAGGAGAAGATCTTCGAGGAAAGGATAAGACAAACGATACAAGGGAAAAGTGTACAATATCACATATTGACACACAAGACAATAATAAACAGAACTCTGGAACTGACGAAAACAATCTTCACAGCATACTTGGATATGGAGAAAGCGTTTGATAGAGTGCCGCGAGAAAAGGTATGGGAAGGGCTGGAGAAAATGGGAGTAAACGAAAAATTAATAAGAATATGCCAAAGTATATAATATATAAAGAGACGAGACATGTAGTGATAGCTAAAAACAAAATATCCAAAGAATTCATAACTAACAAGGAGTTAGACAAGGAGGTAGTTTAAGCCCCCTACTGTTTGTGATAGACATGGATCAAATAATAAGCGTAAGTAAATGGAAAAACGAGACCTGCAAACATTGAATATAGAAACATGAAACAAGTACTGATACAGCTTGCGCGTTTGCAAGTGACATTGCAATATTAGCAAACCGACAAGAAGACCTATAAGAAAAACTATTTGTGTGGAATGAGGTACTAAGAGAACATGGCATGAAATTGAATGCAAATAAAACTCAAGTGATGGCAATATCGGTACAAGAAGTGAAGATAAATATCAAGATTGACAACAATAAAATGGAGCAAGTCAAACAATATAAATACTTGGAAGTGCCCATACAAGAATCACGACAACAACAAGAAGAGATAAATAACGGAATTAGTAACACAAACAAACTATTCTATTCGCTGAATAAATACATTGTAGGGAAAAAGGAAATAAACCAAAGTATAAAGATGACAGCATACAAGGTCATCTACAGGCCAGTATTAACGTTTGGAAGTGAAACGTGGATAATGAATAAGAGAGGGTAGAAATGAAATATGACGAACGTGAAGAGTGACCTTGCGGGACAAAGTCAGAAGTGAAAAATAAGAGAACAGTTGTTAAAAGCATGGACGAATACATAGAAGAAAGATAATTGGGATGGTGGAGACACGTTCAAAGAATGGATAAAACACCACAAGTAAAGGCAGTATAGGAAGCTAAAAGGCAAAGGAAGAGAGGAAGAGGGGGACCAAAGAAGACGTGGGACGATACTATCAGTGCAATCCTGGAAAAGAGGGACATCAAAAGTGATCAGGAACAAGATTGGCAAAGGATCGGAAGACTTACAAACAGTTCGTGAAAGGATAGACAAAATCAACGTACCTACATGTAAAAGAGTAGAAAGGCCTACTAAATACAAATAAAAAATTTGAGACATGTAAAGTTTTTATTTCATAATCAAAAAAGTGATCAGATATTTAGTGGTCCAAGTAATTTTATCAAAGACTGTTCATACACATAAACACAAATGCTTGCCAACTTTCTATATAATATATAGCTACAAAATAAATACTATATATACATATATTATATGTATATATAGTATTTACGTTGCGATACGAATATTTTTTATCCATACAAGCGTGGAATCATAATTTATAAATATAATGTGTTAAACACGTTTTACCATTAGCACCTTACAAAATCATTCGAAATAAAAATTAACAACGCAAACACAAATCGTCTTGGTACTCGGCTTCTTCCAATATGCATAATTACCTTCGTCAACACGCGAAAAAATTGTCGAAATTTTTCGAAATAGCACCACGGTTCTCTCATTGATTTAATCATCAAATATTTACATCTTCAAGAACGTTTTTGAACGAATATGATGATGCAATCGAGGAAAGAAAATCTCTCGATTTCGTATTTTACAAACAAATTCATTAGCTTCGTATCGATTGAATTTATGCTTTTAAGAATAACATCAGCCGAGAACAAAAGAATCGATCGTTATGAAAAATTAGCGTTTGCCTTCATGAGTGACTCATCTATTCATATAATGTTTATTCACGCGCCAATGTATTGTTGTGTTACTTGAAAAGGATGTTTGCGCTCTTAACAAGGATGGTTACGTATCAAGTCTTCATTGCTAAACGGAACGCGTTAAATTTTTTAATCAGGGAGATAAGTCTGTCGGTAAGTTTTAGTCGCATATCGAAACGAAAGCAAAATTTGGAACAAAGGTTCAAATGAATTCCGAACGTCTTCTCCAGTTTGAAGGAAAGCAAATTTTGGATATTTAAATTCAACTCTGACATCACAAGAATCGACGATTCAGTACAATTTACCACACAAGAGCAAAACGATAATTGCTTGGAGTCACGGGTAGGAGATTGTCCCATTAGGTTTTACTCAAATGTCCTCCGTATTGAAAGTAAAGTTTGTTTTGAGTGAGGTAATGTGTGCGTTGTACGCCAAACGTTCAAAAACAGTTTTTTCACACGCGAAAGATGCAATATATGCGCCATCTAAAAAATTATCACTAATAGAATAACATGCTTTTCGGGAAACATTCACGCTTAACACTTAAACCAGTTCGTTATAAATTAGCCGAAAACTAGGATAAATATAGGCTATAAAACGTAGTTTAGAAACAAATAACGTCAAGTATCAAACCACATGATTGAAACTGCTACATTCAGAAAAGCCAATTAAGAAATTGACACCGGACGCGGAAAACCTCTGGTGAGATTAAGATAACGTTATTTCGGCTGATAAGGCGTCTTTCTGGACATAAAGTGAGTTGAGAAGTGTTTAGTCTACACGAGAGAAAAGCTTCATTCAAAGAATTGAAAGCCACTAGTTAAATTCAGGAAAATATTCGATGAGAACGTGAAACGTGGTCCTGGTCGAAACGTTCTGTATGCTTCAAGATCCAAACGAAGCAAATTCCATTGATTTTGACGTCGGAATCGCACTCTACGCCTTCGAAAATGCATATGCACCAAGTTTCGTCTAATTTAGAACATCTTCAATTTTTCCCGAATTTCCAAAGGGGTATCCCTTGAAGGTTTCGATGAAAATCGAAATGGTTAGAAGTATGACTTATTACACATCAAATTAAAGCTTTTTTCGTGCAGATTGCGATTGAAACAATTTCCGGGACGAGGAACGTGTTACTGAGAAAATATTCGATGAGAACGTGAAACGTGGTTCTGGTCGAAAGGTTCTGTGTGCTCCAGGAACCAAACGGTAAACGATATTATATAGGGAACACTGAAGTAACTCACCTTTATTTTTTCTATACAATTCGGAAAAAGCAAAAAATATGTAGGTAGTGTTAAGGAACAAAGCATATCTTTGATACTTGGCGCTCTTTTGCTTCATCCTGTATAAATGACCATATTTTCTAATGATGGCCTTTATAAACATACACCATCCTGTTAAGAGATTTTTAAAAAATATATTAATTTAGGAGCTACAGTCCGACGAGTTAATCGTGAGCCACTCGGTACAGAAAATATAAAATAAGATTAGATTTTAGACATCAGGACATTTCAGGACTGTCATGACCCTGGTTGATAAAATGGAAAATCTAAAACGTCTTCATCACACGCATGGGCGAGATGATTCTAGTTAATTTACATATTTTGGAATAAAATTATTCACAAATACTTTGAATGGACGAGGAATGATAAATAGATAACAAAAATATTACCGTTAATGAATCGTGGATACTGCAACAAGACAACAACCGCATTGCAGTCGATTGCGTAAGCATTGGAAAACCAAAAATAAGTTTGAACGATTACATTGGCGTAGTTTTACAACATGTTCATATCGAAATTTCAAATTTGCAACCATTCCTTTGTCGATAGGATTGCCTAAAGAAAGTGCGGGAAATATAAGGTGAAGGAAAAAATGCGTTAGAAATACGAAAATAGTAATTGAAAACTAAGCGGGGATATACCCGAACTGTCAAATGCATTGACTAGCAATCGAACAGAGTTAGACCTAACAATTGCAAAAAAAAACCGAGAAAAAACTGCCTTTTCTCGGGGGAATTGGTATAGTTCTGGCGCGTTGTTGGAGTTGAAGGGGTTGGTTCGAGCTTCTTAACTGAGATGTGACCCAGTAGGAGTTGGGTCTCTTTTTGTTTTGGTGGTTGAAAAATAGTTGTTTATTGGCATTCGAGAGATGCTTTGTTTAATTCTCTACGAACGGTTAGCTGGACTGCGATTTTCTAATAATATCCGTTTAATAAAGCTCATACAGAGAGAGAAAAGTTTGAAGTCCTGTCTTTGATAATTTTCCTCTTTAGAGTTGATAGATCTAATTAAATGTTTGTTGGTTGTCACTAAATTTAGCAGTCTTTTATACATCATTGCCTATTGTTTTCGTCTTTACAAAAGGTGTATTTTCTCTTACATTCAATGGTTTCCCAACTTTTATTTTTGCTTTTGGTAACCTCGTTGACAATGGAAAAGTTGAAATTGAAATTCTATCTCTCTGAAAATAAGTATTAGCTTTATTCCAGCAGAAATCACAAACTAGTCAAATCCAATCAAATGGCGTGAAATCAGTTGGAAATTGGTTTATGATTTCCCTCCGCCAATCAAATCGTCTCCGACCAGTTTATGATTTCTGCTGGAACAAAGTTATTATCTCTGACAGTTAATTCCACCAACTCCCCCGAATTCCATCTAATCGTGGAATACTAAGCCACAAAAATCACATAAAATTCGCCCCCAAGTTAATCGAATTGCGGAATATCGAGCGAACGCAACTTTTTTACCACAAAGAAATGATTCCATCGAGATCTCTATACTCCAAAAACTTCCCCAAACTCTATCAAATCGGGGAAATCGACCGTTTGGAAAATGTACTTTATGTAACGGTAATACCTATAACACGAAAACTAGATTTTCGATTGGTATTCAATGCATTTGACAGTTCCATATGTTATTTTCGTGGTTTTCAAAACTATTTTTTTGCTACACCCTGTGGTTTTCGCATTTTTTCTTAGTTTGGGGTTTTCCTATCAACAAAGAAAGGATAAAATCGATTGAAGTCGAATTTGAAACATCACCGTATTCTTCAAGATTGCCCAGTTTTCTACAAGGTCTGTGTACAATAGCAACCAACTTGCGATATTTTGATGGTAGTCGGTTCGGTTTGTTGGTAGCAATTGTTCTGAGCAAGTGAATTCTTTCATTGTATAAGCATCTGATAGGGTTCTTTCAGAGAGATAAATATCATTCCCGAATCTCTCGAAAATCTTTAGCTACAATGCACGAAAGGATGGCAAAGAAAGTTGGAACAAAAGATGCGTTTTCTTTAACACATCGGCTGCCCAACCAATTTTGCTAATGTTCACCGGGAAGCCACCACAATTTGTTAAATACGTAGTGTCCAACATTGAATTTAAGTAAAAGAGATTTTGTTAATGAGGCCAAATTTTGAATGGGACTGAATTTTTACCTGGTTATCAAAAAAAAAAGAAAGTTTTTCAGCACGGATCATGGCTATCACATTTGAACACATTCACAGGAGGCTAGCAATCAAACTTCTTCAAGATTTGCGTCTAAGTGATAAATTGTTGATAGCCTCAACGGAATCATTACGGACTATCAAATATGATAGCCATGGCATTCAATGTGTTAAAACAGCGAAAAATATATGCACAACTATGGGACGTAAAAAGCAAATCTTATAGGTGCTCACTCGCCGTAAAAGCACACGACGCATTTTCAAATAAATTTGAGCAAAGCGTGGTCCAAGTAATTCTAAAAAAGTCTTCCTTTGTTATTCGCAAAAAATGTCAAGTTAACGAAGATCTTCTGTTATCAATTCAGGCAACAATATCGGATAAAATCCACATTTACTTTGTATGCACTTCCTTACCCAAATTCTCTTTCTTCTTTTATTTCTACGCATCTAATCTACATAATCGGCATTTTTAGCTAGATATCTTGCACAATTAATATTTAATATGAACTCCCAACGACGTTGTAGGGTAGGCACAGAGCGCAGACGTATTTCTTGCGAAAGTAAACGAGATTTCTCTAGCAATTACACTTGCAGGATATAATTTGCGGACAGGAATTGCTATAGTGTAAAGATTTGTGCAAGTTTGTTGAGAAATAAATGTCGCAAGTTCGTTGCTAGTGTACACAGGTCCTAATTCAAATTCAATAGAAAATGTCTTGTATATTAATTTTTATTCCATCTGTAATAAAATCCATCATCTCAGTTTCAAACGGTTTTCCTTTCTAATTTATTCTTTCTTCATCTTGGCCAAATAAACACGTCTGACGACATTGCGAATTTTCTTCAATTCCATTAAGAGTTTACATGCACATCTTTCAATTTTTTATTCCGGCAATACGAAATCATCCAAGTAATTAATGATTGAAAAAATCTAATGAGAGGGGATCCCCTAAGGGTTTCCATCGTCATCTTCAACCTGGTAGACTTTAGAATCTTTCGCCTTTGGTAAAGCCAAATTAGATTTAACGTGTTTGCAGATAATTCCTGCGGTGTAAATGACCGATTTATATGTATATAAAGCAGGACGATTCCTTCGATTGAACAGTTAATCTTCGATAAACAAACGTTATGGCAGTTGTACACATATGTATGTATGTATGTATGTATATAACCTAAAAAATTCGCTATAACTGGTGATGAAACTGATCAAACGATATTAGATGAATGATAGGCGCAATGTAAACATAAATATTATCTGCGTACCTTCCCGAATCTGCGGGCATTCTCTAACTACTACTCCATAGACTGGGATTTTATCTTACAATTAGTCGTTCCAAGAAGAGTGACGGAGAGCAAACTTTCAATGTCTGAAGATGGAATCACGAACACCAGCTATATCCACATGCACAAACAATTCATTTTAATTAAATAATTAACCTTTTGGACGTTCGATTGGTTAAATTCCGAAACCCGCGACGGTCTATGTTTTAGAAACGATTTCACACTACTAACTAATTCACCAGTGATCGTAAGCTCATAATGTTACGAGCTATAATGGTGTTAATAAACGACATTGCGACGAATATGTAGTAGCAGCACGAAGCAAAAGTGTTGGTAGAGGAGGGAGTTTATATCGCTGGTTTGTCGGAAACGATCGTGATCGAAGAAAACATACATACTACATGTGTGTATATACAGAGATCTATAAAAAAATTAATGCTTCCTAAAATGTTTATATTAGCCAGTTTCAATTTTTTTTTTTTACGTTAAATCTGCAAATTCAATGTCATCAGATTACATTAGAGATCTAAAAATAGTCCTGATAAGTTTAGGATTTCCTTGGACTTAGTTTTTGGGAAGAAATACATACAACAGTTACATGTGAAGCTTGAACATTAACAGGAAGGAAATTAAGAGAAAATTTAAAGAGAATACGGGGACACGATTCGATGTGAATGCAGAACGACAAATAAATAAGTTAAGTACCCAAAAAGGAAAAGTTTGAAAAAATGGAGGAAAAGCGATAACAAATCAATGAAGGCTTACTCTTCTTCCTCTTTTACTTCTGGGCCTAATTGTAGACAACAATAGGTAACAAGATAAACTAGGTGATCGAAGCAAACGATTTCAAAGATCAAGGAAGAACAACAAAAACTTATAAAAAGAAAATTTGCAGAGATCTTTGACTTTTGGACCTACCTTTGCCAAGTTTAAGAACGGGGGTAGTAAGGAAATCAACAAAAATAGAAGGCAAATACAAGCAGAGATTAGACCAATATACAGGGCAAGTTGGGTGATCTCAAAAATCTAGGATGAATCACAAGAAAATTATGAAATGAATACACTACATCTAATTTGGGGAAGAAAGAAAACCATAATGTTTTTTCGTAATACGTAGTACCCAACATAAAATTTAGGTGAAAGAGTTTTTTTTTAATTTGGCTAAATTTTGAATGATAATGGCCATCAAACGAAAATCGTGAAACTTAAACACAAAGTTTTTCAGCACGGATCATGGCTATCATATTTGAGCACATTGCAGGGGGCCAGCAGTCAAACTTCTACAAGATTTGCGTCCAAGTGATAATTTTTGGTAGCTGTGGCTTGACACGTGAATGCATTGTGGCTATCATATTTGATAGTCAAAACCTCAACGGAAACATCCAAGGCTATCAAATATGATAGCCATGGCAGCCAATGTGTTAAACTTAAATAAAGTTTCTTACTGAATTATTGAGACAATGATAAGGAACTGTAGAGGAAATAGCACCTAGACTAGTGAAATATTGTCGATTCTCGGACCGGTGCGAAGCTAGCATAAATTTCATCTGTAGTCTAAGCAATTTCGGTGTTCAAAAAAATATTTGCTATCACGGTGTCCAAAATGTCTTTTCGGGTTCTAATAGAAGAGGTAACGAAGAATAAGCCTGCGAAGACGGAATTCAAATATCTGCTGCCGGATTTTGCTAAAATTGCAATTTTCTCCGATGATGTATACTTATAGGTAGTCGAAGCAATTTCGGTGCTCAAAAAAGTATCTGCGATCGTGGTGCCCAAAAGGTGTTTTCGGTTTCTGGCAAAAGAGATAAAATAGAACAAGGCTGCGAGGTCGGAATTCAAATATCTGCTGCCGGGTTTGCTAAAATTGCAATTTTCTCCGATGATGTATACTTATAGGTAGCCGAAGCAATTTCGGTGTTCAAAAAATTATTTGCGATCGCGGTGGCCAAAATGTTTTTCTAGTTTCTGATGGAAGAGGTAACGTAGAATAAGCTTGCGAAGTTGGAATTCAAATATCTGCTACCGCACTTTGCTAAAATTGCAATTTTCTCCCATGATGTATACTTATAGGTAGCCGAAGCAATTTCAGTGCTCAAAAAATTATTTGCGATCGCGGTGGCCAAAATGTGGGGATGCTTGATAAGCTTGACAACCTGAAAAGTTGGGGAGGGAATGAGGGAGGGAATGAGGGAGGAAAAGAAAACAATAACCAATGAAAAATTAATAGATTGGCTAAGAAGACAACATTGATTCCGAAAAACTGACAAGCAACAACAAATATATGACTAGAGTAAAAGGGCTTGGAACTGTGATGAATCTGTGATGAGCGAGAAGGTCAAGCTTGAACACTTGAAACGCCTTGGTCTTAAAGCGTTTGAATCTACGTAAAATTAATTACAAAATCATAAGGATAAAGATTGGCCACCTATAGGAAAAGTTGCACAGAAAATATTGAAGGATTGTATCGACCAAACAATGTCGACTCAAAAGAACAGAATCGTAAAAACTCAAGGCAAATCTAGGAAAACTGGCACGGTGGTAACTTGAAAGAGCTGAACATGAAAGGAAAAGTTGAACTTAACTCAATTGAAGCTATGCAAAATTTCTTATGACATATTTCTTAATTACCTCAATGGATCTACTTAGTACCTCCAAAACGAAAATGTAACGAGGGCAAAAAAATTAAAATATTTTAAATATAATCTGGCTAATTTGAGATTGTAGACCATTAGCGATTAAATAAAAACACACGTTTCCAATTTGCGAATCTCCACATCTAAATGCATTTGCGTCACCAGGAAATCGAGCGTCCGTCTGGAAAACTTAAGTTTGTACTGATAAAGATCTATGTAAATCATCGTGCTTGTGATTTAAAGATGTAATGACTCGTCGCACTTGCATAGCGTTCTAAATGCCAATTGCGAAATTATTTAATGACGTCTCCTTTTGTGCCGGAACGGAGCTCAACAATTCTGCAGCCTCGCTTAATGATTCTCATCTTTGTTGGATACATCCTTTAGATTGTCGTTGCTTGTACGCAAATATTAATTTTCGAGCAAACTTGTGTACTGTTAGTATGATTAATAACAAGGTTTATAGCAGCGCTATTTTTTAATTTTATTAACGCAATCGAATCGATAGCGCAGGAAATGTACAATGATTTCGATAAACTTTTGGCTATACCCCAACTTGTTCTATAATTTTCTATTAAACTGTTGCCTGGTAGTAGATATCCTCGGATTATCTCATAATGCATAAAAGCAACCTAACTACTTTTAACTGAAGGTAAGAATTTGGTTTCAGGACAAATACATACGTCAGATTTCTATAAATTATCTGAGGTAATAGTAAGTCAAAGAGTGGCAAAGAAGAAAATGATTAAGAAAAATTGGCAAATAAAATATTGTTTTGGAAGCACTGGTTTATATATCATAACAGATTTGTCGATGCGTAATTAAAAACACCGGCTATGGTTGCACTCGGCGTTACATACACGCCAATGAGCTGGCCGTGAATTTAAAGGAAACACGCCCTATCCAAGTATCCACTTCACCTTGCTTAACATATCGCCCGAATTTTATTAGCGCTTAGATCTCCTCGCCTAAATTGTAAATATTCACCCTTATTTTCCAATCACATGCTCGCAGTATCGACACATGTGATGAAACCCGCCCGCATGATGAAACTAACGCGGACTGCTTGACCTTGTTAAAGATATGGCCCGAATTTTACTAGCGTAACATCCTATTTGACCGCATATTCTCAAATCTTCTTCGAATATTCCTTGCGAAACTTCAAAAATTAATTTCAGTTTTTCTGTGATAGTAAAAACATTTTTTGACAAATTTTGTTTGAAGTTTCTTCTGTTTAATTTGATGTATAAGTTGTGAAAAGTACGTCATGTGAGAAGTGAGGAAGAGCCGAAAACAGTGTAAGACGAGGGGGTAGGTGAAAGTATTTGGATTTCTAGGATTTTCTGGACCTTTTCTCCTTTCCAGAAGAGAACGATGGAAACACAAGTGATTCGTCCTCTCCACAAAGTGTAGAAATTTAAATGCTAGAAAAACTTTTTGGAATAACCTTGTATTTTTCCATGACATTTACTAAATGAGAGATATCCAACGCAAATTAAATTAGTTTTATCGTACATTTGTACGTCGTCACGCCGTTGCTTCTATTGACATCGCTTCGGTATCAACTTCCTCCATACGTACGTTAAAGTGTTCTAAAAACAACATATCGATTGCAGGCGTGGTAACTAAATATCTACACGATTACACAACGAAATTGTTACAAAACCGTCAAGTTAACACCAGTATGAACTACATATGTAAACATATATGCACATTACATGTTGACTGCTTACAAGTCCCATTGTGAAAAAGGTTTTTGTAGGCAATTTTGCTGTAAATTCATAGACCATCAAACTATTAATAACCTTCTCGCGTATAAATTTCCTAATATGATTTAGAGATCCTTGTTGCTTTAGATCGAGAAATAAACCGATGTTAATTTGACTTACATATTAACAAACTAAATGATGAAAGAAATAGATTTCGTTTAAAATAGTTATTGGGTCGACCAATTGATTTGATTTGAACTAATATTGAAATCGTATTTACGTTGAAAAATGACATCAAACCTAAGGAAATTGCAGTCATAAAAGGAATGGGACAGATCTCCCGCAGAATTTGATTAAATTCTTTCCAAATTTAAGTGGAACAAAAAGTCCAGGGAAAGTGCAGATAAATAAGGAAATGTATTGTCGCAAAAAATGCTACCATCAGCTATTTCACAAACACATATTACTGCTAGAAAAATATGAGATGGACCTTCACAACACAATTAAATTAGCGTCAGAATTTAAGTCGTACTTATCCCTTTCAATAGTACAATAAATATCGAGGAAATTGAAGAAAGACCTTACACCTGTCACCGTAATAATCTCCAATTTCAGAACTTCACATTACTGCTACAAAAAACTAGAATAAATCTCCGATAATCCTATTACATTCGCGCAAAAACTTAAGTTGTGATGAAGTCTTTAAAGAAGGACCTGTGGCTGTAAAAATATTTCTTCGTGGTTCATATTTCCAGCAGGATTCGATTCTGTTTCTGTCAAAATCTATATGGCATCCAAAGGAAAAGTGGAAAGAAATGTCAAAAAGAAGTCTTGTCGCAAAAACATGCTACCATCAGCAACTCGTAAAACAAATCGTTGTTGAGAAGGAATGGGAAGGATCTCCACAAGAATTGCGTGATACTCCAATTAAATCTACACTCGAATTTAAGTCACATTTAACCTTTTGAACGATGCAGAAGCTCCGAGGAGATTGTAGAAAAAATATGAAAGAAAAGACGTGATACCGTGAGAAATGTTTCACCATTTGAAATTCCAGAACTTTGCTGCCAGGAAAAATATGGGACAGATCTCTATAAGATATGCTCTATAAATCGATTCAATTCGTCCTAATATTTAAGTCGTGCAGATCTGGAAATTCCATCTCTGCCAGATTACATCCGAGTCTTGGCAGGCGGGCCGAAGAAATGAACCATCCTTTACTCTTGGAGCTGGTAAGAGAGCGAGAAAGGACCTCCTGGGTCCTTCCCTAATTCACCCCAAAGATCATTGACAACTTTGAGCACTTCGAGGACTTTAAACACCTCGCGCCCCGTGCGTCGTGCTTTTTTACTCTCTCTCTCATGACATTCATCACCAGTCAGGTGGTCAGAAGAATGTGCCCTATAGGCGACAAGGGAGATAAATGTATTTTCTGTCAGCTCTAGCAAGCGATGTGCAGTCATTTGTTGTGTAACTCGTGTTTAAGCGTCTGACAGACACGAAAGATTTAAGCAAGCTCAGTTATAGAAAGTTGCTTCCAATGAAAAAACTTACATATTTTTATTATACAATGCTCATGTTATGTTGTTACGTGCAAAAGTAAGTTGATATTTTAAATAATTTGCAAAGAAGGTGAATGTGTACGAACAGTTTTGGATAAAGTATTTAGCACCAATTCTAACACAACACAAATAGCTTCACCTGAATCCACGCCCGTCCGACCGTTGGCAAACAAACAAGATCATTTTTAGATCGTTTACAATAGGTAAATGCCAGAAACTCATTCCAGAATTGCGTGTGCTCTAGATGATACTTGGGCATAAATCAAATTTTAAAAATTTCCGTAAAACATTATAACCTTTTGGACAAAATCAAATGTTTGGTACTCATCGTGCTTACGACCAAATTTAATTAAGCGGAGCCAATATATAACGAACATAAAAGTAAATTTTAATGGGAGAAATTCCAGCGAAACACACGATAAATTTCCTCACGCAACGACAACTAAATAGAGATGAATGTGGCAGATAAAAGTCTCGCCTAATTGATGTACGACTAAAATGCTAACAAGTGTCCAAATATCAGCGGGGCACGATATTTCTGCCCCTAAATCGTCGAATCTACTCGCCGCACCACCTAAATGACACATTCGAATGAAGAGAAACGTCAGAGGTGAATCGTTCGCGGACATGCGATATTATTGAATTCGATTCGATGTATTAACGTGTGTGTGATCTAGGCAATCCGCAGAAAATAATTGGGTGATGGATGTAGTACTCGAGCATGTAACGCTTTACAATAGAAGACCTTGAACTAAATAAATAGATAATTTGGTTCTAGTATCGAAATCTAAACAAATATAATGTCAGGGACGACTTCATTACTGATACTTGATGGCCGTTTCCGGATTCAGAGTACCTTCCGTCGTGTAAGGATCACGTTCACTTTCCACTCGGACGGAATTTTTCATCCTTTCTCGACTCGAGTGATTATGTTCCTCCCAAGGAGTAGTTGCCGCTGTTCTTGCAGTGGAAGTATGGGAGTGGTTCTTGGTCTTCGGTATTGCCAAGGAAGGATAGGACGAAATCGAAGAATTCGGCGACCAGCGGATTCGAATGTTCCTGGGCCCTATTATATATGGAGACGGCAGCTCTTCGGATGAAATCCTGTGCCCTAACGAAGGGTCACACGAAACGCGCTATTCTGCACGATCTGGAGTTTTCCCATGTGACAATTCGCAGTGATCAATCTTACACAGTCGGATCTTACAAGTGAATAGGGTTTAAATTTCCAAAGCCTCGTTGACGGATTTTCTGCCCTCGAGTACCAAAAGTAGTAGATAATTTTTAATTCTGTAGAGAATTGTAACTCCCAGAAATAATTGAGGGATCATCTAAATCAATTATGCAAATCTCGGGGTTTAAGGAAATCTGAACAAAAGATGACTGCCCCACAAGTTACTTACCGGATTTTCTGCCTATTAATACAAACAGCAACAGATATGGTAAGACTTAGAATTCAAGCGCCCAAGATTCAGTAGAAGTATCTTCTGCCTTTTAACATCAACGCTAACATAAGGACTGCAAGATTTCTGAGAAACTAAATAACCAAATTTGGACGAAAGTAACACAGATAAGTTGTGCTTTAAAAACCCAAAAGCCAATTAGCAAATTTTTATACAGGAAATCTGAACAAAAATGGCCACCTCACAATTTACTTAACGGATTCTTTGCATTTTAACGCCAACGACAATAGATATCGTAAGACTTGAAATTCAAGTCCCGAGAATCAATAGAAGTATCTTCTGCCTTTTGACATCAACACTGAGATATGGACTAAAAGATTTGCGAGGAACTAAATAAACAAATTTGGGCAGAAATCACACAGATAAGTTGTGCCTTGGAAACCCAAAAGCCACTTACCAAATTTTTACAAACGAAATCTGAGCAAAAATGGCTACCCCACAAGTTATTTAACCGATCTTTTGCCTTTTAATACCAACAACAATATATGTCGTAAGACTTAGACTTCAAGCCCCAAGAAGTATATTCTGCCTATTAACATCAACACTAACATACGGACTACACGATTTGCGAGGAACTAAATAAACAAATTTGGGCGGAAATAGCACACATAAATTGTGCCTTAAAAACCCAAAAGTCAATTAGTACATTTTTATAAAGGAAATCTGAACAGAAATGACTACCCCACAAGTTATTTAACCGATTTTTTGCCTTTTAACCTTCCTATACTCACGCATACGGTCTGTGAGACCGACTTATATAGTATACTATACGTCTTTCATTTTGACGTGAGTATAGGAAGGTTAATACCAACAACAACAGGTATCGAAAGACCCAAGAATCAATAGAAGTATTTTCTGCCTTTTAACATTAACACTAACATATGGACTACAAGATTTGCGAGAAAGATTTTCATGTTTGCCTGTCCCGTCAAACATCGTTTCCCAAGTTTCTTTCCTCCGTTATCTCGTCGATGCCTTCCTGCCAACTTCTTCTCGGTCTTCCAGATTTTCTTCTTCCTGCAGGTTTCCAATTTATAACTTGTTTTGGAATCCGAGTCTCAGGCATTCACTGCACATGTCCATACTACATGAGTTATCAATTTTTTATCTCGTCCACTATTGCATGTGTTACTTGCATAATCTCTCAGATTCGCTGATTTGTTACTCTTTGCGTCTTGACCTTCGCGCAGTTGTCCTCCAGAAGTGCATCTCTGTAGATTCTAACATTCGTTTCGTTGTTTCTTTAATTGGCCATATTTCACAGCTGTGTGTGATTATACTTTTTATGATGGTGTTATATATTAGTCTTTTGTTACTGCTGTTAATGTTTCTATCCCAAAGTATTCCGTTTAACATAGTGATGGCTTTCTTCCCCAACAGATTTCCTTCTTTTATTGTTGTATCTAATCTTCCTTTATTTGTGATTTCTACTCCTAGTATGTGTATTTGGCGCTGCATTTGATTTGTGGCAAGTTCCGTTGTTCACCTCCCACACACATTTTGTTTTGTTAATGTTGATCTCCAGTCACAGTCTCCAGTCTGGTCATAATCCTATGCTATCAGCACCTGGTCGTGAGCGAAGCACAACGTGTTATTTGTGGGCATTTGCATATTCGTACATTTCTTCTTCTAACCTTTAAGCAATTTTTTGCCTTCTAATACTAAAGGCAGCAAACACATTTGTGAAGAATTGATAAAGATTCACGAATGAAGCAAGGAATTTCTGTAACTGGTAGTGCCAAATCGAAGATAGAGATTTCGAAAGCAGCTAAAAAATCTAATAACTAATTCTGACAAAAATAATTCACAGATAATTTAGGTCCTCCATGCTTGAAAAGTTAGCTGTAGAAAATCCGACCCTATAGTATCAAAACCAATAGATACTTCAAACAAACCTGCAAAAGAGCAAAACTTGAAAGAAACGTTTTTCCCGAAGTACGTCCCAATACCAAAATTGTGTAAATAATTATTTTACCATAGTTTTTCCTTTTTCTGGACATATTACAAAATCGATAGCAACATAATCTAAAACCGATACATATTTGATACATCGCGTTGTGTATAGTAGAGCACTCATAAATTATGTACTTACATTTCATATATCTCACATTCGGAGACTATAAAATTTTTACATTCCATGTGCCATCGACAAACGAGCGCATATCAAAATGTAAATTTATCGTTCGAGAAAGTTTCTAGGAAGCAATTAACCTTGGGGGAAATATTCAGATTACTTTAGGAATACATATGCGAGTTGGTGTAAGGCATGGAGATTCGTAATTATGCTAATATCTAGGGACCATTAGTATCTGAATTTCGTTCAAAGCTGCGGATTTTACGCAATTTTTGAAATAGTTTGCAATAACTGATACAAGAACGGTTTATAGTGTGGTATTACGTAAACGCAAACAACCGGCAAAAAAATCGTCTAATGTTTATGGCATATGTAAACGGAACGCTATCGACAAATTGGTAATGCCGATTCAATTACTACCACTTCGAAAGTTAATGGTCTATTTACGTATAATCATAGACCATTGTTCATAGTGAGTTTGTTGGTTTGAAAGTCGATTGTATGTTATTTCTAAGCCTAAGTGTTCCTGTAACCAAATTTTCCTAGCGCATTGTATCGTGTATATCACACTTTACTCAAAAGCAATCCTAAAAATATATTAAATTGTGATAGTTCGGGACCACACTTCGTGTACAAAAATAAAATGGCATTGCAAGTGTCTATAATTGTTGCCAACGACAACACCAAACGAACGAACCAGAAACGTACGATGGTTTCTACACAGTTGACGCGGCTCTGTCGGCCTGTATAAGGAATCATCGCGGGAATTTCAAACAGTTTATTAAATAGCGATTATATCCACCGATACCGAACGAAGAGTAGTGCTATGTGTTATTAGTAGATTGGGCAAATATGCGGTATGATGAGTCATCTGTCCTTTATTCTCATTATTTTCTCATATTTTTCTTAGTTTCCATAACATCTTTTGTTATTTATGGCTGTGGGGTATTTACCATCTGGTGTCGGACTATTCCACAATGCAACATCCTTTTTATATCTTTAGCAGTTGTATTTATTCCTTATCATTTCAGGTTAAATGTAAGAATTCTATTGATCCCAGAGCTATCATGTGGTCCAGAACTAAGCTCGAATTGTGTCAGAATGCTCCCGACTGCAGCCAACATGAGCTAGTTTGCATCGACATGATCTCAGATTACGTTGCAGCGGTCGAATTAAAGAGACAATATATATATATATATATAGGCTTATGTAAGTCAAATTTTCTTCTACGTTCTAAGATCAACTTGTGATAAACCCAAAGATCAATGTTTAGCAACAATGAGTTCCGTTTATAGCACTGTTTTTACAGAGAATTTCGTTAATGAAATGTTTTGTAATATGCATTTGCAAAATTATTTATTTCATGTTTGCGAACAAACGGATTCGGTATTCCTAAGGAAGATGGGCAGTATGAACAGGGAAATATTGATATTTTCGTACACAATAGAGGAAATTATCTTGTTGCAAAAGCGAAAATTTATTTTGGACTAAACCCCCAAAGCAAAAAACGTCGATTCCAAAGTATCATTTAATTCGAATATACGAGGGATGCTTTGGAAGTTCTGGGAATTTGGTTCTAGTTCTTAGTAAATCTTATAAGTCACCCTATTGACCAGAGAGGTCTTGACACGTTTACGCAGCCATCCCGTGCCATATTGTTTAGTATACCTCAGCTACTTGACTGATACCAGACGTATTTCTGTACCACAGTTTTGCAATCATAGCAGAAGCAATTAAATCACAATGACCTTCTTATTTAAAATAGTTTGTGCAACCTTCAAAAATCGTTCAACGTCCGCAAGGCGTATTTGGATTATCTGCAGAATTTAGTCTATACAGTCTATCGATGGATTGATCATTCTAAAGTTCGCTGAACGTCACTAGAAGCTGCACTTCTGTAAATGAAAAACACGTTGCTGCAATGGAAAATTATTGCCAGTTTTCTAGAACTGCGGAAACATCCTTCGAATATAAATATATTATCCTGTATTTATTTTAAACAAATTTCTTCAGGGTAGTTAGATACGAAGAGTTGGCCCTTCGACCGAAGAAATACGTCCGGGAAATTCTCTACTTCTTCGGTCTTCACTTCCATAGGGATGTAATTCAATATCTGCAGCAACACAAGAAAGACGGAAAGTTCGGAATTTCAAGCACGATACCTTTTCATTGGAGAGTGACCCGATCGCTTCGGTTCATCCAACGCATAGAAAAGGACTGTCAAGAGGCGATGAAAGTGTGGGGCTATAAGGCCACGATAAATGACACGAAAATGTTCAAATTTGTTCCGATCGGTTACTATAAACTCCGATAGAGTTTAGAAGTAATTAGATAAGTTAAGAAAAGAAGGTATTTATAGAATGGTTTTCTATTTTTATTTTAGTTACGTATTTTAACAAGAGAACATCCCCAACCCGAAAATTAAACTTCATCCATAAATACTGCTTATGCAGGAGTCTTCAAAATCTATTTTTATTGGTTCAAATTTGTTCTAAGGAGGTGAAGGCGCCCTTCAAAATTTAAACGAGTTTTAGAATGTTTTGATATAACCCGGTAATGGGTTGAATAAATACACAAACAACCCATAACTGATTGTGAGTCATATTAAAAAATTCTCAAATCATTTAAATTTTGAACGGCGCTCTCAAGCTTTAAAACAAATTTGGGCAAAATAAAAAAATGGGTTTCAAAGAGTTTCCCATAAGGACCATTCAAGGATGAAGTTTCAATTTTTTCGACTTCCCAATAAAAGTTTCATAAAGTAATGGGGACTAAACCAGAATAAGAAGTTTCGTTGTATAATTTCAAAGCAGACAACTAGGATAATATATTTAGTTGTGTAATTTTGAATCTTATTAGTTTATCAACAGGAGCTCACAGAAACCACGAAGTCAATGAGGATCCACCATAATTTCGAAATCCTAATTTTCAATGTTTTTTAATTCCCACGGTTTTGCTTTTTTGTAAGGATCCACCAATTCACTTTCAGGAGGAAAATAAATTGGTGAATTTCTGCACAAAAGAATTAAGAAAATACATAACAAATCATTTCCTCGACTCTGCTTCTCGAATGATTAAACTTTTATTAAAATGTTAAAAACTTTTTCAAAATAAAGAAATTTTTTTCCAAAACCTGCTCTTAATTATTCACTTATTTTAGACTAAGTTCATCTAAAAATCAAAAAGTTGAGGTCTTATTAATTAATGAACAGTAAAAAAACACAACTTGACACCTACTCTAGCGGAGGTCCAAAAATACGTAAATAAGTACGTAGTAAAATGAAACAGACATCATGTAACAATCTCACATGTTCGGCATTTCATGAGCGTTTTAGTCCAAATCACATAGATTATGATTTTCATGTTAATTGGGATAATAATAATCGATAGAGTTGAATAAAACTCAATTGAACGAACTTGAAGTTCAAGTTCGTCCAATTGAGAGTAGTATTCAACCTTTTTTACTTTTATCAATTTCTTTTATTGACATTCCATGTTCATGCAACGAAAACAAATGTAGATTATAGGAAAAGGAATTCTTGATGAAGCAGAAGTTTCCAATATATAAAAAAGTTTGAATATTTCTTTTTTAATAGGAAGTGGTCGTTTCTCGGTAGTCCCCACTTTATTTAAAATAGGTCCCAAACAACTTTTATCGAAATTCGACAATTTCTCTATATATTTGAAATTATTTTTTTATATAAACCAGAAGTCCTCAAAATGTAAAACAAATTGTAGAAATACCCACTATTCAAGTGGGAAGAAGTCGTGTCTTAATTATTTTCGTTTTATTTTAACGTAACATATATCAGTTCGACAACGTTTTCTGATTTCATTATTTTTAATAAAGTAAAAATTCTCAAAATGTAAGCAATTGTAATCGAATAGCTTTCTTTATGATATTTCCTGTTTTATTTAAAATAGAATGTGAGGCCTAAAGATTTCTGGCGAAAATCAGTTTTTGATTTTTAAGATAACTTTTTATACAACTGAAATCCTAAAAATGTATGGAAATTTAAGAACACCTCGTTTTTAAATAGGAAGTAAGCGTCTTTTGGTTGCTATTATTTTCCTTTATAGAACAGAAGTCCCAAATATTTTTTCACCGAAAATTCTTGTAAGGAGATTGTGGTTAAAAGAATATATAACATAAATGAAATTACCCTTACCACACCTTCGGAAATAATTCTAGATATGTATTTCGGCAACTAAGTTAACATCCTCAGTGCAAAACCGGGAGAATTAGGTGTTACTTTGCAAAATTATTTTGATCCTCTCCACCCGCCATATTTTGTATGATTGATAAACAGTTTCCGACATCTTTGGCTTGATTAACAAAAAATGGAGCATCCTTGAGCTAGGCATTCAAAGCGAACGTTTGCGTTGTCATATTTGAGTGGAGACCAATGCTATATAAGAAAGTTCTGCTCAAATCGGTCGCCGCCTTTACTGTAGTTATAACGATCGCAGGCGGGAATGTTAATTTTATAGGGCTTAAAATGAAAAAAATTATAAAAATTATCAGGTTTCAGAGTAAATTTCAATTTTCCTTAAAGTAATGTCATTTCACGGTTAATATTTCACAAATTATAATTACAGGGTCGTATTTTATATTTACAGAATTGTTAGTCTAGGTAAAATGCCATCGGCATAGATTGTGGGTGCATATCTACAGGTCTTTTTGGGTGTCAAAGCTATCTATAAGATTAGATGAAATAAAAAATGAGTCAATGAGGGTTAACGAAAAAAGAAGATTTAAAAAATTGAGCAAGTAAAAGTTTTGTTTTGGGTGCACTGACTTACTTATCGCAACAGATGTTATTATCGCCAGTCTCAAAGCATACTTCTACTCGACATAAAAACGATTCATCGCATGCGCGTCTCCGCGTTTCACGTGCGTGCCTCACAGTTGCAGACGCAGCGATCTTGTAGTTTCGTCTCATAAACTAATAATTTTAGACGATTCCATATGTAAAACATGGATCTGATTTAACTAACACGACCTATCCTCATATTCACTTGACCTATCATAACGTATAAGCCGAATTTTACTAACGTCTGCATTTCTTCGTCTAAACAAGAAACAACTTCTTAAGGTTCGTTCCAACACAGCACAAAACCAGTTTGTGGATCGTCGGGTACATGCGTAGAGCAAATTTGGCGTTCCAAATTTGCTTTGTGGTGTGTTGGAACGGACCTTTACTGTCTGCAGTTTCCAATCAGTTCCTTCCGAAAATGCAATTTGAACTTTCCTGCAACAAGCAGGAAAATTTTTCCTGTTAAAAATTTAGTTTTATTTATAATGAATTTTCTTGTTTTAATTTGTAAGATAACAGAATGACTGTAGGAACGCATATATGCGTCCGACAAAGGTTATGAATTCTGGACGAATATGTGCGTCCGACAAACGAGTATCGGTATGGACTGTAGGCGTACAGTCTGTAAAGTAAGAGCGTGTATGGCATAAATAGCAGTTGGTTTCAAATATCGGTCTAGTTCTTTTATGAGCCGACCTAAACTGTCGATGACTTGCCAGAACGTGGCCCAATAGGCAAAATGACGCCGAGCAAGGAACAAAAATGTGAATTTGTTTAAGCGGAACCCGACTTTAACATTGCGACAAGGAGCAGCAAAATTAGAACAGAAGAGTATAGAAGTATTAAATACAACTATTCGAACCCATCTCATCGCGCATAACGTCACATATCGAAACAAAATGAAGAAACCACTGTTAAGCGAAAAACATGGGCAAAGGAGAATATGCACTGAGATTGGAGCAACGTGATCTTTACGTAAGAAGTTTGTGTTTGGGATTATACTACCATCCGACTTTCGTGGTCAACCTTGACCAATAGATTAATAGAACAGACCGTTAAACACTCTGTAAAAGTCCATCTTTGGGGCTTCTTTTTCGAAACACGGTTTTGGAGCATTAGATCTGTTTTCATACTATTTAAATGCTCCGAAAATACTTAAAAGTTATGAGTAGTGTTTGTTGCCGACTGCTAAACGATGATTCATAAAAAAACGGGGACTGGATCTTACAGGAAGACAACCACCCAAAACGCCAAAGCAAGCTTTGCACCGAGTGGAAAGAGTAGTTTGGCGTCGTCACACTTGATTCGCCAAGAGTGTGGACTTTGAAGCAAATGACACGACAAATTCGACGCATTTTGAGGTCTTTACCAAACGAATACATGGTCAACTTATAAGGAGAGGGCGCCTACTCGTCATCACCGATTTCGCTCAAATTTACAGCATATGCAGGGCTTGGCTAGAAACGAAAGTGCTTGTAGTGGGAACTCCAGATGGCCAAGCGTTTAGAAAATATAATTTTTGACGCGGCTCTGACATCGTAAGAGTCATTTATGCTACTCCTCTGAAATTGGCGCCCGAATTTTCAAAAAACCTCTAATGCTTAGAGTTCTGAGACAAATAAGTATAGTTCTGCAGTTCTTGCATAAAAATTTCAATAGTTCGGCAAATTTACCCCCAAACAAATCAACCATCATGTTTCAAGGCTAGCGCCGTAATTTCTTCGTTAGAGAGTTCTGACCGTTTGTTTTTAGCTTACAGGTAGGAGTTCTGGAGTTCTTTATTGTTTCCAGGAGTAGTACAGGAATTTTTTTGCAAAAGTTGCAATTTTTTGATTTCGCAAGAATAATTTTGAGTAGAGTTCTGGGTAGCGCCCGAAGAGTTCTATCGAAAATCCTCATAACGTTGTTCTATATAGTTGAAAATTCAGAAGTTATTTGCAAAATTCGAACTAGTGCGGTATGTGGCGAAAAGCAAAAAAAAAATTGCACAGGAGTTCCGAGTAGAGTTCTGGGTAGCACACGGAGAGTTCTATCGAATATCCCCATAGCATTTTTCTATAGAGTTCAAAAATTAAAAAGCTATTTGCACAATTCGAACTAGTGTGCTATTGCCGAGAAGAGAAAAATCCCACAGGAGTTCTGATTAAAGTCCTGGGTAACGTTCGGAGAGTTCTATCGAATATCCTCATAACATTTTTCTATAAAGTTGAAAATTCAAAATTTATTTGCAAAGTTAGTGTGGTATGCGACGAAAAGAAAGAATCGCACAGGAGTTCTGGGTAGCGCTTGGAGAGTTCTATCGAATATTCCCATAGCGTTTTTCTTTAAAGTTGAAAATTAGCAAAATCAGGTGCCCATTTGATGAATAGGGCAGTAAATTAATTTTGTGAAACAAAACTTGAATTATTTGCCTGTATATTTCATACATACAGGTAATATATATTATCGAGCTTTAATCATGTAACACGTTATAAAATATACAAAGAACTTTAAAATGTAATGTCCATACAAAATAATCTCTCCAAGTCATAAAAAAATCAAAATTCGACAGCGTGTTTCGTCAACCTAAATCCCCTCTCTTACCGAAACGTCTAATATGTAATCTGAAAAATATTGTTCAATTATCAATTATCAACAAAACATCAAAGTAATGAGAATGTTAAACAATAAATAACAAGTTGTCAATGTTACTTATTAATATCTATTATCTAAACATAATCCAAATTATTTGCAAAATACGAAATTGTGTGCTATATGCCGAAAAGAAAAGAAAATCACACAGGAATTGTGAGTAGAGTTCTGGGTAGCGCTCTAATTATTTCATTTTTGAAATCAAAAAATAGATACTGAATTGAACAATATTTGACATTTGTTAAAATGTTCAAGTTTGGATAAATCGCCACGTTGGAAAGAATTTCCCTGTTGGTTTTCTAAAAGATATTTCATAATCAAAAGCTAATCTAATCAGAACTCTAATCAGAACTCTTGTACGATTCTTTGCTTTTTTGGGGTAAATTTGCAGGACTATTGAAAATGTTATGCAAGAACTCCAGAACTATACTTATTTGCCTCAGAACTCAAAGAATTAGAATTTTTGAAAATTCGGGCGCCAACTTCAGAGGAGTAACATAAATGGCACTTACGGTGCCAGAGCCGCGTCAAAAATTGTATTTTCTAAACGGTTGGCCATCTGGAGTTCCCACTTCGGGTACTTTTATTTATAGCCAAACCCTGCATATGCTGTAAATTTGAGCGAAATCCGTGATGACGAGTAGGCGCCCTCTCCTTGTAAGTTTACTGTGTATTTGTTCGGTAAAGACCTCAAAATGCACGAATTTGTGTCAGCTGCTTCGATGTGCACAATCTTGGCCAATCAAGTGTGACGATGCTAGACTACTCTTTCCACTCGGTGCAAAGTTTGCTCAGGTGTTTTGGGTGGTTGTCCTCCTGTAAGATCCAGTCCTCGTTCTTTTTATGAATTATCGTTCAGCAGTCGGCAACAAACACTTCTCATAAATTTTAAGTATTTTCGGAGCATTTAAATTTTATGTAAACAAATATAATGCTCCAAAACCGTGTTTCGAAGAGCAGCCCCAAAGATGAACGTTTACAGAGTGTTTAACGGTCTGTTCTATTAATCTATTGGTCAAGCTTGAGAATTTTTTTGAAAATTCGGGCGCCAACTTCAGA
This sequence comes from Chrysina gloriosa, assembly GCA_038088585.1. NCBI lineage: Eukaryota > Metazoa > Arthropoda > Insecta > Coleoptera > Scarabaeidae > Chrysina > Chrysina gloriosa. The sequence goes on along the minus strand of CM076093.1, from coordinate 20,105,212 downwards.
GGAGTAACATAAATGGCTCTTACGGTGCCACAGCCGCGTCAAAAATTACATTTTCTAAACGCTTGGACATCTGGAGTTCTCACTTCGGGTACTTTCATTTATAGCCGAGCCCTGCATATGCTGTAAATTTGAGTGAAATCCGTGATGACGAGTAGGCGCCCTCTCTTTGTTAGTGGAAAGTATGCCTGGGAGATGTCTGGCAATTATAAATGCCGGTGTTGATTGGACTCATTATTAATGATATGGCATTTTTCTTCTCTTGGAGTAGAACAAATCCAAGTACTTAAAAATCATTAAAAATAAGTTTTTCTATATATCGTACACGCTTTTACTTTACAGACTGTACATCTGCGCCAAGCAAAGGCTATCGGTATGGACCCTGGACGCACGTGTGCTATCGATATGCACCGGAAACTAATAATTAATTGTGCGAATATGTTATTATGTACATTACGTATATATAAACTTAATTTTTACGTACTGATGGGGAAGGTAAAGGGCGGTGAAGAAGACGTCGTTTTGGGTAGTTTCTTAAGCAGGCAATAGCTTTAAATATTTCAGTGGTGATCCAGCATTTATTTATACAAAAAAACATTGCCAATTTTCCAACGTTCATTAATCAATTATTTATAAGTCGATTGAAATTCCATTTTTCTTGACCCGAATCCAAACATATACATTTCGAAAGAAACAATACCTTGCAAGCAGACGTAAAATATGCGGGTGACATCACTATTATCGCAATATATTTCTTTTTTAATTCACCTCGATATTCGCATGTTTACGTGCCGTTTCGAATAGAATAGTATATACAAAATCATTAAGATAATTAATTTAATAACGACGCAAAAAACCGTTGGAAGATAAAAGTAAATTGAAAGTTCTTCCACCGGACGAAAGTGAATGTCCCCTTCCAGACGTTACAAAGATGTATGCGAATTTCGACGGTGAATGAATCACTAAAACGGCAACCCCTCCGAGATTTTTTCATTCAACTTCCGGTCGGGTAATAATGTGTTATCGATTATCCGGAACGAGTTGCATCGCAAATAAAAACAGGCATAAAGATCAATGCCGCGATAAAATCGCCAGAATTTTTTCGTAATGGCGTGGGATGTTCCCAGGTGATCTTTATCTGGACCAGTACATATGAATTCTTCGAATTTTTTTTTTTGTTATTCCCAATTAATTATTTAAAACATTCTAATCGATTCTCCCCGTTATTCCTTTATAGACTATCGCCAAAATAGAACAAGATTTTAAAGATATAAAAATAAAACCTGCACATGAAATGAATGAGATATCTATAAGTCTCAAATAGTTTCCGTAGGAAGCAACAGATTACTAAATTACTTCCGTAACACCATCGCTACGAAAACATGTCTGTCCTGGTCTGTCCAGACGATTCGACGGAAAGAAAACAGCGCATCGACATTACATATCTCTTACCTCCCTGTATTAGCAACGTTCTCCTAGCAAAACGCATCCGAAAGCCCGATCCGATCTCCTAAAGATCGCTACGACTACTGTCGCTTCATTTGCAACTAAATCACTTTCTTATACAACACATGCAGCACTAATTACGTATTCATTCAAAAATATGCAAGATTCGCGCATAAAAGCCGAGATAATTTCAACCAACACTGGCTTGATAGCCGCCGAGAGGTCAAACCCACTCTGACACACACTACGGAATTGACTGAGCATTGAAGACAACAACCCGAGAATCGTCCAATAAGAATGTTTTGCTGGTAGAGAGAGAGACGACGATATGTACGCTGATGTATACACTGCCTTCCACGAATCGATAGCACGTTTCTACGAATAATTGCGGATAACTAGATCTAAAGTTCGTTATTCATTCACTAATTCCCAAAAAATGAGATACATTTTAATAGCTCAGAATTCTTTATCATCTATTCTAAAGGAACAGGCACATTAACGGGTCTTTTCGTACGGTATACGGTACCGCAGTAACGACTTACTAATGCAATAGTACCTTCGTATCCGCTGACTCCGTATCTGCGGTTTCACTTATCCGCGGTTGGATAGCGCATGAAACTATCAAACCGTCCACTCACGTACGAGCTAAACACGTGGAAACGTGCTTATGATGTCATGCGCGTTAATATACTTGAATTTGTACTTTGTTAGTTTTGTTTAGTTCTATTAGAATTACCATATAAGATAGTACCAAGCTCGACCATCTACCACCCCTTCAAATCAGATCTAAGAATAAGTAATTAACACCCAAATAACGTTTCCCTCTTCTCATCTTCCTCTATTTTCCTTTTTCTCCTTTTTCTCCTTCTTCCCCTTCTTCTCCTTCTTCTCCTTATTTTCCTTCTTCTCTTCTTCTTCTTCCCTCTTCGTTTTTACGGTTAAGTGTGTATAGGATACCAGTGATAAAATCATCTTTTAGATTATATCTCGTATTGGTTATGTCCTTGCTTCCACCTCCTATAGGTATCTCAGGTCTTTCAAATCAAATCTAAACATAAGTTCCTAATATATCGGATGTAGAGGCTCCTACTTTACCGTTAAGATATATCAATTTCGTGAATTTGGGGACCGAAGTTAGATACGAAAAAATATCTGCCAATAAAACTAGTTTGAATCATTCCTTTCAAGTAAATTCAAATTTCTAACGAGAAATATCCAGCGTATTATCCACAACTAATCATAATTACACCCTCAATCAATCATCACCTTTCCGAACTATGGTAAGTCTAATTTTTTTAGCTCCAAACAGCTTTTACCTTTAGCTTTAAGATATTTCCAGTTTGTAAATTATAGGATTCAGCCACAAAAATCGTGGAAGATTATGACTACAGAAACAATCATTTCTCCAAAATAAATCCAAACCTTTGACCAATAGGATTCAGCATGTAATCAAGATCTTTGCATTTAGTTCAAGTTTTACTTTTAATATCACAACGTTTTGAGCTTGTAAATTTCAGAACCAGATATAGAACCAATGATTTGGACTATTCTTTCAAAATAAATTCAAATCCTCTACGAGTAAGATCCAACATGTTATTTACAAGATCTCTTTAGCGTGTAACCAAGCTTTTTCGTTTTGTATACGATATTTCGAGCTAACAAATTCCAGAATCAGATTTCGAAATAAGCATCAAGATATGAAAGTTTCCCCGATCGATAGAGATAATTCGAACGCGCCTCCACAGAAATACCAAAATGAAATACCCGTGGGAAGACAAATCTTTGGTCAAAACTAGTGGCAGATCCTTCCACACGATATTTCAATGAGAACGTTGTGTTAAAGATGGAAAAATGGAGCAAAAAGAAGAAATGAGAATCTAAAGTAAAACGAAAGCAAAATCTCTTGCTCTACAGAGACTATCTTAAGAATTAGTTCGGAATCCTACCGGGGCTAAAAAGTAGTATTTAGAAAAACGTCAAAAATATGAAATTCACAACCTTGTGGTACACCTAAGAGAATGTCATGTTTAAAAGCAATGCTTTTCTTACATACGTTTACTTAATCCAGGTTCTTATGGTGTAGAGGATAATAGAAGAAAGGCAGGTAACATCATTGGAAATAAGAAGCCTTACGTATTGAGTATTAACTGTCGTCCATAATCATCAATAAATATTAAGAAATGAACATTTAGACTAGAACCTTGAGGTACCCTCGATGTAATGACGTGTTATCAGATAATAATAAAGCAACTTTGAGATTATGAACAAAGAGAATTCCCATTGAATATCCACCAGTACATCATTAACAAATTGCCAAAAAAGCAAAAGTTTCAAGTTTTAATCTTGAAATTTTCAGCTGATTCATATGGTGGGCCGTCACCACCTTCGGGTACCCTCGATGTAAAGTTGAAAGCCAAAAATGATACTACATCAACTTCTATAGAGTGGATAAATCGAATTCCCACCAGTAAATTGTTGATAAATATTGAGAAAAGGTAAAGGCCCCAAATTTGAAACCTGAAGTACCCCCGATCTAAAGTCATCTCACTAAATAACATAGTTACAATTTTCCAAAGAAACAAATTACAAGAGGAGAACTTAAGTTCGTTGGAGAAACGATTTTCTCGCATTCAATATCAATCAGTAAATCATGAATAAGTATGAAGAAAAGTAAGTGTTGGAAGTTCAAACTACGTGGTATCATCGATCTGGTGTCATGTTAAAAGGAAGCATGTTTACTGTATCTAATGCAAAAATTTCTTTCCAATTAAATAAGAATGAAAGACTGCTATTGAAGAGACTAAAAACTGAAATGATTCGAACTGGAATGGGTTGCCTATCTGAACTCAACCAGAAGGCACGTGAAGCTGTGTCTCTATTATCCCAGGGTATACCAGTTGACACAATAAGTTGACGAAGCGCATGATTAAACAGAAATCAGAAAGTAGTTAGGAATGATCTGAAACGAATTACGGACAGTTTGCAAACTATTTTCCTGAAATCCGCTTGATGTTGGCCATATTTGTGATTCCTGTTAGAACATACCTAAAACCAGTTGTTAGCGCTAGTTGGTTGCGTTGAAAATTTGACCACAGGAAAGGGCATTCAATTACAAAATGTATTCCAACGAAGATGTACTTTGATACACTGCGTCATCTCCTGCACAAAATTAAATTGTAAACTGAATACTTCACCTCTTTTTTTCCAACTTCTGACCTTTGCCGAGTCAAGATTGATTGCATCTCCATGAAAAACCTTTATTACGATCCTTATAATTCAATAATCTAGAACCCACAAAGGACTATCACAGCATAGTTCAATTCATAAAATTATTTTGATATCAATCTCTACTCTATTCTGGTGTTGCACTAAAAATAAAGCAACTTAACGATAACTATGGGTAATATAAGTATATATAAGTTTAAAATAACTTTAACACTGGTCCTTAAACTGAAACAAGGTTTCCGGAACAGGTTGGCAGCTCGACTTTAGGTTTATATCTATAAATCTTCTCAAAGAATGCATTGGACTCTGTCTTAAATGGCTTGGTCTTTTCGTAATTACTCTCAGAATATTAGCTACGTCAATCAAAATCGCGTCTTCGGAAAATATGCACCTTAACAGTATCCAGAATCAAAGTTGATGAAAGGCTCCAGTTCATGTCTACTTCTTCGAAGATATGAAGGCTTAGAAACCTAGCTGGATGCAAACAGAAGTTTGTGTTTTGTAAAAATGCTACTGTTAAAACTGTCGAAGCTCCTCCCAGAACGCTTATAGATTTTGGCAAAGTCTAAGCATTCTATGCACATGCTTAGGTAAGGCTATGTATCAGTATGAAAGCCAACAAAGATCTTGAGCCCGACGTAAATTGAATCCAGTCCACGCACACGCGTTCTGTGAAACACAATTATTGTGCTTATTACGCCGCATATTGGATCCATCCCATGACCAGCCCACTCAGTCATCACTCATCACTCAAGCTTAGGCTAATTTGTGTCAGTCGCACAATTTTCGTGCGTTGTCGGTTACTTTTTTTAAATAAACTTATTTGCTGCGAGCCTTTTCGGGTTTGCGATGGGACTGGTGGTGGAACTCGTGATTTCAATTTGCTCGAGTTGCCGAGTTTAAGCGTATGGTGGGCAGGGCGTGGAATACATTTGGCATACGCATGTTCTGGATTTCATTTGCGCCCGTCCTTATACTATGCCTAACCCTGTCTCTTAAAGATGAAACCCCAATGATTCAGCTGAAAGGAGGAATAAGCCCACAGTTTATGGAAAAGGCAACTGCTAAGTTTATCAAAGTCGGATACGTTCCTACCTGAGGATATAGATTTTATCAAAAAAAAACTGAGTACTTTAGGCATATGACTAGCAATAAAGAAGATAAAAGATATTGTTGGTAAATTTTGACCAAAAAGTAACAACACAAGGTAATAATAGTTGATACACTTTTGCAGGATACAAGCAAACGCAAAACCAAACGCCCTATATATAATACGAATAAAGACTCCTTATGGAACTATCTTCGTATTAAAATATAATCCAACAGGACAAACACATTACAAATATAAGGAGAAAGATACCGATTGAGGTTTTACCCCTAAAGAAATAAGTAAGTAGGTACACACATTATGCCCTTTAGAATTGTAATTACAAAATGTTTGACGGGATGAGATTGGTGAAGACATCGAACTTATGTTTAGCTTTGTAAAGAATGAATGTTGATAAATCTTGTACGAAGAAGGAACTCTTGTAACTGGAAAAGGTGACTGCTGAGTCTGCCGAAGTTAGATAAGTTCCTTCCAGAAGGTCGGGTATAAATTTTGTTAAAAGTCTAAGTATAATAGGTGTATAGATAGGTAAGCCCTCACATAAGGATGAATGTCGATGTAGGTCTTCTTATGCATATCCCATATACCAAACGGAGAAAAAGAAAAACGGCGAAACTTAAAGTAAGGGAACCAGCCCTTATATAACGATGAAGATCGACGAGGGGCTTCAACTTATATACATATATCAAACATCTTGAAGATGAAGGCTATGCCAAACGCAGGAAAAATGAAAATAGCAACAGTAAGGGGACCAGCCTTTGTATAACGATGAAGGTCCACGAAGGGCTTCAACTTATCTATATCAAGCATCTTGAAGATAAACGCTATGCCAAATGGAAGAAAACATAAAAAACAGCGAAGGTGAAAGTGAGGAGGCCGGGGCTATTAACAAAGGAACTCACAATCTGTGCAACTCTAAGAAACCATGGACGTGTTTGTTGTAAAAAATCTAGGTGTTTCAGGCATATCACTAGGTAGATGATGTCTTCAAATCATGATACGGGGAGGGTACCAGGAACAAGAGAGTATACAACATGATTGGTAGTCAGGCTGCCATTACGGAGATATAGAGTTTCCGAATGTAATTTAGGACTGACAAAAAATGCAGAGGTGCACTGATATCTTTGGGAGAACATAATTCTATGGTGGATGCAAGGAAATGAATAAGCGAACCCCCACGCAAAGGCTATGAGACTAGACGTATAGGGCCTGAACTTAGTGCAAAATTTTTTAAAGAACGATAAGAGCCGGTATGAGAAAACTTGCTAAAGGAACTGTGTGTGAAACACTGAAGACTCGCACCAGGTATGAAACTCGTTTATGCATTGGCCTTCAGATGCCAGGACACAGTAGTTGCTACGAATGAGTAGAAACCAAAGCGGGAAGGCACGACGCTTACTGACAAATGGCTTGCCAAATATTTCCACGCCATAGGAGTGATGGAGGATACAATCTGCAGAACCTATTGTGAGGAATGGGAAAGTTCACACCACGCCTTCTGTGAATGCCAGGGGTTGAGCGGTGTTAGATTAAAACATTTTGCATCTCAATTCCTTGGGCCAAAAGAGATAAAAAATTATGGGTTTCGTTGAGGGCATCGACATAATGAAGTAGGTTAACTGAGGGGCACGATATGTCAGCGAGGTTCAGTGCAGTAGGCTAAAGCAAAAACAAGAAGGATGTAGGGGTATTCCTGCAGTATGGTGCCACCTCGGACAAAACGGCAAAATTCACCTACTATTATGATTATTAAAGTTTGTTAAAAAGTGGATGACGTGTTATCATTAAGTGGTGTCGATCGGACTGATACTGTCACTCCTCCGAATTTTATGATTTAATGATAAGTTATCATTGAAAAATAAAATTCGGAGGAGTGATAGCGTCAATCCGATTTACACTACTTAATGATACCACGCCATAACAGGTCCACCTGTTTCACAAACTCTAATTAATAACTCTAATACATTATATAAACATACACTTTATTACATAAATAATAATTCATTAAATTGGGAAAATGTGTCGATAGACAATGAAGAAATACCGCGGATGATTCCATTTTTCATTGGCAACAGGATTGGTGGACTACAAATTAGAACATATTGAACTGCTTTAAAATATTGCAACAAATAAACTCATATTCAAATTTGAAACAATCTACAAACAACATATCATCAAGTAAATACATTTGGCGAAGATTGTTTAGAACTGCATAAAATCTCTTCCAATCATCATGTACATACATACCATTAGACCTTAAATTGGCGCCCCATCATGTGTTAGTTACTTTTCTCCCAGGTGGTGACATGCTACGGTACGCGGGCTTCACTCTTTTCCAAGGTGGTGACATGCTCCAGGTATACCGGATGTAGGTGAGGATTTATATTGGGGAAGCCCTCTTCAGGTCGTAATGATTAAAAAGCCAAGCGAAAAAAATTACAAACATTCCCTTTTCTCTAGGGGTTTCCCCTCATTGCCTCAATGTCAGGTGATGCCAACTTCAAGGCTAAATACGTGCAGAGATACTTGTCGTTTTAGGTGTCGCAATATATATGACGAGGCAGTTTTGTACCGGGTGCGATAAAGTTTATTTCATAATTTTCTACTAATTGAATTACAATGATGTGTCAACGTCGCAGTTGGCATTATCATATTATCAAATATTCAGTTTGTGATCAGTGTTCTTAATGTTTGGGCGATCGTGTATACGCGGATCGTGAGCCGCGAGCAGTTAGATGTGCTAGGGAGAGGTAGGTGGGAAAATAGGAGGAATTCGTCGAACTTAGACTTTATAAATACAACAGAAGACATGATGCTGTCCGCAATCAAGCGGTACGTTATCGAATGCGAACGTACAGTGTGAAGGTTTGGTTAATCGAAGATGTTCAGGAAGCTGTGCGTGTTCGAAGGTAACCCGTCCTCGAACTAGACATATATAAAGAAAACGAAACGAAGAAAAAAACCACTGGAACTTGGCCCGTTGCCTGTATCATGCACCAACAGCATAGATGTCAATACTAAAGTCGTATCGGTTCTTGAGGTAAACAAACTAGCAATAGCCTTTTATGGGCATTCTTACGTGAAGTATGGTTACTGTTGCCGCTTTCGTGAGATTCCTCATAATTGTTGTAGTTTTTTCGTCGTATTTATGTGTCTAATCGTAAATCAAAGGGACGTAGCCCCTTATCCCAGTGCTATAAAATACACCGAACCCATACAAGATGAAGAGATCCCGTATAATATCACTCCACCCCTCGTCACGATAGCAGACATCATCAGACATCAACGAAACCGCCTGTATCGAAGGTTTAACGAGTTTAAATTCCCATCAGATATAAAATTGGAAGATCTAACACTAGCTGCCGGTGGACAACCAATACGATCTGTGGTGATTACCACCTGGAGATCTGGATCTACCTTTCTTGGGGATGTACTCAATGCGGTACCAGAAAATTTCTATCACTATGAACCGCTCCTCGACTACGGAATTGTACAAATACGCGGCCCCCGTTGGCCGAATCTGCGATAAATAATCTAAAGCGATTGCTCAAATGTGATTATTACGATATGAACAATTATTTAGAGTTTGGCAGGGAACATGTTTTCTTGTTCACACATAATTTTCGGCTGTGGAACATATGCGAACAATATCCTATGTATTGTTGGAATTCGACTTTCCTCAGCGAAGTTTTGTAAACTTTTTCCTTTTCAATCAATGAAAGTAGTTCGATTGAGACTGAAACTCGCCGAAGAATTACTTAAGGACGAATCGTAAGTGATAATAATTATTTTCCCATTAAGATCAGTTATATTTCAAAGTGATTTTATTTTACAGATTGAATGTAAAAGTATTATTACTAATTAGAGATCCAAGGGGTACGCTACAATCTAGGAAGCATAGGGACTGGTGTCCCGGGGCCCCAGACTGTGATCAACCGAATTTGCTCTGTGCCGATATGGTATCTGATTATAGTGCTGCAGCTTACTTACAAGAGAAATATTCAGATAGATTTAGGTAAGCATTTATCAAAATGTTTGTAATTTATTGGGGTATTTTGGTCCAAATATATAACAGTCTTAAAAGAAAATTCTAATAAATGAAGAAATCACAATGGGATTTGTACCTATTAGTTTAAGCCTGGTACTAATTACTTTAATCAGATAGAATCAAGTTGTGGATTATTGGAAGCGCTTATAATCGATTCTTAGTAGGGAGAGATGAGGAGTTCACGGTCCACCTCCCTCCAGCGGCGGTTGTCGTTTAACAGGCCCGTTCCCGTTCTCAAAAATATTTAACTGCTTGAGAGGTGGAAACAACTACCTTGTTTCCAGTTTTTTTAATTGATAGAAAAATTATATACATATATATATACCCTGTGTGTTTTCATGTTTTGTGATGCTGGTCTGCTTGGTCAGAAAAAAATTCAAGCACATTTTTACATTAAAAAATCAAGGTCGTCATGACAACTGAGAAAAACATTCCTGTATTAAACGAAACAAATAATTGACACATTTTTGCGAAATTTTAACATACATACTTGTTATCATTCTCAAACCAAACGAATAAAAAAGTAGGAAAATATCCGCTAATGATATATATAATACATTCTCATCACTCCAGAGCAAAACATAAAGGCTTCATGGGATTCTTCCACTTCACTTTATTTTTCGCAAGTTGTTTCAACCCATTTTTGGCGTACATACTTGCTCGCAGTTTATTGAATAGCAGATTATTTCATTGTTTTACGAATTGCTGATGAACATGAGATCGCTTTAACGCATTCCCCAACGATTATTCTTAGAATTAAAAGACTCATGACCTCATTGACAGGTTTATTATTTCTAAGATGGATCGAGTGTTGTAAATCGCCGCTTACCCTTTCGGGGGAGTCCTACATTTAGGGGGAAAAATCGCCCTCGAATAATTCGTTCAAGTACGCGCTCCTAATAAAAATAATCAAGTTTCGATGAAAGGTGATTTAAAAACGTTTCAATGTTGTATGAATGTGCATGCCGCGACTTTATAGCTTTCAGAATTTATTGTGTAACACGCCAATTATATTTAACTTATTACTTTACAGATTTTTAAAGCAAAGTTAACAAAAGCTCCCGCGGATTTGTTTAGAAAATCGCGAGTGAATCAACATACATTACGTAACGTAAATGACATTTCATTGCTGCTGTTTATTATTAATTCCGATTGATGTGTTGTATCTTTTGATAAAAAGACGAATTTGGTACGAATTTAGATATTCTCCTAAACTCCTTAGTACAAGTATATCTACCAGTAGAATTGATAATCTTCAAATTACATCTTCCGTTTACTGCTATGTGATCTTAATTAAAATAATCACCAAGGTTTAGAAAAAAGTAACAAAGAAAACCGTTCTAGTTTCTATGTATATATATGTGGGGATTACAATGCTTAAAATGTTTATGGAACACTTAACTAATTACGTACGGATATTTGAGATAAACTTGACATACGCTTATACATATTTGTTTAAAAAGTAGCGATTAAATCGCCCGGCCTATGTTCCGTAAATCATTAGCAAACACTTTTCCTTATCATTGAGTTTGATTTCCAAGGGTCTCGGAGGAACTCACAGTTCCCAGTTCTTTGAAAATTAATTTAAAAAAGCATTTGTCATGAATTTAGCCAGTCTCCTAAACTTCTTAAACCCAAATTGGCAACTTCTAAATTCGGTTGTTTCTTGAAGTATTGTTACGCCATTTTAATAAGAAACAGAATCCAAAAATTGAATTGTCAGGGATTGGACAAAGATAATAGCGCAGAGTTGGTGTCGTTTTCACTTTTGGAGGTGTATGTTTATATCTTTAGACAAATTTTGACTCTCGTGTAGAGACTTTAACAGTTTCCACTATTATTTAACAATCTGAAACTATACAACTTCTTGTTATTGGAAAGAAAAAACAACGGTGAGGTAATTCTCATTTTCCAAGGCATTTTATTGCTTGAGAACATTTCGATTTCCAAGCAGATTGAAAATTTCCCGTGAAAACTTTAAGAGCGTATTGTGTTGTGAAACACACACATTTAGCTAGGTTCTAAACATTGATATCCCAAACGTGCATATCTTCAAGATTTTTTTAAACTAATAACAATGCGATTTAACGAGTCCAATTTCCAAAGTCTTGTATATGGACGTTTCGAAAATGAATAGAGTTTAAGACCAATTTGTGTGTTAGAAGTCATTTCCGAGATAGATATATCCTCAGAATTTTTGAACTAATATGAGTAAAAAAACAAGCTTAATTCATATGATTCTAAACACAAATATCTCGGACGTGTACAGAGATATCTTAACACTTTTAAACGAACATGAATGTAATTTAGCTGGGTTTATTTTAAAATTGTTTTTATGCTGATACCTCTGAAATTGGGAATCAGTAGGTTGGAAAGCGATGGAGATTTTATAAAAATGTTAGTTGAACAAATCGTCAATTGGAATTGGAAGATCATCCGATATAGTTTGATGATTTCAATACAATTTTCATTCGTATGTTTGATGACGAATCCTGTTTCTTACTCGTTCTTTTTCTTTATTTATTTTTTCTTCAATGTTGATATGAAAATAATTTAATAATTACCTATGCGATGATCACATCGTACGTATGTATGTAGTTGTTGAAACCTTGAATAGTTATCCGTTTAAGCATGAAGAACGTTTGCAAAATCGACCTGTTTCGGAAAATTAATACATAAGGAATCTCATCGAAGCTCGTCTCTGCTTAATTTATATTCGATGAATCACTCTAAGAAAGGATGCAATCTCTAAGAATTCCTCTTTTAGCTCATCAATGTTTTTTTTTCTATCTTAGTCGTTTGTAGAACTTGTTAACATCGAGTTTCTGTTTGTCCTGTTATTGTTACTACGTTAGGTAATTAAATGCGAGGTATAGACAATTGTTATTGAACAAAGTGCTTTCGATGCGAATCATCAAGGATGTATTTTAATCCCTAATCCCATTGCGTATGTTTGTGGCTAAAATTGTAAAAGAATTGACGGAATTATATAATATATATTAATTTTTATCTCGCAGGATATTTACATCGTCTCTACTACTTCGGTTTAGTTTTTTGATTAAGATAGATACGAGAGATTGTTGTTATCCCTTGGCATCTTCGTCGCATTAACCTCGAATCATAGATACATACAAACAAATGTATTTATGTAGTTCAGTCCGAATTTATTCGTGTGATTTGATTTATAACGAGACATAAATGATGATAGCGAATAATTTTGAACGCGTTACAAAATCGAACGTATTTTTTTGACATACATACGTAAGTGCGACTGATATAATGGTACTACTACTACGCATTACTCACACCCATTGCTTCTTCTTTTTTTGTACGAGCCTCTTTGTACATGTACAAAGATCGGAAAAAGATCTTTGTACGCGAGATTTTTAGTTTGTACAACATAATAATAGTAACTTAACTACTCAAAAAAAAAAAAATCTTGACAATGACGCTAAAAAAACCTTTGTACGGAGCCAAATATCTTTGTCTCGTACAAAAAACAGTGCTCACACCTCATTTGCAAGATTTTATTGATAATCCTTCGAACCTAATCCGCGGTGCCTAAAACGGATTTTCCGAAGATTTGGAAATAATTATGGTTTGTAAGTCGTTTTTTTGAAAGATAATTTTAAATGATAACGCGGTTATAAGAGATATTATTCCGTAATTGTTCTAAATTTTATTATATTTAATTACGGTTTATTCGGTAAGGTACGGTTTGAAAATGCTTGCTTCGTTGTTAGCGAAACACGTGTCACCGGATTTAATTAACTAACTGTGTAGTGAGAAATTTACCGATGTGATATGTAGAGTTTGTCATTACTAATACGGCAAATTTATTTAAAAGATTATGTGAGGTAAAACTAAGTCGATGAGTGTAAAAGAAATTCATTGAAAAAAATGGGCAAATCAAAGTATTGTTTTGGACACAGTGAATTATGTAACGCTAAAATATAATTAAAAACGCGTGGTCGTCGAACTCCTCACTACACACAGGCCGTGAAAGTAAAGAAAATGCGTACTATCAAAATAAATCACTTGACCCTTGACATATGGCTTTCTCAAAATTGTAAACATTCACCTTTAATTTGCAATCACATGTTCGAAAAGTGTCGACAGATATGATTTACAGCCGGTATGGTAAAAGAAATACCAACGATTTGACCTTGCTCCAGACATGACCCGAATTTTGCTAGCGTTTACGTTTCTACGTCTAAAATATAAACATCGCAATTTGAACTTATACGAGGCCAGTGATTCATAAAGTCGTCTATGGGAAACTTTAATACTAAAAATAATAATTAAGACTTTCCCGTGCTTTCCTGCGCTAACCCTTTCATTTCTTCTCGAATTTTTCTCTTTTTCTTTCCTATCTCTGCAACTCTCTGTACCCAAGTTCTCCTAGGTCTGCGTTCTCGTTTCTTTTTACTTCCAACGCCTATATAGTTATCCTCTCCTTATCCATACGTTGTACATGTCTAAACATGTCAGCTATCTTTGCTCTGATTTTTTTATCTATTGGTTCCCGATATATATTTTAGAGAATTGATGAAATTTTGGCAAAGTACATAATATTTAGTACAATGGACAACACAGAGCCTGCCCTGTTGGGATCTCCCTTCTAACTAACCAACACCATCAGATTTTTAAATGTTGACTTAATCTTTTATTCCCCATCGGTTTTTTATTTAGTGACCAGCTAACATATTAAATAATATAATTTAATTATTCTCTATACTCATGAATAAAACAGGCTACATCTGTCATATATTCATGAGAATATTGTTTTAAAATCAAAGTTAATTTTTTCTCATAATTTCGACAATTAAATTTTGAATATATGGATGCGCAAATAATGTATTTTTAATACATTGGTTTTCACTATTTTAGCCATTATAAAACAAATATGTTTTGTAAAATTGTAATGAATCGCACGTGTCGGAAAAAATTTTTCATTCATAATTAGCGAGACGCAGCAAAAGTATAAAAGTGCAAATGTATTGTTAAAATTGCAACGGAAAAAGAGGATAATGCGAATGGAAGGAAATTACATCAGCATTTCAGTGGCCTTGCTTATATTGCGCACTTTTTATATTGAATCCCTTTGGTACTTAGCGGTATGAAAAACGGAAAAGAGGAAAAATAATAGAAGGAAGTAATCAAAACGAATTTTTTTGCGAACTCCAATTATTTCAGAATGTTATATGGTCAAAAATAATGGTGGGTTTTAGATTTGTCAATTATTAGATAATTCGAATTTTTCTTGCTACTTTTATTATAAAAATTAAATCGCAGCAGCGAAGGGTATTACGCCCTGGCTTCCAACATTTTCAGATAAGATTTTATTCCTTGTTGATCCACGCGGAAATGTTATCTTGGTTTTACTTAAGTAAATAAACGCGATAGACACAAGAAATTGATAGGAGTGGACTGTGTTCTTTATTGAAACCGAATACCTCCATTTTACAAAGAAATAAGCAAGCACAAATTTTTCATTAATTTTGGTCTGTATATCCGGTGACGTCCTGTACATTCGCCGAAAATATAATTGCTGTCGCCTACAATACTTACGTATAATTACGTAATTCTATTAGGGATAATGCACTTATTAAATGACAAAATCGAAGATAACACGGATCATAGATAACAGATGTATTGAAAGGGTGTTAACGATTTGATATATTTTTTAAAACTAATACAAAAAATAAAACAAAGATGATTGAAAGATATGACATTATATCACATCGGTGAACACTTCACCACACAATTGTTTAATTAATAAATTCTGTGACACGTGTTTTGCTAGCTCTAAGCAAGCATTATCACAATATTAAACCGAATGAACAAGTATCTCACAGTTCTAAAAGCATGCATATTTTACTGCTACTTTTACTGTATCCGTGTGTGGGGCGTAAAAATATTTCTCGTTCGGAGAGGGCTAGTAAAGCCTGTCCGTCATAAATGACCCTTATAAATAACACGTCAAGTGGACGGTCAGAAAAAGTACCTGCTAAAGGCACAATCTGGTTCGAATCATACTTAATTATTCAATTATAATAAACGTAATAAGGCGGAATGCTGAATCGGGCCACTGTCACGATTTATATGCTTTGCGATACTTGACGAATATATCCTACCAGAACGGTAATGTGCCACATGCACTTTAAATCATGTAGCTATCATATATGCTTTATCGCACTCACTACAATGAATTTTATAGATGCCCGACCGTTGTTGCAAATCTGTTTTGTCTTTCCAACTAGCGTGTCACCGAATTTATTATTTAAACAATTGTGTGGTGAGGAGTTTACAGATGTGATATAGGGTCAGTAAATACACCACAATCCTTGCAATCACTATCATTGAAAGGTATACAGAAACTAAAATACTTCGTTTTCCAATTTTTCAAGTTATAAAAGAAAATTGTTTTTCGCCTGGCGTTGTAGGCCTAACCCGTGGAACGGAGGGTTAACAAGTTTTCTATCATTTCGTACATAATTTTATAGCAAAAGTATTACTGCATTTTCGCGGGAATTTTTAGCCGTTAAAGTCACCGTAATTTTAAAAATATTCCATTTTTCTTAAGTGGGAAACCCAAGTTTGGAATGTAAGTATTTGGTAAGTCATCCTGGTCGTAGAAGTCATAGGGTTTCGATAATAATAAAAAAATTACGATGCTTCGATGTTTCGATTTCTCTTCTGGAAGAAAATCAATGCTCCCTGTTTTTAAGCGGAAAAAAAAAATTGTCATCGATTTAGATATTTTCTCAATAGTTTATTTCGATGAGGAGTGCTAAGTAAACGTTCTTATCTGCTTTCGATACTTTAGACCGGGCACATTACATAAAGTTATAATTTTCTTTCCTAAGCTTTCTTGCTATCTTTGAATTCAAAGGTCATACTGCCTATGTCAATAAATTAAGCCGTATACTTAGGACTTCTTGTGGAATAAATTATACAAAATGAGGAACTTCGACATGCATTTATTCATTTAAACATTGTTAAGCACTTGTAATTCAAATAACTAGTTGTCATTGCAGAAAAAGTCCTTTCTTGGAAATCGTTTCGTAAGCTGTTCTGGCCGCAAGAACCACCGAGTTTGGATGAACAATAATTAAATTTAATAACTCCCCTCTACCACTTTCAGGTCAATCAAACAACAAATCGTGGGTTAACAGCTATATTTTCTGAACGTTAAAATAACGTTTTCTTATAAAACATAATAAATTATTTCTAGTTGGTATGTGCATGTGGGTCTTCACACTATTTAGAATTTTTATGAGATACGGCAATCTTAACTTTATTAGAGATTACAAAGTTAAAAATTCGTATCAATTTGTTTGTAAAGTAAAGTAAAGTTCACCAATCACAATGCATTACGTGACTTACGTACGTTGCCTAAATTGCTAGAAAAATGTTAGCTTATCATGAATTTCATTTCTTTCGTCATAAGATTCTGAGGAAAAGTCACTATTCCTACTTCTTTTGTTGAGTTGAGAAAAGTAGAATTGAATTTTACACGAACTTAGACATTCTCCTAAATGTCCTTATCAAGGTATATTGCTCAATTATTCGTTTAAACATTTATTAAGCCATTCAATTCTTTCGGATTATGATTAATTAATCCCTTTTCTGTCTTAGTGATGGATCGATTCCCTTTTTCTAGTATTTTCTTTCTTTTTATAATTTTCTATGCGTCTTCGCTGCATTTTTCAGTTTCCTGCATTCTTTTCTGTCCATGCATCTTGTTTTATTACTTCTTACTTCTAGTGGTTTCCAGTTTGTAATTCTATTTATTATCTGGGGTAGCAGGTCTTCTGGATAATATGATATGGTGTATTCATTCTAGGCGTTTTGTTTTTGAGCGCCTCAGTTTGTTTTCTTCCATTAACCCTTCTACCTCCTTATTTGTTTTCCGTTTTCTTTCTTCTTCAATTGTTACATTCTGGTCGAATACTATTCTTATTATTTTCCTTTCCGAAATTCTTAATTATTCTTGTCCTTTCTGGATTAGCATCTTTATTTCCATCGCGTAGGTGACGATTCGTCTGATTAGTGTCTTATAAATCTTTAATTTTTGAAGTTGTTGATATCTTTTTGTCTTTAAGCAGTCTCTTATTTGCTCCCAATGCTCGGTTTCCCTTCTCTATTCTGTGTTCTCTTACCATACCTGCTACTGATTATCCTATCCTTATCCTGAGATAATCAAATGTGAAATCAATGATTGAAATTTGTAGTTCCCTTTAATTATTTCCATACACATATTTTAATTTTTTCTTCGTTTATTTCTAGCACCCACGTTTTTTTGCTAGACCAGTTTAGTTCTTCTCAAAATTCCTTCTAAGACCAAATTGAAAAGGATTGAGGAGATTGGGTCACCTCGTTTTACGCCTACACTGTTTTTGATAATTTGATAATTAATTCAGATGTTATTTTTTTGGTATTTTACTTGTGCTTAGGACACTCTTTTATCCGTTTTCTTCTCTATGTCGGCGTGATTATTCCGGTGCACTTCTGACAAATTTGTTGTATTAGTAATTCTATTTTTTGTGTAATTCTTCTCCAAACATTCATACAGTAAGCCTGCTCATAATCTCTCTTCTCCTGCTGTCTTATCGTTACGTGTTCTTGTTTCTATTTGAATTTCTTTTTCTTTTGTGAGGTATTCTATCCGTTCTTGTTCCTCCTCTTTCTGGTTCCCCATCTCCACCCATTTCTTTCCTCAGTCTAGTCTGCTCTTCTTCACTCTTCAGAGTTGTTCCTTTCAAATCTTTCCGATTTCTTGAGGCTTATACTCTGTGTTTCCTTCCTCGTTCTTTATGCATCTTACCGTTGAATGCTTTGGTTTCCTGTACAGTTCCTTCAGTTTGTGTTGTCTTCTGTGTCTAGTTCTAAATCTTCTAGGTTCTTAGTCAGCAAGTCGTTTTTTCTTTTCCATATATACATATTAAAGTGGCAAATGACTTGTAAGAGAACATTGTAATGTTACACGAGCAAAATATATATGTAATCAGTGCCGAGAAGCGAGCGTGTTCCATTATTGAATGTAATGTTCATTGCGACCATTATAATATAATGTTCTGGTCAAATCAGTCGCTGCCTTTGCGTTTGCAGTGTTTGCACCATTTCTGATTTCTGCGTAGTCATTTTTCGTATCCTCCTTGTTTGTATTTATCCACCTAATCCGTGTTATGTTCTTCTTGATCCAGACTCATCGCTTTCTCTATCATACCACTCCTTTTTCCTTCCGAGTAATATTTTCGCTGCGCTTGTAATGGTTTTCTTAATTTCATGCCGCATTTCTTCAATATCCGTTTGTTATGGCAACCTTTACGCCATCTCAATAAAAAGCAATCATCAACTCTTCGTTAAAACGTAATAAAAACCATTTTAATTTCCATGTATGTGTATGTGAAGACTTACACCTATTAGAATTGTTATGGAACACACTAAAGATGCTTAATTTATTACTTGCAGTTTTTGTAGACATAGTTGGAAGTTTATTCGAAAAATCGCAAGTAAATTACAATGTATTACTTGGCCTACATTGCGCGAATTTGTAAAATTTGCTTGTCATTAATTTAGATTTTTCATCATGAGAGTCTGGGAGAAAGTGACTGGTTCCAGATTTTTTAGGTTGATAAAAAAGAAACGTATTTAGATATTCTCTCAAGCTTCCTAGGCGAAAAAAATTGTTAGACATTCTCTCAAGCTTCGTAGGCGAAGTACAACTTCACTACACACTCATCCGTGTAGGTATTATTGTGTAATCTTTAAATGAAAATCGTGATGCAAAATCTTAAGAAATAAAAAAAAAAGTTAATAGAAAGTATGCCTACGTAGAAGAGGGATCGGCATGCAATATTGTAAAGTGAAAGATGATTCAATGGAGAATATATCAACTTCGTACGATGGAGAATATCGTATTTATTTCACCATCGTCTCATTTTTTTAAAAATTTTTATCCACGCAGGAGTTTCAGTTGGGAAAAAGTTGAAATTTAAACTTTGGGAGTGGACACAATTTTTTACATATTTGTTATACAAGGGAATATTTTTAGAAAAAAATGGCAATACTTTGATCTTGAATTGAATTGAGAGCATCGAAATGATACACATAAGATTTTTCTCCCGTCTTCTAAGCGATTTTCAGTAAGGATGAGAACTGTGAATGTCCGTCACGGCCATACCGATTCTATCTTCTGTTTGCCATTTATTACAATGAAGCTTAATCCGCTGGTACGTCGTTTAGAAATAGTGAAAATTTATTATTATTCGGAGCAGCTTAGTCGTCGTGCGATTGCAAAGTTTGGCTCGTAATATACTCTACGCGATATCAAAACATCCTTGAGACAAAGAAAGTATTGCTGCTGTTGAGCGGGTGTCCGTGAAAATCAAAATTTGTTGATTCCACGCTGTTCCCAATAATTCAGCTGTTTGTGACCTCCACATGACGTATCTTGCTAAAGGATCTTGGTCTGTATCCTTACAGAATCCGGTTGTTGCAGGAAGTGAAACCAAATGACCATTTGTTGCGTTGTAGATTTGCTGATTTTGGTCGTGAACACCTTGCCACTGATGGTCATTCTTATCGCAAAATCTTGTTAAGCGATGAAGCTCACTTCTGACTCAATGGCACATTAATAAGCAAAAATGTCGTGCATGGAGTTATGAAAATGCACTGGTGATGTATCAGATTCAATTGAATCCTATTGACAATTTATTCCATACCGGATAAGAAAATTATATCACATCCTCATAAAGTGATTGTGTGGTGTGCTTTACACACGTCCACTGATTGTTTTCAAGATCAGGCCGGAGCACTTGTTACGATGAATGGCGCATTTAATCGATCAATGATAAATGACTTTTTCTTTCCAAATTTGCATAATGTTGGTCTGAACGAGATAGGTTTCAACAGGCTTGTGTTACGTGCCACATCTCCATCGAATCCATCGAATCCATCGACTTATTAAAACGGAAATTCAACGATTTCTCAACGTTCGTGTGATCTGACACCATTGGATTACTTCTTGTTTGGATATTTGAAGTCAGAGGTTTATACAAATAAACCGGCAAAAATTGACTAAGTTAAAGTCAATACAACTCTCGGTACCGGCGAAATAACGGTCGATTTATTGGAAATAGTAACCAAAAAGTTTGTCCAGAGTGTGCGTTACGTAACCCGTAGTCACGAGGCCTATTTAAATGAAATAGAGCACTATCCCTCTTTTCAATAATAATAAAAAATATATATATTCCTGCAAATTAGTGGTTTCATTTACGTTCAAAGAAATTTTTTTCTATGTTCAGAAGACAGAAGAAGGAAAATTCTAATTTTTTCAATTCCCTTTTTCCAAAAAAATATGTCTAACATGGAAAAATTTGCCGGTTACCTCAAATACTAATCAGTTAACTGCAAAAGGTTAGAAACTTACAACTAACTAAAGATATTAGGACATCTCGTTAACACGCCCCACATACAAAATACAATGCGTCGTAAAGACGTTATATTCTACGATTAACCTGTCATGTGATACGGCAAAAAGAAGAAGAACGAACGGTGTCAAGTTCATGCACTTCTTAGCGGTACCAAAAGAAAGTTTCCCAATAAAAACAGTTATTTCCGTTAGATCTCACGCCTAAGGTAATTAGAGCCGAAAATGTATCGTTCCGTTTAATTTCCTCGAGTATTTCGAGATAATTCCAGTTTGATATTAAAATTAATACTAATATTTGCTACTGTTTAAGTAGCGGTGATGGATCTCCAATCTCAAGTGTGGCGATTTCTAGATGAGATAAGATTGAGATTTTAATGACTCTTTACGTGTTTCCGACGTTGTTGCATATATCATTTAAAAGTATCTACTTCCTTATCGTTGCACATTTTTGAGATAAGTCAGATTGGTATCGGTCGCGCTAAAAATATATTGTCGCGGTGACGATGTTAACGACCATGCCCAATAAAAATTAAAAAGACAAACTATAAGACAGAGTCGAACAATACAGAATAGAAATAAGAGTTGTTTGTTTATGATTTATTTTAATTTATATTGTTCATTAGATTTAATACTTCTAATCGAGAAATAAGAACACAAAATGTAACAATGATTTCGGCAATAAACACATCTGTTACGGTTTACTCTCTAAAGATGCTCTATTTTCCCAATCAAAAAATTAGGCTACCTAATTTTATCTTGGAGTCAGCTGAGCTCATAGAGTATTCGTCCCCTTGGATATACACTACCGTCCATATTAGTTCGGACATTTAATTTATTTTTTTAAATTATAAACTTAAATGAAATTTATATAATCATATAAGAATAAGAATAATTCTTCTAGTTCTTTTCGGCTAAAGAACCTCCTTTTGCACGAAGGATGGCACTAATAATTCTAGGCATCTAGGCCCTTTGAGGATGATACAGGAAATGCAACGACAGTAACATTTGAACCACATCTTGATATCCTCAACACTTTTGTAGCAGAACAACTTCAAAACTTTCCCGATCTTCATAATCCTCGGTTTCAGCAAGATTGAGCCACGGCCCATACGGCCAGAGCGTCAATGGCGGTCGTTCGACAGCTCTTTGGTAACCACGTGATTTCACGGTTTGGTCTCCAAGATCATTTGTCGGTGTAATTTTTTCGTCTTGGGCCATCTCAAAAGTAAAGTGTACACCGCACACCCAATGGCAATCCTCGAGTTGAAAACGAAGATTCAAGAAGAAATCGCTCCAGTTCCTATGGAAGTGTTTCATAGTGCCATGCAAAATCTCAGCGTTCGCTTACGTGTGAATGGCCATCATACTATGGACATTGTTTCTAGACATTTAATTTTTTTATGGCTTAATGGCACGGAATTTACTTTTTGTTTTCAACAATAAAACTTGTAAATTCAATTTACTTACTTTTGTGAAAGTTACTTCAAAATTTTCCTTGTACCACCTTGATGCGCTGCCTTCCAGGTGTTTGCACAAGAATACTGCATCTAATCACTTGGTATACGTAGCACTTATTTCACAAATGATCTGCTTACTCGTAATTCACAATAGATATTAATTTCAAAATTACAACGCGTAGTACAGCAGGGATTGGGGATTACGGAATATATCTGCTTATCCTGGAAGAAACAGGTACAGGTATTTTATAAGCGTTGCGTTCCTGTGTTATTAAGTGTACATTAATGATTAACGCTTTTCCCGGGAAAATAGTACCTTATAACAGTAATGGAGATGTACTAACGCTCCACGAGGGAGCAAGACCTGCAAAGAATAACATTTCTTTGCTGACACACCCGGTTGCCGCATACCGTAACCATTCTGCAATGCTACGTGGAGATGTAGTGAGCGTCACGCTTTAAACAACCCTTGTTCACAATCAACCCAGAGTCAAATTATTCCTATATAAAACATGTATTTAATTCGTATTCTATGCACTCTCCAAGCTATCCGAGCCATTTGCTAACCCTACTTATCTTCGCAAGAAGGAGAAATACAATAACCACAATTTAGGTTACATTTTCTAAAAGTTAAACATCCGAATTTTGATGAAGCAAAAGAAATTGGAACATAAATACTGACGTAATAAAACCTTAGCCACGTTTTAACCACATCTTATTTTCCAGAGCGATTCGATACGAAGATCTCTCCCTAGACCCGTACGCGCACGTTGAAGATCTCTTCAAATTCTTCGGTTTACACTTCCACAGGAAGGTCGTCAAATTCCTGGATTCGCACACGAAGATCAATTCGGGAGGCGTATCGAGCACGTTCAGGGATTCGAAGAACGCCCCTTTTCATTGGCGTATGGATCTTAACTTTTCCGAGGTGCAGTACATCGAGGAGAATTGCGTGCAAGCGATGAAACTATGGGGTTACGTCAAGGCGCAGAATGAGACTCACTTGCGCGAGTTCAGTCCTGTCACTTCGTACGTAATAGAATAACTCAATTTCTCTCCCCTGAAACTGAAGACGATGGTCCCGTTTCCGTAATATTCGCGCGATATCTGTGGTATTTATTTTTAAATTTTTTATTTATTATGATTTATTTAGCTCCAGATTTACGACGGTTCCAACAAGCGTTAATAACAAAAAAGGAGAATTGAGGTATCGTTTTGGTTAAATTTGTACTTAATCGCGGGGGAAATTCGGATGTGATGATGTTGGTTGATATTTTGTGCAGCTTGGAATAATATTGGTGTCTTTCCATTTATTTCTGTATGGAATGATTTATGTGAAATGACCACAGTAATTTTGGTGTGAGATTCAGTTCGATTTTTGACTGATCAAATCGGTTCATTCCATACAGTTTTTTGACTTTTTAAGGCTGCTTACAAATATAAAATTGTGATTGTTATTTTGGTTAGACTCTAACAAGAAATTGTGTAATTTTCGTGTTGACGTTGTGCAAGAGGTGTATAACTGAGCCTCGCCAATGTTTGGAACTTGTTTAGTGATAGTTGGACGATGACGTAAACATTTATGGGGATTTTTCTTTTCTTTATATAGAAAGAGTATATATATATATCATATATATTATATTTCTTATTGGGGATATAATTACAAATTTTACGCCGGAATTATTTTACCTTACTTCGTTATTTACAATATTTTAATTTTTTTACGATACGTATGCTTTATTTAAACCTTACCCGGTTCTTGCCCATATTTTCTCTTATTTATATTATAATGCTTTACTAATATCGTACGTAATTTGAAGACTTCTTTGTGTAAGTTAAAAAGAACTGATTAACTAATTTACGATGATTTTTTTAGAAACTACTCGCTTTTCGAAGACGATTGACGTTTACTTTTTCTAGAATTTTGCTCAATCGTGAACGATGCATTTTTTACGCGAGACACATGTGTTCTATATAGTTATATTATTCGATTATTCTAATATTTTTCCGTTAAAATATTTCCGATCGACGCTGCAGAATGGAATTTTTCGACTGATCCCGTGAAATCGCGTTTTAAGTTATAAGTAGAGTTAGGCGGCCTCCCACTATTAAACTATGCGTGCAGTGGCGTTCTCGCTTACGATCAACCTCCAGTTCAATCGGCCACGCGATATTAGAGGTAAATTTGGTAACAATAATGGGGTCAAATTCCACCACCCTAATCGCCTAATTCTAGGTATAAGTAAGGGGCGGCAGAAAATATTTTAAAATTTTTAAAATTATTTAAATGTAAAACTGACCAAAGAGAAGCAAGACAGGGTTGAAAATTCTAGGAAGCAAAAATGTTAAAAATTGGCGGCCTGCGGTAACAGAAGTCCAAGATATTTCCGATTGCTTACTCTGTATGATTTTAACACGTAGTCCCTACGTATAGAGTGAGTAACTGGAAGTGTTTACCACGTGACTTGTTTTGTTTTTGTGAGAAAGAGTGAGATGTCGATAGTAACAGATTTGACAGTAAGAGTTAAAAACATTAACTACACAATTCTGAGCTCAGTACAACTTCTGTCTGTATCCTATTTCCAAAATGGGTCATAAATAAACTGGGCAAATATGCGGTATGATGAGTCATCTGTCCTTTGTCATCTGTCATATAATATTATATCGTGGAAAGGACAGATAACCTATCATACCGCATATTTTCCCAGTTTAGTCTACAGTAAAAGTTTCTTTTCCGATAATGGACAATACTTTTTTCATCTGGTGGCGATAGATACACTACGAACGAAAAAACTGATAAGATGAGAAACAGGCAGGGTCGGAAACCCTAGAAAATAAGAAATTTTATATTTAGGGTCTTCAGTACTGCCAACCTCGAAAACTTCTCTCGCTCACTTTGTACTGCCTTCTATTTACGTATGTCGAATAAACTGTGATTGGCTGTTGTAGAGGCAAATTATGGAGTATCGCTGATTGTGGGAGGTACCAAAAATAATTTCGGCCGATCCTTAGTTATAAGAGAATGAAGATAAAAAATGACGCATTTGAAGAGGTTTTAACATATATTTCGACAATTAGGTTGTCACCTTCAATGAACCAACACTATATCTTATCGGTAAACTCCTTACCACACAATTATTGAATTCAATCCAGTGACAAGTGCTTCGCTAGTAGCGAGGCCAGCATGTCAATAGTCTATAATAAGAGCATACACTAATGCCTCCTGCTAATAAGCTATAGTGCATTTACAGATCCACCCATCATGGGATGAACAACGAAAGTCTCTATTGGGCACCAAATTAGTTCTTGGTTTACCTTTTACGAGACGTAATTCCTTTATATTACACTGGTGACGGGGCAATTTATTTGTCAAAATACATCTTTAATGCTTCTTCAAATCATTTTTCGTAGAAAGTTTTATTTTTCACCTTTCTTTCTTTCTGTATTTATTACCTTTCAAAATAGCAACGGAACAAATATTCGTATTAACGAACAAAGATACTTAAAAAATTAGCATCACGCACAATTTTTTTTACACGTAAACATTCCAAATGACTTCGTAAACTCATCATGTAAGAACGCCATTTCTGCAGCTCGCGTTATCATCTTCCTATTTATAGTCAATTCGTTCTCAATCCGAAACGAGTCAATCTCGTCATCGACTTCGCTCGCGAAGATTACAAAGCAATTACGAGACACCGAGAAAGAACACAAGCAATTATTTAGATGCATATCTCAACGTAATCGCGATCTTTAAGTACGTACACGAAACTTTTATGTAGAGACACAACATTTACGATACACCTTGTATACCGTACATACATACATATACACACACACACACACACACCTCTCTTTTCTAGACGTTATTCGAAGTATATACATATACATACATAGCGTTGTGCCTTTTACACGTTGTTTGAGGTAGGCATTCACGTTAAATTAGCGCACGAACACACGTAAAGATACGATAAGATGGACGCCGCTAAATTTTTAAGGGTAGTCCATTGTGGTTTGCCTAGTTATATGTAGTAATAAGTATCTATTGGATAAGGTATGACCATGGTATTATTTGGTTGTCATTTCATTAAAAAAAAAAATTGGTAAACGGTGAAGAATAAAAGAGAAATTATAGAACGAACTGTACGTTGACAGACTCTACTGATAATAGCCGCAGCATATATTGTACGAAGTAAATTGGGCTGCGGTGTTAATTTTATAAGTAGCACCTACTTTACGATCTCTAATTAATCCAAAAATTAACCAAAAACAAAGTAATAAACCAAATTGGAAATTCATATTCATCACTTCGATATGAATGGTATTAACACGAAAGATTCTATTGAATAGAAAAACTGTTCTATTATGTAAATTTCTGCTACCCGGAAAGTCTATAGTAGAGACCACATCCGTTAGCAATTTACCCATACTGTGTTCATCCAACAGAAATAGTTAAGCCACTCCCAATAAATTTATACCAATGAGCGCAACAGACAGTTTACATGGTATAAATTAGTAAAAGCGCGGCAAATTTGAAATAAGCACATGAAAATTTAAATTCTTCCTTATTTATTCGCTAGAAAAATTATTTTTATAAAAAGTAGATATTTGATTCATTACTGAAACTGTTTTAATCAGAAAACTAAAATAATTATATATACATATATACTTTCATTCATCAAAGACTGTTTTTGATAAATGAATTAGTTGGTGGGGCACTGTCAAGACCTGGAAACGAAATGGCGTTTGACTTTGGCCAATTTGTCGCCGTAGTAGTGTATAGGTTGCTCTGATACGGGTTTTTAGACATACGACCAATAGAAACGTTTTATTCAAATATTGCGCGCTTTTTGTAGGGTGTTGCTTAACTATTTTTATTGGATGAACGGAGTGTAATACAATAGTTTCTTCTATACAAGTGGAGGTAACCGGTTAATGTAAGCACAAAAACCGATTCATGATAGCACAAAAGCATGTAAACCTTCTTGTACGCCGACCAATAATTGCATTGAGATTTTAAATGCGTATCGCATATCCCGCCGTCAGCCGCGCTTCCCAAGAGCTCTGAAAATTTCAAATGGGTTGCGGTGGGAGCAGTTTTTCTATTGAAATTAATAAATTTTAAAATTACGTTGATGCTATCATTTAGTACTCTTCAAACAATTAAAGACCTGTCTTAGCTTTCTTTTAATATCTCCAATAGTTTTCGAGATAGTTGTATCAATTTCAAGGGGTAGTATTTTTGTTAGAGCCCCCTTCATTCCACTAATGGGCGATTCCGTCAATGAAAATAAGTGCAATAATCTTACATTGGATCCCGCTACAAATCCACAAAATTTCAATTTTTTGGGAAGCTCAAATTGTCGGTGTTCCCTTGTAACTGGAGAGACCGATGCTTTTGCGACCCGCTTTTAGTTTAATGATAGATGATCAAATTTAAATACAATTCTTGCCAACCGTGCTAGGGGCTTCACGTGCATTTGTGCTCTCGTACACCAGCCGCCCCTGTATACAAAGGAACTTTCGGTGAAAGTATTAAGGGAGTAAACGTTAAAAAGGAGAAATCTTTACCCGGTGAATTTAACAGTGAAAACATCTCATTTTTTTGTAGACCAAAGATTTTGTTGAATGAAATTCTAGTTAAGTATAACATTTTGAAAGGACAAGTAAGGACAAGGATTAAGGGAAACGTTTAACCAGGTCCGGTTTTGTGCAAGCATACAAGCACAAAGGTGGCCGAACACAGAAGACTTAAAGGGCGGTATTACAAGACTTGGGGGCAGCTGAAATTAAATGGGAAAATGGCGGCTTCGCCTCTAGAACCGCCCTTGCGTTTAACAATATCGGTTAAATACAGACTTTCCAGGAGGTGCGAATGAAATTTATTACTAACTATACTGTCACCGCTACATGATGCCACAATCACATTTTGGGCTTCCAGAAGTAGATAATTTTTTAAATGCAATGCATTTGATTTCTATTACGATTAGCTTTTAAAGACGTAGGCTTACGTAAATACAATTACGATTTGTAATACGTCGAGACATAATAGGATAATGAATTTAAAAGGATAATTTCCGGACGTGTCGAGCTCTCATTGATCGAGAATTTCGGCGTTAAAGGAATCTATCCGACTAATAACGAGTACGTACACTTAACATTTTAAATAAGTAAAGTTACTTTCTTTCGATTCGTTACAACACTGATTTTGTATTCTGCTGGAAAAAGCACCGATTCCAGTTTGTAAATCGGTGGTCTTCTTTCACCACAGACGGTACAAAACTAAAATACGTAGTCATAGTATTTGAGTATAAGATTGTTAGTTATAAAATGTATGTTATATTATATGGTTATTTTTGACGTAAATGTTTTATTACCATACTTTATTTTATACTTGTTGAAATGGGGTTCATTTGAAAGCAGGATACTTTATTTTTCTTATTAGTGGGACTACAAAAATCGTGTGAAACTGATAAGCAATAATGAATAAGTATTCCCTATTTTAGAATCGGAGAACCGTTACTCGCATATAAACTACCTAGATGTAATTTTTATTCAAACTAGTCTGTAACCTGCTCTCTTTTGAAACATGATTTTTCTTCTGTGGTATTGCGTAAGTTGTATACCTTTTCACCATTATCATTTCATATTTAAATGTATTTACATTTTACAAATAAATCATATTTAGAAAAAGCAAAATCGTCTCTTTACTATTGTGCCATCAAGCCTACCAAGTGCAAGATCGGCTAGTTTATTTTATTGATGAATGAATTCAGGTAATGTACTCGCTTGTTAGGGTTATAAAATTCTTAATACTGATTGGCTAGTAGCGACGTCCAATTTACACAAAGCGCATAGTAGGATAATGCACCCACTAAATCCAGGATCGTAACATAAGTACTAACATGCTTTTAACCAGGGGTGGCTGATGATGTTTTTCAAGTGCTGCTGCAAGGATAGCATTGAAACTGGAAACTATTTTTAGTGTTAGATATCAAAGTATTTGTCTTTTCGATACTCTATGACATATGTGGAAGTTGCTCTATATTAGAATTTAGAAATCATTTATCTTAAATTAAGTTATGACTTTAATTTCAGGAGGCGATTCCGTGTCATGTTTTATGAGAAAAAGTTCATATAAACATGTGTCCTAACTCGCTTCGTTTTCCATAAATAGGGTGTCAAAGTTTTATTAAAAAATCTGTTTTTCTTTAAATTAATTACCGAAAATTACTTTCAACGATTTCGATGAAACTTGGTGTGCCTGTTAGCAATAACAACACGGTTCTTTTGATGTAATTAGATTTAAAATAATTCCAGTGGCGTCGCAGGTTCGTTGATTTTTATTGTAAAAATCATTGTACGCGATTGTTTTTTATCTTTTTATCAGATTAATTCAACTTTCTTGTCTCTCGAGTTTTTTTGTATGTCACTTTGTTTTTGAGAAAGAAATAAAAATATTCATTTTCTCTGATGCAATCGATTAGGATATTGTTTTCGATAAATTCGACGGACTTCTGAAGCATTTCCATCTACAAGGCCATGAATGAAATGCATTTGAGCTAATTTGACGTTGTTCATATTTACTTCACACGATATGATAGTGATTTCAGGCTAGAACAAAGGAAGCAAGTTAGGACACGTTTATATGAAATTTTTCTTATAAAATATGACAATCACCCCTGAAATTAAAGTCATTTAATTAACACCTTTATATCAGGATTGTGTAGAATACCTACAGTGACTATTCACGTGTTTACTATTATACACTTGTGCCAAGATAGTAGTAACAAATCCAGCTAACGAACCATTCCAAATTAGGAAGAAGAAGTACGCGATATTTTATGCGAGTTGATAATCAGAATTCTTAAATATGACCCCCCTCCCCACATACATCACAATACGTTTAAGTTCACCCGCCCACACGAAGACCAGAGTTTATTGAGGAAAAACGTCGTGTTTAGATGAAAGTACAGTAACTATTACTTTGGACTACAAACAAAATGTTATTGATTATTGGAAAAGTGGAAAGAAAATTTGCTTATCTCCATCTACCGTGCAGAATAAATACAGGAAGGTCCAATCAGTCTCGCAGGGGAAGACAATTTCACATATCCCGTAATGCGACCATGTACAAAGTAACACAATTTCTGCAACAGCACCTGTCGTTGATTCGAACATAAGTATTGAACTAAAACTCTACTACTATTCCGTAATATTTATTTCTAACACTACAAGTCATATAAATAACCACGTTAAATAAATTAGGGTACGATATAAATAACAGTCATCAAAGAAGTCCTATAAAAAATCGTAAAAATCATGGAAAAATTCCTTACAAATTCGCTAATAAAAAATACATCTCGTCCAACCGTTAAACGTAAGAACACTAAAAGTTGAAACTATCACCCTCTTAAAGCAAAATAATCAGTCGTTTTTGATTACATCGAAATAACATAAATCTACACTTTAGGATATTAATATATGTTGCATTTTCTACATTTGTACAATGTTATCCAGATTTGATTGTTTCCCTTCTTTAACTTCTACGTCATTCTTTGGGTAAAATTTGATAATCTTCTATCACTTCTTGCATCATTTCCTTGGAGTATCGACAGTTGGAACTTTTGCATTCGCACGGGAAGAATTTGCATTTAACGTTCCAAAATTTCTCTCCGTAATCGAAGCTGGAATGTTTAAATTATTAGGAAATCAAATTATTTAAACGATGATTTACCACAACTCCTCCTCGGGTAAAATGTCGCGATTCGCAAATAATGCTATCCTAGGAAACCTTAAGTCTTGGTGATTGGTGAACACTTTTATGGGAGTCAAGTTTGGGCCGCAACTATGATTAAGAAACCTACCGAAATTTCCGTATTTTCTTGCATCTATCGAAAAGGATTCGTCCTAAAATAAAAAAATCGAAATCAATTTGCTCTTTAGAACCGGAAGGGATATAGGTAGAAGATGGTTTTTGCAGATATGAACATCCATTTACTTATTACACCCGCAGAACCCCACCAATGGAAGCGATAATGACAGAAAAGAAGAATAGGAAGGTTCTTATTACTGCAAGCTAATTTGGGTATGCATCTAAATATGAATTTCAACAACTAAGTTCTCGGCCTCAATGGGTAAAATATAAAAGAAATAAAACGTCACTTCACATATCACGAGCAACGCTGATGGTGGTAACTTAGTTGTTCAAATACGATGGACGCCTCAAAAGTAAGTTACACTATTTTTAAAATCTGCGCGGTAGGCGGGAAAAGTCGCAGAGAACTTTGGTCTGGCTGTAGTGACAGCACTCGCCAGCAGTCATGGAGACTCCACTTGCTCCTATCGCCGATTGCGAAGTTCGTGATTAGTTTTTTTACGGCAAAAAATAAAAATGCGATTAAAATTCATCGCCAGTTGTGTAGGGTGTAAGGTGAAGACGTTATGGCCAATGATTTCTCGCTGACATCAATTATTCATTGAAGGGAGAACAACGTTACACGATGAATACGTTGCGTCAATTTTTTAAATTCATCACTAGCGAAAATCGGTTCTAGGCACGAACACGGCAAACAGCTTTCATTGTTTTCCTACTTGCACAACGCGAGCTAGAAATTATGCCACCCGCACAATACTGCAGACGTGCTAGCAGCTTTAGAGTAATAAGGATTAATCCTAAATTTGTAAATAAAAATACTAACGTGACTGTCAAGTCCGAAAAAAAACTATCATCTTCCCTCTGATCCGCTTCCACGTCATTCACGATTTCTCCAATATACTCGCAAACGAAGCTCCCTCTAACGATCGAATTCAACGTCTTTATCCCCCAGCCTTTCTTTTCGGTGCGAAATAATTGGAAACGTTGCGTCAGTCCTCTCTGCACCACCCTATTATTGCAAGTCAACGCGTTACACGAACACACTTGATTGCATTCGAATATCAACGGAGCATCTACGACAGAATCGATGAAATATAGAATACAGGGAAAACGGTGAATTCAAGATTGTTTACAACTCTCGTAATTTGTGTAAAATTGGTTAGATAATCTAACGATTGGTAGTAATTCAAATAGTTACTAATAAATGCTTTATTTGTAGGAGATTAATTAAGCTTAATTAGGCTTTGTTAGGTTATTTAGGCCAGGAGCAGTGCGGTATACCAACGTATACGGTTTGGTTATTCCGAACAAATCCTGAGCCTTTAAGGCCTGTTGGGCTTTATAAATAAAATTACAGCACGGATAACGTGACTTGCAAACATATTTGAAAACCTGGTCAATGGAAGAATTTACCTGCGAAATCGAAATGTGGCACCAATCTTCCGTCTTCATCATACCAATTCGTCAAGGAATTCCTGACGCAGGTGCAGTCGGTTATGGTGCAATTGTCTTCGCACACACACGAATGAAGACTGGTTATTTTGTTGTCGATATTCACGTCCGAAGTTACACAATAGTCGGTGATGTAAACGAAGTTGGTGGGTTTGGGTTCGCTATCTAGGACGTTGACGCATTGGATTGGATTGATTTCTTTACCATTAGATATGTCGCTAAAAATAGGTTTGACTCGAAATGACGGGGAAGATTAATTATGCGTCTCACTTTGATAATATTATTTTGCGATGAGCCCGTGACTGAGCGGCCTGTATCGTGATATTGAGTAAGATGAGCTTGTAGCACTCTTCGAATTGTTGAGCACAGTCTAAGGGATTTTCGTTAAGTTTATTTAATACTGTCACGTTAGCTCCTCGGATTAAGAGGATTGTAACTGTGTTGTACTTCCCCTGGCGTGCAGCTATATGCCTACAAAAACGAAAATTAAAAGAAAAGTCCTAACTAATCACTAGTCTGGGCAAACAGTGGTAATTACGAAATAAGTTACTACGGCCTACAGATACCTGTGCATATGCGAATAGATCTGTAACTATTCGCATACAGCATCGATTTACTACTGACTACAGTGGGGAGTCGGCGATGCTGGCGTAACTTATTTCGTAATATAATATTACACTTAAAGCTAGGCGTCCACCTATCCGCATCGTACGTATCGGACGCATCGCATCAAACGGATTGTAATATTCTTTATATAGGAACCTATACAAGCGCGTCCACCTATCCGCATCGTACGGATCGCACGAATCTGCCCGTCGGCAATGCCGACGCCGTTGCTCCGAGAGGCAACTTTTGCGATGCATGCCGATGACTCACTACGAAAGTCCGATAGTTGCGTCGGCAAATCCAATCGCTGCCGATACTGTGAATGAATTGGAAAAAATAATCCGTTTGATGCGATGCGTCCGATACGTACGATGCGGATAGGTGGACGCACTTCTATGGCTTCCTATGTAAAGAATACTACGATCCGTTTGATGTGATGCATCCGATACGTACGATGCGGATAGGTGGACGCCTACTTAAATCTCCCCGTTCATAATTACTTGTTATTATTTGAATTGGTCAATTTGCGCCAACAGTACTACAACCATCTTAAACGACTGTACTAGAATAGCAACATTGCGCTATACGAATACATAATAGGTTCGTTCCAACACACCACAAAACTAGTTTGTGAATTGTCAGGTGCATGCGCAAAGCAAATGTGGAACGACAAATTTGCTCTGCGCATGTACCCGATGATCCACAAACTGGTTTTGTGATGTGTTGGAACGAACCTAATGCATAATAGTTTTAATGTATTCTAGTACAGTCGTTTATGATAGTTGTAGTACTATTGGCGGAAATTGAGCAACTTTACTTATTATCATCAAAAATTATTACTTACAGCGGGGTATCACCTTGAGCATTAACGACGTTCACATCGGTCCCATAATTCAATAGCAATTCGACATTCTCTTGACAACCGCTGAAAGAAGCCCAATGGAGCGCAACGTTCTGTTTCAAGTCCCGAAGCGAAGGATCGGCCCCCTTCTTTAATAAATACTTGACGATATTTAAATGGTTGTGTTCGCAGGCCCACACCAAAGCTGTCCAACCGCCATCATCCGCGCAATTGATGTATTCCTGTTTATTAACGGCGGCTTCCACGAGCATCTCGCAAGCCTCGAGATTTCCCCATTCGGCCGCTAGATGTAGCGCCGTCATCCCATCGGTACCCTACATGAAGCGAAGATAAAATTTGAAAAAATTTTGATCATTTTAGTTGGGTGGACTTATAACCTAGTTGGAATGAGAACAGATAAATGCTCTGTCACAAGTTACCGCTCTCAATCCAGAAAAAGCATATATTCGGTACTTTTATCTAATGAACGTATAAGAAAAAATTCTTATCTTCTTATATATTGAATTAGATTAAAATACCGACTTATGTTATGTCTAAGCTGGAAGCTGTGACAGCGCTAAACTCTTCTGATTTCAAGTATCGATCGAACAATCATAGTATACGATTGGGTGTTCCCTAAGGATCACCTCTAGCACCATACGTTTTCTGGTATTTATATTTCATCTACCTTGTGCGATTTGCGTGTCTTCTAGAATTTGTAAGGATGGAACTATTTTTTCAGCCGCCTCAAGCATGTTACAAATAGGTTATTAGTAGTCTGGGTAAACAGCGGTAATTACGAAATAAGTTACGACAGCCTACATATACACAGAACTACTCACATACTGACTAGAGTGGGGAGTCGGCGATGCTGTCGTAACTTATTTCGTAATTATACGCTGTTACCGCTGTTTGTCCAGACTATTTATGAACCCGGTGAAGGATTAGAACTAACGCATTTAAGTGCATACTTGGGTGTTATGGTACCTCCGTGGACTGCTTTCAGGGAGAGACAAATTTTTGGGCATCTAACATGTAAACAAGAACGAATTGCTATTTTAAAAATCTACCTCTCAATTGTTTTTGAGTTTGAGTGCTATGGGTTAGTTCTCAGATATATCTAGCTCGCTGGAATTCTAAAGCTAGATGAGGCTATTGGCTTGTAACAAAATATCGTAATGTAACACGAGCATTAGTGCCGAATGGCGAACAGTCATATTTCATTATTCATTATCATTGAATGCTATGCTGGTTGCGAGCATTACATGACAATGTTCTGCTCAAGCCCCTCTCCGCCTTAAAGGTTGGATAAACTAGCCAAAGCAAAAATCCTTAAATTACCATTCCATCATTGTACTAAGACCCTACCCAAAATTGTCAAATAATTTGATTTACAGATCGCATATACATCAACTAATTTATTAGGTAATCTTTAGAAAATGCCAACGATAAGGTTGAAATAAATCAAAAATCAGGTATCTACGATATTGGTTGTCAGGAATGTGGCATAAAATACATTGGACAAACTAGGCGATCAATGTTGACACGATACAAGGAGCACATTGCTCATTTTCGGTTCAACATGTCTGAAAAATAAAGCGTGGCCCGACATATTTTGGAGAAAAAACACGCTATTCTAATAGAAAGTTTGAAATACATTAACGTCGTAGAAAATAACAGGGAACTAGATAGCTACGAAAGTATATATATCTATAAAAATAGAAAGAGAATTATGAATGCACATGGAGGACCTATTCCAAATTCCAAATTGTACCAGCTATTGAATTAAATTTAGATTTAATGTGGGATCATTCAACTGTTTCGACACGCTCCATAGAACATGGAATTTAAGTTTAGAATTAGTATAAATTCACGCTATCTATAATGGGGTTCAGTGTTAACAGTGTTTTGGTGTGTTTCGCGCGTGCAGTCTGTGATGTTTATTGTGCAGTGTTTTAGTGTTGTACACTGTTCGTCTTGGGTATTTGCCGGATACCGCTGGTGATACTGAACTCCCCCAGTTTTCCACTGAGGATAGCAACTTGGTTGCTGAAATACGTATCTGGATCTTTTCCGAAAGATGTAAGGATAATTTTATTCATTTTATATATTAAAGATCCCTTTTGAGATTGATGAACTAACTTCCGCTTTACCAATCAGGTAAGTTTTAATCTTTTTTTTTTAACAGATTCAGTTGTAACTTATCACGACCAGCAAATTACTGAATTAGTCGTAAACTGTTCGACCGAAACGTTTCAGATTAATTGTCGGATGCGGTTAGTTTTACATTTTTACATGTGTTATAGAATAATTACCTTAAACGAGATGTTTGCACCAGCTTTGATCAGAAATTTGACGATATCGTTTTTGAACGTCAGGACCGCAATCATAAGAGGGGTGTTTTGATCCTTATCCAGTATATTTAGTTCCATTCCTGCCGATAGAAGCATGTGCATTGCCGGTAAGTGCCCGTGCTTGGCGCAAAAATGCATTATATTTAAGTTTTCATCATCTGTTAGCACAGAGATCATCGAAATAGCTTTAGAACCTAAAACGAACTTTAAGTGATTATTTCTCTTCGACAATCATCCGCTTAATGAACACGTATAATAATAGTGAAGCAAGCCAATTGAATTGAGTCATTTATAAAGTGGTAAAAATTCATTGCTGTTCTTCGTGTTCTTCTCAATGCTGCAAATCGCATGTAAACCGCATTTTTTTAAATTGAACCAATGAAAATTAATTATTCAAACATGGGCGTCACACTTATTATATCTATTCACTTAGAACTAGACTTTGTCCTCTGTAATATAATATATTGTGGACAGATGGCGTATATTTGTCAAGTTTACTTAGAACATATTACAGATTGGATCCCTACCTAAAATACTAGCGAATGACTTATAGTCTTTGCGTTTTATCACATCGAAAATCGTATCAATATCACAGTTATCATACAAAGGATTTGGTTCAGAGGGAATTTCGATGGTATTCGACGGTATCAGCGGACTTTCGCTCCGTTTCACCTCATAATCGTATCTTGTCGGAAACGTAATTTTAGCTGGAGGGCTGTAAGAATTCAAATAGGTAAAATAGGAACGTTTTTAATCGATATACTTACTAGAAAATCCTTTGTTTGGTAAGGAAAACCGGCCTTTTCGTCGAATACATCGTCATAATGACGTCATGTTCGGGGGTGGTACGACCACAATGCGGACAACATTCTACGTCACCGACTACTATTTGACAATTTCTGTGGTAATGGTGTTTAGCTTCGCACTCCACAAATCTTCCCTAATTGAAAAAATTGAAAGAAGTTACAGAAATTGGATGGATATTACAATGGATATATGAAGAAAACGCCTGATATTTTACAGAATATTAGAAATGAATTCTATCATAGATTGGGAAGTTTATGGACAAAATGTTCAACATCACTTGTGAAAGACATTCTCGTCTATCAAACAACTAGTTCCCGTACTATCGTTATAGGTGATAACCAGAGACCGGATTACATGTTTTTGCATATCGATAACTATCAATGATACAATTGAACGCTTCAAGATCTACACGAATTGGGGTAAATAAAATTAGATTAGTGCTAAACGTGTAGATCTCGAAGCGTTCAATTGATAGTTATCGATATGCAGAAAACATATAATCCGGTCTCTGGTGATAATCAAGGTTCGACAAACGAGTGCATGATACGTTATGTAAATCGAACTGATGCTGTCCCTCCTCCGAATTTTAATATAAGTGGGGACAAGCGGTGGAGTGGCAGCGTTAGTCCGGTTTAGAGTAATTAATAGTAACTTCTCATGCTTTTGTTTGTCGAACATTAGTGATAACCCTATTTATATATATTTTAATACAATACCTGCGTACAAAACACTCCGCAAGTCGGACAACAATTGTGTCTAAGCATACGATTCCGATGGACTTCGCAGTAAACCCCATAAGGTACTCTAGTCGACATCCGAAACATCGGTTTTTCCTTATTTTCAATTAAATTGTTACATCCCACCAGTTTTTCCCCGACGCTATCGACGGCGGAGCAAAACGTTTCTAGAAATTTTCAAAACTATCACTCTGAAGAAATTCGAGATAGGATGTAAGGACCTTTCTCATTTTCTGACGAATATATTTGCGAAGGTTTAGTACACAAACACAATTTCGAAGCTATTAGCTCCGCACCGACGGAGGAACACTCCGGATGCGCGGGATACATGGATTCTTCCTCTGCTAGGCTGGCTTCTTGAGCTTCAGCATCTTCAACGTTAGATATTTCTTCTTCTTTATAACGACTAAAAGAAATAATACCTAAAGAGAAGTCTTTGTAGGTTTTCACGATTGGTGTGTCTGAAGCTTCTTTAGAGTTTTGCCGTGTGCCACCACTTGACGTTTCGCAGTCTCTACTGTCAACTTCTTCAGAAGTACTGAAACAGTTTCATCAAATGGTGATACACAGCAGGAAAAAAACAGGAGTTTCTAACAATGATGTGGAGTATTTCACTGTATTTTCGGAAAATAATTATTTCTCGAATAATGCCGGTTTGTTTGAGCGGTTAGGAAGTTCAAGTACGATGCCGATGGTTCGGGTTCAAATCCAGACTGGATACCAGACAGGATATAAATAAAATATTTAACATATACGCTGGTGTGTCCGAGCTATTAGTGCGTCCGACTGTCATTTCGACTAAATTTAGTGCATTGTAAATAAGGGGTGATAATTAGTGAATGGATGATTTATGGGATGACCCAAGCCCTCATTACCGCCCAAACAAAGTGTCCGATCGTTTGTGCGACATTTATAATCAACACCTGACCGGCTCATTGTGCAGTGATCCAGGTCAGATTTTGATTATTAGACGATTTGTCAAGGCTTGTGTCATCCCATAAACCATCCATTGACTACTAATAACAAAGGTTTGATAAAAGAGTGGATCACGTGTTATCATTTAAATAGTGTAAGTCAGTCCTTGTCTCCACTTACGTGCAAGACGCGACATTAAAATTCGGAGAAGGGCGTCAGTCCGGTTTACACTACTTAATTATCTTATATGATAGATC
This sequence comes from Chrysina gloriosa, assembly GCA_038088585.1. Classification (NCBI taxonomy): domain Eukaryota; kingdom Metazoa; phylum Arthropoda; class Insecta; order Coleoptera; family Scarabaeidae; genus Chrysina; species Chrysina gloriosa. The sequence continues at coordinate 20,065,644 of CM076093.1, read as the reverse complement.
TCTACCACTTTATATATATATATATATACATCTACTTAATTATAACACGTTATCGAATCTTTTATTAAACCTTACTAATAACAAAGAGCTAACACGTGATGATTGATGACCACCACATATTCCTGAATAGATTGGTGTACGGCAATGGAATGTGAAAGTAAATATATGGGATACCTGACGTTTTTACTTTATAGGCCAAATTTCCTCATTTATCGAATTAGTTTTTTGATTTGTGATAAATAGTGATCGGACCCCTAAATGGACAGAAGGATAGATGAAGAAGAATGATTTGTAGTGTGGACGAATAGATTGCGTTTGATCTACACCCTCCACGATAATAATATCTATTTCCCCCTCAAGGAGCATTGGATTCGCCTAAGCACGGTTTACTGATCAATTTGAAATGAAGTTCATGTGATCAGCGCTCCACCTACCTATCATTAAATTAGTTGCAGCAAACTCATTTTTATAGTTTCAAAAAATACATCGCAATCAGTACCTACTATACCCTACTATATATAGTGGAATGTCCTTTGAGCGGATATCGTCGAGACCATTGAGAGGTGTCTGTTCAAGAGATTTGTAAGGTAAATTCTGGACTGACAAAACAATATATCCGCTCAAGGAAGAAGCCCGTTCATGGCAGGTGTTCATTACGAGAGATTTCACTGTATATCTAAATTTGTAGACTAGTACGAAATATTTGCCAAAATATGGTGTTTTTCCTGATTTCGATGCGTTTCAGTAATTAATTCTGTAGGGTAGCAATAGCTGAGAAACGTCATATTGGCCATATTACCTTGAAAACAGTAAGTTTGAAAATCGGTAATTCATACTTAGCTAAAATTAAAAGTTAATTCATGTGTGAAATTGCGTCCTATTAGTTTCTTCATTAGTTAGTACTGGGTGGTTGTATGGTAGTCCACAGATCACTAGCTAGCAGTGGCGGATTTAGCACTTGGGAGGCCCTGGCTGCAATCAATTTAATGTAGAGGTCTTTCTTTAAATATTTTTGATATCACTGCACATGCACATTTATCACCTCGGATTTGAGGCACCGTCGATTTAAAAGCGCTGGGCACGGGCCTTCTTCCCTTGTGCGGAAATGCCTCACTGCTAGACCCTTGTCTTTTGCCATTCAAAATGAACTCGTAGTTATTTGGTCTACCGGTTGAGTGGACAATAATCACTATGAGTTGGTGCGCCCGTCCCCCTTAGGCATTCAATGGTGTAAGAGAATAAAATATGAAGAAAACTTATTTGTACATTTTTTTCTTTTGTTAAGAAAAAGGTCTACAATGTTTGTCTGGTGTTTATACTTGCAAGGGTAGGTATGGAAATGTTATTCATCGATTAAAATGAATTCTGCTAGATTTATAAAATCCTTATTGGAGTTCAAAATAGACACCTGCCCCTTCGGCAAAACATCATACTTAGGTGATACATGTTATGTTTGAAATTCTACTCAAACATCCATATAAAATATAATTATGATTATCAAGGAATTACAATATTTTCTAAACTGATCAGATAATATGATTCATATCCTGTTCATCTTATAATAAAATCTATAAAGATTTCTAAACCTACCTCGTGGATCTTCGCTGTGATCTCCGTCGTTCTTCGACAATCACACCTGTAACTTTAAAATGATTTTTTTCATGTTCATCCACTTGATTTTCTTTTATATTTTGGTCATTATCCGAGTCTTTACTATCAGATTGATTACTTTTCAGTCTTTTATTAGTCCGTTTATTTTGTTTCTCACTAACCAGACTTTTAAGTTTGTGTTTCTTGCCTTTTTCATCTATTGCCATCTGTATAGAATTTTCAATCATATTAACAACAATATCATTTTCTACCATCGATTGTTTCTCAGCCATCTTCGGTGATTTATTCTTGGATTTCTCCTTGAACTGATTCTGACTTAAGTTCTCTAATATTTTAGGTGTTAGTTTCAATTGTCTTGTTAATCGTTGAGGTTTAGCTGCTTCGTTATAGGATTTCTCCTTACGTGCGATAGCGCTTTGTAGAACGGATTCGCCGTCTCTGCTGATTCGTCTCCGCGCCGAACGTTTTAATTGGGTTTCTTGTATTTTATTTCGTGAAGATCTACGACCTTTTAAGTTCTCGGGCACGTTTGTAACTTTAACTGGACTGTTATTAAGAGGTTTTCGAAAATGCATCACTATCCTAGGTTTTATGTCGGTTTCCTCGGACGGTTCCACGACTTCTTCAGGAACTGGTATCTCTTCTTGGGTTTTCTCCACAGTTATTTCTTCCTCCAAGTTATTTTCTTGTACTATGATTTTCTCCTCAGGTACAGTAGGTAAGTCGTTGGGTAAATCTTCTAAAATTACGTTATCCGAGTTACTTTCGTTACTTTCCACGGCTTCAGGGACAAGGATTTGGGTCTCTGAACTAGATTCAGTTTCAGGTGGAATTGGTGGTTTCTTTTCAGTCTTATTGAACGTGTTTTTCATCTCGACGATTAGTTTGGTAATGAACGCGTTAGTCTCTTCGGTATTTACGGCGACTGCTTCGTTTTCGTTATCCATAGTCTTTCTGCCTTATCTTCCTTCTTAAGTAAATACGAATGCGTACCAGTCGCGTTGCATATTAATGCTGGTAATTATCGAAAGAATGCGAATAGGCGGTCACGTAGATTTGCTAATGCATAGCGACTAATCATTTCGGTACATAGAATTAATGGGGGAAATTGTTCAAGGCATTTGTGAAATGTATCTCCCCAATTTTTAATTATTTTATTCCTTTTAGGGATTTCCATTTTTCACTTAAACTTTTCTTTGTGGTGCCAACTTAATGTACAAGAGGGAATTTCAAAATGTTGGTTGTCTTTTTGACCGTTTATGATAATTTGATTAATTTCTAATGAAACTGATAGAGGATTATAATTTTATTGTGTACATATATTTAGATTCTGCCCATATAATTTATTAAAACGCCCAATAACTTAAGTAAATTGGAACAAACCAAGGCTACTTGAATGAATGAATCACAACTAATCAGTATGATCAGTAGGCCGTGGCTGTCAGATTGCATTTGCGTGGTGTAGGTTGCTGATAAATTTTTCACGAAATAGAAGCAAAATAAGTACTGACCAGCGCGATGGCTTTAAAAAATCAAGTTGGACAGAGTAAGTGCTTCTATTTTTACTCCTAATCACCATTTAACTTCCCCAAGAAACCTCCAATAAATCGAGATATCATTTTTTGACAGCTCCAATTCCTAATAAATTAGCTTGTATTTACGATATTATCCCTTTGTTTCTTCATTTAATTGAATAAAAAGCCCCGATAATTGTTAAATCTATCCCATTTATTTATCGCACAATTATTGATTTTGTTTTTGTTATACTCTCGTTGAGGGGGTGGGTGGCATGACGTCATAAAGGCAAAATACAAATATACAGTGTTCGAATTTCCTTCTTACAGAGATTATGAACGAGGTAATCAAACACAAGGGACCGAAAAAGAACGGGCCAGCCACTCATGGAGTCGAATGGAGGGTCTTGGTTGTGGATAAGTTGGCTATGCGAATGGTGTCGGCTTGCTGCAAAATGCATGATATTTCAGCAGAGGGAATTACATGTAAGTTACTGATAAGATTTAGCTTAGTTTCTCCTTATGATTAGTTATCCTCTATGATAGCCGACCTATTAATTACAGAATATTACTGGGATCGTGGAGCGTAAATATAAGTTGTCTTGTCCCACCTATATCCCTATGTTGCTTATTGCATGCTTTTGCATAATACTTTTCTAAAACACGGTAGTCTCTGGATATATACAGTTAACTTCAAATAAACAAGAAGAGTATTCAAAGTTTGAAAGTAAGAAATTAAGTACAGTCTCTGACCAAATTATTTGGAGCACCTGATTAATCAGCCTTTTACCTGGAAACCCCAGCCCATTGTAAGGATATTTAAACTCTTGAGTATAACCAATTGTTAAGGAATTATATTACGCCGAAAATAGTATTAAGAATGACATTAATTCTGCCCTTTTCTTTTTGTGCAATATTTAGCAAGTTTACAGTTTAGGGAGCTCATCAATATTAAAAAGAACTGGGTTGTATTTCTCTATTTTGCATATAATTATTTAGCATTAGCAAAAACCTGATGCCCAGTAAGGATTTAACTCAACGATAGAGAGTTGCTAAACAAACTCTTTTACAAGAAATTGTAAACTTACAGAAAACAGGTTCAAGTTTTGGATACACTTTAGCGAAAAAGTTGAATGGAGAACCTCTATAAATGCGGAAAAAAATGTGGCTGTAAAAATACCTCACGTAGATCTGACTGTGAAATTGTTCGCCAGACTACAAGTAATAGGTTTGCTGCTGTAAAAACAATTAAAATGACTAGAAGAAAAAGCATAGAAGTTCCAACTAGAGCTGTCAGGCGTAAATTGTACGAAAATCATGTAATGACCCGGAGATCTGTTTAGAAGCTGCTCGTTTTAATTTTGCAAGAGAATATTAGCACTTGAAAGGTGAGAACTGGAAAAAGGAACAAAGCAGTAGAAGAGTTTGATTAAATTAATGTTTGCATCATTGAATAGGTTTTCTTTTGTGACGAAAGCTCGCTACGTGTGTGTTAGAGCAGCGATCGTAATTTTTCCGTAGATGACCTGGCGAACGTCTTACAAAGACCACGGTTCTTTGAACGTCGCAGGTAATGGTTTGAAGCATGATTAACGGACACAGATCAGGTGCTATATATTTTGTAGAAGGAAGAATACATTAATGTCCTCAAAATGTATTATTGCCATATTTTAAGCTAGGACGTCGTATGCTGACCAGGTACAGATGGGGAAAAAGGTTAAAAGCTTGTTCGAAGAGAACTCCATCGAAAACGTATGAAATCAGCTTAAAAAGTAAGGTATACAAAAGAGGAAGCCTTTTGAAGGAAATATTAATAAACAATGGATGTCTGGAAAAACCAAGTCTCATATTACAATAAATAAATGTAGGAGAAGAAGATGATACAAGAGACTCTAAGTAAAATCAATGTTCAGCTACATTCCTATATGACGCGGAAGGGTGATTCTTTTTTTTGAGGAAGGGATGATTTTGATGAAGATTGGGTTTCAATTTTGGGCGACTTCGTAGATCCGTTTTTCTCTGAGGTTCTTGTTAATGGGTGGAGGATGTTCGGGTTTGGATAGGTTCATCAGATGGATGTTGAAGAAGAAGAAAAAGGGTAATAGGTAAAATCAATGTTGAATTAAATTCCTGTTTTTTTCGGGATGTTGTTTTGAGAGCAATGATTAAATTTTACACAATTTCTTAGGAAGAATGTGATCCATTTTTTGGAAATTTGTGCATCATTACTTCTTATGTATATGGCATATTTGACCCCAAAGGATCATTGTTGTTATTAATTTTTTATTATTGCTAGTGGTCGAGGACATAAATAAAAAGCGCGAACCATTAACAACGATGGAAGCGATATATTTAATCACACCTTCCGAAAAGTCGGTGCACGCTTTAATGGGTGATTTCGACGGCAAGTCGATGTATAGAGCAGCACACGTTTTCTTCACAGAAGGTAGGTCTTCTCGTATTCCCCTTTTTACTACTTAGAAATTTTGAACTACTGCAATAGACGATTGTCAAAACATCAATCTCTTACTAGTAGACTGTTTAACGGAAATTTTTAATTTTTCACAGCGTGTCCAGCAGTAGTATTTAACGAATTATGTAAAGCGAATGTGGCAAGCCACATTAAAACACTAAAAGAGATCAACATCGCCTTTATACCGTTCGAGGCGCAGGTACTGTTATACTACATACATTTCAATTCGTTTCATCCAGTTTTTTTTTAAACGGTGGCTTGGGTTTTCTTGTTTGTTGTTTCTTAATGTACTAAGAATCTAATATTCTAACAATGTGTAAATATGTGTTTACAAGCTGCAGCTACGCCTGAATAGTTATCGTAGGAGATTGTGGTTTAAAAATAAGAGAATGTAAAATAAAATTTGTTACAATTGATTTGAGAAATGTTTCAAATACATATTTTAACAAGCAGGTTCTTAGTGGAAAATGAAAGTATTGTGTGTTGCACATGAGTTTTGATGTGAACAGTGGAGAGCGTAACTTGGTGGGGTGTGATATTTAGCCAACATTACAGTTATTAAAGGTAACGATAGAAAAGTAGTTCAGGGACACAAACTATGATTTTTCTCCCAAACTTTTATCTGGGAGAAATTATATCTTTCGCCCTTGATTTCATCTACTTTATAAATCGATTATCTGGGAGAAATGATGTTCTTCGTCTTTATTTTCTCTCCTAAATCCATTAGTCTTCCTTATCCATCTTCTAAGCGATTATAAAATGGAAGGAGCTGAGAATGAAGAGGGTGTCGCCGATAGCAGCTTTTAAATACCCAAATTCGTGTTTGAAGCATTTTTCAAATCTAGTGTGATGAGCGTTATTTTATAATTGCTATGCTTAAATGTGCAATTTCTAATATATAGCAAAATACTGAAGTGTCCGATTATATTTTATTCGATACAAATGTTTAGAGAGGTTCAAATAATGTAGTTCGCAACTTTGATAGCTGTTTAATCCTTTAACGCCCTTTCTTTTGGAGAAAGGAGATTAAAAATATATTTTAAAATTATTAATAGAAATATTAATGATAAACCATGGTTTAGTTCAGCGTGTGTCCGAGCATCACATTTTCACGTGTAGCTTTATAGTATAAATTTTAAACGCGCGAAAATACCACGGAAGAATGTCCGAACGATTTTCTCACCAGCACTGCCAGACTCATATTGAACTAGACTTCACCGCAGCGCTGCGATCGCGCCAATATCTCCATCTCGTATCTTTATCTAATCCGGTAGTGTCGTCTTTTTCGCAAAATCCTCGATGTCCCGTAATTGATGGTAGTTATTTCGAATTCGTTTGGATCAGCGTTTGAATCCAATCAAAACGCATCGTCTATAATGATTAGGAACGAGTCAACCCGAGGTGATTTTTCTTCCGGTGAGATTTGGTTTTAATGTTGATTTTTAAAAATTTACATTTTCGAACTACATTATTTGAAAAACGTTCGATAATAAAATTTATGTTTGTGTCGACACTGAAAATTCGCCCTTATTTACCAGTGTGCCCCGAGGAACTGTTCAATGAGCTGTGCAAATCGTGCGCCGCGAAGAAAATTAAAACTTTGAAGGAGATCAACATCGCGTTTTTGCCGTACGAGTGTCAGGTCTGTGTTATCGTACCTGTTTTTGCATGCACCGCTCAATTTATGTTTCTGCGGCCTGTTTTTCATTCGTTTTCCGCTTGTATATGCTTGCTGACATTTCACATTTAAACGTTAAAGTTGATTTCATTAATTAATTCACATGTTGCTAACCAGAAATGTTTGCTTAATTAAACTAGGAGAGTACGTCGATGTTGTAGCCTAACTAAAGTTGCTGGTTTGCTGTTAGTACCATCAACGAAAAGCGTATTTGTGCTGTTTGCATTTTTTTCTCAAGGTTATAAGTCAGAAATTTAACTGAGGCTGCAGCATGGATATACTTTCTGATTACGCAATTATTCTTTTCTTTTTCGAATATTTTCTGTAGATATTGACATTCGAAAAATTAAACGTCTTCGATTTTGATACATTGTAGAATTTGTTGCTGTAGCAAAAAATGATTTTCAGTCCATATCAATTAACTATGATTTCATCCTTCATTGCCTCTTCATATTCGGCTCAACCTTATTCATCGCAAAATTGTCAAACTTGTATTTCTAGGTCTTCTCACTAGACTCACCCGATACATTCCAATGCAGTTATTCCCCGACTTTCTCCGATTTGAAAAGCGCCAACATGGAAAGAATGGCCGAACAGATCGCTACTCTCTGTGCTACGCTCGGGGAATACCCATCAGTTCGCTATAGAAGGTTGATTTATCAAATAAATGTAACCTTCATGGACTAACTGGTTTTGTATTTCAGCGACTGGGAAAGAAACGTCGAATTGGCTCATTTAATTCAACAGAAATTAGACGCTTACAAAGCTGATGAACCGACGATGGGGAAGGCCCGGAAAAAGCCAGGTCGCAACTGCTCATATTGGATAGGGGTTTCGATTGCGTGTCACCTCTTCTTCACGAATTGACATTCCAAGCCATGGCTTACGATTTACTTCCGATCGAAAATGATGTTTACAAGTACGCAGTTTGTTTTTTGAGTTTTTGTGGTTTAGAATGAAATCTATTAGAAAGTAGGAAATTTTTGGATCTGTCGTTCTTGAAGAAAAATTTCGAAGAAATAAGGCATTATACAATTGATATTGGTACATATGAATCCTGAAAAAAGGCCATCAACTCGGCCGTGATTTGTTCCAATTTTACCCGTACCGGTTCATAACGTACGGAGAAAATCGAACGTGTATACAGTATTCACGCATGAAAATTAGAAACCAGCATCTGTACGTCATGAAACATTACGGGGAAATTAGAACGAATTACGAGAGTGCCAGGGACCTTTAAATTAGATGTAAGCGGGAGCTGACATCTGATTATTTATTTTGCGCTTTTCCTAAGATGACGAGCAAATCTATCGAAATTCGGTTTTAACAAGGTTATACAACCATTTTATTCTTGATAGATATGAAGCATCAGCCGGTACAGTGAAAGAGGTGCTCCTCGACGAGAACGATGAATTATGGGTAGAACTACGTCATCAGCATATAGCCATCGTTTCGCAAAGCGTGACGAAGAACTTGAAGAAATTCACCGATTCCAAGCGTATGACTCAAAGCGACAAGCAGAGCATGAAGGATTTATCGCAGATGATTAAGAAGATGCCGCAATACCAGAAGGAATTATCGAAATATGCGACGCATTTGCATTTGGCTGAAGATTGTATGAAGGCTTATCAAGGATATGTCGACAAGTTGTGCAAAGTTGAACAGGTAAGAAATATTCATTTTTATCTTGAACTAAGTAAAGGGAGTATGTGTTTTCCCTTTTTTTCATTTTACCCTTACGTTGATTTGGTAAGCGTAAGAACCATTTTATTTAAATCTTATACTGAATTGGAAAATGTAGACCGACACATGCGGGAAATATACAATTTATTTGTAACTTACGTGACTTCTCTCAAATCAGTTGCAAACCTTATAGATTGGTAGTATTTCAAAATTTACTAGAAAAATAGCTAATTACAAGGATTGTTACGTTTTGAGAATATCTTCGCCGATGACGTGATCTGGGGACCTAAGCGCTATGTATTCATATAGCAATCTTGTTTAGTATACTTGGTTAATTATTGGACATTAAAATGAAATCATTGGGACTTTTACTAAAACAGTACAGGCAACAGTGCAATCTTGGTTGCATATCTTATTTGGTTATGGGGCTTGTAAAATATTGAAAGATCCGGTATAAGGCGTCAGATCACTAGCGTTATATGTGAAGTCTGCTCTAAAACTTACCTTCCCACTGCTTCGAGAACTCTAAATAGACGCTTAACGTATTTCCGGCTGTATATCGCTAATACTGTCACATATTGAGTAGGCACATATACTAAGCCATAGTTGCCACATCTTCAAACAGTTCAACCAACGTCCATTTATTTTTATACAATTTTCATTCGATTTTCCTCTGTATCCTCGCCTAGTAGAATTAATAATTAAAACAAATGTTAAAGAGAATGAAACAAAATTTTTGTAACTTGTGCATGTCATTTCTTTAAGGATCTAGCAATGGGAACCGATGCCGAAGGTGAAAAAATCAAAGATCATATGAGGAATATAGTCCCCATCTTGTTGGATCCGAAAATCACTAACGAATACGACAAGATGCGGATCATCGCTTTGTATGCGATGACCAAGAACGGCATCACCGAAGAAAATCTCTCAAAGTTGGCTACGCACGCTCAGATTAAAGATAAGCAAACTATTGCCAATCTTCAATATTTGGGTGTTAACGTCATCAGCGATGTAAGAATAAATTAGTTCGCGAATGTTGCCGTTTTACTCCTAACTTATTTTAATCAGGGTGGTAATCGTAAGAAACCGTATGCAGTACCGCGGAAAGAGAGAATTACGGAACAGACTTATCAGATGTCGAGGTGGACACCGATAATTAAAGACGTAATGGAAGATTGCATCGAGGATAAGTTGGATCAGAAACATTTTCCATTTTTGGCTAGCAGGGCCCAAACGACTGGATATCATGCACCTACAAGGTAAAGTATTTTTAGTTTTTCGATTTTTCCACCACACTACTGTTTTTGACCTAGTCTGAAAAATTTTACTCATGAAAGAAATTGGCAGATTTGTTCAAGCAAATATGCATATTTTATTTTTGTAGTAATCAATGGTCGCAGTTTAATATGTTAACGGTTCCTTATGTAGAAAATGAAAGAGGAAAGAGATATATACGAGGGTGGATTGAAAAGTTTCCGGAATGACGATAAAAAAATACGGATTATAGTTATAGATTTCCGGATTATACTTCTATCTTTTAAAACATACAAATAGTGTTGAATGTTTCATTTTCAATTATTGCTTCATAGGTTCTGTCTGGAGACTGAAAACTTTTGCCGGACCAACTATATATGCATTGTATCAGGTGGCGTCCGAACACTTTTGATCAGTACTTTATATGCATATATCGACTTTAGAACCAACATTTGAAAATATTAAGCAATAAATTTAATTACATCTTACTTCATTACAATTTTACCTTTTAGTGCTAGATACGGTCATTGGCATAAGGATAAGGGTCAACAAACGGTGAAGAACGTTCCACGTTTAATCGTCTTCATAGTCGGAGGAGTAAGTTTCTCAGAGATCCGATGCGCCTACGAGGTGACCGCCGCACTTAAGAATTGGGAAGTGATAGTAGGCTCTTCGCACATTTTGACTCCAGAAGGTTTCCTCAGCGATCTGACGACTATATCCGGCTAGAAACTGGCCAAAAAGTCTCTTTCTACATCCCCGAGTAATTATTATTGAGAACCTCTGCCTAGGGCTTGTATTAAATTTCCAAATATTTGTTGAGAACTGTTTTTAGTATGTATCATCGGTGTCATCGTTACTCATTGTTCTTCAAATCATGGATTTAACCGATTCTGATTGATATTTATAATCTATAGATAACTTATATGGCTTACTACGTGTTCGGTGTGGCTTGCTGATGAGTCGCATTCTATTAGGATTCATTTTACCTACTAAAAACTGTTTTTATTTTAACTTAAAGATTATTTATTTGTTGCGTATATGAAATGTTCTTCCTTTACGTTACGTTAGAGCTGAAAGTAAATTCGTAACGCTGATATGTAAGAAAATATTTAAGCGGCCTTTGTACTCTGCTTGAGCTTTCGTGTCCTGCCGCATTTAATTTAGCTGAAAATGGGATAGGCTAGAGTAAGTTGTAATCCATCATGGATGGGAAAATATTCCTTATACGTTGATTTGCTGTGAGAGTTTATTTTCTTTTTTAATTTATAACTATCTGGTTTTATTATTATTATTATTACTTGAATAGATTTAGAAATATTTATATATTTGTTACTTTTTTATATAAATATACGTATTAGATATATAGTATTACTAAAGTAAAATCTTATAAATAAAAATAACTATAAATGTGATTCTATTACGTTAAATTATATCAATTCTTGCAGTCAAAAAGATGTATAAATGTATCATACTTATCCTAAGCTATTGGCCATGTTTGTCAACGAAACAGTCTCAACAATATATGTGTACCTAACCATTCTTTGTAAGTCGTAAGCAATACGTATTCAGTCACTTAATAAAATTAACGTAAGAAATCAAAAGTTCTTCTATAGGATTTAGAGAATTAAACGATTATTACCGCTCTACGTGAAGACTGTAGATGTGAAGAAATTCCTCGTTTGTTCTATGTCTGTTGATACCTGTCTTTTATAATAACAATAATAATAGTTAGCATTACTGTGTTATACGAGATATATTATAAATGATAGTTGATATAATTTTAAGTTTTAATTTATTCTATTGTAAATGTATTTAATAAAGTCAATTGCAGTAAGGTGTGGTTTGTATCTTGGTTTTGTCGCGAGGGAGACGATATCATAAATGTCTGATCTAGTGTTCGAAAGGGATTAACCGAAATGTGGGTTTTCTGAAGTATGTAATATCCTTTTGACCAAAATCTTTATGTTATGACAGAAATAGGGAATCATTAATGACAAATAAATCAATATTGTCGTCGCAGTAGCTAAACCTGCGACCAGGATGAGTAATAATGGGAAGTGTGCGACATTGGCAGTATTACACCGGGTTTCTCACGATTTATGCATCCAACCATAGCGAAAGAAAGTTGATGCCAAATAAAACAAAATTTGTGAGAGAAAGTATTTTCCTACAATTAGGGACAGGGAACTCGAAATTAATTTTTGAAGATTTGCAAGTCAGGTCTAATGTTTCTTACTTAGACAAAGAAAATGTAAACGCTAGTGGAAATCAGGCCACACTTTTGCAAGGTTAAGTCTAATGTTTATTATTACTTGTATTTTCGAAAGAAATTGATAGAAACTGTACCTATGGAATATACGCATTAGTTTTTTAAAATTATTCCATGTGTTTTATCAGTTTATTTACCTCAAATTATTATTGGATATTTATTTTCGTTCTTTCAGGGGATGCAACCTCTTCCACTAAAATGAATTGTGATATAAACAGGTAGGTTCGGTATAGGTGTTACGTATGTAGAGAGTCGAACCTTGATTCACGAATGTCTGATCATGAAGTACACGAGGACTTACAATTTTGCGAACGCAAAGTGTCCGATAATATTGTGTTTCGAGTTGCGAACACGCAAGCTATCGATATTGCCGAGCAACTTGTTGGTAGTATTTGTTAAAGAATGATCTAGCCAAAAATATCCCGGAGCAGTATTCTGATACGAAATAATGGCATACGTTAAAAATAAATCTCACTGAATATTTTTTCGTGAAACATATCTTGGTTTGAAGTAGAGTTGCGTAGTGCCAAGGGATAGAAAAGGAATTTCCCTTCATTAGGAAAGCGCTAGTTCGTATATGGTCGTATATCCACGGCCATATCGGTAATCGTCTTTTTTATTTCCTTTTATATTTTTTTCTGTTTGGGGAGGACTAGAAATTGCAAAAGATTTTACCAGATCATCAGCAAACTCTTCATCGCGCAATTATTAGTCTCGTTATAATTCGGTAAGATACAGTTAACAATGCTGGCCTTCGTTATTAGCGAAAAACTCGTTCCAGAATTAATAACGCTGCTAGTCGGAAAGTTCAACATTGATGGGTACTGTGTAGAAAACACAATTCGAGTACGCTGAATTCAACTCTGTCGGTCGTTTTGTGAAGTTGACTCTGGTTTTCGAGACATTTTCGAGTAAAGATTTCTATATGGAAAATACACAATTTTTGGGAACAAATAGACTTGAATATTCGGTAAGTTAGAAAAGTGAAAAGTATTTCATGAAACGAAGAAATTTTATCGAACTGAATCGATATTCGATGAATGAGTGGTTGAAACATACGGAAAAACGTGTTTCCTGGGTCTTCTTTGTACAATCTTTACTCGTAAATATCTTGAAAACTAGAGTTAATTTCGCAAAATGGCCGACAGCGTTGGATTCAGCGTACTCGAATTGTGTTTTCTAATAAGGACCCACCGATGTTGAAAAAATAAGTTGCCGATTTGAGCACAGTGTAATTGTGTGGTGAGGACTTCATCGGTATAATAGTGTTAATAGTTATCTTACGATCATTTTCGAATTACGACCATGAATGTTACAACAGAAGCTCTGCTGCAATAATTATATTTCTTTTCATTCATACGAGCTGTTTTTCGCCTTGTTCGCAACCACATGTCTTAAATTAAAGCAAAGAAAAATTGGTGAAGGTATACCTTTGAAGGCGGAGCTGGTTCTGCACAACTCCATGCTCCGCCTTGTCATCACTTATGCACTGATAGTCTGAATCACTACGGCCAAAATGCATATTTCCATTGTGACGGTTTTACAAAGGATCCTATGATCACAGATTTACCGCAAGATTTATGCGAAACGATCGAATATAGATCGAGCTAGCTACTCAATGCTTGCCTGACTATCTTCATATCTTGGCTCCGCCAGCTTCGTGTCGCCCTGCGGAGTTTTCATATACAATAATGATGAAGCTGTCGAAACGTCCTCGCCGATCACCTCTAATTTCTCAGAAAGATTAGCACTAACTTATGTTGAGTAAATTCTTGAATACAGCACAAACGTGCCTAGGGGACTCTAACTACTACTCCTAGCTCTGAGCAACCACACAAAGGCCAGGAGTTACCTCTTTCATTAGAGGATAATGAAGCAGAATGACTATGTCCGCTTGATCTGCAGATCTTGGTGAAAGTAAGAAGACCAAATGGCCATTCCCACGACTGTAATATTGGCTGCCTACTTCAGAAGTAAAAGAGTACTCTAAAAACGTAATACATTAAATATTTTATTACTATGGGAATAGAACAATTAGCAGTTTAGCGTGGTTTTGAGTTGCAACCTCGTCAAAGAAGACAGATAAACTTATGACAGAATCCAGGATGATGGCCTCAAGTTTTCTTTCGCATAACTTGGTAACCTGGTGAAGGACTAACATGTAAACAATTCTTGCGAAAGTAGGATTGTTTTATTATCGAACAACAAATCAGTTTTAGAAGACTTTCTAGAAATGTTGGATGTTAAATTCTTGAAGATTTAAATGTTTTTGAAGCTAGAAGATATTAAGTTTCCCATCTTGAAGATCGCAAATTGTACTAAGTTGCAGTTGTAGTTGCGTCCCCAGCTAACGGGCCGGGAGGAGGGAAGGACAGGGGCGGGGCAAGATAATAGATAGAAGTTGGCTGAAATATGAATTGTAGGTACAATAAATAGAATCCGGCAGGATTAAATTTTTATCGAAGCTCAAGGAGGAAGGGGGAGGGGTGGGGAGATAGCTGCCGCCTTGCCACTCCTTGGCAACGCCCTTGCTAAGTTGTGTTATTAGATAGAGTGCGAGAAGCTAGTGTACAAAAGAACCTTATCTTCAGTTCCTTGGGTGTACTCCCATAAGCATAATATTTTGCCTTTTCATCTGGAAAATAAGTTCACCATCAAATTTTGAAGACTCCACATTGCACTTATTGCTTTGGTTGATCTTAATCCTACCTCCTATTGTTGGAATCTGATAGGTCTAGAGGTACACGACTCCGGTAGATCGGAATTAACAATACAGTAGGCGATTTATAAGATTTTGTGATTGGGTGGTTGTTACGTTAATATTTTGTTGCAAAAACTTACTAGAACTGCAAAAATGTTTCAAGTTCTTCTTTCTGGAAAAGGTCGAAGTGGAATTCATCCCTTCTAGAGGACTTATACCCTTTTTAAAAGTTGATTTGAGATGTATAAATGAAGGGAGAATCCCAATGCAGGCGAATGAGCTCCGTATATTTTCTGATTGCGGATTCCATATATCAAGCAATTTTTAGGGAGCTATAGATGGATAAAGGTTTATATTACGAAATACTTCTTTCAGTTGAAACGATGGAAATACATTTAATGCGATGCGATGCGATGCCCCGAGAACCTACAATCTACATTCGGTTACTAGTTACATATTTCTAAGACATTTTCTTAAGTCTTTAGCTTTAAAACAAAATTTGTTTGTTGAATGATTTTTATTCCATTTCCTATAAACGAATAAAACGGTGATGGTATTTTTCTTCGGAAGCTGTTTATTGAACCCGTCCCGATTTAGAATCGACTGCACCTCGTACATCGCGCAGTAAGCCGACCACGATCAATGACGCCTTTTAGATTTTATATTCTTCGTATACGCGATGTTGTACTTTCTAAACGGGAGATATCTACGCCGCGAACGACATCGCGTACCTCGCCACTTACCACGGTCAGTATGATCGCCATAGCGCTGTCGCGAGTGTGGCCGGGTGATATTTCATCGGACTACCACACAAAATAAAATATGCCTCTTCACGATGTAACTCCAGCTAACACCGGATGGGCGAAATTTGCGACGGCATTATCGTCTTATATTGGACGACGATCTTCGATTAGAGAATAAATTCCTATATCGCGAACATCCGTTGGATAATATTACCATAGAGAGACGAGACGACGGTAATTTCAATAGGTGTATAGACGAGGGTTCTTGTGATAAATGTGCTTCGGCGAAAAGTGCGTGTGCTTTCGTAAATGCGAATTTGGAAGTGCTTTAAACGTTATAAATTTTATGTGGACAACTTATAAACATGAATACCAGCGTTAGTAGCTGGCGCATTTTGATCAGTTGTTGCTGTATCTTGTGGATCACTTACGGGGTAAGCAGCTTTCTCTTTTTTAGGACGGCAAGTTAATTATTGGATATAGTCGCTTTTGCGCCAGGTGATAGTCGATGGATGATAATCTCTTCGTAGTCTATATAAAGTGTTTAGAAAGCTACCGCTAAAACGAATTAAATGGGCCATTGGTATTTATATGGTGGAATTTTTCTAGTCGGAACGCCGACTTTCAATTATAAGGGAATTTTTCTGGAACTCCATTTACTTGGCGAAATGAATAGCTTTTCAAATGTTTTAAATATCTTCTTAAAATCTTACAGATTCAACGCAAAGAAATTAGTCGTTCTTCCATTTTACGACTTACCTAATTGAAATTAGTCAGTGGGATGTAATTAAAAATTTTTAGTAAATACGCCATCCAACACATTATCGATTCTACTGGAAACCCTAGATTTGCGAAAATGTTTAGTCTCACAGAGCCAATGATCGTGAATGATGATTGCCTCAGATTCGATGCAAAGAAATTAGTCGTTCTTCCATTGTACGACTTACCTAATTGACATTAGTCAGTGGGATGTAATTAAAATAATTCAGCAAATACGCCATCCAACTCATCATTATTGAGTCTTCCAGAAATCATAGATTTTTGAAAATGAATAGTTTCTCAGAGTCAATGATGATGATTGATGATTGCCTCTCACTCGAAGATGCACATAGATACAACTATTTTATTAACTTACCTATTGTTAGTTATTACAGTTTGTAGACTATATATATGTATTAATTCGGTTTATTTTTAAAGTTCTACTTGATCATGTTCTTTTTTTTTTTTTTTTAATGAATTTGATAAAGTGAAAATCAAATCAAGTGACACTGAAATGGGCGCTTCAAAATCTACTTCTTAGAAATAAGTAAGTAGGTACTGAGTGGGCCAAATCAATCAAATAAAGTTTGAGGACCTTGTTTTATCAAAATTCCGGCTCTCAATCTAGAAAATAGAACTTAACTGCGGATAAGTTACTTAAATCAGATTGGTGCGTTTGGTAACCACGAACAGTTCATTTTAACTAAAATTCGAACACGTATTTACAGCATCAGTGAGGGAAAGGCATTAGCGCAACTGGACTATCCCCCGGCAAATATTTAAGGATGGAGTGCTTAGGAAAGGAAAGCACTGATCACTATCACAAATTACGAAAGTATCAACTTTATTTCTTGAGATGCTAAATGACTCTATCTCACACTGTTAACTGATTTTATTAAGGCATTTATTTATTTATTGGCGGGTTCCCTAAGACGCAGTTGTTAGTTCTGTCGCCCATACTTACGTCGAAGCCGATACAAGCTGCCATGAAAGTAGCTATCCTATTTAAAAATCTTTTTTGTCTTTTTTTCCAATCGGTTTATAACGTAACACGTTGTCCGATGCCAGATCTCCATATTTGCCTGTCACTCCATATATCGTCTCCATAAAATCTATTTAAAATCTAAGAAAAATAAAGTAATAAATATCTACTTTTATTCGAAATTATATATGAAAGAACAGTTTCTGGAGTTTGTATTTAGTTACTGCCGGAAAATGATATCTCTTAAGTGATGGCCATTTGCGCGGTCCTAAATTCATGCTCTTCTTGCGACATCTTTCATCACTTTAATTAGTGTTTCTTCAGATATTCCCTCTATTGCTCTCCCGAGTATTGTCTTGGAGCTGATCAAGTGTTTGAGGCTTATCACTGTAATTTTTTCTTTAAGATAATCCCAAAGAATGAAGTCTCGGGTGATGAGATCTGGAGATTTAGGAAGCCACCTCAAATCTCCATTTTTGGAGATCAATCAATAGTGGAAATCTTTCATCCAAAGCGCGATCTTAGTCCTTGTAGTAGGAACCATTGCACCATCGTGCTAAAACCAATAGTATTTACCGTTATTTAATTGAGGCTAAACAAATTATTAAAGCCTGTGCTTATAACGCTCGGCATTAACGGTTTCTGCCCGCCCTTCTTCATTTTCGACGAAAGAAAGTTGTAATAATTCTTTGCGCTAAAACTACACACCACACTGTTACAATGAAAGGGCTTTTAATGAATCAATTTTGGATTGTTTGTTCGGCAATAACGCGAATTTTGTTTAGTAACAAAACCTATGAGGGGAAAATGGGCCTCATCAGCTACCTATAATCTCTTCACAAAATGCGCAAGCGTATCTGCAAGATTTAAGAACGTACGACTGAATTCTATTCGCAGCTGGAATCAATAGGATTAAGTTCTAAAATATCGTCATACAATGTTGAAGTAAAATCTTAGGATTCGAGGACACGAGACTTACTGTTTCATTTCCTATCCTCGAGGAGCACGCGCCTGAGATTTTCATCTGCTATTAAAAATTACCAGCTTCGGTTGGGTTTGAAACTAGGACCTTTAGGCTTAAGGATTGACATGCAGGCTGATGGCCTGCATGTCAATCTTTAGTTAAAAGTAGCTAAGAAGTACTGCCAACGTCGTTTAACTAATGTCACAAAAATTAGCATTTGCAAGCTGAACGAACCACCATCCACTGATAACTTTGTCTTTTTCAGGTATTTGACTTTGAATCGCCCATTTTTAGTTCTAGGAAAGTGCCATATATTATAAGTGTACTCAATCACTTCAATCTCTGGCATAACTTCGTTTCTTCCCAAAGTTTTAATTTGAACCCCTCATTTTAGTTAAAATTAGGTGTGGTTCATTTCCAACTTTATTAAACAATTTGCCTAACTTTATATATGACAATATTAAGTATTTTCTTTATTTCTTAATCGTTTAGCCTCTTATATGAATAATTGTTGAGGGAATTGGGCGCATTGATGATTGTTGTCTGTTCATCTGTTGGACCAAGAAACTTGGACAATTATGATACTTTTAGAAATCCACAATTACAACTTCAATTTTAGTTAAGCTGAAGCACTATCTCTTACAAGCTCTGTTTTTTAATAATAATAATAATAATAAAATATTTAAATTTTTAATCCACCATTTTACTTAGGATTAAGTGCATCATGTAACCTAACTTCTGTAACTAATGTTATTACAGTTACCGGTCACAATTGTGATACTATCTTCGAAAATTCACATTCAAAATCTATCATTATATTCGTAGTACTACAGGTTATTGCCAACTTTATATAACTAATGGGCTTCGTCACAATCGAAAACTTTTTACAAATTCGCATTTCCAGTCCGAATTATATTTAGAATCAAGTACCATTCATTTGGAACTTTTGCCCTTTTCCCCATTTTTCCGAAATTCAAATTTAAATTCGCAATTTCAGTTCATATAGACGATAGTTAATTAACTAATGTCGCCTCTCACAATTATGGGATACCATTTCTAAAAATTCGGATTTGAAACCTGAATTCTAATCAGAATGAACTACAACGCTTTACGTTTATTTTATTGTTTTCCAAAATTTGAATTTGAATCCGTCATTTTGCTTCAAATTAACTACAGCGTATTGCCATCTTTATATAACTATAGTGTTCTTTGTCAGAATTGTGACACGATTGTTCAAATTTCACATTTTCACTTGAATTGTATACGAAGTGAAGTACCTTTTGTTTTGAAATTTTTGCCTTTTTTCCGAAATTCAAACTTAAATTTCCATTTTGGTTAAATTGAACGATAGTCTATCTTTGATCATTCGAATTTGAAACCTGAATTTTAGTTAACTTGACGTATTACCTATTACAAACTTTCTTGTTTCCTGAAATTTGAATCCGCTATTTTACTTTCAAATTAACTACAGCGTGTTCCCAGCTGTATATTGTGAACTTCATTCCCCAAATTTGATTTTGGATTCGCCATTTTAGTTATCTGTCACAACTGTGCGATAATATTCTTAAAAATTTGTATATAAATGCCTATCCTCCAGTGTACAACTTGGATTTTGAACTATGGAAATGCAGTACACTAATGAACTTTATTCGTTCTCGCTCATACTTCCATGATTTAAACCCTAGATCGGCCGTGGCCAGAGTGGTATATGAACGAGACAGTGCTGTTGTGTTTTTAATAATTAGTATAAGGAGTTATTGACGCACGAAAAAATGAGTCATGGAATTATACAGGTAACAAACTGACGAAAGACAACTATTGTTCTTTACTAAGTACAGTTTCTTTTCTTTTCGTTTGATTACAATACGAAATGAATAGCTATCGATATCTTGATTTCGCGCGTATGTTAAGATTAAAGTTTACGATCAAAACATCTCTTTCAACTTTCAAGTTCTTCATACGAAACATATTAAAGATCAATCTACGTCACGGTTAACCTACATATACCTATACATATCTACATGAAACTTGTAGGTTTTCTGTGACGCCTTAAGAAAGTAAAAACTCGTTATGCAAATCTCAGAATTGGGTGTGTGTTGTGCAACATTCGTCGATGATAATCGTAAAATACCATTTCGCGAATTCATATCCTTCGATACGCGTATCGCATGCGAGTTCTTTCTTCCACATACGCATCATGAGGTCGATGTATTGTCCTAGTCACAAACAATACGAACTGTTATAAAAGAATCGAATATTGACTTAACTGGGAGAAAAAGGAGGTCGATGAGGACGTATTCTAGAAAACGACTTATTCATCGCACGAATGCTAAATACCCCGCAAGGTTGTGAAATTATTTTCTTGAAATGAGGAAAAGTAAACGAATGGTAAAATAAAAATTGAATTCTGCACTCTACATTGGGGATGGCAACGTAGTTGCTGAAATACGTACCTGGATCTATTTCCGTAAGAAGTGGTATGGGGAATCTTACATATAAAGCAAAATTTGGTAAAGTAAATAAGTACATGTATTGATAAAATAACCTTTTGGGGAACTCCAACTCAA
Organism: Chrysina gloriosa; assembly: GCA_038088585.1. NCBI lineage: Eukaryota > Metazoa > Arthropoda > Insecta > Coleoptera > Scarabaeidae > Chrysina > Chrysina gloriosa. The sequence goes on along the minus strand of CM076093.1, from coordinate 20,044,443 downwards.
TCATGCTTGCCCTTGTCACACCGACCTAGATTCCTCCAAATACTAGTACTTTGATAACTAAATCTTTGTCTTCAGAAGTGGAAAAAGAGAGACAAGAAAGGCTTACATATACGTTTTACCCACTGGAGTTGATAATTTAGTTGTCAACATAGATATTTGGAGTTATTCAGATCAATATTATAAAGGTAGAAAATATAGAATTTTAAACCACGAACATTTCTATTTCTTGTATTTTCATCCTACACTTGAACTTGAATGGTGGGTCGTTGGTCAACCTTGTACTTATCCATATTTTCGTGTGGGTTTTGTTTTCATTTTATCTTACCTGCATTCTTTTCCTTTTTCAATGCATCTTAACATTGCAAATGATGACATCTGAATACTTTACAATCATTTTTGACGAATTGCATATAGTTTCCTGCCATGAAGATGGTTGCCTTGGTTAGGCCCTGACCGTTGTTTATGTTGGATTTGGTATCGGCCGTCCGTTGGAAATATGTTGAGTGTTTCATCATAGAAACTTATTCTTTGTTAAAAGAAGTTTACGGTGATAAATGCTTATCACGCACTCAAGTGTTTGCGTGGTTTAAACGTTTTAAAAACGGACGAGAAGAAATTGATGATAAACCCATATCAGGACGACCGACCACCTCCAGAACGAACAAAGACATTGGCAGAATTGTCGGTTAAGTATTTGTAGAGTTACCAAAACGAGTGGATTTGATAAAGAATCTGTTAGGCAGATTTTGCACAGAAATTTTAACATGAGGAAAGCGCGTGCAAAAATGATGCCAAAGCCGTTCAAGGTAAAAAAGACAAAGGCAACGGAGACCACGAATATGTTATCTAAAAGTGACTTCAAGCACTGCTATGAGCAATGGAAAATTCGCATGGAGCGGTGCAGGGATCGGGAAGGGGAGTGCAATGAAGGGGATAATGTTGAAACTGTAGAGAATACTCAATTGCAATAAGATTTTATAGCATTAATCCAGCTATTCTTTAGCCACGCCTCGAACATCTTTTAAAAACATGCTGACGTTGGGAACATTGGTATTTCCAGAATAGTTTCCAGTAAATTAGATGCACGTGCGGGTTAGATTCTGAATAAGTAAGAGTGGAAGGTTTAGATATGCGTTTTGCGTCAGTTTGTCTTGGATTATAATTATAATTGGACGTTCTAAATAGGAGTTAATCCTTCTTATTTATATTGGTTCACTAGCAAGTTCTTTTGATAGTGATTACAAGAACTGTAATGTATTACCGGTGACACGCATCGGTAAACTCACAACCATATTTTATTTAGTTAAATCCGGTGACACGTGTTTCGCTAGCAACGAGGCTGGCGTCTTCAAACTGCAGCTTATTGAATGAACTGCGGGTTTTTAAATTCAATTCAAGCAAACTAAACTCCCTCCTCTACAACTTTGAGGCTCTATCTACTAAGATGAAAAATTATTTCGAGTAGGGTCACCCCCGTCGTTCCAAATCTCGCAAATACGTTGCCTTTTACGTTGACGGCATGTATCTCTTCTTCAGACTATTTTTATATTTACTAAACCCTCATGGTAAAGGCAAACTATAACCTCTCCCTATGCAACAAATCGATCATCTCCGATCAATTCAAAGGACTTAGTTTAAAAGATTTTTACACATATTATATACATATAGTGACAAAAAAGGCAGTTATTTTTAATTACACACGAATTAAGTTCAGAATTTAACTAAAATTATTTATAGCAAACTATTATTGCCGTAAGCAGTGTTGTTTAATGAGTTAATGGCTGTACGTCTAGCCTAAAAGACGATTCACAGTTCGAAACGAGCGAAGCGAAATTCATAAAAAGGAGCTTACGAGATTTAAGAAGACGTGGGAGCCCCTTCTCGGGAGTGATTTTTATCCTGGTCGACAGAATCATAGACCACCGGTTGTAGAGGGAGGGGGGTTGGTTTGTTTAGTCTATCGTGTTCTGTTACACGTTACAAACAAAGCAATTCTTAGGATTATAATTGCAGGATACCCAATAGATAGTAATGTTTTCCACTGCTATTGTCTTCTTTAATTTTTGAGTACAATAGTGTAAGCTTCCATGCCAGCAGTCAGTAACAAAATGTTTTCGACATTAAATCGCGTCATTATTGAAATAACATCAAAGGAAAAATAATAAAAACGATATAATAATGATAATAACAAACTATGCATAAGATAAAATTAAATATAGAACGAAATATATACAAGCAAACCAACTATACAAGCTCGTTAAAAAGTAAGGTGAATTTTTGAATTTCGTGGGATATCTACAGTGTCGATTTTCTTTCTTTTTTTAAAATCTTAGATGGCATACGATGAGTCTACTCTGAGTAAAAAAATGTTCATAAGTGGTAAAAGCTCTTCCAAAAAGGATCGAGAAGATATCAATGACGAACCTCGTTCTGGGCGCCCGAGTACGTCAACAATTGATGAAAACGTTGAAGAAGTGAAGAAAATGGCGTTGGGGAATTGTCGACTCACCATTAGAGAAGTCGCTGATGACGTCGGCATTTCGGTTGGCCCTTGCCATGCAATTTTTTCGGATGTTTTGGAAGTCGGACGTGTGTTTCGAAACTGCTTAATTTTTGAAGAACCATCGCAGGTGCATCGCTCCTGTTGAATGACGTCAATCATGATCCCGATTTGCTCAAAATGGTCATTACTGGTGACGAATTATGGGTATGTGGTTGTGGCGTCGAAACCAAAGCCTAATCGTCCCAATGGAAGAACTCGGAAGAGCCAAGAGCGAGAAAAGTACGCCAAATTCGATCAGATGTCAAAGCTTTGCTCACTGTTTTCTTCGATTTCCGTGGCGTGGTGCATCAGAAGTTCTTACCACAAGGTCGTACGGTTAATAAGGAGTATTGCCTTGAAGTTATGCGCCGTTTGCGAGAAGCAATACGAAAAAGTGCTCGGAATTGTGGATAAACAATTAGTCGTATTTGCATCACGATAATGCACCTGTTCACTCATCGTTGCATGTGAGGGATTCTTTTTGCGAAAAACAACACCACAATCGTGCCTCAGCCAGCATATTCACCACATTTAGTGACCTGCGACTTTTTCCTGTTCCCAAAACTGGAGAGACCCATGAAAAGACCGAGATTTGCAACGATTGAGGAGACAAAGACTGCATCGCTGAAAGAGCTCAAGGCTATACCAAAAGGTGCTTATCAGTATTGTATCAGTGTTTCGAGGATTCTAAAAACGTCGGCACAAGTGTATTATATCTGAGGGGGATTACTTTGAAGGGAACAACATGAATGTTGATGAATGAGACCAATGAGAGGGCAATATACAGAGTAATCCAAAGTATGTGTTCTTGATACAAAAATAAGAAAGTTTGTATGAATATACGTATATTTGACATTGTATAGTTTTGAAGTTACGGGGTGTTTAGTACACTGGTGTTGGATGGCATATATATATATATATATATCATATTACATATCTGACAGATATATATATACATATATATATATCATATTACATATCTGACAGATATATATATATATATATCTGTCTTAAAATAAAATGAAGATGTTTTACCAATTAAAATAATTGTGCATTTTGTCACCTTTTTATTTATCTCCCGATTATTGATATTACAGCATATACATTAGAGAGGCAGTCCTCCTCGTTTAAGGGTATTCCTATTGGGTACCCCCATACATCTGTCACAAAAGTGTTTTTATATAAATTTCTTGGTTATAACAAGAGTCGGAAACTTCTGGTAACTGCATCTTCAAGTGATCACTTATGATACGACGAACTAATTTACCACATTCCTCAAAAGTTTCTTCAAAAACCGTCTTTTTACAGAAGCAATAACTTTAAGAAATTACCTTGGCAGAATGTCTGTTAGTATATCTGACAACTGACGCTCGTTACTTCCAACAGGTGTTATAAGCTTATTTTTTTCTAACTCAGTGCTTATGTCAAAATCTTAATTTGTTGTTCAACACCCTGAAACAGCAAAATTGCGCATTTTTGGTCATATGCTGATATGGACTTTCCTTCTTATTTATGTATCAAGAACACGTTCTTAAAATTTTTCGTACATATTAGGAGTCACTCTATATAGGACCTAACATCAAATTGCACAGCATTGATCTGTGGGGGGTAGCACACGAAGAAGGGGAGTAGGGCAACACTTTCAAGAAGATAAAGAGAAACCTAGTTTGTGTTTAAAATAATTTTTTTGTTTTTTTGAGAAGCTGCCCAACTTAGTAGTTAAATTACAAATCTACGGAAATTAACGGTTCGGAATTATTAAACAAAACAAAGCACAGGATGTAACGATGTTTTTACATGTATATTTTAAGTAACGTAAAAAGCCAAATCAGCGAACAATAACTGGATATCCCAGCGTACATACATTCACAATCGCCATCCTAATTGTTCGATTCCGACGAAGCAAGAAATTTGCGAATTGTTGCCCAGCCTATTCCGCTGCGTCGCGGTTTTCAATAATTGAAATGAAAACAAATAACGTAAAAGGGCAGCCCGGTAATAAAATAAGCTCTTCGGACAACCAGGCAAACAGCAGCGATGTTTGCAGTCTATTTAACGCGGTAGTCGGCAATATCCCGTTCAGTCCGAAACGTTTCACTTTTCGACGTTGTCGATGGTCTGCGAAACAATAGCGTCACGTTCCGCCTAAATTTCAAGAAATAAAAAGATAAAAGGGATGTGCGTACGTGTCGTGATGCTATTGTGTGCATGGACTGGCGAAATGACGCGTGGAGAGGGTTATAAGAACATAAAACGGTCAGTTGGGCAATATCGACGTTTTGTGTTTTATATCTTCCACGTAACGTTGCTTTGTTTTGGACGAAATGGTCCATCCGGAGATTTCTTTATGTAGATGTTTGGGATGTTTATGTTTCTTTTAGTTTGGATGTTTTTTATGTTTCGCTTGATTAATAGGTTTACGTGAACAGACGAGGTAGTCTTCCCCGTTTTCTCAATTTCCTCTTTAAATGCTTCCCTGTACCTCATGGAAAAATTGGAACTATTCTTTAATCTCTATTCATCTCATAACACCAATGTAAATAACCATCTCGTCAGTGAAGATCTCAACATATAATTTGAAAATTCTATTCTTGTTCACTGAACATATCTTGGTCTTATCCCTGATAGAACATTGTCCTTTAAAGAATACCTAACAAAAGCGACTGAGAACTTGAGAAAATGACATTAAACAAAAAGTAAGTATACGGTATCATCTGGAGTGCATCAGCCTTCGTTTTCTGTTATTACGTTTTGGAACCAACTTTCTTGACTCCACTCTACCAGATGTACAAGTATGAAATGCGTACATTTCTTCTAAAAAGAAACATGTTAAATTCGGAAAAATTAAAAAAGTGCATTATTCAAAGTATGCTCCATCGCTTGTTATACATTTCTACCATCTGTCGGGCAATTTGTGAATACCACGCCAGTAAAAATCTTTCCCTTTTACTGCGAACCATTCATCGAGCCATTTTCTCACATCTTCGTACGAACCAAAGCGCTGCTCAGCAAGTGCAAACAAATGGCAATCGAAAGAAGCCAAGGTTGGTGAGTTAGTCGCATGAGGTAGAGCTTCCCAGCTGAGTGCTTCCAACGTGTCACGAACCGATTTTGTCATGAAGAAAAATGACTTTGTGTTGCCTCTTTCGGTATTCTGGCCTTTTTTCCAGCAGCGAACGATTCAAATCGGTCAATTGTTGTTGGTAACATTTAATATTAACCGTTTCCTGAGGTTTTAAGTGCTTATAACAGACCACGCCCCTCTGGTCCCACCAAACACAGAGCATCGTCTTTCTGCCAAAGCTATTCGGTCTTGCGGTCGATGTGGATGGTGCGCCTGGGTCTACCCAAGATTTCTTAACTAAATGTTATACGTGTTTTTGCGCTTTTCCATTTGCCTGTTGTTCAATTCATGTGGTACCCATCTACCGGTCTTCTGAATCTTTCCCATCTCTCGTAGCCGATTGTAAACATCTTGTTGTTTAGCGCCCACTTGCGAATTTTTTCTGTGTTTGCGAATTATCTTCGTCCAACAATGCTTGCAATTCCACATCTTCGTATTTTCTTGGCGGTTTTCCACGTTCCTTGTCTGCAACATCGAAGTCACCACTTTTCAAACGCCGAAACCATCATTCACACATACCTTGCGATGAAGCATGTTCACCATAAGCTTCTCGAAGTAATCCGTATGATCAGCAGCAGTTTTCTTCAAATGAAAACAAAAAATTAATGCTCTTTGCTCGGTATAAATTTCGACATATTGAACACAAAACTATGCACACACTTTTTCAATTCATTACTCGTGGGTATTTGACAATTGTCACAACAAAATGGGGCAGTGTCAAATCTTTATAGCACAAACTGCATTAGTGCGCCATGTGTTGTCTGAAAGCCGCATTTCATACTTGTACACCTGGTGTAGTGCTCTAATATGGTTAAATAATCCGTGCATAAAAGAGGTAACTGCTAAGTTCAATAATATCATAAGAATGATCGTAGGCGTAATAATATCAAATCCAACGCAATGACTTTCAGCATCGAGTCACCTTCCACCTTCGCAACTATTTCGAACAAATACCCTTACATGTAGGACAAAGAGATTATGGACAATATAAATCTGCCGGTTCATTATGATATTGATGGAGTTGACAATAGTCAACTGCACTCTAGAAGAGCACTAATAAATCGGCTAGGATAGGCTGTGTCAGAAGAATTTAGTTTCTAGTAAACATATTAGTATCTGTAGATAAGGTCCTTGGATATATTATAGAATTTTTAAAAGTAATAAGTCTTAAGTTGTAGTAGCTGTTAATCCTTTGTTCTTTTTCATTGGTATATGTTTTCCTTCTATCCATGGTCTAGTATTGCGTGTCAGCCAAGTCGTCACGATGGACCCCTTGACGTGAAGCGTGTGTCCGTCCCTGTTTATCCTAATCGTTCATGAGTAGTTATTTATATTGACGTGGTTAGTGGTAGCCTAGATGCCAAGGTAAAAAAACAAAAAAAAGGAATTTAATCCAAAAGTGGATTGTAAAGCAAAATAACAATATGTCCTGCATAACCCAAAAACGACCAGATTTTGAATTATCTCGCAGGACCTGGTCTTCATTTAACAGCCGTCCGCTCAAGCTCACTGCGCATGTTATCGAAAAGTGTCCCATAAAGTCTTGTGAAATCTTCGTTTTCGTTTTAACCCTGAGAATTTCCTACTGGCAACTCCACAGTCGATAAATTATATTGATAGGCTTGATTGATTATGACTAATTTGTGTTTAATTGCGAGTAAATTACCATACGATAAATAAATAAACCCACTGGTATATCTGGGCGTACGGGACTGAGATGCAAAAATTCATGTAATATCCACTCTGAATCTTCTTCACAATAAACGTAGGAGTTAAAATTTTACGACTGCGTTGGCAACCCGTCAGAACGGAGCACCTGAAGCTTTGAACACAAACCACCAGTATCGCAGCCAAACTTCCTAACCATTCGACTCCGCGGCTATACAAGTTAGTAATAGGTAGCAAGTTAAACTACATCTTGATCTCTTGATTATCCAGTCGCAAATACACTCGTTGTAACCAGATTAAACGATTCAGCTGTGATTTATTGATTGCCTCTTAAGAATTTAGATTTGTTTTATAGGCTGATGACGTAAAATATGGCATGGGATATTTTGAAAGCACACTAATATGTTTGATATAAGGTGGTAAATGATAATTTCGCAAAGATGTTGGTGCGATAATGAAAGAATACCTATAAATCTACAACAACACATTAAGACCCTTCTAGAAAACTGAGGTATGCTGAAAGTAAAGGAGACGCAAAAATAAAGAACGACAACTTGAGATGATCACTGTAGATCGAGTTTTGTAGGATAAATTGGTTTAAAGAATTAATAAGGTACCAGCATAAACTGAAAGAATTCGATGGATTGGAGTCACTAGTATACGGCACATAGCCTTAACTATGACATATTTATGTTAAAGATGTCGTTTTCTCTAATAAGGAGGGTGATTCAATTATCAACGGTAAACAGTTCCGAGCTGGATAGTGGACTGCAGGGTTGATGGTCGGTGTGTTAGGAAGGGGTAACCAGCTTAGTTAGCTGCTACGCTCTGTTCTGCTCTCAGTGAATAAGAAGTTCCTTCGTCTGTTGCTTAACGTACTATTTTAAAGTTTTTAACCAATCGGGGGTTAAACCCTCGGAGATTTTAACTCGTTTGAAGGCACAGTTTGAGGACGCTACACTATCGCAGAACCGAGTATTTAGTTGGGCCACACAATTTAAGGGGGAAACCGAAAAAGTGTAGAAAACGAAAGTCATGATCGATGTCCTAGGTCAAGTCGCATAGAGGACAATAGCCGAGAGCTTATCAACGGTAATCGCCAGTTCAATTTTGTAAAAGTTGCGTCAGAAGTGAGTATCAGAATTGTATATGCTCATATAATTATCAGTAAACATCTTGGCTTTAGAAAAATTAGTGCTCGATAGGTTCCGAAGTTGTTAATCGAAAATCAAAAACAGGCCAAGTTGGAGATTTGTGAGACTCTTCTGACTTAATTCCGGCAAGAAGGGGAGAGTTTCATGTGGTGCATGTGATGAGACATGCAAGACAAGAAATAAACTGAAAGATAGCACCGTTAATAAAATTTTGTTTTTGCACAAGCAATAATAAATATACTCTTCTTCATCATGCTGCGTTAAGTTAAAATAGCGAACAAATGAACAAAGTGTTATAGAATCCAAGAAGTTGATGAACTTGACCCCTTTAAAGATTTTTCAAGACTTTCAAGATTGTACAAATTCGAATAATATTCGCAGTGATTCGCAACTCCATAGTTATTCCATCACTAGACATGTGCCCATCATTACACTTCGGAATCAAAAATGTCGTGTAAGGAGTGGCGAAAAAGGATGAAGCTTTCCCAGTTAACACCAGACGCTGTCTTTCAGCCGGAAAAGTTGTTAGAGTCAACAAAAGCCTCCTATCGAAACAAAAGATGAGGTATGCCCATCAGAGAAGTCATCCTTCCCTATGGCAACGCCAGTCCTCACATCGGGATTTTAACAAGGGACAAATTGAGGGAAATGGGCAGGGAAATTCTTGACCACCTTCCTTAGAGTCCAGATTTTTTCCCTGTGACTATTTTTTGTTTATGCCCAAGAAAGAATCTCTTCGAGGGAAATGATTGGAAACCAAACAAGACGTCGAGGAGCGTGTGCGCAATTGGTTGATGACACATCCTCAATTTTTTTTTGAACAAGGAATGTTCAAGCTTCCCAATCGTTGGCAAAAGCGTTTGGAGCGTGATGGAGGCTGTGTAGAGAAAAACTGAATATTTCACTTGCGTATATTATTAATCAATAAATGTATATAAATAAATGACCGTTTATATTTGAATCACCCTCGTATTACTCCATTGATGTGGCAGGGGATGGAAATCAAGTGTTGTGATTGCTTTGCTTCCAACCACATAAGGGTATTAGAAGAAATATTGTTAAATAATGGTCAACTAATACAAAGGATTTCGTTTTGACCTTGAATCCCTATATTCTTCTTTCCCTTTCTTGAGAACACTCGCATTTCACTTTAATTCTTAGGGGAGCATAGATTTATTGATGAAGGATTACCAATTCCACCAACTTTTTTGGTCGTCTTCTTCTATATTTTCTTTCATTTGGTTTCTTACCTTTTACCATCTTCCATTTCTAATTCCACCAAATCAAAAGTTCATATTCCCAAGAAATGTCTTGTTGCAAAATATCGCTTCGATCTTTCAGATTTTAAATATCAATACGATTTATAAGTCTAAATCTAACGAAATAGGAGTGTCAACCTTGTGTTGAAGGATGACGCCCAAATTATCAAATAACTGTTCACTTGTACATTTTAGCACATAAATATCGCGGGTAAACATAAGTATAAGTCGTATTAGTCAGCTCATGTATATACAATATATAATTTATTGTTTGTACAAACACGGTGACTGGGTGGACTAACTATAATTATATTACTCCGAGTCGATAATTCAAACTCGAACAGGTGTAGAATTGACCTTACAACGTGAAACAGGAAGTCGCGTTTCCGTCGCCCTTTTTATTCTTTCTTCGTTTCGTCTTAATTCGACAGACGGATTGTGTGAATTTTCAGCGAATGAGGCGCTTTCAAATTTTCAGATGCAAGTGGTCGCCAAATTCTTCGTCATTTTTCCCCTTTTCGTATTTATTCTTCTGGTATTAAGGAATTAGAATGTCAAGAAGAATGACAAATATTATTCTTTACATCTGTTATGCAAATACCACAAGGAATTCCAACGAATTTCTACTTGTTTTGCTATCGAATTAATGCGTATTAGAATCGCTTTTTTAGAACATCTGTTCGTTTATATTTTCACGGATACAGATAGCGATCATTAAATTTCTAAAGCAAATATTTTCTCTTGCGCGGCAATACAGCTGTCAAAGGCGTGCAAATGCAAATATAAGCGATGTGTTGAAAGTTCTTCTCGACAAACACGCTCGAATAAATTCTAAAAATATCCATTATAGAAGCACAAGAGAAATATATCGCTATGGTGTTAATGATATGGAGAATCTAAGGAATTGAGATTGAATAAATTTAAGTAAGCTTTTTACAAAACTTAGTCGTTAAATGTCCTTGGTATGTGACCTTTAAATTTTTTCTATACAATACTCGTATATCCTGTTGTGGGACTTCTTCGGTAATTGAGTGGATGAGTATTTCAATCAAATTGTTACGGCCGTTGAAACTGTACGGCTTGATATACACATATTGGATCTGAATATGAGTTCAAAGCGTCACATTTTCCAGATGTCGTAACAGTCGAAGAAACCAAACAAAGTGAGTGCCCAAATCGTATCATTGGTTCACTTTTTCAAGAAGTACGTACTTTCTGGCGTATCGTGCGTTTCGTGCAGCAACAAAACAAAACGAGTTCTTAAGACTTTTGAAGATCACTCCAAGAAAGGAACACGGCGTTCAGGAAGCAGGTGACTGCCAGAAGATCTCACGAAGATCTGATGACACGCAGAAACTAATACGGCTAGCAACAGCCTAGGATCGTGAGATTAAGGTTACGTTTTGACATTAAAACGGTGTTGGGTGATGGTACGAGAATCAATAAGGACGTCACTGGTCCGTTGGCGATAAATTAAAGGTTTCTACTCCGTCGAGATCAAGAATCAGATTGTTACTAAGGCAGTACGTTAAGTAGACAACGTGTTTCACGAAATTTCGGGTACAAATTCAACTTACGTAGCCTCTGTTTCTGCTGATTGTGCTTCAAGGCATCCAACCTGCAAGAAAGTGGTTAAGATACGCAAAAGAAGAAATGAAACAATTGAGCGAAATTGACAAACTCAATGCTTACTCAATAACGAAAGATTAAATATAGCAATAAGTAATAATAATAATAATAATAATAATAATAATAATTTATTTGGGCACATCGGCTAAAATTTAGCATGGGTTACGTCATTTAAAAAGAACAATAAATCGCAGTACAAATTAACAAGGTATTATAAAAGAATAATGTCAATTTAAAAAATTTTCGTCTAGATACCCATCGAAAGAATAGTAACACTTGACCAGTAGGAATTTTTTTAATTCAACTTTAAATTTCTTCATATTTTCTATTTTTTGAACTTCATTTGGCAAATTATTGAATATCTTGGTGCAGGAATGAATTGGTGATTCTATTTGTAATATCCTGATTAAGAATTTTGAAGTGGCTTCGGCTTCGGTTTATACGGTTGTTGAAGATGCTTGCCTCGAGCTAGCGAAACACGTGTCACCGATTTTATTATAAACAATTGTGTGGTGAGGAGTTTACCGATGTGATATTTGTGTCAAGAATTTTGAAGGTCTAAAAATCACGTAACGTATTTATTGTTGTTTTTACTTCGAACTCCCTCTTCTTCTTCTGCAGCGTGTTCCCATTATGAATTTGCCGTTTTCTGTTTCCATAACCGTCTATCTTATCAATCTCCTGTCGCCAAGTTTCTTTCTGTCATTGCTTGTTTGATGTACGTTTCTCCATTCCATTTCCTTCCTCTCTTTCTATTTCCTCCGGGATACTACTCCAAAATTTTTTGGGGCCATCTATTGTGAGGCATTTACTTTACATGCCCCAACCATTGTAGTGCCCTATTTTCAAAGGCTTTTTCTAAGGACGGCTTTTCTTGCTCAAGCTGAAGCCGAGGCTCACATCTCTGGTATGGCGGCCTCTTCCTCACTGCCTCGAGGTTGCGGAAAATAAAAGAGGGTATTAACAATCACGGCGTGGAACATGTCCATTTGGACATATCACAGGTAAATTTGATCTTTTTAGCCCATCTACAAGGCATCCTGGATAGTCTCTTAGATTCGCCATAAGGTTCCAAGGTTCTAGTGATTGAGCTGGTTATTTTGATTCTTCTCCAAATCTCTTCAGTTCTCAATTTGTCTCTTCCAGTTCTTTGTAGGCATCGTCACATATAGTCTAACTCTCGTGTGCGGTTTTTATCTCAAAATTTTCTAGAGATAGGGCACATTTCAGCGCCATACAAAACTATATTTTTGATTATACAATGAAGTATTCCCCTTTTCAGGTCTTGTCTAATATTGCCATTCTACAGCAAATAATGTAAAATTGTTGTTGCCTGTTTCCCGTTATGTTATTTTAGTTTGTATGTCAGCTTCCCAGGTACCTGTTTTATCAATGATGATACCCAAGTAGTACTTGAGGCTTTTACATCCTTCAATCGTATCTGTCTCTATTAATAAATTGTGCATCTCTTCATTTATGCTCATATATTCTGTCTTGTTCCAGTTAAAAGGGGGACCTCATTTTTCACGCCCCTCCTTAAGTTTTTTGAGCATGTATTCCATACGATCAGGAGATCTTGCACAAAAATGATCCGGTCGTCACCAAAGAGCAACTAGTCTAATGTCTTGTCATCTATTTCAATTCCCATACCTGAACTCTTTCTGTAGCATAAGGCCAATGCTGGTTCCATATATGGTATACGAGGCGTGTTTTTAAACTAAGTACCGTTTTGACATAAAAACAACAAGTAAATTTTTTCCAAAAATAATTTATTCACTTGAAAGGTCATACTTTACTCTACTTTTCTACATAATTCCCATTAATATTGAGGCACTTATCGTATCTTGGGACCAGCTTTTGTATGCCTTCGTCAAAGAAGCTTGCCGCCTGATTAGACAACCACTGCTTCACAGTTGTTTTCACTTCGGGACAGCAGAAAACTTTTCAGCTAACGACGAAATCGTGAATCGTCTGTTCTCTTTCACTTTACAGTCCACTTTTTGAATCAGATCATCGGTAATGACTGAAGGTCGCCCACTTCGTTTCTCATCATGAATGTTTGTGCGGCCATCTTTAAAGGCCCTAACCCATTTTCGCACCATTCCATCACTCATAATGTTTTCACCATACACTACACTGATTTGGCGATGAATGTCAACTGATTTGAAGCCTTGAGCACAGAGAAACCATATTACAGCACGCACTTCGCAGTCGGCGGGATTCTCAATAGGTGGAGGCATTTTAAAATCACGCAAACAGATGTAGATTCGATCGGATGGTTCCGTAATGGCGTCTATGGCTTCCCAACAGAGGTAGCTACATGGCACGCATGCGCTAAACGGCGACCGCAGTGCTGCGGCGGCGTAATTTAAAAACGGTACTTAGTTTAAAAACACGCCTCGTATATTAAATAAAGTCGGCGAAAAGCTGCCTATCCTTGTTTGAGTCCCTTATTTATCTCTATGCGTCGTGTGAGCCTGCTGTCGATTTTTATTCCAGCAGTGTTTTGGATTTTACATCTATCCATTTTTGCTTTATTCCAATCCGCGTCATTGTTTGCCATCGTTTAACACTGGGAACGTTATCGTATATCTTCTCCAAGGCAAGAAAAAGCATATGCTTCTCGATGTTCATAGCTTTATTCTTTTCAATTACTTGCCTTACGCAATGGATGTTGTCCAAGCACGATCTGTCACTTTGGACACCATTTTACTCTTCACTCAGAGTCCATCCATCTTGTATCTTTGTATTTATTATTTTTGAGAGAAGTTTAGCTACTGATGGTAGGACACTGATAGCCCTATAGTCTGCAACTGTCTTTTTATCCCCCTTCTTGTGGATTGAGCTTATGTGATATGTATTCTACTCTAGGGGTCTTCCCTCATTTCTATTTTGTTAAGGACTTTTTCAAGAGCTCTATTACTGTATCAAACATATTTAAAGAGAATGGGAAGGTCTCAAATCATATGCTTACCAGAAGAGCAAACAACTTACATGTTCCTACACATGATTTGTGATTGTTTGAAAGATGACCTCTATATGCAACGATCAAGATATATAATGCTTTACCCGGACATATTAAGAAGGTTGCCGAGGAGGATGCTCTCCGAATAAAAATTAAAAAATTCTTAATTGAAAAGACTTTTTATAGTATTGATGAATTTTTAGGGTATTAACAAATAATTTTAATTTTATGTTTTTAATTTTTTATGTGGTTTTACTTTTGTATGTATTCTCTCATTGATTATTTCTATGTCTTACAAAGACCCTGGACAATAAATATATTATTATAATTATTATCTTCTCCATTTTTCAGTAATTCCATTCTTAAATATTTCTATTGTTGTTTTCTGTAATCTTGTAATCTTTTATACATGTACACTATACCTAGCCCAATAATAGATACTTCTTCATTCCGTACCTGTATTGCCTATTGCAGAATGTAATTGCAGTTAGTTTCTAATATATAAGCAGAAGAATTCTTTGATCTTAATATCAATTTCTTAAACTTTTGAGGGATGGGTATTGACGTTAAATTGACTACTGACGTAGTTTGTTTAGTGGAAGTCGAGGATTATTAAATGGTTATTGCTAGAGAAACTTCAAATTTTCATCACAGTTTTAGTTGGCGGAAACACAATTTATCGTGGAAAACTTTATACTACGTAGGTCTTCCGACAGACAATCTTTCGCAAACTTAATAGAAACTTCCATCTTTTCCTATTTTACTACATTTAAAGCGAACATCCAACTTAATCGAATGACTTCGGATTCCATTTTTTCCATCGAAAGGCGCATCCTGTAGTAAATTACAATCGAACGGATCTTCGCTCGAAAGAACAATTATTTATACTCGAATACAATCCCTCTGTAATGGTATTTCATTAATATTATACTTTAGATACCATCTCGATACTGTTACATGACTTTATTGTACATTATATTCGACTTCCTTTATCGTTCTTATAGGAAATTGAACCAGGACTTTTGTAGAAATGAGGGTCCACCGGCTGGTGACCTTGTCTTCGTCACGAGAGCGTAACCAGTCAAGCCGAGCAGATTGGTAAGTTTTCTATCTCGACCTGCCATTAAAGCGAAGCAGTGTGCAGAGGTAAGATAGTACCGTATTTAATAGCGTTACCTTAGGTAGTTCTTCCTTTTTATCAATCGAAGTCTTAACATCCAAGCTCCATCTGCAACGGTTCGCATAATTCTTATTTTACTAGTTCTTAACTTATTCTAATCTTTTCGATGTACCTTCTTATACATTTTATAAAGTAAAGTATCGAGCAAGCAGCTTTTTTGAGGCGACTCGAATGTAAAGGTAAGCAGATGTTGGTTTCGTCATTCTTATACATACAATGCCCAACATCTAATCAGGGTGAATTCGATTTAGTCTTACCTCAGGAGCGGTTTTACGGCGTCTTGCAAGGATGTAATTACGAGAAGAACTTCCGGGTACCGAAAATAAATCGTCGAGTTTGCTACCATTTAGATTGCTTCTTTGACGGTCTTCGTAAACAAATGGCACCGCCTTTAATTTAGGGGAAATGAAAGTGTGTCAGGAGGTCGTAAACATTGGGTGGAACTTTTTGATTTATCACGTTATTTGTGACTTGATTTCTTCAAGGTTGAAGGATTGTACGGGATGTTCCAAAGAATGTTACCACACTTTGATTGATTTTAAAGTCTTTATAAAAGAATTTGCTCTCGATCTTTGTAACAAACTACATTAACGTATTTGGTTTTATTTTGTTCATATTTCCAAATTAATGACTATTGCGACCCGTACAATGCTAGCATTCTAAATCTATGGGATTGCACACATTTAAAAAAGCACTTCATTCGGAATTTCAACATATGCCGTTTCGATAGCAACATCCACTTCATCAACAGTTGTCGGTTTCCTACCATAAACTTTATTCCTTAGAAAACCTTACAGGGAATAATGAAATGGCGTGAGGTCTGGTGATCGCGGTAGCTAATCTACAAGACCTTTGCGTTCTATCTACCTACTAAGCAGGATGGGCATTTACATCATGATGGTGGGGCTCCATCTTGCTGAAAATGCAATTCCTCACCGCCAAAATCTTCGAGAATACGTGGAATGATGGATCTGCAATAAATTAAGGCGATTAGCACTGGTTATAGTATCCTCAAAAAGAATAGGTCAATTAATCCTCCCCCTGGTAGATTCGCATAATGTTCCCTGTAGTGTGTGTGTGTCTCTCCAGATTATTTATCTTTGAAACTCCTCGTGTTCTTCACATTTCTCCAAATATCGCTCAGGAAAGTCAACTGTCATATCTCGATCACCTTCATTGAAAGCCTATGCTATTATCGGTATCTAACTTTTCTGCTTAAATCGCTTCGAAATGCGAAAAAGTTCTTTGGAATTCTTATTTCACAAGCAACCTGGTGAAGAGCGATGTTCTTCGTTGTAGATGGCATATTTCCAACACCCTTTCTTTCGTGTCTGCCGATGACTATGATTTTCTGAAACGTTCCATGTTCCATCTGCTTGAAACTTATCCCTAATTCGCCGTATGATAAGTCTACTAGGTGAATTAGTTGTTCTCTCCGAAATCGCCTTTGCACTTTTACCGCGTTTTCGCACTTCAACTAGCTCTCCAACATGCACTTTCTTTCTCCAAAACTTGATATGGACTAAGTTATTATATATCAGCCGTCAGATTTGCTATGAAAATTCCTCTTCGGAATTTTCGCCGTTTCCATTTGAAACTCCCCAATCGATTTTCTCGGTGATTAGCCCATTGCCTAGTTCGTTATAATCTCTCGTGTTCCCCAGCCGTGACAACAACATCTCTCTATAATTTCCTCTTCCTTACCTTCTGTTTCCAGTTATCGACTTTCATAATTTTTAAATCCTCTGTCGCTTGGTCAATCTTCCTCTAGGTCTTCCCCTTGGTCTTCTCCCTATTGGTATCCAATTTGTTATCATTTTAATATTACGCTCTCCAACACTTCTCCATATGTGTCCCAACCATCTTATACGCTGTGATTTTATTATTTCGACGATGTCTTCTCCTTCCATTATTTCTTGCATTTCGTGATTCATCAACGTTCTGTATTCATTGCACCTTCTTTGGCCTCACCATCACTCCAATGTTTAGCGCCTTACTAACCAACAAAGTGTGGTAACATTGTCTTGCAACACCCGGTATTTACACAAGATTTTTGTCGAGGAAATAACGTCAAGAAGCTTTCATTTGATATTCAAAATAGAAACAGTGCAAGCAAGTATCTAAGAAAATTAAAATGAAATTCGGTAGACGCACCAAATTTGGAGATTGAAGTTCTCGTCTTCAATGGTTGTTAATTCCTAGAAACAAAAACATTTAACAGAAACAATTGAACTGTTACGGACATATCTTCATAAGTAACCACGAAAGAATTACAACGCGAATATCGGAAATAGGAACCGCGATTAGAAATAGAAGAAGAAATCAAGGAGGAAGTGGATGGATAAAATATAGGATACAAGAGGGCAAAGAGAAGAAAGTATGAAGGAATTGAAATTTTTGGCGAGGGATAGGAAAAGGTGGAAGGAACGGCTGAAAATAGGACCGACCACTAAAGATGCACAAGGTAAAAAGAAAACGAAGATTTTCTATTTATGGCCACCACTTTTCTATTTGATCGTCTTCTCCAGCCTTATTCGTACCCAATACGGGTATATAGTAAGGATGAACCCAGATAGACTGGCAAAATTTGCTATGGGAGGACCTAGTAAAAGAAGAAAAGGAAGACCTAGAAGGAAATGGATGGACCAGGTTGAAGAATATGGGAACCAAAAAGGAAAAACCCAGATGACCTAAAGAGATCGGCAGGAGACCAGGATAGGGTGGGAAAATGACAAAGAGAAGAACCGGAGCCCCAATCTGACGCCTGCAAGGACACGAAGGACCTGAGAAAGCAGAAGAACCATTCTTGCCTTTATCCTCAGGATTCTCCTCTCTTGCATTTGGATTCGATGATTTGTTCTTGTTTCACTTCCATATAGCACCATGGACTCGATAACCGCTTCTTAAATTTTTAGCTTGACATTTCTTGAGCCTACTTTTGCTCTCACAAAATTCCCCCGCTTTTACTCCACATCTTCATTGTTGGTGTGTGTCAGCTTTACTTTAAAATATCGAACTTTGTATATGTACAATTAACTAAAGAACCACGCCGAGCGTAAAATCCTATCACTTTCAATAAATCTTCATCTCGACTGATACATTTCACATTATTCTTGCTACTAAAACTAAAATGAATGATTTTGAGAGAAATAGGTCAATTATCGTCATTCTTCCATGCCAATTGCCTTGATAAAATGTTTATATATGCACACATTTTTAAAACAAGGTTCCTTCTCGGTCAAAGAATGCATGGATTAAGAATTCATAAATCGGTTTGAATGGAATAATTACATTGTATTTGCGCGCATATTCGTTATATAATGATGATGGTGATGCTGGCGTAAAATTTTACGTCACTAAATTAGTGGTTTTTTGAGGTAATTATTATTCTTGAAGCTGGATGGGCATTCGCTTTATCCTTGCATCGATATTTACTACTTATTGTTAGTTGGGAGTGTTTGAACGTATTTATCAAGAAAAATATTATTTTAAAGCCTTGAAATTTGTATTTTGAATAATTAACGAAGGTGTAGATCTTTCGTCCTCCGTCTGTGTTTAAGATCTGTTTTGACGGATTTCATATTAATTAAAGGCCGTCGAAGAATCGAAATATTACTTTTATACCCGTTTGTCCACTTAACACTCGTTTTGCTAGTTTAAAATGCGAGAGTTATTTGTTTTTGAAAGTTCTAGGAATTTGCGCATATTTTTTTAAATGGTCTATTTTTATTAAAATTACAATGTATATTTAATTGAATACACTTACCTCAACGTAAAACTAATATTTTTAAACCGTCGTCAAATGACGTTCCCGAAGTCTTTGCAATCTACCTATTTCTTGCAAGTTATACCTCATTTAAGGTCTCAAATTGACTACCCCGTAGTAGTTATTTTTCATTTGGGAACAGATAGAAAGCAGTAGAGGCCAGATCTCCGTAATAGGGTGGTTTTACACCGTATTTAAATAAAATGATATTTCCTTGTGATTTAGTTGTGTCCTCCACTACTGCAAATCGGCGGTACAGAAATCCGTCTGTATCACTCAAGTACCTGAAGTATACTAAACAGTATTGCACGGGATATCTACGTAAACATGTCAAGGCGTGTCTCTAGCCAATAGATTATTACTAAGGCTCAACAAGTTATCATTAAGTAGTGTAAATCAGGTTGATGCTGTCACTCCACCGTTTGTCTCCACTTACGTGCAAGGCGCGATATTAAATTTCGAAGACAACTTTTCATGCACTCGTTTGTCGAACCAAAATTATTACCTATAACATTTACGAAATTGAACTAGTGTGAGTTTCTTTGAACATTCGATACATCCTTCGTATATTATTACTAACATGAAGTCAATGATTTAAATCTAAAAACCTACTGGCCCACCTTGTTTATTAATTATAATTCAGACTTCTTATCCTTAAAAGGAAAATGTTAATTTTCATATTTACTGTATCATTGAAAACCAGCGCCTCGTTTGTCTTTCAAAAATACTAAGGTGAGATTTTTATCGAACTTACATGTGTACATACATATACATATACTTTACTCGTATTCGCGTTTTGTGAATATGACATTGTCGAGGCTATTACCACGTGCACGTTGATTTTGAAAGTTTTATAATTGATACTAATTATGTCGATACCTAAAGCACACGATCAGAACATGTAATTATGACGTCATAATTATCGGTAATAAATATTCATGGTTCAGATGAAAATTTGCATTAGTAATGCCCAACGTCACAAATTGTTAGTAATAATGTCTTGTTATGCATGAGCAAATCAAAATCTAAGCAAAGCCTGGATTGTTACATAAATTCTGTTGCATAGAGGGAATGAGAGCATTTACGTAATTGGTTAGGCGGTAGCATTGTTCTGTGTCTGTTGAAATTAATTGCGTCGATTTAGGAAGATATGTATTCCTGAACAAGCACATAACATTTTTATAGCTTTCTATTACCCGGTTTGTAGTTCCTTAAGAGATAACTGTCCTTTAAAGGATGGGTAACATGCAGGTAACTGAAGCTACAGAGTGGGCCATAAATTTCTGCACTTTCGAAAATACTTTAAAAAAACTTAAACGAAATAGGTTAGGGAAAATCATATCTTAAAAATTATATTGTTTAAATATCCGCCATCTCACCGCTGACATTCCTCAAATCTGGTACTAAGATTTTTATACATAACCACTCAAAACCGTTACCTTTGGAGAAGGCAAAGGGCTTTGGTGTTTTGTAGTTTCGAGAGGAATTTGGAGTTTGTCGTGTTTATTACGAAATTTATGCGATAAATATGTTGTTAGATGTCGGAGATAAGTTGTTGGTATCATTTTGTTTTGGTACTATTTGTAGGTGATCTCGCTTTAGTTTAAAGTGGTATTAAAAACATTCGGTGGAAGGTTATTTTGTAATTCATGCTTGCATTTAGGTTGTGTCCTCTTTCTGCCGAGCGAAGTAAGATAATACCACAATGCATTGACCAAGTCCATTTCTTTATTTTCCCAATCATTTTCTATCTTTTGGTGTAAGGATTGGAGCCAGTAAACCGTAGTACCTATATATTCAGAAATATGTCTTCACCCTAAAGAATTAAAAATGAACATGCCAGTGACTAAATTCTGGTTGATTGATTCTTGGTGTTTTAATTTGGGGGTGTTCCTTGCTCCAGAATCTGCAGTTTTGCTTATTTACGTGCGTGCTCAGGTGAAAATGACGTTGGTTCGATTTTTTTTTTTTTGGTTGAAGTTGGTAAAATATAATGCTGTATAAAAACAACGACGAAAAAAGAAGAACGGTAGGGGAGGAAAACACTGAGGGCCATCTACGGGGGCATAAATAAAGAGGATGATTGGATAAGAAAAGCCAACAAAGAAGTGGAATTGTTATTTAAGGGACCAAAAACTACAGCGGTTGTAAAATCACAGAGATTTAGATGGTTAGGACACGTGGAAAGACTCAGAAAGGAAAGAATGCCCAAGATGGTATTTTGCAGAAAACCGATTGAGAAGAGAAGAAAAGGCCGACCAAGGATAAGACGGAGCGAAAACGCGTAAGAAGATCAAACAAAGTTTGCGCATTGCGAATTGGAAGAATGAGGGAAATGGAGGAAAGTAGTTGAAAAGTGTAAAGAAGGATTGTGAAAGTGAAAAGACTATCTACGAGATAGGTCTTCACGGCCTGCAGAGAGATTAAATACATAAAAACAACGAACTTTCTACGAAAACGTTTCAAATAACTTTAGGAAATGTAATCTGTAAATTTTGAAATTTATCTTTTACTTGACTTAGAAGTTGCTAAATGTAATCCGAAAGTAATTATTTATTACAGTTAACAATCAGAAATTGTCTATCCAACTCTTCTTGTCTTCCATGTTTGTTTGAATTTCATCTATTGAGATAATTTTTCAAATAATTATGGCAGTGACGGGTTTTGTAATACCTAAGCAATTTTAGTTTATTGATATTTGCTAATCGGATCTATCGCAATGAGGGGAATTCTGAATGAGCCATTCGACATCCTGATAGTTGCCTGATACTCAACTCGCGACGTTAATTCATATCAGCCGGATTTGAAATTCCTCGAGACTTTCACTTTAAATTATTAAGTGGCACGAAATATCTATACCTTCGTGTGTACATATGTACATACATACCGTATATAAAATATCGAGTTTCGCTTGTTGAATATCGCCACGTTACGTGGAGCTACCGTGAGATCAAACGCATCGATAAAACTCGATAGATAAGGAAACTTGTGTGTATTATCTCTAAAATTTCGCGGCAACATATGTATGTAATTAATGTTAAACGAAACCGTGTAAAATATGGAACTATGGAAACGTGGGAGTTCTTCAACTTTGGTAATTGCTCGAATTCGTATAAAGGATAATTGAATAGTTATGTAAAATGTACTCGTAATTTTGAAATTTGTAGTTTCGAGAGGAATTTGGAGTTTGTCGTGTTTATTACGAAATTTATGCGATAAATACGTTGTTAGATGTAGGAGATAAGTTGTTGGTACCATTTTGTTTTGGTACTATTTGTAGGTAATCTCGCTTTAGTTTAAAGTGGGATTAAAAACATTCGGTGGAAGGTTATTTTGTAATTCATGCTTGCATTTAGGTTGTGTCCTCTTTCTGCCGAGCGAAGTAAGATAATACCACAATGTATTGACCAAGTCCATTTCTTTATTTTCCCAATCATTTTCTATCTTTTTGTGTAAGGATTGGAGCCAGTAAACCGTAGTACCTATATATTCAGAAATATGTCTTCACCCCAAAGAATTAAAAATGGCTAAATTTTGATTGATTTAAAGGCGAAGCACTCTTCTTGGTCGTTCGGAAATGAACCTGAAATGTGGCTTGCACAACATTAATAACTTCTCACTCCCAAATTGTATGATTTCTTTGTATATTCTGGAATATGAGGAAATCGGAATCACACCTTGCTTTCATAAAATGCTACGGTTGGACAATATTTCCTCTGCAGAACGCTAAAACTTGTCCACGGTCTTTTAAGGGTATAAGGTACTATTTTTCAAGATCGATTAAATTTAATTTTTGTTTGATTGGTTCCAAATTGAAAATTGTATATCTGACCTTTAAAAGTAGTGTGTGTTAAGATGAAATACTAGTTTCTTACAATTTTAAGAGCTTCTGCAGCTTTAATTTTTTTCGATAATAAGTGAAGAACCACTAATTGTAAGTTTAAGGGCACGAAATTTTGCATACCGTCTCTTAGTTACGATAGCTACGACTTATCGAAGAACTTTTTGTAAATTCCTTGTTTGTTGCTGAATTTAACCTCAATTGAAGAGTAGAAAAATGACCATGGCCTTACCGTCATTTTTGGACTTGAATAGAAGCAGCGATAACAGAGGAATTTAGAAAAGTGCTCTTTGACAAGTCTTAACTACCGTATCGAGTATCGTTTCGTCAAAATTTCAAGCCTGCAAACCTGCTGGTTCTTCACTTATAATTGAACCTGAGCTCTTAAAATTGTAAACAATTAGTATTTTATCGTTATACGTATATTCTTTATAGCTAAAATATACAGCTTTCGAAATAGTTTTCGAACCGACCAAAAAAATTAACTTGAAGAGATCTTGAAAATAATCACCGAACACCCTTTGTACGTTTCCAAAATTCCAAAGGCACTTCCAAAATGTTAAAACTGGATCATATCCCCTCAAAGGGATATGAAAACTAAGCCGTACTACCGTCAAAAACATCAGGAGCGGACTACACTCTCAACACAAACATCCAAACTGAACCACATTTTATCTGCAAAAAATACCAACAACTGAGCGACATTTCCTTTTACGAAAAGATATGCTTCGCGCTGTTTGAGCAGTTGAATAATGAAGTGAAGAATAAGAGGACGTTGGATCTAACCAAGGCTGATAAGACCACACGGTACTAGTAAATCTGAGAACAAGAACATAACCTGATCTGGCTTCTTATGTGCTAGAGACAAGGCTTAATCTTTTTTCTAATTTGTCAGTAAATCATAGTAAGTGGTAGGACAATTCGTTTTTGTTTGCAAAGTATTAGAAGAGCTTTGTAGGATTTTCCTCTAATGTATACAAGCCTCGTGAGGATGAAAGATCTACATTCTTATCGTCACACTCAGATGTCGGAAAGGTCCAAACTGCCGATTTTTCTTTTTGACATCATAGCAGTATCTTCTTCATCACTTGTGTTGATGTGATAGTCAAGTGAGATGATCCATTGCCAAAACAACGACATGCATGTGCACTTTTGACACTATCTTCTTTTTGAATTAAAGTCAAATTGTTGGTAATCCAAGGAGAATAAAGCTTATTTATCTGCAATTGCTTATGTAAAGTGATGTTAATTGCTTTCACACCCATCTTCTGAGGTGCTTGAATAGTCCATACAGTAACATATTGATCCAATGTTGATTTCAATAATGACCATTTTTGGTTGAGCAGCTCTAAAACTGTCATTTAAGAAAATGGGAGAACGTTGAAATTCATTGAAGTACTGCTTTATAGTAGCTAAGGAGCACGACCTGTCACCATACACTCGATTCATGTCGTCAACGTTGTTTACGACACAAGCCACGTTTGAAGTTATAGGGAATCATAGCTGGATAATGTTCTTTTTTAAGTCCATAATTTCTTCTGTAATAGATCACTAAATTTATGTAATATAAAAATCTTCATTTCTCAACTGTCGCAGTCATTAAACATGTAACTTACCTTTTGCTTATCTTTGGAGATGCTGGACTCGTTCTTCTTGTCTCATGATCTTTGTTGGTGCGGCGAGCTCTTCGCCTCTGCCATGTTCGTTGTATTTCATACACATTTAAGCTACATATTTAATCGTGCTTCATTCTTAAGACGAGATTTATCCACTTAATTCTACTTCCCGATTCACTCCATATCACTCCCTGATTACTTTGTTGTTTATTTTATCGACTTTTCTTTTGCTTGTGATAAAGAATAGAAAAGTGCACAAGTGTACATAACCTTCCAGTGTGTAAGTTAACACTGCAGTTGGTTTGTTAGGCAACTCTCACGCAAAGTTGTGTATTGGCTGCAAAGCCAATAATTGTAACGGAGGGAATTGCGCTTCTTTGTAATTGTGACTCTCTCAAGTATCTTTTAAAAGTAGTTTTCTATTTGCCTATGATAAATTTGATCACTTCCATCTTGTTTGTTTCTATTCGTAAATAACGTTGACAAAATTTAAAAAAAAGGATAGTCTCATACACTCGCTGTATAATTTAGAAATATTTCCAGTATCACACCAGTTGAACGAGTTGAAAGGTGTCATAGTGTGTATCAACGTATTTTCCATTTAGTTCTTTTCATTCAAATATCCACGTTGTTTACGCTGTCTCCTCTTTTTTTTTTATAAATCTCATTCAGCTATATTCGATTGACATTCACTGCACTCGCATCCTCTGTTTTTTTATATATTCTTTTCCTTTTTCTTTTTGGAACAAATCTCCCATACTCCCTAATGAGGTCGCCGGAGTTTTCAAAGGATTCTTTTATCTGCTTCTGCACAATTTCAATTATCCCTTCATTATGCCACAAAGGCTGGTCTGTCAGTTCCAAAGCGAGCTCATGGAACGTATCTACAGTGCATGTGTAAAGAATAGAACCCGCAGATTGTTAGACGAAGTGTCAGAAGCAGGCGTTTCTTGTAAATTATGCAATTTGTTTGACGTGTCGTCCTATTCTACTAAAATGTGGAAGATTCGCGTATTTTGTCCGAAGTAACTGGTCAATAAAAGTATAACTTCTCCATGTTTAAAAATGTTTGAATACAATTACAATTTTAGGATTATTTTCAAGGGGAAATACTTAAATGTTGTGTCAATTATTTACCGAGTTCTTAAGGAGTTTTTAATGCCGAGAAGAGAAGTGAGTGCTTCTTGCGGGATTTCTGAATTGTTCACAATTAATTTAATTAATTTTCCGTATTGAGAAATGGTAATTAGCGTTAGGAAAAATACGAGATGCCCACGTCTACTGGTAACAACCGTTACATACATACCTTCATTATAACGTACTTCCTAGTTTGGTCTCTGGATGCAAATGTATGATTCTTATTTAATTGTTAGTGTACATTATATTTGGTAAAGGTCAACTAAATTCCTTGCGCTTACATTTTATATTCATGCTTTCGCTTTTGCTTATAACGGGACATTTCGAAAGAAGGATAATAAAACTTTTGCTCGTATTCATCCATTATTCATTATTATTGTAAAGTATTTGGGTTTTAGTTAAAATTACTTTAGAGGAGAATGTGGCTTTGTCCACGACAATGACGTGTTAACAAGGACTGAGGATTAAAACTCTGCATTATTCTCATTTTGATTTTATCTTTTCGAATAATTCAAACCATTTATAGATGCTACAAAGTATGATTTATTAAGTTCATACAAGAAAATGCTTCATATTGAATTTCTTAGGTTGACTTAATTAACCTGTAATAACAACCAAGTCGGAGATAATCAGATACTTCATTAATTATATTAATGTAATCTGATTCTACATGCTTTTTTCGTTTCATTACTCGTACCCGATATTAATTCTAACAAAATCTAAAGCTAATCGAAACACGTATCGCGAACATCTTCGGTGTCGAAACGACGTTAATCTGGGTCAGCTTATAGCCGAAGAGTGTTGTTAGTCCGATCGTTTAACACACTTCGTCCGGACAATTCGCTAGTTTCTCTTCGAAAGTAACCTTCCTATTTTCGCTCTTGTACACAAGAAAGACACGTTATTGTCTGATGGTCGGCGAACGCTCCAATTGTGAGATTTACGAGTCCGTAAATTGCGCCCGTAATTGGTTTTTCGTAAATACCAATAAAACGAAAGTCGCTAATTGCATTTACGGAGTGCAGCTTGATACGATAACGTTGCAGGTGCAAATGAATTTATTGCATTTTGTACTTGAAAATGACTATTTAAATAATTATTTTTGCACACAATTTTGCTAAATACTTACAGTTGTTAAAAATCACAATTCCCAGATTTCAGTGTGGGAATAAGGATGTATTTTAGATCTTTTATCGTTACAAGGCTTGTAAACAATAAAGAACAACACTAGAAAGCTCTCATAGATTTCTTGGGAAAAAGAAGACGCAACTACTTTCCAAACAAACGCTGCTAGTCAACTAGTTTGAGTTGTGCAATCATTTGCTATGTACTTAAAAATCAGGAAAGAGATTCTGTCTTGTTTGCTGTGGAACTTCAATTTGGGCCTGGGGTGGGACATAAAGTCTTAAACCCGTTTAACTCGTTTGACAAGCTCCTGCAATCACCCAGTTTTGGGGACGATCCCTAAGGATTTAGTTTAGTAACTAAACTAGATGGAGAATAAAAGACATCTTTTAAAATATTTATTAACGATACAACATTCTTTTATATAAAAAATTGATGGTCGTCGAGAAATCTAGGGCGTTATCTCAGCGGATGTTAAAACAAATTTGTTGCCCGACGGATCTTAACTCGACTATTGACGCAGTGCGGGATTTTTTCCACCCGGTCTTCAGAGATTTTTCAGGTTTCCTCGCAAAATCTGAAAGTTTAGATCTCGATGAATTTGTGCATGGCTTACATAGTAGAGGGCATTAACTAGTATTTTGTAGGACTTCTCACGTGCGTTGGGACCACTGAGACATAGGCTATAGACAACAGGTCAACAACTGCCGCTGAAACGAACTCCTTCGGCTTAAAAGGGGGAAAATCAGTGAGAAATCGGAAGTGGATCTCTTCAAGCCGACTGTTAGAGAGCAATATGTGGTCAAAATAAATTCCAACGTACGGAACGTCAGGGCTCCACAGCAACTCAACGTTAATCTCTAGCACATTTTCATCAGGAGGCTTCTTTCTTGAATCTAACTGTTGCGCATTTATTTACCTCCAGTCTTCATCGAGACGTACAGTTCCAGAAACCCTCAGTGGTACTATGGAGATCTTTACTGATTAATTTCTCCCAGGCTGTGTTGATAACGGTGTTGTCTGAGTAGATCGCGAGCTTAGTGCCCGTCTTTCGACTGACTTGCAAGATCGAAGGAAACGGCGGTCACTGAGCATGGAAACCGATTTGTTCGTCCTGGACGGAACCTCACTCGTTGCTCAGTTCGATTGGTCGGGTTAGGATGATCTCCTCGACTATTTTCGACAGGTTCAACAGAAGGTTCACCAATTTTAAGTTGTTGACGATCTCAAAATGCTTCCAGCAGGAAGGAAAATCCTATAGCCGGAGTATCGCGTTGAACTATTTGCATAGTTCCTTTTCCAGATTCTCCACAAGAGATTCGTTATATTTCTTGGAATCGCGTGGTACAAGAAGTGGAAAACTAGAAATGTTGATTAACACAAGAATAATAGTATCTTTCCAACTATTTCTAGCGACTATTTTACTCATATATTGTTGTAACAATGCAACATATACTGAATTATTAAATGGAAATTACAAAAATTACAGTGGAAATTCTACGTTGCTATAACATTGTTGCCATCGGGGCGTCAAAGTCAAAAAAGATGTTGCAAACGCGATGAATTGATTTGGGGATATCCCAGAACGAGAAATTGAGAATAATGTCATTAGAAGTATACACAAAAACACGAAATTAGAGCAAGGGTAGTGTCTGGAGACAGTCATTTTGCGCCTAAAAAAGTACACATTCGAACGAGAGACTCCAGTCTCCGAACTTGTATTTATTTTGAAAAAAAAACTGGGCCTTTAATATGAGAAAGCAAATGGTGAGGAATATGAAGAACACACAGTAAAAGTCCTTTGGAATATTACTGCCGAGTTACTAATGGAAAAGTATTATAATGAATATGGAATTGAAATAAATGCTTTTGAACAAATTGAATTTAAAGCTGCCTGAGATGCAAGAAATGCCAAAAGAAAGATTTTACAAGGCATCCAAGACAAACGTAAAGAATCTGCAGCTTTTTTGACCTGCAATGAACTAAAATAACTTGTCCCAGAGTGTGATGAGCAAACGCCATAAGGTCTATAGAAAAACTTTTTTATACTGTCTTATGAATTTGCTTGGAGAGGTTGTGAAAGCGCAAGAGCAGAAATCACATTCTTTAAAGGAGAGACCAGCAATATCGGCAGAAAAAGAAGTAGAATCGAATATAACCCTCTTTTTCGAAAACCACGCAAGGAGGTAGTCAAAAACTAGCTGATATAAAATGCCTTGTAAAGAATTATGCAGATATCAACTTTTGTCCAATTAGACTGTTTCTAAAACTCGAAGATAAAAGGCCGAAAGCCACCAGCAGTCGACTATTTTTGACTCCAAATCTGCATTGGAGAATCACCGGAAATTGGCTCAAAACCAGTCTCGTATCAGTAAATAACATATCAACTTTGCCAAAAAAAAGCAAGCAGTAAACTTAGGCTTTAACGCCACCAAGAAAATCACAAATCATTCACTTAGGGTCACCACCGGATCAAAACTCGCCAAAAGCGATGCCTCAGAACAAAATCTAATAAAAATTACAGGCAATTCTAAGCCAATATCCAGCTACTTGCAAATGGACGCAGACCATCATAAATAAATAATTGAAAAAATGAAGGAACACGGAACGGAACTTGAGCCTCAACAGAATATGCCTCTTCGTATGGCAAGCAACAGCGGTTCTGTGACAATATTGTCGCAAAATCAAAATGTTGTTTACATTTATTATAACTGCAGTTTTTACTATTCAATGTTAAGTTTGTTATTATACGCTACTGTTTCAATAAATAAATAAATAATGTACATTATAGTATTGGTATCTAGTATCTTGTATTTTTATTCTAGAAATATTCTCCCTAAATACAACGAGTGCTTAAAAATTAACTGGATAATTTTCATTCAAGCGCGTTGTCTAATTCCACTTGTTCTTCGAACTCTTGGAATTATTAACAACGCACTTTCATGAAAATTATAGGCAATTTTTAAGCCCTCGTGGTATTACATCCAAAAATATACAGTAATTAAGCTTGTTTTTGGACTCATTAGTTTTATAAATAAGCAGAATCGACAAATCATAGAAATTTTGTTTGGGTGTTCTAAATCAATGTCGGGGTATATCACATTAGTTTCTTTAAAAATTAGATCTTCAATTAATGACGTACGACAGAACTGGAGGGAAGTTTTTGGTCGGGGAAGCGTACGAGGATATAGAATCGATGAATGCTAATCCATTCGTTTGCTGCGGTTTCTGGAGTAGAGATTGTAATCAACTTCTCTTCCAGAATGAAGGTAATGTTGCTCAGATAGTTGATAAGGAGATAGAAGAATATGCCTTCAATGATGTCAAAGTACTTTACAACGTAAAGCAATATCCGCAAAAGTAGGTAGTTCAGTTTCAGATGGTGCTTTTGGAGTTGCGATAATAGTTTTGGGTTTCTCCTCAGGTAATTCCTGGAGAATTTCTTTTCCTTCTAGTATTGCTTCAACATTTTCCTCTGGAAAGTGTTCAGCTTCGAAGCTAGTGGTAACTTGTTCGATGTCTTCGTGTTTCACAGCAATATTCTCAAAAGTGAGTAATTCAGTTTCAGATGGTGGTGCTTCTGGAGTTGCGATAGTTTTGGGTTTGTCCTCAAGCGATTCCTGAAGAGTTTCTTTTCCTTCTGGTGGTGCTTCAACGTTTTCCGCTGAAGGTTCTTCATGTACGAAGCAAGTAGTAACTTGTTCGATATCTTCCAGGAGTTTGAGGCAGAGGTGATCCAGTTTTAGGGTTTTGCCTTCAATTTTGGCGTCCCGTTAAGAATTTGTGGTGAGATTTTGACGTTTTTGTAGGAAATGGTAGTGCAGTTTTAGGATTCTATGAAGTCAAAGTTTGACCTTGATTTCCATTCCAAAACACCTAATGAGATTTTAGAATTTTGGAGGGAGAAGATGCTGTAATATCAAATCCTCAGCAATGACCTGTGTTTATATTGATTTCAATTTAGTTACTAATATCATTTTCAACCCTTAACATCGGATGCCATCACAACGACAGTTGGAATAGTGATTTATCTGCATTGCATGAGAGGTTAGGTGCACTTTCGTTTGAGCAAACTAGTATACGTAACAAATCACAAGAAAGATGAAAATTCCTACAAAAATCACCTCAACAATGAAGCTCATTCAAGTGATGTTTAAGTCAATCAAATATATTTCAAGAAAGTACAGCGCATACTAGTTTGGTAATGGTATCTTTCATCTTCTTTTAATTCATATAGGTCTGAGCATTTTCATTACTTTTACTGGAAATCCCTAAATTTTTTTATCGTAAATACATCCCATTTGGGAAGCTTTCCTAAAATCATTAAGTAATGCTTTACTCTTTTGTTTTTTCTTCCTATTCATGGATTTTGAATCTTCTAGTCTGCTCTGGTTCCTGCTAAAAGCTTGGCTACCATTAGCTCATAGCTTTTGCTTAGAAAGCCAAAGTCCAAGTGGCTTGGTGGGTTACGAATTTGGCAATATTAGGTTGTTGGTACTATTCACGCCTAGCTTGCGTCTAACAAGTTAGCTGGATTCTATATACCTTATGTTCTGTATATGTGAGTTCTCTTGAAATATGGAGGATTTCTTCATAGTTGCAAATTTTATTCTTTCGACCTTCTTAACATAATTGAAACTTGAAACAACCTTCATAAAACCAGATACGTTCGCGTAAAATTAAAATGCAAAAATTATCTCCATATACATCACGCGATATTGTATTTAATTCTCGCGTGATGGAATCCGATAACAGTCCAATTAATGGGCGCACTCGACGCGTAGTAGCTCGCTAAAATTTCCTCATTTATTGCAATATTTACTCCTCGCAAATAGACCGGACGAACGCGTGAAATGTTTATGGGTCGTGCCTTTTGTACTTTAATCATGACTAACTCGTGTTTACGACCTTATATGTGTTTTTGAAACAATGTCCGTGCTTTATTAATAAAGTGCAAGAGTTTTTGACGATTTATACTGTGAGACGTTGAAGCAAAATTAGGGAGGAATCTAAACCAGTTTGCTGTCCATATTGCATTGGAACATTCAATATTTCTAATATATAAAATAAATAAAATTACTCTTACCACATATTTCGGAAGAAATCCACATACGTATTTTGGCAACTAAATTACCATTCTCAATGGAAAACTAGGGGAATTTAGTATAAATAGTAATAGCCAGCTAATGCCCAAGACGATAACCACACAACACTAGAGCACTGCATAATGAACATCACACACTGAACGCAAGAAACACACCGAAACACTGTTGGCATTTAATTACTCCAGTTTTCCACTGGGAATGGCAACTTAGTTGCCGAAATACATATCTGCATTTTTCCCGAAAGGTGTATTAAGAGTAATTTTATTTACTTTATATATTATTTTAGCCACAGTTCTTCCTTATTATTATTTGCAATACTTCTAATAGTGGCATACGACAAAATCTGGAACAAGTCCCCATATCATTTTTTTACAGCATTTTTTCATAGCATTCTAAGATTACTTAAAGGAAAGGGGAATATCCATATCTACTTTTCTTCTTTTGTTTCTAAGTTTTATGTATCTTTATATTTTATAAATGAGAGATTATTGCTAATTTTTTAAAATTACGGGAAGTTTAGGAAGTTGTATCGCGCAGAGCTTCTAAACAGCCTCGCGTAGTTGCTACGAGCTCTTAAGTTTTGGATTCACCGAAACAATCCTGTGCGTTTATTTCAAAGGTCTCCACCAAAATAATGATACATTGCATTAGGTAGCAATTTTTCGAACTGACTTTTTAAAGATCGCAATTTAATTAATTTATGTTAACGAGATCTTTTAATACATTTTCAGTGCAATGCAACGACGAGGTCATATTACCACTATCCTTGAATGTCTATGGCGAGAGGTTTTTGAGATTAACGGAAGCGTTGCCGATAAATTCGACAATTGCAGAGACTTACCGCATGGATGGCAATGACAATCCCGTAACTTACTCACTCGCTCTCAAACCACCGACTAAAAGCATACCGTTTTGGATAGATCAGACTGGCACTGTGTATTTGAAGGAATCGTTAAAAGGAAAGGTAAGAGCTTTCTTCCAAATCATCTTATCCTAAAAATGTCAAATATGTTAACTACTCTTCTTAGATAAAAATAGTAAACTATTTTTGAGAGCCAAAATCTTAATAAAATAAAATCTGGATGACTCTGTATACCGGGTGTTTTATGACATGACTGCCACAGCTTAAGGATGTGTTACTGAAGCAATTTCAAGTTAAACATGTCTAATGAACATATGCTCAAAACTCTATTGTAATTGAGCTACAAGCATTTGAAGTTTTAAATAACCCTACTAATGCAGGTATTACGTACCGCTGTTGATTTCGTTGTCATTAAAAAGTCGGGGTGACTGTGAGTCAGTGAGATAGTAAACGTCAATTAAATTTCTTTTGCGTTACATTAAAGTACTAATAAAAGTATGTTCATTTTTCTCGAATGAAGAATACGTCGATATTCATTCTTTGTTTATGGATTGTGTAATGGAAATGGATGGGCGGTAGTAGCTTGTAGCAATATCCATTAATGTTTAGGAGAAACAGGCAAGTTTTCTGCAGCTACTTCTGTACGTATCGTGCAACAAAAACTGCTCAATAAGAAGCAATGCTTAATATGGTTGATGTCCAACGTTCTGCTAGTGTTCGAAAAATATCTAATAAACTTAACGGAGGTCGCACCATATCTTAACTGTAGAAGCCTTAAATCCTAGCCACTACGCATCAAGTCTTGGATTTAGTCGCTGGTTAGTGAGAAATCGAAGACTTTGTTGGAAAATATTGTTTAGTGATGAAGCCTCCTTCGTTCGAGACGTTGGGCACTTGAAAATCTACGGCAAAGTAGGGAGTCCCATTTCCAAGATAGGCTTTCGGTGAGTGTTTGGTGTGGTATTATTGACGATCGTTGAATTGGTCCGTTTATAATTGAAGAACATCTCACGGCCGTTTACTATTTGCGTTTCCTGGAAAATGATTTTCCAGTATTACTAGATGACGTTCCTCTTACTTTATATGATAGATCTCTGCCACTTGCTGTAAAACGACCAATGTGAATATAGAACGATGGCGCATCGCCACACATTGGAAGACAAGCAACAGATTTTCTTAATAAAAATGATACGAAGCGCTGGATTCGAAATGGTTCAGCAGCTGCTTGGCCAGCAAGGTCATTATCATGATCATCATCATCAAGCCTCTCAGTCCTTTGGGCTATGGCTAATGTCCTATGACGTTTTTGAAGATTTATTTAGTCCTCTTATTCCCCGTGTTTTAAAGTTTGCTATGAGTCCAGTCGGCCTGTGTTATTTTCCTCCATTCTTTCCTGTTCCTGTTTCCTTGCTTTTGATCTCCAGTCGCTTATCTTCATCGCCTTTACGTCTTCCTCCACGGCATCTCTACATCTCTGGACCACATCGGAATCCATGGGGTTATCTTTTTATCATAGCCGTGGGTTTCCTTTCCATGATATGGCTTATATAAAATAAATAAAATTACCCTTACCATACCTTTTGGAACTAAGTTTCCATCCTCAGTGAAAACCGGAAATTCAGTATAACCAGTGAGGATGGCAATTTAGTTGCCGAAATACATATCTGGATTTGTTCCGAAAGGTGTGCTAAGGGTAATTTTATTTATTTTATATTTTAGCCACAGTCTCCTTTTTCGTATTTATGATATGGCTTGCCCATTGGAGCCGTTGAGTTTTAATGTATGTTATGATATTTTTTCCTTCAAGTTAATCCTCCATTTCTTTGTTAGTTTTCGGACTTATTACAACCCGTTCGGTGACGTGCGGCTCCAATATTGCTCTTAAAATTTTTCTTTCTGCTATCTTTCGGTCTTCCTGTTCCTTTTTGCTGATTGCTGTGGCCTCCATTGCATACGTGATGACTGGCCTCATTAAAGTCTTGTAAAATGTTCATTTTGGTTTTGTCAGGGTTTTGCTTTGCAGTAGTGACTTATTTCGTCCAAGCGCTTGTTGTCCGGCCAGCAAGGTCACCAGACTTTAATCCCCTTGATTATTTTTTATGAGGAGAGCTGAAATGTTTGGTTTAGGCAGAAACACCTGAAAATAGAGAACTATTTGTTGCTAAGATTATGGATAGCGCAGAAACTACCTTCCAGAGTTACCTCTTCAATTCTTAGAAGATCTAGAATATGTATACCTAACTAACAACTAACACTATGTGACTTGATTAAGGTGTTCGATACCGTGAATTATGAAGTCTTGTTGAAGAAATTGTGCGTTTACGGAGTTGCAGTTCTTGAAGTCGTATCTGCCAAATAGATCTCAGCTGGTGGAATGGAATGGTGAAAAATCAAGTCCAAAATCCATAAAAGTGGGATTGCCATACGGATCCATATTGGGTCCTCTCCTATTTATAATTTATATCAATGATCTACCAACAAATACCAAAGCCGGTAGAGTGAATTTATCCGCAGATGACAGGTCTGTTTTAGCATCATCGAAAGATCACAGGAAGATGACAGAAAATGCACAAGCTGCGTTAATGGAGGCTGGGGAATGGTTTGCTAGCAGCCATCTCAAGCTTAACATTAATAAACAGGCCAACTTATGTTTAATGACAAAAGATATGCCAAATCTGCAAACCAAAAAGTTTCTGAGTCTGCATATAGACAGCAATGTTAGGTGTACAAAACTTACTTTGCAACCTTTTTGCACAGTTACTTGGTAGTTGTCCATTAACGCATCTAATTTAATTAGCTCGTTATTCCATATAACGACCGAGGTCATCCAGATTCTATTTCATTACTATTCTTCGATTCGATTTTTACGTATACTAACTTAAAAGAATATGACATCTTTCTTGTTTTTTTTTTTTTTTTTGAGAATCTTCTAAATCCTTTCTTCCTTCATAGATTTTTTCTCCATTTATTTTCTCCTGCGCCAAGTTCTATCCATCCAAATTTTGTTTACCTCAATTGACCTGACCTATCAATTTTTAGGCAGGGAGCAATTACAGTTTCGACATAAGCGGCTATAACGGGAAGTCATATGCTACTGTGGAATTGTACGCCGAAGTAATAAACAAGACCGATAAAAGTAGACCACGTCCGCTAGGCTTTAACCCTATCCCGGGATTTCAACCCAAACCGGTCACTCTTCCTCAATCGCCTTCGACATATACTTCTACCGTTTTTACGGAGAAGACGGCGGTAAAGAAGGAGAATGACACTACCTATTTGGTGCCGATACCGCCACTAGATAAACGCTACAATTATTCACCCCAAATTCCAGTCGAAAATCCCTCTGAAATGGTCACGATTGCCAGCTCCGAAACGTCGACGGATCAGCGCGTCAAGGCAGCTCCGGATTTAACTACTACTTTGGTGCCTGTTCTGTCGGTATTAGGAATATTCCTAATTGTCGGTTTTATCGCCGTCATGTTCAGGAAGAAAATTTACTTGGGGCGATCTAAGGATGTCAAAGAAGATATGGTGAGTAATTCTATGAGGACGAACAATATTTTATAAAATTAACTTTTCCTTCTTTTGTGACCATAGAGGAAGGAGTCTTCACCCAACGTTTTAGTGCACGAAGATCCTGGATTGGCTTTGCAACATTGGAGAGGACCCCGAGCTTTTAACAATCGTTACGAGGGTTGGGATAGAGAACAATCGCATCCTCAGGTTTGTAAAGAAATTTTCTAAGGCAACATTTTTTGTGTCATCTCGATCCGGGTATTTTTGCGCAAATTATGAAATTAAAATGGAACCCTAATATATTTCTTGTTCTTGTTTTCGTCGCGTTCTTGTTCATCATCTCCTTCCTTTTCATCTCCTTGCTTTTCTTTTACTTTCCCTTCTTTCTTAATGGAAGTGCAGTTCAAGCAGTACCGTGGAGAAATGAGGGATGGCCATCGTTTAGTTTCAGTTTTTGTTCTCGTTAAGTTCTCTCTCTCTCTCGTTAAGTTCATCTTTTTCTTCGTTCTTTACTCATTATGTTGGTCCTGTTTCTCTGGTACTTCTTCTTTGTTGTACAAGGTAGCTTGGGTAGTACCGTGAATATACCAGGAAAGGACAACAGTTCCGATATTTTTGTTTTGTCGTTCTGGTAAGTAAGTTCTCATTCATCGTTTCCTTCTTTCTTATTTTCTTCCTGTTCCTTTGCTTTTCCTTCTTTCTTGATTGAATTGCAGTTCAAGTAGTATCATAAAAAGATGAGGGAAGGGCGATATTTCCTTTCATTTTTTGTTTTCGTTAAGTTCCTGTTCATTTTCTTCGTTTTTACCTTCGTCTTGTTCTTCTGGTTCTCCTTCTTTATTGTAAAAGTGTAGTGCGGGTAGCATCGTGGAGACACGAAGAAAGGACAGAACTTCCGATGTTTTTGTGTTTTCGTTCTGGTTTTAGTTACGTACTAGTTCATCAACTCCTTCCTTTTCTTTTGCGTTTCCTCCTTTCTTGATGAAAGTGCAGCTCAAGCAGTATCGTGGGGAGACGAGGGAAGGATAATATTTCCTTTGGTTTTTTGTTCTCGTCACGTCCATGTTCATCTTCTTCTTCTTTCTTTCATGACACTTTTTGTTTGCCCTGTTCTTCTGCTTTTACGTCTTTGTTGTAAAAGTGCAGTTCAGGTAGTATCGTGGAGAGACAAGGGAAGGACAACAGTTCCGATGCTTTTATGTTCTCGTTCTAGTGTTAGTTACGTTCTCGTTCATCATTTCCCTTCTGATCCTTTGCTTACCCTTCTTTCTTGATTAAAGTGAAGCTCAAGCAGTATCGTGGGGAGACGAGGGAAGGACAACGTTTCCTTTAATTTTTGTTCTCGTCACGTCCCTGTTCATCTTCTTTTTCTTTCCTTCTTTACTCTTTTTGTTTGCCATGTTCTTCTGGTATTACTTCTTTGTTGTAAAAGTGCAGTTCAGGTAGTATCGTGGACAGATAAGGGAAGAACAACAGTTGCGATGCCTTTGTGTTCTCGTTCTGGTGTTAGTCCCGTTCTAGTTCATCATCTCCTTCCTTCTTACCTTCTTCCTGATCTTTTGGTTTTCCTTCTTTCTTGATAAAAGTGCAGCTCAAGCAGTATCGTGGAGAGATGAAGGGAAGGAAACATTTCTTTTCATTTTTTGTTCTCGTCACGTTCCTGCTCATCTTCTTCTTTGTTATTTGCTGATTCTTTTTGTTTGTCTTGTTCTGGTTTTTTGTTCATTGCTGTAAAAGTGTATTTCAGGTAGTACCGTTAGGAGACGAGGAAAGGAGACCAATGCCGATATTTTTGTGTCCTCGATATGATTTCAGTTACGTACTAGTGCATCATCTTCTTTTGCTTTCTCTTCTTTTTTGATGAAAGCGCAGCTCAAGCAATATCATGGAGAGATGAGGGAAGGCCAAAATTTCTTTTCATTTTTTGTCCCCGTTACATTCTTTCGTAACTCTTTTTGTTCGAATTGTTTCTCTGGTTCTTCTTTATTGTAAAAGTGTAGTTCGGGTAGCATCGACAACAGTTCCGATGTTTTTGTGTTCTCGTTCTGGTTTTACATACCTTCTCGTTTATCATTTCCTTTCTTCTTGTCTTCTTTCTGTTCGTTTTCTTTTCCTTCTTTCTTGATGGAAGTGCAGCTCAAGCAGTATAATGAAGAAATGAAGGAAGGGTAGCATTTCCTTTCATTGTTTGTTCCCGTTATGTTCTTGTTTACCTTTTTCTTCGTTATCTCCCCATTCTTTTGGTTGCCCTGTTGCTTTGGTTTTACTTCTTTGTTGTAAAAGTGCAGATCAGGTAGTATTGTGGAGACGCGACAGAAGGACCGTAATTCCGATGTTTTTATGTTCTCTTTCTAGTTTAAGTTAAGTTCTCGTTCATCATTTCTGTTTTTTCTATCTTCTTCCTGTGTGCTGTTCAAGCAGTATTGCAGAGACATCGTTACGTTCCTGTTCACCTTCTTCTTCGTTCTTTCCTGACTCTTTTTGTTCGCCTTGTTCTTCTAGTTGTTCTCGTCTTTGTTGTAAAAGTGCAGTTCAGGTAGTACTGTAGCGAGACGAGGGAAAGATAAGAGTTCCGATGTTTTTGTGTTCACGTTCTGGTTTTGGTTACGTCCTCGTCCGCCTTCTTCTATTTCTGCATTTTTCTTTTTTCTGGGGTTTTGTTCACTTTTCTTCCCGACAAACGAGTACCTCAAGCAGTAGCACGAAGAGAGATAAGGGAAGAAAAAGTCTTATCCTCCCTGTCTTATTTTTTCCCTTCTCCCCTTCTATTTTTTATATCCTTATTATTTTGAAGATACTTTTGAAACTTACCATTTAGATCTTAGGAAAAAAAAAGAAGAAATTACCTCGTTAGATACATCGATACACATCACCACCACCAGCCGAATATACGCCATAGTATTTACTGTAATTGAGAAAATTTTATTGCCGCTATCGTCAGTTCTTCTCACTTTACTATGCCATTGTATAAGTCTGAAATATATACTTTAAATCCAACTGTTTTCTCGTAATATACACATACATCTTTCTACGATTCATTTAATCATGCCTTTATAGTTGTACATCAAGGAAATACATCCGCACCGAATATGTATGAGAACGCTAAAAATTTTTTGGAGGAAACGATTCCTGAGACATATCGAGCAATAACAATTTGAAGAAGCGGGCGCATCTCAACCGTAACCGTCGTAAAAGCGCTATAAGAAAGTCATTACGTTCATACACACACACATTTCAAATGTGGTTGCAATTATTATCGTCCGGCTAGATGTTTATTTCGACTTTGATATAGTCAGACGAACACGTTTTTGCTGTTACGTAAAACAGGTTCTTTTCGCGAGATGTGCGCCTACACACGTCTATATCGAAGTAGATTTACGTGTTTGTTAGGTAATTTTGTCGATATAAGTCTTCTTTTGTTTTTTTTTTTTCCTTTTTAGGAAGAAGAAAGGGGATGTTCATAACGAGACGCGTTCATAAATTTAAATAAATTGGTTTCATTCTGCGTATCAGCTTCTCGAGTGTAAAATCGCAAATTCATTGATAAGTTATCTCATCCCGCGCGTGCGATAAACTTTACTTCCCTTGATCTAAACTTTTCTCTCGACAATTTACATGAAACACAAGTAAGGACATGGCAATGACCGGTATGTAATTAATGCCAGTTTCTGAAGGCAAATGTGGTTGTTAGTGAAAAGAAGACCCACGACAGTTATTACTTTTTGTTCTCACAGTTTCCCTATGTTGTATCATGTAATATTGGCCAACATGACGAATGGCGTAGGCTATAGTAATCATTGTCTCTTAACCTTATAAGACTCAAATACCAGGGATATTTCCAAAGTTCTTAAAATTTGATTATACCTCTTTATTTCGTCAATTTTGATAAAAATTACAATGTAATTTTCCAATATTTTGTTTTTGAAGTGAAAACTTCTTAACCTTCCTATACTCACGTCAAGATGAAAGACGTATACTATACTATATAAGTCAGTCTCACAGACCGTATACGTGAGTATAGGTTAAGGGGTAAAGAAGGTTAAGGGACACCGGACCAGCTTGAGCGTAAGCGTAAGCGTAAACGTAAGTGTAAGAGCGTTAAATTTAAGCGAAGCTACGCTTCGTGTGGAAGACAAAGAAAACAGAGCGATGAGCGGGAGAAAGGATACGTGCGTGCTTGCTTCGTCTGAAAAAGAAGGAGAGGCAGAGAGAGTATGGTGTGCGAGCGAAAGTATTCAGTTTAGACGTACGTAAACCACACACTTCGATTTTTTATTAATTCAATACACTTATATCAACGCCAAACAAATTTCTTTGAACCGTTCTCGAAGAACTGTTGCGAAGTCTTTGCAATTCACCTCTTTATAGCAAGTTTAATCTCACTTAGAGTGTCACATCAAACACCTCATCATGGTTCTTTCAAATTTGGGAATCGAAGAAAATCATTAGAAGTCAGATCTGTCAAATAGAGTGGATGTGGAGGTAATTTCTGGCGCAATTCGTTTAAAACATCTTTTGTTCTTCGTGTGGTATGGAGTCTTGTATTGTCCTATTCCAAGAACGGACGCTTATGCAGATATTAAGACCGTTTATTGCGTAGGGCCCGACGAAATAGGCCAGATAAAAGATTAGAAGAATATTCTCCCTCAATTGTAGTAGTTTTCGATAGATAACCTATAAGCATTACTTTCTCAACGAATGAAACTGTACCTGCATTAAGCAGAGGTCCTTCTAGTTTGCATCATTCCTTCGGTCGATTTCTGGTCTCAGGATTGAAGTAACTTATCCATGTCTCATCAGTGGTTCTTATCCGATGCCAGAATTAGTCGTCGTAACGTGCTAAAAGTTCTTGAAGTTGGCGGACGTGTTGAGTTTCTGTTCTGGTTTCCAACAGTTTTGGTACCCAGCTGACTGAAACCTGTTCACGCCTAAACGTTCGTGTCAAATCTCATAAACTTCCATTTATTCCTAGACGAACACGGCTTTTACGAATAGTTATTTCCCTATCATCTTTGAATAGGTTCTGCATAGTAGTTTCTTTCATTTACAGAGGTGCTTAGCCGTCCTCTACGCGGATTGTCTTCTTATGCCGTTTTGCTAGGTTTAA
The DNA here is from genome assembly GCA_038088585.1 of Chrysina gloriosa. NCBI lineage: Eukaryota > Metazoa > Arthropoda > Insecta > Coleoptera > Scarabaeidae > Chrysina > Chrysina gloriosa. Next base: position 20,002,847 of record CM076093.1, on the reverse strand, counting down.
AATAATCGACCCATCAGTAGATTGTACTTTTAGATTCTACAAATTTTCCAAATACACTTTGCAGATGTTGAACGATTTCCGAGGAATTCACACCCTTTTTAAATAAACAGACAATTATGATTTAGTTGCATCTTCTATGATTGCAAAATCGGTGGTGCAGATATGCCGTCTGTAACAGTCGAGTAACTGAAGTATACTAAACAATATGGCACGGAATGGCGGCGTAAACGTGTCAAGAGTTGTCGTGGACCAATAGATTTACGCCATTTAACTAGAACTTAGTACTTTCAAAACACTCCTCGTACGTAGGTTTCCATTGTTGTTAAACTATCAAAGCATCAAGATCATAAAATTAAACATTTGTTTTTTGATGGGATATCATTATGAGTTTGAAGAAAAATTCAGTAGCACTTCTGCATAAGAGTAAAGTCAATAACTCCTCAGAAAATGCAATCAAAGTGCGATCATAATAATATGATGGTTTTCGCCGATTTTTAGGAATGATTCAACTCAACAACAATTTGTTGAACGTTCTTCGTCGTCTTTTCATGGCCAAACACCATGCAAAATCACACAATTATCGCTTGTTTTTGGGACTCAAGTTTGTTTGCATTCAATTGGATTGAATTTCGTGAAGGCCGTTCATTAAAATTAATATTTTAAAGAATATCAGCACTTTGTATGAGATAGTTGGTGGGGATTAACCTGTTGACCCTTGGCGTGTACGTGCAACAGATATCAACGACAGAAAGCCATTACATTCATACATATTCCGAATTCGATTGCAGTTATTATCGTCCGGTTAGCAGATGTTTTGTTTTGCTGTTAGGTAAAACAGGTTCTCTTCTTAAGATGTGCGCATACACACGTGTATTGACGTATATTTATCTGCTTGTTATGTAATTTTGTTGATATAAGTCTTCGTTTGTTTTTCAAAAGAGAAAAAGAAACAATAAATTAAACAAGTTCATTCATAAATTTAAATAAATTGTTTCTATTCTGCATATATGCACGTTCTCGTTTTACATTTTTCAATGTAAAAACCGCATATTTCTTGGGTAATTTATCTCATATATTGCGAGTCATAAACTTTACGTTTTCGGATCTAAACTTTTTCTCGCAAACTTACTTGGAACGGAAGCAAGGGCAAGGCAACGACCTGTACGTATTAATGTTCCCGCAGATAATTCTAAAACGCCTGTTGGTCGTTACCAAAAAGGTTTTCAAGTAACGGACGTTTACGACAGTTATTACTTTTTGTTCTCAAAACATCCTTTTATGTTGCTTCCTTATGTGTACTGCGTGACAGATGATGTAGGAATTGTAGGATGTTTTTTCTTTTAATTCTATCGGACTCGAAGAGAATGGTTTTTAATCTTACTTCGGATATAACCAAATATCACATTCTTGTTAACAAAGAAAACATAAACGAAAAGACTCAATCGTCCATTTTCGGTAATAAAGCTTTTGGAGCAACGTTAAAATTCACTGTATGATGGATGATCAGAAATAAAATAGTTCCTTAATAAATTTTTATCACAGTGATTTGGATACCTCCAAATACAAATTTGGACGAATAAGTATGCGGGATCAGGAATTAATAGATAACAAAAATAGAGAAAAATACTTGAACTGGTATGGATACCTACATTGTATGGACGTATGGACGAGGAAAGCTTAACTAGGAAGGTGTTGGAGGCTAAAAGAAACAAGAAGAAAAAAAGGGGCAGACCTAGGAAGAAAGGTCTATATTAGAAGAAATGAAAGAGTTAGCAGAGGACCGGAAGTATGGGTGGAGGTCTGAAGGTTACAGATCCAAATCGAGGCGCCCTAGTAAGGGATAGTGAATAGAAAAGAGGAAGAAGACAAATAAGTTGTCATTCTCAGTGAAGAAAGTACAAAACAAAAAGTACACTTAACGATCTCACAGCGGGAAATTAAATTTTGGACTATTTTTTCAACGTTTGTGAACGAAGCTTACTTTCCGCTGTGATTTCGCCACTGAGGATGACAACATATGTAATTGTCGAAATACTTGTTTGGAGAAATCGAAATCGATGCGATAAGGGTAAGAAGTGATAAACATTTCTGCCGATTTGACGCCCTTATTCCACAAAAAGACAATAATGGGTCTTTAAGGTGTTGCAATTCATCTGAAGCCGTCGTAACAACACAAGCTTTGCTTGCCAACGCGAACCAAATATATTAGGACTTGTTTGGTTATTGCTGATTTTTATTGTACTGAGAATTTAGTTAATTCCTTAAACAAAATTGTACCGGCCTAGCTCTTAATTATCTCTATTAGCTCTATTTTTTATGGATTCTTCCCTCTCTTAACTTCGTTTTTCGGCCTGGCTCTATTCATTCTTCTCCGGTTTGGTAAGGTTCTTTTATTCATTTGTACTTCCTTTTAAAAACCTTTTGGTCCAAAATATATTTTAAACTTTTTTGTTGACTTATCTATCTTGTCAATTTTCGTCGTCGTCAACCAAGCAAACTTCTTTATTTTTTCCGGAAACCATGACAACACTACATTATTTCTCCGTTGTCCAGGAAACGAAAAGTTTAATTCACTCCAGTACATCCAAGGTATACACTTGTTATAGAAACCTGCATTGGTAATGTCGATGTATCCTTGGTTATTTATATCCAGTGGTTATTAGGAATTCTTGTGATGTGAAAGTATTGTATGTGTGTGTCTCAACGTTTACAATGATTTTCTATCTTTTAATCGCTGCCTTTTATAATAATTAATAATTTTATTTCTAATTACATTTCTTTCTCCCATTAAACGTCTCTGGCTGGAGTTAAAATAAGAAGCTAACACCCGTAGGGTAATAAAATGCTTAAAGGGTGGTGTGCGTGGTATCGAAAAAGTATAAATAGAACCCAAAAATAAACCGAATGTCATTTGAACATAAACATCCATAACCCTAATATTTACTGTGAATTTAATATGTATTGAATTGTAATAAATGATAAATTTTCTAATGGTAATTAACCATTTGAGTATTACTATACTACATTATTCTCTTATTTAAAAATGTAAAAATTCCTAGAATTGTAGAAATATCTTTCATCACTTTGAGATTGCTTTAAGGAAAGTAATAGAGTTCCTGAATCTTCATTCAACGACGAAAAGTGGGACAAATTATGGTTAGAAGCAAATATTGAAATTGATGTGAAGACGAATTAGAAATAATGCCATAGAATACGAATTAAATAGACACTATAATTTGCTATTCTAATTGCCACACGACATAGCTCTAACACCTTCAATTCAGCAGATTCTTGACAAGGATGAAACGATGTTCCCGACTTCTTGATTTCTACGCTTCCCTTCTAATCTCTTCAATTGGTCATTTTCAACATCTTCATTTATTTGGATTGCTGGTTTTCTTTCAATGTTTATATTTTGCTGTTGGTAGTGAGAGCTGTGTAGTTCGAAGGTGATGTGATGACTAATCGCTTACAGGGTAAGAATATAGAGAAAACAGTTAAAACACTTGGCGATGACAGGTACCTAGGAAATCAGTTACTCAGCCAAATAATGCCCAGTCGTTTCAAACAGTTTAAGTAACTCGTCACATACCTTGTCTTCGATAGTATATACCATAGCCTTAGTAATGAATTTTGGCGTTGTGCAGATTCCATCCTTTTAATTTTTTAACAGAGGGTAAGAAATAATTTTGACTTAGTTCGATGTTTTAAATAATCGATATATACATAATATATAATAATGTGAGTTGCAGGTCTCTTCGGGTCTTCCCCGCTTCATCTCTTTCGTTGTTTTTGCTTCCCATATTTTTGTACTTCTCTTTGACTGTCCATTCTCTCAAGGTGTCCCCACCAACTTGGTTGTCTCAATTTCGATAAATTCTAGGATGGATTCCACTTCGAGGTCTTCCCTAATTTGCGCGCTTCTTAGTCGATCTTTTTTGGTTACCCCTCGAACTTTTCTCAAATATTTTATTTCCGTGGGTTGTATCTTGTCTTTTTGTCTTTGTGACAATATCCATTTCTCACATCCATAAATAATGGTTGGTCGGTAGATAGCTTTGCATACTTTGATCTTTTTTTTATATTTCTTTTTTCCTATAAAGTTGTTATTCATTGCATAATAAAGTTTTATTGTGTTTCCAATTCTCTCATTTATTTCCGGTTCTTGATCTCCTTTTCTGTCTATCAGCACTCCCAGGTTTTAGAACTGATTTACTTGTTATATTCTTGTATTCTCAATTACTATATCTATTCTTTCTTCTTCCTGCGCCAATACCATCACTTTTGTTTTCATCTTGTTTAGTGTCATTCCATAATTTACCAGTTCTTCGTTCCGTATTTTTAGGTTCTCCTGTAGGTGTTGCTTATTCTTAGCCACTATCATTGTCATCTGCAAATGCGCGTTCAGAGAGTGATACTTGTTGCAGCTTTCTATATCCTACATATATTATCTTTGTTTTCCCATTGCAATTTTTGGCTATTTCATCCATGTATATATTAAACAGGGTGGCGCTTAGTCCTCCTCCTTGTCTTAACCCGCTGTATCTTCTAAATGTTTCAGATTTGTAGTTTTTCCTAATTACGTAGTTGATAGTGTTTTTATAAAGACTTGTAATGTTTGTTGTCGAGGCGAATGCCTTCCACATCTACGAATGCCAGATAGATGTTTCCATTATATATCGTGTTCTCTGTTATTTGTTTTATTGTAAACATAATACTATAATGGTAATGAGGAAAAATTTAACACAGATATTTTCTACGAGCTTACGAATATTTGAACTAACACAAACAAAAGAGGCAATCATTTCCGGGAAACGTAACAATCCCTCAAACAAATTCCCTTTCGCACAATCGAAACTAATTCCTATTTAAATTACATAGAGCCGGGACGGATTCTCTAGGATTTCATTTCGAATGGTTTCTAGAAGTAGATTGTTTAAAGATTTCGGAATAATAACAAAATCATCAATTCGGGGCCATTTGAATACGTATCGCTTAATAAATAAGCCCGGAGCGGAAACCAATTAACGAGGAATGAAATTTGGGGACAATTTTCGACAAAATCAATTTAACTTCGTAGTCGAAGCGAGATTTTCGTTATATCAACGGAAAATACTTTAATTTATGCCATATTTCATCGTCCTTATCTCTTAAATGACCGGCTATGCTTTCATTAGTTGTTTAGAATTAATTTAAGGACGACATTTAGATCTCAATTTTAATTAAACCCGGTCGAGACTTTTTTGCTGCGAGTTTAACACTAGGATGCCCTACGCTTTTATTCACGCAGATTTTAGCCGATTCCGGGTACTTTCGCTAGTAATTTCATGGTGGGAGCATCATTCTAGGCGATGAACTACACAAAAGACGAAGTTTTACATAACTGATTTTGTGGTTTATTATTTAATTTCGGAGATCGGTTTCTTTTTCAGGAACATGGTGTATACTTCCACCACAGAAATCTGTATTTTGATTTAACCTTACATTCCATCATGTGGCAAATATGAACTATATTCATAAATTTCGTTTGCGCTGCGTAGTCTGATTTGCACAATGTAGTAAACTTTACAACGGAAATATTTAGTTTGAAATAGTTTCCTTACAAGGTTCTAAAACGTACAGGTTTTCGAATTTACGAATTCAAAGTAGTAATATTAGTAGCATTATCAAATGGTCAGAAAAATAAAACATCAAACTTCGACGGAAACGTCGCGAAGTAGCGCTTCTCTGCTTCCTTAATAGACCAATCCAATGCACCAGAGGGTAGGCTATATCTCCCGCCCTTCTGCCGCTTCCAGGCACAACATTGCTTCCAATATAGATTTAACCCTTCGTCTGTAAACGCTTTTTCGGTACCTGCCGTTTGTAAACGTGGGACACTCATGTCCAGCCGTTTGTTTGCCCACTGACCTTCGTCATAAAATTTTGAATTAATTCGTGCTAGTGCTGAGAACCTTTAACTTGATATATCAATCAAAATATTGTTAAAAATATATTTTTCTTATTTTCTTTTTAAACAAATTTAGTAATTTACTCAAAAAATCGTAACTTCAAGACAAATTGTTACGTTTTTTTTCTTTTCTTCGCGAGTACCTCAATTTCTGCCGTACACTTGTTGCTCTTAATTAATCCTTGAAAATTGATTTTATGCGGGGGGACATCTATACGTTATCGATTTCCATCCTCACGGATAGAGGGGGCCTTGATGCCTGTTTTGGAGGAAAAATTAATATATACGTTTTCCGATTGATGTCTCATTCGGGGGTTAGGTTATATTATCTCGAGCTTTTAGTGTAAGACCTTGGTGCAGTACACACGTTTGTTCTGCGAAGTGTTGTCCTCGAGAGATTATCGTTTGATATCTCACACATTTGTGGATTTTATGGAAAAATATTTTTTCGTTTCCGTTGCCTCATTTTGGATTTCGATCGCCGAACCGGTGTATGGTACTGATTGAAGATCGGAAGAGCTGGTTAATTCAGTATTAGTTAGAGCACGTGTGCCATCCGTAGCCATTTTGTGTGTTTTACCTCGTTCTAACGGGGTTTTAGTCTTGGCCATTTTGATATTGCGATAGCGTAGTTTGATATCGTCGTAGTTTGACATCGCGTAGTCTTGGGCTATTGTACTATTGGACCGAATTTTGGTTTCGAGTCAATTCGAGTCGTCTTCTTGGACAACGCTGTCATCTGGCCGACTGCTGGTGTTGCCTTATAATTCACGTATTTCTTTTTATATTATTGAAAACCTGTTTAACGTTTACACATGCCTAAATCCATAAAGTAACGAAATATTTTTAAATTCCGAGTAAATATTTATAGTATCAAACATTCTATTTAAGTAGATTTGTAATTTGAATTTTGATTGAAACCACTGTAAACAATATCGTTGGTCAAGGTAATCGGTTCACGTAACTGTATAGCAATTAGAATATCTTATATATGCCTCAGAATATTGCTTTCTATTTTCTATTGCTATTTGCTTTTTATTTGCTTTCCGAATATTCAATAATTATTAAAGGCTCGTCAACTCCCATGGTTGCCTGCTTTCTTTTGCTTTTGTAAGTGTGAAACAGATGGCGCCTTAATATACAGCTCTCTGAGTTTATTTAACCCACTCCCTCGCTGACTAGCTGGCTAGCACCCTGAGTGATAGCAAACTTCCTTCGCGCGGCGAAATTGTTAAGCTTTCTGTTGTGGCCTTAAAATTCAGTCTTGGGTAATTAGATATGGTGGCGCCAATACACGACGTAACAAAATTAAGATTTTTAACTTAAAAAAACGGTAAATTGGAGGTAAGGCCTAGAGCTTTTCGAAAAAGAAAAATATCCCGATTTATTTTTTCAAATTAAATGCTTAAGTTTGGAAGGTAAAAATGTGAAGAAGTCATTATATAAATTATTCGCTTAATATGAAAAATAGCTACTCTATTGTACGCAATTTGCACAACACATTACTCGGTGATTATAGCAAATTGGTTTTGAGTATTTCACGCAGCAGTATAGTATTTTTCCACTTGCATCATCGTTTCTTACTTGCACTTTTGGTACACACCCCTGTAAAGGTGGATAACTCGTGGTCTTTCCAAATTTCAACTGCTCACTGCAGCTGCTCAGAAGCGAGTGGGCCCTTGAAACTTGGCAGTCGGTTCCCTTCCCTTCACTTCCTCCAAAATTATTACCCGAAACAGTTTTGGGACACGAGTGACCCACGTTTACAGATGAAGGATGACGTGAATTGTGATATTACGCTTTCCGCCAATTTACCATTCCTTACTAATACATTTTTAAGGTGATAAGGATTTTTTCATTAATTCTTTTAGCACAGTGTTTGACTGCAAGAACCTACAAATCTTCCGATAGATTAAAAAAATGCAATGAAGAGCTAATAGTTCCTTCTTTTAGTTACAGGAATCAAACTTGTCTGGGACAGCCTACGATAAGCCCCGTGATACCTCACGGGGTTACAGTCGATAGTAGCAAGGTAGACTTCGAGTTGAAGCTACCCGATAATCTAAAGTAATTTAGGCGTCTTTTACGCGTTGAAGGTGTTCGGTACTTATTTCCAAGATCGCTTAAAGTTAATTTCCTTTTGGTCGGTTGGAAAACTATTTCGAAAGCTCTATATTTTAGCTCTAAAAAATGTATGTACAACGATAAAATACTAATTGTTTACAATTTTAAGAGCTCAGGTAGGTCTAATCATTTTCAATAATAAGTGAAAATCAGGTTTGGAGGCCTGACATTTTGAATATCACATTTTCGATAGGGTAGTTAAGACTTGACAAAGAGCATTTTTGTAAATTCGTTTGTTATCGTTGCTTTCTTGAAATACAAAAATTACGGTAAGCCTGTGGTCATTTTTGTATTCCTTAATTGAGGTTAAATTCAACAACAAATAAGGAATTTACAATAAAGTTCGTCAATAAACCGTAGCTATCGTAGCGAATACACGGTATGCAAAGTTTCGACCCCGTAAACTTACTGGTTCTTTACTTATTATTGAAAAAGATTAAAGCTGTGCAAGCTCTTAACACTGTAATAAACTAGTATTTTATAGTTACACACATTACTTTTAAAGATCAGATATACAATTTTCAAAATAGTTTTGGAAGCAATTAAGAAATTTAAGTTTAACCCATTTTGAAAAAGTACTGAATACCCTTAAGAGCTAATTGTTTTAAAATCGCTTTTAGGAAGCAAAAGATGAGTTCTTACATTTCTCTTTGATTCTTTTCCAGGCTGCAAATCAGTCGTCCACTACTAAAGAAGACAACTGGGAGTTTCCGAGGCACAGATTGAAATTCTTCAGTATCCTCGGAGAAGGTGCATTCGGACAAGTTTGGAAATGCGAAGCAATTGATGTTGATGGTAAGTTGTGATCAAGTTCTTACGACCACATAAGTTAGTAACCATTTTAAGTTCACGAGGGCTGTTCAAAATGTATGCGAGCTTTGACCTCGAGAAATCGAACTGTTCACCGGCAGATATGAAAGTTTGATCGCATGCAAGATACTTTCCTTGGGGCCGTACACACTTATCCCAGCGTTACTGCCACTATTGGAAGCATCCCTATAAGGTTGTTTTTGGACTGCTTTGTCGCATTCTGCATAATGTCCTCCCGAGTGTCAAATTTTTTCAACGGCATTTTCAACTTGGGGAAGATGGCACGCCGGACACATTTTGTTCAGACCTCGTAATTACTGAATACTAAGTCTTCTACTTTTCGGTATTAAGCTCTGGAGAGATCAGTTTCTAGGAACCAGTGTACGCATCTCTTTCCTTTCCATTCTATCTTCCACTGTTTCCCTTATTTCCTCCCATTTTACTTTCCTAGCAGTTCCGTATGGTGTATGATGTTCGATGCGAAGCGCGTTAGAATTATGGCTCTTGCACCTTTGAAAATGACAAGGAAACTAGTTTCTAGATCGCGGGATACGTTCTTGTTACTTGTATCTTACTTCCCATTTCTTCAATTCTAGTAAAATCTATCGTTTACAACTATTGCAATAATTCCAGGTACAGTGGGCGCTCAGATCGTTGCCGTTAAGACTTTGAAAGAAAACGCATCCGATAAGGAACGCACCGATCTGATTTCGGAACTGCAAGTGATGAAAATGCTAGAGCCTCATCCGAACGTCGTACGTTTGCTGGGATGTTGCACCGAAAAAGATCCCGTATTCGTTATGATGGAGTTCGTCAGTCGCGGGAAGTTGCAGAGCTACTTGAGAAACTCCAGAGCGGAGCGTTTCTATAAGAACATGCACGGACAGAGCAAATCGCTGACGTCACGGGATTTAACTTCGTTCCTTTATCAAGTGGCCAAAGGGATGGAGTATCTTTCCGGGAACGGGGTAAGCTTCCTTTTGTTCTCTCGTAGAATAGGTTAAACATGTCGAAGTGTACGATATTTTTGTTATGTACTATATTTCATAGAATGTCTACAATTTACGTTTTACAGCAGTCTTACGTACGTTGTTATCAGAACAGAATTGTGTCACTACGGAATCGACTCGGATATCTTTTGATCATGCAAATGTTACCTTTCCATTTTTAACGATCGCCCTTTGCACTTTTGGTGCTTCGGTTTCGCTTCTAAATAAAGATGTGTTGTGACTGAAGTGAAATTCGACTTCCTTTGACTTCTTTCTTCGTTTTCGTGATTGACAGTGAGATGTGGGCCACATACTTCTATATTCGTCCTCATTTGTTGTTGACATTCTGTTTACGTACTTTTACACATGATATGAGTATATATATATATATATATATATATATATATACGAGGGTTAAATGGTTGGATTATGAGTTCAGACATCGAGAACTAAAAATAATACGTTTATTGGACAGATTTTAACACTGCTTCGATGTCATCTCTGCCTCTCCGTAGAACATCAGCAATGTTAATCTTCAAAGGGAATTGAAATTTTAACCAAGTACGGCCTGGGGGCACAAATTCTTTAATTGGCTTGGGCACAGTGGATACTTACCTCTGCCATATTGATTTTGGAATATTTTGCTATGAATTGACAATGGATGCAATTTTAAAGAACAAGAATTGCATGCTGTAAAAGATATAATAGACAGAAGCATGCAAGACCAAGTTGCATCGAAATCGGTGTAATTTAAAAAATCTGTCTAGAGCCGCTTGTTGCTACACTTAAAAGGTTTCTGATACGGCGATTGATAAAACTTTCTACTGAAATTTCTAACATCCCCCTTAAACTTGTTGATATATCTCAAGGGCTTCATTTTAACGTTTCAGCCTCAATCTTATCTAAGTCGACCTCCCCATGTTATTTGTACGGCTAACGGCTTTTCTAACTCGTCGCGCACTTTTTGTATACCTACATCGCCAATTCTTCGATAGAAACATACGTACATACATATTTTTCCATCTTCCAATATTTATTCAGCTCGAACGACTAGAATAACGTTTGCGGCGTATTGTTGGCAGGATCGCGGTCTGATATAGGGGAGAAACGCCTCTGGGGAGATTCCGCCGGGCTTTTTGTAGCGCATAGAAGTTCTTAGGCTTGGCTATCGGAATGTTTGCTTTTGCTTGGGGGCGAGTTTATTACGATATTCGCCGAGAACTGGGGAATATTACGTTGTAACATATACGAGGCGATGGTGCATTCGTTACGTTGCCGAAGCATCTGTGATATTAAAGGAGGATCTTTTAAATGTAACCTTTTAAAGTGGAAAATTATTCGATGAAATTTGAAACCTTTTTATCATTCTTTTGTTTGCCAGAAAACAATTTTACTTTAATTAAGATCGGGACTATTTAATATCTGAAGTGTACTATGTCTTTGTAAGTTATTATTATTTGTATGAACCAAAGAAGAAAAAGCTTAAAGGAGTCTCTAAATTCAAGTTTTTGTTTGAAAATGCTTGTCTCATCATTAGGTCGATTTTAAAGTTAAACAAGTCTAGACTAGACTAGAGTTAGGTTGTCGCCGTCTTTTGTCCTCTAATATTAATCTTCACGTATTGGCAGTGGCGTTCTCACCTGCTAATAGTAGACGTAACTTGCAATCAAATAGATAGCGCGACACTGGAGGTATTGGGGTGATATTTACAGTATATCAACGCCAACCGCTTAAGTACTTAGTTATTACGAATCTACTGTTGCAACACAATGACAAATGATCCAACCTTTGAATTTTTCTCCTCTCTTTTCCTCCTTTTTGAAGTGGAAACTTCTTTAACACCGTTGTGAGTGATTTGAAACTCGATGAAACGACAAAACCGACACTAAAAAAACAAACATATACATCTATAGAATTTATCCTGCGGGAGAATGAGATAGAATAGTGTAGTATATTAATATTCACATGGCCAATTGCCATTAAATAATCTATCATTAATTACAATTCAATATATCAAAATTCACAATAAACGTTGGTGTTTTGGATATTCATGTTCAAATGACATTCGGTTTAGTTTTGGGTTCTATTTATACTTTTCCGATACACCGCACGCGACCTTTTAAGCATTTAATTACCCTGTGGGTGTTAGCTTCTTTTTCTCCAGTCCAGTCAGAGACGTTTAATGGGAGAAAAAATGTAACTAGAAATAAAATTATCAATCATTATAAAAAGCATCGAATAAAAGATAGAAAGCAATGTAACCATTTAAACACATACATTCAACACTTTCACATCACAAGAATTCCTAATTACCACTGGATATAAGAAATCAAGGACACCTGGTCATCAACAATATAGATCTCTGTAACAACGTCACGCCATGATGAAGTGCTATCCATGGTAAATAATAAACATCTAGTTATTTCTACAACGGGGAGATAATGTAGTAAACTTTGGATGGGGAAACGTCCTGATTTCGGAAAAAATGGTAAGGTAAAAGGTATGTTTGGTTGACGACCGGAAATAACATCACGAAAAGTCATCAAAGTACGATTTTAATGCGTTGAAGGTGGATTGAAATAGAAGTTTCAACTATATTTGGACCCAAAGGGTTTTAAAGGAAATAACCATTAAATAAACAGAGCTTTACCACACTGCAGAAAGAATTTAAGAGGGGACCCATAGCAAGAAATTTATCGAATTCATTCTCTCCCAGTTTACTTATCTGAAGGTTTCACTTCTACCGCGTGTGAACTCCAGACATATCTTTTTTATTTCATGTCTTTCAGAGTTTCGGACCGGGTTCTGTGTTATCAGACTTTTAAACCATATGTTTACATTTCTGGTTTCCACGTCTATTTTTTATTTTCTCAGTCTACCTTTCGTCTTCAGATTTATTAATCCTGATTTATTCATTCTCTTTGCTATTCTCTCTAGGTTTTTTCTAAGTATGTATGTGCCCTAGCAAGCTCGATTACCTGCTTTTTTATTTTGTATTAATTGTGATTAGTCATCGGCCTTATTTGATCGTATTTATTTTTTTCTGGCTACTGATTTCCATTCTTGAGAAAGTGCCATAAGTACTTTATCTCTCAGGCACCTTCAGGTCTTAGCAGAGTCAGCCTTGTCCGCCAACAACCACTAAAATATTCAAAGGCCGAACGCGGGATTTCCTCTTTGTAGATCCAATGGGTGGGTATTGAATTTATAACAAGGAAAGTCCGCTTATCGTTTCAAAATAAAATAGTAAATTATAGCGAGAATGGAACATGCCTCGTATCTCTGATGGTAACACGCAAATAATAAGAATGAACTTCTAAACTGGCTAGAATTAATGATTAACCCATAATTATCTCATTGGAATTATTAAAATTTAGCTTACACTATTACTTCCAAGTAAGGTTTAATAAAAGGGTGGACGATGTCTTATCATTAAGTTGTGTAAACCGGTTTTTGTCTCCACTTACGTACAAGGCGCGACATTAAAATTCGGAGAAGTAAGGAGCTTACTCCGGTTTACATTACTTAATGATAAGACGTCATCCACTCCTTACTTATAACTTTTCATTTCATCGATTGTTCTTTCCCAATTCACCCCAACAATATCTCCCTCAAATTCCGCTTTCCTTTTCAGATTACAAACGCCCGGGTTATTTCTAATTATGAATCTTTCCCTGAACTCAATATTATTTTTTTTTTCTGCATGCGTTTATTAGACAACTTGCCTGCTCTTTCTTCTTTGTTAGAGAATAAGTTTAGCCTCCAGCGGTGTTTTCATATTAATTTTTAAGCCGAAGGTAAGAAATTTTCAATTTACCTTTGTCGGGCTGATATATCGCCGAAGTTACCTGAAATATTAAAAATTGAATTTACGAACGAAATTTGGAGAGATTTCAAAGTTGAGAGAGGAAAATAATAAGAGACCACGGGATGTTTCTATCGATTTATGTCCGTGTTAGTGGATTTCAATATTTTATTGTTGTAAAAATAAGTACGTGGCATTTGAATATTTTTAATAAAAATTGTGATGATGGAACATGTTTTCGTAAGCGTTTACTGGTGATCGCATGATTTATAGCAGCAGCCCAAAAACTTATTACGTCCATGAATCCCTTTTGACACCAAAAGCATAACCATGAACCCGAAGTGAAATAATTCTATACAACTACGTAATAGTAAAATTGCAAATTTAACTTTGATGTCTTGGATGGTGAGTGATGGCGTACAAAATAAATGTATAGGTATTGAAACGCTTTGAAATTTAAAGTAATATTTATGGATATTATAACTTCTGTTTCACAATACAAAAGCATATTACTTGCAATATTACTAATGTGTGGGATGTGATGGGATGATATGAGATGATTTGATATGAATTTGTGGTACCGTTTTCAAACATTGCTTCCAGCTCCTCTTTTGTGGATAATTAAATAACTTGCCCCTGTGTTAATCTCATATGAAGTTTTAGATCTACTTGCAAAACAATTGAACACCCAAAGCGGGGTGTCTTCAAATCTATGACGGAAGTCAGAATGCAGATCGATGTTTTTTGGAATAACCACCGATTTTGCTCTACCTTCACGCGATTCATAACTGATGCAAGCAGGATGGTTTCGAAATTCAGAAATGCAAGCCAATTGTAAACAGCCTTTTCTGATGGAGCTTCATTGCCAAAAGTTGAACGAAGCGATTTTATGCATTGTTGTTGCGTTAGGCCTTTACTGAAATCGTAAAACATTATACAACGAAAACCTTCACGTAGAATTTCCGTTCTTTCAAGAAATTGCTTTCTTCTAAACATCCACTGCAAACTACTAGGTCAATTTCTAAGCGGCCACGGTTTTTACAATAACGAAATAGCAATGACATATCTTAATACTGCACAACACTAAGTAGTCGTTTGTAAAAACATAAAAGGGGCTTCTCGTAAAACCATATCCGAGCCTTAAACGTTCTCATCCGAATAATCTATGTACAAGAAGAAGTTTTTCTCATCGTTTTCCTGATAGAGGGGGCCCATCGTCACTGAGATTGCTGGAATAAGGTGGCCTCCAGTGGGAGGTGAAGCTCCTTTTAGATAAGAAAGTAAAATTGATCTACCGTCTAGTCAGAGGGGAGCAGTTACTTCCTTTTGTCCAATGCGCCATACGACTGGGGGAATTAAGTGTTGTCACCGATACCTGATCAACGCCCAGGCTCGCCTTAATTCTCCCAGTTTTCCACTGAGGATGAAAATTTAGTTGTCGAAATACGTATCTGGATTTATTTCCGAAAGGTATGCTATGGATAGCTTTTATTTATTTTATATATTATTTCAACCACAGTTCCCTTAAACTCATTTCCTGGAGAGTACCCCTGAAGAAGTTATATCATATCAAATAGAACCAAAATCCTAAAGAAGTTTCTAGGACTTCTTAACTAAATCATCGTTGTTTAATAACATATTCTGCTTATCTTTTACATTCTTAATACTATCAAGTACCAACATTGGTTAAGAGGGTAATGTAAACAAACGCAAAGTATTTTTTAAATAATAATTTGACGATGTAACGTTGTTTCTGGATTCCTCCACACATTGTTTTATGTAACTCGACATCGACTCGACTTGTGAAATCCAAGAACGAAAATCGCTTTCCGCATCACTCCAAAGCGGAAACTTCAAGCTTTGTGTCGCGATAACGCAAAATCTTTTCCAGGCATTCGTGTCATATTTATATCCTTTAAGTAGGAAAGCTATGCAAGGCATTTCTTGACATACTCGCCGCATTTACTGCAAGCTACATACATACATACATACATTGCGTTCGAGGTTGATGTTTTTAGATGTAGGAGAAACCTACCGAGATCGAACACGGGAACTTTTCCTATTTCCTTACATGTCTAGAACTCAATGTTGTTATAAATGAAATGGAACGATTTTGTCTGAGTATACGAGTGAGATTTACAGCCAGTCATTCGTACTTGTCGGTTCATGTTTCACTTTTGAGGAAATATACAGTATAGGAGATCTGGTAAAATACATATTGAGATAAGGTAAGTCGTTTATGTGAAGTTGTGCCGTGCACTTTTATCGCATCAATTATTCAATATGTTCTATCTAGAAGGTACAGCAGAATCCAATACGCTATATTTTCCTTCCTTTATTCAAGATTAAAAAGTAAGCTTCTGGTAGGCAATTAGTAATATTGAATATTGTATCAATTAGTCGGTTCAGGCTGAATATTAGCTGATATAGCTGAGACGCCGCTCTAGGGCTTACGGTGCAAAAAGAAACATAGAAGAGAGAGGAAACGATACATTAAAAAATTGTAAAATTCGACTTTTCAAGAGAAAATCTGTACATGCATATTTGGTCCTGTAAGATTCCATCTTTTCCAATCTTCCCTCTTGTGTTCTAATCTTCATCTTCTTCCTACGTATCCCCTACCTTGATGATTTCTCCAAGCGTCGGATCTGCTTCTTATTTTACTTGCCTAATCCTGTGTCTGTTTATGATTACCCATGTTAGAAATGGTGAATTACACAACGAAAGTGGTATTTCTATACTCCTAACCTAAAGTTGGGAAAATGGCTTGTAGTCAACATCTACAGAGGATATGCAATGAAGCTCTTGGAGAAGTCCTAAGAAAAGGAAGAAGAAGAAGAAGAGGATGCCTTAAAAATAAAAACGGATCATGTTCTACAGTTCGAGCATTTTCTGTCACAGAATTCCGTTTTAAATACTGTATTTAGTTTGTGCGGTTAATTTTTTACTTCAGGAATTGACACATTCTCTCTTTTGTTTATCGCCATTTTTTGTTACCTAAAAATGTTAAGAATGAATAAAGCTCGTAGAGTAAACACTTAATTTCCCTTCGTCAGACTAGTTTGATGGTATAGTTTGACGAAGCTACTGTGTCGGCGAAACGAATGTTACAATTTCTTTGTTAAATATAGTGAAATGTTTACTCTACGAGTTTTATTTATAATGGATCTTCACAAAGTGAAGGTCAGTTCTATTCAACCTAAGAATGTGGTTCCTGGTCCATTGGTAATACATAGGTTATTGTGCTTCCTACGCAGTTTACTCCATCAAGTTGGTGTTATCCATCAAATCTACTACCTTCCTAATGGATAGCCTCTGTATCTCTTTTGGGCGCAGAAAACGATATCCAAAGTTCAATTTAAGTTTAACAATACTCAACTCCATGGCATTCGCAGGGAACATATTGCGAAATTTCCTCTTCCTTGCAACAGGCTCTGCAGATGGGATCTTTTACTATTCTTATGGTGCAACTGGCAGTGTCTTGTCAGCAGTCCACTGTCTCCCCAATTTGGTTCCCATTTTATTTCCAACAGTTCTGTTTTGGTATCTGAAGATTTCACAATGACCGGACAATACTGACTCGGATGCGGTTTGCCAGTGTTTTACATGCTGTTCTCTTAGAAAGTTCCACATCTCAGCTCTTATCGTTTGATAAGGAATGTCGGTTCTTGTTTCTCCTTTTCGTTTCCTTGTTTGATAAGGAATGTCGGTTCTTGTTTCTCCTTCTCGTTTCCTTGTTTGCATCGGCGTCCTGGCACCCACCATAGATTTAATCTATAGTGTTCTGTCAATGTATACCTACATTCCTCGAGTGCCCTAGATTGTGTTTGGAAATTTTGAACTGTCACGCCGTGATGGATGCCTGGATGTCAGTCGCGATATACACTATCTCATTTCTGATCATTTTCTGATTCATTCCTGTGTCATGATCTACTCACATGTGGAGGACATGGTTATAGCTTCGGCTTACGGAATACGATTGTATCGGATTTCAGGTTTATAATACAAATAAGAATAAGGAGACTGTGGCTAAAATAATTACCCTTACTACACCTTTCTGAAAAATCCAGATACGTATTTCGGCAACAAGTATCACTAGCGCAAATTGTAAATTAAAAGAAGGTGAGATTTTGGCATCTTTCGATGTTACTTCATTATCTCCATCAGTAGTTATTCCTGACACTTTAAAATATTTGGAAAACTTACTTCATAGAAATAATCTTAGCATGGAAAAAGTAATAGAATATATCAAATGAACAACTCTTTGCGTGTCCCAAAATTGTTTCCAAATTGAGGGCAAATATTTCGAACAAAAGACACGGTACTTCGATGGGCAATAGTTTATCACCATTTATGGCAGATTTGTTTAGGAACAATTTTGAGATTCAATTTAAAAAAGGTGCTAGGTATTTCCCGACTGTTTGAATTAGATACGTAGACGACATATTTGCCATTTCTGACATTAAGAAATATAAATTACAGGATTTTTGGATGAACCAAATTCTAAATTCAACGCCGTAAAATCTACAATGGAGAAAGAGAAACATAATAAACTCCTATTTATAGATATCCTAGTAATTAGGAGTAATACCAATTTAAAGATAGACATACAGTGTGTAAAGCGATGGGGTATTCAAGAGGGAATTTTTTAAATATTGATTTATGAAAAAATTTATTCTTCATGATATTTTTTGCTTGCTTTGAAAGTACCAATAACGTTTCGATAATCTAAAATTTATTTCTAGAAATCTGGAAAAATAATAAAATTAATTCTTTTTATTGGAAGTTATCATTCTACATTATGATCAAGATAGCGTATTGCTATCAAACCACAAACAAAACACTCCATGTGTCAAACTGACTTGCAAAAATGCTAACGTTACAGCAAAGAATTTATTTAGTTAAATGTTACGGTATTGGTGATGTTTCATATCAGTACGCAATTAATTTGTTTCATCAAAAGTATCCAGATGTAGCTGTAGCA
Organism: Chrysina gloriosa; assembly: GCA_038088585.1. Lineage (NCBI taxonomy): Eukaryota > Metazoa > Arthropoda > Insecta > Coleoptera > Scarabaeidae > Chrysina > Chrysina gloriosa. Next base: position 19,984,185 of record CM076093.1, on the reverse strand, counting down.
AAAATGACTCTTAAAAAATTAATTGCAAAATTCGACGAAACAGGATCGGTGGTCGACAAAAAGAAGATAAGAAAGGTGTACAATGAGAATGATGCGGTAACTATTATGGCACTGCAGTCCGTTGAAGACAATCCACGCTTATCATTAAGACAGAGGGCAGCGGAGCTTAATGTCAGTCACACTTTATTACAAACAATTTTTAAAAGAAATAAAATTTATCCGTTTAAGCCAAAATTTAGACATACCCTTGAGATTCCAGATCATGCTTTGAGACTGGACTTCTGCTTATGGATTGGTGAGAAGCTCATGGAAAACAGAAACTTTCATAAACGTATATTGTTTTCCGATGAATGTACCTTTTCTACAAACGGTGGTGTGTCTTCACACAATTGCAGATTTTGGTCACGAGACAATCCCAATTTTAAAATCAACACGAGAAATCAGCGTTATCGAAAAGTTAATGTTTGGTGTGGAATGTTAATTAATAAAATTATTGGGCCCAACTTTTTGACGAAAATTTGAATCAACATAGTTATTTAAGTATGCTACGAAATTTTTTGATTCCATCACTACAAGACGTGAATTTGGAGAACATTTATTATCAACAAGATGGATGTCCAGCCCACAGCACGTTATTAGTTCGCGCATGGTTAGACCAGCAATTTCCTGAGAGGTGGATTGGCCGTTATGGTTCAATGCATTGGCCTGCCAGATCGCCAGATTTGTCTCCCATGGATTTCTTTTTCTGGGGACACCTTAAATAAAAAGTATATGAAGAACCTATAGGAAATAATGTAGAAATTTTAAAACAACGAATAACTGCAGCGGTTAGAGAAGTTAACTTGGAAACTTTGGGGAAGGTTTATATGGAATTCAGGAATAGAGCGGAAAGGTGTGCAGAAAATGGAGGAGATTATGTAGAATGACAGTTTATAATAAATAAAATGTATTTATTTATTTCTTATTGATACTTGATTAGAATGTAGATTAGTTACAATAAAAAAAACTAATTTTATTATTTTTCCAGATTTCTAGAAATAAATTTTAGATTATCGAAACGTTATTGGTACTTTCAAAGCAAGCAAAAAATATCATGAAGAATAAATTTGTTTTCATGAATCAATATTTTAAAAAAATCCCTCTTGTACACCCCATCGCTTTACACACTGTATATCGCAAAGAAACCACTGTCAACAGGTCTATAACTGAAGATTCTAACCATAGTTTTCAGCAAAAGATTGCATCTCTTAATTTCCTAGTACATCGGCTACTAAATTTTCCCCTCACAACAGAAAGATATCAAAGAGATCTTAAATACATAAGAAACATAGGCGAATACAATGATTTCGAAGCAAAATTGATTGATAACTTAATCAGGAAACAAAATTTCAAAACCTTAATTATGGAACCTACGAGCCAAGTTTTGGATAAATCAGCTAAGAAATTCGTTAAATCACAATTCCATCATAATCACCGACCGTATTTAAATCAGCTAATTAATTGGGTAATCTTCTAGGAAATGTCAAGGATAAAATTGAAATTAATCAAAAATCAGGTATCTACGAAATCGGTTGTCAGGAATTTGGCACAGAATACATTGGACAAACCAGGCGATCAATCTTAACACGATACAAGTAGAACATTGCTCATTTTCGGTTCAACGGGCCCGAAAATCAAATGTGGCCCGTCATATTTTGGAGAAAACACACGCTATGCCAATTGGAAGTAAAATTAATTAAGACGGTAGAATACAACAGGGAACTGGATAGCTACGATAGCATATATATTTATAAGAATAGAGATAGAATTATGAACGCAGATGGAGGACCTATCCCAAATTCCAAATTGTACCAGCTATTGAATTAAATTTTAGATTTTTTTCAAGCGTATTGACACGCTCCATAGAGCATGAAACTTAGGTATTAGTACACGCTTCCCATAATGGGAGTTCAGTGTCAACAGTGTTTTGGTGTGTTTTGCGCGTTAATTGTTTGATGTTCATTGTGCAGTGTTTTGGTGTTGTACAGTGTTCAATGTGTGGTGTTTGTCTTTGGCATTTGCCGGATTCGCCAGTGATATTGAATTCCTCAGTTTTCCACTGAGGATGGCAATTTAGTTGCCTAAATACTAAATAAATACTAATATCTGGATTTTTCAGAAAGGTGTGGTATGGGTAACTTTATTTATTTTGTATATTTTATATTTCATGTTTATGTTTATGCTAAAATAATCCTGCACCAGTTCCGGCATCCATCTTGGATCCGTCAGTGGACTAAGCGGTGTCATTGTTTGTGAATAACTTCCCCGCTTCCAACTTGGTATCCATATCAGGTATGAACAGCCTGGAAGATTTTTTCAAGTTGTATCTGGTGTTATTCTTGACGAATTGCATTTGAAGGGTGCAGTTTCTGTCCCTGCTATTCGGTGAAGTATTAGGACCCCTATCCTTCTTCCGGGTGGAATGTGCTCTCACCCGTGTTTATCGCTAATAATCAGAACACTTCGTATAATCAGTGTCTATTAAATCCTACACCTTCCGAGCTAATCTAATAAACCAGTAAGGTAGTCGACGTTTAGCCAACACCGATCTTATTTGAAAAATATTTTCTTTATAAGCAATATGGAGTTATAATACATTGATCTTTCTTTCATTTTTCCTTGGTGGGACTTATTTCCGAAGAAATTCAATAAAATCTATGAATTATCGTTGCAAACTTTCAAGACGAATTACAGATCTCTTTATTACATTGCAAAACTAGTTTAGATTTTTATACAACATTTTGAAATTAATTTTCCAAGTAGAAGGCATAAATTTTTTAACACTCAGGTGACTTATAACTTCAAATATTAGCACAAAGTCATACACGGCCGTTTCGTTTTTCCGCAGCATTGTTGTTTCAAACTGTTAAGCGTGATCTTGAATACTAATTTTTGTTTTCGCTCCGTTTCTCGTTTATCTACTTACATTCGTATGTGTGTTAAAAAATTGAAGTGGAAACAAAATTATGCAACCATTTAACGAAATATAAAAACACAGTCGAAAAAACATCCCTCCTTCCCTCAGCTCCGAATCAATTAACTCGTTCACTACCCGTGGATTTTCCAACCCCTGGTTTCGGTCGCATCTCCTCGCTGTCGGTTCGTCGATTTGAAATTTTATTACGTAATTAAATGCAACGCCTTAATATTAAATTAGGGTTAGGGTGCGCGACATTTCGCGTATATTTCGGGTAAAATGGGACAGCGTTCGGGAGGATCGAGATTGAACGAACAGGTAAGAGGGTAGCGGGTTTAATATCCGGTTGGTTTTTTTACGATTGTCGCTCCAAACGGAATGAAATGGTTGGTAAATAATTTCTGAAACAGAGATACCCGAAAGTTAAGGAAAAGAGCGTTTTATTAACCTGCTCTTCTATGCGAAATCTCTTAATTTAAACTTGTTTGTAGAAATATGTTTGTAGATCGACACAAAAGTGTTGTTACCGGTTTGTGATTGTTTTAAAAAGTATGAAAAGAAATAAGTTTCGATTTTTGATGAGATATAGGAACGAATATAAAATTTTGATGTAGTTCAGAGATTCTGACAGCATCCTATAACCAAAAACATTGTTTCTTGTATTGTAAATTCTCGTCATTTTTGAAGCATGGTCTTCAAGAGTCTTATCACATAAATTTAAATACATACATCTAACGTATTTTGACAAGTATGTTCATCATCCTCCTTAGGAAACTACAGGCATCCTGAGTTTTGGCTATAAGTAATTGTAATAATGCACAATAATCTTATTTCTAAAGGGACCTATTTTGGCGGAACGGACGCACAATGTTTGACCCCTTTCTTATTTATTTATTTAGTTATGATCGTAATTAACTTTAGTTTTCACTAAATTTTGCACTTTTGGGGGCTTCGAAGTTGAGTTCGGAAAGTATGTAACTAAAGTTCGCGTGAAATACTTCAGCGAGTATAGCAACTCACGTCGTCATCCATTCCTACTTTCAGGTTTTTCGAATTAGGTACGTTAAGAGTTAAATACAATTAAGCTATTGTCGCTTCTACAAAAATGCCGAAAAAATAACCTGCCAGACGTGACTAATGGCTAAATATTATCGTAACATTACATTGTTATCTCTGCTTTGGAGGGATTCTGGGTGCTTAGTTCAGGAGATATTTAGCAAAAATTCTTATACAACACTGAATTTTATGTTTTCACTGGGGATCATAAAAATTTTTTCGAATTAAGTATGAATGGGGTGAAATACGTGTTTTTACTATCAAGAAATGGTGTTTGGCACTGAAGCTTTATCCAAATTTCGTTGTAAATGTGGTACAGCGATCCCACTTTTGGGGAGTTTGCAGGTTGGGTTGAGCAGGTATTTAGATGATGTTCTAACATAAAACGTGATTTCTTTTTTTACTGAGTTAAAAAGATTTAATTAGAAATATCTGTGGTTTAAAATTGCAATAAATTAGTTCTAGTCCTTACCATTGACAGTGTTGATTACGAGACGGCAAAAGAACCTGTTTAGAGCACTGTTAACCAATTAAATATGCGATATATTGTCCTACATTCTGCATAGTAATCCCACCTTCGGAGAGTTGATGAGTTGTGTTGAGATGAGATAAAGTTTCGCAATAAAACGATATCTGATTTTTGCTAGGAACTTAAAAATATCAAATTAGGAATGTCTGTGGTTTAGAACTAAAATAGATTAGCTCGAACCCTTACCATGACCACTCACCCGTCGAAACACGTGTTTCGAACATTCTTAAATTGAATTTAACAAGATCTAAATACGTATTTTGACAATTAAGCTACCATCTCCATTAGGAAAAGAACTAACTAATTGGGATAAAATTAAAACAAGTTTTGACTACATATCTTCGTAAATGCTTGCGTGCTAATCTTATCTTTAGTATAGTTAATAAATCCAATTGTAGGAGTACTAAGCTAAAACTTATTTAAATATTTGATTTTTTTTTCAATGAAGATCACAACCTTTCCGATTTAAGTACATATTTCGACAATTAAGTAATATTCACTTGAAAATTCCAAGAAAACGCATGTGAAGCTTTTTGATTATTGTCGCTGTAAATACAATGATCCAGTTTCAGGTTGGATAATGAGGCTTGAATATGTCTTTAGAAAATTAACAGCTCAACCCTTCATCTTAAAAGAAGACGAAAAAACCGCACGTAGGTTGTAGCTAAATATTGTAGTGAACGTTATACATTGATTTTGTTTCTAGGGAATTGATAGGTTAATCTGAGGAGACATTTAGCCATAAGTTATGCAAAACACTTAACTTCACATTTTTCACTGAGGATGACAACTCAATTGTCAAAATATGTGTATGGAACTCTTTAGAATTAGGTAAAGCTTCACTTCAGCAAGCGCATATGTACAATATTTTCTTTTCTCTTGAAGCTGATAATTGAACTCTCAGAACACGTATTTGCAACTTTTTCGAATTATGTACTACGAAGTTTGAATAGGTACTTCGACAATTCGCAATGCATCTTCGTTACGAAGAAATGAAGAAATAATGTATGTATTTATGCAAGTGTGCAATCCCATTTGTAAAGGGTTAACCGGTTGAGTTCTGAACCTGGGTTCCCTATTTAAAATGACAATTATATATTAGAAATACGAAAATGGCGCTAACTAGTACAAATAGTAAAATAATACTAGAAGGTAGCTGCCTTTTCAGATCAATTTTCAGTTAAAAGAGGATTAAGGTAAGGCGACGCACATCGACCTGATCCTAGAGACATTGATTAAAGAAAGTAAAATCTAAACGAAGTGTAAGATCACCATCACACAATAACATCGGAAAATTCAAAGAATTTATATACCTTGGAATAGCAGCAATAAACAAAGTCAGACAATCAAAATAAACGATAGAAAGATTGTAAAAGGAAGCAGTTAAGAACAACCTCATTGAAAGCAGAAAGCATATCAAGAGCGGTGAAGATACGAGTATTTGAAAAATTATAGGATCCATTGGCAAGGAGAAACGAAATTAGAAGTTTGGTAAAGAAAACCTTTGAGGACAATATACAGAGGAATTGAAATAATCGTGACAAAGTGCCGAAGAAGAATGAACCAAGAGGCCATTAATATTTATAGAAGAGCTAGATGGTTAGGACATATCACCAGAATTTTTGGAGAGAGACATGTAAAAAGAGCGCTAGGATGAGGTGGAAAGCTTGGAAAGGAAAAGGAAACGGCTCAGGAAGAAATGCTTGGAAGAAGTTAAAAAAGAAGAAGTGTGAGTACCGGAGGCAGCAAAAGACGGAAACAAATAGAAACAAGCGGTTAAGGACATAGACGCTAATGGCCTAGCAGGCCTATAGATACCGATGAATATTATTCTTATTAATTTTTGTTTAATGAACCTCCATCATATCTAAGCGAAGTCCATTTTCTTGCAAGTTTCTAGTAACTACCGCATTTATTGTTAATTAGAGAGCTTTGTTGGAGATTTAATTATGTAGGATCTTCAGAAAAGAGTTGGTAATAACTTCCTCTTTTAGCGTTTTCCACAATTTGTACAATTTTGGGAACGATTGTATTCTGTATTAGCTGTTAAGCCCGTCCCTGCCAGGCAGGAAGAAATAGAAAATATAAGCTAAAATGTTAAAAAACTGAATTTTGTCACCCCCTGTTTCGTTTTAATTCTCCGCCCACAGGCCAAAAATAAAAAATCCGGTTACGTTAGGATTTGGTCTAGGCGTTCTACTATATGCATGCCAATTTTCAGCTTTCTAGCCCACCAGTGGGCTTCAAAAAGCTCTGGATAGACAAAAGAAGAGGAACACACAAATAAGGAAATTATATATGTATATAGATTTTCAGTTTTCTAGCCCATCAGTGGGCTTCAAAAAGCTCTGGATAGACAAAAAAGAGGAACACACAAATAAGGAAATTATATATATAGATGTTTGAAGCTGGAGGTACAAGGATATATCTACTGAAAAAAAAAAAAAAGAAAATACAGGTATCATGTACAAATGCTGACGAATTGGAACGGTGATCGACCTTATAATCAGACATTTTTAGATGGAAAGGCAAGGAAATGGAGAGCTAATAATATATTTTTGCAAACACATTCTGCGGTTGTCAATTTTCGTTATCCCTTTCGCTAAGACGAAAAGGAAATGGAAAATTTAGTAAATCTTCCACAAAACTGTACTAAATAAAAACATCCCCTTACCCCCGTCTTTCCTATCGCAATACATTTTTTCAGCCTAGTTGGCAACTTTATTTCCAAATAATAAAAATAGGATATTTATCATTGTCACGTGTGTTCTATACGCGGTAGCGTTCGAGATGTTGATTGATCGTACTGGAAGTTTCCATATTTGGGATTACACGTTTTGCAACCTTTCTCTTCTCGTTCCTGTTAGTCGCGTTCCAAATTGGGGAAATGACTTATACGTAGACGTGAAGTACCGACTTACGTTTTAATGTATTTCCACTGCATTGCCGTATCAGAAGAGCTGTTCTCGGACTTGGAGTGAGGTGCCGTTACGTGAGAGGGTTCGTACATATTCATGAAAATATAATTGTAAAAGTTTTACACCGAGATGTGATCCTATTATATAAATTTGCGCGGTTGCCTCATTATAAGTTATGTTTGCCTGTGTAATAGGTTTTTCGTGGACATGGTTGTAATGCATTTCGTGAATGAGTTTATTTCAAACTTTCAAAGCTAGTGGTTCTTGTTGATTTGTTGGTGGTTGGTGGCTGGTGGTTATTGACTTGCAGAGAGTGTGGTCGTTCGCAATTTAGTTTTTAGATGGCGACATCGGTAGTGAAAATATATGGATTTTGGGTATCTCCAATAATTTCGTCATTGGATGATGGGCAATTCTGGTTTGAAAAGCATCTACATTAATTAAGGGCGGCAATTGCATCGAATTAACTACGAGGGAAAACTTTGGACTGGTTTCGTTCGCGTGAGAGCAATACAATTCCCACCCGTAATTCATTAGCATAGGCGATTAAAATTACTACGTAGTAGGTCGTTGCACAATTTTCGCTCTACATGTAATTCAATTATAAAAGGAAGTAAAAATCAGAATCGTTGAATAAGATACTAAGAGCGAAGAACAACATAAAAAGAACAAAAGTAAGGCTATACAAGACTATTATTCAACGAACAGTATCATATGCATGCGAAGCATGGATCCTCGCCCAATCCCTGGAAAAGAAAATTGAGCTACGGGAACGAAAGGTAAGGAAAATATATGGGGACATTAAAGAAAATGATATATGGGGAAAACCAACTAATCAGCAATTAATGGAATTGTACGGGGAACCGAAGATTACTACAAAAGTTAAAGCTCAGAAACTGAGACGGTAGGGTCATTTGCAGAGGATGCACGATGGACGAGTAGCAAAGCTGATTGGTGAGGGAGAGACTGGAATGAGAAGAAGAAGAGGGCGTCCGAGGAAAAGATGGTGGCGTGCTGTGGGGTAGGACCTACAAAGTATGGAAGTAAGAAGATGGAGACCAATAGCAATCAATAAAAAACAGTGGAAGAAGATTACTCAAGCCATGGCCAAACGGGACTTGTAGAGCTAATTCTTTATTATTATTATTAGGTAATTAAATTATCGGCAGTTGTTTGGACGGGATGCATTTGTTTTCCAGACTAAGGCTTAATTACTAAAATTGGGTAATTACTGGAGAAATACACGTATTTAAGCTCCTCACTCCAAGCTGGCACTGTTGGTAGCGTCTAAGCAATGACTGGAATTCGTATGAAGTAAGAGGAATGTGAGTGCAAATACGTTAATAAATGAAAAGAATATTTAGACACAACACATATGATTTCCTGATATCTCTAGAAAGCATTTCCCCAATCCAATCGTCGGATTCTGCGTGAGCCTAACCAGAGACACATTGTTCTCTCTCCAGAAAACTATGATTGTGTAGCTGTTTGGCATTGTTCCTTTTTGCCAGCTCTTATGGGGATAGGCTGACACCAACTAGGTTAGGCGATCAAAAATCAAACCTAGAACGTTAGTTAACTTCAACTACCACCCACTTGTACAAAACATCGGGATAAGGTAGGAATTTTCCTTGTTTCGTCCATACGTTTCCCTTCGTCGAATCAATCGAGGACGTAATTTCAAATTCATCGTGTGAGGTGTTTGCTTCCATTATGTCAGTGTCAACGTCCTATTTAGAAAATTTTAACAATACTTTTCTTTATTCACGCCTTAAAGGAAGCCTAACAATGTAATCGATATCACTTACATCTCATAATATAATTTATTACTTGTCGTGTACGGATTTTGTTACCCTCACACCCAAAACATACGTTTCTAGCTTGATAAATGACCGTACGCTTTGGCGTGTAAATCGATTCTTCAAACCTGTTGTTTACAAGCAACCCGTTGAAGGATGCAGTATCGGAAAATACGGTGCGATATTAGAAAACCCGGGCTTGAAACGTAATGTATTTCCCGTGTAGTAATGCACAGCGCGGAGGGTTTTATCGATATTATTAGTTTAGTGCTTGTTCTACTTTCCGTACAAGCGGGATGCTAGAATCACTCTCGAAATGGTGTAAGATGCTCGAGTAGCTTGTCGATATTGCCGGATTGAAATTCGATATTGGAGCTTACAAGCGAGGAAATTAATGAGCGTATGTTAGTACTAATTAGCGCTTAATTCTAATGAATAGTTTTAGTAAAATATTACTAGAATGTTACAACATATTGGGAAACCACAACCAACCAGCGACTGGGAACTTAGAAATTATATTATCTAATGTATTTGACAACTAAGTTATTATCTTTGATCGCTAGTGGTCAATATTTTCGTCCCGCATTATGTCGAGTATTTTATCCCTCCTTTTTATTTTATTAACAAGAAGATCGCGATTTTAACGATTTAAACGAAACTTGTAGTGATTGGTAATTATGTCGAGTGTTTTTGGGTAAATGGAAGCAATGCAACTCTCAAGCATTTTCGATAAAATCAAATTTGAAAAATTCACACCGATTAACAAGACTTAGTAGTAGATTGTCGAAGTAAGGTCATTTAACGTAGTGGGTAGTGTCTCCGGCAGAGTAACTTACGGATTGTGGTTCGCATCCTACGGAGGTTTTCTTTTCCTTTTTCCTTTCATCGGAAAATGCTTTTTGGGACCCTTTAATCAGGTCCTTACAATGGTGGATTCGAAGCAGCTTTTGGTCATCAGCCAATTTGTGTGGAATAAACCGTACACGAACCTTTCTTACGCCCAAATACTCGGTCAATATAAGATGAATTGAATGTTCAGACATACAAGGTGGTAAATAAAGTAATGAGACTGGTAACGTAGTCTTTGATCGGGCAACATTGGTGACGCGAGACTTGGAGGGAAGGCAGGCGAGCATGTGACATGCCATCAGTGTGAGTTGGAACTCGCTAAAGTCACGTTGTTTGTCTCTAGCGATTGTTTTACTGAAGCAGGTTTTGCTTGTGCGTTCTGACAATGAATAACACGAATTTCAAGCAACTCGGAAACCAAGCGCCGGAGCAATAATGAGCTAGTCAAAGACCAAAAGCTTGCTGATTTGCTGTTTTGATAGCGAGGGAATCGTTTGTGCCTTCAGATCAAGAGGTTAATCAACACTTATCGATAGGTTCTCGAAAGCGGGGCATGCGTGCGAGGACGAACATCAAAGTGAACCGGGTGTTACATCACGACAATGTGCCTTGTCACACAGCAATTTTAGTTAACGGTTTTGTGGCGAGTGAGAAAATTCCCGTGGCTGCTCAACCTCATAATTCACCGGATTTGAGTCCTTGTGACTTTTTCCTCTTTTCGAGGATGATACAACATCGCAATGGACGTCGTTTTAGGGAACTAGACCAATGTCCGAGTTTCAGCATTACTATGAGAAGTGGAAGAACCGTCTCCAGCTCACTGTAAATTACAAAGGCAGTTACTATGAAGGGAACATTGTTGAATAGTAATGTTATTGGAATAAAACAGGTGAAAAAAGTCGGTCTCATTACTATATCTATCACCTCGTATTCAAATCCTTCTCCATGTATCGCAACGAAGATTTCTTCTCATTGTGTATGAATTCACGCACAATTTCGATGTTTCTTTCAATAACCACGGGATGTTTTGGATCAGGATGTCCCAACGGGTCTTCTTGGAAATTTTTATACAGCTCATACACAGTGGTACGAGTTAGATAGTTCCCATCACGGTTTTCATCATATTAAACGTTTGCGAAATATAAAACAAAACCTGATATTTGCTCTTCCTTCTAAATTCATTTTTCGACGGATATCTCAAAAACACTCGCACTTAAGGCATTCTTTCTCAGCTTCTAATGATGTGATTGTCACGAAATTTTGGCAAAAGATCGGCGAAGGACCAATATGTTCAACACCTATTCACGCCAATAGATGGCGCTATTGGAAGTGGTCTTTTGGAATAAATTCGTATTTCCGTGGGACAGACAGTGTACATTTGCAGGAGTGTCTCTTGTAGTAATTTTTTAGGTAGATATTCTAGATAGAGTTCCGATCTGGGATTTTCTTACTGGTCGGAAATACTACTCCACTGCGCCAAATGACCTTACTTTAACGATTTACTTGACAGACTAATTAATCGGTGTGAGTGTTATAAAATTTGATTTTCTCGAAAACAATTCCATTTCCCCAAAAATACTCGACATTGTTCCCAATCACTACAACGAGTTTCACTGAAATTGATGAAATTGAAGTATTACGTTGCGATGTATCGTTGTAAGATGCTTCTATGACTGTTATCGTAGACTTGTGCTTTCGTTATAGTTAATTTGTAAACGATGTCAGTTATAACTAAAGCTCGGATTATGCACCGAGAAATCAATATTTTGAACAAATATGCGCAAATTTTTAAGAAAATATGCACCGTATATGCAAAATATACAAGAAATGCATCAATATGTCAAATTTTCGAGAACGAAAATGAAAACAAGCGTAGTTATTCTACGAAGAATAAATTTATTTTACGATTTTATAATAGGTACATTACATAATACAGGTATTTATATATGTAATATATATTTACGATATTTTGAACAACACCCAGGTAATATTTACAAAAATATTAACATTTTACTTCCATGCTACTACTACTAGCCTAACAATGTATACCTACAATTTTTTCATTACCTACTTATTATTATTAAAAAGATTGATTATTAGATGTTTTCCTAAATTTTCTATCTTAAATGATTGTCATCTAGTAAGTGTTTGAATATACACAAACATCGACGGAGATAATGGGGGATTTTATCAGTTGGCTAAAATATATGAGTGTAATTCAATATCATCTGCAAATTCCCCATTTAAAATATTAGGAATTTTTTAAAGAATTTTGAATCCTTAAGTTTTTTCTAATACTAAGTTCAGCTTTTTAAAAATTATTTCACCTGTTTTTTTAAGATTTTTTATCCAATAATACACTAGGTAGTATACAAATGTAATGGGCCCAACGAATGCAAGAGATCAATTGAGGGAGTTTTACCTTAGGCAAACTATTTGAAAAGTTTGAAAATTACAATTTTCCCAGAATAATTAAGAAAAACTCTTACTAGCTAACTACCTTTCTTAGTAGCATGGCGATGGTCTAGTAAGAATACGAATACCTAATCATTGTGTCGATTCTAAGTTCGAGTTCTAGCAGGGCGGCATCCAGCTCAGTCTGCGCCTGGCTTTGGAATTCAATTCAATTAAATTCTCAATCTTAAATTAATAGTAATAATATTTCATATTGGAGCATTGCAGCATTCGATAAAGAATGCATTAAATTCCAAAAATATGCACTACATGCATTTTTTAATTAGCGTACTTTAATTTGAAAACATTAGATTTTTCCAAAAGGTTTTGTTGATATGCCTTTTAATATAGAATATGCATTTTGCATATAATCCGAGCTCTAGTGATAACCATTAACATGATTGATATCGTCCCATTTTAAACTAATTCCGTCAAAATCTAGTTTGGTGACTTTAAAAGTGAGGTTGGTAGCTGTGTCGTATAAGGTAATTTAATTTCTCACTCGATTTATTTAGAATTTTCACTTTTTCACGTAACACTGCTGTCGTTAAGTTTATCGCCCGTCCATGAAAGTCGGGCTTTATTAAAGAGGTGATGAAACGGTTGTGTCATAAAAATAAAGCGATTGTCCAAGCTAACGACACGAAGCGTTTTCATTTAAAACGTCGTGTGCTCGTAACTCCTAAACCATCATTTACCTAACAACGTAATTTTCCTAACACGCCCTATATTTCCCCGGCGCCAATTCATGAATTTTAAGCGAACGTCTACATAATTTTTGTCCGGGGTAATATGGTGAAGATACGTATGAAGCGAATATCGTTTACCAGATAACGCGTTCGTAGGATGTGAACAACAAATACGCAATATCGTAAGCTATACGATTTTCATCTTTCTCGTTTCTTTCCACAGATAATCCATCGAGATCTAGCTGCCAGGAACATACTGATAACGGAAGATCACACCTGTAAGGTGGCGGATTTCGGATTCGCCCGTGATGTCATCGCTTCCTACATTTACGAACGCAAGAGCGAGGGTCGATTACCTATCAGGTGGATGGCACCCGAATCGTTGTACGACAATCTGTTCTCGGTGAAGTCGGACGTGTGGAGTTTCGGCGTCTTGATGTGGGAGGTAGTCACCTTGGGTAGTACGCCCTATCCGGGACTCTCCGCCGCCGACGTCATGAGAAAGGTAGGAATTACGTGAATAATTTAGTCGCTTTTATTTCTATTTCGTCGTAAGTTTCGGCGTAATCGCCTATAAATTTTAAGGAGTCGTTTTCGCAAGTAGATTGATTGCCCGGGCGTACGAGTTTATTTTTTATGGACCTAAACGTAATCGGAGCGCTGAAAGAACGTCGGGGTAGTTGAGAACAGTTACTCTTTGTTACGGATGATATAATGCGGACTACTGAGGTATAAATATATATAACAAGTTACCCTATGAAGTGAAACAGCTAGCTGCCACAAGTTTCAACAAAACTGTAAATAATACCTTAGAAGAATATGCCTTTTATAGTGCCCAAGACTTCGTCTGCAATGATTCTAATTGCAATACTTAGATTAGATTAGATTGAGGTGGCAGTACTGCCTCTTCTACTGCGACCTTTACAGATCTATTGTGGTCCTCATGCCTGGGCACGTTCTCTAGCTTTATTCCTTTAATTAGACTTATTAGCTTTGAGAGCGGTTCTTCCGCACGTAGTCTCGGCTTGGGATATTCGTCTCCCATGTGTGATAGGCGCGTCCTTGCCAGTACCTCGCATTGGCACAATACATGGATCGCGGTTTCTTCCTCAATTTGACAGAATCTACATATCGCTTCCTCTGTCAAGCCCATTTTATTCATGTGCTTATTGGGCCTGCAGTGCCCTGTTAGTAGGCCCACTATCCTTCTGACGGACTTTCTGTCCCTGTCTCCTTTGTAAACTTCGGCATTTGCTCTCCAAGGAACTGTTTCGCCGATCTCTCGTCTGGGGAGTTCCTCCGCCTTTCCCGAGATTTATCCTCGGTCCACTTTCTTATGGCCGATTTGATTCTTGTTTTTGTAATACCGAAGGAGGGCTCCGGTCCTATGAATGCCATCGACGAGGCCTCTCGGGCCAGTTCGTCAGCTTTTTCACTTCCCCGGTAGCCCTCGTGGCCCGGAACCCAAGCTATCATCACCTTCGCGCGACTGCCGAGTTCGTTCAGAGCACACACACAATCCCATACAAGCCTTGAATCGACCTGTACCGAATCCAATGCCTTCAGCACCGCTTGACTATCGGAGAAAATGGCCACCATGCGATTGGAGCCGCGCTCCTTATTGATTTCTCCGACGCAGAGATGTACCGCGGCTATTTCCGCCTGGAAGACCATGGTATCTTTACTTAGACTCATCTGGACCATCGTCCTTTCTTTGAGTCCGTATATTCCTGCCCCAACACCTTTATCTGTCTTAGAGCCGTCCGTGTACCAGGTAGACTGCGCCTATATGGCTGGATACTTAATGTCCCGTTCGCTTATCACATTTTACTTTATAAAGAATGTATCTATGAAAATGGTTAATTTATTAATATGGTAAAGCTTGTATGGTATAGTTAACGTAATCAGCAAAAACAATGGTAAATCACACGAAACCTTTATGCTTAATTTGAATAAAATTTTCGCTCCTTTCATTTTTACATTACGATACTGTGTTCCTCGTAGACGCTTATTTCAGAGGTAAGAGATTTTTAAAAGTCGAAATAAATATTCGGGCATCCAGTCAGTATTCGAGTATTCTACAATGTAAGCAGATGGTTTCATTGAAACAGCGCCGCCAGTAAATAGCACGCATCGACAAGTGAATAATGCTTCTCTGTAGCTGTCACTATTACATAAAAATAAACAGATGTTTTATTTCGCCGTCGTTGCATGAAAAGTTCTACGATCTTTTATTGGTAATGATAAAAATATTTTCCTTCAAAAAGATTTATTTATTGGTAAACAATGCAAAGTCAAGAAAACAAACAAAGTTTCACAAGAAATGCCTAACATTAGACTCGTTTGACAATAATATGTTTATGTGAGTGTTGTAAAATGATTAATAAACCGTAGATAACATGTATGTACGTGCAAACAGTGTGTAAAATTCGCAAATTTGAAGTAGATGATTATTCATAAATTATTTATGCTTACTCGATCAATGATCCGATCGTTAGTCGTATTGGAAACTCGCTACAATTCTATAACAGGACCGGACTCAAAACTGTAATTATCAACATCTTGCGAACGGTACGTTTGGGGCTAGACGTTTATTAAGCAAATATTGAATATATTTTAATTATCTGCATTTGGACAACTTTTTTACCATTTACACAGTTACACCCTGTATAGTACGCACGTAAAGTATTGAATAAATTTAGTAGAAGCGAATTTTTTTGGAAGAAATTCTTGAACAGGTCGATTTTATATGATAAAAGTACACACCTTTGTATGGTAGTCGATTTTCAACCATTGGTTGATCAGTTTTTCTTTTTTAAATAACAACCCCTAACTTTTTTATTTATTTTGAGAAAACTTTTCATTGCCGAACTGGCAGTATATACATGTTGCCATCTTACCCAAGATATTCTCCGACCAATGTTTGAAGTTTCTGCACTCTCGCCGTTGGTAGAAGAGCAGTTCTTCGGACGCTCATTTATTGCCGAAATTACCGGTTTCTTGCGTAGAGGTGGTGAGTTTTGACGTGACTTGCACTCAACAATGGAACCACATCACGATTAATTCGAATCTGTGGTTTGAGAGCTATACTAAAGCTACTATACTATATTCAACGAGAAATGACTCAACTTGGTGTTAGCTAAAGTATGATTTCACGGCTGCAACATTGCCTTTTGGAAAATTTCAAAATACGACCGTATCTTCTTTCGTTTTAGTGGCAATGAAAAATTGTAGAAGCGCTTCCTTGTGTACAATCAATTGAGCTGAGTTAAATGATTCTTTTGCTGATAAGTTCCAAATATGTAAAATGTGGATATAACTAGTTTGGGTAAACAGCGGTAACAGCGTACCATTCCAAAATAAGTTACGACATCATCGCCAACTATGTGAGTAGTTCTGTGTATATGTAGGCTATCGTAACTTATTTCGTCATTGTCGGTGTTTGCCTAGACTAAATATAACACCCATAAGAAAGAAATATGTTTGATTTATTTTCAATGAATTCATTTGTTTATCCTCAAAAATAACGAAGGTAGCCACGCTATCCAACGTCCCCTGAGACAGACTGTATATATAGTAGATTGTTCTCGAGAGCCAAAATTTTAATAAAATAAAATGTAGAGGACTCTCTATAAACGATCTAATAAATTAGGTTCGTTAACCCTTTCCTAGTTGACGGTACTAATTCATACCACCTTTTGTAACGGTAAATTTAAATAAATAGGAGATCGCAGCAGCTTTCACTCTGCTTAAATATCTCTTTTAAAACAATTGAGCTCTTGTAAAACAATTGAGATTCTGTTGAAAAAAAACGAAATCGCCAGTATTTGTGGAAAGAAGAGGGAGATGTGAGATATGCAGCACGAAGAAGGTACAATCTAAGTCTCATTCCAAGTGCTATCACTGTGATGTTTTTTTATGCTTAAACGAAAAGAAAAACTGTTTTGCTGAATATCACGAGGCAAATAATTATACTTTTTTAAATAATTCCTATATTTTGTTTTTTTCATCTGTGACAGTAATGGACTGACGGTACTTATAAGTCTAGGTCTTAAAAATAATACTAAGAGTCAAAATAAAATTTTTTAATACAATTACATAATAATAAAGAAAAATTAATATTTTTTTACTTTATGTCATAGCCGGTAGGAAAGGGTTAATGGGCAGTTAAAATAAGAAACTTACAAAGTAAGCACAATTGCATATACCAATGATCCATTTTTTGCGATTGACATAGTCAAAATTTCCTACAGGATTATTGGCAATTGCAAATTGTGCTTACTTTGCAAGCTATTGCACGGTTGTTTGTTAATTGCCCATTAACGAACGTAATTTATTAGGTCGTTTATAGAGAGTCCTATACATTTTATTTTATTAACACTGTATATTTAATTACCTATTGGGATTGGGATTCTTCGCTCATTATAGGTAGTACTGGATTATGCAGTGTTTCCGTCATTTCTCGAGTTGAACGTGCTTATTTGATTTGGCACTTAGGAAGGTATGGCATTTCTTTAGCTGTTCAGATCCTGGATGAAATTCTTTACTATTCAGTGTAATTATGTTATTATGGATTATGATTTCGCATCCATGTCTACTGGTTTACTGTTCTTTTCACTATTAATTAGCACAAATTCTTATTTCATTGTCAGTTTAGGCAGCTTGATATTTTCACTAAAGTTGCGGTATTATCACAATCCCAGAAAAAAGCTTATCCTTCAGTTTAAGCAGGATATTCGTTAAATTAATTCTTTATCGCATCTTTGATGACAAGTTTTGATGGTAACATTTAAGACATTCTGTGACCTTGCTGGGAAGCATAGACTTGTTTACACTTATACTCGAACATTCTTTGGTCGAATTTTTCAGTGGGCTGGAGCACTAGATTAGATAGAATTTTAATAACTTCCTTTAGCTTAAATTCTCTCTAAATCGAACAATTTGGAGCGGCAATTTGACTTGGAGAGATTCAACTGTATATCTCCAGACTCGTACAGAAATATTTATCTGATAGACATTTGTCCGTACCTTAACCTGGTAAAAATGAATCGAAGATGGTTAACGCATTGGTTGAGCGCACTATCCAGCTTTTTGAGCAGGGCTGTTCGTTGTGTCCTATTGATGCTCCTAAACACGGATAAATCAGGTACTTAAAGCGGCCAACTGCATACAAGTTTGGAAATCAAGGAGAAACCAACTGATTCCCATTGTATAAGCATGTTTTACATGATTCTCTTTTATTTTTACGAAGAATTTAGGAAGGAGGAAGAGGATCAAGGATGGTCTTTTTGTATGTATAACACCAGTAACGCGGAGTAATATGAAGTCTAACAATTGCCAGATAGTCTCTGGGGAGATAACCGGTCACATCTTTTCCATTAGGTTAGGCAAAGTTTGAATGTCAGGGCTATAACCTTACTTTTTGGAAACCGGAGAAATTCGACGAAGAAGACACGGGTAAGGTCGGCTGTTAACACCAACGTCTCGAGATGACCGATATCTTGCACAATTGACCCCTATAAATCGTAGTTTAAACGCTACCCTCCCCTCCACAAGTGTGTTTCTTACTGCTATCGGAAGACTGGTGTCAACGCAAACCTTAAGAAAGCGGCTACATCACTTGGGTCTCTATGCTTGAAGATCAAAGTCTTGCATTTAGTGGGTGCCACAAATGGGAGAAATGTATACGGAGGGGCATAAATAACAGTCGATGATGATGAATCAGAAAGCACTCTTAAGTCAACAGGCTGGTTAGATTTATCCCGAAATCCGAAATAATCCACAGTTTGTGATCATGGTCATAATATGAAGATGAGAACATCGGGAAACGGGCTGAAATAAATGATGGAAGTTACACGCGTCTTCATCTCATTCTGGATGGTGTCTTTATGCTCAGAGATACCTCAAACTCCTGCAGCCAATTGTTTTTCTTTATTCCGAACCAATAGATGAACGGTTCACCCGCATAATTCCAGAACTTCACGTTGCTCTACCAGAAGAAAATAATCCAATTCATTGGACTACACGTATTATTGATGTCTTTCATATTTTTGCAATTATTGCTTCTCAAATTGGAATTACTCCTTCAAATGTTAGTTGGCAGTTTATCCACCAAATCGTGCAACTTTCCAATTTTGAAGTAAAAAATAACATGATGAAACTTAAACAATCCTTATGATTCGCAATTCTATAAAGCAGTTAATCAAAAGTTGTAACCTTGAAATAGGCACTTGTGTTGCCGCTTCTGTAAATTAATAACAAAAGCGTACAATACCCCTTTAGTCGTTTCGAGTGGTGTAGAACCGCTTTTCTTTCCGAATGGTGATTGTGGAGCAGGTGTTAGTTCACGCGATGTTCTCCACCCTCGTGATTTTCTTTTACTGAAGATGGCACCCTAATTATCGAACATGTTTCCAAATCGATGTGGTAAGGATGAAAACCACATCGTCTCCCTCGTCTCAAAGGCTTTAACTGAAACCTAGTGAACTTTTGATATCAGCTTTTAATGGTATCTACATCAACTTTGTGAGATATTTCCAAATTAACCAGCGGTATTTCCGTATCGACACGACATCCATATTTTATTTATACGATACGTTCCCTTTAAAACGCGTCAAAATTAATTAAACGCAGCAGGTAGACGAGACTACGTTTGCGGTGCTTTAGAGGTAACTGCGTTAGAACAAACTTCATCGAACTTTATCTTAACTTCAGAGCTATTTAATATCAACCAGCTAACTACAAAACGAGCGACGGCGTCGCGAAGAAAAGGGGGCAACTTTTAACGAGGAAATTAAGGTTCGAGTGTCTTTCGTTTTTGAGCGTGTATCAGATAATTTCGTCGTTGCGATTCCATTAGTGCAAGTGCTTACAGATGTGAAGATGTTGAACACTTAGGATGAAATTGAATCGAGTACCTCGAGTGCCAACGACAAATACGAACATTTTGACTGTTGGTTTTCTCTTTCATAGGTATTATTTACGTATGTATGTGGATAATACGCGTACCAGTTCAAAAGGACTCAGAAAATGTACGATGTAGGATTTTGTTTCCTGGAAATTTTCAAGTCTTAACAGGAAGGTCTTGCATTAACTGACTTTTGCTTCTGGAATATATAAACAAAAGCTGCTTATATGCGTTGGAAAGGTCAAGGACGGATGTTTGTAAACGCTGTGTCTTCGGTAATGAGTGTAAAGGAGAAATGAAACGTTATATTTAGTCGATCATTGTAAAGTGACCTACGAACTATGGCTAGCGATATGGACTGTATGAAGAATTGAAGGAATGATAGACTATTAAATTAGAACGGATGCAAAAAGACATTCCTTGCAAAGTTAAACAATTTGATTAAATATTTACATACTTGCTAGTTTACACAGGTGATTTAGATCCATAACTTTATTATTCTCTTCGACTCTCTCCTATTCCTTCCTTTGTCTCTCCAATCCATTACCCCTTTTTCTTACAGATCAGGTGAAACCATCTCCTTCCATCTTCTCCTGGGTCTTCCTTTCCTGTTTTTTTAATAAGCTGTTTTCCAGCTACTGCAACCCTCCCACTTTTACGACTCCATCTGGTTTTCTATCTACGTCATAAATCTCTTCTATTTTCTCTTCTCTCCTATCTATCTTCTGCTTTTTCCTTCCAATATTTTTCTCATTGCCCTTCGTTCCCATCTTAACAGTTTTCCTTCCGTTCTTCTATTAAGCACCCAAGTTTCACAACCATGTAGTGCTGAAGTTGCAACCAGAGAAGTTTAATTCGTGTTTAAATATGCTTTCTTCGAAATGAAGCCGATATCTTAATCAATCGGAAAGAGTTTGCACGATTTCGTTCATAGATCATGGCTTCCTAAGTCGAATGGCCAAGTTGGCAGGAGCACCAGAATGCAATTGCAATAACTCTAGCTTGAATTCTCCCTACATTGACCAATTTGGAGCACCAGATTAAGTTTAGCTTAGAGAGTCTCCAGGGTATATCTCCAAAACTCGTAGAGAAATTCTTGGCTGATAAATCCTTTTCTGTTCCTAAATCTGGTGAAGAGTGGACTGAAGGCGACCAACGAAGAATTTGAGCACACTATCCAGCTCTCTGAGCAGGGGTTAATTGTTGTGTTTTGTCGTAGCTTTTAAACACAGATAAATCAGGTACTTAAAGTAGCCACATGCATCAAAATTAGGAATCCAAGGAGAAGATGGTTTCTTACCATCGTATAAGCATGCCTTAGGTGATTTTCATATGTAATTTTTATGAAGGAATAGGGAAAAAGGAAGTTGTGTATACAGAATACCAGTAACGCGATGTAGTGGTCCAGGAAGGTAACTAGTTACATCTTTTCCATTTGGCACTAAGGTTCTCGAACACTAATTGTAAGATGTGGATGTTGATGGGAACACACCAATGTCAATATTCCAAATAATTTTGATCGGATTCGGATTTGGCAAACGAGCGAAACTCTTCCACAGATCGAGGATGAATGCTATAGGAATAACCCATCTCATCAGTGATGCGCATTGGAAATTAGTTGTAACGCCAGAATGACTTGCAAATACCGGAGTTTACAGAATTTTATTAGCAAGATAAGTGCTTCCTTCCTCAACGTGAAGGTGTTGCTACATCATCTGCAGATTCTCCTAAATGTTTGACCAGAATCTTGAGTTCCTTGACAACTTTCGTCTGGTTTTGATTGGAGGATAAACCTCGGTGTTGCATCGAGGTCCCATTTTCCATACATGTTAACTATTTGATTCTAAGCAAATCCCCAGTCTGTCATCTTAAGATCTTTTCCAAACTTCTTCAGGTACTTCCTTTGTATTTTAACTCATTAGTTCATGTGCTGGTTATGTTTTTCTTTTCTATTCGTTGCAGCCATTTTACTCTGGATCTCTTTATACTCTTTCTGTCAGAATTACATCGGATTCTACTACCCACAAGTGTGCCAACTGTTTCAATTCTTATGTTTTTTCTTCTATTTCTAGTTAGGTGTTCTAAACAGCTCACGCCTCCTTCTTACATCTACGTAGATCTCCTCCACTTTCTGAACTCATTTAAGTTTAGGTCTTGATCATTACCGCACTGCTAGCATTTTCTGGTGTCTTCTAGAATCTTTTACATTGCTTTTGACTTGTGTAACTACTACATCATTCGTAATCGCCATTGGTTGCAATACAATGCCCCATCCTTGGTTTGTTAAAGATTCTTTTTCAATTTTTTACACTTCCTTTTAAATTTTGGTCTTCCTTTATCCCTTCTTGTTTTCGTTTTCCCCTTTGTGCTTCCGATTATATTTTCTTCTTCATATTAGCGTCCCACAATTTCGGTGTGTCCTAATAACGGTGTGGTGACTTAAGAGTTGCAAAAATATAAAAGCACTTAGGAAAGGTAGAAGAGAATGGAAAGAGAACTACAAAGTAAAGGCTTATAAACTCAATCTTGGCGTCTTGTACTTGATGGTAGGCAGACGTAGGATTAAACAGATGAAGGAGACCTACAAGTTGAGAAACACCGATCCGGAGGGAGAACCTTCTGGTGATCATGGATAGATCTCTTTAGGGATTTGTTTCTAATCATGTTAGTGTAATTCATTTCGTAGATTTGCTGAGAGCAGAAATAAATATGAAAATATCGTAGAAAACCACCGAGTGCTACATAAATTGATTTACAACGTTATTCTATTCTATTGTAGTATACTATAAGTCCAGCCAGAGACGTTTAATGGGAGAAATGTAAATGTAACTAGAAATAAAATTATTAATTATTATAAAAAGCATCGATTAAAGAGAGAAAAGTATTGTAAACATTCAGACACGTACATACAACACTTTTACATTACAAGAATTCATAGAAAAATACTGGATATCAATAACCTAGGATACATCGACATTCAATACACGTTTCTATAACAACGATATGCGTGGATGAACTGGAGCCAACGAGAATTAAAGTGTTCGTTTCGTGGACAACGTAGAAATAAAGCAGTGTAGTCCTGGTTTCCAAAAAAAAATAAAACATTTGTTTGGTTAACGACGAAGAAAATTGACAAGATAGGTAAGTCAACAAATAAGTCTATAAAGATATTTCGAATAAAAGGGTTTTAAGAAGAAGTACCAGTGAATAAAAGAACCTCACCACACCGGAGAAGAAAGAATTAAAAAAGAGAAGAATCCATAGAAAATAGATCTGCATCGAGAAAAGAAGTTAAGAGAGGAGAACCATCATCGAATAAAAGAAATTACACTCACACACACACAACATTAGGTAATTATCTTGATTTTATGTTAAATATTTCTCAAAATTTATAAATATAATTTGTTATAATTTACGCTTTTTATATCATTAATTAAGAGCTAGGCTGGTGCAATTTTGTTTAAGAAATTAACTAAATGCTCAGTACACTATTCATAAAAGCAATGACAAGAAAAACTGCGAAAATTATCGTCCTGTTAGTATTCTGTCAGCGATGTCCAAAGTATTTGAGTAAGTTGGTTTCTGTTTTTTTCTTTAATTTCTGTACATCAGTTATCTTTGGGTTTCCTTGTCTTGTCCTTCTTGTTAAAATCGACTATAATTTCTTTTTATATTTAAGATTCCAGTATTCTTAGGGCATCATCAAACTACGGAATTTATTTTGTTACTTTTCCTAAACACATTATTTCCCTTATTTTCTTACTAATTTTTTCCAACCTTGATTTGCTCGGTACTCGCCTCACAGAAATTAATTTAGTAATTGTGAGCTTTTACTCCACCCTTTCTGATATTTAATACTCATCACAGGAACCGAGTAGGTCCTCTCTAAATTCGTCGTATGTACTAATTCGGAGCATATCTGAATACGCGCTGATGCTTGGGGCCAGAGTCGCTAACAAAATCCATATGGAAGCTCAAATTGCGAATTGATATCCGACCGGCTGATCTCTATTCGGATACCCCAAATCGATTCGGAGTATGGAGCATATTTCGGGGCATAATCCGATATGCCGTCTGATCGGCTAAAGAGATTTATCATCGAGGAACAGCGTATTTCTCAGTACGAGGGACATTTCGAATGTTTCAGAAATTTGGTTCTAGTTCATTTGCGTAAAACTTATAGGTCACGTTATTGGTTAGAAACAAGTTTGGACAAGTTTACGCAGTCATTCTATTGCAATATTGTTTAGTATACTTCAGCAATCTTACTAGCATAGACATATTTCCGTACCGCTGAATTTGTAATCATGAATCCGTGACTAAATCGTAAAGAGCTGTCATTTTATTTTTATTTGAAGATAATATGAAACCAGAAATCGTTTGGGGTGTCTGTAGAATGTAGAAGTATAGTTTATAAAAATATTTAATTAATTTAATTGATATTAAAAAATAGTTCCACTTTGGGATAAGTGTATTCAATTGAATGGAGATTATATTGAAAAAGTACATTGCAATTTTGATGAAAACTGACAAAATAAAGAAATTATAACCAAATTCCTAGAACGTTGAAAACATCCGCTGTACACATGAGTGGTGGATTTTCGAAGAACTCGAATATTAAGACCGTGGATTACGAGTCTGCAAATGCCCTTTTGACACACAAAGTAGACGATAATAATTGTTATTTTTGTTGTAAAATGGTATGGTTTAACTTAAGACTTTTGCCTTGATCAAGTCATCACCTTGCTTTAGTTGTAGTGTCCTTGAAACCACACATAATTATTTAATCCAATTGTTCCAAATCTTTTGCATTTTTTTGAAGCGATGTTATTTGCCAGAGCTCGAAAATTCTCATGTAACCATAAAAAAGCTCAAAGCTGTGATTGCGACGCTGTCGATGACATCGTTCGAGCTTACGGACGATCGGATTCGATAAACTTTCCGGCGTCGCTAAAGCGCAATTGAAAGTGAGCACGTTTCTATCTAAGTTTTATTTTTCCACCTACACTCGTCCGAATGAAATCTGTCTGAGTGTATAAACCCGCTTTCTATTTTAGCAAAATGGAATTATTGAGTCTGCGGTTCCAGCACATCGTTTGTTACGAGCTCGTTAACACGAGAAATAATTGCCTTCGTTATTACTGATATATTGGATTGGAATTTTTACCGATTTTATGCGAGAACAAATTAGGAGAAATTTTGGTGTTATTAATTTACGAAATGTATTGTTAAAATTCCATAGAATTATAAGATTTATTTCAATCGAAAAAGAGTTCCAGTGTTTACACATTTACTTGGTGATATCTGTTACAAGCACCTGCCGTTATGCTGGATGCATATCAGTCGTTAATCAGCTTTTCGAATCCAAGGATGGCTTCAACGTCTAAAACGAAAGTTACAAGTACATTATCCATTTTCTCGCCTTTATCGAATAAATCGAATTTTATTGAGCGCAGCAGAGTTAATTAATCGCGTTTGGCCGCTTCGAAAATGTAATTAGGAGCATTATTCGATAAAAACAAGTTCGGACAGGGTTTAAAATCGGAAGTTTAATTACTTATTCAGATAAGGACAAAACATTGTCGGCTTTCTAAACAGGTAAAACCCATTACCGCATCCGACAAACTTTATAGACATTCAACAACTAATTTCTACCGAACGATTTCTGTGGAACGGCTGTCGAGTTCCGCATTATGAGCATATTACAAGCTTTGCGCGTGAATGTGTGAAGTGGGTGTTAACTCGATGCAAATTGCGGACATACATAAGTTGTTAGCGGAGTTTTACGATATTCTGTAAGGGAAAGTGGTGTGGTGTTGTGGAAGGAAACTGGTGGTATTAAACTAGTATATACGAAGAAGAACAGAAACTAACAATAAGTTACATCCACGCCGTGTTCCTAAACTAAAAGGATTAAAATAATACCTTGTATTGGCAAATTGCCTATATTGCTTTATTCCCCTTTGTCTATTGGCAATGCTGTACGGTATTCAGTGACTGTGTTTGGGCACAGACCATAATAGCACTATCTCGGCTTGATAGACATTGAGATTAACAACCAAGCAGCGTGCAGTTTTTGGTCCATGGTCAGTCCCTCTAGATTTTCACTCCCGTTCCTTTCCTCGTCAGAGAACTCTCTGGAAATAGAATGACCATTTCCCTGTTTTGAAGGGGAGTAGACTTGAGACTAATCATTGCTTCTTTTGTGGAACAATAATATCATAATGGCTTGAACGGGTGAAAACTACAGAGTAGATTCCTTTCTAATGTAAGAGGATCGCATTCCTTCTCGACAGAAGAGGATAGCGGTGGTAGCTTACTGTTCCAGGCCAAACTCGAGTTTCGGATCGGATGCCAATTTCTACTAGTCCACCTGCTCCAGTCACTTAGACCAATAAGAGCTTTTAGAGCCTCCGGATCCACTACCAAATGTCGAAGCTAAAACCCTAGAACATTCGAGGTCCAGCCAAGGTGTTATTCTTAAAGTACCAGTTATTTCCATAGAGGTCAATCTCTGTAGCCTATGACCTCTTGTTGGGTGTCAATATTGCCAAAGAATAGCCTTTTTACGTCGTGCAAAACCAATGTAGTTTACGCGGTATTAGTCCTCAGGTACAACCGAAGGACGTGCTGCAAACTTAAGTAGGGATCCTGCTATGTGCTCCTCTACTTAGGATGACCCAAAAAGTCGTGACGCAAGATATAGGGCTTTTGTCCAACGTAGAATTACGTTCACTACTTTGACTTTTGCACGCCAAAAAGTGTAATTGTTGTGAAATTTATTCAAATAGTCGAAGTGTATGGTGAAAATGCAATGTCGCGCTCCCTAATCGCCAAGTGGTGTCAAAACGGAAGAATAAAAATAATTAACAAACCGCGTCATGGACGTACTTCAATTGCGAACAGGACCAACAACGTAGAACGCATGGACAGAATGATTCTGACGGACTGCCGCACAAAAATTAGAGCGGTTGCATGTGCATTAATCACCTTATGGTAGTGTGTTTGCGATTATACACGGTCAGCTTGGATACAATAAGATGCGGTGGGTGCTATGGCTTTTGGTTGAAAATCACAAAAATCGACGATTCGAGTCTTCCCTTTCCGTTTTCGAACGTTATTCCAGAGATGGTCCACAGTTTGTGAAGAAAGTCATTACAGGAGATGAGAGCTGGCTGCTCCATTACATTCCTGAGACCAAACGCTTATCGAGTGAATGGAGACACAAGAATTCGCCACGGCCAAACAACTCCAAAAAGTATGCTGACCGCCTTTTTCGGTTTCAAAGAAGTTGTTTATAGTCAATGGACCAACAATCAATGCCACGTGATATTGTTGCCTACAGTCATTAAAGATCCAAGACCAGGAAGCTTGAGTGATGGTATCGCTGTTCTTCACGACAACGCTAGTCCTCATTAAGCTCGTGCCACCTCTGGGTTGCTGTAAAATTTCAAATGTGATCCCTTCCATCTTACTGCCCTGATATGACAGTGTGCAACTACCACCTTTTTGTGTAGGCAGATGGTGTGTACAAACAATGTAGCAACTCTACCACGCGAAACATCGTTTAAAACGAAAGTAGGAAAAGTGATTGGTTGAGATAGAGTCTGCAAACGAGATAATTAAGTTCTGATGCACTTATAAATGAGTCGCAATCGCCGAGCTCTTTTGGTAAATCACTTATTGATATGATAATAACGTAGGCTTCCTGCATAATTCCATCAAAAATGATACAGTCACCTGTACCTACTCGTTTGGGAGATGTATATTCAGGACTCCGTATCACCGTCTGACACTAGTATAACAAAATTTAATGACCAGGCATCAAAACTGTACAAGAACTTACCATCAAGGTTCAAAACGCTAAATATAAACCAGTTTTGGGGCAAGTTGAAAGAGCTGTTTCTGGGAAAAGGAATGCTACACTCGGAAAATGGCAGTGAAGAAACGTATTGCTGTTATTTCTGTCTTGTATTGAATGTGAAGGCGGATGAAACAGAGTGGAAGAGGAAAATGAAAAACAGAAAGGAATAGAAGGAAGTAGTACAGGAGGCTAAAATACACAACAACCAGTAACAGCAGTGCTAAAAAAGAAAGCCATAAGTTACCATATAAACGAGTTTCTAGAATTCTTGACAGCAGTTATAATTCCGGTAACAACGTGCATTGCATTTTCCCTGGACACGTAATCTCTCGTTTCGGTGATGTGACGTGTCCCCTTCGTTCCTCCGACCTCACAGCATGTGATTATTTCTTTATGGAGACACCTAAAGGCGAAGGTCTACGTCGGTAGACCTCGAAATCTGTAAGAGTTGAAAGAAGCCATTGCAACGGCACTTAGAGCAATTGACATCGATTTGTGTGTGAGTATTATGCGGAACTTTGAGGAACGACTACGGCAGTGTGTTACAGAAAACGGACGTCATCTGCCTGATACCATTTCCAGAACAAAATATCATTTTTCATTGTTAAATGATAACATTGTTACAATTTTTCTGTAATTGTTACTTTTGGCCTCTCTCGCTCCAACTTTTACCGTAGATGGCGTCCTGCCTTCGTAGGTTTCTGATACAACTCGCGCAATGTGTTTTCCCTGAGTAGGTTATTCGTTGTCGGGGATATACATGGAAATTCGACTCTGGGAAGTTTACATTATCGTTGTGTGAATTTGGGAGTACGCTTCCCCAATTGTGGTGTTCGAACTAATCGTCCACGTTAAGCATTTGCTTTTCCCTCGATTGCAGGTTTCCTTTCTTTTTGTTAATCACGATGCGTTATTTTCTCTTTTACGTTGTTGTAGGGAACTAGTGTAGGCTGGTGTAACTAGTGTAAACTAGTATAACTAGTATATACGAGTATAGGATTAGTACAGAGCTGAGGTTTATTTTTGAGAACATCTGAGAACTATCGTAAAAGCTAGAAGCTGACTTCCCGACATCTTTCCATCAAGTGCGAGAAAGTCTGGACAATTTCCGTCCCGATACCGATTGCCACGCTGTACGCAAGTCGACAATAGGAAATATGTAACGCTAAGCCCCGCTTTTATTTGATTTTATGTTTTTGACTGGTTGAGTTTTGGGAAAAATTCCCTACAAGCTTTTAATTAATTTATAGTTAGGAAATCGGGGATTTGTGTTCGAATATACACGGGTTTTCTTACTTTTGGAAACATTCAATTTTGTTCAAGTAATTTTGTTGGTCGCTTCACGACAGGATAAAGATCTAAAACGTAGACGGTTTGGATAACCTCGTTTCACCTACCAAAGAAGCTGGCACCTTGTGCAGGCGCATATACTACATATATATGTACGATACTAACCAAAATACTGTCCGAATGATGTTTGTAGATGCTTGAAACATAATTTATGCAAGATATTCTACTTGAATTTATGCGATTGTAAAATAGAATTAACCGTCATCGTGAGAGTAAAATCGCTTTCCTATGCTGCTACGAATAATTAAGATTCTCCTGCAAACGTTCGCACTGTACTCCGATGTCATTGCGAATTATTTTCTCCGATTAACATGACGCCGTCGTATCAAACCGAGCTGACAGCACTTAACTTGGTAATGAAGATGAACGAAGAAGGACGCGATAATTGGACCGGTGAGGGAAATCAAATTTGCATTTATCGAATGCTCTGTCTGCGCTTGTTACTTGCAAGTAGTAGTTGAGGTCCGCCTATAAAGAAAGACATTTACTCCACTCAAATATCTAAAAGAACATTGCGAGGAGTCGATAGCAAAAGAATGTTTTTGGAAAGATAGTAACTGAAATTGGTCAAATCAATCGTAGAATGAATATCCTCGAGTTGTATTGTATATACATATAACACGCCTGCTGGTGGTATCCTGATATTACGCTCTGTTTGTTGTTCGGGCTATAATGAGCATAATGACCAATGAAATCTGGCTCGGCTTAACACATTATCCCTGACATAATAGATCGCTCGTTATATAGAATAATTCAACAAATATTGATCTGGTAAAAGATAACTTGGGCTTCGTTGAATCCAATTACTTCCTACTTTTTATATATTACAAGGAATTAATTTTCACGTTCAATGAATGGACACATTGGTAATTACTTCGATGAAATCTCCTAAACTCTTATTTAATAAAAATAGGTGTGATTTCGTTGAATAACTTCTCAACCTTTGAAAATAACGATTTCCCAAAACGCAGAAAATACACAAAGCGAACACCTACGCTCCTTTATCTGCATTTCTCTTTACTTCAACAACTTGTTGAAAATATGTGACTTGCTTCGTTCCGCCTGTATATTGAAATTCAGATTTTTTATTCCGATTTTACAGAGAACGAAACAAATTTTAATTGGAAGCGTTTCGAGTAATTTAATTTTCTACGCGTAATGAACATACGATTGTCTTTGTATTCAATTCCTGAAAATTGAGATTTAGGAGTATGGGGCAAGAGGTGAATAATTGTTTGATGCCCCCTCTCACAGTGCGATTGGTAGGGGTTTGCGATATCGATTAGCTTGAAATGTAAAAAGAGTACGTGTCTGCTGTGAAATTAGTATAAACTTCTCCATTCAGAATACTATCGCCACAATCCTCGAAGCGATGATTTAGAAAAATATCTTTCATTTCTGTGGTGTAAAAGCAGAACCCTCAAACTCAACCGGATGAACTAACAGCATAAACAAGCAGAAAGAAGAAAGAATAGTAATGCACAACATCTCCTTCTTTCTTCGTGTGTTATGCACTTATATCTAGTGATCATTAAAGTCCATGAAACTACTTGACGTAGCAACTACTCTTTAACTTTAAATAACGCTAGGCTAGTACAGTGGTACCTAACTTGAGATACGAATTCAATTCATTCCATAACCGAAATCGTAAGTCAAAATGCTCGCGTCCCAAAATCCCAAATTGAGATTAAGGCAACACCACTGTAAATTTTCCAGAAAATCGATTTTTCTTAATTGGTTTAATAGATGCTTTGAACCTTCTAGAATATGGGGCAAAAAGCTTTTACCTTGAAAAGACATTTTCCTTGAAATTTGGAGCTCTTCTCCAAGCGCATCGGACATCTCCGATACGACTACCTGCATCAAATAAATACCTGCTGGGAAGCTACAAGCTAATATCTTAACTTTAGATTTCTAGCTCCTCTAATACACTAACAGATGTTATTGGAAAATGTTTATGTTCAGTTAGAAGCATTTCCGTGCTTAGTGCAGAAGTGAAAAGTACGTTAGTGTAGCGTCAGCACATGTACAAAAAGGACTCGCTTGAAATCACGGCTATTGTGCTGCTAATTTTTATTTGTAATTTCAGCGTACTTATAAGTTACACTGAGTGACGTAAAAGTGCACCCGCGCCGCAAAAAGATGCAGATTCCCTGAAAACCCTCCGTCGTAAGCTATCACCTTCTGAGGAATCTTTGAAACCATCAAACCGATCTATCAAGACCTGACCCGAGACGAGTTGCTAAACCTTTGTTAGGGAGCGACACGCAAACTAGCTAAGAAAGTTTCAATGCTACTGTTTGGAATTTGGCTCCAACATCTTACTCAAGTGGCAAAACGTCTTACACTTAGCGACTGATATCGCTGTGTGCAATTTTAATGATGGTCATACAATTTTTGTCTTGAAGCCGCTACTAAGCAGACCAAGCACGCTGAGCTGCAAAGCTGCAAAAGAGGCATACTCTAGCACAGAATCTTCGAGGAAAGAGAATGAGGAAGAATATTCCTGGGATAGCAGGCAGCAGACCATTTTTCAATATCTATCATATGATAATTTTTTGTTCGATACTTAAATATATGCTTAATAAATTCCTCGAATATTAGCATTGTATCACCTTTCCTTCCATTCAAAAGAAATTGTCAAAGAAACGTTTTTTTTTTAGGATGTTACATTGGTGTTCCCTCTTGACTTGTGCTAGCCTCCAAAGAAATCCATTGTTTTCTGTAAAATGTATTCAACATAGGAAGAACGTATTTATCATGAACAAATACTTAAAACAAATTTTCAATTCACTTTTGTTCACCTTAATTCTTGACTTCACTGTTTTTTGCCACTTTTTCGTTCTTTCCATCCACAAGGCGTTTCAATGGGAATCTGTCCAAGGAGTTTCTTCCTCTTTCTTAGAAAGTTCCCGAAATGAGTTAGCAAATGTCATTAACTAGGGCTGCAGCACGACCAGTTCCAACTTTTTCCGTGTGTTTCTTGAAAGTGTGAAATATTTTTCTACATTGCCAATATTTACTTTATCTCACTTGAAGACTTATCCGCTTCTAGCTTTCTGGTACCGATCTGTTGCTTCACTTGGGTACGTTTGTAGTTTCGTCAACTCCTCCGTCATCTCTTCCTCGGAATGTGAACCCACAAACTTTTCGACGTTTTTTTCATGTATCTCCAGACCTTGATTTTTGACTTTCCGAAAGACAAAATTTCTTCCAGCACTTCCTGTTCAGATCTACATCCTTTAAAGTTCTTTTCAGCCTGAGCCTTCTCTTCTGGATTGAACTATTTGTGAAATTTAAGCGGCTGTCATAGCCCCTAGGCTACCAGTCATAACATATCGTCTCGTATTTCTGACGCATTTATCATGAATTGAGCTTACGTATCTTATAGCTATGCATGTCTACTGTCTGTCTTGTACTGAGAATTACAAATTATATTTATAAATTTTGAGAAATATTTAACATAAAATCACGATAATTGCCTAGTGCTGTGTGTATGTGAGTGTAAATTTCTTTTTCGAAGAGGGTTCTTCCTATATCTCCTCCCTTAACTTCTATTCTCGATACACCTTTAATTTCTATGGATTCTTCCCTTTCTCAGATTCTATCTTCTACGGTATGGTAAAGTTCCTTTATTAGGTGGTACTTCTTCTTATTACCCTTTTATTCCAAATATATTTATCGACTTATTCGTTGATTTATCTATCTTGTCAATTTTCTTCGTCGTAAACCAAACACACTTTTTATTTCTTTTGGAAACCAGGACCACACTGCTTTATTTATAAGTTGTCCACGAAACGAAAACCTTAATTCACCTTGACTCCAGTTCATCGAGGTATGTCGCTGTTATAGAAGCCTGTATTGAATGTCGATGTATCCCTTGGTTATTTCCAGTATCTTTTTATGAATTCTTGTAATGTAAAAGTGTTGTGTGCATGTGTCTGAATGATAGCAAGGCTTTTCTGTTTATTAATCGATGCCTTTTATAAAATTAATAATTTTATTTCTAGTGACATTTGTTTCTCCCATTAAACGTTTCTGGCTGGAGTTAAAATAAGAAGCACCCGCAGGGTAATAAAATGCTCAAAAGGTGGTGGGCGTGGTGTCGAAAAGGTATAAATAGAACCCCAAAATTTACTGTGACTTTTAATATACTACACTATGCATAGCTATAATCTCGATTTGTAGTACGATCGCATGACAACTGGTTTCATGTCTTCGCTCTTCCGTATTCCAGCTTCAAACAATCGTATTCTAGTTCCGGTATCCACCTTTAATCCGTTTGTAAATCAAACGGTACTGTTCCCTATGAATCGCTCCTACATTATCAATGGTATATCGGTAAAGACACAAGAGAGAACATTATTACATTACTTTAGAGACAGCCGCTTCCACGTATCGTATCGTAACTTCTGCAGTCGCTTAGGTTTTGTTCGTCGTGAAACGTTTAGATCTATTGGGAATACGAAGTTACAAGCTTCGCCGTGGTGAATAATAAATTATGTCTTAACGAAGAAGAGGAAGAGCTATTGTGTCAACCTTTGCTGCTCCTGCTAGATTATCAAGTGCATCGACAGAAGCGACCAGAGGAAATCGCTTTTCTTTGTTCCTTTTGAAACCCCTTTTAATAAAATTGGAATAATACAATTTGAACGGTGAGGCGACCAATATCTTATAATTAATTTAAGAAAGTCTACGTGAATTCAATTATTAACCTGTCGGTCTGATATGTCACTTATTGTTAGTGCCGAGAGATTTCTCAGTAAGAAAGGGAATAACGGGTTAAGCGGTTGGGGAAAATACCTGTAAACAAGTGGAACATTTGACGGCAACTTAAATTAGTAAACAAACAATATGTTTTAGGTATTTACTTTTGCGTCAAAGTTTATGTAAATGATAAATGTATCCTGATATAAATAGCCCGATAACCAGTTAGGGAGTTAATGAGAAAATTATTCCTATTACTTATGAATCGTCTGCTTCCAAATCTATATGGAGTGTGTTGCGGCAATTGGTGGGAACCGACCTCCCTGAACTTTCCGCTGTTTACTGATAACGATGAAGTTGACGATGAACATTGCATTGTCACTCCCCGACTGTTTCTTCGCTGAAATTTCATTTACATACGTCGATTAAGTTTGTTTACGCCTTGTTTGTATATGGTTTAATTAATAAGAGGGAGGTTGAAAACAACTTCAACGCTATTTGTGACAACATTTTCTACATTGAGTTGGAAAGTGCCGC
Source organism: Chrysina gloriosa (assembly GCA_038088585.1). Lineage (NCBI taxonomy): Eukaryota > Metazoa > Arthropoda > Insecta > Coleoptera > Scarabaeidae > Chrysina > Chrysina gloriosa. Next base: position 19,949,570 of record CM076093.1, on the reverse strand, counting down.
TTTTCGAGTATCAATAAATAAAGAAAGAAATTGAAATGATCGAATCTCCAATATATAAACATTAACTATAAGTATATAATTGATTGATGTAGAACAATGCAGAGTGGAGGGAATTAATGAAAAATGGAGACAATTAGAATATATTATGAATGAACCTACAGAGAAAACTATACCGTAATAAGAGCAGCAGAAAAGAAAATCATGGTGGGAGGACGAGTTCAGTTTCAGAAACGGAAAAAGTAAATAATCTGAGAATTAAAGTAATCCAAACACAGCGGGTAGTAGATAAAGAACCATATAAAGCATGGCAAGGGCAAAAGTCAAGAAAGATAATTACACAACAGAAAAGAACGTACAAGAAACGAGAAGTTTTAAAGATCGAAAGCTACTACAAGAGGAAGGAAATCAGAAACTTGTACAAAGAAACCGATAAAGGTAAAAGAAGATGTAACCAAAATATGTACATGAAGAACAAAGAAGGGAACTTAATAGGTAACGAAGAAGAATTGAGCAAAAGGTGTATCGAATACTATAAGCAACTATTAAGCAGTGAAGTGGAAGACAAGGGATGGAAGAAGATGGGATGCAAATAGGTGAACCAACACAAGAAGAGGGAGAGGAAATGCTAAGTAGTATGCAAAATAACAAAAGTCCAGGACAGAATAGAATATCAATTGAGAACATTAAATATGCGGGGAGTGAGTTAAAGCAAAAAGAAATGGTGTTAATTGTGGATATATGGACAGAGGAGCAAATGCCAGAGGAGTGGCAAAGAGCTATAATAATACCAATTCTAAAAGAAGGACATTGTATTGTATTATATTGTAATGAGGAGGTCTGGTCCAAAATGGCCCTTTGCACTGCGACCACGTTGATCTATTGTGCTTCCTTTTGTTTGTTTTATTTATTTATTTAATACGCTGAGGAACAGGATCAGCTCCTTCAATGGGAGTGTAAATAGGTCCTCCTCACTCAGCGTATATGCATGTAGTAGTCTATATCTCCTGTGGCCTAGTGCCCCACAGTTAGTGATCAAGTGTTCCATTGACTCCTCTTCTTCACCGCAGAATCTGCAAGTGTCCGTGTTGGATAAGCCCATTTAGTGAAGGTGCTTGTTACAGGTATAGTGGCCTGTGAGTGCCCCTGTCAGTGTTTTTAAGCTTCCCTGTCCAGTTTTAGGGCGAAGTCCGCCCTCCTAGCGTCGAAGCTCAGAATTTTTTGGAATGTTCCAGCCCGCTGGTCTCATTCCAGTGTTTCATTGTAATGGACGCTGTCCATTTCTTTATCTTACCTTTAAGGAGACCTTTGTTAAACCCAAAAGGTGGGGTAGGTCCAGTAAAGTTTCTCTCAGCCCTTTTTTTGCGCAGATGTCTGCCATCTCATTTCCCCCGTGCCCCTCATGTCCTGGCACCCCCACTTCGGAGGATTTTGGGTGAGAAGAGAGCAGAGGAGAGATATTTAAGGAGGAGAAATAACGAAACCTACGATATTTATAAGGAACCACAATTGGATGCTGCAGTCAAGTTGACAGGGTTGCAGTGGCTGGGGCATGTAGAAAGAATAGAGGAAGACGTTTGTCAGAGAATAAGAGAAAAGGGGGAAGGAAGCCGGGAAGCCAGGAAGCCGATAGAGAAAAGCAGTACCAGCAGATTTATGGAATAAGTGAATAACAGAATGGAAAAAGAAAGCCAAAAATAGAAAGCTATAGAAAGATGTAATGAAGCTTTGAGCCCGAAGAGTCTATATAAAGCTATTTCGGGGAGGGATATTGCTGACTTCCGTCGACTTCATTGTAGCTTTTCCTAGATATTTTATTCTTTGACGAAGAACGCCTGCAAATTTACAAAAGTTATGATATGTAATATTGAGGAGGGTTCTCAAGTGATAGTCCAGAGTAGACCAGAGAAAAGACCTGTGACTAGTTTTATGTATATGTTTCTTTCAGTAGCTCGAACAATTTCTATGATCTTGCAGGAGAAGAGGTAGTTACACTTTCTGCCTCCTTTAGTTCCTTAATATACATACCTTTGCGCAGACTCTAAGCGTTCGACGGTCGTTATTCTATGAATCGGTGTGACAATGTATACCGCAATAAAGGAAAGATTCTACCGTAAGAACGGGTTTTCTTACTGGTGGATATCAACTCGCTTAAACGTCGATTTCGGCGATGGTAACAAGGTCCCGTAATTCCCGGAGACCCAAAAACGCTGCTCCAGTCCTCAAGACAAAGTGCCTCCACTGATTCGTCAGAACAATAAAATAAAGATCGAGCAAAAATCCTAGTTATATTTACGAGACGGTGTCGACAAAACGGCAAACTCACTCGCATAATTAACAGACGATTATTGGTAAGCAATCACAGTAAACTTGCGACCGAATCTGTAGGAGGGAAGGGCGTTAGCTTTCACTTTAATGCGGACGTTTATCTACCTCTTCTTCCTCTTTTTCTATGTCAAAATTTGGTGTTTGAACGTGGCTGTTTTCCTACACGATGCACAAGTGTAGTGGGTAGCAATTACCCCCACTAAATTCAATATACCTCGTAATGCTTTCTTCTTCGTCGTCTTCTTCTTCTCCTTTGAAAGGATTCTAATATAGCTTTTCTAATTTTGTCCTGGAGTGGTTTAAAATAATTGTAAAACCAGTTACAGGATTTCTTTGGATATACCAGGTCTAGTAGTATGAAACCGGAATTTTTTGTAAAAATAAAACGATTGTTATTCAAAAGTGATAAAAAATATTTTATTCAAAATAACTTCCAGTGGATTGTACACATTTTTCCCACCTCTCCGGCAATTTATGGATGCCTTGCCAAAAACTTTTCTTCTTTCGAAGCGAACCAATTATCAAGCCATTTTTGTACATTTTCGTACGAATTGAAGCATTGGTTAGCGAGAGCGTGACCCATTGATGCGAATAAGTGATAGTCGGATGGAGCCAAGTCTGGGGAATTAGCCGCATGCGGTAGTAATTCCCAATTGAACGATTCAATTGTTTCCCTGACCGGTTTTGCTGTATGAGATGGGGCGTTATCATGCAGCAAAATCACTTTGTGCTGCCTTTTTGCATATTCCGGTCGTTTTTCAGTTATTGCTCGGCTTAAATTTATCATTTGCTGTTGGTAGCGTTGAGTGTTGACGGTTTGACCAGGTTTCAGCAGCTCATAATAAATAACACTCTTTTGGTGCCACCAAATACAGAGCATCGTCTTCTTTCCAAAGCGATTCGGTCTTGCAGTTGATGTCGATGGTTCGGTTGGATTCAGTCATGATCTACCACGCTTAGGATTTTCAAAATAAATCCATTTTTCATCACCTCTCACGATTCGATGGAGAAATGATTTTCTATTGAACCGGTTAAGCAGCATTTCACAGGTGGTTCTTCGGTTTTCTTGCTGTCTTTCGTTCAATTTATGCGGAACCCATTTTCCCACTTTTTGAATTTTTCCCATAGCTTTTAAACGATTGCAGATAGCTTTCTGCGATACATTTAATTGATCCGCGAGTTCTTGTTGAGTTTGAGCATCGTCTTCATCCAATAAGGCTTATAACTCTTCAAACTTTTTGGTGGTTTTTCACGTTCTTTGTTACTAACCTCAAAATCACCACTTTCGAATCTTTTCAACCACTCGAAGCACTGTGTTTTACCGAGAGCATGTTCACCGTATACTTCGACAAGCATTCTATGGACTCTGCAGCAGCTTTCTTTAAATGGTAACAAAAAATTAATGCTGTCCGCAAATCGTAGTTATTAGGCATGAAACTTGAACTGTTTGAGGTTATAAAAATATACTAATGTACGGAACGTGGGTTAATGTTTGTTGACACTCTTCGTCAGCTGTTAGAAGAAGACGATGGCTATGTAACAGGGGTCTTATGGTGATTAAACTGAACGCTGGCACCATCTATAGGGAAATTCCGGTTTCATAATACTAGACCTGGTGACTTCTAGTAAAATATAAATACAAAATTAATATAATGCTTTTTACCTGGACATTTTCTGAAGACCACGCGACAAACACGTCTGTTCAGCATGAAAGCCGCCACGGAAGTCCGCCTACTTACCTCAAAAATTGGGTGATAAATCCTCTTTTCCCACGTTGCATCTATCGAATTTGCGCACGGTACTATTCATGCTATTTACGACAATAAGAGCGTAAGACGCGGGAAAAAAATCGAACAAAGGCGAGCGTCGCTCAGGAAATAATAGATAAAACACCCTTAACCTTCCCATACTCACGCATACGGTCTGTGAGACCGATTTATGTAGTATAGTATACGTCTTTCGTTTTGACGTGAGTATAGGAAGGTTAAGATAGAATCGCACTGTCACGAGATAAAGAGTACAGTTCTTTCAAAAGTATTCAAAACGAAATCTAAAGTACAGTGCTTTCAAAAATATCTAAAAATAAATTTGGGATTTTGAAATACGCTTTTTTTTAGTAAAGAGGAAATTCGCCAAACGATAATTTAAACCAGGCATGACCAACATACGGCCCACGTAATGAATTTATGCGGCCCGCGATTAATCTTTCAATATTAGCGTAATATTTAACGTATGCTTACAGGGAAAAAGTTCATATGTTCATGATTAAATACAAAGGTTAAAATCGGTTCAAATGAAGCTTAGTCTTTTTTGTAGAAATCTGGCTGAATGTAAATTTGATCACTTTCCAACGTTAGAGTCCATATCTTTAAATATTTCAAGAGAAAAGGTTCAAATATTTAATAAAAATGCCCGTGCACTAATGACAGGATCCGAGCAGCGGTTCGATTCCTTTAAGAAGATTGATAAAATGTTATCTATTATCTGAAATCCATTTTCTGTATATGTAGATGACCTTCCTGTTGATATACAATTAGAAGTAATTAATTTACAGTGTGATGAATGATGACATAAGAAATATTGCGAAGCGCAAGAAAATTTGTGTAATTTTTATAAGATATTGGCAACCTTGCCAAGAAATATTTAGTAATCTTCAGCTCAACTTATACGTGTGAACAAACTTTTTCTTTCACGAATCTAAATAAAAGTACAACAAGATCAAGACTGAATGATTTACATTTGGAGGGTATGTTAAGAATAGCTACTGCAAGTATAAAGCTAGATATTAGGTTCGTTCTAACACAGTACAAAACCAGTTTGTGGATCGTCGGGTATATGCGCAAAGCAAATTTAACGTTCCAAATTTGCTTTGCGCATGTACCAGACGATCAACAAACTGGTTTTGTACTGTGTTGGAACGAACCTATTAAGAAATTAACAGGCGTCCGAACACGTTACTGTTAAGGATTTAAATACATCATTTTAAATAGAGTCTTATATTAACAGTTTTTGTATATATTAATATTATTCATTTATTTTAATTTCAATAGATGTTTTTATTTGTATCAATGTGTTAAAATTAATATTCATTTCTGTTTATGTATGTACTAAATTTAGAATAGTTTTATGTTTCGAAATTTGTAAATGCTTGTATTATGTATCAAACATTATCTAAATTCATCGCCGACAAACAATGAACGCTTTCGATAATGCGTACCGAAAATCCTTAACATACAGATAAAAGAAACTTCGCCGATCGGCTCCAGTACGAACGTACAAAGAGTTATTCATCAAGCGTCGACTACATACATACATGTGGCCTATTACGTAGGCTACGAGTCGAAAAAGACCGACCAGCTACTTGAGTAACGTTCCCTGGAATTGTCGCTTACTTAGGTGAGGCCAGCGCGTTAGAAGAAAGCAATATCAGAAATTTAGCATGAAACCATATCACCCGAATGTCGTCTAGAACTGACCCGCCTCACCGACGACGTTCGTACGTTTCTTCGTAAACCGCTGCTATGTACGAGATGTACAAAAATATTAGGGCCGGCCGTCCCTAGGTCTAAAAGCAGAGACAGATCATTCGATCTTTGAATACATAGATGCATAGAATATGAAACGTTTAAGACAAACGTATTTTAAAACGTTAAGAACAAGGCAAAGATATATATTTGAACTAATTTGAACAAAACGCATTTTGAAACGTTTAGTCACAAACGTGTGTTAAGTGGGAAACACAAGTACAATTGTATGTCATTATATCAGAAAATAAAGACACAAATAGAATACACGCCAAGTGCGTGATATTGAATATAATATAAGTGAGTTGCGAACATTGTGTAAGAAAAAATTGACCTTGAAACAATATATATATATGAATACGTATTTTTATAATTATTTTCTTTCCTAGTAAATATCAATATGATCTGTCTAAATGTGTTATATGTTATATGTCTATCTAAATGTCTTTTATTGTAAAAATATATGTCAATCAATCTGTTCAAATAAACCGGCATGAAAACAGAAAAGCCTGTTTTCTTATTTTATATCCCCACGCAAACGGGTAACTGTTTGGTGCTTTCTCCAAACCAGGAGACCGTAACACGTTACATTAGTTATTTTTGTTAATTTGTTGTACTAAATTACTTACATTTATTCATAAACAAATTCCATAATAAAATTTGGTTTACTTAAAGGAATTGTTTTTCTATTTAACATTTTTTGATTTTAATATTTCGTTCCGCCCCTGAAAAAGTTTTCTTTCCAATTCGGACCGGGAGCAGAAACTGTTGGCCACACCTGATTTAGACTGTAATAGTACGTTTGACGTTTTCCCTCTGTCTTTCGTATTGCCCATAGTCAGATTCAGTTCTATTCTTTCTTAGGTATTTCTTTCATAAAAGCTCCTTTACTTTTATTTCCTCTTTTATTACATCAACTTATTGTTAGTAATAACAAAACATTGATGAGCGCGATTTCTCTAAAAGAGTTACTAAGGGAATATCTTCACCGAAGCACTTCATCAATTTTAAATCAGCCAGAATTGTCATTGTTGGAACTCATTTGAAACTGTAAAAATGCATAAAGCAGTAACTGTTTTCGACGTAAATTATCCATGTTGCAACCATATCCTACGCCTGTATCTATTATAACGAAAATAGACTCTGACAAGACGCATAATTACAATTTTTTAAGCCGGAAACATATTTTCTACCGAGGGAATCCCACGCGCTACATTTATAGATCCAATTTTTACGCATTAATCTTTTTTGATTCAGGTCCGGGACGGCTACAGATTGGATAAACCGGAACATTGCAGGCGGGAGCTGTACAATATAATGTACTATTGTTGGGATAAAGATCCGAAACAGAGGCCTACCTTCACTGAATGCGTGCAATTGCTGGAAAAATTACTAATGACGGAGACCGACTACATCGAACTGGAAAGGTTCCCCGATCATTCCTATTACAACATGATGAGTATCAGCGGTGAAAAGCTTTAGCTGGCCCGTTTCACTTTTGTATCTTGTATTTTTATTTTTTTGTGTAAAGAATGCTTTAGTTACTTTTTCTCCTGTGTATATATTGTATGTAAGTGCGTGTTAGTATATTTTAGGTCGTATGAATTATCGCGATTTTCGAATTACCTCATTCTCGTATACGTCCGGATTCAGTCAAAAGATGCATTATAAAAATGAAAAATTCCTTTTTGATTCGCGAACGAAGCACTGCGCTACTTCCAACAAGGGGATTGTTTTCGAAATACTACGTTCGGAATTTTTCATTACTTAAGTTACTCCCACGCCCCCGTCGTATTAGAAATTGATAATCTTCTAATTGCATACTTCGGGTAACTTTCTTCAATCCCCCTCTCCCCCATTGCCCAAGCATCTCCCGTCAGATCGGTTCGCGATTCCATTTAACTTACCTTTCTCGGGTTTCTCTTGGCCTGGGATATTGAAAAGGGTAAGACGTTTAAAAAATATAAATGCAAGTAATTGGGCGCTTTGATACGGACGTCGAGGGTTTATTTTACAATTTTCCGACGCATTGATTTTATCGAAGAAAAATGTCTAAGCTATATCGATTGCAGAACGAAATGGAAATTGAACCCCAAATAGAACATGCAATCGTCGTACCAACGTTTAATATGCACGGATCATTACATGAATAGTGACTACCATTAGCGTACGTCTAGACATTCGCGTGCATGATAGATTCGTAATTCGGTATAAGTTTGAGCTGATCCCCTTCCATATCCTTGATGACCTATTTCAACCAGGGGTTGAAGACATATATGAAATTTGTAATTCTATAAATAAAGGAGGTAGTAGCGAAATGGATTGAGCTCTAATGTGGTCCAAACGCATTTTCTTAACAAGCCATATATTTTTACCTTTTGTCTTTTACCATTGCTTGAGAAATGAATTAACTCCACACCAAATTTAGAAGACTCGAAATTCGTATGTCAAAGGATTTACGGTATTCCTCAGTGGGTCCTTAGTAATTGGAGATGATGATACCTTAATGGTTAAAGCCGTTGGAATTTTCTTTTTCTTAAATTAGGCACAAATCTTGCTAACTAACTAGTCCTAAAGCCTTTTTACCCTTTCAAGTGTCAGGCGATGGGATTGAGCTGCCTAGCTGTCAACCTATTTTCCCTTTCAGGAGTCCTATTGTGTTCTTTCACGGATTTCGCTCCATTTTATACCTCGTTTTTCAACCGCTGTCTTTATTTTTCTTCCCAGGTTCGTCTTAGTCTTCCTTTTCCTCTTCACCTCGATACTCGCGCCTCATGCACTTTTCTAACTATCCTGGTCTCCATTCTTAAAAAGTGTCCTATCCATCTCAACTGACTCTCATCTATTGCGACTTGTATTGGTCTAATCTTCACGTTTTCCCTAATAGTCTCATTTCTCATTCTGTTCAGTCCCGTCTTGCCTTCAATTTTTCTCAGGGACCTCATTTCCATGATTTGCAACTTGCTTCTTTGGTGCTTTGTTGTTGTCGTCTACACTTCTGTTTTATATGTTTTTCTAAGGTCGACCCCTCCTTCCCGAGCCGAAGTCTTACGGCCCCAATGGCTCACGTCCTCCTCGTTGGACGGCTACTCCCTCGCCGCCCTAAAGGTATGTGGAAGTAAAAACCGGAATTTTGAAGGTCACGGCTTAGATGACGGGTCGGAGATCTTGATTGGTGTTGTCCATCTTCAGGATTGATAATGTCTTGAAGGACATCTCCGATGCGCCGGACCCTCAAAGGGAGCGGCGGTCGATCCGGGTCCAACATCACCAGCTCTGTTCTATATGTTAAAACTGGTGTTAATATTTTTTTGAATACTTGCACTTTTGTTGAAACCTGATAAATGATTAACAATTGAGAAAGTAATGCGATGCCCAATCAGATATCCCTTTTTGTCTAATAAAGGAAACAAATTTTGCAGATAGAATTAAACTAATAATTTCTCTCTGAAGTTGAAACCCTTTTTCTAGATATCATTTTCATACAACAAAACAGGTTGAGTATCTAACCAATTGCAACAAAGGTTTCGATCTCTTAATTAGTGCTGATTCGTCCTCTTCTCCTCTCCTTCGTGTCCAAGCCTACGCTCAAAGATGTGAAAGTCACGTGGCGACAAGTTTGGGCTGTGAGGTGGATGTTGAATGATACTCTCTATTGTAGCTCTAGTTAAAATTGCTGTATTGAACCTGGAATTTTTGTGGAAAAACAAAACTTTTCGGATGCAGCATCCACGTCTTCTTCGACTTTATGCCCGCTTAACCTCGTGAAGAAGGTTGCAACAGTACAACTAGCAATAACCGTTTCCAGTCCAAGAATAACGTGGACAAACCGTTGCCCGCTGATTTTCCTTTCCTCCTCCACTCCTTGGTGATTTGCACTTCCCAAAATCGACGTGGTAATAGTAAGAGCTAATATATTTATATTCTTAATCATGGAAATTCTTTTACCGTTTTAGATCTTATTTGGTCCAGACAAGTTTTATCTGTGTGCTTTCAACCAGTACCCTACCACTTCCTCCCACTGTTAGATTACAACTTTCAACTATAAGTTGAATGTTTGGGCGTGTCCTGTTGAGATATTGACTATCTGTTTCGCCAAAGCCTCAAGTTTTTCCATCACCCTTTTAGAAGTTGTTTGACCAAGGTGTTTCCAACACCTCAGCTTATTTTCATTTCGTACAACTTTGCTGTTTAAATATTTCTCTCCTTTGTACGGAAATATAATCTATCAACCTCCATTAAAATTCAGGCCATCACTCTTCTCGATTTATTCTATAACCTCCCCCAATGTAATAATATTTTCCCCCTCTTCACTAACCCCATTATTTCATCGAATCTATTATTATGGCGCATTATCTAACTCAATTATGCAAACAGATACCGCAGGAGGTAAGCGAGAATCCCCTATATCTCCTTAAATGTTTGAATTGCTAAACACCCAATGCGTGATATCCGCGTCCACCAGAAGATCTCACTTAAGCTTCATCAATAAATTAAATATGGCGATATCGGCGAAGCCGCCAGGCAGAAAATCGATTTATTTTTCTTTTTAACGTCTGATACTTTGATACATTTCACCGACTTCTCATAATAAAACCGATTTTCCGCCTGCTTCCGAGAATGAGGTATTGTGGTCGTGCGTCACGAACGGATCTAGAGGGTGGATCTCGCCCGGGAGATGATAGACTCTTTCGCCGCGTTTGGCATGCTAGCGATAAATTTAAGTGAACTGTACGTAATCGTGTGGGTACATAGCATTATGTAGTGTGTGTGTGTATATATAGATGAAAAGAAAAAAATGTAGCTCACTCGAACAGGTTGTTGTAAATAAATGTAACCAAAGCACCGTCTGGTTTTTGTTATTACCCTACAAATTTCATCCTCAGACATACCGAAGGGTGTAGAATTTGATTTAAAATTCCAAGTTGACGTAGTGGCGCTATTGATTTCAACGAAAACTATTTGTAACTATCAAAACAGTAGAGATTTTTGTCTCAAAGCTCCGTCAAAAGAGTAGGATACAATCGTGCAATTAAAGTTGAACTATTAAAAATTTGGGACTCAGATTGTTTTTTTCTTTTTTGGACATAGCAAGAGGTTTCATTTGGTATTGAGACGCGTAGAATGGACTTGATCCAAATTTGATATTCGAGCATTATCGGAGCCCGAACAAATACGAGCTAATTAGTTTGATCGGGACTAGTCCCTAATTCTCGTACCAGCAAAGATTTTTGACTAGAAGTAGTTCCTCCATGGCGTATGTGTCGAAATCCTTAATTTGAGCACATGATGCTTTTCTAGACATATCGACATACGTAAAATTTCAAATAAAAGTAAAAATTTTGGGTCAAATTGTGGAAGTGTTCGGATTTGATCTGCGTTTCTTCTTTAAATAATAGTGAGGGTATATAATCCGAAGATACAATCCAAATTAACGTAACGTTATCGGTTCAAACAAGAATTACTCGTACCTATTACACCAGTAATGATTTCTGATTCAAACATTGAGGAAAATGCAGCATTTGCAATCAATTTTTCGTCGAATAACCAAAATTCTGTTCAAAATCGAGTTTTTCAGTTTGGGCCAAAGTTCAAATCGTTCTTACTACTTTGCTTATGCCTCGATGGCGATCGTATAGTGGTCCATAAAATCAGATTTTGTCTAGAAATCGAATGAAAAGAGAACGAAGGCACTATATCTAATAGATTTCGCGCTAGAATAAAATCAAGGTAATTGTAAGATTTTTTCATACTTCAAAGTACTATATGTTTGGAATGGTAGGACTTAGAGACTTGCCGTTTATTTCATTTTAATCAGCTCCTCGAGTACGTCAGGTTTTAGGTTCCTTGTTTTAACCAGGTAGTAGCCGTAGTTGGTTGCCTATTCTGTCATAAAACTTTTTCGCACTACTTCGGGAATTCAAGACGCCTGATACGTTTTTGCTTTTTCGGTCTGCACTTTCCTTATATGTATAGGCGGTATTGTCGGCTAAAATAGTATGTCATATTATTAATAAACTTAATAAGTAACTTTCATATATGTTTATTAGTGTTCGCTTTCAGCTGCATGACGAGGCTGATTATTAAATTACAAACCTGTTTCATCAACATTGAAAATAAAAGCAGGATTTGTCGAAAACCTAATTTTCTTGGAGAATGATTGTTTACAGTATCTATGGCACGTCTAAAACTCAATACTTCCACGATTTGAGTTGTGAAGTAAATACTTTTTAGGGACACGGACCAGCTCAAGCGTAAGCGTAAGTATAAGCGTAAGTATAAGCGTAAGTATAAGCGTAAGAGCGTTAAATTTGGGCGGAGCCAGACGTTCGCTTCGTGTGAAAGACAAAGAAAACAAGAGATTATGATGTGCGGGCGAGAGGCGATGAGCGAGAGGAAGAGGGAGGGACAGAGAGTGCGTAAACCACACACACCAATTTTTTTAGTGTTATGTGCTGTTAACTTTTTCTCTGAAAATAAAGCAAACGGCGTTTTATAATTGGGAATTAATTCCCATTGGTCAATTTGTGATTTACACCAAAAGCTAAGGAAGATAATAAGCTCAAGGAATAAATCTAATTCCATAATTTGTTTGTTGTCATAGGTTATGTTATTTGAAAGCCTAAATTGTTGAAAATAAAATCCAAGAACTGAGGAAGAAATGACGCCGTTCAACTCACAATTATATTTTTTATATCTGTTACACATAAGTAAATAAAGTGCCTTACAGAGCACAAGTCCATGCTGCCATTATCTATTTCAATTCTGCTTCTTCGCCATCTCTCCGTTTGGTCATCTTCTCAGAATTCACCCTACACAAAACTCTAGCTTACAAGACCCTTTCCTCCACTATTATTGTTTTTGCTTAATCCATTTAAACCAGCTTGTATCTTTCATGTTCACCAGAACATCAAGTAAAATGTTAGCTTTTAAATGCGCCTGCATTAAAACTAAGACTTAAAGAACAGAAGCATCAAAATTGAAATTTGCAGATTTATATTTTGCTTCCACCAGTACATCGTAGACTATAGATTTTAGTGGGTGGCTAGGCAGCCTGTGCTCCTAAATTGCTTCAACCTATCATTTTGCGATATAACTCTAATCTATATTAGGTCTAGAATTCTGAAACCTCTAGGCTATTCGTCTTGGGGAACAAGCAGTGTCCAATTTGTCTAATTTCGCAGCGGAGTTCTTTAGTCTTTATGGCAACAAAGTTAAAACACATCATCCCTTCAAGTCCTGAATTCCCAGTCTAAATTGACATAACGTTAACCGTTCGACGGAAGTCGATAACTTTAGAATCGGCAAGCGATTTTGGATCAATCTACACGCTAAGAGCTTTCATTTGATTTAGGAAATGAAGCGTTTCTAAACACATCAATTTTCCATCGAAATTTAAGGGGATTGTTAGGGTGAAATTGCAAACAGGTCAAGACTTGTCCCTTCGTCTTTAAGTTTTTAAGTTTATCGAAAATTTGGGTTGAAATGCAAAAGCGATCGAATTCGTTTCACGCGGGCGAGAATGCAATATATTTTAGCCATAGTTTGCTTGATTTTCAAAATTTCTGTGTTGATATCATATAACGACTTATTTTATGTTAAGCCCTCAACAGTAAGTGGATTTCTACTTACGTAGATAACGTCCTTTTCTATGAATGAATTTCACGTAGTGAAGCCATTATACGTCTGAAGTCTAAAATTGAAAATCATCGCGTTATTAATTTGACATTTTTGCTGATCATAGAATATGGAGCAACTGGAAGGAAAAATACTGAAAATGCGGTTTTTACCACACTGCAATCCGCTGAAGCGGAAGTCAATTTGGGGGAGACTTAAAAGCATTAAAGTTACGTCTATTCGTTGCAACTTTCTACGAAATTACGATCTCGTGGGATAAAATGTGCAAGGATTATATACACAGAATTTATTAGCGAAAAAAGTGACGATCTGGAGATGGAAAACCTGACGTGTTTATGAGATAATATTAGTACGAAATATACAACTAGATTAAAAACAATGTTGGAACATAATTTCCTAAAGCGGAACAAGAACGGTGGAAGGATGACTGACATAGGTTGCTCTACGTTAAGAAGTGTGGATGTTAAGGATAGACGCACAAAGTAGTAAAAAGGGGGAGGGGAGGCATCCGCAGTAACGCTCGAAAATTGTTTATTCCTTTTTATATTGTTTTACCTTTCTATTTGAATCCCAACAAAGCTAATGGAACAGATTATAGACAGACGGTTAAGAAACGTCTCTGGGTACAGTTAGGAGAAGCAGAAATTGGTTTTAGCAGTGAAAGAAGTGGCTAAGAATATACAAATTGAAAAAAACACGCAAAAAAGAAAGAAAGTCTATGCGGCATTATTAGTTTCTCTTTCAGGAAAGACGAAAACTATGGAAAACTACTTAGCGAAAGAAAAATTGGAAGGATAGTACAAATAATCCCAGCTCAGTTCAAAAATCTGTATATATACAAATGGATCGTGGTTTGTTCGGATGCTTAAAACTTGAGAACGACTGACCAATTTAGATACTTTCTTCTGCGGGTTTGTTCGTAATTGCTACGCGAAGGTTTAGGAGAAAAGGAAAGTCGAAAAACATTTTGGGCAAAACGAAGTTTGCCGTGTCACCAGAATTAGGATAATGAACTACTACGAGTCCAACATTATCTATATTATATATAGACGAGATAAAATGTACAACGGAAAGCAAAAAACTGAACGTGGTCCACAGAAATTTACAAAAAGTGGATATATCAGAAGGAATGTTCGCTGATGACGTAGCTATTAAAACAGGAAGTAAAGAAGATCTACAGAAGAACGTGGCAGTGTCAAATAAAGTACTCACTAAACATGGAATAAAAATAAATGGGGAAGGAACCAAAGTAAATGCAATAGACAAAGACAAAAAATGAAGGAGGAAAACAGCATAGGTGAAACCGCAGACCCTGGGTGTAAAAATAATTTTAAAATGTACCTACACCAGAAGCTGAAATTAATATAAGAGTCGAGGAAGTATTATATCTCTATGACTGAATAAACAAACACTTCATTAATAGAAATGAAATAACATGAGAAATAAAGATTAAAATATTAAAAGCGAAAAGCAGAAAAAGTAAAATACAAGGACTAGAAATGATGTATCTAAGAACAGTAAGAAGGGTAACAAGGACACATCGAATAAGGAAACAAACAGTAGGAAAGACTTAGTCCCACAATCTTCGTTGGAATTTATTAAGGAAAGCCAACTGGGATGATAGGAATACTTACAATAGATGGTGACGGAAGTGATAGGACCAGTAAGAAGAGCACGAGGGGCCTAAATATAAAAAAAAAATATCCAAAAAGGGGGAAAGACCCACACAAAAAGGAACAATATTGGCTAAAATTGGAAAAGATTTGTTCACGACCGATGATGGTTGAGAAAAATTATCCTACATCATTGTATGACAGATGGAAATTTTTATACTTCCCTACTTGCGCGAGCTTTATCGCACTACCCATAAAATCTATCACCTGATCTTGAAATTACCTATTCGGTATATTACACCAGGATTTTTATTGAACAAACAGAGTACAAACTATTTGCGAGAACCAATTCTTCGCAGATTGCCGTGTAATTGAGCATGCCAATACCTCGGCCAAGCAACAAGAGGTTGTTGAAACAGTTCGTTTTATACTTTATAAAGCGTACTCGTATTTCACTTTCTCAAATTTCTGATCTTGTAATGTATAGTTAAAGCAAACAAAGATATTATTATGTACAGGGTGGATCAAAAGTCACCATGGGCTTTAAAAATGTAATAACTTTTTCGTTTAACTTTTTTATTATCTTTTTTCAGATTTTATAAATAATACCTGGAGAATAAATAATGGAGAGATTCACAACTGAGCAAAGAACCAGAATAATAGAATTTTATTATTTAGAGCAAAGTGTTAACGAAACACCAGAAACATCAACCAGAAGGCGTTCTGCTCAGCTAGGAATGGCTAGGAACTTTTTGTTATATTTTTTTCAGATTTTATAAATAATACCTGGAGAATAAATAATGGAGAGATTCACAACTGAGCAAAGAACCAGAATAATAGAATTTTATTATTTAGAGCAAAGTGTTAACGAAACACCAGAAACATCAACCAGAAGGCGTTCTGCTCAGCTAGGAATGGCTAGGAATTTTTGTTATATTTTTTTCAGATTTTATAAATAATACCTGGAGAATAAATAATGGAGAGATTCACAACTGAGCAAAGAACCAGAATAATAGAATTTTATTATTTAGAGCAAAGTGTTAACGAAACACCAGAAACATCAACCAGAAGGCGTTCTGCTTAGCTAGGAATGGCTCGTACATCACTGCGGCGTATTTTAAAAAAGATTTACTGTTATTCCCATATAAAGTGCAATTGGTGCAAGAATTAAAACCCGCAGATCAGCAGGAACGTCTAAATTTTGCAGTTAAATTTCAACAGTTGGCCAGAAATGAAATCAACTTTATTGAAAATCTGATTCTGAGTGATGAAGCTCATTTTCATTTGAATGTCTTTGTTAATAAGCAGAACTGTAGGTTCTGGCCTTCTGAAAATCCGAGAGCCTTTCATCAACGACAATTGCACCCCATCAGGTGTACAGTATGGTGTGGATTTATATCTGAAAATATCATTGGGCCTTACTTCTTCGAGAATGAAGATGGAAGTGCTGTAACCGTAACTGGAGAGCGGTATCGGTTTATAATAGAACATTCTTTACGCCCTGCTTTTGAAAACAGACCTGAGATGTAGTTTTAGCAGGATGGAGCCACTGCCCACACTGCCCACACTGTCCGAGACACAATGGCACTTTTAAGTTAAATTTTTGGAGAGCGAATAATTTCCAGAAATTCGGAAATTAATTGGCCAGCGCGTTCGCCAGATTTGCCAGCACCCGATTATTTTGTTTGGGGTTATTTGAAAGGACAAGTGTATGTGAACAAGCCCGAGACAATCCTTCAACTCAAGGCCAACATTGTTGCAGAAATTCGAGCGCTACAGCTACAAATTTTGAAAGATGTTATGAAAAATGCTCTAAAACGAACTCATTGCGAAGCTGAAAACGGGAGTCGTTTAAGTGACATTATTTCCTATACTTAGTGTAAAAACTTCCATGTTGTATATTTTATAATATGAAAAAAAAATCAAAAAAAATATAAACGAAAAATTTGTTACATTCTTAAACCGCATGGTGACTTTTGGCCCATCCTGTATTATGTATTAACTGGTGGAATGTTATTTATCCGATGGTATTCACACAATTTAGAGGAAGCTCAAAAAGTGGCTGGTCCTTACTGGTTCAAGAAACAAGACGTTCGACCAGCAATTAACTTCCAAACGGTCCTGAGTTAAGTCTCAACGAACGTCTTTCCTCCCGTTTGCCAAAGATAACATTTCGATTTTCTAACTTCGTGGTTGCTGTAGAAGCCTTCGGTATTTCATATTTTTGATATGCCACGTTCTGAAAGAATTATAACGAAAATACCTCGAACAACAATAAATACGCTTTCACTGCATCTTTTTCCAAAGTTTTTGCAGTAGCCTTCCTAATTAAGCCGTTCAACCCTCAATGTGCTTGTCAAATTTCAAACTCTAAGCGATTAAGCTTATCTGTTTCGTATTATTAATCAACATCCGCCCTCACGGGGATTAAAATGTATTAAAACATCGAAGAAAAACAGTCATCTTAATCAGATAACCAAATTGCCTTTCATAATTGGATGTCTGAGATACACAGCTAATAAAAATACTTAATAAGTTCGCTTCTCGCAACGCTTCCGAAAATTTATGCCTCGTAACAAGAAGTCATTAAAAATAGCGGAAGCGCGCTTCCCGCCTACGTAACTCCACAGTACGAAGCGTTTATCAAACGAAACACGCTTTACTAACTTAACTTCAAGAGTTACACGCAAAATCTACATTCTCACGTACATACGCCAAACGTAATCGTCATTTTCTTTTACTGCACCTGTGAAAATTTCGCACATTTTCGCACCGCATTCGCTTGTATTTAATTAAAGAGCCCCCGTCGACTAAGTTTAAACGTTTCTTTGTACAATATCCAAGAAAGTACGTGTCGCAATAAAAAGGATAATTAACCCTATTAACTATTATTGCATGCTTACGATTAAGACGCCTTACAAGACAGGATGAAAACTTTCAAGTGCGGTAAGCAAATCGAAAACTTTTCTGCGAAGCAGCGAGAAGCAGGGAGAAGAAGTTTGTCTCGTGGGCGGAAAGATCCATTGTGCGAGCTTTAATTTGGTGGATGCTGTGCTCTTTTGGGGAAAAGTTAATTTACCTTCAGTTTTAATTAATGAGCGAAATGTCGTCGTTGCGGAGAATTCAGGAAAAAATCGAGAAACTGCGGTCCGTTTCGGGAGGCCGGTAAGGGTTGAAGATTTTGCGAATGAGACGCGCTAGAATCAGTACGTACTCCACTTAATTGGATTACTGAGATGAGATTCTTCCAGTTTGCTGACGGAGATACATGGTCTAATTAAAATTGCCATCGATTGTTTCTTTTGCTGTTTTGTCCAGAGATGGGATTTTTAACCGTTGTGTGGCTATTGGTAAGATTTTAAATTGGTCATTTTCTAAGGAGTAATAAATTCCAAGAATTACCGTATTTCAGTGATAAAAATGAAAACAGTTCTGATTTTGAAGGGAAATAAATCATAGCAGCTTTGGGAAACTATACCAGCAGGCGGTTATCCTTAATTGAGAACAATATCAATCCTGGAATATCAAGCCTTGCAGAACATCGGTAACGAAATTTTACGTGCGCACTTTCTTTGGTGTTCTTCGTTGAGGATGACCACTTGGTGGCCCGAATGAGTATTTGTAGTTTTCTAAACAAGTTATGGTAAGAGTAAGACTATTTATTTCACTGTTTTTTTTTTTTTTTGGTAGTTTTCATTCTATCTCGTTCGTTATTGTTCTAGTTGTTGCGAATTTAATGTTGTCTGTAACACTATATTGTCATTAATGAGTAGACACCCCTAGAAACTTATACATTTGGTGCTGATACGGAGTCCTATGTCTACAAGATCGTTTCACTAAGTTTCTGCAATATGGTGAAAAATTCTGTGGTGTTTGTGCAATATTGTTATCTGTTCTCTAACTGCCGTGCCAACTGTAGTATAGTAATATTCGAATGGTTAATTACCATTAGAAAATTCATCTTTTATTACAATTCAATATACCAAAATTTACAGTTAATGTTGGGGATATAGTTTTCAATTGTCATTCGGTTTGTTTTGGGATTCTATTTATACCTTTTCGATACCACGCCCACCACCTTTTGAACATTTTATTACCCTACGGGTGCTAGCTTCTTGTTTCAACTCCAGCCAGAGACGTTTAATGGGAAAAGAGAATGTAACTAGAAATAAAATTATTAATTATTTTAAAAAGCATCGATTAAAAGATAGAAAAGCATTGTAAACATTCAGACACACACATACAATACTTTCACATTACAAGAATTCCTAATAATAACTGGATATAAATAACCAAGGATACATCGATGTTCAATACAGGTTTCTATAACAGCGATATACCTGGATAAACACGAGTCAAGAAAAATTAAAGTGTTCGTTTCGTGGACAACTTAGAAATAAAGCGGTGTAGTCCTGATTTCCAAATGAAATAAAAAGTTTGTTTGGTTAACGACGAAGAAAATTGACAATATAGATAAATCAACAAATAAGTCGATAAATATATTTGGAATAAAGGGGTCTTAAGAAGAAGTACCAATAAACAAAAGAACCTCACCAAACCGTAGAAGATAGAATCCAAGAAAGGGAAGAATCCATAGAAATTAAAGCTGCATTAAGAAAAGAAATGAAGAGAGCAGATATAGGAAGAACCATCATCGAATGAAAGAAATTACACTCACACACACAACACTAGCTAATTACCTTGGTTTTATGTTAAATATTGCACAAAATTTATAAATATAATTTGTTATAATTTACGCTTCTTATATCATTAATTAAGAGCTCGGCCGGTGCAATTTTGTTTAAGAAATTTAACTAAATTTTCAGTACACAACTCATTTCAGAAATATTTAATAAGTTCGAGATCAGGGTTTTGGGCTAATCAATGGAGTTCCTCAAACGCGTCTCCTCGAAACACCATGTCACGGCGTGGATTTTATGCACCCTGACATCATATTGAAACAGAAATCAAGTGGTTTGGTAAGTTCGCTCGTTAGATCAGTCATCTAGACTCGGTGGTGTCCGAGATAGACAATAGCCGAGATAGACAACTGTACTTAGCACATTACACCAAAACATGGAGCAACCTACAATATCAGCGTTACAATATTTTTATAAAATTTAGAAGGTGTGTCGAAAATATAAGGAAATTTAAACATTTGATTGTATTATTTACCATAAATATCGCATATTTCACGGAGTTTTGTGATTATACTGAACTTGACTGGAAATATTACAAAAAATTTGTTCCAACGCAATACAAAACCTGTTTGTGCGCATGCACCCGACGATCCACAAACTGGTTTTTGGAGTGTGTTGGAACGAACTTGATGTGTACTGTACAACTTGTGTTGTCTGTAAATTTAACTGAATGTTCAATAGTTACTTTGTAAAGTATTGTAAAAAATTCTCTAGATGTTTCAAGTGCAATAATAGTTCAACACGAAGGAAGTGTTGTGAAGGAAGTTCAAATGTTCTGTTATCTACTATAATGGTGATAGATTTTATAATTTTTCTATTTTGAATTAAACCTGCGATTTCAAATTTAGAAAATCTGTTATCTTGATCGTAAAAAAGATATTACGAAAATGTTGTTAGTTATAATATAAGAATGTGAAATGTGGAAATACTATCGTAATATCTATAATATTGCCATTTTAGGATGATTGTCGTTGACTTTTTTTTAGAGCAAAGCTCTTTTAGGGAGGTTCTATCGCTAGAGTTAACTGGGAAAAAGTGAGACGCTTAAAATCGTCAGATGGACGCTTTTCTTCTATCCTTCTTCTTTCTCGCTTGCAAACACACTCGTTTGCGTTTCCCCCATTAGATGGCGCTCTTATTATTTTGACTCGAATTTACTTCAAATTCAACTTCAATTTCAACTTATTTACCATCGGTTTCGAAATCAATACTTTTCTTTATACCTTGTTTATTCAATTATAGAATTTTACCTTTTATTCAAACAGGCATCAAATGCTTAAAGAGCTTCGGTTTTGTCGGGTGTACCGATGGGTGTACGATGCCTCTTAATTTTCTCTGAGTGTATCTCCAAATGCAGTAAGACCGTTCCAAAGAGATCCTCAACCCTCGAGACTGACAATATTAGAGAAAATTTTTATGTCGTCTGGCTATACCAATACTTCGCAAGTTAGATATGTCAAAAAGTCGTTTATAAAGAGGAGAAACAACAATGGTCCCAGGTTAGACCCATAAGAGGTCCTGCAAAGTTAAACGATCGAAAGCCGTTGTAGTGCATAAAGCAGCTGGGGTCTGTTAAATTTGAGCGTATAAATTTGAGGAAGACTCCGCTCAAGAGAAACACACTGTTTTCTTAAAAATATCTAATTATTCTTGTAGTAAATAAGAATAAGGAGACTGTGGTTCCACCAGTTTTCCACTGCGGATAGCAACTTAGTTACCGAAGTAGGTATCGGGAATTATTTCCGAATTGTGTGTAAGGGTAATTTTATTTCTTTTATATATCAATCTTGTAAAACGCACGATTAAAATCAATATAGATGATGTCCAGTTGACCGCAATTACGATATAAAATATGAAACCAACATCAATTACGAACTATTTTTAAGAAAATGTGGATTACGTTTTCTTGCGTATCTTTTGCATTCCATTTTAACGAATTTTATGACATTTCTGCATATCGCCCATTTTTATATTTCTAACGGGCAATTACTAATGCAAGATTCTACTTTACAAGCAAAGGAGCGAAGTTTCAGAAAGCAGTCTTTCGCTTAAGCGCGCATTTACCGGAAATAATGTTTGTTTCAGCATGCTAATGGAGGGTTGTTTCCATCAAGTCTCTATAACACAACAAACGTCGGATCACCGGTATTTACTCACGCACATGTACACAGCTTTGAACGTTGCGTTCAACTTTGTGCATCGGAACAAACGCAATTAAATCGAATGCTGAATGCTAGAATTCGCTTAAATGTGAACAGAAAACATTAAACTCCGTTCAGTGATCGAACAAAAGACCAAAAGCTCCTGGTTTCCTCTATATATATATATATATATGACAACTGCCTCTCTGAATGTGTACGGACGTGCCCTGAAAACATCCCCTCGATATACGTATGTACGTATATTTTATATGTTTATGTACATATGTGCATAAATACATATACATATGTACATGAGGTACAATATATTTAGGGACGAACATCATTTGTTTCACATATTTCAAAAGAGGATGGGAAACCGATTTGCCTTTTTTGTGTCATGTAAGGAATAAATGTAGAACAGAAATATACATTGTGACATACTAAGGAGAAGAAAGATGATGTATTTCCGAATAAAATCGTTCTCGATATGTAGAATGTGTTAGCTTCGCTTTGAAGTACTCGCGCAATATCACGGAACATCTGTCGTTTAAAGAAAAATGAGAGAAATCATTTTCTTTTTGTATGCTAAACATATCAATTTCAAGCTCTTTTTGCGCTATGATTGATTACGGGTGGATCGCTACGAAGGAAAGGTTTACTGAAACTTCCAGATCTTCTGTCTCGATTTCGGATATGTAGGATTCACGATATGCTGATAAACTACTTTGACATGGCAAGAGCTCGTTTAAGAAATTTAAAGGAGAGCATTGACGAACTGTCTTAGGCCTACTAGTAACAACTTCTTTCGCGTTTTGTTATGAGTTACTACTTGATATTGACCGATATTTTCCTGTCTATACCGTCAATTTCTTCTGAATGCTTAGTGTCCGTTAGTTTTACAAGTTTTTGCAAAAAGTTGTTAATTTTGAAAATCGCAAAAACAGTTCTATTTGCGGATCCGGATGGCTCCTTAAGAGTTCTATCGAAGACCCCTACAACATTTTTTTATCAAAAATTTAGTTTGAAAGATATTTGCAATAATGTGAGACCCATAGTTGTGGATGAAAAAATCGCGCAATAGTTCTGATCCTAATTCTTGCTAGAATCCAAAGCAGGCTGAAGGACCCCCGCCTATCCGTACTAATATATAAACTGCTTAATTTATTAAAAAATATTAAATAAGCAAAAACAGACCTTGTGCATACATTAACGAATTAAAGAAGGAAACATTCCTTATTAAAAATGGTCAATTTAATTTGCGTCAAACTACATCAATTTTTCCAGGCCGAATTCCACGCGAACGAAGCAACGGATATCCTCCCTGTCATTTGGTATTAGCATCTTCAAGGATGCATAAATCATCAGACCAGAAGCATACGCGGATAGTTTATAGGATTCAATACATTTCCTAAATTATCATTTTAACCCTCGTCAAGCGGTATAATTTTACAGCGCTAAAAGGCGGTATGGGTACAATTGTACCTTCATACACTTACTTTTGCATATATAAGTTTTTGTAATAAATCAGTAGTAATTCTATTCGCCAAAAGTTGTTATTACAATGTAGCAGTTTCAACGGAACTTACTATTCATCTATTGAATGAAATTTCATTATTTTTGAGTATAACCAATGATTGAAAGCACCAATTCGAGACATTTGGACAATGATGAACAATAATTTACAAAGTCTTACAGGCCATATGAATGCATTACTGTAGATGAACAATTATTTCCGTTTAGAGGCCGTACTAGATTTACGCAATATATACCATCCAAACCAGCTAAATATGGCATAAATTTTTTTTTGGGGTTGTGACACAACGAACTCCTACCCACTGCAAGGTCTTATTTATACAGGAAAATCAAGAGATGGTCCCAGATAAACAAATTTTGATGAAACAACAGTGCTGGAGCTAGTAAAATGTATAAAGGTTCTGGAATTAACATCGTCACCTCTTCTGAATTAGGCAGGTTCTAAGCTACTGGAATATCACTCTAGTTGGTATAGTCAGAAAAAATAAAAAGTTTTTGCCAAGCAATATGCAACCAGCAAAGGAAAGGACTGTTAATTCAACAAATTTTGTGTATAACAATGATGCTACAATATGTTCATATGTACCAAAAAAGAAGAAGTCGGTCATACTGCTATCAACTGTGCACATGACGGGAGAAGTTGAAAGCACACAGTTAACCAACCCAGAAATAATAAAATACTATAATAAAACGAAAGGTGGGGTTGATGTGATGGACAAAATGCTAAGTGAATACACTGTAAAACGACGAACATTGCGGTGGCCACTTGCACTTTTCTACAAAGGACCGGCGAAGAAAGTTTTTAAAAGAACTTTCTAGCCAGCTACTCTTCGCAGTAGAACTAAACTTATGAGAAAATATTTCCTTCGAAGTGCAGTAGAAATGGTCTTGAAACGACTTGTCATTACAGCACCAGCAATTGAAACTGGAACGAAAGCGCCTTATGGCAGCCGTGAAGCTTCACCAATAATTGGAAGGTGTTATATCTGTCACTGTCAAAAACGTACACGCCAAGAAAAACTAGGAAGTCATGTTTGATCTGTATGAATCCTGTGTGCGATGAACACTCCATAAAGGAAACAACATGTGGTTCCTGCAAAGAGACTGAATGAAAATATTTTCAATAAACATATCTTATGTATATATTACATAATTTATTACATTTTAATAAAAATATGTCAAAGTTTAATTGTTTAACCATATCTTCTTGCTTATTTTTCGTACAAGATATATAAGGGTACATTTGTACCCATATAGCCCCAAGGGTAATTGGTGCAAAAAGGCCTATTAATTGCAGTGGGGCGCTGAATATTTTTTTAAAATATCTAAAAACTAATCATTATTATTAGATAGAAGATGTCACGAAATTCTAGGTATCTAGTGATAAAGGCAAAATAGTTACAGCACTTTTAAAATAAAGTTACAATTGCACCCATTCCGCTGGACGAGGGTTAATGTATATAAACCTAGTAGTTCTACAACTAAGTTCGCTAATAATAATAATAACAATAATATTCTTTATTTATTTCGCAAACAGAGAATTTGGAAATATGGTCATACATAATAATACAATAATAATAATAATAGTAAAAAATAATAATAATAATAATAATAATGTTTATTGCCCAACAGGCGAACTCAACTACAGGGCAAAATACAATTGCATACAATGTACACATATATATATATATATATATATATATATATAGCATGTAAAAAAGAAAATTTACTTTGAATTTTATATTAAAATAAAAATATGTATGTAATTTAATATAGTATGTAATTTAATATAGTAAACCAATTGATATTTCAAGAATATAGAATGAAACAACAAAAAAATCAAGATTAAATCGAACCAATGAAGATGTCATCATAAAGTCAGCATTCTGTGACATATGCGTTAATGGAGTTCTCCACATGATGTTAGTTCTCGGCGTACTGTATGTGAATGATGGGCATTGTCGAGCTGTTGTCCTTGGCACATAAAAATTAACACGTGAAAGCAGCTCTGGGCAATCAATCCTACCAATAACTAATATATGCAAGAAATGGGCACTATGAAGAGATCTTCGGCTTGCCAATGAACGGACATCATGTTGTTCCAGTAAAATGTCGTAATCAATTCTTTGTTCCGGATAAATTCCAGTAGTTTTGAAAGTAAGCAATTTCAAGAAACGACGTTGTGTCTTCTCCACAGCAGATATTTGAATATTATAATAGGGGTACCAAATAACGGACCCATATTCCAATTTGTTGACGACCAGCGAAAAATATAATGATTTCAGTAAATGGATATTGTTGAACTCCTTCGGCGATCTAATAATAAAGACAAGAACTTTAGTTGCCGAAACACATGTATTCTGAACGCGATGATTGAAGTTGAGCGCCGGATCAAATGTCAGTCCAAGATCCTTTATCATACAAGTTTTACTAAGAGAACGACCATTCATAGAGTATGAAGTTGGAATAGGCGTCAGTTTAGTGTGTGAAGGACATGGCAAAACATTTATCAATATTCAAGAGCAACCGGTTTTGTTACAGACCAGTCCACTATAACATCAATACAATCCTGCAGGAAGGTGGCATGACCATCATTAGAAACGTTTGAGTATATTTTTAGGTCATTAGCATAACCCAAAAAGTGTAACAAGGCAAATTCAAAAGTAAATCGTTTATAAAAACTATAAAGGGGACCAAGATTAGAGCCTTGGGGAACGCCGGAAGTGGAGATAAATATGTTGGAACTGAAACCGCTAGAAAACGAAATTCATTCTATTGTGCAGATAAGACTTCATAAGACTCAAAAGACGCGGTGCAAATCCATATGCAGACAGCTTCCTGAACAGAATAGTATGATCAATAGTGTCAAATGCGCGAGAGAAGTTAGTGTATATGCAGTCCACCTGACCTTGACCATCAATAACTTCAGTAGCACATTGAGTAAATGTCGCAAGGTCGGTGACAGTCGATCTACCCGGTGGGTAGGTGTCAAATTTATCGCCTTTTTTAAAGACAGGGACGATTCAAGCACGCTTCCATAGTCGAGGAAAGGTTGAGGATGAGATGGCCAAGTTAATAATTTTTTGCAATGGCACAGCAAGGGCTTGACGTGCGTCTTTTATAAGAAAGCTGGATATTAAGTCGTCACCCGCGGTAAATTTGTCTGAAAAACGAGACATGATTTCCTCTAATGCAGAAGTAGTGACTGGCCCAGCCCAAAAAGAAGGGAAGTCCACAGAAGCATCCCCGATACACATGTGGGTCAGATGGCATAGTATATACACCTGAGAAGAGATCAACGAAAGAGTTAACAATTTCTTGAGGACTATTCAAATGTATTAAGTCACGATGCATTTTCTCAGGTATACGAGTAGAACATTGTTTACTGCGCAAAAATAACCATAAATTACGAGGATTGGACTGAATTGACTGCTCAATACTCTCCATGTATGATTTATATGAATCGGATATCAGCTGTTTTGTAAGAGAACGAAATGATTTAAATCAATCATAGTAATGGATACTCCTAGTTGATTTCCATTTTCTGTGGTAATACTGTTTGAATGTTAAATTGGATAATATTTCCTTATTGAACCAGTGCGGATAGGAATAATTGGAAGAGTTAAATTTAGGAACATAATTATCACAGAAGTCGTACAAGGTTTTATAAAATTCTTCTAATAATAATAATAATAATATATTTAGTACCCACAGGAAAATCCCAATTACAGGTAAAATACATTTCATAAACTAATATTAAATCTATATATCATCTCAAATCAAATCAAATCAAGCGCAGCAAGCAAACACTTGGCAATGATACACACAATGCTGGAATGAATACGTGTCTAAGCAAGTTGACTGAAGTGGTGGTATGCATGGTTCATTATACAGGTCAACGTATCGGCGAATATGTCGGAAATTTCGGATATCTGATTGAAGTAGGCACACAATAGCGATATAGGAGATCTTACTAAAACGTTAGTCTTATTCGCGTCAATGTAAAAAGGTTGACAAACATCTAGAGTTAGACCTAGGTACATGAAAATTTAGTCTGTTTAACAACATTGCACAGTCAACCCCACCGTGTATCAGAGAAAAGAGGAACTTTATTAGAACGACTAATGAAAGGTTAACATCAGTAAAGTTATCAAGAAAAGTCCAGTTGACTCTAGAAATATCATCATAGAGCTTTACCAAATCTGCATTTCTAAAATTATAGTCAGTTTTGGTAGTGGCAGGAAACTGAGGAGTGCAAAGTGCTTTACAGTCAAGGTCAAAACGTAGTGCCGGATGGCGGGAGTCCTCCCAAATAAGCGGCTGAACCTCATGACCAATGGACAATGTGGTAGGAAAATTGGAAAATACCAAATCCAATGCACGATTGTCAATATTCAAGACGTTATTAAATTGAACAAGTTGGAGCGTATTACAAAAACTTTCCAATGATATACATACATATATGCATGTCAACAAAAACGATAAGTTAAAAATACTTTGAACAACTAAATAACTTTTGATTCATAAGTTCACAATGTAAAATTATATTAATAATTAATATTAAAATAACAATACAATACCAACTCGAAATTATCGTCGTATAGATACATATTCACCTGCATAACTTATCTGTGCTGGCAGCAGAGATCAAAGAAATTCCTTTTATCCAGGCTCGATCCTAGGTAATTGGTCGCCTTCGTTTTAAATGAAAAGCCGCCATTATTTTTTCGGGATGGTATTTACTACTTAAGTAATACATGCAGACAACATTTATTATACATTTTAAATACGCAGATTTTTAAATTAACTAAATAAAGAATGACAGCGCCTTTTTTCACCATAAAGCATATTGTTTTGTTCTTGATCAATTGTAGACTTTTTGTTGTAAACGAATTTTTAATTTACACCAAGTTTGCACGGCCCTAATATGCTTTAAAGGATTTTCATGTTTAATTAGATGTTCAGAACAATGTCGGCAATCAGAAAAGCCAGAATTTACCAATTGAATATTGAACTCTTTGGTAAATAATTTACATGGAATGCAAAAGGTACAATCTAAAATAACTGAATAACAAAGCCACGTGCGAATTATCTTTCCGCCGTTTACTAACGTTTATAAAATATGAAGAACTGAATTTTCTACCGTTTGCATCGGTAGGAAATTTAATATTTTTATTTGCTTTGGACCGCCCCGTATAATCAAGTCATCGATAAAATGCAAAAATAAATAGTCAGGCCACCTACCTGGATTATCAAATGAAACCTTTCCTGTGGAACGAGAAGCAGCAGCAGCATCTTTTTCACTTTGACCGCTGGGTAGTGTGAATCTTCCGTGATGTGCTGGTCCTTATTTTCTGTTGCTGTAGTAGAGGTAGAGGTAGACGGAATGCAGCCAGAAGTACCAAGTGTCGATGCATTTGGGATTTCTTCAGCAAGATGCTGTTGAAAAGTTTTTCTAATGCTCCTGCAAGTTTGACTCTTTCTCCTTTTTCTTTTCTCGTTCCTTCTTATAGAACGCACTCGACTTCCGTTTAGTCCTTCTACCAGATATCTAAAGAAAAATTAAAAAAAAAATATATAAATTAAATATTAAAACTGTATACTACTACATATACTTTAAATCAAATATATTGAATTTCACTTGTAAGCTCTCTTTGTTTTAAACCATTCGACCATGTTGTCTATTCCACTACTTTAGGGAATACCCCGAAATTTCACAGCTTAGAGATATCCCGCCCCAAATAAATTCCCATTGTTTGAACCAGGCTTAAGAGCAGTAATTCCCCGATTTTTGTGCGTTTCTGGCACTATTAAATTATCAACGCACTTTTCAAATTACTCTTCTCGAAAATATTTGTGTTAAAAATTTAGTTCCATATATTGATAAAATTGTAGATATACCTCCCTATATTACAATATATTTTCTTGTTCTGAGAGTATTTACTATTTAGTATTTGCCTAAGTTTATTCTAAAATATTTCTATAATTTTGAAATATTTTGAAATGTTATTAATAATCACTTAGATGATACGTAAATAAAGAAGTGAATCAACTTGTTCATCCACATTTTAAGGAAGGCCTTTGCGGATGCAAATAATATAGTAATTTTTTAATTTAATTTTTATTTATTTACGACCGTCCTCGACGGACGCCCCGACAGTTGGCCACTTTCGTGCAAGGCACGCTCTGCACACCACCTAGGATCGACCCTGCTTTTATCATATAACATCGTGTTAGTTAGGTGCTTTTTTGATGTGCTTTTTAAAATATCTATGCTGAAGATTTTCCGTTTCAGTTTGAACGCGGTTGAAAAATTTGCATCTGTTAAACGATATTATATATATATTATATATTACTATACTTACCGGGTATCAACATTGTTTGATTTCTTGTATCATAATCATGTGCTAGCATGTGAAGTGTGGATTTGCTTTCGTAAACACAACATACTATTTTATGTATATATAAAGCATCTACAGTTATAAGAAGGTTTAATTCCCTGAAGGTGTCCTTATAGGAATCGCGCATCGAGAAATCAGTTATGATACGAATTGCCTGCTTTTGCAAAAGAAAAACTCTGTGGAGGCTCGTCGAATAACCCGAACTCCAAACGGCACTAAAAACGAGCAAAATATAACTATATTTAGAGAATTGACGAGGGTAATAAACTACGCGACTCAACCGTTTATACAGCACATGATCTTCCCAATTTAAGGCATCGTCAACTGTCAGTACCACCATCTTAACTGAGGTGGCAAACCCCAAGCCAAATGTATCAATGGGTTTTGAGAGGTACTTGCTTCACGGCCCGAATAAAATTACTGTTGTTTTAGTAGTACTCATATGTAATCTATTATTTAAAAATCATTGTGAGAGTTTCGTCAATGTTGCTTTCGTTTTTATGATTAATTCGCCTCCAATTTGGCCACTTATTCAAATATTCATGTCGTCGTCCGCGTAACTAATCAACCCTACCTTCTCGTCTGGGATGCAATATACTAAGTCATTGGCATATATAGCAAAAAGCAATGGCCCCAACACGGAACCCTGAGAACACCAATGTTCTATGGTCGCAAACTTAATTCAAGCCATTTCCACATGGTATGGTAACATCGAACCTACTTCAAGGGAGCACCTCTGACCCCGTACATCTCCATTTTTGATACCACTGTTTCATAATCAACACAATCAAAGGCCGTACTGAAATCTATAAATAAATCAATAGTCAAATGATGTTTATCCATTGCTGTCGTAATTAGGTGTGCGAGACTTCTATAATTGATACTGCTTTACCTTCTAAACCCATGCTGGGACGGTTGTAATATTTTAAATTTTGCGAGAAAGGTGCTAAGCTCATCGTTGGCAACATCCTCGAGGAACTTTCCGAAACTACATAATAACAATATCGGTCTATATTTTCCGATATTCTCTGCTGAGACTTTTCTGTGAATTGGAATGATTTTAGCGGTTATAATAATGTATTGTAGAACGATCACCTGAGTAATACCTCTGGCAGTGCGAAATGTACCTGTACATGTAGTCATAAATTCGACATTATTTGACTTTTGATAATTCTTTAAATTGGCATTAAATCACAAAATTAAACTCCTCATCATCAGCTGGTATCCAACGCTTGCTTGGCTATTCTTTAATTTTTAATTTATTATTTATATAACCCTTTAGAGCGAAAAGGTATAAAGGGTAAAAGATAAAGCAGAAGAGGGTTATAAGATGGGAAGGTTGCAAAAGAAACATATCTATTTAATTTCCAATACAAATTTATCGTATACGTATTTTGTTCTCGAATAATTTTAACTTAATCCTCGCATTAACTCCTGTGCATTTAAGAAAGAACTAACACTTGTGTTTTCTTCATTTTTGGATTTTAGCGGTTTTATCTTCGTTAAGAATCTAAATAAAGTATTGAAGAATTTTTTTATTTCGTTACTAACTCGGTAAAAGCTTTTAAACTTGTAGTAAGGAACTTTAACCGGCCAAGTGCTTCGCTTCTCGCCCAGAAAGTAGTGTTGCTACTTGGCACGGTATAAAAATGAGATTTATCGCCTCTATAACATTCCCAGTGCCCATTTCTTCGGTAAACAACATAACGAAGTTAATCTTAAACGTGCGATATTAATGGACGGATATATTTGCTAAATGACTAAACACTATATTGCGCTTTAACGACTGAATGCAATTTGTTTGCTCCTTTGATATGTTAGATTTTGTTTATGGAACAGTTCCTACGTCCCACAACAGATGTAAAGGGAAATAAATTTATTATTGATTACAAGATTGAGGAAAAACAATTTAATTTACCAGCGCGATACTGGCAAATGAATTTGCTTAGAAACTTATCATTTGGGGATGCGGAATGTATATTTGACGGAAATGAGAGCAGAAAAAATTATCCTTTTGAGTGCATTGCTTTGTTCTTTCTAATAAGGTTACTAGTTAATCTATTAAGAATTGATAATGTGATGTTCCACGCCGATGCATGTAACTTTCATGTGTTTCAGCTAATGATATTAAAACTAGGAGGCCACAATGGTATTAAATGACGATTTTCTTAGAGTACTTTTTACAGTTCTTATTTTCCAAGAGCAAGCTATCGAGTGCTTAAATTTGAAAGGTAGAATGAATTTTCACCTAGAAACAGCATATTCCAACAATTCGCCAGAACGAATACAAGCTTGGCGTTTTGTGCTGTAGATAGCTTGCTAATATCCCTCTGGTGGTTTCGGTTAACGTGCTGTTAATGTTTGGTTATTTTCCGTATTCATAAAGTACTAAGTACTAATTGAATTATTTTCGACTTCACACGTATTACTAACTAGCATTGCACATGGTGTAATTCCTAAAATATTATGTTTGAACTATGTCATATGTCTTTCACGGATTTGAAACGTGTCCAACATTGATATTGAGATTTTGTTAATTCTCTGCCATTATTGGAAATTGAGATCGCCCCCATATTGCATGATTTTGAAGATCAGGGTGTCATATTGGATCCTCCTGAATAAAAATAGCTATAACCTGCCTTGCAAATCAACCTTGTTCCAGAAGACCCTCAATTTCGGATAAAGCGGCCATACTTCAAGGTGTTGAAGCAAGCATTTTAGTCATCAGCGCACGGCAATCGTTACGAAAGCTTGGTACTTCATGGTGGATTATAATTCGCTACCTTGGTAAGTTAAAGAAGGTAGATACGATAGCGAGAAGTACACCGTGATATGACCGAGGACGACAACGGTGTATGCAATAAACTATAAACTAACTCCTCGGATCAATGTTACCATAAAGCTTTCAATCCTATAGAATGCTGGCAAGTCTTTTAAGGACTGAACAACGGAAGGATTAACCTCAAGGATTGAGTTTCTGGAAGACGAATGCGACAAATAAAATTGAAGGAAGGCGTTAGATAAGAAAATCGTTCTCTCCAAAGCTATTCACCCTGACGAAGATGTATTCCAGAAATCAGATTCGCAGAAACGTGGCGTAAAGATAGACCGTTGATAATTAAATCAAACCAAATTTTCCAATGAAGAAGTAGTTATAAACAGTGACATACAAGCTATATAAAATGCTGAAAATCTAATCAGCTAATACAATGATGATAATAATAATAAAAACCTTGGATTAAAGACAAACAAATAAAAGTGACGATAGATCAGGATAGAAACATTAAAGGGAATGGAAGTGGAATCTAGAAAAACCGAGAAATGTATCTATTTGGGACGCACAGTCCTATAGTGTGAGCAAAATCGAAGTATAGAAATCACTAGAAACATCAACATGTCCTAAGCAGCCGTTGAAATGCTCAGTGGCTTACTGGGGAATGAGGAAATGCCCAAAGAGATACTAACTCTTATGTGTGGCATATTCGATCAACATAATGGGCTGTAGAAGATGCTATGTTAGAAAACGAAAATTTAATACGGAAAGCAAAACTGAAGGACGTAATCGGTAGAATTGCAAAAACTAAAACCCGACAGGAAAACAGGAGATAGACCAAGAATATTGTGCAATGGATACCGATAGAAAGTAGAGAGAACATAGAAGAAAGATATATAGAAGGAAACCAATGAAAGGCTGGCTCGATAACATCGAAAGCCACAGCTGAAGATAGCTGCCATTAACTAGCACCAAACAAATAGGGTTGTAAAATTCGAGGGAAGTCTGTATCAAGGAGTGAATACAAGCGAGCTATTCAAGGAAAAGGAGAATAAGAAGAAGAAAAAGTAGAAGAAGAAAACATGTCAAATTGACAGACAGAGCTTCCCCAAGCAGAGGCGACAGATCGTCCAACACAATGGATTTGAATTTTGACATTAATTCTATTTGTATTTCTTGTTTCCTTCAGTTAAACTTTCGTATTTAAAACCCAAGAATCCTTTGCATCACGTTAAAGTCACATTTCATACAAACAATGTTTCTCCATTTCACCCTTCTTAATCGTCAATAAATTCGTTAAAAAGTATCTTCTTCTTCTGGCTCGTGTTGACCGATTTCAATTAAACCTCGCCATTGTCCCCGTATTTGCATAAAATTTATCTGCGAAACGACCGCTTCGGTTTGCGGTAATCGAATTCTTCCGCGTATTTGGCGAAATTGAGCTGCGATTGGGAAAAAAGGATTTTTCAATTGCTCCTATTTTGTTCCGGTGTTATTAGAATGCCATTTTCTTCACTTTTAATAGTTGTTTTTCTTAACACACGTCATCTTTTCGAAGCGATAATTGTCTTTCTTTTGTGGAACTTGTTACGTTTGCAGTGTATAGAATAGATTCAATTAAAACAATACAACGAATCAAAATTAGTTTGTGTTAAGAAATAAATTATGAAGAACGGAGAAAAAGTATTTCTCCAACCTAAACAATGTAGTTTACTAACTTCAATGTTGATAAACCAGAAAAAAAAACCATCAATCCCCGCCGATTTTATTTTCTACATCCGCCCTGTTCATTTCGGATTACAACGAGACAAAATCAACACAGACGACATATCAACGTATTCACCCGATGATTTGGGCTTAATGTTATCGGTCCGTATTAAGCGTCTTAGGCTCGGATTTGTTATTTAATCTGACGTTTCGGGGCAGTTTATTTTGTGACCTCCGCTTTAATTAAGTATGCAAACATTTATCGATTATGGTTTTAGGGTGAGGTATGGTTAAAATTGATGGCGCGTGTTGATGTCGTTAGATAATTGCTTATAATTCATTTGGGAGAATATGACCTTTGATGTTATATGTGAAGGCAGATATTTTTATAAATGAGTGTTTGGGTGGGGTATAGGGACTTGACAGTTTTTGAAACAAAATAGAGGTATAAGTTTCTGGATTGGCGTTCTAATTCTCGGAGAGGACCTCTGCGAAATAAACTCCACCATTCCTGATGCGTTCAAATCTACCTCGAAGATTTCTTATTATGTTCTGGATCAGATACATACGTGTTTATCGTTGCAAATTTAGCGCTTATTATATGATTTTATTCGTGAATATTCGCAGATTGTGGCGCCATTCTATCAATAACAATTGCAATCGGATAAGTTGAGACAATGTTCGATAAAATCCATTACCGTGCCAAGAAACCAAATGTTCTGGAAACATTTCACGCAACACAGCTACTTTTGTTACTTTTGCGGTATGCGAATGCGCTCCATTTTATTGAGATTATTTCAAGTTGATGTAACTGTGACACCAAGAAACCATGTAGTATTTCCACGTTGCTGATGTCGCCGTTTGATGCTACCACAAGAGCATAATTTGCATTATTTTTAAAGAAATACGAACTTGCCAGTGAAAAATTCCACACCAGAGTGTTACTATTTAGCTGTGAAGAGGATGTTGGAGAAATTGATTGGGAGCTTCCGATGCCCAAAATCGGAAATTTTGTTTATTGGAACAATCAGATACAGTCAACGTTGTATCTGTCATTCCAAATTGCTCAGCTTAGGGAGAGTTTGAGTTAGGAAAACTCGTTGAACTGATAATGAATATGATATGACGACGGAAAAGTAAAGGCTTCTAGGTAATCATCATTATCATCATTATCTTTTCCCCTTCCTCTTGTAAGGGTTCATAGCAACCGAGCTGTATACGTACGTATACCGTACCGTTACTGGCCGTTCAGTGGAATTTCCTTACTTTTCGTATCATGGAAATCGGTAATACGTGTCTGTAGTTGTTCTATTTAAATGTTCTTAATTTGAGAAACTGTTTGTGTCAGTGTTACAACGACAATTATTACCCAACATAAGACGGCGCACAATTGATATTTGATTTAAAGCCAGCAACTTGTATTTTAAATAAAAAGTGCTACAAAAATAATTCAATTTAAGGAGAGTTTTACTTTGAAAGTTCAAGTTATTATGTTTTAATTCTTTTATTTTAATTAGAAATTGCACGCTGGTACTCCAGCCATTGAAAGAATTTGATGAAAAATGCGAGTTGTGGGTGTATCGATTTAGAGAGGTCCGACAAAATTTGTATGAAGAAGAAGTAGCAAAATAAAATCTACATAACTCTCACATAAATAATCTATACCGTACTGACGAGTCTTAATAAGGACGAAACGGGTCTACGGTTGCACTACGCCATAAGCAAAGCATAATTCCTTCCGTTGATAATTACTGGTATATGCAATGTAGGCTGCAGTGCAGTGTTTGCACAACTTTCTGTGAAAGTTGCCGAATAAATACATCTCAGTGAGATGATTTATGTGAGAGTTATGTACATTT
The DNA here is from genome assembly GCA_038088585.1 of Chrysina gloriosa. NCBI lineage: Eukaryota > Metazoa > Arthropoda > Insecta > Coleoptera > Scarabaeidae > Chrysina > Chrysina gloriosa. Next base: position 19,913,356 of record CM076093.1, on the reverse strand, counting down.
TATTTTTCTACTTCCTCGTAATTGTAACTCTCTCCAAGCTCTTGAAACTATTTTTCTAAAATTTGTATGATTAACCATGGCCACTTCAGTTAACTATTGAAAGAGAACTATTATGGATGCATATTACTCGCACTATATCACATCGGTAAACGCATTACTACACAATTATTTACATGGGGCTACCATCTGCAAACCGATAGAAAATTATTCCGACGAACGACACCAAAGTCAGCTCAATATTCCTTTAATTTGACGGCACGTATTTCTCCTTCAGACAGTTTTTCTATATTAACTATTACAATCCAAATGATCATTTGGCAAATTTCCTTTTTTAAACCTTTCGAAACCCTAAATTAATTTGTACATATGTTTGAAAACACTGTACTTTAGATTTCCTCCTGAATACTTTTGGACAAACCATACATTTTGTCCCATTACAGTACGATTCCACCCTCTTAATCCTCTTTGATTTCGTGCTGCCATACGGTAACACAAATTACATTACATCTTCCAAGCGTATACAAGGAAAACCGTTACACGTAAAAGCATCATTTATACCTAAAAAACAGTTAAAACCTGTCGCTTTTGAAGTACAAGCGTTTACGTCAGTGCTACAAATCACACACGTGTGTGATGGTCGGTGCTTTGTTACCTATCGACAGTGATAGACGTGTGGATTTTAAAGAGAGGAGAAAGGGACCAAAATTTGAGAAATAGATTTGATGTGTGAATTTATTTGAAGTTTTGAAATCGTGGTAGAAAGCTAGGGTTTGTTTGGAGGAATAATAGTACTATTGATAACTGAAGAAAAATGTTGGTTGTTGTTGTTGGTGTCCATTTCTACTATTTTTTGTGACCGTTGCCATATGGCGACGCAGGGCACAATCTGAGCATTTTTTCAAATAATAAGAATATAATATATTACAAATTTTTACTATTTGTGTTATATTTGGAAGAATGTTTAATTGGTAATACAACAAAATAATTATTGACTTTTTTGAAAATTAACTTTCAAGGAAGTTCTGGATTCCTTCGAAGAGTTTGACGAGGATGAAGGTGAAAATAATGAACCGACGACCGTTTATATCTAACCGCGAGAAAATGATGGTTACTTTAGCGGCGAGGATGATATGTTGGATCAGGCATGGGCAACTTCCGGCCCGCTGACCGCATGCGGCCCTTGAGTAAGGTTTGTCCGGCCCGCCATTGGATTTTCTCGTTGCACTATAGTCAAGGATTATCGATACTAATCTGTAAAACTACTTGCGCGCAGCAACAACATTATTTTCACCAAATATTGAACTTTCTGCAAGAGAAAGACAATCCCAAGTTCCTCACTAATTTACATAAATTAGTATAAATTATTATAACTTATAGCACTATATGGCTATAAGAAGTTTGTTTAATAAACTTTCTTCATTTGTTTTATTATTTTATTATTTTATTGTAACACCAATGCTATGTATACTTATATGTCTGTATTTTTTTAAATAAATGTTATTCTTATCAATTGTTTTTGTTTTGACCAGTGATCCATTTTAATTTCTTGTATTTGGCCCCCTACAAGAAAAAGGTTGCCCATGCCTGTATTGGATGATAGCGGTTGCTTTCCCGGTGACATATACACTGGCCAGTTCAAATCACGCTATGAAATTTAATTAACCTTCCTATACTCACGTCAAAATGAAAGCCGTATACTATACTATATAAGTCGGTCCCACAGACCGTATGCGTGAGTATAGGAAGGTTAATAAAACAACATCCCGAACCCGAAATTAAAAAAAAAAAATGAAACTTTGTGAAGCAGTAGTCCACACCCAAAGATATTCGCAAGTATTTTTTTATCGGTCCACTCTCGTCTTAAGAGGGTAAAACTACCCCTGAAATTTTAGTAGATTTTCGGTTTTCTCAAAATGACTCAGCTATGACTGCAACAAATACATCTCAATTGTATATCAAAATAATCGTCTCACCGAGCTCTATCACATATATGAAAATAGCACCCTTTTCGAAGAGGTGGGACAGGGCACCATAAATTTTTTAAATGGAAGTTGGGTAGTTTCACCCGCTTCAAACGAGATTGGACCGATGAAGAAAATACTTTCGAATATCCTTGGGTGTGCACTACTTGTTCACAGAGTTTCAATTTTTTTAAATTTTCGGGTTCGAGATGTTCCCTTCTAAGAAGTGGACCTCGAAGAAGAGGAACTTGGTCTTGATACACACATTGACACTATGTTGTGTGATGTATTAAATAATTCGGCTAACTTGATTGCCTTCGATGATTCTGCTGCAACGTGCACAGTATAGGAATTAATGAATTCACCAGCTCAAAAGAAGCCACGAAAACGAACCGTTTAGTCGAAGAAAGCTAGTGTAATGAAGGAACGTGGGAAGACTCTGGTGCTGTGCCGTGGATTCTTTCCAGAAGAAACTATATATAATGACTGTCGTGACTTAAAACCTCACGAATAGTTCGAAAGTCTTTTTGGACGATGAACTGATAGAACTTATTATTGATAAATCGACAAAATATGCTGCATGTTGTCAAAAAGTGAATCCAAACATAGACAGCAATCGTTGAATCGCGTACCTATATTAATTGGATTCTTGTTTGTAAGCAGCTGTAACTATCGCAGCAGTGTTCGCTAAATGTGATAAAATAACTAAGATCTACGTAACGAATGGGTAGTTAACAGCATTCGGAAAAATCAATTCACCGAAAATGTGCAGTTCCTTCATTTTGAAGGCATCAACAAGGCGGGCTCGAAAGAAACGCCTAAACCCGATAAAATGTGGAAATTGCGTCCATTAGCAGGCCTGAACGCAAATATGATTCGCAATTTTCATCCAGAACGAAGTATGTCCCATGTGTGATGTAGGATAATGCGTGAAATGTTTTATATTTTGTCACTAAAAATTAACTGCTTAGACATTTATTCCTGTATTTGATAGTTTATTTATAAAATAAAATCTGGAAGACTCTTTACCCATAGAACGATCTGATGAATTAAGGGCGCAAAATAAGCAGCTATCAAGTAACTGTGCAAAAGCTTGCAAAGTACGTAGAATATGCACATGTCAATAATCCGTGAGGAGAATTAAGCATTTTCCATCGCAGACTGCAACTGTAGACTATTTAATTTCGTCCTTGCTAGGACTCGTCAGTACAATGTATCTATATGGTATTGTACTGAGAATTTAGTTAATTTCTTAAAAAAATTGCACCGGCCTAGCTCTTATTAATGATATAGAAAGCATAAATTATTACAAATTATATTTATAAATTGTTTAGAAATATTTAACATTATATAAAGATAATTACCTAGTGTTGTGTGTGTGTGAGTGTAATTTCTTTTATTCGATGATGGTTCTTCCTAGTCTCCTCTCTTGAATTCCTTCTTCGGTGCAGCTCTATTTTCTATAGATTCTTCCCTCCCTTAACTTCTTTTTTCGGTGTGGCTTTATTTTCTATGGATTCTCCCCCTTTTTAAAATCTTTCTTGTTATAGAAACCTGTATTGAATGTCGATGTATCCTTGGTTATTTATATCCAGTGGTTATTAGGAATTCTTGTGATGTGAAAGTATTGTATGTATGTGTCTGAATGTTTACAATGCTCTTCTATCTTTTAATTGATGCTTTTTATAATAATTAATAATTTTATTTCTAGTTACATTTTCTTCTTCCATTAAACGCCTCTGGCTGGAGTTCAAATAAGAAGCTAACACCCGTTGGGTAATAAAATGCTTAAAAGGTGATGTCCGTGGCATCGAAAAAGTGTAAATAGAACCCAAAAATAAACCAAATGTCATTTGAACATAAACATCCATAACCCTAACATTTACTCTGAATTTTGATATATTGAATTGTAATAAATGATAAATTTTCTAATGGTAATTAACCATTTGAGTATTACTATACTATAATATACAATCTGGCCAATGTCCGTTGGAGCGTCAGTGTGGTAGTGTCCAGCGGCCATTTTGTATTAATCGTTGATCAGTGTTGTATTGTCTGTTGTGAGTGACTGTTATGAATGCAGTTCTGCAGAATGCTGTTTTCAATCTAACGAAGGGTGCTTATTGGTAAAAATTATTTTGAATATGAATCGCTTATAACGTTAAATGAAAGGTTCACGACAAAATATCCACAGACAGCTGCTCCTGCAAAAAGTGTTGTGCAGAAATTAATCACTTAACACATCGGTCAAGTCCCGAGGCAAATGGAGACAAAAACATTTTTTCCAAAAATTGTTTTTATTCATCAACATAGTTCCCTTGAAGAGTGATACAATAAGTCCAACACCCATTCTGAAAAAGTTTTCGTGTGGACAAATGTTCATGTAAAATTGTGAAAACACTGCCTTTCGACTTCACTTTGCGATTTTCCAAGATGATTTTGTGGGTTTTCTTGATGTTTTCCGGTATAACCACCTCCTTCGACCTTCCAGAGCTTTCGACATCATCGGTGTTCGTACGGCCGCACTTGAATTCGGCAAACCAACGTTCCATGGTTGCTTTCGACGGGGCAGAGTACGGATAACACTTATCAAGCCATTTTTTTGGCTTGCACAGTATTTTTTCATTAAAAAACAATGATAAATCAAGATCACGAAACTGCTTTGCATCCATGGTTGACGTCACTGCTAAGAGTACCGTAACTCAAAGCGATGTAACTTGTGAACTAATGGACAGATTTCTATGAAATTTTGTTGTCATCTAAGATATGGCGCGCGACGGTAACAAAAATGATTTTTTTACCGGCGCCATCTGACAAAAAGCCTCGGGACTTATTGACCGATGTGTTAATTTAGAGTAACAAGTTCAGTCGCTAACGCCAAATATAACCGTGTAAAAACCGTTTGTTTGCCGGAAAATATTGAACGTGTTCGAGAGATTATGCTAAGAAGCCCACAAAAATCAACTAGACCCCTATCCTCCCAACTAAACATCAAACGAACGTCATGCCAAAACATGTTGAATAGTTACATATGCGACCTTACAAAATACGGATGGTGCAATAAAAATAAAAAAGTGTACCGTATTGTACATACTATACTGTATGTGGCCACTGTACAATATATATATATACATATATATAGTCCTAACAAGGACGAAATTAATTAGTATACAGTTGCGGTCTGCGATTGACAAAGCTCACATATGCAAATTGTACTTACTTTGTAAGCTTTTGCACAGTTACTTGATAGCTGCCCATTAAAGCACTCAATTCATTAGGTTATATATATCCTCCAAATTTTATTTTATTAGGATTTTGGCTCTCAAAAATAATTTAGTAGATTGTTTATGTTTAAAATTATAAACAATGAATTTCACTTGGATTTTAAATAAATGTAAGAAAAAAATACTAGTATGATATTATTTGTTGTAGCAATAGGCTTAACGAGAACTTAATTTTGTGAAAATTAATCTAGGAAGCGCCCCGTGTTGCCATATGGCAACGAATGATTTTGGGCAAACTACGTACTTCTTAAAAGATTACTTGTATTTTTCCCTTTATTATTATTATACCCATTCAGCTTATTAAGGTAGAAGAAAATATAAATATCAAAATAAAATTAATCTGGGACAAAGTAGGTTAACCTGAATCTGCTCAGCGTGACTATGTGGTTATAATAGCAATAGTTATTGTGTTGTATGGTAAAAAAAGATAAAAACAACGATAAGCTCTCTTCGCTTCTCCAATGCGTTCGTTTTCATCAAAACATATGTGTATATAGCTGCTGAAACGATTTATTCTTCATTGAATTATTTATTGCTCGGTTGAGATTTTATTAAAAATTGCAGAAAAAGTAATATATGTCAAAAAGTATATTTGTGGCCTTTATACCCGGTAGAAGTAACGCATAAAATATTTTTGAAGGATTATCAAAAAAAGAGTTCTGGGCTCATTCAGGTTAAGGACGTTTTGTCTTTTCTTTCCTCTGCGACGCTCGCCTTCGTCCACCTGCTTCCCGAACGCCCTGTTTCTGGCTTTGTGAGACCCCCTGGGGCCTTGAGCTCTTTTTGGGTTTGTTTTAGATACTTTTGTCTGGCAAAACACAGGGTTGGTAAGGGAGCATGTCGCATTGCTAAATATTCATGCGAAAGGCAAGCGACCTCTTCCTATAATAAATCAAACAACATCGATCGACCAAAAGGACCGTCGTTTTTATTTAATATACTTCTATTTCTCCGTATTTGTATCGTTTCGTCCGCGTCTAGTTTTTGCGGGAAATTTATACATTTTATCAATTTTAAAATTCTCGATTTTAATGTCGTGCTCTATGTCGTTCATTATACTTCGCACCACTCGATAAATCTATTCTACCATAACGATAATGCTCTACATGTTCTTTGAATCGTGTAGTTATCTTGCATCTGGACTGTCCTATGTATGCTTTATAACATTCACCACACTCGATTATATAAATTCCCGACCGTTGTTTGGAATGTGTTTTCTTTCTCCCTTTTGTGTTTCAAAGAACATGTAGCAGATTATCGCTATGGTAGAATAGATTTCATCGAGTTTTACAAAGTATCTACGAACGAACGACATGGAGCACGACTTTAAACTCGAGAATTTAAAATTGATAAAATATACAAAGTTGCCGCAGAAACTGGATGCGTACGAAACGATACAAATACGCAAAGATACGAATATGTTAAACAAAAACGGACGGACTCGTGGGTCGGCCTATTTTATTCATTATTGGGAGAGGTAGTCTGCCTTTTGTATGTTTATATTTAGTAAATGGACAAATTGGCCGAAGTAGATACATACATATATGTGCCGTCAACGTAAGGGAACGTGCTTACTAGAATTGAGATGATTTAGGTGACCCTTTTCGAAATAATTTTTCATCCAAATAGGCCGAAACAAAAGGAATGCTGGTCCAACATTTGCTATTTCTTTTGGAGTTAAAAATGTTTAACCGTTAATTTTATTGTCATATGGTTAAGGTGGGAAGGGAGAAAGTTTTAACATAACGAGAAATTTCAAAATGTCGCCGAAATTGCCGTCATGTTTTGGTATTTTATTCATCACCTCTAACTGTTCCTACCACAAAGGTGGAATGTTACGCAATTTACTGCTTTATGATTGATAAAATAGCGTTCAAGAATAAACTAAAATTCACAACTTGCGTCCGTTCACTTCTCGTATTTTGGAAAAAAAAGTTTTGAGGAAATCTATAACTCGAATATATTCACACTAATCAACTAAAGTGCTCTTTTAGAAGGGATAACAAACTGCTTTCCTACTCAGATCCTATGCCCTTAACAAACTAACAAACTTCGTTTCGAAAGGGCTATTAATCGATCAACTGAAATTTACTTCACCACAAAGGGTCGGAACTACCAATTGTAGTATCAGATAGGAATCTATTACCTGTCATTACGGCTGGATCCGGCGGCTCCACCAAACCAGCGTCGAGTTTATTATTCTGTTATTATTTTATGACGCAAACTGCGTATTTATTAGAACTGTATTTTTCCTGTTTACGCCACAAAATATACAACTGCTTCGTTATTCAAGCGGAAATATGCGGATATGGAAATGACACGAAGAATTTTCGCTTTATATTCATTAGGAGCACTTCAATCCAGTTTTTCTACTTATTGAGAAGACTTTGACGATAGTTTCATTTCAGTACAGTGAATGCTAAAAAATGTTACTTTGAATGTTGCCGGATAAATTCCGATCGAATTATGGAATTAGATCAGAAATAAAAGAAAATATAAAAATAATTTGAAGCCAAACTTGAGTGGATATAACTACGTAATCATCTCCAGCAAACACAGATGAATACATAACTTAAGTGCTTTTTTTTTATTGAAGGTAACAACTTAATTACCACTATTTGTATTTGAAGTCAACCACATTTGGCGTTGTAAGCCTAGGTTACCATTTCATTTGAAAATATATACTTCGTTGGGAAGCAATACTTCCTAGGTACATTCTGTTGAAGATGACGATTTAGTTGTCGAGATATCTTACTCACTCAATCGCAAACCTTTCTACCTGGCAGTACAAGATTAAAGCAGAGTTGAATCTCGGGGAGATTACTTCCATACCTTCCATCAATGATAGAAGGCATTGACGGCCGATATCCTCACCTACTCCATTCCACATCTCTTAATATCAGTGCACCTTAGCCTAGACGTTGTGTGGTCCTTTCTCTCCTTTTCTACTGTTTTCTGGTTTCAGCTATCTTTCTTGCTAATCTCTTTTCACTCCTTTGTGAAACATATCCAGATCGATCAGTTGTACCTACGATATTGTTATTTCCACTGGCTCGACTCTTAACTCTTATTTGTAGGTATCGCTTCACTTTTTGCCCTGTATTATTTTCAAGAATCTCTCCTTCATACTCCTTAATCTACTCTTTGGTCTCCCATTCATGGTCCATGATTCGCATAAATACATGAGGGTTGGTTTTGCCATTTTTTGACCTCTTCCGCTATCCAGTTTTTCAGTATGACTTTTATACCATAGAAAATCGTTTTTATCAAGTTGTAAACTCTGCCTGTTGTTGACAGTCGTTTATTCATTTTATTCTGCAGGTTACTATTGCTATTTATGTTTCCTTCAAAATTCACTGACTTCAATTACCTTGTATTGTTTCGCATTTTCGCCTCTTATCATTGTTTTATTCTCGTCTATATTTACCTCCATATTAATTATTATTTCCAGTTGTTCACCAAATAGGTGTTTTGCGTCAAGTTCTTTTCCATGCTCCCGACCACTAGCTTATCATTTCCGTAGCATACTTCTGTAACTTGTACAGTCTGTGTGCTCCAAAAGTTCGTAGCTAGTTCCACTTCCCTTTCTCAAAAATATCTCATAAAATCACCGAAAGACCAACTTCTATACGTCTTTCCGTAAAAATCTGAAGTTTCTGTGATTGTTCTCCTAGAAATGCTCCACTTCTTTTATTATCTAAACGTATTTGTCTCCAATGGAGTATTCCTATACCAAACAAATTCAATACTTCCTCAACTCCCAGATACCATCCATTTGTTTCCTCAAAATTTACCCAAATGGGATTCGACATTGTGATAATTCCTATATGATTTCATATTATGTTACGTTTCTTAATTGCTTGATCCAGTCGAAATATGTAAGTATTTCGACATTATTTTACTTTGATGTTTTCTTGGCTGTTCGTTGATGATTATGACGTAGTAGTCAAAACATGCATCTCACGGTCGGTCTCAAAGAAATCGATGTTCTGATGAAAATATAAACCAATTATACATGTATATCTTCGTAACTTGATACCTAAGGTAGAAGCAACTTTCAAGTTCTGCAACATAAATTGTCGCTTTCAACAATGTCTTTCTTTTCTTCTTCTTTTTCCATCCTTGTGCTTTTCAGACGTCGGATAAGTATTCCAGAACTTACGCCTTCCACATTTTCTTGTAATTTGTTAGTCTACTCGTTTCTTTGTGTACTTTCCTCCCCTCCATGTCGCCTCCTTTATTTATTCTATCCATGCCCTTTCGGATCTTTTTATGTTCCTCTTCCTCACTCTCCCCATTTTTGGTATTTTTCTTGTTATCCTGTCTAAGCGCGCTTTCAACAGGAAAATGACAAAATTACTTTTTCTATTAAATTACCATTTTGATACTCTTCAACTACTGTTAATGGAATGTCCTTATGAAATTTTACTTCTAATTGAGAAACGCAACCAACAAGGGGGGGGTCAACAATTTCTTCTTGTTATTCTACTTCTGCATCCTTGTTTTTTGTGATTTACAGACGGACAGTCGGACAGGCATTCAACATTTCTCAGAACCCACGTCTTTCGCGTTTTCCTGATCTTTGCCAATCTCTTAATTTCTTCTTGTGCTTTTCCTTTCTTCCTTCTCGTTTCCTCTGTTTGTTCTATCCATGTTCTTTTGGGTCTTTTTCTTGTCCTCTTCGCTCTCCTCTCATTTCTAATATCATTTTTGTGATATAGTCTGGGTGCGTTGTCAACAGCATAAAAACAAAACTATTTTTTTTTCCATTCTTGATATAGTTCAACAATGTATATAGAATATCATGGACTTGGAAGGAAGAAAGTTGGCTTCTAATGGAAACAATCAAATAACAAGGGTTGTCACTTTCAACACTTTCTTCTTTTGCTTCTTCTTCTGTATTCTTGTGCTTTTTGAGGCATTGGACTAGTATCCCATGTTCAGCAGAACTCACGTCCTCCACTTTTTCTGTTCTTTGTCAGGCTATTCGTTTGTTTTTGTGTTTTTCATCTCCTCTAATCCGCTTCCTTTACTTATTCTATCCTTGCCATTCTGGGTTTTTGGCAGTTCCTCCTTTTCATTCGCCTTATTTCTGATATTTTGCTCGTGGTCCTGTCTAGGTGTATTTTCTACAGCATAAAAGCCGAACTAGTTTTTTCTATTAAATTCTCTTTTTGATATACTTGTGTACTGTGTATGGGATATCATTGATTTCAGCGGAAGAAACTTGTCTTGCAATGGAGAAAATTAACCAAGAAAGGTTGTTGTCTTCAAGAACTTCTTCCTTTCCTTCTTCTTCTGGGTCCTTATGGGTTTGCAGACGCCTGATTAGTGTTCCATGTCCTCCAAAATCCACATTTTCCTATGTTATCCTCTCCTTTGCCAGTTTCCTCATTTCTTCTTGTATTTCTACTTTCTTCCTTCTCGCCTCCTCCATTTATTCTATCCAGGCTCTTCGGGGTCTTACCCTCTTCATCCTTCTCGCTCTCCCTATTTCTAATATCTTTTTATGATTCTATGTAAGAATGCTATCAACAGCCTAAAGACAAATCTAGTTTTTTTTTTTCAATTAAATCTCCTTTTTAAATTAGATTTTCAATTGTTTTTTCTTACATATGCCTTTCTGAGCTTCGACGCTAGGAGGGCGGACCTCGCCCTAAAACTGGACAGGGGAAGCTTAAAAACACTGACAGGGGCACTCACAGGCCACTATACCTGTAACAAGCACCTTCACAAAATGGGCTTATCCAACACGGACAATTGCAGATTCTGCGGTGAAGAAGAGGAGTCAATGGAACACTTGATCACTAACTGTGGGGCACTAGGCCACAGGAGATATAGACTACTACATGCATATACGCTGAGTGAGGAGGACCTATTTATACTCCCATTGAAGGAGCTGATCCTGTTCCTCAGCGTATTAAATAAATAAATAAAACAAACAAAAGGAAGCACAATAGATCAACGTGGTCGCAGTGCAAATGGACATTTTGGGCCAGACCCCACCTCATTACAATACAATACAATACATATGCCTAATTATAAATCGTCTAGAATTACGAATTAAACTAACGAGCCAGTGTAAATTACCTTATGACGCGTACTAAATTCTCCAAACAGCTTTCTGGATATCAATTCCTTAATCTTCTCCATCTACGAAACAGACACATTTCCCACGGGACTAGATATGCCTGTAGGGATGAATTGTTTATGTGCACGTTAAACATACGTAGTTCAACGTACCCATCTAATATTCCGATCTTGTATCGACCGCAAATTCAGATCGACTTACTTACTATTTGACGTAGGATCGCAAAATTTCGCCGCTTCGGAGGATTCCACCCAAAAGCGTAAATTACGCATTAACTGCACACGGTTTACATCTGTTTTCAGTCTGTAAATCCGAAACCGTTGAGAGTGCCGGAAATGGGAATTTTATACGTCGACACGAGTTATTTTCGTTGGGATAGTTATGAATAATTTATGAAACATTGTCGTAACTAAAGCCGGAGAAAAAATCAAATGAAATAAAGAATTCACATGAAAATACGAATATCGTGCGGTAATGAAGAATTTAAGAGTTGTGAATAGGTTCACAAAGCGTAATGGAGAAAAATGTCGGCGCTAACTTTTTTTAGAATAGCGAACGTATTGTATATTGCTCTATACTTGCGCTAAAATTTCCTGTATAACCTAATTTTTTCCTTCCACGACAATATCCATTCATCTACTTAGATTAATAGCCAAAGCCGAATGTTTTCTTTCTCGCGTAAACCCTTATTAATTTCTTGTCTTCCTATTCGGGAAATTTTCCCCATTTTTCCTACGTCAAGTTCTTATCTATGTCGGGGAGAGACGACGCCTTTGAATATACGATTTCTCACATGTAACACAGTTCCATTTCTTCGGGTATTCGCGCGTTCCCAGTTGAAATTCGGGGTAATATTCTTCGACTAAATTGAGTCGTTTTAAGAAATACCTCATATACGGTTGACTTCTTCGCCTTTCTTTGTAGATTGTAAAAAATTTTGTGTGGAACAACCTCGTCACTTGCCATTGTTATGTTGCCGGATCAAATTGAGTCGTTCTAACAAATATGTCATCTACAGCATATTTATTTGTTCTCCAAAATTTGTGTGTGGAGTACTAAATGATGGCATAATCGTCATTTCAAAATTTATTAATTTCAATAGAGAAACTACCCTCACCCCAACACGTTTGAAATTTTCATTTAGTGTGTTCTTTAGGCTAGCTTACTTCATCACTCCTTCATAGAATTTTCTGGTAAAAATTCTTTGGACATTCTCGATAGGAAGTTTAAATTAGATTAGATTACTTGAGGTGGAAATACTGCCTGTTCCACTGCGACCATGTGTGACAGCAGCGCCCTTGCCGATTCCTCGCATTGGCACTATATATGGATCGCGGTTTCTTCCTCAATTTGACAGAATCTACATGTCGTTTCTTCTGTCAAGCTCATTTTATTCATGTGCTTGTTGATCCTGCAGTGCCCTGTTAGTAGGCCTACTATCCTTCTGACGAAATTTCTGTCCCTGCGCAGTAGGTCCTTTGTAAGCTTCGGCATTTGCTCCCCAAGGAACTGTTTCGCCGACGATCGCAAATTACTACCGAAGTATTGGAATATAAGGAACAAGTTGGGATATTTCTTCCTTCTAGCAGCATGGTCTACAGCCTCAATAGATACGCCAATGCCGTGAAGGTATTTATTGTTTCGTTACTAAATTCATTTCTTTTCCTGTGTTTATTGCCGAAGGGATTTCTAATGAGCATGCGGCATTACGGAAACACGCAGAAGGCTAGGGTGTCCCTGTATGTGCTGGTATCTCCAGCCAGTTCCCCTTTTTTAACTTGGCGATTTGATAGCGAATGACACGAGCAGGTTCAATACCTGTCAGTTTCATTTTCCATTTCCTCGGTTGATAAGAGGTTGGGTATTCATCACCCAGAGCAGATTAACTCTGTTTCAATCAACTTAAGATTTTTGAGACTCTGCGGGTATGCAAGCTTGAGAGCCGCTCTAAAAGGTGCACGGTCACCGCACTATACGTATATCAATTACTTGCATTAACTTGATTTCGTTTTTACCACAAACACCATTGCACCTTGGGATTTCTTGACAAATCCAGACTGACCTATACGTTCTTGACGGTATCAATAAGCGCTTGGGTATTAGTATAAACCATGTTTTATTCATGTATTTCTTAACTTTATGATTTCTTTAGATTAACCCTTATTTCTTAACTAAATTGACTCGCATTACCCACAACTAGCTACTTCGCTGTTCGTTATAAATCTACAAAAAAAATTATGTGGGACGCACATCATTACATCGTTGTTATCGACACGGAATCTATGGCTGGACATTCGTCTCTACAATTAAATGCAAATTTCGAGGCAAATGCGGCTTTATGCTCCGACCCGAACGGGGAAATCTAATTGCCGAATAATTTCATGTTTGCGTCGATATCTTGCGTGACCCTCAAATTAGTTTGCGTGACTGCCCTCTTGACACGCGCCGATTCAACAAGTATTTTGCCGATATGGACCGAGTAAACTGCGTTCGATGTTTCGAAATGTAAATCGACATCGTTTCGGTAGTTATGCAAATTATGTGAAAATGATATACTTACGGCGAATAATAGATATATAATTGCAAAAATACTATTTTATAAACTCATTGTATTACCCTATGTTAGTTTTAAGTCAATAACAAAGTGATTAACATTTGAAATACGAGCAAAACGAAGAGGCACTAATGTATATCTATAGACCCCTCATCCCAACATCCTATATTAGTTTCAGTACACTTGTTTCGGCGATGATAAGACCATCATCGTTAAGCCGTATCTTGCAGAATGAAAATTTTCTAATCTAAGCAGAATTTGAAACAATACCTCCATACTCCAATACTCCATTATATAAATTCTGGACTGTTGTTCTCTGGATGTTATTTTTTGTGGATTCAGCACCCAGTAAGTGTCCTAAGTCACCTTTCGGTACGGACAATTCGTTGGAAGTAACTTGATCTTTTCATTGAAGATGAATTAACGCCTGTGAATCAATAAATTGATACCTATTACAGCATTTAATCGAGTAAGATTTCTAATCTTCTTGCTACCGACATTGCCTTTGAACTACGAGGACGGGTTGACGAAAGAGTGACTTTTCAAAGGTTGGCAGCACTTTTGCTACGATGATTATGTTCCTGGCTGTCAAAATTTCACAAAAATCTGACAGATAGGTTATGTTTTTATACCCATTAAAAGGAAACTGTTTTTATTGTTGTATAAATATGCAAAAAGGAATTTCGAGTGTTGATTAAACATTATCTTTTACGTGAAAGACAGTTAAAGAAACGGAGGAAAAGTTACGTATATTATCGTGAATGTGATTCGTCCCATGAAATGATTTGTATGAGGGGTTCTGCTTTTAAAAGTGGCCACATGAGCACTGATGGCCCAGAAGGTCCGGAGTTGTCATTTACCGTAACTGCTCCAGAAGATAGAATCCATAACTTTGTAATTAGCGATCGTCGATTGAAAGTACGTGACATAGTTAACGAAGCCAATACTTCAACCGAACGGGTATGCAATATTTTGCAAGAACGTTTAAATATGAAAAAGCTATTTGCGAGATGGGTGCCGCGTTTGCTTAGTGCTGATCAAATGCGTGCTAGCAATGTTTGGCCCTCTTCGAACGTAATCCAAGGGAATTTCTCCGTCGATATGTTACAGTAAATGAAACTTTGATACACCATTGTACTCCAAAAGCAAAAATACAGTTGAAATAGGAGCTTGTTCCCAAAAGACCAAAAACCTCCTTTACGACCAATGACAACCAATGACAACCAATGACCAAAGTTTTTGGGACTGCACAGATGTTGTCTTTATTGATTACTTACAAAACGAAAAAACGATTACTAGCAAATGTTATGCTGATTTGCTGACATGTCTTGATGCCGAACTTAAGAGAAAACGATCGCATCTGTTGAAGAAAAAGTGTTGTTCCTTCACGATAATACGCCGTCTCATTCGTCCACTGTTGTTACAACAAAACTACTCGAATTGCGCTACAATTTGCTGCCTCATCCGTCATATTCACCAGATCTGGTTCACAGTGATTTCTTCTTGTTTGCAAATTTCAAAAAATGCCTCGGTGGACAGAAATTTCAGACAAATAAAGAGGTGATATCCCAGGCAAATTCATATTTTGAAGAGTTTCCGAAAGATGACTTCTTGCATGGTTTGAAAAATTTGAAAACTCGCTGGGCTAAGTGTGTTGAGAGAAAAATAGAATTAGGACCTATAAGATTTTGTTCTTTCCGAAAGGACGACCATCGAAGTCCTTATAGGAAAAACGAGACCAACTTAAACTACGAAAAACGAGAAGCCTGTATATATGTACGTTGCTGGTACAAATTAAAAAGACATTCATTCATTAAGCAGTAACCACAAAAAGTATGAATGTTTTCTTTCCACTGAAGATGACAACTTAGTTGTCGAAATGTGGAGATATTCAAATCGATGTAGTATAAATGACAACTATTTCGTTTGAATCCATTATGTATGTCAATCCGATGTCACGAAGCCTACCCCAAAAAGGTTTATAACATTTTCGACTAAATTCGAACAACCGACAAACAACCGACTTACATCTCCCTCAATCGTACAAGAGAGCATATGCATTTCTCGTACGTTATTCACGCAAACATCATAATAGACACCTTGACGAACGCCTTGTCGAAACCAAATTGAATTCGACGCGGAAAAATTCGCTAGACGACGAATTGTGCTTAACAGGACGAACGCGAAGAGGCCATGCGCCGAGTTACCGCTCGCGCTACCGTGCGTTTCATTCAGTCTTCCGCCGTTTGCGTTTTAGGCGGTATAAAGTATGTATCGGATCGCCTTACCGGATGCCTCGCGACGCGAAGAATGCGAGAAAGTTTTCTTTGCTTTTATTTCGTTCGTTTAATTGCGAGAGAGAGCGTTATGATTGGGCTTAATTAGATGGTAGATAGTTTGTTTTGTTGGTTAAAGGGAACTTTGGGAGTTGGGGGTTACTTGGAAAAAGTTGGAAAGGTCGTGTTCAGAATTCGAGAAGAGTTCGGGTAAGTAACTTGATTAAATGGTTTAATTTTATGGAGTTTCTTTTTTGCCAAAAAGTGCTTCTGGGGTTCTGAAAAGAAATTGGGAGCATCGTGCTCGGAGTATAAAGGTTGTGGCTAAATAGCTAAATGGTGAAGTGGTTGGGATTATTAAGATTAAAAGATCCATGCAAATAATCACACCTTAATAACTTTATCCTCTTATATCGTTAGATGTCGGAAGTCTATCAATAATTAATAACTTAATTTAAGAAGAAGAAGCATAAAGGGGAGAAATTGCAAACACAAAAGTACTTATTTTTTGGAAAAGAAGTCAGACCATGATTAAATAATCTACAAAATGACGTTGTGCTAGAAAATGAACTCCAATCTATCATTATTCTTTAGACATTGGGAGATGAAAGTATTTTAACTATTTTTAAATAGTGACAATACGTTATGCATTTAATTCCAGTCCAATTGAAAGTTGCATGCATGTATATTAATCTTTTCGGAGTATTCATTCACAAACGCTTGACCTAGAAATTACACTGCAATCAAAGTAAAAAATTAACTCCCTGTGGTACTTGTTCAGAAATTTGGAAGAAGTACTTGGATATAATCAAACAACTACTCTATGTAATCCTCAGGTGTTACGATTTACGTATGAGATTTGCTTGCTTTAATTTCAAGTGATTTTCTCCCAGAAAAGGATTTCGGGCATCATTGCTCACCTGCTGGCTAAGTATAGTTGTAGTGTGTCTCCCTACAGCTGTACTTGGCCAGTCGTAAATTATGTTTTTAGGAAATTAAAAATCTTGAATCAAAATGCAATCGATCTATCGCTAGTCACCATAATCCCAGCAGTAAACACACTAGCAGCTTATAAATTTCTTCCTCTAAGTTCAAAGGATGATTTAACTCCAGAAATTATCAGGAACCCTATGTTTATAACTTTTTAATATAAATCGGGGTTATACTTAAATGATAAATATCTTGACTTTTTGGACCAATACTTCTATCAATAATCTCGCCAAAAATTGTCGTTGTAATTTTTTCCTTATCTTCTTGTCCCTTTGATGTTTCCCTAGAGACTCTAAGTAACCAATAAGCAAATGGCAAACGTAGAAAACTCGTATTTTTGGAACTTATAAACTCGTGTCTTTTTCAAAAATAATAAACAGTAAATCGCCAGCAAAACTTAAGAAAAACGGTTCGGAATAAATTTGAAGCGCGACGTATATTTACCGTTCCATCAATTTCGATTCTTTCGTCTACATATTTCGACCATTGATTCGTCATTTTTAGCGCAACAATCGTGAAAAGGGTGTCACAGGTTAACCTTTCCTTATTGTTGTATCTTTCCAATTAGCTGAAGAACATTTTCTTTTAATTCTTAAATGCTATCAGCTTCAACCACTTAAACATCTATTTTAACTTTTTCGTGCAGTCTTCTTGGCCTCATCCAATTTAACTTCGATTTTCGCCAGCCCGCCACACACCTGCTTGTCCTATCTTCTCCGCGGTTGGCCCATGTTAGATTTTTTCATGCAGTTTCACTTCATATTATTCGTTATTCTGTTCTCATCCAATTTGAAGACATGATCCAACCACCTCATCTGCTTCTCTTGAACTATTGTATTAATTGGTATGATGTTTACGCTTGTTAATATTGCTGTATTTCTAAGTTTAAGTCTTTTTCAGTTTGTTTTCGATGTTCTTTAGAAACATAATTTTAGTGGCCACTATTCTGCTCCTGTCTCTGTTTGTGATTGATTACCATATATCACCATAAGTCTCACCATTTTCACACATTTCTGCTTTTATTTCTTTTGACAGGTCCTTCTTTCATATGAATGTTCTTCCTAATGTATTTTATAGTCTTCTTGCATTGCCTAATTTCTCGTTTACTTCTCTATTATCCCATTTTCGTCTATGTTAGTATCTAGGCAGTTAAAGCTCTTGTCATATTCTAACGTCCTTCCTTTCAGTTTGATTTCATGTCCCTTTTGTTATGCATTTACTTCTTTGTCTTGATTAACGCTAGACCTGTGAAGCAGAGTTCATTGCACTTGGCACTTCTTTCTCCATTTCTTTATAAGCTCCATTCCTCCTTTTTCGAGCTTCTGCTTTTATTTGTCTCTTCCATACTTTTATTCGGTCTTCCCTTTTTTATTTTCCCTCACATTCGTACTCTTTTCTACCGGGGCAATTAGCATAGTTTTTGTCTTGACTTTATTTGTTTCCAAATTAATTTGTTTTCATTTGTCTTGGAATACACTTAAATAATAATATATGTTAATAAATCTTTGTTTCAAATTCTGTTATCGTTTTATCTGGCATAAATAAAAAAACATTAAAATGTGTTTTAAAAATTTACAGATAAATATAATCGAATAGAAATTCTTGGTCCTTGGTTAATCTAAAATATTTGAAATTTTGATCGAGCGGAGAAAGTGCCTTTAAAATTTCTAATGGATAACTACCCTCAATTTTAGAGAAATAGTCGCTGCTTGTTTCACAAAAAATAAGCTTTGAACATTGCATTCTGGAGATATAAGAGAAGTACTGAGACATGTTTATAATATTTATTAGAAAACCTATAAACAAAATACAAAGGAATCCGATATAAATCAATGTTTTCCTTATAAATCTGATTTTTATTTTTAGATCGACTTTCCCCAGAAAACAGGAACTTTTTTGACTTAACAACTCACAGAGATTTAAAACAACAACCGCGTCAGTTTCTTGACATTGCTTCAAGTTAGAAAAAGAAGGCGGATGAGTACTAGCAATAGTTGTAAAAATGGGGAAGTTGTAATTTCGAAAGTACTCGTAATTTCACGAAGGAATCCCAAAAGAAATTTTCATTTTCCACAAATTAAAAGAGCCACAGGTTGTCAAACCAATGGTATTAATCATGACATCCAATTAAAAGAGTAATGTTGCTTGCCGGTGACACATGCGTGTATGATAAATAGGTTTATCTGCAGTACAAAATTATCTAATTTGTTATTATTATTAATTATCATCACCCGAAAACAAACATCTTTACAGTCGAAGATGATTTATTGAAGATTGCAAGAACGAGATAACAAGAGAAGTTTCAATGGATTTAATTTTTACACTAGAGCGTGATGATCTATGGTAGAATAGGTTGGAAAATATGAGGCAAGCAAATTGCAGTGAACCATTCAGCATTAACCATAAGGTGAACCTCCAGTGCTACAGCGATTTCAGATAATGTGGGCATCATCTTTTTATTCGGTTTTTTCACAAATAACCTTTGTTGGACCCGATTTATTCTCAGAGACCCCCTCAACGGATTTTTTCCTCTTTTCTGGATCAAAGGGATGTATCTATATTTCATCACGTGTAATGATGTTGTACACAAGAAGAAACGACTCCTTGTCAAACCGATATAGTGTGGATCTGTACCATTTCACACGGTATTTATTTTGAATTAGGGCCAAATTGTGGGGAATGCAACGTGTCCAAAGCTTCCATACCGTGAGTGCTTTTGTAAACTGCTGCTAATTATTTTCAGACCAATTTGTAGAGGTGCTTGGATACTTCTTAAAGTAACATATCGTTCCTTTTCAACCACATTCCAAAGAAAACTAATATTTTTTGGGTAATGGTCGTTTTTGGGTTAGAAGATCGGAATCTGTCATTTAAGGAAAGTCGATAACGTTAAAATTCTTTCCTCCACCGTTTTATGGTAGGAGAGGACTGGTCATCAAACATTCGGTGGATTTACTTAAACGGTTGCTTACGACTTAAGCAATGTTCGAAGTGGTAAGATTACAGCTCTTTAATGCTGGTTGTTCAATTTTACAATTTCTTAAGCAAATCATTACCTTAAACTTATGTATTTTGAAAATGTACGCGTATATTTGTCAATTGCCACAGTCATTAAACATATGAACGACTAACTTACAATGTCAAATAAAATTTGTTAAAAAATATCGTGTTCTACTAGAGAGGCTCAGCGGAAAAAGAGCATCATCCGTCTAATAATATCTGCTTGTTGACTTCCATCAGGACATCAAGCATTTTTCATTTCTAATTTGTAATTTCAGAAGATGTATGAGGGTTGCTGATGCATGAGAAATATGTAGTAATCAAAAGTGAAAAGTTAAGCAATAAGAAGATATATTAAGAACAAAATGAAGGAAATTCATCGCCTTAATCACGATTTCATAAAATCCAGGGAAACGAGTCCAGCGATTATTCGACCATTCAATTTATCGAACAAGATAGGCTCTAATAGCGTAATGGATCCTAATTGCTATACGTGTAGAACTTCCCACCCAGAAGAGCTAAAAATACCGTCGACGTTGTTTCCTCTCGTTTTGATAGGTTCGAATAAAATTTTACGTCCACGTTTTATTTTTTCCTGCGATGAGATAACGTTTACGCGATATGTACGTCTTTCCCGGAGCTCGTATTCTTTAAAGCTTTCAGCTCCCGTTTTAGCGGAGAGATATGTGTGGAGGTTTCAGAGCCGGCATGCAGATCTTTAGTTCAGCCTCAGACGAAGGCGTATAAATGTTATACGACGCGGTCTCTTAGTAAAGAACACCATTAGTTGGTTTGAGGATAAGGCAACTGGAATGGGAATGAGAAGACATAGAAATTTAAGCATGGAAAAAGAGGAAAACATGTTTTGGTTTTGTTTGTTTTGGGAGGAATTTAAGTTTAAGAAACTGAAAGAGAAGAATAAGACTATTAACAAAAGCCTTATAAATGAACTTTCCTCTAATATCCAAATACAAGTAAAATACAAATTTATAAATTGCCATTTCCTAAAAGTAATGGCTATGAATTTGACCCTTTCACATAAAAACTGACAACGTCCTAAAATACATACATAACAATTTCCAACAAATCGAATCATCACTTTAATCTAGAGGACGCACATTTTCCTTTCCGAAAATAGCCAGAAGCCGTCCACTCGGAAGATTTACCGGGGTTTTCTTTCTTCAATACTCTGAGAGACTTTACACATAGTTACGAAATGGGGATAAACGTTTTTCTTGACGAATTCAGGAGCCACATAAATTATCGAGGAGAAGATCCTTCGAAGACCTGCTTGTCCTTTTTTGTTCGTGATTTATATTCTTTTGACGTGGAAACGAATGTAGCGGCGAATATAGTCGGGAAGTTGGAAAAGCGTACGTACTTCATCAGGATTTGGAGATGTAAATTTGTGTCGTTAGTGCAGTCAAAATGGAGATAGGGAATTTACTTTGAGAGACGGAAATATTTTCTAATCGAAATTCGGGATTTCACGCCAATGAAATGATGGTAAATCGGCAAACAGTAGAAACCTTCCATTTAATCTCCCTTTGTTTTATTGATAAAGCGTGCTTCGCTGCGTCAATAAGAAGAGGATTTGTTCCCGGGAATTTCTATTTACAAAATGTAATCGCTACCGAAACAAATGGGGCACTAAATAATATCCTAAAAGTGGGTCTGACCGTTTACATCGGCCACACAATTACGCCGGCGTAGGTCCTTGACATCCTGTACATTCATACACACAATGAGGATGTGTAATTTTCCTGATAAGTGACCTATAAAGTAGTTGGTAGTAGCCAATTATTTCGGTCTGTTTACGTTGTGTTTAGATGATATCGAATATCAAGGTCTTCGATATCATACAGGGACGAGGGTGTAAAATAACGGAAATTAGATATGTGGAATTTTCGAAGTACACCGACAATAAGTAATATACAAGATCGAACATCTAGCAATAATAATTTACACAATTATAATAAATCTTTGCATACATGCTTTAGTTAATTTAGTATGGAGAGCTTGAAAAAGCAACACTCAAGTTTTTGAGGGTCAACTGTACTAACTTTCCTGTGCCGATGGATTAGACAGAGATCCACATCTTCCTTATAAAGGAATAGACTATTTATGACTGAACACGCCTTCCATCTGTAGGCTTCAGATAGTTGTCCTCTAAGCATAGATTTAGGTAGAAAAAGTAACAGAAAAAGCCGCCTAGACAAAATAAGTTAACTTCTTTTGATGTTTCTCGAGCTTTCGCAATAATTAATTCTTTCTTCAGGAGTACACCTGAAGTTTCGAATCACTTGGCAACAAAATTTTATAATACGAAATAAACCCTCATCGAAGAGGAACAATGGTTTAAATCATCTAAGCAACGAAACCTACCAAGTGCATAGTAGTTTATCTACTCCGCTGAAGAATTTGTACTAAGGTTCTTTGTTAATATTGATTTTACACAAATGTTATAATTCCTCATCCAATATCCGGTAATGGGGGTCAAGTCAGAGCAATGACTGGTCTCTGAGCTGATCCTTCTTTTGTTGTAAAGAAATTCATGGTTTGATTACAACTTAAACTGACGTCCATGAAGGTTCGCGATTGCTGGAGCCTTATCAGCTGCTATCATTTAGACCAGATAGACCACTTCCGTATCTTCACCGTTACAGTGGATGTGGTAATTCTGAGAGCAGGTGCAGGTCCTGTGAAAGCAGCGTGAATGAATGAAGAATGCAATAAAGTGTTAGTGGTGTACCGATCTTGGTCGATTTCAAGAATTCAGAATAGCCTTCGTTGAAGTTTGCTCTGACGTAAGTCATGGCATGACACATCGTGGTGTAACAACTGTGCGGCGTGCTAATTCTTGATCTTCCTGGGTTCTCATAGATTGTCATTCCCGTTCTGTTCTTCATCAGAAGGTTATCCAATCCAAAATTCCCTGTTGGGGGTCGCTATAGCGTAAGTCATGGTAGCAACTATCATGTCAAAAACAAATCCTGAGGCATGCTAATTCTTGTTCTTGGTCGGTCCCCATAGATTGTCACTCTCCGTTCTCTTCTACTTTACAGAAACGCATCTGTAAACCAACAGAGCCCCCTGTCTTTGGGAAGGTTACGCTAGGAACCAATTATTGTTCCTGTTGTGGAACAATGGGGTAATATTGTCTCAAAAAAGTAGAAACGATAGGGTTAGCATCTCATTTTAGCAGAAGAAGATCATCTCCTACAGATTCCAACCAGATCCAAGTGTATCTATAAGCCAAGTTTGTACTAGCCCATTTGGCTCTTGTCATTTATCCATGGATCTGTTTCCACTACCTAATTTAGAGGTTCGGATCCCAAAAGGGCATCCAGGACGAAAGTAGGTGTTGTCCTAAAAGTTACAGATATTCGCATACAGGAAACTGGTGTGTGGTTTACGCACGTTTAAAGTGAATATTTCCGCTCGCACATCATACTCTCTCTGTCTCTCCTTCTGTTGCAGACGAAACAAGTACGCACGTACCCTTTCTCTCGCCCATCGCCTCTGGTTCGCATATTATACTCTCTGTTTTCTTTGTCTTTCCCACGAAGCAAAGATGCGCCCAAATTTAACGTTCTTACGCTTACGGTTACGTTTGCGCTCGAGCTGGTCCGGTGTTCCTTAAGAAGTATTCACTTCAAAAATGTCAACATTGATTTGGTGTATTTAGCGCAGGAGTCCAGTGCGTGATGTTCATTGTTCAGTGCTTTAGAGTTATACAGTGCTCGTTGGGTGGTGTTTGTCTTGGGCTTTCCACTGAGGATGGCGACTTAGTTGCCGAAATACGTGTCTGGATTTATTTCCGAAAGGTGTGGTAAGGGCAATCTTGTTTATTATATAAGATCTTTGTAGCTTGCTGAGTTGCCTCTTCTTAACACAGATGAACAAGAGAATAAATTTAACCATTGCAAGTTATTATTACACATGACTACGTACATCGAACACAGAAATTGTAAAATGGACGAAGAGTAAAAACCTTGCCACTGTATTAAGCTATCGTCGAGTCTATTTAGAAGAACATCGTCAAGCTAAGGGGTACATGGCGTTACAAATTGCTTAGAAAACATCAATACTAGTTAAGAACTTTCGGTCATCACAATTGGTATGGGGCCAGATACTAAAAGAAACAAGACCTAATCGAACAAGGCGAAGCAGATTATGAAAGAATGTGAACGATAAGAAGCATGAAACCATCCTTTACATCTCTTTGAAGGAAGAGTAAAAATAACAGAGGATACGTCAAACATATTAAAGCTGTTAGCATCAAATGGCACTGGTGGCAAAATACTGTAAGGATTAAAGAAATAAGTGAATGATGAATAACAGAAAGAGCATATCTACACCGCCATTGGTGATACGAGGAAGTGTAAAATATTTATTGGAAAGCCGGAACGTACGGAGTACATGAAACGCAAAATTTATCCGCCATGCAAGAAGGAGGAAAAATATAATAATAACAGATGGAATAAAATAAAAGAAAAACGACAAACACAAATGTTAACTTTTGTAATATTTCATATTGGAAAGAAAGTTTGGAGAGAACAGAACCATATGAATGGTGGAAAAACTTCCGTTGCCTCCCTATGCGTGCAGACTTTCGTAGTAAACGTAACTGCTGGAACTATTAGACAAATATTTGTTCAAAACTTCTACACAATTTCAGACGCCCTATTCGAGGAATTTATTTAGTAAAATCTGGAACTAAGTGCGGCTATTTTAACAGAAGGATTATTTCTAACTAGCGGGAAAGTTGAATACCAGGGAATGACGTGACCCATTTTTTTATTTACATATTTCCTCTTCCCGGATCCAAAATTACGAAGTTAAAAAGGTTCTTCAACTTCCCTTTATATCTTCCCACTCTTCCCAGATATCCTCGCTTTCAACGTGATTTAATATTTTCGACTACCTTAAACGTAACGAGGAAATTGACCTTGCTTGGCACACAATTATTCTACCTGATAACTTTATGTTAATTAGAATATGAAGAAGGCTTTCGGGAGAAGAGACGTGATAATTTGAAAGGACCGAGTGGCCGTGAATCGAGCCCCATCGCCGTTACATCATATCGCGAATGCCAGTTACGCTTTAGGAACGGACGTAAAATTGAAATTCAATATGAAACTTCATTTAGCGTCTGCCGGAGTCGGATTAAAATGTGAAATTTGACGGCGGAAAAGGGTTACTCCGAATAGTAAAATTAGTTTTCAGATTACGGAAGGAGGGAAGTGAAATTGATGAAGATTGCTTGCGATTTTCCTTTCATAACGAAAGTTATTGATCTGAAAATTGAATAATGATTGATGGATGAGAACCTTCTACGGAAGGAAATGATTTATAAGCAAATAAAAATATTAGATGTGAAACTTAATTATTTGTAAATTGATTTACTTATAGTTTTAATTTTTTCCTCTAAAATTAGTTCTGATTTTACCGACGTAGACTCTGCATTGTCTTTACTTTGGTCAATGATGGGAACATGAGCTTGATTAACTACTTCAACATCTTGTTGGGATCACATCACACATTGTTCTCACCTTCTTTGATTGGATTTTGGGGTTACATCTTCAGCATAATCGCGAGGCGGAGAGATTTCCAATACACGTTCGTTGTAGTATAGTAATACTCGAATGGTTAATTACCATTAGAAAATTCATCATTTATTACAATTCAATATATTAAAATTCACAGTTAATGTCGTCAATTGTCATACGGTTTATTTTGGGGTTCTATTTATACCTTTTCGACACCACGCCCACCACCTTTTAAGCATTTTATTATCCTACGGGTGTTAGCTTCTTATTTTAACTCCAGCCAGAGACGTTTAATGGGAGAAACAAATGTAACTAGAAATAAACTTATTAATTATTATAAAAGGCATCGATTAAAGAGAGAAAAGTTTTGTAAACATTCAGACACATACGTATAACACTTATACATTACAGGAATTCATAAAAAATTACTGGATAAATAACCAAGGATACATCGACATTCAATACAGATTTCTATAACAGCGATATACCTAGATGGACTGGAGTCAAGGTGAATTAAAGTTTTCGTTTCGTGGACAACTTAGAAATAAATCAGTGTAGTCCTGGTTTCCAAAAGAAATAAAAAGTTTGTTTGGTTAACGACGAAGAAAATTGACAAGATAGATAAGTCAACAAATAAGTCGATAAATATATTTGGAATAAAAGGATTTTAAGAAGAAGTACCAGTGAATAAAAGAACCTCACCATACCGGAGAAGGTAGAATCTAAGAAGGGGAAGAATCCATAGAAATTAAAGCTGCATCGAGAATAGACGTTAAGTGAGGAGATATAGGAAGGACCATCATAGAAAAGGAAATTACACTCACACTCACACACACTAGGTAATTATTTTGATTTTATGTTAAATATTTCTCAAAGTTTATAAATATAATTTGTTGTAATTTATGCTTGTTATATCATTAATTAAGAGATGGGCCGGTGCAATTTTGTTTAAGAAAATTAACTAAATTCTCAGTACAGTAAGCACTTTCAGTGACAGTTTAGGTGGAAATTTCTTCATTAATAGGGTAAGTTTTGTGTAATATCTGGCTCGGAACAAGTTTCTGGGGTGTATTCTGCTTTGATATCCGTGGTAGAATCAGTTTTTGGGATAGCGAATGTCATCAATATGTGCTGCACTATGAGTTTCGATTTTTGGAAGGTTTTCCATACTTTCTTTTTCGCTCAGTGATTGCCTTCTTTTTTTTTTGTATGTCTTTCATTCTGATTTCCTCATCAATTAAATCAGATTTATTTGGCTCAGAACTAAAATCAGTTTTACTATCACTATTTTCTTCTTTAAACTCATCACTTATTTCTTCTGCATTTTCACCTTCGCTGTCCTCAACCTCCCTATTTCCTCCTTGTGATTCATAATAATCTTCTTCTATGTCTTCCCCATTCACATGCGCTTCTTCTAGATCATTCTCTTTGTCACCTACCTTATCTTTGTCCTCAGTTTCTTTATTTTACCTAGTTCATCATTATCCTTGCTTGATCCGCCTAAGTCCACCTTCCCCAAGGTGTATGTGCTGTATGACTTACACCATTTGCCGTATCTAAACTATTTTGCGCTGTCGCAGTAAGTAAAATATTATTTACAGTAATCGTTGGAGAAATCGGTTTTCCAGGCACTTTACTAGCCGAATAGTACTTTGAGTATCAGACTCGGATGATAGCACATCTTCGTGAGCTGTATCCACCTAGAAATTAGAAGCATGACGTTCTTAGTAAGTATCTTCGTCTCCCTCATGTATTTCTTAGGCGCGTATTTTTCGCGTCTTCTGTACTGTACACCATAACTTCTGCGTTCGATTTTAACGAAAGTATTCCATGTTTAGGATTAACATACGCTAGCAACGCCTTGACTGAGATAGGTTAAACATCAAATAGTAAAGGGCGCTGTCCTATTAAAAAATTAAATTAACATTATCGAAAATATGGGTCCTACCCAGTAAACATTTTTAAATTTCGCGGACAGTTTAAGTTGGTAGTTCCGGCAATAGTGGACATACTCGATAATTTCTAAGCACAATGCATGCGAATATGTTGACTATTGCCGGAACTACCAACCTAAACTATCCATGAAATTTAAAAAATATTTACTGGGTAACTTCAAAATAAGTCTAATAAATATCTGTGGTATATGAAAGCCTAGCATTTCTATCGAAATCTGCGCCATTCAATAGCTAAGAATTTCTATAGCTTTTAAGTCGATATCCTCGATGAACGATTCGAACCATATCAACAGAAGAATTTTTATGTTTCCCGGTGTTTCCATCTGATTTTCGTTCTTATTGTCGATAATGTTTAACAGTCGCTTTAATGGATACAAATGTGACCGTAACGCGTACATTTTATCACCTTTTATGCTATTATTGTAGCCGCGAAAGCTGCTGAAAGCTTTTATTGCTTATTTCCGTAGTGGTTTTTTTTTCTCCCGATAAAAACGACGCCAGAATATAAAATGTCGAAAACATGTTATGAAGACTAAGCTTTGATAATTATAAATCCTTATTTCCGACGTGCTTACAATTGTTGCTGTAAAAATCTTGAATATCCTAGCGACTTCCGTTTTGAGAAATGAGGAATTATAAATTTTATGTCGCAAAGTCCAACATGTATAAACGAGAAAGTTAATATTTTTAACTCCGGCACATAATTATTTGATTTCTCTTTTTCTCTGTACAGTATTACTTTTGATGTTGGCAAGTGTTCTAGATATGCTTTCTACACATCAAATGTAATCCCACTTGATATGGAACATTCTTAGAAACTAAAAATACATTACATAAGCTGAAAAAGTAGGCCTTTCTATCCTTTCGGATGTAGGCATGTTGATTTTGTCTATCCTTTCACGAACTCGTTCCAAGTTTTCCGATCCTTTGCCAATCTAGTTGCCTCTTCCCTCTTGATGCTTCTCTTTCCCAGGATTGCATTGATAGTGTCGTCTCACGTCTTCCTTGGTCTCCTTCATCCCCTTTTCCCTTGTCTTTTGGCTTCGTATACTTCTTTCACTTGTGCTGTTTCATCTATTCTTTGAACGTCCCCTCCATCTCAATTGCCTTTCTTCTATGCATTCTTCCATGCCCTTAATTTCCAACTTCTCTCTTATTGTTTCACTTCTGTCTTTGCCCTGCAAGGTCACTGCTCACGTTCGTCATAGGTATCTCATTTCTACCGCTCTTATTTTGCTTTTATGTCTCTCATTAATTATAAACGTTTCACTTCCAAATGTTAATATTGGCCTGCAGATCGCCTTGTATACTTTCATCTTTGTACTTTGTTTTATTTCTTTTTCCCCTGCTATGTATTTATTCAGCGAATAGAATATTTTGTTTGTGTGACTAATTCTGTTATTTATCTCTTCTCTTGTTGTCCCGAGTTCTGTATGTGCGCTCCAAAGTATTTATATCGTTTAACTTGCTCTATTTCTTTGTTGTCAATCTTGATATTTATCTTCACTTCTTGTACCGTTATTGCCATCACTTTATGTTTATTAGCGTTCATTTTCAGATAAAATTAAAACCGATTAAAAATATTGGAAACGCGTTCGTTTAGTTATCGGTTTTTATTAACCATATGACAATGAAAAACGGCAATGAAATAAAAACTAAATTTAAAACATTATTTAAATAAATGACTAATCCATATTTCCCTTTCCCTTTACTTTCACGATCAATTTTGTGGAAGAACTCGCTCGAACCAGGCAATATTGACAGATACATTAAAAAAATTCTAAATTATCTTCATTTCATACATCCTGAATAGATTTGCACTTTAGTAAACACTTTTACTTGATTTTTCCAATATAGGAAGGATTATTCCAAAGTTATAAGAATTTTCGTCCAAATTACAATGTATTGTTGTTTTTCAATATGATCTCGATTTAATTGAACACACTTATCCCAACGTGAAACTAGTCTTTTTAGACCGTGCCCAGAGAACTTCTTCGAAGTTTCTGCAATCCATCGATTTGCATATAGCGAGTTTAACCTCATTTAAGGATCAAATCGAACACCACATAGTGGTTCTTTGAAATTTGGAAACGGATGAAAATCATTACGAGCCAGATCTGGCGAATAGGGTGGATTTAGAAGCAATTACCAGTGCGAATCGTTTAAGACATCCTTCGTCCTTCGTACTGTATGGGGTGGAATAATATCTTGCATTCATTGCAGGAGCTTTCGGTAGATGATCCATAAAAATAATTCTCTCACAATCCCAAAATACTCGCGAGCGTTACTTCTTCATCCGACAAAACTCCACGCGTTTTAAGCAGAGGCCCTTCTTCTGGTTTACATCGTTCTTTCGACTAATTTTTCATCTCAGGATTGTAGTAAGGTGCTCGTTTTTCATCAATAATTATTAGCCAGGATTGATGGCCGTAACGTGCTAAACGCTCTTGATGGCATGTGTCGGATCTGTTAAGTTCTTGGTACCTAGCGGGTTGCAACGTTATTCAGGCCCCAAACATACTTTTCGCTTAAAAGCTGTTTATAAGTATTCAACCTGTTAACGTCACAAAATTGTCGAAAAAACGGTTTAAAGTCCGATTCATGAGTATATGAACTTCGCAGTACCTAATTTGACATTACATAGTTACTAAAGGTACTGTGAAATCCTTTATAAAGACTTTCTTCAACAAGTTCCTCATAGAAGGTTGCTTATTGAATTACAACTAGTCTAGTAAAGTTAACGAACAAATTTTACATTTAGAACTTCTTTAACCTAAGCTAAAACTAATACTTTTATGATCAAGATTGTCTCAGCGCACAACCGCGCACAATGCTCTGTTTCTGCACTTACATATACTGTGACTAAGGCTACGGTTACTATGGATGCGATTTCTGACGAAAATGTGTTCTGACGAGTACGTCCGAAATCCTCGTGAGAACAAGGCGTTTACACTGTGCGCGTATTCTGATATTCTGATAGTCAGTACGATTCTCCCGCTCAGCAAAGATAAATGAATTTCATGACTTTTATTTTCTTGAAAGTCCGTTAATGAAGTTATTGTTGTTAAATGGTGGAAAAACAAAGCATGTCAACCAGTTATTTTCTAGAAGATGCGTCTCATATCCCAAAAATACCTGTTCTCGTACACAAGACTGATCAATTTATCGTTATCCAGGGTGAAATAACCAAATTACTCGAAATTCAACCCACAAAAGCACCCAAAATAGACGCAGGTCGCACGAAAAAATCAAACATGTTTGAACGCTCAACTAGTTCTGACGACGTCGTGCATGTTCTGACGAGTTCTTCGCTGCCAGTCGCCAGTGTAGACACTCTCATTGGAAAACAGGCGTTTGTTTGTTCGGACGAATTCATCAGAACTCGTCAGAACACATTTTCGTCAGAACTCGCATCCATATTCCATAGTAACCGTAGCCTAACTCGAAAGGTTTGCACCATTCGAATGTTCTTGCAATTCTTACTTGGTCAAATGACTGGATTATTTCCAGTTCCTTGCAAATCGTCTTATTTCATCCGTAGCCCATATCTACCTTCAGGTTTTGATGTAATTGAAAGTTTTTGACGTAGCATGGAGCATCGACTATATTTCTCCGTACTTTATTCTGAAAGCATTGAATTATGTTGATATTGCTTTCGCTAGCACATCCCCGTAGTTGAGAGCCATATAACGTTTTAACACTTGCTGGTAGGTGATCAATCTGTTGTTATCTGTAGATTAGTCGGTAGTTTTTTTTAATTGTAGATCTAATTCTTCTGTTTACTTCTTAGTGTGTTCCTTCCCCTCAATTGTACATCTAGGGTCATCCCTAGATATTTGACGGTCTAGCATAAAGAACAATTTCACCATTCAAGGTTCTAGATAGTTCTCCAGTTTTTCGATTAGTAAATTTTTATAAACATAAAAGCAAATTTTTGTTATTAACCGATAGGTCGACAGCCCGAAAAATTGTTTAAATTATGCAGAGTCAAGAAGTGCTTAAGTCTCGATTCCTATCAACAGTTAACGCTTAGATTTTTAAATTTCACACTAGCTTTACGCCAAATCGTTTCATAACTGTCTTCCTCCAATATGATGGATGTCGTTACACTTGCCAACTCAAAATTTAAACTCGCCTAGATTTAATGTAAAACGTCGAATGTTGTAACGTAGATGTGTCTATGACTTTACTTTCTAATCGTTGTGATATTAGTTTACAGCGAATTGAAATATTCTTTTGATCGTTTCAAAGAGGATGTACCTCCAGCGTGTAGTTATTGGCGATAGCATATGACCACACCTAACTTTGAAATCTGATAGGCAGGGGTTTCAAAATGTCCCTGGAACCTAACATTTTACTAACATACAGGTTTTCAAGAAAATGAATTGTTAACCAGTATTTATTTACATTCAGCATCTTCAATCTCATGGACCTCTTGTGTATCTATTTCTACACCAACGCTAGTTTCACGAATAGTTATTCGCCTATCATCTTTCATAAGGTTCTTCACGGCAGCAACGTTTCTTTGGTTTTCAGACGTGCTCGTCGTCCATTACGTGGATCGCGTTCTAGTAACATCCTGCTAGCTTTCTGCGGACTCTGTAAATACTCCTAGCAGACGCTCAACAATTTCTGAAGGTTTGACATCCTCTTTAAATAAAAGGAAAATGATGGGGCTCTTCGTGATTTAGTCGCGTCTTCCATGATTGCAAAACCAGCGGTACAAAAGTACGTCTGTATCAGTCAAGAAGCTGAAGTATACTAACTAATATTGCGCGAAGTGACTACGTAAACGTATCAAGAATTATCTTTGACGGTGTGACCTATAAGTTTTATGCAATTGAACCTGAGGCCAAATTTCTACAACAATCGAAATATCGCTCGTACAATAGAAGTATACTCATTTACATTGCAACGTATGACTCATTAACTAGGTCGACCAGTGCGCCGCGGTCATTTCCGAGATCAAGCGTTATCAAATCCCATTTCACGGGAAAAAATTGCATGTTATCATCTTGCTTGCGTAACGTAATAGAACAGATCAGAACATTTCAACATTGATAACCAATATCTATTTTTATTTTTCTATAAATTAACATCAGAAATTAATTTCCTATCGGTAACGGTAAAATATTACCAGATTCCATCTTAATTTACAATTTCCATCACAAACGAAAGAAAAATATTTCTACAACTCCCACCTAAGTTTATCGTATTCTATCAACGTACCGCAAGAACAACAACCTAAACGTTATCGGTAGATCAAATTAGATTGTTTCTTGTATTTACAAAAAAAAAACCTAAACGGGACCGGAGTTTTTCTCTTTTGTTTTCTTCCGAGCTTATTCGGAAGGAAAAACAACGCTGATCCGATAGCGACTTTTACCCTTGTATCGCTCACAAAAACAGCGACGAAAATCCGCTTTCATGTATCAAAACGCAACCCCTACGGCGAAATTTGCGACCGAAAAGATATTTCTCGCTACCGAAGTTCGAATTGAACGACATTACAGATTAGGTGTGATATAAATAAAGTACCGTCGAAATAAAGTACCGAAGGCGGTCCTTTTCGAATTTTCTGGTGAAAGGACGAAATTTACGAGGTATAAATCCTAATAAGGGATGAGATTCGGAGATATAAATTTTTCTCCCGAGGTTGTTAATTAGAATAAATGATTAAGTGCTTTATCTTCTGTTCTAATGGCTACCAAAGTATAGAAATATATATACCTATACGTATTACTGACAAAAATTGCTATTAGTAAGGCATGCGTGTTTCTATGGTCACAACCTTATAAACTCACCTGCAAAATACTTCACCAATAAATACAACAAACCCGTAAATCTCGTTCGGATCGTAGAACATACTTTACCTCCTTTTTTTGTTTTCGTTCCTTAATTTACGTCTGGCTTTGTGTCACTGCATATTCGAAATGAACCGTTGTTTTCCGTTCGCAACATTTTCGTTACCACCCCTTTTACCCCCAATAGCCGCGATTATTTATTTATTTATCGATTTTTTACCACCGTGAAAACGGTTTCTGTCCTCTTGGCTTGTGAGAAAGGCACTGCTTACCTTATCGTGCTCACGCCCTCGTTCGAGCGCGTAGGTTGTTACTGGCTTCAAAACTCTTGGTAGAAAATGACACTATTTCAAGAAAAAGTCGGAAACGTGAGCGATACCCAACGCAGCAAACTGAAATCCTTCCAAATTCTTAGGTGTACTTAAAATTCTCAGACATTCTCATATAAAAATACTAGCACCCTATAACAACCTGAAAGAGAAAATAACGGCATCGCAGATAACAAAAGGAAGGACTTACTTCCAATTGAGGGAAAAGCACAACGCAGACTGTAGTTGGAGCAGCGAAATTGGCGAAGCGTTACTCCCAAATGCACACAACCATAATATTGAACTTCCCAGAGTCGAATTCCCGTGTATATCCTCAGCAAGCGAAAATGGAATAACCTACTCACGAGAAACCACCTGTTCTACCGAACGCTACAAGCCGATTCTTCACACGCGCATCCAAAAGGCGCGAGATGTATCAAAAGCTACGGAAATGGGGCGCCATCTATACCTTAGAAGTTGAGCGAGAGACCAAAAGTAACAATACCGGAATATTGTGACAAATCAATAAAGTGAAGAAAAGGATGGCGTGGGAATTTTCAGAGGTAGAAACTGAGCGACCCGTTCCAAGTGGGATTTCTATGCTGGTGTCAGCTGAATCCCTCCGACATCCCCGTCCTCATAATTTCTCAAGTAAAACCGTCAACGCGTCAACATCTAAGGTAGGATTGTATGTTTATCCTTTTGCTCTTGATTACCGCGGGAAACATCACGTCTTAGAAAACGCTGCGTTGTAGTATTTTTCATAGTGACGTCATTGATTTCAGACTCTGTGCTTTTAATTAAAGATTTGCTGTTTGGTTGAGTTGAGTTGAGTTCCTCACCCAGCCGAACAGGTAACTGACCTCGTCGGTTGAGTGGCGAAAGATGTAGACTTAGTAAGTACAGTTTCGACTATTTTCTTGATGCTTCTGAGGTTTCGGAATAAGTTCTATTCAGAGTAAATGGTGCTTCCATAGCTAACAAAGTTTGACAACGTTTGTCTCGAACTATCGCTTCGCTAACTCCAGACACACACCGTCAGCAGCTGCCTGCTCCCTAATTCAGGTTGCCCCAAAGATTCTGTTACGGTCCCCTGGTTTGGAGGGAGCACCAAGCGTTTTCCCGTTTGCGTGACGATATAAAAAATAAGAACAGGCTTTTCTGTTTTTATGCCGGTTTATTTAGACAGATAAGATTGACACATTTACAACATAAAAAATAAGAATAAAGAGACTTTGACTAAAATAATATATAAAATAAAAAAAATTACCCCTATCATAGCTTTCGCAAAAAATTCAGATACTTATTTCGGCAGCTGAGTTGTCATCCTCAGTGGAATACTGGGAAATTCAGTATCAGTATCAGCGAAGGACATTGCTTATTTTCGGTTCAACAGGCCCGAAAAATTAAGTGTGGTCCGACATATGTTAGACAAAGAACATGCTGCATGTCAATTGCAAGTTTAAAATTAATTACGGCGGTAGAAAATAATAGGGAACTAGATAGCTGCGAAAGTATATATATTTATAGAAACAAGGAGAGAATTATGAATGCAGATGGAGGACCAATTCCAAATTTCAAAAGGTATCAGCTATTGAATTAAATTTAAATTTCTGTAGGATCATTCAACTGTATTGTCACGTCACCTAGAGCATGAAAATTAGGTTAGAATTAGTATAAATACACGCTCCTGATGATGGGAGTTCAGTGTTAACAGTGTTTTGGTGTGTTTCAATGTGTGAGGTTCATTGTGCACTGCTTTATTGTTTGTACAGTGCTCCTTGTGTAGTGTTCGTCTTGGGCATTAGCCGGATTCGCTAGTAATATTTAATTCCCCAGTATTTCACTGAGGATGGCAAATTAGTTGCCGAAATACATATTTCCTATATATGAGTTTTATTTCAGGGTCAAATTTTTAGGATAAAAAAATGTATCGTAAATTATGGTTATATTGTGCATCAGGTACTTAACATGTGTTCTGTTTCTCGTTCTAATATGGATCCGAAGAATCGGACAATTATGTTTCTGACTTCGGAGAATTTAAAACACGTTTGTGGTTTTACGTTTCAAAATACGTTTTGTCCAAAACAGTTCAAATATGTTTGTCTTTGCGTTTGTTCTAAACATTTTAAATACGCTTGTCATAAACTTAGATAAACGTATATAGAAAAACTGTTAGTATGATATTGTTTTTAACATAATGTCTTTAAATCCCTAACAAATTCAATGTTTATTTTTCAATGCCCTTGTGGTTTCCTGTTTAAGAAGGGCATAGTAACATTTAACAATATGAAAGCGTGAAGACTGCAACAATATGAGCGATATCCCTCCACAAAGGCGTATAATCTTTGTTAAAAGGCTTTAAGAGAAGATATGCCTTAACATTGTTGAGCTTGGCAGTTGAATGTTTGTCTGGAAGGCACGTCCAAGCTCTCCAGGATAACGACTGAGAACCTTAGCTAACAGGAGGAATAGGCTTTAGAAAATAGCTGCAGTGTGTGCCTTTGCCTGAAAACGGGCTTTAGGGAAAGATATGCCCGAACATTGTTGTGCATGGAAGTCAAACTTAAGCTTTAGAGTTATATTTAAGCCCTCGAGGATGAAGGCTGAGGAACCCAGCTACCTTGTCAAGAGACATTTCGATCTACAATTTACAAGTTGCCTACGATTCTTCATACTTATACGAACTTTTATCACAGTTTATTCAAAGAAACTTACTAGACACGAATGTTTCCATTTACATGATCTCATCAAGAAATTGAGGTAAAAAACATAGGAGCATATTTTTTACTGGTGCAATTATTAGATTATGCTAATTGTGTACGCGATAATGTGAAATTTATTCGCATTAAATAGTACGATGGACGCCTTTTAAAGAGCAAAAAACTTTTGAAGGAAATTGTTTGATTGCTTTCCAAAATACTCGCCTTTAAAATTGATACACTTTTGCCTGCGCGCAAATTAATTCTCGAAAAATTTTTTCCACTCTGAAGTTGGTATCTCAAACAAGAATTGTTTTTCAAGCCTTCGACACCTTCTTGAGCTGCTAAAGATCGCTATGGTCGAATTTGGCTTTGACATTCGAGAACAGAAACAAATCGCAGATTTCTAAATTGCCACTTTTTCACGATGTCAAATTTTAAGTAAATAGTGATGACACCTGTAAAAACATAAAAGGCGCCCCTCGTAATAGGTAATAACGCGTATATAAAGTAAATTCATTAAGAGCAATCTTGTTAACCTCCACACAGCGTATAAATTATTCAAAGTTGATTGCATGCTAATCCTACGCCCTTTCAAAATCAATCTGTTGTCCAATTTCAACAATAGGATTGATTTGCATACCGAAATGCACAGACTTCGTCGCGATTATTAAAATATCGATTATGGTAAATTTCGGAATGAAATTTCGATAGGAGTAAAAGGTGGACATTCATTTCATTGAAACGATCTTATTTTTTATTTGAACCGCCCATTATTTAAGGATAATTTCTGTAAATTCAATTCGCGCATAGTTGTGATTACATTGATTTAGAATTTAAATTGTATATTTATAATGTCAAAGTTCAAATTAACCTGCGTCTGTTGTTAATCACGGCGTTGGTAGTAAATTCAGTATGTAGAACGCATGACCAGAACAGATTTGTTTAATATTTTTGAAAATTTATTGCGAAATCCGAAAATGAAAATACGTAAATAACGGTTTCGCAATTTTACAAAGAAACAGAGAATTCCATACATGCGCTATAAATTTTTAATTTTTAAAGTGCTCGTCACCTCGTATGAATTCCCTGTCTAAAATTAATTTTAACATTTCAACGCCCAAAACACCACGGAAACAAATGGAGATGATAGTAACGTGATTAATAGATATAAATTTTAATGATTTATATCTATTAATCACGTTACTATGATCTCTTCCGTACGCGGTTTTACCGCTAGGCCCCTAATCAAAATTTCATTTACGTCTAGGGCTGCCGGAATAAGAAGGAATCCTAACGGACTAGAGGCGATATTAAGATTGCTTCAATTGTCTGTCCGGTCTGTAATCCCGAACTTTGGAATGAAATTAGTCGCGTTCCCTCTAATTCGACTTCTCTGAACGTACTCCGATGCCCTTCAATCACGAATTGATAAGGCCTAAATCTCGCCGAATCAGTGGATAAAAAATGAGGCGTACACCGTCATTAGCTAAAATCTGGTTTGTGTAAAGCAAAATGCTATTTTCAAGAAAAGAAAGAAATATAAATACTAAATATGTATGTATATAGGTGGTTGTTCCAACTTGGAAGACAATTTCGGTCTTTAGATGAAAGAAAACGATAATTGAATCTGCCATGAATCAAGTGTAGCTAGCCGACCAAAAACGATCAAACCTGCTCAAGATTCTCTAGCGAAAAAGGTACAATCCTTCTTACTATTAACATGCATTTGCACTTAAAGAAGAAGTCGCTGCATAGCTTTGTACTATTTGTAATTCAATAGCTTGTAGTGCTTTTTGTACGGGGAATAATTGTAGGTAAAACGTAGAAAATAAATCTAAGGAAACTATGCCATCGGTTTCGATTGGTAAACATTAGATCAAGAACAATCCAGATTTTCTCTTAAGCGCCCCACACATTAAGAGGTTCCCTACAGATCGATGCCTGTGTTGGGTAAAATTTCTTAAGATCACATATACAGAACAAGTGAATAGAGGCAGTCATCTTTGGGCTGTCTGTTGCCCACTTATCCAGAAGACTGTAGTCTTAAACAAATGAAACCAATTGAAATAAATCTCGCCTAAACTCAAACCAAGCACGATTCTTTTGACCTTCGGGCGTTAAGCTGAGGCATGGTTGACTCTGAACTAATGGCAGTTGAAAACCTTATATGAATCGTCCACGGACTTGCACTTGTCCATTACCAGCAATCTATGATCTTAGCATAAACTACATATTTATGTCTATCCCATCACGATAAAATGCACGTCCAATATCTTCAGCTAACCTTTTGGTGCATGGCCAAAAAGCCCACGATACCCACTTTCTCGAGTATATTATGAGCAAGGCGTTTGCAAGCATTTTGCCGGAGCAATTTCTCGTTTAGACTAACATATGGTCTGCCATTTAATATAGAAAAACATTTACCACTCTTTGTTTAGTTTAAAAATTTCGTATCTTCAGAATATGGTTTTGCTTGTAACAAGAGAAAGAATGAGAAATGGCACCTACTTATAATAGGAATTAATAATAACCGCGTAGGTTTGAGTAGTACAATCACTGGATCCATTGATATTAAGTCTAGTAATTAGCAACATAATTCCAAACTTAGGAAAAAATTGGACGATACATAATACAACAAACAGAATGGGCGACCGGAAATGTCCACCACGTGATCAATTTTTTGTTGGCAGTATTGAGATGTTGGTTGCAACAAAATTTAACAATAACAATTAGGAACATACGTAACCCATAGGTAGCTGAATATGTCTTCATGCCAGCTTCACTCTCTATAGGTATCACTTCGAAAATAGGCCATAATAAAGCTGTCTTGTCCGGTGATAAACGACATCCTTTCAGTCAAAGACGACAGATGTATCACGAATGACAAAGCTGCCAAAAGAAGGAAATGATATGATTGAAAATCTTATAAAACAAAAATGTTCAATTTGGCGTCTTCAATATTACCAACTCAGGACACTTCCGGTTGCTCTCTCTGTAGTGTCTTAAGAGACGATGACGAACTAATAACACAAGCCTGCAAAATTTGTGGTTTTGTTAGCTACAGAAATGAGAGGGGATGAACCTCGTAGAGTTTTTGATGCTGAAAACGAATCTCGCTGCAGAAATTGTATAGCACGTCCGGTTTTGGAGTAACTAGATTAAATGGTCAAAAAAGGCCCATTTCGGTAAAAATTATGAATTAATTGTGGGGGATGGATCTATTTTTTATATCTTCTAAAACGACATTGTATAGTTCTAGTCTTCAACTAAAATGGATTTTAAAGCTGAAGACGAGTTCTATACGATGCCGTTTTCGAAAGTATGAACCAAATATCCGTTCCCCCACAATAAATTCTTAAATTTGGCAAAAATCGCCATTGTTTGACCATTTAGCCTAAAGTTGCTTCAACATCTGACGTCCAATACAATTTCTGCGGCTGCATTCGTTTTCAGCGTCTATAAATCAAAGATACATCTTCTGTACTTGCTGTAACTAACTCTTGCACGGCTGCGTTACCGGCAATGAAGACAAACTCCAAAAGCTTAAGCAAATATTCGGTGGAACAACCAAGGAAATATGAAGATGTATGTACAAAACACGACGTATGTGATGACCATAAGAGAGCTTGGAAGAAGAAAAATTTTAAATAGTAGAACAGCTATTCTAGAAAGCAGAAATTTAAACACGACTTTGGAAGAAAAATACTCGATCAATATAAAGTGTAGAAACCATATTAGACACTATAAAAGACGTTGCAATACATAAGCATAATAGATATGACAATCGTAAGAATGATTATAAGCATGTTCGTGCCATGCTACAGTTTCCAATTTTAAGCTTTCGGTAGACGCTTCTACGCTGGAAGTGCGTTATCCTCATTGCGGTTGTAGTGATTGCATCGCGATTGGTCGTTAATGAGATTTTATTCGATATCTCATTACCGAAGTGATTAGACCTATGTAAGTGGAAGTGTGTCGTTGGCTGCAGCTGCTAAATGTTCGATTATCTCTTTTAAGGACAAGTAACCGTCACTCTGATTGAGAAATAATTAATTAGTTTAAGTAATCAGCACATCTACGAGGAGTCCGTTTTGTAATGTAATCACACTTCTGGGGAAAAATAGCCACACACACAGTTAAATTTGCCACAAGAGACTTTATTCACCATCCGAAACCTTCTCCGGGTAAGAATTCTAAATGACCCATTACATCGATCGATCGTTCTCTTTCATTTACTGGAAACAAAGTCTGGGATTGAATCTCATCGTCCGGACAAGTTCTGTCCAACCATAATAGGCGTTATCCTGTGCGTCTCTTGCTCCACTCATCAAGGAGCGCCTTCAAATCACTTAGCACAACATAAGAAAGCAGCTTCAGGTAACGCGGTACCACATACATGGGCACAATCATCTTCTAAAATAGTGCTATACCGTACTGACGAGTCCCTAATAAGGACGAAACCGGCCTACGGTTGCAGTCCGCGATAAACAAAGCATAATTCTCTCCGTTGATAATTATTGGTATATGAAATGTAGGCTGCGGTGCAGTCCTTGCACAACTTTCAGTAAAAGTTGCCGAATAAATAAATCTCAGTGAAATTATTTATGTGATTTCGTAATTGTAAGTCTCTCCAAGCTCTTGAAACTATTTTTCTAAAACGATATAACTCTAAAAATGGAGTTTTAACCCGAGATAGCAATAAGTATGTTTAAGGCCACCTCCTGCTTCTGGGCCGACATATAGTATAAGAATCGAAATATAAATGCTTCTACACCGTCCCAAAATCTGACGGTTAGTGGAATAACGATATAACTTTTTTCGTAGTTCATACGAAAGGGTTTAGAGAGATAACAAGTATGCAAGACAGTTTTCCTGAGTCTGCATTGAATATTAAATTGCAGGCCACAGAGGCTAAGTAGATTGTTGGTACTGGGAAACTCACCTACAGATCTACGTGGTGAACATAGTAATTGACCGCATATTTTATCACCGGAGGCTATTAGTAAGGTACATAAGCATGTTGAATCGTTTCTGCGTAAAATCTCCCATTATAGTAGTCCCAAAGAAGTTCACTACCTTGACTTATTTTTAAGCGTTAAGATCGTAAGAAAATATGATCGAATTTACCTTCCAGGGGAAAATTAAAACCATTCATTATTTCAGCAAATGCCACAAAGATGTAAGAGACTACAAAAACTGGTGGCCCAATTACTACAAGACAACATGTCAATCTTGTGACCAAGCTAAAGAGAAATTTGCAATATCGAATTATAGGAGATTTAGTTATGACAGTTCTATACTTGGGTAACCTTAGTTATAGGTTTGATAAAAGAGTGGATGACGTGTTATCATTAAGTAGTATAAACAAGACTGACGCGCCTTGCACGTAAGTAGAGACAAAGATCGGTTTACACTACTTAGTGGTAACACGTCATCCACTCTAAAGGTTTTTCATTTTTACCTACTACGCCCGCATGCATGCATGCATGCAAACCAATTAACATAAGAAAGATGCAAAGATTTAACAACAAAGTTAAGAGTGGACATTTTGGAATTTTACTACCATATAACCTCATGGGGAACCATCAACGAAGGATTTGTAGATCGTTAGGAGTAAATTGTTTGTTAAGTTATATTATCCCTTAATTTTTCGTACGATAAATTATAATTAATCTGATCACCATCAAACTCTTGGAAGCTGTTGAGTACACTCCCGCGAAGATTACTGGCATAGTGGCATCAACGAATTCAAAATCAATTTATTTCATCAAGGTTTTCCAATAAAGAAACACCATGAGTTTCCATACGTGCAATACTGATCCTACGATAGGTGGCGCGCATGTGTCGAACGTTTTTGGCATAGTACAGATATCCTACGATAGGTGGCGCACATTTATACAAACAAATTCAATTCAATTAAATGTAAATAATGAGTTCGTGGGTGATGACTAATATATGTAAGTCGTAATACTGAATTTTTCCATTTATTTATTCAAGCGAATTTGCGAGCATCGTCGACAGTTACCGCGTGTGAGACGTGGAATAATTTATATTCATTGTGAACGTCCAATCGCCGCTCTCACTCAATACATTTACACACATTTTTTCATCGTGAGTTTAATCGATTTCAATTCTCATAATTTTTCGAATATTGAATTTTTCCTTTTATTTATTTCATCGTGAGTTTAATCGATTTCAATTCTCATAATCTTTGGAATTTATCATTGAATTCTAATTCTAATCCTACGGTAGGTGGCGCGCGTGTGACGAACGTTTTTGGCATAGTACATATATTATACGATAGGTGGCGCGCGTGTATACAAACAAATTCAATCCAATTGAATGTAAACAATGACTAATGATGAGTTTCAATAAAGATGGCACAATGTAAATTTAATGCTATCATAATGAGTTTCCCTTGATTTGCTTTCTTCTGAGGTCGCAGCAAACGCGCGACGGGTAAGCTAGTAATAAATATATTACAAATATGCCGCTGTGTCGATTAAATTAGTATTAATTATTCAAATTCAATGTATTTTCAAGGTTGACAGAAAAAACAGTATTCTTATACAGTTTGTGTCATATGACATTTCATGGTAAAAAATGTAGAAATTCTACTATATATTCTTGTAGAGGATTCAGCTGTCTACAAATGTGCAATGTATCAAATTATTGTAGCACAAACGGTTTTTTAATAAAACGCGTTTTTGTGGTTACCTCATATTTTTGCACTTATACTGTTTTTCCACTCGCCGATTCAATTTCATTTTTGTAAGCACTATTGTACGGGTTTAAATATATTTTGTATCGTTTACTTCTCACTTCGTTAAATTTACGAAACGTGTTAACGTGAAATCAAAGTAAATAGTACAAGGTAGTACGTTTGTATTCCAGCGACAAGCGACCGACTGTTAAAAACACAAATAACTCTCGTCGCGGAGAAAGACCGATCTGTGGATATAACGAAGAGCGTTGTTTTATTTCTTTCTTTTATCAAAAATAGTAGACACGAAACGATACGAACGCAAATAACGGACGGTGTAAAGTGTAAATAATGCGCAACTGTTGTAACCGGCAATTATTCGGTACAGCACAGATCTAAAAACAAATTGAAGTTTTACTCCTTTTTGGATACGAATTCGACGTTCGTAATGGAAAGACTTGTACAAAAGAAGCAATTTACTAAATGAATATAATAAAATACACAGTGAAAGCGTCGCAAGTACGTGTATCAAAAGGAAAGACGTGTCTGCCAAAGCCAAGTTTGTTAACTCTATCAAAGCTTGAAGTTCGGATAAACAAGACGGCCGCTATTGCAAAATTAATTATAAAGCGAAGTAATTATCTGTTGTTAACAGTAATTAAAACGGAACGATTTCATTAGTTCGCTATCAGCGCTAATCAAAATGGCGCTTGTTATTTTAAGTATATCCAAACAAAACAGCTATTGCAATTACACCAATGCAGTTATGGTGGAGGTTCCAGCCAGCTCATTCATTCATTCTTCTTCTTCTTTATGCTTTATTACTATTATGATTATGACTATTTTTGTGAACAGAAATTTTTATTTCTCGACTGCAATGTTTGAGATTGAGTCGTAATTTGACTTTGTTACTAATCACGCTCCGACTCCCCCTCCCCCTCCTCTCCTATAATGTTAATTCTCAAGATCTAATGGCTATTGTAAAGAC
Organism: Chrysina gloriosa; assembly: GCA_038088585.1. Lineage (NCBI taxonomy): Eukaryota > Metazoa > Arthropoda > Insecta > Coleoptera > Scarabaeidae > Chrysina > Chrysina gloriosa. The sequence goes on along the minus strand of CM076093.1, from coordinate 19,869,185 downwards.
CTATTTTTCTTAGAAATTACCAGCAGTAGACTTTATGATTGATGTGCGTTAGGGTATTGATATTGCAATTTGACAATATACAAAATCTTTGTGTATCAAATTCGGGGATTTGGAGTTAGTTGTTCGGCAGAAACGTGCGTAAAGTGCAAAAACAGAGAGAGGGTGGAGTAAACAAATATGAGTATCGTTAGTAAACAATGGGAAATCAAAAGAACTCGAAACAAGACAAAGTATAAAACGAGAATAGGTATTAAGCTCACCTGTATTCTGGACGGTAGTAGATACCGCAATGAAGAAAGTCCAGAAAAAGATGAAGCTATTGATGCTAGTTTGCTGGTAAATGGGAACAACGCAAGTGAATGGACTGATATTCGCAGACGATATGGCGTTGATGATAAATAGAGAGCAATACTTAAATACAAGTCATAGAATAGGAACTAGCGAGGATAAACATAAAAATCAATATGCGTGAAACAAAAACCATGATAATATCTAATCCAAGAAAACAGATGAAATAAGACTGGACGGGAAGAACATTGAGCTTGTGGATCACTTCAAGTACTTCGGTGTAAATATGGACGATAATGGGAAAATGCAAAGGGAAATAAGTAAAAGAGTGGGATGAACGGGAGACATATACAATACATATTTAGGAAAAACAGAAGTATCGGAGAAGATAACAACGAAACTTACGAAAAAGTGGTCAGGCACATATACAGCAATAAGTCATAGACTCAGAAAGGGACACGAATCCAGAATCAATGTAGTGGAAATGAGGTCTCTGAGTACAATAGTAAACAAAAGAAGAAAAGAAAAGAAACGAGATATACAGACGAAACCTAGAAGTGCAACCTCTTCTAAAAAACAAAATTACGGGAAAACAATTCAGATGGTTTGGACCTGTGTGCCGAGTAAGGTGCACCTTATCTTTCAATATGAAAATTTGGAATATTACGCCCCCTGGCAAAAAATTAAAGTTGCTTAAATACGTGGGCGATTCGTAAACGAAGCTTCGTTTCCACCTAGTGAACAGAGGAGTGGAGATATCGACGCAATCGGAGCGCTGCGGTGTAATTTGGTTCAATGTAAGTCTGGCAGTGCTAGTGAAAGAATCGTTCAGACATTCCCCCGTGCTATTTTGGTCGTTTAAAATGGCTGTTGCGATTGAAAATCTCACCGATTATGAACTGCGTACTGTTATCCGATTTCTGTGTGCAAAGACCATGAAGGCCGCTGAGAATCATCATGGACTTTGCTCTATTTATGGTGAAAATGTCACGAGTAATTGTGGGTCGAAGATGGTGCCGTATATTTCGAAAAGTACGCACTAATCTCGATGATTAGGAACGGAGTGGAAGACCAACTTTTGTGACGCAGGAACTTCTGGGTAATGTCGAAAATCGGTGATTCATAAAAACAAAACTGAGTGCTTTTTTCCCTCAAAATTTACGTACAGTTTTGTACGAGGTTGTTACTGAACATTTAGGTTGCCATAAGTTTTTGTGAACGGTGAGTGTCAAAACTTCTTACTGCACATCATAAACCAAAGAGGATGGGATCGGCACTGACTTTTCTGACACGGTACGATGTTGAAGTTGGACACTCCCTCAGGCATAACCTAACAGGTGATGAGATTTGAATCGCCTATGTCAATGTTGACACAAATAGACAGTCAATGTAGTGGAGTTACTGTAACTCATATATGAGGATGCCTTTAAAGTGACGACAAAGATTTTCTATGCGAAAAGTCATGGCCATTGTCTTTTGGGAGAACAAGGGCGTCCTTCTTGTAGACTTTATCGAACGAGGAACCTCAATAAACGATGAAGTCTACTTTGAAACTTTGAAGAAGGTCAGAAGAGGACTATTCTGAACAAACGACGTAGATTATTGAGTTCGGGCATCGTTTCTTTTTCATGACAACCCAAGTTCCATACCGCTACTTGCAGGGTAAGCTTACTGGGCAGTTTTAAGTGGAAGTGTTTCAGCATCCTCCCCAAACCCCTGATTTGGCTCTTTAGTGACTACTATCTCTTTCCTAACATGAAGAAATGGCTTGGATCACAACGGTTTGAGAAATTTTTGTTTAAATAACTTCTGAGGAAATCGACATTTTGAACTTTTAAACAGATTTTAAATCAGCTTATAAAGCAAAACATATCTCATTGAAGAACTAGATGGGTAAACAGAGAGAGAAGAAACAGAGAGCAAGGGTAGTGCGTGGAGCGAAATACGATACTTAACACACGGCACAAAACAATGTAACGACTAAATGTAATGACTAAAGTGCGAAACTCAACACCATCAGCCTTACACTTAATGGTACAAAGGCTTAAGATTAAATAAAGTCAAGTAAAGACTTATTCGACTTTTAGAGGTATCGATTAACAAAAGTTTTACTGTATTTTGATTAATATTTTCTGACAGTCATCCAATCATGATTTATCAATTTTAATTCCTTGTCACATTATTACTTTATACTATTGCATAATTCAGTAGTCTAACACAATATTTTCGATGATATTTTTCATTGCTTTGAATCGTATATATGCACAGATATGTATATATACAGATTCATTCGGAGGTATGCAAGCGACCATCATCGATTTCGATTCATTTCGCATGCAGTTTGAATACCTAAAGAGGGACACGACCTAGCGAAGTAACTTTTCTGGTTTTGTAAAGTCGGACGATGTTCCCCAGGGATATTTTGGTTAGGCCATAGCGCACCGAATTCGTCGACTTAAGGTCTGGAATTCGAGTTATATAGTTAAAGTGATCCCAAATATTCCGGGGTGGTTTAATCCGGGAAGCTAATGTTTGCGAAATATGTAAAGCGCAATATTAAATTAAGGCGAAGTTTCGGTTCAACTTTATGAGACGAAACTGAATAATTGGGATGGGTTACTGCAATTCTTCCGCGAAGGTACAATGAGGTTTGTGCAGATGTTACTATCGGCGTATAACCCCTAGAGAGGATATTTATTTATTTATTTATTACCATCATGATCTAATCGGATTTTTAGCGATTACTTGCCGTACTGTTAGTTGACATTGAAAAACGCAGATCAATACATAATATAGCAGACTAGAAAGTTGGAAAAGAAAAGAAAAAATGGAATGAGATATTTAGAATGGAGCATATTAGAAAAGTATGGATAGGTAGAAATAACAACCCACAGGGAAAATATAGCCGAGATAAGTCAAAGGAAAGATGGGAAGGAGTTTGGAATAGAACAGATTGACAGTTTAAATGAAACAGAACGAGAAGGGAAAGAAAGTGGTATCTTCTCTGAATCGACTTTACATATGCTAGTCAGTTCATCATTTTAGCTATAAAAATCTCTTACCGAGTCCTTACATTTAACAATGAGATATTTAGATTGCGGGTGGCCAAATAACGAAAAGAAGAATGAATACAAAAAGTAGAACATCTACATAACCTTACAATGAATAACCTACAGTCAGGTTCATTTGTTAGGCAACTTTCACGGAATCGCAGAAGTGGTATACCGTACTGAAGAGTGTTAATAAGAACGAAACTAATCTACGGTTACAGTCTGCCATTAATAAAGCACAATTCCTTCCGTGATAATTATTGCAGTAAAATATTGCATATTGTAGTATGGTAATATTCCATTAGTAAAATTATCAATAAAAAGATGTAAATCTTATAGAAGGCATTTTTTAAGAAATAGAAAAGCGTTGTAAACATACCACACACATACACTTGAAACATTAAAAATCTAGAATTCCAAATTGCTATAACGACGTGCCGAAAAAAAGAAAGTTTGTTTATGACGACGGTATGGGATGGTCGACGAAAAAGTCAGATAAAAAGTTACACAAACTACCAGGGTTGAAAAGAAGCAGACCACATCAAAAAAGAAGTTGTGGTTTACAAACGACGAACAGACCAAAGAAAAAGAAGTGCAGTAAAAGGAAAAGACCAAAGAAAAGAAGTAAAGAAAGAATTAAAGAGGGAGGCAGAAGTTAAGGATTAGAAAACAAATTACACTTATACACACTAGGTAATATATTTTGATTGTATTGTTCAATATTTTGTTAATATAATACTAAAATTTTATAAATATTATTTGTAATAAATTTTGCTTTCTATAGAATTAACTAAAATTCATACTACAATATGCAGTGTAGGCTGCAGTGCAGCCGTTGCACAACTTTCTGTGAAAGTTGACTAACAAATGAACTTCACTGTAGGTCATTCATTGAAGAGTTATGCAGATGTTCTACTTTTCTATTCATTCTTCTTTTCGTTGCTTTATCATGTGTTTCCTTTGTAATTGTAACTCTCTCAAGTATCTTTTCAAACAGTTTTCTAAAAGAAGAATGCAATAAAGATTGGGAGAGATAAAATTCTACGGAGAAAACGCAATCCAAGTAGGTCAAACAAAAAATGGGAAGCAAATTCAAATTAAAAATTCAAATAAATCAGAAAAAGAAATATTTTGAATTGCTCACACAATTCGCGTGTACGTTTCAATATTTTATCGTACATTCTTCTCTCTCAACCTGTTCCTATCCACTCCTGAGTATATGTAGAGAATGCGTAAGAAGAAATTGAATTAAAAATGAGAACTAAACGGAAGAAAAGGGGTAATAAACTTGGACTTGGCACACTAAATGTATGGACAATGTTGATAACTTAATCAAGCAGCAATCGAATTAGACAAATATAGAGTAAAATTGTTTGCTGCCCAAAAGATCAGATGGAAAGGACGAGGAACAATAGATAAGAAGGACTATAAATCTTGTTACTCAGAAAATCAGAAGCACGGGGAATATGAGGTGCGGTTTGTGATCATGAAGAAATTGAAAGATACAATATTAGAATTTAATAACCAATAGACGATAGAATAGCCTACATTCGAATAGAAGCCACAGTTTTCAACATGTTATTTTCAAATATATACGTACCAACTTAGAGTAAGAAGGAAGAAGCAAAAGAGAAATTTTATCAAAAAATGGAAGAAATAGAGAAATTGCCAAAGGAAGACACACTTGTCTAAGAGATTACAACACTCAGATCGAAAAGACAACAACAACGTATTAAGGGATAAAAATATCTGGAAAAATATTATACAAAGATGGAGACACAAGACTATTATAAAACCAGTTACATTATATTGCGCAAGAACCATGACAATAATGAACGAACAAGAAGAAAAATTAAAGATTTTAGAACGAAAGATATAAAGAACCATACTAGAGCAAATCAAAATCAAAATAACTGATGATGAGTTCAGAACGTGTATGAACTTTGAATAGTTACGAGAAACTGGTGAGAATTTAGTTACAAAAATTAAAGAACAACGTGTAAAATGGTTTGGAACACAGGAGAGAGGACGACTAGGAGGTAAGGCAAAACAGGTTAACGTAGCTACAAGGAGTCATAGCAGATCTTAACGAGGCCCGAAGGAACGAACGTTGGAAGTGCAAGAGATAGGAAGAAGTGGAACGACATATGGAAAAAGATTTGAAGTAGTAGAGAATATAGAATGATCTTCCCTGTGGTATAAATCTTGAGAGCTCTACTGAGCAATGTTACCCCTCATGAGGTGTTAACCACTTTACTATTATTATTATTAAGAGATTTAGAAAATTTCTGATAAATTTGAAATGTTACATTTGGCAAACGGGTTAACGAATTGCTGGAATGTGGAAGGGAGTATTGAAGAAGGCTTGGGATTCGGGCATGAGCCCTTTGGGAAGAGGTACTGGAGGAAAAGAAAAGCTGGCGTAGGTGAGGTTTCTGGCCTCCCAGAAAATTTTTCTTCGCCCAGGATGGCAGACTTTAATATTGACTTTAAAGACAAAATAAAATAGACGTATCCCACCCTACCCCTTTAGTACATCCACGCATATTGTATTGTAGATTAAGAATTTTGAAATGAACACATGTTTCGGATACTTTGGTCGCATCTGCGTTCTGCGAGGTAATTACATATATGTATATTTATAATCTATACGCATATAACGTCTTTTTTATCAATTTCAGTCGCACTGACATCAGTAATTCATACAGTTTGATAATTTTAAATTTCTGACCCGAGCATTGTGCTCCGTATCGTATACATGACTGGTTATTGCACAAGTTGAGTCTAAAATGACATGAGATAGGCAAATGGGTTTTTCATTAATTTCCACCAAGACATAACAAAAAACTTCAAACATCCCACCTAGCCGAAGACGCTCATCGGACCTGAGAAGCAACCGCTTACAATGACAAGTGCGTATACAGGGGTGTAACTGTCTAATTGGTTAAAAAGTTGTCCAAAGGTAGATCACTAAAATATATTCAATATTTGCTTAATAAACGTAGGGCCCTAAACGTACCGTTCGCAAGATATTTGTAATTACAGTTTTGAGTGCGGCCCTGTTATACAATTGTAGCGAGTTTCTAATACGATTAAGGATCGGATCATTGATCGAGTAAGCATAAATAATTTATGAATAAGCCGTCTACGTTAAATTTCCGAATTTTTTACACTGCTTGCTCGGTACATACATGTTATCTATGGTTTATTAATAATTTTACTTTAAACATTTCTACACAGTAATCACATAAACATATTATTGTCAAACAGGTCTAACGTTAGGCATTTCTCGTGAAACTTTCTTTGTTTCCTTCAGTTTATATTGTTTACCAATAAATAAATCTTTTCGAAAAAAATATTTTTATCATTACCAGTAAAAGATCGTCGAACTTTTCAAATGTTTTTATTGTAAAATATGTCAAACATAAAATCTGAATAAACCGGCATAAAAACAGGAAAGCCTGTTTTTATATCCCCAAGCAAGCGGGAAAACGCTTGGTGCTCTCTCCAAACCAGGAGACCGTAGCAATCACATTCACTTATGTTATTCTATTGAAATTTATATTTTCCTGTATACATTACCGTATCATTTTACTCTTAGCATAGACATACATACTTAAGCTTACTTGTTAGCACAATTTTTTTATTTATTATGAAGATTTATGTAAATAATAATAAACAGTTTTTAAAGGTTAATGGTTAAAAGTCTGAGATCATCGGAGTGTCAGCGGGGACGAATAAGCAGCATTGGGTTTCAAGTGCCTCGGCCATCTGCTCGTTTCCCTGTGACATTTTTATTAAAAACAGCTAAAACTAATGTTTTGAAAACTACTCCGATGAACCGGATGCTCAATATGGCAAATTGTTACTTTAGGGATATTTTTCCTTAGTTCTTGAGTTCTGTATTTTTGTATATATTTTTTAAATTTTTGTTTTGTTTTGGAATTATTTCTTTTAATAATTATTTTTCTATTTACATTAATATAATCAATTTGAAAGAAGAAAGAAATTAAACATAATCATTCAATATTTAGGGATTTCTGTGCGTACTTATAAATGCAGTTACGTGTACAGTTTGACTAGTCAAAATTTATGTTTCAAGTACGCAATGCGCACCTGAAACGGGCACTAGTGCGGTAATCTAAATTGCACAAAACTGTTTTACGCATCATCAACGACCTTGAAACTCCAACTTTGACTTGCCAAGCTGTAATATGTATGAGTGTACAATTAACAAGAGATTCTAAGTTTATAAGATGAGATTGTCTATAAGAAATGTTGATTCTTTTTAAGCAAATTATTTTAAGTACCTAATACTCATATCCCCTTACCGTCTTAGTTCTTTAAAAAGGCTTCGAATACATATACAAGGTCATATAGAGGAGGGAGGAATCCTGGATACAGCCCTGTATACACACATCTTAAAATGATTCAATGCTTACATCAAAATATGCAATGTCTACTTCACTAACGATCTCTTACCACCTCAAGTTGGAAAAACTATTTAAATGTACCTATACACCAACCCATCATTTCCAAATCAACCATGTTTAGCTGAAAATTTTCGAAAACTTTCGGTAACCAGCTGTGTAGGAGCACCTAATTACGCATTTACCGAATCGGTGACGTCCATATTCTTCGTACTATCAGACGGTGTTCTTGCACAAATCTGTCGGGAATTTAACCTCTGGCCCAAACACTCACGCTGCGCTTGCCGGATCGTTTCTAGTTGTTCTACACTTCTTCTTACTTCCTGATCATTTTGTTCCAATTCAGTCTGTATCTTGGGGAGTCCTAAGAACCTAAACTTTCCCTCTGTGGTTTTCCACCTTCTTGAATCTCCTGTCTAAGGAGCCACATAGCAAAATTCCAAGCCGTTGTTCAGATCTACCTTGAGGATTTGGTGATTTAGTTTGTTTCCAAATTTTAGTTTCGCAATCTATTGTCGATTGCCACTGTTAATGACAGGTATCTTAAAATCCCCTGGTAGAGGAAGAAGTTAGGGTTGCTTGAGTATAAGTAAAGAATTGCTTTCCATTCGGTAAGATATGGTTTTTAAGGTGCTAGCCTCGTTAATAGGAATGAATGTGTCTCGAAACTAATGAAAAATTATGGGGTAAAGGGTTTACAGGTGTTAATGTCCTGACTTCAATGTGGTTTAAGATCTTAAACACCAAAATTATAACTATTTGATTTCACGATACTGTAACTTTTTACTTGCAAATTTTTGCTTGAATATTTCAAAGAGGTGAAGATGCAGGCATTGGGTTATTGAAAAATGGAAAAAGTGGTCTTATCGGAACTTCTATTATTAGTCGACATGGCAATAATAACAGACTACAGAATACAAATACAGAATGTAATAAGTGAAGAACTAAAGAACATCAATATGAAGATAAATGTAAAGAAAACAAAAACAATATCAAATTATAATAGAGGTTCAATGCATCGAACAAGTAGATAAGTTCCAATACTTAGGATTTACAATAGAAGACATTGGAACCTTAGATATGGAAATAAACGACAAAATAGGAAAGGTGGCAAGAATATATAACTCACTAAAGTCAATATCCTTTAATAAAAGAAACATACCAAAAGAAATAAAAGTGGTAGTAGTGAACCCGATACTTATATATGCTAGCAAAGTCGTGGGCATTATCCAGCAAAAACAAAAGTAAAATAAATGCAATAGAAATGAATTCTTAAGGAAAATAGAAAACAAAACCAGACTGGACAAAATCAGGAACGAAACAATCAGAAGAAATCCTAAGATAAAACTGGTACTAACGAAAATAGAGGAAAGACAAAGGATGGTTGGGGCATATCCACAGAATATCAGAGAATTCCAGTCAGATAGTTATAACTGAAGGGGAAGACCGAGAAAGATATGGCGGGAGGCTGTGCAGCAAGGGGCATAAGAAAGAGGAATACGATGGGAGCTAGTCAAAAACTTAGCACATAATAGGATAACATGGAAAGAGATGGTTACCTCAATTCGCCTCAACAGTCTTACACCTCACGGTAGAAAGATTCAGGATTAAAAGGAAGAAAATTTCAACAAGTTCTTAAAACAGCTTGTTACGATTTTCGATCCTAATAATTTATCAACTGAATCGTTCCGACACCGCCGTCATCTCTGACGTAAGCCTGGAAATTTCAAAAGGCGCACGAAGTCCTCACCTCCTCGAAAAGTTTAGGGATAGACGCGGATTTGAACCGACCAAAACTTATCAATTTGAGAGACGAATCTGTCGGAAACTTTCGCTATATTATATCGAAAGGATCTAATTTCCGTTGCGACCTATTTTCTAATAATATCATATCTACCCGGAACTTCCCGCGTCACGTCGATATCTTTGAAGAATATTTTTCCAACTTTTTCCCCAATAAAACTTATTTGTATGGATATCTCATTACCGTTATTATCGATACAACAATACATACAGATCTTATGATGATGATATGAGCTGTGAAATACTCTACTTGAAATTGGTATCTCGCCAATGAGAACGGAACGATGAAATTTCTGTCAATCAATAGAATAAATTTGCATCGAATTTGGGGTTGAAATATTGGAAATATCGTTCTGGTGATTGCAGGTAATCAAATATCGAATTATGAGGAGACACTCGCAATTTCGAAATCTTGAGGGACTAATGGAGACGCCTATCGAAAAATAAATCGCTTGGAAAAATAAAATGGAGAGCTCGAAAAATCGATTTAATTAAATGAGATTCCGCAGTCAAATGATAGCGAAGAATTTAGTTGTCTAAATAACCTCTACGAACCGTAAACGTCTTTCGTAATTTACGTTGGCGTTAAAACTTCTAAGTTTGTTTTAGAATATACTTCAATTGTATCCTATTTTCAGTCCAGGATATTTCAATGTATTATCATGTAAATAAAGGAAAACGTTAAATTTCCTATGCCCAACTCGCTTACCTTCATTTTCTCTATATAATTTATAAATCAATTTCAAAAGCATAATTTTTTTAATTTGGTGCTTCATTTTTGAGAGCCAAGGGCACTGAATCGCAACACATTAGTAATTTAAAGAGTTTTTGTCGGATCCGATATCGACATCCTCTCTTAATTTTTGATTGCATTCTTTCTATTCGTTAAAGTGAAATAAACAACACGTTTTCATCATTAAGTGCGATTTCTACCTCGATATTCTATGTTCGCTTTAAATTACTATCTTCATCGATGAGACCGAAAAGTAAGAGTGGCTTTTCTTCTTTAATATCATCTGCAGAATTCATGAAATATTACACTTTAATCAACCAAAAACAAGATAAATCATAACGGGGCATTGACACAACGTGCCTTTAAGTTTTGTCATATATTTTTCATTGGTTAGAAAGAATTCGGACGATTCACTTTTATTAAGTAGAGAGTGATTCGTTAAGAGTTCCCAAATTTAAAGAAAAACACCGAAAATGTTAAATATTAATATATTTTTATATAGTATAATGTAGTTTAATTAATTACAACTATGTATGAAAGACTATATCCTGAAAATGACCCCCATGGCTCATTGGCATGCTCTAATGCGTTTGTCATAATTTCCAATAACATTGTAGCATAAGTCATGGTCTAGGCTGTCAATTTCGCGACGTATCTTTTCCATAAGGTGTGTAATCATTTGAGGCTTATTTCTGTAGATTTTGTTCTTCAGATAAGCCCAAAGGAAAAAGTTTGCATCAGTTAAATCACATGAACGAGGAGGCTAATTGTTACTCCCGCTTTTTGAGATTACGCGGCCTAGGAAAGGCCTTTCGAAGTAAATTCATAAAGTGAATGTTTCTCTAGCTGTATAGCTGGTACCACCGTTTCGTTGGAACCATAAGTCATCAGTGTCCAAATCTTCTAATTGGTCCCATAGAAAGTCGGTTCACATACTCTGAACAGCATTTATTGTAATCGCATTCTCAGCATCATCTTCGAAGAAATACGGGCAAATGATGCTTCCATACCAAATCCTACACCAAACAGTCACTTTTTGGGAAATCTGTTTCATTTTCGATAATCGCTACGGAGTTTTTTGTTCCGCAAATACAACAATTTTGTCTGTTGACGAAACTATTCAGGTGGAAATGAGCTTCGTCAGTAAAGATAATTTTCTTCAAAAAGTCATCATCTTGTTGAAGCATCCATTCTGCAAATAGACGACGCTCTTGGTGGTCTGTTTGCTTCAATGCTTGAAGCAATTGCATTTTGTAAGGATGCAAATGCAAATCCTTATCCAAGATTCGTTGTATAGTGGATATAAGAACATTCACGTAATGCACGAAATGTAATTTTTCGCGAACAGCCATCTTTATAATAGGCCTTAATCATATTAACCCGTTACTAGATTATGTATTGCTCCATTATTATTTTTGTGCACGTATCTAGTTTGTAAACATCTCTTGATAGATGCAATTATCATTGACGTAGAGATTCTTAACAAATCATCCTTCATAAGTGGCCAATCTCCAGACATTTTAGAACTATCGAAACGACATGTTTCTGTCGAGAAATTCAATTTTAATTCTATATTTTCCATTGATTAGATAGAATCGAACAATATGTTTTTATTCTTAATTGTGATATCTATTCTTTTTCATTTAAATCAAGATTAATCAACTTGTGATTGTTTTCCTTTTTCACTTTCTTCATCGATCACAAAGAAATGGATTAATGCTTTTTATTAATAACTACTGCATCACATATAGCACTTCGATAAGACAAGAATGAAATAAGTTACGACGTAGTATCCATCCACCCTCTCTTTAGTTTCCGCCATACATTTCTCATTGGTTAGAAAGTATCCGGGGGATTCACTTTTATTAAATGTAACTGGTCGATTTCCTGACAAGTTAGTGTTACTAAAGCAAAATCTACACTATTTCTTCTCCTTAATCGTATATTCTCCACTAGCTAGAAAGAATCGATTAATAGGCTTTTATTACTAATTGTAATTTATATTATTTCCCATTTAAATCGAGATGATTTGGTTATTTATATCCAGTGGTTATTAGGGATTCATAATAATAATAATAATAATAATAATAATAATAATAAAATTTATTGCTTATGACCATAACCATATGATATTAGCATTGTCAAAAATTACATATATGTAAAGGTATATGAGAAACAAACAAAAAACAACTAACACAAAGCATTAGGTAGCGTATGCTCATCACACATTAAAACAATTCATTAAAATTAAAAAGACATTAAAAATTCCTCATAGGAATAAAAGCATTTTTGGAGTAAATAAGTCTTTAGAGAGCTCTTATATTTATTAAAATTATCGATATTTTTTATTTCGTGTGGCAGCTTGTTACACATTTTTATTGCACGATATAGAGGAGTTGCCTCAAACATTGCCGTCCTATGTCGGGGTATACATAAATCATCTGATCCTCTAGTTGTCATATTATTATAATATGTAGAGTTCCTATCCAACATGTGTATATTCTGACGCGCCCAAATTCCAAGCTCAAGCAAATAGACAGCTGGTAGCGGTAAGACACCCAACAGTTCAAACAATGGACGACATGGCGTACTTGCTCGTTTATGCATTATGCATCTTATAATTCTTTTTTGTATTTTAAATACTCGAATAGATTTGCTGGATGCACCCCAAACTAGGATGCAATATTTTATTGTGGAGTACACATAACCAAAGTAAAATGACATTAGGGCTTGAGTGTTTGCTGACTTCCGCAATTGAACAATCGCGTAATATGCAGAGTTAAGCTTTTCGACTTTTCTCCGATGTGTATATCCCAGGACAAGCGACTATCTAAGTTCATTCCCAAAGATTTAAAACAGGGCACATTAGGTATAGATTTACCATCCAGTTTAATGTAAATACTTTCGTTAACTTTGTTGTTATAATATATTGTAGCAGTCTTGCTAACATTCAAATCCAAACAGTCATGTGATGTGAAAGTGTTGAATGTATGTGTCTGAATGGTTACAATCTTTTCTATCTTTTAATCGATGCTTTTCATAATAATTAATAATTTTATTTCAAGTTCCATTTTTTTATTCCCTTAAACGTCTCTGGCTGGAGTTAAAATAAGAAGCTAACACCTGTAGGGTAATAAAATGTTTAAACGGTGGTGTGCGTGGAATCGCAAAAGTATAAATCGAACCCAAAAATAAACCGAAGGTCATTCGAACATAAATATCCATAACCCCAACATTTACTGTGAATTTTGATATATTGAATTGTAATAAATGATAAATTTTCTAATGGTAATTAACCATTCGAGTATTACTATACTGCAATATACTCGAGCTTACATTTGTCACTCCATTTATTTTGGCGAATTAGAGAGAGACTGCGCTATCAGTGTTTATTACATAGACAAAATTTCCATAATGATAAAATCTTGCAGAAAATAATTTGAACATCTTGGTAGAATTATAAATTATGTAAACTTTTGTTTTATCTTCACATCCTACTGGACATATTTGGCTATATAAGCTGTCCGTTTATCAAACACTTCCGGTCGGGTGTACAACATTTTGCTGGTGCCGATTAAACTAGGATTAGATCACCAACTCACAGTACGCACATATGCATAAACTGCGCTTCGCATTTCTCCGCCAATGGGAGAACAAGGCGTGTTACCTATGTGATGCATTACCACTGATCTCCGTGTGCACCACCGTTGTTCATGGTAACAAAATCCGTTGTTATTATTAATTTTAATGACGTAGAAAACGCTCCCCTTTTCATTTTCGATTGTTCAAAACTAAAAGTAACACTTAATCTCGAAACGTTTATTCGCTTCTCTTCTTCACGTAACATGAACGTAACCACAGAATAGACACAAGCGACAAAGTTAGAAAATCTTGTGGTCAATTTTGTATGCGCATGGCCGGGAACCATGTTTTAAATACGACGAAAGTGTTATATTTGGCTAGCTTCATTAATGTTATTATTCTGGGATGGTGTGTGCATATTGAAATTAACATATACGGTTATTGCTCTGTATCACTGATTGAACTTTTAGCAAAAACTATTCTTTTAACATATTCAAAACTTTAATATTTTTCAATTAATACGAACACATGTGCACCTTTCGTATTTTCAAAATGGCGTTAGCTAACTTTTGAGCTATTTCGTGGACATTCAAATCGACCACATGAACATTAAAGCTGCCAACATGCCTTGTCGCTTCTGTCTATTCTGTGACGTAACTAATTTCTCTCACGACTAACTTCAATTCTCAGTTCCCTACCAACCTGGCAAATCCTGCCAACTTCAAATTACGCGGAAAATTTTAACTTCTGAATACTGCAGTAATATATAATTTTTGTTTCAATGTGGAGGTGATACCTAACCAAAGTCTACGATAAGCTTATTTGGTTTTCTATTGAGAATAGTCTTTCACTTGTTCAAACATGTACTCAAAACATTTTAAAAATTAATTGTAGTAAAGATTACTGATTATGAGTCCACTTGCTATTTCTGATAGAATTGATTTGCGAACAGGTTCGTGATATACACCCTATCATCCCTTCTTGTTATTATCGTGATATTACGATTAATCAGTGACTACCTCGCAGCAATCATTGATACATTCAATTTGATAACCAGTAGCTTCCATCCAATTAAATTTTACGCAAAATAAATTTATTTAACAAAAGCAAACATCGATGGAATAAAATTCCTGATCAACATCCGTTCCTCATTTCGAATTCGCTAGCGTAATATGTGACCCGATAGAGTTGTTCCCTAATTTAGGAATCGTAATTATTTTCCGCCCCGGCGGCCATTAACTAAACCCATTTTCCCGCGGAATTGATGCATTTAAACCGGCCCGAATATCTATGTAAACTCGATTCCCGCAGAATTGGCGTCTCTCGTTTCAACGTTAATTCGTCGAATTATGCCCCAAATGCACCATTCCCTTATCGAAACAGGACATGTCACGTAAAAATTCCCATTTCCAATTAGAAATTATCACCGATAAGAAGGCGCTTGCTGATAAGAATATCCTGAGTGTTCACGACTAATTACTTAACAACTTTTATCTTCACTTATTCAATCGCTTAAAGTATCTGGATTAAAAGAATCGTTGAACGTAAAAAATGTAATTTCAAAAGTGTATGTAAATGAAACAACGTCTGCATTTGTTCTTTGAGATAGCATTAGAAGTAGATCCATCGACAAAGAAATACTCGTCGGATTTCCCGTCTGTTTTCCCCATAGTAATATTCTGTACATAAATGCCTCTTGAAAGTTACTGGAGTTGAAGTTAACTCGCAATCGCTCTTGAGTGCAGTGCTCTATTTTTTACAACAAAGCGGTAAGTCCTTTAATATAAATCTATTATTGTTCGAAACTTGTGAAAATGCCGTCAGTTGGATAAAAGTTTCGAGTATTGGTAGCACCACCTGCAATTTGGGTCGTGCATTCGAAGGAATAGGAGATTACGATTTTCTGGGTAGGTGAGAGTTCGACCTTATAAAATTTTGTGTATCTGATAATCGTGTTGCTTCGATAGTTTAAAAGTACAATCTCGGACAAACTATTCTTTGTAAGAGATGCTGCGAGATTTTTGTTCAACTTTGGTGGATTAATCTGCCTTTCATTGTCATATGTAAGCGCGTGGTGTAATGTACCAATACTACGAGAAAACGTTCTAAAGATTCTAAAAACTTTACTATACTTTTTTATTTCGTCAATCTTTATCAAAGTTAGTTTTTCAATACCACCTCCTTTTGATTGGATGCACTTGTCCCAACGTGAAACTAGTTGCGTTCAAACCGTCCTCCAAGAACATATTTGGAGCCTCTGCAGTTCACCTATTTATAACAAGTTTTACCTCGTTTAAGGTCTCAAATCGAACACCTGGTAGTGGTTCCTTTAAATTTGGGAAAAATCACTGGAGATCTGGCGAATAGGGTGTAAGCATTAATTTCCAAACCAACTGAACTGGACGTGCTTCTTCTTCTGCTTTGCGCAATTGTTTCGGAATTGAAGTAAGTTGCATCAGTAGTTATTATCAGTTATCAGAATTGGTCACCGTACCAGAAGCTCTGGAAGTTGAGGACACGTGTCGGATTTGTTGTCTTTCATTTCGGTCTCAATAGCCTGGATAGGCAATACGCTGAAATCTTCAGGCACAAAAGTTCATGTATACTCTCATAAACCTGTAATGTACCTATTCCTACACTAACACTCATTTTACATGTAGTTATTCGCTTATCATCTTTCAATAGGTTTTCCACAGTAGCAACCTTTGTTTTCTATCACAAAGGTGCCGGCCATCCACTGCGCAAGTCGTCGTCTGGTGACAGCTCTGACAGCCTTAAAAGGACCAACCCATCGATAGATACTGTTACATTCTGCAGGTCCTCCAAATACACCTTGCAGATATTGAACCATTTATAAAGATTCCACACGATCTTTAAGTGACAAGAAAATGCCACGATTTAATTGCTACTTCAATGATTTCAAAATTAACGGTGCGAATATATGTCTGTATCAGTCAAGTAGCTGAAGTATACTAAGGAATTTCGCATGGTATAGGTCCATATTCGTAGCCAATAAGATTTACGAAATTAAGCTAGAGCAAAATTTTTTCCATTGGTAATATCCCTTGTATTTTCTCCTAGTTCTCCGAATCATCAGGATGCGGTTTTTGATATGCCGTTGAAAATCATGGTTACTACCATTCTAATGTATTCATTGGTGCTGCATGGCTTCCTATTCTTCGTAAAATGGAGCTGGAAGAATGGCAAATTCATTTTGTGAAAGATAAAACTGTGAATCCAAACATCTTCCATTCATCGTGTCGAAATCACAGGTAATTTTTGGCTTTCTCTAATGAAATTATAAACTCACCATTCAGTCACTTTTAACTCTTTAACGGTTCACTCGATTTTTCGTATTATTTGCTTTACGTTATCCACATACGATTACTCCAAAGAATTTTGACTATTTAATTTTCTCATAACTTTCTTCTCGATATCCATCATTCTCACGAATGGTTCCACAGCACGTTTGTCTTCTTGAAGCGTTGAATGCTTACCGACTATACATAGTTTCCCTTTTTCATCACATCTTTGAAAAATTGAAGATTCTTGTGAATATCGGTTAATTCGGATCGTCTTATGGAGATTGCGAAATCCATATGAAACTCGATATAACATAAATAATGACGCTTGTCGTAAAGGTACCTTTGAATTTGAAGATTTTCGTATAAAAATCGATCGTTTAGATTTCCTGATATGTTCAGAAGGATTAGTATTCTCGAAACTATTGTCGTTGTTGCCCTGAATAGATTTAAATTTATTTTGGTGGACGATGTACTTGTTCTTTTCATGAATGAGTTAACTGTTTGTTGTGCCATTTTCAGTTTATTTCATCGCTCTTCCGCTTGGTTCTATCCTTGTACGACTACTTCCAATTTATTGAATATATTGCCCAAAGTACCTAGTTTATTATTAAAATTGCCAGTACATATTGATGGAAATCGTGGAATTCCATTCGTATTCTCTGTTGTCATACTCTTCCCAGTCGAAAGTCTCTTGGTAGAGTGCTTCATTTAAATTTTACATTCTTTTTCAGTTCCCAGATATTTAATAATGGAGTCATCTTCGATAGATTTATGGATCATGTATTCGTTTCAAGTAAATTCTTAAGCGTATTTAAGTATTTTCTTCTTCTTCTTTGGCATCATCTTCTTTCTCTATATCAGATCGTGCGTTGTTAATCTCAGCTTGCGGTGGCATTGATCACCTAAATTTTATTGAGGTTCAAGTGTTCATTTCTTTCACTCCCTCACACATCTCATTCAGCCCAAACATTTTAGCAATTTTCCCTCACTAAATTATTTATTACACTTCGTGTACCGATGTTAAACTTCAACGCCGTAACTAGGAATTGCTAGATATATATATGGTCTGAACTATAGCACCTATACAGCGTGTCCCAGAATTGCTGGGACATAGAGCTACCACGTATTGTAGAGGTCAAAATAAGTGGAACGGACGCAATTTATATATATACCAAAATGTATCGTTTGTCCGTGAGAAGAGTTCAAAGTTTAATTAAAAGATCGCGTTTTTGTACGCTGTTCAGAAATGCGCGAAACAAATTTAATAAAATTTGGGAAGAGTATATTTTAGAGGATTATCCTACTTGCAGTAATCAAAGAAACCGAAAGGAAATTGTAGAAGGGTTAAAATCACCCTCACCTCCTGATAATTTTTAAAAATTATTTCTTAGGGATGGTAATACGGTTCTAAGCCTTCTTTTACCGCGGAGGCCATTGAATGGGCGCTTCTTGTCCCCTACCAATCCATCTACCAGCAAATTGTTCATTAAGATATTCTCTTACGGCACGTGCAAAATGAGGTGGTGCACCGTCGTGCATGAAGAACATGTTTCGACGTAAATTAAGGGGTAAGTCTTCCATTAATTCTGGAAAAATTTCTTGAAGGAAGCGAAAGTAATTAGCGCCATTTAAACGATCAGGCAATCGGAACGGCCCAACCAAAAAATTGCCAATAATTCCGACCCAGACATTAATTTTAAATTCTCATTAATCAGCCTTTACCTTTAATAGCATGTGGATTTTCATCTGCATAAATATGCTCATTGTGTAGTTTCGTGATGCCACGACGTGTAAAACAAGACTCATCAGTAAACAAGATATTAGTGTGGAATCCGTTGTCGACTACTCTGCGCTCCCGAACAATTTGTGAAAAATGTAAACGTGAACCCTGATCAAGTGGTAATCATTCTTGCACTAGTTGGATGTGGAATGGACGAATTAATTGATCGCTAAGGATCCGTCTTACAGTGCTGTTTGAAATCCCAGTCTCCCGTTGCAATGTTCTGGTACTGGTCTCAGGATTGTTATCAATTGTTTGAAGAACAGTTTCTTCCGCAATGGGTGTTCGGCCTTGTCGAGATCTTCCGGCGTTAGTTCTGACTGGCTTCAACATTCCTGTTTCTCGAAGACGTCTTTCGATTCGGGCAAAAGTTTTGTGATTTGGAATTCTCCGATTTGGATACCTCTCTTGATACATGCGGACACTTTCGCGGCAGTCACCTTAACAATATCCAAGAACTAATAGCATGTCTGTCTGCTCATTAAAAGGGAAATCCATATTTGATAGCTGCCAAAGTAATTGCAACAACAACAGAAATAGCAATTAAAGTAATAACGGTGATCGCGATAAAAAACAGTACAAAAGCAACTAAAAGTGATCAAATTATTGAAATTATTTACTGTCAACAATAAACTGGGACGATTGTGAATTTGTTTCCTCTCAAAATCATGACTTATGTCATTGTGTCCACCCCCAAGTAAATTTTGTATTATAATTTTATTAAACTTGTACTAGGAATGTAGGTGATCAGTATTTGAGAAAACATCTTTTTCCTTCGAAACTATACGAAATACGCAGTTTTTATAAGAGTCAAAAAATGAAGATGATGAATAAGCCTTCCCGCTCAAAGAAGGCTTAGAACCGTACTACCACCCCTAAGAAATAATTTTAAAAAATTATCAGGGGTGAGGGTGGTTTTAACCCTTCTACAATTTCCTTTCGGTTTCTTTGATTACTGAAAAGTAGGGTAATCCTCTAAAATGTACTTTTCCCAAATTTCATTAAATTTGTTTCGCGCATTTCTGAACAGCGTACAAGAACGTGATTTCTAAAGTAAATTTTGAACTCTTCTCACGGACAAACGATATATTTTGGTATATATACATACTATATAAATTGCGTCCATTCGACTTATTTTGATCTCTACAATACGTGGTAGCTCTATGTGCCAGCAATTTTGGGACACACTGTATGACCTGTTATTTCAGTTTTTTAGGCCTTCAAATCCCCAATATATTCCAGCAGTTATACCTTTTGGGCGTTTTTTCAAAAGGAATAATTAGATATACGGTCGGAACTATATCACGAATGACCTGTTATTTCAGTTTTTGAGGCTTTCAGATACCCAATACATCTTGGGCATTTTACGCTAATATTTTACATAACTTTTCACCCTTGGCAGTACGATGATTTCGGTTTCCTTCAAGTTTTGTTGGAGCCCTCATTTTCAAAAACCTAAACTGCCAATTGTTGTCTTTCTCGCGATAATAACAGTATATTTATGTCGAATCACGTGTAATGATGTTACTTCCTGAACAGGGAACAAATTGTGTGCGATCCAACGTTGACGAAACTGAAACGTACCTTCAAATGCTTATGTAAAATGGCGTTAATTACTTTCACACCAATCTTTAGTGTTACTTCAATACTGATTACTAGATCCCGCAGAGTTTAGGGAAGTTGACTCGTAGCAACTTTTAAGCTGGCGTAAAGCTACTCCTACCGAGCGCTTCGCGAATGTGGGGATCACGATGTAACGGCAACGCTACATTCGTATTTTCGCTTCTCGTACAGCAGCAGTTTAAACTTTGTCTTGTTAACTGTACGTCTTTTTAAGTTATTTTATGTTTATGTATTTTGTTTTCTTTATTATTTTTTTGCATCCTTGTTCGTATTTATATTCGCGTTCTAATCCTTCTTCTTATCCTTATTATTATTGCTGTTATTACAAACGAATTAAAAACGAAACAATAGAATTGTTTTGTCATATATTTTAAATTAGTTTTAGTTAACTTAGGTTGTTCACAAGAACCATTCTCTTTAATATTTAATTTTTACAATGTCTGCTGCCAAATAAAATTTGTTGCTTACCGGATGGAGAGCCTCCTATAGATGGAAATATAAAATATTACAAGCATTCCTTTCCATCACATAAAACTCGGACATAAGTAAATACCACTTCTACACCACTTATTAATTATTAAAAACTCTTCGTTTTTGGACTGCCAAAAATAATAATACATTTTAATATCAAAGTGCTAGTAGTTGAAAGCGCGAGAAAAGTATTTAATTTTTGTTCAAATGTTTCGCGTTGACGTAACCAACATACATTACCAACATCCACTCGGACGTATCATTGAAACTAAATCGCGAAACGTGCTTACCTACTGAATATATTTTCATTTAAAGTAAATACAAATATATGGAAACATGCAGTACACATATATTTGCTTTTCGAAAATTACGCCCTCGGCTTATTCATAATCTCGCAATCCTGGGATTTTTTCGTTGAGAATATCAAAATATCATGCTACTAGAAATTGTTAAAAAATCAAAGGTGCTAACAAGTGCTAATATCGATAGTTATTGTTTAAATAGAATGGAAGCAGTAGTAGTAGTAGCAATTTGTATTTTACCATAAAAACTTTACAACTCGTTACATTTAATTTTTATCATCATATTGTATTATACATAAGTACTCGTATATTGTTTTGATGAATTTTACACATCACGTTGATGCTTCACTAGCCGCGTAATATTTGAGCGGAATAATAGGCGTAGATTCATATAAAATTAATTAAAACAAATTAAACAAATATATACCTGTCAATTCCTGGAACTATGTATATTGTTAGCGTTATAAAATGGATAAAATAAACGATTTTCAAATTGTTCTAACAGAGATTTAATGAATAAATTTGATAAAATACCTCTTCGATGACGATACCTGTGAGGTAAACAAGTAAAAACTGCTGGAATACAAGCTTTCGGCGTATTCGAGCGCTCTTTCCATTTTTTCATTTATTTCCCTTTCCATTTCCCCATACTCTTCCACATTTGCTTCTAAGTGCATGAAATAGTCCGCCCGCCCCAATTTTTTTCCATTCATCCATATTTTGTCTTTTATACGTTGATTTTCATGTTTATTCTTGCTAGTTTAACCTCTATGACTTGTTGACTACTAAGTTGCAGATTGTAGATTTTCCTCTGTATATGCTATCAAGACCATTTCATCTGCGAACATCAGTTCATTCAGTTGTGTTGTTCTGATTGGCCAGTAACCTTATGTAAATCGCTTCATCTTCTTCGTTTTCTTTATTGGGTACGTTAATGGCAGACGTGGGCTTAATAGACATCTTTGTTTTTCACGTTGCCTTGTTTCGAATTCTCTCTCCCTTAGCGCTTTCCACACGTTTTCCTTCGGATTGTATCACAACCTTTCTCCAAGTGCATGAAGCACATGTGTAGTTGTCTTTTCTTATTTATTATCTTCTCACTCATCGGTTTGATCATGAATATGAGATACCATTAGCTCCTGTCTAAATCTCTTGTATGGGCCCCGTTTTACTTCTTATTCTTTGCTCGATTACCCTGCGAATACCTTTCTGGAATACTAGAAAGTGTTATTACTCTGTAGTTGTTATCTCGATCTTTTCACAACGCATGCATCCAATTAAAACCGAGGAAAGTTCAAGCAAAAGAAACACAATTTGTAACGGAAAATATTTTTCTACTATCAGGGAGAGGGAAGCCGTAACTAATTTATGTAATATAGAAGTTTCCTCTACAAGATGTTTAAAATCCCCGAGGTTTGTCTTTTAGGCGTAGAAACGTTGTAGGTGGTAATATTAGATTCAAATCTAGAGCAAGGTCAAGTGATGTGTTCGAACTATTATTATTTATTATACGGACTGTATATCACATCTATCGAACATGTAACTAAAAAATAAAGGCGAATGTTTACAATTTAGGGAAAGAAATATAAACGTGTATAAAGTTCCGGCCTTATGTCAAGCACGGTAAAGTGTTTCTTTCGATAAGAAGTGTTCCGTTTACACAGTCAGGGCTGTAGTTCGACGAGCCCGTATTTTTAAAAACCATTCGGCAATAGATATTGCAGTTAATCTAAAACCATTTGTGCCCATACTTCTTTCAACCAATTTTTTCTTTTACACTCATTCACTTACTGTTACCTCACATAATGTTGTAAATAAATTTCGCGCATTAATTATGTCAAACCCCGTATATTGGTAGTATAATATCTATTTTCCAGTCCTTGGTCATCTTTACGTTCTTTAATATATCGCTCATCAATTCCTTCAGCTTGTTGGTTCCTTTTGTTCCCACATACATGTTCATCTCCAGTGTGCTATCTTTGCCAGGGGATGGTTCTTCTATTTCCTCTTTCTTTATGGTGTCTATTTCTTGCTCTTCTCTTGCTTCTTCTTCTGCGTCATGTAATCTTATTGGATTCGTATATATCAGTTCTCCAAAATACTCTCTCGGAACAATCGTTATTCTATCTTCGTTTGTCATTTTTTCCTCTTTATCTTTTATATTGAGGACGCCATATTTCTATCTTTATCTGAGCTGTTTTAATGTTCTGTAGAAAATTTCTGATTCTCTTATAGTATCTTATAGTAGTATATATAGTCTTATAGTATATAAGTATATATATATATATATAAGTATATATATATATAAGTATATATATAGTTCTCCGCCATTTTGCAGCCAAACTCTTCTCATGACTCCTGTTTTGCCTCCTGTATCGTCAATTTAACTTTCTTTGGTTTTTCCTTTCTCCTTCTATACTTACTTCGTAATCTTCAGATCTACTTGTAGTTTCTCCATTTGTTTTTGGTGTTTTTCAATTTCGCTTCGTATTTCATCTGTACACCATTCGGTTTTCCTAGTGTTCTTCTTTGATATTCTCGCCTTGTTGCACCACAGCATGCTAGTCCTGAGATGTTCCCATTTTTCCTATATAATTCGTTTGTGTCCTACCACAATCTACTGTCTTTCCGAGAATTAATTAGTACTTGTTTTGGTAACGTTGCACCCACAACTTGGTGTTTTTGATTTTTCTTTATTCCATTTCTTCTCTTATCTCTTTTGCCTTATCTTATTCTGTTCAGTTTCATTATTAATAGACATTTGTTTCTTACTCATCAGAGAATAATCAATAATTAATCTCCTGCTCGTACATAATAATAATATCGCAAACAGCTAACTTGGAAACGCCAGAAAACTTGTCAAAGAAATCGTGAAATCGTAAACCTACCCCCCTTTCGGACTACTTGGTCATCTTGCTGCTTCAACTCTCCGATCTTAGCCACCTTCACCACAGGCATCTATTTGTTCTTTATTAACTTTGTTAAACTATTCTTGTACAACACTATCACTCGTAAAGTTTGGACCCCAAACAAAGTTTTTTTATTAATTTCGGCGATGTGCAGAAAATGAATTATGCTATATAATTTGTGGAAGGGGTGATTGTAGCACTGTCAGCCAAACTGCAACTTTCAAAAATATTTAATAATTACAACTTACAAAGTCTTTTGATTTAATTTATTCATTATGGAGTTTCAACAAGTGATTCTAGCATCAATCAATTATTTACAAGTGATGAAATGGGCGCGATTAAGGTATTGGTGGGTGAACTGTCAGTCACGATATAAAAGTTTCGTTCCAACCCAGCACAAAACCAGTTTGTGAATTGTCGGGTACATGCCCAAAGAAAAATTTGCAACGCCAAATTTGAACATGTACCCAACGATCCATAAACCGATTTTGTGCTGTGTTGGAACGAACCTAAAGCTTTAGTCTTTGTGCCCCAACTTCCTGTTTGGGCGCGCTTTTGTGGGCTGAAAATAAATAGTTGCCGGTTACAAGTACAAAATCATAAGAAACAAATTATTCATAAAAGCATTTCGAACGTCAATTCATTGCAAGAACGTACTACATTTATATATCAAAATTTCATACACCGATTTTCCATCGACAAGGACAGGTACCATCTTTAAAATATACAATCAACTGATCCAAGCGAAGTTCTTATAAATTCGGGGTAATAAATTCAATGCGAATTTGATAGTGGAACGAGACACGCCAGTGTAACAAGAAGCAATAAATCTATAACGTTCTCACGAACGTGTTCTTCTATAACCAATTCGATTTAGCACGTATGCCTTATTGAAATTGAATTGCAGAATATTTCAGATACTGTTCGATTGTATCATTCCCTTTATTTCCTGCTACCGACGAGATTATAACTTCTATACGCATTCTTGCGTTTACAGGTGAAAAGTCAACTACACATTCTTTTCTCTTTTATTTAAAGTATGGTCGGAATTTATCGGAAAAAAGTGTTAGTCGTCGAAGGGGAGCACTTGCTTATTGATTTTCTCTTGTCGGACAAGGAATGTTCATTTGATTTCAATTGTCTTGTCTAGACGTAAGCTGCGTTTTAATTATTTTCTTTCTTCTAGAATTCAATAAATGCCTTGGACGTAGAAATTAAAGTTTTACATTGAAGTGGATGTCAATGGTTTTAACCAGGTCTTATTCAAAAAATATATCTACAGAGTGAGCAAAGTCAAGTGTCTATAGGGAGAAAAAGAAATTTAGATTGGTAACACTGAGTAATTGGTACGGGTTTGATGAACATTGAAGATAATTTGGCAGCTCTTATAAACGAATAACTGAACGTCGTATCTAAGAAGAAAAAACGATATTCCACACTTGTATTATATCAGCACAAAATTATCATATGTTGCATTTAAAAACAATTTATATATACCATTTAAAATAAACGGTAAAAATCACTACAATAAGTGTTCAAAATGACCACCA
The DNA here is from genome assembly GCA_038088585.1 of Chrysina gloriosa. NCBI lineage: Eukaryota > Metazoa > Arthropoda > Insecta > Coleoptera > Scarabaeidae > Chrysina > Chrysina gloriosa. Next base: position 19,843,359 of record CM076093.1, on the reverse strand, counting down.
TCGGCATGTAAACATAAATCGTTCTACGAGCCTATTGTAGTATAGTAATACTCGAATGGTTAATTACCATTAGAAAACATCATTTATTACAATTCAATATATCAAAATTCACAGTAAATGTTGGGGTTATGGATGTTTATCTTCAAATGACATTCGATTTATTTTTGGGTACTACTTACACTTTATCGATACTACGCACACCACCTTTTAAGCATTTTATTACCCTACTGGTGTTAGCTTCTTATTTTAACCCCAGTCAGAGACGTTTAATGGGAGAAAAAACTGTAACTAGAAATAAAATTATTAATTATTATAAAAAAGCATCGATTAAAAGATAGAAAAGCGTTGTAAACATTCAGACACAGACATACAATACACATTACAAGAATTCCTAATAACTACCGGATATCAATAACCAATGATACATCGACCTTCAATACAGGTTTCTATAACAACCTTATGCCTTGGACGAACCGAAGTCATGGTGAATTAAAGTTTTCGTTTCGGAGACCACGGAGAAATAATGTAGTATGGTCCTGGTTTCCGGAAAAAATAAAAAGTTTGTTTGGTTAACGACGAAGAAAATTGGCAAGATAGATAAGTCAACAAAAAGGTTTATAAATATTTGGACTAAAAGGGTTTTGAGAAGAAATACCAGTGAATAAAAGAACCTCACCACACTGGAAAAGAAAGAATTTTAAAAAGGAAAGAATCCATAGAAAATAGAGCCACACCGAAAAAGAAGTTAAAAGAGGGAAGAATCCATAGAAAAAGAGCTGCATCGAGAAAAGAAGTTAAGAGAGGAGACATAGGAAGAATAAATCGAATAAAAGAAATTACACTAACAAACACACAACATAAGGTAATTATCTTGATTCTATGTTAAATATTTCTCAAAATTTATAAATATAATTTGTTATAATTTATGCTTTTATATCATTAATTAAGAGCTAGGCCGGTGCAATTTTGTTTATGAAATTAACTAAATTCTCAGTGCACTATTCTTATCCTTGATAAATAAATATTTTTGTCCTCTGGATACCTTGATGCAAATTGATTTATACAGAATTGGAGTGAGTACGCCCACTCTCCAACTTGATCTTGCTACCCACTATGAAAATGAGCCATTACTACGAACGTATCCTGATCTACGGTAAGCGGCATGACGTTATACCTGTGAAAACAATCACAACATTGATGCAAAGAGATTATGTTGATAGTTGCTGTCTACTTACCGTAAAACTCAATATAGACTGCTGATAATGTCTTGATAAAGACAGATTATAAATAATGACTGAAAATAGGAAGAATTTGGTAAAAATAGCAATAGAGTACGATATAAAAATGACAGCAAAAGTAAACGCACTGCATTAGTCAAGGTAAGTGTAAAACATCAAACTATCCTAGTTTAAGGATTTTTATGGGACCACTACAGAACACTTGATTTTGCTCACTCTGTGTTGCATATTACTACTTGGGTACTTGAATTTCCGGTGAAAGTACTGGTATTATACTTCTATTATCTCATTATCATTATGATTGCCATTTTTGTTATCGCCATTATTATTAATTTATTATTCCTTTTCCATTCAACTTCCCCTGTTAAATCTTCCTTTCCTTCCCGCACCATTAAATCGAGATATATTAGCGTCATGTCCTAAATGTCAGAAACACACATCGGTCTATAGATATCGTTGCGAGCGCTGAGAATGCGTATCGTAACTTTCTAACAAATGGCTTTTCCGAATTTTAAATCCATTGAAAAAACAGAAACGTGCGCCGAATAGTCGGAAAGTTGAGCTTTTACATCGCGGACTATCTAACGGCATACTTTGAAAAATACTGATGCCGTTTGAATTTTTGCTGTCGCGCCCGGAAACCTAAAAGTTAGCCGCCGAGTCGTGTCCGATATGATTTGTTTCCCTTTTCCAGATCGTTCGGTCGACGCGAGCGGAATTTATTCAGGCGGCGTAAATTTTAGCGGAAAAGTAACGATCACGAACGGCGGGAGAAAATTGATTCGAATACGTTTTGTATTGAAATAAGTTGATTTCCATTAGTTTTGTGCTGAATTGATTTAGTACAGGTGTATGATATTTGCATATGTATGGAATCCAAAATCGTTAAATTAACTTTGACTCAGTTGTTGTTTGTTAGCAAAAGAAAATGAATTTCCGATTGTCGTTTGTTTCCGAAAGAACGGAACATTAACATATTTCTAAAAAGTAACGTCAGTTCTTTAAAACCAACGTCGCAAGACAAAATGATGAGAATTGTCTACTTCAAAATTTTAGGACACACAATCTTCTCTAACTTTAACGAATTTGTGCAATATACTAATTAATGTGAAAATCCTGCGGCCCGACAAAACCGGATATGACGTCAGCTGCTCACGTAATGTAGTCAAAAAGATGGTGAGAAAGGCTATACTAACAATGGCAATGACGTCAGCAGTTCATTACGTAGTCCTCATACCTCATGAAATCCGATAGAATATATAATCGGCTGACATCAAGAACATTTTATTTATTCTAAAAGATGGTGATGAAGGCTGTGTTAATAGCGGCAATCATTTTGTTGGAATACCTCATGTAATATGATGAATACAAAATAGCTTGTGACATCAGGAGCTTCTTATTTATTTCCAAAAGATGTTGATAAAGACTGCGCTAGTATCGGTAGCTGTTTTTATTGAAATTCCTCATATAATTCGATAGAATACAAAGTCGGATGTGATGTTAGCTACTGTTCATTTACTCCATGGCAATGAAGGTTGTGTTAGTAATATGTTTATTATACCTATGTTACTAATTCCCATATATTGATTATACCTGTATTGCTTACTGAAGGAGAAAATCGTGAGCAACAATAGGAGAGCGGAATATCTATCCATATATCACTTTAATGGGTGATTTCTATAAAATGCGCATGCGCCACATGTGTAAACTTACTGGCCCAATAATGACAGTCATTATACAAATGGGCAGTATTTGTATTTGTGCTGATTTCAGTCAAGTCAAATGTAAGTTAGATCACGCGTGATTAAAGTATCAAAGTTATTAGCAACTAGCACGGTGATTAGCTTTTGCCGACGTCTGTGAATTAGTGTACCTGACAAAGGTTGTGCTTGCTTAATTCACAAAATGAATGCTAGAAAAACACTGAAACCGAAATGAATATTTTTTTATGTGAAAGAAATTTGTACGGTAGCAGAAACATGCATTAAAGAGAATATGCAGACTTTTTATAAAAAGCAATATTAAAAGATATTTAATAACCATAATATTCAATAGAATTGGGAATGTATTTAATTCTGACGTTGTGGGTACTCATATTAAAACTAAAGACACCGTTCAAAACTACAGGACACAATTATGTAAATAATAGAATTTTATGTTAAAATTAGATTTCATCAGGAGGCACGATTGAAATCAAGTGAAAGAGATTCTTTTATTAGGCAGAAGTACACGAAATTAATGCTGTTCAAAAATCAGTAATTTACAACTCAGGTGATCGTTTTTCGAATTTTTTGAATTTTTGGATTTTTTTAAATTAATTAATGTTGCGAATATCCACCAGTACCACGTGTTTAAAGTTATATTTTTTATTTGTGTATATATGAATATATTATTTTGTAATTATATGAGCCTGAGCAAGATATATTACATTTTGATTTACACCTTAACACACATAAGTATGATATGGTTAGTCAAATACAACAAATAAATATTTGTAAAAATTACCTTTCAAAGTCGGTGCAAGAATATTTACTTCATATTAAAAACACAAAGAATTTACATTCCACTTCAATTCAATTAAAGAGGTTGCAGATATATTAACCGATTATAATCTATATCAAAATAACATTATTTATGTTTAAACATGTATAATCAATTCCACATTCAATTATACTTCAAAATTTGTGATGTAAATATTAATACATTGACCAAACTTTGTTGTATTAGATTTATAGTTGGTTACTTTGTTCAAATTTAAATCACCAACTTCGTTCGGTGGCGCATGTCCAGTAAATACCCGTAAGAAGAGGATAGAGTGATGTATACCTCTCGTATTGTTTGTCACGTTTTCCGCTCATTGTTAAGGTAGGGAATTAGCAATACAGATATAATAAATATATGACAAGGACAAGGGCAGCCATTTTAATATGATTAAAAAGGAAGGACTATTAACGTATGTATTTGAACAAGTGTTGCAGCCTACGTCACTTCCAATTTTGGTTTCTACCGGACCATATGCAGCATGGACTGGTATCTATTATACACTATTCAGTTCCTGATAAATAGTGTAAAGTCTCATCACTTGTGGCGCTACTTTTCCAATTTTAAAATTGGCGCCAATTATTTTGATTTAATTCTTCATTGTATTCGTGTGGACTGTCAAAAAGCGTGTGGTGAGAGTACAGATATGGTATTTTGTTGTGTTTCAACGTGCAAATTTTATCGAAAGATACAATTTTGCATACAATTCCGAAAGATAAAGAGGTATGTATGCTTGGCATAGAGGTGAATTTTTTTAAGGTTATTCTGTTATTTTATTTGATATCATTTATACTACACCACAGTCGTTGCAATTAGTTATAGATTATTCATTGAAATATTAGCCCATGATTTTATGTAGATATTATACAATATCAAATGTGTACTTTCAGCTTTGCAGAAAATGGTGTATTGCTATAGGAGAAAGGGATCTGATCGATATAGACCTTACAAAACGATCAAGATTCCGAGTGTGTGGTATACACTCTGAAGATGAAACCTATACCCTTAATTCCCTTTGTAATTATATCACTTAAAGTTGCATTTTAATAAACTGCTATGTACATACATGATATTGTATTTGTTTTGTTTCTAATATTAAATGTGCAAAAGGATTTTCAAGCGCATTGTAAAATTCAATAAATTTACGATTGTCGACTTTAAAATGGCTTGGTTTAAGCTTCTGATTAATACTATTTGTTGATTTACCTATTGTAACAACGAAAATCGCAATTTTATTGAATTTTACATTTGCGCGATTACCAAATTACAATTTTACATATTTCATAGTTCGCGGGTTTTAGTTTTAGTTAACGTTAGTCCGGTCACGGTATTGTAGTGGCGCATTTGGAAACGAGAAGTTTTGAGAGAGAGGCCTATCTCTATATTTTATCTATGGTATGCAGTAATTAACACAGCATGCTATTGCTGGTCATAACTGCCTTTACCGCCATCTACCGCACTACACGTTGAGCTGACGCCAAACCACTAGTAACATAGCCTTCATTGCCATCTACCGAACTACACGTTGAGCTGACGCTAAAACACTACTGACAATCCTTCATTACCATCTGGTGATCTAGATTCCGTCAGCAGCTGACGTCACATCCGATTATATATTGCGTCGAACTACACGACTATGCTATTGGTACCGCGTTCAATCTAGAACCCGCTCTGTTTATCTACTGATGTCCCATTCATTTCAACAGCATATACGGTATGGTAATAAGAAAAAGGTGATTCATAACTACACCGTTTCTTGTTATTTCCGGGACATTGAGAAACATCCTATATCTAATTTCCATCGATTAGTGTGCACGTACTTATCGGAGAATATTACTTTATTTTTAACGTCGTATTTTGGCAATCTTCAGGATTTCAGTATCTTTGTCTCATTCATTTTATTTACTTTCATGCTCCCTACTTCCATGTGTCGTCCTAATTTTCTCCCCTTGGTTCAGCACACCACAATGTGTACCTGGCTAACTTTTTGCTTAAAGTATTTTTAAGTCACCTGTTGAGTGTCATCAGTAGGTTCGGAACTTAACCTCCCATTTGCCAAACATACATAAATCATGATAATATCCTGAAGTATAGAAAATTTCACATATTTTCCCATTCTTTCCCTTTCGTCCATAATCTCTATATACATACATCCTTTTCTTCTTCTTTCAGCTTTCATGGTCCACCAAGCATATTAATATTCGCTGAAGTCGTAACATTCTCGTTCCCCATTAGTCTCAAATTTTTATTCAATCCCTGTCGATCATAAAGGTATACATTTCATAATTTACATCTCCCTCAATTTATCTCAAACAAAGGGAGCGGAATTTACAGCAACACGTATAATAAATCACACACTACCGGACGATAACACCTCGACCATGCAAAATTTATGCAGATCCGGATAGGACAAAGGCGAAATCTACATATCGAAGACAAACGTATGCCAGATTTTATCAAGAACCTTAATGGACGCTTCACATGGACGCTGTGTCGATAATAACTCAATTACCGTGAAAGCTGTGATGTATTATGTATTGTCACCAACAGAACCGATCTGCGGTCGGCTAGGACGACACCTAACCGGAAATACGCGCAAGCAATAGGACACGTATAAACTTCCTGAAGTGACGCTGTACGTGGCGAACCCGGAATTCCGGGGATCATTTTTCTATGATTAATGTTTCACCGCGTGGTAGTAAGTGTATGTGGGGTACCATGAGCGGAATAAAGATACGGAGGAAGGGTTCGCGGGAATGACAATGAAAGTTTTCAAGTTTCTTAAGTTCATCGCTTCGTTAAAGACGGACCGGTTAGTAAAAATCGTTAAATTGAAGTAGCGGGTAGAAAGAGTTTTAAGATGAAGTGCTCGCGAGCATTGCACATTTTCTCTGATATCTGCAGATATTGCTTAAAACTTGAAAATATTCGTCCCGAATTCGGTTTTAAATCAATTTTATATGTGCAGGGGGATTTCCAAAGTTTCCACATAATCTTCTTTCAAACAAAATAGATGACAAAAATATCTGTAACTTTTGGACGTTCTTGTACTGATCACTGACCTAAGCCCCTTATTAAAAATTTCTCACTTAACGATGTTTCCACAAGGAAGGTCAAAATTCGCGTCACGTTTCCGTTAATTACGCCATGATCTGGACAGAGCAAAAAACGGATTAGCGTTAAGTCACCGTTTAATTTAGAAGTTCTTCGTTTATAGGATTTTGGCCGCTATCCTCATTATGATGATTAAAACTTCTCCTGTAGCTTTACAAGCTTAAAAGTTGCCAGTGGGAATTTACAATGGAAAGTTGCGAACTTTTCGAATAATGAAGCTACTTACGCCTTTTTCCCGTGGTGGAATTTCGAAGCGATTTTTTGCGGACCATTTGTTATTAGTAGGGGATCGGACCTATGTAAATTAGGATCTCGAATTCGTGAAGAGAATATGGGAAAGTCGGCATTAAAGTGTAGATGAATTGGGTTTCGGTAGAAAATGCAAAACTTTCTGGTGACGATACGTGTTTCTTTATACAAGGCGTTCGGAAAAGGTTACAAATGTTTGCAAAGGACTGAGTTCTTGGAATTCAGAAGTCATTAATTAAACTGAACTAAAACATACTAATCAGGAAGTAAGCAGCGGTCAAGTTATCTCCTTTTGCAAAACCTGCTGGCTGCAGAATTGCGTGAATAAACTAAACGCTGACCATATTTTGGTGGTGATCATTTACTCTGAATAGAAGTTTAAAATTTCTTAATCCAACGTCCGCCAGAGCAATATTCCAAACCGTCGGTGTCTTCAGAAAGAAATCGAATCTGTACTTTTTTTATTTCTTTGTAAGCAACATGCAATTAGTAGTAAATTAAATGTATATATATATATATATATATATATTTCGTGACCTCTTTATACTTATCTTATATGATATATCTCTACCACTAATAGGTCAATAAAACAAGGCTGGTTTGAACGATAGTTATATTTTCAGAACGTTTACAGACGTTTTCGGAACACCTTCTTCAGTGAAAATATAACTAGATAAATATATAAACAAACATTTGTTTTTTATTTGGGAACTATCAACAAAATAACTAATGATTAGGATTTCTTGATATAGAGGATGTGTAACCAACTTTTATATATATATATATATATATATATATATAAATTATAGAAACTAAATTAATGTGTAAACATACATGCAAATTAAGGAAAACCTTATATCAAAAGATCTTTGTCGAAACCTTAACAATTCTGTTCAAGGACTAGAGAAAATCCAAATTTAAAAACCTAGCCAAAGGTTTCCTTCTTAAGAAATGCAAATGTCATTTTAACAAATTGCTATATACATTACTTAAATTTTGAATATCGGCCCTGAAATTAATAGTTTTAGTGTCTTTCTCTATATTTATCATTTCATATATTAGTCTTTTTTTATAATTATCAGGGCCGATATTCAAAATTTAAGTAATGTATATAGCAATTTGTTAAAATGACGTTTGCATTTCTTAAGGAAACCTTTGGCTAGGTTTTTAAATTTGGATTTTCTCTAGTCCTTGAACAGAATTGTTAAGGTTTCGACAAAGATCTTTTGATATGAGGTTTTACTTAATTTGCATGTATGTTTACACATTAATTTAGTTTTTATAATTTATATATATATATATATATAAGTTGGTTACACATCCTCTATATCAAGAAATCCTAATCATTAGTTATTTTGTTGATAGTTCCCAAATAAGAAACAAATGTTTGTTTATATATTTATCTAGCTATATTTTCACTGAAGAAGGTGTTAGAGATCTATCATATAAGATTAGTAGTAAAGCAGACAAAATGTAGAAAATTAGAGAATATTCAGCGAGATTGAATCTTAACAAAGAAAAATTACCAAACAAAATTTATATTCGCACTATTCACTCTAACGTCTTTTTACTGGCCGACCGTGCGCGTCTACTATTGCGTGATGTCGTTCTTGATGGAGAACAAAAGTGGCAAATATGTAACGAATGTGTACGACAGGTACACTATGAGACTTACATGTATTATACCTTGAAGATAAATAACGGAATTGTGATTTTCTCTGAGGGTATTCAGGGCAATCCGTACAGCAAAAAAACCCACAGGAAAGGTAGCGAAGCTGTTTCTATCACTGCACAAATCGAAACAAACCTTTTATATTACTCTTTACTCCTCTTTTGAGACTTGAAATGACTCAAACCAACTCACCAAAACACTTGGCACTGCGGTACACTAATTTCGAAATTCATAAAAATTGTTTGGATTTAATTATGAATAAAACTCTTACAGTAAAAACACTTTACTATATTTAACAAAAAACGTAATGTAACGTTTACTTCTCCGATGCAGTGATTTCGTCAGACTATACCACCAAACTAACCTTTTTGTGAAATAATGCTTGCCTTATGCTAGCGAAACACGTGTCACCGAATTTATTATTTAAGCAATTGTGTGGTGAAGAGTTTACCGACACGATACAGTGTCATAATATGTTTGTTAAAATAACCTGTGGAGTACGATTTTGTAAACGCAAAAGGAAATTGTTGATTTTCAGTTTCACACAGGTACAATTGAAGACTATCGATGGAGTTGTATCTCAAAACTTGAACCAGAAAGATTCTAACGATAACTCATCGGTCACCCACAGAATTTTCCTGGCTTTTGTTTTGGGACACATTTTCGCCAAAAAGTAAATCTTGCATTCTTCACAAATTTCTTATGTCTACTGGACATCGATATTAGTAAATCTGGATCAACTATAACTAAGAAAAGAAAATGTAATCGTTCTGATGAACGAATTGAAAAATCAATTATGCAAGAAAATTTGCAGATTTTTTGTGGTTTTCCAAAATTAGAAAGGGAAGAATTTCGTGATAAACCCCTTTGAAAGGGTAGATATAATATAAAACGGGAGAAGTGTATACGAAAGATATCCCATCTGGAAGATATGAGATAATTGTGGGATATGTCATCGAAAGGTATGACTCAATAGTGAAGCATTTTGTCAGGAAAGTGTGACTTCATTATCTGTCTTCAGAGTCATATACCGAGGGAGTACCAGCAAATCCTATCCCTATTGCTGTATTTACTTTATTTTCGCAATATTTTTGTGGATATTTCGTTGGTATAGTGTAATACGATTTCGGGTATATTTGATTGAGGATGTGATTCGAATTGAGGGAATTTCGTCAAGAAGGTGTGACCCAATTCTAAGATAACGTGTCGAGGAAATTTGATTCAATTTGCGATATTAAATGTTTGAAGTATTTCGTCAGAGTGGAGTGGCACGATTTTCGGGTTTTTCACCCGAAGTGCGCTTCAGTTTTAGCCACATTCTTCCCGCAGGTGTCACTCGAGTTTAGGCAATTTCTTCCAGCAGGATATAATCCAATTTGGAATATTTTGTCGAAGATATGTGATGATTCAATTTAGTGTTATTGGAAAGTGTAGCACAAAGTTGAATTACAGAATACCACACTGTTTTTACTCTACTAGTCTTCCTTGTTATTACTATGGATCTTCACCAAGGAAAGCCAGTTCTATTTAGTGTGTGGGTTTAGGCTTAAAAAGTTTTAACCCTCAACGATGTTTTCTTATTTTCTCGGTATCTAATTTCTTAATGACTTCACATCTCTCTCTCTCTCCTCATTCGCGGCTCGGTCACGAGGTAGTTTAAGCGAGAAACTCCAATGATAATTCCGTAAGACGACGTACTTGAGAGGAAAGAAATATCTAATAGGATAAACATTGATATATGTAATCCACGGAGCGGGATTAAAGGGGGAAACGAAGAACGTCAAGTACTGAAATCATAATGAAGAAACACTTACCCTTTTTTGAGGCATTTCTTCAATCCCGAGAAGATCCAAGAAATATAATAAAACTTGTACAAGTGCAGACATCTTCTTGAAGTCGCAGAAAAAGCAAACTTAACGATTCTCTGATTGAGCCAGTTTCTTCCCAACTAATCTAAGATTTAAGTCCTTAGATTGCTCCATTGCGTCTTTGTATCACTCCTGAAGAAGCTGAGGGTGTGATTAGTGGAATGTCATACGGCCACCGCTTCAGAAGTAATCTAAAAGCTTAACTTTTGAAATTACACTTCTGTCGTAGTATCACCCCTAAACCATCTGGGTATGACGAGTGACATGTTAACTAATATCTTTCGAACACCACACCAATTTCCGGAGAATATTTATACATCAATGACGGTGGTGAGAACTTACGTTCGATTACTGAATAAATTGGGATTGAAGTTAAACATTGTTTTCTTTAATTTTGTTTTTAATTACGAGGGAAAAAGTTGGAGAGAAATATGGAGGAAACCTCATAACTCAACTCCCACTTAAGTGAAACCGAAAGGTACATGGCTTTAGGATCAAATAAGCAATTACGAGGGATGTTTCCAATGTCCAGGAATTTGGCTATAACTTTTTATTCCGGCAATCTTCATCAAAACTGCTATGTACTTTTTCAATATGGTTTCCGTTAAGGAGGGGGTCTGGTCCAGCCAAGGTGCGTTTTTTTTTCAATGATAAAATTTATTTTCATTCACGAAACTTTTGTTACATGTTTGTTACATTATGTGAAACATGAAATTAAAAAATGTTTGTGGTAGTATAAATGTAGAATGCGCATTAACATCAGTTTGCAACGGAAAATGGTTGATTGCAAAATTGGCCGACATAAAATGAAAATTGACGAATAAAATCGGCCTCAATTCTGCAATAACTTTGTCCTATAATAATAATTTTCCATACGTCGAGGAAGTTTAAACATTGAATGAAGGATGCAAATTCGATGAGCTACGATTCCAGCCAACTTGAAACACGTGATTTAGTTAAAAAGCATCAGTTTTTTTAATACTCACAGCTGTTCAAAGCTAATCTGCCATTCCTGGAGCATTAGAGTACACCTTCAGATTCCTCGAAGTACTGCTGCTTTTGAATTTTCTTCATTTGTCGTGCAGATCGACCCTCCTTTGTACTTTCGAGGCTGCGCCGTGCTTGCCGCTTCATACGTGCGCAAGGCAATTTTCAAGTTCAGTAGTTCCATGATCTTCAGAATAGCTGAATAACCTTCACTAAACACCACAGCAGCAATCTACAAAGGAGTTTCGACCATTGCCACACCAAAATTGAGATGTTTTTGGGTGAAACGTCAGATGGTTGAGTTAAAAGTTTTGTTGGTATTTTGCGTAGGCCCACCCAAGCATCTCTTCAATAGATCGAGTTGAACTTTATAATCCCATACAATACAATAGAATTTCCGCCTCTAACTATATTTCAAGATAGAATTTGATGCTAATACTTTGGGAATGTATGCTCCAAATGTATAGAAAGATTTTTAGGGAAAGAGGCGGGAACAGACTCCCCCTTAAGTTGTATACACTTACCCCAATATGAGGCTAAGTTTCTTAACTGTTCTCAAAGAACTTTTTGGATTCTCGTAATCTACTTATTCATAGCGAGTCTTACCTCATTTAAGATCTCTAATCGAACACCCTGTAGTGGTTCTTTCAAACTGGGAAACAGATGAAAATCATTAGGAATCAGATCTGATGAATGGGATGCAAGCGGAAGTAATGTTAGATCTTGCATTGTCTTGTTGCAATAACGGACGCTTATGCAATTTCTTGGACCCCTTCTTGCAAAGCGCCTCTCGCAATGAGCCAGATAAAAGAAGAGAATAATATTCTACGTTAATTGTAGTTCCTTTCAATAGATAATTCATAAAAATAATCTCCTCGCAATCCCAGAATGCGGTAAGTATCATGTTTCCAATCCACGGAAATGCACGTGATTTAGGCGGAAGCTCTTCTTGTGGTTCACGCCATTCTCCTGGCAAAATTGAAGTTGGTATGCATTTTTCATCAATAGTTATTACCCGTTGCCAAAATTGGTCGTCGAAACGTAATAAATAATTTTGAAATTTTATTCACAACCAGACGGTCTCACGAACATGTACCTACTTCTTCACTAACATTAATTTCGCGGATAGTTATTCGCCTATCATCGTTTAGTAGGTTCTTCACGGTAACAACGTCTCTTTCATTTACAGTGGTGCTTGGTCGTCCACTACCAGCTTCGTAACGATCAAGCCATTGCTATACCATAGTTCTAAATTCTGCAGGCTCTGCAAATATACCTTGAAGACGTTAAACGATTTCTGAACGTTTCACAATATCTTTAAATAAAAAGAAAGTAGTAGCTGTTTGTGATTTCGCCGCGTCTTCCACGGTTGCAATATGAGCGGTTCTAAAATACGTCTAGATCAGTAGTTAAACTATACTAAACAACATTCCACGGGATGGCTGCGTACAGGTGGTCAAGACTGACCTCTGACTAATAGCCAAATGTCTTCGAAACATCCCTAATTTACTCCCTTTAAGTATTGTACATCATAAAATTTTTCTCGGAGATAAGTAAAGAAAACGTAGAACACTCTTGAAATAATGCATATTCTTTACAATGTTATTGATATATAAATATTGTTCAATGCAATACGCTTAAGAAGCCTGTTATCTTTAAAAAACTTTTTGATATCATTTGGTTTTATAAAAGTTGTTCCATTTTTTTCTAATCTCGTAATACTCGTATCCCAGTTTTATTAACGGCTACTGATATTCTCACCAACCTAATGCTTGTTTTGTTCTACTTTTACGCAGCAACGTGATGTTACCCAGTAAAAGGAAATACGTACATGGAGTTTACGCCCGAAGACATAAAACAAAATAACCGTCTGTACCACAGTGTAGACGTAAAATACCTTCCTTGCAATATTGGTGTTATATGTACATACACCGATTCGTTGAATCTCATTGCATAAATCCAGATTTAATATCAAACTCCAAACATGAAAGTTTTCATATCAACGTTCGAAGTTACGTATGTGTGTCTAACATACCTATGCTACAACATTACTATTCCAGGCACACAGTTCCTATATTCGCTTTTTAACTTTGTTTCAAAGTATAGACCCATTTCAAATTTTACTACATCCACACAGCTCTCGAATGACAGCATTTATAAAGGAATACGGCTAGTTCTCAATTTATGTTTAGTTTAAGTTTGCTTCTATATCCCGTACAATTTGATTATCTATTAAGAGACAGGAGCAAGTGCCACGGCGAAGCAGAATTTTAAGCGTTCACAACAGCTCGCACGTAACATCTCAATATCGTTTGTAATTCTGGACGGACTTGTGTTACCATCGCGGCATGGCGTTAGAGAACTCGAACTTTGCGAACTGCGAACACCGACGGAATTACAATAATCTTTGCGTCTACGTTTTCCGAACAATTAAGTGGATTTTGCATAGAAAGGGGTGGAAGGATAACGTAATCTTTCTTCTTGTGGCATGTAATTTTCGGCTTAAATTTAAGATCGGTCTTTAGGGAAATGTTAAATCTTTAGGCATTCCTAGTCTATATCATTAATAGAGTTCCTTCAGTTTCTTTCAAAATGATTTGGTTAAACATAATATTCAGCTTTTATTTAGTGTTTTTGCGTCCTTAGCAATTTTTTTGTCGCTAGCCTTTGTTCAAGGTATCCAAGTGGGAATTCCATTTCTTTTCGGGTATGATGAAGTTTTGTTCTGGTAGCACTGGGAATTGTTACGAAAGGAGCATTAAAACAAAATTAAATAAGGACAAACGTTTTAAACTAACAAAATGCGAGACGTTCGAGTCTATAATAATAATGGAAGCTATTTGATCTGCTACCACTTTTAAAATTCCGACGTGTTTGTGCTTTTTTCGGATCCAGACGGTAATAATAAGAATTCTAATACAAACGACTACCTACGCATAGCATCAATTTATCAAAAGCGATGACACACTAATAATGTAGTGTTTAATCATCGTACTGTGATTAAAATTAATGGATCGCCAGATATAACAGAGGAAATTTCAGTGGACGACATGATGAATTGGTAGCATATTACTAGTTGTAGTTGAATGATTTAAAAATGGACGATTTCCGACGTCGACTGTTATCTACGTACAATTCAACGCTTTCTATGGTTATTACTGGCTAAATTAGTAACGAACGTGAGCTCAACTGTACGATAAGGTTTCACAAAATTGATCCATTAAAGCTGCACGTAATTTATACCGGTTATATTCATTCCACAATGCGCCTTTAGTAGCTCGCCTGCCGTAAATATTTGTAATGGATTTTGATAAACAATGCAGTAAATATGCCCTTCCAAATTTCAAGTGCGACGTTGTAACTTTTGTTAAAGACTATCAAACGGGAAGATCGAAATATGAGATAGGTAATTGTACTATAAATCAGAGAAATGAGATGTGTAGATACTGCTGAAGTTTTTCTTTGTTTTAAATAGAAGGAAATGACAGATACCAATGTATCAATACTTATTACACCTGCTAATGGTACGTCCCCGGTCTTTAATCGATTATGATGAATAATATAGCAATCACTTCCACTTCATTTCCGTTCGATTTCAAGTGCATGGTTATAATTTCCCTTAAAAAGCATCAAATTAGGGCATCAAAATATGAAGTTAAATAAAAACTCAGAGATATTAAAACTATGACAATCATGGGAGGTTAAATATGAGTGATGCGGTTAATTTTTCGTTATTTGTAACAGAAGGAAACCCTGGAACAATATTCAAGGAAAGTAGAATGACGAATAGAACAGCACAAAACGAAAGAAGAGAGAGAGATGAAGATAAAATAGAGGACTTAATAGGCACGATTAAATTACTGATAACGGAAGTGAAAGAAATTAAAACAAGCCCAACAGACCAGCATCAAGAACTGAATGAGATGAGAAAGAAAAATCAAGCATTAAGAAGAGAAAGTAAACAAATGAAAGAGGAAATTATTGATTTGAAGACAAGAGTCGAAACAGTAGGGAAAGAACGAAAAAATAACAACATAATTTCAGGACTAGAAATCAAAACCGATAAGAAAATAGAACAAAAGATTGGCATCGAAAAATTCATATAAGGTAATATAGGAACAGAAGTAAATATAAAATAGGCAACAAATATGGAGCAAGAATTTTCAAAATAGAACAGGCTGGCGTAGCAAAGGTAGAAAGTATAATGAAGAACAAAAGTAACTTGAGAAACATACAAGAACGAATCTACATAGATAATGAACTTACGAAGAATGAAATAAAGCGCACAGAGAAACTGAAAGAAATAGATCATGGGGAGGGGAGGAAAGCGAAAATGTTAAAAATGAGATACCGAAAAATAATAACAGATAGAAGAAGAATATAGGTGGAAGAACGAGGACGAGAAATTGAAAAGGCATGGAACGAGCACTGGAACATCTAAGACAAAAAACTAACTAAAGTAAAAAGAAGCGGGAGAACGCCAACGACTAAAGCAAGGAATAAGGACAAGCGAGGAAAAAGGGTTAAACAAAACAAAATATAAAAGAAATCACAATAGGACAATGAAACAAAAGAAGTAACCTGCGGAAAGAAGAAGAACTAGTGGAGGAGATGATCCAACAAAATATAGAAACTCTAGGAATTACAGAAACAAAGAAGAAAGAAAAGGGTTTTAAAAGAATACACCAAGGATATTGGCTATACTGGACAGGTGTGGCACCCAGTCAACGAGCGAGGGCCGGAGTAGCGCTAATAATTGCCCCGAATAGGGTAAAGGATGTTATAGCGTATAATTTCGTAAATGAGACAGAAAATGAACAGTGGGATATTGGCAAATGTGACAAACTCAACTGACAGAACTTATATTCGCAAATGATATGGCCTTGTTGGCAGATACCAAGGAGAACCTTTAAGTGATAAAAGACCAATTATTGAAGACCAATAGAACGAATAATATTGGGAAAACAAAAACTATAATAATTTCCAACACAAAGAAAACCCACGAAATAAGATTAAACGGGAAACAAATTGAACAAGTAGAACGCATTAAATACCTAGGAGCAGTTATAGAGGAAAACGGTAAATTGGGCAGCGAAATAAATAAAAGGATGGGAGAGTAGGAGGGATTTTCAATATAATGGAAACAACATTTGGGGAAAAGACAGATACTGAGAAAGATAAAAACTGAAGTTGTCAACAAAGTTATACGTCCAACAATCATATGTAGCAGCGAATCATGGACATTGTCAAAAAGGCAAAAATCGAGAATAAACGCCATGGAAATGAGATTCCTGAGAGAGAAATGAAAATAAGAAAAGGACGGATAGAATAAGGAATGAAATAATAAGACAAAACCTACGAATAGAGACAATAAACGAAAAGATCATAGAAGGACAACTTAGATGGTTTGGTTACGGGTGTAGGATGACGACCGACAGACTAACTAAACGTGTGTTCCAAACGAGAATATACGGAAAAATAGAAGGGGAAGACCAAGAGCCAGATGGAGTGACGGAATCAGGAAAGAACATAGAAAAGAGGAATATATATATATCTTCCATAGGAAGACATACGGAAACTAACACAGAACAGGAAGCAATAGAGGCAGAGATGTCTGAAGCCTCCCAGCCTTACATCTAACGGTAGAAAAGCTTAAAACTAAGCTAGTAATGGGAAATCCCTGTAGATTTTCTTTTAATATTGACATTCAAATAGGTCGAAAGTATGAAATAAGATATGATAATTTTGTAAATTCAAAACAAAAGCCCTTTTATACCCATTGGGTGTAAGGAAGAAATTTACCAACATAAGGAATAAAAAATATCGAATTTGTACTTGGCTTCTGCTGTGGCATTTAAGGGAAGTCCTTGAACTTTTACCTGAGCAAGAGTACTTTCTCGATAATGCTTTTCAATGCAGTACCAACAGACACAACAATAGAATCAGTATCGATCGAGCAAACAAATCATTAGTCTAAGTGCACAACAATAAGGAATACAGGCTGTTGATTTAAGAGGCGTGTTTGGGATTATGTAAACGGTTGGGGGAAGGAAAAGGCTTGAAAAGAAAACTGCGTGATTAATAATGAAAATAAACATCGACGAACTGACTTTTCAGATTTTCCGCACTTTTCAATGTGAACAAAATTTCTATAAAAAATTTTCTTAAGAAAAGAACCACCGCCAAAGAAAAGTTTCATGTATCCCCATGAGCTTTCAGGAACGGTATTAATCTTAGATTTCTGGCAGATCACAGAAACGTAAGAAGAAGTAAGAAGTATGCTTTCTCTACAGCTCGGAGAATATATTTGCATTTGTATCCAATAAGCTTTCGTTATATTTCTTGGATCTTGTCGAGTTTGAAGAAATACCTCAAAAGGACGATAAGTCTTTCTTGTTTTTGATTTCAGTATTCAGCGTTCTTCGTTTCCTCCCTTTAATCCCTCGCCAAGAATTATATCAATGTTTCTCCCATTAAATATTTTTTCCCTCTCAAGTACGTTATCTTACAGAACTATCATTGGAATTTCTCGCGTAAACTACCGCGTGAACGATGCGTATTATGAAACTAACACTTCTGTATCTTGGCAAGCGGCAAATGAAAAGCGAGGTGTAAGGACACGGAGAAATTAAACACCAAAAAAGTAAGAAACTTTTTGGATTGTAGTTCACACGATCTTAACCCTTAGCGATGGGGTTAAAACCGTTTGAACTTTGATCCAAAAAGTTCCTATTGATTTCAAAATTTGTATACCGTACTGTGTTTGTTTGATTCGAATCAAGTCTTAAAGGAGGGGTAAAGAGCAACATATTTCATTTCATTTATTTACATCAATATTACATACAACAATAATTAATTTTAGTCAAGTAAAAGAAGGACAATATGAAGCAGGTTTAAAATTTAAACAAAATAAATTATATATATATATATACATATATATATAATCGGTTTCCCTTTCTACCCTAAGGTGTAGGGATGACAAGAAATTAGTAAGAACACCACAAAAGGGAAAAGATGGGAGACCTGAAGGAAATAAAGAGAGATCAGAAAGAGTACCAGGAGGAATTGAAAGTGCTGAGAAGGGAGAATGAAAAATTGAAGACAGAAAATGAGATAATGAGGAAACAAATGAGAGATATGGAGAAGAAAATGTACTAAATGGCGAAGACAATATCAAAGAATAATGTGGTGATGATGGGAATGAAGCTAACGACGGAGGAATAAGCATGATATGAAGATAGGATTAGAGGATATTATGAAAAACACAATGCAGGTAAACGTAAACATAAAGGAAGTAATAAAGATGGGAGGGACAGTATACAAGATACAGTTGGAAAGTGCTAGGGATAAAGACGCAGTGATGAAAAATAAGAGTAAATTTAAACAAATAAAGGAGAGAATATATGTATATAGACAACGAGTTAACAAAAGGCCAACAAGAAATACAGAGGAAGCTTAAAGAAATAGGAGATAAAGAGAGAAAAGGCGGGAAAAAAGTAAAGATGATACACCAAAGAATTACAATTGAGGGAAGGGAATATAGATGGGATAGAGAGAAAGGGGCACTGCTTGAGAGCCGACAGGGAAACGAGGACAGAAACTCAAAAAACTAAAAAGAAGAAGAAAGAGCGGAAGAACGAGGACGATTTTGGCAAGGGAGAGGGAAACGGAAAAGGAAAGGAATTTGAGAAAGGTTAAGCTAAGGGAAAAATGGAGAAAGCATAAGGAGAGGAAAGTACTTAGATTAGGAACATGGAATATTAGAAGTTTAAACGGTAAAGAAATAGAAATTGTAGAGGAATTTGAAAAAGCAACACTGGATGTATTGATAACAAAATAAATAAATAAAATTAAAACATAAAGTTAAAGGTGTAAAAGACGTTACATAATTTTAAGCAAAACGACAAACAGGAGCACTATGGGCACTTTGTGTTGACTATTTCTGATCGTTGAGGTACTCGCCTATGGTATAATAAACCCCAAACCGCAGAATCGTGAGGACGGCTTTTTTAAATCTCGCTCGATCTAACTTTCGGACACTCTGTGACAGTGCGTTGTAAATCTTGATTCCGATGTAGTTTGTCCCTGTTCTCATTCTATTTATACGTTGATAAGGGATTTCCAAATTTTGTTGTTTGAAGGAATATTGAAAGTTCTTTCCGATTTGTGCAGTTGTAGCACCACATTTCCTGTGGGTTTTTTTGTCTGAATACGCTTAGAGACAAATCTCAACTTCGTATTTATTTCCAAGGTATAATACCTGTAGTTCCGATAATATCATATAAAGTAAGATTCGCTACATATTAGGTTCGTTTCAACACGGCACAAAACCAGTTTGTGGATCGTCGTGTACATGCGCAGAGCAAATTTGGCGTTCCAAATTTGCTTTGCGCATGTACTCGACGGTTCAAAAACTGGTTTTGTGGTGTGTTGGAACGGACCTATTGTCTGCTTTTCTTGTCTATCGCGAACGACACGTAGCAATAGACGTCTACGCTTGTGCAGTAGAAGAATGTCAGAGTGGGATTACGTTTTACGCGTTATTACCACAAAGTCCATTTATAAAGAAAATTTTGTTTCGTAATTTCTCTTTGTTAAGATTTTCCCGAAGGAGCAAATAAAGTTAGATTTATTTTCGTTGACAAAATTAGAAGCTCGCGATTTCAGTTTCATTTGGTTAATGCCGTTTATTTCTAAACATATACATTAGATTCTTCAGGAATACCGAAACAGTATTACTGGCGAAACCCGAAAGTCTTTATTGTTGACGCTGATTTTACATCCTGGTTTGGTCGTGTATTATTATTTGATATCGACGTTTTTGCTACCTATATTGTTTCGGTGTTCCTGAAGAATCGAGCAGAGTGAACAGAGGAGACGTCGGTATCACAATCTGAAAGAAGTATCAAAAGTAAGGCATCACTTCAGTTAATAATAACGAACACGATGTAGACTCAATTTAGAAGTAATGATAACCAACAGCTAAATTTTTAACAAGACGAAAATGATAGTGGATTTTATCATCGTAAAACTAAAACGGGACGCAAATTACAGCTCTTTAAATCCACCTGTATTTAAACAGAAGAACTTGAAAACGAAGAAGAACAGGGGGAATAAAAAGAAAAATTTGTACTAGTTAGTAAATTGATATCGTTTGGACTTTAATCTGACTGCTTTTTGTGACCATCAAGTTAATGTCAAGGTCAATATGGTATTATTTATAATATAATATGAGTAACATATTTGTAGCCAATGAACATTGTCATTCCTGCTAATATTATATATACACGATAAAAGCGCTTATCAAATTTCTAATAATGAAATGATGAAACCATAAAGAATACATAACGTAACGTAAAAGATTTTGTGAAATGAACCCAAATTGAGAGGATAATGAATCCCGTTATAATATGATTATGTACAACGAATTGTCAACAATATGCAGGGTGAAAATGGTAAAAAATAGTCCAAAGGTAGATAATTAAAGTATATTAAACATTTGTTTAGTAAACGTAGAGCCCTAAACGTACCGTTCGTAAGATATTTAGAATTACAGTTTTGAGTCCGGCCCTGTTATACAATTATAGCGAGTTTCCAATACGACTAACTATCGGATCATTGATCAAGTAAGCATAAGTAATTTATGAATAAACGGTCTACTTAGAATTTGCGAATTTTTCACACTGTCTGCACAGTACGTACATGTTATCTACGGTTTATTAATCATTTTACTTTAAATATTTTTACACTGCAATTACATTGTTTATTGATAAATACATCTTTTGAAGGAAAACATTTTTATCATTGCTCATAAAAAATTGTCGATCTTTTCAAATATAGGCCAAGTTCATGCAAAAACAGCGAAATAAAACATATGTTTATTTTTCTGTGATAGTGACAGAGACAGAGAAGCATTGTTCACGTGTCGATAATATCCTATTTACTGAGAGCGCTATTTCAGTGAAACCATCTGCTTACATTGCAGAATACCCGAATACTGACTGAATGCCTCATTATTCGTTTGGACTTTTAAAAATCCCTTACCTCTCAAAACGTCTACCAGAAACACAGTACCGTAATGTAAAAATGCAGGGGGACAAAATTCTATTAAGATTAAGCAAAAACGTTTCGCATGATTTGCCATTGTTTTTACTGATTACGTTAACTATACCATACCAGCTTAACCATATTAATAAATTTACAATTTTCACAGTTACACCCTGTAGATATGAAACAGTACAGCAGGCCTTAGAGGCCCAGGACTTGTTCGAAGCCACCGAACCGTATACATATGTATACTATACCGCTTCTGGCCCGTCCAGTGGCATTTTCTTACTTTTTTGCAGCGTATTAGAGGTAGTATATTTTAGGGTTTCAAACTTCTGCGTCCCGCCATGCCCGAGATTCGAACGCCGGACCTTCTCATCGCATGCTTTACCACTTAATCACTGTGCGAGTTGAATAATCAACAATAGTCAAACAAAATTACAAAATGAATGCAGAACGAAAACCTTAAAACGGGACTAAGAAGCGGGCGACTTAAATTGGAAAGACTATTCGTCATCGTTCTTACAAAAATCGGAGAGAAAAGAGAATAAGAAGAAGAACAGGAAAAAAGCAGAAGAAAAAAGGGGGATTTATATGTTGCTAAATCGTTCAATCCGAAATTTAGCTGTTGCTTGTGACCACTATGTTAGATACTGTGAACAGAAAAATGGCTTCTGTCAAATTTCTAAAAATTTTACAAAATAACTCGGCGATAAATCAATATCATTATAGGCCATAATGTCACGTAAAAGATATTGTAATATAGTCAAGGGAATAAACCTCGTTATAAAATGAGCATTGTACATTGAATGAACAACAAACTGAAATATGAACAGGGAACGAGGTAGCCGCAGCTAGATAAAAGTATATTGTACTGAGAATTTAGTTAATTTCTTAAACAAAATTGCACCGGTCTAGCTCTTAATTAATGATATAAAAAGCATAAATTATAACAAATTATATTTATAAATTTTGAGAAATATTTAACATAAAATCAAGATAAAGACCTAGTGTTGTGTGTGTTTGAGTGTAATTTCTTTTATTCGATGATGCTTCTTCCTATGTCCCCTCTCTTAACTTCTTTTCTCGATGCAGCTCTATTTTCTACGGATTCTTCCCTCTCTTAACTTCCTTTTCGGTGTGGCTCTATTTTCTATGGATTCTTCCCTTTTTAAATTCTTTCTTCTCCGGTGTGGTGAGGTTCTTGTATTCACTGGTACTTCTTCTTAAAACCCTTTCAGTCCAAATATATTTATAAACTTTTTACTGACTTATCTATCTTGTCAATTCTCTTCGTCGTTAAGCAAACAAACTTTATTATTTTTTCGGAAACCAGGACTGCACTACATTATTTCTCTGTTGTCCACGAAACGAACACTTTAATTCACCTTGACTCCAGTTCATCCAGGCATAAGGTTGTTATAGAAGCCTGTATTGAATGTCGATGTATACTTGGTTATTTATCCAGTAGCTATTAGGAACTCTTGTAATGTAAAAGTATTGTATGTATGTATCTAAATGTTTACAATGCTTTTCTATCTTTTAATCGACGCTGTTTATAATAATTAATAATTTTATTTCTAGTTAAATTTTTTCTCCCATTAAACGTCTCTGGCTGGAGTTAAAATAAGAAGCTAACACCCGTAGGGTAATAAAATGTTTAAAAGGTGGTGTGCGTGATATCGAAAAGGTATAAATAGAAACCAAAATAAACCCAAGCTCATTTGAACACAATATCCATAACCCCAACATTTACTGTGAATTTTGATGTATTAAATTAAAATAAATGATAAATTTTCTAATGGTAATTAACCATCTGAGTATTAGTATACTACAATATCTTTAGCTTAACTATGTACTACGGTCGTTTCATTCGTCCTTTCATTCGTAACGGCCTGTATGTGTGCGCAATCCACAGTCACAAGACATCTCTCGTATAAATTCGCATACCCCCGCAATTTTAAACCAAGCTTTTAGGCGTAAATTTGAATTTCATCTCATAAAGTGTACAGAAGACTATCTCGCCATATTCATCGCTTATCGGCGAATTTAAATTATCCGAACACAAAAACTTAATACTCGTGTTTCCCAATTTATACAGGCGTGTTTCGCTCGCACCGTTAATTGGAACGAATTGCCATAAGCCGAGTTCAAGAAACATAACATAACATATAACTCGTTAGCGATAAAAGTCCCCTTTGAAATTTAATTAAAATCACCAAGGTGGATGCGCTATTGTGGGTTTTATAGGTGCACTTGAATCTACGAAAAACAAAAAAGGCACTTGTTCCGTACAGTTTATTGCACGTCCCTTTTTGACAACTTTTCTTATTTTAAAGATAATTTACCATTCATTCAAATTAAAATTAATTAATAAGAGGGTGAGAGGCCAAAATATGAACTTGGCAGGCAGGTTTAAAATAAATTCAAAACGAGAATCCTTTTGTTTTTAAGAAAAGTGGAGGAAACAGGAACCAATTATAAATTCACTTTGATAATACCTAATGAGTCCCTCTTGGAAGGTGTAGGCAAGTACATGTTGGAAAATATGAAAAGAAAAACTTGAAGCCTACTGTATTTTCGAGCTGTGACAAAAGAGCGTACATATAGAAACCCGTTCATTATCAAAATCGTGTGTGGGGGTAAAAGTATCGGGCTATATGAAAAATTGTCAATCGAATACGTTAGAACACGAGGAAATGGGATACAATTGAATTCGGTGATGGTTACAACGACAGAAGTTTTCCACATTTCACCTTCATCGATAATTATCCCTTTTTCCCTGATATCCCTCCGGAAAAAATGGTTCAAACGGTAATATTAATTAGTTTCATATTTCATTACCCTTGTTCTTCTTAAACTACCTTTATATGCAGTTGGATTATATGGTTAGTAGTTTCGAAATGATGGAAAACTTTAGCTGAGAAGTTTCGCAAGACGTAAGCGGATTCTAATTATAAAGTTCCAAACTTCGAATTCATCAATAATGTTCGCGAAGTTATTATTCTATAAGACGCAGAGTATTTTGAGATATCCTCAAATTCGGTTTAGATTCGTAATGTAAAGAAGGATAATCGACAACTAATACGGCCGGAATTTTACAGGATTAAAATATCTTTAATTTTTGTCATTAAAATCATCTTCAATGGATTTCTACTGTACTGAGATAAAATGCATATATCTTTGTACATTGCACTACAAATCGAACTGGGGAAATTGGTTTAGGCACAAAACATTTTTTAAATTAGGAGATCTTGCTAAAACATGGTTTTCCAACCTTCGGAGATGATCAAAAACAGGCTTTTGGCCAATTGATTTCAGTGCTTGGCAATGAAGTACCACATCAATCGACAATTTCCCATCGGTACTGCAATTTCCAATCTGGATGCACTAGTCCCAGCGATGATTTCAGGACAATTTCAGCCAAGAACGGCAGTCGCTCAGAACACCACAGGGGTCGGATTGTAAGTTTCTCTTTGGATTCCACATCTTTGACTGAAAAGTTCAGTTGGTGCAAGAAATGGTGATTCAATAACGAAAGCTGAAAACCGTTTACAGTAATTTCAGTGTTGAAGAATTGTGCTTTTATCGATTCTAGGTAAATTGCTCGAATGCAATTGCTCGAATGCAATTGTTCGAATGCAATTGCTCGAATGCAATTGCTCGAAGTCAGCTACTCGAAAGTCAGTTGCTCGAATATGTCTTTCCTTGAACGGCAATTTCTCGCAAAATGTTTTGCTCGAAAGTAATTACTCAGAATAATGCGGTTTTGTTATTGCAGAGGCCGTATCCACATCATTTGCCATTAATCTAAACCAGTAATTGGAAGTAACATCAGATTGGCTTTATAGTAAAAAGTGGATAAGCACACATATCATATTAAAAACACGTTGTTTTTCATAATTTTTAACTTAATCATATAGGTACCTACAAGTACCTATTTTTTGTTAATAGAGATAATAATTTGTAATTTGTGTTTTTTATTGTTCCTGGTACAAACTACAGAACTGAGGAATAGTGTTACGGCTAGTCCGTAATTGCATTCCAATGATAAATAACTTTCGAGCAATTGAATTCGAGGAATTTGACAGAGACGGCTTTTATTTCCATAAACCTGAAAATAAATATCAAACCCCTGTTTGGGTAAGGAAAATCCATCAAAACTTATGCTCCCGCAGTATATCGATGGGGGCATTGTTTATCTCAAAAGCAGGCCACTTTGTTGCAATTCCTTCACAAAAAGAAGCAGACGATGGTTTCAAAATTGCAAGTTTGGCTTCATTTACTAAAAATTGGCAGAACTGCTGTAGCATTTTAACGAATTCAAATGTGTATCTACATTCTTCTTCTTTCTTTTTACTCCCTTTTGTTTCTTTTCTGTAGATCTTCCATCTATCTTTGTTATATTACCTAACTTTCCTCTGTAGATTTTCTTCATTATTTTCCCCATTCCTGCCGTTCCCTTTTCTTCTGAGGAATCTTGCCTTCGCGCTATTCAATCACTTCTAACTTGAGAATGCAAAAATTTATTTCACCACCCTAATAACAACTTTTGCCCTAACTTTGAATTTCAGCGATCTATTTCATCCTCCACGTTTCATTAGTTGTCAATGATTGCACCCAAATTGCAAAGGTTGGGATGGAAGAACAAAGTTTTTTCATAAAAGAGGTTTGTGACTCGAAAAGGTGAAACAAAGCCACCATAGTTGAGAACTTAGATTTTTTATTCTTTTTCCTGTTTCTTGATTTTGTTTTGAAGTATGACACCAAGTGTGGCAAAGCAATTAAGTTTTGGGCATCGTGTCGTTTTTGTTATCTTTTACAACGTTTGAAACACTACCACCATTTCTATCTTTCTCAATATTTTCCCGGTTTTCCCAATTTCTTTGTGGTATCTCTTCTCGAGGTTTTATCGAATCTACAATTCTTTCTCCTTCCACAGATTTTGTCTAACACTCGTTTTATTATATTTTCACATCAGGGTGATTAAAATAGTTATCTTCTATTTGATATGATTACACAGTTCACTCTTAATGATTGGGAATGTAATTTAAGGAATAATCTAGAATTGTTAGCCAACTTACAATGTAGCTGTGCAATGGCTTACTAAGCAAGCATTATTCCCTCCGTGATAATTAATGGCTTATATAATTTGTGCTTGCTTAGTAAGTCATTACACAGCTATTTTATGAGTTGCCCAATAAGCGCACTTTTGTATGTAATTTTGGACAGTGTCATCTCATCGTTATAACGGAGATGTAGACTGAATGTAGATTGGGACAGTAAATCAGTGTTTTGCTGCTCCAAATAGTCAACTACCTTCCGAGCTGTAACACGCATTGTTATGTTAGAGAATGCTTTGTCGTTCTGGATTAGTTTTTGCGAAGACGGTGATTACTTCTTACAAATAAACAGTGATATACCATTTTAAAG
Organism: Chrysina gloriosa; assembly: GCA_038088585.1. Lineage (NCBI taxonomy): Eukaryota > Metazoa > Arthropoda > Insecta > Coleoptera > Scarabaeidae > Chrysina > Chrysina gloriosa. The sequence goes on along the minus strand of CM076093.1, from coordinate 19,816,210 downwards.
TGACTGATCTTCGATCTTTGAAAGCAATGATAATTGCGTGATCTGCTTTTGAGATGAACATTGCTACCATATTCTTCGATGCACTATCAAAACGGCGAGACTGTCTTTGGATTCTCCTTACCTTGAAGCACTCAAATGTTGAATTGACGTTTATTTTCGAAATTCATAGGAACAAACGCATAATTCTTCACTACTCACCGCGCTGCCAATGTTCCTTAAACCGATTCAAAACTTTTCCGTATTAGATGACGCAAGTCGCTTTTGAAGATGGGGGAATCAAATTGGACACTAACTTTCTTATATCTAATTCAACACGCAGGGTGTTTTGGATTGATATCTGGGAAAATTGCGACGAATGTCTCAATCTCGCGATATATCACATGTCGATCCTCCCTGCTTAAATTAGACTTAGAGTTTGAATGTTTGTCTAGATGACTGTTTTGGATGGTAGATCTGTTTAAGACCAACCACCTCTGTGGGTGGTGCGCCCACATTGAAACTTACAACACTAGCACCAGAAATTGATGTGGTACGTCTTTAAAGTGTGATTAATTTACAACCACGTCTTTTTATAATTTCCTCCTGAGTCTTTCATCTTGTGCTCTGCGAAGCCATTCCAAGCACTCCGCGAAAAACACGAAATTGTCTCATTTCAAATTATTATTACTTATTTACATAGTCCTAAGCCTTTCTACCTTTAGATGTAAGGCTGGAGGGGTTGAGCCTTGCATCTCTGCCTCCATTGTTTCCTGTCCTGTGTTAGTTTCCGCATGTCTTCCCATAGCATTCCTATTTTCTCTGATTCTTTCTTGATTCCGTCAATCCATCTGGCTCTTGGTCTTTCCCCTACTATTTTTGCCGTATACTCCCGCTTTGTTATCCTCCCTTTCGTCATCCTACACACGTGACCAAACCATCGAAGTTGTCCTGCTATGAGTTTTTCGTTTATTGCCTCTATTAGTAGGTTTTATTTAATTATTTCATTCCTTATTCTGTCCGTTCTTTTCTTATTTTCAATTATTCTCAGGAGCCTCATTTCCCTGACGATTATTCTCGATTTTTCTTCTTTGACAGTGTCCATATTTCGCTGCTATATGTGGTTGTTGGGCGTATAACTCTTTTGACAACTTAAGTTTTTGTTTTTCGGCATATCTCTTTTCCCTAAAAATGTTGTTTTCATTGTATTAAAGATGCATCCTACTCTTCCCATTCTTTCATTTATTTCGCTGTCTAATTTACCGTTTGCCTCTACAACTGCTCCTAGGTATTTAAAGCGCCCTACTTGTTCAATTTGTTTCGCGCCCAATATTCTTTCGTGGGTTTGTTCTGTTGGAAATTATCATAATTCTTGCTTTTCCAATATTAATCTTCATATTGATCTGCAATAATTGTTCTTCTAGTACTTTAAGGTTATGTGGTAGATTTTTCTTGGTATCAAAATTATTATTATCGAAAATCGAAATTTAATGCATCACTATGTATAACATTCTTCAATAGAATTCCGTGGTGGAACAAGTTTGGGAACCTCTGGTTCCTCTGTTAGTTCTTCACTGGTTTCCTTACCATAGAGTTTCATTCATTATTTGATTGAGCTAAAATACAAAATTTTGATCTTCTCTTGCCATCCGTAGAAAAAAAAATGCGTAATACGTGCATTGTGAGAGAATTCATATCGAATCCCTCTCACATGTACAAACATCAATATTGAGCTAAAATATACTGGATATTATTCTTAAGCGGTTAGTTATGAAGACCTTTCCTCTTGATGTGTTTTATGAAGAATTGTGTTCCAGAAATCCCGCAAGGTTATCACGAGACCATTTCTACCGTTTCAAAAGTTTCCCCAAAGTACACAGCGATGTTAGCCCTTTCACCATTCTCATAACTTTGTGGTTTTGAGAATCCACACTCGTTGATTTAGCAAAGTGTTATAAGCTTCTATTAGATTTCAACATTTCACGAAAATGACGATACTACCAGCAAAACAATTCGATAACAAACAACTTCTCCGACGTCTAGCTTTAAAATTAACGGCCTTCAGGCCCTGTTTTAGAGTTAATTACCTAACGAACGCTTGAATATTGAAAGTGATACGTCGACGCAAATTTGTACATACGTACATACGTAATACACATACATTACCATCGTTTCCCGAAGATGGAAGCGAGTTGTCTCGTCAACACGCTACCATTTAGGAGATGATTACAACCTTTGTAGCGGTTGCTCTTACTCGCCTATCAAATAACAGCGCATACATACTACCACCATACATATTTATCCAGGCGACGTGACACGGCGAAGTGATTTGTTTTCAAAGGCATTCTGAAAGTGAAAAGGCTTCTCCCCATTAGAATGTCATCTCAAATATTTTGTAGTTATATATGTATTTCGATCGTGAAATGAACGAGCGTGAAGGGAATTGGCAACGATCAAAATGATTTTAACCCGATACATATGATTTTTAAAATTTCAGCCAGTTTCCATCGTTCTTCGAAAAATTACGAAAGAAGTAATAAATTACGTACCCAATTTGCAAGTTCGCTCGCGTGCGGGAAATTTTTATCCGAACTCTTGACTATAACTCGCCCATATTCTATCTTGAACGTTGAAGAAGATTTACGCCGCTTCATAAACTTACTAAATCCGAATTTACTTCCTCAATCTGCGGTAAATGCACGGTACCTTTGAGTAAGCTGGCTATGCTTTGGAAACTCGCCAGGTCAACCGTGAAGCCCGTTTGGATATTAAATGCGAAGTTCTGATGACGTATGTACAAGTTGATGCAATGTTTCCCGAAGGTAATAACAAACCTATCGATTTTGGATACAACAAAGGTACTCCTCAAATCCAATAATGCTTTCGGTTTTGGGTATAACGGAAATTCATTAAGTGACATACATAAGAAACGGAGACTTAGCACTTATGAATCGATTTTTATAAATATTTGTACATGTGCTTACTATTATAAATATAATAAATTCATTTTTTATTGATTACTGTGTAATTTACGATCTAATTAATTCACGAATAGTAAGTGCATTGATGTTCTTTACGACGCGGACGGACTTTATTTATATAATTAGGTCTTCTGATTAAATTCTCTTTAGATATCTGTTAAAGAGTGGTTTACTGTTTAGTTCTTTTACCAGTAGCTTGCTGCGATGTTGCTTGCACATTCTGGGTATGTTTGTGAGTGTGGGCTCGATTACTTGGGTAAAAATGGAATTTCCAGGTTTTCCTGGACGGTTTTAGAACTACCAAACCATGAGACATCAGCCATCATTCTTTTTAGGATTTTATATTGGTAAATTCGCACTACATTTGTGCTTGTCGGTTTTCTATAGGTTCCGTATATGAATATTATGAAAGTAGAATTTTTCTAATTAACAATAAGTTTCATTTTTTAGTTTCATTTTCCAATTCTAATTTCCTGTAACTGGATATGAGTTGAAAATAAAGACTAGTATTATTATTATTATTGTTATTATTACTATTATTATTATGTGAAAGTATCGGCCAAATTTTACAAGAAATTGGTCCATTTCCAAGAGGTGGACCAAGAAAGCAGAGCATTTGCAGAAGTAACACGAGCGTGCTGTACTCACTCATTCCCAGTAACGAGGATCTTGAAAATTAAGCAAACTATCGAAATAAAAAGGAGCCGAGAAGGAATCGACGAGACACAGTGAAACTGTGGGCGCCCCGAAAAGAATGAGGCCGAAAAGAAAGTCTTTCATTGCGGCAGAAGCTCAAGAACCATTAACAAGTTCCACGCCCTTGGCTAGCAGGCAATCTGCAACAAAAGTACCACGAGCACCATGAGGTAAAAACTGCGAATGGCATCAGATTTCGAAGGAGATGAAGAAGAAGTGTGTTACGTTTGCTCGGAAAAAACTAGCCCCAAGAGAAATGTCAAACGTTGCCTTGAATGCAGCAAATCAGCGCACAACGCATAGTTGCAGATGTTATTTGTAAAAATTGTTTTGTTTGAGTTTTCCGACAGCGATTGAAGCACTTTTGTGACATGAAATTTTCATCAAAAAAATTTCTTCCAGTAAAAACTGTTGCTTGCTGTTTGTATTACCATAAATCACTGTTTCAAATAACAAAAAGTTCCGGATTTGCCTTGGGGTGCCCGATTTGCTCCGGGATTTTTGGATTGGTCATATTTCAATGACTTCAAATTTTCGACTCCCAAAACGAAAGAAAAATCAATTGCGATAAAAACAAAACAAAAAATAGTTTCGTAGCCGAGAGTAGATACTTTCAGGTCATACATTTTGTTTTGCAGAAAAAACTAACTTTGATTATTGAAAATTAAATATTGAAAGAGTTCCGACTTTGCTTCGGTCTTCCTTACTTGGAAAACACCCAGGAGGATAGGCGCAAATTCTTTCTTCTGGCAAGGTCGTCAACACAATGTTGTTTCGCGGTCGCTTATTTCTATTAAAGCGCACAAAATGTTATTCAAATTAAATCATAAAATCCGGATGAGTCCTAATCAATATATCAACAAATATTATTTCTCTCAGCTCATGCTTAGATTTGGAAGGGTTAATGATTCATCTGTAGGTAATCAATTATAACAAAATGTATTTGAAACTGTTCCTGAAGAAGTTGGAACAAAAACGTAATACGATTTGGAATACGTTCTGTTAGAAGACGTTGTCTCATAGCTGGAGACACACAAGAGGGATTTTTGAACGAGCTGTACCGCAATCCAGATCTGTAAATATCTGATCTTCCAACTCGCCAAACGATTTGATCTACGAAGGGACAAATCCTATAGTTAGTAGCAAATTCTTTCAGATTTCGAGAGGAATAAACTATGTGATAAATATTTTACACTCGTATGAACATATTACTGAATGAATTTGGATTTGTAAGTTTGGAAGATAGAAGGACTGTTGCGCCATTAAAATTTATATTCAAGCTTATCAGAGATTTAATGGATGATAGTGCTTTGTTGGGAAAACTAAATTTCACAATTCTACGATTAAATAGTAGTTTTGTAACTTCGTAATATCTTCTTTCACGTTGTTATAAGGAGCTAGTGTGAACTAGTGTAAACTAATAGAGAGCTAGTGTGAGCTAGTGTAAACTAGTACAGAATAATTAGTATAAGCTGGTATAATTATCGTAGGAGCTAAAAGCTAGCTTTCCCCACATCTTTTCCTCACGGGCGAGAAAACCCGCCATCGTAGGCCACTTCCGGTCGTATGCCGAAAACCACACCGTGCAAAGTCGACCACGAGAAACGGCATCACACTAAGTTTTCTCGTAAATAACCTTAAGTTAGGATTTTGGAAATTTGTGTGCGAGTATACAGGGGTTTCCTTACGTTTGTGAACATTTAATTATATTAGTATTTTAAGGAGGAGGAGGGGGGAGGGGGATTCAGATTGTTTTCGAGTAAAGAGGTTTTTTTGTTACGGTTATTCGTCAGTACTGTATTTAATTTTATTAGTATTTTAGAGGGGAGGGTGGATTTTCAGTACTATCACATGGATATATATATTCGTATTTATAATTACGTTCAGCTAAGCTGTAAGATGGCTGTAAGACCGTTGGAATTCCATCGGCTACCGGCTATTATGTGAACTAGTGTGATTGATTGTCTTTCTTTTCTTTTGTTATGAACAGCAAGTGACGATAAAGTGCTGTTAACTGTCGATTACTCGCCTCAGTTCAATTCTTATTTTGCCTAGGTTAAGGGGTTAGTTAGTTAAGGGTTAGGGGGTCCCGCCGACTTCAGTCTTGTAAAGGTGATCTAGTATCAAAATTGGAGAGTGGCGCATTGTTACTTTTTCAGCACCTTCACCTACGCCTTCGTCATTACTAACGAGATGGGTTATCCGCACTGTATCTTTGCCTTTGTTATTTACAATTTAAACAAAGACTAGTAACACTTGGTTTAAGAAAAGAAAATGTGGGCACATGCCCTTAATGTGGGAACTTGGACAAAATGAGAAGAATTATTTGCGAATGACTACATTAATCTTTGATAAATTGTTACGGAAATGAAATGTTGTAAGTCCCAGAAACATTCCTAATTACCTATATGTTAAGTTTAGTATCTCCATATATAATAAAACGACGAAAGAATAATTGTCACGCTAAGATATAAATTTAACTACTATAATATACGTATACGTATACGTATGATCTGTGCAATTTGATGTCAAAGTATGAAACAACTTCATCATTTCCCGTACATCAACACTAACGGAAAGGAGAAGGAAAGAAACTAACTTCAGATAGAAAAGAGCTTCGTTTTCCAAATCTGCTAATATGCAGATAAACCATCGGAATTGATCCGTGGTGGGACAGACCGTTCAAAAAATTCCTTGTATTCAGCTAGCAACAATGTAATCAACTTTTCAATACAAGTAGAATTACAAAGTCCAAACAGTGATGAAAATGCTTCGCTAATATAACCAATTATATAAAAATTACAATTAATACCTTATTTGAACTATTTTCTATTACGTTTTCATAGGAAGTTCCTTTCTTTTACAGATTAAACTCGCTCAGAAGCCAAGGAAATCAATTTGTCGACAAAGAATGAAATTATCGGTAAGTGCCCTTATCGTATCTATGTGACGACTATCTAGTCTAGACGTTTAAGAAAGGCAGATACAAAACTGCAAGTTAGTGTGAGTCAAATGTAGGAACGCACTTTAAGATAGGTGCGCACTGGCAAAATCTAAGTTTCCACAGCGCAGCTCATTTACCTTAGTGGTTGTCATCGAGTACAGTTGCAATCTTACCATAGGCTGTGCCTCGTTGGGAAGTATGTAGTAGTAAGTCCATAGTTCCTATATTTGACGGACTGTACGTTATAAATGCAACAATCAATAGTTTAATATTTGTCTAGTCAATTAATTCTTTTTTAATTTCTAACTTCATGCTCTTTTATGAAGTTGTAGACGCACTTGAGAATTATAAAGAATATTTTTAAATATTATATATAAATTATACGCCCATGTAGTCGAACGATTAGGGTATTCGATTGCAGTACCGAAGGTCCAACCTCAAATCCAAGCTGCATGATCCCGGAGGGTTATTCTACTCATTTACTAAATAAGTATCTGCGTAAAACTAACGCTTACAAATTAAAACACTTCTTTCTCAATTTTATATTTTGCTTAACTCCGAACAGACCTTGATATTAAGGGGAAGCCAAAACATCTGACTTCAATTTATCTAGATCTCTTCGTATATTGCTGCACGTATTTTGAAGATAATAAATGGGGTTGCTCAATTTGTGCCAATAGCCAGTGGCTGGGGCATAAAGTTTTACACGTCAAATAAAACATTGATCGTTTCCGCGATGTAGGCAACATTTTTAAAACAAACCTAGAACTGCGAAATAGTATTTACGGCAGCGTACACGTATACACAACAGATCTCATTGTGACTCGCATATATACTGATGGTTGTATCGAACACCGCCATAGCTCCTTGGCGCTAGTGAGCAACCCTAACGATGAACCAACCCAACATAAAGGTTGGACTGCATGCTCAACATTTTGCAATTTAATACCATTGGTCCTGAGTCAACAATATATAGTTCTGTTATCTGTTGGAAACTTTAAAAGAGATTGTCTCAAGACAATGTTTCTCGCGGTTAATTGTATCCAATTAATATATATCTTCTTGCTAATGGGAATAACACATCTTCAAGGGAACAAAGATAATTTTAAAGAAACTCGCATTACACTCATTTTTTAGTAACAGCCAAAGAAACGATGACATTTACATCAAAGCCATACAATTTTATCAGTTTCTGTTTTCTTATTATTGTAGTAGTTCACCTAGGGGATACTTACATAGAATTAAAGAAAAAGATTGCTTTCATGTTAGCTAAGTAGAACGATCGCCACCGTGTACACAACGGACTTTTGCGGCGAGAAGCCAGGAATACGACATCTTCTGTTTTTTTAAATAAAGTATGAATAAGACAACACAGACCTGAGAAATTGGAGGTTTTGTTAGTTAAAGAAATGAAAGGGGGCGTATCTTGTAGATCTTTTCACGCTCAAAAATAAACCCACCCGCCGAAATTGTATAGCACGTCACGTGTTTGAGTAACTTGAGGTTAAATGGTCAAACCGTTTATGAATTTATTGTCTCCCCAGACGGATCATTCTCTTATATTCGAGAAAAATATCATCGTATTGTATGAGGGTAGATTAACAAGTTTCCGGGATCGCTGCTAGGAGGCTGCTCTCTTTTTTTCAAATAGTTTATATCAATATATTGGCAACTTCTCGTATCAATTGACTGTTAAATGTTAAATGTTAAATCGATCTGTCAAATCTGTATTTAACAAGCATTTAAGTCCAGTACCTTTTGTGTTTTCAATTATGAATAAGAAAAAAGTTCCAACGGTTATCAAATTTTTCTATTTGGAAGGGAAAATCGCAACGGAAATCAGATCAAGATTAGATGCTGTTCTTGAGGACCTTCATTTTCCATCGTGAATTTTTGGGTTTCGGAGTGTAGGCGTGGCCTCACGTATACTACGCTAGAAATTGTGGAGAAAATTCATAACATAAAACCATGTTATGAATTTTTCATTCAACAATTCATAACATGGTTTTGGCAAATCGCCGAATAAAAGTGCGTGAGATTGAGGAAGCCTTGGGCATCTTTTATGAACAACTAGTTTGTATTTTACATAATGAATTGGGTTTAAAAGCTTTCTGCAAGATGGGTGCCGCATTTGCTCAATTCAGAGCAAAAAAGTATTCAAGTGACTCAGACCATTGTTTCGAAGAAGGCAAGTTTTTTTAGACACAAAAGCAATTTTACTAATTGGTTATCTTGAAAAAGGTAAAACTGTTTCTGGCCAACACTTTTGAATAAATTGAAAGCAGCAATTTAGGAAACACGCCTTGGAATGGTTACGATAAGTATATTCTATCACCACGACAATCCGCCCGATCAAATTCGTTTGATATGGCCGCCTGTTCCCGGAACTCAAAACATTTCCGGGTTGAATGAAGAACTGATGAAAGCTGTAAACGATTATTTTAGGAATATTTCCGGGAGGAAATCGGGAAGCTAGCAAAATGTTGGACTAAGTGTGTTGTGCTTGTAGGAGATTATATTAATAATATATAACTTTTTCCGTATTGTTTTGTTTTCATTGTCATTCCGGAAATTTTTTAATCTACTCTGGTACTAGTCTTCAGCTTTAAAATCCATTTTCAATTGCCGTTGTACCTTAGATATACAAATTTGAATTTGTAATACTGGTTACGCGTATTAGAGATCTAATGAACCATTGCCATCAATCGTGTCGATTCACATACCTGAAAAAAAAATGAGTTTTTGTCAGACCCAGTAATCAAGACTATGAATCGACACGACTCATTAGATGTCTAAAACGTATGACCAGTTTTACTTTTATACAAACTTGTATATCTCAGGTACAGCGGCAATTGAAAATTGATTTCAAAGCTAAAGACTAGTGCAATACAATACCGTTTTCGGAAATTAAGAAAAAGACCCGCTCCCTCGCAAGACAGTCATAAATTTAGCAATAATGACAGTTTCTTAACTATTTAATCTAAAGTTACTCCGAAACCTGACGTGCTACACAATTTCTACCGCCGAATTCGTTTTATCGTCAAGAAATTTATAAGATTCACATCCTGTAATATCTGTAACTAACCTTCGCAGCAGGACTGCGTAATTATTTTGCGTGAACCTTACTGGTACGGCTTAAAAGTGTGATAACAACAGAAATTCTGTTATTTCTCCAAGATGTTCAATATAAACAGATGTGGCTGTATATCCTGCAGTACGTAATACAAATTAAGCATGTCACGCAGGCAACTAACAATGTTTTTCGATGTTTTTGCAGGAAACCATGCAAAACTACTCCATTTTCAAAACGATCGAAAACGGATCTCATTTTACGACGTTTCCTACCACCACCACCACCGTTACCACAATCACGGAGAGCAGTGGAAGCGGCGACAATCTAGCAATGTCCCTTGTGGTCCAAATGGCTTGGACGGTGGTCTTCGTAGTAATGATTTTCACGGCAATTTTCGGAAATTGCATTGTCATATGGATCGTGTTAGGTAAGGAAGGAAAAAACTAAGAAAACGTGAAGATTGTACCGTGCAAGTAATTTTTTATTTAAACAGAAATGATAATGATAGTTTGAAAAATTGGAAAAAAGAGACTTTGTGAGTTTCAAAAATTTTTTAATAAAAGTGTCACTACAACAGTTTTCATCCACCTGATGAAGCCACTGTGTGGCGAAACAAATTTGTAGTATCACTTTTATTAAAAATTTTGAAACTCTCAAAGTCTCTTTTTGATTTTTACAAGTTATGATTATGGAGTTTCAACAAGTTATTCCCGCTTCGATTAATTATTTAAACATTAGTCTTATTGAGTCATCCAGTGACTTGTACTGATCTGATGAATTACAAGGGGGTGAAACTGATAGTTCCCTGCTTTATTTGGCGGTTTTATGTACCTTACCTTCACGCTACCAATCTAATAGCCCATTTCTGGCAATAGTTTTGCACGACAAATAGTTATCCGGTAACCGCGCTCGCTTACGTAGCTGCTTTTAAAAATTGACCTAATTTAACCATCTGATAGTTGTACAACAAAACGAAAGTGATTCGTTGTTGATTTACTTCGAAAAGCGATAGGAATGGCACTTAAAAGTGAGTCGTTGCACGATTAATACCCCGGTCAATTAATACCTAGCGACTTTCTTGTACGGGATGTAATTATTTTGTACTTGTATATGACTTTTTCCTATTTCCGAAAATGAGCCGGTAAAAGTATCCAATTGTTCCCACCGACCTCCACTAAAATTAATCACGATACGGGGAACTCTATTTTAAATATTGGAATTTGATGGAAACGAGGTCATTATGTGATTTACTTACAAAAGTAATTCGTATTTACCCTTAATATGGCTCTAAATATAGAAAATCACCCTACCGAAATCAATAGGGATGTTATAGGTAGCAATTATTGAAAGCCTTCCTACATTAAGTCGCGACATTTTATGAATAATAATAGGTACCAAATGCGCCTAATCTTCCCATTATTTTCAATTTAAGCGACAATAACTTAGGGCTTAATACAAAGGAGGAAACTTTCGTCTGCATACTAAACTGATATTTATTAGCTTGTAGGTACCACGAGAACATTAGTTAGTGAAAATAAATCGAAGAAGTTTGAACTTTTACATTTCCATCACAAACTCGACTAACTTAAATTTAATGGACAATCGATTCATGTGTTGATATGAGTTTTTACCACCCTACTTTTTTCAATGAAAAATCATTATATGTGGCAGTTTAAACAAAGTAAAAAGATTTAGTCGGGGTTGGCGCGTAGAATGGCTTGAAGGATCTTCCCACTATTATATTCTGTTGGGGCTGGTAGATATGGCACTCATCATAACGACAAACTTTTTGATTCTAAAGATTTTAATGGTTAACTTCAATGAAGCCTTAATTAAAAGCGAAAATTTGGCTTAGGGTAAATGAAAATGATAATGTACTGATTTGTGATCGTGGATTGGACTACAATCGTATATTGGTAGCTCAAAAGAATAAGGGTGATTGCAAGGACCCCCGCAAAACGGGGGTGAAAAGGCGTCCGAGTCGTCACCGAGAGGGAAAATATTTGTGCATGCACATGGTCACAGTAAAAAGTGGGGTAAAAATGTATGTTGTAGAATTTTAGAAATTTGTCACTTCGGTTTATACGGTTGTTGAAGATGCTTGCCTCGAGCTAGCGAAACACGTGTCACCGATTTTATTATAAACAATTGGGTGGTGAGGAGTATACCGATGTGATATTTGTGTCAGCCCAAAAGAAGTTATTGCATTTGATATATAACTATGGACTTCGTGAGTGGTGGAGACCATTTTTTTGTTGATAACAGCATATTGACTTTTTCATCGATTTATACGTATTAGGCTGCCTTATATATCAAAGATAATATTAAAAAATTTGAAACACCGTCACGTGAATATTACACTCGTCATCCAAATTTATTGTCTTTTGCCAAGCATAATAAGGTCTTACACGAAAAATCACCAACCTATTATTGCGTTAAGATATATTTGCCAAATGAACTTCAAAAAATAGAAAATATGAAGGAATTTAAAGTTGAATTAAAAAATTCCTACTGGTCAAGTGCTACTATTCTTTCGATGGGTATCTAGACAAACGATTTTTAAATTGACATTATTCTTTTTATTATCTTGTTAATTTGTATTGTGATCTATTGTTCTTCTTTAAATGACGTAACCTGTGCTAAATTTTAGCCGATGGGCCCAAATAAATTATTATTATTGTTATAATTTAACGTGTTTACCATCTTTTGCGTATAGTAATCTTACTGGAGTCATTCTTAATAGTTATAAAGTACCCCGTTACTTCTCTTCCTTATAAGATACAAAACATTAGTCAAAAATCACTTACCTTTGTGAATAAGTCTACCATAGTTTTCATCATAGATGATGTAATATGTGCATAAACAAAATAAGAACGCGAACTGAGGATGTGAAAATGGGATTGAAAAGCAGCATTACACCACTGTAATTTCAATTCACACTGTATATAGATTAAGCCAATTAAAATTTAGCGCTTTGCGGACGACACGATAAATCAAAAATTATTTTAGCGGACAAATCAAACTGTAAGTTTTAGTATTTCAAACGGACGACTTTAGGCGGATACAACCAAAGTCGAATTCTATTTTGTATAATCGTTTGTGCTGCTTCAACGCATATACACTTCGTTTTTACTAAAGCTATCGAAAAACAATATAGGTGAAAAACTGGGAAAATGTTGGAACGGCGCACAGTCGTTCAGAGTCGCGTTTTTGCGGAAAAAATCTGTAACTTTTTTATTCGTGGAAATTATAACTTGCCATTTTTACTGTAATGAGAATATATATTTATGCTTTAGATATTATAGTAAATAGGAGCTGAATTGTTCTAGTTTAGAAGAAAAAAAACAGTGAAGAGGAAAGATGTGGGAATATGTGTGTAAATGTCTGCAAAGTAATGAATATTTGCATGTATATATATCTTGTTTATAATAACTGAATACTACTTTAATATTTTATATGCTATAATATTAATATTTATAATAGCAAATTATTCACCAGGAAGAAGAATTGGAAAAGAAATCATTCATAAATCAGTGCAATGTTCACATTTGTCAACTTTATCTCTCCTTAATTGACGCTAATAGCTTAAATTTTGGTTAATATTAATCTGAGAAGCAAGTATTAGATTATCGCCTCCAAACATGACGTTCAGTATTACTTAATTGTAAATTTATTACACAAATGTAATCACTATTTATTTAAATTTGTGATACTGTTACTAGCATAAATTACAAATTTGTTACAATTAATTATAATCTTATGACTAATTGTATAATTCTATTAAAAACTGATATGCTGCTGAATTAAGTACATGCAAATTCATTACCTGCACTAAATTCAAATAACGTTAAGCTTTTTCTTGCCAAATTAAACAATTTAATTGTACTTTATTAATTTGACTACAATAACTAAATATCATAATCATAATAATATTCACGCTCCCAAATTTTGGGTGGAATATAACCCATTTACAAACCCTATGAATGACCATAGGTTATCCTAGTATTGCGTTATCATCGCATGCAGACACGTTTTTCTCAAACAAACGCAGAAAAAGGCAGCTGAAATTAACAGGGTTATTTATGGAGGATTTAAAGATATCATTGGCACTCCGTAGCACCCTACTAGAACCTTTAGGCTCGATTCACACTGCGATGCCGTTCACGGTTCAATCTCGCTCCGATCTCGGTCTGATCAAATCTCGCTATGTCTACACTATTAATCCCACAATCAGTCTGTCTCGATCCATGGTCGACATAGGACGTTTTTTAAAATTGCCAGATAAATTTGCCTCGCCAAAAAATGGCATTTAATTTTTCAGTTGAAGAGTTAGCGATGGTAGCTAATATTTTGGATGAACAGGATATAAATAAAAGAAAATTACAACGTAAAATGAAAAAGAAGAAAAATGTGGATACCTCCCAGTTTATTAAGGAGAAAAGAAGAAAGCGAATATAACATTTTATATCGTCATTTCATAGACGACGAAGAATTTTTTTACAATATTGTCGAATGGACTCCGGAACATTTGAACTAATTTTGAAAAAAATGGAGTGCAAAATTTAAAAAATAAACACCTCTTTCCACTAACAAAATATTTAGTGCAGCCTTACCCAGGATCAAAAAATGTAGAAGATAATGCGAAACAATATTTAATTATCGTTTGTATAGGGGAAGAAAATTAGTTCAATGTGCATTCGATATTTTATCATAAACTTTCGCGCGTACAATAGAACACTCAAAGTTCATCCTCAATAATTTTAACAACATGCATTCTGCATAATATTATTAGAAATATTCGAATCACCAATTTCGAGAATAACTTGGAATGCATTAATACTAATCACGTGCAGAATCTAATAAGGCAAAGAGGAAATGTGCAGGCAGAAACAAATCAAACAGAGGGAATTTCTAAACATTTCTTCAACTCTCAATCTGAAGGTTCAGTACCGTGGCAAGAAAATCTTAAGATGTAATCAGAATAAAAGCAATTAAATAAATATCAAATGTTGTATAACTTTTGTGTAATTAGAAAACTACTTTCACTATTCGCAGACGTGTTTCGCGGTCATACTGCTCATCAGTGCGACTTTGTGAGAAGTAGTTTTCATTTTCCGAATAACCACTATATGTGCTAGTACGATGGATGTTTGTACATTGTGAGAATTCAATTAAGAAATTCTGTAGAATTAAATAGCTGCAAAAATGCGCATTTAAGTACATATTGGGGGAATTTCTTAATTGAACTTTCATATCTACAAACATATAACTTTTGTGTTTTACTTATCAGGTACTCCAACTTCTTCTTCAATCTCATTCCACATTTTCCTTTTATAATTATTGTCACTATAGTACTGTGACTGCAAAACATATAAGCCGCGTTTACCTTTTACTAATTCAATAAGTATTTAATCTTGAAATAATAAATACAAATTTATATTCAAAAGTTGGCAAAAATAATTATAGTATAATTATTTACTATTTATAATCATGTTATAATTTACATCCATAAATACTTTTCAGATTTCCACGATTTATTACTGGCCATAATTAGAAGAAACACTTAACATCTCGCTGCGCAACCGATGAAAGACTGGGGTTGAAACAAAAGCATATTCACACTGTCGGTACAAGTGATGACAGGTTCGATCTCGTTTCAGTCAAATATTCTTTTCGACGAACCGGTGCCGGCGCGATATCGGATCGGAACTAGACCGATACAATAGTGAGAATTCTCTGATTCTTTCGTGTTTAAGCATATTTCACCGGACCGGGATCGAAGCGAGATTGAAACGTGAACGGCATCACAGTGTGAATCGAGCCTTACTGCCCATTCACAATCATGTTAATGTTAAAGGTAATGGTAATGTTATGTCGGGTGATACAACTCAAAATATATAGTACTCAGTACAATGTCCACGATAAGGGTGTTGGGTATTTCTTTTCAAGATCGGTTAAACTTAAATCCTTTTTATTGATTCCAAAACTAATTTGAAAATTGTATATCTGACTTTGAAAAGTATTGTGTGTAACGATAAAATACTGTTTTTACAATGTTAAGAGCTTCTACAGCTTTAATTTTTGTGCAATCACAGGTGAAGAACCAGTAAGTTTACGGGCTCGAAATTTTGCATACCGTGTATTCGTTACGATAGCTACGACTTGTCCTGGAGCATTTTTGTAAAGTCCTTTGTTATCGTTACTTTCTTCAAGTCCAAAAATGATGGTAAGCCTATGGTCATTTTTCTATTCCTTAATTGAGGTTAAATTCAACAACGAACAAAGAATTTACAAAAAAGCTCCATGACATTGCGTAGGTATCGTAACGAATACACGGTATGCTGGTTCTTCACTTGTGATTGCACAAAAATTAGAGCTGTAAAAGCTCTTAACATTGTAAGACACTAGTATTTTATCATTACACACACTACCTTTAAAGGTCAGATACACAATTTTCAAAATAGATTTGGAACCAATAAAAAAATTAAGTTTAACCGATCTTGAAAAACGTACCCAACTCCCTTAACGTTCTAAAATTATTTTGGATTTCTTAACATCATGGTTAACATCTATCAATAAAAGTTCTGGAGCCTGCGCATTGCCGCTATTTGGAAACCTTCATCAAATCTATCCTTATTTCTTGCTAGATGTAATTATTAGTAGTGCCAGATTTCCTTTTTTAATTATGCCTGTAAACATTGAATTGTTGCTGGAATTGATACAGCAATATCGCTTTCTGTACGATAAGTCGCAGAAAGATTTTAAAGACGCGCACAGGAATAATAATGCGTGGAATATAATCGCAAACACATTGGATTGTGATGGTAGGTTGCAGCTTTCGGAGAAGCATGTACAATTTCCACAGGTTTATGGTCCCCCAGATCGCCCCATCTATCTCTTTGCGATGTTTATTTGTGGGGTAACTTAAAGATTAAGGTCCATAGTTACAACCCGCATACAATTGAACCGAATTGAAAACGAACATTTGTAATGTGATTGCGAAAATCATACCAAACGAATTAGCAAAAGTTACCAGGAACATGTTGCGACGTGCTGTGTTGTGTATCCAAGTTCATGGTAAACAGTTTCAGCACCTTCTGTGAAGTATTGCATGTTCTGCATTTTGTTCTTAAAACTAACAATAATCAAAATGTTCCGTATTGTACATACTATTCTGTATTTACTACGAACGAGCGAATGTTCTGTATGTTGTTAATAAAACGGGGTCTCTTTTACATTGGGCACTCTGTATTAGTGCTGCGTCACGCCGCCATTTTTTGTGGATGCAGGTCAGAATCGTGTTTCTAAACAAACCATTTGGCCGTAAAAAGTAACACGCGTAAAGACTTTATAATTATTTTTAAAACTAATTATTGGTATTTAACGTTGAATAAGTACTGTATGAGAGCAAGTACACATATCAGCTCAAGTTACTATAGAAATATCCAAGAGAAAGTGTAGTATGTATTTGTTTCAGCAGATTTATTAGAAACATAACCTTAAAGAATAGAAAATCGAAATTATCAGTAAGTTCTACTTGTTACTCTACAAAATTATATGAATAACACTACTGGTATCATTTTAATACAACTAGTAATGCGTATGTGTCCTTTATGGATATTGTAAATTTGCAAGAAAATAATCCAGCGAAAAGAGTCGCAGAAGTACTATGAAAATGTCAAAATTTATTGTTTCGCCAACTTCCACTACCATAAAAGACTACCCACATCAATTCTTTTCACTTTTTAATGCTGACGGAGCAGCTTAAGAATAAGTCTAGACTACACAACAGAAAAAAGTAAGCAAACCTAAGGATTAGGGTCTACACAGGTTTGAACTTAATCTCGCCCGGTGTACAAACAACTCTAGAAAAACATCACACGACCAAGATTAACAACGTTTTGTTTGCCTCGAATGCATAATCTGATTCGTTCCTTTCTTTTGTTTCAGCGCACAAAAGGATGCGTACGATAACAAATTACTTCCTGGTGAATCTCAGCATCGCCGATTTGTTGCTATCAACCCTCAACTGTTTCTTCAACTTCATTTATATGCTACAAGGGTAAGCGATTTTCGTCGACGATTATTCGTTTCGCTATCCTTCACGTTTCGTATTTACCCAAACGTGTTTAATATGTGAAAAGGCAAACAATCCTCCATAATAGATGAGGGACGTCATCTATGCGAAAAGCGAGTTTGAATAGAAGCTTGGAAAAGGCAGTCGTGTTACTCGGTAATGGGGGTGCGATGATTAAATTATGTATTTTCTCCTAGCTGGAGGGGTTGAAACCATATGAACGAGTGAAAGTTTCAGTTTCAGCTAGTATCAGTAATGACGATTTCGGTGTTAAACAAAAACTGGGAAAGCACTGAGAGTATCAAATTGAGGAGGACGTGAGCATTACATTATGGATTTTGTTCCGGTTGTACCGGTTTAAAACGTTGATGGAGTGAAAGTTTGGAATTGTGGAGCGGATATTATTATTGACGTGAATAAAAATTAGAGATATAGGGATCCCATTGTCAATTTATGAATTTTGCGGGAATTTCAATTCATGATATAAGTTAGGGTAAAAGTATCTGAGTAAATATTAAATATTACTAGCGCCTACTTTAGCGCCAAATAAAATTCGTCAAATTTCCAAGACGAATTCTTGAAGAAGGTGAATTTCATCTTAGCAGATTTTGGGGTATTGTGCCAAACTTATATAGATTACATGCTTTACTTCAAATCTTCACATATCAGAACATAAGAACGCCGTTGCCTAGTAGCAAACAAAAAATAAGAAACTTTGTAAAGGTAAGGTAAGGTTTCTTACATCTCTATTACAACACAATTTAAAATCGAAAGTCCCCAATTTCTCTACAGATTTATTTTATGACAAACCGATAGGATCAAGTCTTGGTGTTGTTACTGTTAAATCTTACTTAGTAACATCAAGCCTAAAATGTATAATTAGAACAGTCGTCTAAAATCTGTAGAAATTCGTACAATAGCTAGGAAGTTCCTAACAATCCGTTAATGTCTTCCAAGAACTTGTACCCTTAGCACAATCGGTCGAGATAAGCTTTCGGCAGTGGTGTGTAAGTGAAAGGCATTATTGACAGCTGGGGAAAATTAATCGCCGCGAAGCCGAATGTCATTATTTTAGCCCCCATCGTAGATTACATAATCAATATCCTTGACGCTCTTGTACTTCCCCCGACGCATACGGAGGTCTCATTTGGTCCTAATCGTGAAAAACATGGATAATGTTCAACTCTTTTAATCATTCTCGTTTACGGTTTAGAAACTATTTCATTTTTTAATTGTGTTAGGATTACAGAAGGATTTTAGTTGATTAAATTGGTATTATAAAAGACAATCTTTAGAAATGCCCGAATAAAGAAGATAGTTGATTCTAAAGTCATTGTTAATTATTATTTTATCGCTCCATAGGCCATGAAGACCTATGACGTAGTTAATCTTTTCGTTTGACGACCTTTTCTTCTCTTTCCAATTGATTTTCTACAAAATACAATTTTGGGCATTCTTTCCTTCGTGAGTTTCTCCACGTGCCCCAAACATCTCTGTGATTTTACAACCGCTGTAATTTTGGGTCCCTTGAATAGCGATTCCTTTTTTCTATTG
The DNA here is from genome assembly GCA_038088585.1 of Chrysina gloriosa. Classification (NCBI taxonomy): domain Eukaryota; kingdom Metazoa; phylum Arthropoda; class Insecta; order Coleoptera; family Scarabaeidae; genus Chrysina; species Chrysina gloriosa. Next base: position 19,796,909 of record CM076093.1, on the reverse strand, counting down.
GTTCTCCTTCCCCAATCATCCTTTTTTGCTTATACCACCGAAGATAGCCCTCAGCATTTTTCTCTCTCACCGTTCTAGCTAATCCTCTTCGGTCTTGTTCGACACTCATGCTTCGCAAGCATACGTTGCAGTGGGACTAATCACCGTCGTATAAATTCTTTCCTTAACTTTCCTTGACATTGTTTTAGACTTCGTCATATATCGAAGCATGTCATATTTTTGGCTATCTTTTGCTAACCTTGCTCTTATCTTCTGTTCTGCACCTCCCTTTTTATATATATTCTCACACCCAAATACATGAAATTTTTAACTCCTTCAAGTGTATAACTTAGTCCTTCTTGTATTTGTATTGTTATATGTATCCTCGATACTTTGCTGTGTATATCCGTTGATTATATATTTCCCATCTATCTACAAGATTAAAACAGTTTTAACGTAAATTTTTTTGAGAATTTAAACTTTATAATACTATTATAGCAAGCGCAGATAATGCATAATTAGATATCTGTGTATGGACTGACAAAATAGGAATGACTACTGTGGTCAGGAATAAACACAAAGCGAAAGAAATTGTTGGATAGAAACGAACTGACTTCACAGAATGGCAGAACTGAGTGACGAGAAAAGGCAAAATTATTAAGAAAATTGACGTAATGAGAGTAAACAACAAAATATGACCACAATAGATTTAGATAGTAAAGATTAAAATGCTAATCTGAAGCCTGCACAAGTATTACGGAAAGAACAAGAAGATGGTGTGCAAAATCTTCATCCAAGCCAAAGTAGTCTTTGAGGTTTCAACTGTAAAAAGTCTTTCTCCATTAAGCTGGGTTTAAAGTTGGAGAAATGACTTATTTTGAGTGGTATAGATTCCATGCATCTAGCCAGTTTAGTTTAGTAGGAAAAGTTAAAAAGAGTAACACCTACGCTCTGTAGAGCGCATTAATCTCCCCAAGTCGACGAATCAACCTGAGAGGTCCATCTTCCTTAAGTTTCCTTAAGAAGCAGTCGCCCCCTCGTGGCTGATATTTATAGATTTCTAGATATTTTCCTCCCTTAACATAGAAATCTATTATTACTAACTAAAGAGTTGCAGGAGTATATTGAGTACTCAGCAGATTCACTTACTTCACTCCAGGATCTGTACCCAAGGTTATTGCTAAATTTCAGATCTGTCGAGATGAGGGTCTACTTTTTTCCTAACAATAACCTTAAACTACAATACAACGTAAACAAAATCCAAATAAAATCATCAACTTAGTAAGATAGCTCGAAGAATAGTGAAAAACTAGCATCTACCAATTACATATAATTCTTCTTCTTAGTACCCATCGTATCATCCTGGTTTCGAAGCATTGTTGAGTACTACTAGGATGTTAATTTTTGTTTGAACGTTGCGTTGGTTACTAATCATTTGCTTGGCTCTTCCTTCCCCGACTTGAAAGGTTCAGAGTTTTTGTTTGGATTTATTCTCCAAATACCATTTTCTTCGTTCAACAGAGCGTAGTATGTTAGCCTACCATGCAATTTGAACACAAGCTCCTCCACTACTAGTTCCAACCAAATCGTCTTAAGTTTCGAATGGAGGCTCTTTTATCAAATGTGGACAAAACTTTTACTCTCGAGCCCAAGACGGAGCTGGCCAATATAACACTAAGACCAGGTTGGTAGGACTGTTAGGAGGGGGTTCCTAGAGCAGTCATATCACCTTTTACGACAAGATAAGCGAGAAGACATTCATTCGTCTTTTGCGCAAAGAACGATAACCAAATTCTTAACAAAGAAGGCTACGAAATCCGTCGAAATTGTTCGAGTTCTGTATTTTATCCACCTATAGAATTTTCTTTAAATGGCGAGAGATGACTTGAAATAGCCAGCCATGGTGGTTGAAAAGTCTGGTTTTACTGGATTTTCTCCGCAAGCAAAGAACAGTTAATTGCACGTATTACCGCCAAATCTTTGATAAATGTGCTGCTTATCTAACTAAATAAACCACATCAATCGATATCCAGGAACTTCACGCCATCGAAACACGTGAGAAATTAAAGTAAGTTTCTTAAGTTACACATGAATATTCCTTCTATTGTTTCGATTTAAGTCCAGGTGACTATCAGATGTTCGAAGCTCTAAACGAAGTTGAAGGAAAGCAGAATGTAACCTACGACGCAACAGTGGAGAAATTTTTGAACAAATAGTTCGGGACCTGCGCCTCTTCCTTTTATAGTGGCGGTATTAAGAAATTTCGAATCAGGTGGCAAAAATTGTTTCCAACACTAATAATTACACAGAAAAAGATGCGTACTTTTTGTTCTTCTATTTTACATCAACAAAACTTTAAAAAGAAAGTCCGGTTTAAATTTGATCCTTCCATGTACATACAATTTTACGTTACAATATATTTATTTAGAAATAAAACACACTATTGGGGTTGAATGTACTTTACTGTGTCCTTCACATGTTTGCAAAAGTCAATGCATCTATTCTACCACAACGTCATTTAAATCATGTAACTATTGCTCGTCTTTGCTGTCCTATGTATGCTTTATCACATTCGTTAGATCCGAAGGACACTAACCAGAAAATCCCTCGCATAATTACAAGCGTTAAAGGGAGATGCAATGTAACTGTTGAACTGCTAACTTTAAACTTTCTCAGAAAAACTAACGCATGTTGTATTTTCGTTACAAGAATCTATGGAAGTTAGAAGTTGCACATACGCGTTTGAGAAAATACATGTTTGCGACTGAAACAAAAACGATGAAATTATTCCCATGGCATGTTTTGACATTTGAGGTGAAGTACCGTACAGTAATCTAGGATATACTTCATACACTACTTATTCCAAACACTTGTTTCGCTGTCAGAACAACGAATATCTTCATACAAAATTTATCTATTTAGCTGGCATTTCCCAGCTTTAAAAGGAAACCCTATGATTTATTTGTGAGAGCTTTATTATAATTCAGGAAATCAACCTAAAAATTCCTCTCAAATACTTCTGTTTCGGTTCACGGATTATTTTAGATCTGACACTATTTCTGTAAAGTGCATTATATTTCCAGAAATTGGAGATTTGGAAGATGGTACTGCACAGCAAACAACTTCATAGCTAACGTTACCGTGGCCGCCAGCGTTTTTACTTTGACCGGAATTACATGTGATAGGTAAGTAATTTGCAATTAATTTACCAAGTCGTCAATACAACAATTGTTTCGATACATAAGCTGATTGCAAGGTATGCACAATTATTAAAAATAAATTGTAAAGGTTATTGTTATTATTATCAGTTCAAAAATGTTATGATAAACACACGCGTTTCATCTTAGCAAGATCTTCTCAATAGTTTTCTGTTAAACTCAACAACTCCTCACTCAACTCCTTTTCTTTCTCTCTTCGATTTAATACTGCCATCAGTTATAGAAATAAAGACGTTTCGGAAAATGTTAGTTGAAGTTGCTAAATGTTAAGACGAAAATATTAAGTCATGGATATATATGGCTCAATCACTGTCAATCACAAACATTAAACATTTCCGTTTGATAGTTCTTATATCTAATAGAACGAAACAAAGATGCCAAACTATCTAAGAATTTTCTATAGCTTTCGGATAAAACCTACCATATTTTATAATTTCGCCCCTTAGAGTTGTAAATGACCTAGATTCGTCGGAAACAAAACGTCCGAATTGATAATTGACCGAATTTAGGTTAGACGAAATTTAATGAAAATAAAGGTTTCACAACCTTCGACAATAAACCGGATTAAATCACTTTCCGCTCGGTCCTTATAATTAATTACAGGGAACGGTTTATTTTGGGTCCGCGCAGATAGTGAGGCGGTGACAATTATTAAACTGGGTCGTGAAAATTGCCGCAATAACTGAAAGTAATTATTCCAAAATACTAACACAGGTAAGCGTGGAAACACACAGGCGGAAAATTAAATTTTAGGGTGTTAATTAGGAGCATAAAAACCGTGTGGTATAAGCCTTAACTCGGGATAAAATTAAACGTTTTAGGAAGGAAAAAGTCTGTGAAAAGAAAATTTATGAAAATCTACTCTTTTAAGGAACAATGAGTTTCAAGGGAAAATTTCGTTTAGGGGAAAAATTTATCATTTCTAGTTTCTTTCGCGATTCTACACAGTTAATCTAGCAACTCTCCCACTTTCCTAAACTGTCTAAAAAGTAATTTTTCGAAAACCGGTTGGGCTACCACCTCCACTTTGTCCTGAAACCTTTTTCGCCGAGCGATTCTTTTAGATTTGATAACAAAAAGAAATAGCTCTAGAGGATGTAGTGGATGAAACAACACTTTATATCGTAATTTGGCTAATTTTGTGGTTGCAATGCAGATGAATTGCACTATTATAATTAAAAAGGACTTGTTTTTGGCTAAATGTGTCCGTTTTTTCTCCAATTTAGGTTTAAAGCGGATCAATAAATCGAAATAATATTGGTTAGTAATTGTCCTTCCCTTAGATAATAGTGAACACCAATCTTTTGAACACCAACATATTACAGCATGTTTTTTCCTTTTCTTTTGGTTATACGTTTACCGAACACAGTGTTTTGTTTCAATTGATTATAACTTGTAAAAATCAAAAAGAGACTTTGTGAGTTTCAAAAACTAAAGATAAACTATCGATTAGTATCTACTTATATACAAAAGAATAAAAGGTAATTATAAAATTAGAAATTTAGTGCTAGGAGGGGGAATGATAAACATTTGATTGGTCGTTTAAAACTAAGCCTAATCTATTATATCTATTAATTTCCATTGATTCCAAAATATTTAGTTTTTCCTTTTTCTTGAATGTGAAGTATATCAAAATTACTATTAAAATTATGGTTATTTTCTAGACAATGATTAGCAAATGTTGACTCAGATTTTTTGTCTAAAACTTTTCTGATGTTCGGCAATCCGAGTAGTGAAAGTTATTCCTGTTTGGCCAATATATAGTTTATTACACTCACATGTCAACCTATAAACACCCGAGTGCGATCCTTTGTCTGTTCTGTCCTTATCATTATTAATGAATTTCCCGATAGTATTATTAGTTTTGTAAGCAATGATACTGTTATTCGCTTTTTTAATTAATTTCCCTACGATATCAGACGCTTTACCTATGTATATGATACAACTGTAATTCTTGGTACCTGGTAACTGTAATTCTTGTATCACATACATAGGTAAAGCGTCTGATATCGTGGGGAAATTAATCAAAAAGCGAATAACAGTATCATTGCTTACAAAACTAATAATACTATCGGGAAATTCATTAAAAATAATAAGGACAGAACAGACAAAGGATCGCACTCGGGTGTTTATAGGTTAACATGTGAGTGTAATAAAGTATATACTTTAAGTATATACTTTACCAATATATATTGGCCAAACAGGAAGAGCTTTCACTACCCGGATTGCCGAACATCAGAGAAGTTTTTTAGACAAAAAATCTGACTCAACATTTGCTAATCATTGTCTAGAAAACAACCATAATTTTAATAGTAATTTTGATATACTTCACATTCAAGAAAAAGGGAAAACTAAATATTTTGGAATCAATGTAAATTAATAGATATAATAGATTAGGCTTAGTTTAAAACGACCAAACAGATGTTTATAATTCCCCCTTCCTAGCACTAAATTTCTAATTTTATAATTACCTTTTATTCTTTTGTATATAAGTAGATACTAATCGTTCGTTTATCTTTAGTTTTCATCCACCTGATGAAGCCACTGTGTGGCGAAACAAATTTGTAGTGACAATTTTATTAAAAATTTTTGAAACTCACAAAGTCTCTTTTTTGATTTTTACAAGTTATGATTATGGAGTTTCAACAAGTTATTCCCGCTTCGATTAATCAATTGATTATGATTAACTAAAGATTTGTTAGAAAGGTAAACATCAGTTTGCATTTGGTTCACATCAAACTTGTGATGCATCTGCTCATCTACAAATGCTCGTGTAAAGTATACTATTTGAGATTGTTGACATTAGCCAGCTCACACGCCCTCAATCGGAGATTCCTCATCATTTCATGGATTTTAATAATTAGTTCTCGAGTACACACTATAAATGACGGGCGTCTTGCGTACCCTCAGGACCATTTTTGAAGAACGCAAGCTACTTACAAACCATACCACGCGATGGAGCAGATTCACCATAATATTTTAAAACTGTGATTTTCTGGGTAGTGATATTTCAAGTATCACTGGCTACGGCAGCTGCTCGTTGATGGTCTTCCAAACCACAAAAACAATCATAAGATATTTTAGAATCGGGCCGTTGGAGAAGCTTCTATTTATATCAAATACCCAAAAGCGAGATGATCCACAGTATAAAGGATTATGGAAACTTGCCTACCATATGGAGAAAATGGGCTCGCTCTATTACAGGCGAGTGCCCAGGACGCGAATGAATTGTACAATGCTACAGTAACAAATTAGTTGCCAAATTAAGGTCTTAACCACAAACTCTAAACTGAACAATTTGAAAATTACTGGTCCACGAAGTTATAGCATTAAAATAAAAAAATGCCACAATTTACGTAATCTTTCTTCGCCTTCGTGGATAGCTTTTGGCACCGAAGTAATAATGTTAATTTTTTTATCACAAAAGGAAATTCCTTTGTTTTCCATGCTTATAGAATAACTTCAACTTGTTTGCCTTCAGTGTAAAACGTAAAGTATCTAACAGATTCGTAATAAATTTTAACAGGAAGCTTCTAACTAAGACGTCACTCACTGTGACGATAATGGTATGATTTTCGAGTAAAGCCAGGCTTTCCTTACACCACCCTCGTTGACTATTGACACTAGCAATTGAAACACCAAGAAAAAGGCGAATTAGAGCAATGAAGTTCTATTTATAGATTGACTATGTTGAGGATTGCATGTACGGTGGTGCAGTAGGCAGCGGTCTAAGTCAAGCAATAGTGTTTGGCATATATACCGACAACAATTATCACTACGGGGCGGTGTATCCATCCCTCTTACCTCTCTGCCGTATAAAACTGTAAAAGGGAGAAAGAAGATAAGACATAGTGATCAGATGACTAAACGTTTACTACGGCATAGTTGCTAATTTGGAAAGAAAAGTAATAGTGATATCTTGTATGTATGATGAATGTTCACCGATATTTTAAAAGTTGCCAGATTCTTAATTAACGAAAAATATTTGTGTTCCCTTTATATAATTTTTCATCCGTTTTGGCAATTAGGTGGAGGTGTTTTCGGTATTGTCTATCATCCACTGTTACCAAAGCTCTCAGTGCTTTACCCATTACTTTATCCTTTAACCGCTGTCTTTTTATATTCTTTTTCCAACTAATTCTGTTATTTGGTCAATTATTTACCTGTTTTGAATCTTCTTTTTAGGGAATATTTTAGTATATTCTCTTATAACGTTTTTCGAAAATTATTTGCATGTTTTATTTACGAAGAAACTAATTCTATATAAATTGCCATAACTTTAATACCTATTAAGGTAGTTATCAAGTTAAGTTAAATAAACAGGTAAAATGTCAATTCCGGAACGAATTGTTTCAAAAAGAGGAAAAACTACTACGTGGATGAAAATGGCAATTAAAACCATACTTTTTATTGTACCTTTTGGGCAACATTCGACGAACAAATTACGTTAATTAAAGTTCCGTTTTAAAATGTCACATGTTTCGAAATATGAAATCCATTTTTATCGAAATATTGTTGATGTTGATAACAACGCAGATGTTTGTTTAAAATGTATTTATTAATTGGGATCTGATGATTTATTAAAAAAGAATGATAATTAATTATTCAATTAAAAATTAAGCAAGAAAAGCGATAATTAAATACATAAACGGAAATTTGGAAAACACGAGCTAGTACATTCAATTTGCGTGCTTTCCTTTTTAGCTGGATTAAATTAGTAGTAAAGTATTTAGAGCTTTTATTATTATTTATTTTAGATACGTCGCGCAGAATATTGGAGAAAAGGAAATACTAAACCATTGAATTGAAACGTTACTGGTGCTACTTACTGTTTGTTGTCTTACTTTGAAGATGGGACTTCGAAGCGAAGGAGACACTTGAAAGATGCGACGAGGACTCTCAGATGCAAGAGTAGGGAAGGGTGGTGACTCACTGCATGAGTGCGACTCACTGACCAAATCAAATTTAAGTGAATAAAATTTGTTTTTAAATGGTGGCGAAGGTGTTAAGTGAAGGATCAACGGAATCAAATGTACAGTTGGACATGTACACGAAAATATTCGCGCTTTTTTGGGGCTTCCAACGACGTAGACAAACCAATTCCTTGTGTCACCCTTGAAGCCATGCTGATCTGATCTATTGTTGTCCGAGACTTCTCCCCGGTTTTCACCACTACTTAAAATTGATGACGAAATGTTAAACGGGAGATCGTTTACATACACACAAGAAATAGAAGTGGCCTCAACACAGACCCCTTATCCTGCCTGTCTTAGTGGAGGATAATTCTTCGTTCACTGTTAGTCTTTCTGAGCACAACTATTACTTCTATTAAAGAGCTAGTGGTATACCGCTCGACCCAAATCGTTCTTAAAATTATAGGTATTGGACATGACCTGCTTTTGGGAAAAACGCTGCAGTCATTCGCTTCTATAGACTAAATCTTGTAGCATTCATGGAAGAAACATCATTCTTTGTAAATGTTTTCCAGTTCCAAGCAACGCAAGCGGCCTTCTATTCTTCAGTTAAGAAAGCAGCCCCGCATTCGAGGGGAAAGTAGCTTTTTGATATTCAATTCATTATGCAGTATTGGTTAGGTTGTGATCTTTGAAATGCTTCGCAATGTCTCAATCTCTCAATACTTCGTATCTCGATGCTCTTTGATCAGCTGGCATACTTTTCAATGTGTCAAGTTTCACCAGGGAATTATCGATTGTTATCAAAGTCGGAAACCAACTCACCGAGATATTGTTGGTGAGATAACTTAATATGCTAGGAAAGTTGTAAAAAATTATTTCGCGATACATTTTTCGACCCAACTGCAGCTGCTACTACTTTAAATTTACTAAATATTGCCATCACATTTTCACGTTTAGAATTTCATTTGTGGTATTCTTTATAGAATCATATACAACACTAACAAGACAGCCCTCGTAACCAAACGCACATAATTCATAAATCTGTGGGGAATTTTTAACGTTTCAAGCTAAACAGTTAATGAGGGCTTGCAAACATAGAGAGAAAACCAACCAATTTTTATAGTACTCATTAAATTGTTATCGTTTAAAAAGCTTACAAATAAAAATCACTCGACCTTCAATTCAAATGTGCTAAATATGCTTGCGGGACCTGAAACGGTACAATACGGAGCAAACCTTCAAAGAGAATTAGTAAACTCAACCTTAATGCACTTCTCATGAAACTGTGACCTGTACAATTAGCATTTCAGGACAAACTTAGACCGAGATTTGTGAGAACTTCAATCTTAGCCAACCAGATTATATATATATATATATATATACATAAATAGCAGTTTTTAAAACTTTGTTATAATGAAATAGTTTCATAAATAACCACCAACGAGAACACTATCTATTGATGTAGCCGTTGGTTCTTGGTGAAACATCTTCGTGATTAATAATCAAAAATAAAAACACAGTTGACTGAATTTCGCTAGTTTTATTTAAATTGCTCTAACAATTGTTTAGGTATGAGTGGTAAAGTCGTAAAAGTGAAATATTCAACTCTTTTAGGATGGTATGGAATCATACCGAAACAATTGTTAGAGCAATCTAAATAAATGTTTGATTATTAACTAACGAGAACGGCAAATTAATTCTAAGTTAAAATAAGTAAATAGAAGATATATTATTAAATAAATTTCACGCTTAATTTAATTCATTATCCACAACTCCTTTTATCTTTCTACCGCACCTTATTAATTTAACGCCGAGTGGTCTCCTTGATTGATTAATTCTCTAACAACTTCGTTCTTTATCTCGATGAAGTATTTAACACAATTTATTTCGTTACCCTCGTGATAGAGCGCTCTGCCGTTTAATCAACAAGACAATACAATTTTCAGATTTCAGCAACTCGGAAATATGTAAATCGGTGAAGAGCGCACAAAGCTTTCGGAGTTTTCTAATTCGATGCCCTTTGAACCGACGCAATGCAAGCTTAAGCGGGGACTTTGTGCACTGGAATTTTAATTTCGTCCCTGTGTAAAATAACTGCATGCAACATACATATGTACGGGATGCATATTCTTTCCCTCCGGGCGCACATGAATAAATCCTTGAGATCGGAACGTTTTACGTGCTGCATTTTAATCTTATTCCTGGGAGCTCCCGTTTTAGCTTTGCGTTCGATTCCGATTGAAAATTGAATTTAGAAATGGAATTGTAAATGTAATAAAACAATTTTAGAAATTGGAAATATTTCATAATAATAATAATAATAGTAGTAGTAGTAGTAACAATAATAATAATAATAATAATAACATTTTATTTCGCAATTTCCAAGCTAATATGAATATCATAAACTCACAAACATACAAACATATTAAATTTCCTTTACGTCGTAGTCTACCGTGTTCAGCTTTGCGACGTCCAAGCTTCGTTAAAACCAATCAAATTGCAGAATACAGCGTTTAATATGAAAAGCTCGCTGTGTGTAGCAACAATGGACTAATTGCGTTTTGTGTTACTACTATTCTACATACCTTTATGCAATTTGCCAATCAAATAACATACGTAATTTAAACATTTAGCGGGTAAATGAATTGGATTTTGCCATATTTTGGGAATACGTGAGGAATTTGTATGCGTAAAACATTTCTATGATTTTTGTGTTTCCAGGTATTTGGCGATCGTGCACCCACTTCAGCCGAGAATGTCCAAAACTTCGTCGATAGTAACCATCGTGTTCATCTGGTTAGCAAGCATGGCTATAGCATTCCCCTGTTTGTTATATTCAACGACTGTGGTGTACAGGTAATGACTAAATATTGATGCAAAGTTTATTCTTTAAAATTACGTTTCCTAACTACAACTTTATAACTTTATTGGGTAACCAGATAATTTCGGAAATTTTGCCAAACGATTAATGAAATAGATTGCTGAAATCTGGCGTCGAATACTCAAATTGTATACCACCCAATTCCAATTGATTCTGATTCGTAAGGACGTAACCGAGGAGTTTCATTATTAGCGTGAAAGATTTGAGGTAAGGCAACTATAACAGGCTAATATCTTAACCAGCTTTACACACTCCGATAAGCCCTGATCTGCAGAGACTTGACTAGCTCCAGTGTACAAGCCTTAGCGGAATATGTCGAATAATCTAACTTTTGCTGGTTACTCTGGAGTACCTATTCATATTGACGCGGGTGTTGTTTTAAGGGAAGATGTGACAGTGCGAAAAAACGTAGGCTTCAAAGAAAAAGATTAAGCAACCTAGCCAGATGGAGCAATAAACTCTAGAAAACAGTAACAATGTGGAGAGCGTCTCTTTCCAACGATTTATACGAGGATAAGTTAATAAATAAGTCGCAAAAATGGATAGAGGCAACAATAATCAAAGTAACTTCCCGACATTTATCTCTTGGCTTACGGCATCATCAGCTTCACAATGACGGCCAACCAAACAATTTCTTAGGAGCCTAAACAGATAAAAATCACTGCGGGCTAAGTGGGGACTGCATGATCGATGTTTCAAGCGTTGCCATGGAAGATAGTTTGGACTCAAATTAAAAGTGGTGAACCCAAGACTCGTCCCTCATAACAATTCGCGTCATGAAGTCCTCTCCTCCCTTAGTGTACTGAGTGAGGTGCTGCAAACGGATGTCCATTCTGTTCATTTTGTGCTACTCAGACAATTAGCGCAACTGATCATGCACAATGCTCCATGCGGTTCCATGTGAACAGTCTACAGCACGCACTACGTCATGGATCGTCACTCGCTGGTGATTACGAATAATTTATTTCACACGGTGCACTGTGGTCGTAGGTTACACCTCCGCAGGACGATCAGGGTGCTTGCCATCTCTTGTTAAACTTCTGGATCCAATTGAATACAGGTTTTTGTGAGAAACAGTTGTCACCATACACGGGATGCATTTCGTCTGTGGATAGTCGTTTGGCCCACAAAATGCGCACAACTGCACGCCGTTCTGTTCGTGTACAGTGTACAGCCATGCGACACACCCGCCATCGTGCACTGACTGCCTCTGACTGACCACGTGCGTACAAGATGACACGCCACGCAGCCTATACGGCAAGCACATATATACTGCCATCTACTGGCAAAAATTGTGCGTGTAATTTAAAACCGCATGGGGTAAGCTGACGTTTGCGACTTAAATATTGTCTTGCCCTCGTAGTTTGTGCTTGGAATTCGGCGTTTCAAAGGGAGATATACCCCAACTTTGTAAACACTTTCATCGCTAGTAATTGCAACTCAAAGCTCTTCACACCCAGAATCAGAATCGTTTTCTTTTTAAAGATAATTTTATAATTTGTGTTACAGATCTGCGCTGTAACACTGTCGTTAAACTTTTGTGTCACGTATTCATATTCAGCACGGAGGTCAAATAAAGGTTGAGGAGCTTAATTAAAGCTAAGAATAAGCTCCAGAAGAAATCTGCGAAAATGTGGGCGATGCTCCTTGCCGAAGACACGCTATCAGTCTTACGTTTATGAATTCATTTCTGATTGTATGATTAGGGTTATATTGCAAAAGATCTACATATGATAGGTCGAAGCGCAGAGCGACCCAATTCAGTCTACGAATAATAAAGAACATCTAACACGCTCGTGGTTCGTTCCTGTTTTACTCGTAACGTTTTATGATATACAGACAAAACTAAACGAGTATAAAACGCATCACGAGCATGTCAAGGCCTCTTGAATATTCTAATAAGTTTGAGTTGGTTGTTCTTAAACCCTCGTTACTAATTGTACGAAGATTTCACATCTTTACATGTCATGCAAGTTCCTGAGTACCACAGTTGAGGACACACTCTTTAAGCATGTTGTTCTTCGTCACGACGACAACTTCTTTGTCAAAGCAGATATTTCCGATGACACGCAGCAACGTTTTCGGCTAGCACAGCGTAGGCTGTGCGTGAAAGTGAACTTTCAATAAAAGGAGTGTTCTAAACGCTGACTGATGAAACAAGTAAAATATGGGCCCCTACTGATTCGGAAAAAAGAGTAAATTTAGTTTTTTTACACCGATGAGAACAAACAGATACGATGGTTCATAAAGTTACCTGAAGATATTTTGCTTCCGCTCCTTTTTACTGTAGTTCTGCACGAAAAGTTGAACCTGTAAGCGTTTGGTTGAGAACACAAAAACACCCAAATACAACTCAACAAACTAGGAGTTTATTGAATAGAAAACGAAAACTGGCATGAATGAAAAACAAATTTTCGAACGGCGTTTCAAAAATGATAGGAAAGATACAAATAAATTTACAGATTACTAAGTTCTAAAGTATTGACAAATTCTGAAAGTAATTAAAATTATTGGAATTCTAATTCCATTCCAGGTCGAAGTAACCGATATTCATGAATAAAATTTAAGTCCAAAGGAAAGGTGAAATTTCGAAAATTGTGCATGAATATCTCAGTTAGCCACCTGAAAAAACAACTTTACACAAATCTTTACGAACAACGGGAAGGGGAGAATTGACAATAAAGCAATGTTATCATGTCGTTGTGGCAATGAAGGTATTTAATGCGTACACACTCCGCGCTATACGCGTAAACACACTGCTGTTACGGCAGGCAAAATCTTGTGATACAACAAAGATCCACTTCCTTCAGGGAAAAGGAGGATAGATGGGAAAATTTGTACCTTATATGGGGAGCAGGCTTTCAACCGGTGGCTCTCAGATCCAGTTGATTTTAATATTGTTGAGGGCTTTAATTGAGTTCGGCTTCCAAGTTTAGCCAGTTCCCCCAACAGATATCCTCAGTAAACGAGAGAGAATGAAGTTTCCAAAAATAATTCTACGGTAAATTTGCCAGATACGGGAAATTTACCTACTCTTATATATTTCTGACTTCCACACCAGCCGAACGATACGTACATACGTGGAATTTAAACTTAAACTACAAAAACAAAAACTGCATTCCATACAATTTGGTTCGATCGCTCGCTTGTGGTAAGCCAATTTTTAGGGAATACTTTTCGCACACGGCGTAAAATAAGACCAGAATACTGTGTTCTATTGATGGTGATAAGCGATCGATAATTCGCGGGGATAAAGAGGCAAAAGGAGGAATGAACGTTAAATTACAGCGTGCAGATTGGAGACATTCAGCGTCGCAAGAAAAAGAGGAGAATATATACGGTGGGTGCCATGTAAGAAAGAATTTAGAATTTGAAAATCTAGATCTAACACTAGATCGTAACAAGAACTAATTACCAACCCATCGGTGAGAGTACTTAGCCGAACAATGCAAATTCTCAATGCCTTGGATCTTCGCAACAAGAACGTAAATCATAGTTTTACGAGAGAACACCGGCAACCCAACCTCTCCAAGAAAAGAGAAGAAATTTTTGTAGATTTGTAGAGGGGTCCAATACACTTATTCTTATCTATTGCGGAATGGAGGGCGGTCTAATGAAAATACTATCCCTTGAAATTTGTGCAAATATCTGGAAAACCATTGGAGATATTAAAAAGACACGTTTTTAATTCTGCACGAAGCGACCTCTCATTTGCGCTACCTAAAAATTTAAAGAATTTCGATAGAGTTGGGCTAGGGGTAGTTACTCTAAATTATAGCATAATCGTTATTTCAAAATTTATTAATTTCAGTAGAGAAACTACCCCCACCCCAACTCTTTTAAAGTGTTTTATATAGGCCAAATGAGGGGTCGTTTCATGCAGAATTAACATATTAACTTAATATCTCCAACAGTTTTCAAGATATTTGCACAAATTTAAAGAAATAGTATTTTCACTAGAACGGCCTCCACTCCATAAATGAGGGATTCCGCCGATAAGAATAAGTGCAATAATATTACATTGGACACCTTCACAAATACACAAAATTTCATTTTTTTTGGGTGGAGTCCGCGTTGACGATGTTCCCTTGTTAGTGTCAGTACGTAAAATTAAAACGATCTTATGCCATATTTTATCTTCTTATCACTAAGTCTCTATTATCAAGATAAGAATATAAGAAAATAAATAACATAAAAAATTAGGAAACGGAGACTTCACATCTCATCATCTTATCATCTCTTTGTTAAACTATTTCCTTGTGAAAATCTCTTACTTTTAACCCATCAGAAACGTTCCACTCCTATTACGTTCATAAAAGTTTCAAACATTTTGAAACTACGTAAAACCTAATCGAAGGTGCAAAAACATTGTCTGGACATATTACATACGTTGAATGTTTTATAAGGACCATAAAAACATTGAAACGCTGTTAGAGGCATGATAAAATAAAGCGAGACCAAGCGTAAAACGTCGGAAAGATGAGAAAATGTCGCCGTAAATTGGACGTGTCAAAGTGAACAACGTGTAATACAGCAAAGAAAATCGGATTGCAAATTTTCAACTTTCCACCGGTACAAACTAGGAAAGTTTCTAAATACGCAGCGAGAGAGAAAATCCTCGTTGAATCCGTATAATTTCGCTATAATGAAATTAATTAGCAAAACTGCTTCGACTGTAAAAAGCTTCAAGGTGAAAATTTTAAATAAAATTTTCCATCTTATTTGTGCTTTAATAATCCCGGTTCCTACGGCTTTTGTTAATGCAGCCTAGGGTGTATATTTTCATAATCATAAAGCGAGCGCACTACCAATTTCATAATTTCCCCGAAGTCGGGAAAACAGGACAACAAAAATATACGCGATCGAATTTTAAATTACCCCAAAACTTCGTAAGACGTTGTATTTCCTTACAACTGTTCAAACGTCTTTTACGACCGGAGGATGCTTTTATTGGATTTCTACGTTTTTCAGGTTTCGGGATATAGAAAGGACCGCCTGTCTTCTAGTCTGGCCCGACGGACAACCAACCGATTCTAATATGGATTTCGCGTAAGTAAAATCAAATTCCCTTTCGAATTATGTAGTATATCTTTTGAAAGGAAAATAAGCTCTTATAATGTCAATGTTATATAAGAAAGGAAAATATTACCTTCAACCCCAGTTTTGCATGTTTTAATTCTCAAATCAGATTTAATAAATCCGATCGCGAAAAGTGACGGAAATATTCAATATTATGTGAAATGTTCCATGAACTTTTACGAACGCATTGGGGAAAAAGCAAGCTACAAAAAGATAAACGTTTCCGTGAATCGTAGGGATTTTTCCAGTCGTTTCTTTCTCTACGTTTCGAGAGCTTAGTGGTTTAAGATTTATTACGACAGATTTTACGGTACTTCAGTCTGCATCGTTGAAATGAAGCCCGGAGCGGAGTCTGTTTCTATCACGTTCTACACGTGCGTCTGGAAAGATGTATAAAAACTTATTTTTGGAGAGTTGTATAAGAGTAGAGTTCTTATGTGTGCTAGATTAGGTTATTGAAATATTTGTGGATGAATTAGGGCACTTTTCTTTGGAAGTTAAGTTTCGTTATTTGAAATGACAGTAAGTAATATATATAACCCCAGATCAGAAAACATGAATAGCAATAGATCACATATTAATCACAAGAAGAAAGCAGCCAAGAACAACAGATATGAATGCGGAGAATCAGTCTATGTTATAGTTGCTGCAGCTTAACCAACAAAAAGTAAAAAGATCATTACAAACCAAGGTTACAAAGGATAAATGGCACACAGAAAAATGAAATAATGTCAACGCCTGAGGTACAATGAAGAATGTTGTAATATGCTGCAAAAAACGTAGAAGCTAAATGGAAGTCGATAAGAACAGATAGGAACGAGCATAAAGAGGAATATGAAAAATGCATTAACAACAATAGAACAAATAGGGATGAAAAAGCAAAAGAAGAAGCATGCAAAAAGGGTAGAAGTAAGATGGGGGGGGTAAGAATAAATATGAACGATCATAAGGAGAAAGACAAAAATGCATTAAAGAAACAGCAATTGAATGCATAAGAATCAAAAGACAAAAGAAAAACTTGACTGGTTCAATGAAGAATATCGTAATAAGTCGCAAAAAGGTAGAAGCTATGCGGAGGTAGAGAAGAACAAATAGGAACGAGCCTAAAGAAGAATATGAAAAATGCATTAATGGAACAGCAATAGAACAGATAGAGATGGGAAAGAAAAGAAGAAATATGAGGAATGAAGAATATTATAATATGTTACAGCAACAGGTAAAAGCAAGGCGGAAATGGATAAGAGCAAATAGGAACCAGGATGAGAAGAACTACGAAAAGATAAGAAGTTAATCTAAAACCGTAATAAGAAAGATTAAACGAAATTAGATGGACGGCGACAATGTAAAATAAATAGAAAAAAAAAGCAGGAATAGAAAATTAGCGAATAGAATATAACCCACGAAAAGAAGATAAGTGAAATAAAAAAAAAATGAAGAAAGAATATCAGCAAACTATGAAGAATATAAAAAATATGTACAGGCTCTTCCAAAAAAATGTTAATAGAGCGACAATCAAACGAAAATCTAGAGGAATAGAAACAAATAGTAGAGACAATTATAAGAAACAACAGTAAACTTTCAGAAATTAAAAATCGTAATATGTTGCAAGGAAAGTAAAAACGGGCACAAAGAGCAATACGAAAAATGGATTAATGAAACAGCAATAGAACACATGGGGATGAGAAAACAATGGTGAAATGAAGAATGGCATAATATGCACCAAAACCAAGTAGAAGCAAGGCGGATGTGGATAAGAACAAATACGAACGAAGATGAGGATGACTACGAAAAGTTAAGATTGATATCTAAAAACCTAATAAGGACAATTAAACGAAATTAGATGGACGACGACAATGTAAAATAAATAGGAAAAGAAAGCATGAATAGGAACAAAAATTTATTATATCAAAAAATTTGCAAATAGAATATAACCTGTAAAAACAAGATAAGTGGAATAACAAAAAGTGAAGGAAGCGTATCAGCAAACGATGACGAATAAAAAACATGAACAGGGTATTTCCAAAAAGCTATTATATAATAGAGCGAGAACGAGACAAAATCTAGAGAAACAGAAACAAATAGTAGAAGACTTGCTGAAAGAACCTACCAAGGAAGAAGTCAAAAGCATTGTAAGAAGCAACAGTAATGGTCCAAAAATTAATGGTATAGACACCGAACTTGTAAAATATGCGGTTGAAAATTTACAAGACAAAGTATATAAACCAATAGTAAAAGACATTTGGAACGAACAAAGAATACCGGAGAAGTGGAGCAAAGGTTCAATCGGTACAGCACATAAAAAAGGAGATCAACAAAGACGTGTAGGTTAGAAGGAACTTGCACTATTGAATATAGTTTACAAAATCACGTCGAAATTAAAACAGCCAAGACTTGCGGCATCGACACAATCAATACTGGGCCAGTATCAGTGTGGATTTATCCAAGGAAAAAACAACAGTAGATGCTATCAACACAATTAAGCAAATAATGGAGAAACCACACGAATATCAAATAGAAATTGAGCTTCTTCTTTGTTGATTTTCAACGGGCATTCGATTCAACGAAAAGAGCAAAACTGATGTCAAAACAAAACGAAATGGGAGTCGAAAGTAAATGAAGACGTTTAACCAATACGCTAATGAAAGGAGTAATGGTAAATGTAAAAGGTCAAGTATGAGAAACAGTAGAATTTTAAATTAACAATGATGTTAGGTAAGGAGAGAATTTAATTCGGCTCTGGAATATGTAATAAGAAAAAGAACAAAGACCTATTAATATAATAGGATAGGCGAATAATAGGATATGTCAGTGACACATATAGTACTTGTAAGATTTAACCATAGAGCACTCGAACAAATGATAAAAGAAATAGTAGTAAGAAGAAAAAATATGATTACAAATAAACCAAAGGAAAGCCAAAATGACGGGATTCGATAAAAACTTTTAAAATGAAAGAATTACAATAGGTGAACATATATTTGATGACGTGGAAAAATACAAATACCTAGGAGTAATGTTTACAAGTGACGGAGACGAAAGAGAAACAAAGATGAAAGACAGAATAATGACAAATAAGGTTTATCACGTAAACGAGAAGCTATTAAAAAATAAAATTCTGGGAGAAAAACAACATTAATGTATGGACCCGAGACCTTGAGCAGGACAAAGAAATAAGAGGAAGATTTAAGAATACTAAAAAGATGAATACTAAAGACACCACTAGAACCAGTAGGACTAGAGGAACAAAAGTTCGGGCAAAGAATGAAGCAAGAAACAGGTAAAGACATAATGGTACATATAAAACAACAAAGAGACAAATAGTGAAGTCATAGGTGACGAGCAAGACCAACAACGACAGTATACTCAATATTGGAATGGGAACCGTGGGAGAGGGAGGGGGGCAGAAGAAGGCGTGTAGACCCAAATCCAAATGGTTGCAACAGATGAAATAAGAGCTCAACAGGGTTGGCATCAGGAATGGAAGAACGAGATAGAAAGAAGTAGAAAAAGCATAGGTTTATAATTTTAGAATTATCCCAAGAGGTTCATGACATTTTAAGGTTAAGTGTTGTAACAGTATTGTAATTGAAAAACTCCACGACCAGGGTGCTCGTCGGATAGGGAACGTACCTACCGAAAATCACACTTGGGCGAATGAATTCAGACTTAGTATTTCTGATACGTCATGAGGAGCAAGGAATGAAACTTTTCAGGAAGATCGCGACAGGAGACGAAACGTAGGCCCGCGTTGACAACGCAGAAACGAAACAACACTTTAAACAATGGATGCGCATACACTCCCTCAATTAACCAACTTTCAACACGAAGTCAGCTAGCTAGACTGTTTTAGAACCAAAAGGGAGTATTACTGAATTCATAGAGTCACAAGCAACAATCATCAACAGCGTTTTGGGAGACATTGAACAAATTAAGTTGGACTATTTAAAACAAATGGAGAGATATTGTCTTCCTTCACAATAATGCCCGATCAGATGTTGCCATAACAACTAAAACAAAGACTCAGATGGACAGTGTCATCATCTTCCCTACAAGACCAGTAACTTCCATCTTTTCTCCTTAATGAAGATGTGTGCACTTAGCCCCGTTAAAGCATGCATTCTTGTATCAAGAGATCTTCATGAAAATTCGTATATAGAGGTTCAAGAGGTCGTTGATTACAAATTTGCTGTCAGATTTTCAAAATTCAAAATAGCGCATCAATAACACAGGACAAATTAGAAGCTTTTTTCCCATTCTCGGATTTGATTGCTGATTATCGCGGTTTGGGACCTCCTAATTACGAATATGAAATCCGTTTGTTTCTATCACATCAAAATTGGGGGTATTCAAGTGCAAAATTTTTTACAAAGCCTTGTGGAACCTTTTCTTCTTCTTTTTTCAAAGCTTCTGTTGAGCGATTTTCTTTTGTGACCCTCGTTTGGATGATTACGCTTCAGCATCCAGCAGTAGTCGGCCATCATGCTTGTACTTCACTTACCCTGGTACCTACTCTCCGTTTTCTTCATATCTTGATTAAATCTTTCACGTTGCTCTTCGCACAGATCGTAAGTTATGAGGGAAGTGGCTAAAATGAGAATGAAGGAAGAGAAGTTTGAGGCTCATAGGGCAATCTTTCGTTGAACTCTTTCGATCCTAACAGTGTCAGAAATAGGACGTGAATTCCAAAAATTAAGCCGCATAGTTTATTAATTTTGGTAGCAAGCTCTTTGATGTGGATATGAAATTTGAATTCGGAATCAAAAGTAATTCCCAAATCTTTTACCTTGTAAACCTGTTTAACCACATCATCTTCAATTGCATATGGGCAGCTTAAATGGTCGTTCTTCTTTCTTGGAAATGTAATAACATTGCGCACTTGAGTCCAACAACATGCAGTTTTCTTTTGCACGTGTAGGCGTTGTCACCATAAATCTGACAGTAGGAGATTACATTCATCTGATTTTTTTGTATTTGCAGATATCAAGTATCATTCTTAGCTTTAACCTACGTCATCCCAATGGCACTAATGTTATGGTGCTACACGGAAATGGGTAAGGTCCTATGGGGTTCAAGATCTATCGGTGAACAAACTCAACGACAGATGGACTCGGTTAAATCGAAACGAAAAGTAAGAAAGAATTTGTATCAACATTTCACCTCATTTAATCTAATTTTTCTTTCTTTTTTCAGGTAGTAAAAATGTTCATATTTATAGTGACCGTATTTTGTGTATGTTGGTTACCCTATCACGGTTATTTCATCTATACCCACATAGATAGGAACGTTGTGTACAGCAAATATGTCCAGCATGTATATTTGGGATTCTACTGGTTCGCTATGGCTAACGCCATGGTTAATCCCTTGATATATTACTGGATGAATGCAAGGTAATTCTAGTTTTTACAAATGAAAATTAAATGATTTAGTTAGGTTGTCCTAAAACTACACGGTCAAATCTAAAGTTATGTAATTTCTCTAAAACTATCCAAAGTTCAAAATCTCCCATTAATAATGGCATTGTCCTGAGTGGTCGTTCACTACCCACTCTACTTGACTGGCTTTAGTTTTTCTTGTGGATAATGCGCTTTTTGCAATCTCAAAAACATCGAAGCATGTTCGGCTGAAACTAATGAATTCGCGAAAAATAAGGACGCTGCGGATGAACATATGTATAAGAAAGTATGTATCCAAAACCAAAGAGATTTTACCGAAACAGTTGGAATTACTAATTGATGAAGTTGCTAACCTATTAAAGAAATACCGTTATCGAGAATTATAGGGATTAAACGTTGTTTAGAATAGATGTTAAAGTGGTTTTGGGTAATTTTATTAGTACTCTTAAAAGTGATTCGCTTAAATATTTACCTGTTGAGTAAGCACTAAAACGGAATTCTGGGACATCTTTGAAATTATTGAACCCACGAACGCGCAACAAATTAGTGCCAGAAGTGATATTTTGAAGATCGCGGGATGTAGTAATTTTATGCGTTTTGCTTTTTTGATGTTGAAATCGTTATAGTGATAAAAATAGTGTATGAGTTGATGGGTCAGGAAATTTTTGCTAGTACTGAACAGAATTTACCGTTAACTAGACGAAAGCCGGAAAAGATGAATTGGATCCTCAGTGAACTAGAGAAGAACGATTTCAGAGACCAACACAACTTCAGGGAAATTTTGGTAACATCCTTTAGGACGCCTGAAAAAGATTGGGAGCAGATAATGGACGAAGCCACAATATAGACTTTTAAACTGGAACTTATTTGCTAGTCTATGAATAGATTGATGTTGATGCCTTCCAAACTCTCCGAAACTGTGAAAGATAATATGATTGATTTCTCCAGGAAAATTTGCAAGTAACGATAAGATCATGACAAATCCCTTTCTAAAAATTGACTCCGCGAATCTTGAAAATATATTACCAGAAATTTCGCGAAAACTTTAGAAAACTAACATAAAGCAGAGATTATCCATAGCAAAATCTTAATAACTGGCAGGGCTTTTATTCGGGTAATAACTGTTTTTAGACAGACAACATCTAATTACAGGGTTAGCAGCATACTCATATTGAGCGATGGAAAATAATGCACCAGAATATCGCAAAAATTTGGCCCATCTTTAAAACCATCTTTGTACCATCCAGAAACTACGAGCCTTGGTTCCTACCTACTATCACTTCTTCATCCATCCAGAATTGTTCCTATTCATAGTTTCAAATCCAGCACGATATCAAAGACATCCTTCCAGAATTCGTCAAGTCCACATTTCCGTGTTGATAGAATTTTATTTCAATTGAATTCAGTTAGTGTGACTCGAGTTGTAGTAAAATTTAGTACTTCGAATGTATAAAGCGGAAAGGCAATTTAGATTATAGGAACAACGTTTTGGTCGAGAAAAGTAGAGAAATACAGAAAACAAATAGAGACAACGCAAGAGAATCATAAAATTAAAGCAGCACATTATAAATGGGACACATAAATGTAACTGCAAAAAAGGCGGACATAAATTTACGTTTGCACATAAAATTAAAAATGGGGGACGAATGAGGTGGTTCGAAAATTTGGAAAAATCTAGCTCCAAACTCAACCAAGATCCAACTTTTCGCTCGCTTCAGTGAAAAATTATGAGAAAGTCGTCTTATGGGGCGAATTTGGCGTATTATTTATAACTATCGGATTTCTTTAAAAAAATTGACTCTAATGTTAGTTTTGCTTTTTCCAAATTATCAATTCTAGATTCAAATTTATATTTCACTCAAAAAGAAGAGAAACAAATTGTGGCGACCAAAGGGGGTGAAGATTTATGTTTTATGGTGACAAAGCTTTCTGTAAAATGCTAAACGAACATCAGATTTGCCATCACCAACCCAAGAAACCCCCGAATATTGATTGCAATGCATTTACAAAACCTTTCTAGGGGGGAATGTCGCTCTATGGAATGTACATGTAAGATGATCCAACTTTCCGAAGAATTGTTGAATTTGGTACCATGTCGAATAGAAAAACCAGTCAATAATCTAAGTTTTTGTTTGAGTTAATTTTGTCTTTCCATTAATTTTTAAACTGAAAGAAAATTCTTTTTCATGGGATTTCTATACAAACTGATGATAAACCTTTTCAGCGAATTCTCAGATTTTATTCATGTTAAATAAAACAGAAGGAACTAATCGACTTTATCGATGTTATTTTGGCCTTTCTAAAATATTTGGATCCTGTTGGGGTTTTCAACAAAAGAAATAATTAATTTCAATCCTATTCCTCTTGACTTAATATTTTATCAAAACAAAATGTATTCTAACGTAGTGATTCTAACAGTTTTACTCTTCGTGGTTCAGATTTCGCCAATATTACAGAACGGTTCTGTGCATTTGGCAAGCCGTCATCAGGACGCCTTCACAAAAAGAGAACAACACGCGCTTCACGGGACAACATACGGTTTCATCCAAATCAGGTAAAAATTTGACTTTCACTTTTGACCAGTCACTACCTCTATTAAATCATGGTAAAATTCAGGCTACCGTCTCTGTAATTGATCTATTTCAGTTTCTTGATACAGATTTCGGGCAAGAAATGGTTCACTACCAGAAAGGAAAGGCACTGTCGCCTGTTTCGAGCAGATCAAGGTGGACGAAATCTAGCCAACGTTCCCTCAGCAACAAGTCGAGGAGAAAAGAATGAATTGCACGCAAGTGGAAAGACATCAGTGATCCTCGAAGAGTGATGAAAATTACTAATGAACATTGGTTGGTGGATTGTCATTGCCACGATTGAATTACTAAACTTTCTGTTAGGGACGACAGGTCGGTTGCTTAGCTGGCAAAGAAAACAATTTGTACATATAAATTAGTGTCAATTTAAAACGAAACGATTTTTTAAGCTGTTACCATATTTTCAGACGATGTATATATATATATATGAATCGCGATAATAAGAACGTTATACGTATACATATGAGTGTTATTGAATCTGTGAAATAAATTAATTGAATAAAGAAGTTTGTTAAGGATATTTGCCATTATTCTCTTTAAAAACCTTTATAGGAACAGAAGAAAGTATTCAGTTCGTGGTTTGGAAGCAACTAATAGAACTTCTTCAGATATGGTTACTCTAAAATGATCAAGAAAGAGTTTGTGAAGGCTGTGCTGGAGAAGAAAGATCAAAAAAGATTTTGAACTCTCTAACCAAACCTCTGACTTTAACCAGAAGTTAGCACAATTCATAGTGTGCAAGCGCGGTCGTAATAATCAAATCTGGAACCTAACCAGCTCTCTACAAGGACTCCAAATTTAAAAAGAAATCGTTTAGATCGTGCATGTGAAGGAAATTGCTAACATGACACGCTCAAATCCCGAAAATAGAATACACAGTTACCCAGTCTGGTTGTGGTAGTCTACGTTACCAAATACTATACATTTTCGTCTATTTTTCTTTTGGAATACACAACGAATATCCACTAAAATAGTTGCTCCGTTGCCAAACACGTTATCTTACCTGCAAAAAGATCAATTTCGTACTCATTGTCAGTCAACGAAAACGGCCATAGAATTTCCATTTACATAAACTGCCTTGCACTTCTGCTATGAATAAATTTTCAAACAGTCACTTTCTTTCTCTTATGATTTTTGTATTTTGTTATTTCGACTAACTTTCTAACAAAAACTACGAAAATTGCAAATATTTGTTGTTTAAAATACGAGGGATGTCTCAAATGTACTAGAAATTTGACTCTAGTTCAATTGCGAAAATTTTATAGGTCACACTATTGGTCAGAGACAAGTCTTGACACATGTACGTAGCCGTGCAATAGTGGTTAGTATAATTTACTTACTTGACTGATACAGACGTATTTCCATATCGCTGATATCGCAATCATGGAAAATGAGATTAAATCACACAGAGCTATCATTTTCTTTTTATTTAAAAGGGTGCAAGTTTCAACGTCTGCAATGAGTATTGGGAGAATCTGAAAGTACAGTCTCTTGATCGTTTTAAAGCTGGTAAAATGTCACTAAAAGACATTCCACGCAGTGTACAGTCAAGCGAATAACTATTCGTGAAATTAGTATTAGTGTAGGAAAAGGTATACGCCAGGCTCATAAGATTTTACACGTCCGTTTGGGCGTGAACAAGGTTTCTGACATCTGGGTACTAAGGCTGTTGGCACCAAAACGCAAAATCCACAGGTGTACACATGCTGTCAACTTCAAAAGCTCTTAACACGTTACGACGATAAATTTTGGCAACGGATAATAACTACTGATGAAACATGGACACATTACTTCATCCTTCATCGGTTGGAAGAGTAATGTTTACTGTATTCTGGGATTACGTGGTGAATATTTTTATGGATTATCTACCGAAAGGTACTACAATTAAGGCAGAATATTATTCTAATCTTCTAGCCCGGTCTTTGCGACAGACGCTTTGCAAGGAACGACTTGGAAAGTTGCATAAGCATCCGTTATTGGAACAGGACAATGCAGTACTTCTTACCACATGAAGAATGAAGGATGTTTTAAACGAATTGCGCTGGGAATTGCTTCCACATCCACTCTATTTGCCAGTTCTGGATCTTAGTGATTTCCATCTGTTCCCAAATTTGAAAGAACCACTACGGCATGTTCCATTTCAAATCTTAAAAGAAGTTATACTTGCTATAAAAAGGTGAATTGCAGACACTCCGAAAAAGTTCTTGGAGAACGGTTTAATTTGAATTAAATGAAGATTATGTTGGAACACTACATTGTGATTTTGATGAAAATTAACGAAATAAAAATTATAGCCAAATTCCTTGAATTTTGTAAACATTCCTCTTAGTTTTGCTCTTGCTACACTGTTTTTGATGCCCTCACTTTGATAACTAACCCGCCATCTTCAGTGGAGAAAACTCAAAGGAAAAATCATCATCATCACTCGTAAACTTGGAACCGCATTGCAACATGTCGCAAACACCGCGACGGCGACAATTGTACTTAATCGAATCAAATTTTCAGAAATATTTCTCATACCAGCGAATAAACGTTTCTCGAACATAGCCTTTATGTTCTGATCAAAATACACACGTTAAGTGAAATAAAACTCACCACTCTGGGAAGTGGCTTTTCAGGAGTAAAAAGTTCCGGGAAATTCGACTGTTCAGTATTCCTTATCGCGTTGCACTTCACCACAATCCAATTTGATGCACCGCAAATGGTACATTGCTGTTTAACACGCTTTGTTTTGTGAGTTACGGTATATATCCACCCCTTAGACTCTTAAATATGTTCGCGTAGTAATCAACGTAATGTTACCTTCACTTTGGGGCTGGAAAGGTGGCAGTGAAACAGGCCTAATTGCCAACTCAAATAATCTAATCTAGTCTAATCATTTTGGAAGTAGATCCGGATTGTCACTATCTTTTCTATTAGAAAGTCACAAAGCACCAACATTTTCTCGAAGTCGATCAACTTACCCTCCAATTTATTCAAAATAATTTCCTTTGCTGTCTATCCTGTGTTGGACTTCCTTTTTCCTCACTGTACAGTTAAAGTGTTAAAGTGTCAGCCGATCGGTTCCGGTTGTGAAGTGCGGGTTTATGCTTAAACTTGTGCCCATTCGAGTCAGTTAAATTTTCTATTCTGGGAAAATGGCCAAATGACGAAAACCAAAGCCAGTAATACTAATACTAATAATAATATAAAAAATAATTGTTGTTTGTCATTCTCGTCCAATCAACTGGTCTCGGCGGGAATTTAGACTTTATCCACGCTTCCAATTGAAATATTTTGAACTTCTTATTAGCGGATAAGACCAGAAAACGTCTCAAATGGCAAATATCAGTGGGAATAGTTATCTTCAAATTTGCCTTCGACATTGCCTGACATAAAGGGCTGATCTACAAGGTTGATTGTGGCTGGTCTAGACTCAACCTACCATTAAGCTCGTTAGGTAGTTAATCTAGTGGCTTTTTACACTAAATACAAATCCAGGATTTGGATAGCCACAGTATCTAGTCTGGCGTCCCATTAGGCCCATATATTTTGGTACTCTCCGATTTTTCCAAAGAACTCGGCACCGACTTAGCTAGTCATTTACATTAACAGCAACGAAAATCTGAAGCTGGATATCCCGTTCTAGATTCAAGGGGAACAAATCTAAAAAGACGGTGTTTTTTCCCTCGTCTTCTAGCTAAAAAGATTGACATGAGTAACATCATACTTCTAAGAGCATGTGAATATAAGATAAGAGCAGGGGTCTTCAACCTTTCATGGTCTATGGAAGATTTTGACCTTGTGGTTTCGTTTTCGCGGAACCCAAGTTGAAGACCCTTGCCCTAAAGCAGTGGTTCCCAAATGGTAGGCCGCTGATCTTCAGGAGTTGGAAACTTATTCTAAAGAGATCCGCGACAATCGCCAAACTTTAACAAAACAAAAAGTGTTACATAAAAAATATTAAATATATATTATATATAATATTAAATAAAAATTCGAATTTATTGTGCCAGATTAACAATATTTCCGGTACACGTGATATTTATTCTACGACGCAAAATGCTCTAATATTGGCGATCCGAAACAGAAGAGAACATGGTAGTTGAGTTGTATTTTCTTCACTCTCTCTCTCTCTCCGCAAGCCATTTTTGTGTTGGTTTATACAATTACCCATTTTATTTATGTTAGTTTTTAATATTTTTTGTTTTTTGTCGTTGTGAACATACGATACCTATATTTTGTTTATAATTCATTTATAAACTGTCCTGTAAATTGATGTTTAAATCTGTTAAGCAAATTAAATTATTATTATTATTATATTACCCTATAACGAAAGGCGGCTAAATTTCAAAAATTTCATGCTTCCGAGATGAATATAGTCATTTCTTAATTAATTCGATGTACTAAACGCGAATATGAATAAGAAAAAGCTGAACTGGTTACGGCTTCTTTATTACGTGTATAGATTCTTTAGAAAAAATGTATATGTATATGTAAATATTCTGATACATAACTGAACTTGATGTGTAAAGGAGGAATGATGATCTTGTGCACTTCTAACAATGGTGGATGCTGTACATATATCGTTTCGCCAATTTTTTTTTCAAGATAATATTCGATAAATTCATTCGTAGCTGCATATTTTT
The DNA here is from genome assembly GCA_038088585.1 of Chrysina gloriosa. Taxonomy (NCBI): domain Eukaryota; kingdom Metazoa; phylum Arthropoda; class Insecta; order Coleoptera; family Scarabaeidae; genus Chrysina; species Chrysina gloriosa. The sequence continues at coordinate 19,768,224 of CM076093.1, read as the reverse complement.
ACCTGAGGAGCAATTTCATAGATGCCCAGTGTAATTATCACATTGTGCTTCTTATAGATCACATTAAACTATTTACTCAGTCATTTGGATTTTCAAGCAATATTTATTAATAATTTTTACCACCTCATAATTACAACAACGTAATCAGTAACGCTATCCTCAGATGTCAGGACAAGAAAAAAAAAGCAGTGGTAGATTGCCATATTAAACTTTATTTATAAATACAGATCAATTACACTAATAATACTTAGGAAGAGGCAATACAATTTGCGTTAATTTCAAAAAGAGTAACCGAAATTATTGACGATAATAATCCAACTTAAAGAGAAATGTAATATAACTGTTATGCAATATATAATCGTACATTCAAAAAATTCCTCTATAATGCCTATTGATTATAATCGTTAAGTCTTCGTCTATGTTATATTACGTAGATAGCTCGATACAAAATCATTTCTCCGGAGTCATAGATAAAATTTGTCTGGATTACCGTCTTAGTGCGCGGAAATTAGGATACCTTTTGTAGGAAATCATATCTTGATGTCGAAATAATACTGAAACATTAATTACGACGACGTTGAATGAAATCGTTTTTGAAGTTTTTCGATATTAGAACTTTTAAATAACGCGCGCCAAACTGAACGATTTAATTGGACGTATGTAACAACCAATCGAATGCATTGAATTTGCCGGATTCCACCAATCGTGTGTTAGGAAATCGGCCCGGTACTTAAATCATCTTTTCAGGAATCAAAAATTACAATCCTTTACTTAAAGCAATTAAGAATTGGCTATTTAAAATTCTCCCGTACCGTATTAAAAGTAAAAGACATCAAGATCTGCAAAAATATCAACAACCTTTACTTTTAAAAAATTATAGTGGAAATAATAATAATAATAATATTAAATGATATCTATACACAAGCGAAAAAAATACAATATTTTAATATATTAAAATCACAGTCAGAATTTTCAACTTATAAATTAAAAATATTTATTTCGTTCTTTTTTTCCTTCTAATTATTCTGGGTGGTAGATTTCTGTATATAGTTGTTACTGTTGTGTTGCGCGGCGTGTGAAAGAGAACATCGACGAGTAAAAGTACTAAACTCGAAAGCGTCGCCCTCAAGACGGCGTCGGTGGCACCCTAGTCCTACTACACGACCTCCTCGGTATAGAAGAAGAAGAAAGCGATGAAGACGGCGTCGTTGACGCCGACGTTACCGACGGCGACGCGCTTACGCTGTACCGTTGCGGCGAGGCTGGCTCGCCCGGCTTCCTCCATAATCTGCTGCTGTTGATGCTGCTGCTGCTCGGTGGTTTGAGGGTGTTCGAAAGAATGGGAGATTTTTCGGTCGATGACGGTAAACGAGATCTTCTAGGCGATTCACTCGCACTGCAAGAAAGTAAAATAGACGTTTGTAATTTTCGTTTATTTAACGTGAATTTATTCAATTTATTCGGACGAGTACAATACGAAAAAGAAGCGTTCTCAAAATATATTAGTTAAAACAATGCTGCCAGCATAACAAAAAATTAAAACATTTTTGGTAATGTTGTCGCTAACTGACAGTCAATGCTACCAATCCAATACTCTATGTGCTTTTAAATTACTAAAATATGGGATGATGCAGAAGATTGGTAGCAGTGTTTAATACGCCCGCAATTAACTTCCTCTTTGCACCAGACACATTTTTTCGATCTTTTCTTTTTTGGAGGATAATAATTAGACATCTATATCTTGAAGTTTGACATTTGCTTACCAGAAATTGCTAAATAAGCAGCGTGAAACATCAAACGAGCTATTACAAGTACTAGATTAACGTTGACATATAATCGGTTTTTATATCATTTTCCGTATCATTAGAGAGGGGAAAGGAAAGGGTACCAACACTACTACATAAATTTATATATGTTTACAACAACTCTCATTGAATATAAAGCTTAAGATCCATAAATAGGGTTCTTTTAGCACCTTCCTTAAATACACTGTTGGCTACAAATTCTTAGGCATTGCTGTACTTTTCAAAACGCAAATTTTGGAAAATTTTGTCATAAGTAGCATTGACTATCACCGAAAGCTGAGATCGGCCGACTCAAACCCAACAAAAATCGCCTATTCTCGACATCCTTTGAAGACAAGGATTGCTTGTCTTTTCGGAAAATCGAACTACGAACGATTGCAACTTTGCTTTTAGAGTAACCGTTAATGTCGATTCTGTGTTCAAAGTCATCCTTAAATTAAGGAAAAATCAACGAAATCGACAAATCATTTTTAATGACGGTAATGTCGCACACATGTGCACAGGTACTCAAACGATCGACTATTTGAAGTCGCAAAGCGTCAAATCAACGAGGAATTTTGAGTTTTTGAGAATGACTCGGCTCCAACATAGACCTATCCGTGAGAAAAATCCAAACAAAAAAGATGGTCGCCACATTTTTTGGAATCATTCAACATGTTTTCAATGACACGCTAGAGGATCTTCGTACTGTTAATGCTGAATGGTTTACTATAGTCTATTTGCCTCAAGTTTCCAAAATGTTCGCCAAAAGTGTGCAAGAGAGCATAATTTTGCATTTTCTCTCCTGATTTACTTTCCCATATTAATTTCCTTTCCTCTCGTTCTACTCCTATATTTGTATTACCCTTTCCGAGAACAAATCTGTTACTCCATGCATCCCCTATTATACCAATAGGACGTATTGCAGATTCGTTATATGCCGATATTTTCTTCAATACTATTAATCAATTTTATTAGTTCTACTTTTTTGAATTATAATTGATTTCATAAACTCGCACGTAATAATATTTGTACTTATGTATTTTTAATAAAGTATGTATGTACATTCAATAATTTGTCCTGTAAATGGTTAACCGTTGGACAATAAATAAAATTATTATTATTATTATACGAGGTGCAGCTAAAATATAACGGGACTGATCGTTTTAGGGTCAAACAGCGCGCGCTTTTGAGTCAATCTGGACGCAGGCGAATCAAGTGACATCCCCCTCCACACTCTTGCTTGTATATGTTGGATCGTGCATCAGCCGCTTGTCGGAAAAATTTTGGGTGTTTCAAAAGAAAAATTTCTTGAAAAACTTGGTAAATCATCAATTTACGGTGATAAATGTTTATCACCCACGCAAGGGTTTGAGTGATGTGAACGTCTTAGAAACGGATTGATGATGAACTACGTTAAGGACGACCGACCACGTCAGGAACAGACGAAAACGTTAACAAAACTGGTGTTTTGACCCGAAAGGATCGTCGGTTAAGTATTTGTGCAGTTGCCGAAAAGATTGGAATCGATGATTTTGCAAAGAAAATTTAAAATGAAGAAAATATATGCAACAATGGCGCCAAGAAATCTGGTGAGACTTATAACGTGTGATGAATCATGGTTTATTATTTATGATCCGGAAACTAACCGCCACGGTCAATGCATTGGAAGAGCCCTGGTTCATCCAGAGAGAAAAAGCTCGAATGATGAGATCAAAATTCAAGGCAATGATGTTTTTTTCGACATTCGTGGGATTGTATATACAAATTGGGTACCTGAAGATCAAACGATGAATCAGCATTACCACACTGAGGTCCTCACAACTCTCCGTGAACGGGTAAGAAGAAAACGACCAGAATTGTGAAAAACCGAGTGGTGGATTTTGCATTAAGACAAGCCCCCGTGCCGCAGTATCTGAGGGATCATCTGTCAAACGGTTCTTGGCCAAACATGTGATTTCTGTGTTGGAACATCCACCCTATTCGCCAGACCTGGTGCCGTGTAACTTTCTTCTACTTCCTAAGGTGAAGTCAACACTAAATGGGACAAGATTTGAAACCGTTCAAGGTGTAAAAGATAAAGCGACGGAGACCATGAACATATTATCTAAAAGTAACATCAAGCACTGCTTTGACCAATGGAGCGGGGCAAGGATCGGGAAGGGGAGTACATTGAAGAGGATAATGTTGAAATTGTAAAGAATATTCAGTAAAAAATTGGTGTGTGTGATACAGGCATGTCTAAAGTGAATACTTCCCCTCGCACATCATACTCTCTCTGTCCTTCCTTCTGTTTCAGACGAAGGAAACACACACGTATTCTTTCTCTCACTCATCGCCTTCCGCTCGCACGTCATACTCTCTGTTTTCTTTGTCTTTCACACGAAGCATAGCACCGCCAAAATTTAACGCTCTTACGCTTACGGTTACGTTCGAGCTGGTGCGGTGTCCCTGAAGAAGTATTCACTTCAAAAGATTTTATAGCATTAATCCGGTTACTTTTTAGCCACACCTCGTATAGTCGAGATCTGGCACTTACACAGATTTCTTTTGTTTTATACATGTAAGGTTACGGGATTTGTGTTTTATATCGGACAAAGGACCAGTGAACGCATTTACAAATGAAATGAACAACCTAAAGCGGGAAGAATGAAAAAATGCCTAGGAGACTGGTTTTCACGAATGCAAAAATGCATTTACTATAAAGGGGAATATTTTGAAAATTTATAGATAAATATATGTTTTGTTAATATATTCCGTATTACTTGACTAGCCTCAACCGAAAGAAAGCAGCCCTAGTATGTTTCAACGTTGGGATATGATGGTACCGTCGTTCAAAACAGGTTTCTGAGGTATCAACTCGGAAATTGGTTTCATCGAACCTCCATCTATCTACGCATTTGTCGTACTACACAATTGCTTAAAAACTTATAGCCAACTGCGTGAAATTATCACTGTTTCCATGAAGTGTATATAGTAACGAATACTTCAGTTCATTCCATTAAAATATGGAAAAACAACAATTTATTATTGTATTACAAAAATATATAAAACATGTACGTACTAAATAGATAGTGCTCTACTTTATTCCAGAATCTTTCATTCAAAACCAATATATTTCTCTATACCCATCGCTCTAAAGCGCACAAGGATCTTTAAGGTAGGAAAAGAAGAATTTGTAGTGTAGATGTGAAGCATGAAATTTGGAAAATTATGGTTTAAATTACTTTTACCCGATTGCCTTCCTTCCAAAAATCACAATCATCTACAAAATCTTAAATATTCATTCTAATCGATAACAATCTCTTATAATAGGCCATCACCAGCCGTGCTGTAAGAGTAACAATTCGTACAAGAATAAAGGAGATTCAAAAGGCACAATATATTCACAGCGCAAAGTACACACACTCCAAGCAAAAGGTCAGCAAAAAGTACCTTCCCGATCCTGAAACTGCTCCATCCGAGATATGCGAATATCAGTAGCAGCATAAAAAGGTGCAATAGACGTGTTAGTATGGAGCGTCATGTGAAAACAAACGTATTTATCGAAAAAGAAAACGACGAAAAAATCGCATATAACAAATTGTCTTTTCCATTACCTGACTAAAGATGCCATGCTGCCCTCGGCCGGTGAAGTTGACGTCTGTAGTAGTGAAGGTCCTGCCGAGATTGGACGTGTCTATCGCGAAACATAACATTTTTCTCTTTCGAAAGAATAACGATTAAAGTGCATGCTTACTCGTTCGGTTTGTGTGGCGGCATTGCAGGTTTCCGCGCACACCGTCGACGCAGGCGCGGACTTCGAGATGTAATTCTCATTAATCAGCTTGCTCATCTGTTCCTGCAACTCTTGAACGGCCTTCTCTTTATCCTCGACTTGACCTTGCAGGAACAGCACCTGTCTCTTGAGATCTTCCAATTCTAATCTGGAGTTGGTGGTGCTTTCATCCGTATCTAGACTGTCCGTTTCGGAGCTAAGACCGTTGAAGAGCCCATTTTTGTGCAAGTCAAATGGGTTGTGAGTTTCCGACTGGAAAAATGCAAAGAAAAGCGACCAATAAGATTTTCCGGAGATGTTTTCAGGAGAAAAGTACGGAATCGCTACCGAAGCACACTTACCCTCATCAATAAATCTTCATCCGCCTGCTATGTGGGACAAAATCATGCAAACAAAAAGAAACAAAACAAAAGAATTAACACGAAGCTCTAATATATACATAAATTATAAAATTCCTTTATTTGCAAAGCCGCGCATGCAAGTATACGAAGAAATATGAATAAAAGCGAGAAGGAATGTTAAAAAAACCAATCACACTCATCGTCGCTGACCTTGGCGCAAGAACCAGTACGATTCCCGAGCATGTGGGAATGTTAATTGCGCTATACCTATGCATACGTATATACGTACATGCACACGACAGACGATGCGAATTCTCCTTACCTCATGTAAAACCCGTTTTAATTTCAAGAGCATCGTCTTCATCCCCATGACCTCCTGCACCATTGCGCTGTGACATGTCCGATCCAGCTTGATGGAGTCGTCGGAGTCGTAGCCGCCTGTTGAAGAGGCCAGAGTGACCCTGGACAGTCTAAGGGGGCTCTGAGAGACCGATGAGCGAGAACGGACGTTGGCTCGGCCACCGTCGATCGATCTGGGAGAGTCCGGATTGGAATTGGGCGTACCACCGCGAGATCTTAAGAGTCTTGATGTTCGGCTGACACTGAAACGTGAAAACGATCATTATTCGAGCTTCGTTTTGGAGGAAATATTTGAAGCTGAACGTCGTTTAACTTGACATATGTATGTACGTCAAAAATATCAATTATTTTAATTATGTAAATTGGACTTTAACAAAGCAGAATAATTGACGGTTGACGATTGACGCTGGTCGCCAAAATACCATTAGGAATAGGTATACCCTATTTATAGAAGGCACCGGTAAAGTTCTAAAAGCCATAGAATGTAAGTTCACTACCTCGCCGAGCATCCCATTTGATCTCTGACGATGTACTTAATAAAAGTACTAACTATCCTTTCTAACTAACATGAAATAGATAAGATAAACCTATGTTCAGATATAATATTCAATGCCTTTTGACATATGGCATTTGCTGCATCAATGTTTTCGTAACACCACCGTGACATAATTTATTTTTATTTAATAAAAGCTAGTAGTGCTTTCCTTCTCTAGCCAGCAGAATAAGATGCTCGAAACTGTCCGTGTAAAGGCCCTTAGATATAATGCCATTCTCTTTAATGTTCAGAGCTTCGAAATTACCTCTTACCTTAAAAGAAGTTGTTATTAACGTAAATTTGCTTCGAACTACGAGGATTTGGCGAAGAAGAACGCTTTGATGTGGTAAACGTTTTTTTCCAAATATCTTTTCGATTTTGTTATTTAGAAATTGTCTTTATCCAACGTTTCGTAAAGGCAGACTAAAGTCAATGAGAAAAAGAAGAAATGGTCTTTTCTATTAAATAAACGCTGCTAACGTCATCTTTCTCTAACTCACAAGGATATCGCGATAAAAACAATCGAAATTACTCAACTAGCGATTATCAAACAAAAGGTTAAAACATGTTTTCGTAAATGTCCATCGATTTCGCAAGTTATTTTATTTCGTCATTATTTTAATATGTAATAAAAGCTGATGGTACTAGCTCTTTTTAACCAACGGGATATTACGACCAAAGTAATTGACTTTTAGACGCATATTATAAAAAATACTTTATTTTTGATAATTAAAGGTCGTTACTTTTAATTTTTGTCAATCACTAATCGCGTGTGTTCTCTTCCATCAATGCTATATACCCGTAAGGAACGAGGATGGAAATCTGTCTGATAAGTTAGAACGCATCATCGTGCAGAATAGCTATAAATTCCTATTAATTCTAAAGTTTAAAGGTTAATATACATTAAAATACAACGAGTTCTTGTATTTTCCGTAGAATCCAAAAAATTCCAATAGCACATAATAATATTGTATGTCGGTACTCTAAACCTAAAGGTGGCGGAATCAAACACGACCGTCCTCTGTGATTTTGAAATGCAAATAAAAATCTCAGACAAGCCTTCTTCTCGGATAAGAAGTAAATGACGTAGGTCCGATGTCAATTCCATATTTAGAACGACAAAAATCCCCACAGGAGGTGGGATTCCCCCACGTTCCACCAAATTCTAGCTGGGTGTATGAATGATCTCCAAGGTCGAGTATACGACAGATGCATACCTGACATTTAGCCTTCACACAAGCAAGCAAAGGTTATTTGTCATTTTTTGGAGTCTACCATTCTAAATGAAAATCGTTCGAAATGAAGAACTAAACACAAAATCCCACAAACATGAAGAAAATGCATAGATCTTTACAAATATGACTCTAATAATGGCGAAACTGAATCTGAGCCCTTGAAGATAGACTTAGTTTATACTTAGTTTCGGTTGTTTTTAGATAATAAAAGTTGATTGTTCGCCCTCTGATTCCGTTACGAGCAGTATAAACGTCGGGGAAACCGATGACCGTTGACGTGCAAATCATGAAGGAAGAATCCGTAAGGATATGGAATTCTACTGTAAGTGGCAAAAGTATGAAGTAAATTTATTATTGTATATTCGCAATGAGCTACTTTTTGCAAAAATCCTCAGAAACGTCGAGTTATAGTTTGAAATGTGTGTTTTTACTTCAAATACAACCTTGTATCTAATACAGGGGCGACGCCACAGGAAGCTGCTCAGAAAATTTGAAATGGTAAAGAGAATCTAGCGATATATTTTTTTATCCTTACTCTTTCTTAATTTGATTGATAGCATTTGGAAATTTGGTAGATTGAAGTCACTGATGAGCTTCAAGTATGTATCCAGAAAGGCAAAAACCAGAATATATAACACCGTACACCGACCAACGGTAGCATATGCGGCATGGACGTGGATACTGAAGAAAACTGAGAGACGGTGTTGGAAGCAGATGAGAAAGAAAAGTATTAAGAGCTATCTATCGAGGAAGGAAAACAGAAGGACGAAACGGGAATTGTAAAGACTGTATAACGTACAAAGCACAATAAGACACAAAAATACAAAGACTTAAATGATTAGGCCATACAGAGAGAATGTCAAATGAACGAATAACGAAGCTGGTAATGATGAGGAAACCAATTGGAAGAAAAAGAAGAGGGAGGCCGAGAAAAATATGGAGTAAAAGTGTAGAAGACCTGAAAAAGATGGGAATAAGAGACTGGAAAACGAAGGCGAGGGGCAGAAAAGAATGGAGACAAACAGTGCACCGATTACCAGAAAGTGAATAAAAGTGGAAAGTGGAAAACATGAGCGATTTAATTGGTGTGATTTTGCATCCGGATGCTGGTTTTATTGCTTACAAGTGGCCAGAAAGTTTTACCGGCGTGTATGTATTGTCTGTAGTGTGTGTAGTACTAAAGACTATACATATTAAACTCCAGATTTGTTACGTTAGATAAAGCCGAAAACACGTTAATTTTGTAGTTGAAGTTAAAATATGATCATAACTAATGAGCAAAAGAAAGTGTTGACAAAAATGACATTTTGCTGAATTTTTTACTCAACAAAGAAATTCACACCAATTACTATTTTTAACACAAAACACAATATTTTTGGGCAGAGAGGGTTAGCTAGCTTGACACTTTTGCAGGGACCGTATCCTAAGAGTCAATTTTAAGGATTATTTAGGTGCATAAAGAATATCGAGCAAGTTTGGATTTTATTGATGGGAGTATAAGGAGGAGATGAACTGGCTGACCGAGAAGCATAATATATTGCACTATGGATAAAGAAGAAGCTGAAGATATCTATAATAAAATTTATAAGTGTCTGAGTAAAATTGACATTTTTTTACAACTGTACACATCTCCTCCACAATGAAAAAAGATCTTCTTTCCCTCTACACAAAATAGAAACTACAAACACTGGTTGACTCAACGAAATTTGATAGAAAAGCAATTTCTTGCAATGTTTCTACCTTTCTCAGAAATTCCACATCACCACCATTATCAGTATTACAGATTCTCTATTGCGCACACACGAGAGGGATCTTCGAACAATCTATCCCGTCACGGGCCAATTCCAACGCTTTATGTCTACGTTCGTGAATCGAAACTGGCAAACTACGAGATTGCAAAAACCTTCGTCTAGATTTCATACGAGAATAACATATCCGTCCCGCGGTCCAGTCCTCTAGAAATCTTAAAGAATCCGGCTAATTAAACAATCCTGTTTTTGCTGAATCTCAATTGTTGCAATCGGCATTACAATTTAACGCTACCATTTCTATCGGGAATTCCTCGTCATCACCAGAGTAGACTTTCTTCCCTGAATATATCTAATTGCTTTTAAAATTTGCTTATCTTCAATAGTTGCATTATTTCTACATAGATACCGATGTTCCAATTTATACGCATACCAACGTTGACGACCTTTGACGAAATACCTCGTATAAATGTGCGGATTTAGCAAAACTTGGCAAAATGCGGTGATGAATTGGCGCGCACTCAGTTTGTGTGATTCATACATACAAAAGCTAACGCAAACGGATTGACTATGACGAGAATTAAACACACGCGATTTTAATCAAGCATTCGTAATTTTTATCTAAGTAGGATTCCGTCATAGATACGCCACTCGATCGACGTATTTATTTTATCTGAGTTTAGCACCATCTGCTTAATAGCAAAAATCATCCGTTGCTGATAAAACAAATTTCGTAACACCACGTCTAGTAATTTTGCACTTGTGTGAATTTCGACTAATTTGCAACTTTATAACATTTTTCTTTGTGTATGAAGAATTCACATACGCTTTTCCATGAACGGCACCCATAGCGTACAGTAAAATTTGACATTTCGGACATTGCAACCGATTTTGCAGTATGTATTTTTAATGACAGAATGACTAATAATATGACAATTGAAAATCATGCAGGTCCTAGGAATAACTGTAGGCCCTGAAACCTACAACTTTTGCATTGGAGCTGACTTAGTATAGGTGCCAGAGGGTAGGTAGTCCTTAAAGTCGAAAAGAAAGAAAGAAGAGGACGACAATGCCAACTTGAAAGGATAGCTTTATAGTACAGAGATTGCAGACTAAAGGCACGTTGAACTTAAAACAGGAAAAGAATCGATTTATATAATAAAAAAACATCACTTGGATCTCGAAACAGCATTTGTCAAATTGGCTTGCAGCATACCTCGAGCAAATTTCATTCAATGCTTGAAATTATGTCAAAATCTAGCAAGTTTAATTTCCCACAGAAATACATAGTGGTCTTTTTGATATGTTGTAATTTTTTTTATTAACAACTTTCTAGGTACGCCTATTTCTGGACCAAAACTTAATTTTTCTTTTCAAAAGCTTGCCATTTTTAAAAGATTTTCAAAATTCGCTACGTATTTCCATAGCTATTTTAATATATTTTAAGACAATCTTGGTTTTTCTGTTTAAAGACTACATTTGCGACACTTATGCTGCAAGCCCCGGATCACTCGTCGACGAGCAGGCATTTTGATTTCAAAATTTATTTAAAACATGCATTTTCATTCTCAATGTAAAAATCAAAAACCGTCCGTAGACTGTCATAATCCTTTAAGAACTTAAGAAAGTGGTCCACACGTTTTTCTTCGCTTTCTACTGACACCACCACCACTCTATTAAAAACAAAAATTTATCGCTGATTTCCACCGATTTGGCCGTCATTTATTAACTAGTGTTGTTTCAAAAGAATATGGATGCTGTCCGTTAGATGATCGAGACTAAATCAACGAAAGACTTCAGTGAGTGAAATAAAATCAATCACTTGCATTTTTGCATTGATATGAAACAGATAGCAACGATACTGCATAAATATTTTTCTGTTAAAAATTAGATGCTAGATGGATTTCACACAAATTGACCGAAACTCAAAAATCCTTTGTGTAAAATGTAGTAAGGAGATGCTCAAAAAAAGCAATGGGAGCTATAGGTGACGAAATGTTGATACGTCTATGCCTGAACCGAAGCAACAATCAAGTGTTTGCATATTCCAAGATGAACCAAATCCAATGAAAGTCGTCCGGTTACGAAGTATGTATTACAAAGCAAATGCTTTTTTGATGTCGTTGATTGTGTGGCAAACGTTGCCTTAGAGAATCATTGAAGTTATTGCTGAAAGTTAACAACGAAATCAGGAAAACTAATGCATTATTCACCATAACAACTATCGACAGCCCGACTAAAAAATATTTTGGTGCATCAAAAAAGAAAGCTGATTTTAAATATTTCAAGAACTCTGATTCCAAAAATACCATTCTGTTTCTTGTATCAGCTCTAGTTGTTGAGATAGACAAAAATTCAATATTCCATATATTTTCATTCATATTGCTACAATAAAATTTTCTTGGTAATTATAAGTCTGAAAATTACGAACAAATAGTGGAGGATGTGCTTAATAACTTTCAAATTTTGGGTTCTCATTTCCTGCAAATCCTGAAGACTTTAGTGAGGAGCAGGGCGAACGATTCCACCAGGATATCAGAATAATGGGAGAAAGGTACCAAGCCAGATGGGACACGCACATAATGGCTGATTACTGTTGGAGTATTAAGAGAGACAAACCCTTGCAGACATACGCAAGAAAAGCGCTCAAAAGAAAGTTTTTAAATTAGTTACCAACTATTGTAAATATTTATTTTGGGTAATAACATTTATAAAAATTTTTATAGAATAAACTTATTGTCTTCTTTATTCGTGCGTTTTTTATAGGTTGTATTGGAGCCCATATTTATATACAAATATGTGCTCACATCTTTTGAAGACGAGCTGATTGAGAAAATCTGATAGCATTTTTGGATTCAGGGCATCAAAATTACTCAAGAACAGTTAAAGAAAAGTCCGGCACCAACGACCGGTGTTATTTAAGGCAACAAAACATCGAATAAACAGCTTATAGTCGATGCACTCCTGATTATGTTCCAGTAATTTCAACGTTCTGCGGGTAAAAGGAGTCAATGATGATACAAACAAAAGTGACTTATCCTTATTAGCATTATATACCTGGTAACTTCGCTAGACCGTGACAACACAGGTGAGGTACACGGACTGTTGGCACGTGTAGTATTTGGGCTGCCAGTTTCCTGCAAAGCTTTTCTGAATTTTCTAAGCGCATTAGGAGAGGAACGCGGGGAACTTCTTTCGATAGTCCTGGATTTGTTGATAGCACCATTTTGCATTTTATTTTTATTCTTTGTTTTTGATATCCTGGACGAATTTAATTTTAAAAAATTAAATATTTAGGTCGACTATTTATTAGGCACGTAAAAATCACATTTTCTTCCAATCTAAACTATCGGATTAAACTGCATGTCGCCCCGTAAGGTTAAACGATCCAATCGATAAGTTATCAGGACGACGGCACAATTCACCACTGAAATGTACGGCGAGTTTTATCACGGGCGCAAACGATACGGTGAATAAATGCATTTCACTACGACTAGCGTAAATTGTATTTCGTATTTAAGAAGTTACGGATTTCGGATTCGGATTTAGACGTATATGCACGAAATTTGAAAGGCCGGAATCGACTGGAGGAGAGACATGACCCAGTAGACCGTTATCCTTGCGCATACTCCTTTCGCCGACCGACGAGACTCCTGTTCGATATGAATTACAGAGGAGTCGCTCACGCGTTTTGTCGGACGATTTAATGAAATTCCTCCCCTGGTATTAATGCATTTAAATGAACTTGCGCTAAGATTACTATCTATGCATCGAGTACGAAGTGTGCCGCGAATATACGGTAGCGTACGTAAGTATCACATTTTCGTGTTCGTATGAGCAGAAAATAACGCGAATCTTAAAAATCAGGGCTATCTACATTATCGTAATATAAAATTAGTCATATCGTGATAACACTACGCAATTTTAGTTGGCTGGCTGTATTATAAAATCCTTAACTCCAAATTATGTATAGCAACTATACAAGGCTACGATTTTGTTAAAATTTTTCAATTTTGAAATTGATCGTATCGCATACTGGCACGAAGATTTTCTATTTTCGTATTGTGTTACATATACAGTGGTGTCCGGATATAACGAACCGCGAGGAATCAAGAAATTCAGTTCCTTATAAGCGAAAAATATGTGGGAAGAAATATGCATCATCCAAAGCTACTCCTTATACAAGAAAAATTTCTTCTTCAAACTAAACAACATCCATATGATCTGGTCGATATCTAAACAGTTCGCCTTGGTGTGTTTCCAAACTGTTCGTCAATATTTCGCCTTCGCGTTATTGTGAGCAGTGGCTTCAGTTTCTTAAAGCACGAATATACGACTACATCCGCCAAACAGCCTGTGGAGCATCACTCAGCATTATCCACCCGGTCATCTTGTAAAAGAGTGCATAAACTGTGTGACAAACTTTGCTGTTGTATTTTTCTCATCTCAACACATCGCTTGCGGCCGTTTTGGTCGACTTTCACTCTCTAGTATGCGAAACCGTGTTTAGTCGTTTCCCGCATACAACCTGTTAAAACACCCAAACTGGTTGACGTTTATTTTCATAAGAATAAATCATTCGCCATCACCGACGATGTCCGAATATAAAGGTACAAGCCAAAATTACAGTAAGAATTATATTTTAAAGAAATATGAAAACAATCCACAAAGGTTATATATTGCTGCTCATGCAGACCTTGACATTAAGAAATATAAAGTACAAGACTTTTTGGATGAACTAAATTCTAAATTCAACACCGTAAAATTTACAATGGAAAAAGAGAAAAATAACCAACTTCCATTGCTAGATACCTTAGTAATTAGGAGTAACACCAATTTGGAGATAGACATATATCACACAAAAAAAAACAATGTCAACAGGGTTATAACTGAAGATTATAACCATAGTTTTCCGCAAAAGATTGCATCTCTCAATTTCCTAGCACATCGACTACGAAATTTCCCCCTCACAACAGAAAGATGTCAAAGAGAACTTAAATACATAAATAAAACATACCCGAATACAATGGTTTCGAAGCAAAACTGATTGATAACTTAATCAGGAAACAAAATTTCAAAAGCTTAATTAGGAAATCTACGAGCCTAGCTTTGGATAAATCAGGTAAGAAATTCGTTAAATTATCATTCATAACACTAAGACCCTTCCCAAAGTTTTCAAACAGTTTAATTTACAGATCGCATTTAACCTTCCTATACTCACGCATACGGTCTGTGAGACCGACTTATATTGTATAGTATACGTCTTTCATTTTGACGTGAGTATAGGAAGGTTAAGTCAGCTAATTCATTAGGTAATCTTTTAGGAAATGCCAAGGATAAAATTGAAATGAATCAAAAATCAGGTATCTACGAAATCGGTTGTCAGGAATGTGCCATACAATACATTGAACAAATTAGGCGATCAATCCTAACACGGTACAAGGAGAACATTGCTCGTTTTCGATTCAACAGGCTCGGAAAATCAAGGATGGCCCGACATATTTTGGACAAAAAACACGGTGTGCCAATTGAAAGTTTAAAATTAATTAAGGCGGTAGAAAACAACAGGAAACAGGTTAGCTACGAAAGCATATATATTTATAAGAATAGAGAGAGAATTATGAATGCAGATGGAGGACCTATTCCAAATTCTAAATTGTACGAGCTATTGAATTAAATTTTAGATATTTTCAATCGTATTAACACGCTCCATAGAGCATAAAATTTAGGTATTAATACACTTTCACCTTAATGGGAGTTCAGTGTCAACAGTGTTTTGGTGTGTTTCGCGTGTTCATTGTGCAGTGTTCGTTGTGTGGTGTTCGTCTTGAGCATTAGCCGGATTCGCCAGTGATACTGAATTCCCTAGTTTTCCACTGAGGATGACAACTTAGTTGCCGAAATACGTATCTGGATTTTTCAGTAAGGTGTGTTAAGGGTAATTTTATTTATTTTATATATTATTTTAGCCACAGCCTCCTTATTATTATTTGCATCTTCTTCGTGATCTTCATTTTTTCGTTTTTCCGATTGGCTTCCTATACAGCATCATTTTAGTTATTATACGGCTCTCCAGTTTTTGCACAGGTCCCCAACCACGTAATTCGGGGCTTTTGTTACTGTTTTTTTATCCTTCTTTTTAATCTAAAGCCATATGCTTTTGTTAATTTCTCGGCATAATCTTTGTAAACAGACATTTATCCCAGCTTGACACTAGTTTCAACAAGCCTCCAAGGTACTGCTAATTGTCAAGTTGGTTGAAGTAGTCTATAATGGTGTTTTGCAACTCCTCCTGATTCGCAAATCGCTTCCACGGTAAAAATTTCTTAAAAGGTCAAAATAAATGTAAATCTGAGTGGACTAAATCTTGTCTAGACGGAGTACGTTGCAAGACCTCTTAATTCCGCTGTGTCTACCATAGTTTGGTTTAATTTCACGTGTCCGATCCATTAACGACCTGTAATCTGTGATGAATTTCGCTCTAATTCGGCTTGTAAAAGTGTACGTACATGTTTGTTTGCTTTCCAGAAGCTAAATTTAATCGTGAACAAAACAACGCTCCGGGCTCTACTAATACAAGCATTCGTGTGGCGCCAATCTTGAATATGCCGTCTGTACCTTCATTATCGGATACTCTTCGTACACACGTTTCAGCTTTCTTTGTTGAATCCGTTTTTCGAAGCCAACTGACCCGAGCTTCCATTTGCTCTTCAGTTAAAAGATGCGGGATGTAACGGGAAAGTGATCTTCCCAAGCCCAATTCATCGCGCAAAACATTTTGTATGAAAGTTCTTTAAAATCCCTAGAAATTTCCCAAATTCATGTCAAATGTCGATCCTCCTCAATCAGTGCACAGCCTCGAGGTTGATCTGAGGGACTGCTATCCTTGGTATATGTGTCCTGATATTCTCGTTAAGGTTGGTGCGTACACGTTAGAATTCGCAATATCAACGGGAATTTGTAGATTAATGCTTAGCACCAAGCAAAACAGAGACCAACTGACCAACCGACCAAGACATTATTTTTTGAGATGATTCTCCCCGAAAACAGCAGAAAATTATTTCACAGTAGATTTCTTGATTTGGCAGCTTCTTTCTACTGACGATTTATTACTGAGGCTAAATCGCTTTATAGTAGCTTGATTCTGGTAGCGTTAGATTAAATAAATACAGCAATATCTCGACTTTCGATGCTTTGCTTCTAGGTCGATTATGACTCATAACTACTGTTACACTTCGTTAACTAAAATAATTCCCTCGTCATTTTAAATACGCGATTAAATTATTTTTTTCTTAATATTTTAGCCAATATCTGTGTTCCGTTCAGTTGAAGGAAAGTTATTTAAAATTACTTTTGCAATTTCGTGTTTGCGAGTATGCGTTCGTATCCTTTTTCCGACCGTCGGTCCCTTAGTAGGTAAAAAAGGCCTGTATATTCTTGTAAACTGACCACCCCAACTTTCTAATTTCGTCGCTTACCGTTAGTAACCCCTCACACCCTTCAGCGACATTTAAAAACAAATCGCTCGAATTTTTCGGAAGTCACTCGCTGACACCTCACTCAATCGACACGCTTCACTTAGTACCTCTAAGTAAGTACTCACACACACACACGACTACCATCGGAGCCCCCATCTCCGCCATTCTTCGAACTCAGGTACCACGCCGTAAGTTAGTCCTATCGTTCTAATTTACCTAATTTATCGTTCATATTATTACTCAACACCACGCATTCACCCATTCACGCACAAACGTACGACTACGCATTTTCCAAATTTAAACCGCATTTGACTATCGCTTTTTGCTTTAATTATTTAACGATTTAATTAATACAATTAATATACGTTCTCAAAGGACAGTGCTCGTTTTATTTACCAAGCAAATAAATACGTGTCTTATTTTAGCTTAGTTTAACCCTTTGCACTTCTCCACGTTCAATTTCACCAAGAATTATTAATGTTATTACGTAAGGGAGGTGTCAAGCTAGCCGCTCAATCAATTATCTATCAATTAATAATCAACAACAATAATCGTTTTTTGTTTTACAAATCAACACCCTGCAACCACCATACACCCTCTCACCCTTTAATCAAATCAATCTCACATCCCCCAATCACACTCCCCTGTAATTAACACTACAATTTCAAATTTCGTCGGTTGCTTCACTTTTTCCTCGAACTTCGGCATTATTTCAGTCTTTGTATAAACATCGTTCGGTCTACATTGCTTTTTCCTACGCACTGAATTTTGTGATTAACGTATTAGCATTATATGTACGTAATTAGGCTCTACGCTACTTATTCTGTGTTCTAATGTACTATTCATAATGAGTGCTAAATCTAGTGCTAAAGTTAAAAGAACCCATAAGACTCCCAATTTGTAAGAAAAGACTTGAATTAATAAAACTTAATGAATAGGGCATTTCAAATGCTGAAGCAGGTGTGTTTCGTACTACGGTTAGTAGCATTACAAAGAACAAATCTAAAGTGTTACAAGAAATCAAAAATACTAATCCGGTACATACCAAACTTATTAGAAAGCGGCACGCTTTAAATAGTGAGATGGGGAAAGTGTTAAATCTGTAGATTAAATACAGAGTCAGGCACAATATCCCTAAGCCAAGATCTTATTCAAGCCGAAGCTCAAACTTTATTGAACCTAATGAGAGCAGACAAAGAAGGGACATCTGCTGAAGAAATATTTTGTACTAGCAGCGGCTGGTTTGATAAATTTAAGGAAAGGTCAACTTTACATAATATAGCAGTGCACGGAGAAGCTGCTAGTGCAGATATCGCAGCCGCAAACACTTTTCCATTGAAGCGTATAAAAGACGATTGCTATATAGTACAATGCAGCAAATTCTCAATCTAGATGAGACTGGATGGATGACTTTAAAGGGTTTGATGAACCAGTGGAGACCATCACTTCAAATGTTATGGCTCCGCAGTTAAAACTGGAAGTAGATGCTGATGATGTTATACAGTTGCTTGAGTCTCACAGTCAACTGCTGAGTGATGACGATCTCCTGGCGATGGAAGAACAAAGGAAGCTTTTGAACGAACACGAAGCCATGTGTGAAGACATAGTTCAGTCTAAGGAAATTACCACTAAAGAATTGGAAATTGAATTGGACTCACCAAAATAGAAGACGCAATTGCATTCTGGGAAAAGGTTCATCCCAATTTCGATAGAAGTTCTAAAGTAAATAGTGGGCTAGAGCACCAAATAACTTGTTACAGAGAACTTCTTATAGAAAAGAAGAAAATGTCGACGAAGCAATCGTTATTGGTTTCCCTTTTCAAGAAGTAACAGCGGCAACCAACTATAGTCACTTCTGTCGCCAATCTTTTAGGTTTTGAGCCGTCAACAAACTGAATTACATTATGTTCCTCTAGTTCTGAAGATCAATCTTCTTAATTTTTTCCACCAAATGATTTTCTAAATGTACAATAGACTCGAAATTAATCATACTATCGTATGTATAAGTATACTTAGTTACTTACATACTTATCGTACATTTACTCAAGAATGAAAAATTCATTTATTTTTTAAATTACTCATGTTTATCCACTATTTAGGTGTTGCACACATTCGTAAGTATTATGTAGCACGTTACTTACGTTTCTTGGCGACTAATAAATTTGCAAGGTAAATAAAAGTTATGCTTCGACTTTCGTCGATTTTCGCTTTTCAGTGCTCCAGTTTTTTACCTGTTGAAAGAGTGAGGTATTGTTGTTTCGCGGTTAAGGTTGATGCTCAAGGTGCCGTCCTGAATGCGGCTATATCCTACACTTAAAAGATATGCCTCTTATTGTATGATTTACAAAATATTCCAGACTTTAGAATCTGAAAAGTTCGATTTAGACAACACCAAACAAAAATTACTCACTCAATCGATACACTTATTTTTTTGAACCAGTGGTTCCCAATTATCTAGCAGTTAAAGACCTTCGAAGAGGTTCTTTACGATGGGAGGAAACCTTGCCCCCTTTCGTATTATATTACACAGGTATATCACTTTTTATTGGATTCAATTTTGACGATTTTTGCGGACCCCTGTAGGTCCGCGGACCACCATTTGCGAAGCATTGCTCTAGGGTGCAATTGATATACCGCTTATCAAACAACAATATGCGTAGGATACATATCTAAAAATTCGAGTAAACTAAAGTCGTCTATTAGTGAAATCCGTAAATCTCTTGTTATTGAGAATCCATTTGAAAACTCATATACTGCAACATGTTCACAAGTACATGAGCTAAACGCATTAAGTGCGTAATTAATGTTGTAACTGCTAAGAATACTTCAAAGGCGCTCGAATTAGAAACGAAATACTAAGTGACGGAAATAGTTCTTTATAGCCCGTTCTTCTCATATCATCTCAGGTGTAACTCATTACTCCCTCGAAAATGGGAGCTATTTTAATCCTATCGGACCGAACGCACGAGCAACCGAAAAAATTAATTAGTCATCGTTTTAGTTACACTTCCATAATTATTACGTAATATTTTAATTACAATTCCATGTCGTAGAAGCATATGGAACGTAAAAAACGATCTATTTTATGCATATGAATGTATCCGTCCAGTCTAAAAAACGAAGGTTACTAAGGTGTTAATGTCATTGACCTAGAAACATTTAGTATACACTGAGAAGTACAAACTACTACACCATCATCATCATCATCATTCGTCTAAATAAAGCGGATGCTCTTTCGAAAATTATCCTAACCGATTTGTCGGAGCAATGGAACCAGTACTACAGGAAATTCAAATTAGACACAATTCAGAAAATCCGTGCCGGATGTTCCCTTGATATCGCTCTTAAAATATATTAAGCAACTCTTATAAGTTCCACGTTTCTTTCCGGGGAAAACCGTTTTCTTTTTCTACGCGCGTCGAATCCGCACGAAAGCGTGAAAGCATCACAAAGTTATAAATAGTGTATCGAATATCTTCGCACGTGGATAATCAAGGAAAAAGCCGCCACCATTCAATTCTGTAATTCGATAATAGCAATCACCGGCTTTTCGCCGATCGAAACCTTCTGACAATACGAGAATAGAAACTCGCCACGAGCGTCGTATTTACTTACGGAACGATGCCAAGTTCATAGTCCACAACGCCACGCGTTTTGTACAAGCGTCTGACCATTATTTCACATAATCGGAGCCGACTTTCGATTCATGTAACAGGTATTTCTTTCCCGTTTATAATTAGAACGAAATTGGAAAAAAGAATGTTGGGCTAGGCCGGAGCCGCCCCGTTCATGATGCCACATGCTCACCGATCGATAGAAGGTTATTATTAAAAAGACGTCACACTATCGTGCGGATGGCGTTGTCAGGATTCGCGAACGTTGGGAAAATAAGTTTGTGGTGACTGTGGTGGTACCTGGCTGACGCAAAACTGTTTTTCTTTAAAGGTTGTGACACGTAAAGCTTGAGTAGGAAAGAAAACTAGCGTATCAGACGAAATTAATGCTGGAAAAATTTGGCAAATTTGAAATAAATCAATTAAAATTGCAAAAAAAAAAGAACTAGAAATAAGGAGCAAATTGCAAATAACAGTAGGTACCAGGTGTACAAGTACGAAATGGAGATCTTTTTCTAAAAAAAGAAACATGTTAAATTCGGAAGAATGATAAAAAGTGCTTTATTCAAAGTATGCTCCATCGCTTGTTATACATTCTTCCCATTTTTCAGACTATTTGGGAATGCCACGTCAGTGAAAATCTTCCCCTTTTGCTTCGAGCCATTTTTCACATCTTCGTACGAACCAAAGCGCTGCTCGGCAAGTGCGTGATCCATCGAAGCAAACAAGTGGTAATCGGAAGGAGCCAAGTCTGGTGAGGCCGCACGGGGTAAAATTTCCAAGCCGAGTGCTTCCAACGTGTCGCGAACCAGTTTTGCCGTACGTGATGGAGCATTGTCATGAAGAAAAATGACTTCGTATTGCCTCTTTCGGTATTCTGGCCTTTTTTCAAGCAGCGAACGGTTCAAAACGTCAATTGTCGTTGGTAACGTTTTTCCCCAGGTTTTAACAGCTCATAATAGACCACTCCCTCTGATCCCACACCAAACACAGAGCATCGTCTTCCCGCCAAAGCGATTCGGTTTTGCGGTCGATGTGGTTGGTGTGCCTGGGTCTACCCATGATTTCTTTGCAAAATGTTACGTGTGTTTTTGCGCTTTTTCATTTGCAGGTCGTTCAGCTCATGTGGTAGCCATCTACCGGTCTTTTAAATGTTTCCCACCTTTCCTAGCCGATTGGAAACAGCTTCTTTACTAACGTACAATTGCTCGGCGAATTGTTTTTGGGTTTGCGAATCATCTTCGTCCAACAATATTTGCAATTCCACATCTTCGTATTTTTTGGCGGTTTTCCACGTTCCTTGTCTGCAACATCGACGTCACCACCGAAACCATCGTCCACACGTATCTTGCGATGGAGCAGGTTCACCATAAGCCTATCCAAGTAATCGGTACGATTCAGAAACAGTTTTCTTCAAGTGAAAACAAAAAATTAATGCTGTTTACGAATGCATTGTTGAGTATACATTTCGACATATTGAACACAACAAGACAACACTATGCACACACATGCAAGATAAAAATTAAATTGTTAGGCGTAGTACAACTTGTTCACTATATTCTATAAGATAACTTATGGTTTTAAGTCTCGACTGCAAGTTACCACTAAAATATTTGATTTTGATTACTTGTTGCGTCCCTCTTTCGTCTACTCCCAGTTATAGCTCCACCTCTTCTTTCCCAATAAACAGCACTTCCGTATTTTTAAAGGTAAAACTGATCTCATATTTTCGTGGTTCCCTTTCCCAATTGGTAGTCTTCTGTGTCCCTTTTCCTTGATAGCTAAATTATTGGATCCTCTGTCTACATTATCTTCCTAATCCGTACTGGTTCCATTTCTCTGTAATCAAGTATCATCCCCTTCGTTTTAGTTTCCATTGCTTTTGTTATTTCATCCGTCACTAGGATAAATAGGAGCCGGCTTAGAATGCTTTCCTGCCTTACCTCTTCACCGTTTTTAAATGTTTGTACCATAGATTTGATATACTGCGGGAACGGATACCTGCAGTTCGATTCTCTTCATTTTGAAACACCCCAAACAGCAGATTGACGTTTATTTTCGGATTTATGTATAAGCATAAATCTATAATCGTCACGAACGGTGGTGTAACTGTCTGCTGAGCTATCCTTCTTGACCCCGCTTAAAGATATGCATTATATTCTTGGTTGTGACCTTTGAACTGACTACAAACGTCTCAATCTGACGATATGACAGATGTCGATTCTTCTTGATCATCTAAGGCAGCCATGGGCAACCTTTTTTGTAGAAGTTTTATGCTGCGAGTAATCTTGAAAAATATACATTTTTGTAGTATCCTTATGATACATTATGAATTAAGTTTAGACGGGCCGTGCTAATATGCAACGAAAGAATTCAATAGCGGGCCGAACAAATCTTACTCGAGGGCCGCATGTGGCCCGCGGGCCGGAGGTTGCCCATACCTGATCTAAGGTATAGCTTTGAGCTTTCCCTAAAGGACTGCTGTCATGAGATCGCCGTTGAGATTAGTGCATCGACGTTGCAATTCGCAGTACAAACCAAAAATTGTCGATTAAGGTGGCGTTTTAGCCCGAAAAACAGAAACCAGTTGAGCGAGATGTTTTTTTTTACTTAATTCCCTCCGAAGGTTGGAATAAATTACTGCACGACTCATTTCTCGATGCAATACCATTTCGTTTTCTATCGATTTGTGAACTTTAAAAATTTACCGTGATGAAATTACTTGTCGTAGTTTGATAAAACTATGGCTTTAAGCTAATCATCTTGCATGAATCGTTGACTTTATGAATGATGTCGACTTGTTAGGCTGTATTGCTGCAGAAGATAATAGAAAGGAAACAATTAAACTGATGGAAACATTTGGTGAGGATTGACGAAATAAGGGTAGCAAACCAGCAACGGGAAACTAAAGTTTAAAAGAAAGGAAGGCAAAGCCCCAAAAGACATGGAACGATCAAATCACTTCATTACTCGGAAACAGAAATACTGATTTAGAAATTGTAATGAATAGGGTAAAGGACAAGAATAAATGAAATGATCTCGTAAGAAACAGCCCAAACTCAACTCAAAAGTGCACCTTACATTTAAACGATAGAAGACGCCTCGATAAATAAGTAATTAACAATAAGAACAGTCAATATTGAGTAATATAAAACCGCCCGTTTGCGAAACGTAATCAAATTCCTTTGAGAAACTAATCCAGAACGACGAATGATCCACGAAAGGGACAATGTCTGTTCACACACAGCTCGAAAAGCAATTGAGTTTTTAGAATAAAAATGTTAGATCTTCCTCCGTATAGTCCCCTTGTAAGTCCCAACGTTCTCAAGGAATGAAAGAATGAACTACACGGTCAATGGTTCCAATCGCCGGAAAAAACAGTCGCTGTCTTCAAAATGGCAATTTTAACTATCTTAACTGAAGTTAGAAATAGCTGCTTTAACATATCGTTTAATCGAGTCCAAAAGTGTATCGATCTTTTGGAAGACGTTTAAAAAAACAACATAAACCACTAAGTCTGACTTACTGTTTGTAGTTTTTATGGCTATGTGTAACACTAGAAAATAACTCCCATACATACAGTGGAGATTAATAATTGCACAAATATTGAAGAAATTCGAGTTCGAAAATGGACCAATATCAAACGACTCTCCACCGTTTTTTCAATTATTATTATTTTTATTATTATTGTTTCGTTTTCTATATAAGGATTCTCACTTTTGTTTAATCAAGGCAGAGGAAAGAGAGACATTTGACCCAATTTGTGGAAAGTCCTCGTCCCTCCCACCAATACATCCGATGTGACTATATAGGCGTTGCATATGCCTGTATACTATTTATATAATCGACAAAAAGTAAAAGAAAAATCAACAGAATGCTTTATCCCCATTCCCATCTCCTCAATAAACACGAAGGCATCCACGTCTCGGTATACATAATGTACTTCACGCTTCACGATAATGAGTAACGGTCTGAGCAAATGATTATTGCATTTGAGAAAAGAAGAAAGAAAAGACAATACCATGAAGCGCAGCGTATAAATGACAGTTCAACAGTTTGTGTGAAAATAAGCAATATGTGAATGCAGCATCGCGAAATTAATGGACGTTACACCATTAAAGTCGGATTGTTTCATAATGGAATGATGTAATTAAGAGTTAGCTCGTTCGGTGTACTAGATCATTAAGAGATGGATTTTTTTAATATAACTCGTTTTAACACAAAGCATTGTTAATCGAGGGCAACACTGACCTATCTAGGCGTGCATAAGCAATTGAGCTTCAGTTTACTAGGGTTGGAACCACATCTTTCAGAGAAAGAAAAACAAGGTTCAGGAGTGCCGATTTCTTTTTCTCCATGTTCTCCACTGAGGATGACTACTTGATGGGCGAAATATATGTGTATTTAGAGTTTTCCAAAGTCGGTGTGGGTAAGAGTTCATTTATTTCAGTTCCAAACTACAGCATTGGTGTTATGTGTTTAATCGTTATGGGTTAAATCAAATCCAACAAAAGTGGCCTAGTCACAAACTATTTTGTATCCCCTTTTTCGGTATTATCCCGATTATTTGGGATTTGAATTTGGAAATTATATCGAAATTCCAACAATGAAAGATTGTATGCTGTTGTCGACTGCTCAGTATTTTTATATCACACTCGAATTGATAACGATAAAGTTTACAAGTTCAAATAATCTTATCGATTATTGTAACAAAATAATTGTTTCCTCAACAATCGCGCCTGCACATTTATCTAAATGTCAAACACTTGACATCACACCAACTTTATTTAGATAATACTGAAACTGGGTCATCTGAACTTGAAAGTAACGTCAAAACATCGCAACATTTCCGGAAAAGTTCTTCAATATCAAAACAAAAGAGAAACAAGATCATAACAGGATTTCCTCATATCCGCTAATTACTTCATCAATTATCCGATAATTATCGTTATTAACAGCAGCATTTTCAATTGTATGGTAAAAAGTAAAAGTGTGGAACCGCTATTGTACAGAAGTACACACAATATAATGTATACAGACATAACATTACATCCTTGACATATTTCGATTGGGCAGCGTAAAAGCAAAGAGCAAAATGCCGATATTCATATCTCATTCAACCTCTTGTTTTAACCGTGCGGATTTGGATATTAACGAAAGCGTTCACCAACGTCGAATTATGCCAGTAGAGCGGGTCTGGATCCAATAGCGCGACGTCATAATGTTGTGTTTTGCAATTTTTGCCGTAAAAAAACATAATTATTAATAGCCTCGAGTTGGTAATAGGTAATCTAAATATACCTCGCAGATACGATTTATAACAACTCTCGGAATGCTCGAGTTGCGCGATAAATGGATTTGTTTAATGAGGCAATAAATTAGAAATTTTTCTCCGGTGAAACAGATGATATGTTCGATTTGGCAACAAAGTAATTGCGAATTTTTATTCTTTTTTGCGAGAAACGAAACTTTTATTAACATCTTTCGCAATTTTCCACCACATACCACAATTCCTTCTTTCTTTTCTTCTCTTTTTTAAACTTACTATTCCTGTTCTTGAGATACCGATTGCCAGCTGTCGCGCCACCGCCTAGGGGGCAACTTATTGGTCTTCTGTAAGTTGGGTTTCTCGTTCCCAGCTGCTTTCTCTTATCAATTTTCGCCCATTTGTGCATTCCATTAATTCGACACACACGAGAGCAGATTTCGAACGATCTGCCCCGCCAAAGATCCAACCCGGTAGTTTATCTGTACGTCAGTAGACCGAAATTGGCGCACGACCAGATCGCAAAAACCCTCGTCCGGGTTTCATACGAGTACAAAATATCTGTCCCGCAGTCCGGTCCCATAGAAATCCAAAGAAATTTGCTATTAACTAAACGATTTGTCCCTTCTTAGACCAAATCCGAATTAATCAGGTATTTGCGTTTGTGTGAAGTGATTGATATCATAATAGGCCTTACGCAGGATTTATAAATTCTGCTTTTGCACTCACTTGAGATATGCTTGTTCCTCCATATGGAATTTTTAGGTAACCGTGGATTCCTTGTTGTCTCACATTTTGGGAAAGATCTCATGAATATGATTATCTTACTCCGCAATTAACTCCGCCTCTGGTAAGTATTGGGTGGTTCGAGTAGTTTAGTAATTGACAATGCCGGTTCCAAACCCGAATAAAGGAGGCGGGTTGAGACAAGGCCGGATATCTATTCCATAGAAAACCAACAACACTCACAGAAATAATATTCGAGTCTCAGATGCATCGACTATAATTTCATTTTCATAAAACTTCTGGTACTCAACGAAATCAATGATAATTTGGCACCATCATTGGTTAAATTTTGGTCGTTCAAGAAGTTTTGCAAAGAAGAAAATAAATGATATTCTAAAGTCAGAACTATGTGGTTGAAATGGTAATACATCCCGACCAAAAGCGACTGTTAGTAATAGTAGACTAAGGTTTGATAAAAGAGTGGATGATATATTATCATTAAGTTGTGTAAACCGGATTGACGCCCTTACTTCTTCAAATTTTAATGTCGCGCCGTGCACGTAAGTGGAGACAAAGACCGGTTTACACTATTAAATGATAACACGTCATCCATTCTTTTATCAAACCTTAGTAATGACTAATTGGTTGGGCACCGGCAATGATAACAATTGCAGGTGCAAATACATTTTGATCGATACAAACTAATTCTCTCTTTGTTACTCTCCACCAAATTAATCATCAACCAAAACAAGTGCATGACCCTGCATTATCATGGTGGAAGAAAAGACTTTAACGATTTTGATAATTAATTGATGCGGGAATCACTTGTTGAAACTCCATAACGAATAACATAAATCAAAAGACTTTGTAGGTTTCAAAATATTTATTATAGTGCCACTACAATATTGTTTCACCACACTGTGGCTTCGTCAGGCGCATAAGTACTATAATAAATATTTTGAAACCTACAAAGTCTTTTGATTTATGTTATTAATTTTGATCCGGTTTTCTGGAATTGTTTCGACTGGACGGTTGTTAATTGTACACATCTGAATTGATCGTTTAGTTACGTGGTAAAATTTTAAAGTAGATTTCTTCTTCTTGTTTAATTTGTTCTTGTCCAGTCCTGGACATATGTAGATCTCCCCCAATATATTCCAGCGGTCCCTGTTTTTGTGCTATGAGCATCAATTGTTTGCCTCCTACAGTTCGGGCATCGTCCACCCATCCTTCTTGAGGTCTACCTATGCTTTTCTTCGTTTGTTATGATCCCCATTCTGTAATTTAATTTGCTAATCTGATGTCAATTTGCCTACTGACGTATCTTGCAGAACTCCATTTCATCTTTATCACTTCTCCTATTATGTCGGTAACCAAAATACTAAACCATGGCGGAGAAGGTCTTGTCCATAGAATCTAATCAATTTGATTTGGACTTGAAATGATATGTAAGAAGGATGGTCTTTTGGGATTATAGAACTCATTCATGGAAAAAGAAAGCAGCTAGACTGTGTCAATTGTAGGCATATAACGTTGATCAGTGTTATTTATAAGGTCTTATCTGGCATAAAAATGTATGTATGTAGAATAAAGTAACTAAATATTAAAAAAAAAATAGGTCAACTATAGATCATAGACAACTAAAACAAACAACAACATATGAATATGACATACACCAACATATATAATTTTGTATATAGATTTTAGACCACCGTTTGACATTAGTAGGGCAAAAATTTGTAACGATCTGATATTGTTTGGAATCCCAAAGGATCTGGCAAAACCGATTAACATGACCATGGACGGATCAGAAACAACAGTAAGTGTGGACAATGAACTTAAACCCGCATTTACCATTAATAAATGGCAATGGAAGTAACACTCAAAAAAAAAAACAGAAAATGATAAATAGGGCGAGCATCCAGGTCGTAAGTAGTAAGTAAGTAGTGAGAAAAGAGGTCCTGTTGATGTCAACCAAAATAAAACAAAATATGTGAGTATGAAGAACAATAGCTAATAGGGAAGAACTGCAGTGCAGAAAACAATGTATTTGAATATGTGGAAAACGTTTTAGATCTGCGAACATGAATAAATGGAGCGAATGTCACATCGAAAGAAACAGATGGCAGAATCCTTTCAGAAAATAGAAAAACTAATAAAGTCAAGCATAGTGAATAGAAGCTTGATGTTAAAAGGTTGTGAAAGTATAATTCTAACTGACGGACGTGAAGCATGGTGAATCATGGCAAATTGCAATAAACAACATCTCAGATCATTTGAACGAAGAATATGGAGTAAAATCTTTGAACAAGGTCAAAACAGTGATAGAAGGTCTTCCCGTTCTAACACTGTTTTGGCTTAGTCCAAAGGTTTTCCTCCATATTCTTTAATCAGATGAAGCACAATGAAGTTGACGGTATAATCAATGGTGCAGAAATACCAGTACTAAGGTTCATAGAAATGGGGTGATTGGAGCACGTAAGTAGATTGCAGAAAATAAGAACGCCCAAATTGACTGCAGATTAGAAACCTGTAGACAGAAATCATGGAAGGAAGCCAAGGAAACGCTGGATGAACTATGTGAAAGAAGACATAGGAGAAATGAAAGTAAAAGGATGGAAAAAATCAGAAAAGGGTCGGATGGAAAAAGATTACTGAAAAGACTAAAACCCACAGTGGATTGTAATGGCATGAATATGAAGTACTAGTTTGGATTCTACAATTGCAACCGACATCAAATAAAAACTACCGAATCGTTCGATTTTTTTCTGAACAACAATTAAAGTAACAACCATGTATTAGATAACAAAATGGGTTTTACATTTCGAATACGTAAACATTTCAAAGAATTCAGCCAAAATCTCCCGACAATGAAATCTGCAATTACATATGTACTTTGTTGCCAAATCAAAATGTGCTATATTCTTGGTCTATAAGGAAGCAAAAATTGCTCTTTGCTATAATGCGGTTAGAGTAAATTTAATATCCATTGGATATCGCTTTACTATCATAAAATAATACCAAATCTTTGCAGGCCAATACGCAGCGCAATTTTCCATTTTAATCAAAATAAACAATTTTTTCCTTGCAATGACGATACCGATAAGGAGATTACATGCAATCTATTTTAGACGCCCCCGCAATAAATTTAGTCAATATGGGATTGCCACAAAATACAAATGTTTTAAATCCTAATCCTACCCGTTAACGTTATTACTGGCGACGACGGGGATTTTGCGATTAATCGGCTTTTCCTCGTCGAACTTCTCCTTCATGCTTCTCACTTTCCCGTGCGACATTTATCCTTCACATTATTTGTAAACAGATGATGAGGTCTATCTATTGTAGAAATAGAATCAAGAACGGCGATTCCGGCAATCCGGGGATATCGGTTCGAATATGACTCATACGCGTTGTCGTGTCGAAGCAACAGCAGAGAGCGTGTGGACCGAGTAAACCGCGCCGCGATCGCAAACTGAACCGACTAAACCCACCTGTTCGCCCGTTTCACGCGAAGTGTACTTTTGCCTCGAGACTTTTATCATGACGACGAACGAACTGCTCGAACGGAGACGTGCGTACAACGAAAGTCGAGATATACACCGCACGAAATGCGGCGAAATGAATTAACAACGTTGCTCTCGCCCTTTTCTGTCGGTAAATCGAGGTGTGACTCATGGAAGGTAATCGAGTGAGGAAATAACCGAATCGTGAAGATTTTGAATGGGAGAAATCTTCGCCACAATAAGGTTCTATTCCGTCGATTTTGTTGCGAGTTGCTGTTATCGTTCGTCCGGCGTTGGAAAGGATTGAAAGTTAAAGGAATTTTTGGTGGACATGGATTTCACCTATTCTGGATGACAGTTTCGAAGTGGTTCAAGAAGATGTACGTTACTAAACTAACTGGTTTGCACCTGGACGCTTTGAACTGCAGACGCAGATTTGAAACGATAAGAGGAGGGCCAGGCTTGGACCTGGGTTCTATTCTTATAGGGCCGAAGCGATAGAACAGGCTTCATTCGGTAGTTAACTTGAGTAGTGGTGAGACCTTACTAATGAAGCAGGAACGTGCGAATTGTTTGAAAATCACTTTTACTGCAAAAATGGAGGTGGCTCCCGGTTCTTCGACTACTGCTAATGATCAATGTCATAAAGATTCAATTCATAATCCACTTGCAAAACGTCAGTTAAAAGATGCGTTCGTGTACTGTGATAGTCTTCTTCAACCAGCGGACCTCATTGATACAGATACATCAGCAACGATTTCTGCAGATGCAATGGCGATCGGAGAAGAACTGTATCAGTCTACCGTTGCAATGTCAGAAAGAAAAAAAAGATACTCATTACTGACGAATACCCCATTCATTTCGACGAAGTAGATGAAGAAGGTCTATTCCGTGAAGTTGAAGATTTTTCCGACGATGGGGATTATGAACCAGCAAGAAAGCGAAAACCGGATACGTTCCGTTGGAGTCAAAAATAAAAGTAGCGAGATTGGCAAAGGAACACCCAACAAACTCTCCAGATAAAAGGATTTCGAAGTTTAAAAAGCAAGAACGATTTGAAGAGATGGGAAGAAAACACAAAAACTGGAGAAACAACAATCGATAAATTTTCAATAATTGATTCGTGGACCAATGACCGCTTTATGAAGGCTAGCAAAAATTATCAGCAAGTAAGTGTACGTTCTTATCACTTTACATCTATTTTTTTATCTTCAACCACCGTGTTTGAAGAACAAATTATAGTAATGAAATGAAGCTTTAATTTGACTTTTCAGGTAACAACAAAGGAACTTACAGCAGTAGGAGCTTTGACTGGTACAGGCCAATTTCAATCGGAGGACTTTACCTTAAAACCATCACTTTCGTGGGTTAAAAAATTCAAACAACGGCACAGAATTCGGTAGAAGAAGATAAAGTTGCCACGCCACGTGCTTCTTACCCTCAATAGCAATCACGATGAGCGAGAAACACACCCCGCAATTGCATTTTGGAAAAAATCGTAATGTGCGATGAGACTTGGGTCCATCAATACACCCTTGAATCGAAGAGGCCCAGTATGGAGTAAAATGGAGGACTGGCGAGGGTGCACCGGTGAAAACGAAGACGCGGTTGCCTGCAGGGAAGGTCAAGGCCACGGTATTTTGGGACTGTAAAGGCGTTCCACTAATCGATATTCTTCAAGAAGCCTATTATTGTGATCTTCGTAACAAAGTTCGAATTGGCACGGCATTTCGATTAGAAGTGTGTTGCTTTTCCATGAACCTCACACCGCAGCAGTAACACAACAAAAAATTGGCCGATATGCACTGACCTTTCCTAGAACATCTGTCCTACAGCCCAAACCTATCACCATGCTCCTTCCATATTTGTTTGGGCCACTCAAGGAAGCTTTCAGCGCTTCACAACGAAGGAGGAGATGCAGTAGTTTGTGTGCACTTAGTTTGATACACGTCCGCGGACTTTTCATAATACCAGGGTTAAATTAAATTACCCGATCGTTGATGGAGGTGTATAGATAAGATGGAAAACTGTGTAGAGAAAAAGAAAAATGTAAATTCGGATTTATCTTGAAAAGAATAATAATAATAAGAATAATAATAATTTTTATTATCCTAAGTTGAAACAATGTAGACATTGTCAATACAGAATAAATAATCAAAAAGATGAAATAGTAAAGGACAAACAATTATTATTTGGAGCAAAAGGCTGGTTTATATTTGATCAACCCTCGATGAAAGGGATTAAATTAAGAATTATCCGGATGATGAGCGTAGCAAAATCTTTCTAATATGTAAGAATAAAAAATGGTCGGAGGTAACCTTGGAAGATATCCAAAACGAATCAACTGAAGAAGAATCTGAAGGCTTCATGTTCAGATTCTGTGAATAATTAACTACAACTCTCAATCGGTTTCATTCCTTTTCGAAAATAGTTCTCTTGAAGAAAGTTGTTTCCATCCCTTGTAGAAGCACTGAAATAGCGGCAACTGGTGACAAAACGACGTTATAGTGATGAAGAAATTGTTGGCAATGCTTGATCTCACAATACCAACCGCCTCTTACTAATTTCTTTTTCAGTCATCGCTTGTTCTTTTGTTCCGAACTTGACGTCCAGGGCTATCGTTATGTCTTTGAGGACTTTCTTACTATCGCGCCATTCGTTAGACGAAATATGTTGAAGCTACCGCAGAAGGCGAAAGTTCAATTCCCCTTATAGCTGGTGACGTGTACGATGAAAGCGGCTAAATTACGACCAGTATCGACAATTTTATTAGATGGTGTCCTAAACACCGCAGGGTATAACCTCACACTACACATGGTTCTTACGATATTGAGTTATAGCTTTCGTGAACGTAGACTTTCCCAAAATTTTGTACTTTGTTAGCTTAATTTTGTACAATCGTGTGCGAAAATAGCCCTCTTATTTTCTATCTTTGCGTTTTTCTTGTGTTTTCTATAGTCGATGTCCAACGAGTATACTAAACATTACATGGCAAGTACAACACCAGACCTATTCTTTCGTCTCTTCCTTTTTCACCGTCGTCTTTCTTTTCTGTTTATTTTATCTTTCCTGTCGCCCTTCCCGTCTCTTTTGTGTTTCGTTCCTTTCCTATATTCTCTGTTGCTCCTATCACCTTTTTCATATTTTGTATCTGGGCTATCATCTTGGCTATTTGTCCTATTGTCTTTGCTATCGTCTCTTCCATTTCTTTTGTCGTTTACTACATTTTCTGCAGTTTCAGCGTGGACTTTCGCGAAGTATTTAATTTATTGCCGTCATTTTGTACAACTCCATGTCGTTTCTTTTCTGCTGTTTCTGGATCTTTTCTGTTTTGCCATTCCTATCATCTGCTTCTTTTCTGGCTTTGTTTCTTTTTTTTTTCTCGTATTTTCTATCGTAAACATCCGACGACCGAATTACAGAGTATATAGTACACCAGACCTAT
The DNA here is from genome assembly GCA_038088585.1 of Chrysina gloriosa. Taxonomy (NCBI): domain Eukaryota; kingdom Metazoa; phylum Arthropoda; class Insecta; order Coleoptera; family Scarabaeidae; genus Chrysina; species Chrysina gloriosa. Next base: position 19,734,408 of record CM076093.1, on the reverse strand, counting down.
GCATTCATCTCTTCTGTTCTTCTGAAAAGAAAAAAGAGGGTAATTCTTTCCTTTCTCTTTATTTTATCTTTCCTATCGCTCTTTCATTTTTTATGTTTTGTTCCTTCCCTGTTCTCTCTGTCGCTTTCTATCACCTTTTTCATACTTAATGTATGTATGCTACGATCGGCTTGTAAAATCTGAAATTAGACCCACATTACCACAGTTCATCCTTTTCTATTTCTTTGTTATTTTCCTATCACCTTCTTCATATCTTGCATCTGTTCTGTCGTCTTGGCTATTTTCCCTGTTGTCTTTGCTAGCGTCTCTCCTATTTCTTTTGTTTTACTACATTTCCTGCATTTTCCTTTCTTTGTTGGTGTTTCTCCCACCAATGGAGCTAACTCAGTTGTTAAAATACTTATTTGGAGGTATGTAATATCCAAATCCATTTTGAGTTCTTTCCTAGTCTCAGATATCCTGACTTTCCTTTTTTAAGGTCAGAGCAAATGAAGATCCTCTTTCTTTTTGTTCTGAAAGTTTTACTGGTTCCAGTGCTGAATGTTACTTTTGATTTCTTTATAATTCTAAATAAAAGCGTGTATTGAAGGGCCTAACATTGCTCTAGATCAAGAGAAAAGTGCATTTCTTTTAATGTAAAAAAATAAGAAAATCTACAAGTTGAGGACTTCATACTATATATTTTGAAATAGAAATACAATTTGAAGTTTTCACTACAGAATGTCAGTGCTAGATCTCAGTAACGAAACATCATTTTTAAATGGAACAAGAAACTAAAAAGTTTTCAAATCTAGACATGATTTGCTATAGCTGAAATTTTTTAATTTCTTAATTTAATGGCCCATGTTTGAATAATAATTTTTATGTAAAAAACCAAAAGTTCGCAACTAAATTAAAAATCCATACGTACTTCTATGTAAATGATAAGCTGGTCGTGGCGCAGATACAAAATATGAAAAAAGTGATAGGAGAGCAACAGAGAAAGCAGGAAACGAACAAAAGACAGAAAAGACGGAAAGAGCCACAGGAAAGACAAAACAAACGGAAAAGAAACAAAACCGTAAAAACAGAAGAGATGGAAGCATAGGTCTGATGTTGTGTATACCCTATCATTTTAAGGGTGGTCGTCGCATATCTACGATAAAATAAACACGAAAAACCGAAACAAATGTAGAAAATAGGATATATGTAAAAGAAATACGGTATGAAAGACAGAGCAGGCGACAGGAAAGGCAAAACACAAAAGATACAGAAACAGCACAAAAGAAACGACAGGAAGCTAGTTTCGCACACGATTGTACAAAATGAAGGTAATAAAGTAAAAACTTTGCGAAAGTCCACGCTCTCGAGAGCTATAACCCAATACAATAAGGACCATGTGGGACGCGCGATGAGGTTATACACCTCTAGGGAGGACGATTTTGTGCCTCCGTGTAACCAAGCAACCTCGTCAACCGAGATCTCGCCAAAGAAGAAACAGACCGAATGGCTGTAGGTCTTCATTTATAAAAGGCGCGAAAAATTTGCTTTTGTGTCAGTAGCTTCGTAGGATTGTTCACATTTATTTCTCCGAAATATGAGATTTTAAAAGAAAAGAAATCGCATTTTTTAAGCTCATTTTTATGCGAATTTAAAATGGAGCACGGCTTTTATATAACTGCTTTCACTGGCCTGAACAACCAGCAATTAGTCAGCTCAAAATTTAATTCATACATAATAATAGAGGTGCAAGAAGGATTTACTTTTAGTAACGGGTATTTCTTGAAATCAGAATTTTAAAGATCTAAATTCAGGGCCGTCTGAATAAGATTCTGGTGCCCGTGTGTGAAGTTCTAAATGGCAGGTTGATAAACTCTACCCATACATACCCTCTTGACGATCTAAAATCATTGGACGCATCTCTTGCACGCCCGAGTTACTACACTACTAATTTGAATCGAACGATTTACTTACAAATAATGGGGACACCAAACCAAAACCCGCACTAATTTCTCGACGTAAACTTCCATTTCGTTGTCCCGATTAAATTTCCACCCCGATTAAAACAAACCCGCGATAACATCTTGAATCAAAATCCCAATTTTTTCTAAGACTACCGAAAACCGACTGCATTAAAATCCCATTTAAGTGGTTTAAATGAATAAAAAAGGTAACAAAAAGCTAATGTAATTACGAATATAAACAAAGGATACCCCCTTCCGCGAATGCGGTGGCCAATCGAAAGCTCTTTGGAGTGCGATATAATAAATTGAAAAATCTGCGGCAAATTGAATCGGGCATGCTCTAGAAATCTGCGTAATTGTGACTGGCGAAAATTGCCGGATTGAACAAAGAAATAAGACAGGAAAAAAGAAATCCGTTAGAAATAATGGGCGATTACGTAATATATGATTAACATAACAGTAAGCGCATTAGAATGGGAATTGTGGATAATGTGTTCAAATGGTTGAACCGGTATTGGTAATGGTGTGGAAATTATATTAAGATGATGAATATCGGAAGGAAATTCGTTTAAGATTAAGTTAAACGAAGAAAGAAAAGGTCAAAGAATACAATAATTAGAATCTAACTAAATACCACTCAAAGGAAGTTCACCAAATTTAATTAAATTTCCAACTAACTAGCCTAGAGTCTTTTCACCCTTTCGAGTGCAAGGCGGTGATGTCCAGCTGTTGAGCTGTCATTCTATTTCCCTTTCCAGGACTCCTTCTACTTTTTTCTATCTTCTATGTTCTTCTAGGGATTTCGCTCCATTTTATACTTCGTTTTTCAGCCGCTGTCTTTACTTCTTCTTTAGTTCTTCGTTTTCTCGGTGTTCGTGCCTCGTACACTCTTTTAACCATAATGTATTTCTCCATTCTCTTAACATGTCCCATCCATCTCAACTTGACACTCCTCTACTGGGATTTGTATCGGTTTAACTTTCAAATTTTCCTTAATAGTGTCATTTTTGATTCGGTCCAGTATTGTCTTACCTTCATTTTTTCTAAAAATCTCACTTCGATGCTTTCTAACTTGCTTCTTAGGTTGTTTGTTGTTATCCATACTTCTGCACCATATGTTAAAATTGGTATTAGTGCCCGTTTAAATATTTGCACTTTTGTTGGTTTGGGTGTCTCTCTTTTATTTAAGAAAGTATTTTTAATGCCATAGAATAGTCCTCAAGCTGCTCCTGGTCTTGCCATGATTTCTCCATACAACCTTCCATCTTTCATCACCACTACTCCTAAGTATTTACTAACTATTCACCTGTTCCAGCTTTTTTTCCTGCAAGTAAATTTCGTGCCTTTCTTCCTTCATGCTTATAATAATTGTTTTCGTTTTTTCAACGTTTATTTATATATTTATGCTCTCCAGACTCCTATTGTGTATTCTCAGATTTTTGTTCAATATCTTTCCGCCTTCTGCGATTAGCACTATATCATCGGCATATATAATCTCCAATATTCTTCCTCCATATACCACAATCCGAACTCTCTGTATTGCTTTATCTATTTTTCGCCGCTCTTTTACTCTCATCTCGGACTCAGTACGCATCGCTGTCTTACTTCTTTTGTGGTTTCGAATCGCTGTGATTCTTCGTGACTGATTGCCGATAAAATTTACTATTTTTGCACATAGGCATTTTATTCCGTTCATTTCAAACATTAAACAATTTGATTCAATAATGGAATTTGAAGGATTTGTCATCTTCCTAAAGCCCAAGGTTGCCTCTAGCTCAAGATATGATCGCTTTTAATTACGGTCTGTATACCATCATTTGAACCGGAAGGGCGACCTTCATCACGAAAATCATCATTGACGCTTACACGTCCGAGTTTAAATTCTATAAAAACAGCTTTAAATTGTGGTAACGGAGAGTGCTCTATTTGGAGAAGTCAAATGGACTCAATCCATGCGTACTTGTTGAGTTAAACCACATCTGAAGTCGTGCAAAAGTACGCCTTACGTATAAAAGGTACTGCCTTTTTCCTCATTTATCTTCAACCCCTATTTCCAGGCTCAATCGTCTTCATGGGTAGGACCATTTCCCGTTTAGTGCGTTTGTCACATATCTGGGTATCATCCTGAACCCTTGGCAACAGAATAGACAAAAGCGACAAGGCGTGTCAGCAGCTTTGATATTAATGTGGTCGATTTGAATGTCATCAAAATAGCTCAGAAGTTAGCTAACGCCATTCTCAAAATACGAATGGGTGCATTTGTTCGTATTAACTGAAAAATATTAGAGTTTCGATATGTTAAAAGAATAGTATTTGCTAAAAAGTTAAATCAGTGATACACAACAATAATCGAATATTTTAATTTTAATATGCACACACCATCCCAGAATAATAACATTAATGAAGCTAGCGAAATACAACACTTCGTCGTATTTAAAACATGGTTCCCGGCCATGCGCATACAGAATTTACCACAAGATTTTCTAACTTTGTCGCTTCTGTCTATTCTGTGCCTTGGCTGAAGTTTCATCATCATGTGGCCATGATAGCGAAGAGATTCCTGGCTACAAAAATGCAGATGAAGGAATAAACTGTAAGAAGACGATATCAGGTCTTAGTGCCAAACTGTTAAGATTGCTTTTCCGGCTGTGGTATCACTCAGCAATGTCAGTAGTATGGCCATGATGTGGTCATATCATAGTCGAATTATGATCGAACTAATCATTCAGTAGTAATCAAATCGTTTCCATTGAAATGGTTACATACTCACATCGAAAGCATTCCTGGGAGAGGCAGGACTTCAAATAAAAGGATCAAAACGCCCCTTATTCGGCCTGAATCGACCAGAAAATTTTTTCGACTGAAAGGAAAATGACGATCCCTGTATAATAAAAATGACATAATCGGGGGAAGGTCGTACCACACTCCTACATGTTAAAATAAACTTTCATTACTTAAATAGTTTCGCAGGTCGTTGTGGTGCCCTGCCTTGGTCCGGTCTGGCGAGGATCAACTATAAGAAAGTCCACCAGAACAAGGTCAATTCGCACCATTGTACCAGTCTAGTGGTTTATCTGCAGCGTTCAGTTACAAAAAGGCCTAAAGATCTCCATCCTCAAGGATTACGTAGTATAATACCACTCGCTGGAGCAGGTTTACTGAAGGTTGGAAGGTGCGTCAATCCATGGACGGCTGTTCAGCCTGCTTGTATCCAGGCAAACATTAAGGATGACAGCCCAACTCGCTTAGTGGCTGAGTGGTGAAATATGCGTTTTAAAATCCTAAAATGTATCTGTGACTTTCAGTATGTTGCGAAAAGAAGAAAATGCCATTGAGCTGACGAGGAGCGGGACGATATGCGTATGTTTACGGCTCGATTGGCCCGAACCTCTTACACTAAAAGGATTAAGAAGAAAAGAAGAAGGATGACTGTCGTCTCGGCTGTTATGTGAGTGAAATTAAAACGTACCACAGCTGATGAAAACCATACACTTATCAACACCAACTTTAAAGGAGTTCTGGAAACATCGCAAGCCCTCTAGTGGCATATGGAAAGCGGCTAAGATGCTTTCGCCCTAACCTCGGAAAACAGCACGAAAATGAGAATTACTTCCGTATAATTTCTTCCTTTAACACATTGTACAAATAAAACTGTTTGGTGTCGTTTGATGTGCTAGGACTTCTTCTACTTCTGGAACCAGTGCCTCTATACCGTCAGGTGCAAGACCTGCAGAGTTGAGTTTTGGTCTCCATCTTTCTATTTCCCCTTCCATTCTTTCTCATCCTTTGTCAGTTGCTTTATATTTCCCCATGCCATTCCCTTCCGTCTCTGTTCTTACTCGATCATTCCATTATTTTTTGGCCCTCATTTTTTGCTACTCCCTTCTCTCTATTTTAGTAATCCTTCTTCATCTGTCATACGACATACATGTCCAAACCATTCCAGCCGTCCCTTAACTATGTATTATAGTTGTTGTCTGTATATCTGATTCCTTATCCTATTTCTTCCTGTTTTTCCCTCTTTATTTTTAAGGGATCTCATTTTCATGGGATCTATTCGTTTCCCTTTTTTCTCCAATCATTCCCATTAATCTTTGTGCTTATGAGAGAATTCAATTCAGAATTCCACCGTTATGTACCTTAATGCGCATTGGCAGCAATTTTTGTCTCTACAGAAGTGTATAACTAAGTTGCCACAGACTCTTGCAGTAACTGCAGTCGCGCTTTTCGCCAAACCCACAGTAGGAAAATGCAATTGCAATTGAATCACGATTCCAGTTTAATCGGATGTTACACTACTCAAAGCGATGAGCGTTATGTCGGGGGTTCGTGGAAACTATAAGCTGAGATCAAAACCTCATATTTTGCCATATATCAATGTCATAGAAACTCTTTGCCGTAAACTTTCTAACGATCGTATCATCAACGGATTGTGTGGTGGCAACCTTGTCTGGTAAAGCCGCAATCTTTAAATTACGATCTGTACTAACGACGGTTCGTAAAGATAACGCCCGATTCATCACTACCCGCAACATGCTATTCTATCTTTTACCTAGGAGGCAAGTCGCTGAAATTTCAATTCCAAGGCTACTTAGCTGCTGATAAGTACTCCATCCGCGCGTTTTAGATATTGTAGAATGGATTTAGCAGCCGTCCCACATCATGAGCAAAGTCATGATGTCATAATTTCACTACGCTTATTTTCGTCTCTGAATAATTTTCACGCTTCATTAATAAACCCTTTTTCTGCTCCACCGTTCAATCAAGGGCAAAGATAAACTATTTTCACTAACTTATGAATATGAAAGTATTTATTTTCTATATGACATAAAATACGTCGTTTCTATTTCAATTACAAAAGAAAAGCATAAGTAATATAAATTATCGTATACGTTACATCAAACTGACAAGAGCATTTCGAATTTTTATAAGAAACTATGTAACGCGGCAAACTTCGTTTTGCCCAAAATTTTTTCGACTTTTTTTCCTAAACCCTCGCGTAGCAATTACGAACAAACCCGCAGAAGGAAGCATCCAATTTGGTCCAGTCGTTTTCAAATTTTAAGCAGCCGAACAAACCATGATCCATTTTTATATATACAAGAAGATAATAATTTGTAGCGGGTAGTACGAAAATACGTCATCATTACGTAAGACGGCTGCTAGCTGCGTTCAACTATATAATAAAGCAGATGCTGGTAACAATTGAGTTACAATTTCTACTATGTAAATGTGAACGGAAATAAACTTTTACACACAAAATAATGCAAGTATAAGGTTGATAAAAGTTTGTCTATTCTGCGATCATCGCTTTTAACCTTCCTATACTTACGTCAAAATGAAAGACGTATACTATACTATATAAGTCGGTCTCACAGACCGTATGCGTGAGTATAGGAAGGTTAAGCAACGATACAGTTTGCGAAAATTTCCAGTATATTTTCCATTTATATTAATTAGGCAACCACATATACCCGAATCTAAATGTCCATAAGAATTACATGACTTTCTCCAGACAGAAAAATACTTTTATACAGGGTACACCACCAAAATCCGGGCAAAAATAATCAATTTCTTTACACTGATCTCTGTTTTGTTAAGAAATAATCAGTAATTGATAATGATTGCAAGGACTGTGTACTAATCAATACTGATATCCTTCTACATATTTCTTTAATAGAGTATTCAGTATTGTCAAAAAGATATAGAAATTTATCACGACCTATATATAACAGAATAAATCTATCCATTGTTTTTTATTATTAATATATTTTTTTATATTCGTTAGCCACTATTTTCAACCAATTCAGGAGACCGACACTGTAGCGATTCCAGTTGATATGCCAATTGGAAAACTCTTCCCAACTGGAATGTGGCAATAATAACATCTACGAGTTCCGACTCTACCAACTGACCTTGCCAAATCTCATAATGTGGACGGGTTTAACATACAGTAATGTAAGATAAACTAAAGCAAAGTGACGCCTGTTGACACATTACCATCGTTTCTTCTTTGGGCTTTCCTTGAAGCATACCCACACTCGAGCGATTTCTGTTGGCAAGATTTTGCCAACTGGCACGTGCCAACAGGCACATCTACATCAGTTCCGGCTCTGTCAAGTGTATGTATAGTGTGAACGTGGCTTAAGACTTCAAGTACACCACTTAATTATGACAAGTCATCCTATCTTTCATCAAACCTTACTCATAAACAAAGTTTTGCCAACTTCGTAAGAAACCATTTGAAATGAGTTCTTTGGCCCTCTTGATAATATTTGGAATTCTTACTCAAGTAGCTCTTCCTGGCCTGGTTGGTTGAGAATCTTTTTGAGCATCTTCGAAGCCCAAAACCGTAAGGTCATATATGGTCAATTTCTAGTACCTGAAAAGCCGAATATTTTTAGCGTGCGAACGTCCAGCGTGAAGACCTTCGTTTATCGCTGCTCCTAGGTCATGTTAGATGATATTTACACGCTTCCTAAAAACATCTTACTACAGCCGAAAACAAGTGAGGCTGAAAATTCAAATTTAAATTCGTCTGAATTTTGGTGGAGGACCTCGTATAAATTTTTGGGATAGGAAACTGAACTTTATTATTCACATGGATTTTGGGCCACACAATGAGAAAACGTCTACTTACTGTTTCGGCAAAGCTTTATCCAGATTTCCAAACAAAGTCGACCATTCCCTATTGTCATTCTTACTGCTATCATTCACATTCCTACTTATGCTATCTTCGCTCAAATACAAAGAGCTCCTCTTATCAGATCTAGAAATTCGATCAAAATGAGCTGTGGGTGGAATAAGAGAAATCAGAAACATTACCTGTCAAACGGATCATCCATTCCACTACCTTGACTGACATCATAATCCATCATCAGATCGTCTGAGGCGATACTCTCGCAGGTAGACAGCGTTTCCACGGAGTCGGTCCGGCTCAAGAAAGTTTTCCTGTTCCTACTCAATATCGGACTTTGCTCGAATGCGGGAAACGCCTTCCTTTTCGCCTTGGGTGTCGATTCGACCAGAGTATTATTTTCGGAATTGTTCTGTGGCGCGTTGTCGCTGTTACAATTGGTGAGCGTTTCGTCGAAAACTAAAGCGGGTTGATCTGCGATTTCATCGTCGATTAAAAATCTTTCCCCTCCGACAAAGATAAAGAATTGGAAGCGTTGGTCGGTGTACCGGGACTCGACGGACTCGACGTCAATTTTTCGTTAATATCCTTTGAAATCGACGAACTCTGGTTCATCTTTTTGCGATATTCTTCCTGAGATTCCGAGTAGCTGCAGACTAAACTGTCCGTGGGTGACGTCTCGTCGTCCAAGAGGACACTGGATTTGCTCGCCGCTGCGACAGCGGCGAATTTTGGATCTTCAATGGTTAAAAGCACGCTGCGGATCTCGTTTTTCGGCATAGAATTCGTCAATGAGGCGTTCATTAGCGTTTCGAAAGCGTTGGCGACTGTATTGTTAGTTTCTGCCACGATCGGAGCGTGTTCCTTGTCCTTACTTTCGTCACTCGAGCTAAAACTGCAACTGAATTCGTCGGCCATGGCTTCTCCAGCGTTTCCCCAAAGTTGATCGTCGGAACTAGGAGGACTGTTATCATGAAAACCATGCCTAGATGATTTTAGGAAACATTTAATCGGAGTGGGTTTTGAGAAAGTATTCTTCTCCGTCCTGTAATTCTCCTTCATCGTTTTCTCTTCTTCGCCAGCATCGCCGTCCGAGGATGTTAAAGAAATCTTTCGCCTATTCCTATCGATGTTTCGCTCGTATTCAAGGGCTCTTTCGCGGACAACGCCCGTATTGCAAGTTTGGAAAGCGCTCGGTAGTCGTGGTAGGGGAATCACCGGATCGGCTACTTCGTCTAAGTCGCGCACATCGAAAGTATTGCCTGTCACAACCACATCTAGAGTCCTTTGTCGAATCCTTCTCGTCCCATACGTCGGTGATTCATTCGAGATATCGACACACCTTGCATTGTCGCCTTCTTGATTATTGGTACTCAAATGACTTTCAACTCCCGAATCTTCAGTTAAGGAACCATCTTTAGAAGAGGTCTCGTCTTGATTTTGCTGTTGTAACGTCGTGACTTTCGTAGTTGTATTAGCTAATGTCTTAGCGGTTTTGGTCTCAACTACATGTATAGGAAATTGCGGCTTTGGAAGATTACTGGTTTGTAAGGTGTACTTCGCCGGGATGATTTGCTTCTGGACGTTCTTGAACACAGCCTGCTGCGTACTATTCTTATTGCTATCCACGGGACTGGTCACTTTCTCGGTAAAAGCCGACTTCACCCTCATCCCGTTCAGGTTGTTATTCTTGCATTCGATGTGAGTAGGGGGCGGTACGGCATTTACGTCTGAAATTTTGTTGAGACGATTGGCGTTCGTCTGTCGAAATCCGAATCGACTGACTCTGGACGCGTTCGGTTCCTTTTTCGGAGGCGCTAGACGAGGCGTGGTCCTGCCGGATGGTACTGCGTTCGCCGTGAGCGGTTCGGTATCTCCGTTTCCGTTCCGGTCGATATCGGCGCTGGCTAGACGTCGGGCGGCTATAGGATTTCCGGTATAGGTAGAAGTGACTGAACGTTTCCGGAAACCGAAGGACATCGCTACCCCCTTGCTGATCGCCTTTTTGAACTTTGCCTTTCATCATTTGGACTCTGAAAAAGGATGATTATAATTAGTAAATTCTTTCTAACCAATGAAAGATCCCGATAATAAAGCAAACAATAAAGCGATATTACGCCAGGAAACGATAGAAAACTATTCGCTGGTACGAGGGGTAAGCTGAACTTATTGAGAATAAGAAAATCAAGTACACTGTGAAAAACACAGTGTTTATTTAGAGCAACTTTTTATCAGTCATATGATTAGTCATTTGACGTTTAGTTGTTAAAGTTACGTTCATTATAACTCAGATGCTTTTTTTAATGTGAATAAAATGGAATTAACCAGAAAGCACTATCGAATTATAATTTACTGCGATTTTAAAAGAGGTTTAAGCGTTTATAAGTGCTAAGAGAGTTTAGATTCAGTTTTCAGTGAACAAGCAACTTCCTTGGCTATAATTTACCAATGGTATAAGGAATTGAACGCGAAAGAAATTCTGCTCAGCATCAAAAGGAGCAGGGCGTCCTCCTACGACTGTTAACGACAAAAATATTGCTGCTGTTACAAAAATAATTGAAGAGGACAATAAAGCCACTTATGCGGTAATAGAACATCAACTCAAAATTTGATCCTCAACTGTTAAAATAACCGTACAGGATCACCTGCGTTTAAAAAAAAAGTGATAACTCGTTTTCTGCCGCGTCACCTTTCTGACTTCCAAAAATCAGAGCGTGCGAGTTTGCCATGAAACTTTAAATTTATTAAATAATGGCGGGCACCAATTTTTTTCGAGAATAGTGACAGGTGAAGAAACTATATTTCCTTGTTCGATCTTCCTACCCGCCAAGAAAGTCGTGTATGGATTCACAAAGATGGAAAAACTCAATCAAGCAAAGCTAAAACAGTAAAGTACGTGCTACCTAGTATTTATTCTAATAATAGTCATCATCATTTATTGTTCAACAGTTTATACACGCAAAATAAAACAAATGAAAATAGAAAAATTCACATAATTTGTTGATGCTATTCCAAAATATATCACTATAATGCAAATTAACACATCTACACATGGTCGTAAATACCGACTTCTTGAACAAGTTCGTTCTTGGGTTTGGAAGGGAGAATATTGATTCAGAATATGATGAAATCCAATCATATGTACATTTAGATTACCCAGAAAGCTAGAGAGATCAATGCATCCATGAAGCAGCTTCCAAATAAAACGTGCCCTAAGTATTTCACGGTGATGATTCAGTGACTGAAATGAATGTCCGTCTGTCTATAAGTGAATTATAGTTAATAGCTCGTTCGGAATAGAAACCGTGAATTTTGTAAGAAAGAAATTTCAAAAATTATCTTTGCACCTTTTAATTATGAGCTGAAGATAAATATAGTGTGGGAACTAAGCCTGTAAAGCATATTCAAGCTTTGTGACAAAAAACTGAAAAAGAGAGTTTTTGAAAGAATGATGTTATATGCGAAATATGAATCCTAGTATATCAGAAGCTGAAATACACAACTTCGTTATGTGCTGTGAAAAGCACCCCAAGATGCCGAATTTGTTCAACTTTTGTTAATATTTGGACGAATCAATATAATTTTTCTAGTATATGTGATAGAGTAGCGTTTGCCAACATTACGTATTAGATTAGATTTGGAAATCCAATCAGAAATTATAAATATCATTCGCGGGCTACACGGGATACTAATGTAATCAGAAAGAGAATATTTCTGTACAAGCTAAGGTTTACTGGACAAATAGCTCATGTTGTTGCAATGACTGTTCAAAATGTATGCAAGCACTTAATATTTGATGTCAATAACGTTGTGCAGATAATCTGTCGAAAAGCAGACATACAATTCCAAAAAGTTGACAATATAACAGTGAGATTTCTTCAGGAAACCACACATATAAATGTGAAATGATGGCGCCAAATACAATTTATCCTCAATCATTGTAAAACACTGTAGTTATACAAGGTAACATAGACAGAGTAATAAAAGTGAGGCGGAGGTTGGACCAAACAGAAAGGACGACAGAGAGAAAAAATGGCATAAATCCCAAAAAGTCATAGCCTGGAAAACACCTGATTGTCAGAAAAGGAGAGGGAGACCCGGCACAATATGGAAGATGGTTTTAGCTAACTTGAAAGAGAAAGCAGTCATGGATTGCGAAACCAAAACAAGGTACAAGAGAGTGGAAAAGACTAACGGAGCTATGGGCCTAGCAGCGTGTGCAAAGCTGACAACGAAAAATCCATGAATGGAGAAGAAATGTCGTATGAAAGAATCTTAAGCGACCACACCTAGGGGGTTGGAAAACAAGAAGATTTTTTTTTCGGGAAGTATTAGTAATTTTTTTTAATTTCGTTTGGGTTTTATTGACCTTACTTTACACTATATTTCCCTTAAGTTTCATTTAAAAATATTAGATATTATAACTATGGCTATTCTCCCGTACAAACTGACCGCCATCGGAAGTAAAGATTCGGTTTTCAGCAAAAATTTTTACTCGTTCTTAAAGGCGACTGACAGCAATATTTAATATTTTTGAGATTCCTTCGTTCAATCATTAGATTATTGTATATATTTATCAAATAAATTTAGATTTTTGATTTTAGATGACTGTAGGCCGAGTAGGGATGATCATAGCGAACCACCCGGAGGATGTACGACAGAATAGCTGGTATAAGTGCTACACTTAATATTTTTTATATGCTTTAATAAAATTTATGTGAGACATAGACTGTACTCAATAAAACCCAACAGGAATTCCTTCAAAATGTCTCTTACTTCCCCCAAAAAAATCCCCCAACATTTTTACAGTGTGATTGTGACTTTTGCTACCAATAGTGGTGCCAAAGTGAATGTAGTAAATGTCAACATTTCAGTATGTACACCCCCTCGCCAACAATTTGGACACTTGTACAGTCCTATTCAGAATTCAGAACTGGGAGTGGATTGGATCAAAACAAATAAAGCAAATGCAACTATAATTAAATTTCTTCTTAAATTATGATAATAATTTGATGTGGTTAATTAATTAAATAATTATGTGAATGTAAACACTAAAAATTTGTTTGTACGAATACGTTTTGGTTAGATATATTTTAAATTAACCGCGCCAAGGTTTTACCTCTGACTGTACATAACAAAACGATTGACGCGCTCGACCTGCCATATTATTACCTTGGGTTTACTAAAATCGCGACACATTTCTAAGAGAAAAAATTGATCCTTTATATATATAGAAGTTGACCACCCTGCTCCAGATCGAATGTTAAGATATCGCGTTTAGACAACGTAGAGGTTCAAGGCCGTATTAAGGGGAAGTGGGTGAATATTTTGAGCCTCCATCCCCCAAATATGTGAAATTTTTGACTACTGAAATTATTTCTTAAGGTTAAAGTAAATCCCCTTAATAAAATTGGATACAGTTTTCGTTCATTGTTTCATCTTCATCCCCTGGTCGCTTCGTTCCTCCGAAAGAAAAATTCGAGCTACGACCCTGAGGCCGTCTCTGTCTTGATCACAGTTTTGATACACATCCCCCGCTACGTCACATTTACGTGGTAGTGGCACCCGCCTCCAGCCCCTCTAACCCCATACGTAGTGTGTATAGCTTGTGAGGGATGCTAACCTACTGGTTATGCAAACAAAATTACGCAAATCACGTGGCCTGCTCAGATTTTCGAATCCACTGTAGTTTAGCAACACGTGTACGCTTCTCAACACGACGGTTAGTTGGGTTGCCTAGTTATAATAGATTTGAGTAAACAACGATTGCTTGTCAAAAATAAATTTTAATTATTTTATGAAATAATAAACATTTAAAAATACAAAATTGAGAAAAAGAAGGACAATTAAAAAAAGGGAAGAAATTCCTTGAAAATAAATTTGAATGGTAGCAAATTGATAATGGCGGGGATTCCCCTTTAATTTCCTTATTTTCATTTTTCAAAAAATTTTTATTTAAGAATTGAAATAATTATTGTAATAGCTTTGTTTAGAATTCGCGAATACATACGTGCACCGGCTTGCAATAATTATAAGCTTCGTTATAAATAATTCAACGAGTTGCATCAAACTATTAAATAATCGATCTCTACAATTCTCAATTTATTCCATTCTTTCCCCAATTACGTAATTGAGAATCATGCAATCGTTTCGTTAGATTCTGAGTTCGTTTGGAATTGATATTCAATTCCTAGTAGAGCGGTAATTAAAAAAAAGTGAATGTGCAATTTGATAAGCGTCCTATTGAAAAATGTTTTTTTATATCCTTTACCATTCGTGTTCAAAAAAAAATTGAGTGAATGTTTTTAATTACCTCACCATCATTGCAAAATCTAGCACGCCATATTATTTATTTTTAGAACACCGTCGAAACAAAAGAAAAACTTCAAACTCCAAAACTAACTAGCCATGAAAACAATGTTTTAAACACCCAATCGAACCAGCTGATTGTCAAAAACGTCCAGTTAACGGCGCGTCACACCGACACGATCGATTATCCGTAAAAGTGAAGGATTTGCCTCGAAAATGGAAGTGGACCGAAAATTACGCAAGTCGAATCGTTTCATTCGTCATAGAGCTCGATTTGCGAATTAAAACGCACTGAAAAACGTGGAAACGATTAAAACAGAATCGGAACTACGACGATGTTTATAGAGTATACATGCGAGCGAGTACTAATGGTGACGTCGATGTTTTTATATGATGTAGTCCAGTGAGTGCGACGAAGTCTAAGATGTGGTCAACCAACCGCAAAGCTATCTTTTTAGATGGGCGATTATTATATGTTTGTATAATAAAAGGATCGGTTATTGTAAACTGGTTGGAAAATTGCGTCTGCGTTTTCGTAGGAAATACCTACGCATTTTCTTTTTATATTTAGTCCGGATTCTACTTTAGCAGTATCTATGTCGAATGTAAATATTAGTTTTGGGCGGAATCTTGATGTTAAGTTAGTTAAGATAAAAAGATGCTTTCAGTTAGTTCGTTTTCTTACTCCATCGTGTTGACTTCGTCGAGTATTGGTCCAGATTCCAAGATCAAATTCCATGTGTTTCTTTTGCTTTTCCTTAAGGACCACTTAATCTAAGTCCACTGGTTTATTGTGTCATCTATCCAGTTTTTTTATCACGTCGGTTTCCTCGACAAGACCTTGTTAATGGGAACGGAACCAGGATCCAGCCTCTGACATTCGCAGGTGACATGCTGAGGTGTTTCCTCTTCCTCACGATAGGTTCTCCAAATTAGGTCATCCACAAATCTCATGATGTACTTGTTAAGACAACAGTATCAATCAGCTCAACTGTCTTCCCAATTTGGTTGTTGATGATGGCAGCGATTGCAATGTCTTGTCATCTACAGTTTAATAAGGAATTCCACGTGTAGGTGTTCAGGCATCACAAGCTTTCTCCTTTTCCCCTCTCTTGTCCTACCATATAGATTCACGCTATTATATTCTAATAAGGACACCAGTGTATCCCTGCCATTCTAGACAGTTCTTGATTGAGTTTAAATGATCTGAATTGCTTTAAGATGTACTTGGCTGTCCGTCATAATGTAAACTCTTCTGTTATAATTGTTATGCTAATCTCTCAGCATTTGCTTGCATTGATAATAGTTTTCTTCTTTCAAGCTTTGGCGATATACAAGCAGAAGTCGTCTAAAAATATACCAGTGTTGCTTGGGATCTTTTGGATATCACACTTATAAATTTTCTTCCTGTAATAGCTGAACCATGCTACACTATGCAGTAGTCTGATGCTCTTTAAAGTCAAATAATGGTTGCTCCACTGGTCAGTTTTCGGCCGGGCAACAAATATCACTATGGCTTGCTATGCCCACCCCTCTCGAAAATTGTATAAGATATTTCGATTATACGAGAATAAATGAAATACTTTTGTTCCTCCCAGTATCTCCTGCAGCCCTGGTAGAGTGTCTGAGTTGAGTTGTTTGAACGTTCTTTGTACCATTTTTTCCAAAACCTCCGATCCTGTGCGAGTTTCTTCATTTCTTTGATCGTCCTTCCTCTCTTTTCTCCTATTTCCTGTATTGTTCTCCTCGATCTCCCTTTTCTTCACTTCTTGGATCTTTTTATCTCGCATATGGTCTTAACTAATCTGTGTTGACTTGTCCTACATACACGTCCAAAGCATCCCATTTGTTTCCTCTCAATAACTACCTATTATAGATTCCTGCTTTAGATCACTTCTTATTTCCTCATTTCGAATTTTATCAAATTTCGTTCTTCCGCTTATTTTCCGAAGATATTTCATTTCTGCTGCATTTATTATGATCTCATGTTTTTTTGTCTTGTCCACGTTTCACTTAGGTATGTTACTGTAGGTATTGTGACTGCTTTGTATACATGTAGCTTTATCTTTTTATCTATTTATTTCTTCCCCAGAATAGTTTTATTAAAGACATATTCTTTTTTTTTTTTTTTCCTGCTCTATTGGTTACTTCTGCATCAATATTTCCGTCATTTGATATTATAGATCGTAAGATATTTGTATATTATTACTCCTTCTAATTCTTCTCTCTTCTACAGTATGTTCCTGCCTCTTCCACACATCTCACCGGAAAAAGACGAATCTAGCGCTATCAACTATACGACAAGCACATCAAGAAAATGATCGCTTGTTTCTTCGGTTGTGCTGGACATGCGGCAACCATTCCTTTTGAGGATTTGTTGTTTGAGAATTTCTTTGCCAGAAATCATCGACGATATCAGGGAAAACAACACGAAATGTAGCAATATTCTGCATCATGACAGTGCCAGCTAGCACACAACACGTCAAGCAATTGATTGTATGCAGGAGGAAATCATGGAATTAATGTCTCATTGCCCGCATTCACCTGATTTATCGCCTAACGATTTCTTTCGGTTCCCGAATGTAACAAACAAAATATTTGTGAAGAACGAATTTCTGCACCTCATTAAACTGTCGAAGCCTTCAAAAACCATGTCTTTGAGATACCAACTTCAAAGTGGAAAAATGTTCGGAGAATTTATTTGTACACATATAAATCTTAAAGCCGAATATTTTGAAAAGCAATAAATGAGTTTGTTCCAAAAGCTTTCTTTTCTTTCCTAGTTTCTGTAACAACTTACAAGGCGCCCTTCGTACTAAGATCAGAACATTATTTCCTAGAGTTGAAGTATTTTGTTTTTCATAATTTCCTTATTATAAAAAGGTAAAAAAATATATGTATGCTGTACTCGCTCAAATTTGATAGATCTTGCCAATAAACTGCTAAACCTGTTGATATTGTCATTACAACGTCAGCAACATGACGATCCCTAACTCAATGAGAATGGGCAATCTGGTTATCTACTTGACCAATGTATTTTCTATATAACTTGTTCTAAAGCGCAATCAGTGAATTGCAACAAATACTGTCTGAAACTGAGGGAACATGCAAAATCTATTGTATGCCGATTTCGACCACTGTACTCCAAGAAAGCACAGCACCAAGCTTTACATTATGGACGCAGATTTCTTATCATAGATAGAGGATTCCGTCGATAAAAGGAATATAGGACCGTCAAAAATTAGCTCCGAACATGACGAAGAAGTCCAATTTTAGACAATGCTTAACTATTTAACAAATTGACTCCAAGGAATCCATGAATCTCGATAAAATCGTTTTTCAGTACATCTAAGGATGGCACACCTCAATTGATTGGTACATTGAACTCTAACGACCAGTCTACCAGATTGTCAATCTTGATGTACCATGTTAGGCGCATTTGAATATTATAGCTCCACTCTATCCTGTTTCTCTAGATAAATCCGACAGGTATTAGATAAAAAGATTGGGCTCGAAATGAATCCTTGCAAGATTTCAACAAAAACACATTCGATTTTTGCAGGCGATGCCACTCGCCATCAATTATGTAATTTTTGCATTTATGTTCTGGCGAATGAAAGTGCTCTGCCATGCGATTCAGATGGCACTTCAAGTCCTAAAACGAGCCATTTCTTTGTACAGGCACTATTAGTGTCGGGGACCATGTATCTTTCCTGTCATACACGGTTTCAACGTATTGATCCATGCATGTCGTAAGCACCACGCAGTAAGTTCGTTCCAAAACAGCACAAAACCGGTTTTAAATCGTCGGGTACATACGCAAAGCAAATTAAAAGGCCAAATTTGCTCTGCGCATGTACCCGATGATCCACAAACTGGTTTTGTGTTGTGTTCGAACGAATCTATTATTACCCCTTTTGTTACAAGTTCGTTCCGTTTTGTCGTTATTAATTTTTGGGGTACCACTGTATTCAATTTTTCTATCGTGTCCTACGCTAAGCGTATTTCTTACTTGGCGGCGCAAAGCATGTTTTGTTCGGAATCACCTTGGTCTGATCCGTTCACGCCAATTGGCGTGCTTTGAGTTTTGCCCGTCCTATGGAAATTTTTGCTTATAATTAGGCTGCCGTTCTAAACCCGTTTGAGTAGATGTTATTTTTAAAAACGGAACTCTTATGGGAACTATCTTTGTGACAAAGTTCCAATCTGTTGAAGGGATATTACGATTCAAGAAGTATATATGATTTAATCATTTTATTTGGACCATTCTCGTCCTTGTAAGTTTCCTCATATCTTACATAAAGAAAGTGTACGGGATTGCTATTTTCCATTGGATTATACTAACTGGAGTTTATCAACAAATGATTAAGGTTTTCTTCTGTTCATGATGAGCACGTAGACCACAAACTAGGTCGCAACGTGTAGGACTTGCACTTTAGCCTTTGGCATTGCAATTCTGCCTCCGAACTACTAGGTTACACTGACTCATACTGCTGTTTTCTCAATTTTGACCTACCAGTTTTTATATGAATTGATCCAAAGGTGGAATATATTCTATTGTTTTTACGGAAAAGTGAACTGGGTAGCCCTTTTTCCCCCGCCAAATTCACCTAAACTCCGCGGACGCCCCAAAACTGATCAGTCTCTCTAAATTCATTCAATCTCCTGGGCTCAAAACTGGTCAACTACCCCAAATTGCCCCCCTTTTCCAGATCACTCTGCCCCTACAAAACCGGCCAATTCCGTTTATTTTTAATAATGAAGAATGTTCTTACTACGTTAAAAATGACGATTTTAAATTGATTAAAATCCAACTGACCGAATAGGTGCCTACCTATTACGCAATCAACAACAAAAACCGCATTCCTAATTCAAAATCAATTTTTATCAATCCATTCGAATTCGGACAATGGATTTGCTCTAGCTTTTTCTCTCCTGTAACATACCGTTAGATGAATTGCAACATACGATTTTTATCGCTAATGGTGTACCATGTTCTGTGTGTGACACACCTACTAAAACTTTCGATACAGTTATTTCAAATATTTTCTTTGTCGCGTGGGCGTGAGAAACGCGCTCGTTTTTGTTTAAATTCCTCCTACGGTTTCGATAAGAAAAGAAGCTCGACTTGAAAAATGGGGTAGAGTTATTTAGGATAAGCGTAGACAACAAATGGTCTAACGAGGTAGCGTTTAAGGCGTTATCAAATTATACTTTCATAATAATACCCAATGAATTGTAATATTAATTTTATGTATGTACATACCATACCTATTTGAAATTATAATATGTGCGTTAAATAGTGAGCAGGGGATTAACCTTCAAGCATGAAGGATTTGAATTTTTGTTGCGGAGCAAATTATAGGTACTGCTATTAGTAAAATAATTATTTGAAGCAGAATTTTAAATCTGTTATAAATATTATAGTTATTTCTGGTTTTTGTACAGTCTGTATACTGTATACAATGGAAGTCAATTGATTATAAATTAAGAATTGATTAGAGCATGGTCGGATTTTAGTTTAAAGTGACAATCACAATGAAGTTATTATGCCTCATTCCTTACTGCAAACATCCCTTCAGACCGATCGATGGCATCGCAACTGATCATCAATTGATAAGACCTCGATATAATCTACTGCTATCTATTATTTTAATTCTTTTCCAAAAGAAAATTTCCACATTTTCAACGCTCATGGCAAACCGATGGTTAGTTTTTCGTGCATTCACGGATCAATAACGCAAGAATTTTTGCAGGGGTGAGCCTATTATTCCGTCGCCAATCCTGGCCTCGATGCTGCACTGCAGACATCACTTTGTACCGCAGTGATTTTCGTAAATTTGCCATAATGTGCAAATCACATTATTTAAATGCTGCGAAAACTTTAAATTGCTTGTTTTAAATTTCTTAAAGGTTTATAACATAGTTCTTTGTAAGAAATAGAATGGAATTGGATTAAACAACAAAAGCGAAATGTAAGCACATTAATTAACGATCGAAAATTGCATTTTCCTTTGGAAATTTGACAATAAGAAGGCGAAAAACTCGAAAATTTAGAAATGTAGGATTAAACCTTCTTAAATGAATATAAACCGATAAAAGACAAGCCCACTCCCCGTACTTTTCCTCTTTTCTTTTTTCGGTAATCCATTTAGTTGATTATACTAATTCCATGGTCAATGTACTCTTTATGACTGCAAAAGATCAATACGAACAATGAAGGTTTCCAACTAGATTCCTAGAAGCGAAGTTGTGACTGTCCGTGATGAATAATAAATTTGAGCTGTCGTTCCATTCGGTAAGAATCCTAAAAATTCAGTAAGCCAAAGCTCTTCGATACTTCGATATGTCCGCCTAATTTTGAGACGCGTGCAATTGTATGGAATCTCTGGTAAATCCTTAGAATATAAGGATTTGAAGTGAATCTTGATTGAAGTCTTATTGAAACGAACGACAAATTATTTTCTTATAATTTTTCGATAATTACCAGAATTTACAAATATGTAACGCCCAATAACTTTTCTTTTACAAAATAATTGATATTACTTCAGGAAAAAGCGAAACAACTAGGATGGGTAAAAGATATTAATGACTCAAGTGAAATAATCACTTTGTCTACCAATCATTAAATAAGTAATAAAGCTAGATCTCGACTAATTAAGCGTATACATATGTACATTCAGTCAAATGAAGAATAGGTTAAGAATAAAAAACCTACGACTTAAAGGAAAAAGAAGAAAGAGAAGAAGGCGAAATAGATGAAGAAGGAGAAGAGGAAGGAGAAGGAAAAGGGGAAGAGGAAAAAGATGAAGAAGAAGAAGAAGACGACGAAGAAGAAGACCATCCTCAATGGAAATTCGTTTAGCTTAGAAAAGCCAAAAATCAGAACGTATCAACTAAAATAGTTATGAAGAATAATTCCTGTCACTTTCCTTTGGGTTTTCACAAAAGGGCCAAATCATAAGACTAACATACGATCCGACGTAGGACTTCGATCACTTCTTGAGATCGGATATTCCTTGAACTTCTTGCTTCCTTCTCCTCT
This sequence comes from Chrysina gloriosa, assembly GCA_038088585.1. Lineage (NCBI taxonomy): Eukaryota > Metazoa > Arthropoda > Insecta > Coleoptera > Scarabaeidae > Chrysina > Chrysina gloriosa. The sequence continues at coordinate 19,712,474 of CM076093.1, read as the reverse complement.
TTTAAGGATTTCTCTCACTTTTTCTTCTGCTACTGTGGGTGATTGGGCGGCGTTCATTTATCTGCCGCATGTTTGAGCCCTAATCTCGCTGGTCACCTTTGTGACTTGGGCAATTATTTCGGTTAGAATTTCCGTTAACCCGGTCAGGATTACGGTCATCTGGTTGGTGTCTAGGGGATTGTCGGCGGGTTGAGTCTCTCTTCTCGTTAATCTTTTGGATCATTTCAAACACAAAATCAAGGAAAAATTTGGTAGATCGCTCAAGGCGAAAGATCTTCTTTCATCAGAATATAACGCTTCCAGTGACAAGATTGTCATGGGAATGGTCAAAATTAATACGGTAAAGCTTGATGGCGTGTTTCATGCATCCTATATGCCCGACTTACTTCCTTCAAATTTCAACCAGTTCTCAAACGTGGGAAGGAGTATGGAACCGATTTCGAAGTCATTGTAGTGACGAATGCTAATTATGTGGACTTGGACAAAAACGATTACCAAGAAGGGAACCAAATACTGCAGACTATGCAGAGAATAAAGTAAATGTATTTTATAATTTTCATATTTTCCTTGTTAAACCGCAAACGTTGCATTTCATATTCGTATTAACTAACAATAACACTGAAAACAAGGATTTTTGTATAAGCAACATAGATCATATTTCTCGTAAGTAATTCTGGTTGATTGAACATGTAAATGGTGCTTTACTTTTTGTTGTTTAAATGTAAGATATGCCATCTTGCAAATGGAAAAAATACTTCGGAAACCGGTTCCAACGCATCCAAAGCGTATTGATTATAAAGGAGAGTATCTTGAAACGCAACGAATGCCATTTTAGTGTATCCTGAGTTTTGTTTATACAGGAACTTAATCGTCAAATTTATTTATGAGAGTATATGGGGCAAATATGAGTGTAAAAGAAAGATAACTGACCTAAAGAAATTGGTAAATAAAGGGTGAGTTTTGGGACCGTACTCGGCATTCGATGCGGTGGCCATAAAATCGGACATACACGTCCTATCCAAATATTCAGATGACCTTACTTAACATTTACTCCGAATTTTACTAGCGTTTACATTTCTTTGTCTAATTGTCAATTTTCTGGACGATACAGTTATACATTATATTAAGAATAATTAGATATTTTATTCGCTATGTCGTACAAATAACATTATAATAGTCTATTAAATGCAATACGAATTTGGCGAATTTTTGCGAAGTGAAGGGGGCGATGATTCGTTAGAGGTTGAGAAACGCTGGTCTAAGCAACAATCGCCTTCCTTTTTCTCTACCCGAATTTCCTTCCAAAACCTAAAAAACATTTCGACTTTTTTATGATAATACGAAAATATTTTCTAAGTTCGTTTCATTTGTTACGAACGCATAAATTGCGAGAAAGTCCGAGATTTTTCACGAGATACGCATCCAATTCGTTTATAAGATTATATGAGGCAAAAGTAAGTCAATGAATGTAAAAGAAAAAAGATGAGATCGCCTATTCTACTTAAACGTTAACATTCTACCCGGCGAGTTGCTCGGATAGTACGCGTAATGCGATTCTTCGCGAATACACTTTCCGTATGACCGTGTGTTACCAGGCATGCGATGGAACGATTCCAGAATAGACATCTCAATAATAAATATAGGTAGCAAAACTTTAAATGTTAATTCCAGTTTTCCTGTGATAATGGGAAAATATTCTCTTACAAATTGTGTTTTATTTCGTTTGAACTTTTCTCTGTTTTAATTTGATGCATAAATTATGAAAAAGCGCAGTATATTTTCTCTTGAAATTTTTACGACTTGTCCTCGTATCTCTATTAAGTTTCCACTTTTTTTCTTATATTGTTAATACTCGCACGGTCGGTATTTAATGAAATGAAATGATCCTTTCGAGCGGATGCAATCGTTATTTCTATTTGCGTTATTTCAATCGAATGAATAAAAATATTTCAATCACAATGACATACAAAATCGTTTCCTGCACACAACACAGCAATTAACGCCTTTATTTTTCTTTACTACGCTTCCCACTGTCTACGGACTAAACAGAAAAAGAAAAAAATACTTCCAAAGATATAAATTTAATTATTTAATTAGGGCGTCAAACTTAATAAGATGTAGAGCAGGCAGGAAATGGGAGTATTCTCAAGCGATCGTTTTCAGCTAGGTTTATAACATTAACAATAAAACAATTGTTGAAGTGGATAGTTAATTATTTAGAGTTTCTCACATCTACATACAACTACAACTCGATGGCTATACGCATGTAGGTACGCATACATATGTATCTCGAAATTGTGTATACGTAGCTCGAACACAACGTGCTCATGCTGTTATATGTACGATGTACTTGATGCTTATCTCTTTTATATACGACCATTGTTAGGATCGCTTGTATTGAATGAAGTCTGGCGCTATTTATCACGGGAGTCGAGTTCGCCGGGTTGCTAGAGAAAGTTCATCTTTTGTAATGGGCTATTTTAAGTTTGACACCTCGATTCATCGGCTAGCCCGAGGGGAGATACGTAAAGGTAAAAGTATTTGGGTTATCGAATCAATCAATAAATCATTCAATATTGGAGCTACACCACGGGCTAAAAATATTTTGCCTTTGAATAAAGAGATGTTTCGTAAGTGAATTGTTGAAGTAACAAAGAAGTAGTTTCATCGCTAAAAGAACAACTCCGGAGATTTCGGATGTTGATCTTCTCCCCAATCTTTTCCTTCTAGTCTACACCGGATATTATTCTAAACATATCCCTGGATAGTCTTATGCCCAATGACCTATATATAGTACACCAAAATTCTTGTTTATATGATACGTCACATTTATCAAAGTACCGTTTTTCTTGTTCACATACTCAGTACTCATCAATACCTCGTGGGAGATTGTGTGATCGCATTATTTTTTGCTACTATTTTTGAGTTATTGAATTATTAATTTGTGATATTTTCATAATGACTGAATATGGGGCCACGTTTGTACGGTAAGTAAAATTTTGTACATTTACAAGTGAATAAATACTATATTTTGTTTGAATTTATATTTATGAAGAGTAGCTTGATTGTTTTATGCGTGAACGTTTCATTATTGTGATTTAATTTTGTTGTTGTGACACTTTAAAGCAGGCATGGGCAACCTTCTTTTGTAGAAGTTTTATGCTGCGAGTAATCTTGAAAAATATACATTTTTGTAGTATCCTTATGATTCATTATGAATTAAGGTTAGACGGGCCGTGCTAGTATGCAACGAAAGAATTCAGTAGCGGGCCAGACAAACCTTACTCGAGGGCCGCATGTGGCCCGCGGGCCGGAGGTTGCCCATACCTGCTTTAAAGTTTGGTGACCTACATATATGTATGTAGGACATCGGGAATATAATGCTATGTATTTTATGTATTTTCCATAGGGGATTTTCTCTCCATGAAGCTTTGGCGTTGATAGAAGATGAGGACATAGATGGATAGATAATATAACAATATTTCCACCCAGTAATGCTGGTGGAGACATCACAGACGAAGATTCCGGCGATGAAGACTACGTCGATATAAATAATTTACCGGCTTCGCTAATGCAAAGATGAGGTGGAAATTGTAAATAAAAACAATTTTGATAGCGATTGAGACACAGAGGATGATGTCCCTCTCTCTCAGATTAGAGAAAACTCGTCTAAAAACGCGAAGAAATTGAAGAAAAATAAAAAATATCACTATGTGAAGACAGACTTGTCCACCAATGATGTTATTTTTGAAAAACCTGAGGATGGCGTCGAAATAGATGAGCGTAATCCTACTTCTCTTTTTTGCTCTATATTCGATGATGAGCTAGTAGAAAAAATTACGGATGAGACAAATCGGTACGCATGACAAAAGAATAGAGACTTGCGCGTGAATATACCCGAAATGAAATGCTTTCTTGGAGTAATTTTGCTTAGTGGATTTGTTCCTCTGCCTAGATGAAGAATGTATTGGGAACGCTCAAAAGACACCAATAATGAACTAGTTTCCCAAGCGATGGCGAGAAACAAATTTGAGTTTATTTTGTCCAATATTCATTGCCAAGATAACAACTTCCTAGATCCCTCTGATAAGTTCGCCAAAGTCAGGCCACTCTTCGCGCATTTGAATAAAAAGTTTATGGAAAATACTTATGTTGAAGAGGAACACAGCGTAGATGAAGCCATGGTTCCATACACAGGTAGACATGGTTGCATGCAGTATATTCATGGTAAACTAATTCGTTATGGCTTCAAACTATGGGTATGAACGACTCGACAAGGCTATATAAACTGGTTCGAGCCTTACCAAGGTGCTTCTACAAATATTAGTGAAACTTACAAGGACCTGGGTGTTGGAACATCTGTCGTACTTGAATACGCCGACGCCTTGCGATCAAAATGGAAGGACCAAAAGTTTCATTTGTTCTTTGATAACTTTTTTCTTCCATCGCTTTGTTAGAAAATCTGGAGAAAAAGAATATGCATGGCACTGGAACAATTAGAGAAAACCGCATTCCTGAAAGTACTTTGCGCGACTTAACTATTCGCGGCAGTTATGATTTCATCAAAATTATGAATAGCAATATAATTTTTATAAAATGGAATGATAACAGTATTGTTACTTTTTGTTCTAATACAATCGGGGTGAATCCTCTAGGATCTGCTAAGCGGTACTCCTAAAAAGAGAAGAAATCTATTCAAGTCGAACAGCCCCAAATTGTGAAATATTATAATAGGAGCATGGGTGGAGTCGATCGTTCCGATCAGAACATAAGCTTATACCGCACTGTTATAAGAGGAAAAAAATGGTATTTTCCCATCTGGGTGGATATGGCGGTACATAATGCCTGGCAGATTCACAAGCATAATGGGGGAACTATGGATCAATTGTCTTTTAGGAGAAGTATCGCCAGTACTCTACTTGTTCAAAATAAAAAGTTCCAGTCATCCATCGCAAAGCCTAAATAATGAATTGCATTATGATCGATTGGACCATTGGATAATTTCACAGGAAAAACAAACAAGATGTGGAGCCTGTCATCAAAAAACCTTAACTAGATGCCGAAAACGTGACATAGGATTACATGTAAAATGTTTTGTGTCGTATCACACCCAATGAGTCATGTGCTATATACAGGCGGCTTCAAAAACCACTTTCTTTCAATAAATTTTTAAAAACCTATAATTGCACTGTTTTTATTTCTCATTTGCTTTCAAAATACTATAAAAGTACTTTTAAAATGATCATGCTCAAGCAATGGGCATATCTGGGTTAATATGATTTCGGTCCATTGGAGTAATAGTCTCCTTATTTTTATTTTGTTCGATTTTAATGCGGTTCTCATCATTTCCTTTACAAGTTTCCTCAAATTTTCATCCTGTATAATTTTTTCTTGTGGTTTCCATTGCATATGTATTAATTAGTATTATCTGATACTTGTATGCCCATAGATCTAAGCGATACCTAATACTCAATAGATTTATTTTAGACTTATATCCTTAACACTTCCTTTTCTGTTTTTTCCATTGTCACTTCCATTTAATTCCGTTAATTTTTGGTAATAATAATGATAATATTATTTTTATTTGTGAGATTAAAGAATATACAGTATGTGTCAGGTATTTGAAGACACTCACATATGTGCTTGCCATTTCGCAGCAAGTTTCTTTATCACTTGTTTCTTTCCAAATCACAAATGGACGACAACAAGCTAACTCAGGATATGAAAAGACAGGCTGTTATCGTCGCTATACATGCGCATCACAGCGATCTTGAAATCGGCCAATTTTTGAACGTCTTCCGATCGTTTGTTCACAAAGTTCGTTTAGAATTAGAAGTATCTGATATGCAATGTGCAATATGGAAAATATTGCCAAGCGCAAAAAACATGAAGCACATTCAAATATAGTTAGAACATCATAGTTTTTGCGGGAAGTCTAGGGAATTATTTATGAAGACCCTTCAAAGTCCATAAGTACCATATCGCCAGATCTACAAGTTCTTGAGTCGTATTGTCCACGAAGACATCCGATACAAGTCCTACATGATTGGCAAAGGCCAGTTTATGTCTGCATAAACTCGAAAACAGCGACTTATCCTGTCACAACGACTTTTTAAACAAGTTAAAACATCCTCAAATCTCGGATATGTTCTGGTTTTATTTCGACAAAAGAAATTTGACCAGGATCAAAACATAAACCGGCGAGATTATAGGTGGCTATATGCAGATCCTTCAGATGTTCCTCATGTTATGCGCATAAAATTTCCGGCAACTTTCATGGTTTTGGGAGTGTTGGAATGAAGTACACGCTTGCCAGCCCACTTCTTTCCTCACGAACTTCGGCTGAATGCTGCTGCATGCCTACATTGAGGTTTTGGAGGCAGTTACAAAAGCCTGAATAGACAGCGTGAACGACCATACGTTTTTGAACAAGACTCTGTCGATATAACCGGATCATCAGTACGGCTTTGCGAGAGACGTTACTTTCGTACACAAATTTTATGTACCTATTCAAGAACTATTGACGTTTGTACCTATGAATATATGCATAAAATTTGTATACGAAAGTTACGCCTCTCAGGTGATGAGAGTAATAAAAGTTTTCTAATTGCAATTTTCCCACGGTAGGTAACCGAAAAACGCGAATGTAGCTACTGCAGGAAACAGTGGCAACGTAAGTTGTCCACTTCTATAGAAACAAATACCTGCAAAAATGCGTAATTAGGTTTATAATGGGGGAATTCTTACTTAAATCCCTCTCATTGACAGAAATATCATTACTATGTATGGACGAGGATCATTTGATTTGGGTATACAAACGTCTTCAGCAGAGAATTGAAGCTGTTATTCTAGCTGAAGGCAATTTTATCGAATAACTGTATACCCTACTTATTGTTAGTTTGCTGCAAAAAAATTCATCAAAAGTTTTCTAAGAAATATACAAATTTTAGTTTTGAAGTCAATATGTCCTCAAATACCGGACGCACCCTGTAAATATACAATATTGATAGTGTATAAACATAACAATAGCGATAAATAACTAAATTATCACATCTTTAATAATGAGAAACCTCATCAATCATAAAGCGGGGACTCAATAAATTCTGCTTTAGACCTCAACCCAAAATTTATAATAATTACTATAACAATAATTGCCTATAACAACTTAAACCTAATTCCGGCGACTTAACGGTAGTATAGTAGCTAAACAACAAACTAAGGGTATCCTCATTCGTTTTGTTCAATCAGCTTTTTCACTTTAACATTTTCAAAGGCACTGACTGAATCAACCTGCAAATCATCCGGCAGCTGATTATATTTTTCGTATATAGAGAAAGAAAAAGGACGTTCATATGGGACGATTTTATGGGGAGAGAGAGAGAGAGAGAAATAAGACCCCTTAAAAACGCGACGTGATGCTGTGTACGTCCGATCGCAATCTGACTTTATTGTACAGATATGGAGGAGTTTTTAAAGTTAAGATTTCACGATACAGAAGATAGTTCTTGTGTGTCCCTGTGATGTTTCGTATTTAACCAACCACATCTTGATAATTTAGGTGACACATGATCAAACTTTCTCAAGCCATGTATAAAGTTTAAGCACGGATTTTGATTTTTTTTTGAATTCTGTATTCAGTAGAATGAATCCAACGAAGCATCATAGACAGTCGAACAATACGTAAATGGTGGTAGAATAACAGCCTCACTCAATTTAATCCTAGTCCTTGGCATTTAATATCCGCCTGTGTGGATATAACTTTTTAAATTAAATTAAGCGCAGCTGATACACTTACGAGAAGCATCTCTTATGTTTTTACAAACGACCACTGACAATAAATAGCACTATTGGTATGTGCCATTACTACGGTTCGACAAACAAGTGCATGATAAGTTGTGTAAACCGAACGGACGCTGTCCCTCGTCCGAATTTTAATATCGCGCCTTGCACGTAAGTGGGGACAAGCAATGAAGGGGACAGCGTCAGTCCGGTTTACACTACTTAATGATAACTTAATGATAACGCATTCGCTTGTCGAACTTTAGTCATTAGCATTTTCGTAAAATTTGACATTTGTTATTGTGAAAACAGTGGTAGCTTAGTAATTGCCGCAGTAGTTTGTTTACAGTCAAGTTTTAGAAGGAGGAATTGCGTGAAAGAATAAAGTTTTTACGTGAAAGTTTACGTTGAATAGTTTTGTTATGATTTTAATAAAGACTAAACAACTCAACGACAATACAGAGAATTGCTTCCTTCAACTTTCGTTCAACCAGCAAAGATTTACAATTGGTTTGCAGAATTTCGTCGTGGTCGTGCGTTCGTCAGTGATAAATTACGTAAAAGACAACCAAAATTGGTTGTTATTCCAAAGAAACATCGATGCTGTGTAGGACTTCTTGTGCATATTAAAAACTGCAATATATTCAATTTTGCATGAGCATTTTGCTGTGAAAAGATTTATTCCCAATGGATTTCATATAATCTGGCCGAAGCTGAAGCAAAGCATCGTGTTAATTGGTATACGAAAATGCTGAAAAATTGGACCAAGGAACAGCAAAATCCGTAAACAAATTCTTAACAGGTGACGGAACTTGCATATATTTGTATGAATAAACTGAATCCCAGAAAAGTTGTTCGTTCACGAAGCGCTTCCAAGGGAATGATCGCTTATGTCTTCGGTTGTACTGGACATGTTGCAACCATTCTTTTAGATAAATGCTGAATGGTATACAACAATTTGTTTGCCCGAAGTCTTCAACAAAATTAGGAAAAAGAGCCTAACACATCGGATGGTTCTGAATCATGGAAGTGCCAGGTCTCACACAGCAAGTCAAACAATGTATTATTTGGAGGAGAAAAACGTTGAATTAATGTCAAACATAAAATGAGTGGATAGCGTTCTCAGCACCGCAAGAGTATCTAAAGCTGTCGAAAATTTCAAAAACCATGATTTTGAGATGCCAACTTCAAAGCGGAAAAAATGTTTCCAGAATTAATTTGAACGCATGCAAAAGTATATAAATCTTAAAGGCAAATATTTTGAGAAATAAAGAATTTTCTTTCTTTGCTAGTTTTTATAACAACTTGAAAGGCTATACCTAAATGTGTTATCAAGGATAAGACCTAAATTCTTCACCTTATCAGTAATAGGCAGTTTAATATTGTTGAAATGTTGTGTAATTACTAACTAACTACTTTCACCATTTGCAGACGCGTTTCGCGGTTATACCGCTCATCAGTGCGACTTTGTGGGAAGTAGGTTTCATTTCCAAATAACCACTATGCACGCTGTACATATTGGGGGAATTTATTAATTGAATTCTTATATGTACAAACATCAAAGAAATGCTGAGGGGGTGTTGTAATTGTTTCAAAACTTATGAAATAACCTGAGATTCCAGTGGGTTAATTTGTAAGTTACCTCGTGAAGCACAGTCAGAAAGTAATCACAAATCAGAGTTTACACCATCAGCGGCTATGCCGGAAAAAATTGATAAAGGTGAATATCATCAGCATACCTATGCATACTGCAAAATGTTATTTGTTTGACCATACAATGAAAATTACAAAGGACCACGAATTGAACCTTGCGGCATACTAGTGGAAACTAACAGCGATGAATATCTAGCGTTACCAAGTTGTACAGTCTACCACCTATCTTTCAAAGAGTTGGTGAGATGTCTCACCGATGCCCGCGATAATAAATTTAATTTTACAAAAAAACAAAATTCGCCACATACATCCTTTCACCGACATCAACATGAAAAAAGAACGAATTATCCAATTACAAACTCGGTTTGTGGATCACCCGAGTAGAATATAAGAAAAAGAATTCGAAGAAGAAACGGTACACTACAAGGCGTTAATCAAATTTGCGATGATTTTGCAACTTTCCACTCTTCGTGTGTAACAGGATACATACATAAACGAAATCGTATCACTTTTTTTTAAAGAAAGGAATTAATTTCCTGTAGTATTGAGACCGATATTGTGATTCGTTACACACGCGTAAATGGCAAGGTACAAAACGAAAAATGGCAAAAATAACGAAACCGATATTTAAATGAGACAGCGATTACCTTTTTACTGCGAATCGCCTGCGGGTTCGATGCTAGAATGAGGTAGATGTTATAAATCGCAGAACGGTCGGACAAGCCAATGGATGGATGTAGCTCGCAGGAAATGTAGGTGTCGATGTCACCGCACTGGGTTACAGGTGTTTAGCAGTATAGAAGCCGTAAAGTATTGTAGGTTTTGTTTTCTTCGGGTTAGAATATCCGCGGATTATTTTTAACTTCGTGTGTTGCGCGTCTATTTCAATACAGCTAGCGCAATATATTTAGAGTTGTTCCAACTAAACGTGCTTACAGTGGAGGTAGAAATACGTGTGGGTATACATCACGGACACAAAGCACGTATCGTGCCAAAGAATATATTCGATTTAGGATTCTTATTAATACATTGATTAAACGTACCTTCCATTAAAAAGTATTTATGTATCGTAGCGAGAAGTGATCGTTTATTATGGCTCCAATAAAAGTCTTCTAATCAATAGTTTCTAAATGTAACTGGGATTACTTAGGCAAACCATTATTGTATATTGATGGTGATGATAAAGAATCTATTACCTTGCTTTGGCTGGAGTCTACACGAGAACCGGTAGAAATTTTTCAGAAAAAGACAAGTCAGAAAAATCAGAATACAGTGAAAAACCCCCTCAATATTTTTCAAAGTATTCTGCTTTTTTCCTCCAACGGCTGCTGACGTATTCCATCGAAGTTCAATGGCTCATTCTGACCCCCAATCACTTTTTAGGATGGAATCTACACAAGAGCCGGTGGAAATATTTCAGAAAAGACATAAAAGTCAGAATACAATGAAAACCTCTTCAGTATTTTTCGAAGTATTCTGCCTTTTTCTCCTCCAGCGGTTGCTCACGTATTGCTTCGAAGCTCAATGCGTCATTCTGACCGCCAGTCACTTTTTAGGGTGGAATCTACACAAGAACCGGTGGAAATATTTGAGAAAAGACATAAAAGTCAGAATACAATGAAAACCTCTTCAATATTTTTCGAAGTATGTTGCCTTTTTCTCCTCCAGCGGTTGCTGACGTATTGCTCTGAAGCTCAATGGCTCATTCTGACCGCCAATCACTTTTTGGGGTGGAATCAACCCAAGAGCCGGTAGAAATATATCAGGAAAAACATACAAGTCAGAATACAATGAAACCCCTTCAATATTTTTCAAAGTACTCCGCCTTTTCTCCTACAGCGGTTGCTGATGTATTACACCGAAGCTCAATGGCTCATTCTGACCCCCAACCACTTTTCAGGGTGGAATCTACTCAAGAGCCGGTGGAAATATTTCATAAACGACATAAAAGTCAGAATACAATGAAAACCTCTTCAATATTTTTCGAAGTATTCTGCCTTTTTCTCCTCCAGCGGTTGCTGACGTATTGCTCCGAAGCTCAATGGCTCATTCTGACCGCCAATCACTTTCTAGGGTGGAATCTACACAAGAGCCGGTGGAAATATTTCAGAAAAGACACAGAAGTCAGAATACATTGAAAAGCCCTTCAATGTCTTTCAAAATAATCTGCCCTTTTTCCTCCAGCGGTTGCTAACGTATTCCATCGAAGTTCAATGGCTCATTCTGACCTCCAACCACTTTCTGGGGTGGAATCTACGCAATAGCGGGTGGAAATATTTCAGAAAAGACATACAAGTGAGAATACAATGAAAACCTCTTCAATATTTTTCGAAGTATTCTGCCTTTTTCTCCTCCAGCGGTTGCTGACGTATTACTCCGAAGCTCAATGGCTCATTCTGACCCCCAATCACTTTTCAGGGTGGAATCTACACAAGAGCCGGTGGAAATATTTGAGAAAAGACACAGAAGTCAGAATACATTGAAAAGCCCTTCAATGTCTTTCAAAATAATCTGCCCTTTTTCCTCCAGCGGTTGCTGACGTATTCCATCGAAGTTCAATGGCTCATTCTGACCTCCAACCACTTTCTGGGGTGGAATCTACGCAATAGCGGGTGGAAATATTTCAGAAAAGACATACAAGTCAGAATACAATGAAAACCTCTTCAATATTTTTCGAAGTATTCTGCCTTTTTCTCCTCCAGCGGTTGCTGACGTATTACTCCGAAGCTCAATGGCTCATTCTGACCCCCAATCACTTTTCAGGGTGGAATCTACACAAGAGCCGGTAGAAATATTTGAGAAAAGACATAAAAGTCAGAATACAATGAAAACCTCTTCAATATTTTTCGCAGTATTCTGCCTTTTTCTCCTCCAGCGGTTGCTGACGTATTGCTCCAAAGCTCAATGGCTCAATCTGACCGCCAATCACTTTGTAGGGTGGAATCTACACAAGAGCCGGTGGAAATATTTCAGAAAAGACATAGAAGTCAGAATACAATAAAAACCTCTTCAATATTTTTCAAAATAATCTGCCTTTTTTCCTCCAGCGGTTGCTGACGTATTCCATTGAAGTTCAATGGCTCATTCTGACCTCCAACCACTTTCTGGGGTGGAATCTACGCAAGAGCCGGTGGAATTGTTTCAGAAAAGACATAAAAGGCAGAATACAATGAAAATCTCTTCAATACTTTTCAATGTATTATACCTTCTTTCCTCCAGCAGTTGCTGACGTATTTCACCGAAGCTCGATGGCTCATTTTACCCCCAACCACTTTTTGGGGTGGAGTCTACACAAGGGCCGATGGAAATATTTCAAAAACGACATAAAAGTTAGAATATAATGAAAACCCCTTCAATATTTTTCAAAGTATTCTGCCTTTTTCCTCCAGCGGTTGCTGACGTATTGCACCGAATCTCATTGGCTCATTCTGAGCCCCAAATTTGTTTGCAAATACTAATTTATCATTTTTTTGTGTACGGGTTTTATTATTGTGCACTTTAAATAATCAGGAAACTTAACGGTTGCGATGTATGTACCGTACACTGTCACAATATTGCTTCAGAAGACGAACAGGTGTTTCATCATCTCCCACTGCGCCGGTATTCTTGAGATTTCGAATTACATGTCGTACTTCCACTTCATCTGGCAAGTATAAAGAGCAAATTTTTTATATATATATTTTACATTTCCTATAGGTAATGCGTTATCTAATTTTATATTATGATTCATATTTATAAAATAGTCCTTCATTTCGTTTAATATTTCCAAGTCATTACTGTACTTGTCATTAATTTCGTTTTAATTAAACCCTTTGTAATTTTTTAACTATATCCCATATGGCCTTGGATTTATTGCTACAGTTTTGTATTTGATTTTCAACTGTTCTCTGTTTTGATTTCTCAATTTCTTTTTTCATTTTTTCACAAAACGATTTATACCCATTCCTATCAGTTCTACCATTTATTAGTCCTTCATATTGCTGACGCTTGATGTTCGACATAATTTTTATTTCTTCCGTTATCCAATTCTTGTTAGTTTTTCCCGTGATTGTGATTTTCTTCTTTGGAGCAAATTTGTCTATTACTGTCCTTAACATTTGAATAAATTGTTTACAGCACGCATTGATTTCATATAAATTAGTTACTGGAGACCAGTCAATTCTCAAATTTCTCAGTTATTAACGCCAGTTGTCTTGGTGTAAATGACCTTTTGGTTGGTTGTTGAACAGCTTGTTGATCAGTTTGATTTGAGTTGGAGGTTAGACTAACTTTCCATCTTCGAGCTGTCAATGACTGAAAACCATGTCTATCAAGAATAGAGTTATAATCTACGTCACGAGGCGGATAAGAACCTTATGTAAACCTCAGGATCTCACAATCGACTCAAACAGTTGTCGATTATGAGATTCGGATACGACTAATGAATTCTCCAGAGAAAATCGTTTCGTATGGTAATCCAATTTCATTATTTTTATAAGAATTACTCTCTAAAACCCACAGCGAATTCCGTATAAAGACGGCATACCAATTTCGGAAGCGATAAAACATTCAACGGGCATCCAATTCGGTCTAAGCGCGCATACATCGCAATTTTCCGGCAAAATCAAAGGGAAACTATGTAGCGCGCACGCATAAACCAATCTCCGCTTCACACATTCGCTTATTTACACATCAAAGCACGTAAAAGGCTGCACAGATACGTATACATACATATATTACCTTACGGTTCGCAGCACTTTCATCTAAATTACCTTGACCATATACATACATTATCGGAGAGATAAATGATCGAAAGTTACCCTTTTTCAATCGACGACGACGACGGTTAATTACCCGACGAGAGATGTCCGCGAATAGTTTCTGTCGCGGTAGATTGAAAAAATCGCCTGGGTATCTGGAAACTGTACATATACAGAGCATTAGATATGCTTCAACGCATTTTCCGTTAGTTTTGCCGTTTTGTTTGTCGTCGAAGCCACCAAAATCGGATAGACAATGAAACGGGATAAATAGGCTGGAAAAAAATTAATCGGCGACCGCATTGGTTTCATTTGGATAGGTACCTCCAATTTGAAATATCTCTTTCTTGCGATTCGTTAACATCTTCATAAATTATGTTGTTGACTGGTGTAATAATCTAGTATGATTTGCTGGTCATGATGTGCCTAGCCTGAATGTAACCCGTTACTGTCAAACTTAATAGATGGTTTCTCGTGTCCATCTGGCATACTTTCAGTAATATGATACCTTGATTTTGCTGATTGAGGGTATCATTATGCTTAACGTCTATAATTTTCTATTAGTAATCAATTGAATGGTCATATAAAATGATTAATTGACATTTCGATTCCCCGCTTACATAACATATTATTCGCTTCAATTCTTCGACGAAGATTTATTTATCGCTGAGAAAGTTTTGACTGAAACATTCTACAATTCAGGGCTCTTGGTATACGAGTGATGTTCTTTTTCGCTAAGCCACGATAATTTTCAATAAATTTTGTTTGACATTTTAAGCTAGTTGTTCGTATGTACAGTGGGTAATATTTTATATTTGGTTCTTTTCATATGATGTTTGAAATGTAACTTTTCAGGATTAAAATAAGAGAAATGAAATGTTTGTTTTTCTAACACTTAAGTAGATTGTACTGAGAATTTAGTTAATTTCTTAAACAAATTTGCACCGGCCTAGCTCTTAATTAATGATATAAAAAGCATAAATTACAACAAATTACATTTATAAATTTTGAGAAATATTTAACATAAAATAAAGATAATTGTCTAGTGTTGTGTGTAATTTCTTTTATTCCATGATGGTTCTTCCTATGTCTCCTCTCTTAAATTCCTTCTTCGATGCGGCTCTATTTTCTATGGATTCTTCCCTCTCTTAACTTCTTTTTCGGTGTGGCTGTATTTTCTATGGATTCTTACCTTTATTAAATTCTTTCTTCTCCGGTGTGGTGAGGTTCTTTTATTCACTGGTACTTCCTTTAAAACCCTTTTGGCCCAAATATATTTTAAACTTTTTTGTTAATTTATCCATCTTGTCAATTTTCTTCGTTGAAAACCAAACAAGCTTCCTATTCAGGACAACACTACATTATTTCTCCGTTGTCCACAAAACGAAAAGTTTAACTCACCATGACTTCAGTTCATCCAAGGCATAACGTTGTTATAGAAACCTGTATTGTTATTGCCCACATATCCTTGGTTATTTATATCCAGTGGTGATTAGAAATTCATGTAACGTGAAAGTGTTGAATGTATGTGCTGAGTGGTTACAATGCCTTTCTATCTTTTAATCGGTGCTTTTTATAATAATTAATAATTTTATTTCTAGTTCCATTTTTTCTCCCATTATACGTCTCTGGCTGGACTTAAAATAAGAAGCTAACACTCGTAGGGTAATAAAATGCTTAAAAGGTGGTAACCCTAATATTTACTGTGAATTTAATATATTGAATTCTAATAAATGATAAATTTTCTAATGGTACTTAACCATTTGAGTATTACTATACTACAATATGTAACTACGAATAAAATATATACATTTGTTGTTTCAATATAATTTCATTTAAACGAAAATTAGGAAAAAACCAAAAGAAAAGGCAAAACGCAAAAACATAAATATTCGTTTCTTTTTTACTATATGATACTATTTCATAACAGACGCGAGGGAAGTACCGTAGTAGGAGATGTTAAGCGTTACATATGAATTTTACTTTTTGTATAATTTTTTAGAAAGGGGGCGAAAATACAGCAACCGAACTAAGAAAACCAGTTATCAAACATTATGTGGAACGAAAAACTTATAAAGAAATAGCAGATATATTAAAATTTTAAAATGAATGTAAGTGCTGTTGACGATTTTGTTAGAGAACAAAGACGAAGAAAGAATAGAGTACATCAAGCAAAAAGGACTACTGAAGAAATTATCTATGCAAGAGGCGTAGTGCACTAAAAATCGCTGCAGATGTATTGTCAACGTTTGGTAAGAAAATACACCCCCAAACCGTTCGTCCCGTAATTAATTCAAAGGGATATAATGGCCGAGTAGCCAGAAAAAGCCGTTCATAAATGAACGTGCTAGAAAGCTAAGATTGTATTTTGCAAGAGAATATATAAAATATGACCAAACATGGTGGAACGACGAAATTTTCCTTGAGGAAAGCAAATTCAACCTATTCGGAAGTGAAGGAAAATTTATGGTTAGGCGGAAGTCCAATGAAGAGCTAAAACCGCAACATTTCGGCCAAAGGCATGGGAAATCTGGTATTTATCGATACAATCATGAACAAAGACATGTACTTAAACATGTTGAGACAAAACTTGAAGCAGTCGGCTGAAAAAATGGCAATTTTACACACTTTCAAGCTGTACCAGGACAACGATCCTAAGCATAAAGCCTACATTTTTCGGGAATGGCTACTATATAACTAGCAGAAAGTGACCGTCACGCCACCCCAATCTCCTGACCTCAACCCCATAGAAAATTTGTGGAATGAATTGGATCGGCGAGTTCGCCAGAGACCAGTTTCATCACTTAGGGAGCTAGGAGAAAAATTGAATGAAGAATGGGGGAAAATCGGTACAATACAATGGTTACAGTATTAAATATTAATTTTTTAAATGTTAATAGTTATAAAATAATTCTTCCGTATGTATACAAATAACCAGAATATTAATGTTGCGTGAATTTATGCCATTTTGTAGTTTTTCCAAGTCTTTGTTTAAATTAAATTATATTGAAATAACAATCGTATTTATTTTATTTATAAATACATATACCTAAGTACTAGAAACACAAAAATTGATTTTCTGTCATTTTAATCCTGAAAAATATCGAATAAAATAGCATCACATGAAAAAACCGAATATTAATGTTAGTCACTGCAGATTTTATGACTGACACAGTTGGCAAGTATATTCGAATATTTCTGAAATACAAGAGAAATTAAAGCGATCTTTTCCACAAGAAATTAATCGAACAAACAGCACTAGCGAACTGACTTTTTACAGTTTCAAAATAATATTTTGAGCGAATCAACCAATTATGTGATGGGAAGTCGTACACCTTAGCTACCCCAAGGCGATGGTACAATGAATTTTAAGTTATTGTTAGTCGACTTACCTTAAATGATAACTTTCCGGCAAACAAATAAAAGAGGAGCGTAAAATTGCCAGCTTTAAAGTAGAAATATATGTTGTACGTCGGTGAAGGGAATATTTAAAACTAACATGTGGTAGCACTTGACTTCCATAAGTAGGGGTGCGTGTTTATTGTCGAAATGACGTCTTCTGTGTAAATTGTACCAGAGTAAATAGTCAATCTTAGTTTAAGATTTTACTCTCGACACTTAATGACGTAGCCGAGTAAAATACGAGGAAATTTAGAATTTTGTATGGGCAGTTTTGGTAATAAACGAGGAAACTTTACGAAATTATACAGCGTATTAGACAAAGAATATTTCGTATTTAGAGATGATTGCTGTCACTACTGTAAAAATAAAAATATTTTCATAAAGTTTTATTTAATATAAAGTTTTCCTAATTACTTCCTCTGTTCACAGTTACTCATGTAACTCCACATGGTGATGGCGTAACGAATTAAAAAAAGGAAGGAAAGAAATGAAGAAGAATAAAATCAAAATAATAAAGATAATAAAATTTTTATTTCCAATTACATACGTACTCGTACACACATTGGTTACCTATTGTTTAATTTAGAATGGCATTACAAAACCTATCCATCTTCCTTCCCCGACTTACCAGGCGACAATTTACTAATAAACACTAACATCTAATGGTAGTGTCGTCTTGATTGAGCAATTACATTTAACAACGCGCACAGTTTCCAGGTGATATATGCCGTCGATAATTAAAATGTGTCTCTTTTCTTTCCCACTATAAATAGTTGAACTAAACACGCCTTCCTTGTTCATTACTTCAACTAACTGTAAAATTGCCTATTGGTGTCAGAAAGACCATAGAAGCTAGTCGAACAATAGGAGGAAAAATTTATTTAACACATTTATTTCCCACAATTGCTGTCAGGTATATTCTTTTAATTAACACGGTTACGAATTGTTATGCACAAGTAAAGAATGTAACAAAATTAATTAGATGGCAAGTTGAGAATTTTTCCAGCAACAATAACATTCTTTACCTTCACAGGTACTTGGATATGTTGAAGATTTTAAAAACAAAAATCGCAGTTTATGAATATGATTTTATTATGAGTGGAATGTATCGATTCCTACAAAAAAGATCGAACTTGAATGCTATAACGGCAGCTCGAATTGGAATCACGATTAATTCAAATTTCATTGAGGATAAATAACAGGCGTGGTTAAATGGTTAGGGCATTTGACTACGAAATCGATGGTCTGTGTTCAAACCCCGACTACCAAGTCACTACGGAATATTGAGTACCTGCATTTATTGTTAACAATTGTAATAATGTAGTTCTATAATGCCTGATACCTCCCACTACATCACCACGTGTGATAATAATAGTATATTGCTACCTGGGAATCGGGTGTGAGAGCGAAGGTACGTTTATAAGTACATACTTGGAAACGTTGAAGATTTTAAAAACAAGGCTTGCAGTTTAAGAAAATAATTTTATTACGAGTGAAGTTTATCGATTCGTACAAAAAGACCGAACTTAAATGCTACAATGGCATCTCAAATTGGAATCACGATTAATTCAAATTTCATTGAAAGTTAATAACCGACATGTTTAAATGGTTAGGACGTTTGACTGCGAAACCGATGGTCTGTGTTCAAACCCCGAGTGCCAAGTTACTATGGAAAATTGAGTACCTGCATTTATTGTTAACAATAGTAATAATGTAGTTCTATAATGCCTGATACGCATTACATCACCACGTGTGATAATAGTAATAGATTGCTACCTGGGAATAGGGTGTGAGAGCGAAGGTACGTTTATAAGTACATACTTGGAAACGTTGGAGATTTTAAAAACAAAGCTTGCAGTTTAAGAAAATAATTTTATTACGAGTGAAGTGTATCGATTCGTACAAAAAAAGACCGAACTTGAATGCTATAATGGCAGCTCAAATTGGACTCACGATTAATTCAAATTTCATTGAAAGTGAATAACCGGCGTGGTTAAATGGTTAGAGCGTTTGACTGCGAAACCGGTGGTCTGCGTTCAACCCTCGAACATCCAAGTGCGACGCGTGAGCTACTCGGTTACTATGGAAAATTCAGCCGGGATTTATTATTAATAATAGTAATAACGTAGTTCTACAATGCCTTACATCCACTACATCACGACGTGTCATTTCATAAACGAAGGTACGGACTCTTTAAAGCCGCGTACACATCTGAGCACGAACGGGACCGAGGCTGAACGAGCATACGTATGTGGACGTGTAGCCGAGGCGAGGAAACTGGCTTGCGTACGGACCGCGGCAGCTCGAACGCCATCCGCCGCTTCAAAGAGAATTCGGTTCGTACGTATACCGTACGGCTGTATTGGAGGTTTGGACTCATTGTCAGTTGGAATCTACGTTCGTTCCTTGATATAAAAAATGAATTGGGACAACGAACAAATACTGAAGTTGATCAACGAATATGGAAAGCGTCCTATTTTATAAAGAAAATACCATCCATTTTACTTTAATGTCGATAGCGATTTTTTGTAGAACTCGGCGTGTTGAAGAAGAAAATTGATAGTATCCGCGGTTCGGGTCGAAGGGAAAAAGTCGGATATTGAAGAGAGTAATTTCAATCATTAGACGGAGTATTATTCTTCGTTTAAAACTCTGTAACTAAATTATTCTGAGAATAAATAGTTAGATACCTTTACATATTCAATCAGTTTTGCAATTATCGATCTGCATACTTCTGGTATGATTCTCGAGATCAACTGCTTCGATACGTTGAACATACGTATACTGTAAGCTCGTAAATGAATCACCGGTTGTTAAATATCATAATGTTATAGCTAATCTCTCTTCGGCAGTAACCGCTTTTCGAAATCTTGTATCAGCTTTTGAAATTTCATCGCGAATCGAATCCAATAAAAAATTGAAGTCAGCTGATGGCATCCTCGTGAAGTTTTGGAAATGGCTACTTTTTTCTTTTTGAGACATATTGTTTAGTAGCAATTAATGTCCGACCGAAACAGGATTTGCAGCCGAAACCGAAACCGAAACCGAACCTTCGGCCTCGGTCTCAGTAACCGAAACCGAAACCGAAACTTATTTAAACATATTAAAATTTCAATTGTATGCTGAAATCTAGTGTATGTTTTACATGTTATATAGTTCATTTGTGTTAAATGAAATAAAAAAAAAACAACAATTACGGTATGTAGGAAAAGGAGATATTTATGTATTTAGATATTAACTTGCTGACTCTGACAATTACGAGACACGAACTCGCTCGAACGAAGCACGACAATTCACGAACACTGAGTTTCGGTGCGGCCGAAGTTTTGGCCGAAACCGAAACTATGGCCGAAACTAGATTTTTTGGCCGAAACTGGCCGAAACCGAAACCGAAACCGAATGTTCGGTCGGCCACTAGTAGCAATTGACCGTTACTAAAAATGTCGCACTAGCCACAACCAAATCGTCGTCCATTTCAACGAACGAACGAATTCTCTTTGTGCTCAGGTGTATACGCTACTGAATAGAGCCGTACGGTACGCCTGTGAACGTGTCCGGAGAAAAACGCCGCCCACGGTGAACCGAATTCTCTTTGAAGTACCGACTCCGGGCGGATGGCGTTCGGTGCATCGGTCCGCACGCCGGCCAGTTTCCTCGCCTCGACTACACGTCCACATACAAACGCTCGTTCAGCCTCGGCTTGCCTCGCTGGCGTGCGTGCTGAGATGTGTACGCGATTTAACCAAAATACCCACGAACGAGGCATCCGTTCGGACTTGCCTCGTCTCGGTACCGTTCGTGCTCAGATGTGTACGCGGCTTAACGTTTTGGCCACCAAAACTAAAAACCGCAATTATTTTGTTTTTTTAATCAGTACATTTCTCAAAGTTAAAAAGAAATCGAATTGATCGGGTACCCCTTAAAGTAATCCGTACCAAATTATTTCCAAATTTATTACCCTTCCTTCAGCTTGGTCATCTAATAAGTGCGTTTTTCATAACTCTATTACCTAGCAGTTCAAGAAATTGGATTATTCAAGACCAAATTGGTTTCACGATATCTACAAAACGTGTTATTGATTGCTTTTGCGTCGATTGCATATTTAATTAGCGTTAAAAGTAAGAATGCGACCTTAATTTGAACCAGTCTAATACACTCGTCCAATACATATGTACGTATATTGTTCACAAATACTATTAATAGAATGTACCTGTTCGCCTTAGAATTAACGACAATTAACAATCTGCGCTGCTCGGTTCGCTCTCACGAGGTTAATCTACTAATTATTCACTTTGAAAATATAAGAAATCGAAGCGATAAAGCACACGCGACTCCGCAAACAGTTAGTTCGATATTTGCAGATGTCACTTCAGAAAATAAATATGCAGATACCTGCCCGCTGAACTTCTGTGTCAAGCATTCCTTTTACAGTTACCCAGATACGTTTGCCGTGACATTATTTACGTTCTCGAGTGTATATTTCTATTTCCAGTATGTGTATACAGGAGATTAGGAAAGTTTTGACAGTAAAATTTCAAGACTGTTTTATCTAACAACTCAAATATCGTTAAAATATCCTTGAAACTTGCTTAGAATTGAATGGATCGTGCTGATGAGTTTCGAAAAGAACGAAACCAGGCCGTGACTTTTGGCGACATATTTTCTTGTCTCATTTAGCACATGCAATTGTGCCTACTTAGCAGATCGTTGCACAGCTTCGTACTACCTTGAAATTAAACATCTGGGGAGAATTCTACATGAAAAGTAGTGATAGTTTTAAATACGGGAGATGTTTCCAAATTTCTAAGGTGAAGAAGAAAAATAAAAGGGGAACTTGGGATGTATCAATACAAAAATTATAAGTTGTTTCCTAGGCATTTTCATGGTCTAAGGAAGCCTCGCCATTCAAACTCGAGCATTTCGATTTCAGACTCCAATCTGAATCACCTGGCTATAATAATAATTAACCATTTTCTAATATGTTCAAATAGAATTACGATACAAACCGAATACAGAACTTAATGAGTCCCCTGAAGGAAGATATAAAACTAGTGACAGATGGAAGCATGAGCGGAGCGGTTAAGTCTATCGTATCATTAAGGATGTTGATTATCGGAACAAATGAACGAGATTCGCCTCGGGAAATGCAAGTGGACCGTGCTGATACTTAAGTTCATCCGAACGAAACGACGGGACTTATGGATATTGCGAAAATTAATCATGTGACTCGCGTAGTATTGACTGGCAGATTATACACTGACGCGCAAAATAAGTTCGACGCACTTGAGATTTTATAAGCAGAAACGAAGGTGATAAAAGAATGAAGAAGTTAATGGAAGGGGTAACTGATAGGGTTGGAAGAATATGACTGTAAATATGAAAATACATATATAAGGTCGGAAAGGGACTGCAGAAATGTAAGAAGAGAAGATGATGGTACAAAACGAAAGTGATGCACCGCACCCATACAAACTTGGTCTATAATAAAAATAAAGTTCAAGTTCCTGCTTCTAAGAAAGGACACTCCCGAGGCTACCAAAACAGGAACTTATAGATTTGGTTAAACATCTAAGTTTTCTCAAGTTAGACATTATATCGAATCAAATGAAATTGCAAAAATTAAAAGTCCGCACCCATTAATTACGAAAGCAATTTAAAAGAAAGGTAAAACCTCGAAAATTCCAACTGCCAGCTGGAACTCAACCTGTCCTCGATCGAAGGGAGAATTACGAAGTTTCTCCCGACCGATGCAGAAGAGAAAACCAATTAAGCACAGGAATCGTCACCGATATAAATTTTTCGGCTTGTTAAAGTATTTCATCGATATAATTGATGAAAACGCGTACAAAGTCCATAATCCACCGTTCATTTGTGCAAAGATCTCTTATGTGCCACTAAATATGTATGTATGCGCAATTATACATAAATGAAAGTTCATTTTAAAGTATAATCTCTTCTGTATTGTCCTTATTTTCCGATTCTTGTGCGCGATAAAGAAATGTCCTACAAACGTAGCAGATATTTTAATTTTATTTGATTCGAGAAATATGTACACGTGCGTGGTTCGAGTGAGTTTGTTGTAAGCGTTTACGAAGAGCAAGAAGGTAGAGAAATGCAATAAGCGAAATCTAATAACTATTAAACACTAATAGAATATTAATGTTAACAGAATGATTAACATTCATTGGCGTGGAAATGGTTTAAATTTTCTGTTAAATCATATCTTATTTTTCTAAAGGCATATGAACAATGGACAAGAATAACTTTGTAATTCCCTAATTCCCCTAATTCCCCACATAACTTAATTGAATACACTACTGGCAAGTGCAAAGCTTGGGTCTAGAAATGCTGTTGTCCGAACGAGAAATATTATTTCTATTGTTGGAATGAGATTGGCAACTGGCAGTGTTGCACGTTGTTTCCAGATATTGATGTGCCCCTCCCGCTACCAACAACACCTACTCGAAATTTCAGGCCTGAGTTAATTTTGACCACACTAACTGAACAGCAGATTCATAGTATGCACTTCACTCTACATTCGATTTGGCAACGCTTTATACTGTATCTCTGTATCACAGAATGTAAAATTCCTCAATCGCTCTCGCTCTGACAACCGTATTTCTAGACTCAAGATCGGCACAAACTATTACTGTATAACAATTTTCATTCTTCTCCACAATCATCCCCGTTGGTCTCTATTGGATCCCAAAAACTTGGAACTTTTAAACACTAGCATCTACATCTTCCTCTTTGCCTAGTATTCAGTTATTTTTATCTACCAGGCTTAAAGTATCAAGTTATCTGTTTGATAAAATATCACCTATTTAACACTTAGGAGACGAATTGAGAAGCAGGACCAACCAATTTTGTGCTTTTGAACTTAGAAGCATTTCCACCAGCGCATATTAGCTGCATATTTTTGTGCAATTCGATCTTCAAGAGGCGCTTGAACATGAATATATTGTTATGACGTTGTTATAAGTCACCTTAAAATCCTTGGAAGACGAAACTACATTATGTAACAGTCTCCCGTAAATGTTCTCTGGAAAACTATAAAAAAAATTGGTTGACTAAACACTCTAAGTAATTAAAGTTAAACAAACAATATGAATGCGAGCTTCTTCTGTCGTTAATAAACGATTAGGGACATTCTCATCCTTGTCAGCAAGCCTCAATCTACAAGAATGTCATTTGATAGATTGTCTCCCTTTAAAGGAGATGTTTAAAATTTAAAAAATCTGTTGTGAAGGACTAATAGCAAGGAAATGAATGGTCAGCTTGTTTCGTAAAATTCCTTTTGTAAATTTGTTACTCCTGTTGTATCACTTGACAATCATTTGAACTTGAAGCGACTAAATAAATCTACCAGCAGTTCCTTTTGTCCTTAAAGGTAAATAATTCTCAATTGACGTTAACCAGAATTTCTATCAGAATCAAATAAATACACAAAAAAGTGTTGTTGAGTGTTAAAACGAATATCATAGTATAGCATGCGTATTCTTCACTCAACTCCATTTAATTATGAAGTAAACGATTAGCAATTCATAGGAATAAAGAAGGATTCAAATTTTTACGTAATCCCATTGATCCGATGTAGATTTCATTATTACACAATATACGAGAGAATAGCAATTTGTTGTGAAATGTTCCGGTACATTTCTAGCCTTCGAATAGGACAAACCTATCCTAATAATGTTGTCATCCATTGTCAAAGGAAAATAAGCTATTCAATATGGATATAAATTATCAGGCGTCGAGATAGCTATTCCCAATCATAATCATAATGATAATAGTTATAATAATTATACAGAAAGTCTGGGCGTATCGATATAATGCACTTAAGAATTCTAAATCACCTTGATTGCTACATAAATTGACCGTACTAAGTTTGTATACATTCCTCTGCGAAATAATGGCAGTATACGAGAAATTAGAAATAATTGCGTTTGTTATACAGGATTTCTCACAACTTATGTGTCAAATTAATTTGTAAGATTTTTAGAGATAAAAGTAAGTTAATTACCGTAAAAGAAAATCGATTTAAAAAAATTGAGCAAATGAGGGTTATGTTTTGGAAGGACTAATTTATTTATCGCAACAGATATCTCGACACACAGTTGAAAAACTCGGCGTTCGATACGTCCTAACCCGATGACCGGAAAACTAAATATACACCTCCTATCCAAATATCCACTTAACCTTGCTTAACACATAAGCCGATTCGATCTGGTGCTAGATGCGGTGGTCGTGAAATTACACATGTAAGTCTTATCCAAATATCTACTTGACCTTGCTAAGCACGTGGACTGAAGTTTACTAGCGCTTACATTTCTTCGTCTGAATAGTAAACATTTGACTTGATTCAGAAGTTCTAAATCGGTTTCTAGTGAAACTTCAAAAATTAATTTTGACTTTGCTATGACAGTAGGAAAATGTTTTGTTTAACAAACTTTATTTTATTTGGTATGAACTGTCTTCTGTTTTAATGAAAACTGCTCTACATATCTACCTAAGTCTTACTACCTAATAGTAGCTCAATCCATATCCACTGTTCGTCCAGAACAAAGAATTGACCAATTAAGTAAATTATTTGGGTATAACGCTTGATGCAAAACTGAATTGGAGCAAACACCTTGTCAAAGAAATGAACACAGCTGCTCAGGCGATGTAGAAGAGTTGTTGGCAAAACATGGAGATTATAACCAAGAATGGTATTCTGGTTCTACACTATGGTAGTAAGGCCAAGGATTACCTTTGGAGCTGTAATCTGGTTGAGAAGGACGTAACTGTCCTCGGCAATAAAGCTGCTTACTATTACGGGAATCGCTGCCACGTAGGTCATAGTGGGCCTCGTCCGCTGTAACAGTCGTGAAAGCGGAGGCCATGGGCGCGATTCTAAGACTTAAAGCAAACTGTTTATGGTGTCTCAATAATGTAATTGGCAGACATAACTGGAACCGCATTGGACGAGTCGTCATTACAAATGCCTACGTACGACAGTATGGCGCCAGAAACTTTTCACAAATTAAGCCGAACATTTTAATTCCGACCAGGGACCGGATGAGGAATTACTTAGGAAATTGATTGTTCCAAAGGAAGAGAATGTCACTGAGCCCGAAAAAACTGTTGTTTAGGCTGAGCTATTTGCAGTAGCAGCTTGTACTGAAGAAATCAGGAGGACTAGTTGCACAAAGCAGAATAAATATAATGGCTGATGGTCAGCCGATTGCGAAAGCCGTTGTGAAGCCCATTACCAGGTCGAAACTCGCAAAACATTGTAAAGAAGTCTTCAGTGAGTTTGCACAAGACAATATTACGCAGTTGATCTGGGTGCCAGGACATGAAGACCTTAAGGGCAACATAACTGCCAATGAATTAGCCAAGGAACCTGTATGCGGAATATCAGCGGATTCCACCAGACGGGAAATGGTTATGGCTAAAGAAAGAACATCAAAAAATATGGAAATTGAAGGTCAATACCATACTAAGATATTGTTAGATAGGCTAGATGCTAAATTGTGAGCTAACATAATTAGGAGAAACAAGAAATATATCAAGATTACTATCGGTCTAGAACAATTCCCCGTGAAGAAGAATCTCTGCAACACGGGGATGGTAAGCGAACCGTGGCGTAGGATCTATAAGCTACAAGAGGAAACCAGTATGCATATCAGTATCATTATCTGCGCCTGTGAGACTCACGCGGAATTTTGGTAATTATCTATTGAAGCCTAACAGAATACTCTACCTACTTTTGAGCAAGATGAGATTGCTTGAATGGAACTGAGGGTTCGTTGTTTCTAGGGATCGGCACAAAGAGCATAATGCTGATGTGCCTGGTCTATTGATGACCAACGCTAAAAGAATGAATGAATATATATTTATATATATATTTAAGGATAAAATACTTACTAAACGGTCGCTCAAAGTCACTGTCCGATTAGATAAACAAGAAAGAGCAGGGAGAAGACGTATTGTACGCAAATACATGCAGATACATATATATCACAAATATATGAGACTAACGATATCAAATGTTTATGAAGAAAAATATGTATAGAAAAAACTACTTGACAAAGAGGAACTAGAAAAAGTAGCTGAGGCCGCAAGAAATTATAGTTGAATATTATATTTAGATATACTTACAATTATTCTAAAGCTAATTACGCTGCGGTAAAGAAAGATATTTGAATGAAAATTTTACACTAATATGTAGCTAGAAAGACGTAGAACACCTTCACAAGATGAAGCGTAGGGCGAAAATAAATATGTATGTACGTTGCTCGAATACACAATATATCTGAGTGTTTTTCTAAAGCGATTAAATTAGATCGTTAAATTTCCAAGTAATGATAAAATTCCTCAGAGTCCTAGATATTTAAGGAAATGTAGTGATTATTGCGGCTCGCTGCGTGTACATAAGTATTATCCGCGGACGTAAATCAATAATATTATTGTGTTGTTGCACTTGACCTCTAAACTCAATTCGAAGCCTAGTTCTTCTGATACAATAATGAAGAAATTATCGAAAAAATAAAACGTTAGCGTTAAGGAGAGACGCGATCGAGAGAAAATTGCGCCCGTCTTATTAGGTTTATATCTTCTATATTACCAGACACCCTGCACTTAAAGAACATTACGTGGCTATCATGCTCGAGGCGCTAGATATTTTCTCTCGAAAGGCGTATAATTTTCATCGCAAAGTGCATCATTTTCTAGGCATAACGTGCAATTATCCTCTACATAAACATTAAGTACGTGGTATTAGAAAATTGTAACTACCTGAAGATCTGGAGGACACTCGTCCATCAACAAGGCATTATCCATTGCAGACGAACGGGTGAACAGTTTCTTGAACCACTTCACTTTTAAGCTCTTTACATAACAACTTCGACCGCGAAAAATGTCCTCCCCAATCCTATATATCTCTTCGATCGTCGAATTTATTCGTTATTCACTTCGAATGGGAAACGAAAATTATTTAGGTGTCGTCGCTGGTCTTTTTAACTCGAAATGTCAAAGGTATCTCTGGCGTGGTGGTGAATCATGTTCGGTGGAGTTTTTCCGGTATGATAGTTCTTGCACTGCGTCAACGCCGGCCGATTGATCGTTCCGGTGGCGTCCAGAACGCGACGTCGCGATGCCATGCGCCTTGAAGCCGGTTCGCTTTCGGACTGAATTCGAAATTTGCTCAAATTGCGAACATAATGATACAGTGACGTAACAAGAGGAGACGATAATGCTACGGCACGACCCTGTTTGTCGAGTTTATTTGCTTGACGATGACAAATATGTTTATACAAAGAGGTTCGCCTATTATGCACGCTTAATTCGTTACGGAGTTACTCCAATGGTGTCACGGGCGATTTACCACTGTTGAAGTATATAAGAAAAGGAATTCTGCATTTTCTGCAGTAGTAAATGTAGATAAACAGACCGTCAGGTCTTTTTGATTTAACTTTAATTTAAGCGCAAGTACATAAATATGGGGTCTAATTAATCGTTTAACAACATTTATTGATATTTAAATGGCCCCTACACACTTAGAAATGCAACATTAATTTCAATTATTTGTATTCAGCGGTCCGATTGGCTCGATGTAGCAACCTTGCGACGGAAAATATCGTATTAGTAGCTGTTAAGCCTGCCCCTGCCAGGCAGGAAGAAAAAGAAAATCTGCTTGGCAGAAAAAAAAGCAAAAAATTAATTTACAAAATCAAGAAGTTCTTTTTTCCAAATAGGCGAATTTTATAACTCAATGAAAAGTTCCATACAAATGAACTTAATAATTAATTAACGAAATAGTACAAAAATTTTTTATTTCAAATTTTTTTAAATATTTTTCAATTCAGGATTGTTAGGACTATATGCTAGGCAATTTTCAACTTCCTATGTCATTAGGGGGCTTTAATATAAGCTAAAATGTTAAAAAATTGAATTTTGTCACGCCCCTTTTTCGTCTTAATTCTCCGCCCACGGGCCAAATATAAAAAATCCGGCTACGTTAGGATTTGGCCTAGGCATTTCACTATCTTCTTCTTCTTCTCGTTAATCCTTATGCCTTTCAACGTCGGATTATTTTTGGATCTTAGGATGATTTAATCCATTCTTTCCATCGTGTCCGGTCTGTACTCATTCTTGTCATTTCTGCTATGGTCTTCCCTCGCTTTCGTCCTAATTCGTTGACTCTGTCAATCCATTTTTTCCTTGGTCTTCCCTTTTTTCTTCTCCCGTTATTTTTGGCTTCTATTATTTTCTTTGTTAAACTCTTTTGTTCCATTCTAATTATGTGGCCGTACCAATTCAGTTGACATTTTTCAATTCTTTTTAGTATATCTTCTTGATTTATCATATTCCTTATCTGTTCGTTTTCTATTCTGTCCATTTTTGTTTTCCCCACGATCTTTCTCAAAAATTTCATTTCCATAGCTGTTATTTTGCTTTCATGTTTTTGCTGTATTGTCCAGGACTCACTTGCGTACATTATTGTGGGGGCCACTACTGCATTGTATACTATCTGTTTGATCTTGGGTTCTATTTCTTTTTTCCAAGGATGGTTTGATTGAGAGCGTAGTATATGTTTGTGGCTTTCCGTCGTCTTTTTGCTATGTCTAGATCAATTTTTCCATCCTTCGATATAATCGTACCTAAATATTCGTATGCGTCGACAATTTCTTCTTGTTTATCGTTTATTTTAATTATTAGATTACTGGCTGGCTCTTTATTATTTATCACCATTAGTTTGCTTTTTTCTACGTTTATTTCCATCTTCATCTTTTCTATTTATTCTGTCCATATTTTTGTTAATTTTTCCATTTTCACATAACTGTCAGCTATTAGTGCCAGATCATCGGCGTACAGTAATGCATCCACAGCTACAGTTTCCAGTCTGTTATATCCTATCAGTGTCTTCACAGTTTCGGTGCGTTTCCTCGTATTTTGCAGGATTCTGTCCATTACTATAATAAATATTAATGGACTTAAGCTGTCTCCTTGTTTTATTCCCACTTGCATTTCAAAATCTGCTGATCTTTTTCCATTCAGTTGTACTATCCCCTAACCTGACAATAAAGACTATTGATTATTTGGCGAATTTTTCTTGGAACCTCTAGTTTCTCTAGACAGATATCTATACTCCCTCTATCTACTGTATCGAAGGCTGCTCGCAAGTCTATGAAATTGAAGTAGATTTCCTCCCCTGTCTCAGTTTTACGTTCAATGATGTTTTTAATTATGTGGATATTATCGTTCGTTTGTTTCCCTTTTCTATAGGCTGCTTGTTCTTCTCCCAGTTTGTCTCCTACTAAATGTGTAAGTCGTTCCGCTATTATTTTGGTATAGACCTTAAAACATACTGTCGATAGGCATATTGCCCTATAGTTTTCGCACTGACTTTGATCGCCTTTCTTATATATGGGAGTGATGAGGTTATTTTCCCAATCCGCAGGAATTGTGTTCGTTCGCCATGACTTACAAAATATGTCAAGGATCCACTCCTTTCCCACCTGTCCGAGCCATTTTACCATTTCCGGTTCTATATTATCCGCACCGCAGGCTTTTCCTGTTTTTTATTCTTTTTAGGGCTTTCTCTACCTCTTCCATATCTCTCTTCAAGTTCTTCATTATATTCATTGCGTGTTCCTGATTCTGGCAATAAATCTGTATGATCTCCTGCATCTGTGAATTTTTCGTGAAGAATTTTTTCCATATTTCAAGTATATCTTCTGTTCTTGTTTTTAGTTCATTCGCGGTATTCCTAATTGGTTTTATTTCTTTCTTTTTCTTTCCATTCATTGATCTTATTAGGTTCCAAAATTTCCTGTTATTTGTTTTATATTCCTCATTAATATCATTTCCAAAATCTTCCCAGCTTTCCTTTTTCGCTTCTTTGATTCTCTTCTTAACTTCATTTCTTATTTTAACATATTTTTGTATTGCTGTTCCTTTGTTAAAACATATTTTCTCCACGCATCTTTCTTCTTTTTGACTTCCTTTTGTATTTCCTTAGTCCATCATTTTGTTCTTTTCTGTTTTTTCCTGTATCTGATTTGACCACATACTTCTAGTGCAGAATTATAAATAATTTCCTTGAAAATTCTCCACGTCTCTTCTAGTGTCATTTCTTCCTGGCCATGTCTCTTTAGTAAATCATTCGTTTTCTGTTGGTATTGTGCTCTTTTCTTCTCGTTTCTTAATTTGTTGATTGCTATTTTATGATACTCAGCTATTTGTTGTTCTGTGTTAATTTGTTCTTGGAGTTCTGCCGTTAGCAATCTGTGTTGAGTTCCCATTTCAGCCTCTTTTTGTGTCTTTATGTTTCGTATATTAGTTTTCATACTTTGGGTATAGACTATGTAGTCTATTATACTCTTCGCGTTTCTCTCTTCCGCGACAAAGGTGTACCTCTCTTCCAGTTTCCACTATCTATCAGCATTTCACTATCTGCATGCCAATTTTCAGCTTTCTAGCCCATCAGTGGGCTTCAAAAAGTTCTGGATAGACAAAAAAGAGGAACACACAAATAAGGAAATTATATATATAGATAGATAGATTAGTTTAAAATAATTTTCCTACAGAGCTCTGACGCGCATAAATTTTGAAATTTACGGAATCAAACTTATATCAGTAGTATCATCAAATCAACGGACAAATGTAACATCAAACTTCGGTGGAAAAGCTGCGGATGGCGCTTCCCCGCTTCCACAATATACCAATCCTTCAGTCTGACTTCTGTTGCTTCCGGGCATCGTGTACGCCCGGTACAGATAGTAAAGTTTGATGTTACAATTTCCGTCCATTTATTATTCCTCAGTAATAAACGTTTGAGGTGTTAAGAACTTTTTATTATTGAAGTGAATACTTCTTAAGGGACACCGAACCAGCTTGAGCGTAAGCGTAAGAACGTAAGCGTAAGAACGTAAGCGTAAGAACGTAATCGTAAGAACGTAAGCGTTAGATTTCGAGAGAGTACATACATAAACATAAAAAAGAATAAAATAAAACATTATACATGAAACCTCCGAAAAATATTTTATACAATCTAATCGTAATGATTTCCGAATCATCCTAATTTAACGTATAAGAACGAATAAAATGAAACATTATACATACCAAAAACACGTGGAACGCAAACGCGATGACCTCCAAGTAAGAAATACGACAATTAATGGGTATTCACTTCACACCATTTTTTTATCATAGTGTTTAACTTCAAGAATCCAAAAATCAATCTTCCGACATATTCATAAAAAATCATGTAATGACGCGTTTAGTATTAACAGGTGAGAGAAAAGGAATATAATGATATACCCAAAATACGATAAACTTTTAGTGGCTAGTGCTACTAAGTGACCTTCAGAGGTTGTACTTCTTCTCGCTATCATTTCCTCTGAGCTTCTCATTTTCTTTTGGGGTTTCTCCGTTTTCCTTTCGTCCACTTGAAATTTATTGTATTTCCATCAATTCGCATTTCATGTCAAATTCGTTATATGTACGTGTTGTGTAAATAATAAGTACTGAGACTGGGAGCGCAGTGTTCGTGTTCGATCGTGCAACACTGGTGACGCCGAATTTGGAGGCGAGGCAGCTGAACTTGTGACATGTGATACGCCATCAGTGCGAGTTGGAACTCGCTTGAATCACGTTGTTTGTCCGTAGTGATTATTTTAGTCAAACAGATTTTGCTTGTGCGTTCTGACAATAAGTGACACGAATTTCGAGCAACGGTGTGACACCAAGCAAGAGTGGGGAAATCAATGATCAAAAGCATACTGATTTGCTTTTTTGGTAGACAGGTAGTCTTTAACCAAAGGGTTAATGAACACTTTTACCGAAAATTTCTGGAAAGAAAATGGGCCTATGATGCGTGTGGGACCAAACATCAAGAAGAAGTGATCCTGGCGATGCGGCTTGTCACACATCAATTGCAGTAGACCGTCTTATTCGCCCGATTTGAGTCCTTGTGACTTTTTCCTCTTCCCGAGATTGAAACAACAGCTCAAGGGACGTCGTTTTGGCGCATTGGACAACATTCAAACGACTGTAACCAATTAGCTGAAGACTGTTCTAGTATCCGAGTTCTAGCACTGCAATGAGGAGTGGAAGAACTGTCACCAGCACTGTATGACTTCCTAATGCAGTTACCTCGGAGCAGACAATGTTGAATTGTAATGTTATTGGAATAAGACAAGTGAAAAAGTCGGTCTCATTAGTTTATTTACACACCTCGTAACCTTCGTCTTACAGTACTTTCGAGAATTTGCCTAACACTTCATTCTTTATTCTCCGCCATTCTTATTTTCGCTTTTCGTTCTTTTCATTGCTTTCTTTTGCTATTACTACCGTAATTTACAGTTACACTAGCTTGAACCCCATACAATTGTTACATTTGGTCCTAGCATTATTATTACAACGTTCATCTTGTGCCACCTTTCACGAAGGAGCAAAATTCCATAGTCTGAATTGGCAAGAAATTGAGAATGAGAATTTCAGCCCAATCTGGTACCTCCTTCTAGGTGTTATCTCTCTTAGGATTAGCGATAGATATGGTAAATTCTTCTCAGTTATGGACCTAGTGACTGAGGGTGACATGCATTTGTTTCGGGCCAAGCTCATATTCTGTGGTCGAATTTCTTTTGTCTGCTTAAATCTCTCCTTCCCTCGATTTTCCCCACAACTATGAGCTGGAGTTGTCGAGACTCTGTGATGCATTGCAGTGCACGTGCTATTTCCATATCCTTTTTCCTTTTCTTTATCAGATCCTTAGTGCCCTTTCAGGTGTCAGATTGGGGTTCCGGTTCTTCTCTTGTCCATTTCTTCCACCCCATCCTGTCTTCTGATAGTCTTTTTAGGTCCTCTAGGGTTTCTCCTTTTTCGATCTGCTCCGTTTAAATCGTTCGAGGGCTTCTTTTTCTTCTATTCTCCCATATCATTTTTTGCTGGTTTTTACTGGTTCATCCTCACCAC
This sequence comes from Chrysina gloriosa, assembly GCA_038088585.1. Taxonomy (NCBI): domain Eukaryota; kingdom Metazoa; phylum Arthropoda; class Insecta; order Coleoptera; family Scarabaeidae; genus Chrysina; species Chrysina gloriosa. The sequence continues at coordinate 19,677,936 of CM076093.1, read as the reverse complement.
ATGCCCCTACCGGTTTAATTTCTTTATTTTAATCTTTTCTATTATCGGTTTCTGGTCTACAATTTTCCTAATTTCATCGTTTCTTACTCTGTCCAGTTTATTTACTGCTACTACCTCTAACATGTTCCACCTCCAATAAATTGATCTTTGTCTCTTGTTTTTTTGTTTATCGTCCAGTTTTAACTTGCGCATGTCCAGGTTGATGGCGTTCCGTATCTATTTTTTTGTATCCCAATATTGTCTTGTTAAGTGCGTAGTAAATTTTTGTAAGTTTGTTTCCCATATTTGCTATTTCCGCATCCAATCTTCCATCGTTCGTCATTACATATTCGTAGGTAGATACTTGTTTTATTACTTTTCCTTTACATTTAATCTGGGTCTACAAATGTTCATGTCTTTGTTTTTTGTTGTTTATCAGTAATTTTGTTTCTCCGTATTTACATACTTCCATTGCCTATCTCGTTAGTTCCAGTTCTTCCAAGCATTTCCATATTTCCTCTCTTATTACTGCGTCTATAGGTGCTTGGAACAGTTTCTCTCCTTCTTCTATCTTTTTTAATATGTATATGTCGTCGTTAGTTTGTCTTCCTGGTCTAAATGCCGTTTGTGTATCTTCAAGTTTTTCTTCTATGTATTCTCTCAATCTTTTCTCTAGCATCTTCGTATATAGCTTGTAACCAGTTTGGACCAAACAGATTGCTCTATACTTGTCACTTTGTTTTTGTTTCCATTTTCTCAGATTTTTCTTCCAACTGGGAGGGATGATCCCCTCGGAATTCCCAAGCCTTTCATTCTGATCCACAACCACTCAAAACTTTCGAACTGCTGGATCAATTAAATGATACAATACGTTGTAAAATTCTCCAACTGCAACATTAACATCTTCCAATTCATCGAAAACCGACCAGTCAACGCCTCCCAATTCAGTTCTAAGTTTAGATAAATCAGCTGTGTGAAGTTATAACGAAGGTTGTCCACCTTCGAATAAGAGATGAATAAACTACATACGCGACAAGGAATCGGGGTCAGTTTAACTCACCAATGAACAAGATTGACTTATCAATCAATATAAGTTCAAGGTTTTCGAAAAATACCTCCAGCATATCGTTACCTAACTCAGGTGGAAAATAAATAATCGAGAGGTAAAACGAAAAAAGTTCAATAGTACATTTACACAAAATCATGTCAATTAATGGAAATAGGAGTGAAGATGTGTCCAATGCTTTATACCCTATAAAGTTAGCAAAAGCAAGCAACAAACCTCCACCCAGAGACTTACCCACAAATCGAATAACATTATAATCAGCTGGAAAGAACCCAGTATTGTAAAATGAGTCAGTGCAAGTTTCAGCTACGAAACCTACTTCATATAAAGATTCACAGTAATTAGGTAAAAATATATATGATTTGGTTCATTTGGATTCATTTGATGCCATTTTACTTGTAACCATAGTTCGCATTCCAACGATTTATGGTGGAATCAATGAGATCCACACATAAATGACTCAGCGCCGTGCATATTTAACGTTTAGACTTCCTCTGTATACAAAAGTCGAATTGATTACAATCATCAACGTGAGAAAAACAAGCGAAGCGCTGGAAAAGTAGTCCATAGATCACGATCGAACATAAATATCGTAAAGCTCTCTCTATCGGAGAAGATCTTTCACACGACTTCTAACATATGTTGAATACAATCACCCACACATACCGCGTTGCAGCAACTCAAACACGAAAAGATATTCACTTAATTTATATGCTGCTGCCGTAATGTTAGGTGGTTGACGTCACAAAACTAGACATCGTATTCGATTTACATCGAAACTTCGTCGTTCCGTCCAGAGTTGTATTTATTGTATACGACATCGGTATAGAAATATGAATTATGCGATTATTATACGTGCTTAATCCACGTGTATGGTACCTTGTCTAAGTTACGTAAACGCCAGGAATACATATTTAGGACCTGAACAGGTGTTTGTGGACGATAATTCGTATAATCATCTCGGACAACTGTACAAAAGCGCCTGGTGTGTCGATTAGAAAGAGAAAAATCTTTTGCCTCGTGGAAATTCGTTCAGTATCCGGATGGAAAAACGCGTCTTTGGAGTTTACTGATCTTTTGTATTATATGCTTATTAATGCAGTATTATAAAAACAAGTTAGTGAGAAAAGGTTCCATTTCCAGCATTGTAGTATTTCGCGTGCGTATACATACAAAGCGTATGTTATTATCGACCTTGCGAAATTTCAGGGAATGCACGATTTGAAGCATGTTTCATAACGCACAATTTTTTGTAATTGCGGCTTAACTAAAAAAAAAAAGGAGGAAACCATGTATTTACGTGTGCGAAATACGAAGTGCCCATATTAACCTTCCTATACTCACGTCAAAATGAAAGACGTATACTATACTATATAAGTCGGTCTCACAGACCGTATGCGTGAGTATAGGAAGGTTAACAATAAATAGTACCAATTCAAGTAGGCGGTGGTTGTATTAGGGTCAACCATCTACACAAAAAAATCAACTCTACGTATTAGAACCGTTTGTGACTCATAATGCTCTTGGCGTCTTGCTTTAATTGCCAACTTTTACTTCTACCCAATAAGGATTACAACTATCCAATTAAGTTGTTTACATAATCCGTAAAAGTTGTCTTTAGCACGTTGCAAATTATGTTTTTGCACTTCCTTAAGTGCGTCTTTTCTTGCTGGCAAATGACCGTGGAAGGATACAGAATAGGAAGAATAGGAAACTTCAATATCCTGTGTTTTGCTGATGACGTAATCTTACTAACGAGGACAAATAACCAGCAGAAAATCTGTAATAAACAGATTGAACTAACTAGGAATTTCGGAAGTAGAACGCAATCTTCACCCGGAAACACTTATGGAGACAAAATAACTATATCGACACATCCTCACCGATGTTCTCAGAAGTCCTAATGGAAATATACACGGTTAAAAAGCGAATAAAGTCAAGAATATCTTATCAAAAGATGGAAATGCCACTAGTATCGAAAGTGAAGACAATTTATTGCAAGGCCACTCATGGCCAACACATTCGGAAACACGTTATAAAAAAATAGAATAAGAAGGGGTAAAGTTGAGAATCTAGTAACATGTGGAGGACGTAATATTTTGAAACTGAATTCCAAACTAGATGGTAACGTCCATAATTAAACAATAATTGCTCACAGACACGGCATACAAATCAAACGATAACCTCTTAGCACACTATCGGCCCATTTCAAAAATGCAAAATACACAACCTCAAAATTAAGCGTCAACCCTCTCGCATACCGCCGCCATACTTCCAAACTACAAAAATGCATCACAACTTTGAAGACCTTTTAACACACAATCGTCCAAACCTCCACCAAACCACCAAGAGAAAATGGACAGCACCGAAATAACCACTACAAATCATCTCAGCACTCAATAGTAGAACAGATTTCCACAATGAATAACTTAGTATCCAAAGTGGGCAACCGGACGGGTCCCGGATGAACATTTCTATTTTTGACCGTGTCTTTTCCTTTTCTGCCAATTTGGTGGTTTAACCAAATCAGATATTTTTATTGCTATGACCCATCTTCGAAGTAGTACGAAGGGTGAAGATATTCGGCTTAGTCTTGTATGGGTTATGTGCTGTATGAGCAACCGGACGTGTCCTGGGTGAACATTTCTGCTTTCCACCATATCTTTTCCTTTTCTGACAATTTGGTCATTGGTGGTTTAACCAAATCAGTTATTTTTATTGCTATGGCCCATATTCGAAGTAGTATGAAGGCTGAATATATTCAGCTTAGTTTTGTATAGATTATGTGCTGTGTGAGCAACCGGAAATGTTCTAGATGAACATTTCTGTTATCGACCATATCTTTTCCTTTTCTGCCAATTTGGTCGTTGGTGGTTTAACTAAATCAGATATTTTTATTGCTATGACCAATCTTCGAAGTAATATGAAGGTTGAAGATATTCAGCTTGGTCTCGTATAGGTTATGTGTTGTATGAGCAACCGAACGTGTCCTGGGTGAACATTTCTATTTTTGACCGTGTCTTTTCCCTTTCGGCCAATTTAGTTGTTGATGGTTTAACCAAATCAGATATTTTTATTGTTATGACCCATCTTCGAAGTAATATGAAGTTTGAAGATATTCAGCTTAGTCTTGTATGGGTTATGTGCTATATGAGCAACCGGGCGTGTCCTGGGTGAACATTTCTGTTTTCCACCATATCTTTTCCTTTTCTGCCAATTTGGTCATTGGTGGTTTAACCAAATCAGTTATTTTTATTGCTATGGCCCATATTCGAAGTATTATGAAGGCTGAATATATTCAGCTTAGTTTTGTATAGGTTATGTGCTGCGTGAGCAACCGGAAATGTCCTGGATGAACATTTCTGTTATCGACCATATCTTTTCCTTTTCTGCCAATTTGGTCGTTGGTGGTTTAACTAAATCAGATATTTTTATTGCTATGACCAATCTTCGAAGTAATATGAAGGTTGAAGATATTCAGCTTGGTCTCGTATAGGTTATGTGTTGTATGAGCAACCGAACGTGTCCTGGGTGAACATTTCTATTTTTGACCGTGTCTTTTCCCTTTCGGCCAATTTGGTTGTTGATGGTTTAACCAAATCAGATATTTTTATTGCTATGACCCATCTTCGAAGTAATATGAAGTTTGAAGATATTCAGCTTAGTCTTGTATGGGTTATGTGCTGTATGAGCAACCGGACGTGTCCTGGGTGAACATTTCTGTTTTCCACCATATCTTTTCCATTTCTGCCAATTTGGTCATTGGTGGTTTAACCAAATCAGTTATTTTTATTGCTATGGCCCATATTCGAAGTAGTATGAAGGCTGAATATATTCAGCTTAGTTTTGTATAGGTTATGTGCTGTGTGAGCAACCGGAAATGTCCTGGATGAACATTTCTGTTATCGACCATATCTTTCCCTTTTCTGCCAATTTGGTCGTTGGTGGTTTAACCAAATCAAATATTTTTATTGCTATGACCCATCTTCGAAGTAATATGAAGTTTGAAGATATTCAGCTTAGTCTTGTATGGGTTATGTGCTGTATGAGCAACCGGACGTGTCCTGGGTGAACATTTCTGTTTTCCACCATATCTTTTCCATTTCTGCCAATTTGGTCGTTGGTGGTTTAACCAAATCAAATATTTTTATTGCTATGACCCATCTTCGAAGTAGTATGAAGGCTGAAGATATTCAGCTTAGGTTTGTATAGATTATGCGCTATGTGAGCAACCGGAAATGTCCGAGATTAGATAAAAACCTTAAATGTGAACATTTTTATTTTCTAAGATTTTCTACGCTGCCTTTTATCTTCCTGCAAATTTGATCATTTGTAGTTATCTGGCGTCCTTTGTTGCAAAGATTCCATCTCCAGCTAAACAAGAATTTTGTATTGTTACGGCCTATCTTGAGAATAGTATGCAGGCTGAAGAAAGCACGAGATATTCTGTTTAATTTTGTATAGGTTATTCGCAGAGCTAGTAAGCGGAAGTCTCCGAGCTTGACAATATTAAAGACACTAAACATGAAGATTTTTGTCTTCTAAAATTTTCGACCCTATCTTTTCCCCTTCTCCCAATTTGGTCATTTAATGTTTATCTGGCGTCTTTTGTTGCAACGACCCCGTCTACAAAAATTTTACTGTTATGGCCTATTTTCACAATAACATTTGAATTGAAGAACGCACGAGATATTCCGCTTAGTCTTCTATAAGTTATTAGCAAAGTGAGCAACCGGAAATGTCCGAGTTTGGCAGTACTAAAGACCCTAAATATGAACATTCTTGCCATCTAAGATTTTCGACCCTATCTTTTCCCTTTCTGCCAATTTGGTAATTTGTTGTTTACCTGACGTCTTTGATAGCAAAGATGCTGTCTACAACTATACAAGATATTTTTATTTTTATGACCGCAAGCAAATTGAAGATAGCGCGAGATATTCAGTTTAGTTGTGAAATTTTACTACTACCAACAATTCAATCTTACCAATTATAAATTTCAGATCACGTGACGTATTGACTTCATAATGGGATAAGAAATAATTAAAAAAATGATGAATAAACAAACAAATTTTAAGAAAACAATGGAAGCCACTTCCAAGCTGAAACAAAACTGTTTTAACTTCGGTTTTCAGTAGTATTCCATTGAGGAATAAGTATCTAATTGTAACTTTGTAAGCCAAGGTATCATCGAGGTGAAGGCAGACAGTAATAAAGTTAAGTAAGTCCAGAAGGCATACGAGATCAATGGAAGTCACTTTCAAACTCAAAAAACATTGTTTTAACTTTCGTGCTTTTAGCAATATTCCGTAGAGGAATAATTATCCAATTTTGAGTAAGTCAAGGCATCCTCGAGCTCAAGGTGGATACTAGTAAAGTTAAGTTTGTCCAGAAGTCATAATAGAACGATGGAAGCCACTTCCTAGCTCAAGCAAATTGTTTTAACTTTGGCGTTTTCAGAAGTATTTCATAGAGGAATAAGTATCTAATTGTACGTAAACTAAGATATCATCGAGGTCAAAGTGGACAGTAATAAAGTCAAGTAGGTTCAGAAGTCATCCGATGTAAAGATATTTTCTTGTAAAGCAAGATATGGGTCAGGAAACAAATCATAAGAGAAGGATGCAAAGTCAAATGAGGATATGCAAAACGAAGATTTTAGGTTTTTCGGAATGGGACCAGCAGTAGGTTAAGAACCACATGTCAAACCAAAAAAGCCGTATCGTCTACATTCTCCATCAAAATAAAAAGAATGAAAATATAAGCGAATAACTATCGTTATCAGATCAAAACTCAACAAAACCAAAAAAACATACAAAGTAGAAGAACTTCACCAACAATAAGACATGAGCAAGTCAAAATACGATCTTTTTCTAAATTACGTGTCCGATGCTGCTATTGTGAAAGGCGATATGCATTTATTACTAAAACAATAAGAAATTTCTTTGTAACTTCTGAACCAACTGAACCAAGAAGATGCATATGATAAGAAAGAATATTTTTTACATTATCATTCTGACGAGTTTTAGCTTAAAGTGATACCTAAAACCCTCAAACAAACATATCGTGCAATGTATAGTTGAATGGCTAACACTTATGTAAGTACATTCCATTTTGACGCAGAAGATCTCGCCGTCGAAACTTGATCGAAGAAGTTCATCTTGATATCAGGCAGGTCGTAACGATTTTTATCAGTTCGTAATGACAAAGGCGTCTATGTTTCGAAGTATCCAATGTCATCTATTTCATCCAAATCGCTATCGACTTGTGCTTGTCCTACCGCTAAATCGAATTCCTACAATTTACTGTCGTTTTACCTTGATTGATAGAAACTTGGATATTGCTCGAAAAGCTAGTTACTTTCTTAATCCCGTACGCGCAGATAAACTTTTATCACAGTAAATTAGCGTAGGAAGCCATAATTGGCTGCCTATTTCCTATTAAATTGCCGATCCGTCGAAGCATGCGTGTTTTCTAGTAATTACGGTTGTTACTAATTGATTTTATGTCACGATTTAATCGCGTATAATTAAACCTGATTGGATAAACCTAGATGTCACGTCGTTAGTACGCTTATAAATCATTTCTAAAAATATGAATGAAGGAATGTATGTAACTGTCTAAACATTTCATCGTTTGTTGCGATTTTGAGATGATGGTATTTTAGTACCTATTCCAAATTCCAGATTTTCTTAGAAAATTGAAGGTAAGATCGAAATAATAGGGGTTCTGTAATCAATTTCGAGTTTAACGACGACGTACCACGTAATAGTATGTGCCATATGTCCCGATGAGAAGCCCCAATTAGAAGAAAGCCAGTACGAAATGTTCACTCCTGATTAATTCAATGCAACTTTCGCCCCTAATTAAGTAGCTCCTAGGACTGTTCTTACTACGTGGTAAGTCGTTGCAGAGTTCCCGATTTGGACGCAAATCACTATCGGGAGTATTTTTGTACAGGGAGTAGTTGTTTTTAAGACGGGAATTGCCCATTGTCTAATTAGATAATTACACGAGAACTGGGAAATTCATGTATCTATTGAATGAAAATTTGTCAATATACGTATGTAAAGGTACAGGTTTAGCATTCCCGACTTTGGACATGATTAGAGGTTCGTAATAGTAGCTATCTGTAGCGGTCATTATGATTAAAATAATAATAATAATATTTTTATTACCAACAGGATAAATCCCAATTACAGGTAACAATAAAATTACAGCGCGACTATCGTAAAATATACAAATACAACGCTAATATCCGAAAATTATACAAACATAATAAAAATAAATAGACCAAGCTCAAATCAAAAAAAAATATGATATAAGTTTGTTGTCCGGTGCGAAATTAGTTAAAATTATTTCCTCGGGGTCTCGCATAATAAAAGTGTGATTAATCAAACGCAATAGTACATGAAGTGACGTTTCGCTATTTATGGTATATCATCGTCAGACTGAAATTAAACAATCAAAGACGCATTGTGACGATTCTTGGATTGTTTAATAATTGCGTTTAATCACCCTTTACTGTTAGACACCCCGAAGAAACAAGTTTAATTATTATTAATTAATTAAAGTGGCGTGTGAATATTACAAAAAGAATTACCGCACGTTGAGTTAAGAAACTGTACATTTATACCGAAAAGATATAATTGTCGTTATGGTGCTAAAAGTTTTGTTGACTGTAATTTTTAACTTTGGTAAAATCCTAAACGGGAAAAATTGCATGTGTTTCGAGTGAAAATAAATTAGTTCACCAAAAGCAAAAAAGGTATTATTATAGCTAACACTGTTAAGACATATGTACTATCAAGGTCACCTTACGATACTGCTGTAGAACCTCCTCTGTATTTATCGCAAGAGCGCGCAGAAATTGCAGCAATCGAAAAATGTTAGAGAATCAATCTACTACTTGTGCTAAAAAGTAAACCCAACTTTCCAAAAAATCAGAGAAATTGGTAACATTACTTGTACCCCTTTTGTCGTCGAAACCAGCACCTTTGGAGGGAATCTTGTCAAGTATGTTTCTTCCATTAGAAGCAGCACTATTATACTAAAATACGCAGTGTGTTTGGTGAAAAATTTACACATTGTTCTAAAAGCATAGGTTGATGAATATTTTCCTTTTATTGAAATTTACGAGCGATTGATGCCATTTCAAAGTGGAAGCTTGCGGGCGATAAAAAATTATGTTGTCCAAAACTGGGTAATAAAGAAGAGGAACATGAACAACAAAGGACAACACAAATAAACCAAGATCATTCAGAAACTAATGATCAGAAGATAGAATAACCAACAGAACCGAAGAAGTAATGAAAGAAGTTAGAAATAATAAAGCTGCGGGGGAGAAAATGGGATCCCAGCTGGAATTCTAAAAACGGAGGAAAACAATTTGAAACAACGCTCCATCGCTAAATACGAACGTCGAGAAAAAGGCAATACCAGAACGGTGGAATTGTACTATTATATGCACAATCTTCAAAAAGAGAGACAAAACACACTGTAGAAATTAAAGAAGAATTGTCCTACTTGATATAGCATTAAATCTGCTGGAAAGGATCGAAGAATGGAGAAAATATATGTGGACTAAGTGGTAAGAGAATATCACGTAGGATTTAGAGCAAGAAGATCAATCTCTAGATCTTTATATTGAGAAACGTGCTTTTTCTCACTGATAGACTTAAAATAGACGTACCACAACATTTCACGGAAAAAGCTTTATGAAACGATGGGAAAACTGAGGATACTAAAAAAACTGATAAACCTGGAGAAAATGACTAATTAGTACGAATGCTGAAATAACACGAGAAGGTAGCCTTTCAGACCATTTTTTCTTCGTTAAAATAGGATTAAAGCAATGCAATCCACTGTCAACTGATCTCTTTAACCTGATCTTAGAGGCAGTAATCAAAGAAAAGGAAAATCCAAATGACGGGTTTAATATACCACTACAAATAGCAGCGTTTAGCATACGCAGATGACATCGTCTTTTAACAAAATCTAAGTGATATTCAGAAAATTGGAAGGAAAGTCGAGGAAATACGGGCTGACAGTGAATGAAGAACAATCGATGTATATGGAAACGCGAACAGAAGTCTCAGAAGAGAAAATAAACATATGAAATTTAAAACAAAAGAAAAATAATATAACATCGAGAAAGTCGAAAAATTTGTATATCTTGAAGTAGCAGTAACAAATAAAGCAGAAAAATGAAAAAAATAGAGAGAAGGACAAGAAAGCAGAACGTTAGAATCTCCAACAACCGTCCAGAAAGTAAAAAATATATCAAAAGCAATGAAAATACGAACGCATGAAACAATTGTAAGACCAGTGGTGTTATATGCAAGCGAAACCTGGCTAATGATCAAACAAGAAGAAAAGAAATTAGTGCTTTGGGGATCGGGGAAAATATAAGGAGGAATTACCATAATTGAACAAGTGTGGCGAAGAAGGACGGGCCAAGATGTAATGAATATTTACGGAAAACCAAAAATCATTAGCAAAATCTGAGCACAAAGCAAGATGATTAGGATCACTCGAATCCCTGAGCAGGGACATGTGTTAAGAATGTCAGACAGGGGTGAAGGAGGAAGAACGAGAAAAGGATGATCGAAGAAGAGATTCCTGGAAGAAGTTAAAACAGATTTAAAATAAGTGAGAATGAAATCCTAGAGAGAGACAAGAGAGGACCAGAAGCATCAGAAACAAGAAACCTATTAAGCAGGAAGCCCTAAATATTATTACTATGAAAAGTGGGCTGAGCAATGTTAAAAGTGCACTCCTGGGGTAAATTTTTACCCCCTCCCCTTAAGTATTTTCGTCGATAACTTTATAACTGTCTCACCGTTCTTGTTCTGCGTTTGTTTTGAATATATTCCATTCTTGTTAAAAAAATATTGAATAAAACATGGTTTTGGTTCCATTAAGAAAAAACTCACTGTTTTAAGCATGTGTTATTTTTCAAAATATAAGCAATTGTAATGGGGTAAAAATTTACCCCACGAAAGCACCAACGTTGCCCAAACATAGCGAAAATAGTTAAGGGTTAATACCAATGTGTGTGATCACATCGAAAAACAAAACGAAGTAATACATGGAATGAATTAGGGATGAATTCTTTCTTACCCATCGTCAGACAACACAAATTTCTCTATTCTGCTCAGCTTGTAGTCAGTTCTTATCGAATACATCTTTGATATGGCTCCACTGTCCTTTTTATGGTCCACCCACGCTTGATTTGGATACCCAATTTCATCGTGGGAGTCTGGGCGTTTCTTTCTGTTCAACTTCACTTTTCTCTCTGTAACCTTCGTACGACTCATAATTCCTATTGGTTTGGCAACTAAGCAATTATGGATTCCCCGCAGGACATCCGATAAGAATAAAAAGTGCTACCCAAAAGGAAATAATTCATCATTCATAAATTCATAAATTAAATTCGCAGTTCGTTTCCTCCAAGTTTTCCAACGATCACGACTCGTGTGGTTACTATGACGCAGATGTTGAGCGAATTTGGATGTTCGATAATTATTATGCGTATTTAGCACGTTGTGGCTTTTTCTCTTCACACATTCAAATTTTTGAATGATTGAAACGATTTCAAAAAGGTTGTGCGACGGTTGGAAAGAAAGTATAATCGTCTTGGTAGATAAAGTGATTTTACTGAAGAAAATCCAAAACCTTTAATAACATTTATTTAGTCGTTGATTCCTAAATCAATACTGTATAATAGTGTTTTTCAACCTTTTCGTACTTACTACAGGTTCTTAGCCCATACAAGTTGAGAGTCATGCAGGTTGAGAATCGCTGCTTTATAATATCGAAACTTCGTCCTTCGAAGTATTTCCTAAAGACGCAGTTACAAACAGAGAAACATTTCCCCCGTCGAGAGGAAAGAAGTTTCCCTCGTGCAAATTAAAATCGATAATCCTGACGCCAAACATCTAAGTCTGACGTTTCCCCTATTTTCAAGGGTGAAAAACTGCCGAATCAATACGTCGTTGATTCACGCATGACGTAAACCCTTAGATTCTGTTGACATAGGTCTTATATATGCGGCCAGACTCAGGTAGCGATGATGGCGTAATACGCGAGGAAATGAAAAATATGGCGCTCCGCCCGGTAGCGGTGAAGTTATTTCAGTAAATTTACGATTTTGCATAGTATATCGAATGCCTGGAGACACCGCCATATTTTAACAAGGTCTACTTGTTGCGTTTTGCACGCGTTGTTGGATGCGGGGAATGTAAACGTTATCTGGCGATGCTCAAGACCCAAATCGTAAACGTTCCTTTTCGATTTCGCATCTAATAGCGCGTGGGAAAAATAAAATTTTTAAGATATCGCGAAGATAGTCTAGACTGAAAACATTTCTATCCACTTAACTAATTGAAAAAGAAATACAACGAAAATAAAATCGTAAACTTGAAACCTTAAAGCGTTCACGTTTCCTCATGAATTTCTTATGGATCATATACGAGCATCTAATTTTTATGTACGACTTACCTCCTCTAGAATTTGATGTCTGTGCATTCCTGCTGGTCTCTGGTGAGCTGCAGCAGCCGTTGCCGCGAACGCTCCTGCAGCTTTACGAGACATGCATTGCCCCATGGGAGAACAAGACTCCGTTGATTATGGCCGAACCTGCGGAGATATGAAATTATAAATAAAAAGAAAAAGAAAAATACGACACAACACAACAGAAAATTTGACGGACAGCAATTCCACATACAAGGGATGTTTCCCAAGCACCGATAATTTGTATATTACTTTTGTATTGGTCAATTTTCATCAAAGTTACAATGTTATCTTTCAATATAATCTCCATTTAATTGACTTCACTTATCCGAACGTGAAACTGATTTTTTAAAGCAAACTTAAACTCCTTTTTCGGAGTGTCTGCAATCCACCTATTTATAGCAAGCCTTACTTCATTGAAGCTCTCAAATCGAACACTCCAACACCTTAAATACAAAAATAAACAATAAAAAATCACCAGGTGCCACATCTAGCGAATGGGGTGGATGTGAAAGCAATTCCCAGTGTAATTCGTTTAAAACATGCTTCGTTCTTAGTACGGTATGGGACCTTACATAGTCTTGTTGGAACAACAGGCGCTTATGCAACTTCCCAAGCCGTTTCTTGCAAAGCGACTGCGACAATGGTGCAGATACAAGATTAGAATAATATTCTGAATTGCCTTACGGTAGATAATCCATAAAAATAATCCCTTCGTAATGACATAATGCAGTAACCATTACTTTTCCAGCCGACGAAGCTACACGTGCTTTAAGCGTATGACCTTCTTCTGGTTTGCGCCGTTCTTTCGACTTATTCTTGATCTCAGGATTGAAGTAAGCTATTTTATCACTAGCTATTATTCATTGCCAGAGTTGGTCAGCACAAAGCGCTAAAAGCTCCTGAAGTTGGCGGCGTGTGTCGGTCCTAGTGATGGGTCGTTATTGAACTATCTGTTATTTTAGAACGATTCTCGATCCAGAACGGTTGCAACTGCTATCTCGCTGTGCAAAGAACGGTTCCTGTCGGACGGTACGCGGTTGAAGAAGAAATTCCACATCATCGACTTCTTTCCTATTAAATATTTCTCCATGATGATTATTTTGCCTGGGAAACTTCCGGATGCATGAATTGTGATTACTTGATGATTGTTCCTATTTCCTAACTATAAAGCTGTTGCTCGATGGATCAGCTACAGATTGTAGCAAACGAATGTGTCCACAATGAAAACGGACTTAAATGTTTTTGTTATATTTATTTTACAGCATGTGTATAAATTAGCGTTGAATCGTGAGAAAAGAAAACTGTATAGGAACTTCTAACGAAAAACTTAATGTACGTAGGATACAGTTACATCATCAATACACAATCATATAACTCGGGGAATCACCAAGATGTTAGAACTAGTGATGGGAAAGTATAACGTCGAGGAAAAACAAACTATATATCAAATCACGCAAAGGCCGCCAAAGGCGATGTACGCATGACATATTTTATTGATTTTATGATGCGTTATCAAATAGAACTGTCGAGTACGAAACAATTAATGTAACCGTTATTTCAAAATAACGAGAACGGTTGGAACTGTTCTTTTAAAAGAACGGGTTTTTCCCATCACTAGTCGGTCCTATTGAGTTTTTGTTTCAATCCCAGCAGCTTTAGTACCTAGCGGGTTGAAACTTTGTTCACCACCAAACGCCTAAAATCTCATGAACCTGTCGCGTACTTATTCCTTCAGTAGCACCAATTTCACGAATAGTTATTCGCCATTAATCTTTCAGTAGATTCTCCACCGTAGCAACGTTTCTTTCACTTGTAGAGGTGGTCAGTCGTCCACTGCACGGATTATCTCTTAGTGATGGTTTGGCAGTTTTAAAACGATCCCTTTAATATGCTGTACTTTTAGATTCTGCAGACTCTTCAAACACATCTTGTATACGTTGGATGATTTCCGAAGGTTTGTGCACCCCCTTAAATAAAAGGAAATGATAGCGCTCTGTGATTTAATCACGTCTTCCATGATTGCCAAATTAGCGCTAGAGAAATACGTCTGTGTCAGTCAAGTAGCTGAAGTACACTGAACAATATTGCACTGAACGGCTGCGTAAATTTGTCAAGAGTTGTCTATAACAATAGCGTGACCTATCAAATTTACGCAATTGAACTAGGGCCAAATTCCTAGAACATTCGAAAACATCCCTCGTACCTACATATGTAGGCACTTGATTCTCCTCAAGAAATCAAATCCGTTTTTGCAAACTTTCAACGTACGTGACCTAGAAAGGAAGTTCAATATCGATACCCCTCAGGGTATCTCGTTTGCATACTGTAATCAAATGACAAATTTCCATTAATGTTTAGCTTGAACAAGGAAAAATCAGCCAGCGTAATAAATTTGCGGATTAGAAATCTCTTCATATTCCTACCAATAGACGTCCAGAAATCTGACAATTAATCAAACTTAGCATATGGCAAACGCTTGCGGTTTATCCTCCAAAGTAAAACTTCCGAACGGAGCCGCCTGATTAATTAAAGCTAGGTGCTTATTTTACGACCGCCGCCGTTTAGCGAAGTGTTATTTTCACAAACGTCGTGTATTTTACTTTTACTTTCGCATTATCGTATCGATCAAAACGACGGTGACACGTTCCGGGATAATTTTATCTGCTGTTAGCTCTTTGGCAAACATAAAACATATACTTAACGCATGCAGTACACTCATAATCACAGGAAGGATTCCATTTTTAGGTTGGAAATATATTTATACATACACTACCCTCCATATACATGGGAACGATAGCTACGATAGTATAAAAACGAGCGATGTTCATCAGAAAGGATCTAATTAATATTTATGTACGTTGTATATAGGGCTAATTATCACAAAATGTTTGTAGGTATATTTAAAATGTGTACGCGGTTCCACCAATTTTACGAGACATTTCTTTATTGCAATGTGATTAAGGCTTTATTGCATATTACAGTTATTCATACTTTATACAAATGCTTTGCTTGAATCCATATCTTGCCCCGTATTAGCATATGCTGATGACATAAAGATCTTCGCAAATATAGAAACTTGGGATGCCATTCTGCTTTTACAGCATAATTTGAATATAATTTCTGATTGGTCCTCTAAATCTTCGTTAAAACTGGATGATAATAAATACTTCGGTATTGCTTACACCAGAAAAATAAAATATATTGATTCAGTATACATTATCAATGACCAAACATTAACAACACGTTGAACAAATTTAGGATCTTGGAATCCTGTTTGATTCCGGTCAAAGCTTCTCACAGCAGATAATGAATTTGTGTGTCTCTGCTTCCAAAATGCTGGGATTCGTTTTTCGCATTTCCAAATATTTTAATAATTATGTTCGTCTAAAAACTTTATTCTTCGCTTTTATCGTCACTAAACTTGAATATGCTTCACAACTTTGGTCCCCACACTATATTTAACTTCAATTCACTCTTGAAAAAGTACAGAGAAGATTTTTGGAGTTTCTCTCTCTAAAATTGGACGGACTGTATCCTCAACGAGGCATTAACTATGGTTCACTACTGGATAGGCATTCATTTGACTCACTTCATCATCGCCGTGAAACTCACGGGACGCGTTTTCTTTGGAAACTGGTGCACGGATTTATTAATACTTCCAGCCCTCCTGAAAATTTAAATTTCCATAACCTAAGGACTTCATCGAGCTATACATCAACGTTTGCGTTTCCATTTCCAAGGACAAATTTGCTGGAGAAGTCCCCACTAACAGCAATGTATAAATGTGCGAGTTTATATTACAGCGATATACTTTGGAACAACATCAATCAAATATAATAATAAGAATGTTTATTTGTTTTTATATTACCTACATTAGATAAGATATTGTTTTAGTATGTATATGTTACTTTAGTTTGTGCTGTAATTGGTTCATAACTGTTAGACAATAAATGATGATGATTATTAGTATAATTATAGTGATTATTACAAACAGGTTGTTTATTGCGGCCAAATCAGACAATAAACCGTACGCAATGTAATTTTTAAGCCGAAAGTATTATCTTTGAAGGATTTATTATTACTTCTTGAAAATAGACATGATACAAGTATTGAAATGTATTACAAAAGCCAGGTAAATTTGTTTCTCTTCAGTTTGCTTCTCACCTGAAATAACGCATATTGTAAATAGAGGTAGACAAATGTCACTTACGCTTATTACCGATCATCGTCGATTAAAGGAAGCCGGACATGTTGGACGTGTGGCAGTAAAGAAGGTATCGTTGCGGAAGAAAAATAAGAAACAGGTGTTAGACTGGGCAAAAGAACGGAAAAATTGGACAATCGAGGACTTGAAACGCGTTCTGTGGACTGATTCAAGTTCGAGATTTTCAGTTCTCAGAGGCGAGTTTATGTTCGACGACGTTCGTTTGAAGAAATATTGGAGGAGTGTTTAAGTCCTACAGGGAAACGCGGAGGTAATGATGTAGAAACAACCAAGTTGAAGATTTCCTCAAGATAGAGGGGAAACTAGTGAACGAAAAATATATGGAAATATTGAATGTCAATGCAGTTCCATCTGGACGACGTCTATGTAAAAGCGGATTCACATTTCAAGAAGACAACGATCCCAAACACTCAACCAGAATATGTAGAAATTATTTAACCCAATAAGAAGGAAACGGATTAATAAAAAGAGTGATTTGGCCTCCGCAATCTTTGGATTTGTCCCTCATAAAGTTTATTTGGAACCAACTAGATCCTGAAGTAAAACCTATGAATCTGGTGGATGCAAATTGCTTATGGGAAAGACCGCAAGAAGCGTGGTGAGCAATGCCTCCAGGATTACTAGATTCTTATATGGAAAGAACGCCGAAAGTGTGCCGTCCGTTATTTGAGCAAAAAGCGGACTTTTGGACGAAAGGCTTAAAGTTTAAAAAAATTAGTGTTAGCATAATAAATATTTTATAAATCCACTGTAAGCTAATCATTTCCATGATATTACATATATTATCAAATCATCCTGGCATCATTGTATCCCTGTATGCTATATATATATATATATATATATATACGGGGGAGGGGTGCGTTTATGTTAAAAATGCAGTGTGGGAATACATAGGACTACAAAATTCTTGAATTTCATTATTGAACCGTCGTTCGCACAAAAAATGAAGCAAGCAGCGAAAAGCATAGTAATCGGATTGTGCTTGACCTATTTAATTATTTTATCTAAGACCAATTTATTTGTTTTAATTCTTTGGCAATGATGGACATCACCGAAACAATAAGAAAGGAGCAATCTAATGAAATCTGTGAAACAAGCGTTTTTAATATTACGTATATTGAAGAAGTAAAACCATGTTTCACCAAGAACCAACTGCTACATCCATCAACAAGATTAAATTGGATCATTCCAATCTTTCATAAATCCCATAAATCGTAGGTGTTGGATGTAGATTTATTTTTGTATGCTGTATGATCCGATCTAATCTGAAAATTTGGCAAATTCGTCTCTATTTTACGAGGAATGTTCTCTTTGTGTTGAAGCCTTTCAGCAGTCCATGATATTTTCCGACAAACTTTGACTTTCTGACTTAGTTATAAATTATGGCTATTTGCATCACCATAAATGGAGTCTTACAACTTGTGGTGCTTGACTTGCGAGAGACAGTCACTTTGAAGTAGTACTCTGAACAATTCCTTCCGCAAATCGCAGAGGGCTCAATACCTTTCTCAAGTCACAGAAAGACTCAATACCATCCATCCAAGAACTAAACCAGAGAATTACTTTTCCTACCATGACAACGCTCCATTGGTCAAATATTCGTGTCCAAGGCCCAGCCCCAAGCTGCAGTGGGTTTCCAAGTTCTTCATTACCCTCGAGCTCTGATTCAGGATTTGCAACTATGCCTGGCTTGCACAAGTAAAGGCCGGACTGAAAGCAAGTTCCTACAGATAAAGAGATCCTGCAGACGTGGGATGACAAAAACGTCCAGCTGTCAAAAAGCACGCACAACAATAGTTTATTGACTGGTTTCAACGCATACAGAAGCACAGAGTACGATGGAAATTGCTTCCTAATCTCCTTTATGGTCCTGGTTTAAGTCTAAATGATTTCTGTTCGTTTCTATTTGTTATAAATAAAATGCGAGAAATCCGTTCTTCAACAGTTGTAGACGCCGTTGCAGCATTAAGAAGTCAACAGTTTATGTTATATAAAAGATGTTTTCTCTCCGCTGAGCCCCTCCAGTAGACCATCACGTATTTCAACAAGTTTTTTTCTCCAATTTTAAGCTATTTTTACATATTTAATAACAGTGACAGTTGACAAATATACTTTAATATCTTTAAAATGCATAAGTTTAACCTGATCCTCTGCAAACAAAAATTATAGAATTGCTTAAAGAGCAGTAAACAGTCGAGTATTTGGTGACAAATTGTTTTCATTAGCGGTGTTACATTATATTTCAACGCGGCCAACTTTCCTTAAATGACAATTTTCGAGTTACTAACTATAAGCCAAAAGAGACAACTACCGAAAAAATATTAATCTTATTCGGAACATAATTAAAGAGGACCAACATGTCACTACAAGGAGTTTTCTCTCTACTCTAAAAATTGATGTGGTAGTAATTAGCACCATTTTACACAAGCATTTGAAGGCACATAAGCTATCCGTTGAATTCCGCACAATTTGATCCTGCGTCGAAATAAAGATCGTGTGAAATGGTGCAAAGCCCCGTTAGATTCCTCTGAAAATGGGTTGTCTCGCTACGATCCCGAAAAGAAGCAACGATCGTAAGTTTAGGTCTTTTCGCGAAAAACCCGAGACCAGAAATTTTGAACTACTGGACATGCTTCCACTGTAGCACTGAAAGATTCCCGTACTGTAAATAGTGACTGATTCACTGCACTCTGTTTGTGCTTCAAGCTCGCCAAAATGTGTGTGCAAAGCGCCCAAGAGATGGTATCATCCTGCATTTTGATAACGCTCGGACCCCACTGCTGCTGGGACGATTGAGTATTTGAATGGCTAAATCATGCATCATCCACCACATAGTCCAGACCCTGGCATCTGGTCGCCACATTTGTTGGAATTATTAGACATGTTTTCATTGTAGCACTGGAAGATCGACATACTGTTGATGTTGAGTGGTTCAGTTCTCCAAAATGTTCACGAAAAGTCTCCAAGAGGTTGGATTGAGGGTTTGCATGCCCGAAATATTGACAGTGCACGTATATGGGATAATTTGCGGGGCCTAACGTTTAACATTGGCCATAGAAGCGGTAGACGCATTTACAAATGAAACAAACAATGGGGAAGATTGAAAAGGGTGATTTTGGAGATTGGTTTTTGCGACTGCGAAAATGCATTTATTGTAAAGAGGAATGCTTTGAAAATTTATAATTATTATATATTTGTCAATATATTGTGTATTAGTTTACTAGGCTTAACGGAAAGAGAACAGCCCTGGTATTTATAACTTTAACAATTAGACTAATTTGAATGTTCTGAATTCAGATGTCATTGTATGTTGAAGAAAACGAAAATGTACAGGTCTAGAGAAACAGGAATCTCAGTGAGATGTGCCAATCGGAAAGGGACGCAATGTGCGATGCAATTGAAGATATTCCATGGTACAGGAGTTATCAAATCTATCATGAGTGCTCAAGGTTAGTGTGACGTAGGCGAGCTCCTTTTACATCTTACCTACTGTTCTATGCACATTCAACCTTGAGGCCTCAAGATAGATTTGATAGGCTTTAAGAGCGTAAAAGATAACGACACTCTATGATAGTGCGCAACCGACATTCCTATTTCTGCAGACTTGTACGGAGGCTGCTACATTTTGAGAATCGAATATTATACACATTTTCTATTTTTTCCGCACCACTTACTCGAAACTAATTTTCTTCAATTTAAATCCATCGAATTGAAAGATTAATCTTATTTTAATAGAGAACGAATCAATCCAAATACATCCACACGTTACCCAGATGCAAGCTCGATCATATGGAATAGATTTATTTGCACGTAAAGAACGAATAACCATCGACCTAAAACCAGTCGAACAGGTAGATGCGCCGAAAATGGCATTGGTATTCATGCCAGTAAAACATTTCGGATCAAAAGCGATCGCGAGTTGACACTGCATTAAATGGAATCTTGCTAACCTACATACGAGAAGGAAGGTACTTACTTACGTCCGATGGTATCGTCTGAAACATCAGCGCCAGAATTGTGCACTTGAAAATGGAGACGTTTAAGTAAACGTGCAAAAGGTTTCTTTCGAGCAAAGAAGACGTTGTTAGGGTGTTATATAAAATGTAACGCGTTAGATAATACTCGGTCATGGTTTTGAGTTTTACGCATTCTTAACATCGCACAACACGTCTCTAACATCCTTTCTTACGGTAGATTGTATCAGGTGCTTATGAATCGTACGCGTTAAAATTCATTACAGAAAGTATCTATCGTTCGAAAAAAAGAGAATGGCTCCTAGTTTATCTCGGAGCGACTAATCAATCTTGATACTGAAATCTAACTTGACAAATGACGGAATAATTCTTTGGGCGATTATTTACGATGTTGTGTCATCTACCGGTATCGCGATATTTATGGACTTCGGGCATAATAATTTGATATGAATGTGTCGTCGTACACGAATGGATAATCATCTAAGCAGAGAACTCTCTGTACAAAATGCGCTAAAATTAAGACAACAATATCCAAAACGTTATAAATATGTAAGATTATTTTTATTTTCTCAATACCTCATCGGTCTAAATATTTTAATTTGACCGCATTTTATCACAAGAAATGTCGAATATATTCGTATTGGTAGATAACAAGGTGAGGGGTGTCCGTCGCACTTCACCTCTTTTTGAGTATGTATTATGGCCCCATATTACCGCTGTGTTGAGATTAGCTCAACCAATAACTTCTCCTCAAACTTGAATACCCGCAGAAAATCTTAAGGAAATTCAATGATAATAGACTCTTATCCTAAATTTGATCATTTTGCAGCACTCTTTTGCAGTAGCTCAGATGCTTCCTTATCAAGTCCTACTTTCACTATGTCTATTCTGTGAGGCTGTCCATTCTACAAAGCTCGAACAGCACACCTACTAGGATTCTTAATTGATTGTTACTGAGGCCAACAAGGATTATGAATTTCTTTCGTTTATAATTTAGCCTCCATCAGCTCAGGAAGACTCACCCAGTTTTTCCCCGATTTCACTCCTCCTTTTCATCTTACCATCTCACGAAAGAAATACTCACTTAGTCCTCCGGAGGGATTGGGATCCTACGAATGATGATGATGATTGCTGCCTTGCTAATTTATCAGCGGCTTCATTGCCTTTTACTCACGCGTAAGCCGTTATCCATCACAATGACACCCTTTTCCACTTATCCATAACGTTTAGTGTCCCGCGCTTTTCCCCAGACCAGCTTTAAATTAATGGCCCTTGAGAATTCAGCGGTTGAATAGCTGCTTGATTATCAATATGAATGCCAATTTCTTAGTTCCGGTTTCTTCTTCTGAGATTAATGTAGGTAACTACAATTTCCCATTGCATCGAAGTATTCGATCCGATACTCCATATACTCCTACCCTCAATCCTTCGGCCTGAGACCTGCCTATATACCACTTTAATTGTGATCTGGGGGAAGCTCCAGTCGAATTATACCATCACACCCTCTTTGCACTCTCAAGCAGTTATATACAGAAGTTATCCTTAAACTTGTAGCTCGGAATTATTCGGTTTCTTGGAAGTACAAGGAAGTTGGGATCAAATGGAAGAGAATCTAGTTTCCCTGGATGATAAGTTCAGTCCTTGTCCTGCCTCACCGCCAACGACCCCAATAAGAGTACTTTTTCCGGTTCACCCAACTACCAAATGTAGTGGGAAAAAATCCACCGTGACCTACATTGCCGCCATTGAACAGCTATTTCCAAAGTCTACGCGTATATCACTGCACTTAGCTTGGTTCTATTCAATTTATATCTCAGGTATGGTATGAGCAGAGTTAGTTATTGGATCGATAATGTTATACTTCGTAAGACTCATATACACTCATACTGAACACCACAGAAAAAACTAGAATTTTCCTCATTGTTCCCAACAGAAATCTGAAAATGTATGATGAATACTTTTGGATGTGGTATTTAATTCTTTTGGGTAGGAAATTATAACAAACTAATCATCTTAAAGTCAAACGACAACGACGAAATCTTTTCGCTTCATCTGAAATCCCCAGTTTTATTGAGATCTGGCCATCCTAACTTTCTGAACTCGTCAACGATACCTAGAACATGACTTGCTTTTTAGACAACCCAGATGTATGAGCAGTCAACAACTACCAACCACAACCCTGGACACGGACCGTCAGGAGACCTGTAGATAATATCGCGATGGTGAATATTGTCTAAAGGGTTATAATAGGAATGAAAAGTACAGCAATAAAAATCTAAGCGGCCAACTTATTTAATTTTTTATTATACGTCATTCAGACGTCATCGGGCCACATTAGTTAGTGGAAGGAAGAGAAGACATCAATTTTGGATTATGTCCCTCAAGTTGTATTTGCAGCGAAGAGAAAAGATGCGGATATAAGATATACCAACGTATGAAGATATGCGATGTGATGTGATAAACAGTAGTTTGCAACATAGCAACGTGATGATGACTCCATATTTACCATTACACTTGCACGAGACTTCCATCTCTTCCAAAAAGCCATTTCGTGGTAATATGCCTAATTGCCTTCCTTGCAATATTGCAAGTCAATTCGATTACAATTTAAAAAAGAAGTTACTCAATTTTCTTGGAAAGAGGTGAAACGTATTCACGTATTTAGATAATTATATTAATAAGATTGCACCGGCTTAGCTCTTAATTAACGATATCATAAAAAGCATGAATTGTATTTACAAGATTTTAGAAATATTTGACATAAGTTGAAAATAATTACCTATTGTCAGTTGTGTGTGTCAGTACGTAATTTTTGAGTTTCTTGCTGTGGATCCCGTCTTAAATTCTTTTTTCGGTGCAGCTCTATTTCCTATGGATCCACGCTCTTAAATTCTTTCTTCGGTGTACCTCTATTTTCTATGGATTCCCTGTCTTAAATTCTTTCTTCCTCCCTATGGTAAAGCTCTGTGGAAGTGTTCAATGTGTGTGTACGTATAATTAAACTTAAATTTAAATTTCATCCTAAGGCTGGTGTGGTTGAGGTTTGAACTTTTGTCTTCATTATTTTCTGTCTTGTGCTAACCGTCGTATTTCGCTCCCTTGCCCTCTGTTTCTTCTTTGATTCTGTTTATCCATCTCGTTCTTGGTCTCCTTCTTCCGCTCCATTCCTCCTCCCACACATGTTTCAAACACTAGTTTTCTGTGTCTATCGTCTGGCATTCGAAACACATATCCAAACCATCTGAGCTATGCCTTCGTGATTTTTCGTTTGACAGATTCTATGTAAGTATTTGTAGTTTTCGCCTGAATGTTTCGTTTCTTGCTGTGTCTCTTCTATTTTTGTTTCCTATTCCTCTCAGAAACTTCATTTTTATTGATTCTGGATTCTTTTCTCTTATATCCGAGTGCCGACCTGACAACTTTCTTTACAACTTCCGTTTTTATCTTTTTCGGTGTTTTTATTTTTCTTTGAAATGTTGACTATAGTGTACCGAACATCCTCGCGTTTTTCCAATTCTTTCGCTTATTTTCCTTTTATTTATTCCATTCTCCTGTATATTTGCATTCGAGTAGTTGAAGTGGTCCACATGCTCAATTTTCTTTCCATCCAGCACGTGTTTTTTGAAGTTTTGATATTATCATGATTTTCGTCTTTTGTACATCGGTTTTCATATTTATCCTAGATAGTTCCTCCTGTATAACTTCAAGGTTTATATGCAGGTTTTACTCTGTATTTGATATCAATGACTATGAGGAATTCAGGAAAATAACTATGAATTATACAGGGTTTGATTCGATTGATCACTTTTGATCGGAAAATTTCTTCTAAAATGCAGAATAAGATTTTCTAGACTAGCAGAATGTCGAAGTAATAATTATTTCGCACCGACTTTTACCTCTACCTCGAATATTATCTGCAATTCATCGCCCTTGATCTCGTTGTTTACAACGGTATTACTCTATTTTTAGTACTTACTGAAGAATGTCTCTTCCAAAATGAACTTTTATAAGCCAGGATCGTGTAACGATCCACATATGAATGCATAACTCTCCGGCAATAATCCGGGGATTATACACATATCATTCCGACAATCCTCGCTTGATACATTTTTCCAGATTTATGTCGAGAATTTCTACGCCTTCGCCATCGAGGTCTCGCATAGACCGGGATAAAATTTTACGCGTAAGTATGACGACGAAGAGGTAGGAACTCATCGTCACCCGGATTCGACCGTTTGCATAAATTAAACGATCTCTATTTCAGTCCGTATTTATGAAACGCATTAAAATCGCATGACGCGCTTGTACGTCCGTCCCGAAGCATAAAGTCCGAACGTAAATTAAGAGAAGGTAATATGATAAAATATGGTACGTACAACTGGTTATCTCCGCATCTCGTTAGGTAAACGGTGGAATCTGGCTTTAGCGCGAGAGATTATTAAGTAGGTACACGTTATACGTGTGCACTCTTGTTTAGTATGTAGATAGGTTGAAAGGTTAAGTAAACACACACATACACATTTTATTAAGTAGAATGGAGCGTGTTCATACCGGGGAACAGTTACTGCTTTGGCTGAATGGAATTTAATAGGAGTTTCACGAGGCATTAAGAAGCGATAAAGCTGAACATGAAGAATCATTTTCTAATAAAGATTTTTCTTCACGGTAGTACGTGTATGAGGTGTTGATTAGGAAAAGTAGGTAAATTAGAGGTTTGGAACGAACTCGAATGAAACAACTGGGAAATGGCATTCCGTAGAGTAACTGTTCATCAAAGCAATACACGACGCTTTTGCCTTTTTAATTCTCCAGTGAAGATAATTTAGTCGTCACAAATCGCCAAAAATTCTTGTTTTTGTTCACTTACAAATATAGAAATTACGGCCTTGTATTATATTCATTTTCGGAGGGACATAAACGACGAAAAATATTTCAGGTACACATAACACCTTTTCTCCAATACAATACGCACTCCCCGTATAAAGAAAATATTTAGAACTTCGATTCCAAATATGTATTATCCAACTAAGATTTTCGGCAACATCACAATAAATTACATATTTATTTAAATGCCGTGTCCATTAAGGAAGTCGCTGGATACAATTGGTGACTTCGAAACGAAGACAATCGGAGCACGGAGGCGTCGAAACCCAGGAACCAGTTTTTCTTTATACAACTAAACAAAAGGTACTTAAACTTAATACGTTGCCTGTGACGCTCCGAACTAAAAGCGAAGTAATCTACGTGTTACATATTACAAATTTAAATTAGAAGTAGCTGGTTTCGTTATGGATATTCAGCATTGTTTCTCGATAAGATCATTACCCACTTATATAACTTTATGTAGATGATTATGTATGTTCTTCCGTTATGTATATGGATTATGTGCTTGGTGTAAATGAAGGTAACTCGGCGTGGATCGAATCATGTAAATTAAATTAGCATTTCATTAGATACAGGTGTGTCTAAGATTAACCAGAACGATTTCCGAGATCGAACCGTGTCACATTGATAAGTTATCAATATAACACGATTCATTGGATCCTTATCAATGATAACGATCCAATTCGAAAGTAGCTTGTATATTGATTCTGGTTGCCTCTGAAGCTCGTTTCCTTGTGTTCAAACTTCAGCCTGAATTTCATCCAAATTAAAACTCAAGTTTGTGTACACTTTGTAAGACAAAAAGGCGTGCAATCCCGAAATTTTTTAAGGGCCAGACTTATGGAAAACTAAGTGTGGTCTTAATGAAACATCAAGTTCTGGCGAGCTTATTCCACATTCTCTTGGAGATGCATATAGTGTCATCAAAACGTCATGTCAGTCAGACTTCTGGGGAAAGTAAACGTGGCCTTCCGATTCTCGAAAAGCAATAGTTTTTCGTCGAGGAGTTAACGTCTGATAAAACTTCATGAAGATGAATGATAATCTCGGAAGAATATATGAGTTTATAAGCTACGCTTAGGAAAATGACTAAAGTGTCAAATTCTTATAGATTTGCTACACAAAATTTTACTGCAGATAAATTCAATTTGATCGAAATACACTCTGGGTACACAACTATGTAACAAATTTCTGTAGATTCCAGCAAAACGTGAAATTTCCATAGATTTCTTCAACCGACTTCTGAAAAGAATGGACATAATCTCAATCAATCTCAAAGCTCATGCTAATCCGTGATCTTAAAAGCCTTTTGGGCTCACTCTTTTAAACTCAAGAGAAAAAGTCAAATTCCAATGATCGAAAGCCATTTTAAAAAGACGATCTTACCAAAACGTCAAATACCTCAAGTATTGATGCACAAGCTTTCAGAAATGGATGGTCTGGTTGAGTCTTCAACTTTTTATCTGTTAGATAGAAAAGAGCAGGATCTCGCCTAAATGTTTTGCCATGTCATGTAAACATTAAAATTTATGAAAAAATGTATTGTGATCTCACCGAACACTTAAATATCCACAAGTTAAACTTTCGAAGCAAATCAGTATGGATTTTATATAAACCCCCTTTTCTACGAGTAAGGCAAAATTAAACCTTCAAATTCTTAGTTTTGTTGAAAAAGTTCTGCAAAGACGTAGTAGCCTCTCCAAAACTTTGGGCTTCTGTGGACCTGGGAACCGAATTTTGCAATAGATTTTTTCGGGAGTTAATGTGAGTGGCTTCATGAAAATACATATTTCCGATATGTTCGACCAGAAGAATCTCGCCGAAAGATTATGAAGAAAACGAGTTGTGATCTCACCAAAGTCTCGAGTAGGCATTTACACAAATCTATTAACCAGACCGCGAAGAGTTCACTGAAATATCAAACCCCTACAGATTTATTAAATAAAGTTTAATTGGAGATGAAGAAGGAGGTTGAAAACATGGGATTAGTTCCAAAACAGCGGCCTTAACGATCGCAAAAGATACCTGTGAAAGATATAGAATAATAGGGAGAGGTAAATAACTACCCTGTTTGTCAGAGGAAGTAAAAGAAGCTGTAGAATAAAAGAAATGGAAATTTTAGAGATTCTTAAGTAAAAAGTATTCGACGGTGAGGGGCCCAAGAATTTACGAAAAGACGAAGAAGTAAAAAGCAATAAAAGTTTTGATTGAAGGACAACTCAGATGGTTTGGGCATGTAAGAAGAATGATAGGTGAAAAATAGCAAAAGGGGTATGTGAAGCAAGAAAAATAAGGGTAATCGAGAAAAAATGGAAGAGCGAAGTGGGAAAGGCGGTGAAAAAACCTGTGAAAGATAAAAAATAATAAAGGTGGGAGGGATTAATAAAATACACTGGTTGTCAGAGGAAGTAAGAGAAGCTGTCAAATAAAGGAAATGTAAATTCAAAAGATTCTTAAGTAGAAAGCATCCGACGCTAAGAGGCATAAGGATTTACGAAAAGAAGAAGAAGTAGAAAGCAATGAAGGTTTTGACTGAAAATGGGCAATTCAGATTGTTTGGGCACGTAAGAAGAATGCAAGAGGAAAGAATACCAAGAGGGGTGTGTGAAACAAGAAAAGTAAGGGTAATCGAGAAGAAAATGGCAGAACGAAGTGGGAGAGGCAGTGAAAAACCTGTACAAGATAAACAATTATAAAAGGGAGGATTTAAAACGCTGAGAGGCATAAAGATTTACGAAAAGAAGAAGAAGTAAAAAGCAATATAGGTTTTGATTGAAGAAGGGCAACTCAGGTGGTTTGGACATGTAAAAAGAGTGGGAGAGGAAAGAATAGCATGAGGGGTATCTGAAGCAAAAAGGTAAGGGTAATCAAGAAGAAAATAGGAGAACGAAGTGGGAGAAGTGCGGAAAAAACATGTGAAAGATAAAAAATAATAAAGGGGAGGGACTGAAAGAATACACTGGTTGTCAGCGGAAGTAAGAGAAGCTGTACAAAAAATACAAACGGAAATTGAAAAGATTCTTAAGTAAAAAGCATCCGACGGTGAGAGACATAAGGATTTACGAAAAGAAGAAGAAGTACAAAGCAATGAAGGCTTTGATTGAAGAAAGGCAACTCAGATGGTTTGGGCATGTACGAAGAATGGGAGAGGAATGGCAAGAGGGGTATGTGAAGTTGATCTTGCTTCACATACTTGCTTCACAGAGAAGAAAATAAGGGTAATCGAGAAAGAAATGGCAGAACGAAGTGGGAGAGGCAGTGAAAAACTAGAAAAGGAAATGGTAACCAACTGATAAGGTAGCATGAGCCTCAGGGATTAAGTAAAAGTGAATTCTGGATGATTTTATCGATGTTATGGGAATAGACGAAGGTCTATCGTACATCAGCATAAATGACAAAGGAAACGCATCTCGATTGAAGTTTCTGAATGTATCCGAATTAATACAAATTCGAACGAATTCGTTGAATAACGTGGAAAACGCTGCTTATAACTTCTGATATATTAAGTCTGTTGATAATATTTTAACCTTACTGTAGATCTAGAAATCTATTTGTAGAAAATGTGACATTTCTATGTATTTTTAATCCGAAATTTCTATTCCTTTTAATGAAGAACAAACGCTAACTATATAATTAAAATTATTGCATCATCACAACAAAGAGAAAATTATAAAACAAGTTACATCTGTCGAGAAAAATTGAGAGACAAATAAGTGGAGATAATTTTATATCAATTATTATTATTATTATCGGTTTAGCACCTTTTGCATATCCTTCTCGAAGAAATTACCAAAATATCCGGGGAACAAATGAAAGTTTAAAGCCTAAATTCTCGCAAAAGATCGAAGAACTTTCCGGTGGTTCATCGCGGGTGAAAGTTAATTCTTCTATACACAAAGCACCGACTCGCAATAATATCGTACTTCCGCTTCCCTAAACCTGTCTTGACATTATTATAGACTTAAAGTCTTCGAAAAAAAGTTCCACTCTCAAGTCGAATATACCATAGAAACACACACGAACTGTTCCATGACTCATAGGTTCCTAAATAACTACCTATTTCTTTTGCAATTAACTTTTTATAGATAAAATCCTATTATAAACACGCCTATGGGAACGGGAATCCTTCCTTTCTTTAATATCACAAATTCCTTTCAGTTCTTCTACGGTACGGTCGGACATAACGAACCTTTCCAGCAAGAATTCAATTAATATGACGCTCACGAAGCAAGAGATGCGAACACGAAATTCTTACCACTTACAGCGGTCATTATTTTCAATTGGCATTCATTTCTTTCCGCGGCGGACGTCGTTCGCAACTTATTTTCCCGGCAACGCAGCGCGATGTAGTTGATGCGGTGCCCTGCGGCACTCCCGATCGTGTCAAAGTACGATTAAAAAGTTAGACGCTGGACAAAAACACATCCGGCGCTTTCATCACGATCTTCGCTTTTGTATTTATCGTTATTGTTACCGGATAGGCGATGGAGAAGTCATTGAAAGGCATTTTTTCTCAAAAGTGGGTCGTCGGAGAATTGTCACGAGAACGCGAAAGAGAAAAAATCGTCGACGACGTACGTACGTACACACATGTTACCGTTTCATCCAAATAGTTAATGAATGCAATTCGCCTTCACGGTAGATTTGGATGCCCGGTTAGTTCCGATCGAGAATTTCAGCTATAAGTAGGAAAAAAGAAAGGCTAAGTAGAATAGCGGGGCAGTTCTTGGGGAACGTGTTCGTACCGATATCTAAAGCAAAACAGGGTTAATAGTCTAATATAAAACACGATCTTCTTTAGAGTCGGTCGTAAAGCTCGAGAGATGATGCGATACTGCTAAGCGATTGCGAGAATTAGATAAGCTAATTGTCGAGAACTGGAAAAAGAATACAAGCGAGAAAACAAAACGATTAAAATCGCTGCAGTATTTCATTTAAATGAGTGATTAAATCTTCGAATCGTGTTTCCCTCTTTTTACCTTCCATTTCGTCTTCTTAATTGCCACGTTGGAGTTGATAATTCGCTCGCGAGTACAAGGCGATATAAATGAGAATCGAACGAAGATTACATAGTTTGAGTTGTTTCATTTCAATACGAGATTAAATCGTTAAATAATTTTCGTTTAGACCGCATTTCATATTTGCAATTACTTACAAAGTTATGACGCTTTCGCAGTTGGAGATAGAAAAATGAAAAACCAACGAATCAATCCGTTAGTTCAGTTTCCTATTTGCTTCTTGCTGATTGAGAACGTCTAGAACGTATAATCAAGATTGTAGGTACCTGGGATCAAATTCTTAAATATATCTGAATAGATTCCAAAGTAAAGATTTACTAACCTGATTGATGAGATTGGACAAAATGTCTCAGATTTTTCAGTGAAAAAGGGAGAAAGAATAACAATAATAAAGTAATCATCTCGCTTACTGGGAGAAAATCTAATAATCTAATCTGGTGAAGCGGATATGGAGAGAGGAAAGGATGCCAGAAAATGGAGAGAAACTTGGATAAGTCCAATATATAAGAAATGGTATAGAATGCCGTTCGAAAATTATCGAGACATCGTCCTGCTGGACTACTGCTACAAAATATTGGCAAAAATCTTAGAAAGGAGATTAAACAACGTCACAGAGGGGCTATTTGGCACGTTTTAGAAAGGCCAGAGCAAGAGTGGACCAACTCTTTACATTAAAGGAGCTACAAACAACTTGCTACGAACATGGAATACAGATATATACCCTACTCAGGGACTTCAACCGGGCATATGATTCAATGAGCAGAAAGAAAATGTACCAAGCAGTAATCGAAATACCAAGGAATTTAATACGATCAACAATGATGACCCTGGAAGGACAACGAAGTAATATGGAAGGGTTTTAGGTCAGAAAATTTTCTAGTAAAAAAGGGTCTTCGAAAAGGCGGTCCGTTATCTCCGATACTCTTCAATGTAGTGCTGGAAAAAATAATAAGAAACTGTAAACTAAAAATAAAAGAAACCAACATCAGGCTTTGGCCATCGCAAATGATCTAACCATGATAGCAAAGTCGGAAAAAGGGTTGAAAAAATCGCGGGGCAACTGATAAAAGAAGCAAGAGGATACGGGTTGAAACGAGGAGAAAAACAAAATACATGGTGGCGGGAAGCATGGAAGAGAAAACCAAAAATCTGACTATGAGAGTACAGGACGAGAAAGAATATCATTTCGGGGAGTAAACCAGTTCATATATTTGGGAATACTGATAGAAGGGAAAGGCTATGAAGAGCAAGAAATCAGAACTAGAGAGAGAAAGCAAAACTAAAATTTGGCAGCTTGAAGTCACCGAGAAGAGAAAAATGTGTAGCATTCTCCTCCAAGTTCCTTATTAACATTAGATAAATCCAAATATTCTGGCCAACAATTCCTTTGATAATCTAGTATCTTAATTTTAGCAGAGATTTCGTCTAAATCGTCTTGTCTATTTTCAAAATTTGCCATTGAATGTAAATGTTTTAAATCTATATGATTTCGCCTCTATATTCTACCTCCTTCTGTCCTAATGATCACTGATCTTGGAGTATTACGTAATTTTATAACTTTGGCGGGCTTCCATTTATTTTTGTATCTGTATACCACGTTTTAACCTGGATTAAAGGTATTTTTCTTTTCTGTTCACATTTTCATCACAGATTTGTTTTATGTATAACTTGATCAAAATTTTTACTACTTTTGGTTTGAGCAAATTGTCAAGTATCGGTAATATGATTCGTGTACATCTACTAAATAGAAGTTGGGCAGGTGTAAACTTACTTTCAATTACAGGTGTATTACGATACTCCAAAAGTACCATATTGACATTTACTTTACTGTCTATACTTTTTCTTAAAAGGTTTTTTTCCTATTCCTACCCCATCATCTGCCAAACCATTGCTTTTTGGATAATAGGGACTTGATGTTACTATGTCAAACTTTCATTCAGGTGCAAATTTCTGAAATACTCTAGAATGAAAAGGCATATTGTCTGCCATCATTTTCTTAGGTATCCCGTGTGATGCAAATATAGCTTTTAAAATTTCTATAATCGTATTCGAATTGTTCGATTTTATTTTATTGAATTCTAACTATTTTGAGTAATAGTCTACTAAAATTAGATAAGGTTCGTTAGCAAAATCCATGCCTCAGGAGCTCACTGTTAACAAGTGTAACAAGTGAGTTCGGGAAATTTAGCGCTCCCGAGGTACCCAAGCTAAAACCCAAACTAAGGAGTCAGGTTACGTGCCGAGAGTTGCGTGGCCGGATGTACGGTATTTAACGTTCCCCTGGGGGCACCAGGTGAAACCCTCTTGTAATTAGCCTTACCCGATCAAGCGGGGCACTGATCGGGCGGACAGATACTTTCCTAGCTACTCTTCGTACAGCTACGCTATCTGGAATTTCCAAGGCTAAAGTGCAAAAGCTTGTGAAACAGGGCCAAGATTTCATATAGACTAAAGAGCCATAATTCAGGCCAACTTCACTAGACATGCACAAGGGGCTACGTTTAGTCTAGATAAGGAAGTTAGACCTCAACAGACGGAGGAGGCTAGTAAACGTAAAGAAAGGACGGAAGTCCAAAAAGGCGAGGTCGGAAGGCAGTACTCCCGCAGATTTTCCGAAAGGCAAGGGACCAGAAGGTTTAACCTTTAAGGAGGCTGCTTTGGAGAGGATCGCGGTAGTATGCAACGACTATCCAGCCACCCAGATGGAGCCGGCAAAGCTTAAGGCAGTCCAGGGCTGTATTATGGATGCATATAACAGCATTACCGAGCAAGGGCTTCAAGTCCACTTGACATGTATACGCGGAAGAACCGCTCTCAAAGCTGTTAAGGCTATTTAAAGGAATAAAGCTGGAGAACGTACTCTAAGGAGGCATGAGGACCACAATAGATCTGGAAAGGTCGCAGTGGAACAGGCATCAGTGCCACCTCAAGTAATCTAATCTAATCTAACCTAGCAAAATCCAAAATGTCATAAGCTACTCGTTCAAATGGCAATTTTCGGTAGATTCTGAATTATCATTGGTTCTTTAAAATTTTTTCATCTGTGCTTCTCACAATTTCTACATTCACTTACCAAATCTTCTACCTCTTTGTATGTATTTAACCAGTAAAACAACGCTTTTGCTCTAGCTTTAGTTTTTGTAATACGAAAATGTGAATTGTTGATATTATTTAACTTTTTCTTTGCATTGCCTTAGGTATAATTAATCTATTTTCGTAGTACAATATATTGTTTTCCATTAATATGTTATGATGATTTTTATAGAAATATTTTATACTCTCATCCATCTCGTTTTGCTAGTTTGGCCAACCATTTTGAACAAACCATTTTAATTTATTCAAAGTTTCATCTTTTTCAGTTTCTTCCTGAAACTCCTTCTATAAACTCGGTGTAATATATATACCGAGTGAATCACTTCATCTAGACACTCGTCTGTTATTTTATTACCAGCTTTGCTGCAAGCTCTGCTTAAAACGTCTGCTATAAACATTCATTTTCCTGGTTTGTAGATTACTTCTAGATTGAATTTGCATAACTTTAATTTTATACGTTCAATCGACTTGGCAGTATGGATAATTGTATTTCATCCATACATATATTGATAAAACTTATTGCATGCAAACAATATTGCCAAAAATTCTTTCTCTATTTGACTATAGTTTATTTCAGTTTCAGACCAACCTTGTACCAAAACGCATACTAAACAGGACAAAATGGCATCAAGGTAAGGATGTTGTGATCTTTTAAGCAGCACGAGTCTTGAATGAGCAGGAACCAAATTAGAAAGACAATGGACCAATTGATAGGACACTGACCACCTAACAAACATCTCCATATCATCCTCTGTGAATGGGTGAGCAGGTGTTATACTGAAATACTTTGGATCTCTGTTCCGACAGCCAGAAGAGGTAGGAACGATTGCCATTGCCACGGTGGTAGGTTTCACCGGGAACCTGACTTGATGGAGTGGATATCTAAAATCCACAATAAGCCAATTATAGTCAATCCGGTAAGCGGTAATCACACCCATAAGAAGTATCACTTTTTGGGCAGCATTTAACATTTATGATACTAAGATTTCCACAACAAGTACGTTATATGCTAGATGTTGGAAAAATGATAATTATGTTCTTTATGGTTGATCAAATTTGTATGTTCCCAGCAGATATTATGTATGACTCACCATGATTTGCCCATGAGTGCCCAAGATAGCGGCTTAACAAAACTGTTCCTAAATCAATACCTACGAACTAAAAATTATACGTCTACATGCAAATTCATTCAACTCTTTGCGATGAGTAACGTCAATAGATACGCGTTCACGATCTATTTACTTAAAACTTCACGTTAATACACATGCATTCTCTCCTTTTCCTCCTTCCGTGTTCATCGTTTACCGTACAAGTTGAAATCACCAGCGGTTCCACATTTAAATACGACGATTAGAGCGGCGAACAAAAACCCGCAGCACGATAATGAAGAATTAATTATGATCATTTCGAAATAATACGGGTGTGCATTTCCGTACGAACCGTCAATTTTCTTTTAATGAGACGGGAAAGAGATGATTGTTTATTATCGTCGCAATTACTAACCCACTTCCTTTTACCGAAACGCACGTTCGCGCCGGGTGGGTAATAAGAAAAGAAAACGGGGTTAAGAGGAGTTCGAGATGTCCAAAACTTTCAAGATGCCTATCACCTTTCAAATTTCTAACCAATTTTGACGCCTCATCGTCTTGAATTTTAATGATTGCGTTATGCGCTACGACCTGTATGGGTAGCATAACGAATCGCACGTGTCTATGTAAATCCATTATTTTCTGACGTTTTATGATAATGATTCGTGTAAATAATTTCAGAAGATTAAACAGTTTATATGAAGTATTTACTAAATGGAATGCTTAATAAGATTTTCCTTTTAGTATCAAAAATTTTAACGAAGTCTTTGGACTAACGGCGAGAATTTTGATATACTCTTCGATTGGATGTTAGAAGAAAGTTAAAATTTGTTATTGTCATATTTAATTTGGTCTTCAAAGCTACAAGAACACCAAAAAGCGAGGGACAATGTTCAAACAAAATTGAGATTAATGTTGTATCATCAAAAATAGAAGACATTAAAATATGTTTGACTGAAATATCGCTAAATGACATTTGCAAAGACACCGCGAAGAAGCTACAACTAATGCTTTCTCAGCATACAAAATAAACTAGAAAAAAGCTATCGAAAATACCATTTGGTAAGAATTTCATTTGCACCATCACTTAACTTTACATCATCTTTAATACTTACGAAAACAATCCACACTTTTTACACTATTCTACCTTGTGGAGTTAGTCAATGTTGTTCACCTTGTCAATCTTTACAAAACAAGTTAATAATGAATCTAGCCAAACTGGAAGAAGTTAACAAATACCGAACTAAACTATGATAAAGTTATCCAAAATCTGACTATTTGGTGACTAGAAATTTCAGTAAAACTGGGCTCTACACGATAAATCAGCAGATAAGTTAATGTCAATAAGATGGTAGTAGGAATAAATCGAATGTAGCAAAACTGTCCTAAATTTAACCAGGCAATAACAGAAGCAAATCAAATTCCGAGACGACCGAACTCCCACGAGGACAACAAAGTTCCGGTGTATCCTTTGACTACGTCCTACTATAAAATATTTTCCTTTGTATTGCGCTTGAAAATGGTCCTGTAGAGACAAATTGTTGTATCGCTCGCAGTTTTCCAACGTTTCAAGTACGGTAACATCGTCAGATCTACCTTGTGACTTGTACTTCTTCTTAGAGGCCATATTCACACACTCATGAACCTTATTCAGCAGTCACTGTAGAAGCTCCAAGGCGTCATGCTACTACGTCCCATTGTATGACCTTTGATGCCGAACTTTTTCGAATTCAGCTTATTCCTTCGGGACATTTTGATTTGAGCTTTTTTGTTCCGCTCAACTTCGTTGTTGAGGTTAGCGTCACTATTACCATTGTTGTTACTCATGTTATTGGTCGCCACAGTGACGCTATTCACCGGTTACCGTTTGGACATCCCCGCCGAGTTGAAAGAATTCTGGGATATCGTAAAGGTGTTCAGAGGAGATACGGGTAAAAGAAGACGTAAAAGAAAATATATATGATGCATGCGTTTTGATTAAACTGGCTTCAATCTTGACCTATGCAGTTCCTCAGGAATGCTTATTAATAAGCTCTTGCTTTTATACTAGCGCCTGTTAACGGCCAAGAATATTTCTTCGCCGCTTTGGTTTTCCAGTGTCATTTCATTTTGATTTCCTCGCGTCACCAATTTCGCTTTCGTCTTCGTATAGTTGCTATTTCTTCTTGTAAATAACTATGCTGTTAAGTTTAACCGAATTGTGAACACAATTGAGCCAAAATATGGAAAATTTATTTAAACTCTGATGGACAGAGATGAGTCCTAACTAGATTAAGCACATCTGAAACGATTGACCTTAACTTCGATTAACGTGTATTACGCTAATATTTGACCGATTTCCATACTTCTTTTTACTATAAATAATAGAGACAACAACAAAACTGCAAATTTAGCCGAAGCACCATATATATATAAACATTTTGATGACTTTAACCAGATTACGACAACTATGCCTCCATGGAGTCTATGAAATTATTCGCCAAGTTTTCGCGAATTTAAACAAATTGTGAGGAAAATGGAGTCCCGTGAAGTTGGCGATCGAATTTGTGAAAATATAATAATTCATCGGAGTTCCTGGTAGATATGAAATAGTTCTAGAGTACTTTGCGGAAAATTTCCAAGAGTTCTGCAAAATTACGCGAAAAAATGGAAAATACCGAAAATGAACGTAGAAACGAATATCTTTTCAATTTTCAACTTTACAAAAAATGTTATTAGAAATTTCGATAGAACTCTTACGGTTCTAGCGGGAACTACGATCAGAACTGTTGCGCGATTTTGCTTATTTTTTCATCCAGAACTATGGGTCCCGCACTATTTATTACAAATATCTTTCAAACTAAGGTTTTGAAAAATATGTTGTTATGGTCTTCGATAGAACTCTTAGGGTGGTATTCAGATCCGCAAATAGAACTGTTTTCCACGATTTTCAAAATTAACCGCTTTTTGCAAGATCACAACTTTTGCAGAAATTTTCGCAAGATTGGTCAAGAGCTCTAGAACCATGGTCGAGGTGCAGAAATATGTCCGAATCGCACCGTTCTTCTCGAAAATGGTTGCTACGTTGATTTTCGGTATTTTCCATTTTTTGGGCGTAATTTTGCAGAACTCTTGAAATTTTCCGCAAAATATTCTAAAACTATTTCATTATTAATTCAATTCTATAATCGAGTAAAAATAAACAATTTATAAAGAAAAAGTATTTCATTTCGAAACCGATTTTAAATAAGTTCAAATTGAATTTGAAGTAAATTCGAATCCGTATAAAAAGAGCGCTATCTGATGGGGGAGACGCAAATACGGCACATTTTGCTGTGTGTGTGCAAGAGAGAAGTAAGAAAAGAAGAAAGATAGAAAAGCGTCTGTTTGACGATTTCATGCCTCTCACTTTTCCCAGTTAACTCTCTCTGCAGAACCTCCCTAAAAGAGCTTCGCTCTAAAAATCGCTCAACAGTTCTGATCGTAGTTCCCGCTAGAACCCTAAGAGTTCTATCGAAATTCCTAATAACATTTTTTTGTAAAGTTGAAAATTGAAAAGATATTCGTTGCTACGTTCATTTTCGGTATTTTCTGTTTCTTTCGCGCAATTTTGCGGAATTCTTGAAATTTTCCGCAAAGTACTCTAGAACTATTTTATATCTACCAGGGACTCCGATGAATTATTATGTTTTCACAAATTCGGTGGCCAAGTTCAAGTTAGCTTGTCCGCTTTAGCCAAAATACAAATACAGCAAGAATATGACGATTTCAGTCAAATTCCGACAATTATAACCAAATCATAGCAAGGTAGTAATTGTAGCCAAATCATAATGAGTTGGAACTTTAATCAACTTTGATGACATTACAGTTAGAAACTTTTTTATAGTTTCATCTTGAGATGTTGTTTGATATTAAAACAGCGAATTAAATCAAATTTGAATCAATTTATCAAAACTATGACAAATATGGCGAGGCTATAGATCAACATTGTTTTCAAAGTTTTGATACGATTTAATTTTTTTGTTAAGTATAGCTAACATTCAGCAACATACTTAAATTTATACAATTAATACAAATTTAAAATCTGAAAAAAAAATGAAACAATATAGGTTACAATTAATGAAACAAGGGATGCCAAAAATAGGGTGCTTTATAATTTAGCACGAATATTGAAAGCAAGTGGACCTTCTGCATCAAACCTCTTACACAGCACCAGAATTGCTAAAGTTACTTCACAACCAACAGCATTCCGTTTAATAGCCACCCCTGCAAAACTTGGGTAGGGTACTGAAAATACGTTTTACTAATGTCCTCGGTATAACACGTATACTGCATACTGTGTATCTTGTAGCCGAATCTGCTATCCTGCAGTTTTTTCTGAAATCCTATAAACGAATTCAAGTTGTGTCCAGGAATTCCGTTATAACGGGATTAGGGACGTGTCTTGATGAAGTTTTATATTATAGCGAGCACTTTAACAAGGCGAAATAAATTGTTTTAACTTTAACTCCGAAAGATGTAAACGCCATTAAAGAAAGACAACAACAGTTTAAGAATCGCATTAAGAGTTTACAGGACACCTCTTTGTCATTGGAGAAATTAATGACAACACCAACATTCATTTTTTCTGAAATCTTATAAGCAAATTCAAGTTCCGTCCAGGAATTTAGATACTATCACAGTCTATTATAACGGGATTAGGAACGTGTCTTGATGAAGTTTTATATTATAGGGAGCACTTTAACAAGGCGAAATAAATTGTTTTAACTTTAACTCCGAAAGATGTAAACGCCATTAAAGAAAGACAACAACAGTTTAAGAATCGCATTAAGAGTTTACAGGGCATCTCTTTGTCATTGGAGAAATCAATGACATTAACACTAACATTCGAAGTCACGTGAAATCAACTAATTGATTTTACAGGCCAACAAGTACGTCAACGTAGGTCACGATCGGTTTTGTGGAAAAATTCTGATTACGTCAATTTTCCTAGTGTATTTCCGAGTGAGATTGGTCCATAGGTAAAGTTTAGAAATCTTACTTCGATTGATGCCGAATATTCTTTTTCTACATACAGAGATATTTTTAGTGATAAAGGCCGAATTAGCAGAATCGACCGCAGAAAGCTACCTGTTGTTCCGATTTTACAAGTCTCGAGATTGCCTGACCACACTGCTTACTACCATAGCAGGTAACGACATTTGATATATAAAAGGAATACAATTATTTATTTTATATATTATTTTAGTCACAGTCTTCTTATTCTTATTAACGACATTTCACTTTCACCATTACTGTTAGATAATAGTTACTTCTTCTTCTTCTACTTCTTCTGTGATGCCATTAAATTTCCGGGCTAAGAAAATAATCTACATACGATTTTATCAGTATTTATGGGAGTTATCACAATTTTCTACTAACAAAGCCCACAGTTGCTCCCTTGTGTGACGCTTAGGTATTTATCCCGTGTTAGCCAACTTTATTTAAAATTAAATTAAACCTGATAGAAGATAGCCAAATTTCATGATTTCAACGAATTTATAGAGAAAGTGGAATATTTTCAAAAACCGTATGGGTTGATACATCATAAATCCGATAAGTCTACCGATACGACAACATATGACTTCAAAGTTTATATAAGTTAAACCATTCTTATCAAAACGCACATGTAAGCCTAAATTTTTTATCAAGAACTTAAGTATGTAATCTACCTGTCAATCCACTTCTAACTTATTCCATAGTACC
The DNA here is from genome assembly GCA_038088585.1 of Chrysina gloriosa. Lineage (NCBI taxonomy): Eukaryota > Metazoa > Arthropoda > Insecta > Coleoptera > Scarabaeidae > Chrysina > Chrysina gloriosa. The sequence continues at coordinate 19,637,371 of CM076093.1, read as the reverse complement.
AGCACCAAGTTACAAAAGCGCTATTCCTCTTTACCACCTACATACATACTAATTTAATGCATAGAAACGCAAGTGCGTTTAACGACGTGAATAATACTCACGGTTTCCTTTTGAATATCGTCGTCGTTCTGCGACCGATTAGGTAAGAGAAACGGACGGAGGGCAACGCTGAAATAGAATTTTCGCAAATAATACATTATTAGAGAAATAGGGGTCACAGAAAGCTGACATATCATGTTGGACGCACAACGTTCGAAGCGGTAATAGCTACAGAAATACGCTTTTATTAGCGTGTTGCAAACGTTCCCATTGAGGACAACGATGCGTGCGCGAGTTTGACACAAGATAGACAGGAAGTGCCTTTTGAATTCCGCGATCTGATACTGATATGTCGATTAAAATGGAGGACGTTTTCCGGTAATCATGTGTGAATCACGTTAGGTGGTGGTGTCGAGATCGAATTGGAAATATTGATACAATCTGAGCACGAAATATAAGGAATATAAACCCAAATTGTTTGTCATTCTTGTTGTACTTTTATGATTAAAATAAAATTATTAAAAATTTTATGAAACGGTGAAAAATAGGAATAACTGCAATAAGTCGATAACGAACACCTTGCCTCGAGAGGACCAAAGGGCAAAAGATTTTTTGATGTCTCCGTTTTGGTTAAATTGGATTTTATCTTGACCTATGTAGCTCTTCAGGAACTCTTATTGCAATAAGTTCTTGTCCTTATACTAACGATTCCTTGAAAATCTCCAAATGTGCATTTCGACCACTAAGTGGTCATCCTCAGTTGCGAACACAAAGGAAAGGAGGCGCCACCCATGAAAGTATCACAGAAACAAGATCTGTTGTGAGGTGGTAATGTACGCCCTTCTAAGAGCATCGTTAACCAATTCTCATAAGTAATGCTCTCTTTACCATGCAAATTGTATGTTCGCCCTTAGAATTCTGCTTGGCATTTGGTGATTTCTAAGGAATCAGTATAGTGAAGGTGACCTGCCATCCGTAGAATTTAGACCTTAACATGTCGGGAAGACGTATGCTTTCGATGAGCTCTGGAGATGGAGTGGAAGCGGCGTTCAAAATTTAATTGTGTTGAAGTGTTTTGAGGTTGATAGCAAAAGAAGGATACTAACCAGCTTGGAGTAAATCTTAATTAAGTAAAATAATGTCGACATTGAATGTTGTTAAAAATAGTCGACTTAGTTCGGTGAAGACGGTCGTGCGTTCTATAGAGTTTTGGTTAGATGCTGATAAAATGTCAAAATAGAATGTTAAGGACGCCACCAAAGTTTATTGTTTTTTCAAACTACCAGCCGAGTAAATTGCAAAAGAAACCGTCAAAAATGGCTAAGAATCGCGAAAAACTGCAATTTACGAAATTTTGAGGGTGTACGGGCTAAACTGACCCCAAACTCGGATTCAGCGCATCGAAATACATATCGGTAGGTGGTCTTGGTCAAAGGTACGGACCATTTTTTCGAGCAAAAGACCGTCAAAAATGGCTAAAAATCGCGAAAAACGCAGTTACGGAAATGAAAGAAATTTTATAGACCTGAATCAAGTATGTTTTTTATGTATTTCGATCCGCTGGATCGAGTATTTAGGAGTTAAAGTTAAAAGAAGGAATTTTTGATGGACCACAAATTCGAAGTTTATTTGAGGACGAAAATTTCATTGAAAAAATGAACGACACTGAGAAAGCAGTTATCTTCTCCACATCATTGATGTAGAGAGGATAAGAACTATCATATTTGGGTTCATTCTCAACTACAAGTGATTCCCGATATTTTTCGAGGTATGAGAAATAATCATTTTGAGTTTGCACATTTTTCTTCTTAATCAATTTCTCGTTGTGTCTTTAATATTATGTTAGATTCAAATATTCGAAGTTTAGGGTTTATTAATGATACATTTTATGCTTACATGGGGCCTGGCCAGTGATAAAGATAATAATGATGCGATGCATTGGATAGACGTAATCTGCTTGAGATAGTTAAAGATCAGATAAGATGAGAAAATTATAGGAACTGAGGTAGTTGCATGATAATACAATAAGCATTATTTTTAGTCATGGTGTCCGTTCCGAGCATCGTAACAAAGACATGATTGGGCTCTGCTGCTAACAGTTAGTATGCGCTTCCATAGTTGGTACCAGGATATGTTTCTGTATCGTTTTAGGATCTTCCAAATCAATTTGGTTACTATAATAATCACCTGGAGATTTCCATGTATCTAAACGTTCAGTATAGTGCTGGAACATCGTACTACTTATCCTACAGCCGATGTTTATGAGAAAAACAAAAAACAAAACTTCTCCTAGTTTATTCCTCTTTCCAGATTCTCATGATTCTGTTGTATTTTTTAGATGGTCTTGTTTCTCCTGGTTCTATTGTGGATTTATAGTATGCCTATATGTATTATCAGCACTTCTCTTCGTGGAATTTTTGGTGTTTTGGAGATTTGAATAGAATTCTGTCATGTCTTCTTTAACAACAGGTATTAGACCAGTGTTGTTCAACACCTGGCAGTCATTGCTTGGTCCAATAGAAGAGAAAAAGAAGGGATATGTTCGGGGCAAATTCCGGTGATAAAATAATCTCAGCCATTATGACGATTTCGTTATTTTTCTTTGAGACAAAAAGAAACAACGAGGATCCATCGCCAGCCTTAGGTTGCACTATATTTGATTTTTAATGTAAATTGGGTTCGATTCCAACACAAACATTGAAATGAAGAAAAGTTGAAATTCACTTTGAATAACAACTTTTTATACAGATAGATCTATATATAATTCAGCCCCTATTTCACAGCGTGATGGGAACGATGGAGGGAGGGAGGGAGGGGGGTAAAATAACTACGTATCGAATATAAGCGGTTTGATGAGAAACCTTCAAAGAGCTTCCTAACTGGTTAATTATGTAAACAAATGGATTGAAGAAGTATAGAGATACAACTGAATATGTATTCATGTCATGTCAAAACTTAACTTCTTCCAAGGGAACCGTATATCTCTTTTAAGTTGGCCTGGACGTCAACCCCATCAAAAAGGTACGGAATCGACTTAAAAATAAGAATCCTACGACGAAAATATTAATAAGCAGTATAAGGGTTTTATAGAAAAACGAAGGTGGCATAAAAACAAAAATTACATCTTCCATTAACAATATGCCCAGTAGAATTAAAGACGTTTTAACACATTGCCTGCCATGGCTACCATATTTGATAGCCAGTGATGTTTCCGTTGACGCATTGGCTATCAAATATGATGCCACAATGTATTCACATGTCAGGCAATAGCTATCAAAAATTTATCACTTAGACGCAAATCTTGTAGAAGTTTGACTGCTGCCCCTCCCCCCTCTGCGAGGTGCTCAAATATAATAGCTATGATCCGTGCTGAAAAACTTGTATTGAAGTTTCACGGGGAGCCGCGGCTATTTTTTTTTATATATAGCCAGGCAAAAATTCATCATTACCTATCAAAATTTAGTGAGACTAAAAGAAAAATTGGTGTGTGTGGTTTACGCACGTCTAAAGTGAATACCTCCGCTCGCACATTATACGCTCTCTATCTCTCCTTCTATTTCAGACGAAGCAAGCACGCGCGTATTCTTTCTCTAGCTCATCGCCCCACGCCCGCACATCATACTCTCTGTTTTATTTGTCTTTCACAGGAAGCGAAGTTCCGCCCAAATTTAACGCTCTTACCCTTTACTTACTTTTACGCTTACGCTTACGGTTGCGCTTACACTCGAGCTAGCCTGGCGTCCCTTACAAAGTATTCACTTCAAAAACTCTTTTACTTAAATTTGGCCCCCGGTGAACATTAACAAAATTGGTTGCGCCGTCAACGTGTTAAATAAACGTAGATTATGAACCAAATATTAACCGTTTATTTAATATTGAAGTCTCATACTATATCACTTTTCATAAATAAAAATATAAGACAAGCGTAGTTTTCATTTTATTATGAAAAACTATCGGATATTGAGCGTTCAAACCAATTCGCCAGGAACTATATTTATACTATAGGCTGGGCAAATATGCGGTATGGTAAGTTATCTGTCCTTTTCACAATGTAATATTACAATACAGAGGACAAAGGACAGATGACGGAAGTGAAACGTGGGCAGTCCAAGAAAAAAGGAGGTAATTTGAGAGCGGTGGAAGGAAATGAAATATCTACGATAGATAAAAGGAATAATCAAAAGGAACCATATCAGGAACGATGACGTTGGGAATAGACTGGAACACGGACCAATTATAAACGAGCAGCATTTTATGTTTTTATTATCGAAAAAGTAAAAATGCAATTCAAGCAAGAAAAAAATTAACCGATGTGTATGGACAAGATTGACAAAACGCCAGTGTCAAAACTAGTTTGCACAATTTCGATCATGCAGTTTTGATGCTCTGGAACACAATAAAGGCATTAATTGATGCAAACAGCCGAATAACAACTCCTAAGATCGCTGAAAGATTAAATTTATCGAATTCGACCATTCATGGTCGTTTGAAACGCCTAGGTTTAACTCAAAGCTCGACATATGGGTTCCTCACGTTCTTACAGAAAGAAATTTGTGCCGTCGCGTTGACGTCTTTGATTTGCTTCTCAAACGTAAAGAAAATGATCCATTTTTGAAGCGCATCATCACTGGGGACGAGAAATGGGTTGTCTATAACAATGTTAAACGCAAGAGGTCATGGAGTAAAAAAGATGAACCGGCTTAAAACACTTCGAGAGCCGATATTCATCAAAAAAGGTGATGCTGTCTGTTTGATGGGATTTCAAGGGAATCGTTTTCTTTGAGCTTCTACCGGACAACACAAAGATCTATTCTGAAGTGTACTGTCAACAGTTGGACAAATTGGATGATTCACTTAAACAGAAAAGGCCAGAATTGATCAATAGAAAAGGTGTGGTGTTCCACCAAAGTAATTCGAGACCTCATACAAGTTTGGTAATTCGCCAAAAGCTTTTACAGCTTGAATGGGATATACTGCTGCACCCACCATATTCTCCATATCTGGCACCTTCTGATTATTACTTGTTCCGGTCTCTACGTATTTTTAGATGGTAAAACCTTTACTTCAAATGAGGGGGTCAAAAACCACCTGGATCAGATTTCTGTCATCAAAGAACACAAATTTTATGAGCGTGGAGTCATGCTACTGCCAGAAAGATGGCAAAAGACTAGACTAGAATGGACAATATATAATTCAATAAAATATTTATTTACTATAAGAAAATGGTGTTTCATTTTCATAAAAAAACGAAATTGCTTTCCGAAAAACCCACTAGAATGTTATTGGCAAGAAGGAGAAAAATCAGATTTTTCATGAAGAGAAACACTTATTACTCTTGTCAATATCTGCAAAAATTCACATAGTTCAACTCATTACTGCAAGACTTCTTTGACGGATAATTATTCTAATAGTTTCCCTAGCATACTAATTGGCTAATCATAATACTAATGATGGCATCAATGCATGCCTAATAAATTTCTTCAATGAGTTGGCATAAATGATTTAAAAGAAAAATAGCGATATTGGGTCGCGCTCAGTTTCAAAATTGGTTAACAATTTTTTTAAATTGTTTTATTCCGGCTAAAATAGCAGCGGTTTAAGTCGCCAATGAATTGAATAATGACGTTACGTTCCATTGATTTTGCAGTTGTGAATGGGACATAATGGTAGGTACTGTTTCGACCCGTTGATTTTTATAAAGCGTTTGGGAATAGGGAGATTTATCAAAGATTATCGATAAGCGGTAGGTAAAATTAGTTGATAACGATCTGATAATAATGATTTTTATTGCAAATCGCGCATGCGGTGGCAAATTATTTATTTGCGGTCAAAATTTAAAGTATAACGCCGGAGTAAAATTATAAAAGTCAGCAGCTTATGTGATTTAATCATTTACATATCTAAAAATAGATTTAAAGCAATTATTTAGAAGACAATCTCCCTAGAATTATCAATCTCGCGGCGATAAACGCATAGTACATATACCATAATTACAATGATCCCACAATAAATAAACTGCACCCTGTACGATTAATACTACAACATTTATTTGCAAACATGTGTTCGTTGGAAAAAACGCGCACATCATGCGAATAACATTCAAATTAGATGATGATGAAGTTGTCGCCTTACCTGTTGAATTTATTAATTCCAAATTGCGTAGATTATGACGCTTTCCGGACGGAAAACTTTTCATATTTACACTAAAAGTCCTCTAATTTCCATGTCTATTTAATTAACACTGATAATTCGGAATTTTCGCGGCGCAACCGATAACCGCTCGAACGAAAATTTCGTGCACACCTGTTGCTTATTTAAACGCATGTGTGATAGTAGTGAGTACAGTTGAAGCGAGCTCTCTTATCTTGTTCTTAACAGTTGGGTAATGTGAACGTACGGTGGGTATTTGCATGGGGAACCAGTTAGGCAAGACGATCACCAGCGGGTATGATAAGTTGTATGTCTAAAAGCGGCACAATTACTTTTAAACCTTGCTTTTTGGACGTAAAACTATTTAGAAATAGAGACCTAATTTTTGCACGACGGATTCACTATTTCGGGGTTTCACTATTTTGAAAAAATCAAAAAAAACGTCCATATTCTTTGTTAGTAAACATTTATTAGAGCGAAGCTCTTTTAGGAAGGTTCTACGGTGAGTGTTAACCGAGAAAAATGAGACGCTTGAAATCGTCAGATATTCTTTTATTCTATCTGTCTTGTCTCATTAGTTCTTTCTGGCTCGCATACACGTCTGAGTCTCCCCCATCAGATGGCGCTTTTATTATTCAGATTCGAATTTACTTCAAGACAGGTTTGATGACGATACTGTAATATTGGCTACCAACGCAATGCAAGAAAAAGGAATCGAGAAACTGCAAATTTTCTTTTTCCATTCTGTTATTTCCTGATCCCGTAAATCTTTTTTACCGCTTCTCTTCATTGTCTTCTTAACCTTCATTTTTTTCATTTATTCTCCGGCACCCTGTTCGCCATTTTTTTCACTTTTCGATCTTCCTCCATTGTTTCCATGTGCCCCAGCACTGCAACCTCCTCGACTTGACTACTCCATCCAATTGTAGTTTCTTATAGGTGTCCTTTATCGACCTCCTTAATTTTTCAGTCCTTACTCTGTTTTCTTCCCATCATATTTTGTTTCTCTGCTGTTTTTGGTATGTTATGGGTTTCCCTCTAGTTTTCTTTATAATATTTTGTAATTGTTTCTAATTTTCATTTATTTAGTAGGAGTGATGAATGCGGACATATAATTTCAAAATTCAAAATGGCGACCAAAATTCCTAAATTATGCTATGTACCGTTTATTTTCAAACAACTCGGTGAGTTAGGTTTACCACAGTCTTCCTAGATTGTAAGGCGAATGCCACAGCTTATAATCGGCTGCAGACGCAAAATCGCGTCCAATAATAATAGCGACTCCCCTCCTCTAACAAGCACTGAGTACGTAAGGCTCACTTACTTTCTAGACACTCGCCTTCAGCCATAAAATTCAACATTTCCTACTGGATATAGCGGTTAAAAATTCAAGGAAAATACCGTCTCCTACTTACTTTAAGTGTCCTAAAATGAATGCTATTTTTTCTTATAAATTTAGACCGCCATACAGAGGCGGCTGGTAATGAGCGCACAAGAGTACGTAAATCCCCTGGCATACTGGGCAATAATTGTATTGAGATTTTAAACTACCCCTAAACTAATATCCAAAATGTCGACATCTCCACCCGCTGCTAAAACTACTATTATAAACTGTCGAAACTGTCTATGGTAAGACTAGCAACTGCGATCAAATGGGTGAACTCAAGGTGAGGGGTGAGATTGAGATATGCCATATGCTTTTAAAATTTCAATATAGTTATTGCCTAGCGTGTCAGGGGATTCATGTGCTCTTATGCTTTCATGTACGAGCCGCTTCTGATAGGCGATTGTGCAGAGAATCAAAAATACAACACCAGTAAAATATGAATGGTGAATACTTACAACAAAAACAAAAAGGACGACCACGAAAGAATTGGGCTAAGGTGATAGTAGAAACATTTGACAAGTTGCAGTATATGGGGCGAAACAAAGGATCGAAAAGGAATATGTACCTCCGACATTTGTGTACGGCAATAGTATAATCGAATCCTTTGTGTCGTATTTGTACGTTTCTATGTGAAGGAAGACACGAAATTTTATTATGTGTACGACATCCAAACTGGATGAAAATGTAAGCATACCGCCAGCGCACCTAAGGAAGGGAAATGTGGGAACGAGGAAAGTGTGGGGAAGAGGAAAGTGCAAGATCATATGCCTAATCAGCCGCTTCAAAAGGATTAATAAATTTCATTCCTTACTTTACAAACGCATTGTATATTTATCCTCAAGATCTAAAATGTTCTACATATCATTCTGTTGATTATCAAAGCGATATTGGAAACGTTATTCATTGATGATTATTTCATAAATTTTCTAAACTAATAATAAATAATTATCTTCTAATTGTAACCAGATAACTAAAACTTAAATAGAGTAATAGAAATTGAAAGGGCACTATCTACTTTTATCTGCAAGCAGTTTCCTCCATAATTTTACATTTACAATCACTTTTTCTCTATTCGATCGACACAGTATTAAAGATGCCTGTTACACAATAGGAAGGAGACATGCTTCTATTTAGTCCGAAATACAAAGTACATATATATTGTAAGTGATTCTAGTTGCAAGTCTTCGAAATCATTTTACATATCCCATTCTACAACTACAATTAATATCCTGAAGTTTCTTTCCAAGATTTCTTCTCTGTCACTTTTTGTAACTTCCGATGCTCAAAAGCTAAATTAAAGAAAATTTGACAACAAACAACCATCGCAAACCCTGTGTTTAAATTTCTAATAGTTATTTCATTATTTTTGTTAGTCACGTACAATCTCTATTCTAATTCGGTTTTTCAACTTTATAGTGCTTGCATGCCCTTGTGCGCAATCGCCCCCAAAGGCCAGAAACCACTGCGCCGCTCGATTTATTGCCACTTGAACATTACTTTAAGAACCTCCTCCATCTCTTTATTCTCCCCTAGCTTATTAACCTCTTCGAACGCCTCCTTTTGCAACTGGCTCATCTTCTTCCTCGTATATTCGAAGCTACCGTACTTAGTCAGTAATGATAGGCAATGTTTCTTGAGCTCCGGTTTCGTAGTACGCTGCCGTAGAATTTGAATGATCTGATTATCGTCCGGTTGACTTCTTATGGCGTGGATCAGCGGAAAACTAAATTTGCCCTCGGTTAAATCTTCACAGTAGCTTTTATTTAAATGATACTGCAATAGCGAAAGTGTAAGTTAATCAGTCATTTCGCGAAATTATCAAGACTTACGTCTTCTGAACACAAATTCATATAATCATCACGTATCTGAAAATACAGTCCTAGAATGCTGGTTAATTTCGAGAAATCAGATCTGTTTTCACTGAAAAGCTGCATTAATCGTATGGCCAACATAAATAATCCCCCGTTTCTGAAAAAGAAAAAAATTAATGACAGTTTTAACACCTACAGGTACATTTTACTTTTCATAGTCATCTGACAATATTCCTCTTCTGTCGGGCATATATAATTGTCCCTCCAGTAGATTTCCATGCCTTGCCCTCTATGTAATTCTAACAATTGCTGGGTATACACCGTTGTAGCATCCGGATGGTTTAACTCTTGACACCATTGCAAAGCAATAATCAAGATATAATTCGATGCATTGAGGGTCCTTGGGATGCCATAGATGGAATGCGCTACAGGTACACCACGCCTAAGTATTGAATTATCCTCGATATCATCAATTCTAAAACTTTTGAGTTGGTGTCTGTTTTGCAATAGGATTGAGGGTATGTGTTGCTTACAATAAGCTTGCGTTGTGTAACATTTCTATTATATGCTCGATCTCTTTCAATTTATCTTCAGATATTTGTAACCAATGATTGAAAGCCCTGGCCAGTTTGCTGCGTACGTTTTTACCTGGGACTTGTAAGATGTAGGCGAAAGGCTCCAAGAGTTTCTGTAATTTATTTAGTTTTTACATGAATGAGTTAAAAATATAATAACATACCTCATCTTGAAATTTATTCCCGTTTTTACTGTACGGGATGTTGGTCGCGATGCGGATTCTGTTGGGTCATTTTATTATGCCTAAATTAATCCTCGAACGTTTGCGCAGATTAGGTCCCCCTTATCAAATAAAAATAAATACTACGTGGCTTATATAGTTTTATATAGGAGTTGGATACCAAAACATGACAACGAAATAGTAATTACATGCTATCAAGCTAGTTTGTATTCACAATGGGTTATTATAGAAGTAATTAATGCAAGGCCAAGAAAATCATGGACGACTTGCCAATTGTTTTATTATCGTCCATTACTACAGTTCAAGTGAAGGCAACTGGCTTAAAAAACTTGATATTAAGTAAGGAGATGTGTTGCAGTGTTTGTAATAAAAACTGTAAGAAATGTATGATAAGCAATAAAAAATTCGTAAGGGGGCCAATGTCTGAATGTGATTGGGTCAAAAGATATGAACTGCTGAGTTACAAGTTTGTATGGCTTTTTTAAGGTTAAGTGCTGCAACACCATTTTAAGCTTCTAATTAATGTATTTATAAAATAAATTAATTATCAAATTAAGAAAATGCATTTAAAGCAGTTTAAAGTTTTATGCAATATCTGTACATTTAGGGGAATTTAATTAATGTAGATTACATCGCTGCATAAACATTTGAATAATTAAACATATGACATAAGATGTTAGATAGATCTTTCGGATTATTTTGTTTGTTCTAATTTATCTACAAAGTGATGCTTTACTTTGTAGAATCACATTCGTGGCTAATTTGGATTTGATATTTCAAATCCTTTAACACAATTTAAAATAGTAACCATTTAAGTTGGTAGTGGTAGCTAGAAAAATTTCGTGTATATACAGTTGACCAGAAGGAAGTGCCCAGTGCCCACCACGAGATCAAACCCACAGTTTTTAAATGGCGACACAGGTTGTAATAATTTATAAAACTAACATCAGAAGTTAACAATATGCAGAATGTCATCACAGAATAGACAGAAGTGACAAGGTTAGAAAATCTTGTGGTAAACTTTGTATGCTGAAGTCCGGCAGCCATGTTTTAAATACGATGATAGTGTCTCTATTTGGCTAGCTACTTTAGTGTTATTATTCTGGGATGGTGTGTGCACATTAGAATTAAAATATACCATTACTGTTGTATTTCATTGATTTAACTTTTTAGCAAATACTATTCTTTTAACATATCCAAACCCGAATATTTCTCAATTAATAAGAACAAATGTGCACTTTTCGTATTTTCAAAATGGCATTCTTCTGAACTATTTCAAATCGACCACCTGAACATCAAAGCTGCCGACACACCTTGTCGCTTCTGTGGTCAGTGAACAACCGGAACTGTTCTAGGTTGATACTATTGAAAACTCTAAACATGAATATTTTTTCTAAAGTTTTGTCCTTGACCTGTCAGCTTTGTCATTCGTGATTTATCTGGTGTCAGCGATTGAAAGGAGGCACTTTTATTATTTATGTGATACACAGACTGAAGGATGAACAATCTCAGCTCAGTCTTGTTTCGGTTATGGATGCCTTTAACTTCGGTCCTGCCAACATCTCAATGTTGCCAACAAAAAATGTCAGGTCCTGTGGTGGTTTATTTTATGTAAAGTAATTTTAAGTAATTATTATGATTCTGTAATACTTTCTACAATTCTCGCATCAATATTTACTCAATTAATATTTGAAGTTAGTCTTTTAGTAACTTTTAGTGGATTTTGTGGCTATCGCTTACTGTTCATTAATTTTTTGTTTGTTTAATATTGTAGGCACTCTCCCCGACTACTGAGGGGAATAAAACATAAGGAGTTGTATTTTAATAACACTTGTATTTCTAACAAACTGGCTGGATGAACCTTTTCATCTGACACGCCGAAGTCCATAACATGAGTCATGTTACATGACTCCCTCTTCTTCGCTACCAACCTAAAAACTATGAAAATCCCTACAACAAGTAGTGGGGTAAGAATAATGGCGGTACATTCAAATTTTTAAATCTTACTACTACAATATCCATAATTCTTTCTCCGGTTGCTAGTTTCTCCAAGTCCTTTCCAAGCTTAAACGTATTTGTGGATCGGACTTTCTCTTAAACAATCACCAAACCATGGCTTGATGTGCAATTACATTTTGTTCGGATCATAAAATCTGGTACAAATCGTATCCTATCATTTTTGAGTCGATTAGGGGTAAGATTGGAAGCGCATAGTAATCTCTACGTATACGTTCCATTTTCCACGGAATTATATATAGAAAAGCAGTGAAAAGTTTAAAAGGATTTTGCGATAACTAAAATTGTAATTTTCTCCTTAATGTTTAAAACATTGGATATAGTAATAATAAAGACCTTTATTCTCAAAAAAAGTGTACATACTATCAAAGTATAAATTACTAAAATAATGAAAATCTCAAGGCGATTGAGGCATTGAGATATCTTCGCCTGATGAGGTACTTATAACTCGAAAACTGTTCTATTGTACTATTTTAATTTTAATAATGTGTGTTCCATTTAAAAAGATTGAGTGTTTACATTTCTCAATGTACGAGTTAGGGTCGAAATTTGGAATACTCTGTATATGACATGATGACGCTTTTGTCACACATCAATATCTTCACACCTAAACTAAACGCATAGTACGTAAATGGAACTTTGGTTGAATATTGGCAAAGGATAATTTCAAATAACTGAAAAGTGGTTGTATGTAGGTATAGGGAAGTATAATAAAAATCGACTTATTTTAATGCGTAGAATACAAAAATGTAATCAAAACTATATCATCCTATTTAAAATAACGAAATGGACACCGATTTCCGGTATAAGCGGAAGTGACATTTTCGGCGAAATATTTTCCCTTAAATGACAAAAGGGTATAGATACCAATACTAAAGTTTCAAATATAAATAAATAGCAGAACATTGAGAACTTTGATGAATCAGCGTGGAACGTCCTGTACAGAGTGCGTACCAAAAGTAGTGAAATATATTTAACAAAAGATTTATTGATAATATCAGTACAAAGTAGGGTGGCTGCGATAACGTTGCCACACCTTGTATATCAAATTCAAATATTTGTAAGCATGACAAGCACAATAATTCTGTTTCTTACCGATTTTTTTATGCTTGAAATATAATATCCACCAGATATGTTATGAATAATTTATTCTGCCTGATATACAACTGATTCTGCTTACTAATTACTTTTATATTATTATATATACCATTAAGTGTCGCGAGAATAGGAAAAACTGTAAAATTGTGAAGTTTATTTGGGAAATGGTCTATTTTTCGTAAGCTATGAACAGCTATGTTCATACGGAAAGAAAATTTTTACATTTTATTAATTTCTCTAACTTATCTGGTGGGTTAAACTGGAAGGAATTGTATAATATCCAGATCTTTTTATTTCGCAAATCGTTATTTTCCATTTCCGCCGATGAATTTGGTGCGTTGAAATCGGAGTACAGCACCAGAGTTGTTTCTTTGGGAAAGTGTGTGTACCGTTCATAAATTTTCTGAGAATTGTGGAATTATTACGAAAATAAACACAAAATTTAACAATCAATTTCATTTATTACATAAATTCAGTACATTTTAACAGAACTGTCCTCAACCACTGACCTATTTCAATTAGATAAAATGAAAATAGAATTAATTAACTCATTAATGGCTTAAATTTCGAAGTAAATCCATAAATACATATTATATACATTACATACAAAGGCGTTTGGTTTTTACCGCAACGAGTGGAATACTAAAATCACCATAATCGTCGAAAACAACGGGCGTTCAATAAATCGTCCGACGTGGGGGAGGAATGTAAAACGTCCAAAAACTAATACGATTATTGGAGAAAAAAGACCCAAAAATTTTCTTCCCTTTACTTTTATATCTACTATAACCTAAATTAATTATAATACTGCTCGAAAAGTTCTATATGTATGTTTAAGAGTATACACAAAATTCTTTATCGTAGTAGTTGGCAGATTTCGAAATTTTTAATTTTCCTACTGTGTTTATACAATCGATTTTCTTTGTTTTTTTGCAATTATTAGTTTTTAATCACAACTGAACGAAGACCCTAAATGTAACAACGATTTCATGATAGTGACGACGCGTATTTAAAAACAGAAGCAACTATGTAGTAGTAGGTAGTAAGTTTCTTTTAGTATACGTTATATAAAAAAGTTGTATTCTTTTTTTGTTTTGTTTATTATATACGCAGAGATGTATACAAGATCCCGCTTTTAAGAGGATATGTTCGAAGATCTAAGTAGGCATGTATGTATGTATATCGTCTACGTTATTTCCTTAATTTACTGATAGAATAGAAAATAACAACCGTGCACAAGGTGATTACTTTTTTAATGTACGATCGAGCATTAAAAAGATAGAATATAATAAATCCATGTCTTTTGGATGTGTAATGTATATTTTACGAGAGAATACCAAAAAAAAAAAAAAAAAGCGACGTACCCTGTAAGTAAAAACAAAACAGAAAAGAAAAACAAAACGGGAATACAAAGAAGCCCAACTGGGTTGACATTTTAAGGGCGGGATGTTTGTGTGTTTTTGCACTTCCATCTGCTGACACTATTACGGAAGAATACGTTTGGTTTTAGTAGTTTTGATGTTCCAAAAAAGACTGAATCTAATGATGCCTTTCCCCCAACGATGTACTTATCCCCACGGCACTAATTATTTATCGACTTTTTCTCAAAAACCGTTGCGACACATTCGCCCCTTCCTTCGTAGATCCCCGACCTCGCTTCCAACGATTTCTTTTTTCATTTATTCAGGCAAAAGAAGCTGGTGGTCATTGATTAAAGGTCACTACTTCTTCAGTACTTCTTGTGGCTTATCTTTTCCTATTTTTCTTTGCCAATCGTTCAGGAAATCTTAGCTATAAACACAGAGGCGGCTGGTACATGAGAGCACAAGAACACGTGACCCCCTTTAGATTGTAGGGTGGGTTGCTCGGCACCATGTGCCTTCCGATGATTTCGTTCTTCGCGAGATCTTTTGTAATGTACCCTAATTTTTCATCCTGGATTCCCAAGCCTTTAGCAAAGACTACAGGATTTCCGGAACAGTCAATACCAACTGCCGCCGGCTCCGTTGTAACAGACCTAAATTGCAAAATGTAGTTATCGTCTGTCGTGTGTCTTATGGTGTGATAGTGACCACAGAACACCTGTGACTATTTTCAAGTAGAATTTCTTGGCTTTTCCTGCAGAAAAAATGATGAATCCTTTCGCCTATCTGCGCCCCAGAAAATATTTCTCCTTTGCTCTTTCTTCCCATTTCCATATCCTCCCCATAATATGGCCTTTGGTAATGCCATTAAATGGTTCTGGTCTGAAGAACGGGGTCGCAAATCCTTCTTTAGCAAAGCTATCGGCAATTTCCTTTAATACCCTCGTGCTCTGGCACTTACATCAGGGTTACCTTTGTTGTTGTCCGCTAACTGCGTGAGGGATTGTTTACAATTCCCGGCAACTTTCGACTCAAACATCACCGATTTGAGAGCCTTCACCGTTGCCTGACTGTTTGTACTAATGATTGGTCAGAAGTGCAAGAAAGCTTTCATCTGCAGGTTTTGGAAGTTAAACGTATAAAAATAATATGTTGGATACATTATCTTTCCATCATGACGACGAATTTCCGCCTCAACGCCGTCGAATTAGGGATTTTCAAAAAGCAACATGACAGTTTCGCCTCATCCTCCACTCCGAACGAAAAGAAAGCGCTTTGGTTGAGAATCTACAGAACCAGCCATTAAAGGTTTCGGAGGGAAACTATGGAAGATAGTGATTAAAAGGGAGGGAGAAGGCGAGGGAGGGAGGGGGAGGGGGACAACAGTACTAAACTATGTAAAGCTGTTACAGAAAGACGTGAATGAATTTAGTAACTGAGGATCTAGAAAAAAAATTAAAAAAACATGAAGTGATCAAGAACATCCGGTTTTTCTTTGGGTATCCCCTCGTACTCTCGTCTTTTTTAAACTAGGTACCTGCGTAATCAGGAAGACATGGGCGACTAGGTTCGAGTTGCTACAAATTAACATACGTCGATCTTAAGCATTAATTAATATTACTTATGCATTAAATGAAACACACGGTGCTCTGTTCATCTACATAGACGTGCGTGACTGTGTACAAATTAAGTATTTCCTACGCGAATACTGGTGGTCCTTTTCCGATTTCATAATTAAGAAAGCGTTATTAGATTTCTAAGTGGACATTAATAAATAAAACAACTTCAGAAATCTCACGTTTGATTTGGAAAATTAGGCCGTAATAGCTAACATATTGCTCTATATATACATAGCGAGAATTGTTAATCACTACAACAATTTTAATAAATAAATATCCCTTATAAATTATATTTTTATAATAGCAGGTGTACTATGAAGACTTTAATGTAATTTTGTACGCATTTTTCTTTTGGAGGAATTATGGAATTGAAGTATGAATTATGTCACTGGTAGCTAAAGGGGGTAAACTAAGAAAAGTGAGCGAATCTATGGTTTAAAACGAATGGCAATAAAATATTTCGGATAGTTTTAAATACCTGTTTCGCCCATCAGATTCTCATCCTCATTGGAGGAAAGACAGTTCGTGATATTTTCCGTCTCTTTATCTTTTTTCCACTAAGGATGATTTATCCTAAACTCTAAATTATAGGTTTTCCTAATTTATTCATGAAGTTGTGGGTTAAGAAAATTATCATCTCATCCAGAGTAGTCCATTTAAACAAAAACTGAAAAATAAAATTGAAGAGCTTGCCGTATTGCCAGATCAAAAAAAAAAATGCTGACGAATGAGGTGTTTACAGGAAGTTTTTACCGGACAAGACCTATGTTGCAAATGCACCGGGACGAAAAATTGCAAAGCAAAGAATTACTTATTTCTTATTGTGCACGAATGCAGCAGGAAATCATAAACTAAAGCCCTTGGTAATAGGCAAATCTAAAAACCCAAGATGCTTTCGGAATTTCCATTGTGCCATTTATTATAAAAGTTCCAAGACGGCATGGATGACAACTCAAATATTTACAAGGTGGTTCCATGATATATTTGTTCCTGAAGTAAAATTTATAGCATCATTGAGACTTTGTCAACATTTCTTTCTCCTTAGGTACCGAAATTTCAACAGGATAACAATTTACCTAGTAAAGCTTTATTAATAAAAAATATATATATATCCCACTGAGTGAATTAGGATTAAGATTACTCCGTGATGCAACGCGTAATGCAGGCAGAATGATTATAAATCTTTTGCAACATATTGAACCAAATGTGAATGAAATCATTAAATGCAGAAATATATATGTAACCTGATAACAATTTCTATTTTGGGTTGTATATGAGGAAACCGATATGGAAAGCTGGAATAAACACATTGTGTTGGATAACACAGAATAAAATGAAGATGAGTTTCATTCAGAGTCTGAAAAGGAAGCAGATGGTATGTTATTCAATACAACAGAACAATCTATTTGATCTGATCAAGCTCTAATATCATTAAATGAAGTGATTCAGTGGACTGGAGAAAATCAACTAGCAATTGATTATTCCACATCATTTGCGTTGCTTAATTTACGACGAAAAATATTAAATAGTAAGCTACACAAAGAAACGACGGCAATTACACATAACATCATATTTTGTATCTCAATAATGAAAATATATGTATACCTTTTTAGAAAGAGTTACATAACACATACGTGCTATTATGTATCCTTCAATATTATTTTCTCTAACTATTTCAAACTAAGTTTGAAATAAATATTTACCAACAAAGAATTTGGACGTTTTCTTCTCATTTTTCTCAACCTCAAACCCCCGAAATAATGAATCTGCCGTACAAAAATTGGCTCACTAAATCGCGACTCTACTATAGTTAAATTATGGAATAATGACGTCTATCGGAAATATAAATATATATATATATATATTCTTTTAGTATTTGGAGAAATTGCGTGAAAAATTTTAGATCGAAGGCTCATAGTACACCTACGAAATATTTTGTAAGATGTCTAATAATTAAAATACACTCCTACAAACAGTAACAGCGATAAATATAAACAAAACCCCTCGAAAATCCTAATAAATAAAACAAAATAAAAAATAATTATGTATCTATACATGGAAGTAAACGCAAGTAAAAAAATAAAATTTCAACAACTTCTTTCAGGTATAAAGGGAAATTATCAATTTGATATTTACAATAAATTTGAAATGCTATCAATAAAACTAAAAACTAAATTAACATTACCTTACACAAGTTATCACTATGATTTGTTTCATACGGATGATCCTTTTACAGAGCGTACAGCTTATTTCTTTTTAATTCGAAACGCTCTATAAACCGACCAAGCTGCCCCAGGATGTTCTACTCTACTAATTTTCGCAAGTCCACTGAATTTAAACAACATAAACAGCATGGTATCACCAAGGAAACCATACGTAATTAGTACCATATTCTCGAGAAGCTAATCCGAAAAATTATTGAAATAATAAGTAAGGTTTAACTGGTGTAATGGCATATAGACACAACATATGTGTATAAAAGAAATGACTACTTCTCGGCGATCTATTCAATAATTCTTATTCTAAATGATGTGGCCCTCGAGATTCCCACATCTACGCGAATAATGCCTCATATCGTTAAAAACAGGATCTATTATTGTAATCGTTACCAGTATCAGCAGTAGTATCTTCTTCAATAGACTATTTTCCATAATCAACATGTTTATTTCTCACATATATAATATATATATAGTATTTTATATATCTCATATTCATTGATCTGTCGTGTTCGATAGCTGCCATTAAAATTTAGTCATAGACATCTGAAAAGAAACTCTCATATCACAAATAAATCACTATTTTGTACTCAAAGAAAAACGAAATACTCGGGTCGATCGCAGATATCCCGAGGTGGAAAAGATAAGAAAAACTGGTCCTGTTCATTAATCCATAACTACGTCCGACATCTTCGTATAAAAGAGCAGATAGGGAGTGGAAGTCGAGTTCTGTTTCGATCCGAGAAGATCCTGGAATTCTTGACTAGTTACCGGCCTGACATTCTCGTCGTCGCACTCCAACCACATATCCTGCTGGTAATCCCCGTTCCAAATTTCCCCGGTATTTCTCCTCATATAATTATTAACTACGTTCTCGACAATGTTCTTATTCATCTTAATCCCGCAGCAATTTTTACTTTTACACAATCGGACACCATTCAAAACACTATTTTTCGAAATCGGAACGCCGTTGCGAGCATCGACGCCCTTCGATTTGAAATATCTCAGAATATTCAAAGATTTCTCGCTGCTACTAGCCGAGAGGCTGCCTTTAGGAACATCGCGCGCACAATCGGCATAATCATCAAATTGATCGGTAGCCCTAACATAAGCTATGTAATGTCCGGAAGCGAGGGTACCACCTAGATGCATAATAACGCAACATAATTGGTACCTGTGAAGATTATCGGAGGTTTGGCAGCAAGAATCGCAGAAACAAGTCATTTCGAGAGGCGTAGGCATATATGTGTTCACCTTCTGTACTCCAGCAGTGGTTGTTGTAAAGCGCTTAAGTTGCAAAACCATAATATTAGGTAGTTTCTCGAAGGAAACCTCCCTGCTCGCCTCGTTATATCGCTTACATTTCTCACAAAGATACTTATTTGAATCACATAATTTTTCGGAAGTAACGCAAGCTCTCCTGTAAATTTCACAAGGATTTTTATCAAAATCATCCTCCGTCAGCATAGATATGGGGACTGGTATATCGTAAAACGGTTCCTTACGTTCCGTCACGCTTTCACACTCAAGACATTTTGTGCGTCTCAATGTGATTCCCTCAAAGTCTTCCGCGACAAAGTTATACCCCAATTTCTTCTTTCCATTATCCGAATTACCATCAACCGAGCTTGTATCCTCGGTGTCTGTGATACAAGTCCCGTTTATTTGCTCCTCGCTGATCGCATCCTTATTTTTATCCTTTTTCTTCTGGCTTTTAATCCATGGCGGTTTCACGTTCCATAGCTTACTATTGGAAGAAGGAACGGGTGTTTCATTCTGGGCTATTATTTCAGGATAATGCTGTATTTGCTGAGCTAATAAATCACAGGTTTCCCGTATGTTATCAAGTAAATACACCAGTAATTCATGGGCGTCTTGCTGGTGATTCCCTTCAAATATATAATTCGCTTCCCTCACAGCTTGGAGGAACGCAACCGGTTGGTAAGCGTCATTCGGTTCCTTCTTGCGATTTTCTTCTAGGTTATGTAACGTCATAAAGAGTTCATGGAATTTCTCAGTCACTATCTGCACCTTCGATTTCGATACGTCGTTAACAGTTCCTAATGATAACAGATCTTTGCTGCTAGTACTACGCGAGCTCGGTCCTGAAATAGGTCCAGCACTACGACCTAGCGACGAACTTTTAACCTTATTTTGGGTCAATCGAGAATTCACCTTCGCTAAATCGTCGATCAAATGGTGTAAATTATGTAAAAAGTGGGTGCAAACCTTAAGGTATAAATGACGCTGTTTAGAAAGCAAGTATTCCCCATATTAGCCAGGGGGCCACTGGACACTCGTTGATGACATCGTTGGAATTCCGATGATGATCCGTACGGTATCCGTTTAGCATCATCCGTCTGTCTGTGTAGTTTAATACTTTCTTATTCGGAAAAGCTTGCTCGAGAAGGAGTTTCCTCTTAACCTGGCCAGTTTTCTTGGTGAAGCTCTTCGATTCTATGTACACCTTGGATAGTGATAATTTATTGCGAACGGGCGTTTCATCATCTTCTAGAATTGTCATCTTCTTTAGTAAACCTGAAACATTACCGACTGTTGCGTTTCGATACCAGGCAGAGCAAACAGGTAAGAATGTGCTAATTATGACAAATTAATAAGCAAAATGGGGAAAGGCCGCCGCGTTATTCATGCAAGTACTTACATGTGTGATACTATTGTGGGCAATCTCGATATTTCTCGGGGTTTACGTGTCGTTAAAGATAAAATTTATTTAAAATACCCCAACACTTATGAAAAGATCCAACATTATATGCAGCCCCAACAGTCGTATTTGATAATCCCATAAATAGCATCCAATGTCAAAATACAAAAATCACTACCGAGCCGGCGGGAAATTAAATCGATACGGACTTTGATTCCGAAATTAATTCCCCCGTAATCGAATTAAATTTTATTACTTTATTAAAATCTTATTAGATAGTTGCCGGATTACATTTTCAAATAGAAAAACCAGGAATGGGCGAATTAGGCTATCGCTTTGAACGTTCTTGAACGTGGGCGAATTGGAATCACGTTCCGAAAGCACATTTAATCCAATGAAATTAGAAATATCATTTCGAAAAGTAATAAGCTATTTTATATTTACTTTAATACGATAAAAATGGATTAGCGATAAATCGGAAGTAATATCGACGAGAACGGCCGTAGAAACTGTAGACCGAAAGACATAAGAGGAGCAAATGTCAGATTGACATTTAGCTAAGCAAGCATGTGATCTACATATACAGGGGCGCTTAAAGAATTCGATCCAGAAAATGGAGGAAACTAAAGCCCACTTTACACTATCAATAATTATAATTATAATTCTGACCATAATTGTGTGGCTTGGAACTAAAAGGGCCAATGTCAAAACATTCACTTTTGAAAAAATTGCAATTGAAGTTTTTACAAAAAATTCTTTTAATTACAACTGAGAAAAATTCCAAGTTTCACTTATTAACTTTAGCTTAGACATATAATATGTTTGAATAGAATTCCATAGTAAAATTTTTTTTTTTTTTTAAATTTCAAAAATTAAGAGAAACAAGATAACATTGGCCCTTGCATTAATTTTGATTTTGTTTTGTTTTTTTTTTTGACATTGGCCGTCATAACAAGAACAATAACAAACAGAACAGCATTATTGTTCAGTTGTTTATTATGTTCTTACAAAGTTTATTGAATTCAAAGGATATAGAAACTAAAAATAGTAGTAAAATAAAGAAATAATACAATCTGCGTTTAAAAAAGTTCCATTATTCTGGTAAATCATGTTCTTCTTCCATAGCTTCACCTGCCAAGTAATCCACGATGTTGTGATTTGCAGTTATTTGTTCAATAAAATGATTGTAGTATGTACGATTAGTATTGCTAATGTATGGCAAAAGTGCCTTTAAGTCATTTAATTTTTGTGTACTTAAAGGAAGTGGTTCGTTGTTGAGTGGTAGAAGGTTGGGAAGATTACCATGTCGTGTTTTCTTGTGATTTCTGGAAATGTCAAAATTTTAAACTCGCCCGCAAATGAATATTTATACAAAATATTGCATGCTGCATCCATTTAATTGGCAGTCAGAGTTGGCGTTTATAAAAACTTAATCCACTTCTAAGATAAGAAATTGGCAAGCATTCTTGCAAGTCGAATGAAATGGTAACATAACCTGAATTATTTTGGCATTTCTCCTTATCTCTTCTTTTTGACTCGTATGCGGACTCGGCCAAATGCAAGTGTAGGTTTTCTTCTTCTTGGATTGATGTTCGTTCTATCTCGTTCTGGCAACATTTCAACTGCATGTAGACATTGGCCCAATGTTAATTAAAAAATATATAACATTAGTAATTGCTAAAAGAGCCAAAGTAGACATTGGCCTTTTTAGCTTTAACTTTTATAGATGAGTTCATAGTGACATTGGCTAGCAAAACTCTTATGAAGCTGTTCTGGGTTAAATTAGACTATTTCAGCAAAATAAAAGAGAGTAAGAAAAGAAACCTAATGCAACGATTAACTCAAAACAGCAAAATATTGACATTGGCCCTTTTAGCTCCAAGCCACAGAATTATAACCATATAATTATGGATGGTGTAAAACAGAAAACTTGATCAGGAATTGCATCATGAAGCACACTGAACATGTAAATTATGCGTAGTAGTTAGAATTTAAAAGTGCCTAGATCAGATTGTGATTATTTATTGTTTCGGAATTCGTTTGTGCCAGAGCTCTGTCCATGTTTTTCGTTTTCTACGACTTCTCATTTTAAGTACCATTAAACTTCTCAAATAGCTGCTGCGCATAACGTATTATCATCCATTTTTTCAGAAGTTTTCAATAAAACGAAGAATTTCAAGAGGTACGCTTAACTCACTAGCACAGCCTGCTAACAACTACACAGCAAGTGAAATTTACTTATCAATTGTCAATAATCTTGAAAAAACGCTTGAAGCCTGGGAGAGGAAAATATTGAGAAGAATACTTGATGGGAAGAGAACGGAGGAGAGATGAACTATAAACAGGAAGAATCAACTCAAGCAATATTAAGAAGAATACTTAATGGGAAGCGAAAGGAGGAGGGATGGGAGAGACGTTTAAATGCGGATACGTACATGGTGTATGACAAACCAATCATCACAGAGGTAAGAGCTAGACGATTACAATAGATTGGACACCTGGAAAGAATGGAAAATAAGAAATTGGTAAGGAATAAAGCATGAAGGAGGTCGAAGAGGAAACGGGGAAGGGGCACATTCAGGAGGAGGATGTGCTGGAGGATCTGAAGGGCAAAGGAGTGCGAAACAGGAGGAAGTGCGCAGGCAATAGGGAAGAATTGAGGAGGATTACACAGCAATGGGTCTAAAGGGGTGTTAACGCTTTATATATATATATTATTTAAATTTTACTTCTAATAAATACACATTTACAAAGTTTCACCATAAAACTCGTTAAATGATTAAATACTGTAAATAAATAGCCAATCACTGCCTGAGATTTCGGCATGATTTACATATATTGTTCCTTCAGAGTAGCAATTAAAAAGATTTTGTCAGGGAACTCATATTCTTTCAATCTAAAGACAAGCATCGCTTAGGTCATTAGCTATATATCTGTGCTTTTTTGGAGGTTTTAGATGGAACTTTTTATTACTACTTGTAGTGGCTATAGCGATAGCCGTGGCGATCATCTCACAATAATTATCCTAATGAATATAAAATACAATACAGAATTATTATTAAAGGAAATACAAATTTCCTTGTACACAACTGTTCTTAGAGATAAACATTGTAGAAAATCTTCAAATCATATACTGGGTTGGAAAATGCAGACCAGTACTTGCAAGGAATATGTTAGGCGTCAGACCGGTAGCGTTGTAGGTGAAAATTTTATAGTTGATTGTCTAGTTTGTAATAAAACTTCCCTTCTCACTGCTTCTAGAACTCTAAAAAAATGCCTACTGTATTCCTGGTTTGTGCCGGTGGCCGATTATCGTAACGGTATGCATACATAATCAGTTTATGGTATAAATAATCCTGTTTCTTCTTCTTAGTAATCTTGAGCTGATTTCTACTTTCATGTGAATGCAGGTTAAGATTTACTAATAATAAGGATTTTGGACAAATTTTACAAATCTTGACGCAAGAAAGTTCGCAATTCGAACATGAATTTTTCGTCAAAATTGAACCAAAAGATGTATAGATATGGGTCTTATTCATACGTTTTTGCCCGCCCCTCGAAAGGCGTTTTCTCGAAACCTATACGTTTCAGGTTCGAGCCAATATGTGCTACGTAATTACTAGGCGCCTAAGGAATATTCTAATGCCAGATAACTTTTGCAATTCGGACATGAATTTGTCATCGATTTAGCAAAATTTCGTCGTTTTTCAATTTGGACAAAATTTCAAATGACTCTCGTGCTTTTATTTAAGACCAGATCGCGACTGAGTAGACCTTTCCGGAAGCAAATTTTGATAAAAATCTAACAATTAATGGCCGCTCAATTTTTCTCAGAATTTTGTTATGCAACCTAATGATTTAATTGTATGATCATAAAGGGAAGAAAACTCATTTTGGGATTCCACTACTAAAAATCTATATTATCATTTAATTTTTCTCGTGATGGCGTCACAGCTAAAAAAACAAATGAAAGTCGAAAGGTGAATTGCACATAAAAACAATAAAAACTAAAACCGATATGTTTCAGCCATTTTAAAAAGAGTTGAGCTCGCCTCTTCTTTAAATATTCGATACTTTAATCCCACACTGTATATACAAAGTCTATTTTTTTAATGATCGAGGATAAGTTGAATTAGGGACCACAATTTTTGGTGAATTCACACTTTATTTTTTTCTCCCCGGATAAAATCTCGCCGTTATAATAGTAGGCATTTGTAGTTTAGTTGTATTTTGAGGACATTGCCTGCATAACGTAATCGACATAAAATATTAAATGCTTCTATACATTTTGCTTTGGAGAATATTGTAATAATATGATTTATTTCCCTAATAAAGTTTTGTTTATATCTACAGACAAAATAAGCGTGAGAGACGTTCGAACCTATTCGAACCTATTTGTGTGCCTCTTCCACGATCAACGTGACTATATACGCATTGTATCTGCCTGTATAGTCAGCCCATTCTGTATAGCCAATGAATCACTCGACCGTCTGAAAATCTACTAAATCTTCTGATAACCATCACAGGATGCATACAATGTATACATATCAGTTAAAGGACAACGTTTTTTCCTAAAAACTGTGAAATAAATAAATAATCCTTGCTAGAGATTTCGACCAGAATTGTCCGATATACTTTTTTACCTTTTAAAACAAAATATACCTCTACAGATGCGTTTAGCACACTACAGATGAATTGTCGTCCTAAAAATATTTGTGTTTCATCACAGTCTTACCGCAGGCAACACCTTTGATTTGTCCATTATGTTATGATTCATCAAAATCTGGCTACCCCAATCCTGGTAGCATTCGCTTCAAGATGAGATTCTCCAGTGAAGGTTTCGTATCTCCAACTCCCTGTACGTTCACGTGTTTATCTATTCCACCTTTCAGGATGGGAACCACCAACAAGTTCTCACCATCGTCGGAAAAGTCAAGGAAAAAGTACCTTTGATTATTTATGTAGTAGATATGTTCTCTTCGCTTCCTTTTTCTTTCCTTCGTTATATATATATATATATATATATAGAGTAGAATATATAAAATCGAGCGAAAAACTCTATTGGGGTGGTCGGTCCGTGAAATAAAAAGTCTCATTTGTTCAACCTCTATATTTCGTCACCGTTTGGTAACTTCATCAGGAGTATGCTGAAAAATGTGCTATCACAATGTTGCAACTTAAGGATTAAACTAAGACTTACAACTAGAGCAGATCACTAGCCCTCAGATACATATTAACGTGGTATCAGACCATCAGATTTTGTACGTGATGTGATTACACGTACAAAATCTGATGGTCTGATACCACGTTAATATGTATCTGAGGGCTAGTGATCTACTCTAGTTGTAAGTCTTAGTTTAATCCTTAAGTTGCAACATTGTGATAGCACATTTTTCAGCATACTCCTGATGAAGTTACCAAACGGTGACGAAATATAGAGGTTGAACAAATGAGACTTTTTATTTCACGGACCGACCACCCCAATAGAGTTTTTCGCTCGATTTTATATATTCTACTCTATACAGTACGGTCGAAATACATTTTTACTATATATATATATATACATATATATATTATGATTAAGACCTTTTTTCAAGAACAGATGTGGATTTATAAAATGTCGAATCATTTACTCGATCTCAAATCAATGTGAACGAGTAATATTGATCGGTGACACTAAATGACATCATTGAATTCGGTAAGATACGGTTTAAAGATGATAGTCTTGTTACTAGCGAAACACGTGTCACCGGATTTAATTAAATAATTGTGTAAATAACAATAAGGAGACTATGGTTAAAATAGTATATAAAATAAATAAATTTACCTTTATCATACCTTTCGGAAATAAATTCAGATACGTATTTCGGCAACTAAGAGTGTTTGGCATAGTGTCAACAGTGTTTTGGTGTGTTTCGCGCAGGCGTTCAGTGTGTGATGTTCATTGCGCATGCTTTAGTGTTGAACAGTGCTCGTTGTGCGGTGTTCGTCTTGCGCGTTAGCCGTATATCGCTATTGATACTGAATTCCCCGTTTTCTACTGAGGATCACAACTTAGTTGCCAAAATACGTATCTGGATGTAGTTCTGAAAGACGTGGTAAGGGAATTTTATTTATTTTATATAAATAATTGTGCGGTGAAGAGCTTACCGATATGATATGCCGTCAATAATACTACACCACAGTCCTTGCGATCACTATCAAATTTAATCAGCTCAAAATGTTAATGTATGCGCATTTATTTTAAGATAAATGTTAACGAAACATGCGGGTACTTCAAACACGATGTGAATCATCCGATTTCCTGCGTGGTCCCCGTTTGTCGAACGTAATCTATGCAAATGTTTGAACAAAATAAACGATACGTCACGAATTTTACACTAAATTAAACAATAGGATAAAAGGAACAACGTACAACGTACTTAAAACGAATGAATTTGAAAGGAACAAACAAAAAGCGTTAAAATAAAAAGTAACAACATGAATAACTATTTATTATTTTAAAATGTACAATAAGTTAAAAATAAAAATATACAATGGCGGCTCTAATTTTAATAATTACAAATCTGAACGTACATACATACCATATGTAGGTACTCATAACGCTCTATCCTACGAATGCATACATACGTACTGAACGATAATCACGCTGAATAATTTTCTATCGACTCCTATATTTAGATTAAATTAAGGAATACTTAAATAAATTATCGTGGAAAGGAGTGAGAGAAAAGTTCGAGAACGAGCGTATGTGTGTGGTTGTGTGAAGAATAAATAGTTACGCTAAAGCTGAGTAGAAGATCTTTGCGAGGAAAAAGGCTTCCATTTTTCTATCACTATAGCCTGTAGTAAGCGACTTGTTCTTTCAACCAGGTCTCCACCGACTTGTAATTGATTTTCATCCATTTGACGTTGTTCTTAACTCGCTCTATGGTATTCGTGAAGGCTTGATTTGTTGCTTTGAGGTTGTACTTGTTCTCGTCTCTAAATAACTCCAGCTACAAAGAAGGATGAAATACAGTGATTTTGGAGGCTTACACTACCAGAATCAATACGAAAATGATTTCCATGATTGGAGTTGGTCATAATGATAGTGTATTGGTCTAGCAACTATGATATAATTTGGCCGAAATGGTCAAATTGGTTAGACATGATTGGAGTTTGGTTGTATGTGATGCAGTCTACATTTAGTCTTGTCCTCACAGCTTTTGTTCTTTCCAAAACTTAGTTGGCTAAAATTTCGATGCTAAATTGTGACATGGTCCAATCTCGGAAATCATTTTTTGGTGAAGACAGCGCAAAATTGATAATGATACGAAGGATACGGACGATATTTCGGATGTTCTAGACATTTGACTCTAGGACAATTTCGTAAATTTTATATGTCACGCTGTTGGTTAGAGACGAGTCTTCACATGTTTACGCAGCCCTCCCATACAATATTGTTCAGTATACTTCAGCTCCTTGACTGATACTGACGTATTCCATACCCCTGATTTTACAAAGACTAAATCAGAAAAAGCTATAATTTTCTTCTTATTTAAAAAGGGATCATTTTCAAGCTGGTAAAATGTTGCTAGAAGACGATCCTCTGTAAATGAAAGAAACGTTGCTGACGTGGAGAACCTACTAAGAGGACAGCGACCAAATTTGACAACGGATAATAACAACTGATGCAACATAGATAGAAAGAATAGTGCAAACTAGAAAAAAGGCCTCTGCTTGAGGAACGCGCAGTTCCATCGGTAGGAAAAGCAATGTTTAATGTATTCTGGGATTGCGAGGTGATCATTGGATATGGATTATCTACCGAGAGGTACTGCAACTAACGCGGAATATTATTTCATCTTTTATCTAGACCATTGCAGCAGACGCTTTGCAAGAAGCGGCCTGAAAAGTTCCATAAGCAACGGACGCTTATGGAACTTTTCAGGACAATGCAAGATTCCATACTACACGAAGAACGAAGGATGTTTTAAACGAATTGCGCTGGGATTTGCGTCCACATGAATCGTATTTGCCAGATCTGGCTACTGGCGGTTTTCATCTCTTCCCAAAATTTGAAAAAACCATATAGGAGATGTTCGATTTGAGACTTTAAATGAGGTAAAACTTGCTATAAATAGGTGTATTACAGAGATTTCGGAAAAGTGCTTTGAGGACGGTTTAAAAAATTGTATTGTAATTTCCATGAAAATCGAAATTAAAAAATCATAACCAAATTATTAGAGCTTTGGAAACATCCCTCGTAAAAACATAAAAAGACATTGGATTCTCTCTTATCTGCAATAGTAAGATGCGTGATAAAACGAACAAAAAAAGTGATGACAAATCATCCATCAGGCGGGAGTTACCCAATTATTTTAAATCCGGCATTCAACTTAGTAAATCTGATATGACTGAATCAACCGGCTTAAAATATATTTTTAATCATAAGTCACACATTTACTTGAATTTTAATCTTTCCCAAAACAAACGAGGGCCGATTAGATTAGTTACGAGTGCTATATGATTCAATTGTAGGAACAATCCTAATTACTTAAATCACGCAATTATAATGAGATTATATTAAAAAAATTATATCCCAATCCATTACCTGTTTGAGATGTGTAGGAGTGTTCATAAAAGTGGATAAAGATTCCACCATTCTGCTCACCGTCCTGAACGCTTCGCCATAGCTGAAAGAATTAAGCGATTATAAAAGATACTTTTTGCAGGTGGAATTGGAAGCGCAAATAATTACTATTCATTTATTTCCTGCCATTTATTTCTGATGAAATCGAAGGCTAAATTGTGTCCGTAAACATTATTGGCGATCGAACTGAACACTATGCTTCCATCTTGCTTTCGGATGCCTGAACTGTTGCTGATCATCAAATCTAGATATCTAGAAAAATGGAGGAAGAAACTTACGACTTTTCGTATATTGGGAATTTCGAATATAAAAAACTTTGTGGAAATAACTATTACTAACTTGGAGAGCGTCCAATGTTTAGAACTGCAGCCCAAAGCACTAAGAATCGTCACTTTCTCGGAAGCCGAGCGAGATTTAAGATATTGGCCGTAGGCAAAGTTCCATTCTGCTTCTCCTCCATCCCTAATTGCTGTGCAATATACCACAGTACGAATATTAGGAGGCACCCTAAAAGCAA
Organism: Chrysina gloriosa; assembly: GCA_038088585.1. Taxonomy (NCBI): domain Eukaryota; kingdom Metazoa; phylum Arthropoda; class Insecta; order Coleoptera; family Scarabaeidae; genus Chrysina; species Chrysina gloriosa. The sequence continues at coordinate 19,607,100 of CM076093.1, read as the reverse complement.
CCACAAATCATGATTATTTCCAAATAATCGCACCCAGATCCTCACTGGTGATCGTGTTCCATCCAACTCCTGAAAATTTGCCTGGCGGTCAAAGAACATTTCGTGTTAGGTTGTCTGCAAGCCTGCTGAAGGACGAGCCTCCTGATTTTCTTCGCGATGTAACGGTCGTTGGGATCCTCACGAAAATCGACGTTGTCCAAAGCGAAATAGAAGATGTACCAGAAATATTTCTAAAATTCGCGTTTTGAAAAGTTTCATTCCTTTAAAAGATCAAATTTTGCATTACCTCGTATACTCCGAATGCTTGCGTATTATACAAGATGTTATACAAGAAATCAGTTTCGTGAAAGATCGTTTGTAAAGGAACGAAGATGATCTCCTTATCGCGCGTTCCGATAATCCGGATCATATTCAAAGGGATGCTATAATCGATCAAGCCCGCCTTAGCCAAGTTCATGGAATCGCTAACCAGTTGGGCTCTGATAACTGGAGGAAGTTGCATTATGATTTCTGAAAGGATCTTCCAGTTCTTCTCGTCGTAATTTACGATGTAGTAGCTTTGTTTCAAATTGATCAGGTACCATTCGGTCAAATTCAAGCTCAGTGATGCTTGCTCTTCGTTTTTCAGCCAAAATTTCGGGCTACCGTCTTCGAAATTTATTACGGCGTTATTATTGATGACATACGAGATCGGTATCCACCACTTTTCAGTGGATTTTGAAGTCTTTCCGTTTAAAACGAAACGTTTCTAGAAATTAAAGATAAAATGTTATTTTCATTTTGAAAGAGGTCGTACGACTCCTCGATGAATTCAAATCGAAAAATTGTTTCTTCTTATTAAGAATTGTAGATACAATTAAACATTATTACTATTACTATAGAAAGCTCTCATAATAAGATTATGGTGTTTATCAGCGAAACCAATGGCCGGAACAACCGTTCCGATCTAATAAAAATTGGGTGCTTGCATTCATTGTGAACAAGGCGTAATAATACGGTTGCTTAATGTATGATGCCAACCACGTCACCACGTATCATTCAAGACTGGATTGGTACGAGGTAACCGGACGTGAAAGCAAAGATACGTGATCCCTGAAGCTCCGTTTTGCAGACCATACTCCCCCACCGGGCGTTAGTACCTCTCACCATTATTATTTAGACTTATCAGTCATATTCTAATTTTATTGTGCTAAATAGGAACTTTTAGCAGACAAATTAATGAAAATAGTTATACAGTTAATCGATATGTTCTTGTATTTCATGTAAACGCTACCATTAACTTGTTACCCTTTCCCTCTTCGAACCATAATTTTTAAAAGATATATATATGTATATGTCGTGACCTGAATAGCAAGTCCTTATATTAGCTCTATCCCTATCATAATTTTTATAGTCTCTAAGGGTTTTCTTATTTCCAAAAAAAAAAGAAATAAATAGCTTAGTAATTAGTAGCAATAGTAACTCACTTGGGAAAACTTCAAAATATTATTTTGGTAATCTGGGGTAACCGTGAGAACCGGAAAGCCAGGTTGATGTATCCATCCATTCATGGCATCCTTAAAATTAACTTCCTTGTCCAATACTTCATCCGCTTGGGCTTGTTGCGCCAACGCTTTCCACAAATCATCATGATCAGCGTTGGAAAATTTCTTGGTTTTCAAAAATTTTTGCAATCCTAGTTGGAAGGTGTTCTCCCCGAGTGTATTAGCAATTTGTTTCACTAAGGAAGCCCCTGCAAAGAAATGGGTCGAGTTTATCGATAGTAGTCTTCCAATCCTTATATAATACTGTTGTGGGGATCACGCTCTCCACTGCCTATGGTAGTTAACCGTATCGAAAGAAGAAAATTAGCATAGTTGACAATGAGGCAGGATTAAATGTCTATCCACGGGAGTGAAATATCCCTTCCGTTTGGTCCCAAGCTCCTAATATTGCTTAGGGACCGAACAACTCGGAATTACAACTTTGAGAATAAATTCATGTAGTTGAGTGGTATGATTCCATTGAAGGTTTACTCAGACCACAACTAACGTAGTATACCAATTGATATAAGGCAAGATATAGGAGCACATGGATTTTGGACCAAACACTCCAAACTAATGGGAAATTACCCCACCGTATTCCAAGCGCTGTAGAAATATGTGCTGAAATTGACCTCAGAAGGAATTACATCACCCAAGAGATTGTCATTTTTACTGATTCAGGCCCTGAATTCGCAAGCCATCAATTGAAGGCTGGTCTGGGAAGGACGTGGAAAGTGCTTTGGGTAAATGCAACAAGGTGTTCCACGATGGATACCAGTTCACATTGGAGTTGAAGGCAATCAAGCCGCTGATAAATCAGTAAGGCAGAGGTTATTATCATCATTCGCAGGCCTCGACCCTTTTTGTAGGCTGAGTGAGAATCGTCTTCGTAAGGGCTGGGAAGGGATAAAGAGCGGAGCAGGGATAAATACTGGGTAAGCTTACCGAGGCTGCGGAGAGCTTGGTTTCTTTTCGGGAATTATGACCGAAAGATATTTGGAACCGTTATCAGTCAAAATTATTTAAAGACCTTAGTAGATACTTTGTCTGCGCATTGTCGACTGAATGAACACATACACGGAATAAGGATAGTGAATAGCAGTACTTGTAGATTTTGCAAGGAGGCCGTTGCGACTTTGCCCCATATTCTAAAAGAATTCTGCGATACCTTGGATACCACTACATTGAAGATACGAACACATCTTTAATGAATTCACTCAATAGTCTCTGTGGGTATTCAAGCTTGAATAGGAGTTGTAGCTTGAGCTAACCGCAACATGGCAATATAGGAGGCGCAATATATACTCCAAAAGAAGTTATCTTACAAGCAAGGTCACTAGCGACTCCAAGATATGAGTACATGGTTAAGTAGAACAAAACTTACCTTTCGAATATGAAATCGGGTCGAAAACCTGACGGATATCATTGCTACTTTCCACGTTGAAATGTAAAGGTCGTGAAGATATCAATCGATCCATCGCGAACGCGTTGCTGATCTCATCGTGATAGAATTCGTCCAAAACTTTCCAATCCGGATGGATCTTATCGGTCGATAGGTAAGAGAAATACGTCGCAAATCCCTCTTTCAGCCACAGATCGTCCCACCATTTCGGCGTTACCAGATTTCCGAACCAAGAATGCGCCAGCTCGTGACTTAAAGTTTTCGCAATTTCCCGATTATTATCCACGGTGGAGGAGAAACGATCTAGGAGTAGCATCTTTTCTTTAAAGGTGATCAAACCCCAATTTTCCATGGCGGAAAATCCGAAATCGGGGAGAGCTACCACGTCCAATTTGGGAAGGGCGAATTTGATATCGAAATATTTTTCGAAATAGCTCAAGATCTGCGGGCCTTTATCACCAGCGTATACCGCTTGGTCTATGAGATTCCTCCTCGTCCATACCGTGAAGGAATTGTTGGTGCTGCTTTGGTACGGAAGGAAGTCGTGAACCATAAATCCGACTACGTAAGTCGACATCAGCGGCGTTTCCGGGTAGTTATCCCAGGTAATGTTATCACTTGCTCTATATTTAGAAAGAATAAGAAGAAAGGATTTATAAGTTGAAGCCACTACCTAAAGTTCATTGAGAAAAAGGAAAAGCATGTTTACGTAGCAACTTACATCACAGTCGAATCTTTTAAAGGCATATTAGATAAGGTGCTCATATTCGAAGGTCTGCCAATGCTTACGGTGAATTTCGCCTTAAAGGAAGGTTCGTCGAAGCAAGGGAAAGCTCTTCTTGCATCCGTCGGTGAGAATTGCGTGCTGGCTATCCATCTGTTTTTAGAATAGAAAAAATTATCTATAAAATGATCAATCGTCCCATTTTGGTCGAGAAATTGCAGACTAATTTTAAATAATTCTCGCATAGAAACCTTACCTAGTTTCATTGTCCTTAGCTAGATAGTGGCTCCTATAAAAGCCGACCATATAGTCGTTGAGGATCCCTGTAAATTCCATGAACAGTTCGTAGGCATCGTTGACGTTCAACGACTGCTCCAAACCAATCTTGTATCCCTGAGTGTCTTCGATGTATTTCTGCGCCAAAATCTTCACCTCCTTACCATCTTTGGAACGCCTTACTCTAACGGAATGTTCGTTTATCTTTAAATCTAACGCGTTCAGCAGGATTTCGTCGGTTTTTTCGTTAATCTTTAACCTTATCGTTACGTTTCCTGTCGTCGTGAAATCAGTCTCGAGTTTCGGTAAAATGTATAATCTGAAAAATAGGACTGATGATGAAATTTTGCAGGGTAAAACGCTACAAATTCATTTTATACAATTTTGATCAGTAGAAATTCTTGTTCTCTAGTACATAGTTGAGGAATTATAAAATTGGTTAAAATTCCAAATTGCAAATAACCGGTTCAGTTTTGAATTATGCCCTACAAATCTAGAAACTGCACGTTACTGACGGGAACAGATGCCAAGATCGAAACGTGACAACCAGCAAAAGTTCTAATTTCTTCGGCTATTATTAATAGTTATCTCATAATTTTCATAACTTCATGCATATAACGTACGCGCATTTCCAAAAATACAATCGACAGTTAGTAACCTTAAAATATCATTTATGTATTGATTTATGACATGTGAAACTTTCGTTTACGAAAATGCTATTTTAAAAGTTATGACTGGGCGTAAAATGATCGATTTGATGTTGCACTTTTGGATCGCATCTTTATTATACGAAGGGCATGCAAGCTATGATTTCTTTTAAGAATTCCTCCGGAAATAGATGACTGCTGTCGTAAATTAAAATTTTTTACCTTTACGAGATAGTTTTATGTTTATGAGGAATAAAACCAAAAACATGATGATAGCAAAGTCGTCTCGGGAAAGATGTTAAAGTTTGATTTAGATCAAATACAGCAATATGGAATCGTATATAGAACAAAGAAATGTTCTCTTTTTGAAGCTGTGCTAACAGTTCAGTTATAGCACGGATAAGTCATACAGATAATCCGTCCGATACATTTATATAACATCATGAACGTTGCCTACATTAGAGCTATTCTTCTTGTGCTAATACATGGTCTAACATAAGAGTTGTTTTCAAATCGATTGAAGTCGATTGTCGTCGTCAGTTCCATCATAAAGATGGACTATCTGTATGACCATCTGCAGTACCTTTTAAGCAAATTAGCCTTGGTCTTACCAAACCGCTTTGGTAAAACTCCAAATGCGTATTTCGACTAGTAAGTTATTCCCAATGGAAAATATCAAGAAGATCGTGAAATTTGGTTAATCAAATAATGGTAACATGGAGGTGCGCATTTGTAGGTCTTCAAAGTTGGTGTGGTAAGGCTAGGAGCTAATTTATTGGAGTTATAATCTACAGGTCTTCCTAATTTGATGATTAAGCAAATTACCTTTTGTCCTTACCAAATTGACGTGGAAAAATTACAAATGCGTTTTCGACCACCAAATCATTGGAAAACATCAAGCAGGAACAGCTCGTAAAATTTGGTTGATAAAATGGTGATAACTTGGAGGTCGAAATGCGTAGTTGGAGGTCTCCAAAGTCGGTGTGGTAAGGTTAAGAGCTAATTTATTCGAGTTCTAATCCACAGATCTCCCTAATTTGATGATTAAGCAAATTAGCTTTTGTCATTAGCAAATCGACGTGGAAAAACTCCAAATACCTATTTTGACCACGAAATCATTGGAAAACACCAAAGAGGAACAGCTCGTAAAATTTGGTTAATGAAATGGTGATAACTTGCAGGTGGAGATGCGTATTTGGAAGTCTCCAAAGTAGGTGTGGTAAGGTTAGGGAAATTTATTTGAGTTCTAATCCACAGATCCTTTCCTCTACAGCAAAGAATTTGATCTCGAAAAGTAGAACGTTTATGTCTACGAAAATTCCGGAAATGTAATTCTAGAACTTTCGAGAATGGGAACGATTCCAGAATAGTTACTGCGCCGTTGTGATGGTATATAGCCCGATTTGGTTGATGTTATAACTAACCAAATTCTATGGGGCAGTATTTCTATCGTACAGGTGCAGAAATTTTAATCTGAACACCTTCTAGAAATTTTTGGTCAAAGGAAGAGTTTATGTACAAGTTGTTAAGTGTTTGCATCATAAAATAATCAAAGTTTCTAATCCAATAATAAAAAGATCATCAAGCAAGCCTAACAATTGGTTTTCACACGAAATTCCACGAAGTTAGACTTTTATTAACCCTCTTTGCATACGATCCCTGTGATTACATATGGAATAATAACTATTTCTTTTGACGATGTGTGACGTGCGCAGAAAAATTTTAATTGAATAATTGCTCTTATAGATACCCAATCTAAGTTACTTCAACTATTTACAATTTTAATCTAATTATCAAATCTAGCTGGTAGGCCCATTGGTTCGAAATGTTTTAGTCTCTTGCCCTTTGTGGTTTTATTGATTAGACCAGGAAAATTTTTCGGGGTCTTCTTCTTCAGAATCTTCTGGTTTTGATTTGTTCCATATATCCTTCCCATTCTCATTAATTTTGTTTTACTTTCGTTGATTATCAGCTCGTTGTCCTTCGCATACTTTGCTACTTTCCTGAAAATAGCTTTGAAATTTTCTTCTATTCTAGTCATTATTACAATATCTTTCGCGTATACCATCACCTGACTCGTTTGGTTGTAAATCATGTCTTTAGTTTATATTCGATTTCCTCTTAACGCTGTATCTAGTAGTATATTGAATCAAATTATCGATAGCTGGCTTTCCTACGTCAAGCCCTTTTCAACTCTAAATCTCCTTGGTGCTCGTCTATTTATTAGAACTTTATAGTCGATGTCGATGTCGATTTTAACCATTCGTATAAGCCTAGGATTTATTTCCGTGTCCTGCACTGCCTCCAATATCTTTTCTGTTTTTTACCTTATCGTCTGCTTGAAGTCAATGAGGACAATCAGCAAGGGGAGCTTCGGCTCCTTAGCATATTTTCTTCCAAACCTTCTTAACTATCAAATGGATATACATTTTCTCTTGGTGCTTTGTTATTTTTTAAATGAAATAATATTATATTGCCAAAATTGTCGTTATATCGATAAGAATCGGGGATGAAAGTAACTTGCGCATCACTGGACCAGATTACTTGCAAGCACATTACGATGCACTCTAACTCGTTCATTATATTTTTACTCACTTCTTTCACCGTTGTCATATCCAGGTTTTTACGTGGCACTTTTTTCCAAATCTTTGCAGAATACCAAGATTTGAGTTGCTAAATGCACTCCATTATTGGATATAATTGCTCTTATCGTTTCTAATAGATTTTTGTAGCTCATTTTGGGAATCATCCAATACAACTTGTTCAATTATAATCTCAATTACTTTCCTTTGGTAGAAATATATTTTGATCAGTCGAGTTTCTAGTTAGGGTGCATTTCAGATGTGGCCAAACCTCTCTAAGAGCCGGTTTTACAATCTCCGAATAAGCACATAAGTGACTTTCTTACGAAAGCATCGTTCATATTCCTGGTATAAGCCTTCCCGTGCTTATTCAGGAATAGCAAAACTGACCCTAAGGAGAACTTCTCTCAATAATAGTTCGATTTAAGGAGTGTTCAAGTTAGAAAAAGTTCTTAAGATCGTATTCTAGCATTTCAGCCAGCGGAGGAATTCGACTTAAGTAGAAACTGGAGTTATGTCGGTGTGTGACTTAGAGAGGTTCGTCTGGGTACTATCTTATGTTTTAAGTTGCTGACCACTAAATGTGGCTATAGGACAGTTTTCGTTTCTTGATAAAGGTAGCATGTACACCCTCTTTTTTACACGGTAGATACGTTCCTTAGAAAATCGTGCAAAAAAAATCGTGTAAAAAATACATGCGGCATATGATACATTTGGGGATATGTTCCACAACTTAAAAAATCGTGTAAGATGAAGAAACTCTTAACTATTTTCTCCAAAAACCGTGCAAAAGAAGTAATAATGAAATCCATATTACATAAGTATTTATAAAAGAAAAACAATTCATTTTTATTTCAAAAAATTAAAATTAGTGTACAATGAAAATTCAATCCATAAGTACAAAACATATAAAAATTCAAATTGAAATTAGGAAAAAAAATCAATTGCCACTATTCATCGCTACTTGATAACAAGCGTGCATGTTTATTACGGACTGGGCTAAAAATGTTATCATCAGTAGAAATGTGAGATATGTCTAGCTCAACTGTCGGGTTTGATTCAAATGAACAATTTGGTTCGTTATTAACGGCCCCTGTTGGTTTTTTTTGTGGTTATAAAGCCTGATATTAGCGGCTGTTTTTTGGTTTCTGCAGTTGCTTATATAATTCTTGATATCCAGCTACACAAAAGTTAAGATTACGTTGAAATTTTAATGCACGCTCCATGTCAGGATCATGAGTAAGAAAATGTTGTTCCATACTTGTAGCAAATTTCAAGCCCTCACGAATTAAATCAGCCGTTAATAACTGAACTTCATCCTCGTCTTCGTCATTATCGACTTCTTTATTATCACAAACTGTCATAAATTCGATCAAATCGTCCTCATCCAAAGGGCTTTCTCGCATTAATTCATCGATATCAGCCGTTTGCATGTTGTTAAAACATTCGCCACCAATTGCATTCGATAGATTTATAATTTCAGAACACACAGCTGATTTTTGTACTACGAAACTTCCACTTTTGACGCATGCTGGCAAATTTTTTCCAACAAGCATTTAAGGTCGATTCGCGCAACTGTTTGGTGGCAAAAGAAGCATTTGTAATACAATCCATAATCGTAAACTTTCTCTATGCTTCCATAACATTAAAATTTCTTTCTTCCATTGAATCTAAAATATATTTAAACGTTTGCTTGATGTAGTACATTTTAAATGCTGCTATAATACCGTGATCGAGTGGCTGAATCAGCCAGGTGGTATTAGGCGACAAAAACAGCAATTGAATATTTGGATGATCCAGCACTGGATGGCTGGGCGCATTATCAACGAGCAAAAGTATTTTGAATTCCAAACCTTTTTGTTTCATATATTTCTGGACTTCAGGAACAAAGCAGTTGTTGAACCAATTTGTAAACAGAGCAGCTGTCATCCATGCCTTTTTATTCGCCATCAAGTGAACTGGAAGTTTTTTAATGTTCTTACCTCTTAAAGCTCGTGAGATAAGGGATTTGTTGATTAACAGAGGCTTTAACTTTTTATCACCAGATGCGTTACTGCATAACAAGAACGTCACCCGATCTTTGGCCGCTTTATAACCACTAGCAGATTTTTCAGATTTTGCTATGTACGTTCTTTTAGGCATTTTCTTCCAGAACAATCCCGTTTCGTCGGCATTAAATATTTGATCTGAAGTATAACCGCCCTGTTCAATTATTTTTGCTAGTTTATCCGGAAAGCTTTTTGCAGCATTTTCGTCTGCTGATGCCACTTCTCCTTTTATTTTTACATTGTGAAATGCGTGTCTTTTCAGAAAACCTGTCAGCCATTCCTCACTTGCATTAAATGCCAGTTTCTTCGTTGACTGAAGACTTGTTGATGGTTCCAATTCCTGAAGTTGGTTGTACATTCGAAATGCTTTCCCTTTTATAATTTTCCCATCAATAGGTATTTTTTTCTGCAAATCTTCCATCCAAAACACCATGTGTTTTTCCGTTTTCTCCAAGATAGGATTTCGACTATAAGAAGATGTTTTAGAACTAAGTTCCGATCCAGAAATAATTGACTGTCGCATGGAATTCTCATTTTTTCTAATTGTTCTTATAGTCGCTTCGCTTAAACCAAAAGCTCTGCCAACAGATGTGGGACCTTCGCCTCTCTTTAGACAGTCTAAGATGTTTATTTTGGTTCCTAACGAAATTGCTTGTCTCTTCGGAATATTTGTTGTTGTTTAGACATTTTATTAATAAGGGTTAGTACTGTAAAAACGATGTAAAATAATATTGCTTATAGAACTTTTTATTTAACACAATATTACCTGTTTTAGTAGTAAAAAGTTATCATCAATATAAATTAAACTGAAAATTTCATCACCTGATTAAAAAGAACTTTTAGAACTTTATTTAAATTATTTATTACGTCCTACGAACTGAAAACTTTAACACAATACTGAATAACGAAATGGTGTGTTCAAGTTGAAGTACAATGAGATAAAGAAAAAAGCGATCATAAAAATCGGGTAGTTCCCGTAAAGTAAAAAAGCCATAAAGTAGACCAAGTCACTAACACATCTATGGGCATAAACCGACCGACGGTTTCTTTAGTTATGTATACCGGCGGGTATTCCCCCAATTGTATTTTGTTGCTGTATAGATAAGTTTCTCTAAGACACTGTTAAAATTAGAATTAAAAAATTTTTTTAGGGATTCGTGCTAGAACAAAAAATTCGTGTAAAAAGGTGTATTTATTCTTATTGGTGAACCGCGTTATTTCAAAATCGTGTAAAAAGACAGTGTAAAAAGACCGTGTAAAAAAGACCGTGTAAAAAGACCGTGTAAAAAAGAGTTGGGTGTACTGACATGTTGGCGCTTGCTTGCGTTATCCATCTCTTGAACAATTTCTCTAGTTTAGTTATTGAAAGTTGTAACTTTTGTGAGACATTTTTGGGTTAATGTGGGAAGCTAAAATTGACGTGAACTCGAAAAAGGCAACACCTTGTAGTTTGGATCTTTAATAATAAGTCGGCTCCAACAAAAAGTATTTGTGAAGAAAGCCGACAAGAGTTTTTAGGATTACAGGACACCTTTCCACTATTGCACTGGAGGATCGTCATATTGTTAATGCTGAATGGTCCACTTCTTCGCATTAAGTTTTCCTACATAATCGAGAAAAGCACCCAAGAAAAGAAGATCTTCTTGCGTTTCGATAACGCTCGGGTTCATGTTGCTGCTCGAACGATTGAGTATTTAAATGCCCAAAATATTGTAATAATAGCTTATTTACTATATACTATATAATGACTTCTTTTTGTTTCGACGTGTGCAGGATGAGTGTCGGAGTTTATGCTTTAAATCGGTCAAAGAAACGGTGAAGACATTTAAAAAATAAGCAACCTAACGCGGAGAGATTGAAAAAAATATTTTGGAAATTTGTTTTCACGGATGCAAGAATCTATTGACTAGTAAGGTGAATCTTTTGTAAAATTATAAATAAATGTGTTTTGTTAATATACATATTTCGCAATATTTAATTAGGTTCAGCGCAAAGGAATCAACACTCGTATTTTAGGATTTTTCAGTTTAAACTAAAGTTTACTTTTATGGCTGCCCTTCAATCGTTCCGACCGTAAACTCTACAACAAATATTGCAATTTTTGCAAAAATATAAATTCGAATCTTCTTTAATATCTTCGACACTAAATCGCTTTTAGTTTTAGAATTTGGCACACACCCTTAATGCATAAGCTTTATTACCCAATAACCTTCTTTAAACGATCCCAAATACCATAACTCAACTTCGTTTAATTTCTGGGTCATTAGAAATAACAGCGGAAAAAATCGCAGAAAATGTGCGTAATATTGTCACTTTTATTTTTGAAGTCGTACGTGGCTTATTTTTAAATAGAAAAATGGCACGAATACGCCTAAGTACGATTGATTTTAATCGAATTTTTTATAAACAACTTTTTAAATTAAAGATTTATGTGAATATATAAACAATTTGAAATATGTCTCTTTAGCTGCCTGCGTTTTATATGATAAGGTGTGACCATCTGGTCGATTGTTAAAAATCTACGCGATTTTCTTTGAAATTAATGTTTTGCCTAAATGTCATGTATTAATAATTCTTGACAGCTTTAGTATCGCATAACACCTGAATACGTGGGTATCGGACATGTGAATATGTGTTTAAAAACTAGCGATGATGTAATTGCTATCACTTACTGAAATTGTTACGATTCGTTTGTTGGAAAATTTACAAATTTCTAGGAACGTTTTTCGAAGAAATTAAACGGGTCGATGGTCTATTTATAAAGGTACGATAATTCTTTTTGCACCTATAAAATCTATTTGAGGAGAAAGTAAGAATTGCAATGAAGTTTTTGGCACAACGTTCTCGACTGTATTTAGAAAAATATCCAGGATGTTTTCGATGCCTGTCCCAGTTTTCTCTTTTTTCTCGTTTATTTTATATAAACGAAGTGAAATACTTCTGAATTAATTCGAAATATTGAGGTCTTGTTTGAAGATAATAACACAAACTAGGGCAACAGGACTAGTATCAAGAAATGGTCGTTTCTGTCTTAACATCAGGCGATGAAATAATATCTATGGCAGCGATCAGTAATCGCTTTGCAATTGTGAAATAGTTTTTCGTACGTCGAAGTTGTTTGTAAATTTTTTCTTTTTTAAGTTGCAAATACTCCCAAACCACTTAGGATTCAGTTGAGTTCAACTTTCCCAACACTCCCAACTTCATCTTTCTTATCTGGTTATTATACGAGGGATATTTAGAATGTTCAAAGAATTTGGCTCCAGTTCAATTGAGTAAATCTTATAGGTCACGCTATTGGCCAAAAAAGGAAAAAAAGCCTTGGCACGTTCACCCACCCTTTCCGTGCAATATTATTTCGTATACCTCAGCTACTTGACTGATACAGACGTATTTCCGGGCCGCTGATTTTGCAATCATGGAGGACGCCATTAAATCGCAAACGCATTCTCTCTATAAAGAATGGGCGAAACCTTCAGAAATCGTTCAACATCTGCAAGGTATGTTTGGAGAGCCTGCAAAATCTGAAACTGCAGTCCATGGATGGGTTGATAGTTTTATAGCTGGCAGAACATCACTAAAAGAATTTTGGCAATGCATAATGCATAAACCTTACTTCAATCCTGAAGCCACAAATCAGTCGAAGGAATGGTGCAAATGGGGGACTCTGTTAAAGCGCGTGCAATTGATCAAGTAATTCTTACTGTATTCTGAGATTGTGAGGAGATTATTTTTATGGGTTATCTACCCAAAGACACTATAATTAACTCAGAATATTATTCTAGTCTTTGATCTGGCGTATTGCGGCAGACGCTTTGTAATAAACCCCATACCGCACGAAGAGGCGGTATGGGGTAAAATTCGCGAAGAGGTAAAATTCGCTATAAACATTGCAAAGACTCGGAAAAGGTTCCTTGAGGACGGTTTAAAAATTAGCTTCATGATAGGAAGGCCTCGAAACTTCTATAAGCGTTCGTTATTGTCACAGAACAATGGAAGACTTCATATCGTACGAAGAATGAAGGATGCTTTAAACTAACTGCGCTGGGAATTGCTTCCATGTGCACTATATTCCCCAAATCCGGGACTCTCGTGATTTTCATCTGTTTCCAAATTTGAAGGAACCACTCGGGGTGTTAAGACCTTAAATGAAGTAAAACTCGCTGTAAATAGGTGAATTGCAGCGATTGCAAAAAAGTTCTTTATGGATGTTTTAAAGAAAATTAGTTTCAAACTGACATAAGTGTATTCAATTAAATGGAGATTATATTGAAAAATTACATTGTAATTTTGATGAAAATCGATGAAATAATAAAATTATAGCTAAATTCCTAGAAGTTTGAAAACATCTCTCGTAGATCGAACCAATTTCTTTAATTATGTATGGAAGATTACTCAAAAATACAGCAGATTAGCTCCTTATGAGGTGGGCTCCAAATTCTTACTTCGTAGATTGAGGTAGTTTCTTCAATTTGCAGACATGTTGGGAAGATTTCTCGAACCCGTCGCAGATTATCAAGTATTGAATGAATAGTTCTAATGGTTTCTGGTACATATGACATCTTATGTAACGGAGAAATAAAAACTTCGTTTTAAGTAGCCAGTTTTAAGTCCAGTTGTGCCTCCACTAAAACTCAATATTAAGGATTGGACTTCCACAATAAAGGGACTAGTATCTTGCTTGTAGAGGCGACTGCCATTTAAATCAGGCATGGACAACCTTTTTTGTAGGGGGCCAAAAAGTTTTATGTTTCGAGTAATCGTGATAAATTTACATTTTTGTAGTATCCTCATGAAGCAAGTTTAACGGGCCGTGCTAATATGTAATGGAAAAATGCAATGGCGGCCTGGACATATCTTACTCGAGGGTCCCATGTGGCCCGCTGGCCGGAGGTTGCCCATGTCAGCTCTAAACAGTGCATTTCCGAACATTTCGAAATTTATGATCTTGTCAACTTATAATAGTTCGGCTAATAATTCGTCAAAGAACTCAGGAGTTAAATATGCTTTGGAATCGTTAGATTACCACCGATGACGAAGATCTTCCTACACTGGGTCACACAACATATTTTCCCTTGAAACTTTCCTTTCTTTCTTACTCTTATGCCATTACTCTTATATCGTTAAGTGCTAAAGATTTCTTCCAACTTCAAATTTTAGAAATATACTTCACAAGGAAGTTGTGAGATTCTTTTTCTAAAAATTATTCGAAACCGCGCTAATCAACTTCCCCATTCTCTTCCACTTCTTCTTCTTAATTTTTTTCTTTAATTTTTTCATTTTACTCTTATGGCACTAATTGTCGGAAGAAAGATGAACCCATTACGTTATAGTGACGAGGGCTACCCATCATACTACTCCACCAGGCATCAATTGCTGTTTCGTCTATATGTTAAAAATCATCTTTTCGAAACCACACATTCCTCGCAGAGACTTTATTTCCGTTACATACAATTTTTCACGAGAAAGACGTTGCCAGCATCGAGATCCTTGACTCTGAAATTTATTTGCAAATAAGTATCCTGCTTCGCCACCGCATTGCGGGGACACGCTGCCAAATGGAACATTTATAAATAAATCTGAGTAAGAGATAGGAAAGCGGTGTTTCAATGGCATAATACGTTATAATTATCGACGAGATTAAAAATTTTGAGGTGGGAACGAATGGCTGACAAATAGGACGCCGTTGCGTATCAAACGTTCAAAATTGTCCTCGCCATTTCACCTACTGAATTAGCGGCTTAATGGGGTGCTAAAATCGGCATTTATCAAAGTTAATGGTGCTAAGTGAACACCCACCTTTCTCTTGACCTAGGTTGCTGCGACGTGATATTTTAGTCACTTTTGACATTTTGGGGGAAAACCGCCTGAATGTCGCATGCTGTTTAATAATAGTAACGAATTTAGAGAAAGACATGTACGTGAATGGATGGCATTTAACCTGAGATGACAGAAGTTACGGTAGAACGTTGTAATTTGAATATCTATATTTTAATTATCTAATATTAAACTTTAATCATATCCCATCATTAAAACGATTCAAATAAAAAAGAAAATGCTAGAGGTAAGATGATTGAAGGCCTTCATAAACGAAGGCAACGAAAGTAATTGCAAAATCATTAAACTGTCATCGTTTTACGATCTCTCCAATCGCCATTTCCTAAAGTTCTAGCAAAGGAAGGTCAACTTCCTTTCCCTAAGATGGAAATAATCTATACCAGTAGCCACAGTTATATTTTTCTTATTAAAATGTAAAGCCTATAATACGTTATTTCCAATGAAAAATCTTATGATCCGTGGTGAGAGTTAGGAAAGGAAACTTCTTCATTTTATTTTGTAGTATTATTTTCAGTATTATAAAACTCAAAACTTTCGATACAAAACAATAATGCATCCTAACACTTTCTATTTTCGACACCAACTGTGCAGAAACAATAAAACTCCTAAGTATCCGATAATAAAAAACGCGAGACTTGATTGATGCCACTCTTTGGAGGTTTTAAAGCCTATGTGAGCGTCAGTTTGTTTATTGGAAACGTCCAAACAATTATGTAAGGCGAAGTTTATGATTATCTGCGATCAAATATAGTCAGTGTGGATTTCCCTTACGTATTGAAGTTTGAAAACCGATCTGCTCCTTGGCTTTTGGACAGATTTGGAAAACAGTCTATATATAAACGAAAAGAAATAAAAATAAAACCGGATTAAATGTATTTGTGTGGTACACTGAGGTGGCCAATTACTAAGCTACCACTATTTCCACAATAACGAATGTCAAATTTTACGCAAATGATATCGACTAAGGTTCGACAAGCGAGTGCATAATAAGTTATCATTAAGTAGTGTAAACCGGACTGACGCTGTCACTCCACCGCTTGTCTCCACTTACATGCGAGGCGCGACATTTAAATACGGAGTAGTGACAGCGTCAGTCCAGTTTACACAACTTATCATGCACTTATTAACCTTAGTGATAAGTTTTAAGAAAGATGCAAATTCAGATAAGTTGACAGGACCTGTAGGTCTTGTTTTAGACTATGTAGATGCAATGCTTCTTAAGTTTTTCTTGTTCTTCTTCTGCTGTTGTCCATTTATCTCTACACATATTTTATGGTGTTTATCTTATGTATGCTGTTCCATCTTCCTACTAACTCTGTGGCTGCTTTAAATCTCTCCTTCAATTGTTAGTTGAATTTTTGTTATATATCGCTATCGTCGAGGGGACGTTGGTGTCGAAACACATATGCACCGAAATCCCCTATAACAAACGCCTTCCATAAACAAACAACTCTTTTGAACAGACATGTTTAACCGTCCCGAATTTGTTTTAAGGAAACTGTATATAATTTAACTTCTCTTATACGACCACAGACAGGAAATTTTGGTACGATCCTTCCTAAACGGACAGCGTGACCTAATTTCTCTCTAACAATAAGAGTAATAATATGGGAAATTTTCAATCAAATCGACTGGTTCTAACTTGCATGTTTCCCGCAGTGAGACTGTCAGTGTGTCAGTAGAATAGTGTTACCACTAGAAACAAGCGGTTCCAGACACGAGCACAGCAAACAGCCCCCGCCGTTTCTTAGCTTGCACGGCGAGAGTGATAAATTGTGTTACTCACATGGATTCTCAAATATTTGCATAGGGATGAAGAATAGTTGTTTGGGATCACTCGGGACAAGCCGGTAGACGAGTCCCCACCAATTATTTTACTGTGCAAGTTTACAGTGTTTGTGCCTAAAACCGTTTGTTTCTAGTTAGTTATCAAAATCACACCAAATGGAAACTGTTGAGCGCCAAAAATTGATACAGTAGGGTTTACACGAAGGAAAAAACATAGATTTCGTGATATATAGTTAATCGCCTTGACATTGACCTAGGTAGCAGATATCATCAAAGAAAAGAATTATCTGGCGTGTTAACGACCATCAAAGATCACTGTAAACGAATTTCTTAAAACGTTTCCAAAAGGGCATAGTAAAGACATCTCACTGTCGGATGATAACATGAGAAACAAACTCAATTTCCTTTTTCATAAATCAGGATATCATCATAAATTTCCAAGACCACGAGTATAGGGTACGTAGATGAAGCCCCTCGTGGGGTGGGCTCGAAAAATTTCTGAACTGATTAATTGGGATTTGTTGAGAGGGTGTTGGAGGTGATTAATGTTGTAAGGTGATTGCAGAGACTCCGAAAAAGCTGTTTGACGAAGGTTTAAAAGAAATAGTTTCACGTTGGGATAAGCATATTTTACTTAAGGCTGTAAGGTACTTATTTTCAAGATCGCTTAATTAATCTTTAGTTAATTAGTTAATTTTTTTGGTCGGTTCGAAAACTATTTCGAAAGCCGTATATTTTAGCTCTAACGATAAAATACTAATTGTTTACAATTTTAAGAGCTCAGGTAGGTCTAACCGTTTGTCAATAATAAGTGAGGAACGAGCAGGTTTGCAGGCTTGAAATTTTGAATACCACATATTCGATACGGTTGTTGGGATTTGTCAAAGAGCATTTTTGTAAATTCCTTTGTTATCGTTGCTTTCTTGAAGTTCAAAAATGACGGTAAGCCCATTGTTATTTTCCTATTCCTTAATTGAGGTTAAATTCAACAACAAACAAGGAATTTACAAAAAGCTCGTCGATACGTCGCGCGTCGTAGCTATCTTAACGAATACACGGTATGCAAAATTTCGAATCCGTGAACTTACTTATTATTGAAAAAAAAAAATTAAATCTGCAGAAGCTCGTAACATTGTAAAAACTAGTATTTTATCGTTACACACGCTACTTTTAAAGGTCAAATATACAATTTTCAAAATAGTTTTGGAACCAACGAAAACCTTTGAGTTTAACCGATCTTGAAAAAGTGCCTTACAACCTTAAATGGAGATTGTATTGAAAAACTAAATTGTAATTTTGATGAAAACTGGCGAAATAAAAAATTATAGCCAAGTTCCTAGACAGTTTGAAAACATTTCTCGTAGATTGAGGTAGTTTCTTCATTTATGTATGAAAGATTTCTCAAACGCGTCACAGATCAGCTCCTCGTGGAGTGGGCTGGAAAACATTGGGAACCGGTTAATTGAGATTTGTTGGGAAGGTGTTGGAGTTGATTAATATCGTAATAATCATCAGTTCCAAATCTATTTCTGGGGAGTCAGCTACTGTAGGCCCCGAGAAATTGCAAACAGCCTTAACCCTCCATAGGGCGGTTTCTTTATTGCTACAAAACGAAATCTTCTGTGTTATCATGATCGCTTTCACTATCATTCTTGGTTACATTTTTCAATAATTTTTTATCCTCCTTTGTAAAAATTTTTAACTTTTTTATCTTGATGACCTTGTAAAGAAATTACTTACTCGGTATGACGAAATTAACATGTACGTACTTAATGACGTCTTTAATGCAGACTTTGTTACGATTTAGCAACGACATATTTGTTTTACCTTGTTTGATTCGGCATTCGACCGGAAGTTGGTATTGGTCGGTGTTTAGGGACTTCGTGTTTGATTAAGTTGTTGAATAAATACCAACCTCCGGTCGAATGTGGAATCAAACAGCGTAAAACAAACACGTCGTCTCTAAAACGTTGTTTCCGAGTTTTGTGTGTTGTAATTTTAAAATTTCAATCTATTTTTCGCATAGAAAACCTATAGAATACCAACTTCAAATTAATTAGATTGAAAATTAGCCATATATGTACTGGATTTTTCGAGCACTATAACAGAAGTGTACACCTATGCTTTAACCACTGGATTGAGGGGCTATAAGTATTTTAAAGGCAAGAACGGTGGTAGTAAAAACAAATTTAACTAAAATGAAATCAACAAATCCCTGACAAACGTTTGCTAAGTCAATCAATGTTATATATTGCAAAATGCAATACAATATGCAAAAAAACGATGTTATCCTAAACTATTCTAAATTGCTTTCGAAATGCTTTCATCTGGAATGTGTATTTACAGGAGAATATATCCGTAGTAGCTGAAATATATAGATAAGAAACACAGCTTTAGGCATTGATCAGAATAATTTGGAATACTTTTTGGATAATAAAGAACATTTTCAAGGGAACATCGGCAACACGAACTTTGTGGATTTGTAGTAGAACTCAATGTAAGATGATTGTACATATGCTTAGGGACCGAATCGCCCGTGGATGGGGTAGAAAGCGCTCTAAAGAAAACATCACCCTTTTGTATTTGTCCAAATATCTTGAAAACTAGTGAAGTTATTGAAAAAGGAGTTAGAATAAGTTCTAAATTGTTTAAAGGGCACTAAAAGGGAGCGTAATTACCATTTCAAAATCTATTAATTTTAATGGAGAAATTAGCCCCATCTCAATCCCCTATGCTGTATTTTAATGTGTTTCGAACAATTAAGAACTAGTATTAACTTTTTTAAATCTCCAATTGTTTTCGAGATAGTTGCACAAATTTAAAGGGATGGTATTTTCTTTAGAGTGCTATCCATCCCTCTTAAGGCTATAAGGAACTTTCTTTGAAGATCGCTTAAACTTAACTTTTTAGCTTAGTTCCACAACTATTTTGAGAGATGTACATCTTAGTCAGGAATAAAAGAAAGACCATCGACTGACCGTCATTTTTGGACTTAAGAAAGGCAATGATAATAAATGAATTTACAAAAATTCTCTCTTCGGCAAGTCTATTACCGTATCGAATATATGCTATTCAAAATTGCAAGCCCACAAACCTGCTAGTTCTTGACTTATTATTAACAAAAGATAAACCTTTCCGAGTTCTTAAAATTGTAAAAAATTACTATTTTATCGTTACACATACATCTTTCAGAGCTAAGATATATTGCTTTTAAAATAGTTTTGGATCTAACCAAAAAAAAAAAAAAATTAATTTTAAGCCATCTTAAAGATAAGTACCTTATAGCCTTAAGACTGATTCGGCCCTTAAGAATTTACGCATCGTTCTTACATATATTGGGCTGTCCTACAAACCCACAAAATTTGAATTTCTTTAGAAAGTCGGAGTTGTCGATGTTCTTTCAATTGTTGTTAGTGGTAAAACACAGTAATAAGTCACTCTTTAATACGATCGAATCAGACAATGGTGATGTAAATGTCAAATCCGACGAAGAAACTTCATGCATTACTACACCATTCATCCGATCGCCATTAAACTTTCGGAATTTGTTGAATAGACTCCCTCGAAGATTACTAGCACAGCGGCATCAACGAATTCCACATCAATTTATTCAATCAACATTTTCCAGAAAAGAAACGCCATGAATTTCCATACGTGTAATATTGATCCTACAATAGGTGGCGCGCCTATGTCGAATGTTTTTGGCATAATATATGTATCCTGCGATAGGTGGCGCGCATTTATACAAACCAATTCAATTCAATTGAATGTAAAAAATGACTAATGATAAGTTTTAATAAAAATGATACAATGTAAATTGAATCTTATCATAACGAATTTCCTTTAATTTCCTTTCTTCTGAGGTCGTAGTAATGCTCGACGGATAAGCTAGTAAGACATAAAATACACTGAAGGAAAGTGATAGATGATTTAGGATGGAAATCTTTTTCTATGTCCGCATAAATAATTAATTACATAAATGCTTGCGCAACTAAGCTTATTCAAATTATTTTGTTTAATGTAATATTTATTAGAATTTCAAGTGTTTGTTTCGTTGTAATTTTTGAGTGAAACTTCATTATCACGTACTTTTGAGTCAAATCTGTTATATACACACATTTTGTAAAAAAGTACGATAAAATAACTCTCATCGCATTAAATTTGTAAGGAATGCTATTTTAAGAACTAAATCGCATATTCAATGGGGAAGGAGTCGACTCGCATATTAGATTCACATTTACATTAAAGGAAAAAAAAACAAATTATTATATCAGCGATTGTTTGAGACGGTGTAAAAAAGTTTGATTTTACGCCTTTTACAACACACAAAAAACATGGGGTGGATAAAACTTTTATAATTACAGTACTTGCCTATAATGCACCGGCTCCACGTTTGTAGGCAATCTAACATATTTAATCGAAGGTTCGTCCTCTTCTATCCGTTGTGTATTCCTCGTCAGCGATTCCGGCAAAGAATGTCCACTACAGCTGGGGGCAAGGAAGTACGTCACTACAGCAGCTACCGCCGCTAAAACTATAGCGCCCATTACGAAAAGGGCGCATACGGGTTTCGAGATCGAAATGTCACCACCAGAACCTCTGTTCACGGTATATTTTCTGATTGCTGTTGTTTTCTAGGTCCGCCGAAGGAACACCTGAAACCCCAGAGAGAAAGGTCGATATTAACGCATTTTATTTCTCGTCTTAGATAAGTAGGTTATTGCCTATTGTTTGCTTTTAATTTATATGCCACGCTTAATACGTTTACGTGATTAGTTTTGAGATTGTTTAATTTAGTTTAGTTAGAAATCACATCTACATAGATATTTATGTATTTCGTTTCGGTAATGGAGAAAATGAAAAAGTGGTTTGCGCGTTTAGAAAACACGGTACATACATTTAATTGTTCTAATGACTCAACACCAGACTCAACAAAGTTAAAATTCTATTTTCTCACATAATATTTAAACATTCCCCTGAAATGCGTGTGCGTGTTTGTTTTAGGACTTGAAAGTCTCAAGAACACGAAATCTATTGCACGCAGATGCAGGCTGATGATGCAGAATTATGTAAATATATCCTGAAAGTGTGTATTTATTTTATCGAGGCGAAAAAGTTACGACTGCAAAACGGGGACGTATATTGGATTATGTATGTGTATATGCGAGGAAGGTTATGATGAATCGGAATGGAAATGAAATGATATTTTTAGAGCTCGCCTTAATAAATTAGCGAAATGGAAGTAGGAAGTGCATGATCTAATGAAATATGACGTCTAATATTTTAAGGTAATTTCATTTATTAGTTCCTTTTTAAGGGAATTACGAATCCGACGGTTCAGAAGGCATAAATATACAAAATAAGAAACAAGAACAAGAAGAAAAAATTAAAAAGAAAGAAGTTATTATTAGTCTGGGCGCGCAGCGGTAACAGTGCACAATTACGAAACAAATTACGACAGCCAACATATACACAGAACTACTCGCATACCGTATTGATTCAGTACTGACTAGATAAGTGGATATCGAAACTTAGTACCGCTGTTACCCCTGTTTGCCCAGTCTAATTATTATTGTCCTAAAATATTTGAAAGAATAAAGAATTTTTCTCCAAAATGTTTTATTTTAGTTCTTCTTATTACTTCACTTGCGATTCTGGACTCCATCCCAAAACTTCCCCATTTCCAATTCTTCGATAACACTGGCAAACTTTTTACATATTTCTTTGATCAAATAGGGCCCACTCTTATAGTATTTTCCCCAATGATTCTGAATTTGCTTTTCAAATTTATGTGTCTGGCATTGTTTTTGAGCAACACGCGTTTACAATTTCGGAGAACGTATATTTTTCGCATTTGCTTCCAACTTAAAAGAGCTTCAATTCCTATATTAATGGCAGTTGAAAATGTATTGGAAATGTATTGGGAAAAAGAAGAGGAGACAGAGGAAATACAAAATATAGTGCCAATTCAAGAAGAAGAAATAATGGAGTTCGTAAGGAAGCTGAAAATAGGAAAGGCTCCAGGAAGAGACAACATAACACCAGAAATGATCAAATATATGGGAGAAAAAGGGATAAGACAAATAACCAAGCTAATGAATAGGATTATACAAGAAGGTAAAATACCGAAGGAGTGGAACTCGGGAATAATATTGCCCATTTATAAGAAGGGGGACAAGAGGGATTGCAATAACTATAGGGGAATTACACTAACAAGCGTCCCAGGTAGAATATTAGCGAGTATTATAGAAAAAGAAAAAGAAAGATAACTGAGGAGAGCATAGAAGACACTCAATGTGGATTTAGAAAAGAAAAGAAGTACACAAGATTTAATATTCGTGATAAGACAAGCAAGTGAAAAGATAATTAACAAGAAAAAAGAAATACATATATGTTTTATAGACTTAGAAAAAGTTTTCGACCGGATAAGAAGGGAAGACATATGGAATGTCCTAGAAAAGAGAAATATAGACAAACGAACAATAGAGTTAATAAAAGAGATGTATAGGAATAACACAAATATAGTAAGAACCAACAACGAAGAATCTAAAGAGTTTACAACAAAGATTGGGGTAAAGCAGGGCTGTGTGCTTAGTCCACTGCTGTTTTCTATGGTACTAGATGAGGCCATAAAAAGTGCTAAAAAACAAATGAAACCACTAAAAATGGGTCACTGGAAAATGAAGGAGACTAGCTTGTGTGAACTGATGTTTGCGGATGATATGGCAATTCTGGCTGAATCAGAAGAAGCGCTACAAAGGAACCTTGAAATCCCAAATAAGGAAATAAAGAATATAAACATGAAAATAAACATCGAAAAGACCAAATCAATCATAATAGCAGGAGAAAGTAAAAGACATAACATCAAAATCGAAGGGAGGACAATAGAACAGGTGAATAACTACAAATATTTAGGAACAATAATTCAATGGGACGGAAAAATTGAACAAGAAATTAATGAAAGAATGGAAAAAGCGGCAAGAATGTTTTATATGATGAGAACTACGTTTCTGGGGAAAATGGAAGTGCCAAAACGGATTAAAACGGAAATTGTGAAAAAGTGATAAGACCAACAATAACATATAGTAGTGAGTTCTGGATAAGGTCAGAGAAGGTGAAATCGCGGGTGAACGCCCTGGATATGAGATCCCTAAGACGAAGAGAAAACAATACCAAGAAAGACAAGATAAGAAACAAAAATTACTGGCAAAAACAAGGAATAAAACCCATATGGGGAATAGTAGAGAAGAGTCAGCTGAGATGGTTCGGCCATGTGTGTCATATGAGTGATGATAGACTGACAAAGAGAGTGTATGAGACACGAGTGACAGGAAAAAACAAAAAAGGAAGGCCAAGAAGAAGATGGAATGACGATATCAGGGGAGCAGCGGCAGAGAGGGGAATTGAGTGGGAGGGAATAAAGGATCAGACCGGAGACAGGAAACGGTGGAGAGAACTATATGGAAAATAGGAAACTTGACCCCATCCAAGTCTTACACCGAAAGGTAGATAGGAATATGATTAAGAAGAAGAAGAAGAAAATGTATTTTTACATGAGTTTCTTCTGTATTTAGGAATAAGAATATCTCTTTTTAACGTCCAACATGTTTGGGCCCAAGTTGCCTTAATAAGCGCGTTTCTATGATGGATGTGACCTGGTGTCAGTGACGAGTACGGTGAGCGAGTGCTCGTTCTTGACGTCACCTTCGTTTTCAGGTTAAAAATCTAAATGTGAATGAAGAAAATATATCTTCAGCGAAATATTGCAATCAATAGCTTTATTCCACCACAAGGCCCTTATAGTTGTCCGCCTAGTTATTTCTGAGAAAGTTCTGGACTATTTTCTTGAATGACTCCCATGCTAGTGTTTCTTGCTCCTTTGGGATAGATTCAAACTCAGGATCGTTCATTCAATTCCTTCTTCCAACATTTTTTTATCAATCCAATAATGTGTAGAGATGGCAAATAGGCTTTCTGAAGATCCACCAAGGGCTGACAGACGACATTTTTCTTCCCCGAACGAGCCGTCTTCTCGGTGCCTATTGTTTTTTTACATGATGATTTTGTTTATCTCTGCTGTCTTACTCGTACAAGAAACAGCAAAATTTGGTGTATCCTAGTTGAACACCAAGTGCAAGGGCAATGACTTTCGAATGTCCGTAAACATGCCAGACATGCCTTTCATACGCCGTGCGATGCCCGTTGGTCGAGGAGCAAAGGCTAACCCGCAACAATAGAAAATGCAATTGCCAAAACTTGGTGCCTGATGACCGATTTATGAGGACGGATTCAAGATCAGCATTGAAAACTACATAGGAAACAGTACTCGTCGTCCAAGAAACAAAAACATTGTTTAGCACCTTAATTAACAATATACCAGTGATGTCCTCTTTCTGCCGAGTCCCTCTAGCAAGCCATGTTAATTCTGAATAAATTTTGTTTGATATTATAAGCCAATTGATTAAATGATGAATGACTGTGACACTTGAATATTTCTAAAAGGCATAAGTTTAAAAAATCATGGAAATTATGGAATTGAACAACGAGCATTATCGAGCTGTGATTTATTATAAGTAATTTCAAACCTGGCTTAAGTCCTGAACAATGTTTTGAGGACACCAATCGAGTGTTTGGTGACAAGATGTGTTCCTGAGCTACCATAAAGCGGTGGTACAATGAATTTCTACGTGGTTAACTCTTCTTAAATGAGAGTTTTCGAGCTGCTAACCCGAGAACGACCATTTCCCAGAAAAATATTGATCTTATTCGGACTATGATTGAAGAGGGCCGACGATGTTGGCACAAGGAGCATTCAAGCAACTCTACAGATTGTTATGAAAACAATTAACACAATTTTACACAAGCATTTGAAAGTACGTAAGCTTTGTTGATTATTGTTAATTCATTGATTCCTCACACTTTGACAGCAGTACAAGCAGAAGAAAGTGTGAAATGCTTCCAATCTACACTAGGTCGGTTTGGCAGTGGGTCGTTTCACTCGGTAGACATCATTATAGGTAGTGAAACATGGGTATACTGCTATAATCCCGACCAGAACCAACAATCGTGCATCTTTGGGTTTGAGTAGGCTTCAACGACAGTTATTCGTGAAAAGAGTCGAAACAAGATGGTCACCATATTTTTTGAAGTACCATTGCAGTACTAGAGCATCGCCGTACTGTTAGTGCTAATTGGACAACACTGCAGATTGTTTGTCTGAAGTTCTTCAAAACATTCGAAAATAGCTTCCAAGATGTAGGATCCCCTTACGTACATTTTGATAATGGCCAGACGCACACTTCTTTCGCTTGAACGATTGAGAAACATTGAAGTAATGGGTCATTTGCCATATATGACCGGGAAACTAATGATCACTTTTTGTTTCCATGTATTTTCCACATCTTACGGAGTTTACGTTTCACATCGATCCAAAAAGCAGTGGACACATTTAAAATGAAATAAACAATCTAACGCCAAACGATTTTTAACCTTCAACTACTCTCGCGATTTTTGATTAATATTAGTGCTTTTGTGGGGGTAAAATTTTAGCCTATTTCAATCTTTTGGTTAAAACAGTTATTTATTTCTAATTAAACAGTCACTTTATTCAAAATAATTAATTTTTTTTTGAAAAACATGGAATATATTCAAGACAGACCCAGAATAAGAACGATGAAACACTTATAAAGTTATGGACGAAAATATGACATGCGAAGTCAAAATTTACCGCACGAATGTAGTTAAGGGTTAAAAATGTTTGGGAGATTGGTTTTTGTGGATGCAAAAGTTCATTGATCGCAAAGGGGAATCCTTAAAAAAGTGTCACGTCCATATGTTGTATATTACCACATTACGCTGTGCGGAAAGAGAACACACCTCGTTAGATTGCAAATTCTAAAGTACCTCATAAAATACAAATATGGATCAGGAAGTAATCCTCAAATATGACGTTATATATGTACGTACATATGTAGATATAGAATTTTGGGAACAGAAATAACGTAAACGCAAGACTGTTTACAACAAAAGCGCCGGAGATATATACAATGCGAATCATTTTTGGATATTTATAAAAAGACCCGTGAAGCAATACCGCATCGCAAGTGTCGACTTGCTTACACGATGATGGAGCATTTCGTATGCAAAAGATCATGTACGTACTTTATTGCTATTTACGGATGCGTCGGTGCTAGTACTACTACGAATCTCTTGTTTACACCATTAACTTAAGAGAGGTGTGTGCACTCTCGTTGATGTTAAGCATGCGTTTGTTGAAGAAGAAGAAGAAGAGGAATAATAATAAAGGAAATCATTTAGCTACAAGAAGGTTTTGATCTGCCGTGCAGTTTTGATGTTTGAGAGACCGAAATAGACGGTTCGTCTTCGTGATTTCATCGGAGGAATATGAAGTTAAAATAGCGGTCGTGGTGCTAACCTCTTTTATATCAACGCAGATGTCCCAATGTATGTTATGTATTACACAAACAATTTAAGCTTTTGTAATTTATTAATAGACGTAAGTCGTATGCCTGGCGAAAAATTGGAAAGCCTGTAGTTTGGGATTGACTCAAACTTCTTGGTCAATTAGTTAGTAATAAAATGATTAAGATTTCAAACTCGAATAACAGAAGAACAGGTAAAAACAATGATGATGCACGACATGCCTAATTTTCAACGAATTGAGGAAATGAGATAATCGATTTCTTATTGAGGCGATCCTCCAGTACAACTTTGTTTTGTTAATGTTTGTGAAGGTAGATTCAAATTGGTTCCTTCTTTTCTCATCGTATTCCATATTTCCTTCATCCAGGTTGAAACCACATAATGTAGGTGGTTGCCATAAAATATTGATCCCAGCTTCTTCAAAGAAGTTCTATGTTCTCCGAAGTATGTCTGGATGGTCGTTCTCTTGCTATAATATAGGACCAGTGAAATTTGAAGCACGTTGTCAATGGAACCACCTTGAGCATCATAGGCAATACTCCTACAGTGTAGAGCGTATGCTAATCTTTACAGAACCAAATGTTTAGTAGCGTTTTTCTTCACAATGTCTTCTTATCCTTCTACAGCTTCTGTATACTTCCAGACAGAATTTAGATTTATCTTTGAACATAACATTATTACGCTTTATGTTTCATCGCCGATGTTTCTCTTCCAATTTTTGGTTACCACATTTAACCGTTAAAGGAAACATTGCCCGTGAATGATAGGACAAGGAACAGAAATGATTTGATGTCTGAAAGTGATTGTCCTCTCTCTCCAATCCAGTACTTGGGCGTCAACAATCGTGACCCGTTAACCTTAAACGGATTGTGGTACATCCTGATTATCTAATGGATACTGATGTCCTTTTTATTCATTCTTTAATTCTTGCTTAACACGTTCGCATAACCATGACAACATTGTCACTCACGCGATGGGGCATTCCTCCTATACAAGAAATTAGCTTCCCGTAAACCAAGAATTTGGCCTTTATCCACTAATTGATGGACTTGTTGTAGGTATCTTCGTTAAATCATTGTAAATCTTAAGAATATCGAATTGCATCAAACAAGTTTAAAGGTACCTTGTGGATTGCCTGGATTGGCATATGAGCGGTTTGGTAACGTGTGACTCCAACTTACCTCGAGGTACCATAGATCTTTTGTGATGAATTCATAGACGTCTATCAAAAGTTCCAACTTACCGAGAAGGGGGTCTGTCCACTTCGGCCGACTCCATGGTAGCTTTTCTAAGATATCTTATCCTTGAACAAAGCACGCGTACATACTCTTTTACTATGTGCTCCTAAGTCCTCTTGCAGAATTGCAAAACCTACAGTTATCTTTTATGCTGTCGTTCTATGATCTTGATATGGTATCTGAAGTGAGAAAGTAATCTGTGAGAAGACGCGTGACGAGTTTTAGATCTTCTTTCTGCAGCTCAAGGAACTTCTTGGCGTTTTGGGAAGAAAACGTGATAAACTCTTTTACCTGTGTCAATCGTGGAATATTCCTTCCATAGGGTCCTTTTCCTCATATAGTGAGTGTTGTGCTCGTAACTCTTTTGTTGATAAATTTCGGATCTACAAATGTCAATAATGCAGAAATATAAGTAATCGAAACCTAAAAGTTTACTCGCAGCATCCTTTGTGACCAACGGAGTTTGATATTTAAGAGGAAACTCTAACTCGTTAAGAACGGATTCTGTCCACTTTGGTCGGCTCCATGGTAGCTTTTCCAAGATATTTTATCCTTGAGCAAAGCACGCGTACACATTCTCTTAGTATGTGTGCTCCTAAATCCTGTTGCAGAATTGCAAAGCCTATAGTTATCATTTCCGCTGATGCTCTATGATCTGAATATGGTATCTGATTTGAATAAATAATCTATGAGAAGACGCGTGACGAGTTTTAAATCTTCCTTCTGTAGATCAAGGAACTTTTTGGCGTTTTGGGAAGAAAACGTGATAAACTCTTTTGTCTGTCTTAATAGTGGAATATTCCTCCCATAGGGTATCATTGGTCCTTCTCCTCATATAGTGAGTGTTGTACATGTAACTCCTTTTTGATAAATTTGGGAGCTAGAAATGTCAATGATGCAAAAATATAAGTAATCGAAAGCTAAAAGTTTAATCACAGCATCCTTTGTGACCAACGGAGTTTGATATTTAAGAGGAAGCTCTAACTCGTTAAGAACGGACTCTATCCACTTTGGTCGGCTCCATGGTAGCTTTTTCAAGATATTTTATCCTTGAGCAAAGCACACGTACACATTCTCTTAGTATGTGTGCTCCTAAATCCTGTTGCAGAATTGCAAAGCCTATAGTTATCATTTCCGCTGATGCTCTATGATCTGAATATGGTATCTGATCTGAATAAATAATCTATGAGAAGACGCGTGACGAGTTTTAAATCTTCTTTCTGTAGATCAAGGAACTTTTTGGCGTTTTGGGAAGAAAACGTGATAAATTCTTTTGTCTGTCTTAATAGTGGAATATTCCTCCCATAGGGTATCATTGGTCCTTCTCCTCATATAGTGAGTGTTGTACATGTAACTCCTAAAACGTGATAAACCCCTTTGCCTGTCTTAGTCCTGGAATATTCCTCCTTTAGGATGTCTATGATCCCTCTCCTCATATAGTGAGTATCGTGATTGTAATTCTTTTCTGATAAATTTGGGACCTAGAAATATCAATGATGCAAAAATATAAGTAATCGAAAGCTAAAAGTTTAATCCCAGCATCCTTTGTGACCAACGGAGTTTGACATTTAAGAGGAAACTCTAACTCGTTAAGAACGGACTCTGTCCACTTTGGTCGGGCCCATGGTAGCTTTTTCAAGATATTTTATCTTTGAGCGAAGCATGCGTACACATTCTCTTAGTATGTGCTCCAAAGTTCTCTTGCAGAATTGCAAAACCTACAGTTATCATCTACGCTGGTTCTCTATGATCTTGATATGGTATCTGAATTGAATAAGTAATTTGTAAGAAGACGCGTGGCGAGTTTTAGATCTTCTTTCTGTAGCTCAAGGAACTTCTTGGCATTTTGGAAAGAAAACGTGATAAACCCTTTTGCCTTCCTGAGTCGTGGAATATTCATCCCTTAGGATATCTATGGTCCGCCTCCTGATATAGTGAGTATCGCGCTAGTAACTCTTTTTTTTTGATAAACTTGGCACCTAAAAATGTCAATGCCGCAAAAATATACGTAGTATAGTAGCTAATTGCAGTATCCTCTGTGACCAACGGACTTTGATATTTAAAAGGAGACCCGAAGCTGTTCTGAACCCCAAACAAACGATAACTATGCAAAAAGTCGGCAATAAACCTACATTTCTTATACTCAAAGGGAATTCTAACAACTACAATCGTGCGTGTATGCGTCGTAAACATGCTACAACTGCAGAATTTGTAAACGAACCAAGGTACGGGGTCGTCATCGACGCGAAGAAGAATACACAAACGTTTTCTGCGTAATTTAGCGGCATTCTTTCTCCGGTTTTTCGGCGAGATAAGCGTGCAGCTGGCAATAGGATTTAGTTTTTACGGCTCCGACGTAAATCAAGGTGCTTGCATTGACATGCACGACGTTCGCCGAGACCGGCTTCTATTTCTGTTCGCGGACGAAATAGACGGAACTTCTGAATAATCTAAATTTATCTCGGGTAATAGAGAATGTTGAAAAATTGTATACACTCCGCGGGTTGATGATTTGTTTACGTTGAAATGGTGTTATTTATTCGGCCTGCGTTTTAGTCTCGCCGGCGATATTTTTCTTGAGGATGTCGGAAATACGCTTTTGGTTAAGATTTTATGTGACAGAAAAGATAGATAAACCTGCAATGCGTGATCGGAAACGTGTATACTTCGGGTAGCAAAATTATTATAAAAATTTGTTAAAATTGAAATGATTGTTGTAGAGGAATCCCAAAAGTAAAAGCAATTATTACTTGAGAAACCAACAACCAGTCGATTGATGTTGGCGTTTCGTTACCGATACTACCCGCCCTCTTCAGGAGTTGTGCATCACCGTGGAAATATCGACATCAAGCAGTAGCGTAACTAACACTACAATTCTTATTTTTAAAGAAAATAAAAGGTAGAACATCTACATAACTCTCCTAATAAACGATCACTGAGGTTCGTTTGTTAGGCAACTCCCAAAGAAAGTTGTGCAATAGCTGCAATTATTATTTTCCCATGATGATATCGATATGACCATGGAACAGGGTATGGCCCCCTTTTCGATTTATGTATTTATTGGATTGTGCTGTATGCTCCCGACTGATTTCCTACTATTTACAGAATGCTCTACGCATGGAGTTATCTTGCAGACCACTTTTTACAGACATAATTTTATAAATTGTTTACCAACAGGGAGATAAAATTATTTACTTAAGTTTTGTTGACTGGTTTGTAAACTCTATCGGTTCAAGAATTTTTACACACAATGCTTTCATGCAAAATTTTCTTATAATAACACTTGAACCAAGACAGCTGCATCAAAGCAGTATATGCTAATCCAGTAACAGCTACAGGAGACTATGTACTAAATATATTTTAATAAAGTTTAAACTTTACTTCACATTCATGTTAGTTGTTTAACACCCAGAGTGAGCGCTTTAGACTTTTTCCGTTGCACTTACAGGAGATTAAACAAAAATCTGATATTTATTCCAGATTTTAAAAAGGAAACATATTTCTTTCTATTTGCGAGAGAAATCTGTAATAATAATAATAATAATAATAATAATAATAATAATAATAATAATAATAATAATAATGGCGATGAAAATGCGAGTGATATATCATATTCTTCACAACTTCTGCTTCGAATTAAAACAGAAGAAAGTTCAAACAAAATGAAATAAAATTTGTAAGAATAAATATTTTCCTACTATCACAGGAAAGCCGCAATTATTTTTTTAATATTAAGGTTTCGCATACTTCGACACCGATAACGTCGGTAAAAGAGGTCAAGGATTAAGTAAGTAAGATGCGCATGAAAGATTTTGAACACTTCTGACCTCGTAGGGGGTCAAGCACGATGTTTATTTTTTAGACGTACAAACGTAAACGCTAGTAAAATTCCGGTCACATGTGTAGCAATGTCAAGTGGGTCATGTTTGTTTTATATCTTTCGCCTCCTTTCAATTTGATTAAACGTCGTGTAGATGGGGGCGGAAAAAATATGACGACTAAAAGTAAAGTCGAATGTTTACAATTTAGGGAAAGAAATTTATGCGCTAGTAAAATTAGATCAAATTGTTAAGTACGGTCGTCTGTGTTTGCCTACGGGTAGCTCGTTTACTTGCATCTAACTCTGAGTTCAACGACGTTTAATTACATACATAGTAAGAAAAAAAAAAGGAAATACATAACAATTATTCAATTTAAATTCCTTGACGATCGGCATATTTTTCCACCGTAACTCGAAACTCCTCAAATACTTTAGGTGTGGTTGCTGCGTTAGTTTCATCCAGAGCATCTTTAATTTTTGTTTTCATAATTGAAGACTATCACAATCACATAAATAAACCTTTGGTTTCAAATAATACTAATAAATACAAATCTAAAGGGGTCAAATTAGGCCATGTCGCTGGCCAATATTTCGCACTATATCGTCCAATTCACCTCTCGTAAAAGTGCCGATTCAAAAAACAATAGATTTCAAACCATCTTTCTAAAATTTGATTTTAATTTTAGATAATGACGATTCAATTTGTGTTTTATTTTATTAATAATTCATTAAAATAATAATAATTCAATTGTTTGCGTACTATGCGAGTTTTCGTTGATTAAGTTAAAAAATTAAAAATGTGCCGATCGTGGCGAAATTTATACTGAATAATTGTTACGTATTTTCTTTTTTGGATAAAAACTTTATCAGAAACTTTAATTCATTCATTAATTTTTTGACAACTTATACAGAATACTTGTTTTTCTGTAGTTACAATGCAAGAAAACAAAACAGCCATTGATTTAGTAAAAGCGATTCGATATTTGTAAAATTTTGCAAACTTCAACCGAAAATAGTTTTCTCTAAATTTTCATGACGACCTTGATTTTTTAGAAGTAAAAATGCGCTTGAAATTTTGTTTAAACCAAGCCGGGCGGGAATCCCAGAACATTAAAACCACGATTCAAAATTTTTTGATCAATTATATATATAGCGAAGTCAATCCGTGGTCACACTATATAAACATGTGCTATCAACAAATAACTGAATAGAAATTGATGGTAAATTGTATTAAATTAAACGGCACGAATTCTTTTGGTGGTTACCTGAATCGGGCTGTGTCAATAATTCTCCTAAATTTATTTTGGATTTACACACAATATTCCTAACATTTCTTACACGCTTTATATTATATGTATATGGAGAGAACGTCTATATTGTGCGCTCTAATAATAATAATAATGATAATAATAATAATAATAACGATGAGAGTAACAATAATAATAGCAAATTAGCTAGTCCTTAAATTTTAATGCGTCGTGTTATCATAAGTTTTGGTTTGGTAGAACAACGTGTGTTTTTGGTACTTATAATTTATTACGTGCACAAAGCTTAATAACAACCTACAAAATTTTATTCTTACCTAAGGAGTTACATACAAAGTCTACTTGTTAACACAAAATTTAGAATAAACAAAAGAGATGAGATAACACCCATGCATGCAAACTAGGACAAGAATATTTAAGTAAGGAACAGATGAATGTCAACAAAAGAAAAGTTTGAATACGACTTAAGTTGCGTTTCTTTTTAAAATTAAAGTGGAGATAATTACAAACTACGAGATTCTTTCAAAATGCTTAAATATTAAATTTTGAACATAAAAGAAAATTGATATTTTTACATTTTAAATCGAACTGGTTCCCGAAGCGACGTTTTAAATTATTTTTATTTTTACTGAAAATGAACTTCAATGAAAAATGATAAATAACAACGTATTTACATCTTTCGTTTTAGCTGCAAACACGAAAGCGACTACTTTCTACGTAACAAATAAGTTTGTTACCTGAAAGGTTACACTAAGTATTTTCTTATGTTTAGTTAATAATCAAATTGATTGACATGCAAAACTAACAAATCTATTAGTTTATGAAGCTAAGTTTCAAATTCCAGTTAGAGTGAAAGTTACTTTGAAATTAAAAATAAAAACAAAACCCTGATTTAATTGTTTTCACTTTTCTGCAATGCAAACTTTAGGAAACTTAAAAAAGCATAATTAAAAAAAAAGTTTAAAAACACATCCAGAACTTTCTTGACATTCTCTCTTTTTAAATTCCATTCAAAAAATAGCAGGGCAGAAGCCAAAAATAATAAGCATCCGACGTTAGCCGGTAGCCAACAAAAAAATAAAATTTGCAACAAAACAAAAAAGCACTACATATAAAAAGCGCTAAAGCAGATCATCTTTCAAAGATTTGTATACCTTGGCTGTAATACCCGACCATTTTTCACACCAATTAACGTCACCACGTCGCTCACGGAAAAACGACGAAACGTTTAGGGCAAATCATCTGATGCCAAAGTCGTGATATGCGACCGAAAAGAAAAAGTCTTTTCCGCTCGACTCGCGGGCCCGTCAAATTACGAGTAGATCGAGCGTCTCGCGATCCTTTTCAGAGTTACGCGATGCACACTTTGAGCAACACTACTGAAAGCGTCGTTTATTCGACGTCCGCGGCTCGCAGCTCCATAGTGTTTGTGCAACTATACGATTATCCGCACGGAGCTTGATACGAGAGCATCGCGGGATGGAATGATGTTATTTTTTTTTTTGGGAAAAAGAATTCGACCCCGTTCGAACGATGGCGCGACCGCAAACCTCAATTTTTCGTCGGGAATCCGCGATTTTTCGAGAATTATTTTTATTACCGCGAAGTTATTATTGTCTTGTTTATGCTCGCGTACGTACGTAATCATCGTAAATATAACGCCAATTGCATCATTTGTGGTTTTTCTTTTATGCGTTTTGATGTTCGAGTTTAAATTGGGACCCTCTTGTTTTAATTAATCGTACCGGGCGGGATGAAAGGGAAACTCTTTTGTTTATTATACAAATGAAATGAGCGCATTGTAGAATCTATAATAAACATATTTCTTTCGCGTTTGTTGGACGTTTGCATGCCAAAGTACCAATGCATTTTGCACATGTTCTTGAGGGACTAAATAAAAAAGAATAATCTTTAGACAGGGTAGAGTGCAACCGATGGCATTTAATATTGGTATTCATGGCAGTGAAGTGTCTCCTTTTTCAATTATTTATGTAGACAGCAATCTTTCGGATCTTCTGGACTTGGAACATGGGCGTCCCTCAAGGGTTTATGTTGAGACCGCTACTCTCTATTTAGTGGGATGAGTAATAAGTAACAGGTTGATGGTAATATACATCTGTTCATAAAGGGGGTTAGGCTTGCTCGCAGAACTTAAGACCCGCATTAGATATTTGTTGGCTGACGCTCTCGTGTAGTGGTCACCGAATTTCTGACAAATTGTTTGTTTTTTCTGTTTTTCTTTTCTATCGTTCCCACTCACAAGCTACACCTGAAAGAACAGGGTGCAATGTGGCTTAACTAAATGTGTTACCTATTGGTCTCTTTTATTATTATTATTATTATTATTATTATTATTATTATTATATTATTAACAAATAATTTTTATACTTCTCTTGATCTCACTGACATTTTGCACAAACATAAAATTGACATATGAAATGGGAAAATCGACATGAAGAAATATGTCACCAGGCATAAAAAACTGTGAAAGAAAGCACTATTCTAGGAGAGAGTGAATGCTTCTTTTTCCGCTGAAGTGATAAAAAAGGCATCTCAAATTTTCCACCGTGTATAATACCGAAAATATGGTAATATGGAGGAGATAGAAGAAAGAAGATAGAAGTATAGAAGAAATGAAACCTATCAACCTAATCAACGACTTCAATGGAATGATGGGCGGTGTAAATTGAGTTGTTTAATTATTAACAGACTGTCCGTTGACACATAAAAGGAGCAAACACTTTATAAAGATTTTTTCCCACATACTGGAATTAGGAAGATGGTACTCTTATAATCCATACATTAAATTTGCAGGAACAAAATGTCTAGTGAAGTACCGCTTAAACTTGAACGAAAAACTTAATGAGGTGCATCCTAGCAGCGTTTTTAGTTCAAGGAGTGGACGTTCATGATCAACACCGACTTGTTCCACCCACAAAACCAATACTCGGATTAAAAGATTCCCTAATAACTCAGAGAAAAGTCCATTCTCTTGATAATCCGCATTACTCGTTCTTGACTAACAAATATTCTGTGTATATGACTGTTATTACCCCAAAAATACTACCATGTCGTCATAGAGGTTCAAAATTCGCACTACACACAATTCGCGCACTTTCATATAATTTCTTAACATTCTAATCACAAAACAGACAGAGTTGCGTCTTTTTATCAGTGTGACTGGGTGTTGTGGCTAGTCAAGAAATGCATCGATCTATGATAAACCAAACTAGGTTAAATTATTTGGTACTGACCTTTGAAATCACCTAGTAGATACTATCCAAATAAATAACATTTGATGGTTTCATAACATTACACAATATTCTTTTGAAGTTATCATATGAAATATGTGAAGCCAAGTGTGAAAATGGTGTACACATTGCCGGAGAAGCAGAATATCTTTTTTGCAGCGCTGAGAACCGCCGTGCATTAAGAATAGCTATAATTTCTAATGCTAGTTAACCCTAAAAAGGTCAGTCATAATATGTGTATGTGTGTGACACTGAAAATATTGACTGAAAAATTGCGAAAATAGTTTCTGAGTAAACAGTGGTAAAATGTTGACAGGAGAGAATTTTAAATAAAAAGTATTGGCCCCTCATTTTTGAGCTTTCTGTGATTTCATTCTATTCGATGGACCAATCAGTTTTCTGTTTTTCTGCTTCTTCTGTTAGAGGTCGTTTCATCGGTTCCAATGTTTTGTTCCATTCTCGTCTTCTTTTTTCGCTTTTTTTTTCCTCCAGTTCTTGATATTCATTTTTCTATCTTCACAGACTTGGTATTCCCACCTGCCCCTTGGTCTACCTCTTGGTCTTCTTCTTGGTGGTTTCCCGTTAAGCATTTTGTTCGTTCTTTCTTTCTTTGAAGAACCGGAAATGGAAAAAAGCGCAGAATCGTTTGAATACGTGATGAACTATGTAGATCAATGTTTTTGGGACGTCTCCAATGTTATCTCTTAGCAGAGCATCAGTTGGAGCGGGGATTTGTTCACATCATAAATGCTTCCCCTACAAGCTGCAAATCGTTTAAGAATCGGCCGAGCACGATTATGACAGGTGAATACAATTGTGTCAAGAGATGACCGAGCAAAATCCGAACTATCCCTGAATTGGTGAAAAAATATTTGTTTTATCGACGAATGCAAGTTTGTCATAAATGGAATGGTCAATAAACATAATTTACGCTAACGATCAGATGATAACTCACACCTTTTACGGGACGGACATACACAACAACCTAGGAAACATAGCGTGCGGGCGATTTATTAGGAGATGGAGTTATCGGTTCCCTTTTATTCCACTAATTTTTAATGTAAATATAAATTTAGAATTTTTACAACGTGGCCGAATCTCTATCGTACAGGAGACGGAAAATCAATGGGATGCAGATAGAAATGTGAATTTGCATAGAAACTTAATTTATTTTCAACAGGGCCTGGCATCACTTATCACGCAGTGTCTATATGACAGTTTTTGCAGGACAGATTTCCTCACCAATGGTTTAACAGAATCGCCAGTAAGATCGCCAGGTGGGATGCTTCTGGATTTTTCCTCCGAAGACATTTAAAGTCGTTGGTTTATAAAATCCATCCATACAAATTGCATTTACTAGTCCTGGATTGTCTACAACTTCCGCAGATCTATAGTCTATGGTCTAAACTAGAGTACTTTTTTGGTACTAATTAGAAGTAGTGAAAAATGTATCGATTTGGAACTAAACAATCTACTTCTTGATGTTTAGAAAGTGGGTAATAAACCAAGGGAATGATTTGGAATATACTTCTGGAGATGGAGGTTCCATTTTCGTACACATAACAATATCGGAATGAGTTTGACAAAATATTGACCCTGAGGGCGACAACAAGCAGTTAACTGAAACGTATGGTATTGAACATTCAACAGATTTTGGAAATAGTCCACACAATCCTACTAGCTCTAATACTTTGGTTTTGTGTATATTCAAATCGCTATTTTGGTTGTAAAATCCAAAAATATTAAGATCTAAAAAGATGAAAGAAAGTAATCTCTCCCTCTTTTGGCTTTCTTTCCTTTTACAGGATAGTCGTTCTCAGATTCTCTGTCTGCCCAATCGTCCTCGTTTAATTCCTTATCTTCCATTGCTTTTGTTATGTATATTTGCCATTTTACGGCAGGGAGTTCTCTTCTTCTCTTCCCCCTGGGTGACCAGTTTAAGATCTTCTTCGGCCATCTCTCCCCCTCTATTCGATTTACGTGTCCCTACCATGTTAATGCTTTATTTTCCAATCTGCTGGAAATCGATGTTTTTATCTCCATTTCTCTCCAAATCGGTTCTGTTTTTATTTTATCTTTGCGAGTTAATTGTAGTCATCTTCTGATATAGTCTAATTCTATTGTTCTAGTTTTGTCCCTGATTTTGTTTGTTAACGGCCATATTTCTCCCCCATATGGTGATACACTTTCTATTATTGTA
The DNA here is from genome assembly GCA_038088585.1 of Chrysina gloriosa. Taxonomy (NCBI): domain Eukaryota; kingdom Metazoa; phylum Arthropoda; class Insecta; order Coleoptera; family Scarabaeidae; genus Chrysina; species Chrysina gloriosa. The sequence goes on along the minus strand of CM076093.1, from coordinate 19,568,055 downwards.
TGAAATATCTTCCTTTTTGTGTCTTCAGTAAGGTGCCTATTCCAAATCGTCCCTTCTAGAGCTTTGTTGGCCCTCTTTCCCTTTATTACTTTGTCTTGTTTGTCCCGGTCTCTTTTTCCTGTGTTTGATAATATATAAGAAAGCAATCTACTTCTAGAAATTACCGGGACATGTATATCGCATTTTCTAGTCCGAAATTCAAAACTGATCTTTGCCCTTTCTGCAGAACTTACCAAAGACAAACCTATGCCACCCCAACTGTGAAATTATAAAATTCTCCATCAGCATTAGCGACCCGTTTTAACGACCCGCATCCGATAAAAGCCCTTTTCCCTTAATTACCCGCGAATCGGAAAATCTAGGCGAGCCTTTTCCCATTTCCCATTCCCCCTTCTGTGCCTTGGTCGATCCCGAAATTATGATAACCGCGGAACGATAACAATACCATTCCGTTACTCCGTCGATTTGATTCCCTTCTTTTCTTTTATCGCGGATTGGCAGGCGCGGTAAAAATAGATCAATTTGATGTGCAACCGTGACGATGAGATCGATGGAGTAATCTTCGTATGTCAAAAGTTGCTTCACTGATGAAGTGCCGTACGCATTTAAAACGAAATTTTCGCTTCGACGCAGGTACAGGACGAATGGAAAGTTTGATGCTTTGTTTGAACGAAATGAAAGAAGGTCAACCGGAATGATATTGAAGCGACGGATGTAGAGCGGAAAAAGGTTAGAGTCAGGTGCAAGACGGAAAGCTCGCTGGTTATATAAGTAGAATGGGGGTGTTATTAAGGTCAAGAGGGATAGGTCGAACTAATTAAAAGTTTAATTACTGTTTGCGTAATGTTTATTGGTGCCATAAAGAAATCGATAAGTGATGTACTTGCATACTTTTAAATCAGGAATTGCTTGGATAAAATTGATTAAAACACTGGGTTGTTGGTATTTGAAAATATTTTCCTTTTGAATGAAAGAAATGGTATCGTGAGAACGAGAATTATTTTATTTGTTTTCAGTTTGAATCTCCTCTTTCTTAAGTTCATTGGTGGTAAAACAATATTGGAAAAGTTCCAAATGAACCCAACCCAAATCCATACGTAATTACGAAATTGTTGCCTGTTGTGTTTGTTTTGTCACCCTCTTCATTTTCTGCACCGATTTAGATGAAAAATTTATCGTCAATCGAAATTATAGCATATTTAGCAACCATTTGGTTAAAACTTTGCAATATAGAGATGACTACTCGTATACAAGAATTAAAACCTTTGAAGTAATCTAAAAGATACTGAGAAATTAGTGCAAAAAGAACTCATCCAAATATGAATCTAGAGGTATTCGTAGTGGAAAATGGAGGTACGAGGTAACCGAAGTTGTGAAATTGTCTCTTTTCCCTTCGTCGTCTCCTTCGCTGTCATCTTCTCAATTTAAACCGATAGCTTGTTTGTTCCAACAAATGCTTTCATGATATCTCCGTCTTTTTGGTAATATCTTGCTTGAGATTTGTTATCTCTTATTACTCTAACTTCGGTCATTCTGTTTATAGGTTAATTGTACTCTTGTCCATTGTATTCAACTTCTTTATTATTTACTTACTTACTTACTTATCCACAGTCTCTTCTATCTGAGGTGCAGTGATGATCGTTTTACACAAACTTTGTCCATCATCGACTGTTACACTTTGATTGAGTATAGTTTAGTGCTCTATCGCGTAGAGACTTTTCTATACTTGTATTCCATGTCGTTTTAGGCTTGCCTCTTGAAATCTTCCCTTATAGCCTTGTTTCCCATACAACCTTCACTTTTCAGCCTTTGTTCATTCACTCAACTTCCTATGTCTTATTGTTTGTATTGCACATTCCTTACTACGACTTTACCATCAATTCTCAATGTTATCTAATGCAAAGCCTCGAGTACGGTTGAAGACAATATTATTCCGGTCGAAATACATGTCCCAAACAAGCAACAGATTGTGCTATAATGACCAACTAGTTTGGTTAAGAAAACGTCTGATGTGGCATTAATTTATTTGGGTTCATGTCACAATCGATTAGTGTGCTAAATATTTTCTTCTCGTTTCTCCTTTTTCCCCTCATCCTTTTACAATTACAAATGCCTACGGAGAGTATGACCCCAAGAAGTATTTCCACAAATAAACTGAATATTTTTAATGAAGACGAGGGACCAGTCAATAAATCACTTGAGAAATTCTAGTACCAAAATTTTGGTTTACGGACGAATCACAATTCAGCCAAAGCATAAGGGCTGGTATTTACGGCCTGTGCCCTAGAAAGAGGATATCACTGTGCCTGGCAAAATATGCTACGGTTTTCAGGCTGAGGTATTTGCAGTCGTGGGATATGTCGAAGAAATCCGAGACGAGATGCAAAAATAGAAGAACGAACACAATGACTGATGATCAGGCGATTATTGTCGTTGTGAAGCCTATTACCAGGTTGCAACTGATGAAGGAAGCTCTCAATGAATTGACAAGGGACAATATTGTCTTGTTGATTTGAATGTCAGGATCTAAGGAATGATGAATTAGTCAAGGAAGGTTCAAAAGGAAACTTTCTAGGACCAGAAGCTATATATAGGATGTCAAAGGATTTCGCCAGATGAGGGATCTGGTTATGGATGGAAAGAGAACATTGAAGAAATGGAAATTGACTGCAGGTCCATTCCACACTAGGATACTATTAGGTGACCTAAATGCTAAATTCTCAGCTAACCTAACAATCTACTGGAGTCTACGCGAATGCTTAGGCTTCCCCTTGAGTAAGATGGTGGCTTACTCCAAAGGAAGTGAGAGTGTTATTATGGATCGCCACAAACAGCATATTACTTAAGTGCCTAGTCTATTGCTGACCAACTCTACAAATTGAATGAATGAAAGAATTAGACTCGATCGAGATGGTTTACAATAAACTTTAGTATTTCGGAAATTCAGGGCGGATAAGACCGACTTCTTTTATTCTCAAGTTTCAAGGGTGCTTGCAAAGCTAAAGATGGTTTCAGCATTTCTTGAGATATAAGGCTGAATTTTAAAAATATTACTTAAGTATTTGTACTTATAAATAAAATAGAGAATGAATTTGAGGATAATTACTTTACGTTATGATTTTTCCGAATCTAACACAGGCTCCCGACATATATAGTATGTCACATGTAAAGTCACTATCATGAATCAGAAGAAAAGTTCACGGACACGTCTTGAGCTACATGTCGTGAAATTCAAATTATTGCGTCATAGGGGAAAGAAGTTCAGGACATTCAGGTGGAAGGTATACCGTTTGGTAAACACTTGAAACCGTTATTCTAAATTTCGAAGATGTGGTATACCTGGAAGACTTTGAGTCAAAAGTAGACTGCTACAGAGGAATCTGTAAAATAATTGAAGAATTTCAATGGAGGGTGAATTGTGTTGGAAACATTTAAGACTGGTATTTCGAATTTGCGAGATGTTGATTGATGAGGAAACGTTGACTAGAGATTCGACCGTTATGGAGGAATTTGATGTTTGTCGTGATTGTGACATTTCGGATGTGATCTGAAATGTTATAGAAACATTTGGGATTGTTATTTTAAATTTTCAAAATCTTAGTCGATAAAGGAAGTTTAAGTAGAGGGTGCGTCCATCCCAGAGGAATTTGGAAGCAGCTTTAGAAGCATTGGGAACATTATTTGACATTTTGGGGTGTGGACCGATTAGTATGCTTCCAGTACAAAGTTAATATACTCGAAAACTTTGATAACACTATTTTAAAATCTGGGCATACAAACCAATAGGATTTTAGAAAACTTATAGACCTATACACCTCACCAACAAATGTTCTTAATAAAATATTCCTGCAAATCATCATCTTTTCCAAATGCGGGAACTGAAACTCGAAATGTCTAGCAGTTAACCAAAACTTCTATCACTATTATGTGTTAAGTTTATTACATTCTCGTTCTTCCTCAATGTCTAACGCCAAAAACAAAGCAATTTTTTGGCAATTTAAAAATCGTGCGTAGCCAATCTAATCTACATACTTTATAGGGGAATTAGCGCTTCCTTTTAATTTAACGACTTAATTGAAGGAAAGGAAAGCGATTAGCCTTGAATTTAGAAAAAGAACTAGTCGCGTTGGCGCGAAATTAGATTGTATCTTATGCATTATTCAATCATGGTGACGTTAATGAGGATGAGCGTTTCTAGTGATTCACGTAATTTTGTGTGCAGGACGAGGATATTTGCATATTTGAGGTTATTGCATCACAATCGAATAGGTAAACATGATTTGTGGCGTAGTGTTATTAATAGACATTCCGTTCTTGTGGACAAAGTTTTATTAATAACACGACGACTCATTTTGGGTTTGGTGGAGTAATCCTTATTGTTTGTGGTTTGGTCATCCTATCAGTGACACTAACACTAAATAATGTGTGGTGAAGGGGTTTACCGATGTGATCCGCAGCTAATAATAATACACAATAGTTCTTGCAATAATTGCTAAGCTTTCGATAATAATATAGGTCAGAGAAAGAAATCTATGGTGGGAACTATTCCCTATTCGTAAATAAAAGGTAGCTAATTTTACAAATCTATAAATATCCATTAGTCTAAAGATAGTACAAAAGGATATGGGTCCTTATTATTACTTAGCGTCGTTGGTCAATTTCTCTCAACACTTATGGAGTCATTTTAATCGTTACGAGATGGATACAAATTGGAGGAATTTACACGAGGTTAAAAATATTCTTATTGCGATGATCCTAAAGTTGGACGTGCCCCAAATGTATATTGGCCACGTGGCTTTTAATCGTGGTATTTCATTCAAAAATTTTGATAATCAAGAAAGAATTATGGAAAAGTTCACTGCAACTCCAATTTATTTTCTTCGAATTGCAGCCAAAACACTTTGTGATTACATTTTTTCATAAAATATGGATGTAACGACGCGTGGGCGAAGTGGTGACAAGGAGCAATTCGTCATTCAATTAAATTGGAAATATTCTATACGTTAACATATTCGGTGGAGATGAGGAGATATCTGAATTGTGCTCTATGAATTTAAATGTTAAACATGTATATTTCTGTCTGAATTTATTGATATGAAACCCTTACCATGCCTCAATATGATACTATTGGGGAAAATATTGGATTCAAACAACTGTAATGGAAGGAATCTATGCGATTAAGAGCGAAATGAATGACCCAAACTCCTTTCTGGTGGGAATAAGAGCTCAGAAGATGAACAATGCTATAATCAACTATTCACGTTTCTTAAACTAAGCCGACAAGTTGTATTGGAAAAGCAATCGCAAGCCATTTTTAATAGTATTCAGAAGAGCGACATTGATTCAAACGTTTTTAAATGGAATCAAGAGTTCTGAAGGTAAACTACGCTCAAATTACCCACTCTTTCTAAATAAGGAAGTCAAACATGGTGCACTGGAAACGCAACCTAACGCTAACAGCCACGAATTATCTCTGGAGTTAACGGTTCGACATTTACATCGCTCTAGTTTTTGCATTAAACATCCTCAACCTAAACCTAGCCAGTCGAAAACGATAGCTAATTAACTCGTAGAGATACACAGGCGAAGAAATCCCCATTGATGTTCATGGCTTCAGATTACAAAGGAATCTTGTTTGACAATCCTCTTGCAGAAAAGGCACTGGTGATAAATGCAACAGTTGAAAGGTGAGCCACGCTTAGGTAAACCATCTCTATCTCAGAAACACGGCGCAATAGAAAAGCACCATTATGCCAATAATCGTGGATTATTATCGCGGCCTTCCGAGAAAATATTTGTTTGATATTTACATTATTTTGATTTCTGCCGCAGATATCCTTTTCCAAATCCAAATTAGGTAACCGAAAAATATGTATGTTGTATAGTGCCAAGTAGGTAGATATTGACAGGCAAAGAAATCTCGAACGGTTCAAGCTTCATCTGAGAAGATTTTGCATTAGAAGGGCAACTTGACGGTAGTGGTCATTAATTATCATTGCAGTCTTCAGCAAACACAATTTCCCGATATTTACATCATTTTGGTGTTTGCACTGAGCAAATTCAACTTAACATACGCCAATTAACCGAAAAGCATGCCCAAAAACTAGGAGATGATAAATCCCCGTTGATGTTCGTCCTTAGTGTTAAGAAACAACACTCTCCCAAATATACAGACTCCACGTGTTGTAACCTGAAGTGCTAATGTTCATAAATTATCATTGGGACCTTCAGACGACACATTTGCTTGATATTTATATCATTCTGGATTGTGCACGAAACCGTTTCATTTTTATCCAACTGAATTAGCCGAAAATGATACCTGATGATGATCAGAGATTTGTAGACGAAAACTCCACTGATGCTCGTTTCTAAGGTTGGTGCTTAGTTTCAGATGAAAACCTAATCTCTTTTAAACATCCTATTAAGGAAAATCTTTTGGGGTTGGATTGTAACATAACTTAAGAATTGAATGGTTTTAAACGATTCTAATCAAAGAAAAAAGCAGTATCAGACCCTTATTGGGTGGAAGATTTTGAGGTTGGGTCGTAATTTCAATTAAAAATCAAATCTTTCTTGACAACCTTGGGTTTCGTATGGGTAACAGTTTTCATTAATGAATAGCGACCTTAGATACAGGAGTCAATTATATCTTGGACAACCCTGATAAGAAAGGACAATGTATTCTTATTAGGTGACAAGTTTCTCCATTAGGGTCAGACTTCAAATAAAAGATTTTTGAATTTTCTACCATTTTGATAAAAAAGACACTAGGTCCTCACTGAAGCACAGCTTTTGACATTGGTTTCCACTTTAACAATTATGGGCACTTATTAAGCGAAAACTCGATTCAGTGCCAGTGGTTCGAGATAATCACTTAATTTAAATCTACTGTGTTAAGCGTTTGTTAAGATTTAGAAGAAATAATGCCTTTTAGGATTATTACACAGACGATAGTTATCTATTTCGAGCTGCACAATGAAGTATTTGATGATATGCGGCTTGGTCGTTGAAATACCAATTATTGAAGGGTAATAGAGGAGTAACATTCCAGGATGACTCAAAAGAACATTTCGGATTTTAGTGGAATGAAAATTTTATCAGAGCCAGTGCATTTGTTGGGACTCTTTCTGTTCAATGGATTATAGTTTTAAATTTGACAACAATTGCGTTGAAGAAGTCGAATTGTGGTGCAGATTTCTTACCTGTAAACTAGAGGCATGTAATTGCAGATAAATTGCAGCATTTGGAAAATGCCGTATTGGTCGTTGAAGTCAATTTGAACAATAAGGCGCTGTCTTTAGGCTTCTAAAAAGGATGGCAAACACTTTTGACTCCCATTTTCCAAATACGAAGTTGTTACAAAAACTTGGAAAGAAAATTGGTTTTGGAGAAAACGATTTTACTGTTTTTCATAATATTTGCCTTTAAGTTTTATACATTTTTACATACTACAGAATTTTCGACCCAAGATTAAGGGCATCCTCAGTGTACTGAATAGGAAAGAATTTAGTTAGAGTTGAAAAATTATTTTTGAAAAAATGTATAAAATTAAACTTCGGCAATCGGATATTAAGATCCTCACAAATTACTTTTGAAAATCCATAGTGAATTAAATAATTTTGCATACGTTCAAACCAATGTTCGAAACACTTTTTCCGCTCTGAAGTTGGTATCTCAAAAACATGTGGTTTTCAAAGGCTTCGAAAACTTCTTGAGATGCTGAAAATCACTGTCTACGTATTTTTAGTTTGACATTCGGCAACAGAAAGAAATCGTTAGGCGATATATCAGGTGAATACGAGCAATTGGACATTAATTCGATGTTTTTCTTCTCCAAATAATAAAGAGTTTGACATGTTTTGTGAAAGCTGCCATTGTCGTGATATAGAATAATGCGAAGTTTTTAGTTGTTTTCCCTGATTTCATCCGTGATTTCTGGCAAACAAATTATTGTATACCATTCAGCATTAACTGTTCCTCAATCTTCTAGAGCAGGTATGGGCAACCTCCGGCCCGCGGGCCACATGCGGTCCTCGAGTAAGGTTTGTCCGGCCCGCTACTGAATTCTTTCGTTGCATATTAGCACGGCCCGTCTAAACTTAATTTATAATGAATCATAAGGATACTACAAAAATGTATATTTTTCAAGATTGCTCACAGCATAAAACTTCTACAAGAAAAGGTTGCCCATACCTGTTCTAGAGGAATGGTTACGACCTGTCCAGTACAACAGAAGAAAGAAGCGATAATTTTCCTGTTCCTGTTCGTGAACGAACAATTTTTGTTGGATTAAGTTCATCTTTGAACACCCAAACAGTGGATCCTTGCTATCCAAGTTTCGTCACCTGATACGATGTTATATACGGATTTTGCAGTACCTTGGTCGAATCTTTTGGCATTTCCTTATAGCAATTAACACGAGTCTTTCGAGAGAATCTTTGGGCTTCGGTCAAATTATACGGAATTCATGAGAAACATATCCTTTTACGTAGCTAAATGCTCACGCAAAATCGAATGTATTGCAGTCTTTAATATAGCCAAGAATGCCTCTATCTCACTGTAAGTCACGTGCTGATCTTCTTCAGACATGTTGCGCACGGCATCGACGTTTTCTTGGAATAACAACCGATTTTGGTCGACCTTGACACTAATGGAATCACGACGACTATGAAAATCTACAAACCAATTATAAACAATCTTTCCCGATGGTGCTTCATTACCAAAAGTTTCATGAAGCGATTCTTTGTATTGTTGTCTAGTTAGGCCTCTACTAAAATCGTAAAAAGTTATCCAACCAAAACTTTCACGCGAAATTTCCATTCAAGATTGTGTTTACTGTCAACAAACTGAGTAGTCAATTTTTAAGCTGCGACTGTAACGGCATATCTCAATAACGCCAGTAAGTGGTCGTTTGGAAAAGACATAAAAGGTGCACCTCGTATAAGTTTAGCCCGTCAGTGGTGGCGAAGTGCTGACCACTGACGGCTGAACATGTGAAAATTTTTCTTCAGTTCCAGAAAAGTAATTTTATCTGTGCTTTAATAACATCAACACACTTAGAAATCAATTCCCAAATCCAAATCCATAAATGTGACACATCCTTAATCGAACTTATCAAGCAATCCGTTCTATTACGCTCATATTACCTTATAAATCAATCGATAACACATAGATCCAATATCGTGGACGATTATGACTTTCTTATCGACGAGTTCATTATCTCCCATTGTTACTGTTATTGTATAATCATACGTGATAGCAATCCTTTATGGGAGTGACTCACGCGAAGTTACTGTATAGTGCATACTAAAGCCAATACGAGAATGGCAAGGAATAAAACGAAGTGGTAGCGCGAGCGCTCCTTTCAGTTCTAACGAGTCCAGTCTATATTATATACACAACGTAATCCTAATTTTATTAGCCAACGTTTAGTGATATGTACATAACAATAGGAACCTCACGTAAGCAATGCATTCGTCAAATATAAAAATAGCGATGACGCTAACGTGCAGTAGTATAACTATCGCTATTAATTAGCTGCAAAATTGCGTGTTTACTGTTATAATTACTTTCGAAGTGTTACACCATGTTACTAATCCTGCGCCATCCACGGCGTATTTTCATTCAAATAGATATGTATCTACACGTATGTGCGCTTTGGCGCTTCCTATTTGTACGTGTAATTCGATCGTTTAAATCGGCGCAAATAGAGGATGTCTAAAGATAAATAATCTAAGTGAAATATGGTCGGATCGAACAATGCAAAGCATAAGCAAACAATTCCGATCGCGAACGATACAAATTGTTATTTTACATAATTTCGGTTTTATTTACATTACGCCCACAGCGCGGCGTCCTGTTTTCGAGACGTTCTTGTTACACGGTTTATGTGGTCAGGAGGCTTTAGTGTACATAACAGAATGTCATACATTTTATTTCAGTTTATTCGGCTTGAGGAAAATTATGTTTTTTGTTGTATATTCTGGAAAAACTAGATATAGGACTGAACTCGGGAAATCCGGGGAAAGTGGGAAAGAAAATGCTATAAGCAGAGTTTCGCAAATAATACCTCGAACTTCTTTTTAACCTTCCTATACTCACGCATACGGTCTGTGAGACCGATTTATATAGTATAGTATACGTCTTTCATTTTGACGTGAGTATAGGAAGGTTAAGAAAATGATAAATCATTCAACGCTGTATAGACTTGTTGGAGTGCAAAAGATAACACACTAACAAGTAAGAAGTTGTAGATTAAAAGAGGTAGTTCGGTAACGTGTGCATTTCAGTTCGACCTATCATTTGTCTGTATCTTTTGTAATATAACTCTAATCTATAGTGAGTCCCGATTTCTTAAATCTAGAAGCTGAAAACCCTCAGGATAGGGCACTGTATACAGTTTCCCAGCTTTCTGGTATTTTTCCTTTCCCTAGCTAGATTCGTCAACTAGATCTTAGACTATAGTCTACCGTTCAAAAGTATTTGCCTAGTCATATTTTTTGGATCTGAATTTTTTGGATAAAAAAAAATTGTAGCAGTGGTCATCAAATTTGCGGAATCTCTCGGAGTAATGGTATAAAAGTACCTAGTGCAAGAATCACGTATCGTTTTCGGAAAGCATTTATCGAAGAAAATGACCTAATCTCTTATATTTTTCCTATTATCAGAAAACGATACTGCACTTTGATTAGGAATGCGTCGAATTTTTGGATGATCTTTAGTTTTTGCGGAGAAAACATTATTTAAACTGTGTGCTGTCTACAACGTGACCTTGTTTAAGAATTTTGTTGTGTGAATCGTAAATATGCCGAAAACAAAGGAACTTTCAATTGAAATGCGTTCTACTATTGTACCAATTATTATTGGTTATCATAAAAGTGGCAAAAATAATCGCCAGGTTTCGATGGAACTGAAAGTACCAAGAACAGTTGATTACAGTGTGAAAAAATTATGACCGATCAAGTTGTTACAAACAAAATACGTAGTCGAAGACCCAGAACCACGACTTTGGCTAAAGAGAGGAAGATTGTGATTTCTAGCAAACGTAATACACACCTTACTGTACCAGAAATAGTAGTGGAAGTGAATGTGGAAAGATTTCATTCCCTCAGTGTCTCAACCGTCAAACGCAAACTACAAAAGGCATAGCTCCATGACCCGGTAGTCGTAAGAAAACTGTTGTTACGCGCCGTTAATAAGAAAAAGCGATTGCAATGGGCTAAACAACGCAAAAACTGGAGACTTGAAGAATGGGAAAAAGTCATGGAGTGACGAGTCTAAATTCTAAGTTTTTGGATCGAGGTGTAGAGTCCTAGTGCCTAGGTCAGCAGGAGAACGGATATCTGATCAATGTTTAGTACCTACCGTGAAAGATAGTGGAGATTCTGTTATGATATATTGCTAGAGATAATATTTGGAGACTCATTATTTGAAAGAATGTTGCCGTCTGGACTACGTATTTTTCGACACCGATTCAATTGTTACTAACTTTTAAACCTTTCGAAAAAAGTAATAATAATAAAAGGAAATGATAAACGCAACGTCAGAAACGTGGCGTGAAACAAGGCGCCGCTCTCCAATTGTGAAACTGGATCACCTCTAAATGACTGGAGTCGGAGACACCCTCCGTAGTAGATGGTACGAAGTTACCCGAACTGTATATTAAATTAATTACTATTTAAAATTAACATAAGCATAATAATAAAATGAACTGTGGTCAGTAACTGACGTTTAACGAAAGAGAAAAAGAATATCAATTAAGCTAATTCACACGATTCGGTAGCCGATGGAATTCCAACGGCCTTACATCCATCTTACAGCTTAGCTGAACGTAATTATAAACAATATATTCGAGTGGCAAGTACTGATAATCCACCCTCCGCCTAAAATACTAATAAAATTAAATAAAATACTAATTAATAAACGTCACCAAAAAAAGAAACCCTCTTCACTCGATAACAAATCTGGACCCCCTCCCCCTCTCCTCGCCCCTAAAAATACTAAAATAATTGAATGTTTATAAACGTAAAGAAACCCCTGTATACTCGCACACAAATCTTCAATTTCCTAACTTAAAAAAAAACCAGAAGCACTCTTGGAAACTATGCAGAAAACAATTTGACAGATTATCAGCTGAGGGAGCGTTTAATGTTATGATTTGGTTACCCCGATCCCCTGAACCCAAAGCCATTGAGCTCTTGTGGGATGAGTTGGGCAGACACGCACAGAAAAGTTTGTCCTACTTCTACTGAATACTTGTGGATTACTTTGCAGGAATGGTGGAACAAAATTTCACCAGAAACTTTAAAGATCTATAGCAAAGGCGACAAACCTTCAGGGAGGAACACTGCTTATATTATAGCAGATATCTGGAGCTTCCCTCCCTATTTTGGCTAGAATCCTCGGCCTTTATTCTCGAGGACCTGGACACATACTCGAAACTTACGTTATATCTTCATGTTTAACAATGTTAAGGCACATCATCGCTAGGATAGCAAAAAGTAAGAAGAAGTAGATGTCTTATGGAGTTCCTCAAAAATAATACGATTAAAAAGTTAAAATTCTCGCAGAGTTGGTAACATACTACGGACCTAGATTTACTGCTAGATAATAAAATAATCCTATTCTTTTGCAAAGTTTATATTGGCTAATAATAATGTTGGCAAACCTGATAAAAGAATAGTACAAATATACTTGCGAATTCGGTAGAGGTAATACATACATATATAAGTATCCCACATTGCAAGACAGAAAAGTAGACGAAGATGCGGACTATTGAAAAAATCGATAGTAGAATATTCAAACGAAAGATCAAGAAAAGGAAAAAATAGCGATGAGGTACAAGAAAGACAGAAAGGCAAAAAAAACAATATTGGACAAACACCAGAACCTCGATTATCCGTGCTAATCGTGGGGGTGACATGGCCGGATAATTGAAAAGCACAAATAATCGAATAAATTAATAAACGTAATAACATTTTAACAATACATAATGTTTAAAACTAATTTTTCTTATAATACGTCAAATATATATATATATATATTGTACATATGTATACTAGAAGCATTCTTATTACTTGTACACACATAAGATTTTACGTGTGTACATATTATGTACAATATACATACATATATAATTTATTTTTTGAAAAATTCATAAGCGACTGCCGCTTATTCTTCATCCATTTTTGTTTGATTGGTATCCGAATTTTTCTAACGCGTCGTCTTCTTGTTCAAGATATTCCACTAGAGTTTCTGAACAAGAAAGGCCTCTCCAAAAGAAACCTCCTTAGACGTGGAGGCCTCACTTACAGATTCCCCATCGCTATCATCGTCGGTGCTGGCAATGCCCAGGGTCTCTGTTAGTATAGCTGAATCGTTTTTGATCTCGTATCTTGGGTCTTCCTCATATAGTTTCGTCCATTCCTCAACGTTATCTCTATTCACTTCCTCAAAACCGTTAACGTTTTGTACAACGTTCATAAACGATCCTGCAGTAATTTCAACAGTGTCTTCATTTCTGATATCGTTTTCAAGCGCAGCAATATCTGGAGATAATTTCCTCCAAGATCTTTGCAGAGTCAAAGCTGTTATTTCGAACCAACTTTCTGCTGCAGAATACATTGCCTCTTTGATTGACCATCTTTTATAAAATGATTTTAAATCGCTTTCTTCTTGTAAAACAGCACGCAACAAAGACATCCTATATCTGCGCTTGAATGCTTCTAATACTCCCTGATCCATAAGTTGGATGAGAGCCGTGGCATTCGGTGACAAATGTCACCATCTTCAATTTTAAGAATTTCGGCGCCAGGATGTGAAGGGGCGTTATCCAGTAACAACATGGCTTTTTCCGGTAAGTCTTTCGAACGCAAATGTTCACGTACTGCTGGAACGAATTTTTGAAAGAACCATTGTTTAAATATTTCTTGATTCATCCAACCTTTTGTGTGATTGTAGTAATCAACAGAAAAATATTGCATTTGTGTTCCTTTAAAAGATCTTGGCTTTATCGCTTTGCCGATACAAAGAAGTTTTAGTGTATGAGACCCTGAAGCGCTAGAACATGCCATTATAGTTATTCTATACTTACTAGTTTTATGACCTGGTGCTGATTTTTCATTGTCAGATACAAGCGTTTTTGATGGAAGGGTTCAGAACAATTCGGTTTCGTTCGCCTTATAAACTTGTTCAAAAGTTAAACTGTGGGTGGCAACCATTTGTTTAAATTCAGCGACGTGTAAGTTTACAGTCTCCGCATCGGCACAGCTTTTCTGCTTGAATATCAAGCTGATGAATTTCATGACGGGGTTTAAACCGTTGTAGCCATCCTTGAGATGCATTAAGTTGTTATCGAATGTTCAATTGTTGATGAACCAAAGGGCCTTTTCTAGTAACAATGGCCCGCTACTTGATTGTGCTTCACTTCGTTTTTGCATAAACCACATAAACAGCAATGGAACTACCTTCTTCCATACTCTCCAGAGTCTTCAACTTAGTCTCTATTGTTAGTACATTTGTGTTGATTAACTAAAGGGCCTTTTCTAGTAACAATGGTCCGCTAATTGATTATGCTTCACTTCGTTTTTGAATAAACTACTTTTCCCATACTTTCCAGAGTCTTTAACTTATTGTTAGTCCCTATTGTTAGTACATTTCGTTTTCTTTTTTCTGTTTATTTATAAAAATCAAAAACTGCCTACTTCTCCATACCAAACTTAGTAACAAAACACGACAAACTACATCAATTAATTTTAGTACTATTCAATGAAACAGACGATTAAGTAGAAACCACGTATGCATGTATGTACAGTTGCGGTCAGCGGAATTGACCGGTGCGACGCGACGTCACCCAACATTCATTTGGTTACAGTCTCGCTTTGAGAATGTATATCACCTTGGCGTATTCGATTAGTATTCGAAATTGTAAAGTTATCACTATTGACAATGTATTATTTCACGAACTGAGACTGGGACCAAGCAGGTGTTTAATGACGTCGCACCGGCCAATTTATCTGACTGTGACAGTACATAAATGCACGCACAAAATTGCATCTATTCATTCATCATACCCAATCAGAACCTGAAGAGAAATGCAAATATGTAAGGATGTACACATAATTCATACGTGCGTGTTACGAAGTAACGCTAGTCATCGTTGTATGTGTAATACGTTTGTATCTATGCATGTATGTATATGTAGGCAGTGAGTATTCAAGAAGCAAAATTAGACGGCAATTTTAGAGGTTGTTGACATCATCTGCACGGTATTTTAATGCGAAACGATTTTATAAATCAATTAAACGTATACGCTCGCAATTAGTCAACCTCACATTAAAGAAGGAGAACTATCCTTGTTCAGCGTAGATAAGAGGTAGAGACGGAACATTCGTCATCTCACGCCCAATTAGAATTTTAATCTATCACGATTGTTTCTTATAATGTGCTTATAATATGGTATAATGTCAGTTATTAACGTGGATAATAAAGTACATGAAATTGTTTCCCTTTCAACATCATCAACTGGAATACCATCTTCAGTTAATTTCTCAATTAAACTTGTAATCAAATAAAAAGGGTCCTTTTTGTGGATTTTACTGAAATTATGAGGGATGATGTCCTTTTAGTGTGGCACATAGCTGAATGTAAGCGTCATGAATGGAACGGCACGTATCAAAATTAACTGCAATATTTAATTATGGTAAGTTAAAGCCACAGTTGGATATAGCTACGGTAAATGATTTAACCACAGTCTTGACGAAAAGAATGTCCAGGAACATATCGCCCAATAACTTTTTACCAACTTTCGCAGAATGTCATCTCAACAATAATATCACAGTAATTAATGTCCGGTATTGGTGATGACGTACTACACCAATCAATAACTTCCTGCTGGTACTGAAAATTTCAATGTGGATGGTTTTAGAAGAGGTTCATCAAGGACATCAGTCTTCCAGGAAAAGATCTAAGCTGTGAACTAGCTGAGAACTAGCTGAGAAAGAACGATCAATATGTAAGTGAGTGTCCGATCCAGTCATTCCAAGGCATTTCAAAGACTTTAAGCCCAAAGATTAACATGATGCATTAGGCTAATTTCTCGCTTGACTTCTCATCTTTCGGGTGTTAATTTGTGCCAAAATACTTTGAGGCGGTTCAATCACGGAAGCTCAAAACATTTATGGCGTCGGTAATGTTGATGAATCATTGATTTATTCATTTGAAGTCGGAAATAAACGTTAATTTGAGTATACTAAGGTAAAGTCAAATCAGGAAAAGTCTCTACCGCGTTGCAAAGATGATTGGCGTCTGTCCAAAAAGCAGGTAGTGTAACTAGCATTCCTTTTCAAAATTGAGGACCAGTTAATTACAAGTGGTGTAACATGGTTTGTTTGTCAAGAATGATTCCCGCGCTCCGAAAAAAACTGACCCAGAATGACGAATCATCATTCATTAAGATAGTATTAGTTTATATACAGTTCGAAAGGAAATGGTTGACTGTTTGGCGCAGCAAAATCATTCTCCGTGGAGACCCGATCTAGATCCTAAGGATTTATTTAATACCTTTCCAAGGATCGAGACTAGATTGCGTGGTCTACAGTTCGAATCGCCGCCGAAAGAAACCGTCGATGCGTTCAAGAATAACTGCTTCAATATTTGATTGGAACGAATGCAAAAGTGTATGAATCTTTGCGGAGGATACTTTAAACAGCACTTCTAATCGACTATGTATATTATATTATTTAAATTTAAATTAAAATTAAATCTCAATAAATGCTGCTACGTTTCTTTTACCCGTAAATTTAACCCAATTGCCTCTAGCTGTAACATGGGTGGTCACTCCTTGACCAAACTGGATGTGGTTAAGGATCTTGGTGTGATGTTTGATCATGCCATGAGCTTCTTACCTCACATTAATCACCTATGTCTTTCTGCTTCTAAGACTTTGGGGTTTATAATACGCTCTTGCAGATCATTTCGTAATGACCAATTGCTGAAATCACTTTTTTCAGCTTTATTATTAGTATATTAGAATACGCGTCGCAAGTCTGGTCTCTTCATTATATCTATCTTCAGCTGTCAATTGAAAGGATTCAACGTCGTTTTCTTAAATATTTATCATTTAGGATGGATGGTATTTATCCCGATCGACGAATTGGTTATAATTCGTTGCTGGGGAGGCACGGCTTTAATTCTCTAGCCTATCGACGTGAATGCAGTGATGCCCGTTTCATATGGAAATTGATACATGGAATCATTAACTGTTCGGCTCTGCTTTTCCAGTTAAACTTTTATGTTCCTAGGTTATCGTCTCGTTCTCACACTACATTTTTTATACCATTTTCTAGAACTAATTTACTTAGCGCTTCGCCACTTGCTACAATGTGCCGATCTGCCGACCTTCATTACACGGATATTTTTATTAATGCTATTAATGATTTGTAATTACTTTAATATTTTGTATTTTTCTGTTAATGTATGTATCTAATTATTATATTTTTTGTCCTATTATTGGTAATTACTGTTGGACAATAAACTATTATTATTATTATTATTATTATTATTATTATCATCTATCCTCGTACGTTTACAATGACCCTGTAAGTATAACTTTTTCTATTTATTTTTTAACAACTGGGACAACAAATATTTGCGGCCATTATCTTTCTAACAATAAGTCACATAGTAAATAAAGATAAGTCTTTATTGCTCGTAACATTTTTTAAATAGGTTTTCCGCAGGTAATGTACACATACAAGGCTGCGAATTCAAATATGTGTCGTACACGCACAAGACCGAGATAATTGTTTCCAACAAAACTTAAGAACGTAGTTGTAAGAGAAGCGTCATTACCGAGTGCTCGCTAATTTTTATTGCTTTATGTAAATTAATATATCCTTCGAAAAACTTGGTTAAGGTATAAATGAATCCTTTTAGTCATTCAAAGTTCTAGGTTTTTAACGTAAATTAAAAGAAATCACTAATTTGTTGATTTGGCAATTAATTGATGGCGAATTTTTATCAGAAAATAAAAGACAATTTTATAGAACTGAATAATTTTATTCTGTAATGTGTTGTCCATTTTCATCAGTTCCCTCACTTTAGGGGTAAAACCACTCCAGAGGCCGAAAAAAGACCTAAATTTGACAATTTATTCTGGGAGTATAACAAACAGAATAGAATTTCTTTTCGGAGGGTTTATTTAACGCATATTGAAGTACGAGAAACAATTTCTTTATTGTCATTTTCATACAAAATGGCGGCGACAGAACACGTCGCCGAGAACAGCGTTTTTGAAAATACCGCCACGGGAGGACGGATTTCTCGGCCTGTATGAGTCCCGAAACAAAAAATCTATAATTGGCTTTGGAAGTACATCGGAGTTTCTTTTTAAATCAATTTTTGTAGAAGTGGTGCACTTTGTAAGAAATTAACCGATTGTTTGCCCTAAAAATAAGCATTAAATTGTTCATAAAAAAGTTCACATTCAATGGGAAAACGGCTTCGCACTTCCAAAGAAAATATTGTTGTGAAGCTACTGTAAAGATTTCAAATCGATCCATACAATAGTCTCGGAGAAATCCGTCCTCCCAGGTTGACAAAAGTGGTTCCGAGAAAACAGGTTTAAAGTTTTATGAACAATTTAATTCGCCGCGTGAATACTCAGCGCGCGCTCTGAGGCGCTGCGGCAGAATTGATAATTGAACCTTTTAACATTTCTTTTTCAATATAAATCAAATGGCATATTGTTCTTACAACCCTAAAGTATCGTTTAAGCCAAAAAAAGAAAATTCATATTTTTGCAAATCCTAGAGTGGTTTTACTCCTTCAGGCAACATCTAAATTCACCATTGATAGAACAACAATATGGATTTTAGCTCTATGTATATATACGAGAGATGTTCTCTTTCCGCAGACTTTCTCTAGCAGGCCATGATAATTTTCAACAAATTTGTTTGATATTTTAAGCTAGTTGTTTATGTGTTTAATGACTGCAACAATTCATAACTATATTTGAATATTTATGTACATAAGTTTGAATCAATGAAAAAATAACAGCACAAATAGACACATACACGCCAATAGGAAACTATCAAAGAATAAAGTAACAAATAAAAAGATTAAAGTGTACAAAACAATGATTTCGCCTATAATAATGAACATAGCCGAAGTAATGAACCTGACAAGCAAGAGGAGAAATCGCTTTCTTTCGATTATATTTCGTACGAGATTAAAACCCATAAAAATAGGGGGCAACGAATATAGTTAAAGAGTAAATCATGAGTTGATGCCGGAAATAGAGGAGGATATCGTTAAAAAATAAAACGACAAAGAGCAAGATGGTTAGGACATGCTTGGAGATCAAACCCAGGTACGACAATCTACTCGAAGCTAGAATGTAAGCTGACAGGCAGGTGGAGAAGAGGACAACTAACGTCGAGGTGGGTATCAGAAGTGGTAATAGATATCAATAGGGTCGAAATTAAACATTGGAAAATCAAAGCAAGCGAGGGGAAAGTATGGAGAAAACTATGCGAAAATATTTAGACCACAACTGGGTACCCATCCACCCCACTAAATGGGTCTAGAGAAGAAGTGACAAAGCCCCACATGGGGCGTCCATCCACTATAATAGTAACATAAGTTTGAAGCAAACCTCTCCATAAGAAAGCTGGATTTGCACAAGGAGTATTATCGAACATTATGACACTCAGTTGGATTTCATTACGACACGAAACAGTTTATCTTGAAAGGTTAGTAGTTATGGTTGATGACATTGAAATGGTAAAACTTCAAACAAATATAACACTAATTTTTGAAAAATAAATTTAAATGGCGATGATAATGATACTAATCACCCCAGTACATACAGAATATTTCCTAAATCGATTATATGTGTAATATGACGATTTTTTAAAAGTTTTAAATCATTTAACATCCAAAATAGAAAAAATAGTATAAACAACTTGTTTCTTACACCTTATGAAATTCATTTAATATAGGTACTACAGGTTGGGACGCGGTAATTGCTTTAATACTCGATATCTAAGAACACTTTAAAGAATCTCTTAGGTACCCTAAAAGCCAAAACAGATTTGGAATAACGGTCGAATATGCATAAAATTGATAAGACATGTTGATTCACCGTGATAACTCCATACATAAAAATACAAATCTTCTAAATCGTGATAGCGGTCCAATTCAATATTCCGCCTTGTTTAGTCTATTATAATTATTTAATTGAATAAAATTAGTCTTTGTAAGGTTAGTTACCATCATTTCCTTCGGGAAATTTAATTTAATTAGCCACATAACGATACTTGTAATTTTTAACATTTAAAACTTATTCAAACCAGAATGTAACCTTTAACAGGTACTTTTTTTTTCGCATGATTGTAGAGGTTACAACAAACTATGTCCACATTTACAAGAAGTTTGTCCACCCAATTCTCGTGAATGGGCGACAATCTTATTTGTTCTAAATTTTATTTGCTCAATATCATTTAAGGTTCTAGTCAGATAATGAAGGTCAGTTATAAATATGTAGACGGATTTACATATCGTAGACGCACGGTAATAAAATTCTCCGAGCAAATAATCCATAATGTACCGAAATTATATAATCCGTTGTTTGTTATCAACAAATTAGTTTATGGATGACTCGTTCGGATATAAAATAGACACTGATAGCGATATTTATATTGTAGAATATTAACATAATTGGAGACATAATACAATAAGCTAGCATTCATACCTCGTTTAACTTAACTAGCTGCAAATCGGATTATTTTTACGATTCCATAAAAAAATTTAAGCAGCATACAATGTAAATTTACAATATTTTTATTGGTATTTCATGCCTCTAGGAGGATAATTTCTATTCGTAACAGAAGCTATTTAAAATTTTTTTTTAATGAAATAAATGTTTTAGGAAAAGATCATTCAATAAAAACCAAAACAAATTTTTGACGCTACCATCAAACTACTTCAATTATCAACTAGGTACTTAATTCCTCACTTACGTTTCTGTCCCTGAACAACTTGTTACGTACAACATCGATTTATTAAATTAAATCTATCCCTACTTACATTAGTTTCCATTCTATATTATTTCTTGATTCCAAACAAAAAGAAAACGCCGTAATCGATGTGCACGTAACAAGTTGTAAGTAAAATCCAACAGCATCCGACCAAAGAAGAACACGTACTACTAATTGGGCTGTTTAATTGGTATAAACAATGCGATGGAAATACTTTTTTGCGTGTTTATTTAATTATCGATAAAGTTGCATTAAAACGGAAAAACAAAGTCCGGATCATTAATTAAACGATAACAGTTTGCATTGACATTGCAAGACATTGAATTTAATAATTTTGTTCCCGCCGATATTAGACGACTGAATGTTTTGTAATTCGGGTTTAAGAAGTTGACCACAAAATATCAAGACATAAAAAACAATCAATTGTTGTTGCGATTTAAATTATCTCTAAGATTTCAGTTTCTTACTGTAAACAAAAATATAAATCCGTAATTTAAAAAGTTAGACAGATAAGTGAAAATTAGCCCAACATAAAAGAACCAGAAATGGGAAAAGATTATCCAGAAGGTAATTCAAAATAATGGTGATAAAATCGTTACCCGACTAACAGGGCGAAGTCCTAGCCCAAACAGCTACTAACATGCCTATAATTCGTTTTAATTTTCATGATTCACAGTTAAAACTGAACGAGTATGTATGATTCATGCATGAAAGACCCATCAGTTTCGTCCGCACGTTATGAAACGGAACGGGTACAATCGGAACGAATCACGAGGGACCCATAAAACTTGCTTCCAAGTTGCAGAAAGCCGGAAAGACAAAGATTTACATTTAAAGGCTTTTGACGGGCTTGTGTCTAATTCCAGTTTCATCATTCATGAATTGCGGTCTACGTGAGAAGTTATATATTGTTTGATGTGTTTCAGACTGGCTCTGATATTGAACAAATTTTTTTAACTCTACATATATCACATTTCAAAATTGCTCTTGGCGCGGTCTACAAACCACCATTACTGAATTATAAATTCTTTTTGGACTGTATTGAGAATACTATTACAACTATCTTGCCTAAATATGACAGAATTTTGGTTTGTGGGGACTTTAACATAGACTGCTTGAAGGCCGATGACTACCGAACTACTTACTTGCTTGATTTCTTTGACTCCTGGGTTTTAAGCAGTTGGTGGACCAACCGACCAGAACTACGTTGTACACTGCTACTCTTCTTGATCTCTTGTTTGTTACTGATGATGATCTGATTGGTGATAAAAGTGTATTTAATTGCAGCTTCTCTGATCATGATTTTGTTCTCTTTACCATATGTGTCGACTGTGCTAGGCCTTCTCCAACTTTTCATTTGTACAGAAATCTTAGTTCAATTAATCTTCACAACTTTAACTCAGATTTGGTATCCCTTCCGTTGCATCGTTTATTTTTCATGCCTACTATCGATGATAAAATCAATTTCTTTACTGCTAGTCTTTTATCGCTGTTCGATAAACATGCTCCACTTCTCTTTCGTAAGTTCACCAGGAAACGTGTTCCTTGGCTCACTGACAATTTGAGATTACTAATGTCATTGAGAGATAAGAGCAAGGCCAAATTTCGTAGAACGAGGAATCCACATGATTGGTCTTCATACAAAACTTTAAGAAACTTGACCACAAAAACCTTTAGGCTAGAGCAAAAAGCATATTTCGATTTCATATCTCGTTCTAATAACTCAGGAGCCATCTGGAATGATCTGCGTGCACTTGGGGTTTCTAAAAGCTGTGATAGTGATATTCCGGTGTATTTAAATGATCCTGATGCAGTTAATACTTACTTCATTCAATCATCTGCTCCATTAAATACCGATAGTTCTGATTGGGTCGACTTTTATTACAGAAACTCTAGGCAACCTCCACATTTCTCTTTCAGTACTGTAGATGAACTGGTAATCTCTAAAATAATAACATCTCTTAAGTCTTCTTCTCCGGGCTGTGACGGTCTCTCTGCTGTTATGATTCGGTACTGTTGTCCTACTATTACTCCTTATATAACGCACATAATTAACACCTGTTTATTAGAAGGAGTATTCCCTGACTGTTGGAAGTGTGCCGTGGTTCGTCCGTTGCCTAAAGTCGGGAATCCCGTTCATTTTTGTGATCTGAGACCTATAAGTCTTCTACCCGTGCTTTCAAAAAATATTGGAAAAAATTATTGCAATGCAATTAGCTGAATATCTATCTTCTGCAAATATACTACCTCCCATTCAATCGGGTTTCCGTGCAGGGTACAGCTGTGAGACAGCACTGTTGAAACTTACTGACGATCTTCTGGAGGCGACGGACAGGGGCTTGGTTTCCTGTCTCATTTTATTGGACTACAGTAAAGCCTTCCATAAAGTTAATCATCGTGTTCTCCTGTCTATTTTGCATAACATTGGTCTTAACAATGTATCTTTATCACTTTTCGAAAATTATTTGGGCAATCGTAAACAGTGTGTTAGAATTGGTAACAGCACATCGGATCTTCTTGATGTTCCCCATGGGGTTCCTCAGGGATCTATTGTTGGGCCTATCCTGTTTACAATATATACTTCTCATTTCTTCTATGGACTTAAACACTGTAAAACACATGTTTATGCAGATGATACACAATTGTATTATTCCTTTCGGCCTACTGATTGGAGACTAGCTGTTGACAGCATTAATAAGGATTTAAGCTATCTACATCGAATTTCTGTTGAACACTGTTTGACGATAAATCCGGTTAAATCAAAAGCAATTCCTTTTGGCCCCAGGAAAACATGTTGCAACATCTCTTGTGTTTTTAATATAGAAATTAATAATGTCAAAATTCCACTTGTCGAAAGTGTAAAAAGCCTCGGGCTTATTTTAGATAATACGCACAGATATCGGAAACAGATCTCGCTTTATATTCGTAATGCTTATCTTAATTTGAAAAACTGTTTCCTTATAGGCACGTGTTTAATGAAACTATTAAAAAAAAAATTATGCGAAGCTTTTGTCCTCTCACAATTCGCATACTGTGTACCAATTTATCATTCAGCTCTGGATACTTTTACTCAAAATCGCATACAAAAAGTGCAAAATTCATGTTTGAGGTATATTTATGGCATACGTAAATTTGACCATATTTCCCATAAATTGGACTGTGCCCGATGGCTCAATATGCATGATAGACGGGAATTTCGCTGCCTGGGCTTATATCATAAAATACTATCTTTGAGGTCTCCGCCGTATCTGTATCAAAAGATCACATTTAGGACAGATGTACATAATCTCAATACAAGATTTCGGGGCAAAATTTCTCCACCACAACATAAAACGGCACTTTATGAAAGATCCTTCTCATTTCAAATCTATATATTGTACAACAGTTTACCTATTGAAGTTTCGTGTAGTACCTCATTTAGTAGCAGTTTGAGGGAATATCTGGGAGATGGGCGGGGTTCTGGTGCACGCAAGTAGTTCCTCATTTTGGTTTACACTTTTTAGACAGGAATGCTATTTACTTTTCTTTAAAAACTGTTAAATATTTTGTAGCTTGAATTGGTATGAATTAGTAGTAGTGCTTTTCTTTTCTTTTCTTTTTTTTATTTTGCCTCTATTTGCATCATCGAAATCTTTTAGATTTAGGCAGTGTATGTGTGTATATGTGTATATGTATATTCATATATTTGGGTGTGCATATATGTATTCTAATATATCAAGGTTGAGTTGCAAAGCAGCATTAGCTGAACTTCGCCTTGAGATTGCGACCTTCACTCTCTCGTGTGTATATGTATCTATACTTTGTAATAGTTGATGCAATAAAGACATTATTATCTGTTACGTTAGCAAACTAACGATTCGACTTGAACTAAGTGAAACCATTGAGGACACCGACTTGGTGGAGTTGACTAAGATGCACAAGAAGCACGGTCAGGGATCAACCACGCCCTTAAAAAGTGGAAGGTAGCAATTTTGGACTTAACCCAAGCCACTGTATGTAAAGGTGAAGAAGCCCTTAGGTATAACGCACAGGTAAAGTCGATAGAATACGAATAGAGGTTTTTGAAAAATGAAAATACCGAGCAAAAGACTTAATTATAATAGCATTAAATAAAGTTATCAAACGTAACCCTTGTCAGAAGTAATTTAACGATTCTGAATTATTTCTGAAAAAACTAAGAACATGACCAGCAAAATGTTAAGTATCAATTTCCAATGACCACGGCTCAAGAAATACCATGGGAATATTTTTAGAAGATTAAACAAACTTAATTGTATACATTTATGTAAATATTGATGATTATTTTGATTTGATTGATATGATATTGATGAATAAGAAGGGAAGTGGACAAGAAAATAAGCAAAGCACTCCTTCTTAAAATTAAAAAGTATTGGTTGCGGACTTACAAGTTTAAACACATCTTAACTTCTAGTATAAGTCTAAGATAGTTAAAATTACACAAACTCAAATTTGATGGGCTTAATGAAGTTTATTTCTGTTCCATTGAGGATGGCAATTTGGATGTCGAAATGCGAATTCAAAACTTTTGAGTTGCACAAAAGATGAAGCCGTTCTTTAGGTTTTCTTTCGGTTTCAATGAATGATTCTACATCTAGTTATTAACGTGCAACATTTTAGTCGACTTGAATGACAATAAAAATCGTCAGAATAAATATAGAAGCACGTGAAAATTGCAATTATTGACATTCCGACCAGTTTCAAGAATGTTCATTATTTACTGTAAAATAAATAATTTACTTGAAAATTACACTGGTAGGTATACAACGATTTTGTTACAGGAACAGTTCTCGCTGATTTTTGTGTAATTTTACCTGTTGAATTCGAAGATGCCATCAGAATTTGTCTATCACCCAATATATTTTGTAATTGTAAGGTTTATTTCCAAATCAGCATATATGTATTGCCTATTCTCTTTAATTCGTCGAATTTCCGCTTTAAAACGGTGCATTTTTATTCACTCAATAGCGTATTAGCCTGGATAAATCTCGTCACATGCCGTTTACAGTTCCAATGATCTGGAGCAAGCCAAGAGACCATTCCTCAGATTGCTGCTGTTGTACAACTAAAATCGCTGGCATATCAAATAAGTCAAGAACTCTGGATCTTGAGGAAGACTAGATGACTTTGTGGACGAAGAAAATAGAACAACGGACCTTGACTTTGTTGATATGTTCGAGGAGCCGCACAAGATGAGCCGGTTAGATTTAAATGACCTATGCTGTAATCTGAATTTGTCAAAAAATCAAGCACAACTCAGAAAGGATGGAATTTAGATAAATGGACAAAAGTATGCATGTTACGTAAGGGTTAGCACGAACCGCAGCATTCAGTTTCAAAACAGGATGACCTGGTATCTGTAACAATGTCAACGCTTTACTAGATGACCAGCATCAAAATCCAGATAAATGGAAATTCTCTCTATGGACTCTTCGAAAACGAGTCTTAAAGCTGATCTCCTTCATAATGGAAATAGAAATCCTTCTATTCCCATTGCTCATCCTGTCAACATGAACGGGTCTTATGAAAGAGAAGAAACCACTACTAGATAAAACGCCAGGGATTTCAATGTCAAATTTGTGTATATTTAGAAGTTGTGGCCCTGGCACTGGTTTTTGCAGTCGAGGTAGAAAAAGTGTTGCTGTTTTCTGCGTGAATGCGATAGAAGGGATGTAAGAAATCATTATTTTAAGAAGCAATGGTCAAGAAGAAACAACATTGCTTCCTTTCTTAAGAATGTCATTTGTGAGCTCTTCATTAATTCAGGAAAAAGTTCTGCTGTCACCTCTTCACATCAAATTGAGATTGATGAAAATCTTCGTAAAGGGGATGAACAAAGATGATGAAGGTTTTCTTTATTTAAGGAAGCAAATTGACCAGAATAAACGACGCTAAAATAAAACAGGGAATATTGGGAGCGCCCCAAGTCAGAGAACTAATGAAATATGTCACTTTTGACAATAACTTAGGCGAAAGAGCAGTCCTTCAACACTGTGGTAACTAACCTCCATGGGAATACAAGAGCTAAAAACCATAAACCACTGGTTGGTGAACTTCAGCGAAATTACAAAAAGATTTGGGAGTAAATATACTCGAGAAGATTCATTTCCTACATTCACATCCGGAAAATCTTGGAGAGGTAAGCGATGAACATCCTGAAACGCTTGCGCACTGTTGTTGGGATTTTAAAAGGGACGAGCCAGCAATGAAATATGTTTTATAAGTAAATTACGTTATGTACCTGCATTACCCTTTAAAATATGTAAATTAATTTCTGAAATTTCGTTTTACTTAAAAAGATTACGTACTGAAAAGCAGATATATAATTTGTAGGAAAAATTCTGTGAGAATCTCCTTCTTCAGTTCATGCAACATTTAATTTTGTTTACTTATCGTTGCAAAATCGACGCACCTATGTATAACTTTTGGCAGTAAACATGGTCAACTGATGTCAGACAAAAACTTTTCAAAATGATAGTTTTAAAATTACCGCAATATTCTATGATAAACGGACTATTTTGTGGCAGTTATAAAAGCTTATTGATGTAGAAAATTAAATCTTAATAGATGTCCCTAGTTTTCATTCATAAAAATATTTATTTTCTTGTCAGTCGGACCTTACGAAATCAACTGTTGACCGGCAAATAGGTACAATCTCTCTCGCACCGATGGAACTTATTCAGCATTCAATCAGAAACCTAAAATGTACACGTTTGAACAAATAATTTAAAAGAAATTGTATTATTTTTTTCTGACTTTTTCGAGATTATATTGCTGAAGGATTACACGTCGTTTACATTTTCATTCATACAGTTCTTCGTAGATAATTAAAACAATAAGAAACGAAATTTCCATGCCAAATTTAACCTTCATTACAAATTCCTACTTTACAAATAAAGAACAATAGGAAGATTGCGTAAAAGTAAATCGAATTTTGAAGGAAAGAAAGGAGAATCACTTACCGTTATAATCGATTTTTCTTCCGACCATCGTGAGATTTTAATCCAATGGGAAAGTTAACACCGAAGAAAAAAAGGAACGAAACGAGTGTCGGAAAAATGCGCTAAAACCGGCGCTGCACTATTTACCACTACCGCGAAGCCGATAAAAAACCTCCGTCTATGCGTTTAGCGTTTAGCCTAATAAATCGTCTAAACAAACACGCGTATGTATACTACTAAAACGCGACAAGCAATAGTGCTTATAGGAGGGCAACGTGATAATCTAACCAGCCTTAACACACAACTGACGCGAACGACAGAAAAAAAAAGCATTATTTCAAAAGACGCTTTTGTAGAACGTAAATTGCATCATTGTTTAGTCACTTTTATGTATACATATGTACCTGAGAAATTAGCATTTTAAACGTATTGGCTCGGAAGCAATAAAGACTTTGAAAAAAACACGAAGTCCGAATGACACACATGATTTGGTTGGCTAAGTTTATTGAAAATTCTCACCTACGCGAATATTTTCGATAAAAGATCACCTAGCGAATCATTTCGAAAGCGTCAGCTCTCAAGGGGAACACGAGTTATGTGTTAGCGACTGTTTCGATGAATGTACGCGACGTTTTGATTGAAAGTCGTTTGGTTTAGAACCCACGGATAAAAACTGTATCCGATGTAATTGAAAAACTTTCAGGTTTAAGGACGTTTGATTAAAAACCTTCAACTTTTCGAACTTATGATTAAAAACATTCCAACTTCTTTATCCTTCGATTAAATAAGTTTAAGTTTCGCGAACTGTTAAGTAACAAAGCTACAGTTCCTCTGTATTGTCATGTTTAAAAAAATAGCTTGAGCTTTGCGGAAATTCGTTTTAATAAAAAATGTCACATTTTTCACGCACTACAATATGGTTAAAACAAAACTCCGAACCACAGCCTACTTTTCGAAATATTTTCTAAAAATATGAAATTGGGGAAAACTTCGAGGCTTTGTAACTTTTTATTTTTGAAAATACAAAAAACGTTTTGAATGAAAGTTGATGGCAAAACATTGCTCTTTCGAAATATCAAGGAAAAAGTGGTGTAAAGTTAACATTTTCAGCTGTACTCTCTTGAACCGCCCAAAAAATAGATAGAATCAAGTAGGCCATGACACTGCTAAATAGCCCCTGAATTGCCTTTATAAAAATACCATGCACAATGAACATATTTTAGTTAAGTCTGTAATTTTTTTGCAATTTTATAAAATAAGTATCAGAATATTTGTACTAGTAATCTAAAGAAATCAAGTAGTCATTGAAACAAAGGTTTAGCAAAAATGTGTCAGACAAAGAATAGTCTGGACTCGTTCACTTTAATGTTATGTAAAAATTGTGACAATGTGACTTGCCAAGCTATTCTTATGTACTCTTTATTTTATTTACAAAATTCTCTTATGCTGTGGAAAATAAATAATACTCGCAAGGTAAAATGAAAGTTTAATTAGTAACAAACATCAAAATTCGGTAAAGAAATAATTATAACAGATGTTCAAAATGTCCTCCGTGGTTCCTTATACGCAGTCGGGCTGTGGAGTAAACACCTTTATTTGCATTTTCGATCATATGTGGTCTAATTGCTTTACAGGCTTCCTTGATTCTTTGTTTGAGGTCGTCAACATTTTGCGGAGTATCTGAATAGACTTTATCTTTAATGTAACCCCAGATGAAAAATCCAATGGGGTAATATCCGGAGACCGAGCTGGCCACAAGATTGGTCCATGGGTTCCTATCCATTTTAGGGGATAGTTTTCATTCAAGTAATTTCTACTAATTAAACCATAATGGGCAGAAGCACCATCTTGTTGAAAATATTTAAAGTTTAACCTATCTTCTAACGGCAATTCTTCGATATATTCAAACAAGTTATTCTGTAGAAAGGTAAGGTATCTTGCTGCAGTTAATTTATAATTATAAAAATAAGGTCCAATTAGTTTGGATCTCAATACACCCAACCAAACATTTACTGAAAACCGTTCCTGAAAAGCTGTTTCTTTATGCCAAGAAGGATTTCTATTGTGCCATTTATAGTGAATGTTTCTATTAAAAATCCATTATTTGAACAATTGCCTTCATCTGACCACAAAATCTTACTAAAAAGATGGATCGTTCCTCCTCTTGTTCAAGATCCATCTACAAAATCGTAAGCGCCTTGGTTTGTCATCTTCTCTTAAATGTTGGACTTTTCTTAATCTCTAACATCTGTATCTATGTTTTTTAATATTCTTCTTGCACTGTCTTTACGAACGTTACAAAACCTCTCTATTTCCCTTAAAGAGACATTTTGATCGTTATTGGTTTTATTATTAACGTAATTTAAAACTCTGTTTTGTGCTCTTACACTGTCCACAACTTTTTTGCTTCGTACAGCACTTTTTTAAAAGAACCATAATTTCTATGATTATGTGCTAATTTTACGAAAGTTCTTTTATTGGGATGCAGTCCATTTGGATATCTACGTTGATATTCCAGCAAAGCTAATCTTGCACTAAAATTACACTGGCTATATACTACAAACATGTTAAATTTTTCTACATTAGAAAACATTGTTATTAATCAAAGTCAACAGAAAACCCATATAACACAAATACACGAACAAACTAATTTATAATTACTTTACACCAACTCGAACAAAGATAACTTATCTGACATTTAAGCTAATCTATGTTTCAATGGCTACTTGATTTCTTTAGATTACTAGTACAAATATTCTGATACCTATTTTATAAAATTGCAAAAATTTACAGACTTAACTAAAATATGTTCATTGTGCATGGTATTTTTTATAAAGGCAATTCAGGGGCTATTTTGGGCGGTTCAAGAAAGTACAGCTGAAAATGTTAACTTTACACCACTTTTTCCTTGATATTTCGAAAGAGCAATGTTTTGCCATCAACTTTCATTCAAAACGTTTTTTTGTATTTTCAAAAATAAAAAAGTTACAAAGCCTCGAAGTTTTCCCCAATTTCATATTTTTCGAAAATATTTCGAAAAGTAGGCTGTGGTTCGGAATTTTGTTTTAACCATATTGTAGTGCGTGAAAAATGTGACATTTTTTATTAAAACGAATTTCCGATATATTCATATAATAATTGAGATATTTCAATTTGGCCCTCCGAAATGAGACACCTGTATATATATTGACCCCTAATTATACTTATCTTGTATGATAGTTTTCTACAACAATAAGGACAATTAAACAATAATGATTGAAATAATGATAACAACAATAATGATAATGTGGTAGAAAACTTTCATATAAGATAAATTTTATTTATTTAGAAAGTTTCTACTTTCCGAGCTTTGGATCGAGGGAACCTGGCCTTTCGATGTTTTGATCAAAGACGTTTCAATTCACTTTAATACAATGCATTTTTATTCACTCAATAGCGTATTAGTCTGGATAAATCTTGTCACATGGCGTTCGCAGTTCCAATGTTATGGAGCGAGCCAAGAGACCATTCCTCAGATTGCTGCTGTTCTACAACTAAAATCACTGGCATATCAAATAAGTCAAGAACTCTGGATCCTGAGGAGGACCTACTGAATGACATTGTAGGCCAAGAAAACAGGGAAACGGACCTCGAGTTTGTTGATATTTCCAAGGAGCCAGATAAGATGAGCTAGTTAGATTTAAATGACCTATGCTGTAATTTGAATTTGTCAAAAAATCAAGTAGAACTCTTAGCTTCGAGGCTGAAAGGATGGAATTTAGATAAATGGACAAAATTATGCATGTTACGTAAGGGTTAGCAAGAACCGCAGCAACGTTTCATTTCTCCGCATTTTCGATTAAAAAGCTTCAATTTTCTTGATTGAGAGAACTTGGGCGAACTCAATCATATAAGATAAATTTTATTTATTTAGAAAGTTTCTGCTTTCCGAACTTTGGATAGATAAAACCTCAGCCTTTCGATCTTTTGATCAAAAACGTTTCAATTCTCCGCATTTTTTAATAAAAAGCTTCCATTTTCTTGATTAAGAGAACTTGGGCGATCAGTTGATTAAGAAAACTTCAGTATTTTGAACTGTTGCTTAATGAAGTATCACGTTTTCCAAGTTTCTATCAAAAAAGGCACTAATTCCCTTATATTTTCACCCAAAAAAGTTCAGGCCTTAAAACTTTTGATCAAGAAACCATTAATTGTTTGAAACTTCAGCTTCTCGATCTTCCGGTTACGAATGTCATAGTTCTCCAAACTTTAATTCAAAAACTTTCAGTTACCGCATACTGTGACTAAAAAGTCTCGGCTTTTGAAATTTTTGATCAAAAAGCATGATCCTTTCAAAATTTCATTTAAAAGACATTAATTTTTAATCTTTTGATTACAGGAGCTTCTCAATCTTTTGATTAACGCTATAAAGTACTTATTTTCCAGATCGCTTAAAGTTAATTCTTTTTTTGGTTGGTTCAAAAATTATTTCGAAAGCTGTATATTTTAGCTCTAAAAGTTGTATGTATAATGATAAAATACTAATTGTTTAAGATTTTAAATACTCAGGCAGGTATAATCTTTCTTCAGTAATAAGTGAAGAACCAGCAAGTTTGCACGGCTGAAATTTTGAATACCACATATTCGATAATATATTCGATAATATTCGATACGGTGGCTAAGACTTGTCAAAGAGCATTTTTGTAAATTCCTTGGTTTTATCGTTGTTTTCTTGAAGTCAAAAAAACGGTAAATCCATGGTCATTTTTCTATTCCTTAATTGAGGTTGAATTCAACAACAAACAAGAAATTTACGAAAAAGCTCGTCGATAAGTCGCAGCTATCGTAACGAATACATGGTATGCAAAATTTCGAGCCTGTAAACTTACTGGTTCTTCACTTATTATTTAAAAAAAAAATTAAAACTGTAGAAGCTCTTAACATTGTTAAGAACTAGTATTTTATCGTTACACACACCACTTTTAAAAGTTAGATGTACAATTTTCAAAAAGAAATGTATGTTTAACCGACCTTTGAAAGGAAGTACCTTACAATCTTAAAACGCTTGTTCTCCGAATTGTAATTTTACAAAATTTTAGCTGGCGTTTATTGTGATTAAAGAACCTCAACTTTTAAAACATTTGATCAAAAAGCTTGAATTTTTCGAAAATTTGATTAAAAAACTAGACCTTTTGGATCTTGGCTTAAAAGAACTTTATCTTCTCAATCTCAATCTTCCTTCTTCCTTTTTGAGAACTTGAATGCAGAGAGCTTCAATTTTCCAAAGTTAATACACTGGAACCGCATTTATATCCGCCATTCGAGAACGTTAACATTCACTTATATCCTCCCGGGAGGGAATCCCGCCACTACTACCCAGTGGAGGGGAAATTGGCGCGCTACGCACTGATGGGCTTATTTCAACAGAGACACAACGGCTGATTGGTCCATGTTAATCAGGAGGTATGCAAGTGGTGAATGCCGAGCGAATATGAGTGAAAGCTACAGCGAGATACAAGTGCGGGAGGATATAAATGAGGGCGGATATAAATGCAGTTCCAGTGTATATCAAAAAAGTTGGATTTTCTCATATTTTTTTAATTGGTAAACTTCAATCGAAAAAGCTTTGGCTTCTCTATATTTTGCATAAGAAAACTTCAAGTTACAAATATTGTTCAAAAACGCTCAGGTTTGTAATTTTTTTGTTGATTCGCATTTTTTTATTAGAAAAGCATTCGTGTTTGAAACTAGCCATTAAAATAGGATTAGCTTTTCCACTCTTTGACCAAACTAAAGCTACCACTTCTCGACATTTCGAATAATAAAGCATTGGCGTTTCGCATTTACGATTTAGAAGCTTCAAGTTCCGATTCGGTTTTTGAATTTTTATGAAGTAATCTTGAACTTTTGAATGAAACATTTTACCGCTTTTCAAACTCATGATTAGACGAAGTTCAGTTTCATGATATTCTAATTAAAAGAGCTTCGGCTTTTTTAAATCTTTTTATTACTTAAAAGCAGCTTTAGATTTTAAATTATTTGGTTATGCAAACTGCAACTTTTGGATGCTTTAAGAAAAGCTCGATGAAGTAAAATCTTCCAGAATAAGCATTATTTAGCTAAATAACAACTTGCTATTACATAGCTACATTTTGAATTGATCGCGAAAGAAAATCCCAATTGATCAAAGTTTGAAAGCACTAAACCAAAATCGACGATAAGCTCTTTGCTAGTCTCGTGAGATCTCAAAATCGAACATATTACTTTTCTACGGCATTAAGAATAGATGTTATTGTTAAATTTTTTTACAATTAGCATCTGTACGTACAATAAGCTTCGTTTATATAACGAGCATATCAATGAATTTTCTCGATTGATGTCATCACGAGCGCGCGACGCTAGTTCAAATACATACACATACGTTATAATTAAGATGAGCATCTGACATCCACAACTAATTCGGATGACGGACAACATTAAATAAACATTCTACGGCAGCAGCTTAAAGTTTCATCCTTTCGATCTCTTTTGAGTGGTGCGTGGGTTCCGACAAATTGTTGTTTTGTTCTATTTCGTTCGTCCCTAGCAGATGTGAGATTTTCTCGAATCGGGCCACAGATAATTCGATGTGGATCATAATAAATAATAGAAACGGATAAATGTTATTTTTATGAATAAGGCGCCTTGTTTAGAAACGTCTGCATTAGATGAATTATACTGCCCGCCCGCGGGTTATGCAATTATGCAGTCTAGTTGTTCTTGTAATTACAAGTTCGAGAGATAAAAATAAAAGTAGGTTTAGTAGTGTCGTTATTATTAAACTGTGTATGCGTAGGTGGATCAATTAGTTTGTGTGTATATGTATAATGGTAAACGTAAAGAAAGTCTTTAATATTAATAAGACGATAAGGTCAACTGTAACCATTAACAATATAAATTATGCAGAAAAAAAATTGATCTGTTTTGGAATCAGGTAGATGGTGGTACCCTTCTTCTTCCATCTTTTCTTTGAAAACAAATTTATTGTTTTCCTTCTTTATTTCTTTGAGTTTCTGAAAGGATCACGCATTATAAATGCAATTTACAATCACAAAATATATGCGTTCTGCCAAACTTCATTAAAAAGGAAAATATTTTGACATGCAATTTACGAATATTGGGCAATTCTATTGTTAGCTGTCCATATTTCCGTTCCAATGAGTGCCCTTTACTCCTTTAACTTCATTATGCTTCTTCACTACCTTCTTTGTTTCGTCAAGAAGCAGATCTTCCACTGATTCTTTCATTCACCAACCCAATTAGTATTACTGGCATTTTTTCTTAACGTATAAATATGCCACACTCACTCACAGTGTGTAAGTACCAGCTCAGTTGATACGATATTGGACTCCAAACTTTGGGACTCATGGTGCTCTCAGTCTGTAAAACTGAGTACTTGGGATTCATTTCCTAAGGTAATAATTGGCGAGTGAAGCGTAATTGGTCACAACACCACCTTCAATTTCATACAAATGGCCTAGAAATCGGCAATCCCTGCTCAAGCCGAACCCAATAGACCAGGCATGAGCAACCATTTTTGTAGGGAGCCAAAGAAGTTTTATGCTGGGAGTAATGTTGAAAAAATGCATTTTTGTAGTATCCTTATGAAGCAAGTATAACGGGCCGTACTTATGTGCAACGGAATAATGCAATGGCGGTCCGCATGTGGCCCGCGGGCTTATTATTATTATACAGGATTGGGCAACGAAACGGACGATTTTCAAATAACTGTCAAGAATCAATGAAGAGTCTAGGGAAAAAATTATTCATACCATCATGATCTACATAAAAAAGCATTAAGTTTTGAAATATTGTTCAGTTTTTAAAAATTACGTCGGAAAAGTGACGTCCTTCTTTCAACAAGCATTCGTCAAGGCGCCTTCAAAAAGTGGCCATAACGTTGAAGTATTCTTGCTACCTCTAGCCAAATGTTCTCTTTGATTTCATCGAGTGTTGCCGATTGTTGCTCGTAGGCTTTGCTCTTGAGGTAACCTCACAAGGAAAAATCATAGGTCGATAGATCAGGCGAACGAGGAGGCCATGGAATCGCTCCATTTCGTAAGATTACAGGATTCTGAAACATGTCATTGAGAAGGCGCATGCTCACTCTGAGTGTGCGACCCGACTCGTTGCCCCGTCTGGCTGGAACAAAGTTTCGTCCTTCACGTCGTTGTGGGCTAACTGAGATATGTAAAATTTGCGTAAGATTTCTGAATACCACTCAGCATTTACAGTGACAACATCTCCACGTTCATTTTCAAAAAACGGGGACCGATAATACCTGACGAAGAAATAGCACAACAAAATGTAACCTGGGAAGAATGAAGAGGTTGCTGATGGAATTGGCGAGGGTTCGTGTCACTCCAATACCTAAAATTCTTCTTCCTTGTATACTCTGAAAGGTGGAAGTGTGCCTCATTACTCCTCCACCCATTGTGCACGGTGTCTAGATTTTCACTAGCTATAGTCACAAACCGTTCACAAAAAAGCCGACAAGTTCTGTAATCATTCATTCCAAGCTTTTAATAGGTTCGGTCCAATACAACACTAACCTAGTTTGTGAATCGTCGGGACTAGTGGAGGCAATAGAAAAATTACAAAATTCTTCGGTGTCTTTAGTGGAATGAAAGTGTTTTAGAGAAAGATTCTCATTATCTGATAATAAACCTGCATTTCTTTTAGGAACTTTGCACTCTTCTTTGATTGCATTTCAAAAATGATTAAAATTACATTTTTACAGTTTCCAAAACTAATCTGTGAAAGATCTTGTAAGAATGATAAGTAACCATGCTGTTTTTATTGTATTTATTGCAATTAATAATTTTGAAATGACTAAAACACAAGATTTTCTGTAAGGGACACCGGTGCCCCAATATGTGTGAAAGGTCAAAATTACAAAATATTTACCTATTTTATTTTATGATTTAGAATACTAAATTGTACCGATTTTCATTGTTTCAGAACCGTAGAAGTAATAGAATATTCTGCTTGACTGATGGTGAATAAAGGAGTATCTAATGACAGATAATAGTGACACGGAAGATGCCCTTATTTTGGATGATGGAGACCAGTTTTCCCTACAAGACATGCAAGCTGGAGTCTCTGATGTGATAATTGAACCGACTGTTCCATCAGAATTTGCTCGAACTAGATGCCCATCATCCCTTGACCGAGCATCATCAGCATAATATTTATGACATATGCAACGTTAATTTATGTTTCACAGCAGGCAGAAATTGTTTTGCAAACTTTCATATTTGATAGTATTCATAAAACCATAATGTTTCATTAAATTTATATACTTTACTTTAAAAATATATTAATTTATATATAAATGTAAATATTCATAAATGTCGCCGTTTATCGCATATTGGAACACATTTGTCCCAAGTAATTTATTATAATTTATTTCTGAGCATTTATTTTATGTGTAAACTTCCATGCGCCCGCCAATGGCTATTGGTACAAATTGGGCAATTATAT
Source organism: Chrysina gloriosa (assembly GCA_038088585.1). Lineage (NCBI taxonomy): Eukaryota > Metazoa > Arthropoda > Insecta > Coleoptera > Scarabaeidae > Chrysina > Chrysina gloriosa. The sequence continues at coordinate 19,530,557 of CM076093.1, read as the reverse complement.
TGATAAGAAGCCTTCACGGCGAACGCAAGTTATTGGTTGGTCCAACTTCCATAATTGCTAAAATACCTAAGCTGCCCCACCTTTTCAAAATCACCAGTTTTCCTGCCCCACCCTGTACATCACACTATATTATTAACGAATGATGTTTTGAGACTTTGGATTTAAAAAATATTACCGGTAACTTTTCTAAGAAAAATGACAATGACAAGACCACAGACTATACAGGCCATACGCGGGGTTAGGGGAGAGCGGGGTATTAAATCACTACGTAAGCACTACTATACCCCAAATAGAAGAAAAATAGAAGAAATCGGGTATCATTGTCTCGATCATGCACCTATGTCATACATTCGTGGTGGCTTAGCCCGCTGCTATCCCCCTAACACCGTGCATAGCGTGTATAGTCTGTGGTTAAAACTATGGCGCATTATATTTATTATATTATATGCAATTTGCTTCGTTACGGAATTTAATCCACCATAAATTTGAAATATTTTTTACTCCGTTCGATTGTCGTTTTTCACTAAACGAACCGTCTTCTTACCAATTCGTAAGCAGTATTTTGAATTCCATATCTCCATTCATAAATTTGCGAAAAAGCACATAAATTAGTTGTTCTTAAAATTATAATTAATTTGATTAAAACTTATTTATTCTTAACATGAATTATTTCCTATTCGCTGGGCAAAAAATTCCATCTTCCCCCTACTGTAATCGACTTGGAACCTGACGGGATTCGAGACTATGCTTCCAGAACTTCAAAAAGGTTATCATCACGATTAAGACACCAAATTTTATTCCCTCGTTCGTACATACGTAACATACGTACGTACATAATTGGCAGTCTCATAATTCATCTGTCAATCTTTATATCGTCGTTGAATGCATGCACACACTAGAATTAATCATTGGTGGTAAAGTTACATATGACCCCAATCCAACCCAACGCTCCTTTCATTGATAACTACGCTCGTAATAATAATATTTATTCAGTTTAAGTAGTCATGTACGTATAAGGAAATCCGAGTCCATTAAGAGCGACCGACTTGCAAAAAATGCTCTTATGATTCATTTGGTTTTATGATAGGTCGCCTAGATAACGGAGAACTGCATATTACAGTTCATTTATGGAAGGAAATGAAGAGGTGATATCAAAAGTTTATTGCCCGGAGTGGAAATGTAACGAATCTAAGAATAATTTCTTGCCTAGCGTTGCACCTAGGTATTTTGGCATGATGTACCGCTCCAGATAACAGTTGTTCATATCAAAGAACTAACTTGCATTTTTCATAGATTTGGCTTGAGTGTAATTTGCTATGACAGGGTATTTCCAGTTTGGAGGAAAATGGTTTGAATCTCAACCATGTTAGGTGAAAATGGGATCGAACAGTTATGCATTTCAAAAGCAAGAATTATCTCGAATCTGTTGCAAAATGCAAACTAATACGACCCAAATCCCAGAGCAATCATTAGGTGCAATAGATAAATGGGTATTACACGCACACTCTGTTATTGTTGGATTCAGCAAGTAGCCCGCGTCGGTCCGTATTGGATGGAAGTTATATTTAAAACCGCGCTATCGATATTTGCGAGTGAACCGCGAAAATAGATACGGTGTGCAAATGCGTAAACTAAGAATCTGGGTAAACTATGTCGTGAATAATTCAATCGGATTGTTAGCGCGCGCATTTTTCACCGGCTCTCTCCTTTTGGCAGATCTCCAAAAGAATACTAACGTCGAGAGGTGTTTCCAAACGGCCGATGTTTCAGTTTTCGATAAAGATGTCCAAACATTTTGGCCTGAAGAATTGCTGGCTGTTTTTTATTGCACCAAAATGTCTATTACTGATTTTATCCTACACACCGTTCAGGACAAGATACATTAAATTATTTGTTCAAAAAGAATTACAAATGTTAGAGGCCTCAAGACGAATTTCCCCGAAATCCCAGATTTATTTACCATTTGGGTTTATTAGAATCCCAGTTCCGAGTGGGCGGAGTTTGCTTTGTATTTCCAAGAAATTCCATAAATTGTTCTTTTTCAACGAATTCAACTTAATAGGATGCAGTTTAATGCCCAATCGTTTCCTATTAACCTTCCTATACTCACGTCAAAATGAAAGACGTATGCTATACTATATAAATCGGTCTCACAGACCGTATGCGTGAGTATAGGAAGGTTAATTATCTAATCTAGCCCTCCCTTGCATTGAGCATCGACACCGGCGGATCAATTCATGTCGAGACCTTCACATGCTTACACCTGTTTGTTCTCTTTTGTTTTAGACCGGGCTGGTCTGAAATTATGGAAATTTTCCCCGATTAATCCGATTCAGTTGAGACAGCAATTTTGGTAATGTCGTCTTGTTTGTATTGATTCTTCTGGATATTCCTTTGACGCTGTGAAGCATTATCACATATTTTGAAAGGGATTTCTTCGACACATCTTTTTTGTGGTTGAAAATACGCAAAATTATCATCGTGTCTTCAGATTTTGATTGCTTTATATCTTTTTTAGGTTTTCTTGTTGACTTCTTTTCTCATTTCATCTTACCTACAAGTTTTCTTTGTTGTACCTGAGGTTTCCCGTTTTAATACCGTAATTTAGCCCGATTGTGTTGAAAATTTCGTTAGTTAATGGAGGTTTAACTTTAAAAGCAGATTTAAAGGTACATTAGATGGTGGCAATTTCATAATCGTTTTACGGGCACACGTTAAGTAACGAAAGTTTAAGTAAGCATTTGAACCAATTAGGACAAATGTGCAAAGAAGAACAAGAAGAGCGCTATCATCAGCTATTATTTCCTTCGAAGTATAACCTAAGTTAGAAAGCAACACGTGAAAGAAATAAAGAATAAACATTTTAGAAGCAAGTGGTTCTCTATCTGATGATGGTTATTTACGGAGGAGAAAGGTTTATAAAAGATGTACAAATTACATTGAAGAATACGATGAAGAGATTTTTTGGTGCCCAGATTGCTTTTCTTAAAATTCTCCACGACTAAATTTACGAACAACTAGCGTTAGTTAACAGGCATTCACAGTACCGAAAATACAAATACTATTAAAACGTTTTTAAATATGTATATACTTATAGATTAACTTGTTTACATACAATTGTGCAAATATTAGCCATTAACTTAAACCTCTATTGACGCCATACATTACCTTAAATGATAATTTTGAAATTCGTTTTTATTTGAATGCTGACATTAACATTTAATGGAGGATTAATGTTGATTATCAAATCGAGCCTAAGCACTCGGACTTGCACGGCTAATTTCTAGAAGAACCGTTAGAAGCCGTACTTTTTACCTACACCGTTTTCCGAATCTCCTAACAATGGCGAGGTAACTGCATGCTCCAAATCCAGCAAATACACACAACTAAAATGTAAATACCATAATAATTTAAGTGGTTCAGAGCCAGTTTTGAAATCATGATCTATACATGTTTCATTATCTAAACTTTAAGTTCATTTCTGTCGGATTTAATTCCTTTTGACCGTATTGTCACTGAAAGAATCTTCTGGTATTCTGCCTGGCAGGTAATTTGTTTGAGTTAGGGCGTTATCATTTAAATAATAGAATTTATACCTTTGTTTAATAGATTATACTTTCATTCTAATTATTCAACCTGTGTGCTGTAATTTTAAAATTTTTGTAGCGCAGACTTTAATTTGTTTAAAAATGTGATATCGATTTATTTTAAGTCAGTGGGCATATTATAAAACAAATTGTTAATTGGAAGTATGCTGCACATATATACAGGGCGAAGTTCATTTTTATTTAATTTCTTTATTGATCTGTGTAAACTTGGATTTTTCTCATTTCACATTTCTATTGAACAACGAATTTAACAACTAATATATAGTTACACTCGCAAACCACTTTTATTTGTCCAAGACGCAGGAACCCCAACAGTTTCATCCGTCCGTCAGGTGTGAAAATTGAAGCTTGCCTCGCACGCTACTATCTTCAGTAGCGATTTAGTCTTAATTAACCTTGTAGTGCTGGCCGAGTCAAGTTACTACGTAAAGGTAGGTCAAAGAAGGTAGTCTTCCAACTTTACGTTTACGACTTACATCTAGGTTACAACTTCATTTCTTTAAACGTACAAACAATAAACGTCTGAAGATAGATCCTTGCGGTAGCCCAAATTTATACGAATATTATCCGTGACTATTTATTGTAGTCGATACAATTGTTTAAACATATAATCCACCAAAAACAAAATGCTGGTTCTATTGGTAGTTGTTTAAAAGTAATTTTGCCTTCTTTATTTGACATAATAGTGGTAGAAGCGGAAATTAAAAACACACATTATTTAAAAAATGGATTATTGAAGATCAAACAACAAGGGTTTTAATGTAGAACTGTGAAGAATACCGGTTTTACCTCGAGGTAGCCCAATTATAGTGATTTCTGAGGTTATATCGTGAAACCCAATCAATCTGGGTTAATTTCCAGTTGATCTAATTACAGCCACTAAAGTTTTCCCAAATGTGGCTTACGGTCGGTTGAAAAGAAAAAGAAACGATAAATTTTAAATAAATACCAAACTTACTTAAAAACCCATTTGAGGACTCGTTCAAAAGCAATAATTCTATTTTATCTACCATAAACAAGACAGGAGTAAAGATAGATCCTAAAGGACCACCGGATTTCCCCAAACATTTACCTCAGCATTTGACTATATAATAGCCTCCTGATGAAATAAATTAACGAAGCAACATGCAATCGCACTGATCATAAACAGAAGAGGTCTCAAGATATATCTTCGGGGAACACCTGATCGATCGAATTACTTCGAAAATAACCTCCCCCTCGCCCGCTGCTAATTACATTTATCTTCTAAACAAATCATCTGCTTTCCTTGTTATTACCACCAACATTTACTTCAGCATTTGACTATATAACTGCTTCCTGACCAAATAAATTAACAAAGTAATATGTAATTGTATTGATCATAGACAGAAAAGGTCTCAAGATATATCTTCGGGGAACACCTGATCGATCGATTTACATAGAAAGCAATTTCCTCCCAATCTTCTAAACAAATCATCTACTTTCCCTGTTATTAGATTCTAGTTCTACGTTCTATTTGTATTTATCCATGCCATTCTTCCTTTGGTAGAGCAATACTTCCTGTTTAACCTAAATTTAGATCGACGTAATGGTCAAATTCATACGCACATCGTAAATTGAAGCATCAGTAACCTGTCTGTCGTACGGTAATTGCCGTGCAATAACAAATACGCCCCATTATTGACGCGCCAGCGGCCAAGAACTAGGTTACCGGTATCATACAATTCTGCTTAGCAAGGTCGTTACTTATTATGTGTATGACAACATCGAAGAAATAGGTGCGGTTTCAGACAAGAAAAAAAGCGGAAACGAGCTTTAGAACTTGCGGGGGATATACGAGAATAACTTCGTAATCAAACAAGCAAATTCCGGGAGAAAGAATAAAAGAGGGTACGTATATTTTTCCTTTGTCTATTTGCTGATTCTCCTTTTGTACGTTATTAAGAATACAGCATTAATCATTATTCTCGGTCACCATCTATTTAAAAAGAGAACTAAACTTTCGATAGAAAGTAAAACGTAGACCAATGACAATTATTGAAATCAACAATCGTTTGTTACACAAATATTATTTCGGTTTTTGGGATCGTGTATGAATATTGGAGCTACTACTGGTTGAATGATGACAACACTGTTTCCTTTGTTTAGGGTGCAAATTCTGTGAATAATGCAACACTCAAATTTGAATTTTGTTCAACATCTATTCAACAATAACCGAATTAATTTTGTCAATTGACTTATCAGAGAAAACTTTCTAATTCAACTTACGAAGGCCAATACTTTTAATCAAAATTGATACGGAGTTGGAACTTTTAATAGTTTGTCTGAGGAATAGAAACAACCCATTAAAACTACACAATGGTAAATCATGAATGATGATTTGCTCACTAGATCTGCGCAAATTTGAATAGACAATAACCCCAGACTCGAACTGCGCAAAGTAATTAAGGGAACCAATGCAACTTAGGAATTAAGCAAAAGAAAATAAACTTGTCCTGGAAGGGTGGAGTCAAACCGCATAAATTGTAATCCTGGGCAGCGTTGCCTTTCTCATCACCAAAAAAATGCGGTCTCATTTTCTCCTCCTCTCCCAGACCACCTTCCTCTTACAAATCCACTAGCTCCCGCTCAACTCAAAGCAACTCCCTCCAACTCTCACCAACTCTACTAGCTACCCCTCAACTCAAACCAACTCTACTAGTTCCACCTCAACTCAAACCAACTCACTCCAACTCTACCAACAGAGATTATTATCGCTGCCGAAAAAGGATTAAATTTTGGGCTATTCCTGTGTACAGTAAAATACGTCCTTAATGGGTTTACGGAATTCTAATCTACGATTAAATCGAGACCATTACTGCCAAATTAAAGGATTAAATTTTGCGCAGTCTGTCCGATGATGATAAGAAAGGAAGAAGAAATAATGTAGCACGAAAAGGATATGAAAGTTTTGGAAAGCAAGACATCAAATAGTTATCAGGCAAATATATCGAATGGAAGACAAGCTTCACAAATAAATGACTGCTAATCGAAAAATTTGCGTTAAATTATTGCGGACTTTCATATAGCCCTGTACGAGTTATGGGAACATAGTTCGAGACGAAAACAACCCGAAATAAAACGAAAGGAAACTTAGACAATTTTGCAACAAATGAGAATTGGTTGGTGTTCACGAAAGGTTTCAGCATCAATGTTTAGCACTTTCAAAATTCCTACTGGAGAGGGAATCGCCCACGTTCGGCCAAATTCTACTATACAAAAGTGCGAAGGATTTCTGTATGACTAACACTTCATGGACGAAAACTAACACATGTAATATAATACAGTCAAACCTCACTAAATTACACATATATCTGCCACTCCAATTGTTCGATTTTAGGAGGAAAATAACCTCGAAGAACTGACTATGAATTATACAGGATAAACGATCTTGGCACAACTAAATGGGAGCCAATGACCAGCAGTTGACTAGAGAATAGAGAAAGAGGAGGAATATGAGAAGGAGTGCAAGGAAAGGAAGATGGAAGACGGAAAAGGGCAAGAGGAAGAAGAAGAAAAACAAAAGAATCTTTTATCAGTTTAGTGGACGATTTCGGTTTCTCTTTGATGAAGTAGATTTTTCAGCATTCTCGTCCGTTTTGTGACTAGTCCCAAATTGCTTAAACCACTCTAAAACTTGAGTATGAGGTAAGCTTTCAATTATCGTATACTTCTGGAACGGTTTTACATGTTTCGAGAAGACTTCTTCCAAGCTTATAACGCAATCCCAACTCTAATTTCCTATTCATCAAAATGCACTGCCAATTTGGTTACGAACCACTGACATAACATAACATTAACGTAGTATAACATAAGAAAAAGGAAAAGAAGAAGAAGGAGGGGAGGAAAAGATAATGAGAGTGAGAAGGAAAACAATAACAGGAAGAAGGAGAAAAAACAATCTTCAATCAAACTCGTTGACGATTTCGGTGCTTTTTTATCACTCTCAACCGTTTCATGACTAATAAAATAAAATGTAGAGGACTCTATAAACGGTTTAATAATAAAATTAGGTTCGTTAATGGGCAGTTAACAAGTAACCGTGCAAAAGCTTGCAAAGTAAGCACAATTTGCATATTCCAATAATCCTGTAGGAGTTTTTGACTATGTCAATCGCAAAACGCAACTGCAGACTAATTAGTTTCGTCCTCATTAGGACTCGTCAGTACAGTATATCGTTCTGCGAGTGATACAGTGAAAAATCTCGGTGAGATGGAAATGGTCAAAATAATGACCCCATCTCCCATCTTTGACCATTTCCATCTCACCGAGATATCGGCGTATCACCTGGAATTTTTCACTGTGTCACTCGCAGAACGATATACTGTACTGACGAGTCTCAATGAGGACGAAACTAATTAGTCTGCAGTTGCGTTTTGCGATTGACATAGTCAAAAATTCCTACAGAATTATTGGCATATGCAAATTGTGCTTACTTTGCAAGCTTTTGCACGGTTACTAGTTAACTGCCCATTAACGAACCTAATTTTATTATTAGGTCGTTTATAGAGAGTCCTCCACATTTTATTTTATTAAAATTTTGGCTCTCGAAAATACATTACTACGTTTCATGACTAGTTTGGAATTGCTTAAATCAATCGAAAACTTGAGGTAAGTCTTCAGCATTATCGTCAAGCTTAACATAATCTCAACTAAGAGGAAGCCTACATACGCCCACCGGTTGACTAGGAAATGGAAAAGAAGAAGAAGAGGCAGAAGAACGAGGAGGAACGAGATCATGGAAGTGAGAAGGGAAAGTACAAGATGAAGAAAGAGAAAAATAATCTTCAATCAAACTCGTTGAGAACTTTGATTTCTTTTCACAATCCTCAACCGAATTGCTTAAACCACTCAAAGCTTGAGGTAAGTCTTCATCATCATCGTCACGCTTAACATAGAATCTCAGCTTTAATTTTCCAAGTATTCCTCAAAATGCACTGCCAATTTTAGCACTTTAACCCGATTTTTGATGGATTACATGTTCCAAACCAATAACAAACATAACATTAAGTTGCAAAACGACATTGTCACTATACATACATATTCTAATGCTTTTCCGAAAGTTTCAGCTTTTCTACGAGTGTAGTATTAATTCTTGCGCGTGGAAAGTAGTTTGCAACGGACACTAGGAAGCAAGAAAAGCTTGAAGGAATAGCAAATACGAAGCTCAAGTATTTGCAAAATTTTCTATTAGTTACAAACGAGATCCGTAGTTAGCGTTTCTCTTGGTCTGAAGCAGTTGTTGATTTTCGGGGTATCCGCTTCAGATCGGAAAAATGCTTGGAAAATGCGGACCTCGTAGGTAACTGTATCCAAAGCAAAAACCTCGAAACATTTGGTTATTGAGTTTTCCTTTGCGTTTGTTCATTTTGAGATGTTAATAACTTAAGAAAGACATGTGCAAATGCAATTAGGTCAAATCAATTACTACAGTGGATTCCAGATTATTTGCATTTTTGCAAGAACGTAGCTTCTGTCAAATTGGTTGCATAACTTATAGATTGGTATCACTTCAAAACTTACTAGAAACTGCCATATTTAGAGACAATGAACGAAATTAACCTTCCTATACTCATGTCAAAATGAAAGACGTATACTATACTATATAAATCGGTCTCACAGACCGTATGCGTGAGTATAGGAAGGTTAAAATAAAATGATTGAGACTTTTACTAAATACGATCTTGGTTGCATTATTTAGTCGTGTGCCTTGCAAACATATTTGGAGACCCGGTATTTTTAATATCTCAATTAAAAACCTTTTTCGATAAACAATATTCTTAAAAGAAATCACGGAGGTGAAGCTATATTAATCGAGGTCTGCACGTTATAACTTCAACTACATCCTCAAATTGACAGATAATTAGCGGCGACAATCTTCGCCACTAATGACCTGGCAACTCTTTAAAATCCCAAGTAACTTGTACATACCACCTATCCGTTAATTAGTGAAATTATGTCTTTCCCCGAGGAACGTTGATTTCCTACAGATGCTCCTGAAAACCGTCCGACATTGAAACGAAAATGAAAGGGAACTAAAAAACCTCATTGTATAATTAAGTCTCAAAAACGATGTCGGAACAACGGAGAGAAACGTCGCTTCAAAATCCGGACGTTTATTTTAAGGTTTCTCCCGTTGTTTTGATATCCGAAAAATATGTGTCATACCGTTCGTTCGTATATCACCTGGTATATTACGCAAGGTCCAAAAATAGTTTTATTGCGCTGACGCTATCCCGTATAATAGTTATGATAATGTTAAAATGCAATGTGGTCGCTTGTATTTCGTGGGTATTGGCATAGAATACTTATACAAACTCAGCGTGTAAATATAACAAACCTGTTCCTCAAGGATTTTCGACCTGTGAATCAACGGTGCATTAAATATGGAAATTATCGCGATTATGCATCGCGTAAAGTACGAGGGAAATGTTTCGTAACTGTTATCGGATGGGGTCAATAAGGAAGATTCTTGTCCTTATCGCAGCAATTTCAATAATTAAATAAGGATTCTATAAGGATCTCGACAACTATCTCGTGATCCTCATTGTTTTTCAGATTCTTTCCTGTAATGCTCGTCATCGTCACCGATTTTTAGAGGTGATTTAGAGGTAAAGCTTTCGTTGAGATATCGCATATAACAAAACCATCTTATCAATAATCACATATCGTAGCTATTGCTAAATTGCTGAAATTCTAACTAAAATATCGTGGTATCAAATCCATTTTTTCGTCCTGTACATACCTAACTTCAACGTTACTCGACACCACGACCATCATCATAACATTGTTTACAAGGGATCTATTACAAAAAGGCGGGCATAAACTTAGAGTAAACGATACATTTACGCAAAAGTGAAAAGTGCCAGAAATTGACGCCCCGCGAATGATGGCCAACTTCCTCTCTCGCCAACTCACAGACTGCTTGGCACCGATTTTGTAACCTGATGCGGGTCTTGACCTTTACGTAAACAGATCTTTGACAATATGATGATAATTAATGTTTCCTGATGCACACCAGTAAATAAAGACGTTTTGCCAAAAAGAATTTTTAACGTTACGTTATTTTAAAATTTAGCTCGACACCAATAGCAAGACATTTTTATATAACACGATAGAAAAATAGGACACAGAGTTACATATCGACCTCATTAAAAGAAAATACAATTCCTAGCTTCCCCTGCCTTCTTTTTTGGACGTAGTAGAGTGACGCATCGTGTAATACTTTCAAAAACTTGCACTAATGAGTTTCACAGGCGCTGATTATTAATTCTTCGAGACGAGAGAGGTTTTGGTACTCGAAAAAATGTGGGAGTATCACATAAATAAATGTAATTATTTATGTACCCACTGAATTAGATCGCTCCTCTTTTTTTATTTTATTTCATCACGTTTAAATGGCTTCGAGATGAGACGATTGTACGAGGCACGATTCAAAAATCGATCTCAAAAGATTCAGTAATCATTTGGGCACTTTTTGAGCTCTTGGCAGCGCTTGAAGTTGAAGTCATCTAAATCTCTATTCAAAACGATCGAGAACTTTTCGCAAAGGTTTGAGCTTTGCATTTGCAATCATTAGGGTCAAAAACAAGTCGCAAGACTTCCAGCTTATATTGCAAACTATGTTCCATACGCAAGAATTAGCACTACACATAGAAGAAAACCGAAACTTTCGGAAAGCAACCAGAATATGTACCTATGTATAGCGACAATGTCATTTTGAATGTTTCGTTAATTTCATGCCAATGGTTCGTAACATGTAATCCACTAGAAATCGAGCTGAAGTGCCTAAATTGGCAATGAATTTTGACGAATTATTAAAAAATTAAAGCTGAGATTGTGTTAAGTGTGACGACGATGATGACGGAAACCCACCAGCAGCTGTGATTGGTTTAGGCAATACTAGATTAGCAACGAAACGGTTGAGGAGGATAGAAAAAGCAGAAATCGTCGTCGAGGTTGATTGAAGACTAATTGTTTCCCTTCTTCCACTTGCCGTTTCCCTTCTCACTACCATTATCTTCTTCCCCTTTCTTCTTCTTCTTCTTCTTCTTCTTCTTCTTCTTCTTCTTCTTCCTCTTTGTCCTCTTCTTCTTCTTTTCCATCTTCTCGTCAACTAATGAACATATGTGGACTTCCTTTTAGTTGTAACAGGCTTGTTTATCCTTCACAATTTGCAGTCAGTTCTTCTCGGCTATATCTCTAATATTGTTTGACTACCTACTCTTCTCTTTAATTTTCTTCGTTGTCATCGTTCAAATCGGTTTACAAACTGATTTGTTCAAATTCATTTCCGTTTAATCAGTATCTCTACGATTACTGTAATTTAGGCTAACCATTCCATCCACGGCTTTTTTTGTACCAGACAAAGATTTTTGGCTCCGTACAAAGATTTTTAGCATCTTTGTACATTGTACAAAGATTTCTTTTGGTAGTTCAGTTACCATTATTATGTTGTACAAACTAAAAATCTCTCGTACAAAGACTTTTTCCGATCTTTGTGCATGTACAAAGAGGCTCGTACAAAAAAAAACAGTGATTCCATCACATTTTGGATTGTTTCCGATTTACTTGACCTTTTTATCAGTGTCGTTGTTTCTGTGTCGTATGTTTTAGAGTCAGAAGACAACTACTCTTTTCCTTATTCTAATTAATATTTCTTGCTTTCTCAAGAGCCTACATCACAGTTTTCTGTATTTTGCTAACTTATTTGAAATTGTTTTAACTATTTGACAAAATTTCTTTTGTCCCATAGATCATTTCTAAATAAATTGTCTGTTAAGCAAAAATAGGCAATGATATAAAATATTACATATTACAATCGAACCTCCCTAAATCAATCTTTCCATAACCCGACTTTCTTCCTAAATCAAGTTCTTCAGTTAGCAGAAGCGTCATACATAGAATCAAAAAAGAACCACCAAGTACTTCCTCTGATTTATTTTTAAAAGCAAATACAGTAAAACCTCCCTAAATCGACACCACCATAACTATAATTTCTCCCTAACAAGTAAGTAATGCCAGTTTAAACATTTTCTCTAACTTGAACTCTTCCTAAAGTCTAACAATTTGGAGTGACAGGTATAAGTTCAACTTAGACAAGTTCGATTATATTAGAATATATTAGTTTTCGCGCAGTAGCCATTGTCACAATTATTTGAACTAAGTTTTTATATGCAAAAGTGCTTCGCACTTGTATATACTAGAATTTGGCCGAACCTCAAGGAATTCCATCTTCAGTTGGAATTATTTATGTGCGAAACAACGTATTGTTGCAAGACCTATGGTTTGACTTCGATAAGCAAGCATGCCTAAAATCTTTATCTGCAATTTTTAGGTCTGGATACTACAAATATAAAGTAAACTCGAATTGCAGATGATTGAGGTATACTCTTTTTCTATGTCTATTCCATATCCCCACAATACAGCGGTTTGAACAAGTTGCCGAGAGAGACAGCGTGACAGTTTTAGGATGGTGTCCTCTCGTCCCCTGTGTAATGACACAGGAATCATTAAATTATTAAAGATACAAGTGAGTCTAAACTCTGCATAGGTCTATACTGAAAATTAAAAGGTTTAGCAATAACTATGTAGGTATGGTCTTCGATGTAAGGGCAGAATGTGTTAACATTTGTTCCAATTCATGGTCATTTACTAGTATCTTGACCATATCAACTGCAAATTGCAGGTGATTGAGATGTGCTTGTACATGTCTACTTTCATATCCTCACAGTGCTGTCGTTTGAATAAGTTTTCTGGCGCCAGTGTGAAAATCTTAGGAAGAATGATATCTCCTCGTCTGAGTCACCTTTGTAATCCAAGTCCAAGGCAGGTTATTTATTGGAGGTTCAACAAATTCACAAATTTCAAGTAAAGTTGGTATCGCAAAATGAGACTTTGAGGTTATAAACAAAACCATTTTACTCCAACAGTAATTTGAATAAGTTTCCTAGCGCCAACGTAAAAATCTTCGAAAAAATAGTATCTTCTCGTTTGGGTTCCTTTGTAATGGTACTGAAACCATTCAATTATTAAAGTCATGAACTGCTCTGGTGATCAAAAGTTTATGTAATTAATTTGTAATTTTTATCATTTTCAACATTTTTCAACACAACTAAAAATTGAATTGGACCAAGTCAGTACTGCATTTGATTCAACTAATTCAGAAACTGCAAGTGGAGTCGGTATGATAAAGTAAAGATTTAAGACCAAAAACATTTTGACTAGGAACTAACAGAACCAGAAGTAGTGAAGAAACAAGGGATTATCAACTTTGTAACATTACTTAGCGAACTATTTTACCTCGCAGTCAAACATCAAAAACGGTATATTGTTGTGTGGTGTCTGACTTCTCCGAGTAGATTCAAACTTCGCCACCAGTAACAATGTCCTACACTAAATTTGTAAGGCACCGGTTGAATCTTTTCAGCATGGCGGTAATCCACACGATTCTTTTTTGAACCTCATTTAAATTGTGTGGGATCCTAGAACTACTAGAAAGCAAAGACGTACATCAATGTTAGTGGCAAGACCAGACGTGGATGGATGAACTCGAAAACCAATTGTAAACAGTCTTATTCGATGGTGTTTTTCGCCGAAAGCCGCATCGAGACGTTCGATAATTCTTTTGATGATAAAATGCTTTGGAAGTCATAACAGATCATTGCTCGGAAATGTTCACTTAATAGTTAAATTTATTCACAAAATTACTTCCTTTAAGACGCTTTTCAAAGGAGAAAAGTCAAAATAGTGAATCATACAGGATTCTAGAACTGATAAATTAATACACGGAACATCCTCAGGAAAGCAAAAAAATCACATATCCGATTCTTACGATTTACGATAACCTCATCCCTTTCCGAAAGTGGTATCGTTCTCAAATAGACAAGTTCTCACGAACGGCGTCATGTCGCCCCCCACACGTAACCCAAAACTTCAATTTATAATTTTAATATTAGCGGCGTCCTTTTGACTTTCAACCCCACCTCGTCGCAATTAAACCGAAACATGTAAACACGACGAATGAATGATGAGAAAGCGGGCGCTCCTTCTGATCTACTGTTTATAATAAATCAAGACGTTTCGGCGCGGCTTCCGAAAACGTTTGACTTCTTACCGTTGGGAAAGAGGAAATATCGAAATAGAATGTCGTTCATCATATTAAACCTAGTTTAATTGGTGCAATTTGTACGACAAAAAATCTGAATTTGTAGGAAATCAAAAACTTCGGCGTTTTTGGATATGGACTAATAGGTATGATTTGCTACTGGTTTCCTAACAACATTGCACACAGGTTAAATTTAATAGTGTTGATGGAACCAAATTGATGATTCAAGATGGTGATCATATTGATATCATACTGTTCAAGCTTTCGGACCTTTGTATTTTATACCCAGAGAGTACACCAATCTCTTACAAAATCTGTAGTTTAAGTGCAACCAAAGCAGTGCTATTGGAAATGTTGAGGACTATTTTTCATTTGATTGGCCAAGTATACTAACTAATACTAAATACGCTTTGAGAGAGGACAACAGGTATGAATTTTCCCATCTTCATGGGTTGGGGTTTCGAAAATATCAATACAGAAGTATTAATTTATATTTCTTATAAGCAATTTAATTCAAGAAAAGTGATCGGCAATGCAAAAGTGAGGAGCCAAAAATGTACCGTTCTGATAACCAAAGAAAAGAAATAATACATACAATAAATTCGATCAACTTCATCATTATTTAAATCAACTAGCAAGTAGTAGCCGAATTATATGACGAGTTTACATCTACTGAAAATTAGATATTATTTCCGTTACACATATTTATAACTCGTAAAAGACAAAGTGCGCGTTCTGTGAGTAATTTACTTATAAAGGAGAATAAGTTGAAAATAAAACAAGCACGAAGACAAGTCACGTCAATTCACGAATAACCTATTCTGCACCGAAACCGTAAAAAAACACTAAAACCGGAACCAGATATGTTTTCAGACAGCTCTCTTGTTCTCATTTCTACAGCGAGGAAATGAATCGGCTTAGAGGTCACAACAACACCATATTTTCCGAGCGACGCGTAGAGGATTTCTTATTACGTATGTAGGTCCAAACAAGAGACCATGGAGCACCTAACCTAGAAATGTTAGGAATCTTTTGGCTGAGGTTGACGAAAACGAAGAAAATCTCTCTCGATTGTACAAAGATAGTTGCAAAGCCAATACATTTTCTTTGACGTGATTCACAAATTTCTAGTGAAGTTGGTATCACAAAATGAGATTTTGAGGTTATAAACAAAACAATTTTACTCCAACAATTTCCTGTTCTGATTCCCACACCGAGAAGAATAAATTAGCTTTGTGGCCACAACACCACAATATTTCGGGTAAGATTCGTAGATTGAAGGGAGGATTTCCTATAGGACCATGCAGGTCCAAAGAAGAGATCATCGAGTACCAAACCCAGAAATGTTAGGAATCTTTTGGCGGAAGCTGGTGTTGACCAAAACGAAAAAATCTCTCTCAATTGTAGGGAGATGGTTGCAAAGTTTACGATGATCCTGAGTACGACGAAGTTGACGTTTTTTCTGAGGTTTGTTGTTCACTCTAAAACTATGCAGTTGCAAACAGTTGATCATTTAATATCCAGCAAGGACAAGAGTTATGATTCCGAGTTAACTTCATTTTAGTGTTAGAAGGTTCGTGATCGCGTTGAAACACAATGACACTTCTATGAATATCTTGAACTGCTTGATTCTTGGGTGCTATTGCCATTCAGACCAGGTATCCTCGTCTCACAGTGGATGTGGCTATTTTGAAACCAGGTTCAGCTTCTGTGAAGGCATGGCTAGTACCTTCCCGACTCAACTGTCGTTTCGTTACTTTCAATGCCTGGATGAGTCGGTAGTCAAATTAGATGGCTCGTACTAGGCTAACAAAGCCCTTCTATGGTTTCCCTATAATCAAATGTTGGTGCTGAACCGATCTTGACTGATGCCAAGGCCAGTAGGATCTCTTGACCGTCAATACATATGTGTTTATGTGTACCACAATAGCCTCTTGTGCACAAATCATAATAGCAATTATCTCGGCTTGGTAGTCCATGGGGTAACGACCAAGCGATATATTAATTTTTGCCTTTGGTCGGTCACTGTAAATTCTCGTTCCCTTTCCCATCAAAGACCCATCTGTAAACCAAACGAGTTCTCCTCTCTTAAAAAATGGTAGATTGGATATAATCCACTGTTGCTTTTGTGTAGCAATTATTTTATATCACGTCTTCTCAACAGGAGAGGATTGCATCCTACTATTTTCAGCTAGACTTAAGTATGTCCACGAGTCTATTCATAACAATGCCTGAAACAGGTACACTAATAAAAACTAGCTACTAGTCTATCTGTCCCAATCGTTAATATGATAGACGCCGTTCAAACCTCAGCCTACATCATCAACTTATAGAGGCTTAAGTCCCAGAACTTTCGGTTTGAATTTGAAAATTTTGCGTTTTTCTTTTGCCAAAAGGAACTTTAAAAAATATGTGTATAGTAAAGGCTAGTGATTAGTAAATAACTACCTCTTGTGCAGAAGTACTCTCGACTGTTATAGTTTTACTTCGAACATTTCTTGTTGTAAGATATTCGTGTAACACATATTCATATATGTACATTCTTGCTTAGTATTGTTTTAAAATATTATCTATTACATAATAGTAAACTCATTAAGCACTTGATTATCGCCGACATTGATGGTTAATAGTAAACAACCATTAAAAATGTAGTAATTAAGCTAATTGGATAAAAAACAAAAACACATATCCGCTAAGCGATAATACATTGTCAGTACTATTGGCTCCATCTGTGCACATACCATTGAACAGCATCATATAACATCTAAAGAAAGCTGCATTCCTTTCTAATTCAAATCATTTTTCAAACATTTAACTCTTTATATATATTCGCTAAAAATTATTTTCCCTTTATATGCACAAAATACCAAAGAACTAAATTTTTTTGGATACATTATTTCTTAATAACTTTCTTACATCTGTTCCTAACTGGATTCTTTGACACAAAGAAGAAACAATAACAAAGATAAATCTGTCCTTACCTTATAAAAATAATCCGGAGCAGCATAATGTCCCGCACCACACCCACCAGTTGCTTCTTCTTTGGATAGCAACCGAGACGAAACACTAATTTGAACATTCTAGCGTTTGAAAGTTACTTTCTGAGTGTATTTACGAGATTACCGTAAAGTGTGTCGTTTCTTTAAACCGGTCGCGGTAAAAGCTAACGGTTCTTGATAAGCGACGAAAAATTTATGACATTTTGAAAGAAAAAATGTCACACGTAGTAAGTGCCAAAATATTTTTGAGAATAAAAGGTGTTTGGTATTTTTGCGAATTATTTTTGCAATTAGTTTATTTGATGCGCTTTAATTATTGGACAAGAACCAACTGTCGATTGATTCTCCTTTTTAATCAAAAAGCCAAAGTTCAACACATTGCAAAAAGCAGCTAATATTTTGAAACTTCACCAGAAATTAGAGGCAGAAAGTATATTCTAAGAATGCAATCCAACAGGATTAGCATGGTATGTCACTTCAGAAAATCTTTTGGGGCTGTTCAATGATCTGCTAGTAGATAAGATCATTAGAGTTGTTATATCTAAAAGGCCGAAGAATTAAATATGCCAAAGCTATAATTGATGGAGACGGTCTAGTCTAGTTTGCAGACGAATCTAAAAGACAACTCGAAGATTGAATAGGAATATAATAATAATAGTGAGATTAGAATGCCACGAGAACGAGCGAGGTCTTCAATGCGAGGTGGCAAAAGCCTTGTTATCTTCGCTCTCAGATCCGGTTGTTGCATTGCAATCCATTCTGCAATGATAATGATATGTGATGATGTGATGAGCATCACGCATTAGACAACCGCATTATTACCCCTTGTTCACAATTAACGCAGGTGTTGTCAATTTTGAAAGTGACTTTAAGGGTCACTTTCTGAACCACCTGAGTTTTGAACGTAAACCATTGGTATCTTAATAAATCGCGACCAAAGGCCTTAACCATTAGGCCACTGTTTCTTGAATAGAAATGTAGATAGATAGATAGAATGATAGATAGATTTATTTGTCGTATTGACGAATACAAAACAAAGTCAAGTTGGTGATACAAAATAAAATCCTATGATTTGTGTCATAAAAAAAATATATATATATATATATATTATAATAAGTATAAATAAATAAAATAAAATACCTATATACAAAAACACACAAACAAAAAATATAAAAGAGGTATAAAATGTATAGAATCTAAAACAAGAACGACTAGAAATGATAGTTGAAAAATTCCTCCAAGGTGTAGAACTCTCCCTCGATCAATGCTCCTTTGGATTTTCTTGCAAAGGCCTCCATATCGAGTTGTTTGAGATGTAGAGGAAGGTGATTGTAAAATTTGATGCCCCGATAGTGCGCGTTTGTTTGTGTTGCTACAGTACGGTGTCTGGGAATACTCAGATTATTCCGATAACGCGTGCTGTAGCTGTGTCCTTCGCCATTCTTTCTATATTGTTGTTGGTGTTCATGAATATACTTTAGGGCATTGTATACGTATAATGACTTCAAGGTAAGTATTTTGTGTTTCAGTGGCCTCTGCATGAGTCACGATATTGAAGGCCACTTACAGTCCGTCTTGCTCTTTTCTGGAGGATGAAAATTCGTTCTGCTGCCGAAGATGCTTCCCAGAAAAGGATGCCATAGGATAAGTGACAATGGATGAAGGAATTGTAGATAGTTATAACTGCTTGGTATGTCGTTATCGTTTTTATTCTTTTAATGCAGTAAATTCCTGATGTCACTTTTTTCGCTAGTTGATCTGCGTGATGGGTCCATTTTAATCCCTCATCCATATGTAGACCAAGGAATTTCACCATATTATCTCCCTCAGGTTTGGCTGCTAAAGTCAATTGTTGTGTTTTATTTTTATTGAGTTTTAATTTATTAGAAGGAAACCAGTGATTGGCCTTTTCTATGGCTGCACTCGACTTGGCAATAATTCTTTCCTCGATTCCGTCCCTGACCAAGAGTATCATGTATGCAGTATCATCTGCATAGAAGACCATCTGAACATCACCCAGATAGCTGGACATGTCGTTCGTGTAAATGATGAACAGTAATGGTCCCAAAATCGAGCCTTGTGGTACTCCAACTGTAACTGTTCTTCTAATGGATCTTTCTTCTTTCCACTTTACTACTTGCACTCTGTCTGAGAGGTAAGACTGTATTGATTGTAGAGGGAGGCCTCTCACTCCATAATGTTCTACCTTTCGCAGTAGAATGCTGTGGTCAACTGTGTCAAAGACCTTGCTAAGGTCTAAAAAGTTCATCCCCATCTTTTGGCGATCATCCAGCGCCTCGTTGATCAACATCAAAACTTCTACCATCGCAGTTGTTGTGGATTTGTTTCTGCGATATTCATGTCGTTGTTCTGTGAGGAGCTTTTTACCTTCTAGGTATTCAGTTAATCTAAGAGCGATCACCCGTTCAAAGATTTTTGATAATATTGGCAGCAAAGTGATCGGCCTGTAATTTTCACAGTCGTTAACGTCACCTCTCTTGTGCACTGGTGTAACCTTCACAACTTTTAACTGTTTAGGGCAGTATCCTTCCTCTATACAAGTATTTATTATGAGTACTAATAGTTGACATACATACATAGGCAAAACAGGAAAGAACGTTAGCATGACTCTAGGTTTTCACTCGAATGGAAATAATGGAATCATCAATGGAACCAATTAAGAAACAACTAAGATTGGTATATTTGCAAAACATAATGGAATTAATCTACAGGTAATTGGTGGTAATTGGAAACCTCTCGCCAAAGAAGAAGACCAATACATTTGATTTTAGGCCTTTTTAGGCTCAGTGTTATTCTCTATTATTGCTCTGGTAATCTTTAGTCATCTTAATACCATCTCAATCTCTGTGTTCTGATTGCATTTGTCGTTGAGGGTTCTCCGTATAATTATACGGAGCCCCTTAAATTAATTCATCGCTAGTTTTTCATAACAATTGAATCCTTTCTCAGAGATGTGCCTCCAGCGCTTGCACGGCGCAGGCAAAACAATTTGGCTAGTCCTCCGGAATTTCTCCAACACGGTCTTGATCTGGATTTGGAATGGATCTGATCTATGATAAGGGCAAGATACCTCTCCGTGAAACCCCACGGGAGACAAACACCATCGATGAAAATGTTGTCGATGGGAAGATTGCGTTTGCGGGTAAACTTTACCGCGACGTTTTTTTTCTTTCTGAGTTAATATTAAACGTCCACCTTTTAACCCATTCGTGAAGTCCGTCAACAGTATTCTACAGGAAAGTGACGATGAACCATTGGACCCCCACAGACTTCTCTAAATAATTTCCGTTTCCAGACCTCCAACATACCTTTTTCTTGTTACGTCAACTTCCATAACTTCCTACCATACAGAGCAAATGATTGTAGGTTTTGTGCCATACGTATCCATTCGAGCATCTTTGTTTTTTGCTCTCTGTTATATGTGACCGTTAGACCCAAATTGTTGAATTTTTGTACTCTTTCAAAATCCTTAAAATTACCTCCAAATTTGCTTCATCTGTTAATAGTTCTTCATCCTGCAAACTGTACTTTGTCTACCCTTATTTATTCTTAATGCCCAATTCTTCGATAAATTTTCCACATTGTCTTCCATGTTTGCCATAACTTCATACAGTTGGCTGTACAATGTTATATTATATGAGTTTCAATTGCCTTCTCTAGGACTATATTAAAAACGATTGTTGGTAATTGACTGACAAATAAATTGGGGAAAAATAAGCACTCATGTATTTATAAAGCAACCAATTGGAAAATGAAGACTGTCATCGATCTGGACTTTCTTCCTCGTCCAAATAGAAGTAATTTTAATAACAGTTAAAATACTGGGGTTAAACCCAAGAACCTAGATGGGAAGAAACCCTATCTTTCACCACCTTCTAAAACCTTCTGGATTGAGATATTATACGATAACGAAAAACAGCGGAATTTTTAAGAAATTCTCGATATATTAGGCCTACTTGGACTTATTTAAGAATTTTGAACAGGTTGTATGCGAAAGTCCAAGTCAATCCAATAAATCTAAGACGCCTACCTTCACCAGGATTCATTTTCTCAAATCCAACGATACTTCTAACGTGAGTAACAACACCACTCTCAAAGAAGTGGGTAGGTAATCTTAGAAGCCCAAACCTCCCAGCATTAGAGTTTCGAATCAAAATGTCGCCACTCAGACCGTAGCAAAGGAATCCGAAGAGAGTCCGATCAAGAAGATTCAAGGTCTCCGATTTGTCTTAAAACTATCACAGAAGAAAAGGATGTTCGCACCTTATCTTCTACCAATTTACCAGTTTAACCTCAATAACACTTAGAGGATTAGAGAGGACAATCCTGCAAGTGTTTTTAAGCTTAAAGTAAAGAGCAAGATGCAGGTTTGCAGAAAAAGTTTACAGGGACCACTTCCGGTGATGAAAGTGCAAATCCTCATCAAGTAGAGCAGTGGTTCCCAAACGGTGATTTGCGAACCTCCAGGGGTCTCCGAGAATCGCCAAAATTAGACAGAACAGAAAAATGTTATTAATGTATGTATTGTAATGTATTAATGTGATATGAAAAATTATAAACTTTCGAGTTTACTGTGCGAAATTACTATTAATGCGAGGAATGAGTGCTAGTTTCTAATTTCTAATTCATTAGACGGAACGGAGGGTTGGAAGTCCATCGTTCACAGAGTCTATTAAGATGCACTCGACTGACGGGTACTTGGCAATCGTTGAAGTAGAGGACGGCAGTAACGTAGT
This sequence comes from Chrysina gloriosa, assembly GCA_038088585.1. Lineage (NCBI taxonomy): Eukaryota > Metazoa > Arthropoda > Insecta > Coleoptera > Scarabaeidae > Chrysina > Chrysina gloriosa. The sequence continues at coordinate 19,508,068 of CM076093.1, read as the reverse complement.
AACATTAACTTCTGTAGTAGACTTTTGCATGTAATTGTTTCTTTTTCCTGTACAACAGGTTGCAGGTATACATATTGCGTCTTCAATAAACTTATGTTTCCCGAAAGAAAGAAATCTGTGCGTTATATAGGAGATATTGCACCATTACCTAGTACCAGAACAGGGATGAAGGGAAAATGCTAATTGGGGGAGAAAGTTAACACAGTATAAGCCACCTCTTTCTAACAAAGGATGTAGAAAAGGAAGCATACAGGATCAGCTGTGGTTCAAAGATTAGCAAACTGTTATGAATCAGATAAACTGTTTGATAAATTAAAGATGGAAAAACTATTGGGGATTGCAGCCAAAGATGAGCAGAAATAAAGGCCTCTCTTTCAGTAACTCTAAGCTTTCGAATTCATTGAATCCTTCATCAGAGAGTTAACCATGAGAGCTGAAGAAACAGCTTCTCAGCAACTGAGCAGATTGATGTGAGAAAACTCCATCGTAATATATTTAAAATTGAAGTCAAAATTAAAAAAAAAATTTAAGTTAAAATTCAAAGTAAGATGGTCAACATGTGAAAAGCTACGATTTACGTAGAAGTTATCTTACAATTAGTGGTTCCCAAGTAGTATGTGTAATGAACCAATTTTTATTCAATTTTATTTAATTACATGTAAATTTCGAAAATACTTTGCATTTTAACTTAAAAAAATTTACTTTAAATTTTAATTTACTTCAATTTTAAATATATTACGATGGAGTTTTTTCACATTATTCTGTTCAGTTGCTGACAAGCTGTTTTCTCAGCTCTCATGGTTAACTCTCCGATGAAGGATTAAATGAATTCGAAAGCTTAGAGTTACTGAAAGAGAGACTTTATTTCTACTCATCCTTGGCTGCAATTCCCAATAGTTTCTCCATCTTTAATTTAAGTCCTAACGTTGTACAGCCAGTATTTCTTCTAAAATATTTGATAAAGTTTCCAATTTCTTAGACTTGACGATTGTCTTCTGTCCAGAACTGGAATAAATAGGAGGAGACCATCAAAACGTAAGTGGTTCAATTTCTTTTGGTCTTTGTCCTTACTAAGAACGGTAGAAAAATTTATGATTTGGAATGTCCTAGAATAACTAAGTTGCCATCTTCAAGAGCATAAAGGATGGTAAACGCCATTCGTCAAATTCATATTTTCCATACTATTTAGTTGTGGAAATACGTATTCATCAGTATCCAGATCGATTTAGAAGGGACAAGAATTATTTTGTTCGATCCCGTAGCTTTCACGTTTGCTCCACACTTAATCGAGGGAATCTCCATTGATAACATGTGGAATTGGATTGATTTGTTGCACACTCTTGCAATTCTAAATTCAATTCTTTTAGCCTTCTTTTATCATTATTTTGTTTATTTTCCTTTTTTTTTACTGTTACTATTCTTTCTTAACACTAAAATATATTAATTTCTAACGAAAAGATTTCAATTACCTAGGAACCACGCCACATTTCTCCGAATCTAAATTAAAATTTTATTCTTCCCATTCATAAATAACTTGTTGAATACGAAGTAGAAAAACGAAAAAAAGCCTATTCTATTAATGCCGACCAATCTGTATGCAAACGAACCGAAAACCACGCCCGATACCACCGGTTACACATCCCTATTGGTAAGCGGACCACATGTATCACATCTTTTAATGAGACACTTGGTCTTGACAGTTTAAAATTTTATTTCCATAAGTAAACAGGCATCTTCTCTAACCGAACGATACTTCCGCGCCCGACAAAATGCATTTCGTCAATTCGATCAAAATGGAATCGGATCATTACGTGCCCTCGAACAGTCCGACATTTCCTCCCTATCAAGTGCATCACAACTTTTTGAGTTACCTGCCTTATCCGCGCAGTCCGACTCTGTATCAAAATTTCGATTCGCGCGACTATTTCGACCACCAGGACGCCCAAAATTTCGTTATCTATCAGAAAAATTTAATCGCAAGCGGGATCGAGAATATATTGGGAAATAGCGGACAATTATCCGATAATCTACGGTTCTGTCGATACCAAAGGCAATACGAGAATAACCAACAATGCGACGGTCATCATCAGGAAGCGATCAGGAACGATTTGGGGAATGGAAATTTGGAATTGAAATTTTTCGGAGGTCTTCCCCAAATGGAGGTGGGTTCATTCCAACAGGAATGGAATTGTTCGGGTGAAGATGAGGCTGTTCTAAGTGGTGAAGATGTGTTGCCGAAAAATTGCGAAGATGGGTATTGCATTCAAAATTCTATTCCCGTTTCAGGCAAATCGGATTTGTTGATGGGTAAGTTTGTGGTTAAAATGGAATAACAATTCATAAAGCATGCTTTACGATGACTTCTAACAATTTGGCTAATTTATGTAAGGCTATGCCTGGGAATTTGCTCGGAATTGAAGTTAGAGTAAAGACTTCAATAATGCGGTATATCTATCGTCCAAAGATTTTGGAGAACTTTGGTTTTCCTTGTGAGTAAGTCGAATTTTCTTGAACAAATTTCTGAGTGATGGTCTTAATCAATAAAGAAACTTGTGGTGTGCTCCAAATTTTTCCCTTTTCCATATTCGGTGTGGGTTAAACTCGTCTCATCATCTCAACCTGTTCTCACATTTTTCTTTTCAGAAAATCTATACTGAATTTCCCAAAAAAGAAAAACGATAGCTATCGCCATTTGCTTCGGTCTGAAAGCAAAGGAAATCATATCAAACATCAATCTATCTTCAACTTTGATCCGTTAAGTAACCAATTGAAATATCATCTCAGACCTACCTTTCTACATCTCGAATTGTCTACATAAGTGGAATAACAGTTTATAAAGCGTGTTTTACGATGATTTCTAATAATTTGGTCAATTTAAGTAAACGTTGGCGAGTCAAGAATGTTGAAATTTTGCTCAGAATTAAGGATGAGTGGGCGACAGTTACATTTTTTATGATAAGATATATCGCACAAGAGTTATGGAAAAATTCCATTTTCTTGTACCTCGGATCTCTTTTGGACAAGTTCTATTGTTTTAATTAATAAAACCAAATTGGTGAAATAAGTTAAAAAAATTTCCTTTTCCATATCGGGTGTGAGTTGACCTTTTTTCCATCATCTCAGCTTTGTTAGACATTCTTTTGCAATTTTACACCTTTTAAATTATTCTATCCAAAATTTGTATTAAAATATCAAAAGACTTTTCTATTTACTTTGCTCTAAAGGTAACGGGAAACATATTAAACATCAATCCATATCTTAGCGTTTGGTCTCTTAAGTAACTAATTGAAATGTCATCTCAGACTAACGTACAAATAATAATAACAATGTGTGAAGCAGGTTTTACGATGATTTCTAATAATTTGGGCAGTTAAAGTAAGGGTACATTGGAAAGTCGAGTATGCTAAGATTTCGCTCGGAATTGAAGATAAGTGTAGAACAATTAAAACTTCAATGGTAAGATTAGATTGTCCAACAATTTAGGAGAAATTTCATTTCTTTTGTAAGTTGGATGTTTTTGGACACGTTCCTTAATTGATAAAGCCAAATTGATTAAGTATGTTCCAACGTTTCCTTTTTCATATTGTAGATGTGGATTGATCCCTTTTCATAAACTAAGATATTCTTCTGACATTTTTTCCAATCTTGCACATTTCGGATCTTTTTCCCAATATTTACGTTAAAGTCGTCAAAGAAGACAGTAGATATATCTGCTTACGTTAGTCGAAAGATAACGAGGAACATGTTAAACATCAGTCGCTACCTTCGCGTTTGATTTGCCACGAAATGAATTGAAATATCATCTAAGACTACAATTTATAAAGTATATTTTACGATAATTTGTAATAATTTGGCCAATAAGTAAGTGTATGTTAGAAAATGGAAAGTTTTAAGATTTTGCTCAAAATTGAAGATGAGTGCAGAACAATTAAAATTTTAATGATAAGAGATATCGACCAAAAGTCTTAGAAGAGGAATTCCAATTCTCTTGTAAATCGAATTCATTTGGACACGTTCCTAATTGACGATCTTAATTAATAAAACCAAATTGATGATGCATGCTACATATCTTTCTTTTTCAAATTGTGGGTATGAATTGGACTTTTCTCATGAAGTAAGATCTTCGTGCGACTTTTCATGAACTAAGATATTCTTCTGACATTCTTACACACTTCAGATCTTTTTCCCAGCAATTACGTTAGAGTAGTCAAAGAAGACAGTACACATCTCTATTTGCGTTAGACTAAAGGTAACAGGAAATAAATTAAACATCAATCTCTAGTTTTGCGTTTGTTCTGCCACGTAATGAATTGAAATGTCATCTAAGACTACCTCTCTGTAATTGAAATGATGTAAAAGGAACAACAATTTATGAAGCATCTTTTACTATGATGTGTAACAATTTGGCTCATGAAAGTAAGGGTATGTTAGAAAGGCGAGTATGGTGGGATTTTAGTCATTGTCAGAACTGAAGATGACAGTAGTAAATACATTTTTTCAAACGAATCGATGGAGCTCTACTCCTTGGTAATGGTTGATTTAGGCAAACTTGAATGTAAATATTTACAAAATAAGGGTAAGTAATTCGATTTGTATTACAATATCAAATATAGTCTTTATGGGTTATTAGTAGATGTGGTCCAAAAGAACTAATTATAAGTGCCGTACAGATCTCCCAATATGTGCATTGTTTTTCACTTGTAATATGTTTCATAAGCCCCTACAGAGACTGATGGCGTCACACAAAAGTCCAATAAGTTTCAGCACCGTAAAGTATAAATGATATTTTTTACGCAGCATCATTAATCGATGCGTAACATGAATGTACATCATCCATCTTTGTGGAGGTACAGAAAATATGTTACAAAAGTTTTTCATAGTAAACATAACATATATTAATATTGAGAGTTGTGTATTGTTAGGCATTTTGGACCTATTTCTATAAATGCGACATATCTGATATCTAACTATCTACAATTCTAGATTATATCGGTAACCCTCATCCCATGATTGTTAATTAATCCGGGACCCATGTTAATCAATGTTATCAATATCTTCGACGGTATCTTACCCAACATGAAACTTGATTTATGAAATTCCACTCATGAATTATCTGGCTTTAATATCGGACTTATTACTTATCCTTGTAGGCCCCCACGGTCGGTGTCAATGACAGAAACTTCCCTTCGGGTTTACTATATGTCACAATATCAATATTTCTGAAGAAGCTGACAATATAGAAGACGAAACGTCGATATAAAGCATTATACGATACAAAATCCTAACTGAAGCACGTACTGTTTATTTTACTCGTTTTCGTAAGTAATGTTTTTGTAATCTTCCATGACCTTAAATTCTCCCTATCTCTTGGGTTGAATGCAATGCATTCATTAAGACAGAGTTGTTAACGTGACAGAAAAATTAGTTTTGTGAAAATCTGAAATTACTCGGCAACTAAAAGTTGTAAACGGTTTGGCGACGAGAGGCGTTAAGTTTATGAAAAATTACAATAAATTACCTGGCAAAATTCGAAAGAAGTTTCAACCAGAATTACTGCTTTTTCTTCTTTTCTTAATATAAACCAGGTTTACTAATTCTATTGATGCAGAATTTCACGCTTTCTTCCTACCATTCCAAATTGAGAATCAAATTAGATATCGGTCGATATTCTGGAACATATTTTCCTAAATAGAATACTTTCCCGAGATAAAAAGTAATCAACCACGACATATCTTTTAATGTCTTGGTCGTCGGATGAATTAAATTTGACGTTTCGGACACTAGTCTGCTTCCGTCCTCAAGAGCAACTCCTATTGCTAAAATATATTTTGATTTCTGGTGTTAATATGGCATATCCGATTGAGAAGATTTTTACATAACTTACCTAACAAACTTTACTTTTTCAAATACATACATTTCGCTGCTTAACGGATTGGCTATTCTATGCTGCATTGCATCTTTTATAATCTGATGGATGATTGATTTACTTATTAAATCAGTTGTTATTGTCATACAAGCTGCTTCCTTTATTTTTTACTTTGTTGTCTTTTCTTAAAATTTCACGATGCTGGTCTTGTCTCGTTGGAACCTATGATTTTTCCAGGAGTGTTGGACTATCTTGGACTACTCTACTTTCCCTGCTATTGGCAGTTTTCAATGTTCCTGTATTCTAATTTTGAGTGGTCTTCTAGTGTCTCCAATATAAACCTTTTCTCATTCACATGGCGACAATTAAATATCTAGAAAAATTAATGCGGATTTATTCATGATTTTAATTCAACTTGTATTTTCCTCTTGTTTCTTTGATTATAAAATCCTTCGATTAGGATATAAATTTCATTTAGTATATTGCAGAAATATGTACGGTTAGATTTTCGAACATTTCATCTTCTTCTGCAATTCACTTTTACTCCCTTCTGGAACGTCTAATTGTAACATGCGTTCATTAGCCCGGCACCAATTTGCTTCAGGTTTCCTATTTTTCTGTATTTGTTATAACTAGACCCCGGACAATTTAGGGAAGTTGATTCCCACCGATTACGTCAGCAACGTATATTTCAAGTACTCGATGATTAACCCGTCTGCATACCAATCCTCTCTGTATAGGTTTGGAAGCGGGCAATGCATTACCGGTAGGGATAGTTTTCTTATCAATAGACCCCGGAGAGTCTAGAGAGTTTGATAAGAAAACGATCGCTACAATTAATGAAAGGTGCGCCTCCAAATTTGTATGGTGGGGGTTAGTACAAAGACACGCTAATGCGATTCCTCGAGCCCTTGCTGACGTATTTGATGGAGTTTCACATCCCCAAAATTTACGGGGTCTAGTTATGACTTTTCGCTTTTTCTTACTTATTTCCCATATTTATTGTTGTAGCATTGTCGTCCAGGATCCTCAATTTCTTCTTTTCGTAATTCTCTTCGCTTCAGTTTCTATTTCAAAATTCATCTTAATAAATTCCCTGTCCGCCTGATGATAATGGAAATATTTTTTTGACTGAATCGTTAACCAATATTTCACCAAAATTCGGGGAAAATGGAATAATCTATAGGATGGAAGAAACAAATAGAAAGTTTTGTTTTCCTCATCTACCCAACGCCTAAATGATATGAGAAGATATTATTTGGAATTGCTCTATTTTTTCAAGAATGTTAAAATTCTGCTTGCACATGCTGTTGACATTTATTAGTTGTCGAAAATTGATATGAAGAAGAACGCTTTGAAGATTCCGTTTTTCTCCAGCTCACGTCAGTTTCTTAAAGCCCGTCTTCTCCATTTGGGAAACCAAATTTTATCGATACATTCCAAATTTCAGCAAAAAAGGAATCCATCAATTACAAAACAAAAAATAAAATCAATCGACAATTCTGTTCCCCTCTATTTGATAACAATTTTGTCTCCTCATTTTGGGAGACAAAGGAAATTAAAGTAATTTAAAATTACCTACGGTTATTTACCGTCATTATTTTATTATTTTTATATTTTTTATTCTCTTTCCCTACCTCTACATGCAGGTAGCCTATTTCAATCTAATTACTTTTATACCCGTAAATATGTTTGGTGCAACCACATGCACACATGTATACGTACACATATTATAGTGCACTACGTTCACATAATTAAACGTATATCCACATATACACGAACGTAATGAAATACGAGAGCATCTTAGTATTAAAATCTGTTTATTTAAAACAAGTTCTTTATAGTATTTATTATACAAACATCGGTGAAGATCAAAGGAGACGACCGCCTCAATTTCACAACACGTAATTCCATCTGAATTCTAATTTTTTCCGGCATTTTCATTTAGATTAAATAACGTCACCGCGCGCGCGGTGCCCCGAATACGCATCAGCGGGAAAATCCTGATTTCATCGCAATAATTTAGCATAATCTACTAATTACTCGAGAGGATTGCATCGGGGAGAAACAGGAATGAAATTAGCGGCGGTCGTTTAATTTAGTTTAGGTGGTAGGACTGTGAGTCGGACAGAAATTAGATACGAAAGGAAAATGGACATTTATATATCAAATTTGATTTAATTCTATTTCTAACGGAATGTTTCTGATGTCCTTTTCCTTTTTGTAATGTTGCTAACACATCTGTATTTTAATTTTCAAAATTTTCATTTTGTAAATCGAACTTAGGTGCAAGTGACAACTTCGATATCAAGCTGTCAATGTCAAATCATTTTTTAAATTTATTTTTATTCGATCGTCAGATGGCGGTTAAATTGATAAAACGAACACAAAGATATCTCAAATTAGATTGGAACGTTGAACTATAATTTCATTTGGTTAGTAAAACTGATTAAGAAGAAGTTAACATCAAATAACTCCATTCACCGGCTTTTCGAAAAGCACGTACTATTGCGGCAACAAAAATCAGTACAAGTCTTATAGGCTATTTTGACTGTTTTTGAGCAGCATAAATCAGTCGTTTGTCATGTTGATATCAATTTTCATGTATATCTTGTTTCAAAAATAGAGAGGCGAATTTCTGAACGAACCCTAAGCCCAAATTAAGCCACAATAGAAAATCTGGAATAAAATTTACAGGGCAAATTAAAGCGATAGTCAGATCAGCAAATGGAAAACAGGAAAATATAATAAACACTACAATAGCTAGCGGTAATAACCAAATGTCAATACATTTGACAGAATTACGTACACATTTGGTGCTGCTTTCGACCAATCAGAATTTACTATAAAAGTGGTGTGTTCAGAAATTTGTCTCTCTATTTTTGAAACAGGGTATAGCCATTTATTATGATTTATGTCAGGGATATAGCTTTTGGACCCTTCAAATCTATTACCTAATCTTCTTATGGACCATTCTTGCCCAAATAAGGTAATCACTTGTACTTTTTCCACCAGCACTTAAATGCAGTACAATGATATACATATGTCAATAATGATTTCAACCTGAAATAACATTTGACAAGGCAAAATCAAATTTAAACTAAATTATCTTAAATATCCGATTTGTTGTTGCCGCAATAGTACTTATTTCTGACATCATTCCTTTCACTCCTGTATAATTATTTTATTACGTAAACTTTGATAATTTGCTCTTACAAAAATTTACATGCCAATTTTAGTTCTGTTTGCTTACTAAAACTGTCATTTTGTAAGCAGAAGTTAGACGCAAGCGGGAACTTTGTTATCCAGCTGTCAATGTCAAATTATTAATATTATGCATTATTTTCTATTTGTTCTGTCGTCGGCAAATGAATCAAATCAATAAAACGAAAACAAGCATAGCCCGAAATAGAGGGAACATCGCCGATTAATTTAATTTCGTTAGTAAAACTGATATATAGAGAGGTTAGTCCACGACCAACTCGCCCACATTTAAATGTCAACTTAACTGTGTAATTTATGTTGACAGTAATAGTTTCTGATGCCATTTCTTTCTCATCTCTACACTTGTATTATGTAAAGTTTTAAATTGACTGACTTAGCTTGCTTAGAGAGTAGAGTCCCAGTAAACATTTTTTAAATTTCGCCGATAGTTTAAGTTGGTAGTTCCGGTATCAGTGAATTTATTTGCATGCATTGTGCTAGAAATTGATGAGTATGTTTACTATTGCCGGAACGACCAACTTAAACTATCCGAGAAATTTAAAAATGTTTACTGAGGTAGAACTGTCATGTAGTATGTAAAGAAGTTAAGTCACAACAACTTGCTTATATTTTATAGAAGCGTAATTTATATTTACACTAGCTAACCTAAGTATTTTTTGTCACGTGGTTGTCAGTTGAATTTGCTTACTCTGTATATAGCCACTATGAATCAATTCATCACGTCTATTTCAAAGAAGATAAATCTCAAATTCCACGTAACAAAATTATGGTGAAAGAGGAAAGAAATTGCTCCTTATGCAGCATAAGCAAATTCAACTAACAACCACGTGACCAAAAGACTTAAGTTGGGAACACTGGTATATTGATGGTGGTGGTTATCAATGTTGAAAACATATACAGTATGTCAAATATATTCAAGAAAGCGTAATGCTAAATCGAAGAAATGGCTCAACAGATATAAATAAAACTAAAATGTCGCCAACTGGAGAAAGTTAAAGATTTTCTAGGTAGGGATATTTTACTACCAACTACCTTCAGTTGAATTTGCCCACGCTTTTGTTTTTTAACATTTTATACTCTGTTTTGTATGTGTTTCATTTTTGTGGTTAAATGGTAAGAAACATCTCACTACTGCCAACTAAAAATTTCAGATCAAGTGATGGATTCTCCCGGCTCTTCACTCTGGACTTCTCTATCTATGAGAAAGTATAATTCCTCGTTTCATTTCGTTTTTCCTTTCTTGTATTTCATATCTATTTTATTGATTTGATAAATACCTCAAATAGAATCGAAATGTTCGAGTAATTTATTTTGATTAATAAAACTCGCAAGAAATAAAATTTCTTCTTCTCATCTTCCTCAATTTTATTATCCCAATTTAATAAGAAAATCCTAAAATTTCCCTATGGACCTCACACGGTGATCTCATCTAAATTATCGAAGAAAACATAATCCCCATGGTATTAAAAGAGATTCACTTCCACGTTTCGCGTTACAAAACACAAAAAGGTCGTCGTAGGATCGTTCGTCATGGCCAATTTGCTCTGCATTTCTTGTCACTTCTCGAGTCGGTGCCAAAACGATCCCTCGGGCGCGCTGCTAATTCCTGGACGATCTTTGTTTTTACAGGACGTTTGATTTATGACAGGTAGGAGTGACGGTCGTGGATGATTTAGAACGTCGTCCCTTGTATACGTATGCGTTTTATGCATGGGATGACAGTGTTGTAAAAGACGCTTCTGAATTTTCATGTTCGAGTGCGTAAAAGATGGAGCGAGAGAGAGAGGAAGGCGGATGAAAAATGGGGTAACACGATGATTCATTCGTAGGCGAACTCTCTGTTAAGATCCGTTTCAGGATACCAGTTGCGTTGTTAGAGAGTTCTTGTCGGACATGTGTCATGCGTGTATGATGTTTTATTTACTATTTGCACGCTCGGCTTAGTTACATGGAGGTCGTCGTCTTCGGGGAAAAAAATCGTTTTAATTACAATTTTATGGAGTATAACATTGTAATGGTGCATGTCCTAATGGGGACTTTGTTTCGCTAAAAATCCATTTAAGGAAGCGTTTCGTACATATTTTGTTACTAAATTCTTAATCACGCTGTGTATGCACAAACAACATTGAACAAGAACGGGATATATTTTATACATAATTTTTTTATGCTACTACAGATTAGTAATGTGCAACTGTCCTTAAAAAAACACGAAAAAGTGTCCCTGCACCACAAAAAATACTGTGAGTAATACGTTGACCATGTTGGACGAAAAAAGGTGTAATAAAAACAATGTTCTGGTTGGAAGCAGTGATAATAAATTAGAGCTCATAACGAACTGATGATACATTAACAGTTTCTGTTCGCACCCACACAATCATTTAATCTTGTATGTCCAAAATATCTTCTTCTCTTCCTTCATAACACACAGATGAGGATCGTCATGAAACTTTCCATAACTTTATTAAAGTTTTCAGGAGATATAGATTGAATGAAGTGAAATAAAATTGCCTAAAAATTAATTGCCCTTTTGCATCTTTTCCCTATTAATTAAAACGAATTTGTTTAATTTTTTATTTTTTACTTCTTCATTTATTATAGGTACCTAAATTATCATAGATTGGACCGATAAGATATAGAAGTGTGTATAAATTGGCGAAAAAGCTACACGAATTAAATACATAAATGTCGAATTTTGAGATTTGTGTTTTTGATAGAAGTCATTCGAATACAATCTTATTGTTCTACAATGTTGCAAGAAATATGTCTTTCGTGAAAGTGTGTCAATGAAGAAATGGTAAAAACATAATTGGAAGTCAAAAAGTAGACGTTTATCAACAAATAGTATCAAAAATTCTTCTTTACTCTAAATTGCAGCTATCTCTATCTACAGATATCGAACAATAATGCTTATTTGTGGAATAAAAGTCCTAACTTCTTGAACTTTGTGAAGACAGCAATATTTTGATGTTGAGATTTTCGACTCAGAATTTCATAAGGGGTTATGTCAGGTGTAGCTTTTTTGCCAATTTATACGCACCCGATATACATACATATGTATACAATTTTGTTGAAGTTTTTTAATGAACCAGCCAACCCTAAAATGACTTTTTGCATTTGCTGTCTTTGGTAACGGAAACCTTTTTATAGCTTCAACCTTTTCTGGATTGGATTTGACGCAATCTGAAGTGCCTACGTGTCCTAGAAATATTGGGTTACTAGCTGAACTTTTCGTCCTGCCTCCCTTAATTTTTGGAAAACTTTTCTTATGGTTAGAAAAGTAGTTTCAATTACGAAAAAGAAGTAGATTTATGTGAGAGTTATGTTAGATTTTATTTTTCTACTTCTTCTTCGTACTTTTGTTGTGTTTGTTTGTGCTTCCAAGCTGGTCATCTATATAAACTAAACAAGTTTTAGGTCTTTTAATGCATCGTGCATGGCCTCTGGAAAATTGTAGGGGCATTTTTGAAACAAAAAAGTATTCTGGTAAATTCATAGTGTCCGTTTTCGACACTAAATTCGGTTTTAGGGATAGAATCAGGTCTGAGCTTATCTATCTCATGAAAACCAGAAGTTAAATCTGAAGTTGTAATGTAGTTGCAACGTCCAAGTCTGTGGAGAATCTGTAATGTTGGGTAAAGGATACCTATCGCCGATTGTTTTTTCATTTAATTTTCAATCTATTAGTATACACCATTTTTGTTTTCCACTAGCGTCCATTTTCTTTTGGAGACGACGAGGATATGAGAGCTTTATGGGAATTGGCTAGGTGTTATCGTGTCGTCATTTAACATTTTATTTGTTAGTATCTGTACTTGGTTTGATTAGTCAATGCCATTGTTTCAAATAAATTTGTTAATTCTTCAATCTTGGAAACGTAAAATGAATCAAATTGTTCGGAATACTTGTAGTCGCGTGAAGAAGGGATAATAAAAAGGAAAGAATGGAATGTTTGTCTTACTTGCTCTTTTTGGAGGTTCAAAGATTTAATCGATCTGTTATATTTCTCAAATCTTCGGAGTCGTGGTACGTAGAAAGCGACTAGTTGAAACTAACGTCTTTGGGAGATTTTCTATCCCACTTACTGCGCCAATTTTGTTGAAGCTCCTTGATTCAGCTTTTTTTTTAAACTCGAGATTTCACAACGAATGATTAATTCGAAATACACCCGGTCTTAAAACTACGCAATGAAATACAGCGACATGGTGACAATACTATAACTTAACTTACTGCAATTATAACTTCTTATATTTATAGAACATCTTAATGACAGATTAATAGTGGTTATCATCATGTATTAGTTATATACAATGCACATTTGTTTACAGAAAATATATATTATAATTATAAGAGTCGGGAAATGCGCGTTTTTATTACATATTAGATATAATCTTAATTTCCGCCACACCTCATTTGGAAAACATTCCAAATACTTTTCTTCACGACGAATTGGTGTTAATTCAATGACAAAACAAAATTGTTATATGTCCTACCAGGGATTTAATTATATTCCCTTCTTGCCATGAAAATAATTTATTCCACAGGAACATGTAACAAGAAATTCACTTCGGTATCAAAGGCCCCCATTGCTGCGATATATACAATGCGATATTCATTTATATATAAATAAAGAGCTAATATATTCTACTTGCTGCCACAATCGTCAGTATTGCTTGTTCTCTACACCTCTTCTCACACGGGTGACCCAATTTGAAGCTACACGTCGGCGTGCCCAGTTTACATTTGAGGCCCCTAAGGAGCCAACTCATTGTTCATTTCGAGACATTGGGTTATCGATTGGTTTGCAAATAGACGTGCTTTAAAATATAACAACATTGTATGCCTAGTACGCGCTGTTTCATAATGGAGAGGGGCGAGAGTAGCGGGTGTCGAAAAAAGAGACAACTTCCATCTTTTTTCTATCAGAAGGTATGGCCATAGTGAGACAGCAAACCTTCATCTTTGTATTTTACAATTTATTTTTCGTTGCTTACAATTGCTATCCGTTTTACAACTAAGTCATGTGAGCTCAGTAGAATACCAAAAATTTTGCTTTATGTGCTTTTCTTTTAATTTCCCTAAACGCCACTTGCTTGACTATTTTTACAATCTCATCGGTTGTGTTTCTTCCTCCTTCTGATTGCTTCCAAATTGATAATTGTATTAGGTCAAAATAGTTTATTTAAGATTTGCGAAAGATTTGCTATATTCTCATTCCACATTTTCGTATGTAATTGATTTACCACCACAATTTCCTTTCAGATACGAGACAATCTGAATGTAGCAACAAACCGAGGAAAGAAAGAACGGCGTTTACGAAGAGTCAGATTAAAGAATTGGAAACAGAGTTCACCCATTCGAATTACCTGACGAGATTGCGTAGATACGAAATTGCTGTAGCTTTAGACTTGACAGAAAGACAGGTGAGCGTTTGTAAAGTACCATGTTTTCATTTTCTTTCAATTGGCAGCATGTATTTGCAATTTCACTTCGGTAAAAATTGCAATTACAAACTTAACTTGTCGCGTGGTCCGCAGCGGACATCCTCGTAAAAAACAACCTTTAATATTCATATTTTACTCAAATTTATATATCAAGAAATCCTATTACTGGTTTTAGACATGTTTTAAGCTACTCCAGGGCAAAAACGAGGAAGAAGAAGAATTGTCACTAATACAGCAGTGATTATATATATTACACCGGGTGATCCAAAGCGGTTGAAAACCACTAATTTTTCACAAAAAAGAGACGTTGTCGCTGCTAATTATTTCTATTGTTTATCTTAAACGAACGCAACCCAGTAAACATTTTTTAAATTTTGCGGACAGTTTAAGTTGGCAGTTCCGGCAATAGCGGACATACTCCCCAATTTTTAAGCACAATCCATGCGATTATGTTCAGTATTACCGGAAGTGCCAACGTAAACTATCCGCGAAATTTAAAAAATCTTTACTGGGAATGGTCTGAAAATATTTTAGATTAAAATATTTTTCCAATTTAATTGTTACGATTTAATCAGCATGGCCAACATTATAACAAAATTAGTGACATTATCAATCATTTTGTAAACATTAATTGAATTTTACAAACCTGTTGAGAATAGGTAATAGATTGTAAATAAAAGTATCTCATTTACAATTATATTGCGCATATCCATGTGATTTTTATGAATTGGGGATAAGTTGAATTTGGCGACCTAGTTTCTAGTGAATTTTGTATTTTATGCGTGGCAACGCTGGCAAAATTATATTGTCATAATGACAAACGCTATGGATACAAAATGTATGCATTTTTAAAAAACATTAATTGAATATTGCAACAAACCATTTAATCTTCAATTAAACTTTTACTTATATAGTAATTTCTTTTATTAATATGCCTGCTTCCCCTTCAAAAAAGTTACAGTACACCATGTTACTGATTAACTTAATTGTTGCCAACCTAACAAATATTTAGTAAGGAGGGAAATTCAATCTGTCCTCGAGAATTAGGCTTTCGCAGTTACAAAACTACTTTCAAGCTTGATACAGAGTGATTTTAATGCAAAATTTTTAATGACTAATCGCACTGTATAAAGTTTGGGAGCAGTTTATAAATACAAAATCTTAATTAGGCAGTTACGAGTTGAGAAAGAGGTTTGGAAAACAGTGAATTAGAAAGTATAAGCAAGCAAAAACGCAAATTAAAGGATTCTGAAATCCAAAGGGAATTATTAATCCACAGAAAATCAGATCATTTTATTCTAAAATAATACAGTTGAACTATTTCAAAATTCCCGACTTGAAAGACTATTACGTGAGCAGATGAATTGCACATACCTTCAGTAATTGCCTAATTTGGTAATTTGGCAATAAGGTAATGAACAATTCTCGTCTGAAAACTATTACTACCCGTACAAACACACGTCCATTCATTGCATTACATACACCTCATTGACGAACTGCAATGAAAGCGAAACCGAAATTGTTGTTCGTAGTTAATTCAATGCGATTTCTGCCTCTAACTGACACATGCGACTGTCCTTACTAAGCTATGTAGTAAGTCGTCGCATGATTCTCGATTTGTATGTATTTGAATAAACGGCAGTGCCTTTGTACGGGTACTAGTTATTTTATAGGCAAGAATTGTCGATCATCTTATTACAAAATTAGATACTTACAATAAGTGTGCGAAATTTATGTACGCCAAGTTGAAATGAACACTTACCACCTAACATAACTCCTTGCATTTTGATGAAATTAAAAAGGCCGCGTTTCTCAGGTTAAGGTGTGGTTTCAAAATAGAAGGATGAAATGGAAAAGGACGAAGGGGTTCGATAAATCAACGCAGAAGAAATCGAAGAAGAAGACGTAAACAGCTACCATAACCATCTACCGTATCTAATTGTAATTTCAAAGGCTTTCACGATCAATACATCCAGTTGTATAGGATAAGCTTTTGGAATCGATAATGGATTGCCATTCTGCGTGACAATTAAAATTAAGATCGAAAGATTGTACATTGCACTTTTAAGATAGTAATACTGACAAAAACAACTTGTAGATATAATAAAATTGTTTTCTTTTAACTATTCGATCCTGTATTACATCGTTCTTTAACCCTTTCCTTGTTCGTGTTTATTTTCTATATACATACATGCATATGTAAATTCTTGATTCATAAGGTAAGTGGGGAAATAGAATAACATAACGAAAATCGTTTGTTTTAAATCTTCTTTGATATTCCTCACATGCAAGTTTCTGAAAATCTGCTTTTAGAAAAGTGTGAAAAAAATTTTTCAAAGTTTGCTTTTTCTTTGGTCCTTCTAAATAGATTCATAAGCAGACTGTTTACATTTTATGAATTAAAGACTCAAATACTACAGATTTATGGTGCATCTAGAATATACGATGATTTTCATTCTTAAATGCAGTCACGTAATATCCTGAAGATATACTTTTAAAAGTGGGGTATCGTTTTATACCTTTTTGTCAAACCTAGATATATTCTGGAGAATAGAATCTGGAACTGAGATGAATGTTGGAAATATTAATCCGAAGTCGAGAAAAGAGGATGATTAGGACAATACACTTTCGATCATTTCTATGAGTGATGAAGGGCAATCGTTTCGGATAAAAGTCAGGGATCATTAGGATTGACTTCTTGCTTCGAAAAGGAACACATTACTAAAAATGAAAAAATTAAGTAGGAGATGAGAACAAGTGAATAAAAGAGATAGGAGGAGATCAAGTCGGATCTGGGAGGATGATTTCCACCTGATGAAAAGTAACGTTTGATGGGAGGAGGATAAGGAGCTGCTATGGATAGGAAAAGGTGGAAGGATTTGGCAAAAGGGAAACGTCGATCCTTACTTAACAATCTTATGCTTAACGGCAAATAAGCTCAACGTTGAAGTGAAGTGGAGGCAAGAAACGAAGTACCCCAGAAGAGTTAGGGGAGTTACACGAGGGGATAGAATGAGGAATACACAAATATGACTAGCAGATTTATTAAGGGTGGAGGCTACAATTGTATTGAAATTTGAAACTATCACTAAACTAATAACTCGGTGGAAAACGTCGGCATCTCCACTCAGTACAAAGGTGTTAGCTGATTATGTGTTTATTCCAAGCTATTAGAATCTATTGAAACTGCTTGTAGCCTGTAACAAGACTGGTATCTACATACATAATTTCCTTATTTGTGTGTTCCTCTTTTTGTCTATCCAGAGCTTTTTGAAGCCCACTGATGGGCTAGAAAGCTGAAAATTGGCATGCATATAGTAAAACGCCTAGGTCAAATCCCAACATATTCGGATTTTTGATTTTTGGCCTGTGGGCGGGGAATTAAGACGAAAAAGGGGCGTGGCAAAATTCAATTTTTTAACATTTTAGCTTATATTTTCTTTTTCTTCCTGCCTGGCAGGGACAGGTTTAACAGCTAGTGTGCGATAAAGTGGGTGGTGTCGAGGTGAATTTAAACACATCTTCGAATGCGAGGTTGCGGGTGAATATGCGACAAGTACGCTTTTAAAATTTCAATACAATTCTTGCCCAGCGTGCCAAGGAGTTCACGTCCTGCTGTGGTAGGAACTTTTGCAGAAAATGGAGAGCACAAGACCAGTAAAGCATGAAAGCTGGGGAAATACAAAATAAAGGGATTGGAGCGACCACGGAAGACTTGAGATGCGGTGAAGAGAAATATTTGAGGAAGGACACAGTACATAGAGTAAAGGCGAAGATCAAAAAAGACTGGACTAAATATGTGTATCACAGAGATTCATACACCACCACGATTATTTGATAAAAGTGGGCTGATTATATATACAAAATATATTTCCAATTCAAATCTTTTTCTGTCCATTCTAGTACCGATGTCATTCTTATCACTAGAGTTTGATAAAAGCGTGGATGACGTGTTAGCATTAAGTGGTCTAAACCGGTCTTTGTCTCCACTTACTAAAGTCATTAGATATATAAAATACCGCAATTATCGGCCATTTTGGGGCAAAAACTTGGCGGAAATTTAAAATGTAAAAGAAGCAATACATGACTAATTCTCTAATAATTTGTTCTTTGATATGAAATGAATAAGGCAGAGATATTGGAAATATGGATAGAAATTTTCTGAGTAGCATTAATGTGGGAAATATAACCCAGAATAACCCAGTAAACTGTTTTTAAATCTCGCGGCTAGTTTAGGTTGGCAGTTCCGGCAATAGCGAACATATTCGTATGGATGTTCACTATTGCCTATATTAAACTGTCCGCGAAATTTAAAAAATATTTATTGGAAAGGTACACATATTTATTTTAAACTTATTACATTATTCTTATAACTACATATAACTATTGTAATGGAGACGGCTGGTAAAGGTTTAATAAGTTAAATTCCAGTCGGAATTATAAATCTCAACCACACAGGCGTGAAACAAACTGCAAAAGCATAGGTTAATTTTACATTTTATCGTATTCGACGAAATATTTTGGTAGAAACTAGAGAAGCCGCCATCTTGGGGCAAAAATATTGCTTTCTCTTTGTAACACATTGACCTCATAAATTGCGGTACTTTACATATCTAGTGACTTTACCACTTACGTGCAAAACGCGACATTCAAATTCGGAGAAGTAAGGGCGTCAGTCCGGTTTACACTATTTAATGATAACATGTCATTCACCCTTTTATCAAGCCTTACTTATCACTCAGTTCTCTTTGATTTATCGCCAAAATCAATTACCTTAGATATTATTTCAATTCGCTATAAGTATTCTAAGTGAATAAAATTAATTGGATAGAATCTTATTAAATGTTGCTTACATAAATGTGGGTATATAATATACGGGAAATGGCGATTACAATTAAATTTTATACAATTTTATATTACAAGTTACCTTGAATTAGGCAATAAAATGAAGAGTTTCAAAATAAAAACTCTTTAAAATGTTAAAAGCCAAGTATTAATAGAATACAATAAATTACGAAATTTAGTGAGAATAACTTCGAATGTATATGCATATTATAATAAATAATAATAAATTAGAAAATTAATTGATAATTACGTTAAATCTGCTGCAAATTGTATGCATCACTTCAAGGTGAAAATGTGTACCAAATAGAGCCAATTTTGTTGTATAAAAAGAAAGAAATATGAATCAATAACTGAAAACGGCTTTAAGAGAATATAATAAATTACAAAATTTAGTGAGAATTACTTTAAATGTTTATGCAAATGTTTGCATCACTTTAAGATCGAAATCTGTCCCAGATTGGGTCAACTTTCTTTTGTAAGAAAAATAACGATAAATAACTAAAATCTATATCAGGTCAAGCCAATTTCCTTTTTTAAAAAATAAACATAGTTAAGTGATAATTACATTAAATTTGCCTGTAAATTGTTTGCATTATTTCAAGGTCGACTGTGTAGCAAATGAGGCTAATTTCGTTTTATAAAAGAAAATAACCATATATAACTGATAAAGAAGGGATTCCCAAACCGCACACACCGATTTCGATGAAACTTGGTAATTATGTAGGACTGGTAGGACTATTAACGCATTTGAAGGGGTGAAAACGCCCCTGAAAATTGGCCTGCTTTTCGTTTTTCCCAATTACTCTGGAATTGTTTCAACAAAAAATATTCAAACATATGACCATATAGAACCTCAAGAGGACTATTGAAATATGTCAGAATCGGCAACACTTATTCTTAAAAATATCACCCCCACCGAGTTGTGGAAACGTCGACTTCGTTGAAACTTGGTAATTCTGTAGATTCTTCTTCTCCTTCTTCGTCATTATAATATATAATTTGCTTGTTCATCGGTGGGTTGATGCCTCTATAGAACATTGCCTCTCCATCGTTTACGTGGTCGGCCGATATTTCTTCTTCCGTTTGGTAATTTGTCTCTTGCTATCTTGACCAGTCTAGTATCCTCCATTCTGCTTATTTGATCGTTCCACCCTTTTTTCCGGTTGGGAATCCACTCATTTATTCCCTATATATTATATCTTCTTCTGATTTCTTCATTCCTTATTCGATCTCTAAGTGTATTTCCCGTCATTCTTCTCAATATTCTCATCTCTGCCGTTTCTAGTAGCCTCGGTGTTTTGGTTGTATCGGATCTGCTGTCTGAAGTGTACGTCATTACTGGTCTCATAGTGGCTTTATAAATTCTTGTTTTCGTATTAATGTCGATGTGTCGGTTTTACCATATGGTGTCACTGAGGCATCTTGCCATCTTATTAGCCTTCTGTACTTGATCTCTGACTTCTTTTTTACATCTCCATAATTGGATAGTGTAACACCCAGATACTTTACAACCATTACTTGCTCAATACTGACGCCATCAATTTCTAATTTGAATCTAGTTGGTTCCTTACTAATTACAATTGTTTGGGTTTTCTTAGTTGATATTATCATATTAAATTCCTTCGCCTTTGTGTTGAACCTGTGAACTAGTCTTTGTAAGCTATCCTCATCATGGGCTATCAATATTGTATCGTCCGCGTAACAGAGCAGTTTGATTTCTTCGTTCCCCATTCCGTATCCTCCTCCTAGATTGACACTTTTGATGATTTCGTCCATAATTAAGTTGAATAGCATGGGACTTAATGAATCGTCCTGCCTTATTCCGTCGCCCGCGTCTGTTCTGACTTCCATCTCGTTGTTTCGATAGATGTTCTCAATTGTTTTTATAATACCCAAGGGGATTTCTCTATTATACAAAAGATGAATTATATCTTTGAGTCTCATTCTATCGAACGCCTTTCTTTAGGTCGACCAAACACATAAATGCCGGCCTATTATACTCTAACGCTTGATTGAACTATGTAAAAGTCCTGTTTCTGTTTCCGCCAGTAACGCCTATAAAGGGGCGAAAAGCTCGCCCAAGGATGGAACCGTTTTTGTCAATTACTCTGCAATTGTTGCAAGAAGAAAATATTCGTGATCGATCAATTCGTAGTCCCACTTCCGAGGATGCTATCCAGCGCTGGGTCTCATACGGATCAAAATATCAAGTAGAAATGAAGGCCGCATCGAAGAGGAGCGGGAGGCTTATGGAGAAATCCAGCCTCAGAAGAGATTGCTGATCTTTGAAAATAGAATTACAAAATTTAGTAAGAATTGTTATAAATGTTTATGCAAATAGTTTGCACCACTTTAAGATGGAAATCTGTACCGGCTCGGCCTAATTTCCTTTTGTAAGAAAAATAATAAATAGCCGAAAACGGCGTTAATGGAATACAATGAATTACAAAATTAGGTGATAATTATGTTGTTATGTATCTGCAAATTGTTTGTATTACTTCAAGGTCCAAACGCATACCACATCGGGCCAATTTCCTTCTCTAAAGAGAATATATCAACCACCAACTGAAAACGGTATCAAGGAAATGTAATAAATTACAGAATTAATTGATAAGTCCGTTAAATCTGTCTGCAAATTGTTTGCCTTTATTCAAGGTCGAAATGTGTACTAAACCGGGCTAATTTGTAAAAGAAAAATAAATAACTCAATAAATAACTCAAAATGGCGTTAATACAATGTAATATTTTACAAAAGTTAGGTGATAATCACGTTAAATCTTTAAGCAAATTGTTTGTAGTAGTTCAAGGTCGAAATGTGTAGGGCATGGGAGCATTTAATTTTATAAAAACTAAGTTCATGAAAACAATTGTTCTTAGCTTCGTCGTATTAAATTTTGCTCTACATTAGATTCTCTGAAGTAATATTCCGCTTCCGTATTAAATAAAAGGCAATCATTAAATCATCTCGAAAGCGCGTCACTGTGAATTGCGCGTCATATCAGAGTTTAGTAACAGTAACAGCTTATAAGTTGGCGCTCCTGATTTGATTTTCCAATTATGTCAAATATGCAACTAATATAAGCGCTGTGAGGTTTCGATTGATTTCTGTGTGATATGTATTTTGCGGAATAGTGAATCAAATTCTTCGAATAAAAATGTGCGGGGGTTTTACGTGCTCCAAGAACGCTCTCATAGCGTTAAACGTTCTTTATATCGTAAGTAAAATCGCTCAAAATAAAAATACGTTCATCTTCGTAAAAAAATCGACATGATTTCAGGTTGTCGCCTTCGTCTTAATAAGTGTCGCTGTTTATGGACGGGCGGCCTCCTTAGTAGTAACCAATCTACCCATCGTCAGCGGCATTTTAGCGTGCGGCGTGATACTAATTTTGATCTCTTTATTAGGACTAGTCGGAGCTGTCAAACATCATCAAGTTATGTTGTTTTTCGTATCCTTTTCCAAGATTTGGGGTTTAATCGAATAGGGGAGGGTACCGTAGTTATATCTTAGTACTGTGCAGGATTATCTCCACTTAATCGGAGATGTTCATATTTTCTTAGCAGGGTGGTTTGTATTTGCTGTGATCATTCCCTTGATACATAATATCGTATCCTATGTGATACTGTTGACTGTCAAAGGGATTGAACACACATAGTCGTCGCAACTTTGTTTGTAGTTGTCATATGTACCTATATTGTGCCCAGTAATTGTTGTTTGAGATCGAGTACCACTAGACTGATACTTCATTACTTAACAATATTACAACTTGGAAAGTATAAGTCTGTGTTTCGGGAACTAACGTACAATGTAACAGTAGTGTAATATATATGAAGCACTTTGCAAGTTCGACTGTTTCATGACCTGAAAACCACCCTGAAACACAGGTTTGCCAAGTTATAGAATGATAAAGACAAACAGAAAGGATTTTAGGAGAAAAAAATAATAACGCAATTGCTTTGATTATTATCCTTAATATTTATTTTACAGTACATGGTAATTTTATTTTTACTATTTTTGATACAATTTTCTGTGGCATGTGCATGTCTGGGGGTCAATATGAAGCAACAAGAACAACTAGCAGAACAGGTGAGTTTATATTAATTTTTTTATGAACCCCTTTCAGAATATTACATCATAAGATATAGTAAAACCTCTACTTTCTGTCACTTTTTAAAAGCGGTCACCCCCTACAAACGGCTAATATTAAAATTCACGGGGAACTATCGTGTATGTATAAATTGGCGAAAAACTACACGTGACGTAACCGTTTATGAAATTCTGAATAAAAAATCTCAACATCAAAATATTGTACTTCATGCGTCTTCACATGGTTCTAAAAGATGGGACTTTAATTCCACAAATAAGCGTTATTGTTCAATATCTGTTGATAGAGATAGCTGCAATTTAGAGTAAAGAAGAATTTTTGATACTATTTGTTGGTAAACGTTTTTCTGTTGACTTCCAATTATATTTTTTACATTTCTTCATTAACATACTTTCACAAAAAGAATTGGTGTGCGTGGTTTACCCGCGTCTAAAATGAATACTTCCACTCGCACATCATACTCTCTCTGTCTCTCCTTCTGTTTCAGACGAAGCAAGCACGCACGTATCCTTTCTCTCGCTCGCACATCATACTGTGTCTTTTGTTGTCTTTGTCTTTCACAGGAAGCTAGCGTCTGGCTCCGCCCAAATTTAACGCTCTTACGCTTACGCTCGAGCCTATCCGGTATCCCTTAAGAAATATTCACTTCAAAAACACATCTTGCAACGACTACTCGAATGCGATTTCTATCAATAACATTACTCTCAATTATAACTATTACAGCAGTATGCAGGTGCGATGTTGTCAAATGTATGTTGCTTTCAAGTGCTTAAAAACATATGAAGTATGATACAACACTTTAAGAGTTAAGATTTTGGATTCAAAACCGAACGAAGGATGTCTCTGCGTGTGGCTTCTCCGTCATTTTATATACACCTGTATATGGAAATTCTCGTTACTGATCCTCCAAATAACGGTACCTCTATAAATCGGTCACGGTCACATTAATCAAAATATTCCAGTAAAACCGAAAGTAATTTTACCTCTTATTACCGATCATAAAATTGCATGAGAAACCTTATTTATGACAATGCAAATCTTATTAAAGCTAGACTTCCTGTTAATCCTATCTAAGGATTACGTTATGGTAAATAGGTAATTGCATATTAATAGGGTTCAATTTTTGGTGATTTGAAAGTAGGAGCTTATTTTTCTTGCTATTTATTCCAAATTACATTTCGGTTCCGATTGTGGTACTATTATCATGTCGGTCACATTTAGTTTTGTACATTTTATACTATTTTTATTCTGAATATAAAAAATTGAATAGCAGTTACCTCCCTATTTCGGTCTATATTGCTGCAAATACGTGTGACCATCATTGAGAGGTTCTACTGTTTGATGGAACGTGTTTCAACTTTCTCATTTGACTTGTTAGTAGCGGAAATATATTAGAATCCAGCGCGTATAGGAGCTATCATAGAGACGAAAAAATTAACATAATGTTGAAATTGTAATTCCGCTAAGAATCGGTCTCCAATTCGTTTTACGAGAACCGCGTATAAAATTTCCCTTAAACGGACACTGTTATATTCACCTTTGAAGCCTTAAAATGTCTTTTTTGTAATCGTCAATGCTACTTTATCTAAAACAAATGAAATTTACAAGACTCTGCCAATACTACAATTACTGATTGTCTTAGAAAATACTACATTATACGAGGGCGATTCGTAAAGTAAGTTCCGTTTCGTGGCGCGATCGTAGCGCTGCAGTGTAGTCTGGTTCAATGTGAGTCTGGCAGTGCTAGTGATAGAATCGTTCGGACATTATTTCGTGCTATTTTAGATTGTATATAATGAAAACCTCTTCATATATTGGTGGTTTTTAATAACCAAACGGAACTTGCTTTACGAATCGCCGTCGTAGTGTAAGAAAAATACTGCTGACTGTAACCTGAACGAACTCATTCCCATTTTCGTGAATTTGAAAAAGCACCAAAGTTGGAAAGCGTTTCATTACATCTTAAACATCATGAAATTCCACAATTGTCAACCTATTTTTTACTTCACATATTTTAGGGTTGGGCAACTGTAGGTAACAGTACGAGAATGGAAGTCCAGCAGGCCTTTTCCTGCTGCGGATTCAACTCGAAATACGAGGAAAACCACCCGAAAATGGGACACCCAAGTTGTGAACTGATTAACGTATTGATTACAGTAAAATTTAAATTCATTTAACTAAAATAAGGTTTTCTTTTAGCCGAAATGTTGTCCAAATCCCGCTGAAACGGATTGCGCTTGCAATTCTTGCATGTTGAAGTTACAGACCACGATCGATTATGCCTTTAAATTGTGCGGTTGGATCGGATTATTCTTCAGTTTTACCGAGGTAAGACGTTTTTGTTAAAGTGTCGCTTTAGCTTTTCTTACTGCGAACGGGATGTGGGTTTGTAATCTGAAATCGTTTATGTACGTATGTACGTGTTTGATATCATATCGCAAAATCGCAAATCGCGTAGTGTGTGCCTTTGTGTTCTAAGATTTCGAATGTAGACAATGCAGTACTCATTTTAGATGCCGCTTTATGTAGTGAATATGTAATAATCATATCTCTAACACAACTAACTTACACTTGTTATCTATCATGTTATTACGTGTGTAAATAATACGTGAGCATTTGTAAATATGGTAGCTTCAAAATTGCTTTATTAGCGATAGAGAGAGAGAGGGGGAGTTTAAAATGCAACTCATTGAATTAGAAGAGATAATATTGTTTGCCTTTGTTAAACTTTTGCTCTCTACGTTTTTTCCGTATCGTGTGGTAACAAGGTCGAAGTTTTAAAGAAAATAATTGCAAATTTTGTACAGGAATAAAAAACAATAAATTTATTCAGGACTACTTCGTTCATTTTTGTCATTTACGTTCCCAGGCCAAATTACTTGCTGAACGCTGAATATCTGATAGGTTTTTTTATATTAAAATAAAAACTATACACGTCTTATATTTCCTATTTATAAAAAAATATTTAATACGTAGTAACTATTTGATTCATAATCCACATTTTTTTATATTATCGTAAATTCGTCGGGCTCTAGTATTAAGGGACGATGTAGTTGTTGTTTTTATGTCACCGATGTTTTCCCATACATCCTTTATATTGTACGAGGCACGTCCAGAAACTAAGTTCCGTTTGGTAATAAAAACAAAACGAGTGCAGATACTGAAAAAAATATTTATTGCATGAAGGACCTTAAACTATCTATCTACATGACTCCCACGATTTTGTAGGAACTTCTCATAGCGTTGCACAAGGTTTGTTAGCCGTCCTCATAAAACGGTGCCGCCTGTGTTGTCAACCACATGGTAACATGTTCTTTGGGCTCTTCATCGTTGTTGACTTTTTGACCGCCAAGGAACGTTTCAAACGTGGTCAAACTGGGTCCAGCCAAAGTCCTGTAAGAATTGTACCTTGTTCGCACTGTGTGAAGTCGGGGATTGTCATGAATCAAAATAATACCGCTTGTGAGCATTCCTCGGCGCTTATTTTCTATTGCGCGACGCAGTTTCCTAAGCGTTTCACAGTAAACATTTGCATCGATTGTTAAATCTCGCGGCACAAAAATGCACCAGTAGAATGTCGTGTCTATCTCGAAAGACTGTGTACATGATTCTTCGAGGTATTCAAAATTTTCTTGGCTTTAGTCTTTTCTGCTGACGAAGTGCGCCTCCATTCCATTAATTGTAATTTCGATCCAAACGGGTTTCATAAGCGACTCAAGTCTCATCTCCGGTCACTATTTTGCTTAGAAAATTTTGATCATCTTTGTTGTAATCTGTCAAGAAATCAAGTGCACTGCCCTGACTCTGTTTTTTTGTGGTGCTCTGTAAGCAATTGCCCAAGTTAAAGCCAATATAACTCGCTCTATTGGCGAAATAACGGTTAATTTATTGGAAAAAATTGGATCAACAGAGTGCATTGGGTAACCCGAAGCCGCGGCGACAATTTACAAGGGTAGATTGAAAAGTTTCCGGCATGACAATAAAAACTATAGCACGGATTCATATTTTATTCTTCAATATAGTCTCCTGGAAATTCAACACGACTTGATCCAACGTTTCTCTAGCTTCTCGGTTCCCTCCTGAAAGGGACTTTCTTCGAGGTTCCCAAAATAATCGTTTACAACTTCTATCAGTTCTTCATTCGACCAAAATCTCTTTCTACCAAGAACTGTTTTCAGTATCGGGAACGGGTGTATTTTGAACTTTAATTCTGTCAATTTTTGCTGAACGATTGCACTTGAATAAGCGGGAACATTGTCGTGGTGAAACAACACTTTTTCTAAACCAATTCTGGAGGTTTTTCCTGGATTGCTGCTTTCAGTTTGTCCAAAAGTGTTATGTAATATTGGCCAATAACAGTTTTGTCTACTTCAACATAACCAATTAGCACAATTCCTTTTGCGTTCCAAAAATACGGATGCCATTACCTTTCCAGCCGAGTACATGGTCTTTGCCATCTTCGAAACCGATCCACTGTTTTGATTGCATTTTTATTTCTGGTATTTAGTGATGAATCCAGTTCTCATCTATGGTCACGAATTGTCTCTTGAAATACGTTGGATTCATCGTCACTTCCAATCAATCGGCTGAGATTCGAGCTTGAATGGGCTTTTGGTCCGAATTGAGCAAATGCGGCACCCATCTTGCAGAAAGTTTTTTAAAACCCAGTTCACTAATGAAATAGTGTTCTGTCATTAATGGCAAATCTCCCTTTTTAATAAAATTTAAGAAAATAAAGCCTACAAATTAGTAGTTTCATTTACATTCGAAGTTTTAATTGATAATTGCGTAGATGAAAAATTACCGATACAATTTATAATTTTTTATCCATATCCAAGCTGACCCGTTTCTTACCATCTTTTTCATTTCGTTCAGTGTTTTATCTTCAAAATTAGCAAAGTTATGCTAATTCAATTAGTTTTACACTTTTACCACGTCCTGGACGTCAGAAGAATTATAACGAGCTTCTAATTCAATTTATTTTGCGTTTTACTTTCGAAACATAGAAATGCTTTTTTTGTAATAAGATGTTACCCTTGAGAAGTCAATTTTAAATTGAAAATGATCGTTTTTAGGGAGTTGATGTGTTAAAATAGCATTAATTAACTTAAATTTGCCTTCTTAAGGATAAAGATCTATGCTATCTAATCTATAACAAAATCGCTTCTGTACATATTCATATCGAATCATATCATTTTTCACAGATTTTTCTTAATGTGTACTTACGTACTAATCGCAAACAACTAAAACGTGTTTTGGGTTTGTTGCATTTTTCCAGTTTTTGGGAGTATGGTTGACTGTGCGATATCGTAACCAGAAAGACCCGAGAGCTAACCCTAGCGCTTTCCTCTAGTTGCGTCTCGACTGCGCTCTCTTTTAGGGTGGGTTTTACCTTACTAATGTACCGCTTTTTTTTAATGTGTATCGTTTATATATGTACAGTCCGTTTTTTTATTATCACAAGGTGTACGTTTTTCTCTTTTTTGTTTTGATTTTGATTTAGAGGTGATGTTGCTCGATATTTTATCGCTAATTTGTAGTAAAATGAAGGTTAAATTATGGTACGTGAAAACCCATTGAATCACAGCTAGACACGCAAATAATGTTATACTTACTTCGTTTACGTTAAGAATGCAGTGCGGGGATGTATAGGCCTATAAACTTCTTGAATCTAATTGGCTAATAACGACGTCATGACTTACTTGATACTTGATACCTGATACCTGATACTTTGTCTATCACAACCTTACTTATACGAGGAGTTTGTTTTAGTTTGATTGTGCCTCGATTCAGAGCGCTACCTACTGCAATATTAACGTGAACTGAGTATAGAGATGAGCTTGAGTAAGCCATGGCTAGGAACACGTGTTATTTTCTGTGGGAAAGGATCATCCATCCACAAAACGTGTTTTGATGCAGGGATGAACTGCTGATCTCTGTTGACAACACTCAATATTCACTTTATCCGCACACTAAACTTTTCTCGTCGCTAGTTATACAAAAAAAAAACAAAACAAGAAAAGTAGTAATCGCTTTGGTTGAAATCTCTTATGCAGAAGCCTACGTATGTATAGCAGCCACACTTTCAGAAGTACATATTACGTCATGTCAACTTGCGCGAACGAAATGACAGAGGCGTAAACAAATGAACAAAGAATTATGCAATTTGGTCTATTGCGCAGATGACGTAATATGTACTTCTGAAAGTGTAACTGCTGTACCTCACATTTAACCAGTGGCGTACTTACTGCTTAGTTACCGCACTGCATTTAACCATAACCAACCTACGAATTAACCAGTTTCTATTGAGCAACCTTATCTTTTGAAGTGTACTTGTAACTTTTTTAATGGAATGAAATAACGAGAGGGCGTTGCAGATTGTAGGTGTCGTCTTGACGAGACGCTACCGCAACCAAACTGATCCGGATGAAAAGATGGCGACCGCAATTTTTCCACGGAACAATTTCACCTATTGATCGATCGATTCTAGTCCCGATCTTGCCAGGTTAATAATAATAATACAATTTAGTTAATCGGCGTAGTTCAATGTAATTCAACTCCATACCAAAGGATTCTTCGTCTGTTCGTTTTCGATTTTTTTACGTTTTAATTTATTTAATTTAATTAAAGAAGAAGAAACGGCTATACTAGTTCGAAATGCGCAATAATAGGAAGGTCACAATTGCTGTTTTATTCTAAAAATTACGTCTAGAATCGTGGAATTGTATCTCAAAGCGATTTCGCGTTAATATGTAAACAGGGTGCTCAAGATCAAGTATTAGAAAGTTAATTATAACGAGATCAATTTGCTTTGGTTTTCAAACAAAAAGTTTTAATTGTATAATTTGTGATGGATGCGCAAATGCTTAAATAATTTTCCCTAAACTGTCAACAACCTTCACTTGAATCCAATTGCAAATTGACGAATCTAAAGAAAATATTCTGGTGGGTGAAACTTGCATTTCTTGTGCAGGGAGTAGTTGTTTTACATACATAAGTACCCATGGGTCTGCTTTTAAAACTAGTCCAGGTGAGTGAGCTAGCGGTTTTCTTCTGATAAGAACATTTTTATATACTGCAAAGTTTTTGATTCGATCCCGGAAGAATCTGGATTAGTTTTGACTAATCGCCAAAAGCAAAAATAAGGGGAAAAATTGGCTATTTGTGTGCTGCACCGTTCAAAATCCTTTCAAATCCTAGACGAATAAAATGAACCGTTCTCCCCCAACCCCAGACGGTAAAGACGAATCATTCCGTCTCAAAACGGTAAAAGTTGAATCGGGAACCTAAAAAGTGGATCATTCTCTCCTAATTTCAAACGGTAAAAATGAATCTTTCTTACCCAAAACTCAAAACGATAAAAGTGAAGCGCCCCCTTTCAACTTTAGAACGGAAAAATGGCACCACTTCCCTCCTCCATATCCAAAACATCCATGTTTCTTGTACGGGAAATAGTTGTTTGCAAATGTCCATGTATGTATTTACTTTCTGAAATATCTCAGCAGAGCCACTTTGGAGTTTCCTTTTATATTGACAAAGGCAATTTTTTCATCCGTTTCTTTCCACCATATCAGAAAATGAGTGATTTGATTTTATGGTTAATCGTCGAAACCAAATTAAAAAATAAAAGATCTGTAGAATTAAAGCGGAAACACGGAAATCGTTCCTACCCACAACTCAAAACAGTAAAAGTTAACAAACCTTCTCTCAACTTTAAACGGAAAAATCGGACCACTTTCTCCCTCTAAATCTACAACAAAACTGAACCACGCCTTCTCAATCCAAAACATCAGCAATGTTTCTCGTGCCGGAAATAGTTTGACAAGAGGAAATGCTCTTTTCCTTACTTATTAAACAGCTCAGAAAAATCACTTGGAGGCTTTTTATATATTTATAGGCGCTAATTTTTTCACTACATTGGAAAATTATTGGTTTGATGTGGTTGGGGAAGAGTGGTAGTAATTTGGAATAATTTTCGCTTAATCGTCAAAAACAAAGAAAAGGAAAACCAGGTTTGCCTTATTAAAACGAGAAACCGAATCCTTCTTACTCAGAACTTAAAACGGTACAAGTTAACCACTCTTTTCTTAATTTAAAACGAAAAAATCGGACCACTTTCTTCATCTAAAACTCAAAACGGTCAAAGTTAAGAACCTTTCTGTCAATTTGATACAGAAAAATCGGACCACTTCCCACCTCTAAATCTACAACAAAACTGAACCGCCCCCTCTCAATTCAAAACATCAGCAATGTTGCCCATAAACATATTTACTTTTGGAAACAGCTCAGGAGAACTATTTAGGTTTTTTTACATCTACGAACTCAAGTTTTCATCCATTTTGTCTCAGTACATTGGAAAATTTTCGGAGGACGGAGCGTGGTGGTAATTTCGAATAATTTTCGGCTAATCACCAAAAGCAAAATAACAAAAAATGCGCCCTGCTCAATTAAGTAGATATTTGACAAGCCAATATACGAATTTACTTTTAGAAAAAGTTCATGACTCATCACTTAGGAGTTTCCATTTACATCTACAAACAAATTTTTTACCGGTCTTTTGCCCACCCCACTTGAGAATTATTAACGTGATGACGGAGAGGGAGTGTGGGGATAAGCTGGAATAATTTTTGGTTAATCGCCAAAAGAAAATTCATAAAAGGAACAAAGTCAGAAGTGATGAAGTGAAGCTTGTTTGGATGTATCATGTGGTGCTATCTCTTGAAAACAGCTATAAATGACAATAATCGTTTGTCCAGTTGGGATGCATATCTAAAAGCAACAATAAATGGATAAACGACGGAACAAAATAAAAATATGTTTAAGCATTTGTCCATCTATCTATATATAGAACTTGATTAGTTTATTTCTTCATTCAAACCAAATACAAAAATTCAATAATAACAATTTTACAGCGAGTAATTTTCGAAAATAGTGTTTAACTGAATGTGTTGCTTGTACTATTTTTTTAACGTTTGTTGGGTGTGGAATACTACATTCTTCGATCTACTACATCTTCACGATACTCCAGGAAAGATCTTTTGTTGTTTTGTGGTACGAAAGTTTTGATAACAGTTACAGGAACTCTGATAAGAATTGTTTATTTCCTTCTTTTGTAACGGCTCTTATCGAGATATTTTTGCCGAAAAACAAAAGCAAAAATCAAAGCTATTTTGAAAAGAAAAATCATAGTCATCAAAGTCTGTACTAAGACTATACTGATTATGCATGAAGTTAAGGGAGATGGCGATGGGTTAAGCCTTTACGTAAACGTAACGCAAGTGAGGAATATATGGCGAGACAGAGACGCCTATACTCTCTTATGTAACTTCAATTGAATTCTAGGGTCAGAAAAAACTGCCTTAAACCCTCCTATCGCAATGAATAGACTGCTGCAATCGCGCACTCTTGGGGGCGATGATAAAAATTTAGGTTACTATATAAAGTACGAGGATAGATCGAACACTTTCCGGAATGACAATGAAAGCAAAATAATACGAATGCAAGTTGTATTTTATTTTTCAATATAATGCGCTCGAAGCTCAACACGCTCGGTACAACGTTTCTCTAGCTTCCCCATTCCCTCCTGGAATTGACTTTCCTTGAGATTCCCAAAATAATCGTTTACAGTCTCTATTAGTTCTTCATTCGTCCAAAATCTCTTTCCACCCAAAGTTATTTTGAGTTTCGAGAACAGGTGGAAGTCCGACGGAAACCAATCGGGCGAATACGGGGGATGCGGAAGAATTTCGAACTTCAATTCTGTCAATTTTTGCTGAACGATTGGACTTGAATGAGGGGGCGCATTGTCGTGGTGAAACAATACTTTTTCTTAACCATTTTCGGGCGCTTTCCTGAATTGCTGCTTTCAGTTTGGCCAAAAGTATTGTGTAATATTGGCCAGTAACAGTTCTTACCTTTTTCAAGATAACTAATTACCAAAATTCCTTTTGCATCCCAAAAAACCGATACCATCACCTTTCCAGCCGAGTGAATGGTCTTTGGCCTTCTTTGGAACCGATTCACCGCGTGCAATCAACTGTTTTTGATTGCATTTTTGCTTCTGGTGTCTGGTGATGAATCCGGGTCTCATCCATAGTCGGGAATCGTCTCTTTCAACACTTTCGACACTTTCAAACAATCGGCTGAGGTTCGATCTGAAATGCTTTTTACTCCGAAATGAGCAAATGCGGCACCCATCTTACAGAATGTCTACTATTTAGAGTCAATTATCTTAACAGTCAGTCTTCTATTTGGTCTAGAAAAGTGCTTACGTAGGGGCTGAATCCGCTGCCACTCCTCCTTTCCTGGTCCTATCCATAAGCTCTATAGTCTACGGTTTTTAGAAATAAAACGAAAGCAAGTATTGTTACCTTGATATCGATAGTAGATTAACTAACGAAAATGTAAGATATTCCACATCCAACCAAGGATAGATAGAGTCCAAACAGGACGAAACATGCGATTTTCTCGAATTTTCAAAATTTAGGTTTTTTTTTCTTTGATCTCACAAACTTGGTGCTCACTTATTTCAAACGATTAACGTTTCGAAGCGTGTATACTACAGTGTTGCCATTCTCTTAATCTAAATATGTTATCTTCACTACATCCTATTCTATACATAGATATATTTTTTTAATTATTTTATTTGTTCTCCTTTTTATAAATGTCAATGTTAGATGTATGTAGGTTTAGAAAGATGTTTATTGACAGAAATATTAGTGAAAATCTTGAACGTTAATTTTCGATTTTATACAAATAAGTGCAATAATATCGTTTGGAAGCTTTAAACGATGAAATTTTCGCGCTATATTTGGTAGTTTATATTCAATCGCATGCGGGGCTAATTCTGTATGGTGCATATCGCCGCTTCTCTGATTATTATCGATGCGTTTCTGTTACTAAACATCTTCAGTGATTAGCTTGCATGTCACCGAAACTACGTAATGTACCTCTTGTTCTCCTGATTTATTTATTTACTCCCATTAATTTATATCTAAGTATGTGGTTACGTAATTCATTCCATTAATTGTAAGAACTTGATTTTAGCCGTTATTATATTAGTGTGAGGATTCTAACTAGCTTGTAGATATCTACAACATGTATATGTATATGTACACTGATTCTGCTGTAGTTTTCGTTTGATTTACGGTTTGATTGTAAAAGGAAACCAAATTCAACGGCGACAACTTCAAGCATGTCCGCTCCTATTTTCAATCGCTACAAACTGGAACAATATATAGATATTTCCTAACTAGGAAACAACGTAGATGTTAATAATATATCGCGAATAGGAACTGTAATATTTTCTAAGACTGTGTATCTCGTGAGATAAATACAACTTGAAAGAGGGAGATCTTGTAATGTGTAAGTGAGTCTATATTTTTAGGGCTTGATTGTTTTTGTATTAGATGTGGAAGTTTGATGACCATTATGGCAGGAAAGTATGTATGAAACAGAAAACAAGAAGTATGTGAAACATTACCCTTCCTGCATCCGATTCGGGGAAGAAAGACTGAAAAATGCGTGTTTCGGCTACTAAGTTGTCATCCTTACGCGCAATGCGCAAGAAATATACGAGATATGACGATTAAATGGCAAGGCTGGTCCGAAAAATATGCTTGATCAAAAACTTATTACAAGTAGCTGCTAATCACCTTCAAGATTTTCCCCTTTCCTATCAATACACCGCTGCATACGTTTTCCATTGTCCAAAGCGCTGGTGTAGATCAAAAAGTGTCAAAGTCTGTCGGTTTTTGCCTTGACCTTTGTCCTATAGACTGAAAATGTGTTTGCTTTAATTCGCTTTTCACTTTTGGGAACTAGTAGAAGTCACACGGAGCAAGATCTGGTAAATAACAGCGAATGATCCAGAATTCAGAATCCATCTTCAGCTAGTCTGCCGTTTTTGCCTTGACCTGTTTTACAGACTGAAAATGGGTTTGCTTTGATTCACTTTTGGGAACATGGTGGACCACCCACCCAGTAATGTGCTTGTCCGCTAAGAAATGTTTTAGAGAAAGCGATTTGTGCGCTGACGCCTTGTCCTGGTGCATAATTCATGATTTGTTTTTCTACAAATCTGATCTTTTCTTCCTCATCCTTTCTCTTACCTTGGTCAAGACCTCAACGTAGTACTTCTGGTTTACCGTTAACTTATCAAGATCAAGTTACTCCGACACAAGAACGCCCTACTCAAGCGCTGATTAACTAAACTACAGTGAGTCAAATATAGGAACGCACTTTAGCTTGCACGAAAGACAAGCATAAGATAAGATTGCAACTGTACTCGATGTTCATACGATCACAACCACCAGGTAAATGAGGTGCGCTGTAGAAACGCCTGACTTTGAAGTGCGTTCCTATATTTGACTTGCTATAGAGAGAGAGAGAGAGACGGAATAAGGCGTCTCCTTCGTCGTAAGCATCAAGGTCACCTACATTTCACCGCCACCTGCTCCCTCACTACGCCTCCACAGTCACGTTATTTCATTTCCGAAGAAACACAAACGTACTGATGGGACCTGTGAGTCCAAATCATACATTCCCCAAAAATGAGCCAAGCACTAACTATACAATTGAAAAGTTCGATAAGTAAGCCGGCTACTGACAAAGGAAAATCCCGAACCCGGAAATTCAAAAAATTATGAAACTTTGAGAACATGTAGATTACATACGCCGCTTGATTCACCATATCCAAGGAAACAATTTTGGTCTTAAAACTTATTCATTTCCATTTCCAATTTTTTTTTTCCACCGATTCAGAGTGTTTTTTCCGCAGAAAAATCCATAGTACATACCTATATGTGATTATATTATGTGAGTATTTTGAAGCTACGCAAATTACGAGCAAAAATGTATAGGTTATACAAATCATCTCTGGCCTAACAGAGCTTCCTAGTCCGTTCTAGTGCTGCTCGTTTTTCTTTTTGTTGTTATAACTCTGCCATACATTTGCACAGAGCCATTTTGTTGATATGGAGGATATCCATCCTTCTTCCTAATCTTTCGCAAAAACCG
Organism: Chrysina gloriosa; assembly: GCA_038088585.1. Lineage (NCBI taxonomy): Eukaryota > Metazoa > Arthropoda > Insecta > Coleoptera > Scarabaeidae > Chrysina > Chrysina gloriosa. Next base: position 19,471,568 of record CM076093.1, on the reverse strand, counting down.
CTGATCCTCACGAGCTTCCGGGAACTCACCTTTTCATATTTTTACGTAAACACCCACCGAAAGAAGAATGATTGATCAACGAGGTAGGCGCCATAAATTCTCGGCCTGACAGGCTTATGCAGGTTCAAGAGTGTTTCAAACTTCCTGAGGATTACATTATATATATTATGGCTCACAGAGTAACATTTTTAGTAGCCAGCCAGCCGACGTGACTAGTGCATGAAAATGTCGCAGCTAACGAAAACAGAGTACCGCGCAATCATTAAATTTTGAACAAAAGGAGGACACACACTAAACAACGTTTAGGCGACGTTTATGGTGATTTATCACGCTACACTAGAATACTGCTTTGTTTCGAGTTGTTTCCTTACGATGTGTTGTAGGATTAATTTGATTACTCACTGAGGATGATGACCTAGTCGTCAAAATACACATTAAATTGTCGTTTCTTTTGCAAATCCAGTATCGTCATCAAGGGTAATTTCATATATTTCTTTCTAAAACGGAAAGTGTAACTGGGAAGTACCAGGAATTTATATCGATAAATATATATAGATAGCGTATGATATAGATGTTAAAATAAGAGCTTTATTTTTTCCGCTCATCGATGATGCATTATGATTTTTGGTAGCCGCGTTAATTTGATACTTTAGTCATTCGGCTCGATATCTCCTCTCTTTTACTGCCTTGCTGATCTTTAAGTTTGTTCAGCTCAGATTCAAACTTATACTATCGTTATACTGCTACAAATGCGGTATTCGAAACGTGCTGCATTTAAGGTCAAAATATAAATCAGAATATGGATTTAGAACACAATATTTAATTGTACTTTTGTAATTGGCTTCGGCGATAGTCAAATCCTTATGAAGACAATTTGCATGATAATCTTCATAATTTAGAAGGTCATCTCCAAAGAAAAATTTACAAAGTATGGGACTGTTAAAAAATGTGAAGGAGCGGTTCTACCAACTATTAGATGACGACATCCTATGGCTTCTAATATATTTTTTAATATACAGCTTCTCAGGTATTGTGCGTTTACTTTTTTATTAGTTGCTATCGCAGAAATCATGGAATCCAAATCCGTGTAGAAATTTCCGAAAAGAATTGTTTCAAATAAGTCAAAGTAAAACTCCGCGGGATTCCAAAATTTAAAAAAAACTCCGGTTGGATTTGCATCAATATACGTTCTTTTATAATACGTGGAGAACGTATCTGAAGGTACATAAATAAAGTCATAAACAAACACGAGGGTAACTATTAACGACGTGAACTTCATGTACAACTAAGTTCAAATCTTATATGTACGGTTGTGGAAGCCTGAATTTATTCTGATTATATTTTTACCTACAAGCAAGCATATTTAAATATTTCGGAGAAAAATTATGCTAATGAATCGCATTATTTACTCGTGACAAAATGTGATTTCCTAAATGTATCTCGCCTGTTTCCGAATAATTACGATAGTAAAATAATAATAATAATAATAGGTACGTATTGCAAGTGGTTTTGTACAACAAAGAATAGAACAACAAAACCAAGATAATAAATTTTAACCTCCATAAATGTGTTGACGTATCCTGTAGGGTACTTTAGAGCAAATCTTTTAAAGTTGTAATCTTTTTGCATAGAGAGTAATAGAAGTCATTATAATATCTTTTTTCCGGAATTGTAAATCAAATAAACTCGAAGTTGTTACTTTTAGATCATTCAACCCAAGATTTGGCGAGGAGAAATGATCAATTAATTTTTAATAACATTCCGATTAAGTTGATACAGATCACATCACATAAATTTAAATTATAAACATTCATATCAACGCCCGTACTTTACTGTAATGACATTGTTTACTACAAACGAGCTGTTTGATTTGCAATCTAAATGTGAATATTTCTACTAGATCAAACGTAAGTTAAGATTTGATGTTCGTATATGTTTTCCTATCGTAAACTATATGCTAGTGTAAATAAAGACGATTTGCTTTCTACTTTCTAGTGTTTATTTTGCATATAAGGGATAATTTATTTTTCTGTAATCTAGAATATATTGTATAATATGAAAAATAAAAAAAATTGCCTTATGGTTTCTTTGTTTCATAATTTAGTTTGAAACTGTCCCAATAATCTTTTGTTGCTAAGCATAAATGTTGAATGTCATTTTACAAAACCAAATTGCTAGGAACTTCATGTCAATACTAGGGCCGGTGGGGGATTCCTTACGCCCTTTAATCTTCAGGTGTAGGCTGCTTCGATCACGCAGCCTGGGGAGAGATGAGGTTGGTTAGCGAAGAGCTAACTGGGGAAGATGACTTTTCACCTGTAACACATACAAGAATTTTAGACTGAAAAATAGCCGTTTGTCAGTCGTTTAGAGGAACAAAACCAAATCGTGTGCTGACACATTTTATATTTAACGTTTTGAGATATCCGATTACTTACTTCAGCGCATGTCTACATAGTTTTGTCTATAAAAGCTGTTGAAATCGTTTTCTGGGATATATGCCGCCATATTTGAAGGTTATAAAAGTTGGCGAATGATTTACTTCAACACGTCTTTGGGCTAACTCTGAAACTTAGGAAATTGAGTGAATTGTTTGCTTCAACATATTTCTAGACAAACATGTATTGAAGCCTTTCGAATGTTACCCGGAGCAACAATGAAATTGTTTCATAGATGGAAGTAGTGAATTCGGAGTGAATTAACATGCTGAACACGAATATCACTGAAAAATTTTGATCTATTTATACAGGTGCTAGCACATAATATAATAATTAATTACAGCAAGTATGGCAGATCTGTGCTGACCTAAAGGTAATGTCTGTTGATGGGTTTGCAGCAGGGATGATAATCATAATACGAGGGTAGATTGACAAGTTTCCGGAATCGCTGCTAGGAGGTTATTATTTTTCCGAATATTTTATGTCGTGTTGACAACTTTTTCATAGTTGACTGCAAATACTAAATCGATCTGTTAAATAGTCTGGTTTTGGCAAGCATTTAAATCAAGTACCTTCTTGTGTTTTTAATTATGGATAAAAACGAAGTTCGAGCAATCGTCACATTTTTCTATTTGGAAGGTAAAACCGCAACGAAAATCAAATCAAGATTAGACGCCGTTCTTGAGGATTCATCACCTTCATTTTCCACCATGAGTATTTGGTTTTCGAAATTCAAGAGTAGCCGCACGCATACAAGTGATGAACCACGTTCAGGACGTCCGAAAACGGCTACTACGCCAGAAATTGTGGAACAAATCCACATGATTTTGGCAGATCGCTGAAGAAAAGTGCATGAAAAGAAGCTGTAGACATCTCTTATGAACGAATAATTCGTATTTTACATAATGAACTGGGTCTAAAAAATAGCTTTCTGCAAGATGGGTGCCGCATTTGCTCAATTCCAGAGTAAATCCGTATTCTAGCTCGAACCTCAGCCGATTATTTGGAAGTATTTACGAACAATTCAACGGACTTCATAAGACGATTCGTAACCACGGGCCAGACCTGGATTCGTCACTACACACTAGAAACAAAAATGCAATCAAAACAGTGGATTGTACGCGGTAAATCGGTTTCTTTGGGATGTAAAACGAATTTTGCTAATATGCTATCTTGAAAAAGGTAAAAACTGTTACTGGCCAATACTACACAACACTTTTGGACAAACTGAAAGCAGCAATTCAGGAAACAACGCTCTGGAATGGTTAAGAAAAAAATGTTGTTTTACCACAACAATGCAATTGTTCAGCAAAAATTTTCAGAGTTGAAGTACGAAATTCTTCCGCATCCACCGTATTCGGCTAATTTGGCTCCGTTAGACTTACAGCTATTCGTGAAACTAAAAGCATTTCTGGGTGGAAAGAGATTTTGGTCGAATTAAGAGCTGATAGAGGCTGTAAACGATTATTTTGCGAACCTCGAAGAAAGTCACTTCCGAGAGGGAATCGAGAAGCTAGAGAAACGTTGGACCAAGTGTGTTGAGTTTCGAGGGGATTATATTGAAAAATAAAATATTACTTGAATTCGTATTATTTTGTTTTCATCCCAGAAACTTTTCAATCTACCCTTTTTTGTTCTTAGGGAAAGCAGAACAATCGATTTACACCACATTAAGAAAGACTGGCATTCGAGAGCATCTTTTAAGGCTCCACCAAAAAAATGTACAACACCCACCCATCTCAGTAAACATTCTTTAAATTTCGCGGTCAGTTTAAGTTGCTAATTCTGGCAATAGTGAACATATTCGCATGCATTGTGCTTAGAAATGGGCGAGTATGTCCATTCCACCTTTACACATTAAGCTCGGCTGTATCAAAAACTCGTTAAAAGCCACGGATAAGAATGGACGAGTATTCAAGTATCTGTATGAAAAATTCCCTCGCCTCAGTGAAGCCCAAATTAAAGAGATCATTTTTGTGGGGCCTCAAATTCAACAGCTCTTCAGAGACCCCAAGTTTGAAAAAGCTCAAAGTAAGGAAAGACAGATTTGGGATGCGTTGTGTCAAGTGGCACCAAACCTTCGAGGTCCAAAAATTGCAAGGGACTGGTCGAGAATATATTGGCTTTGTTTCGGGCATTGATTTGTGAACTTATAATGATATTGTATTTACTCGAAAGCGTGAAAGTTGGACAACATCGAAATTTCAAATCGTAGAAAATTTTGCAATTGATGAAATATAAACACTTATGGAGAGTGTCTCACAGTGTTTCAAAATCAAAATAGATTACATATTCGCCCTTTAATGCACTTTCTTATGGTATACCACGACATCCTTAAGACATCAAAATCAGAATGATATTTGCTAGAACTAGGAAATCGTACAAATAGTGCAATTATTCTCGTGCACCACATCACTTCCTACCACACTCGCTTTTCTAGTATTTCAAACCAAATAAACGTGGAATTATTGGCGTGCATAATCCAAATTTCCTCCTTCATCACATTACCTATTTGTGTCAAGGCTTTTCTACATCCTGGGCGAAATATTCCAAGACGAATCGCATAAAAAGTAAATAAAAGCATAACGTCGGAAGTTTTTAAAGCGAACTACCGGTTTCTCGCGTCTTTCAACAATATGTAGATAAAAAGAAGCTGTTTAAACTTTAAACGCAAATATGCGTTGTATCATTTCTATCTTACACGCCGTACTCGAGTCATGTTCCTAACGTTCTTAGTCGTCGTTTTATTCAATGACCTTTCGGTAACGGATGGAAGAAGAGTGTTGTACGAAAATGTGGATTATATACCGAGTGAATCCTATAACGTTCCCGTCCGTACTCGACGATTTTACCCTCAAAATGGCGTGGCAACCTTCGGTTATTTCCCGGGATTAATCGAGGGATTTCATCGCGGATTCGATGGTTTTGGTTATGGGTATGGAGGTGGAGGTGGAGCTCGATCTGGTTTTAATTCTGGAAATCAAAGAATTGGGGATGGAAATTTTAATAGGGACTATGGTAAAAATATCAGGAATCTCTACTACGATCGTTTAGGCTTCAATGGTGATAAAATCGGCCTCTTTGATTCAAATAGGAATCTCGGATCATATTTTGATCGAATTGGTGGTCGAAACAAAGTGGAGGATCAACGAGCGTATATCGGAGGAAATTCTATAAATCAAGCAGGTTGGTACCGATTAACTCGATGATTAGGCAAAATAGGAAAATACTATTTAAAATAAATTTCAACAAAATGAACTATTTGGACAAAACACGTTGTCATTCGCAGTGAAAAAGAAACGAAGAAATTAATCGTCAGGTCCGAACTTTGTTAGTGTTAAATTTGGGCGTAGCGGGCACTATTATTTCGTACTTCTCCATTGAAGATGACAACGTATCCCTCGAAATTCGCATCAAGTTTGTTCCTAGCGCGTTGAGAACGACGGAATAATTATCGAAATATACATTTTCGTGTATTTAAATTGATGCCTGTCAAGAGTAAGGACCATTTCCAATCGATATTATATGTATATCTAATATAGTATTGTATTTGTAACGCGAGGTAAGCAGAAAAATCGGGATCATACGACCCATAATTACGATTACTTTTATGAGATTTTTATGAACACGACGCGGCAAAGTGTTTAGTAAATATGTTTCCGCCGTATTTAATCGCGATTCGATCTCGGCTTATCATCCGAGTTAATAAAGGGCGACTAGACAATAGTCAACAAATCGAATCCGGTCTGTTTTATAAATAAACCATTGATCATTTCTCAGTAACGAGGAAAGATCTCCAACTGAGAAATGGCGAGAAAATTTCATCTGTAAACAGATTTTCAGAAATTTGGAATTTCAAGGGATTTGAAGGTTCAAAAACCGATCATAAAGTCTGAATTTATGTAACACATCACTCAATAAGTTCGTAGGATGACTAATAAAACAACAATTTTTAGGCAAATTTCGACTTTACTCATTAACATAGTCTCCTTCAAGACTGATACATTCTTTCCAACGCTTCCTTAACATTTCGATGTCTTTTCTATCGAACGATTTATCTTTGGCCTCAAAATACCCTTCAGTTTCGGCAATCACTTCTTCATTGCAGTCAAATCTTTTTCCCTGGAGCATCCGTTTTAGGTCTACAAATAGATACGGAGAATACGGTAGATGGGGAAGAAATTCAAAGTGCAATTCGTGCAATTTTGCCATTGTTGCGATGTACTTGTGATATGATGCATTGTCTTCGTGAAACAGCACTTTTTTCTTCAGTTGGGGTCGTTTTTTCGCAATTTCTTCCTTCAAATGCACCAAGAACGCCATATAATATTCACTATTGATGGTTCTTCCTTTCTCAAGATAATCGATGATTAAAATACTGTACGCATCCCAAAATACGGAGACCAATATCATCATCAGACATTTGCGTTTTTGCTCGATTTGAACGGTTTTCATCGTTTGCCCCTCACCTGACTGCCGATTTGACTCTGGAGTGTAGTGATAGATCCATGTTTCATCCATTGTCACATACGGCACGAAAAGAATCTTTTTATTTGCTCTGAAACAACTCCAAAGAGTGCTCTGAATCGTCATCGCGTTGTTGTTTTTGATCGACTATGAGTAAACGCGGTTTCTACCCATTTCGAACAGAACTTTCTCATGCTCAAATGTTCATGCAAAATGATTAATACACTGCCTTCTGATATTTTTAAGGTGTCAGCTATCTCACGCAACTTCAATTTACGATTGGCCTTTTATGTTTTATGGAACAACTGCCCAATTTGGGCGACCAAAGCGTTCAGCATCATGTTTGTACAGCCCTGTTTAAAATCACCAAACCACTTCTCTACCAGTTGCCTCGATGGAATACAGTCCGAATAACACTTGTCAAGCCATTGCTGTACTTGAAACGTATTTTTTTTTTCATTTAAAAGCAATGTTTTATCAACACACGAAATTCAGATTTTTCCATTGTTTTAAAAATTGCAAAAGTAGCGTCACTGAAACCACTCTCACCTGTGAACTAAACGTTAGATTGTCATAAAATTTTGACACGTATCGTTTGAAGGTTGGCATTGCCTGAAAATCATATGATTTTCTCAATAATGGTCATCCTACGAACTTGGTGAGTGATGTAAGCTTCATCGGCAAATGAATCCAGTTTATCAAAATTTTAAATTTGTTTTATAATCGCATATTGTTAGGAGACTACCTCGAATTATCAACGTTTTATTGAACGACTTTCTTCTTGTAACTTGTTGAGATGCTTTTCCCTTCGTTACCTTCACTTGTTTCACTGTATTGACTTCTTAAATTGCAACTTTGTCTGAGGAGTGTGGTTTTCTTCACCTGCATGTCTTTGAGTAAGATTTCAACATTTCAATAATGTAATATTGACTATGGCTGATTACTGATGACTTTGAAACATCAGCCTTGTTCGTTAATAGAGAAACGATCAAAAATCAAATTGTACTGCAGTTATGGCAAGAATGTATTAGAATATAAGATGTTGAATAGCCAATGATTACATTACTGAAGACGTTTTGGTTAAGCAGACGAAATGCATTTGTTCTAAAACCACTAATTATGAGTGTATTTCCTGGTTTAGAGGCATAACGTCGCCCATTGTGAACACGGATGCTCTATATCAAGTTATTCTCAGAGAGTTATAGTTTCGTAAACTTTTTAACTATTGGCGAGATGTCATATACGCTGACTAATTTTCATTGGTTTTCTACAATTGCTATCCGATCAATCATAAATTAGCAAAATAGCACGAACAACTCATTTGCTCAAGTGGAGATGCAAATATGGCAGTAGTATGAGTATAGGGGGCAATTATAATAAAAAATCTTTTTAAGCCCTTTAATTTTGCATTAACTCTTGGGCGAGACAAGGTGAATAAGGAACAGCGTTGTCGTGAAGAAGAACGACACCATCACCCAGTCTTTCAGGTCCTAGATCTTTAATGGTATTACCCAATTTGTTTACAGTCGAAGATTTTTGTTCCACGGGGCATAAATTCAACGTAAGCAATTCACTTGAAATCGAAAAAGATCGTCAACATAACCTTTTGAATTTTTGGATTGATTTTGGTATCAATTGTTCCAGCGTTCGCTCCATTGGTGAAATTGATTTGTTGGAATATGTTGTGCATTGTGGTACATAAACTTTCGTTCTTTCCGGGACATTGCACTTCTCGTAATTCTTCGCATTTGATTCCTCAGCAATTTGTATACGTCCTTGATACCAATCTTTAAACCTTAACTGACATTGTAGGTTGGTTTTATATCCTAGGTGCTAAAAATTAAAATATTTTTTTCTAGCTAAGATACCCGCTTCTCCTCTTAAGTATTCTCAGCGCAGCAGCGTACGTGTTTGAACCTCAGGGACGTGTGGTGTGTAAAGATCTACCGTTTGTGCTGTTGATGTACACAGTACAAGCCCAGAAAAGAACGATTCAATCAGCATCTATGCACAAGAACGTTACAGAGGGAATAGACCGTTTCTTGGTAACAGTTTCTTCATCATCGCTCGCAGAAAATTAAAGATCTGAGAACCAAGTATGGAAGGAGATTTCTTTGCGGCCGAAAAATGATCGCAAATCTTCCTACTAAAAACTATAAATGTGAAAAATTTGTATGCAAGAAGCATTCTGTAGATAAAATTGAATGTTTTTCTGGTCGATTACTTTAAGCTTATTTATTCCTATTATTACTTTTAAGATTCTCTTGGAAAACTGTTTGAAGAGCGAAGAGTCAAAATTGGAAAAAGTTGTGTTTTTATTGTCTTCTATATTGAAGAGTTTCTAATGACGAAAATGATGTTTCTTCCTTCGTTGGAATAATAAATTTTAGACATCAACAGCTTTTAGGTATTTATTTTTCAATTTTCCATTTGGGGTAGGTTTACACCCCGCGATATTATTTGTGTAACAAAAAATAGCGATGTTAGTTCAGGGTAAAGTCGTCAGAGAATTGACATTTTATATTAAGTTTATCCCTACTATTACATTGAAGCAGTTAAGGTCGTTATCTAAAAGTGTTTTATCAGGAATCTACACGCGAAGGTCTTTAATTTGATGTATAACAATGTTTCCAAAAACTTTAAGGGGTGCCCCCAGAGTCTTAGGAGATCCGTGACAATCATCAAAATGTTATAAAATAAAAACTTGCGCTTATGTAATATATGAAAAATTACTAAATGTTCGAGTTTACGGTGCCCAATTACTGTGCAGGTTTGTAGCGGATCTTAGGGAATTCTTGACTGGTAGATAATTCGCAATCACTGGTGTATAACACGATCCGGTTTTGGATGTGTTGACTTCAACAAAATTGAAAAGGATGACCTTTAAAAGAATTATCAAAAATTAAACATTCTCCAATTTGATCGAAAGCTTGCAGATAAACAGTTTCGGGAATTTCTGGTGCTGCAAAAGTTAGGCTTCCATGCTTGTGTGATCTCTAAATTTTTCTGGTAGGTCTCATTTTTAACTTTGTTCCATCTGATCGTTTCCTCTCTCTTTATAAATGTCATTTTAGTACTTTGCTGTTCATTTCATTATTTCTATTGTTATGACCGACAATTTCCATCCATATCTTAGGAATTAATAGCGTACCTTCACTGCTTTCGATATTTTCATGGATATTGTCCCACGAAATAGCTTTCTTGCCACTCTACGATATTCTTATTCCATTTTTGCTTAGCCTTCAGAAGCAATTGAGAGAACACCACAATTTTGGGCTTGTAAACATAATTTCCATGTTTTAGTAGCAGTATTATTGATTTAAAAACTTTTGTAGGCTATTTAAGAGAATGATAAAAAAGTGCAGGGGACTTAAGAATTCTTCGGGCGAATAAATTATCTAAATTAAACATTTTGAAGTTTGACTTCGTCCTGTAGGTATCAAAGTGGAAATGCCCAAAAGAAAAAAATCATGGATTTCCCGATTTAAATCGAATTATGTGCTATCACGAGACCATTTAAATTTTTAAGTATTAGCAACCAAAAACTTTCAGTAATTCTAATACTAAATTTTGATATAGTTATTTTGGATTATGTCCTTGATGTTTATATCGATATTTCTTGTTCTCCAAACATATTTCCACGTGAGAAATTTTGGACATTTCATTTACTCTTCAAAATTCTCTTCAAAATAATTTTAAAATGTAAGTTGATGTAACAGTACTCGTTCCAGCAGGACTCTTTGACCTCCTTCGGTCCAAGTGAATCGAAAAATCGGTAGAAATGTGGTAAAAACTTTGCAGAGGTATTCGTAACTTTTGGGGCTTGCCTAGATCTTGTAGAAAGTAATAAAAATACATTACTCACGGGGAGTGGGGGCGGTTGTTGGTTATAATTTTAAAATGCGCAAAGAATTATGTCTAGAGTCAGCTTCGAGCAGACAGTTATAATTTGAGGTATAATAACACGACCCAGTTTTAGATATATTCATTTCCCGCAAAGGCTCAGAGGGAACTTCGGATTTCCGAAACTACGAAATTCCTGAAGGAAACTTTAAATAAATCAATTGGAGTACCTTCTAATACTTATTTCAGCAACTAAGTTGTAGACTTCAGCCAAAAACGCAAAACAGAAAAAACTTTACGCGTTATCCTCGGATAACATGCATTGTGCAGTACATACATTGTACATGGTTTTTTAAATTTTATATTATTCTCAACCATAATTTTTCCGCATCCTCTTGATGTTTGCCTTTAAATTCACTTTTATTTCCTTTACAATTATCTGGTTAAGTGCCTCTTATTCTAAATAATGTTTCTAGCTGAAAATTCTGATGAACAAAAACAGAAATCATTCCGAAAGAAAGGCCATACCGTTAAGGGTTTTAAAAACTCACATCACAGCGATGAAGAAGGCAAGGACGAAGAGTATTATGACGAAGAATATGATCGAGGTGATAGCCGCAGCTACAAATCCGAAGCGGGTAACGAGGAATCCAGTGGGCAATCGCATTATAAAGGAATGAATGGTAAAAATTACTACGATATTACGAGCAAAGAAAATGTGGGACAATACGAGGATAAAGCCTCTGGAGAGAAACAAATTTCCGATTCTGGACAGCATGGCCTCGGTAACTCTTTGTCTAAAGGAGACGTTTATAGATCCAATTCCGGAATCGATGCCCAGTCTCTTCTAGGTCATCAGGAATCTGGAGATTATCACAAGAAATACCATCACACCCCGTTCTTTATTCATTAAATGTTGTCGAATTGGTGTAGAGATTTAGTTAGGTTAGATTGATGTTTTGTTTTAATTCATATTTTATGGGAGCTTTATTAAATAAAAGATGTTTTGAGACTATTTTGTGGTTTATTAGACTTTCTTTAAAAGAAAATAATAATGATAGGATGATATCATAAGGTAAAACAATGATACCTATCATAGGGTGGATGTATCAAAAGAAATTTCCTTTCTTCTAGAAAATATAAGCTGGGTATCTACCAATTAAAAAAAAAAGGACCAACATACATAAAAAGAATAAAACTTTATTTCTAAATCAACGGAAAAACGCCATAATATAGACACAAAACTATAAATAAGAGACCTTCATTGCCAATAAAAGGAATCAATAATCCAAACAACTTTTCCAAAATTCAAACTTGGTTTGGATTCAAATCCCTCTAATTGTATTTTTCTTCCATCTCTTAATGGAAAAAGGGATGATGCTTGAAGAACCTGTTATGTTCTTGATGGCCCAGCAACGATTGCTGATCAATGCCGTTATTAACGCCGTACACTTGCCCATTCCCGGTATACTTTTTCTGTCCGTACTGGCCGTGGTCGGCGTTATCTTTATTGAGATAATGACCGGAGTCGTAATGGCCCTGTTTCTTCCGTTCGTCCGCGTTGAAGAATCGGTCGTCGTGTCCGCCCTTGAAGGTTGCTTGCGAACCCTCGCCATAGTTACCGTTCTGTCCGTGGAAATTGAAGTTGTCTCCTTCATCGTTCGCTTCGTCATAGTACTCTTCAGTTTTTCCGGTTTCGTCTTTGTGGTGGGACGATTTGAAGCCCTTGATGACGTGGCCCTTCTTGTGACCGGCTTGTTGCTTCTTTTCGTCGGAATTTTGGCCTGGAAAAGAAATGAACCAGAAAATGTATTTACGTAAACTTTTATGATCGGGGTTAATGTCAGATATGGAAATCAGTTTCCAGTTTTTCAGAAGAATGTCGACATTAAATAGGGGCACCTAGAAAAACCCGGAAGAAGTTTTTATCAAGGGCACTTCACTTGCCCTAAATTAATAATGCACAACAAATGAGATTTCCAACAGCTATAGCGTGTTCCACATTGAGTCATGAGTGCATACTCTTATGTATTTCGGATTGGGCGAATTACATATAACTATTATTTTCTTTCCTAAGCCTTGTTACTACGTCTTAGTCCAAGGTAATAGTTGAAATCTCTAATAACGATGATATGGCAACACAGGTCTGATTTTCCATAAGCTGCTGTATTCAGAACTTGATGTGAAACACGCTATAAGACCTCTAATATCTAAAATGGTGAGTCAATAAAAACTCACCATGCTGATTGAATTGCTGTCCTCCCAAGTACGATTTCTCATCCTCCACGACGTTCTTCCCGCCCTTTTGGTCGTTGTAATACCCCAAATTACCCTCGCTACTCTGTACTCCAACTTTTCCTTGCTCAAATCCATTGTGGCCCTGATTGACTTGAACGCCGCTCTCTCCATTGGCCTTCTCAAAACTGCCATCGTTTAAATTCTTCTTTCCTCCGCTATAAACTGTTTTATCGACGACTTCACCACCATGGGAAATGGGCCCAATAAGTCCACCCTCCCCCAAGACTACCGGCTCCAACGAGACCTGCGCCACCTCCAGTGATATGTCTGCTGACTCCTCCGAGACCAACGCCGCCTCCACCGATATATCCTCCTCCTCCTCCTCCCCCAATTCCGACAGCGCCGCCACCGATATGTCCACCTCCAACTCCGATGTTACCTCCACCAATATATCCTCCTCCAATTCCAGCACCGCCCCTACCAATATGTCCTCCTCCAAATCCACCGCTACCACCACCAATATATCCTCCACCACCACCGATCAGCCCCGAGTGCATCCCAGCTCCTCCAAAACCACCACCTCCACCAATAAAGCCTGGATGGAATCCTATGGATCCGCTTTGCAAACCGGCGCCACCTAAACCGCCTATTCCGGCACCTCCGATATATCCTCCTCCACCTCGTTGGTAACCGCCTCCTCCAAATCCACCGTGATATCCAATCCCGTTATAGCCACCGCCTCCTCCAATAAACGATCTACCGCCATATCCATCGATATCTGAGTAGCCGTGCAAAATTCCACCCCCACCGCCGCCGCCTCCGCCAGGATAATAAGATTCGTGGATCGATCTATGACTTCTGACAGGTATCGTAGTTTCGGAACTTTCCATGACATCTTCAGAAGCGTATCTATACCCTTTGATTGGTTGGTCGCTTCTAACGCTAACGGCGATCAGTATCACGTACAGACTTATTAGGTAAGATTTCATCGCTGCGACAGATGCCACTCGTCGACTGAATCCTTGCGAAAATGGTGGCTGATTTTATATTCAAATCTTCGCAGGTACTGGGCTTGATTGATTTCGTTTTCGACGTAAGAAGTATGCGTCGAAGGTTGCGTAATTGTCGCTTGGTATCTTTGCGTCGTTGGAGGAAATTCGCGTTAGCTCTCTGCGTGGTGTATTAACGGTTAGTCAATCCGCTATTCTTCCATATTTCCTATTCGTAATCGCCGTCGAATTAGGAATGTTAGTTTTATAATTCTTCACAATGAATCGCGCGATAAATGGTGTCAATGTAAGATCGAGATGTAAATTGAATGTTCACGGTTGCAACCGTGAAAGATAATTCGAGTTTGTTTAAGAATAACGAAACTCGATACACAGGATATGTATCGTTCGTTGATACTTTAATGTTGCGTGGTTCCTTTCATAGTTTTAGGAAAGGGAAACAATATCAGAACTTTGTCGCAACGATATAAGTATGAATGAATTGGTGTTTTTTAATTTTGTTATTGGGTTTGTATTGATTGTACATTTCTTTGCTTTAAAAGCACGACTCTACTCTGTCATATTGATGCCCGAAGGCTTAGTATGACAGCGCCTTTTTAGTTAGTTGTTACATAAATTAGAAGGGAAAGAAATTTTGGAACAAACTGTTCTGGTGCTTTTCAAAATATTCGCCTTTAAGATGTTTACACTTTTGTATGTGTTCAAAGCAACATGTTTTTCTACTCTGGAATTGGTATCTCAAAAAGATGGTTTTTGAAGACTTCGACAGCTTCTTGAGGTGCTGAAAAGCGCTGCCCATGCATTATTTGTTTGACATTCGGGAACAGAAAAAGTCATTAGTGGAGTTGTTCAATTTGCGCCAATAGTACTACAACTATCTGAAACAACTATGCTAGAATAGTAACATTGCGCGAATACAGATGGCTTCATACTATACATTCAGTTTCAGTATATAGTATGAAGCCATCTGTATTCGTATAGCACAATGTTACTATTCTAGTAGAGTCGTTTCAGATAGTTGTAGTATTATTGGCGCAAATTGAGCAACTCTAAAGGTTTAGGCCATAAATTCGGTGAATACGAGCAATGAGGCATTAATTCGATGTTTTATCCTTGAAATAATCAATTGTTTGGCGTGCTGTGTGAGAACTGGCATTACGATCATGCAGTGGTTTTCGGTTGTTTTTTCTAATTTCAACATTAACTGTTCTTGGATCCTTTAAAGGAATGGTTGCCACATGTACAACCGAAGAAACAAGCGATTATTTTTTTGGAATTGTTTCGTGAGCGAGCAACTTTTGTGCGCGTTTCAGTTTACCTTGGAGGACCCAAACAGTGGATTATTGCTTAGTTTCCAGTCCATAGGAATATATCCCAGTTTCAGTCATCTCTTGCGATGTTGTATTCGGATTTTCCAGTTCCTCGGTCAAATTTATTGAGCATTTTTTGACACTAATTAACACGAGCCTTTTTATTAAGCTTCGGTCAAATTATACAGAATCCATCCGAAACAGATCACTCATGGTCTAACGGTTAAGGCGTTTGACCACGATAGGCTCACTTACTCACACTAAAAATTGAGTATGTACCTTGGTTCACTGTGAATAAAGTGTCGATACTGATCGAGATACTCACCACAAAATCGTGTCTTTTTCTAGAAGGGATTGATGTGCGTAAAGTATGCTTCGTATGAGAGCGAAGATACGGGATTTTGTAGGCCATGCTTCCTCGTGGAGCCTTAGTGCCATTTATAGTTATTGGGGCGCAAACCTTGTCTCATATGTGATTGAAAACGTTCTTTTAGAAAGCCGTGAGTTTTTGGATGTTTGTGGCCAATCAACGGAACGTCGATTGGAGACTCAGTTTTACCTTGAACATCCTTCCAATGAAGGAATTTTAAAAACAAGAAAAAGCAAAGCATGAGGGCGATTCGTAAAGTAAGTTTCGTTTCCGCCTACTGAGAATAGGAGTGGGGATATAGGCGCAGATCGCAGCACTGCGGTGCAGTCTGATTCAATGTCAGCCTGGCATTGCTAGTGAGAGCATCGTTCGGACATTCTTTCGTGCTATCTTAGTGGTTTGATATGACTGGTGCAATTGAAAATCCCGCCGATTGTGAAGTGCGTGTCCTATCCGATTTCTGTGTGCAAAGAACATGAAGGCTGCTGAGATTCATCGTGAACTTCGTTCTGTTTATGCTAACTGTATGGTTAGAAGATGATGCCGTATGTTTCGAGAAGGACGAACTAATGTTCATGACGAAGAACGTAATGGAAGACGAACTTTTGGATAATGTCGAAGAGAAAATTCGTGAAAATCGGGCATTCACAATCACAGAACTATGTAGGTGCATTTTCCCCGCAAATTTCGATGAAGAGCTGCAAGACAGCGTTACAGCATGACTTAATTCACAGGTGGTAGAGTTGTATGTAGGGGGCATTAAAAAACCGGTTCATCGCTATGACAAATGTCTCACTTAACGGCAACTATCTAGGAAAATGGCTGAAAGTAGTAGCTTTAAGTTGTGTATAATAAAAACCTCTTCGTGCATTGTGTTTGTTTTTTTAATAACGAAACGGAACTTACTTTACGAATCCCCTCGTAGATCAGGCGTCTCAACATATCCATGATGGTCTAGTAACTCTAGTAGAAGAGGCACTTTCTCGTAGTAAACTTGCAACTTCAAGCAAATCTTAAGGCCATCAACAAAGTTTCTCACAATCAATCATACTGACTATATAATTGATAAAAATAAGAAATAGTATAGATCCCGAGTGAGATTCCTACGGGGCACCTATGGAGGGACTAAATTTAGAAGAAATTTAAAGGGTATATTCGCTTGAAGGCTCGAATTCCTACACCTTTAATAAATAAAATGGCTCAACAGGTCTCCAGGACCTAGAGCGTGTTTGCACTGTTTGTATCCATTCTTTTCTGCCTCTCGCCTTTGTTTTCTAGTCTTTCCCACCTTTCTCAGGTCTTCTTCTACACTTTCACGCCGTCTTTTCCTCGGCCTCCCTCTTCTTTTTCTCCCGATTGGATTCCACTTCGTTACCGGCTTCATCATTCGTTGGTTTGACATACACTTAAGTGTTTCTATCTATATGTGGCTTATTGTACTTGGCTCCTTTTACAGTCTTTTCAATTCCTCGTTCATCCTTCATTTCCAGTCCTCTTCGGTTTTCTTTCCTCGATAGATGGCTCTTAGTATTGTTCTTTCCCATCTGCTTAGAATATCCTCTTCCGTTTTGTTTATTGTCCACGTCTCTGCTGGATATTTTACTGTTGGTCTTATTACGGTTTTATATATTCTGATCTTTGCCTTTCTGGTGATTTATAGGTGATATTTTCCGATGAGAAAAAATAGAATTTAGATGGACCAGAGAGCTCAAACTATTAATGGCGCGATTTAAAGAAGGAACCCCTCTAGCGGCCCAGTAAAGGTCTGGGGACGATTTTTCGTGGAAGGAGTGCTCGAACCCCAGTTCGCGTCATCTACAATGAAAAGTTTCGACTACATTGCTGTGTTGCATAGCAGTTGTGTAGCATTCCTACAGCAACATCCTGACCGAAACTGGATTTTTCAGCATGACAATGCTCCAATCTACACAAGCACTGAAACTAAGGTTTGGCTTGGCAGTAAAAATATCCATGTTTTGGAGTGGCCAGCATACTCCCCAGACCTAAGCCCAATAGAAAATTATGGGGAATATTGCCTCGCCCCGTTTACAGCGATCGTCGTCAATACAGCAACATTAATAAATTAACAGCTGCCATCTTCAACACCTGGGAAAATTTTGACTAGAATGCTTTACAAAACCTCATTTTGTCAATGTGTAAACGAGGGTTTGAAGTAATAATGTCTAAAGGATGCCAATAAACTATAATAAATACTGGACTTTTAGTGTCTAGGACTCTGAAAGACGAAGAAAGAGGGTTGGGTTATAAATATGAATTGGACATGGAATATATATTTTTCTAAATCCGTTTTGATCAAAATTTTATGTTTTTATAAAATACAGGTAAATTCTTACAACATTATAAGGGTGGGTTATAAATATGAAACGCACTTTATTTGAAATTAAGTCGGTATTAAAATTATCTTGAGAATATGATGGAAATTACGTTGATAACATTTTAAAATATCGGAACAACTTCTCGTTCATTTCGAAATCACACTACATTTCGAAGACGAAATGGCAAAATAAATATTGACAAACCGCACCTCTTTCATCTCAAAATCACGTATTACAATCCAACCTTCGAATCTCACTTATCGTGCAAATATGTGTGTAACATCAACGCATCGATATCCGCCGTTTGTATACGCATCCATCTATTGATTCCGGAAAAGGTTTCATTTTTTCCGTAGAAATCGACGAGCCTATCCTTAATCATCGACAAGCGGCGACCGTTATTTACCTTTACCTACTTATTTATAACAACCCAGTTTGCTTGCGGCTATTATTCCAAGAACATATGTCCATTTCTTCCTTAACAAAAGAACGGTACTCTCCGATCAAACGAGGAAATAACCGTACCTACCACCTTTACACGTCGGATTTGTAGAACCCTGCTCCTCGTCGTCGACGACGACAGGGTGACAGAAACACCCCCTGTAGCTCGCTCGCACAGTCGCCCTCGACGTCGCAGCGGTCGATCAGTTTATAGAACGAGGAGGTGTCGCGCCCTTTTCTCTTTACACACTGGACGTGGATATTTCGTTTGTCCGGTTATTTCCGTTATTTCGCGGCACGTTAATATTTCGATAACATTTAATTTATCGTTGTTATTTCGCGGTATCCAGAAATTCGTGGCTGTGAATCGATTTCCATTTCTCTTTCGATTTAGTGAAACGTACCCCGCAACATCAAAAGATTCGCATAATTTAATATATTACATTGGTATTAATCGGTTCTGGAACGATGTCCATATCAGATGAAGAAAGGGACGAGTAAGTATGAAGTTTCACGTTTATCACTGTCGATATTGATTCAACCCCTTAGGTCAGAAAAGTTTCTTGGGGGACGGAACGCGTCGAAAAAATAATATGACGTATTTGCTTGGAGCACGGCTATCAATTATCAAGGGAAAAAATGCTGTTATCATTATTTTGTCTTAATTGAGTTAAAAAAGGGAACGCACCGATTCCATATGCCTCCGCCCCCTTTTCGGAACAAAGTTTCAAACTGTCACAACCCACGCATTTGACGATGAGGAAAAAGTGGGTTACACTTGGAGGTTTACGAGGCTATAAAACTAAAAATAGAGATAATGAATAAATCGATTAGGGACTCGTAGCTACTAAGTGTTAATTGCTTCCTTTCGTAACTAAATTGATTTTTTAAATTGTTTCTATGTCCAAGTAGATCTAAAATATCATTCAAAGAAACTTCTTAGTTCTAGAATTTTTCGATAATTGCTTCGAAAACGAACTAGTCGCGAATTCATTTGATGGACAGCTTTAGTTGAATTGTTGGATATGTTCACATATCCTGTCAAAGCCACGTTTATCTAGTAGTTGTGAGATCGATTGTTGTCAAGGAGAGGAATTGTATCGATCGATAGTGTCGTTGTTTGGCGTCGGTTGAAAAATGAAAAATCGAAACCATTTTCGTCATAGAATAATAATTGATTCAATTTTATTTCACTTTCACTATTTATAATTTAAATTAGTTTCAATTCAGTCTGTTTAATATATTACGATGTAGTTTAGTTTTGACATCATTCTGCTCAGCTGCTGACAAGCTGTCCTCAGCTCTCATGGAGAACTCTCCGATGAAGGATTAATGCAATTCAAAAGCTCAGAGTTGCCAAAAGAGAGTCTTTTATTTCGCATCTTATCCTTGGCTCCAATCTCCATTAATTTCCATCAACGCTTAAATTACAATAATAACAATTTTTATTAAGCCGTTAAGCCAAAAGGCCTTGGGCTCGTCAAGCCAAAACAGTCTATTGTACTGAGAATTTAGTTAATTTCTTAAACAAAATTGCATCGGCATAGCTCTTAATTAATGATATAAAAAGCATAAATTACAACAAATTATATTTATAAATTTTGACAAATACTTAACATAAAATCAAGATAATTACCTAGTGTTGTGTGTGTGTGAGTGTAATTTCTTTTATTCGGTGATGGTTCTTCCTATGTCTCCTCTCTTAACTTCTTTTCTCGATGCAGCTCTGTTTTCTATGGATTCTTCCCTGTCTTAACTTTCTTCCAAAATAAACCGAAGGACATTTGAACATAAATATCCATAATCCCAACATTTACTGTGAATTTAATAGATATTGAATTGTAATAAATGATAAATTTTCTAATGGTAAATAACCATTCGAGTATTACTATACGACACTATACATTTACAAAGACACACAAATACAGTACATAAATAAACTCACAAGAAAAGAACTAAAAATTATCACTTTATGTACCGGGATAAGTCAACCTGCCCAATTGCTGTACAAAAATCATATCCCACAGTATATTCTTTGCTATCCTTTGAAATGTTTGGTCGGGAGATCCGACATCATGAATGGCAGAGAATTGTACAAATTTATACCAATAATTTCGGACTTCTTCTAATACTCCAGTACGTCGAACAGCATAAACGACTTTTGAGAATCTGTTACAGATCTGTGGTACCCACGATAACGTGGAATCAAAAAAGGTACCCAAGAATTTAATACAAATATTATTCGTTGTATTCACTTTGCCAAGTGTGAATGCACATACTTGAGTTTTATGGTCATTAAAACAAAGTTCATTGTTTTGAAACCAAATCCGAACACGGGCGATAATTTGTTTAGTGATCGACTCGCTTTCATTGTTTTTCTGTCTATTTAGATGGAGAGTAAAGTTTGTGTCATCTGCTTATGATATGGTTGGCAATGAGGTATTAAACAATTTCATATGTTCAGAAATGCCATTTATATATACTATGAAAAATAAAGATCGGTGAATTGACCCTTGCGGTACACCTCTTTTAATATCTATTGCACTATTCATCCTCCCGTCAGCTTGTACCACCTGTGTCCTGCCATGAGTGTATGACCCCATCAAGTAATTAGAAATACCTCTTATTCCGTAAAATTCTAATCTGGTCAATAATAGTTAATGACCAACACAATCAAAAGCACGAGACAGGTCCGTAAAAATTGTAATTAATACAAAAAAAGAAGAAAGAAAAGCAAGCATATGTAAACACTCTATTATGAAGCTGCTGTCTGTCAAGCTTGTATTAAATTAAATATAATAATTACGGGTAGTAGAGAGAAAAAGAAACTGATTGTGCTATGTAAATAAATACTGTAATAGTCACAATAATAGATACAGAAAATAGTGTTAAACAGGACAGGCTTGGGCCTCGTGGCAGCAGAAATAAAACAATTAAGGGAAGAAAAGAAGCGGCGTCGCCAAAGGTAATAATAGGCATGGCCTACGAAACCACCTTCGGTGTAACCTCAGAAAAACAGCAATCACTTAAAAGAAATTGAGTGTTACAATCAAACCGGGAGGCTTGGGGTTTCGGTACACGAGCAATGGGGTTGAGAGCGAGGTGCGCCGTGAACTGTGAGCAATGCGCGGGTCACTTAAGGATGTTCGGTACTTACTTGCAAGATCGCTTGAAGTTACATATATATATATTTTTTGGTCGGTTCGAAAACTATTTCGAAAGCTGTATATTGTATTGTATGTGTGTGCAGCGATAAAATACTAATTGTTTACAATTTTAAGAGTTTTCGGCAGGTGTAATCTTTTTCCAATAATAGGCGATGAACCAGCAGATTTTCGGACCTGAAATTTTGAGTACCATATATTCGATACGGTAGTTAAGACTTGTCAAAGAGCATTTTTGTGAAATCCTTTGTTATCGTTACTTTCTTGAAGTCCAAAATTGACGGTAAGCCCATGGTCATTTTTTTATTCCTTAATTGCGGTTAAATTCAACAACAAACAAGGAATTTACAAAAACGCTCGTCGATAAGTCGTAGCTATCGTACACGAATACACGGTATGCAAAATTTCGAGCTCGTGAACTTACTGGTTCTTTACTTATCATTGACAAAAATTAAAGCTGTAGAAGCACTTAACGTTGTAAAAAACTAGTATTCTATCGTTACAAACACTACTTTTAAAGGTCAGATATACAATTTTCATTCAATTTGGAACAATAAGGGTGATTACAAGGACAGTGGTATAATTTACTGACACAAATATCACATCGGTAAACTCCTCACTACACAATTGTTTATAATAAAATCGGTGACGCGTGTTTCGCTAGCTCGAGGCATGCATCTTCAACAACCGTATAAACCACGTGTCACCGATTTTATTATAAACAATTGTGTGGTGAGAAGTTTGCCGGTGTGATATTTGTGTCAATTTGGAACCAATAAGAAAATTTTAAGTTTAACCGATCTCGAAAGAAAGTAAAAAAATTAAGCTGGAAAAGCTCTAAACATTGTAAAAAACTAGTACTTTATCGTTACACACACTACTTTTAAAGGTCAGATATACAATTTTCAAAATAATTTTGGAACCAATAAAAAAATTTAAGTTTAACCGATCTTGAAAAAAGTACCGCACACCCTTAAAGAAGTACGTTAGAGTATTCGCAACGAATTGGCGTTCTAGAACTAACTGATCGAATCGTAAAGAAGTCGACTGAACGAGTCACAAGAACGAAGTCGAATATTGAATATGGATGTTAAAGTACCGAAATGCCAAATTTCAAATGTTGACCGTGTATGTGTCTGAAGCTCGCGTTAATCTGTGCGAATTTGAAGCTCGAAATAATCAGCCTATTTTTCCCACGAACTACCAAAATTAACTACAAACAATCAGGAAGCGGACGTTTCCATATTGAGGAACAATGTAAATTGTGAAAAAGGGAAAGCAGGCAAAGACGCATTGTCCAATAGGTCGATATTGACTGAAATAAATCGAAACTATGAACTTCTAGGAGAATCCCCTGAAATCAAAGAAAAATGTTGCGTACAAAGTTGACCAATTAATGACATAGAATAAAAAGCTCCAAGGTGATGTACAAAATATGTGTTGAATGAGAACACATTGATAACTTTTGCTTTTATTGCTTATTTCCTGGTGACGTATTTGGATTTATATAAAAAATAAATGTAGATTTTTTTCGTTTAAAGAAAATTCTTGCTAATATTTTTCGTCACTTTACTTTGCTTATTTGAAGAATTCGCCCAATCTTTTGCATACTTTGCCTTTGGTTCTTTGTTTCATTTGTTTTTTGGATGACTTCTAATTGCTGATTAAGAGAGAACAAAATCCTCACCACCGTTAGGTCTCCATAAAAAACAGTAAATGTAGGGCCTTCCTTTCGTTTATAGACAATTTTTTCCAATATTTTCTTCGTCATTTCACTGTGCTTGTTTGAAGAATTTGCTCGATCTTTTGTGTACTCATACTGTATGTCTCACATAATATCCAGTGATTAATATATATTGTTGTAAGCTTCTTTTCGCCTTCTTTTTAAAGTTAACGTTTGTTCTTTTAAGCCCAATATCCACCGACCCTTTCATTAGGAATCCGGTAGACAATGAAAAATTTTGAAGTTGTTTCGGCAATCATTAATTGTTTGATGCTTCATGGGGAAGGAAGCAAGTAGAAGCGCTTCTGGAGGAAAAGCATTTATTAACCTACCAGCTTGTCATAAGGCCAAATTTAGATTAAGCCAGTGACTGCTCCACCAGTTGGTCCGAAGCTGCCTTCGGCTTGTAAATATTCTGGACAATGAAATCAAAGAATCTTGAATTGACTGGTAAGCTAGCACCTAGTCTGCGGGGCTAGTTCAGTTACTGGAATTATGCCAAGACATTGAAGAACTTACCTGGCCTAACTACTGGCTTAATCTAAACTTAAGAGTTCATCTGTGTGTTTATGTTTCTGCACTGCTTGTCTTCAGACAGAAGTTAACTTGCACCTTCTCAGACACGACTGGTACATGAGTGCAAAAGCGCACTTGCACTGCCTTGCACGCTGGGCAATAATTGTATTGAAGTTTTAAAAACATGTCCTATATCCACGCCACCGATTATGTTGTTAAGCTCGTCTCGACTACATCCAATTGATCGCTCACGAAAGTCTTGCCACAGACCACAGGTAGCTTCAACTGATTAAAATAGTAGTTTTAATAGCATATAATGACCACAAAGTGCACTAACTTCAAACCGGGCTTTATTTATTTAGTGACAGCTTAAAATGTCAGTACAATTATTACCCAATGTCTTGGAGGGTTCACGTGCTCTTGTACTCGCATATACCAACCGTCTCTGCATCTTCTTTATTCACTATACTTGAGATTAAACCCATCACATAGACGACGATAATATTGACAAGGCCGCCTTAAGGTTTTGGGGACTGGGTGCAAAATTAATGGTAATTATAAATAAGACTTTGAAGATACATATATAAAAAAACTAAGAATCAGTTACCATCTACTTCTTCAGTTGAAAATAAGCTTTTTCTTTCTGTAAGCCATGGTTGGTTTGAAAGATTTAAACAAAGACATTCTTTACATAATCTAAGATTGAAAGGTGAACAAGCGTCTGCTGATTCAGATGCTGCGCAACAATACCCGGCAAAATTTGTTGAAATTATAGCCGTTAATTCCCACACTCCTGACCAACTCCTCAATGCCGATGAGTTCGGGTTATTTTAGAAAACAATGCCAGAAAGAGTCTATTTGCCTAAATCTCACAAATCAGCTAGTCTCTAGGTTATAAAGCAGCAAAAAGGCGTTATAACAGTTCTCTTCGGCAGCAACGCTTCAGGCCATGATATAATGAAACCATTGGTTATTAACAGATCATAAACGCCACGCTCGTTTAAACGAATGAACATCAACAACGTTCTCGTTTATTGGATGGGCAATAAGAAGAAATTTTTCGTCCCACACGTCAAATTGTGTTTAACCCTCCGTGGTCGTATGGGATCTATCAGACCCCACTTTTCACTTTGAGCGCAAATTTTAATAAATTTCAAACTTTAATTAGAAATATTAAAACTTTTGCGACATTTTTTAATGATTTTTTTCATCATCTTGCCATTTGTTTTCTTGCAAATAAACTATTCATCCTTAATCTAAAATGTTTATAATATGGTCCAAAATTTTTACATCAATATCGGACAGATAGTTTTTTTGCAATTGTTTATTGAAATGGCTATTGAAGTATGACCACGGAGGATTAAGTAAAAAGGCGTTGCCTTTTTAAGGCCTTCTTTTAATTGATAATGCACCAAGGCATCCTCAAGATTTACAACACGAAAATGTGTGTTGTATTAAACAATACGATTTCTTTATTTCGAACGTTAGATCAAGGGATAATTTCGACCTTTAGCGCACTGTACATCAAGCGAACCTTCATATTATATATTTTGGAACAAATGGAATATGATGAATCTCCCTCAATTATGGATGCTTGGAAAAAACTTACAATCTTAGATTATGTTAATGGCGCCTCTACTTTTCTATAAACTGTGCTACAAATTTGCTTTTTTTTTTTTTTTTTAGTAGATGAGTACCCTATTGACGCCCTGGTAGACTGCACTTGTTGCACCCCCAACGGCCTTGAAAATTTATGCCTAGTCCATCGTTTTACGGACCAAAAGAGAAAACAAGAGTTTACATTTGAATCACCAAGCGTCCAAGTAGACTCCTTATGTACATACATGTTCTGTACGAAAACATCGTACTAGTTTATTTGGGGTTTTCCCTATTTTGTTGTGAATTTGCTGTCTCAACTTCCGTACGTTAAAATTTGATAAAACCTTAATAGCTAAGATTATCGTCTTAGGTTCGCAAAAATGACGGCTCTAAACGCAATTATAATAATCGCCGATAAACCACATACTATATAAGTTTCGCTTTGAACGTAACGTCGTTTAGTGTATTCCACACATTTACCGTTCGTATGTAGATATTCATATGTAGTGCGACGTTAGCAAATTTTCCATATAAGTTGAGAGATGGAGAGTAATGGCCAAATTTTTGAAAAAGTATGTGCGACTGTTCTTGTGGTTGCGAGAACCGTAAGCATCGACAAGAAGAAGAATGTGTACTTCAGCAGAAAACGAGGTAAATTTCTTAAAGTTCGTAGTGTTATTTCTGTAGTAGCTACGATTAGTTTTAAATATTAATTGGGATGGTAAAATAATGAGCTTATAACTTAATTAGATTAGATAAATAGTATCTACCCAATCCCCTTGTTTATGTAGATAAATGGAATTATGCAAGCGAATTTTTTCAACAACTGGATGACTCAATATCAACATCTACAAAGGACTTCGTCCGAAATCAAAGGAAAACATTACGTTGTATTTTGACTAAAGATTTCGGTCATATATGTATAACACAAAGTGTCACAAAGTGCCTACTAATAATCGTTTCTTAATATCCACAGTAACTAAAGAAATAGCAAATAGAAAACTTTTCACGTAAAATTTTATCCACAGAATACCGATCCAATCGTTGATCAGCTTCTTCCTCCTCATGGGCGCAAACGTGCCTTACTTCGAACCATTTCACTTCAATTGCGGAAAATCCCAACCTGGAATACGATATAGGAACACTGGATTTCACAATTATCCAGTAATTATATAGCGAGCAATTCTCGTCTGGATAACAACAACTCCCCGTACAGAATCACCGCAGGTTAATGAACGACGTACTTCAACTTTGGATAGTTCCTTTCAAAAACTACCACTCCAATGTTGGTTTAGCGATTGGTCTCTAACCACGCTGTTGCCGTTATCCCGTGTCGTTATTCCAAAATGCTTGGACGGAT
Organism: Chrysina gloriosa; assembly: GCA_038088585.1. Lineage (NCBI taxonomy): Eukaryota > Metazoa > Arthropoda > Insecta > Coleoptera > Scarabaeidae > Chrysina > Chrysina gloriosa. Next base: position 19,444,753 of record CM076093.1, on the reverse strand, counting down.
AAAATTCAATTTCAATCGAATTTTATATGGCAGTTTGTGCTCTTCAGATACAGGATCCCCAGAAACTTCTTCTATTCCATCTATCCTGTACCGTCATTCTTTCAATTCGTTTAAGCTTTCAAACGTGCTGTGCTAGCTTAGTTAGTTTGTCTATACGTTCTGGAGACTTCAATACAGCATTACCCCTCCAGTCCTAATATTTTCAACATGCCAATGTAACTGGGTTTGATCTAACCATAATTTCTAGCTACTTTAGAGTTTAAAACTCGCTGGTTTCTGTTAGTTTGTAGAGACTTCCTGCAAATTTTAAAATGTCAGGATCCATCCAATTTGTTAATTTTTGAAAATGTCGATGCTAAGTGGATATCACTATAGCGACAGCTTCTTTCTCCTTAAGAGTTTCAGGTTTGTCTATCATTTACTTTAAGGTTTGAAGTTTGCCAGCTTTTGTTCATCATTTTGCACTTTCCGCATATTTCTAAACTCTGGCGTTCCAAATCGGTTACTTTCAAAATTTTAGTGTTAAGAGGCTAACTAGAGCAACAATCTTTGATCTGTTATGGACTTTCGAACTTGCTAGGTTTCGTTAGTTTTGTTTTGGCAATTTCTGTACAGTGTACAACACCAGTACGTATTTTTGATACATCAACGCTGTCTACCTGGGTTAGAAGCTGCTACTATTCAATTTATCCTGTTTGTAAATTGAAGCTGAACCTTCTGCGGAATTCAGAATACCTTCATTCTTTCAAGTCGAATGTGCTATGCTGGTTTTCATTAGTTTTTCTATATCTTCTGAAACTTTAAAACAGTAGTATCTCTCCAATGCCAATATTTTCAAAATGTCATTGTATAACTGGGTTTGAGCTAACCATGATTTCTAGCTACTTTAGACTTTAACACTCGCTGCTTTCTGTTAGTTTTTAAACACTTCCTGTAAATTTCAAAACGTCAGGATTTATTCAATTTGTTAATTTTTGAAAATGTCAATGCCAAGTGGATCTAACTTTAGCGACAGCTTCTTTCTGCTTAAGGCTTTCAGGTTTGTCTATCATTTACTTTAAGGTTTGAAGCTTGCTAGCTTCTGTTCATTATTTTGCACTTTCTGCAGATTTCCAAACTCTCACGTTCCAAATCGGTTATTTTCAAAATGTTAATGTTAAGGGGCTGACTAGAGCAACAATCTTTTATCTGTTATGGACTTTCGAGCTTGCTGGGTTTCCTTAGTTTTGTTTTGGCAATTTCTGTAGAGTGTACAACACCAGTAATCCTTCCAATTACATATTTTGTTATATCAATGCTAAGTCTGTCTGGCTGAAGAACTGCTACTATTCCATCTATCATGTTTGTAAATGGAAGCTGCACCTTCTGCGGATTTCAGAATACCGTCATTTTCTCAATTCGTTTTCAAGTCTTGGAAGCCTGGCTTTCGTTAGTTTGCCTATGCCTTCTGAAGACTTCAAAACAGCTGTATCCCTCCGATTTCAATATTTTCAAAATGCCAATATAAGCGGTTTTGACTTAACCATAATTTCTGGCTACTTTAGATTTTAAAACTCTCTGCTTTCTGTTAGTTAGAGACTTCCTGCAAATTTTAAGACGTCAGGATTCATCCAATTAGTTAATTTATGAAAATGTCAATGCTTAAGAGGCTGATTAGAGCAACAATTTTTTATCTGTTATGAGCTTTCGAGCGTGCTGAGTTTCGTTAGTTTTGATTTGGCAAATTCTGTAGAGTTTACAACACTAGCATTCTTCCGATTACGTATTGTTGATATATCAATGCTAAGTCCATTTGACTTAGAGACAGCTTCTGCCTATTCTGAGTTTTGGAATGTCCTGATTTTGGTATTGCATTAAGTTCTTAAGATATTTTAGAATATCCGTTTTTCTTTTCAATTCAGTCATCAACATTGAAGTTTGAGTTAGCGATGGTGAAGCTCCAATTCCTAAGAAATTTACTATTACATTCAAGATAAAAACAGTCAAAATTCATCTAATATTTCGGCATGACAATACCAGGTGACAACTCCCATGACCTTTACTCAACTTAATTCCGTTATTGTTCGCGAATTATACAAAAAAACTGAAAATAATTTTGCTTACATAATTTCCAGCTTTTGCGCAATGCTTTGCAAAGTTACAGGTATGAATTTAGTCATTTTTAATATTTCCGTAATCGCGCGCTTCAGGTAATTACGAAAGAGCAAATTACGTGCGTATCCTCGCATTTATCTGCCCACGTTCTTATCATTTCGACGAACTTGTTTATAAAAACGGCAACGTATTATGGCACGGATTACTGTTATTTCGTATTTTCCGATGAGAAATATTCTTATATAAATAGGGAATTTACCAAACTTAATTGATAGTTTATTTGGTCCGTTTTGATGGTATATTTGCACACGTTTAAAGTTCATACTTTTGGACGAGATGAGATGAGAACGTACTGTGGTGCGAATTATCGTAATACAATTTTTTCCATCCATTTTCCGAGTAGAAATGGTGAAATTAGGGATTTCCCAAAAATTAAGTCATTGTATGACTGTTAACATGTGTGTACATACATACGATAACAATTAAATATTAATAAAATAAAATGTAGAAAACTCTCTATATAACAATCTAATAAATTTAAATAAATAATATTTTATATAAATAAATTAATATTTTGGCTCTCGAAAATAGTTCACTACAATTAAATATTCGCGACGAGTTCATTCATAAAATTGGCGAATTGTGGTGCATATTACCATTATCTATAAAATTTTCGTCTCGTATTTTTCGAATCGAAATATTTGCACCGAAATACAATATTTTCTAAAGTTAAGTAATTGTTTAGATGGCAAAAAGTTCTATATCTGGATATGTATATGATTACAGTCTTCAACATTTTATACATTATTACTCATCGTTGTGCATTAAAAATTGCTACTAAAACTTCCACATATAAACAATTTTATAATAATTTAATGGAAAGGTATAAGGTAATTGTTATTATACATATTTCCGTATCGTTAAATTCCGCAACCAAGCAAAAACAATTGTAAAGTGCGTTGTGTTATTGCTGGTTTCCTCACGAATGGACAGGCAAATACTCCAAATTAGACACATACGTCCCTATCAAATTAAGACGAAGGAAATACAATTAAAATGTCACTTTCACAATACATTTCCCCTAGATCTCGTTCTGAATGACGAATCGCCGGTGGAGTTTCCATAATTTCAGTACGTGACATATCGGGTGTAACGTAATTCTGACTCAACGAATTGTTTCAATTATTTTAAATAGTGCTTCGGTTTTAATTACATGTGAAACAGTAGAATTAGCCATCAAACTGAAATTAAAAAGGATTCCAAATGGTAATTCTACTTCTCTTTCAATCTTCCTAGAAGGGTTACTTATTTATGGTTCTTATTTGAGATGGTAACTAGTTGCATACAAAATCCATTGATTTTGGTTTCAGTAGGATTAAATCCATCTCTTAGCTTTTTCTATTATGCAGTCTTTTTCACAACTAACACCTCAAATTTAGTTATAAGATTATAGAAGGTAAAACTACGTTAATGAGTGCAAAATAAAAAGAGTTGAAATACAAAAAAAAAACACCAACTTCGCCTTCCTTAACATATTGACCTAATTTTAGTAACGTTTAATTACTTTGTCTGAACAGTAAACATGCGCCTTTATTTTACTCTGTGTGCTTGGGAAAATATTTTCTTTCCGAAACTTAAAGAATTCTTTTTGGCTTTTCTGTTATAGTAGGAAAATATTTTCTCATACAAACTTTGTTCTAGTTGTTATGAACTATCTTCTGTTATAATTTGGTGCATAAGTTGTGAATGAGGCCAAAAATGCGCCAATTCATTTATAAGATTATATGAGGTTAAAGTCAATAAATGTCAAAAGAAAAGAAAATAACATCGATATTCTACTTAAACGTTAACATTCTACCTGGCGAGTTAAACATATGACTCGATTTTTACTAGCGTTAACTTTTCTTGGTCTAAATAGTAAACGTTGGAGTTATTTAACGTGACACATGACTTTATAATGACTTAAAAGACTCGAAATTTAGTGAATACTGCTTTCCATGCGTGTTATCGTAATATCCCACCTGAGGTTGCTAAAGCGCATGCGAAATTACAAAAAATTAATACCTTTTTTCCTATGCTAGTAACAAAATATTTACTCTTACAATTGTTGTTTTATTTGTTATATGTTCTTCTATTTTAATTTGATGCATAAACTGTGAAAAACGGTGTATATTACAATTTCTACGCGTCGTCGTGTAAATTTGCTGCGTAGTAGCAATGATAGAGTAGCGCGAGCCAGATTTCAGTACGAAATTTGTTTGAAGCTGTAGAGAAATAGGTTAATACTTTTCCCCCAGTTTATATTCTTTTTTAATGAGAGGGTGAACTTCTTCGAGCAACTTCTTTGAACATTTGTTCTTTTTTATTTTTCAGGCTAACGCTAAACACAACGGCGCGGCGGGCGAACGAAAATTAACTCAACCTTGTTGTCTTCTTTTAAGACGATTCAAGTACCATTACAAGGACAACAGTAAAAACTTTTCCAGCCGCACAGCATACAGTTGCAAACTAGTAGCGGTAGTGGACAGACAATGTACAAAGCGATTCTCATTCGACTATTGCAAAAAGTCGCATTGCAGTTATGCACGTTGCAGTGGCGTTGCACCAGTGAACGAAGGGCCTAACTTGCCCCGATGATTACACACCATCAAGTCGCTTCCCGAAACTCAACATATGGAGTTGCAATGCGTAAACGTTTGCAAATTTTCTGATCAAAATGCCTAATTTTCGACATTTTAACTACAATCGGCGGTAACTCCATGTGAACTTGTGTAGTTCAATTAAGATTCTTTTCTGATTTTTGCTCGATACAGGTTCACAGTCACTGGACTGCTCAGGGTCGTCTTCGTCGTTTAAATAACGCCCCGGATGATCATCTTATAAATAACTGCTGCTTTGATTGCCCATTAAGACAATGAACTGTTCTTGAACGGATTCGCAACAAACAATGAAAAGTGGTGCATAAAAGTAAGCGAAAGCGATTCAGTAGCAAAATAAGAGGGCTGGTGATTAACAAATTCGAAAGAAACTCAAATAAAATAATCTTTGCTGTGATCCAACCGTCTTGGATACCTCTAAATACGTATTTCGACAATAAAGCTGTCATTCTCCTCAGTATTTGGAAGTATGCAAAGTAATGTAATAAAGATAAGCGCTGTTTAATTTCAGTCTATTCTAACAGACAGACTATTTACTTTTCTTACAAGAGAACATTCCCAAACTAGAAATTTAAAAAAAAATTGAAACTTTATCCTTAAATAATTCTTATACCACTTCATTTATCGACCCAAATTTGTATTAATGGGGTGATAGCGCCCATCAAGATTTAGATGTTTTGAAAATGTATTTCATATAACTCGGTAATGTTTTGAATAAATACACTAGGATTCTATCAGGATATTCAGTACCTCAGTACTTACACTAAAATAATGACCAAGTAAGCGTGATCATCCCCACCTTTTTAAAAATGAACTTATTCGAGTGCCGTCTTGCTTATGTTATACATTTGACTCTGAAGTGTGTAAAAATGATATTTTACTTTTTGTAAAAGTTCATTCTTGACACGTTCGCTGTCATCTACGAGTATTGGTCTTGGCAGCGAACACGTTAAAAGGGTGAGGTTGGGCATCCTTGATTTTCAAATGGGAGCATATCATTATTTTTGTGTAACTGGTAGAACTCGAGGTACGGAAGATCGTGGTTTAATTTAACTGTATATTTATTCAGATCATTACCGAATAATATTAAAAAATTCTAAAATCATCTAAGTTTTGAAGGGCGCTTTCACCCCCTTGAAACGAATTTGAGCCAATAGAAAAAATGGTTTCGAAGACTCCTCCATAAGGACTATTTATGGATAAAATTTCAATTTTCTTTTTAACCTTCCTATACTCACGTCAAAATGAAAGACGTATACTATACTATATAAGTCGGTCTCACACACCGTATGCGTGAGTATAGAAAGGTTAAATATCCGGGTTAGGGATGTCCTCTTGTTAGTTAAATTGAAAAGATGCAACTTCTCACGGTTACGCGTAAATATACATACGAGGTAGGCGCCATAAATTCTCGGCCTGCCAGGCTTACACAGGTTCAAGCTTGTTTCAAACTCGATTGTGTCGTAGTTGCACATGTGTGAAGCCTACACTATATATATTACGGCTCGCAAAAATAGTAAGATTTAGTAGTCAGCTAGGCAACGTGACTAGTGCATGAAAATGTCGCAGCTAACGAAAACAGAGTACCGCACAATCATTAAATTTTTAACAAAAAAAAGGCATATGACTAATCATATTAAACAACTTTCAGCCGGCGTTTATGGTGTTTCATGTCTTTCGTATTTCACTGTAAAAAAGTAGATAAAATGTTTCCGTTTGGGGCAAGAATCTCTTGATAATGATGAGCCCTCCGGTCGACCTGAACGAAGTACGGACTGAAGTGATACCGCCTGAAACGCCTCAAAAATGATTCCAATGATTGAAGAAATGGTATTTGAAGATCGCCGTTTGAAAGTGAAGGAATTGGCAGTAATATCTAACATTTCTGAACCAAGTATTCGCCGAATTCTCCATGACCATTTGGATATGAATAAGAGTAGTGCAAGATGGGTACCTCGCCTTCTTTCCGCTCTCCAAACGTCGTTTTTACACATGTGTGGAGATGAGCCCAAACCGATTTTGGAGTCCATTGTTACAGGATATGATTCTGTTTTATAAAAAATGGCCTTAGGAGAAATCGTTTTAAGTACGATAGTGAGTTGCAAGCAGCTGTAATAGAACATTTTGACGGAAAATTTTAGACTCATTTTACAAAGGTATAGAATTATTAATTGCTCGTTGTAGAAAATGAAAAATACACATTGCTATGTTTTACCAAGTTTATTTTTCTATATCAGGCTGAGAATTTATGGCGCCTACCTCGTACATATTTCGTACAAAGTTTCCAGATTGGAACGACCTAAAATTATCCACCATATTCACTTGATTTGGGATTTGGGCATTGATTCCGCTCATTGCAAATTCATTTCACAACAGAAGAATTATTTTTTGTCTTAAAAAGGGTACCGAAAAAGGATATCTCAATACTAGTTGACCGATAATGGAGGAACATGAAAAATGATGAAAAAGTGCAATACAGATTAAGACTCACTAAACGTTCAGATTTAACGGATTCATTCGTTTTGCCGAAAATGCACGGGAGAGCGTGGTAAATCTTTATCTTTCAAATTTTAATACCCTTATTCCAATTTTATTACAAAACAAAGAATTGAGGAAAACAAAGACATTTAGCACGCAGGTACATAGCAAATCTTGGTCTTTCAAATTTTGATATATTTATTCTAACGTGGCATAACCATATATAGAAGCTTTTACCAACTATAATGAAAATGCCTAGATACTTAAATTTTGGGTAATTTCCTATTTAGGCGCTAGTATTTCTCCAAACAAATTCGTAGGAACGATGAACCATAATCAGATAATAGCGGGGATACCCTGGTAATTTCCTCTTTCGTAGTTACGAAGATCAGGTATTAATTGTTCTAACTTTTAATACCCTTCACCGAATTTTGTTGCAGCAAAAAGACATTATAATAATTTTAGAGAGACCACTGCAAATCATCATCATCAAATTTTATATAGGTGTATGTAATTTATTCTAATTTGGTTATACACGGTCGAGAAATAATCCACAAAATTTCGCCAGGATCGATTTAAATCTTGCAACCATAATAAATTCCAATTAATAAATGATCATGCGAGTTTGGCTCTGTTTCTCGTCAATGAAACTCTATCGAGTAATCGGAATATCAATATTTTCCGAAGCGATAACGAGATTTACAGGTAATAATACTGAATTTTGCGTAATAAAACGGCAAATCCCATCGTAGACGATAAAAATATAGCGATTACTTCGCTTTTATTAGCGAAAATGGTATCAAAACAATTTGAAATATTTTTAAATTGACGAGTTAAACAATTGTAGAAGACTTGGACGTACATAACGGATAAAAAAAAAATTCAGATAAAATCAGATACGAGTTTTGATGCCATCATCAGTTGACAAAACCACATGATTAATATCCTACATTGCACATGGATTTTAGCCGAAAAGATCGCACTAGAAACCACACAAACTAAAGAGTGTTCTAATTTGTTTGAGTAGGACTATATGCGGCACGATTGTCATTTGTGTAGTAACTTGTTCATGTACATCACGATGATTCTGTGGATTTATTCACTGAAGATAAAAATTTATTTGTCGGAAACTAGAAGTTCTAATAATAATTATCTATAATAACATATAATATAATATAATAATAATAATAATGTATAACCATAGTAATTAAACAGATGTAATAAAATTGATCAAAATTGGGATTTGTAATATATCTATACTACATACGTTACAAAACAAACGAATCATACAGTAAAGATTTATGTATGTTATATTTTTAAACCAACTACTCGTCATAAATTTTCTAACCTCAATTTTCGTGATGGGCAAATACTTCTAAGCGGACTGTATGTAAGTAGAATCGAACATACTTACAAAATTGATAACAAGAGGTACTCTAGAAAATTAATTGGAGAGAAATCGGAAGGAAGAAGAAGAAGAGAGACTCAATCAAGGAGATGGATAAATGTAAATGTAGACTTAAGAACAGTGGATTGGAGAAATTGGAGATAGAAGGCACGTGCCAAATTTCCGTATATACATGCGACGCTTTTATTTTTCATATTTTCGTATATTTTGCAGGCGATAGCTAACTAAGCTACACTACTACTACTAACACTACTAACTAACTAAGCGTCAACAACTAGTTGAACTTCGTATAGTAGATGGATTCGTATAACACGGCGTTTTTTAAAAATCATTAATTTGTGTTTGTTTATAGTGACAGATGGTTTCTTTTAAACTGCATTTTCTAGTTTATTGATATTATGAAGGTTTCCTCTCTATCTCCGTACAAGAAAAACATGCTCTGATTGTTTTCAAGGACTCCAAAACGTCGTTTATTTTTGGCGTAATTATTTCTGATGAATCTTCATCCTACTCATTTTCCACTTCTGATGGTGCATTGTAATCGGCGATTAGTGTCTCAAGGCTTAAAACTTCATTGGTCACTAGCCCATTGTCGAAGTCATCAAAACTTTCCAATTCAGTTAATCTTATTTCCATTTGTAAAAGGTCTCGCCAGCCTTCATCAATTTCTACCTCTTCGATTTCATCTTTCCTTGTAAAGTTACCAACACCTGCTTTTTTGAAACAATTAAAAATGGTCTATTTCTAATGTCCATCCATGCAGCGTATAAAAGGTGGATATCAGAAAAGCAGACATTGTTGGAGAAGTCGAATTTGAGCTATCCATTATCGATAGATATCGTTGGACCATCCTTTTCCTGTAACCTTCCTTCTGAACTTTTATGATGCCTTGATCAAGTGGTTGAAGCTCACTTGTGGTGTTAGGTGGCAGGAAAATCAAGTTGATGTTTTTGAGATTTACCTATTTCGTATGCGCAGCGCAATTGTCAACAAGCAAAAGTATTTTTCGGTCTTTCAATTCGATGTCCCACTCATTAAGCCATTGCACAAATCTATCTCCAGTCATCCATGCACGAGCTTGAGAAGAAGAAATGCAGGGAAGGGTTTTCACATTCTTATAGCAACGTGGCTTAGCGCATTTTCCAATTACGAGCGGTTTCTTCTTGTCTGTGCCTGTGCAATTCGTGCATACGAGGACCGTTAGGCGTTGTTTGTTTATTTTTCCTCCGTGGCATTTTTCATTTTTTAAAACTAAAGATTTATCAGTCATTACTTTAAAAAACAACCCGAATTCATCTGCATTATAAATTTCTGAGCGATTGTAGCCAGAGGTGAGGGTCGACATTTGCCTTCTCCAGTCGAATATTACATCAGAATCTACTGAATTGGACCCACCACAAATATGTTTGTACACGGTAGAATGTCTGTTTTTAAATCTATTGAGCCATCCAGTTGAAGCGGTAAAATCTGTTATTCCAAGACCGTCGGCCACTTGGAGGACCCTTTCTTATAAAATTGGGCTACTTATCCGGACGGAGCTCCTGGCCTGGACGAACCAACTTTTCAGAATTGTTTCTAGGTCTGGTTCCCTCATGCGCTGAAACAAATTCACCCCGCTTCTTTAAAATTGTACGTAAAGTTGAAGCATTGATGTTTTTTGATGCCGCAAAATCTTTTTGGTTTAAATTGGATTTATCAAAGTCTTTTGTAAGATCACTTTTTCTTTTAACGAAAACGATTTTCGCGACATGTTACCAGCAGCGTAAAAAGTAAAAGACTGAAAGGAAACCTTGATTACGCAACCGCCAAATGAATAAATCAGATTCTCGGAAAATTGTCTAGCCAAAATTCGTGGAACATCTTGAAACATCTTCAGAAATATGTAGATCATTTTCGTCTGCTTTTTAAACATTTATTTTAATTTAATCATATCCCTTTCTAGTGTTGGCAAAATAAAGTTAAAAAATTAATAATTGAAGTATGTATGTACAATAAAAAATATCCTTCAATGGGGTGTTATAAGCGGGAAATGGGAACGTTATAACCAATAAAAGTACTACAGAAAATCAGTCGCTGGGACCGGGACTAAGGAAAGAAAGCGTTATAGCTGGGAGATCGTTATAAACGGGAGCGTTATAACGAAGTTTTACTGTATTGCCTTATTTCATGTCAAAGTTACAAAATAACAGACGGATCTGTCAAAATAGTCATTTTTGTAACGCCGTCATATCCGGGCGTTTTCATCCGTTCGCCCCCGTTTGCCACCCCCACGGTTGCCGACGGCGACGTTCCGTCGAAAAATACTCGCAAAGCTCGGCTCGGGACATCGGCGATAAATTTAGCGAATATAATATGCGATCGGAACGGAAAGTTATTAGTCGGCTCGCAACTTTTACGTGGGTTTCTAGTACTTCACTTCTCGCCTACCATTTACAATAACGTCCGTTCACGGCGCTAAACAGGTACAATACGTATACAACGAGGTATATCTCGCATCTACAGGATGGCCCAACAAAACGGATGCTTGCGGATTGATAGGACTGACGAAACCGACATCACATATTGCAACTGCGGATGTTGGGAATACGATTTGAAACAAGAAGTAATTAACGGTGATGGATGCGCTCATTGCAAAAATAGAAGGTATTTAAAATTTTCCTTAATAGAAATCGAATTGATTGTTGTATAATTTTTATTCGCCAACGATTAGTAGCGGCGTTTCGAGCGTAAATATTGATATAATTAAGTAACATCTGCACGAGATAAGATTACGAAAATACTATCTTAGCACGTTTACTGGATGAAGAAGAATCGATGTCTTTGACCGTATTCGTTTCAGTGTTGCACTTTCATACTTCAATCTGCGAGCCGCAATTATTAACATTCCTGGTGTTTGTTGTGGGTTAATAAGTTATCATAGTTCTGATTTCTCATGCAATCTCGTCGTATGCAGGTTTTTACGCGAGGTTGTTTCGGTTTGTCAGTAATCGTGAAAAAATCCGGAATTACGCTCGCAATTACCTAATGAGGACTTGCTCAATGATAAACGAATTTGTTTTCAAACGGCGATGTATTTGTAACGGGGCGTAAACAGAACGAATAAAAATTTTCCAAACTGTTAAACTTGATATAGCTGTGGTGAAATGTTTTGGATGTTTAGTGACAGTATTTACTACCCTTTTACACCATTAAATCTCGGGGATCTACTTCAATATAACGAATTCCATCATCGATCTTTCAGCACTAATAATTTTTGAGACGTGCTAGGTAAAAGTTATCTTGTAAATCCAAACAGTATCTCCAACTTTGTAGATTTAGTTTTGGAAATTGTTTTTCTATGAGAAATAGTTGGATATATTTATCAAATACGAGAAGAGGGGGATGAAATGTTTCCGGCCTTCCTTAGAAATGGGGCAAGCAGCACCAGTTTGGAAATGCCACCTTAAAACATCATCGTACTTCAATATAACTTATTCCTTTGAGGCAATTGTGTTACTCTTTTATTCTATGATTTTCTATTTTTCGAGTATAAAAGTGCGCCTAAGAGCGAACCGTGAAAAAGATTAAGGTGCAGCTAGATGCTGCATCGGGAGTCTGCTTCTTCATCTACAATTATTAAAACATCGGTTGCCGACTTGTTACGTTTTAGTAGCATTGAGTTATTTTTATGACCAGAAGTTGCTTTTTTAATCGAAGTTTTAAGCGAATTTGATTTGTTAGGGAAGTCTTCCGTCTCCCTAACAGCTGAATTGCTATCCACTTGCACCATTTGCGCTTGGTGGATTACATCGACTGGCAGGTAGGTTATCCACAAAAGGGCAGAACGATTAACATAGATTATTGTGCTAATTTTTCGTCGCTTGAAACAATAAATCAAAGAAGACGAGTCAAATCTGATAAAGCAGAGGGTTTTCTTTTATCAGAACAACGCTCCCAGGCATTAAGGTGTGATGATGATGGTCCCATTCAAGAACTGAAGTTCAATTATTGACTTCACTTGACTCCTTCGAACTTCAGCTTCTTCCCAAACCTTAAAAAGGTCCTTGCTGGTGAAAAGTAAATGAATATGTTCTTCAGATGATTGTCTTCTTGACATTTCTTTGAACCAATTTTATTTACTCCAGTAGCTTTCTTCAAATTGTAGTTATCGATTTTTTGAGAACAATGCTTCCAGGCATAAAGGTGTGACGGTGATGGCGCCATTCAAGAATTGAAGTTCAATTATTGACCTCACTTGACCCCTTCGAACTTCAGTTTCATCCCAAACCTCAAAAAAGTCATTGCTGGTGAAAAGCAAACGACTATGTTCTTGGGATGATTGCTCTTCTTGACATTTCTTTGAACCAATTTTATTTACTCCAGGAGCTTTCTTCCGATTGAAGCTATCGAATTTTTGAGCGCCTTCCTGTGATTGGTATTTGAATGAGAGTGCTACTATGGATCGGATGTCTATTACCTAGATTGCTGTTGTCAGGTGTTGTAGAAACAGTTCAGGTTTTTCATAATTTCTTGTTCTTACCCATTAATTTTGTGGGTTTTTGATTGGAGGCACTTAAAAACAGATCTTTTAATTCTTCTAGTTGCTTTTGCATATTGAGCAGTCTCCACCTGCTTCACAGCTCAGACAACTCTGTATAAAGTGTCTGATTTTCTTACATGTCTGGTTGCTTATATAATTTACTTGTTGTTATAGTCTTCCTTTTGCTATGGTATTAGCTAGACTTGCTGCTGTTCAAATTTTCTCAATAAACTTCTGAGTTTTTACTTGCAGGTTTCCTCTAATCTTCAGTTTTCTAGTTAGTTTGATTTGGCTAGATGTCGGTTTTTGATCTTCTTGATAGTTGTCGTATCCGCTGTTAAATGTACTAGGGTATGATCAGATATGAGATCGCATTGTCTTTTAGTCTTCACACAGTTATCAAACAAAATAAATTACTAATTCCTTACACGTCGTCAACCAACTTCGTTTTGATTGTGCTCTTCATGATTTTTCTTATATCTATCTACGTACAAGATTTCGTAAAAAGAGACCCAATCAAATTCACTCAACGCGTGCGTTTATTGGTTACATTTTTTTGTTTTCTCTAATTCTCTAGTACTTTTCTTGTTCTGGTCATTAGCTGAATTGCATTGCTGGATGGGAAATATGACGTCTTTGCGCGTGGAAAGTTAATATATGTTATATCAACCAAGACAGTGAATTGCAAACTAGACAGTAATGGAACATGTAGCGCTTTGTACACATTATCGGTAGAATTATTCTACCTATATATGTACATACGATATTATTATTCGTTACGGGTCTCGATAATCAGTCTTACGACTTTACTATCTCCGTAATTTACAACGCGCAATAAACAATGAGTGTTGTCATTATCACAGAATCAGCAGATACGCGCGATATATGCAAACTTTCCTTCTTAGAAACATGACTCTTACCGTCAAGGTTGAGAAATTCTATTATAGAAATTACTTAGATTCCTTCACCTCTGGATTAAATACAATAACAATGAGGTCTTTGTATGTATGTACGTTACTTATACAAAGTAGCTTTCACGTGTCGTTTCTCGGTATTTGAACTTTAAACATTAAAACAATTTGTGCAACTGCAAATAGTGAAACAACCCTAATATTATTAGAAATTGTCTTAATTTTTCTCAAGTATAATGGGATTCTTTGACATTCTCTTAGAGAAATCTCAAACAACGTCCAGATAATTTAGGACTGTATCTGTTCGCGTAATATTAGATAAGAAGGTTTTGTTTGGAAAAGTTGCAGAAATTCAGCGGGCTGAACAAGAAACACTGGCTCGATAATTTGCCATACGATATCCCTGACTTTTTAAAGTACAAGACGATTCGTACGAGGATAGATTGAAAAGTTTCCGGAAAACAATGAAAATAAAATAATACGGATTCAAGTTATATTTTATTTTTCATTATAATCCCCTCAAAGCTCAACACACTTGGTCCAACGTTTCTTTAGGTTTTTGACTCCCTCCCGGAAGTAACTTTCTTCAAGGTTCCCAAAATAATCGTTTACAGCTTCTATCAGTTCTTCATTCGATCAAAATCTGTTTCCACGCAGAAATGTTTCGAGCATCAAGAACAGGTGGAAGTCTACCGAAGCCAAATCAGGCGAATACAGCGGATGCTGAAGGATTTCGAACTACAAATCTGTCAATTTTTAACTGAACGATTGCACTTGCACGTGGTGAAAGAACGCTTTTTCTTAACAATTCTCGGGCGTTTTTCCTGAATTGCTGCTTCCCATTTGTCTAAAACTGTTGTGTAATATTGACCAGTAACAGTTTTGCCTTTTTCAAAATAAACAATTAGCAAAATTTCTTTTGGGTGGCAAAAATCCGATGCCATCACTTTTCCAGTCGACTGAATGGTCCTTCCCTTCCCTTCGGAACCGATTCACAGAGTTCAATTCACTGTTTTGGTTGAATTCCGATGTGTAGTGATGAACTCAGGTCTCGTCCATGGTCACGAACCCTCTCTTGCAATCCGTTGGATTTGTCCTGGGAAGAGTCACCAACAATCGATGAGGTTCGAGCTGGAATACGTTTTTTGCTCCGAATTGAGCAAACGCGGCACCCATCTTGCAGAAATCTTTTAAATCGAATTCATTATGTAAAATGCGAAGTACTGGTTCATAAAAGATGCCTTCGACTTCCTCAATTTCACGCACGTTTATTAACCTTCCTATACTCACGTCAAAATGGAAGACGTATACTATACTATATAAATCGGTCTCACAGACCGTATGCGTGAGTATAGGAAGGTTAAGCGATATGCCAAAAGTATGTCATGGATATTTTTCACAATTTCTGGCGTGATAGCCGTTTTGGGACGTCCTGAACGTTGTTCATCACTTGTATGCGTGAGGCCACGCTTAAATTTCGAAACCCAAAATTTCACTGTGGTAATGAATCTTCAAGAATGGCATCTAACCTTGACTTGATTTCCGTTGCATTTTTCCCGTTTGAAATACAAACATTTTATGACCGTTCGAACTTCGTTTTTATCCATAATTGAAAATACAAAAAGGTACTGGACTTAAATGCTTGTCAAAGCCAGACTATTTGACGGATCGATTTAACATTTGCATGCAATTGATATGAAAGAGTTATGAACAGAACGACATAAAGTATTTGGATAATAAGCAACCCCTAACAGCGATTCCGAAAACTTGTCCCTCGTTTGTTTAAATTCACATTATAAATCCTAATACCATGCAAGCCGAACCACACACCATTTTAATCTGAGGTCTAAATGTAAATTGAGTATCGAAAGTGATACGCAAGTCTTTATATAATTTTTCCTTTCAAGTGCACATCTTCAAATTTATAATTGGATAAGAGTGGAGAGTTTCGTCGAGTGTATGTGTAACAACGCACCACTTATTTATGTTTAATATTAGCTGGTAAGCATGATACCAATTTAGTAAAGTGATTAGCTTTTCGTGAATCCGCTGTAAGTCATTGAAGATGGAAATTTCGAAGTACATATCTAAATCTTCTGCAAGTCCTAAACCAGGGCAGATTAAATGAAAGGGTAAGTCATTAATACAAAAAATGGTAAATAATGCTCAACCTACGTTTGATCTTTGAGGGATTCAGGATACGAGAATAGACTGATACGAGCGCTTACCATTACGTGATATATGGCATTTGTGAATATCTAAGTAAGATCTCATAACAACCAGAGTATATGGCGTAAAACCGAATGTTAGTATTGGATATTAGTGCAAAGGTGTAAAATGCACCTTTATGTAATATAAATGAAAAGCATTTTCCTAGAGCTTTTTAAAGAATTTGAAGCTGGAGTGACCGAGCAGCGGAGCATTTGGAACAGCACCAAATATGTAAGGTCATTTTGGTTCCCCGTCCACACTACTGGAATGGTTTTGAACATTTTACCTTAAAGATAAATACAGCCCATTTAAAGTTTTCAAATAAACACCCCTTCATCTAGGCAAAAAGCTTCAATACTAATTATAGAATTATAGAATTTAAGTGTATAAAAGTTGTGAAGATCCCAACCACAAATTTTTAGAATTCGCTCAACGTTTACGTAAAATCGAATACCATGTAAGCCGGTTCACACACTTATTTCAAAAGAATATCTTATCGATTAATCTTAAGTGGTAGTACAGTCTGAGTTCTGTATTTACATACAAATTTACTCGGATTACACACAAGCGGCGATTAATCATCTCTGATTCAAATCAAATATAAAAAAGACAAAGACATACCAAGATGGCCTTAAAAAATTAAATTTAAATATTTTTTTGTTACAGATACCCCGATGGTTCCGTCAAGCTTCGAAATCCGCATATCGAACTTATGGACCAAGATATCCTCTATCACTTGGCTTTAGGTAGTGGATCGCACGATCTAGAAGAAATGTTTGGCGATGTTAAAGTGAGTTTCTAGTGATACATTCTTTATATTCACATATTTCAAACTAAAAATGGTATTTGGCACATCTGTAGTATCAATGGACATTAGAAAGGACAAATCTTTTTATTCTTCGAATGTTCTTACGTCCTTTAGGAGGCAAATAGAATAGACCTAGAATTTTATTTTCTATTGACATATTTCGTTTCGTAAATACTAGAAATCTAGCTAACCCCGTCCAAATGAAGCAACTTAAAATCGAACCATTCCATTTTAATTTATTTAATTTTTAGTACTTAGCTTTTTTTCTTTTTTGGAAACAAGTTTTTATGTTTTCATTACTATTACTTATTTAAGTTCATTCTGCACTGTTTTTCATCTTGTATTACGTTCTCTTTTGCCCTGCAGTAGTCATAAATAAGAATAAAACTTTCCCGTTCGTTGGAGTGTTATCCCTAGCTAGTGTAGTTTCTTTTTTAATTTTTTTTTCATTCCGCTATTTTCTTCTAGGTTGTACATACCCAGGCGTATCTTCTACGTACGTTCTGCACACTGATCTAATATTCTCCTTGCAAACATGATCCTATGTTTTGGTGCAAATTGTTTTGCGCTTCTCCTCCCCAGAATTCATTTGCTTTTAATAGTATTGGATTTTGTCTCCGCAGCAAATACTATTATTGACCTTAGCCCAGTTTTGTATGGCATGTAGACTCCTCCATGTTAAATGGACCAGTAATCCCTCTTCACCAGTCAAAAATTTTGCACAAATAAAGTTTGAAAAATTTTAACTAATATTAAGAAAAGCAGAGACTATGAACTCTTCAATGGAAGATCCAACAATGGCGCCCGTTAGGTGTGGATGATTTTACCCAAGTTTTGGAAGCTCTAAAACTCAAAGGAATAGAAATAGATATCTGGGCCATCAGCTCAACTTTTTGTGCTTAACATTCTTTAAAAATTTCAAAGTGTTGGCGTATATGATCATTTCACGTCAAGTTAAATATAAGGAAAAGTTTAGCATAGCATATTTTTTAGCCATTTTGTGATAAATGAAGTTTGTTACATCTATTGAAGATTTCCTTGTTATATCTTCTTCCAAACTGCAGTAGTTTTTTTAGTATTGTTATTGTTTTGAAAATATATTATGTAAAATTTAGATAAATTTTGACACTGTAATGCACAATATCATGTTTGTTTTTGTACCATTAGAAGGAGGGAAGCTTTATCAATAAGATTAGAAAAGTTATCTTCAACACACTAGTGTGATCGCTCTCAAGTAAGTGTGATAATTATTATTAAAATCCTAACTTTTAGCTACCAAAGTTTTGTCTACGAAATATTTTTACTTGATAATTTTCTTATTGTAATGGAGATAATCGCTACTATCACTAGTTAAATAAAATATAATAAAATAACATAATAGATCTTAGAAATTACAGTTCCTGGTTAGATTGCTTGGATCACATTATTACTTACCCTTATACCTAGAATCCCCATAAATACAATAGGTTTTGGGTACCTACAACGAATTCTTAAGAAATTGCTATAGCAAGGAAATAAATTACGGCGAGAGTAGTATTTAACCCTAGTCGAACCAAAGGATTTTACGACGTTAAAAGACGGTATAGGTACAATTGTACCTTTGTATTGTATTATCAATGTAGATAAGACTTTTCGTAGTAAGGGGATTAAATTATTTCACATTAAAATTATTTAATACTAAAATAATAAATATGTATCTAAAAGGAACTCATTGTTCATTTACTATTTATAAAAACTATTATTTTTACATTTCAATAATATGCATGTAACTATGTGCAAACTTCAAATTCAAAACGCAAAAAATATAGTATGTTTTACGTTAATAATACAAGAAAAATACAAAAAAAACGGGGAATACCCGCAATAAATTGATTCCACACATAAGTTTGTTTAGTTAGTACAACAAACTTGTTATAAAAAGGGGAATACCCAAAAGCTCCTTAATAGTTGAAAAAATAAACAAACGTACACAAGAAAAGTTGCGGAGTAGTTTTTTGGGTAGCATGTGCTGCAGGAAGACGTCTTTATAAAAATTAATTTTAGAAATAATATATAAGATATCTATTTTTTATTCAGTCATTATGAGTAGTGTGGAAACTGGTGGTTGCTCACGTCGTTGTCGTCTTTTAACCTTCCTATACTCACGCATACGGTCTGTGAGACCGATTTATATAGTATAGTATACGTCTTTCATTTTGACGTGAGTATAGGAAGGTTAAGGCACATAAATATTTTTACCCTCACCAGGCTTACATCCGATGAAATACGGCAGATGGTTGAATGTTCTGAAGATGAAGAAGAACCCTTTGGTGCCTCTGATGAAGATTCCTATTAATTCCTTACAATAAAAAAATTCTTTGTTTTTTTGCATGCTCTTCATAAGATATATATGAAGGTAAATTGTACCTACACAGTCTCTTTTCTTAAATAATAGGGAAAGCATCGAGATATTTTTCTGAAATTTCGCATATTTAATCTTAATTTAAGACTTGGAGATGTCACAAAATTCAGGCCTCTATTGCTTGTGAAAAAAGTTATTGCAATTTAGAAACGAAAAGTTACAATTGTACCTGTTCCGTCAGACTAGGGTTAAAAGATATAAAATCCTATTTTTTTGTACAACAGTTGGCAAGCTTACTGTTTCGAGAACACATCGATATATTTTTTAATTTCCTTATGATCCTATAAGAACTAAGTTGTGCAGTGTTTGTACTAGTCCATCGTTACTGTGAAGGTAAAATTATTATTCTATTTTCCTTTTTTTATGAAATTATTTAGCATTACGAAAAGTTTGAAGTATTTTGGTTTCTTAATAGAAACTGCCCGGTAAAAATATCGCCCAAGAACAAAAACTACCACATACACTTTTTTAAAGTCGAGCAAACATTCCCAGCGGAGAAGTAGTTCCTAGTTCTGTATCTTGTTTAGCGCAAAAACCAAATGAAGGCGTCAGCACCTCTACACAAAGACGGGGCAATTATGCTCCCAAAACGAAAAGCCCACAGAGATCTAATGTTGAAATTGTTCTCCAAGCTGTCAGTAATAGAATCGTAATAAAAAGATTTTACAAGAAACGGTCATAGAAGTTTCGACTAGAACTGTCAAGCGTCGACTGTACGAAAATTGCCTAATGGGCCGGAGACCTATTAAATGGCCGTGTTTAATTATAAAAATGAAATCTGCAGGTTTTAATTTTGCAAGAGCATATGAACATTTCGAATTAAATTAATGTTTGCATTATTTAACAGGTTTTCTTTAGTGGCGAGAGTTTACAGTGTGTGTTAGGGCAGCAATCGCAATTTGTCCGCGAACAACCTGGCGAACGTCTCACATAGTCTCATAGAATCAATGTTTACCAAAGCTCACGTATTTGAGTTTCCCACCGAGGATAACAGTGTAATTGTTAAAAAGTAAATTTGGATGTGTTTGCATGTCAGTGGTAAGAATGAGAACCATTATAAAAAAAGTTGGTGTGTGTGGTTTACGCAAATCTGAAGTGAATACCCATTAGTTGTCGTAGTTCTTACTTGGAGGTCTTCTCGTTTTCATTCTACGTGTTTTTTGATGATTTGGAAATCCGATATTTCGGAATTCTGACATTTTTTTATATATGCAGAAATTCATCGAATTTGTGTAATCAACTACTACCGAAACTGTGAGAGATAATTCCAATCGTCAAGTTTACATTTATGTTTGTGGTTTCAATTCCTCTTAACCAGATAACAACTACAGGATGGAAGAGATACACATTAATTACGATCATTTCCCCACCAGTAGGAAATAAATATTTGCCAACCACAAAGTTATTTCCGATTTTCAAATAGGCAGGAATTTCGAAACGATTTCCTGCCCAATCTTTTTCCCCAAACCGAAATATGATCTCATCTCATTCATTCTCGTCCGCTTACTTTTATACGTAAGCAAACTTTAACCGCGGTAATATGCTATTAACGTTAACCGCAGAGGCACCCCAGAGCATGCACCTTCGTTTGCATATTTACCTGAAACGTCGTCGAAAAGGTCAAGCGTAAATATGCAAATGCAAGCGAAATATATATCCCGGTTCTACGCTTAGTTTATTCCCAAGGATGTTTTGATTATGTAAATGAGATGGTGGAAATGGTATGGCGAACTTTACTCGGGGGTCGTAATTTTGGAGAAAGCGGATTATATGGGAAAACGAAGGCGAAAATGGAGGGAACGTGCCCGTATCCGATATTTTCTTCTTTTAGTTTATTTAAAAGGAGAAGAAAAAGTTTATTTAATTAACCTTCCTATACTCACGTCAAAATGAAAGACGTATACTATACTATATCAATCGGTCTCACAGACCGTATGCGTGAGTATAGGAAGGTTAAAAAGGATCGAAACCTATAACAACATATAATAATAAAATTAGCTTACGTAATCAATTCCTGTGCGCATGGAGAAATGTTTATTGATTATTTCGTGTACATTTATAAAGTGCTGAGGTCGAGTAATCGTTATATGTATATTTTTATATATTTCGTGTCGTAATGCGCTTATAATGTTATTATTGTTTTGGGAGTTTTAATCTCTTACTTGTTAAATAAGCTTTCAATTTCATTGCTGATTAAATCCGCTTGTAGTGTCTACAAGCTGGTCATACTATATGACGTCAAATGTAAAGATGTGAATCAGTTGATTTGTTTGAATCTTAAAATATCATTGTGCTGGTATTGACTTGGCAACAAGTTGCAAAGAAGCCAATTCCTTTCCTTTTTGGAGCAGCATAACTTTATTAACCCTTAACTAGTGACGTAGATATAATGACACGATCAGTAACGTGGCGTCTGGGAAACGTCCATCTTCAGCGATTCATAAAACATACAACTTCTGAAAATTAGATGAAAATTTTATTAATAAGCAAGAACTTACATATTGTAATTAATATAAACGAAAAAAAAAGTTAGGTTGTGAGATTAAACCAATTTATTATGCAACAAATATCTATACTATAGTTATTAATTACATGTCATAAAAACAAATGTAAGTTACAACAACTCTTAAAAGTCTCGTTTGCCGATAACTTACATTACTAGCGTTTGTTAAAAAAGTGGATGACGTGTTATCATTAAGTAGCGTAAATCGGACTGACGCTGTCACTCCTCCGAATTTCATTATTCAATGAAAACTTATCATTTATATCTTATTCAATGATAATGTATCATTGAATAATAAAATTCGGAGGAGTGACAACGTGCATTTACACTACTTATGATAATCTCCATACAATACACATAGATTTCTCGCAGTTCTGCTTGCGAAAGCTTTGCTAATCACAATTTTGCTAAATACAATTAGTCCAAATCCATCAGATCGATTTGACCCTCCAATTTCCATCAGTAACAAAAGAGACAATCTATATTTTCGTGGTTCGAGTTGAAGAACAATGTGAAAATCAAAAAGACCCAGAAAAGCCTTCAATTACACTATCGCAACTTTTGCAAGGTTACAGTTACTCTCGTTCTTATTTTGCACACGCATTTGGGATAATTTGCAGTTTGTCCATTGAATAATTTCCGATCAAATGTAATTAGAAAATAATAAATTCCAAACAGACAGAATGAAGATCTGCTGCACCACCAAGATCTCGACCCTTACTTCGTACAGTAGGAACCTTTACAACTACATATATTATGTTTCCTAGTGCGTCATGAGAGGAGAACTTCTGACTTACACCACCTATAACGATTTTTGCTGTAAATGGTTCATGGTCATCTACAACACTATCATTACCACTTGCGCTCTCAGAAATCTGAAAGTTAGTATCACATTCCGATTCAACAAACTCACTTTCTGATGCGCTATCCACATCACTTACATCACTGTTCATTTCATTGTACCACGCCGTAACAGTGTCTTCGAAACTTTTATCCGTAAAAGAATTCTTTTTGATGGTCCGACCATATTTCATATAATATTTTGTCACGCAAACTGTAACGTGGCATCTGACAGACGACGAGCAACTAATTTTATTTTTAATTCTTGTAAAAGTTATAATATTGCTACATAACAAATATAGTGGATACATGAGAAGTAGTGTGAGGATTGCGTGAAGTGTCGAGGCGATAAGTGGTTAATTTTAGATATATTAATGCTGTTATATTTGATGTAGACTCTCAGACGCCGCATTACCACTTACGGGTTAAGCAACGTATTGTTCCATTTTCCGCCATATTTTAGGAAACACCAGAAGTGTCATATTTATAAACCTTTTGTAACTGTTTTTATCAGCAAAAAATCGACTTAACATCTTCATTATTATTGAAATTTTTATAAGGTTTTATAAGAAACGAATGTTAATTGGTGGTACAGGATCAGGGTTATTTTGTGTATGCGGATCTCAATAAAGCTCCAAAACTTTTTCCTCATGATCAAAAATCTGCTCTTGCTCTATCACGATTAGAATTGGCTGACAAGGGACGAATACAGGAGCGTCTTAAAAGGGAAACAACTGCGGGCTTATATTGTTAAACTTCCCATACTCACGCATACGGTCTGTGAGACCGATTTATATAGTATAGTATACGTCTTTCATTTTGACATGAGTATAGGAAGGTTAATATTAAATTGCGATAACTTTTACCCGCATCAGTACGTAGGTTATTAATTTTCACCGGCAATTTAATGACAGAAAGCAACAACTGTTATCGAATACACAGGTACCTCGCTAATCCGAACTAATAATAATTGCACTGGTTGATTCATAATGATTTTCGAAATATCGAAAAAGCATAAAACATTCATCATTCTAATTATCTACGATTTCTTACTTTCTTTTTTTTTTTCATTTCAAAATCAAGAAACTGTACTATATATCGTGTATCGTTGGATACAGCTTGACTAAGTAAATAAAGTTAATCTCGACAAATTTAAAAGTAAATTTAAGGAGCTGCTAGATATTGGGTGACTTTGTTCTGTTTTAATGTTGGCTCCTTCTACCTTTGAGCACGTTTTTGTTCATTTCCTATAGAATTAGAATATGATGTTCCGATTCAGAATTTTCCTCGGCCCATTTTAAACACGTTTCAAAACTTCTGACTGCCTCTGTGTGCTTTACACGTCGTAGTATTACTTCTACTTCTTCATCGGAGGATCTTGAATATGCGCCAAAATCTCCATATCGTTTATGGATTCTCATGATCCTTCTTCGTCCGACGACCCATTCAGTAACATCTTGTTCTATTACATCTGGAGAAATGTGGGTTATCAGTGCAATAACTTCCTTTATTTGCTTCTTTATACCTCCTAACGCCTTTATCTCACTTCACTGTGACAAATGTAAGATTATAATCTTCAGTCCAACCAGCATCAACTTATGTTTATGTATGAAATTTACTCCCAAGACTTTTTAATAAGTTTTGCCCTCACATTTCCCCGTGCCTCTGCTAATCTGATCACAACATTTTTTAAATTAACTTTCTTCAATTGTGAAGAAATATTGATATATCTTCAGAAACAACAGTCCGTTTTAGGAGACCAGGTTTTGGTCCAGTGTTTGCACTAATGGGGTTACATTTGGAAGCGAAAAACATTACAACAATCTTATTATCATCTGAACATGAGTCTCTTTGGGTGCCCTGAAGCCGTTATCAAAAAATTAAAGTGCCTTGGTCTCTAAATTGAGCCGTTGCATTCTTTTTCGAACTGCCGGTACAAATTCCGTATAAAATCGGTAATTAAAAATATCTTTGATGACCTAGGCTTTTTCCTGTCCTTGGTACATCATCGACAGTGCTCCAGTTCTGAAAGCCCATGGCTTTTTGAAATTTGTTCAATGCTAACCATCTGAATTTATGCGCCCCAGAAGCATTAGAGCAAGACATAAATGTAAGACGTTCCCTGCTGATTTTTCTGCCTGGAGCTGATGTTTCATTTTGGTGAGCAAGTGTTCTTTGACGAAGTCATTTCCAGAAAAGTCCTCTTTCGTTTGCATTGTAGATTTGATCATTACACAACTACATTTTCTCATTTTTTAAATTTAATATGACTAATTTTTGTTACAGTTTGTTTGTATGGGCGGTACTCCCAAGAGGATGTTCGATTTTGCTCAATACATCATGAAGGAAATAGGACATAAACTGCCGACTGGAACATGCCTATCCGACATCAGTCAATATTCTTATCGGTATAGCATGTACAAAATCGGTCCCGTTCTCTCAGTTAGTGTAAGTAGACTATAAATAAATGGTTTATAAATTTATCAGAGCGAATTACCCGTATGCATAGACGCGCAAGGTGAATACCACCAAATGTGCATTTGGAATTTTTAATTTGTATTAGGATACAATTGCGTTTTGATGCCGTAGCTGTACGTGAAAATGTGAATAATGTAAATAAATATGGGAATACAATACAGCAATGCCGCTCTTGGATATAACTGCAACACAAAACACAACGATTTTACACTTGCATAAACGCTTTTTTACGTATAAATAATACTGGACATTTTTTCTGATTCCTAATCAGCTCAAGAAGATGGCATCAAGTTGTACTGCTTCCTTACGTAATCGATAATTTTGCAAAACCTTATATTTACTATTTTTGTGCAGCATGGAATGGGCGTTCCATCTATTAGCATCCTACTTCACGAGATGATCAAGCTCATGTACCACGCTAAGGCGAAAGATCCTATCTTCTTTAGAATAGGCACTTGCGGCGGTATTGGCGTTGAAGGCGGTACCGTCGTTATATCGGAAGATGCGGTAGATAGTCTAGAAAGAAATTACTACGAAGTGGTAAGGATTATGCTAGTACAGTCGAACTTTTCCTAAGTCGATACTCTCATAACTCGAAATTCTCCCTTGAAGTGGACTTCTTCAGTTGGCTGGAGTGGTGGCACGCAATTTTCTTTCTAAAATACAACTCTATAACTCGAATTTACTAATTGTAAGTCGAGCTCTTCTTAAATCGATTTGTTTTTGTAGCACTTAAACTCAAAATACATATAAATTGCACTCTTTAAATCAAACATCAATCGTGCGCCTTCTAGTTTGGCAACAATCGCGGTTTTAACACTGACACGAACATATTTCCAAATCAAGAATATTTCTTATGTAAATAACATCTAACTTTCCTACAATACCCTCAATTTATAAACGATAGGTATATCATTCTATTCGGTGAATATTAAAAGTTGCCTCATGTTCGAGTTCCGAATAATCTTTTCTCTCATTATGTCGTTTCTTTGTAACAAACACTTTCATTATGTCTCAAATAATCTTTAATGACCTAAACTTTCCCTAAGTCGAACATACAGTGCCTGATAAGAAATCGACTTGCAGAGGTTCGCCTGTAATAGTAATAAGAAATAGTTTGAATCATGCCAGGATTCATAACTATTTAATCCGATTAAAACCTCAACAATCTCTCTGAATCCAAATTTTGTAAAAATTTCAGCCGATCCTAGGAAAATTAGTTAGGAGACCAGCAAAATTGGATAAGAGAATAGTTCGCGAATTGAAGTCTTTGGCGAGCCCAGAAGATCCATACGAAACCGTCACTGGAAAGACGATGTGCGCCTCTGATTTTTATGAAGGTATGTGTAGTAAGAGCTATCTAATCATTTTTATTATCATTATTTTCGTCCTTATTTTTATTAGGATTTTACACCCTATTTGCCAAGTATCCTAAGAAAATCTGTGGTTTATAATGAATTCGAACGCTTCTGAGAGAAATTATTTGAGTTCAGTTTCAATTCTGCTAAACAATAACAAACAATAATATAGTAATAATAATATTTATTCGTGCACCTACAATAGTAATAAAACACAAGTCAGAAATAATGCATAAAAGATAAAATAAAAAAAATAATCTTGCAAGTTCACTGCATAAAGTAAATAAACAACCACAACCTAATACAAAATTGAAAGGAATCAGCAATGAATTCAATCAAGAATATTCCTGCAATATTCAAAATGTTCGTCGAAGCTGTAAAATATGTAATTCAACAATAATTCTTTTCGTTCTTACTTTTTAAGTAAGCTGGTAATACTTTAAAAAATTTGATGGGTAGATGATTGAAATAATTTCATTTTTAATCAGTAAAGTAAAAGAGAATAAATAAAACACTCAGCTTGGATGATATGGACACCTCCTTAGAATGAAAAATAATAGATTACCAAAAAGGATATTATGAACAAAATCGATGGGAAACTGCAGAGAGGCCGACCAAAAAAGAGACGGATTGAACGGGTGGAGAGCATTGACAGAGTAAGAGGCAAGAACGTGAGTGAAACAGGGAAAGATTGGAAAAGATGAGGGGAAGGAGGGGGGTCTTAAAATATTAAAACAATTGAATGTTTCCGAAAGTAAGAATAAATTAACTAAAGATTCTAGGGAATTTTTTCCCAAAACTCAACGAGTCAAAAATATAAATAAAAGCGGGATTTAACGTAACGTATTTCCGGTTATCAAACTTCTACTACTACTACTTGGTGTAAAAATGTCAGGAAACTAACCGAACACAGCAACCTGAAGACTAGGTCGGCTTCTAGGTCCTACCATAGTTCTCAGATGTTTCTTAGCTCTGTACTAGTCCTATACTAATTATACGAGCCTACACTACTAGTTCCCTACAACAAAGTGAAAGAGAAAAATAACGACACTGTAATAAAAAAAAGAAGGACTCATCTCCAAATGAGAGAAAAGCAAAAGCTCAACGTGAACGATTAGTTCGAACAGCAAACTTGGGGAAGCGAAACTTCCAGACGCACACAACGATACTATTACACTTCCCAGAGTCGAATTTTCGTGTATATCCTCGACAAACGAGACTTAAAAGCGCAAACGGAATCACCTATTCACAGAAAACGACCTATTCATCTCAACGTTGCAAGCAGAATAATCCCACATGCGCATCCAGCAGGCGCAAGCCGTAGCAGAAACTTGCGAAAGCGGGGTACCATCTACGGCAAAAGTGGAAACGAGAGAGGCCACAAGTAACAATACAGGGACCTGTAACAATTGACCGTAATAGTATGGGGGAGGGGTAACAGTTTCAGGTTCGATCCTGATCTCGTCCGCTGTGCTTTTCCCCTATACTCCTTCCTCTTTCAAAGAACGAAAGGCTATATTAATTTATCATTATTTTGAGTGTCATCTTGAGTTCTTAATAAACCATATCAATTTCCACTTTAGTTAAAACCTAAACAAATACCAATCAATAATTACTACATAGACTTATCAGATTATTCTAAAAATATAGAACAGTTGTTCTTGAACTTTTTGCAAGAAGGGGGAGATGTATTTATATGTCTATCATCAGTGTCCATCATTCTGTTACAGAAATCGTTTTAAACTATAAAAAAATATTTTATTACTGATTTTTTCCTTCTTGATGAATTCCAGTGGACTTCGCAACGATTCCGTAAAACTTTCAAGTTTACCAATTTTTATCGGCGAGAAAGTCTTCTTTGACACTAGTGTTAGACAGATATTTTAATTTTTTACAGAACAGGGAAGATTAGACGGTGCTTTCTGCGAGTACACCGAGCAGGACAAATTGGATTTCTTAAGTAAACTGCGTAAAGACGGTATTGTCAACATCGAGATGGAATGCGTTCCTTTCGCTGCCTTAACTCATCACGCCGGTATCAAAGCGGCCGTCGTTTGCGTCGCGTTATTGGATAGACTCAAGGGAGATCAGGTAAATTATCAATTAATAAACGTGATTGGCCTTCAAAAATCATATACCTATATGGTAGATCGCTCGTCTAATCGAACTCGTAAGTGGAGCACGTCGTAAAATCTGAGTGCCATCATAATTTCTGATCGATAAAATCTTATCAGCTTATAATTTGAAAAATTGGTATTGATCTGTTGTGATATTATCAGAACGTAATTAAAAATCATATGAGCTTGTGCGATTAACTTATAACTATTTTCTAAAAAGGTTTCAACTCCGAAAGAAGTTCTCAACGAATACCAAATTCGGCCCCAAACACTGGTCGCCAGATACATCAAACGATATCTCCAGAATAAAGGTAGGATATCTTTCGATGGACACGGCTCGATGGCGGTAAGAAGTCCTAGACGGTTTAAATTGGTGCAGCAGGAATCGGAAACGTTCGAATAAAATCGCGGGCGTACCAGGCGGTAATCGCACAACAAAATCGACAGGTAGCCTAACGAGGAAGGACACACACATAAAATTTAGAGGAAACTACTATATTTAAGCGTATGATTATATTAGCTATAGATAAGGAAAGTGTATTTGTTTAGATTTTTTTTTATGTTGTTATTTCACAGTTGTGTAACACATTTGCGACCATTTCTAGGTTTTAGGATAAATTTTATTATTATTTTAAATTATTAAATTTTATTATTTCGGGTGCTAGTCCTGATAGTTTTAGAATATATACCAAAGTTAAAATTTTATCTTGATATCACCAACTTAGAAATCGTCGCGGTCGCACAGTTGTTTGTATTTATACACGAAAGAAAATATGTATGTGTTAAGCCTAAGAGAAAATGAACAATTTATATTTACGTCTATTACTGCTTAAGATAAGGCGCTGTTCCGGACGGTTAGTAAATGATCAAGAAAATCCAAAATTATTTTCAGAATTTGTTTCCTTTCCAAGATATGTTATCCAAATGCTAAGTCGCGCCGAACATAGGTGGTGATGCTGGTGGTGATGCTGGTGGTGGGTCGTAGGAGGGTGATAAGTCGAGCAGTTGAAATATGTTGCTGTAATACCAGGTCGCTTCGACAATGTTGATACGCCCGAATGATAAAAACAACGGCAAGCATTACTTTGGAGTCGAAATTCTTCTTTGACAAAAGAATTATGTTGTATTTAGAATTATAATTTCAGGATATGTTGTCGAAATACTTAAAGGTGGCCGTCAGGTAATAAAATATCCGTCACATCAACGCCTCAAATAGAGCGCAAAAATTATGAAGTTTATGAAAATTAAATCCCCTTGACCGTCATAAAACCATATTTAGAATTATTAAGGGTGTAAGGGACTTATTTTCAAGATCGCTTAAAGTTAATTTCTTTTTTTGGTCGGTTCGAAAACTATTTCGAAACCTGCATATTTTAGCTCTAAAAGATGTATGCAACACGATAAAATACTAATTGTTTCCAATTTGAATAGGTCAGGCAGGTCTATTTTTTGTCAATAATAAGTGAAGAACCAGCGGGTTTGCAACCCTGAAATTTTTGAATACCACATGTTAGATACGGTAGTTAAAACTTGTCAAAAAGCATTTTTGTAAATTCCTTTGTTATCGTTGCTTCCTTGAAGTCCAAAAATGACGGTAAGTTCATGGTTCAATTTCCTTAATTGAGGTTAAATTCAACAACAAACAAAGAATTTACGAAAAAGATCGTAGCCCGTAGACTTACTGGTACTTCATTTATTATTGAAAAAATTAGAACTGTAGAAGCTCTTAACACGTATTTTATCGTTACACAGAGTACTTTTGAAGGTCAGATATACAATTTTCGAAATAGTTTTGGAATCAATGAAAAATTATTTTTAACCGATCTCGAAAGAAAGTACATTACAACCTTGAGTATATAAATTAATGCTCGGCCTTTTTAATGAAACTTTGCTATTTATTACTAAAGAAATGAGTAATCACTTAGTTTTCAAAGTAATCTCCTACAGAATCTATACATTTGTGTCACCTTGCGGGTAACTTTTGAATTCCACCTCGGAAAAGAGATGACTTGTCGGTTTAGACTTGATGAGTTCATCGATGCTTCAACTTCCTCGGGAGATCGAAAGTAGCAAAGGTGATGCGAAGAAGAGTCGTGTGTGTGTTACCTTCCTTTTCGCATTACAGTGTAAGTCTCCAGTTTCTCCTCTTGATCCGAGCAACCAATAAGCTATAAAGATTTAAGTTCCATTTACAACCAAGTGATCAATACCAGAAACTATTCATAGTCAAGTGACTGGCTCGGATGGTATTGACCACAAGCCAACAAACAAATAATAAGAAGAAGAAGAAATGTGACAGTCAACACAGTCAGCCTCAAGGTCGTCCTGAAATAATCACAAATTTGTTGATGTAAAGAAACAAGAGTTACTGCAATTTCTTGTTCTTAATCACAGCGCTAGACGGGCACAAGCAACAATTTTTATTCAAGAAACGTTGCGTTTTCATTTCCCAATACTTTTCGCCATCAGTTGTTGCTTGGGTGTAACATACCACTTGGATCCGTAACGGGCCTCACCTTGTATGGTAGTGGTGACAGCTTTCATCAAGAAATCTTCGTCATTAAAGATGACACGACAACTAGCGTTCTTTGTATTTAATTATGTCACTTAAAACACACTAAATTAGGGCGTTTTTCTCGAAGAAACGTTTACCTTTATATATGACGCTCCACTAACAAGGGAAGGCCACAACGTGTGGAACACGGATTTTCTTCAAACTTTGTACACTTTTGGTAGTTCACTAGGACAACATAATGTGAAAATAGTAAGACGTACTATTCAAGTGTTATCAAGAAATTGCTAAGAGAAGTTTTATCGTTGTATATATACCGGTGCGTTGCAATCATTAGCAAGAAGCGACAGTGGCCGTGGGGTTAGCGTTGAGACCCCGTAAATACTGGATCGCTGGATCGAGTCCCGCTGGTATTTTTCAACACTGGTCATATTTTCCTATTTATTACAATTCAAGGGCAATATAATGGGAAAAATACGTGTATTCGTAAGAACCTTTATTGAATTTCCAATGTTATCCAGCTGTCCACTAATTTTCATCATTACACAAGGAATCAACTAAACGCATAGTTATTCTGAAAATTTATACCTGTCCGTAATTTGCTATAATTTGGTACAAGGAATTTATTGTTAGCAAATTACGGGCAGGTATACATTATCAGGATAACTTTATGCGTTTGGTCGATTCCTTGTGTAATGATGAAAATTAGTAGACAGCCGAATAACATTGGATATTTAATAAAGGTTTTTGCGAATACACGTATTTTTCCCATTACATTACCCTTGAATTGTAATAAATATGAAAAACATGACGAGTATTGAAAAAAAAAAATAAAATAAAAAAGACCAGCGGAACTCGATCCAGTGATCCAGTATTTACGGGGCCTGAACGCCAAACCCTCGGCCACTATCGCTTCTTGCTAATGATTGCAACGCACCGGTATAAAACTTCCCTTATCAATGTCTCGATAACGCTTGAATAGTAGTCCTTACTATTTGCACATTATGTTGTTCTAGTGGACTACTAAAAGTATACAAAGTATGAAGAGCATGCGTGTTCCAAACGTTGTGGCCTCCCTTTGTAAGATGTATCCTTAGTATCGCCTTGAAAGCATCGAAAATTTGTTTATGCGAACAAACAACACAGTAAATTGACATTTGTGTTCAATTATTTCGCTTAAATGGCGGAAAACTAGTGTCTTTCCCAAACGAACTACTACCGCTAAACTGTATCGGTAACTTAGCGTCACACTAATTAAATGATGTACAACTTTTCTTGGTATCAGCAACACACAACCATGATGTAATTTGAAAATCAGGGGCTGATGTCGAAAATGTAAATTTTCTGAGAATGTTGGAGTTTGAGGACGCATATTTTCAATTTTTGCAGCGGCGGATTCATATTTCAGACTTTAAATTCAAGTATGGCCAAACAATGCATGCTGAACAACACCACAAACTTTTTTCGATCATACCTCCTACATTCGTGCTTGGTGCCACCCCGAAAGTATCTTTAAGGAAGCCACCAGGTATAAGACTGGTGTAGAAAATCTAATTGTTGAGAATGTTGGCGTTTAAAGCCATGTTTCCAAATTTTTTTCTATCCGTAAATCGATTCGTCCAAGTACTAAATTTTAAATTTAAGTATGATCAAAAAATACGTGCCGAACATTAAGCTTTGGTTCGAGTGTACCTCCCACATTCGTACTGCGTGTCACCTCGAAAGTATCTTTAAGGAAGCCTCCAGACATAAGAGCGGCATCGAAAATCTTTAAACATAAATTTTTGAGAATGTTGGCGTTTGAAGACACGTTTTCAAATACTTTGGTGTCCGTAAATCCATTCATCTGACAATGAGTACTAAATTTTAAATTTAAGTATTACCAAAACATGCATGCTGAACGTTAAGCTTTTATTCGATTGTACCTCCTACATTCGTACTTGGTGTCAGCTCAAAAGTATCTTTCAAGAATTCTCCAGATGTACGGCTGGTGTTGAAAGTCTTGGAACATGAATTGTTGAGAATTTTGGGATTTGAAGACACGTTTCCAAATTCTTTGGTATTCAAAGATGTATTCATCTACTAGATTGATTTTAAGTTCAAGCATGACCAAAGAAATGCATGCCAAACACTAAGTTTTTGTTGGATTGTCTGGATGCAATGCATCTCCAACATTCGTGTTTTCACCGCCACCCTAAAAGTGTCTTATTTAAGTTAACAAATTGGTGCGGATGTTCGGCATGCATTTATTGTTTACTATTTAAAATGCAGTTTATTCCAACAAGTCGAAGACTAGATGAACTCAAAGAGAACATTCGAGCCGAAATAACCGAGCTATCGCCTGAGACGCTGAGAAGAAAGCAGTAGCAGCAGTAGCAATTCCTGGTGCTAGTGCTTAAAAGAACGACACTCATGATGCTTTATAAAAGGGTAATTTGGTTAAATGTAGTTTTATAATTGTTGCACATAACACCTGGGATCTAAAAGCATCCATAGTTTATTAACAGAAACAACCAATAAAGCCACCAGCATTGTTATTATCTCTTATCGCGTTTTAAAGGTGGCAGTCAAAGGTCTCTCTTAACCTTCCTATACTCACGTCAAAATGAAAAGCCTATACTATACTATATAAGTCGGTCTCACAGGCCGTATGCGTGAGTATAGGAAGGTTAAGGGAAGACGTAAATTTAGTTTTCGCCCTGAAAGCTGATGTGAGTAAACAACAAATCAATCGACGATTGTTAATTTGCACCGTTCAAAAAGTGAATTTCATGAACTTTTCATCAAAGTTTTTAGTTTCGATCGCTAGTCGGAGACGATACACCTTTTCAAACTTGTTGACGTAAACAAATCAGTTTATTAAGCTATTTTTCTTTATTTGGGTGCTTAAACAACTGCAAAAGACGGTTTTATAAGAAATTTTTCCCTCAACTGCGAATCACCACCTATGTATGTACAATATCAATGCTCAGTACAACTTTAAATAGAGTTTTAAGCCAAAGTAGAAAGATTATTAAACTAACACAAATTCACGTAAACGCTACGCTTTGACGAGCTGACAATGCTGCATTTATAATCCTATATATTATGTAAGTGCTTCGTCATGTAAACTTACTTATTACAACTCGACGACTATATAATACGTGTTTATGGAATTATCTGTGAACCTTCGTTCGTAAAAACGATAAAATTACATTTCAACGATTATCCAACGTTTGTGTTACGCCGCACTTTATTCATAGCGGTTGACAAAATAATTAAATTGAAATTCTTATGGAACCCCCATTTTTACCGTTGCCCACCAAAAGTTTTCTTAACCTTCCTATACTCACGCCAAATGAAAGACGTATACTATACTATATAAATCGGTCTCACAGACCGTATGCGTGAGTATAGGAAAGTTAAGCGTCGATAAATGAGAATCAAATGTGAAAATATACTACCTAAAAGCGCCCAATACATATCAGGAAAGTTATTTTTATGTGTCGGACCGAAATTCAATGTTACCGAATTTTTAACTCAGTCGTACGCCTATAGATGTCGCAATTCAACTGTAATATATATACATATATTCGTAAGGAGTAGTAGATAATCTTCGTTTTCGTTATATGAAAATTATTACGGGAGTCTATATAAAGATGCTTTTAAACTATTTAATCCAACATGGAATTCGGGTCGAAATTAAAACTGTTGATCTCGTCTTCATACATCCCCGTTTTGCCGTCCGATTGCAATCTCCAGGACTTTACCAGATGCAAGGACCAACAACTCCGATTTCACTTCAAGTAATTCCAAATGACTTCTCAAAGTGCAAGCACCCAATCTGAGCTGGGCCACGTTTATTGTTCCAACCAGTGGGGACATATCTATCCAAAACGATCTTGATTTGCTATCCAGCTGTGATACTTCGGCTCTAGCCACAGAGTAATTGCATTGCGAAGCATTGGGTAAGTAAGTGTCAAACCACTAACACCTTTGCCTTCATTAGTAGTAATGGAACGTCTTTCATCATACCAGATCATCCCATCCACTTCCGGTCTGGTGTGCTGTCGGATATCCTCAAGATTACGATTTCCGAGGATGTTACACGTAACACTTTTGCTTGATAATTAACAACTTTTCCCAAAGTGTATAAACGAGGGAGAAAGAGATTTTTCCTTAGAATTATCGAGCCTTTGGAAGATCAAGTTTACAGTACTGTCGAGGTTAAAGAAGAAGCTATTACAATGTTGAGTAATTCAAGACGCGCAGTTTAGTTTTCCACCGTGATTTTCCGCTGCTCCAAATGTGGAAAACCATTCACAATGCCTTCGACCATATCAAGTTTTTTCGCAGTCTTTCTAGTTGTGTCCCTCTTGTGCTCTTGACGCAGTGTAGCATGACGAATTTTTAGAAATTCCAGCCGGTGGACGCTTTTGCCGTCGTATCTATGTATCAGAAGTCCTTTAAAGTAAAATTTGAAGTGCATTATTCCATGGGTCACTTCAAAATAAATTATAAAGACAGGTTTAACATTTATTTTGAAACATTATTACATGCCATAAAATGCGAAATCTAATGAAAACAAATGTTTCATTCGGCACTCAGTTTCTCCAACAACTGTGATCTTTGGTAATTTTTTCACCAGATCCTCATGGCATATTCCATCTATTTCTTCACTCTTAGCGAACTTTACTACCCATAATTGTTTTCATATACACAACCTCAAACTTTCCTTCTTCCAAATTATGTTTTATTTCTGCTATCTGATGGGGGCACCGACCACCACAAAGTCTTCTTCCAAGAATTCTATTTGCCTCTCCATTTCTATTTCTCTATTCGATTCTTCAGTTAACTTTTCCAAATAATTGTCATCCCCTTCGCTAGTGTCATCAGAACTTCTCCCTTGACAAAACTTTCTGGTCGCTTCTTTAATTCCTTTTTCGTGTGGGTTTTCAGATAGTCTTTTTTCGGGAGTCTCCCTTGATATTTTTGACCTCCCATTCTTTTTACCTTCTTTCATCTTTTTCAACTTTCTCAGCACAGCTTTGGGATACCGGTCTTATAATCTGAGGAGTCACAATATCATCTATTTCCATACATTTTGAAATGTATTGAATGGTTGAAGTTCGTCATCAGTTAGTAGCTCTTGCACCACATTTTCTACGTCTGCAGTCTGTAACAAAGACATATAAGAATTGCTGTGAACTAAAAGGAAAGAGCGTGCTGTGGCGAATCCTTTCTTGACGTTCTGTCGCTTGGCTTTCCTCACGATTTCAGCGATTTAGTAGATAAAAATCGTTTTCGCGTCTTTTGAAGCATCCATACAGAAACAGCTTGGCTAAAATATATCTTATAAAGCCCGAAAACGGTTAAAAATCGCAACTAATGGGACGTGTGTCGTAAAACACTTTACCCAAAACCTGTTTTCATAATGTGCTTCTGGCAGACTGTAAGTGGGTAACATCCAAACTCACATTTCTAATGTAAATCCATTGTAAAAGGAGGTTATACACTGCGTACTAGGAAAGTTTTCCAATACAGCTTCATTTGTTTAAATTTTTTTTCAAAATAATTTCCACCACTTTCACAGATCACAGATTCACGGAGTAGGGTACTTTCTAAGTCGAAATGTGTTCCCAAGGGGAAAAAATTTCCAGTCATTAGAAACTTGTCACTAGCTAAGAGATTGTCACTGATTTTATATCATCTTACCACTGATTCCTAGGAAGACCTTACGGTACATTTGCAGCCTCGTAGTTAGTAACCCCGCACATGTGTAAACCGTGTAAAAGATCCATTTTGCTACGATATTCTAAGGAGCATCTTCGTATAGATTCTCGAAATTAATTATGGATATTTTCCGCTTTTATCCGTTAAAACAAGACGAATGAATCGTTGAAAAAACAACGAAAAACGATTAAAACGTGTTAATAATTTTAAATATGTCGCACAATATACAGAGTATCCGAAAATTTCAAGTTATCACCTTCTATTCTCTATCTAATCCGATTTCCGATGGGATTTCAAAACGTTGCGATACTCTGAATATTACAGGTTAAACCATGCACAGAAATTATGAGAGAACACGCATTTTTCGTATGCGCTACGAATTGTTATCATATTATACATACATACATTGTTAAAATTAATATTGCTTGTTGTTGACCATTAACTATAACGTCGTTGTTAGTGTATTGAGATAATAATAATAATAATATTTAAGCATTATGAAAATATCGAGTAATTATATTATATACAAATATACATTGTGAATATGAAGCATGGTACTTCTTCCATGCTATACTTATACTTTAATATAATTTAAAATTTAATATACACATGTCCTAATTGTTGCCCAATAGAACGTATTTACGAAATGTAAATGAATTGTTAATCCTTGTAATATTGATGTAGTGTCTAATGATTAAAAATAAAGTCATACAATCTACAGTATTTTTCCTTTTAAACTTAACTTTCCCTTTTTGAGATCTTCGTCTACAGTTTGCAATGCTGCGCAACATTTGCAGAGCGATTGTTTCAGGTCTTCCATTTTAAACGATCCAACTTATTCATATGGACACTATGGAATAGCCTTTATGCATCCAATCAAAGTTCCCAACACATAGTCTACGGGAAAGTTACATTCAAATTGGTCTTCTCTTTCTTTCTTTCTGTTTCACCCTCTTGTATCCTTTTCGAGCGTCGAGGAGAGCCGATTAAGACCGCTTTCCCTCAAAATACGTGCTCAGTTCCACATTGTGTCGGGTTGGAAAAACTACTTCCAGACAGCAATCTTTTCGGGATCGAAAATTACGAGATATTTTCGACCTAATCGGTAACGTAATACGTCGATGCGGACTTCAGGATCGCACTTTACGTCTTCAACATCGCTCAAAGAAGAAGATTTGTTCAAATTGGAATACTTTTTGAAGGCAAAATTTTTAAATTTTGAGGAAACGTGGACGATATAAACGAAACACAAATCGATAATAAACGCAGTAGAAATAAGATATTTAAGGATGGCTAGGGTAACAGAAACAACAGGTATAGAAATGTAGAAGTTGAAATAGAAATTGATGAAGCAAGCGCGCACGTATCCTTCTCTCGCTCTGATATGGTACCCTCTGTTCTCTTTGTCTTTCATACGAACCAAACCTTCGTCCAAGTTTAACGTTCTTATGCTTACGTTTACGCTTACGCTCGAGCTGGTCCGGTGTCTCTTAAGTATTCACTTAAAATAAACAGCTAGGCTGGTACAGATACATAACGAGACTGGACCAAAACAGAATGTTAAAGACGATTAACGAGGCTGGGAATTGAAAAGAAATAGAAGAAGGAGAAGACCGAGGTAAGGTAGGAAAAGAAGTATAGAAATAAGTAATATGCAGTAACCAACACACAATAGGAAAGAATTGAAACAATGTGCAATGAAGAGCGGCACTCCAAATCCGACGCCATAGACGGCCGGAAAGGTAACGAGAAAAAGAGGAAAATCCAGATGTGTACAAGTAGAGTGAAGTGTAAGTGAACAAAAGCTCTTGGTGTATGGATTACGGGAAAATTATTTTCAGTTGAAAATCTTCGTTTCTACGAGAATTACGAAAGATTTTCGATCAACTGGAAACATTATGTAAGTTTCGACTATCGCAATCGGATTCCAATTTTAACGCGAAAACAAGTCTAAAAGTGGATAGTGCGCTGTCTAGTAAAAGCAGTCAGAGTGTGGATTTGGACCCTACGGCCCCAACAATGCATAATTTTCATTATACGTACGTTTCCATAATTCTCTTACTGACTTCCCCGTTCATACCAATGTCTCCTCTCACCTGCGAGATTTAACTGGGATTCGATTTCTTAATTAGAGAAATGGCGCCCTTATGGTGGGCCTGCAGCGTCTCCAACTTTACTGAAGCGCTTCCACCCATTCTGTCGCGTATCCCATCCACCTCCGACTGGCTGTCAAGCATTCCTTTCCACGATTTTAACCATTCGGAGACTGATAGCAATTTTTCGGACTGTTTTAGGGTTTGCGATCACTTTAATTCCCATTAAGTAATCTGGCGCATAATAAAGTTTTAACCAAATCCGGGCACTTTCGTATTTTGACGTAAAATTGTCCTAAGGCCCAACGTCTTTTAACTTTACACAAAAGGATGAAAGAGAAAGAAAAGAAAAGAATTGAAGAATTGGTGAAAAAGTTCATCTATTGTGCTTGGGTCAAGTCAGCCCGCGGTGTGCAACTTGCGGAAAGACTAATTTCAACCTTAAATCCTTGTTTGTTTCCAAGTTTGGGGTGGATTACCGTCGAACCGTTAACATTAAGCAAATTTGGGCCGCAGAATCAAGTTCTGCAGTCCTGAAAATGCATAAAGATGAAGTTTGCATAAAACACCGAACACTTTCGCATTCTAACCCGAAATCGTAACATTTGCGCATTTGGCTGTCACTTTTGTCACGGACGCCATACCACCATGACTTTTCCGGCAGATTGAATCGTTTCTGCTTTCTTTGGTACAATTTTACTTGCCCCCACTGTTTGGACTACCGCTTTGTCTCTGGTCTTTAATGGTGAATCGAAATATGTCTAGACACTCAACAAGTGTTCATTCGAATGCAGTTTTTAAGTGAATACTTCTTAAGGGACACCGAGCGTAACCGTAAGCGTAAGAGTGTTAAATTTGGGCGGAGCTTGGCTTCGTGCGGAAGACAAAGAAACCAGATACTACGATGTGCTAATGAGAGAAAGGATACGTGCGTGCTTGCTTCATCTGAAACAGAAGGAGAGACAGAGAGAGTATGATGTGCGAGCGGGAGTATCCACTTTAGATTGAGCGGGAAGGATTTTCATACACAAAACATCGTATAAAATATGCATAGCACTGCACAATAAACTAAATAGCACACACTGAACGCCTGTGCAAAACAGTGTTCAGTGTGTGATGTTCATAGTACAGTGGTTTGAATTGTACAGTGTTCGTTGCGTGGTGTTCACCTTGGGCGCTAGCCGGGCATCGCTGGTGATACTTAATTCCCCCGGTTTTCCACTGAGGATGACAACTTAGTTGCCGAAATTATTTCCGAAAGGTGTGGTAAGGGTAATTTTATTTCGTTTATGTATTATTTTAACCACAGTCTCCTTATTCTTAGTTGCATTACTAATCTGGTGTTATGCGTGCGACAACCGTCTCGTTGGAACCAAATTCCACCAAAATTGGCCTTAATATTTCGAAATGCAAGCATTATTTGCATTCGCAGCAAATCCAAATATCTCACTCCGTTCAAATTCCCATGGGTAGAAAATAGCCGTACAATGTTGTCAGCCAAGATACCCACCCGAACGTTAAATTTCTTTTGTGAAGTATAGAGTTATCCCATTACGGGACAGATGTTGATTTCCCCGTGATAAACATCGGGTGGCTGCAGGATTGTCATGGTCATAACGTGGAAAAGATGACTAGTTCGAAAAGAGTATGTTTCCAATAAAATATTCGGTTGAGCTGAGCCTTCTCCAACACGGACTGTTTGTCAATTTTTAAGCACTTTCTGCTATTCGGGACAAAGCAGTGTCATTTCTACGACGGTTCTCGCAATCGTCGATGGATTTGGAGCAGGGCGAGTTACATACTGTACAGAAGATAGATCGACCGTGCTTTGGAGACACTTTCCAGTGAAATGATTTGAGCCCCCTCTCGAGTTGTATAAACCGATGTATAAATTTAACAGCACGACAGGCCTTAAAGGCCCAGGGGTTGTTCACAGCCACCGAGCCGTGTACATACGTATACCGTACTGTTCCATTTTGTTGCTTTCCGCATTATATTGGAGGTAACAGATCTATTTTTAGGATTTTAAACTTCTGCGCTCCGCCACGGCCGGGTTTTGAACACCGGACCTTCTCATGGTGAAGCGTGATCTTCACCACTCAGCTACTAAGCGAGATAAATTGATATATTGGTTGTTCATTGCGTATTCCTTGAATAAAATTGCCTCTCTTGATAGCCACGCAACGACAGATGATGCCGATGAACCGAGCGCGTTCTAACGCCGGTCGGCAATGACTGTCAAGCGTGGCGTTGTTATATAGTTGTTTATTCTTCAATCGCTAGCAAAACACGACAAAGGTACTAGACGCGTATCAAACACAGCAGAATATAATAGAAAGGTAAAACCATAAATACGTTCTTCAATTCGAGGAACATTGAAGTTAATAGGTTTTTAATTCAACAATGAAATAAAACAAGTTGAGGGCTTACAAAAAATCGAACAAATACATACTGCATCCAACAAGTCCCAATATTTTTATTATTTACCAATTTTCTGACACGACATTTCTAAAAAGAAATCGAACCATTGACGTCTTTATTATTATTATTATTATTATTGAAATAATGGAACGCTCTTCAAGCTCAGGTGTTTTCACAGCGCACCTCACTTACCTGGTGGTCGTGATCGTGTGAACATCGAGTACAGTTGCAATCTCACCTTAGGCTGTACCTGGTGGGGAAGTAAGTAGTGCGTTTTTGCCACACACCTCTTTTTCTCACATACTTTGTGCAAGGTCAAGTGCGTACCTATATTTGACGAGTTGTACATGAAGATATCGATAACGCGAAAAGGAAAACGCTTGGATCACGTGTATACCCGTCGTCCCTCCCTCCCCCCATAGTTCACACATGAAGTTGGCAATTTCTAGTGCACCGTGTGAACCTGTGTTGAATAAATATGTATGACATGCACAAACCACGTAGTGCTCACGCCCAATTTACGACTCCCGGTGAATCGCCTTTATGAAATTTGAGGAATTGAGGTAGTTGGAAACAAAACAACTTTTAAATAATACACGAGTATAATTACAGTAATTAATAATTTACAATAAATAATATTGTCACCTTATGTTGGCATCACACTGTCCGCGTTTTAGTGATGTTTTTGTTTATTTTTTATCTTTTACATAATTTCTCTTTATAGAAAAATTTGCACTAAAGTCTCTTATCACAAATATTGGCAACACTGGAAAATATCATTATATATGTATGCAACAGACGATTTCTTGTCGCACTTTGTATATTCCTCTCCTTCTCTTTGTATTTTTTCTCTAATTGCTTAATCACTTATCGATTTACCCCTACTTTTGTAATACTGAACAGCCATAATGTAACGAAGTAAGTATAATATTTTTCCTTTTTTGTTTTTTGATTATAAACTCTGTTTCTTTTTTTTTTGATAACCGATATTTTAAAAATTTGTCGCGATTTTTTCCAATTTCATTTCATTTAGTATGAGCACTTCGGAGAAAATAGTGTTGTTTTCTCGTTTACAAAAATATCATTTTAATTTTTTTTTTTTGTTTCACAAAGTTCTATTTGTATACGTATACCACTAGAAAGAATGGTCGACAGAAGAAAAAAATCACGTTCACGCAACGGAAGTCACGTCGGAAGTTCAGTTTTAAAATGTGTGTTATAGTAGCAGCATTCATTTCTGTTCGTTTTTACGTGCTTTTCTCGCATATAATTGCACTAAGTTCAGTTCAACGTTGGCTACCTATTGTCTTCGACCACTACTTGCTTGAACAGCTGCATGCCCGTCGACATCTGGGATTTGACTTCGTGGTTACCTAGCGCTGCCGTGCCATCTTTGGCGATGAATAGTTGCAAACCTGAAGCTGAAAAGGAGAAAAATTTGAACAATAAAGAATTTTCATTTTCGCAGTCGCCAACGAGCTGGAAGCGATTTTGGCGTGCGAAATTTTGGATCATACACCTCTTAATACTTACTTTCGGCGGAATCGTCCGCCTGTTCGAGATTGGTGTTTTTCAATATTTCGGCGATCAGATGATCGGGATTGACTCGCGTTTCTTCAACTCGCCCTGTGGTCGAGCCGCTTTCGGTTTCTTGCAATTGTGCTTTCTTCCTTCTTTCCAGAGCGGCCTTGGCTCGATCCAAAGATCCCGTTTCCGACAGAACTAAACTGCTCGAGCTTGGATTTCTGTAAACGTAAGAGAAGCCTTATGATCGAATGACGCGGAAGAATTGCAATTAGACAATCGGTTTATCATTTATCAAAAACGAACGACAACATACACAATACAAATCGGATGCAGTTTATTCGCATCACAAATAA
Organism: Chrysina gloriosa; assembly: GCA_038088585.1. NCBI lineage: Eukaryota > Metazoa > Arthropoda > Insecta > Coleoptera > Scarabaeidae > Chrysina > Chrysina gloriosa. The sequence goes on along the minus strand of CM076093.1, from coordinate 19,401,352 downwards.
TGTACAATAGAGTAAGTAGTACGACACACAAGTGCTTTTATATACAAACAAGCATACATAAAACACCAATATTGGTGGGGTCAGACATAATATACAAAAATATTTTAATTTCTGGCTGTTTTCAAGTAGAATCTTGCTGAAATATTGTTCGTCGATTAATTAGAAAAAATAATTATAAATCAATACGTGAATCCCTTAGAAATGTTGTTCATAAATATTGAACTTAATCGGTTTTTAACCCAACAATTGAATCAATATTAGACTTACAAGAAATTTAATAAAAACAAAGTACATCCAACAAACCACAATACTATTTACCAATTTTCCACAAAGGTTAACCTCAATTTGTAGAAAATTGGGCGGTGAATAATAGTTTTGGTTTGCCAACTAAGTAATTGCAGATTTTTGAGAAAATTATAAGATAACTTTTACATGGAATGGCATAACGTTAATCACTAAGGTGTTGTCCATTTGCATTGATGACCTATACCATTTTTCAGGTAGCACCATAATTCCACTTTCATAGAACCCCTAGTTTTTATTGACAAAACATTTCGTTTTTAAAATGTTTAAGAATTCAAGATTTCCATAGAATTTGAAGAAATTTTTAGCGTCATCATCATACATGGTCCAAAATGGTCGTATATCCCTCAGTTGCGTTTAAAAGTTGTCCAGTTGTCGACGGTTCTGTATGTGATTTTTGGAATGAAAGTAATCGATCGTTTTAGACATGTCGAATGTCCTTCTTGGGAATTTTATGGGAAAAGTCAGACTTCATTGCATTTCGAACTTTTCGCTTTGTATTTGCAGATGGAGTGAGAAGGTATAGTCTTTAAGAGACTTCCGAGGTGATTTGAGGTTGCAAAGTCTTACTGCAAATGGAAGGAGAAGAACCTTGTTTTGTTTGCTCCAAGGAGACGGTGGTCTAGACACTTGGATTCTTTTCGGGTAAGAGTCGACCGTATTGAATTCGATGCATTTGAAGATGGTTGAATGTTCTTAAAGGATTTTGGGCGGAAATCGTTAGCCTTCGGAGACTGCCTGCTTCGAGGAATGTTATAAGGATTTCAGAGGAAGGAGTTAAATTTCAATTGTCGCAGAGCTGCAGAAACTACTTCAACTCGTCCTAAATACAGGGGATCTGAAATGGTTATCGACTAACTCTGAAAATTTTATCGGAAAAGAAGCAACTGTGTTTGAATCCGTTGCATTTGTAAATTATCGGCTATTCTAACAAGATTTTTAGGGTACAAGTGGGATTTATTATGGGGTAATAATAGGTGAAAATGGAAGAAGTTAATGGTTTTGAATTTAATGCATTCGGTCAAGTGAGAGGGTGTGGACTATTTCTAAGGGAAAACTCCCTGACTTCCAAGGTAATTTGAGGTTACCCATTATTGCTGGAAATGGAAAGAGTCGTTCCTTTTAACTCTGTTTCATTTCACTGTCAGGCAGCGGTGGTGTCGACTGTTGGATTCTTTTAGGCGACGAGTGGAGCGTATTGCATTTGAAAATGATTGATTGTTCTTAAAAAAAAAAGGGATTTTGAGTGGAAATCGTCAACCTTCTGCCACTGGCTACTTCGAGGGAAGTTTTTAAGGACTTCTGAGGAACTAACTGGTTTTCGATGGCCACGAAGCCCAAAAATCATTCTGAATCTGAATCTCAATCATTCAGGAATAGTCAACGTCCTCTTGATATTCAGAGGACTATCGACTATCTCTGAAAATTTTATCGGGAAAAAAGCAATTGTGTTTGGATCCGTTGCATTTGAAACTTGTCGACTATTCTACCAAGATTTTTGGAGTAGAAGTGGGATTTATCCTGGAGTAATAATAGGTGGTTGAAGCGTTGTAGTTTCTGGCCAAAATGGAAGGAGTCGATCGTTTTGAATTTAATGCATTTGGTCGAATACGATAGTGTAGACCGTTTTTTTGGGGATTTTAAGAGAAAAACCACTTGACTTTCAAACTGATTTGAGGTTGTCGATTGTTGATGCAAACGGAAGGAATTATCCATTTTAAACCTGCTTCATTTTGGGCCAGGTATAATCTACTGGATTCTTCTGAGAGGAAACTGGACCGTATTGTGTACGTGATGCTTACAGGATATCCATTGTTTGTTTCTTTTTTTTTTTTGATTTTAGAAGGAAGGAATCAATCCTTTCGGGTTTGCTCCTTGCTTGGAAGAAAAAGTAGATATCGACACCGTTTGAAATTTCGACAGATGGAAGAAGTCAAATATTTTGGATCTGTTTTAGTTTCGACAAGAGATAGGATAGTATCGAATATGTTTGCATTTCTTTCTTCTTTTTTTTGGAAGAGAAGGTCGAGTGCTTTCTGCTTATTATGCTGGAATGATGATGATCGTCATTCAAGGAGTTCTGCAGGGAACAAAATAGATAATAATCTGATAATGGGTCGGAAATATATAGTGGAAGTCCAAACGCGTTCTAATAATTCTTATCGAGTGACCAAAGATGTTTGACGTTTTGTATGATTGTCATTGAATACAACGTTGAATTGAGATCAAACCCATGTTTTTCTATTACGTCTAGATTTGGCCGATTTCAAATCTGAATTCAGCATTGAAAATACTGTAAGGATACCTATTATGGTCCAGATAACATTATTGTGGGCTGTATTGTGTAGTGAAATACGTTAAAAACGTTAAAACAACAATAACTTCAGAGTACACCAACAAAACTTGGATGATGGGAAAAACGGCCTACAAATGTGAATTCAGCGTGGAAATTCTGATTAATGTTATCCACTAGTGAATGGTTTGCCACCACAACATTCACGGGGAAGAGCAAGAGATTTATCTAAGAGTGTTGATACGCTTAACTCACAGAATTGAATTACTTGCACACATAAACCTAAACTTGTAGATATTATCCGCAGTATAACTTTGAAAATATCTGAAGTATTATCATTAACTATTTTTCTTTTGGGATTTATATCGACCTTAGCGGGAATATTTTGGAAACTTCCGTGGTTTTTGTCTTCGCATTGTAGTCAAGTGCTACGCGTTCAATACCGTTTCATTCACCGGCAACTAGACTCCTAGCAAGTTTAGGACTGTTGAATAAGGCTGGTAAGTTATCATTGTGCATTTATACATACAACTTTTCATATGCAGTGTAAAGGAAGACAATAATACACCGTGTGATGCACGCTTCATCATCATTTTGAATGTTAATACACAACTTTCTGTTCTTTATCTGAGTCTGCAGATCGATATATGATGACCCTTCAAGTGGTTTATAACCATTGAAACTGGTGCGGTGTTCTTCGAAGCTAGTGTTCATCTCGACATTGGCGTAGCGTAGTGGGGGCGGCAAAATTTCAAAATAAATAATAATAATATCTTGTAAAATTTTGAACTATTTCATTTCATATTTATGTCGCACCTACGATTCGGAACCATTGAAATGAGGACGGAATTGTTCATTACTTATACTGTGACGAAACTGGGGAATCGCCTTCCTTTAAATGAATGTATGATAATGACATCTTGCTCATTGTAGCAACTGGCAACAGCGTCTGTACTGACTTGTAGGGATTCCCCGTATTTTATTTTGTGCTTGGATTGTTTACCCGTATTTTAGTCTTTTACATTGAAATACCTAAATAAGGGGACGGCGAAGTCCTCCCCCTCCCGACGGCTGACACCCACGCTACGCCACTGCATCTCGAGTCGCAATCTTGAAATTCTTCGGTTATTGTTTATAATTTTGCTGATGACTTTGCCGTAGGTATTTTCAATATCAGTAACCGGTGTCACCATAACGAACTGCATATCGAATAACTTCAATTCGGCCACCTGCCCCTCTGTATTGTAACTTCATTCCCTAACCAAGTCTTGATAAATTGTTATCCACCAGCCTACTAGTTTTGTTCCTTGAATATCGGCAAATCAAACATTTATGAAAAGATTTTAAAGATAAAAATATAGGGGTATTTTGAAGAAAATTATCTATTTTATGAGCTTCCATACGGGTTTAGGCAAAACATGAGTACCAAAACAGCAGTTTTCAATTTTGTGCAGCGGGTAATCGTAGAAATTGCTGAGAGTCCACCTCCCTAAACTCTTCGCGATCTACTTATCACTATCAGATAACAATATGTGAATGTTAATATAAACATAAAAATTCGCTTAATAGTGAAATCTGTAATTACTTAGTTACCAAAACTAATATCTTATAACAAAAAACACAGCCTCATATATACAGGAAATGCCTGTTATATCAATTTGTTTTCTGCATAAAAAAATATTCGTATAATGCTACTAAAGATATATTACACGGTGCATTTAGGGTGCAGCAATTCCAGTGCATTGTGCAATACGTAAGTGCTTTCGATAACTCGTCTAGTTCGATTACTGAATGGTAAAAAGTGGAAATGCGGTTATTGTGTGGGGGTTAGTAACGCCAACGTAAACCTATTTTATTTCCTTATCAAAACATTAAAATGTCGGTTTCTTCACCGATAATAAAATCGGCTCCAAAGTCGTCGTACATAAATGTAATTCCGATGTGAATTTCTCAATAATATTGCTTCGGAGATGCAAAGCTATTTTCGTTTTACTTTAGTATCGCACGTTGAGTGGAAACTAATTAGAATTTAAAATTGATGAATCCAATTTATAAATGGTGATTTATTTAATTTAAGCGGCCTTCAGAAAGTCGATTTCCATTTTGATTTCCGTGATTTTCTCAGGTACATCGAAAACAGTGGTTGAAGAGTGGCCGATTATTTTCTACTTGAGGACACCCCATCCCCCAACCTGACCGTATTTTTTCATGTTACAGTAGAGTCTCGTTTAACCGATCTTATTCGATGTATCTAAAAAGGGCGCAACACGCATTAATCGCCGATCGAAAAAGTGTGCTGCTGTCGCGCGTCTAGCCTATATATGTCTCGTGTGTCGATTATGTCTCGCCTTTCTTAATGCTGGTTCATTGTGTTTCCCGTTGATTTATTATAATAGGAAAATTGTTAGGTTTTTTTCTTTTCTTCGCGCGTATCTCGGTTGCATTCGATGCGGTCGACATCTATACATTATCGAATTTCCATCCTCACGGATAGAGGGAACCTTCATGCCTGTTTTGGAGTGAAATTAATATACGTTTTCCGATTGACGTACAATTCGGGGCTTTCGGTGTAAGATCTTGGTGCAGTACACACGTTTGCTCCGCGAAGTGTTTTCCTCGAGAGATTATCGTTTCAAATCTCGATACATTTGTGAAGATTCTGTGACAAGGATACTTGGAAAGAGTACGGAAAACCAAACTACGTTACAATTTTACAAATTAAGCAACTAAACATCACGTTTTATAACAAAAGTGAAAATGTCGATTTTCACTTATCTAACGTTTTGCCGGTCCAACTAGGACGGATAAGCGAGACTCTACTGTATAGGAATTATAACGCTTAATGTCGTTAAACTTTGGCGATTTTTGTAAACACCCCCGCAATATACAATTTGGGAACCAGTGATCTACAGAATTTCTTCTAAAAATCGATTTGTTCTGGCAATTTGGCAAATTCCGAAAGTCCGAACCACATTCACAGCCAATTGTTCATAAAAATGTATGATAGGAAATTTCCTATTAAAGCATAAGAAAAAGCTTAAAACTTTGGACACATTGGCTAGGCCAGGTCCATCAAGATAAGCGCCGATCAAGGAATATATCATTTAAGCAAATTTAAGCAAATGATCTATAAAGTTGAATAAAAAATTATTTTTTATTGTTTCAACCCCGCCTCCTTCCCCAACCAAAATCCTGGTTACGGTCCTGTTGATCGGTATACCATATCGAAATAATCGCAGTACCCAGAACAACGAAACCAAAATAAAACCCCCGAGATTTCGTTATCATATGGGTAGTAAATGATGGACCCCTGGGTGAGAAGAGGGTGTTACCCTTGATTATTTTCCTAAGTATGAATGTAGTTGTATGAAATTTCGTTGTTGGACCTGGCGTAAAGCTAAATCTACATAAAAGAAAGGGTAAACCGAGTTTACGTAGGAGCTCTGCGTAAACTCGGTTCGGAAGACAATTGAATTCTTGGAGATGCAGAACATGAAATTGTTATAATCCTGGTCTAAGTCCCAAATTGTTCTTTTTCCTTCCCAAGGATCAAGTGTAGACTGCATGGCCAACGATTCCAGTGGCCGGAAGAAGCATTCGGTGCCTTGAGAGTGCCAATTTTGGCAATCCCAACTGAAGATTGCTGCTTTAACATTTGGTTTGTAAAATAGTTTCAATCTTTGAAAACTATTTAAAGCACTTTCAGTCGACAACCCTCGTGCAAGTAGCAGTAATTTTGGTGTGGACTATGGTATGATACAACTTCCTTTTTCTTTGTAAAAATTAAGGAACAAACGAAAATATCTTTGCATCACAAATTATAAAACCGCCTATAAACAGTGTACAATACGATAGGTAATATTTGCAGTTCTAATACATTTTTACCTGCATCATGCCTAAATAGGTTCGTATGCATCATGCTACTGACTACGACAACAGCGCGTTAAAACTGAAATTAAAAAACGGTGCAAGAAGCTCATTACACGACGATTACAATCTAATCGGAGCAACACATAAAGGGAGACAACAGCGAACGTTATTAAATCAAGCAAAATAATAACTGATCAAGTATTAAAAAGAAACAAGACGTGCCTCTGAATAAATAAAAACAAAAATCAGGCAACAATGCACAAAAAGACTTTCAAAAACACTAACGTTGTGACGCTCGGTCGACGTATAGTGGGTGTTTGTGAACAATCAGACGTCACAGTGGCGGGTGTTTCGTCTGGACTGATGATGACCGGAGCAAGCTTACCTCCTTGAGCGCCGTCTAACAGTTTTCGATGCGACATACCCCTGGAAATCAACCAAGTGCGGTTTTTCCAAAACATATCACATTAATGAGAGGGGGATAATTTGCGGTTTTCTTTCAAGGGAATTAATGTTTAATTAATTTTAGTCACATGTAAATTGTCATGAAGTTCTTCAAAACAACAGGAAAAATCACACAGCAAACGAATGCGCCAAACTTAGTCTTATTGTTAAGTAAAAATAATGCATAAAAACGTAGTTCCATGGGTTTTTGGAAATGTTGGTTAAAAATAAACATAAGGATTAGTTTAGTTATTTCGGTCGAACGAACACGAGTTCAAACTTTAAAATAATCGCGAGGGTTACGGTGTACTATCACATTTTGTTAAATAATTTGGAACGCACGTTTTGTGGCATCGTCAACTGTACCGAATAAAACACAACTTTTAATGGTTCACTAACTAATAAGTAACACAAGAGCGTATTGCTAATTAGACATAATGAATAAAACCTACAAAAGTAATTCCCTTCATAAACAAAAACAAATGAAGATCTAATACCCTTCTAATTAATAAAGTCTCCAGTCCATTATTATTTACTACAATACTTCACATTGTTGGGATACTTCGTTAAAAGCAAGTCCACAACCACCTAATCTTACCGACTAAACACTTGGTACCACGGCTTGGTAGACCGTTCACATTATTTTGTTTTTGACGTACAGTCACTGTACTAATGTTTAGGTTGCGATTAGCTAGCCTTTGTTGAGCCTCCTTGAGCGTTAAGCACTCTTGTTTAAACAAGTTCACAACCACGTAAACTTCCCGACTGTACATTTCGTATCACGACTTGGTAGATCGTTCACAATATTTTGTTTTTAACGTACAGTCATTATACTAACGGTGATGTTACGATTAGCTAGTGTTTGTTGAGTTTCCTTAAGCGTTAAACACTCTGGTTTAAACAAGTTCACAACCACGTTACCTTCCCAAATGACCATTTCGTACCACGGCTTGGTAGATCGTCCACATTATTTTGTTTTTGACGTATAGTCATTATACTAATGTTGATGTTGCGATTAGCTAGTATTTGTTGAGCCTCCTTGAGCGTTAAGCATTTCGTTAAAACAAGTTCACAACCACGTTATCTTACCTACTGAGCATTTCCAACCACGGCTTGGTAGATCGTCCACATTAGTTTGTTTTTGACGTATAGTCATTATACTAATGTTGATGTTGCGATTAGCTAGTATTTGTTCAGCCCCCTTGAGCGTTAAACACTTTCATTTAAACAAGTTAACAACCACGTTACCTTCCTGACTGAACAGTTCATACCACAACTTGAACATAGTCCGCATTATTTTGTTTTTGACGTACAGTCACTGTACTATTGGTTAGGTTGCGATTAGCTAGTAGTTGTTGAGTCTCCGTGAGCGTTACGCATTCTAGTTCAAACAAGTTGATAAACACGTTACCTTCCCGACCGAGAATTTCGCACCACGGCTTGGTAGCTCGTCAACATTATTTTGTTTTTGACATAGTCATTATATTAATATTGATGTTGCGATTAGCTAGTATTTGCTGAGTCTCCTTGAGCGTTAACCATTCTCGTTTAAACAAGTTCACAACCACGTTATCTTCCCGATTAAGCATTTCGTACCACGGCTTGGTAGATCGTCCACATTAGTTTGTTTTTGACGTATAGTCATTATACTAATGTTGATGTTGCGATTAGCTAGTATTTGTTCAGCCCCCTTGAGCGTTAAACACTTTCATTTTAACAAGTTAACAACCACGTTACCTTCCTGACTGAACAGTTCATACCACAACTTGAACATCGTCCGCATTATTTTGTTTTTGACGTACAGTCACTGTACTATTGGTTAGGTTGCGATTAGCTAGTATTTGTTGAGTCTCCTTCAGCGTTAGGCATTCTACTTCAAACAAGTTCATAACCACGTTACCTTCCCGACCGAGCATTTCGTACCACGGCTTGGTAGATCGTCAACATTATTATGTTTTTGACAAACACTCATTATACTAATATTGATGTTGCGATGAGCTAGTATTTGTTGGGTCCCCTTGAGCGTTAAGCATTCTCGTTTAAACAAGTTCACAACCACGTTATCTTCCCGACTGAGCATTTTGTACCACGGCTTGGTAGATCGTCCACATTGCTTTGTTTTTGATGTACAGTCATTATACTGATGTTGATGTTGCAATTAGCTATTATTTGTTGAGTCTCTTTGAGTGTTAAACATTTAGTTTAAACAAGTTCACAACCACGTTATCTTCTCGACTAAGCATTACCTACCACGACTTGGTAGACCGTCTACATTATTTTGTTTTTGATATCTTGCAACTCACTTCTTAACAAAGTTCTCTAGCCTATGGATATATTTTGTCGCAGCTTTCGGCGGTGTGCACTGTTATTGGTGTTTCCAATCGCTTGATTTACGGAGTACTCATTTGACAAACGATCTGCTTACTCAGAATTTACAACAGATATTGATTTCGAAATTACAACGCGTAATACAGCAAGGACCGGGAATTACGCTTAATTTGCTTTTCTTGGTAGAAGCAAGTACAGAGATTTTATGGGCGTTGCGCTCTTGTATACTTAGTGTATATATGCAATATAATAAATTGCTTCCGGGTACAAATATCAGGAAACACCTCCCTATATCCTGATATGTCACGTTCACTTTTTTAAGCAGACAAATCGCATATCGAACGTGGAGCTGGCCTTTTGAGTTGGCGGGAACCTGGAGTTCCGCGAAACAAGTAATCCTCTTCTCCTTTCTTTTAAATCTTCTTGAACTTTTGCCCTACTAACTTTCGCCCCCGGTTGGATTTAAACTTTGACACGCAGATATATCTTTTACGCTCCTCCGTTTGGAAGTTCTACCGCGATTTCATGCTTTGTAGTTTAAAACTGTCGACGTAAAACTCGGCTAACGTATCGCACCTTTTTCTTTTATTAATTATATCATCTCACGTAAGTTTAAATTTAAACGTTGGCCAATCAGCTCCCGGGGAATCTACGACAAATATTACTACTATAAGGCAAAAATACCTCGGACTAATAAAAGTAGATTTCGGTACGGATCGAGATATTTGCGTTCAGTTTGCGTAAACAAATTAATAAAATGTGGTGAATCAGCGAGTTTCAGTCAAATTTAATTTTTATTTATGATTTAAGAGTACGTATGAGTTCTTTTTGTGGATTCATTGCATTTAAAATGTTAATTTTCACAAACAATAAATCGAGTTGGGAAAGTTTAAGTTAAGCGAGGCTAAATCCGCTTTTAGGTTAGTATGCTTTGCCCCAATTAGAACGATATTACACTAATTATCTCTCCCTCGCCCCCTGTCCCCACGATTTAAATCCTTAAACTTTCCAACTTTACGTTACAACCCACGTCCTGACTATACTAATGTCATCTGCGTTGACGCACGCATCCCCAAGTTCCAAGTTAAATTCCCTCGGGCGGCTCAAATAACACTTAAAATGAATTTTAGCTTCCCGGAAAATAGTAAGCGATTTCGGTGTAGACTGGTGAAAATTAATTAATTCAAAATTTTACTATTTGATGCTGAGAAAATATTAAAGCGAGAGTGGAGCGTATATATTTAAACTTCGTCCCCTCGTACTGCGATCTCGACTATCTGGAATAAACAGGGGATCTTATCTTTTTCCTCCTTTCCTTATTTACTTTCGTTTTATCGTATGAACTTATTGGAGTAGAACCTTGATAAAGAATAATAGATCCCCGTTTCGACATGCTCGAATAGATGCAGATATCCTACTATTGCCAATTCGTGTATTGAAGCTGAGTTATCCATTCGATTGTGTATAATTTCGTGAATTTCCAACAGAAATTTTGTTTTCAATACGTGTGTATGTGTATTCTGCTCCTTGATGCGAAGCTTTTATGAAATTCTGTCTCTTGTAAAAATACAAGACAGGCGAGTCGATGTAACGGCTGCTTTCAACAAAGGGCAGTTTGTATAATAAGAGTGTACGTTGAATAACATGAAAATGAGAATTTCAGCTAAACAGTTAGGATAATTCTACGAGTATTACGCGAAGTAAGTTGCAGTTCGGCCAATAAAACGTCTAAAATGAGCAGAATGTACTTGAACATTTACGAACAGAGATTTTGTGTACACACTCAACAGTAATCCTCCCGAATAGGACCAATATTTTTCTCGGTAATGGCAGTTTTTGGCTTAGGAGCTTGTAAATTATCATTTAGGGAAAGCCGATCACGCTAAATGTCATTCTACCGTAACGAACGAACAGGACTCGCCACTAAACACTTGATTGACTTCCTGAAAACATTGTTTACTGTTTAAGCCGTGTCTGAAGTGGTGAAAAGCGATAATGCTCTTTGTTTAGTTTCATTGTTGACTTATGCAAAGGATCATTTTAAACTTATATATTTTCGAGTTTATATATCGGGTGTGTATAAATTGGCGAAAAATCTACAGGTGACGTAACCCCTTGTGAAATTCTGAATCGAAAATCTCAACATCAAAATATTGTACCACCCTTCAAACGTCTTCTGGAGGTTCTGGAATTCCGGACTTTTACTCCACAAATAAGCGTTTAATTGTTCGACACCTGTTGATAGAGATAGCTGCAATTTAGAGTGAAGCAGAATTTTTGGTGAGCGTCTTCTTTTTGATTTCCAATTATATTTCTAACACTTCTTCATTAACATCCGTACTTTCACGAAAAACACATGCTAGCAACGTTCTAGAACAAATAAGATTGTATTCGATTGTGATTTTTATCAAAAATATCACTGACAAATTTTGACATTTATGTGTACGGTTTCTGTATTGGAAATGTTAACATGCATCCTAGAGGAAATATTCTTCATGTAACCGATTCGTTTAATACGAGAAATGCTAATGCTGGTCGACCAAGACAAAGGTGTACATTACACTGTAACTGTAATTTTATATTTTTCAATATATATCATTTTGATAATAAATAATTTCAAAAGCAAATCATATCTCGCATAATGTGTCGAATGTAATGCATAAAATTCACTCATCTGATACTACCTACTATTACAGCAGTATGCGAATGTAGTGTTGCTAAATGTATGTTTCTTCCAGTGGTTCCTAAAACCATACGAAGCATAATACTACACTTTGAGATTAAGATTTTAGATTCAGAATCGAACGAAGGATGTCGCTGCGTGTAGCTTTTTAGCCAATTTATACATATCCTGTATAAGTATATTTGTCAACTGTCAGAATTTTTAATCATGTAAATAACTAGTTTCAAATTTCAAACAAAATTTGTTCAAAAATATCGTGACGTGCCAGATAGGCTCAGCGGGAAAAGGGCAAATCATCTTCATCATATCAGGAAACGACTAATATAGACTGAAGAAAATTTACTGCACGATTAGAACAATGCGATTTTCATGTACGAGCGCTATTTTATGCTTTTGTTCCTTTACGAAAAACGTTATCGATGAAAAGAAATATGATGAAGAAAAGTTGAGTTAAGTATGCCGGAAGTATTCACATCTGGGATTGTTTCAGTTGGTACAGTTTCGTAAACTTGTACGTGTTCTCTAAAAACTTGAAATTCAATATTTATCAGAAATATTTTATACCTCCAGCAAAACGGTAGTTTGGACGAAATAATAACAAAGAGACATCGCAACGTTGTACTAAGCGATTTCAAAGTATTTTGGGTAAGCGGATATGATGCATCGCTCAAGCATTTTCAAGAAGATCGAATTAGAAATTTGTATCCCCTACTTGTATTTTTTGTTAATTTTATTTGTTATCACACAACATAACTGTATATGAACTGATTAACACACTTTTTATTTTTTATTCACTATACCGATTGGAAACAGCGGGTAAGGTCAAAATCGCTATTGAGCATGGAGAGCGTCCCGTCGCGCGTACGCTAGTAAGTCGATTTGAATGTATCGAAACTAAAAAAGAAAACAAAACATATGCGGAAATATCTTCTCTTTGTTACCTTCTATTTGTAATTACGCAAATGAAACGCTATTTGAACTGATTAGCAAATTCTTCATTTGATTTATTATATATGCATGCATTTTTCAGTTTTCATGTCTGTCTAGGAAATCTAACAGATATATTATATCTACATACACAATGCGAATAAAAATAGAACGTGTGTTACTCAATTCATAATAAATAAATGTTTTGTATAACAAATAAAAGGTAACAAAAAAGAAAAACAAAACATACGCGAGTGGACGAATCACCAATCCATAGGTAATTGATTAGACACTGCTACTTTGCTACATAATCGTACTTTAACGATTTACTACACATAATTAGTTCAAATTTGATTTTCTCGAAAATGCTTGAGTAGTGCGTCGTATCCGTTTACCCAAAAACATTCGACATAATTACTAGTACTAATTTGCGCAGTCTAATAATTACCGATCACTACGAGTTTTGTTGAAATCGATTGGTTTCACGTCGCAATGTCTTCTTGAAAGAAATGAATAATGCAAACGGATAATGATCCGAACGCCTATAACCTATCGTGCCTCTTGGAAAAAGCGAAAATGTCCTTAAAGTGCCGACCTTACTGTCCTCTCAGTGTGTTAAATCCTGTTGAAAATTCGCGCGAAAATCGGGAAATATAGTCAAGCTATTTTAAGCGATAACGGAGACTAAACAGCCTACTGATTGTAGGTTTTTGAATAAAATTTTTACGTACCTATATTTGGCGCATTGTATGTTATTTATAAATCATCGTACACTTTCGTTACACAGACTGTACAATTTCAATTTCTTGCAAACTCTAGATACTTCTTCTTTAGCTTTACTCCCGAGGAACAGCCAAGTAATATTTGCTTGTCAATCGTCCCCTCCCCCGACGTCAAGCAAACTCGGTTACTATGCGCTCTAACCCCACGAAAGTATCGGGAATTAGCTCCTCCGAGTTTCGTACGCGAGAAGTAATTGTTATAAATTAAAAAATCAAATCACAACTTTTAAAATACAAGTACCTACATAAGTATGTTGGTTTTAGTTTTATCGTCACGTTAAAGAAATCAAACGGTCGCTATTTCAATTGTCATTAAAAAAACTATTTAAATTCAGATTTCAAACAATGGAAAGAAAAATATGCACAAATACGTATAAATTCCTTGTTAGTCAAACATTCGGATTTTTTCAAATCAAATCAAGATAAACTTACCTTCGTTTTAATTCAAGGTAAATATTTTTAAATAACAATATCACGTTAGTTAATATATGTATAAAAATGTCCAATTTAAAGCAAATTTACACTCAAAATTTAAGAGAAAACAACTCAAACTAGTTTCAGTCATTCTTGCATTTATGGTGAGATTTCGGATTGTAACAGGAAAGGAACAAAACTTTATCGAAATCCAAGCATTTCTTACTGCAACTGTTTATTGGTGACACGTGATTTGATGAAAAGGTGGTCACTAATACCGGTCGATTAGATAATGACTTATCAGCGAATCACATGTCCCGAAAGAAAAGGAATTTTATGATCGTACCAAAGTTCTAAGAAAGGATAAAGTTTGTTCTAGGTATACGTTTCCATAGTAAGCGACCAACTGTTCCCAATGTATTTTGAAAAATGCCAGTCGCACTTTTAAGGAATTAACAATTAATTTTGAGGTATACTGATGGATTTTAGTGTCAAATAGTGAATCTAATGCGAGTCTGATTTAATTTGAGTTACTTTTTCTTTTCGATAAAAAGAGAAAATATCAAACAACACCAAGCCACCATTCACGAAAGCAGTACAAGCAACTAGTATCAAAAAAAAAAAAAAAAATAGAAATAAAACCATCCCAAACCCAAAAGAGACAAGATTAAAAAATTAATACGTACGGTAGACAGATATGAAGACCAATGCCAGATCTGAAAATTATGAGTGTGTGTGCGTAACGAAATCGGTGTATGTGACAGTAAGAAAACGATCCGGAAAGAAGTCGATCAAAAAGGAAAAAGCGAAAAACGAGAAACGAATCACCACAGTTAACAAGTAAAAAAAAACAAAGGTAGGATCAAGAAAACGCAGAAAAACGTTCTTTGGTAGTATCTGTTTCACGTTTCTGTTATTTACTGTTGCCTACCTTTGTGGCTGTCGTTGGTTCGCGAGGTCCATCCCGAAGGATCCGTGCTTCAAGGAGGTCAGAGAACTGGTGCGAGTTTGCATTGGGCCTTGTTTGGAGAGGGCCGAGGATGGGAATTTAAAGGTGAAGGTCGAGACGTTACGGTTATTATTGGGCGTAGAATGACCCTGCCCCGCGTCCTGATTTTTCCGTTTCGCGACCGGCGTCAAAAGCGAGAAGAGATTATCCGATTTCTGCATGAATTTCTCGAAAGTGTGCGGTATGGGACTGTACCGCGGTATTTGATAGTCGCTTTTCGATCTCAAAACGCCCTCTTTTATCGCTTGCTGATCGGAATCGCCATTTTCGCTTTCGAGTCTCGATCGAGTGGCCCCCATCAATCCGACGGTATCGCACGAAAACGATTTTTGTATTTCGAACCATTGACTGTCCAAAGTACCGTCCGGGGTCTTATATTCGTCGGTACTATTGCTACTAACGTTGCTCATTTGACTGTGGAGGCTACGCGGGGTACCGTAAATCGCGTTCGTAACGTTTAAATGTGAAGGGGGGACGAGGGACCGTTAAAGAAACCGTTCATTTTGGGCAACACGTCGGGGGAGTCGGGGAAGGCGCTGAGGATGCTAAAGGCGGTCCCACGTTTCAGCTTGTGTAGATCCCTATAGTTAAACAAAACATAAAAGTATTTGCATGCAATATATCCACCAGTGTAGTAGTAGACAGAGAGAAAGGTTCGCTAATTTTTCGGAAACATACAGAGAGATCAGAGGTCCTAAATTGAAAAATAAAAATAAATGAGAAAAAGAAGTAGGAACGTATAAAAGTATACAATTAAGATGCACCCACTGGTATTAACGTAAAACTTAAATGAAAATAAAAATAAATTTCGTTTGCGAAGCCTGTTTTTAATTGGTTGTGAATATTTTCATTTGAAACATTGGAAAGGTACGTATTCTACTTTTATTTAATTTTAATAAAATCTTATTTTAATTTTAATAAAATCTTATTTTAATTTTTATGATTTTTCCGATTTTAAGTAAATTAAATCCATATATTATTACGCTCAAAAATACTTAAAAACAACCTCCGCAAAATCTAAGTGAACGCAGCAAATTAAAAATAAATATCTATTTAGGTATGAAAACTAAAACTTAAAAAAAATCAATTCGAAGATTCGGCTAAAACTAGATCCGAGCAAAATAAGCAAGCAAATAAAATTTTACATACTATAATTTTTTTAATCGAATTCACGTATATGTACAGAATTTCATCGAATGCAGTTCGCAAATTTCCTCCAATTTTCTGTTTCTTAAAGCGCAAATACCCCAATCCGTACCCCTGACAATCACTCACCTAATATGTCCAGAATCGCCGGAACTCGATTGCCTGCTGTGGCTGTGCGAATGTATACTGCTATAACCGGAAGCCTTCGACATCTGGCTCGTATTGGAGGAGTTCCTCGAATGGCCCTGCTCGCAAGGTACTTCCTCTGGCTCGGTGTTCAAAGAGGGAATGTTATCGGTGGACTGTTCGATGGCCAAGGTGGTCGGAACGTTGTTTTCCGACAATGTGTGTCCAATAACTAAATCTACAAACACAAGTTTTTTTTTTTCAAATTAAAAAATTGATTTCGTGCCCATCTTTGAGCGAATACTAACCGGATGATAGTAATGGTGTACGTTTCTTTGGTAGACTGCCGAAACCCGAGCTTCCGCTGGCGATGGAACCGCCCGAATAGTCGTCTGGACCTCTAGAATCGCTGTTATTGTCTTCAGTACCGACTGGCTTGTGAGACGGTGATGGCCTAATCGGAAAGAAACCGATACAATTTAATTTTTTTAATTAGTGGGGTAAGAAAATTGTGTCGTGCCAGCATAGCCCTAACAGCTGAAGCAGCCAGTCATTGATGAATGTGGACGAATTTGAACTGCTTTACCCCCGACAGATGTTTACGCATCGCATTAAACAGGCGCGTGCCGAGTTCCGTTGGCTGCTCCAGCTGTTACGGATGCTGGGACGACACGATTGTCTTAGTCTAATAATTGGCTTTAAGACGCTGCATTAAGAACTTATTAATATCCGTTTCTAGCAGTTGCACCCTACATCCATTCAGGATTTTCATATAAATCGTTTATTACAAGACTGGGAACTTTCCGGTGCTTATGACTGTACAATAAAACAACTAAGACTCAGGTGTACTTGTACAAATCGATTGGGCGGAATTTAATTGTAAATTCGACTAGTTTTCTCAGCCCAATTCGATGTGATAGCTAACAATTCATAACAAATTAACGCCATTTCCTGACTAATTAATTTCAAATTCCATTCATTCCGGATTTAACCAACTCCAAAATACGAGGGATAAGCTGAAATTATTGAGAATAAAAAACACGGTTAATATTTTCTAGGATTTCACTTTAAATATGCTCAAAGTAATTCCCTTCAACAATACTAGACTTGACCATTTTTTTCTTTCCCCTGTTTAAAAGCTACCAAGCAATCTTCTTTCGGAATACCTGCAAAATACGCCTGAACTGCGGTATCAATCTCTTCTTCAGACGAAAACCATCTACCCCACAAATTTCATTTAAGCCTAAAAATTATCCAAAAGTTACACATTGCTAAATCAGGTGAGTACGGCGGATTTTCTATTACTTTTAAACTTTTTTCAGCCAAAAACTGGAGAATTGAAACTGCCGTATGGGACGATGTCATGGTGAAGTATAATTCCTTTCTCTGGAACTCTATTGAACACTTCAGGCCAGCATTTTTCAGTGCACCACTTAGCCGTAACTCTCTTTTGTCCATCTAACTTAATTGCATTTTCTAAGCCCGTACTTCTGAAAAATAACGCATACATAACTTTTTCATAGCTCGTTGGTTCTTAGTCATTCAAGGAGTTTCTCCATCTTTGTGAATCCATACACGATTCTCTTGCCGGGCAGGAAGGTCGAAGAAGAGGAACTATGTCACTATTTTGGAAAATAAAATGGTGCCCGCCATTATTTAATAAAGTTTCATGGCAAATTCTCACACTCTCTGGTTTTTGGAAGTTAGAAAGGTGATGCGGCACAAACCGACTTCCCACTTTTTTAAATGCAGGTGAACGTGTATGATTGTTTTAACAGCTGAAGATTTAATCTTGAGTTCATGCTCCATTACCGCATAAGTGGCTTTATTGTCCTCTTCAATGATGTTTTTAACTGCAGCAATGTTTGTGTCGTTAACAACCGTAGGAGGACGCGCTGCTCCTTTTGATGCTGAACAGAATTCCTTTCGAGTTAAATTGTAGCTAAGGAAGGTGCTTCCTCATATCCATCACGAATTTCGATCCTATTACGTCTGAGTTTTCTTTGAGACTTCATGAAAAAATACTCCAAGCGTTTATCCCATTGGGGCTTCGTTTTGAAGATATTAAATTCCGAAGAATTAAGTGCGCAAACCACACGAGTAAGTACCGAATCGCGTGAATAGAGGTGAATAGGTGACGTACTGGAACACTGGAGGTTCTGGTTTCGATGCTCATTGACTTCAATTTTTTTCTTTCTCATTGCAAATATCAGTGGTGTTGAATTCAATAATTAAAAACAATAGAAAACAATTTTTGCTTCGTTTCATCAACTTTCATTGAAAGATAGAAAGGCAAAAAAGGATCAAAAGAAATTGCTTTCTGGTTAATTCCATTTAATTTTACTTTTAAAAAATAACTGGTCAGGTTATAACGAACGTAACTTTAACAACTAAACCTCAAATGACAGATGAAAAGTTGCTCTAAATAAACACTGTGTGATTGCTTTTCACAGTATATTAGATTTGCTTATTCTCAATAAATTGAGCTTATCCCTCGTAGAAACATAATCCGAGAAAATTAGCTATAAAACCGCACTATTTTCCAATAAAGTCGCTCCAAAGTCGAACCCTTTCCCGACAAACTTAATTACAAAAGCAAGACATTTTCTGGCAAAACGAACGCTACAATACCCGACGGTAAAACATTTCCCCATAAATTCCGAAATAAATCTATCTTCAGATTTCCTAAATTTTCATTAAAATCACACACATAAATAACAAATCTTCTTATACCTCCTTGTACCCTTTTAGGGCGGCTTCGGAGTCAAATATGAAAATGTAAAAAGGTACTTACACTTTGAACAAGATATCCCCGGACAGCATATTCATCTTAATCGAAAATTTGAGCATGCTATTATCCTGTCGGTGTCGGCTATCGTATCCTTCCAGCAAGGCCTTTTTGCACGTCACACCCGCCCCCGCGTACTCGGCCAGGTTCAGATCGACGAATCCGAGCTTGGTAAACGAGCGTCCGCCTTTGCATTCCTTCCGCACGGATATCCTGAGGACGCAGCGTTCCAACACCCCCGTCGAGGCGTTCGCCATCATCTTGCAGGGGAAGACGAATTTCGCGCCCCACTTCACCGTGTGATCTTTGACTTCTTCCCTGCGGGGCGAAAAATGAAAAATTTCAATTGGAAGCTCGAAAATTCTAATGTGCGACGCCAACAGCGAGGGACGAAGCATGGATCCCCAAGGTGTACGATAGTGTTTGGGGAAAAAGTTTAATTGAAGAACGCCGGGTAAAGTTTTGGGAAACGTGGGAAGTTGGTCGGAGCGATATACAGAGAGGTTGTAAACTTTGCCGTAAAAATACGAGTATTAAAATTTTTCTTTTTCTTTTGTTTCAACGAGTCCCTATTAAGACTATTATGATTTATAGCTCTTCAAGTATGCTTGGCAAAATATTAAAATTAGAAAAAGAAAAAGAAAAAGGAGGTTAGCGCGGTAAGTAACAATTGTTTTTGCTTTATGCAAATTTTCTGGAATGCCTCTGGTGTCAAACCTAAATTGATAACCATTTATTATATTCATCATAATTTTTTGTATAATATAAGGCGAATGGAAAAACTTCAATTTTCTATTAGTCTGTGGAACTAAGGGAACTTAATTGGTTATCAAACGCAAGTTGATAATTTGTTTTTAAATTATAACTTGGAATCGCAAGGAAAATAACTCAAGGTTGCTAACTCCTTATTAATTACCATAAAAATATCTAATATAACGAATTACGTTCCATAAATGTCAAATACTAATCACTTTATTGGGAACCTTTTGCTAGCACGCACTGTACACTTCTAATTAAGTTACTTGACAGATTCCCAGGAAACGTTCTTTAACCTTACCTTGAAATTGTAATTACTGAAAATACAAGCAATTAAAGTGTTGATGTATGAAGTTACACGTTTATTAATTCCAAAGTCGAATAAGCTACGAAATTAGCCTATGAAAACACGAGCTCTAGGAAAGTGCGGGGAATACATCATTTTCTACGAATTACTCTACAATGAAAGGCGCTCTAAATCGGATTACTCCGAACCTTGTAGTTTGTGATCTGGACCGTTTAAGATCTAATAAAGTAACATTTGGTTTTTATTTTGGTGAAGGGGAATTACTATTGCAAATACTCCGTTTGTCTTCTCAGAAGACGCTGTTAATTGGTAGAGTTTGACTAACGTCGGTTGCGTTCTGGTAAATTAAATGCCGTTACGATTCCCCGTTCCCGAAAATGAAAGCCTCATTAAAGTCGATGCCAAAAATACAAAATTCTACTTAGATCTGCATTGTAGTTTTCTCAATAAATCGGGCGGAAAATCGAAGAATGAATCGTCTTTTTGTTTTGGTACTTGGATCTCATCCAAGTTGGTCATTCGGTTATAAGCATACATTTGTGAATATCAAAATCGAAAGTCCCAGTGTTAAAAAAACTAAACTCAGAATAGGAGATAACAAATGAGGGATTTTGTCACCGTTTCTAGTCACTATTCAGCGAAAATCGAAGGAAAACATGGAATAGTTCTTTCAAATCTATTTTTAAAAAATCACTTATCAAAAAGCTACGTTCCAAACAAGAAATTGATACGAAACTGTGTAATGATCTACCAGCAACAAGAAAAGGAGAATAATTGCACCGTGGTGATGACTGACAGCTAGAATGAAACTCAAAAAGTATCTTATGTTGTGAATGTTCTGATCATCTTCGCCTAATTACAAATTTTTCACAAGCCAGTTTCTTTTATTACAAACAATTTATAAAATTGCATTATCTGGGGAACTAAAGACGATAGGCAAAAACCACTTGCTTAGTTGAATTCAGCGTGAAAAATCCAATTCGAATCAGGCACATTTTATTGTGTTAACCAATGTTATTTATAAATTCCGTTTAGCTTATCAACATCGAGACTGGTATTTCTCGTCCTTATTGATAGATTGATATAACTATCAACACTAATAAATTCTGACCTTTTATCTCTATAATGACATAAAAAGGCGAGAATTGTTATTTCATCACCATTCTAGACATTACTGCCCGACGAGTTCAAGTAATATTTTTTTAACGGAAACGAATCGGAAATATCAGCTTTGTTAATGACTTGAAAATCGCAAACGAAATGTCGACGCGTTAATGCAATTTGCATTTCAAATGCAGTCGTCTAAAATCAATGCGAATTACGAAAGCTGCAATTTCATTTTCACCCGAACGCATTAAAACCAACACAGCTATCTCAGCGATTATTACTGGAAAAAGGAAACAAATAATTTCGATAAAAGTAATACAGTAAATACTTTTCTATTGAACGCAGAGGTTTTTCGTGTTTCTTATCAAAAACAATATCAAATATTACATTTCGTAATTATTTGGTGATGCAAGTCCCGATATGGCTTTGTAAATTTCCTGGCAATATTAATTTTTGATTATTATTTTATCGATAATTACGAAGTGCTCAAAGTAATTTCCGCAAGCAGTTAATTACGTAAAGTTTTGGAATACCAATACTTATGTCTGTATTTTAGTGTAATAATGATGCAAAAATTACTTCCTTTATTTCAACTGGTTTTACTTCCTAAGAATGCAGTTTTATGCTAAAGTAGGTAAATCATAAATTTTTATTTATCTAAGTTTTTCCATAAAATATTTAACTAACTTTCCGGCTGTTTCTACCACTTTTAGGTCGAAATAATAGACATGACTTCAAATTATTCAGATTATATTTAATGACTGTAGTTTTTTAGGAAAACGATACTAAGGAAAAGTTTGGTTGAATGTCGAAATTAACAACACTGTCAAAATGTTATTTGAGTTAGAACGAAATGTATCCTCACTATCTGTTGCTACGAAAAATCGAACGTCAAATTGTAATTTCAAATATTTCTAAAACTGTCAGAAAATCAACAATATTCCAAATAAAGCCTTTGAATAAATAAATGGGATGATCCACTTCCAAATCAAAATAGGTAAACTACGTAGGAAGAGACACAAATATATCCTAACAAATTTTTGTTATAATTTTTATTTATTTTTTATAGAAGAACGTTGACAGTTTGATAGCACCTAACACATTACCGACGCAATTATTCTCTTCGTTTTCCAGCACTTCTGCGTGAAACACATAGCTTAGAACCTTCGCCGGTACAACGCATTGAACATTTCTTCATAAGCATATTTTTAACCCTTCGAACTTCTTCCTCCGCCTTTTTAATATTGGTAGTCAATCGGGAAGTATCCTTTAAGGTCTTGTCAATTTGTTCCTTTATTTCCAACTTTTTCTGTTCCAACGATTGCATTTGTTGGGTGATTTTAGAAACCGTTTCACGGATGGTGTTCATAGTATTAGGTACTGTTCGTTCTTTTATAATTTCTATTTTTTTAAATACTGGGAATTTGGTAAATGACGACCGAAATTGGAATGTGGAAGTTAGATATGTCAAACTGACGTGTTTTATGGATGAAAAGTGATCAAAGCAAGTATTGTCGCAATAAATCGCACTATAAATTGAGTTTTTGGAATTCCAAGTGATTAGTTTAGAACCCCTTCTCTTGAAATTCCCAAAAAAAAAAACTTATATATATAAAACAATATATTTAGGTTTTTATGTGGAGCACAGTCCTATAAGCTACGTCCTGAAAGTCCTACAAATATTTAAAAGTTGATTCTTAATAGGACGCGAAGTTTACGAACTATCACGCTCTCTCCATAATTCAGACTTCAGATTAAACATTAATTCATTTACATGTATTCAGATCAATAGTATTTCACTTTTACGACTTCCTAAACTTGTGTCAATCCAGATTTTTCTGGATTTCCTGTTTACATTTACTTTATTCTCTCATCTTTAGTATTTGTTTTATAGTAGGCCCTTCCCAATAGATCACGGTGTTTATTAATTTTACCACGACCACAGGGCCCATACGCCCATTTCTCTTATGGTTGCATACGTTTTATCCAAGTTGATCTTTTCCGAAATTTCTGTTTATTCTGTGTGTATATTTGACTTACGTATTATTTTTCTAACACCCAATCCTCCTCCGCCATATGAGGCTTTTTACTCTTAACCTGCTTTTTCTTTAATACGATCAAATTATAGTGGAAGCGGTTGCCCTGTTTACTTCTTTCGAGAATTTTGAGCCTGTTTCAACTTCATTTGTTCATTTTCATGTACTGTTGACAATTCTCTTCTAAGTAACAAGAAAGTCTTGTGTTCTTCTTTGCTCTATTTCTTTATTCTGTGCTATTTCTATCTATTTCATTCCGTTCCGTGTTGTCCCTATACTTCAGTTATATTTAGTTAGAATCGTGTTTTGCGTAGAAACGAAATAAGAAGTGATCTATATTAGAGAGCGATTAGCGATATAGCAAAGGGAAAATAGCTGAAATAGTTCGGCCAACGCTTCAAAGGATGAAAAGTGATAGATTGACAAAACAAATCAAGCGAGGGCAAGAAGAAATAAGAAGACCTAGGAGAGGCAAGGCAAGATAAAATAAAAGAACTAATATAAAGAAGGGAGAAACAATGGATGAAATACTAAAAATGAGTGGAAATAGAAATGAGTGGAGCTTTCAATCATAAGGTTAACGACAAAGAAGAAGATTTTTATCTTTTCCGTTTCTAAATCCCAGTGCCATTTCCTGATAGTAGGCACTATGAAACTTATGTTCTTCAATAGTAATAAAAATTCAACAGAAGTAACGTGAGACTCTCCGTGGACTATTGTCACAAACAATTTGCCAAATTAACTTGCGAGATATTGTTTCAGTTTTCAGTCGTCATCAAATCCAATGCATATTCATTAAAATTCCTGAAATTTCTAAAACCGAACAAAACATAGTTTACTCAACTAGATGCAAATAATTCTATTGTAAATTAACCGAAATTGAAAGATGTCAACAAAATACATCGTTTTTTTTTACCATTTCTCAATCCTGGGCTTCGCTTTAGCCCCACTGGATTATGGTCTTCCCAAATGAACTACATATTTTTCTCTCGCGATGGTATTATAATCTTCGGCAAATTAAACAAAAAAAGAATAGCAGTTAAAGAAACACAGGCTTTGCAACGCCTTTTACAACTTTCTATTATACATTAACTCTTTTCCGCTCACTATTGTCAGTAGTTGAGCACGGATCTTTCTGTGGCTCGCATTGTTAACATTTGACAAAGCAAATGAATCTCGATACTTCTTTCTTCTGAAACCTTATCGAGGGTATATTTAGTGGTAATTCACACGCTGGCTAGACGGATTACGAAATAATTGGAATTTAGAGAGGGACGGGAGGAGTGAAATAGGTTTAGAATAGAAATGAACTAAGTTGCCACAGATTCCTGCAGTAGCTGCAGTCGCGCTTCTCGACTAACCCACCGGCACCGTGGAAAAATTGAATTGTCATATGTACAAACATCAAATGTACTAGCATAAGTAGTGCTTATTTGGAAATGAAGAACTACTTCTCACAAAGTCGCACCGACGAGCGGTATCACCGCGAATCGCGTCTGCGAATAGTAAAGATGGTTTTCCAATTACATATTTAATGTGCATTGCTAAAAATGCGTGTTAACAAAACATAAAATATGAACAAAATTAGGTTACAAATTTCTCAAAAGCAAGACATAAACGGTAAGTTCCCTTTAACGAATTGGAAAAAATCGAAACCACCTACAGCAATTGGCAGCTATATATACCCCAAGTGACACAAGAAGGTACAAATGTAACTAACCAACTAAGAGGGCGAAATCCTAAGCAAACATTTGGGAAATTAGTTGATAATCATATGTAATTCAAAGTACTGTATGATGAGGTCAATTTACATGCACACACATTCTGCGCTAAATAGTGATTTAACTTCACTACAACAGCAACTGTAACAGGCATCTCCAAGACAGGATAACGTTGGTCATTATTGAAAAAGAAGCTATAGAATGAATTGGAATCCATCATATGCCATTTAAGAGCATGTCTCAAGCAACCTTGTCTTGAACTATACTACTTGCAGCAACTACAAGGGCTAAACGTACTTAAATCAATACACCTCAGGAGTCAAAATACGTTACAGATTTTTTAATGATGATGCCTATCATTGTAGATGCTTGTAAATTCCAACATAAAACAAATCAAAATAACCCATCTGATTTTCTCTTGGGCACTAATGAGTCAATAGTATCCATTATCATTGAGAAAAATATGCAATAAAACAACAGATCTGTCCCACATAGAACGCGTCGCTCCATCACTTTAAAACGAGGTTATACGATACGTTTTTTTCATTTATTGTCCATTTTAAGTGAAGTACATACCATGACCTCAAAATAGGTACTAAATTTTAATGTTCTCAGCGACGTACTTAATCGAACAGAACGACACTTGGTAAACGACTACTATCGAACCGACTACCATCCACACAAACAAGTCGATTCCCATTTTTCTTCTGGACGCTAAATGTCTCGGATGGCGAATTCAAGTTGCGCAACGCATTTGCCAGATACATTACACATTACATACATATGGTCATCAACTGGCACATTAATAAAGAGTTGCACATGTGTAAGATAAACGGAGACGTTATCAATATCACACGCGAAACGGCCACTCAGATAGCGTACATTCCCTTGTCCCATATTTATATATTTCCCAAGGAGAGCATATTTAGAGAGAAATTAGAAATTATCTGCATAAAGTGTGATATTTTTACCATGATTGTAATTTATTTAATTTAACACCTCGCCCACTTTAGATAATTAAACAGCTGCTTACGAAATTAGTTCGCAGTTAATAATACTTTTGTTTACATTTCATTTTAATTTGAAGGTCTACTTTCCCTCTCGATGTTTTCGTTTACCTGCGGACTGGGTTTAATTTAAACTCGCTAAAAATTCCTATAAATATTTACGGAGATCTACGTTCTCGTACAAAATCATGGTTTAAGTCTTAGATACATATATAGAATTTGGAATTGATCAGGTTTGATACAGTATTAAATCATGAAATTTAAAACTAAATCTCGTTTAAATTTACAAATTTCTTGGAATAAAGTTTATGTTCAAAATGAAACTAGGTTGAACTTAGTAGTTCCAGTCGAGTGCTATCAAAATTTTTACGAATACATTTGAAAAAGTAATTTAGAAAAACTAATTGTTCAAAATCCTGCAGAAAAACGAAATCATCAGCAACTACACTAACCAATGAACCCTTAAAAAGCGCTAATTCGCATTATTTTTTGTTTTTGTTTTGGACAAGTTGATAATCCTGTGTCGAGCTACGAGGGTAGATTGAAAAGTTTCGGAATGATAATGAAAACAAGATAATACGGATTCAAGTTATATTTTATTTTTCAATATAATACCCTCGAAGTTCAACACACTTGGTTCAACGTTTCTCCAGCTTGGCGATTCTCTTCCGGTAGTGACTTTCTTCGAGATTCCCAAAATAATCGTTTACAGCCTCTATTAGTTCTTTATTCCACCAAAATCTCTTTCTACCCAAAAATATCTTCAGTTTCGGGGACAGGTGGAAGCTAAATCAGTCGAATACGGCGGATGCGGAAGGATTTCGAACTTCAATTCTGTCAATTTTTGTTGAACGATTGCACTTGAGTGAACGCGCGCATTGTTCTGGTGGAAAACACTTTTTCCACCTCATTTCCGGCCCCTTTCCTGAATTGCTGCTTTCAGTTTGGCCAAATGTTGTGTAATATTGACCAGTAACAGTTTTTGCCTTTTTCAAGATAACCAATTAGCGAAATTTCTTTTGCGCCTTAAAGAAAACCGATGCCATCACCTTTCCAGTCGAGTGAATGATCTTTGCCTTCTTTGCAATCCACTGTTTTTGATTGCATTTTTGTTTCTGGTGTGTGGTGATGAACCTGGGTCTCATCAATGGTCGCGAATCGTCTCTTGAAATCCTTTGGATTCCTCGTAAACACTTCCAAACAATCAGCTGTGGTTCTGGTTCGAATGCGTTTTTGCTTCCAAGCAAATGCGGCACCCACCTTGCAGAAAATTTTTCTAAACCCAATTTGTTATGTAAAATATGAACTACTAGTTCATAAAACATGTTCACAACTTCCTCAATTTCACGCACTTTTATTCGGCGATTTGGCAAAACCATGTCATGGAATTGTTCTACAATTTCTGGCATGGTAACTGGTGGAAAATGAAGGTGATCCTCAAGAACGACGTCTAACATTCATTTGATTTCCATTGCCGTTTTCCCTTCCAAATGGAAAAAATTGATAACCGCTCGAATGTTTTTAACCATAATTGAAAACACAAAAAGGTACTTGACTTAAATAGTCAAAACCCGACTATTTGATAGATCAATTTAGCATTTGCAGTCAAATGATATGAAAAAGTTGCCAACACAACGACATAAAGAATTTGGAAAATATCACTCCCTAGTAGCAATTCTGGAAACTTGTCTGTTTACCCTCGTAGTAGTCAAATGACGTTTGAAGTTGTGCTTGAAACAATTTTGCTATTATAGTGCTGCAAATTTTCGAATTATATGGAAATTCGTTTACTGGGACTGCAAAGTACCTTATTTCGGTATAAACGTTAATTATACTTTTCGTACATTGTCGATTAAAAGGAATTACGAAAGAAATCTCATCCGCAAACATAAGGTAGCTGCCCCATTTCGGTATTTTTGTAGATTTAGTTGGCTTAGACCTCTAAGGGTTAAATAGGAGACTATTCGACATATTTATTTATTTCAGACCATTTTGTTAATAAACATTAAATTATTATTATTATTTAAGGAAGTAAGTTTAAGTAAATTAAATTTATATACTTTTAAAGGAGAAAAAGCTGTCTTTAAAATTTCCAACTCCTCCTCTAAAAGCTGACTAGACAGATTTTCCGGCGAAAAATATGGAAATTTCCGTCGCAAAGACGCCATAAATAGTCCCTATGCATACAACACTACACGTACAAATACATCTTTATTGATCGAGATATGATTCAGGACAGTTCAGCAGATGATAAAGGAAAACGTTTGGTATAATTCATGTCGAAGAATAAAGAAGGAGAATTCGTCAGGGTACCCGCATCAGTCAGAAAGATCCAGTTGAGTGGTATTTATTTTTTGCGATAATTTATATCTTACAATTAGCCGTATACGATATTTTCCTTTTTGGAATTTGAATTGGGATTGGGACGTTTAATATGAAAGAAAGAAAAATGAACAAATCCATAGTTGATATATCAAACTACGAGGGATGTTTCCAAAACTCTAGGACTATAATTTTTTTATTTCCTCAATTTTTAAAAAAGTTAGAATGTGGTTCTACAGTATAATCTCCGTTTAACCTTCCTATATTCACATCAAAATGAAAGACGTATACTATACTATATAAATCGGTCTCACAAACC
The DNA here is from genome assembly GCA_038088585.1 of Chrysina gloriosa. Lineage (NCBI taxonomy): Eukaryota > Metazoa > Arthropoda > Insecta > Coleoptera > Scarabaeidae > Chrysina > Chrysina gloriosa. Next base: position 19,372,664 of record CM076093.1, on the reverse strand, counting down.
GTATGCGCGAGTATAGGAAGGTTAATTGAATGCACTTATCCCAACGTGAAACTATTTTTTTCTAAAGCGTTCTCAACGAACTTTTTCGGAGTCTCTGCAATGCACCTTTTATAGCAAGTTTTACCTCGTTTAAGGTCACAAATCGAACACCCCGTGGTAGCTCTTTCAAATTTTGCAAGAAATGAACATCACTAGCAACCATATTTGGAAAATAGGATGGTTGTGAAAGCAAAACGGACACTTATGCAACCTCTCAGGCCGTCTATTGCAAGTGGCCTGCCAGAAAAGATAAATAATCCATACAAATAGTCCACTCGCAATCCCAGAATACAGTAAACATTATTTTTCCAACCGATGGAATTGCACGTGCTGTAAGCGCAGGCTCTTTTTCTGGTTTGTGCCAAAGTGATTTTTGGTATCAAGATTGAAGTAAAGTAGCCATGATTCATCAGTAGTTTATTGGTCGTTGTCAAAATTGGTCGTCGTAATGTGTTAAAAAATCTTGAAGTTAGCAGTGGGCTGGAACTATGACAATGCTCAAAGTTCGTGTAAAATCTTTGGAACCTGTCCTGTACTTATTTCTACACTAACACTAATTGCTCGAATAGCTATTCGTCCATCATCTTTCAGCAGGTTGTCTCTCTTGGCCGTCCACTGCGTGCATTATTTTCTAGTGACAATCGAACTATCCGTATTTATAGATTCTGCAGATTTTCGAAGTACTGGTTACAACCGTTGAACGATTTTTGAAAATCTCACATCCTCTTTAAATGAAAAGAACGTTTTAACTCTTTGTGATTTAGTCGCATCTTTCATAATTGCAAAACCAGTCAACTAGCTCAAGTATATTAAATAATATTGCACGAGATGGCTGCGTAAGCGTGTTAATACACATCTCTGAACTATAAGATTTCCGCCATTGAACTACAGCCAAATGTGTAGAACATTTGAAACATCCCTCGTACAAGCAACACCAACAAAACAATTAGTTTCATTTCGCATTTTCCCGGTTTTGCCGCAGCCTTATAACTTTTTAATCTTCATTCATCCCTGTTCTCCTAGATATGAACCAGGAAAACGTTTTGGACCTGTTGCGTAAAAGTGGGTGGATTGATAACATACATTAACACTCAGATTTCTTTTTTATCAAGAGAGGCAAGTATTGAGAGTTTCAGCTGCAAAGATGTGCGATTGGTCTCCACCAGCTAAGGATGAAACCAACAAATTAGTTGATGTTATTGTGATTAACATTTTGAATTCATTGTCGTTATTTCTATTCTATGTTTTTATCTAGCACAACTCCTGTTAGTTGGCATTTTCGTACTGACACATTTGATGAAATCATGGAGAATACTGGAAGCAGTGGTTTCTAGTTGACGAATTCCTTGGGTTAACAAGTTACATGACAGCAGATGAAAATTATACTGCTTTCCGTCGATCTGTGGATCTTCACCCAAAACCCTAAAGAAACTCCAGCATCTTCGTCTAGATCTTCTTCACACTCTACTTTAGATAGAGGACAAAAGACAAATGAACAACAAAAAATTATCTTACTCAAAATGTTTTCTGTGTCCAAGGAATTTGTCAGTTAGAGCAAGGTGGCTAAAATCTGATGATAGATGCAAACTGATGACTTGAATTGAAAACGACAAGAAAAACATGTTAGGTACCCAAAACTTTTCGTTTGTTTCTACATCCAAAGATAGAAAAAGAGCACAGATAACTGTTAGTACCACGATAAATTAAATTGAAGTTCATTTTACATTTTAATAAAAGGATTACATCATCGGACAAATTCGGCACAAATTTTCTAGTCAGTCTAAACGCAATTTAATACATCGATAAATACTTCACAAAATCGGAAATAAATTGAACTAACTGAAATCGTTTGGTTCAACCATTCAAAAATATTTCAAGCAGGAATTTATGTCAACAATATATGTTTTCTAAAATACCTCCAAAGGAGTCTCTGAAGAATTGAAATTTGCTCAGACTACCAACTTTTACTCGTGAATCAGAAGTTCAAATTCAAAAATTACACAAAAAATCCCAACCTCATTCCTCATTTCGTTGCGGGTCTCTAGCCGTGGAAGAAATAAAAGTAATAAAAAGTCTAATCAAGAATTAGATGATTTCATCTATCGGACTTGAAGTATTCACACCCTTAACCCTCCGTGGTCACGTGATAAGACACCCCTTTTTACTTTGAGCGCAAATTTTTCATATTTCTCGACTGTGAATAGGATTTTAAAAATTGACATGGTTACGATTTTTTGAATAAAAAATTGTTTATTGAATTCATGGGATCTAATGGACCCCAGTATGACCATCCAGATTCTACATATATTGAAGTGTGACCACGGGGGATTAAAGAAATAATAAAAATATTCAAGAATTAGAGGAAGCACGAAGGTTTTTTCCTGCAAAGTAATTCTGGCTTAATGCACGCAAAAAGGGTCATCAACTTTGTTAGTGTTATATTTTCGTACGCATCCACAGTCGGTGCCTATGGTAGAAACTTCCTTTCAATTCTGCCCTGACGTTGATGTTAACGTTTTGCTGTTGATGTCGCTAGCTTCTTCAGGAATTAAATTGGAAACCAAACTTTACAGAATGGAGAACTAATGTTAATTATAGGCCCTTTTGACGGACATAGTCTATTAAGATATCATCCCACGAAAATGATGCTGGATCGCCCAAGAAAATCGCACCTGACCACAATGCAACAGCGACAACTAACTAGGAACACTAACAGAGAATTTGGATCTGCCACTCTAAACGGACCATGCAGCAATGCCTCCAGAAATCAAAAAATAAGTCTCGTGGATAAGCAACGACCACCAAACTATACTGGACGACATTGTCAAATTGTGTATACAGTTCTTGCAAACAGTTGGAAAAGCAAGAAAGCCTGATAAATGAATTCCTTATGTGCTCAATAAGATGGAGATGACGCACCATCAGAAATGTGCAGATCTTTTAATGGAATAGTACACTATGTTACATTGATAATCTCCTAAACCACACAATTATTTAATTAAATACGGTGACACATGTTTCGCTAGTACGAGGCAAGCATCTTCAAACTGTTAAACTGAATGAAAATGCAAATAATTAATTGATGCGAGAATCACTTATTGAAACTCCATAACGAATAACTTATGATGAATCAAAAAGACTTTGTAAGTTCCAAAATATACTATGATCAAATATTTTTTAACTTACAAAAGTCTTTTTGATTTATCATAAGTTATTCGAAAATGCAAAATATTAAATCTAACATGCGGGTTACAAGTATCCCACACTCTCACTTAGGGTCATTTCCATCTACAAGGGATCGAAATAAACGGCAAACGATAACCTACACCGAAGCAGCCCCTATAAATCACATAAGCTTATCTTGACATGCGCAACTTATCACCGAACACGTACCATATGTAACGGTAAATGTAAATCTCGTTTAAATTAAAAAATATTAAATTTCGTATTAATCTAGATCAGGGGTCTCCAAACTACGGCCCGCGGGCCAAATCCGGCCCGCCAGTGTCATCAATCCGGCCTGCGACAGCTAATAGCTTATTGTTGTTGTGATAAGTTGGATAAAAAACACAGAATGATAACTCGGATTTATTTACTTGCTCGGTAAAGCTTAATGACAAGTATAATACGCAGAGAACTCAAGTAGTAAGAAGTAATCAGTATGGCCACAAGGCTGAAAAGTTTGGAGACCCCTGATCTAGATCTACTGTTATATATCTGGAATGCACAGTAAGAAAATGTGCTGAGTTTTCGATATTATTTTGTGTAATGATATTTGATAGCACAGGAAAATACACACCTCTGTTACCCAACATCCCGAGGAAAACCTTTGATTAATTACACACCGGACAAGAAACTGATATTTCCTGCTTATAATTGGTTGAAAAGCGCAGAATTTAAAGGCCCGATATTTTTATTTAGATTTGTATTTTTACGTATGTATGTGTATCGCTTTATACGCATCTAATTTTATCAAATTTAAATTTTCGGTTTTTAATGTCGTGTACCGTGTCGTACCTGTGCTTTGCTGCACTCGACGAATCTATTGTGCCATAGCGGTAACTTCTCTTTTAATGAGGTGAAACCTGTGATGTTAAAAGGCATTGCACTAACAAAGGGAGGCCACAACGTTTGGAACACGGATTCTCTTCAATCTTTGTAGACTTTTAGTATTCCACTATGACAACATAATGTGCAAATAGTAAGGCGTACTATTCAAGCGTTATCAAGAAATTGATGAGAGAAACTTTATTGTCGTATATATACCGGTGCGTTGCAATCTTCAGCAAGAAGCAACGGTGGTCGAGGGGTTAGCGTTCAGGCCCCGAAGACTTTTTATTTTTTCAACACTCGTCATATTTTTTCATATCTATTACAATTCAAGGGTAATACAATGGGAAAAATACGTGTATTCGCAAGAACCTTTATAGAATTTCCATGTTATTCAGCTGTATACTAATTTTCATCATAACACAAGGAACCGACCAAACGCATAAAGTTATCGTGAAAATGTATACCTGTCCGTAATTTGCTAACAATAAATCCCTTATACCATGATGCATTAAGTACAGCAATCTGAAAACTACCCATCCTGAAGTTTGAGATTCTTTCTCATCCACCATATTGACTAGACGTCACTGATTGCCACTCTTTTAATCACGTCGATAATTTTTTGGATAAGTGATTGAATACCAAAGACACTGTTAGAGACCCCTTCGAAGAACTTTTCGCCTCCAAATAGTGGACTTTCTTGGAAACTGCACTAGAGTGTCAACAGTATTTTGGTGTATTTCGCACAGGCGTTCAGTGTGTGATGTTCATTGTGCAGTCCTGTAGAGTTGTACAGTGCTCGTTGCGTGGTGTACATCTTGGGCGTTAGCGACTTAGTTGCCGAAATACGTATCTAGGATTATTTCCGAAAGGTGTGGTAGGGGTAATTTTATTTATTATTATAATGTACTTACAACTTGACTACTCAACAATCTATTGCATCTCATGATGTCTATTTTAACTAATAAAAATTAGTTTTAGACACAGTTCCTACCACTCGAAATTGTTTTACCGAATCCTACGTTTCATATGCACCATGCCTCCATCTTCCAAAACGATTTCCTCGGGTTTTAACGACACGTTCCTTCTAAGACTACTCTAAGAAGATTACGCTACATCTGGTTTGCATCCTTACAATTCAAATCAAAATAAGCAGGTCGGCTTGTCAAACATATGTATGTACATATTTAGCGATCATGCGAACTGTTCGCTATATCCATACACACAAGTAAATTGCTACGACCTAAGCAAGTCGCGTCGATTGGAACTAGCACGAAATTACCTTGAAAACATCCTTGCCGGCGGCCTATCGACCCAGAGTTGCGTTTTAACCTGGCCGTAGAAACGTATCACGTCCAGCTCGGCGAACGGGCGATGTGATAGGTATGCTGAAGTAAGGTGATATAATATTGGGGCCACCTCACCGACTGTTCGCCAATAGGCTTATGAATTTTAATACGATGTCGCGCTGTAGATTGTTAAAGCGAATAAATATGTACCTCCGCGAATGTAGAAGAAAAACGAAGAGAAAAGAGAGAGAAAATGTAGAGGAGCGCTGCTAATTTACATCGGAATTTCGCTAACCGAAAACCGAACGATAATGAACTAGAAAGAACTCGATCGAACGGAAACTATCTCACCTGCCTATATACATATGTACTGCATGATTTCAAATTGCCGTGTAGTACGAACGATAAGATAATATCATAAACATAATATGGAAATCGATGTAGAAAAATCCAAAATAGTGATAATAGGGAGCAAATACATGAAACATAAAATAACAATCGAAGACAAAGAATAGAAGTACATTTGGATATGTGTCTGGATGATGATTTGTTAGGACCAACTGTGAAGCCAAGGATATAAATAAGAAGGCAGAAGAAGAAAAAATAGTAGTAGGTACTAGGATGCATTAACTAAGAAGAACGCCCAGAAACAGAGAATAGTGGCAAAAATCTGGAAGAAAAGCTTCTGAAACTAGAACTTCAATTTTACACTATATAGCTGAAGAGTTCGTACAATAATGCTGTTTTTACACAATTATTTGGGTGCACTCGCAAGAAGATACATTTTTGAGACCTTGAACTAACAAATTTCAGATTGCTCCATTCATTGGTTTCCTAAGATCTGCGTTGCGCACTCCAGACCCGGGAAAAATCCCTCGAACTACGTATTCTTCTGTGAATGCAGTTACCTCGTCATTAGCTTTGCTTTGAAAACCTTTTAAGTAGGAGCTTGTTACAGTTTTTGACGAGATAGATAATATTGGGATTTTTGTTATCATTAAACACGTTTTTATAAGATTTAACAGCAACCCACTTCCACTTTTCACTGTGGATTGCAAGCATTAAAGATCATTTCCGTATTGGATGTCCAAAATCTGGCAATGCACTAGAGACTGTTGGACGATCTTTTCAAGTGTCGATTTATCAACAAAGATACAGGAAACAGTGGTTATTCCATTTACAGGAGCGGTTATCACTTCCAGCTTTGGGATGCAAAGATGTTCTTTGGACTGAGTATCTTTCAAGGGATCAAATGATAACGAATATTATGCAAGTGTTTTGGATAAATTAAAGCGGCCCAGTTTATCTAGGATGAAAATAAGAGAATAAGAGAAAGAATCAAACTCACGTTTTGGGCAGATGTGGCAAGTGGCGAGGCAACTGGTGCCTACTTGTCATGGCATTCCCTCACTCAATGCGCATCCAGCTGCGGTAGTGTGAGGTTCGTGTTGCCTGTAGTTAGTAAACTGCGCACTTTACGAAACACGTGTGTACACTGCCAAGGTTTACGATCGTCTGACCTACTCCCCGAATAATAAAACGGAAAACGTCAAACTGGAAACGGATATAATTCTGCAGGTAAATTCACTCAAACGGGAAAATCTATAAACTATAGATAACGGATATCGACCGCAAGATGACTCCCAAGGCCAGGAACAGAGATTAAATAAAACGATAATTGTAACGATAGAAATTACGCGAAGAGAAAAGAAAAAAAACGTAACATGTGATTGGTGATCAAGTATTTGTTAACAGAAAACAACAAGCCCATTGAAATTCATCGGAAACTTTGTAAAGTGTACGGAAACAAGGTAATGAGTGAAATATAAAATAAATAAAAATTACGCTTACTACACCTTTCGGAAAACAATCCAGATGCGTATTTCGCCCACGAAGTTGCCATCCTCAGTGAAAAACTGGGGAATTCAGTATCACTAGCGAATCCGGCTAATGCCCAAGGCGAACATTGTACAACACTAAAGCACTGCACAATGAACATCACACACTGAACGCGCGAAACACACCAAAATACTGTTGACACACACTGCTTTAGCCACAGTCTCCTTATTCTTATTTGGTAATAAGTGAAGGTGGAGTGAGACAGTGATGCATTATGTTTAAAAATGGTCGCGCTAATGTTCACGATGAAGAGCGAAGCGGCCGACCGAGCATTGTGACTGATGAACTAGTATTGTGATACATTAAAAAATTTGAGAAGGGCAATCCAAAACAAGCGTCGGGGAATTCTGAGTTCAAGGGTTTTGCGTTTTCACGACAATGCAGGCCCGCACTCGGCCAATTAAACTCGGGAGTTCTTGGATGGTTTTGATTGAGAAGTGTTAAACCATCCTCCGTATAGTCCAGATCTAGGCGAAATGCGACTACCACTTCTTTTCGCACATGAAGACCTGGCTTGTAATCCGGTGCTTCCACGACAATGTGAAACCGAAGGCATGAAAGAGTTGTTGAAGTTTCAGGCAACAGAATTCAATGATAATATAATCAACAAACTATCCCTACGATATCAATTTGAACGGAGGTTATGTTGAAAAGTTGCCGAAGAGTTAGACCACCGTATGAATATAATAAAAAAATGTTGTCTGTCACTTTAATTTGTTTTTATTCCAAAACGTATGTTAGTTTCTGGATAGGCCTCGTCATTTTCCACCATGAAAACAAAGAGGGCTCGAGTGTTATTGGGATGGCCAAAATTGATAAACTGGGCTTTAATTGCTCCAACCTACTACACCTTGTGTTAACTTAACAAATACCTAGCACATTAGAAATTATATGACATGGGTAAAGCTACTGCATACGTCTGATATGGTTATTTTTAACAATTTGATAGTTCCCAATTTTATAATATAGTATAGAAACTTTGGATTACCGTTATTCCAACAGCATCCAGGTATAAAAGTAGTTTCGAACGAAAAGTTTTGTATTTCATTCTTGCTCCGTGAATTTTCAGTTAATTCTCGTAATTTCTCGAATTTCACAATCAAACCAAGGCTTCCTAATTATGTAACCTTGTACTGATAATTATTTCATTTCTATATCTATGCCAGCAGACAACACGATATGCACACGATGTAAATAGCCATCAACCATTCAAACATAAAAGATTAAAAAATCTAATTTTAGCAACACACGACACAGATCTCTCGCTAAAAAGTAACACATAAGTCCGACTTAAAACGTCCTCTGATAAAATATTCGCGTAGAGCGGAAGTTGTAGGAGATTGTCATTCACATCAAAGAAGGCGGTGCTGAAACGATTTAACAGAAAGGTCAAGCGAGAGCTATCCGTTATCTTGCAGCCAGAAAAAGAACGAAAACGAAGATACCTCCATTAAGATAGAAAAGGAAAGAAAAAGCGCCTCCTTTCTGACGAGGGAGGTTAGGTGAAATTTCCGAAATAATTTCGTTTATTGTCAGCGTGCGCGTAGGTTAAATGACCCCTGCGGATCCGGAGACTCCCACGAGCTTCGGCGAAAGCTACTTTTAGCCGTCAACGGAATCGGATGTGCATGGAACAAGGGGAGATGAATATTCAATCTTACTACGAGGAACGGTTGTGACCTTATTCTCTCAGTTATCGACTTTTTACCATGGCACAGGGTAAATATACAAAAGTTAAATGCGGATCCGTGTTAGTTATGGAATCCAGAGGACGAGCGAATTCTTTCTTCTACCGGCTGTAATATTCAAGGCGAATTACCACTTAAATGCTGTTAGTAGATTGGACGGGATAACTTTTCCGGATTATTAAGCAGGAAATAAAAAGTAATGGTGTTACCGCACGCCGCCGGTTGCTTTCGTGACGGAATTCATTAGGATCGAATTAATACGTTTAAATTGGTCGTTTTGTTTAGAAAATTGCGTTTTCACTTTCCGTACCTACATAAAAACTTCGTCCCTCTAGAAGTGCAATATAAATATTCATTTGTCCTAATTTCTCGGTTCAATACACAGAATTTTCAGTGTTGTATTTCCTATTTATAACATTTTCCAAAATAATTGGAACAATATAAGAAATAAATAGGACAATCGAAGTACGTAGCTTTTTAAGCAGAAAATACCAGTCGGCATGAAGCATCAAATTACTTCACTCGAAAAAAAAAAAAAAAGGAGGGCGCCAGGATATTCAATCTCGAAGATTACATTTGTAGATATCTTCAGCGCATTACAAACAGCTTCGTGTTCCAGGTCCTCCGATGGAAATCCGCTATAAACGAATCTAAAAATTAATTCCATCGCCATTAGACTCACGGGAATAGTGTGCACCCGCCAGACATCGTTCATTGACACTCAGCTCCGGGCTTCCTACGTTATAACGTCCGTTCGAACGATCGCCCGATCTCAAAATCGATCACCATCCAGACAGGAGATACGTCGTCCGGACGATTTCCTCATCTCCGACTAAAAATGACGTTCATTTCGCGACTACAACCCTATCTCTTAGGATTGCCACTCCTTGACTTGAAAAATAAGAACGAAAGAGAAAAAGACTACTAGAAATAGAAAACAGTTGACATTGAGTAGGAACAGATCGGTTTCCGTGAATAAGTTATTCCATTTTCGCTTTTAAGTCTCGTTTACTCGAGGATATACACGGAAATTCGACGCTGGGAAGTGTATAGTATCGTTGGGTAAATTTATAAGTTTCGCTTCCCCAAGTTTTGCTGTCCAAACTAATCGTCCAGGTTGCTTTTCCCTCAATTGGATGTGAGTCTTTCTTTTTCTGTTAATTACAATAACTAAACAGAAGAGGGACGCGAACCATTTAAGGAAACACTGGTTTTTCCCTTTTCAATCTATTCCTACGATTATACTTCTCTTCGTGCAACGTTGCACTAATGTTCCTCATACATCGTCGGATTAAAAACCACTGTTTAACCTTCCTATACTCACGTCAAAATATGAAACACGTATACTATACTATATAAGTCGGTCTCACAGACCGTATGCGTGAAGTATAGGAAGGTTAAACACTTGTGATTGACGTTGGAGTTGTTTCGATTGTTAGATGGCACTACAATGGGAAAAGAACGTTACTTATAGGAGGGCCCGAAAATTATTCCTTCGGTTGGAAAATTTTGACTAATCTTCAGAGGGCATTTTGTGTAACTGTACGAAATGTTTCTCCTACAAATCGATGAGTATCTCCAAAATATTCTGCGTTGTTTGAAGCATGTCATCCTTCGAAGTCCCAACTACGTAACATTTTTTCCTTGCAATTAATCAATCATGTTTCCCAATACAGACGACCCAAAATTTTTAAAGATCTATTTTGTATGCAGTTCTTAACTGAGGGTGACGAATAGACAAAAATATGTATTTACAATAAAAGATATTGCGATATTCCATCACGACTATTACGTTTAGAATAAAAATGTTCGATAAACAGTTGCTCGCGTGCGTTTTCTTTACATAAACAGAATACCGTACACCGTAATTATACAAATTTGGTATTATGCATGCATTCGTTCGTGTATTACCACTATCGTTTTCATTACAAATGTATTAGCGCTTGTCCGGACGATGCAGTATGATCTAGGGAATTCGATTACACAATTAGCTCGTAACGTACACGACACGTTGCGTACGACATAGTACATACTTATGTAAACGCCGTAATATCGATAAAATTTAAAACGGTTTTACTAGCGGATGTCGTAAATTATCGAGCTAATAGTTTATTGTTCCAATCCGTATGGATACATATAAAAATGGCATCGTGATTTATGAATGGATTCCAAATTATTGGTAACGAGCTAGAAAATTTATTTGGTTGGTTTGCAAATGTTTGATTCATTTCTTGTTGGTGACAAAATATGCTATGATTGATGATGACAATGTCTACAGCAAGAAAAGCTAGACTTTGAAAGCGGCCGAATTATCATTTTTGGTGAAGTTGTTTTTCGTGCGAGGAACGTAAGCGCATAGTGGTCAGTTTGCTAGTTACAGATGAATAATCGCAAAACATACATACACATAACCGGCGCTCCGCGCCTCTTCTCCAGATAAAAGAATTCCCTTCTTTGTCCGTGTACACCACCGTTATCCATGTATACCATCATTGTCTATGTACACCACCATTGTCCATGTACACCACCGCTATCCATTCGCACCATACCACGTTCCTCGAAAGCATAGATAAAAGCAATAAATACTTTAATCAAATAATTAGTGTCCATACTCCTAATCCCTAGTTTGTGCGCTTCTATTCCAGTCCCTTTTGGAGGATTAACGTAGTCAGCAGATGTCATTCTGACCGTCTTTGTCCAACACCGGGTTAGTTCACGCAGAATGATAATGCTACCGTTATTTTGCACACATGAAGCTTAGAAAGAGGAAAAGGAAGAAACGAGACCAAGACAACTGAAACGAACCCCTCTTTAACGTCATATCTATAAAGATTTTCTAATGGTGTACTTGACAAGGTAACGCCAGTCCACATTATAGCTCGGCGAATAACCTCCCATTGAAATTTTGGGAATTAATAACTTTCTCTTCAAATACATTTATTAGTATTGAATCCCACTTTCCCTAAGACAATTTTCGAAAAATACTTAACCCCAATCTTCAAGCCGAATCAATCGAAATCAAAGTAAACTTTTTCCATAAAATTTTCGGAACTAATCAACCACGCTCTCCAAATCAAGGCGATCGAAGTTTCTAGCATAGAATCTTCTAAATTAGTTGACCACAGTTTCTAATCCCAACGCACAAGAACAGCGCTACATCCTCTTTGAAACGATTTTCGACATTCGTTTCCCCTTTTTTCCCACTGAATCGATTAAAATTGGATCACACTCCAACTTTGAAATTATATAGTTGAAATTCCCCAAATCAAATTGATCAAAGTTGAATCACCCTCTTCGACAAATATTCGAACTTCCTTGACCTCCTCTTCAAATCAAATCAACCCAAAATTAAGCTACGCTTTCCTGTAGAAATTTTAGGAGTTAGTCGATCCCCACCCACAGTCAATTTATCAATGACGAGCTACGTGCTTTATAATGAAATTCTCAAAATCGCTTGCCCCCGTCCTCCAACCAAGTTGAACCACTTTCGAACATAGTTTTCGTAATTGGTGGAAACTATTCGAATCAGATCGACCACAATTGGAGCCACACCTCCTTCGAGAAAACTTTTGGAATTTATCGATGCCTTATTCAAACCCAAGCAGTCAGAATTAAGCCACATTCTCCCGAAAATATTCTAGCATTTGGTCAACACGTCCTCCAAAGTCAATTCATCATAAGTGAGGCACACGCTTCCCGAGGATATTCTCAAAATTTATCGCTCCCTTCTCCAAACGACACTTGAGCTACCGCCCGATAAAATTTTCTTATTGGTCGAAATTTCTTCAAACCTAATCAACGAAAATTTCAAACCAAAACCGAATTGAATCACACTCGCTAGTAAGGATTCTAGCGACAGGACAAATTGATCGTCATCAAACCAAATTGAACCAATGTCCAACAAAATTGTCAGGAGAAGGTGAAAGCAATGTTTCGTTGTGGTTAGGTAAATTCCTTGATTTTAACTTAATTTGACACGTTTGGAATAATTGGAAGAGAGTAAAGCAAGTTAGAAATCTTTGGTCCATCCCCAACAATAAATTCAACTTATGTGTCTTACGTTTGATGCCATTTATCGGCTGGCAAGAGTAATTTTGCTTTATTAATCATTGCTTTATCAACAGATTTTTGCCCTGCCAGAATTATAGGAGCTGTTGGGGACCAAATACGAAAACACGTCAAACAAGAGGTCCCTAAACATCGGCCAATACCACCGCCAGGTCGAGTGTTGAATCAAACAACTCATCACCGGTGAAATATAAGGGTGAATGACTCCAAAAAATGATGATTTTATTTTATCGTTGACTGAACGATTCAATGGATGTATCCAGACACCAATTGGTTAAACATGTTTTTAATGGTTTTCTCCTGTATCTCCTATTGTTTAAGTCTGAAATTTGAATCTTTTGATAATGAATAGACTTGACAAATATGCGGTATGATGAGTCATCTGTAATATATTACATTTTGGAAAGGGCAAATGACTCATGATACCGCATATTTGTCCAGTCTAGTAATGAATTTAGCACTGATATATGATCTTAACATCAGTTTATAAAGTTGACTATTTCCGGTTGTTCGATTCTTCTCCGCCTCCAAAAGTATTCTTTTTCTTCTGTAGTCCTCAAGCCTGTGCAAGTGCTGAAACTTTCAAGAGCTAAACTTCTTTCACATAAATCCCTTCCCCGTACATTATAAAAGCCATTTTAGAATTCAAACTCCTTACTTACTTATAATATCAATCGCGGCCGAGCAGCAACGAAATAGGCTATAAGACTCCACGCGCACTCGTGAATTATTCATCAGCACGTATTCACACGTCCTATTTCCGTTTCAGTCTCGTTCCCCTCAAACACGTTTTCATCAACCCCTTTTATTTTCACGGCGGAATACAAGCCAATCTGCGATTTCGATCCCCCGAAGCGACCTAGTGAACGGAGTCTTATCGTCGTATTGTCTTAAATTGATTACGGCGGTAATGTCGTGGTGTTACGGCAAAAGTTGCGCTGCGAGCACGCTTCCAAATTTATCTCCAATTGCACGATGCAGTTTACTGCACCGGGTCACCAATTTCTCGTATGCGGCCGCATTGTTGTTTTTTGGCTCGGTACATTGCTACGCCGACTCTTCCTCTTCCTGTTCAGCTTTATCGGCACGTCCAAAAGGAGTTTCTCGTTCACTCTTTTTATTCGCGTCGCAGTTTTGGTTCGTGCCAATACGAAGTTGATCTTATCGAATTGGTCAACGGGTAATACGTTGTCGTTCTGCATCGGTGGAATAGCTCGAATTGGAAAATTGCAGAGGGAATTCATCGACTTACGTAGCCAGAACTCCTACGTAATATCGCCTAGGATTTCCAGACCTTCCAACGCGGGTTTCATCTTCAAATTCCATAATTATATTCAAAACAGACACGATCATAATTATTACCTTTTTTCCTTATCGTCTTAGTCACGGTATTTTCTGTAACTGACAGTGCGTAGAATTGCTGTTTTTTTATTTCGCCGCGTTTATAGTTATTATGAAGTAAGTTATTCCGTGACGTAGCCGCTTGTAAATAACCTTATATCTCTTACATTCATTCGCGGCGTCGTGGCATTGTTCAAAACCGAGTTTTCAGGTTCAGCACATCGCGCGTTTCAAGGCTACGTTTTAGAATATTTTAGCGAGAGATGTCTACGCCGATAAGGGGCCTGGAGAAATATTCGGATCGTCGCGTTTCGCGCTGTTATTTGCACTTTTAAGTTTTCAGTTCCTCCTTGATCCGTCTAAGTCGTATGTGAATGAAAAATCAAATGGAATTTAAATCGTTATGATTTGTCAAGTGGCAATTACCTATGCGAAAAATTCTAGATCTAACGATGTCAAGTGCTCATTAAGTCGTTGCTCTTTGACCCTCGCAACTAAGAGCGATTTGACCCTGCAAACTAATATGCCATTTTAATGGTTCTTTTCAGATTAATTTAGAACACATAGAAAAAAAGGACATCAGCATAAACGATAAGAAATCTAATTGGAGTTGAAATATCTGTGATCTATCTTACTTAATGAGACTTTTACTTTAATTGGAAGATGGATTAATATTTAAGAGAATGGTGACAACCGATTCATGGATGACTAAAAAAGGAAAGGCGAACTCATCTGCGCTCGATTAAAAGCTTCTTGCATCAACATTTTTTCATATATAAGCAACGAAAACGAAAAACTAATTAACAACCATTCCTTAAATCAAAAAATTCCGCGCACACCAAAAAGACAAAAACAAGATTCGTTTTGAGGAAACGATTTCTTAGCACCAGAACCGCCGGCATTCCGTACCACCCTAAAATCCCCGGGAGGTAATTCTTGACCTTGCGTTGTGTTTGTTACTTTTATATATGTAACAACAAATATTTAAGGGTGTTCGGTTTCAAGATCGCTTAAAGTTGTTTTTTTTTTGTACGTTCGAAAACTATTTCGAAAGCTGTATATTTTAGCTCTAAAAGATGTATGTATAACGATAAAATACTAATTGTATACAATTTTAAGAGCTCAGGCAGGTCTAATCTTTTGTCAATACTAAGTGAAGAACCAGCAGGTTTTCAGGTTTGAAATTTTGAATACCACATATTCGATATGGTAGTTAAGACTTGTTATCGTTGTTATCGTTGCGTTCTTGAAGTCCAAAACTGACGGTAAGCCCATGGTCATTTTTCTATTCCTTAATTGAGATTAAATTCAACAACAAACACGTAATTTACAAAGGAGTCCCGTCGATAAGTCGTAGCTATCGTAACGAATACACGGTATGCAGAATTTTACAGGAAACTTTTATACATCTCGAACACACCCTGCTTGTTTTATTTGGCTTTCATGCGGCACATTAAGCTTGCCATCGCAATCTTTTACCTCTTCCTCTTCTTCCTGTTGCTAATTACCAGCATTAACTGATCACGCTGCTGAATAGTTTGCAAGTTCCTCAGACAAAGAAAGCAGAAAATTTCTACGAGAAATTTTCTCTCTCGTCACTCTTCTATACAACACTCATGAATTTATCCCGGTTAAGTCTAAAATATATTATAAAACGTGTGCACTGCCCATCTGCATGATATAGCCTTTACCTATATTTCCTACACATCTGATTCACTACTCCATATTTACTGTCGTTATAGAATTTGATTGTTTCAGGTTTTTTCTTCACCTGAACTAATCTCAACATCACGATACGAAGTACTCAGACGAAACATATTTTTTGCTGTTTTTGCGTCGTCACTGACTACATACCAAAATAAGCACTGCGGCGCAAACTATATCAGAAATAAAACGAATTAACAAAACAAATGGAGTCATAAACTAATTCTTTTTCATTTCAATGGTGAAGAGTAAAAAGACCCCGCAGCGGTTCTAAAATTTTTGTTATCTAATCTAAAATGTTCTGACTTAAGGGCCATTTAGTTATACCACATTCATGAAAAGTCATGGCAGTACTTGAATGTAAATCTATATATATAATTTCCTTATTTGTGTGTTCCTCCTTTTTTATCTATCCACAATTTTTTGAAGCCCACTGATGGGCTAGAGAGCTGAAAATTGACATGCATATAGTAAAACGCCTAGGCCAAATCCTAACGTAGCCGGATTTTTGATTTTTGGCGTGTGGGCGGAGAATTAAGACGAAAAAGGGGCGCGGCAAAATTCAATTTTTTAACATTTTAGCTTATATTTTCTTTTTCTTCCTGCCTGGCAGGGGCAGGCTTAACAGCTAGTATAAAAATGAAGAATCTATAAAGCCATGGGGTTTCAAAAGTGTCCAAATTTACCCCTCAGCGGTTCTAGTATTAATATACACTACCCGCCATATATATGGGAACGAAAGAAGAAAATGTGAGAAAATCAGCATTCAGGGAAATAATAATGGCAGGTACAGTTCGTCTAATGGATCTTTTTACACACGTCATCTATTTTTATCCGTACGAATCAAATCGGTACTCCTAGTTCAAGTTAAGCACTATATACATAATGCATTGAAATAATCTGCACATATCTGACAGTCAATTGATTAACGTAGTAGTTTACATATAACTTCTGTGTCAGATATACGTACTTGAATATTCGATACCGATGAATAAGGATGGTTAGATAAATCGGCGATCTTTGCTTGTGTCATTCAACAATGACGTGTGTAAATGGATCCATTAGACCAGGGGTCTCCAAACTACGGCCCGCGACAGCTAATAGCTTATTGTTGTTGTGATAAGTTGGATAAAAAACACAGAATGATAATAACTCGAATTTATTTACTTGCTAGGTAAAGCTTAATGACAAGTATAATACGCAAAAAGTAATCAGTATGGCCCCAAAGCTGAAACGTTAGGAGACCCCTGCATTAGACGAACTGTATATGAGATGATGTATTATCATGGGAATGATTGCTTACAGTAGATTCATAAAAATTTATTATACTAAAACAAATTTTTTAAAAGATTTCATTTTTTGTTAAAATATCCTTCCGTTGCCCAAATAACGGGAGAGTCCACTTATGCAATTCTTTCCACATGAGAATTCAGTTATCTTGGAGGTATGGCTCGCCAAACTTCTTGCACTCCTCCCCACAAGTCATTTTTATTCACCGAATACGATCAAGTTCGTCAAATCCGGAGATTACGGGGGCCAAATCATAATTTTCATTAATCAATTTTCTTCTTGTTGGCTTAAATAATGAATGTTCGGGATCGGTGCTTTCTTGATATCTGAACCAATTTTCACACAGACGCGTTCCAAATAGAACTGTATTGTCACTCAATATTTCCAAATATTTTTCCTTAACCAGTTTCCTGTGTATCTTGAGTAAATCTCTAACTTGGTTGTTTCCCAAACACCCCCGAACCATTACACTACCACCTCCGCGTTTCACTCTACACCTTAAACACTCCTCCATTTTTTCATGTGGACGTCGTCAAATATAAATGTGCATCTAAGAATAGAATATCTCGAACTTCGACTCATCAGTCCTCGATTGTCCAAACTTTGTGTTCCTTGACTCAGCCCAATGCCTTCTTTTTTCCTTCCGCAACTATGGCTTCTTTACTGCCACACGTCCAACAAGTCCGACTTGCTTCAGTCGACGATGAACGGTAGTAACCGGAAATCGCCTTTATCTACCTGTATCTGCAGCATGCGTTATTTCAGATGCTTTTAAACGACGGTTTCTTTTACTAGTAACAATATGGAACAGCCTTTTTCGCGTAAAGTGCATATCGCAGTGCGTTTTTCTATTGGTATTTCGACATTCCAACACTACTCCACACTTTAGAAGCAAACTAAAGAGAAACAAATTCACCTAGTATATGCTTTCACTACTTGTATCATGTATATTGCCAAGAGCTCATAATACAACCTTCAAACATAATACTTCCGGCTTCAAAATTGTTAATTGCAAACCCCGTTATTGCCTGATTTTACCGCAATAAACAACTCCTTTGTAATGGGCAATAAATAATATTATTGTTATCTTTTGTATGACCTCTCGCGGCAGATGCTTTGCCAGAAACCAAGAACGAAGAATGTTTTAAACGAATTAGGTGGTGAATTGCTTTCACATCCACCATATTCGCCAGATCTGGACCCCAGTAATTTTCATCCAGTACCCAAATCTGAAAGAACTATTACGGGGTGTTCGATTTGAGACCTTAAATGAGGTGAAACCTGTAATAAGTAGGTGGATAGCAGAGATTCCGAAAAAGTTCATTGAGGACGATTTAAAAAAGAAGTCAGTTTCACGTTGGGATAAATGTATTTGTATTGTAATTTTGATAAAAATTGATATGTGCAGTTCCGAATTTAAAACGTTTTCGAAACTAATACGCGCAAGCTACACTAACACCCTTAAAATATCTTGTTGTCGTGTCAATAGCACCATAATATCGTACTATTCCGAGTTCATTATGTCCCGGCTAAAAATAACAACTCTCACTTGCTTACAGCACCGGTTTATACGTATAATGACGACATTCTTTCTGTAATTAATATACGTACAAACAAGATTATATAACCCCTATAACTGTTTCGGCGTTCTTTTCCAGCAATCGGCGAACAATATTAATAACAAACCGCTATTGCCGGAATTTTCTTCCATTAATACGATCGACGACACAAATTTTTAATTAGAACCCAAGATATGCTCTTACGCGAGTTTCAGTTTACTTGCTCTTAAGCCGTCCGTCTAATGATACGTTCTCGCTATTAATCCTCCTTTAATACCGAATGTAGTCTTCGGTTTAAGCCGGGAAACCTTCCAAGGATTACACTGTTTTATTAAATCGGGTTAAGCACGTGACGTATTCGTCGTATTAGATTTCAGACGCACGCCCGTCGATGGCTTAGCACCGGAATTAATGCGATGCCTCTTTGTGTGTTGTACTTCTTGTGTGTCACGTCTATAGCTTTAGTTACCGTCTTGAACGTATCCATTTTCAATATCCATCTAATTCAATTACTTATCGGATCACGATGTATAAAATCAACTAAATTCCTCCGATTTCGGAGTCTGCGATATATTCTATTTCGTTTACTCGCCGGCGTTAATAATTTCCAAAGTAAATAGCACAAGTGAGTAACAATGTCGAGCAAATAGAAAATATCACGTATCTCATCTTCTATAATGAAATAAAAACGGCATTTCCTTTATTTTCTTCTTACATTTTCGTTTTCGTCTTTGGAAGTTCATCGATCCGCAATCTCAAATATCATTTACCTAAGATGCGAGTCGATGAACTCCGACAGGACGAACGAAGTAACTTGGGGAATTCAATATCTTTCGCCAAAACGAAACAATAATATTTCAAATTGGCTGTATCGCACTTTAACAATATGCGTAACACGTGTGTCGATCGTGTGAGATATTTCGAAGAGCTCGTAAATGTCAAGTGATGCTTTGAAGATCGCTGACCTAATAACCAGTAACCACTGAAAAACCCATTAAAGCCACAGCAAAAGCCAGTAAACTTTTAATTATGGCAATTAGTAGAGCATGAATTTAACGTGCGTGTATATCTATGTATGTATGCGCGACCACATTCATCGACTATTAAGAGGAGAAAAAAAGTTAGATTGTATCTGCGAAAATAAAATTTTAACCAGGACGATAGAACACACAAGAGCCCAGGATGAAAGAAACGAGATAAAATTTTTACGTAACATTTGACGTTGCATTTTCTCATTTTGCCACGATTTTCCCACTGCTTTCATTGAATTTTATATTACGTTACCTTTCTTCTTTACAATTTCCTTCTTTAATTATCCGCGCGGCTGAATACAGAAGTAGCTGAGACGGCACAATTTATAAGATTTTTCGGAAAACACCAACTAGATGAACCCTCTCGTTTTCATCATTAAAAGCACATTCATTAGTTTTTGTCGATTTATTCCTGTTGGATGGAAGATGTAATAATAGAGAAATACAAATGTTTCTCGTAAACTATTTTCCGAGAGTCTAAATATTAATTAATAGAATCTAAATGACTCTACAAAACGACTTAATTACTAACGGGTGTTAATTGGGAGCTACATAGCAGCTGTGCAATAGCTTACTAAGTAAGTAACAAATTGCATATCATGTATACATACAAAGCATAATACTCACCGTAATTATTGGCTTATACAATTTGTGCTTACTTAGTAAGCTATTGCACAGCTGCTATGTAGCTGTCCAGTTAACGAATCTAAATAATTAGGTCGTTTTGTAGAGAGTCGTTCAGATTATATGAATCAGGAAACGTTTCTGTGAAGATGTTCATAAAATTTC
The DNA here is from genome assembly GCA_038088585.1 of Chrysina gloriosa. Lineage (NCBI taxonomy): Eukaryota > Metazoa > Arthropoda > Insecta > Coleoptera > Scarabaeidae > Chrysina > Chrysina gloriosa. The sequence goes on along the minus strand of CM076093.1, from coordinate 19,351,917 downwards.
AAGTAAGGAAAACAAATGGCACAGGAAATAAAAAAGAGGGCGAGGCGAAACATTTTTCGTATTTTGTCTTTCCTCTACTGCTTTATATTGCCCCAAAACAGTCGAAATCGGCTAGAAAATTATGTTAGTTTTTGTCGATTTGCTCTAGTTGAGTAGAAGAAGAATAAGGTGATTACACTAAAACGTATTTATAGAAATTTGGAATAAAAACTACCGGACACGAAACACTCAGGAATGAACAGGAGAAGGCGATTTTTTAGTTTTCGTTTATCAACGATGCCTTTTACTGTTTTTAGAAAATTTTGAAATCAATTTTAAACTGTATTGCTTATGTCAATTGGTAGTGATTGCAAGGATTGTGGATGTAACACCGACATTTCTTCACATCGGTAAACTCCTCACCATACAATAGGGTACCTATACACAAATGTGAGCTTTACACCGAAATATATGTTTATTGAAACCGTTATATAATTAGGTGTCTATTTGTTATATAATAACATTTATTTAGGCAAGCAATATTTTATAGATCTTAATTAAAATTCAAATTATTCGAATGTCTCCGCTCAACACCCGAGGCTTTACGAGTGTGCACGGGGAGTCCAGTGACGTCACTAGATTTATTTACGAGCATCAGTTCACTGTCAATTGTATTTAGTTGTATTAAAAAACACAAGTTTTCGTAAAGAAATATTGATTTGGAATGCTGTAACACGTGCTTAAGTTCTCACTTGAAAATTTAGAATGGATGAAATGATCGAAAACGGATTTGTAAAGGCACAAAGTGATAATTTACTGAATATTGATATGTTTATGTTGATGGAATTCATTCGCTCAAACGATTGTTTCAACGCCACCAAAATTAGGGGATTAAAGCTAAATTGTAAGTAAAACTAGTTAAATATTTAATAATTTAATAGCGATACTGTTATTTCATATTACATACATATCAGCACTACAGGCCTTAAAGACATGTAATTGGAATATGAAATTTATAGGTTAGGGCTGTATATTAAAAAATCTTTGCGAACTGTAAATAAACATGGAAACACAAAAACGTTAAAATGGAAAATAAATATTCATACGTCATACTTGTTTTGGCGGTAATTCAAAATAACATTTTTTCAATAATTATTTTACAGCAGAAATAATGCAATTTATACAGAATTTACAATGATATGAGTAATTCCTAATGTTAAAGTATTTCATTAAATTATAAATATGTAGCAATCATGCTTATACCCTATTATTGATTGAAATCAAGGACACGTGTTTCGCTAGCAACTAGGCTAGCATCTTCAAATTGTATCCTACCGAAGTACTTATTGCTAGCGAAACACGTGTCAGCAAATTTAATCAAATAATTGTGTGGTGAAGAGTTTGTCGATGTGATATTATGTCAGTATTACTTGTTTCCTTTCAAATTTTCTTTCTTCTTCCATCGCTGACTAACGAAGGCAACTGAAATAGTGGAAGTTTGTTTTGTTTATTCATTCTCCGCAAGCTTAATATGTAAGACAAGACTACTTACAAAGGAACATCCCCAAACCTGTAAGTCCAAAAAGTTTTAAACTTTATCCATAAATAGTCCTCATCAGCCCAAATTAGTTTTATGGACGTGAAAAGGCCCTTCAAAAAGTAGATGATTTCTTGAAAATAATTCGGTAATGGGTTGAATAAATACACATTATAATATCAGAATATTCAGTACCTCCAGTTACCACTTACACAAAAATAATGACATCCTTCTATTTGAAAAAGTAAGGGTGCTCTTCTTCACCCTTCTAAAAATAAACCTTTTACAAAAAGTAAAACAACATTTTTGCACATTCCAAAGAGTCATACAACATGCATAAAATCGCACTCGATTAAGTTCATTGTTAAAACGATGGGGGTGAGTACCCTACTTGTTTTAAAAACAAGCCAAGAATGTCAGTATTTCTGTTTTATATCAAAAATTCTACATATATTATACATAATTCTGTCCCGTTCCTACCCTAGGGCGTATAGGTTCTCTATACGGATTATCTCCATTTCTCTCTGTCTTCTGCCATTTCTTTAGCTGAGTTTCAACTGCTTCCTCCTTCCTTTTCCTGGGTCTATCTTTTCTACATTTGCCCATCTGTCTTACCTCCCATATTTGTTTAACTTACCTATCTTCCTGCATTCTTTGCAGATGGCAGAACCACATCAGTTTCTTTCATTCCAGCAGTTTTCTAATTGGTTCAACACCAAATTGTTTTCTCATAACATCGTTTCTTTTTTAATCCACTCTTCTCGCTCTCAATACGCTCATTAAAAATTTCATCTTGGTGGCCTGTAGTCGCTTTTGTTGCTTTTCCATCAGGACCCAATTTTCTCCCCCATACAGTGTCTTGTATATTGAGATTTTGGTCTTTGTCGTTATTTCGCTATGATTCGATAATTTTCTCTGTAATGCGTAGTATGTACGGTTTGCTGCTCTTATTCGCACTTTTACTTCGTCTTCTAACCTCCCCTTCTGTTGATAGTGCTTCCTAATTACTTATAGTTTTCTAGCTGTTCAATTTCGTCTTCCCCAAATTTTTAACGGCGCTTTCACCCCCATTAAAACGAACTTGGGCCGTTAAAAAAAAGATTTCGAAGCTTGCTCTATAAAGACGACTTATAGATAAGGTTTCAATATTATATTTGATTTCCGGGTTGGGGATGTTCCCTTGTTAATCCATCTTTTCTTCTTCAGACTTACTTTGCATTCTCTTCATGTATTACTAACTATTCTCCGATGTCAAACAAATTCAAATATTCTTATAATACATTTCATCGTCCTCTTCCCTAAACAAACGAAATTCTAATAAAGGAAGAATGAATTTCAGAACCAGCTGCGTATCATTCGTTCTTCCTTTTCCGGAACAAATTCTTTAAAAATCCTCTGCTAAACCGACACATATTACACAATAAAATACGTAAAAAAGTTCAGCATTTCCTTCTGAGATCGAATTCTAATTTTAACACAGCGTTTGCTATTCGAACAAAAACGATTGCTTGACAGAATTTCCTCTCCCGTCGAAATATTCGAAATTTCTGGAGCACGCAAGTATTCGCGTCGCTCTCGGCGGGCGGAAAATGTTCGACATTCCCTTAATATACGATTTCGTACACAAAACACCACATACCAAAAAGGACGGGGATGTTTTAGAACGTATGAACAAGTAGAAAATTCATATTTTCAACAACGGCTGTTTAGGAAAGGATTTGCTTATCTAACGAACGCAAAACAAACACGTCACTTTCGAGCGGATCTCCGACGTTATCGACACTTCGCTTTATCTGCGGTATTTATCTTGCTTTCAAACCTTTCATTCCTCTCCGCTGGACTGGACACGTCCAATTCAGTTTCCGATTAGGGATCGCCATTCAATTGGAACACTACAAACCTACCATGACGAGGGACTAGTGTGAGAAAGTACTTCCACTAAGCGCGTCGTTTTGTAGGAGAAGCAAATTGAATCTTTAGGACGTTCTTTCGTTTTGAATTGGTTGGCTTGATTTTCGATTGTGGCACACTTTTGAGAGATAAAAATGAAAGAAATTACAGTTAACAAAGAAAAGAATTGATGGAGACAAAATTGTTTCAGAAGAATATTTTTGAAATACCTTATATCTGGAACATCTGCCTTATCTTAAAATTATAACTGATATACTGGATTTGAGTATCAATTTTGCAGGTACTTTCTTTTATTTGCAATTAGTTTGCACGTTTATATCTAATCATTAAACAGATTTGTAGTTGTGTCATGTGAAATTCGAGGTATGTCACCCTCCCTTCACATTATCATTTCACATTAGGATTTCATTCGGATCACTTCACATCAACAGCACAGCAAATACGCGGTAATTTTACAATGGAGATATTGTTTCAGTAACCAGGTAATTGTGACCTTCTAACAAAGAAAACTGCTCATTTTTTCATAGAACGAGATAACTATGCAGTAATGATTTTCTGGCCAAAAATCCCAATTCGCCCCAAACATGAAATTCTGAAAACTGAAAACGTCTTCTATTGTTCTATTGTTTTGCTGTTACGTGACAATGCACGCCTACGAATAGTGGGTCAAACGGTTGAAACCATTAGCCTTTTGGGCTTCGAGGTGTTGCAACACCCTGCTGGTAGTTCAGATCTGACTTATTCCAGCTATCATCCCTTTGAAGCGCTCAAAGATATTTCACGAATGAAACTAACAGAAGCCTGGGGAGTGTTAAATGCATAAGCGTGTATGTTTGAAAGATACGCAAGTTTATAGACTCCTGCATCGAGAACTTATTCAACGTCTATATTTCATTAATAAACTGAAAAAAACCTAGGCAATTGCGGAGTTTCCTCTGTGTTTATCATTGAAAGCAGGACCGTGTTTAAAGGGGTGAGGGAAGGGGGAATTGTGGGTGTTCTACCCCTCGCCCCTCGCCCCTCGGGAAATGTGAAAAATGTTTCACTCCTAAAATTACTTATTAAGGTTAAAATAAATATTTTTCATTGTTTCAACTTCCCCTCCCCCTACATACATGGAGTTATCTTCGTGTGACATTATCCCTTCCCCCTTTCAGATCATTACTCCGATAATATTCGCTTGTCAACGTCCCCACTGATAACCGAACACAATAAAGGGTTGAATTATTAACCTCGCTACATTCATGACTAAGAAAAATATCCGTCCATTAGGGTAGGCGAGGGTGGGTGTATAGTCGTCACATGCGACGCTAAAATTACCGCCGAGTAGTTGTTATTGTTTGCAGCGTCGAAAATAGAAATATCAACATATTACGTGTATGTAGTACGTGTGTATGGACAAATACGTCGAATAGACTGTTTCATATCCATTATTCATACGTACTTACGTATACACACACATACATCCACGTACCCTATAGCTTTCTCTGAAAAAATTTTTAAGAGAAATAATTCTGTGTAAGTTAGATTTCTATTTTTTATTAAAATGCATTTGGAGTAGAATTAAAAATGAGACGTATACGAGTGTAAATTGAGAAGAGATATGGATTGAGATAATTGGAGCAATTTCTAATAATTTTAGGGTAATCGTTTTTTTTCGATAATTTTGTTAATTTTGTGTTAAGATCGCTTTTCGAAATGTAACAAGAACAACGCTTCACATGTCGTTAAATAGATTCGCAAAAATAATAGACCGGTCTTTGGCATTCATTTTCTCCAAACAGGAAATGTAGAAATAGTGATTGCTAGGACTATGGTTCACAACATAAAATGGAAAATTCAAAATTGATAAAATGGGTTATTTTACCCCGAGAACTAGATGAAATTAAGAAAATCTTCTAAATCGTGATAGCGGACCCATTCAAAACTCTCCCTTGTTCGACCTACTATAATTAGTTTATGTCAATCTTTGTACGGTGTATTTATCACTTAAATTTTCTTCGGGATGCTAGAGAATGGAGAGGCGTTTTTTCGCGATTTATTAAGCCAAAATTAGTCATATAATGGAATAGTTGCCTGCAGCAAATACGCGGTAATTTTACAATGGAGATATTGTGTCAGTAACCAAGTAATTGTGACCTTCTAACAAAAAAACTGCTCATTTTTTCATAGAACGAGATAACTATGCAGTAATCCATCGGCCATTTTATCAACAGCCTCTTACCGTCTTTCAAGCAGCACTATAATTATAAAACTACCGATCCTTGTTTGAAAAAAAGGAAGCACACTCGAATTGCATAAAATTGAATCCTAAGGTTTATACTCAAACTCCGCAAAGTAATTACGAACGTCAGTTAATGCAACACAAAAACTACTCTAACGACAATTAACTTCCCCTGAAGGGGACGCATTCGAAGTGCACAAATTTTATTGCTAGAATCGGGGACAATAGAGGGATCGGTGCCCCTTCACTACCAAAAAAAAACCGGCCCCACCGGAGCGTTTCTGAGTCCAGGAACTGGGACCAACTCTCTCCAACTCCACCAATTCCCACGAACTCGAACCAATTCTATCCAGTTATCCATTAAATAGGTCATTATTGCTGATGAAAAATTACATTTTGGCAGTTCATGCCCATAAACTATGTACTTAATAGACTTGGAGAATTCGAGTGTGGGATTAAATCGAGGTCATTAATAACGAAAAAGTCAAAATTTTTCGCAGTTAGTTTGTACTGAAACAAGCCCGAATCAATTTCGACTTAGCAGTACCATTGTTATTGAATTTTTCTCATTGAAAAACACTTTCGAAGTATAGGTACAGGCCAGGACTACATAATGGATGTAGCAACAGACTCCAAACTCCAACGTCTAACGAAAATTACACAAAGATCGATATTTCTTTCTCAAAAACAATAGAAACTTTAACTATTAGACAATAATATTTTGAAATACAGTAAAAGATGACCTGTTTTCATTAAGTAGTGTAAGCCAAACTGACATCCTTAGTTCTCCGAATTTTAATGTCGCGCCTTGCACGTAAATGGAGATAAAGACCGGTTTACACTACTCCACTCTTTTATCAAACCGTAGTGATTGCCATTGTGCGATCATCTGCCGGTGTTGTTATTTTTGGTCGTCCGGGTCGCTATTTATTGGATATACTACCACTAGTTTGATACTTTTTAAGATTTATAATGCACGGTTCTACGGTTTAATTTCAGTAATTTATCAATTTCTGGGTTACTTTTACCGATGTTGCAGTATACTACAATTTAAGCACGCGTTTCTAACCCTTTCTTGCCGACATTACTTTAAAATTACTCTCTGTTGTAAAATATTGCCCAAACTCTTCACTACTCACTGTTTGCAATACGAAAGCTGAATGCAAACTATTTTTTTGATTACATTGCAATGCGTGTGTCGTCTATTATCATATTTTAATGATCGTCGGTATAAACATTTCCGATAAATCGCGCAAAAAGGGCATTTCCGATATCTTAAGTTCAATGAGCTCATTACATACACACAGAACATTAGAGAGGGATGGGTTATAATCCATCTCGTATTTACACATTAATAATACAAATATTTTCACAGCGATAAAATATAGTTTATTTGAATAATTTCCAATTATGCAGGTAGGTAAACACTTATGATCGGTAGTGTACATAGAGTATTAACGCTTAATTCTGTGAAATATACCAAGTGTTTCATTTTTACTATATTTCAAAAATGTTTCATCAAGTGCCGACAGAAACTTCAATCAATGAACAATATTTCATTTTAAAATTTGGAACACGTAAAACACATAATATATATAGAGCCTTGCTCGTTATAATTTTTTCAATACGTCGCGAATTTTAACCAAATCGAATGAGGACAATAAACTAACATTCATGTCGTTCTACCCCTTTAAACTTCAGAGATTGTATGGTTTGGAAATATGTTTTCTAGTAGCATTGAATCGCAATGTAATGGAAAAGATAAAATTAATGTATTGTACTCAAAGAATTCAATTAAAAGTGCACGGCCAGTGAATTCCGTAGGCTTAGTTTCGATAATAATGCAATTTTATTACATTGCCATTTCGAATAATTGTAAATGCAGCATTGAAACGTTACCATCCTACATTTCTTCCATATTCTGTCAAAATTTGCCAAAATTTGGGACAAGTTATATTTATGTATTAGATATGTCACTTTCAAATTTTGGTACAAAAAGACGACCCTGTTCAATTTTTAAAAAACATTTAAACTATGTCAATTTTGCTTAGCACTTCACACTCGACAAATCATAATCATGCTTTTCCAAATTGTCGTTCCAATCTTTCGATTGGTCAAAACTCATCATGCAATTGATAATTACCACAATGGCAAAATTTGAAAACAAATACAAATCGCACACTCACCGACTACTATTATCCTGGAAATTCCCTCCATCCAGCAGACGTAGTTTGGCGAAGAGTACGGCCGAAACGAAAGGCACTTCGAGCAGCTCCTCGATGCATATTTCGACTGTAAACTTGTACTTCTTCTTCTTCGTCATGAAAGACGTCATGGCGGTGCTGCGTCCGTTTGTCATATAGCACACCTAGGTCATAGTTACGAAACGACGAAACGACTGGCGCATTCGGCGGCGTATCGGTCGTAGTACCACCGCGTTATCACCACCACCAAACTGACACGACGACCGATTCGTTCGACTGCTTATCGAAACTGAACGCGATCTGCAACGAGAAATGTGGAAATAGGACGTGAGCGAATCGTTATCGAAAGAAACGACGACGAAAATTTCCGATTGTAGATAATTTGAGTTTAACGAGAGATCTGTGAAGCTTTTTATAGCTTTGCCTTTAATTACTGTTAGTTATCTAAAAGTTTCTCCATGGAATGCTTTTTCTATAATGAAATTGAAAGTATCACTTCGGTTTATCAAACGAGAAGAGAGCGAGGTTTAATTTGGAAAATCAGATATATTCCGAGATAATGACACATAAAATCTGGAATTCTCATCTATGACTAATTTTTATATTTAAAAATAAATAGGATAAATTAAGAATCGCGTTTTGTTTGCGTCTTGCAATTGATTTACGAATTCGAATTACTAAGTCTTCGACCTTTAATACCTTGCACTTTGGACTTGATCGAAGCGATTCAAGATCAAGCTGAAAATTTCTGGGGAAGAACAAATTATGGCCAAATATCTGGCAAAGGTAGTAATACAAGAATTACTGCTAGAAAAGCGTGACCTGCATTACTTCTTTCTAGATATCGTCAGGAAGCGATTCCTATAGTAACCGCCTTCGTAGTTTTCGATTCATACAACTGAATCGGTGAGTGAAAAAACGATATAACTCCCAAAAATTGAGTTTTAAACCGAGACAGCAATAATTATGTTTAAGTCTTCCTCTTTCTACTGGGTCGGCAAACAATATAAGGTTCGAAACGTGTACGTTTCTACTCGGTCCGGAAGTCTGACGTTTACTGGAATTATTATATATATATAATTACCTTTAATTGGGTGACAAAATTTCTAGGAGTGAGAGTTCTGAACTGGAAATGAAAAATACCCCAAAAAAGGTGTCTTGAAACATGGAAGCAAAAATAGAGGAAAAAGGCTCGTCTTCTTGGAAACCAATTCACAGCTAACACCGAGAAATTGTTTGAATAAAGGACCCTAGGAACAGACTACATGTAAGTACAGTCCGCTCTGGTAATAGGGCCCGGCTACGCATGAAGGAGAGTATTTTCCCTGGAAATCGGGTACCCCACTACTGACACGCGCTCACGCCGTCGAAATTCACTTCGCGCTAAATTGAATTTGAAGCAGCGAAATTATACGATATTTCGGCCCTATTGACAGAGAGCCAGTAGTGGGGGTAGCGCCCGTGCGAGAATGGGGGAAGCGGCCCTATTGATAAATAAAGAGCCTATTACCAGAGCGGACTGTATCACCTATGATAAAAAATTAACAGGATTTCATACTTCATACGGAAGGATTTAGTCTATATTCAATATCGACTTGCAGGCTACAGACGATTATTGGTTCTTGGAAATTCACCTACAGATCTACGTGGCAAACAATAATCGACCGCATGTTTTACCACCAGACGGTATTAGCAAAATACAAGAACATATTGAATCGTTTCCGCGTAATATCTTTCATTATAGTAGTTCTAAAGAATGAAGATGATTGCAAGGACTGTGGTATAATTTACTGACACTATATCACATCGTTAAACTCCTCACCACACAATTGTTTTATAATAAAAATCGGTGACACGTGTTTCGCTATAAACCATTTCGGTTAATACGGTTGTTGATGATGCTTGTCCCGAGCTAGCGAAACACGTGTCACCGATTTTATTATAAAACAATTGTATGGTGAGGACTTTACCGATGTTACATACTGTCAGTTCTAAAGAAGTTCACTACATTAACTCATCTTTAAATGTTATTATGTATGACCTTGCCGTGTGTGACAAATAGTATAGTTCCCCTAAAAGCGTCATAAGAAAATAAGATCGAATCTACCTTCCAGGGGATTATGTCGCCATAATGCTGAGTTGCCGAAAATTCAAAGCGTTCGCTATTTTAACAAATGCTACAAAAATATAAGAAACTACACAAACTGGTGGCCTAATTATACAAGAAAATATATCAATTTCTGACCAAGCTCGGTATTAAAAAATTAAACATAATACAAATAAGAAAATTTAATAATTTGCAACAAACGACTTATTTCGAATAACTTAATCATCTTGGGTAAAATTATGCATTTTAGATTCGGTTGATACAATTCTTTGCGGCCTTAAGCATGTTTTAAAAATATTGCAGTCTACAAAGGAATTTGCTCAAAACTGGGGGTACCATACAAGGAACGAGGGTTCTTCCTCATGCGCGTCTAAGGCGTCAGAGTAAACTGAATAAATGACAAAAGGAATATTAATTATTTCAAGATTAATTTCCCCAAAAATTTAAGAAGATATTAACAAGAAAAACTAAATTGGTAAGGACACGTCCTTGGAATCGACCAAGACGGGGTAATCAAAAGAGCATTGAAGACGAGAAGATGCAAGCGGAAGAGAAGGCGGAAACCCAGGAAAGATTGAATCAAAAGATAGAGGAAATGGAAAGGCAGGGAAATGAAGGAAATGGCGAGGAACCGGAAAATATAGAAGAGATAAGTAAACGACGAAACAGCCGCCGACGCTTGAAAGAAGGATAAGGAGAAAATGAAGAAGACGAAGACGAAGAAGAGAGAATGGTTTCAGACGATTGTCATGGTAAAACTATAAATTTCTGCTACTAACCTGCATTATCAAAGCAATGACCAAAACGGGCTAATCAAGATAGTAATGAAGGTAAGAATATCTGAGAGGAGAAGAACGGGAAGGCCTAAGAAAGATTGGATTCAACAGATAGGGGAAATGGAAAGGGACGAAGGAAAAAGGCCTAGAGAAAAGAAGGAAATGGTAAGGAGCCGAAAGAGTAGACGAAATAGGTAAATGATTAAACGGACGCGGACACTTGAAAGGAACATGAGGAGAAAATGAAGAAGACGAAGACGAGGAAGACGAGGAAGAAAGAATGGTTTCAAATGATTATCATGGTAAAACTAAAAATGTCTACTACTAACCAGCATTATTAAAGCAATGATCTAAATCTCTGTAATATTTTGTTGCAGGGCTCATTACACCAAAATCAGTATTGATTATTATTTATTTATTAAAGTTTTAAAAATACATATAACTATTAACTCCCAATTTGTTGTTTAATTGACTTAAAAGTGGCAGAAGAGAAGGTATTAAAAAACCTTTCAATCAAAGAAAAACTTAAAAGATTTAGAATTATATCCAACCAAAACGAAATGTTCGATAAAACGAAAGTCAGGGCAAAGTTTGCTAATACAGAGAAAATAAGTTGATGTAAATCGAAATATTCATCGAACTCAATTATTACATCTCTCATATTACGAAAGATCCAGACCCAACGACCAATAAAATAAATTATTTTAACAAAAATATTACCTTTGGGTTTGGGTAAATTCTTAAATTAAGTTAAGTTTGAAGGAGGAATAGGTTATTCAATTTAAGACAGTTTTAAAGCACGACTTAGAGGATACCAAACACTCCTATCTTTGGTGCGAAATGTCCCAAAATTTTACACTAAACCAAAACGTTTCATTAACCCGAGAGGCCTCCCGTGAAACGTTTCGGTCCATAAAAGCATATTCTTAGGACTCTATCTGGAATAAACTATAACACATCATTCAATAAGTTCGTAAGATGACATATGGATGGTGCCTCTATTGACAAATCCATATGATTTTTAAGAAGTACCAATCTTCAAACAATACGTGTCAACATTTTATGACAATCTGATGTTTAGTTCACAAGTTACAGTGGTTTGAGTGACGCTACTTTTGTAATTTTTAAAACAATGGAAAATCTGAATTTTGTGTGTCGATAAAGCATTGCTTTTTAATGGAAAAAATATGGTTCAAGCATAGCAATGGCTTGATAAGTGTTATTCGGACTCCATCGAGACAAATGGTAGAGAAGTGGTTTGCTGATTTTAAGTGCGGCCGTACGCTTTGGTAGCCCAAATTCGGCAGTTGTTCCAGAAAACATAAAAAAATCCATAAAATGGTTTTGGCCGATGGTAAATTGAAGTTGCGTGAGATAGCTGACATCTTAAAGATTCACCATTTTGCATGAACACTTGAGCATGAGAAAGCTCTGCCCGAAATGGGCGCAGTCGATCAAAAACACCAAAGCGTCCAGGATTAAGAGCACTGTTTGGAGCTGTTTCACCGCAATGAAAAAAATTTTTCATGCGGTATGAGACAATGGATGAAACAAGGATCCATCACTACATTCCAAAGTCAAATCGGCTGCGCTCTTACACCAAGACAATGCACCGTGTCACAAGTCCATTGCAAAAATGGCAAAAAGACCTAAAAATAATGTTTCAGGGAAAGAGATTTGGGTTCAACTCAAAGTGATTGCCGAAACTGAAGAACAAAAAATAAATCGTTCTACAAAAAGGCATCAAGATGTTAGGGAAATGTGTGTGGAAGAATGTATCACTCTTGAAGGAGACTATGTTAATGAGTAAAGCCGAATTTTGCCTAAAAGATTGTTGTTTTATCATCATCCTACGAACATACTGAGTGATGTGTTAAATAGATTTATGAACTTCGAGGATTTGCGGAGGATACAAAAACTTACTCAATATGGGGCGTGTGTTGATTCCTTAGGAAATTAAATTATTAAATGAGTCGTTTCCACATGACCAGATCTCCGGAATTACCAATTACTTAAGCCAATCGAAATGTAAACCAGCACTGATATAACGATTGTTTTCAAACTCACTCACCGCAAAATATCCAGCAAGATTGGCTCACAAAGTGCGTCAAAACACACATCGTTTCCTAAATCATAATTAAGATAAGCAATGACGACCTTTGGATAGGTGAGAAAAAACCGATTCACCTCTACGTTCCGTAAGAATTCAGAAGGACGCGTCATCCTGGAGAACGAAACTCATTATTTTTCTTTCCTGTAACATAATTAAGAATTACCCGAGAACCTTCAACGCTACCAGGAAGACTGTAATCCTCGAATACTAATGAGACGAAATTCGAGTAATTAAGTCGTCTGGGAAGGACACTCGCAGAGGATTTTCCGCCGCCGGTGTTGAAATTCAGGACCGCTTCTAATTGTCCTCATTGAAGGAGCAAATCTAATTGTCTAGTACGGGCATTTCGAATGAAAATGCCGCGCGCACACACACACACACGTGTCGGGATATACCGCCGACGTGCGAATAATCAAACTATAAATATTTATGGGCTAGCGACCATATTCGACCCTGAAAGCAACAGTAAATAATGATTAATAGACATGGCAGCAACATTAGTTAAGTTGCATAGCCAGCGTGAACGGTATATTTATTGTTTTTTTATCTTCCAGAATTTATGGTATCTTATCACACATTTATATTCGATGAAGTCAGCCCGGTTTTAGCTAGTATGAAGTCTTACTTGTTTGTTATTATTGTATAAGATAGGCGTTATTCTTGTTGGATTTTGTTTAGACATCGATAGAGGAGATGTCAATGAACCTCTTCCTTATTTTCATATCATAGAATACGTGACAAATATATTGTTATACAATGCGAGTAATAGTCTTGGAATGAGTAAATATTTGTTTCTCTAATACACGCCACGTAATTTGATTATGACCAGTGCGAATTTCATACTTGCCCTTGATCGCGTCACTTTTATTGATTCTATTCCAGCGTAAACATAGGCGCTTCGCAAGCTGTATGCACGAACGAGGAAGAAAGAGCAACAACCTGATTTTTCTGATCGAAAAGTGTACTATACAGGGACCAAAGACTCTTCTATCACATAGAAGTCTACATGAAAGAATTAATATTTAAAGGAGGCACACAAAATCCAAGCAAAATGGCCGTCAACCGCCACCCCTGACAGGAAGTAAATTTGAAAAATATTACTGACAAAACCGCCCAGTTTCCTGTAAGGCTTATTGTTGTTCGGGGAACCCCAGAGTGTGGAGAGCGAGGAATAAGGGCGAGCAATAATAAGTAGACTGGGCGAATATGCGGTATGATGAGTCATATGTCCCTTATCCTCTGCAATATATTACATTGTGAAAACGACAAAGGACACATCATACCGCATATTTGCCCAGTTAAATAATAAGCGATCAGTCGGTATACAGTCCTTTTCACAATTTACAGATTGAATTAAAACAGAAGAAAGTTCAAACAAATAAAACAAAATTTGTAACTCCATTGTGACTACATTTTCTCCTACTATAACAGGAACGTCAAAATTCATTTTTCTTTAATACCAAAGTTTCGCATGCAAGATTATGAGAACCACTGACCATACCTTCAAATACGATGTTTGTTACTTAGATGTAGAAACATAAACACTAGTAGTGTCCCGGGCCATATCTTTAGCAACCTCAAGTGGGATATTACGATAACACGCATCGAACGTAGTGTTCATTTAACTTCGAGGCTTTTAAGTCATAGTCACGTTAAGTAACTAAGCCAAGTAGAATGTTAACGTTTAAGTAGAATAGTGTAAAAAGAGTGAAGCGTATACAATTGAAAAGGTTGACAAAGTGGAATAGTTAGGAATAATATTGACAAGTAGAGGAGATAAGACAGAAGAGATGGGAAAACGGATTGCCAGAGAAGTAGGGCTGCAGGAATGCTAACAGGGATACTTCGAGCTAAAAACATATCTAGGGCTGCTAAATGCAGAATGTATCAAACAGTAATACAGCCAACAGTTACGTAAGCGTGTGAAAGGTAAATCATGAACAAGAAAGGGGAAGACAGCCTTAAAATATGGGAAAAAAGATCCTAAGGAAAATTTTCGGTTGGATGAAGAACACAAAAATGAAAAAGGCGGATAAACACGGAAATATACAACAGACCATCGATAATCCGTACATAAAAGGTACAATCAAAAGAAAAGGACGACCAAAAAAATGGGTACAGATCATTAAGGAAGACCTGATGATGGCTGGAGTAGAAGCATGGCAAGTGGAAGCCCAGGACAGAGTGAATTGGAGGAGGATAGTGAAGAAAGTGGAAGCCTAGGAGCATAAGGCCTATAGCGCTAGATATTATGTATATATTAAGTAGAATAAGCAATTTCAATTTTTTTTTTAGATTTATTGAGTTGTGACATGTGATTCAATGTGACACATATCTTGTGAAAATCCTGGTCCTTTCACAACTATGCATTGAATTAAAACCGAAGAAAGTTCATAACAAATAAGACAAAATTTGTAAGAGTAAATGTTTTCATAGTAAATTTTTGTTTCGCAAGAAACTTATTTTTACATCTACATAGAGTAAAACAGGGACGTATGTTTACTGTTTAGACAAAGAAATGTAAACGCAAGTAAAATTAGGTCAATATGTTAAGGAAGGGCAAGTAGATGTTTGGATACACCGTGTATATTTACTCCTAGGATCAACACGTCTAACGTCGAGTGCGTATCGTATCTCTTGCAATAAATACATCAGCGGTCCCAAAACTCACTTGCCCATTTTTTTTGTTTCAATTTTTTTATACTCATTAACTTACGTTTACCTCGTACGATTTTATAAACCAATTTTGAAAATAGTTGCGAAAATCCCTGTATCCACATTATGTACGTTAACGTTAAATAAACATATAGTTATTTATTACTAAATGTGTAGTTTTCTTACAATTCAGAAGCGAGATTTACCCCAACTGTGTTTTTTATGACAATTATAAGAAAAATTGCGACACAATACGCAAAATTATAGGCCGATCTACAAAGAAACGGAAAGGAAAAAGGCATTCGTCTTCCTCCAGTTCGAGTGAGTCGTTGTCACTTCTAGAAGGATAATTTTCCTTCTAGAAGGAAATTGCAAAGACGTACCTATGGCAAAAATGAAGTAGCAAAATAACACAACCAAGGTCGTTTGTTTCGGATGTGCGAGATACAGCGAAAATACCGGTATTCAATCCGAAGCAGATTGAAGGTCATGGTTGAGAATTGGGTGACCCGTCTCGATGAGATTATTCAAAACATACGGTGGGGGACGCGACCATTATCCGGATCGTAACAAGGAGATTACAAGGAACTGCTCGCAGATGGTAAGATGTCAAGACACTGTGACCAGTGAACGTAACGTGTGACCAGATTAATTAAACAGCTTCATAACCGCACCATTTTCAAGCAGGAAGGATGCTGCGAATTATGACTTATAATGCCAGAACATTGCAGGACGTTAGTGAGTAGGATTTTATCAAACGAAACTCAAATTAACCCAAAAGTCGTATGTTGTGGCGGTTACTAGGAGGAATGTTTCGAATTTTTAGGAATTTGACCCTAGTTCAATTACGTAAATCTTGTAAGTCACGCAACGGATCAGAGATAAGTGCTGATACATTTTTGGATGCGTAAATGTATCAAGCCATCCCGTGCAATATTGTTTACCATACTTCAGCTACCTTATTGATACAGACGTATTTTCGTACCGCTAATTTTGCAATCATGGAAGACGCGACTAAATCATAAAAAGCTGTAATTTCCTTTCTATTTAAAGAATCTGTTCAGGAATCCTTCCTATCGAATGGCGCATACCTGAAGATGAGCCTCTGCTTTACAGACCGGTCCGTCGAAAAAAGTAATGCCTACTGTATTCTGGGATTGTGAGGGGATTACTTGTACGGATTATGTATGGGAAGGTAGTCGAATTAATGCAGAATATTATTATAATCTTTTACAATAAACGACCTGGGACGTTTGTTACGTTTCTTTTTCTTCTTTTCTACGCGCGAACCTCGATATCTGTCGTTACACTTGTTGCTATTAATTAATTCTTGTTCGTGGCGCATTCTATGCGGTCGACATCCGTACGTTATCGATTACTTATCGATCTCCATTCTCACGGATAGAGGGAGCCTGCATGCCTGTTTTGGAGCGAAATTACTTTATGTTTTCGGTTTGACGTATTATTCGGGGACTTTCGGTGTAAGACCTTGGTGCAATTCAAACGTTGCTCCGCGAAGTGTTTTCCTCGAGTGATTATCGTTTGAAATCTGACACATTTGTGGATTTTATGGAAAAATACTTCTCGTTTCCGTTGCCTCATTTTGGGATTGGATCGCCGAACCGGTGAATAGTGTTGATTGAGGATCGGAAGAGCTGATTAATTCAATAGCAGTTGGAGCGCATTTTACATTCGTAGCCATTTTGTGTTTTACCCCGTTCTAACGATAAGAGGTTCACCTTATTCTTTTTGGTGATCGTATTCTTAGGTTTTTATGTTTCTTTAGGGGTTTTAGTCCTGGTCGTTTAATCTTGGCCGTTTTAATATTGGGATAGCGTAGTTTGATATCGTCGTACTCTTGGAATATTGTATTATTCGACCGAATCTTGGTTTCGAGTCATTTGGAGTCATCTTCTTGGAGAACGCTGTTATCTGGTCGACAAATCTGATCTACTGCTGTTCGATTGGACGTATTCCGCCATTCTATCGTATCTCGCTAGTGTTACGGCCCCCACCTCACCGCAGAGCTCCATGGGAACACTCAGCTAATATGCTATGTGGTATGAAGAGTTATATGTACTTTTCACAATGTAATATTATATTACAGAGGACAAAGGACAGATGACTCATCGTACCGCATATTTGCCCAATTTAGTTATTACAAGACAATAGTGACTCCTAGTGATTTTCATCTCTTCTCAAATTTAACAGAACCACTATGCGGTAAGGTAAAACATGCTATACAGGGTGCGGCGCTAAAATCCGGGGAAAATTCAATTTGAAATTCCCGCCGTTCTGTACTACTGGCAGATGTTGCAATTGGCGTCCAAATAGCTCGACGCATGTACTAAACCATAATAACCTGGAAGCAGTCGCAATGTTGAAACGAAGTGCGAAACCAACCACGATCCTGAGGATGTCCCCATTGTTACAAGAACGAAATTTCCAACGAATTTTCACGTCCTAGGTGTTGTTTTCAGTGCGAGTTATCACTCATGCCACCGTATTTCTTTAGCAAAGGAGAAAATGTCACAAAAGAAGTTTATTTACGTGTTCTGACAAATGTAATGAAGCCCTGGATAAAAACTGTGTCGTCTAGACTCTCACACATGTCATTTGATGCAAAATTGGTTGTCGGGCATGTTTTGGGCGACAGAATTCTGGCCTCCCAACAGCCTAGATTTGAATCCTTTGGACTTCAATGTATGAGACGTAGTGGGAAGGGTCACGAGCAATTCTAGACATCGAAACGTCGCACCAGTGAGATATGGACCGTAACACATTAAAGCGCGCCTATGCACACTTCAGATCGAGAATGGATCGTGAATGGTCATTGAAGCAAGTGGGGAAAACAATGTGATTAAACAAAATTGTAAACCTTTTCATTTTTGCAATAAAAAATATGTTTGAAAAAATGTATAATTTGTCCGGATTTTAGCGCCGCACCCTGTAAATAAGTGGATTGCAGAAAGTTCGGAAACGTTCTTTAAGACGCTTTAAACAAAAGAACAAAATTTACATTAGGATAAGCGTATTCAATTAAATGGAGATTATATTGAAAAAGTATATCGTAATTTTGATGAAAATGAATATAATAAATAATAATAAATTTCTAGAACTTTGGCAACATCCACCATATATTACTGGGCCCAGCAGAAAGAAAATAGCCCTCGTATGTACACACTATACATATGCACTGTTGTCTCAATAGGAAAAGATACTTTTAACACAAGCAAATGTAACTGATTGGTAGGAGGAATACCTTGGAAGACAATAACTTCGCTTTTACTGATCTTTTTTGGTATATTTTCGCAAAATTTTTGCAGTAGCCTTCGTAAATATGGACCGAGAGGTAATACTCCACCTTTGACATGCTCGCATATGGAGAGGATAGTATTATAAATAGAGTTGCTCAATTTGCGCCAATAGTACTACAACTATCTGAAACGACTGTACTGTACATTGAAACTGAATGTATAGTATTAAGCCATCTGTATTCGTATAGCGCAATATTACTGTTCTGGTACAGTCGTTTTAGATAGCTGTAGTACTATTGGTGCAAATTGAGTAACTCTATTTATAAATGAAGATGATAAAGATCCACGCAATTATTATATTTATTCTCTGCTCATCTCATACCACGACTTTTGATTTACACTGTACAACACCAGCAGAAACTAAACTCCAATTTAATCGAATTCTAACGAAAATTAAACTTAGACAGTCGCCTCCCTCGGTAACTTAATTAAATTATACTGGGAAAATCGCATTTAGACCTGACTAACCCAAAAGAATCGAGACACCTGTTCCCTTACATACATACATCAATGATGAAAAAGCAAATAAAAATAAACATATGCGTCGACCTACGAATATACGTAAAACAGGACCGCCTCGGTAATCCCCACCGAATAGAAATGATGGCAAAGTACGAATTGTTTAATTGTTTTTTTAATAATGAAACCAGGTATATGTATATATGTAATGTTATCTACCTAAATTGATAACGATATTAATATAAAATCTAGGTGCACATAAAACGGTTAGAATCCTCGGATGAACAAGGTTAAATACAAGATACATAAAGGTAGAAGAAATTTACGTTGGGAGCTTTCGGCGCCGCTTAGAAATTGTTACAATTAAAACGGTTTTAATTTGGAAGCTCGCCAAGATTTCGCCTCGACTTCCACGCAGAAAAACTTTCAAGTTTCGGCTAATTTTAACCGCAATTAATATCTTCTTGTTTTAATAACTGTAGCGCCTACACGACACGAACTATATTTCGTGTATTTCTGCAAAATCGAGATTTCCCGTAATAATACGATTAGAAACCTATTTATTCTTACCGAAATATCCTAAAATTCGTTATTTACTTACAATTTAAAGTTTTGTCAACCGTTTAATTCACCACAATTAAACAATCTTCACTGACAAACGATTTTTTGGCGAAAAGCAAGAGAAAATCGGCTTTTCTTCGCGAAAAGGTGGCGTGTGAATGTGTTAAAGACGTTGACACTAACCTTTTGCACGAGCACGTAAATACATAAAATCTTCACGGATAATTTAATGTTGATACAGGAGAGAACGAACACCAAACACGGTACAAGCAACCATTTTTCTTGTATCAAACTGACAAACTGAAGCCAACATGTGTTATTAAAAAATTTGTTGCCAGGTTTGGGAAAATTCCCTGGGATTTTGTAAAGTATTTTGTGTTGGTCAAACTGTAGCGGGAAATTAAAATGTATGAAATTAGAGAGGGACATTCCCGTTGGATATGCAGCCGAATCTACGCGGGCGTATACAATGCTTCGACAAAGTGGTGAATAAATTCCTTAAAAATTCAATGATATACACCTGGAAAAAATATTTGCAACAGTCTATTTTATTTTTGTTAGCTCATTTTTGGAAATTGAATATGTGGTAATCCATGCAGGATGTATGATGTCATCAATGTATTTTTTAATACCAAACCCCATTTTTTATTATGAAATATAAAAGAGCACTTTCTTATTATTATTTAGGTTTGATAAGAGTGGATGACGTCTTATCATTAAGTAGTGTAAACCGGACTGATGCCCTTAGTTCTTCGAATTTTAACGTCGCGCCTTGCACTAAAGTGGAGACAAAGACCGGTTTACACTACTTAATGATAATATGTCATCCACTCTTTATCAAATCTTAATTATTATACAGGTGTCCCATGACATGATTCCCACAGCTTAAAGACATGTTACTAATGCAATTTCAAATTAAAAGTCTACTGAACATATGCTTAAAATTCTATCGTAACTGACAATGAGCTACAAGCATTTGAAGTTTTAAATAACCCTAGTAAAGCCGGTATTACGCACCGCTGCATAAAAAGGAAACTTATTGAAAATCATATAAAAAAGTCGCTTTATTGAATTAGTTGTTTAAAATGTCCAGCCAGTCGCTGCATACATAGTCTAGCTCTTCTTAGAATTGAAGAGGTAGCTGTGTAACAGTCTCGGGATCAGTTCGAATAGTTTCTGCCGTATCCATAATCCTACCAACAAGTTGTTCTCGATTTTCAGGTTTTTCTACATAAACCAAATTATTCAATCTTCCCCATAAAACTAATCAAGGAGACTTAAGTCTGGTAACCTTGCTGGCCAAGCAACTGTCGAACCCCTCCCAATCCAACGATTCGTGTAATTTTGATTAAAAAAATCTGTTTGTCGTCTACCAAAATGTGGAGGTGCGCCATCGTACTGTACCCACATTCGTCGTCTTACATTAAAAGGCACGTCATCTAGTAATGCTGGAAGGTCATTTTCCTGGAAACATAATAAATGGTCGTGAGACATTCGTCGAAGTTTGAGCGTCAACCACATTAAGTATTGCTTCTTTTTGAGAAAGTTCTTGTTGCACGGTAAGTTCAGAAGTAGCTGCTTGTAGCTTGCCTGTTTCTCTTAACCTTCCTATACTCACGTCAACATGAAAGACGTATACTATAGTATATAAGTCGGTCTCACAGACCGTATGCGTGAGTATAGGAAGGTTAAACATCGATGGAGATTGCTAAAAACAGTTTTACCCGGTGTTTTGCAACCATTCATCGACCAGTGATAGCCGGTGTTTCTTCAGGTTCTATGACCGATCGAGCGAGTCAAACAGAGCTCTGTGCTGTCAGGTCGTAGGTGACCACTGACGTTATCATTCAAGTAGGGAAAGATGGGCGATTAATAAACCGCCTCCCGTCGGTGGCGCCACCTGGTGGTTAGGTTTGGCACAATGACGCCACCTGGTGGCGAGGTTTGAAACCAATGTAGTGGTGCGGCCTGATGGCGAAGTTGGAAACTAATGCAGTGGTAACCTACAACATCTTTATTGTGATGTAGGTTTTCTGCAGTTTCCCTACATTTTAAGGCGAATGCCACAACATAATCGATAAGACAGCTGCAGACGCAATCAGTTGTTAAATTCAAATCTATCCCAAATTGTGTGCTATAGAATAAAAATCCTATATAACTTCTATTAGCGAGAGTGTCCTTTGTCCAAAATATGTCGGGCAACGCTTCATTTTTCAGGCCTGTTGAACCGAAAACGGACAATGTGATCCTTATACCGGGTTAGAATTGATCGCTTTGCTTGACCATTGTATTTTATTCCACATTCCTGACAACCGATTTCGTAGATACCTGATATTTATTTCACCTTTGTCCTTGGCGTTTTCTCAAGAGATTACATAATGAATTTACTAATTGATACTGAATACTAATTTATATGCAATCTGTAAATTGAATTTTTTTTTAACTTTAGGAAAGCCCTTAAATACAATGATGGAATGATAATTTAACAACTTTTTTTTCGATTAAAACACCCAAACCCAAACAGATTGGTAATCTGTTAGGTCCTTGAGAAACATAATTATGAAATTGCCTTTACGGTATCTAAAAAGACAAGACTAATATCGGTAGGGGCGACTATAAACTAGATTTTGTTGTTTATATTTTTATGACTGGTCTCTAAATTGCTTATAAGATGCACAGAAATAAAGTTGAAAAATGGATGGAAGAAGTGAAGGGTGCGGCAACAAAAATAGGAGCCAAGTGGAAAGGTGTAATAAAGCTGGCAAAGGAGAGACAAAACGTGGAAAGAAATGTGGAAAACTAAACTCGAAACCTGCATAAAAACGTAAAAGAAGTGATATTTCAAGAATGTTGCTACCACGCTTACCCAAAATTTTAAAACAAACACTTCATAAATAGAAAAGAAAAATTTATTGCGAGGTAAGAAAGAAACTAAAATAAATATTCTTCCACAGATACGGAAATATCACAGTGATACTATTATACCTGTATATTTTTCGAAATGTACATGATTTTTATGTATTAGGACAAAGAAACCTTATCAATTCCTCCTGTTTTGCGAATTTGACCTGCTATTTATCGTCAAAGTTTCTTCTAAACTATCGAAAAATTCGTCAGTACTGTCGGCAGCACTGGTACTTCCGGGAGTCGCTCGATTTAAAGGTATATCGGTAGCATTATGGTCCTGTAGATTGCGTTCTTCCATATCATCCGTCGGCAATTGAACCACTCCAGAGTCCGAACTCGTGTAACCGGCTTCAGCCTCATGGTGACTGCTCGAAGAGTCGGACGTCGACTCTTCCTCGTCGATTTCGACTTCTATAATGGACGGATGTACACCTTTAAATAAATGGGGCTATTTATATTTTCCTGGTCACACAAGAATTGTATTTACGTTGGAATTTTCTCTTTTGAGAGGAAAATCAGAGAGTTTTTACAGACGTTATGTGGATGACTGTTTTTGTTCCGTAAGAAAGGATAGTATTGATGGGATATTAGATTCATTTAATAGATTAAAATTTACATATGAGAGGGAATCTAATAACTCATTGAATTTCCTGAACGTGATAGTCATGCATAATAACGGCATTGCGAAAACAAATTGGCATATAAAGTCTACCAATACAGGAAGACATTTAAATTATTTTTCAGAAACATCAAAATTACATAAAATTAATGTAGTTACCGGTTTATTTGATCAAGCAGTTAGATTAGCTAATCCTGAATTTAGGGAAAAGAATTTAAACAAAGTTAAAGAAATCTTAGATAAAAATAATTATCCAAATAGTTTTTATGAAAAAATAATAAAAAATAGAATTAACAAATTATACAATAGAGGAATTAAAAATAATAACAATAAATGTTATAACGCTATTCCTTATAAAAAAGGTTTAAGCGAAAAATAAAAAAGAATTTTATAAAAACAACATAAACATTACTTTCATTCCAAATTCTAGTAACAGATCTCTTTTTACTAATACTAAATCTAAAATAATTAAACAAAATCAGGGTAATGTAGTTTATAAAATAAATAAATAATAAAATAATAAAAATAGACTGTGATGGTTGTTACATCGGTCAGACGAAACAATATTTAAAGAAAAGGTTGTATAGCCATAAGTATTCTTTAAATAATGATTTTGGTGCAATGACAAAGCTGTAACAAAGCATTACAAAGATCTTGGGCATTACTTTGATTTTGAAAACACAATTATATTAAAAACAGAGAATAATTATAAAAAGACTAATATATGAAATGATAAATATACAGAAAGATACTAAAACTATTAATTTCAGGACCGATATTCGAAATTTAAGTAATGTATATAGCAATTTGTATAAAATGACATTTGCATTTCTTAAGAAGGAAACCTTTGGCTAGGTTTTTAAATTTGGGTTTTCCCTAGTCCTTGAACAGAATTGTTAAGGTTTCGACAAAGATTTTTTGATATAAGGTTTTACTTAATTTGCATGTATATTTACACATTAATTTAGTTTTTATAATTTATATATGTATATAAAAGTTGGTTACACATCCTCTATATCAAGAAATCCTAGTCATTAGTTATTTTGTTGATAGTTCCCAAATAAAAAACAAATGTTTGTTTATATATTTATCTAGTTATATTTTCACTGAAGAAGGTGTTCCGAAAACGTTTGTAAACGTTCTGAAAATATAACTATCGTTCAAACCAGCCTTGTTTTTTGACCTATTAGTGGTAGAGATCTATCATATAAGATAAGTATAAAAGGTCACGAAATATATATATACATTTAATTATCTTAAGGATGATCTTTGCTATATCTCAGCTTTAAAACTAACTCTAAAGATCTCAAGGTCATAGTAATGAAGTCTGGGGTGGAGGGGAGAACAATATTGCTGAGGTGCCCCTTGGGAATCGGAAACGCTGTTTTGTAAATATCAATATCGTTTAGGTGTCCTTCGGGTGGAGGTCGAAATATAGTTTTTGCCTGTTCGTCGTATTTCTAAACGACCATGCTTT
The DNA here is from genome assembly GCA_038088585.1 of Chrysina gloriosa. Classification (NCBI taxonomy): domain Eukaryota; kingdom Metazoa; phylum Arthropoda; class Insecta; order Coleoptera; family Scarabaeidae; genus Chrysina; species Chrysina gloriosa. The sequence goes on along the minus strand of CM076093.1, from coordinate 19,327,071 downwards.
GTTATTTAGGTGCAGAGATAGAAAAAGAGGCGTGCGACAAAGACGGTGTACTTACTTCCCGAGGAGGTACAGCCTAAAGGCCGATGGACACTAACTAGAAATTCTTGACAAGTAACTTGTAAAGAATTCTTTCAAAGTCCGTGGACATAGCCAACTCGTTATTTGAATTTACTTCACGCAGTGTAACCAACCTCTAAAATCTATGACATTTAAATTGTTTGACCTCAAAGTGGGAAATTGTCACTTAAAGTACCATGAAACTAGACTTGACTAGACTGAACCACTATTTCAACGTTGTTGTTTGAGTTGCCAACCGGTCTTTTCTCAAATGCGCATGTGCATCTTGTAGCTTATATAAATCCTTCTAAAGAAAATGCAACATATACCAGTTTTCCTGGCAAAATTTTAAGGTAAAAGTCGGAGTTCTCCCCTCACCCTGTAACGCGTGTATTATGAGAGAGAAAGAAAACTTATACAAGAATTTCTTGTTAGTGTCCATCGGCCTTAAGGTAAGATTGCATTGTACTCGATGTTCACACGATCAGAACCGCAAGGTAAGTGAGGTGCGCTGTGGAAACTTACATTTTGCACCTGACCTTGAAGTGCGTTCTTATATTTGACTCACTGTACATTAAAATTCTCAACTCAAATTTCAAAAATCTCAAGCTTATATCGAAAACGAGTTTCAACGGGTGCATCAACTCCCTTCCATTTCGGTTACGTTAAGAATGCAGTGTTAGAATAGATAGGGCTATAAAATTCTTAGATCTAATTAGCTAATAACAAGGCTCGAATTACAAACAGCGCAGTGTATCTCACATGACGCTTGGTGTAAAATAATCGGAGGAGTTTATCCTATTTTGATTGTACATCGATTCAGAGCGCCGCCTACAGCATTCTTAATATGAACCCAGTATAGATAAATGCCTTGCTCCTTTCCGTGTAGGTTTGGTGGCGGACCATTCATCAATAGTAGGGACGATTTCCCCACCATGTCCCTAACATTACCTCGTTCTAGTTACAGTAAAACCTCGTTTATCATAAGGCTGCGACTCCTCCTCCAACCCCCACTCCGTGTGGTCATGTGACCAGCCGAGCCAAAGGCAGGAGAGGCGCGAAGAGTAAAAATTTGAAATTAACCTTCAATATAATTCAGTCTAAACGTAAGATGAAGTATAATACTCGGAAAAAAATGTGTATTGAATAAAAATGATATCAAACATAATATGCACGCCCAAAAATCAAATTATTAGAAGAAAATTAATATTATATATTTAATCATTACTAAAATGCATATTATATGGAATAATCTCTCAAATTTGGGCATTTTCGTACAATCTAATATTTTTTGGCTTATCACTGCCTATCATTTATGGTTTATACGTACATATGAAAAACAGATTTTATTGACAAATTTTAGACAGTTTCAAATTAATCACTTCTAAAGGTATTTTTGTTTTTTTTTCTGATATCTGAAAAACTTGGAATTTCAATACATAACGCAAACTTTCAGAATCATCTATTTATATAAACATATGCAAAGGAAAACTATGGACTACGTAGATCTCTCTTTTCGGATAAGTTTTAGAAATTGTGCACACTAGACGTGAAATAGGTATTCATAAGTGGTAAAATATACGTATTTATTGTTTCCAATCATTCTACAGCATTCAATAAAAGAAATTCGAATCCGATCATATAACGTACAACCCGATTCCGTTTACAAGGTACTCAACAAGACGGCAATTATAACGTTTATTTGTCTACTCTACTATTTTTTGTTTTTTTCTCCTTGGTTTTCCATAATTTCTGCACGCTATTTATAAACTTGCAGAGGAAAGCTTCCGTTGTTTACGTACTTTGTTTTGCAAGAGGTTAATTTGACGGAGAATGGCACACGGCGCAATCACATAGGAGGCTACACACCAGCCAATCATCTAAGAGTCGTATAGACTCGCCCTTAGGCTAACGCATGGTAGTTGGGCAATGTTGTTTTACGATAAATGAGACGTTTGTGTTTCAAAGGACTTACGATAAACGAGGTTTTACTGTATAGCAATCAAAGCTAAAGCTCAAGTTTTTCTTTTAACAAACAAAAACAATTTAAACAATGCTTTACCTATACCATCACCTTGACAGTAGAAATGAGGCTCGTCGTGGGATTCCCCCTCTTCGACATTCGCTCCGAGCAGCTGCAACAACCAGTTAGGAAAAGGATCTGCGTTGTCGGGTAGCACTACAATCGGTAACGTTCAATAAAGATACACAGAAATATCTTAACTACTACAAACCTACAGTTTCTTCTTCGTTAGTCTGAGTCAAACCGATTAATATAGCGTTGCGATGATCGGCGGTTGGTGCTTGCGGAATGGGGAGTGGTGGTGCAGGAGGTATCTCGAATTCTTCCAACATATCAGTTTCAGAATTAGGATCGAAAAGCGCTTCCCTGCTCGCGTGATTCAATTCCTGATTTGTAGACTCGGATGTGGATTCTTTACAGCGTTTTTCATCGTTGTCGTTCCTATTACGATGGGGGCCAAGTAATGCTTCGGCGTTTCTTAGGATTTGTTCGATGATTTCATGCCCAATCGTATCGTTTGAAATCTCGACGTTGGATGGAGCTGGCGTGGTGATCTCGGAAATACACTCTGGTAGTTTAATTTTGAGATTTTCATTACTTAAGGAATCGGGATGGTTCTCATCAACTTCCGGGATGTTATTTAGTGTATTGTAGATAATACATTCGGTTAGAGCTTTGATATCTTCTTGGTCTTCGTCGGATTTTTTACTTTTCTTTTTCCTTTTCAAATCAGATGTGCTCGGTAAGGATGTGTCTTCGATTTTGGTTGGAAAACGTTTCAACGAGGAGGTGGTCACGACTTTTCCTTTAGCACTCGGTTTTATATTACTAGGCGGTGAGGTTTTCGGAGCTCGATTATTCTTGATATTTGATCCTTGGCTATGTGATGAATCATGTACCTTCAACTCGATGCTTTTTTGTAATATTTTCTGTCGTTATTATCGTTGTTATTGTTGGTGGTACTGTCACTTTTTCGTTTTTTCGATTCGCTTTCCCTACTGGTACTTTGCGACGAAACGTGAAAGTCTTTGTTTTTAACATTCGTTCCTTTTTGGGAGTTTTATCGATGCTATGAGATACACTAGGGGTTGGTAGTTTCGAATGGGAACTTGTCTGTCGTTTATTCGAATTACGATCCCATTTGACTTCATCTTTGGTTTCGATTGACTGGGATGCATTTGCTAAGGTACTGTGAAATTGCAACGTCATCTTCGGCTCTTCCGTGGTTGGATTGGAATCGTTTTTCACTTTAGTTTCTTCCGGTTTTTGTTCGCTATTTCCGACGACTTCATTGTTGATTTTCACCGACTGATTATATTCGGCTTCCCAATCCGATTCCTCTGCGGCTAGGTTCCAGTTTACTCCTTTGTCCTCGGAATTGTTTCCATCACTGCCCGGGGTGGAACTGCGATTTTCCATACTCAGGTAGTGTACGACACATAGACACTTTGTACTAGTGTTGGGGACGAGACATTCTTCTAGTTGAAAGTTTTCATTTTCCAATAGTTTCCTGAAAATAGGTAGAAGGTATGGGGTTGAGATTTTTTTTTATTGTTGTAACTTGAAATTTTGATGTCAGTGATGATGTTAATGTCAAATGAACGTCAAATAATTAGATGGCGCGTTTCTGAATATCCGAGTGTACCTTTTCAAAACTGACAGGTTTTATATATGTATGAAAGAATTTATAAATTGGGAGTTTACATGCCTAAAGTTGGATAATTTTTTTGTTTAACAAGTTAACTGCGAACTTTATTTTGGGTACCAAGGTACCAGTTGGTACTATCAAGCTAGGCCAAACTCCACTTTCAAAATATTTTGAACTTTGGCTTACTTTGTCTTTAAATATCACACATTCATTTGAGGATCAGAGAGAAGTATAACTATATTGGTTGGCTTATAGTTGTAGATATGATTACAAACACCAGAGTAATGTATGTCAGTTAACGTATTAAGACAGGAGACTACTTAAGAAAGGAAATAATTCACCTAACATAACAAACATCAGCTTAAAATTGGAATCTCATCATAACTGCAGTTTAGCAATCGATGCGCCCTGGTAAAATACCCTAATACGGTCCCCCGCATAGGAGTGTTGGGGGAGAGGAAGGAATTCTACTAATATATCACAATTACCTTAATTCAGAAACTGTCATTAGGGGACCTTCTTCATTCTCAACCAACTCTGACAAAGGGTACTCAATCCTTTCATTCTCTTCATTATAAAATCTACTTGCGGTATTAGCTGAATACAACTTATAATGAACCCCGTCCAGCATTTGTTCCCTGGGACTGCGGTTATCCACATGATAAGGATATTCAATCACATCAATTTTCTTATAGCACAAATTGTTGGTCCTATGCACTGCAGTATCATAATTTTGTATCTGCATGACATAACTGTAATATGTACAAATCCCTTGCGATTCAGTGAGATTCTCTAATTTTATCGCCTGTTTGGTCAGAATTTCACGGCAAGATCTTGGCACTTCGAACAGTTGTTCTTCATCCTCAGAATGTTTTAGAAATATTGCCATTTGAGTACAACATCCATATGATTCAGAACCTTCCGGTCCAGGTCCAATACCATCAAATTGTACAGTGTAATTAGGGAATCTCATAACTATATTTAGAGCCCTAAATAATAATTTTGTGTTATTATGATATTAAACTGTACTTTCACACTTACCATGATCGAAACTGTTCCCTGGTCCATTCGAATTTATGATCACGATGTCGATATTTTTTCTTATCAGGAAATAAGGCGTTGAATTCATAATTGGGTGTCGTAAATATAGCTAAGAACGGTTTGATATAATGGAAGACATTATATGGAAGCGCCTCTAAAGCATCAGGATATAAATGCTCTATTCTAAAAAGTAATGCATACAATTGCTTGATAAATCTAGTAAATACATACTGACAATTCAATAGCCACCACCGCATCAACCCCACAAGTTCTTGCGTCTGGCTGAGAGACACTTCCAGTTAACACGTACACCTTCAAGAGACTTGGTCTCCTCTTCAAATAATCAATGGTGAGGGGTTTTGCTTTAAACAAGTTATCCTCCAAGACTTCCTGGTCGATATCCACGCAGATAATTTCGTTAATATCGTGCAAGTGTTTGAGGTACTTGAAAAAGTTCAGTTCGGAACAACCAAAATCCACTACTTTCTTGATGCGAGACTTCCAATTCTCGTTTAAGAGAATTTGCTGTACTGCAACGTATCTTTGTTGATAAAGAGGAGGATTAAATCGTAAATCGAGGGAATCAGTTCGTAAGCAATTTGAATCTTTTGCGACCTCTTCCTGTATTAATTTATACCATTCAAATTGTCTGATCGCCTTGGCCGTACGATAGATTTTCCAAAAGTGATGCACGATGAAATACAACGAATGAACAATGATAATCATTTTTCATTTTAGATATTTCGTATAAAATGTAGAAATAAATTTCAAAACTTCAAACAACCGATAATTGACAGAAAAATAAAAATAAACACTGAACGCAGGTTAGCCAACCTAGAATTACTATGGAAATGAAATAGAACTGTTAGGACACAGGCGAAAATGTAAAAGGTATTATAATATTTAAAAAATTATTATTTATCTCCCATTATCTCCCCATTCCCAAAAATTAAAACTTCAAAAAAAAAAAAGGAGCAGCAGTGGTACGACTAAATATATCTTTCAGAAAATATTTTCAAATATGTGTTTCAAATTGGAATTTACACGAATTGAATTCCTTAAATTAAATCATAATATATATATATATAAGAGCTTCACCTTTCAGGACAAAATTCTAGCTTTGATACCAGGGGCGACTTGTGGTACCGTATATTCGAAGCTGCTGCGAAGATAACATTAGTTCGTATATACTCGTGTATCGACGGCAATTGCATGTTGATAAATGCCTGCGATATATGACTATATACGAACAACTGCTATCTTCGCTGCAGCGCCGAATATAAAGTAACACAAGTCGCCGCTATTTGGCCCTATGCAAGCAAACAGATCTAAATATGATTGAGGGATTTGAAATTATATCACATCGGTAAACTCCTCACCACACCATTATTCAATTAAATTCTGTGACACGTGTTTCGCTAGCACGAGGCAAGTATCCCTTACTTTCATTTACGGTCATTTCTATCTGCAAGTTAAATAAATGCATAAATTACGATAGTTTAGACGCTACAAGCGCTTGAAGTTTTCCCATTTCTGTCCTATATTGACCCTTACATTCGGTCAATTTTACGCGTTTTGCCCGAATTTCGGATGGCGTTTTCTCGAAATCTATGCGCTCCACTTTCGAACTAATATGTTCTACGTAATTACCGGTCCGACTAAGTATATTCTGACGCAAAATAACTTCGAAATTCAAACATTAATTTTTCGTCGAGTGGCGAAACTTCCGTTAAAAATCGATATTTTCATTTAGGGCTAAATTTGAAATTGCTCTGACTACTTTATTTATGGCTCGATCGCGATCGAATGGATCTTCCTATAAGCATATTTTGCCTAAGAATCGCATGAAACAATAACTAACACGCTATCTATAATAGTTTTCGCGCTATAGGGAAATTATGATAATTTTAGGTAAAACATTTTTTCAAACTTCAAAGTACCATATCTCCGGAACGGTAAGACCTAGGGATCTCCGGTTTATTGCATTTCAATCTGTTCCTCAAGTTATTTAAGCCTATCGAGATTGAACTCACTAGCGCTATCGGAAGTATGTCATCTCCAAAAACAAAATTTCTATGAGGTGCTTTTTGAAATTTTAATCAATTATTAATAGCCAGTGACATGGTATAACTACAGAAGTATGATCATTCGCATCTAACGATGACGCAACACAGTATAAGTGGTTAGATCCAGAATTAAACTGGTAAACCAATAAGCGTACAAAATTTATAGTTGTATGCAGTTGTGTGTAGTTGTTATGGTGTATTTTGTAATCACACTCAGGAGCCTTCAATTTAAAATTAACAACCTCTATTTAATTATTGTTCATATAACCTCTATATATTTATTGGTGACATCTATGAATAAAATATATAACAGTTGTATCAGTTATATCATGGCTGATTATGCGTTCTCTTGGCTCTGCTTCAGCCAGTGAACATGCAGTGAACCAGGTTTCTGCCATGATAGAAATACATTAGACTCCTAAGTTTACCAAAGTAGGATTTTCTTGCGCATTTACCAAAGCGCGTCATCACTTGCCTTTAGCTCTGGATGTTGCAATTAGAATTTTTCAAAGCGCGTGACCGCTAGATGCGCACGACTCGCACGAGCATACCTAATGTATTTCTATCATGGTTTCTGCCAGGTTCTATTATGGTTCCATTCTTTAAGGTTAAGTTACCTATGGGTTTGCGATGTTCAGAACATGGTTTCTAAAATTGAATTTGTAGTATTTTCACATGGTTTTGATCAAATAGGATAGGATACATTGGGACACTAAACATATGTTATTTTATTAACAAATAGGATGGACATTACATGTGTTGATGAAAACCGCAATAGTAGCAGCGAAATGGAGGACGAAATCTATAATTGTACAGATGATAAGCTATGCGTATACGAAACCGTAATTAGCGCAGGGTTTATTAACGAAAACCTACATGATACCGACAGCAAGCAAGGAAACATTTACAATTATGTTACTTCAATTGACGAAAATATAGTTGATCGGACAGCAGTAGGTTTCATTCATGAAAATCCATGTGATATGGAATGCAAGCAAGGAGTCAGTATAAAACACGAGAATGTAGATGATCTGACTATAGTAGTACCAGGAACTGAACTTATAAGTGGTACTATAGACAATAAGGTGTGTCATAAAACTGTAATTAGCGGGCAATACATAAAACCAGAACCAGGTGATATGAAAGATGAGCAAAGACTAATTCAGAATTACATGAGTCTAAAAGATGAGAAGATAGATGATATGACAGTAGTAGCACAAGAAACTGAACTCGTGACTGATTACATAGATAATAAGATTTGTGTATATGAAACTTTAAATAGTGGCAGATACATTAAAAAAGAATCAGGTGAGGGATATGGATAATATAATGTTTACAACAGTAAATGAACTTGAATTTAGGACTAATCTAAAAATAAACTATTTGATATATAACCTAATTCAATACAAATATGTAACCTAACCCTATACTATTTTTCCACATTATTTTTTAATTTTTCTTATTTATAGGTTGTGAAGAATGTGGCGAGGAATATGACTTATATTGCCTCAAATGTCCCATGTTGATCCGCATTTTTGATATCAACAATCCAAATGGGAAAGACATCACAGTTAGCTGGACACTGCCAAAAAATTTTGTAGATATTTCTGAAACCCCATTTGGTTTGGGTATAGTAGCTTTAAGAAGCATTCCTAAAGGGGTTGTGTTTGGACCATTTAAAGGTTTGAACTCTACTAAAGATGGGGCAGTATCAAAATGGAAATTAAAAAATAAAGAACTGGCTTACATAAAAGATCCCAGCTGGTTGAATTGGATGCAGTACATAAAGGTAGTAGATCAGAACTCTCACCAGAATTTAGTACCTTTTCAGTATAAAGGTCAATTGTATTATCGCAGTGAATGTCATATTAATGTAGGTGATGAATTGTTAGTATGCTGGGATAGCGATAGTAAAGAAAGTGATGACCAAGAAGTGAAAGATAGTTATTGGGAACCACAGGTTTGTGAATGCTTAGATGACCCATATGCATGTACCTTTTGTTGTGTTGGATATAAATCAATAAATCATTTAAAAGCACATAATTCTATGTGCATCGAGAAGAGAAACAAAAAGGATTTTTGTGGAGGTGTGTTTTTATAGTCAGTCATGTTTAGTATTGGAAATGATAGTAATGGCGATTGTTTTTGATTGTAGAAATTGTCCAGTGTGACATTTGCAAAATTTACTTGGACAAGAAAGAATACACAGATTACCATATGGGTCGATGCTCTAAAAGTAATGGAAAGTAAGTATGTACTTGGGTTGCTCTATATTGCCTGGATTCCTTTTTGTGTGACACATCATTTTTAATAACTCCCAAATGCTCTAAAGATGAGACTACAGGAAACCCTCCTATATCTAAACTTCTGATATCTGAAAGTGCTGGTTGGCATATTTTCTTTTATGACTCCGTTTCTGGGCAAACTCCCACTACCAGACGCCAAACTTCCCACATGCCTACTCAAGCAACAGCATGAAGTTAAATTTTCTTCTATCCAAAATGCCCTATACCCTGTTATTCCACATATGGGAGGCTCTATTGTAGTAGTAGGTAATAGAGGGGAGATACTTGAAGTACCAGCACAACGTTTTGTACTAACATGCTACTTAATTTCTAAGGTTGATTTTCTTTTCACACTCTGTTTGATGACTTGACTGCAGCTCTGCGCTTTGCAAGTTCCTATGACTGCAGCGAGCACATTCTAGTTTTTTTTGTTTCTTGTTAGTAACTGTTAGTGTTAATTATCATTTAACGTTCTTTGAGCTTAAGACCATGTTACATGTTCAACTAATTTATGCCAACTGAGTTGTGCATTTGTGCTTGCACAAGTGAATCGTTGCATTAGACAAGATTTAAATTAAAGCTAATCTCTCAATTTGGGATTAAGCGCGAGACAAATTTATACACTCACTTCGGCCCACTCGATATAACATTAACACGAATTTTACGTTTTTCTCTTATTAATTTATTACTACAGGTTTCATCTTACAGATGCAGGAGGGATGGTGAGGACCCTCTTCAATATCGCATCCATAATGGCAATAGGCGTTTCTCATGTACCCTATGTCCGTATAAAACAAATACTACTTTGAGTCTGAAACGACACATCGCCACTCATAATAACGATAGAGCTTTCGCATGCACCCTCTGTCCATATAAAACTGCGAGAAAGCCGGATTTGACACAACACATTGCTATTCATAATGGCGATAAACCTTACACGTGCACTCTCTGTCCATATAAAGCAACGTCAAAGTCGAATTTGACACGACACATTGTCATTCATAGTGGGGATAAACCTTTCGCGTGTACCCTCTGTCCATATAAAGCGGCGAGAAAGTCGGATCTGAAACAACACAGTATAGTTCATAATGACGATAAACCATTTGCGTGCACCCTCTGTCCGTATAAAGCAAAGAAAGCATTGGCTCTGAATCGACACATCGCGAATCATAATGACGATAAACCTTTCGCTTGCAGCCTCTGTCCGTATAAAACGACAAGAAACTCGGATTTGAAACAACACATTGCAGTTCATAATGACGATAAACCATTCGCGTGCACGCTCTGTCAATATAAAGCGGCGTCAAATTCGAATCTAAAACGACACATTAGAACTCATAACGACGATAAACCTTTCCCGTGCACTCGCTGTTCATATAAAGCGAAAACAAATGAGAATCTGAAACGACACGTCGTAAGTCATCATTAACGGCCGGACCGACGACAGACCCTATCGAACATGAATCACACGGCATCGCCCAGCTACAGTCGTTCAGCTTTAGCATGCTTATGCGTTGGTGATGGGGATACGCGTATCAGTTAGTACCACTTGCATGGTCGTTTATTTAACCTTCAACGTAAATCGTACGCTAGCAAAATGCAATTTTTCAGTGGCGTAGATGTGTATCAGGTGATACAAATGATATATGTATGTCACAGGACAGAACAGACAAAGGATTGCGCTCAGGAGTATATAAGTTGACATGTGTGTGCAATAGAATACATATAGGCCAAACAAGGTGAATTTTTGCATTCCGGTTATCTGAACATCAAAAAAAGCTTTGTAGATAAAAATCTGACTCTACATTTGCAAATCATTGTTTAGAAAATAACCATAATTTTAATAATAATTTTGATATACTTCGTGTCCGACGCCCTAGATGGGCAGAAGGATAAGGTGAAGGAAAAAGAAAACGATATACTTCATATTCAGAAAAAAAGGTAAAAAACCGAATCTTTTAGAGTCAATGGAAACTAATAGATCTAATAACTAGTTTTGAACGACCAAAAGGTATGTGTCACTCCCCCTCCTAGCACTAAATTTATAATTACCTGCGCGTTGTTGTATTGTATATAAGTAGTTGCTCTCGATCGTTGACCTTCAGTATTGATCTGCCTGATGAAGTCACAGTGTGATGAAACAATATTGTAGTGCTACTATAATAAATATTTTGAAACCTACAAAGTGTTTTGATTTCAATAAAGGTTAGATGTTCTTGAGGATTCATCACCTTCATTTTCCACTGTTGGATTTTGGGTTTTGAAATTCAAGGAAGTTCAGGATGTCCGAAAACGGCTACCACGCCAGAAATTGTAGAAAAAAACGATGATATGGTTTTGGCAGTTCGCCGAATAAAAGTGCGTGAAATTTGGGAAGCCGAGTAGTTCGTATATTACATAATGGATTTGGTTTTAAACAGCTTTCTGCAAGATCAGAGCAAAATGTAAGAGACGATTCGTGACCATGGATGAGACCTGAAATCGCTACACACCAGTAACAAAAATGCAATCAAAACGATGGATTGCAAGCGAAGAATCGGTTCCGAAGAAGGCAAAGGTAATTCACTCTGCTGCAAAAGATTATGGATGGCATCGGTTTTTGCGACGCAAAAGAAATTTTTCTAATTGGTTTTCTTGAAAACGGCAAGACTGTTAGTGAGCAACATTAGACAACACTTTTGGACAAATTGGAAGCAGCAATTCAGGATAAATACCCGGGAATGGTTAACAAAAAAGTTACTTCATCACAACAACGCGCTCTCTCACTCATGTGCAATTGTTCAGCAAAGATTGACAGAGTTAAAGTTCGATATCTTTTCGCATCCGATGGTAAATAAGTTGAATTTGAAGTAAATTCGAGTCTGAATAATAAGAGCGCCATCTGATGGGGGAAGACGCAAACATGTGTAAAAACTTCGTTCTCTTATCTTTGTTATGTAATATAATGAACTTCAAAACTATATAAAATAAATAAAAATGCCGTTACCAAACTCAAGAACCTTTAATTTAAAACTAATAACCTCTATTCATTTATTGTTCATCTATCTTGTTCTATGTATATTTCTATATCGATTCATACCTTGCTACTCCCATCCATATATTTATTAATGACATCTATGAATCAAATATAACATTTGTAACATGCTGATGTTCATATGTTCATATGGTTCTGGTTCCCACTGGTTCCTCAGCCAGCGAGCTAGGTTGTAGCGTTTTTACATGGTTTTGATCAAATAGGATATTAGCATGATATTAGTTAGGAGTGTTGAGACCAGTTGGGACACTAATCATATGTGATTTCATTAGCAAATAAGATGGACAGTACACGTGTTGATGGAAACCGTAATAGTAACAACGAAATGGAGGACGAAATCGATAATTGTATAGATGATAAAGTATGCGTATATGAAACCGTAATTAGCCTAGGATTAATTAACGAAAATCTGCATGATATACGTGAGGAAAATATTGTTGATCGGACAGCAGTAGGTTTCATTCATGAAAATCCATGTGATATGGAATGCAAGCAAGGAGTCAGTATAAAACACGAGAATATAGATGATCTGACTGCTGCTGACTGTTGTGCAGTAGTACCAGGAACTGATTCTATAGACAATAAGGTGTGTCTAAATAAAACTGCAATTAGCGGGCAATACATTAAACTAGAACCATGTGGTATGAAAGATGAGCAAGGAGTAATTCAGAATTATATCAGTCTAAAAGATGAGAAGGTAGGTGATATGACAGTAGTAGCGCAAGAAACTGAACTCACGACTGAATACATAGATAATAAGATATGTGTATATGAAACTTTAATTAGTGGAGGAAACACTAAAGAAGAATCAGGTTATACCGAAAATGAACAGGGTGATACCCACAATAATGTCAATATGTTAGGTGAGAATATAGTTTTAGTGTAATATAATGTTTATAGTAGTAGAAGTATTTGAATGTAGGAGTAATCTAAAAGTAAACTGTCTCAAAAATTACCTAACTGAATAGAAATACGTCAAATTTTTCTTATTTACAGGTTGCGAAGAATGTGGCCAGGTATACGATTTATATTGCCTCAAATGTCCCATGTTGATCCGCATTTTTGATACCAACAATCCAAATGGGAAAGACAACACAGTCAGGTGGACACTTCCCAAAAATTTTATAGATATTTGTGAAAACCCATGTGGTTTAGGTATAGTAGCTTTAAGAAGCATGCCTAAAGGGGTTGTGTTTGGACCATTTAAAGGTTTGGACTTGACTAAAGATGGTGCAGTATCAAAATGCAAATTAGAAAACAAAGAACTGGTGTACACAAAAGATTCCAGATGGTTGAATTGGATGCAGTACACAAAGGTGGTAGATCAAAACTCCAACCACAATTTAGTACCTTTTCAGTATGAAGGTCAATTGTATTATCGCAGTCAATGTCATATTAATGTGGGTGATGAATTGTTAGTATGCTGGGATAGCGATGTTAAAAAAAGTGTAGACCAGGAATTAGAAGATAGTTATGGGGAACCGCGGGTTTGTGAAAGTTTAGATGACTCATATGCATGCACTTTTTGTTGTGTAGGATATAAATCAATCAGTCATCTAAATGCACATAATTCTATATGCATTGAGAAAAGAAATAAAAAGGACTTTTGTGGAGGTGTGTTTTTATAGTCAGTCATATTTAGTATTGAAAACTAAAATGGTGATTGTTTTTGATTGTAGAGATTGTTCAGTGTCGCATTTGCAAAATTTACTTGGACAAGAAAGAGTACTCAGATTATCATATGTATCGATGCTATAAAGGTAATGGAAGGTAAGTATTCGCCTGGATTGTTCTCTATTAACTGGACGGCGGTCCCTACCCCACCATCTCAGATTTCAATGAAATTTTCTATAAATGTTCCTTATGATAGCTATGCCTATGTGGAGGTAAGATGATGTATGGCATTAAAGGATTTCTTTTAGTGCAATACATAATTTTTTACCGAGTCACAGTCTCTAAAGAGGAGCGTACAGGAAACCATTCCCTATCTAACCTTCTGATATATGAAAGTCCTGGTTGGCGTATTTTCTGGACAAACAACTCCCACTACCAGGTCTCTACTTAAGAAACAGCATAAAACTAAATTTACTTCTATGTGAAATGTCCTAAACCTCGTTATTCCAGATATGAGAGGTTCTGTTGTAGTAGTAGGTAATAGAGGGGAGATACCTGGAGTACCAGCACGACGTTTTGTACTTAACATAGTGCTTAATTTTCAAGCTTGATTTTCTTTTTGTATCCTGTTTGATAACTTGACTGCAGCTTAGTGCTTTGAAAGTTCCTGTGACTGCAGAGAGCACATTCTTGTTTTTTTTGTTTCTTTTTAGTAACTGACAGTGTTAATGATAATTTAACGTTCTTTGAGCTTATGGGGTTAGACCGGTGTGACCGGCCGAGAAAGTAGGTAATTTTCAAGTGTGAATTGCCAAAGAAATAAGAAAGCTGCACACTTGCAATTTGGTAGTTTAGTTAAGTACACTATGACGATATAAAATCTATAAAATTAAAAGGAAAATAATAATTTTAATACTATTTATTACCATGTTAGGAAAAGTAATTTTTTCGCAGCGTTTATTCGTGTCGTGATTCCGCTATAGTGGAACGTCGGAACCCAAAACAAAAAACATATTACTTAAATATATTGCATTCCCTAAGCATTGACCGAGCTTTTTCAAGGTTTATTGACATTTGACTGAAAAAAATTTGGTTTTGATTTTTGGCTGTATTGGGAATTAATTTGTTAATATTTTGGAAAATAACAATGATATTGTAAAAATCCTCGGTCAATGCTTAGAGAAAACTATAAGGATAATAGAAAACCAAACTTCAAGTTAATCCGTTGAGTAGACCCCGACAAACCTTCGCCACCAGTTTGAAAAACGCATTTAAACTTTTACAATACATTTTTTTATTATATAGTACAAACTCTTTTGTTTTTATGGTTAATCTCCCGTGCCAGCTTCCTAATAGTCATCTCCCTCATCGTCATTTCCGGCTTTACTCTATCACCTTAAAATACGACCTTTAGATGCCTTGAACGTAGGTGCCTCAGCGATCGTCGAAGTTCGTGCTTCGCAAAGACTTCGCGAATGCTTGCTGTAACCGGCCCGGTGACTATATTCATGGTATTCATTATAAATGTATATATATATATATTTCGTGACCTGTTTATACTTATCTTATATGATAGATCTCTACCACTAATAGGTCAATAAAACAAGGCTGGTTTGAACGATAGTTATATTTTCAGAACGTTTACAAACGTTTTCGGAACACCTTCGTCAGTGAAAATATAACTAGATAAATATATAAACAAACTTTTGTTTTTTATTTGGGACTATCAACAGTCCTTGAACAGAATTGTTAAGGTTTGACAAAGATTTCTTGATATAGAGGATGTGTAACCAACTTTGCATATATATATATAAATTATAAAAACTAAATTTATAATTTATATATATACATGCAAATTAAGTAAAACCTCTATATCAAAAAATCTTTGTCCAAACCTTAACAATTCTGTTCAAGGACTGTTGATAGTCCCAAATAAAAAACAAAAGTTTGTTTATATATTTATCTAGTTATATTTTCACTGACGAAGGTGTTCCGAAAACGTTTGTAAACGTTCTGAAAATATAACTATCGTTCAAACCAGCCTTGTTTTATTGACCTATTAGTGGTAGAGATCTATCATATAAGATAGGTATTCATTATTAAAAGAATGCTTGAAAAACCATTATTGAATATACTGTTGGCCATATTGACAGCAGTTTTAACGCATGTGACACTATTAACTGCTATTTTTGGAGCGAAGATTCAAATTAACGCGTTCAGACTCTCGTTCGAATTTTGAGTGTAAGCACCTAAACAGTGCCCTAACAAATCATTGTTGCTAGGTGTCTTGTAGATAGGCGTAATTGCCTCTATAACATTAGGATGAAGAGCAGATTTCTGAGTGTATTCTCTTAATTTATTTGTCGCCTTTGCTACTTGCCAGGACCAAGAACTGCCCGGGCAGACAGTTTTCACGTTGGGGTTTAACGTCAGTTAATGATTTGTGCTGTAACGTTGGCCATGCTGCAGTTTGCATTTCTTCTATTGAATTATGTCTCCTAATCAAGTCACTCAAGCCCACAACAGACACGTATTGGGCGCACGGCTAATCTCGAGCGGCCGGCGCGCGAGTACGAGTCTGTTGTAGGCTCTATAACTCAGAAACTAATTAGAATTTATACTTGGGACCTTTAGATCCATATTCTACAGGCTTCAAACTATATTTTAAAGAAAAAATTTTTTTTTTTTAGATTTTTTGAAAATTTTACACCGGTCTAACCCCTTAAGACCAGTTTACATCTTAAAGCATTTATGCCAACTGGTTTGTGCATTTGTGCTTGCACAAGTAAATTGTTGCATTAAACAAGTTTTAAATTAAAGCCAATCTCCCAATTTGGAATTAAGTACGGAGCAAATTCTATACACTCATTTTCGCTTACTCGATATAACATTAATAAGAATTTTACGTTTTGCTCTTATTAATTTATTACTACAAATTTCATCTTACAGATGCGTATTCAATTCGCGGCGCAGGAGGAATCGTGGAGGCCCTCTTCGATATCGCATCCATAATGGCGATAGACATTTCTCGTGTGCCCTGTGTCCATATAAAGCAACGACAAAAGCTATTTTGAGAAAGCATGTTACCGTTCATAGCGACAATAGACCATTCCCGTGTGCTCTCTGTTCGTATAAAGCAAATACTAATTTGAGTCTGAAACGACACATCGCCACTCATAATAAGGATAGACCTTTCGCGTGCACACTGTGTCTGTATAAAACGACGAGAAAATCGATTCTGAAACAACACATCGCCATTCATAAGGGCGATAAACCATTTGCGTGCACCCTCTGTCCATATAAGGCGATGACAAAGTCGATTCTAAAACAACATGTTGCCATTCATACCAACGATAGACCTTTCGGGTGCACTCTCTGTTCGTATAAGGCGCCGACCAAGTCGATTCTGAAACAACACATTACCATTCATACCAAAGATAGACCTTTGGCCTGCACCCTCTGTCAGTATAAGGCGACGACAGAGTCGTTTCTGAAACAACACATCGCTATTCATAACGGTGATCGACCTTTCGCGTGCACCCTCTGTTCGTATAAGACGACGACAAATGGGAATCTGAAACAACATATCGCGACTCATAACGGTGATAAACCTTTTGCGTGTACTCTTTGTTTGTATAAAGGGACAACGAAGTCGTTACTGAAACAACACCTCGCCATTCATAACGACAATAGACCTTTCGCGTGCATCCTATGTCCGTATAACACAACAAGAAAGTCGGATCTGAGACAACACATTGCCATTCATAAGGACGATAGACCTTACGCGTGCACTCTCTGTCCGTACAAAGCGAAGAAAACATGGACTCTGAAACAACACATCGCCAGTCATAAGAACGATAAACGTTTCGCTTGCACCGTCTGTACGTATAAAACGACGACAAGTTCGAATCTAAAACGACACATTATCACTCATGACGACGATAACCTTCTCTCGTGTACTCTTTGTGCGTATAAAGCGAAGACAGTGTCGTTTCTGAAACAACATATCGCCATTCATAAGGGCGATAGACCTTTCGCATGCACAATCTGTCCATACAAAACGGCGAGAAAGACGGATCTGAAACAACACATCGCTGTTCATAATGGCGATAAACCTTATGCGTGCAGCCTCTGTCCGTATAAAGCAGCGTCAAAGTCGAATCTGACACGACACATTACCATTCATAGCGGGGATAAACCTTTCGCATGCACCCTCTGTCCATATAAAACGGCGAGAAAGTCAGATCTGAAACAACACATTGTCGTTCATAACAACGACAAACCTTACGCGTGCACCCTCTGTCCGTTTAAAGCAAAGAAAGCGTGGAGTCTGAATCAACACATCGCCAATCATAATAGCGATAAACCTTTTGCGTGCACCCATTGCCCGTATAAAACGACAACAAAGTCGATTCTAAAAGTACACATTGCTATTCATAGCAACGACAAACCTTTCGCGTGCACCCTCTGTTCGTATAAAACGACGAGGAAGGCGGATCTGAAAAAACACATTTCCGTTCATAACGATGATAAACCATTTGCGTGCACCCTCTGTCTATATAAGGCGGCGTCAAGTTCGTATCTGAAACGACATATTAGAACTCATAACGACGATAAACCGTTCGCCTGCACTCTCTGCTCATATAAAGCGAAAACAAATGCGAATCTGCAACGACACGTCGTCAGCCATAATTGAGGATATACTTCGATGATAAATATTTTGTATTCCTACGGCATGTACCCGTAGCTATTTAAGTATATATTATACCGTACGAGACACGCAAGAAATAATCACAAGGAGGCAAAGAAACTAGAAATAAAACGCTTGCATGTTTCTAAAGTAAAGGCAGAGAAACCATTTATCAAATCTGACGATTAAAGGCTGTTTTACAGTGGCATAAATGGAATGTGATGAGAACGACACCAACGCATAACAATGAACTACGAGTTGTCTGAAAATCGTCGATGTACAAACTTTCATTGAAATGCAGGGAAGTATACTTTTCAACTGATTCAACATCTGTTCACTTTTCTATATCTATGTACACAACTTTTGTGTTTTTTGTTTACCTGCGGCATGTACCCGTACATGTTTAAGTACATATTATACCGTATGTAACAATTTTTATCTAGGATTTTTACTTTGCCATCCAAACTTATTGCAAGATATACTAATGGAAGCCGGAAATGACTCAATTCTGTGCTGAATATTGAACGAAGAAAAACGTTTTAATAATCCCCTAGGAAAATAGCGCGCCTGTGTATTCGACGAAATGGCAATTGTATGAAATGTAGCATATAGTTGGAAATAGATATGATTGAGGGGATTTGAAAATTATTGTTACCGAACTACTAATTGGACTGCCAATCATGTACGAGGATGGCTTGAAAAATTTCCAACCTTAGCGTGAAGATGGCAACACTCATCAATAAAAGCTAGGGAATGTGATTGCAGAGCTATTGACAGGTACCACAGAATAGAGAGAAGCGACAAAGTTAGAAAATCTTGTGGTAAATTCTGTCGGCGCATGGCCGGGAACCATGTTTTAAATACGACGATAGTGTTATATTTGACTAGCTTCATTAATGTTATTATTCTGGGATGGTGTGTGCATATTAAAATTAAAATATACGATTATTGTTGTGTATCACTGATTTAACTTTTTAGCAAATACTATTTTTTTACCATATCCAAATCTCTAATCTTTTTCAATTAATACGAACAAATCTGCATCTTTCGTTTTTCTTTTAAATGGCATTAGCTAACTTCTGAGTTATTTCGAGAACATTCAAATCGACCACATAAACATCAAAGCTGCCGACACGCATTGTCGCGTCTCTCTATTCTATGCAGGTACTCGCCAAAATTTCAGCCATTTTGGACGCGCAGTTGTTATTTGACAATCGTTTGAGTGAATCGATGTTTTTAGGAAAATGGAAAAATCGACGTTCGAGCCATCATTAGATATTTGTTTTTGAAAGGCAATACGCCTACGCGAATTAAAGATGAGTTGGACGCTGTATACGGGGGCTCTGCACCATTATTTACCACCGTGAAATTTTGGCCAGCTGAATTTAAACGTGGCCGTACCAGCTTGGGAGGCGATAAACATTCGGGACGTCCAAAAACTGTAACCACTGACGATCACATCGCTAAAGTTCAGCAAATGGTGCTAAACGACCGTCGAATTAAAGTAAGATAGATAGCAGAGGTTATGAATATGTCCAAAGAACGTGTTTGTCACATATTGAATCAAGATTTAGGCATGCGAAAGCTGTCCGCGCGTTGGGTGCCGCGCTTGCTCACGTTAGATCAAAAACGTGTTTGTATGAACATTTCCAACGCTCTGTTGGCGCAGTTTAGGTGCAATAAATCAAAGTTTTGGTGGCGATTAATTACTGTAGATGAAACTGGGATACACCATTATACGCCCGAAACAAAAATACAGTCAAAACAGTGGACTGCGAAGTGGGAATCGGATCCAAAAAAGCAAACACTGTTTTTTTCCGGCTGGGAAAATGATGACGGCTGTTTTTTGGGATTGTCATATCTTAATCGATTATCAACAGGAAAGACCATACTACGCATCATTACTGGACAAGCTGAAGGCAGAAATTGAAGAAAAACTGTCACATTTGCAGAAAAAAATATTTCACCAAGACAATGCGCCATCTCACACCTCAGCGGTTAGCATGGCGAAAATCCAGGAATTACGGTTTGAACTGCTTATCCACTCTCATTACTCACCAGATCTAGCTCCAAGCGACTTCTTTTCGTTCCCTAATCTAAAAATTGCCGAGAGGCCGAGTACTATTTGAATGGGCTGAAGAGATGGGACCATCGCTGAGAGAAGTGTGTACACTTGCAAGAAGACTATGTAGAAAAATAAATTTTAGAAACAATGTCTTGTATCTTTGTTAGGTCGAAAATTTTTGCAGACCACCCTCGTACAGCTATTGTTTAATTAAATTCAATAATACATGTGTTGCTAGGAAGAGGTAAGCATCTTCAAACCGTTATTAACCGTTGCGTTTTTGGCGAGGCGACCGAAGAGGATCGCGCACATCTTACTCTTGTAAATAACTTAAGTAACGCAAAATATCTACTTCACGTGACGTGTCTAATCGCGGGACGTGATTTCTACAAACATGCAAAAATACATCTATTTTTACAATTCGTTGTTATTGTAGGTATTTGAAATTTATATATATTTCTACAATTCGTTATTATTTTGTGTTTAATTTTATTTAATAAATCGCCAAAAACGTCTCTCTATTGTCCAACTGCTAAGAAATTTTAATTAATCAGTAATAGACCGAACAAGGAACTAATATAACCTAAATAAAAATAAAGTAGAACAAATCCACAAATAAAAACATTAAATTAAAGAATATTAATCCAATAGTAACTTCATCTAATTAAAGAAACTACGTTACTATCGTTTCAGTAACTAGAATGATATGCAGATCCATGAAAGATACAATTTACTTCGTACCCTTAGCTGTAATTGTTAAATAATGACGTGAAAATAACTTATCTTAAATCAAATAAATTGTGCAAGATTAGATGCATTAGTTGTATATGTAGTTATTTATGGACAGAAAAACACTACTTCATTACACTACAACTTTGTTTTTATTGAAAAACGTGACTGCAGTTTCGTAAACACTGTCACATTGTCAAATTAGAAGTAACTTATCACTATGCTTAAACAACTATTTATATGCTTGATTCTTTCTACAAAAGTACTTAGAATAAGTGAAGCTTTGAGGACGCCATTAGGTATAATTGATCATTAAGTAAGATTAACTATATAGTGAGTACGGATTTCAACTAATTATATGATATTAAAAACTACTTAGAAAAAGGTCAAACAATGGTGACGTCATTAGTTCTGTTTGGTCGTTGAGAGGGGTTATCCCTTTATCCTTGCTGTGTTTGTAAATTTCTATTGATTTTAGTACATTGAGTTTGCTGCTTTTAGGCCTGTGTATAATATCTTTATGTTATTAGCTTCGGAAAACTTGTGTGTGTTTTGTCTGGTCTACTTAACAGTTATTGCATTCTTCACATTTTAACTTATAAACTCCTGATATTTGGTGTAGAAAGTTTCTGATGTGGTTTAAAGGCTACCTGGAGTTTTTAGATAGGATGTATGACAATTTATCTGAAATTGGTGGAGAGTATGTTAGGGTGGCGTACTTCTCTACTTTTTCTATTTTCGGCTAGATTAGTTGGATTGCCAGTTGCTTTGGTTTTATGTTAATTAGAGATCGAATCGTGTATTGGCTGAAACCATTACTTGCTGCAATGTTTTATGGTATGTAGTCCTGTTTTTCAAAATCCATTATTCATGGGGATCGTGACTACGTACTACCACCAGGTAACGGACCACTCAGTCACACATTTTTGTAGTTATTATTTTATACAGAAACAAGGAGAAGTTACTGATAATTCCGGTCGTTTACTATCCTTTGGGGTTATATATCCAATAGATCTGCTAAAACAACTATATTTTACACTTTTTGTTAGATATTTATAACTTCAATTGGGTCGATGTATGTACTTGATGTCCTACAGTACTTATCCAACATTAAATACCAACAATGATTTCAATAAAAAATTATAAAATTTTCACGTGTTATTTTATATTGCGAAATAGTTGGTTTGCAAACATTTTGGAAACTCGATCGTGACCTGCACAACTGGCGGCGTGACGTAGCACTAATATGGCTCATCCTGCGATCATGGTCAGAGACATGGTATAACTAGAAGGTATGGTCGTGTGCCCTGCCTTGCCCTACTTTGGAAAATTTTAATATAGTTATACAACTTAATACATAGTGAAATAAACAATCAACAACACACTATCCAAACTAGACCCAAAACTAATGGCGAGTGATGACTACAGTTGCTCGATTTGCGCCAATAGTACTACAACTATCTAAAACGATTGCACTAGAATTGCAACATTACGCTAACGAATCATAATAGTTTCAATGTATAGTATGAAGTATCTGTATTTGTATAGCGCAATCTTGCTTTTCAAGTACAGTCGTTTCAGATAGTTGTAGTACTATTGGCGCAAATTAAGCAATTGTAGTGATGATACGCATTGATAAATGCCCAAGAAAATTCTATTTTGGTAAATTAATGAGCATACCTAATGTACATTGTAGGATGGGAAAACCAGTTCTTTTAAAAGAACAGTTCCAACCGTTCTCGTTATTTTGAATTAACGGTTCCAATATAACAGGTCGTCGTTGTTTCGTATTCGACAGTTCTATTTAAAAACGCATCATAAAATCAATAAATTATATGTCATGCGTACATCGCCTTTGCTTGATTTGGTATATAGTTTGTCTTTTCCCGACGTTATACTTTTCCATCACTAGTTCTAACATCTTGGTGATTCCCCGAGTTATATGATTGTGTATTGATGATGTAACTGTATCCTACGTACATTAAGTTTTTCGTTAGAAGTTCCTATATAGTTTTCTTTTCTCACGATTCAACGCTAGTTTACACACATGGTGTAAAATAAATATAACAAAAACATTTAAGTCCGTTTTCATTGTGGACACATCCGTTTGCTACAATCCGTAGCTGATCCATCGAACAACAGCTTTATTGTTAGGAAATAGGAACAATCATCAAGTAATCACAATTCATTCATGCGGAACTTTCCCAGGCAAAATAATCATCATGGAGAAATATTTAATAGGAAAGAAGTCGATGATGTGCAATTTCTTCTTCAACCGCTTATGCTGGAGACCATCCGAAAGGAACCGTTCTTTGCCCAGCGAGATAACAGTTGCAACCGTTCTGGATCGAAAACGGTTCTAAAATAACAGATAGTTCAATAACGACCCATTACTTGCATTGTTGCACATATATAGTACTTGTGTGTAGTTTGGGGTGTAGTTCTTGTGTATTTTGTAATCAAACTCTGGGTATAGGTTCATATCCATGCTGCTCTCTTCTACAGTGCTCTATATATTTGTTAGTGACATCTATGAATAAAATATGTAACAATTGTATCATGGCTGATCCATATATTTCTTATCTATGGGCTGAGTTTCGTCCACAAAATACCATTAGAAGCATAGATGGAATACTCAATTAAATCAGATCCAATCACATCAGAAGTCTTGGGGTGATCTTGGATCATCTTGGACTGTGGTGTGGTTGTGGTTCAGTTGTTTTAATTGTTCTATGGTTCAGCCATGCTGATAACATGGTTTCTACAATTGAATTTGTAGTGATTTGTAACGTTTTGACCAAATAGGGTATTAGTTGGGACGTTGGGACATTAAACATGTGACTTTATTAACAAATGAGATGGACACTACACGTGTTGGTGGCAACCACAATAGTAACAGCGAAATGGAGGACGAAATCTATAATTGGACAGATGATAAGGTATGCGTGTATGAAACCGTAATTAGCGCAGGATTTATTAACGAAGACCTACATAACACTGACAACAAGCAAGGAATCATTCATAATTATTTTACTTTAAATGACGAAAATATAGTTGATGGGACAGTGGTAGGTTTCATTAATGGAAATCCATATGATAGGAAATACAAGCAAGGAAGCATTCATAATGGCCTCAGTGTAAAGGATGAGAATATAAATGATCTGACTCTAGTAGTACCAGGAACTGAACTTACAACTGATTGTATAGACGATAAGGTGTTTCTTAATGAAACTGTAATTAGCGAGGGCTACATTAAACAAGAACCATGTGGTACGAAAGATGAGCAGGGATGCATTCAGAATTATGTCGGTATAAAAGACAAGAATATTGATGATCTGACTGTAGTAGTACCAGAAACTGAAATTACAACTGATTATATAGACGATAAGGTGTTTCTTAATGAAACTGTAATTAGCAGGGGTTACATTAAGCAAGAACCGTGTGGTATGAAAGATGAGCAAGGAAGCATTCAGAATTATGTCGGTATAAAAGACAAGAATATTTTTGATCTGACTGTAATAGTACCAGAAACTGAACTTACAACTGATTGTATAGATGACAAAGTGTGTATAAATGAAACTGTAATTAGCGGGCGATACATTAAACAAGAGCCATGTGGTATGAAAGATGACCAAAGAGTCATTCAGAATTATGTCAGTGTGAAAGGGGAGAATATAGATGACGTGACAGTAGTAGTACACGAAACCAAACTCATGACTGATTATGTGGATAATAAGGCATGTGTATATGAAACCTTAATTAGTGGAGGATACATTAAAGAAGAACCATGTAATATGGAAAATAAGTCGGAGAATTTTCACAATGTCAATAAAAAAGGTGAGAATATAGATAACATGTTTGTAGTAGTAGAACTTGAACTTAGGACTAATATAAAAATCCACATTATCTTTGAATATTTCTTATTTACAGTTTGCAAAGAATGTGATGAGGAATATGATTTATATTGCCTCAAATGCCCCATGTTGATCCGTATTTTCGATAGCAATAATCCAAATAGGAGGAACAGCACAGTTAGGTGGACATTGCCAAAAAATGTTATAGATGTTTGTGAAACCCCATCTGGGGTGGGTATAGTAGCTTTAAGAAGCATTCCTAAAGGGGTTGTGTTTGGACCATTTCAAGGTTTGGACTTGACTAAGGATGAAACAGTATCAAAATGGAAATTAGAAAACAAAGAACTGGTTTATGGAAAAGATCCGAGGTGGTTGAATTGGATGCAATACATAAAGGTGGCAGATCAGAACTCCCACCAGAATTTGGTACCTTTTCAGTATGAAGGTCAATTGTATTATCGCAGTGAATGTCATATTAATGTGGGTGATGAATTGTTAGTATGCTGGGATAGTGATAGCAAAGAAAATGATCATCAAGAAATGGAAGATAGTTATTGTCAACCACAAGTGTGTGAAAGCTTAGATGACTCATATGCATGTACTTTTTGTTGTGTAGGATATAAATCAATAAGTCATCTAAAAGCACATAATTCTACATGCGGCGAGAAAAGAAATAAAAAGGACTTTTGTGGAGGTGTGTCTTTATAGTCAGTCATGTTTAGTATTGGAAATGATAGTAATGACGATTGTTTTTTATTGCAGAGATTGTTCAGTGTGATATTTGCAAAATTTACTTGGACAAGAAAGAATATACAGATTACCATGTGGATCGATGCTATAAAAGTAATGGAAAGTAAGTATGTACCTGGGTTGTTCTGTATTAACTGAACGACGGACCTCCACGACCTCAGATTTCAATGAAATTTTGCAGAAATATTCCTTATGATATGAAATAGCTAGGGAAAAGGGGAAGCAAGATGGTGTATCACACTAAAGGATTTCTTTTAGTGCTATACATCATTTTTGACCAAGATCCAAATGCTCTAAAGATAAGACCTTATATCTGAAATGCCCTGAGCCCCGTAGTAGTAGATAATAGAAGTGAGATATCTGGAGTATCACCACTACGTTTTGTACTTAACATACTGCTTAATCTTTAAGGTTGATTTTCATTTCGTACTCTGTTGACAGCTTGACTACGGCTAAGTGCTTTCATAGATCCTATGAGTGCAGCAAACACGTTTTTTTTTCTTTCGTTTTAGTAACTGACAGTGTTAATGATCGTTTAACGTTCTTTAAGTTTAAGGCCAATTTACAAGTTCAACTAATTTATGCCAAGTGGTTGTCTGCTCGCACAAGTGATTTGTTGTATAAAGACAAGACCTAAATGAAAATCAACCTACCTATCTTCCACTTACTCTATATAACAACACAAATGTTATATTTTGCTCTGCTTAATTTATTACTACAAGTTTCATTTTACAGATGCGTATTCAATTCGCGCAGCAGGACGAATCGTGAGGGCCCTCCTCGATATCGCATCCCTAATGGTGATAGACGTTTCTCATGTACCCTCTGTCCGTATAAAGCAACGACAAGATCTATTCTGAAAAAACATATTGCCGTTCATAGCGACGATAGGCCGTTCGCGTGTACCCTTTGTTCGTATAAAGCAAATACTAATATGATTCTGAAACGACACATCGCCTCTCATAGCGATAGACCTTTTCCGTGTACCCTGTGTCCGTATAAGGCGACAACAAAGGCGGGTTTGAATCGACACATTGCCAGTCATAACAACGATAGACCATTCGCGTGCACCCTCTGTCCATATAAGGCGATAACAAAGTTGATGTTGAAACAGCATATTGCCATTCATAACAACGATAGACCTTTCGCGTGCACTCTTTGTCCCTATAAGGCGACGACAAAGTCGATTTTGAAACAACATGTTGCCGTTCATAGCGTCGGTAGACATTTCGCATGCACCCTCTGTCCGTATAAGACGAAGACAGATTCGTATCTGAAACAACATATCGCCATGCATAACGGCGGTAGACCATTTGCGTGCACGCTGTGTTCGTATAAGGCGAAGACAAATGGGCATCTAAAAAACACATGACAACTCATAATCGTGATAAATCTTTTGCGTGCAATCTCTGTTTGTATAAAGGAGCGACAAAGTCGTTACTGAAAAAACACATCGCAACTCATAACGGTGGTAAAGCTTTTGCGTGCACTATCTGTTTGTATAAAGGGGCGACAAAGTCGTTACTGAAACAACACATTGTCATTCATAAGAATGATACACCTTTCGCGTGTACCCTTTGTCCGTATAAAGCGGCCACAAGTTCGAGTTTGAAACAACACGTTACCACTCATAACGCCGATACACTCGCGTGCACTTTCTGTCCGTATAAAGCAAAGGTAAAGTCGAATCTTAGACGACACATTGCCAATCATACCGGCGATAAACCTTTCGCGTGCACCATCTGTCCGTATAAAACAACGAGGAACGCTGACCTGAAAAAACATATTGCCGTTCATACTAACGATAGACCTCTTACGTGCACCCTCTGCCCATATAAAACGACGACAAACTCGAATCTGAAACAACACATTGCCATTCACAGCAAAGATAAGCCATTCGCGTGCAATCTGTGTCTGTATAAAACGTCGTTAAGTTCGAGACTGAAACGACACATTAGAACTCATAACGACGATAAACCTTTCTCGTGCACTCTCTGTTCATATAAAGCGAAAACAAATACGAATCTGAAACGACACGTCGTCAGTCATCATAATTGATAATATACTTCGATGATAAATATTTTGTATTCCTACGGCATGTACCCGTAGGTGTTTAAGTATATATTATACCTCACGAGACACGCAAGAAATAATCACCTGGAGGCGAAGAAACTAGAAATAAAACGCTTGCATGCTCCTAAAGTAAAGGCAGAGAAACCATTTATCAAATCTGACGATTAAAGGCTGTTTTACAGTGGCATAAATGGAATGTGATGAGAACGACACCAACGCATATCAATGGACTACGAGTTGTCAGAAAATCGTCGATGTACAAACTTCCACTGAAATGCAAGGAAGTATACGTTTCAACTGGTTCAACATCTGGTCACCTTATGTTTTATATCTATGTACACAACTTGAATTGGTTCAACATAGGGCACCAAGATATGTGTCATCAAAAATATGTAATCTTATGAGCTATTTTTGTAATGATTAACTGCCTGGGCAAACGGCGCTAACAGCGTACCATTACGAAATAAGTTACGACATCAGTTCTGTGTATGTATAAGCTGTAACGTACTTCGTAATTCTACGCTGTTCCCGCTGTTTGTCCAGACTAATAATTCGACAAGGTTTCGACAAACGAGTGCACGATAAGTTGTGTAAACCGCCTTGCATATAAGTGGGGACAAGCAGCGGAGGGACAGCGTCAGTCCGGTTTGCACTACTTAATGATAACTTATCATGCACTCATTTGTCGAACTTTAGTCAAGATTACACAGAAGTTATGTTCACTTACAACGTAAAATCTATTGAACTGATTCATTGTGATTCATACTTCTGATGACTATCTTCATGTATAAAGTATTGTTGGGGAGCTTTAAGTGTACTCCCCACATACTATATAATATTATAATAAACACACCTACAATTGTAGATATTTTTCCGTGGGCCCTCGTCTCTGGCGTATCTGGAACACTTTAAAGTTTGTTTCCTTAGAGAAGAGCATATTGCGTCATATGCGCAATGAACTGAATTTAGTGTTCGGTATGCGTTACCATGGCAACCGACTAGCGAAAGTCATTGAAACGTCACATTCCGCGCATATTTTCATGACTGTTAAGAAAACAAACTCTACCGTCACATATAAAACAATTATTACTTAACTTGTCAGTGCGTTTAAGAGATGTATGCAAATTGTATTGTCAAATTGACATGCACTTCATGTTGTTCCTGCAGATTATTTTGTTTTACATTGTTTGTGTTAAATTATAGCTTACTACCCAGTAAACATTTTTAAATTTCGCCGATAGTTGAAGTTGGTCGTTCCGGCAATAGTGGACATATTCGCCAATTTTTAAGCACAATGCATGCGACTATGTTCACTATTGCCGGAACTGCTAACTTAAACTACCCGCGAAATTTAAAAAAAATTTTATTGGGTAGTGCTTCTGCGTCGCGAATTTGTTTGTCCTATGTATAATATATCTTTAATTAAATGAATAAAAATAAATAAGTAGCATTTTCATTTATTTCAAATTCTTAAAATGTAACAAATAAAAGTTCAAAGGTTATATGGTTTTTAAACGATGGCGCCAAATAGCGCCTTTCTAAAATTGGTAAGGCGCTAATTTTGGTATGTGAATTATACATTGAGTTGGTCACTTTCAACTTCTTTTATATGGTGTTGGAAACGAAAATAACTGTGAACTACAGAGGTTCTAAATGATTGTCCTGTATAGATAAACCCTAATAGAGGTTACTTTCTTAATGGTTCGAAAGTCTACATTCAAAATCGATGGTGGCGGCCTTTTAAAACTACTGATTGACGGCAAATTGAATTACGAGGTATTAAACAAATTTATTTGTATTTAAAATAACTAACCAATACGAATTTTTGCAAGAATGATTGTTCCAAGTAGAATATTGTGAATTACAGTCGCTTCAACAACAAATTAAATTGTCCGCTGTCAAGCATTTAAATCTGTAAGTAAATAAGAAAACACCTGTATACATACCATGTATTTACAGCTTCTTTAAATTACTATTATTTGAACTTTATTTTAATATTTGTGTAAAGAACATTTTAAGAATTTTTTTTAATTTTTCAAATTCAATTTTTCTTATTCTAATTCTGTTAGCTCTTTTTCTTTAATAATCTCCAAATCTCATTTTTCTTTTTTTTGGTATGCTGCTCTTGCATACCTTAGGTTTAGTGGCACTTGAAACGGAATCAGTTTGTTTGTTTAATATGATATGTTTATATCATTCTATTAACGCTAATAAGTTTTTCTCCTTCAAGGAAGTTTCTTTTTCTTTCCCTTTTCCTGAAAGTTTCTGGATTCATATTAATATGATATTAATCTAAAAGACGTTTACACTTATATTTATTCGAACTGATATATAGTGTCGTATTACACAAAAATATTTTCTTAAAG
The DNA here is from genome assembly GCA_038088585.1 of Chrysina gloriosa. Taxonomy (NCBI): domain Eukaryota; kingdom Metazoa; phylum Arthropoda; class Insecta; order Coleoptera; family Scarabaeidae; genus Chrysina; species Chrysina gloriosa. Next base: position 19,296,776 of record CM076093.1, on the reverse strand, counting down.
AATGTGTATTGAAATTGTATAAAATGTACTTGATGTTTGCAAAATTAAATGTTTTTAATCGCACACTTCTGATAAGCATATGCAATTGCAACAGAAATATCATAGAAAAATAAGAAAAACAGCGTCCTGTAGTAGCAGCATTATGCATTAAAAAGGCTTAATCACACTTAAACGCATCTTATTCATTGAATAACTAACTGCGGTTGAAAACACGGTATTGAAACAGAAATTTACCTAAGTGGAGAATGAATTTTATTCATAGAATAACTATTTGTGGATTTATTCAGTGTTGGTGAAACCGGGCATAAGAAAATACAAAATTAGCCAAAACTTACTTATGACAGCACATTGCGCTTTGTATGTCATCAGCATCACTCATCAGTGTTTACAACATTTCTCATTCTTTTTTAGTAGAATATTATTAACTGTTTTTAAATAGTGATAAATAAACAAAAATACAAACGAATGTAATATTGCACATCTTTCCTGTGAGAACAAAATTTAAAAATATCTTTGTATATGTAATATAATTAATTTAAAAAACTGTATAAAATATTGTTTATTTTATTACCCTTACCACGCCTTTCGGAAATAATTCCAGATACGTATTCCACAACTAAGTTGCCATCCTCAGTGGAAAACGAACAGCACACAACGAGCACTGTACAACTCTAAAGCACTGCACAATGAACACCGGCGCGTACACACCAAAACACTAAACATCCTATCTTTTCCTAAACTAGGTTCAATACAAGAACGAGTTACCTTTTATGGAACTTGTAAGCGTGGGGAGTTGGCCAGTAGAACTTGGAAATTAGCGGAATGTTAGCTATTCCACAGGAACACTGTAGTATAGTAATACTCGAATGGTTAATTACCATTAGAAAATTCATCTTTTATTACAAGTCAATATATCAAAGTTTACAGTCAATGTTGGGATTATGGTTTTCAATTGTCATTCGGTTTACTTTGGGGTTCTATTTACACCTTTTCGATACCGCGCCCACCATCTTTTGAGCATTTTATTACCGTACGGGTGCTAGCTTCTTATTTTAACTCCAGCCAGAGACGTTTAATGGGAGAAACACATGCCACTAGAAATAAAATTAATACTTATTTTAAAATGCATATATTAATGGATAGAAAAGCATTGTAAACATTAAGACACATACATACAACACTTTTACATTACAAAAATTCATAAAAATTACTGGAAATAACCAAGGATACATCGACATTCAATACACTAGAACAACGATATGCCTGGATGAACTGGAGTCAAGGAGAATTAAAGTTTTCGTTTCGTGGACAACGAAGAAATAAAATAGTGTGGTCCTGGTTTCCAAAAATAAATAAAAAGTGTTTTTGTTTAACGACGAAGAAAAATTGACAAGATAGATAAGTCAATAAATAAGTCTATAAATATATTTCGAATAAAAGGGTTTTAAGAAGAAGTACCAGTGAATAAAAGAACCTCACCACACCCGAGACGAAAGAATTTAAGAAAAGGAAGAAGGAATTTAAGAGAGTAGAGATAGGAAGAATCATCATCGAATAAAAGAAACTGCACTCACACACACACAACACTAGGTAATTATCTTGATTTTATGTTAAATATTTCTCAAAATTTATAAATATAATTTGTTATAATTTATATTTTTTATATCATTAATTAAGAGCTAGGCCGGTGCAATTTTGTTTAAGAAATTAACTAAATTCTCAGTACAATATGCTTGTCGATTCACGTCAATTCTCTGATATACTACTCACTCCAGAATCTTGACGCTAACAGACTAATGGTCCAATATATGTTTCGTTATGATCTTTTTACTTAATTTTCTTTCATTTGTTTTATTATTTCCGTTTTTCTTTTACATCGGCGGTGCACGTTCTTTTAGATCATATTCGATGTAACTTCAGTTCACCAGACTTCATGTTACTTTTTCTCGATATTTATTCAATCTGTACCATTTCGCCGTGTCTTTGTTTCCACTCTTCCATATTTTTATGGTCCCTTTGATTATCCCATATCCATATCTCCCTTAATTTTATCGATTTTAGTGTTGCTCTTAATATTTATTTCTCCGCCGCTTTAAAATTTTCTTTAATTTTTTCAAATTTCAAATTGGTTTCAAATTTGTTTATGCGCAAAAAGTGTTTAGGTTAAGCTATTTGCTTCTTTATCATATTCATTTATGATATCGATATAAAGATTATCTACACGTCGATGACTCATAAAACCTACAAGAGCTTCTTTTCGGTCCGTATTTGATTTGTATTCAGAAGTACCTGAAGATGATTTCATGCATAGACTTCTGTTCCTGCTTGAAAATAGTTCAGATAACTAGGAATTACTTGAAGCAAGAAAACATTTGAAGCATTTCATTTTTAACCTTCCATAACTACGTATAAGCGCAACTTCCGATGCGTGTTCACATCAACACTATTGTTTATATTTCATTGCCGTTTCATACAAACATTATTTAAACCATTTGTAACAATAAATTGAATGATAAGTAATACATACGCATGTAGCGAGACAGTTAAAGCATATCGTAAACCGTATTACGATGCGAAGAAAAATTTACACTTACATTTGAGTTTGATAAAAATTTAAGTCAGTGACCTTGTCGATAGTACCTAATGAGGAATAACATTATCTATGGAGGAATTTGTTTAAATACGCAATTATCTGTCAGTCGATTGCCATGCTGTTGTATAATAAAGCTTTACTTGCGATTAGTATCATTTTAGTTTGGAGTTTAGCAAACTCCACCCACCAACATCATCGTCGGAAGAAGTCGAAGAACGATACTTTGTTTCTAGTCCATGTCGTAAGTCGATCACTTGACGTTTACTTTTTTAAATATTTTTCATTTATGAGATATTCACTTCTACTCGTTCATGTCTAGATATTCAGGCATGGAGAACGAACGCCTCAAAGATCATATCCAAAGGATACATATAGAAATAGCACGTACTACCCCTTTGGCTTTGGCGAATTGACGAACGTAAGTGGATATAAACCTACGTAGTAAAACAATTTGATTTCTTCGTCATTTTTCACAAATTCCAGAAAGGAAAGATGAGAATGTACAATTTGGGTTTATCTCTTCGAAAAAGATACGATAAGTTTCTAGGAACAATTTACAACCATTCAACCGTCGTGGCCACATCCTCGGCTTATGCGAGAACGCGGATGTCTTGCGAGTTGGTCACGGCTGGGATGTTTAGACCGAGCTCCGTTCAAAAATGGCATCCGGAATTGAATTGGCAACCTAGTTTATGCGATTATGTGGCGCCGGAAGATGATTACGTAAGTATATTTTCGTTTTCAGAAAAATTCGGAAATATACCCCGGATGTGTATCCTTACAACTGTACAAGGGTAATTCGTAAAGTAAGTTCCGTCTGGTCATTAAAAAAGACTAATATGTATGTACATGAAGAGGTTTTTACTATATACAACTTGAAGCTACTACTTTCAGTCATTTTTCTACATGGTTGATTGAGAGTAGATTGAGACCTTTTTATAGCGATGAACCTGCTTTTTAATGCCCTCTTTATAGAATTCCGCCACCTGGGAATTAAGCCATGCTGTAACACTGTCCTGAAAAAAAAAAAGGTAGTCGGTTCTGTAATTGTGAAGCGCCGATTTTCACGAATTTTCTCTTCGACATTATCCAAAAGTTCATCGGTCACAACAGTTGGTCTTCCACTCCGTTCTTCATCGTAGACATTAGTTCCTCCTTCTCGAAACATACGGTACCATGTTCTAACCACACTCATCACATTTTCACCATAAACAGAACAGAGTTCACGATGAATCTCAGCAGCTTTCATGTTCTTTGCACACAGAATTGGATAACAGCACGTAGTTTACAGTCGGTTGGATTTTCAATTGCAGCAGCCATTTTAAACGACCAAAATCGTACGAAAGAATGTCCGAACAATGATCTCACTAACACTGCCAGACTCACATTGCACTAGACTACATCGCAGCGCTGCGATCGCGTCGATATTCCTACTCTTCTGCTCACTAGGCGGAAACGGAACTTACTTTACAAATCGTCCTCGTATTTAAAAATTCATTTGCAATAAACTACGGCGGAGATCACGAACTAGAGACTCTAAACGTATTTCAAAAACTGAAATGTTTGTTGAGCACCGGGGATTTACAGTTGCATATGGGTTTTGGTCAAAACCCTTGTAAACTTCGATGTACGGTGTTCAGAATGTCACTAACTAAAGCCCACGGGGATCAGACACGTCTGATTTCTTGTGACTTATTCCTTTCTTTCTCACTGAAGATAATAATTCACTTGCTGAAACAAGTGTTTGGAACTTATCAGAGAAGGACGTAGTAGTTAGCGTCTTTATACCTTTTTCTCTACATCTACGAGGAATGTTTCCAATGATCTAGGAATTTGGCTATAATTTTTAGAGCGAAGCTCTTTTAGGGAGGTTGTGCGGAGAGAGTTAACTGGGTAGAAGTGAGACGCTTGAAATCGTCAGGTAGACGCTTTTCTATCTTTCTTCTTTCATCAGTTCTTTCTCCCACACACACGCAGATACTCATCGCAGGAACAAAATGCGCCGTATTTGTCTCCCCATCAGAAGGCGCTCTTATTATTCGGACTGGCATTTACTTCAAATTCAACTTCAACTTATTCAGCATCGGTTTCGAAATGAAATACTTTTTCTTTTTCTTTATACATTGTTTACTTAATTATAGAATTTTACCTTTTATTCAAATAAGCATCAAATGCGTAAAGAGCTTTGTTTTCGCCAGTTTTTATCAAAATTACAATGTAGTTTTGCAATATGATCTCCATCTAATCGAATACACTTATCCCAACGTGAAAGTAGTGTTTTCTAAAGCGTTTTCAAATACTGATCTGCGCGATCGACTCGTTTCATGTGTTTATTGTATTGTAATATGCACGTGGGTCTAACCGCATGATCCATAGAATTTCTTTTTCACTTGCCAATTGATTTCAGATAAGCATCATGAATAGTTGTTATCGTACGCAATCTCAACAGAACCTATTGCAATAATATATCCGACATACTTAGTAGTGATATAAAAAGAATAGTGCAGTCGTGTTTGCCATAAGTTTTTCAGATCGTAACGTCAGAAGAACTCCCAATTTCTCACGATAATTGCTTGAAAGTAAGGACATGCTTTCTTCTTAGTATTTGCTTCACGTGAGAGACAGGATTGTGCTTACTAATCCAACCGTACCATGTTATTTTTAATTTTTCACTGCGTACAGAACCAGCCACATAAGAAGTTGCATCCCATGTGACTTTTAAAAGTATATCGGTCAAAAGTTTGACCAGCATTGCTCCAACACTACTGCAAACTCTGATGTCTCGCATTACACTCCCGAGATATTTTTGGGTTTAATGGCTCTGAAATAACCCCATAGAAAAAGTCGCAAGAAGTCAACTTTGCAGAGCGATCGCACGGCCGAGATCAAGCACCCAGAACACATTTTCTTTTTCTTTCACTTTTATCCTTCCACGCACTATGAATAATAGGTCCTTTCCGTACAAAACTAATTTCTCCTTTGCGTAGACTTTTAGACTTTATCAGTAGAACCTTTGGCAAGCCAGTGTTTTCCCATCTAGTGACTGCTGTTTTCTTTCTTAGTAATACTTCAGCTGTAGAAACGCTCTTATAATAATTGTCTTGGCATCAATGATGCCAATGACCAAGGTATGGCTTCAACACAGACAATATGGTTTCTTGCAGCTTCTTTTTCTTTATCCCGAACAGACTTCCAAGTTACATATGTACCCACTCTCACTTTCACAAAGCACTCTAACTGAAATTCCATATTTTATTATCTTTGCCGGATTATACATCATGAAGCAAAGCCATCCTTTGTACGGTACCATTGCTGTGTTTATAACTAACCCCTGTACAGAGATTGAAATTTCGGAATAATATAATCCAAAAACGGTCTAATTTTGCAAAGCCTGTCGTTCAGATGGGAAAAAGTAAGAATTTGGTCAAATCTCATTGTAGACATAGTTTTACGAAATATGGGTGTTTCACCCAAAGTGTCCGTGGTCCATGGTAACCTTTTCACAGAGTTTTTACATTGAGAGTGGTACAAATTGGTTTTCGTAACAATTAAATACAAAAAGCCACTATCAAAAAGTAAAGTCGTTACCTTACTGATACTTGGCGCATCATCAAACTGTTTAAATAATCCTCCATACACTCCTCCATACACTCTTCCATATCATTGTTCATCAGATTCTATTACATTTTCTCTTCATAGTTTTGATGGCCTAATATCAGATTCATCACTGTGTTCCCATAAAGTATCATTTACTTCAAAATCACTCGGAAAATCAGATAAATTCTTCCGCGTATAATTTATTGAAGGATTCTTCATCGTTACGTTCCGTCTTGCTTGAAATTTATTTCTTATAGCAAAGGAGACATAATTTGACGGAGTTTATTAGCTAAATATTGGCTAAAGAAGCTTGCGGAATGCTGAACAACCATTACATTCTATGATCTCCAAGAATGCTTTGGCCTAACGGAGCTGACGGGAAACAAAGGTCGATCAGCAATGTTTTGGCACGACGACACGAGTTTACTCGTAACCGGTCAACAAAGTATTAAGATTTCAAATCTCTGTAGTTATACCTTCAAATTTTGGGAACGGATGAAAATTAATAGGAGCCACATCTGATGAATAGGATGGACGTGGATGCAATTCCCAGCTCAATTTGTTTAAAACATAGCTCGTTTTTCGTTCTGCGTTAATTGTAGTACTTCACGGTAGATAATTCATAAAAATAACGCCCTCGTAATCCCTGAATGCACTAACCATTATTTTTCCGATGGAACTGCACGTGTTATTGAGCTGATACCCTTTTCCTGGTTTGCACCACTTTCTCTAGGATTTCACACCCTCCTTAAATACACAGAAAATTATAGCTCTTTAGTGATTTAGTCGCGTGCTCCATGGTCGCAAAATTAGTTGTAACGAAATACGTGCGTATCAGTCAAGTAGCTCAAGTATAATAAAGCAATATTGCTCCCGGGTGGCAGCGTAAACGTGGCAGGACTAGTCTTTCACCAATAGCGTGACCTACAAGATTTACACAATGGAACTAGAGCCAAATTCCTAGAAAATTCGAAACATCTCTCATATTAACCAGCAGAACATACGAGTTTTGGGTTAATTTGAGTTCAGTTTAGTAAAACCATACTCACTAAAGTCCTGCAACGTTTTAGCATCATAATTTGCAGCATCCTTTGATAATGTTGAAATAGGTAACTACAGCCAAATTCTTAGAACATACGAAATATCCCTCGTAAATCATGGACTTCTCCGCGCACTGTACGTTACAATTTTGTAGATGTTCCTCTCCGAAAGCAATTGTAAAGTATTACCCCTTAAGAGAGTCGAAATCGAAAGAGATAGAATTATGGGCAAATTCAATCAGTACAAGGATTTATTCCGATATTTAAATGAAAACAGTGGGTTAAAGATGGAAACGCCGGCCGATGTTACGCCTTTGTACGATATACTACGATGTCAGGTAATCAAATACATAATTACATAAATAGATAGGAAAGAACGCAGAAATTATGATGTAAACCTTATGGATTTTTACAACGCCGAGAAGGAAATGTTGCGTTCCTTCCTAAAATTTCAAATTTTTGCAACTCATTTCATGTTTCAAGAATTTTTACGAGTTTCGGTAAGAAGTTTGTAAAGACACTATAAAGAAACTAGAGGAAAATATTGCTAATATATATATTTTTAATTTTACCATTGAATTTTGTAATTGTTAAGAGTTACTGTAATAGGTCGACATATTCATTAGAATACTGCGATAAGCAATCGCTTCTGAGATACAAAGGCAGAGATAACATTTGTCAGAACAACGATAAGTATTGAACTGTTTCATCCCGTTTATGATATTAGTTGGTTAAAATGCTCCGATTCCATGAGCGTTACAAAAAGAGACAGTTGTCTGCTTGTATGAGTAATATCTAAATTATGACAGCTTTTACTTTCATAAACATAGAGGTTATGATGGTTAAGTGAACTTGCTTTTGGCCGCTGCTATATCTACTGAAAACGCTTTTGCAACTTTTGATACAATGAATGGAATGGGTTTTAAATCAACCTATGACGAAAATGTTGTGCGGCTCTCCAACACTTTTGAACATAAACTAGTTATTGAATCCGATAACCCTACTAAACCTTTGTTACGACTCAAACAAAACCAACAACTCCTCTATAAATTTAAACGACATGTATCGAAACAGTATCCGGACTTCTTCCTTTTGTAGAATGAAATGGGTATGCATCTACCGGACTGGACCCAGAAAGTCTTTCCATATCCAATGAGTAACCTATCCATTTTAGACTGGGACTATAATGTTAAAACGGACGAACTCAAACGATTTGGAGGAGGTAACTGTCGTTTGATCCATCTTTTATGCATACATTATACATTTCACCATGTATCTTTAATTTTTTATTACAGGTATCTTATTGAAGACGATCGTAGATAGCACTAAAAAGAAAATTCAGGACGATCCAGACTTTAAAGATAAGAAAATGTACATCTTTTCCGGTCACGATTCTAATATCGTTCCTCTTCTATCGATTCTGGGAATTTACGAAAGAGACATAATGTCATACGCGACGACGATGTTGATAGAAGTACACCAAATTAATAAAAAATATATCTTCAAGGTATTTTTCGAATCAAAGATTTTTCTAATTTTACTTTATTCTTGAGTTGATGCCTGAAAAGGCAAGGATAATCACAAACACGAGATTTAATTTTTTGAATTTCTTTTTAGGTATATTTTCAAAATACCGAGAAGTGGTATCCGAGGTATAAGCCTCTGCCGGCTTGTCAGAAGAATTGCACATTATATAAATTTGTTACGAGTTATCAGAAGTATTTTGGAACGAAAGAGATGTGTACCAATCCATAAAAATTATATATTTTGGAATAGACATATTGTATATATTGTGATAACAGTGATTTTCTTTTTAATACAATGACTTTATTTTTAAGGAACGTTATAATTTTATAATGTAACGCCCAGGGTAACTGCCCGAGATTTTTTTAATTTATAATATGACCTATCACAAAATGAATTCAAAATATATTTTCATACAAAACAAATAAACCAACCTCTAATTCCAGCCATTATTAATCCTTTCGCTCCAATTGGGATCATGCATCCCTGGAAAATTAAAAGAAAATTACTACAGTTCTTACTCTGTTTAAATATTGATGTTTGTACATGTGAGAGGGATTCGATATGAATTCTCTCACAATTGCACATTTGCACAATTGCACATTGTGAGAGAATTCATATCGAATCCCTCTCACATGTACAAACATCAATATTTAAACAGAGTAAGAACTGTAGTAATTTTTTTAATTTTCCAGGGATGCATGATCCCAATTGGAGCGAAAGGATTAATAATGGCTGGAATTAGAGGTTGGTTTATTTGTTTTGTATGAAAATATATTTTCATATATATATATTTGCAATTGTGAGAGAATTCATATCGAATCCCTCTCACATGTACAAACATCAATGTTCAGACCATATATACATAAAATTTGAATACGAAATTACAGCTCTTGCAAAGCCGTACTGACGAGCGGTATAACCGCGAAACGTACGTCTACGGATGGCAAGAGAAGATCAAAATTTTGTACTCTGTTTAAATGTGAAAATGTTCCATTGGTCGTTCATAGTATATTCTCTCATTATCAGCTGATTTGCACGTACACCTGCACGTGCAAGTGCGTAATTTTTTTGCAGGCAGCAACTGGTGAAGCCCATTAAACGTGGCATTAAAATTTGGCATAGGTGTGATGCTAGAACTGGGTATACTAACGCTTTAACATTTGCATTAGTATAAAAAACAATTCAGTATCCTCTGGAACTTTTGGGTAAAGGATGGTTACCCAATTATGTAAAAGTGTTCGTAATCCAGCTACGGTTTTGTTTTTTGGTCCCTTTTTCATCTTATACAATCTGATGAAAACTTTATCTTCGTACCTTTCCCTGTGTCGGGACATTCATTAATCAAAATAGAAAAAAGATGCCAACAATAAATGGCCCTCCGAAAAAGGAAAGTTCAAATTTCGCATGAGTGATGCAGGTGTAATGGCAGCAAAATGGAAAAACACGCGCGAAGTACTTGTAACGAGTCACTGCCACAAGCCTACAACCTCTACAGTCTTGAGAACGGAGAAAGGTGGTTTTAGGATTACTGGCAACTGTCTCGAAGCTTTGGCTTTCATAAACAGGCTGTGGGAGGAGGGAACTTGTTTGGTCAAAAAGTCAAAACATAGAAACACGACAGGAAATCGACGAAATGGTGGCGCAAACTATTTTTCGGGCTTTTTGTACATGCTCATGTTATTTATCAGGAAAATATCTACACAAAGCAGCGTTTATGATAAGTTCAAACTCAAGAACCAGACAACATCCTCCCTAAGTGCTAATAAACGACCTCCCACAACAAAAATCCCAATAAAATAAATCTCAACAAAATAATTATTGCCCTAATCCGACCAATTCGGGTAACTCCAAATCATTACAACTTGGTTACAGAAACCAACCAAGTTCTCATCTTTGTGGATACCACTTCTTTTTTGTATATTTTAAATTTATCTTTTGGGTGCTGTCTACTACTTTCAGGTTAATTGCAAAAGAAAAATTCAATTTGAATGAATATGCAAAGAAATCATTAAACATTGAAGCCCGATCCTATTGACAACATTAACGATTCAATATTTCTCGTTGCCTACATTTTATATTACTTGATCATGTTTTTTATTTATTTCGTGTTTCCTTAATATTTCCGTTCTGAATTAACAAAGGGTCTTTATAAAGACTTCTTTTTGAGTTTCTGCTACTTGTTGGTAAGTACAAACAAAAATATTTTAAAATAATTTATGAAGCATGTGTTTAGGTTATAACGTGGTGGTATATGGTGTTGTCGGACTTTCAAGACGCCTTTATTGTAGAAGCATATGTTGTTCTGGTGTACGCAAACAACAAAATATCTTTGGAAGTATCCCTATCAAAATTCTTTCCAACAATTTCTCACAGTTTATTGATGAAATATTCGCTTATAGAATTTTTGTTCGTATTCTGAACTGATTTCGAGAAATTGCAAACATTCATAAAGAAAACTCATCAGGAAGACCAACTTGACTACAGACAAAAGTTGTTGTAGATGTTCAACAAAGACCGCATACAACTCCGAGAAAATCTTTACCAACACTCCCTGCTCAAACAGGGTTATTATATGAATCATCCCTAAAAGCATGTAAAAATGTTCTTTATCTTCATCCATTTTTATTCTTCCCAATCCTTCCAAAACTTACATTTTCGCGAAATGAAGCAAAGTGGAAATTCTCAAATAAATAACAAATGTCACGTAGGGAATTGTGCTTTATTAATTGCAGACTGTAACCGTAAGCTAGTAGTTTCGTCGTTATTAGGACTCTTCAGCACAGTATAGTACACAGTAGTTGCTAGGGTGTTTCTACTTTGCAAACACTTTATGTCGTTGTTTTGGCAACTCTTTCATATCAATTGACTGCAAATGTTAAATCGATCTGTCCAATAATCTGGTTTAAATATCTTTTGTGTTTTCCATTAGGGATAAAAATGAAGTTTAAGCAGTCATCAAATATTTCTATTTCTAAGCGAAAAACGCAACGGAAATCAAATCAAGGTTAGATACCGTTCTTGCGGATTCATTACCTTCATTTTCCACAGTGGGTGTTTGGATTTCGGAATTTAGGGGTAGTCGCACGCATACAAATAATGAACCACGTCCAGGACGTCCGAAAATGGCTACCATGCCAGAAATTGTAGAAAAAATCCATGATACGGTTTTGGCAGATTGCCGAATAAAAGGCATTGGGGAAGTCGTGGGCATTTTTTATGAACGAGTAGTTCGTATTTTACATAATATATAATAATGAATTGGGTTTAAAAAGCCTTCTGCGAGATGGGTGCCGCATTTACGCAATTCAGAGCAAAAACCCATTCGAACTCGAACCACAGCCGATTGTTTGGATTGTGTTTACGAGGAATCCAACGGATTTCAAGAAACGATTCGTTAGCATGGATGAGATCTGGATTCATCACTATATATCACAAACAAAAATGCAATCAAAATAGTGGATTGCAAGCGGTGAATCGATTCCGAAGAAGGCAAAGACCATTTATTCGGCTGGAAAGGTGATGGCATCGGCTTTTTTGGGGCGCAAAAGGAATTTTGCTAATTGTTTATCTGGAAAAAGGAAAAACTGTTACTGACTTATATTACGCAACACTTTCGGATAAAGTGCAAGCAGCAATTCTGGAAAAGCGCGGAGAAATGGTTAAGAAAGGAGTGTTGATAATGCGTTTGACTATTCAAGTGCAATCGGTAAGCAGAAATTGACAGCTGTTCCCGAAACTTTCTGGATGGAAAGAGTTTTTGGTCGAATGAAGAACTGATATAGGCTGTAAACTATTATTTTGGGAACCCCGAAGAAAATTATTCCCGTGAGGGAATCAAGAAGCCAAAGAAACGTTGGACCCAATGCGTTGAGATTCGAGGGAATTGTATTAAAAATAAAATATAAGTTGAATCTGTATTATGTTGCATTCATTGTCCTTTCGGAAACTTTTCAATCTACCTTCGTAATAGAGGAGGTGAAAAGTGAAACACCCAAAGTTGCTTTGATATAGATTTTCACGAGGCATGTCATCTAGAGAAACAAGTGTGGAGCAGCAGGAAGTAAAGTAGGAACATGCAAAACATGTGTATACCCAAAGCTAAAGTATGCAGGAAAAACATTTGTAAGGACAATTGAAATGAGAGTATTTTGACCAACAACAGATCACAATTTATTAAACAAGAAAACTAACGATGATGAACTAATGAGGAATGAGAAATATACAAAGATAAGAAAGAGATCATGTAAGGATAATTACTAACCGGATACAGGATACCGAAAATCCTTAAGAATAAAATACCTAACATATATAAGATTTCCAGGAAGATCTGCCAAGAGATAAGTACGATTTCTGGCCACTTACTTATGAATGAAATAAGCTTAAATTCTAAGTAAAGCAGAAGAAGAATATCACTCTCACAAGCTGCCTTTAGAGAACAATGATGATGAAAACCATAGACAGTTCATTATCTCTGATTGTTTTACACAGTTGCATACGGTTTTGTGTTTTTATCGGAAAATAATTTTTAGTAGCGCGTCCTCTGACCTTTGAGCAATGCCTCAGCCTTTTCCTACGTATATGAATATTAATTTACTAGAAATTATTCAGTTCATATTTAAGCGGATAATTAAGAAACCTCCGAAAATACAATAAATCAGATAAAATCCCAATTAAAAAGTAGATGTACACGGATGTTATCCTTAGTTTAATTGGCACCTGTTACCTTTTTGATAAGCACACGGCATAATACGTACATAAGCAGATAATGTGTGCTTTTCGCGGCCAATATACTTAATAACCTTATTACTTAAGCTGTTATCATCTGCGCCTTAGTATCCTATATTTCATTACGCAAAAATTCGTGCGGCAAGCGTGTCTAAATTTGCGGTTCAACGCGATCGCAGCGAACGCAAAAAATAGCTCGTTTTAGAAATAGTAAACATCAAAAGGTAGGCCGGAAGAAAGAATAAGTTTCGCGGTTACTTCCAACTGAAATGGCCCCTGATAGAGTTTATCGATATTTATCGCACGATCGTTGAACAAACACGGTAATAAAATAATTAAAGTGGAGTTAATAGCATTATTTATGCGATTGTAGGTCTGCGGTCGCACAATGTTATGTTTTTATCAGTTTGAAATATTGGGTCATTGTCGACCATCAAAACGTCGATTTGCACATATCTTTGGTCTAATTGCCTACTTCTTTTCGATAAAATTGAGAATAGACTTATAAATCGTCTTCCAGCAAAGTGCAAGGCATGAGAGCAAGAGGAGACTGTTAATTTGGAAGACTGACAATGTGTGGAGGTCTACCCAGTTAATTCCAGTTTGGTTGGTTGCGGTTGACTCATTCACCATTTTCTTCTTACTTTTCTTTTTCTTTTAATCTAGAACGGGGTCCTTTGATTAAAGCGGGTCCTGCCCTGCGGTCCATAAAGAAATGGAGCGTTATCTACGACACCCACGACAACTATGGAGGTGATACTTATACCGGCTGCTCCTACATCGTGTGGTCAACAAAATGTTTATTCTACAGGCTGATACGATTGGACAAAAGTAGCACCGCATTCAACTACAGAAGACCTTTCCGAGTGTTTACGACTTAATTCCAATGCGGGATTTAGTAGTAAGTATGCAAACTACCCAAAGATAATAATACCGTCTGGTTTACACATAGATTCAAGATGAATATCGTTTGAGTTATGACCATGGAGGAACAAAAGCTGTAAACCTGAAAATTCACGCCTCCGTATTCGAAGCCGAGATTGTAGTCATATCCATACGCGCAGATCATAATGCAGGAATGAATTAGAAGTAAAAAATGTTATTGGTTTATATCATGACACAGTTGAAAATCTTGTGGTAGATTTTGTATGTGTATGGCCGGCAACCATATTTTAAATACCACGATAGTGGCTACATTTGGCTAGCTTCATTAACGTTATTATTCTGGGATAGGGTGTTCATATTAGAATTAAAATATACAATATTGTGTTGTGTTTCATTGATTTAACTTTTTAGCAAATATTACTCTTTTAACATACCCAAAAACTCCAATATCTTTCAATTAATACGAAAAAATGTGCACTTTTCGTATTTTCGAAGTGGCGTTAGCTAAGTTCTGAGCTATTTCGAGCTTATTCAAATCGACCACATAAATATCAAAGCTGCCGACACACCTCGTCGCTTCAGTCTATTCTGTGTCATGATGACAGATAGTCAGGTAGCTACCAAGACTGTTAAAAATTTTCAAAAACACTAGGGTCTTGGTTGACACCAATATGCGTTCGCACTGTTCACATAAATCGTGGACACTGCGTGCGTATAGGCATAATAGTGGTAGTATTTCAGTAGTTGTAAAAGTGTGTATACGCGTTGACCAAAGGAAAATATGAAATACATATTATGTTACCTTTTCATTATTCGTGTGTGTTTATATCTAATAAAAATGTGAATGAAACTGAAGATTTCAAATTCAGAATTATATTGAATAATTATGTATAGACGAAAAAGGAAAGATGTAGAATGCAGGCAATGGAAATGAAATTTCTAAGGAGATTTAAAGGAATGACAAGAAAAGACCGCATAAGAAATACAACAATAAGAGAAGAGCTGGGAATAGAATCATTGGAAAAACACATTGAAGAAAGACAGCTGTGTTGGTGGGGACACTTACAGAGAATGAGTGAAGAAGTGCCAGTCAAGAAAATCTGGGAAACCAAAAGCAACGACAGTAAAAGAAGAGGTAGACCAAGAAGACAGTGGGCAGCGATGACGGCGGAAGTATTGGAGCGGAGAGGGTGGATATGGAAGGACGCCGAGGAATTGGCAATGAATCGGAAGGAGTGGAAGAAATTTAGTAGAGGAGAAGGAGAAGCCCGAAAAGGCAAAATCCTTACACCTTAGGGTAGAAAGGGAAACTGATATATTATGTATAGATCAAAAAAATTTCATAGGAAAGAAAGAACACAATAAGTAATAGTTAAAAAATATTGCGTCATTTTGATGCACGAGCCGCAGTTATTGCAAGAATTTTTAATATTCCCGTCACTTCTACCAGGTCCACATGTAATTGCGATGTAGAAAAATCAAAACCACTGATGGCAAAACAAATCGTAAAAAGCCAAAGTTCCTTGATCGCGTTAATGAAATCTCTCCCCTCCATGGTGATAGAGCAACAAGCTACCACCAACTAGAGTCCGCATACAAGAAAGAACTATATCCATATTTGAAGAATTAAACTCAAGACCAGACCATGTTCACAATGACCACATTTTTCAAGCACGTCGAGGTTGGTTTCCAAAAATTAAAACGGAGAGCCAAAGTCAACAATTTGGCCTTGAAGGGAGAAGCGTCTGGTCGAGATACAGTAGCGGCCGAGGATTTTAAGAATATTCTCAAGAACATTATTGCACATGGTGGACACTCTACTAAACAAATTGTCGACGTAGACGAAACTGGTCTCTACCGGAAAAGCCTGCCAAAGAGAACTTACGTTTCACTACAAGAAAATCATGCGCCGAGCTTTAAGGCTAATAAAGAAAGGTTGACGCAGCTTCTCGGGGCTAATGCAGCTGGTGATCACCGACTAAAGTTTCTGTTAATTCATACTAATCAAAATCCAAGGGCAACGAGGAACCAATAAAGAAGTTTATTGCCGGTTCATTGGAGATGGAACCGACAAGGGGCGAGGGGATGACAGCAACTCTGTTCTGAGGGCGGGTAAGAGATATTGCCGTGTCCGAACTTAAAAAATATTGTTTGAAAGAAGAACTAGATTTTAAAATGTAATTCTATCACGCGCGCGGCCATCCTCCTGGTCTAGACGAAATCTGCGGAAACATCACATTTGACTTTCTGCCGCCTAACACCACGGCTCTTATACAGCCTATGGACCAAGATGTTTTTTTAATTTTAAAGTTTATTATCATTGAAAACATTGAAACAACTTTTTCAAAATCTAAATGACGAAATGTTCAACAAAACAATATGGAAGCAGTTTAACATTTTAAAAGTAGTCGAAAATATTGGAGCGGGGAAGTCAAACTAAGATGTTTACAAGGCGTGTGGCAAAAACTATGGCCAGAACCATTGAGGATGTTGAAGCAGTAGGTATTGATGACGTCGAAGACATTGTACATGGTTTAGTTCACTTCGCACAAGACATACAAGAGATGGAGGTAAACGACATTTAAGAAATTTTAAATCAAGATGAAGAAGATATAACACCCGATGACTTGTTACAAAAATTTCATTGCTGCAACTGATAATGTTATTGAGCATGAAGAAGAAGTTACAGAAATTACATCTAAAATTAGCAGAAGCATTTTTGTTGATAGATAAAGCTGTGGAGATTTTTATTGACCATAATAGCGATGAAAATCGTAGAAATATTATGAATGCTGTTGCTAAAGATGTTCAGTGCTATAAAGATCTTTATACAATGCGTAAAAAGAATGCAACACAGCAAACTTTAGATGTCTGTAAACTAACAAGGAGAAGGCAAGGTAATCGGATTTTTGTAATTTTTAATATTTCTGGTACGTGTAGTTTGGACCCTAAATAAGAATATTTTGGAGTAGTTCGACGCAACGTTCATAAATTACCGAGATAATCGATGTTGAAGTTTGACCCACCATTTAAATCCGCTAGATATAATAGGGTTGTCAATTGGACTCGTGGCCTAGTCGATAGCGTTTTGGTGCTGTACTCACGAGATCGCTGGTTCGGGTGTAGTCACGGGACAATTCCTTTTCTTCCATTTAAAACGCACCATATGTTCTTTTCATTCTTTTTCTCATATCAAAAATTACGAACAAACGAAATACATATATGAACTATATGCAGGAACATTCTTCAAGTACGTCATTAAAATGCACAATCGGTTGATAAACAATATTCATTTTGAATTAACAATAAGATTTTAAAAAAAAAAAAAAAACAAACGGAGTCAGGTAGGAAATGAAAATTTCTATTATTTTATATCTAGTATGCGACATTTTACGCAGTGAAGCACGAGCCAGAATGGTAGTTATCATAGAAACATGGGAAGCAACATTTTTTTATTATTACCTTATTGTTAAGTTAATTCAAAATTAATATTGTTTATCAACCGAGTGTGCATTTTAATGATGTACTTGAAGAATGTTCCTGCATGTAGTTCATATATTTCGTTTGTTCATAATTTTTGATATGAGAAGAAGAATGAAAAGAACATATGGTGCGTTTTGAATGGAAGAAAAAGAAATGTCCCGTAACGAGACCCGAACCAGCGACCTCGTGACTATCGTACCTGATCGCACCAAAACGCTATCGACTACGACCACGAGTCCAATTGACAACCGTATTATATTTAGTGGATTTAAATGGTGGGTGAAATTTCAACATCGATTATCTCGGTAATTTATGAACGTTGCGTCGAACTACTCCAAAATATTCTTATTTAAGGTCCAAACTACACGTACCATAAATATAAGAAATTACAAAAATCCGATTACCTTACCTTCTCCTTGTAAGATCGTAAAACTCTGACCACACTACATATTTTTTTATTGTTAAGATCTACAAGTTCACTTTCATTATTAGTACGTTTGTAAACTTTATTACTGTAATGTCTTACTTTTTCAATATACAATATGTACGCGTAAAAGTATTTTTGTTGTTGACTAGTTTATTAAAATACTTCCCAGCGTTGGTTCCAGAAATGATTTTACGTAGGACTTTACCACGTAATCACGATGTCCGCGGAACGAATCTTGTAAATTTCTATGGTGTCTTATGGAAAAATATGATTCGACTTGCGCAGTTTCGTTGTGCGTCGTATTTTCCTGGAACGTAACCCTAACGCAAATCGAGACTCTAGTTTACCATCAAATCACATCAAATTATAATCATAATTTAAAAACAAATTTAACTATAGTTTTATTTGCTTTACTTGCTTTGATACAATCCACTCACAGTTAGAACTATTTGTTTCTTCCTCACAAAATTTAATTATTTTCTCCGGTAGAGTCAAATCATCACAAGAACAACAAAAATAGTAAAAATAAGCGTGAATTTATTTCGCAAGAGGTTATGAAATTTCTTACCTCACTCTCTGCTCAAGCAAATAGCATAGAGCTTTTAAAAAAGCTCTTTTTATAAAGCAACAAAATTGTAGAGGAAGATACAAATATAAATAAAGTAGAAACATTCTGAATAGGACTGTACAAGTATGGAAATTGTAGGCGAGCGGGGTGTGCGGTAAAGAGAATGGATATTGGTTTTTTCTGTCCATCAATTTGACTTGGTTTTACTTTAGTGTTTGCAAAGAATGTGGAATAAGCGAATCTCCTTGCATGGAACGAAACAAAGAGAATTCGTGGGGCAGAACCTTCGTGCGATATTTCTTATCAAAGTAAGAACTGAGATGAAGAACTAGCTAAAACATGTAAAGCACTAAAAATATCATTGGTATTAAGAAAGACCCACTTATTACTTGTGTAATATTCACATGGCAGAATAGAGCAGTTGCTGCGAATAAGCAAGAGACAAATTGGAAAGAACTCGTACGGGGTGTTCGATTTGAACCTTTAAATGTGGTTGCTACAAATACTGAAGAGACTTCGAAAAGTTCTTTGAGGACAATTAAAGGAAACTAGGTCCACCTTGAGATAAGTGGATTTAATTAAATAAAGATTATATTGAAAAACTATATTGTAACTTTAATGCAAATTGGCGAAATAAAAACCGTTATAGCCAATTTCTTAGAACTTTGGAAACATACCTCGTACATTAGGTAAAAAATACTTCAATATGTTTAGAAAATTTATTCGTTAACATTCTGCAAACATTAGTCACATGTTTCTTTATTATGTTTGAGGCAAATTGGCTTTCGCATTTTCGGCATACATATAATGTTTTCCTTTTGAATTGATAAGGACATTGGTAATAGTTTTTCTTTTAATTTTTAATGGCCCATCAACTTCTATTACCTCTCGTTTATGGGGATGTGTTGGATATGTGTGGTATATCTGTAAGACGTGTTTAAATTCAATTAGCTATTGTGACGTCTTTTGCCAACATTTTTAAAAACTATTTCCTATCGATATGTTTTTGTCTGGTTTTTCAATTTCAGTTTTTAAAATCACAATATCTCAGCAATCGCGTTCGGCAAAATCAAATAATATAATTGGACACATTCTGTAAAAGGGAATTATTTTGAAAGCGGGCTAATACTAAAATATGCGTCTTACAATAGTAAGGAAACCGTTGGACTAAAACTAATTCTTATGAGTATGGATCAGAGCCCGGTGTAGCATAACACTATTGCTAATAAAAACAATCTCAAGCGTGGGTAAACTGCAGATCAAATTATTACTTCGATTCGTTTTGTGAGAATGGGCGTTTCGGACCTGAAGACCAAGGTGCAGATCACCAGATCACTAAGCTAAGTTTAGAGAATCTATCTCGTCCGTGTACACCACCGTTCTCCTTGTTCAGGGCACATCATATTTGCAGTATCCTTAAAATTCTGTATCATATTTATATCGGCAAATATAATTTTTGGGTTGCAGTATATTCGAATCTGTCGGCAGTTTACTAATATCGGAAATAACTTCGTCAACTCATCTAATTCCGTGGAAGAAACGTGCATCTAAACAATGTTTAAAGATACCGAAAGGTATTGAAACAAAATATTAAAAGAAATATTTATATTGTTGCTTATGTACAAAAGTTTAAAGAATTTAGCATTTTTGGAAAAAATAGTACAAAGCTTTAAGTTCCACGTGTATTTTCTTTACGAAATTACTGTTATGTTAACAATTGCGAACGATAATGAGTTGAAACATTAATCATTATACAAATGACGCACATACATATGTAGTTAGTTACGAAAGTAACGATAACGTGTGTCTTCTTGTGCACATAATTGGCTAACGTGCGTGTGAACTCAAAATTACAATTGTAGTCCTTATCATATCTTTTTATAAATCAAAATTAATTGACGTGTTGGTACATGAATATATTGGGTTACGGAATAAGTTACCTTAATTTTATTAATTTTTTACTGCGATTACTTTGTCGTAAGTCCGATCGTAATATACCATTTTAAAGGACTTCGTGTGGTCTACAAGCGCGGATTAATTTTTTTATAACTAACTGCTATTGAAGGAGGACGGGCATAGAACAAGTCGGGAATTGGGCGAGGGGATGAACTGCTACAAAAGGACCATTTTGAACCACCTCCCCTCGATAGGATTTGAAGAAATACCTGGAGCTTATCGAAAAATATTGGTAAATCGGCTCAAAATTGCGGCCCAACATCTAGTCCCACAGCGAGGAACACGCGGTCACAAGCAACGAGTTTTGTGTAGAATCGTTACGGGAGGTGAAAAATGGGACATGAATGAAGCAAATGAAGGTATGGGTGGCTCTAGGAGATACGCCAAAACCAAGAGGGAAGCAAGACCTCCATCCCAAGAAGACTATGATTTGCGTTTGGTGGGATTGGGAGGGTCTAGTGGACTGGGAAATGCTAGAGAAGAACAAGACGGTCGAAAAAAACTTTTTATAGCCTAGCTTCTCCGAGCAAACGAGGCAATCAACTAAAGAGACCCCATAGACAAGGCCAAATCATCTTGCTCCACGACAACGCGCGACCTCTCACCGCAAAAATCGTCAAGACTGCCTTCTGAGAGCTGGATTTGCAGATTTTGCAACACTCATCGTACTGTCCGGACCTTAAAAACTGTCACCTTGTCTGCTCGCTTTCTAACCAAATGAGGGGTGTTGTCTGCAACAACGACGAGGACCTACAAAACTGGCTGAACAACTTCTTCGGATCCAGGTCAGGCGATTTTTCGCGAAACGGTATCAAAAAATTGATCGAGAGGTGGGAGCAGATCATGAACATTGACGCAGAATAGTTGAATATTCTTTGTTACAATTGTTGTAAAATATTAAATTTTGTTAATAAAAGAAAACGGCAGGAATTTATTCCCCAACCCAATACATAAGCACATACTGAACGATATTAGGAGTGCTACTTACAAAAATTATAATTCTGTTTCCACAACATCGTGCCTACTATTTTAGTCGTCAGCAAACATGCTATGAGTGAATTGTCACTCACCCACTCACATTTCCATGTCTTGGCTGACAATGAGTCAGATATTTAGAGCAGCGTACGAGCAGAATTATTCGACGCGGTTTGACATTGTTCGAATCTAATGACTTCCAGAGTAATAGCAATTAGGTATTACTATTGATTATTGGCTTATCTGGCTAAAACACCGTTATGGAGGCCAAGAACCTGAACGAACCAAAGTACTATGGATTGATAGACGGATTGGCTCATGTATTCGAAGAGAAATACAGAAGATCGTCCGTGACTTGAATCTCAATACAATTACATTCATTAGATACGATTATCCCATCGTGGAAACCAGTGATTGAAGAAGGATGAGAAATAACAATAAGACTTTCTGGACCAACAGAACGCAAAGTAGTCCAACAAGATAGGTTGTTGGTTTAGGAAATTGACTATCTTTTGAAAATCTATTCATCTGATAGAAACTTAACAGATCAGAGACCTCATGATTGACTGCATGTTTAGGTCATGTGATGACAAATGAGGCAAATTCCGCTTCAACTGAAAACACAGTAAAAGAAATTAAAGAATAACGAAACGTTGGTTAAAGAGCATGTCAACTGGAAAACTCAAAAGTAGCGCTGAACTACTGACTCCATGTTTATGTATTATATCATGACATAATCAAATGCTGCTTTAACTGAACACGTAGGGAAAAACGAAAGAATAACTAAACGTTGGTTACGAAAAATATAGGTACTAAGCAGAAGAAACTCAAAAGTAGCGTTAAACTGTTTCGAGGGGCTATAAATTATATTGAATTGAATTCATACTTTTCCATGCCATTATGTTTGGCAGAAAAAAGACTTACAAAAAAACTTCTCGAAGAAGATCGATAAATAGTTTTATGAATTGTCCACTTCATCCCACATCAATTCCATACATCTTAGCTGTGGTACGAGCAAGCAGGATCGATCAATAGTTTTGCAAGTACTGTTGTTGAGCCATAACAATTTCATAATTATGATATTGCATGATTCTTCTCTTCGTACTATTGGATATCGAAAGAATCTACTAGGTTATCTTTGTTGAAATAAGAGCGAGGAAAGTCGGTCAACAGTTTTGCTAACAATGTACTTTGACACTACGTCTTTTGAAATCTTGTCTTACCAATGCTAACGTTGGTACTTAAACACCGTGACCGAGGACTAGACTGTTAGAGGACTTCGGCTGTGGGGTACAGCAAGTAAGATTTAATAATCACAATTCCGAGAGATATAGGATAAGAGAACAGATTGATGAGAAAAATCTGTAGACGAGAAACGGTCGTTTAGAACTCGCTCTGCAATGTCACACTTCAACAACAACAACAACAACAACAACAACACTTCAGAGAAATAATGATTTGGGAGGATTATTGTAGTCGGTCACTGTTCCGGTATTTTCGAAACAGCACGACAGCAGTTCCTTACATTAATAACCTCTTTCCAAAGGTCTTTCTTCATGAATGCTTACACATACTCTGGAGAACAACCAAATACTTTGAAGAAATGGTGATTAAAGTTTCCCTGGAGCTACCTAAACCGTGGGATACGTATAGGATTTTAATTACCAATTGAAATCATCCTCCTCCAGTTTTGGCTTATAAAATCAAACACATCGAATTGCTTGAGGACGAATTGTTCCAAGAAAAAAATAATTACCACGCTTCGTTTTCGAACATACTAATGTTTTATCGAATGTATTCAAAACTAAAGTCATTAAACACAGTATTAGATACCGATTACCGTCTTTTGTCCATTGTTCATGTTGGATACTTTTATTAATAACGGTAAGGCACTAACCCTCTTGCGAAGCGATGCGTCAAAAACTGCGTATCTCCATTCTCACGTCCAATCATCGCGTACCAAATTGCCTTGATGAAAAATTGTGATATGGTGGGCATAGCAAATTGGACAACCACATTAGTCCCTTGTTGTTCCCTCGTTCATAATGAATGCGGATACACGTCAATTTTTATAATAACGAAGTGGGTCATCTGTCCAACTGGAATTCCTGAATTTTGAACGCGGACTGTCAGTTTCGTGGTCAAACACCTAAACCATTCGACTATGCCGGGTGAAGAAAATTTTAATTACCCTTTTAAATAAATCATAAGAAACCAATCATTTCCACCAAAAATCGTCAGTTATCGAAATTGACAATTAGTTAGTAGTTGAAATGGTCACTGTCAGAGAGACAAAAATCGACAATAAACGCCATGGAAATGAGATTCCTGTGGAAAATTTAAAATGAGAAAAGAATGAATAGAATAAGGAATAAAATAATTCAACAGAACCTACGAATAGAGACAATAAACGGAAAAATCATAGAAAGGCAACTTACATGGTTTGGTTAGGTGTATAGGATGACGGGAGAAAGACTAACAAAACGAGTGTTCGAAACGACAGTATGGAGAAAAAATAGAAGGGGAAGACCAAGATCCAGATGTATGGACGGAATCATGAAAGAATCAGAGAAATGGAAATGCCATGGGAAGACATGCGGAAACTAACACCGGACAGAGAGCAATGGAGGCAGAGATGCAAGGTTCAACCCCTCCAGCCTTACATCTCGAGATAGAAAGGCTCAGGACTAAGTAAAGTAAGTGAGTAGAAGTCGAAATACATACGCGTTTGTAACCATTGAAATCGATGCAATATTGATATTTTTCCTAATCTATCTGAAGTTGTGGAAACTTTGCTCTAAGAATTTTTGCTCCCCAAATCAGCTGAAAAGTTCACTGTCCTGAAAACTGAATTGGAAATTAGGATCGTCGAAAGATGTGAATGTAATATGGGTTTGATGTCGAACTCTAATTGTAAAGATGCTTGTGTTATTAAAAATAGAAGAAAGAACGAAGCAGATACAGTTATCCTACAAAACGCCAAATTGAGACAGACAAGATTGACATTATCACGGTGGTGGATTACATCAAGGACACCGATTTGATGGAGTAGATATCGAAGGAATGAAAAAACGTTGGAATCCTATTAACAATTTTATTACAGTTATTCCCGTCATAAGAATTTGTTTGAAACTATTTGATACAAACACGATTTCTTCGTTCATTCGTGCATTTACTCAGAACCTATACCATTTCAGATTGTTCCCGGTAAAGGTGTGTGTGATATCTATATTTATTGCAATCCACAAATTAGTGCATAATTTACATACTTTTCAGGTATACATAAACATGAAAATGCGTGTGCACTGCAATTATTACGTGTTAAGTACACTGGTTTACCCAGGATGAATTCAAAAGTAATTCGCACTGCAATTTTCTTATTTTCCTTGATTTCAGATTCGGTGCGACCGGAACTTCTTCAGGCGCACGTCGTAAGTATTTTTCTCAAATCAAGTTGAAATAAATCTGGTTTAACAAAAATACGAATAAAATGCTTTTCGTTTAAGTATTTGGAAATAAGTATTCGAAACAAACGTTATCATTTGCGAATTTGTATGGGTGCCTTCTTCTCGAAAAATCGATAATTTTTTATCCTATTTTAGGTATTTCGACACGGCGAGAAAACACCCGATGCACATATTATGTATCCGACCGACCCCTACAAGAATTATTCGTTCGAACCGTACGGACCTTCTCAAATAACTAATGTGTGAAAATTTAATTAAGATTCTATGAAAAATAATTTAATCACCCTTATTTTCGATAGGAGGGAAAGCGAAGCTGCTATAGTCTTGGACAGAAATTAAGAGAAAGATACGATGCATTCCTTGGTGACATCTACCTACCAAACTTAGTAGAATCTTGGGCTAGCAATTACCAAAGATGTCAAATGTCGCTGTTAGTGGTTTTAGCGTCGTTATTTCCACCGAAAGGTCCCCTCATTTGGAACGAAAACCTGAATTGGCAGCCCATTCCTTATCAGTACTTACCTCAGGAACGCGATAACGTTAGTTTATTATTGTTAGAGTATAATTCAATCATAAACGAAATTTCTCACTCTTCCAAAATTACACCTAGGCTTAGTGGATACCAATTTAAGAAATTTGTGGAGTCGAATAAGTCCGGATTTGCTTTAAATCTGAATGAATAAATATTTCTTTTTATAGCTATTTACACCTCTTCTAATGCCAGATTTCATAGAAGAATATTATCGGTATTATTACACGGAAGGATATAAGAAGTTACCCAAGGAAGCGCAATCGACGTTTTCGTACGTCCAGACCCACAGTAATTCCACGATGGAGACTCTGCGTGATCTACTCTTCTTTTATTTCGTCGTTTCTAGCGAGGTGCGACGGTTCATAGAATTTCAGTATTCCTAGAATGTCTTCTTCTTGCAGGAAAACTATGGTTTAACTTTACCCGAATGGACGAAGCAAGTTTATCCTCAACCGATAAGTGATTTAATTCTTTTAGACTATAGTTTCCACACTGCAACCAGAAAACTTAAAAGAAAATGTATCGGTGTGTAATGAATGCGATAATATAAAGTGAACATATTCGATACAACCTATTGCAGGGAGATTATTGAGGAAAGTATTAGTGGATAGTGAAAATCGTATCAGCAACAGTTCCAATTACAAGCTTCATTTGTACGCAGGTCACGAAACTACTATAATATGGATATTGATGTTCTTGGGTTTAATGTATGATCATCAGCCTGGATTTTCTGCTTGTTTGATACTTGAAGTGCATAAAGAAGATCGAGGATATTTCATCGAGGTAAGTCTAATTATTCTGCATGATATCTAAATTTCAACACAAGAAGGAGTGCTAATTTATTGACCAAACTAGGCAGAAACGTTTCCCTATTCAAAGGTGATAATTGCTTAAAATTTTGTTGCGATGGATCAAGCGGTCCGTGGCATATTTGACACTTCATCCAGTTTTTCTAGCATTATTCTCAGTTGTATTTCTTGTGATTTTCTTTTATTCAATTTTCACCGTTTTCTCTTGTTTTAATTTTGTTTAACTTGCTTTAGAAGCTTGATTATGCCTGAAGGTGGAATTGTTGGTTTACACGAAGGCGTTTTCTTGTTCAGAAAAATCGCTTCTTGGTGTTACAATTTCAACGCTTTCAATTTTTCTTTCCCTCAATTATTTTTGAGATACGTCTGTCCATGTATTCTTTTTAAATGGGAACTTGTTAATTTTACTCTACCATTCGATAGAGATTTTTTCTCTTTAACAGTATTTTTGTATTTTTCTTTTATTTATTTACGACACATTTAACTAACCCTGGATGTATACGATCAAGACTTTGAACCAAACAAAATTTTGTTCAATCCACCACTCGGATTATTGTCACCATTATTATTGGGGTCACACTTCACTAATTTTTTTTTATTGTAGGTGCATTATAAAGACGATAAGCATTCAAAGTTTGAACTACTGCGTTTCCATAACGGCGAAAGGCGTTTATATTTCCATCACTTTCGTGATATGGTGTTGGATTTATTTGAAGAAGATGCCCTAGCATCGACATCGTCCAGAAAATCAACGCCATGTTTAAGCGCGACGATCGTAATAATTTTTTATTATTGTTTAACTCATTTTTGTTTCAGTTATACTAAGTTATAGTTGTAACTATATTTAATAAATTATATAACTAATTAGAAATCACTTTTTTATTTTTGCTTAGAATTTCTAGTTGGATATAAGGACGTTTGAATTGTCATTAATCTTGGAAAATATACTAAATATTTAAATTTTCGCTGTTCTTCTTTGCAATTCCAAAAATAAACATATGCAATGTTTTAACCTAAGATTTTGGATGATAGCTATTTTAGCTTTTAAAATTGCTAGAAATTGTTAAATATCTAACCCGAGATTTTCGAAAAGGTGTTGGCGTGACTGTTTATTCTGATTTTCTGTAATTAAGAGGAAAATAATTGTGAATCCCGTTGTTGTAAGTAATACAATAAGCTTCTGTTTGCAATTATTGCTTTTTGTGCTACGCTTCCTACTTTCTTATATATTTTTACTATCCGGTAATTGGTAGACATAACCTCTAACTCAGTAGGGAGGTCCTGTTTTACCATGGATTCTCCCCCTTCGGGGGAGAAATCCCCCAGATCCCAATGTCGTTCCTCCTTTACTATTATCTCCTAATACGGCAAACAGAATTGAGGAACTAATTATTGCTTCCCAAAATAAAACTCAAAACAGCATTTTGGATGAAATGGATATGGACAGCTGCAGTAGAATTCCAGCTACCGATCAAGGAGCATCTTCTCAAGGTGAGCGAAGTAGTATCATAATAAATTCATACAATCAACATTCTAAGGGACCATTCGAAGTGTATGTACAATATCAATACCCAGAAGAAAATAGAGGAATAGGATCTATTCACCCAATGACTATGGGTAAGATCTTGAGCCAATGTAATATTCCAGGCATTAAATCTATTGCAAGAAAAGGTCGTAATAGGATTTCTATTTTATTTAGTTGTGCCAAAAATGCAAATAATTTTTGGTACACCCAGAGATTAGTAAAAGGAACCTAAATGCATTCATCCCTTCGCACTTAGTTTCTTGTCAAGGCATTATCCGGGGTGTACACACTGCAATAGAGGAAAGGGAGATTATAGAAAATATACATGCCCCCACCAAGATTTTGAAGGTAAGGAGACTTAATAGAAGGGTTGTAACTGAAGATCAGGTCCACTATAAACCAACTGGAACAGTGGTTATAACATTTGAGGGCACGACATTGCCAAAAAGGGTTTACTTATATTATAATTCTGTGGAGGTGGAGATGTATAGACACCCAGTCACTCAATGTTTTAAGTGTCTTCACTATGGACATACTGCAAAACAATGCAAGGGGAAAGAAATATGTAGTTCTTGCGCCGGTGATCATTCCAAACTACAATGTAAAAACACAAAGATGAACTGTTTTTATTGTAAAGAAGAGCACAGTGCTCTGGATAAAACATGTCCAGAATTCTCTAGACAAAAGCAAATCAAAGAAACAATGGCCTTCCAAAATATGTCATACTATGAAGCTTCCTTGTTGATTAAAAGACCAAATGTAAACGTTGTTCAAACACACCATTTCCCTACCCTGAAGAGGACTGAGCCGCATATTGAGGCGAGTACTTCTCACAATACGTTTCGAAAATCATTCTCGCAGGTGTTATCTCCGAAACGCAGAAAACCTGATACTCCAAAGAATATAGATTGGTCTCAACATAACAAGAATTTAATGTACCAAAATGGAAATATTAATTTTCCTTCTACTTCACCTGTTTTCCTATTTGGGGGAAACAAGGATTCCTCCACTGAGGGTTCACAGGATCCAATAAATTCATCTTTGACCCAGCTAAATTCTGTAAAAAACGCAATACAAGAGTCACTAAAAGATCATCCTATGGTAATCCCAATTACCAGTATGTTAGAATCTATAATAAACTTATTTAATTCGATACTTCCTCTACAGTCTTAATCTGACTATATTAGCATTTCTTTATGTACTGGAATTATACATCTGCCACAAATACAGCATATTTACTTCCACAAATTGCAGTTTTCAAGGTGTTACAATGGAATATTAGATCTGTTAATAGTAATAAATGTGATTTGATCTGGCTTTTGAGAGAAATGCAGATTAGTGTGGCGTGTCTTAGTGAAACCTGGTTGAGCGAAGAATATCCATGTTATATTTCCAACTATAACATTGAGAGAGATGATAGATTAGATGGCAAAGGGGGATCGGCAATTTTAATTAGGAAAGATATTCCGTATGTTAGAGTAAAGGTACCCTACAACGCCGAGGAATGGCAGGTGACTATAATCCGCTTAAACCAATTCCATATTGCCAGCATCTATATTCCTCCCAATAGTAATATTAGTATCAGGGAAATTCGAAGATGCTTGTCCAAAATTCCAGCTCCATTCATGCTGTGTGGGGACTTCAACGCTTTACATAGTGTCTGGGGAAATGAAAAAAATAATAGGGTAGGGGATATTTTAAAAGACATAGTGGATGATTTAGAGCTGAACATCATTAATGATGAACAGCCAACTAGAATGGCATCTCCACATCAAATTGCCCACATAATAGATTTGACTATGTGCACCCCAGATCTAAACTTTATAGCTACATGGGAAATGCTAAAGGATACCCATGGCAGTGATCATTACCCTATTATAATAGATTTGTCGCTTAACAAGGATGGGCGGTTACCTGCGAATAGACGCAAATACAATATTACCGAAAACAACTGGCCCCCTTTCAGTAATTATATCAGTAAAAGGATAGTTAATATGTCAGAAGGCGACGAGAGTCCTGAGGTGTTCCTACAGGAGGTTCTCCAAACTGCAGGGGAGAAATTTTCACAACCCAATAATAGCAATCAGTACAAATCTTCCCCTCCATGGTGGGACAATGAATGCTCTCAACTCATCAAAGAGAGAAGATCAACTATACGTCAATATAAAGAAAATTGTAGCATGGAATTTTACTTGGAAGCTAAGAGGAAGATAGCAATAACTAAAAGGAAGTTAAAACAGAAAAAGAAAATGAGCTTTATCGAATTCTGCTCCTCAATAAATAGGGATACTCCTATTACTGAGGTCTGGAAAAAGTTAAAAGATTCAGTAACATATTCCAACCAGCTCGTTGTCTACCACTAGACATGGATTGGATTGAACCTCTGCTCACTATGATAGCTCCATCTTCAGTTACTGGCTCATTGCTCGAATTAGGTATTGAGTATTCAAACAATCAAGTCTTAAGTGCAGGATTTACATGGCAGGAATTGGCTAATAGTTTATCTAATAGAAAGAACTCGCTCCCCGGACCAGACAATATAAGCTACAAAATGCTTCAGGAACTTCCGTATAACGCTCAGGCGCTGCTATTATGGGTGTTTAATCTTTTCTGAATTCAAGAAAAATTCCCCTATCATGGAAGGAGTGCTATATTATACCTATCCTTAAACCCAGTAAACCTTCCTGCCTAGCAACGTCATATAGGCCGATTGCGTTATCTTCATGTCTGATTAAAACCCTCGAATCTGTAATTAAAAATCGGTTGGAATGGTGGCTAGAACATAACAGGATTATTCCGGACTCCCAATATGGGTTTAGAAAGGGCAAATCGACTCAGGACAGCATAGCGACTCTAATAACAGATATATATAAAGCGTTTGGTAATAAGGAATATGTAGTTGCGTGCTTCCTCGACTTTACCGGGGCTTATGACAATGTTGATTGGTTAACTCTCCAAAAGCATTAGTTTCGGCTAATATCCCGAAGAACTTAACGGAACTAATTATGGATGTCGTCACAGACCGTCCTCTTAGGATAAAGTACAGGAGTTATATTTCGGACCCCAGACACTCCACTAAAGGTCTGCCTCAAGGATCCTCTCTAAGTCCGGTCTTATTTTCATTATACACCAGTACTATGGGGAATAGCTTAACCAGTGATTGTAGCATATTGCAATATGCAGATGATACTGTGTTGTATGTAAATGGAAAAGACCTTTCAAATGCAATAGATAAACTTAATAGTAACCTACAATTATTACAGCAATGGTTAGAGGATCATAACTTCTCTATAAGCATTGAGAAAACCAAAGCAGTGATTTTCACCAGGAGGCAATTACCAGATCCCATACCGCTGATTCTTATCAAAGATGATAATATTAGAATTTCATGGGAAGTAAAATTCTTAGGTATTACATTGGATCGAAAACTGAATTTCAAATCGGAGGTGAATAATATAGTTAAAAGATCTACCAAGGGTTTATACGTTTTACAGTCTCTCAGAAGAACTTGGTGGGGTGCACAACCGTCATGTCTCTTACTATTATTAGGGCAATGATTCGATCACATATTGATTACAGTGGCCCCTTAATCTTTCCTCTGTCTAAAACTCTTTCAACCAAATTAGACAGAATTCAGTTTCGAGCTCTTAGAATTGCCTTGGGAGCGATGCGTTCTACTCCAACAGATGCATTATTAATAGAAGCCTGCGAACAACCTCTAAAAATAAGATATGAAGAGCTTGCCTACAAGCTAGTACTTAAATCCATAAGCTTAGAGAACAAATTAAAACACAACTTGTCTCAGATATATTTAAACTCGAACTTAATCACCAAAAATATTTGGAGGAAGTTGCCTCTGCCAACCTTAATTAAATCCTATGCCGATAGCAGGGATCATAGAAACCGACTAAAAGTAACTACAATTCTCCCATGCTTTCTTTGTAGTTTTTATGCTCAAAATAACCAAATTCCCGTCATTCTCAATACTAACGTAAAGTATAATTTATCAAACATTCCCATCCAGCTAGTAAATGGTGTATTTAGTGAAATGGTAGCATCCAGATGGCCATCATTTCATTTGATTTACACGGATGCGTCCAAATTGGCTCTAACTAACTGCGTAGGCATTGGCATATATGCACCATCTTCTAATCAGGAAATATCTATCAGGTTATACGACGACCATAATATAACTAGAGCGGAGTCGATCGCCATTTTGGAAGCTTTAAAAATTATTCAACGGCTAAATCTCAAAAATCCCTCATCATATCTGACTCTCAAAGTGCTCTCTACGCTATCAAGAAATCTGGGATAAATAGTAGATCTGACTGGATAACATTGGAGATTAAGAAAATGTTCTTACAACTGTCAAGTTCTCTGTTTGACATTGAATTCTTATGGGTACCAGGGCATAAAGGAATAGTAGGCAACGAGAAAGCAGATGAACTGGCAAACAGGGGGCTAGATTAGATCAAATATCTGTCTCTTACAGGGTTCATTTCAGAGACGTTTTACATATCTTCCAAGAGCCACTTTTGCAGAAATGGCAATCGCAATGGGATCAAGTTAGCCAAGTTAAAGGGAAATACTATCGCCAGATTGTAAGCAAGATCCCAAATAAACCCTGGTTTAAGGACCTAATTCTTAATCGAAGAAGTATCGTCACTATATGTCGGCTCCGATTTAATCATTGTCTTTCATTTGCTCATCTAAATAAGATCAATATCCTGGATTCCCCCAATTGTAACTGCGGGGTGATAGGCGACTTAAATCACATTTTCTTTGTCTGTAGAATAAACCTAATTCACTGCAACGAATTTTGTTCTCGACTCATCGCGATAGGGATGCCTTCGCCTTTTGCTTTTCCCTATCTTCTGATAAATCCCTCACTGGAGCTTATTAAAGCAATAATGAACTTCCTTGATAAAACTAAAATCAAATTATAATATGTAACAAGAGAACAATATTTTCCCAATAAAGCCTCTCCCTCTTCTCTACTCTATTAAACCTATACGTGTCTTTCCGTGGCCCATTTCTGTGATGCTACAACGGGCCCTGTAGCAAGAAGAGTCTTAAGCTAACCCTTTATATTCCTTTAGCACGCTGCATGCAAACAAAGCTTATGTAGAGCCCCCGCTTGACGAGTTTTGGATCGATTGATAGAAAATAGAATGGCAATACTTTGTGGAATATAGTAGTGTAATTTCTTTTCTCTAGTCATCACACAGTGTCTGGCTGAAATGGTTTCTTCCGTAAGCCAATAAATACGAAGAAGAAGAAGAAGAAGAAGATTTTGGATAGATCAATATTATTGAAACGGTTGATCAAAATTGGGACACGATTATTGCAACTTCTGTAGTATTTGGCTGACCAATATCATTGCTTTAATACGTGTTTGTAGTCATAACAATATGGTTACAGGATAAATACAACAAAACGAAAATAATTGTAAAATAGCAAACATTACAAAGAAAAACAAAGTAGACATAAAATATGAACATACATATAAGGCATACCACTTTTACATACTCCACGAACTTACATAGAGCGTACTATACATACATATATCAATTAGTATTGCTTAATATCAGTTTTTAGATATTCGTTTGCTGTGTAAAAATCATGTTCTATAGAGTGGGGCGAAAAGGAAGGGCGAGTTTGAAACGGATAGTACACGCTTAGGAGAGGAGGTAAAAGGTGATGAGAGACGTCGTTCGATTCAGGAGGTCGGCCTCAAAGTGTAAAACCACCAGCTTTCGTAGAAAGGGCGAGACAAGCAGTAATTCAAAGTCCAAAGCGCTCTGTCCGAAAACGGAATGCAGCACTCCGATTGAGTAGTCGAACACTTCGCAGAACTTTACACCAAGACCTTCATTTGCACCCCTATAAGCTTATGGTTGTCCAGTACCTGAATCAAGGGGATTTTGCACAACGCCAGTAGCTCGCCGAAAGGATGCAAATGATTTTTGCCGATGAAAATGAACCGGTAATGATGATGAGCGATGGGGCTCATTTTCATTTGAGCGTTTCTGGTAACAAATAGAACTGCTGATATGGGGCAGCAGAAATCAGCCGTGAACTGTATCAATGCCCACTTCACAGTGAGAAAGTCACCGTTCTGTACGTTGTGAACTGTTTTGAAGTGATCGATTTCGAAGATATAGGAGGGTAACTGTGACGTCCGAAAGATATGTTTTCGTGTTGGAAAACTTTTGATCCCAGAATTGCGATAACAAAAAATTTACCCCAAAAATGCTTGGTTCCAACAAAATGGTAGGTATATAAAATAAATAAATAAAATTACCCTTACCAAACCTTTCGGTAAAAATCCATATACGTATTTCGCGAACTAAGTTGCCATCCTCAGTGGAAAAGTGAGGAATTCAGTATCACTAGCGAATCCGGCTAATACCCAAGACGAGCACCACACAACGAACACTGTACAACACCAAAACACGGCACAATGAACGCGCGAAATAGTGTCAACAGTGTTTTGGTGTGTTTCGCGCGTTCATTGTGTGATGTTCATTGTGCAGTGTTTTGGTGTTGTACAGTGTTCGTCTTGGGCATTAGCCGCATTTGCTAGTGATATTGAATTTCCCAGTTTTCAACTTTGTTGCTGAAAAACGTATCTGGATTTTTCAGAGAGATGTAGTAAGGATAATTTTATTTATTTATTTTATATATTATTTTAGCCACCGTCTCCTTATTCTTATTTCCAACAAAATGGTGCCACAGTACATAGATCGAGAGTCTCAATGGAAGTTGTGCTTCGCATTTTCGCGCGAAGACGTAATCTCCGTTTCGGTGACGTGTCGTGATCCCCTCGTTCCCCTGACCTCATAGCATGTAATTATTTTCTATGCAGATAGCTAAAGGTAAAAGGTCTACGTCGATGGACTTCGAAATCTCCAAGAGTTGAAAGAAGCCATCACAACAGAACTTAGGTAATTGACATCGACTTGTGTGAGATAGTGATGTGGAACTTTGAGGAACGATTGCAGAAGTGCATTGCAGATAACGGAGATTACTTCCCCGATATCATTTTCAGAGCATAATTTCTCTTTTTCATTGTTAATTGGTAACATTGTTCGTAATTAAAACTTTTTTAAGTTAAAAAACAGCTGCTTTATTCTCATTTCAAAAACGTCCTTGCATTTTGCCCCACTCTGTATAACAATACCTCTGATTTCGATCTGGAACTGTTTCTTTGGTTTTATTCTGATACTTAAAGGCACGTGGTTGTATAATTTTCGCGCATGTTCATGTTGCATTTATTCTTGTTTTAGGAATGATTAGGTCATTTCTTCGGCGCGTCTGATAGTTGTGAATATGTGAGTCTAGAGGAAAAGAGGTTATGTTTGTTATCACAAATATGCTGCCGGCAAGTACGTATAGTTGTATATGGATGACAACGTAAGCGTTTTACACTCCTGGTATAAATTCCTGCAACTTGCCCCATATGCTGCCTTAGTTTTAATTCTGAGTGCCTCTTTTTATTTTCGGGTTATACGCTGAGCCTCACCAGATATCTCCCATACCAGAATCCCGTATAAAGCTGTGGACACATAGTGAGCGTAGTATGCTTTTAGCAGCGTCAATGTCAACTTGTCCAATAAGTTTTCTACATGGGGCGTCCACCTAAAATTGCTGTTTGTATGCAGACTCAAAAATTTGTTAGTTTGCAGATTTACCATGTGCTTGGTTGTTAACGTTTTATTGGTGTTTAGTTTCAAAGATTAGATAGCAAACCATTGCTCAGTTTCCATCAACGTAATTTGCGCATTGTCTGCCATTTTGTTGTGGTCTTTAGAGGAAACCACAATAGATGTATCATTTGCATATCGATTTACTCTATCAGCCTTGATGTTTTTTGGTCCCGATATGGTTTCCCGTGGCATTCCTACTTTTTTGGGTTCAGTTATTGAGTTGTCACCATTCCATTCCACCAGCTGAGATATATTGTGTAGATACGACCTCAACAACTGCAGGAGACAACACTCCATGATATCGAAGGCCTTTCTCAGGTCACACAGTATTAATTGACCCTCCTACCCATTTTCCGTGGTGCCCTCTATTTCCTCTATCACCTTCAATTGTGTACTCAGTGTTAACCTCCCTTTCCCATATCCATGCTACGCATCACTGAACTACTTGTTTTTGCCGTGATGCCAAGTGCCACACCCAATTGTTATTGAAATATACATATCATGACAAACAAGAAAGAAAGAATTGTATTCATAGTTATAGTATAATTACGGGTAGAAAGTTTCTTTTTTTTTTCTTTTTATTT
Organism: Chrysina gloriosa; assembly: GCA_038088585.1. Classification (NCBI taxonomy): domain Eukaryota; kingdom Metazoa; phylum Arthropoda; class Insecta; order Coleoptera; family Scarabaeidae; genus Chrysina; species Chrysina gloriosa. The sequence goes on along the minus strand of CM076093.1, from coordinate 19,260,374 downwards.
TTAATCTGGAACTCTTCAGATTTTCTGTGTTGAATTATTTTGTAGTTGAGCTCTCTGGTACTGTCCACATTTCCTTCCACTTTCTTCTATTTTCAGCCATACTTTCCCTATTTTATTCTTCTTTTCTCTGCTATTAAGCGTACTTTTTCCGTTCACGTCTTTTTCGGTCGTCTCTTTTCCTTTTTCGAATTTCATTCGCTTTGAATATCTGTCTTATTAGCTTATACTCATATTTCCTTAATATTCTTTTCCTATTCTTATTAATTTTATATGAAAGATTTAAGAGAACTTGAAAACTTCGCAAATCGTTCTCTTTCAGCACATTGGAAATGGCCTCAAAAATTTTAAATTCAAAAGTTATGACATTCGAGAATTAAGAGTCGAGATTCGAAAGATTCTAAATTTCACAAAATCAAAATAATATTGTATTCCTTCGTCCAAAATAGCGTCTTAGCTTTTTTGGATCCCAAAAATTTGATGGGGGATTGAGAATCTACCTTCGAGAGGTTCGAAATTAGGGATTTGATAGATTCGATATTCAAGAGAGAGGACACTGAAGATGATCACTGGAGTTAGTCTGAAGGACAGGGTAAGGAATTCAAGGATACATGAGGATTGACAGTGGAGGATATCATAAAATAGGAATGAAGTCAGTGAAAACATGGAGAGATCATGTGGATGATGATTGGTAAAATCTGTAATGAAAGGAAGACTAAATAGTAGACGATTGCCGGCAAAGATCGCTCAAAAAGGTAGAGAGACAACTGGAGCTTATCTGGAAACGAAGCTCCATGAGGCCTACCGTATCAAACAGGACTTAGTCGTATTAATAATAATAATAAGAGGAAGAGAATCAAGGGAATATTACACTTTTTGATCTAGAGTCTTTTAGGTTTCGACTTATCTAATATTCAAGATTCCAGGGAATCGATCGTTGAGATTTGAGAATTAAAATTTTCTGTGAAATTCTAGATTCGATGATAATAATAATATTGATAATAATATAATGTTCATTATCCAACAATTCATAACAAATTCTAGGAGAATTTGAAGGACAAATATGCAGTGTAAACTAAATAAAAAATGTAAAGATTAAAACTAACGAAAATAAGACTACCAAGTAATTTAGATAAATGTCAAATGTTAACCCCGAATCAAAGGGAATACCAAGGTCTTTGACGCTCTCCTTCTTAATAAGCGTTGCACCATACACACTGCAGTTAATTATAATTGACACCTGTTTCCCAGTCAACTTGGCAGCAGTGCATTTTGAGACGTTCAGTATAAGTTTATTTGATGTACACCATTTTGAAATATTATTTAAGTTTAAGTTTCGACAATCGTCCATTCCATCGACGGATGTGTACATCTTCACATCGTCTGCAAACATTTGGATGCCATGATCGATACAGGTTAAAAAAACAATGGGCCCAGATTTGAACTGCGAGATACTCCAAAGGCAATCCCCTTTCTGATGGAAATGAAATCATTGTAAGACACGAAATAACTAATATTTTGTAGATACGATTAGAAAAATTTGAACAGACACACTAAATCCAAAGTTCTGCAGCTTACATAATATTATCCGATGATCCAGACGGTCAAAGGCCTTGAATAAGTTTATTTAAACAACGGCAAGTTGACCACAAAGATCGACGATTTCAGAAGCATGTTACGAGACAGTGGTCAAGTTGGTAATAGTAGAACGCGCATACAAATACTTTTGCAATATTTTGATATCGGGCGATAATTAAAAATGTGGGCTCTATTATCATCTTTGAAGGACACATTTTGCACACGTTTGGAAAAATCGATGTTTTCAAAATGAGTTTGAAAATTGTTGTTAATGGTTTCATCAGCGGACTCTAGCAGTCTTTTATTGAGAAACTTTTTACTTGTTCCGGAGCTACAACGTCCACATGCTACAATCTCAGTCGTATTAAGATCCACAAGCAATAACAAAAAATCAAAATTCTTCCACGCTAATTAGACACCTCTACCGCGTGATATCCCAGATAACTCAGCAGTCCTGCCCCAACCAAACATAGAACAGCATGATACAAAATGGAGTCAGTAGTTGAGTAGAAGGTCAATCAATAGTTTTGCAAATAGTATAGGTACCTTAACTTCGAGTCCTTTGTGGTCTTTCCTATCCTACCTTCTAAGCCACATGTGTACCAGCTGAATAAAGATAAGTTTGATTGGCTCACTGATGGTTTACTGAGCAAGGGCGCTTTCTGCAGTTTCGATAAATCCCCATTGAATGACGATAGTTGTCGACACTAATGAATGTATGTAGATGTCCCAGCGCTTATATGTTTTAGATGTCTTCATATTACACTTTGTTATTTAATTTCTTCAGCAAAGAAATTGAGGCTATCTTTGAAAAATTGTCGAACACAAACTGCATGATCATAAAAATATATATATTTTTATTTGCAATTTCTTACTCTCTGTACCGTTTACACGAAACTAATACTATTTAAGGCATAAACATTTAAAATCATTGCAAATTAGGATATCACTGACAGCTGCGTTCACTGCATCCTACAAATTCTAATTTACATACCACTAAAGTATATATAAATGTGCCAAGTTGTTGCTCCTGGAGTCTAACTTATTGCTTGTTTTGCCTGTTGCGTTGATCGACTTATCTAGAATGTGTTCTAAACCGATTCGCATGGCAATTATCATATTTTCCTTAGTTTTAGATGCGGTACAATCGGAGCTTATTCAGGCGCACGTTGTAAGTACCTTTTTCTTAAATTAGAACAAGTAGAAATATTTGTGATTTAGAACCAACTCGAATAAAATTATACTCACCCGTACCACACCGATTTGAATATATAGAAATGAGTATAGCAATAAAGACTATTTATAAAAAATAATTTTGTTCTTTTCCAAAAATTAACAATTTGTAACGATATTTTAGGTATTTCGACATGGCGAGAAGGCAATCGATACAAATTTTATGTATCCCACCGATCCCTACAAGAATCACTCCTTTGCACCGTACGGAGCCTCCCAGCTAACCAATGTATGAAAATTTCCATTATCGTTCGATGGTAAGTAATTGGTATTTTGTAGGAGGGAAAGCGAAGCATGTATAGCCTTGGTTCGATATTAAGAAAAAGATATGACGAATTTCTCGGTGCCGTCTACGTACCAAACATGATAGACTCTTGGTCTAGCAGCTACGAAAGATGTCAAACGTCCCTATTAACGGTTTTAGCGTCCCTGTTTCCACCGAAAGGTCCTCTCATTTGGAACGGAAAGCTAAACTGGCAACCCATTCCATATCAGTGTTTGCCAAGAGGACGCGACGATGTTAGTTCAATTCTAATACAAATTTAATCTGTTTTAAGTTTTCTTCAGTTTAATACCCTCCCTTCAATTTAGCTCTTTATGGGTGTCGAAATGAAGGATTTCGTAAAGGAATATAACCAGTATTATTTCAACGAGGGAAGGAAGAAGCTACCTGAAGGCACAGATGTAATACTCTCATACATTCAAGCCCACAGCAATGCCACAATAAGGACTCTTCACGATCTTATGTTTTTCTATCTAGCTATCTCTGCGGAGGTGTGATCAAGCTTCACCGAAGCATTTTGAGTATAATGATACACATACAACGTTTTACGCTTATAGGAAAGCTATGGTTTAACTTTACCTGAATGGACGAGAAAGGTTTATCCCCAACCGATACACGATTTAATGCTTTTAGAATTTAGTTTGCAATTAGAAACCATAGGTCTCAGAAGAAAAGTTGTAGGTGTGTACTTAACCATAGCAACAGGGCGACTTGAATATTTTCGATGTTATTTTCATAGGAAAATTGTTGATGAAAATATTAAAGGATAGTGATAATCGCATCAAAAATAATTCCAGTTACAAACTCCATTTGTATGCCGGCCACGATGTTACTATAGTGTGGATATTGATGTTATTAGGTTTAATGTACGATCATCATCCTAATTTTGCCGCTTGTTTAATACTTGAACTACACGAGGAAACCGGAGTAAATTTTTTGGAGGTAAGTCGAATTACTTCTTTTGGCATTAAGGCAAACAAAACATGACAACCATACATGACTAGTGGTATTAGTACAATTGTCATTGTCCAACCCTAGTTGTTCATAGTTGGCCAAAAAGCATCCATAGTAGGATGCGTATTAGCCATAATCTTCGATGGCGATTTTTTTATATTTTGCGGGTGACCAAGACTGTTTATCCCGATGTAGATGATCGAGATTCTAAAGAAATTTGCTAGCCCAACTACTGTTATTAAAATGGAGAAATCCGTTAAATGTTGGTCACGTTATTTGATTGATTTTCATTGTAGGTGCATTATAGAGACGACAAGCATTCACAGTTTGAACTACTACGTTTTCGTAATGGCGAAAAGCGTTTATATTTCCACGAGTTTCGGGATATGATGTTGGATCTTTTCGAAGAGGAAGGTGTTGTACAATCAAAGTCGTCCGAAAGAGAAATCCTACATCCATACTTACCAATCGGAATAATTTCTTATTATTGTTTACAATTTTTATTTCAATTATGTTAAAGCGTACCTAGTCAACTAATCAATTACGTAGGTATTTAAAAGTGATAATATGTTTTTTTTTTATAATTTTAGATCACCGAAAACAGATATTTCCATACTTTCATCCCTGTTAGACTTTCCGTTTTCCAAAAATTGAATTACTAAAGGATTTTAATTGAGAAATCTGGAAAGATTGCAAATAACTGTTTTCACGAGTAGCTGACCAAAATTACGGCGCAGTCGCTCGAAGTATCACATATTAAGTCTTATTAAAAATGAAGGGGTGTGTTACGGTGATGTTCGCTACAACAGTTATACGGGATAGTTGTGACCTGGAATTTAGAAGCAATTGAAAGAGAAAAGAGGGCAAACAACACTTTATTAGAAGCTCCAAAAAAAAAAAGTACAAGAGCTTGTTTTTAAAACTTATAATTCTGTATTTTATACAAATTAATGGTTAAACTGATTTTAATAGTTGAATCAGTAAGGTATCAAAATAGTAATAAACAAAAATGGTGCAAAACAGGACACATTAACACGTTCACACCAGGGCCGATTTTCATGTTTTTCGCCGTGAGGCGGCGCTTGAATTCATGCCGCGCTTCATCTGGCGGCGTGCGATTTTCGCTTGTGCACGCGTTCTATGTATCGAATTTGAGTTAAATTTATAATACTGAATTATTATGTTGAGAAGAAATTTCTGTGTTAACCATATAGTGGACACATATGCAAATGAAATAGAGGCTTTAAACGCCATGAATATATATTTTGCTACCATCTGTACTAAGAATGATTATCAGGGTATAAAAAACTATACAACAGTAAAGTCAGTATCAGAGACATGTTATTTCTATCCTACTGATGAACAAGAATTAACTGGAATTATTCGAAGTCTCAAGAAGACTGCAGCGACAGGTATGGATGAGGTTTCTGTGTCACTACTACAGTTCTGTGCATCTGAATTGGTGGTTCCTCTGGTGTTCCTGGTTAATTTGTCATTCGAGATGGGAGAATTCCCAGACGATTTAAAACAAGCGATTATTGTGCCTGTTTATAAAAAGGGACAGAAAGACCGTTTTGGAAGTTATCGGCCGATAGCACTTCTGTCTAATGTATCCAAGATCTTTGAAAGAGTTGTCTTGATAAGAATGATAAAATTTATAGAAAAACATAACATATTGACCAACACTCAAAATGGGTACATAAAAGGATGCTCAACAACTAGGGCCATTTTTCAGCTTCTTCAAGAGATTGTGGATTGCTTGAGCAGAAAGGAAACTTTTGGTTGTGTATTCATGGACTTGACGAGGGCTTTCGACAGTGTGAATCATGAGATTCTGCTGTCGAAGCTCGAGATAATGGGTTTTCGTGGTCTGGCGGTCAAATGGATTGGATCCTATTTACGTAATCGAGCGCAATTTGTGCAGGGATCGGGTGACCTGGGACGTAAAATTACATCTACTCCTGAGGTTGTTGACGTGGGGGTTCCGCAGGGCTCAATTCTGGGTCCGTTGCTGTTCCTGTTGTATGTTAATGACCTACCAGAGACAACAACATTCCTGACGATACTTTTCGCCGATGATGCATCCACAGTCATAAGATCCTCGAGTGGTGAACTGGAGGAATCTTTAGAAAGAAACGAGCTCTTATTGCAGGGATGGTTTGCTGACAATCAGCTCAACCTAAACTTAGACAAAATACAACTGCTGGTTTTTGGAGGTATTGCATCACAAAGCATCGTCCATGGTAATAGGGAACTTAGCTTTAAACAGAGTGCGCCTTTTCTTGGGCTAAGAGTGGATACCGCATTATCGTGGAAGCCCTATATTGGGGAACTTTCACCGAAACTATCGCGCTTTTGCTATTGTTTGCGAGCAGTTTCTAAAAACGTTGGCATTAGTGCAGCTCTGTCGTCATATTTCGCATACGTACAATCGAGGCTTCAGTACGGTATTATTTTCTGGGGTGGATCAGTGGAAACCCAAAGAATTTTTATTCTTCGAAAGCAATGCATCAGAGCAGTGTACGGTAAAAGAAACCGGGACAGTTGTGTGGGTCTATTTCAGAGTAACAATATACTTACTCTGCCATCTTTATATATCCTACAATGTGCGTTGTTTGTAAGAACTAATTACCAACATTTCTTTAAAACTTATGAGAACAATCATGATTACACAACGCGAAGCCTGTTAAATGCGCACCTTGTACCACCACCAACACACCTAACAAAAGTACAAAGAAACGTAATACATCAGTGTATTAAAATATACAACTATATACCGTCCTATATTAAATGTTTGTCATCAGAAAAATTCAAGCGCATTCTCAAACTTTGGCTGATAAAACAAGAGCTCTATGAAATCAGAAACTTTTTCATTGTACCTACAAGTACTTTTGCTTTTTTGTTTGATGTTGATATTTGTAGTGTATGAATTTTGTAATGTAATGAAATTTTTGTATTTAAATTGACGTGTTCTATGTTTTACAACATTATGGAATAAACTGACTATTATTATTATTATTATTATTATTATTATTATTATTATTATTATTATTATTATGTTTATGCTTTTGAACAAAAGTTATGTTTATAATACGTTATTAATTATAATTGTCATTAAAAATAAATGTTTATAATGAATATACGTTAAATTGTCATTATTTTAATTTTCTACTGTGGGCCACCGGTGGTACGCACCGCCCGATGAAAGAGTCCACTGTGAGCCACTGGTGGTACGCACCGCCCGATGAGACAGTCTACTGTGGGCCACCGGTGGTACGCGCCGGCGTGAACGTGTTCAGGTCTCGTAGATGCTGAAATAAAAAGATTAAAACAGAGAAAATAAGTGGCAACGACGTAGCAAGGATAAGAATGACCTACCAAACCACCTTCGGTATAAAGTTAGAAAACGGCAATCATCTGAAAGAAAGGGTAAATGATACGATCAAACCTGGAGTACGAATCCGATGCTTGGGACCTTGGTCTAGAAGCAATGGGATTAAGAAAGGGCTGCGCCGAGAACTGAGCTGCTGAGTATGCACTACATCACACACAAGTCACTTAACCAGGGCAGGGATCCTATAACGCTGCGCTATTAATTTTCCCTTTCTCGCCCTTATACAATTTGTAGGCGCGTCGAAAGGGAAGTTAATATAGCATAGCGTAACGTAATTATAGGATCCCTGCCCAGATACGTCAGACTTTTCGCAACGAATTTACGTTCTAATACTAACTAATTAAATGGAAAAGGGTCGACTGAACGAGTCGCAAGAACATGGATGTTGAAGTACCGAAAATGTTGAGTATGGATAAAATATCGCTTAAATTTGACGTATCTGAAGCTCGAGTAAATCCGAGTTAACTTCCGGTTTTCCGGAAAAATATTTTAATGTTACTACCAAAAACAGCTGCATCCAATCAGAAAGCGGACCAACGTAAAATTTCCAAATACGAACAGAAAAGAAACTAGAGCGCGGGATGATTTCCAGAAGGACCCGGTCTTATGACATTTCTATGTTAAGTTAAAAACCTATAACTTGTAGAAGGCGCTGCTGAAAACAACGTGCGTCAACCGTTTTTTCAGGATAATGTATTCTGTTAAAAAAGTATAGACCGACGTCATGACCGACAAAGGATAGTACAACTAACGATTTTAAAATTCGTCAAGAGAGTTTATGCGCAATCACATTTGATACAAGTGCAAAAGACTAAATGGCTTTATGGCATAGTCTAAAAATTGAAAAATTTACCGCCGCAGGTGTTGTCGTTTTCGAGCTACTACAAACGAAATAAGTATTGATAGGCATATTGACGAAAAAATAATTAACGAATTAAGATACAACACAGACATAAATACTATTCTATTTCAGTACCCGAAGTGCAACAGTTATTATTAAATTGTTTTCTTGTAATGTACCAATAAATCAGTACAGACATCTTTTAACCCTTTGGCCTACACGCTATCTGCCAATCGCGCGAGTCACAGTAAACAAGAAGTTCGATCGCGCGCTGTGCCATTCAGCTGTTCAGCCGTGTGCTCGAACTGGCCCAAGATGTATACTTCTTATGACATGTATATTTCGGAACTACTACTAGGAATTGTGGAATAATAAACAAACAGAATGCTTACATTCCAAGGGAAGTTGTGAAATAACTCCAATCTCTGGTTCAAATACTAATACGCGGCATTTTATGAATCAATTCCTCACCACGAGTTAGACTCGTGGTTTTCGCTTAGGGCACAAAGTCTTTACCACGAGTCAGACTCGTGGTTTTCGCTTATAGCACAAATCCCTTACCACGAGTCTAGCTCGTGGTTATCAGCCAAGGGGTTAAGACTGCATTTTTAAATTTGTACTAACTACGTTTTCATCATGAGTAGAAATATTCCCTTCCTTTTCATATTTATTTTGCAAGAAAACTTCGAAATGTGAAAGATATAAGATTCAAGAAACAAGATTGAGCATCAAAACGGTAATATTCTGTAGTATTTGATCGAAAACTGGATCTTTGTTTTTCTAAATTCAAGAAAGTCAGAAGAGGATATTGTTATTGTTATTTTCGTGAAAGACATTCGAAAATTTCGAGAATTGTGGTTTGAAATTCAAGACACATGAAGGTTCTGGAGATTCTAGAGATTGCAGGATTGAGAATCGAAAATCGAAACGTTGCATTGGAGACATTCTAGATTTAAGAGATTTTAGAAGTCAAAAGAACTTCTTGATCCAAAATTGGGCAACCGTCGTTTCTCTTCTTATTATTCTACGAAAGATTCGAGATATTCTTAATGTTAGAAATGCAAAGTTCAAGATTTGAAATTGTGATTTCATATTTTTACCACGATTAGTAGTAGTAGCGAGTAGGTCATAAAGCGTTGCTTTTTGAAAAAGCTATTCTTGCGATTCGTACAAATTCCACTGTTAGCAAATAATTGACTGTAATGCTATTATATATAAACTGCAACGACAAAATCCCACTTTCACAATGCAGAAAATTATTTGGTGTGATTTTAATTAAATAAATAAACAAATAATACTGTTCTAAAAAAATGTTGCTGCTTTTCCTAAGGGGAAGTACTGAATTTTTAATATCAAAGTCAGGTTAAACAAGTCATAGTTTTAGACTTGCAGCGGAATGCTGATATTGATGTTTATTTGTACGTACTATAGAAAAGAAAAGATAACACACAAAAGCATTTTTGTTTATTGTAGTGGTATGTTTTAAGACAATAATACTATACTACTATATATATATACTATATATATACTATAAATATATTTACTAAAACATCTTAATTATTCAGTGGACTGCCGATTTAGTAAATCACCAAAAATTAAAGATTTATCACAATGCCATTAGAGCAAAACAATACTTCTCCTCTGATATTCCGCTTTTAGTATTCCCTTAAACGATGCATTGAAATGTAGTTAGCTGCGGTAATTTGCGGTTTTCTTCAATACAACCTATTAACTAATGCTCCCTATTACTACTGCCAAAAGTGATGTCCGACATTGTACTGATAATATTTGGATTTAAGTTCATTGTGAAAGTGTGTACTTTGTGATAGTTAACCATATTAATACACAGAAAAGCTAATATCTTGTTTTTGTTTTTGTTTTATATCACATTTGTATCAAAATGTTCCTGCAGTTTTGGGCCTGCATTCATTAAATTTTGCAGTCCCGTGAAATTTACACTTATCAACGAGACGGTTGATAACACACAGTAATAGTTCATTTACGTTCAAGTGCTCATGCTGTAAACGTAGATCTTTACAATCATGAATTTAAGAATTACTTACGTAGAGTTGGTAGACATAATTTTGTCATGGGATCGTGGCCCAATACAATGCATTGAATTCATCAAATCAAAACTTCCTTTTTGGTAGAAAGCATGCTGTGTGAAATCCACGAACAACTAACCAACAGTATTATAGACAAATTTCAAAGTATGGTTAGCAGCAGCAGCAACAAACAAGTAAAAGTTCATTACAAAACAAGTGGAGCATCTCAGTGCAGTAATAGACGTCCGTGAAAATCATTTGAACTATGTTGTGATAAAACCAACCGCAGCAAAATTAAGAATCTGCAAGAAAGTTTTTCTAAAGAAATAATTATTACAGCTGCCGAAAAGTTAAAAGATAAATCGTGTCCTTAGTTCTCTGCTGAAAAAGAAAGGCAACAAAAACAATTGGTTGTGATCTTTTCCCACCATACTACAAAGTATTAAAGGTAAAGAAACGGTGTTATCTGGATGATATATGTGTCACCAAAAGTTACGTCTGCTTTGCTATATAGGCACTATTGGATTATACTGCTGAGAGATTGTTACAACCAAATCAGAAAAAGAAATTTTAGTAATGGATAGTGAATTGACTCTATTGTCAAAATGGGAATGTGATGGGGCGTCTGGACACACTGAATACAAACAGCGTTCTTCTTAACTTGTTGCTGACTTTTTCTGATGCTTACATCAATAGTTTAAGAGAAGAGCCAAATAATAAATATTTGCCATTGCGTGAAACCGTCAAGATACTTTTAAAAGACTCGGAATAGAGATTTTATTATTTTACGTTATTTTTTAACTGTTAAGATATTTTTGTAAGATAATCGAAATTGAATCACAACTTTCGGTATTCAGGTATTAAATATTATATACTTTGCGTATTTTTTGATCGATTCCTTTATTTCACAGTTTGAACTATACTTGTTTTCCTCTAACAAAAAATAAAAATATATGTTACCGTAACTTTTAATTAGTGTACTGGACACATAAATATACAAAATAACCAAAAAGCAGAGAAAACCCGGTATTTATTAAGAAAAAAAGACAATGATGACCGCATTTCCATATAACCTAAACCACTGTGCGGCGTTTCAACGAACCAAATTTCGAATCGATGGTTATTTTGAAATGAACCACACAAATGAAATGAGTAATTAAATGAAAAAACTACTTGACAAATGAGGAAGGTATTGAAGTGATTCGAAATCCATTTCAATGTAGTTTGAGATTATAGGAAACATGACCAAAATTTCAAATTCAAGAATAGCGACGCATCAAAATTTTGTACGAATATCGTAACTAGTAACATTAAAAGAAATTTGACATCAATCTTGAACTCGTTTATCGCAAATTTATTGCATACACACTATCCGCTATAAAGGCGATCGCAGTGTTAAAACAGCCGAATTTTGAGAATCAACGAATTGGCCTCGTCCATTAGGCGGAAGGGAATAGATTGCAAAATGCCCCGCTTTCTATGCACAGCGGGGTTTCAACAGATGCTGTCAGGTCCAGTTGATTTAATATTGATGGGAGATGACTTTGAGGTTCCTCCAGCTTCTAAGTACGACCAGGCGCCCAGCAGAGATCCTCAATGAGCACAAAGCCAAGCCTTCACCATAGTTCTATCACAGCGTATTTACCTTCATGCATCCAAATTTTAGATAAATTATTACCCAGAAACAAAGCACATACTACGTCACGTAAAACTTGAGGAGGGCGTTTTGGTGTTGCGTAAAGAGCTGCGGTGTATTCTCGTTCGGACCACTGTTATCACTTTTTCTATCAAAGTTAGTGATGATTAAAGGAAAATTAACACTCTGATGACCTTCGTCTTGGTGTTGGTCTTGCAACGCCCAGTCGTGGTCACGGTCTTGTATGCATACCATTTGTCTCGGTCTTGGTCTTGTATACAAGAGTACAGTAAAGCCTTGGTTTTGTAAGAGTTTTGTAGTCTTACGTTTTCGAAACATTTTCGATAAAAATTTATACAGTGTGTCCCCGGATTGATTTCACTATGGACGTAATGATCAAAAATTTTGGAATCTCGTTTTAATGTGTTGGAATGCCATCTTACTTGGTCTGAAAAGGATTTCAAGCATATTTTTACTTTTTAAAACCACTTGGTTTTGGTCTTGCAAAAACTGCAAGACCCAGAGCAATTGTGCCCATCAGTAATCGAAGTCACTCTTTTCTCCTGCAACGCGTTTCTTTTCTTTTATTCCTCCGTACATCGAACAGCGTTTGCTTCCCATAGGCAAAACGGCTACTACGTTTGTTATTCTACCGGATACATATTACGGTTGAAATGACTCTTTCTATTGGTGGCGGTAAGTAATCTAAAAATCACGGGAGACTGTGGGGAGTGAAACGGGAAACAAACGTTAAGCAAAAGACATGTTCGAAACACGAAGCGCTGCAAAACAGAGAATATGCGATAGTTTCTTTTAAAATATACAACTTAAAATAAAATAAAAGAAATCGATCCTATATTCCATAAACGACTGGAATTTCTCACTGTCCTTCACCTCCATGCTTGTTGCCAATTTAAAGAAGGGGGGATGGAAGTCTAATAAGCCTCAATCGACTTTAAATCTTGATTAATAATCAGCTCTTGTAATGACAGATTTCATAGAATACTATTATCGGTATTACTACTCGAGAGGATATAAAAAGCCACCCCATGCGATAGTTATAGTACTCATTCGAAAGATGCTCATTCCTATTTTTGCAAAAAGCTACGATTTTGCTTTACCCCACTGGACGACGAAAGTCTATGCTCAATCGATAAGTAATTTAATTCTTCTAGAATATAGCTTGGATACTGCAACCAGAAATCTTGAAAGACAAATTAATGTATTTGTGGAGAAAAGTACATATATTACGACCATCTCAATAGCTTTAACAAGGATGCTAGAGGCAGCACCGCAAAATGAGCTGCGTTGTGCATTTATTCACTTTCCAATAGCTGTTGCGAATATATTGAAGCAAGAGCAGATAATTTTGAGTAAAGCAAGCATAAAATGATGTAAACACGATGTCATAAGATTATGTAAACACGATGTTTCTATCGCGTTTTATGGGCTCAGCCTTAAAAATTATTTGTTCCACTGTAATTTTCAGCTTGGAAACTCGATGATGTACTTTGTTAAGCTGTGGTATAACTTCACAAAGTACACATTTAATATGTGAAACAATGTTATCTTGTGTACGATGAAATATACCCGACAGTTTTAACTATAGGTCTTAAAAAATCAGAGAAATCAACATAACTGATGCTTATCAGGTCAATTTCCAAGAGTTCGAGATAAATGAATGGATATATGAAATAACCCGGTTTAGTAAATAGTTTCGAATGTTATCCCGATTGCACAAATCGGGTCACATAAGCAAAAATAATGATACGAATCAAGAATCTTCCACTCTTTTTCGCCCTCATTTATTCCTATTTCCCTCCAATAAAGGGAGTCATAAACGCTATAACCTTTAAGAATGTTACATATTATGTTATATTATTAATACTTCAGCTGTTTAAAAGTGAACAATAGAAACATAACATTATATTCTCTAATCGGTTTAAATCAAGAGTTGCAAATATACATGTTAAACAAGTTAATCCCTGATACATTTGTTGCGATTTCAATTCATTTTAGATTTCTTAATCTTTTAACACTATTTTAAAACACACTAATTTTCTGGGTGTTCGTAAATTGGGTCCCAGCAGGTAGCAGATTAAATTTAACATTTTCTACCCTTTTGTCGATGAGTAAATTCGGCCCCAACCATCTTAATTGCTGCTTAATCGATTTCGTGGAAAGAAGTAATTACGATTATTACGGATACCATCTTAATTGCTGCTTAATCGATTTCGTGTCTCCCATAAATATGCAATATTTCCTATTTTAATTCATTTCTGTTGTGAATTCGAATTGAGCTAAACAGTGTTTTCGGTGTGTGTTGTTTAAAAGAATATTTTCGATTTGCGATGGATCTTAAAATTATTTTAAGCGAAAAAGGAAAGCCCTTAGCAGTTATAAATAACTATAAGTATACTTTTCAAAAAAGCTTGAAAAGTGGGGAAAAACGGTGGATTTGCACTAACAAAAGTAAATGTAAATCATATGTGCTTACTGTGGGCGAGGTGGAAACTTTAACTATAACAAAGCATGTACAGGAGCATTGCCACAGTGCCAATGTGGAACAGTTACAGCGTCAAATTATAAGTGGTGCTTGCAAAAGGAAGGCAACTGACGATTTATCCGAGAAGCCTTCAAAAATCATTCGGAAGGAACTTCAAAATTACCTGCCTGCAGCGATTAAAACAACGGACGTTGCATTGATAAGGAGGAATCTCTACAACGCCCGACGAAAACTGCTTTCAACATTGCCGACTAGTATTGGACAAACTTTTGACATTCTGGCGAACATGGACATTCAGACATCTAAAGGTGAAAATTTTTTACTCTTCAAAGATTCAACTGATGAAATTATGGTATTTTCTTGTCAAACAAATATTGAGTTTATCTGAAGAGTCAAAAGATTATATTTAGATGGTACATTTAACTACTGCCCACAATTTTTTGGCCAGTTTTTTACCATACACGGGTATTATAACGGCCACTATATCCCATTAATTTTTCGTTACTACCTAACAAAAGTAGCGAAACATATCAAAAGTTATTTAATATTGTTGAAGAAATCTGTAACAACAATAGCGTTACATTAGATATTTGTGAAATTATTGTCGACTTTGAAAAAGTATCCATAAGGCTGCAAAACAAGTTTGGCCTTTAGCTCAAGTAATAGGCTGCCGATTTCATCTTTTGCAAGCATGGTATAGAAAAATTCAACAAATTGGTCTAACAGCTGTGTACAAAGATGAAAGTTCCGACGCGAGACGATGGCTAAGAATGACTTTTGCGCTTACCTTTCTAAATCCTGTTGAAGTGAGTGATTGCTTTGTATTTGACTTGCTCTCTATTGCATCTTCGAACGATGAAAAAATTCAGATGTATTGCGATTATTTAATAGATAATTACATATCTGAGGAGTCACTATTCCCTCCTATAGTTTGGGCTGAAAACTCAGCAGAACTTACAAGGACTACCAATACTTGTGAGTCTTTTCATAGACACTTTAACGATTCATTTTACAAGTCTCATCCAAACATTTTTGTTTTTGTTGATAAACTTGAAGAGTTTCAGGTTGAAACTTATGTAAAAATACAGAGTGTACATTTGAATGCCACAATTATTAACAGCAAAGTTAGAAATCGTAAAAAATTTATTGCAAAAATGATCGATTCATATGTTAAAAACGAAATCAGTCGTTTGCATTTCATTAAATGTGTCTCATTTCACTGTGCGGTTTCATTATGACTTTTTTGTGCCTTTTGAATAATAATTTGAATTGTGCAATTAGTACCTTTGAAACATATTATAGTTATTAAATCTGTTTTTAAGATATGAATATTTTGATGTATTTTATAACAATTTTTATTATATCTTCTGTATTTTGCTCCTTTGTTACCTATTGAACTAAAACTACCTTAATAAAATTAGTTAAGTTTGCAAGAAAATTGTTACCTTTTCCTTAAGTATTAAGCAAAATTATCCCCGATATATTTTATCAAACAAAAAATTATAAATATAATCCACCAAACTAAGTGTTTAATTATTTTTTTTTAATTTTGTTGGTATAATCTCTACTCTTTACATTCCGGGACCGAATTTACATATGCAGTATCAGGTAGAAACAAAGTTTGGGACCCAATTTACTCCTTATTTTGGGTCTAATATTTCTTGGGACCCAATTTACGTATTCCCAATTTTCTAGTAGCACATGTAAGTTTCTTTCTTGCACGTGCAGTACTTTTTAGCGATTATATAAATGTTGAGCCCGACTCGATCTAGTATCGAATATAAAAGCCACTATAAGTCCTGCGCGCGAGTGAATCGCACACAAGTTTTAATAACGTTTTGTGAATCACCAACGAGTACATTCCCAGAAGAAGAACCGAGATTCTGGATGAGTCTTATTTTTTACAACCGTCATGCGGTCGACTAAAATTTAATTTAGGTAAGCTGGAGCACGTTGCTCCACACAGTCCCCCAAAATTTTCCACATTTCTGAACTACTCCAGTGTCTTCACAATATCGCAACAACGTTATACGCAAGGCCGAGTGGACTGGGTTTTGAACTAACTCCTTTATTATCTCATAACACATTTCGTAAATCAACTAGAAGCGCTAATAGATCTAAAGGTAAAACAATTTATCGAACGCCAATTACGACCAATTTTGAAGGCTAATAAATCCGCAAGAGTATGAGCAACATTGAAGTTATTTCTCGTGTTTTGTTACTTTGTCTAGCCTTCAATTTAGTACGACCCGAACTTTTACTAACACACATCGTAAGCATTAATCTGTCAATAAATTTTCCGATATACATACCTTTCGCTGTTTTAGATATTTCGACATGGGGAGAAAACTCCCGACAGCTTCGTGATGTATCCATCAGATCCTTATATAAACCATACCTTCTATCCGTATGGACCCAGTCAATTAACTAACGTAAGAAATCTTTTACCGTTTAAAAGTAAAAGTTACTGTATGGTGTTAAATGGCTTTTTGATGATTTTATTACTCGTAGTTGCTAATCATTGCTTAATTTTTGCGGATCAGCGAATGGAAAAGTACACAAAGGATATCGTTGTGTACGTTAATTTTTGCAGGAAGGAAAAAGAACTATGTATAACTTAGGTAAAATTTTAAGAGGAAGGTATGACCAATTTCTCGGTGATCTCTACGAGCCAAATTCCCTAGATCCTTGGTTCAGCAGCTTCGATAGATGCCAATCTTCACTGCAATTAGTACTGGCATCTCTTTTTCCACCGATAGACATTCTAATCTGGAACGAAGACGTGAACTGGCAGCCTATCCCTTACAGATTTTTACCTAGAAAACAGGACAATGTTGGTTTGACATCTTTTAGCATGATTTCATCTCTAATTTTCATTTTATTTTAATTTTTAAAATTTTTTAATTGGTTTAATTAAAAACTTAAATCTATCCAAACCAAATGACGTGGATAAGTTTCCCTTATTTTATATAACTTTCCATTTTTCTTAACAGTTATTTCTGAGCATACTATTGAAGGATTATGTAGAAGAGTATAATCAGTATTGCCTAGCTGGGGCAGGGAAGAAAATCACTGAAGAATCCACGCCGATATTTTCATACATCCAAGCTCACACCAACATCACGATAAGAACTCTTAGGGATCTTCTCTTACTATCCGTCGTTCTCGTTGCTGAGGTGCAAACCAACACAAAGAAAAATTTCTTAGTGACTGTCCGTAATCTTGCAGGAATCATACGGCTTGCCTCTTCCTGATTGGACGAAGGAGATTTATCCGCAACCATTACAGGATTTATTACTTGTAGAGTATCAGCTTCAAATGAGAACTAAGAGTCTCAAGAGAAAACTCATAGGCATGTAATTACCAATACTAAGATGATACCGACGGAATAACTATTATTTGCTTTTGCAGGAAGATTATTGGAGAAAATTTTAGAAGATAGTGAAAACCGTATTGTACATCAATCTAGTTACAAGCTTCATTTATATGCCGCTCACGATATGACAATAATGTGGATGTTGTCGTTTCTGGATCTAGTGTATGTATGATCACCATCCCGGTTACGCTGCTTGTTTGGCGCTTGAATTACACCAAGAGAATGGACGGTATTTCTTGGAGGTATTTATATAATTTATGTATGTACATACGTATTGAGCTTCACCTTAGTTTTTCTTTTACATTTTTAAATGAGGCAGTTGTAAGAAACGTAGGAAAAAGTTTGAAGTAAAGCACGAAACTTGTACGGACACGGAATTTCGACGTGTATCCGGTAAATTACCTAATGTCGTAATTAGGTGGTGGATAATTATTGCCTAAAAAACAATCCGGATAAAAGCCCTGACGGTCATCAAATTATATTTAAGTTGCAAATATAGGCGCATGTAGTAATTAATTATAATATAATTCAATGACTGTCGCAGCTTTCGTTCAGGTTGCTTTTTAGCTGAGAATTGAACAACTTGATTAAAACATTAGGTATTTTACTGAAGACACGCCTAAAATTCTATGTTTGCACTAAGAGTTCTCCAGACAGGTTTTCTTATATAGAAAATTTGTAGTTCACAATAGTTCTTGTCTTCACAACATCGATTTAGATACTTTCCAATAAGTATTTCAAAAAGTGGGTTTTCAGCTCAGTACAAAAATCACCATTCAAATTTAAGAATTTTATTTCATGCTTGTCGATGTGTTGTCTTCATTGAGGATTGTTATTCACTTACCCAAATGTATGTTTGGGAGTATCCTGATCATCGTAATAACGTTAGAAATTACTTTATTTGCATTCAAAGCACTTGCGTTGTTAAACAGCTAATGAATAATCTTCTAAAAGCTATAAATATATTTATATACTTAATATATTTTATAACTTATTTATTTCGTCAATTCGCTTACGAGAAATTTTCGAAATATTTGTACATCTCTAAAATTTTGTCGAATATTACTATCTTGTTGGAATTTTTTGAACATTGTTAAATGAAAACGAAACACTCATTATTTTGTTAATATCAAGGCAAATGCTAAAATGAAGACATGTGGAAAGATTTTGATAAGAGCGTAATCAGGAATAACAACCGCCGGTGATGATATTGTCACAGCGCGATTACAAGGATGGTGCTTTTATTCCGATTAGCCAGTATACGAGCATATACGAGCCTATGCGATCCTTGTAATCACTCTCCGGAAAGGTCATCATCGACCACCGTTGACCAAGTCATAAAATTAATTTAAATCAAGAGATCATGAGGAAAGATCTTGTTACAGCGCGAATACAGGGGTAGTGCTCCTATATCGACTAGCCGGTATACGAGAATATAAGAGCCTATGCTAGTAATCACCCTCCGGAAACATCATCACCAACCGCCGTTGACCAGGTCATAAAATTGATTTAAATCAAGAGACAGTTTACCACCTAGTGTTTTGGATTATGTTAAGTAATCTACTGTAAATAAACGTCGCTAATTTGGAATAATCGATCGTATCTGTTGTAGGTGCATTATAAAGACGACAAATATTCGCAGTTTAAGTTACTGCACTTTTCTAACAGTAGAAAGCATTTACACCTACCTGAATTTCGGGACATGGTTCTGGATTTATTGGAGAAAGATGAAGAAGCAATTGTCAGCACAGCATCAACAATGTTCGGAAAACAAGCGATATATCCACATATAATAATTTTAATAGTTTCTTGTTATTGTTCAGTTTGAAAAGTTTGTTTAAGCTAAGCTAAATTATGCAATTAAAATACCTATATAATTATAATTTCGTAAATTATACAATTTCGAATAAATAAGTAAAAATGGTTGTGATCAGAAATGGCTGTTATCCATTCAATTGGATCTGTTAGATTTATTAAAAGCAGATATTACGATATTGTTGAGTAAATCATTCTGTTTGTTTCATATTGCTTGCTTTTCCTTGATGAGGAAAAAGGCGCAATGTATTGGGGAACAAACAGGTACACGTCCCTTCCTAAGTGGTTAGATATTCTCCTAGCTTCTATTAAAATTGTTTAAATGTCACAATAACAGAGGTGGAGCATTTGTGCAATACTGAAATTACACGAATTTGGTTATAAGCCTCTTCTTTAGCACACCGCTTTAAACAAAATCATTTCGGACGAGATAAGAAAGAGATAATAAGTGTCCTCTAGTACTGGGGAGCGAAGAAACCTCATAATTACATTTTGGATATGATAATAGATTTTGGATTTAAAACAAGCTCGTAACTAGTCAAGAAATAAATTTATTCTGGTGACGAGGCAAAAGTTTTAAATCAAACAAAATTATTAACAACAGAATGTTTACATGTTCATTGTTTGGATTTGCATTGTTTTATTTCTATACGACATTATAGGGGAATACGTATTTCGCTGGAAACGAGGGTAGCGCCTTCAAACCTTACTTTACATAACGTTAAAGATAAGCCAGCTGAAGAAGTAAATACGTTCTAGTCAAAAGTTACTTTAAGATTTAGAGGTCCTTCAGATGACCCCCAAAAGACAAGACAAGAGAACATGAATCCTTAACAATAAGAATAACAACATAAAAAATAATCAATTAACATCTATAATTACATACTTTCCAAGGTTTATATATAAAGTTTCAATTACCATTTGTTTTAATTCGTTAGAATTTATATAAAATTCATATATTGCAATATCTGCCGCAGTATCATTTATGTATTTTCATCTTTCTCAGTATTATATATGTATATATGTATGTGCCTTTATATACGTACATGTAGGACGACGATATTGTAAGCTTAAAGATGTGTTTGGAAGCTCTACTTTTCGCATTAAACAATAAAAATACAACATTAAATCAATTTACATCTTAATTAGGTATAGGTAGATATATAAAAGTGTTGACTTTGAAGAGATGTGGTACTTTGCTGTAAGTCAGCTTAGCGAGCTCCTCTAGAATGGATATTAAAGTAGTACTTCGCGAAATTATATTAGTTTCCTTATTTTTGGATTCAGCACTTGGGGAACTTTTGCAAGTCCACGCGGTAAGTACCTATTACTTTTTGAAAACTTTCTGATCTAAGCTCCGTCATTTTTAGATATTCCGGCACGGTGAGAAAACAGCCGACAATTTTTTAATGTTTCCGACTGATCCTTACATAAATCACACATTTTCACCATACGGACCGGGACAATTGACTAATGTATAAGTTTCTTTATTATTTTCTATTTAACAGAACAATATATATATGTATATATATATACTTATATTTAGATCAGCTCTACCACTATAGGCCGATTAGAAAATAATAAATCTGTTGTTTTCTAATTGAACTATAGTGGCAGAACTAATCCAGCGATAAGTTTCCATTTAAGGAAAATTAAATTGTAAAGTTAATTTCGCAGGAAGGAAAGAAGACCGCATATGATTTGGGTAAAACTTTAAAAAGAGGTACAGCAAATTCCTTGATGATGCTTACCACCCCAGCTTAGTACATTCCTGGTCTACTAGCTTCGACAGATGTCAATGTTCGTTGCAATTGGTTCTAGCGGCCATGTTTCCGCCGAAAAATACTCTAATTTGGAATAAAGATCTGAACTGGCAACCAATTGCTTATCATTTTTTACCTCAGCAGCACGACGATGTTAGTTTAATATCTTTTAAAATCTGAAATCTGAGAGTTGTTAATGTTCCCTTGTGATTTAGTATTTTTATTTCGGATGTTTCAATCAAATTTCTCTCTTTAATTCAATTGTTTTATATAATAGAATTTTCTTTAAATTGCAACTAATATTCAATATCCGGTTTTTGTTCTAATTTAGATATTTGCCAGTGTTGTCCAGGAGGATTTCATCGAAGAATACTACCGATATGCCTTGTTTGGGAAAGGTAAAACAATAATAGAAGAAAATAGGTCTATATTATCTTATATTGAAGCTCACAGCAATATAACTATTACGTCGCTTCGCGATATCATGGTGTTACACATTGTCCTATCTGCTGAGGTGCGCTTTCATAACATTAAGAAGTATTTAACACACAGTATAAAAACATGGTCTTGCAGGAAGCAAATGGTCTACCTTTACCGGAATGGACGAAGAAAATTTATCCGCAACCTCTAGGAGATTTGACACTTTTAGAGTATAAATCCCATTTGGCGACGAAATATCTTAAGCGAAAAATAATAGGTAAGTAATGGTCGATAAGAGCACAAATCGAATGCGATTCCGTAAAATTTTTGTAGGAAAGTGGATGAAGCACATGTTAGACTATAGCGAAAATCGTATTAAGCACAAATCTAATTATAAACTTCATTTGTATTCCCTTCATGATTTAAATTTGGTACACGCGTTGGTGTACTTGGGTTTGATGTACGATCATCATCCCGGCTTTGCTGCTTGCTTGCTGATTGAGCTGCACGAAGAAAACAAGGGACATTTCCTGCAGGTAAGTCCCAGAATTTCAGTGATGTTATATTCAATAAATAGTCGTATATTTTCACCTCCTCTAAGTAAATATAATACAGACCATACATCACACAGTTTTACAATTAGCGATACACTCCAAATGCATATGTCCACATGCTGTAACATCATATTAATGAAGATATTGATGAACCCCTTTTCCCTTATTCTTGCATTCATTTTGCCATTTTTTTGCGATACCACGGTTCGCGTAGGAAAACTCAATGAACTACCCGAAATTACACCTGATGACATTATGTCATCGTAAGATATGTTTGAAAACCAAATTTTAGTACTTAGACCTCGGATATCTGATGCCTGAACGGACAAACGGATGAGAAGATAAGAAACAAAAAGATTACGGCACTTAAATTGAAACGCGATGATAATCTTTCACGTCATCCTTGAACCAAGTCTGTGGTACCTTTTTCTTTTTCTGAAATGTTTTGGTACGTGACTACTCGACCTCATATCTGAACTGATTTTATCCCAAGTTTGTTGGTAAAGCTTTGTGCATAATCTTCAAATACCACATTTCTTAATAACACGGTTTAATATCAATACAACCTTGTTCTATTATTTTCTATACTTGAGCACCCAAAATGGAGATAAGAATGCTTAAGGACGAAAAGAGAATAGCATATTGGTGCGATTAACCTCAAAGAAGGAAAGTAATAATGGGCCAGAGGAGATGATGAAGATTGGAAAACAACTGAAGATGTTGGAACATGAAAATGGTATAAAAATTTAGAAATTTAGAAATTAATTTCAGCAGTTAACATCAAAATGTAAATGCAGAATTTATTATAAGCAAATAGCAAACTTCTGGAAGGGTCTTTAACTAATTATGGCCAAGTGTTGCAGTAATAATAGGCCAGAGGGGATTAGGAGGATTGGAAAACAACTGAAGATGTTGGAATATGAAAATGGTATAAAAATTTAAGAATTTAGAAATTAACTTCAGCATTTAACATCAAACTGGAAATGCAGAAATTGTTATAAACAAATAGCAAACTTCTCTGCAGTCTCTGGAAGAAGATGTAATAGAACAGGAACATGACAGGGTAAACTGCCAATAAAGATTCGAATATATCGAGAGGTATGTCAAGGCCATAGAAGAAAGGTTTGCAGAGAAATTCAAGGAAATCCAGGCAGAAATTAAAAGTTCATTCTGCAATAGAGAGGACAAACTGCTTCTTGCTAGCATAGCAACTGATGTAAGTATGAGGATAGTCTTAAACGTACCCGACAGAAGACACAAAAAATTGAGGAAAACCTCTTTATTATAGTCTCCTTGTAGCTCGATCCGCTTTCGCCAGCGATATTCAATAGCTTCGATACCCTGTTTATAGTGGTAACCGCCGGGTTCCTCAAAATAACCATTAACCGCAGACTTCACCTCTTCATTGTTGGCAAATCTTTTATCACTGAGCCATTTGTTTAAGTTCGGAAAATAATCCGAGGCGTCTAAATCTGGCGAATAGAGTGCGTCAGGAAGCAATTAGAACTCATTGATTTTGGCCACCACGATGACGGATGTATATATAAACTGGTGCATTGTCTCGATGAATCAACACATTTTGTTTTTGCATTTTCTTGATTTCATCACTTAAACACTGCAATAAGTTCGTCTTTGATTGTTTTTCCCTTTTCAAGGTAATCAATGAAAATTATCCCACATACATCAACTGACGTTATGACCTTGTCAGCCTTCTTCGGACTCTCCCATTTCAGCCCAGTGTTTGAACTGCACTTTCGTCTTAGGTGTGAAGTGATGGACTTGTAGGTTGCGTTGTAGTGTTGCAGGTTGACCAAAAATATAATCCAGTGACTTCAGTCACAGGCAGCAGACAATTCGCTGTTATGATGATTACAGGCAATAATTTAATTTCTGTAGAAATTTGGCATAATTAACAACCAGATGGTCCAATTTAAAGCAACCTGTCAATCAAATTCTAAAAAACACAATTTTCAAAGTCATTTCAAGTATCGGTGCTCTATGACCTACGAAATATAGTACCTACTGTCTGAAATCAACCTGCTTTCCATCATTATTAAATAATGTAATCTGCATCCAGATCGAATAGCAATAAACGACGTCATCATTTTTAGACCAAACCTTCAACTTCCGGCAAGTCAAAAATGGACAAATATAACCGACCCAACTGAATTGCGGTCAGAACTCATTTAAACCATAGTAGAGAGAACCGAGTTGCGATGCAAAATTTTGCGTTTGAAAGGTCTTAATGGATTACCATTACACTAATATTAACAGGAGGATACAAACTCCTTCGATTCTTGCACTAGTTTGCTTCAATCTTTCTTATTCCTTGCCATTACTTTTACTTCATCCCAAGTTTCTCTAGCTCTTCCCCGTTTTTGGATATTCTGCTGCGTGAGTTCCCATATCTGCTAAACTGGTCTCCGATTGCTTTTATCCTTTGTAAGTGTCCCCACTGCCTTAGTTGATAAATTAGTAAAAGGGGATTTTCGATATGTCAAATCTAGGACTGGCAAGAAACGTCAGCAATTCGAGAAGTTAATAAAATGTCAGTAAGTTACTGCTGTTCGGGCAGAGATTAACATGAGGTCATTAGTACCTATTTATCTGATAAAACTGAGATAAGAATTCAGATGCACTCGATTTAACAGCTGTTACAACTTATGATGGTAACTATTTTGTATTTAATACGCGAGTCTTCCGTTTCTTGTTAACCTCTTTCCACATCAAAGAAGGTTTGACAAATCAATTTTGAGGGGACCTAATTCGAGATTGCGGTAATCGTAGGAAAATTATCAACTTGAAGAAACTCATTCTCGAAACGTTGAATAATTTCATCCCGAAATACCTGCATCAAGATTTTTAGACATTTCAGTCACTTCGACAATGACATCGTCATAGGTATCATCGTCTCATCTTCCGGCATTTTTCTTTCGAGCTGTTCAAAGGTAAAACTCCCGATTTAAGCAATAAAAGATGCTATCAGTATCTTCTGAGAGCAAGTATCTACAGGTTTTCCTTTGCGGGAAACATAAATTAGGAACAAAAATTGTTTGCTTGGGGCCTTTTAAGCTCATATATAGGTGAAAAATTTAGGAGCTAAGGAACTGTCTAAATATACATAAATTGTTTTTCTTGTTGTATTTTCAATTACTTTTTAAATTTACATTGAAATTTCCTCAAGTAGTATAAACGTTTTCATTTCAGTTGTATTATAGAGACGACAAGCGTTCAAATTTCGAACTATTGCGTTTCCCGAACGGAGAGAAACGCTTATATCTGCACCGATTTCGAGAAATGGTAGACGATTTATTCGAAGAGGATCAAGAAATTAATAGCGGATCGTCGAAGTCATTCAATATACATCCGACAAATTTATTTTTCCTAATTGGATTAATTTTTGTTTATCATTTAAATTAAATGTAGGGCCCAAATTAAGCAAAATTATACAGTTTAGAAAATGAATATTAGGAGATTATGTAATTGGAGACGGATATTTAATTATAAAGTGGAAGTGGTTGCGCTAGGATAATTTATTGTTCGGAAACTGTATTTAATTAAAATATTTTATTATTATTAAATATGAATGAATAAATACTGTTTCACGTTTGAGTTTTGTACGTTTGTTAGTTAAATGATGTAGTCTTCGAATTAAAAATGCTGCGTCTGTTTCGCACGTATAGATTGCAATCTACAACTATGTAAGGGGATTTGTATACTGAATTATTCTAAATAATTTTCAGTCAAGGTCCTCCGTTGAATTTCAATATTCAAAATAATCAGATGGTATTTAATAAAAATTACAATAAAAAATGTGATGAAGGAAATACTCATAAATAGCAAGTGAAATTTTCTTGAACCGTTAACTTGATTGTGCAAGGTCTAATGCAATCCTAATCGCAAAGGTGCTCAGACCAGTTTTACGTTTCAGGGTTTTATATTTTAGAGCTTTACATTTCAGGGTTCCCATGTTTCCACTAGTAATTATTGAATTAAAGTGAAACTGAAAATCAAAGAGCACCAACATTTCTGGAAATCAGATTAGAAGGAAAAGCAGGAAAAGTTTAACTTACAATTAGTTATATGCCAGTAACAACTTTTAAATTCAACATTAAGTCGGCGACTGACTTGGGTATAACATTGTAATACAATTTTTCCCAGCAGCACATCACCACCACAACATTCGTCGCCACATGACAATGCGAATGCTCGCATTGAATGGTTGCTTCAAGAGAGCTCCAAATCAATATGTTGGCAACTTTTGATCGAACATAAATAATTTAAAAATATGGCAGGGGACGAAGGGGAGGTGACGGTAAAATATTTTCACAAACCAGCAGTCCTTTGAAGTTTGAAATGGCAATGCGTCTAGAAAACACCTTGACATCTACTGGGTGAATATAATGAGGTCGCTCTAATCGAACGTTCTGCGACCTGCACTGATTTGCAACATAGCAATGAAACGGATCTGGCAATAAAACCGATAGCCTAGTGGAACCCGATTACTTGACGTGAGCGGCTTGATTTGCTGCTCATTTCCATGCACTAATTATATTCTGTTCGTGTTACATTACACTGTTTTGTTACAAGTCAGTCGCCGCCCTTAGGATGACTATCACGGCCTGTCATCTCAATAAGAATCTTAGAAGACGTATTAATTAGAAAGAAAACACACACAGCAATCGTCTGCTTCGATTCTTGATATGAGTCAGAATTGAATTGAATTTTCTTAATTTTTAATCGAACAGGTTTGAAATTTTCGAAAACGTCTAACCACACGAAAAATACACATCAGAGGCTAATAGATATATAGTCTCTGGCCCAATTACTTGGAACACCTCAATAACCAGCCTTTTAGCTGGAAGTCCCAGCTCATTGTAAAGATATGTAAAGTTTTGAGTACAACTAATTATTAGCGGATTATATTGTTATACTGAGAAAATAAATTACCGCTAAATAGCCCTTAAAAGGATATACGTTCTTTATTTTTCTTATTTATACAACATTTTGCAAATTTGTAGTTTAGAGAACGCAATGATATTTTTTTAATTTCCTTATAGTACCACAAACACGAGATAGTGCACTATTGTTTACTGCACATATTGTATCAGGATTTCTTCTTTGTCAATGAAAAATTATTATTCTATTTCCCCTTTCTTAATGTAACTATTTAAGATTAGCACAAATTTGAAGTATCTTAGTTTATTCATGGAAAATATCTGATAAAGACTTAATTCAGCAGCCAAAGGCTGCTGTAGTAGTTCCTTCAGAGTCGGGCAAACACTCACAATGAAAAATTGCAAAATTACAGAAAATAACTCATATTTTGTGCCCTGCTTTGTGAAAAAATGGAATGAAGCACCTCTACATACAGGTGGAGAAATGCGGTGAAATTGTTCGCCAAGTAATAGATATGCTACAGTAAAAACAATTAAAAAGCTTTCAGGAGATAAAGCCATAGGAAATTTCGACTAGAACTGTCGGACGTGGACTGTACGAAAAGCGCATAATCGACCGGAGATCTGTTAAAAAGCGTTTTTAACGGCAAAAGTGGAATTTGGTCATCTCAATTTTGCAAGAAAATATCAACATTTTACGGGCGAGGATTGAAAAATAACTTAATAGAATGAATGAATGATTATTAAATTAATGTTTGTATCATTTAAATGGTTTCCTTTAATGACGACAGTCCGCAGACGACCTGGTGCACATCTTGCAGAGTCCACGGTTCTTCTAAATGTGAAACAACCGCCGCAGGAAATGGTTTGGAGCGTGATTTTTGTAGAAGGTACAATGCCTCAAGAACAATATATAAATGTCCTGAAAAACGTGTTATTGCCATACTTTAAGCTAGGACGCATGTTTATGCATTTACCCATGCCGTGTAGTAAAAGAGTTTTTTGCAGAGAACCTCTTCTAAATTGGCCCGGATATTAACCGGGCCTCAACTCCATCGAGAACGTATGGAATCGACTAAAAAGTAAGGGAAACGAGGATCCTTCGGAGAAAATATTAAGGGATAATATAGGTAAATGAATTTATAAATCGTGACCTGGAAGTGCTGATCTTTTGGATTGCCTCCACCCTTTCTTTAGGCCATTCAAAGACAAAATTGAATTTAACAGCTTTTATTTCGTTAGCAACGTAAGTTCAAGGAAGCTAGTAGTTTGATAATGAAATATTTCTAGTTGGTCCTGGAAAAGGGTAAAGTAAAAGTAGGAGAGGAACGAGCGGATATCCGGGGAACAAGGAAATTAATAGAGGAAAATAAATCAGAGGAAGCAATAAGGCCATGTACGATTTTCCACAAAAATCGAGCTTCCTGGGCTTCACGACAACTTGGCAAGGACTTCACATCATTTCTTCTTAGTAGAACTGCATAGGCATATATAGTACATGTCGCTTGTGGGTTCTGTTGCACTTAAGCTGTTGATTGGGCAAAGTGTGGGACGTGCAGCTTGTGTAGGATTGTAGATAGTGTTGTTGTATCTGCTTCTGAACGACTTATTCCAATGTTGCTGATTCGGTATTGTTTTTCGCGTGAAATACACATGTAACATATGTAGATATGTATCTCCACACTGCTAGAGGCCGACTGCACACATATCCGTGTATATGTACAGGAATCCTTCTTAAATTGTAAAATGCCTATTATTACGTTTATACACATCCTATAACGTTTTATTTTTCTGATAGTTTGCAACAGAAAACATGAAATACCCATTAATTGGTTTCAGCAATGCGGATATACCATGAGTAGATAACGGTATCGAGCTTAAAGTTTTCAACGGCCGATTTTATTGCCGAATTAGGAATTAGCATATCTCGTGCTAATTTACATATTAATCAGGTATAAAAGAAAAAATTGTTCATCCGAGTAGTAATTTATTGCAAGCATAGTTAACGAGTTCATCCGAGATGGGTAGTAAAGCAGTTTTTTATTTAGTTTTGTTAGCCTCGTCGATTTTAAATGTGGTCCAGTCGAAACTTTTAGTTGCACACGTTGTGAGTATTATTATGATTAAGCATGAAATTTTCGAATCGGTACGAATTTTGAGAAAGAATTATCGCTCAGTTTTGAAAGATGTTAGAAGATGTGGGATTCGAATACTTCAATTTTCTTTCCGCTCCCTTAATCGTTCGAATTTTCATTCGAGATTTCTACTTTCTTGGATTGTTATAGAAGTATTTAGTAGTACTAACAACAAGTACTTTCGTAAACTTTTAAAACAAACGAAGCTTGAATTCTTTCTCAATCTATCTGGAGAGAGCTTAATATTAATCTTGTAGTGATCAAGCTTCCCTCTAAACTTCCGTTACTCTCTTTATAAATACAAGTATATTTAAAAAAAAAAACACATGTTCGTAAAGCGTTCAGTGTTGTCCAAAATTTCTCAGATTTGTACAGAAAATCATGAATTTCTTGAATTAAATTTGATTTTATTTAAAAAAAATTATCAAATTTTGAAATTGTTGTTTTATTAAAATCGCGTGAATACAACCTAGTCAATTTTGAAATAA
Source organism: Chrysina gloriosa (assembly GCA_038088585.1). NCBI lineage: Eukaryota > Metazoa > Arthropoda > Insecta > Coleoptera > Scarabaeidae > Chrysina > Chrysina gloriosa. Next base: position 19,230,458 of record CM076093.1, on the reverse strand, counting down.
TCGTTTTGAAATTTGGGACGATTATAGAAACCAGGATAGCTATCGTTCGGAATTTTTCAATGAAATTCCATGTTATTTAAGGTGATGTAGCCAAACTTAGAAATTTGCACTTCACTGAGACTGTGACTACGTGAATGCCTTGAATCGTTCCTAATTTTGCCTATTCTTGAAATATCGATTTGAAATATTGGAAAAGGGATAGAAAAAGAACTAGCTTGTCCAACGCCTTTCAAAATATTTCAACTAAATGCGTATTTTCTTAAGAAGTGGCCCAATTTAATCCCTCTAGTACTCACCTGCCGTCTTACTTGAATAAGTACCGACTCGCGGTTTGGCAGACTACCTGAATATAATTAAAGAAAATTCCGTGATTTGTCATATATTTTTGTATGTTTAGTGTTAACTTAATTTAACTAACTAAACGAGACATTATAAAGAACTGTACCAATTTTCAGCAGTTATATTTCGATTACTATCGCATAAGTATCGAATCAAAATCAATATACATTGAGTGGGTACTTGAAGTTTAATTTCTTTTTCTCTCAGTCCTTTACCATCTGATTCTTTTGTAGAATATATATAACCATCGTAAAAATAAAATGTATTCAAATCATAAATACTTTGAACTTTTAAACGATACTTTGTGGCGTTTTGGGGCATGTACATATATAATGATTGGGAACGGGTGCAAAATACAATCAGCATCTTGTCAATGTTTGCATTTATGCCCGTATTATAATTGTTTCTGCAAATTGTTCACGAACTCATTGGAAATAAAAGATAATGCTGCAGTTTTATCGCCTTAAAATATTTCACTACCAGTACCATCACTTACAAAACAAAGGGCATAATCTCGTGGTTAGAATTCAATACGGCTGAATACAGAAGAAACCCCAAAAAGCATTTATTTCGTCTGTGTCATGAAACTCCAACGTGTTTTTAAAGTGTTGTCTGCATTTTTGCAACTTCGCATTGGTCCAAGTAATGTATAATTTTTTTATCAAAAACTTACTCCACATACTGTAATGATCTTTTGAATCAACTTTGGTTAGGTTTGAAAAAGACGCTACTGACACTATAACAATGTAATGTCGAGGTGTCTTCATACTGGTAGGAGGGCGTGGGTTCCATTAGTATCAATTTCTTCCGTTGATGTTTACAGTCGACCGGCTTCACTAGATTCATTTTTTGTTTTAAACATCGTTTCTTCAATTTCTGATGCTCTCTGTTCAGAATATGTATCGTGGTCACTTTCTGATGGTCTCGTCCATATTCTCACAGTCCGATTCAACTTCGTCTTCTAACCATTCTCTCAAAATATCTTCATACATTTTGTCATTATGCCCAGTTTTAAATTTTGTTCTTAGCGATAGATACGATGGAACTGTCATTTGATGTGCCTCGTTTCATGCCAGAACAACTTGGTCGATCCATTGTAAAGAAAACTGAAAAGAACATATAAATTCACAAAAACTAAAATACTAAAACTATAGCATAAGTACCGACGAATAGCCTAACAGACCACTCGAGATTTTTCGACAGTCATAATTTGTCGAAAACGCACGCGCCCACACTATCACTCTTCGCAAACACTCCCAGGAAATTGTCCTGGGAGTAGAGAGACGCTAATATAAAAAAATTGTTTGAACTATCGTGGTGTCTGTTAGACAGTACGTCAGTACTTAAAGGTTGAGAATGGTTGTGTTACTAAAATCATCTTAAGTAATCTATAAATTTATATCAATTTTTTAAATATCCGTTTGAACTTGGTAAAAGAAGAAATTGTTCCACCCCCTATCTCGATAAACGAGGGACGTTTCCAAAGTTATAAGAATTTGGGTATAATCAGAGTGTCCATTTAATTCAAAATACTTATCCCGACGTGAAAATAAGTTTTTAAACCGTCCTCAGAGAACTTTTGGAAGTCTCTGTCATCCACATATTTATAGAAAGTTTCACTTCATTTACAGTGTCAAAACGAACACCCGGTCGTGTTTTTCAAAATCTGGGAATAGACGAATATTACTAGAAGCCAGATTTAACCAATAGGGTGGATGGTTCTTCGTGCGGTCGTAGAGCTTTCCTTTGTCCTATTGCAATGTCAGTTTGCAGTAATTGTAATAACGGAACTGCACGTGTTTTAGACGGAAGCTCTTCTTCTGGTTTGCACCATTCCTTCGACTGATTTTTGGTCTCAGGATAACGTATATCCATCTTTCATTAGTAGTTATTATCTGTTACCAAAATTGGTCGTCTTAACGTGTTAAAACCTCTTGAAGTTGGCGACATGTATTGCGCCTATTAAGTTTCTGTTCAGGTCATGACAATCTTGAATCCTTGTTCAGGCCCAAACGTTGGTGTAAAATCTAATGAACCTGTCCTGCACCTACTTCTACACTAACAATGATTTTAGAGAAAGTTATTCGCCTATCATCTTCCAGTAGGTTTTCCGCTGCAACAATGTTTCTTTCATTTGCAGATGTGCTCGGCCGTCCACTGCGTGGATCGTCTTCTAGTAACGTTCAGCCAGCTATAAAACGATCGACCTATCGATAAACTGTGTCTTTAGTTTCTGCAGGCTCTCTAAATACACCTTGTAGATGTTGAACGATTTCTGAAGGTTCCGCATCTTCTTTAAATAAGAAGAAAATGATTACTGATTAAGTCACGTCTTCCATGATTGCAAAATCGGCAGTACCGTAATGCCTCTGTATCAAACAAGTAGCTAAGGTATACTAAACAATATTGCACGGGATGGTTGCATAAACGAGGTCAAGGTTCGTCTCTGGCCAATAGCGTAACCTATAAGATTTATGCAATGGAACCAAGAGCCAAGTCCCTAGAAAATTCGAAACATCCCCCGTATTTTCTAATGTTCTTTTAAGTTTTATTTTAACCTTTACAGATATTTCGTCACGGAGAGAAAACCGCCGATCATTTCCTAATGCTCCCTGATGATCCTTATTTAAACCACACCTTCTATCCGTACGGACCGAGCCAATTAACCAATGTAAGGAATATCTTACCAATTGCGGACAGAGAAAGTATTAGTTCATCTTTTGCAGAAAGGAAAAAGAATCGCCTATAGTTTGGGTAAGACGTTGAAGGAAAGGTACGGACACTTTCTCGGCGATATTTACGTACCAAATTTAGTCGATGCGTGGTCTAGCAGCTTCGACAGATGTCAGTGTTCGTTGCAATTGGTATTAGCATCGCTTTTTCCACCGAAAGGGTTCTCTAATTTGGAATGAAGCCCTAAACTGGCAACCTATTCCTTATAATGTTTTAGAACGGAAACACGACAATGTTAGTAGTGCTGTCCTTTTTCTTTTTTTAGTATATTTTACTACTTAATCCATAAAATAAATGAAATTACCTTTATCACAGCTTTCTGAAAAATCTGGATAGGTATTTCGGAGACTAAGTTGCCATCCTTAGTGGGAAACTGGGGAATTCGATATCACTAACGATATATGGCTAATGCCCAAGACGAACACCACACAACGAACACTGTACAACACCAAAGCACTGCACAATGAACACGCGAACTGCGACAGAGTGTTTTGATGTGTTTCGCACGTTCATTGTGTGATATTCATTGTGCAGTGCTTTGGTGTAGTACAGTGTTGTGTGGTGTTCGCCTTGGGCATTAACCGGATTCACTAGTGATACTGCATTCCCCGGTTTTTCACTGAGGATGGCAACTTAGTTGCCGAAATACGTGTCTAGATTTTTTAGAAAGGTGTGGTAAGGATAATTTCATTTTATATATTATTTTAGCCACAATCTCCTTATTCTTATTTGTACTACTTAATCTCATTATTTTATGAGTTCTCTAAGTTATTTGTAAAAGCTGCCAAAAATAAAAGAGCAATTTGAGTTTATTATTTTATAATGCTTTAAACAAAAAGATAAAATTTTAATTATGAGTAACTTATTTTTCATTAATATTTAGTTATTTGCGAGTTTCTTCTTGGAAGATTATAAAGAAGAATATTACTGGTACGCTCTCTTTGGGGAAGGTAAGAAGATAACTAAAGAAGCCCAGCAGATTTTTCTGTTATTGAAGCTCACAGCAACACCACTATTAGGACTCTCCGTGATATTTTCGCCCTACACGCCGTCCTGATTGCGGAGGTATGATCTCGATGTTATAGAAGAACAGTTAAAAGCCACAATACGTATATATATATATATGTATATTTTATAGGAGGATTACAGCTTACCTCTTCCCGACTGGATAAAGACAATTTATCCGCAACCATTGGGTGATTTCGTTCTTTTAGAATATAATTTACAAACAGCGACCAAGAGTCTTAAGAGAAAAGTCGTAGGCATGTAATAATCAACAGTAAGATAAGTTGGACGTGATTCATCTTGTCTTTGCAGGAAGATTATTGAAGAAACTACTAGAGGATAGTGACAATCGTATTAAACTTAAATCAAAATATAAATTGCATTTATATTCGGCTCACGAAATGACCATAGTATGGTTCTTATCGTTCTTGGGTTTAATGTATCCTCATCATCCTGGTTATGCTGCTTGTTTGGTGCTTGAATTGCACGAAGAGGACACGACATATTTTATGGAGGTAAGTTGCAGCGCATAAGTGATATGAAAATGTTTGAAATTATAATTACAATAAAATCTTGATTATACGCATCAATTGACACCAGATCCTCTGATGTTTAATTCTGAGTCACGCAAAATAGAATCCGTACAATCAAGGTTCTGGATATTTGAGATTTTGATTTTTTGATCTTGAATCCTAACTGACACTAGATCATATCGATACGTTCTTCACCATAAAATTGTTTAATAATAAACAAAACCATCTTCTTCAAATTGTATCTAATCGAATGAAAAGCGATTTCTGCCGCCGCATTAGTTGCCAGTCATAAAATAAAAATTCTATGGTGGAAAGTTACCGACTTGATCCCCACATTCATTGTATATAAATATATAGCAGTGCTACAGGTTTTATAGACGTTTGGCTTCAAATCTCATTGTGATTTCCTTCCATTTCATTCTGTTTCCTGTCCTCATTTGCTACTCCTCCACGACTATTTGTGCCAGATCTTGCCCTACGTCTGATAGCCATTTTCATTTCAGCCTTCCTCTCTGCTTCTTCCCTCCATCTCCTGTGGAGAGTACCTTCCTAACATGTCTCTTCTCCGCCATCCTTGCAATATGTCCTAGTCATTTCAATCTTCGCTTTTTTACGGTCTGCGATAATTTTGGTCTTCTATACAGACCTTTAATTTCTCGGTTTGTCCGTCTTCTCCATCCCATGCCTATTACGTGTACTCCTCCGAATACTATGCGCAAGATTTTCCTCTCCCATATATAAATCTTTATTTCCTGCTGCTTGCTGAGGATCCATGTTTCACACCCATATGGTACTGTCGGTCTGATTATTGTTTTATACATTCGTATTTTTGCTTTTCTGGATGGGTGTTCAGATTTTATTAAACTTGCAATCACTCCTACAGCTATACTACCCTAATCTTTTATTTATTTTCGCCTCTTCTTGGTACGTATTCGTTAATAGTACTCCCAAATACTCGAACTGTGTCACCTTCTCGAAACTATTCTTCTTGTTTGCTGTTTTCCATCTTATTTGCTCTGACTCTTGCATAGACGTTGATTTCACTCCCATATACTTCGTTTTAACTTCGTTAGTGATTAATCCATGCTCTGTTGCCTTACTCACTAGATTTTCGAACATTTTCAACTCATTATTATATATTAGACAATTTCTCTGTATTTCGCTTTCCCTGATTATTATTAACCCAAGGTCAAGTTAAACAAAGTCGTCGACCGAGGATCTCCCTGTTTCAGTCCCTCCCCTCCCCTACTTTAAATTCCCTCCACAACCTTCCTTCTATAATTATTTTGTTAGTGGTAGTTTCTCCAGAACTATTTGTAATTTATTTCTTGGTATGAAGTCCTATGTCTTCTTCGAAGTTAATAAATAATTTATGAAGCCCCAAATTGTCTTCATATGTATTATGTAGTATTTACTTCATTGCAAAAACTTGGTCTATTGTTGATCGCCTTGTTTTGAAACCTCCCTTGTATTTTATATAACCGGGTTCTTATTACGGTTGCAGTTATCTTATATATTACATCTAACAATGCTATGTTCAGATAATTATCACAATCTATTTTATCGTCCTTCTTATGTACAGGACTCAAAACGGCCATATCCGGTGACTTGCTCATCTCGTTTTCTGGCCATATCCTTCTCACCGGCTGTGCAATTCGCTGTTTGACAATTCCTCCACTTTCCCCTCAGCATTTCTGCGGAAATCCTATTTTCGCCAGGGCTTTTATAGTTTCTTAGTTTCCTAATTATTTCTACTATTTCCTCCTCCTTTCGTTCTTCAACTATTATCTGTGTTTGGAATTTCTATTTTATATTTAGTCCTTATCCGCTTTGCTGCATGTCTATTTCTACTTTTTGCCCTCGCAATGATTACCAACTTGAATTTCAAACTAAAGTTCTGTTTCTAAAGGGACACTCTCTTTATAATATTGGGACTACCTATTTGAATAAAATCTAGCATTTTCCTGCAATTTGATATTTTACTACAAAAAAAATGATTTCAGGTACATTACAGAGAAGACCAAAATTCCAAATTTGAACTACTGCGTTTCCCTAATGGAGAAAAACGTTTATATTTGCACCGATTTCGAAACATGGTGCACGAATTATTCGAAGAAGATGATAATCAAGGAAAAGGAAAATTCAACGCGGGAACGAGGTCATTCGAAAAACATCCGACCTATTTACATCTCATGTTAATTGCTTTACTTTTTTGTTATGGTTTAAATTGCAGATAAGATTCAAATTAAATTAACTTAAATAATTAGGAAGCTAAATTAATTGTTATTAACTACGTTACGTACATAATTTGAAATGTATAATTAATCCAAAGGCGACACGTGCGCCAAATTATATCTAATTGGATTTTTATTATTAATGAATGGATGTAATGGGAAAATAAATTAATAGTGAAGAAGATGATTGATGAAAAGCTGTAAAAGCTGATAAAAATTCTTATTGAAATTCCATGATTTATATTCGCGCGAGGTCAGGTCGAATTCAGTATGTCAAAATATTATCAATAGTTATCGCCACTAAAATATTATGTACAATGTTGCTTATTGATTGTAATTGCCATAATTACGAAACAAACATTTTTGTGTTGGCATATTAGACTTCCATTTTACGTGTATGTGACATTGTTCTTTTTGTATAGCTAACTAATTCAGTAATACCTTAATTAATTTCTAACACAATGATTTTATTTTTATAAGTCCTTTCATTAGCCTTCAATGGTTTATTTGAAATGAACAACGCCCACGCCGGAAAATTTTCGAAGAGAATTCAGCAATTTTGATGTAATTTTGATACATTCCCCGTGAAATTATTTGGAACATTCAATATCCGATTGCTTTTCCACAATAAGAAAAATAGTGCGCGTCTTATATTTTTTATTTATATATAAAAAAAAAAAACTAATATGAGATTTACGCCAATATTAAATAAATGATTAATATTTGGTTCGTATTCCATGTTTTTGGTAACGTCGTTAATTGTTGGAGCTATACTATTGATGGAAGATGTAATTATTTTTATGTCGCCTCTGTTTTCCCATACACCCATCAAATTTTTTTAGTATTCTCAACTCTGAACTTTTCTTGCAACATGGTATGAAGCATCGTCCTGCATAAATATGCGTTGTGCCCTAAACCATTTCCTGCGGTGGGTGTTTTACAGGTTGAAGAATGTGTGAGACGTTCGCCATGTCGTCTGCAAACAAACCGGAATCGCTACTCTAGCGCTTAGAAATTTCGTAACTTGGGAAGACCTGCTAAATGATGCAAGCACAATAAAAATCTTGCTGCTGAGGTATGTACCTTTTTCCAATTCGCATCTGTGAAATGTTGATCTCCTCTTCCAGCCTTAAGGCGAACAGATTTAATTATTTTTCCGTTAAACACTGCTTCTTGGCAATTGACCATAGTCAAAACTTCGAATATCGGTATAATGGGCTATGATTTTTGGGTAAAGGTGTAATTAATGAGACGTTCCAATTTGGTCAGGGACTGCAGTTTGAAAATTGAAGATAACACTAGATCATATTCCCTAAAGTGTTAGTGGTTGCATTTTCTTATAATGAACGATTTAATAGCATGACAAAGCGAATGAAGATTCCCACTGCTATCTGAAGGTTTTCCAAAAAAATCTTCAAAGACGGAGTAAACAGATACATAAAATTTGCTATCGACTATTGTAAATATCGGTTTCGTTTAGATATGACTTCGTGATTTAGTGCCAATAAAAATTATTAATAGTTTATTTCAGCAATTCAAACACGTAGCAGCACAAAGGTTAACCATTAAATAATTTCGACTTGAGCAATTTGGTAAAAAAGTGCAAGTTTCAATGTCTTAAAAATAAGTTTAAATGATAATTGACGCGTAATGATAATGATGGAGATATTGTATTGTCCGACCTGTGACTGTCCCAGTTAAGAAAACTAGAAATATCTAAAGTTTAAAATAAACTTAAATATATAAGATAGTTATTATTATTATTATTATTTTATTCTTCTTCTTTCTTGGTTCTTTCTGTTTCAGAAGCCTTCCTGACTTGTTTCTGCAAGCATAAATTACATATATTTCTTTAAATAGAAAGTAGGGCACTTATTAGCCCCCAATTCGAACCCAAACTCATCAATTATTTATTAAAACCAATCATGTGTTTCGCTAAAACATCTTCGCTTTTGATCAATGGTTTCTTTATGTATCTTCATTATATGTATCTTCTCCAGCCAAACTCCTGCATTTCTTCTCAAAAGTATGACACCGCTTATGATCAGCATATCAAGCGTGTGTCCTTATTTTGCAAACTCCTTCCTCAAATCCTATCGCGCTTGCTTTGCTGAATTGAAGATTTGGAAACGACGCACTACACACTACGTATGTACGTGGAACATAATTCTAGATTTACTGTTGTCTGGGAATTTTCCCAAATACGTATGGAATAGAAAACTAGTTTACTGAGGACTGAGCAAGCGGTATTAGAGCATATCGGCTATTTCAGCTCTTTCAATTAGCTAGTGCTTGTATAAGCTCCTCTAACTATAATCTAGTAATTATTTTCTGATTGTGAGTGTGCATTTTCTCCATTAAGTCGATGAAGTTAGAACAAGAACGATTTGATTTTAAAAAAGTTCAAGTTGGTTGAAAAACCGATGTTAGGAAAGCAAGAAAATGTTTGGTTTACATAGAACAAACCATACTTTTTGTTTTCACTTTTTCGCCGGGAATGATAATCTAGCCGTCGAAATTAGCATCCGAAGTTACTAGGGCGACGTGGTGAGGTAAAGAGTTGCTTCATTTGAGAATAAGATTTCAGTCTGCACGGTCTTAGATCCTATGTTGTAAATTTCCCTAGAAAGAACTAGAGACACTTCTAGTATCATAAATTAGGGAATAAATAAATATAGACAAAAGTTTGAGATATGCAATTGTTTATCTTCGTTTTGTTATAAACTAACTAAACATTCTCCCCCTTCGAACGTTGGCTTCGTTCGCTGATTACTAACTTCCGAAAAACCCAGAAGTTCCAAATATTGTGGTAAACCCTTGTTCTGGAAGATATATCAAAATTCTCATCCGACTGATTGTGAATACGTCAATTATTTCATTGAAATCCACATGTACTTTATCACTTTCATATCATGTCTATGCTTGAATAATAGTAGTAGTATAGAACCTTTATTGGCATACTTCATATACACGTAAATCATGTCACAGAGGTTTATCAGAACTAAATACGAAATTCAAACAAACAGAAATAAAAAACAAAACAAAAAAAAACCTAAACCTAATTAAACAACAAAAAAGACCCACATAAAGATAACAGCCTCAAAAATACCAAAAATTTCACCTAGCTGCTAGGCGCTTTGTAATTTAAAATTCTTTTTAACAAACATCTACCGCCCCCTTTCTCATTCAGACACCACCGCCAATTGCCCAAAATCTCACTCTCTGCTTCTGACCACACCATTCCTCTGCATTCCCCCAATGCATCCAGACTTCCTCTTCCTCCCCACACACTACACACTTTCTTTCCTCCGCTTTCATCCAATAACGGTTTTCCCGTTCCTCACTCCCACACCTAAATCTCGCAATCATACGCTGTTCACCAATCTCACTCACTCTACTCAAATACTCTGGTAGCATACCAAACAAACAGATTCCCATGTACTTCTTATTGTATTCTGACTTCTCAATCCATTCCATCCTCTCCTGCATTTCCACATCTTTCGCTTTCATCTCTACGTAGTTAGAAAGCATCCTTCCTTCACTCTTATACCGCCACACTTCCATAATAGACATACCCACACTCTCATACATTCTTTTCCTACACTCTCCCCACTTAGTGTATTGCCTCCCATCCATTCTCTCCTTACTTACCATTTGCATCACCTCGTTCACGATCTTTCCCATACAATTCCATGCAATCTTACACTCAAATTTTGCAATTTATTTGCAAGCACTCACTTTTACCTTGTACTTGGTGCTTTCATTCAGTACTATATAATTAAGGTTGGATTTCTCTACACCTAACACTTTCTTAATATATTTTACCTGTATTTTCTCTACTTCCACAATTTCTTTCACACCCCATACTTCCGCCCCATACAACAAAAAATTCTTAACACATGCTTCCCAAATTATCATCTTCGCTTTAAAACTCTCTTTGAACCATTCATTCCATTTTCTCCCCAATCTATCATTTGCAACTGACGCCTTTTTACACACATACCTCACATGCTCCTTATAAGAATTATTACTAAACACAAAACTTAAATATTTAAACATTCTCACCCTTTCTATCAGTATTCCATTCCACTCGCACCTGTCCTGATCTTTTATCCATCCACCCTTGCAAAACACCATGTATTTGGTTTTGTCCACATTCACTTCCAAGGTTCTCCTGTCAACAAATCTTTCCAATCTCGCAACCATTTCTTTCATTTCATTCATACTTTTCGCAAAAATTACCATATCATCCGCGTACGACAAGGACCAAACTTTCTCTCTACCAATCACTATCCCACCGCTTTGCCCCACTTTAAGAATATTTTCTAGCCTTGCCACATACAGATTAAATAACGTTGGACTCAGAGGGCACAGCTGTCGTAACCCTCTCGTCGTTCTAAAACTGCCACTTACCTCGTTTCCTACTCTCACACAGCATCTCAAGCTTGAATATAGGCTTCCCTTAGTTGCTTCCACACGTGTAAGCCCTATTTCTTCAAGTTAAATCGATCTCGTCACTTCAATGTATTTCAGATCTACCAATTGATCTTTGGACCATCAAAATTGGTCCATTAGTTGTTCTACTCAATTTTTGGTCTGGATGGCGTTGATTGTGTCTGGCTGATTCCTACTTTAGTGTTGCTGTGGAACAATATACAAATTCATCACTCTTTTAAATTTCCAAGCTGACTTATCTAATTGATCTTTTTTCGAACCCATTGGATTCAATCAGTAAGTTCGGTTTGAAATCAGTCATGTGTATTCAATAACCGGAAGGGAATAATTATTTATCATATGAAAATTGCCAATTACCAAATGTTGTAATTATTGGAAAGCTACGAACTTGATCCGTAAACACTTTAACTCTAGGATCGGGGACAACCTAGCAAGCAATTACCCTTCTCACCACTCCAAAAAGAAATCGATTCTGCCGGGGCACTTGTACGTCTTAAGCGGCATCCAAACTAGAAGTTACAACGTCAATCAAGCAAATATTAGCACACACGTGACGTTTAAATATGCAATTGGAAAGGATTTGAAGGCGTTCGTTGCTGTCGTCTACATCCAAATTCAGATTTAAGTTCGACAGCGTTGGGTAGGGTTCCATTCTAGAAGCTTCTAGAAACTCAAATCTTTTTAACGTGTCGGGCGATGAAGAGGATGTATTGATGGCAACTGCTGGGTACCTAATTTTGCACTTATCACTTTCAAATAAGAAGAAAAGACGACGGTTTACGCTTTGGTGGATACCAATACCATTAATGTATAAAAGCTTTCGCAGTGGAATTATCTTCTTCATATTAAATTTCATTTGAAACCTTTGATATATCTACCTCCTTCTTGTATAATTAAAAATTTTTATTTTTAAGATCCTAAAATATGAGATGGTCCCGGTAGCATACCATTAATTTCAGGCTTAGTTCATTAGTCCATTTGTTACGGACAATTTGTCAGATCGTTCCGGTTTGTTACTTTTGGCCTCTCGCTCGCTCGCTCGCTCGCCTCCGGAGTTTTGATACGCGCCTTTTGGATGATCGTCTTAGGGATTTGGCTTGTGGCGTTCGGTTGAACAGGTCGTTTCCCGTGAATAGGTTATTCCGTTTTCGCTTTAAAGTCTCGCTTGTCGAGGATCTGCACGCGAATTCGACTCTGAGAAGTTTAATACTATCATTGTATCTAGGAGTATCTACGCTTGCCCCATTTTACTGTTCGAACAATCGGCCACGTTGTGGGTTTGCTTTTGCCTCTATTGGAGGTGCGTTTTCTATTTGTTAATTACGATGCTGTATTTTTCTTTCACGTTGTTGTAGGGTGGTAGTAGAGGGTTAGTAGGACCTAGTATATGCTAGGTTGAGCTAAGATTATTTGAGAACATCTAAGAACATTAAAAACATCTAAGAATTATCGTAGAAGCTAGAAGGACGTTGGTCTCTATTCACTTAGTACCAACCCTTAGCTTTATATCACCGACTTTGCTGTGTTCGGCTGGATTCTCGACATTTACCCAGTGCAGGAACCACCATCTTTGACAGCTTCCATCCCGGCAGCAACTACAACGCCGTACGAGTGTTGACAACCGGAACCACATTATACTAAGTCACGTCTTTATTATATTTTTTCTCGTTGAGCTTTTGGGAAAAAATCCCCATAATTGTTTAATTAATTTAGATTTAGTAAGTCGGGGATTTGTTTTTAATTAAAAAGGGTTTTCTTACTTTCGCTATCTTACCGTTAACAATTTAGTTAGATATTTGTTGAACGAAACATTCAATTCTCTTTAGTATTTTAAGGGGGATCACATTTCATTATCACTTGCACATATTTCTCTAATCACGTTCTGGTAAAGCTGTAATGTATCTGTAAAGCCTCTGGTATTTCAATGGTTACCGAGAGTTTTGTAAGCATTATTTAAATACGATACGAAGCTAGCTTATTTAAATTTTATTGAGACTCTATACACCCCAAGGGTGCTTTCAGTGACAAATAAAGTGCTATTCAACATCATTCTCTCACTTCCATTTATTTTTATTTTTTTATTTTCTTTTTAAGTAGAGTTTCCGAGTAACTCTGCTAGTCGCTTCACAACCGAATAAAAGAATCAGTAACGTAGATGGTTCGAATAACCTCGTTTCACTTACCAACGAAGCTGGGGGCTCTCTCTGATTCCAGAAACTTCGATGCGATCCAGTTTTATAATAGGAGAGTGGCGTCTTGATACTAATATATTCTCGAACTTGAACCTACGCCGTTTCCATTGAGCTATTATGGCCTGGATCCCCATCTCCATCTCTATAACCATCTCTATGACAGCTGTAAATGCAGAATACGAAAGGAGTACGTGTAAATTGCTAAAAACCGATGCAAACGACGGAGCAGCGTTGAAGAGTAAACAAATCCTCTCCAAACCAAATCAAACTTTCTTTGATGGCGAATTCCAACGCTTCCGAATTTGTGACCATATGTGTCCTATTTGGCGTTGATATAATCGGTCTGGACGTAGTTTAAGGGGTTCGACCAGTTGATTCCAACTCCACCAGCAAAAGTTAAAAAGAGGCGAAGAACAGATTAAGTGTTGGATCGTTCGTGTGTACTGTAAAACACGTCCTTAATGAATTTGCGCAATTCGGATATTAAATAAAATCGAGGTCATAACTGATCAAAGGATAAATTTTTGCACAGTTTGTCTTTCGCCATGGGTTTGAAAAACGCTGCAGTAGACAATATCTATTGTGGTTAGTTTACTTTGTTTTAAAATTAAAAAGAATAATGATTAAATAAAGCCGCATTCAAGCCTTAGAAATCAGCTATCTTCCTCTTCTTGTTTTTACTTTTTCTTCTTCTTCGTTTCTTCTTCGTGTTTCGTTAAATGTTTAGAAACACAAAAAGTTGAGTTACAAAATCCCCAACACTTCCTCTTTCAACATTTATCTGATATGAACCTATACCTTAACTCTGGCAGTTTTCTATACTTTGTCGGAAACTTTGAAACCATTAAGATAATCTTTGGCGGGGCGATACTTATTTGATGTGCATCATTTTATTACGTTTTGATTAAATAAATATAGATAGAAGTACTTCCTCCACATAACACATTGTATGTTTTTGCGGCAATAAAGAAACAATTATCGATTTCTCTAGTAATAAAAAGGAAAAAGATAAACTTTGCTCTCAATGACGTTACCCATATAAACGGGGCGCTAAAAACGCATTCCTCATTTGCTATTCTAATTGTTCTAATAGTAATAATGCTGCTAGTGAAGATGATCTCGAAAAATATTCTTTGTTTCTTACTATCTTGCTTCGTCATAGATCTCGGAGAATCTAAAGTTATACTGGTGCATACAGTAAGTGATAAGCATCATTATCCGCTTTTGAAACTGTAACATTAAAATTTAGATCTTTCGACATGGAGAGAGAACACCCGATGGCAGATTCATGTATCCCACCGATCCCTATAAGAACTGGACCTTCTTCCCGTACGGAAGTGGAGAGCTAACCGATGTAAATTCACATTCTTATAAATTTCTAAAATTATTCGTTTCAACGGAACGATTTTCAACAGGTTGGAAAAAACACCATGTACAAATTGGGACAACAACTTCGAGATCGCTATTCGGAACTTCTCGGCGATTATTATTTCCCGGACTTCGTCGATGCTTGGGCTAGTTCTATAGGTCGAACTCAGGTCGCTCTACAAACTCTTCTAGCCGGATTGTTTCCTCCTGATGAGGCCAATGCTTGGAACAAAGACTTGAAATGGCAACCCATCGCTTATAACGCCTTGCCAAAGCAATACGATACGGTTAATTTGTGTACGTGTGAAATTGAGGCAGATGTTTAAATTTGCGTCTTTTTTAGCTAATTTTGTCGCTCTTGGAAGCCGAATTCGTAAAAGCGTACAATCGGTTTTGTAAATCGAGCGCGGCTGAGAAGGTGATACAAGAAGCCGAGCCGGTATTGACTTATATTCGAAAGCATTCCGGATTGCAAGCTTACACGCCGAGAGACTTTTTCTTCTTGTATATCACGCTTATAACCGAAGTAAGTTGAGTAAGTTAGTGCTGCGGCGAAGTCTGTAAAAGGATACGTTCTCAATCTAATTGAGCACAATCAATATGAATCAGAGTCACTTTGTAACGAAATCTTGTTTCTTAGAAAAGTGATAATTGCGATTGTGGTTATGATCATTTCATGAATCAGTTTGTGCAAAATAAAAAATATATAAAACCACATATGCAAACATATCGTTTTCTGTAGAAAAACCAATTAGAATAATGTCCTTTTCTGTTTAGAAACATTACGAATTGGAACTACCACCTTGGACCAAACAAATATTTCCACAACCACTTACCGATATGATTCATCTAGAATTTAAGCTCCAAATGGCCACAAAGGAACTTAGAAGACTATTAATAGGTAAGTGGAACGAACACCAATAGTCCACCGGGTCTGGTTCCAGTTCAAAAGGAAGTACAGAACTATTTTCGAGGGAGTCAATTTAACAGTGAAATCGATAGTTCAAAACGAGGCAGATAGCGTGATAATTTTGAAAGGAGTCTTTTCTTCCTCACAGAATGATTACAATTGATGACCACATTTTGGCACATATTTTTGTTTATCATTCCAAACCTGAAGCGCACATCGTGATTTGGTATTTCTATAACTAAAACATAAATTGTGAAGTCAAAACTTACATAAGTCGCATTTTCGACTTTTGACCTATCCTCACCATCCACCACGTATATTAGATCACTTGTATAAACGTCTCAACCGTTGCTTGGAAAAATACGCAGAAGTTTGAAGTAAACAATTTTGTATGACAATCTAAATATCTATTTTTTTTTATTATCAATCGTGTCCTTATTGACGAGCAAATTGTAAAATTCCAAAACTAATCAATCTTCAGAAAACTAGCTCTCAACTTAAATAACGAGCCAATTCTAAAATTGTGTCATCCCTAAACAAAAAGAATTAAAATTTTAGTCACCTTCGCAGAGAAAAAAATTGGGAAGCAAATGAACCGCACAGCACACGACGTTATCAAAAATCTGAAAAACGACGATCGCTTTTACATGAGTGTTTAGTAAATAGAAAAATTGGCCGAAGAAGACATTCGTGTCGTCAACCGACAAAAACTGTAATCTTAGTAGGTAGAAAATGTATGCCCGCGAGTAGTAAAAGGGGAAGTTCAGTTTGCGTCAATCGAATGTTGGAAGTCACAGTTCATTCTATAAGGTTTGAAGTATGAAGTTTTGAAGTATTGATCGTTGCTTTAATTAAATATATGTGATATAGCGTCAGTAACACTACATCACTATTCTTGCAATCACTATCAATATAAGGAAAGAGTTTGGTGCAGAATTGTCGCAAGGATGTTCAATTTTTGGATCGATTAGAATATTGAGATTAGCTTCTGTGAAACTTTAGATTGATTTGTAGGGGTGATTTGATGACTTCGCTCTGCAGAGGGAAATGATGTGATTTTAAAATCAGCATATCTGGACGATTTACTTATAAGGAAAAGATTTTGTGTTATGTCAAAAATTTGTTCAGTTTTTTTATGAATCTGTTTAAACTTTGACTTTACGATTGACTTTTCGGAAAAGACGGGTTGTGATTTGACTTTGTGACAGTTTTGGCACCAAATTTGGAACAACAGAAAATGGAAATGCATTCTCTTCCAATAATAAAACTGTTTCCGGAATTTGACTGCGTTATAACGGAAAAATATAACATCAAATTTTTGTAAAAAAAAACTAACAAAATACATGCACAACACACGAACAAGAACAGAAATTAAATAACAAAATACTGAGAATAAGACGATACAAAATGATAAACTATGTACGAAAAATAGTAATATTCAATGTTTCGCCACTTTTCTAAGCGGCTTCTTCAAGAGGTTAGAGGAAACAATTTTATCAGCATTATTACTTCTATTTTACACTTATTTTATGCTACATTTCCGTTTAACTTCATTTCAATCTTCGGTTCCAGAAAGTTTAGCAAGAAAGATTTTCATTTCTACATTTGTTTGTGTCGATCTATTTTTGTTCGATGTTTTTGCTTATTTTTCCGAAATCGACGTATGTATATTTTCTATAACAAACCATCTGGTATAGATCGTATTGATATTAATTTAAACAAAAATATAACCAAAAAGAAATTGTTTTAACCTCCTCCTTACATGCCCCATCCCAAAATTGAGTCACATTTCTATGATGTAAATTCAAATTTGAACCACATCCCTGGATAAATCAATTTTAAGTCACTTCCTTTGGCAATGTAGTCCCAAAATTTAGTCATAAGGTAGATACAAATTACTTTTTCCTGAGGTAGATACAAAATCAAATTATATTTTCCGATCAACCATAACTCAAATCGCTATCACGAATTCAAACCCAGACCGAGTCATCCTCTCTTGCTGAAATGTATGTGATTTCGTTACTGAAGTCCTTCATTTCCTTTGTACATCCTCTGTTAATATTAGTATTGCAGTTAAAGCTAAGATCAGGGTATTCATTAAGAATCATCTCCACCCCGCCCTCTATGCACTGGCCCCTCTGTCCACATGCTCAGGCCATCTATAACCCCTCGATCAATATCCCAAGCCAGTCCCCTCAAACGCATCTTAGTCACTAACTCCACCAAGCCCTCCAAACTCTAGTCACTCTGCTATATGTCCATCGGCTCCTCTGTTTATACGCATCACCAACTCATCAAATTCAGGGTTTCATACAAAATAGATTGATTTTCCTGGAAATAATATGGAAAGCTTTATAAAACAACAAATATTAGTGCGCCTGTAAATTCATGATATTGCAAAGCGCCGGCGATTGTTTGTCTGTCCAAGAGACTAAGAATTGATGATGGTTCGATAATCAAACTACATTGCTCGAGGATAATTCCATCAAAATCGAAGTAATCTCTGCAGAAACCCGTTTAGATTCTGCGTTTTGCTTTCCAGAAGGACTTGTTGGATAGTTGACTTGTAAAAGAGATAGAGGAGGTTATGATTACTTTCTCAAATGATAGATTCATTTTGTTGCCAAAGGCTTGGTTTTAAAGCTGTTTTGTTTGGAGAGATTCGCATGACGATTGACTTTTTGGACATGGCGAGGTGCAGTTTGGTTTCAGAATTGGCTTGAGTATAGATGTAGTTTAACTATAGAATCAATTTGTAACGAAGTGGTTTGGTTTTGGAGTCAACCATTTGTCGACTTTCTATTTTGATTGGATTCTGTGGTGTTTTTCATTAGTACAATCGGCTTCGTTCTGTAGAAGCAGGATAATTCAATTATAAAATCAACGTTTCTGAAAGTAAAAATATTAAATGAGAAATGTCTGTGGCTTAGAATTTCAATAAATTAGTTATTGCATCTACCACGCGAATTTTTTAAACTCCGATTAAAGTGATTTTGTTAATTTTTGATTTTACCTGAAAATTTCTTAATCCTTGCTTTCTAATTTTCATAACACAACAGGTCGCATGTTAAGAAAAATCCTCGTCGATACCGAAGACAAAATCTCCGAAAAGTCAATGCACAAAATCCACTTATACTCGGCCCACGATGTCAATGTAGCCTATATTTTAATGTTCTTCGATGTAATGTATAAACACGCCCCTGGATATGCCTCTTGCATTGCAGTGGAAGTCCACGAAGAGGATCAAAACTATTATATTGAAGTAAGTGATTTACCTTTGTATTCAAACTCATATGTATCATATCATAAAATATTATTCCAGCTACATTATAGACAAGACAAAAACTCAGATTTTAAGCTTTTACTATTCAAAAGTGGGAACCACAGATTGAATCTAAACGATTTCCGAGCTATGGTCAGCGACTTGTTCGAAAATGAAGAAAAAGTGGAGAAAGAGGATGTGTTTTACCGAGTAACGTGTCGAGGACGTTTGAGAAATATATGACTGTGTACCAAGTGGTGTTAGTGGCTTTCTATTATAAATATGTGTTGTGATATCAAATATAGAATATATTAAATTAAAAACTATTGTCGTTTGCACTTGTTTTGTAATTGCATTTACATGTCCTCTTTTAAATGAAAAAATTTACATGAAAAGCAATGTCCAAGGTGGTTTAGTTTCTACACTTACTATGAGATCATCATAAAGTAATAGTTATTTCAGAAACTGGCACATAATTTTCCTCCAATAATTTAATAAGATAGTATAGTAGGGCTGTAGGTCACGAACAAAGCATTCGTAAAAATATTGATAAGGTTACCTCAATTAATCATTATCATATTAATATTTCGATATACAAGGGATATTCTCTTACCAGTGAGTTTCATTAGTCAACAACTTTTTTGTTATTTTAAGCTAGTTGTATACATATCTAATAATTCTGACAGTTGACAAATGGGCTTAAATAATTTTAAAATACATAAGTTTAAAGGGATCCTTTGCACAAGAAATCATTCAATTTGATAAAGAGAATTATCGAACAATGATTTTTTACGATTTCAAACGTGACTTAAGCCATAAACAATCTTTTGAGGAAATCAATCGAGTATTTGGTGACAAGTGCCTTAGCTATTTCTTTATATATTTCATTAAATGGCAGTTTTCGCCAGTGGTTTGATAACTTGCTAAAATTATGCTATAACGCTCATCAAAAATTTTGTTCGCAATTTCCCCTCGAAATTTTGTTATCCTTATTGCCTTACCGGTAATTGTTTGATGTGCTAAGTCAGCATTTACAATAGCAGTATTTCTGAATAGTCCTAAGAAGACATTTCTATATCATTTGATACCACGCCGTACTGTCGTTCAATAAGAAGTTTTTTGATCTTAAACATCTATAAGTGACTTGATATTGTTCTACTTTGCGATAGTACATATGTATGTAAATGGTTTCTACGTAATTCTCTTCTTCGTTTGTATCTCACGTTATCATTTCGGGAACTGCGTCCGTAGTTAAGAGCAAAACGTCTCTTTTGTCTTTCCACTTCCCAACGATAACGTGCAACCATTACTTTCTTAAGTGTTGCTTCTATTTTTTAGGATTGGGATTGCATTTTCTATTTCTTCTTAGAGTTTCTTTGCAATACATTATGTGCAAAGGTAACAGTACGGTTGTAAAAGCCCATCCGATTGATTTCGCTGCTTCTTGCCGAATACAGACGTGCGTAGGGACCATGTCGGGTCTTATATAAATATAAATCAAGTCGCTGGGAATAAACTCGTGGGGACTAAAATGTCTACAATTCACGCACAAAGAGAAAATAAGAACAGAACAGATATGGAAAGAAATGGAAATAATAATATCGATTACCAGCAGATTACAAAATATAGCATTAAAATGGTAGGAGCACATAAATCGGATGGAGGAGGAGAGATGGCCAACGCAGATCCTAAACTGGTTACAGACAGGAAGGAGAGGAAGAGTACGTCTGGCCGTAAACTTGAACAAAAACACAAGAACAATAGAAGATAAGCGGTTTAACCAGGACGATTGGGCAGACAGAGAATATTGGAATCTAAAAACTGCTAACCTGTAAAAGGAAAGAAAGCCAAGGAGAGAGAGAGAGGGAGATTACTGAAACGCCAGCACCAGCATCACGATCTCCAACACCATCCACTAGCTCCAGCAGTGTGCCAGAACAAAAGGATGGGAACGTCCACCATGGCGACTAAGAACGAGAGTCAATTAAAATCAAACCAAACAAAGAAGAAACGAGTCGCCAAACAGGTGAAGTCGCGATGATTGCACGAACAACGGCCAACTCAGCATCTCCTAGAAAAAGGAGGCAAACATCCAAAAAGAACGAAGAAGTCGAAGTAACTCAGCCTGGCAAAACCACTACCAACTTGCCAGAAACAAAAGAAGCAGCAGTAGGACAAGAAAATACTGCCGATCGTAGTAAAGAATGTTAATAGCTGGCTCTCCATTCTGTGGAGGTCGAAGGTGGGGCATTATCAGGCTCCTAAATGAAAAGAAAATAGCCCACTATACGCATCAACGTTAGTTGGAAAAAGTTGAATGTGCTCCGCCCAAACGCTGAGCGGTAAAACGCCAAGAAGTTGGAAAAGCCCACGGACGCCTCGCTAAAAGCCACCGAAGAAAATTACAGCGATTTTGGCGAACTCATCGAGATCGTGACCGAACTGGTCGGCAAGCTTACAAAGGCGATCAGCGGGAGCAGATCAAACAAAACGGCAAATAGAAAGCCCCTGCTATCATACACATCCCAGTAGCCTGGACAATCCCCAACTCGCGAAAGAAGTTCCATGAACTAATCCTAGTGTAAAAATAATTCGTACACAGCGTTCATCCGTAATCCAATAAGGGCTGCATAAGTTCAAAAACTATGCGAGTGGTAACTGACTGTTTATTCGGATGATGGTCTTCGTTACAATAAATTTTCAAGCTGTATGTGTAACTTTTTCCCACGAAAAATTTGGACAAATCGACTCGTTTTCTGGACTATAAGCGATAAAATATCTATTATGAAAGGTTTACAGATGTTGATTCCTTGATAACCATCCCTTTTGCCAAAACTAAACGTCGTAGAAAATCCAGGCTTCTCAGTAAAAATAAAATTTTTCAGATTTGCTGTTGAAATATATATATACGAGGGCGATTAGTAAAGTAAGTTCCGTTTGGTTATTAAAAAAGACACCCATATATGGAGAGGTTTTTACTAAAAACTTAAAACTGCTACTTTCACCTATTTTTTCTATATGGTTTCCATTAAGATTGAGGCATTTGTCAGTGCAAATGTGTTTGTGAGTGTGAATTAAGCCATCCTATAACACTGTCCTGCGGGTCGTTGTCACTCTCAAACCGTTATGATCTAAGCCATTTCTTCATGTTAAGGAAGAGATGGTAGTCGCTAAGAGCCAAATCAGAGCTGTAGGGAGGATGCTCAAATATTTGCCACTTAAAACTGTCTAGTAGACCTATCATAACATCTTCTAACTACATTGTCACTTATGACATCTTCACCATAAACAGAACAAAGTTCACGATGAATCTCAACAGTTTTCATGTTCTTTGCACGCGGAAATCGAATAACGGCAGGCAGTTCACAACCGACATGATTTTCAATTGCAGCATACATTTTAAACGACCAAAATAACACGAAACGATTCTCTCACTAGCACTGCCAGACTCACATTGAACCAGACCACACCGCAACGTTGCGATCGCGCCGATATCCCCATTCCTCTGCTCACTGGGCGGAAACGGGACTTATTTTACGAATCCCCCTCGTATTTACACTGAAACGTTTTATAACATGTGGGTCGTGCAATCTTACACCGGTTGACTTCGTCTCTCTTTCGTTTGAACGTTTTGGGAAAATGGTATCGCCTTCTAAATTTACAGTACTACTCCTGGTGTCTCTATTTACTTGAAGGTTTTTGTCTAATCTAGGTCTTTCCGAAGTTGTATTGCTACCCAGATAGGACGAGTATAAATTCTCGTAATCTAGATCATCTACAGAGTTATCGTCATTTGTTTCATAAGCATTTCCAATATCGCTGAGTTCTTAAAGTATCCGCTACGGCTCTACTTCCGTTAAATTTGTAGAACTTACTTTTTATCAAAACGCGTTCATGGATCAACAAAAGAGGAACAAATCACTGTAACACTGACGATATCAATTGATAACTTAAATGCATTATAACGTGCACTAGAAAATAGTTTTGTTATTTCCTAATATAACCAAACTTTTTCGTCAAACGTTTTCGGGTTAATTCTTTTTATAGTGATATCCAATAACTATGCCCTCAACTTCTTCTTCTGACGTGTATTGAATTTTAGGGTGGAAGCTGTTAAGCTGATTGAGGCCGTTTTGTAGTTCTTCATTGTTACCCTTCCAAACATACCAGAATATCGTCTACATACCTATACCAGAACAGAATTTTATTGGATGACTGAGTTCTAAGCAACTTTCTTTCACATACATATTTTAATCACAGATTAGAGCAAATGCAACACACATTTAATTTAATCAAAACGTGACCGCCCGCATCGCCGTATGTGGGTACATACTTTGTCTATAAAAAGTAATTGTTTACAATATTTAGTACACGCAGAAGTTAGTGTTAAATAAACAACCTAACGCGGCCCGATTGGAAAGATATTTTGTAGATTGGTGTTTACCGATGCAAAAGCATTGATTGTAAACGGGAAGCAATTAAAAAACTATACTCTTAAAGAATATTGTGTATAATTTTAGCGGATAGAGAACAGCCCTTGTAGATACATCGCAAGAGAGATTGAAGTGCCATAAACTAAACAGGTTTTCTATTACGCCGATTACACAGACAAGAAGTAAGCACATTAAACTTCAGGATTTGCACTCGTTTTTATAGTAATTAATGTAGGCACTTACATATTTAATACGAATTTCTCGAAAGTATCATTAACAATCCAGCTGTGACATGTAATACATAAATAAATGCATTTGCATTTTCAGATCTGAAGAGGAGATTAGATGCAAGCTGTTCACCTTAGAAAAACAAGAAAACTAAAAGCGCACTGGGGGTAGGTATATAAATGTGCTTGACAAATTAGCGAGAAGTTTTAAGACGAATTTATTAGCAGTGATGATGTTCTTCGTGCTTTCGGTAAGCCTGTTATTAAGTAGTAGTGTTGCGAGCTGCAAAGATACCTTGGAAGTAGTTCACGTCGTAAGTACCAGTATAACTATCTTGTAAAATTTGCGCCTTGTTATCTCAAATATTACGGTGTCGGTTCCATCGTAGGGTGAGTTTTCTCCGCTAAAATTGTGAAAATTCTCTCCAGAAATGACGACTTTAGGTTCATTTTCACAAAATTTCATATTGCTGAGTTAAGTAACAATTTTTACAATTGTGTCAAAGTATGAATTGTCCTATCGTAGCTGGATTTGCTCGTTAAGATAATCTCATTATTACATATGGAAGGATTCCCAAATTTTTTATTTTAATCGAAAACTCTACTTCATATCCAAAACCATTTCTTAAAGGAAAATCTGCTTCTAGATTTTCAGACATGGAGAAAAGAATCCAGACACGAAATACACATACCCGAAAGATCCTTATAAGAACGCCACTTTCAAGGTCTTCCCTCAAGGTCAACTAAATAAGGTGACTAAAAAATTAACAAGAAACTCGTCATACCAATGCAAACCACCGTTCTATTTTCGTCCAGATAGGACGAAACACCATGTACGATTTGGGTTACACGTTACGAAAACGTTACAACAATTTCCTAGGAAAAATCTACTCGGAAAATGTCGTCGAAGCATGGGCGTCCCCTTTTCCACGAACTGTGCTTTCGCTCCAATTAGTCCTGGCATCTCTATTTGCTCCTAGCGAAGAGGAAAGATGGCGTAAAGATTTAAATTGGCAACCAACTGTTTATCATTCGGTCCATTGGGATGACGATCGGGTAAATAAAGATACCGACGAAAATTGATGACCTGAGGTGTTTGGTAGTTGTTTTTAAACTTTAAAGGTTCGGAATACATAGAAGAATATAATACGGTTTGTAAATCGGATGCAGTGCGATCCATGATGAAGAAATACGAAAATGTGATTAGGATTTTAGAGGAAAACACCGGACACGTTTTCAGATGTTTCAGGCAAGCTTACGTAACGTATTTAATATTAGAAGTAGAGGTAAGTATGCGTGTTCCAATTCGATTCTCTTTCGGAGCAAAATTCTTTTATCTCCAGGAAGAAGCTAACTGGAAATTACCCCCATGGACACGCGAGGTGTACCCCGAACCTTTGAGGGAGTTCGCCCTCGGTGAATATAAAATGCAAACTTTTAATAACAGATTGCGCCGATTACTGATGGGTATTGTCGAAATTCTCAAGGAAATGATATTTTAATTATTTATTTTTAATTTAGGGAATTTATTTGTAAAAATATTGAGCGACACCGAAAATAGAATAAAAGGAAACTCGCCCAGGAAATTCCATTTGTACGCGGCTCACGAAAACATCGTTTATCACACTTTATCATTGCTGGGTTTCGCGCCGACAAAAATTGATTTTCCTCGTTATGGAGCTTGCCTGATTATAGAAGTTCATAAAATCAAAAAGCAACGTATATTAAAGGTACATCTCGCTTAATTCCGGTTTTTATTCTGCGAAAAATTTTAGGAGATTCGTTTTAGGTTTTCTACAGGCAGAACAAACATACCGCTTTAGAGATGGTGAGAAATCATCAGGAACGTGATAATATTACTTACAAAGACTTTGAAAAGATGGTTAGGTTATTGGTTGATACAAATTCGTCAATTCGGAAATGTGTTAGTAGTGATGTTTGGGTGATGTACACAATTTTAGTTTGCAATTATTTTCTTAAAAGTGTGTAGGAAAAATGTATAAGAATGTATTTGTAACTACTCCTAGTCGATGACCATTTCTTCCAAAGATGGAACCATGCGTGTTTTCCTATGATTTCAATGTTTTTGGACCTGCAATTTTTTTGTTTATTTCTATGATGAGGAAATTAAATTAGAAATAATTATCTTTCGAATGAGCCCAAGTAGTTGTAAATCGAATAAGAAATAAGATCATACGGGTTAATTAAACGATAAGAACGTTTTGTTTTAATGTAATGAGTAATTTTAAAAACATCCAAGCAAGGGAAGAAGAGAAAAAGAAAAAAATGAAAACAAGACAAAACAAAACAAAAAGCTATGAAGTTATTAAGTAAATTTACTAAACTTTTTGATCATTGTGCAATAAACTATTTATAAACAAAGAAATTACTAACAAAAATAATTCAATCCCAATAAAATACGTTACGTATTACTAAATACGGTATAATTAATATTAAGATTAATATCAAAAATCTGTGTCACTGACGTCTTCGTCTTCCCCATGGGATGAAGAAATTCACAGATGAAATACTGGATCGGAAGTTATAAGGAGTCTGTTCAGCAAGTCTTAGTTAAAATAAGACCTTCTGGAGTTATACATTAAGCACGATGGATGTTGACAACTATTTATGCGATAAAAATATTTCCATTACGCGATCAGCTAAATGTAACGAGTAAAGAAAACCAAGGTTTGCAAGAAGTTTCTCTATTCACAACAACTTACGTTAAACCATCCAACTTGGCCGTAACAGCTCCCTACTAGGCCTTGTGTTTTATAAAAGCGCTGAAGAGCTATAAAAATGTAGGCAAGTTAATTTCAGAAGCAGCTTTTAGGAAATTTTGCCATCTATATTATTTAACTGTGGAAGTCATCATTTTATCCCTTTTCGACGATATTGTTGATATTGAAACAAAAAGAATATTGTGGCCAGTTTAAGAAAGTAAATTTGACAATCCAAAGAGATGTGTTCCATCGAAAGAAGAAATGCGTAGCTCATTATTTGGTAAGTTTTCTTCTAACTTATCACTTATTTGACATGATATTAATTTTCTGTTCCTTTCGGTATAGATAAAAAACTGCATGATTTTGTTACAATAAAAATCAATGATCTATTGTGTCGATTGAAAATAAACAATGAATTTCTCACTGAAAACCCGTCAATTTGGGAAAGGGGTGCATCCTTTTCAGAAGCTAAAACCAAAGTGATTCAGTTGAAGGCAGTTAATCAGAGCGCTGAATAAGCTGTTAACCTCATGCAACAATTTCATGGACTTTTAACAGTGCAAGAAAAACAGAAGTAATAATTATTGCAATGTGTTCAAGAACACAGCAATCTCTATCAAAATTGTACAAAAGAAATTTTAAAAGGAAATATTCTATTAACTAATATTCTGAACTTATAATATTGATTATTTATATCTTTTCTCATCATAAAAATAAACAAACAAAAAATTGCAAGTCCAAAAACATTAAGATCATAGGAAAAAACGCATAGTTCCATCTTTAGAGCCCCGTTGCTTAGGGAAGGCGTAGTCGTAGCGATGTAAAACTTTACGTGAGTTATACTCAACTAAAACAGAAAACATGGGCGGGTACCCCGAAAACCTTAAAACAAAAAAATCTTAATAAGAAACACTCTAATGTATAGTATATGTACATTTTTAGTACAAGAAAGGTGTATACAGTAGATGCCCATCGCATTAGAGACTTCTTTTAAGAAGAACCTTGACTAGATATCGTATTTATTTTTATTATTATTTGTCCTGACCTGACATCTACTTAACATTTGAATTAAGTGAACCACTCTAGGAGGTCAATGAAAACTACAAATTCATTCTGTAGAATGTATTACATCTGCAAAGTCACGAGATATACATACATAGATATTTCCAGGCCAGAAGAAATAAATTGGGATAAGGTTACGGCTGAAATACATCTCACAGCATTAATTTGTCATTTTCATTGTCCTCTAGAATAGTAAAACTAACTCAAAAGTTTTAGTAATTACGTAAAGATAAATATTTTTTTATTGACAAATTTGTACTTAATTATTTTGCACTTAGTAAGTAGATATTAAAAAAAAAAGTAATAAATTTATTAGAGTGATACATCTTTTTCGAACTCGGAAATTTTCATCTTTCCCCCATAGAAAAGTTTGTAATTGATGAACAAATAATTCCGGTAAAAAATAAGTGAAGAATAATCGTCCTAAGACACTCCCGTTTTACAATGTATAGGAATAAATGGAATTACGAACATACTGTTTTATATGTAGAGACTGTTGCATTTCATATTTTTTTAAGATAAGGCAACGTTTATACGAATATCTAACCATTCATTAGGCATTTTGTTATTTTATATTTAAGTAAGTTATATGTAAAATATTTTTATGGCAACATAGAATTGCAGCGTACGAAAACAATAAAATAAATTAAAAAGAAGTACTTGTTTTAATTTTGGTTATTTTATTAAAATTTTATGAGATGGTGTCCTTGTTAACATTTGGGAAATGTGATTTTTAATCTGTTGCAACTTGAAGTAAGTTCAACTGCATCATTTACAATCTCAAGTTTCTTGACAATATCCCAACAATGTAGGAATAATTTCGGCTTCAAGGCACTGAACCAATTTCTAAAACGTGTGTCGGCAAGCTTTTATCAAGAAACTATTTACTTTCATCGCACATAAAGTCTTCAAATTTTCTTGTTTTTAATGTCATTAACATAATTTATCACCGACCGTTCAATACTTTCTTCATTTGGGTTTATTTTATTCATAGCTTTAAACATAGTTCGCTTTGTGACAACCGAAATTCTGTCATTGAAAAGAAATAGAGGGACACTGATTTTGGATTTACATATCACAAATGCTTTGCTATTTCAATGCGCGTGACTTGAGATATCCCTTTGTCAATATTTTTATATTCACTTCTTTACAAAGCTTTAAATAGAGAAATGGTGCTATGTTTTCATATGGCGTTTTAAACCGTGCTTTCATATACAATTTTACAATAAAAAGATATATATCGGGAATACCTATCTTTTCTTTTTACGTTACTTAAAATTGATCTTGGAAAGAAATTCTTAAACAATAAAACGCACTCGGGTGATAATAGTTTATTTAGGTTTGTTGTTTTTCGATGAAAAGTTTAGAAAGCAATTATTATTATTATTATTTATAATCGTCACGAGGTTGTTGCATTGTTAAACATAAATCTATGAAATTTGCAATCTCAGGTTTAACCGGTCTATGTTTAACGCTTTCTACCTACAATCCAGTCTTTACTTTATTTTAGTCTATTTCGGACCAAAATTCTTTAAAACATTAAAATAAAGGTACGTTTGGACCAGATGAAGAAGACATTCTTATATGGAACACACTTTTCGGAACAACTTCAAATAAGGTGTCTACATGGAAAGTACAAAGCATCTCTTTCTAACATTTCTTGCAAAATTGTGAGCGTTCCGTTTAAATGACCCATAATGGATGGGGCAATATCACAACAGTACGCTATTACTTTACTTTACAAATTCCACTTGACAAGCGAGTCGTACACTGCAGGCCTACAGTGCACTGTATATCATACAAATTCCAAAAAATTATTCAATTTCGAAGCTGATCAAATTTGTTAAGTTATAACGCGAGTCGGTATCCCGTTCTAAACGTCATTTAAACTACACACAGAATTACACGTAAATTATTGATTGGTTAACAATTTTTTAAATCATTTGCGTAATATTTATGCCTTGTGCTTCACTATCTCCCGATTTGGATGAAACTTGGTCAGTTTGTAGACCCCATCGAATATTGTAAATCCTCGCTTTCCGTCCTACATGTAGGGGTAAAAATCGACCTCGAAATTTTGACAACTTTCAGTTCGTCGCGATTTACACCAAAAAAGTAAATTATATATCACGAAAATATCTTTTATAGGTCTATCAAATTGTGCCAACCTTATGTTTTCCTTCACCCTGTTAACATCACCGCCGGGTTGATTGTAGTAATGAGGGGGCCCATAGTTGGTGGGAAACGGGAAATACTATTTTCACGTATATTTTACCCTACCGATCCACCCCTCTCCATCCCAGATTAAATGGAAGCCCTTTTTGTGAAGTATATCTATATATATAATTTTCTTATTTGTGTGTTCCTCTTCTTTTGTCTATCCAGAGCTTTTTGAAGCCCACTGATAGGCTAGAAAGCTGAAAATTGACACGCATATAGTAAAACGCCTAGGCCAAATCCTAACATAGCCGGATTTTGGATTTTTGCATTGTGAGCGGAGAATTAAGACATTTTAGCTTATATTCTTTTTCTTCCTGTCTGGCAGGGACAGGCTTAACAGCTAGTGCGTATATAAAACGTATAAAAGTATGCGTATAGTACGTGAGAAGGTGAATTTAATTTTAGATTTCTTTAAGGACATGTATACAGAATGCAAGCTGTTTAATATTTATTTAATGTATCCTTTACTGCTAATGAGTGACGCGCGGTATGTTATAGTACACCAGATAAGAATATACATACGATATATATCCGTATATACAATATGTATATTGTACCGAGAATTTGGATAATTTCTTAAACAAAATTGCACCGGCCTAGCTCTTAATTAATAATATGAAAAGCATAAATTATAACAAATTTTATTTGTAAATTTGGCTTCCAAAGCGTGGGGCGACCCTAAAGATATTTCATATAAATTTGATATCTTTTAATTAATTTCATTTCATTTTTTTAGAGAAACTCAGATCAATGATAAACAATTTAACTTCGGTGGTAAATCAACAGAAAAAACAAGTAGATGTAAACTCACAGGAGAGTAAAAGTAAATTCGATGACTCAAATAAAAGATTAGAAAATATTGAGGATAGATTTGTAAATGAAACTAGAAATGTAAATGATCATACAAAGGGAACCACATTGAAATTAAAGGAATTGGTACCCAAATTTAATAATTATTCTACTAGTGCAGTACAATATATCAAAGCTCTAAAACAGATTATAAACTCTAACTTGTAGACATATGTACATTCAACACTTTCACATCACATGAATTCCTAATAACCACTGGATATAAATAACCAAGGATACCTGAACATTAACAATACAGATTTCTATAACAACGTTACGCCTTGGACGAACTGAAGTCATGGTGAATTAAACTCTTCGTTTCGTGGACAACGAAGAAATAAAGTAGTCTAGTCCTGGTTTCCGGAAAAAATAAAAAGTTTGTTTGATTGACGACGAAGAAAATTGACAAAATAGAGAAGTCAACAAAAAAGTTTAAAATATATTTGCACCAAAGGGCTTTACAGGAAGTAGCAGTGCATAAAAGAACCTCATCACACCGGAGAAGGAAGAATTTAAAAGGAGAAGAATCCATAGAAAATAGAGCCACACTGGAAAAAGAAGTTAAGAGAGGGAAGAATCCATAGAAAATAGAGCTGCATCGAAGAAGGGATTCAAGACAGGAGACATAGGAAGAACCATCATCGAATAAAAGAAATTACACTCACACACACACAACACTAGGTAATTATCTTTATTTTATGTTAAATTTTTCTCAAAATTTACCAATATAATTTGTTATAATTTATGTTTTTATATTATTAATTAAGATACAATATACATACGTAGAAATTGTTGGAAATACATACATATTATTTATTGTGCTTTCTCATGATAATGAAAGAAGTTCAAAAAATGTTTGAAACATTCATATTCATTACGATGAGAATATTTTATAAAAGCAGGCTCCCCGCATATCGAACATGGGGACAAAATTTCCTTCGTCGTTGTGCGAGGAAACGTGCTTTACTGGATGAATGAAGCTATCTGCTTTAGTTTCAACATAACCACTTTTGTACCAGGAATATAGAAATAAATTACGGTACTTAGAAGACGGCAGTTGATTATGAACTAAAGGTTATAATTTTATTACGTTATTTCGTTGATGTAGATCCATATCAATATTTCCAAGCATAACTTGAGCGATAATCTTGTCCACACACGAAAGCACACACACATCGGGGACTTGCACCAGTCCAAATGGTTTCTTCGGAATTGTAAGAACATACTATTTTTATCTGCAGGTGTATATTTTTGCATTATTGGAGGGCAGTGACCAGTCTAAGGGTGTACCAACAAAGTTGATTGTCTTCCACTCACAATTTAATGTAGACATACGTTTGTGAACCGTGAACCATTTCGGAAATAATTCGGTTGTTAATTTCCCTACTGTAGAAGCATCAACATTAATGCTGAATGCCTACTAAATAGTAGTAGTAATAATAATATGTACTAACTTGGAGAACTCTGGGACACAAACTTATCCCCCGTTTCCGATTTGCCCAATCTGAAAAATTTAACTCCCTATAGTCTAGATTTATGATTATTATTCTTATATCATTATAACACGGGCACGAAATGTATCTTTATATTCCAAGCCATTGGCAGAGTCAAATTGAAATGATACGTCTTGAACGCTTGCAATGTATATACAGTCCGTCTCTGAATGGACGCACGAATAAAATAAAAATTCCTTGAATTTTTGTTTTCAAATCGCATCTTGTGAGGTTCAGTACTGCTCGGATAGATTTCATATTGGAAAAAATCAAATCTGTCTCAGATATTAAAAATAGAAAGAAATTATAAGCTGTAGTAAGGTGCATTTTCTGTAGTAGATGACACAAAATATCATTAAGTGTTTGTACAAAAAGTGAACTGCATAGGAATACAAAATTTCAAAGTATTATATAGACGTTGATATTTTATTAATTACATTTTTGTAATAAAAAAGATATTGAAAATTTTCGTATAATATAAGTTGTTTATAATAAGAAATTATGCAAGTGTCTAAAATCTCAACAAAATCAGCTTACTTTTATTCGGTTACTAGATATTTCCATAATTATTAGAAATGTGAATACAAAGATGATTATAATTATTACCAAATTTGGCATAATTTGATAGACCTATAAGAAGAGAATTTAGTTATGTATAATTTAAATTTCTTTGGTCTTAATAATGGTGTGAATCGCAAATAACTGGAAATCGTCGAAATTTCGAGAGCGATTTTTACCCCTAAATCTAGAACTAGAAAGGACGATTTACAACACCCAATGGGGTGTACAAACTGACCTAGTTTCATTCAGTTCAAATTGGGAGATAGCATTTGGGAATGTCCCTTTGCAAGTTGAAGAAAAAGAAAGAGTTATCCGCTCGATCTTTCTAGATTTTATAGAACTCACACGCAAGCAAAGCTGACGAGCAAGTTGACGAGTTTCGTTAAATTAACACTTTTCGCTTCAAGGAAATTTAAATCGTAAGAAGAATTATTTCAACGTTTTCGTAAAAAAGTTTAATTGTCGTATTTAAATTTGCGGCCTTTTCCGCAAGTCTCGGTGTAATCCGCGCGATGAAATGAGTTCGTCTGGGCTAAAAAGATAATAAATATATCCACTCTTGGAGTAAGTACATCCCTAATTTCGCAACAAGTCCTACTCGTACATACTAGGCATGGTTTCTAATAAAAGATAAACATCTTTGTTTGTAAGAAATATAATAAACCTTAATCACCCACCCAATTGTTAACGCGATCTCTGTCGTCTCGCAATTAACCCAAATAAGTACACTTTATTTATATAAACATTATAGACATATGATAATAACCAGATTCACTGTATATAAATGCATAAGTGATAAGCGTCGTCTGTAGTTATCTATCGTAATTTAAAACACTCTGTTAGTTTAGATGTGCCTCATTACTTCGGAGAGAGAAAATGTCTACTAACACTTTAATTCTATTACATGCGGTAAGTTCAATTACATACGGTTAGTTGCATAAGTCTGCATTCACTGCTAAGAATGCGAATAGTCTCAATTAAATGCTATTTTTAAAACGACTATGACTCAGTTTTAAAATATAAAATTCACTGGTATCTGTTGCTACACGTAACACGATAAGATTGTACAGTGAGTCAAATATAGGAACGCGCCTGAAGGTCAGGAATGCACTGGCAAATACAAATTTCCACAGCACACCTCGTTTGCCTAGTATTTGCGACGGTGTGAATATCGAGTACCAGTTTCAATCAAAAGATGATCTTGAGGCGCGTTTCTATATTTGACTCACTGTACATACGAGTATTTCTATGTTGCGTACGCCTTCCTTTAACGTGGTTTATTGCTTGTAATTAAGGGGGTATGGCAACCTCCGGATTCCTCGTACTGTTAGGGTGTGAATTTTACCTTTCTTGTAATTAAAGCTCTCCTCGTTGTCACTTCCAACGAAGATCATCATACTTTTCTAGTTTTATCCTTAATTGTACATTGGCCTATAACATAAAGGTGACTCGGAAAGTTTTGCAATATGGTTACATTTCTTTGCTCAAAGTAATTTGTATTGTACCTTGCAATCGTCGAAATCCCTATTTTATCCCCCTATTCATCCCCTTCATCCCTAAATATTTTATTTATTATTTATTTATTTGTTATCTATATATTCCTTAGCAACTTTGCACATTTACCACCTCACGCTTCCAGAAACACGTCATCTGTAGCAAATGGCTTTCCTTTCGCTCGAATCTTTCACTTATAAAACCAAGGCTCATGGGGGAAGTCACGGCTTTAGGGGGTGATCGAGCACTTCGAAACCCACTGCAGCTCAATAACGATTAAGGAACCAACTGTCGGGATTTGATCTTAGATCATTTCAGGCCACTGCAAAACCGCTGCAAACATGATTTGGTATAGTATCTCATTTGGGACATCACATCGAGACGTAGTCTAAACAAAAATAAATCGTACACGCATTTAATATTCAAAATGACGAACCAATATGGCGATTTAACACATGGAAAAGTTTAGCGGATTACATAAAAATCAGTATTTTGAGGTTTTCTTAAGACGCTGAATAACGAATCCGACGTTAGTTTCGCATGTTGCATCATGACCGATTTAAGATGGCGCTCAAAAATCGACCAAATCCGACTTCCTCCTGGTTAACTGTTGTGCAGTAAATATACATAAATCATCATTAAAAAAATCATGTTATGGGACGGATTTCGTGCACTAGTCTACCTTCTGAATTCGACGAAAAATTCCCACCCCATCTCAAGTTGTCTGAATTCTAAAAGAAATTGTCACTCCACTATGATTTTTCAACATAGCAGATCAACATGGCACATCGAAAATTGGAAAAGTTTTGCAAATTACCTCAAAATCAATGTTCGGTGGTTTTCTAGGTCGCTGAAAACGGATCTGACGTTAATTATTTTACAAAATGGCCGACTGAAGATGGCGTTCCAAAATCGACCAAACTCCGACTTTCCGCTCGCAAAGTGGCGTGCAGTGAAAAATGATGTGAAAGTCATCTTATGGCGCAAATTTGGAGTACCAGTGTTGTAACTATCGGAATTCGTCAAAAAATTGCCATAACATTTGAAAATTTCTCCGATCTCTATAGGAATGTGTATTCTAGGGTTTCCTGGGTGGCTCATGTTAGTTTTGCATTCTTCAATACATAAGACTATTCAATCAAAGAGTAAATGCTTCCGGTCTTAGCGTTACCCAGGACCAATGAAGCTAGACGTGACGGAAATTTTAACCATTTTACGTGTGTGTGTGCGGGTATTTGTGGGATTGTGTATGTCTATATGTTTATATGTATGAGTGTGTCCCGTGTGATCTCATGCACAAATTTCGAAGCTTCCAACACTTCATCCAAAAGATTGACTGTGATCAACAATATGACTCTTACACAAGTGGATTCGACATGTTCAGCAAAAAATTGACTACTCGTATAGATCACTGTTCGTCCCTTATTTTTCCTTTTCTTCCCATTTAATATCTGATAATCGCGCTAGCTTGCATGTCAATAGAACGCCTTTTTTACATTCTTTGTTAATTGGTTTCCTAAATTCATAGATAAAATAATCAACTACATCGTTCGCTATATCGAAGGCACCTCTTTCGATATCCTGAAAAAAATGTCGTTGTGCAAAACCAAAGCATTGGCCAAGAAAGCCTGAATAAGTACAATAAGTCAAGTTTTTGGTCGATTTTGGAACGTCATCTTTAGTCGACCATTTTGCAAAATGCTTAACTGACTTTAGATTCGTTATCAGGGATCCAAAAACGAAACCCGAATACCGAATACTTTTTCAATTTCCGAACGGCCACGTCAACGCCATATTAGTCCGTCATTCTGAATTTTTAGTGCAAATACGAATTTTTTATTTTGTTTTGAGTATGTCGTGACGCGCTGCTCCAAATAAGGGACAATCTCAGACTATGTCTTCGGCAGTTTCACGGTGGCTCATAATTAGGTTAATATGAACTAGAGTCAAGACTTTGTTAACTGTGCTCCAGCACCAAAAGCTATTTTCAATGGACTTTTAAGTTGTCTAAACCTTGATTGAGCTTCATGTTTACACTTCACGTAATACACCCTTTACTTTATTCAAGTTTGGATGGCCTATCGAATCTCACTTCACTTCACTGTTATTCCTCTAGAAGTACATCATTTCATAATACTCTCTATTATTGCCCTTGACCTTTGCACTACATTTGGTATTCCTCCATAGGACTTCCCTTCTCTAGCCAAAGCAATAATAATTTCTCTCTCCGCTTTAGATTGATGAAGAAGACTCCCATTATATGCATAATTGCGCATTTTGGAGCTATTTGCTTCTACAGAAGTGTACAACAAAGTTGCCACAAACTCTTGCAGTAGCATCAGTTGCGCTTTTCGGCAAACTCACCGTGGAAAAAATGCAATTCATTGCATTACTCTCCTTTAGATAATTCGTGCCTGTTTTTCTATGACATTTTGTTCTCTTTCGTTTTGTTATCGTTTTAGACTTTTGAGCTAATAACATCCATTGAATATACGCTTGATGATGTTCGTTTTTTCAATTTTGTTCATCTCGACCGTCGTGAAAATATCGTTTTTATTCATAATTTTGCAACACGGTGCTTACGAGTACGTGTATCCTTTTGGTGTAATATTAATGGGCAGCAGATACCAATGAATTCAATTTTCTTTAATTTCATAAATTATGAATTTTATTTTTGCATGTTAAATTCAAACCATTATTTCAAATCATTCGTCGTCGTACTTCTGCAGACGTATGCAACTAATTGTATATATTTACCTGGATGCAAGAAATAAAGTAGCTTCGATTTTAGTTTTTAGGCACGGCGAAAGAACGCCACCTACAGAAAATCAATACCGGAACGATCCGCACAAAGGTCAGGATTTTAAGCCTTACGGTTCCAGTCAATTAACAAATGCAAGTACCTCGTCAATACTCAAAGTCACATCATCAATTTTAAATAATTATTGTTTTGTTCAGGATGGGAAAAGAACCATGTACAAGCTAGGTGAATTGTTAAGAACAACATATGATGAATATCTGGGCGACGAGTATATGCCCCAATACATAGACGCGCTCACCACTGACACGGACAGATCCAAAATGTCGTTGCAATTGGTATTGGCGTCGCTTTTTCCACCTAAAGGCGCAAACGTTTGGTGCGAAAATCTAAACTGGCAACCAATTCCTTACAACGCCATACCGGTCGAAAAAGATGATGTAACGATTATTACTGGTTTCAATTAACGAGGATCTTAAGAAAAATGTAGATTTTAGGAGCTTGTGTAATGAATCCGAAATTTATGAAAGCCTACAGAGAGAATTTCGAAAGCGACCAAGGGAAAGAACTTTTAGAGAAATACCACGACCTGTTGGTTTATCTTAGGAAGCATACTGGGGAACCGTTAAAAACAACGAGGGAGGTTTGGTTGCTGACAGGGACTTTAATCCAGGAGGTAATACTGAACAAAACACCTTCTTTGGGGAGTAAAGGGGGAAATATTTTGTCACAATTTTAGAAAGAATTTGGATTGGATTTGCCACAATGGACGACACCGATCTATCCGGATAAATTGAGAGAGTTAGCTTTGAATGAGTATGTTATGCAAAGCGCTACCCAAGAACTTAAGACGTTGATACTTGGTAAGAAAACAATACATGTATATCTTTGACTAAACTCATTTTCAGTTTGTTTGTTTGTTTGTAAGTGTCAAATATGCAAAAATCCTTTGCATTTGACCTTTAACATCATTCATACACCCAATTAGAATTTAGACGAACCTGGAGGAAGTCCACTTCCAGTAGGGATTTTGAACGTGCTAAACCTCGTATTTGACACGGGACCTGCGATTTGACTTCCTACCCGAGAACAAGTCATGTCTGACATTTATCTGGAATTAAAACTCACCGTCTTCGGTCGGGTTCGATCTCGCGACCTTTAGATGTGGATGTCGAAATGCAAGCTACCACTCGACCGAGTACAGCGTCGTGTTTAGTCATGCAAAGACTGTTGGTGTCTTCTGCACCTCGTCATATTAACGCCATCTACCACCTTGCTTCCATCACTTAAAATGTCCAAGTCTTATCATCATCCTCACTAATGAAATTTGTTGGTGTCCGTTACTATTCTCAAGGATTCTCTACTTATTTTTAATCTTTGTAGCAATAATTACTGCTGAAAAAGGTCGTGCGGTGTGGTAGGTTTTTCTTGTATGAAACTGTTCAGTCATCGCCAACTTTCTTTGAGTGCCTCGACTTGACTTCACATCTCCATATTTTTTTACTTTACACCCTGTTAAATTTATGTATCACTTTTCCACATTTACTGCAGGTAAAAAATATTTATTCGAGTAAAAAATCTGTTTTTAGCCGCGATCAATTGCGATACCGATGGCCTGCGTTCAAAACTCAGGTGGTCCTCTGAGTTACGCAAAAAATTGACTACCTACGTTCATTGTGAACAAGGGGTAATAATGCGGTGGTCTAATACGTGATAGTGGGAGACAACCGAGCGTGAAAGTGAAGATACGAGGTGCCTAACGTCTCCCTTTAAAGGTCATATTCCTTCATGGAGTGTTTAATGCCTCACCAAATTGTAACGAATTTTGATATTTTTCATCTGCAAAATTCGATTGGAAATTCAGGCAACGTATCAAAAGTGTTCATATTTCAAAGGTTGACGATATTCTACGTTCTGAACCTTGCTCATTCTTTGAATGGCTGTTGTATTCGCTCCGGTTTAGTATTTGCCCAGTGCTGAATTTTTTCGATTGTGTGATCAGCATTACTCGTCTTCTCACTCCAGTGTAACAACGTGTGAATAAGTGATTTTTTTCCGGTCGAAATAGGGATGTAAGCAATCGTAAATATGCGTCTGCTTGCAGCAGATTTTGTGCTCGAACTAATTACTATGATTCTTACGACTTCCCCAGAACATTAAGGAATCATTAGAAAGATAAAATTAGAATATCTGTGGTTTCGAACTGACATAAATTCGCTCCTATCCTTACCAAATCGATTTTGGGACAATTCCAAATTCGTATTTCGATCCATTTCTCCATTGATGATAACCACTTGTTAGTCCAATTACATATTTGGATATTTCCAAAAGTCCGTGTGGTAAGATTAAAAACTAATTCATTCTGTACCAAGGAATGGTATGTAACCATCTCCTTCAATTTCTATAATAAACCGAATATTGCTGCGTTGGCCCCTAAGATGACTGAATAGTTCTTTCATTTTGTGTAGCCAAATTGAAAAGGTATCATCCACGTAGTGGTACCAGAATGTTGGGCTTCTTTATTGCTACATTTGACAGCTTCTTTTTCAAAAGTCTTCGTCAAGACTTTGGCTAGATGGTGAATACAACGTTTCCATGATAGCGCCATCTGTTTGCTCATAGGAATCATCATTCAATAAGAACAAAATGGTGGATAAATACAGTTGGGCTTTTAATATGTACTAAATACATGAAAAACAGAAAAGCAAAATGAAATTGAAAAAGGAAGATGTACTAGAAAAAAAAATTAAAAATAAATTAAATACTAAAAACAGCATCAAAATAATGCTTGTGCATTTGGTAAGAAATTGCAACACGAATTAACAACATTTTAAAGAAAATGTGGAATTGGTTCATTATGCAGAGAACTTTCCAAAATCTCATTATACAGGGATCGTCACTTTGGGGAAATTTTCTTGTCGATTCAAGCCGTGGTAGGAATGGGAAACGTGCGAAGTCTCCCTTCTACCACGAATGCTTCCGATGCGGCTATGCAAGTGTTTGCGTATGCCTATACAAGTTACTAACTGATTTATTCAGTGAATGATTGAACAGCATTCTGATAACCCAATTCAAGAAACTGTTTTGTAACATATTCTGGTCGTTGAAGAATATGTTACTGTATCATCGGAATGAAATTATGTCTTACATACCTAATTTTTGATCTTTTAAACAATCTCTACCACTTTAAGGTCAATCAAATAATGAATTGGAAACTTTTTCACTGACGAAGGTTATATGAAAACGTTATTTATTAAACTATAGTTGTTGATTTCCGATTTGTCCTTATATTGACTTTAAAGTGGCAGGGGGAATTTAAATGATAAGTATAAAAATTATTATTCTTACTCTTACTATAAGCAAATAATGTAAAAGGCGATAGTAAAGATAATTTGTTCAAAGAAACGGTAAACTTCAATCAAACCAAGAAATAATTATAATATTAAAAAAAAAAACTAAAATAATACCATAAATTAGTGTGGATACCTCCGAATACATATTTGGTCTATTAAGTTGTAATCTTTAGTAAAAGAAATTAGAAAAAGAAAGCATCACGTCTAAATTTTTATTAACACCCGCGCTCCTCACCGGTTCCCAAATGATGCAGTTGCTATCCAAAGATGTAAAAATTGTTGGTCTATTTCGTTTTTGCTGACCGTGTAAACTTAAGAACTAAGTTTCTTACTCTGCTTGCCGCTTACACCGATGAAGTGACGAGGGATGTGGTCACACTAAACCGTGAATGGTTATTGTTGTTAGTCCATTGCCTACCGCAAACTTAGTTAAAATATGTTATTTGAAGTACAGAGATCATACACGAATTACCTCTTGCTCTTACCACATCAATGATTAAATACATATTTCGATCACAAAGCGGTCATTATTAATGAAAAGATACAAAAGGAAGGAAACGTCGCACGTGAAAATTGGTTAAAGGTGCTCTAAAACGACACCATGACCGGACCAGCTCAAGCGTAAACGTAAGCGTAAGAGCGTTAAATTTGGGCGGAGCTTGGCGCTCGCTTCGTGTGAAAAACAAAGAAAACAAGAGAGACAGTATAATGTGCCAGCGAGAGGCGATGAGCGAGAGGAAGGATACGTGCGTGCTTGCTTCGTCTGAAACAGAAGGAGAGACAGAGAAAGTAGGATGTGCCAACGGGAGTATTCACTTCAGACATGCGTAAACGACACACACCAACTTCTTCTTCTGATACTTCTTCCGCTGAGGATGACCACTTTATAGTCGAAACGCGTATTTCCAGTTTCCATATAATTGGCGGGATAGGGGTAAGAGCTAATTTATTTCAGTTCTAAACCACAGATATACTTCATTTACTACTTGTAGGGATCATAGCAGTCCAGTTTCCTCATTGTCTCATACTATTCTAAATACTAATGGTTATGATCATTGGCCCATACAAAATTGAATAGAAATTTATGTACAACTCATATAAATGGATTTCAACTAACATTACTTTTCCTTATTACATATATTTCAATTTAATATTTTGTCATTTTACATCTATTCTGTAGGTAAATTGCTGGCAAAAATGTTGAACAACACACGCGCCAAAATAGACGGAAACTCTCAATGTAAAATCCATCTGTATTCGGGGCACGACTATAACCTCGCCCACCTCTTAATTTTTTCGGGTTGATGTACCCGCATTTCCCAAAATACGGCTCGTGTTTGATGCTGGAGATCCACAAGAATGCCGATAAATACGGAATGAAAGTAATTGCGATTGTATTTATTAGAGATGGGACATTCGAATCCGCGAATCCTCGAATCCATCGAATCCTGAAAAAGATTCGAGATTCGAAAACTCGAATCTTCGCACGATTTTCGTAATTCGAATCTTTCGAATCCAAAAAAATAAATAATAATAATGATGACTCATGTAATCACGACACATATGAATCACTGACTAGAAAGATCTCGACGATTCTCTTCGGTTCTCGTTCTTTCAGCCACAAAGTATTTATAAGCTGGCATGCTTTCCTAATGTTTGTGGTATTTTAATAAATAAATATCTTTATTCCTGAGACCAGAAAAGGTATGGAACATGTCAAATACAGACAGCAAATAATATAACTAATCTAATTACAAAAATTATGAAAACCTATTAACTTATGTACATTTAGTTCTAATAACTAGCTAAGACTATATCATGTTAAGTCAGTTCAGTCAAGTTTTATATTTTAAACACCATATATGCTACTCTAATACCATCTATCGCTCTTTATGTGATTCTAATTAACATCCTGCGCTCTCTCGTAAATTCTAGCAACTATCTCGTCTCTCTGTCCTTTCTTATTATTGTAATTATATGATGGATTCGAGAGATTCGAGATTCGAAGGATTCGAGAAATTCGAGAATCCTTTAGGATTCGGATTCGGATTCGGATTCGAGAAAATTTGGATTCGTCCCATCTCTAGTATTTATTCGATCATCGATGGATTTGAATTGTACCATTTGATTAATTTTAGTTGAGATACAGGGAAACCAAGTCGGACGATTTAAAATATCTAATATTTACCAACGGAGAAGATTTTTACCGATAGAGGATTTCGAAAATATGGCGAACTCGTGGATTCATTAAATCGAATAACTCGGTTGGAAGCTTGAAGAAATGTGTTACTATGAATAACATGATGATAAAAATTATCCAATTTTCTAATTTCATGATGACTTTTCAAATCGTTTTATCAGCTACATTACGATTTAAATATACTTAATTCGATTGTGTAAAGTAGATAACTCGAAACGCTCAATGTGGATTTAAATTAATACCACATTTTGTTTATTTTGTTCTAATAAAAACTTACTTATCAATTACCTACTTGTTAATCTTAAATAAGCAATTTTACTTTGTACATCTCTTATCTTATCAATTCTAGTTCGTAAGTCCTTGTACGTCTAAAATTATAGCCAACACACAACCTTAAGAACAGTAATAACAAACCACACTATGTCTACAGACACATTAGTCCTTTTACATACAGTAAGTATCGCATTACACCAATGCTTCTTTTACGTAAGCAAAAAGAAATCGGAATAGCTTTTTAGACATGGAGAAAGATCTCCGGACAGATGCGAGCAGTATCCTAACGATCCCTACCTCCACGATGAATTCTTACCTTACGGTCCCGGACAGCTGACAAATGTAAGTAATAGATTTTGCTCTTATTAACGAATTAAGCAAATGTGTCCACTTTTCCCAGGTTGGTAAGAAGACGATGTACGATTTGGGCCAAACCCTGAGAAATATTTACGACGCTTATCTCGGCGAGCAATACATGCCAAAATATGTCGATGCCTTCGCGACTAATTATGACAGAACCAAGGCTGCATTACAGCTAGTCTTAGCATCACTTTATCCACCGAAAGGAGCAAATGTTTGGCACGAAGATTTACCCTGGCAACCTATTCCCTACAATACGTGCCCACTTACCGATGATGATGTAAGTTCGAGTATATGATAGTTAGAGACCGGATTCTAGGTTCGAGAGATGACTAAAATATGTACATATACCGTGTGTCTAGCTAAGTTCGCGACAAATGGAAAACTTTTTTATTCTTGGGTTTATGAAAAAAGTTATTCTTTATAAAAAGGTCCTGCTTCATCCAAAACTTAAATTCAAATTGTCAGATTTTAATATTCATTCACATTCACTTACATTTAGTTTTTTTAATTCTTACACTTTTCTCAACTACAAAGTCAACAGTTTGATGTACACATTTTTAATCTTAATCTAGAATACTCTGATAAACAATGTTTGACTAAATCTGTCACTATCATCGTTTACGCTTGTCAAAATACAATAAGTAGAAATGCCTGTAATATTAAGTAAAGAAGATAAAATTGAAATCGTCTTAATAGTGAGCGATAATTACAAAACTTTCAGGGAAGCAGCAACTATTTTTAATCAGCGGCATCCTGACAAGAATATTCACCACGAGACGGTAAGACTACTTTTAAGAAAATTTAAGACTTTCGGAAATGTCGAAAACAGATTTAACAACAAACGCCAAAACCATGTTGCTGATAACGAAATGGAACTAGAAGTGATGCTATCAGCAATAGAACAACCGAGGTGTTCGTTGCGGAAAAGATCATTGTTGATGTCAAACACTATAAGCAAAGATTCGGTAGCTACAATTCTAAAAAAAAACAAATTTCATCCCTACAAGCCTACATTTGTACACACTCTAAGACCAGGTGATAATGACAGACGATTGGAGTTTTGTGCCGACATTCAGGCAATATTAGCAGATAATCCTTTTGTGTCGAGACAAATTTTATTTTCCGATGAAGCAACATTTACATCGAACGGAACTGTATCGACTCAAAACTGCCGTTGGTGGACAGATGCCAACCCACATTTTACAATAAAATACTCGAAGTCAATATGCGTTCAAGACAAATGTATGGTGCGGAATCTACAAAAGTTATGTAATTGGACCTTTCTTTTTCACCAATCTTTGAATGCCGACCGGTATCTAAATCTTTTGCAAAGTGAAATTAGTAATTTTATCGACAATCTTCCATTGCTGGAACGCCAACATATTTGCTTTCAACAGGATGGTGCACCTTGTCATAACAGGTTGGACGTAAGGCAATATGTTGAAGATTGTTTTAACGAAAGGGTTATACACCGCTTTTCCACAATACGTTGGCCACCTCGGTCTCCAGATCTGACCCCACTTGATTTTTTCTTGTGGGGTTATTTAAAAGAACATGTTTATATTCAAGCGCCGTTTACGGATGTAGGCCATCTAGAACGTGTTATTAGAGAAGAAATCCGTAAAATAACTCCACAAACAATTAGAAGGGTTTTAAGGCATTTTTGTGATAGAACCGTTACATGTATGGAACGAGAAGGCGGATATGTTGAAGCATTTGTGTAACATTTTCAATGCTTTCTTTTGTGTAAATGCTGTATTTAAATTGTATAATTTAATTCCTTATAACATTTTAAGTATTATTGAAAATAAAGGTACTTTAC
Organism: Chrysina gloriosa; assembly: GCA_038088585.1. NCBI lineage: Eukaryota > Metazoa > Arthropoda > Insecta > Coleoptera > Scarabaeidae > Chrysina > Chrysina gloriosa. Next base: position 19,185,596 of record CM076093.1, on the reverse strand, counting down.
TCTTATACTAATTTCATATTTTTTGTCATATCTCGTATATGCCTAACAAATATTAAAATCTGACAATTTGAACATAAGTTTTGGATGAACCAGGACTTTTTATAAAGAATAACTTTTTTATAAACCCAAGAATAAAAAAGTTTTCCATTTGTCGCGAACTTAGCTAGACACACAGTATATGTCTTAAATATGAGCAATATTTTATTATTTTTAACGAAACATCGGTAATCGTACAATATAAATTTCCCAGAAAATCGTCTACTATATTTTTATAAAAATGACGTGATTTTCAAATGGAAAAATATATCGAATAATTTAATAAGTAATAAATTATTCGAAATATGTAGAAAAAAAGTCAAAATATTCTAAATATGTAAAATTAAATTAGTGGTGAACGCTTTTATTTACCCTAATTCGTGTAGATCTTAAAGCGTTCAATTGTACCGTTGATAGTTATCGATATGCAAAAACATATAATCCGGTCTCTGATGATAATGGATGTTAACGATGTGTGTTTCTATATCTAATACCAACGATTCGTTAATTATATTGAAAGTTTCTTCAGATTTAGTTTCGGCATTCAAACCGGCATCGAAACGTCGAAATATTAAATAGTAACACAGGTTCCTATCACAGCTTATGCGAATCCGCCTAAATCCCTTATACTTTCTTATTGGAAAATGTGAAATGTTTTCGTCATGTCATAGCTTCTAGGAGGTCTGGCTGAAAAACCGGGATATTTGAAAGCTTATTATAAATTCTTCGACAACGACGGTGGCAAGGCATATTTAGAAGAGCGCCGTGAGGTTGTGGATTTTCTCCAGAAAACATACAGGAATAGAGATCAAATCTACGAGAGAAGTATGGATGCTTGCTGGAGCTTTACAAACCGAAGTAACGTAAAATAACTCAACTTATTTCTTACCATTAAAATGCCAAAACTTTTAGCGGCAATTCGGTTTGGATGTTCCCGCATGGGTCAAAACCGTTATCCCGGGAATAAAAGAGCTCGTCGCCTATGAGTACAAATCTCAACCGGCTACCAAAGAACTTAAGAAGTGGTTAGTTGGTAGGTAACTCAAAATCGATTTCTTCGACTTTAATTGGACGTAAAATTACAGGGAATTTATTACGAAAAATTGTGTCTGATACTCGCGCAAAAATATCAGGGAAATCTAAGTGTAAGATTCACATATATTCGGCTCACGAATGTAATATCGTTCATCTCCTATCGTATTTCGGAGCAATGTATTCCCATTTTCCTAATTATGCTTCTTGTATTATCTTGGAGGTTCACCAGATTCGAGAAAAATATGTAGTCAAGGTACGAAGCGAATGGAAAATTTGATTTCTAAATTCTATATGTTCTGATTTTAGCTTAAGTACAGAGAGGAAAAATCTGTAGACTTCCGCTACCTGAACTTAACTAACGGAAGCGATGTTTTAGACTTTGACGATTTCGTCAATGGAGTGGAAGATTTGCTCACCTACCAACCGAAATATTGAAAAGTGTATTATATCAGTACTCGAAACGTTATGTGTAAAGGTATCAACATCAAATGCGCTCCTTGGTGTAAAATGTATTGTATATCAAATTTCAAGGCTAAACCAATTTCAGATGAAAATCGAAATAAAAATTTAAAGTTCTGATGATGAAAAATATTTATCCTGAACATCATCAAGAATCCATATTTATAACGATTTTTGCCATCATTCTTAGTTGTGTTGTAGCCTCAGGGGCTCACTGTTAACAAGTTCAACAAGTGAGTTCGGGAATTTAGCGCTCCCGAGGTACCCGAGCTAAAACCCAAACTAAGGTGTAAGGTTACGTGCCGAGAGTTGCGTGGCGGCAGGGGTGTGCGGTATTTAATGTTTCCCTGGGGGCAGCAGACGAAACCCCCTTGTAATTAATTTTACCCATCAAGCGGGGCTCTGATCGGGCGGACAGATACTTCCCTAGCTACTCTTCGTACAGCTACGCTATCTAGAATTTCCAAGGCGAAAGTGCAAAAGCTTGTGAAACAGGGCCAAGGTTACATACAGGCTAAAAGAGCCACAATCAAGGCCAACTTCACTAGGCATGCATAAGGGGCCAGGTTTAGTCTAGATAAGGAAGTTAGGCCTCACCAGACGGCGGAGGCTACTAAACGTAAAGAAAGGACGGAAGTCCAAAAATGCGAGGTCGAATGGCAATACTCCCGCAGGTCTTTCGGAAGGCAAGGAGCCAGAAGGTTTAACCGTCAAGGAGGCTGCTTTGGAGAGGATCGCGGTAGTGTGCAACGACTATTCAGCCACCCAGATGGAGCCGGCAAAGCTTAAGGCAGACCAGGACTCTATTATGGAGGCATATAACAGCATTCCGGAGCCAGGGCTTCAAGTCCGCTTTAAAAATACATGTTATGCGGAAGAACCGCTCTCAAAGCTGTTAAGTCTAATTAAAGAAATAAAGCTGGAGAACGTACCCTAAGAAGACATGACGACCACAATAGATCTGGAAAGGTCGCAGTGGAACAGGCATCAGTGCCACCTCAAGTAATCTAATCTAATCTAGTTGTGTTGTAATTCTTCTTCTTCTGATCTGCATCCTTATGCCCATTAACTGAGCTTCGGAGTTAATATAATAATAATAATATAATATTTTATCCGTCAATCGTCAATCCGCTAGACTGTTCATTTCTTGTAGTAGCTTCCCTTTAGATTATCCTATTTTTGTTAGCTGGGACATCCAAGATTTTCGGGGTCTTCTTTCCCTTCTTTCTCCTACTCTCTTCATTTCCATATTTTTTCTGATAAATCTATCTTTATCATCATCAACTTCTCTTGCCTACTTTCTCCAATAATGGTTCCTGTTTTAGTATTTCGTTGATTTTATATAACGCAAACAAACCTCACGAAAACCGGCTCGGTTTCTGACATATAGAAAGAAATCACTTTGCCCGTTTTTATTAGAAGTTTGTTCAAAAAAAAAAAAATGAACAAGAAATCCTTATGTGTGATATATCATTAGTTTTGTAATGAAAAGTTCTGTTCAAGAATTTACATAATTTTTTTTTTTGGTCCAGTTAAAAAATGAAACTGACGATGTTATCTCAGAAACAAAACGTGGTACAATTTTTTCTTTACATCATGTTGTACTTACATACTTTTACTCACATTTATTTTTGTTTTTAATATCTCCAAAATCGAGCCAGATATTTGAGATTTGCTTAAGTCATGCATGTAACTTTCTGCAATTTTTGTTCCATTTAACCGATTTCGTAATTCTTACCGCTTTGAAGATCCCCATGCTGTTTATCCTTATCTTGGACAAGGTGTTTATTAGGTCTTTCTTATCTTTCGGGTGGCCTCCTACCCATTCTTTGGTCAACGCCAAAAGGTAAGTATCTAAATAGGTCACGAAATATATATACATTTAAGTAAAGTTACTTTCTTCTTTTTTTTTGGGTGAAGATTCGAATAGATTCAATATGCCAGAAAAATTAGATTCAGGGTGCACTTATTACACCAGCCTGACTAGACTCTTCGTTAGGTCCTATCTCATTGTCAGTCAGGGAAAACATCAAGCAATTTGAGTGTTTACTATGACACCCACGAGAAATAAAAAATAGCGCTAGCCGCTGCTATAGTGGTTAGTTCTTTAAAAAAAAAACGCAAGAAGGTGTGGGTTAAAGAATACCTATTATTACGGAATAAGTTATCTAATATAGAAATCGAACTCTCGAACCAACGGATTTGAGGAATTATTTAAGAGTAGGAGGGGCACAATTTGAAGAGTTGTTGAAGTTAGTGACTCCTCTCATTGAGACAAAAGACACGGCATTAAGAGAAAGTGTTAGTGCAAAGGAACGATTGGTAGTCACTTTAGAATTTCTAGCGATTCTTTGGCGTAGAGCGTACGCATATTTTAACACTTTTACCGTCACATTCTCATCAGAGTTTCTATATATTTCGAGAAGCACTCTAAATTCTTCCGATCTCTTTTCTTTATTCATATACTCAGTGTGGCACTTATCCCACAAATAAGACATATCCTTATAAACATCGATCACATTGAGCAAAACTTCTTTTTCTTTATTACACACCATGTTTCAGGCATGATATCGTCCTATACAAACACATACATACGTAGTACTGTTGGTTTCGGTGCCTGCGCGTCAACTCAACTGAGCAACTAGGGAGCCTATTTCCTATTACACCGCCCTACCGAAAGAGCTCATAGGGAGCTAGGGACAACCCGATCTCCCTACAGGCAGGGCCTTGCGCCCTAGGCGCTATTACACCAACCTGAGTTAAGGTTAGAGATCCTACTAATTGGGTAGTGTAATAGGCCCTTTAGAAACGATCAATTGCCCATACTACCCGCCTCTCCCCTTCGCCATTTTCAACTGAGATACTTAGATGACAGTCTGCAAATGAAAAATCTATGAAAAATAAACACAAATACAAGACGGAGGGGGAATGAGATGAGGTTGCATGTGCCAAAAAAGTGTAAACGGTTGTTATAACATTTAGGTTAAATTTAGAATTAAATAGGTTTGAAGGTAAATTTTTATTCCTCTCAGTCCGTGAAAGAGTAAACATGCATCGCTCGCTCCTCTTGGTCTCATTTAATTTTAACCTCCATTCCCTAATATTACTTTCACATTTAAAACCTAAATTTTATCCTATTTCATTACAACAACTTTTTGGCACATGCAACCTCTATCTCATTTTCTCAACCGTTGTTTTTAAATGTTTATGTTTTTACGCTTTTTAATTTGAAGACTTTCATCTAAATATCGCAGTTGAAAATGGCTTACTGCCAAGATTAGTTCTGAAATAATTTTTATATAAGTAAGGAATAAAGTGGTAAAATCTTCAATTTCGGAAGAATGTATGTTTGAAACATTTAGCGACGGGCGTTCGCTCTGCATGTTAGACATTGTTAGAGCAGCGATTGCAATTTGTTTGTAAGCGACCTAGCGAACGTTTCACAGTGTCCGTGGTTCTTCGAACTATAAAACATCCATCGCAGATAATGGTTTGGGGCGTGATTAATGAAGACGAACAAAGTCGTTTATATTTTGTAGAAGGCACAATGCATTAAGAGCAAATGTAGTAAAAATCGTGTTATTGTCACACTTTAAGCCAGGATTTCGCATACCAATAGGAAGCATATTTATGCAGGATAAGGCCCTATGAGCCCTATGCCATGCAGTAACAAAGGTTAAGAGCCTCTGCCAAGAAAACCGTATACCTCTTTTAACTTGGCCCGGAAATTCATCGGACCTCAATCCCATCGAAAATATATGGAGTCGGTTTAAAAGCAAGATAAACGAAAGGGAAAAGCCTAGGACGAAAATATTAATGAACGGTGTAAAGGGATATATGGGAAAACGAGGGTGCCAAAGCAACAACAATTACGTTTCCCATTAATAGTAGGTATGCCCAAGAGAATTAAGGACGTTGTAAAAAACGTGGGTTATGGACCAAATATTAACCATTTATTTAAGATCGATATAAGTCTCGTATTATTACAATATTCTTTTATAAATAGCAAATATAAGACATGAGTAATTTTTATTTTATTACGAAAATACTATCAGATATTGAATGTTCCAAGTAATTTGTGGAGGGACTGTAAATAATTACGTGTAAAACGAGCCCGCTATCTAAGAGGAACGGCATTGTAAATAAGGAAATAGGAATGCCCTAATTACATAAAAGGAAATATGTATCTCATTTCCAAACCGATCGAACGAAATAATAAAATATATATAGTGATAATCATCCCTTCTTATCCGAAACCACATCGCATTCGATTTGAATCAGCTAATTAGTGGTTTTACAATACTATTAATTGCGATAAGACTTTTGAAATTGTAGTCGTATCAATAAAGTAGATCGAAAAAAAAATTCGACTAAGTTGAAAATTAGAGCTCGAATACGGGGACGATTTTTAATCGTGCGACATGTTCAGATATATTGATCTATTCTAAAGGCTTTTTCATTACTTTTCCACCGGTACTTCGAACTATCGAACTATCTAAGGCTTAAAATATTACCTTATAGGATGCGAAGATGTTCAATAAATAAATAGTCCGCATTAGCCCTCGAGGTAAGAGGTGCATAAAGAAATTTCCTCGTGTGTTATCGATGTGTGGGTAGTGCAGAATTTTTCTCTTGTTTGCCACCCTTTTTTCCTTGTTGTTATTTTTATTTCCAGATTTCTCTCTTATTTATTGTATACATATATGGTAAACAACCTTCTATATTTTTGTTTATTTTATATTATCTTTCTGAAATACTTTTTAACTCATTCACGTATTATAATACACCAAACAACGGCTTTTAAAATTATCACATATATTGATACTAATGAGTAGTGTGGGCAAACAGCAATAATTATGAAATAAGTTACGATAGCCTCCATATATACATAACCACTCGCACACGGCGCACTGACTAGAGTGGGAAGTCGGCGATGCTGTCATAACTTACTTCGTAATTGTTCGCTGTTACCGCTGTTTGCCCAGACTACTAATGAGGTGAAGTTTGAGATCATATTTAAACAGGAATGATATACACGGTGGGAAATAATAGACTGATACGTAGGGAAAAATTGGATGTTAAATCAATAACATTGTATGTGAAGAATAAGAGCATACGTCATATTATCAGCAGCAACTAAGTGTTATGAACGACCTGCTCCTTGTTATTCACATACAGCTTTATCGATGTACGGCTTAAATTATTTCGCCAATTTGTCCCATACAGTACATAAAACGAACATTGATTATAAATGCACATGTTTGAGTTGTATAGCAAATAAAATGTAAATGAGTGAACATTTTTCCCTAGAAGTTATATTTAAGATTGTTCACCTTACTTGATAATACAATTATTCACACCACCACATACGTACGTAATGTGTAATAAGAATATTCGGGTTCACATTAGTACATTGTTCACTTTAGCGTCTGTTTACGATTGTTGAATTGTATTGATATTTTAAAAGAATATTACATATACTAACCCCACCAACGCCTCCAAAAGTATCTTTAAACTCATCGCGACTCCACCCACTTGATCGTATGTGTGAGTGTTGCCGCGGGCCACGGGCATCGTCGACAGAATATAATTATAGTTTCAAAATTGTAGTTTGTTGATTTCAGCTTCTTCATGTAAAGTCTTTCTTCTCTAAACAACCCTGAGGTCTCCTGGAAGCAGGACCGTCTTAACCCAGGGGTGCAAGGGGTGAGGTGTCACCAAGTATTAGTAATTTTTACGGCAAAATTATATCAGAATTTATCAAACAGTAACATTTAGAACTTCGTACCAGAGTCCCAAAAACCCTAAAGACGACCTCGCTCGGAAGAAATTTGGTCTTAAGATCAATTTGCGACCGGCTAAGATGCGTTTTGGGGACCTCTAAGTCTTTGATTTCCCGGGAAAATGCTGCAAAATCGTAGATTTCATTACGAAGTTGAACATCTTCCATAATTCTACAAGTTTTGCATGTTGCAGAATCCCTAAAGACAACCTCGCTCGGAAGAAGTCTGATCTTAAGGTCAATTTGCGACCAGCTAAGGTGGGTTTTAGTGACTTTTAAGCCTTTCATTCCCCGGGAAAATGGTGCAAAATCGTAGATTTCATTACGAAGTTGAACACCTTCCATAATTCTACAAGTCTTTGCCTGTTGCAGAATCCCTAAAGACGACCTCGCTCGCAAGAAGTCTGACATTAAGATTAATTTGCGACCAACTAAGGTTGGTTTTGAGGACTTCTAAGTCTTTCATTTCCCGGGAAAATTCTGGAAAGCCGTAGATTTCATCACGAAATTGAACACTTTCCATCATAATTCTGCAAGTCTTTGCCACTTGTAGTTAGTTCTATGGGGAATCCCATCTTTTAGCCAAACTGTGGATTAGAGTTACTAAATAATGTTTCTTGGTTGTGCTTCTTTTGTTTTACTCCTAATTCCTGTTCACACATTTGTCTATAAACATGGCTGTATATTCGGTTGCTACCCATAGTTTAGTTCAGTGCACCGAAATATATCCTGTTTGACCCGATGCTACCGACTACCGAGTCAGTAAGTAAAAAGTCGAAAGTTGTCCTAATCTGCAAGACATTATACCTGTTTATTGATACTTTTGAAAGTCAATCTTTAGATCAATTTATATAAATAAAACATACTTTTCTTCATTTTACGAGCAATATATTTCTTTTATAATAATAAGGGAAAAAAATAAATAACAAAGGTGTAGTAGAGATACAAAAATAATTAAAAGCTAGTAGTGTGGGAGAGGTAGAAAAATAATAAAAGCTATTGGGTCTTTTCGAGGGCCAATATTAGATCTCATCGTCCTATTCGTAAGTTTAAGGTTCTAGTAAATCCTTGTACTGTTCGATGAAGACATCCAAAGGCCAAAAGGTCCCTACGTTAGGGATTTCCATCAATTTTACTTCTTCATATTCACCAATTTGGTACTTAACCTATGGAAGATAGAATTACCTATATATTCAAGGATTTGAAATAAATATTCGAACTTACTTTAAACCCATACACACCATCAATATTATGCAATTCGATTGCTATATTCGAGCAAAAATTAGGGTGCCTCCAATCGAAGACGTTTAAAGTTTTCAAAACCATTCCCACCGTGAAATCGTGGGCTGAATATAGGTGGAGTTTGTTAGTGGATTTGCCATCAATTTTTTTGGGAATCCTCGACAAGTTTCTGAATTAACCTGCCTGTAATTAATAATATAATAATTTAAAATAAATATGTGCTGGTGGAAAGGAAATAGTTTTTACCAATTGTAAGGGACTGCAGGTGTCTTGTTGCTGATGTAACATGAAATTCTTGTAAAGCGTAGTGCTCCATTTCATCTGGCCATACTTTATGAACCCATTTGGGTAACTTCATTCCCATATTCTCCTGTAAATTAGGAAAAGACTTACGAACAAGAAATAAAACGAATATGTGTTTTTATTGTTTGTATTAATATCAAAATGATGTCGGGAAATGAATGAAATAAGAAAAGACTCTATCAAGTAATCCTTCGGCATACAGCAATACTTTTAACTTTTGATCAGAGCTCTGTACAGATTGTCTCAAGTGGTTGCTTATCACTATTATTACTGATGTAAAGATTTACTCCTCCCTCAATTTTAATAAATCAATAAACTGCTATAAAGAGGGAAACAATTAACGCAATCAAATTTACCTGGACAGCGAAGGTGCAAGCTAATGAGAACATTGCTCGAGGACTGTCGATCACCATTCCACTGTGCTCCTCAACATATTTCACAACACCAGAGAAACATTCCAAATCTTTCTTGCAAATTCCACCAACATATTTGTTATATTCCTCAATCGCAGTCTTATCAAAAGCAAAGGCTAGGAACATCTATGAATAATATTAGAGATGAGAAAATATACATTCTAGCTGATCACAATTAGTATTTTTACCTTATCATCCTTTTTGGGACGCAATTGTAAGGTATCGGTTGCCAAGGGACATCATCATTCCACACTTGGTCACCTTTTGGTGGGAACAACGAAGCCAAGACTAACTGTAGGGTCATCTTAGTCCTGTCGAAATCTGAAGCCCAAGCATCCAAACTTTCCGACTTGTAGGAATCGTCCAAGAAGGCCCCATATCGTTTCCGTAAGCTTTGACCAAACCGATAGGCTCTCCTCTTCCCATCCTGTTTATTAAGTTAAGAATCGCACCGATCTTTAGCAAATTAGGTCGAGACTTACGTTAGTTAACTGTCCGTAACCGAAAGGCGAGTAGTCGAAGTCCTTGTGGGGGTCCGTTGGGTATATTGCGGAGCGATCCGGAGTTCTATCTCCGTGCCTAAAAATCTAATTAGAAAAAAAGTAAAATCAATACTGGATTGCTTACGGGTAGATGGCAGTGTTTATGGTGACCCCTCTCATAGAAAAAGAATAATTCAAATACTTACTCCCCTTTAAAAAAAAAAAATTAAAAACAAAGTGGTACTTACCACATGTAATAGCACCAGTGTATCGGTCATGGTTTGAATGTACCGGTTTCCCCGTTGTGCGGGAATTTATAGTTCCTTAGCTTTATCAGCATATTAAGTTAGGATTTCCGCTAATCGGCTTCGCCCGTGAAAAAAATTCGCTACGCAGGTAAAGATTACCGGAATCGGTTTTACACGTGATTCACGGCGGGTCAATCTCGTGCGATTCACGCTATACAACGCATTTCTAATTAGTGATAATGCAATATGATCGAGCGCCCCGTTATCGCGAGTATTGCCTGAAATCTGTTTGCTTTCCGATTAATATTTCAGGTGCGAACACGATCCTCCTTCTGCTACTATACCTATTGTATAAAAGGACTTTTCTTTAACCGGATACGGCGATAAAATCTAAAAAATTCTAATAACTATTACACCTATTGCTTTTGTGCGGATGCAAATATGTTTTGGCCTTTTTGACGCAATATTCCATTTTAAGCGTTTTACGTGGTTTTACTATCGATGGTTAGTTCTATTTTTGTGCGATATCTAGATAAGAGGCGCGCCTAATCAATAATCAATACTTTTGCTGTAGTATCGCTTGTGTTATTAGCAAACAGATACGCAAGGGAAAACTCGAATTAAATCCAAATCGGAATGATCGGCGATAATTCCTTGACACTAGGTCACTTCAGTAAACTCACACACCACATAACTGTTGATTCATTCCGGGACACGTATTTCGCTGGCAATGAAGCCAGCATCTTCAAACCGTATTTCTGAACTAATCGATAATTACGTTGAAATAAATTTACCAATATAAAACCAGCATTCAGATTTTCCGATGCATCAACCAGAAGCAACAGAAGCAAAATCGAGCGGGTTCCAATGTTTATAACTTTATACTTCGCTTTTGCGTATACCAAACAACAAAGCTTTTGATCTGGTCCTGGTGTGACATCAAAGTATCAAATGTAACAAGACCAGTAGGCATGAGATCCTTAACAAGCATGAATTGCAATAATATTTTTAGGATACTCAAACTTTGTGGAAATCGGAACTTCATGATGGGAACAGATAATAGTTTCCCCAAAACAAACATCTCGACTAACAATAAATTGGGGAGATGAAGAGTTGCCCAACTGCAACAGCAATGGAGGTTATGTTGGATGTTTCCCCGCTAGAAAGAGCCTTGCGACGGCAGGATAAAAACTGAACTCCGTTCTGAGAGGGCTACTAACCTTTCCGTTGGGTCCCAACCTCCTTACACTGCCTAGGGACCGAATAATTTCGGAAATACAATTTTGAGAAGATGCTTCTGAGGGAACTGGTAGGATAATTCCATCGAAATCTTCTTTAGACCACAGTTAAAGTGGTATACAAATAAGTCTTACAAGACCACTTGACTTCGAACCAAATACCCGGGGAGTTAATGGAAAATTATCCTAACGTATTCCAAGAAGTTTACGGTATAGGAAGAAACTACAAGAACCAGGAAATTGGCAGTTTTACTTATACTCAAGCAGGCTCGTTCAAATGCTCAATTCATAGGCCATTAATTCAAAATTTGTCTGGAAAACACGCGAAAAACACTCTGAGTAAATGGAACAAGGGTGTCCTTGCGATGGATATCACGTCACGCCCGAGTAGAAGACAATGAAGCTGCTGATAAATTAACAAGGCAGGAGTCATTATCACCAAATGTTGGAGCAAAGCCTTTTGTGGGCTAAGTGAGCATTTTCTCCGCAAATTGCTGAAGAGGCAAGAAGATCGCAGAATTACGACTTACTAATTCTACAGAAAATGGACTACTTCCAATTGATTATACTCGAGAAATGATGGACAAAAATACACACAATATTCGAAAGAATAGATAGAGACAACACAACATGGAGAAGTCCAGGCGATAAATATAATAGATAGATTATGAGCTCATAGAAAAAGATCAAAAAAGGACAATAAAAAGATAAGAAGACGTAGACGCAGACCATTGTATGACTGAGGTATAAAATTGCAACTTGGTATACCTGAATATAAAAATAAAAGAAACAAGAGAAGAAATGGTGAAACGACAAGATTACAACAAAAACCATCAGGACACGAAATACAAGGAAGGAGTAAAACAAGAACTAGGAAGAATGGACAATTCAAATCGTGGATAATATATAGAACACCGTAAGAGACTAAATGAAAACGTGCACTGAAGACTGTAAAGAAAACGAATGGAGGGAAGAAAATATGGTTTAATGAAGACAGTCGGCAGATAATAGAAGAACAACACTTTTTCGACTAGAAATGCTCAAACCTAAATCACAAAATGCAAATAAGAATAAGCAGATTGTGGTTAAAATAATATGTAAAATAAATAAAAATACCCTTCCCACACCTTTCGGAAATCATACCAGATATAAGTATTTCACCAACTAAATTATCATCCTCAATGGAAAACCAGGGAAATTGACATCGAGTATTAACAGTGTTTTGGTGTTTCGCGCAGGCGTTCAGCGTGTGATATTCATTGTGTAGTGTTAACGCCCAAGACGAACACTACACAACAAGCACTGTACAACTTTAAAGCACTGCACAATGAACACCACACCCTGAACGCTTGGGCGAAACACATCAAAATATTGTTGACACTCAGTGTCAATTCCCTCAGTTTTCCACTGAGGATGGCAACTTATCTGGAATTATTTTCGAAAGATGTGGTAAGGGTAATTTTAACTATTTTATATACAAAATGCACACAAAAAATGTAAGGAACTAAGGTAAGAATGCAAGGAAATTCTTGGACGAGGAAACAAGAAGAAGAAATGTTGAAAGGAATGGAAGAAGCATATAAAAATAGGAAAGTAAGAAATTTATACAGAGGAATAACAAATGAAAGAAGAGGCTACCAACCGAAAACAGTATATTCTACGAGGAAAGAGAGACAATTGATTACAGAAGATAAAAAAAATGTTGAAAGTTGAAAGGGGCACTTCTACGACTTATCAAACGACGATTACAGACATGGTGGAGAAGTACCTTATAACGAAGAGGAAGAAACTCCCTAACAAGAGGACATATAAAACATAGAAGTACCTTCTAGTGTAAAAGAATAATGAAAAGACATGAAGGACAATAAAAGTCCTCAATCCAATAATGTAACGACAGAGATGTTCAAATATAGTGGGAGAAAACTCAAATGATACAACAACAGATCTATACTTCATTTACGGTAAGAATGCAGTGTGAAGTTAGATAGGGCTATAATCTTTTTAAATCTCATTGGCTAATAAAACGACGCCCAAATTACACAAAGCCCAGCGTATCTGACATGGCAGTTGATAGTTGCCACTTTGTCTAACATAACCTTACTTATTCGAGGAGTTTGTTCTATTTTGATTGCACCTCGGTTGAAAGCACCACCTACTGCGTTCTTTATGTGAACTGAGTACCAAACCCGTATTGTACATATCTATTGCATTGTATACTGAATGGGCACCTACACAGCGTAGTGAGTAGCACCAATTGTAGATTCGTCAAGACTTTTTAACTAAAGAAATTTAGCTGTTTTCTCCTATCTTGTTTGCAAACTCTGCAAGTTAGGTTTCTGCATATGTACTGATTGAGATGAGATGTCTTAGGAATGCCATTATATTTTTTGCTGGACTTGAAGATCAGGGGATTAACAGACATCAACGATTAACCAAATCCTTTTAATTCAGAAATGTAAGCTGTTTTCGTCTTTTGTTTGCAAAAGCACCAATTTAGGAAACTGATGATATTATGTTAATATTGCTTTCTCATTGAAAGAAAATCTGCTAGGACGACTACCATCCTTTCCAACTGATTCTATCGCTGAAATTAATAAACGGGCGTCTGCTGTCACTGAATCGTCATTTCTTGTTTGAATTCGGAAATGTGCGCTGAACATCTTTGAATGGGTATTGCAGATTTGAAACGCAAGTTTTTCTCGGTGTGACTGCTTACTTAATGAGTTTATGAGAATATGAAGTTTTGGAGAAAGAGTGTTGACTGGTTCGAGCCTATCACGCTTTAAAGAAGGGTCTATCGATTTTAAAAATTTACCGGCGAAACACCCTAAATCGATACTCTCATAACTTGAATTTTCCTCCTTCTTCAATTGAATGTACTTTGAAAAACAAGTGTTTCTCAGGGTGATTGCTTGTTTAATAAGGATGGTGACCACTGTGGTGATCGGTGGTAATTGTAATATGAAGTATTGAAGCAAGACAGTTGATTGGTTCAAGCCTATCACACTTTTAAGAAGGATTTATGGATTTTAAAAATTTACAGTCGAACCATCCTAAATCGATACTCCCACAACTTGAACCTCCTCCAAGCCGAATTCTTCAGTTGAATGGTACTTTGAAAAGCAGGTCTTCCTCAGTGTGACTGCTACCTTAATGAAGATTAGACCAGTGGTGATCAGCGTGAATCGTAATAGGAAGTTTTGGAGTGAGAGTGTTGATTGATTCAAGCCTATCACGCTTTTAAGGAGGATCTATCGATTTTAAAATTTTACAGTCGATACGCCCATAACTTCAATTTCTCTTTCAGGTCGAATTTGTCCGTTGACTGGAGCTCTACAAAATAATTTTGATAACTTCCTCTAACTTGAATTCTCTCTAACTCAGACAGTTTAGATAACGTCTATTGATTTTCCAGATTTTGGAAGAAAAATGTGGGGGTAACCCATGTGGTAATTAACATTTGTAAAGATGCTTGCCTCATCGGTAGCGAAAGACATGTCACCAAATTAATTAAATAACTGTGTGGTGAGGAGTTTAACGATGTTATACAGTGCCAAATAGTAGTAAAATCTCGTCATTTTAAAAACTGCCTGTAATGCCTAGTTATAATATGAACACATTAGCGCGATGCATTAGTCAGCACTAACACAACTTTGCATAAGAAGTGGGCACAAGAAAACCGCAATTCGCAAGGACACGTTTGTTAAATCTCGTTAAATACAATTCAATTGAAGCTAAATGCGTTCCATTATTTGACCTCATTTGAATAATAGGTTAAATAAGCAATATTAAAACGTACGAATTATTTTTATGAGTCGCTTACAATTCAAAACACGACGAAATATGGGAAAGTATCGAGCAAACAATTACATAACTGCTTTTTTATTCCTCCAACATTTTTAGAAAGTTACTCGGAAGCCAAAGGTCGACTTTCGGAAGCGAACCGCAAAATTACATCGCTTCCACTTACAACTTGGTTTATGCGCTGTGAAACCGATTGATTCGGTTTGCAAAAAATGTTGTGTCTCAATTCGCAATAATTTGCAATAACACGCAATAAATTTTTATAGGTGGCGATCCATTTAAGTTATGTTAATGACTCATGACACTGATTGATGTTTAAACCATTTTCATTGACGAACAGTCGAAATTCATCTAGAACACACATGCTACTGATTATCAATTATTAGGATGACGTTTGCTATACACGCGAGTGGCACGATTTTTTCGTCCGTTGTTCACGAGGAATTCATTTAAAAAAATTGCCGAATTCAACTTTGGAAGCTTAAATATATGTTTGCTCCTACACTCACAAAAAGTGAAGTTAATACGAATTAATTGACCTTAGATTACCTATGATTAGCTTTATCAATTTATTTTCAACTGATTGCATATTTTGTTTAGCTGGTTATAAAAAAGTCGGCATACATGAAGAATTCTAATACGTAATATCAATTAGAACAATTGATCCATTTCTTGATGTGATAGCTGGCGAGAAAGTAGATATATCGATATTTTTCTTGTTTTAATCGGTAATAAGTAGACTCCGGAATATTTAAGGGAAGTTAATAGTCGCCTCCAAACCTAGACAAAGAAGGTTGCTATGTTTTCTGTTTATAGCCGTTCTCAAATTTGCTTATAAGATGTGAACAAACAAAGTTGAACTTCCCGCTTCCTACAAAAAAGGGAAATTAGATCCAACCACTGCCATCAAAAAGTACAATCGCACCAATCCCTCCAGTGGCACACAATCGAATCAGCTTCACCCGTCCAATGATTTTTAAATTTAGTTGATTAACCACCTGCGATAAGAAAATGAAATGGAAGCATTCTTTTCTGTTATAAATAAACCCCGGAATGTTTAGGGAGGTTGATACAAAAACCGTGTATACCTCTAACGAACGGTTCGCCACCAAACCAAAGAAAATCCTTATACATTACAATTTGTTCAAGTTTATGTTTCACGACACTCATTGCTATTTTTAGTAACTTTCACAAACCGAAACTCATGTAAGATACACGTGTTGCAGATTAAGATCGTGGGCGGTACGCACGAGATTGGCACGAATTTTTAGGTCTGTGGTCCACGAGGAATTCCATAAAAAACTGCTGACTTCATGCTTTCAAAAATATTATTTCTCCTCTATTGCGTTCATATTAAATTTTATCAGCTTGCTATAAATAGACGATGATTTTACGTTTTTCACCCGTTGTAAAAAAAAATTGATATTTTGAAAAACCCTGATAAGCAGTTTATTTTTAGATAAAATGTATACGAAGGAGTGGCATATTTATTAGCGTGACATACGTAGAGTGCATGGAGGCAAGCCTTTATTCTCAAGGGAATATATTTTAGTATCGCATTTAACAAAAGGGGCCGTTTGGAACTTATTTAATCCGATATGAACGTAGGATACGAACATCTTGCTTTTTAATATATAGAGTCCGACAAAACTCCTGCCCTAATTTCTAAGGTCAACAAAAAAAAAAAAGAACTATTCGCGGCATTTCTGTTGTTTTTTCTGTTATTATTATTATTAGCTTGAAATGGCAAGAAAGGAAAATTAGTTGAGGGTTCCGTAACAATGTTAAATAAAACCTGTTATCACTAGAGAGCGGATTGATGAGTCTGATTTTGGCACTTATCAAAGGTCGATCCGCTGTGTAGGTATCATCAAAGATTAAGCGAGAAGTTTGAAGCAATATAAGGAATTTAAATTTAAGACACATGGCTTGAAAGGAATCACACCTTTAAATCTCAAAATCTTTCTGTAATCAATTCAAATCATGCAATACCCATTACTAGACCCCCGAAAGTGTAGGGAGGTCGATAAGAAAATCATCCCTACCACCAATGAACGATCCGCTCACAGAATCTATGCGAAGAGGGCGTACCAACCCTCGGATTAATGGGAATCGTCGAACACTGGCGATGTATTAATTCGGCAACAAAAATCCGGACAAATCGCATAGACTATTTTGACTGCCTTTTAGCAGTATAAATCATGTCAATTTTGATGTAGCAATTACTTTTTAATGTCGTGAATAATGCTTTTGGAGATTCCCAATCTATTATCTAGTCTCCTTATGGATCATTCATCTCCAAGTAATGTAATTACTTGCATTTTTTTAGCAACACTTAAATGCAGTATAATGACATGTGTCAATAACGATCTAAAAATGAAATAACATTTGACAAGGCAAAAGCCAGATTTAAACTACATTATCTTAACTGTCAGATTTTGTTGACGTCATTAGTGGAAATCAACCTCTCCTAAGTTTCCGTGGTCTAGTAATAATGTGCTTCAAATATTGCGGGAGTTCTAGGACCTGAATCGATAGTTAAAACAATTTTCGGAATTAGATCGTATCATAGCCACAATAGGTTTCTGCTAGCAAAAGCGCAAATTATAATATATAATAGTCAGTACCAACTAGATTTCAGAAAAACAGTGTGCAAACTGTTTGTGATTCTTTTCTACCAATCACATCCATTCTGACTAGTTTCCGATTTATGCTCGAAGAAGCCCGTTTACTACAGAGTGAGCAATCAAAAGTATCCACCACCTAACCTGAAATTTTAGTTGAGAACCCTGATATGTTGGTAGTAGCAAAGTTTGACAAATTAAAACAATACATAACTAGTCTAAGCAAACGGCGTTCATTACGAAATAAGTTACGACAGCCTCCGTATACATATAACTACTCGCAGACAGCGTACTGGCTAAAGTGGGGAGTCGTAACTTATTTCGTAATTGTAGGCTGTTACCACTCTTTGCCCAGGCTACGCATAACTTATATAAGATTAAGCTCAGTATGTCCGTGTAATGTTTTTAGTTTGTATACCACTTCGAAAACAGGCCATAATAAAAGCACGCTATTCGGTGACATCTATCCGAATGTGAGCAAGAGATAGAAAAGCATGACAAGTGGATATAACAGCGTCGAAAATCTTTGAAAACAAAAATTTGTATCTCTGTATTACATGTAAGTCAACATTTGTTGTAAAAGACTTCGGGGATGCACTAGCTTGCTTTCTTATATCTAGTTTGGACAAACAGCATTAACAGCATACTAAGTTACGACATCTCCTTATCTATACCTTCTTTCAAAAATAGAGAGATGAATTTCTGAACACACCACTTTTTTAGTAAATTCTGATTGGTCGAAAGCAGCACCAAATATCACTGCACCAATCTTGCTATAATCGTATTGTATACGTAATTCTGTCAACTGTATTGACATTTGTTTATTACCGCTAGTTATTGTAGTGTTTATTATATTTTGATCTGAATATCGCTTTAATTTGCCGCGTATTTTATTCCAGATTTTATAGTGTGCAATTTGGGCTTGAGGTTCGTTCAGAAATTCGTCTCCCAATTTTTTGAAACAAGCTGTAGTCAGTGCTGAATCGATGGGGTATGCGGGTAGTTCTGTGTATATATAGGCTGTCGTAACTTGTTTCGTAATTTGCGGTGTTACCGCTGAGCGCCCAGAGTATTTATATCGCACTTCAAAACACACGTTCTCTTTTGGGATCCACCGAAGTGAATTAACTGAAGTGGAGTACAAAGAAAAAGCGTGATATATTCTTGAAGATGTTTCCCGTAATAGTGACGAAACATAGTTTGTGTATAATTTTCAATGTTATTTGTGTTCCACTACTGCCTCGACCTAATTCATTATAAAAAAAAAATAGCATCGGCCAACCTTGACAAACTTACGATATTTTCAGGAAAAATTATATAATTGTAATAAAGTTGAAAGCAACGGTTTCAAAATACTCGTCGAACACTACTAAATTTTAAATAGGAGTAAGGTTACTAGAACTATGATTAACACAGCAATTTATCTAATCACTTTAGCTACAACTGGTAAACACTTTTGAGGTTATAAAAAATTTGAGTAGCACATGATAAACTGATTTAAGTGCTATAATTCAGGTTTACCAATGGTAAGGTTATTCTGACCTTTTTGGGGTTATTTTATTAAATAAATTCCGATAATTATCAAATTAAATGAGGAAAGGATTTTTCGAAGTAGAATAAATAAAATTTTATATCAAATAGGACTTCCACTCTTGTTCTCATGTCTTAATATCTTTTGCATTCATCCCCTTCCTTTTTGATCAAATCATATTCAATATACACTTTTTTTTTTACTTTAAAAGGGGGTAAGAAACGTTTCTTTTGATTTGAAAAAGAAGTCTTTCTTAATCTAAATAAATCTTGAAATCCTGATGAATTCTTTCGTAATAGAAGCTTGTGTGCTTTTCATTATGATAGAATTCAACTCCGAAAGGGCGGAGGAGCTAAATAATAGTAAAAAAGGCAGAGCGGAAATCAAAATGTAGTCGAATTCACATATAATAGTCTCGCTTGTAATGGAAATTTGCTTATAATAATCAATCTGTAAAAATAACTTTTCCTTTCTTCAAAAGAAGAATTTCGAAGGAAATACGAAAGACGCGAGATTATCCTTTAGCAATAAAAGGTTCTTCTAAGGAAATGGGACAAAACTTAATTAAGACAAAAAATAGGCATCTCTCAAAGCAAGATCAGTGTTCATCACTTATGAGTGGCAACTTCAGCACGCGACCAACCGATTTGTCTGAAAACAAAAGACCTTAACATTTTACCCAATTCCTGCTCCATGTATTAACAGACTCAACACACTCTATGAAAACTGTTAGGCGTTGTACACCAGTACGAGATGCTGTTGAAGTCACATTGCGTTTGAAATAGAATTAGAAGCCCGACCTTTAATTATTTGGGAGTCGTCCAGACTAAAATGTAGAGTTGCTCAATTTGCGCCAATAGTACTACAACTATCTGAAACGACTGTACTACACGTTCTCAGTTTCTATGTGTAGGTTGAAGCCATCTGTATTCGTATAGCGAAATGTTATTTTATTCTAGTACAGACGTTTCAGATAGTTGTAGTACTATTGGCGCAAATTGAGTAACTCTACTAATATGTCTGTAGACACGGGAAAAGCAGCAATCGAAAAAGGGTTTACCCTGATCACACGACTTTGGCGCATGCGTAATTCGTCGGTAGTAGCATCAGTTTCGTTATTTTACGATCACACCTCGTACACACTTTTTCTCAAAAATGCATTCATGACAGAGAAACCGTAGCCAGTTCAGCCTTTTCTTAAGCATATTCGTGTTCAGCACATTGGATGCACTAAGAAATTACTATTTTCATCTCGGAAACATGAACATTTTCAAATTTTGTTGCCCAGGTGTGTGAAATCCATTTATTCACGTATCGTCCTCCAGGCCAGGACTTTCGACATATCTTACATTCATCCAATCGAGACTAAAAAGTATGTAGATAGAGGAAAACAAAATATATAATAGAAAACGTATGTTTTATTGTATTTTACAGTTTACAACACATTTAATATTCACATTATTTGGGTCACTGGAAAATCAGTGAAAATATGGTACATGTACAAGCCACATGCACAACAGTTATTGGTCGAAGAATTCAGAGTCTACTGTCCGTCGAGCGGGGACTACTTTGCGATTTAGTAGGTAGTGAAAGAGGGAGAATCGATTTTCAAAAAGAGAACGAAACGCTCAACGGTGTATAGAGCCTGAGAATCTCAAGTTGTAAATATATTATTAATATTATTTATGTTACAAATGAGTAGTAAAAAAGTTGAAAATAAATTCATCAGTATCTATATATATACACTTACTCTTAATTTTTCATTTTTTCTTTTAACTAAATAGTATGTCAACACGCACTTTCAGCAAATATAAATATATGTATTCTGTTTGTGTTCATTCTCTTTAAATTTCTCGATCAAATGTATCAATGTGGATTTCTTCTTGTTTGCTTTTTTATATAGTTTTGTCAGGTAAAAGTTCTTTCTCCATTATTATACAAACTAATTTGTTCGAATATATCGTAAAACGGGAAATTCTAAAAAATTGCCACAAACCTTTATCACAATTACTTGAATGTTCAACGACAGGGCTTAATTTTCTCGAAAAATACTACAGCGACATTATTATTTATAAAAATAGCACTTCTCCTCGCAAAGAAGACATCTTATTCGAACAATGTCGAGAGGCGATACATTGAGATCTTGCATACTTGGGGAGAAATAATTTAAGTATATATTACAATCTACTACAATGTATTTTATACGAATCGAACTTACCAACAGCGACTAATAATACAAGAAAGGCGGAAATCGAAATTGTTATTTTTAATCGCTTTTTTGTTGATTTTCGCTTAAAACTAGCTAAATTTATTTAATTCTTCTTGCTGCTTACGCATCGTTCGGATAATCCTGTGATATTTACGGTACGTACTTATATGTTGATAGGTCCTGAAGTTGTGCACGTCAACAGCGTGCGACGATAAAATATATGTACTTGTTTCTCAGTCTACGAAAGAATTGTTTTTCTAACTCAAATTTGTTATTGCTGTTGTCAAGGAAGATGCTCACCAAACAATACCAACGACTCAACTATAAGATAAAATTTCCATAGAGACCATGGCAAGCCTAAAAAGTTAAGTACAAGATGCGGGTTTTATGAGCACCTTCTACTGTAGTGATTTTGCCCGAATCGTGTCCGAAATGGCGAAATACCCAAAGAGCTGTAGAGACCTGACACACTTTTCTAAACCTTAACCAAATCTGAGGTCGACACCTTCAAAATTAAGCCAACTATATTATATTAAAAGCAGCCTCAAGAAAGTTTCAGGCGCGAAGGGGACTCGTGTTTTGACTTTGGTTAAGTTATTTTCAAAATGACTAAATCCCCGAAACACGTGGAGCTATTTAACACATCTAAACTTCGACCAAACCTGAAGTCGCCACCTTCATAATTAAGCTGAATGTGTGTCAATGAAGACGGTCCTGAGGGCGCTTTGTGCATTAATGGCGTTCATCTTCTGTGAGTTAGGCTGAATTGTTTCCACAATTTCAAAAGAATTGTAGGGACCTGACACCTTTCTCTAAATCTACATACATCAAATCTGAAGTCATCACCTTGAAAATTAGGGAACTATGTTGCATTGAAACGAGCTGTAAGAAAGCTTCGGGTGTCAAAGAAATTCATGTTTTGATTTTGGCTGAGACGTTTCCAAAATGGCAAAAGTCTGAAAGAAGTGGAACTATTTAACTGATCTAAATCTCGACTAAATATAAAGTCGCCAGCTTAAAAATTACCTAGCTGTGTTTGGAATGAAAACGACCCTAAGCACGCTTCGCTGTTGAGTTGTTCGAATTGTTCCAAAAATGACGAAATCCCGAAAGAACTGTGGGAATTGCTAGGAACTGTTTTTCTGTGCACGTCCAGAGGAAGTCTTTTTGCAACATACGAGGCACATTCAGGAAATAAGTTTCGTTTGTATTTATTGCCGCAGCAACGCTGTAATCGCAGTTCGGCGCATGCCCGTTGCTCTGTGTGAAGGATAAAAAGATGACGCCATTTCAAGACCGTTGTTTGTTGTTTGTAATTTATAGTGCTTGGTTAGAATGGAAGGAATGCGCACAAGCGGTATTGTTTTGATTCATGATGATTCGCGGCCTTACACTGCGAACAAGGCACTACAACTTTTACGGGACTTAGGCAACATGTTACCATACGGTTGAAAACACAAACGCCGATTTTGCGAGGAAGGCATACAAAAGCTTGTGTTACGCTATGAGAAGTGCCTACAAAATGGGGGAGCTGTGAAGAAAGTTAGTTTAAACTTTGTGGTTTTTCTTTTTGCAATAAATAGCTTTTCTGGTACTCGTTTTGTTTTTACCAAAGAGAACTTAGTTTCTGGGCGTGCCTCGTATATGTACAAGTACGTATAAGATCAGTGAACAGTCTTCGATAAAAAACTTGATCAGCAATGATAATACGTAAATATCACAATATTACCCGACGTTTTCTTTTTTTCTTTGACAAATCATCAACAAATATTATCAATAAATGGGTTCCAAGATTATACACAAATTCGGTATAATATCATTACAAAATTTAAAACGGGACAATTTTCAATTTATGACAATAACATTTTAAAAGGACAAATCGGAGAGATTAACAACAATACGGGTCAAGATCGCAACAATTTAGTATTAAAACACGCCCGGAAAATTTAACTGTACACCGAAACCGAAAAAGAAGAGCACGACGTTTCCGTTTCGCCCGTCGAAGACGTCCATAATCGCGTCAATACATGTTAGAAAATCGCAATAAAATTCTTCATCCGACGATGGCTGGAAAGATTAAAAAATTTTTATTTGCTATTTCTAAAAAGCGGAGGAAGATCGTGTCGTCGAACGCTCTATAAATCACGTCCGTAACGTCCAATACGACAGTAGTAAAAATTCGAATTCCAATTTGTTACTTCTAATTAGAAAAGAATTCAAAATGTGGAAAATGTCGTACTATCGAACGCCGCTAAACAACATTCACAACTAGGTACCGAAAAATTTCCGAAAAATCCCTTTTATACATGAACACATGATTGTACTAAAACCTATCGAAAACATTATTTAAGAGTCGTGTATCTCTCCTAACGTTCGCGGAATATTACACGGCCTAATGCGAAATAGGATGAGAGATTCCTATTTTACGACGAAAGTTTCTTTTTTTCCTTTTTTTGGTATTGATGTATTCCAACCACTTTTATAAATGGCATAATTCACGTGGTGTGGTATTGGATGGATGTAAAATATGCTGGGCAATAAACATCATATTAAGCACAAATACTGATCGGTAGTTGTCTGATTTTTCGTTTGAAACAATTCGATCCAAACGCTATCTTGTTGCTATTAACCACAACGGATTTGGATCTTGAAAAGAATGCAATGGGAAAGAAATAAGCCGACTAGGAGGACTGCACGAGTATTTTTCCAAAACTATTTCTAGAATTACAGTAAGTTCGTTCCAATACACCACAAAACCAGTTTGTGCATCGTCGGGCACATACGCATAGCAAATTTGCTTTGCGCATGTTCCCGACGATACACAAACTGGTTTGGTGCTGTGTTGGAACGAATCTAGTATAATTATTTTTGCTGACTGCCTATACGGTGATAATTCTACTGCTTCCCAAGCTGACGTCTTCAGCAGACAAATAAACACAAACGTGTTTTAATATCGGGAGATAGTTTAAGTCGAGATTATAGTTCTTTTCCGAACTGTCTCACGTTCTGTCTTACGTTCGTTGGTTTTTTATGAAGTCATCGGGAAAGCTGAGGAATTTTGTAGAGAATTTGATCGATAAAGACATTATATCTACCTTAGCCAGATTAAACCAGCAAAAATCATGGAAATTGGTCGTCAACAAACATACTTGTACGATTTTCGGATCTCAGTCCGTTGGAGAATTTTGGGGGCGATGTTATTAAGGAGCTTGTGCTGAAGTTCAGAAATGTCCAATGTTTTTAAAAGTTTTGTATGAATCATTGCGTCAATATTTAGTTGATTCAATCCCTTGGCGTTGGAACTAATAATAAACAAAATTTTGCCTTCAAAATATATAAATATTACTTCCTTAAATTTCATGTTATACTCTTAGCATTGCGATTATTGTGAAATCGAAATATATGGGCTATATTGAAATGGTATACCATTCTCTTAAACGCTTCCTTATAGTCTGGGAGCCCACTGTAAAAATTTAGGTCGATGGCTTTTATGGCTGATTTGTATCGGCAATAATGGACATACTTGGCGCTGGCAGCCACCCTTAAAGCAGAGGATGAAAGGTAGCAATCGAATATAAAAAATCATTTTGTTTCCCCTATCGATTGAAGCACAAATTTCTCATAAAAGCGATGGATGAAGTACGGCAAACAACTTTATTTGTTTAATAAATCCATGTACCAGCGGATTTGATTTATATGAGGTGTTACGTTCGTCTATAGCCCATCCAGAAATCTAAAAGTAACTGTATTCTAAGTGGCCAATCCTTCTGCCAGTTAAAAGAAAAAATAAAACAAGAGAAGGACGTAAGGCCTTAAAAGCCCATGGCCGGCCTAGTGGCATTTCCTTACTTTTTCGCAGCATATTAGAGGACATACAATGTAGCTAAAAATTAAAATAAAATTAATGATAAAAATTAAATTGGGGATTGAGCTTATTTTGCAAGAACTCTTGTCATGGGTTGTACCTAGAATTTGGATTGTCGACTGTATTTAAAAACAATAGTATCCACCATCTACCAATTTCCTATTTCTGTCCTTTTCCACCAACAATGCAAGTGAAAGTTCACACGAATTATCATGACAAGAAAGATTAACAACACACACAGACGACACGACATAGTTACTACAGCTAATACGATGCAGAAAATGCTGAAACTAGCAGACATATGGGAAAAAGAAATAGAGAAAATGAGTATGGAAGGAAATACATGTAACAGCAAAACGACATGATAATAAACGAGAGGGAAGGAAAACATTAGAACAGGAATATTAAAAGGACAAGTATTAGAAAGAGCGCGTCAGTATGAATATTTGGGCGAAGTATAATTGGGGAAGGCCAGAAGATGGATGCAGAGCTAAGTAGTAGAGCAGGAAAAGACGATGAAGTTACGAGGGCGATTCGTAAAGTAAGTTCCGTTTCTGCCTAGTGAGCAGAGGAGTGGAGATACCGGGGCGATCGCAGCGCCCAGAATGTGAGTCTGGCAGTGTGACATAATTTAAAATGGCTGCTGCAATTGAAAATCCCGCCGATTGTGAACTATGTGCCATTATCCGAATTCTATGTGCAAAGAACATGAAGGCTGCTGAGATTCACCGTGAACTTTGTTCTGTTTGGTTGTTGTGGTGAAAATGTCATGAGTGTGGTTAAAAGATGGTGCCGTATGTTTCGAGAACAACGAACTTATGTCCGCGATGAAGAACGGAGTGGAAGACGGACAAACTTTTGGGTAATATCGAAGAGCAAATCGACGATTCATAATCACAGAACGGAGTGCTTTTTCCCCTCAAATTTCACGTACAGTTTTGTACAAGGTTGTTACTTAACATTAAGGTTTACAGGCGTCAGAGATCTATGAAGAGGGCATTAAAAAAACTGGTTCATCGCACACATCACATATGTCTCAATCTTAATGCCAACTGTGTAGAAAAATAGCTGAAAGTAGTAAAAAGTTGTATATAAGAGAAAGCTATTTATGTACAGGTGTCTCTTTTTTAATAACCAAACGGAACTTACTTTACAAATCGCCCTCGTAGATATAAATGCATATTTACCTAAAGAAAAAAGGAAATTGATACAAAAGTTAAATTGAGGACGTATAACACAATCGTCCTAGCCTCAATCCTGTATGCTAGTGAAAACTACGATATACACAAAGTAAAAGCAAGATCGATGCCATGGAAATGAAGTATCTAAGATTAATAGCAGGAAAAACAAAATGGGGGATAAAATATAACTAAAGAATAAATAAAATAATGCAGCAAGAAGGTATAATGAACTAATGGAGAAATGACAGCTAGGATTATAAACACATCATAAGTATACACCAAGAAAGACTAACAAGGAGCATAGACGAGATAGGAACCATGAGAAAAGGAAGAGGGGAAAATCCAGAAAGATCTAGACGAAATAAATAGAGGAATTATGAAGATCGGGAAAACCATGGAGCAGATAAACATTTTTAGCAAGAGAACTAAAACGATTGCAATGTTGGACAAATTGGGATTTGGACTTATAAAAGCGACGCTCGAAAGGGCATAAGGAATAGTAAAGAAGAAGTTATCGCGGAAATTATTTCAGTGTTTAAAAAGTAATTTGGAAATCCAAGGTCGTTACCAAATTCCATACAATTACATTAATACGATGCGTATCGGCAAAATATGATGTGCATCCTGCATATTTTAGCATTAATCAGCTAGTATATAAAAACAGGGGGAAGCAATCGATAATTGATAAAAAACGTCAATATCGCTTTTAGAGAAAAATATTACCCCGAGGCTTAGGTCGTTAATACAAAAATATCATATCCTAAACGTCTAGTAGTTGTTGAGAGAATATTTGATTAGTTAGATATTACATTAATGCGTACTTACGGATAATACAACTTACTTAAAAGTGGTGAAAAAAATCGCATAGGTAATAAAAAATCAGCCTTTACACAATAATCCTCTTTTTGCGAATATGAATACGTAAATGCGACTCGATTTAAAATGATTGCGTGTTAGTAAAGGTGATAATTTTCATTTCGGGACGCAAATATCAAATTCACAACCAATCAGAAGTGCTAAGTTTAAATTTAGCTGCGTTATCTCTGATTAGTTGAATGTCTTGGGAATTGCGCACGAATAAGGATGAACTAAAAATTGTAATAAATATATTTTCGACCTATGCATATCCTGATTTGGAAAAGTTGATCAATTCTTTCTTGGATCAATAAAAACGCTAATTAATATTACATTTTCAGAAAGGGCGTTTCCATCGATTTCAGACTGAAGCAATGAACTGTTCCAAAAACAAAATTAAAAATCGTAATAATTAATTAATTAATAATAATAATTATATCTGTAGCTATTAACTAAAAGTGACTATCGTATGTATATATATAATAATATTTATATATTTTCATATTTGTAATAATAATAATAATAATAATATCGAAATGCACCCGTTTCAACCACTGAACGTATCTTTTAATTTTTCTTCTTCAATTATTTGAACGTCATTATAACACGCACTGCGTCGTGTTCGGAGAAAATCACAGAGCTCTTGGCTAACCCATTTCTACTTTTAATTAATATTATCATAACTTCCTTTTCTAGAAAAAACGTTCATCGCGGTCGTCCACCTTCACCGAGTCTCTCAGTTCTGTCGGATCGTCGTCGTTGCCGCCGCCGTAGTCGTCGTTATCGCGCTGTTATTGCTCGTCGAGGCGTTCGCCGCCTCCGCCGCTTCCGCCGGCGGCCCTCTGAAGTGCAGGTTAGCCAGAGGATCTCCCGGATACTCGGGGGCGGGGAAACCCTCGGCTTCCCCGCTTGACCGTTCTGTCAGACTTTCTGGCGCATTTCGTAGGCGCCCGCGTACGGGTGACTAGATCGGTAGCCGCCCCCGCTAGCCGGCGGCGCTGACGCTAATGGAGAATAATCTATTAGAGTAAAATGAGAGAAAAAAAAGTGGTATTAAAAAACTGTTAGTTCTACTGTGTTCCACTGAAGGGCGATCGATTTGAAAGATGATGAAGTGCGTTTTCTCTCTAGCTTACGAGATCTACTCTATTCTACTGGAGGGAACGAGTGTGCGGTTAATTTGGAGTTTATGGAGAATGTGGTTCTGGTTCATGGAATCTGTTCGTGATAGTGATCAAAACTGCATTCATTCGAAATTTAGATGACAGAGAAATCTCCGCTGTTCTAAATAAGCGATGACTTAAATTTGCCCAAACTTTATTTCTGAGAAACCGGGAAAGATCCAGCTACCCACCCAGTTTATGGTACTTTAAATCTTCAAAGTCGGAAGTGATGCCAAATATGTCAAGATAAAACTACAACGATTAGCGATAGATTTCTATTAATCATTGAATTGGAAGTTCGTTAATACCATCTCAACCGGAAATTGATGATCTTTATGTTACAGATTTGATATGAACTCACTATGACTGCCGATTAAGAAGAAGACGTGTTGCTATGATCCACCTGTAATAGAAAGAAAAGTAATTCGCAACGACTCTAAAAGAACAAACTCAAACAAATTTTGAAGTATTCGCGACAATTGCTATTTAGTCGTCTATTTCCGGACTCAACAGCACATTTTTAAATCATAACTGTTAAGAGACAACGTTTTCCGCGATTATGACATCGTCGTGTCATTTTTGTTCCAATTTTGATTCCCTTTTGTCATCTTTCAGAACGAATGCAGTTTTAAAAAAGATGCGTTCGAAGTGTAAACAGGCACCAGTTCAGATCCTTAAGCACCCAAGAATTAGCAACCCCCAAAAATACCAGTTTCCTTGTGAACATCGCATCCTCTTTTTTGAAGGTGCCCTCGGCCCAATCAATGAAATTATCTCCGCGTCGGAAATTTACCTTTTGGTGCGTAATACTGACTTCGCCCTTCCCCATATCCGGGTCTGGGACCGTTGCTAGCGGATGGTCTTGCCGTCCTGTCGCTTCGTCCGCGCCCCGGCACCGAATGCCCTCTGGCGGTGGCGTTTGCCGTTCCAGGATGACGCTAATAATTAAAAAATTAACAAAAATGCGAAACATTTAAAGTATAATAAAGGCTACCATTCTTCTTAAGGTGGTGATGGGTCGCCGCAGTGTCTCGCTGATCCTTCTAGCCGGCGGCTTCTTTGGATTCGAAGAAGGTGTATGAACGGCACAACATTTGATGAAGAGACCCATAAAGATCACGAAACCGACACTAATGAGCACTACCGCCCACCAGTATTCGGTCACCCACTGGCTAACGGTCAACAGCGTATCTTTGTTTATTAAAAGGTTCACTAAACGCACTAAAGGTCCCTCGGCGTCTACCGCCCTGCACTTTAGGAATACATCACAGTAACCCTGAAAGAAATGTTTCAAAGTCACATCTGTAAAATCTCTTGGCTTAGGAGATTATCGAATGATAAAGCTTTGATATGAAATTGCTGTTTTTTGCGATTGGTAATGGTAACATTTGTGAAGTTCAAGATCTTGAAGATCCGAACAGTTCGCTAAATTGGAGGATTGGTGAAACTCAAGATGTTTGATAGATTTAAAACGCTTGAGATTTAAGAGGTTCGAGAGGTTTCAGAGATTCAACATCGTAAATTCAAGATTTAAGAAACCATGATATTCGTTATTCAAAAGTGCTAGAGATTTGAAATGTAAAACAATATTTAGACAGATATTGAAAAATTTGTAAGGTTCGAGGCTCGAAAGTTTCAAGAATTTGTGAAATTCAAGACGTTCTGGAGACATGAAGAAACTCGAAAGGTTCTAAAGATTCTAGAAGTCAAAACATTTAGGATTAGATAGATGTGATATCCAAAAGTTGGAGAGATTCAAGCGATTCAGGAAGATCAAGCAATTGGAGAGTAAAAATTAGAAATTCACGAAATTGGTGCAGTTCAAGATATCCAAGAATTTGGAAATTAAATAGATTCGAGATTTAAGAGGGTCGAAGAAGAGATTTGGTCAAGAAGTCCAGAGACTCGAGAGATTGTAGAAATTCTAGAAATCATAAAATTCGGGATTGATGGATTCGATATTGTAGAAATCATAGTATTTGAGATATATTCGAAATATTCTAGAAATCGTAGAATTCGAGATTCTATAGATTCGAGAAATTCAATCGATTAGGGACCAGGCAAATTGGAGAGATTAAAAAAAAATTCTTAAGATTCGAACATCAAGACAGTGGAAGTTCAAGATATCCAAGAATTTCGGGATTGAAGAGGGTCTGAGACGTCGAAGAGATTCGGGAACGAAGAAGCTCATTTCAATAGATTTGAGAGGACTTAAGAGGAAGATTCGGGAATAAAATAGTTCGAAAGATTCTAGAAACTCGTGAATTCATAAACTTCAGGATTGGCGAGTTTCGATACTCATAGATTCGAGAAATCGTAAAATTTGAGATTCTATAGATTCGAGGTGTTCCAAACATCCAAGCTATTCAGGAGGTTCAAGCAAATTGGAGAAATTAAAAAAGTCGTAAGATTCTAACTTCAAGACAGGGAGAAGTTCAAGAATTTCGAGATTCAATAGATTTAAGAGGAATTAAGAAGGCGATTCGGGAATGAAGTAGCTCGAGAGATTCTAGAAATTCGTGAATTCATAAACTTTAGGATTCGAAAGGTTCGATATTTAGAGATTCGAGAAATCGTAAAATTTGAGGTTCTATAGATTCCAGGGTTCGATACATCCAAGCTATGCAGAAGGTTTAAGTAAATTGGAGAAATTAAAAAATTCGTAAGATTCCAACTTCAAGACAGCGTAAAAGCTCAAGATATTCAAGAATTTAGAGATTCCACAGATTTAAGAGGACTTAAGAGGGAGATTCTGGAATGAAGTAGCTCGAGAGATTCTATAAATTCGTGAATTCAATAACTTTAGGATTCTAAAAGTTCGATATTCAGAAAGATTCGAGAAATCGTACAATTTGAGCTTCTATAGATTCGAGAGATCCAAGCTATTCGGGTAGTTGAAGCAAATTGGAGAGATCTAAAAATTCGTAAGAATCGAAATTCAAGATAGTGGAGAAGTAGAAGATATCCAAGAATTTTGGGAGGTTGAAGTCGAGAATGTCGAGTGATTTTAAAAATTCAAGAAACCATAAAATTCGGTATTCTATAGATTCAAGATATTCGAACGACTTCGAAAGTCCAAGAGCTCGACAAATATGAATGTTTGTAATAAATGAAATGATTATAAAATTCAAGAAATCTGAGAAAACACGATATCCGGAAAGTTGTGAAATTCGAGATTGTATAGATTTAAAAATTTATAATGTTTGATATTAAAGAAATTTCAGATTGGGGAGATTCGAAAAATTATGAGATTTCAACCGTTACCTTTTTCGATCACTATTTTAGTGATATTCAGGTTTACATTTCTATATATTTTTTCCTTCCAGTAAACCTTATAAAATCCTGGTGATACTGGTTCAGATATTCCAATTACAAACAAATTCTCCTAACTACACTTACTTGAAAATTATCACAAGGCGATCCGGGCCTTAAACTGATCCCACCGTGTGGTAATCCGACTTGTTCGGCGAATTCGCTCGTGCTCCTGCAGATATCCGTGCCGTTCTGACAAGCCAACTCGCACAACTTCCTCTTGTCGATGTTAGGCTTATCCTGCGAAGTCAAAGAACACGGTTGGAGATTCCATTCCAAGCAGATAGAACCGCTGCATTCGCCTCGGATGCACAATTGGGTGCCGTTATTGCATCTGGTTTTATCTTGCTTGGGTTCGGGCGAAGGACATTCCGCCGACATTCCATTACATTTCGAGGGCGAAGAACAATCAGATTCCACCTTGCAGACGTCCTGTTCCCAGACTTGTACGAACTTACAATCGTGTCTGCAGCATGGACCTTGACTAGGGCTGTAGGAATATTAGAATTATGAAAAAAATTAGGATACGATTCGATCAGGCGATGACGCACCTGCATTGAGTATCTCTCCTTCTTTGGCAACCTTTGGCGGTTTGGTTCAGCTTCTTATCGTCCGAGCTTAAAATTCGCGGATAGCAGCATTGATCGTTGCATTCGATATCGTCGTATCCGCAATCGCACTCTTCTCCTGCCTCTACGATCTTGTTACCGCAGAAAGCGCCCGCTGAAGCCGTGAAGCAATTCTTCTTCTTGCTGTCTTCGATGGCGTCTAATACCATCGAAATATTTCCGACGCTACACGTCGAAAACTTGCTATTATTTGGACGATCACCGCTGGTAGCTGACGCGAACATTATGAAATTCCCGCTTTGACCTCCCGGCCGACATTCTAATGGATAATCGTGCTAAAACGAATGCAAAGAAAAATATGAGATACAACAGAACACTCTTTTGGGATTAAGGGGAACTTACAGGTGATCCAAAATTATGCCCAATTTCATGCGCTAAAGTAAGTTGCGATACTTTCGGCGGCACTCGACTGTTATAATTCACAAAAGTAATGATCCCGGTATTCAAGGATCTCTTCGTGCTTTGATACATCCCTCCGACCGTCTCAGTATACGTCTTATATTTCTCGCAGATTCCACCCGAAGCCCCGGAAGCGGACGCTACCCAAGCCAGCCCCAACGTACCGC
Source organism: Chrysina gloriosa (assembly GCA_038088585.1). Taxonomy (NCBI): domain Eukaryota; kingdom Metazoa; phylum Arthropoda; class Insecta; order Coleoptera; family Scarabaeidae; genus Chrysina; species Chrysina gloriosa. The sequence goes on along the minus strand of CM076093.1, from coordinate 19,152,619 downwards.
CGGTGAAATCCCTGTAAGTAAAAACGTAGGCCAGGCAAAAATCTTCGTGATTTCCTAGCGAATGGATGTTGAGGAAGTTGCTGACGTCGATGTTTTCCATGCAGAATTGATTGTTCTCGCATTTATGGCAGTTACACGAGGAATCGTCGTCGATCTATCGGTCGAAGCGGAGGAAATTGAAGAAATTAAATTCGAAACGCGGAAATACGAACCTTTATCCGTTGTACTTCGAATTTGATGTTTCGATGTTCGTTTCGACCATCGAATTTGGTGTCGCGATAAATGTAGTTAACGGCAGTGACGTGATGAGCAATAAGTGATAGGATTTCTTCCCTGGTCTTTTCGTTTACGTCTTCTTCCTTCATACGATCCAGATGCTGCGTATCAGAAAATGATTGTAGAATTAGCGAGAGAAGTTTGGAACGTAGGTATTATTGGGGTAATTTGAGAAATAAGTAGGTAAATAAGTAGGAATATTGTTCGTCAAAGACGTCACTTGATGTTTCTACATATGAGAATTCAATTAAGAAATTCCCCAATATGTACTTAAATGCGCATTTTTGCAACCATTTACTTTTACAGAAGTGGGCAACTAAGTTGTCGCAGACTCCTGCAGTAACCGAAGCCGCGCTTTTCAAATAACCCACCGTGGGAAAGTGTGTAATTAGAAAACTACTTTCACTATTCGCAGACGAGTTTGGCAGTTATACCGCTCGTCAGTGCGACTCTGTGAGAGGGAGTTTTTATTTCCAGATAAGAACTATACATGCTATTTTAAGTACATAGGAGAAGCTTTAGGAATTGTGGTCTCAAACGTTCTTGCTTCTGCAATCTGCATTTTTAGGAAAATCGTTATCAAAAAGTCACAGTAGATTAGGAAATATATGTATATTAATATGTTGTACCCATATTCTAACAAAAAAAGTGCAACATACAACTATAAAAAAAAAGGAAATAGCTGGCCCTCATAACCCCAATATGTTGGGGTAATTGTGGCAGAGGACCACCATTAAGCAGTATAATATTTTCAGTTAAATACAACAGTCACAAACAAATACTTGCATTTCTACATTGGTACAAGCTTTGTGGTCCCAATTGCCATACATAACACATCTCAGCCATATTTAGTTTTTCTAATTCAGCATGTTTGTGGTGGTTCTGAAATTTGTTCGCGTTCTGGCGTTTAGATTCTCGAGATTCATGACGTTGTTGGAGGCTACGAAGATCTTGTTGATCTACATGCGCGATATTAGAATTGCGCAATTCGTCTAGGACAAGGTCTTTCTCGGAAAACACGTGATTATATGACCAGGTATCAGCTATCTGTAATGCTTTTGCAGCTTTTCCCAAAGTAACAACTCTCATATTGGCATTGTTAGAGTTATTAGCAGTCCAAGAGGCCTTATTAGTGCATCTTTTGTAACATGGAGACATCCGAAATGTTAGTGTATTAACATTTTGTGCATACGGGGTAATGGTGGCCAGCCATTATTACCCCTATTTGGATGGTTATCAGAACCCCAAAAAGCAGGGTTTCTTTAAATAAAATTATGTAAAATGTACTATTCTTAAAGAATCTGATTTTTAACTACAGGTTCGTTGAAAACGACACCATATCAGTAGAGGAATCAAAATTTATACGCCATTTTAATATTTCATCTTCCATTTAGACACACACAAAAGTCCATTTCGATCTGTCAATTCAGTCTTTGTTTACAAGCCATTTGAAGTTGACGTGTCAGTGTATTCTGTTAGAATGGAAAAAACCGAAAATCGTGCGGTGATGAAATTCTTCGTTTTGGTCGGTTTATCAGCAGCAGAATTTCATACAAAAATGGTGAAGGTGTTAAAGTAATCTGCTCCTTCGTTTCCAACTGTGAATCGATGGATTTTAGAGTTTAAACCTGGTCGTACAAGCGCTCAAGATGAACCACGTAGTGGACAACCAAAAAGTGCAATAACACCAGAAATCATTGAGCTAGTCTATGATGTTGTTCGTCAAGATACAAGTTTGACTAAGTATAAAATTGCTGATACCATAGGCATCCCGGACGAACGAGTACTCCATATTTTACACGAAGAATTACATATGAGAAAGCTATTCGTTAACAATTCAACAAAAACTGGATCGAAAACAAATTTCTCAGCGTAATTTGGAGCGTTTTAAGCAGAATAAAACTGAAATTGTGCGTCGTTTTATGACTATCGATGAGATTTGGATCTACCATCATGATCATAAACTGAAATAAGAACGTTTGCAGTGGACTGAAGCTGGTTGTTCAGCTCCAAAACAAGTCAAGTCAGAACGATCGGATATGGTATCAGTTTCTTTTAGAATGCAAAAGGGGTTTAGTTGATTGATTATTTGAATATTGTTGCAATCTTTTGGACCAGTTGGATAAAAAAAAATTGGAAAAAAGACTCGACTTACAGAAGAAAACAATAATTTTTCATCGAGACAATACAGGTGTTCACACAAGTGCTTTGACGATGGCAAAATTGAACGAATTGCTTGAACACCCACCGTATTCACCAGATTGGGTCCTCTCCGACTATTACCTCTTCAGAAATTAGAAACAATTTCTTCGTAGAAAGCGTTTTTCGTCGAATGAAGAAGCTATTGCAGCCGTGGAACAGTATTTTACAGAGCTTCCGGAAAATCATTACAGAGATGGTATAAAATTATTGGAGGATCGTTGGAATAAGTGTGTTGAAGTTGGGGGAGATGATATTGAATAAAAAAACTAATTTCATTAAAAACTGCATGTTTCTCATTTTTGCTTTTAAAACTTTTCAACCAATCTGTATCATAAACACGAATCTTAAGCGCAACTATTTACGATATTTTCATATTATAAGCGACTCGTAAAATATGAATGAAACGTTGAGCAAAATTAACAGATCTTATTAGAAATTGCGTCTTTTGCACTTTGTTACGATATCGTTTACAGTTAACATCTACTACTGATAAAATTTCGTCGGGTAGTTGAATTAATTACACTGCGCTCGAATCGGGAACTTATTTTTTCAACATTGATGGCTCCTGTCTAGAAAACACATTCGACTACGCTGAATCCAACGCTGTCAGCCGTTCTGCGAAGTTGACTCTAGTTTTCAAGAATTTACAAGTAAAGATGGTACAAAAAAGAACCAAGAAACACTTTTTCTGTACATTTCAACCTTTTATCCATCAGATACCGTTTTAGTTCGACAAAATTTCTTCCAAGTGACGGCAAGATTCGAACATTGGTATAGTGGAAAAAATTGGATGCTCTTTAGCAGATATTTGTGGAATTTGCAAGAAGAAGCATCAGAAATACATGATGTTTGAGATAAAAATATTTCTATGGGAAAAATACACAATTTTTGGGAACAAACGGACTTATTATATATTTTTCTACTTTCTGCAACCTTGAATACTCGGTAAGTTAGAAAAAGTGAAAAATATTTCATGAAACGCAGAAATTTTGTCGAACTGAAACGATATTTGATGAATGAATGGTTGAAATATACGTAAAAACGGGTTTCTTGGGTCTTTTTTATACAATCTTAGCTCGTAAATATTTAGAAAACTAGAGTCAACTTCGCAAAACGGCCGATAGCGTTGGATTCAACGTACTCGAATTGTGTCTTCTACCCAGGACCTATCAATGTTGAACTTTTCGACTAGCACCTCTATTGGGGAAATTACTTAATTGAATTCTCATATGTACAAAGATCAAACGTACTAGCATATATAGTGCTTATCTGGAAATGAAAACTACTTCTAACAAAGTCGCACTGACGAGCGGTATAACTGCAAAACGCGTCCGCGAATGGTGAAAGTAATTTTCTAATTACTCAAAGACGTCGATGAATAGTCAGAAAATAATGGTTATGGTTATTGTTGGTTGTGGGTGTTGCTTTGAGCCAAAGCTTTTGCAGCGGTGGTGGTGATCTTTTTTGGAAAATGACGGATTTGAGCAGGGTTTTGAAGCATTTACTACGGCCTCCATTCATAAGCGACAAGAAATTGCGAATGAAATCGATTGCAGGAACCGTAACTTAAAAGAATAAATAAGGAAGCAATGAAGGTGAGGTCCGCTCGTTAATGACACTATAAAGTAGAAAACATCAAGATGTGGCGTCGATTTTATCTAAAATATGAATGGGTCCACCAATTTTTATTAATTATTTGTTTTCTTCTTCGACAAAGTCATAGAGACGTAACGGTATAAGAGCCGTAAAAGATGAAGTGAAGTAGGAGAAAAATAACTGGAAAAATGTCGTTTATAAATTCAGAAAATCCGATATTTTCGACTCGATTCATCCAAATACTCTCTATTTAAAGCGTCTTTTTCGCTTCGTTTCATTTCCAAGGTGACAACCTACGAGACAACGTCGTCGAGCTTTTTTTTTAGCACGAGATACGATACCGCCGGCCGATTTATCCGACCCACCTCGGGAAATCCCTCTTTGATATGTCTCCAGATCAAAGGATCCGTCTGGATGTACAGCGAACACGTATTTTTGTTATCCTCCCTTCGCGTGGCCCTTTTCCTCCTCTTGCCGCTACCGCTACGACGGCTCTCCGCGTTCGCTCGTTCCGAATATTTCGCGTACGGCGTGACGTAATCCGTCGACGGTGATATCGCGATGGTATCTTCCTGGGGCGGAGTTTTCTTTCGTTTGTGGGGCTTTGGAGCCGGCGGCGGTTCGTCCACCCCCGAATATTGCACGCGTTCCATCCATTGCAACACTTCGTCCGTTACGCCACAACCGGCAACGTGACCTAAAATGAAAGAGGTTTAAATTTTAATAAAAATGTGTTTTTCGAAGATGTAACAAGCAGATTTAGCAGATTTCCAAACATCTATACTTCCATATACAAAAGAAATAAAATTAGCCTTACCACACCTTTTGGAATAAATCCAGATACGTATTTCGGAAATTAAGTTGCCATCACTTGGTGTGTTTCACGCGTTCAGTGTGTGATGTTCATTGTGCAGTGCTTTAGTGTTGCACAGTGTTCGTTATGTAGTATTCGTTTTGGGCATTAGCCGGCTTCGCTAGTGATACTGAATTCCCCAGTATTCGACTGAGGATGGCCGTTGCCGAAATACGTATCTGGATTTTTTTGGAAAGATGTAGCAAGGCTAATTTTATTTATTTTATATATTATTTTAGCCACAGTCTCCTTATTCTTATTTATCTATAGTTCCGATAAAAAAAAGTTTAAAATCGAAAAAGCAGGACTGTCTGTTGATTAGAACGAACTCAAAGAAACTTTTACCTTTACCACGCCGACCTTGATACATCCAAATAGATAGCGCCTATGAGTGCAAAACTATCATAACTTCAAAATTGTAACTTTTGAGCAAACGCAACTTGTAAATTACTGAAATATATTGTTTATTTGTGCGTAATTTATTAGAAAGAATGTTTCAAATCTGTTATTAGCTGATAGCTATTACTTTTCGACTTCTGAAAGTTTGATTTTAAAGGACATTCAGCGTCTTAACATTTCTTCTATACACCATTCAGATTTTATATCACAATTTTCCAAATGGTGACGTTAGTTTTGTGTTCCTAAAGTCAACTTTGATACCGTTTCCAGCGTTAAGGGGGTTCGAGTCTTGATTTTGACAGAATTACACATTTTCAAGATGAAAGAGCCCAAGCGACATAACATTTCTTCTATATTGCTCAAATTTGAAGTCACTCTTTTCAAAGTTAATGAAGTTATGTATCTTTGATGATAACTCCGATGGTATTTCGAGCGTTAGGAGGACTCGAGTTAGGATTCTGAATTAATTGTTTCCATGGATAAAACATTGTAGAAGACGACAAACGACTTAACATTTCTTCTATGCACCACCCAAATTTCAAGTCACAATTTTCACAATGAAGGGGGTTCGATGTCTTTAAAGACAGCTTTGATGACGTTTCCAGAATTAACGTAGTACGAGTCGTGATTCTGACCGCATTATTGTCAAAATTGAAAAGCCTCCAAAACACCAAATGATTTAACATTTCTCCTGTTCGCTGCTTAAATTTGAAGTCACCATTTTCAAAATTAGGCAAGTTGTGTAAGCAACACTCACATTTGCTTGGGATAGCTGGACGACACCGTAGAGACAAAGAAGTAAACTAACAGCAGCTGAGAGGAGATTTTTGAAGAAGATACATGGAAAAACATGAAGAGATACTATAAGAAATATAGATATAAGAGAACAACTAAGTATAATACCAGTAGAAGAGATGATACGACAGGGACAACTGAGATGGATCAGACATATGCAAAGAATGGGACAGGCAGACTAGTGAAAGAAGTGTACGAAGCAAGAGATAATGGAAAAGGACAAAGAGGAAAACTAAGAAAAACATGGAATGGGGAAGCAAGGAAAACAGCACAGCAGAAAGGAGTGAAGTGGGACGATATACCAAGATTGGCGCAGAATAGGCAAAATTGGAGAAAAATATAGAGCAAACCATATGACTCAACTCCCACTCAGCTGACACCGAAAGGTACATGGCTCAAGGATTATGATAGCATAAAAAGTGTATCCTTGGTGATAGCTCTGATGGTGTTTTGGCCGTTGGAGGGATTCGAGTTATGATTCTGACTTAATTGTTTCCAATTTTATTGCTAAATGCCTCGAGAGACTTAATATTTCCTCTACACACCACTAGCCTGAGGGTGGTACGTGTTGCAGTCGAACCTTTCTAAAAATAGAACAAAAAAACAGGACCCGGTGTGATTTCCAGAAAGGTACGATTTTATCACATCTCCATGTTGAGGAATATTGTAAACTGTATAAACGAGAAAACGGGGTTGTTTAAAATAAATAAAAAAATTACAACTCCGAACCTGGGATCAGCTGATGGATACGTTTCGTCATCCGTTCCTGTTGGAGGACAACAACTCCAAAAAATACAGACCAGCATCGTGATCGACAAAGGATGGTACAATCGACGATGAAGAAAGTTCGTACATAATCACGTTTCATAAAAGTCTCTAAGGACTAAATGGCTTTATTACATTACAAAGTTTAAGGTAGATGTTGTGGTTTTCTGCTATAAAGAAAGGAAGTATTGATAAAAGAACGTATTGACAGGGAAAAGAAAGTGAATTCATGAATTAAGATATATACTCTTTTGGTTTAGTACGCAAAGTGTAACAACTACATCTGTTTCGATTGATGCAAAATAAAACGGCAGAATATCCTTTGTTTTTAGAGCAGATTCTCTTTACAGATGAGGTACATTTGTTGAGGGATGCGATTACGAATTCCCACAATACTAGGTAGGGTGTCCTGAAAACCACTATGCAATCGTGGAAGTTCATCATCAGCACCAATCATTATTTACGGGAAAAAATATATACAGCAACTTCAGGTGGTCACTTGATTGGATAAGAAATCATTTTATTTTTTAACGTAATCTCCTTTGAGCTCTATACACATTGTCCAATGTTTCTCCAATTTTTATCCCTTCCAAAAATAAGATTTGTCGAGGTGTATCAAAATAGGTATTTGTTTGTGAGATGATTTCATCGTTGGAGTCAAATCTCTTTCCGCCAAGCCATTTCTTCAGGTTTGGGAACAAGAAATAGTCACTTGGCGTTAAATCCGGAGAATAAGGCGGATGAGGGAGCAACTCGTAGCCCAATTCACTGATTTTTGCCATGAAAACTGCACCCTTGCATTGTCCTGGTGGAAAAAAACTTTTTCTTGGCCAAATGCGGTCGTTTTTTCAAATCCTCATTAAATCGACCCAATAAGTAATAGGCATAATATTCTCCATTGATTGTTTTACCCTATTGAAGGTAGTCAATGTGGATTATACCGCGTGCATCCCAAAAAACGGTCGCCATGACTTTATTGGCTGACAAACCCACTTTGGCCTTCTTTGGCGCCGATTCACCCCGAGAAACCAACTATTTTGACTGCTGTTTGGTCTCTGGTGGATTGTGGTGGATCCACGTTTCGTCCACGGTTACGAAACGGCGCAAAAACTCGTCGATATTACGGGTGAACAACGCCAAACACTCCTGCGAAGTTGTCACACGAATGCGTTTGTGGTCGGTTGTGAGTAAACGCGGCATTCATCTTGCGGTGATCATTCAAAATTGAAACCACTGAGCCATGTGAGATGCCTATGATTTCCACAATCTCTTTCACTTCCAGTCTCCGATCGGCCAACAGCATATCGTGAATTTTTTCAATTGTTTCGGGTGTAGAGACCTCAATTGGGCGTCCAGAACGTTCGGCATCTTCCGTGCTTGTACGGCCACAACGAAATTCAGTAAACCACTTTTTACCATTGAAATTGATGGTGCAGAGCCCCATACTTTTTACCAGTAAGATTCACTGCTTTATACATGACAGCGCCCCAGCACGTTTCAATTTACTAGCTTGTCGGTAATTGGACGCTATGTCTTCAAATCGATGAATCGAGCAGATGCACATCCTTGCTCATCTAGGTCAAATTAACCCTTACGGATTTCTTTCTACACGATCGTTTTCAGGTTACAATTGAAAATATTGATGAATTATGGAATCGCATAATCGCATCTTGTAAAATAATTCGCAACTCTTCAGGAATGTTTGAATTTGCATGTCAATCAATGTCGGAGGATAGAAGCAAGACAAGTGACGTCAATACGGTACTGAAACTTGAAGTCGCCATTTTCAGGATTAAGGGGATTGTGTCTCTTTAAAGCTAGCTTTGATGACGTTTGCCTCATTAAAAGGATTTGAGTCGTAATTCTTGTCCAACTTTTTCCCAAGTGAAAGAATGTCGAAGAATTCCAGGCGAATTAACACTTCTTTTGTTAGTTAAATTGTAAGTCGCCATTTCCAAAATAAAGCGAGTTATGTATTTTTCGTGGTTATGATAACGTTTTCAGTCGAATCCAATTGATTTTGAGTGCATTTGTGCACTTCGCCATCTCACAATAGATACGACTGAGGCTCTCTTTCTTTTCGGTTTTCTCCATTGAAAATGGCAACTTGGTTGTCGAAATATGTATTTCTATCTAAATGTGGTGTGGTAAGAGTAGGAACTAGTTAGCTTGAGTTTATGGGAAAACCCAATATAAATGCATTTAATAAGTTGTAGATTTCGAGTAAATCAGACAGTACTTTCCAAAATTGATTGTGAGGATCATGAAGAAGAAAAGTTAAACATTCGCAAATTACAAAGACGAAATAATAATCCATAAATCTCCAAGAAACGCAGATACTAACATCATTTGAACATTATTCCCGCTTAAGTTCCACTAAAACGTTATCTCATTGAAGCATTCAAATGCATTACAGAGACTTACCATTTTCTCCCTTTATTCCGGCGACTCGCTCGACTTAATCTCTTTTAAGCGTCCTTCCGAGACGCCGTTCCAATTTCGGACTAGGTACGTTATTTTATATGCAAGCGACGTGCCGAATAGATACAATCCATAGTTTAGTATTTAGTTTCTCTTTGGTTCTCCCTTATTGTTTTGTTTCGCTAGTTGTCAGGTTACTACCGACTACACAATGGGAACGACCACGATTCGACGGCATCGTCGTCGTTTGTCCGCTACTTTAACGGCGCTTTAGTTGTCCGCAAAAAGAAACAAACCGAGCGCTTTTTGTAAGGAAAGCACGAAGCCAATTTTGAGGATGTAACGAAGGTTGCGGTCGCGTCACGTCCGTTTCGTAAGTTTTGGAGGATTCCGGATGATATCGTATTTGCGGTTTCGACGACGACGGAGGAAACCGTCGAGTGCATAAACAATAACTTTCCTTCTTTCGTTGCTATTGGTCCCTAAAGATTTCGTGACGATATGATATGAGGATATAGAATGGAAAATTTACTTCGAAACTAAAGAAAATCGCATGTCAATATTCCAAAACAATGTTTATAGGTATTAGATTAGTTTTATATTATAAGATAAATAAAAATATTTCACCGAATTCTTACCAAATCATTGATTTAAGGGGTCATTATTAACTGAAATTATTGGTGCAAGCTTTCGATAGCATTAGTAGAAATGAACAAAAAAGAGCGCTAAAGGAGCTGGATATAGGCGCAAAATTGAGGAGGCTAATAATGATGACAATGGAAAAAACAACAGCGAATGTCTTAACGTAGAAAGGGGAGACAGAAGAGTTTGATTTCAATAAAGGAGTAAGGCAAGGAGACGCACTGTCAGCAGCCCTATTTAACCTGGCTCTACAATATGTACTCCGAAGGATAAAGAAGAGGACATTAAAGATAAGAGGAGAACAGATAGTTGCGTACGCTGATGACATTGCATTAATAACAAAAAACAGGAGTGAAATGAAGGAGGTGCTGGAAGAAATAGTTACAGAGGGAGCGAAAATGGGATTGAAAATGACGAAAATGAAGAAAAAACCAAAATAATGAGACTAGATAGAGAATGCGAAAACAAGAAAATCCAAATAGGAAAGTATGCTTTTGAGGAGGTGGAAAGATTCAAATACCTGGGAGTGACAATCACCAATAAGTGCGAGCGTGAAGCAGAAATCGAAGAGAAGATAATCACAACAAACAGAATTTTCTACGCAAATAAAAAGCTACTAAAAAGTAAGACATTAAGCAAAAACAGCAAACTGAAGATTTATAAAACAATAATTAGACCAACACTGCTGTATGCCACAGAAACGCTATCCATGACAAAGAAGGATGAGGAGAACAGTGGAGAGAAAAGTAATGAGAACTATCCTGGGATCAATTAGACTAAACGCGAATGAATACAGAAGAAGGACGAACGAGGAATTGGCACAAGAAATAGAAATGGATGTAGTGAGAAAAATTAAGCAATCAAGAACAAGGTGGCTCGGGCATGTATGGAGAGCGGGTCCAGGAGCAGTAATATATGATGTGACAGAGTTGAAGCCGGGATGCAGAAGAAGGAGAGGAAGACCAAAGAGTACATGGCTGAAGGAAGTGGAGCAGGATATACGAAGGACCGGACACATCAATTGGAAGCAAAAACGAAAAACAGAAAACTATGGAAGAAATTATGTGAAAGCATATAATCAGAAGAAGGGGCTGATCTCCCAAATTGTAAAGATCTAGATATCCGAATAGGAAGCTCAACCCCTTCGCGGGTGTATATCCACAATAATAGTTGGTACAAGCAATAATACAATTACAGATTTACAAAGCATGGAATTAGCCACTTTTTGTGAAATTCCTTGCGAACAACAAACGCTTTCATCTTTGAAAGATGGTATGGTCAGAAGAAAAGCAATTTCATAAGAGTATTCGATTTCACTTGTTCTAGTTCCTTTTGTTTGGATGTCGGATATCATCACGCCGTCGTCTTAAGTTAATAATAATAATAATAATAATAATAATAATAATAATAATAACAATAATAATAATAATAACTGTTATATAATAATAATAAATTACTCAACCACAACGCTCTTCTACGACAGACGTTTCTGATCCTCATCATCATCCCCTGCATGACAAGCCTCAGCAACAAATATTTCTGTCCACACAGTGTATAGGCTGGGTACTCCAACTTCTCTGTTTTTTTATTTCCTTTAGCATTTCAAATTATTTCTTGGTTTTTTACCTTATCTGTTCATGATATTTCCAAGAGCCTTCGATAATGCCACATTTCAAACGCTTCAATATTTTAATGTTTCTATGTTTCAAGATCCAGGCCTCAATACCGTACAGTAAAATAGAAAGCACTCTCACACTGAGGTCAAGTTTAATGTATCTACGACAAAAATGTTTCATTTTAATAAATGTTTGCCTTGAAATTTCTATTCATGCTCTGTTCTCTTTATTTCGGCCATTGGTATCCGTAACTCATGTTCTTAGGTTTTTGTACGGTATTATTCTTTGAACTTGTTTGATATTATCAACTTGAGGTTCATGTTTCTTTGTAATCGCCATCCATTTGGCCTTCAAATATAAGCTAAACCAATAACTGTTCCTATATGCATTTATGTTGTCTAATAACTGTTATTAGTTTTGTAATTATCTGCTAAAAGTAGAGTGTCATCAACATAGCGTCTATTACCGATAACTTGTCCACTGATATTTATTCCCGCATCCCCGCCTTCTAATATTTCCTAACATACCGCAATACAACCCTGATGTACAACATGGCGTATCTCAATATCTTCCGTAGATTCAATTTCCATTCTTCCTATTTCTGTCGGAGTAACAAACATTTCTCATGTACTCATGTAGGTTACTAGGAAAGTTTTGCAATACAGCTTTATTTATTGAATTATTTTGAAATAATTTTAAACCACATTCAATACGTTTCTCCATTCTCCAACCAATTCTTAAAGCAGATCTGCCAAGGTTTACTAGGGAGTAAGGCACACTCGTTGCCCCAAGGAGAAGGATCTCATCACGGGAAAACCGTAGGTACCCCTTTCAGTTTCATTTTCACGTGCGGGAACAGTGCAAGGTCACAGGGAGCAAGATCTGGACTGTAAGAAGGATGATCAAGGAGTTTTAGTCCTGTAGTGGACAAATATTCGGTGTAGGCTTTCGCGCGGTGAGCTGGATCATGATCCATGATTCTCCAGAAATCAGGTGTTCATTCTTGAATTTGGGCGTAGGTTCTTCATAGATTCGATGACTTTAGACAGGCACTGTTCAGTGTACCACTTACTTGTGACTGTCTTCTGTGTATCCAAAACGACACGCTCCACAGTTCCATTCGATCTGAAAAATTATCAGTTTCTTCTTTACTGATTTAGATTTTCTGACAGCTATGGGTGTATGCTCATCGTCAAAGATCATTGTTCACATACCGAAGTTGTTCCTTATCAAACATTTTCAGCGCCTCTCGGCATCTTGCCACACGTCGTGTCATCTGCTCTTCAGTCAAATTATGCGGGATCCAGAGACAACAAAGTTTCGTGCAGAATCAAACGAATTGCTGGTGCATGTAGACCTAAATTATTCAAAATCTGCTGGTAAGTCAGTCGCCTGTCTTCGCCAAGTATTTCCCTCAGAGCGGTAACGTCTTCCTCCGTAACTGACGTTCGTAGCCTTCCTGCCCTTTCAGCATCCTCCACAGTGGAATGTTCTCTTCTGAATTCTATGTACCACCTAAATATAGTTGTACGATGTGGACCAACATCGCCTAGTGCAAGCGTCATTTCTTCTAAGCACTGGTCTGCGTTTAAACCCCGCACGAAGTTATACCGAACCAGCGGACTCCTGCGACATATGGTTGCATCATATTGCAAAAGTTTCCTAGCACCTTTTGCATTTTTAACATTTTTCTTCATATGTGCTCCAATTTCTCTCCTTCGGGAACATGAGTGGAAGCAGGCATACTTTACGGAGTGCTTTATGACTTGTTATATTAAACGATAACAATAATAAGTCCCATTACAGCTCATGAAGGGCCATTGGGTTCAGTCTATCACCGGTTACCGAGTTCTAGACCATCGGCTAAAAAACGGATGGTAGTGTAGTCAACAACCATACTATAGCTGCCTTTTATTACACCAGGAAATGAATCCCATGCCCTCATTTTCACCCGAAGTCCGTAAAAACGTCTCGATATTTTGGGTGGGAAGACGGGGAGGGGGGAGAGGTTGAACGCACGACCTTCGAGTTTGTAATCCGATAACAATAGAGCTACGACACTATAACTGTAGGTAAATTAATCGTTCGTTGGAATGCAGGTTCAAGAGGAAGTCTCGTTGTTGTACCGATCTCATTCTATAATAGATCCATCTTTATCTAGTCCTCTAATCAACAGTTTAACAGCGAGTTTTAGTAAGTATTGCCCCATGGATGTTCTGGGTGATTTGGTGCAAACTTAGTAAATTAAATTTAGAATTTTCTTGGACGTTCTAAAAGTTGATGATTTTTCATTTCATACATGTCGTAAGTTGTCTGATGTACTTATTTTGGAGATCTTTAATTTATTTTCATACTAAATCTGAAGATAAACCAAAGTTCTAGAAGCAAGTTGTGATTCTTTTATCTGTGAACAATGAAAAGCGAGTTTGTATTTTTTACTTTTCTATAAAAACTTGTTAAAATTACATGCGTGTTGCACCATTTCAACAGCTTCGAATTAAAAATGTTCTCCCAGTAATGCCGTGATTGTTGAAAAAACAACAACTTAACGTTTCAGCGATCACTCTGTCAGCTTTATTGGGAATTTTTGAAGACATGTTATTATACATAAACACGTCTACATTCGATCAGTTTTGAATAGTTTAACACAAAACTGGATCAATTTCCTTTCTAACCTTCACGAAAATAACACGAGGTAATGCAAAATCTGATAGAATTTTTATTTCATTTGGCAGTCCGAAACGAACATTTCGAAAAATTTGCACTAGATCGAAATTATATTATCGAAACAAACGTGGGAGAAAAGAAGATGAAAATGTAATCAACTTAATCGAAATGAAATGTGTGATGAGACTTATGGGAAGGACGGAGTAGGATAATAGATATATTAAAGCAAGAACCGATAATAAATAAAAAATGCAGGAAAAACAATTACTACAATTGGTTTGGCCATTCGATAAAATCGGATGGATTAAGAAGCAAAAAAATTAGCATAAGAAAGTTAAAAATGGCAGAGGGAAAGATCTATAAGGAAATAAAGAGTTAGAGAACATAGGAACACAAAAAGGGAAAAAGATAAAGTGAAGATTCAAGCTGGAAGGAATATGTAGAAAAGGACATGAATCTACGATCGTAAGACCGATAAAGAAACAAGACCCGGAAGAAGAATTATTTAAGCTCTTTTACCGAGTCTAGTGATAAAACTTCTCTTTTTTGCTTTAACTACCCATTTACTCACAATCTGTAGCAATTAGAAGTTACAATGGGCAAATATTTTGAAAATTTATATCTCGAAGAAAACTTTTCTACGACCATTTTCACTATTACAATAGTTTTAATATAAAATTATGTGTGTTTCCGGGATTTAAATTTACATGGCTCAAAATCTGGTTGGAATGAATTTCTAGAGCCCGCGATGGACCAACGGTTGCATGTGATCTATTGTTACAGTTTTTGTTTGCATTTTTAGGATAATAACCTATTTCTTCGTTGACTGCCTTGACTGTAAGATGTCGAGCAATACAGTCGTTTGGTACATACCAGGAAGCATATGCAATGCGGCGGGGGACTATTGCTTGAAACCTCTCCAAGATTTCTATGTTACATTTGGAAGCGGAGCGGCTTCAATATCACTTTGTAAACTAAAACTTGTAACCTAACTACGATTTGCGTCCAATTATCCAATATTATTAGGTGAATTTAATTCCCAGTTGTTTACGTTCGATAAAGATATGGTTTCTCCATAGCATACTTCAATCAAGATGCATTCCCAGGTATTTTGCATCTTCGCATTGTTGTAGTTGCCGACTTTTATTGAGACAGGCGGATGTTTATCTCTTATAAAAGTAAAGATCACCTGAACAGAGTTTTTTATGTTGATTCTAGTACACCACCTTCTTCATCCACGCCTCTATCTCATCAAGGTTGTTTCGTAGACGCTGAGAAGCGATGGTTGGATCTTGGTGAGTTGACATGATAGTTGTGTAGTGTGCATACGTTGCTGTGGTGACGAAATTTAAATACTTAATTAAAAATTTTGCGATTGCATGTACTACACATTTACCAAACGATTCGCAATATGTCCAGATACGAGGAAAAACATTTAAATCCACTCGTTTCAAATTTGAAATTATAATGGTAAATGTATGTTTGTGCCCGTTTGATATTTAATGAATCGTATTTGTAAGCGATGTTTTACCAGCTACTACTGATAAGTATTTAGTTATCGGTGGTAGCTATTGTTATTATTTATAATGTTACGGCTGATTGAATATTAAACTGAAAGCAGTACTTTCGAACGTATTTAATTTTCAATTTATATCCAAACTAGAAACGGAATAATGATGAATTTTGGTGTAAATACACCGGTTGCTTAATGTTATCGTGTGCCACCAATAGAAAAAATCAGTTGGGTTTACTAAAATCTTCAAAATTAAGAACAAATACCAATAGATTCCATCTGTGCCTTCCATTTCGAACCTTAATATTTCTTTTATTAAACTTTCTCCAGTCCCTGAAAACGGCCCGACATGTACTCCCCTGAAACCACCCTATTCTTGACGCAATATTTCGATATAAGACCTTTCTCCCCCTTTTATCGACAAATAGGAACAATCGTGTGCAGAAGTTAACTGACCTTCTTTTCTCTTATCTTCGTGTGGATCTTCTATATGGTTCTCGTCGTATATAACGGAATGGAACGTCTTATTCGGATACTTGTGATGCGGGAAATAGTGGTGCGCCTTCTCGACGTAAAAGGCTTTGTCCGAGGCGACGATTTTACCTTCGAACACGCCGTCGATGATAGAACCGAACACCGTACTATCCGGGTCACCTAAACAGAAATGATAACAGTAACAACATTAATAACGGCAACAATAATAATAACAACAACAAAGATGATAATAATACCAATTTTGTTTCCTTAATTTGTGATGTTATGTATGTATAGGAAGATTTTTAATCAAGAATCAATAGGTCGAAAAGTTGAGAATAAATAGCTGAACTGGTTTGGGCATATTGTAAGGCCAGATCAAGATATGATCTAAAAAAGATAAATCAGGCAGAATTGGGAAGAAAGAGAGAAAGAGGAAGACCGATGAAGACGTGGATAAAGCAGATAAGACGCAATAAAATAAGAGATACGGATCAATACAAAACTGATTTATAATGATTAAGGTTCGACAAAAGCGCGTTTTATTCGCTGAAAGAACAGTCTATATACAGCGAACAAGACACATGTTTTTCAAAAGAAGGCGATAGACCTATACGAGTGTGATATATGTGACGGAGCAGACATATACACACTCGTATAGGTCTATCGTCATCTTTCGCCAAACGCGTATCTTGTTCGCTGTATATAGACTGTTCTTTCAGCGAACAAGACGCGCGTTTGTCAAACCTTAATAATGAGAAAGAAAGTTTCTTTAATTTATCTTACCGATAATGTGGCCGTTGTAAATGTGTGACGTATGCACTTCTAACGGACCTTCGGCACCGTGCACTTCAAGTTTATCGCTGAAGACGTCCAAATCTCGCTTCAGACGCAGCCGGAAATGCCGCCCTTGAGCTTTGAAGGACAGATGAACCGCCTGATCCCTCGATACGGACCTCTTCGTCCTTAGATGGGCTTTGTGCACCTCCGAATGATCGTACGATAACGGTTCGTAATGGTAAATGTATTCGTTTAGTCGATTCGCTGCAACGAAATGAAAACCAACCGTAAAACAATCGTAATTTTTCGAAAGAGACGAATTGATGGGGCGTTCTGACAGGAGTTTTAAAACTTATTAAAAATTATTCAATCGTCGAAGTTGTAACAACGTGTGTAAATTCAATTAGAAGTTATAAAACTACGATTTAAAAGGATCGATCTTAATTTAAATCTTTATATTCGGAAAGTTTCGGAACAATTCCGTGGTTATTAAAAATTAGCTAGTTATGAAATTAGCGAAGAAAACGTTTTACATAGTTGAAATTAAAAGCTTCGAATCGTAACACGATCGCGTTTGTTTGTTTATATTTCAAGCTCTGAATAATTCATCGGATATTAAGTTACCCGATTAGAACGGCGTTCCGTGGATTTAAACGTGAGCAATTAACATTTTACGGATGTTGATTATGAAATTATATAATCCATTAAAAAAGAAAAGAGTACAAAAATACTTTTTATAAACATGATAAGTGTTTAATGTAATTGATATAATCAGACCCGAATTTTTTTATGCATAGAAAAATATATTTGTTGGTTGTTTTCAGTTAAACAGTATTAAAATAACTTCCAACTAAAATTTAATAATTTGCAGTTTCATTTTTAGTGACTTTTGATGATGTCCATTGCTATGTACATTATGGTCTCAATCCGGTCCCAAGTGACATAAAGCTATAAATTAAATTTTATTGAAACATCAAGTAAACATTCTTGTAAAATACAAAACGTTGTAAAACTAAATTATTTTCTATGAAATAAAGCAAAACAATTTCTACCTTTTATGAGGCAAGGTGAACATTACATTTTTCACAAAATACATGTGTTCTTTGTTTACAACCGGATGGTTACATCGTAAACTAAACGTGGAGAAATATGTATACAGGACATTGTACAATCGGTTTCGGTTGTTTCTTATAAAACATGTTGATAAAAAAATACTAAAGTCTGTGTACATCAGTATGTACGCCAGGCCTGAAGAGGTTAAAGACATGGACCAAACCGGTTTACGGTTGCAGTCCTCGATAAAGAGAGCATAATTCCCTCCGTTGATAATTATTGGTATATAGAATGTAGGCTGCGGTGCAGTCCTTGCACAACTTTTTGTGAAAGTTGACGAATAAATAAATCTCAGTGAGATTATTTATGTGAGAGTTATGTAGATTTTATTGTTCTACTTCTTCTTCGCAATTGTAACTCTCTCCAAGCTCTTGAAACTATTTTTCTTCAACAGATATTCTACACTTTACGGCTACAAATAGAAAAGAATATTATTCATATGGCCACCTTGACTGCTCTGGTATGATCTTATTCGTTTAGCAAAATTTTCCAAAACACTGGCACATATGTAAACCTATCTCTATTTCCCGACTAACACGTTGAATATTTTCTTTGAAGTCATTGATTGTTGCTACATAACCCCAAAGAAAAAAGTTCAGTGGTGTTAAGTTACATGATCTTGCAGGCCAATTGACGTTAGAATTCCGAGAGATAACACGATCTGAAAATTAAGTATGCATCACAGTTATGGTCTCATGTGCTGTATGAAACGACACGTTGTTCAAATCCAAGTCTTCAATTTGGTGAAAACAGAAATTGCTTAACACATTGATAGCCACAATTTATTCACATGTCAAAAATTTATCATTTATATTTATTTATTTAGATGCTATAATATTGTAGAAGTTTAAGTGTTGACTCCCCCCCTCTCCCCCGTGATGTGTGTGATCCATCCTGGAAAACTTGTGTTAAACTTTCACGAGGAGCCGCGGCTATTTTTTTTTTTTTTTTTTGATAAATAGGCAAAAATTCATCATTACCACTAAAAATTTAGCCAGGTTAAAAGAAACCCTTTTACTTAAATTTAATGTTGGATACTATGTATTACGAAAAGAAATTATGGTGACCCCCTGGTGAACATTACCAAAATTGGTTGGGCAGTCAAATCCGACAATTTTATTTATTTACTCTTCCATCAAGATAAAAATGTGCTTCATCGCTTAGCAAAAATTTGTTACAAAAATTAGGATCATCATCTTACCTAACACCCAATTCACAAATGTAGGACATTAAAAATGGTCTGTAACTTAATTGTTGAGTCAACTGAATTTTGTATGCTGTTAGATGCAGATCTTTCTTTAAAATCTTCTTTCTTTCAAAAATGGAGAACGGCGTTCATACTAGATCCAGCAAATCGAAATTGCGGAATTCTCCCAAGTGGTAGACCCGGTCTTCATATAGCAACTTTCCTAGGATATCATGAAATCTACGATTATTGAGTTTTTCAGACTCTTCGTCAAACTGTTGTAAATATATACCGAAAGTCAGTTCGTTGGCATCTACGCTGCTGCTGCCCTGTGACGTGACACTATGAAATTCTACGCTGTTCGCGTGGAATAGTTGTATATGTGAGCACTCTTTTCGTATTTCTGCCTGTTTGCGATCAGCAGAGGCAAAAATATAGACATTACTAGTACCCTGAGTATATTATGTTGATTGGAAAATGGTCTGCACAATGACGAACAGAGTTCCATAATTGCTCTTGAGTCGAAAGAGGAGAAGTTCTTGCCGCTTCCAAAGGCGTCACCGCAATCAAACAACGAATTGTGATAGTCGCCGAAAATAATTTCTTGCATACCTGGTCAACATGGTAATTGTAGTTGGGATTGCTTGATATGTGTAGCCCCAAGAAACAAACACTCGCTTGTTTCGAAGGAGATCTCATGGTAAGCAGTTTTCGGGTTTTGTTGTTCTTGGTGAAGTTGTTGCTACCGAAGTCTTCAGTCTCACGTACTGGGCTGTTGGCCAATATCGGTACCTCTTTTCTATTTCTACTGCAGAAGAAGGAGGTATTATTAACGACTAGCCATGGCTTACCTGTTGTAATTATGCCAGGTATGTCGCTAATGTATATCAAAAACTGTAAAGGGCCAAGTACTGATCCCTGGAGAACTTTGCTCTTGACCTAAATTGTATCGGATAATACTCCGTTTGACGCAAAAACCTGGTTTCTATTTTCGAGGTGTGCTTCGTAACAGTGCGTGTGCTGTTCCTCTAATACCATAACGGTACAGGATTTGGTGGTCCACGTAGCCGAAGGCCTTGCAACGCTTCTTCTTTCCAGGCAGAGGCGTCTGTTATATCCTCCAGCAAGTCTACCTATAATTGTGGATCCCGAATTTGTGTATCCATCTTGGCTACCGGTGAGGGTGTCGTGTTTGTTAAAGAAGTTAAAGAAGCCTTGTTTTAATAGGGCATTCAAACACGCAAGTATAGGACCTATCGAAATTGGACGGTAGCTGCCAATTTCAGTCCTGTCTTTGCTTTTGTAGACTTCCGCTTTAGAAACCATATTCAGAGGAACTTTAGTTAAATTACGGATTAGGGGTGATGGTCTATTTCAAAGCTTTAGTATATAGTAGTACAGTAGTAGTTGAATAACTAATTAAATTGAACAATACAATAGAAAAAAGCGACCAGAATTAGGAAATCCGACAATTTAGAACTACATACGTCGTTGGTTACTCGGCAAAAAACACTGGAGACTTGTTGGCATTTACTGCCATTTTTGCTAAATAGCTCTGATCTTACACCCGTAGATTATTATTTCTTTCTTTCTTTGCAAAGCTTCGCCAATGACAAAAAATTCAATAACGAATATGACTAATTGGTTCGCTGTTTTAGAAATAAGTTTTCTGAACCTGTAATAGTGCTACAAAAGGTCATCGATAGAAGTAGACAACACGTTATTGAATAAGGTAATCTCCTTGCATCCAAAAAGGTATTTTGCAACTTCTTTAAAAAAATGCTCCCAATTATTTGGATGTCGAATCAATATCTCCTGACTTTTAATTTTGCAATATTAGCATGGTTCAGTATTAATAACAATATATCAACAACTATGTATGTATCTTAATCATCGTACGAGATAAATAAAACGAATCATCAAAACAAGTTCATAAAGCCCATAATTGAAGCTATCGGTTATCCATCGTGGGAAAACACTAGGAGGCCTTCCGGAATATCCTGCGGCTGATATTCTCCGTATAAATTTGCTCCGCAAATGATACAAATTGATTATAGACTAATAAAAAACAGAAATAAATAAACAAAATGGAATAAAACGGGGTAAACAGAAAAGCTGAACGAAATGCATAGCATGTGAAACAGGAAGCTGTATATGCAGTAAAGAGGTGCATGTACTACAACATCGGTGTCATTTCACTGATGTACCGTTATTTGTATCTAGAAACGAATTAATATACATACATACACACATAGAGAGCAGATTGTATAAAAATCGTATGTTGACATTGATGGATTTGTTTTAATTGTATGTAGGTACATACACCGTTGCAGAATTTCACATGTCGAAAGTTTAAATAAATTTATGATAAATTTATGAAACCTTTTCACGTTATATTTGTCCCGGATTTATTTGAATATTTTGCGAAATTGAAAAATATTATTCGGGACATGTTTATTTAGTTTAAAGCTGGAACGTGGAACAAATTCGTAGCTGATAAAATTTTTAATTTTCCAGTCCTCGAGAGTTAAAGGTATGCTGTAACATGAGTGTGTTGGCTGAGGACGCATACGGTATGATCGATATTCACCTCTCTTGTGAATCCCTAGTTGTATTAAGATTCGCAGGTAGCTACCTGCGTTTTGATATGATATTTTTTCAACAGTAAATACAGAAGATACTTTAGCATTTGCCGGTGCTGAAAGTATAGAATTTGATGTCACCTCCCTTTGTAGAAATACAGAAAGACTAACACAGTGAATAATAGTCAAAACTCCATTGAAAATATTAGGAATTATGTATCATCTGGAAGATATTCGATTTTTTCCGTTTAGTAGTACATGTCCTCTTACCTCGCTGTATATACCTTTCACTGTTTGTATTAATTCTTCAGATACATTGTTCCTTAAGACACTTCCAAATTATCTTCTCATCTATTGAATCGAAAGCCGCTCACAGATCCACAAAGGTTATGTACAGTTCCTCACCTGTCTCTTTCTTTCTTTCTATTATGTCCCTTAATATAAATATATTATCTGTTGTTTGCCTTCCTTTTCTATACACCGCTTGTTCCTCCTCCATTTTAGATTCTACGATTCGTCTCAATCTTTGTTCAATTATCCTGGTATATATGTATGTATTTTAAAAGTTATTCCTGATAGGCAGCTTTTACAGTTTGTCTCATCCTCTTTCTTGTGAATTAGGATTATCAAGTTTTGTTCCCATTCTCTAGATATTCTTCTCGTCTCTAATCCGTCATTTAACAAATTGGGTAGCCATTTCCTTCCCTCTTCTCCAGTGTATTTCATCATCTCTGAATGTATATTATCACTACCGCCTGTACTCCTTGTTTAAATGTTTGTTAATGCTTCCTCTAGTTCTCCCATATCTATATAATTTATATGATTTTCAGGGTCTTCCTTTTCTTCTTTATTTAGTTCCCCAATCTCCCGTTCTGCATCTTCTTGATTTTCTCCTTCGTTCTTAAACTGTTGCCTATAATAGTTCTATTCTAGTTTATTCTATTATTTCTTCTATTGTAATTTTTAGCTGTTATGCTTCATCTCTTAAGTCTCGGATTTGCTTGCTTTTATTTCCTCTCAAGAATTTGATTTTAGCCCAGAATATTCTATTGTTCGTCCTATACTCTAAATTTAGTTCCCCTCCCAAGTCTTCCCATTCATGTGGTTCTTAAGATACACATTAACGCCTAGGAGACAGAATTCAACTTTGTTATAATCGAGTATCATTTTCTACTTAAAAAATGAAATTCTCACGTATTCATTCGAAATGTTAATGACACGATAAAGTATGTACGACATTGAACTGCGAAATCAGTGAAAAAGTTATAAGCACTGTTGGTTTATAAATAATGGAATGCCATTATTTGACGATTTCTTTTTTTCCAGCGAGCCTCTTCTTCGGTTTTAGAAACGAGAAATGGTGATAAACGGGGCACTTTCAATACATGAGTCGACAACTTACAATGTAGTTCGTCCCATTTAACCATTGCAACTGCAAACGTTATGCTGACGTGTTACAGTGATGGAACGGCATCTTTGCCTTTGACGAATAAGGCGCAGAGGCCGGCTGATACATGAGAGCACAAAAGCACGTGAATCCCCTTGCACTGGCCGATAATTGTATTGAAATTATAAAAACATATCGCATATCATCCTACCACCCGTGCTTTTAACGATGTCTATAAATTCACCTCGACTCTATCTACTTGGTCGCACGTGCCAGTATTGTCGCAGACCACAGATAACTTCGACGGATTATAATAGTAGTTTCAGCAGCGTTCAAAGCAATTCGTTTACTCCTTTGTGAGTACTGATTGTTATTAGAAATGCCAACATTTTTTGCTATTGACAAGGTACCAAGGTACTTATTTTCAAGATCGCTGAAAGTTATTTCTTTTTTGGTCGGTTCAAGAACTATTTCGAAAGCTGTATATTTTAGCTCTAAAGGATGTATGTATAACGATAAAATACTAATTGTTTATAATTTTAAGAGCTCAGGCTGGTATAATCTTTTGTCAATAATAAATGAAGAACCAGCTGGTTTGTAGGCTTGAACTTTTGAACACCACATATTCGATAAGGTAGCTAAGACTTGTCAAAGAGCATTTTTGTAAATTCCCTTGTTATCGTTGCTTTCTTGAAGTCCAAAAATGACGGTAAGCCCACGGTTATTTTTCTATTCCTTGATTGAGGTTAAATTCAACAACAAACAAGAAATTTTCAAAAAGCTCGTCGATAAGTACGGTATGCAAAATTTCGAGCCTGTAAACGTACTGGTTGTACACTTATTATTGGAAAAAAAAATTAAAACTGTAGAAGCTCTTAAAATTGTAATAAACTAGTATTTTATCGTTACACACGCTACTTTCAAAGGTCAGATATACAATTTTCAAAATAGTTTTGGAACCAATAGTAATAATTGAGATTTATGAGATCAGTAAAGAATATATTAGAAATATAGATGTCAGAAACAGACTCAATCTATATTCAATTTTAAAGAAATTACTGCAATAGTAACTTCCATGACCAAAGAATGGAAGAATATCACACATCAAAGCTTGCAATAAATTACAATCCTAAAGACAAGGTGCACAAAATGTGCACTTTTGGGCGGTTGTCAAAGAAACTAAATGACATTTTTGTCTGAAATTTTGGTTACCTACCGACGTTCAACACATTTCAATTTAACAATGTTAAAAGATATATTTTGTGTCACCATTAGGGAGAACGAAGAAGTACCCACAAAACACAAGAATTGGTGAGTACTGTCCGGACCATTTGCCGTGGCGCTGAATGCACGCAGGCGTACTCCCCTTTTGCGATTGGCCGAAATATATGATAACTGGTAATGCAATCCACGATAATAATTAACTTGAATAGGGTAGGGAACACCATACTGGGTGTGATGAGTCCACAGCAAATCTCTATTTTACGCCCCGGACAGTAAAGAGCGGATGGTTTGTGGGATGACGCGAGTCTATCTAGTCGCCCCGACAAAGTATGATTATTTGTTTGACGATTGTAAGCAACAGCTGATAGATTCACTCACACGTCTGTGTATAAACAAATAGATGCTTTGTCTGAGTGGTTGTATAGGCCTGCACCACCCGCTCTCCGCCTTCCATCTGTTATATGTTTAGTTTTTCATCCGTTCTCATATACCAAACGTAATTGGGGCAAAAATCGCACGTATTTTAAACTAAAAAAAAACATTCGAAATCTTCACGATTTGATTGTCCGAAACTTTCTGATGATCCAGAAATTTACGTATCGTCATCGACAGCGTTGTCGCCCGATCCACGGCGAGTGTAATTTTCCTTTGTTTTCCGACCGGCTATCGATTCCCATGTTAATCGTTTTATTTTACGGTTCAGGAAGCAGGACTCTCTTTCGCGACGATTAGAGCTAACTGTACATTAACTCAATTAACTCCGCGTATAATTATACGACCTATACGCGGAAAACAACCGGCCGCAGGGGAGGGAGAATTATCGCGATCATCCGTAACGGAATTTATTAGGTTGATGGGGGATTACGCGCTTGAAATATTAAAATGGCCTATTTCTAAATTTATTTCCTTTTTTAGTTAGGTAGGAAATAGGTTGATGGTTCAAAATGTGAAAATCTAAAAATTCTCAACGAATCCAGCAAAATTTTCTGAAAATAATATAAAAAAATCAGAATACAGCAAAAACGTAATATTGTTTTCCAAAGTGCTTTTCGTTGTAATCAATATGCTTTTGCACGCGCTGAAACCAGTTTCGAAACAATGTTTTCATTTAGGAGATGGTGTATCAGAAACTCGACTGTTGAATGCATCCGCAGCTTTACAGGTGTCGAAAAACGAATTTTCCACGCTTTCTATCTTTGACAAACAGGAGCAAGATTAGGTCAAAAAATACATACGAGGATAGATTGAGAAGAATGAAAACAAAATGATACGGATTCAAGTGATACATTTATTTTTCAATATAATCCTCTAGAAGCTCAACACACTTCGTCCAGCGTTTCTCTACCTTCTCAATTCCTTACGGAAAGTGACTTTCTTCGAGGTTTCCAAAAATAATCATTCGCAGCCTCTATCAATTTTTCATTCGACCAAAATGTCTTTCCAGTCAAAAATGTTTCGAGTTTGGGCAACTGGGTGAAAGTCTAAGGGAGCCAAATCAGGCGGATACAACGGATGAGGAAGGATTTGGAACTTCAATTCCACCAATTTTTGCAGAACGATTGCACTTGAATGAGGAAGCGCACTGTCGTGGTAAAACAACACTTTTTCTTAACTATTCCCGGTCGTTCTTTCTGAATTGCCACGGCCTTTTTGAAGATAATCAATTAGCAAAATTCTTCCTGCGTCCCAAAAGGTGATGGCATCGCATTTCCAGCCGATTGAATGATCTTTGCCTTCTTCGGAACCAATATACCCCGTGAAAATCCACTGTTTTGATTCCATTTTTGTTTCTGATGTGTAGTGATGAATCCGGGTCTCATCCATGGTCACCAATCGCCTCTTGAAATCCGTTGGATTCGTCGTAAACACATCCAAACAATCGGCTAAAGTTCGAGATCGAATGCGTCTTTCCTTCGAATTGAGCAAATGCGGCACCCATCTTGCAAAAAGCTTTTTAAATTCATTATGTAAAATAAGAGCTACTCGTTCGTAAGAGATGTCTACGGCTTCCTCAGTTCCACGCACTTTTATTCGGCGATCTGCCAACACCAAGTCATGAATTTTTTTCCACAATTTGTATGCGTGCGACCACGCTTGAATTACGAAACCCAAGAACTCGCGTTGGAAAATTAAGGTGATAAATACTCGAGAACGGCACCTAAACTTGATTTGATTTCCCCTACGGTTTTCCCTTCCAAATAGAAAAGTTGATGACAGCTTGAACTTCGTTTTCATCCATAATTGAAAACACAAAAAGGCACTTCACTTAAATGCTTGCCAGAACCAGAGTATTTGACAGATCGATTTAACATTTACAGTCAACTGATATGAAAGAGTTGCCACCACAACAACATAAAGTATTTGGAGAAATAGCAACCCCCTAGTAGGGATTCCGGAAACATGTTTACCTTGTCTACCCCCTTCAAATAATCCACAACTTCTGATACTACGCATCTAGATTTATTTGTTTCTTTCTCTTCTCATCTTCCTATTATCTTTTGGGCACGTTGGATGTTGGATATATCTAAGCAGGTAATCAAAATTCGGCTAATTTTCTCAAAATTCTGACTTGGGAGCCACAAATCGATTTGAGAAAAAGAGGTACAATGTTGGAGCGAAAGGAACTACAAATGTATATCACTCATATTGGAAAACAGAATTCGCTGTCCTATCGACTCACGTAAATAATTTACGCCGTTCCAAGTAATTCAATCGAAAATAGAACTCGTCCGACTAGACAACTCATAAGAACTGGTTTCGCATGTGTGCCTACTGTTCACATCAGATGCATGCATAAACTCGATGGCAACACATGCGGCTACATGCGAACGAGGAGGAGGCGATTCCGTCGTCGAAAACGAAACGGAAATCGCAAGAAATCGACCAGAACGAACGAAATAGTCGAAGACGATGTAGACGTTCGAATTAAGTGGCTTCCAGCTCATACATATATACGTACACAATGTATACACGAACGTGGGTAAGTGCTAAGTAACGTTAAAAAGAACAAGTCGCGGTAAGCGCGGCGACATGCGGCTTGCCAGATGGCTTGTGCGGAATTCTACGAAGGGGAAATAAATGTTCCGAGTGGATAATGTACGGCCTAATCCGTTTGTATTATTTACGAGCTGTCATATTCGCCTTTAATTAGTTCTTTTGGTCGTTGTTTTTATGAATACGAATTTGGAGGCGTGGTCAGATTTGAAGAAAGTATTTCTATTCAGAAGTCGTTGATGCCAGGCCCCGTTGTTATCATTAAAACTGATTGCTTTATTTTAATCGTTGTCAGTTGTAGAAGAATAAATTATGCATACACGTACAAAACGTCAATTGAAATGGTTGCTATCATTACTGCAGCAATTTAGATACCCACGTGCGCACTTCGACAACTATTATTATTGGGGCTTCATTCCCAATGGTTTACTGTCACCCTCAGGGTAGATTTCATTATCAGCTCGGCGTCCAGAAATCGATTACAGAAGTACTTAAACCTCATACTAATCAGCTGCTAACAATCACACAGAATATACTGGGATGTTTCTTCCTTCTCGCAACGGACTATACATCCATGATCTAGTATTAATGTATTATATTAAAGATATGACTCAGTATTGTTTCTATTTATTTTCAGCTGATTTCAGCTGATTTCTCTGTGTTAGTCCCTGAAAGACCTTTAACACTTCGTCTGTCAACGGTGGTCGTTTGTATCCGAGCAAAATCAATTTCGGTTTGTACCTGTTAAAGAGGGGAGGAGCGTCCCTAAAAAAGTTATGTAGGAGTTTCAAATGTTTAGTACCTTCAAGACTTAAGCATTTAGCTTCAAACAAACGCAACAGAATAATTTTCTTCTTAAAGCTACACTATTCATCCTTAATTTGGGATTTGTCAATTACACTATCTTCATTTTTCTCTAAGTTACAATTTTTTCGTGAATTAAAATTTTTGTCCCAATTTCTTTATTTTTTTAACAAAAAATATATGAAACAATTTAATTTAGGATAATTGATACTTCAAAATGAATTTATCGAACAATAGCATGAATTTTCTTCAGAATTTTTGAGTCATTAAAGGGGTGAAAAGACCTCAGGATACGAAAGACCTTCGTTAACAGACGAAAGGATCGGAAAAAAAGTTTACAGACAAAGTGTAATGAAAATCCGGCTCTAAACCCCCAAAGAAGTTTTCCACCACCAGTGCAAAGTTGGCAAGTCTGCAGCTATGTCCATTGCATCACTGGGTGCTATGCTTAAAATTCTCGTTATTCCTAAATACGTAATCTTTTGCAGCTTGCCAGCTTGCTTACATTTTGATATCCAAGTGGTCTTCTGTGGAAGAATTATCTTCTTCATTTGTTTATCCTTCACACCGTTCAATGATGAGGGAAAAAATGCAAGAGAAAATATATCTGAAGAAACCCTTATCACGCTTTCTTGGAGTGAAAGTATCTTTCACAGATTTTCATCCAATATACACTCTCCGAAGCTCAGGAATAGACATAAGGAGTCCACGGTGTTAACCAAATTTAGTAAACATGTTATTATCCCTTTGTCGATTCTGTTGGCTGCCTTAACGTCCCTCCTCCCACCACCAATTACTATGCAGACACCTTTGTTAAGCCTTCGTTGCTGTACACAAATCGTACTACAAGAACGTGTGATTTGCAATAGCCACAATTAATAATTTAAATTTATTTCTAAATATCACTGCAGTTTGGTAGAGACGTCACCAAATATAACTGTTCATTTACAATACACTTCGAAACGGTATATCTTTCAACATATTGTCTCTAAAGTTTGGAAACTAATGAGCTAAAATTTGCCAGATTTCGTGAGGACATGGATGCTTCATTATCAAGCTATGAAAACAATGGGCGATTTGCGTGGAGCGCACAACTTCAAAACTAGACCAGGTATGGTCACAAATTTAATTAAAATAACTCTCCCTTTAACATGGGGTGAAATACAAATAAAATTGATAAAAAAAAACAAATAAAGACATCAATAACAACGATAAAATGACGGTCAGAATCGTCAAATGTTAATTGAGGAAAATACCAATTTGAAACGCTTGCTTTCAAACAAGCACATTAGAAAATAGTTTTGGACTGGGAGCACCGAAATATCGGTAGAAACTGGAGCGATGTCGTCTTTACAAACGAATCAGTCGTTTGCTCATGGATTTCCAGAAAGAAAAGGTAGTCTGTCTTAACTTCCGTGTGATCCTGCAGTGTTTAATATTCTGCTCCTTCAGCAAGTTCCACATCGCAGTCCCTTCGATTCGATAAGAAATTTCACATGTGCCAAGAGCTTCGCCTCTTCCCTTTCTTCTAAAGCATCTGCACCGCTTTCCATTTGACTGGAGTAAGTTGCTCTGAAGTGTTCCACAATTCCCTTCCCCTGCTCGCGAAGCGCTTACCTAAATTCTAGTGCGAGTTACACAGTGTTATAAAAGTTTTATAAAAGTATTGATATTTGTTTTGTATTTATAATTTTGTTTGAAAAATGATTTAAGATAGTTTGGGAAAAAGTCCAGAGACCTAATAACCAAATAATAGTATACGATGGAAAGGTAGATATCATGGACAATAAAAAACGAGAGGAGAAACAAGAGCAATGCGTAATGTCCTTTGCTCCTTTGTCTATCGCGTTTAATAAGATATTCTCCATCTGAACTTGTATCCACTTGAATCATATAAATGAATATGAGTACTTAGTATATCCTACAAAAAAGTTATTTATTGAATGGAATGTAGTGTACTACGACATAAAACCTGCCAAAATGAAATTTTCCATGACTGAAAAAATTTTTTAATTAGATAGATTTATGCTTGTTTTGTAGTACTTGTAGGTTATGTTTGTAAATATTACACGTTGGTACTCAATAAGCCATTTGGATAGTGGTGCGACATGCTTAGAACATCAAGCGCTAGTACAAGTCACCCTAGCACCATTTTCAAATGGAAAGCCGCTGTAAATTCACTCTATTGTGTGTTGCTAAAGACACATGTGCATTTCTACATTCTTGGAGGGTCGTTGATTATGTTTGCACGTTCCTAATTGCTTTGGAAGTTACTTGGTAGTCCGTCATGATATAGACCTTCAAGTTTTGGATTGGTCTGCTCCCTCTATCTAAAGATAAGACTCGAAGAATTCGGATTATTATATTATTAAATTCGAAATATTTAGAAGTCTTTAGATTTAAATACATATTACGCCTAAAGATGGGACAACGATATCCTTCTGTCGGTTGGTTACACTGATAAACAATGTTTTTACTTCTTGGACGCTGAGTACTGTTTCTTATATCATTTCTCGATGCTGATTTTGAATCCGTCATCAGAAATCGTCCATCAGGCACCGGTTTTCCGCAATTAGATTCTCCATTGTTGCGAGTTAGCCTTTGCTCCTCGACCAACCCGCATTGGACCCCATATGGAAGACATGCCTGACACCTTTGCGGAGATTTGAAAATCATTGCCCGAGTACAAAGGCAATCTTCAACTAGGATATATCAAATTTCGCTGTTTCTTATACGGGTGCAGCAGGGATGGACAAAATCATTATGTAAACAAACAATGGTCACCAAGAAGACAGCTCGTTCCGAAAAAATGTCATCAGTCAGTCCCCGGTGGATCCCCAGAAAATCTACCTGCCACCTCCACACATTGAATTGGTAAGAAATTTTGTTAAAGAAATGAATAGAAGCGGTGACGGTTTCGGTTTATTAAAAAACAAATTTCCACGGATCAGTGGATCAAGGCAGAGATTTTCGTTGGGCCTCAAATTTGAGAAGTAATGGACGACCCTGAGTTCGATGCTACCCTAAATCAGCAAGAAACACCAACATGGGAGTCATTCAAGAAAATAGTCCAGTACTTTCTTGGAAAGAACCAGGCGGACAACTATAAGGACTTTGTGAAAGAATTCCTTTAGAACCATAAACCTATTGGTTGCAATATGCAATGATGAAACGTTTTATTCATTCGCATTTAGATTTTTTCCTAGGACATATCACCAGGACATATCCATCAAGGAATCGCGTTATCAACGCATGTTGGACTTAAACATGCTGGCCAATTATTGTTAGCCATTAAGAAGAAATATTCCTGCTGCAAAATACAGAGGAAAAATCATGTAAAAATACCGTTTGCACTGCTAGTAACATAACAATTTAAGCTATTTTAAGTTATAAGCAAGTGCGAAAAATACATTTTTCCAAAGTTTAAACGCATTTTACTCAAAAACTATGCTCGACACATAAATTTGGAAAGCAGATTCAGAATCTGTGGGGAAAATACTATAATAGTGACCCTATCTGATCAAAGAAACATGTAAAAACATTAATTTTCTTTACCTTGATACCAATTTCTTGTACCGAGTGAATCTAAAGAAAATTGGGTAAGAAATGTGTATAAAGGATATTATAGATTTGGTAAAGAAACATCTTTGTATCGGTAATATCAGTACCAAAATTCTCTCGGAACTCTCTTTTATGTGACCGTAACAACTAAAAGATATATTTTTACGTTTTAGTATGTTTACGTCTGAGTCCACTACAAAGGAAGGAATGTGAATTACATTTTACGATATACCATTAACTCTATTTCCGATCCAACGGGTGAAGCGCAGATTGGAATTTTGTATTTTAAAATTTCCTTCTCCTAAAATGTTGGGAGTATTGTTTAGGTTCTCGAAAGTTTTTCGCAAAAAGACGTCAAACGTACTAACCCTGTACAAATGAAGAAACTATCGCTTCAATTGAACCAAGAAACTTTATAAAATCTGTAATTTGTCATTGAAATTTAGTCCTGGTGGCGAGAGAATTCAAATAAATTTCTAATCACGGATCTCACGAAGGAATTTGTGTTGAAAATAACTGTGTTGTACACTAACTACAATCCGTATCAATCATGATTTACGCTTAAATTGTTTGCCTAATAACGACGCCTTGTAAACACCTCCGTCGTCCCGTCCCATAGGCATGCACATGTTTACTTCACCTCACACAAACATAATTTCCAAAGCTCGAAAACTGTACGAGCACATACATACATTTTACGATGTTTATGGACATTAAAAGGAATGTTTAGTGATAATGCACCGTCCGCAATAAAAATGATTGATACGCGGCGAGATCGTTTACGAAAAGAGACGGTAATGTTAGGGCAAACGAGTCGAATACAGAATGAAAATGTTAATTTAATTTCCACCCTCGAAAGCGGGGGTCGGTTGTGTTTCGTTAACTAGACGACGACTGCGACCGGGCGCGCTTCACCTTTCCACCGCCCTCGTTTACGACCGCCCCTAACACATTTTCGTTTTAATCATTAAGGAGTGCTGTTGCGTCGTTGTTACCATTGAAAATTCCCCTTTGTACCGACGTTTAGCGATTCTTTCGTTGGTACGTAGGTGTACGCGTTTTTAGTTAGCTTACGTGAGGTGATTAAGCGAATATTTGATGATAAAATCCTTCCGATGAGCGAGAACTACGTATACTACGGTTAAATTAAGCGTGCACGGGAAGTTTCGACTAATACGCTGGATTCCCTCCACCAAAATGTTATGCGCGATAAGTACTTACATACGAATATATGTATGCATATAATCCTCTTACGTCTTTCATGGCGTGTTATGTGGGGTACACGCCACGTAGATTTGAATATTTAAATGTATTAAAAGTTGTCGTAGATGAGGCCTGCTTTTCAGACAAATTTTATTGCTGTAATTAGGGAAGCAGGAGTCAACATATTTTCCAATTTAACATAAATATTTCAAGTTGTTGGCTCGAAAGAGGTATAAGGATCACGATGATAATGAGGGAAATAACTGATTTGTCAAGTTTGTATTACCATTGAATAGTCATATGCAAAGCGTAGCAAAGAGTCGTACAGCACTTGCGAAAGTAAATTTTGGTTTGCATGCAATAGTCTGAAGCTAAATGCAGAAATAACAGCTTCTGCAATTTTTTCACTAAACAACGTGAAAGATTTCGTAAATCCCGAGTTTGTCAGGTTTGTCGGTGTCGTCCCCTTTTCTTTCATGGGATCATCATACGTCTCTCCTGGCCAAAAGACTGAATAGCAATCTAAGAACAAACGTGATAAAGAATGTTTTTTGGACAGCTTATCATTCACTATTCCATTCGTTAATGTCGTACGCTATTTTGGCTTGAGGAAATTGTTCTTCGTGGGAGAGAATTTTTCCACGCAATCTAAAGCTGTCAGGGATTGTTGACGGTTTGAGGTACAGAGATGATGGCAAAGATTCGTTCTTTGGATTCAAGATATTCAGTTTTCCCTCCTTATTTATACTTGAATACATGTTGTATGTCCACCGCAATTTACATAGTTTTATAAGTCAACAACAGAGACCTCCTCGCGCCTAAAAACTTAGTCACAGCTCTAGCAAAATTATAATGTCTTATATGTGTGTAACAATTTGACTACATTTTTCTTTTCAGAAAGCTGTATATATTGACCTATGTAACTACATTACTGTAAGGAACAGCAAATATATTATTATCATTATTATTATTATTATTATTATTATTATTATTTGACAACTAACTAACTAGTAAAGGAAAGGTGATATTGTCCAACTAATTATTTTATGGTAAAGCTTCAAATAAAATGATTCTTACCATGGGTCTGGTAACTAAGTGATTGGGTATTTCCTTAAGAAAATTGTAAGAAGGAAGAAATTCATTAAGTCACGTATTGGTTATTTTCATCAATGGCCTTCTGACATTCTTTACTACTTACTAGAAATGCGCGTTTATAAAACTTTTGGCTATAATTGGGAAGCAGGAGAGGGGGGATAACATCATATTTATAAAGATTGAAATCTTTGCTGTTTCTTGTGCGAATGAGACAGCAAAGATAGACAAAACCATTATGTAAAAAAAAACAATAACCACTAAGAAGACAGCTCGTTTCGAGAACAAAAATGTCGTCAGCCAGCCCCTGGTGGATCCCTAGAAAGTCTAGTTACCACCTCTACACATTAAACTCGGATTCATAAAAATTTTGTTAAAAGGAATGGATAGAAATAGCGATGATTTTGATAGAAAGCATATTCGTTGGCCCTCAAATTCGAGAATTAATGAACGATTCTGAGTTCGATGCCATCCTAAATGAGCAAGGAACATTAACATTGGGGTCATTCAAGAAAGTAGTCCAGCGCTTTCTTGGACATAACAAAGCGGATAACTGTAAAGGGCCTCTGGAGGAATTACTTTAGAACTATAAAGCTCTTAGTTGCAATATCTCATTGAAATTTAGATTTTTTTCCCGGAAAACCTAGGTGGCGTGGACGACAAGCACGGTAAGTCCACCAAGACATATCCATCATAGAATCGCGTTTCCATGCAAGTTGGACCCGAACATGCTGGCCGATTATTGTTGGCAATAAAAAAAAGATATTTTGTTGCAAAATATAGAAGAAAATCGCGTAAAAATACCTTTTGAACTATCATTAATATATAAAGCTATTTTAAATTTGAAGCAAATGCTAAAAATATACGTTTTTCAACATTTTAAACGCGTGTTACTCAAAAACAATAAATTAAGAATTAAGGGTTTCTTCCTTAAGAAAACAAACAATTACTTTTACAAAGCGCGGTCAAATGACCGTTTGTAAAATTTCGTTTAGAATTTATTGTATATAACGTTACTGTATCGCCATTTAGCTTATTGACCTTTTTGTAGTATACATACAACCCCAAAAAAATTATAGCCTGTCTAGCTTACCACGAGCGGTCATTTGATTTTTAAACAAATTACATTATTTCCAACTATAATTTCTGATAAGTCCATTTTATTCACTATAAACGCGCGATTGGAAAAGATACTTACCCGTCTTTATGTGACAGTATGGTTCTGCAAACCAAAACATAGAGCATCAACATTCCAAAGAGTGTATAATATAATTCGTGTTATAAGTAAGATTTGATAAAAGAGTGAATGATGTGTTATCATTAAGTAGTGTAAATCGATCTTTGTCTCCACTTACGTACAAAGCACGACATTAAAATTCGGAAAAGTAAGACGGTCAGTACGGTGCAAAGTGAACAGAGCCAACAATATTTTGTGATATGTTTTACATTAAAATTTTTGTTTATTTATACTCTCAATGTTTTTGCCCCGCTTGATTTACATTTTGATGTTTTACTTTTTACTTTATTATTTGTAATTTCACCCCAAAAATGTCAAGACATTTGATAAATATCAATTTATTGGACAAAATCAATATCAGCGAAGATTGTTCGGAAGGTGAACAAGAACTTTCTCATATTGATAATGATACACCGGAAAATGATTATGATTTATTTGACAGTGATACGGACGAAGAGGGTGTTTTGAAAATACAAAGAGGACAGAGGAGAAAGAGATTTATAGTTAGTTCCGAAAGTGAAAACGAAGAAGACACTGAAACTGCTACAGACGGAACTGTTTTAAACCAGCAGCATATTTTTCTATACATAAACAATCGTTTCGAACAAAAGCACTTTGTAGATTTACTCAATACGTAACCAATAAACCGGACAAATTGAGCATAAAATTCTGGTTGGGTACCCATGTAAATGGTAAGTACATAGTAAACGCCTTTGCATATTTGGGCGAAGATGAAAGGACAGAACCTTCGATCCCACTTGGGGAGTTTGTAACTTCGAAATTGGCAGAACTATATATGGGCCATGGAAGAAATATAACAACGGACAACTTTTTTACAAGCGTGTCATTAACGAGTGAACTTCTAGCAAAAAAAAAACTAGACTTATTGGAAACCATTCGTAGAAATAAAAGGGAGCTACCAAAATTGGCGGAACAGCCAAAGGATAGTATGACACCCTCCTCAACAATATTATATATGCAGGGATAAAGCAATAAATAAATACTAATAATTATTATAAAAGAAAATTGTTTTATTTTATATCAGTATGCACAAAAAGAACACGTCCATATATTAGAGCGATATACAAGAGACTCGTTCAAAGTTACTTAAAGCATCGACATAAAAAGACTGTATATTGAACGCTTCGATACATCTCACTCTCATCTATCCTTATGTTTTCCTTTTAAGTACATAATTTGCCTATTTGTTTAGGTACCAATTCATTTTTGATGTGTGTTATTGGTATGCAACGTTCGACTCGTATTCCAGATCGTGAGAATATAATTATTCCACTTGAGTTTTCTAACAATATAAATCAAATAATTTGACTCTTACAATTTACAAAGCGAAACCCAATAAAAAAGTATTGATTTTATAATACCACAAAATTCGGAGTAGATGTAATCGACCAATCGCCAGAAAATATAGCGTGAAATCCAAATCTCAAAGTTGGCCTGTAAAGGTATTTTTTAATATACTAGATTTAGCCGGGATAAATGCTTGGATTCTATATAAAGAAACAAAGGGTGAAAAAATATCAAGACAAGAATTTTATTTCAATTGGCAAAATAGCTTGGGGCCTAATACCAGAAAGAGGGACAGCTAAGCAAAGAATGTTCATCAAAAAACAAGAACAAATACAACTATAGATTCATCTAAGGAAATCTTGTCAAATAAGATATTGTAAAGACTAACACAATCTGTATAAAATGTAAAAAATACGTATGTGGACAATGTGCAATAAGAAACCCAGTAATTTGTAAAAAAATGCGCTGAAAACGGATAAATGTGAATAAAACGTTCCAAAATAGAAGAAAATATTTTGTTCACTATCCAATTGGCTAAAATCTCATTCTATGTTAAGACATACGTTTTTTTGAAGCGGTCATTTGACCGCTCACGGTAGAAATAGCTATACATGAAGTGTCGATAGGTTTAGTGTTAATACTAAAGCAAAAATCGTTAGATATTTTGCACATCTCTTTACGCACGAAATTCGTCCCAAATTTTCGGCAATCCTATTCGTAATTCAAGCAAATTTTATCTGTCGATCGACATTCGCGAAATTTCACCTTCTTCCGTGTTGAAACCATGCAAATACGACGGCGAAAGGTGTTCTCGCACGCCATTAGAAAACATTTATTAAAGTCGATAAAAATAATGTATCCGGCCGTAACGGCGTTGTCCCATTTACCTACATAGACTACAAATGTCGAGCTGCGATACTAAGAAAGCCCGTTCGCGATACGCATGCCGAAAGGAAGAAAATAAAAGGAGAAAACGCTCTAAGCGCCGAAGGGAGCGCCGCTTTCGCCCCGACTATCGTTCGGAGAGAAGAGAGAGAGAGAGAGAGGGGACGAAAAGCGAATCGCGGAAAGAGAAGGGAAAAAGTAAAGAAAAACGCACGCGAAAGAAAAACAAAAGCAGTCGGAACGTATATACGGAGAGCAACTCATTAAATATAAGTGCGCCCGTTTATGAAACGAGGGGCGATGACGCTAGAACGCGCGCTGTCTGCGGGAAGATTCCGGCGTTTCCGGGCGGTCGCCGTCGGTTCGCGTTCTGCGCGGTTCATTGTTCGGCGAATGGGCTTTGAATAGAGCGAACTGTCAAAATATTTACTCGTTCTTGTTCTAAACGGGGGCCCCATTCTCGAAGACGCGGTCTTTTAAAACGTAATTCGCTCCTCGTTAGTTTTATTTTGTCGAGTTCATCGGATAGAAAGCTAATAATAACATGATTAGATTAATTATCATAAACTAGACCGCATCCCACACGGAGAAGATAAATTTCTCCGGACCAAAAAAATATACAACTTGAAACGTATGTCCTCATCATGTTAATAACTATTTCTCATGGAAACATCCGTTGTAGCATTCTCCAGCAAAAGAGTATTATCTATTTTACATTGAAACTTACAACCATTACCGTACATAATTTCAAGATTACAAGAAATGTTCATCCTTACAATACGAAAATGAATTTTAATTCATCCTTCTCGCTAATGACAACTACAGTTCCTAGACGTGTGTTTGAGTAGACACGAAATGATAGGGAGAAATATGAACTAGAATGCATCTAGATGTTAAGAAAAAAGAAGAGAAGGTACCTGTATTAATTTATGCCCCTTTGAATTGTTAATCAATGTCAAATATAATCGCAAAATTGTAAGGCTTGAGCAGGGTTGGTACAAAGATAACTGGCGCCCTTAGATAAAGGAAAATTTATTCACGCCTAAGCGGCTTATGAGCAAAAGCCCGATGAATAAACGACAATTTTGTTTAATGGGTAAATCCGTCGTTCTGGTGGTCATCTAGGGTAGTCTAATGGTAAGACTGCACCTCGATTTGAGCAAATTTTAAGTTTATATTAAATAGTAGTAATGTATTTCGTTTCTATCAACTTTGTTACAGCCATTGTTCCGGCCATTCCGGAAATTGTTTTTTATTGTTTATGTATTTTATTTATCGATCACTCAGCATCACGCAGTCAACACCAAGTCAGGTTTAATCGCGTCAACTAACGCTCTATCAATATCAAAACAGATCACATTACCAATTGCTCTCTGTTATTATGAAATAAATACAAGTTTTCTAGTAGTCACTGTAGTTCCTATCGAACCAGCATCAGTTTCTTCAAACCAGAAGATATCGGAACATTTGGTCCTTCGAGCCGAATTATCACCGTAAAAATTCCATCGAGAAAGGTCGCACATTACGAGCAATTTTTTTATTGAAGACGATATTGCGCCGATTACAAAAGCCTTAGTCGATCTTCCATCTGATTTCTCACTTTACGTTAATTACCACACGTAGAACTGCACAGTCTCGATCAATTTTTTACGAAACAGCTTATTGCACTAATGAGTTCCACTTCTGAAGTCGATTGGAAGCATTTCTGCTCTTGAAGCCCATTACGCGAGTTATAAATAGCTTATTTGATCCTAAATAAAATATTACCATCTTACTTTCATTTCTATTTGTAGAATTGTATCATTTAAAAGCAGCAAATTCTTTGGCTTTCTACTGTTATTACAATCCCGACCAAACGGCGCTATTACAATTACGAAACAAGTTACGACAGCATCGCCGACTCCCCACTCTAGTCAGTACGCAGTACGCGAGTAGTTCTGCGTATATGTAGGCTGTCGCAACTTATTTCGTAATTACCACTGTTTGCCCAGACTAGTTAGTATCTATATACGAGTTTTCTTATCATAATAGACTATACCGGCACTGTTTGCCTTTTAAGGCCAATGTGGTCGAATGGTTAGAGAGTTTAACTATCGTACCGAAGGCCTATGTTCAAAGCTCGTAGCGTTGCGATTCGGCGAGGTGTACACTAATTATAAGTCATAAAAATTGAGTATTTACGTTCCTTAGGAACAAGGTATAATTCTCACCACATTACAACTTAATATTTTTCATTTTATTTCCTTACTTCTCTCACTTCAATTTCTTTCCATTCAGAATTAAGTAGCAGCGAAGAAATATACGAATTACGAAATTGGAGTAGATACTTTCGTGATTTCCCTACTGAAGACGACTTTACTCAAAATGTCCTTTTCTTGCAAATAGAACTGCTGGCTATCCATTTTTCGCAAATAGAGTAAGAACATGCCTTATCTGTACAAAAAAAAAAAAAGCTACCAACTTTGGTAACTAACTCGTTTGGTTAGAATTTACAAATTTTGTGTACGATTCCATCTTAGAACTCTGATGAATGTGCATGGGCTATTCTTAAGCAGAAACTATGTGATAAACCTTGGTATACGGTAACTCCACTATCAAAAAGAACAAGATGGTAAATATTAAGATCAACTTCCACTATATTGTGGTTGATGTGGCTTAAATGTAATGGAAGGATCGTGGAAGAAGGTGACAAAGCACCAATCACAACAATTCAAGTGAAAAAAGTACCGCAAGAAGATATCTAAGAAGTATTACTAGAGATATCAAAGAGATGTAAATGAGGGTTATTAATTACGTGTAGAAGCAAATAAGATCGAAATTTGTAATTCACCTACGACGAAAATAATTAAAAAGGCGATCTACACGAAATTGTCAAAGAGTACTCGAAAAGAAGGTAAATAGTATGAAGGAAAAGGCACAATGAAGACCAACAAAGAAAGGCGAATAAAAATCCACGATGAGGAAAAGGAGCTCCTAAAAATTTCTAAACCTAAACCAAGTAATGAGGAGGAATTACATGTATACACAGATCATGACCTAAATACTTACCTTTAATTGCATGATCTTCACCACTTTCTTAGGTCAATGAAAAACAAAAATTGTATTGAGCACGTTTCTATATTATTTATGAAATAAGAAGTGCGAGATTATCCAATTAAGGATTTAGGGCAACAGGAAGAAGTTTGGCTAACGCATAATTTGCGAAGCATCAGATGAAAGTCAGGTAGAGATCGAAAAAATTAATAAGGAAACTATCTGAAATGATAATAAGAAAAAAGAGCAAATAAAAAGACCATAAAGCACAGAACTGTCTTTAGCATACAAAGCACCACAGATTAAGGTCTGTTCAGAATTTAAAAGGGGTGCGTAGTAAGGAAAATATATCAAGTGATAATATGAGGAAAGATGCAATGAAGACCGTGAAAGCTGAGGGCAGAAAGAGTCAAAAGGGCAACTGATAAAGTATGATTTCAAAATCTTTATACAGCTACGGAATAGATCAAATTGACGACTTGATTAGTTATAAGTTGGAAATTTTGTGTGTACGACGTCACTTTAGAGCCCTGATGCTATGCCCGTTGAAGATAGGAAAATTGTTCCTAAGAACCTTAGAGGCACAATTTCGAAAGGGCCCAAAACCAAAGAGGACATAAAAAAGTTATAGTAGTTATTGACAACTTCAATT
This sequence comes from Chrysina gloriosa, assembly GCA_038088585.1. Lineage (NCBI taxonomy): Eukaryota > Metazoa > Arthropoda > Insecta > Coleoptera > Scarabaeidae > Chrysina > Chrysina gloriosa. Next base: position 19,111,359 of record CM076093.1, on the reverse strand, counting down.
TCTGTACTCTAATAATTAACGAATGTACGAGGGTTGCTCTCGAATGTTCTAGAAATTTGGGCCCTAGTTGATTTGCGTACATATTATAGGTCAAGCTATTGATCAGAGACAAGTCTTAACATGTTTACGGAGCCATTCCGTGCAATATTGTTTAGTATACTTCAACTAGTTGACCAACATAGACGTATTTTCGAATCGCTGATTTTGCAATCGTCGAGGACGGGAGTATATTACCAAAAGGTATAATTTTCTTTTTATTTACAGAGGGTGTCAAACTAGAAATCGTTAAACGTCTGCAAGGTGTATTTGGGGAGTCGCCAGAAACTAAAAGTACAGCCTATCGACGAGTCGATCGTCAAAGCTGACAGAACGTCACTAGAAGACAATCCGCGCAGTGAATAGCAGAGCACTTCTGTAAATGAAAGAAACGTTGGTGCTGTGCAAAACCTACAGAAAGATGATAGGTGCATAACTATTCGCGCCATTAGTGTTAATGTGGGAATAGGTACACAACAAGTTCGTGAGATTTTACATGAAAGTTTGGGCGTGAACAAGGTTTCAGCCAGTTGAATACCAAGGTTATGGGAACCGGACCGGAAACTCAACATATGACTAATTTTGGTAACGGATAATAACTACTGACGAAGCATGGAAACCTTACTTTAATTTAGAGACCAAAAACCAGTCTAAAGAATAGCGCAAAGCGCTTGAAGCACGTACAGCTCAGTCGGTTGGAAAAGTAAAGCTTACTGCATTCTGGGATTGGTAGAAGATGAGTTTCATGGATTATCTGCTCAAAGGTGGCAGACGCTGCATAAGCCGCATAAGCGTCAGTTATTGCCACAGGACAATGTAAGACCCCATACGCCACAAAGAACGAAGGATGTTTCAAACGAAGTGTTCTAGGCATTGCTTCCACATTCACTCTATTTGCCAGATCAAACTTCTAGTGATTTTCATCTGTTTCCAAATTTGAAAGAACCACTACGGGGTGTTTAATTCAAGACCTGAAATGAGGTAAAGCTTGCTATAAACAGGTGGATTATAGAGACCCTGAAGACGTTCTTTGAGAACGGTTTAAAAAACTAGTTTCACCTTGGGATAAGTGTATTTAATTAAATCGACTTATATTGAAAAATCTACATTGTAATTTTGATGAGAATAGAGGAAATAAAAGAAATATAGCCACATATCTAGAGTTTTGGAAACATCCCTCGTATTTAGAACAATACCGCTGCATTAGCCAACAACAGTGACCGGATAGCATTACAAAGTAAATTGCAACTAATCGATAATTTAATATATTCGTGCTCGAATACAACGCTCTAGTATGCCTATAAATTATAGCTACTAATAGGTATCCGGTTTGTAAGCATAGCCGTCGATGGTGCAATAACTAATTTGTCGCCATTGTTAATAGGAACAATTAAGCGTTGTTCAAACAGAAATAAACAAGAAAGTGACTTTCTGTGTTTAACTTTCTCAGAATATTCTCGTTTCTTGCGAAAGTATGTAATAACGACCAACGAATATACATACACGATTTTTTAGTTTCGAGACTATCGGTGGATTTCATTAATCTTTAAGGTACATCGTAAATTCGCAAAAAGTTATGTACTGTGTGTGGTGAGGTAGTTTTACGCGAGCGGGAGTTTTTCACTCCGGTTGTCCAGTGGAAGTTGAAAGTAGCGACCACATCAAAACAACAATCGATTATCAGATAATTATCTTTTATTGCCTTCAAGAAGTTGGGATTTACTTAATTAGCAAATCAGCAGCAAAGAATAACAAACGTTACTTTTATCGACGGATTTGTGTAAAACTCCGTTCATCTGGATAATTAAAAAAAAATTAAAAGTACAAGAAAGAAATCGGCACAATTAAAAAATTAAAAATTAACGTCGCGACCAGGCGCTCTGAAATATTTACACCGCGCGCCTAAAAATAAAAGCTTTTTGTTCAGTAAAGCACGCTAAACATGACGGCATAAAAAATACAATTCCAACTCGGCACTCGATTATTTTAATCCAGATTTTCATTTTACCGGTAATCCTCTTAAAACAGCGTTCACCGGCGGGATTTTTCCAGTAAAATTGGAAAAAATGGGACGTGGAATAATTTTCGGTATCAAATATCAACTGCGGTTCATATTTGTTGCAATTGATAGGTACCTGTAAACAATTACCTTTTAATGTTATTTTGGCTCGTTTCGTGAATGTACTGTTTATCATATTACGATGTATGTTTACGCACCCTCAAAATATTACAAAAACAAGTCAAACACTAATTATATTTAAAAAACTGTACTTATGCAAATAACTTTAACAGTTGTAAAAACAATGTGTTTGTTAATTTACTGACTAACAAGGAGAAGGTAAGGTAATCGGATTTTTGTAATTTTTGATATTTATGGTACGTGTAGTTTGGACCTTAAATAAGAATATTTTGGAGTAGTTCGACGCAACGTTCATAAATTACCGAGATAATCGATGTTGAAATTTCACCCACCATTTAAATCCACTAGATATAATACGGTTGTCAATTGGACTCGTGGCCTAGTCGATAGCGTTTTGGTGCGATCAGGTGCGATAGTCACGAGATCGCTGGTTCGGGTCTCGTCACGGAACATTTCTTTTTCTTCCATTCAAAACGCACCATATTTTTTTCATTCTTCTTCTCATATCAAAAATTATGAACAAACGAAATATATGAACTATATGCAGGAACATTCTTCAAGTACATCATTAAAATGCACAATCGGTTGATAAACAATATTCATTAATCTCGGCATTTTTCTAACAGCTTCGAAAGTGTTACTGGCTCTATTTTCTTCTACGTCTTGCGCCCAAGGCATTGCTGCCGATGTTGAACCAGATTCTCGAACTTATCGGTCGAGTTCCTCCCACAAAAGCTCGATCGTAGTGAGAATTGGACTTTGCGGCCATTTCGTAACAACAATTTTCCCCTCTGTACTCCAGTTGCTCTAAATACTCATGGCATATCTTAGGAATGTGCTTTGAATCATCACCGTGCTGGACCACAAAGTTTTCACCGATTATTCGTGTTCCAGATTAAATGACATTCTTCTCCAAAATCTATTGTGATCAAACGCCCACAGAGATAATGCTAAAACAACCCCAAATCATGACCGATTCCTCTCCATGTTTTGTTGTTGGTGCAATACGGGATTCAAGTGTTCGTTCCTTTTTCGAGCTTCAGAGAAATGTTCTTCTGTTTGAATGAAAGATGAGAAATTTAGGCTACTTCACACCAGAGCATTTTCTTCCAATCGTCCAGCGTCCAGTCTATCCCTCTCGCCTATGCTGATCGTTTTGCTTTGTTTTCTTTGCGTAATAACGGTTTTCGCATAGCAATTCTTCCGTATAAACCAGCTTGGCATAAACGCCTCTTCAATATGGTGACGCCAACTGGTTTTGGGCGTGAAATATTCATTTGGGCACCAATTTCTGCCGCTGCTTTTCGTCTATTTCGTTTGCTTGTGATTATAATTGCCCCATCTTCGGCCGATGTTGCTAGTTTTGATCGTCCGGATCGCTGTTTATTGAATACACTGCCACGTGTTTGATACACTCTAACATTATAACCCACTGTTTTACGGTTTAATATCAGTAATTTAGCAATTTCTCGGTTACCCATATCGATGTTGTGGTATGCCACTATTCGAGCACGCGTTTTCACGCGGTTAATTCCTTTCTTGCCGACATTACTTTAACGTTACCCGCTGTTTTAAAATGATGCACAAACTCTTCACCATTCACTGCTTGCAATACAAAAGCTGAATGCAAACTAAATTTTTCATTATATTGAAATGCATGTGTCGTCTATTATCATATTATATGACCGTGGTGACAAACATTTCCGGTCTCTATTTAATCCGTGTACCTGAACGTGCCTAGATTGCCAACGAGTCATTTCCGATGTCTTAATTTCAATCAGCTCACTACGTACACACAGAAAATTACAGAGGAATTATAAGCTATCTCGTATTTACAGTTTAATAATGCAAATATTTTCATAGCGATAAAATATCGTGTATTTGAATGATTATTTTATAATGCAGTTGTGTAAACATTTATGACTGGTGGTGTACATATTTCTATCTTGGAATTACACATGATGTTTGCTGCAGAATTCCTGGTAATTAAGTAACCGAAAAAGATATTAAAGTATTCTTAGTAGATACATTTTTTACTAACAATTCTTCTTCTCCATTAAACTCTTTTCTATATTGTTTGCGCACATGATATAGGAAATTCCTAACATTCGAAATATTATACAAAAACTATCTGTCTTTTAAATTACGGTCCGTGACCAAATTACTTGGAAGACTCAATACCTGATAGCTTTGCCACATGGCTACAAAATATAAAGACCCAGATCCGTCTACGCTAATCATTAAGGTTCGACAAACGAGTGCATGATTGTGGAAACCGGACTGATCCTCTCCCTCTTCCGAATTTTAATATCGCGCGTTTCACGGAAGTGCGGTCAAGCGATGGAGTAACAGCGTCAGTCCGGTTTACACTACTTAATGATACTTTATCAGGCACTCGTTTATCGAACCATACTAATCACGGTCTGAACCATTACTCGTAGCGTGTATTTTACAGCTTGAAAAACCGTGGACTCTGTAAGTCGTTCGCCAAGTCGTCTGCAGACAAATTGCCATCACTGCTCTAACGCACAGTAGAAACTTCCGTTACTATAGGGAACCTGTTAAATGATGCAAACATTAATTTCATAAAAAGTGGTGTTCTAGGTACCCTTTCCAATTCTCGCTGGTGAAATATTGATATTCTCTTGCAAAATTAATACGAGAAGTATTCGTACAGTCGACGCCTGACAGTTCTAATCGAAACTTCTACCGCCTTTTCCATCTAAAGTCTTTTCAATTGCTTTACCGAATCTATTACTTACAAGTTGGCGAACAATTTCACGGTCGGATCTCCGTGACGCTTTTCTTTACGACCACGTTTTCTCCGCCTGCGTGCAGGGGTGTTGTCTCCTTCATTTACTTTTTTCTCGCCACATGGGATACAGGATTAGGATATACTTTCTGTAGTTTGCAATTTCCCATTGTGGCAGGTTTTTGTTCTTAGGTTAAATCTGTACACGATATTTGTTTTTATTAAGAAGCCAAAATGAAATTGTTGGTAATACTAAATAATTACATCAAACAAGGTAAATAGAATAATAATTTTTACCTTCACAATGACGATAATTAAACAATAAAAAATACTGTATAACTCAGTTTTTATGCGATTATGACGAAAATACTAAAAAGAAAGAGGAGAGGTGTCGTAAGACACCCGACAAGAGCGAAGCTCTTCACGCATTTGATGCTTATTTGAATAAAAGGTAAATTTCTATCATCGAATAAACAATGTATAAAGAAAAAGGAAAAGTATTTAATTTGGAAACCCACGGCAAATAAGTTGAAGTTGAATTTGAAGTAAATTCGGGTCCGAATAATAAAAGCGCCATCTGATGGGGGAGACGCAAATACGGCGTATTTCACAGTTACTCCTGCGATGAATATGTGTGTATGTGTGGGAGAGAAAGAACTAATGAAAGAAAAAGATAAAAGCGTCTAGTGACGACTTCAAGCGTCTCACTGTTTCCCAGTTAACTCTCGCTGCAGAAACTCGCTCAAAGAGCTTCGCTCTAAAAAATCTAAACTGTATACTTGTTAAATGTTGCAGAAACAAGACAAAATGAGAATTTTTCGACGTAATTTATTTTTGGTACAACAAAATAATCGCTTAACAACTAGTTCTAGTCAAAACTTTAAATATCTTTACAATGAGCTGTAACTTCCAGGTGAAAGGATGCTTAATGAGCTTTTCCAAGTAATTTGACCAGGGACTGTATGTGTATGTACCTTCACATATTCAGTTTCCAATTACTTAATTCCGATATGTCGCTCGAAAACTATAATTTACCGTATGACCTTTTATTTCTTGGTTTTATTACTAAGTTTACGACGTGCTTGCACGAAGGCGTTTTTATAAACATTTACAGTTAGTAGCTTCACGTATCAACAATGAAACTAATAATTTGAAGAATTTTTTTAATTCTATATGCACTTACACATCGTATGGACACAAAACGAGGAAAATTCACAATTTAATTAAATTCATTCCATCAACGAATCAGTTTTTAAAGTGAATAACTGTTTGTGCAATCTATGGCATTCTTCCTTTTCAACTACTTAAGCGCAATAGTAGCCTATTCTCTTTCTACAATTATTTCGTTGATGTTGTTTGGATACTTTGTATGTTAGATGTTCTTTTCTAACATTTCTACCGAATCGATCCCATAATAACTTGAGTGGGTTAAAATCAAAGTTCCGGTGAGGTCTTTAAACTAACATCTTTTCCATAGTTAACTTTTCGATATTAACCGAATCTCCAATACACAAGGCGTTGTTGACGTTGTTTCTAACCACCCAAATATGTTGTAATCAAACAAATCTACCACTAGCCGCGATGATCTATCGTCTATCAATCCACCTCGTCCCTAGGGGGCACAAATTTATCTTGGTATAAGTCCTAATGAATTGGATGATGTTCTTAGTGCACGTCATAAATGTAAATCACGTCCCTACCTAAAAACGTTAAGAACAGTGAACACCCTTCGAACTTAACAAGTGAAAAAGATCTATGATTCCTTCCAAAGGATGGATAATGTAGTATAGTAATACTCCAATGGTTAATTACCATTAGAAAATTCATCATTTATTACAATTCAATATATATATATACAGCGTTGGCCATATGTATTAGACACCTCTGTGAAAATGCCGTATTATGAATACATTTATATTTACAGATAGATAGTACTCGGAAATACTTTCGATAAAACTCCTTAATGTAATTTTAACGAGGGTCGTGTGTACTTAAGCAGGTAGTTTTGAAGTAAGGGATCATTTTACAGTTTTGAGTATCACTTTATTTCCGACACGCTAACGAAAAGGAGTTTGTTGCGAAATTGTATTCATTCATTCAAGTGTGTATTTTTTATTATTAGTGTGTATACAGTAAAGTATAAAATAATGCCAAAAGTTCGTGAATTAACGGAAGTGCAGCGCGGCCAGATCCTTCTGCTCAGTTCGCAAGGGATGACACTGTCAGCGATCGCAAGACAAATGAAGTGTTCGCGATGTGCGGTTCGTACCACGCTAAAAGGTACGAGGAGACAAGATCATTCACTAATCGGCCTAAAAGTGGAAGAAAACGCCTAACAACTGCAAGAGAAGATCGAATTTTAGAGAGAACAGCCATACGGAATCGGACAAAAATGTCGAAAGATCTCGCCAGCGAATTAGCCCTGCGTCATGGAATTGATATTTCTGCACGGACAGTTAGGAGAAGGCTTGTGGCAGTTGGTTTACGTGGATGTAGAGCTCGACGAAAACCATACTTAACTGCAGAACACAAGAAAAAGCGACTTCAGTGGGCTAGAAAATATAAAAATTGGTCCGTCGAAAACTGGGCCAAAGTATTATGGTCCGATGAATCTAATATAGAGGTATGTAAGAATAGATATTTATAATGTTAGTAAACGTAGATAAGTTAAATTACCGCTTAAAGTTTTTCAAAAAAGACAGCCAATTTAAAGTATATTTTATTACTTTATTTTCCAGCATTTCGGCCAACCTGGGGCGCAGTACATTCGACGACGACGAGGAGAGGCATATCACCCGGATTGTATAGTACCTACAGTAAAACACGGTGGAGGCAGTATTATGATTTGGGGGTGCATGTCTGCATCCGGCGTCGGCGAACTCTTCTTGTGCAAAGGTCGTATGAACAGTGGTGCTTATATTGATATGCTGGGGGAGGTATTGGAGCCGTCGGTATTAAAATTGTTTGATACAGATGTACCTGAATATTATTTTCAACAGGACAATGCGCCTTGCCATAAATCACGGCAAACAATGGGGTGGTTCAACGAAAATAACGTAGAGATTCTAGACTGGCCAGCTCAGTCTCCGGACCTCTCCCCGATTGAACATTTATGGAATATTTTAAAAACTAAGGTGGTAAAACATAAATGCAACAATAAAAACATTCTTAAACAAAGAATAATCGAGGAATGGTCAAAAATATCCAGTGAAATGTGCCATAACCTGGTAGCAAGTATGCCGAGAAGAGTGCGTGCTGTTATAAAAGCAGGTGGAGGTGCTACTAAATATTAAAATAAACTAACATTCTTTAATAAATTACTGACGAATACATTCCTGTTTGTGATTTTGATTTCATTTCTTGATTTTGTACTACGGGTAACAATAATTTAAAGTTTTTCGTACGTAGGACTAAGGTGTCTAATACATATGGCCAACGCTGTATATATATATATGCAGCTAATGTTGTGGTTATGGTCTTCAGTTGTCATATGGTTTCTTCTGGGGTTCTATTTACACCTTCTCGACACCACGCCCATCGCCTTTTGAGCATTTTATTACCCTACGGGTGTTAGCTTCTTATTTTAACTCCAGTCAGAGACGATTAATGGGAGAAACAAATGTCACTACGAATAAAATTATTAATTAATATCAAAAGCATCGGTTAATAGAGAGAAAAGCTTTGTTATCATTGAGACACATACACTTTTATATTACAAGAATTCATAAAAAATTACTGAAAATAATCAAGGATACATCGACATTCAATACAGGTTTCTATAACAGCGATATACCTCGATGAACTGGAGTCAAGGTGAATTAAAGTTTTCGTTGCGTGGACAACTTATAAATACAGCAGTTTAGTCCTGGTTTCCAAAAGAAATAAAAAGTTTGTTTGGTTAACGACGAAGAAAATTGATAAGATAGATAAGTCAACAAATAAGTCAATAAATATATTTGGAATAAAAGGGTTTTAAGAAGAAGTACCAGTGAATAAAAGAACCTCACCATACCGGAGAAGATAGAATCTAAGAAGGGGAAGAATCAATAGAAATTAAAGGTGCATCGAGAATAGAAGTTAAGAGAGGAGATATAGGAAGAACCATTATCGAAAAATAAATTACAGTCGCACACACACACACAACACTAGGTAATTATCTTGATTTTATGTTAAATATTTCTCAAAATGTATAAATATAATTTGTTATAATTTATGCTTTTTATATCATTAATTAAGAGGTAGGCCGGTGCAATTTTGTTTAAGAAATTTAACTAAATTCTCAGTACAATAAGTTAGTGAAGTAAATGAAGCTACGATTGTACGGGTACGTACTAAATACACCTGAGACCAAAAAAGATGTTTGCATCACCACCATCCATCGGGCCAGGAACATCAACTGATGACAAAGAAATCGTTTGGAGGTTTGATTGCAAACTTCTTTGATTCGATCTCATCGAATGTGTGGCGAGAACTTTAAGGAAGAATAACTTAACAAATCGTCCAGGACATCCACAATTACCGTGATGGTAGTTTTAAGGTAAAAGCAGAGAAATTCTCCCGACATGACTTATACGCTCGAAACAGTTCGAAAACGCAATTTTGACGCGAAATGCATCAAAAGTGCTTAAAAAGTTGAAAAACCGCCTAAAACCGATTGCAGACATAAACTGATCAGTGATCAGTTACTCTTCAAATTATTTTGCGCTTCGTCTAGGAAACAACTCAGAGCTTCCTCGGACAAAAAGTTAAGAAATCATCAATGTTGACCTCAACAGTTCTTTGGAATTTATTGGAACAGGATTCTTAGGATATGTAACAACCAAGAGAGTCAAGAAAAATGGCATTGTTCTCGAAATATGTATTTGGAGACCAACATTGGCGTAGTAATAGCATAAATCGATACATTTTTCTAGGGTTAATGTAACTACTTCCGTTATCAACCATTTTCAATTATCCTTCGACATTGTCGGTGCGTGCATATTTCTCATTCCAACCCCGATTCTAAATTTGATTTCACTCCGAGTTTTCCCCATTTAATAGCTTCATAAAACGAGAGGAAAGAACTATTCTCGACGATCATATAATAACTTTAAACTCGATTTTCTACCGTCGGCGCGGATTAGCGTTACAGCTGGCGCTCGCAACGATAATGGCGTCTAATAAGCAGTAAGTAGCGCAAATTCGCTGGCGTTTTCCTCCATTTGATAATAATACCCGATACCCCGGCTACGAGAACGACACAGATGCGATTTCGTCCGCCGCTAAACTCGTCCAGCTCCAAGGTGAATCGTGTTTTTCGACAATAAAACTAAAGGCCAGAGAGAAAGTCGGCGGCGCGCTTATTACCCCACTTTATGACTCATAACTGGGTTTTAAGCGAAATGCTCGAAAAATACGAACAAAATAAACAAGATATGTGCTTAGGTATGTATGGTACATCTATGTGCATACATAAAATCGAGCAGGATAGGTGTGCGCAGGTGAAATGTGCCATCTCTTTCCCTTTTATCTCTATGAAAAGCGAGGAATTCGAGAACGAGGATGAGAAGAGACGAGATTAAAAGGAATGCAAATTTTATGTACGAATGAGTTTGTGTACATTACGTAGATAATTAAAATGCGCTATATGCGGGAATCTGAAACCGAGGTACTGTAATAACTACAGCTTTACGTAAGGTGGCAGAGGAAGAATCGTAAATATTTCAGAAGGCGTTAGTATGGACCATTTTGAATTTTAGAAGTTCCAATCTTCACCGGATATAGTTACAGTTTAAAGCTTATTATTATTTGCCTAATCACAACTCTGATCATTCTAATATTGCCGCGCTTCAAGAAATTATTCACGCCATATTCATAGTGTTGAACCAGGGGTCTTTAAATCTTAAAATAAATGACCGATATTTCAACAAGGAGATCGAAGAAACAAATTGTGCAGATTTTTCAATTTACTGTCAAAGGAAGTTTGGAGAGCGATTCCTCATCCATGCTCCCAAAATGGTTGAATCCCATAAGAACCTCCAAAGCAGTCGACATAATTCAAGCACAAGGAATGTAAAAATAGTACACCTATCTTCCTGAAAGCAGAAGAGGTGGGAAACACCCCAAAACGCAAACCGGAATGGAACCAAGACGTATTAAAAAAAAAGAAAGATAATCCTTAAAATCAACAACAGTAAAATGGTCCGTTCGTCTTTCCCCCAAATGTCCAAAAATGTCTATTTCTCCGCAAATACATTTCTTAAAAGCAGTGATTTCAACATTTGCTCTTCTACCGATTCAATAGAAGAAGGTGATCGACCCTCGAACGATCAAGAATTCCAAATCTTCCGTAGGCTGTCAAAGTTTTCAGAATGACAAGAGTTATTAAAATTAAAAATACATTTATGGTGATTTATCGCAGTACGACTTACAATTTTCCGTTGGCTTTTAGATGTATGCTTCTAGAAAGGTTCGTCATATCAAGAAAATTCTGAATACATGAATACATACAGCAAAGAAGATGTACGAATTCTTATATTTGTTTCGTTTAAAGCAGTTTACCTCCTTAATAACATAATAAGGCAACGATTTTGCTCGTGTACGTCTCTTGGTTCATTAGAAATTACCAAAATTTAAAACCTAAATCCTTAAGAAGTTTCCAATCTTCCAGAGGATCGCCTAAATATGCAGTATGGCAAAAGATCTTAAAAATACATTTATGGCGACACTCAAGTTCTTACCTCAATCTTCTTGATTTGTCCGAAATTTCCAGATTTATTTGCTATCTAGCAAAGAGAGAAATCTAAAGACAACAACCGCCAATACGAAAGTCTCAATTAACAGTTACCCTCACCATCGATCACCGCCCAAGACATCCCAAAGGTCATCTTTGTTCTGGCTGCAAATGAAATACCATCAATTTGTTTAGGCATTAAGTCTAGTAGAGTAAACGAAATTCCTAGTATACATCTTAAATGTTACCGGTCAAAATTAATCTCTTTCACTGTGCAAAAACATTTTCCAGAAGCAACAGCTCCAGGTAATCTGTTCTATGTAAAACTTTCGTAACTATTTTAAGAGGCGTTAGGATGGAGAAGACTAACATACTCTACATGTAACGAGTCCAAACTACTTTTCTACTTCTTATGGTTCTTGGTTCAATTGCAGTGTAATGTCTTCATTGCTTATCCTGTCCAATCGCGTCCTTCCGGCTCAGTTGTTTCTGCGTCGCCGCACTATCGTGCTTCTCCATGTTCACCCAAAATTCATATATTCCATATAATAGTCTTGACACTGTTACTTTATTGTATACTTGGAGTTTTCCTTGAGTTCCAATCTCTTTCTTGCCAAAAATAGTATTGTTTAAAGCATAATATATTCTAATTAATTTTATTACTTATTGTGAAGGACAAAATTATCCATCCCCTTATGCTGGGCCAGTTTGGTCAATACTCCCGCGAACGCAATCACTTTATTTAACATAAAATTTGAATTTTACAGTAAATCTACAGATAATTGAAAGAAGTCATCCCATTTTCTTGTACTTAGTTCGTATGTCTAGCAATTTTACCAATAAATGTAAAAAGTTTATTCTTTTATATTTTCGTTGCTAGCTGTTAAAATAGCTGCGACATTCCTCTACTAAACCTCCTTTTATGTGGAGTAAGGTTAAAGCAAGGCTTCCGATATCAGGTTACGACGCTCGAGAAACAAAATACGTACGTTTACTTTGAAGAAGTAATCTCATATCGGCTTTTATATAGATTCCCATATCCTATTACAGATGTTCTTGTACTTACGCGTTGTCTTTTGAATGTGTCACGTTTACTTTTAAATTGATATATACAGCGCTTTTCACAACTTATGTATAAAATTAAAACCAAAAGAAAGTTCAAACAAAAAAAAAAATTAAAAGAGGAAAGACTTTCCAACTATAACAGGAAAATCGTAATTTATCAGATTAGTATGAAAATTTCGCATTGAATATATTGGGTACCCCTGAACTCCTATTTAGATGTAGAAACATAAACGCTAGTACTGGTTTCAAGTGTGATATTGCAATAACACCCATCGAACGCATAGTTCATTCAATGTAGAGTATTTTAAGTTATTATCAAGTCGCATGTCGCACGTTAAATAACTCACAATGTTTACTGTTTAGAGAAAAAACGCTAGTAAAACTCGGGTCATATGTATTTAGCAGGTTCAAGTGGACTTAAAAACGGCGTTTTTGTTCTCGAATCGTTCCAACCTATCTGACCGTACTACAGAGCGATCGCATGCTTAATAAGGGCGTACCCAATGTGTAGAATGATGACGTTTAAATAGAATAGGCGATATCAATTTGTTTTCTTTTACATTTATCGACTTGCTCTTACCTCATATAATCTTAAGAACGAATTTGACGCATATCTTATGAAAAATTCTGGCCAAATAGAAGAAAGTTCATAACGTATAAAACAAAATATTTTCCTACTATCACAGGAAAGCCGAAACGAATTTTTGAAATTTCGGAAGAAATTTATGTTCACATACATACATATATACATAACAATATAACGGGTCTTAAAGGCCCAGGGCTTGTTCGGGGCCACCGAACCCTATACCTTATTGCTCCTGGCCCGTTCAGTAGCATTTTTTTACATTTCGCAGCATATTAGAAATAAGAGACACATGTTAGCATTCAGTCACAAGGCGAGCTATTTTCATATGTACATATACACAAACGAAGGCGCCTGTTTATTGTTTAGACACATAAATCTAAACGCTAGTAAAATTAGGTCAATATGTGAAAGAAAGTCAAGTACGTTTGAATACGATATGTTTCATCATTCACTCCTATAAAGTTGGTCACCAATAAATCAGATAAATAAATGTGACGCATTACTAGTGAAAAGCCTTGTGTGTATTTCATACTTAGTATTGCTAATTACTCCGCTTGAATAAAAATTCATGCTTCAATTTTATTTTGTATTCTGTTACGAGCACCCTAAATCAATAATTTTCATTAATGCTTGAACCAATTTCGTGGGGCTAAGACAATGTCTGTCAAGGCTTGAAGACTAAGAAACTAAGAATCGTTGGTAATTGTTCACCATCTGGCATTTAGATGCTTCCGATCTCTTATGCTTCTTCCTAATGATGTGATTCATCACCCACCGCACTTATAATCTATTTCGTCAAGTCGGTGAAACTTACAACCTTGTTAACGGGAATATTTCAACCTCCTCTGGCCGCAGGAACTGAGATGCAACGTATTTAAGTCTTACCGCTGCAGTGCTTCATATTATGAACCACTAAAATGTATGTCCAAATATGTTGCTGGTTCATACAATAGACCACCTCTTTTAATATTCATCACTACAGTATCTACAATACGGATCCATTGCTGATCATCGGCTTTAATCTACGTATTAGACAGTATTCTGACTATATGTAGGTCATTAGCGTGTTTTTCTGAATTTTCAGTGACTTATCGTATGAATAAAGGAATTTGAGGCGTTCTTCTTTCTCTTTCAAACATATCTAAATTGGTGCTCCTGCTCATTGTACAAGCTGTGGTTAGTAAGCGCATACACGATTAATAAATAGTGTTTCGTTTTGATCTGACATACATAGTGTTATTAATTTGGGAGCACTACGATTTCACTAGTGCAAAAAAATTAATGAACTTTGAAATTTCGGAAAATGTTAAACCATTAAACCATTAAATAAAAAGAAGACAAAACAATTGTGGTTCTAGTGGCTTCTTTTCTTTTTCTGGATGAAATATTGGTATTCACGGAGGACATGTTGCAAAGTTTTCTTTTCTTCACAACAGGTCCCACAAATATAATCTTTCATTATCTCTATGAAATACGCTGCAGGAAGGAAATGCCACTAGGCAGGCCAGGAGCGGTACGGTATACGCGCGTATACGGCTCGGTGGTTTCGGACCCTTACACCGAAAGGTAGAATGGGTAAAAGATTATATGTATATATATATATATATATATATATATATATATATATATATTCCTATGATGTGGAGTCCACTGTCGTCCCAAACTGGTTCCTGCTCATTCGTAGGAATTGTCTTGTTATCTGAAGGTTTTGCAATGAACATACGAGACCGATTTCTCTCGATCCAATCCTCCAGGATTCGACATGCTATTCTTCGGCGAGTTCCTCATCACAGTACTTACGGTTTGGAAGAGAATCCCAAATGCTGGTATAAGCACTACAAGCTTCCTCATTGCTCCTCCCTTTGCCAGAAGCTTCGCACCTTTATTTACTTGTATGCAACGGTGTCCTAGTACCAATCATAAATTCATTCGATTGTATTCTGCAAACCACGCCATCTTTGCATTCCTGGACAGTCTTGGCATCTTACTAATACTACTCAAAAAGAAAAATAGTGCTAAGTAACAAACTTAGACAATTCAACAAAAATTATCGCAATATATTTCTAAAACAGTGGACAGTTGGACAGTGCCCAATTTATCAGGTTCGCCCTGGGGAGGAAAAAATTATCCTCAAAATAATCGAGTACGGCAATAAAAATCACTCCGCTACGATAATCCGCTTTATTACAAATTCCTTCGCAAAAATTAACGAGACAACTCGACATTAATTTAATTCCCGTCCGAAATTAATCGCGTATTATTCGAGCACCCTTTCCGCGCCGACTTTTCGCTACTTCGCTCGACTTCTCGTCTTTATCGTAAATAATAAATTCCGGCTTTCTTAGCGTCGCGGTCGCGCGATACAATAGATTTTTAATTGCGTTTAACTTTCATTGCCGTTTGAATAATTAACGATTTCGCCCGGAACGATTTCCACCGCGAGTTTTATGCGCGACCCCCGACATTTTCACCGGGCCCAGAAGAGGGGGCGCGAAATGGGAATGTCGGAATTTATAATCGAAACACGTAGGGAATTTACTATCGCGAAAGGAAAGACATCACCGCCGCTGCCACCATAACCGCCGTTAAATGAGTTATGGAAGATATACGACCGGTTTCTTACTTTCGGGTACGACTGATAACCTTTTACGGGGAAGGTATCGAATTTAATCGGGTGCAAATGCCCCTTACGTTTTATGTTTTAATTAACCGCATCTAAAAGTGAGTGTTAGAAGACGGTAAATTTCAATGACGTTGAGATAGAAACCGAGAGATACGAGATATGTAAATAAAGTAATGAGACTGGTAGCGTAGTGTTCGATCAGGTTACACTAACGATGCGAAACTCGGAGGGGAGACAGGCGAAAGTGTGATATGTCATCAGTACGAGTTGGAACTCGCTATAGTCACGTTGTTTGCCCATAGTGATTGTTTTAGTGAAGCAGGTTTTTCTTGTGAGGTCTGACAATGAGTGACACGAATTTCGAGCAACGCTGAGCGATCAGCTCTTGCTTCAGAGTAGGACACAAAGAAGGACTTCGAAAAAAGAGTCATATAGGACGTCAAAAAGAATTGCATGAGGAAAATCTGCTCAGAAATGGTTCCGAGAAATCTTACGCAGGTCCAAATGGACATTGGACTTGTTCCTCAAGTGCGACGACTTTTTGGAATCGTTTAATTGATGATCCCCATATTCTAGAACGTGTCATTAGCGGTGACGAGAGTTGGGTGCTTGAGTACGACCGGGAAATCAAGCGCCAGAGCATGGAATGAGACACTCCAAGCTCCATAAGGCCGAAAAATGCATGAATGAGGAAGTCAAAGATCAAAAGCATGCTGATTTGCTTTTTGATAACCGGATAATCCTTCACAAAAAGTTTGTGCCTCCAGGCCAAGTGTTTAATCAACATTTTTAACCGAAAGGTTCTTGAAAGACTTCGGAAAAGTCAAAATGAATTTTGTGTTGCTTCAGGACAATGCGGTTTGTCACACAGCAATTCCAGTAAACCGTCTTTTGGCCAGTAAGAACATGCCTGTGGCTCATCAGCCTCCTTATTCGACCGACTTGGGTCCTTGTGATTTCTTCCTCTTCCCGACATTGAAGCAATACCTCACGGGTCGTCACAAAGTGGTCAATCGGCGGAAAAAAGTCCAATAAATAATGGTTCAAATTTACGATTGATTTTCATTGAATTTGGTTCTACATACACCGAATAACTAAACTAAACTAAAAATGGCAGACACAGGATGAGTTAAAATGGGTTATTTTTAATGCCAAACATAGAGGAATCTATGTTGACAAAAACAGGGTTATTGTTGCTGTAATTAACGACTGATTTTTAATAACAAAGCAAATAGAAATGGTTAAATTAAGTTCGGGAAGCTAGTATTGGATTAGTACACATTAAATTTTGCTGAAAATTTGTCTATATATGTTTTTAATTACTGCTATAAACCTGTAATTATGAGTTCATCCCTAATGCGTAAAAATTATTACATTTTCAACAAAATCTAGTTAGCGACGGTTACCGCCGATCTGTGGGTGACCAATAAGGTATTATTAAGGTAATCACATAGCTTTCAGCTGGTCAAAGTGCCGCGTTTGGAATTAACCCCAAAAATAGATGCGCATGCACGAACCAAGTAATTAAGAAGAATTTTGTTATGTTTCACAAATCCCACGATATGTTGAGTAACCCTTGGTCTAGACTTCTGAGAAAAAGTTTCGACTACCTGCAACTATGAATCAAAATTCTTCGAGTAAAGCGGTTACCTAGTAGGTCCAAAGCTCTAATCTCTCCAGTTTTACAACAGGAAATGCTAGGGGCTCATAGACGAATTACATAACAGCGGCTGCATGAACGAAATACAAAAACAGATACGGTAAAGAAGACGATCAATGAAAAATCACTAGATGATGGAAAAGGAAATAAGGAAGGAGACAGGATGCATAAAATTATAAGGAGCCTAGCAACCACTGGTAGAAATGCAAAAACTATTAAGACCTCGAAACAACGACTGGATGGATAAACGGATAACGACAGAAGGCAGGAAAATGAACTGGTAACAAAAAGATATATGACAACGGGATTAAGTAAAAACCAAGGTAGAAATTAGGACATTTTAACAAAAAACTTAAAAATAGCTACATGGAATATTAGAAGTATTAATGGGAAACAAATTGAACTCATACAAGAATTCGAAACAGCAGGACTAGACTTCCTCACAATAACAGAACTGAAGAAGAAAGGACAACGGGCAATAGTCTTAGAAAATGGTCATATGCTATTATTTAACGGACTAAAGCCAGAACAAAGAGCTGCGTGAGGAGTCGGATGTATCATCACAAAGGAGTTAGTAAAAAATGTAATTGAATGGGAATTCATATCAGAAAGAATTTTAATAATGAAATTAGACATTAAAGATATTACGAACATAACAGTGATAAGTGTGTACGCACCAAACGAAGACGAAATCATAAATAAGAAGGATGCCTTTTGAGACCTAAATGTGAGAATCTTGATAATGGGGGATTTTAACAGCATAGTTGGGACAGGAAAAGGCACGATAGATGTATTAGGAAAGCATGGGGAAGAGCTAAAAGGAAATAAGAATGAGGAATTAATACTAAATTGCTGCATCGAAAACAACATGATTATAAAGAACTCCTTCTACAAACATAAAGATATACACAAATTTACAAGAGAAATAATGAATAATGAATAATGAATGAAGAGGAAACAACACCTAACAACAATGCGGAAGATGAAAGAATTAACATCAACGAAGTCAGACAGGCAATACAATACCTGAAAATAAGGGAAATTCGCCGGGCATGACAAAATAACAACAGAAATGCTGAAAAATCTAGGGCCAGAAGGCCTAGAACTGTTAACAGAAATCTTCATAAGGGCATGGTATGTAGGTAAAATGCCGAAGGACCGGGAAATTGATATCATTTTGCCAATATACAAGAGGGGGGATAAAAGAGACTATGCGAATTACAGGTGAATCACACTGCTCGGTACAGTATCCAAAACGTACGAATCGATACTAAACAAAAAATTACTAGATGTAGTAGAAGAGAATCTGGTATAACTCCAACGCAGATTTCGGAAAGGGCGATCAACCCAAGACCATGTTTTTACAGTAAACCAGCTCATAGAAAAAGCAACGAAAATGAAATCAAAGATATATGCAGCTTACCTGGACCTCGAGAAAGTTTTTGATCATATATCACAAAAAGAAGAGAGAATGGAGAAAAATTATGGAGAAAAGAAAAATACAAGTACGGAAAAGGGGCGCCTCAATTCGGACATGTTTGAAATTCATGATTGATTAAGGCAAGGATGGGTATTGAGCCCCACGTTGTTCCTGCTTATCATGGATGATGTTATAAGGGCTGCGAACCAACAAGAATATCGGAGTGTGCATTTGCTGACGATTTGGATATATTTCTGGATCAAGAAAAAGAACTTACTAACTGAACAAGTAAAGAATGAAAATAAATTCAAACAAAACAAAATTGATGAGCATTGGAGACAACATAAAAGAATTAAACATAGAACTGGACAATGAGAGACTTGAGCAAGTAGAAGTATACAGATACCAAGGAGTAAAAATAGAAAAGGAGGGAAGTACAGAAGAAGAAATTAATGAAAGACGAACCAATGCATCACACATGTACCATGGCCTGAGCGATGGAGCGATCATTAACAAGATTCAAAGGAAACGAAGATGACACTATACAAAACTATCTTTAGACCAATGACTTATGGAAGCGAAAGTTGGGTCCTAACACAATAACTGAGTAGTAGATTAAACGCCATGGACATGACATACCTGAGAAAAGCGAACGATACGATACGAGACAAAATCAGGAGCAGTACAGTCAGAGAAGAACTGAAAGTGGAAGCAGTCGAGAAGGTAATCGAAAACAATCAACTCAAATGGTTCGGAGATATCTGTAGGATGAACGATAACAGACATGTGAAACAAATATGGGAAACAAAAGTACCAAACAGAAAAAACGTGGAACGACGTACTAACAGACATTCTCAAGAAAATGAATGTGACATGGGGAGAAGCAACGAAAATGACTCTAAACAAAAAGGAATGGACAACATTTATACACACAGTAAATTAAAATGAGATGCAATATACATATATCTTACACCATTACGGTAGATCACAATTTTCTTCTCGAATATAATTTCAATTTATTGGAACCACAAATTAAATATGCACACGGAATAACGTACTTCTACGCCCACCATTCTCCACACGCAATATTACGAATTAACATCCCCCTCGACATCTCCTTATCGTCGATTCATCTCGTCTTTCGCATTCAATCCGCCGCCATTTCATTATTCCACTTTCGTCTTCCATTGTGCTTCGCCGTTCGCGTATCTCTCGTCATTACCGGTACCGGGGACAAAACGAACATCACTTTCGAATCGGACGCTCGGTTTAATTCAGACAAACGGTTCTCTTCGATAGCGACGACGGAAGGACCAGAAGGAGGAGAACAGTTCGGATATCGCGTCGCGTCATCGTCTCGAATTTTGACCCGACGATGTCCCTGGTCGCCCACTCGACGTTCTTGTCCGAGACACGAGACGTCGTCTCAGCTATGTGGGTTCTATCAGGGACGAATAGAGACGTAATTATCTTGTAAGTTGCCGACATTAATAATGATGTAAGCGGTAGTGGTATCTATTGAACGATAGGGCTCCAGAGGACGTAATTCTGTTTGTTTTGCGACCAAGGCGAGTATATCGAATTAGATGCGGTTGGAATGGGTTATTGATTGATTCATTTACTCGTGTTAATCGTAAACTTTTTGGTTTAATAAACATGCAGCGGTAGGATTTCCGGTGTTGGTTGCATCGCAGCGGAAATATACGCACGAAACACGTATTTCGACGACTTTGTTGTCATCTTCAGTTATAAATCTCGAGAAATAAGTGTCGTATAAGAACTTCGACGGGGTATCACATGAACACAATATTGATGTATAAATCAACTGTGACAATTTGTTCTCACTCAAGGTGACAATTTAGTTGTCGGAATATTTGTTTGGAGGTCTTTAAATTAATGAACGGAGAAAATCGGCAGCTTTTATTCTTACGATCCGACTTTCCACTAAAAACCCCGAAAACGGTTGATATTCTAGGCAAGCAGAAGACAAGACGGATGTCCAAAAGTTTTAAGAGCTAAAATGATTCATCCTTTCATATTCGACTAATTTGATTAACATTCCTGCGAACACAATGGACTTACAACGCAATTATGATGCTAAATCAGTTGTCGAAATTCCTGTTTTCGGTCCTCTAAATCCCGTGAGTCTCGAGGTTATGTTGTTTATACTCGTACTAATATTGTATCTTATAATTGCTTAGTTGATATGTGTATCTGTGGTTGTACAATCGGGCGTTTCGCCTCCTTCTCGATGATTTTCATTTAATTCGCAATAATTAATCGCTTCGAATGCAAAGCTATGCATTAATCTTTTGGGAAATGCCAAGGATAAGGTTGAAATAAATCAAAAATCAGGTATCTACGAAATCGGTTGTCAGGAATGTGGCACAAAATACATTGGGCAAACTAGGCGATCAATCGTACACGATACAAGGATCACATTGCTTATTTTCGGTTCAACAGGCCCGAAAAATCAAGTGTGACCCGACATATTTTGGACAAAAACACGCCATGCCAAAAGTTTAAAATTAATCAAGGCGGTAGAAAATAACAGGGAACTAGATAGCTACGAAAGTATGTACATATTTATAAGAATAGAGAGAGAATTATGAATGCAGATGGAGGACCTATTCCAAATTCCAAATTGTACGAGCTAGTGAATTAAATTTAGATTTGTGTAAGTTCATTCAACCGTATTGAAAAGCTCCAAAGAGCATGGCATTTAGGTTAGAATTAGTATAAATACACGCTCCCCATAATGGGAGTTCAGTGTCAACAGTGTTTTGGTGTGTTTCACACGTTCACTGTCTAATGTTCATTGTGCAGTGCTTTAATATTGAACAGTGTTCGTCTTGGGCATTAGCCGGATTCGCTAGTGATACTGATTCCCCAGTATCCTACTGAATATGGCAACTTAGTTGCCGAAATACATATCTGGATTTTTTCCGAAAGGTGTGGTAAGAGTAATTTTATTTATTTTATGTAAACCCCTCGGTGATGACCCGATTCAATGTGTTTTCCTGAGTTTTTGTGAACTTAGTTTCCTGTTTCATTAGAAATAATTTAAAAGGCCAAACAAATTGTTGCCCTTCCCTTTGAATGAAAATATTTGCGTGTTTTGTTCTTGTCTTAATGGTGCCCCGCTTTTAATAACCCCGGTTAAAAGATTATTTCGGGACTGTGATTTGCTGGTCGAATTTGACTTGAAACCCCCTCTTTATATTAGCCAAATACTCTGTAGTTTTCATCACTATATTTCTGCAAAACTGGTTTTCAATACCTTAGGCAATAATTTCCGTAATTTTTGCAAGAACTGTTTAGGTGAATAATAATCAATAATGGATATTTAATTATCCAATGCTTGAATAATGTTCCTTGACGCAGCAGCCTCCTACATTTATTACAAGAACAATTCCCTTTGCGACGAAGAACATAAATAATTCTTTAGCAAATAGGATTTTTGCTTGGATCAGAGTTTCTCACACTTTAAAGATCGATATAATCCTTTTAATACTACTTCTTTCCTCCTCAAAAGTATAAATGCATGAAATTTTAACCAAAAAATGGTGTTGTTATACAAGGGATTAATTCCCCGCGGGGAGTACAGCCAGGAACGGGAACAGCGGGTACGGGTCCCGCCCCTATACTTTCACATCCGGTTGCCGCGTACCAATCCATTCTGTAATTGTACGTGATGTAGTGGGCATCTAGGTAACAGTCACTGTTACATGTTTATTCACAATGAATATAGGCACTCAACTTTGAATGACTACATACTACATACGCTACAAACTGGACCAGGATGTCTAGCAATTGAAACCTGGCCCGTCGGTATAAGTAATTCAGCTCTTTAACCACTAGACGATGGCAATAATCCTCCCAAAAATCGCCTGAAGCAAAAATTCTTTGCATATAATTTGTCATACTAATCTACCTCAATGTTCGGACGAATGGATGACCTACGAGGAACACTTGGAAAGATTTGTGGAACGCCAGGATTTCCCCGAAGATGCTTTAAATAACGCTAGTTTAGACAGATAACTTTTAATGATGACTCACCGCTTGGCCACAAATATATTAGATTATTTGCAATAATAATTTTCCTTTAGATCAATAACCTATCACATGTACGATAATCTTTTAGTCGTAGCAGTCCGAAGTTTTTGCAGAAGCCGTACCAATTAAGAACGTTAATCAGTAATAATATACATATCTGCTAGTTTTTAGACCTAGAACACATGAACTGCCTAAAATGTAATTTTTCTTCCCCATTAGAATAAAAGAAGTTCTTTTTGCGGTGAAAGAGCAGCGCAGGCTCGATTCAAGAATTGGAATTTGTGCAGTTTAAGTGCGCTCTTCTAGGAAAGGCTGATTGTAATTTGTGCAGTTCGTGTATTGCATTAACTGATCCTCCTAATTCTTTGCTTATAGTCTTATTATTAGTATTAAAATTTGCGCAGTTCGAGTGCGCCCTTCCAGGAAAATTTGCTTTTTATTTGCGCAGTTCGTATGTTGCATTCATTGACCTTCCTCATTTTGAATGCGTCCTTTATGCCCAGTGGTTTCCCAAACCTTTCACAGAGACAAGATTATTGAGGTTAATAACCTTTACTGATTACCCACCATCGCCTCAATAAGTTTTTACATGGGGTAGTTTTCAAAATTTTTACGGCAACCATTCTCGTTTAAATCAATAAATTCAGTTCACAATTTATCACATGTCCAATGCTTTTAGACGCAGTAATTCTCAAACATCTAGCAAATCCCAACTTAACCGAATAATCTCTATTGAGTTTCTAAACACAATGGTTTCTAATCTTCTAGCACACAGAACCTCCTCTCAAATGAATAACCTTCACCGGTTACCCACTACTTAACCACCAGTATGCTTCTGAACGCAGTAGTACTATGTATGTAGTTGTAAAAATAATATGTTAGGTTCTTAAACGCTATTACTTCCAAACTTTTGGCAAAAACAACTCCCTTCTAGATTAATAACTTTGGTCGGTGACCCATCAGTTGACCAATCAACCGTTAAACGTTGCAGTTTCCTAAGTTTTTGCAAAAAATGACCCAACTCGAAGAACAAGCTTTATTAAATTAACAGTCGACCGGAGGTTGATATATTGAGCGGTATTCAAGGAGTGGAGTTACCGCACCTGCTCCCTGACAGCTAGTTTATGGGATTTGACGCTTTTGACAGTTAGGTTGTGGGATTCGACGCTTTTGACAGCTAAATTGTGAGATTTGACACTTTTGGCAGCGACACCTGGAGGCGTTTTACGTTTGAAGACATTTATAAGTAGGCAGGAGTAATTTTGGTTTATTAATTTGGCATATTAATCATCGAGGAAGGTCCGATGCTTCTCGGGGAACAATCAATACACAATATACGTCAACCTTGCTATTATAATAATGGTTTTACCAACAGATTTTTGCACTATTGCAATTATTCCAGATGTCGTTTTTATTCTGTTCTGTATTTTCCCGATCTACGACGCCTTAAGAAAGCGTACCTCTAACGGACTACCACGCTACGACGTACAAAGGAGTCCCATTATGCAAGACAATAATCGATATTGGGCGAACTCTACAAAGGGTATACTGCTTCGAACATCCAGAAAATACATAATCAAAAAACGGCAGCTTCAATAATTTTGGCCGCAGAAAAATGCGTTAATAAAATAATGACAAATAAATCGAAATTACTTCTGCCAACCGACGAATGTCGTTAAACGTAAAACATCCCCAACAAGTGCCGCTGTCAAAAAAGTCGGATCCTAGAATTGAGCTAACAGGGAATAGGTACGGAAAAACTCATTAAATACGGAATCCCTAGATGTCGGTGAATACCATCATCCAGTCTCGGACTGAAAGAATAAACACGAAACAATCGACAACTCGTCACAACTCAACTACTTCGGCAATTAAAACAACGTATATACGAAGAAGACGAGGTCGGAAATTGAAATAGTTTGCGCACCACTGCTTTGGATCCATAGCATTTATTCGTAGGTCAGCACATTTTCCTCGTTTCCTCGTACACGACAAGTGTTGATCATTTAACATTCAAAAGAACAAATTTACATATCCTTTCTTATATCAAACTTTACTTTCAAGCAAATTTTATCGTAGATATGTGTTTCACGAGCAATACGGCTTTTGCATTCGCATTTCGTCCGAGTGCCACTTCTCGGACGGGGCCCTTTTCAATTCGAAAACGATTCAGCGTCCGCGATTCGACTGTCCGTGACGTCAAGTGCTTTATTAATGAACGATGATCTCGGTAAAATTTCATGCTCTTTTCGCGAGCGCACATATCGGCAATCCGATTAGTCGCCATGATAACATGAATACTGCGAATGAAATATTTACCGAAACGACCGACCCTTTTTGGATCCATTCGACGTTTCTCCACGTCCCGACCGATACCCTTTTCTAATAACGATATCAGGATCGGGAGAGGTTATTTTGACTTGTTGTCGAAAAATGTCCATTTCGGGGATTTCGATGCGAGAATTGGGTTAAATCCATAAACTATGCGCGAATGAATTGTTAATGCCGTCGAAAAATGAGTCTAATTTCGAGAAGATGTATTTTAGAGCTCGCTTTTAATCGATTCCAAACGTATAAATTTTGAAAATGACCATTTCATGAAGTGTAGTGATTAGATAATTTGTTTCGGATTACGCTACAACCAAAATGTTTCAGAGCTCAAAACAGGTAATTAATATTTAGGGGAGAGTAACCCAAACTGGGACAGTATCCTGAGATGAGACACGTCTGTAAATAAAAAGTTTACCATTACAGCGCCATCCAAATATTTATCAGTTAACTCCTTAAAGTAAGAATCCACACCTGTAAAATTGATCCATTTCAAATACCTACAACGCGTTAGGCAGAGGATTTGCTAATTCTCATAATAAAATTGAAATTTTTTCAAGGTTACAAAAGTGGAGGTTAGATAAAAAACCTATGTTATGTTAAACTATCCAAAACAGTCAGTGACAGCGGTCATTATAATGTAGTTTGCCATAAGTTTGCTTTACATTCTGTCTGTTGAATTTTATAAGTTAAGCAACATTTCCTTTCTATCTGGCTATTACAGATGCCCCAAATGGATTGCTATCGTAAGAAAAAAACAGATCTTGGAAAATAATCGCGTCACGACACGTTAAAAGCTATACAAAACGTTCGAAACAATGAGTTATCAGTTCCACAAGCTGCAGAAAAGTATAATGTCCCCAAGAGTACATTGCAAAGTTGCAGACAAAAATAAAGTTGTGTCAGAAAATGAGAAATATCTTGGACGATTTATGCAGGTCTTTTTAGGAACAAGAAAACAAGATTCTGGAATACGAAAAGCAGCTTTTTGGGATCATTTGCCGAAAACTTATTCGATTGGTAATTGATTTTGGCAATGCAAATTATTATTATTTATTTAAATTCAATAAAGACAACAGAATGGCTTCTAGGAAATGAATATACGGGTATTTATACAGACAAAGAAAAATTCCCGAGAAAACCCGAAGCAACTTTATATACCAGAGGTATGGGCTTTAATCAGAATGCAGTCCGTTTTTTCCCAAAAATCTTGAAGGTATTTATGTGAAATACAAACTTACTCCAGATCGAATATGGAATATCTATGAAATCGGCGTAACAACCGTCCAAAAATTGCCAAAAATTCTTGCTCAAAATGGTAAGGTCAGGTGGGTGGACTGACGAGTGCCGAAGTAGGAGTAAATGTTAGTATTGTCAGTTCTATCAGGGCAAGCGGACATTTTTGGCATCTGCCTTTATTTCTTCCAGAAGAAAAATAAATCCTGAACCGATGGACAATGCACCTAATGGCCCAGCTTTCGCACAAGATAAACGTTGGATAGATCGTGACGTCTTCTTGAAATTTATGCAATATCTTTTGGGGAAACAAGACCGTCGAAGCAGCACCCAATTGTTCTTGTATTTAAGTGTTATAGACTTTTGCCGCGAGAATTGTGTTATTTTATTGTGTTTACCGCCCCATTGCACGCATAAATTGCAACCATTAGAAAGTTTAGTATTTTAAATCATTTATAACCTATTACGGCATGTGTATTACTGGGTGGTTAAAAAATCATTGCGGTCGCACTTTTGGACTATATCAAACTGTAGCGGCTGTTGAAGTGTGCAAAAGCATCAAGTGCGCAGACTGCCAAAAATGGATTTGCATGACCTGGGATCTGGCTATTCAATAACGAAGTATTCCAAGACTGGGAATTTGCTGCTTCAAAAGCAGCCGAATTACCAAAACTATACTGAAAACCAGAATCCATGAGAGGAAAATGGAGCACTAACAACCTCTCTTACTTTATATATAAATCCATACGAAAATTCTGTCCCTTCTAAGTCAAGGGAACATCACAACATTGACTGCAATGAAGAATTTCCGCGATCAACTTTTATGAGTATGTAAACAGAAAATGGAAAGTATTCCTAACAAGTCCTGAAGATGAAAAATAATCGATATCAGTCCCATGCCAATTTCAATGGAAAATAAAAAAGCATCTCCTAGAAGGACATTAAAATCTGTGTTTCTGATAAAATCACCCTACGAAAATGAATTAGAGGATTTGGCATACAAAAAATGTTACATCAATCAAGAAAGAGATTTTTGAAGAAGGCAAATATACTTAAGGTGCAAACAGTACAAATTGTAGGAATAAGTCTGACATTAGTGCAACTGATGTTGATGACACAAATTGTATCAACTGTGGAAAAAACTACGCAGAGAGGGAAGAGGACTGGTACAATTGCCAAAAATGTTTAAAATAGACTCACGAATCTTGTGGAGTCACGGACGAATTATATTTGACATGTGGCGGTTGTGAAATGTGATGTCCCTTCTTAGGTAACCCATTGATCCATCTTAAGAGACTGGTTTTCCAAGATGGATCATTTGCATAATTTTTTTTAACGTAGAAAATAAGACTTACTGTTTAGTTGTGGTTCTATTCACTAACAGCTTTTTAAAATATTTATTAAAAAAAAAAACCGTCCCACCTTGGGCTATTCTCCCCTACTTGAAATATGTAAACCAGCGTTTTAACAAATTTATCCGTTTCTAAAACGGCGAAACGATTACCCAACCGCAATATGCGACGTCTTATAGTTGCCGGAAGTGCTAACTTATTCCGTTATTCGTGTTATTTTTAAGTCCAAGTTTAACATCTCTATCGTTAGAATTGTATTCGTATGAGCGCCCACTCCCATACGACTACTACCTACTGATTCCATTTTCTATCCTCATTCCCGTTGAGAGATGTAAAACTAACAACAGCCGCCTTTCTAATAATAGCGGTTAGTACAAGCGATGTTTGACTCTCGAAGTTCGCTTCGTATTTCTTCTTCGTAGAACGTCGAAGAAAAGCTAGCCGGTAACACAGAACGAAAAGTTTATAGGACCAAACATAAATAAATCATGGGAAGCGTAGGTATTGGAAGTTCGGTGGAAAGAAAACACATATTTGAAGTGTACTCCGAAATAAGTATCTAGCTACTTTAAGAATTTCTAGGGAATTCATGACTTCGAAGAAGTACAACGGCAGATCAGAAACGATTTTGCACATTTGTTCCCGTTAGGCTAACTTTGAGTGGCTCCGAAGGTATTTACGAGGAATCTGACCTGTCTTTTTAATAAACGAAAACACATGCTTTTCCATACAATAACGACCTTTTTAGGTGTGTGAAGTTGGCAGCGCAAAATAGAAAAAAGCCCTTTGAAATGACATATTTGTTTGATCATCTTTTGACCATGTTTAGCCACAAAATAGTTTTGTTTGACCACCTTTCATTATCGAGAAAACAATTATTTCGAACAATTTTTTACAAACTTCTGTAATTGATGAAAAAATATCCCTCGCGTGCAGCAAACCGTTTGACAACTGCTTAGAATTTTGATACGGTTCAATAAACATTATTTATTCATAAAAATTTAAAATAAAAGTTATTTATTTTACAATTGAAGTCGATACAGAGCAGAACAGCGCTTGACTATGTTTGTCCACATCATAAATTTTTATTCTGATGTATAAAAATCATGTATTCCTAACAGTTGTTCAACCAAGTAGATAATTTAAGTCCGAACGTCGATTTTCTGTACAATATCGACCTTTGGACCAAAAATATCTAGTTGGTTGAACAATTGTTAGTAATACATGATTTTTATACATCAGGATAAAAATTTATGATGTGGACAAACATAGTCAAACGCTGTTCTGCTCTGTATCGACTTCAATTGTAAAATAAATAACTTTTTAAATTTTTATGAATAAATAATGTTAATTGAGGAAAAGATTTCATGAGGTGGTCAAACATAATCAAACGTTGTTCCGCTCAGTATCAACTCCAATTCTGAGAGAAATAACTTTAATAAATAATGTTTGTATATGAATAACTTCTGTTATGCTCTAATGCAATTTCAAGCGTGGTCAAACGTGGTCGAACGATTTTCTGAACGGTTTTGACCGTAAATTCTTGAATTTTTTATTGAATAACGTTTTCCAATAAATAAGTAATTTCTGTTATTCTCAACCGACAATTCATGAGGTGGTCAAACATGGTCAAATGATTATCTAAACGGTTTTGACCACCAATCTGAATATATCCATTTTGCCAAACAATTTTTATGAATAAATAATGTTTATTGAACTTTATCAAAATTCTAAGCAGTGGTCAAACGTAGTCAAACAATTTGCTACACGCGAGGGATATTTTAGCATTGATTATTGTTGTTTCTCGATAATGAAGGATGATCAAACAAAACTATTGTCTGGTCAAACGTGTTCAAAAACTGGTCAAACAAATATGACATTTCCAAGGATTATTTTCTATTTTGGCGTGCCAACTTCACAGACCTGTCTTTTTCCACAAATTTTAAGGAATGAAACGACATATGTTCCCAAAACTTTCGCAGAAAAAAATCCCAATTCACATATCTAATGATTGAAACATGACAAGATTTTGTCCACTTTTAGCTAGTTCGGTGTAAACAAGCACATGGTATAACGTCATATATGATTATGAACAAAATTCCATTGAGATAGACTGGATGAATGTCTGCATTATGGATACGATTTAAGGAGGAAGTGATTTTGCTCGAAAACCTGCTGACATTCCTGAAATGTTCAGTCTAGACTTCTCTAGTGATTTCTTTTGATAAATTTTATATTTATTAAAAAAATGTTAAAGTTCAAAAACTCTTGCATATTTAACTTAATTTATTCTTAAATTGGGAAGAAATCGCTGAAAATTGGCACTAGGGAAGCATAATTTGATAATATCTACCTTTAAACTACCTTTAAACTTAGCTAGTCGGTGTAGACAAGCACATGGTATAACATCATATTTGATTATGAACAAAATTCCATTGAGATAGACTCGATGAATGTCTGCATTATGGATACGATTTAAGGAGGAAGTGATTAAAGTTCCAAAAACTCTTGCATGTTTAACTTAATTTATTCATAAATTGGGAAGAAATCGCTGAAAATTGGCACTAGGGAAGCATAATTTGATAATATCTACCTTTAAACCTACCAAGTATCAAAAGGTGAATGGCACAAGACGGGCTCTAAATATTCTTCACCACACCCCGCACACTACTCAGAGCTAGTGCAGTAACAAGGTACATGCTGGTGTGCTGAGAGAAAGTGCAAATGGTATTTGCATCTAAAGCCGGACTCATATGTTCATCTTTGAGGTCAATAAGTGCTTCGTCATTTCTCTTGAAGACTGGAGAAATTGATCGGAGCACATATCGACGATCATACTTTAAAGACATATCCATTTCATCGGAACCATTTTGCATACTAGACGAGCAAATATATGTCAAGCTCTCAGCCTGTTTTACCTGCCTTGCTCCACACGATACCCTTAAGATCGTCAAAATACACGAGCTTTTAATTTGGTTATACAATTTTTGGGAAATGGAAATTATTTTCGGTGTGATTTTGTTCAAACACAACACTCCAACATTCCCGACGAAGAGCTTAGTTTTTGTATGCAATTTTTAGAAGTGCGGAATTCTTTGGTATGGATCGTTTGTAAAAGGTTGTAAAATAACCCAATAATATTCCTCGGTGAAATTCCGATCATTTGAAGCAAATTCTTTGGTGTGCATAGTACTCTTATGGCAATCAAGAGGAACGAATTTGGACGTGACATTCCATTTCTGGAAGCAAAGTTGTTTCGATATAAATTTATTTGAAGATTCGTACACGAACTTATGGTGTCTCGGGTCACCTCCCAAACCTCTTGCTTAATAAATTCGAGAAGAAAGCATTAATGCCTCTCTCGCCTTTTATAAACAGACAATTTGTCTGAATGATTTGATTAGATTTGCCATTTTGCAATGCTTCTCCAAACTCTAACAAATGAGAAAATTGCTACGTTTTTTCTCCTAAAGGAAAAACTGTCAATTCAGTAACAGACCATGAAATAATAAGTGCACATACATGCCTTTCGCAAATTGCGAGCAACTGCAACTGCTTTGGTTGGATCGAATTTTTCAATAAAAACCCTAATTTTACGATAAAAACGCGAAAATTGGTCGTCGACCCGTTGCGCGCAAAATAAGGAAAAAAACTCAAAAATTCAGGGTGCAATTGCATCGGTAACAATTAGCTGAGCACCACCACTACCACCACCACCCGCTCTGGCAACGAGCCAGGTATCGATTAAAAATACTAAATGTTACGAAAACAAAAACGTACTGTTAAACCGCGCGCCGTCATGTGCATGCGAACGGACATATGAGGAATGGTATGGCTCTTATTAAAGATGATACTGGCGCAATGGAATCCGTACGATGCAATGGTTTAAAAATACCGTTGCAATCGTTAAATATCCAGCAAATGGGGTCAACGATGTGTTTCTGTTCTTTTTCGCGTTAGTACTCATATATTGCGTTCTTTCGATTCGCGTTGCTCGGAAATAGGAAATTTATCGAATTGATTTCATTATTTTATCTAATAACGAAATAAAATTGCAAACTGTCGATAAACGTGTGTTAAATGATGAAAAACTGGTTACATCTTGGGAATGAGTACTCATACCTCGAATTATTTCCTTTCTTTTCTTTTCGCATAGAAATACATCAGGTAAACTGAAAAATAACACTTTCCAAATTAAATAAAACCGAAAAATCTGTAGAATGAAATTGACAACTTTTGCTTCATCTGTAACAAGAAATTTAAATAACCCGTGTAATTGGCCATGTCATTTTGTCGATATTCAAATGCCAGACGTCCTAATGTGTGTATTCAAAATTGGTATAAAAGGTACTCAATCCCCAGACACTAATCTAGAATCTATGCATCAGTTTTCACAGGAACAATTGCTTGAAGCCAACAACTTTAACCATTTACTGCAATAGACTAGTACATCTTGGTTATCATCTGATTCTTATACCTTTTTTTATCCTTCAATTCACAGAAAAATAGAAAAAAATTCTTGGAAATGGCCTATTTGTTTGACCATTTTTTGACCATGTTTGACCACAAAATAGTTTTGTTGGATCACCTTTCATTATCGAGAAACAAAATTTTTCGAAAATCATCAATAATCGATGATAAAATATTCCTCGCGTGTTGTAAATCGTTTGGCCACTGCTTAGAATTTTGATAAAGTTCAATAAACATTATTCATTCCTAAAAGTTGTTTGCCAAAATGGGTAGTTTCAGATTGGTAGTCAAAACCGTTTAGATAATCATTTGACCATGTTTGACCATCTCATGAATCTTTACTTAAGAGTAACAGAAATTATTTATTTATTGAAAAAGGTTATTCAAGGTAGATATCCAAAAATTTAAGGTCAAAACCGTACAAAAAATCGTAAGACCACGTTTGACCATCGCTTGAAATTTCATTAGGGCATAACAAAAATTATTTATATACCAAAATTATTCGAATTATTCAGAATCGACTTTAATTCAAACAGTGGTCAAACGTGGTCAAACGATTTTCTGTACGGTTTTGACCTTAAATCCTAGAATATCTACACTGAATAATCTTTTACACCGGTTATCTATAATAGCCACAAACTTTTTATCGTTCGGACACACTTAATCTGTAAAAAAGCGGGTGTGTTCAGAATGCGCATTTCACCAACCTTGTTGTTCTGAAATACACTACTGGCCACAAGTGTGTACCCAACTGCTTAATTGGGGATTAGTCAAATAAACGATATTTTATCGCTATGAAAATATTCGTATTATTAAACCGTAAATACGAGATAAATTATCATCCCTCTGTTATGTTCAGTGTGTACGTAATGAGCTGATTGAAATTAAGATGTCGGAAATTACCCTTTTGCTGTTTAGGCACGTTCAGGTAGACAGATTAGATAAGACCGGTTTCTCGCAAGTGTTTAGTACGACCGTCATAAAATATGATAATAGACGACATACGCATTTGAATATAATTAAGAATTTAGTTTGCATTCAGCTCTCGTATTGCAAGCAGTGAATAGCGAAGAGTTTGGGCAATATTTTAAAACAGCGAATAACGTAATGTCGGCGAGAAAGGAATTATCGGTAGAGGGGACATGCTCGAATACTAGCATACCACAACATCGGTAAAAATTGCTAAATTACTGAAATAACACCGTAGAACCGTGGATTATAATGAAATAGCAAATGTGGTGTACAATATTTCTCATTTTTACCGTCGATATCGACGTGGTCGTTGCTGAGAACGTGCGGAATGCGTCGATAAGGCGTCTAAACGCCAATGTATAACCAATAAATCGCGCTTAAATTGCCATTACAAGCGTTCTATAACGCGATAACGTATGTAATATAATGGATAAGCGACATAAATTACGCGATGATAACTAAAAGCGTGCGCGATAATTTAACAGTCCTATTAAGTTAAGAGACGAAGCGGATGGGTAAAGGTAATAATAAGCACCATGCGATTCTAGACGCGATGGTATTTTAACTGTTCTATGCAGTTACGTAGCGTCGTCTTAAATTGGAAGTACGGGATATTTAGTTGCTCAAGAGTTTGTCTGAAGATCCTCCTCTTGATTTCGACACACATTTGTTCCATTACATCGGAAGTTTCTTGGTCAAAGACGTGGTTTCGGTTAATTGCGCAGAAATTCCTAAATATTTACTGTTGCCTTTAAAACAACTTCTCACCCGTTTCCTTCAGTGGGCTAAAACAAATGGTAATTGCAAGGCGATACATTTGGGCATTTTGAACAATTTCAAATGCTGTCGTACATATGTATATCTTTCAGTTTTTTTGTATAACAGCTGCCACAGGGGACTGTACATTAATATAAAACAGAAAAACATTCTTAATCTGTAGATCTCCCGTTTTTTAACCATGTTAGCCAGTCTCCATTTTCCTCCGCTCTCCATTATTCCAAAATTCTTTTGTGACAATTTTTCACATAGGTCTTCGATAAAGTATTTTCTCTATATTACACAATTTTCAAAATATCATCAGGCTTTGCTTTTTCTTCATAAGAAACAGGTGTGCCTCTTATTCTGATGTTAAGCTAGTGATTAATATCGATTCAGCGATGGGGGCGGGAGTAGGAATCAACATCAGACATTCTCAGTCTTAAAACCGCGTACAGACTAAATAGGTGTAGAGTAACATTTCCCCAATTGGTATTAGGAATTTTAGATATTCGGGTGGTAAACACACTATTATATTTAATATCATCTATCCAGAGCACACGCCAGAGGATGTGAAATCAATTTTATTTGGGTCAAGAAGCCATTGTGGTATCGAAGGTAATGAAGTAGCAGATCAACTCGCAAAACATCCGTATAATGATATGACAAAAATGCCGATTCCAGTTTCTAATGTCGTATCTTATTATAAAAGGCAGATGAGGATAGAATGGAGAATGAAATGGACCAAATTCGCTGAAGACTCTAACAATCAATACGCTTTAAAACATTCAAAATTGCCAGATAAGATTAGCTACATTCAAGAATATAGTGTGCCGCGGTTTTGTTCATCTTCTATATCTAGACTCAAAACTGGTCATATTTGTAGTCCCCAACACCTTTATAGAATTGGTATTTTAAGAAGCCCTACGTGTACATGTGATAACGAATCCATTGCCGACACCAATCACATATTCTTTCAGTGTTCTGCCCACCTAGACCATATATGTAAATTTATGGCTAACATTAGGTCAATAGTTAACACGTTTCCAGTAAACATATCACATTTATTATCTCTAGATAACAGAGTTGTCTTTGGATATATTATAGAATTTTTAAAAGTAATAGGTCTTAAGTTGTAGTAGCTGTTAATCCTTTGTTACTCTTTCCTGGTATATGTCTTCCTTCTATCCGTGGTCTAGTATTGTGTGTTAGCCAAGTCGTCACGATGAACCCCTTGAAGCATGTGTCCCTGTTTATCCCATTCGTTTGTCATAAGCAATTAGTTACACTAACGTGGCTAATGGCCTAGATGCCAAGGTCAAAAATACAAAAAAATTACCTATTGGTGGTGGATGGACTCCCAAGAGTCCACGGCCATTTTACTAGGAGTTCAAAATATACAAGCAAATTTTGAAAAACTTATAACAGAAATGCGAGTCCTCAATTTACACTGAATTCCCATTTTATATCATGCGTACATAAATTGTTCGTCATATATAAATCTCGCGTCTTTTTATTTAGTTTTCCAAAAGGGCTGCGGCAAAGAAGTCCATGGCAGAAACCAAAGAAAGCATGTTGGAACCAGTTGATTAGAACAGTTCTAAACGTACGAATAATTTGCGCCCATGTATGCTCTCCGCGGCTTAACACTGCGTGCAGAAATGCTGAAATCAGACTCGTTAACACCAAAATTATTAAAAAGAAAATTGCGGCTGAACCTTCAGAAATTCGAATTTCCTTGGAATCCATATCGTCACACACAAGACCTAAGAAAGATTTGACGATCTTTCTAAGCGATGATAAGTATACATGGCTCAAAAATATGTTTATCAAATCGTGGTCATTTGCCTCAAACGCACGTTTCTTCGGAAGAAGGAAAAACAAAGAAGTTAGTAAACATGGAAGTAGTGACAGGGATAGTAGAACCCATCTTGTCTTCGGGTTATGAGACTTAGAATAAAGTACGGCGACAAACCAATGAAGTAAATGCTGCAAAAATGCAAAGAAAAATAAAATTAAGAAAGATAGAATAATACACGCCCGCATTCGGCCAAAAAAACAAAAATATGAAGTTTACCGAAGAAGAAGAAAACTACAGCGGATAGACTGGTTTAAACACCCGAGTGAAAAGATTAGAAATATAAAATAAGGAATGTTTGTTTAGAATTTAATACAACAGCTCTTACACTTACAATACTTGTTTGTACCTCCTCCTGTTTTGAAAGAGGTTGTTTCTTCTCTAAATGGGCAAAATCATTTTTTGAAGAAACAACTTCGTTCAAAAAGGAGGAGGCACAACCACTGGTCCTTCGAGCCGGAAAGGTCGCGTAAGATTGATGCGTTTGGATG
Organism: Chrysina gloriosa; assembly: GCA_038088585.1. Taxonomy (NCBI): domain Eukaryota; kingdom Metazoa; phylum Arthropoda; class Insecta; order Coleoptera; family Scarabaeidae; genus Chrysina; species Chrysina gloriosa. The sequence goes on along the minus strand of CM076093.1, from coordinate 19,074,846 downwards.
CGAGATCTCCCATCAGATATTCTGAGGCACGAGGTTTAGCTTTAAAATACGTAATACACTTTGCTATTACAGCCTTAACGCGATTCCGAAGAGCTAGTGGCCAATATCCGGCTCGAAGGGCCAGTGGTTGTGACTCCTCCTGTTTTGAAAGAGGTTGTTCCTTCTTTAAATGAGCAAAATGATTCTACTGGTTGACGTTGCTAACAGATGATGCTAATATTTGAATTCGTGATAAAGTTAATCTACTCAGGGTAAATTGAAACTATTTATTTTTTACCAGCAAAACTGACATTAATTACATTCTTCACACAATTGAAACTATCATACTTTTTCTATTTATCTTGGTTTGAGACTTGATCAAAATAGATCTTTCCATACAAGTCCTTAACAATACTGATTACGCATTTCGACCAGCGACTGGTCCTCGAGAGTATAAGACGGTGAAGTGTACCCTTCTAAAGCATCGTTAACCAATTTTACGAGTAACGCTTTCTTTCCTTTGTGTTTCCCAGTGCGGATGCCGACTTGCTAATCGAGAGGTATATTGGGAATTTCCAAATAATCGGTATGGTTAGGGCAACAGCTATTTTATCTAACTACGACGATTACATCCGTGAAAAAGTTTTACGAGGAAATTAACACTACAAAGGAAGTCATAAAACAATATTAAAAATAACCTTCTTAGATAAGACAGTGGCACAAAATGAAAGTTTATAAACGACTCAGTCATGTCATAACGATTATATCAAAATGTTGATCCAGAACGCAAAAGCAACAGTACCGAAATAAAACGAAAAGACAAAAGTAAATATACAGTGGTGGCCTTATAATTAGAAACGATGTTTTGAGAAAATAAAATCACAGTGCATCTTTTTTAAAACATGCACTGTAAATTATAAGTACCGTTATTCAATAAGTTGACAATCAACATCGTTGTCGATGCAAAACAGGTGGAGTTTAAAGTTTATTTATTTAAAAAATTAAGATTATTTCCCAAGTAGTTACTTCTGACTGGACACGTAATTAGAAACGTATAAATTTCGCTTTAATTTTTGAACTTATCTTTTATTAGTGACAAAGTGAGTGTAATTTGAAAAGCAATATATTAATGTGTAATAATTTTGATATATTTTAGGTTCTCAAATGGGCAAAAATAAGTCATGTACTCCAAGAATGAGGGAGTTAATTGTGCAATGTTATCAAAATGAAAAATTCACAATGTCGGCTATTGCACAAAAGTTTTCTTGTTCCAAAAAATGGTTTTTGGTGCAATTCAATTGTACAAGAAAACAAAGCAGTTTGAAACCCTAGTCAGGAAGCCTACGGCGCGTAAAACTACTCCAGCAGAAGATAGAATCATATGTAGGGCCAGTAAGAAAAAGCCATTCTTGTCTTCGCGCGAAATAAAGGCTGAAGTTGAACAGCAAATAGATACAGAAATATCCACACGGACAATAAGAAGGCGCTTGCAAGAGTCAGGACTTCGTGGATGCATTGCACAAAAACCTGTTCCAGTCTGATGGAAAAACGTATGTAAGACGTCCTCCAAACAAAGCCTTGGACCCCAGATACATGGTGAAAACGGTGAAACACGGTGGCGGATCGATTATGGTCTGGGGTGCTTTTTCTTGGCGTGGTGTAGGTCCGATTGTGAGAATACAGGGCATAATGGATCAACATCAATATAAAAGCATTTTGGAATATGTAATGGAACCGTATTCCTTTGAGAATATGCCTGTTCATTACGTTTTCCAACATGACAATGATCCAAAGCACACTTCAAGGCTAATGAAGTGTTGGCTTTTGGATCGAAATTGGATGTTCTGGACTGACCGCCGCAAAGTCCTGATCTCAATCCAATCGAAAACTTGTGAGCAATTGTGAAAAGAGATCTGAAAGACAAAAATCCACGAAATAATGATGAATTGTTTCAGTTGGTACAGCAAAGCTGGGAAAAGATATCGCTCCAAACATGCCGACGTTTAATACAAAGTTTACCGAATAGACTGGCGAATGTTGTCAAAAATAAGGGCTATCCAACAAAATATTAAAGGATATGTCGATTTTGTTTAACTTTCAAGGATATTTTTATGTTTTATGTTTGTTTCTAATTATGTGACCAATCTAATTGCTGTTTTTTTGTGTTTAGTCAATTTTCTTAAAAATGTTATTCACGAAGTGAAATCTTTTTTATTTTAACTCAATGATGCATTGTTACTTTACTATTTCTAGTTATTAGTTTGAACTTACTTGAACAAATTTTTAAAATATATTAACAAATATATACGCTGCGAAGTCGTTTCTAATTATAAGGCCACCACTGTATGAAGTAACATAATACGAGAAAATTTACGAATAAACCAAAGTGTAATAGAGGGAGGACTACTGAGGTAAATAGTGCACGTTATGCAAACGGTATACTAGAATGATATGAAGTGTTCGAAACACGAAACGCAAACATATAGAACCAGAGGGAAATCTGGATATGTAGAAAAGAGGTATAAAATGGAACAAAACCCGCATGAAACCTTCAGAGAAAGGCTTAAACACGTTGACTACCACCCGTGTTAATAAGAAAATCTTCATCAGACCACGTGCGCCTCTATAACCCACGCACTCTTGAGATGGAAACTTGAGGCAACTATCTAAACACCGCTTCGTTTCCTAAACGAAGATAAGCACACGTTTATACCAAAATCTACAAGAAAATCTTGTTCTCAACGTAGTCAGCATGGTATAAAAGTGCATACTTCTGAAAAAAGCATTCGACGTGCTTGCAAATTCTGTTCTTCAAATAGAAGACGTTATTCGGACCGCTTAAAGGCAGGAGAAAACGTAAAGACAACGACTTTTTCCTCAAATTGCCCCGAATAATCTCAGCTTTGTATAGAATGTTTTAAAGTTTACATTTTGAATATTTTTTTATTAACCATATTTTTATATTACTTTTGTTACAATTTAATAAGCCTTATTATATTCCAAGAAAATTCCAACCAACGCAACGGGTTAAGACTGAATTACACACCTATAATTCAAATCGACAGCTGGATTAAATATTAGGAATAAGTACATACGTAAAAATTAAGTACCACTTAGAAGGACGAAGATTAGACTAATTGGAAGGAGACTAAATGATATACCTATAAATGTTGTATTTTTCTTTTAAATCAAATTCAAATTCATTCAAATCAAGTCTTTTGATTCAATTTATTTGTTATGGAGCTTCAAGTGATTCTCGCATCAATCAATTACCTTTCTTTTAATAATCCTAATCCCGGATAGATTTTGATCATACCTCGTACAAATATAAGTCAGTAATGATTTCTATAATCTCATTTCCAGGATTTGAAAGCATCTTGCTTTTTTATCTTCCTACTCCCAAACTCGATTACTATTCAAGTTCGAATTTTCTAGAAATCACTGTTCCCATTGTTTACGATCATATCATTTTGCAATGGAAACTCAAATAAAAATTTTTACGATTATGTACAAGCTTTGTGATATACCCATTTTTTATATTTTTGACATTTATACAATTTTTATGTTCTTTGAATGCAAATTAGCGTAAACCAATATAAAAGCAATTTATTTACTTGTGTGTTCAGTACACCTACTGTCATAAGTTTGTGTTTTTTAGTACTTCTGTAATACATATTTACTATTTTCTCTTTATTGGTGATTTGAGATTTCACGTTTAACCTTTATTACCTCGTTCCGGCAGATTTCATTTTATTTGGAAGAATATACAATGCCAACTCAGACGTCGTCAGATACGTCCTCAATTTATTCCTCCCCATACAAAAAGCTCGTCACTAGAATTAGTTACATAGACCAGGGGTGAGCAACATTTTTAAGCAACGGGCCAATTTAAATTTTAAAATTTTTGGCGGGCCGCACATAAAGTAACATTTATTAATAATTTACAAAACTTTATTTATAATAAACATTAGAATAAAAAAATATAAAATTTAAAAAAGTAAAGATTTCATAAACAAATTTTAATGCAAAATTAAAACAAACAAGAAAATAACAGAACAGCGAATTTACCTGAAATTTTTAATGAGAAATTTGGCACTGTTTTTTCGATACAAGCTGATCAATATCAACCGGAATTGACGAGGTAGCTACACGTACGCAGCTTTCTAATCGTGCATCACTCAGTCTTGATCGGTGGTCATTTTTGATTAATTTCATGGTTGAAAATAATTGTTCGCAAACATACGCACTTCCAAACAGAGACATCATTTGCTTTGCATTTTTCGTCAAAAGCGGAAATTTCTCAGGGCTTACATAAGATTTATAATGTTTATATGTTTACTGAGAAAAATACATTTTTTAAATCGGTATTATTCTGCATGTCAATCACTTCCATTTGAAAGTCTTCGGGAACTGTATCCACATCGATATTAAATGGCGAGGAAAACATTTTCATGGAAATCGCTGTCTTCTCAGCTTTGAACATTTGGAATCGTAATTGAAATTCGTTGATTAAAATGTCTATATATTGAGCGTATTTTTGAGAAGTAGTAACGTTTTCTTTTTCTAAATGTGGAAAGTGAGACACATTATTCTGCAAAAGATGCTGTTTCCACAATTTTAATTTGCGCTCAAAGCCCTGAATTTTATCATATAAATTGTGAATAAACTGTCCTTTGCCTTGAAGTTCCACATTAAGATCATTGAGATGCTGAGTCATGTCGATAAGAAACCCAAAATCGCACATCCATTCTTTATTACCAAAATGAGGAAAGGCTAATCCCTTCATATCCAAGAACAATTGTATTTCGCTTTTTAAGTTGTATACTCTTTTTAGCATTGCACCTCTACTAAGCCGATGCACTTCGGTATTAAAAACCACGTCGCCATATTCAGTTTCTAAATCTTTCAGGACTTCTTTAAATTCACGGTGATTATTGATTAGTTTAATTATTGGTACTGTGACATTTCACAAACTCAATCTTTTCGCACACAAATTTTCCTGGTGAATTATGCAGTGGTTAACGAATATTTCACTTCCTGTGACCTTCTTAATATCTTGAAATCGCCTTCCCGATACTCCTACCTCCATGCTTGACATTGCTCGTGTTCCATCTGTCGATATACCGATAATCTTTTCTAATAAAATTGAAAAATTTTCAACACAGACTTTAGTTCATCGTACAGGTCTTTGCCGGTTGTAGTCCCTTGCATTGGAATCAGTGAACAGAATTCTTCGGTAATATTAAATTTGGTGTCAATACCACGTAAAAATATAGCCAGTTGTGCTGTATCGCTAATATCGCAACTCTCATCAAGTGCCAAAGAACAGTATTCGAATTTTGCAATGCGTTCACGAAGCGTTGTTGCTATGTTCTCGGACAAGTCTTCAATTCTCCTTGCAATGCTGAATCTTGATAAACTAATGTTTGAAATAATTTTTATTTTATCAGGAAATGCTATTTCTTCAACAGCAGTCAAACATTCTTTTATCATCTCTCCATCCGCAAAGGGTTTCATTTTCTTTGTCAGTATTTGACTGACAACAAAACTAGCCTTTACTGCCGTATTTGATAAAATAGCTTGATTTTTAAAAATAGCCTGTTGTTTTCCCAAGTTTTTCTCCACTTGATTAAACTTATCTATCCGGAGTTGTCCTGTTAAGTTTTTATATTGTTGTTCATGTTTTGTATCGTAATGCCTTTTTATGTTATATTCTTTTATTGTCGACACAGTCTCTGAGCATATTAAGCATACAGCTTTATCTTTGACGAAAGTGAAAAATAATCAAATTTCCATTTTTCTTGGAAATGCCTGTGCTCATCCGCAACCTTCCGTTTTTTTGTTTGCTTTTCCGACATGCTATTATCCCTCCTATACTCACGCATACGGTCTGTAAGACCGACTTATATAGTATAGTATACGTGTTTCATATTGACGTGAGTATAGGAAGGTTATGGATTAAAAATTTGAAAGTTAAAAAAATTTGTAGGAAAACTTAATTTTGAATAAAAAACTCTAATATTACCTTTTTGAAAATAATATTGCACTCACGCCTTTCAAGAAACACAAGAATTGCTAAAATTGCTAGTTAACAGCTTACCAGTCTGACTGATTGTGTGACAGAAGCAAACATAACAAGCACAGACGCGGCGCGTTCGTATTGCATGTTTGACAAGTCGCCGACAAATGAGTAACTCGTCACAAAAAATTGTTTCGGTTTAGTATGTACTATCATTTTATTATAATTAATTTTATAACAATATATTGATGGGAGAAATTCGATAAAATAAATTCAATTTTAGAAATGCTTGGCGGGCCGCATAAACATGTTTAACGGGCCGCGTGTTGCTCATCCCTGACATAGACGTTTGGACAATTCTTTACGATTCAATTCTACGTTTCAAGTATGTTTCTATTTTGTACGCAGTTTAGAAAATTTTTTAATCTGTACTTCACTACAAAGTACCAACTATAATAAATACGACTATATTTACAACCGTTCTTAAATCATATTTTTTGTTAAATGTACATACATGTGTACGTATGTAACTGAAATGTAGAAAGATTTCGTGTATTTATCGCGCAAATAGGGAGTAAAATTTCACGTTTCAACCAGTTTTAGCGTAAACAAATTCTGAAAAACCGCCTGGATAAACAACCAAGTTCTTTTGATAAAATAAAATACGTAGGTACCTGCTAATTACATGGAATTTAAAACCGGCCGGTGATTTCTAATCTAAAAAATTACCGCGAACGAAATAACGCGTTTGCATACGTGACCATGTATTTTTATAGGATGTAAGCATTATTATATCTTTGAAGTTGCTGTTTGGAAAAACTAGACAGCCAAACAGAAATCGATCGATACGTGTCCCGAAACATTTAGTTCCATGTGCAAGAATTTCTGTATATAAAAATCAATTTAACCATTGAGTCCCGTCCTGACAAGCAAATAATTGTTACAATGCTTCGTCGTCTATTTGGAATTGCACACCATCCCTCAAACTCCACCAAAAGAGGGAAAACCGACAGAACCTCGCCTTCGGCTACTCAAAAATAAAAGACCCGCCCTAGCTCTGTCGTTCTCTCTATTGGGGTGCCTCTCTGTTTAAAGTTTCTGAATTCCAACTGATCTCTCCAACTGCACCAAATCAGGGCTTTCCCCTTGACGGAACCCCGCGAAATTCGGGTGCCAAAGAAACCAACTCCATCAGTGTGCTTTCCTCTCCAGCTCCCCGGGACCGCGAACACGACACCCTCCTCTCTATCGGGTATCCCTCCGTCTAACTCTTCTGAATTCCAACTGATCTCTACAACTCCACCCAATCATAGAAAAGCGACCGAAACCCGCCCACTTTGGCTTTGGCTCCAAATCGACTAAATCAGAGAAAACTCAACTGTTAAATTCTACCTAATGTTTTTGTAATAATAAAAAGCACACAAATATTAGTACGAGGGATGGTTTTTACGAACAAACGACCACTTGATAGCGTTATTGAGATGAGTAATTACCATTTTCGCAAAATTTGATATTTGTCATTGTAAAAACAATAGCACCTTAGCAATTGAATGAGTAGAGTGAACGTTTACAAAAAGATATGAAAGAATAGAAATTGGGTGTCAAGGTTTTCGCTGGATGATTTTTTATGATTTTAGTAAAAGCCTAACCACCCAGCAATGCATAGAATCCTATAGTTCAGCTTTTGGCAAAGAAGCACAATCAAGAAAGAGTGTTATAATTAGTTTGCAGAATATCATCGTCGTCGTGTATCCGTCAGGGAAAATCAGTTATTATTCCATAAAACAACGATGCTGTGCATGTGACTTACAGTGAGATACAGGCATTCTTAGACATATCGAAGACTGCAATACATTCGATTTTGGGCATTTAGCTACGAAGTTCTGTTCCCGATGGATTCCGTATAATTTGACCGAAGCTCGTGCTATTGGTGTGAGAAAATACTCTAAAAATTGGATCGAGGAACTCCAAAATCCATTTACGTACAACATCGTAGCAGGGGACGAAACTTTGGTGTATTCGTATGAACTGAAAGCTAGACAACAATCCAATGTTTGGGTGTTCCAAGATGAATAGAATCCCGCAAAAGTTGTTTGCTTGCGTACATTACTCAAGAAAATGATCGCTTGTTTCTTCGGTTGTACTGGACATGTCGCGATCATTCCTTTAGAGGGGCAAAGAACTGTTGCTGAATGGTATACAATAATTTATTTATCCGAAGTTATCGATTAAATCAGAACAAACAAGCGGAAACACACCTCATCATTCTGCATCATGACAATGCCAGCACGTCAAACAATTAATCATTTGAAAAACATCGAATTATAGTCTATTTCTGACTGTCAAAGAAAAAATGTGTGGACAGCAATTTTCAGTACCTCAAGAAGCTGTCGAAACCTTCAAAAGTCATGCATTTGAGATACCAATTTCAGAGTGGAAAAAATGTTTCGAAAATTGCTTTGAACGGATACGAAGATGTATAAATCCTAAACCTTCGACTACAGAGTTTCCAGAGGAGAATCTTTTCCAAAAATATATGGTAGCAGCACAACCAGATTTGGTAGATGATATAGTCGCCGTCGAATGTTGTTTACATAACATGCTATGTTTATACATTAAACCAGAGAAGTCCTACTGTTATACTAACAGATTATGGTTGTCTTCTGTACAATCCCTTCGAGATAATTCCAATCGGGATGCATTTGAAATTTGTGTGTAATTTACAAATTTATGTCTATCGGGTGCTGGTAGTGCACCCTGGCTAGTAACTGTACATCATGGGCGCACTTTAAATAATAAAAATTAAATACAAAATTTTTTAATCGTATATTACCTACTGATCATTTCCTTTGCCATCTCTGCCCATGCTCCTTGTCCGATAATTTGATTTCTGTACTGCTGTAACTTTTATAGGCAATCATGATTTCTGGCATGCTGCGTCCATGATTGTGATTACTAATAATATCTACTATAATAACATGAGGTATTGTATACTAATCAATTATTATGTCAACAGTTGCCGGTGGTTAGGGGATTTTTCAGATAAATAAATAGTATGTTTGATGCGTGCACGTCTGTCTGAAACATTTTGATGATGTCTGATTCCATCTGACTCCATTTAATGAAAATCTAGTCGCAGTGGATTTTCTTGCAACACATAACAGCACACTGCATCGGATAGCATATCATGAGCACGTTCCCATAAATAACACGCCTATGATTAGAGTTGCTCACAAGCACCAACGAGCAGTGGTAGGGTTCAATACAACTTTCAGTATAACTGGGGGTCTCAATAAGATCTGTATACATGTACGTTGCCGCAAATACTATATCGTAGTTGTAAGTTTGTTTTAAAAACGTTGGCTACGTCGCGAAAATGACCAATATTTTATTTTATGTGTAGATTTTTATGTGCCTGCCACTGGCTTTTGGCGGAAATTGACCAACTCTACTTATTATGTGTACCATATCGCCTTACATTACATATGAACATAGCACGGAAATGTATTCCCGGCTTAAGGTTTCCGAAATGAATACTGCGTGTACGAATCATTTTCTATTCTGGGGTAAACATGTTTAAACAAGTTCAATCCAATACGTGATTTTCCTTTGATTTTTCTAACAATAAGTCGTAAGACTCATACACCAATCAACGGATTCCCAGAATCGAATTAATCTCGAGTGTTTATCGCCTTCGTTCGCTTTGTTTTTTAATCTCAAATACATACATACGAATAATAACTCGATCGACACGTTTTCCGACGGCGAACATTATACGAAAATTGATGGAAATAATAATTAATCACGTATTGTTCTTGTTTTCGCAACGAAGCGACGTTAGTCGATGAAACGGGCGTTTTATTCATTACGCTCGAAGACCTTGACACGAATTAGGTGGAACACATTTAAACGGATTGACACGAAAGCGAAAATGGGTGCACGTTTAAACACTACTACTTTCCGTTGCTGCATGTTGATAAAAATCGAGGTCGTTTCTACATCGATGGGAAAAAGTCGAATACATAAATTTTTCAAATCGAACAGAAAATATCTCGCTTCCTTACCCTACACACCCTCATTATAAAACCTATTATTTATGTATGTATGTATTGTAGATATTGATATCGCACGCTAGCAGTAAAATACATAATAATGCGTTCTCTAACGAGCCCAACCAATTATGTCTTGTTTCTCCTCGCGGAATCCATAAACTAATTAGAAAATGATTTATGCAGAAGCTATTACTACTCGTTGACGATTCAAAGCTATTGTAACTATAGAAGCAATTTACTGGCGATTATCATGTTAATAGTGCGCTTACGAATCACGAATACGTATGTACGTATATATTCCTCCCCTTCCTCCTTTTTGTGGTATTTGTGGACAGTTAAACGAGGTAAATCGTATCACGGGAAGAAATAAAGGAAATGAGGAGGATAATTATCTTTCATGGAATTGCGCATTTATTTATTTGTCCATTTTGCTTAGGAAGTCCAATTTCATCCTCTGATTTATCAGTTTCTGGACTAGAACACTATGCTTGGGTAATCCTCCCTTTTCTTGTTCGTTTAACAAATCGATGCAAAGCATTTTCTCTCCCAAACCATCACCCTGTCCGACCGTAATAAAGGAAAGAAGAAGAAGGAATGGATAAATAACTGCGAAGTAGAATAGCTATAGTCCCAGTATGAAATCAGGGAAGAAATAGTAGGTACCAAACAAATCTGCTATCAACGAACAGATGACGGGAAAAAATGTGGAATTAGTTGATGAAAAAAGATATCTCAATTTCAATACGTTAAAGGAGACAAGTGCAACACGAAAAGAAATAATAACTTGTAGAAACTTACCAAGAACTAAATGAAGGTGCTCGGATAAAAGGGAGATTGTACAATGAAGAACAATTAAGTAGTAAGGGAAAGAAAGTCACGCAAACGACATGGATACGGTAAGTCGTTGTAAGAATATCAAAGGAGGAACACTAAAACTCGAAAATGGGATACTAAAAAGATAAAGGAAAATGAGTTCAAGAACGCCATCCCAATGGACTCACTATTTGCATCCGTCCCTCACTATTTCCGTCAACACGAGAAGTTGAAAATCAATTGTGAACCCGAACCTAAATCCTAACTGATCCGCAGAGAGAGGCTGATTTCGGTAATTCGATTCCTGAGCCGGTAGAGTACGGCTATTTTTGGTATTTGAGAGAGGTCCAACAACAGACTCATTAGACGGGATAATTCTGAAGAAATGTCAGGTCCTTGGACAAGACGATGACGTCGATGCATTTTCACGAAAAGCGTTAATGGCAGAATGCCCGTAGGAAGGTAACCACCATAAGTACGAGAAGTTCAAATGATGCCCTCGTTATTTGTCCTGGAAATAAGAATGGTGACGGTCTCCTCTTTAGTTACCGATGTTAAGTTTCAACCTTCGGTTATTGGAAGTGCTAATGTAAGCGGTTCCACCTGTTCCTTGTCACCATCGCTCCGACCCCCGCCGAAAACTCCAGCAAAATACCACCCCATCCGCACACTAAAGTGGTAAGTTCGGTTTAACGTTTTTGTTCTTGTTTAGGGCCTTGGTGAATGTCCATAAGGACCCTTCCTCCGCCGCTAGGGTCTCGACGAATAGGCCACAATTCCCTACCGCGCTTGTTATCTACATAAGTGCAGCTCTGAATATCACCTTCAGGATCTTCGGACGTGTTTGTCGCCGTTTGTTATTTACGAAAACACTGAGAAGGTTTAAGAAGGAATCTCCTACACTCTAAATGTATCCGAACCGAGACAGAATTAGTGGAAAACACCGTAGTCAATTTCAAATATTTGGGTGTAGAGGGGGTGAATCAACATCAACGGAAAAATTATCCCAGTTCAGCTCACCATAAGGCAGCTCCAGAATACTGCCCCTAGAATGACCAATACGCGATTATAGTCTAATGACAGATCCACTAGAATCCAATAGGCCTAGTTATTACTGATGCTGAAGTTCAGAAGCTATAATTAGCACCAGAAAAAATTGAAGATCACGAATGAGAGAATGCATTAAAAGGATCAAACATGAAACTATTGGGATCGATTCAGGATGAACCACGAAAGTTAAGTTTAGGGAACGAAAGAAAATCGTAAATAATCAGCGTGTAACTGCTTTTGATAAGCAGAAAATCAAATGTTAAAATTGATGCTGTATGTTACGTGATTGGAAACGGACAAAAAATCGTTAAGAATGATTGAAGCAGAGCAACACAAAAACGAAAGATGAACCGAAAGTGAGATAGCTCAAGGAAATGGAAATCATATACATATGTATGTTTTACTATAATAAATAGAAAATTGACAATAGGAATTAGATGAAGAAAGAAAATTGCTAAAGATTGGAAATTTTGAAGAGAGTGCGAACGTTTCCCTGAATAAATAGAATAAGGAATGAAATAATTAGATAAAACCTACGAATAGAGACAATAAACGAAAAAATCATAGAAGGACAACTTACAACTTGTTAGATGGTTTGGTCACGTGTGTAGGATGACGGGAGAGAGATGTTCGAAACGAGATTAGGCGGAAAAATATAAGCGGAAGATCAAGAGCCAGATGGATTGACGGAGTCAGTAAAGAATGATAAGACATACTACCACACGACAGGAAACACTGGGGACAGAGATGCAAGGCTCAATCCCTCCAGCCTTACACCTAAAGGTAGAAAGGCTCAAGACTAAGTAAAAAGTAAATTTAATTTAAAAGTGGATTATTGAGTTAGGTCAATAAAAATTTAGAAATGATTTTCTTTTTATAAAAGTAAGTTCTTTTATTATAAATCGACTCTGCACAAGAAAGATAGTGCGTTTGCTAGAGCTGACAGTCAAAGCTTGAGTGACGCATCGACAAGTCTCGCTTGCATCGGTCCTTATTCTTATCTCGAAAAACAGTTCAGCTTTCATTTTACATTTTTACTTTGTACATGATTTACTGCGGGCTATATTGTTACTAGCTTCAAAACTCTTGGCACTGGATTGTCGCAAAAGAGAAAAGAATGATAATACTAATTCAAAAAAGTAGGAAACGCTACCGAAAAGGGGGTTAGTCGTTGCAATTCGAATAACCCACTTAGTTGGTTATAAAGATGGAGATCCAGACCGTACTAGCTCAAACGGAAACGGCGCAGGTTCAAGTTCGAGAATTTATCAGTAACAAGGCGCCACTCTCCTATTATAAAACTAGATCGCATCTAAGTTTCTGGAGTCAGAGAGACCCTTCAGTTTCGTTGGTAAGTGAAACGAGGTTATCCAAATCGTCTATATTACTGATTCTTTTATTCGGTTGTGTAGCGACTAGCAAATCTAGTCGAAAACTCCATTTAAAAAGGAAATAAAAGATATAGAAATAAATTGAGGCGAGAGGATGACGTTCAACGGCACTTTATTTGTCGCTGGCAGCACCCTAGGGGTGTATAGGGTCTCAATAAAATTAAAATAAGCTACCTTCGTATCGTACTTAAATAATGCTTTCAAAACTTTCGGTAACCGTTGAATTCCAGAGGTTTCACAGACACTTTACAGCTTTAGCAGAACGTAATTAGAAAAATATGGAAACCCATAACGTGGCCGATAGTTCGAACAGTAAAATTGAGGAAGCGTATCTTCCACGATAATAGTATTAAAGTTCCCAGAGTCGAATTGGCGGGCAAATCCCCGACAAGCGAGATTTTAAAGAGAAAACGGAATAACCTATTCACGGGAAACGACCTGTTCAACCGAACTCTTCACGCTTAATCCCCAACACGTGCATCGAAAAGGTGGGAGTTGTATCAAAACTAAAGAAGCAGGGCGCCATCTACACATAAAAAGTTGAAGCGAGAGGCCAAGAGTAACAAACCGGAACGCTGTGACAAATTGGCCGTAACAATGTGTTTGTCGATTCATTTTTGACGCCACGCGTTTTCGCTATGTTTAGCTGCGACGTTGCGATCCGCATACTTTCTAAGAACGCAGCAATATAACTATTCAATTTGAATTTTTTAACACAGATAAACAAAACTATGGAGAGACACAATGCACCAAGGTTAGAGTTTCAACTCTTCCTCCTCCTATCCCCCATTAGAACCGAAACATTAGCCGTAACGAAAATATCGTTTATAGTCCCCGTTTAGAACGTGTTTTACTATCAGTCATAAAATCGCGTAAAACTTTCGGAAAGCTTTCGCGATGCACCAAACATCGGAACGACGGGACACCGCCGGTCGAAGCTCGTAAATCTCGATGAGCCTTAATGGAGATGGTACCTACTGCAGTTTTTTGTCGCACAAGCTTGTGTGTGTGTGTTTGTGTGGCATCGATGCACAGAATATTATTCTATGATTCGACGGCTTTTGATATATCGACGGCTTCGGATTCGTCTATGAATTTCCGATCGAGCCCGCAGTTTCTGTTGTTCTAATGGATTTTTAATAGCGAGGTTTACGATATGTATGGGAAAGCCGGAGCGCACGAAAATCTGGGATCTGTACGTTCGAGCATATTGTTTTGGAATGCGATTTTGTTTCGTTTCGAATTTGTCGACGGTTTCATTGTTATTCCGACCTCGCTTTTTTAGATTTGACGTATTTTTCTTGGAATGGTTGGAATATCAGCGAGGGATTTTACGATGTAGTTAGTCAAAAAATTGTTGATTTTCGGATAATGGTGGGAAGCAGATTTATTTATGTATTTTTAACTATACTGTTGGACTACTAAATTAAAATTTTAGATTCGCGGTTTATGCAAAATCGTTTCTATTTGATGAGAAATCGACACATTGTGATAGAATGCTCCTTGTAAAGTTGGTACCGCAAAAATGATAAAATATCCCTCGCTTGTAGCAAATAGTTTGACCGCGTTTGGCCACTGCTTAGAATTTTGATAAAGTTCAATAAACATTATTTATTCAAAAAATGTTTGGCGAAATGGATATTTTCCGATTGGTAGTTAAAACCGTTTAGATAATCATTTAACCATGTTTGACCACCTCAAGAACTTTTAGTTAAGAGTAACAGAAATTATTTATTTATTGAAAGAGGTTATTTAATGTAGATATTCAAGGATTTAAGGTCAACACGGTACAGAAAATCGTTTGACCACGTTTGACCATCGCTTGAAATTTCATTAGGGCATAACAGAAATTATTTATATACCAAAATTATTGCCCAAAGTTATTTTTTTCAGAATTGAAGTCGATACTGAGCGGAATAACGTTTCACCATGTTTGACCACAGCATCCCAGTCGTTCGTCAGTCCCCTTGTTCCCTCGACATGGCTCCCTGTAACTTTCGGTTCTATCCCAAGTTGAAAATGCAGTTGAAAAGGCAAAGATTTGAAATGTTGCCAACAGTGGCAGCAATGCTGGGGTTAGGGAGTATTTTGAAGGCGATTAAGCTTTCATATCTGTAAGTGAACAATTCGATTTTTCCCGGACCAAAGGTCAGATACATTTTGAGTAGACAGCGTATATTAATTCACCTGACCAGTTTAACGATATTATCGCCCTAAAGTTTGCGCACGATTCAGTTACAAACAGCTCTGTCAAATTAAACTCGAGGCGCAATGTTGCAAAATTGAACTTATGTCTTCTAAATAGCATCCACGAAGATGGCAAAAGTTATTGCCACGGGACGAAATGCTAAACGCCATAAACTAGAAGGTAGCGACGTCGTTACAGACAACAAGCCACACAATGCACCCCCTAGCAGTTCTGAAACGTATTCTCGAAGTTATTTTCCAATTTTCTAGAAAGATCCATATGTTACTTAATATTGCCGGCCATATGTATCGCCCTATCATATTACCGAGTTTTGGCCTTACCACATGTACGACTCGTACAAAGTTATAAATGCTCTCATAATTTCAGAAACACGCTTCCCACGTTACATACAATACATACGCTTATTTTATATATACGTATATACGTAACGAAGAATGATTTTTAAAACGTCCGTACGGCACCCGAATTATTATTGTATTCGATGTAATTTCCCGTTTATATTTCGACGTTTCGCTTGTAATATTTTCTCGCGCAGAACAGCGGAGGTATTAGGTTACTTTGTAAAAGGGATGATTATTTTCGCGGCAGTTTCACAGATGAATTCGCACGCGCCATACGAATGGGCAGAATTGAGGTTTATTCAAACGTGTAAAATTATAATTAACTCAAGGTTCTGTTTGCGTATCTACCGATTCGCTAAATTTCCTTTTCTCTGTAATTATCGTAAGAGGTTTTAAAGGTTAAACAAGAAAGTACAGTTAAAATTGGTGTGAAATTCTTCATATATATTCACAGAATGTTCGTTAGACATCATTTAAACAAATCGAGGAGGTATCGTTAATGTATTTCGTTCACTGGTGGAACGCACTTTAACCCGACTGTAAAAAGAGAATAGCTAGAGCGTTAAACAGCAGTTACTTGGGAGTCTGACTCTACATGCGACTGCAAAGGAACCAGTTACCAATCAGTGAGCGACCAACCTCAATGTAACTGCTGACAGCGACGGTCGTGCAATTTCATTGCACAATGGCAATGGTAAGGCAGCGTGGTGAGAATTTCAGTACGAAATTTGTTGGAGGCATTGAAGAAACATCATAATATGTACATTCGCCCCAGTTTGTGCCCTTTCTTAACAGTTCCCTGAACGCCTGTAAAATCCTTTGGACTTTTGTTTATATTTCTTTAAGCTCTTGCGGTAACACGAAATCCAAACATGTTTTGTTACCTATTTATTAGTGTTATTATTTTTATTATTATCATTAACTTCAGAATTAGAGAGATTGTGGATGTGAACAGAATAGTACGATCGAGGCAAAGTGATTACTGCGGTATCCACAAAACAAGGCTGAAAACACGTGACCAAAATGAATCTGAAACTGGAATCCATAAAAAAGAAGAAAACGAGGGAGATCACTGAGTTGGAGTTGGAAAAATTATGTACTAGATGCTATGAATGTCCTAGAACTTCACGAGCAGCAATAGGAAGAGAGAAGAGAAGCCAGCCGTAAAACTTCGCTATATATATTATGTATCATTATGACGGCGAATCCCAAGTTACCGTCTTCGTTTAAGCCGATTCAAATACCAATACGCAGCAAGAATCATTCGTACGGCATCCAATTGCAAAGCAATTGCCCCAATGAACTCTCATCCAACTATCGTCAGAGAGTCGCGTTGTAGTTGCGGTGTACCCGTGACCGAAGAGCCTAATTGTCCAATAGCTTCATAGAAGAAATCGACACAAGTACCATAGGTCAAGGCAACAATTCTACAGATGGCAAGTCCTTTTATCTGGTCTTAAAGCAGACATGTTTCTACACTGAAGACTATCAGTTTATTTTCCCTATTTCTCAATTTTTCTCGTTATCCAGCACGTAGTTCGATGCCAACGGAACCAGCAACGTCAACCGAATAAGGATATCGACTGTAACGATTCGATAGAAGAATTCATTGAAAGATGGGTATGGATATAACAACAAAAAACTTAGAAGATCACATGGATGTAACAAGCAAAACCAACAATAGAAAAGGATGGCGTTTGAAAACTTTTAAAGAAAATGGAAGAAACAATATTTTCCAAGAAAATGACCTACTTGGACCAAAAGGCTTTGCAACTATATACACAAATATGAATGGAAAATTCGATGATTTCTAAAGGAAGCCGGATTATAATTAGTTTCCAAGCAGAGGTGTTAAAAGATGCGTTTAAAGCGGGGAGAAATTGAGGGTTTTTCCCAGCAAAATGGTTTTACAATAGATCGTAATAGTTTTCATCCCTAATTTTTCTAAGTTCAGAACTAACGTTCCATGCAGCTTTTATGTCCGTGTTCGCTGAGGCATAGATCTTTCTAAATTATATTTAGGGTAGTACTACGGAGTCATAATGTACATCACCACCAGGCTCAGAAATTAAAGTACATTCGATGAATTGTAACTTCATGTTCTTGAAAGTCTCGTAGAAGGAAAATTACGAAACAACCAGGAGATTAGTTAATTCCGTCTGTCTATAGAATCACCTTACAGCCTTTATAGGTGTCGAACTTCTAAATATTAGTTCGTCCCTTCGTTCTACTGAATCATCTTATACCCTTTATGGGTGTCAAACCAGCAGGAGATTGGTACAATATAGAAAAACAGTTGCTAAAGTTGAGAATTCCAAACCAAAAGAAATGCTGTAAAAACCTTTGAACAAAGTGAAAAATTCATTTAACGTGAGAATTGAACGCACGGGTACTCATATATAATTTGTTGATTTGTTTCTACCATTTTAAGTTCTCAAGAAGATATGCGTGAGATCAGCATGGGCGGCAGGTTAAGAAAGCGAGAATTGAGGGCTCTTCCAAAGGAAAACTTAGTTTTGGCTTCGTGATACATATGTATTAGCTACGCCTTTAGTCTTAGGTGTTTAGTGGTTTGGAGTGAAAACATTTGTGAACTACATCCGAAGATAAATCCTTAATCCCGTGATACGGATAGAAAACTGAAACATTGAGAGACAAAAGAGGTGGTTCGTATCGACCCTCTCTATAAAAGAAAAATAGAAAACTATCTTACAGTTCTCGTAAACAGGCCGGTGTAGTCACATTCGTACCAACACAACTTTTAATTATTTCCGCGAACCCTCCGTATTTAGTAGCATTTGCATTGGAAAGTTCCTAATTTTTGGGTTGTTGTCAATGACTTGACAAACCCTCTTTGGCTGTCCCTTGCGCTTATGGAATGGATGAACACGTGACAATGTAAATAAAGGATGACCTCATCAATATGTTTGACGAAATTCGATTGGTTGTATGCTAAAATTCTAACCCTTAATTCAGTCAAGAACTGGTATAGTTTTAGAAAAATTTTATAAGCAGAGTGAAAAAGAGAGACACGCACAGAGAATGACAGATGATGGGATACCGAAAAATAGAAGGTAACACGTCTACGTTTCTAAGAATACGTCGGAAGCTATGTCGCGAGAGCTTGCCATCTACTTGTCAAAGCTGAAATGATGGCATAATCCTCCATATGCATAGAAGGACCGAGTCGTTAGTAAAGAAGAAGAAATGTAATTCAAATATGGCCTCTCTTGTAGTTATTTAATCAGAAAGTAACAACCCACCGAATAATTACTTCTCGCGTAGAAGCACCGGTAGTTATTGAAAAATGTTAAGTTTCCTCGTCAACAATTGCACTCTCCTAGATGACTGCTTCTGGCTCATCCATTTACCCACAAAAACCTCAAACTACAGCTTACTCCCACTACTTTCTACTCATGTCTTTCGTGATTTTATGTTGTACTGATATATGCATAGCTTTGGTGTTTTCGTCTTCATTTTCCTCCCAACTCCGCGACTTTGTAGCATTATTTAATCATCTGGCTGTTCGCTTTCATTCATTTTACACATCTTTGTCGCGTGTACTTTTTTGACTATCAGGTATATCTGGCCCAAACTTTAGATTATGCCCATAGGGTGGTAGTTGGTTATCCTCAATTTTTGTTGCTATCAAATTTTGACAAGAAATATCAATTGGGCCAAAACTAAATCAAGATTATCGTTTGTTACAAAATAAAGTAGAATTTTCTGTCCCGTCCATGCCTTACCACCTACAGAGAGTATTCAGTTAGTAGACCTTCTGCACAACCTTCGATCTACTCATATATCAATGGATCCACCCTTAATTCAACAAATAAAATTCTCCTCTTATCCCAGCATAAACCCCATTCTTTAGGTCTAATCTATACTAGTTTAGAAAGCTTGGCAGCGGTGGAGGTTCAAAATATTGGAAAGAGACAGAAACAACATTGTTGCACACAGACTATAGAACTATCTTACAAAGTTCGCATTTCCTCAAAATTACCGTCTCATTTAACTACACTACATCGTGCCTTACGACGACAATCAATCCCCGTATTATCGCCAAAAACTTTACGTCCCTCTTCCGCTCTAATTTTCGCTTTAATTGCCCCGGTTAAACTTTTACGATCCCCCTCGCACTATCTATAGCGCACATATACGTCGAGGCGACACGCGAACGCGTCCGAGCGCCTATCCTCTCCTTGCCCTATCATCATCGTTCGGAGGGCCATTAGACTTGAATCGATCCGAATAATCAACGCCGTCGGCATAGGTGGTAGGTCGTAGGTACTTGCACACACTGAGAGATCGTCACGGACCGTAAGCGTAAATCAAATTATCGTCCGCTCTCTTTGTAGTCGAAGCGGAAGCTCGAAAATTGGTCCGGTCGTCGACGACCGCTTCCAAAAAGGAGAGAAAAAAAGTGGGATGATAGGCAGCGACCGCTGGCGCGCGTCGAAGAGTTCGAACATAAATCTCACTTACCTACACGTGTGCATGCGGATCCGGTTCCGTTCTTGAGCGAACCGGCGAATTTCCTTTTTCGGCCCGGCGCGGAGGAAAACAATACATAAATTAACCCAATTTGTAGCGAGAGAAATACACACGTCTCGAAGAACGTGATGAATTAGTTCGACGGAGGAACGAGGGAATGAGGGAAAGGCGAGTGAGGCCGGTGAAAAGCGATAAGAATAGTTCGAAATTGTCCGAAAGAATGGGAAATTAACGGGTATGTATGTAGATTGTTATGACACGGCTCATTTAACGCTAACAGAAACCGGAAACGTGTTTGCATTTGCGATTGTGTAGAGGAAACGAGGAGGTTCATCGGTTGAATGTGTACCGAAACATCGGAGGAAGGTTTAGAACGCATTTCAAGTTAAAAAAGATTGACAACCACGATTAATTGAACTAGATTGAGGCGGAGTATGTACAATGAAAATGCCCGTAACGGTTACCTCCCTTGAGCGGACACTTCTTGAAAGTCCTGACAAAGTCCATTGACTTGAAATTTCAATGTATATTTACATATGTCGAGATTTTCACTACTTAAAATACAGATTCTTCAAAATTTAACACTATCCCAATTCTGTTTTAAAATCATCCAGAATTTTTTAAGAAGCATTACATATATAGAATAAACCCTTCTGACAATGAGTTCTTCTCCTCGGTTCTCCTTTTGCGCTGTAAGGGGTCGGAGTTTCGTGTTTCATTCTTCCACCCATTTCCTCCATCCCTTTCTGTCGCTGTTTCCCCTCTTCCCTTTCCCAACTGTGACATTTGTTGCATCCAGGTCTTCCTCGGTCTACCTCTTCTCCTTCTCCTTCCGGTCCATGTCACCATCTTCCTCACCAATCGGTTATTGTCTAGCCCTTGTTCTATATCCAAATATGTTCAGCATGTTCTTTTCTTTTCTACTTCTTATGGATTCTTGAGTCAATTGCAGTCTAATGTCTTCATTTCTTATCCTATCCAATCGCGTCCTTTCTGCTTTTTTCTTCATTGTTTCAGTTCTGCAACCGTCACGACACTCTCGTGCTTCTCCGTGTTCGTCCAAGGGTAACACTCATATAGTAGTGTTGGTATTGTTACTTAACTGTATACTTAGAGTTTCACTTGAGTTTCAATCTCTTTCCTCCCAAAAATTGTATTGCTTAGGGCATAATAAATTCTTGTGAACAATAAATGCTAAATTCTATTTGGCTTTAAAACTTTAAATATAAACCAGCTCTCCTAATCCATTCTACTCGCTGGGTGAATCTGTTTCCTCTGTTCTTCTGCTTCTTTTGTCAAAGGTTGTTATGCCTTTTCGTCAGTTCCACTATTTTCTTCCATTCTCGTCTTTCGTTTGCTTTTTCCCTCCAGTTTGTGACGCCTATTTTTCAAAAGATCTTCATAGACTTGGTCTTTCCACCTGTTTCTTGGTCTATCTCTCGGTCATTTTCTTGGCGGTTTTCAGTTGAATACTTTCTCTATTAATGAATCTTGGTCTCTTCTTTATATGCGGCCTAGCCAGCTACAATGTCCTCTCCATCCATCACCTGTCTTATCTGGTGGTTCATTAGTGGTCTTTTGTGGCTTCTTGGCATTTGGAGATAGAGTTTGTTCCCTATTTTAATTCTTTCGTTTATTTCCACGCTTCTTTCGTTTGTCTCGTTGATTGTTAATCCTACGTACCTAGAACTCTTTTTGAAGGATATATTCCCTTATTTCTAACTCTGTCTGATTGTCTCTTTCTTGTATTGAGCTGAGCATGTATTTTGTCTTCTCCTGGTTAATGGTTATAACAGTCAGCATGTTGTAGATTCTTCTTTTCGAAGCTCTTTATTTCTACTTTATTTGAAAAATACGACGTGACAGGTACAATACGTGCCCTCGAGAAAAAGTTTTCTAAAGAATTTGCAGTCATCGCGATTGAATTAGCGGTGATTCTTTCCCCTTCTTCCTCTTCTTCCCCATCCTCTTATCTTCATCTTCGTTTACATCATCTTCTCTTCGTTCTCTCATTCTCGTATTTTTTTCAAGCATTGGGTTTAAAAACCTATGTCTTTGTATACTTATCAACGTTTTCCAATTGCGTTGGCTTTATTTTTCGGTACTTTTAGTACTTCCTCCAATCATTTAGCTCATTTTCCATCTAGTACCACCATTTATCCTTAGCGGGTTTGCTCCCTTCCTTTTGTATTGTTCTTCTTCCTTCGCACATCTATTCTGGCTATATAACCACACCATTTCCATGGCGTTCTTTGTATTTAAAAATTTCTCTTTCTATTAAATATTTCCATCATTTTTCAAATTGTTACTGATTCTTATTTATATTTTGCTATTTTTATAGATTTGGATCCCCGTGTGCCATTCTTTGCTGTCCTTTTTGTCGTCCAATTCTTTGGATCATAACCATCGTTCTAGCTATGCTACAGTTAGGAGGTTGGTGCTGAAGCGCTTTCCAATTAGTCCCTGGTACTGGTAGTCCATCTACATCCAATACTAACACTCTGTAAACATCTTCTCATAGAATATTCAGACGAGAACTCCACTGCTGTTAGCTGAGTAGAAGCAGATCGTAAACGCGGATTGCCTAACTGTAGTTTTTATGAGCCCTTAATACGTTCGTCATTCTCCATTCTTTTCTACCTTTGTTTTGTGAATCTCATTGTTTTCAGATCTTCATTTTTATAATCAGACGACCTCCTTCTCGGTACTCTTTACATTTCTTATTGACAGTCATTTGCAGTTTGTGATTCTCTTCGTAATCTGTGTAGGGAATCATTGCTTATATGCCCTCTGTAGACCAGACACACTGTTCTCATCTTTTATTAGCTCTTCCATTTCCTTATTTGTTTGTGTTCTTTCTCCTTCATATGTTATAAAGAAAAATCGGTATCAACAGTGTTTTGGCGTGTTTCGCGTGGGTGTTCAATGTGTGATGTTCATTGTACAGCGCTTTAGAGTTGTCAATGGTCGTTACGTGGTGTTCATCCTGGGCATTAGCCGTATATCGCTAGTGATACTGAATTCTCCGAGTTTTTACTGAGGAGGACAACTTTGTGGCCGAAATACGTATCTGGATTTATTTCTGAAAGTTGTGGTAAGAATAATTGTATTTAAGTCGTATTTTTACGTTATGTTCAGAGTGCAGATTTTTGTTTCAGTAATTGTACCTCCATAGCACCTGATTATAGTGGGCCCAATATTTTCGATCATGTTGTTTTATATAATTTTTCGTCTGTAAACAATTTCTTTCCTGCATTCTGTCCCACTCCAGCTGTACATCTAGTTCGTTTATCCTCCCTCAAAGATAATTCAAATGCGATGTGTTTTCTTATCTGTGTCCTTGTTCTATTATCGCGTTCCTTATTCTTTTACGTGATATCATTTAAGATTACCCGAAAATTTTCGACTATTCCCCTCTTAGAACGCGACCTCTATAAGTTGCATTATTATTCAACCTTAGCCTTGCTTATGGGCAATTTCCTTTCGCTCCACTTCCCGGACGTTTCGGTTTCAGTTTCGGTTAAAAACCGCAAGAAATTCGCATCGATTACCGATAAACTCGAGAAATACCGAGCGTAAAACAACGCCAAAAGAGAATGGACGGATACAAGATAGCATTTCAGATAAAATATCCTCACTTATCGATCACATTTATCCGCGCGAGCAAATACAATTCCGCTTCGCCGGCGACGACCGGTTTGTGTCCTTAAAAATCGTCCTACACATTCAATTACCATTGTACTGGCCACCTGTGAGTTTAAATATGCGCAAATTTATCTCCTAGGACGGAGGATTAGATTTGAAATTGAACTGAAATTATTTTACCACATATATCGAAGCGGGAATAACTACGCGTTTAGGGCCTTTTCGTTTCTTTACGTAGCCATCGGTAGCGAACCTCGACGGAGTGAGAAACACTCGTGAATATAAATAAAAGAATAAATCAACCGTCTTAATATACTCTTCCAGTCTCTATTCTCTTTCCCTCGTCCTCCTTATATATAGCATCCATTCCTTCTGGCGTGTTTCTCGTAATACCCGAAGCCTACGCAATCTTGCCCAATACCATTACGGGGTCCTACTTTTACGTAATCGAAAGCGACATGCGTACGGCACACAACAACAACAAACAAGGAACAGCTTTTTCTTCGACTTCGTGGACTCGAGCAGTTTGATAATGATGCAATTCGCAATTAACTAGCTCAACGAAGTGTGAACCGTGACTAATAAAATCACGCAAAAGCGTTCGTCGGGCCCGGAATTGTTCGAATAGCGATCGCGGTAAAGACGAGAATATTCAGTTCAGAATACGGTTTATGGATACTTATTTTGAAACAGAAATAGAAAGAATTTAAATGAGCACGAGGGATTATATAGAGTAACCAGCTTTTCCCAATATTGTGCAGCGAGTTACATCATTTCAAAGAAAAGCATGAAAATAATGGACATAAATGTTCGTCTAGGGCAAATTCAGAAATTTCCGGGCTCGATAATAAGCTCCGTAGCTTTCAAAGAAGAGAATGACAATAATTGACACGAATATTTATGAAAAGCCAAATGGATTTTTTCCAGGATTTTATAATAAGTTCCACAGCTTTAACGGAGACGAATGACAATCATCGAGATGAATGTTTACGCAGGACAAAGTCCTTCTACTCCTCTTTCTACCTCCCTTCTACCGTTATCATCCTTATTTTTTCTAAGTGTATTTGCGATCCACCTGTATCTGCCCAGTTTCGTTAATTCCCATAATTCCTTATCTGATATTAACACATCATTTAAATAGTTCGTGGGATGACTAATAAAACAACTTTTAGGCGAAATTGAACTTAACTCATTAATATAGTTTCCTTCAAGAGCGATACATTCTTTCCAAAGCTTTCCTAACATTTCATGCGCTTTTGTAGAACAAATTATCTTTGGCCTCAAAATACCCTTCAGTTTCGGCAATCAGCCCTTCGTTGGAGCCAAATTTCTTTTCCTGGAGCATTCTTTTTAGATCTACAAACGGTTAATAGTTACTGGGAGCCAAATCAGTGGATGGGAGTACAATTCAAAGTACAATTCGTGTAATTTTTCCATTGCTGCGATGGACTGGTAACACGGGCGAATTGTCTTGGGGAAAGAGCACTTTTTCTTTCTTCATTTGGGGTCGCTTTTTCGCAATTTCTTCCTTAAAATAAACCAATAACGCCATATAATACTCACTAATGATGGTTCTTCCTTTCGCAAGGAAATCGATAAATAGAATACCGTGCGCAAAATACGGAGGTCAAAAACTTACCAGCTGAGATTTGCGTTTTTGGTCGCTCTGGACGATTTTCAACCTTTGTTGTCCATTCAACTGACTGCCGATTTGACTCTGGAGTGTAGTGATGGATCCATGTTTCATCCATTGCCACATACCAACAAACGTGCGTTATGCGATAGCATGTATATCATTGGCATAATCGAGTTCTTCGAGGATCCCGTTAAAGAGCCAAAATATTCCTGTTTTTGAATGTGCTAAAGCATTAGTGTTTCGTCAAGAATAATATTAAATACTAAGAGTGATAGTATGCAGCCTTGGCATACACCCATGCGATTTCCGTTATCTATTACATTTGTCGTGCTCCTGTTGTACACTTCCTTCATAAGGCATGTGAACTTTTCAAGTTTCCTTGACCTCTCAATGCAATCCAGATACGGCTTTCCCTGATAGAATCGAATGCGCGCTCGTATAATATGAGTACTAGATAGAGAGGTATGTTGAATGTATTTATATGATTGTCCTTTACTAGACCCTTGTTTATTGCAACCAACATCTTCTACCCTATTATTCCATAAAATATCTGCCTTGCTTAGCAGCGTGATTAATAATAAGCAATTATAATGAAATTAGACCCAAAATGAATTTGTCAATAAACATTTTAATCGACACCTTCCACCTTTACATCGGAAGAAGGAAACAGCTGTAGTCAAGGTACCAGTAGCGCTGAACAGAGAGAGGCTTACTGAAAGTTAATGCGAACCTCTAAATCTTAAAGACCACGGAGAGGGCTTTACAATAACAAAGTTTTTCTTTGAAGAAAGTGGACAAAGCTTTTAATCAAATCTGAAGGTCAGGTTCAGTGTGTGATGTTCATTGTGCAGTGCTTTAGAGTTATATAGTGCTCCTTGCGTGGTATACGTCTCGAGCGTTAGCCGGATATCGCTGATAATATTTCATTCCACTGACGATGGTAACTTAGTTGGCGAAATACGTATATGGCATTATTTCCGAAAGGTGTGGTAAGGTTAATTTTACTTATTTTATGTACTATTTGAACCACCAGTCTCCTTATTTTTATTCTAAAGAAAGAGAGGATTGAAGTCCAGAAATATCCTTGACTGAGACTCAAAATTACCCGCAGACAATTTGAAAGATTCTAACCACAATCAAAACACGAATGGCAGCGGTAAATTCAAACAAAATCAAACGGAACACACCACCAACACGATCTACACCCGAAAACCTAAAAAAGACAAAAAACCAAGCATGGCAAAGAAAGTACCACATTGGAACCGCTTCCTCAGTGTCTCAAATAATACGCATTTTTTTAAACTCTATTTCGAAATGTAATTAAAACTAAATTTATTCCAAGGATTACACAATCGGAAAGGATTCCGCTTCTTTAGCCCGATGCGACCGGTTGTTGCGTTTGTATTTTTAGCCCGAGTCGGCCGAGTTATAATCGATGCGTCTCCTTATTCTTGCCCTACTTTTATATTTAGACGTCGCAACGCGAAAAGCCGTGCGAGAATTTTGTTTTGACTGCATTCGAACGCTTGGCAAATTCGGCGCGTTTGTTTTGTTGAATGGATGATTTCAGACACATTTGGAGCGACCTTACCAGATTTCGTTTTGAATTAGATTTATTTTGATTTTAACGTATGAAAACGCAGACGAATAGTGATTGGTGCATTTGGACAATTCAAGTGCAAAATTTATCGACACATGGTTTTTCCTTTGCGGAAGTAATAAAGTACCAAAAAGAAAAAATTAAGAAAAATCAAATTTATTAGAGATCTAGTCATCGTCTTTAGTGATATTTTCTTTTCAATGTAAGTGGAACTAGACGGTTGAATATGTTGGGAGACGAAAGGCTTGCCCCGAAACAAAGAATTTAGTTGATTAAGTTGCGAAGGATGCATCAATTCAATTTTTCTAAATATTTTTTATTCAGTAAAATGTTTTCGCGAGCCCAAATTCGCGAACAAAGGAACTAAAAAGCCTATGGAACTTGTTCCGCCCTCAAGAGATAAAGACGGCCCAACGAGAGATAAGGAGGTATCAAACATATTAGAGAAATCCACCCCAGACGAAGTTATTGGCTTGTTATTAGATGATTGGATTCCGAGTCAAAAATGAATTGGAAAAGCAAGACAAGAAATATGCGTAAGAAATGTCAGTCGATAGAGTGGGGAACGACTAGAAAAGGAAGCTCATATCGTCAGAATAGCAGCTCCGAAGATGATAATAAACGTAAAAAACATCGCAAGCAAAAACAAACACTTCAGAAAAGTGACCAGGTTGAATAATCCCCGGTGATCCTAATTCGTCCGAGGAGGAATGGGAGCGCAAACGAAAAGTTATATAAGAAGAAACAGAAGAAGCCTGGGCATTCTTTATTTTCTTCCAGTTTTCCTTCCTCTTCCTTCTCCCCTACTTCTCGTTCCGAACTCAGAAGATAAAGACAGACCAGTGAGATAAATTGGTGTCAAACAAATTGGAGAAATCCACCGCAGACGAACTTAACGTCGTATTTGACTACGAGTTAAAAAATGAATTAGAAAAACAAAACAAGAAGTATGCAAAAGAAATATCCGTTGGTAGAGTGGGGAACGATTCGAACTAGAAAAGGAAGCTTATACCGTCGAAATAACAGCTCCAAAGGTGATTACAAGCGTAAAAATCACAAACGTAAAAAACATCGCAACCAAAACCAAGAAATCCATAAAAGATATCAGTAAACGAAAGTATATATGAGAAGAAACAGAATATGGCTAGGCATTCATTATTTTCTTCCACTTTTCGTTCCTTATTGACTTCTCACCATTGGAGTCTGTCACTTCTCGGAATGCTTCTCTACACCTCGAAACCTGAAGTAAATCTAAAATTTTACCCTCCTTCGGATTTCCTTTTCTCCCTTTATGTTGCACATTCTTCATTCTAAAGGACGCAGCTGAGATATGCTGTTTCCCTTCTTTGTATTACTTCTTCTCAAATTCTCTTCATATGTGACTTCAGGGGACAACGCAATTGCTTAAATTTTATTTATAACATCACATCCCAGAAGTATAATAGCATGGTGAATTCTTTCAGGTTATTTTCTTTTAATATGTTTAGCAACTCCACTGATACACCACCTAAACCAGGGATTTTTATATTTTCACTGATTTCAAGAACATATCCCACATCTGATTTCTAAACAGTTCTCAGATTTTGTGTTCCCTTTAATTTAACTGCTTCTGTTATCGTTAGATAGTTTTCACGATGTAATCTTTCTAACATTCATTAATATTACATTCTCCTTTTCAGCTTATATTGGATCTCTTCATCGTTCTGGGTTGTGCTTGGTGTTCTTTTATGGTTCCTTATGCTTCGTGTACAAATAGATTGTGTCATTTAAACTTTGTTTCATTTCATTACTATATTCTTCCATCGGAGTTCCTTTAGCTTTATTCATCCACTGTTCGGTCTTGTTCTTGATTATTTCGTCTTCTAACCTCACTTATCGATTGAGTTATTTAATTCTTTTTGCCCGTTTCTTCCTGTCATCCAAAAACTTCTCATTCAAATTGTCGTAAGACATCCTTCCTCCCACATGTTTTCGTCATCTAATTTACCCACTTATTTCTTGTTTGAGTTTTAGCTTGCATTGTTCGTCTTTAGTACGTTTATGTGTTCTGTGTCTGTTATTAGTTTAAGCCTTAATCTTCCAGTCGCCAGTAAAGTTTGTGGTCACTAATACTATTTGCACTTAGATAGGTTTTAGTCTATCTAACCATAAATGAGAAATTTTGCGAATTCTCTCAGGAACATCACCTAACCTCCAGGTATGATTGTAGGAAATAAAACTGTATATTTTTACGGGGTACAGTGTGAAGAATAAAGCACTCCATTTAGAGTTAATGAGTCATTTGACCGATTCTGCTGTGATCTACACCGAAGCGTCTAAATTAAAAAATTGTTGTGGTTGCGCGATTTTTGATGCTAACAATGATATCAGTAGATCGTTTAGATTAAACAACTTGTTGAATTTTTTTTTTTTCCGCAGAGGCTAGAGCAATCTCTCAAAATGTTCTTAATGCACTGAGATACAGAAAGTGGTTTGCTAAAGTTCATCCCCTTGTGCTTGGTATAATTGCAAAATATGCTGAGCTAAAACTACAGAATACCAATGAAAGAATCTTTTGGGTTAAAAGTCAAGTAGGGATTTCCCTTAACGTGGTAGTGGACTCCTTAGCGAAGACGTCGGCGGCTAGCGATGAAGTCGCAGATCTTAGGATATACGAATCGGAAGTTTTAGGTATCCTCAAGAGATTCTTTCTAGAAAAGAAATGGAAAACTAGGTAGAAAGCTTCCTATAATGTCATGCTACGCAGTATGCTATGATTCACCCCTCGATCCTTCATACACAGATTAAAATTCGGACATGGTTGCATTACATTTATAAAAATTAATGGTTTCGGATTAGACGAAATTTATTTGAGAATTTAATAGCACCCACTTCTATGATATTACTACTCAGTTATAACAACATTGAAATTTACAGAGCCCTTGTCAAGTTTCTCGTTGACTGTAGGATTACAATTTGATGTGTTTGACGTTTTTACAATTTTGATAGTTTGTAATGGTAATGTGGCTGATGGGCTTTGATCGCTACATGCAAAAAAGCGGTGGCCAATTTTCATGGCCAATTTTGTTCATTCCCCATTTTCCGATTTTTTCTTGTTTCTAGTAGAGAAACTGAACTATTATTAATCAATCCATTCTGTTCCTTCTAACCGCAACAAAATACCCTCTTCACTCGACATACGTACGTTTTATCCACGTTTTATGAACACCACCCGATTGCCAGCACCAACGTCACCACCGCCACCGCCACCGCCGCCACCATTTCGATATCTCGTTTCATCCGGCGGTCCATCAACCGCGCAACGTTCGCCGATACGTTTCAATTGTTCGGGAAATGTTCCAAGAGGCAAGCGGTACATGACGATGACCGGCGATCCGCGTCGAGGGTCCCACTTTTATCTCGGCATTTTCGCTTGTCCCGTCCCATCCGTTGACAATTTGGACAGGTAGAGTTTGTATCGATTCCAACGGCCGCACAGCGTTACAATACGACTCGCCGTCAGCAGCACTTTCCCCTCGTCGACGACGACTCCCTAGCGAACGCGTTTTCGACGTAACGTACTGTATTTGTACGTATGTATCGTGCGGATACGTGCGTATAATAGGTAGGCACAAAAGTGGACTTGAATGTAAATTAACGCTCGTAACCAGTTAGCCAATATTATTCCGTTGATAAGAAGCGATTGAGGATATCGTACGAGCTCGAAGCGAAATTGAAAGCGGATTGTTACTTTCAGTTAGTGTGTTAATCGATTTTGGAGATGGGGGCAAATCAATTACTTCGAGACATTAAGTTTATTCGAGAGCCTTTAGGGTTGAAACAAGGTCTTTGAAGTTGGCACCGCAAAATAGAAAAATCCTTGGGAATGACATTTGTTTGAACATGTTTGACCACAAAATAGTTTTGTTTGAGTACTCTTCATTATCAAGAAAAGAAATTCCTTCGAAAGTTTTTTTTTTTTCAAACCTCAATAATCGATGATAAAATATCCCTCGCATGTATCAAATCGTTTAGCCACGTTTGACCACTGCTTAAAATTTTGATAAAGTTCCATAAACATTATTATTCATAAAAATTATTTGGCTGAATGGATATTTTCAGATTGGTAGACAAAACCGTTTAGATAATCATGTGACAATGTTTGACCACCTCATGAATTTTCAGTTAAGAATAACATAAATTATTTATTTATTGAAAAAAGTTATTCAAGGTAGATATCCAAAGATTTAAGGTCAAAACCGTACAGAAAATCGTTTGACCACGTTTGACCATCGCTTGAAATTTCATTAAGGCATAACAAAAATTATTTATATACCAAAATTATTTAAAGGATTAAAGTCGATACTAACCGGAACAACGTTTGATCATGTTTGACCATTGTCATGAATTTTTATCCTGATGTATGAAAATCATGTATTCCTAACAATTGTTCAACCAAGTAGATATTTTAAGTCCGAAGGTCGATACTATACAGAAAATCGTTTGACCACGTTTGGCCATCGCTTGAAATTTCATTAAGGCATAACAGAAATGATTATATAGCAAAATTATTTATGAAAGTTATTTCTTTCAGAATTGAAGTCGATACTGAGCAGAACAACGTTTGACAATGTTTGTCCCCTTATGCATTTGTATCCTGATTTATAAAAATCATGTATTCCTAACAGTTGTTCAACCAAGTAGATATTTTAAGTCCGAATGTCGATTTTCTGTACAGTATCGACCTGCGGGGTTTAAAATATCTACTTGGTTAAACAATTGTTAGGAACACAGTATTTTTGTACATCAAGATAAAATTTCATAACAATGGTCAAACATGATCAAACGTTGTTCCGGTCAGTATCAACTTTAATTCTGTAAAAAATAATTTTCGTAAATAATTTTGGTATATAAATAATTTCTGTTATGCCCTAATGAAATTCCCAGCGATGGTCAAACGTGGTCCAACGATTTTTGTACGGTTTGGCCTAAAATCCTTGAATATCTACATTGAATAACCTTTTTCCAATAAATAAATAAATAATTTCTGTTACTCTTAACTAAAAATTCATGAAGCGATCAAACATGGTCAAATGATTATCTAAACGGTTTTGACTACCAATCTGAAAATATCGATTTTGCCAAACAATTTTTAGGAATAAATAATGTTTATTAAACTTTATCAAAATTCTAAGCAGTGGTCAAACGATTTGCTACACGCGAGGGTTGTTTTATTATCGATTATTGATGTTTGAGACTGAAGGGTGGTCAAACAAAACTATTATGTGGTCAAACATGATCGCAAAATGATCAAATAATATGTCATTTCCAAGGATTTTTTTTTCTATTTTGTGGTGCCAACTTCACAGACCATTTGAAACACGTTGTTCTTCTTTGGATTAATTCCGATGATAAGTCGTCATCCTAAGTAATGAAGAAACTGATAGGACGATAGTAATGGAATTCTTTTGCAGGTTTCGTTGTGTATTGATATCGGCGCTCCGTACTGCCAACTTCTGAAAAGATTCAGTATTCTTGAAGAAGCTGACAATATATACAGCAAAACCTGAAGGAAGGTACTACCGCTAATATCATCTGTGGAAGCTTACGGAGATCGTAATTATGTCTTTCTCCATATCTTTTCTCCCTTTAACGGTGGACCCACAGGAAGATTCGTGATATTCAGCTAAACATCACATTCTTCAATTCTACATTTTGCCCGCGACGTTGTCTGTACCAGTGGTTCCTAGTGAAGGATCCCCAAGATGTTCTTTGACATCTGCGGACACTTCTCCTCTCTGTTTCTCTTAATATATTAAAACTCAAAAATAGCATACCTCCTGCTAGGAATAAGGTACGAATTTGCGAATCACCGTTTGGAAACCATTAGTATACATAACACCAGTCTTTGATGATTATATTTCATTTTTTATGTACTTTCTTCATTCGGTTTCGTACTTTCTGCTATTTTTGGTTGTCGTTTATGCCTCATTCTTTCCACAAGTTGATTACATTATTTTTCTCGATCTTACACTTCTAATTTCTCTATTGGATATTGTCTTCAAACCAATCTATCTTAAAAAGACGCCCAATCACGTTGAATAAGCTTACACTGCCACTAACTTTTTCTCTTAACGAAATTTGGGATATTAAAGTGGCAACATCGCAGACACCATAAACGATAAGATCCTATCAATTTAGTTACAGCATTTCTTTTGTTTAGAAATCAATCAACTAATACGTTACAAATTCTCATCGCAAAAAGAATATTTCTGGGTGCCATTCGATATAATTCTGCTCTTCCATTTTGATATACATACATATCGAATAAATTGTTGTTTCCAACAAAGCAAATACGTGCTTAATAGCTTTTCGATGATCAACTCGCAGGCTATTACGCTCGCTTCCTTTCCTTTACTACCAACCATAAATCTGGACAGGCGAGTGGGCGTAAAGTTTGTAGGCGTACAAAATGGGGAAGGTGAATTATGTCGAGTCATAAATACAATTTAATACCTTCATTTTCTTTTATAAATGTGATGTCCTATACCCCTCTCTTTTGAACTAAAAAAGGAAAAATCGGGATCCGCAAAATTGAATCGTATTTGTCTATAAGAAGTCCGGGTCCCCTCTTTATACATCTGTGTATTGGCTTTCAAATATTTCGAGCCTATAGGAAAAATGGGAATAAATTGGTATCGATTTGTAATTGTAATTGTAATTGTAATTGATAAGATTGTTTTAAGAAAATCGGAAACAAAATGGACTCAAAATCTTCAATTTTGGGCCATTACTATTCTTGTTATTTATTAACAGCTTTTCAGAATCTGTTCTGAATGAGATCTTTGCAAGTACATTTTACTCTTTTGACAATTGCTGTAAGCCTCAATTCTGTTTCCATTGCATTTACCACTGATGTTCTCTAAATAAATATTACATATATATGTTATACAATTACAGAAACTCTGCAGCAATGCAAAACTTTGAAAGATTTGGATGTAACTTTTGATCATAAATTATCGTTTGAGGATGTACGTATAAATTACTATTTTGCCAGCAAACAAAATGTTGAGCTTAATTCTACGAAACCCTAAAAGTTATTTTCTGATTTACCCCCCTTCCCCCCTTTCCCCTCCCTCCCCGAATCCCCCTCCCTTCTTGAAACTCCCATACGCGGTGTTGGCATGACTTCTATATTATAAAAGTTAGGTATATCTAATTGAATATAAACACGAAGGATTCCTGAAGTAGTTTTGGTTTCGAACATTTCTCTCCTACTATTTTACTTGATCATAATTGGATGGACCATGACGAACGGTTCCTCCCATCATATTACATCTATACAATTTTTAACCACACAATTGTTAATTACTTCACCAGCAACTAGATTAACATCTTCAGGTCGAAATTATTGATATATAATAAGGTCTTCAAACCTATCTGGCAGTATGGTGCCCGATTGTGTGGATGCACCAAAGATTCGAATATAAAGATAATTAAAGCATTTCAAAACAAAGTGTTAAATGTTTCTTGATATACTAGAATCCACACCGTCACTTAAGAATTCAACTGGTACAAGGTAAGATCAAGAGAATAGTTGGCAAACACGAATTCATCTGAATTTATGAACACACCAACGTTGAAGTCTTGCATAAGCTCGATAAACGAGCGAAATTAGGTGAAAAGATTCGAAAAGACCAAACCACTTGGTCCAGTACAATGTCTGTGTAAACGAAAGTAAAGTGCCGGAGGAAAGTGTTAAATGTTGTATACCATCAATAGAAGCTAAAGGACAACGTAGGGTATTTAAAAATTATAATAATAATTAGCTTGTAATATTGGACAATAGACCATATTATTATAATGTTAAACTAGCTGCTAAAAAGGAAAAAACATTTTCATTTTATTTTTATTTCGTTATGTTATTTTTAAATAGTCTTCAAGTACTTTTGCTGGTCGCTTCACGACAGGATAAAGATCCAGAACATGGACCGTTCGGATAACCTCGTACCACCTACTAAGGAAGCTGGAGGGTCTCTCTGATTCCAGACACTTAGATATGATCCGGTTCTATAATTGGGGAGCGGCCCTTTGTTACTAAATTCTCGGACCTTTAACCTATGCCGTTTGTATTGGACTAGCACGGCCTGGATTTCCATGATTATCACCAACAAGGTAGGTTATTTTCATTTTTCACAAATGCTTTAAAAAGCTAGTAACAGCGTCTCTACATCGAATCCTTGTATTTGGTAGAGCCGCTTGACAGAAGAAATTACTGCTCCTCTTGTAATCCTAAAGAAGTTTGTAGCAAGACAAATCAAACAAAGTTGGTGGAAGTATTAAAGATAAATGATGCTTTGACTATGCTGATTTTTATGAGATACGTACGTAAAATACCTTATCGATTGCAAATCAGTACAGACATTTGTCAAGATAATCATACCAATCTGATCAAACACGACAAGTGCTAATTAGCAGCCAAAAACGGCATTTTAACGAGCTCGATCTACATATCCGATACGCTCAAATCTCCAAATACCACCAAAATCGCAATTCGGATAACTTTCCGGCGAAATACGAGCGTAAAGCGATCTCGACGGATTCCTATCTTATCAGATCCGTACGCTAACGAATACGCCTTATCGCTTGCTCTCCTCCAGCGAATATTATTGAAAATTCCACGGGCATGTTTACATAACTTCGCAGATGATATCGTCAGATAGTCGGTCGTCGGTCGCTCCTTCCTACAACGTGATGGTGATGTTCTGCTCGGCCGACCGTTGTCTGTATGTCGCTCGAAATAGCATTGAATCCGGTCGTTACGCCATCGATCGATGCTCGCCGCGTTTTGTAAAGTACATAGCTCGGCGCGTATATAGGCCTATGCAGACACATAATACTACAACACATGTAGAGGGCCCTGTACCTATCTACAAGCCGTACGATAGCAGCAGCGAATGACCACCATCGACGAGATAGCGCATACAAAGGACGACGGTCAAGTGTACGAAGTCAGTAATTATGATCAGCGTTTTCCGTTATGAGTTACGACCGTCTGCTGGCGTATATGTAGGTACTATACACATTTGCATGCATGCACTCGTGCATATAAAGTACGACGCAGATGTACAGATGTTACCATTAAAATAGGAGTGTCACCACCATCAATGTCTGTGTACGTTTCGTCTTTTCGCATTTTGGCAACGGAAAGACTAGCCAAATACCGTCCACTTTATCCACAAGACATAAGCCCTTGTTGAAGGTCTACAAATTCGGGGCTTCAAAAGATATGATTTAGCATTATATTGTTGAACGTAGACCTCAATGATAAAGGTTGAGGAACCCACCTAGAGGAAGGAAGTATTCCAAAAGATTATGACAATGTAGGCAGTGTTCATCCCCAAAAATTTGTTTGTTTTGTTAAAGATCTGGAAAGTCGGGACTTAAGGGAACAATGTATCCTAACATTGTTAAGCATGGAGGTTGGACGTAAGCGTCGAGGGTATACGTAAATCCTTGAGCATAAAGCCTAAGGAGCTTAGCCAGGCGTAGGAACAACTTCCAAAAACCGTGATAATGTAGTCCCAGTCCCCCGCCCCTCCATTCTCGCTGCACCGAAGACTAAAGCATTCCCTGAAAATTAGGGACGAAGATCGAATATCAGCCCAGCACATAAACTACCGTTCATAAGTATTTGGGCACCCATATATTATAACACTATTTGTACTACATAGCTTCTACGAAATTCATTCTTGAAAAATTGAATAATTACAGGGAAAGCATTAAATTTACATAAATGCTGCAGAAGTAACGTTATGTAAATTACTTTATTACCTGCAATAAACCAAAATTGTTTGTGACTACATGGGGATTAGTGCAATAAAGGTTTCCCAAAGTTCTTGTAAATGTGTTTCTGTAAAGGATGCTTTTAGTAATGTTTTAATGACCCCGGACAAGTTTCAGGGTAGATTATCGAAATTGCCTGTGCGACTATTTTTGTTAAGACTGTAAAATATGCCGAAACGAAAAGAGTTAAACATAGAAACGCGTGCTCTTATAATTGCGCACCATCAAGCTGACACAAGCAACCGGCAAATTGAATTGAAATTGACGGAAAACAGTCCCAGAAATCGCTGCTGAAATCAATGCAGGCCGTCAAAAGCCAATAAGCGAAACTATAGTCAAACGTCGCTTGCACAAAGCAGGTTTGTACGAGCGAATTGCAATCAAAAAACAGTTATTGCGCATGCAGCATAAACAAAAACGCTTAAACTGAGCTCGTAACACCAGCATTGGACAGTTGAACAGTGGAGTAAAGTCTAGTGGACCGATGAGTCAAAGTTCGAGATTTTGGGTTCAAGGAGACGTGTTTTCGTTCGGAGATCTGCGACAGAACAATGTATTGCTCCTATGGTTAAACATGGCGGTGGTTCTGTAATGATCTGGGGTTGTTTTGGTGGTACAGTCGTGGGTGATACTGCAAACATCGAGGGAATATTAATAAAAGAACAATATCGAAACATTTTAGAGAATAATGCTATTCTTTCAGGATTAAGGACTTTTAGGTTCGAATTTTGTATTCCAAGAAGATAAAGACCAGAAGCATACATCTAAACTATGCAAAAACTATTTGCAACACTTGGAAGCAGACGGATCCGTCAAAGTTATGGAGTGGCCTCTCGAAAATCCCGACCTAAACCCCATAGAGTTATTGTGGGAGGAACTCAATCGGGAGGTCCGGAAAGCAGTACCAACATCGGAAGTTGATTTGTGGATGAAGCTGCAAGAAGCGTGGGTAAAGGAAAAACAAATTTAATATCCGACAATTTATTTTTTCTTTAACATTAATATTCTGCAAGATATTATCCTGTAACACGCTGTATATCCAATTAATTTTATCGTTTCACTACTAATCTGTGCTGTGCCTATTCTAACGATCATAACTGTAAACGAGACCGGATAGACCGAGAAGAGGACGACAGATACGAGAGATGCGAGAAGAGATTCACGGATGTAAATGAACTGCGAACTCGTGTGTAAATTATGGAAACTTGTGAATTTTTCACTAAGAGGAGGAGCTGCCGTTGCACGGCGCATCACCGATGCCGTCTATTTCGTCCGTATAGGAGGAGGACGTAGCCCCGCGTCGTCCCGGAGCAATGTTCTGCGTTCGTTGTATTTTTTTCCTCTTGTTTTCGTTTTGTTTTCGTTGTTTTCGTAGCGAAGGACGACTGCTGCCAAATTAACGGGAGGTTAGCAGACGATAACTCCCATTGTCTGAACGATGGTACGCGCTGCGGCCGTAAACAGCGAGGTCGTTTCGACGGGACGTTCAACTCAAAATATTAAAATTTTTTGCGACGAAATAGGTTTTACGACGAAAACCGTTTTAACGAACGCGGCGGATAATAAAAATCTCGTTGAAATCTAAATACGAATGGCGAGAAAGTTTGTAGTTGTGGTAACATAGTTATTTTCATCTCAGAAGTGCTTTTGCACATATTAAGTTCAAAGTCGAGCTTATTGATCGCCAAGTTTCATTTCCTACAGTCGCGTTCGGAGTTCGAATTTAGGAAAACGATGTACCTACCAGCTCTAATCTGAAAGCTTAGTTCCTGAGATCAATTTTACGATGTAATCTCTTCTAGGAATAGTAATAATAATAATAACAAATTGAAAAATATATGATTTCCGTCCGTAAAACATCAATTCGGATATATCTGAGTACGCAACTTCGAAAAATAAGTTGTTAGGCTTAGTTAAAATAAGGACAAAGAGATAAAAACATTGTTTCACCCAAAGCTTATAAGTGACACTTTCCTTTGTTGTCTCCACTAATGATGACAACTTAGCTGTCGAAATTGGTAGTACCAACTATCCAAATCGTGGTAAGTGATTAAAGCTATAATTCGTGTTTATAATGTTGTAGTGACAAACAATATCCGAGATGTATTTAGAAAGTGTGCTTCCTTTGACTACGCAAAGGCTAAAAGTTCTTAAAATAATAGAGCAAATATGTATCTTACCGTCAAAATTCCTCATACATATATATTTTAGATATGTTGGCTTCTATACACCAACTTAACTCTTATTGTTAGACGATATATTTTATGTCGGCGAAGAGGTCTCTCTATTAGACCACGATTTCTCAAAACAGTTTCCGCTCGACGCGTTGTAATCGCTTATAAACTGCCAGAATTTCATGCTGATCTCAATTTTCAAACAAACATATTGTTATGTACTAGCTCTTAAAAAAATTGTGTAATACTACATTACCTCAGGTGTAGGCTTCCGCGGTCGAAATCACAATGTCTAACTTGGTCGCCAAACCGCGTCTGCTTTGGCACCAAAACGCCAAACCAGACGCGGTTCCAACCCGGAAACCAAGTTAGACACTACATTACCTCTTCAATGAACATTGTCAGAAAGGCAAAAATCGAGAATAGACGCCTTAGAAATGAGGTTCTTGAGAAGAATTGGAAATAAGAAGAGGACGGACAGAGTAAGGAATGAAATAATTAAACAAAACCCACGAATAGAGACAATAAACGAAAAATCATAGAAGGACAACTTAGATGGTTTGGTCACGTGTGTAGGATGACGGGCAAGAGAGTAATTAAACGAGTGTTCGAAACGAGAGTATGCGGAAAACACAGAAGAGAAAGACCAAGAACCAGATGGATTGACGCAACCAGGAAAGAATCAGAGAAAAGAGGAATGCTATGGAAAGACATACGGAAACTAACACATGACAGGAAACAATGGAGGCAGAGATGCAAGGCTCAACCTCTCCAGCCTTACACCTAAGGGTAGAAAGGTCCAGGACTGAGTCAGTAAGTATACCTTGTCAATATTATCCTTACCGGATGTGTTTTGTGTATCTGCTGATTTTTTCCTAGAAATCAAAAGCGCGATTTACCTAGGATAATGAATGGGAGACAATCGTGATTCAGGGCGTAGTAATCGTCTAAATGAAATCTACAAACTGGCAGGAGCTTGTGTTAATCGAACGATCCAAAAACCAAAAAAGAGGACTCTCCGTATCCTAGTCAACGCTCCCCACTATGCAAGGTATGTTTATATTTATTGAGATCTAAACATTCCTACTCTGCAAGAACATCTGAAAACATTTCTAATGCTCACGCCAATGACAACTCCTGTCAATCGAGTAAAGATCAGTCGTCCACCATTTTTGGCATAGGTTGAGGTAACATCCAGATTCCTCGACGACCATCAACCTCTCAAATAAAAAATACTTTCAATATTAAATCTTGAAAGTTGTGTTTTATTCCCCATTTACTTTATCTAGTAAACTAAATACTTGCTTTTCACCCCTAAAACTACGCGAATACAGCAGTAAGAGTCTCACATCTCTGAAATCTATCTCGTACTGAACGAAAACAAATATAAATAAAAAAAAAATAAAGAACATTTTTAGGTGGACTTCAATTTTAGATTTAAAAAATTGAGATTGCGACCATTACATCTACGGCATTCATGAGATGTCAACGTCTAATATTCGTTTGTTATTTGAATCGCTGGAGCTGAGATTTTTGGTACCAAAAATCGGTTTCCTATTTTGAGAAAACGCCTGCTTTTAACACCTCTTAAGCTGAGGGTTTAAAGGAGAAACCGCAATAACATCTTCCAATGGATCTTAATTGTACATTTAAAAAATGGAATCTGTAGCCGGTATAAGTGCGATATCAATGTCCAATACATTTGAGGGAAGTTACGTCTAATCACGTAGTGTTTCAACTGTGAAAATAAACCTCCTCTTAAAACCTCCAGAGCTAAGGGTTTCATGGTGAAAAATCGAAGTGATGGATCTTAATCGTAGATTTAAGCAGGGGCGTAGCACACACGAGCGGACATTTTTCTATGGCATATGGCATATGACATTTTAATACCTTTCGTATGAGCATTTGCGATAAAAATGTACGTAACGGTGCATCAATACCTGCGAATAGCAGCAACTCCACCTGTAGCTGCTGCATCCAGTGAATGATCTTTTTCGACTCTTCCCAAGTTGAAAACTTACCTACGGAACGCGCCTAGCGATAACAGATTGAATGGTTGGCTCTTCTCAATATTCAGAGATGTTGAAGTCTCAGGCGAAGAAATTTTGGACATTATGGCATCAAAGCTCAGAAGACTGGATATCGTTTTATAGACATAGTGTAAAAGTGAAAATAACATAAAAAAATAATCTACGTACAGTATTATGTAATATAATAAAAAGCATACACGTTAGTTGCGCTATTTTCTCATCCATTCTTCACTTGTAAAATTTGAACGAATCACGAACCCCCATTTTTTCTGGCTAGGCTCCTGGATTTAAAAAATGGAATCTGTAGTCGGTATAGGTGCGATATTGACGTCCAATCCTTTTGAGGGAAGTTACGTCTAATCACGTAGTCTTTCGACTTTGAAACTAAGCCTCTACGTAAAATCTTCAGAACTTAGGGTTTCAAGGCGAAAAATCGAAGTGAATGACACCTTCCGATGGATCTTAATTGTACATTTAAGAAATGGAATCTACGACCTCTAAGAATCTACGCACTAGCTACACCATTTAAAGAACATATGGCACATTACCGTTATGGTAAGCTAAATTCGTCAAATATCGCGAAACATATGCACGACACGGAGCACGACATA
The DNA here is from genome assembly GCA_038088585.1 of Chrysina gloriosa. Classification (NCBI taxonomy): domain Eukaryota; kingdom Metazoa; phylum Arthropoda; class Insecta; order Coleoptera; family Scarabaeidae; genus Chrysina; species Chrysina gloriosa. Next base: position 19,032,977 of record CM076093.1, on the reverse strand, counting down.
AAAATGGAAAATTTAAAATTGATAATGTAGGTTGATTCACCGCGAGAACTTGATGCGTATGAAGCAATACACATACACAAAAATACAAATCTTCTAAATCGAGACGGCGCCGGACCGATCCATTCTAGTTTATTTCGGCTATTATAATTAAATTAAATAATGAAGTAATATTGCTCAAGCAACAGTAACCAGCATTTTAATTTTAATTTTCTTCGGGGAATTGACCAAATTATTCACACAACGATACTTTGTGTGAATTTTTCAAGGTTCGAGCTTATTCGAGTTAGCAGGTACTTTCCCTTGACCGTCCACTTGATGTGGTATGCAATAAAGGGCATTAACGAGGGTGACAGGCGTTCTAGCCGTTTTTGAGCGAGAAACGCCACACACACGGTTAGAGTAAAAAAGTGGGAGAAAATGCATGCTTAGAACTTTAAGGAAAGAATTTTTCATTCACTTGGGTTTATACGGTTGTGATAATACTTGCCTCGATCTAGCGAAACACGTGTCACCGAATTTATTATGAAACAATTATGTCGTGAGGAGTTTACCGATGTGATATAGTGTCTCATTTTAGTAATTAACGCCGTTTCCTTCGTTCCTGCACCAAGTCCGTTAGTTTTCTTCCTAGTTTGTAGTACTTCACTCCCAATTTTCATCGCTTTCGTAGGTAATTTTCGATCACTTCTCCTCTACTTCTCAACCACGTTACATTTCACCGACTTATCCTTCTGATTATTTCCGTTTTTTCTCACTTATTACCGCCATTCAACTAAAACGCAGAAAATAAAATAACCGCAATCTTGTCCGTGCCTGCAATGGTACGCGAGGACAAGAAAACAGAACGACGATGAGACGGGAAGCTAAAAGAAGAAGAATTACTTTTTGCCGCCGGCTTGGATCGTCACAAATTTCGACATCTCATTAAGTAGGCAAGCAGTCTGTAGAAAAAACAAACGGAACCAGCAGCATGCGGGCGCGTACGAGGAGGACGTGCCTCCTTCTAATACCGGGTGACGGCACTATATTACTACCGCGCGAGAGCGACAGCTGTTGATTTTTGAAACAGCTGTCGCGACCATGGTGCATTATCCGCAATATCTGGAGTGTTTTTCTATTACGACGTGGCGGGCGATAATATGAAGGAGGAAGCGAACGGAAAGGCGAAAGAATCAAAACATAATAAAGTGAAAGTTGCTTCGTTCGGGATTTTAGTAACGGGAAGATTACTTATGTAGTAAGCTACCGACGATGGCTTATTAAGAAATGTATGTTCGGAAAAGTCACCGTTCAGGACGAAAACAGATGAAATGATTCTTATCATACATAATACCGATTTGTACTCATCGAAATGCGTATTTCGACAATTATGTTGTCATGTTCAGTGGAAGAATACGAACGAATAAATCTTTGTACGTGATCCTAAACCTTGAATACCTTACAGTTGTGAGTTCCTTTTTAAGTACCATCTTTAAAGGCTTTTAGTTTTTCTCGTGCTAAAATGACGATCTTTCTGCTGTTATGATACGGTACTGTCCTACTATTACTCTCTATATAACGCACATCACTAGCACTTGTTTATTAGAGGGAGTATTCCCCGAGTGTTGGAAGTTTGCCGTGGTTTGGCCTGAAGTCAGGAATCCCGTTGATTGTTGTGACTTGACACCTATAAGTCTCCTACCCGTGCTTTCAAAAATTTTGGAGAAAAATTATTGCGTCCCATACAAGTTGCACCTCATGTCTCAAAGCCTCCAAAGTCAAAGGAGGTCGCTGCAAATTTTGCAACCTTCTACCCATTATGTCCCAAACACCTTCAATGGGTGAAAGATCTGGAGATCTTGGAGGCCAGGGCAAAAGATTAATCTGGGCCTATTCAAAGAAGTTCAAGGAAATCCTTGCTACATGAGGACGTGCATTATCCTGCTGGAATAATGGATCTTCAAGCTTGTGCATGTGCTTCAACCACCTCCGCAATATATCGTTGTGCTGTCATAATACCTCGAATGAACACCAAGGGAGACCTGCTACCGTAAGTAATCGCACCCCAAACCATAACACCCACGGCGCGGTGTACGTGTCTCTCAACTGTAAATTGAAGGTTCCGTCGTTCACCCCTTCTTCTTCTGACTCTCTTACGATCGTCGTGCATGCCTAAACAAAATCTAGATTCGTCACTAAAGACAACACCACGCCATTCAATATTCTAATGAGATCTTTCATTGCACCATTGTAACCATTGCTGACAATGTTTCGCAGTCAAAGGAAGCACAAGTTGCGGACGATATGATCTTAACCCAAAACTTCGGATTCGGCGATAAACTGTTCCAAGAGTTACATGCCGTTCTTCTTCACCAAACCATTGGTCACTGATTGCCCGAGTAGAGGAAAATCGATCTCTAAATGACAGTTGTCTTAAGCGACGATCTTAACGCTTCTTCGTTTTTCTTGAAGCACCGGTTCCCCTTTTACGACGTTCCTGATCATCTTCAAAGCATGCACGACACACTCGCATTACAGTACACCGGTTTCGATTTAGACGGTTAGCAATCTCCCCAAATAAAAAACCAGCTTCGCGCAAACCAATAATTTGACCTCTATCGAAGTCGCTTAATTGATGGTAATTGACTCGTTACCGTACTCTAGGCATGATCAAACAAACAAAACACGTAAACAACTGAATAACAATCGAAATAATGTTAATTAACAATGAAAAAAACAACAAATCGAACGATAAATACAGATCGAAAAAGCTAGCAAAAAATTAATAATAATTATCAAATGTGACGTTATTACATTATCACTTGATCTCAAAAGTTAATCAATTATTATTTAATGGTAGCCCAACAAATCTACCAAATTTCAACAAAAATATCGTACTCCTTCTTGGTGTTGCAATTTCTATGTCACTCAGTATATATTTGTTTTCTATTATATCAAAGTTGAGTTGCAAAGCAGCATCAGCATTATATGTAAATATGTATTTTCTGTAATAGTTGGTATAAAATAAAGACATTATTATTATTATTATCATTAAAATCAGAATCGTTCGTCTTTGAGGTCGAAATGTGGATTTAAAACTGTCGGAAAATTTAAAATGGAACAGTTATACTGCTGAATTCTTAGAAAGTATGCGAGTCGCAGCGTCGCAGCTAGGCAAAGCGTAAGCACGTTGTGTCAAAAATATATCGAAAAACACATTGGGCCACAGTAAATCATATACAAACGAAAAAAGCGGAACTGTTTTTTCGAGATGAGAATAAATGTTTTCTTTGTGTAAAGTCGATTTATAATAAAAGAATTTACTCTTATAATAAAAATAATTTATGATTTTTTATTGTCGGATCCCAATAATAACCTTCCATAATTTTGCCAGCAATTCAGCCATATTGATCGGACGAGAAGCATCCTCGCGTTGCTATTTGCATTTCAAGTCGTAAGTTCAACCACTTTTGGGGAGATTTCTCGCCCTACAAACACGAAGGTACGGCGGGTCTTGCGAACCCCTTCAACCGAAAGTCTTGGTTCTTTCAGTTACGTACTGCTTCTATCGGAGGTCCCTTAGTTCGCAGCTTTACTATTTTTTTAACAATTACAATTCTTTCATTACTCAAACCTCCAATTCCCATTATCATCACTCGCACGTTCTTGCATACCCGTATCTGCTTTAATTTAATTATTATTCCTTCTTGGTTCAGAATTGAAGCCGACAATGTCGCCCTTGAAATAACTAGTTGGAATTATCCCAAATGATGTGATAAAGATAAGAACCACTCCATTCGAGTTCAACGACTCTTCGTTATTTAATCCGTTCGTTTTCTAATATCGTAGGGGACAAACCCGAATCTCCCTTTTTCCTTCTCCTTATAATTAGCTCCTCTTCTCACATTTCGAGACTCTCGGCGATTACGAGATACCTATACGTATTACGCCCCTTATACTTCCCTTCTTTCTTTTTTATTCCCATCTCTTCGTTCTAAACGACTTCCTCGCGGGGGTACCTCATTAATTTTCCCGCCGCATAGGACTAATTAAGGCCAATATGCTTGTCTTATTATGAGTCCGTATTCGTTTTCATTCATTTGCGCTCTAGGGCTTCGCTTCTTGCACTCCACGCGTCGCGCTCGAGCATGTCGGGTTAATTTCCCATTTAAGCTCGAAGGAAATACGCGTTTTGTGGTACGTAAAGTGCTTTTGATGAGCTGTTAGGAAAGACAGTCGCGCTCGTATCCGTTTCCCGCGACGGGGATACTAAAGTCTTCAAAGAATACCTCGGGAATTAAACGGATAGCTAGAGGCGAGCCAAAGACGGTGATAACAGTAGAAATATGAGCTGTATCGGGGAGAAGTATTACATTAAGTCATCCGTACAGAATTATGTATATGTAATATATTTTTTACTACGATATGAACTTTCGAGTAACGGACGCGACAGACAATATATTTTTAACATCTATCGACGTATGTATATATGTATGTATAGACTGCGACGTGTCTCCGAAGAGACTATTTTCTGCGTCAATGAACTGGAGTAGCGCATCCCGAATACGAATGAGACATGTAGCGACAATCGCAACTTTTAAACCACAGAATCTACGAATACTGCTCAGAAGAGTTTATGCGAGAACGCAATACTTCCTTGCGTTCCGAAGAGTGTAAAATAGGATGAATATGATACATTAATTATAAATAAAATACAACGTGACTCATTTTAACGTATGTTACGATATTTATTAAGCGATTACTAATGCATAAGTCGAAGGCTATCTATAGGAAGCGATATTACAATCAGTATGCAAATACGATATTTGACACTGTGAGAATTTCTGTAGAAATTGATACACACACGTAAGTGATGCGGCAACAAATGTAAACGTTTTCTAATTTGATAAGAGAAATACGAATCGTATCGGGTGGAATGTAAAAAAATGATATATGTTAACTGAGAACTCCCTCGATTAAATCAAGTAATGTTAGATGCCTCTTTTCGATGTAGCGCAATCGAAAATAAAGCTAGAATTGTTGAAAATTAGAAGCGATTAGGCTTATGCTCAGGAGGTTCTCCAATAGAGGTTACTCGCGCCTAAGCATATCCAAATACGTACTGACAGTTAGGAAGCCCATCTAGCCCTGAAATTGGTCAGGTAAACGAATGCTACAAAGGCTATGCGAATCTAATAGGATTTACCCCATTTAGGTACCAGCACATCGAGGCATCAAAGGCAATGAAAGGGCAAATAAGGTGGCTAGTATCGCCCTTACGGTATCTGAACCTGCTCTAGGAATTGCTAAAATCAACTGCAAAGACTCTCAAGAGCAATTCCAGTCCGGATGGTAACATCAAATGGCGTTCAAGCAACAGAGGATCTTCATAGAAGTGCCCCTGAGTTGTAATGAAACCATGAACTCCCTAAAATTAAAGAGAAATCAACTCAGTCCCACAGCTCGTATCCTTACCGGACATTAAATAGTCAATCATCTGCATCATACAGACTCATAAATGAGTCTAAATCTAAACCTTACTTAATAGCAGGCTTCTATACTTAAGGGACAGTAATCTGTAACCTATGGATTTAAGACGTGTTCGACCATGAGACTCCACTCCTCCCTTTCATCAGGATCGATCCGTCGATTCGCGGCGATTAACACAATTGGCTCTACGAAACCTGAGTGCTACCTTTGGGGGAAAATACCTGACAAAGTCAGAGTTTTTGAGCTCGTCAGTACTAATTTCTCTATTTACCGATACTTATGCAAGTCTTTCTGGAAGAAACGAATATATCTATAGTGGCTCAATAAAGAAGTCGGACATAAAGGAATTCAATGTTTTACTGTTAAAATGTTTGAGAACTAAGGAGATTTACAAAAAAAAAAAATAAGAAGTCGGACATAAAGGAATTAAATGTTTTACTGTCAAAATGTTTGAGAACTAAGCAGATTTATAAAAAAAAATTAACATTTTTGTAAAGGTCTACTCATATACGAGGGTAAGTTTAACGGTCTAATAAAGGTGTGGAAGAGTAGTGAAAACACAATAGCAAGACCATTTTTTCAATTTTCAGGCAATTTGCTCTTTTTCCACATAGTCGCCACATCTTTTGATACATTTCGTATTACGGATTACAAGCTTTTCAATTCCTAAGTCGAAATGATTTGCGCCTAGAAGTTACTGACTATATTCACTTCTACTTCAAAGTTTCTTGGCCAACTCGTTCAGGGTATACCACGCATCTTCCTCTATCAGCTGTTTCACAAGCGCAACGTTCTCCTCGTTGACTGCTTGAGCTGATCGTCCTTCGCGCACTTCGTCGTGCAACTCTTCGCGGCCATTTAAAAACGCTGTTCGCAAACGCGTTACCATCACCATAGACATTTATCGCCGTAAACAGAACATAATTCTCGATAAATTTCTGTGGAAGTAAAGTTTTTGGCGGTAAAAAAACATTACACTTCGCGATTCACATTTGGACGCAAATTTTATCGGAATCTCCAGGATAAAATGTTATTAAGCATGCAACAATCGACCGACCGGACTCTGCGACGCACTAAGCTGATCGGAATAAATGGGAGAATACGTCCCTGAAATTTTATAGTTATAGCTTCTCACCAAGAGCGGCGCCAGCATCGTTAAACTTACTTTCTGAACGATCCTCGTACTTTCAGAAACAATAAAAACAATCCATGACTTTTCTATTTTATAAAAACTAATACAAATAAAAAATCCTACAAATCATGTCAAACAAGAACTTTGACACGTGGCAGTAGTTTGTCCCTTGCAATGATTCAAATGGAGGAAATATCCATTTTCTTAGTTTAATTTGTTTACATAAAACGGTGATAACAATTGCAGCGCAAAATTTGAGTAGCGAAGTAAAAACATGCTGGAGAAAGAACTAGAATGGGACGAAAACTAGAACAAATGAAATGCGAAATTTAATATTGATCATCATAACAAAGGAAAAACGTCCGCGAGGTCATTGAAATCCTAAACAGACCACGGCTTTGTGACGGTATGTGATGAAAACAGTTTTAAGCGCTCCCAAACTCATCACAGACGTGTCCCAACTAGTCTGGGCAAATAGCGGTAACAGCGTACAATTACGAAATAAGTTACGACAGCATTTGCCGACTCGCCACTCTAGTCAGTACGCTGTATGCGAGTAATTCTGTGTATATGTAGGCTATCGTAACTTATTTCATAATTATTGCTGTTGCCCGGACTAGTCCCAACATCTTCATATCAACTGCAGCCTCGAAACTCTCCGATTGGTTTTACGAAAGAAAAAAATCTTGTCATTGCAGATTTGCCAGAAAGAGCGCTTAATAAGGAACTCAAATAAGAAAAAGGTTAATTTTGCAGAAATGTATGAAAACAACGGTTTCGAGTTCTAGAAGCAAGTTTTGTACTTCGACGAAAATAAATTTAATATTTTTAGATCGGATGGCTAAAAGAAATGTAAATCGTTCTTTCCTAAAAGCAATTGTAGAGTTTCGGAGTCGCAATTGATGTTCAGATGTTGTGACACTTCTGTGGCGAGTTTTGGAGCACTTAGAGTTTCTTCTTTTAACTTGTTACACTATGAGTAACCGAAAAATTTCGGTCTTCCAGGTTTTGTCTTATTTTGAACTGAATGTGTTTCTTTGAAGCGTTTAGTAACATCCAGATACTGTAGAGCGTTGGTCTACACACGATTTTGATTGTCCTCGTAAGGCGTTTTTCCTTTGTTATGGCTTCGCACCTCAATACAGATTTGTTCGCGTTATCGTCCAATTTTAGTTACCAGCAGGTTTTACTTCGCGACTCGAATTTTGCGCTGCAATTGTTTCCACTGCTTTATCTACACAAACTAAACTAAGAAAAAGGATTGTTACGGCCAATTTATCACAGAGTTCCGGTATTGTTACTTTTGGTTTCTCGATCCACTTCTGACGTGTAGATGGCGCCCCGATTTCGTAGGTTTTGATACAACTGACGCCTTTCTAGACATTCTGTTTGTAACGTTCGATTGAACAAGTCATTTTCCGCGAATAAGTTATTCAATTTTCGCTTTAAAAACTCGCATGTCGAAGATCTGTTGTCTGACCGACTCTGGGAAGTTTAATATTATCGTCGTGTGTGAAATTTGGAAGTTGCGCTTCCCCAATTCCCCAAGTTGATTGTTTGCTTTTCCCTCTATTGGAATTCAGTCTTTCTTTTTGTTATTTACGATGCACGTAACATTCAATTCCTTTTAGTATTTTAAGTATCTAGTTGCACATATCTTTCTAATTACATTCTGCTATAGCTGTAAGGTGACTGTGAGACCGCTGGAATTCCAACGGTCACCGAGAGTGTTATAAGCCTTATTTAAGAAGCTAGCTTATTTGAATCGTTCTGAGACCCTTTACACCCCAAGTGACAAATAAAGTGCTGTTCAAATACAGTTCTCGAGTAATTTTGCTGATCGCTTTACGAGCGAATAAAAGAAACGTAGACGGTTCAGATAACCTCGATTCACTTACTAAAGAAGCTGGAGATTCTCTCTGACTCCAGGAATTTAGATGCGATCCAGTTTATAATTGGGGGTGGCGCCTTGTTACTAATAAATTCTCGAACTTGAATCTACGCCATTTCCATCGAGCTAGTGCGACCTGGATCTCCATCGTTATCGTATTAACTTCCGTATCGGTCACGTTTCCGAATTTTTCTCTTAATATTATCGTTTCTACCAGGAGTTTTGAAGCGAATAACAGAGTATTCCCAAATTTGAATCCTCACCGAATTGATCTTTACTTTTCATTATATATATGAACGATTTAGTAGTAAATATATCAGCTGAAGCAGTTTGCTTAAACGCGGATGACACCTCGCTGATGACAATAGCCGAATCTAAGCAAGATTTAATAACGAAAAAAACTAAAGTACTTAGTGAAGCAGAAGCTCGGTTCAATTCCCATAAATTGATACTTAACCCAAATAAAACACAACATCCAGACGTTTCACTGAATAGATGACAAGTCACTACTTACATCCAATTATTAGGTATCTATGTGGACACTAAATTAACTTGGAGAGCCCCCATAGATGAATTGGCAAGGAAGCTATCTGCAGCAGTATATTGTGTGAGAAAAGTGAAGCAATTGTCTACTTATCAGGGCGCGAGAATGACTTATTTTACAAATTTTCACAGTGCTGCTGTATATGCAGTTCAATTCTGGGGGATCTGCGCGGAGGCTGAGTGTGTCATCCGCGTATAAGCACACTGCCTCAGCTAATATATTTACTATTAAATCGTTCATATATATAACAAAAAGTAAAGGTCCAAAAATGGTTTGGTGTGGAACACCGCATTACATTCCAGAAACCCTTTATTAGAAAATAGGAAAAGATAAATAATTGATTTTTGTTATTGTTTCTGAAAGTATATGACTAGACCTTTTTAAAAATGTTAAATTCTTTTGTAGTTCTCCTTGGTTCTGAAATCCTTTAATAGTACTATAAAACATTTGATTTCTTTTAGTCTGACTTCTTCATTAAGCCGCTGTACTTCTTCTATTGTTCTAGAGAAAAATGAAATCCTCATATAATACAACTTTTAATCAAACCGAACAGGCAACTCCAAGAAATATCACCTCAACAATATCACCGTATCATCGCAGGGAATCCACATGTGTCACGCAGGGAGTATTAATCGTTTCGCAGAACAATTTCAATTCAAGCCTTCCTTTGCGTTGTACGTCTCTACCAGGGTTATAATCGATCAAACAACAACGTTCATTACTACCAAACCGAATCGCCTCGCCTTTCTGCGAAAGACGTGTCAACCAAGCGGTCGAATCTTGAATAAAAACGAAGGTGAAAACATAGGTAGTCCAGGTGACTACGCGGTTACAGTTGTATTTACGATTCAATAGGAGTGGTATGTCGTTTTATTATTCTATTGCGTCAGATTTTATCTGTAGGGAGAATTTTACTGGCGCACGTTTACTGCGTTAAATTTCGCGAAGAAAACGGTTTATCGCTGATGATTAGAAACACGATTTGTCTAGACCACAATAACCGGAAAAGCAACGCGAACTCTGTAGGGGGAAGTCATGGTTGATTCTTTTTCGGAATTGATTAGTAATCTGAAGCACTTCTCGGAATTTCCGCTTATACGTAACTATTACGTTTCGATTATTTAAACAATGCGTTTTGAACGAGAGTCGTATATCATTAGTCATTTACTGCTTCCTTTATTTATTATGTTCGTAGGAAACGGATAATGTTGACACGCGAAATTGTACTCGGCTCTCTGGAACGCAGACACGGTTTCTAGCCGATAGAATAGAACACGCCATTTTAAATATGCGTGAAATATTAGACGGATAGGCTGAGAATTGGATGGTTAAAAAAACGTCAGTGCTTTCCAGCTCTTACTCATTCGTTGAAGAAACGTTGCTGAAAATAATCTTCGAAATAATTAAGTTAATTGTACCGACTTAAACATAATACCAATGAAGAAACAATGAGAAATAAAGAAACAAATCGTTAATAACGTTTGGGTATAGACGAAATGGATGGTTTCTTCTTAAAGTCTCATTGAAGTTCTTATTGGCGATGGACCAACTTTGTGATGGATTTCCGATTTTTGAGAATCCACACATAAAAACGTTCTATTTTTCTTAAGTTTATTAATTACAAGAAAGTTCATTCCTTATTGGAATTGGACCGAAAATTGTCTCAAACAATCACAGTTGGTCAGCCTTCTTTCCGTTATATCCCATAACTATTCTGTTGAGTTGTTGACCTAAGACATCTAACACATCACCCAATAAGTTCGTAAGATAACATGTAGATGGCGCCACTATTGACAAATGCATACGATTTGTAGACAGTGCCAACCTTCGAACGATACGTGTCAAAATTTTATGACAATCTGAGGTTTAGTTCACAAATTACGATGGTTTTAATGACTTTTAAAACAATGGAAAAAACTGAACTTCGTGTGTTGATAAAGCATTGCTTTTTAATGGTAAAAAATACGGTTCAAGTAAAGCAATGGCTTGACAAGCGTTATTCGGACTCTGCTCCGTCGAGACAAATGGTAGAGATGTGGTTTGCTGATTTTAGAGGCGGCCGTACGAACAACGATGATGCTGAAGGCTTTGGTCGCCCAACTTCGGCGGTTATTCCAGAAAATATAAAAAGTCCACAAAATGGTTCTGGCCGATCGTAGATTCAAGTTGCGTGAGATAGCTGACACCTTAAAGATATCAGAGAGCAGTGTATTCACCAGTTTGCATGACCATTGGAGCATGAGAAATGGGTGCCGCGCTTGCTCACAGTAGATCGCAAACAACAACGCGTCGACGATTCAGAGCACTGTTTGAAGCTGTTTCAGCGCAATAAAAATAATTTCTTTCATGCGCTATGTGACAATGGTTGAAACATCGATCCATTACTATACTTCAGAATCAAATCGGCAGTGAGTTGAGTGGACAGTAAAGGATGAAAACCGTCCAAAGCGACCAAAAGCGCAAATGTCAGCTGGTAAAGGTTTTGGTCTCCGTATTTTGGGATGCGCACGGTATTTCATTCATTAGTTACCTTGAGAAAGGAAGAACCATCAATAGTGGATATTATATGGCGTTATTGGTGCGTTTGAAGGAGGAACTTGCGAAAAAATGACCCCAAATGAAGACAAAAAGTGCTTTTTCACCAAGACAATGCACAGTGTCACAAGTCCATCGCAACAATAGCAGAATTGCACGAATTGCGCTTTGAATTTCTTCCCCATCCACAGTATTCTACGGATCTGGCTTCCAGCAAATACTACCTCTTTGCAAACCTAAAAGAATGCTCCAGGGAGTGGTTGTCGAACCTGAAGGGTATTTTGAGACCAAAAATAAATCATTCTACAAAAAAGCATCGAAATGTTACGGAAGCGTTGGAAAGAATGTATCACTCTTAATGAATGAAGGCGAATTTTGCCTAAAAGTTGTTATTTATTAGTCATCCTACAAACTGATTTAGTTAAGTGTTAAGTGATCACGCAAGACAATCAATTTCTTCTAAGAGTGATTCAATATTCCCATTCCATACATACCAAGGTTTATGGCAGTTGACCAGAAATGACCAGTCTTCACTCTAGAACAAATTCAATATGTCATGTTTACACACCATTTCTTGACGATATCAGCTTGGAATACCATCACTCATATATTCCAATATCGACGCAATGAGACGGTCATAACTCGATTACAACTGAAGGAGGCAATATCTTTAGTCAAGACAGAAAGTGTCCAATAATAGCAATAACATCGCACGGAAAGTAACGGGAAAGCGTTACAGTATTAGAAACAGTATAATTCCCAAGAAATCAGCACAAATAAAATATCGTTTCCAAAAATTTTCGCAGGTAAAATAGTCACTCAGTCCGATGGTAGTGTAGGAACAACCAGACAAGGCAAAGTTGCCAAAATACGAGAGTTGGAACAAGGAACGTAAGAACACTACGAAAATGCGAAAATTTGACAATATACGGGAGATAAATGCAATAAAGTTTAAGGTGTTCATTTACAAAAGTTTGTGCCTCCAGGCCAAGAGGTTAATGAACACTTTCACCAAACGGTGCTTGAAAAAGGGTCGTGAGTGTAAGGCCAAACATCAAAAATAAATGGGTGTTGCATCACGACAATGCGCTTTGTCACACAGCAATTTCAGTAAACCATTTTCTGACTAGTAAGAACATTCCTGTGGCTGCTCAGCCTCCTTATTCACCGGATTTGAGTCGTTGTGACTTTTTACCCAAGATTGAAACAACACCTTAAAGAACGTCGTTTATCTGGACAACATCCAAACGGTTGTAACAGAGAAGCTGAAAACTTTTCCAATACCCTAGTTCCAGCACTGCTATGAGTGGAAGAATCGTCTCCAACGCTGCGTGACTTCCCGAGGCAGTTACTTTGACGGAAACAATGAAGAATTGCAACGTTATTGGAATAAAACAAGTGAAAAAGAAAATCGGTGCCATTACTTCATTTATAAACTTCATACATAAATTTCAGGGGTCGCCAAATAAAGCTCACTGAAGTTGGAACCTCCAAACGCGAATTTTTGGAAAAACAATACGTCATTTGTTTGTCCATCGTTTGTCCAAGAAAATTTTTACGGAGAAAAAAAAATTGCGCCTTTATCACGCTAATCCGTTTGTCCAACGTTAGTCCAGGATTGTCCAGCAAAATTATTCGTTTGCCCACCCGCGAAAAATAATTTCTTAAAAAAATTTTTTTTTCAACTTTTGTTTCACATATTGACCAGACAATCCAAATGAAGCATGGACAAATGAATTCGGAGGATGGACAACAAAATAACCAGTGAAACATGAAAAACCACAATTAGTTATAACAATATGATCTCATGAATCGTGTATACCTTGGAGATGCCTTTTTCCCCTATAATTATTGTTTGAATTCTTCTTGAATCGAAATGAAGCATGGACAAACAAATTCGATGAATGAGCAAACGAAATAACCAATGAAACATGAAAAACCACATTTTTTTGATAACAATGTGGTCTCATTGAATTCATGTATACATTGGAGGTGCCTTTTTCCCATATGATTATTGTTTGAATTCTTCTTGAATCGAAATGAAGCAGGAAAAAGGAATTCGATGGATGGACATTGGTTATCTCGTTTGTCCATCCATCGAATTCGTTTGTCTATGCTCCACTTCGATTGTCTAGTCAATAATATATGAAGAAATGGAAAAAGAGGTTGGAAAAAATGTTTTCAAAAAATTTTGCTAGGCAATCCTGGACTAACGTTGGACAAACGAATTGGCGTGATAAAAGTACAAATTTCCTTTTTTATTTGCCGCGAAAAATTGTTTTTCTAAATAACTTTCCAACAAAGGGTGGACAAACAGAAATATCTAATGAACAAACATGGACAAATGAAAGACGTATTGTTCTTTCCAAAATTCGCAGTTGAAGGTTCCAACTTCACAGAGCTCGCCAATAACTCCGCAAAAATGTTGGTCTCGACCCTCAAACGCTGATACAATCTAAATATACCGGTTTGAATTCTAACGTTATGAGCAAATATGTTTTTAATGGAATTTTTTATATGCTCCCGCATTAAAACGCGACCTATACAAAGCTGATTTGCAACTTAAAAAAGTTTATTTCTTCCTGGAAACACAGGCATTAGCATACTCGCGGCGGTTCTTTTTCGTACATCCACGAAAACAAGGGACATAACAGTAAAACCCGCATATACACTCCGACGACGATGTTACATTTTTTTCCGCCATATATGTTGATTTTATGCAAGAAGCGCCCGCCATCTTTTCCTTCCTCTGTATTCTGATTCCTCTTTTCCTTTCCCAGCACTTTCGACAAATAAAAACGAACGTATTACACACGGCGTTAAAGTTCTCGACAACGTTCGGAACAAAGGAACCGGGTCTTAGGGTGTAATTGTTAGAAATTGCGTTAATTGCTAGGATGTTCGAATTAGAGCCAATGGTGCGGCGGCTCGGCGAGTGGTAAATACGGTTTCCCAGTCGAGAGTAATGGACTACGTTCGTTTAAAACTCGCCTGCATGCAAGTCGCGGTTGCGGTTTTGCACTTGTGTGCAGGTGACGCATAATGGTTACGTCGCCGTCTGATGGAATTCCACGCACTTAATGTTCTTCCACGGGGAACGTTCGTTAGCGTCGTTTTCTATACTTAACGAGACGCTAGCGTCTGCCGAATTCCGTTCAAGTTTCCTGGTTCGTTCTCGCAACGAGACCTAAATCTTTTCCTGGATGTCTGGCGACCCAGAAAAGTCTTGAACGTTTCCAAAATTGCCGGGGTGATGATTGATCTAGGAAGAGTTGAATGTGTACTAAATGATGGAGAACCTAATACCCAGGACAAAAACTTTTTAATTCTCCTATATGAGCTAATTTTTTAGTTTAGCTAAAGACACCGTCAGTACATTTTCATCATTTTATCGCTTTTAGTTTTTTGAGGATACCAGCTGGATTGTCCCTTATGATCCCGATGGAAGACAAACCTATTAGGTTGGCATGAAAGTAATTTCGGTTTTTGTAGCTTGAAATAAAAGTCCCTTTCTTTATACAAAGAATAAACTTTAAACAATTATGTATTTTTCATCTTGTTCAATGACTTTTTGCCATCTTTCTTGCAGGTTTATGATTCCGCGTTCATAGAAATTTCGGCCCTCAACACTAAAAAGCTGAACCAAGTGCGATTTAAGGTCAACATTATTTGTGAAAGTTTTACCATTCAAAGAGTTTGGAAAACTTCCAAATAAATGGTAATTACATAGTGCCAGAGGGGAGATGCGACATGAATTCCGAACCAAGCTCCAATAATTTCCCATAAGTTACTAAAGATGTGCGAGGTCTTGCCTTATCATGATGGAATACAGTTCACTTGCGGTTTACCAATTCTAGCCGTGTTTCTTTGGTTGCTTCATCCAATTTCATTAGTTGTTGATACTAAATATCCTAATTAGTCGCCTGGTTTCTCATAATACGCAACACCTTTGTAATCCCACCAAATTGACAGCATGATCTTTTTGATGCAATTTGGTTTGTGCTGGTTTATCACGCTTACACCATGATCGTCTTCGAATGATGTTACTGTGCATGACCCATTTCTCATCACCAGTAATGATTCTTTTCAAAAGACGGTCGATTTAGTTGCGATTCAGATACATACCGTAAATATTGATTCGTTGTATTAAGTAAAACTCCTTCAATTTATACGGAACCCAAACATCGAGCTTCTCAGCGAGTCCAAGACATTTTAAGTGATTTCCAATTGTCGTGTGCAATACATTTAACTCCCCTGCCATCTCTGAAACAGTTATATCACGATTCTCTTCAATTAAGGCATTGATTTGGTCGTCATCAACTTCAGTAGGCCGGCCAGAACGTTGGACATCTTTGAGTGAAAACCAACACCATAAACTGCACATACCTCTTTTAAACCTTAATAATAACTGATATCAAAGGCCAAAAAGAGAAAGATATAACACTGGCAATAGTCTTCTAAAATAATTGCAACGCTCTCGATGTGTAGCAAGCAAAATTACTTTCTTGCTAACCTCATAACGAACATACTTCAGGGACGCGACTTTTCTTACGCAAGTTTCGACTTTTTATAGCCAATCACCTTTCAAAGAAATGGAAAAGGTTTATGTCTGGATTTGAAAAGAAAGAAGGAAATGAAGTTTTAATCGAGGATCTCCACCAAACTTTGCTTCTGCAAAACTCCCAATGATTAAATCATGTTGCGTCAAAATAAAGGGACGACAGGCTTAAAGGGCACTTGTTCTCAACCAAGCGTGAAATTCCCAGAATGATGAGTTTTCTTGCTTCCCTTCGATATTATGATTAACTACCTTCCAAATGATGATAAGTGTTGCCCAACAGTGAATAGGTAAAAGTCTTTGTAACATAGACGATTTTATAGCCTAATTTCCTCAAGAAAGCAACGCAATGTACGTGGTATGTAAATTAAGTAATGGGACCGATTTTTTCACTTGTTTTATTCCAATAACATTGCAATTCAACATTGTCGCCTTCAATTAAACTGGCTTGGGAAACCACAAAGCACTGGAGACGGTTCTTCCACTCGTCATAGCAGTGCTGGAACTCGTATACTGGAATAGCCCTCAGTTGGTCGATTACAGTTGAATATTGTTCAGTGGCCCGAAACGATGAGACTTGAGGTATTCTTTCAATTTTGGGAAGACGAAATAGTCACAAGGACTCAAGTCAGGCGAATAAGGAGGGTGAGAACTCAAGACACGGTTTACTGAAATTGCTGTGGCAAGACGCATTGTCGTAATGGAACACGCAGTTCTTGATGTCTGGTCTCACACGTTTGGCCCCTTTTTCGAAGTCTTTCAAGAACATTTCGGTGTGAATAACGCCTTGGTCTAGAGCAGGCATGGGCAACCTTTTTTGTAGAAGTTTTATGCTGCGAGTAATCTTGAAAAATATACCTTTTTGTGGTATCCTTATGATTCATTATGAATTAAGTTTAGACGGCCCGTGCTAATATGCAACGAAAGAATTCAGTAGCGGGCCGGGCAAATCTTACTCGAGGCCGCATGTGGCCCGCGGGCCGGAGGTTGCCCATCTATAGTCTAGAGGCACAAACTCTTTGTGAATGATTCTCTGGCTATTGAAACCGAAAATCAGCATGCCTTTGATCTCTGGATCTCATTTTTCCTTTTTTTGGCCTTGGAGTGGTTGGAATGCATCACTCTAAGCTCTGGCGCTCGGTTTCCAGGTCGTACTCAAACGTGTCATTCATTGTCAAAACGCACAAGTAAATCGTGCTTCACTAAAAATCGCCGTGATTCTAGCGAGTTTCAACTCGCACTGATGGCGTATCACATGTTAACTTGCCTCCCCTCCGACTCCAGCGCACCAGTGTTGCCCGATAGAATACTACGCTACCAGTCTCATTAGTTTATAAATGTAATAGTCTAAAGACAATAGCTTTGTTCGCAGAGTAATCGCAAGCTGGTCAGATGTTGTTTGATTGGCCAAGGCAAATCTGAAACTGTTGGTAAATTAATATCGGAGCACATTATTGGCTTTTACTGCTCTGATTGGTTGCTGATGTACTCTGCGAGTAATAGGTACTATTGTCTTCAGCAGAAAGAACTAAACAATTCCTTGGACGAAATAGTTTGATGGACGTTCGCTGCTTAATACGAAGTCGTTTCTTGTTTGCATTGGATGATTTCCTATTACCTGCACCACAGTGGTAGATCTGGTTGAAAATTGAAGAGAACGAAAAATAATATCTACTGGATGACCAGGACGAACTACAAATTAGTAACAACCAGGATTAGTACAGTGCGCTCTTGGGAATCGATTCTTCAATTCGATACTTTTGCCTCTTCAGAAGCGTTTCTCTGGTCGACAGAATGGAAACTAATAGTTAATTGAGGAAGCTATAACAGTTAATTTCTACACCAAATCTATCGAATTCTTGACTTACCAAAGACTACAGTGATGTAGATAAAATTAGCAATGAAGGATAGAATGGAATAAAGCAGTGTTCAGTAATGGATCGTGACTCATGGGAATGAACAATTACCGTATATTGACGAGAAGATATAGTGAATATTGTAGTATGGTAATACTCCATTAGTAAAATTATCAATAAAAAGATGTAAATTTTATAGAAAGCATTCTTTAAGAAATAGAAAAGCGTTGTAAACATTTACCACACACATACACTTGAAACATTTTAAGATCTAGAATTCCAAATTGCTATAACGACGTGCAAAAACAAATTAAGTTTGTTTATAAGCGACGGAATGGGATGGTCGACGAAAAAGTCAGATAAAAAAATTATATAAAATACCAGGGTTGAAAAGGAGCAGACCACATCAAAAAGAAGTTGTTGTTTACAAATGACGAACAGACCAAAGAAAAAGAAGTACAATAAAAGGAAAAGACCAAAGAAAAGAAGTGAAGAAAGAATTCAAGAGGGAGGGAGAAGTTAAGAATTAGAAAACAAATTACACTAATACACACTAGGTAATATATTTTGATTGTATTGTTCATTATTTTGTTAATATAATACTAAAAATTTGTAAATATTAATTGTAATAATTTTTGCTTTCTATAAAATTAACCTATAAAATTCATAGTACAATATGTTATAACGATAAAAACTCAGCCTAACCCCGAAATGTGAATGCCAAAGCCAAAAGAATTTCAATAAGAAATCAAAAGTATAATCATCAATCATCACACACAACGCACGTAGATACCACTACAATCTGGAATTTCCTCAACTTACTTGTTCCTATCCGCGAGCTTTCGCTACTTATTCTTAAACAAACATGAAAGACGTCGATAACATCGCCGACACCAAAACTCACGTCGACTACACGACTTAAACGAAGTATAATTGAAATTCCTACGAAACGAGGCAATACCCTTAATCGACTTTGCTAAATTACATACCGGTTGACGTCGATATTACACGAATTCGACTCCGCAGGGGTAATCCACTTTTCGAGGAAGAAACTGCGCGCGTAGCGTCTTGTAAATTGATGCAGCGAAATTTTGATGTTGATCCTACGACGATGGTGGCGAAAAGCGAAAGAAAAAAGGATATTCATAAAAGGGCAAGTGAGGATAATAGGATTTGGTTGTCGAAAGATCGATGTGGTGTGAGAAACGCGAGCTCTCTTTTTACTTCAAAGTCAAAATTTATTATAATGGATCTTAGTAGATATAAATATACGTATTTAGAATTTCTACTAAAACCTTCGGTCTACTTTTTATAAGATATTTCGGCTTTTGAAATATACTACAGTTAATGTGAGGTATTTCAAATGAATACTGAGTATGTATTCAGAACGTTTACGAAGCACACGAAAAGCTAAAAAAACCTTTTACAGTCACGCAAAAATACTCACAAAAATTACCTCATCTCGTACAGAGTTGTAGATGCAATTTGCTAGATCAAAATATTAGTGATAGAAAATGTTAGAACCCGGAAGCTTTTCAACTATGAACTCGAGACTAGAGCTTTATGCAGTAAGCGTTAACCAGCATTCACGTGCGACGCCTTATTCCTTTATTATCATTAAAAATGATAACACAGTTGTCGAAATACGCATTTGGAATTACACAAATTCCTGTAGTAGGAACAACAAAGTGCCGATTTGAAACTGCAGGCACTCTTTTTTAATTATAATTTGTAAAAAATGTGGGACTATAGTCTTGGATTTCAAGGGCGCGACTGGGATGTGAAGAAAAACTTCAGAGTATTATCAGGTAGAGAACTGAAGATAGTGTCCCCAACTACTATGTACGTTTCCGTCGCCCATTATCACTCCAAGACATGAATCTCAGGTAGTCCATCGTAAATCCGAAAAAACGCCTCGATGGCATGTGATGTGGGAATCGAATACACAGTTTCCTACTTTGTATTCTAGTACCACACCAAATGAATTACTATGCATTCCAGGACATACTTAATATCACAAAACCCGGTCTTGCATGTCGACCTCATGAGATCAAACCCAGCCGAGAACTATGAGTTTTAATTGCAGATAAAAATCCCAGACAGGATTTCTTCTCGGATAGGAAGTGAAACCTTAGGTGTCGTGTCAATACGATAGTTGGCAAGTTAAAAATCCCTACTAGAGGTGAATTTCCTCCAGGTTCGGCCAAATTCAAATGATCTTTAAGGTCAAGTCTATGTACTTCTAAGCGCAAAGGCTTTCTGCACGCCTGACAACTTGGTCCCTTATAAAGAAACAAACATCACAAAAGAACTTTGTTAAATAGTTAGTCGATTCTAGCATTTTTCATAAATCTCATTTTGTAAAATCATACCGGGGAACATTTATTACTACCTACCACACAACAAGACAAGGCAAACTGACAAACAGTCAAATACTCGAGGAGATGGGAAAGTTTTATTTTCGCACAATATGCACTACTCCATAATATTTAACAAAAGTGGCACTAACCAAAATTATGAAATCAGGATGAACGGTTCTATCTTATTCACTACATTCCCTACAAATGTGTATTTACGTGGACAATCGAATAATGAAAATTACGTTAAAAGTTGCGTATACAAATTCTCGTAATACAAAAACAATAGGCAAACAAGGTGTGAACCCTCATATCAAGGTGGAATTACTAAGTTGCAAAACTGTTTTAAAAAACTGGAATATTTTGATGAATAAAGCTTAAGATTAAGATAGAGCACAAGTTAGATGTTAATGAGGCAAAGATCCTAAACATAGGAAGAAGAAAACATAGAAAATGAAAGTTTGACGATTTTCAACTTGCAAAATAAATAAAATTTTTAGTTATTTAATATATAGGTGTTTTAGGAGAAATTTTATATCTTTCAGGAAACATTACTATGCAGCCTTAGCCATGTTATCGGTACCCCCTGTAGAAATGTATAGTAGCTACACTTTTAGAAGTACATATTACGTCACCAGCACAATTTGATTTAATTTGTCTAACAAGGAGAAGGCAAGGTAATCGCATTTTTGTAATTTTTTATATTTATGGTACGTGTAGTTTGGACCTTAAATAACAATATTTTGGAGTAGTTCGACGCAACATTCATAAATTACCGAGATAATCGATGTTGAAGTTTCACCCACCAGTTAAATCCACTAGATATAATACGATTGTCAACTGGACTCGTGGACTAGTTGATAGCGTTTTGGTGCGATACTCACGGGATCGCTGGTTCGGGTCTCGTCACGGGACATTTCTTTTTCTTCCATTCAAAACGCACCATATGTTTTTCTTTTCATTCTACTTCTCATATCAAAATTTATAAACAAACGAAATATATGAACTATATGCAGGAACATTCTTCAAGTACTTCATTTCAATTCAAAATGAATATTGTTTATCAACCGATTGTCCATTTTCATGATGTCCTTGAAGAATCTTCCTGCATAGAGTTCATTTATATCGTTTGTTCATAATTTTTGATATGAGAAGAATGAAAACAGCATATGGTGCGTTTTGAATGGAAGAAAAAGAAATGTCCCGTGACGAGACCCGAACCAGCGCTCTCGTAAGTATCGCACCAAAACGCTATCGACTGGGCCACGAGTGCAGTTGACAATCGTATTATATCTACTGGATTTAAATGGTGGGTGAAAATTCAACATCGATTATCTCGGTAATTTATGAACGTTGCCTCGAACTACTCCAAAATATTCTTATTTAAGGTCCAAACTACACGTACCATAAATATCAAAAATTACAAAAATCCGATTACCTTACCTTCTCCTTGTAAGCTTCGGTATATTCCTTCGCGCAGGTTGACGTAACGTAATATGTACTTCTGAAAGTGCGGCTATTATAGCACTATAGTACAATATATGTAAATTAGCAAGCGACTCACGTTATCAAAATTAGTGGCGTTTAATTCCGGCATTATTATCGATATTCGTTTGTTTGCGAATAAAGTAAGGTTATGTTCGAAACTATAATAAAAATTATTTTATGAAAACAGGCATTTTAATGTTTTAAAAATGTACATAATGTTTCCTTGAAAAAAAACACTATTGAGCATCTGTTTTACCCGAAATGATTATCTGGGATTGTAAATTCTTGTCCTGATCCTACACTACTTTCCACAGTCTTCACATCAATATTTACTACAAATTTTTCTGTATAAAATTAGCATTTTAGTAACTTTTATAGTCTGCTTTTTAATTCGCAGGAGCGATCTAAAATTTGACAGCAAAATAAGTATCGTTGTGATTGGCCGTTCGCAGAGCAGCATCACACAAGGGAAAAATAAGCGTAATTGACCGCCATATTTTTGTAAGAGTAAATAGTTGATCGAGTCTGTGTCGTAAGGATATTAGATTCTTATTTCCAAATTGTTTGTTTTTAGATTATTCCTTATCAAGTTTCCACGACAAAACTGCTAAATGTCCTTCCCAAAACCTAACACCAAAAATTTTCTAGTGTAATTGAGTCTTCCCAGTTTACTCCGACGAGTTAAAAAACAGACTATAGTGGATTTCCCATTTCTATTTCTATGGCCGTCAGTTACTCCGTTACTGTAGGAGCATTATGTATCTTTTTGTAAGTTCACCGTTAATTATTTTTATACGTTTGCAGGCCTACTTCTAGGTTATACGCATTTTCCGATTTTGTACTAATAAAGATATATAAAAATGTCGTTTTCACTGAACAGATTTTATAGTATGTAGTTATATCGATAAAGGTTTGCAATAGACGCTTGTAAACGATAAGCACAGAGTGAGCAACCGAAAGTGTCCACCACGTGACCTAACATTTTTTAGTTGAAAATAGTGAGATGTTGGTATTAGTAAAATTTTGCAAGAATACATAACCTATACAAGATTAAACTGTCAATTGAATGTATGTTCACGTACCATTTTCAGTTTGTATATAACATCGAAAATGGATTATAACAATAACAACATCTTGTTGAGCGGTAAACGACGTCTTTTCAAACGAAGGCGACCGATAACGTACGGATAATATAACTGACGAAGCAAGATCGAAAACCTTAGAAAAGAAGAAGTATTCGTACGTATGGTTTGTAGTGCTGCCAACCCAGAACACTTCCGGTTGCTCACCATATATTATTTAAAAACATGACGACATTGCAATACGTTATATTTTAACCGAGGTAAATATTGGCGTTTACAAGACGCAATTATGTGAAAGAATGGAAATTTCACATGAAGGTTTTTGCTGGATGATTTTTTTACCATTCTAGCAAAAGGCCTAACTCAAAAACAATGCATAGAATAGAAGTACCCTCGGAAAAGCCTGTTTACAATTGCTTTGCAGAATTCTCTTCGTTGTCGTGCGTCTGTAATGAATTGCGAAGAGGTCGATCAAAAGTCATTCCAAAAAACCTCGATGCTGTGCGCAATATAATTGAAGATCACCATGTGACTTATCGTGAGATAGAGGCATTCTTGAGCATATCAAAAACTGCAATACATTCGATTTCGAATGAGCATTTAGCTGTGAAAGAGATCGGTTCCAGATGAATTCCGCATAATTTGACCGAAGCTCAAAAAGGCTCGTGTTAATTGGTGTGGACCGAGGACCTGCAAAATCCGTATACAGATACAGATAAGACGTCAAACAATTGACTATTTGGAGTAGTAGAACATCGAATTATTGTCTCATTGCCCGTATTCACCTGATTTCTCGCCAACGATTTTTTCTGTGCCCGAATGTCAAACAAGAAAAGTGTGGAAAGCGATTTGCAGCACCTTAAGAAGCTGCCGAAGCTTTTAGGGACCATGTTTTAGATATATTAACTTGAGAGTGGAAAAAATGTTTCGAGAATTGGTTTCAACGCATGCGAAAGTGTATATACGTGTTAAAGTCGAATACTTTGAAAAGCAATAAAACACGTTGTTCCATACAAAAATTGTTCTTTCTTAGTTTTTCTAACTTAAAAGACGCCCTCATACGCCGCGTGGTAGCTTGTTCACATAGTTTGCAAAAAATGGTCTTTTCTCGTCTTTATAAAAAGATTAAAAGGCGCCCCCTCGTATATTGTCAAGGTTGTAGTATGATAGTATAAACAATTTCAAATATTATATATCATGTTCAGTAGGTCCACAGTTACAACTGTTTTCCTGAAAATTAGACACACGTTTTTATGAATTTGAACTCGAAACTATCCGTACCACAGTTGTACTGTTGAAATTTTTACTAATACGTGCATATCTAAGACACCTGTATATGCACCAACAGAAATTTTTTAAACAGCCCTCGCTTAGATTATATTAGAATAAAGATAGCCAGATTCATCTAAACACGCGTGTATTTAAATTCATGGATCATCGAGAAAAATAAAAATTAAATTCTCACAGTTTGAAAATGGAGGTTTGGAAGCCTTTATTCAGTCGAATACGGCTGAAGTTGGTGACCATGTTGAAGATCTTCCACAAAAGTAATTTCGTGAATGTAGATCATGTATCATAAATTAAGGTTCGACAAACGAGTGTATAAGTTATCATTAAGTACTGACGCTGTAACTCCAGCACTTGTCCCCAGTGACAGTGCCAGTCCGATTTACACAACTTATCCTGCAGTCGTTTGTCGAACCTTAATCATAATTCCCTCCTTGATTAATTCCGAAGACACTTGCTTCGCTAGTAACGAAGTCACATCTTCAATCGTATACTAGCAAAAATCATAGCTTTTGGATTTATAAATCGAATAAAGACGATAATATTCTCTGAAGGCTCTTGAATTGCCGTCTGCATCACCGTCCTTTGAAAAAAACAAGGATTAAATAAATCCTGCATGATCCAATTACTAAATACAAATTACTACTGAATAAAATTAGACTCGTAATCGATGGAAAGTTATGTATTATTATTTCTGTAAAGTGTACATAGCGCCTACGAAAAGTTAATTGCCAGATAATGGTAATCTCTTCGAGCTTCCATTTCCGGTACACTTGTTTGAAGAACAATCGCCTTACTGTTCCCGCTTCCAGGGTTTAAGTACAAAGATACTGTTATACCAATTCCTCCAACGAAGATATCGAATAGAATTTTTTCAACGGCTTTACAACGATAATTTACATTCTTCATGTAACATGTTACAACTTGCAGGAAAAAATTGCAACGGGCCTGTAAGTTAGATAGGACGTTGACTTAGCATTTCCTGTAGGTATGAATCATTTCGTCCTTGGTTTTGCGTTGCAAATACGCTTTACCTGTACAATATACCTGAGTTTACGCGCTTTTTTATATCAGAGAACTTATTCTTCGAAACCGCCGATGTCAACATACTATGATTCATAGTTTTTTCACCGCGAACTGATCGTTAACTCTATCGTTTTCTTCGTATCGCTTCGATCCCTCGCGGGAAATACACGGGGATTAAATAATTAATACGTGTAGAATGGGGGATGATCGTTTCAAAATATTCAGGCGTGTAATAAACAACATCATCAAAAACCCTCGCTGATCAGCAATGGTAATCGAAACGCTTGCGAACGGCGTGTTTCACAACACTTAAGCAATTAAATTTAATTAAATAAAACGCCAGGACGGTATAGGATTACATATTGACAACAAAGGGGTAAACCACAACAGTGTGCACTGTGTAAAGTGGGGGTGGTACAACAAACAGAAGGTGAACTCGGGTAAAATTCGCTTACCGCTTTCGATATACGGCAATAGAACGAGAATTACATATCCACACACTATAATCATTGTCGTGCACTAAATAAAACACAATATTAAAAATCACACCCAAATTACTGCTAAACCATTACAAAATTTCCAGCTGACTTTCGACGAAACACATCACGGATCTTTGTCTATCGAAGACGGGGGCGCATGCGTTTGTTTTCAATTTTATAATTGAGGATATTCCGAAAAGTCACACCGCAAAGTCCTTTTTGCAATTCCGACTATTGTACATTGCGGACGATCCGCATCTCCTTAACCGACACGCTCAAAACAACCATTGAACATTGACTGAAGGATGAGTACTTCAGCCGAAACATCTGATTATTGACACTACAGCGACACCTATTATTTGAACGCTGAAGTCTGCTGGACAGTGTGTAACAGAGTTCTTAGAGGGAATCATTCTTTATATCTAAATTATGATGTAGACTACTCTACATACCGTATATGATTAAAATGACTCAATTTGCGCCAATAGTACTAGAACTATCTGAAACGACTGTACTAGACTAGTAACATTGCGCTATACGAATACAGATGGCTTCATACTATACATTGAAATGACAGTGAAACCTCGATTATCCGGAATAATAACTGGTTAAATCTTGCCTAATAATTAAGAGGCACGGAAAATCGAAAATGCAGAAAAAGGGAAATATATACGTACATACAACGGGTTATATATTTTTATATGAATGTACACACAGGTTCGACAAAATATACATACTGTATTGGTTTTTACGTATTCATTAAAAATTCAATTAAAAAAGTCTGTAATTTGTGCATTTTGACACACACGTAAGTACTTACATACGATTTTTTCTCAAGTTCAGTACATCAACGCTGGCAACATCATTTTGTTGATCTAGATCCTTTAACAACGCATTCGCTGCTGCTTGCTGCTGCTAATGCATCTTGAACAGATATTTTCTCTTCTTCCGGAATCTCTTCGGTGCCGGTGCCGGCAGATTTTCCAGGGTAACATTTTCGAATGCAGCAACATTTTGCACCGCATTCAAAAGTTATCCTGGTAATATCACATTTTCCTCCGTTTCACGAAGGTCTAAAAATGTTTTTAATTTGTATATTTAACCATGATGTGTGATGATTTGAACGGCAGCCCAACTTGCCGCTGCAGCATACATGGCATCTTTAATGGTTCACTTCCTCCCAAATACTTTCAGACTGCCATTTTGTTCCAGGAAAAACCGCAACATTGATTTCCTGAAATGTCGTTTAACGTCTCTATAACACACCTTGAACCATAGACTGCACTAGTGAAGTAACATTGGGTGGTAGGAACTGAACAAAAATTTAGCCATCAGCAGTTTGCAGTGAATTCTCATGCGGATGTGAGGGTGCATTATCCAGTAGCAGCACTGCTTTTTTGTAGATTCTTAGACTCTAGACTCAAAAGAACCACTATCGAAAAATTTTTCGGTCCATCCACGCTTTCTTCTGATTGTAGGTAGTAATAAACAGGAAAGCTTTGCATTACAATTCCTTTAAATGATCTTGGATTTTATGATCTTCCAATGCACACAAGTCTTAATTTATGGTTTCCATTGGCATTTGCACAAGGCATTAGTGTCACTCTTTCTTTACCGGTTTTCTGACCTGAAGGGTATTCTTCTGTATGTATTACAAGTGTCTTAGATGGGAACCATTTCCAAAAAAGTCCCGTCTCGTCTGCGTTGTAGGCTTGTTTGAAGTCAGTTCGTGACGCTTAATCAAACGCTTAAATTAATTTTTCACCATGAATATCTAACTGCCCGATTCCATGACGAGATTTAGAACGGTGGAACCATCCTTGCGAAGCTTTAAAGGGGTTTCAATGTTCATTTGTTTATGAAACCACTGTGGCGTTTTTGTTTAAACCACTGGTACACAGGATATTTATATTTTCTTCATTTCTAACAGCACCATATAATGTTAAAATACATAAAATACCCGATCGCAAAATATCAGTGATATTAGCATTCTCATCCGTAAAGATAATAGCGTAAATCTCTACGACTTACGCATTTTGTAAAACGCTGAAGTTGTATCACATCCAGTGAAGCAGTATTGAAATAGTAGTAAGTAGTGTACTAGAAGTAACGTCATTTTCACGAGGGTATTCTTAAAACTAAAGAATCATTAGCGGAAACATTCAGAGGGTACATATTTTACTTTTTAGTATAATCAATTTAAAAAAATCAAAGAAATTCAAATCCATTCACTTTAACTGGGTCCCGAAGTATAACCCTAATTACACTGGACTATAGTGGACAACTTTGATCTGGAGTTACATGATATATTACATTATAAAAAGTACTACGAAGGGTACTAAGAAAGGAGTGCTTGTTGGTGCATGCTGACACACGCTCATACTTGTATAATAACCGCTGCGCCAAGTCGGTAGGCTCAACTATTCGTTAGCAGTGATCTTGACAAACAACGGTAATTACGAAATAAGTTAAGACAGCCTACATATACACAGAACTGCTCGCATACAGCATCGATTTAGTGCTGATCAAAGTGGAAAGTCGGCAATGCTGTTGTAACTTATTTCGTAATTGTACGCTGTTAGCGCTGTTTGCTCGGGCTAGTTAGCAGTGATAGTGTAAAGTGCTTGTTATGGCATCGTGGTCACCAAATGAGATACGGACAGTTTTTCGGTATAATTTCGTACGTGGTTTAAACGTAGGCCAGTGCTTAGAAGAAATTACTCTTGTACTAGGTGATGTTTGTCCACATTGTACATCTATATTCAGATGGTACTGAAAATTCAGAAGGAGAAATTTCACTCTGGGGGACCCTGAGAGTACGGGAAAACCACGAACGGAAGAAAACGTTACTGCTGTGAGGAAAATGCTTAATGAAGACAGGCGAATGACTTAACATACTAGCAGATTGAGGATACCTTAGGCCTAAATGTACCAGCATGGTGTTTCGCGCGTCAGTCTGTGATGTTCATTGTGCAGTGCTTTACTGTTGTACAGTGTTCGTTGTGTGGTGTTTGTCTTGGGTATTAACCGTATATCGCTAGTGATACTGAATTTCCCGTTTTCCACTGAATATGACAACTTACTTGCCGAAATACGTATCTGGAATTTTTTCCGAAAGGTATGGTATGAGTAATTTTATTTATTTTATGCATTATTTTAACCACAGTCTCCTTATTTGATTGGTAGGACAAAGAAAAATTAACAAAAACAACAGCAACATGATATTGTTATATTAATATTTATTATTTATAAACAAAATTATTAAATTTATAAAGAATTATAAACCAATAAAAAGTATTAATAAATAATAAAAAAGTAAAAAATTAATATATTCTATAATAAAGCGGTTACGTTTTCTTCGCAACGGGCACTCGAATACCCATTAACGTGCACAAATTATTTCGTAAAGGCCGAATTTGTTCCACCGGCTCCTCCCAATCAGTGCTACTCAGCAAATTCATAATTTCGTCCAAATTTTCTATTGCGATAATACTGCTGTCACCGTATACCAATAGAGATTCGTATAATCTGGTCGATGTCGATCTTCTAACGTAGGGCTGTCGATGACAAAGTAATATCGCTAGTTGGACTAAGGCGTTGGCGCATACATCACCTTTTACCTGAGAAAAAAAAATTGTTACGTTTTTTAGCCAAAAAATCTAGTCAGAGAGAAAGGATTAAGTGATAAACAAGATTACTAAGAAGGGAACACTGGCAACCGAGAAATTCTGATTTCGATGTAACTGCACAGACTGAAAGAGTACCTTGCTATAAGAACAATGCAATTTTTTTAGCGGCCGAATCCCCCGATTTCGGGGAACAGTCCCTCCCGAAAATTTGCACGATTTTTGAATTTCTGAAACTACCATAGATATCTTTCTTTCTTTTAATATAATTTGAAGAATATTACATAGTCTCAAGGATGGCGCAAATTATTTTCGGAAAAAATAATAACGGGCAACCGGGCGCCTTCTATTCCCTTTCTTAATCTTCTTTTTTATTTATTACACATAAAGTCGGTTTTACGTAGAAAACGGTGCAGAATAATAAATTTAGACAGCTAATAGTAAAGATATTAAACAACGATAATAAAGTTTGAGTTGTCATTGATTGATGTACACAGATAAGTGTCGTCCTAAATATAAAATACTTTTATTACTAATTATTTCGATTATTACTAATTATTTCGATTATTACTAATTATTTCGATAACGTTTGAAAGAAATACGAAATATATTTAGATAGATATGGATTAAGTACTTAAGTACTTAGTCTAGATATATATCAATGAACAATAAATACACGCATCAGAATTTCTCAGTTGCCGGTGTTCCCTTGTAAGAACTACCAGGTCTGTAGAAATAAGAATGCCGCTTAGGCACTAGCATGGAGTGTCGTCATCTTTTACGCTCCTCCGGTGGCATATATTCATCTTAGCCCCTTCTCTTCCAGATTCGCGAATCCGACCGGCATTCTCATTTCTAAGTTGTCAGACTAGAACATTTTTGCGCGCGCGAGGACGCTCCGTGGACGCGCAAAATTGTTCTGGTAGCTGCGGGCATTAATTTTCAAGATTAAATCGTACCTGTAGATATTGGCAAAGCACCGAAATACCATCGATTAGCTTATAAATATCTTTACACCCGTTGATCTCCAATTGAATCAACTTAAATATTTTCTTCGGGAAATCGTGATCGGGTTCGTTGATGATACACGAAATACATCCCGAACTGAACAATTTGTCCAGAAATCTAAACAACGGAACGGTAATCCGATCGACTTTCCGATAATCGACGAAAATCTGGTGGATTATTTCGCACAAATGGACGATCCCTTTAGTGCCGCTCGTGTTCTCGACTTCCTTCAACATTTCGAAAAAGAAATGACTGGAATTCTTCACCTACGATTTGGAATCAATTGGCTAGCAATGAATGTCAAACCCCCGTTTACTTGATACGTACCAACGTTTCGGTTAATCCTCCGATGCTAGAAATTAAACCTAACAATAGATTATACTGGTAATCGTTGAAAATTAAAAGTTGTACGAATTTCGGAAAGGTGGTCGCTGCCGAGTTCCAATTTAACATTTCGCAATCCTCCGTGAAAATTTCCTTGAGTTTATCGTGGTTGGGAATGTTTGGAACATTGGGATCGCTAAAGAAAAGGAGTTTAAAACGTTTCCTGAGCGGATGATTGGAAAAATATGAAACTTACTTGTATAAAAGATTGTAAAATACTTTCCCGGCCAAAGCTCGAGTACGATCGATTTTTTCCACAGCCTGTTGAACAACTCCGGTCGATACTTTCACAACTACCTCTTCCGGTAAAGCCTCCGGATAATGTTTAGTTAATAGCAACGTTAAAGTTTGCAATCCTAACATCGAAGCTTCCCGAACCCAAGCCCCGATATCACCTCGATTATCCTGAGTGTATTCCGCCAGTCCGGATAAGAGGCAGTGGTAGATCTGAATGACTTGCTCATGGGTAAATACTGAGGGAAAAAATTATTGTAGATCTAAAAATTTACTTACGAGGGATATTTCGAATTTTCTAGGAATATGGCCCTAGTTCAATTGCGTCAGAGACTAGTTTTAGCATGTTTGTTGTGGTATTCCCTGCACTATTATTTAGTATACTTTAGCTACTTGACTTGAACCCTGATTTTTGCGATCATGGAAGACGCGACTATCACAAATAGCTATAATTTTCCTTTACATGTAAAGGTCTGCAAAATCTAAGAGTACAGTCTATCGATAGGTGGACGACGGAGCACCTCTGTAAATGAAAGAAACGTTGCCGTAAACGCTTCTAAACATTCGGCCGAGATAGATTGAACATTTGCAGTTATTTGATATGAAAATTGCAAGTTGATATGAAAGAGTTGCCAACATGACATGGAGTATTTTGGAAATATAGCAACCCCCTAGTAATAGCAACCTCGTATTGAGAAACTACATAATTTTGATAAGAATTATCGAAATAAAGCCAAATTCCTAGAACTTTGGAAACATGCCTTGTACATACATCTCGTAATCTTACATGATTTTATTTCGTCTTCTAAAGTGACACAGATTGATGTTAAGGCTTTTATTGCATCCCTCCGGCTCTCTGCCCATTTAGTAGTGATGACGGTTATAACTGTAGCTTCGATTAACGCTTTGACGATCATTTCTAAATGGGGTCGAAGCATAAACGAAGGTAAGTAACCGACGGCTAACGCGTGTCCCATCCGCGTTACTTGGAAATTTGTCGATAATAATTCTTTCACGTAATTATTAACTATCGTTTCTTGTTTAGCCAAATCTTGCGCGGTGGTACCTTGGAAATACTCCGAAAGGAGTGCCGGTAAGGCTGCTATTGCACAATTTCTTATTGCCGGTACGTCGTATGACAGGCATTCGTTCAATAAGTTTAACCATTCATCTGTTGAAAAAAGCTTACAAAAGAATTGGGAAAGTTGCCAATTTCATGATTTTGTCATGGAACGAACGGGATCGAATGTTTGTCTTAAAAAAACAAAACAAAACAAAAATTAAGCTGCGTTGGATGTAGCGATGGATGCGGGTCTACGTGAACAATCCTAGATTCTAGATTCACAAGGTTGTAGTCCAGACCAGACCAATGATGAGATAAGAGCATGAAATATGGTAGGACTGATTACAACTATGACTATGATTGTGATTTTAAATAACTATAGATGTAACTGTGACTGATTCTAACTGCGATGAAGGAAAAATGGAAAATAGGGAGGAGCATAAAATTGTGAAAAGCTATGTTAATAATTTTGATTCAGATAATGATTATGATCATGACTATAATTGTTGTGTCGTTGTGAACCTGTGATTCCAATTATGATTGACATTGTGATTGTGATGAAATCTTGATTATGATTATAACCATAGCTATAATATATATATTTTATATTTGACTATCATACTGATTATGATTCAAACAACGATAAAGTAAATACAGAAAAAGGGGTGAAAAATAAAATTCTGGATTCTGTTCTGATTCTAAATTAAATAATGATTGTGATTATAACTAGAATTACAATTATGATTGTGAATCTGTGACTCTGATTTATATAATTGTGATTGTGATTACGATTGTGATCACAACCTCGATTATTTGCATAACTACAATTCTAATTATTATTCGGATTGTGATTATTATTGAAACAATAATTATGACTGATTTTTATTACAATCCTGTTTCTTATTATTCCGACTATGATATAATATATATATGATAGGAAAAATATTTAAAAACGGAGAAAGGGAGAGTAGTTGTGAAAGCGTATGATTCTGATAATAATTGTGATTATGACTATGATTATAACCATGACTACGTTTGTAATTATGATCATGACTGTGAAACTGAAATTCTTATTATGATTAATCCTATGATTGTGATCATAATTACGGTGATGACCATCACTACAATTATAATTATGATTCTGATTGTGATTCTGGTGTGAATTGTGATTATGACGCAAACAATGACTATGACTATTCTTTTTATTATAATTCTGTTTCGTATTATGATTCTGATTATGATGAACGAAAAATATAAAGAACGGAGAAAGGGAGATGAGTTGTGAAAAGCTATGTTTCTGATAATAATTGTGATTATGACTAAAGTCACTATCATTGTGATTGTGACTACGATTATGACCATGATTACAATTGTAATTATGATTGTGATTCTCATTATGATTAATATTAGACAATTGTGTTCTTCTCTTGCCATGCGTATACGTACGTTTCACGGTCATACCGATCATCAATACGGCTTTGCAAGAGCTGCTAGTTTGTATACAAATTTTATCTATATATGGTATGAATGTTGACGTTCGTACATATGTACAAACACCAACATTATGATTAATCCTATGATTGTGATCATAATTACAGTTGTGATCATGACTACAATTATAGCTATAAATCTGATTGTGATTCTAGTTCAAATTGTGATTACAATGGTCACAATCATGATGACTAGTATTTTTGTTGCAATTCTGACGATAATACAGGAATCATAACTACGATTATGACAATGACAATAATTGTAATTATGATTTTGACTGTGATGACTAATACTATGATACCATGTGACCATAACTACAATTCTAACTACGATCCCGATTGTGATTATGGTTACGAATGTGATTATCATTTAAACGATGACTGACTATGATTCTAATTATGATTGTAATTTCGATGATGATTGCGTCTATTTTGCCTGATTTTATTACGATTATAAATATGACTGTGATTATTGTAATTATGATTATATGGGTATGACTACGATTTTGCTTGTAGTTGTGATTCTGATACGAATTAATTTGATTGCGATTGTGATTATGATTATAATTGCGACTCTGATTTATGAAAGTTATGATTATGATTATAAATATGACTCTAATAATAACAACTATAGTAATGATTTTGACTACGATTATGATTATAACCACGAGTATAATCTATTTTGACAAGATTCTGGTTCCGATTATAATGCAGAAAGAGAATAAGAAGAAAAGCAAAAGCGACTGTGGAAGGCTATGACCAAATTTATTTATAAGCTAGTATGATAAAACTCAAAGCGCAATAAGCAAATATTTTGGGTAAAAAATTCATGACAGGATGATCTCACTCTTAATGATCGTTTAACGGATATGTACTGCCATCAGAAACCTAAAGGCAAAAGAAACCGTATACATTACCTGTAATCTCATCTCTGTGAAACGGAAGTTGCGCCAACGAACATTTCTGGATGAAATGAGAACAAGCCTGTTTCATAAGCTCCCCACCCATTCCCCTAAAATACAATCGTTCCTTAAATACGGGAATTAAATTTTTAGTATTCTCCAGCAAAACTAAGCCAACATAATCGTCAATTTTAACATTTTTAGATTTAGCGACTTCCGATAAAGCATGGAGTACTTCGCCGATAGCCAGCACAGAACCGTGTCTGCAATTTAAATCGATGCTTTTAGATTTATTGAACAATTCGGGTAATACAACATCGATCACGTAATCTGGTGCCTAAAACAAGGATTATAAAATAAATTACAATCAAGGATCTCACGCATTATTTACCCGGGGAGTTAGATTATGTAGTGCCTTAGCGGTCAGCTCCCTAATGGCTATGTCCCAATGATCGACTTTCCTTTCGAGTAAATGATTAATCAACGGACAAACGTATTCCTCAAATTGTGCTATAAAAACGCTAATATTCAAGTAGGACTGGTTACGTACACTGACGGCAAAGAAATCTGCCGTTGTCAGGATCTCGATGCCATGCGGGAAAGATCCTTGACGCCCGACGTTTTCTTGAAAAGCAGCAGACGCGGCACGTCTACAGTTGATCTTAAATAATTCTGATTTGTAGCAATCGTACAAAAGGGTTCGTTTATAGAACTAACCTCTCTATCGAAACAGGAAACCACCAATAAGCCGCTTGAAATCTCATTCACGTACGGTTGTAAAACATCCGTCTCGTAAGCCCTAGCGAAAGACCAGCACACGTAACAGGCTGAATCCCTGATGTGGGAACCGACTGATGCGTATCCTCGAGGTTCGTCGTAAGTTAAAGCTTTCATTATGACGGGGACAACTTCGGGTAAACGTTGGGGTAGAAGTAATCCTCTTCGTCCTGTTTAAAATTATGAAAATAAGATATTTATAAACAA
Source organism: Chrysina gloriosa (assembly GCA_038088585.1). Classification (NCBI taxonomy): domain Eukaryota; kingdom Metazoa; phylum Arthropoda; class Insecta; order Coleoptera; family Scarabaeidae; genus Chrysina; species Chrysina gloriosa. The sequence goes on along the minus strand of CM076093.1, from coordinate 18,997,582 downwards.
TTTGGTGAAATCGGAAGAAGATTAACGTTTTGCGCAAAAACAAAGATGTAATGTCGAATTACGGGCAAAATGGTGCATTAATGAAGCGTCAAATTGATTCAGAGAGGAAAATAAACGAAGTAAAATTATGACATGATTTGCTCATGACCTGCGACGGCTGCTAGCTACGTACTACTTTAACACTAGATTTACCACACCAGTCAAAATAACTGGTTTTAAAATTTTATCTTCAAATTCCCACTTCACCTTAATTTTTAAAGCGAAGCTTTTAGGGGGTTCTGTGGCGAGAGTTAACTGGAAAAAGTGAGACGTTTGAAATCGTCAAATAGACGCTTTTCTATCTTTCTTCTTTCATTATTTCTTTCCCGCACATATACGCATCGACGGAGCAAAATGTGCCGTATTTGCGTCTCCCCTCATCAGATGGCGCTCTTTTTATACGGACCCGAATTTACTTCAAATTCAACTTCAACTTATTTACCGTCGGTTTCGAAATTAAATACTTTTTCTTGATACATTGTTTATTCAATTATAGAATTTTACCTTTTTCAAAGAAGCATCAAATGCGTAAAGACCTTCGCTCTTGTCGGGTGCCCCATGACATCTCTCCTCTTTTTTAACGATGTCCTGATATTTGTAGCGATAATTAAATGAATAATATTGGGCGGTTAGTTTTATTTTTTGTTCAAAATCGAAAAGTTTTGATTTTCATTGGTACTTACATCAAACCAGTCTAAATGACTGGTGCATTTTTCTATGTGATGGAATGAGTTTTTCGCAGTAATAATAAATTACATTTACTGCGTAATTGCAGTAGGATAAAAAAATATTATGTGGTTGATAATGACACACAAATATAATAACAGAATTTGTGATAACGGTAAATTTATGATGTTTATTTGGGAAAATATGGGACACAAGATTCATCAACACCTATAAGTGAATTTGTTGTTCTGCAACTTTTAGAACAATATACTATGAAAGGTAGAACCATAACAACGAACAATTTCTTTCCAAGTTTTTCTCTGGCGTTCAAATTACTATCAAAAAATACTACATTGGTTGGAACAATACGTGGATATAAAAACAAACTCCCAACAATTTGCAAAGTAAAGAAAGATAGCATGGCATGAATCAAGTGGATGTACACTTACTACATACAAGAGTAAGCCGCAGAAGAAAGTACTTTTACAAAGCACAAACACGTCAAAGTTGATAAAGCTAACAAAAAGTTACCTGAAACTGTGTCCTTCTATAACAATACTACATTTGGCGTCGATGTGACTTACCAAATGGCACGGAAATATAGTGTCAAATCAGGTTCCAAAAGATGACCACTTCAAGTTTTTTTCAGTATTCTAGATTTAGCTGGCATAAGTGCAGGGATATTGTATAAAAACACGACAGGTGAAAATATATCAAGAGTCTTTGCTTCGTCTAGCTGAAGAATTTGCTTCTAAATATCAGATTTCAAGAGAAAAATACCACAAGCTGATATACCAAGTATAAGTAGCACTCCTCATACACGTAAATGGTGTCAAATAAGACATTGCAATGATAATAAGAGTAATTCATCTTTTTTAAAAAATATATAAAGACAGGAAACCCCAGTAAGCATTTTTCCTAAGACCAGTCATTTTGACTGATGTCGATAGAAATAGGTATAGTCAAATTTTCACTATATCTAGTGTAATTATAAAACTACACTAGAAGTAAATAGCTGCAAAAATGCACATTTAAGTATACATTGGGGGAATTTCTTAATTGAATTAAAATATATGCAAACATCAAACGTACTAGCATATATAGTGCTCATCTGAAATTGAAAACTACTTCTCACAAAAGCGCACTGACGAGCAGTATAACCGTGAATCACGTCTGCGAATGGTAAGAGTAGTTTTCTAATTATACATTTTTCCATGGTGGGTTAGCCGAAAAGCGCATCTGCAGCTACTCCAGGAGTTTGTGGCAACTTTGTTGTCCACTCCTATAGAAGTAAACAGCTGCAAAAATGTGCATTTAAGTACATATTGGGGGAATACACACCTAATTCAGCTAAAGCGAGGCATCCACCGTGCCAAGAACTGTCGCTTTCCCTCGGATTGAATAATTCTAATATCGATCCGACGACATCATCTGCTAGTTCTCTATTTAACCGACTTGTAACCCTACCGATTCCTTTAGCAGCTGACCATCTACAATGTGTGTAATGTATTTTTATCATTAGGCAACAATATCTACAGTACTAGTCTTACCGCACAACACTATCTCCACTACCTAGACCTTGAATCAATTGATCGATAACCTCCTCGATTTCATCGGGAACATCGATATCTTCTGAGTGGTCAATGTCGTTCGTTGATATTCTTACTTGTTCCTGAGTTGAGTTCGATTTAGTATCACCAGCGCTCAAGTTAGCTGCCAACGATCGACTACCCCTTTGATACCTCCAGCTTACCATTTTCGGAGGTAAAAATGTTAATCCTAAATCAGAGTTCGATGAGATTCAGAAGAAAAATTTTGTATTATTGAAGTGGTGCAAAATTTCTTTCACTTTTTAATAAACCTTTGTATCGATAAACTACGAAGTAACTATAGAATGGTTTCCCGCTTCACAAGTTAGACGGACTAGGTATTATATGCTGTGTAATTCCTTCATATTCATCATCATCATCAATGAATTAGCTTGTGTTGGGTTTTACCGCCGTCGGTTTACCGCCGAGTAACCTACGATTAGATCGCCAACTCGCAGTACGCACATGCGCATAATCAACACCGCACGCCTATCGCCCAATAGGAGAATGCCCCTCTTTATCCGTGTACACCACCGCTATCAACCAAATCCGGCGGTGAAAAGTCCCATCCAAGGTTGGGGATTGGATCCACTCGGATATTAAATGCTTAAGAACATCCGTCCACTTCATTGGAGGTCGCTCTCGACCGCTATATAGTTCAGCTGTAAGACGCCACTCAATGATTTTTCTGTCAATCGACTATCGGAGATTTTCGCTATGTGACCGGCCCAAATGCACTAAAATAGATTATTTTCTCTATCTTCATAGTGTATTAAATAAATAAAAAATTCCAACACCAATCCGTATTGAAATTTTGGCAATTTTATGCTGCTTTTTCTTTTTTGAAAACTGAGGCGAAGTGCTACCGATGCTGCCCGTGTACTGGGTAAGATGGAATGCTAAGATGTTATACCGGATCCTACTACAGAAAAATAAATGGACAAACTGACCACCAAGAGCAATCCTGCTCTGGAAGACTCTAAATTGTGAATAAAGTGACTCTACTTCATGCTGTTGGAACTACTCCAGCCACCAGCATACTTGTCGGAAGACTTTGGCCTTTCTTGGCACACCATAGGCCACGACTTTCCGTTATGGACAGAACTTCACCAATGTCACGGAGGTAGAACCAGAATGTCGCAAATTCCTCGCCTCTAAACCACAGAAACAGGGTATCAACGAGTAATGGAAAATCTTGAAATACAATAACGGATTTTATTTTATCCTTTAGTTGTTTTTATATCCCTCGTTTCTTTGAATTAAAATTACGCATTTAAAAGCGAAAAAAGTTTTGCACTACCATAATATTACATACCGATTCGTTGAATTATCTTATATACTAGCTTCTGGACGTTGCTTCCAGGATTATTTTTAAATTCAGCACTGACAATCCATTCTAATAATTTCCTAGCATGCGGCAAAAGATCCTCCCGTTTCCCGTGTTTTAAAATCATGGCTACTGATGCTAACGTCCCATATTTTATGAAAACGCTACTGTCACTCGAGGAACTCAGTTCAGAAGCCCATTCAAAGAACGGTTGTAAATGTTGCTCTTTCACATCATTTCTGGATTAAAACAAGTTAGTTTAATGAGATTGATAAATTTAACAAAAAAGGTTATCTAACCTCGTTACAAATTTAGAAGCTAAATACGCTGCGGCGTCCCTACATTTATCACTTACAATCGCGTACGTCTTACATACATCGAGAACCCTACACATCACAGTTTTAGTCTTACTGGTTTCAGTCGTATCGTAACCATCTAATCTAGACATATGGAATGGAATCATGACGATTATTGACAGCCATAAAAGGAGTACATATCTTGTGGTCCATGTGTCAGAATCCTCCGGATCTTGCGATTCCAACATTTGTAAAACCGGTTCAAAATCGGCGACCTACAAAATATTTATATAGACACACTTTCTTTATTCCTTTAATCTTAACGAACCTCGTGCGGTAGATGCCTTACAATCACCTTATAACCCCTCACTTTGATTATGATATACATATATTTAAATACTTCATGTTTTAACTTCAAACTGTATTCTTGCGATCGAATTATTGAGATCATACTGATCAAGATTTCCTCGACATGGGAATCTAATAAATGAGGTTGTTCTTGGTACTGCTTTAGGATATCTAAATACCTTTCGTAAGCTCTTTCGACCACTGACTGCGAAGCATTAATTGTGGTTTTGAGAGACTCGATCATCGCCAGTACTTCATTGTGTTCCGCGAACATCTCTAAGGCACATCCCAAACCGAAAACATCCTCATCTTTTTGAGTTTCCTCCTTTTCTAAGTTTGTAGTTGACATGATGAACGAATGCTTTTTGTAGGCTAGGTTTGACAGTTTTGACGTTTGACATGTCACGAAATAAGCCCCCAACGGATGTTCTCCATTTTGTTTAAAATTGAAAGTTAGATGTGCAACTTTTGAAAGTAGTCGAAAAGTCAAAGATTAGCATTATTTTATTTCAATTTTATTAATAAATTAATAAAAATTAAATTTTATTTTATTTTATATTCAAATTATTTAAAATTGCTTCCTTTTGTAACATGCCGTAGTTACCTATTATACCGACATCTACAAGAAACTACAGCGGGGATTTCCCTGCTTAACCTTCCTATACTCACGCATACGGTCTGTGAGACCGATTTATATAGTATAGTATACGTCTTTCATGTTGACATGAGTATAGGAAGGTTAAAAAGATATCCAAGCTTTACATAGAGTACGATTCGTAAAAAAATATATATAACAAATATATTTCCGATTGGAAATACCGGGCGTAAGACAAATGATGTTGCTAGTGGCGCTCTAGGGCTACACAGACGCTCAAAATTTTGTCAACCTGGGCTCAGAACTTTGGCACCCGATTTCTGCACTCATTATATCCCCGGACTAAGAGGTTCCGATATCCTATTTTTGCTTATCAACAAATCTAAGCAGGTCTATGAGAAATGCATTACAAAGTAATTGGGTTTTACATGTATAATGTACCCTGATCGACAGACTGACTATGCTACCCTGTTATCTGAATTAAATATTCAATCTTTAGCTTCACGTCGGGCGCCATAATTACTTTGTCAAGTTTTTAACTAATTGTTAAGTATTAACAAAATTTAATTCCCCAGATTGCTTGCATAAGTTGATTCCAGTTTTATCCAATCCCCATATGTGACCTATTCCCTCTACTTACCGTAGCTCTAAGAAGAATTGTTTTTATTTAATCGCGACCATTTCACACGGCGAAGAGTTTTAGCAACATGTGTGTTCTTTCAATATTAGTTGGCAAACGTAAGAAATAAGTAAAATAATTAGCGAAAAATATATAAAACGATGAACTCGATGTTTCGCCATTCTTGTAAGTGACTCTTTCAGTCAGTCAGGATCCTTCAATCCCTAAAAACTTCGTTCACGCGATAGTATCGAAATGTAAAACGGTCTGTAGACGATACGTTGTTGAACCAATTGTACAATTTCAGTTGAATCGACCGTTTGATCGACAAATGCAATGTGTAGCGTTGTAGTATGTTCAACCTCCAGTACGACGCAATCCTATCGCACGCTGGTACCATATAAATCCTTAAAATATGTTCTACGACGGTTGGTAATCAGGCGATACCAGTAGCATCCAGCGCCTGTATGCAGAACTTTAGTTTAAACTTGGATTTGAAGTAGTGGATGTGCAGCTTATCAAATCCATCTTGAGGCTTCAAGATTCAATGCACACAGTAACCCTAAGCATTAAAGCTAGATTTTGTAAGCTGTACGTGATGCACTCGATTTGTTAAGTGCTAATAGAGAACCATCTTCTAACGGATGAAGGAATGGACGTAATTTTAAACGGATGGAAGAAGAACTTCCTTTTGCTTTCCTCCTAGTCGAGCAGAGAGAGAGAGAAACATCTATTAACTTATTTCGAACTAGAAAAACCTACCTAGAAATCATTCAACCACAACACTAATTTTACGATGTAATTTTTGGAAATCTTTATAGATTCATAAAGGAGGATGGTTACGAAAGGTGAGGCATTAAGGTGTCATATTGTATAAGTGCTGTTGAACATTTCCTTTTGAATAAATTTACAAGTTAGCCTTTCCAGATAGACCAGTTAGAGCAGTAAGGGGTAACAGGCCAATAGGAAAGAAATTGCTGGGGAGGTCTATAAAAAGAGGGAAGCAACCGTTTGCACGAAGAGGGAAAATATTTCAACTCTCTCTAAGTTAACCTGATTTCCTAAATCCACCTACCTAGTCGATCTTTTGTATTCTCTTAAGTATACGACATTTTACAGCCAGATAACCTAGGATTAGATCACCAACTAGCAGTACGCACATGTACGCATTGTCGCCGCTGCGCGCCTCCCTCCTAATCAGAATCAAAATATCCCTATTTGTCAATGTACACCCCGTTGTCGGCGAAACGTCCCATCCCGTATAAAGGACTGCAGGAAAATCGAATACAGTCTGAATTTCCATACTATTAAAAGGCAGTTTTCTAGACTAACCCGTTCTTTCTTATAAGAACGGATGGCCAACTTCTACACAGATACGATTGACTCTTTTCTTACAAATCTATCGCGATGTTCCTACTGAAATCTTGATATTTAATGCATTCACTTTGGTACCACTATTGGCTGCCAGAGTTGCCACCACAATGCGTTTACTTGTTGAAATCGTCTCCTGTCGGGTGTAATCGACCGAAATTCACTTGTGTAGACCAATCGTCAATCGTCCTTCAAGGAAGTCGACGTTCAGACAGTTGCCTCGCTTAGTGCAAATTTTGCCGTGTCAACTCGTTCTTTTATATGGTATTTTTGAAAAGAGAGATTTCAATATCTATACTCTCATCCATTATCCTATTTATATTTAAACATTTTGTTAGGCTTGCTCGACCAGATATGCAAATCTAGACCGAAAGGATATGTTTTGATAATTCTTGGCGAGTTGATCGAAGTATTTGGCTTAAATATTTTTTGAATTGTGCTAAAACCATATTTGTGGTAATTTTCGTATACGGGGGCACCTTTTATGTTTCACAAAGGATCACTAGGTGGCACTGTTGAGATGACGCCACCATTTTCTTAAAATTTGACATTTGTTATTGTGAAAACAATGGCAGTTTAGAAATTGACCGAGTAATTTGTGTACAGTGAATCCAATTTTGTGAGAGAATGGAAATTTTACGTGATGGTTTTTGTTGGATGATTTTTAACATTGTTATAAAGGCCTAACTCAAAAATAATCGCTTCGTTCAACTTTTGGCAATGCAGCATCATCAGAAAAGCCTGTTTACAAGAATTCTCCTCATGGTCGTGCGTCCACCAGTGATGAATTGCGTGAAGGTCGACCAAAATCGACCGTTATTCCAAAATCATGGATGCTATGCGCAACATGATTGAACAAGATCTGCATGCGACTTACAGGCATTATCAAACATATCAAACACTGTAATACATTCGACTTTTGCATGAGCATGTAGCTCTGAAACATCTGTTCTCGATGGATTCCGCATACTTTAACCAAAGTTAAGAAAAAGGGCTGGTGTTAGTTGGTGTTCCAAGATGAACTGAATCGCGCAAAAGTTGTTCGTTCACGAAGCATTTCAAGAAAATGATTGTTTGTTTCTTCGGTTGTACGGAACGTGTCGCAAACATTCTTTTAGAGGATTGAAGAACCGTTAATGCCGAATGGTGTACAACAATTTCTTTGCCAGAAGCCTTCAAGCAAATCGAGAGAAACAACCGAAAACATCGTCAAAATGTCAGCTCTCACACAGCACGTCAAACAATTGATCATTTGGAATTCGAATTAAGGTCTCATTGCCTATATTCACTTAGATTTATCGCCTAACGATTTCTTTCTGTTCCCGAATGTCAAACAAAACAAAATGCGTAGACCGCGATTTTCAAGACCAATTTTTGAGATACAACTTCAGACTGGAAAATTGGTTTGAAGCCATGCAAAAGTGTATTGATCTTAAACGCGAATATTTTGAAAAGCAATAAACCAGTTTGTTCCAAACATTTTTCTTTCCTAGTTTTTGTAAGAACTTAAAGGACGTCCCCATATGCCGCGTGGTAGATAGATTGTTCACATCATTTGCTTTGCGATATCAAGTCATTCGCTTATTGAAGAAGTAGGTCGATTACCACAAATATTGAGCTGTTACCGTTACTGCAATAACATCCATTTTTTCCCTTTGCGGATGCAAAGTTAGAAAAACTGCTACGCTTTGGCTACAACGCAATGAATACGAAAATAAATTTTACAACACGCATTAAAGGTACAGAATCCATTGTCAAACAATAAGAACTAAAATGAGGCCTGTGACCCTTTGGGAAACCGCAACAGAATTGAGGCAGTGTGCACATTGCCGAATCTTTGGATGCTATAATAGAGCAATTGCAGAAACTAAATTCTCCAGTCCGTGGGCCTATTGGCAAGACATTGCCGACTTAACAAACATCTCCTCACCATAGGAAATGTTGGAAATTATGTCTGCATGATTTAGTGTGAGGAAGATAAAACTTCACAACATGTACTCTGTGCATGTCGGGGGCTGAGTAGTGTTAACACTAATGGAAATCTTCTTTTACCCCCTATTTTCCCCATTACCAAAGTGATGAATTTCATCGAGGACATCGAACTAATGGAGTAAAATAGCTAGGGGGCAGAAGTAATTTAGGTTCGGTGCAGTGAACTGGGGACCACAAAGTCAAAAGATCATGAGATCTTATCTCGAGACCACCTTCATTATCGTTTCATTCTTGTGAGACTGTGAGTATATTTCTTTTTCCTATTAACTCCTCTTTGCCCTTACAGAGCGTGCATCGAGGTATATATTTCTATGGAAACTAATTTGTCAATAAGTTACCAATCAATTACATTATCCGTCATTTCATTTTTCAAAATTTTAATCCCGATTTTATTCAAAATTATCAGTGACTAAATGTCTAAACTCATGTTTAACGCTTTCAGACACTACGTAAGCTTACATCTTACCTTTGCAATATCTGATTTATACTTACCGGTCACATTCTCTTACAGAGCAAATCTGCAAAACCGAAAAAGAAGCAATCCCGCGGATTAATCGCCTATTTAACGAAACACCCCGAGGTAAGTTTTAACTGGGCATCTTTTCATTTTTTTCGTATACAGTTTTTGCGAAATTTTCGGGAGAGGTGCGAAGGAAAGAAAAGGAAATCAAGTGCCATTTCTAATGAATTTATTTGTACTTTAGGCCTGTTAACGAGTTCACACACATTTTTTTATCGCCGAACTCCTAAATTAAGGCTTATTAATATCAGTAGAAAAAATAGAACCGAACATCCGAGGAACTTACCTGCCCTCATCGTTTATTTACGTTTATATTGTCCTGCCAATTCGACACTACTAAATAAATATATTGTATGTATATAGATATAAATATGATAATAGTTGTATATTTTCTTTCACATTTTCTTATCGATATATAAGAACACAAAACGTTAAAATTATAAAATTCAAAATATCCAGGAATGTTTAAGCTTGGAATTGTAAAATCTCTTCACTAGTCTTCGTGTTAATACTTTCGAAATCAACGAACACGGCTCTAAAAAGAGTTAGAGATATATGAAAAATATCTACATAATTGATCGTTATTTTAATTTTTCGTCCATCAAATTTTACGTAGGGCTTAACGCTAATTTCATATATATATTTACAATAATTATAGGGATATGTTCTTTTTGTTTTAATTCATTAGGGAGCAATTTTCTCTTAATTTAAGTAACTAATCAACAAGTTCACGACAGGTATGTTATATATCTATATTTTGATTTTAGTTCTCTCGTATCATCTTTCTAATCGCACTCAACTATTGCATACATCTAAATCTACCATCTACCATAATCCAAAACAGATGGTCTCGAGTTTAGGCCGTGCAAGAAATCTAAATTGCGATCCCTAAGTGTGTCGCAAAACCCGACGTGAACGTGTTTTCTTTTTCTTTTTCTTAAAAATTTCCGTCGTATCTTAAATGGGGGCGAGGGGAAGGTTCGAAATTTGATTAAAATAAAGGGAACCTTTTCAGCGGGTTGTTAAAAAACGACCGAGGAAGACAACAAGGCACGTCTGTTAACACAGACGATGTACAAATCGTTTTAGATTTCGTCATCAGTCGAATATATTATATTAATAGAGATAGGTAATATGTTTTTCTACTATATATCCTTTGTTTCTTATTGGTACCGTTTTTTTTTCATGGTCGACATGTAGGTTCAACAGTAGAAAAGTAAATAATGATTTGTTTCGATGAAAATTTTTCCTTTAAACTTCGCTGGACTGTAATTTAAACACACATGATCTAAATAGGTTGATTTCTCTGATTGGTTCTAAAGGAAACCGCTACAATAGGATTGGGACCATAAAGGCTTAGAGGATGATCAAATTCTAGAGGTGGCAGATGGATATCTGCTAAGTCATTATTACAAATTGAAAACTATCTGTACAACGAAGAAACGTGAAGAAATAAAGCATTCACTGAGGCTGGAGGCGTAATTGATGAAATACATATGTACTATTAACGAAAAATCTGTGATTTTAGTCATTCTAATGTGCGAATATTCGGACATTAACCAATTGTACACCGACGCACTTGCAGTTTTAAGCTCAAAGGCAAAGTGTACACTAACCAGACAGATGCGTGCCAATAGTATAGACAAAGTGTACACCAAGAACGTTTACCTGTACAACCTCATGATAAAAGGTATCGATTGATTTGAGTTCCAACAATGGATTTACAAAGTATAGATATTGGACCACATCGCAAAACACACATATGTATAATCAGCGCTGCGCGCCTCTCCCCAAATAAAAAATCTCCCTCTTTGTTCGTGTACACCACCGTTGTCCGTGTACACCACCGTTGTCCGTGTACACCACCGTTGTCCGTGTACACCACCGTTGTTCGTGTTCACCACTATTGTCCATGTGCACCATCATTCTCCATATACACTACCGTTGTCCATATACACCACCGTTGTCAAACTGCACCACACCATCCCCCAAAGAACGAAAGATAGTAAATAACTTAATAAGATCATTACCCGGGTGATGGTGTACAGTTTGCCTATGCGATTATCGGAGTATTCTTGGATACCAGGCAACAGCCCATTCTTGGTGTACACTTGGTACTCACCGGAATATTCCTACTTTTCCTAATCAATTAATGATTCCAAAAAGAGAATTGAGATTGGTACCGTTTTTCTTCGAAAGTTGGCAAAGGGAAAACGAATGTAATGATGAGTCAATTTAAACAACTAGATTGGTTCTTCTTCGTATCTTTCGTTGGTACCTTGTTTTAGTGGACCCAAACAGAAGACCTTATTGCCATTTGCGTTTTCGCTACAACTTTTCTTAATGTTATGTCATCTTTTCTGACATTCTCTCAGTAGAGACCGTGATATACAAGCAAAGGCGATGTGTTTTGAAGAATGCCAAGAATGTCCCTATATATACCTATATATATGAGAGACGGAGAAACAGCGTCAGTCCGGTTTACACTACTTAATGATAACTTATCATACATCCGTTTGTCCACCCTTATAAATAAGATAAAGCTTCACTGACAATGAGAGTTCGAACGTGAATAACACGATTCACAGTGACAAGTGGATGATTCTTTATATTTACGAATGCCCGCGATAAACGTGTTTTGCTTTTAAAATGGGACGCTTATGAAAAGCATGAAATAATCCTTGGTCATCTAGAAATGCCATGCTCTATTTATAACATTTATTTCATCGACGTAGCAAGAAGGTATACAGTTGGAAAAGAAGAAATCTTGAATGGAGATTTAAGTAGGAATGTCCTTTGAAGAATCTTACAAACTGCTCAACTTCACGTCCAGTCCGACATTCATAAAGATAGATGGGTTTCAGGATGGAGTTGTTCCATTACAAGTCGAGTTATACTGCAAAGAGTAATGATGAGTTTTCCCAAATGATTAAGATGAGAAACATGAGTCGTGGTTGTCTTTTGCCAAAATACGACAAACCCCTTGAAAAGCATATTACGAAGATTAACTCATCTTCAAGTTTATTAGCGCCGTAAGCGATTCGAAAGTATGTAGTTGTATGATGCTTGAGCACGATCAAAAGTAAGGCTATCTAAGGATGACACTGGACCAATTTAACATTTGTCCCACAATATTGATTGGAGGTGAATTGGGGATGCAAAAATCAACGAAATGTCGAGACCTTCGTAATCTGATTTTTCATTTAACTAAACATCGTAGGATGATTGGATTCGGTTCGGTTGTTGAGCGAAGATATAAAATTTCTTTGCTGGATTCTCTCGATTTAGTGGTCTCTTTTTCCATTAAAGGGAAAGAAGTACGATAAGACTACAAATAACAGTGACCATGATTCTTAAGAGGTTCCCAAAAAAATGGTATGAAGGACTCATTCAATAATTCAATCGGTCATGTCAAACTCTACATCTAAACCGAAGAAAAATATGTATATGGATTGAAACATTAGATTTGAACAGTTACAAACAGCTTGCGCTCTATTTTTCGTAAAAATTTCGGTTTGGTTAGAGGATGTATACTATGTAATTTGACTAAATTGCACTACATCAGACATTGTGGGGTATGTGCATTTTAAGATACACCAAATGTAATACAATGGAAGTCATCAGTTGGAGTGTACACAATCCGTCCATAAAGTATGGGATGAGATTAATTAAAATTGACTTCTATCAAAAATCCTCTGCTACGTCGAGATCTATTTCAAAATGTACTTTCGTTGACACCAAATACAATTTTGAATCTAATACGGGGGCGCTGCAGATTGCCCCTTTTATCTCGTATGTTGTATAAATCGTTTATTCAAAATAGAATATTATAGGTATCGTAGTTTCTTATATTAAGATATATTGAAAAAAAAATCTCCAAAAATATTTCGTTGTAAGGAGCCGACTTTTTACCGTTAAAAGAGGATGAAAAGACCTTCCCAAAAATATATCACTTGACCCTTTTCCGTTTGAACATTTTGAGCCGCCCCTGTATTAGATACAAAGTTGTGATTGATATCAAATTTAACAAATAAACGGATTTTAAAATAAAAATTGACCAGGCAAAAAGTGGAAACATTTACTTTGTTTTCGGTGCAATTTTGCAAGAATGAAGTTCCCTCCATCGGATGTCATCAATTACGCTACCTCATGACATTGAGAAAGATTGCTGAAGATAACTTGAACGTTTCGGCCGAAACTGTGGAACATTTATGTAAACATTTCCGTAAGGTTACTGTTCTGCTGGCTGAATGAGGAAATATCTGTTCGAAAACATAGAAACTATAAGTCTAACAATTCCCATATTTCTAGAAATAAGTTCGCAATTTAATTGTATACAGAGAGTTAGCATATTTCTAAAATTTGTTAAATATTGTTTTATACGTATTAAAAACAAACTTACGAAATGATTATTATTTATGGCAACAAATGTTAGGAGCACAATTGGAAATTAGTAAATAAGCAAAAAAAGGTTTCACTTTTTGATTACCACGCCAGGAAGACGGCGATCATCATTTGTACACATTGTCTGTGTCTGTTCCTATAAACAGAGAGTGTTTCAGACACGTCGTACTACCGCCGATTTTATTGCACGAACTTCTCTAATCCGAACTTTTAAGTCCTACATTGTTGCTGGGTGAGTCTAACAAAAGCTTCCCCTACAAAAGAAATTACAAAAGCTCAGATCTGGCGATCGTGGAGACCACTGAAGATTCTCATTCCTACTGAAAGGGCGGTTCGGGAAGAAGTCTTTCAGAATGTTATTACCCTCGGTCTGTGACTGGTTACTCCGTCTTATTGTAAGTGTGCTCTCATTCGTAGGAAATCCTTGAAATTCTAGGGAATGAAGAAAGTTTCCAGCATTTGAACATAGCACGTCGATAGTGTTAACTGCACGGCGATTATTACCATCGAAAAAATACGAGCCAAGAGTTGGGTTGGCAGTGGTTGGCAGTGGTTTAATAGCGAAAATTATGTTTATTTACCATATCCACGGAGGTCGAAATAAGCTTTACCGCTTATCCACAGATTATCGAAGAGTTGTGGGTCGTCCTCTTCTTGGCGTCATATTAAAATAGGTGAAACCTTTTTGCCTGTAGGCCACTTTTCATTTGTGCTTTTAACATTTGGCGACGTAAGTGCAAAAATAACTTCATTTTTAATATCTATAAACATTGCGTTTTCACTACCCCGTCCTGTATATGAAGTGTTACTTTCTGGTATTTATTTATTCTTTCAACCAGGATTGTTGGGATTTTATCGGATAATGTATGTACAGTAGTTTTCGTTCAAATTATTAAACTTTTCTATCAAAACCCTGAAAAAGATAGTACATACATAGTTTCCAGATGATTGAATCATAAGATGAACTCGTACTTGCTGTACTTTTATCCAAACGAAGTTAGAGCGGTGTTGATAATTTCTCTCAGCAATTATCCCTTTCTCAATTAGAATAGTTTGACAAAATATTTTCTATTAGGGCCCTAGGCAGAGTGTTCGATATTCGTCATCAATCAAATCGAATTCAGAAGATAATTCTGTGCAATACTACAGAACCTGTAAGAGTAACAGGATCTGTAAATGGCTAGTTTAGAAATTTAGAAGGGGGAGGAGAGAATACGACTTCCCTGTACAATCTTACAAATCTGCATCAAGATGTCTTGTAAGTCAGAACATAAGTTTAAGCGAATTTCAGTATACATTTTACGGGATCATACCAAACTTTTACATCTGATGTTTCTAAGGGGTCATAGATATATAAATTGTAAGTTCCGTTTCCGCCTACTGAAAAGGGAAATGGGGATATTGCCGCGATAGCAACGCTGCGGTGTAGTCTGGCTCAATATGAGTCTGGCAGTGCTAGTGACAGATATTCGGATGTTCGGATGTTCGGATATTCTTTCGTGCTATTTTGGTCGTGTAAAATAGCTGTTTGCAACTAAAAAACCCACCGATGGTGAGCTGCGTCCGTTATCCGATTTCTGTTTTCAATAAATATGAAAGCTGCTGAGATACATCATGAACTTTGTTCCGTTTATGGTAAAAATGCCACGAGGGGCTGTATGGTTAGAAGGTGGTGCCGTATGTTTCGAGGACGAACTAATGTTCATGATGAAGAACGGGGTGTAAGACCAAATGTTGGGTAATGCCGAAGAGAAAATTCCTGAAGATCGGCGATTCACAGAAATGAATACCTTTTTCCCTCAAATTTGAGAGGTATGAAGAACTGCATGACAGTGTTACAACATGGCTTAATTCACAGGCGGCAAAGTTCTATGACGGGGGCATTAAAAAACTAGTTCATCGCTAAGACAAACGGCTCAATCTTAAAGGCAACTATGGAGAAAAATAGCTGAGAATAGTAGCACAACGGAACGTACTTTACGAATCGCCCTCGTAGATAGTTAATCTCGCGGAATTTTAGATTCGATAAGAAGTCGACACCAAGTGAGGTATTATTAGGTACTATAAGTAAACTGGGCAAATTTGCGGTATGATGAGTCATTTGTCTTTTAGTCCTAAAGCACAGATAACTCATCATACTGCATATTTGCCTAGTTTAACTATAAGTACAACAGATACGGATGTACTTTGCGAGTTATTTAGAGGGCGTGCTGATTTTCAATGAAGACGCTTATCTCGCCAAGAAACACGTATTTTGGATAAGAAATAAAATGTGCGATTTTATTAATCTTACCTTTATTCCATATCGTCTACGGAGAACACACTTTTCTTTAAAAAAAAATAATAAAAATAAAGACTGTTGAACCTACTATTCGACCAGCGATTAGAATAAACCTGAAGATACTTTCTATACAGCATTACTATGTACATAGATAGAGATATCGATTGTTATTTGTCGTTATTTTTATATGATAATAATAGTAGTGGTAGTAGTGGTAGTAGTACTAGTAGTAATAGTAGCATGTAATATAGTACACTTGATAGTTGGTTCGAGAGGGGGAAAAACATCTACTGCATACACATTCAACAGGCCAGTCTACCGCTCTACAATGTCTACCTCATGTCCATCGGGCGCGTTCCAAAGAGAAAATCGTGTGTATTGTCGAATCCGCGGCGCGGTAAGGCACGGAAACAGCTACAGACACAGACCGTGCAGTGAGTGACCAGACTGTTATCACAGAAAGCAGTGATTAGACTAGACTAGGTTAATAATAATAATAATAATGATAATAAAACAGCATCGTAAAAAACGTATTAATTACTATCGGTCATGGCCGGCCGGCCGCTATAACGTCTGGGTGTTGTAGCGATCGGGGAATCCTCTGTCTCAAGCAAGAAAAAAACTTCGGGATTTTCATTATCAAGCAGCACACTACTTTTATGAAACTACTTTATTCGAAAACGGCTCTACTACAGTGCAACTGCGGCTGAATACCGCCTCTCTACACTACACACAGATACGTACTACAAAACACTAAATACTAGTAACTCTATATATCAAATAATACAATACTTTTAAATTGCTACGAGTAAGTTTTTCTTTTCACTTTCTTAAAATACATGTAGTAACAAATATGAGTGTTGTATATTGTATTTCGGTGTATTTTTTCATCCATCTTAATTTTTTCGCAGTTAAATAATCGTACTCCATGTATTAATATATTTATATAATAGTTATAATGCATATAGTCTGTTATAGTTTCGGACCGATTACGTAAGAGTCAATCGGCCCATTTATATCAGACCAACCCTCTTGGAAAAACTACAATATTAATTTTAAAATTTCCACTTTGCATGTATATTTTTTGTCCATTAATTTTCAATATCGTTATTATAATTCAAATATGTACAAGAAACAGTTGTTGAGAATCTATTTTACTTATTTGCCTCAAAGAAGATGAGAAACGCAACTTTTAATTGGGAACCAAAGAGGAAAACTGGTAAACGTTACCTTCTTCTCTTAACTATTATTAATAGTCCAATATAAAAATAGAGGGTTCAATTCTGTTTCACAACGCTTATTGCTGTCAACGGATTATAAAATGTACACGTATTTTTTTGCATTTTCTTCTTTAAAGTTAATTTTATTGACACCGCTAGCTGAGTTGTACGCCTGCGTCATCCTCGGCGAATGGTCGAATCGTCGTTTAGGAACAAGTTAACTCGCGACGTTACCGATTTGTTGGGAAACTAAATCTCGAGATTATATGCTTCGGGCTACCGAAAGCGTAAGTGGTGAATAATCAAGAAGAAGCATCTCGCGAATATCTCTTTTGGCACTGTTACATCGTCGTTTCCTCATTCTCGCGTCGGGGAATCCCGCTTACATCTAACTACGCGTCTTCGGCTAACTCGCTAACTCGGGGTCCGATACGATCGCGGAGTAAAACTCAGCTATAAATGTATTAGCTGCCACACCTAACAAGTATCACAAGGTTGAGCAGTCATACACGTCCAACGGCAGTATAGTAATAAAAAATAATATAGTGATAATAATACTATACATCATATCATCATCATCGTACACACTATATATATATAAAAAACATTAATCATGAACAATTTTTTTCTTTCTTTTAATTACTACGGCAACTCCGAACCACGAACACACCGCATCGCCCAGCCGCCACTATCGCCGTTCGTCGTCTTTCTGCCACTTTTGTACAACTGGAAGAACAAATGAATGTATCACAGCTGGTTTAGTTTGAGTTAGTAGTAGTAATTAGTAAGTAGAAAATGTAAGTTCGTGAAAACTTGGGCAAGTTATGCAGATACGTCTAATAGAATGTTAGGAAATGAATTGAATCGCAAGAATACTCGCGTTTTAACTGATTTCGTGGCTTACTTTAGTAACTATTAAATTTCATTATGGGAGAGTATTGGTTTGCAGTCACGTGTCATAGAAATATCTCCAGATGTTCAAAGATACGAGTCGAGGGGTAATGCAGATGCTTTATACAGAAAACCATTAAAGTATTCCCAAATGATGATGAAGGAGAAGGTGCTTTAGTGAAATTGCCACATCTTACAAATCGGTCGTGAATTCTTGCGCAAACTTCCATTCATTATCGTTACTGTCGTGTCTAATTAAAGATGAACATGCTGAACATTTGTAGGATGTGCAGTTAGTTCTTATATTTTGCAAAAAAGTCACAACTTGTGGATTTCTAACTCTCAACAATCCATTCAACTTTAGATTTAATTTTTGGGCTAGATAGTGATGCAGTGCTACTTTAAATTGTATCTGGTGTTGTATCATTTTCAAGGGATTCTTTAAGAACCTGCATTATCCGTGGACGACTTCTTTTGAGTTTTATTAGATTCCTCCACTTTCATATCTGCCAAAGTTCGAAGTTCCCTCTCGTTTCTTGTCGGCGTTCATAAAATTTCTTTGAAATTCAGGTATTGGGGCGCTCTTTCACGTCCTTGGGCTCTTCCAAAGTCACTCTGTATATTTGACGTTTTTGCTTAACATACCCCCGTTTTTCTCGGATGTTATCGAAAGACAAGCTTGATGACTTAGGAAGAAGTTGCCAATATGATACGATGCCTGAAATTTACGAAAAAGTATTCCTCGTACGTGTGCTTTTACGACCATAAACTTTTGAATCATCCCATACATTTAGAGTCCTTGCTTATCATACGTAAACTGCTGATTTATGGGATGATGCAAACTTGCATTGTTGTCCAGACGAGAAGTCTGTTCGTTTGTGCGTCGTTTATGCAACGAACTGCTCAGGTGTTGGTTCCAAACTTCGTACAAATGATCAGACCATAAACAATGTGCGCATTTTACTTATCGTACTGTTGTTTTCTTTGAAAATCATCTTGAAAAATTAATGATTTCCATGTCCTGATGTAATTTAACCCTCGCTAGAAAGTCCAGAAGATATTTTTCGAACACGAACACCGAGGTTTCTTTGAAAAACACGCGAACTAATAGATGTAGATAAAACGTTTACGGAAATACAAGAATCTTCCGAATGCCATTTCCTTTTTTATTATTATTATTAAATTACTTAATTTAAAGTTTTAATTTATACTTTATCGTTGTACTATTTAGTTACATCGGAGACTCCGTAATTTGAACATTTATTCTTCTCACCAGAACTCAAAATTGTTTCAATACTAAAAAGTTTGCTCGCAAAGTAAGCCACGCCCGCGGAAGAATATTTTGGGATGAGATATATCGTAAACTGTTAGATACAAGCTGCCTCTAAAAGAAATAATTTCATCTCTGTCGACGCCCTGAAAGTTTGTTTTCTCAACAACGGATGACCAAGTAGGTCGGTATAGTTTGATTAGTTACAATTTGAATTTTTAACGGTGTTAATTTTTGATTCGTTATCTTCTCCGTACCAGATTTTTATCAAGTTCCTCTTGTAAATATAACAATACAGTAGAGCCTCATTTAATCGATCTTATCCGACACCAATAAAACAATAAAAAAACAATTTCCATCAGTCAGCGACGAGAAAAGTGTGTTGTTTCTCGCGCGTATAGCACGTGATTTATATGTCGCTCATGTTACCGTAGATTGATTCTTTTTAAACGAAATTTGAAGTGCGTAATTTATAAAATAACCTCATAATTTGATGTGTCATAGATTTTATCATAATTCCTCTATATAATTCGACGTTTTGCCGGGCTGTTTATGCCGGATAAGCGATACTTTACTGTAGCTGAGTTGAATGTAACTCTCTAAAACATTTAAGTTGAAAAAATTTGATCAAGAATCACTTATTTAGCCTGAAATGTGACAAAAATTACAAAACAAGTCTATAAAAACTTTGAAAGTTTAGGGTGTCCTGTTAGCGAAGAAAATAAAAATAAATCGTACTTGAAAGCGACCTTTGTGAAAGAAATAAAATCTTTGAAAATTATCAAGAAGTTGAAGGACTAATTTACTCTTACGGAGCCTAAGAAACAGTTGAGAGGAAGAGAACCTTCAGTTGAAACTGCACCTGCTAAAAAGTGCTTCAATCAAACATTAGCGGCAATTTATACTTGACTAATCTTTAACGTATTCGTTCGGAGAAACGTGCATAATTTTGAAGGTTTCTCTTTATCACCTTCCTGAATTCCTGTTGACGTAAAAACTGTGTTGATGGCGGCTTCTTAAACAGTTTCTTTCTTTCAGCCTGTGGGCAATTTTGTATGTTTATTCTCGATTTTTTTACAATTTCTTCAATAAACGGTGACGAAAAAATAAAGCCTTTTTAAAATCGTTTGATTAAATTTTCGTAAAACTTGCTTTAATCCTAAAATTGCAGATAAACACTAATATCTGAAATTGGTGAGCGATATACGAATTCTTTTGGTTCTTTTTGATACGTAACAATTGAATAATCATTATATGGTTGATGTGTTGCTGCAAATAAAGGAAAGAAGTTATAATTTCTGATGCTTCCAATCCCCACAGATGTTGACCAAAACTCAATTGACTTATAGATATTATAGAACTTATCGAAATATAAGAAATTAGTCGGTTTGTAGATTAAATGCTATATGTATACAATACAGACGATCCTCGCTTATCCGATTACTCGTGATATATTAAAAATAACTTGCTGTAAAACGTTATCGTGTATTTTTTTCTGTTGAAAACCCTGATATCTAGATGTTTAATATATAAAATTATAACGTAGTTTGGCGTGTAATAGACTTTTCCTTATTTCTTCCCTATTATCCGACATTTTCGCTTATCCAACATTCAGTTTACTAGTGTAGATCGGATAATCGAAACTTTACTGTATTGCAAAACAGAATAATTTATAATTTGAATCTATCTTCCAAAGCCTGTTTAATTACTTATTATTCCAAACAAACTCGGGTTAAGTATGACAGTCATATGAATATTCGATCGTATGACAATGGGAACACACATCCATGGCACCTTTCTTGTTTCACCTATAATATCATTCCTGATGGAAGTACTCCATTGGAAAAATAAAACCAAAATGTTTGAAGAATTGATAGTTTTCTATTACCTCGAATTTAATGCAATAATCTATCATTTCTCTCCACGTCGCGTTCTTCGAAAAATAAAATTATTTCGATGTCACAACTCAAGCAGCGTTTATCTAAATATTAGGTCAAGAAAAAAATGACTCGTCATCTGTACGTATTCCTGTTTTTAATCACGTTTTTTTTTTTAAAATTGTTCACGAACTAGAACGATGAGGTTTCCAGTTTACTTTTTCGTCTTTTATATTTGTTTTGTCTACTGCTTAATAAGAGGTTCATCACGAAGGCGTGTGCGGCTGGCGTACGGATGCTCGTGGTTTGGTTCGCGCCATGGTCCTTCCGGGCCAAGGCAAGAGACACATTGGTCCGCAAATCACACGTATATATGAAAACAAAAAATCGATGCACAGCAACTACGGAATGTAGGCAGGTCTACGTGAGTGAAATAAGGCATACACAACTGTCTGCCTTGACTAGATCTGCGAGAGGAGCATAGAAAAAGGAGCCAAATTCATAAAACACAATAATAATAATAGTAGTAGTAATAGTAGTAAATGTCGGCAAGCAATGGCGGCGCAAATGATCTAATACGATAATAATAATAATAAATAACAAAACACGAAAGAAGTCTAGAAAGATAGGGGGAGGGATTGCGGAAAAGGTGGGCACGTCATCAGGACCTACTCGCTAATTGTCAAATATGAGATCTATTTTAACAATACAATAATATTACCATAATAATAAATTACTAATACAAAATAGTAAGTTAGCGAAATAAGAAATACGGAGGGAAAAAAACGAAAGGATTAAAATTAAGTACACACAACAACACATCATATCGTTAATGTTGATCGGTTTCGTTAAGTACATGCTGCGTGAATTTCTACTGCGATTTTCTCGTTAATACATTTAAATATGCTCTACGAAAAATATGAAGTGGTATTGTCGAGCGTAATAGGAAAATTTTTAAATATGTAGTCAAAAACAACAAACGCTTTAAACCGCACGTAAGTACATGTCTGACGAGGTGTCTTAATACTGTTTGATTTTTCTTTTTTTTTTTTTTTTAAAGGGTTTTCGATTACCTCTTATTGCGAGTTATTGCTAAATGCTAAGAGATGAGCAGAAGCCGGCATCGAGGAAATATTATTACAGAGAAAAGCGAGGGTGATACGCGCTTCTGTATTTCCATTTTACTGCCCATTATATCGTAACAGTAACAATATTTTAAGTTCATCCTTCTTTCTTTTCTTTTTAATATCAATGAGATTCTATATGTACATATTTTTTTAACTTTTTTTTTTTTTTCTCTCTATAATATCAAAAACACACAGTCACAATAGGCACAGAACGTTGCCATTGACAAATTGGAAATGTATCATTTGGAAGTCCGTTCGGGGGCGATAGTCCCCGGGTTATCTCGATTCTTATCTCAACGAGTATTATTATTATAATTAAAAAATAAATTAAGGAAAAACACAGCTGTGAGCAATCTCAGCCCGTTCAGACGTACATCCCCATGCCGTACATCGAACCCCAGTCCACTCCTTGAAAACTGGACATGTCAACGTTGGTCAAATTGTAGCCCTGATAGGGACTTGCAGCGACCGGTGGTGCTAATGTTGGAGCTGCCGTTGCCGGTGCCGGAGCCGGCGTTCCTCCTGCTGCTGCTGCTCCAACACCAGCGCTAACCGCTTGAATCGGATAAGGGGCGTATCGATAACCAGTCAAGGGTGGATACGTTCCAAACAATTTTCCATAACCTGCCACGGCGGCAGTTTGAGCTTGCGCGGCCGCAGCGGCTGCAGCCGCCGCCTGTACGTGAGCCTGCGCTTGAACGACGGCCAACGAATTCGCGGCGGCGATCGCGCCCCCAGTAGGAGCGGCCATTCGCATTCCAAGACCGCTCAACATCAGTCTCTTGCCCAGCATCTGCGCGTTCGCTTGAACTGCTTCTTTAGGCTGAGCCTTCTTACATTCCACCTTCTTATTTTTGATGGTGTGAAAGTGGATCTCGCATACACGATCCACCACGTCCTCGTTCTCGAACGTGACGAATCCGAAACCGCGATGCCTCTTCGTCTGTTGGTCCATCAGCATGACTGTTTCTTCCACTTTTCCGAATTTATTGAAATAGGCTTTGACTTCTTCGGCCGACGTATCCTGACTGACACCGCCCACGAATATCTTTTTGGTTTTGTTCGGCTGTTTGGGCCGGTTTTGGGCGTCGCGTGCTTGGGATCGATCTTTTGCCGTCCAGCGTATGAATCGGAACCTTGAGTACCTTTTCAACACTCGAAGGCTCCGAGAATGTGATGAAGCCGAATCCTCGACTTCTCTGGAAAGAAGAGAATAAATTGGCTTTTGACAAAATATTTGATGAATTTGATTTTTTGAAATGAAAGTTTTGGGCTTTTAGATAATCCTTAATTTCCCACAAAGTAAATCGTGTATTAAAAGAACTAAAATGTTTAAACCGATATGGTTACGTGATAACTTACCTGCGTGACCGGATCTTTCATGATCAACACGTCGGTAACATTTCCAAACATGCCGAAATATTCTCTGAGCTTCTCACTGGAAGTCTGCCAACTGAGTCCGCCGACGAAGAGCTTTCCGGGCGCGGGATCGGCCACATTGTTGGGCGTGCTGCGACCCGACGAGCTGGAATGACTGCCGTTAATTTTCACTATTGATTGATGAAGGTCGTGATCTATGAGCCCATTTCCATCGGCCATCGCGGTGCTGTAACAAAAACGACAGGCTTTAAAACGTGACAAAAACGGTCAGTAGTTGATGATGCGTTATTTCTTTTCCAGGTTATTCCGTTGGGGGCTTTGGTTATCGGCGAGGCGATCAACTTTCCTTGGTTACTACCTTACATATATTTTACGAGACAAGAGGCGCCATTATATGTGTAAGTATTCATTTTATTTCGATATTTGAAAATTTCTACCTATACATATAAAAATGCGCAATTAACGCTGTTCTTTTTCGCGGATTTTGAGAGAGGTTCTTATCCCTTATTCTCAAGGAGAGAAATCGCTGGGATTACAAATTAAATGAGCAACTATGCACTAACCATAATAACAAAAAATGTACAAAAGAAACACGTAGCCTCAGAAACTGATAACTTCAGAACCGGTATCTAAAATTTTCAATTATAATTTCAAAACGGGTACATATACGTATACATCGTGTGTACGCATGAAGCATAAAATATATCTAAGAATATCTTAATGAACCATTTCAAAGGAACATGGGTGAAAAGATAAACTCCGTTTCTATCAAAGGGACTGCGTTTTAAGATTCGTAATATCCGCAATTAAGTAAAGCGTTAATCCGGATATGTATAATCAATAGTGGCATGATTCCGTTAGAGGAAATGCAGTCAACTATTCTTATGTGATTCGCTTACAATTTTTAAGTAAAAAGCGGGACGTGTGACATTTTGAAACTGCTGATTTGTCGAGTTGAAGTTAGAATCTGATTGTAATCCTGTTAGTGTTTGATTTATTGATGAATCTAAAACAAAAGACTTGGAGTAGAGGGAGGAAAGAGATTCAGTTTGTTTCCGTGGATAAGCGCCAATTACTTTTCAAGTTTAAATCTATCACATAAATCCCCATAACCGAAAATACATCTGGATACCCGTAGAAGCTCATGCTCTTACAACCCAAATGTATTCCAGGCTCTCAACTTTCCGCGTCAAACCGCAAGGACTGAAGATGAGGAAGTTGCTGAAGCAAACACGTGTTAAACACGGGGGACCGCACCGGGGATTAAGGCAATCCCCCATGTTTATTGCGGATCAGATGACAAGACACACTAATTGCTGCGAATGAGCAGCAACCAAATAGGGAAGACAGTGGACCTACTGATAGGATGCTGTCGATTTAACAAATATTTCCAGATCCTAGGTATAGAGCACAAGATCCGATCTGTAGGGTCTGTTGAAGAGAAAACTATGCAATTTACCCTCAGTGAATGCCGCGGGCTGAGCAGTGTATGACTTCAACATTTTGGGTCTTCATTGAGTACCATTAGCAAGTTAATCAATTTCATTGTGGGCACTGACCTGATGGAATAGATTATCCAAGGGGTACAAAAGACCAATAAGCTGCTGGACGGTGGGCGATGAACCACGAAAAATCTTGTACACGAGCGAAATAAACCCAAATATTGATTTTGAAATGATACTTTCGGTCATCTTTTTGATACTATTACCGGCAACCAGAATGGAGCTTATGAGACGTTAATTTTACCCTCTTCGCCTCACTTTAATAATTCTTGACGACCTTGCTAAGCGTCTTGAGACAGCGGAATTTCGAGCCTACAGCAGTTTTGCAACATAATTCTTTGATGTTTGTATGTATGAGATCATCGAATTAAGAATTCTCCCATTATATACTTACATGCGCATTTTTGCAGCTATTTACTTCTACAGAAGTGGACAACTAAGTTACCACAGACTCCTGCAGTAGCCATAATTGCGCTTCTCGGGTAGCCCACTGTCTAAATGCAACATAATTCTCCCTTATCTAGTTAATACAGTAGAAGTTAGTTTTGCAAAAGATCGTGGATCGTTAGTTTTGTTTCAATTGAACCACTTTCTGGGGAGATAGATTGCATCGCGATCTTGGTTGAAGTACTGGTTTGAAATTCGGGTGGCCGTTGTCAAGAAGGTTTCAATGGAAATTATTGTGCGAGTTTTTCATTAGAGTTATAAACCAACAGTTAGTTGTATTGGTGAATAATAGACCATTAGTGGAATCAAGTCTCTAATAGGAAGTCTTTCTGGGAGTTGGACTGTAGAACTGTACCTCACCAAAGTGATATTTGATGGAACGATGAGTAAATAAGCCAATCAAGAGATAAGAATCTTTTCTTCTTTCTGCAGTTCTCGCCCCCTTCTACCGTTTAGTACCGAGTAGAGTGGATGCAGAGTGGCGTGACCTATTCAATGGCTGAGTCGAACAATTACTGTTTGGCTTTAAATAGTGCCTCACCATATATGATATGTGATTCAAAATATGAAGAATGAGTTCAGAAAAAGAATAAATTAAAAAGGAAAGTTGAGAGTACGATGTTACTGTAAAGGACGTAGAAGTAAAGAGAAGACATCTTTAATAAGTTACACATTTGGTGCAACAGAATCAATTTATTCGTACATGTTTATACTGAAATAATTCTTTAAGATTTGATCAAGTTAATTCCAGGATTGTATTGACGCTCTGCGGTGGGACACATTAACTTGGCTTTCATCATCAGTAATTTGGAGAAACTTTCCTACTTATAGAAGCAATAAATTCCAACTTTATAGTCCTACAGAATACACAAATGTGGAGGAATTACAATAGAAGAATTGATTAATGTCTTCTGTATTACAAAAAAACTTCTCTCCCCTACTTAAAAAAACTAATAATAAGGAGATCTTTGAAAGAGGGAAAGTAAATGATTCTCGTAAATTTTCTCTTTTTATAAAGCTGATTGCATTCGTGTTCGTTAATTCTAGTTCTTTTGTTCGTTTGTAATACGACTTGTCTCTTCTGTTTGAAACGGTAAACACGGTAAACTCGCTGCAATTTTAAAATTTTAAATTGAAAGAACCTCTAACTCAAAAATTAAATCGAAAGCTGCATCTCCACGGTGTAGTTTTCGCGTCCTTTTCTGTTACATCATTTCGATTATGTTCGATTATGCCGCAATAAAGTAAATGATATACCCCGCAGAAAAGGACGTAATCATCGTTACGCTGTGTGTAACTCAATACTTTGCCACCTAATTCCGCCTCGACAAGGTGAAATGATAAATATAGGTGTGGTTAATGATATTAGCGTGCGTAACAAAACAACAGCGTTAAAACGCGTCCGGATCAGAAACAAAAGAAGCGAACGATCGCTTGACGCATATCGGTCTGCTTTCTTCATCGGTTCCGTTTGCGGAGGAAGAACGTCCGAGGATCAGGCGATGGTTCCTACTTTTAATTGTTAAGCGTTCTCTTCCCACATTCCGGAACTAACCAGTTTCCCGTTCTTCTTCCTTCTTTCTGGCGGCCGCAGAGGACCGAGGAAAAAGTATCCATTCGACGAAGTGGATACACTCCGGCATCCTTCGCACCCGAAGGTAAGGTCGATCAATAACCTCCCCCTTGTTGCACGTGTATATACATTAGTGATGTGGGGCGCGGCTGATTGCGGCGCAGGTCGGGTTGCCATGACGGCAGCTAAGCTAGGGGTAGCTCATCTCCCCTCGGTTCAGTCGGTGTTTGTGTTCGCGTGCAGTAGCTCCAACGTTTCCCGTTTTTGCGATCAAAAAATATGTACATGTAGTTCTTTTTTGTTCGGTCCTGTTGAGATATTGTCCTGTCACAGCAGTACGAATTTTTGCATTACTGCTGTTTCGGGACATGACCTCGACTGGACCGCCAATCAGCGTCCTATCGACGAACCAAAGCGTCCAGGTAAAAGATCGAGAAGCTCGCTCTTGAACCTGTGTTCTGTGAAACACGTCGAGCGCCGATTTGGTGGTGTATCTGACCGAGGTGCGATGACCCCCGACGACCCGACCAGTTTGGGATAAATCCTTAAAACGAGACTTTTGTTATGTTTAAGAGAAACCTCTCAAGAGTCTCCATGTAAGGGATGTATGAAAAATCGATTGCCCCTTCTGTTCTTTTATTTATATTATTAGATATTGCACAAACCACTAATTTTCATATTTTTCAATTCCATTTACTAGCCCCAATTATTGTTATTATCATCACCGTATTAAATATAATGTAATGTAAAAAATGCGCTTTAAATGTATTTAGTAAAGTAGTATGTAGAACTGCACTTTGTCGTATATTTCTACACACCAAATTTATACTTAAGATCCCTCAAACCCTAATCCCACCCGGTACGATAGAGATCGTAGATATGTATATTAGCAGAAAAAAATATATATAACAAAATAGAGTAGAATCATTCGGCTTTTGTGTTAGACAATCGTAAACGAAAACGAGAAGTAGATAATATTAGAGGATATCGCTTGTTGTTCTTGAGGGAGGGACACGAAACGTCAGAGACGGTCGATAAAGCGCGACGATAGTTCGTGATGATGCCGCGTCGCGACGCGGCCGAAATTTGGTGGCGACGCCTCGCGGATTTTCGCTGAAATCTCGCCGATTATTCGGAACAGATGATACAGATGGAGTTTCGCCAGACTGTGTGGGTGATACAACCCCCTTCTCGTTCGGGGGTAGGCGAAGCGCCATATTGATTTTCGGGTTCGAACCGCGAGAGCAACAAAGGGGTCCTTCCCTTTCACCCTCCCTTAATAACCGTCGAGTGTGTCGTTGGAAATGGTAATTCCGGGTCTGAGATGATGTTTGAGCACAAGAATGTTCTTTTCTAGATTTGTTTTTAGAAAGATGGTAGACTGACTTTTTAGTTGCATTTAGTCGTAGCATAGATAGCATGAATCAAAGTAGAAACATATATATGTATATATTTTTATAGTTACGTTTTTAAACATCCATTTAAAAACGAAACTACTTCTTTCCTAATTAGCTCGTATTTTTGTTAAAATTCATGTAATTGAATTTCATAGTTCCTATCCACGAATTTCGAGTCAAAGTGTATTCAACTTTGAACTCGACCGCGACTCCTTCGAAATTATAGAAACTAAATCGATATTTGGATAACACTTACTTTCCTTTAACGCCAAAAGCAAGTATTGTACAACTTAACATATCTTTCCTACAAAACAAAGATCAAAAAATTTGATACCAATGTCTGATACGGTACTCTAAATCAAAATTATTCTATAGACTTAACACCTACAAATATATCATTATCTCCATCTACTATCTCTATAATTCCTGTTGGCTAAATTAATTAAATTGTAACTGTTTTGCTAGCTATTGTGAACATAAATGTGTCTTGCGCTTTGTCAAAATAGAAGAAAAGAAGTTAAAAACAACCTGAATTTAATTTCATTGTGAAAATCATCCTATGTCTTGTAGATACAACATTATTGAAACTATTTTAATTACTTAACCACTACATGGTATTTAATTACTTAATCAAAATCTGAACGTCCTAGATGTAATTGAGCTTGCAATTAGACACCCAAACATTAATCATGGTAAAATCTGTAAAATCAAGTGACATTTTTGTAAAGATTTCTGGATCCTTACTTTTATTTCCTTTGATGTCCGGCACTTTATTTTATTTATGTTTAGTATTGACACCGGTCGTGAAAGCCTATAAAATTAAATTTAATTAGTTCCCAAACAAAACCAATCTGATAGACTTAATACTTGAGTTGGTAACTGTATAGAAAATACGAACAATTTACATATGTACACATTTTGACCCCTTTAGCTTGCAATATGGGGATCAAATATAAGCAGTGACATGACAACGCCGCGCTTGACGGTCATCGCCTACCGGTGTTATCATTGTTGAGGTCGTCAATCGCTGCGTGCTTACCGAATGAGACAATTTGTTCAGACAAGAAGCACGCAATTAAATAAAAAAAGATGTCAGTTTGTACATATGAAAAGAGAGTTCAAATAATTGAGTGATAAATTATCACTCAAGGATTTGAACTCTCTCTAGAAGAACGGCGGCGTTGCAGTTTATTATCCCCACGTTGCATTGTGAAAAGACCAGATGTGTATGACAGTCTAAAGGAAATTGCAAAAGTCACGAAAATAAAATGGCTGTGCCCCATGTTTTTAACTAATTTTTAGTCCGAGACTATTGTTATATGCCTTGTGCCGACGTTTTGCTACTCATGAGGTAAGCCTCTTCGGGATAATTGAAGTAGCAAGCAAATGATGAAATGCCGATGTTAACCCATTAAGCAAGGATATGAAAAAGCGTCCATTCTTTAAATCTAGTGCTACAGTCTAGAACAGAGTTGCTCAAAATGTGCTCCCCGAAACACTTGTGTATGTCTTCGGCAAAGTTTCTTTTCGAGCGATGTATGTGCATATCTGCGAGTTGAATTTAGTGCTCTGCCTTGAATCTCTTATTTTAAAGGTGCTCCGCAACTGAGAATTTTAAGAACCCCTGATCTAGAACGTTGAATTCAATCAGACCCTAAACCAACCAAAAGCAGATTTCAACCTTTCCTACTTTGCGAAAAAGCTATGAAATGTATTCGACTTTTTTAAAATTATTTGTTTCACTGGGCCACTATTGAATTTGATAAGGTGGCGTAGAAGATGTTGGTTTCGTTACCAACAAAACACGTCTTAGAATTAATCGATAGTTGTTTAGTCTGACGTTTAGCAATATGTTATTAGAACAATCATTTTTCTTCTTCTTCTTTAATTAATAATTCTTGTTTCCTGTTTGTTTAGGGAATGTCCTATCATGTCCCAAGGAATGCTTCATCAATTCACCTTATCCAAAGTTTAAGCACCTTGAGTAGGTGCTCCGTCCCCCACTAACTTGCTATCATCCAATCCCAACTCCAATCACATCGAAAACTTTTGTGATCTTGTCAATAACCTCTTTAAAGTCTAAACTGTGCTGATAATTTAATTTTTGTTCCTATCTGAATTTGATACCAAAATTTAATGATTTTTTCCCTTTTCTTTAAGAGTTGCTCTCAAAACTCAAACTTTATGATTTCGTTGAAACTGAAAATATTTTCTTTAGCGTATCTGTGTGCTGTTATGGCAAGTCAAGAACTATTAAAGTATTGATCGCCTATCCTAAAAGCCAATAAAAACTCGGTCCGCAATTAATCCACTTTATGATTTGTTCTGCTTTTTCTTAAGTGTTGGTACTTAAACTGAGAGCACAAATTTTGCGTTTTTATTAAATCCCAAAACGTTTCTGTATATTTTCCCTACATGTTTCTGAGACAAATCAAGGACTTGACCTGTACTGATTAAGTATGCTGAAACGCAATAAAAGCTCAGTTTGTAATTAATTCACTTTATGATTTGTTCTACTTTTCTTTAAGAGTTGATACCTAAACTCAGAGCTCAAATTTCACTTTCTTTTGGTTAGATTTTAAAAATACTTTTGGATATATTCTTGCTGAGATAAATCAAGGATTTTCGTCGTATCGATCAGCTATCTGAAAAGGCAATACAATTTGACCCTGAGGAGGTCGCAAATCACCACCGCAAAGTATTTAAGTTTTAAGGTGCTTCTGACGTAGAAACCGAAATTGTAAAAATGACAAAAAAGCGGCGCGCAATTTATTTTGGGATAAACCGTTAAATTTAATATTGGATGTGCTAACGGAAATAGCAAACGTTTTTCATTCTTTTTGTTACTCTAAGAGTTTGTATCTATCTATGGGTTTCAATACATTTTTTTAAAGTATCAGATATCAGCGTTATGAGAATTACACTTCATGAACGTCCCAATTTTCAAAAGCTTACGAACCACCATAACAAAATACTCAAGTTCTGAGCTTTTTCTTGAGTATGCAGGAATGATAACTCATGAAGTATATCGAAATAACAACCAAGGATATTGAAAAAACAAAACATTCTGGATTAAATGGAGTAATCCAAACAACATTGAGAAATTTCAAAGTATTAATTAGGCATCTCTAAAACACAAAAGTTTGACTTCAGGAAGGTCGCATTTTCCACAAAAATTTAGAAACCAGTACAATAAAATATTTAAGTTTTAAGATATCTCTTAAAGAAGGGTAATGGAGTTAATGGAAATACCAATATAAACAAAAGTAATTTGAGAAAATAGTGAAGTCCAAGTGCATTAACTTCCCGCTATATAGTTTTCCATTACAGATTTATTTCAGCAAAGGAGTTGGCTGATGAGCTTTGTCAATTTAGGCAACGTTAGGCACTAACAAAAGTGCATCCCTAAGTCTTTTCTTATGACTTATAAGATCCAAAACCGAATTGACGATGATTATGAAGACTGTGGCAAAATGCAATTTATCATACGTCTAGAATGAATAATTATTTTATTATTGATCGAAACGTAGTTTGTAGTAAACTTCATAAACCTCACATAATTTCATTGGGCCTACTACTCTATGTGAAACCATAATATGACTTACATAAAATACGGCTAAAAATGTCCAGATTTACTGCAGCCGCGCTATAATTATATAGTTATCGCAAAATTAGTGCTTGACCACGTATTTGATAGTTTTGCTTCGTGTTTAATTTACGTAATTTAAGTGATAGGAAAGGGCTTTCTTATCAACATTCCAAAACTTTCCAGGGTCTCTTGATAACAAATGGGGTTGATAGATTACTGATACCTTGGACTACCATCCCCGAAACTACTGGATACTAATTTTAATTGAGCCGCTGTAACTGAAAACCCTCTTGAAAGTTGAAAATCTGAATATAAAATTAAATCTTTCATAGAAATGAAGAAACAATTTTTTCTGAAACTTTTTGAGGAATTTGCAAAAAGTTGTGCGTCAATATCAATGGTGTGAATTTATTTTGGGTCGTGTAACACTATTGAATATCGATGATTAGCTGTTCTGATTGAAGTCTCAGTTTCCCTGATGAAGACGACAGTATGAACAACGAAACGTTGACATGAAATTAAATTTTGGATTATCTTGTTGCTACAAGATGATTCCGTATATTCACTGAACTACTTTATCTTTGAGTACGATTGACTTTAGCACGAGACTAATTTATATTTTCAATAGCTTTAAAAAGACGGGCGAGCTTTCAGAGAAAACTGAAATCCTGTATCTTAAATTAATATACGACATAAATACACATGCAAATATTGGCATTAAAGTGATAGGTACATAGCACCAAAAAGCACAGATCTTGTTATATTCTAGAAATGAACGCAGTGTTAAAATATCCACATAGTAAGTAGTAAGTTGTGTCGTTACATATGGGAAAATGTTATTGTACGAATATACATGAGAAGTGGTCAAATAACGGGTTAGAAAATCAACATATAAAGGCATCGAGTACGTCTGTTAGTTACAAAAATACAGCACCGCAATAATTGTTGTCTTACTAAACGCTTTTCTTGGTTTCTACACGTATAATTTACGGCATATGTATTACGGCTATGCTAAATTAATTATAGTACACTAGACGAAAACAAAATAACAGATAAGAGACAAAGAACAATGTGTGTGTGTGTTTATACATAAGTGTGCGAACGGGAAGAAAGTACTGTATGTATGTACAATATTAAAAAACAACTGCAATCACAATATGATTAAAATAAAATAAAAAACAGGCAAAGATACGGTACATAATCAACGGCTAAATAAGTAGAGATCAATCTGATTAAATCCGAACCGCTACGCTACTGGCCTCTACGGACGGCTCCACTTTTTTGTTACCTTCTCAGGTTATGTATCCGGCAAAAACAATCATCATCACCTCATTGGGGTGGTACCATGGAAGCTTCAAGCTGCCACTGCGTCCGTGTTGATCTTGAAAACCATCATCATCATGTGCTTTTCCTGCGACACTTTAAGTAAAAATCACATCAGAATAAAATTTCTCTCTGCATTGCTAGTTCATTTAATCATCTATATTCTGTTTAGATAACGTGCAACATTCTACTGTACATACTATTATATCAGAAATAATAAAATGAATGGCTCGATTTGATTATTAGTGATGCAGTCAGTAGTTTTGTAATAAAAATACAACGTATCTATATAAAGAGGCAAATGTGAGAGATTACAACATGACATTATCATAAACTACTATGTCTTTTATATTTCCTGTTTATCTTCTTGTCTTTTCTATTATTATAGTACGTCTTTTATTATACAATAGCAAAAATAGACAGATACTAGTTTAGTACAAACTAAGATAGATGCGTGTGGTGTGGTTAAGAATATAAACAATAGGAAAATCTAAGGTATTAATTTCATATTGAATATGCAGTACCCCGTCAAATTGTTAGATTTGAGTAAAAAGTCATGGCATCTACTCCTCGTGATTGAAATAGGTAACTCGAACTAATGTTAAAATTACTCAATAAATTTAGTTAGATATATTGCAGAATGAAAAATTGGTATTTAATCTCACCATCCTCCATTTACATGGTGTATAGAACTGTAATTTTGCTTTTTCGTTCCAAAGGGTCAGATTAACATGCTGATAAAGCTCAATTGGAACTAACAACGATTTTTCGACGAAATTTGGTCATAAAAATTGCACTTTTTCCAGCAGATTGGAGTAACGATAAACAAGCAAAACCTCACATATTTCAGCTGGGAGAGGGAAAGTACAAAAACAGAATCGATGATTTTTGTAAAATTTTGTCGCAAGGAAAGCGAGACATGTGTAAAAGAAGGAAACGTATTCTTTAGGAAGCTGAAGATGGGAAGGGATGATGCTTAATCGTTTCTTCACTTTTGAAATATTGGCAAAAAGGCCTTTTAGAAAATCGAGCAAAAAGGAATGAGCGGAATGGATATTACTATTTTGGAAGCGTTGAAGAAAATAGAGGATATGGATGATTATACATAGTTGGTGTCAAATACGGTTTTTGTAAATTTCATAGAAAAGGTGTGAATAAAGAAGAAAAACGAGTAGTCAGTCTATATTTAGGAAGGCCAAGAAAATGTAAAATCTACTTCTAGCCCCCTCTTTGGGGCACGAATGGTATTTTCTTAATAAATTATGGCCATGAAACCTTTCAAATTATTCGGAAGAAGGCAGTTTAAGCCCAAATGTGACATACTATCAAAGAGGGTAACCCAGAAGAAATGTTTCACAAATGTGTTCATCATTCAAGTCGAAATTCAAAATATACGTTTAACCAATGGTACTAGCCACCTTTTTGGCGTAAAACTTCTGAATTTTCGAATACACTATGACCATTTATCACTTTTAATTTACTAAGAAAAAAAAACAAACAAACAAATTGGTACCAAGAAGAAGACCTGCACAATTTCTGGTCATATATATTTCATCTTTTCAAACAACTTCAGTTCTTCTCATTGCTTGCAAAGATAAAATGGATCTTACGAATTCTGCCGACCTCCTTGGTGTAAGAATTGGATTCTTTTGGCAGATTATGCTTTAGGGTATTAAATTAATAAAAAAATGCAAATGAAAATCCAGAGTAATCGTCGACCAATTTTAGGTACCCCTTGATATATCATTCGTCCATTTGGTAAACTGTCATTCTAATGCCTTCTAACTTTCTGAAAAGACCAGCCCGAAAAAATATTTCACCACCCTTGGGCATCTCTTAAGTAAATAATCGCAAATCATCAAACAGATTGAAGTCTAAAGCGTCTTCTGATTAATAACGGGTTCAATTACAACCTAGGGAGGTTCATCAACTAGATAATTTAAGATAGTATGGTCAGCAATTTACGTTTCAATCGCATACTATTACCTCCGGAAATCAATCTGAGGGAGTCATCATCACAGGCTTCTTTTGCATAGGTTGTGGTTCTAATGCTTTGTAGCTTTCTGCAAAGATAATTTGTAGCCCAGAAATAGCTTTTCATGATCTTTGCGCATCTTTTCGGCAAAATAATTCCACAGTTCCAGAGAATTTCAAGTCGGTAAGTGCTTTCTGATTAATAATAGGTTGAATTACAGGGAGGTTCGACTTTTAGCCATTGACCAGAGAATTCAATCCATCTTATGGCGAAAACTGTGGGAATCGAGCCCACAATATTCAAACTGGCAGTTCGGTTCCGTGCCAATTGAACTACTACGGGGTTGTGTCTTCTAATACGCCCAAAGAGAGAATGGAAAGTTTTCATCTATTCCAAGTCTGAAACGCTCTAAATTCCTTAACCTTTGATGTCGAACAATTGGTACCAAACAACTGATGCAACTACTTTTCTCATTAAATTTCGTCTTCATCTTTGACTCTCTCATACTGTTAAGTGTCAACAGTCACAGATAACTTCCGAAGGATGGGAAACGCAGCAGATGGGACGATCATTTGAAATACAAGCTTAACGCTGAAATGATGCAAGTGAATTAACTTTGTCGATGTATGGCAAGAAAATAATTGGACTCCTGGGGCCCACTGTGGAGATATACGGTCGTTTGAATACGGGGAACTTGATCGTGAGTACGGTCACATGTCTGGATGAGAATTATTTCACAAACTCCCGAACCATTGAGGGATCAGATTTGGGACGATTTGTAATATCTAACACTTCTAATCGTTTGTTAGAAATAAAACTATTCAACACCATTGGTTATAATTATTTTTGTAAAATAAACTTTAAAATACGTCGACTGGAAGGAAACTCAATGATTTGAACGGGCATCATGTAAGATTATTTTCCACAATTCATACATGGAATTTGTTTGTTTTTATAGCAACAAAAAATTGAATTAAACAAATTTTTATGACAATTTCGTCGAAAATCGAAAATATTAATTTCACATTAGATATAGGAGATTTCTTTCTCAATTCGGTTAAAATAGATACCGATTAAAATTACAATTCTTTTCGTGACAACTAACCTTAACAGTAACCAAAAAGCATTTATTACACCGAATTTTTAGAAATGATACTCAATTACCGATGATTTCATGCAGAAACATGACTCGCTTTTAAATTACAAATAAAATATTCATTTTTTATCGATCGAAACCAAATTCTGAACACGTCTAATAATTTACACGGGCACTGCATATCGTGTATGATGTAAATTGTAAACTATGGAGAATAGTGCGCCAAATCGATCGAAAAACGGTGGTTTTCGAAAAAGAATGTAAATATAATTAGTCGAGTCCAAGAGGAGATCTACATACATACATACAATTAGTTCACAGCTAAAACCGGTAACATAAATACATACATACAACTACAGTCGTTTTATACAATAAATATGGTGTAAATTGATAGTGATAGGTACATTCAATTAAGAATAATCTGGTGAAAAATCATAGAAAGAGTGTCTGGAATATATTGTACAAGGAGGTATTTTGATTCATAATTTTACAAATGAAAACCGTTCGATTAAACATTTTTGTTAAAATTTTTAGTACAGAAGTTAGTGAGTATGAAATCAATTTCTTTTCACTCCTAATTTGGATAAGTGTGTCTTCTAAGTCTTGTAACCTTTTGATTAAGTTTCGGATAACATTTGCAAATCTTTCGTTCGTTAATTCAACCCTGTACTTTCAAGTACAAACATGTCAGAGATCGAAGACAACAAACAGCAAAGGTTGGGGCTACAAATGGTATGTAGTCAAAAATACTCATTGTCACAATGGTCTGACATTTCATCTTTTACATCTTCGAAGTTATTAAAATGACGAATCTGAGACACTGTTACTTCTTATTTTAATGAATGGGAAAAAATCTTCATCGGTAGCGGCTGGTACAGGAGAGTACCAAAACACGTAAATCCCTTGGCACGACGGGCAATAATTGTATTGGAATTTTACATTATCACTAACACGCAAAAACGTCGACATCTCCAGTCATATCAGTACAAAGGGAAGTTAACGAATTTTGCCGTTATCTAACGTTGTTAAAATTACTATCATTATCTGGCGAAACTGAACCCCTGTGAGGAGACCCGCACGTTCATTTAAGTACGTGGAATCGAAGCTAAATTAATGACATATGCGATTTGATTTTACAATTTCAATGTAATCATTGCTTAGTGCACAAGGGACTTCACGTGTTCTTGTGCTCTCTTGTACCAGCAGCTTCTAACATCAGCATGATAGTGGCGTCCCTACATTCATAACGTTCAAGCTTACTGGAAATTGAATACGTGGCTTCTCAAAAAAAAAAAAAAACCCCTAAAAAGATTTCTTCATAAGAATTCTGAATTGTTTCTTAAAATCCAGTGAATACTTTGACGATGAAGCGCAACCATACTAAGAGGTTCTAGTTTCAGCGAAAATTTCGATGTATGACTTTTTGAAAAAGGCCGTGCAAAAGAAACAAATTTGTAGAAAAATTTAACTGAACTCGAGGAATAGAAGACTATCGCCATGAGCACTGCTTACAACGATTAATCGAAACATTGAAAATGCCTCCACCAGTCACTTGATGCTTCTTAAACGTCAAGAAAAAACAACGTTTGAAGATTTGATGCCAGTTAGTTTGAAATAACATCTTTCTAAATTCTAAATCCATCTTAATGGATCTGGATATTTAGAACCATGATATTTAGAACAATGCATTTTGATAACAATGTTGTTAGCTTCAGTGGAGAGAAGCACAAAGGAAGAGTGCTCAAAAGACACTGTCGAATCCCCTTGTTTCGAAGCCAGTTTTAACCAAATCTTTACGAGCGATATTTACTTCCCTTTATTCTGTTCTTCATTTATTTGTGAACATTGGTTTGCTCTCTTAAGCAATATTGTATTCTATGCCAAATAAGCTTTATAACTCGAAATCGCTATTTTTTGAGATTAGAGATTTTGAGAGGGACGATAACCATATTAATGTGGAACCGGCAAGAACAATTTTGTGGATTTTAAACCACAGACTTTCTATTTCATTTATTGGAAAACCACAGGATGTTTTTAGAGGTAAATAACGCCATTCGACTTTTGGTGACGTCAATTGGAGACCAGAATGGAAAGAGAAAAACATGATTTAATATATCTCAGAACAAAATTTGTATTTGGTGTTAATGCCTATTTACTAGATTTAAAATTTGGAATATTTATCATATATTCCTGGACCTAAACTGTGATTTGTTAAATTCACGAAGGAAAGGTTACAAAATATTATATCAGACAACCCAAATATACTACTTAAAGAGCTAAACTGTACCTAAATTTTGTTTCTCCTTGTTTTATATCAGAGGTTATTTGCCACTATTTCTATGATCTTTCATGCTTGCTAATTCTACTATTATCCTGTAACCATACACCCTGTACATAAATAATGCATGTTATTATGGACAGCGTGAATTGAAAGACAAGAGCGATAACTAGAACAGAACTTCTTTCCACAATTAAGACTACTTTACTATAATCTAAAATATATTATTAGGTACTTAGCCAATTGTAAAATAAACTATACTGTGAAAATTATATACAGAGTGGAATCTTTAGATCGCGAAATCGTTATGATTTTTGGCGTCCTTTGTATAGCTAACGCTTAAAAATTCCAGTCTGCTTCCTATAATATATATCTAAAGAAAATACAATTTCCGAAAAAGAAGCAATAATATCTTGGTGCTCTACGTTAAAAATCAGCGGCTTTTTCGAAAACGTTTCAAGCGGTCCTCCTCTACATTTACAATAATAAATTTTCTGCGGGCGTCTAACGGACGGAGAAGTAGCAAAGATAACCGTCTCTTTCAAATGGAAAATTTCCCCGACGAGCTAAGCATCTCGTTTCGAATCGGACCGGTCCTCCTCCCCGTTTCTGTGTAGTTCCAATTGTTCTCCCCATTTTTCGACAATGCGAACGCGGTCTAGTTTAATTCTCTCGCTCCTTTTTTATTTTTTCTTTTTAACCGAAACCGGTTTCGCAAAGGCCCTTTGTTAATATTCAATGCGGATTTCGAACGGTGTCGAGAATATATCGTTAGGGGAAATCGCTTCGAGAATAATCGCTATATGCTCGCGGCCATGTTACTTTTGGGAGTTCGTTTAACGAAATAGAATAGTTCGAGGGAAGAGGAGAGAGAAAAGTGTGGAGGGCGCGGGTTTGTTTTCAATTAGAAATTTGCATCATGCTGATAATTTCACAGATTGAAAATAAGGTAATTGTAACTTATAGAGTAATGTAACTCTCGGCCACTGTAGCACGTAATCTACTTCAAAAAGCTTTATACGTAAAATATGTAACTACTTCTCTTTATGGGGCATAGCTCGTAGATATCGTTTCGATAATGATGTAGAAGTTTCAAAGGTATCGGATAATTTAGTCCCACAGATATTTTGTTCCCAGATGCAATTAGCTCCCTGTATAAGAAATTCAAATCTTCATTTTAAAAGTTGACTCAGATCGTAATCCCCTCCCAAGAAGCACAAATTACCTTTTAATCTGAATAGCGGTTACACTGATATTTGAATCTTCTGCTATTTATTCTTACAAAAACATTTAAGAGTATGGTTTTTCCAGATTTGGTCGAGTTGGAAAGATGAGGTAGAATTTCTCGAGAGAGAATCATCCGGACAGATCCGGTTCTATTTTCTCGCCGGAATCAATCGGTTTTCGCTGATTTTGTGTAGTTGAAGGCATGAGGAGGAAATTGGAAGAGTTGGACACAGGAGTGCCATAACAGAGTGGAGAGCGCCTCATGTTTGCAATGTCAGAGAGCTAGGAAATTTTTGCTTCTTGGGAGGAGAGCTAAATGTCTCGACCAACAAACTTAAATTACTCGTGCCGGGGACTAAATCCACCTTGTCAACAATGTCTCGGGGATTCACCCTTCAACGCGCAACGATGCACATATAAATCAACCACTTGTTTCTTCAATAATTTTTTAAAACTGTAATGTAAATTCAAAAAACCTGTTACTGTAAACACTTTTTCACCTTCTTTATTGTCATAAAGTTGGTTGAATTGTAACCGCAGATTTTGACTGCTATTTTAGAAGTTTTCTTTGATAAATGCAAATTTTGTTGTAGTTTCTGATTGACTTACAATTGAAAGCTAAAATAATAAATTTTTATCAAGGTATCAAGGTAAGCTTTAAAAATGATATTTAGATTATGTGATGTGTATATGTGCTAAAAGTAAATAAAAATTAAAAAATGTACATAACTGTACTAACTGTACTAACTGTACTGTTCTATGTATGAAAAATCGGTTGATTCATATACGAATCAACCAATTTTTCCTTAAAAATAGATATAAGAAAAACAATTTAAAAAAACCCTTTATTTTTTTAAGTTTCAAAACACCCTTTATTTAAAAAAATATATTTTTTAAATAAAACGTTGCGCACTGAAGGGTTAACTGATCGGTATTCAACCGAGCAAATGTACGAGAGAAAATAAAAAAACCGCATTTTTACCATAATCAGCATCAATAACAAACCTAAATATATTTTATGCTTTTTGGCGTTTCCTCGCACAATCAGAAACAATGTGGAAGATTTATTGTTTTTCTTTTCTAACAATATTTGAAGGTGATTGCAAGGACTGTGGTGGTATTTGTTGTTGTAATAAAACTTGCCTCGAGCGAGCAAAACACATGTAACTGATTTAACTGTAAAACAATTGTGTGGTGAGGAGTTTATTGATGTGATATAGTGTCACTAACAATATTTAAAAAGGAATAATTTGGGAAACTAGCGTAGGAAATTTTTAGAAATTCCATGAAACTAAAGCAATTTATACCATCGTAAAACTTCATTTGAAAAGAGGGACCAAAAATGTTCAATACTCATACAAATGTGGGAATGATTTCTATCTTAATGAAGATAAGTCTTTTTATTGACTGACTGGTCTATTGGTGACCAATCCTAAAGAAATGAACGAATGAATGAAATGCTTTAATTAGAGCATGAGAAACGATAAGTACTGCAAGTCTAACTAAACTGGAAGCTTAAGAATTTGGTACGCGATGAATTCAAATAAAACGATTTTTACTCTTACCACATCGATTTGGATGTTTTCAAATACGTATTTCGAGAACTAGATTGTCATCCTTAGTAAAAATCACTTTACCACAACTTTAGCTTCGCCTCCCCCATATTTGCCGACTTTAAGATAACTGAATTCAATGTTCGCAGTGA
This sequence comes from Chrysina gloriosa, assembly GCA_038088585.1. Lineage (NCBI taxonomy): Eukaryota > Metazoa > Arthropoda > Insecta > Coleoptera > Scarabaeidae > Chrysina > Chrysina gloriosa. Next base: position 18,955,658 of record CM076093.1, on the reverse strand, counting down.
TATACGTTAGAACCACCAAAATTTAGTATCGATATTTTTAATTATAAATAATCAACTGTATCACATAACAGCTTCGGCATACCCGAATTTTAAAAATTGTATTGTTTTGAAAGCTAAAAAATCGTCGAAATAATTCCCTTGATAAGGAATCTATTCAATTTTAATCAATTAAGTTTTAGATTATTCCTAAACCGTCAACTTGATATCAAGTAGATTATCTTCGAAATCGCCAGTTATAAAACCATATTTTGATCTCTACGTATTTAGTTATGCCCCCGGAATTAGAATCTTTTTTCAATACTTTGAGAGCCGCATAGACCTGACTAGATACATATGTATCAAATATAGGAATTAACTTATCTACAATTTGCTGCTTTGATTCCAAAAAGTAATGTACAGTGCTCAAAACAATTACCGGATATTGCTGGTAAAGGATACTCCGATTGGTTCATGTCTGCATTACTGACCCGTGGTGATCAGCCCTATTATTAATTTCTTGATTTTCCAGTTTTGTAATTCCCAAATTGGAATAAATCCCCAACATATTTGTTCGCGATTTATATACCTTCCCAATTTTGAAATAAACATAATGCAACAAAGGTACAATATCTGTCAATTGTTTTTAGTAATGTAATTTCTCTTCATAAATGCATGTTCTACAAACTATAGATTTGTTCCAACACACCACAAAACCAGTTTGTGAATCGTCAGGTACATACGCAAAGCAATTTTGGAACGCCAAATTTGCACTGGGCATGAACCCGGCGATCCACAAACTGGTTTTGTGCTGTGTTGGAACGAATCTTATGTTAGCTCTCCGCACTTAACAAAACGATTACTAAGAACAAATCGGTGTTCACCATTCTTTTAAATTTTCACTTTCTTTTTGTAGCTATTAAAATTCAACCAAACGTACGAACCACTGCCAGAGTTAGCTGAAATTTATGAACGTATGCAAGAAAAGGAAAAAGAGCTCGAGGATTGCAAAGACGATGATGAAGGCGAATCAGACGAAAAACAATAGTAATGATAACATCGCACTTAACTATTTATAAATAAATATAACGATTATAAACCAGACAATTTTTATTGTTAATTTTGAAATTTCCACGTTTAATTATCCAAAGTGTAAGTCGTAAAAATTAGAACAAACGGATAGTGCAAGGAATCACAATTTAAATTCGACTGGAATTAAATGTAGTCCGAGGAAATTTTATTGTTATCGGTCTATAAAGTTTTACGATTCGGAGAAGCCTTGTAGTAAGTCAAGGAAACCTTGTTATTTCACAAAGGAGCGGATTGTTTTTCTTTGTGTCCATTTCGTTTAAGAGGTAACCATTATGTAATTGTTTTTACTAGTCAGGATTGTTCTTTATTTTCGTTTTTATTGGTCCGCGCGCACAAAGGAGTTTTGTTTAACACGATGTGTAGTGAAAATACAGTCAGTTGCAAGTGATATACGCCCCAAAAGGCTCTGCGTTAATTTCAGTGAAGTGTTAACCTTCCTATACTCACGCATACGGTCTATGAGACCGACTTATATAGTATACTATACGTCTTTCATTTTGACGTGAGTATAGGAAGGTTAATAATAACGGGTAGAAGAAATTAACGACGAATAGTTCAATAATTATTTAACTTATTTTCAAACTTTATTTCCTTATTTACAATAAAAAAATAAATAAATTTAAGTAATATTTCCGTGTGTTTTTGGGTATGTTCTTTTGGAATTCCGGCCCAGAATTGAGATTAAAATTATATATAGCGGATTTTAAACAAAAAAACTTCTTTTTTCCCATTGAAAATAGGGAATTTCGCTCAATCACGCACAAAATTAATGAAGTGTAGTAGGATTTTCTTTTCATGTTTATGTTAATGACATTTCTATTAGAAAATTATTGTTTATCGTTTATACCAGGTATGGGCACCCTCCGCCCCGCGGGCCACATGCGGCCCTCGAGTAAGGTTTGTCCGGCCCGCTACTGAATTCTTTCGTTGCATATTAGCACGGCCCGTCTAAACTTGATTCATAATGAATCATAAGGATACTACAAAAATGTATATTTTTCAAGATTACTCACAGCATAAAACTTCTACAAGAAAAGGTTGCCCATACCTGGTTTATACTATCCATATAGTCTAGAGACGTTGTACTAGGTAAAATTTCACGTTCTTTGAGATCTTTGATGCATGTTCAGCGCCTATTTTTTAATTAAATTTTATATTCAACCTTTATTAAAATTGAATGACTTATTGTCATCATATTAGTATAGATAATACTATATTTGTGATGACAATATTCAATATTAGGAATAGCTACTATAATAAGAATAATAAGAATAATAATAATTTGGAATAGAAATATCGTTAACATGAATATGAAAAAAATCCTACAAAACTTCAATAATTTTGTGTATTTATGGTTGAGTGAGATTTCCTATCGAGATTGTATATTGAAAGTATATAATTTTTTTCATAATTTCCAATCAAAATTCGCCATATTTAACTTTCAGGCAGAAAAATCTTAAATCTGAGCCCGGATTCCGAAAGAGCGTACCCAAAACCACTCGGAAACATTGATTTTAGTCATTTATTGCTTTATTTTCTATCAAAATTCCGTCACCACGTGAAACATAATATTAAAACTTATTAATTTTACTGATTAATGTTACTAAATTAAGCAATTTTATTGAATGCACCAACTACCTAATGTCCGACCACAACATAATTTATAAGATTGTAAGGTTGAAGATATTGTTAAGTTTACGTCAGGAATATACGGTGTCTACTTTTTGATAATACTCCAGATATATTGTATCTGATGCCGAATATACCTTGTGAGCGAGCTCCTGCGTTGCCGGGTTAAAAAAACGACCCTGTCACAAGAGGTTCGATCTAACACACCACAAAATCAGTTTGTGAATCGTCGGGTTCATGCGCAAAACAAATTTTTAACGCCAAATTTGCTCTGTGCATGTACCCGATGATTCACAAACTAGGTTTTGTGCTGTGTTGGAACGAACCTAAGGTGTTTCCCAAAACGAACAAAAATCGCTTTGCTAAGAAATGTATTTCTAACTTCTCTCTTCACCGTTTTATTATGAGTAAGGTACGATAAGAATCGAGAGATTCGGCAACAAAACTCATACCAGACGGGAATCTCTTTGAGACAAGTTTGGGAGCCACTCCGTGAGGATGTGATGAACAGAGAAAATGACGATGATTGAGGAAAAGAAGCACGGACTAAAAGAAAGGAATCAAAACCACATGGACTTTGATACAAAAAAATTGCGATGCGTTTATGGAAGGATACAATCCGAAAATAATACATACAGAAAACGATCAATTATGAAAGATAATGTATAACGAATGAAACAGATTAACTTCAATACACTATTAACTACTGACGAAACCGGTCATCGCGCAGAATGTAGTGAAGACTAAAAATAAAGCGAAAATTACATCGATTTGGATATCAAAATTAGCTATAAATCGATTTAAGATTATATATATATAATATTATAAAATATAACGATGATAGTAAAGGAAAATATTTTAGAGTGGAAAAATAAAATAAAAGGGAGTATTAAAAACTAACAAGTTACAGTAGAAGCCGCTTATTGTGATCAATTTGGAACAAACCCTTTTTGATAACATTAACCGAATGATAACAGTAAGCGGAAGGTAAATATAAATGTATTTTTCTATGCTGATGTAGTCAATAATAAATATGTATGTATGTAATCAAATTATTTAACGACTTACAAATAAAATTCAAGGGAAAAATTAACGATTAATCAACAATTTTTAATATTTTACCAAATTTGTTTATTTTTTATCATCGATACAATACGTAGGTACATTTATTTACACTTTACGATTTCATTCGAAAAACTGGTCGATCGTCGTTTGACGTTTATTTTTATTAATAAGATTTTGTATGTATATTTCAAAATCATAATATCTATCAAAATTACTTTCTCGGAATTGTACACCACGTCGGAGAATATTTAACGCTTCTTGCATCTGGCCATTAGTTGGCGGCTCTTCAGACATTTCCTCTTCTTCTTCTTCTCCTACTTCGGGTAATTCAGGATTACTTCCTTCGGACGATTGATCCACAACTTCCCGACAAATGTCTGATATAGTCATTGTCGCAGCTGTTTGAACATCATTGTCGATATCCACCCAATCGGAAAATTCGCTTTTGGACAGACCTTGAACTACAAAAAAAATTAAAAAAATATTAGTTAGATGTACAAAACAAGTTCTTTTTCATACCTTCTAAAATGTCAGCGCACGTTTCATGGAGATCAGGTTCTTCATCACCAGTTTTGGAGAAACCTCCTTTTCGAAAACAGTTTCGGATCGTTTCTGGTTGAACTTGCCTCGATGACTTCACCAGCAAATGCAGCGCATCTAGAAGACTGATTTTTTGCTATCGCATCTGCAGTAGGTGCATCTCGATTCTCATCAAGTTCTTGTATAATCTGGGCCTCGAATTTGCCCTCGATAGTATTCTTTGAATGTTCGAATGATTCCTTGATCACATGGTTGTATCAATGCCGTAGTGTTCGCAGGTAAGAAAATAAGTTGGATGTTCGTCAAAACTGCATTCACTTTGTACGCAGTACAATTGTCTACTAATAAGACGATTTGGCGTTTCAATTTTTTTGTCCCACCTGAGTAACCACTCGCTGAACAAGACACTTGTCATCCAAGCATTCGCATTAGCAAAATACTCCACGGGCAAAGTTTTAACACCTTTAAAACACCGAGGATTCTTACTTTTTCCTATCACTAGAAGTTCTTCCTTTTCACCTTCCATATTAACAGAACATAACACTGTTACTCGTTCTTTTGAAGATAAGCAACCTCTTACTTTATCGTTTTTGAACAAATAAGTATGATTAGGCATCGCGCGAAAGTAGAGTCCTGTTTCATCTCCATTGTAGATGTCCCGAGGCGGATATTTTGCAATAATTTCTGGCCATTCCGAACGCATCCAGTCAGCGGCTGCTAACGAATCAGCACTTTTTTCTTCACCGTGCAGAGGTCTATAAACGATGTTTTCTCGCTTTTTCCACCGATTGAACCATCCGTCTGTCGCAATGAAATTTTCTTTCCCCATAGTTTTGGCTATATCTTCTGCTTTTTGACGCATGATAGGACCATTCACAGAGGCATTTTTTTCGCGAACATTTGTAAACCAAATTTTTAAAGCTGATTCAACTTGATTATCCTTTCCAGATCTTTCCTTTTTCGTTTTATGTTTTCATTCGAACGCGCACACGTTTCTATTTCTGTACGATTTTTTAAAATTTTACACAACAGCGGTTGCGAAATTTTTAATTGTTCCGCAGCATTCCTTTGACTCATTTTCGGAAGTTTATCGAAGTTATCGAGAATTTGTCGTTTTTCTTCGTTCGATAGATCGCGACGTTTTTTATTCACTTCTGCCATGACCACGGTGGTTTATGCGAAATTTCAATAATTTACCCGTACACAAGACTGTAGAACGTGAGATTCGTAGAAGAGTATAGGAGAAACTGAATATAATTTAAACGAACGGACCTTTTATACATAAAGTACATCAAAAAAAAGATGACCTCTTCATAATATAGAAATAACAATTCGTTAGATTGTAATATGCGATATGAGAGTTTTAATTGAAATCGGCGAGAAAAAGCGGCTCGTTCAAAGGAGTTGCGCTGCAGCACCGTCGCTTGAAGAAACTTTCCGACAAAGGATACTATTCATAACTAATAACATTAAGCGGCTTTTGATTACAATATGCGGCTTTCTTTCAATGAGTTTTAAATAGAGTGATTTGGGACCAACGGTTTTCGATAACAATAACCGTTTGATAACATTAACCGTGATTATAATAAGCGGCTTCTACTGTATTAAGATTTCAAAATCATGAGTTAGGAACCTAAGAAAAATCGTGGAAAATGCGATTAACAAAATGGCGGCGGCGGAGCGTTTCAGCTCAGTGTCGGGCGATTTCGCGTCCTTGCTTGTAACCGAGTTATCCTGGCAATAACTGGTATAACTTTCTAACTAATTAATATTTCACAAAGGAATTTTGGGGAAAGGCGTAAATAACTTTTTTGCGTAAAAATGTATGGTTTTAAAAGTATAAACATCAATGGTTCTCAACCTTTTTAATATCGGATAAAAAATAGAAATTATTTTCCTTGCGGTAACATGTAAAAATTAATAATTTTCTTGGTATGGTTCGTTTGGAAACATGTACCAAGATGTAGCGGTACATTAAAATCTTTGCACGTATAACAAATCTTCCGACTCGAAACACACCCGTGATCTTCTCACATTCTTATTTTTGTTCAAAATTCTTACAGATTCGTATTGTTTAATGCGTATCTAATCACGCTACCGTATATATAGTCTCCGTATCAATCATTGCGCCATAGAATAGAAAGTTCAATTCGGAGAAAATCTAACACGACATTTCTGAAAAGAAATCGAACCGTTGATAGAGTTTGTTTCCTTAGAGAAGATCACAGTACGTCAGCGGCGCAATGAACCAAATTTGGTGTTCTGTATACGTTACCATGGCAACCGACTAGCGAAAGTCAATGAAACATCACATTTCGGGCATATTTTCATGACGTAATGTGCTCTTCTCTAAGGAAACAAACCCTACCGTCTTACAAAATTATATTGGGATAACTACATCTATACACATGGACGACGCTAAAAGGCGTCACTCGAACCCAAGGAAAGAAATCGAGTACACGTCATCCGTCGCAAATGTGCCATGAAAACAGAAGGAAACGAATAAAATGTAAAAGAATTGTTGATAAATGCGTAGAATTGACCAAACCTAGAATGATGGTTCCTGGAAGGGTCACGAAAACGGAATTATGAAAATTAAAAACATGATCGCCATCCTTAAAAATTATTTTCACTGTGAAGGTTATGTTTTTAGCCTTGTAGGATTGTAGTTATGAAAATTAATAGTAGATCGACTGAAAATGCTTAATCGTATTTCAAAATGTTTTTCAAAAGACTGATATACTTTTGCATTTTATTTAAAGCATGCAGTTTTTCTCAACTTCAGTTGGAAGAGTCTAAATTGCATTTATGACTTCTTCCGAGGACTGGCGTCATTGACTACGCGGTCCATTCTCAAATTTGGCGTAAACAGAATTGTTCAGGCCAGATATACGGGGATTTGATGCTTTGCTGTTCCAAAAACTTAACTAATATTGTTGTGGTGGAGGATGATTGTATTCTTTTGGGTTAGCTTTACGGAGCTGAGCACTGATTTCTGACAAACAAATGGCGGTAGGTCATTCGGTATTGCCGTTCGTCAATCTTGTAAAAGCGCGTCCAGACCGTGATTCCAACACCAACTAAGCCACATGTGGACACAAATTCGAAAGCGTTGGAATTGGTGTGTATGGTGAATTGTCATATCAAAGAAGGTGATCGCAGCGTTTGTTCTCGAAGGAAGTTATGTAGCCATAATATATTTAAGCCGCGTCCAGATCTAGATTCTAACGCCAATCAAGGAACATGTGGTCACAAATCCGGAAACAATGAAATAGGTGTATATGGTAATTCAACGTTTCCGATCACATGTGTCTTGGCTAGCATTGATATTTCGGTCTGGACGCGGCTTAAAGGAATTGTGGCTGCATAACTTCCTTCTGAAACAAATGTTGGAACCAGCTTCGATACACAACGAGAACAGATTACTTGCTGGATTTTCCTAATTTTAAAACATCCATTATTCGAGTTCATAAAAATAAATCTATGATTTATCTCCATTCATGACGCTGTCAAAATTTCTTTAGCATCCGTTACTGAACAAGCTAATAGTTTTTCGGCCTCGATTTACAAGAATCAACTCACCCAGGCATAATTGTTGAGATAATAGGTACTCTTCGAAAACGGCAAAAATTTTTACGCGACACGTTCCGAGACCCAATTCTATATTTTGTTTTGTCAAGTTTAAAAGTTCGCTGTAACTAAATTACCGGCCTTACTATAATAAAACAGATGCAACACTAAAAAGATGTATTACACCTCGTAAAATTTAATATATATATATATCGTTCAAACCAGCCTTGTTTTATTGACCTATTAGTGGTAGAGATCTATCATATAAGGTAAAATTTAATAAAATTTAAAACTACTATTATGCAGCTGTTCTAGAAATATCGAACGATGGCACAATATGTAACTCAGGTGGTGGGCTGTTAGAAATAGGAAAAAAGTATTACCAATTAAGACGACCGTCATCGGTTCTTGGAAAGCATTTATTATGACTGCACGCATTATTGACATTAATTGCTCGCATGGCAGAAAATATTCATATAAAGTTAATAAACTGAAAGAAACGCTTAATAATCCACCAGATTTATGCATCATTTTTAACTCTACTTTTAGTACGATCACGACCTTGAACCAAATCAAATTAAATCAAAGCGAATTAAAATTGACGTCGTAGACCGTCTGGAATCAGAAATCGTGTCATATCAATTTATTGAGTACAATCTCAATCAAACAAGTACCAATCTGCTCTTTCTCAATTTTTTCATTTGTCCTTTTATAAATGATGACAGACAATATTTAAAAGCCGAATTAGTATTTTTTCTCTTACAATAATCTACACAGAAAGTATTTTTCATTCTACTTAAACCTCGCGGTTGATAATTTGGAATCAAGCAAAATGAAAGCTTAAACAAAAAGTAAATGAATTATCATAGTTGGAAATCAAAATTTAAAGACAAACTTAGATTTGAATTTATAGTACCTACTGCAGTAAAGTACTTGGATACCCCAGATGAATTGTCGTTAAGTTTTGTTTTCTTCCCTATTTTGTAGAAAAATGTTTAATTCACCGAAAATCTTGATCATAAAATAAATAGAGAGCTATCGGTGTGCTTGAATATATGCGAGCATATTCGATTTTCAGCACCTCAAGTAGCTATCCAAGCCTTCAAAACGAAGAAGAAATATTTAGAGAATTGGCTTGGACGCACGCGAAAATCTTAAAGGCAAACATTTCGAACGGTTTGTTTCAAAAGTTTCTTTCTTTCCTCGTTTTTGTAACAACTTAAAAAGTGCTCCTTGTACATATTGGTGGGCTATTGGTAAGTGGTATGTGTTAGTTTGGGCGCGTAGCGGTAACAGTGGACAAGTTACGACAGCATCGGTGACTCCTCATCGCCTTATCTAGCTATATGCGAGTAGTTCTGTGTATATGTAGGCTGTCGTGGCTTATTTTCTAATTACCGCTGTTTGCCCAGGCTAGTGCGTGTGCACCGCGGCATACGCTAAAGGCGACAAAAAATATTTTATTGGATTTGTGACTATAACTAGGGAACATCAGAGATTTCCTTGTATTAATTTTCCATTGGCGGTTCAGTTTGACTACCTGCGAAATGTCATATACTGCCTATGAAGCATTTACATATTAACGCATCAGTTTTCAAGGCATCGTCCTTGTAAGAAGAAGTGTTGAAATTTAAGCGGCTGCCTTTTATTTTGTTTTTATCAGTCGCAAAACACCCCGCGGAAAGTCTGTACATGTTCCAAAGCGATTTGCTGTTATAAAACATTACATGGGGAAGGGTACGCAGAGAGAATTGCTAGGAAATTAAAAATATTGAAATCAGCAGTGCATGATACTCTTCATCGATTTGACATATCCGACATGGTATAAGGTCGCGACGGTAGTTTGGGGTTGTTATTTTTATATTGCCACAGGCTATTTAAGAAAAATTATCGGTATAATGAAGAAGCAATACAGAAACATATTAGAAGAAACTACAATCCCGTCAGCAATCGAATTCACTGGTCGCTGACCAAACTTAAAAATATATACAGACTACCTGAAGCAGCAAGAATGAAGAAATTTTGAAAATTATCATATGGTCCCCTCAGTCACCTGATCTTAACCCCAACGATTGTTAGGGAAGAAGTGGATACATGCGTTAAGGTTAAGTGTCCGACATCGAAAGAACAGTCACGACATATCATTCATGAAGAGTGAAGAAAAATTATCGATGATAATACAAAAAACTTAATTTACAGGACGCCGATAATTGTAGCAGCAGTCCTAAAGTCAGAAGGATGATATTTCTGTTAAAATAAGGTTTAAATCAGGGTTTCCCAATGGTGGTGCGCACCCCAAGAGTCTACGGCCCACGATTTTAGATTTATGAAATAGTGAAAAACTTTTAACAAAAATGCATTCACACAAAATTCCTGCTCTATATTATGTGTAATTAGTATATTCTTTATGTAGAAAAATCGCGTCATGTATCGGTGAAACCCGTGTTTCTTTATTGTTAGTTGTCGAACGGATAATTTGCATTACGTCGTCAAACGAAAAGCTCTAAAACCTTTAGCCGGTTGCCTATCAATATTATTTTACAGTGGGGAGCAAAGAGATTTGTCCGTTTTCACTCGTTACTTGATTTTCAAAGACGATTATTTTCACAAGTGATTATGTACATATTAAACTGGAATGGTCTTTCTTTGAAAAGCAGATTCACAAAAAAATTAAACATATAAATGTTGAATCAAAATAATAAATCAAAAATTTAGTCTTATAACTTTCATTTTCTTGTCACAATGCATTTATTCGGTACTATTGCGGTAACAAAAATTCGGAATCTTATAGGCTACTTTGAGTGTCTTTTAGCAGAAAAACCAACCGTTTGTCATGTTGATGTCAATTTTGACGTAGCCATCTCCTTTCAATATCGTGAAGCGTGAGTCTTCGGAGGCTTCAACTTTATTACCTAGTCTTCTTGTGGATTATTGTTCCCCAAATAAAGTAATTAGTTGCATTTTCTTAGCAGCAATTAAATGCAGTATAATGACATATTTAAATAATGATTTAAAAATTAAATAATATTTGACAGAAGCCAGATTTAAACTACATTATCTTAAGTATCCGATATGTTGTTGCCGCAAAAGTACATTTTAACAACGTCATAATTAAATTGTCTTCCAACAAGACGCCCCCCCACTTTAAGTCACGCCTATTAGAAATTGATTGAATAACGTAAATATCCGATTTTGGAAACATTACGCTAATGTGACAGAAAATTCGTGGTATAGGATTACACGGAACGCTCGATAACGTAAAAAGTATTGTAAGTTCGATAGCTCGATAACGTAAACAGCACACAATTTGCGATCGTCTAGGAATAACTTCGAGTTTTTTCAAATGAGTTACAAGTTACCTATGAAAACCCAGTTTGATCAATCCTCGAGTTATCCAATTATGTAGGGGAATCCCCGATTTATGTAGCATATATCCATATTTGAACTTAATTGTGTACGTTCCCCGGATAACTCATTGCTATAGCAAACACAGATGTAATTTTGATTTTGCAAAAGTAGTCTTAATAACAACTTTGTTGGCTGAGGTTCGTTCTTTAATACACGATTATAAATGCTATTTTGATTTATTATTATCCTTAGTGTTTACAAAAGGTTGTTTTAATAATTTGCTAGTTAATAATCGCCTTCGCTGATGTAAACATTTCGATAATGTGAAACACGCTTGGTCTGAATTAGTTCACGTTATCAAGCGTCAGCTGTATTATTGTTTACAAAAAAAATGGTGCATAATATGAGCATTTAATTAACTAATTTGATTTTTGTTTTGCTAAAAGTTTATAGTTTTACAATTCTTGCTTAGGATGATTTTCTCTTGTGCTATGATACTCCAACTTGACCACATGTCAAAGTAAGATATTGTAGTATATTAATATTCACATGATTAATTGCCATTAACCTTCCTATACTCACGTCAAAATGAAAGACGTATACTATACTATATGAATCGGTCTCACAGACCGTATGCGTGAGTATAAGGAAGGTTAAACAATATATCATTAATTACAATTCAATATATCCAAAAACACAGTAAATGTTGGGGTTTTGGATGTTCATGTTCAAATGACATTTGGTTTAAATTTGGGTTCTATTTATACTTTTTGTTTAAGTCCAGCCAGAGACGTTTAATGGGAGAAAAAATTGTAACTAGAAATAAACTTATCAATTATTATAAAAAGCATCGATTAAAAGATAGAAAGATATGTAACCATCTAAAATCTTGTAAATATAATTTGTTATAATTCATGCTTTTTATGATATCGCTACTTAAGAGCTACGCCGGTGCGATCTTGGTAATATAATTATCTAAATTCTCAGTACAATATACTACTGAATTCGTAATGAGAATACTTTTCCAACAATCTGTCACAAATGGTATGATCCCATTTAAGATTTTTATATTGGAGGAACTTAAGGGGGTAAGTTTTGTATTGTGATATATTAATCATGGTTTCTCCTCGAAACAAAAATTGACCTCTCTGCATTTTTTAACAAGTTTTCAAATGATGACACTGTATATATAACATGTATATATGACATATATATAGCACAACGTGCTTTAAGGGTCCAGAGGTTGATCGGAGCCACCGAGCCGTATATATACGTACACCGTACCGCTCCTGGCCCTTTCAGTACCATTTCCTTACCTTTTTAAAATATTTTTTAATAATTATATTCTCAAATTAAGGGTTCTATAACTTTTACGCGATCGTGTAATATGTAAATATTATTTTCTTCCTACAGTAAACAAATAAATCTGTACGCTTTCATACACCACTTGATTTTCGAAATAAAGCGAATGTTTTTGCAACTTACTGTATATGAATGGCATTCTTCCTACAGTGGTAAACAAATAAATCTGTACGCTTTCATCCACGACTTGATTTCCGAAATAAAGCGGACGTTTTTGCAACTGACTGTATATAAATGGTAAATTTCAACGATCCTACTTGGAAAAGGGATGGGTTTTATAAAAAGAAAAAGAATTCCGAATATAGAATCGACCGATGCATTTATTTGTGTGTACGATATTCGGATGGGTGCATACAAAACGCCGAACTATTACAGAACGATGTTGGCTTAATCCGGACCTCATCGAACTCAGGTAAAAGCCGGGGTAGGTATGCCGTCTGCATTCTGCTCGACGAAAAGTACAGTCTGCACATAACCTACGCGATCGCAAATATCCCAAACGCTTTGTTTTCGTGTCGCTTAAACGAGACCGTACTAACCAAAATAAAAAAATACATAAAATCGCACTACGAAAATAATATCCTTATTAATAAGAAGTATTATAGGCTGGTATAAAAATACGAATATATAAATAAACAACGATCATGCTTCTTACATCAATACATTTAGATACTGGATGGGTACGTAAACAGAATAATCACAATGCTGCTATTTTATTAATCTCGATCAGATTTAGAAAAGCGAGAGCTTACCCTACAGGTAGAGGCGGCAGAACTGGCGGTGGTAAGTTGTAAGGGATAAATTTGGGACCGGGCGTCTCGAACAACATCGTCCTAATAATACAAACACTGAACGAAAACTGAGAACCTCGAGTAAGCGGAAGAGGCGAAAGTCGTCTACGTGTGCGTCGCCGATACCGAGAGAGAACTAACAACCGACTGCGAATTCACCCTCGACAGTTTAGAATACGACTGACAGGGCAGCTGTGTGCGAGCCCTCAGCTGGTAATCCGAGCCAGCCTAACCTCACCACATGGTCGACGTTCGCTTGCACACACCGCACCCGGCACGACGAAAGGACGGTTAGGGAGGAACACGCGCTTATTATACACACACAGATACGAATTTCTGTCCTTTATTCTTCCCGTATTTCGTCGCCCTTTTTCTTTTTCACTTGTTCTTTTTTTCCTAGTGTATATCGAAATCTTCGGCTTACGCAAACTGATCACAGGATCCGCGCGTAAGTAAATGAAGCACGATTCTACGCTACGCGGTCGTCTCGTAAAATTGTAAACAAAGAAACCGAGTTTGGAACCGGGCGGCCAATGCATCGCTTGCAGTTCAAGGTCATTGTCACAAAACACCGATATACACGGTCGTGCGGATGGATGCAGACGCACACATGCTCACGGTTACACCTCCCACCTGTCTATTATACAGTATGTTATACAGTTTGCGTTTTCGAAACCCGCAACCCTTCGTATTTTCTACGGTTCAGTTGTTTTATTACGAATTCTCTCTAAGGGTTCAGATTGGGGTAATAATAACCACAAGAAATGGCTGTCCCCATTACTAAGGTTCGACAAACCAGTGCATGTTAAGCAGTGTAAATCGGACTAACGCTGTCACTCCTTCGAATTTGCGGAGTGACAGCGTTAGTCTGGTTTACACTGCTTAACCTTCCTATACTCACGCATACGGTCTGTGAGACCGACTTATATAGTATAGTATACGTCTTTCATTTTGACGTGAGTATAAGAAGGTTAATGATAGCTAGAGTCTTTTAAAAGGTGGTACCGGGCAAGGACGTATGTCGATGAACGCAGCGTCCAGCGCGAATTTGTTAAGCGACATATCAGTCCTCCTACTTATTCTCCAATCAGCTGACTCCAGTACGCTCCGTTCACCGACATGCGCCTCTGTTCGGTACCACTTTTTAAACAAACTCTAATGATAACTTACAATGCACTCGTTTGTCTAACCTTACTCACTACACAAATAAAGCTTTATTTGGAACGCGTCTTTCACTAACAGTGTGCTATATTAGTGCTTAAATCACGCCGCCATTGTTGTTTACCCAGGCCAAGATCGTGTTTCTAAACAAACCGTTTCGCTATAAGAAATAACACGCGTGAAACCTTTATGATTAAAAAAGAAATCATTATAGATATTTAACGTCAGGCAACTGCTCTATGACACAAAGTACATATTTCAGCTCAAGTTAACACATATCTAAGCAAAAGTGTAAAATGTATTTGTTTTAGCATATTTATTGGAGACGTAACCTCAGAGAATAGTAAATGACCGAAATTATTAATTATTAAGAAGTTCTACTGGTTACTGTACGAAGTAATAAAAGCATAATAAGTATACAGTGAGGTCGTTAAGTATGGAATAAAATTCACAAAATCGAAGACAACTTTTTTTTTTAATGAAAATGCTCGAACCTCTATAGTAATTTTTTTGCAAAAGGCGCATTTTAGTAGTAGATACTATTTTGTTTTGATAATTTTTTTTTAATGGCAACCTGTACTCTTTTCCCTTTCATTTGATAGAATAATCTATTCCCCATTCGATAATTACAAAAAAGTTATATTATGTTTGAAAGTTTCTGTAAAAACGATAAAAACCAACTGATACTTAGTAGGCCATGGTGTGTTCAAAATCGGCGAACAGGCGTTAGAAATGAAAAATTGTGAACTATCAAACATCAATGTTTAGTTTATATCAACATTTGGTTTAATGTGGATGTTGTGTTCGTCTTTTACGAATAAATCTTACATTTATGTGAGTTTTCAATTTTTAAACATAATAAAATGCATCTAAGCAAAAGGCAAAGAATTACAATATTAATGATGATTGGTGTCGGTAATGAAATCCGTTCCCAAGAAGAAGTATGTCGCTTATTTAATCAGAAATGCCCAGATCGTCCACCCATAACTCAATCAACTGTAAGTGAAATTGTACAAAAGGTTTGAAGAGTTGGGGTATGTGAAATCGTATTCGAAGTGGTCGCCCTTCAATTAGAGACGAAGAACAACTGAATGCTTTATTGATTGCGAAAGAAAATCCAAATATATCAATTCGATAAATCGAATTAAATTATCACATTAGTAAAACAACAATCCCCAGAACATTTCATACGGCAAAATATCATCCTTACAAAATAAAATTATTACAGGAACTAGGGAAGGCAATTTTGACCGCAGAATACAGTTTTGCGAACAACTAATGAACATGTGTCCAGATGACCATACATTTGTACAACGAATCATTTTCTCGGACGAGGCTAGTTTTAGTACGCACGGTTCAGTTAATAGACAAAATTGTTGTTATTGGTCGGTTCAGAATCCGCATTGCATACAAGGATTGTATACTCAGCATCCACGGATTGTATACTCAGCATCCACAAAAGATTAATGTATGGGCAAGAATCGTGGATGATAACGTTTTGGGACCCCTCTTCTTTAATCAAACGCTGAATGGAGATCGATATCAAGATTTTCTCCAGTTTGAATTAATTTAGTTATATCGCCTGATATAAACCCACTATATATTTTTGTGGGGTTATTTTCTAACTTTCAAATACAATATATAACTTTTTTTGGAATTATCGAATATGGAATGGAGTATCAAATGAGAAAAAAATACAGGTTGCAATTTAAAAAAATCGATGACGTCATAGATTCAACAGATTATCAAACAAAATAGTATCTACTACTAAAATGTGCCTGTTGCAAAAAATTACTATACGTGTTGGAGCATTTTTATAAAAAAATTATTTTCGATTTTATGAATTTTATTCCATACTTTACGATTTCACTGTATATGTAGGGAAAAGTCAGGGTTGGCCCTTTGTCTAGGTCAGCCCCCTGCGATTTTTTAGTTTTGATTAGCAGCGGCACCAATTTGTGAGGGCGGCAAAACTTCTTTCAGAATTTTAAGTGACATATTGTAACGTGAAAGCAAAGCAAAAAAGTCAAAAAACATCAATTAATATGTGATCTGAAAGTTAAGCGAAAACATCCAATCGTCAAAGTAAGCATTGTGAATGTGTTGGGTGGTTCATGTCTGAAAATCAACCAAAGGAAATATTCAATCCCGCAATGTGTTTGGTTGTGGTGCGATGCGGCAATGGCGCTTGTCATCAAGGTTGGACCATTTGTGTAGTTAGGGTTGGCCCATCTTGATTTTGTGCTTTCAGACGCGATTTTGGCATCTATCGCTTTATCAGTTCGGGCCAATGTCGGACAACCACATCGGGTGATGACCCGTAAAAGGTCTACTATAAATCACAATGTAATACGTGGCACAAGGACCATGCTGGTAAACCGCTGGAAATACGACACGAATTATCAAAGGATTTCTCGTCAGGCGCGTTGCCACATTTTTATGGATTTTTGTGTACATTTTTATGGATTCGCAAGAGGTGTTAAGTGGCGAAAGTGATAGAGTTGCTACGGAAGCAGAAATCTATGACGAGGAATTACAACGCCGTATAGCTATTTCATTTGCCGGAAATACGATTCCGAATAATGTGCTATTCAATATTAATATGATATTTTTTTGTGAATAGGATAAAAAAAAAAATAAATCGAATAGGAAGACAGACAAATGCAACACATTCAGTTTTGTATTTCATTATATTCATTTTTCTACTTCATTTTCAATCATTTGAGCACAAATTTCATCGATTTTCAGCTACGGGCCAACCTAGACAGCAAGGGCCGACATTGACAGCAGGTTGTTTTTTAAGCGCTGGTAACTTTTTAATTTTTCGCGCAATCAATTTGCAAATTCTCCTGTTTTATCATGGCTACTACCATCGAAGCTCCCGCCGACACCGAAATTCGCTCTATGATCCGTTTTCTTCAAACTGAAGAACAATACTGCGGCTGAAATTCATCGAACATTGTGTGTTGTTTACGGGGAAAACATTATGAGCGACAGTGCAGTGCGAAAGTGGCATAGGATTATTGGAGAAGGACGAATTGATGTTGATAATGAAGAGGGCCAGGAATGGAAGTCCATAACAACAGACATCGTCCAAAAAGTAAACACTGAGGTTCGAGAACGCCGCCGGTTCCCAATTTCCGAACTGTTTGCTGAATTTCCTGAAATTTCTCGATCGACACTTGATGACATTGCTACAGTACGAGTCGGCTACAAAAATTTGTGCACAGGAGATCCCCAAACTTACGGACGTTCACAAGCTACCGCGAATTGATTCTTCACTAACGTTTTCGCAGCGCTACAATGACGGAGGTTAAACGTTTTTTGGGACTAATAGTAACGGGAGATGAAACGTGAATTTAGTTTATGAACGTTGAGACAAAAGAGCAATTAAAGCAATGGATGCATACGAACTAAACCGAAAAAACCAAAGAAAATTAAACGAACTTTTTCCAATAGGTAGCTTATGGCTACTGTGTTTTGGGACTAGAGAAGACTTTTGCTAGTGGAGTGCTTGGACGTTGGAACAATTACTGCCGCGACGTACTGTAACATCCTTGAACGTCAACGGAGTGCAATACAAAACAAAGGGAGAGGCATGTTGTCATCAGGAATTGTCTATCCAAACTATACAAATGTTATTCCTTGCATCGTAGGCATCTAAGTAGGCACTGCTCCTTTTATCACAAAAAAACAGTCAAAAACACAGGCGCGAATCCAAAAACTACCAACAAACTTTACCAACCAATTCCCATGAACCCCACCAAGAGAGCTTAAATAAGGGCCATTATTGCTGATGACGAAAAGACTAACTTCTTGACAGTTTGTGTACAAAATACGTCCTCAATGGATGTTCGCAATCCAAGTACGGGACTAAATAGAAGTCATTACTGCTAATCACGAAGGGCTTAGATTTTGCGAAGTTCGTGTGTAGCACATCTTCACACTGCTTCCTACACATTTTAAATAAGTGAACGGGTTCTATGATGATGAATTCAGATATCGCAACGAAATTAACGAAAGTAATTTTCAATGCATTTCCTCCTGGAAGCACGAGATACGTATTTTTATAAGTACATCGTCATATTCAGTGAGAAGAGCAGCTGAAATAATGTACCACTCATTACTCTAACCAGTGGACATTTAACAGGTTCGTTCCAACACACCACAAAACCAGTTTGTGGATCGTCGCGTCGGGTACGTGCCCAAAGCAAATTTCGAACGCCAATTTTGCTCTGCGCATGTACCCGACGATCTACAAATTGGTTTAGTGCTGTGTTGGAACGAACCTAACGTGTTTAAGAACGTGTACAGTCATCATAATGATGATATTCCGAAAATTTCGCTTAGGAATAAAGCTTCATTACATAAGGTAACTTCAAGCGTTTACTTCGTATAAATCACGAAATAATTTTGCATTTCAAGCTTTTGGGGGTTCTCCTACTACATTAATTAAATTAAACGCAGCATTGTATTTTACGTAACGATTAAAATTTTTAATTAATCTCGTTGAGCTCCAGCCCGTACGACCCGACCCTTCTCGAAAACATGCTGAACTTTGTTGTCGACAATAATATAATTACCTGGGAGGTAAACATAACTTTGGACTTTTACATTGCACATATGTTAATACATCATCATTTAAGGCCGCATTAATTACGTCGCAAGCTGAAAGCTCTTTAATTATAGTATTGGGATACCTATTACAGAACAAACAGTAAATTTTTATCCATAGAATGTTGTTCCGTAATTAATCGTTTCGTATTGATTTTGTAATTAGCGCACGACATTCCATGCAGTCGTAATAATTTTAGTGTTATGCGTCCCTAATAAGTAATGAAATACATCTGCAGTTAATGAAGCCATTATATATTATTATTATTTGTTTAAGTGTGTAATGTGTTAGAACGTTCTCGAAAGGAGATGTTTGTACCTGGAAACTTCTCAGAAAATTCTGCCCGTAATTGCGGGCAGGTAACTAATATAAAAATAGTGGGGCAGTTTCGATTTGGCAGATAGTAAGTAGGATACACTGAAATGATGATATTTTTTTACCTCAGTAGGTACTGTGTCTAAAATATCACCTATATCGGTTCCCACAGTATAAAAAAATCTGCTACCTAATAAATTGGTTCTAGCAAAAAGTAGCGCAAAAATAGAAGAGGACCGGGAGAATAAACGGGGGACAAACAAAAATGGTACAGAAAAGCATGTAGTGGGAGTTAATAGAACCATGTATTAGTTTCCACATAAACCCAGCTCCAAGAGATTCCAGACGATGCTTCAAAGCTTGTATACCATGTCTTCTTAGAAACGAACCATAATTTCAAAAGATAAATGTTTCAGAAAACGACGTTGTATTTTCTCGATGGATAGTTGAAGGTAAAGATAATGAGGCCGCTAAGATAGGTGAAGCATACTTTAGCTTACTGATAACAAAACTCTTGAAAACGGTTGCAAGCAGAGATAAAGAATTAAGGGATTTGCAGGTGCGCAAGGTGAAACCCAGTGTTCTAGATACAGAAATGCAAACGTTGTTAATAGGTTTGTTCAAACATAAATCAGAAACTAGTCAGAACGGATGTGATTGGCTAAGACAGTTTGCAACTATTATGCTAAAATTCGATTGGTGCTGACCGATTTGTGATTTCTGCTTGAACAAACCTAGTATGGGGAGCAAAACTTAAATAAGAATCAGACAAAATACCAAAATCCTTTACATTATCGACTTTGGTTAAAACTGCGTTATACATGATGTAACTGGATTCAATCAAGTTAAGTTTCCTGGTGTAAAAGAGGCAACTCACATTTCTTAATATTTAATTAATAATAATACGAAAGAAAGCAGACGAAAATAAATGTCTTACTAAGGAATTTTCTCTTTTTTGTTGGAGACCCCTTTCAGCCTAGATTATGGCTTTCGTAAATATTTAGGGATTCGAAATTTTTTGTTTTCTGACTTCTGTATGACGAATAATCTAATTCCTTTTTTTAATTTCCTCTCAATTTCCCGAGAGGTATTTTGCCTAAGCTTTGAGTTGGTCAAGTACTCCGCGCGATTACAGGTTCGATTCTTTAATATTGCTCATTCCGAACCATCGAAATAAATCGGACTGGTCAAAATCCTTCCAACTGAGAATTGAACCCACCACAGGCCCATCGATGCCTTTCCACTTCTGGCCAACCGTACGGAAATGTAGTAAAGTAATTTTTCATGTTAGTGCAAAAGGGAGAAAGATGAATCTGTTACCTCCAAATACGTACGAGAATTTACAGACCTACATCAGACCTTTAAATGTCCATTGTTAGATGTGAGCTTCTATCAAGTTATTACTGGCATACGACGTGTTTAAACAGTTGTTTCTGGTTATATAGCAATTGTTGAAAGATATTGCACGCCACTGATGGCGTCAGAGCTGTTCGTTTGTAAAAATGGGCGTTTCAAGGTATTATCTAGTTCTGAGAATTCTTCACTATCAAATTTTGAATTGCTTTCTTCTCCATTGAGGGTGGTAGCTTAATTGTCGAAATGTGTACTTGAAGGTATCCAAATCGGTGTGGCAATATTTTGTTAGAACTGTCGCCTAGGTGTGATTGAGTTTGGAAAAATTTCGCTGAAGTAGAAATATGGAGGTAAAGTTTTGGTTCAACGTCTTGTATCTGGAATGCTTCAGTGGATAAAAGTGATAAAAGAGCATCATTCGCGAACTGTAGTTAGCACCATCGCTAAGACGATGAACTTCATCTCATAATTAGCAACTACCTTGCAGTATTTCAACAGTTGCAGGTGTAATAATTTATTATTAAGGCGAGGGTGAATATTATCCGTAAAAATCACTTCCTCTCACGATTAAGAAATTTATCTGCTTTCGGGTCCTACTGGTTCTACCTTAAATAGCTGCGATAATTCGTTTTGCAACAATCATTTGCTTTAACAAAAGATGAGTGGTGGTACTATGTTGGGGGTAGTTTTGTCGCAACGTTTCTAAAGAAAATCCAATTGCATCTCCAATCAGGATGTGGTTAAAGACTTGAAATTCTTTCTATATCTCTTTCAAATCGATTTTATTTTCAAAATTGAGCGAATCGTGCACTTTTGATGATAACTGGACTGACTATTCAGCGTAAGGAAAATCTCACTTTCGATTCTGGGCAAATTATTTGCAAGAAGAAGCTTCCAAAACTTCTTTCCAAATTTGAGATCGCAGTGTTTTTGGCCGAAATATTGGCATGAATGGAAAATATCGTAAGACATCAAACACTTTTTCTCTACATCCATTTCAAAATTAAAGTCGCTGGTTTCGACACGTGTTTCCGTGCAAACAGCTCTGATGAAATTTCAAGCGATAGATAGATTCGAGTTCTGATTCAGTTCAACTTCGCTCTATATCTTTTCCAAATCATGAAATAGCAATTTTTGAAATTAAGAGAATTGTTGGCATCTTTATTCGTAGCTGTGGTGATGAGTAACGTTCGACTAACGAATGTATGATAAGTAGTGTAAACCGGACTGACGCTGTCACTCCTCTGAATTTTAATTTCGCGCCTTGCACGTAAGTGAGGATAAGCGGTGCAGTGACAGCGTCCATCCGGTTTACAGTACTCAATGATACCTTATCGTGCACTCGTTTGTTGAACTTTAGTGGTCTCGAGTGCTGGAGCGACTAAAGTTCGGATCCTGATCGAAATATGTGCAAGATTACAAATGAAGCGATTTTACATTTTAGATTGTTACTGCTCGAAAGCTCAAAGCTTTCAGCAATAACTTTCATCTTGTTCTTCCTTTTCTTGGTTGCTTGTAAAACGTATAGTTTACACCACTGTTTTATATCCATTTCTTTCACATATTTTATTATTCAGTCCTCCCACTCTGCGATGCTGTAATAAGGTATAAGGCATAAGATCTGATGAAAGAAACGAGAAGTCCTTCCATTTACCCTTCATTATTTTATTTATTCCGACATTATTCTCTTTTCTTTTAATGTGGCCACACCACATAATTTTCTACTATCTGAATTCCATTCAGTTGATAGCAATCATAAACTATTGGTAAGAGTAGGGAAGTTAGACGCTCGCTTTGTGTGAAAGACAAAGAAAACACAGTATGATGTGCGAGCGGGAGACGATGAGCGAGAGAAAGGATACGTGCGCGTTTGCTTCGTCTGAAACAGGGGAGACAGAGAGAGTATGATGTGCGAGCAGGAGGCGCCGAGTCAGGCGGTCAGAGCAGAGGGGATGGGTGACGTGGTTAAGAAGGAGAGATAGAGGGAGTTTGATGTACGAGCGAGAGGGGAAACCTCCGAAAAGATTTTATACAACTTAATCATAATGATTTCCGAATCATCCTAGTTTAACGTATAAGAACGAATATAATAAAACACTATACATAGAACATCCGAAAAAGATTTTCTACCATCTAATCCTACTGATTTCCAAATCCTCAAAAAACACGTGGAACGAAAACGCGATGACCTCCAAATAAGAAATACAAACATTATTAGGTATTCACTTCATATGTGCGTAAACCACACACACCAATTTTTTTAAACAATGGTAAAGTTCATACCTCCATTAAGACAAGAAGAAAAAAATTAAACAAATTGCTCGAATGGAACTTCGTTCAACATTAACAAATACACTAAAAGAAAACGAACGAGATGTACTAATTTACAATTTTTCACGTACTTAAAACTTTCGGAAAATGACAAAAGCACCCTGAGCGAAAAAGAGAAGTTTGATCTCAGATCGGTGCAGATACACGACGTTCTTAGCAACGGTATTCTTGTAACTTTTTAATAAAACCTCTCCGGCAAATTGAGCGACATAAATTGCTTTTATTGAACAACTTCGCAATTTGACAGGTATTCCATTACCGGCGAAGGCTTCCCAAAAAACTCGAATAAAGATTTATCGAAACGTAAATACTTTATTAGATTCTCGAGATCTCTCTTCCCTCATCCAATTTCGAGCTTACGATGTACAACGAACGAATGCGAACTCGGACTGTACCCGGGCAAAAATAAAAACACTTCAAAGCACGGTCTTTCGTGAAAAGGTCTTTGTTAGTGGGGTAGGTATAAAGAGCGACAGCAGGACGTCGCCGGAAGAAGGGGCGCAGGAGAAGCTGGGGGAAAATGGCGTACGCCCGGTTTGGCCTGCTCACTAAAAAGGGGGACGACACGGACCACGTTTCGAATAGAGCCAGCTGGCTGGCCCTGTTTCTAACTGCGCGTTTGTTTGTGTACGTATAGACCGACCGAGTTTGTTTGGAATTCACAGGAAGGTGAAGCAGACTGAAGCAGCAGCGGAGAGCGCGACTTTAACAAACATGGAGACGCCTATTTATGGAGCGCGGATCACGACCAAAAAGACGCCACCGCATCGGATGCCTAGTGTGAAGAACCTCTGAGATAGGAGAGAATTTCTAGATATTCTAGCGCTATGTATGTTTGTAGGTTTTAGTGGAATGTCTTCGTACTGTCTGGACTCTACGTTGCATACTACAATCGGAATGGACGCAGGACTTGCACCGAGCTTAAAATACATTCGAACGAAATTCGTTCTAGACAACCGTGAGGTGATACATCATCGCTTTTGATCGAAACTATTTCTGTAATGCGTAAACAATACCAAGTCTACTCAATAAGTTTCTCTTCATTTAAACCAGAGAATATCGAAAACGGGCGTCTTCGAAAACAATTAATTCCATCATGAAATGTCTTAATAAAGAATACAAAACAGGAGACAGAAGTACACCAATATTTTTTTAATAGAACTTCTCAAGATGTATCTAGAGTCCGGCCAAGAATGTCCAGAAGAAAATACGTTTATTTACTTAACGCTACTTGCTTATAGCCTAGAGATTAGGATTAAGTAACATCGATTTTTTTGCAATAACCTTCGCTTCTAATTACTCTGCACAGTTTGAAAAATGAAATGTTATAAATTCCGCTTCTTTGTTCACACAAAGATTCCAATTAGTGAAGCTTTTCCAATCAAAAAGTTCTTCCGAAAAGCGCTATAAATGTGTGTAACATGTACGTAGTACTACCACGATTTCATTTCTAAAATTTAATCGGGTTCTATTTATCTTCTTGTTCAAACTTTTCCCTTGGAACGCGCACATCCAACGAATCCAATTTCTAAATTATATTTATCGGCTATATATCATAAAGTTTGTTCCTCGTACGATTTGTTACCAGTTAATGATGTGAAACTCTTACCATATCCCAGACCTAAAACTATCAACCGTCGATGATAAATTGCACCTGAGGGACCGAAGTCGGGGGCGGTAAAACCATAAAACGAATTCCTATTTCAATTGGTTTCGACAACGATCGATCTAATCCAATTTTGAACGTCCCAGGAAGGTCCGATTTGCATGAAGCTGGGATATGGTTATTTAATTTTGACGGAAATGACTATTTTATTGCTTACGTTGGTGAATTGAAGTTGCGATTTCTTGAACAAAGTACGAGAAAGATTGTGACGGATTGATTAAGAATATATCTGTAATGTTATTGTTGTATATTTACTTTTGTGTGACACACTAAAAAAGAAAACTTTCTCTTAAGGGATTTATTACTACAAAATGTAAAATCATTTGTTCTTTGCATTACGGTATGATTTGAGAACTTTAAAGCAACTTAAATTTCCCCCGTTAATTATGAATGTCATCAAATGAATCAGCACCAGGTATTATCAAAATCGATGGAGAATGAAAAAAACACGGTCCAATTTATGTATGCAATCTGCGAACTTTTTCATTTCACTTCTTCTTTCAGGTGAAGCCTGGTGAATATTTTAGAGACTTACGAGGACTAGAGGGTATAGCATCTTAATGGATCTTAGTCTGTTCCACTTGTATCTGATATACCCTTGCTCCACTCAGGTTGAGATAAGCTTTAGAGCTGAATATACGAACAATCTACCATTTTTCTTCAAGATATATATCGCTATTATTTTTCAGATGAGGTATTACCGTGGTCATCTTGTCTTGTTCTCGCCTTTGGTTTCTTTATTTTTCAATTTGCCATCGCTTAGTTTAGAGTCGCCTTTTCTCGGTATTGATAGGTTTGATCAATTTTGAGTTAGATTTACCTTTAAGTACGACGATTTAGAGCGTAAAAATTTGAATCTGTAGTTCTAATAATGGGTATATCCAAGAAAAATAGAACATCTTATCCAAAATCCAGTGCTGATAAGATAAACGTCCCTTTTCTCTAATTATCTTAAATCCCTTTTTGTGGGGTATCCATATTAGATTTTTTTTTGGGTGTATTACTGTTTATTTACGGCCCAGTGAGTATGTACATACATACATATATAAAAATAATTTGGGCGCAAATTAGTTTCAGTGTTTCTGAAATAACTAGCAGTATGGACGACGAAACCTCGATCTTGAACAGTGATGGATGGCATAACCAAAAAATTGCTTTTATCATCGCTTTTGTAGTAGTTTGGCTAGAATAATTTTTAGCAGAATCGCTAAAACATTTATGGAGGCTTTCCAACACCCTTGGGATTTTTTGAACTTTGATCATTGCAATTTCCGTCTTTATAATTGCAAGTAAGCATAAGGAGACTATGATTAAAATAATATATCAAATACATAAAAATTACCCTTACTATACTGTTCGCAAATAATTCCATTTTGGAAAAGTGTGATAAGGTTTATTTATTCTACACACCTGTTTGGGGCAGAGGAAGAAAAATAATACATCCGATGGAACAAATCAACTCAATGGAGACAGAAGATGAAAAATCATCGAGAAGAGAAGATTGCAAGAATAATAAATCACCCGAAGAAAATAGGATAACTGAAAAATGATTCAAAATGTATAGTAGGAAGAAACAATGCCAAGGAGATGGAAAATCATTGATCTACGCAGTTCACAAAAAGGGAGATAAGACCGTATGTGAAAATTACAGAGACATAGCCCTGATGGATGTTGCCTACAAAATAATAGCAGCGGCAATAAAAAATAAACGAAGTGGCAGAAAAGTAAATAGGTCAGTACGAATGTGGATTCCTGAGAAATAGTGTGGCGAGAATGCAGGGGGAGAGGGTAGCAAAACAGATGTTGACGAGGGGACTAGGACGAGAGGAAGAAGCAGAAGAGGAAGACCACGAATTAGGTGGCTGTAGGCAGTGGAGAGGGACTTGGGGAGAAGTACAGAAGAATTTATAAAGGTCTATTTATATACCTTCAGAAACAATAACAACAATTCATGATTTATCTTTCTCTATTTTCTAAAAACTAATACAGATAAAAATCCCACAAATCATGTCAAACTAGAACTCGCACACGTGACAACACTGTGTCTCGTGTAACGATGCAAATTGGGGAGGGGGGGATATTCGTTCTCCTAATTTAGTTTGTGTAGATAAAACGGTGGAAACAATTGCCGTGTAAAATTTTAGTCGCGAAGCAAAAACCTGCTGGAAAAAGAACTATAATGGGGCGACAACGCAAACAAATCTCCATTGAAGTGCGAAATTTAATGATTGATCATCATAACAAAGGAAAAAGCTTCGCGAGGTCAGTGAAATCGTAAATAGACCATACCTACGGTATGCGATTTCATTAACCGCTTCAGAGATGCACATTCAGTTCAAAATTAGACAAAATCTGGAAGCCCGAAATTATTTTTAGTCGCTCATGAGTCATGAGTAAGGTTTGATAAAAGACTGGATGACGTGTTATTATTAAGTAATGTAAAGTGGTCTTTGTCTCCACTTACGTGCAAGGCGCGACATTAAAATTCGGAGAAGTAACGACGTCAGCCCGGTTTACACTACATAATGATAACACGTCATCCTTTCTTTTATCTAACCTTACTAATAAAACACTTCTGCCACACTGGGGTATTGGAACATCTTGCACGAAGAGAAAAGTGTTGCACCACGCACAAGAATTCTTGTGTCCAGTACAACTTATTTCCCTTAGTGTAATTGTAAACTGTGAGGAGGAGGAAACATTCCAGCATGTCTCCCGTAAGTTTGAGGAGCTCAGCAGTACCAGGCTTAAACTCTTCGGTGGTTACTCTCTGATACATGAAGTTTCAAATTTCATCCGGGACACCAAACTACTGAAGTAACCTCGTATAGTGGGTACAATACGTCATTGGAGTTTAGGTGCAGTGTGTTCCAAACCACATCCCTTATGAATGATAATAAAGAAATTGATTTGTCCGAAATTGTTGATGATGGGTTTTAGAGGGTGCCTTTTAAGCCCGATAGAACTTACGAATGGGTTAACTGTCAAACGAACTGTCGTACTGCGTTCACTTTTTGGCATTTATGGTCAGTATACTCTGGCTAATCATCATGAATAGAACAACGCTACCAAATTATCCAGATTTACTTTGAAAATCAGTTATCATTCGCGCAACTTATAGACTTCGTGATTTTTATGACGCACATAATCGTCCATCTGAGCAAACCATCCGTCGAATTGTGGATAGATTTCCAACCACATACTATTTAAATGATGCAATAACACCAACACGTCGAAGGAATGTGCGTACTGAGGAGAATACCGCCGCGGTGAAGAAAAGTGTGGACAAAGATCCAAATTTATCGATTCGTCGTCGGTGGCAGGAATTGAGGCTTTGTCCATGCACTGCGTGAAATATTTTGCGTAAAGATCTTGGCCTACACCCGTTTAAGACCCAGCTGGTGCAGGAATTAAAGCCACGAGACCATCATATGCGTCGTTCTTTCGCCGATTGGGCTCTACTGATACGATGTTTTACCGCAAAATTGTGTTCAGCGATGAGGCTCATTCTCGGCTTAACGGGTTTGTTAATAAACAAAATTGCCGCATATGGAGTGAAACCAATCCACAACAGACCCTACAGACTCCATTACATCCAGAAAAATGCACCGTTTCGTGCGGTTTACACGCTGGTGGCGTCATTGGACCTTATTTGACTGTGGGGGGTTGACTGTGCAATGTTGTTAAACAGACTAAATTTTCATGTACCTAGGTCTAACTCTAGATGTTTGTCAATCTTTTACATTGACGCGAATAGGACTAACGTTTTAGTAAGATCTCCTATATCGCTATTGTGTGCCTACTTCAATCAGATATCCGAAGTTTGCGACATATTCGCCGATACGTTGACCTGTATAATGAACCATGCCTACTACCATTGCAGTCAACTTGCTTAGACACGTATTCATTCCAGCATTGTGTGTATCATTGCCAAGTGTTTGATTGCTGCGCTTGATTTAATTTGACTTGAGATGATATATAGATTTAATATTAGTTTATGAAATGTATTTTACCTGTAATTGGGATTTTCCTATGGGTACTAAATATATTATTATTATTATTATTATTATTATTATTATTATTTCTTCAAAAATTAAGCCGGAGCTCGCGTTACAGTCAATGGAGATCGTTACCGCACCATGATCAATGATTTATTGCTTGAAAATATGGATGACATTCACCCGAGCGAGATGTGGTTTCAACACGATGGCGCTACGTGCTATACGGTGGTCGCAACCATCGACTTATTGAAATCAAAATTTGGCGATAAGTTAATTTCGAGAAATGGACCTGTCAATTGACCTCCAAGGTCGTGCGATTTGACACCTCTCGATTATTTCCTGTGGGGCCACGTGAAGTCACTAGTTTATGCTGATAAACCAGCAACAATTGACGCCTTGGAGGCCAACATTGTTCGTGTTATTCGTGACATACGGCCAGCAATGCTCGCAAAAGTGGTTCGAAATTGCCATATGCCCGAAGCATTTTCAAGTGTTAATGCCATGTATTGATCTTTCGAATATATTTTTTTTCGGATTAAAATTTAACGTTTTGTGTTATTTTCTTCAATTTAAAGTTCTATCGAGCTTATAAAAACACCCATTATATAATAAGTTCGGTAAACAAAAAATATCACTAGTGTAACTATCCGATTTTCTTCGATACTTAATGATCATCAACAGGGTACAAAATAATGACGAGGAAACTGACCATGTAAACATGTTGAATCAACGAAAGCCTACATTCGATTAGGAGTATATCAATGTCCATTTCGGTTTCACTGCTTGTTTGCTTAAACAGAGAACAATTGCAAAGTGGGTTGTTTCGTCGATAAGCCCTATAGAATATCACCGTCCCATGTAAATTTAAATTCAAAATACTCCCTAAACCGTTAAATCGTATTTCCGCGAAACCGTTTCCTTTAACGCACACATAAACACAGTCTCGCTGCTATAATTTCATCTCGAAATATACAAACTTCGATACTTCGCAAATTGGAGAGCGATCTGCATATGAAAGACGCGAATTTTCCGGTGAACCATGAGGCGGTTATCCGAAACGTCTGACGAAATCGCGGACCGTGTCGACGTTTGCATTTCTAAAACCGCCGAGACCCTTATCGATCGGCGTCGTTCGTATAGCGACGTCCAGATATTCGCCGGAGCGTCGCTAACTTCATGCAATTATATGCACATAATATTAGGTACCTTCAGACACCGCCTACGACCGTCTAGGAGCGTTACTTTAACCACTTCCTATCGCCCGACAGACTATGCAAATCCGCGATCCGGAGGGCGAGAAAAAATCGCACGCGCGCTGTGGCCGTACACATCGGGACGCAAGTAATATGGAAATTATTCCTGAAAATGTCAAGGAATACCGAAACGGCTCCGTATTTAGTATTATTAAAATTGTTCGCGTGCGTTCGGGTTATTCGCGTGCTTCGGTCTATCGGGGCGATATCGTGCTTTTGCAGTCGGTACCATCCCGTACCTCGAGGGCGCTGATTTAACACACGAATACCTTCGCTAAACTACAACCACGGTCATCAACGTCGTCGTCGTCGTGCCTATCGTGGGTGTTATTAGGCAGGGGATACAGCAGAGTTATGACATGATATTATAAGAATACTCTGTACAAAATCGTATCCACCCTCTCTGGAACAGTAGAAAATCGCTTCTTGCGAGGCGACCGGTGTTTTTTCGCGTCGACAGGATGCCAGGTACTATTTGTCCCGGATTTTCGGTGACAGTTACCGGAAGCACTGGAGTTTCCTTTTCCGAAGTAACGCGCGTCAGACCTCTCGGGCTAAATGCCAGACGAACGAGTCGAAAGAAAGCAAAAAATAGACGAATCAATATCGTAGTTGTTTGGTAGGACGAGCGAGTGGTACGCGTACGTTTGATTTTCTGGCAATGACTAGATAGTTTAAGACTTTATCTCCGGAGATATTTTTTAAAAAGCGTTCCGCACTGTTAGGAACCAAATGTTTAAGAAATAAGAAATAGCTACTTTCCAAACGAAAAGACGATAACTAATTGACTGTGTTGTTCGCATCGATTGTTTGCATATCCTCTTCCGGAGATAATTTCTTGCGCGTTTCCTTTTCTTTTAAATCTAGATTTTTAAGAAAAACGAGACGTACCATTTCCAAACCAGAAGAAGCCGAGTGAGTCATATCTAACATGGATAAAATTTTGCCACAAACGGGAATCAAAGGAAACCAATAGGTTTCTTCCAACACACCACAAAACCAGTTTGTGAATCGTCGGATACATGCGCAAAGCAAATTTGGAATGCCAAAATGCCAAATCGGTGATCCACAAACTGGTTTTGTGCTGTGTTGTAACGAACCTAATAAAACACATTAGTCTACGAAGAGGAGACATATGAAGCGAGAGATATAGATTGCAGCAAACTCTCCGGAAAATACATTCAAATGGAACACATTATACATCCGGTGTCGGTAGGATAGCACAAAAACAAAACTAAAAATGTCAGCTAAATCACGAGGAAGAATTATTAACCGACACGATTTTTGCAAAAAGATTAGGACCGCATTAGAATCATATGTTTGTATGACCACCCAACATTCCGTTCCAGTGGTGACCATATTCAAGAAGAGTAACGGATGTGCTAATCGTATCATAGTAACACTTTAAGATAAGGAACAAATCTGGAATCTTACAAGTTTCAGGTTAATTTAAATGTTTTCTTCAGTAGCAAAAATGACCTCTAATCTGATACTCGAATTGCGCAAATTCACTGAGGGCATTACGTCCCGTATACATACTGAGATTTGGTGAAGTTGGACGGATTTGGTTGAGTTCTAGAGCAAACAGAGGCGGTATTTCTTGGGAGGTAAAAAAGGCAGCGTTTGTTTGGTTTTCTCCGATTTGGTGAAGCTGGAGGGATTTAGGAAGGTTAAATGTCGTTTACGCAGTTTGTGTGTTGCGTTAACTGACTAATTATTTTAATAAATTCAAAATTGAACATGATCCAAAAAAAAAATATTTTAGATTTGATGCCCTTTGGGAAAGAATTCGGATATTTGTCGATGCTTGATGTGTGCGAAGATTGCAACTCCCTTCCATTTAATAGGATATATCAGAGAACATGGTAATGCCTTTTCTTTCTCTGCAAAATGTTGCTGTTGGAATACAACGGATAGACAAAAGTAAATTAACGAGTACAGAGATGAGATTTCTGCGAAAAATACAAAACAAATCTAGAAGAGACATGAATAGAATAGGTATAGAGAGAACAACTGAATATCATGCCAATGGAGACAACCATAGAATAGGGACAATTCAGATACTTGAGACATATACAAAGAATGGAGCAAGACAGGCTAGTAAAGAGAATGTATGAAGCTAGAGAAATAGGAAAAAGAAAAAGAAGTAGACTAAGACGGAGTGAAAGGGAAAGATACCCTAAAATAGATAGAAGACTATGCAAATAAATCGGAAAAAAATACGAAGAAACATGATAGTATCCGAGTTCGACTCTCAAGCCTTATACTGAAAGGTAGATAAGCCCTTGTAAGTATGTTAAAAAAGACGATTTGGGATGTAACGAATGGTGTTGGTATGTTGAATGCTTGTCCAACATACCAAACACAGACTCCTTGTATGCGTTGCAAAATGCTAAAAAATTACTTAAGTCCTATAGGCGTGGTCACAAAAGATATGGTGTCATTTAGGAAAGAATGGATGCATTTGCTGGATTTTATGCTATGTCGAGTCTTTGCAAAGATCACAATTCATTTGGAACAGTATTCCCGAAAAGATGATTTAGATTTTTTGGGAGGCGGTCATAACGGTTCTGGTGTTCCTTTGAAGGTATACAGTTTATTTGGTGAATTGTGTTCTTGCATCTGCTACTATTTTTGATATTTCAGGAAACGTTACAATACCTCCTAGGTCTTCTAGATGCGGCCGTAGAAGCTGTGGTGTGTATTTGAAAAGAAGAAAAGGCTTGTTTGACACATAAGGTTCTATCAGCTGCTATGGTGAATCGTTGCAAAGAATACAGATTGCTAACGACAGCTTTCTTTCATGCTGAAGTGTGAAGTGGAAGCACTAGATGTAAAACAAACTGACACGGACTTCTCCATTCTCTGTATGATGTGGGTGTTTCATCGGTGCAATTATGGAGAAGAGGCTAAGGCTAATCTGAATTATATGTTAAACAGGTGTAGAAGTTATTGAGGAAAGAATCAAATTCGAAAGAAGTAACAAGGACTACGAGAACATCACTGAGACGGTAAAAGTAGATAACACATTACTCAATAAGTACATAGGATAACTAATAAAACAAATTTTTCTAGGCAAAACTCGACTTTACTCACTAACATAGTCTCCTTCAAGAGTGATACATTCTTTCCAACGCTTTCCTAACATGCGATGCCTTTTTTGTAGAACGATTTACCTTTGGCATCAAAATACCCTTTAGTTTCGGTAGTCACTTCTTCATTGGAGCCAAATCTCTTTCTTTGGAGCATTCCTTTTAGGTCTGCAAACAGGTAGTAGTCATTGGGAGCCAGATCCGGGGAATACGGTGGACAGGGAAGCAAGTCAAAGGCCAATTCGTGCAATTTTGCTGTTGTTGCGATGGACTTGTGACACGGTGCAAGACCACTTTTCTTTCTTGATTTAGGCTCGCTTTTTTGCAACTTGTTCCTTTAAACGCACCAATAATGCCATATAATATTAACTATATTCCCAGAAATCATATGAATTTGTCTATAATGGCGCCACCTATCGTTATCGTACGAACTTATTTAGTGGCGATGTGCTTATATAGCATGGATAGTTTCTGAATCATTTTCACCTCATATGTAGATTAATTATACGCTTCATCGAGCGGAAATCGTAAAATAAAAATCTTCTTATCCCTAGTTAAACTGATTATCTGATTAGATCTCTTTCGATGACAACGAAATTACAATTGGGAACGTTCTTAACTAATTGAACTGAAACATCCACTTATTTGTTGAACTTCACTCCGATCAAAATGATTTTTTCTTCTAGATAATCGTATGGGAAATGCACATTTTATCGAATCGGATTGATAAATCGGGAGCCAAATTCTATGTAATTCGAAACGATGAGCAGTTATGGTAAGTTAAGTAGCCAAATCTTTGGAAACGTCTGAAAGAATATGAGAGGAAATCTACAAAACGGAAACAACTTTTTTGGTTGTTTTGGAGCATTAAATCCAGAACCTTGGGATTGAAAAAGGTTTGAGCTATCTGGACTTGTTCCGACTAATTTCAAAATTAATATAATTCCCTTTGTTTTAATAACATCAAAACTGCGTTATTTATTTCCACGATTTCTCTTGCGACGTGACAAACCAGTTGATAATCATTTATGGGACGTAGGAAATTACGTGTGACAATCGTCAAGTTCATATATAATCAGGTAAGTTCCCAGAACGAATTTAACGGGCGAGTTCAACGATAATGTCATTGGAGTGACACACAATCGGCGAGATTATTATAGATATTATTAAGTGCAGCTCTTGTTCGCATAAGGTCCTTTCGTACGTCGAGGATCTAATGAATAAAGTGACCTTTAAACCGTATTATTAACGGTTGTCGTAAAGGGATCGCGTTTATAGGATCTGCATTAACGGTAAGTAATTTTCCGCGAATTTTATTACAGTAATTATCCCGACTAATAAATGAATGGATGTATGATATTAAAATCCCGACAATAAGATTTCGAGACAATATAACGGGTAACTCGCGTAATTACGGTGTAAATATCACGCATGCTCGTCGCTAGCCCCTCTTCTTGTCCTCGCCATCAAAATATTTTTTAAGCCAGAGAAATACCACGAGTATTATAAAAGGAAAAATTAGAAATATTCCGCGGTGAAATTATTCAAGTTTTTCTTTCGGGGCATACGCATCACGAAACTGACGAATTCCATTACGAATTCCTCGGACATAATAAAAGCGTTGCCGTCGCACCAGCTCACGACGATCTCGGCGCGTATATATTAAGATTTAACAAAGCTATTAAAATATTTCCCGAATGCACGTTGTATTTGATTGTGTGCGCGCCGCGACCGGAAATTCGAGGGAGGATTCCGAGAGCGTTTGAATTAGGAGGTTGTTTGCCCTAGTGCTAGCTCTAGCACTAATATAACGCAAATATTTACTGATCGTCTCCGTATGTCGGACGACTCTTGCACCAGCGGGAATTCTAACAAAATTTAGAGAGATAACGCTTCCGTATTGTGTGACTGAACGTGGGAGATTTCTACTTCTAGTATAAGGCTTAAGGGATGTCTCGTATATTGTAGACGTGTGGATTATTGCTTGAATGGAGAAGCATAAAGACATTAATTATCGCTAACAGGGATCATTATCTTATTATATTACACAGGAAACTTAGTTCTGAAAAATATTACGAACAATTATAGAGGGCGTTATGACAAAATTCTTATAAAAACTGCAGACAATTTCTGACAAATTTTCTTCAACAATTATAAAATTTACAAAATATTAATTCAAATTTCTCGTAATTATTTAAAAAATCATGAAAAAGAGCAATAATTCATTTCTTGGAGAATTTCCAAACAAATTCCTATTTATACCAACATTATAGAGAGAGGGCGTAATGACTTAATTCTTACTAACACTTGCAGGAAATTTCTGACACATTTTCCTACAAATTGAAAAGAAGAGCAAGAACTTAAGTCTTAGAAAGATTCCAGACAAAACTCCCCCAATTATTTAAAAATTGCAAAAAAGAGCAATAACTTAATTCTTATTCAACTATATATATCACGGGATCTAGATGACTACATGCAATTTATAGCTGGTCAATTCACGCACTTAATTAGGTGGTTTCGTAGAGAGTCATCTAAATTCTATGAATTAAAATTTATTTCTTGAAAAAAACCCAGACAAAATTTTCCTATTTTTATCAACAATGATAGAGGGTGTAATGAGTTCGTTCTTACAGAAATTATAGGTAATTTGGAACCTTTTCCAAAAATTTGTGAATAGCAGCAAAATCTAAATTCTTACAAAAATTGCTGATAAATTTCTTCCAGTGATTTAAATAATCATAAAAAGTGCAATAATTTCATTCTTGAAAAATCCAGACAAATGCATACTATTTTTACCAATAGTTATAAAGGCCGTAATGACTTAATTCTTAGAAAAAATTGCAGGTAATTTCCGACAAATTTTTCCAGAAATTGTAAAGAGCAACAATTTCAGTTTTAGAGAGACTCCAGACAAAATTCCTTCAATTATTTGAAAAATTACAAATAACAGTAGTAATTTAATTCTTAGTAAACTATTTACGAAAGCCAACATATTAATTCATGGAATCTAGATGGCTATCTACAAGCAATTTGTAGCTGGTCAATTTACGCACTTAACTAATTAGTAGACAGTCATCTATATTCTATGAATTAAAATTTAATTTTTGAAAAAATCCAGACAATATCGTCCTAACAATGATACAGGGTGTAATGATTTAATTCTTAAAGAAATTATAGGTAATTAGGATGAATTTTTCAAAGAATTATAAATAGCAGCAAAATCTGAATTTTTACAAAGATTTGCAACAAATTATTTCAAAAATCATAAAAAGTGCAATAAGTAAATTCTTGAAAAAATCCAGACAAATGCATACTACTTTTTACCTACAATTATAGAGGGTGTAATAACTTAATTCTTAGAAAAATTGCAGGTAATTTCCCACATTTTTTTCCAGAAATTGTAAAGAAGAAAAGAAAGACTCCAGACAAAATTCCACTTAATTATTTAAAAAATTAGCAAAAATTTCAATAATTTAATTCTTGGTAAACTATTTATGAACGCCAACATATTAATTCGAGGAATCTAGGTGACTCTACAAGCAATTTGTAGCTGACAAATTAACGCATTTAAGTACATAAGTAGGTTAAAATTTAATCCTTGAAAAAATCCAGACAAAATCCTCCTATTTTTATCAACAACGATACAGGGTGCAATGATTTAATTCTTCATTTAATTCAGAAATTATGGGCAATTCGGATTAATTTTATAAAAAATTATAAATAGCAGCAAAATCTGAATTCTTGCAAACACTGCTGACAAATTACTCCCAATTATTTCACAAGTCAAAAAAAAATGACTTAATTTTTGAAAAAAATCAGACAAATGTATATGTACTGTTTTTATCAATAATTATAGAGGGCGTAATGACTTAGTTTCTACAAAAAATTGCGGGTAGTTTTCGACTCATTTTTCCAGAAGTTATAAAGAAGAGCCTCAACTTAATTCTAAAGATTACTTAGATTACAGACAACTCTTTCTGAAGTATGTCAGAAATCGTAAAAAGGAGCAAGGAAATTTCTATTGATTCGTACAAATAATTATAGTAGAAAATAATAATTTAATCCCGAGACAAATTTCTAGTAATTTTGACAAGATTTACAAAGGCACGCAATAAATAATGCAATTCTCACGAAAGTACCAACTAAGTTCTGTAAAAATACAAAGACAAATTCTGACAAAATTCTTAATTAGTACTGTTACGTTCGATTTCTATTTTTATACCATTGCTGCTCTTGTTCTTGTGTCGACTTTTCTTATGACCCTCAAGTATTTTCCTGTTTTTGCTATTATTTCTGTTATTTCCTCTTCCTATCATCGGCATTATAGTTGCGTTTACTTGTAATCAACTGTATTCATCCCCTACTTTTTGTACTCTTTAGTGTTATAATTAGTTAGTGTTATAATTGTTATAACTGCTCGCGTCATAAGACTCTCTTGTACACCCTCTACAAGGCAAGATTATTATTTTACTTTGTAGATGAAAGTATTTTAAATACTTGCTTTCGTTAAAATAAAAAGAGAAAGCCTATTTTAGAAATCGATTGTATTTAGCAAATTACGGTATTATCGGCAATAGTAGTAATGGGTTTTGTCAGAAATTATATCTACTTACACAAATTAGATGTTGCAAGGTGAATTTATAATTTTAAATACGCTTGGATGAATTTAAATGTCTAATAGACTTCGCATAAATTGCATTCAATCAAATTTTGCTAATGATCGAAACATTTAAAGATATGTAATTTATCCAATTTAGAAAATTTATATTTTACATTGGGAAAAACTTTTGTGATTTTTTCATCCGGGAGGGCGGAATCAGGACCTCTAACGCTTGAAACGTTCTCACAAATATTTTTGAAGATATGCAATTCGTTTAATTTAAAAAATGGCGATCTTAAACTAAGATATAAAACTAAATGTCCTTGGGCTGCCTAGGTACTGGGAATATCGCTGGAGTTAATTGATAAAACATTGCAAAGAAGTCCTCACTAAACTGGTATGGGGCAACATCGCGTCGTCAATCTGGCGGCTAGAACATCAAGACAATAAAGGCAATCTAATTGCCGATGAACTATTTAAGGAAGGTTTTAAGGACACTTCCTAGGACCCGAACCTGTATGCGGGAATATCGAAAGATTCTGCCAGACCGGAAATCCGGCTTTCGTTAGAAAGAGAGTATTCAAAGAAGTGGAAATTGACTGAAGTCCAATTCCACAGTAAAGCACTGGTCGGTACGCTAGATATAAAATTCTCAGCTAACCTAATCAGAAGAAGGAACCAATATATAAGAACCATTGCCGGTCTAGTAATCGGACATTGTCCCTTGAAAAAGCATCTAAGCAACATGGGAATAGAGTGCGAACCGCAGTGCAGAAGATGTGAACTACAAGAGGAAACAAGCACGCATATTATCTGTGCCTGTGAGGAACTAAAGGAAGGTAGGCGGTAGCATTTCGATAAGATCCATTGGAACCCATGATAACACTCAGACTTCCATTGAGGAAGATTGAGCAAGTCTTTGTGGAGGATACGGGGAACAATATAAGTGCCTGGTCTATTGATGCCCAACACTAAAGGAGTGAATGAATCGCTGGGGTTATTTCACAAAAACATTGAGACAATATCAACATCATGCCCTCTGACAATAAGAAATCAAAATCATTTTGTAACAAAAATTCTGCATTTAGTTTTTCGACATAAAGGGCGAGTGAGGCTGTAGTTATGTTGCACAATAGGTTTTGGTCAGCCTCCAAATCGATTCGATGTAATATCATTTCAGGAAAAAAAGAGCCTTTAGTTGCAAGGATGTGATGATGCATGATGATTTAGTTTATCATTCTCTACATTATTGGATTTTTAAAATTATTTCAATCATCCCATTACAAGTTTAGCGTCAATCTATTAATTCCATACTCCAATTATGTATCAGCAACACTTATCTCCAAAATGTTTTGAAAATTCCACATTGGTAATAAATTTTGCAACGTACTAGACCGCAGTTGAATAAAATATGGTGCCTTTACGTGATTTGAATTAAAATGCCTAAAATTTATGCCTATCATATAATGTTTTTATATTAATATTTAATAACTATTGAAATATGCAATATTTAAAAATAGGTTAGAATCGCGTAGCCTCCATACAAGCAAACTAAATTTATTTATTTTAAATGAAAATTACTAATTTAATTTGTATTCACGGCAATGCTTCTACTCATCGATATGGAACGAAATTCTACGTGTTCAATATGTATTCGGCCTGCCATGTTTCCCACGAAAGTAATAAAGCGAGTGCGATGATATTTGATAGGGAGTTGTACAGTACCCTCGTGTGCTTGTGTGTAAAATATCCCGTGCACAGCTCGTGATCTGCGGGAGTGGTAAATGAGTGCGGTAGTGTGCTGGTAGCTCGTCGTGTTTACAAATTTCAGGAAGTGAGGGAACGATTGGAGCAACGCTACTGCACCAAATTTTGTCAGGAGCTTGGTAATACTCAACCAGACACCATTCGGAAGATTCAGCAAGCTTTCGACAACGATGCCGTGGGTACTACACAAATCAAGGACTAGTACAATCGGTTCAAAGATGGCCGCACGACGGTCGATAGTCACCGTCACGTTCTGGCAAACCATCAACTAGCTGAAACAACGAAATCATTCAGAAGGTTAACACCTTGGTCCTGCAGGATGTCGTATCACTATTAGAGAATTGTTAAACGAGGTTGGGATAAAGCATCGGTTTCGTGCATGCTATTGTGAATGATGATTTGGACCTCCGGAGAGTGCAGCAAAAGGATCTGCCGGACGCGGCAAATAATGAACTTAATGAAGACTGTTATCACTGGTGATGAGTTGTGGGTCTATGGCTATGACCCTGAGACAAAGGTACAGTCCTCCCAATGGAAACATCCAATATCTCCGAGGTCAAAGAAAGCACGGCAAGGTCGCAGCAATGTGAAAGCGATGTTGACAGCTTTCATCGACCATCATGGAATGGACCATTAACAAGGAGTACTACCAGCAAGTCCTCCGTCGTATTCGTAATGCCGTTCGGCGCAAGCGACCGAATATGGGGTTAGTGGGATAATAGCAGCTGCATCATTAAAACGCCCCGCGGCATTCCTCTCATCTGATTCAGACTTTCTCGACCAAACACAGCATCCCAGTTGTTCGTCAGCCTCCGTTGAGAGGGAAAAGATTGGACACTCGGGACAACATCATGCGGAGTGCGATGGAGCAGCTGAACCGCATTCCAAAAGCGGCCTTCCAAGAATGGATCCAACAGTGGAAATAACGCTGGGAGTGTTTACGATCCCAAACCAGAGTATTTTGAAGGCTTTCATATCTATAAGTGAACAGTTCGATTCTTCCCCGGCCAAACGTCTGAAACGTTTTGAACACACCTCGTATAAGTGAGGTTGCAAAATTGCGGCGTAATGTCCTTATCATTTTCAAACGCATTTGATAGAATTTGCGACGAAGATTGTGTTTACAATAAAATCATATAAACTGGACGGATGACAGGAAGAAATTCATTTATATGCGTCAAAATATTCGAATCCCTTCCGTTTTTAATACGGTTCCCATTTAAAAATATTTCCATCTTCCGGCCTAAATGAGCCCCACCAAGCGATCAATCAAACGTTTCATAACGTAATGTCCTGAATATGCATTGAAGCAATAAAGAGAAACGTCAAAAACCGAGGACGTATGTCGTCGCTTATCGCGATAAAAATCAAGGAACCATTAGAGAGAAGCGGAACGAACCTCGAATGAAAAATAGACACGCTATTACAATCTTTTTATACTGCCAGTTATCATTCGCCCGACAGAGATAAATGTTATTGTTTATAGTCGAACAAAAAAGCACAACATGCGCGCGCGGCCGTCGGGTCCGCGGAAAAATCGATACGTTTAAATTTCCCGGCAGTCCGGATTCCTCCGGAGTTATTGCCACGTGAGAACGGATAAAAATGCCGGTACATCTGCCCCCTCCCATTAATTAGCGAGGAACGTAGGTAAGACGAGAGGTAATTGTTCACTTGTTAGCTTTTAGAAAATTGCAGAGATTAACGATAAAAATAGGAACACAACCGGACTAGATTATTCCGGGCGTGTAAGACGTCTGGGTCGACATCTGCCAAGCGAAAGCTGCAACTGCTCGCCCTCCTTCCTATCATCAACGATCCGGTTTAGAGCGGCGGGTAGTGCCATCTGTGCCCATGAAACTAATGTGGGGATCGTTTATTTTCATAGAAGTCCGGTCGGTTATTATCTTCTCCGGCGGATAAAGAGGTGGACGTTAATTGGTTGGTGTATACCTGTAGGATTCGAGAGAAAAGTCCTTTTTGATATGCTTCGGAGGATCTGCGTTAATTGGTTTTATAGAATAAAGTTTACTTTGGACGGTTACTGCGCTATTGTTTTCCCTAAATTACATGTCGTTCAATTCTTGGATAAAATAAATTAAAATAATTTCAAAATGGAGCGAATTGCAAAAAATATTTTATCATTATTGCGAGAATATACACAGGACAGATTAAATAAAACTACCTATTATTCCAAATATATAAAACAAATAAAATTACGCTTACCATATCTTTCCAAAATAATTTCAGATACGTGTTTCGGCCACTAAGTTTCCATCCTTAGTGGAAAACTGAGGGAAATTAAGTATCACCAGAGATCTCCGGCCCACACCCAAAACGAACACCACGCAACGAGCACTGCACAACTTTAAAGAATTGCACAACTCGAAACCACCGCACAATGAACTTACACACTGAACACACGAGCAACACTGGTGACACTGGTCTCTTATTAACAGTGTTTTAGTGTGTTTTGCTCCTGTGTTCATTGTGCACTGACTTAGTTGCACAGTCCTCGTTGCGTGATGTTTGTGTTCCTGTGTCCCTGGTAATATTTAATTACGCAAGTTTTCCACTGAGGATGGCACACACTGATTGAAGAAAATGGATAGTTTTAACACCAAGCATTTCCCAATACATAAATTTTCAAAAAACGGGAAATGCACGTGAAGGAAACAAGCGCTTAGCCTTGGTAAAGGAATTCGAAGAACAAGAAAGCAAAAAATATACGTCAAAATCGTCGGAGCTTGACTTCCTATCCGGTAAACAAGGCGCCTGACGTAGAAAGGACACGAATTTATGATTTTTTATTCAACATATACATATATAAGTACCCTTGGACATCGAAGATTTCAATCCGGTACAGAAAATCCTCATCGATATATATGCTTTTTTAACTAATCTTTGCTACTATGCCTTTTTTGATGCCTAGGTTTCTGTCAATCTACGCCATTTCTTTTTAAAGATTTTCCTGCTTTGCTCTCCGTTTGAAGTTTCTGTCGACTCCCTTTTTCTATTTTTGCGACTTGTTCGCAACATTTCTTATAATTTAATTTTGACTTTATTCTTTCAAAGCGTTTAGTTTTATTGTTTTTCTTCCATAAATCCTCCTCATCATCTTATGACCCGTTCTGTCGCCAATTTTCACAAAATGCACCAAAATCTTCCAGAAAAATTGGTATATTTGGTTATTCCTTAGCTATTCTATGAAGAAAAGACCACGAAATATTGTGTTTGCAGTGAAAGTACTTCTAGTTTCTTATGCTTCAAAATCTTCCTGAATCGTAGATATGCCCAGCTAACGTTTTTTGAATGAACTGCGCCGCGAGGTTGACTGTTTTCCATTAACAACATCTCCGATGGCCGTGTGTCTGGAACGCAGGCATGCTCACTTTCCTTTTACTGTCATTTTTCTATAGACACTCCGTGGACAATTTCAGTGTGACATTTCCGATTTTTCTTTAATAATGGGTTAATAAGATCCATTAGTGTTGTGCCAACAAAACCTTGCTGGGGCCAGATTATGCTCAGCTGTCTCTTCGCGTTTTTATAACTACACTTCACAGTAAATTTATTGCGAATTCGGAAGTTTGGACAAAAATTATTTCTGATTCCTAACTTTTATGAAGACACATCACGCGTAAATTTACGATTTGGCACCAATAATACCTCTGGTTCCTCCTATTTACGAATATAAACCGTCCTGAAATATAGGTATCAGTGCTCAGTCTTTACTCTTGTTAGAAACAACCTGATGATATATACGTTTAATTCTTTAGAATCATAAATCAACATCTTCCTGAAACTTGAACACGCTCATCTATCTCTTTCCGTTTCCATAAAGAAAGTTCATAAGTAATTATACTGCAAAATCACAACTTCGCAATAAAATTTCTGTCATACATAAAAACATTACTAAAACTTGCCATGCTCATCTATCTATAGGTCATTAGAAGGAACTTTATGAGCAATTTCACGACCTAATTACTGATTACTTAGAAACACACATCGAAACACCCGTATCTTACCTTTCTTTGGAGGAACTTCACAAATAATTTCGAGGGATAAATTCATAGTTCTACATCGCTAACACTTTTGGTTGCTTAGTCTTATGAATCGAAACCTTTCCCAAACTTATGGGCAATACATATGTGGTGTTCGTGTCTTTGACGCAACAAATGATATTGATAGTACAATCTTTCTCTGGTTTTCTCATGCATAATTACTGCATCAAAGTTTAGCTGTCCGTGCTTTAAGATATACGATAATTTGGAGAGTGAAAAGTCGATATCAAGGACTGACAAGCAGCAAAAGGCTAAAGAAGTTTCTATCATTGATAGTGAGAGTAAAAGCCTGCAAGGATATTAAAGACTTGAAGGACAATTAATTCCTGAAATTCAAGTTTACTTCCAATTTTTTCGATCAATTGAGGTCTGCACATTAATTTTTCTTTGAAGTTGTTCATCAACAGTATTTCTGCTTAAAGAATAATACGAGACTATTTAATAAACAAAAAACGATAATTAAGACAGTTATCAGAATTTAGCAGTTAGGACAATATATAATCTGTTTATTGGTATCAATTTGAAGGTTACCAACCGCTCTTATTTCAAATAGTTGACAATACACTGCAAACATTAGTCGTTTTGGTAACCTACAAATCTACGATTGATTGTCAACGCGTAGCTGCCGTATCAATATTGAAGGAACGTTAGTGTTGATTGTGAAGTTGCCAAGTATAACCCTTTATGATCGCCTTTAACTAAGTTTTACCAGCAACGCTTCCTTTCCCGTATGTTCGCTCTTCACTGAGGATGATTACTTGTTGGTCGAAATAAGCATTTGGAGTTTTCCATAATGTGCTAAGGGCAAGAGTTCATTTATTTCAGTTCTTAACTGCAAATTCCTACCTTTATGTTATGAAGTTATCATCCTCAGGATGAAAGATACTAAAGACAAGAAACGCTACTACTCAATCTTGG
Organism: Chrysina gloriosa; assembly: GCA_038088585.1. NCBI lineage: Eukaryota > Metazoa > Arthropoda > Insecta > Coleoptera > Scarabaeidae > Chrysina > Chrysina gloriosa. The sequence goes on along the minus strand of CM076093.1, from coordinate 18,911,149 downwards.
CTAACGCAGTTTTAGTAAGAGAGATGAAGAGAAATAGTGAAGAGCTACGTTTAATTGAATTACATGGGTATCGTTCTTCTTCCTTTATGTTTTCTTCATTGAAGATGACAACTTCGTTGTGGAATTGGTGTGGTAAAGGTAAGGACAATTTTATCAGAGCTCATTCGAAACCACAGATATTGCAATATCTTCTAAATCAACGTCTTCTGTAGACTTTTTTTTTGTATAAAAGATATAAAAGATAAAGTTACCCCTATCACATCTTTCGGAAATAAATCCGGATACGCATTTCGGCAACTAAGTTGCCATCCTTAGTGGAAAACACCAAAACACTGTTGACATTTAGTGTCAACAGTGTTTTGCGCAGGCGTTCAGTGTGTGATGTTTATTGTGCAGTGCTCGTTGTGTGGTGTTCGTCTTGGGCGTTAACCGTATATCGCTAGTGGTACTGAATTCCCCGAGTTTTCCACTGAGGACGGTAACTTAGTTGTCGAAATACGTATCTGGATATATTTCCGAAATGTGTGGTAAGGGTGATTTTATTTATTTATTTATATATTATTTTAAGCAGAGTCTCCTTATTCTTATTTGTACAAAAGATTACAAATCAATTTCAAAAACTTTTGCCCGAATATAATTCGACTAGAAATTGGTCGTACACATACATATGTATATACGTCAAGATTTCATTTCAAACTCCCTCGGCTTCATATTGCAAAATCTTAACGACTTACAAGACGGCGGCACACGTCTTGTAAACGCGCGCGGGTAATAAATAGACGTATATTAAGGCATTTGTTCTGCGCTACATGGTTTTGCGAAATCGACCTATTCAGATTAACAATCGGGCGCACAACAAGCCGTACACACTTCGGTAATTATTGCGAACAAAACGAAAACCGGCTCCCACGCGAAGAATAGAGCAGTTCTTTGTCTCCGGTCTCTTTCCGGGTATCCCACGTGGCCACTTCATTAACCGCTTTCTACTAGTGGTCGCGTACGACGAATCGAGAAAGAGGTCGTGCAGGATTGTAGGATTAGCGATTTTAAATGAGAATCGCAGCGGAATTAAATCTTTTGTACAATTGTGATTAGGAAGAGAATACTAATGTCAATTGACAAAGTCATCTTTGGATTGCAAGCATCACTATGAAAGAAAGAAATTAAACAAGTATTGAGTAATGCGTGGTACAGTAAGAATATGTCTGAAAGGGAAAACATTGAGAGATTGAGGGAGCTGAAGTAACAGCAGTGTCAGCAATGCTTATGGCACTGAATCCTGGATTCTAATAAGAAAGATACAATTCATATAGAGGAAACAGTATCTAAGTGGAATCCCGAGGGATTTAGCCCTCAGCCACTTTTAGTGCACTGTACAAGAAATTCAAGTCTACATCTAAAAGTCGTTTGCGGCATTTACGTTCTCACTACAGCCCATGAAGGGCCATTAGATTCGATTGAGCATGGATTACCAATTTTTCAGGTGAACGGCTACAAAATTATAGGTATCGTGGCCAAGTACTCCTCAGGCACACATAATCTCAGGATATTAATAATATGTAGCTATTTTCACAATTCGAGTACACATTAAGTAGGAAAAAGCCGCCTCGATATTATGGCGGCTGTGGGGATCGAACTCATGACTAAGGTTCGACAAACGCGTGCTACGGCAGAAGCGCTGAGAGGGGATTTAGGGCAATGCGAAGCCAGCTTAGTCGATAGCCGTGGAAGTAAACGGTCGTTCGATTAGTATTTCGTCGCAGTGGATATAAAGACGTCAATAGAAGGTAAGAATATATTATTTTTTAATAATACTGAACATCTCACGTATCTACCTTTGCGCGATACGCGCCTTACGCCTCTAACGTTGCACTCATTTGTCGAACTTTAGTCAAGACCTCCGAGATTGTACTCCGGTACTGCATCAACTGAGCTACTACGGACTCAGGGAATTTTACGTCGGGTGCCACGAAGGCTCACTTTGGATCAAAACCGCGTTCGAATGAAGATTTTCAAGACCCTATTGGAGCCATTTAAATGAAACGAGAAGGGTTTTTGGATCGATTCCTGTTAATGAAATTACGATTCAGCACTACACTCCTGAGACGAAGGAGCAGTTGAAGCAATGGATTGCAAAAAGCGAACCCGCTCCAAAGAAGGCGAAGAAAGTTTCATCGACCGGGAAGGTAATGGCGTCTACTCTTTGAGGTAGTCGTAGTCATTGTGTTCATCGACCATCTTGGGGAAGTAGTAAAACTATAACGGGGACGAACCACGCAGAATTACTTGACCAACTGAAGACAAATTGTAAAAATCGGCTGCATTTGGACAAGAAAAAGTTGTTCCATCGCACCGTCTCACACTTCTGGAGTCGCCATGGTCAAAAATCACGAGTGTCAGTTCGAATTGATTGAGCACCAGATCTAGCCCCGAGTGATTATTTTCTGTATCCTAAGCTCAAAGCTTGGCTCAGAAGACAGGAATTTTCTTGGAATAAGGAGATCATACAATCCGTAAATGCGTACTTTGCAGAGTAAGACGCCAATTACTATTTGGATGGGTTCAAGCGGTTGGGGTATGGCTGTATTGAAATGCATCAATTTAGAAGGAGATCATGTCAAAAATAAAACCGGAAAAAAGTTTCTGTCAGGCACAAAACCTCGTATGCATCTGCTGACGCATCCTTAGAATACAGAAACCGCTTGTTACGCCTTTACAATTATTGGCCAAAACGAAATCTGGAGACTGGCAGATTGTACAGGTTTGTGTTAAACAAAAACTCTGACCCTCCTAGGCACAAATCCCATTTTCTTTATTTTTGTCGCAACTGCCATATTTGCTTTTAAATCGTATTTCATATTTATTTTAGATCTTCTCGACCACAAATGATGTAGTTCACATGAAACGGTCTACCACGAACCAGTATTTCAAAAGGTTATTTGGTTAACTCATTTTCTCTTTTCCAATTATCTGCGAGTCATCGTCGGTTTGTCTGTATACAATATTATTAAATTACAAACCGTGGACGCATTGCAACGCAGGACTTTACTTCTCTTTTGTTCTGTAAGCAAATATGAGGAGCAGAATTTACTACATACGTGTCCTCTATTTGTTGACCGTACATGAGCGTATACAAAGGAAACGCCGCACATGTGTGATATGTAAATCGCGTTTGGGCGCACTTACTCACGTTGCGGCCGATTTTTTCCAGCGGTCGTGTCGCTTCCCGCCTTTGTCCACTCGACGCAAAACCGAACGGGTTGGAAGTACTATGACCAACGGACGGGAACGGGTACCGTCAGACGCGTTCGTCGCGGGAACGTAGGGCAAGAAGTTTCGTGCGGCGTGAACACGGTAGAGACGGAAATTTATCATTTACGTAATAACCAGTTAATTAACCGTCTCGGATTAAGTTTGAATGACGATGGTTATCAACTAGCGGGTCCGTAATTTCGTTGGAAATTGCATAATTCGCCTTCTACTAGCCGTTTCTGACGGCGAACCGGAGTGACTCAATTATACCGTTTGACGGCGCGACGCGTAAAGTTGCGGAAATGCTGCAGCATTTCGTTTTTCAAATATATTGCCAGAAATACATTTCATAATAAATTTGATTGTTCAGGAACTTGAAGCTGAATAAATTATCTCTTACCCTCTTACCACTCCGATTTGGGGAAAACCTAAATACGTGTTTTGGCAACAAAATTGTTATCCTCAAAGGATAAAACACCAGCAAAAGGAATAGCTTTCATGAAACGCATATCTGTTTGGAAACTAAATTGTCATCATCATCGAAGAAGTTTACGGGATTTACGTCTCCTATAATTATGAGATCACCCCCTACTTGGTGCGGGTTCCAACTCGCTGAGATAAGTACTGGCACTAGGGGGATACATTTAATACATTCATACATTATTTCGGTTAATGGAACTAACAAGACCCTCCACATACACACAGTAGTTAACAAAAGTAGAAGCTGCGTCCAATGGGACTCCACACCAACATTGCATTGCTACTTCCAGAAATATCTTCAACGATGGGCCCAAAAGGCTTGTTAAAGCTATAATACAATAATTATGAAATCATTCAGCTACTTAGTAAGACCACTCCTTGGCCCTTAGTGTACCATTTAAGGTTTTTACATTTTGCCTATTGATATGAAGCCTCCACATAGTGCTTGACGAAAAACATGCAATTCGTATCCTATTTGGTTGGAAAAGAAGTCTGAATTTAACGACTGCAACGTGAAAAGGCGGCCGTAAACCAACGGACGATACCAAATTGGTGCAAGCACTTTTCTGGTGGAAATGTGAGTTTAGAAAGTAAGTCACATTTAGGTCCAACATTGAACTCGAATGAAGATGCTGTATTTGTGCCATTTGAAGCGCAATTTTACGACGATAATGTCAAATTTTCAAAAACGTTACACAATTTACTAGATCAGGATTCCTGCGGTTTCTAATAATAAGATCTGATCAAATTGATTTACGGAAATGAACTAGTTACTGCCCCAAAAGAAAAAGATAAAAATTCTCAGATAATTGTCCGAAATGCTCCATTGACGATCAATTTGGGAGTTGGATTACGGCTTTAGGCCCACCATCCATCTTGAATGAAGAAGCACTTGTTATACTTAGTGATCGTAAATCTTCAAAGAGGTTAGGGACTTGAAAAGGTACTATTGTTCCAGGCCATATCTTTAATTGACATGAATTAATTGGTGATGACACCCAAAGGTAGCTAGAAATTTTGCGAATAATTACTTTAATGCCTCAATGATGATGGTTTGTAGAGCTGGATTACGGCTTTAGATCGACCACCTATCTCTAATGAAAAATTTCTACTTGAGTTCCATTTCAGGAGCAACCCTACGCAAGTAATTGCCAATTTTCAAAGACGTTAGGGGCTTGAAACGATACTATTGCTCCAGATCTCAACCTATCTGGTTTCTACAGTAAGGTTTTGTAATCGGTGATTACAATCAGAGGCAGATAGGAATCTGCAAATGATTGCTTGAGTGTCTTATTGATGAAGGCTTGAGGTTGGATTGCGATTTCACGTCGACTACTTCTGGAATGAAGAAGTTGAACATGTTCTATTTGAGAAGCTATCGTTAGAGGCTTGAAAAGATACTATTGATCCAGACCTGAATCTTTCTGCTTTCTACAGTAAGCTTCTTGAAATGATGATTATACTTAAAGGCATGCAGGAATTTGTAAATTAGTGTTGCAATGACTCATTGATTATAGTTTTTAGACTTGCGTGGAAGCTCTTAGTCCATTAGACCATTCATCTTGGTTCAAGAATTTGGATGTATTATTTGAGAAAAAAAAAGTGTTAATAATCGCTAGTTTGTAAAGATGTTACAGCCTTGGATACACAGTACATACTGTACAACACCTGAATCTTTGTGATTTTTGCAGAAAAACTCTTCGAACTGATCCACATAATTTAACCAAAGATGACATTTAAATGAGATGAGAAATGTGCAGATAATTGTTTGAGTGTTTCACTGATGACGATTCCGGGGTTGGATAGTGTCTTCAAATAAGATGGATTTGGTTTGTCTATTCTGATCATTTAAGAACGATCAAAATACCATGGGAGCAGCAATATAAGAGCTTAACGAATAGAGAGACGAAGAGTTTGGAGTTAGCATCTATTGAAACTTCATATCCAGATTCAAGGGGAAACCAACACAATCATTTCCGAATAAAAATTATGTGGGGCCTATGGTGAGATATTCGACGGTTCAGACACGGAATACAACAGGGAGAGATAATATCCTCAAAATCGCCCACTTTAGCCGTAGAGAATGTTTCAATCTGTAAATTGGGATCAAATTAGAATGAATACAAATGGTAAATATCCCAATAACTTCTTAATCGCAGATGATACCACTAGAAACTTTGAAGATGTACAAACAGTGATCACACAATTGGCAGATGCGTAAGAAAGAATACGTAAAAGACAAGGTACTGACAAACAACAGAGATAATCAATATTAACAGCCACACCTTGGATACAGCCCCCTCTCTTTCCGGTGGTATTACAACCCACTATTCAGCCTTAACCTCTTGTAATATACGCCTCTAATGGTCTTAGTGCCTGGCCTGGCTCCTGCCAATTCCTAATTCCCAAGTCCGCAATTCTTCTGAACGGTATCCCTCCATCGCGTTCTAGGTCTTCTTCCGGTCCCACTTCCCGCCATACCACCTTTCACAAACCTTGAGGATACCTGGTCTTTTGGCATGCTTTCAACATCTTCAGCCCGCCTTAGTCGCTGTCTCATCAGAAACTCATTATCCATCAATATGCATGTTTATACATCTCATGCTTCAACTCGTGGTTATACTTCATGCTCCATGAATCGTTCTCTCTCACTGGTCCATATACTTTCCTTAGCATTCTTCTCTGAAAGATGGCTGACACCTCTTCAGTTTCCCGTGTGACGGTATTTATAAGCCTGATCAGTGTTATATACATATTAATTCTACTGTCTCACTGTATCAGCCCGGACCTCAAGATATGGCTTGCCAAGTAAAGAGTTCCGTTGCCCTCCATCGTTCTGCTACTCTTGCCTCGAAACTCTTGTGTTATGTACATTGCTTGTGTTTAGGTTGCTCCCCAAGTATATGAAGTCGTGCATCACATATATTTTGTCATCAACCACTCTCCAGTTCTGTTCCAACCTTGATTTTGTTCTTATGTTTATTGTCTTGGTTTTGTTTATATCAGTTTTTAATTCGATTTCCTCGACTCCTGTTTTAACTCATCATGGCCCCTTCTCCCAGTACTTTTTGAGGCACTTTTGAGCACATCTAAGTTTCTTAAGTCTATATCTGTTTAGGATGATTCCACTACAGTGTATGTTCATATATCTGACTATTGTCCAGAGCTATATTAAAATACAAGAGTTTGGTCATTTCCATGCCCCAAACTATTTTTAATTCTGGATTCATCGGTCGTGTGTTGTTGAACTTTGACTATTCTTTTGGATACAAAGACAGAAAACATTTGTAGGATAAATTGTAGAACTAAAAAGGAAAACTAGACAGTCGAAATAACCTGAAGAATAAGGATAAGATTGGCAGAACTTTTTGGAAGAACTAAACTGGATGGAGCTCATGGCTCTGCGGTGTTCGGAGAAAACCTGGAGCGACGGAAGAAATTCTATCGGGGGTGATTTCTGCCTAGAATGACCATCTGATCATTATTTTGATGAAGTATAACTTCTACTTTATCTAGTGTACAACTTTTCTTCCACAGTGTCGATGAAATCAAAGCAAGGTACCAAATTTTTTCCCTACTCAATCAATACATTGTTATGGTGTCCGAGCATTGCATTTTTCTTCGCGCTCATGTCATATTTTACTATAATTTACGGTACCGTAAACAAGCTAAAGCTTACTTCTAAATTTATCTTATTAATGTCTACCGATCCATCACCTACTTATATCCCCCTGTTCGACCAAAACAGACGGTTTCTATTTTCCTCTACTTAAGCTCGGCGAGCGTCGAAATTAAACGAAAAATTTTATTACCCACCGTTCGGGTAATAAATCGCTTCATAAAAAATTAATTTATGACCTTTATTTCGACCGTAAAATTTTTTAATTGTTAGTATTGTCGCCGTTCTTACGTCTTGCGTGAAGTAAGTAATCGCCGCGATACTCGACTTCGCGGTCGGCTTCACTTCCTAAAAGAAAAACGAATAAATTACTAGCCAGCTTATTGATTTTTCGCGATATTAATACATCGTAGGTACGTACGTGACGGTCCGGAATTCGTTCATGTTTTCCAACAAGAAACGATGGAAAATCGATCGACGTGTGTTTAATTCGTTCTTTTACAATTTCGATGCGTTAGTGTTATGCACGCCGCCGCGCGTGTCGTTAATGGAACTTATAAATATTTATTCGTAACGTATTTTGGTGTATTTTTAGGGCGATTTCATTTAAATATTTACACACACCGGAAATTAATATCGAATTTATTCACGTAGTTCAAGGAACCCCGTCACATGTTCGACATGATTCTATAATACAGAAGGACAGTTAATTAGTCTTGTGTTTTAATGGTTGCTTTTACTTCCAGACTATTCCGATTCCTATAGTAAGACCTTTTTCTAGAAAACAGCACATGTCCCTTTAATAAACAATTTTATTATGCCTCATCATTTATACAGAAGTACGTTGTCCTTGGGGGAAGGTCGTGGAAGTCAGCAGATTTGTAACTTATGAAAGCAAATTTACTTATTAATGGGATTCTCCATTGAGGATGACTTCATCTTCATTCTTCACCTTCTTTTATACCATTTAGTGTCAAGGGAATTACAACGTATATGCTATGCGGTATTATGTATCCTATTTGAATGCCTTAATTTTGTCAAACACTTTTAAGGAAAATGGAGTAGAATTGTGCTGAAATATTGCATAATATTTATATTTTAAAGTAAATATTCCTATAAGGCAATTGTTTTTCATTGATCTGGGTGTTGTCTTCAAATTTTGGACAAAAATAAGTGTGGTTAAATTGCGAGCTTTTCTCAAATTTAACTGACACAAGAAAAATGTGTGTGGCCTTAATCCTGAATTAGACATTATACTGAGAAAGGCTCGTAGAAATCATATCTAGGCGAAATTAGCACTGAAAGGCATGTTAGCGCCCTTCAGAGATATTTTTGTTTTGGTCTCCACAGACCATACCGGATCAAAAGTTTTTCAGAAATGGCACCCGATGACGGATGGCTACAGAAGGAATGAAAATAGGCTCCCTAGCGAAGTAATGGAATCGATACCTGAAGAAGGAAAGAAGAGGAGAAACTGTAAGAAAAATGTGAGTCAAGGAATTACAAGAAATGCACAAAACGAAACAAGAAAGAATGGCGATTAAGGATGTAGGGGTATACTAAATTTGTTAGATCCAACGTGTTCCTAGAAATATCAGGAGGTTCGCTTCCTAAATGCATTTAGATACATCTTTAGGGTTTCATCCCTAATGTTTGTGCTAAACTAAACAATTTTGAATAATACATTCTTTTCTTATCGTTGTTAGTTTTCTCTTCAGAGTGCAGAAAGCAGGAATTTCAGAGTATGTACATACATGAGGTAGGAGTCGGAATCTTCGCTCGGCACTCGACAGACGCTTTCCCTAGCACAAACTAAACAATTTTGAATAATAAATTCTTCTCGTATCGTTGTTAGTTTTATCTGCTAAAGGCAAGAATTTCCAGCACCAGCACAGCCTACCATATAAGGATAGTGCGTAACAAACACGATTGTATGAACGGCAAAATTATATTAAGGCTATGAGATACTTTCTTCCAAGATCGCATAAACTTAATTTTTTTATTATTGCTAAAACTATCTTAAAAGCGGTTTATCTTAATCTTCAAAAATAGTGGCTTTTACAACGTTAACAGCTTCTACGGCTTTAATCTTTTTTCCATAATAAGTGAAGAACCAGCAGGTTTACAGGTCCGAAATGTTAAATTCCGTCCATTTGATACGATAGCTATGGCTCATCGAAAAGCTAGTTCGTAAATAAAGAATAGAAAAGTAGAACATCTACATAACTCTCCAATGAAAGATCAACACTGAGGTCCATTTGTTAGACAACACTCACAGAAAGTTCTGCATGGGCTGCACTGCAGGACTACATTACATATGCCAATAATTGTCACGGAGGATTTGTAATTGTAACTCCCCAAGAATTTTTGAAAATAGTTTTTTATTCATTGTCAATCCCTTGGTTGCTGTTAAATTTAATCCAAATTAAGGAATAGAAAAAGACCATGAGCTCAACGTCATTTTAAGACTTAAAGAAAGCAACGATAGCAAAGGAATTTCTAAAAATGCTCTTTGGACAAGTCTTAACTACCGTATCCATTGTATGCCATTCTTGACTTATTATTAAGGTTTGATAAAAGAATGGATGACGCGTTATCATTAAGAAGTGTAAACCGGTCTATGTCTCCACTTACGTGCAAGGCGCGATAGTAAAATTCGGAGAAGTAAGGGCCCCAGTCCGGTTTACATTACTGAATGATGACACATCATCCACTCTTTTATCAAACCTTATTTATTATTGACAAAAATTTAACCTGTCCGAACTCTTGAAATTGTAAACAAAATTATTATTTATTTTATACACATACATCTTTCGGAGGTGAGATTACAGCTTTCAAAATAGTTCACGAATCAACCCAAAAACAAACTTTAGGCGATCTTCAAAATAAGTAGGGGACATTGGGGAGTTGTAAGACATTGGGAGTTGTGAGACAGCACACACTTTCATTTTTGCATGAAAATACAATATGCTAATAACTATGCGCCCATTTAGAATATATACGATTTGAGGAGTTCTGAGACAACAGATTTGGGGAGTTCTAAGACAACAGATTTGGGGAGTTGTAAGACACTATTTTTTAACGTTTTTACGCATCTTTTATCTTCATTGGATTCTGAAGACGAAGACTTCTGCATTATCTGCAAAGGTGTAATGCCGAAAAAGTTGAACAGAAACACCTCTACTTATTGCAATGTGTGCGATCGAGCTGTGTACTTGAAGTGTGCCAATTTACAAGCTGAATATTATGCACTGTTCACTGCGAATCAGATTAATTGTATTGCATTTTCATAAGATTTTTTCATTAAAATTGTCTCATGTTTCTTATTTTCCATCATGAATAAAAAAAATACCAAAATACGTCATTTTTATTGATTTCAAGTAGTGTCTCACGACTCCCCAAACTTTTTAACATTCGAAAAATGAATGTTTTTTTCGTGTAATTTAAATGTTACAAAAATTATTATTTTCGAAGAAAAATTTTGCCAATAGCTGCCATTAGTGTCGAAATAAAGTTTAAAGCTTTCAGATATGCAAAATATTGTGATTTTCGAGTAGTTTAAGTTCAAAAACAAAACCCGTCCCACAATTCCACAATCTCCCTACCTTATAGTTATATAACCCAAATGAAATGGGCAACTCATATTCTAAGGTTAAACGAAGTAAACTCCACCCTAGTGTGTTTTTGTTTTGATATACCAAAATTAATTTTGATATAATTTTGGTAGACCATTTCTGATTTTTGATATGCTATCAATATCATATTAAAATTATTTGGATGTGTTATATCATATTCTTATCTTATTGAAATTTGTAAAAAAATGTAAGAAAATGTATAATTTTGATATAATTTTGGTATTTTACTTGCTTGTTGTCGTTAGATTTAGTATGCAATAAAACAATAAAAAGGACCGAGGGCTTGATGTACTCAGGCCTCAACACGTTCCTTCGGAAACCTTGTGACTTTCGGGTGTATAAGTTTTCCAAAGCAGTAGGGCTTTGTTTAACTTCTCGATGATAAAGCTTGATGAGTCTAGATCAGGAAGTAAAAAAGTGTAGAAAGAAGCGAAGTTATAGAGGAGGCTCCCGGAACCTTGACAAGAAAAACACACGGAGCCAATCTCAATGAAACTGTAAGAAGAAGGTTCCACTTCCTATTTCTGTGGAAGGGTACTGTTGGTCCTGTTGAAGTGAGAGAGATTTTCTGTATAATTTTCCTTGAATTTGCAACATAAACATAAAAGTTATTCTTCCTCCATTGATTACTGCAATCCCCAAACTCAATATATATTGTCCTAGCTAGTTTTTCCACCAAATTGAAATTGGCATTGCGTGTGCGTTCAATTTACATGACTTCCCACTCATTGGCGTCCTCATAATCACAAAATTTACGCTCAGGCGGCAAATTACAATCTGTCCGTAATAGTCGGCTATCGCCGGCTAATCTTAGCGATAAAACGCCTAGGATTTTCGAAATTGTTCCACAACGCGCACATCGACGATCTGTCGCACTAATTTTAATTACGGGGCGACCAGTGAGCGATGAAAATACGCTTTGTCGAATTAATTACCTAATGAATTGAACGATCCCTCTCAACACGCCCTCTCGGAAACGTGCAAAAATCGCCGAACATTTTTTCGTAGGGCGACGTGTCGCTCGGCCCACGTTATACAGATACGTTGAACGTACGGCTGGTACATCGGGTGCAACAAGTTTCAGTCGAATAACCTTATCTAAACTCATACAGTGAAAAAAGATCAAAGGTGCCGTGGAAATCGATAGAGCGAGTGCGATCTGGCGTGTTTTTATTTCTGAAAATAAATACCGGAGTACCGAGCTTTACTAGCGCGCGTACCCGGTAGGTACTTTAATTTTATGAACCTCTCTGGTGATCGCCGAGCCGATTGTAGGCGCTTTGAAGTTGCATTTGGAGATGGATTCGAAACGCGAGTGTTGGTGATTGATTAACGATCCGCATCAGTTCGGACGTAACACGTCTGGTCGTTTTAAATCTAAATAAATTGGGGGTTCAATATTTTCATTGCGGACTTTACTTTTAGCCTTTTTAGGCACAGTACCGGCGGTTTTAGTGAATTATGATGATGAATTTAAAAAATACTCTTTAACTTATGTCATTTCAATATCAAAGTAGATTGGTTCTTTGCACAACTAGGCATGACAACTTATATTAGCTGTTAAATGATGACACCTCTAAATGATTAATTTTTGTCTATACTCGATGAGATATCTCCTTGCACCAGTCGTTTATAACTGGATATTCTAAAATACAACATTTCTTTCACCTTCTATGCACTGAAGTCGTTTTTAGAAAAGTAAAGACGTGGTTGGTGGTTTCGCTTATCAAACAACTACTTCCCGTACAAAATCATCGCTAGCTATTGGCTGAGAAGTAGAATAGAAGCTGTACAAAAAATCCTGCTTTAGTACATGCAAGTAGTAACTAATCTCTTTATTCTTCTTACTTTCGTAGTCATCTTTTGCCCTTAGAGAGTGGTGAAATTTTTGGCCTTGATCTACGCGCTCGTAGTCGTTTCCGTTTCTTAAGGTGTTTAGCTATTCCCTTTATTTCTATTATCGACTTCCCCCTTCTTTCCCCTATTTATGGGAGCTGTTGTTATTATCCTTCTATCTAGGAAGGAAAGGTGTCTGCTTTTAGCATCTAAGCTGCTCTAATTATATTATACGATTTTCTTCTATTTCCAAAATAAATTTTATGTTAGGGTGAATATATATAGAATTATGTGGAATTTGTAATTGTGAAATTTTATGTATCAGCTCTTGAGAGTTTTTTAAGGAAAATTTAGATTCGTTAGTTAAGTGTGTACACAAGTTTCTACAAGAAGCTTGGACCTAAGAAACAATGGGTCTGATAGGTAAGTTATCTTTATTAAGGCTTTATTAAGGCCATACATTTTTGGGAGTTGTGGATCTATTATGAGTACTCAACGTTTCTGATAAGCATTTAATACGGGTTCCGTATTATTAAACGCAGTTTTTAGTTATTTTTGAAAGATGTTCGTAACATTAGTTTTTATCTTGGTAAACGACTCATTATTAAGAAATTCCTCTACTTTATTAACATAAACAGCTCTAGGAATAGGAATTACGGTATTACCTTTATCTGCTTTAGTAGAAATGATGTCATTCACGATAGATTTTTAGAAATTTACAAGCAGTGTTATTACTTTCTATAAGATTTTTTTGTTGTGTTTATTATACACCTGCACTTCCGGCTTACTTAGTTAGAACCATTTCTGATTCTACTCCTAAATTTTCTAACAATTCAATATTAATATGCGTTTTGATATTGTATTTAAAACCTTTAGAAAGCAGGTTTTCTGCGTCTGGGGTAAATTTGGTTGAAGATAAATTTTTGAAACGATCGAAAAAGGTAATGTTATTAATATTAGTACTGTTAACCGTCCTCTCAGACCTGACTTTGGTTGAAATTAGTCTATTGAGTTTAGATGTAAGGGTTAAGAATTTCTTATGCACTATAGGTCTAATTTTGTCAAGAACAAATTCATACAAAAGATCGAACTCTATATTATTAAGTCTATAGGTTAACTGGGGATGCGATAACTTAAGATACGTCGATAAAACTGTATGGTGAAGTTTATTAATTTCTTGGTTCACCCATGTTAGTTTTCCTTTCTCTACTGCTTTCCGAGATGCTCTGTTGTGGTTTGTCTTGAGCTGTATGCGAGGAATATCCAATTGTCGAATGTCACAGAGATCGATCATCCACATTTAATCCCTTCTCAGGTGTTCCACGGGGCTCTAACTTGGGACCTGTACTATTCCTTATTTTTATCAATGATTCTGTCAGGATAATGGATTGTGAGAAACTCCTCTTTGCTGATGATCTTAAAATCATTCAGTAGATAGAAAACATTGAGCATTGCTTGACATTGCAAGAAAGTTTGCGTACCATCGATGTTTGGCGCCAGAGAAATCACATTTGTCTAAACTTAAACAAGTGTAAAATAATGAGTTACACTAGGAAAACCGACATAATTAAGTTTTACTATTTGCTGAATGGTAATTCATTTCAACGCTCCTCAACGATGAAAGACCCGGACATAACCTTCGATATTAAATTATCATTTGTTCAATATATTAGTCAAGTAGTAACTAGTGCATTCAAAATGTACGCAGTCATCTTCAGAAACTGCCGAGAATTTAGTAACACCAGAAGCCTTGCCTTTATACGGTCAAAATTAGAATATGTATCACTGGTGTGGTATCCTATAACAAAATATGTCATGATTGTGATTAAAATTTTGATAACTTTCACAACATATCTGTTTTAATAAGTAACATGAGTAACTTACACTACGCTTTGATATCGAATTAGACATTGCTTATTACTTTTTTTGGTATACTAATGTGTATTCATTGTTTATGTTGTCTATATTATACTATATTATATTATATGTACTTGGGTGTGTACCTGCCGTGAATAAAGTACCTATTCTTCTTCTTCTTCTTCTTCTTCTTATTATTATTATGTGACCATACGGGCTGTTTTCTCTTGATCACTTTTGTTTGGTACATTATTTACTAAATTATTAATTCCATAACCAAGGACGCGTTTTTGCATGAGAAATAGCCATTTGCTAAGTGAAATTGCTTCATTGAACATAGAGGAGAAAGTTGCTATGAAATCCAGCTTAATTTCAATTTATTTTCTCCTTTTGCAAAGCCAATAAATAGTATTACATAAAGAAAATTGACTCATTACTACTTTGTGTGTCTGTGGTATCTAAAATCCGTTCTGAATGCACTTTATTTACGAATTAAGAAGATTTGGTGAAGTAATCACTTAATCCTTGCACAGGATTATGTTGTCACCGGAGAAAAGATCTTATCTACATCACGGATTTATCAAATATTTAATTACATTTCTAGACGGGTTACTTTTAAGAATACAATTTGGTCATTTTCCTCTAGATTCCCAGCAAACTAACCGCACCCGAGAATAATCTTCCCGAAACGAGTTTTCGCTCGAATTTCTACCTTTTTTAAATTCCTTTTTCCAATCGTATCGCTGTCCGTTACTCGTCAGCGCCGCCACCGCACGGTTTATCTTCGGAAACGCAAGCTGCTTCTCCTTCTGAATTTTTTAATTAAACACCATTGTGTCGGTAGTGTCGACAAAGAACCGGCCCGAACAACAGCTCGTCGCGTTTTACAACGTAGGTACTTACAACAGCACCATCTTGCCTCCTCGTTTCACCCCGTTCCGACGTCGTTCTTTCTTTCCTCGTTCCACGTTCCTCGCCTTCTTTTTTTTTCAAGTCATTTGCGTCCGGTCGTGTTTCCATAAACTGGCACTTTGTTTCGGTTTTATCTCGGCGAAAACGCCACAAACACCGAAACAATGTGTTATTGTTTAGTTTAGAAACTAGAGTTGTGCGGGCGGCGGCGGCGGCGGCGGCGCGTTCGGGTTTGGGCGTCGGTGGTGGCGGCCTCGCTGTCTAGTAATAACACGGAAATATTCGTCTTGTTCGCGCCTCCGCAACCCTCTCTTATCTATTTCGTCGGTCTTGCTTTCTCTATGCGGGCGTCCTCGTTCTCCATTGTAACAATAATCTTTCGAGATGTTTACTTTTGAGAGAGGTGCGCGTTTTGGCTCCGTTAGTACAATTCCTAGCGAGATTAAGTTGGTACTGAAAAGGGGTAATTACCGCTAAACAAATGCGTGCCGTTTACGTTTCGAACACATCTCGTTTAATTCCTTGAAACGTCGGGGATAATCTTCGAGCAACTGTTAGTATAGGGTGTGGCTCCGTCCCAGATTATATAGATGTTCATTTTGTCGTTCTCGATTGTATTTGAAAAGCATGTGTGGGCATCTGTCTCACTTAGGTTTCTATTAGAGTAAAAGACTTAATCAAAGACTCTCGAGAAATGCAGAAACGTACTGATATCTTTGGTAGAATACACTAGAGTGAATTTAAGGCAAGGGAGAAGACAAACAAGAAGATTGTAGGGGTTAAACCTACACAGATACTTGCAGTATTTCTTATTAAACCTTAAGAATTGAAATGAGGAACGTGTTGAAGAAGCATAATGATAAATACTGCAACTGGACTGAGGCACCCGATCACCTTCATTGTGGTACTTTCAGAGGACCAAATACGATTACTGCTATGAATGAACAGGGACCAAATTGAAACTACTGTCTTCCCAATTCCCTACTGAAAAACAATACCCGTTTAACAAACATCTCCCCACCATAGAAATAGTGGAAGATTCTGTCTGTTGGACCTGTTGTGATGAAGAGGAAACTTTGCAACAAGCGTCGTGTGAATGTCAGGGGCTGAGCAGTTTTAGGTGTAAACATTTGGATGTCGCTTCGTGCAGCCAGAAGATATAGAAGAGATTCCCATTAGCAAGGTGGCAGGTTTTATTGAAGACATCAATCCAATGGAGCAGACTATCTAAGGGGCACACTACTCCAATCAGTTTTAGTGTGATCGGCAATGCATTCCACGTTCGACCGAAGAAAGAAAGGGCTGGTGAACTGGGTTAGGAACGGATAGCATCATAAGTATAACGTTCCAGCTTCTACTGAGGACGAATTTATTTAGAAAAAGATAAACCCGGGGTCAATATCGGCCATCTTTAGAAAGTGCTTGGTGGAGGCTCTCCTAGCGACGAAGAGATCCGAACGAAGTCAACGACCTGTCGGGTTTACTTGCGCACGATGCGCGAGGTCTTGACCTTCGTCGAAGGTAAGTCCAATAGAAGATTTACAATATGGATCCTTTTAGATAGTGAAAAGTAGCAGGAGAACAACTATCAATTAGCAGAACAAACGCTGATCTTAGGACGGGAGATGAGATATTGGAAGGAAAGTAAACTTTAAGTACAAAACATTTTTCAGTATCAGTAAATTTAATATCTAAGTATAAGAGCAAAAAGAGAGAGACTATAAGAATTGGTGTCATTAGCTAAAGAAACGGTCAAATTCTTTCAATCAAATCGAAATGATTTTACTCTTTCCTGAAAACGATAGCAATAAACTAAAGTGATATGTCGTAAGCTTTTATACGTTTATCTCCTATTTTCTTATTTTAACCGCGATAAATTATTTTGCTTTCAACTTCGAGACTCGATTTAAATCTAAAATATATTCCACAGACGTCGAATGATATCGGTAGTAAATGCGACGAAATACCGGCGTAGGTGTTTCTATTGTCCACGTATCCTTTACGTTATCTTCTTATGCGCTTTCCTTGATAGTTTATTGTTATTGTATGGTAAGTAGGCGCAGCGAACCATGTCATATCATGGTTGACGAAACATAATGTACGGCTTAGTTTCCGTCTGTTGAAAAATAAACGTAGATTTCTTGCGTTCGCTTCGGAGAGATATCGCCGAATGGTAAAAATTAGCGGAGAGATATCGCCGAATGGTAAAAATTAGCGGAGGAGAAAGCGATTATTACCGGACCGTAATTTTGCAACAAAATTGGAATTGCGATTGTTTTACTTTTAAGCTTGGTAAGTTTTTGGCCATTGAAAAAATGAATAATTTTAATGTTTGTATTACGCAATTTTAAATTAGTTTCACTTCTTCAGCTTCCAGTTACCAATCAGCATAATAAATGAATAACCAGTTTAACACTAGAATCGCCACATATCAATGTCATTGTTTGTAAAAATTTTTATCCGAATTTATATTGATGTTCTCTTTACTTTAGTTTAGCAAAACTTTTGAAAAGTTGCATGGCCAGAAGATTATTGCAACCCCGATTCAGTTGCAAAAATCTTTAAAATTGGAAAATGGCGAGGTGACTTGTGGCGATTTGAGTGTTAAAATTGTTTTGTTAGTAAAAGACACCAATCTTTCATTGAGTCGTTGCTAATTTACAGCATACCTAATAGAATGAAAGGTTAACCAGCAAGTAGGGCATAAGCATTAGATAGTATTGACGTATTTCAGAGTAACAAGATCGTCTTTCAGTTTGCAGGTGAAATGTGTATTTAAGGAATCAACCTATACCAACTCATTCTGAAGATATCGCGATCTGTACGTTAAAGAGGGGGTATATCAGCCCTTTCAAGATTAAAGGAGGCGATCAACTCCTATCGTTAATAGTTGGTGACTCAAAATTACTGAAAGACAATTGGATTTAGTAGGTGGGGGAGCTTTCATTTGATACCGTTACCGTTAGTAATGTATTTTTGTAACACAATTGTAAAATTGAAATAAAATTGGGAAATAATAATAAATTTGTAAAATATTTGGATGGTGTTTGTCAAGTATAACATCGAAGAATTTCAAGAAAATAGGAACTGACAGAAATAGGGATTGATGTTTGGCTACCAGAAGGAAGCAAATTCTTGGAGAAGATTATTACGATGATGACACGCCTTTAGTACGGCGCTCCTCCAACTCTCACGCCTTGCTTTTTGCACCCATCTTTGCAATAAGTTGACATATGTTGATCAAATGCGCGGGCAAAATATTTCCTAAAAGTCATAGCAACGGTTGGATTCAAAGAGACGGTTGATGAAGTTCTGTGGAACAAGGGAGGAAATGCAAGTACCTGGGAGTAGATATAGCAAGCAGCAGACATATCACGGAAAGGTACACACGAAGGCCAATAAAGCAGCAGTGACATTAGGACAACTTAGAGAAATAATCTGGCATTGTAATAAGTATGTATATGTCAGTTGACAGCAAGATCAGAATATATAAAACCTGCGTGAAACCTGTGTATATTGGCCTATGCTATGGAAACGAGAAGTGAGACAACAAAGACGAAACAATTAATGAGGATCATATAGATAAACACGCTAAAAATGATCACTGGGGATAGAGTAATGAACTCAAGGATACGCAATTAATGTAGAATGGAAGATATTGAGAAACTAAGGCGAAGCCGACGAAGATGATGAGAAACTGGTAAAAACTGTGAAGAAGGGAGGATCAAATAGCAGACGACCAGCGCGAAGACTTCTTAAAGTATAGAGAGACAGCTAAAACTCATCTTTAAAGAAAGCTCTATGATGCTTAATGTACTAAACAGGACTTAATAATAATAATAAGAAGAAGAAGAAGAAGAAAAAGAAGAAAAGATGGTAATCATCATAACCAGAGTTTTAAGCTTGTTAGTTGAATGTTGTCTTCGATGTTGGGGTTTCGTCACCGGAAAAATCAAATTCTTAGAGAAGATTATCACCATCCATCTCCAATTCATGTTTTGCCGTCTTTCACGTCTGGATAATCTTCTCCATTTGAATCGTTGTTATTGGAGATGTTTGCTTTCAATTAAGTCTGGATCTCTTCGCAAAAATATTTAGCTGTTGCCTTCGATTAGGAGAAGATCACGTTGACTTCGACGGTGTTTGCGTCCGTTGCTTACATCTCCATCACTTCCTCCGTTCGATCTTCAATTCTTCTTAGTTTTGATATAAATTGGTATTTATTTGAAAGAAATGGTCAAATTCTAGGAGCAAATTATGATAACTGCAATGTCTTCTGTACTTGTCATCGGTACATCTTGATAACATTCACAATGTGACGCTCTCCTCGATGCTTTTTACCTACGGTGGCATTTGTGTTGGTCAAATACAATATAGCACTTTGTCTGTTGTTTTCGATGTTACATTGGTGTGTATCTAGCAGGGGAAGTGAATTATAGGGTATTATGGTGGCCACTATATTTCCTCTATCCATATGTTGTCGCGTTTCACATCTTTACAATCTTTACCATTGGCGGTTGCTTTAACCGGCTTCCACCTATAGATTCTTGTGTATTGAGCAAGTAAGATATCAAAACTTTGCAAAATAAAAATCAACAAAAATCAGGTTGTAGAACGATAATAGGTAACACCTTGCAAATCATCTGCGACCGCTAATTGCAAGATCTTCAAGTACCAACTGTGAGAAGCTGCGTACTGGTCTTAGTTTCTGGTGGAAAATTGGGAGGAGCCGTAAAATGGGGCAATCTCGTCGTTGGTTTCCTTAGACGGAGATGAGGATTTTGACGGGGATGGTCCTAAAGAACCTTTGAGAGCAAATCGATATCACATTTCAAAATCTTTTAGGTGAGGACAAAACGCTAAAGGAACTCCTCAGCAACCCAGTTGTGATATTGACGAGAAATTGGGTAACCATCGATGCAATAGGTCATGAATTTATCTTGTAGTCTCCCGGTTACCATGAGCGTCCCCTATTCATCTTTTTATCCATACATCTCGCAAGCTTGTAAGGGGCTAGGTCATTGTCAAGTTCATAAATAAGATACCCACCTTTTAATTTTCTAACTAGACCTAATGATAAAGTTGTCTTCTTTACTCCTCGAATAAAGTGTGCAAAAAGCGTAAAACAATGGTAAAATTCTTATGTAACATCCTGGAGCTACAGACACTAAAATAAACTTTACGATGAAATTCTCACAATATCACAGAGAGGTACGATCTAAACTTTTAACGCACCGGTGAGATGATAAAGTCAATTTTGCTTTTATTACGCGAGTTAAAAATCATTTTTCTCCACACCCATTTGCGCTCGTTCCGTTTTACAATGGCTGCAATCAACCGGGCGCTATTACACTTTACGTAGACGAATTTAATGTATAGCAAACACGCCAACATTTCTAATTTTCGCTCGAGCCCCTTGTAATTTGGACATCGCTGCTACTGTAACGATCGCCGTTTCAGAGCACTTTTATGACGTTTCTAATTCGCTTACTTACGTCGGTACCGACACCTTTGCGCCAAACCTTTATCGTCCGTAATCAACACGTTGGAAACGATGTTAAACATGTCCACTATAACGTGTCATTACGACCTGGCGGCGACGGGAGAGCTTTGTTTTTAATCGCCGGGAAGATAAGCTTGACGCAAATTGGAATTAGTGTCGCTAAATGGAAATAACGTTCCGGTGAATACTGGTTTTTTCGTAGTCAAAGGTACACCAAGTAAGGGCGGACGAGCAAATAGGTACTATCTCGAAATTCGTTTTTCGTTTTTAGCAAGGACTTGGTAATGTTCTCGTATAACGGAGAAGATGCATTGCGTTACTGTTAATTGGTAACGTTGAAGATATGTAATTTTCAAAACGGTAAGCGCACGTAAATTACTGCGAACGTTACTTCAAACAGAAATACATTTAACCTTTAATTTCCTGTTGGAGCGCTAATCAGATATAATTAAAGTCAAAGAAAATTTAACTACATCTACTAACTAATTCAAACTAAAAGGGAAAAATACCGATGCACAGTTTTTCGTTCGTGTGTGGGAACCTTGACCGAAATTTAACTTCTTAAACAAATTTCAATAATTTACTGGCATTCGTATCTAGTAGAAATTTTATTTTTATTATCGAAGCTGTAAACAGGGATATTTATCACCGAAAGCAAATTAAAAACTCCTCCGGAACCGCCCGCTTGTAACTCACTTACGTCTGGATCGCATCCAGGACGCTATGGCGTAACGTTCAGACAAGAATTTCATTCATTCCTTCGAAATACTTTCGAAGCATGTAGACGAGGAGTTATGAATTTATGTAAATCGCACGTTAAAGATCAACCGGGTAGATTTAATGGAGTCTGATGTTAGCGCGCTTTGCGATGACGGAATAAAGATTTTGGAAACGAATACTTCGATGAATTCGAGAGGAGAGATTATCCGGGAGGAAAAGATGTACCCGTAAGATGGAAGGAGGGAAATCTCTTATGCTTATCAATTTGGAAAGTTTCAAGATATTGAATGAGTTTCTTTAATCGAAGTTATTATGTTATGAGTTATTCAACTTCAAATATTGCTTCCTTTACATCGTTTTCTAGTTTCAAAAATAGACAATAACAACTGAAATTTTATGAACTTCGGGATTTCTCGTGGAAATATTCGAAACAAAAAATAATTAATAAAAATGTAAATTATAAATATGCGAAAAAGTAGAAGAACAACTAGAGGAAAGTCAGACGGGATACAGAAAAGAAAGAGGAATACAAGACCAACTTTTTATACTCGGACAACTGAGTGAGAAAGCAATTCGAACAAAAACAAGTACACGTCTGTTTCATAGAAATGAAAAAGCGTTTGATACAATAAGAAGAGAGAACGTGTGGTATGACCCCAGAAGAAAAAAGAGTAGGACGTGAAATTATAGAAAATATAAAAAAGCTTATATGAAGATACGGGCGGCTATGTACAAGTAAGAAATGAAAGCTCAGACAGATTTATAAGTAGAACGGGATTGAAACAAGCATGCATACTAAGCCCATTACTCTTTAGCGTTGTCTAAGATGAAATATTGGAGAGATGTAAAAATAAGCTAAGAAGAGGATAATATTGAAAATTGGAGAATGGAAAGTATAAGGATGATTGAACTATGTTGCGCTGATAATCTAGTTATTGTGGCAGAAACACGAAACAGAACTACAGCACAATCAGATGTTCTGAATGAAGAGTTGCAAAGAGCAAATATGAAAGTGAATACAAAGAAGACAAGGTCAATGATAATAGGAACAACTAAAGAGGAACACCGAATCAGCATTGCAGGGGAGAATATAGAACAAGTTGAAAAATGCATCTACCTGGGAATGATCATCAAAGAGGAAGGAAGGAATGAGAAAATCCCAAAAACAAAAAGAACTCTTCAATGCAATGAAGATAAAATTTCTTAGCAAGACATATCGAATATATCGGATATATCAAAAGAGGTAAAAGTTATTAGGAAAGTAGTGAAACCAACAGTCACATTTGTTTTGCGAAAGCTGAACGACAACAGAAAGAAAAAGAAGCAAACTAACAGTAACAAAGACGAGATTTTTGAGGAACACACAAGAAGAGATAAGATAAGAAATGTAGAGTATATATATATATATATATATATATATATATATAGTAGATATAACGGGGACAACTAAGATGGATGGGGCATATACAAAGAATGAGACAAGACAGACTAGTGAAAAAGTCTACGAAGCAACAGATAATGGAAGACGATAAAGAGGAGACCAAGAAAAGCATGGAACAGCCAAGCAAGAAAGGCTTCGGAACAGAGAGGAGAAAAGTGGGGGATATACCCAGATTGGGGCAGAATGGGACAAATTTGGAAACATGGAGGAAACCAAATGACTCAACTACCACTCAGCCGACACCGAAAGGTACATGGCTCAAGGCTTAGGTAAATATGCAGATTTATTATAAAAGATGGCGTGCTGCACTTTTTGAGTGATATACAAAAAGTAACAAATGACCTAAGATAGAGCTTTGTAGTAGTCCAGGTGCTATATGAAGTACTCTCGCTATAAACACCATCAGCTGTCACAACTTACTTTAAGGTCGGTTAAGTAAGAACCAAATCATGGAAGCCGAGCATTTGCAATTCCATAAAGTACTTTAAGGATATGAGTCCACCTAGCCATGATCTTCTTCTACCTGATTTTCAAGGAGTAAATAACGGTCACGTAATATAAATCCTATTTACCCAACATCGAACAATCAGTACGGATTACCTAATCGTGTGGAGAAATCTCGCAAGAAAAAGTGCAAGATAGAAGTTCGATAGTATCCCAAATCAGGTGGATCGACCATATCAGATTAATTGCGAAAAAGAACTGGATCCAGATGGTGCAGAAGACAAACAATAGAAACAAAATAATAACTTAAGAGTTGATGATTAAATTTTTGCTGAATTTCGGGTCTCTGCCTCGCAAACCTGAAAAGTTCACTAGTGTATATATATATATATATATATATATATATATAATAGCTTTAACAGGCCTTTTAGACCCATAGCTGTGTAGTTCCATCCTTCCGTGTCTCTTGCAATCTGTCTCAAGTTTTTAATGATTTGGGACATTAAATCTTTCAGTATCTCCTATCTCCACTTAAGTAGCGGTCTACCTGAGATACATGCGGGGTTATACAGTTGGTAACCTTTCTATTGCCTCGTCTTTCCTATTCTTCCTCCACTTTTATTCTTAAGATTATCCGCTCCTATACTTCTAATTTGTTTTGGTTGCTTTTATTCATCACCCGTCCTTTACAAGTATAAGTAAGAGTTGGACGGTTTCGTTCCTGGAGTGAAGATTCGTCGCCTAGCAGATTCTCTCAATATCGGCTGAGGTAACGTCCTCGTCTCTCGACCTACAACTCCAAATATAGTGAAAAGATGAAATAAATAAATGATTTTACATAAAAGATGTTTTTTACTCCTCATTTGGTTTAAATAGTAAATTTTCATCATCACTCCCAAGACTGCGTGATTGCAGCAGTCTCTTCATTGAGATAAGAGGGTTGAAGGCGTTGTGTGCTGACCCTAGAGTAGAATTGAATTGAATTTCAATGGGATGATCTCGTATATTTTTATTTTGTCTTTTTATTATCCCTGATTCCTTTTTCCGGTACAAATTTGAACAGTACCGTGGACATTGGACCTCAATCGTCTTCTCACTTCAGAAGCCTCCGTTAATTTCCCATTAACCTTAATTGAACATACAGTCTTATCCAGCATTGTTGCTATCAGTCTAATCAATTTTCCACGCAATTTAAATTCCTTTAGTATTAGAATCAACTTGCTCCTGTTCACCTACTCAGAAGCTGCTTTGACATTTTCAAAGAGCTCATTGGCACATATCTGTGACTCATAGCATCCTAACAAAATTTGTTTCAGTGTAAAGACCCGGTCTGTCGTTGACTGATTTTTTCGGAAACCGCAGTGGTATTCTCCTATTTATTAGTGCTGTCACATCGGAAAGGGCTATTCCTCTAAAATGACAGCATTCGGTTTCATTTCCCTTCTTATAGATCAGAATTATGTTCGCTTTTTATTAATCTTGTGGCAGCTCTTCTTTTTCCCATACTTTTTAAATTAGTTTTGTAGATCTCTGCTTTTAGAAGATCTCCTACGTATTTCAGGTTTTCTGCTGCGATGGCATATTCTCCCGGACTCTTATAATCTTTCACTACATGTATAATTTCGCTTGTTTCTTGCTTTGTGGGTTCTGCTACTAATCTATCCGGACCGGTCAATTTATCTCCTACTTACTTCGTATCATAACTCACATAATTTTTCAATTTTCTTCATAAGACGAAAATAGATATTAACAAAAATGAAGGGAAATTGTGCTTCAATCCTCCAGACCTCATCAAGACGTCCAATCATACTGTACTATAGAAAAGGGAGAGTTTCAGCTCCCTTTTCCGGCGAGGTCCATTTAATTTCTATTTCCAATTCGCGTCGCGTTCGTAGATTGCAAACTGTCCATGCTACACGTCCCGGCCACACATTATTATTCCAAATTAAATTTGAATTATCGATACGATCCGTTTAGTTGATTTTGGGCGCTGTTATTTGGTATTCGAACGACGGTGACGCGCGCGAGGTCTGTCATTTTTATGTTAATTGTGCCGTCGGCTTTTATTGTTCACGTGCCTCGAATTGCGACGCGCGAGCCGCCGCACGGCCACGTTCGCGGCCGCCCCCGTCCGAATTAAATTTCATTATTTATGGTTATTTTATCTGGCACGGACGTTATGCGTTTTCCATTAATACTAAAACGATCGGTCCGCGAACGTGAGCATTATCCGCATCGTTAAATGACAAGTTGATATATGTACGTATACGTTACGGGCGAATAGAATTGGATGGTTTAATGAGGAGGAGATATGTTGGGAAAAGGGAGATCACGACTAGACAGAGAGGTAGTTTCAGCAGTAGTATTTGACTATTAGTTTTAGATCAGAAGTGAACGTTGACAGTTTATCGCTTGTCTTGAATTTGGTTAATCGGTGCTTTTGTCATTTCTCAAAAGGCACTACCACCATCACCACCAAAACAAAAACGTCAGCTCCAAACAATAGCGATAAACCAGCAAAAGAGCCAAGTCATCATCTTCGGCTCATTACAACTAATTTAAAGCAAAGCCCAGAACTATCCATAACGATGAGCGATGATCAAAACAAGCTATAACGGAAGTCAGAGTTTACTTCCGATCTAGAATGGGATTTATTTATCTACTAACTATTTCATCAATTACATGGCTTTCTTTTCGGACAGAGGAATAGTCCTTCGCATGACTTGCAATGTCGCTATTGTTATGGGAGTGCAGTACGGCATCGACTGAAGAGGTAAAAGGAAAGCAAAACTCACTTGATAACCAAGATGAACCACAACCTGTGAACAACGAAGAACTGTAGGGTGGATGGCTGCGTTCTTCTAAGCTGAGATCCACCCCACGAATGTATTCAAGGGTGTTTTCGAAGCAGGCATAAATATACCAAAATTCAACACATCTAAATCAATTTTTTATGATTACAAACTTCAAATCTAAAGAACTGTTAATGTACCTGTCGGGCAACAACTCCACAATGTGATGCTAGTACCTGATGGTGATATGCGTGGTGTCATTACGAAAGGTCAAATTATCGATAAAAGACGAGATTAAGAAAAAAGATGATAAATCTTTGTCTAGTGACGCTTTTGAATTGTGACAAGCAAAATGGTCGCATTCTTCGTCGAAAAAGGCAGTGCTTTTCAAGTTTTCAAGGTTTAATTAATTAAATCGCCCAACAGACTTCGAGGACCTAGGGCGTGTTTCTACTTTCCACTTTTATTCACTTTCCGGTAATCGATGCACTGCTTGTCTCCTTTCTTTTCTGTACCTCGCCTTTGTTTTTCAGACGCCTATTCCCATCTTTTTCAGGTCTTCCTATACAGTTTCACTTCATCCTTTTCTCGGCCTCCCTCGTCTTTCTTGGTTTCCTCTTCGTTATCAGCTTCGGCATTCATCTCAAGATTTAAAGACAACTTAATATCTACTACAATCACGTTGCGCCTTTGGGTTCTGTTGATCCATTGTAGATTGGTGATTTGTTGAGAAAAGTAGTTCAATTGCTTTGCTAACAATGTATTGACGCGTAAAATTGCTTGGGCTCTCTGACTATTCACAGTCTATTGTGTACTTCCTTTGACCACTTAAAGAGTGAAGTGAATATCGGTATCTAACCATAGATAGCGATTTTGGAGATGAATGATACGAGCCATACGAGGATGAGATGATATTGCGAAAAGACACAACATTGTGTGTATGTTGTAGAACTTTCTGGACACTACATTGTTCATGCTATTGGTTGTAACAATGGATATCACCACTCAGAGAGAAATGATGGCGGCTTATTACATTGGCAAAATTCTTCAACCCTCCTTATTGCCCTACTCATAACTATTAATGTTTTCTTGTGGACTTTTAGGAT
The DNA here is from genome assembly GCA_038088585.1 of Chrysina gloriosa. NCBI lineage: Eukaryota > Metazoa > Arthropoda > Insecta > Coleoptera > Scarabaeidae > Chrysina > Chrysina gloriosa. Next base: position 18,883,552 of record CM076093.1, on the reverse strand, counting down.
ATGTGTCAAAAGCTATAGTTCGCGCAATCTCGGAGGAGTTCGCGGTATGGAAATGTTAATATTCCTATCATCTTCCTAAAGTTATCTTCAGCAGGATAATCCATCGTAACCTACTCAATTTTCAGAAGTTGAAAGCAGCAAGGTTAGTATGCCAAATTCTCAAGTTTGCATTTATTTTGTCGGATATCACAGGCAGAAGGTCGACCAATTTGAATCATCCCCAAACTTTATTCCATCTACAAGGTATTCAAAGTATTCTGTACAAACTTTCTCCAAGGAACGGATGTATCCATCTCATTTCCCTCATCTCGCAATACTTGTTAACTTGGAACGTATCACCATTTCCATTTTGGTATGAGTTAACGGATCAGTAAAAAATAATCTGACATTCATAATTTTTACTAAATCGATCCTGACAAACACGAGCAGATCAAATATCCCCGTCGTCCTTAGGGTGGGAAAGGATCTATTGGGTAGGTCGATAACAGACGTTGTTTAGGTTTCGCCGTTCGTCCGATGATAAACGATGTAATCCGCTAGGAATATGACCGGCTTCGGAAGCCGACGATATCGATGTCAACGGCGAAATCGAATACCGAAACCTTTGACGTGTTTACGAGGCGATTAGGGTGAAAAACGGAAATGTCTTTGCAATAAGGCGCACGCGAAGAGTATTGGGAATCTTTCGCATATTAACAGCAGAAGGAAAGGATAACGTGTTATTGGTCGTATCCTGTCCGAATGACTTCGTTTTAGGTCGTTTGAATGATTTAAAGATTGTTATATTCTGATTAAGTGGAAAGAATTGTGAATCGTCTACCCAACGTTCAACCTTTATCAAAACTCTACTAGGCGGTAGCTCCGATTTCAGACCCGCTGCGAAGATAGCATTCCTTCGTATATGTTCGTATATGCTCGTATATCGGCGGAATGTACCACAATGCAATTGCCGTCGATATTCGAATGAATGCTATCTTCGCAGTGGGTGACAGGATCGGATTCACGGGCAGCCGCTGGCCAATGCAAAGGGAAAGTTTAAAAAGTTTGCTTCAAGAGTCAATCAAATGTACCTCTGAAATACTAACACAATTCTACCCTGTCACCTTTATCAATTTTAGTTAACACATATTTGTTTTATCTCCTTGACTGAGGATGATAACCAGAGGCCGGATTATATGTTCTTTGTATACCGATAACTATCAACGGTACAATTGAACGCTTTAAGATCTACACGAATTAGGGTAAATAAAAGCGTTTAGCACTAATTTAATTGTACATATTTAGAATATTTTGGCCTTTTTCCACATACTTGGAATATTTTAACATTATTAGAACAAATTATTCTACATATTTTTCCGTTTAAAAATCGCGTTATTTTTATAAAAATATAGTAGACGGTTTTCTGGAAAATTTACATTTTACGATTACCGATGTTCAGTTAAATATAATAAAATAAATATTAGGTACTTAAATAGGGATTAATGCTTTTTCCAAGAAATTTATGTTTCTACATTTTTCTAAGCAATTATTAATTGCTTTTAAACTTCCAAACGAAATATCAAGTTCAATACCGAAGAGCAAAGATTATTTTCGTATTATCGTAAATTAAACGAATAAAGGTGAGTGCTGACTGGTTAAAAATAATTAGCTGGGGGTGTAAACGTTTCAGCATTTATCATTTAAAAATGTTCATCGTTTACAAACACCGAGTAAAGTGAAGTGTTACCGAGTGTTATCCAAAAATACCTAAAGTGAAAAGCAGTTTAGTACCCTCCTGGATCAAGACCGTTTCAGATTTACTTTTGAACGAAGAAATAGTATTCTGCAAAAGCGTGCAGTAAAGTGGGAAGATGATAATTTGACAACACAATTGTATTTTATTTATTTAATTAAAATTACATGTTCATTTTGCACATTCTAGTCTGCTATACAGTTGGTACGAAAACTTGCTTCGGATTGCTGAATAAAATTATTTTCGATCACATCAGTTAACGTCGAACGAAGTTTTTCAACGTACAAATCGCTACTAACAGATAGGTGACATAACTTAACTATTGAAAATATTGAAAAATATTTGATTGCGTGTTCTTACAGTAAGGAATGTTTAATGTAGAAATGTAAGTGATAGGTATCTATTTAATAAAACCTGTTTAAAGTTTCTTAGTGTTTGTTTCTTTTCCTTGTTACTTCAAAATATATTCGACATTCTGAAAATATTTTTGAAACATATTTCACATATTCTAGACAGTTTAGGAATATTTTCAACATCTTTTGCTTATCTTTAAGACATATATATGTACATGTTTTAGTCAAAGCTTGAACATATAATCCGGTCCCTAATGATAACTTAGTTACTGAAATACGTGCTTGAAGCTATCCGAATCGGTCTAGTAAGGGGCAAAATAATTATATATGTAGGCATTTGAGTTCGTTGGAAACTGCAAACATTCCTACGTTTCTTACTAACTCCTAAATGATTGTTTCGATTCGAATATTCTGGAACTACATTCTAAAACCTTTCAGCAAGTTGGAAATAGAACAACGACTTTAACGTTGTAAGTTATCGAGTACATATGCTACACTGCACGTACTGATTCTCGCTTGCCGTCTTCATAATCTATTGCAATTAATCCCACAGAAACTCCAACTTTACAACGGCGATTAAATTAGGGACTTACGGCTTTACGTGTAGGTACCGCAAAACCTGAAGTATTTAGATAATCGATACGGCTATATGTATGCTGTGTAAATATATAACTTATGTAATATTAACGTCGTGTTCGCTGAAACCGACGTTATATGTTATGCATGTATGTAGATAGCTTTATATATGTTGCATGTACGTACATACATACATATATATATATATACCTAGCAACCACTACGTACATTTTACATTGTGTTCATTTGCTCGCAGTAAATCTTTTAAATTAAATCCCGCCGTATCTGTAGGTTTTAAATTCAAACATCAAAATTAAATATCGGGTCGTATGCGAACCGAGCGAAAAGCAATTTATTCGCGAACGTTTCGTTTATGCATTATTTCCCGTGCACGGAGAAACGTCGGCGAATTTATATTTAATTACGTTTTATTTATGGACGCGCTGTATAAGCAATCGAAACTACGGATTTAAAATCCACACGAACGGCGGTCATTTTGCTTCGATTGAATTTATTAGTTTGCTCGACAATTTTAAGGGAGTTCCGAAATGGTGATCGAAATTAAGAAAATTGGTGTGAACCTAATCGATATTTCAAGTTGTGAAGGAGGAAAAGATAAAGAAGAAGGGGAATAAACCAAATGAAAAGAAAAAGATGACGGGGAAGAGGAGAGACGAAGGAAAAAGAAGCAAAGAGAGCAAGAAGAACGAGTGAAGAATATGTTTTAGGGTGTTATTGGCTTCTAAAGCTTTTGGTGAAATGGAAATGTTAAACGGAAAAGTCAGAAACGTGACCGATACGGAAGTTACAGCCGTTACAGTTCGAATAACCCACCTCGTTGGTGATAAACATGGAGATCCGGGCCGTGCTAGCCCAATGGAAACGGCGTAGGAAGTTCGAGCAATTACTAACAAGGCGCCACTCTCCAATTATAGAACTGGATCACATCTCAGTGTCTGGAGTCAGAGAGACCCTCCACTTCTTGCGTAGGTGGTACGAGGTTATCCGAATCGTTTACGTTCTCATCTTTATCTTAATCCTGTCGTGAAGCGACCAGCAAAACCCCAGGAACACTCTATTTAAAAATAACATGAAATAAATTAAAAAAAAAAAATGAATTGAGGCGAGAGGATGACGTTTAACAGCATTTTGTCGCTTGAGGTGTAACTATCACGTTAAATACGATTAAGCTAACTTCGTACCTAAAATTTACACACTCTTGGTAACCGTTGGAATTCTAGCGGCTTTACAGCCACGTTACAGCTTTACCAGAACGTAATTAAAACAATAATATATGCAAGTGACAAATAACTGCGATCCTCCCTTAAACTACTAATTAATTGTTTCGTTCCACAAATATATTATTAAATTACCCGGAAACCACCCCATTTTAAAATACGAAAAGAATTGAATATCTCAAAAGTAAGAAAACTTACTCGAACACGAATCCCCGATTTCCTAACTCTAAATTAACTAAAAGATTCTAGAGAATTTTTCTCAAAACTCAACGAGTCAAAAATATAAATAACAGCGGGACTTAGCGTGATGTGTTTCCGGTTGTCAACCTTGTACGGCGTGGTAATCGGTATCGGGGCGGAATCTGTCCAAGATGGTGGGCTTTCCCGCACTTGATGAAAAGATGTCGCGAAGCCAGCTTCTAGTTCTTACGATACTTCTAAAATGTGCTCAAAAATAAATCTTAGGTCTCTCTGTTCCTATTCTCGTATATACTAGTTCTCTACTAGATTATAGTAGCTTACACTAGTTCCCTGCAATAACGTGAAAGAGAAAATAGCGCATCGCGATTAACAAAAAAAAGGAAAACTCACCTTCAATTGAGGGAAAAGCAAATGCTCAACATGGACGATAATTCGAACAGCAAAATTGGGGAAGCGAAACTTCCAGATTCATATAATGATACTATTACACTTCCCAGAATCGAATTTCCGTGTATGTCCTCAATAAACGAGAGTTAAAAGCGAAAAAGGAATAACGTATTCACGGAAAACGATCTGTCCAACTGAACGTTAGAAGCACAACGCCAACATGTCCATCCACGATGCGTGAAACAAGAGGCAAACAGGAACAAAACAGAAAACTGTAACAACTGTTTGCCCCTGGAATCGACGGCTTTTGTAGAGTACATCATGACAGAATGCTGTCTTCATGGCTTCTGCATTTTCAACCGAAAATGGCCTCTTCTCACAAAACAACGGTATTCTCAATTTGGATGAAACTGTGCACCATGGATAACATGTAGTAGACTTCCAATAGATGTTCTAGCTCGTCAATGATAAAATCTACTCTCTCTTGTCAATTTTGGCACAATCTTTCTTCGGACTTTTAAAGCCATGTCATGAGGCATTGGAAATCCTTGCGTATCAACAATAAAGCAACACGATGTTACGATCATGATGGTTTAGGTTATCACTGTATTAGGAAAATGCAGCAAATCCTATGCCTTAGCATGAGCTCCAATCAAACGATTCCTATATGTTTCAGGTTAATTTGAACAACTTTAAATACGTATAATTTCGAAAAATACATCGTCATCCTCTGGAATACAGTATTAGATATGAACTGTGATTAACATTTGCTCTATAAAATCAGCTTCCTTCAATTATTTTAAAATCAAAAGATACCGCATTGGGAATGACAAGACAGTTGTCGATGAGGTCATCCAAATTGGTTTGGCAACGATGAGATCCATTCGCTCAAGAAATTTATTGGGCCACACCTAGAACGCAAAATATCACTTGCAATGAGATCATGAACTTTCCAAAACTAAAGAGAAATCAACTGAGAGCCATAATTACGTACCGGATATTGGATGGTCAACTACTATCTGCATAAAATCAGACCCATCAATGAACAATGATCCATCGATTCGGGGAAGTTAACACAATGGGCTGTACAGAAGCTGTGCTTTGCCCTTTTGCCATATCCCTTGTAAAGTAATTACTTATTTACTTATTACTTAGCAATAAGGCTAACAAAGGACATGTCAGAAATAAATAACTTTCATTTCAATTGCTTATTAATCCAAGTAATTTCCAATTGTCGTTTAAAATTCTCCAATCTAACTTTTCCCGGATTGAATCAATAAATCTTCGTTAAAATTCTAAGCGCGTTTCCTTCGACCGTTCGTACCCTTCATCTTTCCCTTTCGCGTTCTTCATTAAAATTTTGCCGGCACGCAGAACTATCTTTCGCGACCGGTAGCGCCGATCAAAAACGAAAGATTAGACGAATCACCTCAAACGTCCACAAACAGCCTCGTGCTGACCGAGTTCGTAATTAAATTTGCGTGGAAGCCGGGTAAATGCAATAAGTACTTAATTTAATAGAGCTCATTTCGATGTAAGCCCGTTGCTGCCGAGCTCATTTTCCATCGCCTACCTCCATTTCGACCCATCCCTCCAGCCCAGTCCTTTTCTCGATTCGACCCCCTTAAATTGGAGAAGTGGTTTGGGCGTCGGATTGCTCATATTTAAGCGGGGTGGTTTTATTCCTCCCTGTTTGTATTGGACGCGATGTCTTAAGAAAGTGGTGCGCCGCGTCGCGTCGCACGAACAAAGTTTAATTGAATAAAGTTGTAAACCCTTCGAAGACGCAGGCCGTATAAATACATAAAATGGACGGAAGGCCCGGGACAGCAGCGCAGGTGTATCAACGATAATAACAATTGTTATTTCTAGCGCGGAGTTGCGAGTTGGAATAATGGGCGCTGTTTGTGCTGCAAATAAACCGAATAATGGAATTGTATGTGAATGAATATTGTACATATACAACCTGCGGCAGAGGCAGACGCGAATAGCAAATGATCGATATCGGTTGATGTCGATGTTTACGTAAATGGCGAGGAAAGAGGGCAATATGTATTTGTAATCATAAGTAGTAAGATACATAGTATTTCTTTAGAACGAATAAGTTAGAGTATTGACGTTTGAATTCCATATAGAAAACAGTTTTGGCATTGAGTGGACTTCTCTAGACTACAGCAGTTAAATGACGAAAATAACCAATCACCCAGAAATTTTCGGCAAGCTAAAATCAGGAAAAACATTGGTCCTAATATATCAGCTTGAGGTACTTCACGTTACAGAACGTTTATAATGCTGTTTACTATTTCAGAGTTAAACGTCGAATGTTGTAAATACTCAATTCTGTCCAGAATTCAAAAATTGGCCGGGGTGGCTTGATGTGGTATAGTCAATTTCTTTTTCTTTTCAGGATTTGGATGAAAATGGTTCAGACGCCCTGCATTACAGAAAGAAACAGACTAAATTTCATCGATTGTTTTTGAAACGTTTGAAAAGTTGAAGTAGAAAGACTAGAAGGGTTTGGTATGTTTTTGGGAGTTTGTATTTGAAGGACTTTAAAGCGTAGGAGGTGGTTCCATCTGAAAAGTTTGCATTTAGAAATGCGATTCAATTTTGTTACAGTAGGAAAAGGGCGTAATTTGATTTTGTCGTCCGTGGTTCGAAAATGTTGAATTGGAGGGTATCAGGTCGATTTTGAGAGCTTACATTGTGGACTTGGTTGACTTATTTTGCGAATAACAAAGCAAAGAAGGTGGCTCGATTTTAGAAGTTCGTATCCAGGAACGTGATTCGATATTGACTTCTGAAGAAAGGGATGTTGGAAGTATATTTCTTTCGACAATTTTGAAGTAGGATGGCCTGATACGATTTTGGGAGTTTACATGTGATGGCGTGGTAGCTGATTTCAGAACAACTAACGTCTTCCAAACAACACAATATATAACAGGCATTAACCATAAAAAAGACAATCTAAAATTGTATCGATTTCATTTAAAAACTCCAAAAATGACTTTAAGTGCCTCGAGCGTTTCGCAGAATATCGACTTTCTTTGGAAACTTTAGGGCTAAGAAGATGGATTGATTTGCTTTCGAAAATATTGTATCGAAGAAAATCCTCCTATGGAATGCTTATCCACCATTCCACAAATACAAACATTTATTTTAAAACGATCCCTCATAGTAAAGAAGTGAAGAAGCCGCATTGTCAAGGAAGATTTAACTCTCATACCAATTCCAACTCATTCTTGCATAAACCCCGAATGAATTAATTACAAAATTTCAACGAAAATTTCGGGTACAATGCACGTTCTAAGATACTGCTCTGAAGTACTTCACATTTACGTTGTGTTTAGGGCGAAAACTACCCCAAAGTGCGCATTTTATCGTTCCAAAGTTATCTATTGAAGTATGGAAATAGTAAAAACTAGATAAATTGGAAAATAGGAACTATATAACTTAAACCAGGGACAACATTGGTTCGAAGACATTGGCCTAAGATGGTTCACTTTGCCGTCTTTTCTCCGTATTTTTTCTACACAAAATCCATTTCAGTATTTCATGAAATAAGCTAAAGCTACGCCGTTTTCCCATTACGGTGTCGTAAGAGTAAGAACGTCACGTAACTTCGATAATTCCTCTTCAATACGCTTCCGAAGTGATGAATAGTTAATCACAGACGGACAGTGTTAATAAGTTTTCCATTGCTTCGACTATGGTATTTTTTTTTTTAAACTTCGGAGTTTTAGTTCAAATATATTTAAACGTTTTCCTGATCACACCAATTTGAAGAATTCGGTCAACTCGATTTTAGTAGAAAAAGTATTATGGAACATCGGATGCGCAATCGTGAAATGGTTGCATTTCGATGAAACCCATGAGAGGCATTCCAAGTCATATTTAGTGCAACAATTTACCGAAGATTTTGGGTTTGGCTATCTATACTCGAATTCAAATTTTAAACTCTCCTTTTAAGTTCCGCTATTTCTAACGAAGCTGAAAGTATGGAGAGTGAAACGTCGAGATCAACTAGTGATATATAGCAAATACGGACAATGTTTCTGCTGTTGAAGTGGAAGCCTGGATAAATTTTTATAACATAACTGCATCCTTTATATCTTTGAACGTAAAATATGGGCAGATTTAACGCAGATGTATGTAGTTTGGGATGTCCCAATTGCTCTTACAACAGAAAATTTCTGGACAAAGTGATATTTACGACAAATGCACAATTTGAAAACGAATTAGAGTTAACATGTGCGGGATATTTTGAGTTGAAGGGAATCTACGTAAAATATTCGTAGTAATTTCATGCGAGGAATGAAAAGTTGTTTACGTCAACTTGTCGGGATCGGACTTTACGCGAACGCTATAATCTTTATATTCAAACCCTTGATTAATTTAATTGATTATCTAATCCATTAAAATTAGAAATACGTTCGCAGTACTTTTTCGAATTTTCGTATACACGAAATCCGATTTACCCAATTCCAATTAATTTGATTAATTCAACAAGGTTTTCGAAACAGGTGAATAATTGTATCGACCATCGAATTAATTCGAAAACGGTTGCTCCAGCTTTTACGCAGGCAAACACCTTTGTACGAAGTTCACGTTAAGTCAATTACCGAAATCCCTATTAAGGTTCGAAATGAAGATGACCATTGCGTTTTTGGAATATAGTTTATTCCATGTGATTAGAGAGGAGTGAACGTTTCAGTATTGGTCTTTATATGTACTTTATTTGGTGGAAGAATTGTCTTGAACTTGTAGAGTTGAAATATGAAAATGACAATATTAATGACGTGGTAAAACCTGTCGAGTGGAAGAGGTAACTATCGCACAAAAGAATTGTGATTCTTTTCACATTTCTTTTCCTTTCGCGCCAACAACTGTTTCATACAGCGGGTCGCGAATTTTCTCACGGACGTTCCTGCATTGGTGATCGCTGTCAACTACCCAATTTGTGCGAACAATGTAAACATCATTGCCGATCCGCTGATGCCTTATAGAGCAACACGATATTAAAGAGACAATCGCGACAAAATAATCAATCCTTACTAGCATGTTTTCTTGACAAATCACATACTGATTGGTTATAATATAAATCCTGCCTGGGCAACTTTTGCCGGTCAAATTGGAAATTCATTATCCCTTGGCTATTGCCCCAAAACTCTTTGTTACAATCATAAAATATTTATTATCTCCCGCAGCTTTCTGAAGGAATGGAACGACCTTCATAAAACATGTCACTTTTACACAGTACTTACTCCATCGTAAAGAATTACATTGAGACCTCTCATTCACCGATGATGATCCTAGATGTACGAAGCAGCAGTAAATCCTTAAAATGTGTGTATATGTTACATACGATTAAATTGAAGACGATGTTTTTGCTAATAAGAATTTGTCCTTATAAATCGGTCGTCTACTGACATTACCGCAAACGCTAATTTATTGATGGTAAATGGTAAGCCGCAGGTGCCTTCTCGATATAGGTCGTATTAAATAATTCAAGCCGGATTGGGTTATAATCGATTCGAACGCCTACCCCTCGAAACTACCGAGTCTTCATCTATTATTCAGTAATAACAATTAAGAGGACGTCTACCTTCGGAGAAAATCTATCAATTAATATCTATCAATACGAAATCTATCAATTAATATCGTTAAATTGATGATTTGGATCGAGATATCAGCAGAAATTCTGAAGTTCTAACGATAAATTTTGGTATTAGTTGAGCTCCTTGTGAGTAATTTGGTGTACGAGGGCCGTATCAGGATGATCTGCTAATGATGCGTGTAAATAAATTATTTCATTATTTTAAGGTATACATAAACAATTTCAATTAATTCCCTAGTAATACTGTTTTTCTTATAGTGAAATACGACAGACACGACAATGTCAAAGAAAATCGAGCACCATGCCGAGCGGCTTACCAAGACACTGCAGCTTAATTATCTACTGTTCAAAAGTAGTCAAATGAATTCGAAAGGTGTATAGAGAGTACTGAAGACGACCTTCGCCCGGGCCGATCGATTACTACTACTACTACAGAAGAAAGACTGAAAAAAGGAGAAAAAATTGTGTTGGAACAAGCCCGCACAAAAAGCAAAACATTTGCAGCGATGACCAACTTATCTATTGGTACCATTATTACTATTGTTCATAACCACCTTAACTTTCAAAGCGCAACTGGTACCCATCTTGCATTGACTGGTCATGATTTTTCGGGCCGATGGAGTGAATCTCAATTTCCTTGCAGGATCAGCATCCTTTTCATGCCACTACATGTACTGCTGCTTGCTCTCAGAATCATGGGGGCCATGGGTATTCCTAGTCATTGCCCATGAGAAGCTGAGATATCTGGAGTGCTTTAGGGAGTTTTGCCAGCTCTATGATAACGATCAGTCGAGTACTTTCGACCGAATCGTTATTGGAGATGAAACATCACCACTATAATTCCAGGGGCAAGCAGCAGGCAACTACATATGTAGTGGCATAAAAATGGTGCTGATCCTCCGAAGAAATTCAAAGTCACTTCGAGAAAATCATGGCCACAGTGTGTTGGAACTAAAGTAAATGTTATTGAGTACCCGAAAAGGTGTGAAATACAGTATCATATGCAACCACTCTGCGTAATTTAAGGGAATCAATTAAAGATAAAAAGACGGCAAGAAATGAGGGAAGGCGTGTTACTTCTTCACGACAAAGCATCTGTTCATACGGCGCGTATTTCGAAAGCTACTGTGCGAGGCTGTGGTTTCGATTAAATTAACCACTCTTAGTGAGTACTACCTATTCCCAAGTTTTAAAAAAGGTCTTCATAGAAAACGATTTTCCGACGGTGAAGAACTCAAGGCAGCAATAAATGCACATTTTTTAGACAAGAAAAAAACGGTATGTTCTTACCCGGAGTTGAAAAGCAAATTTGTAGATCTAATAAATGAATTAAAGTAATGGGAGATTATAATGAAAAAAAAAATTGGTGTGTGTGGTTTACGCACGTCTAAAGTTAATACTTCGGCTCGCACATCATATTATCTCTATCTCTCCTTCTGCTTCAGACGTAGCAAGCACGCACGTATACTTTCTCTCGCTCATCGCCTCTCGCTCGCACATCAAACTCTCTGTTTTCTCTGTCTTTCACACGAAGCGAAGCTGCGCCCAAAACTTAACGCTCTTACGCTTACGTTTACGTTTACGCTTACGGTCGCGCTCGAGCTAGTCCGGTGTCTCTTAAGCAGTATCCACTTCAATAAAAGATATTTCAGATAATTATTCCTTTTTGTTCGTGCTGAGAATACCGAGAATATATTGAACAATCCTCGTACCTAGAAATACTGAAAAATTGTAAACGCTAACTAGTGTTAAATCATTGTGTGATTCTTTTAAATCGCTGTGCGGTGTTCTTTTGTTCGATGTTCGTCGCCACGTTGTTGTTGTTATGTCGGGCATTTAATTACTTCCACTAAAGATGATAACTTAGTTGTCGAAATAGGTATTTTAAATTTTCCAATAAAAAACGTTTGTTAATCTCACCATCCGCACACGCCTTTCACGGTTATACCAATCGTCAGTACGACTTTGTGAGATGTTACTTTCATATACAAATCTTATGTACACCGTGTGTATCAGATCGAGTGGGATTTCATGGACAATTTTCTTATTATTGAAGATGGAGTTTTGGTTGAGTGGGATATATTTTGCAGCTTTATATGCTGATTTAAAATCTGTTTGAAAAAGTTCAAAATGTCAGACCCGTCAAAAAGTTATTAGAAAAAGACAGAAAACGGTAATTTTCTCCTGCATTAAATATCTTCGTAAGTATAAGAGATACGAAGAAAGTTTCTTATGAAAGTTTCGATAAGACCAATTTAAAATTCATGTCGAATAAAAATTCTGGTTGGCTGTTTTTGAAGTACTTGCATCAACTTCCTCCAGTTAAGTGGTCGCCATATTGGATTTTTAGGTTACTGGATGGAATTTTTATTCTCTTTTTGTTTGACATGCATTTGAGATTGGTCTTGTCGAAAATAGTAACTTTCATATGAATCTCTTTTCGTATCTCTTATAAATATGAAAATATTTGATGTATAAGAACATATCAGGTTTCTGTTTTTCTTGTAATACCTTCTCTGACATTTTGAACTTTTTCAAACAGATTTTAAATCAGCATATAAAGCTGCAAAAGATCCCATTTAACCAAAAGTCCATCTTCAATAATAGGAAAATTACCTCTGCAATCCCACTCGATCTGGAACACACGGTGTATTCAAGGACGATTGATATGTAAAAATATCAATTTTCCAATAATGGTGTCGTAAGGGAGAATATCTATTTCATCTACTTACTGGTCATTATCAAGATTATAATGTCTGGAACACATATACTTAGGTGATAAAAAATATTTTCCTTAAACACCAAAAACACTATTCCAAAAGATTCGCTACCACCTCATCATACTTACAACAATTTATTATAAACACTCCTAATTCGAGTTGACCTAAAATTTTGAAAATGAGTACAGATTTACATTTATTTTCTTTACGGGAGAAACGGCTTAACCTAAACATGTTCTGATCTATTCTTTCAAATCTTTTCCTCGCTCGTATTATCGACAATTACTGAAAGTGAACTTTTTGTTTATAATCAACGCGGAAATTCTTCTCGTACGCACCTAACAGCATAACAAATCGTATTCGCTGTTCGTAACAGTCGAAACGGCTGGATTGTATATGCGAAAAAATTACGATCATTATTTTATTTTAGAGAACAAAAACGAACGGTAATTTAAATTTCGAACAAGGAAACGTAACTATTTTTCGGCCCAGGTGTATGACGGTATATAGGAATAAAAATGTCAGGAACGAAATAGAAAAAAACCGCGTCAATGACACACAAATACGCGATATAGGTTAAAAAAGCGGGCGAAAGCTTTTGATAAACGTTACGTAATATCGCGGATGTATGGTATGTATGTACATGTGTGCTAACGTAGGTGTGTGCTGCGCGATATTCAATTAAAAACCGCTTTTATGTAACTAAAAATAGTTCCAGTTTCAAAATTAAAGTGACTGCTCTCTAAGAGCCCATACGATCATTAATTTTGTTTGTCCGCAGTATTTATTTATAGATGGTTTTTAAAGTCTCGAAAAATTCATCCGTTTCGATTTTAAAAATAGATCCCGTCCTCTATTAAATTGAACGGTAATACAGCATCGGTTACTAAAAATAAAAATCGGCGTGCCAAATCCGTTGACATTGAATGGTAAGAAGGTATTTTTCCTGAAGCGCTTGGTCTCTATCTCTAATTACGTCGTATACAGAGATAAAAGTAATCAATCTAACCAGTACGAGTGAGTAATGAAATAGTAAAATTAAATTCTTAATGTACACAGGAGGATGTCCCACTAAAACGATAGGTACGCAATAAATGTCAAAAACACTACCCCAAATACAGAAGATGTGTGTGCTAGTCTAAGTTCTAAGTTAATTTCAATAAGTAATAATAAAATGGCAACCCTGATGATTCCATATCTATACGCAAATACCTCTATTGCAACTAAAGCTAAAAGGGCGACACTATCCCTAGGTATATATATGTATCGGTAATATAATAAAAATTATCAATTAATACAATTAATAATATGAGTAAATTAATTATTATGCATGCTCCTTTTAGTAAATTTATTCCACTAAAATTTACGTCACGCAATATGATAGTCGACAATTATTTAACAACAAACTGACAGGAAGTAAAAAAATTAAACAACATTTTCCTTGTAATCTTGCATGAGTTGAAAGGAGACAGAATTGGATAATTATCGACTAACAAATATATACAAAAAAATGTTATTGTGTAAAAGGCTGTTAGAAATATTTTTGTGTGTGATTATATAAGAAACAAGTCGAGGTTCCATACCAGACAGTTTTAAGCAAAGTTTCGAAGATCAAAGTTTGAGATTCTCCTTTAATTCATCTTTTAAATGAAAAATCATCAGGGAAATTAAAGTTATATCTCTGTAAAATGACAGCTTATAAAATCGAAGAAAGTGAGAAATTTTGTTGATGGCGTGGCAATACTATTCATCATTTAATTAAATGCGAATGATTGTGCTAACGAAACTCATTCATGAATCTTACAGACCTACAAGTTCGCACAACATGAATACGACCAAGTACAGGTATGGTATTTTCAATGTTTTATTTCTTGAACGCGCATAAACCTATCCTTTGTAACTAATAATGGATAATTTTTCGTTCGTTACTCATCAGTTACAAAAAAAAACAAGCAATCACGAGTTTAGACAAACTACGTTTTAGCACCTGCTTAGCTTGGCCATGGTCTCATCCGCAGCCCACAATTCATCAAACATATCTGCTTGGTCCTTTGAGTTATCTACGAGGAGTGCCCGATAACAAAGGTATAGGTGACTATAATATAAACTGCGCATGCGCAAGGACTAGACACGTGAATGCGTGACATAGTAGAGTCTGGAGCGTTGTTTTCTTCTCGACTAAATTTCAGAGCATCGCGGTCTATGTAATGGCACAGTATTCGCAGTGTGAGTTGCGTGGAGTTATCAGACTTTCACAAGCCGAATGAGATAATCAGGCCAAAAGTTATGTAGATTTGTAGCGTTAATGGGCCGAATGTTTGAGGCCTAAAAAATTCAGCGTTTGGTGCAGAAAATGATGGGAAAAGGAAAAGACCAAGCACCTTACACACAGATGACAACACTACAATGTCGAACGTTTCATTAGGGAAGATCGTCGCATTGAAGTTCGTGAAATGTATGAAATGACTGGTACTTCTAATAGTTGTGTTCATGAAATTATATGTGATCCAACTTTCCGCAAAATTTAGGCTTTTAGGATGCCGAAAATCCTGTTCTATGAAGAAAAAAAGAAATCATATGGGTGCTTCACTTTAACATCTGACTTGATACCAACAGGAAGAGAATTCTTTTCATCGAAAGCATCATTATCGCATATTGGTTTATAGAAACATCTAACGTCGAAAAAATAATGCAAAACTCCCGCAAAACCAGTGCCACCGTGTTAGCTGAGAAACGCTTTGCGGATCTTCCTCCTGACAGACATTGTTCTGGACTAATTATTATCGGACATCCCTCGTAATCATATTGTTTGAAATTTAACAAATCTTGCATATCAACCAGTGTCAAACATCTATTATTATGTTTAGGTCCATGATTTTCACTTTCGGTGAGTGGAGAACGTCTATCGTTGCTGTCTAAACTAAAGTCGTCGACGGGTGTATTCATTCATTTATTCTTTTTAGGGTTAATCACCAACATATTAGACGCTCGAGTGATTATGCTCTTTGCACCGTTCCCCAATAGCATTCTCACTTCCGTTGAAGCAGCCTCGCGTGACACCAATAGATTCTTGCCGAAAGGCTTTCCCTTGAATTCCTTCAGTACCTTACAGGAGCAGATATCATGCATATTAGTTTCGTTGGATAGATTGGATTGAGAATCCTGACAAAAGAAGACCCTTGTTCGCCTTGGGGACCAAATCTTGCATATAGTTAGGGCATAGCACCATGTCTACCAACACATCGATTGCTCAATCAGGCTGGTATCTGAGGGCGTGGTTAGCTATCCCATCTTGACTTATGACTATAGACATCAAAAGTGAATCATCATCTAATTGTAGATGGATTCGATTAAAGAGGCGTCAATGGTATCAGATAAACTCAAAAACACCTCTTCAGTTGTCTCCCGACTTGAGAGGCGAACTTGAACGATTACCGTGAGTATCAGAAATTAGATATTGCTAGTTAATCTAATCTTGAAGCCAAATTGTCTCTCGGGAAAGCAATACAAACTCTGCGACCTTGGATATATTGGACAAAAAATTTATTGGCAGTTAATGCTGAGAAAAGAAGAGCTTGGTTCACTTTGGGAATCATACTTTCCATATGGTTCGGAAATAGCACCATGTACAGCATCACCACTCAATCCGGCTGGTACTTGAGGGCGCGGGTAACTACCCCACCTCGATCAGGACCTTATTGTTCGTCCTGGTCTATATTATGACTGCGGGCATCAAAGGTGAATCATTATCCAATGAGGACGGAGGGGAAATGACATTGGGACTGATTCATAAGATCACCGTCCTCTGCAGTGGTTGTATTCAATCGGTGCGTATACCTAAAATCGATCTAGATTGCGATGCAATACCGAATTCTAAACACAGAATGTGCGAAAAAGAGAACTTAAATGAATTGATTTGTTTTAAAATTTACTTCTTGGTCATATTCAAGTTTTGTGCATTCCATCTGTGTTC
Organism: Chrysina gloriosa; assembly: GCA_038088585.1. NCBI lineage: Eukaryota > Metazoa > Arthropoda > Insecta > Coleoptera > Scarabaeidae > Chrysina > Chrysina gloriosa. The sequence goes on along the minus strand of CM076093.1, from coordinate 18,866,755 downwards.
ATACAAAAAAATTATTGATACCTGTTAATAAATTGTTGAAAAGTACGTTTTGCAAATCTCATTTCCTTCCCTAGTTTATGGTAAAAATGACACCACTCCAACTTTATTTACAGTTATATCTTCTCTTTTATACAAAATTGCAATAAACAGAGATTCAAAACGAATATTTTCCAATAACCAATACCAAACCCGTCCCATTCTTTTCGGATTCAAATATCCTACCAGCTTATCTCCGCGTAGTACGGAACCTCGACGTTTACAAGATACCCAATAATGGAAAGGCATTGTATTATACGGCTAAGGGAGCCAGGCTCCTGCTACTTACCACTTGAGTTCCATGTTCGAATAAACTGTGACGGCCATGGGAAGGTTGAATTTCCGACGTCTCCTGTAAACCACACGATGCCATCAGAACAACCGAACAAATACCCGGGATGAGATGACGTCGGGAGATGCTTCGGGCTGGGGAATTCGAGGACGTGGAAATTGATCGGTCAACCAGTTCGGAATTAGGTATTTTCGAAAACGCTCGAGAGCGGACGAAATGATACAGGAAGGGATTACGCGATCTTCGAGCGTCTATAGTTGTTATATGTATGTTGTACATACACATATGTACGTATTTGGGTCGCATAGAATACACGACTATATGTGAAGGAACGATCGATTTTAACGATATCTGGCTTCCCTTTTACGTAAGTAACGGTTAAGACTTTGATCTGTCGAACGGAAGCAGGGTGGTAAACGTTAGGATGATTAAAATATCATTGCGGGGATCTAAGTCGTAAAGTTGCTACGCGCAAATTAAATGGAACGGTTACGCTTGAACGGTCAAAGTTGGGGCAACGCTTTCATGGTGGAAAATCTTTGGCCTTATTTAGCGAATCCACATCTAGTTTCTTTTTGAATTTAGTTTAGAATTGCTTCTCAAAATTGCTTTATAAACTCATTTTTGCATACTTTTGAAAACACTGTACTTTCTACTTCAGTTCGATTTTCCCTTAAGGACTATCCGCTTCCGTATCTGACTGCAAATTTCGCCAAGCATCGGGGTATGTAGACGTCCGTTTTTTAACTTTGAGCTTCGAAAGTTTCATCCGAAAATTGACTTTTATTGCTGTTTGGTAATTATTTGTTAATTACGCGAGTGTGTTTATCGTTAGTCGACTTTGTCGAGGTCATCGACATAGCTAGGGTTTTCACTCGATTTATTCATTTTTCGACGAATCAAGTTACGGAAGCTTTTCGTTTCCTTCTCCTTGGGAGGTTTTGCGTTGGAGCAGCGCATTGGCCATAATGAAATAATCGGAACAATGTACTGCTACACGCTTATAAGGTTTCTTTTACTATTAAAAAGATAATAAAGGAAAAGATAAGCGGAAAGTCAGGAACGTGACCGATAAGGTTTGTGAAATAGTAACAAGGCGCCAATCTCCAATTGTGAAACTGGATCACATCTAAATGACTGGACTACTATTTTAAATTAACATCAGCGAGATAACAAAAAACAGAGGCGAGTGATTGACATTTAACATCACTTTATTATCACTTGCTGTGTATAAAAAAATAAAATAAAAGAAAAGAATATCGATTAAGCTGGTTCACCCGCTTATTAAATATAATACTAATTAACAAACGTAACCCCGTAAACCCTCTTTACTCGAAAAAATCTGAATGATTACGAACATAAGGAAACCCCTGTATACCCGCCCACAACCACAAATTTCCAATTTCCTAACTTAAAATTAATCTTATATGATAGAGATCTACCACTAATAGGTCAATAAAACAAGGCTGGTTTGAACGATAGTTATATTTTCAGAACGTTTACAAACGTTTTCGGAACACCTTCGTCAGTGAAAATATAACTAGATAAATATATAAACAAACTTTTGTTTTTTATTTGGGACTATCAACAAAATAACTAGTGACTAGGATTTCTTGATATAGAGGATGTGTAACCAACTTTTATATATATATAAATTATAAAAACTAAATTAATGTGTAAACATACATGCAAATTAAGTAAAACCTTATATCAAAAAATCTTTGTCGAAACCTTAACAATTCTGTTCAAGGACTAGGGAAAACCAAATTCAAAAACCTAGCCAAAGGTTTCCTTCTTAAGAAATGCAAATGTCATTTTAACAAATTGCTATATACATTACTTAAATTTTGAATATCGGTCCTGAAATTAATAGTTTTAGTGTCTTTCTGTATATTTATCATTTCATATATTAGTCTTTTTTATAATTATTCTCTGTTTTTAATATAATTGTGTTTTCAAAATCAAAGTAATGCCCAAGATCTTTGTAATGTTTTGTTACAGCGGTCATTGCACCAAAATCATTATTTAAAGAATATTTATGGCTATACAACCTTTTCTTTAAATATTGTTTCGTCTGACCGATGTAACAACCATCACAGTCTTTACAGTTTATTTTATAAACTACATTACTCTGATTTTGTTTAATTATTTTGGATTTAGTATTAGTAGAAATAATGATTTTGGTGCAATGACCGCTGTAACAAAACATTACAAAGATCTTGGGCATTACTTTGATTTTGAAAACACAATTATATTAAAAACAGAGAATAATTATAAAAAAAGACTAATATATGAAATGATAAATATACAGAAAGACACTAAAACTATTAATTTCAGGACCGATATTCAAAATTTAAGTAATGTATATAGCAATTTGTTAAAATGACATTTGCATTTCTTAAGAAGGAAACCTTTGGCTAGGTTTTTGAATTTGGTTTTCCCTAGTCCTTGAACAGAATTGTTAAGGTTTCGACAAAGATTTTTTGATATAAGGTTTTACTTAATTTGCATGTATGTTTACACATTAATTTAGTTTTTATAATTTATATATATATAAAAGTTGGTTACACATCCTCTATATCAAGAAATCCTAGTCACTAGTTATTTTGTTGATAGTCCCAAATAAAAAACAAAAGTTTGTTTATATATTTATCTAGTTATATTTTCACTGACGAAGGTGTTCCGAAAACGTTTGTAAACGTTCTGAAAATATAACTATCGTTCAAACCAGCCTTGTTTTATTGACCTATTAGTGGTAGATCTCTATCATATAAGATAAGTATAAAAGGTCACGAAATATATATATATATATATATACATTTAACTTAAAATTAATTACCAGTTTCTAGGGAATTTTCCTCAAAAACTCAACGATACAAATATATAAATAAAACAAATAAAAGCGGAACTTAGCGTGATGTAGTTTCCCGTTTGTCGACTTTGCACGGAGTGATATTCGGTATCGGACGGAAGTGGTGCAAGATGGCGGACTTGATGTCAAAAACTAGCTTCTGGCCCCTTCGATCGAGGGAAAAGCAACGCGAACAATTAGTTAGTAACAGCAAAACTTGGGGAAAAGAAGCTCAACGATACAAATCACTTCCCAGCGTCGGATTTCCGTATAATCCTCGGTAACGAGATTTAAAAGAGAAACGGAATAAACTTAGGCACGGAAACCGATCTGTTCGACTCCACGTTACGAAGCAGAATCTTTTACCACGTGTGTATCCAAACAGCGCAATCCGTACCATTGAATCAAAATTACGAACGCAGGGCATCATCCACACGTCAAACGTTGAAGCGAGAGACCACAGATAATACATTGTGACAAATTAGAACTGTGACAAATGGCCGTAACAATACAATCGCTTTAATCGACGTTCAAGGAATCTTGAATTAGGCCCAACGCCCAAATGTAAGAGATCCCCGTTCTATAAGGTAGAATTTTTCCTTTATTTATCTTGTCACAACGTACATCGTTCAACGACGGTTGGAATTTTAGCGTCCTATACGCGAACTGCGTTAGTTTTTCTATTAGAACAAAATCAAGATCTATTTCCCCATTTATCCCATTTAATTCTGTAGAGTTTTGTGTTTTTGTCTTGTGTATATTCCCTGTTCTTACCCACTTTTGTAAAGATTGATGTAAAATTCGAGTTTCGCTAAACGCCAATTTATTACAAACATTTTCTGGTTTCTGATTTTGTCGCGTGCCTTTATTGTTTTTTTTTTATTACTCAATAATTAAATTCTTTCTTGTATTCCATATGTAAATTTTGTTTACCAACTATTTCATTTCAATATACTAATTTAATTTCGTTTATGTGTGTTTGACCCCATTCCTAGTAGATCGGACGTCTTAAGACAGAGTCACCCCAGGGAAAGGAACGTAAGTGCCTTTTCTCCTGTCGGAAAATGGTCGAAAGCCCCATCTGCTTTGACGTATGGCGCACGTTACAATTTCTTACAATTACAATTTCATCTGTTTTCATGACAGAAAATCTTTGTACCCCCACGATCCTACGTAGCAGCTGGCCATCGTTTCTAAGTGTCAACAGGTATCTGCGAGGTAAACTAGCTTTCTGAACCCCCTGTTTCTGCCTTTGTATCATCTTCCGGAAACTTTCGTACTCTTTCCGCTTGTTTCATATATTTTGGCTTGTGGAGCATACGATTGACAAGGAAGCACCTAGCAAATTTCTAAGGAAAACTTGAATTCCACTCGTTTCTATCATCATTATTGAAATGTATACCATACACGTTCAATAAACAATGGAATAAATGATAACCTGATGGGGCACTATTAAGTTGTCCAGCTAAAATATATGGTGTGTAAATTCCATTATTTTACCTTGGTTTCTGGATACACAATCCCCAAAAATAATATATTTGTGAGATATTCCAATTCGTTTCAAAACCCAATTTTCCACAATACCGACAAAATAATTTCGCCAACAACAACCTTAACATTTTCCATCCTATTCTGGCCTAAAAATTTTCGCTTCAAGACAAATTCGATCACTTTATTTACGTTCCCCGTTCGTTTCGACGAACGTCGGCTAAAATTCTCACTTTACCTACTCCCCGAGCTATCCGAACAACAAAAAAAGTACCACGTTTCAAGACCATCCAATACTTTTCCCACGGATTCGCGAAAACTTCGTCTCCATCGCGCCTCGTTCTTCGGTTCCGTTTTTAAACAAACAACTTCCGCTTACGTAAATCGTTTTATCAAGTCCTTCCCCGCCACCTGCCCCTTACCACCCCGACGAACCCCATGCAAGTGGCGTCCGACTCTGTCTTTTTCTAGTGGGGAAGGCGAGCAAGCGCCTTTGAGTCTGTTTTAGCGCCGATGTAAGCTTATTTTGGGGAAAATGAGGGCTACAAATTCGATTTCGTGACGTTGGAGATAGCGGGTACAGACATTTCGCGACAAAATAGAGAGGAGAATTACATTTAAGATTGGGGATGAAAGAATGTTCTTTTCAAATTTTGTAAAATTCTAGTGTAAATGTACGAAATAAAATACTAATTCGCGAATAACTGATACAAAATGTTAGTGTCACACATTATTTCAAAATTTCGAAGTTACTGTCCCAAATTTTGGAGGTACTTCAAAATTTCTTTTTCCCAAACGAAAACGGCATGCTCAAATAAATTCGTATAAAGAAATCGATAAAGTTCCACTTTTGGAACCGGAAAGGAGCTACATATTAAAATCTCATATACAAGGTTTTTCAATAAGGATGATAGAAGAATAATATTCCACCATGAATGGCAAAACTGCCTCTTTTCAATCAAAACAAACAACAATTTCTTATAAGTTAGTAGTTTCATTTACGTTCAAAGTTCTATCATCCTTATTGAGAAACCTTGTATAAATTCGTTGCACATCGATTGCAACTGAATACATTTCATCCAGATACGATTATCTTTTTTCAAACACGTATCAAATTCTACATCATTTTAATTAAAATAGTACCTGTGGAGGATTTCGCATAATAATTTTGTATTTGTATAAAAGTTCCGGAATTTAATTAAAACTTTTGTGTTGTGTGATGTATCGCACTTTGATATGATTATATTTGGGGCAAAATATTAGTGTTGAATAAAAGCGTCTAAATAACAATGTAGACCGCTGAGCGCATTATTTTTGTATAATGAAATTCGACACTATCATAGTTTTAATTAACGAAATAATTTAAAATAGTTTATTTTCATGTTTGTCGCCTGTGAAAGGGTTAATTCGGGTTGGAAAATTCAATTCCTGATTAGATTTGAATTAAAATGTAGTTTCATTCGTTTCGAAAAAGAGAGCGCCGTTGTGAATATAGGCACAGGAGTTAGAGTGAAAATATGAAGTTTTTGTTTGAGGTATTTGCCATCGTAACAAATATGTTGTCACCAATGAACCCCACATGAAAAGAAAAGTTTCTAGTTTGGAGTACATTCATTTTGATTCTTACAGATTGAGGAATAGGACAAATTTCAGTTGAATTGAAAAGTCTTCCTACGTATTCTTTCGCTGTGGGCGGGAAAATATAAATATATCAAGGTAGTTCTTGCAGATTGAAAGGTTGGAAGCTTCCATGAGAACAATACATTGACGGAATAACTTATTTATGAGCGCGCGTATGTTCCATATACTGGGTATAGAAAATATTATGATGGTATTTACCATTATTTGTTTATCTGTAAATAAAAGCGAATGCTTATGCTTTTACAATAAATGTCGTTTTCGTCAGAAATTCAGACAAGTACATATCATATTTTCCTACCACGAATGCAACGTTTCGGCCCGGAAGCTCGCATTCTTCAAACGTCAAAAGCGAAATTAAGGATCGTAGGAAACTTTCCTTTTGTGTGTGAAATGCTGGCTGCTCTGAAAGGGATTTTATGACATATTTTCTTGTGCACAAATGAACGATTCCGGATCGATAACAGAACTCGCGGACCGAAAGAATACTTTTGCACGTATACTTGCTATGTGATGTATATACCTCGACGTACGTATGCGACAAAGGTGCCCACCCACGTGTCCCACTCGGAATCGTGTTCGTGGAACGAACGTGGTAACGTTTTTATGACTGGGGGTTGAATTCTTGATGGACGCGAGATACTTTCCCTAGGGACACTTTTTTAAAGTATTATGTCTGTACAGCTACCTACAGTAAAAATCGTTCACCCACTCACTTGATTCTACACATATATGTATGGTAAGTACATATGTACATATAATTTTTATATTTATGAAATTTGAGAATGAGGTGCAGAATAATCAGTGCTATTCTACTTTCGAATATTTATAGAATATTTGACAACAAAACAGTGTCTTATAATACTGACAGTTATACTCATCATATAATAATGATACTAAAGCATAAATAAGTGGGTATTGAACAAACAAAAAAAAGAATGGAAAAAACAACAACAGAATGGACGATAGATTAGTTAGACTAGTACGAGACAAATATCCATTAGACCGTACAGGCATTGTACGTTCGCGGAAAACAGAGCGCTAACATCATTCGAAAAAAATAAATAAAAGAAAAATTAAAAGAATGAGTAATTGGCAAACGTAAAACCACTTATAAAGGAAGTGCTTTCCGGTAACTGTACGCACGGTCGAGAAACCGGCACATTCATTATACGAGGGGTACACTGAAAGTTCCAGGAATAAGCAGTATAATTGGTACGTGATGTATGATTTATACAAGTTCGGCTAATTTCACATTTATGTGAGTGAAAACAAGTGACAGAACCAAGAAATGTCAAATAGTTTTTTTATGGTGACAGTTAGAAGTTAGCGATACAGTGACAAAATGAATGAAGGGAACACTATCGTGCAATGGTTTATTAGGATTTTCGAAGTGGTTTAAATCAACAAGAATGTGTCCAGCGAATGAATTCTGCGTTTGGTAGTGAAGCACTGTCTAAAACTACAATATATCGCTGGCTTCAAGAATTCAAACTTGGACGTGATAGTTTCAGCGATGAATTGCGTGAAGGTCGACCATCAACAGCCGTTGTTGGGCAAAACGTCGATGCCCTTCCTGAAATAATTAAATGTGATCGACATGTGACGTATGCTGAAATTCGTGCATCTTTGGGTGCTGGCATGACTGCAATACAAACAATTTTGCAGGATCGTTTAAATGTAAGAAAGCTGTGTGTGCGGTGGATCCCATACAATTTGTCCGCAGACTAAAAGAAGCTTGTAGGAAGTGGTGTCAAGAAACACTGAAACACTTCCACTCAGATTCATAAAAACTTCTGTATAACATCGTCAGTGGCGGCGAAACATGGATCTACTCCTATGAACCTGAAAGGAAAAGCCAATCTGCTGTATGGGTGTTTCAAAGTGAAGCAAAACTGACGAAACGTGTTCGAGGGCGCAGTATTTTGGAACAAATGATTGTTTGTTTTGTATCTAAGACTAGTCACTTTGCCACCATTCCTTCAGAGAATTGTAGAAATGTGAATACAGAATGGTATACTACTATTTGTTTGTCCCAAGTTATTGCACAGTTGTGAAAAAGCAATCAGAACCGTCGCATCCTACTTCACCATGACACTGCACGTTCGCACACCGCAAAACTAACACTCGATTAGTTGACCCGCCAACAACGTTGAATTATTCAGCCTTACAGCTCCGACCTATCCCCCAATAACTTCTTTACGTTCCCCAAAGTTAAAATTAAAGTGTGTGGACAAAGATGTTTTTCACCTGAAGAGGCAGTTGGGGCGTATGAAACACATATTTTATACATACAATTTTCTGAGTGGAATAAATGCTTCACTTGGTTTTATACGAATGCAAAAGTGTATAGAACTTAAGGGTGATTATTTCGAAACACGATAAAGTATTGCAATCTGTTATCATTTTACTATATTCATGATTTTCCTGAAATTTTCAGTGTACCCCCGTATATACATACATCAGGTAATTTTGAATGAATCTCTCTAACTTGAACAAGTTTGAGTAACAAATGGCAATTCAACTTAGAGAGGTCCGACTGTAATCCTGGAATAACGATCAAAGGCCGATAAAAGAAACAGACGAAATGTACAGATGACTTCTAATAAATTTCTTCATCTTGTTCTTGCTACCGTGCAAGACAGGAAAGCTTACCAAGATCTAAAGGCGGTATGTGGCTAACGGTGGACGCGAACGGTTGTTTGATGATGATGATGATGTACGAAGAAAAGATCTATTAATACAACGGAATACAACGATAAAATTACAGTTTACGTTCTACGTTTTAGAAAAATGTTTTATTTATCTATAACGCTAATTGTAAGATTAATATTTATACCAACAGAGTTTGTTACAACTAATGCGTTGAATTTACTTACAAGATTGTATGCGATAAAAGTAAGTCAATGAGTGTAACAGAAATGAAAAGTGTTTAAAGAAACATTAGCAACTGAAAAAGTTATGTTTGCGGTGCAGTGACTTACAAATCATCACAAACCTCTCATAATTTTCTTTTACTTTGTTTGATGCATAAGTTATGAAAAGCGGTGTACATCAAACGGTAACGAATACGTATATATACATATAGCTATATGGAGAAAACCGAATAAGCATTTACTTTCTAACAATCTAAGTTCAAGTGTGAAACGGCCGATTTAATAATAATTTTTTTAGACATATAGGAAAACATAATACAATATAATATAATATAATATATTAAATGTAGAAGACTCTCTATAAACGACCTAATAATAAAAAATTAGGTTCGTTAATGGGCAGTTAACAAATTTTGGCTCTCGAAAACACGATCCCTATTTTTATATAGGAAAACGTTGAAGAATTTCTGCGTTGGTTCCTGTCCGGATAAGTTGCACTAGATTTGATTAGTAAATCAATAATCATCATAAGTAGCATGGTTGCTCTTTGTTGAATGTGTGCCTTCTCTCTATCGATCGAACAAAAGTAAGAACATGATTTTTCTCACATAGTAGCTATCGAAAGAGAACCAATGATCGTGCTCCTGAAGCACATATGTCTTCCTCTGGTATTGTAAAAGAATATCTACCAGTTACCTTTGAATCAATGGTCGCGTCTGCGAATAGTGAAAGCAGTTTTCTAATTACGCACCATTGAATCAATTCATCCGGAAGAACTGAGATTGCATTTTCCTTGCTATGATTTCAATCCATACTATTCGAAAGTTCGTTGTGGATAACTTTAGAAATCAAGACCTTCATGTCATTGAAAGTGTGGTTTATTGGGTAATGGCTGTTGAATCTGATGGATGTTTCCGCTAGGAAGTACTAGCGTGGCCACGCAAATTTCTATATTGAGAAAGATGGATCTAAAGTTATTTCCTGCTTCAAAGCTTGAATAGTGTTGCCTAGACAGTCTTTGAATTTGATAACAAATTCAACTTTTACACTCCAATTGAAGAATGGGCAAGAATATGGAGTGCAGACTAGCTAAGAGGCATAATAATTTATGAAGATTTATGGATCTTTTATTCTTCCCTCAATCTTCCATCCACTATGAACCTCCAAAACATCTCCCGAACAAGGGGCTGTTGTGTCCCATCTGATTCAAAATTGTATCTCAGATCTTCTGCATCAAACACCGATACATCTTTACATACCTGGCCATCAATGTAGATAATAGAAATAAAATTAAGAAGTTGGGAAATAGAAAAAGATGAAAACAATGGCACAGACACAGAATGACTACCGGCTGGCAATGGAAGCCAAATAGAAGCGAGTAAGCATAAAATTCAAAGGAACATCATCAACATAGTGGAAGTAATGCTGGGGATTCACATAGGAATAGACATAATTAAATTAAAAACCTATTGTTAGATGTAAAAAGAAGAAGAAGAAGAAGGGTAGATTGTGCATATTTGATATGAAAGAATACGTAACATCGACAAGAACTTGTCGGATAAAGCAACTGTCTACCTGTATTGATGATAATTAGTTTTCATTTCTTGTCATCAATATCAGATTACTGATAGCTGGTAGCAACTGTAAATTATCTAAAAATATTTGATCAATTTGCAACGTATTCCAATATTTCATTTTATAATGGCGTAAAAGTTTAAATATTGGAGCATTTTCGCCTCATAATTTACTCCCTACCTTTAGCTTCGAAATTTCGAATTTTGAGAGTATGTGTGTTATACGTTGTTCGGAAACAGTGTTTAAGTTTTGTTTGACTTACAAATTACCTAGACGTCGTCGTTGGAGTTTCCGTTCCCATCAAAGTTGGGAAGTCACTTTAGAAATGCACTGGCAAGCAGCAATTGATTTTGTTCGTGTTGTTCTACGGTCGGATGATTTTATACTTTTATTTGTTCACAACAAGGATGAGCTGATCTCGATGCTTGCGTTATTTGCAATTTTGTAGGTTGCATATTAGGCCAATATCTCAAAATTGCAGGCATAGCAGGATCTAATTTGGTATTAAATTAAAATTACAAATTTTATGCTTGCGTTTCGATGTCAAAACTTTTACTTTCGCTTCATATCTTGTAATACGATCATATTGCTTTTGGATTCTTGTTTAAAGCAGTAATATGATGAAAAATACATTGGATTGTTCTTTCTTGCATAAGAACGTAATTTGGAGTCATAGTTAGGACTTGAGCAATGACAGATTACAATAAAATACTTTTGTAACATTGTATTTTTCAACATACAATAAAATCGAAGGAATGAAATGATACGCCAGAGAATATAAGGTGTCGTATAATGTTTAATCTAGGTTACCTCGCCACTCACTCGAGTCTGTTTAATCAACATCCCGGTAATTCGGTTATCGTTAGCAGCGAAGTTTTCGGCTTTAGGCGCCTAAACAGACGTAATTAACTGAGTTGCCTGTAATATGTTATTCATTTTATATCTCGAGACTAAACGGAGGAACTGTTTGCCGAATGGAATAGTAATTTGACGCGGCGAAGCTCGTAATTTCGCGGCGAACAATGGAGAAACAATTACCCGCTCGATTAAGATACGGCGGGCGATAAAATTTTTAATTTGCTTAGTTGAGAAATTATACGAATATAATTTCTGATCTTAAAATTATACGTTAGGAAAAACGACTTCATCGCGATGTTAAAGACATTGTCTGGTCAACTACTAAGGAACTTCAAATTAATCTCGCCAATTCCCCGAGACGATTAGGTTTCCAGCTGTGAAATGATCGTGGTATTGTTAATCTACTCGAATAGAAGTTGATCCCCTGAGGGAAAACGGTAGCTTCCCGCGGAAAGTGAATTTTCGACTTTTAGCAGTTATTTGTTCGAAGAAGTAAGTTCTTAATTACGGCATCTCCTTTTCTGCTTATCTTCTTTCAAGAAATGATGGTGCATGTTGTCATTAAAAGTTTTCTTGTATGCACGACATTCTAACAAGTTTAAGTATACACATACTTCAGCCTTTTCTTAAAAATAGAAACGTAATCATATTACAAATCGTACGTTCTTACAAATCTCCAAAATCTATGGTTAAAGAAACCAAATGAGTGAGGTAAACTCGTTTTATCCTCAATGCTTCTGTTGAAATTCGTCGAAAATACTTTTAGTGTTTAATTACAATGCATCACCACTTCATTGATGGCCCAATGTCAACCTTTTTTAAGTCTTATCATCTACGATTGGTAACCAAAAAGAGGCAGCGGAATAAGCTGAGGAGATTGACTTGTGTGGGAACATGTGGAGTTTTTAGAACAACACATATGCTAGTTCTGGAGGCTATTCTGGCATCTTTTACAATTAGAGGTGAAGACTGAGGCTCAGAAGACTTTTATTGCTCTAATTTATTGGGGCAGGTGGACTAATGAAAACGGGTCTCATGGACGCACGAGTCTGGCTGGAAACGACAGGATGAAACTGTTGAGAAGAGATTCCTGACGTTCTCGCCCCGTTCTATAATTGGAGCAATGGTGACCTGTGGACCAATGGACCCTGTCCCACCGTTTATCAAATCAGGGGCGTCCGCTTGGTACAGATGAGTTTCTGAAAAAGGAGTTAGCGAAAGTGGAAATCTATGGAAACCCACTGAGAGCAGGAATCAACATGCTATTTGATCCATACGATCTACGAAGCCGAGATGGTGGTCATCATGGATTGCGTACCAGAGAATCTGAATAGGGGCTATTCTGGAAAATATACACATACATACATATGTATGTATTGGGTCGATGCACATTTCGTTTTTTAATCAAATTTACTTCCTCAAATTTACATTTAATCAATATAGCATGTGCCTTTCTGTTCCATGACCTATCTCCATCTCTTCGCTAGCTCTATAATCCCATGTTCGCAGAAGCTTTGAGGTTTCTGGCAAAAGAATTGATACAGGTGATTTTTCATGTCTTCCAAGAAAGTAAAGTTTTTACCATCTAAGCTGCTTTGAAGTGATCTAAATAACTGGCAGTTGTATGCTGCAAGGTCGGTAAAGTACTGTGGCTGAGCCAAAACATTCCAGCCAAGTGTTAATTGTTTGTGTCGCGTGGTAAAAGACACATGTGGTGTAGTATTATATTGATGAAATGCAATGCCTTCTCCTGTAGGCTAACTAAGGCCGCTTCTGGTCAATCGCTTCCCTAATTCGCATCAGTTAGTTGAAGAAATTTGGTCTGTCAAATTTTTCTCCATGAACTCACGCGGCACCCACACATCGACTTCGCTAATCATTTCAATTTGACTTAGTCGCCTTGACATTCTTGACGAGTTGATCCCAAGAATTCCTCCGATCTCTCGAGTTGTTCTATGCGGCTGACTTTCAATTAGACCCAATATTTCATTGCCATCAGTATGGGCCGGTACTCCAGAACGTAGTGCATCCTTGCGATTAAAATTGTTCTTAAAAAAACTTTCTGTATCGCTTACGGCACGTGGAATTGTCAACAGCGCCCCCACCGTACACAGCACATATCTTCTTTTGCATCGGTGAAGCATTCTTTTCTTTCCGAAAATAAAAGCATAAACTTCCGAAAATGCTCCCTACCAAACAGCACAATTTTTTTTTCACCAAGTACTCGCTCAAATTCCTTCAAAAAAAAAAAATCGGTATTCGGTTTTGCGATGTAATGCCATCTAGCACCAAAAACGGGACAATCTTTTGCATCAATCCGATACTATCAGTGAAGCGACCTTTGTGGTTCCGGAATCAGCTAGGGACGGCTCAGCGTTAACACTTGGCAGCAAACGAACCCTACAAAAGTTGTGTGGGTCTAGTAGCGTTGATCTAGTCTGGATATTCTCTGATCAGGGCATTGACAGCGACGAATGGGCTTCGGATGGCGGTGGTACTGCTGTACTTCAGAATTTGCAGCATTGGCTGTAAAAGCGCGGTTACAGGGCTGGTCTGAGCGATTAAGGTATTCAAGATATCCAAAATCCTCATGGAAGTCCTTCACTGGCAATGAGACTATGAACCTTCAGAAATGAAAGAGAAGTCAACTCAGGGTCATTACTTGTGTTACCGCCCTATCGGAAATTGGATAGTCGAATAGCATCTGCATAAAACCAGGTCCACTAATTAGTATGAGCTGCGGGGAATTAGTTAACACCAGGCTTCTGTACTTAAGGCTATGCAATCTAAGCATGTTAAGCCGCGTCACAGAATAGACAGAAGCGACAAAGTTAGAAAATCTTGTGGTCAATTTTGTATGCGCATGGCCGGGAACCATGTTTTAAATACGACGAAAGTGTATTTGGCTAGCTTCATTAATGTTATTATTCTAGGATGGTGTGTGCATATTAAAATTAAAATATACGGTTATTGTTGTGTATCACTGATTTAACTTTTTAGCAAATACTATTCTTTTACATATCCAAAACTCTAATATTTTTCCCATGTGCAGCTTTCGTATTTTCAAAATGGCGTTAGCTAACTTCTGAGCTATTTCGAGGACATTCAAATCGACCACATGAACATCAAAGCTGCCGACACGCCTTGTCGCTTCTGTGTATTTTGTGGCCGCGTCTACACTTAACGAACAAGTACGAACGAACGCAAATGGGCACAAGTGAACGAACGTTGTGCGTGAAGTGTGGACGGCACACGTGCACGAACGAACATGAACGAGCAGCTTCGAATGCTTTCTGCCGATTGTCAGTACTTCAAAGAAAAAGCGCACGTTACTGTTCGAACGTGTTCGAATGCATTTGGCCACTGTGGACGGTACGACGAACTCAGTTGCATGCATTTGTCAGTGTTCAGTCTTGTCTGTGAACTACAATTTGCCATGGAGTGGCTAACACATACAATTTTCTCTTTTATCGAAGACGTAAAGGACATACCTGTACTGTGGGATTCCACAGATAAATTTTATAAAATTGTACGTCAAAAAGATGACGCATGGTTAACTTTGGCACAGAAATACAACACTTCACCTCAAGAGGTTAAAAAGAAGTGTCATTCTGTACAAATACCTAAGGCTAACATACGAATCTCCACTTGCTAAAACTTTCAAAATTACACTCATTCAGAGTCATTCGTTGGTTGGAATCGCTTCTCTATAATAGGTGTCCCGTTTACTTATTCCTGGTCCTAGTAGTAATAATTCTTTTAAAATTTATCGCAGACATTCTGGTGAGATTCTCAAAATGCCCAGAATTTTCGATGGTCAACTCAGCCAAAAAGTTCGATGGGCTATGTTTACATCTATTTTTGATAATTGATGTCACTCAACACCGACGAGTTCGCTTCTTTTTCCTTTCTCATAACTCTTTTGACAGTAAAGACTAAGCACTCAAAATAATTATTTCATTTTCATAGCGCGACCGCTTTCGAACGGAACACTCACGAACATTCGAATTCTGGCCGTTTACGTTTATTCGTGTGCATTCGCGTTCTTCGACGTGCGCTTCAATTGGTTAACGTTTGTTCTTGTGCGTTTGTGCACACATTTGTGCTCAGGTATGGAAGCGGTTCAAGGCGTGCTTGGTCAGAGATGATTCACTTTTTACCCCATCCCCTCAGAAACTCAGGAAGGTTACTGTAAGGAACTCTTAAGAGCTTGCGTGCAGCCCTCTATAGGTAAATTCTAACATATTTTTATAATTTCGAATGGTAATGGAGCTAAGTTTGACCTGAAGATTTAGAGCAAAGTGTTCAGTAGGTTTATAACATGTCTGTCAAATACTTTGATAGTTTAAAGTTAATAAAGAAAAATAAATCCATACGAGGAAAGATGATCTGTAGACAACCGTGTTTAGTAGGTATAGATGCTAACATAATGCTTAATTTTCGGTAAAATGAAGGGTAATTTCGGTATCGATATGTTTTCCTACGAGTAAAATTATTTTATGGTTGCCCTCTGTCATTTTTAGCAAGGTGCTAAGAATGTTGTCGATATTTCATATCATAAACTTCTTCATTATAATTTTGACCAAAATTAATAAGAAGTCTGTTTATATTTTATCCTAAAGCAATATTATGTTTTCATCGTAACGTGCGCTGTCAAAAATAGATATAATACCCCGTAACGGAGACACACTTCATCGATAACCATAAATACTTACTGTAAGTACCTTTTATCGAAAATCAAGTTTCATGTCATATTATGTCAAAACATCCCAATCTGCTGGTTTGCGAATTTCTAGAAGTATATCTCAATTTGTTTGCTCTCTTTGTGAGACTAAACTACTCCATACTGTTCACTTGAATGTTTCTCTAAACTCCGAACAGTTCACCATACGAACCCCGGCCCCGTTAGTTACGTAAGCTTGTTTTGTCTGCACCGAGCACATGCATACAGAACACGCGCCGGACTTCTCGAAGAGTTTTGATTGGAGAGGTCGATTTGGCACGTGCAAGTATCAATATTTAAACATCTAGCGAAATATAACGTAATAAAATTTAGTTATTAAAGCATCAGAGGATCGCTTTGATGTCGCTCAAAAATAAATACTAAATATATAAAACTGGCGCTGATTTTAGTATAAATTGTAACCAGATGATGTTTTAAGCTGGCAGTAGGTACGTACGACAGTGAGTTCCGGACCGCCGCAATATAATTGTTGCCCGACAAAATTTACATTTCCTCGTCGAAATATTTATCGTCAGCATAAACTTTGCAAATTCTCGATTTTGAAATGAAATCCATTACGCGGTACATCTTCACTAAATCCGTCTTGCTTTTCCGATTCGCTAAGTCGAGAATATTAGCGGATCATGTTCTCTAACAGTGAATATATTTATACTGTTAGGGATAACATAAACATACAAATGCTCTACGCGATTGCATGCTTACACAATCTACCACGGATTACGCAAATAAACTCTCGAATAATGTATATTTACACTAAACTAGGAAACTATTCGAAACGATTTGTATAAATCCGGAAACCCGGCGGTGCTTTGCATATTTTCCGTCGACGGGAACGGGGGTTAAATAATACCAGCCAGTAGCGCCGATTTTTTTCTTTTGATCCTATACAGTTTGTTTTTTTGTAATGCCAAAAACTTTTATTATCATGCACGATTTTTGGATCCAGTAACTGCATTAAACAAATATTTTCGCTTTGAAATCGCGCGTTACGCCGATGAAAACTGATTTTTTCTGTCTTTCATAGTATAGCGTATGTTCATACATATGTACATACATACAAATACAATTGTACATGCACGTCTAAATATACGCATTTTAATACCGCCACGGAGATGCTCATGAATGATTCATCGAGTAAGTAATGCTAATTTGAATTTGCTGCGTACGACTGTAATTAATTCAGTTCGTTGTACTTACAAGAGAATATGACACATACCGCGCGATAAGAACTATTACTTGTAATTAATGCTTATTTTCATTAATGTTTTTCGCCGAAGATCTGAGGATCTTTACATATGCATGCTAACTTTGTGTATAAAATTTGATCAAACAATAAAGATCCCTTAAACAGAGAATTTCGGCATTTTTCTACTAACGATTGAAACTCGTAATTAGGTGGTAGACGGTCTCGCCAAAAAGCTTTCTTTTTCGTGCATTTTAGGCAGTAACTGCCAACCACCAAATTACAAGATTTGGTCGTTATTGAAGACACGCCAAAACTCCATGTTTACATCAATAGTGCTCCAGGTCGAGGTTTTCAGGAATAAAGATTCTTGTTTCTGAAGTCCGAAAATGCAGTTGAACCATGGTTTCTTTCAATCTTCCAATGGAAATCGAGAAACCCTTGACTAACTTGGAACTAGCAACAAGGTATCTTTGCTCTGGGTGACGAGATTGCAATTAATCAGAAAATCAGTTAACAAAAAAAAACTAATTAATTGAACGAAATCCAAAGCATTTGTCAGTTTTATAGCCATGCAGGTCAAGCTCCAGAGAAGATAGAAGCTTAAGGGAGTATTAGACTGCTTTGGAGGAATAAGCCTAATTGAAGGTTTTTACTTCAAGATCTAAGAAACAAAGAATTAGGGAACTGTTGAGTTTAAGCAGAAATGTTGTGTAGAAAGCTTACTCATAGTCGAACTAACTCCTTTTGACCGGCGGAAAATATGCGAACTACTCTGACACACCCCTTGCCTCGTACCTCTTTAGCCCTAATGCTTAAGCGGTACAGTCTCGTACTATTTGTTGTCATTTAATGCTTAGTCGAGTTAGGTTAAGTTACGTATTTGTACCAGTTTTTTTTCAGTTTATTTTATTATTTCCCGTGCCTGCTATTACTTTATGTAATTCTACATCTATTAATAGTTCTGTTCAGAGCTGTATGGTCAGTTATTGTCAAGCTAGGTGAGCAACATTATATTTTAGCGATCCAGCATTACATGTAAAAATTCTAATATTTTTAGGCATATTGCAGTCAATACGGATAGGAGAGGGAAAAGAGTGACTTGTTAACGATGCTGCAGAATATTATTAAATTCTGTGAAGATAAAAAGGCAGCACACGCACATACGTTTTCTGTTTATCAGGTAATAGTTCGCGTGTCAGCTATGACGGAACAATCTGAAAAGACAATTCGACGAACTAAACAAAAATTTAGCGAGAAAGAATTGAAATCTAATGAAACACACTCAGAGACACAACTACAAACCCGTTGTTCTTTAAACACGTCAACAATACGACAGTTTCCACGTATTACGTTGGATGACATGTACAAGTATAATTTTTTTGTGTGTGTTTATTTTTCTAATTCCATATTATAGTAGGTGTGTACTGCGAAATAAAATTCATTCGTTATATATGCCGTTGATAAAACATTAAATATTCTGCATGCATTTATGACAGAAGAAACACAATTTAATGGTTCTAAAGAAACGTTGCGCAAACTTTTGGGAAACATGCGATATTAGATATAAATGTTTTAATAGAAAATATGTGATGGAACGTTACGATATTGTTGCATGGAGGACTCGCTATTTGCGTTTCCCAAAAGATAGCGATGATCATGGAGAAAATAAGAAGGCAGTAGTGTATTTAGATGAAAGTTACGTACATACATCAAAATTATACTGTCAGTATATGTTGGCAAAGTTCTGAGGAGCATGGAGTTTTAAAGATGGGGCCAGAGAGAGATGGATAATGGCACATTGTGGAGGCAGTTGGGTTTTATTGAAGGGGGTTTGCTTTCATTTAAATCAAAAACAAAAACCATGACGACATGAACTTTAAAAATTTTTCAAAATGGTTTAAAATGCAGTTAATGCCAAATTTACCAGATAATTGTATAATTGTAATGGACAACGCACCATATCACTCAGTACCTACAAATAAACAAGGCGCCGACATCTCCATCGGAGGAATGTTATTACTTCATACGACATTTATGTATCAATATCTGCATTAATCTCCTAAAACCTCTTTCCCCGAGTGTATTATTTCAAATAACAGTGCTGTGCGACCGGCCACATAGGATTGGTTTTACTGTATTTGCCGTTACAGGCTACGAAGGCTTCTTCATACCATACATTCTGCTAAGACGAGAATGAAATGGCGGGCTTGGGTAACTCTAATGTATTCCGGCTTCCAATGACAATTTGAGTTTTCCGACTTGAAAAAGGTTGCTTTACTTTACTAATGATATCGGGCAAGAGAAGACTCAAATTATGGAAGAGCCACCACAATAAGTTTATGGTGGCAGCGTTAGAAAAGGTGAATTGAATGTCTCGCATTAGAACCAACCCCATTTAACCTCGCCAAATAGTGGTACAGGATTTGAACATGAGAAAATTTCGAATTTGTCATCAACCTTGTTTTGCAATGAGGAAACCCGGTTTATTACGTATTTTAAAATTGGATTGATATATGCATCAATTACTTTGGTTTGATCTTACATGAGTCGTCTTAAGATTTTAGCTTAGTGCAGAACAGCTACGAAGATGATTATTTCACATCCTCTAAAATTGAAGTCACCTTTGTACTCACAAACGCGGAAAGTTGTGTACGAAACTGACTGGAAGAGTCTGTCGTTTTATATCATATTCTTATTAATCTAGAGTTCAAATCTGCATCGTTAGCTCGGAGTTAAAATCTTAGTAGAAGTACTCAGTACTTATTGTTGGAGGTGAATTTAGCGTTTGTAAACCTGTCTGCCCTTTTATATGGGGCTAGGTACATACGTAACATTGGCTCCATGTGCGCAACTAGATAAGTCAATGAGTTAGTAGTAGTGTCTGGAGCGTTGTTTTGTCCACGACTCAAGCGAACAAGCAACTCCCGAGTACTCGAAGTGTGAGGTACGTGGAGTTATCAGACTTTGTCGAAGAAAGTATAAGAATTGTGTAGTTGTCATCCTATCTTCTTCTACCTATCACCATTCAGGTCCGTTCGTCCATCTTGGAATGATTTGCATCAAACGCTGACGTCTTTTCGGCTTAAAACGTTGGGGTCATAAACGCCCTGTCACTTGCAATGAATTTCGCTCCTTCGGTTTGCAAAAATCTAATAATTCCACGCACCTCACACTTCGAGTATTGTGTGATTACACGCGCCAAGTTTGTTTGCAACCCAGAAGCTAGATTGAGTCATAAACAAAACAATCCACCTGTCTAGTTCTGCACATGACATCCGTCTTGCGCATGCGCAGTTAGTATAAGAGCCATATGTACCTATTATCGGACATTCCTCGTATATTTACCAAACATATCATTTATCTAACGTGTGCTAAGTAGACACCTTCTTCAACAACCGCGACCTGACTTTAACGTTACTTTGTGAGCAGCCCAATAAATGCACCCTCAGGGAAGTTTTTAGAGAGTCATTTAGATTTCCTTTCGAATTAATAAATACATAATTTGCATAATCGCTATGAATAAATAGAAATAAAGCGCATATAAAAAACATCAGATAAACTATATAAAAGAGATGGCGATACGTAGAGAAAATATCTAGGAACTTAGTGGTTATTATATTTAAAAACCTATTTTATTACTTAAAACTACTAATAAAGCGAAACCATATCTAATTGTTAGGGACTATCGTTGTTTATATTGCAAGCAACTGAATGGAACAATTACGTTACAAAAGATTTTCAATTGATAATTGCAATAATTGCTGCCTATTTATTAGTCTAGTTTTGAAAAACATCATCCGACAACAAAAACAAGGTTATTTTTAGATCGATAACCTTAGTAAGTTGGTCAAAGAAAGTACGACCATTGGAAAAAATTATGGTAAGATGACGTCCCACCTTTAATTGATTGGTGTGGCGCAATAATTTCCTACGTATAATTATAGGACACTTATCAGTTGCTTAGGCTCATTTAAGATAAAAAAAAAAAAAAGAAATTGGTATAAACGGTTGTCAATCTAAATATAAGATTTATTTCATTGGCCGAATTATCCTTGAATTCTATTTTGAATCGTATGTCTAAGTAAATGTTAAAATGTCATCTTAAAATAGAACTTAAGAAAAAGACGTTACCAGTTGCCTACAACATCAGAAATGTTTCTAATCAAGAACTAATTAAAAGCACCTACATTTGCTTGCGATGAGATCGTTGTATTGTCAGTTTGATTTTTCTAGTGCAAAAGTACAAGGAGAAATGCCACAGAATACACTTTCTTCTGACGAGCTAAAGCCTACTTTCTATTACGCTTTAATTAGATCTTGTGAAAAGTAAAACGTATCAATTGAGTTGTCAAGGTCTCTTTTTATCCGATATGTTACTTGTATCGACATAAATGTTGCAAATTAGATTCTAATGGGAAAGGTTGTATTTACCGAACGGAGTTACTTCTTTGCATCGCTTGCGTAACGACGTACTTGGTTAATGCTTTAAGCAGATTTTATAGGAAACAGCTTTTAGAATTAGAATTAGAATAAAATAATGGGATTTCGACAAAATCATGTGATTTCAATATTATGAGATTAGAAATGGAGCAAGGTAATCGGAATAGCCCGAGGTATGAGCTACCTTCTAGGTTACCTCAATTCATGCTGTCTCCTCAACAATCTCTAGTTATCGAAACTTTCATGTGGTAAAGATTCCATTTTGAAGCGCAAACAATATTAAGCAAGACTTCGAGCTTATATCCACTTTTTCAGAGTAATGGTTAAGGAGCTTAATTAGAGATAGGAAGAAGCTGCGGGAAGCAGCGAAGGTAAGATAAGGGCCCAGAAGCAATCATGACAAGCTGTAACGACCCAAATTCAGATTTCGTAAAAGAAGGTTCCAATTTTTGCTTCTGAGGTGGAGAAAATCTTGTCAAAGTGAGATGCATTCGTTATAAAAGACTCATAAAATTTTATTAAGTATTTTAGGGATGCAGGTAGGTACCTAAGGGATCCATTTATTACATTCATCAATTTTTTTAAGGCATTATGCTCTTTTTACGAATTTTAACAACGCTTTGCTTTCGTTCCAGCAATCGTCCACAAGGGCCACTAGCTTGCTGAAGGGAAGTCCGGGTATTCTGGTAGGGTTTAGTACATCTTTGCCGAAATTCTTCCGCCTGATTCTTTTCAGTTCCTCACATATGCAGATAATATGCATACCAGTTTCCTGTTATAGTTCACGTTTCCTATACTAGCGATGGTTTCTTAAGGAGCAGTATCCGGTAACTAGACCGGTAATAATCTGAATGTCTTTTATACTTCTTCTGATTAGGTTAGCTGATAATTTAGCATCTAACCTACCTAACAGTATTTTAGTGTGGAATTAATCATTTTACATTTCTTCGAATTTTTCTTGGTAGCTATAACCAGATCTATCAGCGCGGAATTCTTTGTTATCTCCCATACAGGTTCTGGTCCTAGGAGGTTTCGTTTTCACCCTTTTTGGCTAGTTCATCGGTAAGTAATTAGATTACCTTCAATGTCTTGCACCCAGATCAAGGATATAATGTTATTAATGTTGTTCCGTGCTAGGTCCGTGATTTCTTCTTTACAATATTTTACCAGTTTCGACTTGGTAATAGACTTCATAAACGGCTTTTATAGTCGCCTGACTATAAAGTCATGAAGTTTATTTTTCTATTTGTGTAGCTCCCTTCTCTGATTTTTTCAACACAAGCTTCTACTGTAACTTGGTAGTCTAAAAAACCGCCAGACTCAATGTCATCTTTTGCTAGAACACAGTCCTCTAAT
Organism: Chrysina gloriosa; assembly: GCA_038088585.1. NCBI lineage: Eukaryota > Metazoa > Arthropoda > Insecta > Coleoptera > Scarabaeidae > Chrysina > Chrysina gloriosa. The sequence goes on along the minus strand of CM076093.1, from coordinate 18,843,415 downwards.
ACCAGCTCCTGTGCCTTGGATGGATTCCAATCCGTCGGTAAACCAGACGTTGGCAATCGAATTTCTCGGGGGAGGAGAGGGGGGGAGGAATAATACTAAAATATTTCATTTATTTGTGAAAATAGCTTCTGGAGGCATTTGTAATAACCGCTAGTCCGCCACCGTTCAAGTTATATCTGTGTGTTCGATAAGTAAGAGGTTACATTATAAAAGATCTCTTCAGGACGTAGTGAGGATGCTCAATGATCCATCAAGAACCTATAATTTACGACACGTACTTCAACATCGATTTACCAAAACTTGGAACAACCACAACTTGTTCGAGTCAACTTTAACTTCGGTTAGTAATAACTCGCAATTTTAAAGAAATGTCAATACAAACCTTCACAAATATCAGTGAAACTCTAAGAAAATTGTTTAAGTTTGTACCACTAAGAAATGCGAAGTTGGATGTGTTCATCTTAGAAGACTTGCAAATCTTATATCATGGATAGAGTAAGGGCAATCCGAACTGATGATAAGGTGGTAACCATTCGATCAGATTTTATCTGTATTTTCGTAGCGCACCATTCTAACTAGTTTCTACTGTTGGTTGACTAAAAACATAAGGAAAATGTCGAGTAAACTTCAACAATTTACAGATACGTGAGCTGATGTAGAGTAGGTGTAGATTTAGAAACACTATTTATCTGTAACGTTCAAATACATTAATTGTAGATAAACACAATGAATAAAGCTCCTGACATATTTATGGGCGGTAATACCTATTACATTTATACAGAAAAAGAAAAAAAAAGAAAAGCAAAAAACAAGAATAACAAATTAAAATTAATTGGGCAGATCTTACTCTATACAGATCATTTTAGATGGTCTGTTTGTTTACATCTGTGTTAAATGTCCATAAAATAGAGTTCATTTGGCTTTCGTCGTAGTAAACAATTTGAGCAACATGCGAGTTGTATCTACTACATAATTAGCATATCTTCGAAGTAACCTCGGATGGGATTTAATTTAAAAATTTAATTCCCACTTTGCATACCAGTGATTATTCAATTTGAATAATTAAAAAATTAAATCCGCTCTAAATTAGCTGGTCGAAAAATAACAAAATGAGGTTCGTTTTGATTTGGGAACTGATGCATTTTGATATAACAGATTAAGCTGAAGTACCAAATTCTCACTTTAAGAAACATGCTACCACAAAGGAATTCTTCTTCTTCTTCTTCTTTCACTTTATCCTTCTGCCCATCTAGGGCGTCGGATGACAAAGAATTCACGACAACTTTATTTGATGTGATCGTGATTATTGAATCTGAAATAGGAAAAAATAACATCCGTTTTGGACTCAACTTTAAGGAGATCTGTGTGTATTTTCGCACTTCAAACTAAGAAAATGTCAGACTTTCTTTCCTAGAAACCAGATTGGGATAAAAAGTTAAAAATTTTCTACACTGAAGCTTTAACTGGAGTGATTATAACCCATTTAAACTCGGAAAAGATCTATAAGAACTTCAAACCATTCACCAGGTTTGGAAAAGATTTCTTTATCCGAAGCTGAATCGCATTGAATATAATTTATCTGATAACAAATAGGGATGTAAAATTGAGATGCTTATTGAGTTCGATTTCAAAGACGAAGGAGTCTTCAGAACGACACCTACATTAGCGCTGGGGGTTAATCCGAGACGCGGATCTCTTCGTTCGATAATAGAGGCTGAGGATCGGTAGGCATTCGTCTAAATTTTTAGTCTCTATGGGTCTAGCTAGAAATGCTAGGATGCAATCCTCTTCTGTTGGGAAGAGATGCAATCCTTGTTGTATTCAGTCCTTGGAGACAATATAAAATCATTGTTCCAAAAACTGGAGCAATGATTTACCCCTAACTTGACGGTCTCAAGACATGGGGGCGGCAGTGGGGAGGTACAAATGGGTTTCCGACGAGGAGAGGCGCGGGAGTGAGACATTGCAGCCGAGATAACTGGTATTGGTTTATGCTCAGGAGAACCTCTATAGAAAAATATGTTCTGAAAGCGGCCCTAGTGCCTTTGAAATCGGCCAGGATCGACTCAGCACTAATAGTTGACCATAAACAAACCTTTGGTTTTGTGGATCTAATAGGTACAATCTAATTTACGTATCAGTTCATCGCGGTACAGAAGGCAAAGAGAGGGCAGATAAGTTGGCTGGGGCAATAGCACTATTCCCATAGGGATCTGCTATTGGGACCGCCACATCCAATGTACAGGCGAGGAAATGGTGTTGATCTGAAGATCAATTCTGATCCGACTGGAAACAGCAGACAATCGTCACCCGACAAGATTAAATAAATTTATGCATACGTAAACTGAAACCATGGAAATAATGAACTAATTGAAGCTGTTGCTGTTTGATTTCTATCACTTCTTCGTAAAAGTCTCCTATCTTCCCATTAAAATGTATGCTCTTCTCTCCAAACAATCAAGCCTACATATATTTTCCTCGAGCATCAAAACATCGCCACATACGGTAATAGACAGACATTCGCTCGGAAGATACCGACCCGAGAACGTGAAATATCACCTTCGGAGAATATATTTGTCGTAATTTAAACTTGATTGCGCGAAAATTGCATCCTCCCGTTTGCGCTAATGCATTTTGTCATTCGGCTCGCGCGCATCGTCCGCTTCAGCGTCACCCTTACGGGCAGTAGCCGTTCTCGAGCAACAAATGACCGTTATTAACCCGAGAACATGATAGAGAGACGCGACAGAGGCGGAACCGACGTGTGCTCTTGCATATTTTATTAGCCTCGTATTCCTCTCGACTATCATTTCCACGTAACCTGCCTGAAAGAATCTCGTTTTACGTCTGCCTCCCAAGAGAAAGAATATACGAGACGACCTCAATCGATAATAACGAAAAAGGGATACTAAAGGTGGCGTTAACCTTTATCGTGTGGCTCGGAACAGAGGTTTATGGACGTATCGCGGAAGCATGTAAATGTCTTTGGTCGTAAAAAGAAATCGAAAATTTGTCATATTCTGGTGATTTTGAGTATACAGTAAATCGTTTCTGACGGAAATCCAACATTTATTTACTCATATAACAGGGCAAATTTTAAGACAGCGCTGAATATGCCTAAATTCTATTCTAACATATGAAGAACAATTCAATTTTTTAACTAGATTTTGGGAAGTCTTTAATTCGACTTTCATAAGAAACGTGCGCATAGAATCGAATAAACAAGAACTTAAATAACGAGACTAGGCACTAGCTACTGCCCGAATTTAAGAAGAGGGGGAGGGGGGTTGAAATGCAGTTGACTTTGATGCTTCCGAAACCGACCATGTTTGGCTCCATTTTGCTTTTGGGCCTTTGTTATAGAGGACACTGTTGTGTCTGGCGAGTTCATGGTTAGCTTAAAAATGAATGCGTTGTCCACTTCACCACAAATATATTGTGAAATTAAAAAAGTCTTCTCTAAGTGAGGAAGGGCCAGTTTGTAGAAAAACAACTACTGGCTTCCGCACCAGGATAACACGCAAGGGCACAACGCTTACTTGGTAAAACAGTTTTCAGAAGACGCATTTGTGTTGTCGAACATCCCCAGTGCGTGCGCCTTACCGAATGTGAGAAGTGAGAAGAAGGGAACACGCTTTCAGTCTGTGGACGGGGTGGAAGCAAAAACGACACACTCTTTGAAAGGGGTGCCAGTTGACGAACTACATTGTTTTAAAGAATGGAATAAACGTGTAGAAGATGGAAGCTCATTCCAACACATTTGCAATAAACAATATTTTTACCAATTGTTTTATTTATAAAATGGTTAATAAACAGGCACCTAACTACCTATTTAAGCAGCTTGTACTTGTGCAAGAGTTCACATATTTAACACCAGAAATAATTTTTTTAATGTATAATAATACAGAAAATACATTGTTTCCTTGAAGACTAAAAATGTACAATGACATACTGCAAGAAATTAAATATCGTAACAGTTATCGTATCGTAATAATTAATACTAATTTCCTATATTAATATGTCTGTAATTGAACTTTGCTAAATAAATTATCATTATTACTATTATTATTGTTATTATTATTAATTTAGGAAGAAGTAACGAGGACTACGTAACTTGCAAAACTTCAGGAGTTACAATGTATTAGACTCTTCGGGAAGGTCAGGGTGAAAAGACTTATTGCTAATATATTTTATTGCTTCTACAGAATTTTCGCCCTTAGGATGAGAGCATCTTCAGTGTAGGCACCGTGATATTAAAATCCCCACAAAATAATTTGGAGATCCATGTATTTAAATGAGTTTAAACCCTTAAAAATTCTTTTTTATAATTGACAAATAAAATCTCTTCTGGAGAGAACTCCAACCTTAATCGCGGCTGACAGACTTATGATAATATCACGGTGCCTACAGTGAAGATGCTCTCATCCTAAGGGCGAAAATTCTGTAGAAACAATAAAAGATATTATCAATTTAGGTCTTTTCACCCTGACCTTCCCGAAGAGTCTAATACATTGTAACTCCTGAAATTATTATTAATTGTCATATCTCGTAAATGTGGTGGTGGTAAATAAAGTAATGAGATTGGTAGCGTAGTGTTTGATCTGGCAACATTGGGGACGCGGAATTTGGAGGAGAGGCAAGGGAACATATGATACGTCATCAGTGCTAGTTGGAACTCGCCAGAATCACGTGCTTGTTCGTAGCGATTGATTTAGTTAAGCAGATTTTGCTTGTGCGTTCTTACAATGAGTGACAGAAATTTCGAGCAGCGGTATGTGAACAGGTTTTATTTCAGACCTGATCACAATGCAACGGAAACTTTCCCAAAACTTATGTGGGAAAACAAACATCAAAAAGAACTGGGTGTTGGATCACCACAATGGCCAGTAAGGACATTCGTGTGGCTGCTCAACCTTCTTATTCGCCCGACATGAGTTCTTACGACCTTTTCCTCTTCCCGAGATTCAAACTAACACCGCAAATGACGTCGTTTTGGGACATTGGATAACATTCAAACGGTTGTAACCAACCAGTTGAAGGTTATTCCAGAATCCTAGTTCCAGCACTGATATGAGGAGCGAAAGAACTATTCCCAGCGCTGCGTCTTCCCAAGACAGTTACTTTGAGGGGAACAATGTTGAATTGTAATTTTATTGGAATGAAACAAGTTCTTACCTTACATGCCTCGCAAAAGACAAGAAATACATATTATATATTTATTATTGCATTCTGATTTCTCTGCTACCGAGGCTCTAGTATATAGATGGGCAACCTCCGGCCCGCGGGCCACATGCGGCCTCGAGTAAGATTTGCCCGGCCCGCTACTGAATTCTTTCGTTGCATATTAGCACGGCCCGTCTAAACTTAATTCATAATGAATCATAAGGATACCACAAAAATGTATATTTTTCAAGATTACTCGCAGCATGAAACTTCTACAAAAAAGGTTGCCCTAGTAAGTCATAAGAAAAGATGAAGACGAAGATTTCTTTTAAACTTTTTTTCCATTGCAGTGGTCCTCGTATTCTAATACTTAAAACAATGGTTTTGCTAATAAATAGTAATGATGCGTGATCCACTGAAAGAATAATAAACATTTCAAGGATACTGCGTTATAATTGTGGTTTATAGCCTTGTTAAGAGCGTCTTTTGAATGAGAAATATGTATAGATGTTGGATGTAGAATTATAAAGGACGCCACATACATAACTAAACGAAATAGCAAAAAGAAGCTCTTGACTTATTATTCTATCTGTTCTTAATTATGAAAATTTCCTTCACTCAGTCACTTAGGTGAACTGGTGAATATCAAACGCAAAATCAAGGATAACACAAATTCCTCTTGCTATAACGAGACTAGAGCTAGAGGTTCAGAAATATATTTAAATAATCAATAACAGTACTGCACCTATTTAGTGCAACTACGAAATCGACTTTATAATAAGGCTGATTTCTAAAGTTCTAGACTTCTAGAGGAACGTACTTTAGATGAATTATAGCTTTGTTCGTGGGAAATAAAGTTCAACTTCAGACAATCGTTTTATTTTCCGCGAAGTTTAAGAGCCCCGGTACAAATTCAGCGCCCGACGAAAGCATTAAACTTAAGCTCCTTTGAGAAATTATCTCCTCTTAAAATACGTCTCATTAAAACTTACCGTCGCGTAAAGGAGACGCATAAATTTGAACAGCGTGTTCGTACTATAACAAACAACACTGTTCGCGATTTACCGCGACATGCTATCGTAATTCCTATCGATTCCTTGTTTAAAAATATAACGATAGTGGTGTACACGTACGACCTCTAAGAAGCAAATATAAAATTAATGTAAGTCGGGGGATCTAAAAATAATTTTTTATTGATTTTTTATTCGTTTCTAAAGGTAAATGGGGTTCAGTAAATATAGCGACTTTCATTATTGGTTTATCGATTCGTGTGTGTGTGTCTCTATCAAGCAAATTAACTCATCGAAAGCGATCGTATAATTATTAGCTTCGGGATGCCTGAAGATTAATTTAACTGAAACATAAGTTTCATTGCACAAACATTTAACGGAATGAAACTCCATATTAATCGTAACAGAAATGTTTGTACATACGCCGGCAGTTTCTAAATTAATTGGCAACCTACGCAATTTAAAGTTACAATTAATACAGATTCATCTAATCAAAGCCGCTCTCCGCGATGTACAATTACCTAACAACTCATGAGCACTTGCCATTGCAATTTTGCGGTAGGGAAAGTGACACAAATATCTAAGCATCCATACCGAGCAATAATTGTTTGAAGTTGCGCTTCTACGCGGTAATTAGCGGGTGCTTGTCGCATTATGTGAGCTCACCGTTCGCATAACGCGAAGCAAGAAAGAAAGTGTGTTACGGTTCAGAATTAAATTTAGATTTGGTTTCGTCTTTCTTTTGTTTTCGATATTTTCAGTCGTGCCTGTTTCTCCGGTCGTAGCTGTACTTTTTCGAATTACCCGTCGAGCTCTGTGTTCAGTTTAAAATTTATGTTCCTTTTTGTTGAATTATCAATCGTCGATTGACTGCCGTTTCCGCGCTAAAGTTTGTTGACGGTTTGCTCTGAGGAAAAAAGCTATGGACGTAAAGTTCGAATCGTCGAATTACATGAGAAGACAGTTTAAGTCCGGTTTGAGGCTTTCGCAATACCCTCCTTTATGTTTTGATGATTAGTTGAATTACGGGAATGTAGTTTTTGTGTTGGACTTGGTCGAGATTCGAAACAGCAGAAGATTCGTCTCTCCAAGAAGTATCTTGTTTGCGTAACCAAGTGGCAAATATACTCCCCCTCCCGCCCCCGCCCTACGGCGATTCTGAAACTTTGGACAGATCAAAACCTGACGAGACTAACACACAATCAAAGAGTAGATGCTAGTAATCTTTTATTAACTCGTTAGTTATGGAGCGTTGAAAACATCTTTCACTGCTTGATTATTTCTATTCTTATCTGAAATTGTAGTCTTGCTACCATTTAACTCAAACGAATACCCTAATTGTCAACTCAGTATGCTTACGAAACTTACCACTTTGGCTAGAACTGAAATGCACCTACAAGGACCAACAAAATTTTGAATAAACCAACAAATTCCTTCTGCACTTTTCAGTTGTCAGTGCCACTGAAGAAGTTTGATTTTCTTAAGACATTGGCACATCTCAAACTTCAGAAACGATGAGTGCCGGTTCAAAATTTTTTGTCCGAGTACTGTCTGGGTTTCATTAGCATTTCTGAGAAGGCCGACAAGTCAGAGTATGTTATTGAATAGATTTCAGTCATGTTTTCACCTTGGGTTTTGAAAATACATCGTATTTAACAAATCTAACAGGTCATCAAATCCATTACCTCCAGATGAAAATAATTATTTACACGCTCGTGCTAGTTACCATACCACCATTAAACTGGCTAGTAATCTTTTAGAAAGGGGAACCTTCAAATCAAAGAATAAATGTTGACAAAAGCAAAGGAAATCTCAAAACATGTTTCCGATTTGATACAAAATTTATATAATAATAATAATAATATTTATTCGTGGCTGTACTGTAAAATACAATAATTGCGAAGAAGGTGTTAAATACTGAGCCAAGGGGGTCAATAAAACTGCCCGAAGAAGACACAAATGAAAATGGAATATGTGTTTTTCATTCAGCTGTAAAAGACTTCCTTTCTAGTGCAATTTATCATCTTTTAGTATTAGACAAAATTAGCGAAAGTCGAAGAAAATCGGTGCCTTCTACCTCGGGCGTTCCATGGCAATTGCCTCTTTTCCTAACGGGAAATACAGCTCTGTTTTCTATCCTATATCAATAAGCTACTCTCTTGGCTTTAACGGCCAGGTAAGGAATTTATTTCCTTTGTTTATCTTTGAAATATTCTGTTTACTTATAATTTAGTGTTGATACAAAGCAACCTTCCATCACGTAATAATAAGAAGAAAGAAAACTTCCAGCTCTTGCCACCTGAACTTTCACGAGAAATTCTTTACTACACCAACGGAGCTAAAATGAAGGCTTTTGGTTAGAGTAACATGTAATACGTAGGTGCATTACTTTAGGAATGCTGTTTATGTTCATTGTGGACTGCTCAGATGCTACAACTAGGTAATTATTGCCGATGAGATTCAAGTTTTCAAGGTAGTGAATCTTCTTATGAGATGCCGGGATTTTAAAAAATATTTGCGTATCACTAGAATTGTCCTGTCGAGAAAGAATATGTGTGCAACTGGTTCATTGGTCTTTGTCGATATCAGCATCTTCTACGCACTTCTAAGTTTTAATTCCAACAAGATTACAATTGGACTTTCTTTGAGGTCTAACACTAAGTTCATGGTGTGTGTTGGTGGTGTGTGTGCTCTGTAATTTTCTTCTATATTACTATAGGAGTAGATCACTACGGAAATATCTTTTTGAGGCTGATATATAGACGGAAACTAAAGTTATGGTACCCTACTGAGTGAAATAAAACATTTCCAACCAAAATCTTTCTTTTTATAAAAATAAGAAATAAAATAAGATGTTTTACATTGTATAATGTAAGAGCAGCAATAAACTTCTGAAACGAGTAGTTCTAATTAAAGACCACTAAAAGAAAAGGAAAACGAAGTTACTGGACCGCTGCCAAGAGCAAATCTGGCCGCTTTTTCCTTCGAAAGCTTGCGTGTAACTTATCTCCCTTTAATTGGAAAAGCTCCTTTAAGAAGGAAAAAATCAATACAAAAATATTTTCTCAAATAAAATTTTTTTAACCTAAAACGTTGTTAAAAGCGTCGATATCGATACAAAAATGTCTAATACGTATGCACGTACATTTCATACGTGTGCAATCGGTATCGGTACATAGACATATCTTACATATTTTTAACTTGAAAATACCAGGTAAATGGAACGTGCAGAAATGGTTGCTAACGTCACAAGGTCGGCTGGAATTATGAAAACCAGACGGAGGTTTTTCGCCCGGTAAGGTCGAGACCTTAGGTGTTGGCCGAGAGGAAAGTTAGTCGCCATAAAAATACAACGCGGCACAACTTATTTACGGCGATATCGCTGCGAACATAAAAATATTATAACATACCGGTGATGTCGAAATAATAATTTGTTATGCCCGTAAAAGATGTCGTAAGCAGGTTTATTTTCGGTTCCGATTTGATTAAAACTCCTTTCTTTTTGCCGCGTCCGCATTAATAAAGCTTGTGGAGTAACAGTAAATCTAGTAATACGTACAACCAGGAAACCAAGAAAAGGAAGGACGGCAAAATCTACATTATACATACACATGTGCTAAAGAACTTGGAGTTTCTGGATATATACTGTGCTATGTTACCTCCCTTAAAAAAATTGGTCCAAATTGGTCTTTGAAGATCATGAAGGAACAGTTGGTAATATGGGTGAAATAGTTTTCAAAGCGCTCCCGTAACCACAGGTTATTTTTCGACTATGACTAGAGCGAAAAAATTCAACAATTTTTTAAAAATAAACGAATTCTTCAATTCGTAAAACAGAGGTTAAGTTATTTCTAAATTTTGCACAGATTCACAGTGGAGGAATATACGCGATATCTCAAAAGCTAAAATCGTGTATTTAGTGTTAATAGACAGTACCGAAAGGACAATGGCTTTGTCGATGGGACAAATATTACTCTACAATGAAATAGTAGATTTTACTTGCACAGCCTTTGCAAAAAGAAAAATATACTAAAACGCACTTCGCTAGGGCAAAGAGCTGAGATGTGTAAAGCACAGACGTCTTCTGTTCCCAGTTGCTGCAGCCATAAGAACTGGAAGACCACACCAATAGCACTCTGTAAATTAGTAAGTTTTATTGATGGCACCAATTTGATCGGGTAACTTATTTGAGGGATGCAATAAGCGTTTGAGCTGACAATACGATACATCATAATCATAGTTCGGTTTGCCATACCAAATGTGTGTTATCTAACATTGAGGTAGATATCGTACAGTAGCTATACAATGTTTTCCAAACTTATGCACCAAATTATAACAAAAGAAAGTTCCAACAAGGCAAAACAAAGTTTGTGAGAGAAAATATTTTCCTATTATCACAAGAGGAACAAATATTTGGAAAAAGGTTCCATTGTATCACATGATGAGCAAGTTAATAAGATCGATTTTGACCCGTTTGTCTAATCTTATTCTTTTTTGTTAATATATATTTTTTGTTTCTGTAAAGCATTAATATTTTTGTCTTTTGATTTCCTTATCGTGTACGTGTGTAATATTATTTCTTACTGTCACTTATTTTGTGTAGAAAGCATATGTATTTTTTTCTCTTTGTTTTGTATTATCCTGTAAATTGGAATCTTATTTTGTTGGATAATAACAGTTGTTATTATTATTATTAAGAAGGCCGCAATTAATTTTTGAAGTGTCGAAAGTCTCATAAAGAACATTTTTAGTGTCACTGAAAGTATGCCACGAAGAAGGATGCTTATTTTCATGTGATAATAGTAACAATAAAGGTGACTGTTTACAATTTAGAGAAAATAATATAAACATTTATAACTCCAGGGCCATATGTCAAGCACGGTAAAGTGCTTCTTTTAATAAAACGTGTTTTGTGTATTTAATAGCCGGAAAGTTCCACGACCATCACATTCTTTAAATACTCTAAAACTACACTTTATCTGCCCATTTTTTAAATAATTTTTTCATTCTTTCACACTCATTAACTTTTACCTCATATAAACCTATAAATAAATTTGACGCATTAATTGTGATAAACCCTATATATGCACACATGTGAATGTAGGATCAAGCACGGAATAGGTTTTCGTTCTGAACGATGCACCCGTACGAAAAACCGAGCCCTGGTCACTATTGGCAGATACCTAGCTACTAGGACTATCAAGAATATGAACATTTGGTCTAGGGTTGTCAAGCAACGCAGCCTCTAGCTCCCCTTGGAGCGTAAAGGGAAATAAAATATCGAACCTCTTGAGATATACCTTATCAAGCAATCTAGCAACCAGCACATGAAGACCTAAAGATCTTCTGCAGGACTCAGGTAGCCTCAAATGTTTATTGAAAGCCCGTCAGTGATCAACACAATGCTGCTACACATACATAGGAAACAAATGGCTCTACTAACAGACCACTGTCGCTTCAATAAAGAGGTCCAAACCGTTGAAATGGCGTAGTCCCAAAGTATCTAAACAAGTGGGACAGTATAACAAAGTATCCATTATCCATCATAGATCAGTAAAAATAATCACGGAGTTTTCCGCAATTCCTTAAATACTGCTACTGCCCAAGTTCCATCGAGGAAATATTTCTACTAATCCTTACATATACCGTAGATGTGGACAGTAGTAAGAAACTCACAGTTAAAAAGGCCATAAATCAAATACTTTCCATACTAATGGTACTAACTTAATCACCGCATTTTAAGCCTCACAAAATGCGAATGCGGCTGTTTTCTAAGGATCTATAACCCGCCGATATCTTAATATTCACATCAGGACCATTGCAAGAGAGTCGAGTGAATTCGAGGGAACGTAGCAGATTTTAACGGTAGAGCATGCTGCGTGAAGGAAGAAACATTGCAGCAAGTTCTTTATCAGGGATTGATCAGTATAAAACTCAAGCATTTTAGTCATTGGTCACCGAAAGTATTCGTACGGTTTCTCACCACTTTCGTTAAGAACTTTTTCTTCGATAGGTTGGTATTTGGTTAAAATGACAGGTACTTCATTCAGTTTGTGGTTATGTTCATGAAAATCGCATAAAAATAATTCAAATCCATTATGAAAATGGTGAACCAACAAAAACTACATTTCGTAAAATAGTGGATATTTTCGGTCGCTATATCGTCCATCAGATCCTGCAATTAAAAATTTTGTGGAAAAAATTAAGTCAACTGGGTCAGTACACTATGTAGCAAGAAAGTATTGCTGCTGTGAGCGATAATGTTCAGGAGGATACAAATTTATCAATTCCACGACGTTCTCAACAATTGGGCTTGACCGCGAACACAACATCGCGTATATTCCGCAAGGATTTGGCTCTAAAACCTTATAAAGTCCAGATAGTGCAAGAATTGAAGCCAGCAGACGGTGATCAACATCGACAATTTGCTGAGTTTATCATTGAACAAGGTGCTAGATTTGCAGACAAAAAAATCATCTTCTCTGACGAAGCTCACGTTCGTTTGAATGGCTACGTTAGCAAACACAGTTTACGCATTTGGGCTTCTGAAAATCCAAGGGCAGTTGTTGAACAACCATCACATTCATCTCGTGTTACTCTACAGTATGCGGTCAATGGAATGCGCTATCGAGACATGATCATCAATTTTTTATGGGTTATTTGGTTTTATTATGGTTTTAACATGGCGTGGCAACTTGCCACTCAGCTCAAGAAACTATCGATTTATTGAGACACAAATTTGATGGACGCTTGATTTCGCGTAGAGTGATGTCAATTGGTCACCAAGATCATGCGACCTAACACCGTTAGATTAGTTCTTCTGGGCCTATGTGAAAAATACTCCGAGGTATCATCCAAAATATGTGTTTTATTTCCAATTAAAAACTTTTCCTATTGGAAAGCTTTTACATACCTATCAACAATAAGATGCTACCGAGTTTCAGTTGACTGGATGCGCAACTACATGCTTAAGAACAGCCATTTTAATAAATTGGTTGTTTTGGGAATGACATGATTCAGAATGTCGTATAGATAAATCTAGAATACAAAGTAACTAAGTGGATGGAAGAGAGGCAATAGGTACAAAACCCAGGAGAACACAAGGCAGAAATCTTTTTGTTTGTATATTATCAAATTTTGAAATGTATTTATTTTCCGATGCTTCCTTCCATATTACAATTTTCTTCACAAAGCAATTTGAAAACGGAAAGCGAAACCAGACTTTAAAATGTGTTAAAAATCGAAACCCATCAAAGATTCCAATCCATGAATCATCCACTAAGTACCTAAACGAAAACCGCATAACCAAACGTACAACATACATACGTATCTTATGCTTTATCTCAACAACAGCTAACGACTTCGATGGCTTCGGCGATATCAACAAAGCGGTCGAGCAAAACGAACAGGAACGACGGACGCTGCGAAGAGTCAATCACCCTAAGACGTGGTCCAACTCTTTCCTGCGTTCTCGACTTCGTCGAGAGTTCTCCCGAACCGCGTCGTCCGCCGCCACCACATCGCAAATAAGAACAATACAGAACTGGTTGTGTACGGCAAAGTTGTTGGCCTTGATTGCCGAGGACCGGCTCCTGACCGCGGCAGATCGTAACTTGACCGAGCGACCGACTAGGCCAACGCTCGATTTCTGATGCACTTCTCCACACCACATATACTGACTGCTGCTAGCATTATCCGAGAGATCCATCGCGGTCGCTGCGTGGGCAGTGGCTTGACTGCAACTCGCTTTGAAAACGGTCTCGTCTAGATGCATGCATTCTTCGCGAAGAAATATGGATCGAGGATGTTTGTTACGAAATATTCCTTTTTGTTGCATTTCCTCCGTTCAAGTTATTATGTATGTACATACGTATGTAATTGACGTAAGCTGATATAACGGAGGAAACGAAATAATACCGTTTCGTTTCCGCCATTATGTATTAATTGGATGTATCGAATACTTGGTAGCAATTTTCAATAAATTTTACACCAGAAAATGTGTGAGATTAGCCACCTTACTAGGCGCTTTTATTTTTATCAATTTCTTTTTTTACCTTATACACCATTTTATATAGTTCAACAACGAAGGGAAGATTCATACTTACAATGTTCTGAAATAACTGGTTCAATAATACTAGAAACGCTTAACACAAGATATGATACAGGAATCTATGAATACAAATTCGTTGCATGCAACATCCAGTATATCGATCTGCTTGATACCACTACTGTTAGAAGCCTTAGATATATCTAACTCATTTATTACGGTAGTACTTACTAAGCTTGCCTTTGCATTTCTCAAAGGGCACTGCACTCGACTGCCCGATGCAGTTTCGCTGTCTTGTGGGAATATCTGTAGGAAGTACGTGGATAGATGTTTTAAGAGAGTTAAGATGTGCATTGGTAATGGAATTAGAGTCGCAGGAATTCTGCTTCTTTTTTCCCCTATTAGTATTTTCATTAGAGCATTAGACACCTGTCAGTGTTAGACGAGACTTTAATTTAGTAGGATGGATTCACGTGTTTAAATATTAATAATTATTCTTGTGCTATTTGTATTTCAATGGTATTTATAATCTTTATATTATACTTAACAGAAGTTTCAGTGAAATACCTATATCTTCAAGAAAAATAGAGGCTTTTCTAAAGCAAATAATAAAGTATATTTAAACCTAAATTGTCATCTCATTGTCTGTAATTGTTTCAGCAATTATCCGGATTACATCTTCAATAATAGACAAACAAGTAGCAGTTAGTAATATTGAAAATTTGCGACAATATATGGTGGAATCAATGTATTCTTAGTTTCCGGTCATATTTCACTCCAAACTTGAAATAAGTTTGTTAGATTATCGTGTGTTTCGGCCAATTGTCACAGTTCCGTTTTGTCATAGTGTTATGGCCAACTTGTCACAATGTGTTGCCTGCGGCAGTTAAACAGACCGGTCTCCGTCAGTAGGTTATTCTGTTTTGGCTTTTAAATCTCGTTTATCGAAGATATGCACGGAAATTCGACACTGGGAAGTGCATTAGTATCGTTGAGTGATCTGGAAGTCTCGCTTCCCCAATTTTGCTGTTCGAACTAGTCGTCCACGTTAAGCATTTGCTTTTCCTTCATTTAGAGGTAAGTCTTTCTTTTTGGTAATTACAATGTCGTTATTCTTTACTTTCACGCTGTTATAGGGAACTAATGTAGGCTGGTATAACTAGTATAGGACCAGTAGAGAGTAGAGATTTATTTTTGAAAACATCTGAGAACTGTCGGAGGAGGTAGAAGATGGCTTCACGACATCTTTTCATCAAGCGCGAGAAAACCCGCCATCTTTAATATCTTCCGTCTCGATAGCGATTACCACACCGATTGTATTCGAGTAAACAGGGGCTTTCTTACTTTTGGAAACATTCAAATCTTTTACTATTTAAGGGGGATCAGGTTTTCAGGGAAATCCCAGTTGTTTGTCATTTGGCATTTTGTATTCTTCTTTTTATTACGTTCGGCTAAAGCTGTAAGGTGGTTGTAAGACCGCTGGAATTCTAACGGTTACAAGGAGTGTGTAAACCTTAGATGAAAAGCTAGCTTAATTGAATTTAGTTTAATCGTTTCAACTCAAGTGATAAATAAAGTGCTGTTAAACGTCATTCTCTCGCCTCAATTCATTTTTCTATTTTCTTTCATGGTATTTTTAAATAGAATGTTCAAGTAGTGTTGCTGGTTGCTTCACGACAGGATAAAGATCCAGAACGTAGACGGTTCGGGTACTCTCGTATCACCGACAAAAGAAGAAGTGATCCAGTTCTATAATTGGAGAGTGGCACTTTGTTATTAATTTCTCAAACTTTAACCTACGCCGTTTCTACTGGGCTAGCACGGCCTGGATCTCCATCTTTATCACCAATGAGGTGGGTGATTCGAACCGTAACGACGAATTTCCGTATCGGTCACGTTTCTGACTTTTCCGTTTATCATCTCCATTTCACCAAAAGCTTTAGAAGTCAGTAACACGTGCTCTTGTTTGCGATTTACAAAAATAGATACCTCTATCCTCCTCCATCTCAAAATTCTCTGATTTTGACATTACTGTGAAAACAATAATAATAAAGAATAGCGAAATTAGATTTCAAACATAAAACTGTGCATTTGGATTCGCCGAACTTATGTAGCTCGATAGCTGTTCCTTAGATTAGTCTACTCCACACGAAACTTTCTGAGCTTTTCCAGTATTTCGCCGAAGTACTACAACTGTACACTTATCGGCCATTGATACATCAAGCGATAAGAAAGGAATAAGATAATAAAATGAAAGCAAATATTTTAGAGGGACAGGTCAATCAAGTGCAATCACGGAAACTTCAAACATTCGTAATTCTTTCCCAAAGTGGTCAAAAGTTGATTTTGGGTCCTTTTATAATCGATGCGGATAGGAAAAGGATGGCAGGATAAGATGAAAAGACACTAGCGCTGCAGATGTATTATGCATTATCGAGAAAAAAATTGAAAATTAGTTTTGCCAAAGTGACTATTTTTTAATGATAAACATTGATTTAGTGTTCTTTTCTAAATGATGACAGCGGAATAAGATATGTACGGGCAAAGGTAAGAAGGAAGTTCTTAACTGTATGTAGTTCTATCAACAGACTGGCCATATCCATAATTGATAAAGGTTGACTTTCCGTCCTTTTCTAACTGACGTTATAATGGGATGTTTCTTTTTCCGAACAATACACTCTAGTTGGAATTTCCTACTACCCTAATGGGGTGGTGATTCTCATAGACAAGGCATGTTTCTTGTCAATAAAATCACTACTTTTCCCACTTTCTCCGGGGTTAGAGAGGATGGTTAAATTCTAAACATACTTTCACGTTATGAAACGTCAATGGCGCTAAGAACGTCATCCCGTAGGTTAGCTCGATCTTCAAGTTAACTCCGTGTCACTACTAACATCGTACATTCAAGGAGTTCAGAAAGGATTAGGAGGACGAAGCCATAGAACTAAAAGGAAATAATACAAAAGGAAACACAACGGAATAACTCCAAAAGAAATAACGTTTGACTTACGCTACAGAACTCCTGACCGAAATTTAGACAAGATGGCGCGTTGGTTATATTTTCAGGACAGAATCACAACTTGAACTCAAAAGTACTGACAAATATTATGCTTGAATGTTTCGTCCTCCTCGTTGCGTGCTTTACCTCAATGGCTTGGAGATATTTGTTTGTTATTGAGGTGGCAGTCTCCTCTCAGAAGTCCTCACCTTTGTCGTTGTTTAAAACAATTTCTCCTTATTGGTCAGTGAAGAATAATAATAGGAATGCCTGAGATTATTTGAGTTTGAAGAAGTTTGCTGGTATTTTACATCCTGACATATTAGCAAGATCCCAGCTTCTACAATGACCTATAATGAGTTTAAAGACGGTTTATACAGCGACGTAAAAGGAACGTAACCAAAACCATACGAGGCTGGAACGAGTCATTGAAAAGTATTCTTCCCTTGACTTTCAATGGAATTGTTCATACAGCGACGATTTGACGACTCGTATTCCTTAGTTATCTCTTTGTATCGTTCCTATCACATTGCCTTTATGTCACTGTATAATGAGCTTTGATAGAAAATTTCCAGGCACGACACCTACCAACTGCATAAAATTCATTGACAGTCAAAACAAAACTACCAAAAGGAATGTTACTTGAGGACACAGAATGGGAAAGGATAGATTACTATCCCCTAAAAATGCTCATGAAATAAAGCTCAAAAAATGGGTAATATCAACTTTATACCCCCATATACATGTTCTGCTAATACATCCTCCTTTCAAATGGTAATCAACTTACTTATAGCATTATAAATTCCTAACGATGTCAATCCGATTTTCGAAACGATGAGAATGTGTAAGTAAATACACGTAAAGCTGCACATCCTGCGGCGTTATTCCATATTTAACGACGTCATCACTCATTAATCCGACTTGCGCCATTTGCACGATTAAAAATTTACCTTAATGGCGGATATTCACTTTTCAATTCACGACCGCCGTCGCAGGATGCGCAAAAACGTCGAGATGTCGGTTAAGTGCATGAATTAAAAAATATCAGCGCGGACGGGCGAAGAAGTCCGATTTTCAAAATAGCGTGAGCAAAATGATAAATAAATTAAAGAGGAGAAACGGGGCGCGGAAGCGGCCCAGTCTCATTAATAAATGACAAACGCACACATTCTTTCGACCGTTTGCAGTTCGTCTTAACAAACGCCCGCTTCACACGGTAATATCACGTTTTCTATGGCTGCGAGGAGCGTCTCATTAAAATTTAAAGAGTCACCGTGTATTCAATGCTCCGGCGTTCTGTATAGGCCGACCTCTGATAAAAAATATCTCCGGGAGATGCTGAAAAGGAGTACGAAACAAAGACGGTTTATAAAGGGCAAAGTAGCGTTCGTATAAAGGACACACGCAGGCACATTTTACGTTCCCGGATGTACGTGTACGGGATGTACGTATTCAAAATGCATTTCGTTTAGTTGGAAGTATGCCAGAAATACGTTGATGTATTCCCCGTTTCGATATAAAAATATTAAATTCGGTGGAATGGGAAAATTTCGAGTTCCGTCGATCTTCCATTAGGATCTAGGTTAAATACACAAAGGAGGAGGCAGAATATGGGAGAAGGACGAAAGATGACTTCCTTAATTAACCATTTTTCGAAAAATAAATTTTAACTTATGAATGGAAGCATGGTTTTTGTAGCGGTATTTTAGAATTTTAATGAGAAAAATATTAATGAGTACTTTTGTATCGCTCCTTGGACGTGGAAGTAGAGGTAGCGTATCTATTTATGACAATAAATTTTCAGGTCATTGTTACATCTGGGAAAGAAAATTCTAAAAAGTACCTACACATATTTAAAACTGGAAATACTCGTGGATATTTTTGAAAATCGTCAAAACCCTTTTATCCTAATCAAGAAAAAGAAAAAATAACTGTAGGTACCACAGTTATTGTCTTTCAGGCTGCTTTCTAAAATCCCTTCAAACCCAATCCAATTTGATAAAATATTTTTCATAGTGATAGGTAAGACTGTGGGTGTAGGATAGATTTCTGATGATATACCGTATTTTATTGAATTCGGTAAAACACGAGTTGAAGATACTGGCTTTGTTGCCAGTGAAACACGTATACTGACGTAACTAATAATTACAAATGGGGTGCTAAGTTATGGCGGTTTTAAAATCATCAAAAATCTTAGTTTGTTTCATATCCTAAATCTCCAAATGACCAGACGCTATGGACAGCCACCAGAACACCTAAGAGGCCCACTATACCCATACCACCAATAAGAAAATCAGATCAACGGTGAGCAAGAACACGTGAGGAAAAAGCAGAAGTGTGTGCTAATCATTTGTCTTAAGTATTCATTCCAGTACCAGCTCATTTAAATATAGCCGATGATGATATTCGATCTTTTCTGGAGGCACCACTTATCAAACAGCATCACACCAGCGGAAGTTTTTCAAGTAATAAAGACAACCAGTCATCAAAAAGATCGGGTTAAGACCTCATACTCAGTCAAATATAGAAACACTTATCAAGAAAGGCACTTGTTCTATTAACGACGATTTACAATACCACGATAAGACGATGTTACTTTCCTATACAATGGAAACACGCCCATATCATCCTTATACCATATCATCCTTATACCTAATTCTGGAAAACTTCCCCACAAACCTGTATCACACCGACCGATAAGTCTGTTGCCAATCATGACAAAAATCTTCGAAAACCTGGCCCTCAAAAGGGTTAAAAATGCAATAGAAGAAATTATTCCAGAACACCAGTTTGGATTTCGGGAAAGTCACTTAACTATACAACAGTGTAATAGAATTGTCCACAAAATCACGGGGACCTTTGCAGGAAAGAAGGTATGTGTAGCTGTTTTCCTTGACATCGAACAAGCGTCTGGCAGGGTATGGTATTTATAAGCTAAAAGGAAAGCTAACATACCAACTATATTCAATAATTAAGTCATACCTCATTGACAGATACTTGCAGGGCAAAATCAACAACAATACCTCGACATACCAAAGTATTCAATCAGGAGTAGCCCAGCGTAGCGTGCTTGGACCACTTTTGTATTTACTTTATACCGCAGACGTGCCAGAAACAAACGTAACTCACATAGCAACGTTTGCTGACGATATAACTATCTTCGCAATGAACTAAAATCCCATAATCGTCTCTAACAACTTACAGAATCATATAAACCAATTGGAGCGTTGGATGAACAAATAGAGAATCAAGGCTAATAGCAGCAAATCGGCCCAAATGACATTTTCCACAAATAACAATAAATAATGCAGCAATTTCGATTAAATCTGTTCTTAAACACTTGGAAATGCACCTTGATCAGAGACTGACATGGCAGCTGCACATAAAAGCAAAAAGGCAGCAACTGTCACTGAAAGGTAGGCAAATAAATTGGCTAATAGGTAGAGGATTCCAGTTAACAATTGAAAATAAACTTCTACTCTTCAAGACAATTTTAGTACTAATATGGACACACAGTATTGGGGATGTGCCAAGCCAACAAACATGCAACATCTTGCAAATATTGCAATCTAAGATATTACGCATAATGATTAATGCCCCATGGTAAGTATCGAACTCAACGCTACGCAAAGATCTAAGAGTACCTCTAGTTACGGATGTTATCAAGACACATTTAATACGCTACAGAGAATGAAATTCAGATCATGCGAATCCCCTAGTAAATCAACTGCTAACTCTACACGCAGATAGAAGACTCAGGAGACAGTGGCCAGAAGATCTACATGAATAATGGTAACCGTCAACGGACGGTGTTCCAATTCCTGTCAATCCGCAACTGATTTGTCTGCGAGAAGCAACCGTTGTTCGAAGCGCTTAGGAACTAAAAGAAGAAAACGCGTTGCTACCGTCCGAAAGAGAGTACACTGTCGGCCTTACGTAAAACCTTAGAAGGACGTTCTATTCTGCGTTTTTGTTTTCGGTAATTTAAAAATAAATTACTCGACATCTGTAGTGCCTTTCGACGGCGGAAGTATAAAGTATAAAGTAAACAACCCGTCTCTGTTGAAATTATCGCAGAAGCGCGTTGAAAGCTTCAGCTTGTGCTCATTGAGGATGTCTGCTGGCGATCTGGTGCTACCCAAAAGTTCGAAGCCGGATTCAATCAATGCCATCTCTTATCAACGTTAAATCAACTGGACCTGACACCCACATGTACAAGGTGTGTTCAAAACGTAAGATGACTTCTTGAATTTAGCGGGATACCTTCAGTCGATTTTCTCTTTTTTATCTTGTGTTGGTATCCTCGTCTCAAACATAATGTTCACAGTCTCAATTATATAGCATTCTCTGTTTGTTTCTTACAGGCAATAATGTTAAAAGTGTTTGATGCTCTCGGCGATTTTCTGCTGCCGAAAAAATAAACCAAAGAATTTGCATCAAATCTTGTGTAAAATATGGAACTAAGTGCTCAAAAACACTTGACATGTTGACAGTGGCATACGGAGAGTCTACTCTAAGTAAAAAACTGTTTACGAGTGGTACAAGATCTTCCAAGAAGGCCGATTAGAAACCTCGCTCTGGACGCCCCAGTACGCCAACAGCTGATGAAATCGTTGACGAAGTGAAGAAAATTTATGTTGGGGAATTGTCGAATCGTCATTAGAAAAGTTGCTGATGACGTCGGCATCTCGGTTGGCTTGTACCAAGCATTTTTTCGGCTGTTTTGGGCATGAGACATGTGTCAGCGAAGTTTGTTCCGAAACTGCTTAATTTTGACCAGAAGAACCGTAGCAGGAGCATCGCTCAGGAGCTGTTGAATGACGTCAACGATGATCCTGATTTGCTGAAAAGGGTCATTACTGGTGAATCACGGGTGTATGTTTATGACGTCCAAACTAATGCCCTACGCGCCCTTTACGAGAAGCAATACGAAAAATTGGAATTGTGGAAAAACAATTCATGGCATTTTTATCAGCCACTATATTCACCGGATTTAGCCCCCTGTGACTGTTTCCTGTTTCCAAAAATGAAGAAATCCACGAAAGGACGGAGATTTTCAACGGTTGAGGTGATAAAGACTGCATCGCTGGAAGAGCTCAAGCCTATACCAAAAACTGCTTATCAGAAGTGCTTCGGGGATTGGAAAAAGCATTGGCAATTTATATAAAGTTGCCATTGCCAGTTACGATATTCAATCAAAATTTTGACGTTTCGCTTTTCTTGAATTTGAAATTCTGTTCATGGATGTACATTACCTGTATTACCGGACTCGAACGGAAATAGATTTCGAATAATTTTGATACCTTCCGGATTTGTCGAGTTTTGCAAGTAAATTTCTTTTAAAGTTATTTACTTCCATTCGGAATCACCGTTGAGCCGTGTGAAAACGTCGCTTAACAATATTTGCTGTGTCCATCTATTAACTTAAACCATTACGAAGCTTTTGTTTATTACCCTCTCATATTTTCTGTTCATTTGATAAACTCCGAGTTTGCTGGCGCATTGAGCAAAATTTCAGTGAGAGCAAGTGAAAACGTTAAACCTCTTCAAACAACCATATGAATTTCTTTGTATGTTTGACAAGCCGTTGTAGTTATAATCGAATTCTTATTCTCGTCGGTGTAGAAACGCTTAATTTATCCATTCATTCAATCAGTGGCGCCCATATTTCAATTGTACCACAAGCCAACATTTAGAACATTTCTTCTATTGAAAGCTAACTTTGACCCACACCCTATGTTGCGCGGAAAACATTTCTCCTTGTTAATAGATCTCCCGGGGATAACTTGGCAGCCACTTGCTTTCTAAATGCCGTGTTCCTTTGTTTTCGTATTTTTGAGAGTATTAACGCAGCTGTTTGCGTCTGGGCTTTCAACCCATCGCAACACTGGTATAAAAAGAAGCACGTGGCAGAATTTGTCGATGCAGGTTAGTGTTAGTAAAACTAGTTCTTGTTTCGGAAAAGCTCTCTTTATAGTTTCGTATACAAAACAATAATGAATGGAATTAAATCCGCGCGATGAGCGAGTTAATAGAATTGAATTCGCCATCATTGTAACAGCAGATATTTGAAAAAAAGAAAGAAAAATTGAAATTGTTTGGGCGTAGACAAAATTGAATAGTATGAAATTACATAAAATCAAATTTCCTCCAAAGCTTTCGACAATTATCATTTTTGCTCATTTCCGCTTAAAACGAAACTAATTTACAAACGCATGAAAATCTCATAAAAGTTTGTACACATGACTCGTCCCCTTTAAATTCCAGAATCAGATCAAAAACGTCAAAAAGCAAGACAAACCGTCTCCGAAAAGTTACCCACCGCTCGGCACCCGGACAGAAAAAAACCCCAACTTTGATTAAGCAAACATGCTGAGCGCTGTGCAAATAAAAAACGCAAAAACAGGGCAAACATCCGCGATAAAATCTCGCATCGATATCGAAGCGGAGCGTAGCGGAACCGGCCGTTCGCCCTTATTCGAGGGCACGTCCCGAAATTTATGAAGTTGTCTCCGTCGCAAAAAAACAATGTAAAGGTTCGGGACGGCTTCGTCCTCACGGCGAATAACCCGCTATTTTTCCGGCAACGCATCGCCTTCCCCGGAGTAATAAATAATCAGCTATCTGAAATTCGGTAATCCGGCTACTACACGCGAAAGTCGAACGCGTGCGTCTATTATAAAATTTCCATCCGGGATTCAAATGAGACCGTCGCGGGAACGGACGACGTAGAAATGGCGCTGGTTCGAAATTTGACGATGAATAAGTTAAAAGGGGTCCGTTTCAGCGTTCCGACGGTAGCTAATTCAATTAGGATGTGATTTACGGTCCAAATTATATGTATGGTACTGTCGACATTGGAGTAGCTAGAAATGTGTCGATTGCCAATAAAGAAGTAAAAAGACAGAAAGAAAGACATGGTTGTATGGGAAGTAAAATTGAAAAGGGGTGCAGGGTCATTTTGTGGAAACTCAAATGTTTACTGATGTTTATGAAGTTTGACAAGAAAAAACGTAGATTTTGTTCATAAAACTATTGTTATTCTTGAAACTGAATCACCCCCGTTGCAAGAATCTTTTCATTTGATTGATGAATTTAAGGAAAAACCTCAGAAAGTTCCTGGAAAAATAGAACAATTAATAAATAAAAAATTTAATGGTATTTTTAAAAGAACTTTTTACGTTGGGTTTCGAAGGGTACCTATCTAAAAGATTTTATAGCCTGTTTGAGTCAGTTACAACGCTTTTTGAAGACAATTCGTTAAGGGAGGCTTTGTTAAAATTTAAGAATGATACAGCGTATTTAATTGGTTTATGTGATAATTTGAATGAAACGAATCTACAGCTGTAGGATGATTTGAATTTGATCAAAGCAAAGGCAACTATTTCTGCGTTCATGTCAAAACTTGCTTTGAACAAAGAAAATTTGAGTCGAAGTCAATTCTATCACTTGGTAAATCCTTCCTCTGCAGTGACTAATGATGATTACATTCTGGTATTTTGCCAGCATTTTGAAGATAATCAAAATTTTACAAATTGATTTCAAGATATCATCGACATGATCATTCCAGATTGGGTCCTAGAACCTTTCTCAAACCTACAAAAAGCAAAATAATCATTGCAGTAGGAGTTGATAGAATAACAAATGAAGAATTCAAATTCAAATTAAAGATGCACATCAAGAATTTTGGCTTCAAAGGTTTTATGGGCTGCATCAAAGAAGTTTTTCATCTCACGCTCATCATCATATTTAACCGAAAAAGGATTTAGTGTACTAATATATGTAGTATACTTCACGTAAGAGGAACGCCTTCAAATCACTGTAAAGTATGATCCAAAAGTGTTGGGTTACGTTACGTTGATTTCAATAGTCGGAGACGGAGTCGGTGTGTCTTTTTTGCAAAGGGGGCGGTGAGTATTTTTTTTTTTTTGAAATGGGGCGATACACCAAAAACCGTTGAAAAGCTATGGCTAATAATATGTTTTTGAAAAAATGTATAGTATGTAATTCGTATAATGATTACAACAGTTTCTGTTCATGTTTTAGTGACTAAATTATTTTAAATTTATGATAATTCCCATTTAGAATAGTGCTCAACAGTACACATCCAATTTCCATCATTTAAGACGTATGTGAGAGAAAAACAGACATTCTCAAGGATATACGGCGTATATCCTTGGTTGGTTTTGCGTATATTATACGCAAAACCAACCACGTTCGAAGTATTTTCAGCGTAAAATTCCATTAGCGCAAGCCTAGAAAAAGAAAGTGCAGCGACTTTCCTCACTTCATGCTCGCCCGATTTTTACATAAAATAACCATTTACATACGTAACCGACTAGTCGGATTACGCGGATCGGATTCGAAGTGGAATAAGTAAGTTTCAACGCCACTCTACCGATGCCGGTTCGATTCATTTTGCGTCTACGCTAATTTATGCACGTAAACCGGTTTCCTTTTTCTCCATTCATGGTTCGTTCACTGCAGAATACCGCCTCGCATCAATCTTCTGCGATACCTTAGATTATAATAATAAAAATCAATAATCCGTTCCGAAGAGCGTGCTTTCGCGTGCAAGCTAAGGTGATTTTCAAACGAATAAATTTTGTTCGCTGAGCTTACCACACGCCTTTTATGCGAATGATGGAACAAACTCCTCTTTAGGCCGCTGCATAATTTCTGTCTTATCTGTTCTTGACTCGCCGATGCAATATTTCAAAATCACCGAGCGGATCGCCTCTTAAACGAGAAACTTCGCCTTTACGGCGATACAAAATTTCCGATTTTGTAAAAGACTCTTACGTCTTGAGAAGCGAGAATGGCGCATAAATACTACGTTGCAACGCGTAATGGGGAGCATTTTCATAAGCGGTTGGATAATGGTACCTTAGATGATCTGCCGTTGCACCCAAGCTCGGAATATTCAACATTGTGCCCGGTTTCTTTCATGAAGTATTCGCCGGATCAATGTATTTACGCTAATGCATAGCTAAAGGATACATTTATTATCGATTTTGTCGGAAATTCTATTTTGTCGGTCTAAAAATGAATTGGAACTCATAGGAAGGATATTGTAGATAAAATGGATAAGTTACATGATGAAATTTTCTACTATAAAGTTTTAGATTGAGATTCTGATTATGTTTTCGAAGTATTCAGGGCCAAATGATATTTGATATAACCTTGTAAGTAGATAACTTTAATACGAGTGTATATCCATCGGATAGCTATTGCTTGGGGGTAGGGTACTCCAAAGGTACCCTACCACACCTTTCATTGAAATTACGCGAATGAGTAGATGACAAATTCGTTTATTACGTGCCAATAATATTATAAAATAATAATAACAATAAAATATATATAGATATAAGCCAGCGTTGGATTAGTTTTTGTTAATTTTTATTTGATCTTTAATATCAATGTTATCGATTTCAAATGACACATGGTGCATCTGATATCTCTTAGGTTAAAACACAGGTCTTCTGCTATAAGTTCTCCGACTAAATTCATATCATTCGTTCACGAATTGTCCCCTTTCGTTTCCGATCCGGCAAGGCGACAACAGTACTGGAAGATTTTCTCAATTAGCTGAAGCATTTCGTGTTTTTGGAGTGCATTTGGGTTTTATCGAGGTAGATTTCGAATTAGCTATTTGAGAATAAGTGAAGACATCTGAAGAGTAAATTTTCGTAGCGCAATAACTTACGGTTTATATATCTATCTAGAAATGATTTTGCCAGGAGGTAGGTCGCCATTTTGAAATATGACTCGTCCAAATTACATTTCTTCCTTTATTAAAAGAAAATCATCTATATATTAGATACACGTAATTAATCCGTTATATTCCGCTTTTAGGCGCTTTTTGGGTTGGACTAACAAAATTGGTCTCTACTGTTGGTTATCTGATTTGGAAAAATCTGAAGTACTTCTTGAAGAGGATGTCACAAGTTCTTTTCGGAAATCTCAAAAGTTTCTCCACATTTTTACGATACTCGGATAAGGCTCATTGTGCCTGCTTCTGTGGATATGAGGCAAGTAAATTTGTTTTGTAATTAGCATACCACGAGAAAACAAAGATGGACAGCTTATAGCACGTCTTCTTCAGAATAGAGATACCAAAAATCATCGTTTGGAAATTTAATGTCATAGAATATCATATCTCTCGAGAATAGAAAACATCCCAATTGAAATCTTAACGTAGTGAGTGGGGGTGAATGAACAGTGTTTGATGAACTTGACACTAAAAATATGACAAATCTAACTCCCCATCGAGATGGCATTTTGCAGGCGAACACCTTCTTGGATGATACAATCAATTTTTATTAAATGTGTCTTAGGGAATAAACATTGTAACTATGATTTCCTTCTTGGATACAACCAGAAGTATCATGAGAATATTTGTTTCGAAGTTTACCACTCAAATCTACACCCCGACCTTCAATTGCATAAGCATTTCCAAGATAAACACATCTTATTCCTTCCATTAATATCGGCAGCAATGCAGAAAAGATGGTGAAGAACATACCTACGAAACGCAATACAGAGATGATTTCTATATTCCGAGATACCGCACTGAAACAACACAGGCTAATTTTGCATTGTTGGCGCGCAAGGCTGTATATTCATTTACTATCTCAAGGAAGTTGATGCAAAAAGTTTCGCGATAAAAATCATAAAGGCACTAATCAAGAGAGAATTAAATTATTAATTTTAACTTTTAACTCTTATGTGACAAAGAAATAAAATTATATTTAAATTTATTTCTATTTGTAATTGTTCTGGGAATTGTAAGCAAACACACTGACAAAGTCAATGCACAAATTTCCACTATCACCAAACAAATATTGCATGTCTCTCGACGCGCGTTTCGCTAACCAAGTTAGCATCATCAGGAGATGATCAAATGTCACATGTCACTCCTGATGATGCTAACTTGGTTAGCGAAACGCGCGTCGAGAGACATGCTATATTTGTTTGGTGATAGTGGAAATTTGTGCATTGACTTTGTCAGTGTGTTTGCTTTGTTACACCAAAGGTTCCAAACCAATTTTCTGAATTGGGAATTGTCATTGTATTCTATGTATCTCTATCTTAGCTACTCGTAGAACTAAGTATTCAGAACAATAAAGGTTCTGAATGATCTCAAGAAGGTATGTGCATCTTAGGAGTCTGAGTGTACTACCCATGAAGGTAGATTTATATAACAAAATATCTTTTTGGAATCCATTGAGTCAACCATCCACGAAAATTTACTTCGTTCTATTAGAATTTGATAATCACCTCTGCACATTCTGAACAAAATTACATTTCTTTGAGGTAACGTTAATTTCGCTCGGCAAAACGTTCACCATTTTAGGAAAGCCCAAATATTACTATATATCATCAAATCTAATCGTAACCATTCACCGAATCAGACATCCGATCTTACTCAGCTATTTATAAACGGGGATGAACATAATAGCTTCTTCCTTTTCACCCCCTTTTATTTACAAGAGGATGAAAGGGGAGTGGTCACAAGCTGAAACGAGGGAAACTCGCCCCCATCCTCGACCTCACGAGACTGATTAATACCGCGTAATTTATCGGGTTCTTCAATTTGTGTCCGATCCCCGATCAATGCCACGACCTTTTCGTTCTTTCTTTCGACCCCCTTCGGCGCCATCTTTCGCACGCACCCCGCGCTAAATCCTCGCTTCGTTCGATTGACGAGTGGTGATTCGAATTGGGGAAAATTGCAAAGTCTGCAGGGTCATACGTATTAAGCATAAGTAGATTGTTAATCAAGTTAGGATGAGATAGAACGTACATATTTTCTGGAAAAATTGCAATAAATCTAAATATAAAACGAACAATGCTGGATTTTTGTTAAATTGTTGATATTTTGAAAAAAATAGAGATAAGAGATAATGGAATTTTTGGGCCTTTATTATTAAAGGGCCTTATTTCCTGGGTTGAAGATTTCCCTCAAAATTATTAAGGATGATGCGTGGTCCATAGTGAAGAGTTTTATTCTGAACAGACTCATCTTCCTATCAATTATACAATGAAATCAACTGTCATTTTAATGTTTGTATATTGTACTGAGAATTTGGATAATTTCTTAAACAAAATTGCAGCAGCCTAGCTCTTAATTAATGATATAAAAAGCATAAATTATAACAAATTATATTTATAAATTTTGAGACAACATTAAATAAAAACAATTACCTAGTGTTGTGTGTGTGTGAGTGTAATTTCTTTTATTTGATTATGGTTCTTCCTATGTCTCCTCTCTTAAATTCCTTCTTCGATGCAGCTCTATTTTTCATGGATTCTTCCCTGTATTAACTTCTTTTTCGCTGTGGCTCTATTTTCAATGGATTCTTCCCTTTTTAAATTCTTTCTTCTCCGGTGTGGTAAGGTTCTTTTATTCACTGGTACTTCCTTTCAAACCCTTTTGGTCCAAATATATTTTGAACTTGTTTGTTGACTTATCTATCTTATCCATTTTCTTCGTCGTCAACCAAACAACTTTTTATTTTTCGGAAACCAGGACTACACCACATTATTTCTCCGTTGTCCAGAAAAGTTTTAATTCACCATGACTTCAGTTCATGCTTAACGTAACGTTGTTATAGAAACCTGTATTGTTAATGTCCAGGTATCCTTGGTTATTTATATCCAGTGGTTATTAGGAATTCTTGCGATGTGAAAGTGTTGAATGTATGTGTCTGAATGGTTACAACGCTTTTCTTTCTTTTAATCGATGCTTTTTATAATAATCAATAATTTTATTTCTAGTTACATTTTTCTCCCATTAAACGTTTCTGGCTGGACTTAAAATAAGAAGCTAACACCGGTAGGGTAATAAAATGCTTAAAGGGTGGCGCGCGTGGTATCGAAAAAGTATAAATAGAACCCAAAATAAACCGAATATCATTTGAACATAAACATCCATAACCCCAACATTTACTATAAATTCTGATATACTGAATTGTAATAAATGATAAATTTTCTAATGGTAATTAACCGTTTGGGTATTACTATACTACAATATACAAGCTGAATAATATAATATGCACCAGCGTGTCCCTGACCTAAACATAAGAAAGGTTCATATCAACTTACGCCTGGAAATGCGTAATTTCGCGGTTATAAGCTGTTTAACGGAAATTAAGAATTTTATGGAAATAATAATTTAAAACAAAAGCTTATGATTGTTGAAAGTGACGACCGCCAGCTGTCAGACATGATGACAGGCATTCTGCCAACGTTATTATTTTTACAATTAGTCTCGGAGTTTTCTTATTAACACCCCTAATTCATAATATGTGCGAAAAATTCTAGAGGGTGTTGTAGACACAAACATAAAACTTTAAATTAAATCTTAACTCCGATCCTACCTTGTCTCTCCGTCCCTCTCGCCCCTTTCCTTCAAATTTCTTCCTTCAAACGGTATTAATCGAAAACAATGGAAATGGTAACGACCAGAGTAAAATGTTGAAAATCCTGGGTTATAACTAGAGTCAGACGGCCCTCATTTCCTGTCTCCCACTATCAAACTTGTATACATGCTGGCAGTAGCGTTCTACCCCACAACTACCATAACAAACCTACGATTGAATCGATTGCGCGGTACCAGAAGTAGATTCGCTAACAGTAGTGAGGTCAATTGCACAACATTTCAACGTTAAGCGTTTAATTCCAAACAATGGATTTAACTTATTTCTTAGACACTATATATTTCACCATTTCAACTTTAAAAGATCACAATTTTATCGCCTCAAACCAGCTACTCAAAAATACATCCCTCCTTGTCTTCGATTCGTCCCCTTCCTCAATCTCTTACGTCCATCTATCCACGTAGAGAGAGTCAGGATTAATTCGTTCCTAGAACTTCATCAGCGGCTAATAATGTTGCGGCGGCAATATCCTCCCATCACCGGTACTTCCCCCGCAACTTAATTTAATACGAGCGCGTAGAGCCCTTCGACCGCGCCACACGACACACGACCGGTGGTGTGGTAGTGTTCCGGGTCTTGTTCTTGAACGACAGGGGATACAAGAGATTGGGACGGGTCGGGATTTCGAGATGAATCGCAGGCCCTCATCCCCAGTTTTCCCGCGTGTTCATCTCGATCGAACGACCGACCACTTGAGGACGATGTACCGACGTTCTCGAGAACGGTTTGTCGGGAATTAACTGACGTATATGATGGAAATTGGTTACTGTTGAGAGGGGAAACATCTTGGATCCGTGAATTCGAAATGATTGAGAATTTTGTGTCCAAGTACTAGATTATTCAATAAGTTTTATCGTTCGATAAGAAATGGCGCTATTAGGTTCGCCGTTTTATTAAAAAAAATAATAGAACAACTGTTTTAAGTGTGAAGTTTCATGTAGATCTGCCAACTCATTCGTATGTTTACAGCTGTTCAAAGTTGACGTGTCATAGTATTTTGTTACAATAAAAAAAATTAAATATCGTGGAGTGATAAAATTCTTATTTTTGGAAAGTGTAGTACCAAAACAAATTCATGAACGATTGTTAAAAGTATATAAAGATTCTTCACCTTCAATTAAAACAGTAGAAAGATGGGTTGCTGAATTTAAACGTGTTCGTAAAAGGCTTGAAGACAATTCACGTGAAGAACATCCAAAAAGTGCATCAAGCTCAGAAATCGTAGTAAAAGTACAGGATATGGTTTTGGAAGATCGTCGATTAACCGAGAGAGATTTAGTAGAAGCCCTAGGCATCTCATTAGACACTGTGAGCAATATTTTGAATGAAGTTTTGGGTTTCAGAAAGCTGTGTGCACAATGGGTGCCGTATTTGCTAACAATGGAAGAGAAACATTCGAATGCGACTTTCTCAGTAACATTTAGAGCGTTTTAGAAAAGATAAAAGGATTTTGTGCGTTGTTTCATTACCATGGATGGGACTTGGCTCTACCACCATGATCCTGAATCACCACAATAGGCTAAGGAATGACGTGAACCCGTTACTTCAGTTCCGAAGCGAGTTAGGGTCTAGAAATCGGCCAAGAAAGCGTTGGCGTCAGTTGTTTGGGATGCAAACGAAATTTTGTTCGTAGATTATCTCCAAACTGGCAAAACAATAAACTCAGATTATTATTGTAATCTTTTGGACCAGCTGGATGTAAAAGTTCCTGAGAAAAGACCTGGTTTAAAGAAGAAAAAAATATTTTTCATCAAGGCAATGCACCCTCTCACACAGCTCCAAAAACCAGTGAATTAAAGTACAAATTGTAGCAGCATCCACCCCATTCGCCAGATCTAGCTCCTTCGAACATCTGGCTGCTCCCACATTTCAAGAAATTCGCGTGGGAAACGATTTTCATCTAACGAAGAGGTAATGGCAGTCGTGGAAGCGTATTTCGTTAGTCTTCCGAATTCTCACTTCAGAGATGGAACATGTGTATTGAACTTCAGGGAGACCATATTAACTAATAAAATGTGTTTCAAACCATAAAATCGTGCTTTTCTTCTGGAACAATCCAGTAATTGTCGCTTTAAGAGGATGAAATCATTCCTCGAAGTTTACCTGATTATTATACATATTTTGAAAGTAAGTTTGCAATATGTATTTGAAACGAATTTGCCAAAAATTTATATCAAAACAAGGATTACTTATTCCTCAAATTTTATCATTTGTCGTTTTTTAATCTAAATGTTTTGCTAAATATCTACAAGATAAAAAAATTAAAAAGACATAATCATATTTCCTCGATGCAGACGTTAAGTACAGCTTAAGAAAACGAGTTGTTCACATTACAAATGGTAAATGCCTGCGAAGCGTTATCTGTTAACGTCCTAATTAGTACCTGCAAACTTTGTCGAGGCGCTTTAAATTCCTAAAAATGGTTGAACATTTATATCCAGCGTCAGGGTTGTTACTGGAATTATAAAAGGCCATTAAAATTGGCAAAGAAAAACGAGGAAAAAGGTCCGCCCAACTTTCCTTTAGAGGGAAAAGTACAAACTCATGATCCGCCCACGTACGGTAAATAATGAAAACGAAGAGAGAATTAAGCTTTCCAAAGCCGGTGAAAATGGATTGGAAAATAAAGTTAAAATCATCTGTATTTTCGTCATACACACGCTTTCAAGATTGTTGCACTGCTCTACACGTATGTGAGGAGTGATTGATAAGAGGACACTTTTGGTTTTCAACAGGTTTAAGATCAAGATGGTTGTAACGACGCAGATATAGAGCAAAATTAGTACAAATCGAAATTTCTTCAAATTTCTAAAAGTACCTCTGGCCCCTACTTTTGTAAAGTATCGATACAGTGCGGATGGCATTGTCGTATACGAGAGACATCAATACCAAATGCTTTGTATATAGTAGGAATAATATACGAGGTGTGTAAATAAAGTAATGGGACTGGTAGCGTAGTGTACGATCAGGTGGCACTGATGACGTGGGATTTCGAGGGGAGGTAGGTGAACATGTGATACGCCATCAATGCGAGTTGGAACTCGCTAGAGTCACATTGTTTGCCCGCAGCGATTGTTTTAGTGATGAAGATTATGCGTGTGCGTTCTCACAATAACTTGGGTGTTAAAGAACGAACTGGAAACAAAGCGCCAGAGCATGGTACGGCACCCTCCAAGCTCTCTAAGGCCAAACAAGCAAGAATGGCCTAGTCAAAGATCAAAAGCATGCTGACTTGCTTTTTGATAACCAGGGAATCGTTCACAAAGAGTTTGTGCCTCCAGGCCAAGGGTTTAAACAACATTCTTATCGAAAGGTTTTTGAAAGGTCATGCGTGTGAGACCAAACTTAACAAAGAAGTGGGTGTGGCATCACAACAATGCGCCCTGTCACACAGCAATTTCAGTAAACCATCTGTGGCCAGTAAGAACATTCCTGTGGTTTCTCCGCCTCCTTATTCGCTCGAATTGTGTCCTTATGACTTTTTACTCTTCCCGAGATTGAAACAACGCCTCAAGGTGCGTCATTTTGGGGCATTGGACAACATTCAAACGGTTGTGAACCGACCAGCTGAAGATTATTCCAGTATACGAGTTCCAACATTGCTGTGAGGAATGGAATAATCGTCTTCAGCGCTGTATGGCTTCCAAAGACAGTTACTTTCAAATGGACAATGTTGAATTGGAATAAGACAAGTGAAACAAAATCGGTCTCCTTACTTTATTGACACACCTCGTACAATGATCGTCACTTTCTGTTTAGTCAGGGCAGAGAAATTTTGTAGTCCAAATAAGGCAAAGTAGACATGAGAGATGTTCGACCATATTTGTGCAGAGTCCTCTGTGTGACTATGAAAGCATTGTATATGCATCAAAAAAAAAAAAAAAAAAATCAACCGATAGGAGGCGTATAAAAGATTTCTAGTTTTTTTTTTTCCCAGGGCATTAGATGTTGAATAATGCTGGGATTTTGTAAGATTTCCAATCTCTTTGAAGCTTTAATTGCTTCAGGGAGAAATATTTCGCAACTTTGAAACGTAAAATCGCATTCCACGTCTTTGAGAACATCAACCTATCAAAATTTAATGAAGTAGCTTCTATTCAGTTTCAATTAGACTTGGGGTCGGATTCTAACCGCTTTGAGGTCTCAATAGCAATTTGCATATCATAATCGTGGTCGGAAGAAAGCTGATAATAACCTATGTTTTACAGATATTGTAAAACATATTCATTCGTTTGAAAAGAAATTATTAAACCGCATTAAAACCGTAGATCCTAACATGTGATATTTATTTATTTTAACAATCCCAGAGTTATTTTTAGAGCTGTTTATAATCAAAGGACCGAAATATACATTCAGAGTCGGATATATAGCTTTCTATATCGATATAAAACGCATAAACGTTGGTAAAGTTACGAAATCATTTTTTCTTCAAATCGTATGAATAATTTGACGTGTAGCTTACCTCATTCCGAGCGAATTTCTAGTACTAATTAGATTTTCGAACTTGAAGCCGTTTTATGTTGAGGGAAAAAATCATCTAAACTGCTGTCCATATGGCCAATATGACATAAGCTGAATTAAAATAAAATATCATTCTGCATATTGCAGTTAAAAGGCAACACAACACCTTCGAGTTATTACTGATATTACCGCGCTCGTATCAAGTTCTGCCTCCAGCCTTTCGTTATCAAGTTTCGAGTTCAGGCGAAAAAATATGGAAGCGACCGCAAAACGAAGTTTCTCGATAGACGTGGCTAATCTTCAATAAGAGCCAAGGTGTCCGTATATAATGGTATCAACGTGTAATTTCCACACCGTATAATATTAAAACAGGACATTTAACATGCAGGCCAGTGCGTCGGTAAAAAGACGGCTAGATTATATGGCGGGTAGACCACAGACGTTGCCATGTTAATGGATAAGATGTCTGGAAGCGCACGAACGTGTAATTTGATATCGACGAGTTGTTCTTTGTTTATCGTCATCGTAGTAAAGTGGTCCCGAGGACTGGTTGGACGTTAGGCTTTTGAATATTTAATGTGCACTTTACATATAGTGTTGCACTTGATGCTTCTTCTGATTATATTTGTTAGTGTTGTTGCATGGGATGGGAAATATTGTACGGTTCTTTAGTATTGGTGTCGTACACACCCAGTAACACACTTTAGACTCTAGTGCATATAAAATTTAATGACCTAGATTGTAAAACCGCATTGAATGAAAAAAGAACTGAAATCAATATATAAAGTAGTTGCAGATTAGAAGTTGGCAGTTTTAAAGAGCTTTAGCTTCATTTTATTCACATAAACAACTGAAGAGCTTGTAACCTTGGGCCTATATGGCCGAGTTCAGTCATTTACAGTTCCATAATTAGTTCGAGGTTTTCTAGATCCCACTTTTGGAACCCACAGAAAGAGTAATCATCTCTGAACCCATGTTCCGAGAAAAATTGCAAAAAGCGAGGGTGTAAATACTCAGTTTCTCGCTTTATGCAATTTCTCTCGAAATATTCATAGGAGCAGGAGTTGATAAATTCGAAACAACTATATGTCTGTATATTTGTGGAATTGTTATAATCAAGATTACAAAGAAAACTAGACTCCAAAGAAATATCTTCGTGTATTTGACACCCCCATTCGTTTTCTTATTGATGGGTGGTATTAACCAGCCAGTGAACGGAAATTCAGGAATGTAATTGTTTGTGAATGACATTGCGCAAAGTAACTTTAGTCTCCCTTTTGAGTAATTTGTGAACGTACCGAGGTTGTTTTTTGTCTTCGGTTTACAGAGAAACACAACGTTTTTAACTTATCACTTTACCAATGATTCCAGCCTGCCATATTTTTATAGCTATCTTGAACTTTGTATAATTATGATTGCAAGGGCTGTATTGTATTTATTGACACTCTATCACACCGGAAAACTTACTTTAGTAAGAAAATTCGATGACATGTGATTCGCTAGCACGAGGCAAGCATTATCCAAACCGTAAAACCGAAGTGGTTTATAAGATCCTACCCGTAGAAGCCATGGAAAGGAAAATTTTATGTGTATCCACTTCGATTCTTGTCTTTCGAATTTTTTTAGACGTACTTATAGAACATAGATGACCTACAAAACGTTTGACGCTTATGTAATTCTTTTGGGAGCTTTTAACCTCATGTTCTACGGGTGATTGCCATCTGACGTAGATTCATAATTGTCTTGAATCTTATTCACCCTTCACCCAAGTATCTAATAGAAAAACTAATCCTGTTGGAAGTCGTGTAGATATGTATCTTTCGCAAATTTACCTTGAAATATTCTTGAGACAGAGAATATCTAATTTTTGTGGGAGCTTTCAATTTCGTATTCTACGGATGATACAATCATTCCATCCATCCTCCCTTAGATGATCCACAATCAAAATGTTTATTTAATGGTGATTCAATGAGTCTAGGTGGCGACTTCATCCCTCCAGGAGGGCGCTTATTGTGAGGATTTTATATGCCATACCTTCCAAACTGGATAACAGCTGCCTTAGGTAACTAAGGACTTCTTGAGCCCGCCTGGCTCATGTTAGAGACGGGGGTCTATCGGGCTCCAATTGAGCGGGGTAATTCACCACTGAATCTTTTTGCCAACACTTTCCATCGTCAATCGAGCGAGATTGATCGCAAATTCTCGGAAGGTGCAGATCTCAAAGTCCTCGGGTAGCTTAACGTTTCGGACAGACCAAAACGCGCCAGATATCATGAGCAGCCCTTTGTTTTGAGCCATTACCAAGCGATTGATTTCGCTCTTAATAGTAGTTGACTAGACACCGCATCGTAGGCAATAAAGGTCATAAATAGATCTTGTACACAAGCAGCTTTGTTCTCCAATACAGTTTGAAACGCTCGCACGTACAAGCGAAATGACTTGCCTAGTCCTCCGGATTATTCCGGTGTAACACACTTTAAAATTTCTAAAATCCTATCTGTGAATCAACGGAAAGGTGATTCTAGTCTGAACCCATTGGGATCATTCCTTTCCACAATTTCTCTATAAGCATTTCTGGAGTACAAACGATAAATCCGGAGAGCTCTCGGCGCCCATCCAAAAATCTTGGGGTCCGAATTACTTTGAATTTATGTCAGTTGATATGAGGGTCTCATTCTGCTGAGATAAAAGTTAACGCCACAAGTTCGTATTATCAAGCTCGTACCATGTTACGATAAAAAATAAAAAAGCGTATTATGTGCGGACTTTAGGACTAATGGTAGAAATAAAAGCTCCAGAAAAATGAATAGAGCAACTTTAATCCTCGTATTAAGTTTGATATCCGTGGTCTTAATTGTTAGAATCCGTCCATTAAGAGAAAATTTAGGTATGCGTATGATAATATGTCCAATAAGAAGCCTAGATTTCTTATTTGATTTTTTTTAGTCATATATTCCGAAATTATAATATACACTATTGTTCATAAGTGAGGGATCACTAGACGTGTCTAGATGACGATATTATTTTTGACATAGAACGTCAACCCTAAGTAAAATAATAGCCAGCTGCAGTTAAATTTCTGAGATGTTTATTTATTATTGCCAGACTATTACTTATCGTGCAGTGCAAGGAACTGTTAAGCATGATCAGGAAACTGGATCAACAACATTAAGAAAACGTTCCGAAAGGCCAAAAATGATCACTGCGGCTGAAGATTTAAGGTTCCTATTAATATCAAAAAGAAATAGATGCTTTATGGCTTCGCAAATTTGAGCAAAATTAAATGCAAGCCGCGATGGTACAGTCCAGTGGTGTTTAATAGCAGCTGGTTTAAAAGGTCGAATACCCGTTAGAAAACCATTGTTAAGGCCACAAAATCGCAAGAAGCGATTAATATGGGCCAGAGAACACGAAAATTGGAATATGTGCAAAAGAGTATTATGGACTGATGAATCAATGTTTCAAGTTTTCGGAAGTAGTCGCCGTGTTTTTGTTCGAAGAATAGGCTAAAGAAGGATGCAGGAGTGTGTTGTGCCAACAGTGAATCACGGTGGTGGTTCTGTGATTGTTTGGTGATGTTTCTCTTTCGATGGCATTGGAGATATTTATAAAATTGAGGGAATTTTAGGGAAAAAAATTGCAGGGCCAGGTTGATCGGATATCAATTTTATTTACATAATGATAGATAATGATCTCAAGCACACATCCAAACTGTGTAAACATTACCTTCAACAAAAAGAATAAGGAGTCCTTATAAATATAACCTGGCCACTCCAATCTCCTGATTTCAATCCAATTAAGTTATTGTGGGATCAGTTAGATAGGTATATAAGAGAGAGCTGTCCATAGTTAAAAAATCAACTTCGGAAGAAGTTACAAAAGGGCTGGGAAAATATGCCACAGGATACTTACAAATGCTGGTCTCAAGGTTGACTAAAATTTGTAAAGCTATTATTAAAAGTACGGGTGGTTATTGTGATAAAAGAAAAATTTAATGAAAATTATAATTGCTAATATGAAAACATTCCCCCACACTGCGAAAGCGGTAGAAGGGGCTAAGATACATATACATATACATATACATATATATATATATATATATATATATAATATGAAAACATGTAAACATGATTAAATATAATGAAACTGTATTTTTAAATTATAAATGCAATTTAATTTGAAAACTTTTGTTTTTAATAAAATCACTAGTTTTCTTTAGTGATCCCTGACTAATGAATGGTAGTGTAGATGCAATAACAATTAAAGAAATACATGTAGTTGACAGAACCGGATACTTCGATCCTCCTTGATTCGTTTGTAAGAAACTCGATCTTTCACAAAACGAAGCCGATGCAACAATGACAATTTAATGGCTTCCGCAGCCATTTGAACTATCAATCTACAATAATCTATTTTCGACCGAAACTAGCTTTCGTAATTTGCACCGCAGAGATACGGACGGCTTCGTCAACTATTATTTGATATACCGCATCGTACGCAGCAACAACTGTACCGGGAATCGATAATTCGGGATTATTGCACAGCTTGATTGTGCAAATGCAACAATTTCGAAATGCGGAGCGAAGGATCGATTTGGAGGAATTTTGTGGAATGAAATGAGTTGGTATGTACCTATCATCGAATACTACACGTATGATGAGCTTTCTGTCCTTTTCACAATGTAATATTACATTACACAGGACAAAGGGCAGATGACTCATCATATCGCATATTTGCCCAGTCTACTTATAACACCGACTTGGGTATACATATTGTTGGAAAACTGTGGTGGAATAATTTCATTCCCATGAAACAATGCGAGTCGAACGTCGCATATCGATAACAAAAGTGAATTAATACACATATACAAATAGGCCGTCGTAAATTATGTACTTGAATAGGACCGACCTGCGTCAGCTAAGATGTATCACGGCGTTCAATATAAACAGTATTCGGGTATCAAATGTATCGATGGGTGAAGTAACTTTGTCTTTCTTTCTGTGAATCGATATTAAATAAAAGAACTTTCTTTTATAATAATTAGTAGCTATTATTTAATGCCCTATCCCAATACATATCGTCAAATACGTATTTCGATTACCGAGTTGGGATCCTCAGTGAAGGCTGTCTTTATTGTGAGATGATGAAGTCCACCCTTCTAAGAACTATGTCAAGCGAAGCTCATGCCTCCTCCAATGAAGTTGACAGCTTGAATATCAAAGTAGTTGAAGGTACTGAAATCGATGTGTGACGACATAAATCATTTTATTTGTTCAATCATCAAATCGATCCCACTCTTATAGAAATACACCAAATGTGTGATTTTACATAACCCTATACCTTATATACAGCGCATTAGCGATCGTTTACTCTTTTTAACTTCATTGTATAAATCTGCAGATTTCATTTACGTTGTCGACACGTATTTACGCGCGGTCCACACACTACAATAAAGCGAACGAACATCAATCAGGAGCGACGGCCAAAACCGCAACGGCAGGCTAAACAAATGAAAATACAATACGATTACATAACCAGTACTTTAATTAATCGGATAATGAAAGCGGCTGAGCGTAAATTAAAAATCGCCGCCGGCTAAAATATTTCCATTTCCATGCATATACGCGCGTAGCGACGCGTCGGACGAGCTGGAGAGGCCCTCCGGCCTTTCAGGTCGGCGCGGAGGTCTGCCCGGCTCATTATATTTCCATGTAAATTGTTCATTTCGGGGCCGGGAGGACGGCGACCTGCCTCCGAGCTAATCGTCGAGGAAGACGCTGAGCCGGAGTTACGGCCGCGTTTTAATCGGACACTTCTCGTCTCTTATCCGTTCGACGTGCAATAGACGGAAAGCGATATAATTGGTTAGAAGATGACGCTCCAGGGGTGGTAATCTTAAGTAATTTAAACGTAATCTATATTAATGGGTTATATATGTCCCGTGTAGTTTTGAAAATAGTGACGTTTTAGATTAAGCAATAATGCAGCGAATACGTTCAGATAGAAAAAGGTATCATAAAAAGAAATATGATATTCTTAGGGTTTTCAAGCCCAGAATTAGTAATCTAATATATTGGTGATGTTACGAAGACTTTAGCCTCATGCGTATAAATGATAAATAATAATTATCTACATAAGCATTAATAACACATTGGCTACCAGTGCTATAGAAAAGTTTCTTCACCGGCGCACAAGTGTTTTAGTTTATTTGTGGACCAAGTGTATCACCGATAATATCCTTCAGTATTAAATGGATGACAAAATTTGCTGCTAGATAGAAGCGAGCACAGAATGTAGCAGTGGTATATAAGTAAACTAAGGCATGCATTGGCCAAGTGGGGATCACGGGTGATCCACCTTCGTTAGATGTACATATGAGAATTCAATTAAGAAATTCCCCGAATATGTACTTAAATGCGTATTTTTGCAGCTATTTAATTCTACAGGAAAACCTACTTCTCACAAAGTCGCACTGATGAGCGGTATAACCGCTAAACGCGTCGGCGAATGGTGAAAGTAGTTTTCTAATTACACACCTTCGTTAAGTTATGCACACTAAAATAATAAGAGTACTCAATTTCGAGTGGAATATAATTTATTTCTAGTAAAAGTGTGAAAAAAGATACAATATGAGAATACAAAATATTTTAAGAAACATTTTAAACTTTAGTGTCTTTTTTGAAAACATTCCAAACATAATGGCAGGAGTCTATGGACAGTCACTACAAAAAGTGGAAACTAGTTTAGCCTTCTGCGCTGCTAGTCCTGATTTTTGTGAATTTCATACTCTTTGTTATAACATCCAATACATCGTGTCCTCTTTTTCCGTTGGTCTTTGGTTTTGTCAACATTTTCTTTCAGTACGTGTCTAGTTTTGTTACTGTGTTTTTCGTTATGTATAATGTCCCGAAACAAAACCATCACAAGCGCTTGTCTAAAATCTGCTACCTAGAAAAGAATACGGCGATTCAAAGCTAGTGGATTTGCAAGAAATAAAAACTCCAACTTCTCGGGAAAGTCCTGCTTTAAGTCACGGTTCAGGCCGATGGATGAAAGCCTGGAGCTACGTCCAAGCTCTCACAGGTAGAAATCGAGAATCCAGAAATCTTTTAGACTCTCTGGCCCACACTGGAAGTTGTTTCGAGCCACACATAAATTATCCTAATACTAATGATAGGTGATGAGCAAAACAGAGCGTAGATAGTCAACATATTTAAGGTTAAACTTCATTCATTTATACACATTGTTTATTATAAAAGTAAAAATAAGACAACAACATGAAATTAGTGAGATCTCTGACACTGTTTTTGACAGGAACGGTTCACGATTTGGTTCAATCGAAACACATAGTTATAATCCTCACTGAGTTCTCAAACTGTTCATCCAATAGTTTGGTTCTAGCTTTATTGTTCACGTACTTCATTTTTCAAAGTAGCTCTGGAAAGGGAGACAGAATTGTTCACAACTTATTCTTCAAATTAAAACAAAAAACTTCATGAAAAATAAAACATTTCTAAGAAAGAAAAAATCCTACTGTTACAAGAAAGCAGACATTAATTTCGAAAGAAACTGTTCGGGAACTGCAAATAGTTAGAAGGAAAGGGGAACGTTTATTATTTACGGAAAGCAATCCAAAACGCTAGAAAAATTCGATCCATATGTTAAGTATGGAGATGTATATATTAGGTTTCAATCAATCAGTTTGAATCTGTGCGTTAGTGGTGTGACACGTATTGTCTATCCTTATGGACATGGCATACGTATTCAGTAATATCGAATTAATGGATATTAACTTACGGAGAAGTTGACCAAAATGTACGAGTCGCTGCTAGACTTTATACAGAACATTTCCTGGGGCGGTATCACCCAAATCACCAAGGTTTTGTGAGTGTTGTGCAAAGGGAACAAAATTACGGAAATTTACAGCCCCAGCGCGGAAGGGATGACGGTGTAGTTAGACAAGGGGGCGTAATAAATATCGAGGAGGAAGTGTTATATGTCGTCGAAGAACACCTATCAAGCACCGGCAATTGTTCGGCAAGTAGCTGTCTGAACTTTGATAGTTTGCTAATTTATTTTGTCCGCATCACTTTCAACGTGTACAGACCTTTGCTTTACTTACATCTCATATAATCTTATAAATAGCTTCGACACAGAAGTTGTGAAAAACCCTGTACGTATCTTATATCATAGAAGTCCAGTAAAGAGTAATTACCATTTTTTCTGTAAGCTGGGTGTATGTCGTACCTTTATGTTAGTTGAAAACTGGAAAATAATATGTTTATATCGACTGAGAATTGAGTTGAAAATGTACCAAAAAAGAATTTTTCTGGATATCTTGCCTGTTCTCAAATTCATTATTCAATGTATCTCTAGTAGCAATCTTATAGAGACAAATGAACCGACTAATTAACATAAAGTCTCAGCTATCATTAGAAAGTAAATTATCCACATACAGAACGACGCCAATATCCATTTGGTCGTATGACTCTGGGGATGTGCGAAACTATCAAATACAAGCATATTACAAACTTACCAATCAAAAATCCTCATGGTTTGTGTTCAACAAACACCTCCACGAAGATATGAAACTCCCATTTATCAATCAAGTAATCTAATAACACTCGAAGAAGCATAGAATGTGAATCCTACACCAGGATAACCCATTGGTTAAAGGACTGAGCAATCAACCATTTCTCAACAGAAGACTAAGGAGAATGCGACGAAAAGACCTAATTGAAAAGAGTGCGTCACCACTAGGCGATCCACCACCAGCGCCAAGTAAACCAGTCATCCTATTTATTTCTTATGTGTATCAAGAAGATCGTAAAACACACAGTAGTCAATAGGAAAAACATCTCAGAGCTTGTAAGTTTAGAACTTTCGATTGGGCTGTATTCATAACTCTCTTGGTTAGCGGGCTGGACAATCTTGCTGTAGAAAGTAGCCAATGTGAAAGTAAACACAAATTTTAATAAAAAAAAAAAGGTACCTACAGCGAGCTAAGACTCAATGAAGACGTAAGAAACAGATTCTATTTCATGCTTTTGGAAAGGCTACTGTTTCAGCTTTTCAAACGATGATATTTATGTTCCTCATAGATGACTTATAAATAGGGCAAGATAATCGTGTTGTCCAAGCATAGTCCTAACAGCTGGAGCAGCCAATCATTGATGAATGTGTACGAATTTGAACTGCTTTGCCACCCAGCAAATATTTACGCATCGATTAGACAGGCGCGTGACGAGTTCCGTTGGCTGCTTCAGCTGTTACGAATGCTAGGGCGGCACGATCATCTTGTCCTACTTATAAATCTTTACCATGGATCAGATGCGAGCAAATCAAGGCGATGATCAGACAGATCGATGTGAAGCTAAACGTTGATATTTTAATAACAAATTCCTTCTTCGAGAACTTTGAATCTTTATTATTACATTATCCTTAAATCAGTTCAAATTTCACAAATCCATTATAAAAACAAAGGAAGATTCTACAATCAGTGAAGGCCCACGAGGTAACACAAAAAGAACAGAAAAAAACGCTCGTAATTGATATTCAATATTGTGCTCCGAATTATGCATCAACAATGACCTAGACCTTGAAAGATCGACCAGAACTTGGATATATCATTAAGATTCTTCCTGTTATTCGTAGACAA
The DNA here is from genome assembly GCA_038088585.1 of Chrysina gloriosa. Taxonomy (NCBI): domain Eukaryota; kingdom Metazoa; phylum Arthropoda; class Insecta; order Coleoptera; family Scarabaeidae; genus Chrysina; species Chrysina gloriosa. Next base: position 18,798,636 of record CM076093.1, on the reverse strand, counting down.
TTTTTCGAGTATTTACGGTTTATTTATTTATTTACCAGAAGCAGCTGACGCATGTTTTCTATTAATCAGACGAGCTGGTATTCAAATTTGTCGGCTCTCGCTTTCATTTCGAAGACGATCTTCATATCTAAAATTCCTAACCACAGACCACTCGTGACACATATGATCACGTTATATATAATTCCACAAATTCCTAAGATAATGATGCACAGTTTTGGTTTTGCCAGGGAGCCACGCGAATAATAAAAATAATAAAATGATAAGTAAAATCCGTAGTTGGTTTTTATATGTCTCAAAAAGTACATTTATCTAAATTACGTATTTTCCTCGATTATGGAAATGTATACTTAAAGATATTCCAGTTTGTTCTAAAGCAGGATTAAAAAAAAACATTTTAAAACGTAGTTTTTTTCCGAAGGAAGCTATTTCTTCTTTATCCTAACTCAGGATTGGAATTTGATGAACTAAATCTGAATTTCTCAAACTAACTTGAGGTCATGGATCAATAAAAGTTGTATATCTATACATATATTAGATTGCACCGAAACACTTCATAAATATTCATACATATGCAAAGCAATGAAAATCACTATCGCATTCCCCATTAAACCACCACGAAATAATTTCTTTTACGTCATCCCATACACACCGTGCCTGTAAATACAACGGTAGCAGAAACGGTGAACAACAGATATGCAAACAAATTATCTACCGTACACATTATACGCAGGCCAACGGGAGAGTCGTTAGATGGAAGCGAAATTGAATTTTCGAATTGCATAATGTTTCGTGAGTATCAGCAAAGATGCTATTACGTGACATACCCGCTTAAGAAAAAATGAAAAATAAAAGCGCTCTACAGATATAATGCATGTACTCTGTATGCCTGGCCTGCTGGTACGCCGCGCTCGAAAATTGGCAAACGACTAACTCAAAGGATCAAATTCGGTTAAAATTGAAATAAGTCCGAACCAATTTATAGCTTCGTTCGCGAATTTCGCAACGCAATTTAGGTCACTTTCTTGATTACGACTGCATATTTTAAGAGGTTATTTAATCGCCAGCGGTAGTACATAGAAACATACGTCTGGGAATTCGAATAGAGTAACGTTCAAAATTACGAGGACGGACGTTTGAAATTAAACACGATAATTGAGGATCTCATATTTAGTCTTCTAAATTACCAAAAGAACATCAGAACTCAAACAAGCTAAGGAAAGGGGTGGAATAGAAAAAGGCTGAAAGCTTAAATACAGCAGGAGAAGAATTACGAAAACAGAACACGATGTATTAAGCACAAAACTAATATTCGATGATCTTACATAAACTAAGCAGACGAAAAATTATATTTAGTGAGTAATAGTACGAGGCTCGATAAGCCGGATCACGTTTTGTTTGCGGGGAGCTTAAAGTAGAAGATTAAACAGCGTAAATCGATTGATAAATAGATAAACGCTGCCGAGACTTTAAGACGAGTAGATTGACAAGTGTAAACAGCAATTTCGATTACGTAGGGATTTTGCTTTTGTGTTCATTTACGCAAGACAACAATTTTGATTTCGAGACATTCATCTAATTTTAATGCAAAGTAAGACAAAGAATTAGGTCTCTTCTACAAAAAATCACCTTTAGGACGATGCAGTTTCAAACAGTATTGGAATATTGAATAGCAGGGTTCTGATACAAGTGCCATACAAAATGGAAGAATTCAAAAGAGCTATACAAAATTTTAAAGAATTGTGCCAAGAACAAGTCCAGGTCGACAGGTGTAAAACTGAGAAAAAAGGAGAGGATAGTAACCAACATTTCCAGGTCCATTGATACTGTTTGGTGATGAGAAAACATCTCTCTATATCCTTTGCGAATATTTATTCTTTCGAAGCAGGAAACTGAAAGTAAAGGACGAGGTATCTTCCTAAATTAACCTTTAGAAATAAATCTGCCTACTAAACAACTATTTCCCGTACAAAAGCATCGTCAATGCTTGAATTACTGACAGTACGAAACCGTGCAACAACCTGTTAAGAAGTCAGCTTCGCATATAGTAAATGAGAGGTGAATACGCTTTAGTGGTAGCGAGCAACATCTGCAAATTTGTTCCATTCTTATTGGAAATTATCACGATTGCGTCCTAGTTAAAAAATTAAGCACACTTACCCCTGTTGTCTTAAGTCTTGGCACAATTTTATGCTGGCTGTAATTTAATAACAGCCATAGTTTTATGCGACAAGTTTCGTCGATGAATTCGCCGGTGCAACTATTTCTAAAAGAAAATCATCGGATGTCTTCTTATTGATTTACATTAACTTATTTCCGAGTTTGGGAAAATAGTTAAAGCTTCCCATAAACGAGATGTTGACCTAAGAACACTGAATTAATGAAAATAATTATCTAAGACGTATAATGGTGTTCTGATTTTTATCCAATAGGTATGGAAGGGGAAAGAGGTATAGTTCCACAAGAGTTTAATATTTATCTTCTTATTAGTATTTTCATGAAGAAGTAATCGGAAAATTTAATTACATCTTTCGAAAATTCCCCCTTTCTTATTCCTTCTCCGAATGAATTAAGATTTTGTGAAACGGTCAGCAATTCTAAAACATCACGTGCCGTTCTAAAGAATTGCTTGTATGAGTTTGTTCTTCAACGATTACAAACGATTTTCTGGTTCCTATTTTACCGACTTTCGACGAGTTTATATAAAAAAATTGAATATCCCAACAAACTATTTTAGAATGAAAAAAAAGAAATTCTTAAACATATTTGAATATCGATGGACTCAAACATTAACAGCTTTCTTTTATAGCATTTCGAACCCAGGTTCTAGGAATCTCACCAGTTTAAAGATTTTAGAAATAAGCAATGAACACCATGCGAATTTAGGCATCGACAATGTTGCTTTAATATTCGTCCTTTCTTCCACCATTTGCTCGCGAGAATCTTATTGGCGCTGCCAACCAGTTTTCCGCGCCATTACTCTATTTATAAACTGCAATTTGTGCCCTAATTGATCGAGGCTTTGCGGTTTAATCGCTACGATGGCGCCTACATTGAAACGGTTCGGCGTACCGTTGGAAATTTTGTCGGTGACGTGTATGCACTCGAGATACGAAATACATATACGATGTTTGAGCGTCTTAGTGTTTTTGATGATTTACGATGGATAAAGTTCGAGTTGAAAAAAGAAAGAATATTCAATAGTTTAGTGGTGGAATTCCTGTTCTGAGAGACAAATCAATAAAGCGAAAGGAAATGTATTTCCAACTTAGCAGTGGTTTCTTAGATGAGGGGGACTCAAACACAAGAGAAGTGCGACTGATTACAAGATTGAGAAGGTGATATTGGATGTACCATGTTAATAGACTAGCGAAAGATCGATTAGGAAGACGGGCGGATGATGATAGATTTAGCCCAGAAAAGTATTGTTAAACTATTCAGAAAGTGATATGGATGAGAGTAAACAAGGTTAAGTCTAAGAAGGGCTAAAATGTGTATTTTTGGCTGGTCACAATAAGTTAGCCTTAACCTTACTTATACTTTAGTATTTTAATAACGTTTTCCACATTTTGATCCGAATTTTGTCTATTTGATTAAGCAATTCTTTTGTTAGAAAGATTTAATTCATTCCAATTCTCAACTAAAGTAGTTAACCTTAGCAGTAAGAATCCGATTCTCAGGCATTGTACGCCGGAATGAATAACGTTCCATGTGAAACACTTCCTTCGTGCAATCCATGAAAAATTTTCCGCATGTCATTAAACCTAATTATAGGCAAGGAGTCGGTACAATGAACGAATAGAAACAAAGCGACACGGCAGTTTAGTATTGTCGGTGGTGACCTCGTACCGGCGCAACGCACTTCTTTCTCGTATTCCATCACGGCGGTTTCCGCCCTGAAGAATTCGAAATATCAAGGACGGTCAAGAACGAACAAATGTGCCTTCTCCTCCTTTTCCCCCGACGTTTTCGTTTTTTCCGCAATAACGGCGCGCGTGTGCGAGGGGAATAATGCGGAATCGATCGTTTTCTCTCCGACAGAAAAACAAAAGAACGAAAAAAAGGAAAACCGAGATACGCGCCGAGGTTTTAATCTCCGAATCTGGGTTTAATAGGCCGGGATTGATTTATCAGCGGGGTAGGATGGAGTATGTGTGTGGGCTGTTTTTGCGCTCAAATGCTCGACTTTTAGACAAGGTTGATCCTCGCTGTTCGCGATTATTGATCGGACCGGAGGGATTCCTGTTGAAAGTAGGATTCTGCTGGAAAATGCTAGTTTTTGGCATTTTCGTTGTACGTTTATGAGGATAACACCTGCTGTTATATGTAATCAACAGAGACGGGATTATATGTTTTTGCATATCGATAACTATCAACGGTACAATTGAATGCTTTAAGATCTACACGAATTAGGACAAATAAAATATATTTAGTACTTATATATTGGCTTTTTCCATATATTTCCCTTAGGAAACCGCGTTATTTTTATAAAAATATAATAAACAAAATGTCATGTTCAATACCGAAGAGCAAAAATTGTTTTGTTACGGTTTCCAAGAATACAAATCGGAAATTAAACGAATAAAGGCGAGTTCTGATTGGTTAAAAATAATTAGGTAGGGGGTGTATACGTTTCAGCATTTATCACTTAAAAATTTTCATCATTTACAAACACTGAATAAAGTGAAGTGTTACCGAGTGTTATTCAAAAACGCCAAAAGTAAAAAGCGATTTAGTAGCCTCCTGGACGGTTCCAAAAGTACTTTTGAACGAAGAAAAAGGGTGCGGTAAAATGGTAAGTTGATAATTTTAGAAAACAATTTTATTTTATTTATTTAACTCAAATTACATGTTTATTTTGCAAGTTCGGAAGTTGTTAATGTTTTAAAATATGCACCAATCACATCAGTTGAAGTCGAACGAAGTTTTGTCAACGTACAAATCGCTATTAACGGATAGGAGACATAATTTAACTATTGAAAATAGTGGAAAACATTTGACTGTGAATTGCTTTTATAGTAAGGAATGTAATGTTTAATGTAGAAATGCAAGTGATAGGTATCTCTTTAATAAAACCTGTTTAAATTTTCTGTGTGTTTGTTTCTTTCCCTTGTTACTTCAAACTATATTCGACATTCTGAAAATATTTTTGAAACATATTTTACATATTCTAGACGTTTTAGGAATATTTTCAACATATTTTTCTCATATTTGCTTATATTTTAAAATTATTTTGAACATATAATCCGGTCTCTAGTAATCAATAAGAGAGTGAGTGGTACTAACTCTATTCCACATCGAGTTGAAAACATACGGCTTATGGGAAATCAGATCATTGCTGGGGATATATAAAATCGATGTTACGATATAATCGCACATAGGATGGAAACGAAGCTTAAGGTAGAAAGAGATAATTTTAGGGAATTTGTATGTACGGACTAAAATAGGAGGTGGGGTCTTCACCTCCTATTTTAGTCCGTAAGAGTGTATATGTACTATCAACTAGATGCGGAACAGACTCTTGTTGCAAAATCTAACATTATAATTTTTTAATAATTGTGCTGAAAGGATATTGTATTGGAAATGTGGAAGTATGATGAATCAACTGCTAAGAAAATATGTAAACCTCTAGTTCATTAAGACCGATCTTGAAAATATTTTCGGCTGATAGAAAAGCACGAAATAAGAAAACTAACAACTACAATCAAGATAAAGAAAGCCCATATTCCAGAAAAGAACGTCGTTACCAGTTTATGAGATTATGAAGACGATTTCTATTATACACTTTTTCCACGCAACCGAAGGATCAATTCAGATGTATCCATTCAAAAACTAGTGAAACTGTGCAATCCAATTCAAGAAAAGCGATCACAATAGGCAAATGGTACTGGTATTCCCTCCACTATGACAATGTAAAGCCACAAACAATTTTGGCTACTTCAAAAAATGATTGGACTCAACTTTCAGATTTTTCAGTTCTTGGATAGCAAATAATCATCATGTCAAACCAGACTAAATTCGACTATTTTTGTTTATGAAGGAATCCCACGTTCCTATGGTATGATACTGCTAGATAGTAAAAGATCATAGCGATTGAAGTTATTTCGTTATATCAAATAATAGTTTTTTATTTTCTTAAAAAAAGTTGCAATTATGTACTTAGTTCCCAAACCAATATATCTAAATAAACAAAATCGTTAATAAAGTTCCAACGCCATTTTCACTCCTTCCTTGAGTTTAATTCGTCTACTCTCAATTCCGCATTGCTACTAGGATACGACAAAAAGATGTTAATTCCATGTAAGAGAAACGATACGTTACATCACTGCCATTCTGTGTGCTATTAACTGTACACATGTATTGTTTAACAGGCGCCGATCGAAATGCAATAGGAGCACGACGAAGGACAAAACATCCTACAGCAATCAATAGGACACAAAAGAAAGTCTGTTTATGTTAATACTCGCGTGGGTTTGTTTGTATAACTGCCTTAGATATACAATATTTATTAGAATGCGATTAAGAAAATTTACATCGCAGTTTAGAAACGGTGTCCATAATTGGATAATGAAATTGGTTGTAAGTGCTGCTGAATAACTCGCACACAGCAACTTCGCGGAGCATGAATAGAACTTGAAATTATCGTTTCAATTCTTCTGCATTGCAAAATGTCGTGTGTTAAGGATTATCCACTATTACGCAATGTAGGTCAATATTGGATAAGTATGGGGATAAGTGTATTTATCGTAAGAGTCTGCGGTTTAGGAAGAAGCCAAACTTTTCGACCGCTTATTATATGCCTTCCACCTACATAAATATAACAGAAAATGTTTAAGGATAATTGACACACAAAATTTACTCAAATATCCGGCAATACTATGAATAGGAAGGAGTACAAGAGCAGCATTGAAATGTAGTAGGCCTAAACATCCCTCCACTGACCCTGATACCATTGGGATAGTACTTAGGGTTTTTTGTAGGTAGATGAGCATGGGGCTGAGGTAGATCAAACTATAGAACGTAGAAAGTGTAATCGCTGAAGAACTTATATTGCAATGTATTTATATCATATTTATCATATTCATCCTGTATTTACGTATAAAATATACTCATTAGTATGTATCAATTTTTCACCGGTAGATTACAAGCAACTGCGATTCCTGATTCTATGGTACATAGTTGAGCGAACCAGAAGAAGTACGCTTAGTAAGAACTCCACTGCCAGCCACCTCAGATCACAATTAAAATAGTGTACAAATTGGTATCAGGAGCAGGAGTATACGGACCAAGGGCCAAATACTACGAGTAAAGCAGCATATTCCAAATGGTTCAAGTCGACATTAATCTCAGAAGAAAGTATAGGAACCCAGAGATTGTCATTTCTAATGATATTCAAGCAGCGATTCAAGCCTTGAATTCGCGGGACATTAATTCAAGGCTAGTCTGGGAAGGACGCGAGAAACTAAATTCTTTGGGTTAGTGCAACAAGGTGCGATGAAAGGCAATGGAAGTGCTAATAAATTGGCAACGCAAGGGTCATAATCATTCATAGAACTCGAGTCTTTTCGTGGTTTAACTGAGCATTCTGCCGAGGAAGGATAAATGTCTTCTCGGGAACTATAACCGAAAGAGATTTAGAACATTTATCGGGCCCAGTAAAAATAAATGAAAATCCGAGTAGGTGTCATATCCAAGCATTGTAAACTCAATGTACACAAACACACAATCACCAGATGGAGGAGAAGAATCGATAATTATTGAATCAAGGCAAGACTTTGCAAGTTCAGCAGGCATTCGAGCTTGACAAGAAGTAGCTTGAACTAATCTCAACACATCGGTAGTAAATGGGACAACAGAGTAAACTCTAAAGGAAAGGAAGTGCATTAATCACATATCAACATCTGGTATTCATTGTGCGGGGTGTATACATGTATATGTCTGAGCATACCTTAGTTACTTAGTTACATCAATTTATTCTGTATTGTATTATAGCTATAGCAGGTCTTTTAGCCTCAGCGCTAGGGTAGCAGCAATGCAAACAGCGATTTATTATATAGTTCTATTAATATTGTCGTACCTATTAACGATCTAGATTTATTACACTTTCTTATTCCATGACCATCCTTTAGAAAATACAAGCTTAATTTATTTCGTAACTCCTGAATCAATTCCCTGCGATGCGACTTACGCACTTATTACAAAGTCTAAAACGTCTCTCACTGACACTATATTTTTAGTAAGAACTAAAATTATCACTTGATATTTTTAATTCCCTATATCGAGAGAGAAGCTAGCCAGCTCTATTTTTTTATCTCGCAGCATATTTACATCGTCGTTAATACTTCGGTTTAGCCTTTCGATTAAGAAAGTTTTCAATGGATACGAGAGATTATTGTTATCCCTTGGCATCCTCGTCGCGTTAACCTCGAATCATACATACATATGTACACACAAATGTATGTAGTTCAGTCCGAATTTATTCGTGTGATTTGATTTATTACGATACCTAAACGATGATAGCGAATAATTTTGAACGCGTTACAAAATCGAACGTATTTTTTGGCATACATGCGCGACTGATATAATGGTATTACGCATTACTCACACCTCGTTTGCAAGGTTTTACCGATTAATCCTTCGAACCTAACCCGCGGTGCTTAAAATGGATTTTCGAAGATTTGGAAATAATTATGGTGCGTAAGCCGGTTCTTGGAAGATAATTTTAAATGATAATAATGCGGTTATGTAAGATGTTATTGCATAATTGTTCTAAATATTATTATCGAAAATTGACACAAAAAATACTCCTCACTACACAATTATTTAATTAAATTCAGTAAGACGTGTTTCGCTAACAATGAGGCAAATAGGGTGAAGTAGTTTGTCTTTTGTGTAAATATTTGGAAAACATCTATGAGAATTGACTTGACGTGGGTGACCCTCCTCGGAATAATTGTTAACGCTAAGAGGTAGACAAAATACACCCTCGAATTGTGAGAGGGAGAAATTTAGTTTGCATGAATTGAATTAAAGAAATCACGGTTATTCGGTAAGGTGCGGTTTTAAAATTCTTGCCTCGTTTTTAGCGAAATACGTGTCACCGAATTTAATTAAATAACTGTGTGGTGAGAAATTTACCGAAGTGATATATAGGGTTTGTCATTACTAATGCGTCAATTTTATTTACAAAATTATATGAGGTAAAAGTAAGTCAACGAGTGTAAAAGAAAACAATTGATAAAAACAAAATTGGGCAAATAAAAGTGTAATTTTAGAGATACTAAATTATGTATCGCCGAAACATAATTACAAAACCCGCCGTCATCGAACTCCTCGCTAAACACGGGAATTTGATCCGGCCGTGAAACCAAAGAAAACGAGTACCATTAAAATAAGCCCTTCACCGTGCTTGACATGTAGCTTTCTCTAAATTGTCAACATTTATCTTCATTTTGCAATCACATGTTCAAATAGTGTCGACAGATATGATTTATATCCGTAAGGTACAACGAATGCCAACGATTTGACCTTGCTCCACCAGCGCTTATGTTTCTACGTCTAAAAATAAACATCGTACTTTGACCTCATACTAGGCCAGGGGTTCTCAAAATCGTCTATGGAAAACTTTTATGTATGTATACCAACTTTGTTTTATTTTGTTTGAACTATTTTCTGTTTTAATTTGATGCAAAAAAGAGGTAAATACTATACCACAGTCCTTAAAATCCCTATCAACTGTAGAGAAATAAATGTGTTTGCTAACAAAATTCTTCAAACTCACTGTTCAATATAATGTTGTTCCCTTCTGCAATACAAACTTGATACATAAGGAAATATCTCTTCTTATTCTTCTTCGCTATTCTTTGTGCCTTACCAGGGCGTTCGGTTTGGATTTGTAAACGTTCAACATGTTATCTATCCTTTTCACATTCTCCGTTTCTGCGCTAACCCTTTCATTTCTTCTCGAGTTTTTCCCGTTTTCTTTCTTATCTCTGCAACTATCTGTACCGAAATTCTCTTAGGTCTGCGTTCTCGTTTCTGTTCACTTTCCACGCCTTTATAGTTATCCTTTCCTCATACTACATAAATACTTTGTATGATGTAGGAATAATATATGTAACAATCGTACATCTCCAGGGAAAATTGAAACTTCAATAAAGTCGTGCAACAAACATAAATTTTCGATCCAGAAGCCTATTCTTCATTATCCTTGCTACAAATTACTCGTAAATATCTTTTGTAACAATTAGGATACTGCCTTGGTCGTATGCTATACGAGTGAACGTGTTTAGAGGATACTGAAATTCAAACAAAATGCAGTATCAGATATTTAAATTTTAACCCCATACATTTATCTCCCATCGTTGTTGACGATATAAACGCAAATTCCTTTTCAGGCAGTGGAAATACATTTCTGCCTGGTTAACGTCATAAAACTCATACGAGTGGAGCACAACACACAACATTTAAACTTTGGTAAACTACAACATCGGATATCTACATTTTGACCCTACAGGCTTATTTTCCATAATTTTTGCTACATGAAGCAGTAAAAATAACAATGACATCGGGATCGTAAACTAATTTTCAGACAGTCGGAATACTTCTAGGTCCGCAAGTCTTGTAATAACAATAATATATTTATTGCCCAACAGCGCAAGAGCCATTTACAGAGAAAAACAACACCAACAAAAAAGAAAATACAGTATAAAGTTTGCGATATGAACGTGCACACCATACACTAAATGCTACAACAGATTAAATATTGTACAAAGAGGTACAAAATGTAGACTTAAATATTATTCAGTAGCAGAAATGTTTATGGGGAGAATTCAAGCCTATTTCCATTCCTCATCACATGTGTTATTAGCGCCTTTTTAGTATGTTCGTCTTAGCTCTGGGAAGATGAAAAGTGTCTGGTATTACGGGCAGATCCAGTAAAATTAATTAGCGATAGAAGAGCGGAAGAATCAATGCTATTGGTAAGAAGTTTAAGAAGAAAATTCGCGCTGGCGCTGTCTCTTCTATCAGAGGGAGAAATAAAGTCGTGTCCAAGAAGTAAACTCTGGTATTCAGTACCTCTGTCGGGATAAAATCCATCTATTTTAAAAGATAAACATTTAAGGAACCTCTTATGAATTCGTTCAATTGCTAAATTTTGGTAATATATAAACCACTCACTAGAAGTCTTTTGAATAGATGTTCGGAGAAAATTTAAATTTTGGCAATGTTCGGCGTCAAATATTGAAATTTTGATTCCACAATTTTTTCCCAATCGTTCTTTTTCGAGTGAGTTGTAAGAACATTTACGTTCGTGATTGTAGATACTTTTTTAGACAATGGGATTACGAAACTCTCTGCGTAATATTACACGAATGAACAGATTCGGAATAAATTTTGCGGTGAAATGTTGCTAGAAACCCGTTGAAGCAACTCTTTCAATGTACTAAAATGATTTTCTAAGCCAATTTAAAACTTATTTTTCCGATTTCTGTTCGAAATCGGAAAATTTATATGGATGGTACGTCACACCAGTCTCGAACATATGTAAAATTCGTAAACATACGATGTTCTTCGCACACACAAATGTCCATTGTCCGACATCTAAACATCTCGTCAACACTTACAAAGGCCGGCCCACCCAAAATCACCGCGGACTTCCCGATTACCATCCGTCTTTCACCGGCGTCGCTGACGTTTCCTATTTGCGAGCATCTAAGCATTTATCGTCGGATGCGTCACGCCGGCGTTCGCGTGGACGCGTATTGTGTAAACACGTTAACGGACGCGTAGGTCGGTCGGCAAAGCGTCCCGACGCCGGAGACGACGACCGAATTTAAAATAATACAAACGACGACGACAACGTCGACGGAGTCAGAGTGCAATTATAAACGCGTACTACCGTTCCTATAATTACGAGTGCCGATCTTATTTTCGAGCTTGTTAGAGAAGCTGGGAACGATAGAGGCAGGCGGCGTGGAACACCTGGTTTTTCGTCGGAACGCAGCCAGCCGGCGCCTTTAAGAAGCAATTATGATCAACTATCTACGAACAAAAGGCGTCACCTTTGAGGAAATACGTGGAAAATTTGTTCCTTACGACTAAATATGTCCTTTTGTTTTATTTGAATTTCTATTTATTTTCTTTTATTGATGACGAATTCGATATTTTATTCCACGGCGTTGCAATACCATCTTTACTGTTTTAACTTACACCAACCATCCGATAGTTGCTTAAACTTAAATTTACCGATCTGTAGCTATCGATCACCGTTTAATGGTGTTCGGTACTTATTTTCAAGATCGCAAAAAGGTCTTTTTGGCGGCTCGAAAACTATTTCGAAAGCTTTGTTTCCTTTGTTATCGTTGCTTTCTTGAAGTCCAAAAATGATGGTAAGCTCGTGGTCATTTTTATATTCCTTACTTAAGATTAAATTCAACAACAAACACGGAATTTACACAAAAGTCGATAAGTCGTAGCTATCGTAACGAATACACGGTATGCAAAACTTCGACCCGTAAACTTATTGATTCTTCAAAAAATTAAAGCTGTAAAGCTCTTAACATTGTAAAAAGCCAGTATTTTATCGTTACACACACTACTTTTGAAGGTAAGATATACAATTTTCAAAATAGTTTTGGAACCAATAAAAAAATGTAAGTTTAACCGATCTTGAAAAAGTACCGAACACACTTAAGGCATGGGCAACCTTCGGCCCGCGGGCCACATGCGGCCCGCGAGTGAGATTTGTCCGGCCCGCCATTGAACTTTCCATTGCATATTAGCACGGCCCGTCAAACTTGTTTCATAAGGATACTACAAAACTGTATATTTTCGCGCTATTTTTTTATGTGCCCCCTACAAAGAAAAAAAAGGTTGCCCATGCCTGGTTTAACACTTTAATCGTTCAAATTGATGATATCTTAATGTTTAAATGTAAGATATTCTTTGATACAATAATGGAAAGAAATGATCGCAACCAGAACAATCTGCATAACTTAAGATGAGATCACGAATAATGTCAGATTGATTTAAGCATTGTTTGATGAGGACCTGGCCGCGTTCAAGGAGACCATCGATGTTCAATGCAGATGCAATGAAAAAATAACTATCTCATAATGCCCAGTTGCAAAGATATTGGGATTTACAAAGGCCACCATTTTTTTGAATTTCTGAAATTTTCCCAAATTAACCGAAAATCTTATCCAACGGGCGCTAGATATCTGCAGGTAATTACTTGAGAGCCTGATAATCGTCCTTAGCGTGCAGTTGCGACCTTAGATGAGAACTAGATTTTTCTCAATGGTGACAAAAAAAAAATAATCGATTCCTTTCCACCTATAGAGAAGCGCGTTGTTAAGCATTTGGTGTAATTTGACTGAAGGCACTAGATTCTGGCTTCAGATGGGAAGTGCATTTTCTTTTTTTTTGGTAAATTTTAATAAGAAAAGACGATGGATACATACAATAAGAGTAGAATCAGGTGATACGACAGGATTATTTTAAAAAAATCTTCGTGTTAAGCATTGGAATTTTTGAAGAACGTTGCATTTTAAGCTTGTTCTAAATGTGAGAGTTGTTAATCTCTAACTCCAACACACAGAAAAATCTTTTCTTAAAAGAAATATACACATTGGTACATTTATTTGAATATATAATTTTAAATCAAATCTTAAAGTTATCCTTTAAGAATACTTTGCTTGAATATAAAGCGTGTATTGATTTATAATTAAATAAGGGTGTATTTAAATTATATGTTCAAATTGATAATTATGTCTGAATCAAAAATGAAAACGCTTATTCCAAATCTTAGTTGTATTGAAATAAATGTATCGACACTGTTAACTTACAAATAGCATTATGATCATTATCAACGTAAATGCTTTATGCATAATGTACTGAGAATTTGGACAATTTCTTAAATAAAATTGCATCGGCCTAGCTCTTAATAATGATATAAAAAGCATAAATTATAACAAACTATATTTATAGATTTTGAGAAATATTTAACATAAAATAGAGGGTACCTAGTGTTGTGTGTGTGAGTGTAATTTCTTTTGTTCGATAATGGTTCTTCCTCTGTCTCCTCTCTTGAATTCCTTCTTCGATGCAGCTCTATTTTCTACGGATTCTTCCCTCTCTTAACTTCTTTTATCGGTGTGGCTCTATTTTCTATGGATTCTTCCCTTTTTAAATTCTTTCTTCTCTGATGTGGTACACACTGGTACTGCCTTTAAAACCCTTTTGGGCCAAACATATTTTAAACTTCTTTTTTGACTTATCTATCTTGTCAGTTTTCTTCGTCCTCAACCAAACAAGTTTTTTATTTTTTTCGGAAACCAGGGCTACACTACATTATTTCTCCGTTGTCCAGATAACGAAAAGTGTTAATTCACCATGACTTCAATTCATCCTTAACGTAACGTTGTTATAGAAACCGGTATTGTTAATGTGTAGGTATCCTTGGTTATTTATAGCCAGTGGTTATTAGGAATTCTTGTGATGTGAAAGTGTTGAATGTACGTATCTGAATGGTTGAAACGCTTTTTATAATTATTAATAATTTTATTTCTAGTAACATTTGCTTTCTCCCATTAAACGTCTCTGGCTGGACTTAATAAGAAGCTAACACCCGTAGGGTAATAAAAATAAACCGAATGTCATTTGAACATAAACATCCATAACTTCAACATTTATTGTGAATTTTGATATATTGAATTGTAATAAATGATAAATTTTCTAATGATAATTAACCGTTTTAGTATTACTATACTACAATAAGCTTGATTTTAAAGTTACATATATTGAAATGAAATATAGCTTGCTTTTAATTCAAAAATAGGCAGAACAAAAAAAATTCCCTTCAAATAAATCATAACGTTGTTATAATGCATTGCATAGAGTAAATTCACACATAAACAATATTTCGATTTGCTTGGTGGCAACAATATGATACATTTTATTTAAATATATGGTTAGTTCGGGTGTATGTTGAACTTACTATTTGTTTGATACAGACTTTATATGCTTAAATTAAAGATTCGTTTTTATGTGTGTACTCCGACGGGTTTGAGCCCATAAATGTAAGCAGTTTACAACTCACTCAGCCTGTTTACCCTAATAAAAGATTTAAGCATTTATAGAGTGGAAATTTCATCACACTTGCCTGGGCATCGTCTGATCCGATTATGGTTTCTGCCGTTTAATACGAAATCCCATAGCTCTTATGCTTTTCAGTGTTCAGCTGTATTGGGTTCAACTTTTCATCATTCTCTGAATATTTCCAAACAAACCTCGTTTCATTTCTAGTCATAACTATATATTCTCATCTTGTTCCTATTTTCTCGACAACTACTCGCAATTTCGCTATGAACGTCGTTTTTGGCCTCCTTTTTTCCTCCTTTTTTCCACTTTTCTCGCTTAGAATATTGTTTCACTAATTTGGCATTATCCTTTATCATTAAGTGCCTTATGTAAGCTATCTAATTGTAGTGCGTAATTAGAAAACTACTTTCACTATTCGCAGACGCGCGTATCGCGGTCATACCGCTCATCAGTGCGACTTTGTGAAGTAGTTTTCATTTCTATAAAAGCTCTATATAAGCCAGTGCTTTGGATGTTCGTACAGATGAGAGTCCAATTACGAAATTCGTCCATAATGTACTTAATTGCGCAGTTAAGTATATTATGGCCGAATTTCGTAATTGAACTCTCATATGTACGAACATCCAACGTGTCAAATTGTAATTTCACCTCGTTCTTACAAAGATTATAGATAGCTTTTTAAGTCATTTATGTAATCAGAAAAGTCACTAGAAGTTGGGGTGTTGTTATGAAAGCTGAAGACATTTACTTTGGGAATTAGTGGTCGTAATCCAATGAATTTGATTGATCAGACTCCACATTAACATTAACTATTAAGTAAAAGCAACGTCCGGCAATACTTAACACTACAACATGGGCGAGAAAAGATAATGAAGGCGAAGTAAAAGGAACTACATATATCCAATCTTTTGCAATCGAAATGAATACATCGTTAAATTTGTCTGGTAATTCTCCCATCCTCCAGTCTGCTATATGTATGTATGTACTTCCGCATCGAAAGCTGGATGACATCCTTCCGGCGAAGAACTAAATATAATCTAATGATTGGGCGTCGGAGTCGAACGGCGAAGTTTTGATTACCGTGTATTTTATCCAGATGGCTCACCTTATACGTTTCGATTATTGACGTTCGTTTTACCGCGGCGCAATAAATAACACAACTCTCCCGATACGAATGACAGGAATGAAGACTTTTATTTATGTATTTGCACCACGCGGGCAATTGCAGGCAGGAAGTTTGGAATTTTCGTAATGCTAGAAATACGTACGCACATACATATACATATGTTGTACATAGGTATGTTACATCAGCGAGCGTACAAAATGGAAAATTCGACCGTGCATGTAATGCTCGCGAGGAATGCTGACGTATGTACGTAAATAACGATATTGGATCAAATGAAGTGTGAGGTTATTGCAAAATTTAGGTTGAAAATAAGGTAGATGCAAGAGGAAACTATCAGAACTTTCTGCGAGACAAATCATAGAGGGTGCTGCTATTGGTGCAAATTTATAATTCTGGTGTACTACAGGATCTTCTCATAGGACCCCTGTTTTTCAGAAAGGATGATTAGCAACACTCACTCCCTCAACAAGTTGCAAAAAGCATGAGCTTGTTTATGATTTAACGACACTATATATTGGCGATTACTTCGCATTTGCATTTACTTGGGAAATGAGTTCTAGAAATACTTTTCCAAGATTTGAAGATTTGGTTCGATTTCAATATATTTACATGATAACTGTCACGGCGATAATCTTTAGGTTTCTTAATTTTTGAATAGGGTTAGATTATCCTAAGAATTTGCAGTAATTTTGACCGAATTTACTGTCACAGTCTGTTTCAGGTCGACTTGATACACTCTTATGGGTTATTGATCTCTTACTTTAATCCATATAAATTACATAAAACTATATTTTTCTATCTTAAGTTCTGTTGTCTCTAAATTACTTGCCATTTTAGAAGCTATCAAATATAACAATCCTTAACTTAAAACAAAATTTACTGATAATATCAGATTAGGAACGCATGACAGATCAATTTCGATATTTGTCTTTTTCATCCAAAATCAATTCTATCCGTATTCTTTCAACAAAGTGTTAAAAGTTTGTTTAACAAAATGTTACATTTTTGGAGGTTAAAGAACATGTTGTTGACAACGAAATAGTGGATAAATATGCCAAAGCAGGATGTTTCACTCCAGAGATATTGAAACATAAAATATCTCCATCCGAAATGTTCAATACTATCAAGAAGATCATAATTATACAGTGCAGAGATGGACTGAAAAGAGCTAATATAGGAACATTTTACAAAGAGATCATTGAAAATCTGCCCACGAAGCCTTTGTTTGAGGAGAGTTACAATTCATAAAGTGTTGCCCAGAATATGTGGAATTGCATCAATACCTCCATTTCCTGATATCTATAAAAATGGCATAGCAACACAAAGGATAGCAATCTCTAGAGACCTTCTTAACAAAGACAAACGATATTCTCATGTGCGATTATTTCCAAAACAACTGTTTGGATAACTGCCACTATTTCAGATCTATGTCTGGCACGAATTCTTTTCATTCACTCTTATCACGATAACGCCTCATCTAACCTTATCGATCCCAAAAGCCACTTTACCTCTTAAAATTAAAACGAACGGATCTCTTCGAAAGCGTTGGCCGCGCTACTCGCATTTTTCTTACCATTCGATAAATAAATAATACTCGAAAGCGACCATTGCACGATGCCTTATACCATAAAATACTTTCCTCTTTTATCGACGATCGACCAAACCGTAAAAACGACTAGAACCACCGTCGAGGTAGCGGCCTGAGGTGTGAGGTGAGTAATCGTGCCGGCTGTCGACGATTTGCCGCAAGCTGCACGCTGAGCGGCGCCGCACCGAGAAGAAAGAAGTTCGACTACTCGGTGAAGTACCTACACGTAGAGGAGAGATCGAAAAGATCGCTTAATGCGGTGTAAAATGAGTAAAACTTCCGCGGAGCGGAAAGATAAGTTTAAGAGTTGTTTGTAGCCCCGTTGGATGAGTGTGCAGTTTGAATGAATCGGTTGAAATTTTGTCGATCGATACGGATAGAAGGAGGATTAGTCACGATTTTGTTACCTACACGGTCGGGATTCATCCCTAACCGCCACAACGACCACTTTATCGTTTGAATTCGGACTTTTGACGTAATTTTATAGAGAATTCATTTATGTCTGATGAAGTCAAGAGCTTTTGTAAACTTTTCTCACCGTAAAATACAAGCATGGTATTGATGGCTCCAAGACAAACTGCAAGTACTGGAATGGAAATGCGGGCACACACCATCGGGATGGTTTTGGTTTGAATTGGAAATATGGGAAAGCCCTCAATGAAAGTTACGTAGGCTATTGTATGCATTTCCGAAATTGGATTTTCGTACTACACTGGAACCGCGTTTATATCCGCACTAATTTATATCCTCCAGCACTTATATCTCGCTGTAGCTTTCCCCCACTCACATACCTCCTGGCTACCATGGACGAATCAACCGTTGTGTCTCTGGTCAAATAAGCCAATCGGCGCGTAGCGCGCCAATTTCCCTGCCTCTGGGTAGCAGTGGTAGGATCCCGTCCTGGGAAGATATAAGTGCATGC
Organism: Chrysina gloriosa; assembly: GCA_038088585.1. Lineage (NCBI taxonomy): Eukaryota > Metazoa > Arthropoda > Insecta > Coleoptera > Scarabaeidae > Chrysina > Chrysina gloriosa. The sequence continues at coordinate 18,779,898 of CM076093.1, read as the reverse complement.
ATACGTTCTCGAGCGGCGGATATAAACGCGGTCCCAGTATATTGTCAAACATTTCACCAATTGTACAAGCCAAAAAGGAAATGTAAAAAGTTGAATATAATTTTCAATTGAACGAACAAAACAGAGGTTCGTTACTTGGGCAGCTTCCAAAGACAACTGTGTAATGGCTTGCACCGCAAGAACAAATTACATATGCCAACCAATGTCATGTAGGGAATTGTGGTCTGTTAATCGCAGACTGCAACCGTAGACTAGTTTCGTCATTATTAGGACTATTCAGTACGGCATAGCATTCTGCGATTAATAAAGCCATTCCTCACAGGTAGACGTAATAAAAGTTCATCATATCAATGGATTTGACCAAACTAGTGGGTCCATCTGATGAAAAACTCACTGAAACTAGTTTTTTATTACATTTGTTGATCGTACAAGCATTAATAACATTGATATTTCATGGGGAGAGTAACACTGACTGTTGGAAACAAAATCATACTGGGAGTTAATTTGATCCGATGCTCAAAAGTTTTTCGAGATCATTTGAGGCCGTAACTAACTGGTCAATCCACAGCATTACAACATACGTTACAAGAGCATATTGACTGATCGTAAGAAGCAATAAATGTCTTATTGTATTGTTATCATTTTCATATCTTTTCTGAAATTTTTCTGAATCGAACGACTTGACGTTTCGAGTCGATAAAAATACGAACAACAAATTCTTTAAAATAAGGAAACTGATATAATTAGACAGTTTTCCTAAATTAAATTATATAATCTGCTGGTTATACTTACACCAGACTTTCTATCGAAGCCATAATTTAAGACAACGAAAATATGCCAAAAACAATCTTATATAACCATACAAAAATTATTCCTAACAATAATAGGACAAGAAATATAACATTTCATACCACAATTCTATCACGTTATCGCGCAGAAACAACAATCACACATATTTTTATGTTTATGCGCCCGGACAAAAACGATTCGACAAACTTTTGAAATATTCGTCATTCGTTGCTTGCCGCAACAATTCCCGGACGACTTTTTCGGATTCCTCGTATATACGGCGATGAATAATGCAAGATTACATGATTGTTTTCACGCCATTTCGGCTCGCTGGAATTTTTTACGTTGCGTAAAATGGTAAACAAAATCGCTTTTAGCAATAAACTTTCTTCCTTGTGTACCTCGTAGTTTGGTTACAATGCGAGTTTTGGAGCGCTGGAAACGACAATGCACTTTTACTGAATTATTACTTTATTTTTAATCAATTGGCAACTGCCCAATAAAAGTTGAAAGAGATCTCGATGTACAAGCAGGAAAAATCAATGTAAAACGTTTGAAAAATCCCGCATAGATATTTTGGTAACGAAATTGTTTTGGGTAGAAAATTTGCTCTCGGAAATATTGCTTAAGTGATTACCAATTTCACTGATGGAGAGTTTTAATTTTTGGATATTCCAAATGGCAAGCCCATATTATTGTCCAACAATTGCTACTTTACGGTACTTTGGAAAAAAGATTGTGTCCATTCGTTGTGTAGCTGCTATTTGGCATCATTCGAAAAATTGACAATCAAAACAACTATTTTCGTAAAATTTAACTATCATCTCCACAAAGGAAAAACCGCATTGCTAGCTAAAACAGGATTACCGATACATCGCTGGAACTCTTTCCAAATTAGGTGTGGTAAAGTATAATTTTATAATTTGTTATTTAGGTCAAGTGACTTCCAATTTTGAAACGTCTTTTTTTTTAGAATAAATGATTCTTGATCTAGGAATGTTTCCAACGCCAACGCCTCACAAATGTCAAAGAGGATATTTGAACTACATTCACCTGCTCATTTGATCGTGTGTAAAAGAGCTGTTTATTCGGCAATTTAAATGACGCTAATAATAGCTAAACGCGCACCGGCAAATGTTTATGTCCAGCATAGTTGTAACCGTAGGAAGTCGTTATGTGTTTATGTACAGGGTGCGAAACAATTCTTTTAGAGGAAATTTTGTGCTAGAAAGAAAAGACTATTTTTGAAACCGAATTCGTCTTCGTACTTTTGTAACGGCATTGTTTGCTTCGTCATTTGATTATGTGAAAAAGCTTGATTATTCGATAATTTAAATAACGTAAATATACGTAGCGTGGACCAGTAAATGTTTATGCATTTCTTGAATGCCTAGCGTATGTTGAAGAAAGGATATTAGGGGGCACGAGAATCGTTAGAAATTAGACAAGAGGACATAACTGCTGAAAATACAAATTAAACTAATTTATAAGACTCGGCACATATTTTTATTTCCTTATTATTAACAATAAAAAAAAATTAACGGTAGTAACTATTAATTTGGCAACTAACCAATGACGGATTATTATGCGAACGTTTTTGGTTGAACTTTTCGGTTTACCTATTTGAAATAGTAAGCTCATGTTCTGTGATAGTTGAATTTTAATTGTCGTCACAAAACAAAACAAAAAAGAATCGATTTTACTTCTTGACTTCCTCAAAGGGGAAAAACTCAGTACAAGCTTACGAAAATTGTGTACTGCAGCGAGACGTGAAGTGTTCGGCAGTGTTAAATTGTGTTGATTGGTTTAATTTTGTTCGGATAATTTTTCATCAATCTCTTTGAGGGAGACAAGGGTACTAGGAGGAGGAGCCACACCTTTCAGAAGAACAAGAAAGTAGTAGAGTACGTTTCGATTTGTAATTTTCGCATCTGCAGGCTGTCGGCCGTTTTCCTAGATTTTTTACACAAGAGCCACTTGTTGAGTGTGGATAGCAGCAGCAACTGGCGTTAATTCTACTGAAATATTATAGTTTTGTGTTAGCTCCCGCTTTGAGGGAGCCAAGGCTGCTAGGGAAACCTTTCTTCGAGTTTTGGCTAGGAACCACACTCTTAAGAAGATAGAGCTCAATCAATCAAGAAAATCAAAAGCGTCCGTGAAGGCCTAAAAATCATGAAGTGTGTTTTGGTGATGGCGATCCACTTCAAACTGCGATTAGCCCGAATCTACAGTGTTCATAAAGAAAACTCCGCAAAACCTGGACCTAGCACCAAATATAACTTCAGTAGGCCTTACATGATTGTTATGTCTAATAGGGATGTGAACTTGAAACTGCAAGAGCTTACTGACTTACTTAATCTTGAGTCTTCCTATCCTGAGGTGTAAGAGAAATTGCAAGAGGTACTAAAGGATAACGGAAGAAGAAACTGGAACTTGTGCTAGCATGAAGCTGGGAATCTATGCGACAGTGTTCTAGGCCAATATAACTGCACTAAACATGTGTGCAAATCATGATACAGAGAAGCCACCAGGATAGAAATGACGGTCAACCAAGCAGCTTTTAAAGTTATTCAGAATGCTCAAATATAATTAAGAATTGTCGAGGAATGCTGGGCGCACTGGTGTTCTTGCCAGAATACAATAGACTGAATGGACTGATTCTGAGCAGCGGGATATCGGGGCATATAAGGAAACGAAGAGGCAAGGGAAGGGACAAAGAGGAAGCTTATAAGGCCCGCACCTACATATGAAATTCTTAATGAAACCATAAGGACTGAGATGAGGAACTTATTGAAGGAGCAGTATGATAACCACTGGGGCGATCCTCCTCCTAAGGCAGTTTCCCATGTTCACTGCGGGATCTTCAGACGACAAGGCAAGACAATTGCTGCGAATGAGCTAGCACCAGATTGTGAAGGTAGTGGCCCTGTTGACACGACAATATCGATTTGACCATCTCCACGCTATAGGAATAGTGGAAAATTCTATCTGCAGGGCCATGTAAGGAAGAGTAAACTTCGCAACATGTGCCCTGTTAATGGCAGGAGCTGAGCAGACTTAAATACCTTGGAAGAGATGCCCATTAGCGAGGTGGTAGGTTACATCTAGGACACCTTCCTGATCCACTAGATTGGTGGTGGCGTTTTGAGTTTTAAGCGGTACGGTTTTGTGGATCAGAATCCTAGTCGAAACTCTCGGGATTCGAGTGCGGGCAATTAGCCAACGACAAAATTCCAAACGTCTACCTTCATCTCCTTCTCGAAGGTGAAGGTAAATAGTAAGAAGAATATTAAACCAACAGTACGCTGGGGCATGCGTCAAAAAGTGGGAAAGAGTACTATTCACGACATTACTTTCTCGCTCGAATCGGTTCGATTAGGCTATTCAGACACGCAGTGGTTCGAAAGTGTTTCAAAAACTGGTAAACAGTTGGGTAGGGTACCCTCACGGAAAACAGCATGTACAATTTAATAAAAGATGAAAGAATTAGAAAATGATGAAAGTATTCTGTTGAACCATGAAAAAAGAAACAAACACATATGTATCTTAGGTCACCCTGCCAAAATTCTTGCAGCTTGGTTCGAATGAGCTGCCATATTCAGAATATAATCCTGACTTTGCAGTATCAAGTTATTTATTTCATTATTTGCAAAGCTTGTTGAACGATAATATTTCACTAATAATCATGACGTGAAATCGCACCTAGTTCGACTTTAGGCGATTAAAACCAATGATTTTATAAACGTGGAGTTATGGTGCTGCCTGAAAGATGGCGAAGGATCATAGATAAAACTGAACAAGATACTATTGAATAAAGTTACTTTGTTTGTTCCAAGAAGAAAAGTCTTTTATTTACTTTACAATATTTGCAATTACTTTGTTGCTAAGCCAATATTTAAGGTAACGAGTAACCTTCAATAAATTAACTACAAAAATTTCTTTTCCAAACATTTTTCTAATATCTTAGCCACACCCTCTAGTTAATATTACATATAACTTACGTATGTATGCGTACTAAAAAGTTCATTTACATACGCTTAGAGATATACAAACGTGATTTAGAAATAAAGCTATATGCGTAATATTCGCAGCTTCTAACTATAGCATTTATGTGTTATGGCTATTATGAGATCCGAGGATGTTAGCCTTCCGGTCATGACTGCGAATTGATTCTTTATATTAATAAATGTCTTATACAGTTATGTACATACACAGATCTGTTCACGTGATGCTTCCAAATTCATAGAATCACCAGATACATAAACGAACAGCACAAATTAACCGTACAAAAATACATCAGAAAAATACATTCCTACTACAACGATAACGAGTTTTGAGCGTGCCATTCGATTAACGTATTTGTAATATATGTAAGTGCGGCCATTATAGAATCTTATTATGGTTGCTTTGTCTTTTACCTAACGGATAAAGAACATAAAACAAGATGAAAATCAGAAATCAACAAATTAAAGAAACGACAGTCGATATGGAAGCGTTTATATCTACATCGTACATCCAGCTTTTTACGTTTTATTACAGCTTCTATCTGTTGTTATTAGAAGAGGAACCTGAATCAATTCTATTGTTCGCGTTAAGCCGTATATGGAGGTCGCTTTAGTAAAACAGGTTTAAGAGATCGAGTCGATCCGTCAAGAAATATAACCGGAATTTAACCCGACGAAAATCGGTTCAATGCGAACAGTAAAAGTCAGGCATCTAGCAATATCAATAATACTAATTGGATGGGAATATCCCCTACGTTTTAATCGATTGCGTGTTCCCGACTAATCCTAGATTAATTAACTTTTCTAGTTAATTTTATCTAAAGCGAATTCGACTTGTTCTACGGTATGCTATTAATTTTTGGCGATTTAATAGGTAATTCCTGACGATTCTTAGAAGCAAACCTAACTATTTATCCTAGGAATATCCCGCGGCCACTCGCCTTTGAATTAGCTACATATGTGGATGATAAAGCCATATACGAGGGCGGTTTGACGGAAGAGTAATTTTTCAAAGGTTGGCAACAATTTCGCTACGGCGATTATGTTGTTGGCTTGCGCCATGTTTCTGGTGTCTACTGTCAAAATTTCACACAAATCTGACAGATAGCTTATCTTTAATACTCATTTAATCAAAACTGTTTTCGTTGTCGTGTAAATATTAAAAAGAAAATAATTTCAGGTGGAGAAAACGATTAAAGAAATGGATTAAAATTTAGGTAAATATTATCGTGCATGTGCCCCATCCGATGGTATGATTTGTAGGTGGTTTTCAGCGTTTAAAAGTGCCCATATGAGCACGGATGATGCAGAACGCGCGGGACCCTAATTTACTGAAACTACTCCAGAAATGGTTAATTAACATTGATGTCCTTGTAATTAGCGATCGTCGATTGTAAGTATGTATAACAGCAAATGAAGTAAATATTTCAATCGAACGGGTATTCAATATTTTTGCAGGAACGTTTAAATATGAGAAAGCTATCCGCGAGGTGGGTGCCGCGTTTGCTCAACGCTTATCAAATGCGCGCTTGCATTGAAAATTCAGACGAAATTTTGGCTATCTTCAAACGTAATCCAAGGGAATTTTTCCATCGATATGTCACCGTAGGTGAAACTTGGATACACCATTATACTTTAGAAACAGAAATATAGTCGAAACAATGGACTTTTCCCAAAAGCGTGCTCACAAAAGCGCAATAACCGTATTTTCGGCCAGTAAGGTCATGGCCATAAGCTTTTGGGATTACAAAGGTGATATCTTTATAGACTATTTACAAAAAGGAAAAACGACAACTGGTAAATATTATGCTGATCTGCTGACATGGTTTAATACCGAATTTAAGAAAAACGACCGCATTTATTGAAGAAACAAGTGTTGTTTCATCGCGATAATGCGCCGTTTCATTAGTCCACTGTTGCTACAACAAAATGAGTCGAATTGCGTTAAGATTTGCTGCCTCATCTGCTATATTCACCAGATCTGCTCCTCCCAGTGATTTCCCTTCTTTCCAAATTAAAAGAAATGGCTCGGTGGAAAGGAATTTCAGACAAATGAAAAGGTGATATACGAGACAAATGGATATCTTGAAGAGTTTCCGAAAGATTACTTTTTTGGATGGTTTGAAAAAATGGAAACTCGCTGGGCCACGTGTACAGACTTAAAAGGGGATTATCTTGAAAAATTAAAGATATCACTTCCATAACTCCGTTTTCGTATGTCACTTCAAGATAGGAAGGCCTTGTTTTTAACTGCCTGCAGCACGCAACGAACAAAGTGGTCAATTGGATATTGCTTATTAACAAAATCATGTATATTGTTGAATTTGGACGGGTCCACGACGATACCGTCATCTAAGGCATGCGTTGTCCTTTCGCGAAATACATAGCTGCTAAATACACTGGGTAAAATGGTTCTTACCAAATTCATGTTTCGCCTAATAATCACCTATGCGGCGAGTGTGGATTATGGGTGCAAAAATCCATATTTCTACCATAGCAGCTTTGCAGAATAGGACCCGGCGCATGGTTACCAGCGACTCAAGATACATGACAAACGATCGTACAGAGTAATTTAGCAATTTGCTCCCTGCCAGAGTATCTAAAACTGTTGGCTTCATCGGCCTGGCATCGTGCTGAAGTTTCCGCATTTTATTCTGAAGCAGTTGGCAAAAATAGACCTCGACAGACCATCTCTCAAGGTGAAGATCTGTAGAATTCTTGACGAACTTGGTACTACTGTAGAAGGTGTCGAAAGGAATAGAATCCAAGAACTTCTTTAAGGGAACACCACTTCCGGTGTTGAAGGGACCTTAGTTCATCACTTTTTTTTGAAAATCTACCCGGTGGCCAACTGTAGGACATGTTGCGGCTCTAGTACCAGACTTGCAGTTCTTAGGTTATTAGCTTCCGCAACAGTTAGCAAGGTTTACAGTTTAACACATTTATATTATGTAACAAAATTGTCGTTTCTATTTCATTATTAAAGAAACTATCAGGTAGTGAATGTTCCCAAGTAACTATCCACCACAGTAATCGCGTGTTATTCCAAATCAGCTTTTTGGCGAAGTAATAAAGCGGACCTCGGCTTATAAACAGGGAATATGATTTATGGGCACATCACCTATACACAGTAGCGGTTTATACATATTTTCAAAACATGCTCGTCTCAATTTGTATTTGGTTTCTATTATAATGAATGCGTTAAGTGAACTGTAAGTATGTTTATGTACGCGTTAGATATACATATAATTTATGTGAGAAAATTGCTCGGCAAATTATTAAATAAACAATAAATTCTAAGTATAGTGCCGGTAGCGCATGAAAAGCTATACATACAATGTTCCAGTTAAAAGGAAGGTCACGTTAACGTCGATATTACAGCAAAAAGACCACGTAATGTATGTACGTATGGACGTGTGTTGGGTAAATTAATCTGCACTTACATTTTGATTGGAAAATCTCTGTCTGAAGGTTGATGGATTGATTGGCTAAAATCGAGTTACGTTTTAAATAAATCTATTCGCTTCAATTTGTATAAAAAACCAACATTTTTAGTCTAGAAATTTCATACATCAAAGGAAGCTACGACATAAACAAAATTTCGAGCAGAAAAGCACGTATAAATTTTAAAAATGGTATCACTGTAATTGTTGATTTTAATGATTTCCACATTCTCAATCTCAAATCCATATTGTCGTTTCGTAATTGGTACTAACAAAAATTGCATTGACTGATGTAAGCTTTGTTATATTTCACTTCACTACTTTCACGAAAGTAAAACTCCGATGAAGTCAAGCTTTTTAAATTTTAACATTACTCCGCTGAATTTCGACCGTCCAAGGAGGCGTAAAATCGCACTCAACTCAATTTTTTGCCCACATAAACCGGAAGATTATTCGAAATGCTGTGCGCAGAATTACAGAATTTAGTACTGTTCCTCGATTAGTGGACTTGAGCTACTCGATTTTTTAACCTTATGCATCATACGCATGAACATTGCCAAATCGCTTTGATCATTCGTAAACTTGAGTTTGAGATAACCATCAATTATCGTGTGATTTTCGAAGCACTGATGAATTTCGATTAATATGTTGCTAAGTTTAACACAACCGTTCTCATCTTTCGACCACTCTTGAACACACAATCATTCTATTGCTCGGCTTCCACACAGTACAAGAAATTTTATACAAAAAAAAAACACTTAAAAAAACTTCACACAATACTAATGACAATCTTCGCTTCCTACAAAAAAACTTTCCAAAGAGTAGAAGAGACTAGTGCCATAATTTCGCAGTTCTTCCAATTTTCGGGAATTAGCCTTCTGCTAATGCAAGTACATATCTACCATTTTAAAAAGAAAAACTTTATAGTTCGAAGGAACGTTCATACGGGAAACTCATTAAATCGATACGAAATAAGTGTGGTTTTGGTAATCTTCAAGCAGATGTATCTCGACCGCTAATTGGAATGTAAATAACTCGGCTGCCGGGACACAACTTCGTCTTGCGTCCGTCATTGTTCTTGGGGCGACGTGGCACAACATACCAGAGTTTATTAGGCTATTCATCCTCGGATGGAATTTCATATGCAAGATGGGAGAGGAATGTGGGGAATATGTCTTTTTATAGGATTGGTAATATAACTGGGATTAATATGGGATTAATACCGATAAGGAGTATGGGGTTCCTCGTATAGAGACTTTTGTATTAATAATGGAGTTTGTATGCATTTTATATTGGACCCGTGAAAAATGTATATTATGTATTGCTGTGATGTTGATGAAGATATTGATAATCATAGATCTGAATTTTATATTTACTCTCTACTGTAAAACATTTGACTCTTTATCTGAGGGTTTGGAAATTACGAAAAGAAAGTTTTAATTTTATGTCATCCTTAATAGGTCCTCCTAGATTTTATAACGCTGACAACGAATTCTGCCCCAAAAATTGTGTAGCATGTCAGGTGTTAAGAGTGACTTTAGCTTAAATTGTTAAAAAATGACCTGCGGTTGCAGTCCGCGATTGATAGAGCATAATTTCCTCATTGCTCACTAAGTCCTGCAAAGTTTGAGGTTTTGTTAGCTTCCTAAATGACAGAGGGTGCATTTTGTACATTATCGGATGCTAAAAAACGAATCCGATTGCAGAAATTGTCTAGCACGTCAGGCTTTGCAGTAACTTTGGGCTAAATGGTCGAAGAAATTGCCATTTTGGCCCAATTTATGAATTTATTGTGGGGGAATAGATCTTTAGTTATATATAATATCGAAATTATCAAGAAATTTTGTTTGTTTGTTTGTTTGTTTTTGCTCGGTAAATGGCTCTTGGGCTGTTGGACAATAAATAAATTATTATTATTATTATTATTAAATGTTAAAAGTTTGTCTAAAAATTTTTGAAACGGGACAGATAATACTCATGACCAGTATTATAAATTCAAAATTGGAGATCTCAGCTAAAGCAAAATCGTACAGCGGCAATCGAATATTGATTTAAAAGCTAAAGACTAGTAATAAATCCATAAATCCGGCCCAAACGGCAATTCTTTGACCATTTAACCTAAGTTACTTCGAAACCTGACGTGCAAACTCTACATGTTTCACTCCCTGTAATTTCTGTAACCAACAAAATCTCAAATTTGCGGGGCTTTGTAATCAGTGAAGAACTTATCCTTTATCGACCACAGGCTGCAACCATAGGCTATAGTTTCGTCCTTGTTAGGACTCTTCAGTACGGTGTAGATAAAGTTCGGAAAATAGAGCCACATTTGGGCAAATCCATTTCTCCACAAGTAATCCTCATATGATCTGGCGGTTTGTGTTTTGTTAATCACGAAGGGACTCTATCGCATTGATGTGTCCTAATAAGGACGAAACTATGAACAAAACATAAAAAAGTGAACCCTAATTTCCTCCGTGATTATTGCCATATATGTATATTTTGGGCTTACTTAGTGAGATATTGCACAGCTACCTTGTAGCTGTTCAATTAACGCATCTAATAATAGGTCGCTTTGTAGAGAGTCATTCAAATTCCTCAACCTATGAATCTGATCCACGAAACAAATTCCAATCTCATTTCCAATACTCTAGAAATGAATATCAGACTTTTGCGTTTATGTTATGCACTCTTACAGCGAAGCTGCACGCCATTTCTGGACATGTTAATTATGAGGATGCAGATTTAAGTTGAAATCCTCGCTAAGGAATCCTTCTTCCTTGCTGTTAATGTTTTACTGAAAGTCCAAACTCAAATGTTTGCAACCCCTACATCAAAATTCTACGATCTTTTAAAGGAAAATTTACGTTGATACATTTCCCTTAATTGAGAAAAACTAAATCTTTAGTTTAGAATATATTGCCTCAAGATAGTATGCACTTTTCCTGCACCAATTAGGATAACTCCAAATATATATTTCAGCTATTATATTGTCATATTCCATACAAATAACATGAGAGAGAAATTGGCTCCTTCGTATTCCCCTTTTTTTTTGAACTTGAACTAAAATAAGATGGTGATGAAATCTTCAATTTACTACTATTTTGGCAAAGACGAATAGCAAATCTGCTTTATTTCCTTTGGTTGTTGATAGACGATTTCAATGTCGCGAAATGTGGCGAAATCACAATAAACGTTTTTATACGTTGCAATTGTTTAATGATCATTGCATTGTCTACCTGCTATTTCGTCCAAATCAATTTTTTCATTCAGTTTTGATGAATGTAAAATAGTTTCTACATGAAATAACTTTCTTTTAAACTTTGAAGGTTTATTCCAATAGCAAAATAGAACTAACAGACACCATCAGACGCTTGCGCAATAACGATTTAGCATTTTGGTAGTGTTGATTTATACTTTTTACTGGAAATGTAGTGTTTTTTGCAGGAAGACTTTCTAGTTGGAATCAGTTTACCAATGGTTTCTTCGAGCAAAGATCAGAAACTAGTCAGAACGAAAATGATTGGCGGAGAGCAATAAGGTAAATATTTTGAGATGCGTTAACACGGTTTGTTCCAAAACATTTTATTCTTTCCTAGTTTTTGTAGTAACTTAAAAGACGCTCCTTTTATACCATTATCAGAAGTCAATTGTATGGTATATATTTGTCATAATTCCTTGTATTGTAATTGTATATCCTTGTTACATATATAATTACTTTGCAATAAAGATTTACTTTGCTTACTTTACTTGAGGTTACAGCTTCGTATTTTTCTGTTACCTCTTTTAATACTTATCTTTCGGATTACCTCCATCACTTTCTAGCTTATCCAAACATCTCCTGCTATGAAATATAAGCTGTAAATTTGTCTATTGACCTAGAAAGTGGTGGAGATAATCCGAAAGAAAAGTATTTCAATACGTCAAAATTTATATGTACATTTACTATACTAGACAAAACGTAATCTAAACCAGATTGCTAAGATAAGTAATCGTTTCTCCGAAGCGAATTTTCTGACACAAATGAGGTTGGAGATATCTAACATGAACTTCCATGAACCATCAACAGGAAATATCAAATTTGATCAACATCGTTAGAATAATTTGTTTCTCCAAAGCAAAATGGCCTGGACATGGATTCTTACTATTACCATCAGATTGTAAATCTATTCAACAGTGCAGCCAATAAATTTGAATCCCAATCTGATCGATTTTCAAAGCCAAATCGGATTGGAAGGGAAGTTTTGGTGATCATCATCAAATCTGAACATTCAAATGGAATCACAACGGGATTATTTGAGTTGTAACGGAAGTTCTGATGATATCATCAGATTTGAATCTTTTAAACTATTTATCTATAAAATCTCGATCAAATTATTATGATAACCAACCGTTTTAATCGGAATCGGTGCCACTTACAATGTCGTACCCAACGTAACTGATTCGTCTATGATATGATATTGAAATTGTGACATAATCCGAACCTCGTGACAGCTTGAAACCGCGCATTTTTCCTTTCTCCATGTACACATAACATAAACTTGTTACCGTATCGATTAGATTCGAAATCGACGACAACCTGCTACACACGTTTCGCGAGCACCATCGATTATTATCAATTTTAAAGTAGTATAATTAGATTTTAGTTAGTAGGGAGTTGTTTATTTGTAAAATCCATTAAATCGAATTAGACAAGACGGACGACCAATTTTAACTGTTAACACTGCATATGCACATTAAATTCTTTTTTTTCTAAATCATTTCTGAATACGAATTTCCTACTATAACTTGCAAAATGGTTGCTTTAACCAGTTTGTTTGATAAGTGCATTTCTCTTTGCGTTTATGAGCTTTATTATATGTAAAACTTATCTGCAGTTCGAACGAGAATTTCTGCAATGTTTATGTGTTCGTTAGTAGCGATAGAAGCAATGGAATTCGTTATCTCAATAGTTTTTAGAAGCGATCGCATATTAAATGTCAATTTTATTTAATGGCTACGTAGTTTATGTTGCAAAAGAATTTATTCAACCTGCTTTAGATGTACATACGGAGGAAAGCAAGAATCAAACGATTTACGTCATTCTGTTAAGGATAATGCACTTGTATATTGACGTAATTCGTTTGATTCCTGTTTTCTACTATATGTAATGTCGGAAAGAACTCAAAATATTTTACCGATTTGGATATTTATTAAGTACTCGTATTTCAACAAGTAAGTGAAGGCTCCTTTCTTTCGTGGTGTTTTTCGTTTTAGAATGACAACTTATTATACTAAATTAAAATAAACTTACTTGACAGATTATTAGCATATGCAAATTGTGCTTACTTTGTAAGCTTTTGCACGGTTATTTGTTAACTGCCCATTAACGTACCTAATTTATTAGGTCCTTATATAAGGAGTTCCCCTACATTTTATTTTATTAAAATTTTGGCTCTCGAAAATAGTTCACTTATCAAAGACAATTTAGTTGTCGAAACACGCATTCGAATGTATTGAAATTGGTGTAAAAAGGTTTAGAACTATTTTATTTGGTTGATAGTGATTGCAAGGACTGTGGTGGGGTACCACTGGTACTATATCATCTGTAAACTCCTCACCATACAATCATTCTTTGGTATTTCGATAAGAGACGATTTGAAGATGCTTGCCTCGTTGCTAGCAAAACACGTGTCACCGGATTTAATTAATTAATTATATGGTGAGGAGATTGCGGATGTGATATAGTATTTTATTCGACTCAAAAACTAAGTTTATTGAATTTCGACAAGAATCACAACAGCACAGGTAAAGTTTCGCTATAATTGCTTTGCGTGGTAAAGGTCTATTTTCCTCTTTCTATTTCTTCTATGTTAAATGTAGGTATGCATCTTGACGCATTTATCTATGCTTCATTTACAGCAAATTTCTTAAAGCATTTCTTACGACTTCCTAACAAACTCCTAGAGTTGGTTGATAATTGAAAATATACATTGAAAGCAGTTACTAACAAGATATGAAAATTAAAGGAGATTAAGTACTTGAAACAATGGCATCTGTTTGATGTTGAGTCATAAAATTGGTAATAATATCTCCGATTCAAAACACATTGCCCCTTTATTTATATCGACTTAATGGTCATCGAACCGTTCATTTAGTCAAACACGGTTACCTCAGGCGTCGTATGGGATATTTTCGTCAGAGAAAATTGTTTTGGAACCGAATTTGTTCATATGGGCGTCAACCCTAATACATTTCATCAAAGTTACTAAGAAAATAAATTTATTTTTAGATTTGAAACAGTGACTCATTTGTACAACCCCAATGACTCCCAAGTTTTCCTTTTTTCAGGGTTCGACATTAATCTCGCCGAAACTGTTAAAGGGATAGTTTCGTCGAAGCGTCCGGAATATTAAAACGCCTACAATTCATTTTATCGAAAGCCTGCGGGAGCTCGGGCCCCGGATCGCGATTCCGGGCACGATTATCCCCTTCCCCGTCGTCGCAAACTTCGGGTACTTCGAATACCAACGCTTGCCGGATCCGGAGGAAACTCGAAGAACGCAACATAACCTAGGAGGATGTAGTAATACCTGAGAGCGCGCCCGAAGGACCCGCCGGCAACATCGATCCGGAGCCCCCGGATTGGCGGCGAATGCAATTCAAACATGCGTCAGCACGACGTCGGAGTCGCGCTGGTCGAAAGACAAAAAATCCCGGGTTTAAGGAGGGGTCGGTATGGAAGGCTTGTATGCCGTCGCGTTAATATTAATCCTGGTCTTATCGAGGGTTAATTGAGGAAGGTTGGGGTGGATATCGAGAACGGTCTTAATGATTTGATATTTATCGGAAGGCATCTCGATTTGGGGAGGTGTACAAACTAGAAGCTACTTACCGATAAAGACACTAAATAAGG
Source organism: Chrysina gloriosa (assembly GCA_038088585.1). NCBI lineage: Eukaryota > Metazoa > Arthropoda > Insecta > Coleoptera > Scarabaeidae > Chrysina > Chrysina gloriosa. Next base: position 18,764,770 of record CM076093.1, on the reverse strand, counting down.
ATGTTTGCGTAGAAAAATGTCTCATTAGATGTCACACAATGTTAGAAGTAAGAATCGGTTTTCTTAAGCTTTGCGGTTAGGATCGATGTCCTATGAGCAACTGTTTGAGATATTTATTGATGTGGGAATCCCTGTCTTCTCGAAACACTAACAACCAACCGGCGAGGAGAGGATTTCCGTTTTTCTTTGTTTCCTTGCGGATCTTCCTTTCTTTTCTTTTTCTTTACCCGGATTAAAACACTCGATTCGGCGACACCACTACAGACGACGCACAATATTCCATAATTCCGGTGCACTGCGTTAAAGTCCGTCGAACGAAGCGGCTGTGAAAAGGTGTGAGGAGATACGAGATACGCGGCTGCCACGTGAGACAGGGTCTCTCGATCAAATCAAACAAGCAGTCTGCTATCGTATCGAATTCGAAACGTACGCGGACCTACGTGCGAACGTAGGTTGTGTCGTATGTGTAATATCGTATTGTTCAGGTGGTAGTAGCCGTAGTAGTGGTAATGAATGCGGTATACAGCGAAGTATCCGTCTGTCTCTATATACTGTGTGTTGAGGTGGGTGAGTGTGTGTGCTGGCCTATGTTCGTTCCTGGGAACCGGAGCACACGACCGAGCGACTTGGAATGATTCCGTTCCCCGAGCGGCGGTGCTACAGTTCCGGTGGGGAGGACTCGCGCAAGCCACGACGGCTGCGGGATTTCGTCGATGTGTTTCTATATAGATACCGTTTCTGAACAAAATTGGATATACAAGGTGTTGCCGCTCGTATTCCGAAAGAATTGGCGTACGAGTAGTTCAATAACAATGCGTATACATACTATGTAACAAGAGTTTAAATCGAATACTACAAATTTAATGGATATCTCATTTTTTTTTATTTTTGACTTTTTCCTATCTGTTTAATAGTAAAACCACTTCGAAATTAAATTATTTGTTAAGAAAATATTTGGACCCTAATTTTCGATTGTTAAATAAAACGTAGACTGAGAAATAAATTGGAAATATTAACATAATATATATAGATAGATATACAGAGTGGCTCACGACTACCGCGTCGGACTGTAGCTCTCACACTAATATATTTTTTTAATCTCTTGACAGGATGGTGTATGTTTATAAAGACCATAATTAGATAAATTTTGTCATGTATACAGGTACCCCAAAAGAGCGCTAAGTATCAAAATTATGGCTTTCTTTTAATGGATCAGTATATATTTTTTCTTTTTCGAATTGTATAGAAAAAAATAAAGGTGAGTTACTTCAATGTTCCATATACCTATCTTTTACCGTTTTCGAAGTATTTGAGGATTTTCGAAAAAGTAAGACGTTTTGAAAATGGACGTAACAGACAAACGAATTAAAATTTTCAAATTATATTTTTATCCTTGATTTAGTATATGTTGAGCAACTTATTTTCAGGTATGTAATTTTACAATAATGTACAGGGTGATACCATAGATCGGCCTTATTTGTCTCAACTTCAATAGTGAATAACTTTGTTATTTCAAATGGAACATCCTATATATTTTTAGACCCGGAGAAAGATTTCTCAATTCCCACCCAAACTATTTTAGGTTTCCCTGTACCTATCTCTTGTGGTTTCGGAGACATTTGAAGGTATGTTAAATTTTTCTTAAATTGAAATTATATCGAAGCTGCTGAATCTGGAAATGCAATTTTTTTTTTATTTCAACTATCTGAAAAGTTTGCTAAGGAAACACATATACCTTTAAATGACAACTATTATAATAAATATTCTACACGATCGCTATTTTTCTCTATGTATAGTATTTTTGATTAATTGTAACCCATTAGTTAGTTTTGGGTTCCTCAGAACATAGCTAACAAACACCTCACTACTGGATACAGCCATTCAATTGTCATAATGACATACCTTATAAATATCGGCACAATCCTACTTTACTTTAGTATATATTATCTTTTGATAATAGTACATAACCATTATTAGAGAAATGTAAAAAGAAATTGTGAAACAATCGAAGTGTTGTGTTTTTATTTGAGATATTGTTACAATGACAGATTTGTCTATCCAAGAACGAGTGGATATGATTTTGAGCATAGGTGAATGCCATGAAAACTGTTTTTGACTGCCAGAGATTATGCGCAAAAGTATCCTGAACAAAGACATCCTAAAAGCGGGCTTTTGAAAGACTTTGTGGACGGCTTCGAGAGACCGTACACAGAAAAAAAGGAAATCGGTCGTTGACAACGAGGAAAATGAATTTATAGTGTTAGGTTCATTTGCTGAAAATACCAGTTCACGGAAAATTACCGAACAAACCGATATAAGTAGATCTAATGTACAGAAGATCACAAAGAAACACAAGGATCACCCATATCATATCCAAATACACCAACATTATACAAGATGGACTTTCACCAACGACTGGAATTTTGTTTGTGGGCTCTGGATCGTGTTGGAAAAAAGGAGGATTTTTCTGAATATATTTTATTCACTGATGAACCTAGATTCCACAATAATGGATTGGCACGTAGATCAATTTTCAATACTATAATACAGAAAATCCACACGTATTTGAGACTGTTGATCACCAAAATCTATGGAGTTTAAATATCTAAAGAGAATCATTGGTGATTATATTATTGGACCTTACTTTTTCGAAGAACAATTGAATGGGCACCGTATTTTACAATTTTTACAAGCAGATTTGTGGACTCTTTTAGATGTTGCCCTATTGACGAGACGCAAAATGGTGCTGGAGTTAGACGTTGCCCCTGCAAATTTTCACGAAGCTGTTAGAAACTATTTAAATTTAATGATCTCAAATGAGTGTATATAGTATATAACATACCTTCAAATATCGCCGAAACCACAAGAGATAGGTATAGGGGAAATCTAATAGTTTGGATAGGAAATAAAAATCTTTCTCCGAGTCTACAAATATACAAGGTGTTCCATTTGAAATTACAAAGTTATACACTATTGAAGTTGAGACAAATAAAGCTGATCTATGGAAATACCCTGCACATTATTGTAAAATTACATACCTGAAAATAAGTTGCCCAACATATACCAAATTAAGTCTAAAAATATGATTTGAAAATTTCAATAAGTTTGTTATATCCATTTTCAAAACATCCCAAAATACTTCCAAAACGGTAAACGAGAGATATAGGGAACATTGAAGTAACTGACGTTTATCTTTTCTGTGCAATTCGAAAAAGCAAACAATATCGAGTGTTCCATTAAAAGAACATAGCATTGATACTTAGCGCTTTTTTGGGGCACTCTGTATAAATGACAATACTTTCTAATTATGGCCTTCATAAACATACACCATCCTATCAAAAGAGATTAAAAACAAATATATTAGTTTGGGATAAATGCAGTAAAAGCAAAATAACATTTTGTTGGAAGAAATCCTTGAAGAGGTCGTTTTTATTTGATAGAAATACGTATTATTGGATGACAGTCGATTTTCCATCATCAGTTTTTTTAAAGTAAGGACGTCATAATTTTCTCCCTATTCTTTTCTCTTGATTTGTGATCTTTTCACTGCTAATCGACTGTCATGCACAAATGTGTACTTTTATCAAATAAAATCGACCTGTTCAAAAATTTCTTCCAACACAATTTTATTACTCGTTTATTGAATTTATTCCATACTTTAGGCGCGTACTGTATATACTATAAAAGTAATAATATAGTAACCTCGAATGATATAGTATGTAGGGAAGTTGTTGTTTGGTGCAATAAAACCATCTGTAAGCAAGAACGAACGTCATCGCATGTTCTCTGAGGAATTTCGAAAGGGAAGTGAAAGAGTAAAGAAGGCATCTGGAAAAACAAGAGTATATGTATATTGGAAAAGGTGAGTTGAGGAACACAAAAGCAAAAGTTGCAATGCGCCGTGCATGTAACCACATCTTTAAGCAAATAGTAACAGTTGTGAGATAGTAATCCTTTTAATCTTATGTATGGGGTTTATCAGACATAGTCCGGATCCAAGATGTCACGAATTTTATCAAGATCATGGAAAAAGCGAATAGTTTAAATACTGACAATTGCAAAGTTAAGTTAAGTTTGATGTGTAACCTTCATATTTGTCGTTTATCACGTAAAATTTGGGAGATGACACAATCCAATGTATGCCCACTATATTTCGACAAACGAATGCCGAAATATTGGCAACAAAGGCGATTGCCATAATCGCTAAACGCGATTAAAACCTTAAAACGAACCTTATCGATTTAATAGGTGTTAGGAAACCCAGCCAAATGACAAATTAGGTCGTGGTTTGTACCGATTTTCTAAATTCATTGCGATAGTCATTGCTATGACTAGGTAATACCGATAAACATATCACCACACTCTTTCTGTTCGGCAGAAAGTGCTGTAATTGTATTTCTAAACCCTCGATTATCTGAAAGAGTCAAATATGAAAGAAGCGTACATGTGCTGAAGAAGCTACTTTGACTGTTAAGTCCCACAATCGTCCTATGACTGATAAGATGGAAAATTCGATATGTTGTCATAAGCAAGAATCAAAATTGTTATAAAAATTATTACAGGGTAAAAACCCTTAGGATCTATAAGCTCCGAATCGACTGATTAAGTGTATGGTGAAAGAGGATGATAAACGAGTCGAACAGTATTAGAATTGAAGACAACGGGAGAAGAGATAAGTGGATTGAAGAGTGTAGTGTAGGACTGCCCTCACAGAGGCTGTACTTGCTATCCTAATTGTCGCATTCACTGTACATCCGTCTGAATGGCAACAGGAGATAAAACTTAAGCAATACAGGATCTTCATATAAGTACGCTTAAGTTGTAGTGAGACTACGAACCTTCTAAAATTAATGGGAAGTCTACTCGGAACCATAACCGATGTCCTTGTCGGATATTGGATAATCAAATTTCATTTGCATAAAATCAAGCTCAACAATGCATCTGAGTGCAGATTCTGTAACAAAATTGATGAAACTGCTGCTACTGCTTCTCTACTCGGTAACAGATGTAAAACGAGTTCGATCAGAGGGGCTCCACTCCTTTTCTAGGGAGATAGGGCTATCGTGATGATACGTTAACTCGGGGAAATTAGTACAATGGGCTCTTAAGAGCTTGAGTACTGTCCTTTTGGGTTTTTCCCAATAAACTAAAACTAAATTAATTGAATCAAACCTAAGCTACTGAAAGCCTATGTAGGTATGTATATGTCGTCACACATACACATTGTAATTCTAGTGTAGAAGAAAATTTTCTTGGAAGCAATAAATTGCACATTTCATTGGTTTCGTCCAGTTTTAAAATAAAAGATACCGCATCGTTTTACTTTTTCGGCAATTCCACCTCGAAGCACGTAAAGCCAATAAGCAATAACATTAAGCATTTATGAAATTCAACGATACGGCCGTTAAAACGGGCGCTAAATTTTACCCGTACATCTCCCGCCGGAATCGAATCAGATTAAATTTCCTCGCGGGCGCGGCAGCTCGCGATTGAACTTTCGTCGGATACCTTAACATAAACATTGATAATCCGCAAACGGTATTCAGAGAATCGTTTTATCTAATCTAAGGAATACCGACCGCAGATAACCGCAACGGTACGGTACTATTATGGAGTTTTCTAGAAGGTGAAAGGTTAGACGACGGTAAACACCTACTAGAAGGTCTTTGTTCTATTAATACGGAATGAGATTGCCGATTAGAATAGCTGGTGAAAAAGAATCCTTATACATTGGTGTAGCATTTGAGAATGCGATAATAGAACTACAAAACTTGTATGTACCAAGATTTACCATTTACATATATGTATGTTTACTTGTTTCAATATTTGATTTGCTCGGTTAGTTTTGAAAGAAACGGCCGAAAACTAAGAGACAGTAAGGACGCCAATTCAATTATTTTCGTACCAAGTGTAGTAATTATCAGATACTACATAGATAGATTACAAACCAAACAATTACAAGAATAATGAAAAATCATAGCTGTCAAATATTCTAAAGCGTACTAAAGTGGGTTTTACTCTTACCACACCTATTGCGATACTTGCATACATGTACGAAGGCGATTCGTAAAGTAGGTTCCGTTTCCGGCTAGTGGAACAGAGGAGTGGGGATACGTCTCGATCGCAGCGCTACGGCGTAGCCTGGTTCAATGTGAGTGGTTCAATGGCAGTGTTAGTGAGAGAATCGTGCGGACATTCTTTCGTGCTATTTTGGTGTGACTGTGAACTGCGTGCTGTTATCCGATTTCTGTCTGCAAAGAACATGAAGGCGGCTGAGATTTATCCTGAACTTTGTTCTGTTCATGGTGAAAGTGTCATGAATGACAGTGTGGTGCCGTACGTTTCGAGAAGAACCAACTAATGTCCATGATGAACAACGTAGTGGAAGGCCAACTGTTGTGATGGACGAACTTTTGGGCAATGTCAAAGAAACTACCATCCCATCTCTTCCCCAACATGAAGAAATGGCATGAATCACAACGGTTTGAGAGTGATGAAGAGCTGCAGGACAGTGTTAGAGTTCTATAAAGAGGGCATTAAGAAACTAATTTACCGCTACGAGAGCTGTCTCAATCTTCATAGTAATTAACAATAGAAAAGTAGCTAAAAGTTGTATATAATAAAAACCTCTTCATGTGTAGGTGTTTTTAAGAACCAAACAGGACTTACTTTACGAATCGCCCTCTTCGTCCTCAGTGGAAAATATTGGAAGAAAGTCCTATTCGTAAATTATAGTTAACATAATTCCACCATATCACATTATTTGAAACTAATTACTTCCAAGATAAAACTTCGAAGGACATGAAGACATAGTTTGTGTCCCTTTCTCAAATTTGAGCTTGCTGCTTTCGAAATTAAACTACTACTACTACTACGTTTCGAAGCCGAGTTGGTTTCTATTGCAAGTTTATACAGCGAGTACAGTGATTTTCCCTCCTTGTAATACATATCGTTGCCATAATACAGTATATATTACAAATAATGTTCTATACACCTACAGGAGAAACACTTCTTATTACTAGTTGAAGTTTCTCAGTTGTTAACGTCCATCTATTCGCTTACAAAGTAATTTCAAATCTTCAGATTTTACTTAGCAATTTATCATTGAATGACGCGTGAACTTTGCTGTACAAACATTCCACCATTCATAAACAATACAATTACACCGTACATACATACATATATCAAAATTTCATAATCCACGACGTTCGAAGTGATTTAGAAAGCATAGGTTTGATTCCTTGACATGAAGTAACGGAAAGAAGCACATTATTAGATTATAATTTGCTTGGCTGTGGTGATTTCTTCATTCGCGCTAAAGTAAAAGGTTAATTACATGTTTGTTAGTTAAAAAGTTTGTTATTAACATTTTTTCTGCCATAACCTGAATTTAGGCCACAATTATCTTTGCACAGTTATACAAAATAGAATTAGATAGGTCGTAATGCAGGTTTCGGGTGAGATCAAAGTAAGAAGCGCTATTGTAATGTTATGTTATTTAAGAACACTCCAGATACAATAAATATTTATTTAAAGTCCATTGCGACTTTTAAAATGAACGAAAAACTGTGATCTTTAGGATAGTTAAGATTATGTTGGTTTTCAGGAATGCCAGAGTACTACATTAAAGATGCATAGGAAAATCCATGTTTGGAACTCTGAAGATTCAATAAACCGGAAGCGGAAATATGCAACACTAACAATGTTGCAATTAGAAGGAACATCAGCCACAGTTTGAGCTCCAATCACTCTATAATGATTTGTATTTACCCATTTAATGGCGCTTTTCAGTTTGAAATTTTGAAGTAGTCGACTATTTTCTTCGTTTCTATTAATAGATTAAGTGTGATGAATAAAATTTTGCAATATGTAAAGTATAGTTATATAAAATGTCGATAGATCATCATGCGTTATGATAAAAATGAGAACTGTTGAGGATTACATTCATAAAGTATCATTATATCCAGATGTACAATCGGCCGCCACTCAATGAAGATTTAAGTAATCCAGAATTATTCAAAGGATGTATCGGGGCTTATATTCAGAACAATAATAACAGTTTGAATGGCATTATATAATAATAATAAACTGATGTAACACAAATAATTAGCAAACCTGTATGATCTAATTAAATGAATATGAATATGTCCCTGAAAATAATATCCGAGTTATGTGCACAATGCACTATGGGTGCATTGTGAAGAATATCATTTCAAGCGGCAAGAATACTGCATGTGCCGTAACTTTTGAGGCAAGACAAGAAACATGAAAGTTCAAGTTTGACAGCGGATCTGGAATGCCAATTTCATTGTTGATGAGCTTGACAACGGATAGGTCACTATCTTCTTCTCAATTCCTGGAACCCTTCTCCGCTTAGTAAGGTAGCGTATTCAATGTTACGTTCAGGGCAACTGGCATCTATTTTGAAGCTTAGATATTTCAAAAATTTACGTTGAACTCTTTCAATCTGGTTTTCATAAACTTTATAAACGGGGTACCAAACCACGGACACATACTGGAGTTTACTGGCTATGCAAACAAAAAAATGAATTAAGAGCAGCGGCACTGCTGAAAGCTCTTAGGTATCTCGTGATAAATCTTAGCGATTTATAAGTTTGTATGATAAAAAAGGCTTCAATTGAACATGTAATTTTTACGGCGCATTTGGCAGCGTGTTCTTCTTAAATTGGAGTAGAACAACAATTCTAAATATGCCGTATTTAATATAAATCGAAATACAGCATCTGACCCAAAATTATAGCATATATAATAGTATATATAGTATAAATATGTATATGTTAAATGTAATAAAGTGTTTTTACTCTACGAGTTTTATTCATTATTATTATGGATCTTCACCGAGTAAAAGCCAGTTCTATTTAATTTTTCAAAGGAAGGACATGGCAGGTTAGGAAATTAAAGGAATTTCATCGTCATCACTAAAATAATTTGCAGAGTGTATGTTTGCCAAGAATCCTGCTTTTCCCAAGTAATTAGTAATGGTTTCTTTTGATACATTCTTCCAAGCTGCCAAAATTGAAATTAAAGCACTGCTTAAACTTATGTTTTTCTCTGTTTCCTCAAAAGATGTTTCACTATTTATAAAGGTCAAAAGCCTTTTAACTAGAAATTTTATGTAGGCTAACTTTAAGAGCTTTGGATAATTGCCTGATCCATTGCCTGACAGTGGGAAGTAGTGGTGAGGGGTTAAAATATACTTTCTACATTGGCTAGGACAATTTTGGGATACAATGTGGCATTGTCCAAACACATGATCTTTCTACCTTGTTTTTCCAATTTATCGTCCAATTCTCCTAGCTATAACATAATACTTGTTGTTATTCACGCTATTTATTAGATCTCCATTCCAGTGAAAGCTTATTGATGTAAGCTTTTTTAAAGCAACATGGATTTTTGCGATTTCCAATAATGAATGGATTTTTTTATCACCGTTGATATGTGCACAAAATAAAATTGTCAACCTGTGTCTTGATACCTTTTACCGGCACAATTATGTGACATGAACGCAAAGGTTTTATTGGACATTGCTATACAAGACAATCCGATTTCATTGGGGTTGAATATCCGAGTGAATAGTTCTTTAATATAACTGGTAGCTTCGTTTCCCAGTCTTCAGCGGTATTTAAATCAACATCAGCTGATTCGCCACAAATTGACTTAAACACTGTGTATGACAAAACTATTCTACCCATTCGTCTGGCTTTGAATTTGGTCAAATTTAAATTTGTAGCTGCTTCCAACATCTTTTTCCTTTATTAGTTGTCCAACCAATAGAAGGTTTTTATTTCTGCCTTGACAAAAACAGCTGTATACTGACTGGTCTATTGTCAGTCCCTCAGTTTTTGGAAACTTTCTATTCTGTCCTAGATTAACATTTTCTTCAAACATTCTTTTAAAGTCCGCCTTGTTCTTAATTATATCGTTGATCTGTGTTCTTCTGATGTCATAATTTTCCTTGCACTTACATACATTAAACATTTCACTTTCCTCAATAATATGGATTTTTCTTTTAATACAAAAACGTTTGCTTTTGAACAACATGATAACAGTAGTACAATCGAAATCAAATTAAACCGTGTAACCGAAAAGTCAATAGCAAGAAAATTAAGCCCCTACCTCCAAATCATAAAAGATCGAATCCGATTAACATGTAATTACCTATTTACCATACGTAATATAGTTACAATGAGATTTGCATAGTCATAAACAGGGTAAGATAATCGTGTCGTCCCAGCATCCGTAACAGCTGGAACAGCCAACAGAACTCGGCACGCGCCTGTCTGATGCGATGCGTAAACATCTTCCGGGTGGCAAAGCAGTTTAAATTCGTACATATTCATCAATGATTGGCTGCTCCAGCTCTTAGGGCTGTGCTGGGACGACACGATTATCTTACCCTACTCATAAAGTTTGCAGAGCAATTTATAATCGGTAATAAGAGGTAACATTATATTGGATTTTCCAAAAATATTTAGTTTTGTGACCGATTTATAGAGGTATTATTATTGAGAGTATAAGTAACACGGGAGTTTTTCAAGAGTTTTAATAATGGTCGTTTTTAGAGGTGACCACTTTGAAAAGGTGAACAAAAATATAATAGTATATGACGAAAAACAGATATTACACGATAATTTGTTTGGTGATTTACAACTGAAATTATTTATTACTCCCTCCTGAAATGTAATTACCATTACTACTAACAATGAGAAGCATTACATTTATTGTTAGCCGAATGAAATCAAACTGAAAAAGGGGTATTCAGCAATCTAGACTAGTTAATAACGCTGAACTGAAGTGAATACATGACCAATAATCCAGAAACTACTCACCTTGCACTTCGACACTTTATCTTATTCAACGGATATCATTTTTCGCCAGGGAAGTGGTTCAATAATGAAGCGCTCGTTATAAATACTTTCAAAAACTTTTTGCAAAGAAATACTCGGAACTTCTAGAAAACTAACAGTAATTCGCTGATCTCGTTATAAGAAATGTATTGCATCTAAAAGTGCTTATTTTGACTAATAAAAGTTGAATGACTAAAAAGTTAGTTCTAACTACGTTTCTCTTGTTTAAAGTTTCATTATCAATATATATTAACAATATGATTTATTTAGTTACAGAAATGTAGGTTTAAATACGGTTTAGTTTATATAAACGTACAGCATAAATTTCTTTTGTAAACTATCTTTTCCTTCTAGTTTATTTACTTCGTTCACGAAATCACCCAGGTCTGCATAAAACAGGAATATGGTCAGCGCCCAGAGCGCTGAATAACGCTTGACCAGTCATTGATTTTAGATAAGGAGAAACATCCAAAATGTAAAACTACACGTGAATGGAATCCGTTAAACATTAATAGACCATACACGTACAGAAATAGGCGAGCAGTTTACGATAGTTTGGCCGATAGCTTCCAAAACAACCGTACTGGAACGATATGATTTATGTCGCTACGCTCGTGGTTATCGATTAGACTGCCTGTTGTTGCATGTTTGTGCCTCTTTCAGTCTTTCAGCGGCAGGAGGACATAACTTCGAACACGAACGAAGAGTTGTATGTATGTATGTATGTATGTATATTCTAGGTAGGTACGCCCTCCCGACGACTGTCTAACTTGAGCTTCTGGCGCACGGCTCCTCTATTTATATCCAACGTTATCGTTCCTCCCTTTCGCGCTTCATTATCGACAAATTCTCCACCGAAGCCGGGTCCCTCAAACTTGACTTGTTCCCCGACCACCGCCCACTCGCTCTGGTAGCCTTTCCCGGATCGCCCGCCGACCCCTCCAGACGTGGCGACACATTTCTCAATCAGCGAGGATGTTCATCTAGATAGTTTCTTTTCTTCGGATGGCCGTTTTTTGTTTGTACGAAAAAGTTTTTTCCGGTTCTATGGACTTTGGTTTTCTTTTAATATCCTTTATGGTGACAAAGTTCTTCTTTTAGCTTTTGTTAAGGAGAGAAAATGGGATGGAGATTCGGAGATCGTTTGTTCGATATGATCGATGTGAGCATTGAAGTTGGGACAAAGAGAGTGATGAATAAGAGAAACGGAACCGTTTGTTTGAATCTATTTGGTGGATGAAGCTAGGAATAGATTTTAATAGACATGTTTTATGAACATGTAATTATGGTCTTGCCTGAAAGACCGCAAAAGATCATTGATAAAAATGTACATTACTGAGTCAATTTATTTAGTTGCACGAAAAATTTGTCTTGTATTTTTTAAACGAACTCAGAGTTACGTCGTTACTAAAACCAATACAACTCCATCTTCTGGGGACCTGTCTTTCCTTAACTATTCGCAGAGAAGCATAAATTCTTATGCTTATAAGGAGCATGTTTCTGGGAAAGATACATTAAGATAGAGTCCACGAAGGCATTGAGCTTCTTTCCTATCGTCGCAAACTATTAAAAAAGGCGAAGATCGAGGAACATGAACAAAAACAAAAACATCCCAATTTAAAACTTCTTCGCAATTCTATGGCGAGGAGCTTTTATCGATGTGGCTATCCCTAAAACTGCACCACATTCCTTGAAGTCATTGTCAAGTGATCCAAATTCAAATCAAACGTTCTGAAATGGCGGGTAATGTTTTGAATAAGGTTCTTCCTTTACCTTTTAACTATCAGTATAGAACTTACTTACTTCAAGGTGCATTCTTGCAAGATCAAATTCAACTTTAATGTAAGCAACAGATATAGCTACTCTTTTAAAACTTTCTTACATACCGATACCTACAAGAAATCTAATTTTAAACCCGTATATTGCGCCCGGATATTTTTAACTTGCGTAATTCTCTTAGAACAAAAATCAAAACACTTGTACTGTCTACCAATTTTATTTCCTTCCTAAAATAACCCGTGAGTTATCGAGTTGGATTTAGCTACCGGCGCTAAATGATTGCGATCTATGTATTACCAAAAAAGGCTATGCGTATTTTCTACCTTTTCAATAATATCTAAAGTAATAACAAAAATTACTTTAATTACAAATAAACTAACAGGATCGAGTTAGACTTAGGCACCGATAATAAGTGATTCCAAAAGTAGATTATAGCTATTAATAAGGACTGTAGTAACTACAACAGTTAGCCTAATTACAACTAAAATAAAACGATTAGTAGTCAATTTCGATTTACGCATCGATATTATTGTGAACATGATGTGTATTACTGCATTATATTCTTATGCGGGTTCGGCCAGTGCCTAACTTGTGCTTGGACTAACGAGAATGCGAGCGAACACGAATAGAGCATTATTGTGACAATGAGATCGAATAAGATAGAGCCCACGCTCTATGGTAATGCTCTTAATTCATTCTTATTGGTATTGTGATTCCAAACCCAAGTTAAGCTAGTCGAATCCGTACAGACAATTCTACTTCTAATTAAACCAAAGTAATAAAAATTAGTCTACCGATTACCAACAAATTATGGGATACCAAGGTAGTTCTAGGTGTCAAGTGGTAACATACCAATTCGGACAATACCTCCTAATACACTCGGCACAACATGAATGCAACCATTTTGAATGTTCAAAAAGGCAAGAAAATGGTGTAAAAGATGGTAATTTATCAACACCTATTCGCAACAAAAAATTGTAATATATAAATATAATGTGGTGTTGGTTTTCTAGATTATAACCAGGACACAAAATACAAAGCTCTTGAACTTGAATACACTACGTTTTATACTAATGCACTACTGGTAGTATGGATACTACATTGCGTCGATATGAGGAGTATATCGACCGTCGATATACTCCCCGACGGGCATGTATTGTGTGGTGAGTAATTTACCGATTCTACATAGTGTTAGTAATACTACACCACAGTCCTTGCTATCATTAGCAATTGATACTTTTTCTATTATGCCTTATCAATCTAGAGGGACGAAATAGCATCGAGTTCTACAGGTACTCCACGCAACTGGTTCTTTGCAAGTTTTCGATGTTCTACTATTTTTATTTGTAATTTTGGCATCGCTGCAGATACTCCTTTGTGTCCTACACATTTCTCCGAAAACATGACTTCCGCTTGTACCGGAATTCGATGTCAATTTTGTTATTTTAAACAGGATGCCTTTGTGTTTTACATTACATTCTTGAATTCTAGGTATTAAAATAATTCAATAGTTATTGTTAGTATACTTCCTTATACCTACATATAACCGCTTCAGTTATTTTAAATCATGATTTTTTTTCATTGTTGCAGGCACTGTTTTGGATTTTGTCATTTCGGCCAACAAAGCTCCTTCTAAGTCTCAAGCATTTCATTTAGATATAAATACATCAAAGTGTGACAATGACGTCATTCTATAATATAAATGCTTAAAATTTAGATCTCATTTCATACATTTACAAGTAAGAACTTTTCTTTTACGAAACAGACTATATACACGTTGCCCGAAGGGTCCTAGTAAGAGCTAATATATTTAAGGTTGTAAGGTACTTTTTTCCAAAATCGGTTAAACTCTTTTTATTGGTTCTAAAACAACTTTGAAAATTGTATATCTGATCTTTAAAAGTAGTGTATGTAATGTTAAAATACTAGTTTTTTACAATGTTCAGAGCTTCTACAGCTTTAATTTCTTTTTTTTTTCAATAATAAGTGAAGAACCAGTAAGTTTATGTACTCCAAATTTTGCATACCGTGTATTCGTTATGATAGCTACGACTTATCGACCAGCTTTTTCGTAAATTCCTTGTTTGTTGTTGAATTTAACCTCAATTAAGAAATAGAAAAATGACCATGGGATTACCGTCATTTTTGGACTTCAGGCAAGCGACGATAACAAAGTAATTTACAAAGACGCACTTTGAGAAGTCTTATCTACCGTATCGAATATGTGGTATTTAAAATTTCAAGCCCGCAAACCTGCTGGTTCTTCACTTATTATTGAAAATAGGTTAGACCTGCCTGAGCTCTTAAAATTGTAAACAATTAGTATTTCATCGTTAGTCCTACATCTTTTAGAGCTAAAATATGCAACTTTCGAAATAGTTTTCGAAACCACAAAAAAAAAAATTTTAAACCACCTTGGAAATAAGTACCTTTAATAACAAATATTTATACATGTTTGGATATATTCAACCCTTTCAAGGGGTGGAATCCTGCAGTAGAACTTTAAAATCTGAAATGTAACTATATGTCGACTTTTGATTTTGGAGGTATTAAAAAGGGGAATTTTTGCCGTAAATCGGAAGTCTCTATCTCAAACCGTTTCCAAATAACGAGCCGTTGAAATAATGATGTCAGTACTTACTCCCCCGTCAAAGAGGAAAGCGGTCTGGAGAATGTGGTAAAACGAGAATTTGAGAACGGATTTTAACATTATCACAAATTACAGCCATTTGCAACATCTCGTTAAAAGAACATTTGAAGCAAAATAATCAAGGAGCTTCTACACAGTTCATAATCTCCTGCAAGGAGCAAGTACTGACATTATTATTTCAATTGCTCACCATTCAGACTGGGTTTGTGATCAAAACTTCCGGTTTTTGGCAAAATTTTCTTTTAGCGCGTTCAAAATCAGGTGCAATACCGACAATGAGCTAAATTTGGGATTTCAAAGTTCTAGTCCCGAACGCCATTCCTTAAAAGGATTTTGACTTTAATATTCTGGAGGATGTTAAGACTTTTCCGATACCCTGTAGTAGTATATTACCAAAATTAGAATAGTGAACTGTATCAGATCCTATTAAGGTTATTAGTGCTGTTTTGTTATATCAGTGTATCGTTATAAGTGTGTAAATGATACCCAATCTCTAAATAGAACACCTTGAACTTTTGACATATGTGCTTTGTTTCCCAGAGGTGTCAGTTGAAACTTTTCTGTGCTCCTAGATCATTATCCTTTTACTGAAAAATAGAGAGTATTAACTACTGGAAAATATCTTAAATTTATTTTTATTCATGAAGAATTCAGTAAACTTCTGAATCGAACATGTACTTTCAATGAGATACTCCAATCATTCCCTCCGTAGTTAGTTACTGATTTCTGAGCATTCTTCTTACTTACAGCAGTACCAAATAAAAATCTACCTCCCCGAAGTTCCTTTTCATTAATGTCGGTAGATTGGTTCAGAATTTTACTCGATTTTTCATGAATGAACCATTTCTATTCGACCAGTTGTTAATGTTATATCCATTTTTCGGTTAAAGAATAACGATTCGAAGGCACAGAAAGGCGTCAACTAATGCCATTATATGTTCTGGAAAGTAAAGCATATTGTCGATATAGCAAGAAATCTTTAATCGTTCGAAAAGTACGAGTAATAGGTATAAGGAACCTTAATAGGATTTAAAGATAGTACTATTCTAATTTTAGTAATGTACTAATATACAGTGTGCTCCATTTAAAAAACGTTGTTTTGTTTTTTGCATTTAAAGTGTGCGAACTGGGATTCGAATTTCGAACACTTTGTAGATGATAGAATGACGCTTATGTCACGGGATCCATGTCTTCATATGTAAATTAGACGTATAAAACGTATAAGGAACTTTGCTTCACTATTAGATGAAATAACTAGATCTAAAGCACACCCTGCCAAAACAGGAAACAAAGAATCGGTTTAGAAAAGTACTACTACTACTACTACCATAGAGTTATTGAGTTATTTTAATGGAAACTATTACATTCTATTTAAAATAACAAAGTTGATATTGATTTTCGCTATAAGCGAAAGCGATATTTACGGGGAAATATTTTCCTTTGGGAGACAAAAGAGTATACGTACCGATAAGAAAGTTTCCAACAAAACTATGTACTAGAATATCGAAAATTTCTAATGCACCGGTTGCATACCATAATCTGTATAGCTTCCTCAATTATTCAAGAGAAAGTTCACATTAACTACATTTTAATGCCAGTTGCAGTTCTTTCCAGTCGTATTGTGAAGGTGATAGTACTGATAGCGAAGCGGTGTACGTCCACACGAGATACCACCAAGAATGAATATTTGCACTAATCACAATGGTTTGAATCACACAGTAATTAGACACAAATTTTATTGGCCGTATTCATGTTATGTGTGGAGCATACGTATTTCGACGAGCAAGTCATCATCCTCTCCGGAACAAATAGACAGAAATGGAAAAATGCATGCAGAAATCCAAGTCTATTGTTGTTTGAGGCCTTTTTAGTCTCTTCGTAAGAAGTAGAAATTCCTCAGGTCTCTGAGATTGCAAACATGAGACCCCGTTCGCTCTATCTGATGTAAAATCGGCCAATTATTGCTTTCCACGACGTGACCAAGTGTCTCAAACTAGTTATGGATACGGACTTTTGAATTTTTCGTGCAGGAAACTAAATGTACCAGGATTTAATTCACCCTTATTTCCGAAACACGTATTTGGAACTACCCGAATCAGAGCTACAAAGCGAGGGAATCATTCTATTTGTATTATCATAAAGCGACGATTCCAAACTATCGCGAATTATTTACGAAAATTACTATACAAATACCCTAACTAGAGGGGAAAAGATTGGAAAAAGTCTACTTACGAATACGATCGCTTAGCCATTACTTCGGATTGGTTTCTCTACGTTGTAACCAAAAAGCACCTACAAACATATACAAATACTAAAATCGACATCTAAATCAACAAAATCGATACAAAGTATCTGAGGAGATTCTTATAGGTTATGTAGATTGGTTTCAATTTCGATACGACTAACAGGTGAGGGTGCAACAACTTATCAATTCTACGTTAAACATCAACGCTAAAGCTACAAATACGAGTACTAACCTTCCTTCTAAAAGCAGTTTTCTTTTACTGTTAGATCCAAACCAGCAACTTTTAGAGCAAGCACAACTATCAAAATCTAATGTCAACCATTTTAAACCGATTGCGCAGATTTCTAAATGATTAATTTGAAACAACGATCGCGATGTATTTCTGTATGTCCGATCAATCGATTTATATTAAAATTTACTTTTGAGTTACTTTTTATCTTAATTTTCTTAAATGACGTGAAAGCACTACCTCTTATTGTCAAAAATTCAAGGCAAACCAAAAATTTTGGATTATATTCTCGTGAGAGAAATGAACCAATGCGGTAGCTGGCGGGAATTTTGTCCGATTTAAATTTGCCTCGAGTCAAATTTTTGCTTATTATACCAAATTATACAGCGTGAACTTATAGGTTGGAACAAAATCAATGAAATCTGTAAACCGTGAAAATAAAAGATTGGGTATGTCAACCTTAATTTTTAAATGTGCAAATTTGTAGAAAGAAACACGTTTTTGTGACGTCATTAGTGTCGCAGATATGACGTCACCTCGTTTTCTTTTAAATAGTAACCCCAATTTGTGATAGCACTATTTTGAGTATACAGAACGATGATTTCTGAGACAGGTTACATAACAAGATTTTTGAGAAAAATATTGTGTATATTCTTCAATTTAACAATCAAAGTTTAACGATAAAGTCAAAAGTTACAAACAAATTTACAATTATTCAAATTAATTATTCAACCCGCATACCATTTACGTATTAACAATGAGCAAGTTGAAATTCGTTTATGACACTATTTAATACTTGGGGAGTTATTAATCTGATTTTTTCAATATTTTTAGGTTGGTTTAGATACACTTTGGATTTGAGATAATTCCAGATGAAGGAATCGACTGGAGTTAGATTGGGAGATCTTGCTGACCGTTCAATTGGTCCTCACCTACCAATCCATTTCTTTGGGAAAATGATACTAAGATAATTACGGAGAGTTAGAGAATAATGTGGCGGTGCACCATCGTGGCATAAGGCACTATCCTGCAAGAGACGTTCTGCATTTAGATCCAGAGCAACAATTGCGGGTATTACGTTTTGCTGCAGCAATACCAAATAATATCTGCCTATACTCTGATTTTTGTCGGAATTGTGTGTGTGTTTCCATCATACAGTCTATTGACAGACTCGTTTAGGCAGAAGGTAGCTTCGTCGGAGGAAATTATGCGTCTTGAAAACTCCAGATTGTTACTACATCGGTGCATCATTCTGTCGCAAAATTTAACTCTTCTGTCAAAATCATCCTCGTGAAGTTCTTGAACCAATTATATTTTGTACGGATGCAACAATATTTTTATGTAACCTATCTCAGAAATCATCGTTCTGTATACAGAAAAACGTTCTCCTCCAAACGGCGCTCTCCATAACTGGGGTTTCCATTTAAAGGAAAAGGAGGTGACGTCATATCAGAATAATGACGCCGCAGAATACGTTTCTTTTGTAAAAATTTGTGCATTTGAAAATTAAGATTGACATGTTCGATTGTTTTTCTTTTTTCATTATTTACATATTTTATTGAATTTGTTGCAACACATTGTACAGGACGCTTTATCACGGCCGTAGCCAGCACTAAAAGTGTGGGTGAGCTCGACGAGTTTCAGGGTGAGCTGACTTTTCCTAAATAAAAATATTTATTATTCAATAACTTTTGTTGTATGCAGTAATTCGTTGAGTGTGTTGAGCTCAAAAATGTGTTGAATATAAAAAATAAAAGAAATGGATTCTTCGGTTTTTCTTTCTTGAAAATTTACTTAGAATAACATCTAATTTTAAGAAATTCAATATTTTCTTCCCAAATGCAAGAAATGAAAGATCTCGTAGCCGTTGATCGGTCATTGATGAACTACGAATAGCATCTATTCTCAAAAGCGTAGAAAATGATGACTCCTTCATAGATGTACTGGCCCAAATGTTTGAAGAATATTTTTTCGTTGAGCAGAAAATTTTTGGCAACCGAAACTTCTTCCCACGAAGGCAAAGTAATTCATCAGTTCGCATCTTCTTTACATTCCCTTTCACTGCTCGAATTATTTACTACTTTGCTGAAAAAATTGATTTGCTGCTTCAATTAATCCCAGTAATTTCAATAAAAATTCAGGCAAAGGCGGTACGTTTTCTTCAAAACGAAATCAAGTAATGCAACATGTTTTAAATTATCTTCTGCATGAAGGTTGTGTCCGATGCTTTTCTTTATTCTTATGAACGAGTTGAACGAATATTCAAAGTTAATATTGATTGTCAATATGGAAAGAAATTGGCAATCATCATTTTTTTCCGATTTGCATAACAGTAAGATGAAGATGATGAGTGATACAATGCACATATGGAATTGTTCGGTTATAACATTACTGTATCAAAACCTGCAATCCAGCTTCTCGGCTGATTTAATAACTTGTTATCAATGTATACCTGTACACATGCAAACATTTAAAAATTCATGAAAAGAGTAAAGAGCGAATTGGCAACAAATTTCTTCAATTATTTCACCCAGCACACAGAAAGATATAACCTACTGACAATGAGTGTGACTACACCGACATAATTTCTTGTCCTTCGCACCCATTGCGTTCTAACATTTTCTACATTTATTTCGTAAACGTAGATTTTAAACCCGTTATTTTGGGAAAGATTACATAATTATTTACGCCGAATCTTTTTTCTCGTTTGTTTTAATTTTAAAACAACTCCATGCCACGTTTCACTCTTCTTTAATTAATTACAGAATCTGTCAGAAACGTATCCAGGAAACGGATCGTTCGCTCGTTCATTCGTTCCAAATTCTTTTTCGAGATCTAGAAAAGAAAAAGAATTATTCAAAATGACACGGTTTGTGACTCCGACGTTACAACTTTGAGTAATGTTTCTATGTGTGATCGATACTTTCAGAAATATTATGATAACGTGCGCGATTATTAATCATCAACGTTGATGTATTTACGCAAAATTTTTCAATCGGTGAGAATTTCCAAATTAATGAAACACTTTTTTATTATATTACTAGTGATTGATGATGATAGATGAACTATTTTCTATATTTAAATACGTTTTTGTGTATGAACTCAAAGAAAATCACTCAACACAACGCATTAACATCTGTAATTTGCTTACGAAGCGCAAGGAAAATGATCCATCTTTGAAGGTATTGATAATTGGCTATGAGAAATGCTTTATTTACCACAATGTCGATCATAGTGGAGATGAGCCAGCTTAAACAGCATCGAAAGTTGATATCCCTAAAAAGAGTTGTTATCAGTTTGATGGGATTACAACGAAATTGTTTACTTCGAAACTTTGCACGCACAAAAATCACGCAATCAAACGAAGATGACTAACTGAACTTAACTCAGATCAGGTATGGGCAACCTCCGGCCCGCGGGCCGCATGCGGCCCTCGAGTAAGGTTTGTCCGGCCCGCTACTGAATTCTTTCGTTGCATATTAGCACGGCCCGTCTAAACTTAATTCATAATGAATCATAAGGATACTACAAAAATGTATGTTTTTCAAGATTACTCATAGCATAAAACTTCTACAAAAAAGGTTGCCCATGCCTGGTCTAGATATTGCGTTCTGCCATAAGAATGCAAGGTTACATAGAACCTTACTCAAAAGAAGATTATTGGAGCTTGGTTAGGATGTGTTCCCACATTCATAGTTACAGTTGTCCAAAATCGGTTCAATACCACCTGTGACTTATTCGTACGGGATCGCAAGTGACGCCGCGAAACATATATGCTGTCGGTACGTCGCTTTCTATTACAATTGTCACAGGATATTCGTGTTGTGTATTTCGCATTTCGTACTTACCGATGTTGCGTGAAAAACGTGGGCTGTTTATTGCGCACAAAAATCTGCCGGCTAGTTCCCAGGGTTAAAGTGTACACGATATCGGGTGTATTCTAATGTGGAATTCCACAATAATCATCTAAGTCAATCGCGTGCGCGTGTAAATAGTGTAAAGCAGACAAAAGAAAGAAATAAATTCGCTGTATTCGAGATTTTTATACGATTTCATTCCTTTGTTAACTGTAACATTCCGCAAGATGTAGTTGACAACGAACATTTTAAAGTGTTTTGGAAGGGTTAGGTACTTGCTTGGAAGTTACCAACCCACATCATACGACGATATCTACCATTTAGCGCCCATAACAAAATGGTAAAAGCAAATTTAAAATCTGAAGAAAAAGAATTAAACACTGTTATTCATAATGGATGCAATGAATGCAATGAAATAGCGTTGTATGTAGGTACGAATATTGAAAACAAATGGATCTGCCATAGCTTTTACGTTTTAGCATTAAAATTACGGAAATTATACCACAAAATTTGCAGTGAAATCGAAGCAAGTACGTATGTTAGTGACGGATGGTGCTTCATTGTGCTAAACGCCAGAATAGCACTAAACACACTTTTTCCAAATCTTCTCCATATAACATGTTTACTGCATGCTGTGCACCTTGTAACTAAAACTGTTAGCCAGCATTACCGTGACGCATTAATCAATAATACAAAGTTTTTCTGAAATCTCCTAAGCGAATTGGGAAAATTTACCACTTGTGTCGAGGAATTCCGATACCATCACAGTTTATTATAGAGATGGGACGAATCCAAATTTTCTCGAATCCGAATCCGAATCCGAATCCTAAAGGATTCTCGAATCTCTCGAATCCTTCGAATCTCGAATCTCTCGAATCCATCATATAATTACAATAATAAGAAAGGACAGAGAGGAAAAACAATTTTACAGGAAAATTTTAAAGCTACTTTAATTAAAAACGATACAGTTTTTAAAAATATTTATTAAAAAGATTTTTTTTTTTGAACATATTTATATTACAAATGAAATTAAAAAAAAAAACAAATTACACAATATTAAAAGATAAATTATGTTAAAATCTTGATGATTATGCAACAAGGTTTTATTTATATTTAATTTCCTTAGCATATGGAAATTAATATATCAATAACAGTACCGATATCTTTTCAGAAACTTTTGTGAATGAGAATAAGGGAGAGCTAACATAGATAAACAGCAAATATTGCACATGAAAATCTAAACACATATTTTAGTATATAAAAGAAAGCATTCAACCTAAAAGAAATAAGTGAGAATTTTAATTCACAAACATTAGGAAAGCATGCCAGCTTATAAATACTTTGTGGCTGAAAGAACGAGAACCGAAGAGAATCGTCGAGATCTTTCTAGTCAGTGATTCATATGTGTCGTGATTACATGAGTCATCATTATTATTATTATTTTTTTTTTTGGATTCGAAAGATTCGAATTACGAAAATCGTGCGAAGATTCGAGTTTTCGAATCTCGAATCTTTTCAGGATTCGATGGATTCGAGGATTCGCGGATTCGAATGTCCCATCTCTAGTTTATTACAATGAGATGGGGAACGTGATATGGTTTTATATCATAGCAGGCATCTCAACAAAGTGAAGAAACGCAGTTCTAACTTTAAACCAACAAGATGCAAACGATGCGATTAAAGGAGGCTAGCAACAGTTTAAAAGTTCGCAAGTAGCAATAGATCTAAAATATTATGGAACATTACGTAGCGTAATTATCTTCGGTTACATTAAGAGTGTGCGGAACACCTCCTTGGAACAATCAATAACATTTATACGAAAATTAGAAACCACGTTAAATCAACTAATCGATTCTACAGGCCAACAGCTAGCTGAAAAATTACGGTCGGTTTTGCGGACGAATCATGATTATCTCAAACTTCCAGGTATGCTTCCGAGTGACATTAATTCACATTTAAAATTTTCTAATTTTACCAGGATTGATGCCGAACATTCGTTTGTACGTATTAGAGACGGTTTTAGTAATAAACGCCACAAAGGTGATTCGTATTTACAGGCCTGTCTGCATTGATGCCATAACATATAACGACTTTTCACCTCATATTTATGACTATGAGGTAACTGTTGTTGTTTTTCGTGACGCCATTAAATTCCCCGTGAAAGTAAATAACTTGCATATTTGTGGGAGTAAAAGCTATAATTTAATATTAGTAATACAAGTCCACAGCAGCTCCCCTTTGTAATATTCAAGTATTCGTCCACTGTTAGCCAAGTTTATTCATCATCATCATATAGGCTTAACTTTGTAACATCAAATTGCCATTCATTTTATTTTTTCCAAAACTTCCTAGATGGTGAAAATTTGATCAATAACGGTGGTGAAGTCAAATAGCACTTGGTTAGGTTCCTTTTGCTCAGAAAACCATAAATTTTATGAACGTATGTGGACATGAACAACGTAATAAATTCTGTTCATTCCTAAAAAAGAGTGCGCAAAAGGAAATAGGTAGGAGATTTTTGCAACTACGATACAACTATTCAACTTTCTAAACAATAGCGAGACGTGCGGCTCAAAATAGATGCAAATGGCAAACCGACAGGTACCGTTACGTTGACTGAAAATATCGATAAAGACCCGGGTCATTATTCATTCACGTACCTGGTTCCCATTTTTTCTTTCGGCGTCGTCGTCGTTTATAGAATGTTTGTTCTTCGAGGCTAATGCGAATCAGACAATAAATCAAAATTTAATAACGATAAACGTCATCGCTGTATTGATTCGGGCCTACACGGGACAGTTTTAGTGCGAGGGATTTATTATGGTTCGGACGGAATAACGGAGAGATTTTTCATGTCAGTAAGGAGAAAAAAATAGGTACTGAAAGCTAAAGCAATAAAATTTACAAGCGGGATACTGGAATAAAATCAAAAGCCGTGTAAATGCATGCGCATAGGTAAAATCATCTTACTTACTTAATCCTAACCCTTATACCCTTCCGGGTGTCAGGTTCGTGGAGTCACGTTAGAGTTCTTTTATATGCTTTTCGCCTTGTTTTCCTGTCTTGTATTTGTCGTCGGATTTCCATTAAATTTATATTTCATTTCTTCGCCGTTTCCCTTACTTTCTCTCTCCAACACCTTTGTGGTCTTCCCTTTAATTTTCATTTGTTTTGGCTTCGAAAACTCTTCTTACCAGTTTATCTTCTCCCATTCTCATCATATGTCCTAACCATCTGAGTTGACTTCCTTCTATCTTGTTTTGAATGGGCTGTACTTCTAAGCTTGCTCCAATTGTACAATTTCTTATTTTATCTAGTCTATTCTTGTGAGGAATCTCATTTCCATGCTTTGTGTTTTCCGTTTTTGATTCTTTGCTGTTGTCCATACTTCAGATCCGCATGTGAGTATCGGTGCAGCTATTTTCTTATCTAATGTCTGTTTTAATTGGTTTTGGTATTCCCTTCTTTTGTTCAGGAAGGTACCATTGATGCTGTTAAACAATTTTTCTATTGCTGCGTTTCTGCCCTTCATCTCTGCATCAAACCTCCCATCTTCTGTTAAAGAATCGTCTCTAATTAATTGAAATTGTTAATCTGTTCCATTTTCTTCTGATTTAGAAGAATTTCATGATTCTTTTCCTCCTTGCTGATCAACATAGTTTTTGTTTTTTCCTCGCTTATTTTTATCTTTACTTGTTCCAGACATTCATTGTATTTTTTTACATTTTCATCTAAAATATCTTCATTTTTGCCTATTAGAACCATAACGTTTAATCATTATCTTTATAAAATGTTAACTGATAAAATCGAGTTCTCCTTAATCTGATGATGGACAAAATAATTGAAGACTTTGAAGACGGTCACGTACGAAATGGACAATATTTTCTTCCATGTCGGCAGTGATGACCATTATGTGTCTTTTGCAAGTACAGAATATAATCATCAAAGCATGCTCAGCCAATCGGACCTAATTGGCAGATAGTTAATTGTGAGGATCAATCCCAAAAGCGGAGATTATCGATGGTAGCTTCAGAATGCAGAGTAGCAGGAATAATCTTTTACCCTTTTCGTCGTCTAAGGAATCCGTCCGAAGTTACAGCTAGAACGGAACTTTTCATCCTTTTGACTTTAGTGATTATGTACCCTCCTGGCCGTGTTCTTGGTCTTCGTTATTGCGCAAGGGAAGGTCTGGTCGTAATTAGAGGCTTCGGGGGCTAGTGCGTTTGGCTGTTCCTAGGTCCCATTTTAAGCAGAGATGATAATTCTTCGGATACAGCGCTGAAATTGTTCAACTCTGGCGTCGGTATTGATGGACCAAGGGGCACCTAAACCCATACGAAACTCCCTGTCTGGATAGATTGAATTTACGCGGATTTTGTTGAAATATAACATAACAAACAAAACAGTTTTATTTGTCACAAATTTCTGAGCAAATTGTCAAAAAGAAAAAGATATACAGGATGCGGTAGAACCAATCCAGCAGTTTTGAGGTGTTATGAAAAATTAAGGTAGGTGTCTAAAGATAAAATGTTTTTATTTTCGAATTTGGCACAAAATTTTTTTATATTCAATGATTTTCAAGCTCTAAAAGTAATATGCCCGAAATGGTCGTCGTTAGTAGTTAGTAGATCGAGACGATTTCAGAAGTTTTGTACAAATCGTTGACACGTATCGCAAAGTATGGCGTTACTTTCTTCAATAATCTGCTCTCTTATCTCTAGTAGGGTCTGTGTGCTTTTGTGTTGCTTTTTTACTTCGGACATCCCCAAAGAAGAAAAACGTAGTTGCTCAAACCCCGAAGTGCGCCGGTAACTTCACATCACTTCTCAGAGAGACTAGGAGTCGAGGAAAGGTTTCTTCCAAAAACATTATACTGTTGGACCCACAACTGCCTAGATCTTCCTTCTTCAACAATCTCTTGCATCCTGTGCTGCAGAAAATTTCCCAACCTGGACATCGTTCGAGAATTATTTTTACTCCAGTAGCAGAAATTGCATCAGCTTATAGCTCCGCTGAGATGCAAACAGTATTTAACTTAATTTGACGATTCATCATGTGCACCGCACCTTAATCGGGTGCCCAAGACGACTGCGAGATACTTGACCTCCGAGGGCCAGGGAACGATTCCCTCCAGGACGATCAACTCGGCTGGTGCTTTATGTGATGTCCACCTTCCCGTTCTCAAGAAGAACACCGTCTGGGTGGATGGCGGTTCTCCATGTCTCGTAGCACGTGCCCAGGTGGTCAAGTGAATCTGTTGGGTTTCAATGATTTTTGGGTTTCTAGAACGGGGAGGATGTAAACGTCGCCCGCGTTCATCGCTAGGTTGACGTACGGCGTAGTGGGAAATATCGCTGGGGAAGATGTTGAAGAGAAGTGCAGAAAGAACTGAATTTTAAGGGATTGCAGAGAAAGGAACTGATGAAGATAACCTATGACCGAATGCATCCTTTAGAGTAGACTTTCGTGCCAAACCTTGTTAAATACTTTGAACAAGTCAAGAGAAACAGCGCCCGTGAACTGATAGTTCTTGAATCAGATCTTGAAGTGTTCGACGATTCTGAGAATGTAGACTAAAGTATTCAGACCTCGTCACGTAGATTATGAAAACCATCGTACGGGCTATGAAAATCGAATCACACGCGACAAAGGTTTTAAACGTTAGGTCATGAGGGTAGCACGAATTGCAAGATGTTTTAATGACATTTTATGGAGGAACAAGTAAATAAGCACAAATGCTAAGAGCAAAAACTTACAAACGAAGAAGAACATTACTAGGGCAACGAATAACTGAAGAAAATGCTTGACGTCTACATTCGACGAGGAATAAAGCGCACACACAAGAATTCATGTCGAGAGAATCCATTACGAGAAATGGGCGTTTGCAAGATTTGGAATTGTATTTTAGACAGGGTCCTTTCGTGAATTTTATGTCCTTCTATTGCTTCTTCAATCTCAAAAATGAATTTTCTCCATTTACCTCAGAATAGACGTTTCCAGTTAGTTCGAACTCCCTCGACGTAAATTTTAAATATACCATCGTCCACGTGACGGCGTAAACGCTAACCGGATTACGCGAGAAAAAGCGATACCGATATAATTTTATTTATGGAAGATGAGGTGTAGGTAAATGTTGTCGTCTGCTTCATTCGAAGTTTTCCCGTACACGCTTCCTCGTACCTATCTCCGCCGATAAATATATTCATCGACGTCGTGTTCCTTCCACGTTTTATTCGCTTCGGAAAATTCGATTATTGCGGAGGCGAGCAGCGAGCGCAACCACGAAGCAAGGAAATTCGAAGTCGGTTTCCCGTAGTCTACCTTTCGCGAAAACCGTAACGATTCTAAGAACGCGAAAGAATGGGGAATATACGCGAAAAGTCGCATATTGTGATGGATGTATACGTACCGACTTGCAAAATGGGTCGATTTGCGCGGTTTGAATTTGATTTTATTTAGATACACTTGAAATTTATCCCTGGAGGAATTTTACTTGTATAAATTTCGGTACTTTCTAGCAAAACTGATCTCTATGTATGATGACTCGAGTAAGATAATCATTCGTTGCCCCATCGCCATCGGCATGCGGTTTCTTCAATATTTGTGATACCGAAAAAGAAGTAATAAAGGGATAGGTTCTACGTAATTGCCGGCCCCATTATATATATTCTGACGTAAAATAACTTCGAAATTCGAGCATGAATTTTTCGTCGAATGACCAAAATTCCGTTAAAAATCGAGATTTTCGTTTTCTGCCAAATTTCAAATCGCTGTCACTACTTTATTTATAATTACATGGCAATCAACTGGATCTTCCTAGAAGCACATTTTGTCTAAGAATGAAATGGAATAACAACGAAGGCGCTATCTCTAATAGCTTTTGCACTAGAATCAAATTATGGTAATTGTCGATAAGATATTTTTTCAAACTTCAAAGTACCATATCTGCGAAACGGTAATAATTAGGGATCCCCGGTTTATTTCATTTTAATCAGCTCCTCCAGTACTTTAAGGCTAGCGAGATTAAACTTGCTAGTGCTAACTGTGATCTTTGAAAATTCCATCACTTTCTTGGGAAATAGTTGATATAGTAATTTTCTAGTCATTAAAGAGTATTACGAGGGTTAGCTAGAAATATTCGAATTAAACAATATATAAACTAAAACAATGTTTAAATGCTTACAGGAAAGCTTTTCAAGATATGGGAATCCGTAAACCGTTAGGTCTGATAATTTGCTAACCAATACAAATGCAAGTACCCCGCAGACAAATGGATAAACAGAAAACGCGGTTGATTCATGAAGAAGATTTTAAAGAAATGCGAGGACACGAATTGCTAGTTTACCTAAATACTATTTTGACACGTGGAGCATTACTAGCTCAGCTGCCCAGGGGCAAAAGCTACGAGATAATAAACTAATCCAACATACAACCACAACCAAACACACTGAATTGCACCCAATTAGGGTAAAATAGAAAGAGATAAAGAAAAGCAAAAGAAAACTATAATATTAGACGCAAAAGCAAGAATTTAGAAGTATCAGAAGAGAACATAAGAGTATGGATAGCGACAGAGAACAAGGATGTAACAGCAGCACAGAAAAGAGAAAAAAGCAATGTTCAAACCGATTCCGGAACTTTAATCAGGTCACACAGAACCAGTAGGAGAAGAATAAGAACGATTAGAAACAAAAGGAGAAGTATCTGATTCTTCTTTTGTTTCTAATCGATTTCTAATCGATAATCAAAGGAAATTTATTGGAGAACAGGGAAAGTATGGAATTGAAAAACTAAAGTTTAAATCAATATATTTTATTTGATATTTTAGCTTTATACTTGATAAGTTGTTGTGAGGTTGCTAGCAAAGTAGAGAATTTGAGCTGAGATTCATACTGAACAATGAACAATGTCTTTCTAGTTTGATATCTGTTTATTTATTTCTTCGTAGTGGAAACCTCAAGTAATTTCTCACTGCGGCTCCTATGGTCCAACAAGGAATGTTTGATGGGCAATTTGTCAGCTCTTCAGAACTAAAAATATTAAGAAACTGGCATTTCAGATGTGAACTACTGTCGATTTAGTCATTAAGTTAATTCTATCATGATTTCCTATTTCCTAATCTTTCTTATAATGTTAGCAATTTCAGAACGGGTTTAAATATATGAAGAAGTCGAGGGTAGTGCACCGAAAGGCTTAATCCACTAGCTAAAATTTTGAGTTGTTCAAAGTCTCCAAATTTAAAATTTTTATTGCAGCACTCGGTTGAATCTGGTAATCTTCAGGCAATTTCTCAGTCAATCGCCACGACGAAAGGAGTGCAAGAAAATCACGAGAAAAAGCAAAAGATAAAATATTAAAACGTTAGAAAGGACGTTAGGTTTCTATCTCTGAGGAGGTGTGAGGCCAAATTGGAACAAAGTTTTAGTTGTAGCTTCTAGGAGAATTGTTTCAGTATTTTCAAAATTAAGTTTTATAGAAATTAATAAAATGCTTTGATTGGAAAACCGGTGGTCTAGCAAAATTTCAAATACAATGACTTGTTAATCAGTAACTTCTTGAGATGTAAGATGTGAATAAAATATTTTGAAATTTGATGCGTCTTCCTGATCCACTACTTGGATCACCAATATAACTTCGACTGAAAGAAACCAAATTGAATTCAAATGAATGGAGTTCGAATAAATCGTCTTTGACTCTACGCCATCCATATGGATAACTCAAAATGCGTATTTCGATAAATGTGTTATCTCCAGTAGAGAAATAGAAGAAATGCGTGAGAATGGCAAGATAGTTGCTGAAATACGTATTTTTGAGTTATAGATATGATGACTACTTATAAGAAAGGTCTTTTTCAATCTAACAGTTAAATTTAAGTGTTCGATTCCCAAAAATACTGGATTACAAACAATAGGCTAGAACAAACTTTTGGCTTTCAAATATCTCAAGTTTTCGATTAAAAATGTTCTTTGTTTCAATTCTGGAAATAATAATAATAAATATAAATTAAATTTTCCCATTTTGTTATGTATTTAATTTAGTAGCAACGTACTCATTGTAAACTTTAACCTTTGTGACATTCACAATAAGACGTCGTAGAAACACAAACCGATGATAATCCCGCCCTTAAGCGAAAGCCGTCACAGTTACAGAGCTCAAAAGAGACGTGTTTCAGCGAATTGAAAGCCGCCGCGTCGCATCTTCCGTTGCCGCAGGAAACTTAACTGCTTGCCCACATCTATCGTAAACTGCAACAAACAATACACATTTTAGTTAGTTTATTTTGCTAGCCCGGCTCCAGCGTAGATCCGCGAGAAATTAAATTAAATCACGTTGGAGAACGACAGGTCAAAATTGAATGCGGGTTTATGTGCCTGTAAACATACAGTCTAATCGTCTTAGAGGCAGAACCTTTAACTTGTAGTGCGAAATTGATTATAATGGAAAACCCAACATCGTTATGGGATCTTTTCTGTTGATGCAACCCGTGACTCAGAATCAAAATTGTTTGTTTTAAATGTAGGCGTCGAGTGTAGTTATAATGGTTAGGAAAAAAATTGTTAGTTGGTAACTCTGACCAGAAACTATACTTAACCAGGAAGCTGCTAAAATTTCAACTCTGAATATGAAAATTGAAGTCTTTAGAAATAAGTAATCCTGATAGAAAGATCTATGATGAAAGCAGGGAAAGTTCAAATGACCATTTGGACCAAACGAATTTGTTTCCATCTATCCATAATACAAGCAATTTTTGGTTCAGTAATAGAGGTAAATGCTCAAAATTGAAGAGTGTGTGATCTACAGAGTATATATATACTAAATTTCGGGCTTTTGATGGAGTAATAAAGATTGGTAGTCTTCAACATTGGCTAAGTTAAATTGAAGTCTTTAGAAATAAGTAATCCTGATAAAAAGATCTACGAAGAAAGGAGGGAAAATTCAAATGACCATTTGGACAAAACGAAATTGTCTCCATCTATCCTTAATACAAGCAATTTTCGGTTCAGTAATAGGGATAAATGCTCAGAATGGAAGAGTGTGTGATCTACAGAGGATATACACTAAATTTCGGGTTTTTGATGGAGTAAGAAAGATTGATAGTCTTCAATATTGGCTAAGTTAAATCGAAGCCTTTAGAAATAAGTAATCCTGATAGAAAGATCTATGATGAAAGCAGGGAAAGTTCAAATGACCATTTGAACCAAACGAATTTGTCTCCATCTATCCATAATACAAGCAAGTTTTGGTTCAGTAATAGAGGTAAATGCTCAAAATTGAAGAGTGTGTGATCTACAGAAGGTATACACTAAATTTCGGGTTTTTGATGGAGTAATAAAGATTGGTAGTCTTCAACATTGGCTAAGTTTCTTCGCTTACCAATTTGCAGAAGTAACTAAACGTATATGGCAAGGGGAGCAAATGCGAAGTTTGTAGGGCTCGAACCTACATGTGGCATTTATTATGAAACTGTAAGGATTGAGGTGAGTAACCTGCTGAAGGAGCAGCATGATAAATAATGGAGGATTGGATTGGAACGTAGGTAGTCGCACATATTCCTTGCGGAACCCTCAAATAACAAAACCCGACAATTGCTGCAGAAGGGCAGGAACCAAGTCAGGTTTAACAAATATTTCCGTATCATATAAATAGTGGGATATCGTACCTATGGGACTTGTTGTGAGGAAGAAGAAACTTTCCATGTCCACTATGAACGCCAGTAGCTGAGTAGTGTTTGACTTAAACACTTCGTATATCGATCCTTGAAGCCAGACAAGGTTAAAAGCATTCTCATTAGCAAGGTAGTTTGGTTTCATAAAGGGCAGTACTTGAGAGAATAGATATCTAGGGGTAATACCTGTTAGAGTAGATATTTGGGGGACACAATAAGCTAAGGGGCTTCAGTATGGTGGGTCATGAACTCCACCCAATAGAATCTGGAACTTTTTGACGTTTGCCGGAGTAGACGAAAATAGTTGATTTCCGGTGAAAAAGTACAAATTTCACCCTCCAAAGATAAATATTATTTCCGTCATCTAGCTTAGCAGTTTGTTAGTTTCATAATTTCTAAAAAGAATAAAACTTTCTTTTTCTCCCAAAGATATCACTTCTATTCCCCCTAATTAAGTCGAATTCGACGTAGTAAAACGTGCTCTTCAAAAACTTGAAACCGCCTCTTACAAGCTCACATTAAGCAAACAAATATGGAAATGTAGGCGAGGATATTTCATAAATGTATAGCCAACAGGGTTATGCTCAGACCATGTCGTATTTAGACGAGGATTAGTCGAAAACGTCCGGAGTATATGCTTTCGAGGAGCGTTCCGACGCGGCGATACTTCGAGTCTTCTGGCGGATATCTGCATTTCACTTTGCAAGTTAATCCATTTCCTCGCTCGCAAACTTCGGTTTAGTCTCGCGAAGTGAAAGAAAATAAATGAAAAAAGTATCTGGCCAGAGTTTATATAGCTCGTGGTACACGAGACGTACCAATTTATTTTGATGCGTGCGTGCTTGAAATTGAATTATCATGGTAATTTTGATCTTAGATATCACAGTTGTGCAATACATTTTAAGGAAATGTAATTAGATTAAGGATGTTCGGTACTTTTTCAAGATCTGGTAAACTTAATTTTTTATTGGTTCCCAAACTAGTTTGAAAATTGTGTATTTGACCTTTAAAAGTAGTGTGTGTAACGATAAAATACTAGTTTTTACAATGTTAAAAGCTTCTACAGCTTTATTATTTTTTTCAATCATAAGTGAAGAATTAGTAAGTTTACGGGCTCGACATTTTGCATACCGTGTATTCGTTACAATAGCTATGTCTCACTTGATTCTTCCATGATTGAAAAAAGATTAAAGCTGTAGTAGCTCTTAACAGTGTAAAAACTAGTATTTTACCGTTACACACACTACTTTTAAAGGTCAAATATACAATTTTCAAAATAGTTTTGCAACCAATAAAAAACTTTAAGTTTAACCGATTTTGAAAAAAAGTACTGAACACCCTTAAGTTAGATGGAAATAATAGTAGTGTAAGTTTTTAGACAGTATGACTGTTACCTTCACTATGGCGTGAATTCGTTATTGAATTCAAAATTGAGATCCATACGCTTGTTAAACCTGTTCCATTTCTTCTTGAGGGTTTATATCGTGCCCACTTCAACATTGCCTCGTTCTGTTCAGGGTTCATGGATTGGTTTCAAAACATTAGATTAAAAGAGTTGTCATAAAGTCTCGAAATGGTGAAATATGTTATCGTTTAAGTTCTGTTGAAATATTGTTCTGATTAGCATTCAAAGGAGTCAGTGATAATATGTCGATTATGTTGCTTTATATAGGTCAGCTCCATACGTTTAGTAAGCCTTTGGCTTTTACGTTCTTCTCCGGTGCTTTCCTAAATCTATCCTAAGACGTATTTATTTCTGCTTCCTTTACACCTTCAAGCTATTCCCTCCTTAGACATCCTTGTTTTTTTTCGTCCACTCCATTCTCCTTTAAGCTTTCCTAGGTTTCTAATTTTGTCTCTTCCTGTTTATTCAGTTATGCTTGCTCCCAAGTATTCTAATTCAGCCACCTCTTCAATGTTGAATTATTTTACTTCTGCTTTGAACTTGGTATATTTGTTCGTTTACCTTTAGTCTATATTTTCTTGCCGCTTCTTTAAGTTGTCCAAATATTTTTTCGAGTACCTTCCTAGATCTTGTATGAGGGCTAATACATCCATAAGAAAGGAATTCAAGGTATCACGTCAGTTGTAGAAGGAATTGTAAAGACTTGTCACTAACAATGGAGTGAAGTAAAAGTGGCACCGACTGTTACCACACTATAACCTTAGTAACTACAAACATTGCAAATCATGATACAAATCTACAGTCAGAATATAAAGGTCTATATCATGACGAACGGCCAATCAGCTGTCAGACCAATTCAGAATGTGCCAATATTATCAAGGACTGTCCTGGTATATAGGGATACGCTGATGTTCTCAGTAGAGCACTATACAGTGAATCTCTGATGAGTACCTGGATACCGATGTGTGCAAAGAAACGAAGGGACCAACTTTCTGGGGAGAGAAGAAACTTATGGCCTATACCTACATATTGAAATTTCTTATCAAACCGTAAGGACTGAGATAATAAATTTGCTTGAACAAGTAGCATGGATAAACACTGAAAGACCGTATTAAGACTGAGGCGGCCTCGCATGTTGATTGCGGAACCTCCAGATGAGAATACACGACAATTGCTTTGGGTGAGCAAGAACCAAATTGGGAACAGAGTGGTCCTGCTGATAGGACGATACCAAGTTTTCCACACCGTAGGAATGGTTGAAGACCCTTCTTGCAGGGTTTGTTGCCAGGAAGAGGAAACTTGGTACCTTCGTGAATGTCATTCACTGAACAGTATTTGTTTTAAATGCTTTGGATCTTGGTTCTTGCAGTAACAAGAAGTAAAAGGGATTTCTAGTAACAAGGTTTTATCGAGGACACCGGCGTGATGACTAGATACCCAAGGGGCAGAATAAGCCAAGGAGCTGCAATGCCGTGAGCGATGAACTACATCCCTAGGGAAACGAATGACTTCTCCTGATACGCTTCTTACGTACTTGGAACTTGGTTTGCGTGTGCAACTCCAAACATGTACGTATTTCGGTGATTATATTCTACTGACAATGGGGAAAAACATTCGGCTAGACGAAAATACTAAGGATAAGAAGATACTTGTCGAAATGGATTTCTGGAATGATCTCTTGAAATGTGATAACACTGGGCATTAGTTTAGTTCCAATGAAATTGTCCTTTAACAGTCAACAAAGTAAACCTTCCTGGTTTCCACTCGAGAAACATCAACATCCAGATTAGAACCAGGAATTAGTATTTAATTTTAGATAATGCCATGTGGTCTCATATTCAATCAATGATACATACATCGCATGGTTAGACATTTGATAGTTAAAGGAGGTTATGAATTTCACATTTATCAAAGCTTTGTTATTTTGAATTTTTGGTTGTTTGTTATCCCGTCTGCATTTAGATGCTTTGTGTCTTCCATTCCAGAAGTGATTACTTATGGAATGGAATTACCTTGGTATCTATGCTATCCACGATGGATGATTATGTTCTGGATTTAAGTGTAACACTTAGTGTATCGGAATTACCTATCTATGGTATTTAGGTTAGCTTAATTTTATCTACTCATCTATTGGTCTCGAACACTCGTAATTATTTCGAAATTACAGGCCTTCGTACCACGATCGGCCATCACCATCGTCTATAATTACCCATCGCGAACTCCAGAAAAACTATTTCGCAATTTCTCCCATTCTTCTCCGATTTTATTTTCTCTTATTTTACGCCGACCGACTCGAAAGCCATTACCTACACGAAGAGTGGCTTTAGCCTTACCGCTCGAGAAAGGAGCGAATCGGTAAAAATAAACCGAGGCGCATTGCCGGTACCGTTTTAATTAAATAACGACGGTTGAATTTTCCGCGAAACGTTCGCCACAATCGAGCCGTGCCGTACACACATACACGTGCTAATTTAAAACAGCGATCGTAGATAGGGCACGGATTCCCGCTACCGGAATATCTTTCGTTCCGAGCCAATTCTGTTTGATAGGCTCGATGACACGAATGGCGGTACTTCTTTTCGAGAGACGCGTTTGGATCGCACCCCTATCTGTCGAATGTTCTTTTTGCTACACGCCTCTCGATCGTCGGAGACGTAGGCAATTAATTTTGGAGGTCTCCTGAAAGTGAATGGCGAGAAGTCGAAAGTGCTCGATTCGAAGACGGTCGGGGAGTACTCTTCGATTTTATCTCCTCGTGGTGCCAGGTTTGATGAAACCGTGAATGAAAATAATTCGGATTGCTTTTCATACTAGACCACTTCTTGCTGATTCTCATTAGTATTGATAAAGCAAATGTTTGGGAAATGACCTTGTGGTTATGGATTTTATCCTTTCCCTTTGAAGAATTTATTCACAACAACAAAGCTTGGGAGCCCTATAGGTTTGTATCTGCGTATAGCTACTTGCATTTCCATTGATTTTAATGTATTTTCTCTCTTTCTTGTAGCTATCAGGGGGTTACGATTTTAATTTTATTTTTATTTTGCATTGGCGGCATTTACTATTTGAAGCTAAACTGTGCGGATCCAAGAGGTAGTGCTTGCATGACTATTAAGGCAAAGACCCTATCATACTAAATTTAACACCATAGTGCAGTATATGTAGTACTAGGTGAAGAAAACCCAACATATGATGCACTTATTAGTTTGGAAGCCGTCGTTAAACATTTCCGTTCTGAATTAGAAATCATGCTGTTAGGTTTAAAGATAGATAATGTTGAAGAATGGGTGCAGTTGTTCAAAGAAGAGGAAGTAGAGATAAAGGCAGAGGTGGAAACAAAAATATCAACATGATATCACGAAGAAGACTAGTCGTAAGAGGAACCGCAGATGGGGGAGGGGGCACGATCACCTGACCACAGACTCGCTAAATACGCTCCGGGAAACGAGTAAGAGCTGAGCGAGAAATACGGAAGTGTTTCGCAATCCCATCAAACGAAACGAATTATGATGACAGCTTGGAGACAAGACGCCAATATTTCTACCCACCACCTCATCATCGGAACGGACTGGTTACAAATATGGAGCAAAAATGGATTTCGTAAACAAGAAAATGAAAATAATGGACGCCGAGAAAGAGCTCTTAAATTTATTCAAAACCCGACGGAGAATCAAACAATCGAAGACATGAATGTATTATGGGAAGAAATGAAGGAACTGGAGATGAGAGAAAAGCACTAGAACAAACATCTAGAAAAGCCGGACGTGGTCTCTACATAATAGCTATTAATAACGGTTTTCCAATAGATTTAATAGATAACATACTTGCCAAAAACAAAGAATACACACACTTTCGATGGTATATCCAAAAATGTGTACTAAACTCGTAAATTATGACTCAATCACACACATCGGCAATACTTCACTCAAAATAAGTGAATTCATTAAAAAAGTTGGAGGTGAAAAAGTATCATTTAAAACTGATTGCTCGTTGAAAAATTATATCAAAAGCAGTAATAGACAAGACAGGCAACGATTCGAAGTCCGGAGTTTATTTATTAACATGTGAGGGTATTAACGTTTACGTCGGTCAAACAGGAAGAACCTTCAAAAATCGCATGAAAGAACACGGCAGAAGCTATAGATCTAAGAAAACATTGTTTTCTAAAAAAATAGTTTCAAGAGCTTGGGGAGAGTTACAAACAAGAGCGTAGCAGCGAGGGGCAAGAGTGGGCATTGCCCACCATAGAAAATTTGATGCCCTACTCAGAAAAATCCTCTGACGTATGTATATATATATATATACGTATTGCACATATATGTATATATATATATATCCTGTATGTATGTATATGTATATATATATATCCTGGGTGACATAGAATAAACTGCAATGGATAGCACCACGCGATAAAGGGCCAAAAAATAATAAGAAAATTCCTATACACTAAACGATCCGAAGTGTATGCTGTAGAAATAAATACTGAAGGGCAATTATGGAACAAAATTGTGGAGTCTGCTGATATATTTCGTAATAATCCGAACATATTTCAAAGATGCCGTCAATCATTAATACGAAGATTGGAAATGTGTATTCAAGAACAAGGTCACCAAATTGAACACCTTATGTAGAGCTAAATACCTTACATTTTTAATGTTGTTTTATTAAACAGAAGCCTTTTCAATTAATAAAAAACAGCATGTAGCTTGAAAACAAAAAACGATCGGATATTAGTGTTTAGGAGTTTTTTCTATTATTTTTGGTCCTCTATAGCGTGGTGCTATGCATTGCAGTTTATTCTACGTCACTCTGTATATATACATATAATCAACTTGCCGGCTGCTTCTCCTGGGAAAAATCCCTTGCTACGCCAAATTATTTTCTACTTTTCCGTTGAAACAGATTAGATTTTTACTAACCATTGTTTAGAAAATAATCATAAATTTAACATTAACTTTAAAATTTTACATGTTTTAACCAAACAATGTTAAGGATTCTAAACTATGCGGATGAGATTATAATAAAACATTAATTTACCTGTATCCTACTATTTATTACGCTATAGAATTTAATTTCCTGTCAATGAAGCAAACGTGGTGTATATTCTAAGGATAAGGTAAGATGTTTGAGGATTTCAATTTCGCCGTCCAGGCGGTATCTCAGAAGTTTTCATCGACAAAAGGTGCGGTGAAACGACAAAATGAGCCAAACACAACATGGAAATTGAGGAGCGGAAAGAGAGAAAAGGTGATACTGGTGGTCTCTTCGTCGAAGCCGACGGATCAAGAAAAAGTTAAAAAGGCGTACACGATGCGATACATAAAAACGCACCAATAGGATCTTATTAATTAGCTAAAGTTGATAATTAAATAACCGGAAGTAAAAGTAGTGGTCAAGCCGCTTTTTGTTTAAAAAAGTAATCAAATACGATCGAACTGTGAAAAAGAAACACAGCAAAAACTGATATATAAAGGAAATAAAATTGCCTTTACCATACCTTTCAGAAATAATACCCGAAATATTACTGGAATTATTAAGGTGTGATGATTATATTCATTTTATATATTTTACCCGCAATCTCCTTATTCTTATTAGCAGAACTGCATTTTTAAGGAACATTTCTTGGACCTTATTCGAAATAAAGTTCTTTTTTTTTTAAATTGTAGATCGTAAACAAAAAATTACAACTGAAATACTGAAATACTCAAAATATTTGTTTGTCTTTATTCATGCTATACCAAACGACTGAAATTTTATGGCTCGTGTATATTAATTTCCTTAATGACTTCCATTGCATTAACTTTGTGGACGGGGTCAAAGATACTTGGCCGAAATCTGAACTAGCCATACAGATACATACTAAAACATATTAAGATTGCCAAAGAACCTATTGAATCTTGTATTTCAACGACTACGACGTAAGAAATTATTAAAATTCAGGTATTCACCTTAATAGAATGTTAAGAAAATACGAACCGTTACATACATACATACATAGTTCGTAAATATCAAGTAAATTTAGGCGCCGGTAAATTGTCATTACCTTTAGAAATCTATCTATTTTGTACAAGAAATATGTAATTATCTATACAAAGTTGGGCGGAAAATTCGGACGTATAACACACATTTACGATGCAAACTAGCCTATTTAGTTTCCCAAATTTGCTTCCAATTTCACCGGCGCCTATCCGTACCAAATGTTTGTCTTCCACGTAATATTATTGTACTGCGGTCCATCTACAACGCGAATGACATTCCGAACCAGTCATCGTTGAGGAACAATGTCCTAGCGAGAAGGACGCAGGACGAAGGACGTAACTTTCCCGGTCCCGGTATTTTGTCCACTTCGCCGCAAGCTATGTGTACCGGTTACCGCTACGCTAATCGATTTATTCCCGCTACAAGGCCCGACGTCCTTCTCCGAGTAGTAGGTACATACTTGA
This sequence comes from Chrysina gloriosa, assembly GCA_038088585.1. Classification (NCBI taxonomy): domain Eukaryota; kingdom Metazoa; phylum Arthropoda; class Insecta; order Coleoptera; family Scarabaeidae; genus Chrysina; species Chrysina gloriosa. The sequence goes on along the minus strand of CM076093.1, from coordinate 18,724,628 downwards.
TTTCGTATCCTGTACGGATTCGGGTTTTTTGGGTTGGAAATGCGTTTTGATTGGTTTCGTTCCTTCGCTCTATTTAGAAATAGAATCAGGTTATTGTAGGAACATCGTTCGGGTTGGACATCTCTTCATATTTGATGTACACTGTGCGCATTGCCAGATTCTTATGGAAAACTGATTGAAGTGATTGTTTGTAGTCAAATCTTCGTTTTGTACGTATGTACCTATATACACCCTCTGTCCCAAAAGTAACCGCAATGCGTCTATAAATCAGAAACCAGTGGCGTCATCTCTTGATAGTTGATTGATTATTGTAGTGGGACTCTTCCTTACCAACCTGACAAATTTTCATGACATTTGGTGCATAGTCAGCTGATACATCACGCATCCTGTGAGAGTGTTTTTCGTAAACGGTCAGAAAATGAGTCACGAACAACGAGTCAATATTAAGTTTTGTTTTAAACTTGGAAAAACTGCAACCGAGACGTATGAAATGCTGCAAATTGTTTATGGCGACGATTGTTTGTCGAAGAGGCAAGTGTTCGAGTGGCATCGACGATTTCGTAAAGGCAGAGAAGATGTTAACGATGACGAAAGAGCCGGTCGTCCTTCGACAACTTTGGCCGAGGCAAATGTGGAAAAAGTGCGCGAATTTGTGAAAATTTCGAAGAAATCGTCAGTGAGATTTATGGAAATGGAGCTTGGCATCCCTAAAACAACTATTCAGCGCATTTTGACTGAAACCCTTGGTTTGAAGAAAGTCAATTCGAAGTTTGTTCCGCACAAATTGACCGACGACCAAAAAACGCTTCGAATCGAACACTCCAAAGACATTATTGCACGAGCCCGTGCAGATGAAAACTTCTTGAAAACGATTGTGACTGGTGACGAGACGTGGTGCTTTCAATACGAACCAGAAAGCAAACGTCAAAGCGCAGAGTGGAGGTCACCAGAAGAAGGAAATCCGAAAAAATCACGAATGGAGAAGTCGAAAATCAAGTCAATGCTGATTTCATTCTACGATTCGAAGGGAATTATCCATAAGGAGTTCGTTCCATACGGCTCAACGGTTAATGATGCATATTACCTCGATGTTATGAGGCGTTTGCTGGGTCGCATTCGTCGTGTTCGGCCCGAATATCGCGAGCCAGGCAGCTGGAGATTACTGCACGATAACACACCGTGTCATCGAGCAACGATTGTCACCGATTTTTGGCGCAAAATGAAATATATTCGATACAGCACCCACCGTATTCGCCTGATCTGTCCCCATGCGATTATTTCCTGTTCCCTCGTCTTCATTTGAAGCAGAAAGGAGTTCGTTATGCATCCGTAGACGCCATTCAAAGATCGACGACCGGCATCCTAAAGGCCATCCCAGAGATCGACATGAAAAAGTCGTTTGAAGCACTCGTTGACCGTGCAAATCGATGTATTGTAGCACATGGAGAATATTTCGAATAAATACAACGATTTTTGTGGACATAACATACATAGCGTGCTTTATTTCGAACTATTGCGGTTACTTTTGGGACAGAGGGCGTATGTATGTACAGTGGGTGTCAGTTAAAATCGTACATACAAATTTTAAATTGAAAAATAAAAATACAATGAGTATTCAGTACTTTGTAGCATATCATTGTGCTTGTCCAATAGCTTGTAGCCGTTTAGCTACTGATTTTACTAAGGTAGAACAAAATTCTTGTAAAATTTTCGTGTACTCTTCCTGTATAGTTCGTCGAAGATCATTTTTATTTGAAATGGGGTGTTCTTAACCTATTTGATTTACTTCAACTCTTGGCAATACCCTTCATGACCCTAACATGGTCTTCTGATGTTGGGATTTGCTTGGATGCGAGGATGTAGTGTGTTCTAAAACTCCGATCCACGCTTCTGGCAGTTCCTTGAATAACATATCGAAATTAAATAGTAAGTCACGGGGAACTCACTAAGAAGTTTCTATCATTGACGCTAGTCTTGAAAATACATATTTTCTCTGTTTTCTTTTCCGCTGAAAATTACAAATTAGGTAATAAAACGAGAAGGTGCCAGTTTTCCCTGTTATTTTCCAACTTTTCCATCGTTATATCGTGTATATATATTTTTCGAAAAATAATGCTGAAACATTAAGACGAACCGTATTAAAACATTACATCAAGAATTAATTAAAAATTAAAATTTTCGTGCTCCAGAGGAGCATTCCCTAATTAACTCTTTGTAACTTTCAACTCGAAACATATAAAATTGTAAAGGCTATCTTGGGGCGATGATGTTGTGACGGGAAATAAAAACAAAAGCAAAACCTTCAAGTTTTAAAATCACCCGCTACCATCCGATGCAGATGTTTCTGTGTCGACACGAAAAGAAGGGCAGAAACAAACTTTTCTTCGACCCGTGGACTATGAAAAATTTACGGACGAGATGCCGGTCTTAATTTTTAAGAACGACGTCAACTTTTCGCCCCGATGACGTCGAAAGACATCCGATAATAAAAAGCCGATAAAAAGTTACGGGCGAAATTATTTCCTACACTCCTCACATTAGCATACGTTTGCCTCGTTTTTATTTAATTCATTCGGAGATATAGCCTCGTTTTGTTGACTCGTTTCGATTACTTACCGCTTTTAAAATATTCCAACTTACTTCATCGTTTCAGGTTTACGTTCCCGAAATAAGAGTATTATTTTCTTCGAAACGAGTTATTAAGTGTTTTTGTAATTTCGGTACGTTTAATTTATATGAAAATCGTATTATTATTTAATTATATAGTCACGTCTATCTTACTCGTATTTAGGTGAAGGTCGACGAAATCGAATTCAATTAGATTTGTTAAAAGTGCCACGCCTTCGGGTTCACAAACGAGACATTAATCTTTCCCTAAAAAGGATAACATTGTAAATGGATTGGGAGATCAATTAGTATGTCATTAGTAGCCGTGCAACATGCGAATTGTTCATAGAAATCGCCTAAAGGGGCCATTGATGACAATTTGATGGCATTATAAACGAGCTAGTTCATATTTATGTAGTCATGAAAGAGAAAGTGCTTAGAAATGGCTAAATACAAAATTCATAATGTATTAAAAAATAAGTCCAAGAAAGACATAAATATCTTCGATAGACCAGTTAAAAATAGTCGCATCGGTATTATTTTTTGGTATTTGGTTCATCTGTTGAACAATAACTAACCAAAGGAAGTTTAAGAAAGCTTCTCACTAGGAACGCGATGGTTTATGGAGTAATACAAGCCCGTGCAGCTACCCAAACAAAGTCTCTGATTCTTTGTCTGATAGGTGTGCACGCTTGTATCACCCATAAACAATCCGCTAACTAGTTAAGGCACGGGAAACTTCAATTCAAAAAGTTCGTTTTTCCTTACGAAGTCGAAAATTTGCATGTTTATAATTATGCAAAATATTTTCTATTAGTTTATAAAAACACTCGCCCTCTGATACCATTTCAAATGGTACGATTCTATCCTCAAATTTGAAGTACGGTATTGTATACGACGAATCTAAAGTGATTGCATAGATTCGTTAACGTTGAGTGATTCTAGAATAGTTATGGGATCTGGGTAGCATTCCTACTTGAAGAAATGTTATTCTTAGGTCTCGAGGTTCTCAAGAAACCAATTTTATAAAGACAAATTTACGCAGAAAACTTGATTCCAAATGCATAGTTTAATTCTGTGCAAAGCTTGTTCTCTGATACTTTGGAACATTAATTAAAGATTGCCATCCGATAAGATTAGCGCCGCATATGATTTCAACGCCTTTCAAGGGGTTCGAAGTTAGAAGTACGGAAGCTACTCAGAGGTGATAGTAGTCTGGTTCAGACACGGATCAAAGCTGCATACAGAAACTGGAATGGGGTTGTTCGAGGCGGGACCAGGGATGGGCATAAGCATGGATCTGGAAGCTCATGCGACAAACGTGTGCAAACTGTAATACCTACAGGAATGTGTTAGAGGCAAAGGAGTGCATTTTTGCCAAATAGTAGTAGAGTGGGTGCGGGGACCTTTGGCCATATAAGAAACGAAGAGTCAAACCTTCTTGAAGCTGAAAAGATAGGACTCCTACAGTTTTAACAAACAATAAGGACTGCGATGAGGAATTTGCTAAAGGAGTAGCATGTAAATCACTGGAGAGAAGCCTGGGTTAAGATGTAAGTACTGTCGGTTCATTGCTAAATGTTCAGAAAAGAGCAGTTGCTGCAAATGAGCGGGGACAAACCTGAAAAGGCAGTTGACTGCCGACTTAGCAAATAGCTCCATAGGGTTTGTGAAAGAGCCTATCTGTAGAATTTGTTGTGAGGAAGAGATATGTCGAGGATATGGACCTAATAGAGTAGACTAATTCAAAGGGGAGGGGAAAAGTAAGCCGTTGAGCTAAGAACTGCGTCCTTAACGGAAGAATGAAGATGGCTGCGCTTGGACAATTTTCCAAATTTTTTAGGCTTTTTAGATACGAATGTATTATCAATTTCTTGTACAGTTCTTAGTTATAATATAGAATTGGTCGTATTTAGTATTTACTAGAGATGGGACATTCGAATCCGTGAATCCTCGAATCCATCGAATCCTGAAAAGATTCGAGATTCGAAAACTCGAATCTTCGCACGATTTTCGTAATTCGAATCTTTCGAATCCAAAAAAATAATAATAATAATGATGACTCATGTAATCACGACACATATGAATCACTGACTAGAAAGATCTCGACGATTCTCTTCGGTTCTCGTTCTTTCAGCCACAAAGTATTTATAAGCTGGCATGCTTTCCTAATGTTTGTGGTATTTTTAATAAATAAATATCTTTATTCCTGAGACCAGAAAAGGTATGGAACATGTCAAATACAGACAGCAAATAATATAACTAATCTAATTACAAAAATTATGAAAACTTATTAACTTATGTACATTTAGTTCTAATAACTAGCTAAGACTATATCATGTTAAGTCAGTTCAGTCAAGTTTTATATTTTAAATACCATATATGCTACACTAATACCATCTATCGCTCTTTATGTGATTCTAATTAACATCCTGCGCTCTCTCGTAAATTCTAGCAACTATCTCGTCTCTCTGTCCTTTCTTATTATTGTAATTATATGATGGATTCAAGAGATTCGAGATTCGAAGGATTCGAGAGATTCGAGAATCCTTTAGGATTCGGATTCGGATTCGGATTCGAGAAAATTTGGATTCGTCCCATCTCTAGTATTTACAGTGTTTCGTGAAACTTATCCTGTTATTGTCTTCACCCTCCATACTTATCGAGAAGTTTAAGCGAGTTTTCCCTCGCAAAATTCACGCCAAAGTTTTAGAGGTTGATTCAAACTCCGACCGTACGATGTGTGATTGAGTAGTCCGTTACCTTATATATATATATATATATATATATATATATATATACATACCATATACATATAATCAGCAGGTCCACTACCCCCCTCTAGAAAAGATTCCTAGCTACGCCTATGCCATTCTGTGCCTTTTATAATTCTAACGGTAACGGTAATGTAGTCCCAAATTACAAAATGGGCGATCCATCACTTAAAAAATTGATTTCAATGAGATTGTGTTTAGAATTATATACCCCAATAAGCCAAAATTATCCTACCAAAAAGTTTGGGAATTACCGTGTCAAATAGTAAAATATGATGTGAAGTAAAATCATTTTAGATTCTTTCTTTCCAAGTATGAATCAATGAATGGATAAGCGCTGACAGCTTGAGGAATCGGTAGTCTTCAAAAGTCTAGACGTCTTTCTTCAAATATATTGTACATTTTCAGTGGTTCCCAAAATGAGAGTTCGAATATGGCTCCCGTCAAATTTGGTTTTATTTATAATGGTCGTAGATATATGTGGGTAACTATGTACATATAAACGGATTAAGCAACTGCTAAATAGACATTTTCCTCTATTCCACGTACACTAGCACTTCTCGAAATATGGCGTTGAAAAATTAAAGACATATTTCAGCAAGTATCTATCCCTTTGGTTCTCAAAATGTGATGAATAAAGCTAGAAAATTGACCTTTCGTATTTCACGAGATCGTCGGGGAGCGACTGCGACGCGAGCCTTTATTCTCTCCCAAACCCTACTATCTGGGAGAGATTATGTCCTCATCTTTGCTTTTTATTTCACAATTCTATTTACTTATCCCAGTCCTCCCCGTATCCTAAACGCTTGCCAACACGTTCGAACGGCGGTGTAAGCTTATGGTTAACATCCTCAAAAGATGTTGTTAAGTACATATATGACCAAGCAAGTGCAGAGTTTATTAAACTACTTTAGTTAGTTTCTTATTACTTAAGTAACTATATGTGTACGATTTCTCTCCATTACTTTTTGTTTCTCGCTATTTTCCAGGCTTTTCTATAGGTACAGTTTTTCTTTTTCAATATCTCCTCCATGTTTCCCTCGGTCTTCCTCTGTGCCTCTTCTTCTTTACCCTTGCTTCCGAAATAATTTTTACTGGTCTTTGTTTATCCATTTTTGTCATGTGTCCCCACCATGCCAGTTGTTTCTTTTCGATGTAATCATGTATTGGGTTTATTTTCAAGTCTTTTCTAATTTTTTCATTTTTGATTTTGTCTCTCAATGTCACTCCTCTTGTCCTCCCTAGAAATCACATTTCGGCTGCTTGTATTCTTCCCTTGCCTCTCTTCCCTATGTTCCACGATTCATAACCATATGTTAGTACTGGTCTATATATTGTTTTAGAAACGTTCATCTTTGTTTCCCTCGGTATTTCTTTTCTTTTCAGTAAATTTCCGATGATTCAGAAAAATAGTTTGTTTGTGCTGTTGATACGCTCCGTTATGTTTATTTCAAAACTTCCTTTTCGTCTCTCCTAGATATTTGAACTCCTTCACTCTTCCAATTTCTTTACCATATTTTTTATTAACATCTCCTTCTTCTCTCCTATTTCCATTATCTCGGTTTCCTCTAGGTTCATTGACATTTCATATTGTTTTAATGTATCTTTCCATATATTCATGTCATTTTGTAGGTTTCTTCCGTTTCCTGCCAAAATCACTATATCGTCGGTATACGCACATTATAATATTTTGATGGGTATCATTTCTCTATATCCCTTGTGACATTTCGTCCATGAAGACTAGAAATAGTGACGGGCTCATTACTCCTCCTTGTCCTACTCCTTCATTTGTTGCGAACATTTCAGATTGTTGGTTTCTAGTTATCACACAGTTTACCTTACCTCGTACAAACTCTTCGTTGCTGCTATTAATAGTCCTCCTGAACTGAACTGCTAGATATTGTGTGGTCATGTTTTCATAAGATTTGGGAAGCGTTACCTCAATTCATTTCAATGGAAGTAAGGTCTAAAATAAAAAAGAAATGGTTACAGAAGATTATCTAAGCTTTTAAATACTTGTCAGTAATTGTCAAACTGGGTGCGATTTTGGACTCCCTGTATGCGCTTTCACCGATTTTTATTGTACATCCCATTGATTTTAATGGACATCACACTTTCATGTTCTTCTTTGTAAAAAGGTATCATGGTGCACGGTACCTTTAGGAGTAGTGCAGCTTAATAACTCCTTGTTCTTCTTTCACATTATTTTTCTGCCCGTCCAGGGCGTGAAGATGAAAGTTTGATTTCCGCTAAGAATCAATCTGGTTCCACTAAATTCTTAACCTTGGAGATCCGATCATCCGAGCATACTGTTTCCCGAAAAATACAGGCTTTTTCGCCCAAAAGATAACAAAAATTTCCTGTTTTGGTAGCAAATATTTAAATCAAAATTGGCGCTGATTTATTTTTAAGGAAAACGATAAAGAGCATCGTGTTCTATCTCCTATGTAGAACTGTGAAGTTAAATTCTCAATTTCGATCGCTTTAACCACGACTTCGATCAGAAATAGATGTTCTGACTTCCTATCGATGTATATCGCCTCGTTCCGAAAATACCGATCGGAAACAAGCGTCAAGCGCAACGAAGGAACGAGCAAAACGTCTTAACAGGAGCACGAAACGATCGTATTTATACAGGTAGGCGATATTATGCGGGTGTGACGTATTATTTTAATAACCTCGTCGCTCCGTGCGTTCATTCACTAGCGTCTCCGGACGCGATTTACGCCGCGGTAAATTAAACGTTCGCCGAGCGGGAAAGGAAGTTTATTCGACGGCCGTAAACCATTGTTTCTCGAGGACACAATTAAATTTCGCGTCGCAATTCGAATAATTCGTTCGCGTTATTATTAGGCGTCGAATTCGCGAGCCCGTCGCGAAGGAGACGGCAGCGAACAAAAGGATTTTCTTCGCGTAATAGGACGACGCTGCGTACACCCGGAGAAAAGGACGGGGGACGCGATACGAATTTCAAAGCGTGGAGGGCCGATTTATTCGTTTCATTACGCCTTGAAGCTTTATTTTCTTAGATCGTTTTATGTTTAGCGGCTCTACTAAGCATTATAATGACCTCTTCTCATCGAAACTAAAATGGATCTTAGGGTAATGCCGTCGGTTACTTTTGGCATTCATTAGATTTCTTAAGTGAATATCGTGCCACTACTTTCTTAAGAATAGGAAATAGAGTCTCGGGCGAACTCACTTTGGATTTGACTGGAACAGAATTGACAATCTAGCACAATTGAAAAGTTGATCATTTCGAACCATAATTGTATTTTGATAGCATTAATCCTGTGTGGAGCTATGGTGCAGCAAAAATAGACAAGGAAATGCTTGGAGTATATCTTAGTTTCATACTTGTATCATACAATTTGATATCTGTCTTCTTGTAAATGCTTTGGGACTCCAAACCAGTTTTTAAGTAATTGAGCAACGCAACATCTTGGGTTTAATAGGATTGGGACGATACGAGGAAACATGGTGCTTGAGAAACGTTCTATGGAGATTTATCGTCACTACTTGTTTTGGTACGTCTATTGTCGCAAAGGAGTTTGATGAGAAAAACACACTGAACTTCGATTAATGGGAAGGTTTTTCATCTATCAAGAATGAAATCTAATTATACTACAGAAAGCTAACCTATTAGAAATAGGAAACCACGAGAAATTTGCTGGAAGAAACTTGCACTTGCAGTTAGGTTTATTATCACTAATTGTTTTGGCGTAATAATAATAATAATATTAATAATAATAATATTTATTTGTGCCCAACAGTAACAACCACAACAAACACAGTTCTTAATTTATAGATTACAATGAAGTGTAAATAAAAAGTTATAACAGAGACAAGATAATATACACGTTATATAATACTGTATTAATACGGATTAAACAAGTTCTCTGCAGAAAACGTCCCTATACAGATTATCGGGGTAATGACAGATACGCGTAATTGATGCTAGATGCATTATGTTAGTGTTCATGTTGTATAAATAAAAGGTAAATAAAAGGTATATAAAAAGGAAGACAACAAAGTAATTCTGGACAGTCACTTAAGTTGTGAATAGGTTTGTACATAAAAATTGCACATGTATGTTAGTGTCCCTTAATTTTAATTTTTGAAATGTTGAAAAGGTACCCTCTCATTTTTTTCTATTGGATTTAAATATAACTCACGTAACATTTTACGCCCCTACGACCACGCCTTCGCTAACCGATGGGGCTCTAAATATGGAACTATGCGTTTTTTTCTATGATTTCAATGTTCTGGCACCTGCAATTTTTTTGCTTATTTCTATGATGAAATTAAATTAGATATAATTATCTTTCGAAGGAGCCCGATTTATTGTAAATCGAATAAGATAATACGGGTTAATTAAACGATAAAAACGTTTCGTTTTTATGTAACGAGAAATTTTAAAAATAGCCAGGCAAGGATAGACGAGAAACAAGAAAAGAAACGAAAACAAGACAAAACAAAACAAAAAGCTATAAGGATATTAAATCAATTTGATGCAGGCATCATGTGTACGAGTTGGTGTTGAAAGCTGTATTTGACACTAAAATCTTCCAAGTTGCAGTAAGTGCTGATATACCGCTTTTTAAAAAATTGAGAAATAACTGGAAAAATATTAATTATAACAATATTCAAAGTTGTACCATTCCGAGCCAGCATTTTCAACCTTCACAAATTGTAAACTTGGTCTGCTTCTATTTTTCCGAGCTAGAAAAACCAATTGTAAGAGGTGATTATCGTGAACTAATTGAGCTCTCGATTATATTTTTAGACGAAAATGAGAACAAAAAATTTAAAATAAGGCCTCCTGAGGCTATACATCAAGCACGATGTATAGCGAGCTATTATACGATAACAACGTTTTTATTATTCGATCAGCTAAATTTAACGAGCAAAGAGAACCGAGGTTTGCAAGAAGTTTCTCTATTCGTTACACTGCAACTTTGCCGTAATAGCTGCCTACCAAGACTTGTGTTTTATAAAAGCGCTGAAGAGCTAGGAAAATGTAGACTAAAGCTAGGCGTCCACCTATCCGCATCGTACGTATCGGACGCATCGCATCAAACGCATCGTAGTATTCTTTACATAGGAAGCCATAGAAGTGCGTCCACCTATCCGCATCGTACGGATCGCACGGATCTACCCGTCGGCAATGCCGACGCCGTTGCTCCGAGAGGCAACTTTTGCGATGCGTGCCGATGACTCACTACGAAAGTCCGATAGTTGCGTCGGCAAATCCAATCGCTGCCGATACTGTGAATGAATTGGAAAAAATAATCCGTTTGATGCGATGCGTCCGACACGTACGATGCGGATAGGTGGACGCCTACCTCAAACGGATTATTTCTTTCCAATGCGTTCACAGTATCGACAGCTATTGGATTTGCCGATGCAACTATCGGACTTTCGTAGTGAGTCATCGGTACGCATCGCAAAAGTTGCCTCTCGGAGCAACGGCGTCGGCATTGCCGACGGGCAGATTCGTGCGATCCGTACGATGCGGATAGGTGGACGCCACCTTGTATGAACGCATTGGAAAACTAATCCGTTTGATGCGATGCGTCCGATACGTACAATGCGGATAGGTGGACGCCTAGCTTAAGGCGGTCAACCGTCTCGGATTCTCCGGGACCGTCCCGTAATAGCAGTTGTAATCCCGCATTGCGATAATTAATAAAACAGTCCCGCATCTCCCGCATTTTCCATATTTCCAAGTCTAACCAATGCACCACAAAAAAACAAACGAACGGCGAACGATGGATGGAGGTTTTCGAAAATTTTAAAGAAAATGGAATGCCATTCAAAAATTGGCTGGCCATCGTGGACTACCTTCTTTGTTCCCAGAGACGAACGAGTATTTTTATTAAAGAATGCTTTATGGACATCAGAAAAATCGTTACTTATAGTTAAAACGTTACGTGCAATGCTTGTTGCAAAATTCAACATGGGCAGTTGTGAAAACTTTTATGACATTACTAACCAAAACCCAGAATTAGTAAAAAAATGTTACTCATGTGAGAAAGATGATTTTAAAAATAAATGATAATTACCGTAAGTTGCGCTTGTTTGTTTCCTAATTTAAGTACACTAACACACCCTCAATCCTCCACACTCACACCCCTGCCCTCAAGAATGTATCGCATTGACTTTTCATAAAGTTGGCTGCCTTAATGTAGACAAATTAACTTCAGAAGCAGCTTTTAAGAAATTTTGCCAGCATTTATATTACTTAATTGGGGAAGTCGTCATTTTATCTCTTTTTGATGATATGGTTGAAACAAAAAGGAATAGTGTGGCTAGTTTAACCAAAGAAAGTAAATTTTACGATGCAAAAAGATATGTTCTATCGAAAGAAGAAATGCGTAGCTCATTATTTGGTAGGTTTTTTTCTAACTAATCACTTATTTGAGATGATATTAATTTTCTTTTCCTTTTGGTATGGATAAAAAACTGTATAATTTTGTTAGAATGAAAAGCAATGGTCTATTTTGTCGATTGAAAATAAACAATAAATTTCTCACTGAAAACCCATCAATTTGAAATAGGAGCGAATCCTTTTTAGAAGCTAAATCCAAAATAATTCAGTTGAAAGCAGTTAATGACAGCGCTGCAAGAGGTATTAATCACATGCAACAATTTTATAGACTTTTAACAGCTTAAGAAGAACAAAAGCAATATTTATTGCAATGTGTTTAAGAACACAGAAATCTGTATCCAAATTGTACGAAAAAACAATTTAAAAGGAAATATTTTATTAACTAATATTTTGAACTTATAATACTGATTATTTATATGTCTTCTCGTTATAAAAATAAACAAACAAAAAATTGCAGGTCCAAAAAATTGAGATCATTGGATGAAACGCATAGTTCCATTTTCATAGGGGCGTAAAATTTTATGTGAATTTTATTCAATTAAAATAGAAAAAAATGGGAGGGTACCCCGAAAACTTTAAAACAAAAAAAGCCTTTATAAGGGACACTCTAATCTATGTATGTCCGCAGCATTTCTGCAGGGAAGACATGTCATGCGATAGAAGAAGGTGATTGTGGTCGCAATTTTTTCCGGGTAAATGCCAGTGCCCTTGTAAGTTAAAAACTTCAGAAAGCGACGCTGTATTCTTCCAAAGTACTCCTGATGGCATGTGTAGTATGGGTACCACACAACAGCGGTATACTGCAGTTTACTTCTAGCTTAGCAACAAAAAAGAGCTTTAATAGCAGGTATGCTGGTAAATGCTCTTGTATTACGAATAATGAACCCTAACAGTTTAAACGCGTCACTGCGCACTGATGTTACCTGGTTGTAAAAGTAAAGTCTCTCATCAAAAAGTATTCCAAGGTCTTACACATTGTCGGTTGAAACAAGAGTTCGTTCTAAAACACTATAATCAAAGACTATTCTAGAGATTTTGCGGGTAAACCTGACGACACAACACTTCTGGATATTAAGATATAGGTTGTGATTCGCACACCCCAGTCTTTTGTAATTTCGAGATTTTCTTGCAGGAGTTAGTGTGCCGAAGAAGGAATCAATACTATAGATTATTTTCAAATCGTCTTGCATAGACTAGAAATTGACACGTCAAGACTAGAAGGTCATCAATAAATATTAAAAACAACAGCGGCCCTAAATTAGAGCCGTGTTGAACTCCTGAAGTAGGCTCGTATAACTCCGAGGTAAATCTATTATATGACACATAGTTTACATTGTTGTCACAAACGAATAATAGCATGAGAAGAAGTTAAGACACTATAGCAGTTAGGGTCTAAAATTGGAAATTTCACGAAAAACAAAGAACGGTGATTCACATATACAATGAGATCAACTGAAAGTGTCTGAAGTTGGTAGTAAAAATCCCTAGATTTGTTCTTAACTAGTTCATTTTTACAATCGTGCATTGGCTACACCTCTGCTGTCATTTGTCAATTTACAATTTGCTGTCATTCTTTTGCTTTGTTATTGTATTTTATTTACTTTCTTTGCATTTATTGCTAAATAAATTTTAATTTATAAATCTGAGATAACTTTTCTGTTTGACCCACGTGTAAACATTAAACTTAACCAATACAACCAGAAATTCATGGCGGGCTAAAATGCACAGTGGTGCCAACATAAATTTTGTATAGCCAACTTTAGACACTTTCAGTTGATCACCTAGTAGATATATGCTTCCGTTGGTGCGTAAATCACGACAAACGAGCTTCAAAGTTATCCAGTTATAATCTGTAAGCCCGACGATTCTCCCAATATATCCTATTTTATTCACTTAGCCCAAAAAAGAAACTTTTCTTAAAACTATTAGCTTCCGACTTCGCGCATTCGTCGTCGAAATTTATTTTGCCCATTTCGACCCTTGCTTCGGCTCCGCTGGTCCAACAAATTTATTTTCGTGCGGCGATTTTTTCCGCTTAATCTTAATTCCGGACGATTTCCTCCGTCCGGCCGCCGCGACGTTGGAAATTTCTCAGCGTCACCGCCAGATAGGGCCCGGGTTCCATCGACTTTTTCTCCTTTTCGCCGCTACAGCCGTCTTTTCCGCTTCTTTTCCTTTCAATTTTCCTCGAACGTTTTCTGCCATCACGATCGCGATTCGTTTCGAATTCGCGGTTTGGCGATGACAGTTCGGACGAGGAACGCCAGATTTTCGCGATTGTTTCAGCACTCGCCCTCGCGCCCCCTTCTGCCCCTCTCCCGCGGAGTTCGCGAAATCAAAATCGGAACCGTTATCGTTCCGGCGGAAAAGTTAACAACGTGAAAACGACGCGGGACGGAGCGTGACGGATTTCGACGGAGGAGAAATAAAAAAGAAATTGTTCGCATTTCCAAGAAGAATGAAAAAGAAAGAGGAAGAAATTTTGGCGTCGAGGGTTGATAAGAAAAATCGAAGCCGGCGTGCGTGAAATCGTCGAGTTGTCGATGTCGGTCTTGTTCCGTTCGAAACTTGTTACTGAACGCTTGTTATATGTGTCGTTGGGTTTGATTGATGGCAACCCAGAAATATGAAAATGTGCCTTTGCTGGATGTGTATTCGAGCGGGTTGTTTGCTTATGTTCGATTAAATTTAGCGAAAATTAATATATTATTTTGGCGACACCTCGTCTAAGGAAGAGGTTAATCGTCTTGCCATACACTTTTGGCAATTAAATTCTAAATTATGTCGTTTTGATTCCTCTTCTATCTTTCATTTTAATTTTCGTTTGTCAGTTTTTGAATACGTTCGGGAGCCATTACTTGAAGTGTATGAGAGAAATCCACGAAACAGATTTAAGGGAATAAAATGAGCGGTTTGGATGAAAGATTTATGCGTCGATAATTTCATCATGAGTCGTTGGGACATTTATTCCTTTAAACAATATAATGCCCCTCTAACTGCTTTATCATGATCCGGACTTTAATTTCAGCAAATTTCAGCAAATTTAAGCACAAAAAATTAATTTTAGAAAAGGGCCAGGTATTGTATCAGGATATTCAGGTCGTTTTGCGAGATGCTCGTTCATAGTAAACAATAAGTTATACAGACACAAAATGGTCGCAATTATATATTACATCAATGCTTTCCTACAACTCTGAGGTTATTTTGAGAAATAGGATACTGAAATCTCTGACGTTTACAAAATTGTTAGTGACATTGACTTTGAGAAAAGACCCTTCTAGTGGTAACCTTCTGTACTTGAACTATCACAAATCCAAAAACAAATTGAATGGATTAAACAATCTGGACAGTAGCTTCTCGTAATTTCGCTTGCGTGTAATGTACGAAAAATGACATGTTACCATTCGAGCCATATTCAAGAGACTCTTTCGACATAAAAGCCTGAGCAGTTAAAAATTTTGCCCAAGAATTTTACAATAACAGCTTCAGGGTCAATGTGTGCTTATTAGGTCATCATTACATATACCTACTCACTTGCTGAATTAAGTAGGGGAGACTCGGGCACATTCCGCATTTTTTTTTATTTCGATTTTTCAATAATAAAATTTGGATGTTCTGCAAAAAGAAATGTATGACGTGAAAGGATATACTCTTAGCCAAAGAACTCTTATTTGCTTTTTTATGGCAAACGAATTTTGTTTGGGAGCCAAAAGTTTGAAGTCATCAGTGACCTACCCTAAAATCCTGGGCCAAATTCGTTACCCGCCCGGGAAAAATCCGGCACTGTTTCTTATTTGCAAAACTAGTCTAATACAAACCAAAAGCACACAATTTTTACACACACATCGTGGGCTAATTTGCCATATTCAAGACAACGCTTGCCATTTTTAGGGGCAAATTGAGAAAAACGCAAAGAAGTTCGTCCTCATCTCCTTTGGGATCTGATTCTGCTATTCTGCAGGTTTCTATCTCGTGCTCGCCAAGACCTTCATTTTGCGCTTTTTTTACTGCCAAAACTGCCTCCTTCAATTTTTCACAGTCCACTGGCTCCTTTTTTCGTTTGTAGTTTTGCGTCATTATGTTATTCTAAAGTCAATTTAATAATAAAAGTTAGAAGATGCCCGTTTAATTACACTTCATGAATATTGATCTATGTGGCAGAGTGCCTGATTTATCCCAATTGACAATTTTAACTTTACTTTGAAAGAGAAAGAAAACAATTCTTTCGAATCCCCGACAGTTTCATTTTTTGGAAGCTTGTAATAACTAGTCTGGGCGCGCAGCCTTAACAGCGCACAATTACGGAATAAGTTATGACAGCCTACATATACACACTAACTACTCGCATACCGCATCGATTCAGTACGGACTAGATAAGGGAATGTCGTAACTTAGTACGCTGTTACACTGCTTGCCCAGACTGGTAATAACAGATAAAACTTACCTAGATGGGAAAACAACTAAAGTGCGGGTTCTGAAACGGTTTTTCCTGGATCGGCCAAGTGTACGCACTCCCGAAACGTCGAGAAAAACTTGTTTTTATTTTTAATGTTTGCGATTTTTGGGCGATTGAGATTATGTTACCGCAATCGTCTACACTTGAGACACAAGATTGGTGGGCTTTTCAAACTAATACTTTTCGAGAAACTACGAGGTGCCGGATTTGTCAAAGTGCCAGATTTGCCCCGGTCTCCCCTACTTTGTCAACAGTCATAATCGCCTCAATCATTCACACTTAAACCAAGAAAACAAAGAAAAACCCCGCAGCAATTCCTATACCTCCGGGTACATGCTTGGACAACAAAATTAGTATCCTCGGTGTATGCTTGGAATCTGCTCTCACATATACGCTCTCATGTTGAAATATCTGCACATAACGTACCGAATCTGGGACGAACCTACTGAGCGCCCCAGTTTTTTGTGAAGGTGGAAGCTAGAAGAGAATGTTCTTCAGTTAGATCTATTTCAATCTATTCTTCGGTTCTTGACTCTGTCGGGATGGTACCTGGGCATCCAGCTTTGCCAACACCACAATCTGGTGAGAAGATTCAGCGGCACGTCGCCCTATTGAGGTAGTCAAGGTCTTAATACACGACAAAGATGGCATTGTTAGGTCACTCTGGACTATGTGAATCATTACGCATACGCCTTTGAGCGCGTTTTATTAATCGCAGAGTCTTGTTTTAGAGGGCTACAAATGTGGAAATCTGTTGCTTTGCAGTCGCCATCCAATCATAACATCGTCCGTGATAATCGACCTGAACATCTATTTATATAGTAGTCAGTTAGGCAGCAGATAGGGATCTTCTTGGCAAACCACTTTGATTTGGAAGTACTTGATTGTCTGGCTCCAAGATGACATTATCTTGGTCGGGTTATAGTTTCATAGTGAATCTGGCTGTCGAAACAAATTTTATCCGTGTTCAAACTCAATTTATAGTTATTCACGCTCAGGCCTATTATTCTTCCTATATTATTTTTTAATTGTCTGCGACAAAACTCCTACGGATTTATGTTCTTTTAGACAAGAAATTTTAAGATATGCACTTCTTACTAGAAGGTAAACATATGGACGCACCAAAATAACAAAAAATACTAAAATACACTATTAGAAAAGAACTTCTGATTTCTAAGGCCCTTTAACCGACCCAATGACTTGCGATCGGTTCCAGCCTACACCAACACATGTGCACCAGGACTCTTCTTAGAAGGTATTAACCTTACGATCCAATTAAAACGTGCATACATATTTTACGATAATCGATACTAACGACGTTCCAAAGGTGTTATTATGAGCTAGCTATCTAATAAAGATAAAGGCGTTAATATTAAACGAGCACAAATTGCGCTAGTGCAATGTTTTGGATACAATAGAGTTGCGCCAGCTCATGACACGTGGGCTTTCTTGTATCATATGTATATGGGGCTCTTACGATACGTACAAATCGTCGTACGTATAGTATTAATGTCGGTCGCGAGCGATTCAAACGGTAGTAAACTCAAGAGGCGCGTTAATGGCGAAAAATGCCACGTGGGTCGCCGGCGCGCGAAGCGTGGGCCCCTCTAGTTTATCCGATAAAAGCTCTCCTTTGTCGTGGCCGTTACTTCGACGAGCTCGCGCACTCATTAAGCGGCTTCTTTGCTGTAATAGATAAAGCGGTGCTAGTTGAGCGAAACCGATCTAATGTTCCGAATAGAAATTAATTGAAATATCGGTCGATTTGCATAATTGCTTCGAGCGAACGTGGGACGAAATGATATTCGACACCGTTTAACTTACTCGGTTTGTGTTTCTGTGTCGGAAAAGGCGGCTGGTTCCGTTCTGTCGCTTAACGATGACGAAGTACGTCGTAATATGTTGGAATTAAGTCGTAACAGATGAAATATTTAGTCGTAAATTTTGTTTTTAAATGCTTCAAGTTTTTTAAGTACGTTTAGGAGGTATAAAGCATT
This sequence comes from Chrysina gloriosa, assembly GCA_038088585.1. Classification (NCBI taxonomy): domain Eukaryota; kingdom Metazoa; phylum Arthropoda; class Insecta; order Coleoptera; family Scarabaeidae; genus Chrysina; species Chrysina gloriosa. Next base: position 18,706,403 of record CM076093.1, on the reverse strand, counting down.
TTAACAACGGGTACAAAGAAATGCAGATTATTAATTATTTTTAATTAACCCCTAATCAGAAACATGTTTTTCTTTTGTCTACAATATAAGAAACATAGGGTCTCATATTTCCATTTTTTAGTTATGGCCCCTTGTACGTATAGTTTAAACTGAAACATAATTAGTTCTTTATGGTTGTGAAAAAAAATAGAATTTTAATTTTAAAAATTTTATTAATACTTTCGGAGCTAAAACAAAGCACACAAAATAGATCAAGTATGTAATATTTTCTCTAGAAAGATATATTAAAAAGTCAACCAGTCAAGTTTATTGTCTTTCATCCTAGAGGATATATATATATATATTTCGTGACCTTTTATACTTATGTTATATGATAGATCTCTACCACTAATAGGTAAATAAAACAAGGCTGAGTTCGAACGATAGTTATATTTTCAGAACGTGTAAAATGTTTTCGGAACACCTTCTTCAGTGAAAATATAACTAGATAAATATATAAACAAACATTTGTTTTTTATTTTGGGAACTATCAACAAAATAACTAATGACTAGGATTTCTTGATATAGAGGATGTGTAACCAACTTTTATATATATATATATAAATTATAAAAACTAAATTAATGTGTAAACATACATGCAAATTAAGTAAAACCTTATATCAAAAAATCTTTGTCGAAACCTTAACAATTCTGTTCAAGGACTAGGGAAACCCAAATTTAAAAACCTAGCCAAAGGTTTCCTTCTTAAGAAATGCAAATGTCATTTTAACAAATTGCTATATACATTACTTAAATTTTGAATATCGGTTCTGAAATTAATAGTTTTACTGTCTTTCTAAATAGATTATTAAATTTCCCTCTCAGTGCAGAACGCTTTCAGAAAGAAAAGAGAGTCATTAAGGAGATCGCTAATATTAACGGTTATTCTACGAAATTAGTTGATAAGTTAATTAATAAATTCAAGGCTAAGAAATTAATTAAGGACACTTGTACCTTACAAAATGAGGTAGAAAAACCGAAAATGTCAGCTTTACCTTACGAACCAAGGATTACTCGTGGTCTAAATAAAATTTTTAAAAAGGTTGATATCAATCTAATATATAAATCAGGTAACAAGCTTCGAGCAGTTCTTGGTAATCCGAAGGATAAAGTAGCAATAACCGATAAGTCAGGAATTTATGCTATAAGTTGTAAAAATTGTTCGTCGAAGTATATTGGCCAAACAAAAGATCTATCTTAACTAGATTTAAAGAACATATGGCACATTTAAAATTTGGTAGAATTGAAAAATCGAGTGTTGCCCAACATGCTTTCGACAATGATCATAGGATAAGCGTAGATAATTTGGAATTATTAAGAAATGTGCATAATTGTTATAAGCTGGATGCATTTGAAAGCATAGAAATATTTAAATGTGGCCGCCTCACTATGAATGCCGATAAAGGGCCTATCCCAGATAGCTGTTTATTTAATTTAATTAATTCTAAATAATTCCAGGCCTTTGTTTACATATTTCTTAAGTATTTTCAAATTGCTGCCTATGCATTGTAATCGGTTATTACTGCGAATCATTACGGTTTCCTCATCTTAATGACATTTACGGGGAGTTCGACTATTGTAAACAATTAACAAGGAGCTCATTAGTCATTATTCGTTGTATTACTCATCCGAACTCATATAAAGTACGTTGCTTAGATTTATAATTCACATTTGATCATCTCCTGATGATGCTAACTTGGTTAGCGAAACGCGCGTCGAGAGACATGCAATATTTGTTTGGTGATAGTGGAAATTTGTGCATTGACTTTGTCAGTGTGTTTGCTTTGTTACACCAAAGGTTCCAAACCAATTTTCTGAATTGTTGATAGTTCCCAAATAAAAAACAAATGTTTGTTTATATATTTATCTAGTTATATTTTCACTCAAGAAGATGTTCCGAAAGCGTTTGTAAACATTCTGAAAATATAACTATCGTTCAAACCAGTCTTCTTTTATTGACCTATTAGTGGTAGAGATCTATCATATACATAAGATCCTAGAGGATGGACGTTTCACAGCCGACGGTATCTCGCTTGTACGTAAAATTATTTCAGATTTCAATCTGTTTATCAAAGAGTAATTTTCAAATGTCAGTTTTGCTGGGATTATCTACCAATTTCCATATAATTTCTACTGTAACACCAAGCAGTCCCTTTATAATATAATACTTGCTAAAATTTATGGACTTATTTATCTCCTTCAAAAACTTTTGTCATACTATCCCTTGTGGTCTGGAATTGCTATAAAAGAATTTGGCATGAGAACAAATTCAAATGCACCAGTAGAAAACTGGAACAAGAGCATTAAAAATACGTTTTTGATGGAGAAATGAAATCAATGATTTCCCATGCTATTAAAAATTATGTGAAAATGTAGAACACAGATTAGTGCTACGAGAATTTAGTTGCGTCACAAGTAGACAAAGAAGAAGTTATTTAAAAAATCAGCAGACAGTAAAAATAGAAAGTTAACAACAATAAAAAGAAAAACACCGAAGTGTGTGTGAAAATATAAAACTTGCACATAATCGCAGTGAAATGAATATGGCAAATAAAAGACTTCAAATGATTATCAACAAACAATCTGATGAATAAAATGGCCGACGCAGATTGTGACCTACATAACGAGAATTGGTTTCATTCACCAATAAAATCAGTTCCTTTCAAGGAACATTTTAAAACATTTACGAAATCAGTTGACGCATGGGTTGACGAAAAAGAAGGGTACATTTAAAAATATACGTGGCAATACCGACAAAATTATTTCTGCCCCAGAGAGAGAATTTTTTCTGTTTCTAGGAGTTAGTTGAGCTTCATTTCAAATTATTTCCGTATAGTAAAAGCCTAAAAACGTATTTCACTATCGTGGTTCGTCATATTCATTTGAAATACGCTGGTCTTCAACCTTATGCTGGATAGGTGTCACTACTCCTGTTTCACCAATTTCTGTAACTTGTTTATATTCGGTATCTGTAGTCTCAGCAGAATCGTTGCTTTTCTAAGCTTTTCTATTCGACCTGATCAGGATCTCTGTCAGTCATAAACTTCAGCCTCATCATCGGATTGAAGGTATCCGATCGTTCCTCCTGCAGTACCTCTCTGATTTCTCTTCAGAATCTTCGTCAAGCAAATTGATTAGCAAAAACGTACTTATTTTTAAAGTTCGCAATCTAGAAATAAAAAAGCAAACTGAAAAACCTTGCTCCAATTAATAACAGAACCAGTTCTGAATTTTCTGCACATGTGCATTACATCCGAGCTCCTTAATACCTAATACGCCTGCGCAGAATACGCCGAACTAATTGTATTGGCGGATCGAACAAAGTAATTACAAAAATTGTACATAATCGGAAACATACGTTTTACATCTGTATATGTAAAAATGGTCGTGGTTTGTTGGGATGCTTAAAACTTGAAAACGAGTGGACCAAATTGGATACTTCCTTCTGCGGGTTTGTTCGTAATTGCTACGCGAAATTTTTTGACAAAACGAAGTTTGCCGGGTGTACCTAGAACGTGGATAAATAAGACGCCTACTGGAGCCAAATGGTCTTCAGGACATACGTTAGCATGTATGTGTTTACTATAACATACCCTAACACAAGTCCATTTTAACGGTACTAGAAAAGCGATGACGGTACTTAACCTGTAGTCGTAAAAATTACATGGCGAAGTGTTGTAAGGATCTGAGGGACTAATGTTTCTGGTTAATGGTTAATACACAATTGTATGGTGAGAAATTTGAGAGGAAGAAGAAGAATTTGTTCTGGAGTAATATTAGCATTCCAGGTGGTATCTTCAAGCGACTTCCTAAAGTCGCTTTTGAATAGCTGGACTCCCTGTTTCAGAAATCCTTTTGATTATCTGATGATTAGTTTTAGGTTTCTTTTGAAAAGCAGCTGAAGGCAATGTCTAGCACATCAGATAGTTCATGGTCGGTTTCCTTGTTCTATTCGGACAGAAGGAACAAAAGAGGAGAAAGGTTATTAGGAAGCAGGAAACCGCCGATTTCAATGGTGTCATTGATAACTTCAGTAATGAGGAACAAACTAATCAGATCTGGACCTTAGATTATATGAGACAGCTAATAAAAATGAGCAAGTGTTTCTTGTAAAGAAATAAAGGAGCTGCATTAAGGATTGAGAAGTGCTTGGGGTGGTGCTACGTGCCTCCAACAAAATCTCCATCTATTCTATAATTGTAGCGCGAAAGACGCCAAAGATATTGAGGAACTGAAGGAAGAATATAAAACCTAAAAAGATTCGCTTAGTGGAGGTTTAATTATTTTCTTTCTCTAATAATTCAATAGAATGGAATGCAAACAAAATAAATTTAGCTACAACCTCACACGATACAATAGATTCGATCCAACTCGGTTGCCAATAAACGGAAAAAATTACCGCCGCGGGCGTAATGAAAACGTAAACCCTAATAAACATTCCATTAACGACTTTATTTCGAACCTGACGGGTGAGATTACGATGGAAATATTAGTTCCGGAAAGTGGCGGTTCTGCCAATAATAAACACTTTTAATAATCCTCGGCGTCGCCCGACGCCTCGCCCAAACAAAAAAAAAAAAAAGAAAAACGAGCGGTCGCGTTTCGTCGGCGAAACAATAAAATCGCGTGTCGTTTTGTTTTAAGCCGCGAACAGATGTATGGATCGCATGTTTTGTTAAAAACGTGTTAATGATTTCGTCAAGTTGTTTAGATGTTTTACGAACCGGAGGTATTTTTAATTTTTACGCGCCGACAGTACAGCCAACACGAACTATTTCTGGATCGTGAGAATTAGTAAATTTCATTTCATCATCACAACGTTTTTTGACGTTCCATAGTGCTATGGTTTGTATATAAACATTATAGTCAACTCTAAGTACTATACTACTCAGAATTATTAAATAAAAAAATCTTACCTACGAAATCTTTACAGTAGCACACATGCGCACAACAACCTCAGCCTCTTCAAATCTCTAACACATAGTGAGTCTAATATAGGGACCCACTTCAAAGTCAGGTTTGCACTGGCAAAATGTAAGTTTCCATAGCGCATCTCTTCTTTTGATTGCAATTTGTCCACGATGTTAACACGATCACAACCACTAGATAGATGAGGTGCGCTGTAGAAACTTACATCTTGTCAGTGCACTCCTGACCTTAAAGTGCGTTGCTATATTTGACTCACTATACAGGCAACTGCTATCCAATTGGACTGTTTGGATTTGAGAATGCCATATCCTAATCCTAATTTATTTGGACAGCAAGAAAGAGAAACGAAGGTATCCTGAGCAGTGACTACAAACTATTAAACGCAATCAAACGTAGAAAAGCGCCATTTTTGTATACATGATACGTAATGAGTAGGGTCTAGAGCTAACACGGGACCAATACAAGGGCGTCAGAAAATTGTGGGCTGGTATTGATCATAGTAAATTCTGATATTTCACCGGAAATTTAATGGCATTATAGAAAGTGACGACTATTACCTACTATTAATAGATATGAAGTGAAAAGTCGTTACCTGCTGTGGAAGTAGTGAGAACAAGCAATTCTTAGATCTGTCGTAAAATCGGAGCATCAGCTAGCTCTCTATGCCAAATTTCGGCGTTTATTATCAAAAATGTGTTTACGTGTAAAGAAAGAATGTTCGACTTCAATCGAAACAAGTGTTGTAAATTTTAAATATATGTACATCAATGTCACTTTATTACTTGACGTAATCAGGATTTTTACGCAAAACCGAACGTTATTTTTCAGTTAGTTGTTGGCTTGTCGTACAATTAGTTTATTTAATGTGGCTTTTAGCGTTCGTATAAATGTCATTGATTGTTGTCGACAAAGGGGGTATTATGAAAACTTTTTAGTAATCGGAGATAACTGGGTAATGTTGCCCAATAAGTTGTACATTTGTTGCAAATTCGGATTTCTTAAACTGTTAACATTTAATCTAATCGCATTTTGCGGGTTTAAAGTAAAAACTACCCTTTTCACTTTGTTGCAGTGCTTGCTATAATAAATTGCACCAATCCACGTTTGGTTATAATAGGTTGTATCGGAATTCCTGGACACAATTTCTAAACTTCTAGAATGCGCTTTAATTTCCTTATTATTAGTATGCACATTGGGCCCACATTTGCTTGGGAGGACTTAAACTTTCGGCGTGTTTCTATCAGCCAGGGGGCACGTCTCGTACGTAGACAATATTAGGTACCAACTTTACATTGTGGTTAGATAATTTTATTGTGATATTTCGATTGACCCTTGCTGATCGCTGTTATAATTATTGTTAATTCTCGAAAAACTTCTTGTGCTTTACTTTAACGCTTATTACGCTGACGGTTGTTTAAATGTTTTACGAACACAATCCGACAACTTTAACAAAAAACACAGTTAGTGAAGAAATATTAAGGAAAATACTTCTTTCGTCTTATTATTTTGCATATGCACTTTGTCTGTTTAGTTTTGCATACACACTTTGTCTCTTTAGAGTTTTTACCTGTCTCATCAATTTTTGTCTATAGATCTTTGCTGTGGGACATAAACGTAAATCGTGCTTCTTTTTTCACCAGCAGCACTTGAGAAGGATAGTCAAATTAATACATTATCTTTCCTCCTACAACAAAACAATAATGTAGGTAAAAGCTTGAAATAGACAAAGTTTGTATACTTATACAGGTCACCACGAATCGAACGTAAAACGTTAAAATTCAGAAGTAGTCTCAATGTTTGGTTAACTTGAAGTAACAATGCTATCAAGGGACGGCCAGTAAATTGGCCACAATGGATTTTCAAAATTGACGAGTCTCTCCAAAATGTGTAAGTTTTTAAAATCTTTGAAGAAGATTATTTCAACAACATCGTCTCGATGAGTTGTTTTCTCGTTGTGGTAACGATTATATTAATACACAATTCCCTGTTGGTACTGAGAATTCGAACGTGGACGGATTACTCTCAGCAACGATACCAGGCAATGTCTGGCAAGTCGAATAGTCACACATAAGAGACATCAATGCTGTGCGCTAGATCATCAAGGAGAATTGACCTGTGACATATTGCGAGATGGGAACATTCCTATGAATTTCAAAGACCTGAATCCAAAAGATTCTGCAGGATTTTTTACTCGTTTTGTTTCTTCTAGTTTGATGGGTGATTTTGTTTCCTTCTAACCCTAATATCACTTTTTTGTTTCTATTATTTATGACAAACTACTGTCCTTTCCTCTTCTTCCAATTTTTCCTCTTTAAGTTGTAGAAAAAAGGGATTCAACTGTAGTCGCATGCTTCTTCACCATTCATGCTACTTATGCTCTTATATTCTGAGAAAGGAACAACTGATTTTGGTATAGAAATAAATGTAGAATCCAGAATTGGTTTTATATTGAGTTAAGTTTTGGGGCAAATTCATCTCTTTCTTCGTCTTATTCTTCTTACTGTGGGCTGATGGCCGTTGTTATCAACTTAAGCGTCCTCATTCGATGGCGAAGCCCATGATTCTTACGGGACCTTCCAATTGGCCTGCGTGTCTGTGATTTGCCGTCGCGAACCAATTTAATCAACATAAGTCCATTCTGTTCTCTAAAAGCAGGAGAAGGAAATTGAAGCATACAAACGGAAACCAACAAATAGTTCCGAGAATTTGCATAGTTTCTATTTTTCTGCACCAATTCGTCCGATCGTTCTGGCAATCTGAAATTCCCAACGTTCTTTTCTATTCAACCGGTACAATGAACTGGTAATTTATAGTGACAACTCATTCACCGTAGCATTATCGCAGTTTCGGCGGCATTGTCGCTATCGAAGACTACATCTGTTAATAAACGCTTTATGCTCGGGCGCTTTTCGTCGAGATTATATCGTAATTTATTTTAACGACTGTAAAGGCGTAAACGTTAAGTTGCACGTCCGTGTCTGACCGCGAAAACAAAAATTATCGTCGAACATACGACCGTTTGTCTCGTCGTTAGTTTACAGTCTTCAATTTCACTTTCTTTCCAGTCATTATTTATGACCCGGAAACGTTTCGGACACGACGACGGAGCTGGTTTTCGCCCATGCCCTTGAATCGGCGACTAGCAGATAAATTTCGAGCCGATTTGCATCGGAATTGGATCGCTCCTATATTTTAAAATAAAGACATAAAAATGCAAATTATTACCGGCACTTTCGTCACCGTTCTTGGTGATTTAGTGTCGGATTATGTCATTGGTGACTTTTATTGTTTGTAGTCGCAGTAAAGTTTCCATAAAAGCAGAGAATGAAAGGAAAAACGTTTTGAACAACTATTTTTAAGTCGAATTTTCTTATCGAGTAGTTGCATCTTGTTGCATTCGAATTGTTCATAAATATAAAATCAGGTTTATTTCGGTCTGTTTGGTCGGCCAGACTTGGTGGGACGTACGGCTAATTTCGTGTGTCGCATTTTATAAAATTAGTCTGGCCGGTTTATATTCGTTCGAGTAACAATTTGGCTGTCTGACAGTATTGCTATAATCACAACTACTAAATAGTTTAACAAGCACGTTTACGTTTGCAATTGGCTATAAAATATTCGAACATGATGATCAATGATTTATGCATTACGAAATAATTCATAATTTGGTTTTTTGATTTAATACGTCAGAATCAATGTATCAGATTATTCCAAACTATACGATTTACCATTCATTTTGAGCATTATATTTCAGCTGTTACAATGTTAATTGCGTGATGTGCAACCGTTACGTAACAGGTTCGATGCCATAGCGGTCATTTCAGCCGCTAACTTTACTTTTCGTAAGCGTCATGACGGTCATAATGACATATGCTGACAGAAATATATGTGAAACGTAAGGCTGACCACCGATTTAATTTAAAAAGTATAGGAAATATGACCGTTTGGCGTATACCTTTCCGTAAGTGAGCATATTTTGCACATAACAATTAATATTCGGCAAAACCAAACAAAATAATTGGAAATGCTTTATTTTAAAAACGTATAGTACCGGTATTTCCATTATGATTACTGAAAACCAGTATTTATAATATAAAAGTATAAATATTTGCTTATATACTAAATGTGGCGACAAATAAATTTAAGTCTTTTGGTGTTTCATATTGAAGCAACACAAACAGAGGTGAGGTTGGCCATCGCAGTCTTTGCAATAGGTGGTAACCCTTTTTACTTTATTGTTTGATATTTTCTCTTTAACTTTGTGTTTGAAGTACTGCAACCGCGACAGTTGAAGTGTGTCCATTTTTCTTCAGATAAGTATGGCTTTTCATATTTAGAGCGAAGCTCTTTTAACGACGTTCTGCGTTCAACCTTTCTGTCATTAGTTCTTTCTCTCACACACATACTCATTGCAGGAGCAACTATGAAATGCGCCGTATTTGCGTCTTTCCCCATCAGATGGCGCTTTTATTAGTCGGATTCGAATTTACTGCAACTTCAACTTCCGATTTACCATCGGTTTCGATATCCTTCGTCAGACTGTGCGTTATTTCTCCTTTCAGTAACTTGTCTACAACTTTCTCTCTAAATGTGTTATAGACATGTTTGAATTGCTTAAGGTTTTGAACAGGATATAAATATTTGCCATTGTTGTGCCTAATATAAGCTCTATGACAACTTTTGTGTACTACTTCAATGACTTGCGCAGGGCTGGATTGTAACTCGATATTTGGCCCGACAGGTCAATTGACGATTTTCTAGTATTGCAATAAATTATTGCATCAGATTTATGTATGGGACCTGTATGTCTTTGTGTTATTGTGCGGCTGTCAGTATGTTTTATTGATAGAATAAGAACGTCCCGCTTTATCGTGCTATTTTATTACGCAAATCCCTCTTTCGTTTTCTTTAGCAAATATATCGCCCTTTTTTCAATTTATTAACCACAACTTCCTTGAGATTATTTGGTAAATTACTCCGTAATGTTCCTACTAAATGTATATCCTTCTCTAGACTCGATTCTTCTATAATAGTTATCGGTAATGATTGTTCGCCGTGTGTTCACAAGGTTTTTGACAATTTCATTATAATATTTGTAGCAACTGCAGCACCCTTATTTCGTCCTTTTTCTCAGTAGATTTGGATATTCCATGTGTAACCCCTTACAAAACAGCTAGGAAGACCGTCAGCACCAGAGCGGTTATATTTGCCGATTATGATTTTTCTTTAAAAGAAAAATGAATCTTCAAACCAATTTGGACTGTATTTGCAGAATAATTATGAAAAAACCTGACTTTTACAAATACTACTTTGGCACCAGAGATAATTTATCAAATTTTGCCTTGGCAGCGAACTTGTTAACCAAAGTTTACCAGTAACGTATTCTTATTTTTATGTGTAGGCTAAGATGATCGTGTCGTCCCAGCATCCGTAACAGCTGGAGCAGTCAAAGGAACTCGGCACGTGCCTGTCTGATGCGATGCGTAAACATCTGCAAAGCAGTTCAAATTTGTACACATTCATCAATGATTGGCTGCTGCAGCTGTTAGGACTATGCTGGGACGACACGACTATCTTACCCTATCTATGTGTTATCCATTGAAGATCACAACTACATCATTACTAACATCTTAACGTCATTATGGGTATTTGCCTTATTTCTCATCCTTCTTGATGCTTTGTTTTCTTCCAGTTTCTTCAACAATTCTTTCTGTTTATTGCTGTTTCATATCCACCTCTACCTCACTATTAGGTGGAGTGTGTTTGGAGGTATCTACGTCGGTTTTATTTGGACTCACTCGAAATTGTCGATTTTCCTGTAGTTCAAAGTTCATATATGAACTAATTGTAAGATAGTTTTACAGTACTTAAGTATTACACTGGTAAACAATGTTTTTGTTTCTTGGACGTTAAGACTACTTCTTATGTATTTTTCGATGCTGATTTTGAATCTGTCCAATGGGCACCAGTTTCCCGCAATTTTATTTTCCATTATTGCGGACTAATCTTTGCTCCTCGACTATTACAGATGGTTCAGTGTGAAACACATGTCTGGCGCGTTGCGGAGATTTGAAAGCCATTCCTCTTGTACTCGTTCTTCAATTAGGATATGCCAAATTTTGCCGTTTCTTTTGGGAGTTGGACAGCAAAGGTAGACAGCACTATGTGCAAAAAGCAATGGCCACCAAAACGACAACTTGTTCCAGAAACAAAAAATGTCGCCAGTTAGCCCCTGGTGGAGCCTCAGAAAATCTACCTGCCTCCTCTACACACTAAACTTGAATTGATAAAAAGTTTGTTAAAGGAAAAAGAAAAATGGCAACGCTTTTACCTCTCTAAAGAACACATTTCCACAGCTCAGTTGACCTTTGAAAATTCGTTACTTAATAAAAGATCCTGAATTCGATGTCAGGCTAAATGAGCATGAAACACCAGCATGGGAGTCATTCAAAAAAGTAGTCCAGCACTTTCTTGGAAATAGCAAGGTGGGCAAGTATAAGGACCTTGTGGAGGAATTATTCCGAAACTATAAAGTTCTTGGACGTCAGCGATGAGCACGATAAGCGATTTCACCAGGACAGGTCAATCATGAAATCGCGTTATCAAGACAAGTTGGATCGAAACATTTTAATCGAAAATTATGTTTGAAACACAAATTAGGAAAGCAGATTCAGAATTAGTGGGGAAAATACTATATAAGATTGATCCTATTTGATCAAAGAACCACGCCAGAAGTAAAATTTTGTTAACCAGTGTTATAGTCAAACTTCATGTATGAAGCTTTTCGCTTTTATGATCTTAGATATTGTATGATTTGGTACAAAAGGGCGCGATTTCATCTGTATTTTCCGTACACCATAGATTTTCTCACTTCCCCCAATAAAGAAATGCTTTCTAAACACAGCCCTATTTTCATTTACTTTAAATAACGAAGCGTGTAAAAATCAGAACTTCTTACTTGCATTATCGGAAACTTAACCGTAATATCATAAATTCTTAACACTTAAAAAAGAAAAATAGGACCTTCTTCACTGCGCTTTTATCATGTCTAAAACTCAGAGACAGCCGAAGACAAAGTTTTACGAGCAAGCTCCTTACAATAGAGGACTTATAAACTATGTACGAAGCCTTGAAAATCGTCGGAACTAGCGGATATTTATCCTTGCGGCCTTCGTTTTCTCATATGGAACTTCGGGGATATATTTTATGGCTTTGTTTTGGCCCCCTTTATTTCCCAATAAAGTTCGCGCGTCCGCTTTATGAATTTATGCGGCGAATTTGTTGAAATAAAGTCATCGGGCGATCGGTAAAATCGAATTTATACGCAACAAATATAGCACCGGTACTAACCTACATATTATGGATATTTTTATTCGGTTAAATTTGAATACAAACCGGCCGGTCGGATCGATTGTGCGCCCCGATGCGGAGATGGTATTCGATTCGGTTAGAACGGGAAAGGTTATTTAAAATTTATGTCCTTTTTAAGGGTCAACCCCTTGTCACGATTCTGTGACAGTAGCCGATATCACGAGCCATTACCATCCGGCGTAAACTTTTTTCCTTTAATAGCGCTGAAATAGAAATATTTGGTGACTCGCTTTGGGAGGGGGGGGATTTTTCTTCTTTGCCTTTATCGCGCTATAAATGGCATTTCGAATGATTTTAGACACAATCATTCAAAATGTCATTTATAGCACGATCTTTGGTAACATTAACATTTAATAATTGCTAAAAGGAGTAATAACAGGAAAGTGGATTAAATGGCAAATATATCTGAAGTGACATCGAACACTGAGTTGGATGAGGTAACACATGGAAGCCATAAGAAAATTCTCCAAGTGATCTTATTCGAGAGTATGTAGTTCGGATGGGAATTGGAATGTTAATTGCTGAAGAAGTGGCAAAAGACTTTGCACTACTAATTGCCTGAGGGAACGATCTTGCACGGTCTTCTTGAAAATAGGTCCGCCTATAATTTAGTAGAGCAAATGACATTCTTGTCTTTGCATATCTACTGCTCCAAATTCAATTAATTGTTTAAACTGAAAAATTAGAGACAATTTTCCCACAGTATCATATAAAATTGAAACTGCTATGCAGTTCCGTACTGAAAGTATTGCGTTAACTATCTTGAGAACAATTCCTTGTCCTATGCAGACAATGGTAATCACGTGCACAAGAATTTATCAAAATTAAATCGTAGATTCGGTGTGTTCGATTTTCTTTGTCGCTTAGTGTGTGTTCTTTAGATTCAGACAATTTCATCAGCGTCTTTTGGAATAACGCATTTTTACTCCACATTATTTCTTGGAAGTTTTCTAAGGTAAATGTCCCAGTAATGGATCATGTCCCAGTAATGGATCATGTCCCAGTTATGGCTATAGCCGAGAGAAAAATCTCTATTTAGTATTGTGAAACTCCGTTTTATTTGTTATAAAACTTATCGATGGATATAAGAAACAATCGCTGTTAAAAGCAATTCTTTTATCTTTTCAAAATTAATTTGAACATTTTCATCATTTCTCATCCTTAAAGTTGAGATGTCGCTGTGCGTGCGACAGTTTGATGCGGCTTACTGAAGTGACGTTACAACACGTCCGGGTCTCATTCCGTTTTGAAGAATTTACGAAGCATATTCGTTTAGTGCATCAATAAATCTTATTATATGCTTTAATAAAGACTTTAAGGTATATTTATATGTTCAGATAATATTATCTAAATATAAGCTTATATTCATTACTCGGACACGACATACAATGCTTGCCTGTCATGGTTCAATACATCAGACAATAATTTTCGTTTTCAAAGTAACGATATCTTTTCCCCACTTTGAATCGACTTTTTTAACATAATTTTGTACAACTGAGTGCGATTCTAACCTGTCTCACAAGTACGTCAAAAGGTAGAAAAGTAAAAAGCCAGAAAGAAATTGCTAGGGAAGAAACGTAAAAGAAAACAGAAGAATTGAGAAAGAACAACGAAGAGCAGACGATACTACAAAAACTAAAAAATGATTTTGAAAATTTAAAATTTTCAGCGAAGATGCAGGAAGAGAAGGGACGTGAAGACAAAAAAGAGCAAGAAAGGCAAACCAGGAAGAAGAAAAAAAATGAAATTTAAGTACAGAAAAAAAAGAATCGAAAGTTGAACCTGAAAATGAAAATTCGGAGGATTCAGAACAAAAACTAAAAGGGAGACGATACGACGCAAACGAAAATATACCGAATCACAAGATGATGGTTCGACTTTGACGGCCATAGGAATTAGGAAAAAGAAGGAGGAATTACAAAGTCTGACAGAAGAAACTGAAAGAGAGAAAGAAAACGGGCTAAACAAAAACAATTTTAATGCTCAATTACAGTAATCTCAAGTATACATGTTGTTCATGAGGTATTTTGTGTTATGAAATTGAAATACAATTCAATAAAAGATTTTATCACACTTTTTCAATAAGTATCCTTCAACATCTGATTATTGAATTTCTAATCGACAATGATCAACTCACATTGAGGAAAAGTAATAATTAGTGTTATTTTGATAACCTGGTCCATTACTGGCACAAGACGAACCATTACGGGGACAGGTTGATTACTGAGATAAATAGTTGTGGAGATTGACATTGTTTAAAAACTCGAATAATAATTAATATGATCGAATGTAATTCTTGTATTCGGAGGACTAAATGTCCTAACTAAAAAGACATGTTGATTGTATGCGTTTTCAGGTAATAATGGCGTAGTGAAATTACATTTTTCCTTAACTGATCCATTACTGGGACATTTACTTTAGCACCGTAATACATTTCTTGTTAAAGTTTTCTCTTAATTCGAATATGGACTGGTAACATCTTAAGATTAATATTTGGTCAAACAAAGAACATATACCCTTAGGTTCTATTCTACATCTGTCGGACTTTAATTAAGCGTCGAATTTAGCATCCTATCCTTCACCTCTGTCCAATATTCTCATTCGACATCGATCGAGAGATTTAGACGAGACGTGTATATATTCTCAATGTCTAACAGCTGTTATTCTAATGGCGCATTCTAACTTACTGGAAGTCTAGATAAGTTAGTCGAATGTTGATCGTGTCGGTTCTAAGACTTTGTGTTTGTAATTTTCCCAGCAAATTATGTAGTTTACCAAGTTCGAAAATTCAGTACAAATTCGAACGACGGACGTGCATCGTCATCGGTATTGTAGTGTTTGCAGAGCTTAAGTTAATCGTAACTTTATTATTGCCGGTATAAACATAGTTGTAAGTTTAAAGTGGATATAAGAGCTCGATGATGAAGTTATTCGTGTTGAAATAAATTAGTAATTTCGAGAGTAGAAGTCTCTTTCGAATTTTGCCGCGTCTTGCTGTCTGATATCGACGTTTCGATGTTCAGACCGCCAGCATCTTTAGCTGTAGTGAAACTCAGTTTTCGGTAATGCGAAGCCAACGTTCTGACGTCGTTACGTGGATGACACTTTTGCCATTTCTTTTTTTTGGCACATAGCACACTAGTTCGAATTTTGCAAATAACTTTGTATTTTCAACTACATAGAAAAATGCTATGGGGATGTTCGATATAACTCTCTTACCCAGAACTCTAATCAGAACTCTACTCAGAATTATTCCTGCAAAATCAAAAAATTGCAACTGTTTAAAAAAAATTTTTTGCTGGACTATTCCCAGAATCAATAAAGTACTCCAGAACTCTTATCTGTAAGCTGAAAAAACGATCAGAACTCTCCAACGAACAAATTACGACGTTAGCCCTGAAACATGATGGTTGCCTTTTTGTTTGAGGTATTTTTGCAGAACTATTGAACATTTTGTGCAAGAACTCCAAAACTTTACTTATTTGTCTCAGAACTCTAAGAATTAGACCTTTCTTTTTTTGAAAATTCGGGCGCCAACTTAAGAGGAGTTTCTTCAGCTGCGCAAAACTTTATATCGATGGGGTCAAAACACGTTTGAGGCATACACTTACACTCTGAACTAGTGGCAGTTACCGACGGATGGCTATGAGAAGCATTCAAAGACGCTTCATTCAGTACAAGTGCAAATCCATCTAATATGACGAATATTTCTATAATCCCCGGTCTTGGGATATGCGTTTCTAGAATTACCGATGGACTGAGAAAAATTCTGTAGAAAACAATATCGAAGCCTGTTGCGACATAGTTTGGAAAATACAATGGAACACCTTCTTACACAAAAAAAAAATACTTTACTAAACCGGTACAGAAGGAGTGTGCCAGACTATCAGCGGCAGTGTCAAACTAAACAGTCATGCATAGTAGTAAACTATATGTAGAATGCAGGAAAACATCGACGACAAACCGAACTAGGATTTAAAGGAGAATCTGTGGTGGATGAATGACTATAAACAAGAAACAGTCACAACATCGTCTGTAACTACGTTAGGTTTTTTTTCCTAAAATTAATTGTGGTTTACAACGCGCACTAAGAAATTCGGCAATAACGAAGGATTCTAGCGTCAATCTGTAGGATGTTTAGCAACTAATTAAGATTAAGGTTCGAAATTGGCACTTCGGAACTCAGCTGTCTCAGCAATCTAATAACCGCTATGCATCGGTGAAATGCTACGAATAAATGATACACAACGATGTGCTGAAGACAAGAACACCACTTTTTAGACTTATAAGAAATTAGCAGCAAGACCAGCGAAGCGTTAATTAAACTTTATGGGCAACTACGATTTTACTGAAGTGTACTTTGATTAATTCGGATTTGACTATATTGACAGTCGAAGGGAGTTTTCTTTTAGCTTTCATAATCTGTTCACGTAAACGTTGATATTTGAACAGGGCCAAATTATAACATTGTCTTTCAAAGAAAATGGCCACATATTGCTTTTCTTCTGTAAGTCTGTACTAATTGAGCAAAGCAATTTGCTAAACTAACGTATCTGCATATTGCAGATGGTCTACGTATTAAAGTAGCTGCCACTTCGCTTGCTGCTCAACAATTCACAGCCTTCGTCACGTTGTGCTACATCACGTGTCTCGTCGACTTGTGTATGCGAGGTTTGATCTCGAAAACAGGAAGCGTTCGAGAGGGTTTTCTATGGTGCGACGAGAAGCAGTCTCCTCAGATAACGCACGTATTCAATACCGGAGCTTCACCTAAGTATGATTCCTACAATGCCGCCGTTATTACTATCGCGGCGGTATCTATTGTGGTTTAGAGCTTGTAAAAGGCCTCTTCTAACGATGAGGATAAGACATGTATGTATGTAGTTGAACGTATAGTATCGGGTTTCCAAGGGCCTTGAAGAGGGATGCTTCGAAATAGTGGCTTGCTTATTAATAATCGCGTCGACAGACTACGTATATGTAGATGCAAGCAGATATCGTATATATACATACATACGAGAAATTGGATGAAATGTAGAAAATAGCCTTGTTAGCGGATTCACAAGTAGGCTATTTGTGTTTTATCTCTGCTTTTTGGGACCCCCACAAAATTTCAATCCTTATCAAAATCCCTTGCCCGATTAGAAAAGAGGAGATCCACTCAAACCACCTCTACTTTCAACACGTTTCCGTCGCTAAGATCACGTCAGAAAGATAAGTACGAGGTTAATGAAGGCAAAACTCGTTTTCCGGACGAATAAAAGTAACCATTAACCGGACGGGCTCCAACACCTTCCCGCATACAATTGCAGAAACATTGTCGAAATTGGCGTCAGTTAACCTAAATGTACGAGAATATCGTGCCCTTTTATTCGAAGTAATATAACGTGACGCCCGCGTTATCTGCAAGAACATTGTAAAGCCGAAGTACTCCTACTCCCGTGAATCAGTGAAGAATTTACGCTTTAGAAGTAAGGCTGGTGTTGAAGTTTATTTAACGAGGATCGCGACAGTCGAGCTTGTTCGAAAATGAGGACATTGAGTGAAAGGAAATGACACCGAGGATTGTTTCACAAATTAATTGCAATTCCTGGTAGATATTCATTTTATTTCTTGGAAAATCTTCGAACATAGTAATGAATAAGAAAAAGTGCCAAAAACTAAATCTAGCAATAATGGCAGATACAAAATTAAAAATACAAATAGTGTTAGCCTAGACCTAGACTACAGAAATAAATAATGTTTGTACATATGAGAATTGAATTAAAAAATTACCCCAACATGTACTTCAATGCGCATTTTTGTAGCCATTTACTTCTAATTAGAGCAATAAAGATTATGAATAGAAGCAAATGTTGGTAAACGTAGGATAATGATATTCAACTGCAATAAAACACAAGAGGATAGACACAAGAACTGAAGATAGTGTCGGTATACCAATATCTAGAAATATTAATAACAAATGATGGAAGGACATATCAGGAAATGATCAACAGAACAGGGAAAGCAGACAGAACATATCACACACTAAACAAGACAATAGCGGGAAAGAAAGAAATAAACCAGACAGCAGAACTATCACAATACCAACGCTAACCTATGGATGTAAAACCTAGTCAAAACAAGCAAAACAAAACAGCAGCATAAACGCAGCGGGATGAAATATATGAGGAAAGAAGTAAGAACAATAAAGATAGACACAATAGTACGTGAAATAAGGAGAAACTAAAAGAACCATCGATAACCAGAAACAGCTGGAATGGTACGGATATATATATGTAGAATGAGAGAAGATAGGTAAAAGAGATTTATGGAGCCAAAGGAACCATAAAGAGGAGAAGGTGGAACTGGTAACGACATCGAATCAACAAATTAGCAAATTGGAGGAAAAGCAGGAAAAACGCTGACCGAAATGAAAGATGTAAGGCAGAACTGGAAGAAATGTGAGAAATAGATAAAGAGAAGACACACTACTTCAACGTAGAGTATAAGCAATTATTGGAAAGGAAAGACAGGGGACATCTTTCTTAAACAAATTCAGGAAATTTGTAGAAAAGGAGGGAAAACGGTGATCGAAATAAAAGCTCGAAGAATAGGAAACAATGAGAGGAATAGATAAAGAGCTGAAGAGATACTACTCCAACATTTACCTAGGGTATAAGTAGTTACTGGAAAAGAATGAAAGAGAAGTCTTCTTTTTCATTTGAAACATTGCGTACAAAAGATGAGGTCTATCCATCGAAGACTGTGAGTCGAGTTTGTTGGAAGAAATAGTACCTCGAACGCTCCAATAATTGTAGATTTTGTTAAGAAAATAGAAGATAATTTTGTCATCAGACGATATAACTTACTTCAGATTACTATATTTGTTAATATAATTGGGTTATCTTTCAGGAAGGTTCATAGTTCCACGGCCATACAATTTCTGCAATTAAATGCGAGTCGACACTATCATAAAATTCATCACAACTCCAATTTTAGAGGTTTATATACGAAATGAAGATTTGCTGGAACAAAATAGCATAGAAGATATAAGAGAATTGTCCAGAAAGCGAAGGAAAGTGAGAAAAGAGCACGCTCCAATAATGGATAACACCAGACCCACTAAAATAAAAAACGATCTTTAGCCGATAAAAACAGATCAGTAGACAGATTGTCCAAAAGATGGCGCGAATGGTGGAGATCGATGTCTAAAGAACAATAGGCTTACCGTCTATCGGTAAAACGAAGAGGAAGAAGTACTGCAATTTGATCGATCGTGCCATGTGACTCAGTGCGATTATAGCTCTAAAGTAATGAAAGCTATCTATGGTGGCCCTCAGGAGTCTAACCTAAATCCATTACTCTTTGACATTTATAATATTTGAAACTATAGAAACGCCTAACCACTAAGTATAAATGATTTCGGCATACAAAACTGCATATTTTGGAACAGTCACGAGTATTGTGTTATTCCATACAGAATTACTACTACTGATTATACCCATGCCGCAACTCAAACTGTTTTAAACTGAAAGAAATTCTTGTGAAAGCTATTGAACTTGGTGTTACCACTGAGTTCGTCTTAATTTTTGCATAGCATATATCCGTCAGTTGCAACCCTGCTAGCCAGTTACTGGACTTAACGGTTTGAAGTTCTAGGTAGTTCAACAACCGCGCAAGTATTGCCTCAGTATTCCATACATTTGTTCGAAGCAAACTTCTGTCCTATACTATCCCATTTACGAATAATGGGTCCTCAAATTCCATTCTGATGTGTGCTAGAAAGATTTTCAAAGTTCCTTTTATTATTATTTATGACACTTCCTATCCAGCGAGGGATGTACATTACTAGAGCTGATAAAGGGATACGAATTTTATACGTTGACTATCAGAAGAAAGCAGGTAAGTGCTAAGATTTTAATTAATTTGCGACGTAACACAATTGGTTCTTCTACCTACGGTTTTCGCTTGCTCTTCTAAAGCCGGACTAAACTACAGAGGCCCACCAGTCCTCATTCCCACGGTCTGTGCTTCTCACCATATAAGAATGGTCTAAAGGATCAGATCTGTAGTTCGGATTTTCCTTGGTTTTCTGCAGTAACGCCATCCAATTATATGGATCAAAATCTGGAGATGACATCTACTCACGCAGCAAGTCTTGAATCCGCCTTGCGTTCGTTCTAGGCGAGGATTTATCCTGTTCGAGCTTGGAGGGATAACTTACCACTGGATTGTTCAAAGTATTTACGCTCCCAAATGATATACAAAATCACCGAGGGAAGGAATATCGAGATCCACCTCCATCCGTAGCATTTGGTTCTGTGCAGCTCTTACTTTTGTGATATGTGATTGGCTGCAGGCGATCAGAACATCGCTCCATAGGTGAGTGTTTGTCTCAAATAGAGTTTATACACCAGCAGTTTCCTCCTGAGATCTAGTGTGGACTTTTTGCAAAGGAGTGCTAATAAGACGTGTTGTGTCTTATGATATTTTTCGAAGGCGGAGTCGAAATGGGTTTTGAAGGTAAACCATTGGATCCAGGATCGCCCCCAAGTACTCGACACTGAAGCTCCAGGCAAGTTGCTCGTCTTCAACGAAGATATTCTGACTGGGCAGGTTTCTTCGCCTGATAAATTTGGCCGCAACACGCTGATTAGCGTTCAATCTACTCTTATGAAATTCACTAGTCCATATCAGAATCTCATCGGTAGCTGCCTGGGTCCAGCCATAACAAACCAGCCACCTATCAAGCGAATGAATTAATGAATACCGCTGTATCGTCAGCATATACGAGGCACGTCCAAAAATCGAAAAATCATGTGCACAGCCTTTTAGGATTGACACATTATTCTACTGGTACATTCTTTACTGCGAAATGAAACAATCAATGCAAATGTTTACTGTGGGACGCTTAGGAAACTGCGTTGCGCATTACAGAATAAGCACCGAGGAATGCGTACAAACGGTATTGTTTGGAATAAAACATAACAACTCTTACAGGTCTTTGGTCGAACCCAGATTGGTACAGCCCTGACCTCGCCTCTAAAAGGGGGATGGAAGTCATTCCATCGCTTTTTGCACCTGAAAACCTGTTAAAAAATTCATCAACGATGAAGAGTTCAAAGGATATGTTACCACATAATTGACAACAGAGGCGGCAACGTTTTATGAGGAAAGCATACAAAAACTTGTGCCACGCTATGACAAGTGCTTACAAAATGGTGGGACCTATGGAGAAACATAGTCTAAGGTTTGTAGTTTTCTTTGCAATAAATAGTTTTTCTGTATCCGTACTCGTTTTGTTGTTATAACCAAACGGAACTTAGTTTCTGGAGGTGCCTCGTGTGTCGCCAAGCTGGTCATTGGAATCTGCGGGAGCCCGGATATTTAAATCCAAAACAGCTTCGGTGTGAAAGGAGAGCCCTAGAGAACGCCGGTCACCATGGGCACTCTTCTGCCTGTCTACTGAACATCACATTTATATTGCTAGAGGATTTGCTGTTCTAATTCGTTCTGCAGCCCAACTCTCAAACCAAATAAAATTAAGAAGTTATTTACAGCACTTGTAATAAGAAATGGCAACATTCAATTTCCGAACCCATTTATGACTAATTTAATTTTCTAGTCTATTGTGAATTTTGTTTGTATTCTTTTCTAGCGAGAATGTTGTTATTATTATTATTAAGACTAAGTATTATTATTTATATTAGTTTCATATTCCAATGGCCCTTATTACTACCTATTTATTCCCTTTTTTGAAAAGTCCGTTATCTTCAATTTTTTTGTTGTGTAGATGGGTGTTATATTTGTTGAAAATTAATGATTATCATTATTGTTATTATTATATGATCAACGTGAAAACATATTTTAGCCAAGCTCCAATATCTTTTATCGAGTGGCCAAGGATGTTCATGTTCTCTTTGATCCAAACCAACATATTTAACTTTGGATATTGACCCCAAAATGTTGTGAAAGTTATCCCTACCATGTGGGAGGTACCCCTCTATCATTTATGTTATAACGTCTTTGTTCCCCAACCTTTAATGAAACTCCAAACAACCATCCCTCTTCTTCTATTTCGTATTTTCTAAACGGAGATAATTGCTCGTCTTCACCAAAAACTCGACTTTAACGGCCGCACTTACGAAACGGTCGCGGGTATTGTTTGAACACGAAAACGTTCGCGCGAAAGTTAGCGAGGCGAATGAAGACGTCGCCCTCGCCGGCGCTATCTTGAAAAGAGAGGAGGACGCGGCTGACGGAACCGGAAACGAATTAATAATAAAGTCAGAACCGTCATTACCGCGCGCAAAAAGTAAATAAGGAAGGTCGAAGAAACGACGTAGGCGCGCACCTTAATTGCGTTAGGGGTCGTATTACGTTTAGACGAAGGATGTGTGTTTGACTAACTAGTTTCCGGATAAGTAGATTGGAAACTTAAATAGGCGACTATACCGCACGCTGGTTGTGTGAGTGAAATTAACTGTTCGTTTGCATGTACGAAGAGGATTTGCCTTGTTAAGGAGATCGAAAAGTATCATTTTTGATGTTCTCATCTAGTTAAATAAGGAGTAAGAAGAACAGACCCAGGAAGACGTAGCGACGCAGGATTGCAGGGATAGAAAGAGAAAAGGGGAAAACACTAAACAAGAACAAGGAATGAAACGATTAGCAGATGACGGGAAAGGGTGGAAAGTATGGAAAGGATGGGTAGAAGATTGAAGCTTAGAGATCCAAATCCTACGTCGTAACAGGGTACAAGGAATAGAACAGAGGAAGATGAACGATATCGCAGGAAAATTAGTGTCAATTGTTTGATGGTCTTAAAGCATTGCCAACCAATTTTCGCGAGTGACGCTGTTTTTCTTTGCGTTTTCCTCAGTTCTAACCCACCAACATTTCTAATTTTATACTTCTACCATAAGATGTATGTATTTATAGGCTGGAACACTGCTTAATCTATAATAAGTATATCGGGCGTGTATAAATTGGCGAAAAAGCTACACGTGACGTAACGCTTATGAAATTCTGATTGAAAAATCCCAACATCAAAATATTTTATCACGGCTCATAAGTCTTCACGAGGTTATAGAAGTTCGACTTTTTATTCCACAAATTCCATATTTCTTGATAGAGATAGCTGCAATTTAGAGTAAAGAAGAATTTTTGATATTATTTGTTGGTAAGCGTTTCCTTTCTGACTTCCAATTATGTTTTTAACATTTCCTCGTTAACATACTTTCACAAAAAATCTTGAAACGTTGTAGAACAATAAGATTGTATTGAATGTGATTTCTATCCAAAACATTACTGTATTATGTATTTAATGCGACTTTCGTGTTATAATTTTGTATAACTTCCGCTTTTTCGTGATTATTTGTGTAGTCTTTATTAATTCCGTTTCTGTGTTTTTTCGTTCTTGTATTATTATTTTGTTCACTCACAATGGATTTTACATCAAACGAATATGCTGATATGTATGTACGATTTCTGTATTATGTATTAAGAATTACACCAAAAGGGACCAAAGGAGTATTGCAGACGATGCGTCAGATTGCATCTATGCATAGAAACAGAAGGATTTCAATTCGAACAATTACATAGGTAATAGTGTTAATGATTTAATATCATGTAAATATCCAAGAATCAATTAATCCTATTATAAAATGTAATGTAATTTTATATTTTTCTACATGTACTATTTTGACAATAAATAACTTCAAGAGCAGATCATATCTTGTGCAATGTGCCGAATTTAAAATTAATCCATCTGATATTCTCATTAGTAAATAGTATTTTATTTAGATTATTTTGGAAGATGAATTTCAGAAAATATTGCGATACGTACTATTACAGTAGTATACAAGTGCACTGTTGTTAAATGTATGTTTTTTAAGTGTTTCCTAAAAACATACAAAGCATGGTACAACACTTTAAGATTAAGATTTTCGATTCAAAACCGAATGAAGGATGTCGCTGCGTGTAGTTTCTTCGCCCACTTATACATACTCTGTACATAAATTTGGAGAAGAATCTAGATGATTGTCTGCAAAACAATCTTATAATAATAATAATAATAATGTATTTATTGCCCAACAGATAACGATCCAATTACAGGACAATAGTGTGAAACATAGTCAATTATTATATATACATACCAAAGGAGTAATAATTAAATATAAAAATAAAAAGTATCCAGTACTTAGTTCTAATTATTCTAGCAAAGTGACAGTTAAAGAGCACATTTGTTCAATAAATATGGCAACGGTGAAAAATTAATGTCCATTGAGTTGTCTGCTATAACGTTATAATATGAACACATTCTATGGAGCGGAGATCTCAACAACATGATGGTTTTGGCTGCTCTGCAGTAAAACGTTTTGTGAACACGTGTGGGATGATGCGGTATAAAAATCGTATATCATTTAGCAGTTTCGGCGCATCCACATTAAAATGAAGAATATCGTATTATATGCCATATTGGGCAGCTCGCAAAGTAGGTGTGCAATGGCTTACTAAGCAAACACAAATTGAATATGCGAATAACTACCACAGAGGAAATTATACCTTATTAACTCCTTGTTTTCAAACCTCATTTTCATGTCTATAACGACGAAATTTATAAATAAAAGTAATGTTTCCGAGCATTTCTAGGTGCATTCTTTTGGAATCCGGACCCAGAATTGAGACTTTTGTGCCAGGAAATAAAATACGGCGGATTGAATTGAGATGAAACATTTTCAACTTTTATGATTTTATTTTTGAATTTAAATTAAGCAAAATAAGAAGTCTTGCCCAATCATCGATGCACAAAATTGTTGAAGTTTAGTAGGAAATTTTGTTTCATGTTCATGTTGATGACAATTCTATTCCCAAACTTACTTGTTTACTGTTCTACCATCCGTACAATCTAGAGACGTTAAACTAGGTAATATTTCATGTTCATTGAAATGATATATTTGTAATGCATGTTTTACAGTCCAGTTTTCTATTGTATCTTATATTCTAACATCTTTTACCAGAATTTAGCGACTTATTCCCATCACAAATATATCGTAATGTTGTCTATATACTGTGCTTAGTCAATACTACGAATAACTGCTACAAGCAGGCACCATCTTAGAATAGAAATAAGATTAGTAGAAATATGAAACAAATTTCCTGTTAAACTTATGCTAAACCATTTTGTGGAGCGATGGTTGAGCGAGAAGTTTCTTAAATTAAGTTTAAAAATAATTTAGACAATCAATAATCTTCGGCGTTAATGGGTTAATCGTGAATTACAAAAGCAAAGGTATTAGCATAAGCAATTTATGCTAACTTAGCAGACTATTGCACAGCAACTTTAAGAATTGCCCACTAACCCACCCAATGAAGTCGTTTTATAGAGAGTCATCTCGATTCTTTTCCAAATTAATATTTTGGTTCCCGTGAATAGTTTCCTACTTATAAGATAGGTAGGTGGAATGCATATATTTCGCGCTTTAGTTTTAACTGTTCACACATTTCGTAAATATTTAAGCCAAACTATTCATGTAACTTCTACACACTGGTTAGTTTGACTACGAATTCGTTTATTTTAAGAATAAAGGAGAAAATTTATAGGTAATTGGTAAAATTCGATTTTGATCTTATATTTTTATTATTAAATCGATCTAAATGTGCTAATAAATTTGAAAAAATATATACATACAATTTCCCACTTAACATGCAAAAGATTTCAAACTCGGCAATTTCATGTCGTCAGCGTCTCCCGATAGAACGCACCCAATTCCTTCCGCGAAAAGATCGCACATAACGTACGCCTTGATTTATTTGATAACACGGTCGTTACTGATAATGGCGGCATAATTTCGTCGAAACGTACGCACTACGTCCGCTTTATAACATCTATCGCGAAGTATTCAATGCGAACGACTCTTTTGGTTGTACGCCGCCTCGTCCGTTTCCTTTTACGATTTACATATTTCTCGCTCAAAAGATCGGTAATATCTGCGATTCGGTCGACTACCTACGCCCCAAATCTTTCTCTCCTAACGCGCAATTCCGAATGAGCAACGAACAAGTTATTAATGCGATATTTAGAGCCGATAAAGCCGAATACAATGGGTAATAATCGTATTTCAAATCGCGAATCGGAATTGAGTAGGGCTTCAAAATGGTTATATGTATACGCAAGTAAGCGTCTACCGTTTTTTTCTCAAGTTTGGCGAAAAGTGGAAAAAATTAGGAAACGCAGAAGAGACTTAGAAGCTTTAAGTTTTCTTTATGTGCATATGTAATTACGGAAGAAGTTTTGTTCTAATCTATTGCAGCTCTAAATCAAAAACAATATCTAATTTGATGGTTTTATTACTTTTATTAGTCTAACGTTTTCTTATGTCTACATTGCAAATACGTTCCTGCCGTTTGGTGTGGGTTACTTTTGGCAGACCTAACATTTGTGCATTTTATAGAGTTCACCTGTTCTTAACAATGTCAGAATTTTGTTTCAGCACCAAAATAGACGTTAGTACCTTATTAAACTAATCGCATTAAGAGAATTTTAAGCTGAAAGGCGCGTTTTAAGTTGTTACAAAAAATAGGACACAAACTTCCTCTTGGAGCAAATTTATTTTCAAAATGTTCGCCCTTAAGATTTGTAGACTTTCGCATGCGATCAAATCAATTTCCAAAACACTTTCTTCTACTCCCAAGTTGGTATCTCAGAACCATTTTTCAAGGTTCAGCTTCTTATGGCGCTGAAAATCGCTGTCCACTCAGTTTTTGTTTGATATTCGGGAGCAGAAAAAATCGTTAGGCTATAATCAGGTGCAATGAGACATTAATTCGATGTTTTTCTGCTCCAAATCATCAATTGTTTGAGGTGCTATGTGAGAACTGGCATTATCATGATGCGGATTGGTCGGTAATTGTATGATTTCTGTTTTATATTAATATCCAAAATATCGTCTGAAATCAATAAAATTTGTTTGGTATAGGCACCACACTTGAGAAGATATTTTCCTGCTTAGTTTGCCAATTTTATATACCACCTGACAACTCTCAGATTAATACATATTTTTCACCGTATTTGCTCATTTAAGATCGACATTGACCTTTTATGTGGCCGAAACTAAATCCTCACACATTTGCATATGTTTAAAGCAATTCTCGATACATTTTTTCCACTCTGAAGTTACTATTTCAAGAGCATGATTTTTGAAGGCTTCGACAGTTTTTTGAGGTGCTGAAAAAGCAGTCCACGCGTTTTTGTTCAACATTCGGGAACAGATAGAAATTGCTAGGCGATAAATCAGATTGATACGGGCAATGAGACAGTAATTCGGTGCTTTCTCCTCGAAATAATCAATTGTTGTTGTGTGAGAGCTGGCATTACAATGATGCAGAGTGATGCGAAGTTTTCGGTTGTTTTCTTCTAATTTCTTCGATGACTTTTGGAAGACGAATTGTTGTATACCACTCAGTATTAACTGTTCTTCGCACCTCTAAACGAATGGTTGTGACAAGTCCAGTATAGTCGAAGAAACAAGCGACCATTATCTTGGAAATGCTTCGTGAACGAACAACTTATTGGGATTCAGTTCATCTTGGAACATCTTGAATTTTTGCTTAGTTTTGGGTTCATACGAATATATCTAAGTTTCTTCATCTGTTACGATGTTGTACACGGATTTTCTAGTTCCTTGTTCGAGTTTTTTAAGCATTTTCTGCGACCAATAAACACAAGCCTCGGAATGGAAACTTCTAATTCTTCTAAATAACAGATATTTTTCACAGCTAAATGCTCATTCAATATGTCTAAGAATGCTTCTATCTCCCTGAAAGTCGCGTGCCGATCTTCTTCAGTCATGTTGCGCACAGCATCGATGTTTTCTAGAATAACTAGCAATTTTGGTCGACCTTGACGCAATTCATCACTGACAGACGCACAATCACGGCGAAATTCTGCAAACCAATTTTAAGTAGTCTTTTCTTCATTACCGAACGTTAAGTGAAGTGATTCAATGCATTGTTGTTGAGTTACGCCTTTACTAAAATCGTAGAAAATCATCCAATAGAAACCTTCACGTGAAGTTTCCATCCTTACACAAAATTGCTTTATTTAAGCGCTCGCTGTAAACAAACTCAAACTCAATTTCTAAAATACACTTGCGAGCAAAAATCAGGTCACTTTGAAATTCTGATGTTTTAAGTTTATAGTTTGCAACTAGTTTGTAAATCATTGTATTAGTAGGTGCGAGTCATGTTTTCGGAGAAATGCTGACATATGCTCACATATTCTTTCATTGTTCTGCCCACCTAGATAATATAAGCAAATTTATGCGTAATATTAAGACAGTTAAGATAACAGAGTTGCCTTTGGATATATTACAGCATTTTTAAAAGTAATAGGTCTTAAGTTGTAGTAGCTCTTAATCCTTTGTTATTCTTTTCCTGGTATATGTTTTCCTTTTCTCCGTGGTCTAGTATTGTGTGTCAGCCAAGTCGTCACGATGGACCTCTTAACGTTAAGCATGTGTCCCTGTTTATTCTATTCGTTTATTGACGCGGCTAGGCTAATGGCCTAGATACCAAGATCAAAAACAAAGTGAAAAAACTAACCATGTAACAATGGTTAGGTTTATTAATGAAGCTTTCATGAATTTTTTCCTTCTAATAAAATTGTGCTTATGCTTTTCCATGCTGCGTCATATATGGTCCACAGCTGGTCTATAACTTAAAGTTTTGTAGTCCGATTTAATTCACGTGAAGTTTAGCACACGGTTTAAACAGAGTGACGGAAAATATTAGAAATTCATTTCCTATGGTTAATAGTATAATTAGAATCAGTAATGTAAAGATAATTCGTGAAAAATTACCTAATACTCCTTTGCCACCTCAACCAATAATCACACGAAGGGGAACATGTTTGAAAACTACAGGTTTTTATGCAGAAAATTCTGACCCTATTAAAGAACTTATTTTAAGTTTTGAAGAGGAAGATATTGGTGCGATTTGAAAGTGCAAATCAATTTTAGAAAATAATTCACTGCACCATGAACTTTGCTTCATTAAATCATATCAGTTTGTTCGTTTCCCGTTACAAGAGTATTGATGAATTTAAGGAAAAATTCTTAAAGTTCCTGGAAAAATAGGACAATTATTATATACACAAATTAATGATATTTCATAAAGAAATACCAACTTAAATTTATTGGAACAAGCAAACCAAATTCTCCGTGGCGATTTTGGTGTTGGAACCGATTTAAACCCGAAAGTTGTTAATGTTTTAAAATATGCACCAATCACATCAGTTGACGTAGAACGAAGTTTTTCATCGTACAAATCGCTACTAGCGGATAGGAGAAATAATTGAACTATTGAAAATATTGAAAAATATTTGATTGTGAATTGTTTTTACGGTAAGGAATGTGATGTTTAATGTAGAAATGTAAGTGAAAGGTATCTGTTTAATGTTTGTTTTTTTTTTCCTTGTTAGTTACAAAATATATTCGACATTCTGAAAATATTTTTGATTACATATTTTACATATTCTTGACATTTAAGGGATATTTTTAACATATCTTGCGCATACATTTTAGTCAAATCTCGAACATATAATCTGGTCTCTAGTAATGACACATCTCAGTATAGCCAATTAGTGGTAGTTTGTAAAAACATAAAGCGCGCCCCTTGTATTACTTGGTAACATTAAATAAAAATGGAAAGTACAAAATACATTTGAACCATATGTACCTGTATACTACGAAACGTACGTAATAGATTGTCCTAAGTTTCGAACGATAATGAGCTAGGAGAAGTTCCCGATCAATCATTAATCACTTTCCTACTCAATTTATACGTATGCGTGTGTATCTTTCCTGCGCCCATACCATAATAACACCGGTGTACCCTAAATTACGGCGTACACAGCGGTAAACTTATCGCTCGTTAACGGCATTAGCGTCATTTAATGATTTCGATTACGCTCTCAGATAACGCAGACGCCGCCTAAACGGTTAATGGTCGCGCGGGTAGAGATATTCAACGTTCGTTATTTACGCTAACGAAATAGCGTCGGCGGAAGCGGTACGAAGATAGCGAGGTGATACCATAGAACGCGACTGGGAGCACCCAAAAAAGGCGATATAATTGATGATCGGGTAGGACACTGCGAGTAGATGCCATTGTGTACGCTGCCCCTTATCGCGCCGGTTTCCACTCAATAAGACAATTACTGGACCCATTAATAACCAGGCGGCGAACGTGTGCGTGTGTGCGAATGACGTTCGATGTAACTCCCAGAAATCCCCCATCCTTCGTCGAAACGGTTATGATCAGTAGCGGCGGCGGTTATCTCCACCGAATCCTCGCCTCGCTCCGGGGCCCCGCAGAAAGAAGAAAAGAAAGGGAAATGATCTATTCAAATAGGTACGGTAGCTGGTTCCGGGGAGCGGGCCTTTCGAAAGATGAATTGTGTGGAATTGAAAGCAGCGCCAAAGGCCTGGAAAGGAAATAGAGATTGAAGGAACGAATGTAATCGTGGTGGTACAAACCAGCGATCGGAAAACAAAGTAATAATTAGATTAAATGGAGCGTAATCAGATATTCTGAGAAAAAGAGATGGTTCTTTTAAAAACGGAAAAGTATCTCCGTAGAAAGAGGATCACTATAAACGTAAATAAATTAATAGAGGGGAAAAGTTCAATTATTGGCAGACTTCCCGTTTGATTGCTCAAAAATTGCAAAATTTATGATTTTGGTTCTTTGATGCATTTCTTGAACGATGAGAAGTATTAAGCAAATTATCAAGTGTACAAGTCTGAAATGCGGATTCTTTTTTCTAAAAAGCAACATGCTAAATTCGGAAGAATGATAAAAAGTGCTTTATTCAAAGTATGCCCCATCGCTTGTTTCCCATTGTTCGGGTTACTTGTGAATACCATCCTAGTAAAAATCTTCCCCTTTTGTTGCAAACCATTCATTGAGCCATTCCTTCACATGTTCGTACGAACCAAAGCGCAAGTGCGCGACCCATCGATTCAAACAAGTGGTAATCGGAAGGAGCCAAGTCTGGTGAATAAGTCGCATGGGATAGAACTTTCCAGCTGAGTGCTTCCAACGTGTGGTGAACTGGTTTTGCGGCCGATGTGAATGGTACGCCTAAGTCCGCTCATGATTTCTTGCAACATGTGACATGTGTCTTTCCGTTTGTCTATCGTGCAACTCATGTGGTACCCATCTACCGGTCTTCTGAATCTTTCCCATCTCTCGTAGCTGATTGGATTGCTAACTTATGCCCAGGGCCAAAGGTCATGCGTGTGAGACCAAATATCAAAAAAGAGCTGGGTGTTGTATCACGACAATGCGCCTTGTCACATATCAATTTTAGTAAACCGTTTTTTGGTCGGTAGAAACATTCCTGTGGCTCTTGTGACTTCTTCCTCTTCCGAAACTGAAATAACACTTCAGCGGGCGTGATTCTGGGGAACTGAACAACATTCAAGTGGCTATAGCCGACCAGCTAAAGGCTGTTCCAGTATCCGAGTTCCAGCACTGCTATGAGGAGTGGGAAGAACCGTCTCCAGTGCTGTGTAGCTTCCCAAGGCAGTTACTGTAGAGAGGGCAATGTAACTTGTAATGTTATTGAAATAAAACAAAGAAAATGGTCGGATTACTTTAATTACACGCCTCGTTTATCGATATAGGGTTACCTCCAGATATTTAAGCTTTACTCTTTTACTTACTTCATCAATATAGTTATTATAAATCTGTAGAAGTAATTGCGGGATACAGTATTCGGACGAACGCGTTTAACACAGTCAGTTTTTTCGAGCTTGCGCTTAGTGTTAAAACAGCTAGACAATATAATTAATGCTTTAAACTGCAGAGGAGAAACGTTGCAAGTCCTTACTTGCATATAAGTTTCTATGGGCCACTCAACTTAAAACAAAGCGGATCATAAATCTAGCTTGTTGCCTAGTCAAGTTAGAAATAACAGATTTAATCGAAATTTCTTGTATTATTTTAAGTAAATGTCTTCTGCACATGTAGAACACAAAACCAGCTTCATCTTATTTTCAGCAACCATCCTTCGTGAAAATTACTTGTCTCGACCCAGTTGCTATCGACTAATAAAAAAGGCACTCTCCCGAAGTTTTCTCATTACAAAAACATCCACGAAAAAGTGATCGTCATCACGTTCGTTTCACATAAATCATTGTCCGGTATTAATTGGGAAGATGTCGCGTCCATCCGTTGACAGTTACAGAGGCAGACCCCAGATAGAATACAGAGAACAACGTCATCGCCAGCGATATATTGACGAATTTGCATTGCCGAATCACCTGTTAAGGCAACAGTATATCTCGCGATCTATCGGGAACAAGAGAATTGCTCCGCGGTAATACATATGTATGTGTCGAGATATATGTATATGTGTATATTATCCATACATACATAGGCATATTCCAGTAATTTAGGGAATTAATTTTCAGTAGGATATGTTATGTTCAGTATTTCAGTTTCAGGAAATTTAGCGATGTCGGTCTGAAGTGGATCGAAATTTATGCTGGATGGGGGTTGAGCTTTGTATTCCGGGTTTTTGTGATAAATGCACCTCGTTCAACGCGAACACAACCAAGTAAGTATGTATTATGTACATATGTTCAATTTAGAATAGCAGTATAATACATAACGGTATGAGGGAGGAAGATCACAATGCAAGATACAAAATTCTTGAAATAGGATTTCAAAGCTTATCATCCAATAACGTACACTGAGACTCAATTTTGCGGATGGTATTGAAATTGGGCTCGGAAGGTCGATGATGCACACGATGATGTTGCTCGAAGTCTACGGAAAACATTCTAAAAGTTCTTGTAAATCAAAAAGTGGTAAAGCAATCGCAAATAAAACAAAAATAATAAAATAAATGAAAACCGTTCATTGAAAGTTATTGTAAATTAAAAATGTCATCAAATAAATTGGTGGCATTTCTGCTCATTACGGCTACAGGCGAACGTCCCAGCACATTAGTTCTCGCAGTTGGTACTGCAAAACTGGCCACAGATCTCGATGCAATGCGCGGCACGTTGAGGACAATCTTGGATAATAGATCTGGGCTAAAAGCTTAGCTAGAAACCCTGCACTATGTTGCTCGCGCCTAGACATCAAAGAATCGACACCGAAGTGATCTATGACCTCAGCAAGATCAGCCCCAAATACAGGATATCGGCCATTGATTCTGAATGATAAATATGTTAGAAATCTGCGATGTACCTTTTCGACCTTAATACAGTGACAACTGTAACTGGGATTCATACATCCCCAAAATGAACCCCAATGCCTTAGAGGCAGAACTGCAGATATCGTTAATGTGCAAAACAAAAGTCAAACTTGAATCAAACAAGATCCCAAGATCTCTAATAAAATTAACGTTGGACAGCGGTGCATCAGATATGGTATAAGTATTGATAACCTCTCAATCAAATCCAAGTTATATTGCAGCAAGGCAACGTCATCCCAATTAGATATTCTGCAGTAAACCTTAAGATCATCCGGATACGCCAATGAAGGACAAGATAATGACATTAACAGACCATTTATAAAGAGTTTGGACAGCAATGGGGCAAGACGTGACTCCTGTGATACACCTGAGACCATGGTAAAACGACGAGATTTAAAAAATAAAAAATGTAGCAATTTCTGTTATACAAGTAAGATTCTATAAGTTCAATAAATTTAGGTGATAAACCGTAGGAATTAAGTTTATGGAGCAGTATTGAATGATCTATAGTATCAAAAGCCTTAGACATATCGATATAGATAACTTCGATCTGTCCACGAGTGCTCAAAGATTCACTGATGTACTGTGCAATCACGGCCAAGTTTGTAAGCGTGGATCTTCCCCGCATAAATCCGTGTTGTTTCCTTAAAATGTGAATGTGCACATGGAAATAAATCACATTATACAGAATCTGCTCATATACTTTAGTAAGATTTCAGAGAATTTATGGAACAACTTGGCGAATTTTACGCCAGGATCTTCGTTTAAAGGCTTACAAAATCCAACTCGTTCAAGATTTGAAGCCGCTAGACTCGAATGTACGCTTTAATTTCAGTCAATGGGCTCCATAACAGCTCGATGAAGATCCGCTGTTTTCGCGCCGAATTTTGTTCAGCGACGAGGCACATTTCTTGCTAAATGTATATGTAAATAAACAAAATTACCGCATTTAGGCTGATGAGCAACTCGAAGAGATTCTCGAAATACCATTACTTATACAAAAATTTACTGTTTGGTGTGGTTTATGGGCTGATGGAATCATCGGTCCCTATTTCTTTAAGAATGAGGTCGGACAGAACATAATCGTCAATGGCGAGCGCTATCGCTCCATGATAACGGACTTTTTGTTGCCTGAAACTGAAGCCCGTGATGCCGGCGAGATTTGGTTTCAGCAAGACGGTGCTACGCAACACACAGCTTGCGAAACAATGGCTTTATTGAGTGATTTCGGTGTGCAGGCAATTTCGCGTTCCGGACCAGTCAACTCGCCCCCTAGATCGTGTGATATGACACCTCTGGTTTTTTTGTTTGGAGTTATGTGAAGTTAAAAGTATTCGTCGATAAGCCAGCTACGATTCAACATTTGGAAGCCAACATTACTCGCGTAATTCGCGAGCTACCGATAGGCGTAGTCGCGTAGTCGCGGCCAACATTGGAATGAAATTATCTTTAAAAAGTAAATGCCAGAGATTGTTCTTTCGGTTCATAATAAAGATTCCGACATCCTATTCTATTTTAAGTGTTTTATTTAAAATTAAAAAAATCTAAACGAACCACCCGTTACATATTCTTCGGTAGTTTATGATTGCTACCACACAATGTTTTCTGCGGTGCCAACTACATAATTCGCGTTAAAATTGACCTTATCTTTTATTTTCTTGAATCTACTTTTAAACTTTCCCCCGCGATCCTGATAACGACGAAAATAACCGTCCTTAACGCATGAAAACCACCGATTACTTCGAAATAAATTGTCGACAATTAACGCGCGGTAATCTCACGAGCAATTTAATTAAGGTAATACGTCGCGTTGTCGAAACATTGAACACATATTATTACAGGATATTACAGCTCACGCACATGCCCATTGTTAAGTGAGGGTTGGCGGTCTTCGGTCAATACGAGATAAACGTCCGATTTCAGGATGCAAATCTGAGATAGGATTAACCTTCCTATACTCACGCATACGGTCTGGGAGACCGACTTATATAGTATAGTATACGTCTTTCATTTTGACGTGAGTATAGGAAGGTTAAGTTGTACAAGTTAAGTTAATTGGATTTTTGTGCCGGATTCGAATATGTAAATATCGATGGTTTAATCAATAGGCGGGTGTGGTTTAGAATTAGCTTTTAAATATTCTCTACCACTTGTAGGTCAATCATGCAACAAATTGGAAAACAACAGCTATATTTTCAGAACGTTAATAAATAATGGTTTCGAATAACCTTCGTCAATGAAAATATAACGTTATGTATAGACAAACAATTACTTTTATTTGGGCACTATCAACAAAATTACTAACGACCACGATTTATGGATATATAGGATTTGTAATAATTTATACATCTGATATTTTTAGTGTTATGTATGTGCGTCTGTTGACTTATGCAAAACTTAAAAACAAAGTCCTGTTTAAGGACTATGGAAAACCTCAAAAGAAAAACTTAGCCAACAGTTTCCTTTATGTGAACTTAAATGTCATTCTAATACTGCGTACTATACTTCACTTAAATTGTGAATATTGCTTCTGAAAGTGATAGTTTTAATTTTTTATATTAGCCTCTTTTTATGATTATTTTCTTTTTTAATAATTGTGTTTTCACAATCAACACAATGACTTAAATTTCTGTATTGTGTTGTTACAGCGGTCATTGTACCAAAATCACTATTTGACGAATACTGTTGATTATACAATCTTTTCTTTAAATATTGTTTTGTCTGACTGATCTAACATCGATCACAGCCTTTGCAATTAACTTTATAAACTGCATGCCTTCATTTTGTTTATCTATTTTACATTTAGAAATAGTGTAAAGGGGATGAAGTTCCTTCAAATTTAAAGATCTTCATCAACGTTTATATATTTCAATTCTATTGAAAATTCATATGAATAGAATGAGATCGAGTTTTCTACACTTGCTACTGGTATTGAAATTACGTAGTAACCAATCTCTGCCGACTACCACATTCATCAAACTTGGTTATACAATTTTTCCCCTCATCAAATATTTTGATATCTCTGCTGAATTTACCAATTAACTGCCCACCTTTCAAAGCATCATCGACTTTACGGT
Source organism: Chrysina gloriosa (assembly GCA_038088585.1). Taxonomy (NCBI): domain Eukaryota; kingdom Metazoa; phylum Arthropoda; class Insecta; order Coleoptera; family Scarabaeidae; genus Chrysina; species Chrysina gloriosa. The sequence continues at coordinate 18,669,734 of CM076093.1, read as the reverse complement.
TTCTCTAAAGATCATAAAGAAGAGGTGCCCCATCAAAGCTTTGTCGACTAGCATTGAGTTCTCGATCTACAATTAGAATAAGTATTTGGCCAACTTACTCACCGGGAAAGACGCCTTAAACCTTGTCCATTTCTCTAGATTAATTTTTAGTATCAAACTTCTCTTCTATTCACCAAATATACGTTTTAGTTTCCATGTCATTTTACTATTTACCAAAGTTTCCATACACAATTCTATTGAACATCTAAACGATGGTCAACCTATTTAGGTCAGAAATATTTCACATATCGTGGTCAATATGTACTCCGACTTCCATTGCTTCATATTTACAACCTAATATTGCGTCATAGAACCTTTCCTACTTGCTGGAAGACCTCGAAAATAACACCGGTGTTTAAATCTGGAAGCAGGAATGAGATAAGAAACCATAGACCGATATCTCTGATGTGTGTACCTTTGCAAAAATTTTTGAGATAATGATTGCCAAACCAATCTATAGCCATGTCGTTAATCGACTTTCTATTAATCAGCATGGTTTTGTGAAGGGTAGATCGATTGCGACTAACTTGTGCTCCTTTGCGCAGTTTGTGTCCGGTGCCTTGGATGAACGCGGACAGGTTGACACAATTTATACTGGTTTTTACAAAGGCATTTGATGCAGTGCAACATGTTAAAATTCTACGGAAGTTAAATGACGTTCAAATTATGTTGAATATCATAGTTTTACATCCTATCCATATTTGTCTCGGTCGGGCGTTCCTCAGGGATCAGTGTTGGACCCGTTGCTTTTCCTTATTTTTGTAAATGACATCACATACTGTATATCATCGCACTGCTTATTATATGCTGATGATCTGAAGATTTTTCGTCGTATTGAAAATATTAGAGATTGTGGAATCTTACAGAACGATTTAACCAAGCTTGAACGCTGGAGTCTTGAAAATGAACTTCCATTTAATATAAGTAAATGTAAAGTGATGAGTTTTACGAGGAAACAACATGTTATCATGTCTTCATATTATATCTGTGATTCACCTTTGGATAGATGTGAGTCTTTCACTGATTTGGGTGTTGTCATTTGATGAGAAGCTAACATTTAATTTACATGTTGAAATTATCTGCACACAATCGCTAAGAATGCTTGGGTTCCTTACAAGAAATGCCAAATATCTCAGCAATGAAGCACTTATTAGCTTTTACAATACATTTATTAGAACAAAGCTCGAATATTGCTCTATAGCGTGGAATCCATGCTATGTGAAGTATGCGGACATGATTGAGAGGGTGCAAAGAAAATTTTTGAAGATTCTCTATTATCGTACTAGTCACTCATTTCTGCCACATAACTATCCCTATGATCAGTTGTTATCTCAGTTTAATTATATTTCCTTGGAAAACCGTAGGGTAATATCACAGATTGTGTTTGCATATTAATTGATTAACAACTTTCTTTATGCTCCTGACTTGTTGCAGCAATTTAGTATTCATGTTCCTAGGCTGTGTGCTAGGCATGCATGTCTTTTTATATATCAACTACCGCTACCACTCACCACTCGCCCTCACCAGTCTTGCCAATGTGTGTAAATGTTAATAGATTTTGCGATGAAATTGATTTGTTTAACATTTCACTAAGAAATCTTAAGTTATTGTAAGTACTAAATTTATAATTGATCCATTTATTTTTGTTTTGTATATTTGAGTATTGATGGAACGATTCAGGCTATTTTTATTTTATTTTATTATTATTATTATTATTTTTGGTTTTCTATTACTATGATTAAGTTTGTTTTTTATTGTAAAAATTATCCTGCAATTAGAAGCTGTTGCTGCTGTTGGATAATAAATTATTATTATTATTATTAATATCTCAGCAAGCCTTGCAGCAAAAGGATTTCTTCTTTTTTCGGTCGTTACTAACATATTCATCGAATCTTTTAAAACCATTGCTTTCAATATGATTGAATTAAAGTTCAAAATCAATAAAATCCAAAAATCAATTATTACTGTTATTCCTTCATTGAGCCCTGCACAGCTACTAATTACCTCTTCACTACTCATATATCTTACGTGTCTGAAATAACCACAATATTAGAAGATATTCCTCTCAAACACAACATTAACACCATCTACAAACCTCCTATTTCCCAATTTTTGTCCTCGCTTTAGAACAGGGTTGATTCGCTTCCATTTAGAGACGTAAGTGGATCCCGTGTTTTTATGTTTTATTGTACAATCGGTGAAACAACTGTTGGTGTTGATGATTCGTCTGCAAGAACATCATTAGATTTAGGAATCCCTCCTCAATTCATGTGGAAAGCCATTACAACACCGATCTCAACAGCGCCTTCGATGAAACTTCAATCATCACTAACTCTGCGTTTTATTTTAACGCAAAATACGCGAGGCCACGGAAATTCAGAAATATCCGTAAGTGAAGATGATTAGTCTATTTCTTCTTCTTCGAAATCACTAGTCTTACTCCAGCCCTTCACGTCGCTCCAACCAACCAATCCTAATGAGCTGTGACGTTTCAGAAATGTTGTTTTTTATCAGTACTCTGCATATAGAAAGCTCTAATTTGATTCATAACACACTTCCAGGTACATACATCGATTTTAATAACAACAAGAACAATAATGTTCTTGGAAATTCGATATATGTTTTCGTGCGCCAATAATGTGTATTGGTATTCGCCCCTTTCCTCTGCATGTCCAGTTATTTTAATTGTTGTGTCTCGTCGATATTGGGTTTTAATCCACGGGGCGTAAACCAATCTTTTGATTCTTTCATAACTCTTCCAGGTTTTTCGAATAATTTGTCACGTGTTCTTCTCTTACAATACCAATGACCTATCATCAGTATAAAGACAGACTTTGTTCCCCAATAAGTTGTACTCAAAGTCATTTACGAATAAAAAAATAACTTAGGTTTAGGTAGAAAGAAGAGCAACGAGGAAAGCAGCCTTGACGAAATAAATTAAATTCTTTTGATGTTTCTCAAGCTTTCGCAATAATTTATATCTTAATAAGAATAAGATCGGTCTTAGTATTGACGACCTTTCTTGATCTGTTTGCTGTTCAACCCCTTTTCTTTATTAATCAACACACTGGATCTAATTGGGTAAGTATAACAGCATCAAGTGGTATGCTTTACCACACACTCTATGGTAACATAATTTCACTATCAGCGTGGCGTAATTTACCATACCAGTCAACCATGTTCAAAATAAGCAGTCCAAGTGTTTTAGGAAATGCTGCTAGTAGACATGCCAACTGGGCTCAAATTCTTAGGGTTGCTTTTTTCCCCTTCTTTATATATTGGTACAACTTTGATTATTTTAAGTTCCATTCACCATGTAATGGATTTTAGACACTTTACAATAGTTTCCTTAATTATCACTCAGTTACTTGATTTAGGTAACACTAACCTACATTAAGCACCTTCTTATTCCTTTAAAGGTAAAATACCTTATCTGCAATTTGATAAGATGAATCTTTATCTTCCCTGACAAAATTATTTTTCTTACCTTCCCTCCCTCTGTCTTCATTTATTATTTTCCATATTCCGTTTTGTTTGTTTCCAAAACTTTTTACTTTTATCGCATAATTTTCTTTGACATCATGTTGTAACGTGATATTCTTTAAACTATTCTGCATAAAGCCTAGCACTAGGACGTTTCGTAAGAATCAAGAGGGATGTCTATTTGAGAAATAATCTAAGAATTACATACCATTAAAATATTGTGGTAAGCTATTACCTATCGCTTACAAAAGTCTATTTTTCTTTCAATTTAATCCCATCGTTTCGAATGAACTAGGACGTAAGAGAAGCACATAAATAAATTACAATTCCTTTTGGGTTACTATTATTACAGCAATTATTTTGGATTTCATCGATACCCCCATTTTTTCCTGGCATATTACAGAAATGCAGATGTAATAGAGAACTCGTCACACTTATTTCTGCGGTTCGTTAATATTATTCTGAATGAAAATGAATAATTTCAATCGGATATTTAGATTATAAATTGATAATGCGATCTATCATGCATCGCTGCTCGATAAATAATTCCGTATCATCGACTATATATTTGAATAATTATCAATATCACAGCTAACAAATTACGTTAATTAGCGCCACCATGCAAATGTGTAAAATCAATTTCTAAAATGATTTATGTATAATTTATCGACTAAATTGCATTTACTAGCGAATATAACTAAAATTTAGGAACAAAAATGTTAATTGTGTGATAAATATATAACGATTCATACAAAGATCGTCACAACATTATTATTATTATTATTTTGTTTTTGATCCATTTATCAACCCACCGCTCTCATTAAATATTTACTTCTCCCTTTGAAAATTTAATTAACATACTCCCACGTTTAATCGATAACAAAAGATACGTTTCGTTGAAAACTACCAACCCGGTTGCCGCTGTGGTTTCCGATTTGGTTTCCCATCGTGCCGTTAAATCGTTTGCGTTCGTTTTTGGTTAACTCAACGAGAAGAACGATCGCTAATTGGAAGTTAATAAGGAACGCAAAGCGACGACATCTGGTGTGCTTCTTAGGCTACTGTGAGTACTTGGAAAGACATTTCGTCTTTTTGTCGTACACAAATATCGGTCTTCCGCGAACAAGGATGGCGTTTATGACACGTGGTGATGATGTATTGCTGTGGTTAAATACATATTAGAGTCGTCTGTCGAGGATGGATTAAATCACGATTAGAGAAAGAATTTTTTGCTAATTTAACTTTTGGATTATACAGAAGAGAATCTAAGCAAGGGATGGTGTAAAAGGAAGCAATAAGGGTATCGTAACAAAAGGCACCTATTAGTTGCAGAAGTTTCAAATGTCTACATATATCTTTGATTCTTTTACCTCGGAGTTATCCTAATGGAGATACAAAAACATCCTCTATGGACGAAATTTTTCTCATCCAGTCTAAGATTACTGTTTTCAGCACTTTAACTCTTCAACATTCGAACAACTTATTAAAGTGTGCAAGTTTGATGGTTAGTAGATATTTAACGCTTACAAAAGGAGGGTCAAAGAATTCTATCAAAATCATCTGATGCCGTTCTAGGAATAGCGGTCAAAAGGTACAGCACCTTAAACTGTTACGAAGGGAAACAATTCCAACCTCAATACTGACTTTTAATCTCTTATAGAACATCCTCGTAGGTGTTCCCAATTTCACAAAACGAACCGATGTTACATCTTCTTGGTGTCAGAAGAAACTTACCAGATCTTTCACATAAATTCAGTATGTATGAAATTTTTCATTTTTTGGTAAAATTTTTCCACAAATAGTTGCTTACATCTGATATTGACGTAATTACGATATTATAAAGTCATTTGCACTCTCTTCTTTCTTTATAACCTACAAATAGTAGTTTAAGATTGTTCTTCCACACACCTTCTTTGTTTCGGAAATTTAAACTACCTCTTTAGGTGCAAAAATATTTGATAATCAAAACTATAAGAGTGCGGACAAAGAATTTATTCGAAATGATTTGGATTCAACATTTAACTTTGAAATGAGTGCTTGGGGTTTACAACGAATTTCAGAAAAGTGCCCTTGACGCTTACAACACCGATTTTGGAAAGCTTCAAATACATTTTTATACAACTAAATAATCATCTCTAATGGATAAAATACAAGCAAATGGGTAGTTTCGTTAAGAAACTTTGTCTTTCAAATGAGAAGAAACTTTACCTTATATGTATGGACTTATATCTACTTTTACTTCAACCACAACATTTATAAAAATTTTTCTAGGAAGTTTTATGGGCTTCTGAAAACATCCAGAGCATTACACAAAAAAGTTGAATCACTGCTCCCAAAATAACAAAAAGAGTAGTTCGCAAAGTATTACTTCCTAAACGAAAGTGAATCTTATAGCAGTTTAAGCAGCATTAAGAACTTTTCGAAACCTCAAGAAATTCCAAAAGCTTTTGTATTCTCAAACTGGTAATAAAATCAAATCAAAACTGCGCTTTAGCTGAGAAAATCTAAGTTTTCCAAAATTGTAACCAAAAATAACTTTTTAAGGCTAGTTCAAACAAAATACGCATAGGGGACAAAAGAAAGAACCTTGAAGTCATACTAGGAAGCTTTAAAAAAGACAAAATAATAGTTTAAACTTGCGCTTCTTCTGGAGGAAAACAAATCTTTCACAAAGTTTAAATAGAAACAACTTTCAAGTTGAAATAGGATCTAGGAAAAAATGGGGCAAAGTGCTTGAAATCTTTCCAGGACACTTTTTAAATATCCAGGGCGCTTGGTTTTGAAAATCTGTGCGCTCTCAACAGACAATAAATAAAGATTTAACTTTACTTCTTGGATAAAGAAAGCTAATTATTCCGAAACCTTAATCTGAAATAAATTTAAAAGTTTCGGAGAAGCTGTAAGGGATTCGCTCAGAACTTTCAAGGAATTTTAAAAACTTACAGTTTCGGTTTTGCAAATGAAAACATCTTTTTCCAAAACTTTAACCAGAAATAACTTTTCTAGGCTAGGCTTTAAAATATTCGTGGGTAACATTAGATTTTTGGAATACTTAAAGTGGTCTTCAAAAAAATCGCAAAAATATTTCTTGCACTTCAAATAATAAAAAGAAGTTAACCCTCTAACCGGCAAGACGGTCTTCGATTTCTGAGCTCAACTGCTGCATTATTGCAACTTTTTCACTTTCAAATGGTGAAAAATATCTGCAAACAACACTTCTTAACATTTGTTATACTTTCCAAGACAATCTGACAAGTCGTTTGTCAGCTGTGATGAATCAAGTGCAAAAAGTACATTATGAAAAAATATTGGCTTCATTCGATCATTTTTACGGCCTTGCCGGTTAGAGAGTTAAGGGAGCTCAAAATTTAGAAAAAGTTGACAACCAGAATTTTCCCAGAAAACTTCTAAGAAATTACTTTTTAAAGAATATGTTCAAGAGAACAAAAAAAAGGAAATTAAAAGTTTAGTTTGCCTGGAGTTTCAAGGGAATCTTGTTAAGAATTTAACGCAACTACTTAATAACTTCTAAGAAAGTCTAAACATATAAGGAAAATCGACAAGCGAAGCTTTGACAATTTCTTAGCAAACTTAAATAGTTCCAGAAAATATTTCTACTCTGAAGGTATAAAGAATTTAGAAAATTTTCTTTTTCGATGGAAAATCCCGCAAATTTAATAATAAATTGCTTTTAATTCTTGAATCTTAAAAATGGTGAGAAAGGGGAAAACTTGAAAGAAGTTGAATTCGAATAAAACTTTCACATAAGAGGTGCAGCAATTAAATAACGGGATTGCTGTGGAAATGTGGTTTATTACAGATATATTGAATAAATAAACTTTTATTTCTGTTGGTACTTCGCTTTCACATATATGCAGCGCTGCATATTTTTTCCATTGTTCAAAGCAATGCTGTAGCTCATCAACTGTCATTAACTCCCTCAAATCTGATGATTTTGCTTTCGCATGAAAGTCTATGAAAGATAGACCGAAAATGTGCTTCCTTCAAAGAACTTGAATAGATGGAAGTCGCATGAAGCAAGATCTGTCGACTGTGGAGGAGTTTTGAGCATAAGAATGCGCTTTTCCGCTATAAAACTGATTTACAAAGAGGAAGTTCCGGGCCGTCACGTTGTCCTGATGTATAAGTCATGAATTATTTTTTCACAGATGCGGCTTTTTCCACTTTACTCGTTCAAAATATCTTTTAATTTAACAACAAATTTGGGGTTAATAGGCCGCTGAATTTTAAAGCTAACCATGGTCATGGCATAGCCACACTACAGTACCTTTCATCTCTAACCAGGATTTAAAAGCAAGCTAAACAAGTGTCATCAGTTTTGGAGGTACCAAAGGTCTACTATATCCTCCCTCCCCTCCCCTCTCCCACCCCGAGAATTCTGTAGAGTAGGGGAAGTTTCGCCTCGTTATTAAACTGCCATACCTCGTATATCAGATGTTATTGGTACCTCATAGTGATTTAAGAAATTTTCCTTTCATCATCAATAAGGTCATCCGTCCGTACCCACAGGTAAATAAAACTGTCAAAACAACAAAATCCACATCCTATTCTCTCGGAAGAACTAGATTTATGTTCCTATATTCACTCGAAAGAATCTGTACGTGGTCAAAAACCTATATTTTCTCGATTGTTGCTGGGCTATAGCCATCGTAACTCATCTAGTACTTTTTCCTGTCAGGAGCAGAACCTCCGCTATTAAACGCTTCGCGTTTTCGTACTCGTATATTAGTTATAACCGGCAAGGCGACATAAAAGAGGCGTGCGCCCCTTCTCTTCGTACGCATTCAACGCACGCACCCTTAAAACAAGTCGCCGCGCTATTGTATCGCCTATACCCCCTTCACCTCCGTTCCGATTCCTCGTTTTTCCCCGGAAATTTATTAGCACGTGAGATCGGAATTTTTAAAAGCGAGGTGGCTATATCTAAGTGCTCGCGAATTCCGTGAGTCGTGCGATAAAATTATGTCGTTGCGTATACAAATTTTTTGCTTTTGTTGGGGCAAATTTCAAATTAATATTTTTGCACTTTTCGGTGGCGGACAAAGGGAAGTATGCGAGGACGCTGGCTTTGTTGCGAGGCGAAAATTTGCCAATATCGAGGTAAATTTTTTGGGCGGAATCGCTAGCTCTGGTAGGGGAGATATGTTCAAAAGCATTGTTTGAGCTTAAATATTGAAAGTAATAAATGACGGAAGGGACGATGAAAGGAAAAATCACGTAATAGAATTTTGATATTTTTTCGGCACGTGTGTCAAAGAAACGTGTTAACAAAGTGACAATAAAGCAATCAGAAAATTAAAATGCGTTAAATTTTATGTTCAGTTATGCATATTGCCATTCAAATCAGCTGAAATGGTTTTTATCTTTAGCATGTTCACCTGGATCACTCCAAATGTACACTAAGATAGTTGTTATCCCAATCCCAATATATACCGCGTGCCTCAGATCGAATGGGATTGCATGGGTAACTTTCTTATTATTGAAGATAGAAATTGATACGAGTACTTCAAAAGCAGCCACCTTGAATTATTGTTCGACATGAATTTTTAATTGGTCTTATCGAAAACAATCACTTTCATATGAAACTTTGTTTCGTACCTCTCATAATTACGAAGATATTTGATATACAAGAAAATAACAGTTTTCTGTTTATTTTTTAATAACTTCTGACGGGTTCGACATTTTGAACTTTCTCAAACATATTTTACATCGACATGTAAAGCTGCAAAACATATCTCATTTAACCAAAACTCCATTTTCAAGAATAAGAAAGTTACTTATGCAAGCCCACTCGATCTGAGGCATACGGTATATATCAGTACAAACAGGTCTTAAAGACCCAAGGCTTCGATAGTGGTCTATCGGTTTTTCCTATTTTGAGCTAGTATTCTCCAGTCTTCTATCTTCAATATCTGGAGGTCCTCTTTCACCGCTTCTATTTACTTTCGACGTGGTCCCTCCTTTTTCTTTTAATACATCCTATATTTTCCACCACGCCTTTTGGAATTCTCCCTCTTCTAATCTTGCAATGTGTTCGAACCATCTTAATCTCTGTCTCTTGGCAAGGGTCGTTATTTTCGGCTGACCGTAGATTTTTACTCCCCATTTCTTCTCCTTCTTCATAGATTTTCCTCTTTCTTCTCACCGAACATCCTTCTTAGAATCGTTGTCTCCCTTCTCTCCAATTTTCCTTCTACCTCCTTTTTGAGAATCCATGTCCCATATGCGTACAAAGTACAGATGACTAGGATATATACTCTTACTCTCACCCTTCTAGATACCGATTCCGACGTTACTAGTTTATTTAGATTTCCAGGGCCTATACTCCCTTTAGCCATTCTTTTAGTAATCACTTGGTCTTCTTCGTTATTTGCCATAAAAGTCACCCGTAAGTATTCAAAGTATTCAACATTCTCAAAGTTATACTTTTTCTTTCCATTAGCTATTTTGAAAGTTTGTCCAATTTGGTCTCTACTACCTCTTGTTTCCATATATTTTGTTTGCCCTTGATTTATTCCCAGTTCATACTCTTTAGTCGTATTTTCTACTCTAGGGAACATTTCTTTCAGAGCTGGTGGCTTAGCGTTAATAAAGCTAAATTAACTGCATAGGTAATGCATTGGTGTCTGTGATGCTAAATTGTGGCTTCGATGCAAACTTCACTATCTCTCAAGCCTTTTTCCAGTAGCAAATTAAACAATACCAGCGGGTAGCTCTGGCATAAGCTTCTCGTAATGTCAAAGCTATCAGTTGTATCTTCCTCCTTTTTGTTTCTTTTAATTCACACTTGATTAGTCAAATATTTTTCGTTGGGAGTCCAAAATGTTGTAACACTCCAAACAATTAATTTATTTTTATGGTTATCCTAATACTGTGTTGCTACCTTAAGATAATCAAATATCTGCGTACATTCTTGATGATCTTATCATCTATCATTTTACTATCACTTATTATCAGTCAGGAGACAGTACTTCGAAGAGGTACTCAATGGGAAGAACCAGGAGGAGGAAGACGACGTAAAGAATCAAAGAGAAAGTGCGGAATCGAGGCAAAACGACCAAAATACCGAAGGAACCGAAGAGCCGTCAATAATAGAAATAGAAGAAATAGTAAACTCAATGAAGAACAACAAGAGTCCAGGAGAAAACGAGATGACAGCAGAAAATATTAAATACGGGGGTGAAGTGGTAATTCTAAAGATATATGAACTGGTTAAGGAAATCTGGAACACAGAGGTAATGCCGCAGCAATGGAATAGAGCTGTCATAATCCCGCTATTCAAGAAAGGAGACCGAACCGAGTGCAGCAACTATAGAGGAATAGCCTTATTGGACACCGTATACAAAGTCCTGGCCACGCTGATTAAGAAACGGCTGGAAATGTTTATAGAACCTGCTCTCGGAGAGTACCAGGCTGGTTTCCGGAAAAACAGATCAACAACGGATCAACTTTTCACGCTGAAACAAATCCTCATAGGAATGTATGAATACGAAATTCCGACTTACATGCTATTTATCGATTTTAAAGCAGCATACGATTCAGTCAACAGAGGAGGGCTTTTCGACGCATTGAGAATACTGAATGTTCCGGACAAACTAATTGCACTAGTAAAGATGACACTGCAGAACACAATATGCGCAGTTAAAGTAAACGGAAAGACATCAGAAAGTTTCAAAGTGAAGAACGGGGTAAGACAAGGAGACCCGCTTTCTACCCTGCTATTTAACGCAGCGTTGGAAGTGATGATCAGAAATAGCAACATAAACAGAAACGCAACACTCTTCAATAAGAGTCACCAGTGTCTTGCATATGCTGATGACATATTGCTGCTGACCAGAAATAAGAAACTCCTAGAGGAACTAACAAAAAACCTAATAACTGCGACAAGTAGAATGGGACTGGAGATTAGTGAGAGCAAAACTAAATATATGGAACTAAGGAACAACAACAGGTTAAACGGAAAACGGAAACTACGCGTCCAAGCTAGAGATAGAGAGTTATACGAATTTGAGGAAGTGGAAGAATATATGTACCTAGGAACTTTGATAGACAACAAATGCAAAGAAGAAACTGAAATAAACTTAAGGATAGCTAAGAGCAACAGATGCGCGGGGGGAATCTCAAACATATTAAAATCCAAGAATATATCAACGAGATCGAAATTACAACTGTATAAGACCGTTTTGAGACCGACATTGCTATATGGTTGCGAAACATGGTCGTTGACAAAAAGCTCACAAACAAAGTTAGAGATATGGGAGAGGAAAATACTTCGAAGGATCTTCGGAGGGAAGAAGGTGGACGGCATGTGGGAGAGACGCACCAATGATGATATCTATGCACTATACAACGAACCATGTATAACACAAGCAATTAAAGCCCGAAGAATGCAGTGGGCGGGTCATATGGAGAGAATGCAGGAGGACAGAATAGTGAAAGATATAGGATGGAGAGACCCGGTGGGAAAGAGAAGGAGGGGAAGACCGAGGAAAAAATGGAGAGAAGCAGTGAATGAAGACTTGGCAGAGAAAGGATCCGCGAACTGGAGAATAATTGCAAGGAACAGGGAAAAATGCAAACATTTTACAAAGCAATGGGCCTAGAAGGCCTGTGAACTCTGCTATATATATATATATATTATCGTTTTTTTATTACTACTATTATTCCATGGTTAGAATTTTGCTATTGATATTACCGATTTTGATCTTACGAAAAAGAAATCTTTACAATTTTTAGTCTTAGGCTTACGGAAAACAGAATAACGCGTAAATCAGTCAAGGTTACCTAATTTCCCTTTAATCCGTCTTAATTACGGCCTCTTTTTGCTGCGAGGAAGTGCCCCAATATCCGTCTAAAAAAGCGTCCTACAAAAATAACAAGGCTTCAACTTCAACCGTTATTACGAACGTGTGAAGTAGTTTTTCTAGTTTCGCGACGCCGCCGCAGGGCTCCTCGCATGAATGAGAACCGGAATTTACGTTCCCCGAGATGAAAACGACGACGGGCAGGAAATGGAGCAGAAGGCATCATCGCGCGGCAGCTAAACCTTAACGTCGACACGTGCCCGGTATTAAATGACGCTACTGAAAGAATGAAAAGGAACGAGACCTAAATTTTTATGAAGTGTGCATATACGAGGATGAGTAGGCGTACAAACTGTACGCTTCTCTCTTTTTTTTGATGGCGAATTGAAAGGAAAGAAATCATTTTGATGATAAATTTCTTTTTAGAGAATCTGGATTTATTCTAAAGGACAACCTGCAGTTCTTAATATCGCTTAATATCGAGATGCCTATTAAATAGCGAGATTGGTCCAAAAAATATGCTTTCTTAATAAGTTATTCTTCAACATACTTCCTTTCCCTATCTATACACCAGCGCGTACGTGTTTTCCATTGTCCAAAGTAGTGCTGCAGATCATCAAGTGCCAATCTCTTCAGTAAGTCTGCCGTTTTTGTCTTCACCTCCTCTGCAGACTGAAAACGTGTTCCCTGCAATGCACTTTTCAGACGAAATAAGGGGGATTCACCAGGAGCACCAAGGTGACCTACATTCCATCCATATGAACAACCGCGTTATTTAATTGTCACACAAAATAGTTTATTTTCATTGTTATTTAGATTGCAACTATCTGTCGTTTGGACGACTAATATACAATAATCTTAAGCGTAGCTTCGATAAAAATTGTTCAATATCATAGTTGGCATATTTTGGTATTTTGGGGGAATTAAAGTGACTGAAGGCATATGGAGGCATCAAACAAATAAAGAAATAATAGATGCCACAGATTACACAAAAGATCCTAGCACAAAGACCTCGATAGCCGGGCCATATCTTACGATTGGCAGAAGAAAAATTCATCAAAAGAATGTTGCAACGCGGAGAATCAGGGAGAAGGAGAAGAAGGCGCCCAAGGAAGAGACGAATGGATCCTGTAAAACGTGATCTTAAAGACCTGGGTGTGAACGATTGGAGGAAAAGGCAAGGGACTGAATACAATGGAGACAAGTAACAAAGAATTGAGCAGCCAAGGGCCTAGAAGGTCTGTACCGCTATATATATCAAATTATGGCTGAATCTCGACTACAGAAGCGTCATATTTATAGCCCAATCCTCTTTACTTCGTCCTTCAGAGTGCTGGAAAATAAAAGGCCAGTATTTACAAGTTTATTTTTAGAATTTATTACATCAAAAACTCGTTTACGCATTAATGGAATGAGGTTTCGTAAAGTGTTGTTAGCCAAATTCTCCCAGGTGGTGAAGATGCCAGGCTTTAACTCATTAGTTATTTACAAGTTTTTTAGGCATACTTTAAACCTTATTGCATCAAAAATTCGTTTACGAATTGAAGAAATAAGGTTTCGTAAAGCGTTGCCACCCAAATTCTCCCAGATGGTGAAGATGGCAGCCTTTAACTCATTAATGTTGCCGTATTAATGGCCATCGCTATAAATGCGCCCAACCAATATTCCCTACAGATTTCCTATTGGGCTTAGGTCTAGGGAGCACTCCGGCCTTTCCAAAACAACCAAAGCCTTAGTTTCAGTGCTTATGTGGATTTGAACACTATAAAATTCAGTTTTGGTCAGGATGTTGCTGCAGGAATGATACTAAACGGCTATGCAACACAGCAATGTAGTCGGAACTTTCCACTTTAGATGACGTGAACTGGGTTTCAAGCACTCCTTCCTCTTAAACTACTTTCGTTATTATTGGGTAAACAGGAACAACTGATTTGTGAATTGTCCGCCTTTAATACAATTGCTCTCTCCTCTTTCTCGCACAACTGTGTCCTTAAGAAAATCACCCGTCGGCTTTGTCCGAGTTTCCTTGCAATTTCAATCACCTAATTATTATCGCCGGCCCAGGCCAAACTTTTGCCTCTTTTCACTTCAGATAATGTTGCACCTTCCTAACACGTAAATAACTTAAACGTAACGATGTCTTTTAATTAATGAAGAAACTGCAAATGGGTTATGATTATGGATCGGTAAATTTGCCAGCAAAACAGCGTCTTCACGTTTGCACTAACAAACAATGCAACTTATCTCAAAACGGAACTGCCACCATAAACTACTCACCATACAGTACTTACTACTCAGTTACTTATTCAGAGAAAATTAATTTACTAGTTGTTAATTTAGTATCTTGTATGGTATGCGTGAGTTATAAATATGAAATTCTCTGTTGCTTGTCTTCTCGTATTCAGTCTTTTGGCCGTTTCATCCGCTCTTTCGTATATCATACTCTGACATTGAAGTTTAAACAACAATTTTTAGGAAATTCCAGTGGAATAATTGCATTCCCACGATCTTAGAAAGAATGCTGGTCACAATCTCGCATAGCAATAACACACGTCAAAAACGAATTGATACCTAAACACATGAGCCCATCGTAAATTATGTACTTAAAAGGAAAACATATGCTGGCCTGCAGAAGCGTTGAGTTCCACTCTAGAAAACGGTCGTGCCTTCTTTCTTATGCAGAGTTGATTTAGAATAAAAGACTTTCACTGATAGTAATTATTGATCTGTATTTATTACCCTATCCTAATAAAAATATTGGACTTTCCTAGATGTTTTATTGGTTAAGTAGGGAAAGTAGCGACAGACGTAACAGGCTCTAGTCGTTTTACATACGTTTAAAATTTAAAATCCCCCGATTCTGATATTTTAACAAAGCAACTTATTATTCAACATTACAAAAGCAACAACATACTGGATAAACATTTGCGTTGAAAATTAGCAATATACGTACATCCGACCAGTATAAATTTTAATAATAAAAAAACAATTAAAAATCTACTCGCATTGAATCCTAATCCATATTTTGTTTGTTATCCTCGAAACCCGACGAAATAAATCGCGTCGTGCACGTATCCCATCGCTGCGCTTGACAAGCTCAGCACCGAAGGGTACATAAATCGCGGCGAAACACTAATGCGGTGTCGTTTGTTTTTGACAAGCACTATCATCATATTTATGATTTGCTGTCGCCTGTGTTTGAAGATGAAATAAATGCGCGACGCGCCGTATGTTGTTGTATCCATTCACTGTAAACCTGGTAAATCGATGTAATTCGTTTTATCTCAATAATAATTTTAATCCCAACGTGTCCTCGGTTGTTTAAAAAAGTTAATAAATAAATTAAATAGACGCTGGTTGTAAATACTTCCCAATTGGGAAAATTGGAAGTATTTCTTAGTACAGTAAAGTCGCTTCTCAATTCAATAGTGACTCCCCAAATCTCCTTCTTCTCTTCAATTTGGTTTCTGCTCTACAGGGCAAACAATGTGCAGATGTCCTCTCAATTTGCCTGATTTTCCACTTATAACCATCACAGATTTCTTTGCTTGTATTAATGCCTGGATTAAATTTTGAGTTGTTAATCTTTCCTTTCTTTGTTCCTGGTTTGCATGCTATACCTTTCCCTTTTCCCCATGAGTTTCCTTTTAATATTCTACTATGTAGGGTATACGTGCTTTTCCTCGCAGAGTATTCAGTGTTTTGATATCCCTCCGATTATTGCACTTCTGGCGCTATCTTTTAATATGAGACAAACTACTCTTGTTGGAAAACTGTGGTGGAATAATTGTATTCTCACGATCTTAAGTGCGAGTCGAACGACGCATGCTCATACACAGACATCAAAAATGAATTGATACCTAAACCGTTCCTAAACACATCGGCCCGTCGCAAATTACGTACTTGAATGGGACTGACCTGTATGCAGCGTTCAATACAAATAGTCTTCGAGCATTAATGCGTTAAATAACTTTGCATGAGCCGGTTGTATATCGCTAACATAAACGGCCGTATTCTTTCTTGTGCGGGTTGATATTAAATAAAAGAAATTTCTTTTATAATAATTATTAGTTTTTATTTAATTACCCTATTCCAATAACTCTTTTTAAATAATTCATCTCCATGAGTCATAATTGTCTTGTGATCTTATACCCATGCTTCACATCCAAATAGCAATCTCAGATACAAAGACTTCTCCATACATGATTATTTTCGTCTCTTTTGATACTTCTTCCTTGCATATGCATTCTCGGTCTTCAACTATAGTAATAGTCCAAAGTTCAACTATCAAAAATGTATAGATGGATTCAAGTATTTATTGGAACAGAATTCAATTTAATCGATGCAATGTGTATTGATGCATTTCCAATGGAAAGACCGCCAGTAACGCAACAGGAAGGAAAGAAAATTTCTAATGCCCGGTTTTTCAGTGTCGATTTAAACTAAATTTCCGCTAAACCTTGAACTTAAACCTTGAGCCGATTACATTAGTTACACAATGATTAAATTGAATCAGTTCAGTGGAACTAAAAAACAATGATATTGGTTAACCTGATTAGGAAGAGTATGTGGTAGAAAAATTATTATGTCATTGGCACCACTGAATCATTTAAGATATGTTTCAAATTTCAACCAATAGAAATCAAAGCAAGCAGGCAAAATCCGGAAATCGCAGATTATGAATTTGTGTTTCATCAATTTTTAAACCTGTAAGTAGTTTCTAATTAAATGAGTTAGTAACAAGGTTTTGTACAAAAAAGGTATGAAAAATTAAAGAAGCGTACTAAGCAAAAATTTTCCGATCAAAAACGAAATTGACTCGGTGATTCTGCGATTAGTATTAACTTGAGGAGTTACAATGTATTAGACTCTTCTACATTGTAACTCCTGAAGTTTTGCAAGTTACGTAGTACTCGTTACTTCTTCCTAAATTAGTACAAACATTATGCCAGTGGACAAGCAAATAAAAGAAATTTTAGATGTTCGATTGGAGGGACTACCTAGCTATTTCGACTCAGATGATGAACAAGAATACAAGAATAAATTATTATTATTAGAAATTAAGATTAAAGATAAGTCACTTTAATATTAATAAAACTAAAAACTAAATTAGTCGAAAACCGCACGAAAAAATCGTAATCATCCCATATTAGTATAGTAAGTATTTTTGGTCTTCTCTCTAGACCAAGATGGGCAACGAAATTTATAACATTATCATCAGAAGAATCTATTATATTTCTTTTATCTAGTTTTTACGCTTAAATAATTCAAACGTAATGTTGTAATACGTTATGCCTAATATTTTATGACGCGAACGCTGAACTGAAATTTGAGCTTAACATTTCCTTCGGCTCTAGTTTGACAAAAATCAGTATTGAATTCAAACTGAAAACGACTTACACCCTGAACTTTAACTTGAACCTGAAGTTCGGTTTAAACCGACACTGAAAACTCGATGACTCTAATCTCTGGAGAAGTTTAAAATTTCAAATCTACTTTGTACTAATCAGACTAATTCGTTGATTAATAAGTGAAGGATGATCAGGTTTGAATTAGCACTGCAACTTATTGGTTTATCTTTTTCTGATCTTCTAGCCTGTTACGTTTTAGCGGCAATGAGTTGTTTGTTTGACGTATATCGATTCGACCCGAGATCGGTATTGACCGGTATTGAGAAATATCGTGTTTAATGAGTTACCGTACCTACTCCCTGACAGCTCGATTCTGACATCCGACGATTTTGATAGTAGCACAGTAAACAATAATCTAATCTGTCGTAAAACTCCCGTCTCTTTTCCTCGAGAATTTTGGGGGTTATTAATTACTAATATGTCCATCGCTGCTGTGTTGGCCACCAGTTGTTGACTGTGTATATTTACAACCTGGTAATGTGATACAGTTCCTTTTTCTCTTGCGACTGGTATCTTGTGCGTTGTAAGCAAATGAATGAACCCACTGTTTCTTGTTTCATGGCGTAAATGCAGATTTTTCTCGAGATCCCAGCACTGAGTTTGCAGTCCACGAAGATGACGCCATTATCTACACATCCTTCAGATGCGTGCCACTGATGGTTTCTTGAAGTGAACGTCTTCATAATGACTGACAGTGAAGGAATCTAAATGCATCGCAGTTAGATTAATACGTAGAAGGAAGTTTCCCTGTGTCATGTTCAAAGAAATGGAACACAGTTCTTAGGTAACTATTTAATAATAAACTTGTAATAATTGGAACATTAAAATGGATTGAAATGGACAGAGATTCTCTTCAATCAAATTACATACTCTTACTAGCTTATTTTCTAAAATGATGTCAATGTATAGTGAAGTCTGATTCTAAAATACACATTGATAAATGAATCTTCATTCGAGATAGGTGTTACGGTAAACAGGAGGGGAAAATTTACGTGACCAAAATAAATCCAATAATATTTAGAACACAACAAATTAAAAGAATTTCGAATATTTATCAGTATGAATAACATTTGGGGATAATGTGCACGAGAGAGGTACATATTTTGATGAGAAATTTAAATAATGGATAATTTCAGATTCGTAGAATGTAAACAAGATACTAGTGTAACAATACGATAATGTGAGAATGTAACATTAAGAAAAATATGATAATAATAATAATATTTTATTAGTTCCTGCGACCATGTAAATGGTATGGAACAAGTCAACAATATATAAAATAACATATATACTATCTAACGATATAATATTATATGAATATAATAATGTAACACCTGTTCTGTAAATAAAGTTCTTAAAAGATTTCTTTATACCCCATTAGTATACTTAATAAATTAAGTCTCTACTCGTTACTCTAGGTAAGAACCGAATTTCCACGTACTGTTCTTTGTTTCTTCTTGCTGACAAGGGAATACCGCCAATGCGGACTTCAAAAAACATTGAAATTTTGTGGATGATGTGTAGATGGGAAATTCGATGTAATAACATTGAACAAATTCTTAGCAGACGAATCTTCCATGGGGTGAAGAGCGCTGAAAAAATAAATAAATACTACCCCGTTATATTTGTACAATTATCTCTAAAACTATTGGATATATTAAGAAATGGTTAGGACAAGTTCTTATTTATTTGAAGAGCTCTCAAAAACAACGTAATCGGCGTTTAAAAAGTTATTAAGTTTAATAGAGTTTAATTTATGTTTGTTTTATCGATCGATTTGTGAGCATCTAGTTCTTAATATAACGCTTCCTCAAATTTTTCAGGCCCATTTGTTTCGGATTCTGAAGTTTCCTATTGTTTGTTGTGTGAGTCATCTCTTTATTAGTTTTGGAAATTTCCAAAGTTTCATTGGGATTCTTTGGAACAACAATTAACTATTTCTTTGAATCCTTTGATTTTCACTTTACCTGACGATGTGATTTGGCCATTGCAATCTAAGTTGAATTTTAGTTACATCAACTACTCGTATTCTCTGGATTTGATTGTTTCGGACCTTGCCTTTTAACGAATTCCTCTTCTCGCTCTGAATTGCTCGCTATATAATTTTGGAGTTTATTTACAAACTTGGGACATTCCCGAGATCGTAAGTTAGAACTGATAGTAGGTACGTAAGTCATATACTCTTGGGACTTATTGGAATATCTGGAAATTTAAGAATAGATCGAAATTTGTTTCTATATGACACTATTCAAGGGAGTCCGATATTTGTTGGAAATAGAACAACCTCATTTTCTTTTCCTAGCCTAATTTTGTGGCTTAGATAATTGTATTTCGAAACATTTTTCTTTGGCTGATTCTCGGTCATGGTTTAAATTTCTTCTGAACACACTATTTTGGTTTTATTTGGATTTGTGTCAATCGCTAGATGTAAGGATGCTTGGTGGAGCTCGTCAAGCATTATTTTCAATTCTTTAGTCGTATTTCTGATAAGAACAATTTCATCTGCAAACTTTAGCTTCCTGGAAATTAACTTAAATAAAATGGTTCGTATGCTAACCATGATAACTTGCACATCTTCGGCTATGAAAACACAAAGATTGTGTTACTTCTAAACTTTGTGTAAGGCATTGTCTAATCAAAGATTAGTTAGTGTATATTTAAGAACGAGTTTATTTGATATTATTTTAGGCCAAAGAGATTCCTACCTTTCTCGATTAAAAAAGTAATGGTAGAAATTAGCTATTGTATTTTCGTGAGGTAAGAATATTTATTTTTCCACACATACATAACTGCTGAAAATATTCAAATTTGACACAATGTTGCAAGATTTATTTTTAAACGTCTCGATAACGAAACATAGAAATTAGCCAGCATATTTTAACGTCGACATGACCGGTAAAATATTACGCCGTAATCATAAAGTTGCATATTAGCGATTATGTACGCGTTGTTGAAAACCCGAGAACGGCCGGTTAACGTTTCGCGCTGTAAAACGACGACGACCATTCCGCCGTAATTCACTCTCTCGAAGGCATTTTACATTAATATTCCATGTTTATGTCTTTGAACTTGTACACCTGCCGTCGCAGTTCGTTCTCGTCCTTTATGCTTTACCGAACGGCCTGTCAACCCGGTTGCCAATTGCGCCCGACTTACACCGTAATTAAAATTGAATTACGACCAAAAATTATGTACGGCGAGGCGCGGTCCCCGATCCGAGCTTCCTTCGTCCCTCGGCTGCCGAATACCTACTTCCGGTATGTCGTAAAATATCGTTTAGCCGCCGAATTATTCGACCGGCAGCCGAAAACGCCTTGCCACGATGAAGCGGAAATATTCGAGGAATTTCGGTGGAAAATGTTGGAGGATTGAAATTCGGATTCTGAAAATTTTACCCTGGATTCGGGGCTGTAAATCGTCTTGCTAAGGTTGAGTAATAGGCTTAGGTTCGAATTTAATAAGCCGCACTAAGCCACTAAAATATATAATGGAACCGAATTTTTGAGAATTAAATGTTTAAGTCAAAAATTTTGAGGACTTTGCATCTACTTGACTTTATTATTTTATTTCTTTTATTGGAACAACTAGGAAATTTCTACCAATAGGTACTGGCTGGTACATTCATTATTCAGCGCATACACTTTTCTCATTGGTGCAAAGAGAAACAACACATAAAACCTTTTAAGAGTTCATGTTTGCGAAAACAGAGAACCAAAACAGTTTTATCATCGCGTACGCTCTCTCGTCTCTAATGTTGGCCGAGAAAAAGTTATTCGCTAACGACGAAATTCCTCGCTACACGCGGAATCTAATTTCAGAGGAAACCACGCCATTCTGATGTAGCACGGATATATAGAGAGGAGACGCAGGTGGAAAAAACTCACTTAATGAGAACTTTATCTCGTCGTGCAAGGACGTGGGAGGAAATATAATGGAAGTTCCGCCATAAAAGTATGAAATTCAGTTCGGTCCTTTGTGTCGGTCTTGTCCCAATTTCGGTAATTGATGTTTGATTATTCGATAACAAGTTAGTTATTAGCCCTATACTTACATACTACATTATTTTTAGTGTCGAAATACAATTAAATCTTCTATCTATTATATCTAAAATGTAAAAGTTATTTACTGTTTAACTCCTATACCATAACCTCGAATTGTTAGGTATTTGAGCCTGAAACAATGCTAGTTGTGATTGAGAGGACGATGAATTTAAGAAACAAATTTAACTATAGTTGAAAGAAGATTGTAATATTGCACTATAAGTCGGGTCAGAAATACCATGGGTTTTTAAGAATTCAGACTGATGACGTTTCATAGGAAATAGATGGACCAATAAATGACAAATAAGTAGCTAATCGTTCGAAAGCAGGGGGTTGAAATATAAACGCAGATAACTAATATGGAGACTACTAGAAGTGATTGTGCTAATAGCTGTTAGCTCTGGAGCAAGCAAATGACACATCAGAAGGATTAGCTAGAAAAACTGATACCGTGAACAGTGTACACGTCGAGCACTAGTAGCTGAGAGTAACATGTTGAGAAAATCTGAAACATTTGTGCCTTTAAAGCATGGGTTTCGAACCCGGGGTAACTACACCTGCGGGGGTAAAAGAGCTATTCTGCGGGGTAATAATGCCGATAGTTTTTGGTATGTAGATAATAGAATGACAGATTAGCGCCACGTGGCCACTTTGGCTGTTAAAACGCTTCCTTCACATTTACTAAGCGCGTTGAATGAAAAAAATTGTGAATTATATTCGTGTGAGCGGTACAAATTGCAGATTATTCAAAGTTTTGTGTGATGAAGTTGGTGCCAAATTTAATGGTCTTTTATACAACACAGAGGTACGCTGGTTGTCGAGACCAAAAGTTTTAAACAGGGTTTATGAGCTCCGTGAAGAAATAGGATTGTTTTTCGAAAACTAGAGGACACAAAAAGAAGTAGTTGTACTAAAAAATAAAAGATGAAACATTTGTCAAAATGCTGGCGTATCTTGCTGATTTTATTAACACTTTAAATTACATCATACTGCTTGCAGACTTGTCTTTTGTCTTCTTATTTCACAATCTTAATATTGCTTGGTCAGTAATTTTGCTCACATTCCCTTCTATTAGTATTGGTCACAAATTCTATTCTTTGCATTTACATAAAATATTAATTTAGCTTTGTTGGGTCTTCTATCATTATTTCATCTTATCCAATTTAACTTTGCAACCAGCTCAAGTGCGTTTATCTAGTAATTTACGGTATCTACTTGTTTTTCTCTTCTTTTCTGCTCCGTTCATTAAAATTTATGTAAAGTTTAAACCGAATTATCCACGTGTTCCTATTAGGAGCAGTAATTGCCGCGGGCCATTTAGCAGGCGCGTATCAATCACGCCGAAATGATTAAATAGCCGTTTCCCTCGCTCGCAAATCTTTCTCGTTCACTCTCTCTTCGGGCGCTCTTTCTCCGTTCGAAATTAATTAGCTAATTGGCTAAGTTGCGATGCAGAAATTGACGTCTCGTCCGGGACACGGTCCGGCCGGGACATATGCTGATGACCGGTGGTTACAGGTCTGCTGATCCGCTTTCGCCGCCTCATCAATCATTGCGTCGGCAGTTGTTGACATTAGAACCCGCGGAAAATTAAAATCTGTCGACGACAGGATCCGCGTAAATATATGGCTTTGTGCGTCAATAACGATGGGGTTATGCGTTTTTGTTTTTGTTTCTTCTTTTTGGACGCGCGATACACGTTGCGTAATGGGAAAGTAATAAAAAGGAGAGCGGTACACTGCGGTGATGACAAATGAACATGCAAGTAAAGTGGTAAACGTAGAGTTTATTTCGGAACGATGCAAAAATTGAATTCATCGATAGAGCATTGCTAATGGTACCCGTTTGGACCACAATATCAAGTTAAATAAAACTAGTTCTTATGTATACCACGCTATTTTGGAAATCTTCGAATACATACTAAATACTAAAGTCAGAGCAGCTTTACAGGACGGAGATCGCAAGAAAATCCTACGCGGTATGTATTTTGATCGCAAAAAGAATAACACTTTGATTAGTATTCAAAAGAAAGATAAATTTTACAGAAAAAGGGTACTAGAAGACCATTATGTGATTTCATCAGAGCTAGGAAGCGACTATTTCGGGCATGCCACGTGTGAGTTGGGAACTGGTAAAGGTATTAAAGATACTATACTAACTCACTTGAAATCTAAATCGGTGAAACTCAGTGAAATAGTTGTTGTTGGTTGCGATGGAACAGTAGTAAACACAGGTTTTAAAGCTGGTATTATTCGTTTGATGTAAGAAGAACTTAATAAACCATTACAGTGGTTCATCTGCCAGTTACATTCCAATGAATTACCACTGCGACATCTGTTGTTACATTTGGACGGAAAAACTACAGGGCCTAAATGTTTTTTAGGTGCCATTTGATCTCGATTACAAAAACGTGAAACAATGCCAATAGTCGAATTCACCATTATTCTTACAATATTACCTGAAATTACAAGGAGTGAGTTGAATACCGACCAAAAATATCTTTACGATATTATGACCGCTATCATCAATGGCTTTTCTTCTTCATATTTAGCCTGGATCTCTCAACTATTCTAGATGGCTTACAACAGCAGATCGAATTCTAAGATTATATGCTACTAAACCGAACTCCGAAAAAAAAATTAGTGATATTAACCAGGTACGTGATGAGTGTTTATGGTCCGATGTGGTTTACAATAAAATGTAATTCCTCGTTTATAAACGGAGCTAAGCGCCTGTGGCAAACGATTAGTCTGAGTCGCTATTTCAACGCGATTTGAATAAGACCATTGACAAGGTAATCCAACGAAATGGATATTTCGGTCACCCAGAAAATCTTCTTATTGCTATGCTTGGAGATGGCAAAGAAATTATACGAGATCTAGCATGTCGACGAATTTTAAAAGCAATAACTTAGAAAGCTCCAGCACTTCGAACGTTTGAAGTGCCTTCATTTAATTTTGATGCTGAAGATTATACCGACATTATGACGTGAGATAAGTGAGCCACCTTTGATTTTAAATAATTTTTCATGCTACACTCAAGCCGTAGAGCGCTGTATCATAATGGTGACAGAAGCTTCAAGTGCAGTTTGTGGAAAAAATTAACGAGACGGTTTCATTGGGGCAAGACTACTTCGCGTCAACAAATGCATATTTTTGATATATAAAAAACAACAATTTAATATTTAATTACAACATGGTAACCCAAAATTTGGAAGTTATTAAGCATAATCTCCACTATTTGTTTGTAATTTTGTTTGTTTGTAATTACCAAGAAAATTTTCACAATTTTCACAAAAGAAAACAATGGATTGGACTCAGTTTCTGTCATCGAGTCTGCTTTTAATTTTTCATTACTGATTGCAAGGAATTGATTTGCCAAGTATTGAAAACAAAGACCATTTTGGTCTAAAGCTTTCACAGATTATTTCATTAGCCCTAGATTGATGTGCGAGGGAGGTAATATTATTTTTCTCGTTCTGCTAATGCTTCATTAATAAAATTGTCTTTTTGGTCTACTAGAGTGTCTCTGTAACGACAATTTCTTTTGCGTAATAGTTAATTTTTTCAGAAGTAGAGATATTGTTTTATGATCCTTTTTCACTTTTGTGGAGTGCCCAATTAGAATACTTCCATAATTGTTTCCATTGTGTAGAAGGACACAGACGAGGAAATTACCACCAGACCGCATCGAGATCCGACTGTCACATACACAGGGCAAAGCACCGTGCCGGAGCTAAGAAGTAATCAAAAAGGAAATTAAATTTGGAAAAATATTTAAGGCTGCATTCAAGTGAACTGAAATTGTCATGAGATCATGTAAAAATATTTAAAGCTGCATTCAATTGTAATAAAATTGTCATGAGATTATGTAACCGGCAAATATATGGAAAGGACAATGAAACTGTAAAAGCCAGCAGTGGCCACTGAATCTAAAGGCAAAACAAAATCCCAGAGCAAAGCAGGTGTAAGCAATAAAGGAAAAGAGAACCAGGCAGATAACCCTGCCGGTCAAGGATATCACAGTAGATGATGCTCAAGCTTTCTACATCAGTTCTAAAATTGATGGCATTAGCTGTTTTTTAATATAACACATTTCCAAGAAACAGCGCTTATTTAGGTTACTCTCCGAGTCGAGTACCTCTGCTCTCGAAATAAAAAGAATGACTCTTATCAATGGCATGAATGGACAAGGCCGTAGAGATATTCCCTAGTCTTATACTACTCTTGTGGGATGATAAACGGGTTTTTAATTTCATTTTAGTTTGTCCGATGTACGCTGCTTGGCAATTTTTACAGTTAACTTTATAAATGACGTTGGTTTTTTCCATAGTGCCCCATCCTTCAAATTGGAGAAAAATCTTCTAAGAGTGTTAGAAGAGTGATAAGAGATAACCAAATTCTGTTGCTGATTAAACAACGACTTCAGTTTGCTGGAAAAAGAAAGGATAAAATCCAAACTTCTATAAGTTTTAGCTACCGGTTCTTGAGGGATAGAGGAATTTACAGTCCCGTTATTCCGATTGCTGTTCTGATGTATATGTTGCAGAATTTTATTTGTACCTGAAGTTTTGCAAGTTACGTAGTACTCGTTACTTCTTCCTGAATTAAGTCTAGAAGCAAGCAACTCCGAAGACTCCTTTAAAAGGTTTAAATCTCTAATAAAGTCATTTAATTCTTTCTGGACATGTAGAGTCTCCTTAGAAGTCACTATTGTCATGTTCACTAGGAGATATTTCATCATCATCCTCTGGTAATATATGTAGGTTAGTAAATATTGGAACTGGTATTTCTTCTGAATGTGGAATAGGTTTTCTCGGCGAATCCAAACTGGGATATGTCCACTTATGGCCATTATTCCGATTAATATCCTCTCGTTAAAGATTTATTATTCACAGCAGCAGTCGATCGTAACCCAAACATCGCAGTCAAGAACTTCGTCATCGTCCTGCGAGAGTTCCCGTCCGAAAATCTATTACGCGGCAATATTTAATGCGAAGGCCCTTACTCGAGAGCGACGGATGTTTCGACGGGGAAATGAGCGATCTCGACTTGTCCTGTCGGTCGAACGTTATTGAAGGCGACGAGTGTTTTTCAAATATTGACTCGGCATGTTCGACCCTATTTTCTACCATCGTACAATTTACGAAGGAGCGGGTGAAATTGAATATCTCGAGGAGGAGGAAGAGGACTAAGTAATACGTAAGATCATCGAATATCATGCCCAATAAATTCCTGAAGGAATTCTTGAGTCATAGATTTAGGTTCGAATCATCGAGGTAACAATTCTTTTCTTGTTGGCAAGAATGTTTCCACACCTTTCATTGCATTAATGTTTCTTTTAAAAAGTACATGGATGTATATTACCAAAATTCCGGCTAACTCGGACTGAGAATTTTTTGCCATTTAATCTACGTTGCAGCGAATTTTCCTGATGTTGAAATCTTATTTAAAAAGGTAATGTATCCAACAATTTTCATCTAATAAAAGAGGTTTTGAACGGTCGCAAACTAACCTCATTCAAACTTTCATGCGCCGCTGAAAAATGCTCTCGTTCGCGGGCGCGCGGGTCTTTTCATTTTTAATACTGTGTAATTATCAGACTTTATTCGGCGCCGGAGTTAATCACTTTCAAGACGATTTCGTCTACTAATTAGACCAAACCAGATAAGGTCTGGTAGCGAGTCGGGTTTCTACAAGCGAAACACTCGTTTATTTTTTAGTCCCTAAATTATTCCTCCGTCGCTTCCGAGTAGTTCGTTCCGCATCCCGAGTCTCCTCCGTAAAGCTTTAAAGAGGCTAAATACTATCCGGCGGCGTTAATTTATCATTCGTTCTCCTAGATGGAATTTAAAAGTCTTAACGAAAACGGGAAAAATTGTCGAATTAGAGCGACCGAGTTTTAAAGCGTCCCCCTCATATAAATTGCCGCGTTGAAATTAATTTAATAATTGTGGCGAGCACCAGTTAAGTGGGTCTGCCACCTACGCACGTTTTGGTGGTCGTCGACGAATGATTAATGAAGTAGTTGAAAGCACAGCAAACAATTAGTTCGGGACTAAGGGTCGACGCTTATCTTAATGCTGTGGGGTCGAGTGTATATCGGGAATGAGAAAACGCGTCCCACTATTACACTGGACACCCTGGATAACTCGCAATTATAAATTCAATTATACGGAGATATGTATGTCACAGTACATCCTGTTTTGTTATAGTTCAATGTTCTATTCTGACCTCCAATTAGGGAGGTTCAGTATTACTAAACCACATCTATGCTTATAAAAGGGGACAGTTGCAAAATGCAAGTTGTTTTAAACAGGTGGGAACTGCTACCGTAAAATGGGGTTACTTCGACAGCAGGGGGAAACTTCCACATGCATATTATGATGCACATTTTTTGCATAAAGAATGGCTTTTCAGTGGTTTTCCGGTGATCTTTTATTATTTATATATTAGTTTTTTATATTTTATATTATTACCATTATTACTGTTTTTATTAGTTTAGTTTAGTTTTTTCTCCTTGCTTCAGGGGGTACACCTTACCTCAACTACAAAAAGGAGAACATCAAAATCAAAGCAAGCCAAAAGTTTAAGGTTCCAAGAACAACTTTGATCGATAACTTTCGTCAAACTCATCCTTCAAAGCCGGATCGGCCATGTGTGCTGCCAGTCGAGGAAGAACAACTAATAGCAAACACTCTTGGTGTAGTAAACCACTGGGGCTTCCCCATGACACATCAGGATATCCAAGTTGTGACAAATATTGTGACGACGCAAGGTAAGGACGTGGAAGAACAACAAACTAGGTTGGATTTTATAAACCAATTTGCTGCAAGAAACAACCTGACAACCTGTTTGACTTTAAATATTAAACGTCAGCGAGCTGCCGTGGGTAAACCGGAACTAAAAGATTTTTTGATAACATTAAAGAGATCTTGGAAAATTCGTTACAACAAAATATCTACAATTACGACGAGACTAACATTACCGATGATTAACTGATGATAAATCAAAAGACTTCGTAGGTTTCAAAATATTTAATAATAGTATCACTACAATATTGTTTTACCACAACAATATTCTAGTGGTGCTATTATTAAATATTTTTAAAACTATTATTCATTATGGAGTTTCAACAAGTGATTACCGCATCAATTAATTATTTCCGATGATCTTGGTGCAAAGAAAGTATTGGTGCCTAGAGGAACCATGAGAGTCAAGCGAGTTCGAAGGCACTCCAGGACATCGGTGAGTATAATGGTTTGCGGAATAAGTAAGCGCATCCTGCTTCCACCCATGATGGTCCACAGAGCCCAATACTTATACGAATATTGGGCGATATGAGCTCCTCTAGATACAGTTTATCAGGTCACGCCAAGTGGATGGTTTTATATGACACCATTTTAAAAATGCTTTTGCGACATTTTGATTCCACAGAAAAACGCTAATAGCGTCCCAGAACAAACAAAGGTTATGATTGGAGATAACCTAGCATCACATTTTCTCCACATATCGTCAATGCAGCAATGGCAAATAATAATATGACTTCCCTACCAGGAAATTCAACACATCTCATGCAGCCTTTATGTACGCGTTTTTTTTGCTACTATGAAGCGAAAATGGTGAGAAGTCCTAGATTCATGGAGAATGGAGTATCGTCGAAAAGAAAGCATCCCAAAAGCAGTTCCCAAAGTTGTTGAATCGATTGTGGTCCCTAATAGCACATACCTACAATCTGGCTATAGGGCAACCGGGCTAAGCCTTTTAAATCCAGAAAGAGTTTTGACAAAAGTTCCTGGTAATGAATCTACTTCCGAGAGGATGCTAGATTTTAGTTTACTAGATTTTCTAAAAGAGTCTCGAGGATATTCTAATGAACAGGCAACGTTTCACAAAATAGCACCAAGACCAAGCCAACAAATACAAATTCCTCATGTTGAGACTCTCACAACGCCAAAACCAAAGAAAAGAAAAAGAAAAATTTGAAGGCAAGATGCTTTAAACCCCTGAAAACGAAAAGCGTTGATCCTGATGAACCTGGACCATCGAGAAAGAAAAGCAAAAACAAAAGTTGCCGACACTGATTCTGATTTTTTTGCTCTGTATGCAAATGTTCTTACTCACCTTGTACTGACGACAAAGGCTTGATTTGTTGCGTTTTGTGTTTAAAGTGGGTGAGCAGCATTTGAAAGCTTGGCTCCAAGAACCCTCAGTACGAATGTCTTGCCTAATTGTTGTTCCATTACAGTTCTCCGAATATTTTTTTCCGTAAGAAAGAACCAAGGCTTCAATTGTAAAGATAGCACCTGAGCCAAGATTCTCAAGCCAATAGTTTCCTTTGCAGAGCAACGAATAGGTCACAAACTTGTTGAAATAACCTCGTTTTACGGTATATTATTAGACGAATGGTAACTTTCTTGAAGAAACGTGGAAACGGCAAAGAATTAATGGAGTCGTGAGAAATAGGAAGAGCTGGAAACTGTGTTCGTATAAAGATATGAAATCCTAAACTCCTCGTCCGGAAAAGGCGATCAGATGAGAGACATTCAAAACAAATTTTTAAGGCAAATATTTTAATCAAAATTGATGCTTCCAAGTTTCAGTGATAAAGCCAGGCATCTTCCAAGGTGATTAGCTCACTGGTGTGAAACGTAATGTTTGATTTTCACAATTCACAACAGTTCAGGATAATTGGGAATTATAAAAATTATCAATGGTACGTATATTCTACTGAGAATTTGGATAATGTGTTAACCTACATTTGCGCCGGCTAAGCTCTTAATTAGCGATATTATAAAAAGCACGAATTATAACAAACTATATTTACAAGATTTTGTTGAAATATTTTACATAAATTGATAGTATTTACCTAGGTGGGATGTGTGTGGGTGTGTAATTTCTTCTGTTTGCTGGATCTCTTTGTATGGTGAGGTGAATTCGATGTTCACTTCCTTTTTAAAACCTTAGGTTTTAAAAGTTTTAAAAGGAAGTAAAAGAAGTTGGTTTAAATATAATTTAAATTATTATATTTTAATTTAATTTTAAATTAGCAGAATCATATTTCGATGATTTTGCGTGTTCTTGCTAATCGGTCGTCAACCAAACATTCATTCATTTTTTCCGAAACCAGCACGCTTCCCCCATCCAAAGGTTACTACATTTTTCTCGGTTGTCTCGGTAACTCGATGTTTACTACAATTCATTCCTGACGTGACGTTGTCACAGAGGTCTAGATTTTTGATGCCCCGGTGTCCTTGATTTGTTATATTCAGTTGAAATTAGGACTTCTTGTTACGGGAAAGTGTTGAATGTGTGCGTTGAAATGGTTACAATGCTTTCTATCTTTTAATCCATGCTTTTTATAAAGATTGATAATTTTATTTCTAGTTACATTTTTTTCACTCTTAAACGTCTCTGGCTGGACTTTAAAAAAGCTAACACCCGCAGGGTAATTAAATGCTTAAAAGGTGGCGTGCGTGGTATCGGAAAGGTATAAATAGGACCCAAAATCAAACAAGATATCATTTGATCATGAACGTCCATGACCTACAACCCCAACATTTACTGTAAATTTTGATATATTGAATTGTAATTAATAATAGATTATTTAGTGGCATTTAACCATGTGAATATTATTATACGAGTACCCTAACATTGCAATATGCAGAAGAGAAGGAACTGTTTGGGCAAGCACGTATGGAACATATTTTCATAGAATTGTTTCCACTCTCCTACGTATTCCGTTCCACGAGTAAATTACAAAAAATTCACGCTCGTCAGAACTATCCAACTCGATCTAGATCTGCACTACGAAGCGGACATTATCTTCATTCTAGATTTCAGAAGCGACCTTCATTTTTCCTTCCTGAAATCCATACGTAATTCATCAGCCAAAAAGCGATAATTTCTGCATTGTTCCGGCGACAATGGAAATGATTTAAAAGAACAGAGAATGTATAAGCGACCGATCCATTCTATTCGGAAACATCGAGTAATTATTTCTCGGCGAAGCCCCGTCTAAAAATATTTTCTTGGTAATCTCAGTAAGTACGAAAGCGCGGCCGTCATATCGCGATTACAATTGTCGAGTCGACCGTAACCGGCGGAGACGGGCAAGAGCTTTCGTTTCAGTTACCAGGGAAAGCGCGCTCGCGAAGTGGGGCCGTGGGGCTGAGGAGGGAACATGAAGCGATACGTATAGGATGTCGACGACGAAAAACTGCTCTGAAGAGCGTGTGCTCGTTCCCGAACGTTTAATCCGGTTTCCTGTTCGCGAATCCGTTAATATTACTCCGGTATGTCCGAAGACCGAATCTGGAACGTGAAAATATACGTTCTAGTTGCGAACGTGAAGAGCTCGTAACGAACAAACCAGGCGGGATAAGTCCGATGGGGGAAAAGAGAAATCGCTGCTTTCGAGAGGGTGTAGCTTCAAGAGCGACTCTAAATCTCTGCACGTTCTAGTTAAAGTTCAGGAAAGAGCATTTACTTACTAGTATTTTTGATAGCCACGGATTACTTGGGTATTGGAATATATTTCGTATTTCTTTCAAACGTTATCGAAATAATTAGCAATTCAAAGTATTTTGTATTTAGAACGACACTTATCTATGTCCATCAATCAATGACAACTGAAACTTTATTATGGTTTTTTAATATCTTTACTATTATCGTCTAAATTATGTTGTTCAGCACCGTTTTCTACGCGAAACCGACTTTATTTGTGATAAATAAATTTGAAAGAACTATTTAGAAGGGTGGGGGAGAGGGGGCGCAAGGGGCGCCTGGTCGCCCGTTATTTAATTTTTCCAAAAATAATTTGCGCCATCCTTGAGAGTATTAAAGAATATAACTTTAAATTATATTCTAGAAAGAGAAAGATATCTGTGATAATTTCCGAGATATTTACAAAAATTAAAACATCATGCAAATTTTGAAGGGGCGGTACCCCGAAATAGGGGGATTCGACGGCTAAAAGTTGCGTTGTTCTTATAGCAAGGTATTTCTCAGTTGCCCTTGTTCCCTTGTAAGTAGTGACCTAAAGAAAACTGATTTTGTTGAAAAAATTGGATGTCTTTTGAATTGATGATTGCTTTTCAGAAACGTCTTTAAAAGCGTACAATCGATGGTAATTTAAAAGTAACTTCCATCGAACCACCGAATCCTAGATGTGTAAAGGGGTTGATGCTTATTCTTCTCATTTTGCCTAATAAAAATTTACTTTCTGTAGGTGTTTCTTTATTGAAGCGCCGAGGACATTTTAGGCAATCAATATCTTTGGCGTCATCATTTTTGTGAGGTGGAACAAAACTGTAAAAATGTCTTGTAAATGCTTCAATCGATTCTACTCTAATAGTCATTTGTATAGAATAATAAATGTGGAAGAAGTTTATGGGGATACGTGATATAGATAACACTCAACAGTCATTTGTATCCAATGCGCATTTGATGTGGAGTCATTTTAAACTTCCATAGAAAACGCAACAAAGGAATGAATTTTTTCGCACATTATGCTTTCCTGAGAAAAATTATGAAATAGGAAGAAGAAAATGAAATAGATTAAACATTGATGAAAAAGAGAAAATGAACATAGAATAATAGGACGTACTGGCGAAAGGCAGGAAGAAATGGGAAATTGTATTCTGTCATCTAGAAAGGTGAGCAGTAATATACTTACCTACTTAGTTCTGAGCTTTTTTACCTTTAGGTGAAAGCTGGACGGGTGAGTTTTTCATCTCTGCCTCTAATTGTTTCCTGTTCCGTGTTAGTTTCCGTATGTTATCCCATGGCATTTCTTTCTCTGATTCTTTCCTGGATCCGTCAATCCATCTGGTTCTTGGCTTTCCCTTTCTATTTTTTTTTTGCATACTCGCGTTTTGAACACTCGTTTTGTTAATCTCTCTCACGTCATCCTACACATGTGACCAAACTATCAAAATTGTTCTTCTATGATTTTTCCGTTTGTTGTCACTATTTCTAGGTTTTGTCTAACTATTTTATTCTGTCCGTCCTCTTCTTATTTTCAATTTCTCTAAGGAACCTTATTTTCATGGCCGTTTATTTTCGATTTTTGCCTCTCTGAGGATGTCCATGTTTCGCTGCCATATATGATTGTTGGGCGTATAACTTTTTTGACAACTTCAGCTTTTATCTTTTTCGGTATCTGTATTTTCCTTAAAAATTTTGTTTCGATTTTATTGAAGATGCCTTCTACTCTTCCCATTTCTTCGTTTATTTCCTCTATAACTGCTCTTAGGTATTTAAAGCGTTTTACTTGTTCAATTTGTTTCCCGTTCAACCTCGTTTCGTGGGTTTACTTTGTGTTGAAAATTATTATAGTTTTTGTTTTTACAATATTAATGTTCATATTTATCTTCAATAATTGTTGATCTAGTAGTAGTGTTATGGTATAGGTTCTCCTTGGTATCTGCCAACAGAGCCATATCATCCGCGAACATAAATTCTGTCAGTTGAACTGGTCACATTTGCCAATATTCCAGTGTTAATTTTTCCATCATTTTCTTTGATTCTTCTCTTTTCGTTGCTTCTTTCAAAACAGAAGTGGGCTCAAAACGCAGCCCAGTTTGACCCCTTGCTATGTAACGAATTCTTCCGACTTTTCATTGCTTGTTCTTACTATATTTGTGTTATTTTTATACATATCCTTGATTACCCTTATTGTATTTTTGTCTGCAACTCTATTCATCAGCGCTTTCCAGATTTCTTCTCGTCGAATTTTGCCAAACGCCTTTTCCAAATTAATGAGGCATATATGAATCTCCTGGTTTTTATTGATTATTTTCTCGCTCACTTGTCTTAATGTAAATATGAGGTCTAGTGTGCTTCTATCCTTCCTGAATCCGCACTAAGTGTCTTGAAAAGTTGGTTCCCTTTTAACTGTTATTCTTTTTCCATTATTTTAGCTAATATTTTCCCCGGAACACTTAATATAGTTATGCCCCTTTAGTTGGTGCAGTTTCTTTTATCGCCCCTCGTATATATTGGTAAGATAACGTCTGCCTTGCAGTCTTTAGGTATCTTTACCTTTTTTAGTATGTCGCTCATTAATTCATTCTGTCATCAGTCATTCTGTGTGTTCCTCTCCTTCCCATGAACTTGATTATGTCCGGGGTGATGTTACCTCTTCCCGATGCTTTCCCTAATTTAATCGTTTTCGTCACTTCTTTTAATTCTTGTTTTGTTATAGGTTCTACGTTTTGGATTTCATCTTCGTTTACTTGTGCTTCTTCCTCGAGGTCTTGATTATCTGTTAGCTCTTCAAAGTACTCTCTCCATCTTTTCATTATTTCTTCTTCTTTCGAGCAGTAATACAAGGGGTAATAATTATCACAACAACTCTGTTTAGTCATCCTCCTCGACATTTAACAGTGTTAGAGGGTAAAAGATAAAAGTCTGCTGAAGAATATACTGTAGCTAAGGCACAAGTTACTGGAATGATGAAAAGTCTCTCGTGGGTTTAGAAACGCAGGAGTTTTTTATAAGATCAGAACTTTGACAGAGAAAAATCCTAAAGTGTAGCTCCGAACGGTGAAAGGCAGGCAACAACTAGTAAAATGGTTAGCGCAGGTGAAGAACAAACGATGATAGGAATAAGCAATATTCTTCTATATGCAGCTTTCAGTATATGTATTAGACAGAATAGCTGCAATAAAGATTACAACCCCATCTTGTAATTTGAATAATTACATAACCGCCAACATCAAAAAGCTCTGAAGACGCTTTATGGCGATATATACGGTATGAAGCCGATCACTGTATAACAATTTTCGGACAACTTCATCGTACTACAAAATCTTATGGTGTTGAATGTTGGTGTGTTGGAGTCAATATTGAGCAAATTAGAATTGTAAATAGGATTACGAAAACTATATTAGAAGAAAATTCCGGCACTCTCAAGATATGTATATGGTGAACGCTGACGAGACTATGAAAAAGCATAGTTTCAAGAAAAACGGTCTTACTATACCAAAAATTGTTGATAATAGTTGTATTATACCACTAAAAGTTTAAGAAGACAATGAACGACAACTCAATATACTTTATGGCTTGTTTTCGTAGATGCAATCGAAGGCATATCAAAAATACGAAAGTCTTCTTCCAATGTTATTTAGCACATTTCAAGGACGTAGAATTGATTGACCAGCAGTTCAGAATTATGTACGGTTAGGTAGAAGCGCACCGACAGGCTGTGCGGGGCACACAGGCGGCCAAAATTTCGGGCGAGGAGGAACATTTTGGTGGAAAAACTTTCATTAATTATCTTGGCCTAAAAATTTCATCTTCTTCCTGCTTCTCTGGCGTCTGTATATACTTGGACAAGAAAAGACCTTGGAATGGATGTAGTATTTTATATGCAAATATGTAGATATGACACCTGAGAAGAATAATAGGCAAATATGTCTACATAGAGATAAAAGGCTTTTCCTCTCTGTCGGATTGCTTCTATGCCTAAGTCTTCCAACTACACTAAATCAGAGGAAACGGAACGAATCTCGCAGAAATCGAATACCTAATAGCACTTCACGTTTCCAATTCCACCAAATAAAGGAAATTTTTCTCCTGATTAATAGCACATCGAGGACTTAAAATGTATGTGTAAAATTCTACTAAAGTGGAATAGAAGATAATTACTTTTTGTCCCAATTTCCAGTTTCAACAACAAATCTAACTCACGTCCTCAAGTGATAAACTCTATTTCATTGTACCTAAATTGAAACAAATGCTGGCAAAGTTTTAATAGTGATATACACCAGCGAGCAGGCAGATTTGTAGCTATTTATAGTTGCCTGCTCCTTATACGTAGATCTCTTAGGGAATTAATTTTGTTACCCCCTTTTGGGACCCCATCAATAACTCTCTAACAACACTTACAACACTAAAATTTCGTACAAGCCAAGTTTGGAAAGGCGTAATAATAGTCCCATTTAAACAAGTTATCTTCGTACGCCAACGAGGACGTCAGAAACGTGTCCGTTTACCAGCGAAACGGATTCTAAATCCTTATTTCGGTCGCGCCGCAACAACAGACGTTAAGTTGGCAACAACAGCAACAACAACAACAATAAAATCATCTCTCGAATCATCCCGTACCACGTACAAACCCCGTGGGGAAAACCCCGACCTCGGCTGCATTTTTCACGAGTCCGTAACTCAAAATGCACCGTCTGCTCCTGCCTCGTTCTTCCTCGTTCAGCGAAAAATCCGACGAACCGCAAGCGAAAATTTATAATCGTAGAATCCGCCGCATTGTTCTCCGGGCATCATAAGGCACTCAGGATAATCACAATAGTGACGCGACGCGAACGGGAGAGATGATAGCGAGCGTTTGTGGTAGACGTTTGCTTCGCTAACAATACGTATCCGACAGGCCTCGGCTAAATGATTAAACAGAAACCGAAATCCGGCTCGCGCACGTATACATTAATACGGCAACAATAGGGGCGACGTTTAAGTCGTGATTTATTCCGGAGGTTGTGTGGTAGCGTCGGTCGCTTCGAGAAACCGGGCGACCAACAAACAAGCCGATATTAATATTCTAATGTAACGGAGGTGTACGATATCTGCGTCTCCTTATTTCGACGACAATGTTGATGGTTGAGTGTTAATTGCGATAGTATAGCATCTTTTGATATGTGTATCGTGGGCTTGAGAAACTATAGCAGAAGGAAAGGACTACCAAACATAATCACAGTCAAAGCAAAAACATTTGATCTATGTACATTATGCGCTCAATAAAGATATAAATCGTACTATGACTGCAATACTACCATAACTTAAAAATTGTCACTTCTAAGTGAATGTAACTTGTATATTACTGAAACATATTTTTTATATGTGCGTAATTTATCAGATACAAAGTGTCAATTTCCTTATTGGGGATATATAAAGATGTGTAACTGAGTAATTAAAAGTGTAATAAAGTAGTAATTCTATTCGAATTAAATAAATTTGTGGTTTAAGATAGTACACTGGAGCATTCATATGCGCCCTCATTTATATCCTTCTTTAAGCTTTCACTTAAATCCGCTCCCATACCTCCTGACCAACATGGACCAATCAGCCGTTTTGTCTGTTCAAATAAGCCAATCAGCACGTAGCCCGCCAATTTCCTCTCCGATGCGTAGCAGTGGTGGAATCCCCTCCCGGGTGAATAGTTACGTTCTCAAATGGCGGATATAAATACGGTTCCAGTGTATTACATTCTTGTACATGAATAAATGTTTCTAGTTGTGAATCTATTTTAAACTTAAAACTTTTATATGTCAACAAACAAAATGATCTATTTTTTTAACTACAAAAAGGAGAAATGCATTTGGAACGAAGGTACCTAATTATAATTTTATTCGACATTTTTATATATTTTTTATAGAAGGGAAGATGAGGTTTTATTAAATTTGTTTTGCACAACTGCATGAGTCCATTAACTTTTGTCTTACTGATGCCCAGTTTTTCATTATGAGCTTATTTTACTGGTCATTTCAAAATTTGTAAAATCCTGGGAGATTTGCGTTTTGAACAACTCACAAGGGGAACGTCAAGGTTGTGAATAACGGATTTTGATGTGTTTCGAATATGTTATAGAGGCACCTCCCACGAGTATCTTACTATCAGCTTTTGTAGCCATTTGCCCTAGTTCTTGAGAAAATTGCGAAAGTTTTCCTAGCAGACTTTATATACCGTTAATCTTAATAAGTTTGTAAAGTAGTTAGTATAGTGCAGTGGTTAAGTTCTAGGCATATTACGATGGAGATCCGCGTTCAAATCCTGCTCTTGTAGTTTTTTTTATCAACCTTATTGCATATGATATTAACAAATATATTTAATTTCAAAATTGTTCAAAAATATTTTTCGCCATACTAACTTTATTAATAAAATTAATCGGAAGCAAATGTGCAGCATGGTGTGTATTCTAAATTCCACAATCAAATGTTATAATTAAATCGTTCATCACTAGTGATCATAATTTAAATTATTTTTATATTTTAAACTAAAATTGACTCGGGCGGAATTGCAAGGAGTGAAGGATATGTGTATATTTATTTTAAAGATATATATAAAAGCGTATTGTAATGCTCCTTTTGTCTACCAAGCATCGCCCCAGGACTTGATGTTTTTAAGCAACCTTTATTCTTATAATAAAATAAGTGGAAACATGTGAAAAGTAACATCAAAGAATTCTTGTGGGCATTGATGGTATTTCACCGAAGCAGTCGGTTTGGTATTTTTGATGATTCAGTTTCTGTCGGGCAAAAAGTGAAAAATGGCCAAAGCATTTAAAGAAAAGGAGTCAAATAATTTTGATTCTAAACCCTTAAATGTTCTTTTTCGAAGAAATAGCCGAATTTACCCACAAAGAACTACATACATTTTGTGTCAAAAACAAGCTTTAATTTTCTTAAGCGATTTAAAATATCATCATTTTATTAATAAAATTACCATGGCGAAAAATATTATTTTTGAACAATTTTGCATGAAATTAAAGATATTTGTTATCATTTGCAATGAGATTGAGAAACAAAAACTACAAGAGCAGGATTTGAACACGGATCGCCAGCGTAGTAGGCCTGGAACTTAACCACTGTACTATACTTCTTTGGAAACTTATTAAGATTAAAGGTATATAAAGTCCGATAGGAAAACTTTCGCAATTTTCTCGAGAACTAGGCCGAATGGCTACAAAAGCTGGTAGCAAGATACTCGTGGGAGGTGCTTCTATAACATATGCGGGACACATCAAAATCCGTTATTCACAACTTTGACGTTCCCCTTGTCAGTGAAATTTCTCGAAAGGTCTCCTATTCAAATTCGGTTTCATAGAAAATGCTGACAAAATATTGCTTGTCGACTTTCAAAATTTTGATTTGGGGCCAATTTACTTTGTTGCCATGAAAAATGAAAGAAAATTTTGTTCCTATTTCAGAACCTATAGTTTTTGAATCACGTGTTGCGCGTATGGATGGATGTTCAGATTTATTCGGTGTCCATTGATCAGGAATGTAGATATCGGTGTTTTCAAGCACACGTTTCTCTTCTTTTTCGAATGCATGCTATCACCTTCGTTTTCTGTGTCTCCGGTCATTAAAAATTTATGAGTTACGGATTCAATACTCAACTTACAGATACGTGGCAGCAATATATTAACACCACACCATATAACATCGACTCTTTCAGCTAATTAACAATAAAACTGAAACTCCGTCACATATCCCCTACACTGGAAAACGAGGTCTACACTATATGGCAAATGATCTCTTATTTCAAATTTTTTGTCATTCAAGTATTAGTTCGACAACGTTATCAAAGTGCAAGATGGTCCTACTTCGTGGGCGCATTATACAAATATTTTAGGGACCTTGTAGCAAGCAAATTATACTGCGCTGAACTACTCAGAATTAGCAGTACAGGGATCTTCCAGTGCTGCAGTGTAAACATATTCAGTAATTCCCAAAAAATATAGCGATCATCCTCCTGTTTCGGCTTTTTCCACGGATAACCTTTGTTGGAGCGAACTCATTCTCAAAGATCCCAGAGACTCGATTGTTGCTGAAGGTCATCATCATTGTTATTTTAACTTCTATTGCACAGAACTTCTCTACGTTCGCCTTTTGCCTTTTTAAAAACTTTTCTGCCTTAATCATTTAATTAATGAATTAATATTATTAATAAACGTTTTCAAGGGACAGTGTTTGTTTCATTTTCGCTGTCTATCAATCAAATAAATATATAAATAAGAATAAGGAAACTGTGGCTAAAATAAGATATAAAATAAATAAAATTACCCTTACCACATCTTTCTGAAAACTCCAGATACGTATTTCGGCAACTAGGTTGCCTTCCTCAGTGGAAGACTGGGGAATTCAATATCACCAGCGAATCCGGCTAATGCCCACTGCACAATGAACATCCCACAATGAACGCGCGAAACACAGCAAAACACTGTATCAGTGTGTGTTCGTCTTGGGCATTAGCCGGATTCGCTAGTGATACTGAATTCCCCAGTTTTCTGACTGAGGATGGCAACTTAGTTGCCGAAATACATATCTAGATTTTTCAGAAAGATGCGGTGCGGTTAGGGTAATTTTATTTATTTTATATAAAATAAATATGTGCTTTGTTTTGGTGTTAGTTTCAGTTTTTCGCACAGAGCTCCCCTACGTTCACCTTTTACTTAATTAATTTTAGGTTGAAAGAAGAGTAACGGGCAAAGCAGCCTAGACTGTCTCCTTTCTATGCGGATTTATTCTGTGCTACAAAATTTTAGCTGCCAATGGATTTGAAACTTCAGATGTACTCCTGAAAAAGCAATAATGTATTGCGAAAGCTCGAAAAACATCAAAAGAAGTTAAATTATTTCGTCTAGGCTGTTTCCCCGTTACTCTTCTTTCAACCTAAACCTACTTGGTACAGCCGTATCTCCACCTTACATGCTTATTAATATTAGTGCATAAAGTGACTAGCCGATCAGTCAATTACTTTTTTTTTATTTATAACAATTGCCCCCCTCCCCTTCCATCCCCATTAGTCCCGCTAATTGATAATAATTGGCGCCCGACGTGGGGCGCCAATGTAATTAATTACAATGGAAACTAACCGGAGCAACCTCAAAAACTAACACCAGAACTAACCCCTGTTCTTTTTAAATAAGGGAGAGGACAAAGACAAGATAAAATCAGGGAATGAAAGAAAAGCGTAGAGGATATGGAATTCTTAATCTGATACATCAGGGGATCATGACAATACAGATGAAGGAAAGCAAAAACACCTGTTTATAACTAACGATCCACATTTTTATTCTTATTACCACTAACTTATTTCGTAACCTCAAACCGGTTTCCCCACACGCGCGAAACTACTGCTTCACGCAATCGCTTACGATCCGAACCTAAATTCGCCTCGTAACTTAAATAAATCGACTCGTGAAAGCAACTTTTTAGGATCGCCCTAAGTGAATCCGGGGCGAACCGATTTATCATTTCGACGTAGTTCGACGGTGGTAGAGGCGGCGGATTCCGGGCTTCTCGACGTTCATTTCGCCTAACCGGAGCCGCGAAGGCGATCCGAATCGTCGGGAGAGAAACGAGAGGAGGCCGCAAAGGAACCGCGATGGGAGAGCAGATGGTTATACGCGTTGAAGTATTTGATGGTCAAGCGATGGTCATAGTTGACGTGAGTTAGATACATCAATCAAGTTAATTGAACGCGGAAACTGTGTTGTTGAGGGAGAGAAAGAAGCTTTTCTATTCTTTGGAAAAAACGAATTGTAGATATGAATGTATGTAAGTCGTGTTTATCCCTTGAGGAAAATTGAGAAATAGTAAATGTTGACATCGTTCCTTTCGATTAGAGGAGAAATTAAGTTGAGCAAGAAATTCGCAGAATTTATTTATTTCGTAACAGCTCGGATTTTCCATATTTTAATTAATTTCATAAGCATCCTGAATAAAATTCGTTCATTAAATTTCAGCAAGATCCCGTTTCAATCTGAAGTAATTGCAGTCTCAAATCCGCACTCCAAATTCCGCCAGAATACACGTTTCCGTTTCTAAACCTCTCTGCTTCCTTCCCCCACACCTATTATCTGCAACATATATTTGGCTACACGTTTTTTTCGCCGCAAAATACGATCCTAACCGGTCAAAAGTATTAATGCTTTGCGTATATCTGTATATACGTTATATAAATGCGAGACCCCTTTTAACGACCCCGGAGCTTAACTTTTATTATTCGCGTCCGGAGTTTCGTTGATCGTTCCCCGGGGATTTCGTCTCGCTCGGGATTCCCGACGCGCAGCCCGAATTAATTCTCCCGCGGTGGCCGTTTCCTTCCTTTTTTCCTCCCGTTCGTAATATCAAAATTTCAGTTCAAATATACGCAAGCCGTTATGTTGAAATTAAGAAATCGAGAGGTGTTCGTGTGCTAACAATCAAAATTAACGATGTGCGCCTATTACTTAGGGAAAAGATTAATTATTCGATGATTCCCCAGTTCTTTCTTGGGTCAGGGTGATCTTTCTACTTTTGTTAAAATCGTTTTGCAACTCCTTCGTGAGAGGACGTTCCTCACGTTTCATTTTCGTTGTAGTTTTCACACGCGGATTTAGATTTAAAATGGATCATTATTGCTTTGATTATGGATTAGCACTTTGTAAAATGTGTAAAGTATTATTTTTAAGCGTTTGTTAAATTTGGTGTGTCTGTTACCACTGATAAATCTTTATTAGAACCACTCCTACGTCAAAAATCATGGCAGTTTGTCCTAAGTTCCTAAAAGATAGACCATTCAACGTTTTGAAATTTTAGAATAGGAGGTAGATTGAGTTTTTGAGATTTGTGACTCAAAAGTCATAGGATGGGACCACTTCCTAGCGATCATTGTTATGTTCCCTTTTTTGAATTTCTCAAAAGAAAATTTAAATAATTTTTTAGGCAGAACAAAGAAACAAATCCCCAAGATACGAAAGAAATGGAAAAAGTCAATTTTAATCCAAAAGAAGGCGATGGGACACGTGCGGTCATCATCTAAGTACCTATTAATCTTCTGGAGAATAATACTTGGTGTTTCTTGGACGGCAAGGACAACTTATTAATCGATCGGTTCTTGAAAAAATCAATAAATCACAATGGCTTCATCAAATCTTTAATTCCGGAATAATGACATATCCTGAAGCTGATTCTGACAATATTTAAAGACTTGTTGTATATGGAAAGATGGAAGGTTCCGAAGGTCACCAAAAAGTCAAATAAGAACTGCAACGAATGAAGCTAGTGAGGAAGCAAATAACAGATCGCGATATGGGAAGAAAAACTAGAAAATGCTACAAAGAAAAGATAATGATCATCGTTCCTCTGACAAGAGGAAACGAAGAAAGAAAAGAAAATTAATCTAATAATTCCTAAAAGTTAGACTCTTCTGAGTTAGAACCTTTCGAAATTGACATATAACCGTGAACAACTATCAGAATTAGCTATCCGGGAATTTTAGGGCAAGAATTGATTTGATTTCTTTCAGAAATTCTATCTTAGTGTAAAGATGTGGAGTCATATACTTCGAGCAATTGTTAAGCATCAGATTCTGAACAAATAAGAATAAGGAGACTGCCACTGTCATAGTGTCAACAGTGTTTTGGTGTGTTTCGCGCTTTCAGTGTATGTTCATTGTGTAGTGCTTTAGTGTTGTACAGTGTTCAGTGTGTAGTGTTCATCTTAGGCATTAGCCAGATTCGCTAGTGAAACTGAATTCCCCAGTATTCCACTGAGGATGGCGACTTAGTTGCCGAAATACGTATCTGACTTTTTCCCGAAAGGCGTGGTAAGGGTAATTTTATTTATTTTACATATCAGATTCTGAAACAATCTTAAACAGCAGAGTATTAGTTTAAAATTCTTGTTAGAGTCCTCTTCAAAGGAACTGAGTGCAGCTTATCCTGTGCGTTTTGAATCGAAAATCCGTCTTTCAATTCTTGAGGAAGTCAGAAGTTGTTGGAACTCATATGTCAAACCACTTATCATAA
This sequence comes from Chrysina gloriosa, assembly GCA_038088585.1. Classification (NCBI taxonomy): domain Eukaryota; kingdom Metazoa; phylum Arthropoda; class Insecta; order Coleoptera; family Scarabaeidae; genus Chrysina; species Chrysina gloriosa. The sequence continues at coordinate 18,625,406 of CM076093.1, read as the reverse complement.
CTCCGTTGATGAGTTTTGGTTAGACTTTCGTGTTCCATTTCATTACATTAATCTAAAATTTGCCACATGCCTCTCTACACAGAGTGTTCTAAGTGACTGTAACTAGCTGCATAAAACTCCCATATTATTGACTAAATCTAAACACGATCGTTGGGGAGCAAGGGACTGTCAGTTTATCTTCGTCCTGGGAACTGTTGATTGCAAGAACTCTGTGACAAAGTACAGCGTGCGGGTGTGGGTCGATAGTTAATTTTATGGAAGGTGTAGAAAACGCTAACAGTTGTTAAAACAAGATACGGACACTGACGGTGTGTTTCTACTCTAACCAGGATAAGAACCAGATTACTTAAGGCGGTTCCAGATGATGACGCCGGTAACCGAAAAAGCAAAGTTACCAAATAAGAAGATGATCATGACTCCTCTGACAAGAGCAAATGAAGAAAGAGAAGAAAATTGCTCTTATAATTCCTAAAAGTTAGATTCTTCTGATCTAGGACCTCAAGAACTGGTGATATATCGATGAACGAATATCATAATGAGCCATCCACCAGCCTTCTTAGATTGCGAAACTCACCTTCTCGTCTCCAAACCCAGGAATTTTGGGGCAAGAAGTAGTTTGACTTCTTTCAGAAATTTTAATTGAGTGCACAGATATGGAGTCATATCCTTCGAGCAATTGTTAAGCATCAGATCCTGAAATAATCTTGGAGAGTAATTCACAAGGAAATTCTTACCAGTTCTTTCCTTTAATCAGCCTGCGCCTTTGCCAAGTAAAATTTAACAAGCAGGTGATTTATTGAGTGAAAAATATGTAACACGTGTAACAGAGGTTCAAAATACATACACGAATAGAGCAGTGACTTGCGCTTATCTGGTTCAAATAAAAGCTTTGAGGGAAAAGATTGATTTGTATAACAAAATTCTGCAAAATATTAGTTATACATATAAATAGAAGAATGCTTAGCATATCAAAGCATTCTATGTACGTTCCAAACAATGGGTAAAACAAACAAACAAAGCTCTGGGCAAGGATGTAACTTTTAGGAGAAACTGATACATTCCAAACGCGATAAATTAGACAAAGGAACAAGAACGTTAATTAGATCCTTATAATTGGTAGTTACATACATTTCTGGGGGAAATAGATGCGATACAATAGAGTTATCACTCGGTTTCTGCGGTACGAGTGATCCCGGACTTTAAGCTCTCCAATACTCCAATATATTTTGCATGGTCTGTTGTTTTACGCAGTTATATGTTTATTCATTTATTACATGTGTGTATATTTATTTTATTGCTGTCTTTCATTCTAACCTATTTTTTAAATTTACGGGTTCACATTATTTTGATACAATAAAAGGTGAAGAGCGATTAACCCGTTTACGCTCAGGATCATTTACTTTGTTCGATGTTTTTCAATAGGTGGTAACTAAACGTGATTAACGTTGTAAGTCGGTTTTTTATCATCTAGCCTATTCGGGTGGTCAGAATTCCCTTCAAGGACTGGCAAAGAAAATGCTAAGCGGCTACGCAACAATGGTTGTCTCGAAGGAAATATTTTGCTTCTGATCTGTCCCTACGAAGTCGAACTACACACACACTTCGCCTCCGCGTAATTAATGAAAATAATCACCGAATCACAAAGGGTGGGAAGGGGAAGAGGGTACGTTAACCTTAAATCTAACTTGAAAATGAACTTTCGATCAAATTATACCAAATGATTGATAATTACTACTAAGAGAATTTACTTACTTTACTTCTTTACTGTAATATTACAAGTTTAGTTGTACGTACCAGATTTGCACGTGCATTCACTTGTTTCATTTGTAATTTTTGTTTAGATAGTGTGTAAATTAAATCCTCAAAAACTACAGTCTATCTATATTATCGAGTATATTTATAGAGCGAGTTTATCCATCTACAGCTACAATTTTGCGATTTGCAGAAATGGACTTCAATTTAAATTTAACTTGAAAATGTACTTGGGCCCGATTAGAGCTCGTTTTGATGTGGAAATCCCTGAAATAGACATAAATTGAAAATAATTACCTGGCATCAATTAATTAGACGCCGACTGTATGAAACTACGAGGGCAAGGAGCACGTATTGAACAGGACAAGGTACTTAGGTATATGGGCTTATTGATTTATAAGGATGTCCTTGTAAAAGGGTTTATGTGTGTATCATTTGATGCGAACGGTTTATACGAGACCGCGACCTCATCAGTTATTTGTAACACATGCCGCTTAATTAATTCTAATTGGCAATTTAGATTCATGGAATGTATATTAATAGACGCAGCTTGTAATAGGTACCGGGAATAAATTTCAGTCAGGGAATCTTATATAGCTTCAATAAAACGGCCAGAATTTCCATACACGCACCCGTATATCGATGATAATTTATGTACCTCGATCGATTAATAAAATATTCCATTCCCCGTTTAGTTGCCATATTAGTGCTAGTTCATTCTCAAGACTGGAAGTTCGTTGTATCCAAATAAGATAATTCGTAGGGACTTCGAGCAAAGCCGGAACTGAAATTAATTCCGGCTTAAATGCATATGTACCGGATGCAGATATCTCCGGATTTTGGTTTTAACCCTCCCACACAGCTTTTCTATAAACAATAACGCATTGTCTGGCGCGAAATCTCGACTCTTTGTTACACTTCGAATAGCTGCTGCAAATTGCGTTATTTGCACTACCGTTTCGATTAAGAACAAGCGGGCGTCTTCCCGACTTCCGAGAGCGAAATCGTAACTAAGGGGAAATCCCGAGGTGTTTGCGTTCAGGTGTTTCTTAGCAGAATTGAATCCGAGGATATTATATGAACGCCCATAATTTCCTTCTATGTAGGAATTTGAATTTGTTCAGAAGAGACAGTGCAAATTGGCAAGCTACCAGCGGAGTTAATGAATTCTATTGTTTGTAGATGCTTATACATCATATTAAGATACTGAGGAATGAACAATTGTTCTTAAGAAATTTCATAAATGGCAAGTAGTTTTAAAGACAAAATATTTCTTAATAATAATATATTTAATAATAATAATAATAATAATATTTTTTGCCCAACAGATTAACATTCCAATTATAGGACAACTGCTGTCATACAAATACCATCTACAAATACCAAAAGTTACTAGTACATAGGTTATTATAATTCGCACACATCCTATAGAAAGGTGATTTTATTAAAATATTGCTATTTGGTTTACTGAAGTAAAACTAATCTGATATAGTAGTTTCGGCGCATCCAATCTATTGCGAAGTAAATTAAATAAATAAATTTTAGATCGACATGAATTCGCCGCACATCAAGAGGTTCAATGCTGTACAAGACTAGGAGTAATTTGTGACTAGAAGCCTGTACTGGATGTATCAAATAATCTTTATAATAGACACATTTTAGAAAATGCTTTTTGGACTTGTTCGAGTAAGTTTATATAGTATTTACAAAAAGGTTGGCAAATCAAGGATGCCTATTCTAGCTTAGACGGCACGAAGGAGAAATATAAAGCTAAGATCGGGTCAGTAGATGTGAAATTCCGTGTGATTCTTATAATAAAACCTAGCATTTTTAAAGCCGAACAAGATATGCAATTGATGTGGTCATTAAATGTAAGTCGAGGGTCAAGAGTTACGTTTATCATAGTTCATTCATAGTTTCACTGCGCTTTAAAGTAATATTATTAAAGTGGTAATCATATACAACATTCATTAATGCTGTTGATAGTATCGTAAAACTTTAAGTTATCAGCCAAAAGTATGCTAGGACAATCAAGTAGAGAACGTAAGACACTGATAAATATTAAAAGAGGAAGGGGACCGAGATTAGTTCCCTGGGGCGCGCTTGATGTCGGAGAAAAGTTTTTGGAAATATGACCTTTGTATACTACATAATATCTTTGGTTGGTAAAGTAAGACTTAATAATGGATGCTAAAGATTGAGAAAAGCCCATTATTACCGACTTTGGTAAGAAAGAGGTCATACCTAATTCAATCAAACGTCTTAGTCATGTCTGTATAGATAACATCGACTTGCTTATTGTTATCAAGCAAGCCAAACAGGTATTGCGTTATAATTGTTAAATTTGTAACAGTAAAGCTTCTAGCCATACTGCCGTGCTGAACAATAGAAATGAGAGATTTTATCTGGGGGTGAATAGCCTTGCACAAATATTTTCACAAAATTATTTGTTATGGCTAGAGGCCTATAGTTCTTAATAATATGTCTATCATCCCTCTTATATATTGGTGTCATTCTAGCGCCTTTCCAAATGTCGAGAAAGGTAGAAGTCATCAGCGTTAAACTAAAGATGTGACACAATAGACTTGCACATACATTTGGGCAATCTTTAAAATAAGTGATGGTAATTATCACAATCCGAAGTGAACCTAATCTTTAAACCTTGCAACACACTCAACACCTCTGGTTCCGTAATGGTAAACAGATTAATTGATGACACCGCAGGAGAATCTGGAATGTATACATATTGAAACAACTCGTGTAAAGAATTAACAATAGATAATAAATCATTTAGTGTCACTCATATTAACAACAGAAGTACGAATATCTCCCTCTTCTTTTCTAGAACGCACAAAATGCCAGAGTTAATATGGTCACGATTAAAGCAAACTGGATAACAAGATTTGCAGTCAACTTTAAGAGGAACATATAAATTAATACCTACTATTATATTTCGCATCATAGAAAGAAGCACAAGCTTCGTTAATACCATTACAACTATAAATAGACAAGCAATCCGTATGTTAAAAAGCATTATAAGTTGCAAAGTCGCCCCTCCCCCTCCTAAAGTTATAACTTATCTTATATGATAGTTCTCTACTACAATTAGATCAATTAAACAAGACTGGTTTAAATAATAGTAATATTTTCATTGACCTAATTCTGGTAGAGAAGTATCATATAAGTATAAAAATGGTCAAGAAATATATATATATATATATATATATATATAAACATTTAATTCAAAGTTATAACCAGAGATCGGAAATTTCATTTTGCATATTTAGAATATATTGGCTTTTTTCCACATATTTCGAATATTTTAGCATATTTGAAATTAATCGACATATTTTTCCATTTGAAAATAGCGCTATTTTTACAAAAAATATAGTAGACGATTTTCTGAGAAACTTACATTGTACGAACACTGCTGTTTCGTTAAATATAATAAAATAAATATTACTTAAATAGGGATTAATACTTTTTCCAAGAAATTTATGTTTCTACATTTTTGTAAGAAACTGTTGCTTTTAAACTCCCAAACGAAATATCATGTTCAATACCGAAGGGCAAAGATTATTTTGTTACGGTTTTTAAGAACAAAAATCGGAAATTAATCGAATAAAGGTGAGCTCTGATTGGTTAAAAATAATTACGTAGGGGGTGTATACGTTTCAGTATTTATCATCTCCTCTGAGGATTCAGTGTTACAGAGAAAAATTACCTAATACTCCTTTGCCACCGGAACCAATAATCACAAGACGGGGATCATGGTTGAAAGCTCCCAGTTTTTATGCAGAAAATTTTGTCGCTATTAAAGAGCTTATTTTAAGTTTTGAAGAGGAAAATATTGGTGCAAATTAGAACATAATTCAGTTCGCTTCATTAAATCAACTTATGATTTTGTTCATAAAACTATTGTTATTCTTGAAACTGAATCACTCCCGTTACAAGAGTTTCTTTATTTGCATTGATGAATTTAAGGGAAAGCTTCTGAAAGTTCCAGGAAAAATAGGACAATTAATGAACAAAGGATTTAATGATATTTTAAGAAGAAATGGCGATTTAAATTTGTTGCAACAAGCAGACAAAGTTCTCCGTAGTGATTTTTATGTTGAAACCGATTTAAATCCGGTTGTTAATGTTTTACAATGTATCAATCACATCAGTTGACGTCGAACGAAGTTTTTCAACGTACAAAGCGCCACTAACGGATAGATAGACACAATTTAACTATTGAAAATATTGAAAAACATTTGATTCTGAATTGCTTTTACAGTAGAGAATGCAATGTTTAATGTAGAAATGTAAGTGATAGGTATCTGTTTAATAAAACCTATTTAAATTTTCTTAGTGTTTGTTTCTTTTCCTTACTTCAAAATATATTCGACATTCTGCAAATATTTTTGAAACATATTTCACATATTCCAGACATTTTATGCATATTTTCAACATATTTTGCTCATATTTAAAGCATAAATATATATGTATGTACAAATTTTAGTCAGGTCTCGAACATATAACACGGTCTCTGGTTATAACTTAAACTATTAGTGTTGCTAGGGAAATTGGTACTATGTCTACTAGTATAGCTAAGTATAAAAGGTCACGAAATATATATATATATATACATTTAGTATAGCTAAGAGAAAGTTTAAGACTTCTCAGAATTATTCCTGAAAGATTTTATGGGAAATGTTTCCTTGGTTTAGAAGGGAGAGCCCGAAAGGTCACAGCTCATGCTCTGATAAGCCCATTTCTTGGCAGCTTCCATTGGTATTCTAAGTGCCAGTTGTAACTTTGTGTTTTTTTTCATATTTTGATTCTTAGGGAGCAATTTACTTAAGTTTATTCCTGGGTACTAACTTCAACAATTCTCTTAAAGAAAAGAGAAAAATCTTCCAGACCCTCGCTGACGCTTCAATTCATTCGAATTATCTCCGACACATTCATTTTCATTCCAACCCCAGTCGAACTGAAACGCCAGAACCGACGAACTTGAAGTTGGTGAAAAAGAACTTTCCGAAAACTTTCCAACAATCAGCGGTAATCACGCGAGACCGCCAGGTGTTTTAATTTCCCGCCGGTAAACAGCCGTGAAAAGTCCTGCTTCTCATTCCGCTTCGCTTGCCCGAATGCCTACACCAATTTCGTCGCTAATATATTCGCGATGTCTAGGCGAACGAAAATTTTCGCCCAGTCTCGCACAAATCACTAAAAATTATGCGTGACGCTGACGATCGTCGGGTTCGCGTCCCGGCGCCTCCACCCACTGACCCCAATGTCACCGATTCGCTCCTTCGTCTTATTGCGGCCGTAAATCACTACGTCTTTTCCGAGTCGAAGGCGGGAAGCGCTTCCTTCGGTCGGCGAGGAGTGAAGATGGATTTCGAAAAACGGAACGTTGCTCTACGCCGCTCGAATGCGAGATGATTAATTGCGCGTTTTTATTGTTGGCTGGCGAAGTTTTCTCCCGATCTAAATACAAGGATTGGAGAGGGAGAAAGTCGGTGCATAACGAAGATGATGAAGTCTTGTTTATTTTTATCGTGGGAATTAATTTGTTCCTTAAGGTTCTTTTCGGGACAGAAAGTTTGTGAAGCAAATGATGTATGTATATATCAGAGCTTTTAAAACATCGCCTAATAGGACGTTCATATTTTCTTCAGATGAGGCTTCGTTTCCAAAGTTTTTCCCCACGTACGGGATTTAGCGAAGCTAACAATAAGTCTCTATTGGAGTACAATCACACTTCCATAACTTAAACCACCATTATCCATAAAAGAAATCGACTTATGGAGACTTCGAGTTCAAGAAATATTCATCAATACTAACGAATTTGTTTAAAGACATTACAATTGTTCATTTACACATACTTTTATTTACACACATATTTATTCAGTCATATACGATATACTAATTACAGTTAAAATATTCAATAATTTGTGGCTGAAAGTATAGGTTTTTTTGTTATTTTCAGTAAAAGAAGCTTCCAATTTGCTCAAAGCCTTGTAGCGATCATCAGTTGTACTGTCAGTCGTTTGCGAATATGAATTCAAATTTCTCAAGGCATCCGTCACATCATTTTCATTTCAATAAATTCTGCCATTGAATCATGATCATCACTTTCCACTGCAGTTAAAATCGAATTCACTGGTTTAGAGCTGTAAAGCTCAATAATGTCGTCGTCTGTAATAAATCCTGATGTGCAAATTTGGTTGTCCACCTCAATATAATCCTGAAAAGTGGCGTTGGAAGTTATATTATTCAATGTTATCCGTATTTTATAATCAGCATCCATCAAGCTTCGATCTTCATCAATGTGATTCAGGAGAATTAAGGGTATGTCATCCCATTCTTCCCATTCTGAATTCTGACCAAAACCAGCTTTCTTAAAGCTATTTGCTACCGTTTGATTACTGACATCAATATCTCACGCTTTTGCCACATGGTTGGTACAATCCATAAGTGTGATATTTTGTTTACTTTTGGTCTGTAAACGCTTTAATACTTCTTTTACGTTTCTGCTACAATAGCGACAATTCGATTTTTTAAATTACTCCCTAGTCAATCGGTTATGATTTGGAGGTCGTATTTGGTGGAAAAATACCAATTCAATGGATTTTAATTTGATTTGTAAGCCTTTTGAATAAGTCCGACAATTATCAATGAATAAGATATAATATATGATATGGGTATGTTTGGGTTTCAAGATGCTGTAATCCAATCGGGGACTGCTTTGTCAACATTTTCAAACAATGGCTTTTCCATTATTTTGCTGCTTAGAGCGAAGTACTAGGTTCTAATGATGTGACAATTCTATCCTTATCTTTTTAAATTGTGGAAACCGTACTCGTCAGAATTCTGTATTTCACAGCCACACGCTTTCTCGGATCAACTTTCGCGTACCCAGATTGTCAGCGAGATACCAGCCAACGTTTGCAATCGACACAGCAAGAACCAACATATTGTTCAAGGCTCCTTTAGTGCACTGTGCCATTGATGTAAATGAAATGTAAATGAAATATTTGAGGACATATTTTATAGCCATCTGTAAAGTTACTCTGTTTTTACTTTGCTATGTATCACTTATTATTATTGATACTATTATGTATTATAGATTACGTTGATATGTATCATATATTATATATTACACATCTTAAGTTATTTATTTATTTATTATTTATTTATTTATGTCATTCTGTACTACAACACTGTGCATAGAATTTGTCAATGTAAATACACTTAAACGCATCCAAATGTGCGTAACACATACATATGTCAGAAAGTAGAAAAGTAAAATTAACAAATAGTGTATAAAACAAAACAAAATTAAGAAAAAAATAACAATAGAACGAAGCAAAGCTCAAAGCACAAAAATTGATAAAAAGGCATAAAAACCGAGATAAAAAATATAGAAATCAGTAGTAGTCATCAGATGTCACAGCTAGAACTCCAATCGAAGGTATTCATCGATACTATATATTGCACTATTTATAAGGTGAGAATGTAGAACACTTTTAAACTGTTTAATATCCAATTGTCTTATTCTGGAAGGTAAGTAGTTAAATACATCTATTATTCTAGAAATTACACTTTTTTTTAATTTGCGCTTTCGTAGTTTGAGGCGGAAGTAAACGTTCTGTTGTGGCACCACGTGTGATATATCCATGTGTTGTTTCCTTGTCTTTGAAAAATTCATAGTTTTCATGTACAAACACTGCGCACTCAAATATATAAATTGCATAGAATGTTAGTATTCGCTTTTCTTTAAATAGAAGTCTGCATGATGCTCTATACCCCAAGCCAAAAACATATCTTAGACAGGATTTTTGAAGTCTGAACATTCTTTCCGAGTCTACAGAGACACCCCAGAAGATAATTCCATACTTTATCCTGGAATATATATATATGCATAGTATGCGCTAATTCCGGCTTCAATAGACACTGTCTTGCTAATTATACGTAACGCATAATTAAAGGAAGAAATTTTTGCAGCCGGTAAATCTATATGTAATTTCCAATTATTTTGAGAATCGACTGTTAGTCCCACAAACTTCGTCGAACCAGTAAAGGTGAGTGCATAATTCCCATGTGCAATCTGTTTTGGCTCTTGTCTAAAATAACTGAAGAGTACAATATTAGTTTTATTTATGTTCAAGGACAGATCGTTTATTTTGAACCAGTTTTGAAATTTATCCAAAGTTATTGTTACGATTTCCACTACGTTTTCTTTCGCTCTTACTACCACTGAGGTATCATCTGCACATAGCGTAGTTGTGAAGTTGGACACAGTGGGAAGATCATTTACATATATTAAAAAAGTAAAGGTCCCAAAATTGACCCTTGCGGAACACCTCTTTCTATCATCTTCCATTCCGAATATGTTCTTTTGTTAACTTCAGCATCGTACCCTTCAGTTCGCTGAAAGCGATCAGTTAGATAGGACCTGATCAACTTTAGGGCAACTCCTCTAATGCCATAACTATTCAGTTTTTGATATAGAATTGAGTAACTGATGCTATCGAAAGCTCTCGTTAGGTCCATAAAAATGCCAAACAGTTTGTTGGCTTTCATTAATGCCAGATAAGATTTCTTCCATAACCTGATAAATGGTTCTGTTTGTGCTTCTTCCCTGTATATATGCATTCTGAGAGTCACTAAACATACCATGCATGTTCAGAAAGTCATAAATTCTGTCCGGAAGCCCTGTTATTGGAGAATTCTGTTGGCCTAATAAACTTTATTATTATTATTATTATCACATCCTTTTTCTTTGTTGCGCTTTCGATTTCTTTTATTAGTTTCAATTTTGAATTGTAATCGGGAACGTATATTATTGTTGTCGTTATTCACATTAAGTTTCATTTACTACTTTTCATTATTTTTTATTTGTATAAAATACACTTTTAGTCGTTCTATTATATCATTCCTTGCGAACCAGAGATAAGGAATATTCTGTTCATACAGAATGTAACGACACAAGAAGTATCCTTGATTTTTCTCTTTATTTCTCTCGCATTTTGTGGATACCACTCTGCAGAACTAAGCACTCACAAAGCATTACCTCCAAAGAGTTTTCTTTAAAAATTTGACTTATTGAATGCTCATGCGAATTTTTTTATTCGGAATTTAAATTATAAAAGTTCCAGTTATAGAAGAATAATCGCATGTAATTTGTTCTTTAAATGCTGTTGCCACTCGATTCATTTCGACTTATAAACGTTCGAGTTATAGAAGTTTAACTGTATATAATATTCTTCTACCAATTTCACGACCATCAGAATTTTACTTAAAACTCTTCACGAACAACGACTTCGAAATTTTTCAGGATTCATTTTTTACTCTCCCATTACTTTTCTTATGAACCCTGAAACTTGAAAAAGATAAAATGACATTATCTCACCCTAAAACTTTCTTTGGTTTATTACAGAGAAGTGATTTAAATCATTCGTTCAAGAAATAGATCTGAGTCATCTGCCGCAATTGCAGATTAATTCTTCATATTCGCATAACCACTTTTAGAATGGTTTCCAACATTTCTGGAAGAGGATACCTTCGTGAAGTTTTAAATTTTATGAACAACTAATTCCAGTCCAAGGATCTTCAACATCTTCAGAGCTTGGTGATTTCACAAATTGATTAAATTTTGATTGTATTGTATTTCCGATAATTCTACAATACCGGAAAGTCTAGTTGCAACGTTAGTCTATAACAATAAAAAATGCATAGAATAAATTCCTTCTCATCCTCATTACGCCGATTTGGATTTCCCAAAATACATCAACAAATAACTTGTTATCTTCAGCGACAATGAAAAATACAAAGTTATGAATCTATTTGAGAGCTCACTGCTACTTTTTTAATTTCACCAACAAAAAGAACCTAAGCTAGTGATGTAACTACCGGTCCATTTTCAACCAGACACATGACCCTTTCGCATCTAGCGTACCCTCACACCCCATCTCGCGACCCGACATTACGACCTAACCGTAAGCGCGATGCCCCGATTTTCCCGTGTTTCCCGTTCCATTTCCGTCTTTCCCGACGACGAAAAGTAGCTATCGAAGTGCTTTTTGTTTGCGGCCTGGATAAGGAGCAAGAATATAACGAGCTCCGGCTGTAAACACCGTCGTACACCTCTCTTTATCTCCAGATGGAAATGATTTGCCGGAGCTCGTTTGCAAGTGGGAATTTAGTAGATCGTAAAATTCGTCCTTCGATCCGCGACGTACGAGTATTTTCGTACAATACAAGCGGGAAAGGCGGAGAGGAAAGGAGGATTGGATTTCGAAGGCTGGGAAAAGTGATAAAGAGGTAGGATTGGGCGCCGTCGAACTTCGACGGCAAAGAATTTTATGAGTTGGTAGTTTCCGGTGAAATGCAACCGGTTGATAATACTTTAAATGTGGAGGCGTTGGATAAAGATAATCGTAATCAGAAATTGTTGAAATTTGATTTGGCTGAGGGAACATCAAGTTTATGGAAAATTGATTAAAGAAATGAAGGTGTGACGAATACATTTCAGTGAAGTATTTTCTGTTGCTTCCCTGTACGGTACACCGCTGTCTGTATGGCCACTGCATGCGAAGGTGTGCCCTCTTGCTTGAAAATTAAGGAATTTCTTTAAGCCTTAAATAAATCTCAAAATTGGGACAACGATTGTGGGTTTTGCTTCAGCCCGTTATACGGGGATGGGGAAATAGAGGAAATCTTTGCTACATGCTTCCTTCTACAGGAGGTTTAAAAAGTAATATTGCAAAGGGCTCAGCACTTGAGATTCAGTGATCAAAAATGAACTAAAACGAACAGGAAGCTATAATTTTTTTTTAAAAAGATTTATTGACGACTGCAGTAATGGTTTACAGACGACTGCAGTAATGGTATGGCTTTTGAATGTTATGATACGGTAGTTTAATGAAATTTCTTTCACAAGTCTGGGCCCAGGATCCTTGAATTGCTTATGTGGACTTTTCTTCTGATTCTTTCAAATTGTTTTTTAACGACGTATAGGTGCATATTCTATTCATATGGAGGTCCATTTGGATAGTCTCCTGAACGTTTGAATAGTCTTCTAACATAAATTTGCAAGTGTGAAGGTAAAATTCGTACCAATCACTAAACTATTTTTCAGGCTAGCGGTTGACATTTCAGAAGTGCAGTAACTAAATTTACACAAGACATTCTACCTCACGGAATAACCGGGACATCACAAGAAGGACAGGGTGTTACAAGCAACGTACATATTTCGCCTTTATAATGAAGCGATTCGAATGCAGATTATGCACAACACATCCCCACGTAAGATACAAATCGAATGCGAGCATAAATAAGTCGAATTTACGGCAGGAGTAACACTACCGTACGAAGATACGAGATAATAAAAATATACATTGTATGTTGCATACGGCGGCGGCGGCAGGTATATTAAGTAAGCCGCTTAAGGAAAGCTTAAACGCATATCGGCCGGATCCTTATATAGTTTAATTTATAACTCGGGAGGTTTTAATGCGCCGATTAACTTAAAAGGATCATACCTATGTATATCCACTTGGTGTAACGCTTAAAGCGGGGATCTTCCGAAGCTGATGGCGAAGTTTTTACGTTCGAAGTTAACAAGCGACGATCGTATTTTAATGCAAATTCCTCACCGTATTTATTATATGCATTTACCGTTTACGGCCTCTTTTATCGGTAAAACACTTAAATGCATTTCGCCGTTCTACAAAATGTAGTTTGTACCTATGGAACTATAGAACTTCGTTAATACGGGAAGCGGATCGTTGATTTGTGACGTCGTCTATACATATTTCGAATTTTTATAGGCGCATATCTTCAAATAGAATCTTTATAAATATGAGCCAAAAGGTTGCTAAGAAATTGGCAAAAACTGTAGGAGTGGTTTTTCTATTCACGCAAATTGCCCCAAATGCTGAGCGATGGGGAAGATTAAGCCAGTAAACAAATCACATACAGATTAGGAAAAGGAAAGCAACAAGAAAGATAGTAGGATCGAAGAAAATAACTAAGAAAACGGCGCGGATGAAACACGAAATACATGTATGGATACAACACGAAGATGTAGTTAGAGCGATTAAAGCCAATGGTATTAGATGGTACAGACACAGAGAGAAGACGGGAGACTAACCCTCTAAAAGTGATAACTAACCAGCAGGAAAGCTAGAAGACCAAAATTGAGATGGAAAGAGAAGCTGAGGAACTTACAAAAATGAAGAGCCAGCATTTGAAAAAAAAAGGGATAGGAAGGAATGTAAAAAATTGTAGAACGAACGAACACACACCAAAAGCTTTGAAGATACGAAAACAGAGAAGATAGATTGACTCCCCATGAAAGGAAAATTTCGAGCGTAAGCTGTTGCAAATCCCGAAGAAGTGTGCAGCTTGATACATAGACAGATACAGATTTGTAGGTGTAGGTCACAGTCGTTGAGTCACGCTCTACGAAGAAGAGTCAGTGAGATAAGAAGAAAAGTCTCGAAGAAAAAGGAATGAATGGAAGTCACAGGGAAATGGTTCAAGTGGACGTTCCAAAATCTGCTAGATACGTACACTTGTAGACTGTGGTAAGACCTTGGACATGAAGTAAATTGCACATGACAGGACTCCATGAAGATCTCTTCTGGAAGGCTTATACTTCACAATACAATGACAAAAATGTATATGTGTGGTGGTCACAATCTCCCGTTCGCCACCTTGCACCCTATAGGACTGAGCGAATCGGCTGTTATTATCTGTTAAGCTATCGTATGAACCATTCAATATGGTATGATAATATCATCATTTAGGGATTCTTTTACGGATTTTAGGGGTGTAACACAGGACAGGACAGGAAAGTAACAAGAAAGATGGTAGGATCGAAGAAAATAACTAAGAAAAGACCGCGGATGAATCACGAAATACATGCATGGATACAACACGAAGATGTAGTTAGATCGATTAAAGCCCATGGTATTAGATGGTACAGACACAGAGAGAAGACGGGAGACTAACCCTCTAAAAGTGATAACTAACCATCAGGAAAGCTAGAAGACCAAAATTGAGATGGAAGGAGAAGCTGAGGAACTTACAAAAATGAAGAGCCAGCATTTGAAAAAAGGGATAGGAAGGAATGTAAAAAAATTGTAGAACGAGCGAACACACACCAAAAGCTTTGAAGATAGGAAAACAGAGAAGATAGACTGACTCCCCATGAAAGGAAATTTCGAGCGAAAGCCGTTGCAAATCCTCAGGAAGTGTGCAGCTTGATAGATAGACAGATACAGATTAGTAGGTGTAGGTCACAGTCGTTGAGTCACGCTCTACGAAGAAGAGTCAGTGAGATAACAAGAAAAGTCTCGAAGAAAAAGGAATGAATGGAAGTCACAGGGAAATGGTTCAAGCGGACGTCCCAAAATCTGCTAAATACGTACACTTGTAGACAGTGGTAAGACCTTGGACATGAAGTAAATTGCACATGACAGGACTCCATGAAGATCTCTTCTGAAAGCCTTATACTCCACAATACAATGACAAAAATTGTATACGTGTGGTGGTCACAATCTCCCGTTCGCCACTTTACACCCTATAGGACTGAGCGAATCGGCTGTTATTATCTGTTAAACTATCGTATGAACCAGTCAATCTGGTATGATAATATCATCATTTAGGGATTCTTTTACGGATTTTAGGGGTGTAACACAGGACCCATTCTTGGGCCCTTATTGTTTGCTATATACCTTCCTTGTACAAACATTTTAAAAACATTACAAATATCACTCCTATACGGATGATTATATTTCCCATTCGCCTAATTCAATTGCAGAAGCGTATACTTTGTTCACCGAAGATCTTAACAGGATCGCAAGGTCCTTCAAATTATACTCCTTACATCTAAATCCTTAGAAAACTATGACTGACTATCTTATGATAAATTACATGCTGATTTGAGTCAGGCAGAAGTAATAAGTACAACGTAACTTGCAAACTTCAGGAATAACAACGTGTTAGACTCTCGGGGAGGTCAAGGTGAAAAGACCTATATTTTGATAATATCGTTTATTGCGGCTATATAAATGCTATAGAAGCTATATATACGCAGCCGAGAGTCTAACACGCTGTTACTTCTGAAGTTTGCATGCTGATTTGTTTTAAGGAATGGATGGGTTTTGACTATTATAGTATGTACTTTAAGTCTTCTTTGCACCACACCCTCCGTTTGCACACTCTCTTTTTATTGCCTTATCACACGCTTCCTTTCTTATTATCATAGCTTCTTCTTCTTCTTGTGCAATAGCCCTTCTTCTTTGTGTCATCGCAGTTTGCCGTTAGCACACCGGTTTTATATCCTCTCTTTTTAATCTCATCATACTTAGTTGGTTGTTCTCTTCCGTTCGTTTTTCTTTCCCTTATGGCATCATCTCCTGCGTTCTAGAGGAAGCGATAAACTAGAAGAGAAGTGATGAGAATGTGATGTGAGAAGAAGAAGATAATATTTCTTATTACCTACACCGAATGAAAGAAAGACATATGGTCGGGGCGAGAAGAAGAGACTGTTTCTTCTTGCCCTTATCACGCCGCAAACACGGTAAGTGCAAAAACTATTTTATTTGAATCCAATATAAAGCACAATACACTCAATAAGTAATTCACATCTCATGCCATATTGATGCGTGTGTGTATTAAAGTCGGTTGCTCAAAGTGGTATACTTCTCAATTACTCCAACATCTACTAGATCTTTTGTAATAAAAACCTAATTGACAGAGAGTCCCGAATGTTGAGACGTATACTGAAGGCTACAAGTGTTTGACTTTTTCGGCTTCATATTTTCATCGGAGTTTGATCATTGGTCGTCGCTCTGGTTAGGTTATTCAGCCTTTATTTCCAGGAGGTTAAACACACAGTCGAAACCTACCATGCTTAACACTGTTTCGGCAAATTTTGAGCACCGTTAGTACTACTTTTGTTCCACCAGTAGCTAGGGAAAATCAGGACACAGAGACATGCATATCCCACCGAAACTTGTACAACTGCAGATTGTCAGATCTCCGGAGATATAGATTGACATTACGAGGAAAATATGTCAAACCCTAAGCTCGCTTTAGCTGCTCTGTGCCGAAGTCATGTTATAGTAAGATACAGTTTCCTCCAAGAACTGTTCCCACTTCGAATCAATTCCCTTTTACCTTCATTTTCAAATACATATTTTGACAATCAAATTAGAAGGGCGTTAAGGATAAAACATTATTCGAGCCGAACTTTTGGATTCGTTTAACTTTATCTCAAATATTTGTTTCGTTGCAAGATACATATGACGGCTCTTACAAGCATAAGAAAAAAAAAGAAGGAAAGGAAGAACTTCTCAGACGTGCATTGTATTGCTAATTAAGACTTATACATAGGCCCGAGCAGGATTACGATCTTCCTTTGCTGATAATTAACGTTTTGGTTTCTTTCGAAATGTGATTTGATCTCTGAAAAGGATTAAGAAAGCAGACTAAGAAAGCGATTTTCAAGGAAAATACGAGGGTTGTTTCCGATGTTTTAGGAATTTGGCCCTAGTTCAACTGCGTAAATCTTACAGCTCACGCTAATGGCCAGAGACAAGTCCCTACAGTTTTATGCAGCCATTCCGTCCAATATTGTGTGGTATATTTTGACTACTTGGCTGATACGGACGTATTTCTGCACCGCTGATTTTGTAACTTGAAGAGCTTTTAGCAAATAACGGTGAGCAATTTTAGCAAGAGATAATAACTGCTGAAGAATTTGTTGAAAGAATGGCGCAAAACGGAAGAAGGACGTGCAGTTCCATCGCTTGCTGAGATTGCGAGGGGATTATTTTTATGGATTATATACAGAAAAGCGCTACAATGAACGCAGAATACTATTCTAATCTTATAATATATCTTATATATGATCATTGTGACAGGCGCTTTGCAAGAAACGTTTTAAATGAATTGCGCTAGGAATTGCTCCAGATCCACCCTATTCGCCAGATCTGCCTCCTAATGAGTTTCATTTCTTCCCAGATTTGAAAGAACTGGCACGGGCTGTTCGATTTGAGATCTTAAATGTGGTAAAACTCGTTACACAGGTGAATTGCAGATGCTTCGAAAAAGTTCGTTGAGGATGGAAAAACTTCATTAAAATTTTGATAAAAATTGACGAAATGAAAACATAAATTTGAAAATATTCCTCGTATATTCACTTTCAAACTTATATACCAGACTGAACGCCAGGGATGGGTTCACTCCCCAGCATGACTAGATGCATCATCAGTTTCCCCAATTATTTTTCTGAAATTGTTCCTAAATTTCAGTTTAAATTCCTTTTTCCTATTTTAACGTATCTTATTCGATGATTTTGTTATTCTTCGTATTTTGCTGAACTTGGTAGTCTTAAAAAATTTTCGTCAAAGTGGGAATTTTTGTTCCTATTAGTGGACTATTAGCAACTATAGTTTCTTCGTCTAATATTAAGCTGATGTAACAATTCCTTCTTAAATTAGTTCTAATAGTGTACCTAAGCCAATCGGATACTGAACTAAACTTTACTGTTCTGAATGATATTTACCTCGCCTAAATGATGTTGGACTTATTTCATTATCCACATAACGACTCCTTCTAAATATTCCCAGCGCACCTTGCATTTCAAATTAAAATTCAAACTCGCTTCAATAATGCGTTCGCGAACGAGCTGTAATTGAAACCCTTCTTCGTGTCGTCCGCACGCTCTGATTGCGGCGGTAAAAATTCAAGAGCATGTGTATTGTGGACACGTTTTCTGGAAGCAATAAAAAACGGATTTGAAGCGACTTACACCGCGGCTTGTTGTATCATTTGGCCGGTCCTGGAAACGGGCAACGAGCAGCAATTACGCAACGATCCGTACGACCATTAGTCGGGCCGAAAAACCAGCGGTAGGAGGAGCACCCACTGCCGCGTACGTTGGCTCCCGTAAAAATACCGGCGCATAGTAGATTAGCTTTTTTTATTAGATTTTATCTGTCGAAACGACCGCCGCATCGTCCGGAATGGTTGATGATGTTTGGCGAAATCTGTTTTCTTCTCCGCCAACCGACGAAAAGCAAGCGGTCGTAGGAAGCAGGGATGGTCGTCGACGTACATAAACCTGAGGAAAATTCATGGTTACTAAGAAGATGAGTCGCATTTGCTAAAGAATAGGATGATTGAATCGAAGCTGTAATTAAATTTGTAATTGGCAATTGGCGTATCTTGCAACGATTTTAATACCACCTCTACCAAATATTCCGATCACCACCAGTTTCCATCCCCAGCTTAAACTATTTAAGTCTAAAACTGCTCAGCTCATGATATTTACATAGAATATGCCGTAAAATTTCTTCTTCCCCCAAGATGCCCTGCAGAGAGGACCTTCTATTATCCCCTTGGTGTGAAGATGTTTGCTAAGCCGACAGTGTTCTGTTAGTACGACCACTGCCTTTCGAAATTCCTTCTCGTTCCTTCTCGTACGCAGCAATCATCATGAGCCCTCTGAAGATACCCCAATGAACATTGGGAATTGCCTCAGCCTCGGTGCGGGCCTTCAATGTTTAGCAGTTTACTGTTCCTTCAGCAAATTCATTATCCCAGTTCTTACGATTTGGTAAGGAATTCCACATGTAGGTTCGAACTGTACAAGCTATACATTGCCTCCTCCCTTACCAGGAAATTTGTCTTTTTGTTTCCTTCTCTCCCGATGTCCCATGGCTCAGTATAGATTCACTCTTTTATGTTCTGCCAGCTACTAGTACATTTCTTCATTCCTGGACATTCCTTGATTATAAGCCCCTGTTCATAATTAACGCATCACTTATATCTAAAACATTGCAAATATTATTCAATATTTATATATGGTAATTTAAAGGGAGATAATTAGAAAGCAGTGCGACAACGCACTTTCGTCATAGTTGATATTTGAACAAAAATTCCTTTATTGTTGTCGAAAAGAAATAATAATTTATTCAACACTGTAAGTACAACAAGAACTCAGATATTTGCAAAATCTAATAACGTGTGACGCCATCTCTAACTGCCTGCATTCGCCGTGGTAGACTTTGCGATCAAGTTTTGGACGGTTTCTTGAGGAATATTGTCCTATTCTAAAAGAACGGCAAATTACAGCTCTTGAAGATTCCTAAGGCCAGGTAGATGACATCTCCCTTTTTTTTTGAGAGCATCCCAAAGATGCTCTATTTGATTTAAGTCAGGGCTTCGCGATGACCAGTCCATAACTTCAATATTAATGTCATTTAAGTATTCCAAAACCGGTCTTGCTGTGTGCGGTCGAGCATTGTCTTAGATTAAAATGAAAGGATTTCCTATAAAAGGCGCAAATAAACATGACATGGTCTTGAATATGTTTTTTCAGATAGAACGCAGCATTCATTTGTCTCTGACTAATAGGGTCTAATTCTGTGTGAACGTCAAAGTAAAATTCTTCTCCACAACATTTTAAACCCACCACCAAACGGTTCCCTTGGAGAGATAGTGCAGTCTAAAAATCTTTCCCCAAGTCTTCGCCATACCCTAGCACGGCCATCTGGAGATCTTAAGGTTATCCTCGTTTCATCGGCAAACAACTCTTTCTTCAATTCGTCAACAGTTCAATATATATGATTTTTATCGAATCGTAATCGTGCTACTTTGTGTGCTGCAGAAAGCAACGGTGCAATTGCAGACTTCCTACTACTCAATCCTGCGTCCTTTAGAACTCTTCTGACAGTTAAAGCGGAAATTTGAACATTTCTGACTGTTTGGAGTTCATTACTAAGCTCCGAACTAAGGAACTGTTGTCGGAGAAAACCCTCATCGATCCTACTGGTGATTATCTTTCTACCTTGTCCACCTCTTCTAGAGTGTGATGCAGTTTCCATAAATCGTTTTACCATTCGACTAACTGTAAAATAATTAACACCTAGCACATTGGCGACATAACGCGTACTTCGTCCTTCTTCTAACAAAGTTGATGCGCTTGCACACTCCTCATTGGTTAAATGGCGTGGTCGATTCATGTTCTTTATTCTTAAATCGTGTATCTTTAATATTGAAATGGATCACTTTCTAAAATCTCAATTTAATAATGTAACTTTAACTTCGAAAAATATCTCAACAAACTTTCAAAAAATAATTAACAAGTCCTTATTCACTCTTCACTGATATCTATTAATTCCTTCCTAAGTGTCAATATTTACTTATCATGAAGTTAGCCACCTATAATTTGATATATTGCTCCAATAATGTGCCCAATAACAAAAATAAATTTGAAAAACTGAGTGGTGCGTTAATTTTGAACAGGAGTTTATTTGCACCGTCTGAATAGCTGTATGAGCTGCTTGACTGTTAGTCACGGTATAGAGTTTCCTATTCTATTCTTATTCCTATATAGAATTTCCTGTTCTGGTTGCTTCTGCTTCATTTCATGATTTGGGTACTCGCAGTTATTGCAGTAATTCAGACTTGAAGCACATGTTTCTGGTAATGCTTTCTCCTTTCCCCGTTTTGAACAAATAGCTTGCTCGCCTAAATACATATTTGAAGGTATGTAGATTGATGTGGTAAAGGTACGAACTATTTTGAAAACGCGCTTAAAGTGTCGATCTATTTGAATCTTACTACTGATATATTTTGCAAGCTCGACCTCACTTTCCAATTAAACGTATTTCTCGTGACCCACAATATTTCGCTTAAAACGATAAATCATCGCAGGAACGGACTACATTCATTAATCCCACGAACAATATAAGTCCGAACGGTTCAATTAGCCAAAAGGCTACGCCACCATACCTAGCACATCGATTCGTCCTCTCTCGATTCCCGGTTGACTAAAACCGTGAAAAACTGGAGCGGAACGATACCAAAACCAGATACATCCCTTCAGATCCACATATGTAGGTCTAATGTCGATAGAAGGAAACGAACCCGATACTGCATTACCGAGTAAAGCACGCTGATTAGATCCCTATCTTCGCCCGAAATCCTGCAACGGATATGTTCGCCCTCAAAGAGAGAAAATGGAAACGGTAATATACGATATCATGTCGAACGAGCGGGTATTGTAACCGTATAGCTTGTACTATTCCGTCGTGCGTTACGTAACGGCACCACCGCCGGACGATTTTCAATATCCGTATTTCACTCGGATTTTTCGAGTCGGAGCTTCTTGCTCTCTCTCTCTCTTTCGATGTGCATGCATCGTTTTTACATAAAACTTGGCAAAGCCTTCATCTGACGTCCCGATGCTTTTGTTCGTCGTTCATGTACACGAGCGTGTGTCCTTTAGTGGGCGCGTGTATCTTACGACGACGGCCGTTATCCGTGATCCGGGACGGATATGAAAATTTTATATTCCGCCGGGAAAGTTTCGACAAACAGGATAATGGAAAAAAGGCGTTCGAGTCCTGCGAGCGTGGGTTGCGGATGGGAATATCAGTACCGATGACGCTTTTTCCGTTTAAAGTTTTCCAAGTAACATTCTCGAGTAGATCTTAAGGTTTGGATAAAATGAAGGGTCGATGGAAATATTTCGAAAACGCGGCGAAAATATAGCAGAACATGGATTTTGTTTGCTCCGAAGAGGTTTTGATGTGAATATATTTTCCGTTAAACAGTTTCAATTACTAATGGGTGTTGTGGATAGAATCATCATCATCTCTTTCAGTTATACGTATAACTATCTAAGGAGCGGAATAATCTGGAATGTTTTATAACGCCTGAAGCCCTTAGAAAGTAGTAATTGTAAAACGCTTTACTGTTTCGAAAAAATACATATACATATATATATAATCCCAACCGCCGTACTAACTCGGAAGTACAACTTTGAGAATAACTTCCTTTATAATTGAGTGAAAAGGGAGGTTGGTGGGATGATTTCATTGAAAAGACGCTCAGACCACAACTAAATTGATTGATTCAAGATTGCTGGAGGAACAAGGACAGGAGTCTATGGACTACGAATCAATGGGAAATTATTCCAGCATATTCCAAGTGGAAGTTTACGTTATAGGAGTAATCTACCGTTTCTTCTTCTTCAAGTGCCGTCTCCTCTAAAAAGGTTAACTATGATGATGACTATTTTAGCTTTTGATGCTGCTGCTCCAAATAATCTGCCGACATCTAAACTATAGGAACCAGAAGATTGGCATTCTTGGTGATACTGAAGCAGTAATTCTTGCGCTGTATGGACCATCAATTAAAAGCTAGTTTGGGAACGACGGGCTTACCTAAATGCTCTGGGTAAATGTAAGAAGTTGGCCTTACGATGCATACCAGGTCACATAAGAACACAAATCTATGAAGCCAGCGATGAATGAACAAGGCAATTGTCATCATTACAATTCGTAGGACTGGAGCCCTTTTGTAGGATTATTTTCCTCGTGAGATGCTAACAAAAGGAAGAAGAACAGAACGCGGAAAAATACTGCCCAGGTATAGTGAATAGCAGTGACAAGTAAATTTTTCAAAGAGATGGCTGAAGCTCCGCAACACATTCCAAATGTGTGCTGCAAATTTACGATTTGTAATGGAATTGTAATATCGCATTCTAACAAAGTCTACCTTGTGTCTTCAGACACCTAACAAAATTGTATCAAATGTAATTATGTGGTGCCGCTTTTTAATTGACATTCTCAAGGCATTGTGTCTGCACAAACGCAGAATATTTCGTTTTGATCTAATTTCTTAAGAATATTTGAACTAGAGCTATTTTCAAGGATTCCCCCAAACCACAATAGAAAGGCAAAGTGAAAGATGTCACCTTGCAACTATCTTAACCTGGATAATAAACGCTGGCTCTTCTCGGAAACATTCACATATAATTCAGAGATTATGCGATAACATCTCAAGGAACAAGGAAAGATTTAGATGGATCAAAGGGAATTGCTACCAAAACAAAAAACTACCGTTTCAAAATATGAGAGGATTTACCTCAATAAGTAAACAAATCCAAGCTTGAAAGAACGGCGACGTCTTCTCGCATCACACGGACAGAGTCTTTTGGAATCTCATTACTTCATATACAAAAGTTGTGTCCTCGCTTAGTATTTGAAGAAAAATTATAGAAGGAAGTCAATTACGAACAATTTGGGAAAGGTCTAAACACCCCTATGACAAAAGAAACTTCAACGGAGCAGCACGTCAACTGAAGGACCTTCTCAAAGAACTTAAACATACGAGTTTTAGAGAACTCTCGTAAACTTAACGCCAACAAATGATACTGGGCGTAGTTTATGGAAAGCTATCAGAAAACTTAAACAACTACGACAAACCAATTCAATCCACAAGAAAACCAATGGAAATTGGGTTAAAACAGATCGAGGAAAAAAGGAAACCTTTGGCCAGTATTTAGTATCTTTCAATCAGTACCATCAGTTGACATTATTGAAGAAGAAAGAATTAGAACATTTCTTGAAGAAACGGGAGGTACTATACACCCAGTAACATCAAGAAAAGTGCAAAATATCATTAAGAATGATCTAAATCCAGAAAATGCACCAGACTATGCCCTAATCACTGGGGAAATCATTAAAAACCCACCATGAAAAGCAATAGTTAAAATATGTTGCCGTTCAGTGAGAAGTCGCAAACGTAATTCTTGTTCGGAAACCTAGTAAACCATTTAACCTGCCATTGTCATATAGATCGATTAGACTCTTATCTATAATGTCAAAAATCGGTGAAAAGTTGTTCGCAAAGAGGCTATTGATTATATTAGCACCACTTTGGCTTTCCACCATAGAACGAGTACACATAGTAATTGGCGTCATAGATAACGCTTTTCAGTAAAAAGATTATTACGCAACAGTTTTTCCTTGATACCAGTCAAGGGTTCGATCAACAGAACATCTATATACCCTCAAGACAAGGAGTAGTTGTATTGAATAATAAACAAATTGCTGCAGTACAGTCGGTAAAATATCTGGGCATGCACTTAGATCAGGAACTTACATGGAGAAACCATATACGGAACAAGCGTAATCTACTCGGCCTAAAAATTTCATTTCAACAACAAACAAACTGTTAGGGTACAATGTAATTTTCAAATCGGTTTGGACATATGGACTCTAACACTGGGGTACATCATCAAAATTTCCATCATCGAAATGTACTAATCAAAGGCACTACGTGTAGTAATAGACGCTCCATGGTTCGTGGCAATCAAGGATATATACAATGGTCTGAAAGTGCCGAGAGTAACTGAAGTAATTGCAGAGTCTAATGAAAAGTATATCCGGGGGTTGGAAAAACATCCCTATTGGATACTTAGGACGAATTTCCCTAATGCAGAACACTTATTTGCATATTTATGCATATAACCACAGTTTTTGCAAGTCTTCTTTGAGTTCCTGTACATATTTATTTGTTTACCTGAAGTAGTCGCGCTTAAAGCATCTACTCCAGACTCATTATCTAGCGTTTCTACTTGATCCCTACTTGTTTCTGTAGCTCTACAGAAATTTATTGCCTTACTCAATGTTAAACTGGCTTCTCGCATTAACTTCTCTTTACTAGCTGTCTCTGCTAACACTATGACAATTCTGTCACCTACCATGTCGTCCTGATTA
Source organism: Chrysina gloriosa (assembly GCA_038088585.1). NCBI lineage: Eukaryota > Metazoa > Arthropoda > Insecta > Coleoptera > Scarabaeidae > Chrysina > Chrysina gloriosa. Next base: position 18,600,072 of record CM076093.1, on the reverse strand, counting down.
GAATATCCTGTCGTTGTCATTGCCTGCCCAAGTTCTGTCAAGAAGCTATCAAACGATTGTCCTATTTGAACTATCGTATTGAATTTGGCCCTCTCAAATATTATATGTTTTTGTGGCGCACAATGGTCTTCGAATTTTTGCAGTATTTCATTTAAAATTATGTCTTTGTCTGTCTCAAATGTGAAGCTATTTGATAGGCCAAGTCCGTCATCTCCAATCAAAGACAAAAAACATCTAACTTTCTTTCCTTTTTCTTTCCTGTCCAGGTCTGTGGCCTTCGAGAACAAATCAAAATTTTGACACAATTTCCTCCAGTTTTCTGTGATATTTTCACGTGGTACGAGCCCATCTTGGTGGCTTAAAATAGTTTTCCATTTCTCTGCATAACAAGCGGCACTTCTCACCCGAGAACGAACAAATACTCGGTGAGAAAAACAAATCAAGCTGGAACAATACTTTCGGACTCTCCACTAAGCAACGCAGATTCACAAGCGACCTGACATCACTTGCGTGGCTTGTAAATGAAGCAATAAAATGCTTTTAACTAGTAAGACCTTTATTTTAGATGCCTGACATACAATACTGTAATGATTACTATTGTCGGTCACATGCTATGTTGTTTATTATTTTGTAACTATCATCGGTTGCCCATGAAATGGCAATCTATGATTATATTATACTACAAATACGGAAGGAAAACATGGGCAAAACAGAGAAGACATGACAGTGTAATAGCGGTGGAAATGAAATATGGTCGAAAAATAAGGGGAGTAACGTAATATGACAGAATAAGAAATGATATAATAAGAGAAGATTTAAGCCATAAATCGATAATAAAAGCGATTGAAGAGAAGCAGTTGGAATAGTATGGATATATGTATATCCACGATGGAGGAAAACATATTGGTCAGAATAGTGTACGAGGCAAAACAATTGAGGAAGAGGAGGAAAACATGGATCCAACAGATGCAGGAACTGGGCGAAGCGAGAGGAAAAACGATGAGACAGATGAACGAAATGCCTCAAAAGAATACGACGGAACTATCACACACGACACCCTTCACGGGCATTATACCTTGTTTCAGAAGTAGGGAGACGAATTTCTGAACTAACCCCAAATCCAAATTGCACACTATAAAATCTGGAATAAAATTTACGCGGCAAGTTAAAGCGATACTTCGAAAGAGGCAGAGCAAACAGAAACATGTAATAAACACCAAAATAACTAGCGGTTATAAACAAATGTCAATACATTTGACTGAATTACGTACACGATACGATCATAACAGGATTGGTGCAGTGTAATTTGGTGCTGCTTTCGACCAATCAGAATTTACTATAAAAGTGGAGTGTTCCGAAATTCGTTTCTCTATTTCTGAAACAAGGTATAGAAGATACGAAAAAAAAATAATTCAAATACGTCTACCGTTAATAAAAAAGAGACCTACAATATTCCAAATGTACCTGCAATAAGTCAAACTGTGATATGTTAGATAATAACTATTATTAGCTAATTTTAATGCCAAATGTATAGGGATTTTGCAGATTGCACAGTAAACAAGCATCAACAAAGCGTTGTGTAAGTAAAGATGTTTGCTTGTTGAGAGAAAGATGTTACGTATTCTCCAAATTCTGTCTTGCTCCTTTGTTAGATCAAATATTTTGCTTTCGTATTATGCGACATGCCCTTCTTCTTTCTGGAACTCGCTATAAATTTTAGGAGTTATTGCTTCTACAGCCTTTGTGTTTCGGAAACAGATGATCGTCCCGAATTAACGTCGTAATTAATAATCATAATAAATACATCTAAGAAGTGAATTTCAAAACCCGACCATTCTTCTTTCCGTCATTCCCAACTTCGAGACAGAACGTCAACGTTTCTACATTTATAAGAACATCCGCACGGCGTGTCAACCGAACGCTTCAACATTTCATTTATTTCAAGAGCACTCCAGAGAGCCCTTCAAATTCGCCGGAAACAACATTTATTACTCGTCGTCGAGCCGATTTCAATAAAATCCACGGCGCTGTCGCATCGCGCCCGGATCCAAAAATTATTATTAATGTACCTTCCGCCCACACGAACGATTATTGTTTTAAGCGGCGGCGTTGATTTATCGTTCGAATTCTACGCGAAATTATTAATCTACATAGTCCGGACCGAATTATGAAAGAAGGAAACGTAGATTTAAAGATCTGGTCGATGGCGGAGTTCGTCGGTTCTGTTGCTACAGCTGCTGTCGCCGCCGCCGCCGCCTCCACCGCCATCTCCACCGCCGTCGCTCTTGAATATGCGCATTTATTTCCGACTTAAATGAATTACGGGGCGGCAATCCTTTATTCCGGGTAATCCCCGGAAAGGCGCAGAATCTTGAATAATAAGACCCAATCTGTTATACTTTGTTTTCTCGGACGGTTTAATTAAAATGTATCTAGGGAATACGCCTATCGCGGATTTCCCTCTTTATTAAATGCCTTTTTTGTACAAATCTTCCTTTCACTTTTCTTTTTATATCAGCCTAATTTTCGTTGGAAATATACACTATGGAGTCGTTTCTAAAAATATTTTTTCAGGATATTGGACTAATTCAATCTCTAGCGGTACACCGAAAAAACTAATGTTAAACATTAGCCTTTCTTTCTAGAATGCCTAAGAATAGTTCACAATCTCGATGAAATTTTCGATTACTGATCTGAGAAGGAGACGGCAAGGCAATCGGATTTTTGTAATTTTTGATATTTATGGTACGTGTAGTTTGGACCTTAAATAAGAATATTTTGGAGTAGTTCGACGCAACGTTCATAAATTACCGAGATAATCGATGTTGAAGTTTCCGTTACCAGTTAAATCCACTAGATATAATACGATTGTCAAATGGACTCGTGGCTTAGTGGATAGCGGGTTTGCTGTGATACTCAGGAGATTGCTGGTTCCCGTCTCGTCACGGAACATTTCTTTTTCTTCCATTCAAAACGCACCATATGTTTTCTCATTCTTCTTCTCATATCAAAAATTATGAACAAACGAAATATATGAACTATATGCAGCAACATTCTTCAAGTACTTCATTAAAATGCACAATCGGTTGATAAACAATATTCATTTTGAATTAACAATAAGGTTTCTTCAAAAAAAAAAAAAAAAACAAAAACGAACGGAGTCAGGTAGGAAATGAAAATTTCTATTATTTTATATCTACTATGCGACATTTTACGCAGTGTAGCACGAGCCAAAATGCTAGTTATCATAGAAACATGGGAAACAACATTTTTTATTATTACCTTCTTATTAAGTTAATTCAAAATGAATATTGTTTATCAACCGATTGTGCATTTTAATGATGTACTTGAAGAATGTTCCTGCATATAGTTCATATATTTCGTTTGTTCATAATTTTTGATATGAGAAGAAGAATAAAAAACATATGGTGCGTTTTGAATCAAAGAAAGAGAAACGTCCCGTGGCGAGACCTGAACTAGCGATCTCGTGAGTATCGCACCAAAACGCTATCGACTAGGCCACGAGTCCATTTGACAATCGTATTATATCTAGTGGATTTAAATGGTGGGTGAAACTTCAACATCGATAATCTCAGTAATTTATGAACGTTGCGTCGAACTACTCCAAAATATTCTTATTTAAGGTCCAAACTACACGTACCATAAATATCAAAAATTCTTCTCCTTGTAAGTCTTATTTCTTCAAAAAGTAAGGGAATTCTCCAGGTTTGTGAAGTTAGCACCGCAAAGTAGAAAAAATCCTTGAAAATGACATATTTGATTGACCATTTTTTGTCCACAAAATAGTTAAAATATCCCTCGCTTGTAGCAAATGTTTTGAACACGTTTGGCCACTGCTTAGAATTTTGATAAAATTCAATAAATATTATTTATTCAAAAAATTGTTTGGCAAAATGAATATTTTCAGATTGGTAGTCAAAACCGTTTAGATAATCATTTGACCATGTTTGACAACCTAATGAATTTTTAGTTAAGAGTAACAGACATTATTTATTTATTGAAAAATGTTATTCAATGTAGATATCCAAGAATTTAAGGCGAAAACCGTACAGAAAATCATTTGACCACGTCTGACTATCGCTTGAAATTGGGCATAACAGAAATTATTTATATACCAAAATCATCTATCAAAGTTATTTCTTTCAGAATTGAAGTAGATACTGAGCGGAACAATGTCAGACCATGTTTGACCACCTTATGAAATTTTTGCCTGATGTATAAAAATCATGTATTACTAACAGTTGTTGAACCAAATAGATATTTTAGGTCCGAGGCTCGACATTGTACAGAAAATAGTTTGACTACGTTTTACAACCATTTGAAATTTTTTCAAGCGTAACACACAATTTTTTGATAAAAATCATTCAGGAAAGTGAATATTTTTGAATAAGTGGTCACTACTGCGCGGGAAATTATTCGACTATGTTTGACCACAATGTAAATTTTTTGTTAAGTGTCACAATTATTATTTGTTAATAAAAATCTCTTAACTGAAAAGATCGAAACGCAACTTCGCACTGACCATTAGAAATATACTGTCCAGACTTTTCTCTTGGTACAAAATTCGAACACTTCTCCATTTGTATATGATCGTAAATATGATAATATAAATAATTTTTGTTCTGCCCTAATAAAATTTCAAGCGATGGTCAAACGTGATCAAACGATTTTCTGTATGGTTTTGACGTTAAATCCTTGAATATCTACATTGAATAACGTTTTTCAATAAAGAAATGATAATCTGTTGCTCGTGACTAAAAATTCATGAGGTGGTCAAACATGGTCAAATGATTATCTAAACGGTTTTGACTACCAATCTGAAAATATGAATTTTGCCAAAAAAAAAAATGTGAATAAATAATGTTTATTGAACTTTATTAAAATTTTAAACAGTGGTCAAACGTGGTCAAACGATTTGCTACACGCCAGGGATATTTTATCATCGATGATTGATGTTTAAAAAATTTTTCTCGATAATGAAGGGTGATCAAACATGGTAAAAAAGTGGTCAAACAGATATGTCATTGCCAAGGATTTTTTCTATTTTGTGATGCCAACTTCGTAGACCTGAATTCTCCATCTAATTTGACATTTCTTAAAGAAGAGACACCCCATTGGATTACTTAAGTGAACATTCCATATCTTCTTGCGATTAATAACAATCCAGGTCATCACCGTTTCGCACGCACGCCATTTATCAACCAGTTCGCTTTCGGCGTCGTAGCACTTGGAAATTTCCATTATCTTTGTCCGGGCGAACGCCTCGGAAACTTATTAGCATATTCTGGCTTTACACACACAGGTGGTGGGTAGGTATTTGGCGGTCCGCTACGGACGCCATTAATTCCGATATTAATTTTCGCCATGGACCGGCGCCCATTCTGACGACGTAGCTATCCACAAAGAGATTACTCCTGAATCTCGGCCCCGCGTTATTTATCGTCCTGCCGGATTATTCCGGGGCGCCCAGCAACGCGCCCGAATACTTCTCTGACGTTTGAATAGAACGAATTGATTCAGTGATTGGGGATGTATCGGTGGAAATTCCTGGAGGACTCAAGTAAGTGGAGTGGGGACTATATTGGATTGGTTTCTGTATAAAGCGACTTTGGGATGGACGATCTCAATAATCTCAATAGAAAAAACCTCGCACATAAATAAGATGCACACGTAGATACCTTGGTGGCGTTGTCTTAAGCTTGCTTCTACGCCCATTCAGGGATTGGGTAGAAAATGGATACAATGGATTTATTTTAGCTTCCGATGATATCTATGATTTCCGGTTTAGGACTTCACACTGTCTTAGTCCATTTCCAACATGGGTGCCTCCTTTCCTTCTTTGCATCAACTAGACACATGTAAAACTTGTTAATTCTCCCTCGTATACGAGCTAATAAGGCAGGTCATCGCCACCATCCATTTATATCTATGGTGGTATATCGCGCTCTTAGTATGTATTCCATCTTAATTTTTTCTTAGCATTGAATTAAAAGATACAGGAGAGGCATTGGGTCATCTTGTCAAAACCTCGGTTAATGATGTTCAAACTATCAGAAGTAGGAGTATATTATTTCAACATTTAGTTAGATAAATTATCTTTAGTGGGAATCTACAGTACTTCAAGAATCTTAAAATACCTTTTTATTATATTGTAAGTCCCGAATAAACTTAAATCTGGAGGACTCTCTATGTAACGACCTAATAAATTAGGTGCGTTGATAGGCAGTTAACGAATAACTGTGCAAAAGCTTACAAAATAAGTGCAATTTGCATACGCCTATTCTATTCTATTATTATTATTTTAGTTGGTGTTTGAGCTATCCTTAGCTCTTTTCATTCACCATACACCATTATAAAGGGCACCGTTACCCTGTGATGAGAAATTTAAGGGAAATACATAAATAGGAGAGACTTTTCTCGGGCCGGAGCTCCAGCGACCCTAAAGACAACCCGAAATGGAGCCTCGGAAAAAACATATACCACCACCTAAAGGAACGGATAAGAAAAAAGAAAAGGAATGAGTTACAAAAGGATTTTACAATTTACTAGGAAAACATACAGACATTTATAGATTTTAAAATTACAAGATGATAGTAAAGAATGAATAGAATGAGGCGGATAATATCCTAACCCAATCAAACCTTGAATTAAATTATCAATGTGACAACGATTAAGTGAACAATTGAAAAATAGGTGATTAATATCACCCAACTCCCCACAATCACAATTGGGAGATTCAGATAAATTAATTCGATGTAAATGAGAAGGGAAAAGACCATGCCCAAATCTCAACCTGCACATCGTTGTGATAAAAGATCTATTAACAAATGGGATGACAGAAAACCAAGGGTGGCTGGGAATATCCGACTGTATCTTAAAATACGATCTACCACGGAGTGGAGAAGAGGCTAACCAATCTTCTTTCCATCTATAACTGAGCTCCTTGGTCAAATCATGAAATAAATCTTTGTAACCAATTTTAATATTATATACTGGCCTGTATCTTCCAGACTTAGCTAACAAATCTGCCCTTTCATTGTGTTCAATTCCACAGTGTCCGGGAATCCAGCACATAATGATATTGATGTTATTGGAATGAGCATCCTGTAACATTTCTCTTATTCGGAAAATAAGGGGGTTGTTATTACAAGAGGAACATTTCTTAATTGCCATAAGAGCGCTCTTACAATCAGAAAAAATAACATTATTCAGCAACTTAGTAGACCGAATATAAATAATCGAAATGTAAATACCCGTTAATTCTGCTGTGAAAATAGATGCATAATTGCAAATGGAAGCAGAAAAGATAAAATTGGTAGACGGGGAAAATATACCTAAAGAGATAGAATCTGGATTAGAATACTTAGAGCCATCGGAAAAGAAAAGATTAAAGTTAGGCCAATGGTTAGAAACATATTCTGTGAAAGCGGAATTAATACCCGGAAAGGGGGAAGTATGAGGAAAAAAGGCTATCTTAGGTTTGAAAAATCTTTGGAAAAATTAAGTCTAAATGGTTCTGGAAGAATTTCAGACCATAAGACATCTTTGTAGATAAGGACTTCCGATAGACATGAGGAAATGAGAGGCATTGGGGAACGATAGTTTCTTTCCTGCAAGTTGCGTAGTAAAGATTTCAAGGAAGAGATGACCAGACTGTTTGAACGACTCATATTTCTCAACAAATAGCGTTTTGTTAAGAGTCGAAATCTAAGAATCAGGGAGGGTCAACGGCTTCCAATTGTAAAGCATTTGTGGGTGTAGATCTCATTGCACCCAAAACGATTCTCAGGCTTTGAGATTGAATTACATCTAATTTATGCAAGTAGCTATTTGCGCAAGATGCAAACAAAGAGCATCCATATTCAAGTCTGGATCTTATCAGACCTTTGTAAAGAATGAGGAGGGTCTGAGGATCACAGCCCCACCTCTTACCGCACAACGAGCTTAATAGATTAATAGATTTGTGGCAACTAATAACCAATTGAGAAATATGATATTTCCAGTTTAATTTCGAATCCAACCATAGACCCAGATAACGAATTGAAGGCTTAGGAAAGAGAAAGGAATCCTTAAAGAGTAAACGAGTAGATGGCGGGGAAATTTCTCTCTTTCTGGAAAACCAAACAACACAGGATTTGTTTGTAGATAAAGTCAGACCCCTCGAATCCAACCAATTTCCCACCTCAGTTAGGGCGTTATTCATTTCATGCCAAACATACGTCGGATCATTACTGTGGGAATAAATAACTATATCATCTGCATACTGAAGGCATTTAATATTGGGATTAATATGTTTTTCAAAACCCGACATGTAAATGTTATATAATAACGGACTTAATATACTACCTTGAGGTAGACCCACAAACGATGTCCTACACAATGGAGAGCCTCTTATAGAAAGAATCTTCTCAGAAATCAGTTGCTTGATGCAATTTATAATTGTAAGAGGAAGCCTCGTCGTCAATAATTTTTGAACCAGTATAGAAATAACCACATTGTCATAAGCAGCTGAAATATCTAAAAACGCAGCCAGAACCACTCTTCTTTTAGAAAAAGCGGACAAAATGTGAGAGGATAAAATAGTGGTGCAATCTAATGTAGATCTATAAGATCTGAAGCCGAATTGACTGTCATCTAAAATAAAATGATGTTCACACCACCAATTAATTCTATGTTTCAAAAGTCTCTCAAATGTTTTCCTTAAACAGGAGAGTAACGAAATAGGTCTAAAGTTACTAACCACTGAGGAGTCCTTGCCAGGCTTGAGAATAGGACATACCGCAACACATTTCCAGGCTTTAGGAATAAGGGAGCGACCACACAGAATATTGTTAAAAAACCAAGAAGGAAGTCTAAAGCTACCTCAGGAAAATGACTGATCATTGAATTAGAAATTCTATCTAATCCAGGGGATTTGCATACGCCAATAATCCGTGAGGAGAATTAAGCTTTGTCAGTTGCAGATTGCAGCAGCAGTTCAGTACCCAGATTTTATTTTATTAAAGTTTTGGCTCTCAAAAATAGTTTACTATATTCTAAGTAAGTTTGTCTAAAATTATTAGACAGCATTTTCAATAAGACAGACTCGTATGAATTAGCAAGCATCTGTTTCATTGTGGAAACTTGGTCAATTACTGATCTGTTTGTCTTACAAGCAGTTTGATGTTCTGTCTGGCTTTTTCTTGAAATTCTATTTGTAGTATTTTCCTAGTGACTTGGTCTTCTGATATTCTGTAAACCATTAGCAATGATTTCTTGTATTGTGTTCATTTTTTCGTTTCTCCCTGGATCCTTTCTTCTTTCTGGCTTGTCGAATTTTTGACATTTTGCCAACTTCTCTCAATCAAACAAATACGTAGACCTGCTATCCTTTAATATATGATACTTTGTTTTTTGCCGGCAGGAAATGAAAATGGTATTTAAACCTAAACCAGGTCGTGATTTTCACGTCTAGACAATATCTTTTAGGTCGATTAGCCTTTGTCGGAACGCTTCATTTCATTTATTTTAGGGGCACTCCAGAGAGCCAAACTTGTATAAATTAGTAAGCATCTGTTTCATTATTAAAATTTGGTCAATTACATATCTGTTTGTCTTACGACCAGCTTGATGTCTTGTCTGGTCTTTCTGGAAATTCCATATATAGTATTTTGCTAGTGACGCGGTCTTCTGATATTCTGTAAACCATTAGCATTTATTTATTGGATTGTGTTCATTTCTTCGTGTTTCTTACGGATCTCTTTTTCTTTCTGGATTGTCAAATTCGTGACATTTTGCCAACTTCTCTCAATTTTGCTTAAGAAGCAAATATGTACATTTGCTATCTTCTAATGTATGAGACTTTGTTTTTTTGCCGGTAGAAACTGAAACAGGTATTTAAACCTGAACCAGGTCGTGATTCTCAAGCCCAGACAATATCTTTCAGGTGGGTCAGCCTTTGTCAGGGACCATATTTTCCACTATGTGTACCAGTCGGCCAAAGCCAGAGCGAATAGCGATACGTAAGCTAACTTGTAGGACGAAAAGGGCGATTAGTGGGAAGTTAATTCTACTGACAGCCTTTTTAGATATAGAAAGTGGGTTTGCTAACACCGCTGAAGCGCCTTGTAGAACGGCGTGGAGTAGAACAGCCTGCGACCAAATGGATAAATCCGATACCACAGAATAGATAGAAGCGACAAGACGTGTCGGCAGCTTTTATGTTCATGTGGTCGATTTGAATGTCCTCGAAATAGCTCAGAAGTTAGCTAACGCCATTTTGAAAATACGAAAGGTGCACATTTGTTCGTATTAATTGAAAAATATTAGAGTTTTGAATATGTTAGAAGAATAGTATTTGCTAAAAAGTTAAATGAGTGATATACAACAATAATCGTATATTTTAATTTTAATATGCACACATGATCCCAGAATAATAACATTAATGAAGTTAGCCAAATATAACAGTGTCGTCGTATTTAGAACATGGTTCCCGGCCATGCGCACACAGAATTTACTACAAGATTTTGTAACTTTGTCGCTCTGTCTATTCTGTGCCGATACTGAGAAGCAAAATCATTTCTACGTTCATACGACGGAGTGAGAGGGAGGCAATTGTTAATAGAGGGTATCCTCAAAGCAGAATAGTCTCGTTACTGTCGTTCCTACTGATGGACGACCTCTTAGGAAAGCTGAAAAGTGTTGAGGGGTATGCGCAAACGTATGTCGATGACCCCGCCATCCCGGTAGTTGGTAAGTGTGGGACAGAATATGCAGCAGCTAGCCCTAAGGATGACCGCAGCATAAGTTCAAGACATGTTCAAGAGAGGAATTGTCAGTTAATCCTGACAAAACCGCTGCAATTCCATGCATACGTAGAAGAAACGTTAGTGACCTCAAATGCCTGGAAATATATAGATTGGACTTGCTAGCGGAGGAAACCGTCAAGTAGGTACTCGGGGTCATCCTTGACGACAAACTGATTTTCAAAGCGACATGCAATACTTTACTACAAGGAGTCTAGTAGTAAGGAGAACATGACGACCGAAACCAACGATGGTGCATTGGATACACACCAAAGTCCTGATACCCACAATGAATTAAGCCTCACTTACGTGGTGGTATAAAGTGTAAAATAAAACTCACCAAGCTGAGCAGGTTACAAGGACTAGCTTGTTGTCCAAAACTACTTCTGTTAACGTGTCTTCTACTGTTCCATTTTATATTCCAATTTAATTAATTAAGTAGGAAACGTTGCAATATGTTTCTGTGAGGGCATGATAACTTACATTTAGTGCAAACCGGACTGACGCTGTCACTCCATTGCTTACCCCCATTAACGTACAAGGCGCGATATTAAAATTCGGAGGAGTGACGGCGTCAGTCCGGTTTACATTACTTAATGATAAGTTATCATTATAGTTGCTCGAAAACCCCAACGTGCAGTGGCGGGGGTCGATACAACTTTGAGTATAACTGCGAGTCTGACTGACAATGAGATCTGTTGTGTAGACATGTACGCTGCCATGAGTACTATTTCACAGTTCTATGTTTATTATAAAAATGTTGCCTACGTTACGAAACGGCCAATGTTTTATTTAACGTGTAAACTTTTATGCGCCCGCATGCTGGCTGTTGGCGCAAATTGAGCAACTCTACTTATCATGCACTTGTTTGTCGAACCTTAGTGATAATTAATCACGTTGAGTATCGGTTTCTGCAACGAGAACGGATTAAGAAACTTCCCGTCAGCAAGGTTGTAGGTTTTCTGAGGTAACCGACCTGATGGACTAACTAGCTAGACGTGCACAATAAGCCATTGAAATTCACTGCATTTATTTTTTATTTAAAAAAAAACGTTTTATTCAAAAGTCCACGTGAAGATAATACATTTGTTCGACTCCTCCTTGTTTCTCAATGTATTTTCGGAGATTGTCCATCATACATTTTTGATCATTGTTATGCGCCATTAATTCTATCATTTCTAATAAAATTCGTGCAGTGTCTACACCAGCAATTTTATTCCACTTCTATCATAAGAAGAAAATGTCGCGTCCAATATTTTTACATTTCCAACATCCCATCCTTATCTAGCGAAAATCGATATGTTCAATGTTACAAATAACTTCTGTAAATTCAACCCAACGCGCATTATAAAGTTAGTTGAAGTTTGAAACATATCCCAAATTACATTGATTGGATTTCTACCGCATATTGGCCAGTCGATGTGTCGGTTATAGCGTTTTTGACAATTTTTGTTGAATATGCTATGCTAAGGAATAGATTTGAATGAGGGTACTCGATAGTTTATATTTTGTTAAGTCTAGGCACCGTCAAAGATTTAACTTTTACTTACCTCGCCATCGCAAAACCGTTCCAATTTCTCGTATTTTTAGAACAAACGAAATGACCAAAAATGTACTTTTGTATTTACGAAAATAAAACGCAACAATTTCACAAATAGATTGTTTAGATTTTTATTTGAAAAGAAACTTATACAAAGAAATTAATCGAAATGTAAATTATGGAATATTGGCTAGATAGTCTTTAACATTAGACGGATCTAACCGTTTGAAACCGCTTTGATCGCAAATACCAACTTCGATGTTATCGGCGGTCATTTGCCCTTCGAAGCTCTCCTTTAAGGTCAGGATGGCGGTATGGACGGCATCGTCCAGCTCTAGATCTTCGCTGTATCTGTGTGAAAAAGAAAGAAAACGGAATTTAACTATCGACATCAGAATTAGAATTTAAAAAATTAGAAAAGACGGGCGATAACTGTGAAGTACTCTTCAAAATTATCGTTTAAAAGTAACAAATAATAAATAAGGATGAAGCTCGTGAAGCGAGAAACTATTTTCATGAACCAAACTACTTCAAATGAATCAAAAAAATTTTCAAAGATAGGAATATTTTGCAATTGTGGGGAATCGACAGTGGTTTAACAGGTATCCAACCCTCAGTTTTTGGTGGTTTTCAGTGATTGATTTTTAGTGGCTTTATTGGAGTTTCGAAAATAAAGTTTGTGAGTCGGGTGAATACTCAAATTTCCATGAATGAAGGTAGTCCAAATGAGAGAGAATTAGGAGATCGCCTAAGACGTAATCTAACTTTTAAAAGTTTTGAACGGAAGTTACTGAGTTGAGTGCCTTGAGTGGTTTCTATTACCAAGGTTCTGGTTTTGCTGTGGAAGATTTGAAAATGAAAACCCAAATCTACGAGTCTTTTTCGGCGCAAAGATTGCAGTGAATATCCCAATCCACAAATCAAAGCAAAGCAGGGAAAGCACAGCGTTGCACCTAATTTTCAAAATTTTCGGATTGAGATATGTATGTTGAGACGCGGGCATTTATTAATGATTTAAGAGGTGCCTACTGATTTGAAGTTTACAAAGTGATTTACTTTGGGTCTATCTAGTTTTGGACGGCGAAATATCAAGGACGAAACAACCGGCGCGGGGAAATACCCAAATTTCCACGAATATATTTCAAACGAATTAAAGGTGAAAAATCTTTGAATGGGAGATCATAAAATAATAGGGGAAGTCCAGAAATGATTCTCTATTAAAAAAATGAGAAGGAAATATTAGTGGCGCCATCTACTCAAAACAATTGAATACTAACTACAACATAACCTCTTTCAAAATGATTCTTAAATTTTTCAACATTCTACATCACACAAATGAGAAATTGCTAAATATTTTCTAACCTTTTCTCCAAAAGGTCTTCCCGTTAATGAAATTCTTCCCCATCGCTGTCGCCTTCCAAGCAAAATAAGCCCCAGAAGGATCACATTGGAACAGGTAAGGTCTATCATTATCCCATCCGCATATCAGCAATGATACCCCGAAAGGTCGCACACCCCCTGATTGGGTATATTCCTGCATGACTGCTGCCACTCTTTGGACTAATTGAACTGTTGGAATAGGCTCCTTGTAGACAAGGAAATACTGTTGCGCCATTTTACGCGCCTGTTTCACCAATAATCGGTAATCGGGTCCCATTCCCGAATAAACCATCCCAATATGACTAGTTATCATCTCCACTTTGTTGACGCTGTGCTCATCATACAGAATCGATTTGTGCTTGTTCTCAGTTGCGATAACGACTCCATTCGAAGCTGGAACATAAGTATGAATATAAGTAAGGATTTGAATCGCTAAGATGTAGAACACGTACCTTTAATTCCAACCGAGGGGAGCACCGGCAGCAACAGCAGCCAAGGCATATTCAATTTGCACCAATTTTCCAGAGGGGCTGTAAAAATTTAATTGAAATTATGCTTGCAATCAAAAAAAGGAATTATTTGATGAGCAGGGGCGTTAAGTTTTCAATTAATTTCATTTAATTTACCTGAAAGTTGTAAGAGAGAAGCTATACCGTTCTGTGGCCATGATTACTTGCAAAACAACTTTGACATTTCAGTAGGTTTGAGTCTAGGATACTACCAACAGAGCTCTACCTTATCGATTAGAAAATATGGCGATGATGTTGCACTAGAGTGATGTTACTATTCGCCGAGATATGGCAACCATTGAAAATCTATAGGACATTTTCAGATAAGAATGAAGTACAGATCATAAAAGAATTGTTTCTCTGAAGAATGGAAAAATTGGATTTATGTTGGAAAACTACTTTTTAATTGATGAGAGTGCTAATGTGTCCAACTCAATGAATTTATAGAGTTTGTTTAATTGATTTAAATGAAATTAACTACAGGTATCTACGACTTACCTTACTGAACCTTACTCCCAGTAACCCTTTTTTAAATTTTGCACACAGTTTAAGTTGGTCCTACTGGCAATAGTGGACATACTCACCAATCTCTAAGCACTATGCATGCGAATATGTTCACTATTGTCGGATTTGGCCAACTTAAACTATCAGCGAAATTTAAAAAATATTTACTGGGCTGTTACTTCTTTCTGTTTTGTTATAATTTCACATTCTTTTCCTATACGGTTTAAACCTTTTTTGTTCTTTGCTCTCTTACCCGATCATTTATGCGGTTGATTTCAACAGCCACCACGTTTCAGAGGATAATTACAGCCACCATTTTCGATAGCTATCGTTGCAAATGAATTTCTCCAAGTTGTAGAAGGCACTTAAGGCATTAATTAGTGACTTAATAGATCCTTGGCTGGGCCGATTGAACGTGCTGTCACGAAGTGCTGATGTGGGACCTTAATGTGTAGCTTTGGATCCCAGAAGTTTTCACAATTTTGTGTTGTCTTAAGTCGATGCTAGGGTATTTTACATTAGTTCTTCGTCTGATAGATTATTCAGCAGATCGTTGATATAAATTAGGAATAGCAGCTCTCTAAGTGTCATGAGGCACGCCATTTCTAATAGACATCATTGTTTACAATTGGTCGTTCAATTCTACAAACTACTGTCTTTTTTGCAGGTATTATTTCAACAGATCGTATAGGGTTCTTCTGATACCATATAGAAATATAATTTTTCAAGAAATTCTGGCCCTCCATAGTGTCGAAAGCCTTGCTTAGATTAATACAAATCAGCTGAACTTTCTTCTGTCGTCGAATGCTTGTAGAACTGCATGCTTGGGATATAGTTATTGTTAGAGTTGCTCAATTTGCGCCAATAGTACTACAACTATTTCAAACGACTGTATTAGAATAGTAACCTTGCATCTTTTTACATCCTTTTTTATACATCTGAATTCTCTACTTTTATTTATTGGAGCTGGTCTTATAACTCTTCTGTATATGCTTTTTATTATTTGTATTTGAGGTGTTTCGATATTTCCAACTCTTCTTAGCATTTCGGTATTGCCTTTCTCTCTATCGTATTAAACGCCGTTCTTAAGTTCCAAAATGCTGCGCATATTACTCCCCTGCTCCTATTTTCTTATGATAGAGATATTTGTTGTGATTTGTCTCCCTATTCTATACGCCGTTTGTTCTTCTTCCAGTTTGTGCTCAACAGTGTGGCTTAATCTTTGTTCTATTAGTTAAGTGTATGCTTTAAAAGTTACTCCTGTTAGGCATATAGTTCTAAGTAGTTCTAACAGTCTATTCCTTCTCCTCTTTTGTAAATTGGAGTTATTAAGGTTTGTTTGCGCGCCTCCCTCATTTCAACATGGCTTTTGTCTTCAATGCGTCATTAGCAGCCTTAACTGGAATCCTTTTCTTTTGTCTCCAATGTATTTAACTACTTCTATATTGTATATGATATATTGTCTATATTGTCTATATATTATATATATATATATATATATATAGAGTCTATATTGTCACTACTACCGGTTTTACTTATTATTTTTTAGAGCGTCTTTCATTTCTGCCGTATGTATTTGTCCCCTTTGGTCTTCTTCTTCCCCCAGTACTCCAGTTTCTCTTGTGTTTCTTCATGGTTGCCTTTGTGAGTTTCGCATTTTTCTTTATAGTATTTTCGCCATATTTACAATATTTTGTTTATTTTAGTTTTTAACTGATTTGTTTCATTCTTTAGTCCTTTTATTGCTTTTCCTCTCTGTTCCCTGAAATATTCGATTTTGCTCCAAAACATTTGATTTTTAATCCGGATCGAACTGCTCTCCAGATTCTTCTCAACTTTTCCTATCCTACCATTCTGTTTACGTTATTCCTTCTCTTAATATAGAATCCTGCCTTGTTAACTTTTAGTTTCGACGTATCTTTCCCGCTCATTTTACCTGATTCTTATTGTCCTTCTTCCACCATCGTGTTCCTTTCTTGTTCGATTTCATTTTGAAACTTCCACATTGCTTTATCTATTAGTATTCCCTCAAATTCTCTTCGTCACTCCTCCATTTCCCTCTTCCCATTTCCATGGCTTATTTCTTTTTCCTTCCAATCTTTAAAATTCTCGATCTGTCCCTTGTTACTAGTTTTTATCTAATCGTTTTAATTCAATCTTTATCCTTTTATATACGAGGATTTTGGCTATAATTTTTTTATTTCGTCAATTTTTATCAAAATTATAGTGTAGCTTTTCAATATAATCTCTATTTAATTTCAACGTGAAACCAATTTTTTTTTAAACCGGCCTCAAAGAACTTCTTTGAAGTCTCCGCAAGCCATCTATTTATAGAAAATTTTACCAGTTTAAGGTGTTTGGGAACTGATGAAAATCATTCGGAGTCGGAAGTGGCGAATAGGGTGGATGTGGAAGCAATTCGTTTAAAACATGGTTCGTTTTTCGTGCGGTATGGAGTCTTGCAATAACGGACGCTTATGCAAACTTTGCAATTCGTTTCTTGCAAAGCACCTGCCGCAATGGGCGGAAGAAAATATTAGAATAATATTCTGCGTTGATTGTAGTACCTTTTGGGTAGATAATCCATAAAACTGATCCCCTCGCAATCCCAGGATACGTGAAGCATTACTTGTTCAACCGACGTAACTGTACGTGCTTTGAGCAGAGGCCTTTCTTCTGGTTTGCGCCATTCTTTGGACGGATCTTTGATCCCATGATTGAAGCAAGGTATGGTATGAAGGTAGGTACATATGTTTTGTTAGTAGTTATTATTCGTTTCCAAAATTGGTCACGTGTTAAATGCTTTCCACTTTGATGGCTTTTGTCTGGTCGAAACTTTGTTAATGCCTAAACGCTCGTGTAAAATCTCATGAATTTGTGGTGTACCTATACCTACACTTACGCTAATTTCACGAATTTATCATCTTTCAGTAGGTTCTCAACAGCAGCAAAGTTTTTCGTTTACAGAGGTGCTTGGCCACTCATTGGGCAGATCGTCTTCTAGTAACGTTTTACCAGCTTTAGACTGGTCGACTCGTTGATAGATTGCACTTTTAGGTTCTGGCGACCTTCCCAATACACTTTGCAGACGTTGAATGATTTCTGAATATTTTATGCCCTCCTTAAATTAAAAGAAAATCATAGCTTTTCGTGACTGACTCGCGTCTTCCATGATTGCAAAATCAGCGGTCAAGTCAAGTAGTTCAAGTGTACTAAATAATATTGCGCGGAATTGCTCTGCAAACGTGTCAAAATTGGTGTCTGACCAATAACGTGACCCATAAGATTTACACAACTAAAGCTAAATTCCTAGAACATCCCTTGTGGTTTAACCTCTCCTAGTTCTTCTATTTTTATACTTTTTATTGATTTACTTGATACTTATAATTATGATTTGTACTTATTTTGCCTGTTCCTCTGTGTACGAAAATTTATCAAAATTGGTATTGATTTTCCAATGTCACTTAATGTAATTCTGAAGGAAATGCTGATTCATACTTCCTTATCATTGATTTTTATCGGGGTCAGTTCTTTTAATGCCGAGAGGAGAATGGGAAAGGTATTTGAAATAAAACGCACAACAAATTAATTATACATATTTATTTCCCATCTTTTGGACCCTATACAATTTATAGCTAAGTACGTTGTCAGGTAATACAATCTTTGTTTGGAATGCTTTTCTGTAAAAGATAAGGGGCAAGATGGTGGGGTGGGTTATACAAATATCTGACTAGTATCAACAATATACCCAGCGGGAGATAGATAGAATTCACGGTGGTTCTGGTCATGATTATCGTCATCGTCATCATCAACAGTTCGCGCGCGCGATATTAAATAATCATCGCTATTTCTTTCTTTCTCGTGCCGCCGGTGAAAACCCATCAGTATCATCGATTCGCATCGGTTCTTCTTTTCTTCGATTTAATTCGCGGTTTTACATAAGAATTGAGATGTATTGTTATTGTTGTACAAATTATTATTCGCATTCCCCGATTTTAACCGATAGGCAACGAAGGCTATTTCGCGGCTTTTATTGATTTGGAGGATATAAGGGTTGAAATAAACGAGCAGTAAATGAGTGGTTGGATGGATGAATAAATAAATAAATAAATAAAACGGGCCCATTCATGTACGTTATTAGATAAATACGCCATACACGGTTTCCGCCTAGAAATGACTTTACCTTTACTTGCGCTCGGATAAAAGTGGTACAACACTAAAATCAGCAGCAGCCGCTTATACAAACTTCTCACTACATTAATGGATTGAATCTTTTATTTTATTTATTTATTTATAGTATATATTACATCGTTACCGTCATCAACCGTGATCAGCAGCAGCAGTAGCATCTAGAACTCCACCGTTTTTCTTTCCCTTTTTGAACAATTAATTACTTTCCTATATCGTTACAATAATAATTGTAATAATAATAATATATTATGTAAATTCATTTTGTTTTTTTTTTCTCATTTAAATATTATCAAATCTTTTTTTCTTCAATTACCTTACTTAATTTCTAAAAATTTAAGATGTCACTTGACAAAGGGGCACAGATCATGATATGTTTAGAGAGTGGTGTTTGTTACAAACCTATGACCTAAAGCAGAGAAGGCGATTGTGGCTAGTTCTTGTTTTTCTCTTTTAAAATACCGTTGATATTATATCACAAAATTAACCGTGTCGTCCTGGAAACGGAAACGGACGCGCCAGTGCGCGCCGCGCCGGCAGAGGACTCCACCATGGCGTTGCGCTCACGATATTGACGAAAGGCGAGGGCCTAAGTATTGATTAGCTTAGCTGTTTGTTTCCATTGCGGACAAAATCAGGTTAACCCCGTTGGAAATGAAAATATTCAAAGAAAACTCATTCGTCCGTTTCCGTCTCTTTCGATCGCGGAACTTAAAACTTAAACTTCCACAACGTGTCTTTTTTATTATTTTCGTTTCATGCGTTATTACTTTGTTTTTATTTAATAATTATTTCATTAACACATAAATCCACGAATATAAGAATCAATTTATCGATACACCAATAATAATTATAATAATAACACGGATTCTGCGGATTTCTCTTTTTCTTTTTCTTTTTTTTTTAAACACAGTTACAAGACGACATTGAAAGGTCGGATTGCATATAACAGGTAATTCATTTCTTTCTTTTTTTCTCTTTATTATTTATTTAATTATTATAAGCTGATATGTTTTTCTATAGTCCCCGAAGATAGCTGGCGCACTGGTGGGAGCCAGCTAGGTCACCCTGATCCGCACCCACCCTACCCACGCTCTATAATTGAGCTGCGACATGTCTTATATTTTAATCTATTATAAGACATGCATTGGACGGAAATTTTACGCAGAACAATTCGGTTGTATTATCCGGTCGGAATTTGCGTCTAGGTCCAAACGAAAGCTGATTATTAAATTTCGTACACGATTTTCGTACAGAATTTTCAAATGAAATAGTTTCCACCACCTAAATCATCGAAGAAATTTCTTCCCGGCTTCCTAACGGTTCGTTTCCTACTAAACAATGCTAACGTACGGAAGATATCAAATTAACACTGTAATCTGACGTGCTCTATTCGCCGTAAAAGAGAACAAAGATATAATTAGGATAAAACTTGAATGCAGCGGTGAAAGTAATCGTTTCCTGCGAATTCCTTGTGCTATCTTTAGTTTCGCACACTAACTAACGTCATTCCTACTTTTAACTTGCTTTTCCTAAACACGCATCTTACGTAACAACTCATTGTTTTCAGGAAACGTTTAAAGGCGAGCAAGCGTTGTTGTTGCAAGTTAGTCCAGGAATTCCTTGTGCTACCTTAGATTTTGTCGCGTTCTGATATGTTAACTTAATTTTGTCTGTTTTAAACTTGGGTTGTTATAAAGAAACTTCTCGTAAAACAAGGAACTCAAAATTCTGCCTATTGTTATAAGGTTTTCAGTTAACAACAACAAAGTTAAAGGCGAGAAAACCGTAGTTAGTTAACACGGTAAGTCAGTGTGTTAATCACGTTAAAGTTGGCAAAATTTACAGGTGAAATCACAACTATGGTTACCTGGTTGTCGAAACTTAAAACGAGATCATTGTTCGGTTGCACGCGTTAGTTTAACTTTTGCTGCATTATCCTCGTGTATTAAATTGGTGAATGACATTAAAATAACTTACTACTTTTTCGTCTGATTACTCAAAAGAGATGTCACCAACTGAGCACAGAAATTTGATAAGATTGAAATAATTTTCAAGGGGTAGCAAAAACTCACAACTAGAATTAGTCACCGATTAAAGTCAAATCACTGATACTCGAAGTATTCACTCGTCTTTCCTTAAAAATTATGTGTATTATCTCCGATTCTTGCCTGATTTAATTCCGTTTTATTTCCGTGGTAATTTAGTAGTTCCTCCCATAAAGTTTTTTTTTTATTCAAAGAAATGTGTGGTTGATTAGAGTTTCGGTCTATGGACTTTTCAGGAGCCATAAGCTTGAAGGCGAAGGAGCATCAAACTAGCACCGTAAAAAACGTAATAAGTGGATTAAGGGCGGAAAAGAATTGAGGACGAAGTCGGTGACTGAAATCATTAATCAGTTTGATGTGTTAATTCAACTTTTTCTGTGTTCTTTTTCGAAGTCTTGTATAGTAGTAGACAGACGTTTTATCATAGAAGACTGAAAGACCAAGGTGATCTGATAGGTTAACTATTTTAGGATCTAAAAATTTTGCAGGAAAACTACAGCGAGTCGGTCACTGAAAAAACAGTAAAAAACCACCGATGAAACTACAATCCCCTCGCAAATTCCACGCACCAACTCGACTCGACGCGTGTTTTTTCCACAGAAGCCGTCTATACATAGTAGGTAGAAGAAGACACGCATGGTTATTTAAATTTATTTACCTTGACATAATGAAAACCCTTAAGATATTGGGGTAGATGTTATTGGAGTAACAATTTAACCAGAAGATTTCTGTTATAGTAAAATTTTTTTGAATTACACGGTGTCCTGGCGATCATATTAAAGAATTGGACGTTTCCTCTCTTGATTCAAAACATCTTCAGCAAAAGGTAAGGATCTGTCAATATCTGAAGTGTTAACCACACTAGGGGCGAAAAGATGTTGCCTGGAAACTAGAAAATCTGGGATCGAATAGTCGACAGTAGATGGAACTTAAATAGATGTATTAACCCGATTTTTTTCCAAATCTGTGAATGTTTGAAATTCCACTTAGATGAGTTCAGATGGCTTTGAATTAGAGTGATGCAACTTTGTGGATCTTTGAAATTTTACTTATTGTTAGATGCGTTCAGATGGCTTTGAACTAGAGTGATGAAACTCAGTGTATCTTTGAAATCTTACTTATTGTTAGATGAGTTCAGATAACTTTGAACTAGGATGATGAAACTCAGTGTTAATTCGTCTTTTGCTCCAATTTTTGTGCTACTCATTAAATTCGTTTCGTTAGTTTCTTCCCGGAGGAAGTCTATTTTAGTAGCAACAGCAACGTTCGGTTATGATATGATGAAAATCTGAGTTTGGAGATCTTTGATGGGCTACAATCCTCATCGAACAAATCAGATCGAGTCTCGGTAAAAATAAGTATGTTGAAATTATTCGAAATTTCGCTTTACCGCAAGAGACACTTTTTGGGGAGAAACAGGGTCAAAAGGATGAAATACCTAATCCGCACGATAACCCCATGTT
The DNA here is from genome assembly GCA_038088585.1 of Chrysina gloriosa. Taxonomy (NCBI): domain Eukaryota; kingdom Metazoa; phylum Arthropoda; class Insecta; order Coleoptera; family Scarabaeidae; genus Chrysina; species Chrysina gloriosa. The sequence continues at coordinate 18,577,635 of CM076093.1, read as the reverse complement.
TTAACTAGAGTTATAATCGCAAGAATCTCTAGGGAAAGGGAAAAGATTATAACAGCTGGCTAGTCTCCTATAAAAAGCAGATTGAAGCCACATATTTTGATCCTCGTTCATTTGATTTCGTGTGCAAGTTCAGCTTAAAATTGTACAATGAGATCAATAATAAGTATTTGATAGTCCTGATTGATTTTATTTGTTCGTTCTCTTTACTGGTATTTAATTTGCGACGTAAATGTTAGAGACGACATATGATTAATTTAGTACTTTCTTTTAAATACTTTGTGACAGACAACACAAATCGGTAACTTCAGGCTCGCCAACTGCATTTAATCAATCCCGATCGCTCTATTGAATTTTACGTGCTAATTCCCTTCCTAGCAACGTATTAACGTAATACTCCCGTTCCTGAACTTTGATTTTCCCGAAGGACAGTATCGTTTTGTACAATTTTGAAAGCGGTTTCTTCGGGAGACACACGGTTGTGGAAACGAAGTCTAGGGTTAACATCGACAATTTTGAAAGAAGATTAGAAGGTAACAAGAATAATTGAATAAGTGAAAATGAAGCGGCAAATCGTGACGTATTAATTCGACATGCATTTTCCTTCATTCCCTGTAGCATATTGGAGCTCACTTTAACTTATATTTGGCCCATCGAATTATCGTGTTAACTCGTTATTACCTCACATAAATATTATGCTATGATCTCGAGAACTGTGGTGTACTGTTTTTTCCTCTTTAGGGATGTTTCTTATAACAATAGGCGAGAGGTTGAGTAAATTCGACCCGGAACAAATGTTTCTTCCATGATTAGATTTGTGAAAATTTACGATTCCTTATCGCACGTGATTGGAAAAGGATCCGAATACGAGTTTCGTTAGCAACGTCGTCATCCTCAATTGACTTCTGTGTTAAACGCACGAGCTTTGATTAGATGCTGGTGATTTACAAGTTTGTTTTAGGGGATTCTTCGGTGGAATCGAAATAAGTATCCGAAACATTTTGAAATCGTTTACGTTCGAATAACTATCGTTTAGAATAACTGTACGTTTGTGAAAGATGACCTATTAATTAAACCCCAAAAATCGTCTTCATTTCAATACTGTTGGCTTTGAAACCCCAAATATATATTCAAAACGATTGGGTCGTTTACGAGACCTCCCGGACAATATAATCGAATCGCTTTATATCTGCATATAAATATATAATTTATATATATATATATATATATTAATAAAGACCCCGAGATATTGAATCAGTACGTACGAACATATTTTCTTACTTTATCATTTCTTCTTCATTTCCCTAAAATTTTAGAACTCGCGACGCGATGCATCATAATTGACTGATTTGCACTTTAATAACGACGGCGGCCAGAATCGGATTGGGATGTGTCTATTTATTAATTTATTTGCTTGTTTCTCGAATTGATCACGTGATTCTCTACCTCGGATGGTCCAGATTGCGGCCCGGTCTGTCAGACCCGACCCTCTAAAATACACCTACTTGATAGTAATAGATATATCACATAAACGTCACACAAAAAGCACTACAACACTATTTTTATATGAATATAATAATCTATAGGTAATTATATATTATAGAGAATTACCGGTTTTTTCTTCTTTCCTTTTCTTCTCCACGTCTTCACGTTCAGCGTTTCTCTCAAATTTCTTTCCATCATGTAGAGTTATTCATATATGTATATTCGTAATGATACAAGAATAGTAGTAATAATAATGATAATAATTATGATGCGATTAGCATGTGTAAGACATAATCGTAAAAAACTATAAAATTACATAAAAAATAATCTTAGATAGCTAATTCCTTTTTTTTTTCAATTATCAAAAAATTCTCCGCATATTTTTTCGATTTGTTTTTTTTTGTTTTTATCATTTTTTTAAATAAATATTTTCAACAACTTCTAAACTACTAATTAATTAAATCAATTAATATTAAAGATAATAATATTGATAATAGTAAAAAAACCTTTGGTTAACTAAAGAGATTACGCCTCCAAATCGGAGAAACGGTGCGAACGAAATAAATCCGGCCGTTTTCGCGATTTGAACGCGCAAAAGTTACAAACAATCGTAATAACAATAATGATAATAAAATAAGGTACGATAAAAATATCCTAATACTCCAAGAAACCTACGATTACAACATTATCATTCATTTCGAGATTTCCTACCCATAAAAAGACTGGTATGTATGTATCATCAATAGAACTATATAATCTGTATAACAGCGCACGCATTTCCAAAAAAAATTTTTCGTTTGCGTCGGATCGTCCCTCCGTTTACGATTACCGTTTCCCTCTACCCCGAAAAAATACCTCGTACCCTCTACAAAAGTTATATATCGTTTAATTATGAAGCAAGGAAAGCTGTTCTACATCATATATACGCTACTATTAACTCGATTTCTCCCATTTTTCTATTTTACTTAATTTTTAAGCGTCCGTCTCGATCGAGCCCTGTTTCGATCGTACGACGTCTGTCCTTTTCGAAATTGTTACACATCGGTTTATACATGTACGTGTGAAATTTGGGGACGTCACTATTACATTTTATTTATAATTTTTTTAAACATATTTTCGTCCTCCGAGCGCGAACCGGACCGGAGGGGGCGCACGGTTTGAATGATATGTTTTTCTTAAGAAGAGAGTTTGTCGCTCGCGTCCGGTCCGATCCCGCGTTGAAACGAAATTTGGTTTATTGCTATTTATCAATAAATTAAATACATATATTACTATAATATTGACAGAATACATTATTATATTATGTACCTCTTTCATTTCCTTACTTTGTTATTATATAAGATAGTTCTATTCTTTTATATATATTTATATATTATGTATATCCTAAAGAAAGCTCGACAAAAGAATACTAGTTATTAGGAGAGGTGGCGGGTGTTCCCCGAAACTGGATCCCCGGGGAAGAACCGCCGTCCTCCGTTCACTTTTCTCTCATTGTTTTTTTTTTTTAAATTAATTATAGTTAATAATAATAATAGTAATGTAATATAATCTAAAACTTAACTGTTAGGGCACCTTTGGTTTAGCTTATCCATTTTTATGTCATTCTTAATAAGTTTTAAGTCACGTCAAAAAATGACTATATATATATTTATATATATATATCAATAGAGAGAGATAGATTAGATTTAGTAAGTTAATATATATATATAGATACCTGTACTTATCACGGAAATACTGTCCAGCAAACTCTAAACAGTACAACTACAACAGTTAACAGATACATGTGTTTATCATTTTATTTGTGTTTTTTTGAAATTATTAAAGGTTTTTATTATTATTATTATTTTCGACGGCTCTTCCTCCATCCGTTGCGGCGACGGCGAGGGGGCGCGGGTCGTCGTTTCCGGTTCACGCGCGTTAACAATGACCGGCGATGACCATTGCTCGCTGTCAAGTGCTCAGCGAGACGTAAGAATTAAGATTGTCCATTTTCTTCTCCTTTTGATCCCTGGAAACGAAATGCGGACGGTTAGCGCGGTTGATACGGTAGAGCCTAAAGAGGGCGTATTTTGCGTGTAGGATTTGAGCAATTTCGTGCGCTTAAAAGAATCGATCGCGATAACTACCGACAATCCCCAAATGATAGTAGAAGAATTTAGAGGACGTTTGATAATTAGTAGGATTTGATAAAAGCGTGGATGACGTATTTTTATTAAGTAGTGTAAACCAGACTCACGCGACTCCACTAATTTTATTATTCAATGATAACTTATCCCCGGTTTACGCTGTTTAATGATAATACGTCATCCACTCCTTCATCAAACCTTAATAATTGGGATATGGAATGAAGGTGGTCAGGTTACAGGAGATTGTGAACGATGCCGGAATAAAAGGGTAAATCTGAGGAGTAAGTGCTAAATGCAAGTAAAATGCGCATTCTTTAATTATTCAATATGCTCGTAAACTTTTACGACCGGTAATTCCCAAATATTCCGAGAAAGACACCTCGTAATGTCAAACAGTGCAATTCTAAACGCAATCTTACGAAATCGATTTTTAGATTATGGATCTCCCATTTTGCGAATTTTGGCAATATTTCCTTGTTAAAATTGTAAGGATCTGAGTGGTCGCAATTGGAGAATTTAATAATTTCAAGGCGAAATTTCCGAAAGGTTAACTCTTCTGAACTCTAACAAACAAATTACATAACTAGAACTATCTGTCCGTTTTCAGCTTAAATCTCTCGGTGTGCAAATTGCCCATCTTCAATCCAATCGGTTACGCTCTATTAATTTAGAAATGATTGGATTATATCTCCTCCATAATGCTTACACGTTTTCCATTTTCACAAGAGACTCTTTCTGTCCTTTGCGCTCTTCATTCTTCATTCGGAGTGCGAAATCCGTTTTCCAGCTTTCCAGGGGATCGGTCTATTAAGGAAAAAGGTTCACTTCTGTCGGTTCAAAACCACATACATTCCAAGTCTGATCTTTCTAAGCACTATTTAGTACTGGTGCTTCTTTCACATGCCGTCAACTTTTTCAGGAATTCAGTATTCAGAATTTCAGGATTGAAATTTTGTAAATATTTTCGAGCTTTTTCTTGTTTATAATTCAGACAATTCAGTTAATAATGCAAACAGGTGATATTCTGTGGCATGGCGCTCTCCGACTACATCACTGGAGTGCGAGCGAGGGGACCACTGCAAAAATTGGGATCAAACAAGATAAACTATCTCACGCATACGTCTCACTTCTTTGCTATTATTATATTATTCACACACAGTCACAGCACTGTTCTTTATTCGTTCTTATTTGCACTACCGTGATTCCAGACTGAAGTTGTAAGTTTTGGCTGATAGTGTCTACATAATATCTTTTGTTATTTCTAAATATTTCCATACCTCTTCTTAGAGCGAAGCTCTTCTAAGGAGGCTCTGCGGCGAGAGTTAACTGGGAAAAAGTGAGACGCTTGAAATCGTCAAATAGACGCTTTTCTTCTATTTCTTCTATTTCTTTTCATTCATTCATTCTTTCATTAATTCTTTCTCGCTGGCACGCATACACACGTTTGCGTCTCTCCCCATCAGATGGCGTTCTTATTTTTCTGACTTGAATGTACTTCAAATTCAACTTCAACTTACTTACCATCGGTTTTGAAATGCAATACTTTTTCTTTATACATTGTTTATTCAATTATATAGTTTTACCTTTTATTCAAATAAGCATCAAATGCGGAAAGAGCTTCGTTCTTGTCGGGTGTCCCACCACATCTTTTCTTTTATTTTCTCACAGAATCGAGCATCTTGTAAAAATTGATGAAACCAGTACCCTGTTTATCAGATGAGGTTACTAGTTTTATAAAATCATTTAAGATGATGATACCATGTGACACCTATGTAGTTGTGGAATTGCTTTGTTAAACGCAGACGTGCTATACCGTACTGAAGAGTCCTAATAAGGACGAAACTAGTCCACGGTTGCAGTTTGCGATTAACAAAATACAATCCCGTCCGTGATAATTATTGGTATATACAAGGTAGGCTGCAGTGCAATTGTTGCACAACTTTCTGTGAAAGTTGCCTAACAAATGAACCTTAGTACAAGAATCATTTACTGGAGGGTTATGTAGGTGTTCCACTTTTCTACTCTTTGAAAGTATCTTTTGAAACTAGTTTTATATATAAAATATTTTCTTTTACATTTTCTATTACTTGCTCTACGACCCTCTGTTATTAATTCGATTGTACTAGCAACGATTTCAGAACGAGGCACTTACAATTCCCCTTTTCTCGGGCGTAAATTGTTGGTACGTTCGCATTGAAGCTAGCAAAATGGCGAAAATTATCTTGTCACAGCCGTATCTTCGTAGTAAAGTGCGTAGAGGTGATGTACATTTTTTATCGGTTTTCTCGCATATCGGTACCGACTTGATATCAATTCCATTTCCATGATTTCAGTTCGGGTTTCAGTATTCTTGAAGAAGCTGATAGCATGAACAACTATACGTTGATATCAAATTGTTACACTGGTCGTGGATGCCTATAAGGATACATCCGTAAAGATGGTTCAATGATATCATCTTCTAGTCAGAATGTCAGGTGTATGAAAGTTGATCCATTCTGGATGTTGTAATTGGAAAGACTATGACCACCTTTGAATTTCCTACCCGCAAAGATTGGATTGGATTTTTGCCTTGATGTGTCCTGATAGTGTCGCAGGATTCGATTTCGTGGGCTACGGTCTTTCCTCTGAAGATCTTCAATCGATATTTTCACAGTTGCGTTTATGTATGTACGTTCCATTTTCTTTTTGAAGTTAGTAAAATTAATTCTGGTTGCAACCCTACTTGTCGGACATAACAGAAGGATTGGCCAATATTATTCCTGATACAGTTTCGCTTGTTGTACTACATAAACTGATCTCCAATTTTCTTAATAGTAAGTGCTCGATCAAATACTTGGCAAAAGATTTTTATGGACGTATGTACTTACGTTGAAGTGTATGGTATAGAATCTATCGCCGATTCCTTCAAATAGATGTATATAATCCATTCTTCACTTCAAGTTAAAATTTGGTACGAAATCACCGTCCGTTATAATCTATGGTTGGGGTATAAAATTGTGTAACGTCCATCTATTTAATTTCTAGCTTTTTCCCAGTTCGTGTAGATGCAGTTTAGGTATCCCAATAGTTACATTAGCGAGGTTCTGATACTTTTTTCTTCAAATTCGTCTCACAATCAGTTGTTGTCTCCAGATTATTACTGATCGGGAGATTAGATCGCCGAAAAACAGAGCCTCACTTTTAGAATTTTATTTTTCGAAGCAAGTTGGGTGTAAAAGTGTTTTTGGACAATACTACACAATTAATAACGGTGAAATAGTGTAGTTTCCACCTTCCTTGGACAATCTGAAGAAATCCTACAATCAGTTACTTTTGAACTTAGTTACGTTTCCTTTTAAATGTTCTATAAAATGGAGGCAGTGCAATCAAGTAATTTAATGTAGTATCCTGCCAGTAAAATCTTGAATAACCTCGTAATTCGAATCTTTAAAGATGCCTCCCTTTTGCGCTCTAGCAAAATTTTCTTTCTTGAATAACTTTTTACCAAGATCCCACTAATGTTGATGTCATCGAATATATATTTCGATATGCTCTGCTTAAGGGGAGCGTTGAAGATTTTCAACCAGGGATATCGTCCATCCAAATGCAACCTAATCGCTTTGTATACCATCACTTAAAGGAGTGAAGTTTGTAGTTGAAATTTCAGATTTTTTTCTTGTATTTCCACTCCAATTACCAACGTTAACCAGATTTCATGTGTAACGTTTTCCGTTGTTTATATTTTCTGATCGTGGACGGTAACTTACCTATTTGGAGGTATTCAGATTAATGTAGTGTCGCAAAGCTGCGTATGTACCATTTCATTCATTCGAAACTACAGACTTTTCTACTTTTTTTACTTCTTCTGAATATCACAATACTATCCTGCTGTCCTTTTAAACTTTTTCTTTCTATATTTCCCTTCTCCTGATTCCGTATGGCATCGTTCTCTTTGCCTAGTCCTTTCCTTTGCCTTAGGTCCAGTTAGGCATCTCAATGTTTCCTTGTGCAGTATACTGCTTTCTCTTGAATCTTCTTTTCTTCATGTACTACGACTTGCTCCTTTTTATTTATTACTTCTTCCCCTGTTTATATCCTGGATCCTATAGATTGTTGTCTTCACTGGTTCTTTTCCTTTCTCACTTCATTCAAGCTGTGTATATTAAACAGATTTGTCGCGTCTTTGTCTGCAGTGTCTTCTTACGTCTTTTCTACTTTTCCCCTGAGCGCTTGTTCGCGCTATTTATTAATGGGTTTGCTACCATTCTTTTTTCTGCATGTACTTGTTCCTTTTCTTTTATTTCTTCTTCACATCCTGACTCCATTGCTCTTCTTCCCCCGTTCTCACTTTATTTCAGTGGCGTAGCTCCAATAGATTCCTCGCGTTTTTATCTATGGCCTCTTTTTACCTCTTTTCTGTTATTAATCGGTTTGGTACCATATCTCTTTTGTGCATGTGCTATTACTTGTCCCTTTTCTTTTCTTTCTTCTTCCCATGTTTAGGTCCTAAACCTCTTATAATTTGGTTCTCATTGGTCCCCCTTTCTTCTCACTTCATTCTAGCTGCATACCTTCTACATATTTCTCGCGTTATTGTCAATGGCGCCTTCTTACCTCTTGTCTCCTTTACCTCTAAGCACCTCTTCGCCCTATTTATTAATCGGTTTGGTTAATTAAATGCCCACACCACTGAAGGTGTTGTATCACTACTTATTCAGAGCACGATAGCTCTTCGAGTTCGTCTTATTTATTCACCATTTTGCCGTTTCTACATCTAGCACCTGCCGTCATTCTGATCAATTATATTCTATCATCCATTAAGACTTTCGGCTAGCATATTATCCTTTTTTCTTCTTACACCTTTTTACTAGTCTGCGTGTTGTGGATAATAAATCACGAGTTAATTTTGAATTTATCAATCTATTTACGATTTGTTCTTGTAGCTTTTTAACCCAAGGTCCCTCAATTTTCTTGGGATAGTTGAGTTCTTCCAAACAGATGTTATGTGTTTTTTATATATTTATTGGAGAACTCCGATTTCTGGCTTGGACCTTTTAAACCGTGCAGGAAGTAAATTGTGCTGATATTGTGATACTATACAATTCCCGCTCATGTGTTTGGAAGGACAATCATCAAACTACTATCGTTGGAAAAACTTGTAAATGAAATGTTTCAGCTTCTTGTAATGTCAAACTGATTTGGTTATCAAGCTCGTATCCTTAATATTTCATTCTAGAAACTGAGAAATTTACCTTTTTTCTATTGCATGATCAGTAGTCAAATCTCCTAAGTCAATTGCTAACAGAAAGAATGCACTATAATACTTAAGGATGTGCATGTGCACCAAAGTCTACTTAGGTCTTCCTCGTTCTTCTTTTTCTAACGGCTGGAGTGAAGGATTTGGGGTTATTTTAATTATTGATTGTGTGCTCCCCTTATATCTATGATAACATTTTGAATAAATGAGACTGTCAAGTTGAATGAATATCTTGCACCTGTCCTAGGCTAATTACATATGTGACGCAAGAATTGCCGTATCATCGGCGATTGTATCTGTTGTCGTACTATTGGTTATTGGAAAGTATGATGTAATTATTACAAAAGTTACCCCAAAAACATTGTCCTGTCGAAATGTAGCGTTGATGGAGTATTTGGCAGATTTCTGACCACTCATGTATATCCCGAATGTAAGATCATTTAGATATGATGCCATGAGGTTAAGCTCTGTTGGTAATGTTTTTCTAATTTTAAATAATAGTCCTTTATGCCAGGTCTAATTGGCGTCTGAGAATGCACTTGTGCCACATTGTTTTCCTCAAATGTTTCTTCAGCGAAGCACCTTCTTAAATTATTGATTTTGTAACAACATTCAAATTAGTGATCTGGTATACAATTTACATGTGTGTCAGTAGAAATATATTTTTGCTAGAAATCTATTGAGAATTTCAGACATCATGGATACTCAACTTAGAGGTCGTTATAATAGCAATTCCTTTGGATGCTTTTAGGCTTCGGTATTAATGTCATCTCTCTCTGCGGGAGTAAAGATTGTACTGCTACATCAAAAGGATTTACTATATTTTGCATAATTTGTACTCCATCTGCTTCTTCTTAAAAGCACTTGTAAAAAAGCAAAAATTTAATTTCAAATTTTTTGGGTTTACCCAGAAAACGAGAAAATCTCTATAATCTTCCAAATTTGAAGATTCTGCAGCTAGCTAAACGTGTGTGTGAACCTAGCAACTTAGGACTAAAAGTCTAAGATAATTGTAGGAACATTACTCTCATTCTTTCCTTAATTTATTTCGCATTTTACAAACCAATCGTTAAAAGTGAACGATACAAATGTATTCAATCGTTAAATTGAACTCCATCATGTTTCGCGATTTCATCATCGTTTTAAATCGCTCAATTTGGATTGGATCACAGGTAAATTATTCTCGAATTTGTCACTAAATTGCGCAAAACGCGCCGTTCGAAATTGGAATCTTTAATTTTACACACGATTGGATATGATTTACGTCTGCCCGTCGAATTCAACGGATGAAATTGTGCAGAAGCCTTTAAATGATTTTTTCCTGGTTAGTCACAGGTATGGATAAAAAAGAGGGGGTATTTAAGCGTATATACCCGTCTGTGATAGATTGTGATCGTTATTTACAAATGTTACTAAAGCACGATTTTGTTGGATTTTATGCGTACGAAAGTTTAATGAATGCTGTTACTCCGTACCAGGTATTTATAAGAAAATAGGGGTAGAACGGTTAGTATCGTAGTCCGCGAGAAACTTACAAAATTGCGTCATAAATTTGCTCAAACTTTACACGTAAGGAAAGTTTAAAACACAAGTATTTCAAAGTGAATCAACTATTATTATCGTGTGCAAGTGAATCTAAGTGATTATGGCGGGTTAATCTACTGTTAAAATCAATATAAGTGAAGATGGGATTTAGGAGGAACAGGATACGTCTTCCTCGTTCCACATAAAGTTGATCCACAACCACGTAGTTAGTTAGTTTCATTGCTTTGAAGCTTACGAAGCTGGCGTTATGAGAAGGGACCGTAGGAGGAAGGTAATGTGAGGCGTTACAGGATCTAATAATGCACTTGGATATAACTCTTGAAGATGTGGTTGTAGAAAAGGAGGTCAGAACGATTACCGTGGGATTTATTCTTGGAAATTATATATTTGGACTAAATCTAGGAAAACTTTATCAATACATATGAGGTACGAAAGGAAGTATGGTTGTGGATCACTTTGAATGTACGCTAGCGTTAGAAAATTTGATCGCGCCACGAAGAAAAACTGGAACAATGTTTGGGTGGAAAATGCCCAATACAGTGGCCTGAGTTACAAGCAAGCCTACGTTAAAATTTTCCTATGATAGGAAATTCATTGGCTAAAGTTAACGTATATATATCTCATATGTCTCAATGATTCCAACGTGATTGTCATCTTCACTCATTTTCATAAAATGTATATAAAGAGACATGATAAGGAAGAAGAGAAGAGAAGACTCCATAGACAGAAAAGAAAAAAGAATAGCAGGAGGCAAAAAGAAGAGCAATAATTGGATTTCATCCCAAATTTCAATATGGTCAGTCGTTGAATTTCATTGATTTCTGGTGTCTCCCCTGCTGAAAATTATATATTATGGATTACGACGAAGTTTTTGTTGAAGTTGGGAACGTGTTCAGAAAAAATCGCTTAGCAGAAAGTAATGATTTAATTGTCGAAATGTCCAAATTGTCATTCCTTGCGGCGATAAATACGAAGAAGAATGATAAATTAGTTGGCAAAATATGCATTTGGAAGCATCCGGTTCGGTTGTGATGAGGATTGAATTTATTACAAACTTCAGATTTTTATACTTTTCGTGTTCTGTAATTACCGACAGCATTGCTTCCAATCATTGAAACCTGTTGGGAAACAGAGACGATGGAGTGAACATGATCATATTGACGCCTTATAATTGGAGAATTGCACGATGAGTTCTGTATTTTCGAGTCATCTTGAAAAAGGATCACCATGAGTTGTCGAGGCAATCTTTTGTAAATGCAAAGAATTAGAAAGTACGATTGATGTACATATGAAAATTCAATTAAGAAATTCCCCCAATATGTACTTAAATGCCCATGTTTGCATCTATTTTCTTCTACAAGAATGGACAATTAAGTTGACACAGACTTCTGCAGTAGCTGCATTTGTGTTTTTCGGCTAACCCAGCGTGGAAAAATGTGTAATTACGAAACCACTTTCACCATTCGCAGACGCGTTTCGCGGTTATACTGCTCGTTAGTCCGTGGCAACTTAGTTGCCCACTCCTGTAGATGTAAATAGCTGCAAAAAAGGCGCATTTAAGTACATATTGGGGGAATTTATTAAAACAAACATCAAACGTACTAGCATATACAGCGCCTATCTGGAAATAAAAATTACTTCTCACAAAGTCGCACTGACGAGCAGTATAACCGCGAAACGCGTCTGCGAATGGTGAAAGAAGTTTTCTAATTACACATCAAGTACGAGACTAGACATTAGATGACGCTATCGACAACATTATCAAATCCTAATTAACTCCAAGAAAATGGTTCTTACTTTTATTACTTTGGGTAATTTCTAATAATTATTTCGACCATCAAGTGATCATCCTCGATGACGAGCATACAAAAGGAAAAAAAGTGTAATTCATAAATTTCGGCTATGTGTATCTTAAAGAACATACTCCATCGTTTTAGGTTTTTGACAATGTGAGGATAACAACTTTGTAAGATATCATCCTTAACGTAAAAATTACGAAGAGAAAATGATCATACATGAAGGATTCCGTGTTAACACTAAATTTGTCTTGCAAAGCCAATTTAGTTAAAAATACGATGCGATCCTCTTTTATTTCGTGATTTTGTCATATATTTATCGATTTGTCTTAATAGGCAAACAAAGTTATCCTCTTAAAGGTGCGATCAAATTTTCCAATGGTAGCGTACACATTGTCTATTTATCTTTATAAAAAAGTAACATGTCTGCAAAATAAGAAAAATTAAGAAACAAATAAATATCAAACGCAGCCGTTGTTCGTCGGTATTTCGTCCCAGTACGTATATGGATAAGAGATAATAGGTGGGTGATGGGGTGGTAAGGCGCTCTGGATAAGTTATAGTTATCAGTGAACCGACCTCTGCAGCCATTTTGCTTTTGGCGTACTCGATACGTATGGGACCACGGTCTGAGGAGAGTAGGAAGGAACCTTGCAGTGCGGCCATAACTTGTGAGGCGTAACGCACATCCTGGTATTCCATGAAGGCCACCGGGGATCCACCCTTGTTGTGCATGCGCAGGCGACAGAAGCCAGGAAAGCTGTGCAACAAGAACACCACAAGTGCGGCTCAGTGTATCGGGACACTACTTGCTGCAAGACTACTCTACTGAGGAAGGTGTGTACGTGTGTTCGTGTGTTTAAGATTGTGCTCTCTTTTTCTGCACGCAATCAAAAAATCGGTCAAAATAAGGGAAAAGTATCTGATTACGATCTGGTGTTAATCATAAACAAAATGAAAGGGAACCCTCACCGCTACCAAACAAAAATAAAAAACAAAGTGGTAACGAAACGAAAATTAGTAAAACACACACAGAACATGCTTAGTAAGTAAGTAACTGATTAGTAATTATTATATCGAACTAGTTCGGGTGGGGTGTTGTGATTTACTTCAACGACAAAAAAACAAACAGCAAGTGATGTTACACACACAGAAATAAGTCGGTGAGATAATACGATCGTCATCAAACTAAACGTGATTGGATCTGATGATGGAATACAATCGGTAATAGTAATAATCTTGCATAGACACGAGCAAAAACACATTACAACGGTAACTTAAGAATCGAAAATAAAAAAATGGAATAGTACCACAGTTACGGACACTGTGCAAGGTATAGTGACTTGGTATAGTGATTTGGTTATAACACGAGAGGTAGTACGGCCCTCAGTTCAATATGATATACTTACAAAAGGATCGACAGGCTCCTCAGATCTTCATCAAAGATTTTGGAACGTCCTGCTACGCTGCAGGCCACTTTAATAAACAAAGAAAAGGTGATGTACTATCACTATAACTTGCACTTTACCATTTTGGTCGTTTTAATAATAAGTATTTGATTTATTTATATAAAGTGAACTACTTGCTTCAAATAATTCAACGGTTACTGACCTGCCGAATATTTCCTTCAGTTCGTGCTCAGAGACGAATTGTCCCAGGTTGGCCACGAAGAGCGTGGAGCAAGGCGGATTATTCACTCCCATACCTGGTTGGGACGACGAAGAGCCGACGGGCGATGCCAGGGCCGGACTAGGCAAAAAATGCGGCAACGAAGCCGCGTGCACTGAAGTCAATGCTGTAGGATGTGGCAGAGACATCTGAGGCTGTAAGAAAATACATTTTAGTCGAGTTCGATTTCGTGCGTGGCGCTGCGGCGAAACGGACACGAAAGACAGAATCCCAGACTATCAGAGGTTGCTTTACAAACAAGGCACAAACGGCGTTATTTTAGAATTACAACAGTAACAACGAAAAACTAAAAAAACGAAAACATTCAAGCTTCAAAATGTACAGGCTGTAAAACTGTGTGAGGTCGATATGGTGAGTGTCTCGATTTAAAAACTAAACGGATGCAGGAAGAACATGTTCCTCATTTTGTGGAGGATATAGTTTTTAATCGGACTGAATGAGGAAGATGATTCTTTATAGTCAAATAGTACGAGATTTAGAGCAGCGAGTAAAAGTAGATCTAAACGTATCTTACTTGGAAATGGTGGAGAAATTATAACAAAATTTATAATCGTACAAGTGATTTAATGCAGTAAACGTACTTCACAATGACGTTGAGGGACATGCCAAGTCATCGGTGTGTCTTCCCTAATTCAAAAGCGTTGAGAGTCAACTGGACAAATCTAATTACGCTTCTTACATTCATGTAGGATATCCGAGGAATTCACTATTGTAGGTGGAATTGAGATATTATAAAAGCCATGTGAATATGGCTGCAAAATATAGACAAGGACAGAAAGTTATTCATGAATAAATCATTGCAGCTAGAATTGAGAAAAGTCAAATTGCGATTAAAACTATTTTGGTGGAGTAGAGAGTTGATAGAGTGCGATGCAAAACTTAGTAATGGGGGTAGCAATTGAAGATTTCATGATGTTAGACCAATAAATAAGGGCCATTGTTATTGTCGAGAAGTCCATGCGTCCAAACCAAGAAATGTTGCGCGATGACTTAGGAATGGATCCCACGGATTCCATTTACATGAAATCAATTTGTGAGGAAAATATTTCTCTAAAAAGCGATTACAAAAGTGATTCGAACTTTCCTTTGCGAAATATCGGAGGCCATGAGCCGTGGAGGTATCATTGCGAACCTCTTACTAAATAAGAGTCAATGTAGAAGTTTCATAAGGGTTATCTGCTATCGGAAAGAACCTACATTCGAATTTTCTGCGGGAAACTCGATGGAAACTTAGAAAGATGGGCAATTGAATGAAACATCTGCGAGAAAAGAACTCGAAAATCGAAGAAGACACCAAAAGAGAAACGAACTAATTTTTAAAGAGAAACACGAACACACTTTTTAAGATTAAAAATTCGCTTTTTGGGCGATAATTGCAAAATGTGCAAGTTAGGCAGGGTTCGAGGAAAAGCAATCTTACACTGACGTCAAAATCTCGATTCAGCGTCCTGCCATGTGATTTTGTTTGCAAATCCAAAAAGGAACCTTAGTGAAAAGGGCTTTTCCCCGGTAATAATGTGAAATGTAAAGCGGACTAAATATTTGAAAAGCTGCTAAAGAAAAGTCTTGAGGAACTCAGCAGCTAAGAAATGTTAAAATAAGCATAGACGATAATCAAGAAATGTTGCCTCATCTGTCAAGATTTCTAGACTCTAGAATTGAAATAGAAGATAAATATGAAAACCTAAGTCACTCCAAAGGAGATCTCCGCCGCCAAGAAAAGTCAAACTTCAAACTGGAGGATATTCCATCGAGGCTAAACATTCCTTGAGGGCTGTGGAGGATGGTTTGCTGCTTGCAATTAAGTCGTAATCTAAGAAAGATTTCATCAGAAAAATCAGCCCATTCTTGACGATGAACGGATTTATTTTTGTGTGATAACCACAAGCTGCACAAAATAGCTACATCTTGATAACATGGATTCATTGAGCCACCAAATCCACTTTGAAACCCATACTCTGTACTTGGGAAAGTTATTTTCGTAAAAAAATAAGAAAGGAAACATATTGCGAAGAAAAAATTTCCTTCGGATAATAAAGTAGGGCGTGCGGTAGATGAATATTCTGAAGACGTGTCAAAAAATTCGTTACGGCGGAATGCAGAAATTAAAACAATAATGGAAAAAGTGTAGGAGATAGTCAAACATTCTCGCCATTTGGACGGGATGTATCATATCATCTGCCTAAAATAAATGAAACTTGACCTGCGTTCAAACGACGTCTGACGATATGCAAGACTTGAATCTTCAATTATGATGGAGGTCATAATACCATACAATATGTACTTTTAACGATTTAGGGACTTTTAACGATAAGAAAGTTGAAATTGTTCAATGTTAAAAAAACTATGGGAATGGTTCGAACTCAAAGAAGAAAAGAACAAATGTAGTTACCTTTGGATGTTTATACTTCTAACCCCATTTCAGCGATGTGGATTTGGAGGAAGCCCAGGGATGTCGAAAGCGGGACAGATTAACAAGCTTTGTTTTATTTGTTGGATAAGAAAGGTGAGAAACATGACAACAAATGGGCGTAGACAGTAAGAAAGAAATGATCATGAAACACCAACGGGAAATAATTTGATTGAGGAATGCATCTTGATCAGAGTTTAGAAACAATCGAAGTGGTGCAGATCACATTTGTTTTGTTAATGCATTTGCTAAGAGGGAAGCAAGATAACTTTGCCTGGGAATTTATTGGTTTCTTGCTATGAAACATACGTGTCTAAAAGCTGATTTCAGGAAAACTAGAAGAATGTTTAATAAGCACCTCGTACCTTCTCGTTCTTTTCCAAAGCAAAACAAGTGCCCCTTAACTAATCAAATCTCTTTACTTGTAACGAAAATACCCTAAACTTGTCTTCTAAAATACATAAATTCTAGGACTTTTTCAGGGTGGAAGCCCTAATCATTCTTCAAATTAACAAAATATTATACATGTTACGTGATTGTTTGTGGAGTACGTTTACTTTAGTCCAAACTTTTTTCACCTTCATCCAGTTCATTACCTTTTTTCTCAATCGCCTTTTTATTTCTCGTACTATTCAAGTCTAATCAACGTGTTTCTTACGTGTTTCGAATCATAGAAAACGTGTGTGTGTGTATGTGAACGTGTGTGTATTTTCCAATAATTCTAGTAGTAGTAAGACAATATTATAAAGAGTAGAATGAAAACTAACGTGGTGATGGACTGGGGCGCCTGCTTGTTGCAGCTGAGAGTCCAGAGTTTTGTCTGTAGATAGTCAAAGATAGGAACGTACTGGAACCTGGGGATGGAGAGCCGGATGTACGAGCGTCGCGTGTTGTAGGGCGGCGGCGGGCAGCTCGGCGGCGGCCGAATACGCCAACGGATGATGCCAGATCTCCGGACCACCTGGGAAGAACGGCGCTCCCAAATCTATACGAGAAAGATACGGTCAGTCCGAGGGCTAGCCGTTAGCATGCATACATTCGTTCGAGAGGGAAGGGCACGTTTATGCAAAAATTATTCATTTATGCGTTATATGTGGTGTATATTTACAATGATATATTGGTGTGTACTTGATCCAACGAAAACGAAATTTAAAGCCTGTTTAGGTCTTTCCTGGTTGGTTTCATTTTGCAGATTGCGAATTGCAAAATATTCCCCCGTCTATGCATTGAAGATGTGAAGATCCGACGTTTATAAATATTTTTCAAAAGTTTGCTATCAAGGAATTGGATATGGTGGAGTCCAATTGAATGTTGGGTATAGTAATTGGTTACATCATGTAAAATTTGTTTTTCTAAAATTTATTTATATAGTCTTAAAAACTCAAAATGACACAACTTTTAGCACTATTACACCAATATGGATCTTTCGAAATACGTGTTTCGGTTACTATCTTTTCAATTCCAGGAAGAAAGTCGCATACGAACTTTATATGAGTTTTTGCTGATACTTGGATTTCTATTCTTTTGTGTTTTCCGATAATAGTGGTATTTTCGAAATTTTGTGTATACCTAAGTTTCCTCGAATTGTTGACCTTCCATCCTTTTGTGTTTCCTATCGAAGATGACGATGCGACTGTTAGAATTTACCGTTTGAGCCTTTATTAACACTTGGCCTTTTTGTCTCTTGAATATTTTCTACCGAGAATGATGCTTTTGTCGGATCTTTTGTGTAAGTTTTTACTAATACTTGGCTGTTTGGTTGTAGGAGTTTTCTACCCAGAATGACGATGCTTTTGTTGAAATTTAAGCATTTTTTGAAAAGTTTGCTATCAAGGAATTATAACTGAATTGGATATGGTGGAGTCCAACTGAATCTTTGGCGTAGCAATTGGTTACATTATGGAAAACTTGTTTTTCTAAAATTTATTCATGTAGTCTTAAAAGCTCAAAATAGAACAATTTTTTAGCATTACATCAGTATGGACGTTTCTAAATACGTGTTTCGGTTACTATCTTGTTATTCCCAGGAATAAAGTCTCATACAAACTTTGTCGGAATTTTCGCCGACACTTGGATTTCTATTCTTTTGTGTTTTCCGATAATAGTGGTGTTGCCGAAATGTTGTATATACCTAAGATTTCCTCGAATTGTTGACTTTCCATCTTCTTGTCTTTCCGTCCGAAGATGAAGATGTGACTGTTGGAATTTAGCGTTTGAGGCTTTACTAACACTTGGCTTTTTAGTCTCTTGAATATTTTCTACCAAGCATGACGATGCTTTTGTCGGATTTCTTTTGTGTGACTTTTTATTAATACTTGGCAGTGTGATCGTATGAGTTTTCTACCCAGAATTACGACGCCTTTGTTGAAATTTAAGAATTTTTTGAAAAGTTTACTATCAAGGAATTGCAACTGATATGGTGGAGTCTAACTGCATCTTGGATATACCAATTGGTTACATCATGGAAAACTTGTTTTTCTAAAATTTATTCATATAGTGTTAAAAACTCAAACTAAACAATTTTCTAGCACTATACATCAATATGGACGTTTCTAGATATATATTTCGGTTACTATCTTGTTATTTCCAGGAAGAAAGTCGCATACGAACTTTGGATTTGGAAAGATGTCGACATTATCGTCGAAATTTTCTGTATGGGCTTGTGCTGATATTTAGTTTTTATGTCTTCTACCTAGAATACGATATGTATGTGGTTTTCTCAAATATTGACTTTCCATTATTTTTGCGTATAAAATCACGATGTGATTGTTGGAATTTTGTGTGTGGTTTTTGCTGACACTTGGATTTCTATTCTTTTGTATTTTCTACTAATAATGGTGTTGTCGAAATTTTGTATGTAAGGAATTATTGACTTTCCATTCTTTTGTGTTTTTTACCGAAGATGAAGATCTGACTGTTAGAATTTTGTGTGCGCGCTTTTACTAATATTTCTCTACTTAGTATAGTTTGCACTGCACCTTACTGTTAATTAGTTCATATTGCCCTGTATTGGCTGATGCTGTTGGACAATAAAGAATATTATTATTATTATTATTATTATTATTATTATTATTTGACTATTTAATCTCTTGAGTTTTCTATCTAGGATGACGATGGGCTTTTGCTAACTACTAACTTCTATTCTTTTCTGTTTTCGACCAAATCTGACGACGTTGTTGTCCAGGCCAGTGTTTGAAGTTATCCAAATAGAGCAGCGATAACGGTTTCATTACAATTTCCCAGATTCAACCAAAAGTAGTTTATCGCACATTCGCAAAATAGAATCGGTAACCTTAATGTTAAATTAGGAGCTATACATTGGAATAATTTCGTTTTTTCTCGATAGTTAGAAAAAATTGTACGCCATACAACTGTTAAAGTTTCTCCTTCCACGTCCGAAATGAGGTACTTGTATTATAAGCTTCACACTTTCATACTCTCAATATTTTGTTTGTAAATCAGGTACATCTGCCATTCTGTACCTGCTCATATCCTTCCTGGTCGTTTTAAGAAATCACCTCGTGTTCTTGGGAATTCAAAATAAAAACCAAATGATGGAAAATTCGAGTTTTGGAAAAAAACATTGAAAGTCTTTAATCTCTTTATTTTCAAGTATGTTTGATATAAATATCATATCGGTAAACTCACACAAGTGTTTATAATAAAATTGGTGACACGTGTTTCGCTATATCCCGAGGCGAGCATCTTCAACAACCGTATAGACCGATTTCATAAACAATTGTGTGGTGAAAAGTTTACCGATGTGATGTTTGTGTCAGTAAATTATACCACAGTCACTATAATCACCTTCATCCAAGTATGTTGTGAAAGCCTACAGATGTAGATGTGCGAAATTAAAGCATTTCAACTTCTATTATAATCACACAGAGGAATAGAAATACATTCCCCAGGAGCGACTTCGGTTTCACGGTTTTGATACTGTTTGCCTCGTGCTAGCGAAACACGTGTCATGGAATTCTATTATTAAACAATTGTGTGGTGAGGAGTTTACCGATGTAATAGTGTCAGTAGAAACACCACAGTCCTTGCAATCATTATCAACGTTTGCTTATAACAAATAATGCTGCATCTATCACACATTGAATGTGTATTCGCTGTAAACTAAAACAAATTTGTTTAAAAATTCCTTTCTGATGAATGTATTTTTTTCTCAATCCATCTTTTGTTCGTCTTTTTGGTAGGGCTATGACTGTTTGCGTTTCTACGACTATTAAATATTGTTTAAGAGAGGGTAACATTTTCCTTGAATTCGGTAGGATCTTCTTTCCAACTCTGCAATGTGTCAGGATTGATATCGAGGATTTGCTATTTATATTGCTAGTTGCTTCAGAAATACTGTAAAACAAGTTCAGTATTGCTGAAAAACTTAACAATATTAACAATATGGACAGTGAAAGGTCGATATTAAATGGGGGCACACGGCAAAATCCAAAATAATTTTCTACCATTAAGCCAAGAAGAATTTCTTTTGTTTCGTTTAAATCGATTTAAATTCGAGGCAACTTATTGCCTTCCCTTCCGTTTTCGCAGATCAAGTACATGCACATCCGTTAGACCCTCTTTTTTCTTATTACTCCAGTACCTACTCCATTCAAGTACGTACACGATAAGAAAACAATAGTTACTATAGAACAGAAGAAGAGAGATATAAAAATATAGAAAGAGAGATATATATATATATAGAGAGATAGAAAGATAGAGAGATAGAAGGAATAGTTACGTCTAATTACTACGATTAGATCCTACGGGAGTGAAGCATCGTGAAGGGATGTGTAGGAGGGGGTAGTGCGGGCAGGTAGCTGCTCTGCCACCCCTTTGTCCCCGGGGGCGGCGGGTGTACTTACGTCCTGTGAGGGGGTGCATCAGAGTTGGGTGCGTGTTGGCGGCGTTAGCAGCTTGCTGTTTGGGCTTGCTAACCTTGGTGTTACTTTTAGCAAACTCCAGTCGAATCGTCTGAGGCATGTCGGGGTCAAACCTTACGCCCTGCTGCAAAATTGCCCACAAAAAGAGTGAACGTGAATTTAAAAATGCATCTTACTGTTTTTCGGTTAGTTAATTTTCGTTTTTGATTTTCTTTGGTAATTACGATATTAGTCGGTAGTTTCTTTCGGTATTACAATTTTTTTGTGGAAACTTTATTATAATGATTCGGCTTCGACTAAATTATGTTTTTTTTTTCTAGTTCTATTACAACGAAATTCATTAAGAAATAAGGGTCACATCCGAATAATCACCGTTAATGGATATCCGAAGTATCGAAATACCTACGACATAATTTTTCCGAAGCTTTTTGGTTAATGACGACAGACCCTATAACATGAAAGATGAATGGATGTTTGTATGTATGCGCTACTACGTAAATAGACGTAATATATTCATTATGTATGTAGTACGGTATACAGTATAGGCTTTGATAAACTAACGCCATATTGAAAGCTGTTGTTTGGTAGTCTGCTAGTGACACACGGTGCATTAATAGGTGCATGCCACATTGGGAGTATGTTACAGGGTTATTCGTGTAGCGTGTACTCGTGTGTCGTTTTATCCGTGGCTATTTAGAGAGAGGATTGTGTTGCCATAGGCTACGTTGACCCACCTGTAAATCTTGTTTGGCCGCCTCGGCTCCGGCTCTGGTGTTGAATGTTACGAAGCCGACCGGCTGTAAGCAGAACGATTCGTTACGTTTAATGACATTACGGATATTTAGCTTAGTTCGCTGCGCGTTAATTTCGTAAACAAGTATGGATTACTGGCAATCACAGCACAAAGTCAAAGATGTATTGCAAGGCTGGTACCTTTATGCAAACAAGTAATTACGTGCTTTTATTCGAAAATGGGCCGAGACGAGAAAAGGGGACGAGACAAAAGATGTACGCTGGTCTCAATTCTTGCTATTTCCGTAATGATTGGTTGCTTCAATGTTTTCATTAAATATCGATTGATTGGATCACCATCTACGTGAATTTTTAGCAATTCGTTCAAGGTTGAAGATTCAGCTAATCTATTTCAGGATTCCCATGCGAATGCGAATGTTTGAAGCTTTGTCTGGCAAACTAATGGCGTTGGGGTTTTCTCGAGTAGATGATGCTTTAAGCATCCGATCGAGATGTTAAGAGAGCTTGTACATATACAATGATGTTCAATGTGACATGATCAACTACGGTAATTGGAAAATCTAGGGGGAACTTCATTATCATCTTCTTTGAGAATTGTTCAAGGTATGTATAATCTTGCGGATTACGTTCGAAAGTCGATGTGATGCTGATATACTTCTCATAGTACTGTCGTTAACACTATTACTCCGCCTTCACCTGCAGACTGTTGTATTATATCGGCCAGTATATCGCAAGCATTTTCATTGATTAATGAAACAGGCTGCTTAGATAAACAGAGCTTAAATGATGACTTCGTTTTTTGTTGATGCTATGTGGTTGGTGCTGCATCTTTAAAGAATTTTGCTTTCGAAGGCGAGGAAGCAGATGAACTAGGGTCATAATGGAAAGGTGCGCTTCATATTTATAACCCACGCAAGTGGTAAATTAATTCCCTATGAATAGATAACTAAATAGTAAGTACTGTATGGTGGGTAGTTTATGGTGGAAACTCTGTTTTGACATAACTTTTGTCGTTCTGTTATTTTTCAATGCAAACGTTTGATCTATTTACGTGTTAGAAAGATATGCCGCACAGTACACCATTATCTGAAGTGGAAAGAATCAAAATTTTGGCTTGGGCCGCCGATAATAATTCGGTGAGCGAAATTGCATTTAAAGACACAGAAGGATACGGCAGGAAAAAGAAAGTTGTGCGAAAGAGAGAATCGAGCAATTGTACGAAAGACGAACAACTTGTAGATCAGTTGTTCCAGTTTAGCCAATGATTGCGTCACCAAAGTGTCGAAAACAACCGTTTGACGTGTCTTAAAATGCTGTCCCGATATTTGCCGAGCTGAAATGAAGGTTGTTCCAAGACTGCTTAAACGCCATAAGATTTCGCGTCTTGAACTTGCTAGGAAAAATATGGACACTGATTAGTTCTCGGTAAGTCAAATGAGCAATATAAGCTCCATTTGCTAAACCTTTGATTTTCTCCTTATAGGTGATATTTTCTGACGAGAAAAACGGAATCTAGATGGACCAGATGGCTCAAACTTTTATTGGAGCGATTTAAGCAAAGGAACCCCTCTATTGTTCTAAGCGCAACTTTGGGTGAGGGTTAGTAATGGTCTGGGGAGTATTTTCAGAGGAAGGAGTGCTCGAACTCCATCATCTAAAATGAAAAATGCCGATTATATTGCTGTATTGCATGGCATTTTAGTACCATTTCTGCAGCAACATCCTGACCGAAACTGGATTTTTCAGCATGACAAGCACTAAAACTAAGGCTTGGCGTGCCACCAAAAATATCCATGGTTTGTAGTGGCCAACGTGCTCCCCAGACTTGAGCCCAATAGAAAATTTGTAGGGAGTATTGGTTCGCCGCGTTTATAGCGGTGGCCATCAATTCGGCAACATTAATGAATTAGAAGCTGCCATCTTCAATGCCTGGGAGAATTTTGGCGACAACACTGTACAAACATTTTTTTGTCAATGCGTACACGAGTTTTTGAAGTAACACAATCTAAAGAATACCTAATAAACTTGTAAATACTGGACTTTTATTTTCTAGCACTCTGAAAGGCGAAAAGAAGAGGGTTGGGTTATAAATATGAAACGATTGTGTGGTTGAGTTTCAGCTTTAATTAGACTAAATGTTTCTAGCGAAAATGATTTCAGCATTGAATATACATCTTTTATTATCCGTTTTGATCAAAATTTATATACATATGTTTTTATAATGTACATGTAAGTTCTTACAACATTCTAAATGTGGGTTATAAATATGGAACGCACCTTACTTTGTTTCGTTCAAACGCCAAATACTACTATATAAGTACGATTATAATGACAATAAGCTCTTGTCACGGCCATGTATGTATGTACATCTAAAATAGATTAAATATAAAAGTGTCCAGTTGCTGAATCATTGAAGAAACATACAGCCATCATAAGTCTTTAGGTTACTTCTGAAGAAACTGGCTACTTTAATCACCGAAACGCTAAAAATTTTTTTGACTACCATGGCGTTATCTGGACGAAGATATAGCCATTCGAAGACGACTATGAAAACTTTTTACGGAAGAATTCCGGATAATTGCCATTTTACATTCGACTTCTGCAAACAGAAATTTCGATTTACCACCTTCTATACTCAAGAACATACATATAAGAAAGCAGTTTTAGAATGGAGTTCATTCACTCTTCCAGTAATCCACCTCTGTTTACGTTTTCCCTCGACATTTATTTCTATTCTTTTTAAAAAGGAGAAAAAAAAACAAATGCTATTTCCGAATAAGATCCAAAGAGTGATGCCCGCAAGAAAGACAGATTACGAACGTCCACTTACCGAAGCGGTTTTTCCATTTTTGCTGGTCACTTTTAGTAGAGATCCTTCGTATCCCTGCGGACATAAGAAAACGGAAAAAATCGCATCAATATTTCAGCAGTCGGGTTGTTCGACGTGCGTGACGGGAGGAGCGGCGGGCGCAAAGTGGCCGCCGCGGCGTCCCCGTCGTCGCTTTAATCAAATTAAAATTGAAATAAATTCCGTACCGTTAGTAATATAGCTGACGACGCGGCGCTAATGTAATTACTTACCTCGTAGGCTCTGAATAGAAGATATAGCTCGCGGGGCTTGGCGTCCATGGGCAGGCCGCTCACGAACAACGTCCGCACCTACGCAACAGAGACGAATAAAAGATAATTACAATTAATTCGCTCTAATTAGTGCGTGTAGACATGGGAATAATTTTTTTATATTAGGTCGATTGGGTGTTGCTATGCGCGTATTATTCCATTTTTGGAGCTCGAAACGTACGGAAAATGAGTCTTAACGATCGCATTGGAGGTAACGAGTGTGGAAGTAGAGCGCGCTTGTATTGATCTTTGTAAGCCAAACTTGGAATAAATACTTTGTAACTAAATCAATAACAATTATACGTTTTGTAATACAAGAAGTATATGCATGTACACCCTAGATGACACTGGTCGACAATTTTTTTTTTTTGTAACAAGGCTGAATAGCATATTTTAGTAGAATGATCCTGTCTAAATAGGAAAATGACCAACAACAAAAAGGTGTAACACGGAAGGTTTCCTTGTTACATTAAACTAATCACATGCAGAACTGTACGATGTAATATTTATTGGAAAATTTTTTTTTTTTTTAAATTTTGTAACCCCGTATATCTACTATATTTATAATTTATATTAAGTTGAGATCTGAGGAAGAAAAAGCAAACATCAAAAATATTTATTTGGAACACACTAATTCTGTTTTTTCCTCTTATGCGGGGTCACGTCTTCTCTCACATCATCATGGCAGGATCCCATTGTCTTTATATTTTGATGGAATCTTTCACCCTGTTCGTCGCTAACAGCGCCCAAATTTTTAGGAGGAAATGATAAATGGGAATGGAGAAAGTGAATTTTTAACGACATTCGGCAACTAAGCGATTTGTTGGAGTATTGTTGTCTAAAAATCCCCTCAATACACTTACAAGTGAGTTCCAAGCTTTGAATTCTTGCGCGGTGAGCTTTCCTATAAAATTAACATCGTCCAGCAATCTTCTAATTTGTAGTCCAATAAAAACGCGCTTTTTAAATATTTTTTTTATTATTAGAAAGATATTAGTATTGTGAAACTGTGTCATGAAAATCGTATCGACCAGTGTAATCGATTACAAATAGAGTAAAAGCTTCAATTGGTAGAAAGGTAGAACAATCTCTTTGGCAAGAAAATTGACCTTTGACCCGAAAGTATAGATTTCAGTATAACTCTGTTTTTATACTTACTACAACAATTCACATACAACTTCGAAAATTAATTTGCCCTCTTCAATGGAGAAATCATGAAAGAAAAGGCGTCATGTGCGTTGTTATTCTTTAATGACACGGTTAACTTGATTATCGAGATATGTTACATTTGTAAGCGCAAGTTGTAATAAGGGTAAAGCCACTTTATTTTAATTCATTCTCCACTATTAGTCCCCTACTTTTCTGAATTCGAAATTTCATCATTGATTGCGTTGTTGCGAACTAAACGAGTTTCCTTAGTCTCCTCAGGCTTCACTTTTTACTACTTTTTCTTACTTGCCGTCTTAGACTTGTAAATTCCAATTTTAGCTAGTTTTTTCTTAATATTGTAGATCTTCCTACTGCTCCCTCGGGGCTGTAAAATTACACATTTTGGGCCTTCTATTCTACTTGTTAGATTTATAATTACCCTGAAGTACGAAGTGTGTAAAGACCGATATTTTTCACTTGTTTTATTAGAATAAGATTACAATTCAACATTGCCCCCTTCAAAGTAACTGCAGTCCTGGAACTTAGATACTACAATAGCTTTCAGCTGGTCGGTTACAGCTGTTTGAATCTTGCCCAGTGCCCCAAAACGACATCTCTTGATATGTTTTTTCAATTTCGGGAAGAGTAAAAGGTCACAAGGACTCAAGTCGGGCGAATAAGAAGGCTGGGGAGCCGCAGAAATGTTTTGATTGACTAAAAACGGTTTACTGAAATTGCTATCCAAAAAGCGAATCACCATGCTTTTGATCTTTGGCTTCCTCTTTCTTGTTATCTTTTTGCTTTGGAGACCTTGGTGTGTGCCATTCCATACTGTGGTGCTTGTTGGCTAATCGCACACCGTTGCTCGAAATTCGTGTCACTTATTGTCAGAACATACAAGCGAAAGTTGTTCGTCACCGGTGGAACACTACGATGCCAGTCTCATTACCTTATTAACGACATCATAGGTAGATTTGCTATTCGCTCCAATTCGCAAGAAACGACTTATGCTTGTTTTTTTGTTCAGTCACATGCTCTATAAATACTTAGATTGATATTTAGCAACTTTATTCACTTTAAGAATTTATTTCTGGAATCCTCAATAGACGTGTAACTTATTGTTAGTATATGTGCTTATCAAAATCTTAGAAAGGCATAACACACCAGAACTCCTAAAAATACTCCAGCTTGTCGTCCATCGTTCAAACTAGAACAAGAAGAGGCACCAAATTCTAAGCAGACTCAACCTCAAACTCAGAGAGATACAGAAAGGTTATAGATATTTTTCCCGCCAGATACTCCCAGATCCTGAGCAAATTAATTCCTAATTACTATATGCTATCGTCTATTATGATAATTATCTTATCAAATTACAAAAGTTAACGTAATCTAAGCGAATCCACCCTCAATCATCCCCATGAGATTAAAAAGTTGAAAATCAAAGTATTAGGTCTTTTGTTATCATATTCTGGAGCTTATCGGTACCGAAGATAATGGTTGGTTTGCTCATGGGACATCCTTTGGATATGGACAGATTTGATAGTAGCTTTCTATATAAATATCAGAAACGATTCTGAAGGATATCAGTTTAGTCCGGAAGAAGCACCAGACTCCAATCGGACTCAACTTCAATTTAGGAGGTTCAGAAATTGAAGATCAAGGGCTTGGTGATTTGTTTATTGAGCATCTCTGATTTTGAACAACACGGACATTTCCAGATATAATACCAGATTCGGTAGTAATTAGATTTCGTCTACAGAAGTCTAACATTGAGGTGTTGGCTTGTTGAGGCTGTGAAATTTAAGAATGTGATAAATATTTTGCTTATCCGATGCCTTTCGCTATTGGATAGACTTCGCCATAAGTAACAATTGTCTACACAACTGTAATACCCACATATGGAACTTAAGATTCTTTGTATCGAAGATCTAGCTATTCCTTTTTTACTTCTGAAGCACCTTTAATCTTGCTTGAACTTGGTCGCAACACATCAAAGTCCTTAGAAATGCACACGCCCTAGTTCTTAACACATTTACTTGCAATCTACCAAGGCTTTTAGATATAGTTGAGATTATAATGTGTTATCACAGTAGAGGTCTGTTGACTGTTGAACTAGCACTTATTGCTTTGGCTAGAGGGGAAGAGAGAGATTATTTTACATATTTCTGGAGGATGTCCAGGTCGGAAGTGTTCGACGAGCAGAAACGGAGTTTTCACTTTTAATACAAAAAACAAATTTTCTTGGTTGTTTATTTACCCTTTTAACACGATGGACTCATTGGCATCTCGAAGGGATATGATCTGCAAAACATTTCTTTTAAACCTAATGAGAAACAAGTTCGACTGCCCATTTTTATTGCAGCGTCTGGCATTTCACGTACCTCGCATTAACTCCAGGACCGACTGCACCTTCAGACTACCCTTCGCTAGGACAAACATCGTTAAGCGGACGCCGATCTTTGTTATAAGTAAACTGGCTAATAAATGCCAGGATTTATTTATATCTTTTAGTGTTCTTTATATTTTTTCTGTACATGTTTTTAGACTATTAGATTATATTCATATTGTAACTTTTGCCCTGTTAATAGGGTGACCTGTTGGGCAAATAAATAGTATTATTATTATTATTATTATTATTATTATTATTATTAATACGTCACGTTAAAACTACAAATCTTTCAATGTACACATATTTCCTCGTTGGTCACATCTGAAAATTTGTCCTCGGGTGGTGCTACGGCGCATAAAAACTTTCCACTCCGGGATTTGTAGCGTCCCCGGAATGGCTCGAGTATTAAAGGACGCGTGACCTAATTAACTTCGTGACCTTTCTTAAACTATTTAGGGGTTGAGTGCTGGCATGATGCGTATTAATTATGGTTGCATTAAAATGCGGTCGTCAATTCGCGTTGCGGGGTTAATTCGGACTGTCGGCTTTCAAGTTGAGAAGTGACGCTGAAATCCTTGGAGAAATACGTTTTTACTTCATATATATGTATGTACTATATATTTATATGTCAAGGTTTTATTTCCACCATTCGGTTGCTGTGGAAATTTATACATGGATTAAATATAGATGGATTAGTATTTTAGAGACCTCTGTAAAAAATGTAATTTCTTGGAGCATTTTTAAGTGACTGTAGTTATTTGGCCTTTAAGGATGTAGTAAAAAATAATTAATTTGATGGAATGATGTGCAAAAGATCAACAATTTTATGTTAGTTTTAACCTGCACCTAGGTTTAGTGAAGTGGTTGGCGCTGTTGATGTATTGTTTGCTCGAAGACAAATGCTGAGGCTGTCCAATTTAAAATAGTTGCTATTATCTAATATCCATGCATGAGTGATCACGTTTGCTCCGACCTAAAAAACCCCACGGATGTTCTTTGGATAAACGATCATAATTGATCATTAAGGATTCATTACCTGCAATATCTGGCTTCGATAGTTCTTTTGGTGTGCAAAGGCAAAAGTCTAAAGGTGAATTGCAAATTGAATTTTTGAATTGCTCAAAGCCTGGACAGCCATTTGCCACTGATTTCGTTAAAATATTTCTGAAGCAGTTAATTTCTGTTGGTCTTATAAAAGCTCACAGTTGCTGATATTTCCTCCATCCCCAAACGATTACCTTAGAAGGTATTTATTTCAACGAGAGGCATACGTCTTGGAATCAGTACTTTTTGACTTGGCTACATGTTCTTCATCTTTGACATTTCCACAGTTCAAACAAAATAGGTGAAATATGAGAGGGGAGTTGCATAGTATACGTCATCTTATTAACACTTGAGATAGCTTCCTTCTAGCACCAAGTTTTGTGCTCGATTCTCAACATTATCAGAAACGAATCATATATCTTGCTTGATAAGCGTATTCAATTCGGGATCAGGGTGGGCTCACAAAAATCAAAACGAACATAAAGGGCTGGATGATGTATATCCTCCGCCACCGTTGGATTTAAATCATGAGTGACAGTAATATCGCAATTAAGGTTGCTGAAGATTAAATGAAGTAGTCTTCCTTTTGCATTGTAGACGTTATTGTACTGAAGCAAATTAAGGATGGAGATGAAGTTAAGTACAGCAAGGCACTTTCTATCATTAGCATTAGGAGAATTGAATGTTGGACAATTGAAATCACCTAGTATGAGAACTTTCTTCCCTAATAGTTGGAATGCCAGTGCATCAAAGAAGATTTCATAATATTCATTTGAGATATTCGGGGAACATAAATGTTCACGACAGTAAAAGTTTGCGAAGCGTGTGTACATCGAAAATATGTACAATCAATGAGTGACACTAAAGCTGAAATATTAGGCAAATTTATAGGCACAGTAATAACTGAGTCGACTACAGCAGTAAGCACTCCACCACCCGTAGAGCGACCAACGTCAGCAAAGTTTCTATCAGTTCTAAAAATTGAGTAAGTTCTGGGAAGAATCTCTGAATCATTTACATCACTAGAAAGCCATGTTTCGGTAAAAAGATAATCTCAGCATCAATTATGTTAGCCACCGCACGAACGCTATCAAGTTTTGATCTTATTCCGCGCACATTCTGGTAAATCAGCCGAAGAGAAGAATTACATCTGTTGGACTTATTTAGTTTTCCGAGGAATGAGTCTTTACGATAGTAGGAATATTGTTAACATATTTTAGAGCAAGATGTGTTTCCCCGGCATTTCTGCGTTCAATAAGTTGCCGCTTAACTGTTTTATAGAACTGTAATTGCGCAGGGGTTTTATCTCTTGAGATAATTACACTACTGAAATTAGTATTTGCTTTTAATTTTTTACAATTACGAAGAAGGTGAGTCACTTCCTCTGCATTTGGAAGCGTCACTTTAACGGGCCTCCTCTGTTCCTTCGATGGATCGAATTTACCCAATCTTGTTGGCCTAGCCGTTTCCAAATTCACATTCAACTGTGAACAAATCGCTTTAACCGTCTTCAGAAGCGACTTGGTTCGACCTCTTCACAGTTGCATCCTCAGGTAAGTTAAATATAATTACATTATTTCTCCTGTTGCAATTATCTGAATCTTATTCAGATTTTTAAGTAGTCAGACGGGAAAAACAGGGGCTAATCTCTGTGGTGTAAATGCGGTATTTAATTTTTTTCAAATTCAGGAATAAGACATCTTGTTTTCGTCGATAACATTAATTCCCAAGGAAGAAAAAGGAAAAACCATAAGGTTATCGTTAAGAAGCATTAAGAATATTACTTTAGGAGGTTGGCTTCCAAATACAAAGCAACTTATTTATTACTACCTGGCTGCAGAATTTCGTCTATATTTCACGACGAACAAAACCAAAAAACAAAAAGAATTTCCATCCATTTCCTTGCTTGGATCACGTGCCTCTTTTAATTTTGGCAGACGCAGACGTCGACTATGCACCCTATTCTTCGAGTAGGACGAAAGTTGGAAAGCAGCTGTCGTTGCTGCTGCAATTATTAATAGAAACAAGTCGGTTTGAAAGAAAACAGAAGACCAAAGCGCCCACACAAAAACTTATTCGCGTAGATGCATCAGCGTAGCTATACGCGCGCGAATATGCTTTTCAAATAAGACAGTGGCGTGCGGCGGCGGTCGCGGTAATGTAACTGGCCCTAGCTGCCGTGTAACTGCAGCAGCAGCAAGCCAGCAAGTCAGCGAGCGTTTGCTTAGCATTGTTCGGCGTATAGAAGTGGGTCCTCCAGCAGACGAGCTTCTCGCGTCCTCGAGTGGAACGGGAAGAATACTAAAGACGAGTCGAAGGGGGAAGGACCCTTTTATAAATCGCGCGACGGATGAAAGGGATTGCGATGTTACGTGAAACCTGGAAGCTCTTTGGTTGTACGCTAACACCTATGTGTATACCGGGTAGCTCAAAATTTGAAGCATGTTGGATGATTGAGGTATAAGTAGCGGGAAAAAATGTTGAAAGAACTTACTTAAAGTTTTAAACAAATTAGCATAAACTTCTGGTAGGTTTTACCATACGCAACTATTAGATGTTAATGCATTGCTATCCATACTGCTTGCTTCTTCAGGAATAACGAAACTAATTTTAATAAATTTATGAAAAACAAAATAGGACGAGCGTATAAGTGCATATGTTTTAGAGTCCCTTCTCATTTTTATATCTGATTTGAATCCGGTGCTTTGAAGGATTTAAGGCCAAAAGATGAAGGTATAATTTTTTGTTGCTTAAAGATACATTATTCATTTAATATAGAACATATAGGTGTTCCATAACGAAAAGGACTGCTCCGATATGATAAATTCCAAACGAATTTTGGGGGAGACGTATATTGGTGAGTTATGCGAATAACTTTTTTAACAACTTCATAATATTTTGCCCACGATTTTCGAGTCACCCGGTATACACAGCCGGTATCTACACGAAAAGTTCGTGTAAACAAATATCCCGCCTTTACGATTTCTATCTTCACCTTCTCGTCCTCGTAGATCCACTTTTCAATTTTATCGAAGGCAGCTACTACCCTACTCTGTACATCTCTCATTTTCCCCCTTTAGACAAGAAAGCGATTCTCGTACGTTAGTTCTCGTCCGCCCCCTTTCCGGATGAAATATGTGAGAGCTCCATTTTACGCTATCCGACGAGCGTACCTTTCCCCTTCTTCTGCCCACCTTCTCTTTATCATTTTCCTCTGATCTATACTTTTTCCGCGTTTGCTTCTCGTACAATTGCTTCCGTTTTCAGATATTTTCTCCCCGTTTTACAGGAAACCCCTACGTCCTTCGCCCTCGAGAGGAATTTGTGAGGCGAAATATGTTTTTCCTACCCAATCCTGATAGGAGATATTCGCGTAAAATCGAGCAAATTTGTGTCGGTATTATGTGAAGAAGTTGGAGAAAAAAGGAAGTTATGACTTTCGACATCCGAACCAGAGGATATTTGGGTGGTTTATTATTGTTAACGTCGAGGTCATCTAGTTTCCGTTTTACCCTTACCTAATTGTCACGCTCTTAAAAGAAATATACTCGTCTAACAGCAAAATCGATTGAAGAGACCTTACAGAAAAGTATTAACCATTTTATTAAAAGCAGTGCTTCTAAGTTATCCACTTTTCTTCCTCATCGTTTTTCCCTTAAGAGGATGCTATTTTAACTTCAGCATCAACATGCGTTCCCCTTGAGAGAAAAGGACGTGGAAGAGGAGAAGCGAAAACAAACCCAATTACAACAACGAAATTTTTACTGTAAACCCAGCAGCTAATAGAGTTAACGAGAACATCTGCCCGCGTGTAATACCAAGAATTTTGTTTGGCCAAGTGTATAAACTTTACGTATCTGCTAGCTATGTTTTGTATGGCCGCCACAAAGGAATATTAGATACGCGAAACCTATGCAGGTAGGTAAATATAGCGGCGTAGCGCCGTACGTTAAATATACATAATTATACAGACGTACACGTTCGCGTTTAGTCGGGCTAATCTACTTGTGTGTATGTAAACTGCAACGAAATTAATTCGCCGCTCCCGGCTACGTACACGTCTATATATATCACTCAAGTGTGATAATAAAATGGTGTAAAATGCGGATGCGGTAATGGGGCGGTGAAAGGATTATCCGTCGGGTTTGAACTTTACTCTAACGAGGTGCGGGTTTATGATAATTCGTAGCTAAAGCTCAGAAATCTTCAGCGTTCTGTGAAGATTTCCACGATGTACAAATTAGGCGAATTTAGTTTATTCAAACGTTTTTAAGAAAACTTAGTGCCTTTGTCATTAAAAGGTAAGCAGCGATATGCGTTGTGGACTGGACTTCACGTTTGCAAAGATGATATAGTAGAAGGGAAAGGAAAGCTTTCGACACCATCTGCCTACCCCCGAAGATTGATCAAAGGTGGAACGAGAGATACGAAGATATTTAAGGTTGTAAGGTGCTCTCTTTCAAGATCGGTTAAACTTAAAATTTTTTTATTGGTTCCAAAACTATTTTGAAAATTGTATATCTGACCTTTAAAATTAATGTGTGTAACGATAAAATATTAGTTCGTTTAGAATGTTAAGAGCTTTTACAGCATTAAATTTTTCTTTCAATAATAAGGGAAGAACCAGTAAGTTCCAAGGCTCGACATTTTGCATACCGTCTATTTGTTATTATAGCTACGACTTATCGACGAGCTTTTTGTAAATTTCTTGTTTGTTGTTGAACTTAACCTCAATTAAGGAATACAAAAATGACCCTAAATGGACCGTCTTTTTTGGACTTCAAGCAACCAACGATAACAAAGAAATATACAAAAATGCGCTTTGACAAGTCTTAACTACCGTATCGAATATGTGGTATCCAAAATTTCAAGATTGCAAACCAGCTGGTTCTTCACTTCATATTGACAAAAGATTAGACCTGCCGGAGCTCTTAAAATTGTCAACAGTTAGTATTTTATCGTTTGGCATATATCTTTTAGAGCTAAAATATACAACTTTCGAAATAGTCTTCGAACCGACCAAAAACAAAAAAATCTTGAAAATATGCAGCTTACAGTCTTAAGACCAAGGTGATTTGGACAGACAATTACATATGGGTAATTTTTGAGACCAAGGAAAAATTAAATTTTCACTAAGGGAAACCGGACAAAATTCATTCGCCAGTTGAAATCTTCCTCGGCTATTCATAAACGTTTCCATTGCGCATAATTGTTTGGAGAACACGAAAGCACTGTCGAAATTCGTTCACGACCAATAATAAGCAGAGCGTTTCTGAATTGCCTAAACTCAGATGTTTCGAGGCCAATATTTCAAAAACCAAACCAACCAAAGTGTCCCCACTATATGGTGGCTTAGTTGAAATTTTTGTACACTTTGCAAAATGCACTTCCAACCAGAGGGATAGAAGTGGAGTTGTGTAAAATTTAATTGTGGAGATCTGTAATATACTGAAGTCCCAAATTTGGATGAAATCCAACTTTCTTGACTAAAATTCTTTCCTAGATAATTAGTTAGGGTTATCTAAGCTAGACGAGAGTTTGAAATTAATGGATTTTCTTGAAAATTTGTCAGCAGAATTTCCTTCCAACACTTCCTACATTCGAAAAACTTTCTAAAAATTGGACGGTTACGTAAAATTATCGAAAATTATGCTATCGAAATTCATCTACGATCACAAAGAAATCTAGCATACCATCCGGTCGTAATACAGTTCTTCGTTTGCTGATGTTTCAAGCTCGATATTACGGGTTTCAGGAACTTTGAACGCCGTTTGATTGGTCGTAATCCATCTCCATATATTTCTTCTTATTTCAGGTCTTCGTTCTCCAAACCACAAGTTCACACTCTTCTAGTGTTCGAACAACAACTTCCGGGAACCGATTCTCTACGCAATCCGCAAATCTTAACATACACATATCACTGGCCAACCATTAGATGCTCTGTAACATCACAGTTACACTTTTCGGACCCCAACCCCTCTATAAACTGATGCGTGTTCATCTCATTGAATTTTCTGCTGATTTGTTCCAACACAATACTAAAGCTTGCTCATAATGGTCGGCCAAATGGGGTTTCATCTACTATTTGAAAGGAATCCAGCAGAAGGTTTTCATCTGGCCGAAATTCAGGTCTTCGTTTGCGCACGTTTTCAGCACGACATTACGAGTTTCAGGAATTTTGATCACCGTTTGAGTGATTGTGATCCATCTGATTTATTTGTGCTTGCTTCAGGTCTTCGTTCCCCAAACCGCCAGTTCACAATTGTCTCGTATAACAACAACCACTTCCGGGAATCAATATTAAGCGGAATTGGTAAATCTTTAATGAAAATAAATATATTGCTGGCCAACTATTAGATGCTCTACAATACTCTAGTTACACTTTTCGGGCTCCAATGCCTGTATAAACTGATACGTGTTCACCTCATTGAATTTTCTGGTGATTTGTTCCAACACAATACTAACGTTTGCTCATAATGGTCGGGCAAATGGGGTTTCATCTACTATTTGAAAGAAATCCAGCAGGTTTTCACATGGCCGAAATTCAGGTCTTCGTTTGAGCACGTTTTCAGCTCGACATTACGAGTTTCAGGAGTTTTGACCACCG
Source organism: Chrysina gloriosa (assembly GCA_038088585.1). NCBI lineage: Eukaryota > Metazoa > Arthropoda > Insecta > Coleoptera > Scarabaeidae > Chrysina > Chrysina gloriosa. The sequence goes on along the minus strand of CM076093.1, from coordinate 18,541,406 downwards.
TTTGTGATTGTGTTGAGTGATTGTGTTCTATCCAATCTATTGGTCTTCGGTCCCCAAGCTACTAGTTCAGAATCGTCTTGCACATGAAGAATCACTTACGGAATCAATCTTTTACGTAATCCGTAAATCGTTATAAAAGTATTCGTGCGCACTTCATTGCATTCCTTGATTTGTTCAAAAACAATACTAAGGTTTGCCTGTAAGGGTCTAGTAGACCCGTATCTGAAATAAATTTGATCTATAGATATTGATATATTAGTAGTACGCAATGCTTTTGTCAAAAGCATGTACCATACTAAACGTTTGCACCAGATTTATACTTTAATACTACTTTATGTGGAAGGAAATTTAGAATTTCTGTTAATATTTGTACACCACGTTTAGGTGGCCTGGGTGTAGATACCAGACTAAATTTGTATCACACTGGTGAAAAGCTGATGCTTCTGCGTGATTTACCATCGATGATGTTTGAAATCTTCCTAGATCATCATTCAGTATCAGTTTTACCAAATACTAATTGTAAAATGATTTACGTTAATCTCTGAAACGATCAATACCCTTCAAAGTTGTTCAATTTTTTCTTTCGATTATTGCTTGTACTTTCGCGTTACACATACAAATTTCAGGATTCAAAGTTCACAGATTTTGTTGTGAAGGTGTACGATCATGTAAAATTGTCCGTAGTGTATGAAGGTCAGCTTGAAACTGTCGATTTTAAGGAAAATCGGTGGGGTATCAAAAGTTAGCCGCTCGTTTAGTGATACTCTTAGCCCGTTATTTCGTAGACCTAGCAAGTCGAGAGGAATGCAGGTACCATACATATAATGAATTCAAGTCGTCGAGATTTTTAACAGACAGTGCGTTCTACTAAAATCGAGCAAACTATTTTTTTTTGCATAGCAAAAATTGTCTTGATATATAATGATCATATAATGATCATAATTTTATTATGGTCTTTAGCACACACGTCATGTACAAAATCTATCTAAACCGTCACTATTCCCAAAGAAACGATCGAGAAGAAGTTCAGGTTTTCTTTGACCGAGCAGTGAACTCCCACTTAAACAATGAGAAAGAAAATCTTCAGCATTCTCCATCCACATACATACATTGTACATAAAACCATTACTACCTCATTGAAATACGTTCGTACGGGCCCTCCGTTTCATTCTATACTTCCACACGTACACGCACACACAAACACACAGTCGGTACACGGTAACGGAATTAAATTGCAACATTGTGAGGAAATGATTAGTCTGCAATTCTATTCTGCACGCAATCAAAGCAGATGGTATAAAACAATGGAGAACCGACCGACAATTGAGGAAACGACCGCCGGTGAGAGAGAGAGAGACACGCAGCGTCGGGGCGTGTGCTATCTCAGATCTGAGGCACCGAAGCGCTCCGCGTATCCCTGCGGGAGTAAGGTTATTCTAACTCGAAACCGTGTCGAGGACTCCTATATTTACGAACATACACACCGCACTTACACATACGTACCAAACGTGCTTAAATTCCCCGGTCGGATGTGTAGGTAGGTACGTACAGGGCAAAAGCGTACGAATATCAGTGGCATAAATAATGTTTCCCGAGCGCATATGGATATTCCATTTATAAACGGGGAGTTATTGTGGTACGCCTGTGTGTATTATCTACATCTATTTATAGCGCTTATGATCTAGGATGTAATTGTGTTGAGTGCAATACACATATTGATACTAAGGAGAATCACTATTCCGGAAACTTTACTTTGGAGATAGGATATCAACGAGGAAGGCGTTATGCACTGGCGTTCCACAAGGATGCATCTTGAACCCATACCATTAGATAGTAATAAACTTCAACAACCTTCGAGAAAACTTATCGTTAAACCATTCTATATGGGATGAGACCATGACGCTGTATCACAACAGCAACTCCTTAACACCAATTATTTTATTACACATCGAGACTAGCATCTTCAAATAGTAGTATTTACCTTATTCGGTTTCAAAATGCTACCCATGATTGCTAACAAAATAAGTTAACAGAACACTTTAAAGTTGTTAAAGCAGAAAGGATATTCCTCATTGTAGTTTTGAGCTCAATTTTGTGAAAATTAACAGAACTAGAGGGATTAGAGTGGAGTTACGTGGAACTTAGGCATTGAGATCTCTTACATATTGAAGCCTTACCAACTCTGCTTGCCAACTGTCTTGACTGAAATTCTTTCCTAGAAAATCTATATGTATAATTTCCTTATTTGTGTGTTTTTCTTTTTGTCTATCCAGAGCTTTTTGAAGCCCACTGATGGGGCGAAAAGCTGAAAATTGGCATGCATATAGTCAAATGCCTAGGCCAAATCCTAACGTAGCCGGCTTTTTGGCCTGTGGGCTGGGAATTAAGACGAAAAAGGAGCGTGGCAAAATTTTTGAACATTTTAGCTTATATTAAAGCCCCCTAATGACATAGGAAGCTGAAAATCGCCTAGCATATAGTCCTAACAATCCTTATTTGTGTGTTCCTCTTTGGGATTATAAAATTCGCCTATTTGGAAAAAAAAAGCTTGATTTTGTAAATAAATTTTTGCTTTTTCTCTGCCAAGCAGATTTCCTCTTTCTTCCTGCCTGGCTGGGACAGGGTTAACAGCTAGTTAATGATAGTTATCAAAAACAGGTGAGTGGTTGAACTTGGGATTTACTTGAAAATTTGTAACGTTACATAGAATTGTCTGTAGAATACGATGGTCTTGTCGAAATTCACCTGCGAGACAATAAAGGTCAACAGAACTTCCTTCCAAGTCGCCAAAATTCGCGATACTCAAAGAATTGGCGGGGATAGAGGCCTACAATAGGGCTGAAATAAATTCTACGCATTGGGATTTATAATATACTGAGATGTTTAGCCAAATTGAATAAAATCCAATTCTCTTGATGGAATTTCCTCTGTACTTGATAAATATTCTCAAAACTTTTGTGCCTCTAATTGTCGAAAATTACGTTATCGAAATTCATCTACGAAATTTAACAGGTTTCCATCTGGTCGAAATTCAGGTTTCTTGTGTGCTAATGTTCTAAGCTCGATATTACGAGTTTCAGGAGTTTTGACCACCGGCACCAGTTGATTGGTTGTGATCCATCTCATATATTTGTTCTTATTACAGGTCTTCGTTCCCCAAACCACCAATTCACAATCGTCTCGCATAAGAACAATTACTTCCGGGAACCAATCTTTAACGCAATCCGTACATTTTTGATGAAAATAAATATATTGTTGGTAGATAATTAGATGCACTACAATACCCCAGTTCTCGAACTCCAACCCCTTCATAGACTGATGCGTGTTCACTTCATTGCACTTTCTTGTGATTTGTTCAACACAATACTAACGTTTGCGTATAATAGTCGGACAAATGAGGTTACACTGTATGACTTTACCAGATATGAGCTCTTTATAGATTTTAAAGCAACTTATGACTTGGTGAACAAGAGCAAGTTGACTCAAATACCAAAGGAATTTGTGTTGCCGGAAAAATTGATTAAGCTGATAGCTAGAAAAGACTGTCTGTTCACTTAAGGGTAATGGGAAATTAACGGAGTATTTTGAAGTTGAAAGAGAATTGAGATAAGAGGATCCAATGTTCACGGTACTATTCAACTTTGTTCTGGAAAAAGTAATCGGAGATAGTAAAATTAATACAAACGGAAACCTATGGTATGGGAGCAATCAGTACGTTGTTTATTCTGATGATGTGGTCCTGCTAACCAGAAGTAGAAAAGAATTGGAGCGTATTACTAGAAATTTAATAATATCGGGCGAAAAAAGGGGGCTACGGATCAATACAGAAAAAAGTAAATATATGGAGATCAAAAAAACAACTAAGGTGGAAAGGGGACTAAGATTCAAAGTACAGGTAGGACGGCATACTATTATCTTTGAAGAAGTGGAAAGTTATATGCATTTGGGAATAGCAATAAAAAGAAATCCCATGAAGGGGCGGAAATTAATATGAGAATAACTAAAAGTAGTACATTTGCAGGAGTTCTAGTCCAAATTTTCAGGTCAAACGAGAGAAACCAAAACAAGAATATACCAGACCGACTTACGTCCAATTCTTACTTATAGTTGTGAAGGATGGGCGACGAATAAAAGAAACCAGAACAAATTAGAATTATAACAGCGGAAAATTCTACAAAGGTTTGGGGATAACGCCCTGCTTGGGTTGAACAGAATTTCAAGCACATTTCTACTTTTTAAAAATCAATCCCATTATGCCTGTTGTTAAAATAAAGTGCCGTTTCGGCCAATAATACCACAGACTGTTATTGAAAAAGTTGTTTGGAATATTAGACTATGATTCTGTGCAAATTTTCACAAATATCGGATCACTTTGACTAAGTAAGTCTGCATTTCTTTTGTATTCTTGCATTGTAATTGCAGAAAAACGAGTATTCTGTATAAATTGTCAATAAAAAATGGATGTGAGCTTTTTCCTTTTCTTTTGAATAAAATGCTGTATCAGTATTTCGTTAGATATAAGTTTCTAACAAAATACTTTATTTAAAAAAAGAAAATAATAGGTAAATTATTCCTTTAACAACTTACACAAAATGCTTGTTTAAAAAGAAATTAATGTAAGTTTTTGATAAAGCATTTAATTCAAAAGAAAAAGACAAAAGCTCATATCAATTTTTTTGTTATATTTTTTTGTGAAAACAAGAATTCTGCATAAGTTGTCAGAAAAAATTATAAAATCTAAGTTGCCCAAAAAAGTATTTTATACAAAAAATAGAAAATAGCACAATTTTCGTTTTGACAGCTTATACAGAATAGTTGTTTTTTCTGTGTTACAATGCAAGAATACAAAACAAATACTGATTTAGTCAGTGATCCGATATTTGTGAAATTTTATAAAAAGTTATAATCTCATATTTTGCCGCATTATTGACCGAAATGGCACTTTACGTCAACAGACAATGTTCTTCTCTCAATTGTCATGACGGTCTCAATTTTAAAAAACAAAGAATGTGCTTCCAATTCTTTTCAGACCAAGCCGGTGGCATCCCAAAACATTGAAAGAGATTCTAAACTATTCGACGACAAATCAAAGTCGATACATTTTGCTCCAAATTAATGTCATTGCATAAAATTGTCTATAAAGCAGGATGATGTAATTTAAATTTAGCTTGGACTTGAAACAAGGCCGAGAATGTTCCCAATTTTAGAGCATTGTTTGCTGAGCTTCCAAAATCTAACTGAAGATCTGCAACACATTCACGTTTCAACGTGATGGCCTAAAACCATTTCCATTTGGTAAAAACTCTCCCTAAACGAAGATGATTGAAATTTGACGTAAGTCCCAAGTTGAAGAATTTTGTTGAAAGTTGGTGTAATTAAGCCGTTTTTCTGTGGAATTTTCTTGAAATTCAGAAAAATTTGATAGGGTAAGTCGGCCTAATTTAGGGTAGTCATGTTTCTCGAGTCCAAGGGATGCTACCACGCTACGGTGTGTCCAGACGATTTTTCCGTGGGAAAACTATTTCATCTTTCCCAAAAGGTACGTGCTGTTTTATGTTTTGCCACTTCTATTTGATAAGCATCTACTGTACTAAAGCGGAGCTTTGATTCCCATTCATTTGCTTTGTTACAAACAAAAAAAATACAGGTTACACCTTAACACGCGGCGAGTCCTAATTCGGGGTAGTGGTTGATTCCTAAATATGTACAACTTATCCCGTTTTATTTTATTTTAGTTGTCATTCAGAAAGAAATGGGATCCTGGGAGAATCAAAGCGGCATCGGTAGTTAACTCTGTGAAGAATAAAGAAATGGGATATAACAAAGCTGCTAAGAGTTTTAATGACAAAACAACTTTGGAATTCAAATATGTATTAAAATTCTGTTGGTAAATCAATAATTAAAGTGTGTCTATTTTGACTTATTTTACGTAATATTTTGTTTATTTGAGGCACTATCCCGAATTAGGCTTACCTGTTCCTAAATTCGGGCGTATGTCACCTTCTGGTTTTCAATTTATACCGGTATGACATTTGAATTTTTGGATTTTTTAAAGTTAGTGTATGTACATAAGGATTCACTCTATATATATGTTGGTTTTACGGCCCAAGAAAGTATACAATAGAAAAGTGATGGCCACACAAAGAAAACCACCCCAAATTAGGGCGACTTTGCTTGTAGCTATCTCGATATTTGTAGCTATCTCAATATTTTCGGCATAGCAGTATCGCCGGCAAGTTCTGAACTATTTTCTTCGTTAAGTTCATACTCGCGCAAAGTCACTTTACAACTTCGAAACACTATCGCATTCCCTAGACCTTCGCATATACGATATGCACATAACCCCATATTTTATGCTAATGCACGAGCATTCGCATACTCTGGAAACGGTACGCGCAAACGTTTCACTTAGGGAGGGTATTCGAAACCTCCCCGGTCAGCGCTTTATTTATTTTATTCGCGGCGTTCGGTGTATCGCGGAGGTCGGATACACTGCATCTAGGAAAGCTACGGAATATAACACCTCCTGGGACGTCTCCGACGCTACCGTCGTCGTCACCGTATTATAAAATATCCTATAACAATATATCGTTGAGAAAGCTTCCCTCCGCTGTGCGCTTTCATTAATTCCGGGACAATGGCGACTGCTGAGCCGACTATTAGATGGAGTATTCGATAATTTTTAGCCAGAAACCGGGAAATATTTCCGGTTGGGTCCGAAAGAATGAGAATGAATTGGGTATTTTTCGTAAAAAATGTTATCCTTCTTCTTTAGAGGTCGAGGATATTTTTATTTGATATATTTATAATTAAAATCCTGATATATCTTTAGGCGAAGCAGTTGTAGATCGTACAATCTTTTTGAATACGACGATTCATCGAAAATGCCAAAAATATATATTAATTACTGCTATAATACGTCATCGGTATAACGGGTATGGGGCAAACTGAATCGCATAAAACATATTTTCCGGCCGAAGTTCCGGAATTATCCGTACCGGAGCGGCGGGTGTTCGATACGCCATCGGCGCTCTGATGAATGGTAGCAATGGAGAAGCCCGAATCCGGCTATCGTTTATCGTTACCATCTCTCCTGCGATACGGGAGCGCGGAGAAGGTGACAATAACGGAAAAGGTGCACGGCGGATGCCGATGATGTATTGAAATTGGCGTTTTAATTTGATCCGTTCTGCGTTAGTGGAATACAATTTCAGCTCGATTCTACATTGAAAATCGCTTCGCGAACGGAGTAATTGTTTTAGCGTTGATTAATAAGATCTAAATTTGCATTTTATATAAAAAGAGGAACAAAGCGCGAGGAATTGGACTAAAATTTGACATCGATAATGCTTTGCGTGGCGACCAAAATCCCCAAAACGGGGGAAGACGATCAACCCCAAGAAAAAGAGTGAAATTGGGAGATGTAAATGGCGACGACAAAACACTTCAGCGTTTATAATAATAATAATGATAATCATAATTAGAGCCCGGATTATATGGAAAATGCATATTTTAGGTTAAAAGGTATATCAACAAAATTTTGAGCTTTCTGGAGAAATCTATTGGTTTCAAATTAAAATAAGCTAATTAAAAATGCATATAATGCATATTTTTCGACTTTAATGCATTTTTTATCGAATGCTGCATATTTGCGCATATTTAACTTAAATCACAATTTTTCTTCAATATGAAATTTTATTAACATTAAAAATTATTGAAAATTGAAAATTGTGCGAAAACTACTTCAAGTTCCAAAGCATTACACCCGAACAAAGTGAAAAAGCTCGACTCTGGCAATGGCTCTCAAAGTCGCCTTTTGACTCATTTAAGAATAGTCAGGAAAAGACGGCCCAGCAAGAATTTTGCATGAACTTGTGCGAGGCCTTTGTTAGCGCCAATATTCCACTAGCAAAATTAGGAAACACGAAGTTAAAAAGTTTTCTTGCAAAATTCTCTCAAAAACAAGTTCTCGATTAAATTACTTTAAGGAAGAATTACGTTGACCAAATATACACCGAAATATGTGTTGAGATCCGCACATGGATAGGTAAAGGACTAGGATTTATTTTGAGGTGGATGAAACTACAGATTTTTGTGGTCGATATATTGTCAATTTGTTAATTGGTTGTTTGAATGTCGAAAGCGATAGAAAATGATATTTAATAAGTTGTAAATAATAATAAAGAAAACCAATAATTGGCTCGATTTATTTGTGATGGATTAACATTTTTTTCTTCGTAATCCAATACTACAGGAAAAAATAATGTTAATGTTGTCTGATGCTGCCCCTTATATGTGTAAAACCTTAGTTAATCCCGAAATATTTTTGCCTAATTTAATTTACATCACCTGTTTGGCACATGGTATTAACAGAGTTGAATTGAAACAATGTTTCTTTCTCGTAAGTCGTATAACGCAGCATTTTTCAACAGTTAGCTCAATTTTGATTCTTTTACACCAATTATGTAATATATTAAGATTTTCTTGTAGATCGTTAGTATCAGCTACGCTATTTATAGGAGAAAAGATCTTTAGATCATCAGTGTACGCCACCCTAAAGCACGTTAAAGAAGATCATTCACAAATAGTAGGAATGGTAAAGGCCCCAGTTTCAAACCCTGAGGAGCACCAAAGAAAGCGATGAATTCCTTTGAAGTAAATTGATTATAGGAAACAATACTTTCTTTGGATAAATAAGACTTCAGTAAAGTAACTAAAAAAGCATTAAAACCAAAATGATTTAATGTTATAAGTAAAATGTTATGGTCAACTGAATCAAATGCGGGCCCAAAATTTGTATAAATTACGTCCATCTAACCACCAGAATCCAGCCCCGTACAAGTATCCTGAGTTACACAAAGCAAATCGGTAACAGTAGATCTTCCACGCATGAAATCATGTTGACATGTTGAAATTTGTTGACTACCATGGACATAAATATAATTGTATATAATGTGTTCAAAAATTTTGGAGGAATTTGAAAGTATTGATATGGGCCTGTAGTTGCTTAAATTAGAATTATCACCTTTTTAAATATGGGAATAATTCTGGCAAACTTCCAACGTAGAGGAGTCCTTAATTAGAAATGAAGGAATTTGGTTATCACCTGCGGTTGAAGTAGATTTAAGCTGCATTATACTACACAAAATATTATTATCCGATACAGAACAGACCAAAGGAATTGTAGCGCAAGCCTACCTCCGGTAAGTACTGATCGCTGTTCGGCGGTCCGAAAAACATTTGCAAATCCATTAACAATTTCACCAGGGTTATCAAAGACCCTATTGACGTTATCATAACTAAAGGTAATCTAGCAGTGCGTTATCTAAGATGTACATAACTGCAAACAATTTTTGTAACTCTCATCAGTCAAGGTTTTAGTTGAATATCTAAGCCTACCAAACTCAAGATAGAAACATTACTGTCCAGTAGACTTCCATTTACAGTGATAGAATCCCTTGAGTTTAAGGAAATTAATAATTTTACCAGTAAACCAGGGAGGAAACGAAATAAGTTCAGTGTTTTCCGGGATATATGTGGCCGAGCGATCTTGCTAAGTTAAGATATGCACATCGTTACGCGAGTTATTAGAAGAAGTCATTCCATGACGTCCAATTTAAGGAAATTATTGATAAGTGGAATGAGAGTGAGGATAAATTTAGTGACCTTTAGAATGATAATGGTATCAACGATCCTAATGGCGTCCCATCTTCTGATGAAGGGCAAGTTACTACAGTGCCTAGAACTTTAGTCATGGAAAATTTGATAATGTAGCAACGTAAGGATTTATCTACATCTTCTTCTTTCTCTGTGCGAATATCATCAATGAATATATATACCAACAACAGAACATATGGCGTCAACTCACGTAAAACCGGCTCAGAAAAATAAACTACCCGAGTAAATACAATCTATCATTACGTAGTCGTAACACTTTCGCCACAAACACGAACTCGAATAATCGAAAAGCAAACACATCGCCCCTTTTCCTGTTCCTTTTCCCTTTTCCACGCCGACAATTAAAACTTCTCCCTCATCCTTAATCGGAAGACAAAGAAGTGCGAATTTCGAGATAATTTCCCGAAGAAATACCGATCTTTACTTTCCGCAGATCCGGAAAAGCATTATCTCCGCACCGAAGCGTTGTCGGCGAGACGAAGGAAGGTGGCGAGGGAGTCTTGAGAGGAGCAAAAAGACGACAACTATACGATCGTGCCTTTGAAATCCTACGGGATCTCCGTAGTCGGGAGATATCGCGGTTCGATTCCGAGATAACTGAAGCGGACGAACGGCGTACTACCAACTGCATCGCTTGTCGCGAAGACGAGATGTATGTATGTATGTATGTGAGTATAGTTAGGAGATAGTGAGAGACGAAAAAGTGCCGGCGTGTTCTTGTGACATCATCTGACAAATATGCATAATTTTCGAACCAGCTTTGAGGGAAGCATACGCGAAGCTTTTATTGTTTCGTTTTTCTTTGGGTACTTGTTCCGTTGCGTTTACCTGCTTCAATCCTCCGCAAGTAAAGTCATCAGTTACGGAAGTGTAAGCTTTAAGTGATTCACTGGGGAGAACAAATATTATAAAATTACTTCCTATTTTAAGCGAGATTATCTCTGGGGACAAGATGCAGAACAACGATGAGACGTTCCTCTTGAAAAATTTACATACCGAATTCCACCTATTCGTGTCTCCTCCTTTCCCTCTATACGCGATCTCACGCATATGATTTTCCACGGTTCGCGTCACGTCTAACGCAATTATGCTAACAGCAGGAGCGCTCTTGCCAATATCACGGGTCGAAATTCCTATCAGTTGGATTTGAATACAACGCCGCCGGGATAAAACGGCTGCGGAAGCGGAAGAACAGGATAAATTATGTCTCGAAATGGAATTCGGTTATTGCATGACTTGTATGTCGGATTAGGACTAGCAGATTTGACGTAGTGTTCTTATAAAGAAGAATGACGTAAATCTAATCATTTCGATTAGATAGTCCGCGATATGCATACATAGCCGTATACACAAATCTCAAGATGTTAAACTTCAAAGACATCAAATCGAAGAAGCCTCGTTTCACAAGATAGCTGCATTTGGAAGAAGTTTGGAGGTAGCTAGTTTTATTTAACGGTAATTAAGTCAATTATTTCTTACGCAGCCTCTACCCCTTTTCGTCTCGCTCTCCTCACCGGAATCCGCCTTCGCATTACTTCAGTGCGGGAGCCGTCTTTATATCACTGTATTTAACCTTCCTATACTCACGTCAAAATGAAAGACGTATACTATACTATATAAGTGGGTCTCACAGACCGTATGCGTGAGTATAGGAAGGTTAACATCCTCTCCTCTCTCTCCTTTGTCACAATTATACGCTGTATGGTTTGATAGGCTCCGTTCCAGTTCTTCTACGATGCAACCAATCCCTCCATCACGTTTCCTGCATCACAGTTCCGTCAGTTCTGGGTCTATACTCATGTCTCGTGTTCTGCCACCTATGGCATGAAATGAGCGTATGCTACGCGTCATCTATTTCCTCGCAGTATGTGCACAAACCTGAGCTGGATCTCCCTTTTAGAATAAGTGCTTTCTGAACTAGTCATGGTCTGTGTCACGTAATAATCTACTTCTTGCTGTGGTCTATTTATCCAGGTTTTAATATCTGGTGTTAGCGTCCATGTGCTCCATTTCTCCATTTTTTCTGCCATTTGATCATGAGCATTGACCTGTCCACATCCTTTAGCATCCCTTCATATTTTTTTCCTTTCTTCGATTAGAAGTTCTGTGTGTGGGTGAGGGGGAGGTGTTATGACTATCACTCTTTCTATCGAGATTGTCCTATACTAGTTGCGCCAAACATATGACTCGTGGGTCAGACGCTGACCCACGCAGGCTTTTTAAATGATCCACTCGTTTATTTTTATAAACTTATTCTTTATATGATAAAAGGGAGAACAGATAGCCAAAACTATTAAAAAACTAAAGTATATATATCTAATGTAGAATTTATAAAAACCATTCCAAGTGGATATTGGCTAGTTGATTTTTGATTGAGAAAAACAATAGTTTTGATGAATTTCCAAATATAGATTAGTTAAATGATTTAATGCTCTTATGCGACATCACTCAGCATTTTAATGAACCGGATAAGAAATTTCATGTAAATGGACAAATTGTTTTAATGATGTTTGAAAATATTAAAAGATTTATGATGAAACTTGACATCAGGATTTGGAAATGAAAACCATGAAATATTTTTCCCAATTACAAAAACATTTCCTAGACACAATAACTTTTGAAGATACGCTTGACATTCAAGAAAATGCAATTAAACATAGTTAATGATTATATAGGAAATAAAACAAGCTTTTGAAGAGAGATTTAATCAATTTAGAAATGTGGAAAATACATTTCCCTTTATTTTATATCCATGCAAAACCGAATTCGAAACAATGGAATTAGCCGAATTTATGTGGCTAGGTATCCATGATTTAGAAATGGAATTCCGAAATAGAAGGAATGTCTGAAAATGGTGCAGATAATAATGATCCCAAAGTAAAAATTGAAAATATTATATTAAACGTGGGGGATTTTTCACCAAATAACTTTATATCAATGAAGAAACTTGTTAATACGAAAGCGATGTTTGGGTCCAGATATTCGTGTGAAAAATTATTTCCTTCAATTAGTTTTGTAAAATCTGCCAATAGGAATGAACTAGGATATGAATTGTCTGCGAAATGCGTTAAACTAATGAATACGGAATATGAACTTAATATTAGGAAACTGAAAATAAACAGCAGATTTCTCATTAAATATACTTCGACTTTATTATACATTAATAAATAATATTTCATATGATATATGTGATTCTCATTTCCCCTTGTTTATTCGAATACTCATTGCTGGGACGACTCCCCACTACGCATGGTGTCACCTGGTGCGCTAATTCATGGTATCACCCCGTTCATATTAATTTCTTGACATCGACCTTTATTTTTTGCTCTTTACTTGCAAAAGTTGTAACTCAGAAAGGAAATGTAAACTTTTTAGAGGATTTTGAAAGTGAGAACAAAAGAAAAAATTGTTTTTATCTATCCTCCCCTCCGCCTTCCCAAGTGACACCCTTGAATTAGTAATCCACGAGCTAGTATTAAAAAAATAATGAACAAAATTTAACCCACTTCTCAAAAAGGTTCGCCATCAGTCTCCTGTACGCATTAGTTGCCCTAATACACACCAACCTTTGAATCCTTATGAGTCTCTTAAGAAGTATTTGGTTGTATAGAACAGGATGCCGCACACTGGCACACAGTATCTGGGAGTGAACGACACCCACTAGAACTCTTCTGCTAGACGTTCTGGATCCCCCAGTATTCGGTATGTATGTAGCCTAAGACTCTGTGAATGAGTGTCCAGAAAAACTGCTTAGGGATCACCGTCATAAATAGTTGCTATGGTAGCGATGCTAAATCTTGTTCCTCTTCATTTATTTTCTCAGCAGAGGTGACACCCAAATGGTGCAGTCAATAAAGACAAATGATCTCACTAAAAATTCCTAGTACTACGTGCTTGGATCCTATGAATATGACCAGGAGTCATGTGCTTAAGACGTTCAACTTCGCAATAATATTTGAAGTGGTAATCTATTATCAACAAGATGTTAAATTGATCTTGCAGCGTCACAGCAATACCGCATCACTACGGTTCAAAAGCATAATATGGAGTTAGTTGTAGTCGGAATGTTTGCCCCAAAATTCGCAATCATCTTCTAAACCAAGATACATGCACTAAATCTCTGTGGTCAGGAATATATCCAAAGTAGACCCTAAAAGGCAACGATGTTTACGTATTCCCAGACAGCCAGACAATTATGGCGAGTAGCGAGAGCAGTAGGGGAGAGCGGGGCTAGTTGGCCGATGGGGCATGTTGGCCGAGTGCACTTTATTTTAATGCATGCATGCTGCATCTGTATTTGTAACGGTAAGTTCTTGCGAAACGTATATTTCAGTGTGTTTATAAGCGTTTTCAACTTGTTGTTTCCAAATTATTCCATTTTTTCACTTTTCGACGTTGGCAAGTAAATCTTTCAAGTTGTAAACTTTTCTACTTGCTTCGATCTGTTTTACCTGAATTACCTGAATTAAAAAAACGATGTGCTGTTTCAAAGAGCAGTTGAAAATATTATATTGGTTTCGAGGGTAACCTGACTTTTAGTATTTGTAAAATGTACATGTTCTCGGGAACAGCGGGTGGAGCATGTTAGCCGAATAAAGCCGTTCATCAACGCGCACTTCAAGACTTCTTTCTGACATTGTTTTGATTCTTCTGATGCTTTTTTGATCACATGATTCTCAACTTAATTATTGATGAAATTTTATGATTTGCTAACTGATTCAAGTAGACAAATGAGAACTTACAAAAGAAAATCCACAAGAGGAAAAACAGACAAGGACTCGATTAACGAAGCTGTAGCAGTTGTTCTTGTCGAAAAAAGGAAAGTTGGATCCGTTGCAGAGAATTTTAATACTCATGTGCGAATATTGTCGAGATATTGTTTAAAATTGAAGATCGCTAACCAAGATACTGACCGGTCTTTGGCTATCTCGAGAGTTGGGTACCAGAAAGCTCGACGAGTGTATATTATTTTTCATAATCCGTTTCTGAAAGTGATTGGTGTTATAATTTCTTTAAACAGATTTTCAATTCTGAACAAGAAACTGTGCTGCGAGACTACTTACTACAAGCATCGGACATCTACTTCAGACTGTCACCTAAAGAAGCTCGAAAACTGGCATTTCAGTGTGGAACAGCAGTTAATGTCGCCTTACCTGCTTCATGGTCAAAAAAACGAAATGGCGGGTAGAGGTTGGTTTACATCTTTTATCAAGAGGAACAGCACGTTGTCAATACGCACCTCAGACGCTACTAGTTTGGCGCGAGCGACGAGTTTCAACCCCACAAATTTCGCGAGATTTTTCGAAAACCTAAAAAGTTCTTGACCGTTGCCATTTTGAAGCAACTGATATTTGGAACATTGACGAGACGGGTGAAACAACAGTCCAAAAGCCTAATCGAATCATCGTCCGTCAAGGAATCAAACAAATTGGAAAAATTACGTCAGCTGAGAGAAAGATTTTGATAATCATAGCGGCGGCAGTATCAGCTTCCGAAAATTCAATTCCTCCATTCTTTGTCTTCGCAAGGGTAAACTTCAAGGACTATTTTATTCGCGATGCTCAAAGAAATGTGGTATATATGCTATTACAATTTTAACCTTTTTAATATAAGGGATTTGCCCTGTAATAGTTTTAAAGCCACACTAGAACGGCTTCTATGAAAAACGTGTTTTATTCTATGGCTGACTTTTTTACTGTGGCATTGTATTGTATTTATTTGACATGTTCCACACATTTTATGTATTATGGAGTAAATAAATAGTATTATTATTATTCTTATTATTAACATCTGCTGCTTTATTTTTCAGACAAAAATCATTTAATGGCACTATAGGCTATTCATACTATGTGGGGAATACAAGAACAGGAAGAACTGGACGTGATGCTTTTGCTCATCCATCTCCTAACATTCTTACCAATCCTTCGCTACTATCACATTGCCCAGATACACTTTTCTTAAGCTCCAGAGCGAAAATGCAGTTTATATATATTTGATCCACTCACGTACATTATACACAAATTAACTAAATTGAACTAAGATAGTTCTCGAACATAAATTATGCATTGTTATTGCTGATTAAGTATGTCACTACGAATGTGCACCGCGCGGCGTGGTAAAGGGCTTTGTTTATTTTCCTGTCCTCTAGGTATATTTGAATTACAAAGCTTGGATAACATTTGGGTGTTTAGAAATTACACGGTGTTGTTAGGGCACTAATCAATGTAACATTCCAATAAAATGGAGAATATTAGAATCGCATCATTAGTCAAGGGATACAAACAAAAATATGAAAAGAAGGAGGGATGGTGGCAGCTGAGGTGGAACAGGCTAGAAAGTCTAAACTCCGCAAAATCTATCCATGTTCTACGAGGCATTTATGTCATTTCTAACTGATTTGTTGCTCTCCAACCGCGACGTCGAAGTCAAACGACTTGTATGCTCATCATCTTTTCTTCCGGAATACCTTATTTCTTTTCCCAGGAAATTCACGTTCCTCCTTCCTTAAAACGAAGAACGTTACAGCATGGGTACAAAATTTCTTTCAGGAACCTCGCCTTTTCTTTGACAGTATCCACTTTCCTTTGAGTAATTCCCCTTAATCATTGTTAATTGTTCGTGAAACGATATCAATTCTTTTCTCGTTACCTCTTCGAGCGATGGAGTCAATTATGTCGCATAATCCTAACGAGTCCCGGAGGATTCCGCAAGATATTTAACATTTAAGCGTACCGCCACCGCATCGCTTGATTCAACAACGGAAATGCCGAGATAATGAGGTATCAAACCGGAATCTAGTCGTTTCGTCTGAGCAAATATATACCTAACGCTCATCGATTCAATTATATTAGGCAGGTGCCGGTCGCTGTCTGCGACTATTGTCGTATCTAATTTCGGCTTACGTAATCCGCCGTTCGTGCTCGGGTAGCTTGTTTTCGAATCGCACCTGTCGAGAGCGTTTACGGCTCCAGATGGCTTACATGAATTGTTCTTGGTCGGTATATGGAGATATGTGCTTAGTAGTGTTTAATACTGCGTGTTATAGTCTGATTCTAACTATAAAGAACAATCCAAATTCGTAATTTTCTTTGCAGTGTTATAAAAGGGAACATATGAATAACACAACTGTTAAACAAATCTGGATTAACGAAGCAATACCACCGGAATTAAATGAAAAAGCGACTATCAACATAGCAAAGAAGAAAACCGTAACAATTAGATATATACAACATTTACAAAAATTTCTAACAAGGGAAGATCCCGAACCGGGAAATTCAAAAAGTTATGAAACTTTGTGAACATACAGATCATATGTAGATATGTATTAAGGTTTTTTTCTGCGGAACAACACTCTGAGTGGGTGAAAAAAATTTTGGAGATGGAAAATTTTGCATTCTGCCGATGCGCATAACTCGCTAACGGTAAGAGATAAAGAACAAGTTTTAAAACAAACATTGTTTGTTTGGATAAGGTTCATCAAGCAGACAAGAAAAATATTTCTGTATTTCTTTCATTAGATTGTTTCTTATCTAAAAGCTGTAACCATGTCAATGCTGGTACATTATTGTAAACTCTAATGCAAACACTACAACTAGAAGTCTGTTATAGAATCGACCAATTTCTATTGCCTATTATTAGTCCCAAAGGTATTTGCCTGTCAAAAAAAAATATTTAAAAGTGTTTATACCTCCTTTTCTTGTTTGTTTAATAAAACATATTCAAGCAATTTTTGTCTTTAATCTCTTTCTCTATCTCTTACTGTTAGCTAGTTATGCGCATCGATAGAATGCAAAATTTTCCATTTCCAAAAATATTTTTACCTATTCGGAGTGTCTTTCCACAGAAAAACAATTGCGTAGTACACATGTTCCCAAAGTTGTATAATTTTTACAACGAACTTCTTCACTAGAGGCAAGGTATGTACCGCGGGAACAATCTAATAAAAATTGACCACTACACTCTGATGATATTTATCTCGTATTTATGTGGAATAACGTTAACACGTTCTCCTATAAATAACTTAACTCTAACCGTCGCCGTCGAAAAAACACGTACAAAAGAAATTAATACCTTAATAAATATGGAGAAGGCGATTAGATCGAAACGAGAAATTTATTCTATCTAACAACGCACTACGTTTTTTTGTCTTTATATTTTCTACGGCGGAGAAGTACAAAAAAATAATTGACGAGGGCTTTAACCGCACCACTTAATCGCATTTTCGCCTCGCGTGCTTAGAACGGTTTGAGAGCAACGTCGCGACGTCGGCCGGACGACGATGTTAGGTCACCCCGTCGAGGGCGATGCTTTGCGAAAATCGCCCTCATTTCACCTGAAACGGAACGCTGAAAGGATCGCGTATCGAAAGCTCTCGATCGAGAGAAGATGTTGTTGACACGGTTTTTGAGTGTTAGTAGAAAATAAACACGAGTTTATTTTGTCGATAGAAACTGCTGATTGGTTTGGGGCCTGAGCAGGGCAAATTTTTAATTAATTTCTAGGGATAATAAATGAATTATTTTGGGGATTCCAGGGATTGGATCGTGTTATAACGATAAATTAATACTACGTAGTACGTTAGAAGCTGATGTGGTGCCTACTGTCGTAAGAGCTTTATTTCACTTTACTGTACTCTACTATGTAGCACTTCACCATACTGCATACTGCAGCTCGGTGAAGTATCAGGAACGTATAGTGCGATGTAATACAGTAAAGTCCGGTAAAAAGAAGAGAACGTCGGTATAAAGGGCTTGTAAATTTGGACTTCCGAGTGTTTCCAGTAATTACATAATATCGTAATTATGTACCGGGCAATTCTCGTACAAAAAATCAACTACTACCCGTGTTTGCTGCGTAAAACAATTTTTTTACAAATCTGAGTCGCTTATTAGCTTGAGATTGGACGAGTGTAATCTTAAAATAAATTTCAGAAAGATGGGAAAATAGTCGCGGAAATTTTGAAAGCACAAAGATAGGAAGAAAATAACCACATTTTAACGCCTCGTCGTGTAGACTACCTCAAATGTGGACTTTCACTACCAGAATCAACGCCTAAACAATTACACGGGCACGGCCGTGTTCTTTTCCGTACTTCACCATAAAGCACTTCACTATACCCCGGTCTACTGTATTACACTTCATTGTACTGTACTGTAGAAATAAAATTATTAATTATTATAAGAAGCATCGATTAAAAGATAGAAAAGCATTGTAAACATTCAGGTACATACATTCAACACTTTCACAGCACATGAATTCCTAATGACCACTGGATGTAAATAACCAAGGATACATGAGCATTAACAATACAGATTTATATAACAACGTTACGCCTTGGATGAAGTGAAGACATGGTGAATAAAATTTTTCGTTTCGTGGACAACGGATAAATAATGTATTGTAGTCCTGGTTTCCGGAAAAATCTAGAAAAAGTTTGTTTGGTTGACGACGAAAAAATTTGATAAGGTAGATAAGTCAACAAAAAAGTTTAAAATATATTTTGGACCAAAATGGTTTTAAGGGAAGTACCAGAGAATAAAAGAACCTCACCAAACCGGAGAAGAAAGAATTTTAAAAAGGGGAAAATCCATTGAAAATAGAGCCACACCGAAAAAAAGAAGTTAAGAGAGGGAAGAATCAATAGAGAATAGAGCTGCATCGAAAAAGGAATTCAAGAGAAGAGACATAGGAAGAACCATTATCGAATAAAAGAAATTACACTCACACACACACAACGCTAGGTACTTATCTTTATTTTATGTTAAATATTTCTCAAAATTTATGAATATAATTTGTTATAATTCATGCTTATTATATCATTAATTAAGAGCTAGGCCGGTACAATTTTGTTTGAGAAATTATCCAAATTCTCAGTACAATACTCTGTGAACTGTGGCTTTGGTTGCCGCAGTATCGGTTACTTCGTCTAAAAAAGCTAATTTGCAGCGAGTTTGATCAAGTTTATCTCGTGGTATCCTGCATACTCTTGCAGGACATTTGCGTCGAACAGCTAACCACTTATGTTCCCTAAGTTTTACGCGAATTTGGAGGATAATTACCAAAGCTATACTGTATCAGTTTTGAAATTTTAATTATGTTGCTGGATTATCCGTACATTATTATTGTTATGACAAGATCCGATCCTGGAAATTATTCTGGTGGAATTTCTTTTAATTACCGAGTTCAAGTTTTTCTTGAAAATCTGCAGAATAAAGCAAAACGGGAAACAATTATTTTTTCATAATTGAGTCACTGACGTAAATTTTAACAATGCGTAATTCCCGGTAGATCTTTTTCCTGAAAATATTTCCAATTCAATCGAATAACTAGAAAATAAAAACTAGAACTTTTCCGAGTAAAGACCATTTAATTACGATCCTATCTTATTCGCTAGAAAAAACATGTTTTTATCCACCGCTTCGTGTAACCGGAAAAGAATCAACGATAGAAACAACGCAACGAATTCCGTCAAAAAACAGGAAATTCGCTTCACAAACACATCAAGCATGAAACACGGCGACGTGTAACAGTTTGTTCTACACGAACCAACAAAACTTCTACACTTGCATTTCTATTTTTGTTGTAAATTTGCGTGCATATGCGAGACGAGTTTGAAATTTTCAATTGGTGAACCATTGTGTTATAGTCGCGAAATTCTACGTACACACACAAGTACGTGTATACGTACGTGTTTTTACAAAATGGTCGTTCCAGCCACTGATGAATATGTATCGGAAAGGCAAAACTAACGCGCACAGCTAAAATATTGGACAAATAATCGAATTTATTAACTTTACCGGTTTTCCGGGTTATAAAACGTGTAGACGCCGATGCGATAACATCTATTTGTCGTTGTTTGCAATGGAATATATGTACATACGTGTGGTAAATGTATCTAAAAGAGTTAGTGTTATAATAGGGCCAATTTCTATTCCCACAGTGTTTGTCTCTGTGTCTTTGTTTAGGCATAATTGGAATTTTATGCTGTGTGTGACGCACGTCCAAACATTAGCGCAACGTGTTACTTTTAAAATGTCGAAACTTGCGCTTTAAGTGGATTTAATTAGAGGAATTGTTACAACAGACAATGAAAATATAATTGGGCAATTGCTACCGCTGAATTTGCATGTATTACAAATAGTTTACCAAGCAAAAGCAAAGTCTGTATACATGCATATGAAATACATTTAAAATATACGGGCCTGTTTAATATCGTTTGCTCCATAGAAAAGAATAAAATGAATGATAGATTCGCAATTGCATAGTCATTATTGTTCGAGACCAATTTGCATTTGCATTTTAATGCATTTCATGAAGAGTAAGATGCATCAGTTATAACTAGAGAATGGCTTTGCAAATTTTTAAAATACGTAGCAGCAAAAATTGTTGGGAGTAAACCTACTTATGCCAGTAGGATTATTGTCTACTGAACTGAGAAAAAGAAGTACATGCACATAACACATTCGTACATAGCAAAAGATACCTCATCGGGCAGATGTTCATCGTTTGATGAGCGGCATCCGACTACGAAGGAAAGGGATGAAATAGGCGTACTTACAAATTTTACCCGTTTCTGCATAAACACACAAGAATTTCTGACTAGATATACTAGTAGTGGTACTTGTCGTTCTCTAGTTATTACATTTCAGAAGTATGAGAGAAGATAAAAGTTTTTGCTTTGTTGATTTATAAAGAGAAATTCCAAAGTATTTCAATCATCTGATTGAAATACTTTGGAATATCTATCCGCCAGTGCATCTTTGGTATAAAATATTACATTCTACATTATTTTCTGCAGTTTCGTTTGTTATGATCCTTCTGAATGCTCGTTAATTTCCGAATACTTGTTGGTGCGTTTGAATATTGAGACTGGGACTGGAAGATCGGAAAGTAGAGCTGATCAATTAACATCATCGAAACACTAAGCAAATTGACAAACATTTTCCATTAAAATACCATTAATATTTTTACAGTATGCGTATGTATGTATGTGAAGGGTTGTTTCTGGCGGAGCTGCAATGCGACCTGATATCGATCTACTGATAACTGGAATATATATATCGGATTTATTAAAACAAAAAATATAAGTCAACAAAATCTACAAAAAACATTTCGGACCAGTTACTTTTCGGACATGAAGTAGCTTTCTATAAAGGTTCTGGTTAATGATTCATCATATGCTTTAAACTTCTTCCTGGTTATTCATATTTATCGTTTTGTCTTCTCAATTGCCAACTTTGCGCCCGGCTTTAAACTTATCATGGAGATGACGAGCGTGTCTGTTTAATTGGCGATCTGTCTGCTGGCCTTCTCAGGAAAATCAGGGTTATGTTTAATTGGATTTTAGGCTTATTTTGTAACTGTCGTAGGCTCCATTCGTTTCTGCTGTTATCATTTTCATTTTCTTGTCAACTCATATCTTGTATATTACGTCCTAATAGTATTTCAGACCTAATTCATAAGTTGATGGCCCAAATTTGGACGTTCGTTTAAATCAGAGGGCCATAAAAAACTACACCAAGCTTGACCAAGCGACAGAGAAGAGATATAGCTGCCAGGGCTAGGGAGCGCGAGAGGTTATAACTAGGCAATGGGCTAATCACCCAGAAAATCGATTGGGGAATTTCAAATGGAAACGGAGAAAATTCCGAAGAGGAATGTGGTGCCTATATAACCACTTGCAGATATAAAGCTATTTTGAACGAGAGCTAGAATAGCCCAAAGAAAAATCTGAATAAATATGAAACGACCTAGTGAATGAGATAGGCAGCTGTTCAGGAAAGTTGTGCAATAACCTATCAAGCAGGCACAAATTGCACATGCCAATAATTATAATAGAGGGATCGAAATTCAGGCACGCCTATCAGCTGGCTTTCTGCTCGATGTGTGTGAGAAGAGTTGTAAATGTCGAAACAAACAATCTGAATTTCGAAACAGAAGAATTTTTGTTCTCATATTCTCTGCTGTACGACCTGTATTTCGTTAACCAATGTTTGATTGAAATGTTGTTACTCTGAACTATCGGATTCTTGCTGTCATGGTTTTCTAAGTTGAGATTTTCAAATTTATATTGGTAGTAAAATACCACAATTTCTATTCTTAGATATTTTCAAAGAGAAAAAGATTGATACTAATTCATAAGAAAAAGCTATGGAAAAGTACAAATAATAACAGCATAATATACAAAATACGTAACCACTAGCCTCACATTGTAGCAGCTCTCTAAGCTTCATAGTCCAGTTATTCATACTTTTTCTAACGCATTGCAACCATCTGCGCTTTTTAACACCAAGAAATTGTTTATTTGTACTGCTCTGTCATTCTGCCTCTTTCCCAGGTAATTAAAGTCATTGCAACCTTTGTTTTTACACTGTTCGATTATCGAAGGTTTATTGTAAAAACCGTTAAATTTATTTCTAAAATTCTTCTTTATTGATTGTATTTCCCATTTGTGCCTATATTTCAACATTGGTTCCCGTTTCAGTTAATTTTCTATTTATTACAGTACATCTGTCAGCACTGATTATTTGCATCCCGATCCTCGCTTCTTCATGGTAAAATCCCATTATTTCAAGCTTAACTATTTCTGTTTGTTGTATAAATCGCAAATGTTGAGTTTCCGCGAATTGCTTTGAATTATTTTTGGTCCTTTTTGCCGTTTCTTGTCGGTAAGGTTGTTGCGTGACAAATGCTCGAAGAGGAAATCCGCGATGCTAGTTCGTAAAAAGAAGCTCTAGGAAAGTACAACTGGAAACAGCAAAGATTGAAAATGGGTGATTATCCAGAGCAGCGCACACTTAACTTCATAGTACAGTTTTCCACATTCACTATTTTTCGATCTTTCTTCCTATTTTTCAATTTTTCTTCCTGTTCTTCCAAATCTACCACAACTACTTCCATCCACTTTCTTTGCAACTACCTGCACTTTCTAACTCCAAAAATTTGTTTCCGTATATTGTTTTGTCATCTTGCTTATGTTCTAGGTAGTCACTGTTACTCCCGTTTCTTCACTGTTGGTTTATCCAGGATTCATTGTAAAAACTGATTAACTTCGATGATTATTCATTTATTCGGATTCCTATTTGTTCCTCTATTTCAGCATAAGTTGTTTTTTATGTTTCTACAAGTATTATGTGACACCTGTTGGCTTTTATAATCCTGTACCATTCTTTATTTTAATACCAATCATTTATGATATTGATAAATAAAAAACAAATGTTTGTTTATATATTTATCTAGTTATATTTTCACTGAAGAAGGTATTCCGAAAACGTTTGTAAACGTTCTGAAAATATAACTATCGTTCAAACCAGCCTACCAAGGATAGAAAGCGATATCAGATGGTTTCAAAAAGGAGGCGTTTTTTGCAAATTTGATACGAAATGGTGAAATGGCGTTGAAATTCTTCCGCGAAATTTAATATTCAAGTGTAAATATCTGATTTCAGTGGAGTCCCTTTATACAACCTGATTCTGTAATCCAAATCTAAACTAAGCAGTTCTGTTGCATTATACACATTAAACCAGGAAAACAACTAAATACTATTTATCTAAACCGATAACAATGCTTTCCTTCTTTATATCAATTCCGCCCTAAGAACGAATTGCTCCTTATTATTCTTTTCAAGCGAAGTCCCATCACGAGGGTATTCTAACACTTCCATCCTCAGACTAATATTATTGACAAATACCGTCCCTCAGCGCAACGACTGCTACTAATGCAAAACAAACTTTAATCACACCATTTGGATGATAATAAAAGGGCGAAGCGTTATGAAAAGAATAAAACGAGGGACGGAGAGAAAGCTTCCGAAGCCCGCGCCAAGAAGTAAGTGAACTAGAAAAGCACTCCTGGTGTCTGGCGACTTCTAGCGCGCCAACAACTTTGATAATTAGAACAATGGTATATTGTATTCCAGAACACGCATGATCCCCGGGGAACAAGGTAGTAGGTACGGATACGACCGGAAACGAGGGAGAAAGGAAAGAGAGAACGGCATGGCCTGCTAATGAACGCGCGCACCGGCGATGACGTGCTTTTGGTAGTTGGTAGTCGAGTGGTCTCGAATAGCGCTATGAGCCAGCGACGATCTCGCCACCCTGTTTTTCCCTCTGATGATGACCATGCGACATGCATGCTGCGGCATTGTTTCCTCGTAATTACTTCTAGTCGGAAACTTACGACGCCGACGCCACTCGCCCGTTCAAATAAGTACTAACAACCGTCTGAGTCTGAAAACTAGCTCGCAAAGTCGCTTATATGTAGGCAGAGTATGCTGCTAACATGCTAGGATGGTCCGAGATTACAAATGGAGGAATTTATTCTAATTATCCGTATGTTTTGCGACAATTATGCACCTGATGAGCTAAGTGAATTAGCGGTAATTGCTTGAGTTTTGCGATGAGGAAGGCATTTGCTTTTGTGTTGCATTACCCTATCAACAATGGTGATACCACAGTTAACGTTTCGTCTTTTTTAGTCGCTTATGAAAGCTTCGTAATTTGATCTTAATTTCTTGCCCAAGATATGCGACACGAAAGCCAATCATCTGGAGATAACGCCAATCGCTAGTGAGTGAGAAAATTATTTGGGGAATCGATTGAACGAACTTAAACATCTCATTTTGACTCTTTAAAAGTAAATTATTGAGACTAGCTTTCGATTATTATTAGGAATATCAGTATTTTCAACAATGAATAAAGCTTCTAGCGAGTCTTCAACAGAGAGCCATGGTTAGTGATCAAGTTCAGAGTATTTTTGATCAAATGCCATAAAGTTGCATAGCAAAGTTATTAAATGACAGCAACCACACCTGCATTCCTTTGTCCTTTTCGATTTATAGACTCTGACTTGCATTGATGTTTCCTGACTATTTTTTACGGTATAAATTTTGTTTATAGAGATACCAAGCTGAGGTTCATACTGACATTCAATAAAGTCGTACTTCCTAATGGGTCGAAACTTTTAAGGACTATCTCGAGGTTGAGAGATATTCGATTCTCGTTCATATCAATAGCGTTCCACCGATACGAAACAAACACTTCGCATTTCACGTTTCCCTCACTTTCACAACTTCGCTCGTTATATCGCATTTTCCCCGCTAAAAATCCTTTCGAAGGCGAAATAACAAATGGACGTCGCTCGCCCGTAGAACAAAGATAGATTGCGCCCCATCCAGGGTCGTATGACAAAGACTTTTCAGGAATTTAATCGGGCGTAACTGAGCGGGATCGGATGGTGTCGCTTCTGGGCGTCGAACAAACGAGATGTGACGAAATTAGGTGTGAGGCCATAATCAATTTTCGATTTCCACCAGGCTACTAAGTCCTCCGACAGCTCAATTGGACACTTTAACGCCGATTCAGGTCAATAGAAGGGTGACAGAGGGAAAAAGCCGGAAAATTATTAATCTCGTCTTGATTTATTTTCGACGGTAAAATTCGATTATAAAAAATCATTTTGAAATGTCGAATGATTAACTTAAAAGGGGGAGGGTTTTCTTCTCGCGAATATATATGCCGTTCCAACAGTTGGCAGGTAAATCGTTGCGAAATTTAGGCATCCTCGTCACCGTAAAACCGAGAGTACCTTCGTCAAAATTTTACGAGCAGCAGAACAATTACAGATTATGCTTTAATTCTTGATTTTCTCGTTTGTTTCAACCTGACGCTAGCTCGATCTATCCCTCCTTTCTCCCGTCGTTCACCTACTTTACGATCTCCATCTTTAGGAAAATATAAAGGCCAAGGTTGGCGAGGCGAAGCGAAAGACGGTAGTACATTTTGCTCGTTATAATTGACGTTGGTTATTAAAGCATCGCTCAGGCCTTCTTACTTATATTAATTTTCTTGCGAATTGTTTGAAAGCGTATCGGGGAATGTTTCAGGCTCTAAAATTATTACTGCTTTTGTATTTAATCATTTCAAAAATTTTGCGTGTATGCGTTTGTAATATTTAAAAGCTTTGAATGAGTTGGTATTTTAGTATTATCCGAGGGATAAGCTGAATTTATTGAGAATAAGAAAATCTAGTAGACTGTGAAAAACAACCGCACAGTGTTTATTATTTTAGAGCAACTTTTTAACTGTCATTTGACGTTTATTTGTTGAAGTTACGTTCGTTATAAATAAAATGGAATTAATTAGAGAGCACTAATAATTTACTGTGACTTTAAAAGAGATTTAAACGCTTATGAGTGCAAAGAGGGTTTAGATTCAGTTTCTAGTGAAGAAGCACATTCAGTTAAAATTTACTGATGCTATAAGCAATTTCAGTATCAAAAGGAGCAGGGCGTTCTCCTACGAAAAATATTGCTGCTGTTGCAAAAATAATTGAAGAGGACAATAAAGCCACTTAAGTGGTAATAGAGCATCAACTCAAGATTGGATCCTCAGCTGTTAAACAATCATACACGATCACCTGAATTTAAAAAAGTGGTAAGTCGTTTTGTGCCGCATCACAAAAGATCAGAGCGTGTGAGAATTTGCCATGAAACTTTGAATTGATTAAATAATGGCGGGCACTAAATCTTTTCCAAAATAATGACAGGTGAACAACTTGTATTCCCTTTTTCGACCTTCCTACCCGCCAAGAAAATCGTGTATGGAACATTCCAATGATGGGGACATTCCTACCATGACTAAGAAGTAGCGGGCAGCCTTCGTATGAGAGAAGAAGAAAGGTCGCAAAATCGTTCAGAGGACCCTCGGTCTCATGGACCTGGCGGAAGAATGCTCTGGAAGATTTACTAGGGCCATGAATATGAATACCAGTAAAGTAAACACCATTCGTCTGCAAATAACCTGCTGTTATTGTATAAGATGACTCTCGAAATGCTGAATTAATGGCTGACTAGTTTCAGAATACTTATGAATGGTCACAGGAACACGATTCGAATGCCGAAGAACAAGTTGAGCACTTCCTAGTCAATATTACTCGTGTTCCTTCGAAAGTGATTTCGTCGGATAGGGTAAAATGGTTTCCTTCATGCACAGGATTTCCAACAATAGGGATCCGGATCGTGCTGGCATCACAAATATGATCTTGAAGATTATGTTGGGGAGAGATCATCAATGACAGCAAAACTGTAAATCTATCAGAAATGTTAAAGCTTGTGCAAGAATAGGACTGAGCGTCCTGTCTCCCAATAACATAATATATGTGTTATATAGATTCCCTTTGAGATCACAAAACATACAATAAATTTGATAGCGATCAGTGGAGCTTCGTTGTGGCACGGCTAACTCGTAAAAATTCTTTTGGTGATACTAGTTTATAGCTTTTGATCGACTTGTTTTAATTGGACTGTCTCTAATGGTGATGCCAATAATGACGCTCCAAAGATCAAAATTATCTTCTTCCAGTGTTGGCGTACCACTATCTAAGTACTATGCTTCTTTTTAAATGCGGATTTTCCTGACGTTGTTATTGAAAAACTTACCTCATGGGCTTGCGTTTACGAAGCAAAACTTGCGGCAAAAATAACGTAAAGTCGCCGAAAACGCTACGTCGCGTCGTTACGACATCTCTTTTGAAGGACTAGAACGACAATTTGGGGACCGACAGAAGCACATACTCCACGGAATTAGGGGCGGCGAGCGCGGTGAGAGCTTTTTCGTGTAATCCCGGTCGCGGAGACAATTGAGCAGCGCGTATCGTTCTGGCTCAGCGGTAGACACGAAATTCGTCGGTCGTACGCGTGTTCGTACAGTATACGAAATTTGCTTCCGTTTTGGGAATTTTCGTCACCGATCTGACCTTTACGGCTTATATTGTGGTGGAATTGGTGTTTCAGAAAAAAAAAGCAACAACAAAGGAATGCACTGTAGTGAAGCAGGTATTCGTTTAAACGAATACATTGTTCTAACAATGCAACAGGTACTGAATTATTAAATGGAAATTAAAAAAATTACAGTGCACCAGGAATCGATTTGGGATATCCCAGAACGAGAAATTGACGATAATATCATTAGAGGTATATCCAAACACA
Source organism: Chrysina gloriosa (assembly GCA_038088585.1). Classification (NCBI taxonomy): domain Eukaryota; kingdom Metazoa; phylum Arthropoda; class Insecta; order Coleoptera; family Scarabaeidae; genus Chrysina; species Chrysina gloriosa. Next base: position 18,512,740 of record CM076093.1, on the reverse strand, counting down.
CAAAAAGGAGCAAGGACGGTGACTGGAAACAGTTGCACCGCAAAAAAGTACGCATTCGAACGAGACACTTCATATTCTAACATGCATTCATTTTGAAGAAACTGGCCCTTTAATATGAGAAAGCAAAATTACGAGGAATATAAAGAACAAACAGTAAAAGTCTTTTGGAATGTTACTGTCAAATTACCGATGGAAAAGTATTTTAATGAATATGGAATTAGAATAAATTCTTTCGAACAAATTGAATTTAAAACTGCCCGAGATGCAAGAAATGCCAAAAGAAATATTTTACAAGGCGTAGAAGATACACGTAAAGGATCTGCAAACCTTTTGGCCTAGAATGAGCTAACAGAACTTGTCAAAGAGTGTGATGAGCAAACGCCAGAAGGTATACGGAAATAGACTTTTTTGCACTTATCTTATGAACTTGCTTGGAGAGGCACACGCTGTAAAGAAGAAACCAACAACATCGGTGAAAGAAAAGAAGTAGAATTCAATCTTTTTTTTCGAAAACCACGCAAGGAGGTAGCGAATGATTCAGATACTAAATTTTGTCCTATTAGGCCGTTTCCAAAACTCCAAAATAAAAGAAGAGAAGCCACCACCAGCCGACTATGTTTGACTCCAAATCCACATTGGAGAATCACCGAAAATTGGTTCAAAAACAGTGCTGTAGGAGTAAATGGCATATCAATTTGGACAAAAAAGCAAGCAGTAGAGATAGGCTTAACGCCACCAAGAAAATCACAAATCACTCAGTTAGGGCTATTGCGGTATCAAAATTCGTCAAAAGCGGCCATTCTAATACGAAGTCAATATCCAGCTACTTGCAAATGGACGAAGACCATCATAAAGAAATAATTGAAAATTGAGGGAACACGGAACGGAACTTGAGCCTTAACAGAATATGCCTTCTCCTATGGCAAGCAACAGCGGTTCTGTGGCGATCTCGTCGCAAAACCAAAACGTTGTTTACAATTATCTCAACTGCAGTTTTTGCTATTCAATAAACAAATAAATAATGTAGATCATACTATTGGTTTAGAGTATTTTGCATTTTTACTCGAGAAACATTCTCCTTAAATACCACGAGTGCTTAAAAATTAACCGGGTAATTTTCATTAATGCTCGTTGCACGTTTATTCCGTTTCCGCTTTTAAATCTCGTTGTCGAGGATATACATGGAAATTCGATGCTAGAAAGTTTTACATTATGATTGTGTAAATTTGGAAGCTTCGCTTCCCCAATTTTACTGTTCGAAATATCGGCCGTTATACGATTGCTTTTCTCTCGATTGTAGGTGAGTCTTCCTTTCTGTTCGTATCGATGCCGTTGTTTTCTCTTTCACGTTATTGTAGGGAACTAGTGTAGGCTAGTATAACTAGTGTAAGCTAGTATAATCCAGTAGAGAACTAATGTACGCTAGTAGAGTGCCAGAGACTGTAGGAAATGAAGATTTATATTTGAGAACATCTGCGAACTATCATAGGACATCTTTGCATCAAGTGCGAGAAAACCCGCCATCTTTGACATTTTCCGTCTCGATAACGATTACTATGCCGTACGAAGGTTGACAACCGAACATACATCACGTTAAATCCCGCTTTTATTTCATTTTATTTTTGACTCATTGAGCTTTGGGGAAAATTCTCTAGAATTCGCCGTCTCTATTGGGCTAGCACAGCCTGGGTCTTTATCACCAACGAGGTGGGTGATTCGAACCGTGAACTTCAGTACCGGTCACGTTTCTGACTTTTCCGTTTATCATTTCTATTTCACCAAAAGTTTTAGAAGCCAGTAACAAGAAGACTTAAAGGACTTAAGCCTTTTAAGTTAGTTTAATGTAGTGCCAGTTATTGTTAGTGAAAAGCAGAGTATAGTGCAGACAGAAAAGCATTAAAAACGCTTATGAGTGTACCTTAATTTTATTATTATATCATAGTACTAAATTGCTCATTGGTCATTAATTGACCAGATTGTAATGTTATAACATCAATTTGGTGTTTATAAGATAAAAAGATGGACGTCTTCATGAACATGAGATGAATATCGACTACGTTATATTTTGATCAGTTGGGGAAGAATGTAATTGAAGTAAAAACATTATATCAACTTTTTCCCCTTTTTCCTGTTCTTTTTCCTGAGACTCTAACAAAAGCGTCGAACGGAATACACCTGGAATTCCTTTGAGATATCGCCGACTCGCAAACAATAAAATCCAATTTGTGAACGAAGCAAATATTTCGCGAGAGTAAAGATGCATCGTCGTTCCGTGTTTCGAGAGCGTATGTCTCGATAAATAAATCGGATGCTCGTAGAAATAGCCAGACTCGCTCGCGACATCCCCATCCGATTGAGAAAATTAAACAGAAATCGCGACTTTGATTCTAGGCTCTTTTGTGAGCCTCTTCTCGATTCGGTTCGACGTTATTGCGGACCCGATTTGCTCGTTTTCGGCGGCTCGTCGCGTCGCGTCGCAGGAAATCGAATTGGTTGTTAAATTAAATCCGGGGACCTTTGATATCGTAATTAGGAATTTCTCGGTCGAAATGGTACGGTGATTATATAAAAAGGAATAAGATGATAAGGGGAGAAATTACAACAGTCGTGGTTGGTAATCCATTTTTTCGTTTCCGTGAAATTTCCAAACTAATGAGGAAAGCTTGGAAAATATGCAAAATGCATATTAAGTGCATAAATGCATATTTTCAACATTTTCTTTCAACGATGTATTCTTAAACTTATAGTACGGTGATTGTCTCAGTATCAAAGTTCCTAGGTAGGCTTCTGATAAACGAAAATGATTTCAAGATAGTTGACTCCAATCACATTTCTTGCGTAGCATGCAATAAGAGGAAAAGTTAATTTTTAACACGGTGTACATAATAAAATAGATTGCCGAAAAGTAAACATTTTACCCATAACATTTCAAATCTCTTTTTATTTGCCAGATTACTTGCGATAAAAAATTTCAAGTAGACCAGCATTCGGGAACTACGACTCAGAAAGAAAAGAAGCAAACTCCTCAGGCCATGGTTCAACAATTACTCACAAATAACGAAGCCAACAAAAATTCCAGCTAGGACAATTTCTCAAAGGATTTGTGTGATCTCTTCATTAGTGTAAATATTTTTCTTTTTAAAAACTCATTTCGAAGATTTCGATGTTTCTAGAATTTAAATTATGAATCAGTCATCTGATGTAAAAGCGGCGATATATAGCGAATTTTGTTATTGGTAGTTTGGACGAAAATGAAACGGAAAATGGGTATTTGATTAATGTAAAAAAACTCGATAAAACAAACAATTCAACTATTGCGCAATTTATAAATGAGAGCTTATCTAACTTCTTTTGCCACAAAAACTTTCAACGGACAATGTACTGTTAATGATAACCGATGCGTACATGATAAAAGCAGAACAAAATCTAAAAAACTTTTCCTCGAATTCATTGCACATGTTAAGCTCATGGCTTAAATAGAGTTGCCGAAAGTGTTAGGTTAAAATTCTCTATTGTAAATAGATTACTATCAAATAATCAGAATGTGTTCTTAGTACGATGTAGTGTAAATACATCAATTTCAATTGTGAATTCATTAAAGGATCAGATTGATCAGTTACCAGCCACAAATAATACAAAAAAGAAACATTGTTGAATTTTAGAAAAAAATAAATAGATTTTAAGCAAATTAATGAAATAAATCATATTTTAAATGGAAATTTTACTAAAAAAGTCAAAGATATAGAACCAAGCTTAATTTCTAAATTTAAATATGCTTCAATAACATCGTGTAATGTGGAACGAGTTTTTGCATCTTACAAACACATGTTCAATGAGCGCAGGCAATGTATGAGTATGGATACCTAATATAGAAAAGCTTTTAGTATTGTATTGCTTTAACTTAATTAAATAGTGCAATTTATGTATGTATCTATGTGGGGTTATTATAATAAATGTTATTTTTGTAAAATTATTTTTTGTGGTTAGTAACAAGTGCAAATTCTTTTAAAATGGATTTGTTTTGCATATTTTTGGCATAAAAGCATAAGTTAAGTGCACAGATGTATATTTAAGAGCATATTTTTTACCTTTTTGGTGCATATTTGCACGCATGTTTTTGCGATTTTTTAGTAGATATTTTCCCAGCTCTACTTATGAAGTTCGCAAAAGAAATTTTATAATCTACAGTTTAGAGGGGCGCAGGTGTTTAATTCCAAGTTGATATAGCGGCTGAAAGCAACTTAATAGGTGTAAATTTAAAAATACAGTCGGATTACTACTGGACGGTGATGAAAAAATTGTAACTAAAATTTGAATATATTAACCCTAAGAGTAGAATTGTAATTAGCCCCTGATTTAACCCACTAGTTGAAGACCAATTAAAAGCTGATTTAGCAATGGGAAAATGATGGTGCAAAAGCCGTCTTGTCTATTATTTTGTTTGCACCGTAGGTAATCCTTTGATACTTCCCCAAAAATTTATAAACTAGCTCCAAACTGCTTCTTCTTTCACATAGATCGTCGTTGTTTCAATAAATTAAAGCCATCGTGATTCGAAAGAACGCACCTGGCAAATCGAGACACTAAAACTAAATTTCTTCGTACAAGACACGTCTTTTCGCAAACGAAGATTGTATTTTCCTCCCTAATTAAACCGGTTCTCTGTTTCTTACGCGGCATCCGCCTAATATAAAGGAAAACATGACTAAAAGCGTTCCACCTTCGACATTCATCGGTCCACCGCCGCTTTTCGGTTCATATTAGCGAATCGTGTTATTCCATCTACGCGTTCGCTCCCTCCGTATCCTCTGGGCAACTCACGTTAGGCGTTCCTAATTGACGAATACTGAATCTTTAATCAAAGGCTCCGCGTAACAAACTCCGGGCAATTTATGTTTATAAGCAATCGTTTTCTTGGCACGGAGCAGAACCGGAGACCGAGTTTATGTCGGTACTAACGTGACCAGCATTCTAGACGACGGCGATGGCGAATACGCAGAGAGCTTTAATTTAACCTAGTTAAGATGCAGATGCTAAAGGCGCACGGAGCGGTTGGCCTTTTTTGCTTGATTTACGTCGTTTGCTTCGTTGATTCGAGGTTTTAGTAGACATAGGTTGAGAAACAGTGAATTTTGAACCTTTATTTGCGCTGTTATGGCTAAAAAATGCAGAAACATGTAGCAATAACAAAAAGAATGAAATTTTTGGAATTGCGCTCCTAGAGGAGGGGGAGAGGGGGAGGGAATGCGATGTTTCGCATCGGTATCACGCAAATTCAGGCGGGAATGAGGTATATCTCCTAGCGCTTTAAAGGGCGAATGCCAAAGAAATACGGTTAAAATATGGAATTAATAAAATTTTTATTTCAAACATTTTGCTTTCGTAGTTTTTGATGACTGTGTTTAATAAAATGATGCACATATGCAACATATTTTATTTCGAAAGACGTTGTTATTAATTCAGTCTCTGCTAAGAGTTTGTTTTAGTTCATTCTTTTATCGAAAGGACGAACGGTGATAAAATTTAAGAAAGAAGTATATGTTATTCCGAACACATTATATTTTGACTTCAAGTCTTCCAGATTTGCTTATTTCATGAACTTGAGGTTCTAGATAAAATTTGTCACCTTGATAATGGCAAAATGACATTTCTAGTATCATGAGTTGATCGCTTAATTGCTGGCACCTTAAACTGATTAGTCTCTGCGTGCCCAACAGATAAGATCATCTTTAGCTCAAAGCTGTGGTGTTGTTTTTTGAGATTGCAGTGCCCTGTTCGCGGATCCATCGCCTTGTACATTTTATTACAGTTTATCGGCAGCAACTTCTTAATAATTAACACTACCAGCAGTTGCTTTGTGATATTCCATCTTAGCTGATAAAATTGAATAAAATTAGACAATATATTTAGTTATATCACTATATTAATGTTTACTCGTGACTACAGTTTTGACCTACAATATCATCTTCGGAATAAGAAATAATTAACAATACTTAAGTACTACGTAACATATGAAAAGGTCGCCTTCCAGATATATGGATAGGCTACTGGCAATAAGTGTAAACACGGCTCAAATAAGAGCATGTATATTGTTTCAGCCTGGTTGTTAAGTAAATGACGTTAGCTTTAGCTTTATGGATTTCTAAGCATTCCAGAAGGTTTAGTTTTTGGCCCTTTTCGCCATAATATAATATTTTAATGTTATTATCTGAGAAAGTATGATTACTTTCTAGAAGATGGTTAGCGAAAGTTCAGTTAGAATTATTCAGGTTGTAACATTTCATCTGTTCTTTAATCCGTGTGCAGAAACTTCTACCAGTCTGACCTATGTTTACACTTTCACAATTATTGCATTTTAATTGGTATACTTCTGATTTACATAGAGGCATGCAATTTTTATGGTAAATGTTATTAAGAAAATTCTAAATTCAGCAAAAAACATTTACAATTTAGGTACAGGTATGCGGACGATTTATTCGCAGGTTTCAAAGGTATTGATAGGAATTCACTGTCGTTCTAACGTTATTTTTGACCTCACCTGTATAGACGTTCCGTTTCGTAGTTGTACATGCAGCGATCAACTTTTAGTGATGGGATATCTTCGAACTACACACATTAATTTTAAATTCATTAATTCCTAGCTGTATCATGTTCTTAATATCGTTTCTTGACACGATATCAGTTCTCTTTCTATGTAGTTAATTGTGGTAAATTAGTCGTTTTAGTTTTTGCGTTTTTACTTCGCATCTCTTTAAGAAAAGTTCCGATTTTTAAACACATTCCATTTGAGCTTACATCCGCTTTGGAAAATTTCCGGATGTGTACGAGGCTTGTAGTTCGCAATGAGATATCCGTATCGTCCATTTTTTTAAACCTACGTTCTCGTGGAACAGTTGGTTCTGTTAACTACTCGGAAACTTCTTCATTTATTGGACTGTGGAGTTTTATTTCTATTATATTCACATTTGTTCCTATCGATTATTATATAGGACAAAAAAAACTGCGTTTGGTTGCGATAGTTTACGAATTTTCTATAAACAACGCTTGTGAGGATCGCACACGTGGAACGAAAGGGAAAATTAAATCATCCTCGTTCGGCCAAATTACATCTAAGCAATTTAATTGACTCGTTAAGGTTGCTACATGTCGGTTGGCATCTTATTGTTCTAGGGCCTTTTTAGCAAACACAGTTTCAAATGGCCTTTTAGGTATACCTTTTAAGATACAGTTTCGAATACTTTTGAGGAATACAGTTTTCTTTAGAATATCTCTAAGCATACTTTTTTGGAGTATGACGCTGTAAGCTCTTATTGGAACCGTGATTAGACTAGCTTGCTTAACCATATTTCTTAGTGCAAAGATTATATTGTAGTATGTCGAAATTGCAGTCACGTGTAACTGTTAATATAGTGACATAACTGAATGTATTATTCAAATTTATTCAATTTTATCAACTAACTTCTTAGTATTTGAAGATCCGTCCAGACTATAAGTGCTCCTGCTGCATTCGTGGTTGTACACGTAAATTGCTTATGTGTATGTTGCAACGACAACTTGTCTGAATTGCATTGGTTGTACTTGCAAGCAATGCAATTCAGACTCCCGGAAACCTGCAAGCGTCTGGCAGGAAAAAGTGCGCATTTTGTACTTGTTATTTTAGTGTTGTAGGTAGTTTTGAAATGAAGTGGACAAACAACGCGAGCACAGGCATAAGTGTAGGTAGTTTGGACAAAGATTCAATGAAGTCCGTTAGTGTTTCGCGTGCTGGTGTCTCAGTCCGTTCTCAGTTCAAAATGATCTCTGCTGAATGATAAGTAGACGTGAAAATCTTTGGTTGATTTAACAAAAAAATCGCGCGAAATTAGAATAATTCAAGTTTGACTTACTGATCCTCGGTGAGTGTGGATAAATTACACATTTTGGGACTAGTATCTTACCTGAAACAGAAAGAAAATTGAAATTAGCTTAATTTGTTTGGAAATAAATATTATAATTAAAAGCATCAACTGTAGCTCGCAAAATAGGATAACGCGTCCCCCTGATATTAACGGAGGACATGTTGCTAAGTCTGCTCATTCTCAAAACAGGCCCTCCAGATAGTTTTTCACTATGCTTGTATTTGTTAAACTAGCAATATGCTGTCAGTACGTCTACTGAATTACCAATTTGGAACGTACCCTCTCGCAGAAATCGGTGTATTCTTTTCTCTGAAGGTCCTAGCATAAATACTAATGATACCGCTGTTGTCATGAAACACAAAAATGAACCGGATCTTACAGCACAATCGCTTGAATCATTAAAAAAACCGAAGATATGGTTTGCTTCCAATAAGTAAAAATTGAATACAGATAAGACCCAACAACTGGAAGTTAAAACAAAATCTCAAGAACATTGTATTGTATTGTATTGTAATGAGATGGGGTCTGGCCCTGCGACCACATTGATCTATTGTGCTTCCCCTTATTTTTTAATTTATTTAATACGTTAAGGAACAGGATTAACTCCTTCAATGGGAGTGTAAATAGGTCCTCTTCACTCAGCGTATATGCATGTAGTAATCTGTATCCCCTGTGGCCTAGTGCCCCACAATTAGTGATTAAGTGTTCCATTGACTCCTCTTCTTCACCGCAGAATCTGCAAGTGTCCGTGTTGGATAAGCCCATTTTGTGTAGGTGCTTGTTACAGGTATAGTGGCCTGTGAGTGCCCCTGTCAGTGTTTTTAAGCTTCTCCTGACCAGTTTCAGGGCGAGGTCCGCCCTCCTAGCGTCGACGCTCAGAAACTTTTTGGAATGTTCCAGGTCGCTGGTATCATTCCAGTGTGTTATTGTGATGGATGCTGTCCATTTCTTTGTCTCCCCTTTAAGACCTTTATTAATCCCAAAAGGTGGGGTAGGTCCAATAAACTTTCTCTCAGCCCCTTTTTTGCGCTGCCATCTCATTTCCCCCGCGCCCCTCATATCCTGGCACCCAGACCAGGGTAATCTGGTTCTGAGTAGCCAGGGCGTTAAGCATGTTGTGACATTCCAATAATAATTTGGACGTAATTGTACAACTGCTCAGCGCCTTCAGAACTGATTGGCTGTCCGAGAATATTTTCATTCGTATTCCCGTCTGTCCCCTTTCGGATAGCATTCCTACAGTTTCCAAGATTGCGTATAGTTCCGCTTGGAAGATTTAGGTCTTCTTGCTCAAAGTTATTGACCTGTGTGTTCTAGGCCCCACTATTCTTGCTCCCACTCCGTAGAGGGTTTTGGAACCATCTGTGTACCACTTTTGCGATCCATCCCGCAACCATCTTGGGTTTGCGCACCACTCATCCCTTGTCGGGAAGACGACCCCGTACTTCCTATCGAAGCAGAACATGGGATCCATGTGGTCGCTTGCTAGAGACATACAAAGTATATCTTCGATTTCCTTCAGGATTGTAAGATGACCAGTAAGGTTCCCTGCCCTAAGTTTTTCCTTTCTATAGATGGAGATTGCTTGCGTAGCTGCCTCCTCTTGCACGGCCACAATTAGCGGTGTCAGGTTCAGAAGAGCTTCCATGCTTATCTTCGGGGTTGATTTCATAGCCCCTGTGATGCATAGGCACGCAAGCCTCTGCACCCTGCATAGCCTCGATATGGCATATCAAGAACATACAACGGTAAAGTTCTTAGGACTACTATTATTAAATATTTTTGAAACCTACAAAGTGTTTTGATTTAATTTATTCTTAGGGCTAACTCTGGATGCTGTGTTAAAACGGAAAACTCATATAGACCAATGTGCGAAGATCCTGGCTTCAGAGATTTACACTTTCAGGTGAATTAAACTGATAGTAATACATCGTGTCCCTATCCTTGCTTACTATTCTGCACTCCACAGTCAATATTTTATATGGGATACTGTTCTGGGGTACATCTGGTGCGGTCGAAACGATATTTATCCTGCCGACGGGAGCTGTGATGATACTTTGCAACTTAGGTTTGTGGAGAGTCCTGTAAGGGATACCTCAGACGGTAGGAAATACTTGTAATGGCATACGTACGTACGTATACCATGTACTCAAATATATTTACAATCATTATAATGAATATCAACAGAATGGAACGGGGTATGGATACAACACGCGCGATTATCACACCTTGCGTACTTCCAGGCAGAGGAAAACGATGACACAGAAAGAGCGACATTATTGGGGCATCAGATGTTTCAATCATCTCCCAAAAAATATAAGGAACCTGACACCACCGAGCTTCGCAAAAGAACTTACGAGAATACTAGTAGAGAAGCTCATTACACCCTAAGCGAGTTTCTAGGTGATAAGCATTTTGGAGAGAATGAAAGCCCCTCCTCGTGAAGATTCGAAAACTAATCTATTTTTCTTTTTTATGTTACTATTAGCTTGTGTTTGGACGTGTAACTTTGAGTTTGCTTGTAATTTCTACTACATGCTCTTATACTGATAATTGTTTGTATTCTTTAATACATCAATAAAGATATATCAACATCAATAAACCAAACACCAGTGGATTCCTGACCAGTCTATGATTGAATTTGCGCATTCTGAATAGCTTTAACAGTTGCCTGCCTGTCCGTCATGATATAGACTTTCCTATTCTGGTTGCTTCTCTGCATCATGATTTCACATGAGGACATGTAGCTATAGCAGTAATCTCGGTCTAGAACACAATTGCTTAGACTTTCAGATTCATGGTAACGATTTCTCCTGTTGCCGCTTCATGCAAACCCATTCCAGGTTCGGTTTGCAATTTATAAATATTAAATTAAATTAAGTCGGATACGGAAGGCCTTATGATACTAATGAACTGAATGAGATTGCACTCTTGCCTTTACCACACCATTTTCATAGAACATTCTGAAAAAGTTCTGAAATGTAGGGATTTTGGCAATCGTGTGCCCATCTTCAGTAGAGGATAGAAAGGGGAAAATGCTGATCCGCAGATGTTCCTTATTTAATTTCACGATATTAGTGTTTACAGTTAGACACGAATATTTTATTCCTATTCATACATGATCAAAGGGGTTAAACACACTGTCGGGCAGAGGTTTTGAATATGTATTTTTGTAAGCACATTTAGAAAATAATATGACCCAGTATCAAAGATTCAGCAATTTGTGTAGTATATTTATTAAATCGTAGCACCTAAAACTAGTTAATCGGTTTCTCTGAATTTTTTACAAACGATGTAATTTATCACCACAAAGAAATCATTAAAATTTGGAAACAAAAGAATATAACTTAACTTAAATATACAATTGCTCCGCCACCATTTGTTATGCACTCATTTAGTCGACGTGGCATGCTGCCAATTAATTGATTAATATCGATCCGTGGTATATCATTCCAAGCTTCCCGAATTCGTAGCCGAAGGTGGTGCAAGTTGTCTGAAGGGTGTGGTAAATCATTCAGCCGCCTGCCGATCACATTCCATACATGCTCAATGGGTGACAAATCAGGCAACCGAGCAGGTGACAAGAGGACGGCGATGTTAATTTCTTTAAAGAAACGTGTTGCAGCCTTAGCCGTAAGGGGACAAGTACTTGTTGGAAAATGCGAAGATATGGAAGTGCAAGAGGCTCCAGCGCATTGGCAATGTAACCGGCCGCGTTTAAGTTGCCGTCAATAAAGACCAAGGGTGATCTGTGACCATAACGTATTGCACCCAATATCATCATTCCTTGTGTGAGGACTGTGTTGCGCTTCCCAAAAAGGTTGGATTTTTCCGTTCTCACGCAACCTCCTAACCCTCCCACGACCGCCGTGAACTTACAAACAAAATCACAGAATACAATTTGATGTCATTTTTGTGCCCAGTTCGCTCTTTCGTTGCTCTGAAGGCGGATAAGAGGAAGACACAAAAATGATCGATACGAATACAGTGCATAAGATTTTGTCCGGTGATAAACAAACGACATGAACATTCTGCGTCCTACACCTCCCATCCAGCGTATTGCAATTGACCGAGGTGTGGGGAATGTGTCTCTTTTCACAAAAAATCTTAAATGACGTTCTATACGACTTGTAGTCCCCGGGGACGTCCAGATTCTGCGCAACGTTGTGTAACCCTTTCTTAGAACTATCTGGAACAATTTCTCATCACTGTTGCAACATCACGATTAACACGGCCAGCAATATCTCCAAGCGAAGGTCTGGCCTTTCTCATGTCAATAATAAGGCCACGTTCAAAATCATTTAGTTGCCTGTAATTTGCACTTTGACGAACTCATGGCATTATTAAATCTTCAGAAGGCACTTCTTAAATAAATCACAAAATTAACAGTTATCACCGATTGTTTTTTTCCGTTAAAGTGAATGATGCGAAGTGCAAACATGCAGACAGAAAAAACCAATCGATAGGTAGCTTTTGTTCAAATTTTAATCATTTCTTTGTTTCATCCAAATTTGCATTTTCCAAAAGTTTCATTTAAATTGATGAACAACTTCCATGTGTTGTGATTTTTATGAAAGTCAGTATAGTTTTGCACTACAACCGCCGATAAGCTTATTTGAAACAATTACGTTGACTTTCTATTTCTTTGTTCTTAGCCTCATACCGTTGAGTGTCGTGGGAGCATTATTTGCTTAAGAAGTGTACTTTGTTTACATAAGGTCTTATGAGCCCGTCTATATTATTATTACAGTGTGGAGGTGTGAGGGAGGTCGAACTATCTTTTGCATTTATGACCCTTAGCGGTCATTAATATGAAAAGGAAAGAAATATCAGTAGGAAACGTTTGCACCACGCAATAATAAATTGCAACCCCTGACCTTTCCGTATATCCCTTACATCGCTTTCCTTTCTTATCATTATTTCTCACTCAACTAAGATCAGTTTAATATTTCACCTTTCATTTTCATTAATGACAGGAACAAAGGAATTTCGCGTTGTCGTTGATGCCGGCTCATCAGGATAATACGGAAGTCAAAATGTCAGGTCGCATTATACCTCCATCCGTCGAGCCACGAACGAGCAACCGCGTAATGTCAAGCCCGTGCCGAACAATAACGCGTGATATTGGAATTTTAGGGCATATCCGTTTTGTTTTTACCGACCGGCGTGTTACGGAATAACGCTTCGGGCGGCGCGTCGCGTAAAACGGAAAAATATTTATGCATGCATTTAGAACGGGACGTGTTCTGTCAGAAACATAAATTTCGAACCTGCTTGCGGATGCGCTTCCTAAGGGGAAGGCGGTATAAAACCGATCTCGGAGAAATTTTAAATTTAATCTCCCAATCGTATAATGTTCCAGCATTCAATACATAATACGTATTTATTCCAAATTTTTAATTCAACATGTTCCCAACATGTCTTTCATTTCCCCTTGTAGCTGCTAAATTTTATCATTACAATTTTTAGCACCTATTTAACACGAGAAGCTTAATTCAATCTGCGCTCCTGTCCCTCTTCCGAACCTCCATTTCTTTAAGGGAACGACGACTCTAAGCGGATAATCGAGGTTTTAAAGCCTCTTTTAGATGCGGAACACAGCGCGAAACTAACAACTCGGTAATATACAGCTGCAATAGGAGCAACTTTGCAAGCACACGGCGCTGGTGGGTGCAATGATGGCTAGATTTTACTCCTGGAGTGCTACGCTCGAAAAGGTTTAAATATCTCCGAACGTGCGATGAATCCGCTAAAAAATTACCGCCTTTATCATCGGGTAAAGCGGTTACGACTCCATTTACATGTCGACTGACTAAATGTTACAGACGAAATGTTCTTGAACTTACCGAATAGGGAGCGACTTTTCCTTAAAGTAATCGTATATATTTGAGGATTCGTTTTGATTAAAATAAAATTTAAAATCCTTTCCACTTTAATGTACCTCAGGAAGTTTGCGATGGAGGAAATCTGGTCAGGATACGTAGTTTCAAATTTAACACCGGTACTAAGAATGTTTACGATGAATCTCTAGTGAATATTGGTGTAAAGTAACATTATTGTTGACGTATGTAGATGAATGAAACGGTGGTATTATTTGCTCATACGAGGCTCGGTCATATATAAATCGGAATTTACTTCATACAGTCACGTAAAGGCTGATTTTCACATATTAGACTGACTGCGACTGTATTGTTATAATAAAGCAAATGCTCAACGTGGACGATTAATTCGAACCGCAAAATTGGAGAAGCGAAATTTCGAGATTTACACAACAATAATGTTGAATTTCCCAAAATCTAATTTCCGCGTATATCCTCGACAAACCCATCTTAAAAGCGAAGACGGAATAACCTATCTACGGAAAACAACCTGTTCATCTCAACGTTACAAGCGGAATCGCCACACGCGCATCCAACAGGCACAAGCCGTCTGCGGCAAAAGTTGGAGCTAGAGAGGCCACAAGTAACAATACAGGAACCTGTAACAATTTTCCACCTCACATTCACTATCATGGTAGATGAGTGAGAACAAAGAGCCCGTGCCTGTTGGACAAGAGATAATAATAAGATTTCCAAGAAAAAGCATAAGCTCAAATTAAAATTGCGTGGTGGTTGAAGTAATAGTTTGTATTAAAATGATATTAAAGACATGTGTAGCATAAAACAATAATAGGACAAAAACACAATCTAAGTACAGCACTATACCCCAGAATCGAAATGGGTCAGCAATGAATGGTAGAAAATCACAGAACCAGGAACGAACGAACAGGCGAAAACTCGATTATATTATCGGCGGATTAAACATTTATAACAAATCACTTATTGTTAGAAGTAGCACATCTACATAATTCTCCATAAAATAACCTACAATTGAGGTTCGTTTGTTAGAAAATTCTCATAGAAAGCTGTGCAATGACTGCACCGCAAGGCCAAATTACTTATGCCAATTTGCAGATTAATTTCGTCCTTATTAGGATTCGACAGTACGATTTATTATTCCGCGATTAGTAATGATCTTCAGCTGGATCTTATAAGAGCTCCTCACAGCAAACGATCATCTGATAAACTAAGGTGATATTTACATAGCCGGCATATACTGAAATTGCGATACATTTACAAGTTTTCTGAGATAATGAAGGCGTTGCAATAGTTAACATTCTTCATGAGTGGAAGATGGTAAATAATATGGCTTAATATTTCTGTTAAACTTTGAGCAAAATTTAGCTACCCCATAATCCCTCACTTGCAGTGTTCACCGGGGAGGGGAGAGGGGAAGGGGGCTCCATAATTTCTTATCGTAATACGTAGTATCTAACATTAAATTTAAGTGAAAGAGTCTTTTTTGAATCTGGCTAAATTTATAATGGTAATGATAAATTTTGATAAACTGAAACGTAAACACAAGGTTTTCAGCACGGATCATGGGTATTAAACAGTCAAACTTCTACAAGATTTGCGTCTAAATGGTAAATGTTTAATAACTATGGCCTGACATGTGAATATATTGTGGCTATCATATTTAGTAGCCAAAACCTAAACGGAAACATCACTGGCTATCACATATGATAGCCATGGCAGTCAATGTGTTGAGCAAAACTTGATTGTAGTGCAACATTTTATATATAGAAAAATAATGATTTTTTACTTTGTAAAAATTTCAACTTAATTAAGAAAACTTCGGTTTATATCTGAGTGGTCCTAGTATGCAGTGGTCCTAGACTAGGTATTATTTTTCGAATCTTATTGTTCTAGTTAAGAAAAGGAAGGAAAGAAGTCCATAGTTCTTTGTGATTAAAAATTTTCCCAAGATTATTGCAAGAGGAAAAAACCCTGCCGTTTGATAATAATCAAACCTCTCTAACTTGCATCGATCACTCCAAATTGTTCGACTTAGGGAGAATTCAAGTTACAAAAAGTTTGGAATAAAATAAAATAAATTCAAATAACTTTTTATTTACTTGATCCTAAGCCGTTCTACCTTTAGATGTAAGACTGGTGGAGTTGAGTTCTGCACTTCCGCCCCATTGTTTTTGCTCCATGATATGTCCTTTGTCTCTGTTTTTCTAGAATTCTGTCTATCCAGCTTGTTGGTCATCTAATCACTAGTCTTTTTCTTTATAGGTTCTATTTGCAGGTTTCGTCTGAATATTTCAATCCCTATTTTGTTTTTTCTATGTTCGTTTTCTATTTCTCCCTGAAGCCTTAATAAAATAGAATGTAGACGACTCTCTATAACGACCTAATACTAAAATTAGGTTCGTTAATGGGCAGTTAACAAGTAACCGTGCAAAACTTACAAAGTAAGCACAATTTTGTAGGAAATTTTGACTATGTCAATCGCAAAACGCAACTGCAGACTAATGAGTTTCGTCCTTATTAGAACTCGTTTTGCGATTAACATAGTCAAAATCTCCTACAGGATAATTGGCATATACAAATTGTGCTTACTTTGTAAGCTTTTGCACGGTTACTTGTTAACTGCCCATTAACGAACCTAATTTTATTATTAGGTTGATGATAGAGAGTCCTCTATATTTTATTTTATTAAAATTTTGGCTCTCGAAAATAGTTCCCTGTTCCCTGAAGCCTTATTTACACTTCTTCAGTGCGATGATTCCAGGACTAACTGCTGTGGACGAGTGTCGTCCTGACTATTTTTCACACAACGTCCGTCTTTATCTTCGAATTCGAATAACGAATAACGGAGTAAAACGCTTGATAAGTTTACAAGAGTACAATTTATCTCGACAACTGGTTTGAACTTTCGTTCATTATTATTGATAATAAAAGATAGACCCGATCATTGTATCTAGAGTATACAAATGCTTGATAATGAACGAAAGTTCGAAACAATTGTTGAGGTAAATTCTCGTACATATAAACAGGTGTTCTTCTTGTTCCTGTTATTGTAATGATGCTTCACCAAGGAGCTACCATAATTGCAGTTCAAGATTTAAAGATCGAATTGCGATGATGTCAGTTTAGAGACGTTCGATTTTATATTCTTGCTCCTCAGAGCTTACAAGACCATTATGTTCCTTAAACAGCCTTTTCCACCAATTCCATATCTTCACTAACACTTACAACTTCGTTTGGACTTTATTGATTCCAGTTATGGAAATTGAAATTCAGCAAATTTACACCTTTTACCGCTTAATCCCTAATACTCTTGCTAGATCATTATATTTGATGTATTATTTTTCAGAAAAAGACGTTGTAGAAGAATTGGTAAATTGTTGTCTTCTGTTTCTTTTCGTTTCTGCTACAAAATTCAATCTAAAACGGATCACCTTCTAAGCAGACGTCGTCAAATGTATTCTTCTGAATCACTGATGAGATATGGTTGAAGATATTGGTCTTGTTGACAACGAAACACCTGTCCCGGAATTAATGATTTTGCAGTGTGTTTGTGGTGCCATATTTCTATGTTTCATTCTTTGAAATTACTCTAGAATCCTTTATGAAACGATATCAATACGATCAATTCACGACTTCATTGCTCAAATTATTAACAAATTAAATCTATAGGAGCGAAGCGAACAGAATGTATTACTAAATTGTTGGTCGTCTGGACGCGTCTCTATTTTCAAAGGGTCGACATCTCAACCCACCCCCTTCAAATTTTAACCGGACGAATGCACCGATTCACTTCGAACAATAATCCCTGTGACCATAAATACGAGTAGATACGTAACGTGTTCCTGCATTGCAGGAGAGCAATCGACGAGCGCAATTGATTCCCAATACAATACCGTAGCGTTCGATGCACCTTGCGTTTCGTCCTCTCCTCTATCCGAACAGGCGAAAACAAATTGGCCCGTTGCACGATCCCGAGTCCATCTCTCCATTTATTTTCATTGGTCCATAAGTGCTCGCATGAACGAACGCATTCGAAATTCTCGTCCGATTTTCTTTCTTAAAACGAACACGGTTCGTCGTATACGAGAATACGAGTATATGTATACTTCCACTTCCACCTTCTGGGCTTGTGAGGGTTTAATTCAATGGTCCGGCACGTCGCCCTTACATAAACGGAATGAGAAGGCGGAATTCTTGGACGTAGCGTCGCGGGACGACGTCTATTGTTGCGGTCAGCTAAGTTTATTCGCTCAGGAATTTCTTTTATGCCCGCGTATGTGGTAGCCGTCATCGTCTATGGATATTCGTAAAGACGGGCGCGCATGGTGTGAAGGAAAAAGGGAAACGCGTGCTTCGAATTTTTCGGATATCATTTTTATACCGGACGCCGAATACTTCTTCCGTTTTCGTATGTTTTTCTCAAACCAACCGGTTTTATATCTCGAGAGTTGGATTTATTTCTCTAATATAATATGCAATCAGGATGTATACGCATCTGCCGGTTCGGAATTTTACGTTCTTCAGAGAAGGTTTTTTTATGATAATGAAGCCGGTTAAATCCACGTAAAAAAAAAAAGGAAAATAACGGGGTAATATTAGGAAGTGAAGCAGGTCGAAAACAAGATATGACTTCAAGATATTTTGCGTCCGTTTCTATTGCGAGTAGATTATTTAACATTAACAAGAATGTTGAGGTTTATATTATCACTTCGCGTACTTGCTTCTTCTACAATTTCATGTGGATTAAACCGGAGGTTTCTGAAATTTATCACTCTACTGCTTTAACGATAACTGGTCCAGAAATTGTTTCAATGTTAGATGTGACTAGTCCACAGAGTACCGCGATATTTCTTCAAAGCGACAAGAAAGGCTGAGAACTTTCAGCACCCTTTTAGTAAAATTAAAGAGACCTCGTAACGCAGTTACGAATGCGTTGCTTTCCCCTGGAGCATCTTTCGTAGAAAAGCAACTTTTTTCTGTGCAATCTGTACTTTTTTGAACAGAAATGACTTATTAATTTCTTTACTTCGTGGTTCCCACTCGAACTCGATAAAGCACTAGATATTTGCGCATATTACCGCACTAACTTTCATATTTACAACAATTTCCAAATTTTATTCTACATCGTTCGACGTACATACGCCCAGATTGTAATACGTATGAATCTACTTTTCTGCTTAGTAAATCATCAATTCTCTTCAGGCGAAAGATCCGTCTCCGATAATTCTTCCTCGGATGGGAATATGAAGTTCGACAGGAGGAAAAGTTCGCGTGCCACAATGCCTGTTCTATCACAAAGTGATTGACGTAAGAGCCTACTGAAATCGAACTTAGGAATCGCGTATCCGGAAACTTTTATTGTTATACGGCGTGTATATTTACAATTTATTACCGGAGCGCACGAAAAGTTTATTGAAATATTTTGACCGGTTGTATCCTTAGACGTCAATCTTCAGAAACAAAAGCGTAATTCCCCTTGTATATCGAGCTTTAAGATTTTGAAGGAATTCGAGTTTGTACTAAAATACACAAAATATTATGTCAAGTACATCACAAAAAATATCTATAATAAACAAAAAAAAAATGAATTGATAAGTTTAGGGTCGAGAATGTCTTAAATCTTTTTACGCATCTTTGTTCGAAAGTAAGAAGGAAAACGATAATAATTTGTACGTGTTCTTGTATAACTTGACGGACGTTCAAAATTAACACGTTTGTTTCATGCAAACGAGCGTTGTGCACAAGTCGTAGGCCTTGTAAAATTTCATAATAAACTTGCGTGGAGTATTGTTTCCGAAACAATGGTGATGGGAATCGTGAGACTGTTGCAGTCATAATTCATACTTGACGGAAAGGAGTGTAAATAAACAGACTCCACATTCTATGACCCGTTTAATATTTAAATGATGTAACAGAGAACCATTTTGCAGTACACCTCTTGGTTGAGTACGTAAGTCCGCATAAAAAAATGCAAATTAAAAATTTAGTCTCGAAGTGTCTACAATTCTTACAGAAGATGCGATTGTTTCAGATGCAACAACATATGATAACGAACCGATTGTTTTATGATTGACAAAAGTTTGAACACAAATTGCATTTCTGTACCTACTAAAATCAACCCCTTCCCCAATCAGATAAAACATGTCGTCGTCTTCGATAACCGCGATCTATTTTGGAGGGTCAGGGGAGTAATGTCCGCGAAACGAACCCGTGGCCGCAGGAAGTGCCTCACAACCTCAAAGCTTTGGCAAAAGAGATTTGGAGAGGATTGGGGGAGAAACTAAAAAAAAATATATAAAAGAAGTAGTGGTTGCTACGAAGTTTTTATAAGAAAATAACTTCAGGAGTAACAACGTATTTGACTCTCGGGAGGTCAAGGTGAAAAGACCTAGATTTTGCTAATATATTTTTATTGCACCTACAGAATTTTCGCCCTCAGATTAAAGGCATCCTCTGTACCTGCAATAAAAGATATTAGCAAAATGTAGGTCTTTTCCACCTTGGCCTCCCCGAGAGTCTAATACGTTGTTACTCCTGAAGTTTGGAAGTTACGTAGTACTCGATACTTCTTCCTGACCAAGAAAATAACATAATACCGCTCCCACGATTTGCATGATTTTCAAGTCTGTTCCTATTTTCGATTTCGTTTTTGTTTCTTTTTGTCTGCTTTGGCTTTGATCCTTTTGTTTCTGTAATTTTTATTTCCCTACGTTTCTCATATTATTCAAACAAGAATTGTATGAACGGAGAGAAATACAGCAAAATTCACGGTCACAAACAAAAACGAAGTAAATAGAAAAAAGGGAAATAAAAGCAAAAGCCAACGAAATCTGTGTTTGTTTTCTTTTTTTCGTTTGTGTTGGTCTTGTTTCTATTGCTTGTTCCTCTCAGAAAAAAAAAAAAAAATAGCAAAAACGAAAGAAACAATATAAAATCTAAGTTTTTTTCTTACTGGTTTCTATTTGCTCCTTTTCTGTTTCCTTATATATGAGTTCGAAATGGTAATTTTAATTATCCTAACTGAAGATTGGAATAACGGCTGTAACATTAGTAAATTTAGTAATTGCGATCGTACTCAGTGACACCAATCTTTGTGTACTTTATAAAAATCTACGAATTTGGAGTGCATTTATTACATCATCGTGAGTACTGTACTTTACATGCCTCATACAGTTGACAAAAGACAAGAAATGGTGGTAAAGACTTGGGGAAATGTCTGGAGAATACGGAGAGTATGGTAACGTTTCCCAGTTCTAAATTCAGCAAATCTTTCCCAAAGCATTGATCAAAACAGATTGTTTCTGGATGAGCCCTGCTTGTACTCGTTCACAACAGTCCGGAATAATATTGATTTAACCCATCTTGAAAAACTAATAAAGGACAATTTTGGCTGCTGTCCACCTAACCCACAACAAATTCTTTTTGCGTGCAAAATAGTCCTTAGTTGGGTGTGGTAGTGACTCAGTTGGTCTTCCAGTATTAAAAGGCTTTTTTGGGATGAAACCTTAAGATCAACACTTATACCGGATCTTCAACAATTCCTTTGTCTTGTAGAAATATCCCTTGGGTTTACCCGTGTTTCATTATTTGATATGAAAGTTGCAATCGTGGTATGATTATGGATAATACATTCACGTATCGCGATCATGTTGCGCATTGCATTTCTGGAAGTTGTGCTAATTTGGAAAGGCTTTTCCCAAATCGTCTTTCTATTGACATCAGGGCCAAAGGCATTACTTTGTAAGTCTTTGGTACTGATTCAATTTACTTGCTGTGTACCTCTTTACTACAGTTCTGTACATTGCTTAACTCAATATCGCATACAGAAGGTGCAAAGTTTGTGTTTACGCTTTATATTCGGCATTCGAAAGTTTGATTACATTTCACATAAATTGGGAGATTTATCTTGGTTAAACATGAAGAAATCGTCGCTGTCTCTGTTCGGCATGTATGTTTCACAAAATTATTTCAGACAAGCCACCTACGCACCTCTACAACCGTCACATCTTTGTGCGAACGGCCTTTTTAATATAGTATATTGTTCCGGCCGATTGTTATACTTTCCTGTATTGTTCTTTTCGCCCTTCTCGCTTCAGCTTTTGCCGTAGATGGCGCCCCGCTTTCGTAGGTTGCTGATACAACTGGCGCATATTGGATGCACGCGTTGGCATCCGTTTTCTTGAGATAAAAGTATCGTTTTCCGTGAATAATTTAATCCGTTCTCGCTTTGAAGTCTCGTTTATCGAGTATATACACGGAAATTCGACTCTGGGAAGTGTAATAGTGTC
Source organism: Chrysina gloriosa (assembly GCA_038088585.1). Lineage (NCBI taxonomy): Eukaryota > Metazoa > Arthropoda > Insecta > Coleoptera > Scarabaeidae > Chrysina > Chrysina gloriosa. The sequence goes on along the minus strand of CM076093.1, from coordinate 18,490,696 downwards.
GTTGTATGAATCTGGAAATTTTGCTTCCCCAATCTTGGTGTTCGAACTATCGGCCGCTGTTCGTTTGCTTTTCCCTCTATTGGAGGGTAGTTTTCTTTTGTTATTTGTGCTGTCCATATTTTTCTTTTTCGCGTTGTTGTAAGGAACTTATGTAGGCTGGTATAACTAGTATATACGAGTATAAGACTAGTAGAGAGCTAAGATTTATTTTTGAGGATATCTGAGAACTGTTGTAAGAGCTAGAAGCTGCCTTCCCGATATTCTTTCATCAAGTACGAGAAAACCCGCTATCTTGGACAGTTTCCGTCCCGACATCGATTCCCACGCCGTGCGGAAGTCGACAACAGGAAATAGGTTACGTTAAGTCGTGCTTTTATTTATATTATTGGCTCAATCAATTCTTTTAGTATTTTAGGGGGAAGGGGGCGGGGGGGATCAGATTGGTTTTCGGGTAGAAAGGGTTTCCCTACGTTTGCTATTAAATACTATATTTGTGGAACGAAACATTTAATTCTTTTAGTAGTTTAAAGTGGGGAATCACTGTTATTGTAACTTGTATATATTCTTGTTTTAATTACGTTGGGCTAAAGCTAAGTAAGGCCGCTGGAATTTCAACCAAGAGTGTGTAAACCTTAGATAAGAAACAGCTTAATTGAATTTAATTTAATTGTTTCAAATCAAGTGACAAATAAAGAGCTGTTAAACGTCATTCTCTCGCCTCAATTCATTTGTTTATTTCTTTCAACGTAGACGGTTTGGATGACCTCGTATCACCTACTGAAGAAGCTGGAGGGTCTCTCTGATTCCAGACACTCAGATGTGATCCAGTTCTTTAATTGGAGAGTGGCGCCTTGTTAGTTTCTTGAACCTACGCCGCTTCCATTGGGCTAGCACGTCCTGGATCGCTACCTGTATCACCAACGAAGTGGTTCGAATCACCCGCTTCGTTGGTGATTTGAACCGTAACGACGAACTTTCATATCGGTCACGTTTCTGACTTTCCCGTTTATCATTTACATTTCACCAAAAGCTTTAGAAGCCAGTAACAATATATAAGATTGTCTCTTACCCAGTGTTAGGGTACTCTCTATCGCGGTCTTTAAAACTTATCTTAAGAAGTTTCTACTAGATAAACAGTAATTTGTTGTTATGCATCGCAACTCTCATTTCCCTAAACACTCGTCTTTTAAGGATTACATTAAAAAATGTGGTATTGCAGAATATATTTAGGTTAGACATTAGTTCTTACTTCTTTGTACTATCGACCCGACCCTAGGTGGAAGAGCAAGTTTATCCAGATAAACTTGAACCTCACCTTGAGATTGTCATTATTCAATTTATGGTTTGATGGTATGTACACTTTTTTTTGAAAATAAAGATCTTTAGTATTAAATCCCGCAAGAAGTTTCATAGAATGCAGGTCCTCCTTCTTCCACTTCTTTGCCGATTTTTTTGGAGTTTTGAGTATTGGCTTCTCAACAGTTTCAAAGTGCAAATATTGACGTGATTATTATTATTATCATCGATCTGAGTAAACAGTCCTCCGCAATTCGCGTATTTGCATACACAAACAACCACTCCGGCTGACTATGATTATGGCCCGTTACGCTAATATACCGACTGTATAATTAGATCGACACGAATTGCACGCAACTAAAACACCCCCGAGGAACGTCATCCGGCGTACACAATTTGCGCTTTTCATTGTTCGAGAGTAAATTGCTGTTTCGGAACAACAGTCGCCGTCTACGCCGTATCCCAATCCCAGTCTACGACTAGAGCATCCGCCGGTACTGTCAAAACCGAATAGTCGGTCTCGTCTGGTTCGAAACAAAAGATAATTTACTTTAGGGAAACTTTCCTAACTAATTACTCGAAAATGGCTGAGAAATTACGTCGAATTATTAACTAAAAATTGCGGCAGTACACTAACGGAGAACGAACGAAGTCGAAACCGTGCTTTCCGAGGCTTCCAATTTCGAGGAATTGTAAGTATTTTCCGCCGGTTCGATCCATTTGTCTTCACGTGCATCGGGGCTGCTCGACCGATGAATAATCGCCAAAGTGCCCGTAGTTTTTCGTCAAGTTTGTATCGGCTCGCAAGAAACGAAACGGTTTTATCTTCCATGTTGTCCGATACGGATGTATCCACGGAAGCCGTCGCCGAATAATTTTATTAGGAAGAAGTACTACAAAACTACATTTTCTAGTTCAGCAGGTTAGTGCAGTAGCCGTAAATATTCCCTTTGTCCTTCGTTATTGCGTTCGGAGACAGAACGCTTCCCGGATAACTTTTAAAATTACGTAACGACTAGAAAAAGTAGTAGAGGGAATGTCTAGAATCTACCACGTTCTTGCGAGTGTCTTCGAGTAAAACACAAGGACATTGAGGAATTGGCTTCCAGTTATACCTTTTCTACATGCGATTCCGGTTAAAGTTATAATTGAAAAGTCTAGAACATGACGTTGACCTCTGATATCCACAGAACACATATAGATCGCAGTAAAGCAAATCTTCAGAGGAAGTAGTGAGGAATTCGTCCAAGAATTAGAAGTATGAAGGAATGAAACATGTATAAGGATATGAGAAATGATCCGCCTCGCCACAATTCCCTCCGGCGTATTTTACCATACCACCGCAGCAAAACTCAAAAACTTCCAGTTTTAAAAACCGTTCGTGACTTTTGCCCTCAACTTATACTAAAACAATACGTAAAACGGTTGTAAAACTGGCAACACACGAACTTGCATGTCTCGCACGGAAACCTAATAAACTCGAGCAGTAAAAACGTCTTTTTCCTTAAAACCCGTATATTTTATTTTATAATAATATGCTCGCTATTATCCCGTGGCATCCGTTCAATAACGAATTCAATAGACGGCGGTGAGTATTGATCGGGCATCGGTATTACACATAATGGCAAGTTTGCGTGTCCATAACTTGCTAATCGCCAGCGCGGAGCCTGCGACTCACTGCCAATAATTTTATTGGACGAATTAAAAGTTTTATTTGTGTAGGATACGGGTGCAAGCCCGAATACCAATTTCCGGGCGCTAATTGCGAAAATATGCCGTAATAAAATTGTTTACCGGACGCGACGCAATCCATTTTGTAAATTCGGCCAAGCAATGATCTTGAATGAACGACCACGAATAATTCTTTTTTAACTAAATTGGTCCTAAATTAATTTTGCCGGTTTTTCATATTTTCCACTTTCAATAAATAGATATCGTCTACAATCCAAATCATTCTTCTTGATTCTGAAGTTAGAGAAAATATAAGACGAAAACAAAATCCAGATAAATGTAGGCAACATAGATATATCATATAGTTAAGTACTGAACAACTCAGTACAAACAAACGAACGAAAAGAAAACATTAAGGAAACAGTCAGTACTGAGCAAAATTTACAGCTAATTCTAAGCAAGTTATTAATTAACCTTCCTATACTCACGTCAAAATGAAAGACATATACTATACTATATAAATCGGTCTCACAGACCGTATGCGTGAGTATAGGAAGGTTAAAAACTTAACGAAAGGTTAAAAGATTAGAATATGGGAGTCAAAGAGCCATCCCCAAAATAAGAAATGGCTTATGATCTTCGAAACATGAGCTGGAATGCCAACGGACTGCTGCAACACCCACAAGAATTACAAGCAGTCATTGACAGAGAAAATAGATATTTGTCTTATAAGTGAAACTCACTTCACAAAACAATGGTACATTAAGTGTTAAAGGCTATAAAGTATATCACATCATACATCCGGATAATTCCACCAAACGAGGCAGTGCTACAATAGTCAAATAAAATATCGTATATTATGAAAAAATAGGAAATTATACACCAGAAATCCAACCCACTTCGATTCAGGATTCAGGTTCAGGATTGACCACGACAAAAGGCAACGAACTTTATGAAGCCATAAAAGAGTTCAGATGCGAAGTGTTATCTACTGGAAAGCCAACATCCTGGCCGACAGACATCAATAAAATAGCAGATTTGATTGATTTTTATATCGCGAAGAACATTTCTGCAAAGTATGCATAAATAGAAGAAGGTTGGGATATGGTATCACACCATTCCCCAATCATCCTAACTTTGAGTCAAAATGTCATAGAAAAACAAGCTAACCCGACATTAGTTAACAAACAGACAGACTGGATAAGCTTCGCCTTAAGTCTTGAAGAAAAGATTAATCTCTCAGTACCATTAAAAAATGAGTAATAACTTGGTGAAGAAATATACAACAAACACCTTGGGAAAACACGCTAACACTTAGAAGAAGAGTCGCAGGTAGTATTTATCGCAAAAGAAATTAGACAACTGATATCTGAAAAAAGAACACAAAGACGAAGGTGGCAACAAATAAGAACATCCCAAGAGAAAATAATTGAATAATCTTAGTCAACAGTTAAAACGATAAATAAAACAATTAAAATACGATTCGATTAACACATATCCAAGGAGACTTGCCAACGAGGCCAATACAGACTACTCTCTTCGGAAAATAATAAAAAGACTAAAAAGACCTATTATGCAGATCCCTCCACTAAGAACTGAGAATGGAGAGTGGGCCAATAGTAACCAGCAAAAAGCAGACCTCTACGCAGATCACCTAGAAAAAATCTTCCGAGACAGCGAAGAATCCGCCGAGGAACTAACAACGGAAAAGCTAATACAACAAGATAAAGGAAGTATACAGCATACCTCTCCCAGAGAGATAATGAAAGAAATTAAAGAAAATATCAATGCAAAAAATGTCTAGGTAGGTAGTAAAATTAACAAACTTAATAAATGCTTCCTTTAGATTAAGATGCCCCAAGCTTTTGGAAATTCGCGGAAGTAGTTATGATACCAAAGCCCCGTAAATCACCTCATGAAGTGACGTCGTATGGGCCAATATCACTGTTACCTGTTATTTCAAAACTATTCGAAAAATTACTGCTCAAGAGACTAAAACCTATTATTGAAAAAAAAAAGACTTAACCAGCACATCAATTTGAGTTTAGAAATAAACACTTCATCATTGACCAAATTCACAGAAGAAGAAAAAAAGTTTGTTCCACACTCTTCCTAGATGTGGCCCAAGTATTTGACAAAGCTTGGCATAAAGGATTAATCCATAAGCTAAAATAACACCTCCCAGAACATTATGCAGAAATACTGCAGTCATACATATCAGAGAGATTCTTTAGAATAAAGCAGGAATAAGCTTATTCTGAGGTGAACGGAATTTAAACAGGAGTGCCACAAGGAAGTGTATTAGAACCCGCCTTACACACTTGTGACATTTCACAACTAGCACATAACATAAGAGCCACATTTGCAGATGACACGGTCATAATGGCAATAGGAAACAATAACACAAAATCGATTGAAAATTTGCGAACAGCTGTTAATCATGTACAAAGATGGACAAAAAAATGGAAGATAAAATTAAACAAAACTAAATCAGTTCATGTAGATTTTACAAACAAAAAATAGAATTAAGAGCAATAAATACTAATGGTCAACAAATACCCTATTCAAACCAAGCCAAATATTTGGGCATGGCACTAGACGCAAAGCTGCAATGGAAGCCTCAGGTCGAGAAGAAGAAATAAGAGTTAAACTTAAAACACAAGAAAATCAATTGACTGATTGGTAGAAATTCCACTTAGTTTCTACATAATAAAATTCTGTTGTACAAACAAATACTTAGACCAGTCTGGACTTACGGAGTACAGCTTTGGGGTTGTACCAAACAAAGTAATAAATCAATTATACAACGAATTCCAAATAAAATATTAAGAAATGTGGTAGATGCACCTTGGTATTCTAGAAACAGAGATCTTCATCGAGATCTGGAAATGAAAACAGTGGACAAAATCATCACAAGATTTGCCAGAAGAGACGAAGAGAGGCTTCAGCATAATATGAACATTGAGGCTATTCAACTCCTCAACACACAACTACTGAGAAGACTTAAAAGACTTAAATCTTTTGAGTTAGTGTAATATAATATTAAATTAACACTAGTTAATTATAATTAGTGAAAATCAGGCTATAGTGTGGTAGTGTACACGTCAAGTTTAGTGTACTCAAGTTAAGTTTAGAGATAGCAGAACATGAAGGACACTGATGAGTATATCTTAATTTAAGTTTACATAGTAATAGTAATTTAAGTTAAGATAAAATTGCTCATTGGTCATAATTGATCAGATTGCCAGATTGTAATAGTAAGCACCGAATAAGGTGTAATAAAAACAACAAAATCTTCTTGGTATGAATACATCGAAACGGTTAGAAAACGTGCAGCTACATCGTCAGGAGGCACCTTCTTTAATTAAATCGAAAGCAGGATCAGTCCTGGCTCTCGGCCTCTTGAGTGCACGGCTGCGAGGTACCGAAGATCAGATATGGGAAGCCAATTGGTGCTTCGCTCTCGGAGCTTCGACACGGAGCGAGCGTCTATCGATTTGTTCATCGTCTTTCCCGCCGGAATATCAATCGGAAACCGGACTAATAGTTCGATAAGGGAGCCGCTGGGAGGGAGTCTTTGTTTATTGTTCGCTAGCAATACTAATCCTAAGTTCAACTTCCAACCGCGCAATCCAGAAAAGGTGATCTGGGGATAATCGAATAACGCGTTTTGTTAGCTTCTGATTGGATACCGGTTTTCTTAGTTTGTGAAAGACATGACGGTAATGTTTTTAGGGAAGAAGTTAAGAATCTCATATACGAAGAGTTTATTTCCCCCTGTTTTATATGAATGGGTGGACGTAGACACCAAATGGTTTTAACATTTCAGAAGAATGGAATGAACCCCTGATAAAGACGATTAAAGTGGATATGATGATTGAAATCAAAATTGATGATACAACAACAAAGCCGTGAGACAGAACGAAGTTAATATCTTGAAAGACACATAAATATAACGATTAAAAATTGTAAACCACTTGGAGTATTTCAGGGTTTCTCGTTCAAACTTTCAAATGTTATTGAAGTTATCTTCAGAGATAGAGAATTTATTTAATTTTAAAATTATCTATTTCGAAATTGTAGAAGCTTCAACCATTCAACTTCGACTGAAAGCCAAAGTTTCAAAATTCTTATGACGCCACTAGAGTTGCGCCTAAAAATAAATTTATGTTTGTACATGTGAGAGGGATTCGATATGAAATCTCTCACAATGCACGTATTACGCATTTTTTACAGTTAAATAGTAATACGTGCATTGTGAGAATTCATATCGAATCCCTCTCATATGTACAAACATCAATGTTCAGACGATATATATATATAAAATTTTTATACGAAATTACAGCTCTTGCAAAGCCGTACTGACGAGCGGTATAACCGCGAAACGTACGTCTACGGATGGCAAGAGAAGATCAAACTTTTGTAACTTGTAACTTAAATAAATGTAAGAAAATTAAAGCTCACTTCATTCTCAATATATCACCTTAAAAACTGCATTATTTACATTAGTTTCGGATGAAATGGAAAATCATTAAGGTACTTCAGAGTTTTGCAATCCCAGAAATATTTCACTCGGAAGCAAAACTCAATCCTTTCGAATCTCTGTCACATTATAGCTATGTTCGTCTCTGATAATATCAACTTGATAGTTACTTTAGTTATTTGGGATTTCTCAATCCTAGCATCATTACGACCAGAAAAAAAAAATGCAATCCTCTCAAGCACATGTAATGCTATTAGAACTATTTGAAAATACATAGTACTCAATTGATTATAAAGATATCAATTTCAGAGGTAGATTAGTTGTAGAGAAGATCACTAACTTGATGTATTTTGTAATTTATTAGTCTTAGAGAAATTTACACCGGACGCAACGTTTAAAAAACATTTGAACTATCTTCACCAATATATAAAACCCGATTAATTTTAAAAATATGGATTTCAATAGTGTGAAAAGGAAAATGTGGCAAGTGAGGCAAGGTATAATACTGGTAACATTTCCGCTTGAAGTGAAACCCAAGCCTCTAAAATGCTTATAGGAACAACCTTACAGCTAGCTTCAAAGATATATAGCTCAATTAATTATGAAGATATCAAATTCAAAGTTGTATCAGTTGGAGCGAAAGTGTCAAATAAATACTAAAAGCTATTTCCAGGGTATCCAACACCAAAAACATATTGATTGCTAATAAGACTCAAATTCTTAAAACGCTTATAATGTCACTAGTGTTATCTTCAAAGTTACAGAACTATCTTGATTTTCAAAGTATCGATCTTGCATCAGTTGTAAGGAAAATCGAGCCATACCATTTGAAGTATTATGCAGTTCTTCAATCTAAAAAATAACCTTTGAATCAGAAATAAAACTGGAATCTACTATTAAAGATATCAACGTCCAATTTGCACTAGTTGTAGAGAAAATTTTGAGCCACTCCAAATCCCCGTAATATTATTACAGCTAACTCAAAGATATAAAATTGATTTTGTTCTGAAGGTATCTCATTCTGATTCGGACTAATTGGATAGAAAAGAATAACCAACACCACGTTCTTGGGAAATTTATAGATTCCAAAAGCATATCGACTGACGGCAAAACTACAATTTCTCAATCCAATGTAACGTGAAGTTCGTATCTTCAAACTCTCTTACTTTTTACTTGTAAAGATATCAAGCTCAAGCTTGTACTGGCACAGCAAATGTCAAATAACTCCAGGTATTTCTTCAATTGTAGGAGCATTTCGCCCAAAGCCAAGGTTCTAACATCTCACATTACTATGGTACCAATAGGGCTTACTTACTTAAACTGGTAGTGTTGTACCTTTCGGGGTCGAGTTATACTGTAGTTGAGTTTGCTGAAAATTTCTTCCAGATTTTCCTCCATTTCCTTCCACCTTTGGTTAGCAGTTTTATTTCTTACCATTAGATCTATGTCCAAAGGTTCCATTACAGCCCACGAAGAGCCATGGCGTTCATTCTTGTACAAATTATCGTATTATTAGGCCAGCGGCGGTAGGGAATTGAGGGTAGTAACCAGCAACTGCGCATCAGATGCCTTTTGTTATCCCGGAAAATAAGGTTCTAGTTACTTTCATAGGTTGAGTGCACCTGGAGTTCAAAAAGGAACGCCTTGATATTATGGCGTGCAGTGTTGGAATCAGGCCTTGTATTTTTTTGTATTATCTCTGTATGTTCTCTGAGTTTTCCTTTTTCTTGACTTGTTCTTTGCAAAGTTATTTGTACCACAGAACTTAAATTTATTATTATTATTATTATTATTATTATTATTATTATTATTATTATTATAATTTGTCTGTGTACAGGTCGCATGGAAGATCGATTTTTAATCGAATGCGATCCTTTTTCTCCCATTGTAATTTTGTTGTATGATTTATGCATATGTACAATTTGGGGGAAATGAACGTATTATTATTATTATTAATACAACGACCTCTGAGTTTGTAATTGGGTGCTGTTTCAACTGGCTACTACCACGAACCAATTTTCAAAAGTATGGAGCTCAATTGGTTTTGAAGATGTCAACATCGAACCTCCATCAGTTGTAATGAGAGCATCAGAAAGAATTCAACGAGAAGCAATACTCGAACCTCTCAAACACTGAAGCGTTTGGACGTTGAACTAATAATGAAGGAGAAACTAGGAAGAGGACGAAGACAATGATGGTTCACCAGCAAAATAAGATTAACAAGTAATTTGGAGAAAATAATCGAACGAAGAGGAAATTTCTGTAATTTGAAGTCAAAAAATCTTCACTGACTTTAAGAGAAATGGCAACAAATCAACACCGAGCAATTCTCAATGGGAAATGCAATATCTAGAACTGAATCGGGAATAGGTATATAAGAATATAACTGGAGGAAAGGAACAATTACGGTTGACAACCAATAAATATGATTTCTCTGTAGCATTTGGAGATAAATTAATAAATTAAAAGATGAAACCCCAAGAACAACGTTAAAACTAGGATAAGAAGAACGAGAACGTGTTAGCTGCGAATCAAAAAGTAATAATAAGACTATATACTTATATATACCAATCAGCTGAAGAGTTGAGCTTGGATGGCGTATACATCCCCCTGCAATTTTGGTAGACGCTGCCAACGTGACCCTTGAATCCTCCCAACACCCTCCAGCAGGGAGAAGTTACGCACTAATTCAAATCCCTATTTAATTTGTATTTATTTCTTCTCCTATTCTATCCAGGAAAGCAACGGAAGACTACCTGACTTCTATTATTCCACTGGTTATGAAAATGACTAGTGGACCAGTACGAGTACTCATCCACTCATTCGATCTGAAGAAGATTTGTCAACCTGATCGTCAACAACGACTGATTGAGACGGTGCCAATGGAAGAAGAATAGGAGGAGGAGGAGGAAGAAGAACAGGGAGAAGAGAAAGAAGAAAAAGAAGCAGAGGATGCAGAGCAATGATTGAAAGGATAAAGACCTCCGTTGACTTTGTACGGAAATGGTCAAAACATCAGTTCCTTTTTGTACTCAAATTTGATATACAGATTTCGTCAGCCTATCTGACCTTATGAGGCAAAAGACTTAGATCAAAGAAGAAAAAGGGGATAAGAAGAATCTGTTGTACCATTTCACCCGACAAAAACAAAGTTAGCGATCAAATTTTGCTTGTTGATCTCAACATAAGAATTATTATTAACGAAATTCTTTCAGTACAATTCCACTCACTTATGTAAGTACCCAGATCAAAGTCAATCAGACGACACAAACAAATTACTTTCCGCACCGTGCATTCTTCTACTACTCCAATCTGTATCCCGGTAATCCGTAGAAAGACGAAGACAAACGCGCCCAGACTAGCAGGAGCGACGTTTACTGACGAATTCTTTCCGCAAGTTTTACAAATTGAGACGTGTGGTTAAACACGGCGGTTCGGATGCCTTGAGGTGACAAGAGACGGCTGGTGTATGCAGTAAAAACGACCTCTTTCCATTGATCGGCTGAGAGCGATCTCTACTACCAGCGCCGCAGTAGCGACTGAGCTCGTTGTGTGCGTGTGTGTAAAATTCAGGCTTTAGCGGCGGTTCGAGAAGTACGAAACGGAGACGGGATTATGGCACGAAACAGGGCGAGGATTTGATGCAGATTAAAGATGATGCAACAATTTAAAAGCGAAGTAACGAGAACGGAAGTAGAACTCCCAATATTAAATTAATTTGTTACATTTCGGGGTTCTATAAGTTACTTGTTAGAATCTCTTTAAATCTAAAGGGGAAGAAGCAAGCTAATGAGGTAATCTATGGCGCGCAATTGAAGTTATTACAAAGTTTCATTTGGAAGAGGTATTCAATTAGATCAAAAAACGTCTAAAAACGGAGGAAATGCAAATGCACTCCTCTCCGAAGGAGAAAATAAAGTCGTAAAAGTTTAAAAGCTGACTTAATAGTGCCCGAAGGAATACGGAATAGATTTTAATAAACTTCATAGCATGCACAACCGGGACGCGAAGATCTTGCAAAGGAATAAAACTTTTATTAATATACCCGAGATTATAAGACGAAGCAGTGTGTGGGAGACGGCTGATGCGGGATAATACGCATAAAATTTAATTCGTTTAGCAGTTGGCTTATGGGCGAGACTGTTATTGGTATATGAAATTATCTCCAAAGACGGGGCTTAATGTGATTTTATTGTTAAGCGCAATTAGGACATCTAGACGTTCTTTTCTCCCTTTTCTGGTATATTTAATTTTAGTCGGCTCGGCTCTTTTAATATTTTTCTAACTTCTTGGCGTACTTTTCGGCATACTTCTTCCGCTTTAATACCTGTCAGTAATTTCGTAGAAACTTTAATCTTGGCCATCGTCCAGAAAATTGTCATTTTCTCACATGTACTCTTTTTGGTTGTGAAGCTCCAGTAACCTGTCCTAACACGTTCTTCAGCTTTTGTCGTCTCTCTTTGATTTTTCCCTTAACTTTCTTTGCATAGATCTGGATGAGGTGAATGCATGTTGCGTAATCTTTTATGTGATACGATTGATAAGATCCCAATGGTTTTGATGAAGCAGATTGATAACTAGAAGTCTAGTGGATGTTATGGGATCTGGCGATAATCCTTTCGGAAGTCCATTGTACACCAAAGCTAAGAAGGAAGGTGATGCTACTTTTTGCTTGCTTTAGACCAAGAGTGTCTAACTGATCGCTTCTATAATAATAAAGTAATAATGATAATAACTTTATTTGTTCTGTGGTATAAATAACATTGTAAAGAACAAGCCAAGAAAAAGGATTTTCTTTTTGGTATTTACAAAGAAAATACAGAGAAAATACAAAGAAAATACAAGGAAAATAGAGCAAATAATATTTTGACATATATATTCAGGAGAGCTGTACGCTTTAAAATATTCATCAGTAGAGTAAAATATAGGTTTTTGCAAATATATCATTAGCTCGGTTTTAAATCTGGCAAATGGTGTGGTGGTTCGAATATATTCCGGAACATGGTTAAAGATTTTCATACCATTGTAATCAACCGTCCTACATGAAAGTTGAAGTGAGAAGGCCGCCATCCGCAGATCATTTTGTTCTCATGTGTCGTATTCATGCATTTGTCTGTTCGTCTTATTTTTGCTTTTATTTTTGTATATGTGGCAGGCCATTTCAGTAAGTATAAGGACGGCAGATTCAGTATCTGCAGAGACCGGAAGAGAGGTCTGCCCGAATTTGTTGGCTACGGCCCCCACCATCGTACGAACCAAATGCTTCTGAGCCAGGAACAGTCCCAGCAACAGTTGAGGAACCCAAGAAAATAATCCCGTGTCTCAGGCGTGATTGAATTTGCTAATGATAAATATTCATCAGCACATCCCTGGATAGGCTCCTTCTTAAGCTTCTAAATAAGTATGTCCTCGAATGAAGTCTACTGGATACTTCTGAGCAATGTTCTCTCCAATTTAATGTTCCTTGAATGATGTCCCATGAATCTTCGTGCTTTCAACCGAGGTCATGTCAGAATTACCAACATGTATTGAAAATTAATTTTCTACTACTCTTTGATAAGGATGAGAGACCATATACATAGTTCGTTTTCCCCATTTAAGTATAATTTGTTGAACGAAAACCATAAACTCAGTTCTCCCAGCATGACGTTACCACGAAGCGTCGACCCTTTCATATCCTTTGAAGAGACGACTATCGAGATGTCTTCTGCGTACATGAGAGCCAACAGTCCCCGCATACAGTTAGTTATATCGTTAATATATAAATTCAATAGAATCGGACTTAAAATTGATTCTGGCAGAACGCCTATGGTCATAGGCAAATTAGTTGATAAATATTTTCTGGTACAGCTGTTCTTCTTAAAACGTATCCTAACAAATTGCGATCTAACCTCCAGGTACGACTGAAACCGTTTAGCTGACGTTCCCCTGATACCATACGCTTCGAGGTTTTCAAGAAATAAGTCATGATGCACGCAGTCGAAAGCTTTTGATAGGTCACAGTATCACGCAAGTGATGAGTTTCTGTTATCTATTTCGTTTATTATAAAATTGAAGGAGCTAGTTGATGTGGACTTTCGCCCTCGGAAACCGAGCTGGCCGAGCAACAGAATCTGAATCCTGTCCAAAAAGCTGCGCAGCCTAGTCATTGCGTGTTAGAAAATGTTTGCGAATGTAGACGTGATGGAAGTAGGCCTGTAATTTTCGACTTTTGTTACGTCGTGTATTGACGCAAACGGTTCTAATTACTAAGGACTGAATTTTCAAGGCCACCACAGAGAATACACCAATTTCGCCCTAGGAATGAAGTTCGCTATCACTCAGGATGCCAGCCAGCTAGTCGGCGCACTACGGCGCCAGCTGTTTCACACTTATCCCTGTCAAGCCCTGGATAAAGAGAAATCCTTGTAGTTGGTCAAATCTCCCGGGCGAAAAATGGTTTGCGGTATTAAAGTAATAATACAGGGAAAAATCAAAAAAGAAAACAAGCAACCATGGGAGTTTACTAGTCTTTAATAATTATTGAGTCGTAGAAAAAAAAATAAGCAACTAGCAAAAGAAAAAGAAAGTAATATTCGCAGGTATTCTAAGTATTCTATGTATTCAATTTGCTAACCAGTTACGGGAACCAACCGAATACATTGGCCAACGTTATCGTTTACAGTAGTTTCAGTCAAATAATAATTTGAAATTTTTCGTCACTTCGATTGAAGGCCATGTAAAAAGTTCAACAGGTTTTCTTTGTTTATGAAAAAAGATTAAACAAAATTTGTCAAAAGGGTGCGACTTAGCTGTATGTTTCCTCGGAGATATGCGGCTAGATGGGATCGCAACACCAGCAGTCAGCCAGATGACAGCGTTGTCCGAATATTAGAACGACAAAGATTAAACGGTCCACACGGAAAATTAAACGGCCCCAACGAAAACCTGCCAGGATGAAAACGGCCAAGACTAAAACCTCTAAAGAAACAGACAATCCTGAGAACACGATTACCAAAAAGTATAAAGTGAACTTCTTACCGTTAGAACGGGGTAAAACGCACAAAATGGCTACGGACGTCACACGTGCTCTAACTAATCCTACATTAATCAGTACTTCCGATCTTCAATCAATGCCTTACACCGGTTCGGCGATCCAAATCCAATAATGAGGCAACTGAAATGAGAAGAATTTTTCCAATCCAACAATGTGACGAAATTTCAGATGATCAAATCTCTTGAAGAAAATCACTTCGAGGAACAAACGTGTGAACTGCACCAAAGGTTTACGATAATCTAACTTAACCCTCGAATAATACGTCAAGCGGAAAACGTATAGTCATTTCCCCCAAGGTATGAAGGTTCCCTCTATCTGTGAAATGCGATAAGCTATCGACAACGTACGTTGGGTTGTTAACCGCATAAAATACGCCCCCAACAAAGATTAATTGAAAGCAACAACTATAACGACTGAAATCACGTAAACGTCAATCAAGAAAACGTAACAATTTTTAAGGGTATTCCTTCTTAGGGACTGGTATTACCACTGTTCGTTTTACCAGGTGAGGATATATGGCGAGCTGAAATGATTTATTGATTATATACATTAGTGGATGAAGAATTTTATTTTTAACTTCTTTAATTATGGTTGCGGATATATCATCGGGGCCTGGTGACGAATTACTACTCAGATTAGAGAATATATGGATCAATTCCAGTTCCGAAACAGGAAGTAGAACCATACTACATGGATTATTGAGTATCTTTACCTCATGATCCGTCGGTGGAATATCTGCTGTTAAGGTTTCTGCTGCGTCCCGGAAGTAAGTATTTAGGCCATTCCTGTATTGCAAGATTCTTACACTGTTCGTCATTTGTACAGTTATTGGACGTAGCTATGGGATCTAACCTATCAAACTCGTTGACTATGTCATTGCCAATCGTTTCCTTTAGTAAATGAAAGCGTTCAATTTAGATAAACATCTCGAGGACCGGACCAATCTTCAAGCTTCTCTCTTGAATGTTGATCTTTACTTAAACTTTACTTCTTGCAGATGCTGTGCTTGATGGAACCAAAGGTTGGAATAGTTTTTGAACTTGCTATATATGTAGTTATGTGCAGTTAATTTTAATAGATGTAGGTTTTAATATGTATGCTTTAACATAAATTTATATTTTCTGCTGGTTAATACAAAATCATGTAGCTTTAGTTTTGAATATAATTTAGTGGGTGATTCATGCTACTGCTTCCGGCCAAGCAAATAGAATTAAGCTTTCAATATTGAAATAGACCAAAACGGCTACCGTTAGAATTTGTTTATCGAATACCTATCGACGTTCATTGATTGACTAATCAATTGCCATCGGCGAATTACTAACGCTTCCAAACACAAAGAGCTCTATCGACCAACCTGAGCCGGTGACTCCGTTCGTCGTTCGTGTCTGTGCGTTCCCGATCGTTAGTGTGGACGTAGAATGTTCGCTTCGCGCTTGTGTTTGTGTCCGTAAGCCGACCGCAACGACCGCCGCCAACACGGACTGCGGATCGTTCTGATCGTCGGAATGCCCGATTACCGCTGACATAATGTTTTGCCGTCCGTAAATCCGGTACAGTTCGATTATCGTCGACCGGACGGACGATCCATCCTCCGATCCGTTTGGAAATTGCGTCCACAAAATTTTCCATCTTACTTTTTCCGATCAGGGGGCTCTCTTCCCTTTCCGAATTTCCCGTCGATCGACTGACTCTTCTTCTCGTCGGTTTTCTCTGTTCGTTCGTTTCCTCGCTTTCGCGCTTTCAACCCACAACCGTTACGGTTAGTAAATTTCGATTCTGATTAGAACTGGCCGAGAATAATTATCGATTCGATTGTGTGCTGTCGTTCGTCCTGATTAATCGACGAAAAGCGGATGCAATTCGTTGTTCACTAATTTATTACTGTACGGTTTCAGTTTTTGTTGTTTTTGCACCTATTAAACTGGAAGTTATTTTATATGTATTACAGGAAACAACACCGGAATTTATCTCCAGAAAACAGTAGGGAAGATAATGAAATTCTGTAATGCGGTAATAAAACTAGCCTTGCAACATTTCGCTAGCATATATATTTTGAGAAACCAGTCTATCAAATGAAAGATATATACAATAGGCGAAAAAGTATGGAGTAAATTCAGTAAAACCAAAATAAAAATTTGTTCGAGGAAATCCTTGAATAGGCCGATTTTATTTGATAGAAATACGGATTTTTGTATGACGGTCGATTTTCAGCCTTCAGCTATTTTTAAGTAAAGATGTTATAATTTGTTTCTTTAAATAACAACCCCCAATCTTTTTTTTTTTTTGGAAACTGACCGCACTGACAGTGTAAAAATGTTGCTATCTTAAATAAGAAATTCCTCGTGTAAATGACAGTTGAATGTTAGAAAACGTAAAAAAAGCTAGAATAAGGCAAGAACTCCTTAAGATTTTTTTGCAGATCATGCATGTACAAATCATTGCGAAATGTCAATTTTGCACTGACTTCTTAACATTAGCGATACGGAAATCTTATTGCAATTTAAGTATTATGCCATAACATTAACTGTTATACACCGGATTTAGATTTGAATTCTCATCGGATGCGGGAATAAGACAAAAACGAGGAAGTTTGCGATTTATTTAATGCAAAACATCCAGATCGCCCTATTAGCCAATTTACAGTCAGTAAGGTTACATTCTGTTCAGTATGGAAGAGGACCCTCACAATACGTCGCGATTGGTTGGATTGGAGAATAGTGTTACGTATTGTGAGGCAGGGAAAATAACATCCTTATAAAATTCAAGTGGCACATCAACTTGTCGAAGACGACCCCAATCGGCGACTACAGTTTTGTGAAATTATGATAGATTTGTGTCAAGCAAATCGACGGTTACACCGGCAATATTTTGTCTCTATGGCACAGTGAATCGACCAAATTGCAAGTATTGGAGTCGGGTAAATCCTCATTGGATGCTTGAGGCAGATACTCAACACCGGCAGAAATTAAATGTGGGGGTTGGAATAGTAGGATCTGTCTTTATTGAAACAACTTTCACAACCTAAATAACCCTGTTTCAGCGCTTGTAGCAATTTCTACGAATGACAACGATTAAGACCTTCCAGATAATACCACATGGTTTCAACACGATGGCGCATCTCCGCAATATGCGCAGCCTGTTTGAGATTTTCCAGATAATCGCTTTCCGATGACGTGGATTGGCGGGCGAAGACCGGTGGAA
Organism: Chrysina gloriosa; assembly: GCA_038088585.1. Lineage (NCBI taxonomy): Eukaryota > Metazoa > Arthropoda > Insecta > Coleoptera > Scarabaeidae > Chrysina > Chrysina gloriosa. Next base: position 18,473,009 of record CM076093.1, on the reverse strand, counting down.
TGGGGTTATTTAAAGTTCAAAGTACACGTCATCAGACTACAAAATTTAGCTGAACTAAAACATCGCATTTGAGATGAAATGCGCAGAATTAGCCCGGAAACCGTTCATAATGTACAAGAAGAATTTCTACATAGACTTACATACTGTCAGGAAGTCTCTGGATGACAATTTGAACACTTTCTTTAAAATTTTATTTGCTTCGCCAAGAATTTCTTTCATTGTGTGTTAACAATAAAATTTACGTTTTCTAACATTCAATAGCCATTTACTCGAAGAATTTCTTACGTAAGATGGCAACATTCATCTACTGTTAGCTCGGCAATTATAAGATTTCTCAAAATTAAGGAAGAAAGTTGGGGTTTGCTATTTAAAAAAGAAACTAAGACATTATCACTCAAAAACAACTGATGACAAGAACGCTGGCAAATACAATGCTGAAAAACGATCTCATTTGTTAAAGAAAAACGTGTTCTTCCATGGCGATAATGCACCGTCTTATTCGTCCACTGTTGCCACAACAAAATTGGTTACATTGCCCTAGTGATTTCTTCTTGTTTCCAAATTTTAGAAAATGGCATGGTGGAAGAGATTTCAGGAATATCCGAGACAAATGGATATTTTGACGAGTTTCCGAAAAATTATTTTTTGATGCTTTGAAAAAATTGGCAACTCACTGGGCTAAGTCGTGAGAAATAAAATATATTTTACAGTAAAATATCTTTTTTATTGAAAACCGCCTGCGTTAATTCTTTAAGTCTAATAGCGATTGCGTATTTTGTTTGACCAATGTGAAATTTATCATAATCCCTCCACTCAATTATGTAAATGTCAGCCCGTTGTTTAGTGGTTGTATTATACGGAATCATATACAGTGGATAAAGATTTCTACTTGTGTATTTTTATGTAAAGTCCGCATCAGTTGACATTACTTTATTGAAAGTGTCGATAATAATATTATTTGTCTTTCAGCACTTAGGCTTTCTATTAAGTGTTACATTAGCGATCCTTACACACATTGTATCTTTTTCCTATGACAATTTTTAATGCTAATCATGAAGTGTAGATGTAAACCTTACTAACATTTTATTTCAGAAGAAATAGTGAGTCTCTAAATTTACTGCCTGCGATGAAAGGATGGAAAAAGCAGACTTGTTCTGTAATTTGTGTAAAATTAAATTATCTGATAAAATTATACGTACTAAAGAATAACTCTTTCAGAAAGATTGTTTGGACTAAGTAGTTAAAATTCGTATCATTTTAAGGGTTACTTAATATGGTACCTAACGCGGATATTACGTATAAAATTCTTGAGCTATTTAGGTAGTGCAATGGATATATACATGCCTGACGGAAATACATTCGCATTTGTTGATTTTAAAGACGAAAAAACTGCCCAATAATGAATTAATAAACGGAATATTCCTTTCAGAGGTAAAATATGAACAATTAAATCTAGGATTGGCAAATCAACAAATAGTAAGCGCATTTCTAGTTTTCAGTTTGATTATATGTATACGTAAGTAGATGTGACCTCAAAGTGACGTACGTGGATATTCTTTAATATTTTTAGAAAATAAACACTCGTTAGTCGATGTAGATGTGCCCGCATATCATAGTCGAACAATTTGACGAAGCAAATGTTTTGAAAATTGGTTAGAGCGAATGGAAATGTGTATAAATCTTCTTTCATTTGTTATTTTCTTCTAAAAATATAAGAAACAATCTACGTACAGGATTTTTAAAATTTGCACTATATTTTCACATTCTAGATTTATGACAGAATTATATTGAAATTCCCGCATGTCACATGTCTATTAAGGTACTAGTTAAAGAATGATTCTGTTTATACAGCAAATACAAAGGTACTTCTACAAGAACTGCGTGGAATGTAGCGATTGTAATAGAATCTATATAGTATAACTATACCAAAATCAGACTTCCCATCAACCTTAATATACTAAAGACATATCAAAAGGAGCAAGCTGATCATCTAATCTTAAGCATCAAAAACTCGATTGGTGTCGTGCTGTATTCTGTCTTGAACTTTTCATTTCTCTTAAAAGTAATTTTATATTTCATTTACTGAAAACATGATTACTATAGGAAAGGTGGCGAAAAAATATCGCGCTGATGAAATTCTAATTTTTTCTTCGAATTCGTAACAATCTGGTTACCGTTTCTCAGAAAATCGAGACCGAAATAACAACGCCCGCTATCTTTCTTCATCCTTCTTCGTTCAGGATTTACGCAAGAAGTATCACATTCCCTCGGAGGAAGTTATCTCTCAAGAGCGTAATCCGCGACCCTTCTCAATTTTGCGTTACGCTACCTACGGTCGTCCTATCATTATTCGATATATTTTTAATGGCGCGCCCAACTCGTGCAACTCCTACACGCGGAAGCGAGCTCGACGCAAAAAGGAACAAAAATAACGAACGACGAAAATGGACTAACAAAACGAATCCGGCAGAATCCCGGCGAAAGAAGGCGGACGCGTTCTCGAGTTTACCTACCGGGGAGTTAGTTCGTCTTTGACATATTCAAAAGTAATTTTTCATGTGACTTTTGTAACTTTGCACGCGAACAGATTCGGTACGTTCACTCCTTCGAAAGGCGTCTTCGTCGCTGTCCCGGTTCGGTTGAGCCTTCTCCCTCTTCCTCCCGCTTTCCTGCTCTAGTTTCTTGAAAATTAAATTACCGCCCCGGGATAAAACAGGGGGAGAGAATGGGAGAACCAAAGCGTACGGGAGGGTACAATGCGTCGTTAGGGCTAGGAAAACGTATCTGGCGCTGTCTTAATTGCGAATAAATGTTGCAGGGCGCGGTGGACGAATTCACTTAAACGAAATTGAAGCTGAAAGAATGATTATTTGATACCTTCTAGATATTCCTTTTTGAATATCAATTTTGTTGAATAATTCGGGTTATTGATGCGTGCACAGCGTTTTGCAGAGTAATTTACAACTCAAAAGGTTAGCGCGGAAGAAACATAGGAACATGTCGGATTGCTTTCTTCTACTCTTTCTAGACAAAGCATGTCAAATTTCAACCTATTAGGGACTGTTTGCAAACGAGTGCCACCAACTTCAATCATTTTCGATTTATAAACCAACCAATCTAGGAATAAATTTGTCTAAGACTTCTGGCGGAGGCGCCGGTTTCATCAAATTTTTTGTTTAATAGGTACTTATTTCTTATTTCTCGAAGAAAATGTTGTGTATATGTAAATTTAGCCATCGTGTTTCGAGAGCCAAAATTTAATAAAATATAATACAATACAATATAATATAATATAATATATTAAATGTAGAAGACTCTCTATAAACGACCTAATACTAAAATTAGGTTCGTTAATGGGCAGTTAACAAGTAACCGTGCAAAAGCCTACAAAGTAAGCACAATTTGCATATGCAATTTGCATTGGCTCTCGAAAACACGATGGCTATTTTTATTCGTCGCTGAACGCGATGTTACCGGGTATGCCAATACATCTCCTGCTCGGAAGATGGGGTCATTATTTTGACCGTATCCATCTCGCCGAGATTTCGACGTATCACCTGGAATTGTTCACTGTGTCACTCGCAGAACGATATACTGTACTGACGAATCCTAATGAGGACGAAACTAATTAGTCTGCAGTTGCGTTTTGCGATTGACATAGTCAACATTTCCTACAGTATTATTGGCATATGCAAATTGTGCTTACTTTGTAGGCTTTTGCACGGTTACTTGTTAACTGCCCATTAACGAACCTAATTTTAGTATTAGGTCGTTTATAGAGAGTCTTCTACATTTAATATATTATATTATATTATATTGTATTGTATTATATTTTATTAAATTTTGGCTCTCGAAAACACGATGGCTATTTTTATTCGTCGCTGAACGCGATGTTACCGGGTATGCCAATACATCTCCTGCTCGGAAGATGGGGTCATTATTTTGACCGTATCCATCTCGCCGAGATTTCGACGTATCACCTGGAATTGTTCACTGTGTCACTCGCAGAACGATATACTGTACTGACGAGTCCTAATGAGGACGAAACTAATTAGTCTGCAGTTGCGTTTTGCGATTGACATAGTCAACATTTCCTACAGGATTATTGGCATATGCAAATTGTGCTTACTTTGTAGGCTTTTGCACGGTTACTTGTTAACTGCCCATTAACGAACCTAATTTTAGTATTAGGTCGTTTATAGAGAGTCTTCTACATTTAATATATTATATTATATTATATTGTATTGTATTATATTTTATTAAATTTTGGCTCTCGAAAACACGATGGCTATTTTTATTCGTCGCTGAACGCGATGTTACCGGGTATGCCAATACATCTCCTGCTCGGAAGATGGGGTCATTATTTTGACCGTATCCATCTCGCCGAGATTTCGACGTATCACCTGGAATTGTTCACTGTGTCACTCGCAGAACGATATACTGTACTGACGAATCCTAATGAGGACGAAACTAATTAGTCTGCAGTTGCGTTTTGCGATTGACATAGTCAACATTTCCTACAGTATTATTGGCATATGCAAATTGTGCTTACTTTGTAGGCTTTTGCACGGTTACTTGTTAACTGCCCATTAACGAACCTAATTTTAGTATTAGGTCGTTTATAGAGAGTCTTCTACATTTAATATATTATATTATATTATATTGTATTGTATTATATTTTATTAAATTTTGGCTCTCGAAAACACGATGGCTATTTTTATTCGTCGCTGAACGCGATGTTACCGGGTATGCCAATACATCTCCTGCTCGGAAGATGGGGTCATTATTTTGACCGTATCCATCTCGCCGAGATTTCGACGTATCACCTGGAATTGTTCACTGTGTCACTCGCAGAACGATATACTGTACTGACGAGTCCTAATGAGGACGAAACTAATTAGTCTGCAGTTGCGTTTTGCGATTGACATAGTCAACATTTCCTACAGGATTATTGGCATATGCAAATTGTGCTTACTTTGTAGGCTTTTGCACGGTTACTTGTTAACTGCCCATTAACGAACCTAATTTTAGTATTAGGTCGTTTATAGAGAGTCTTCTACATTTATTATATTATATTATATTATATTGTATTGTATTATATTTTATTATATGTAAATTATTTAATATAAAAAGTTGTAACTATGTAATTCTTATGAAGAGGGAGTATACTAAACTTTTTTAAACAGTAGCAAAACGAGAGCAGAAAGTGCTTTTAATGCAATACTAACAATAATGTTTAAGTTTTAATTAAAGAGTGGATGACGTGTTATCATTAAATGGTGCAAACCGGTCGTTTTCTCCACTTACTTGCAAGGCGCGACAATAAAATTCGCAAAAGTAAGGGTGTCAGCCCGCTTTTACACTACTTAATGATAACACGTCATCTACTTTTTCTCAAACCTTAGTAATAAAAGCAATAATAGTTCTCGTACTGATAGCAGCACCTCTTAATTTACGGGGGTCTAGTTTACAAATATGTTTAGGAATCCCTGAAGATGAAACATCGAAACGGCGGATTTGAAATTTTCAAGATCATTCCTTAGTACATCGTTAGCGTACACCTTCATCACATTACCAAAAAAACAAAAACAAAACGGAATTAACCCAAGAATTTCGCTGAAAATTAGTTCAGGATTTAAGAAGAACGAAGAGCTTTCTCCAGTCTATTTCCGGCTGCGGATCTCTCTCATCAATTTAATTAAACCGCATAAACGAGCATCGGAGTGTATTTTTATGTTGACTAAATAATCGCGCGTTAATCTCTTCGTTGATATACGCTCGCATCGACCACCGCGAACGCCGCCCTTTTATTCCTCCTAATGATAATTAAGGAACGCCGTAAATTCTCATCTGTACCGCTTAATATGCCAGCGTGCGAGATGCACAAGGAACAGAAAGAGGAGGAAAGAAGAACTCGCTCGTCGAGGAAGGAAGAACAACGGGATTCGGTTAGAATAATTATGAAAAATTAAAGGCAAATTTAAATTTAACCGGAACGATTTAATTTTCATTTGTTCTTTCGCGGGTGCGCTTGTATTCGTGGTTGTTTTTGCGATATCCCGTAGGTGTTTGTGAAGGGTGAATGCATTATGCTTTTCTGAATTAATTGCTTTTCATTCCCAATGCAAATCGTTGAAATTACTCAGAAGAAAAACGGAAAAATAGCTTATCTTGGAAGGAATGTGGTAACTTTGGAAAAAGATTTTATTTCGAATTTTAACTGTCCTTTCGTAATACCTCTTTTCTTGTAAAATTTATAGATTGAGATTTACAACTTCCTATCAGCGAAAGGGAGATATAATATTTTACGAAATGGAAAGTTCGAATTTCGAAGAAGTAAATTAAAACTTGGACTACTTTTGGTGACAATTCGGCTGAAACCAGCGGAGAGCGAGATTTCATCAGGATATAAGAGCAACCAGGAAAAATGGGATATATACATCATTGCAGATTACTGCTGGAATTTGCAAGGAGACTGTTTTAACAAATTTCATTCAAGAATGTTCGGCAAACAAATCCCTTGAAGTGTAAACTAACATTTCCTTTATTTCTTTTTCATCCTCTGAAATGTTATGGTACTGTTATGTGCTGTTACTGTAACAAAACTGGTATTTGTCATACATATACTCACGGAAATACAGTTATGCTGTTTCCTCAATATATAATGGATCCTTGCGTGAAAGGACTAATGTACATCACGCTATTATCATATCTAAAAAACAAATAGAGCTATTAGCGGAAACTATTGTCATATTTCAGTACATCAAATACAGATAATATCAGCTCAAAAGAATCTGGCACCAAAAAGATTAGTTGGGTTGTGTAATAGCATTCATTGTCAGTCCTTTTTGCAATCAGCATCCAACATTAATAAGGAGAAAATCAAACAAAATCATACTGAGCGAATTTCAAGCAGTTTATTCGGGTGCCTATCAGATTAGTGTCAGTTTGAACTCTAGAAAACTCGGGGGGTTTCATTATCATTAGCAGATTTCGTGACGTATTCCGACAGTATTTTTCTTCTTTCTTAGTAGTCCAGGAATTTTCTCACCAAAAACGGGTTCGCCCCGCAAAGATCCTGATAATTGATTTTTCGATTGGATTATGTGAGAGCGTGTCCCCTAAGTATAAAATCAAGTTTGTGTCGTCCGAAACCGCGAGCGTTAGCCGCCATCTTGAAAAACGTCTTTTTACAAATATCTCAGAAACGGTGAGTTTTACGTTAAAAATTGTAAGGACTTTTTGTAGAAAATAAAATTTCCCATCTTATTTGAAATTTCTTTCTCTATTGTTAATATTTGTCGAGGTATAGTTGATTGAAGAAACCAAAGTTTTGTTTTTTTCCAAAAATTATCGAGAGATTTTCTAAAAACAAAAATTTGGTATTTTTAATCGACTATGTCTCCGCATTATTAACAACAGAGAAAAAGTTTCAAACAAAAAGATGGGAGACTTTATCCTCTACAAAAGGTCCTTACAATTTTTAACGTAGAACTCAGCGTTTCTTTGATATTTGCAAAAAGGCGTCTTTCAAGAACTTGGTTTCATACTCAGGAGACGCTTTCTGACATAATCCAATCGAGAAATCAATTATCAGGATTTTTGGGGAGCGAATGTCTAAAAATTCTGGACTATAGTAACCACGTTCAAAACGTTTGATAGAAGTTGAAACATAAGTATGGTAAAATCTATTTAGTATATCAGGTATTTTCAAAGTTTTTAAGTTTTTTAGTTACTAATTTTAGGAACAAGCTTAGATGATGTTAAAATAAGAAAATTGAGCTTTCCGAGCTTAGGTTTGAAGGTGGGATTTTGACAAACCTTCTTATGTTTCAAATCTAAACCATTGATTCTTCTTTTGTATTTATACCAATAATAATAAATTCCATTATAGCTCATGAAAAATCATTGAATTCGGCCTAGCATGGATTACCAATCTTTCAAGCCATCGGCTAAAGAATTGAAGATTGCTCGACCGCCAACTATACTTCAACCACCTACTATTACCCCAGGAAACGAATCCCAGCTACTGGTGTTTGCAAGCGGAGTACAATTAGTGTCTGAAGAAATTGCCTCGTTATTATACAGGGTGTGTCGATCGAAGTCACAATATGGAAGTCTGTAGCCCAGCTTATATTTTTAGAAAAATAGAAATAGAAAATGAAAAAGTTGAATAAAAAATTGAGATGATATTCTCAAAGGATGCAGTAGTTCTAATTCTTTTTAAGGCCATTCAATTGGATATGATATTCACAACACTGCACCTACAGCTTTGGCATTAAACACATTGCGTAAAATACAACGGTCCTGTTTAAAGCTTCTTCATAGGAATCTACTCAATAACATGTAGTTCTAATGTCATTGATATAATTGTAACATCCTGGATTATATTTGGAGGGTTTTTACTCTTATCACCAGACTTACCACAGTACGTTCAAATGTGAATTGCAAGACGGATTGTTGGAGATACAACTTTAAATTTAATTCATACAATTTTACAAGGATCTAAACATAGAAGATTCTGGGAGACTTCCAACGGACATTTATAAGAGAAAAACGTTCTAAATCGTACATCAAAGAAGAATTATGGAAGGGAGCATAAGAAGAAGTAAAGGTAAGACTAAAGCTCACTGGGACTGTTGTCAAGTAAAAAATAAGTGAGTCGGCTTTCGTGAAGAAAGAATTTGGCAATCATGCAAACATTTACATTCCTTTCTAAAGGCATACTGAATATTTGTAGTGTGTATTTAAGCGTAACAATTAAAATAGTTTAGAGTGTTACGGCCATTTGTCGCAGTTTCGGTTAGTCACAGTGTTGCTGCCAATTTGTTAAATTCCGGTTTCTTACTTGTGACTTATCGCTTCAACTTTTGACGTGTTAATCATTCTGCTTCTAGCGTTGAGTTGGGCATATTGGTCTCCGTGACTAGGTTATTCCGATTTCGCTTTTAAGTCCCGTTCTCGAGGATATACATGGAAATTCGACTCTGGGAAGTTTACATTATCGTTGAGTAAATTTGGGAGGACGCTTCTCCAATTATACTGTTCGAACTAAACGTCCACGTTGTACGATTGCTTTTCCTTCGATTGGAGGTGAGTCTTTTTTATTTTCTCTCTCACGTTGTTGTAAGGGGCTAGTATAAAGCTAGTGTAGGCTAGGGTAGCTAGTATATGCGAGCAGAGATTTATTTTTGAGAACATCTGAGAACTATCGTAGAAGCTAGAAGCCGACTTAGTCTTCAGTTTCCGGCGTTCCGACATTTTTACACCAAATGTGGGAAAACCCGCTATCTTGGACAGTTTCGGGCACGATACCGATTACCACGCCGTACCCAGTTTGACAACAGGAAGTACGTCACGCTAAGTTCCGCTTTTCTTTGATTTTATTTATATTTTGATTCGTTGAGTTTGGAGAAAAATTTCTCAAAATCTCTATTCTTACTTTTGAAACATTCAATTCCTTTAACATCTTAAGAGGAGGGATCAGATTGGTTTTCGGCTAATTTAATATATTTGTTGAACAAAACAATGAATTCTTTTAGTAGTTTAGGGGGGTCACAACTACATGTCACTTGCATATATTGTTGTTTTAATTACATTCTGCTAAAGCTGTAATGTGGCTGTAAGGCTTTTGGAATTCCAACACTTACCGAGAGTGTGTAAACCTAAAAGCTAGCGTAAACGAACTCAACTTAATCAATACAGCTCAAGTGGTAAATATAATAAGGTGCTTTCAAACGTTGTTCTGTCGCATCAATTCATTTTTCTGTGTTACTTTCAAATAGAGTTTTCAAGTAATTTCGCTGACAGAATAAAGATCTAGAACGTACACCGTTCGGATGATCTCGTATCACCTACGAAAAAGCTGGAGGGTCTCTATGACTTCAGATACTCAGATGTTATCCAGTTCTATAATTGGAGAGTGGCGCCTCGTCACTAATTTCTCGAACTTTAGCCTACACGGCCGTTTCCATTGGGTTAGCACGGCCTGGATCTATATCTTTGTCACTAACGAGGTGGATGATTCGAAGCGTAACGACGAACTTCCGTATCGGTCACGTTTCTGACATTTCCGTTTATCATTTCCATTTCACCAAAAGCTTTAGAAGCCAGTAACAAGAGTACAACACTGTTTTCAGTTTCGTGTCCATAGAACTTTAAATAATTAGAAAACTTGTGCTGGGACAATCACTATTATTCATTCACTCCTTTAGGATTGGTTACCAATAGACTAGGCGCTCGAGCTTTATGTTGTAGTAATCACACAGTCTAAGAAAAGGTTCGCTTTTCGCTCAGCACAATCACATCCCAACAGCGACCTCATTATTACCCCTTCGTCCTCTTGTTTCACATACTAATCTCAAGAATATATAAATTCGTAACAATGATTTTATAAATCGCAAAAAAACCAAGGCTTCATTTCCGAAGGAAAATTATGCAACACCCAAGAATCAGTTCCTCTATCGCCTAAACATACAGATTTTGATCGTTAGTTATACACTGCGTATATTAAAATTCTCGAGGCCATTGCCTTCGTACGACCGACGACGGGGAGAGCTGAAAACGAACCGCGCTCTACCTGAACAGGTGTACACAATCGATCGGTTTACTGGCGCCAAGATGGCTGCAATTGTCTGTAACTGGGACCGGGGCCCAGCCCCGACGCTCGCTTTCGATACATGCACGACGAGCCTGTAGTAAATAATGGAAAAGTAACACCTGTTTATTCGCTCGCGCCCGACTGGCGACAGCCTGTTCATTTCGCTATGGACGGATAACGGTGCGGCCTTTTAATTATTAAAATAGTCATTTTCTAGTGTGTATGTACATATGTACAGAGTGTATCATTGAGGGAAAGTAAAATACAGATATTATGGCTATTTGATTGCACTCGCCCCACGTTTAAACCGTAACTAGTATTTTCATTCCCTCTAGCTTCAGAACTAATACATTTATTGAGTAATATATAAAATAGGACATGATTGGTTGTCCAGTGAATCCTAATTCTTTCTTTTCTCGTTTCAGCCTTTGCTCCCACGTTCGTCCCGCGACTGACGCGAATGACACAGTTCGCTCAGGCTCGATATGATAGTTAGTGCGACGATTAGAATCAACACGAAAGCGATTGACTGTGCTAATGCAATTAAACTATCACATGCTTTGTCTTGACCGCAGTAAGATTTTCTATCTTAAAGACGTGGTTCCTAGCCTCGATCTACGATCTATTCAGAAATCCCAACTCTATCCTGTGTTACTAGCTTCTAAAGCTTTGGAATTGAAATGATGAACGGAGAAGTTAGAAACGTTACCGATACGGAAGTTCGTCGTTACTGTTCGAATCACCCACTTCGTTGGTGATAAAGATGGAGATCCAGGCCGTGCTAGCCCAATGGAAACGGCATAGGTTAAAGTTCGAGGAATTAATAACAAGGCGCCACTCCCCAATTATAGAACTGGATCACATCTGAGTATCTGGAGTCAGATAAACCCTCCAGCTTCTTTCGTAGCTGGTACGAGCTTATCCGAACCGTCTACGTTCTGAAACTTTATCTTGTGAAACGACCGGCAAAAGTTTACACGCTTTCGGTATCCGGTTGAATTCCAGCGGCCTTACAGCCATCTTACAGCTTTAGCTGAACGTAATTAAAATTAATATACATATATTCAAGTTACAAGTACTTTCAATTCCTTCTTTAAACTACGAAAACAATTAAATATAGTACTAAGTCGCCAACGTAAACAAACCCTTTTACTCGAAAACCAATCAACAATGGAATGTTTACCAAAAAGTAAACTAACTCTAAATTAACTGCAAGGTTCTAGAGAATTTTTCCCACAACCCGACAGGTCAAAAAAAAAAATAAATCAAATAAAATCGGGACTTAGCAGAATATTATTTCTTGTTGTCGACGTCCGTACGGCGTGATATTCGGTATCCAGACGGAAGTTGTACAATGTCAAAGATGGCGTATTTTCTCGCACTTGATGTAAAAATTGCGGGAAACCAGCAATCTAGTCTAGACTAGTCGGCTTCTAGCTCTTACGTTAGTTCTCAGATGTTCTCGAAAACAAAACTTAGGATGCATTAGTTATCCTAGCCTACACTACCTCACACTAGTTTAGTGGCCTGCACTAGCCTACATTAATTCCCTACAATAACGTGAAAGATACGATGACGACTCTCCTCGCATTGAGAGAAAAGCCATGTGGACGATTACCTGGGGAAGCGAAACTAAATTCATTCAACGATAGTATACGTTTTCCAGCGTGGAACTTCCGTGTATATCCTCGAGAAACGAGACTTAAAAGTGAAAACGGAATAACTTATTCACGGAAACCGACCTATTCCCACTCAACGTCAGCAACTGAATCCCCGATGTGCATCCAACCGGCGCAGGCGGTATCACAAGTTTACGAAAGCGGGGCGCCATCTACGACAAAAGTTGGAGCGAGTCACCAAAAGTAATGATACAGAACTCTGTAACACTGGTCATGTTATACCAATTTGATTTCTAAATTGTGTGGAATTTTCAAATTCGAAACTTGAGACGCTTTTTCGATTTTGAATATGTATTGTCGTTTTACTTTGCCCAAGTTCAGTTGCGATTGGCATATGATAATAATAATAATAAATAATAATATGGATAACTTGTTTGGAATCCTCAGCATTGGCTGGTTATGTTTTCCCAGCGGAAAAAAGAATAATTCGTTTCATAGACAGAGTCATCCAAACTATTTTTTATCAGATACATGATTTAAACTCTTCCTTTCATTTATCTTCTGGAGTTGCTGTGTCTTGTCTATCAAGACAGGTTCGGTCTAGTATAGAATTCAGAAATTCATAGTTATAATACTAAAACAGAGGAGAAATTTAGGGTACCAGTGAATAGGATAACTACGACCCGGAAAGGGCCACTGTCTCTGACTATCAGACTTTTCAATTCACTTCGAGCGGGATACAAGTTAAATACCAGTAAAAAAATTAAAAAAATTCAATCAAGATAATGTTTCTACTTTTTAAGATTGTGACTGATACACACATTGTGTAACTATAATATTTAATTTAATATAATACACTTACTAGAATCAATGACAGGCGTACATGAACGAAATGTATTTCTATCTACACCATCACTGTTACTTTGGGCAAGCTATGCGCCGAACTGTGGAAAAGCTCGAGCATCTGTTCACTTTACAGGATAATAAGTCACCAACAAGACAACGAAAAGCGCGAGGTGACGAGAATATCGCAGATGTAGTGGCCAGTATTGCCGATGAGCCAAAACTTGTAGATTTTACGACGATTGCAACAACTGGAACTTTCCCAGCCTTGGAGAATTTTGCTTACGAATTTGGGGCTACTTCCTTACAAAGTCGTATTGTAATGATAACATATTGTGTCAGGAGCTTGCTGATTGGAAGCTTGAGCACATGGAAGGTGGTCCTGATTTCGGCCAGAAAATCATCTTCTCAGGCAGGGCGCATTTTTTGATGAATGGCTTTCTAAACAAACAAAATGGCCGCTATTTGTACGAGGATAACCCAGAAGTATTACATGCAATGCCGTTGTATCCCGAAAATTCACTGTGCGGTGCGTTTTATGGCATGACGGCATCATCGCCTCTTATTTTTTCCAAAATTCTGTAGCTAGAACATGAAAACATCGATATTGAAGAGATGTGGTTCCAACTAGATGGCGCTACATGCCATATAGCTAATGCTATGCTTGAATTGCTGAGGGATTAGTTTTGGCAATTGGGTCATCTGAGGACGAGGATTTGTGACTTGACACCGCCAGATTATCTTATTTGGGACTACGTCAAAGCACAAGTCTATGCTGACAGTCCACAAATTTGGAAGCCAACATTTGTTAAGCTATGGCCAGCATACAGCCGCAAATGTAAAACAACGGGTAATCAAAAATTGAAGCAATCTGGTGCGTCAGTGTAAAGCAAGTAGTGGTGAACATTTGAACCATATCTTGTACCGAACATATGTAACTGCATTATTCAAACTTCAAAATAAAGCAAAAACCGAATTGGTATGACCAAACCGTTGCTGTTTTATTCAAATCCGACGACACCTACCTGATGATGAATACTTACTCCATCAAATCGGTATCCTTGATAAAACCTACCAACTTGATAACTGGAAGCTTTTTCTTCTTTCGGTTGCAGGAATCGAGATTCAAAATTGTCAGACTACTCGGTCTTCGGCTGTCAAAGTTTCCTCTTGAAAACAGGCCGTACAAATAGGATCTTGTAGTATTCCTATGGTATGAAAATGTTTGTCAAGTCTTACGAGCCACTGGTCTCCTAATCTGGTTTCTGCTCATTGGCGGTAACTGCTTCGTTTTGGCATTTCAAGTTTCCGCAAAGAACAGACGAGACTATCTTAAGTTCGGCGCAATGCTGCAGTTTTCTATACCTTTTCCCTCAGCAAGTCCATCTCAGTTTTTATTATTTGATAAGGAATTGCGTACGTACGTTCAGACCCTGTGACCGAGTGCAGCTTTGCATCGTCCCATAAATCATCCGTTCATTAACGATGGTCCCACTTAGCGTAAACCAATTCGACATACATATATCAAAGCCGATTAATTTGTCTAATTATCTGCTTCTTCTTATTTCTAAGTAATACTTACAAACCATTACACCCACAGAACGTCGAATTACGTCAAAATAAGTTCTTATGTACCGTGATAGGAACATATTTTCTTGCCGAAGTCGAGATAGAAAAAGTGGTAATGGAATGATACCTTGAAACGATAAAGAATTGAAAATTTAATCATAACGTACTTTATATTCACCAAATTGGTATGGAAAAAAATGATTATAGGGAGTATTGCGTTTTCAACCTACATTGCAATCATCCACAAGCATTTTATTATCCTTATTAATAATTGAAAGTTTTAGCTCTGCATATGCATATGTATAAGCTAGACCTCATTACTTAACTTTTACCTAGCACAAAACGGAACCCACTTATATTATTAATACGCACGTAATTTTTTAGAAATCCGTTCACGTGTCCAGTCTCATATTTAGAACGTATTATTAAAATGTAAAATAAGGTATTGTTAACCATGTCTCGAACTATTATAGTAATAGAGTTCTCGTAGCTTACGCCGACATGAAAAAATCTTTGTTTAGTATGCGACCCGGTTTCCCATAATAGCAGAGAGGACCACAAGTAACTAAAACTCAATATTTTATTCACCGGTTCAACGGAAAAAGCAACGATAGGATGTAATGTTGTAGGGTGTATATATGTAGGTCAGACGTGAACATCCACCGCGATATTGCATCGATCACTATTGACTGCTACTCGTGCCGTTCTGCATAAATAAACTAGGCGAAATCAATCAACTAAATGTGGAAAGCGCTTAATAATTTAAAGTGGAAAGCCCCGGCTGTACGACAAAGCAAATTATGGTATGTAATGAGAAAATAGACGTTCGCGTGTTTGATGTTTTTACGGTTCTTAGGAAAACGGTTTGAAAGAACAATTGCGTATTGTTTTCTTACCTGTCGGTTTCGTGTTGTATAAGAGTAAGAAATGATTGAACCGAAATGAATTGTGTAGTATATTTATACCAAAGTTTTCTATTCAGTGTCGTATACGGCCATAAAAAGGAAAACACAATATCGACAAACTGCTTCACTGTATCCATAGTATCGTCCGAAAGGATGGATATACTTTTGCACCCCTTCACACCAATTGTTAAAGGAATTATTATTATTATCTTCAGAGGGTCATAACCGCCACTTCGTAGACATCAACTGCTTCTTCCATCGACGAACCAGTGGTCATCCAATTCAATCTTGCTCCTTGGAAACGTTAAAGAATCGTTAGGATTTAGGTCGGAACTGTACGGAGGAGGATCTAATAATTCAAGGTTTGCGTCCTCTAAAAGTCCGATCGTTAGTCGAGTAATACGCGAGCCTGCATTTTCATGGTGGTGGATGGTACCTCGTTTCGGGTGAGATAATTTCTGAGCACCGCGATTATTTTTGGCAAACTAACAGTGGCTCACTACTGAGCGTTAATTATTCTTCGAGAGTGTTAAGGAATTGTAGCTAAATTACTTGCTTAAGAGAAAAGCTAAAAGAGAAAATTAACATTCACATGCCCAATTCACCATACAGGATCTTTAGTATTCAAATATTTTAAATGGCCAGGTTTGTTTCCATCTCGTGATTAGGTTACATTGAGGTTGTGCTTGATCAGCTGCCTCAGAACTTATATGCCTTTCTGGGCGATTGCTGGCTTTGATGGATCTGTCCTGGGATGGTCCCTGGGACTAGTTTATCCACGTTGGAATTAGCAATATAAACGGCAAATTGACGATTTCTGAGGTGCTTCGGCATCAAGAACAGAAACCAATTCAACCTGACATTGTTGTGGAGATAATCCTTTCCGAGAGTTGTAAAGGATCAATGCGCAATGTACCTCTGGACTCAATAATTGCATTTCTCGGTAAATTTACTAGGGCCAAATCACTGTTGCCATACTGTGATCTTAGGTTAACTACCATAGATGTTGCTTAATATTGTTGATTCTGATGCCTGACACTTAATTCGCAGTCCCCTACATATGGCTGCATATAACAATAAAGAACATTCAACACATTCTTCGTACCTGTATACTTATACGCAGTAGAACCTCTCTAAGTCGAATTTTTACCTGACACTCCAAATCGTTAGACTTAGGGAGAGATTAAGTTAGAGAAAGGAATGAAAAATTATTTGATATATAATGAATGTACATATATTATGACAGTATAAATAACATTAATAAATAGAGAGATGGTTATTCTTAAGCACACTTTAACCAAAAATAAGGTATGTTAACATCTTCAACATTTTCAAGTGGTGGACCGTGTCTAACACGCTTTTGAAGTCGATACAGATTGTATGTAACTCCCTATTGTATTCTTTCGATTTCCGTAGTACTTGTTCCACCGTGTCTGTAGTGTGAATTCCAGTTTTGTTAATCACTTCCTAGAAACCATACACAAGCTTCCCGAAGCTAATAACATAAAGATAATACATACCGTACCTAACGGAGAGTCCCGTTAATGAGTCTACCTGGAATACTGGGTACGAGTGGAGTCCCTGAAAGGGTACGAGTAGAGTCCCGTGTAGGAAGAAGATAAAATTAATTTATTTTCGAAAATCTTTTATTCTATTTAATCGTTTCCGCCCTAAAATAGACAAGTAGTTATTTGAAATTCAGATGTATTTTTAATTATTTATTCGGAATCATTAGAAAGTACTAGCTTTCTATTTAATCGTTATTTGTTCTTATTAATCCTTTCCGTCTTAAAATATTCTAATGTCCTACCTGCCCTAATTGAGTTTTACTTGCTTCTATAAAAGTGGAAATGAATTCAAAATGAACATCAGTCTAATTTTGCACTCCTTGCGTAAATTTTAGAAGTAAAAATGAATCTTGAAGTAATGCAAAGCGAAAAGGGAAAACCTATTCTTGTTATAAACAACTTTAAGTTTAGATTTCAAAAAATTTTAGCCAATGACGTTAAAAAGTGGGTTTGTTCAGTTGGTGCTACAAAAAGTGTTCTGCGTTCCTAAAAACAATTGGTGCTAATGAAATTATTGAACTTAAAGAAAATCATAATCATGATCCAGTGAGTGATAGGCTGCTAGATAGACAAAAGATGAATAATAGTTTAAAGCGCAAAGCAAGTGACGATATAACGGAAAGACCATCGAAAATTATCCACAAAGAACTATCAAAAGGTGATATCGAAACTCTTCTTCACAAAGACGTAAAGTGTATAGCAAGAAATATTAGTGCTGCAAGAAAATCTGCTCTACCGTTCAATATACCAAAAACAAGAGAAGAAGTACACCAAGTGTTAGAAAGGTTAGACTTGAAAACAAATAAAAATGAAACTTTTTGCTGTATAACAACAACGAAAATGGCGTAGTAATATTTGGCACCAAGACGAACTTGGAGTTTTTATCATCGCTGGACAGTTTTTATGTGGATGGAACTTTTAAATCTTGTACAAACCATTTTGTTCAATTATTCACTATCCACGGACTACAGAACAACTATTACATCCCACTGATATATATTTTACTTCCGGATAAATCCACCCAATCATATGTATTTAATGGCTTTTCAAAATCTAATCAATTTGTGCAATGATATTGGCAAAATTCTTCAACCAAAATCTGTAGTAGCTAATTTTGAACTTGCGATTCATCAAAGCGTGAAACGAGCTTGGCCAGAAGTAGCTGTAATAGGTTGCCGTTTCCATTTAGGTCAAGCTTGGTAAGTTGTATTTTTAAACTTTTTAAATGATAATTTATGTACTCATTCTTTGTTTTTCTTTCTATAGGTTTCGAAAGATACAACAGTTGGGAATTTCATCACATTTTAAAAATAAGGAGACTGCTGTTGGAAAGTTTCTGACTTACACGTTTGGACTACAGTTCTTACCCCCGACCAAGTAGGAGAGTGCTTTGCGTTTGAACTAGCAGAAATTTTACCAGCTGACGAGAAAGTCAGAAAATACTGTGATTACCTCACGGATTTTTATGTAACGGAAGACTCTACATTTCCACCTCAAGTATGAGCCAGTTCAGAAAACTCTTCATTTCGCACTACTAATGCTTGTGAATTCATTCATTCAAGGTTTAATCAAAATTTTTACACCAGCCACCCGAACATATTTTTGTTTACAAAAATATTGTTAAACTTTCAAAGTGAAACATATATTAAAATGCGCAGTTCTGTTCTTATGCCCTTAATTAAAAACAATAAACTGAGTATTTTTGTTAAGGAAAAAGTGAAAGAGTTTAATGATAACCATATTTCAAGATTTGATTTTATAAAACTTGTTTCTTATAGATTAACACCTTATTATTAAAAATGTATTTATGTATTTGATAAATTTATATGTGCAATTAAAAAAATAATAATAATAAACTGATAATTTTTTATAACTATATATTATATGTTTTATATATATATATTTTCATTTAAAATAATATACATACGAGTAGATATTTAAAAAAATTATTTTCGAATTTTATTTGTACCTACCAACGAGGATAGAAACTTTTACGTCTCGGGACTCTACTCGTAGTACACCTTTTTGGGATGGGGATTAAAACAGGTAAACGGGACTCTACTCGTATCTCCCCGTACCTAAAAGCCGCAAACTCAATGTATCAGAATCAATATACACAATATACACAGCAAGGATCAAGGGATAACCCTCCTCAACGACCAAATAGACCTAGGTAAATAAATAGACGTCTCCATTATTTGACTTATTCTAAGTAGTTTTTAATATCTTATAATTAGTTTGAATCCAGAGACATTATAGTTAATCTTACTTAATGATCAATTGTACCTAATGACGTCCACAAAGTTTCACTCATTGTAAGAATCCAACATATATGTAAATAGTTGTTTAAGCATAGTTATAGGTTACTTCTAGTTTGAGAATGTAACAGTGTTTGGGAAACTTCAGTCATGTTATTCAATAAAAACAGTGGTGACCATCTACAACCACCAGGTGACGAACTATTCAGTCACAAATCTAATTCTCGACCTTCGTGGTCTGAAACCATGCTGATAGTCTCCTAGGATGCTCTCACTACAATTTTTGAGTCTTGTGTTACTAGATTCGCAAAAATTTTGTTGGTTGTGAATAATAAAGTTATGGCTCGATAGTTCTATTCTTTCTTGTCTCTTATTTGATGATTGATGATTGTATGATGATTTCGGTATTCCATTCTTCCGGAATTCTGTTCTGTAGTCATATTAGTGGAATAGTTGGTAAATATGCTTATGTAGTTCGTTTCCTTTATATTTCAGTATATTCGCTGTCATCCCGTCCTCTCCCGTCGCGTTATCATTAAAGTTCGACAAACGAGAGTCTTGCTCGCTGAAAGAACAGTCTATATACAGCGAACAACACACGCGTTTGTTGAAGGAAGGCGATAGACCTATACGAGTTCTATATACACCTATGTGACGGGGCGGACATATATCAAACTCGTATAAGTCTATCGTCTTCTTCCGATAAATGCGTGTCTTATTCGCTGTATATAGACTGTTCTTTCAGCGAACAAGACGCGCATTTGTCGAACCTTACTTATCATTTTGTTAGGAATAATTATTTAAATTTAAATTACGCGCCAAAGATAAATTGCCCGCCCTGTATAGAACGGAAAGGGTGGTGGTAAGAAAAGAGAGAGAGAGATAGACAAGGTTGTTATATCATGTTTTATGTTATGCGAAGTATGTACATGTTATGTATGTAGTCCCTTAAGATTAAATTACTATTAAATTTACGTTATCTTATGTTTGATTTCAAATACACTCCCAACAAATTCTAGTATATCCTATTCCTTTTTGTATTTCTTCTTGTGATGGGTTCTCCATGTCTTCGCCAGGTTGTGTTTCTATTATCGGTTTCCATTTGCTCTATTTCTCCCTTGCTTAATGTTCTTCTGTAAGACTGTTTTCTGGACTTTCTTTTCGGTTTGTGTTCCGCTCTCTCATTTTAGATTTTGATCCCTCTTAAGTTGGTTTGTTTCTGTTTGTTAATGGCTTTCATCTTCCTGTAAAACTGATTTAATATTTGACTTCGTCTCTCTTTCTTAATCTCTTTGAGGTTATTAGTAATCCGGTCAGCTTGCTTCCTTTTGTCATGTTGCTTTTGTGTATGTAGCTATTTTATTCTGGCTTTCATTATTATATCCGTTTGACGTTCTTGATCAAACCAGCTTATAGCCTTAAGTATTTGTTTAGTTATCAGTATGTGATATGTTGATTTTCAATATGTGCGGAGGGCAGTGCCTACGCCGCTTTATATTGTCGCATGCTCAACTTTTTGTTGTTAAGGATGTACTACAGAGCGTTTCGGCTAATAAGCGGATTCTATACCCAGCTAAAGAAAGATCTTTGTTACGTATATTGAATTCTTGAACTTAATTCTTCCAAATTTAGATTCCAATTACAGGGACAGAATCTACGTACCGGGTATTGTCCGACATTAACTAAGGTAATAGATGATATGGCAGGTATTCCGCCAAATTACACAGGTTAATAAGTTTCGATTGTGATAATGACAGGAATTCGAGGAATCTCCCCCGCAAGTCTCTCCCGGCCCCTTTGCCGCGTATCCGGTCTTGCTCTGTAAACACTAGATTACTGTCTATTATTTCAGGTTCGTGTTTGGGATAAAATTACAAATAACGCTCGTCCAGGTGTGGCGCAACGGTTAGTACAATGTTTAAATATAAAATTATCGTCGGACGTTCATTACATGTTCGTAATTAAATTCCGAAATAAAACATGACGCTCTGGATTACGCTAATTGACATCGGAATCATAGCAATTGTAATTATGATCATCCGCATGGTCGGATCGTTTCATTTCTTAATTGGAGTTTATTACAGTTGATGGATACGGAATTTGATATTAATATCGCTATAACTGGAACGGGATAGGGATTTAATTGTATAAAATTTATTGCTATTTACTCCGATCGGTGAAATAAATGATTTTGGAATGTGGATTTTCCGTGTTTTCGCTAGTTCGTCCAAAGGGAATTAATTGTAAGTCACATCCAATTGACTTCAGATCGTTCAATCGGATTGGATATCGTTTGTATCGTGATATTCGAAACAAGTCTTTTATTCATCTGAGGAATTGCATAGATCAAAACCACTGGACATTTTTGGTTTCCAAATTTGGACATCTGTTGCCTGTGTTTTATTGCCCATTTCATGTTTTCCGTCAGGCATTATCTACAAAATTCGGTTTCCTCGACGATGTAAGCCTTTTATCCTATGTCCCGAAAAAACTAAACAAATGTGTACTTCTGTTATTATCCCTTCATCAAAACAGTACAAGCAGTGGTCAATTGCAAAACTCAATACAATGCTGTTATACAACAAGACAAAGTGTGGTTTTTTAGATTATATAGACTTTCCAAATATACCTAAAATGATGCGTCTTTGTGATTTAGCCGCACCTTCAATGATTGCAAAATCAGCCTCTTGCATCAGTCAAGTAGCTAAAGTATATTAAACAATATTACCCCGAATGCTTGCGTAAACGTGTCAACAACTGTTCTCTGACCAATAGCGTGGCCTATAAGATTTACGCAATTGAAACTTGGGCAGAACTGCTAGAACATTTGGAACATCCTTCGTATGCATCCTTATCCGTAAAACAGGGTTGTTACGATTGAAAAGCGTAACAACTCGCTTTATCAGCTTTTTTAGTCAAAATAAACTTTCCCCTCGACAAACGAGGCTTGTATCAATTTTCTATCTCCGTCGCTTTTCAGCCTTTTGACGACTAAAAATTTATCGACGAAATCCAAAATGCGCTTTTCGCGAATTTAATTTTCCCTCGCTTAGATCTTAAGGGGAACAAATCAATTTACTCGGTAGCGAAGCGCTTCGCTCATTCGTCTGCCTCCTTTGTATGTTTAGTCGATTATGTAGTATATTTAAGGCATAAAGTTTCAATTTCCCTTATTTTGCGCGAGAATCTTGGCGTTATTGCTTACTTTTGTGCCGTCTCTAGCTAATCTCGCGATGTAACGAACGAATCGACGATTTAGCTTGCAAAATTAACATAAAATGATTTTCTTATGAGACTGTGGGGCGTTTCTAAACTGAAATGATTAAACTCTGCATATGTTGCTGATTGGGTGTAGGGACGAGTTTAGTTCACATATGCGTCTTAGATTTTGGGTTTCGACAACAACCCCCACTTTTTTCTCTAAGGTGAAATTGTTAAATTTTGCATAAATCGTTAATGGGGGTGTGCATGGGTTTAATTCACATATGTTTCATACCTTTTAGGTTTCCCTATAGTTTGTCAATTCGGAAAGACCCAATTACACTAGAAAACTTTTGGTGCTAGGTTTTAACAATTTTGTTATGGAAACTTGATAAGGAATAATTGAAAAGTAAACAACTTGGAAAAATAATCTAATATCGTTGCGATACAGATCTCCCGTTACAAAAATATGGCGATCAATTACGGTTATATTTCCCCTCTGTGATCCTGCTCTGCAAACAGCCAATTACAACGCCACTTCTTGGCGATCAAATTTTAAATGGCTCCTCCGAACTAAAAAGCAGACTGTAGTCACCAGAAAGGGTTTCTTCTAAAGTGTAGATATTTTGTTGACGAATTTGCCTGTACTAATGGTTTAATTCATGCTTACTTCACAATGTTGGGGTTTGCTTAACAATCTTCCCCGGCTTAAGATCTTGCTCTAGGATACAAAAGGAAATTGCAGTTTGGATAGTTGCCCAAGAAGTCCCACTAAACATATAAACAGTACTCATCGGAAAAATTGATAAAATAAAATCTGGATGACTATCCGTATAACGACCTAATTAAATTAGGTACATTAATGGACAGATACCAAGTAACTGCAAAAGCCTACTAAATGAGAACAAGCTGAATATACCAATAATCGCTGATTGTCATCCAGATTTTATTTTATTAAGATTTTGGCTGTCAAAAGTAGTTTTATATTTTTATTTTTCGTAGCAATAATTGATATCTAAAGATTTGTTTGTCAGTTGTCTTTTGGTCGAAAAAGTGAGGATATTCAGTCTAATTTTTTATGAATTTATTTCCCATTTCTTACTTTTATTTCATTGAAGTCATATTTTCCTCCTTCTGTTGCCTAACATTCTTATAGTGCAATCATTAGCTTATTGTATTTCTCTGATTAACCTATGTATTCCATGACTTCTGTGTCTTTGATAAAACTTTTGCTTCTTCCTTGTTAATAAGAAACTTTCTTAATTATTCCGGTGTCGATCAGCAACTACCACAGCGTTTAGGCTTTATATTGGTTTGTTGAGACGTTTCTTCCTTTTCGTGGCGTACTCGACAGATGAGATCTTTTACCAGTTTACAATCGCTTAGGTGTGTTTTCTGAAGCACCGTTGTTTTGTCAGCAGTTGTAGTTGCTTACTTATTGTTATTCCTAAAGCACGCACTTCTAGGCACGAACACGGCAAACAGCCCCCACCGCTTCCCCACGTGCACAGCGCAAGCGGGCAATTGTGCCATTCGCACTCGCTTCGAAAGAAATTGGTAGGGGGTGGTCTGCCTGGAATCAATTATTTTCAGTTATCGCCTTCCATTCCATCAGACAGAAGAATGCTTCAAAGTTTGGCCATTCAAAGTATTTTTGGACCTATGCTTGTCGTAAGATCACAATGTTAAGGCAATTTCCTTATCCATCCGTGTTAAAATGCTTCCCTTTGTTTCTGTTTCATCCGAATCTGCCGAACAATTCTGTCTTATAATGATAGCTAAGTTAAAGGCTTTCCCAGTATGAATTTTTGCTAACTATTTGCATTATCATAACGGTAAGATAATCGTGTCGTCACAGCATCTCTAAGATCTGGAGTGGTCAACGTGTTACTAGCCTTTAAAGCTTTCGTTAAACTTGTAAATAACAAAGGCAAAGATACAAAGCGTATAACTCACCACGTTGATAATGACGAAGGCTATCCAAATCGCGCTAGCCCAGTGAAAACGGCGTAGGTTAAGGTCGTGAAAATGTAAAAAGGTGCCACTCTCCAATTTTTTTCAAAATTAATACTGGATCACCTCCACAAGACTGAAGTCGGAGAGATCCTTCGTAGTAGATGGTATGCAGTTACCCGAACTGTCTATATTTAAAGTAATTACTATTTTAAATTAACCTAGGAGAAATAAAAATGGAACTGAGGCAAGTAATCGGCGGTTAACAGCACTTTATTGTCACAAAAAAGAAGATCAATCAAGCTAGTTCACACGTTTCGGTAACCGATGGAATTCCAAGGGCCTTACAGCCACTTTACAGCTTAGCTGAACGTAATTATAAATAAAAATATATATGTAACCGTGTGACACTACTAAAAATCCACACTCCTCCTTCCAAGAACTCAACTATACAAAATAATAAATAAAAGTAAGTAAGACTTGGCGTGATGCAGGTTTTCGTGGTCGACTTTGCACGGCGTGGTTCTTGGTATACGGACGAATGTGGCCCAAGATGGTGGGCTTTTTCGCCCGTGAGGGAAAAATGTCGGAAAAACTAGCTTCTAGCTCATATGATAGTTATATTAGCTTTTACTAGATCACACTAATTCTCTAGTAGTTTACACTAGCTTACACTAACTCCCTATAACAACGTGGATGGCAAAGCAGTTCAAATTCCTACACATTCTTCAATGATTGGCTGCTACAGCTGTTAGTGCTGTGCTGGGGCGACACGATTATCTTATCCTAGTTATCATCATCCAGACAGACGTATAATGCAAGACACGAGATGCAATTTAAAGGAACCGAAACTTTTAACTCCAGAAACACATCACCGCAATTTAAGAATGCGGACAATTTCTAGCACAGCTGTAGCAAGCACGTCATCTAAAACTGTAAGCGGTAATTCCCCCAAAAACAAAGAAGGCAAACGCAAGAACCTAAGAGTCCCTAATGCGGCGGTTGTGAATGTCCCATCTTTTCTCTGCGTTACCAGGGAACGAGGAAACGGAAATTGCAATTGTCTTTAAAAATTCTAGCGAGCGAAATTTACGTATATCCTTCTAGGACGGTATTTCTTACCGTTGTTGTTGCCGTTGCGTTGTCGTTCTTGTTGATGGTATTGTTGTTGTTGTTGGTGTTGTTTCCCCGTTTCTGTTTCTTCTCGTTACCGTACTCGTTTTCCGGTATTTATGTCATTCGCCGAGACGCGCAATTAATTACGTAATCCCCGTTTTGTTTAATGAAGTGTCTCGGAGTTTCGCAGTAAAATTAAAGGCACGGAGGAACGACGATGTTGAATTCGCTCCCTACCCTTCTACGGACGGGAAGGAGCGATGAAACGTCAAGGAACGAAGGAAGCAAAACAAGAAAACGGTCGTTCGTTTTACGGGCACACGACCTTCGATGGGCGCGCCGGAGTCTGTTGCGGGCTACCGCATAGAAACGTATAAACATTAATCTTCGGATGCCGACGCTTGACGTCGAATAGTGTCGTCCGTATCGGGCGTGCGGTACTTTAATAGAAAATACGTTCTCGGTCGAGTGACATCGAAATCTGTCACGTATGGGAAACGCTTTAATTTACAATCACAAAAAGTTTTCCGTATGGGATTCTGGATTAAGTTCTGACAGTTTCATTTTGGTTTTATTTAATTTTCGGAATTATTCTCCTCGGACTTGCTACCGTATCTCAATGACACCTTCTCCAGATAGTGCTAGCAAAAACATAATATGAGCATATTTAATTGAAACAAATGTACAAGTACAAAAAATAGGAGTATATTATAGAGATCATAGAATTCTAGCGAAGGGAATTACACCAAAAATGTAGTAAATATGAGCCGCGGCTATTAAATTAATGATCTCACAAGAGAATGGCGGTAATTGGGTGTTATTAACTTTATTACGCTATTTTGCGTTTTTAAACCATTAATTTAGATTAGAAAGACGCCAGACCCGTAATTTACGTCATGCTTCCTCCTTTTGGTTTGCGTTAACCTTGCAGCAGAGGTTATCAGTTATACACGCAGACACAATTTCGAAATCTACTATTTCTGCAATAAAAAACTATGAAAGTATGTTATCATGATTGTCCTGTTTCTCGGTTAATTTTAATTCTAAACCTAAGCAAATCTAATTTTATCCTTTAGCCAGGAATCCGCACTTTCGGTCTCCACAAATTTCCAGTTGGTTGGTCGCCGAAAATCAAACGACATTTCCACCCCGGACACGGGCTATGTGTTTATGCCGGCTATCATTTATCACAGGGGAACTAATCGAGTTGCGCCCGAAGTTCGCCGCTGCGACTCCTTCCCGTCTTAATCTTAGCCCACGGTTTCCTCTTAATCTGATTGTGGAATAAACACGGTTCAGAAACGATTCGTTGAAATCCCATCTCGCTTCCTTCCTTCCTTTCACGACTCTGCTACCGACACGATTGTCCAGACGGTTTTCGAAAGTTGGATTCGAAGACCGCTAAAGGGCACATGAATCGCTAGCAGTTGGTGCGTTTGGTCGTATCGGGAGATCCGGTGGAAGTTTGAAATTAAAGGAAGTGCTAGAGGAAATAGTACAATCACCGAGGTGAATTGATGGAAAGTTTCGGGAAGAAATACGAAGGAATTTACTGTTTGGATATCTCGAACCTCTTGTACACCCATGTAAATGGAATTAAGATCATGTTCATCATCAATTTTTGCATAAACGACGCTATCGATGGTATAAATTTCTCTTGGGTTTGATACCAATGTTTATCAACTTCCTTATGGATATCAAAATACATTCCAAAGTAATCTCCTTTCGTTTCAAACATATGAATTCATGAACGTCCCCTCTATCAGTTTCCAATCAAAGATAGAAACTAGCACCATGAAGCTGTTGTATTATATACCTTGAAGGGTCCTGCCTTCTAGATTTAGTGTTATTTTTTTCACCCTTTTGGATCTTGTGCGCTGTCCCTCCAGTCCTTTATTCCAATCTCCTCCAAATCTCTTTTCACCACATCCAACCATCTTCTTCTTGGATGTCCTCTTCTGTTCTTCCCACCTTCCCCAGCCTCCAGTACCCTCTTCACGAGTCTCTGTTTTGGCATTCTAATAATGTGTCTTACCCACCTTAATCTTGGAGCTCGGATCTTTAATGCAATACTTGGTTTTCTGAATATATTCAATACCTCAGCATTTGACCTTTTCCTTCATTCATCCTCAGCTATTTTGACTCCCTCAAATATCTTTCTCAGGACTCTCCTTTCCCAAGATTCCAATTTGTTTTCTTCTTGCTCTGTGATTACTCATGTTTTGCTCGCAGCAGGTCTTATTAGCGTCTCATATGCTTGCAGCTTTGCAGTTCTCGATACATTCTTTGATTTTAGAATTGTTCACTTTACTTTGAAATTCCTTTACCTATTTCCGTTTCTTCTTGAGCTTTGGTTTTTCCTGTTACTCCAAGGTATGTAAATTCCTCCACTTTTTGGATGTTGTATTCTTTTTGTCCTGCATTAAACCTGACAATTTTATTTTCTTTTGTCACCTCTGCATGCACTTCCATATATTTCGTTTTTATTTTGGTTCACCCACAATCCATACTTCCTTGCTTCTTCCTCGAAATGTTGAAATGCTCTTTCTAATTCCCTCATTGATCTAGTTAAAAGGGCGACATCATCTGCGTATGCGACGCATTGGTTTTTTTGACGGAAGATGAGTCCGTTTCTTTGAATTTTACTTCCTCTGATGATTGGTTCTAAAACCAAGTTAAATAAATCGGTCGTCAGCGGATCTCTTTGTCGTGGTCCTCTTTTGATTACGAACTAGTCTGAGGGGTTACCCTCAATTGTGATTCCATTGCTCGTGTTTGTTACGGTCACTTTGACCAGGCGTATCAGTTTCTTTTTTGGTATCCTCAGATTACACATTGTTTATAAAGTTTAGTGCGCATTATCGAAGTATACGCCTGTTTAAAGTCAATGAAACGGGTGTGTAGACCCAGATTTTGTTCGTAGCTGTTATTTTGTATAATTTTTAGTGCACAAATCTGATCTATGGTGGACCTTCCTGACCTAAATCCCCCTTTATATTCTCCTAGTACTTGAGTCTCATATCCCTTCAGTCTTCTACGTATGATCTTTGCCAGGATCTTGAAGGCTGTATCTAGTAATGCAATTCGTCTGTAATTTTTACAATGCGTTTTATGTCCTTTTAGCACAGGGTAAATAATAACATCATTCCAACACTTTGCCATTTCCTCTTCTCGCCATATTTTAGGCACCAGACGTTCTAACCTTTCAATAAGCTTTTCTCCCCATTTTTCAAAATTTCTCCGGGGATCCTATTGTCCCCGTCACTCTTATTATTTTTCAATTCTCGTATTGTTTTGCTTACTTCTTGGTTTGTTGGATCTTCAATTATTCGTTGGTCGTCATTTCCTGATTCATTCGGTGTTTCTTGTTCTCTCGCTCGCTGCTAGCCTTCTTCTTCCTCATTCAACAACTCCCCAAAATATTCCGCCCACCTTATTAGTTTATCTGTCATATTTCCGATAAGCAATCCTTGTTTGTTATTGAAATAATTTGTTTTAGTGCTAGTACTTTCTGTTGTCATTTGAATTTCCTGATAGAAGTGTCTTAACTCCTTATTTTTATGATTATCTTCTATAGATTTTAATTACCTTTCTAAGAGCTTTCTCTTTTTTGTCTGCAAATCTGTTTCGAGTTTGTTCTTTTGATAGCATATAACCTGGCTGATTCCTATGTTTCGCTTCTCTCGATTTCCATTTTTGCTTTTTTTCTTGGTAACAGAGCCTTCATGCACTCTTCATCAAACCAGTCATTCTTTCTTTTAGGTTCCTTATTATCTAAACATACATTTGCTGCTTCTATCTGGATTTCATTCCAATCGTCCTTTATTGTTTCATTTGGTGACTTTTCAGTTTCCAATCTTGAGCTTATTTCTTTTCCTAATTGTTTGGCTGATTTCCATTTTGGATTTTTCCTACATTATATCGTTTGTTTTCTTTTTTGGTTTGCTTTGAATTGGTAATTCTTGATTTATTTTAGTTAAGACAAGGAAGTGCTCAGTATTTGCATCTTTTTTACAGTTTTTAATTGTTGTGATCAATTTGATTTTTCGCTGGTTCATCTGGGGAAGTCCATGTTAACTTACGTATATGCTTATGGTCAAAGTGCGTACTCACTATTTTCATCTTATTTTCTATGGCAAACTCAATCAATTTTTTCCCACTCTCGTTACTTCCTCCATGTAAGCTTTTTCCTTCCGTTATGTTACGATATTCTATTTCTTTTCCTGCTTTTGCATTTAAGCCACCCAGCACTATCTTGAAATTATGCCGTAGCATATACTGTGTTACCTCCGTGAATTTTTCATAAAATCGATCTTTGATTTCTAAGTTCATTTCTTCTTGGCGCAAGTCCGTTTACTTATCTTTCTATATTTACTCCGTAGCCTTAAATAACATATTCTATCAGATACTTTAAATTCGCTTACCATGTTTTTGATTTTATTATTTATAATAAATTCCAGCGGGTTTGCTGTATTACCTGATTAAAAAGCTTTGGCGTTAATAAAGGAAACGTCACCCTTCAACTTGGCTGCTAGCAAGCTTCACCCTTTGGAAAGGACAAATAAAAGCGCCGGAGTCAATTCTCCGATGCATGCTTGCATGTTTATCGCAGACGAGAAGGCGAACAACCAGAGCAAACCGACTAAATAATCCGACAGACGTTCATCCGAAGCGCTCGATTGATTCAAGCCCTATTTACGTCTCTCGCTCTTGTCACCGCTACGCCCGCCGGCGTTAATGAACAATTCAAGTGGGGAGCGAAACAGGAGTCGGAAGAGAACGAAAAGGATCGGAGCGCGCGAGACACAAAACTGCCGGATCACTTTTAATTATTATTATGGGAAAGCCTGCGCGAACGGCGGCTAGAAAAGTGAAGAGGCAACCGTTGCCGGAAGGAAAGGAAAAAGCGTACAAAACCCTTCAATTTTATCATTTCCTCTCGGAAGAACAAACATCGGTCGTTACCCCTGCCGTTCGATGGGGAAAATAGGGAAAGGAAAACGAAAGAGGAATAGCTGACGAGGGGATAGATTGGAAGCCGAGGGTTTCTTTGATCTACGAACGGAAACGGAAGCGGAAAAAATGGACCTGTGATAGGAACGAGGATCCAAGTTCAAGTTGGTCGAATAGAAGACGATACAGCAACGATAAATGATGGGATTTAAGCAATACCTAGCTCGTCTTAATGAGATATTTTGAGAATAGTAAGCAAAGTTAACGATGCGTTGACGGTTTCTTTTCCCGTGCTTCCTCAATTGGTGATGATAACTTCTGGTAAAAATATTCAATTGTAGATATCCTAATATGTAGGTGTGATAAGGACAGAACAACGTTAACTTAGCTTGGTTGTTAGTCCGTTTCGTTAGGGGTTGATGCAAACTGCATGAATCATTTTAGCTCGCTTTTAGGTGCATCCTAAACAATCTTAGCAACCTCAAAACAAAACACCTGCACATAAATATTTTCGCTTTTCTTCCTCCCATTAAATCAAACCGCCTTAGCGCATAAATCGCTTGTATTTTTAATATTACTACCATACATATACAAATTGCAACGGCCAACTTGGCTCCACTCCAAAACCGAAGATTTATGACGGAGACCCTAACAATTCCGAAACGTCCTTATTACCTATTCATTCTCCTCGGGCCATTTCTAAGCCGGCGAACGCCGCCCAGCCTTATAAAATTCATGTCTTCTTTGATATTCCTCGCGTCGATATTTCCACGATCTACCCGGCGAGGAGGTTCTCCTTAATTTAGGGACATTCTCTTCACACAAGATGTACGCCCGTAATTGACACGATACGAAATCGGGGCCGCCGAGGGCTAAACATAGCATAACATCGACGGCGTATCATACCTCTAATGCAGTTAATGTGTTTGGGAACCTGAACACATACGCCGCGATCACGTGAGCGGCGTACCTGTAATGCATATCCGTTGTTAATGTTATTGGAGAGATGTCAATTATATAAATTTAGCCCATCTACCCGTCCTATAACCCCATTCTATTTCAATTTCGACACGGCGCGGCGTTTATTTAATTTTAATTTATAGGCAACAATATCGATTTAACTCATCGGATTTTCGCAAAAATACGTACTTTGCCCGAATTGAAATGATAAATCGCTCGGATAATTTGGCGGTTTTCCAGATAAAATGCGGCTTGAAATTTTAGTTTTATTTACCTGTCGATGACGTTCAAATGTGAGTAGGGGGTAACGGAAATTGACGGATCGGACAGATGATATCTAGGGAATGCCCCTAATTAGTAGGAATCGATTTTTAATAAAATGCGGTATTTGTGTCGTTGCCCGTGTCAAAAGAATATGATGGATATCGTTTTTGGGGGTTTCGAAGCCAAAGTCAATTTCCATCATTCATACCTAAGCTATGATTATAATTCTAGTATAAGGAAACAGTGCTTTCTAAATCATCTTGGGATCAAGTAGAAGAAGTATAGCTCCCGTCCTCTACAGGAAAACTGCAACTAATTGCTTCCGAAAGCGATTTCCCCGTGACCAGAAATTACGGTAATGTAGTGATGCTGACGCAGGATAAAATCAGATAGCCTTTCTTAAGTGATCTCAAAAACCCTTAAATGAAATAAGGTAATTCTGGAATTAAAACCAAAGGAATGGTTCCCGTCCTTCACTGCTGGAAGTCTAACAAAATATCTGTAAAAGAAGTTGTCTTTCTACTAGAACCTACGATAGTTTGGAACCTGGAGTAAAACAACAAACCGCTTCCCATAAACTACCACTAAGTTATAGAAAACAGCTTTATTAAATTAAAATCGAGGAATAACTTTCGTCATCCACGGTTTAAACTTTGCAAGCTTCTTTTCCAAGCTTCCAAATGAAATTCTGCATCCACCAGATACTACGACAATCTCATACTCCTAAGCCAACAATACCACAACAATAAACCATTTTATATAACTTGCCTCTTCAAGTTAAAGACCACACTTTAAAGATTGAAATCAAAGAATAAGTTCCCTTCACCTCAGTTGCAATTTCATCAAACTTTCCTCTAAAACAAGTTTCCCATCGATCAGAAACCATCAAATAATCTAATGGTACTGAATCACCATTGTAACACATTGTGGCAAAAGATCTCTATTTAAACTCTTCATTTTTTTTTCGTTTTTTGGCGTTTCTAACTGAATTTAATCAGCAAACGGCAGTATTGTAAACGCGAGGAGTTACACGTTTTATGTAGATTTTGAGTGTTTGTTTCGAAAATAAAGAAGATCGCATGGAAGAAAGTTGTCCTGGTAGATTAATGTTGGGAAATCTCGTCGCGCATCCAAAAAGGAAAGCGATTACCAATTCATCAAATTGAGAATACATAAAGGAATTGGAGTAGATAATTGGTGTTTTAAGTATAAAGGAATTAAAATTAAGTTGAGTTTAGGTTGTCTCTGATAAGTTGCCACCTTCACCACCCTATTCTAGTCACCATTTCTGTTAGGAGCAATGCCGCTACGTAGTGGTTGTCTCACGTTTCTTTGACCGACCGCTTTTCCTATTTTCTTCAACTTTGGACTTCCATATAACACTTATTACACTTCCTTCATGGCCTCTTACTATATCACCCTACCAATCTAATTGCATCATTTCGATTGTTAATTTCTACATTCCTCTAGTTCTCAATTGATCCAACATTGTAACACTTGTTAGTATTCATCTAAGGAATCTAAATTTCACAAGCTTTCGATATGTTTTTCTGCTTCTTGGTTAAGTATATCGTATTAATGGTCGAAGAAATGTGTTCAGAAAGACTTTCCAAGGAAAAATATTAAGTAATATCAAACTTCCCTCTATCCTACGTATATGTGAGATGAAAGCTGTTTAGACCTTTGAGCTAATACTGAAGCAAAAATTAATGAACAATAAGATACTTTTACTTATTGATATCAGAAAAAGAAAGAATTAATTGGCAATAAGTTTGCAAGTCGATAGCTTCATTTTCCTATTTCGAACTGCTTAAAGCTGTTAGAAAGTACCGCATTAAAGGATTGAAGATATCACGTATATTTGCACGAATGAATCAGAAAACTGTATCGGGGTTTTAGGGTGATCACGAACATCTTTTATAGATAGAGACGGTTGGTGCACGAGAGCACAAGGGCACAAGAACTACGTTGCACGCTCTCCAGTAAAAGAGACTTAGAAAATGTGTTTGAGCTCCCCTCGACTTCATCCACTTGATCGCCGTACGAGTGTTGTTTGGAGGCAGTTTGGACAATAGCTTTACGAGCGTTACATAACCTCAAAGTCCGCTAACTTCTTTGTACTAAGTAGAGATGCCGTCGTTTTATTTAGTGAAAAATTTCAGTAGAATAATTGCCCAGCGTACCAACGATTCACATGCTTTTGTACTTTCAAGTACCAACCGCTTCTGTCTCTAGGTACCATTGGTAAAAATGTCAACGAAAAGAAATAAGAAAGACTGTAGCAGATATATGTAGATTTTGAGGGACTATAACTGAGGTTGGCCAACGTATATTTTGTGGAGAAATATCTTGGAAACATCATCAAGTACGAGCCACACCTCCTCAGGAATTTAGGGATTCTGTAAAGAACTAAGGAATTTAGAGCTAATGCGTGTATATATATTTTTTATGTCTTCGTTTGTTAAAAATTTCCTCAGGATCAAATAATATGTGAGGATCTTGTAAGTCTTCATCTGCATATATCTGCGTGCGCTTTCAAAAGAAGCAGAAGATAGAATAGCAAAGGGATCATTATTGAAAGTATGGACAACAGAATTTTGGTTTACTTCTCACATACTTTGCTTTCTTTTTCTTGCTTTAAGTTTGCATCATTTTTTTCTCCAAGCTAAAAAGAAGTACAAAAATGTCTAAATTTGGAATCGATGACTCACACTCAAATTTATTTTCACGGATGCAACAGAGATACCATACCTCAAGAGAGATAATCTTTCGTTGACTGATTGTGAGACCCCAGTTAAAAGAAGCTACATCGTATGCTCAATCTTAATTCATAAAGCTTTTGTTTACGGACGGTTGTCGAGAGAAACGAGACGAACGCCTGCCTTCCCGGAGAGCCGCCGGCGCTTGGCAGCGCACTCTCCGTCGACGGAAGAGAAAACACAATGTGGTGAAACAAGCAAATTGAGCTGTCTCCGTCCCGGAGCGAAACGTCGAGATAGCTCGAAGCCAAGAGCGTGTCTAGCGAACATCTTATGTGTGCTCGGCGCAGAACGCGACGCGTAAACCAAAAAAGATTGTTTTAATTAAGAGAAAGAATGGTGGGCGTTTTTCGGCTTCTGTTCAGAGGATAAAGGATAAGGAAAGGGAAAGATAATGCTTCGCCCGCGGCTACGCGCAGGTTATATAACATGAAGAGGAATTTTTTCTTGAAAGACGTAAGAAATGTTTAAAATACAATAAGATCGTGGAAAAGAGATGTAAAGAGAAGTTTTGGTAATGAGGGTATTGGAAATGTACGACATGTTGCGTTGCTCTGATTATCGTGGCCGTTTCTTTTTGCAGGCGCATGTTAAATTCTTTCTTTATTAAAGCTTCGCAATAGTTAACTGCTTTGAAAACAAATCTACTAATAATCGGAAAAACGTTCAAGCAACAAAGGTATTTTTCAAGGAAAGTTTAAATTCTGAAAAAAATAATTAATCCTTTTGCTACGTGTTTAAGAAAATACACGCACACTTTGCTTGGAGTTAAAAATTTGCCTATAAATAATGAAAATGACGATAAATATAAGTTAAGCTAAGAACTAAGAAACAATCTTGCAGTAAGCAATTTACCAATGTTCCTTAGTATTCATTAGACCTAAGGTGACCATACGTCCTGTTTTTAACGGGACAGTACCGTTTCTTAAGCCATCGTCCTGTTTTCAATGGGACAGTACCTTTTCTAAAGCCATCGTCCCATTGACCCTGATAGATCACGCGGAACACAAAAATGTCCCGTTATGCAAAAATTAGAAAATTAAAACAATATCACACCATTCGAGAAAAACACAGATCCTACTCAAACACCTGTACGTCTACTCTAATTCAATTGTATTTTACACTTAAATTAACCTAATTAAAATTAAGAATATATATTCCTGCTTTGGAACCAGTTTTGAAAACGTATCAACCCCTAAAGAGCTATTTTTGAGTATTAATAGATATCCCAATATTTTGAAATCGCTTTTCGAAAATGCAAAGGCAGAACTTTTTCTTTATTCTATCCACGCACAAGCAACCACATTTCATCAGGTTATTTTAAGAATTGAGGCACAGCATATTTTTGCTCCTGATGTTGCAAAAGAAATCGAGCAGTTGAAAGAACATTTAATTTTAAAACGGAGGACGCCATTTCCTCTTAACTGAGCCACTAACAGTTACAAGAAAATGATAGGGTGGAAGAACGGTATGTGAGCAACATTGCTTTTGATTTTTAACAAACTTGTCTGAAGTACCTAGAACAATGGACATCTTATTATCAAAGCTCGGACATTTTCGATTGGACTTGTTTGATAAAAGTATTGAATGACAAGGGATTTATTGAACGAAAACAGATACAGAAATATTTGATGCATTTCTACTTGTTACCAATTATATTACAACAGAAAAGATTCTGGAATGGAATATTTTAAATCTACCTTTAAAAAACCGGTGAGTTGAACTATTTAAGCACTCTAAAAATAATAATTTAAATCACAGAAATTTTCGCACAATTATTGAATGTATGTGCTGCTGCCTCGAACCAATGCACCAGTATAGAAAATATTTTCTTTAATGAAGTAATGAAGAGGAAGAAGACTCAATTACTAGTGCCTCTTCCAAAACCAATATTGATAACTCAAGACAAGATTGATTTGTCTTGTCAAGAGTTTTATACGTATTTAAAGTCTTCACCTGCATTATCAAAAAAAAATTGTTGTTCTGAGAAATTCTTATTTATTTATGTTACATAAATTATGTATAATATTAGTAAACCAATAAACTTAATGTGTTCTTTGATATTTTATTCACAATAAAACCAGTAAAGTATGTATCGTACAATATTTAATGCTTTTATCGATTTTTATTAATACGTCCCGTTTTCTGAATGAAAATAAATGGTCACTTTAGTCCTACCTAAAGAGATGACAAAACGTATCTAAATGCTCTAATCTGCTAAATCCAGTGGACATTTGTGTTCGATTGGAAGTAGCCCAAGATTTTACGAACAGCAGTTGCTAACAATATCACAGCAAGGAATTAATCGGCTCTCAGCATATCGACTTAGTCCGAATTTGTCACTTGACCACCTAAACGAGGATGACACAAACCCTCCCTGATGAATATATCGGCTTCAGAGCTGTGTTGTTGACAGAGTTCCAGCTCTTTCGCCTCATCCAAGCCATAGGATCTGTGCAACCGGAAGACGACTGAGATGGCATTCTGCAAGTTCTCAAACGTCTTTGGTCGAATGTGGTACAACAGTTTGATTTTTAAAATAGTCCGCCTTGGGTTCAGTGGAAGTTTCATTTGCCTCCTGAATTCTCACCTTACCGGTAGGAATTCTTGGGTACGTTTGGGTTCTGCGAGTAACCCCCTTCGTCTCTTTCGATGGGTGTTTCTCAGGATTCCAGATTGTTTCTCCCACAATTTTTCGCTTTTACCTCGGACATCGCTCGTGAACCTGCTTTCGAATTAGCTATATATGGGGACGATACAAGTACATCACCTCTAAATCGGAACGACTTGTTTTCAATTGCACGTAGCACACAACGGACAAGCTGGTCGACTGTGGTTCTAGGTGGAGATTGATTTATTAACAAAACCAGGCGTGTGGCAGTCATATTCTCTAAGACCACCTTTCAAAGCAAAAATTCGTAAAATCTCTGATAAACTTGGACAATCCCAATAGATATTGAAACCCAAGAACTTCTTTAAGAACACAGCACACCGGTGCCGAGGGGACCTAAGTTTAGTATCTTTCTGGAAATCTAGCAGGTGGCGAGCTGCAATCGCCTTCACGAGACGATGAGGGAGCTTTTGGTACATATTTCTGTTCTAGTTTGAGATTTGCGGCTGTTAGTAGTAGTTAACTTAGAACTGGGTCCAAATTGGTAACTAAATCGGAGTTGGTAAACATTAGAATAGGTTTCGCTGACCTTCATCTTCATCTATGGCTTCCATTTGAAGTCATTCGAAATTAAATTTAGGAGCCCTTAAACCGAGTTAATGAATAACGATTTCTAGTTTCGTTCGTTGATGCAATTTCTCTTGCGCTTATTTCAGATTCAAGAAAATTAGAGGTGCAAGGATTTGTAGATCAGCACACCTTACA
Organism: Chrysina gloriosa; assembly: GCA_038088585.1. Taxonomy (NCBI): domain Eukaryota; kingdom Metazoa; phylum Arthropoda; class Insecta; order Coleoptera; family Scarabaeidae; genus Chrysina; species Chrysina gloriosa. The sequence goes on along the minus strand of CM076093.1, from coordinate 18,435,065 downwards.
CCAACCAATTTTTTTCCGAAATACCCAATCCGCAGAACCGCACACCCTAGTACCCAAGTATATATAATGTTATATTCACATAATCACAAACAACAAATTAGTGTGGGAGGAGGGATGCCCTGACACATTTTCATTTTCATTTAAATCGAGCTATTCCGCCGTACACGTGCGCACCGTGAGAGTCGACGTTTGGACATCGGCGCCCACAAAGAAGGGAAATACAATGGCGCCATTCATTTCTTCGCGTCGGGAATAGAGAACGAGGTGGGAATAATTGCGCCTTAAAATATTTAATCGTCTATTATTACGTGCCGATTGTCTAATAATACGCGCCCGAACAATGCGATGAAAATTCACAAAAGAACAAAAGGTGGAATTTTCCCGTCGTCGTCGACCGCGAGGTTTGCGACACGAACGCGAATTTTGCGGAGTCGAAATCGTTGACGAAATTGCGCTTAATTAGGTAGGTACACAGAGATCCCCATAGACGTAGGTATATATATATCAGATAAGCCAGACTGTATGTGGAAAAAATACATATTACAATAACTCTCTTATAATCTTACACAATGGACGGTTTGCTGGTCAAGGATTTTTGCATTGTCGATTTGAAAAGTCTAAATCTAGCTATTCTTTATGTTAATCGTTTCGTTCAGAGACACAATTGTGGGTGCTTTGTACATTTGAGCCTTGGAATTTGAATTCTGACAGCATTAAAGAATATTTGCATTATTTCATTGGAAGGATTGTATTCGTAGCGCGTATTTGATTTAGCCGATCATTTGGATGTAAAAAGATATGATTAATATTTTCAACTCTATAATGCATAATCATAATCTCATATTTGCGTATACTGATCGTCGTTTAAAAGTGGTAGAACGGTCATAGTGCTAGGAAGACCAGGGGCTAAATAAGGCAAAGCTAAAATATCACATTGATATGTTTGGTTTTAAATAGTTCAATTCGCAGACGTCAGATACCTCATCTATCTCCATTCTTCTCATCCGACAACAAGATCGTATCCCTTGTTTAATTAGGGAGACTTAGGTACTGTGTACAGTCACATATTCATCGGCAACATATTCATAAGCTTAGGTAGTACCACAGAATAGACAGAAACGACAAAGTCAGAAAATCTTGTGATAACTTTTGTGTGCGCATGTCTAGCAGCCATGTTTTAAATACGACGAAAGTGCCTGACCGCTGTTTGTCCAGACTTTTGATTATTGATATTATTCTGGGACTCTTGTGTTTCACTGATTTAACTTTTTAGCAAATACTATTCTTTTAACACATCCAAAACTCTGATATTTCTCAATTAATACGAACAAATATGCACTTATTGTAGTTTCAAGCCGTTACAAAGCCGTTAAGTAAAATATTTCAAGGCTTTATCTACAGATCTTAGCTGTTTTGATTATTCGAGTATTTCTTATCTTTTGAAATCACCCTAGTAAGTGACAATCCGTATTTGTTTATTCCAGAGTCAAGTTGTTTGACTTCCCTGGAGGAAATCACGACTGCAACTTTATAATTTTAAATGAAATCGTGAATATTTCAAAATGGCGATAATTGATGATAAAACGAGCTAACAATTGCAGGTCTCTAACCCTGAGTTTGTTGGGTGTGGTATTTTGTACAAAATTTCTACCGTCACAGTCCCTTTCATGTGCTTGAATAGCAACAGTTATACAAAACTTCTTCAGGCAGGTTTCAAACGGTCAAATATGTACCAATATTTGCAATGTTAGTTAGTTCATAAGACGCATAGACAATGTCACAAAAATTCTAGGTATGAAATTAGCGGAAGAAAGTATGCCAAGGAGTGTTGATGAACACCTGACAAGAAGTGTGCCCACTTTGGGCTTGAAGTTTTCAAGCATCGAAGAGTAGGTCGCCCACAATCAGAGTCAGGTAAAAAAGGGAATTAAAACTATTGCAAAAGACGCCAGACTCGTTTTTTTGCAAAATTTGTAAATCTTGATTGGCCATGGACCATATTTTGGCAGACTGCAAAGATTGTTTGGAAAACGGACACCACAGATTGAGTCCCTCGAGCTTGTACATTTTATTTTTAGGTTTCCATGACTTTTTTATAATAATTTGTACATGTTAAAACAAATATTCGTAAAAAGCAATTATATTTTAGTTTGTATTGGTGTTGTTTACATATTTTAGAAGAAATGCGGCAAAACAAGAAATGTGTTTGGAATTAATCTTGTATTAGGAATTATAGAGCAAAAGATTTGTAGAAAACGTATTTATGCGAAAATACCACTGGAAGGTATGTTTGTGCCCTTCAGAGGTTATCTTATTTTGGTCTCCGCAGACAACACCTGTGTTTCAGAGAGTATGTACAAATTTTTAAATTCACTGCTGGAGGCTCTGACCCCAATTTGTTCTGTATATTATTTTTCACTGTACCATCAAAATCTTCTACAGAACTTTATTACTCAACCGAACTTACTTGAGACTATGTGGTGGATACTCGAAAATTTTGATAACCCAAAACAAAACGAGTCATAAGTAAATGATTGAAGGGTCTTCAGTGCTGTCTAATTATCTGAGCAACTATAAATCATAATTAACTTCTCGGGAGCCATTTCGGGATGCAATCCGTATTTTACCATTGCAATGTTTTGGAGCAGGTTACAATCCAATTTGGATTGTTTAAAAAGAAGTGGTAGATGCTCCGAAAAGATGACCTACATTGATCAGAATGATTCACTAGTAAAAGATTTGAGTGTTTTCAATGTTGTTTAGCTGGAATGTCTTGGAAAAGGTTATCGCTCAACTTTAGATTTTCTGGAATGAAATCGAAGATGCTCCAAAAGATGTCCTATCTTAAGCCACTCTGGTTTGAAACGAAACGACCTATAAGTAAACTATTTAGAGGGCTGTGATGATTTTCTGAGGAGATCCCAATCTTCATTGGTTCCTTGGTGGGAATTTTAAATGCCCTTCTTACTATGCTCTTAGAATATCTTAAAGAGGATTATGGTTAAATTCGAAATGTTTAAATGAAATCGTGTGTGTTTCAAAGATATGGGATAAAGCAAAACAAAACACAATTGTCTAGCCGTTTGAGCAGATATAAATCATGATTAACTCTTTGGGCACTATTTAAATGCATTTCGTACCACACTGTAGAAATCTTTTGCAGGAGCTCATGACTAAGAACTATAAGTAAGTAAGTAAGTGGGCGAATAAGGGCAGAATTGTTCGTTGGTAAATGCAATGAACAGCGCGATGCATCAATCTGTACATTGCGGGGAAGCACTACGTTCATCGACCTATGATTAACCACGTCCTAAGTTGGATACGTTCAAATAAAGTTATTGGTACTCCAAAAGTATAAGCGGATAGAAAACGAAAGGGTCAACAGATAAAAACTTTAAGAACCTGCGGTCCCAGCTGTCTAGCTATGTACAAATCATAACTAACGCTTTGGTGATGTATTTTTCATTTTTCTGCTAGAATCTATGAAATAAGTTAAGACCCAATATGAATTCTTTAGAGTGAAACCCTAGATGCCCCAGAAAAGTGACTACCTAAAACGACAGAATATAATAGGGAAGAAGTTTTAGAGATGACCACTAACAAATCCCAAGTGCCATGTTTGTAATTCCAAATTCTGTGAAAAATGTGCTACCTCATAATAAGAAATTGAACTACTACGTAGGTAGTATTCAATTTTTTCGACTACAAGATGGTGAAATCCAGCAGATCGCAATTAACTCAAACGCAAGACCCTCAATCGATTCTCGCTAGCCACAAACTTAATAGTTTGAAACTGCACCAGTTGTAGTACTGTAATGTACGTCGAGGAAGGTAGGTAATTGTGTATAATTGAAAACACCGCAATGGATGTGAACGTCTGGTAAGTGCACTTCGGTCGGAGAACAAAAGGAATTGCTTCGACATCCGGTCAGAACCCGGATAATTCCGGCTACTTATTACATTACGTCCTCCTCGCGAAGGGGCAACCATCGATCGCTTCGAACTGCAGGTAATTGGAAACTGGAGAATTCATCAAATTTGTAGTAGGTGATATACTCGATAGTCGAGATCTTGTTAGAAGTTCCGAGGTGGATCGCTTTACCAGTAAGTACGAGTGAGTGGGTCAATAAGGGCGGCGAATGAGGTGCTAATATAAAATTTAATGATGTTGTTCGGTTAATGTTTTGAGTGTATGTACTAGTCGCGATCGAGGTAAATAATTACGTTCGTCTATTTCGATAAACTGAAATCGACAGGTAGCATGTCTTACTTAATTTATCGGATCCTGTTTGGTTGTTACTTTAATGGTCGTATAAAACTAATATTTGCGGGTTTAGTCATGAGATGTTCGTGGGATTATGCGAACTAAAATTAAAAGAAATAAAACGAAACGTTTTAGTTGGTTCTACTTACACACATTAGAACTTTATTGTTCTATAAAAATGCAATAGAAATATTAGAACAACTTCGCGCTCCTCTTTAAATCCTCTAGAAATAAGCACGAAAAGTGCTCTTACACATTCCTCATCAATATTTTTCTTAGCATTTCGTAAGCTCCACCTAGTCCAGGAACCACTTATATAAAGAAGCCTCGGCGATTGCCAAAAGATTTACCGGGCACATTAGACTTTTATCTCAAGGGCTCTTGGCAGTGAAGTGTACGAAAATATTGGCTGTACTTAAGTGCTCAATCGATCGGTCTTATCTCACGCTATAATTTATCAATCGCGAGCATATGCTTTCGTGCTTACATCATGAGCCAACGTCTTAGGTTATATTCTCTCTAACGTTTATTTTAAGTTGTTCATTCGGAGTCTTGTATTAAGAAGAGAAAATTTATAAATTTTTGGTTAAGAAGAATTCTGATACTAAAGTGCTCTGTGTACAATAAAAGATAACCAAGCTTCACATATTTTGTTACTGATCAAGGTAATATGGGACAGTATGACATATGTATTTGGGGTAGCCCAAATTAGCCATTTCATTTATTTTGGATTTATTTTGGATGGAATTCAATTGTTCGATTTACGAGTGGGCAAGAGTTTAAGAACGCAGATTCATTAAATTCGACAGTATTCTTAACTGTGTTATAAGAATAATAATGGTTTTGATATCTTCTTATTATAGGAACTGCAAATATACGGCCCCAAGTTAATCGCAATTTATTCCGGCGCCTGTTCTTAAAAAAACATTTTACAATTTATGCTAGAAATAACTGATTTACTCAAAACTCAAGCAATCATCGAAAACCAGGTATTCTAAACTTTAAACTTTGATAAATAAGCAAACTCTCCCAATGAGCCAAATCTTCGGATAGGGAAATTGGTCCCTCGAATGATTAAAACTTCGCTGCGACGGCCATCTTTTATTTGAATATTCTATCGCGCCTAATACAATATCGCCTTGGAGATTTTCTAATTAAAGTTAATACGCAGCGGAGCTTCGGCCGTAAACCGAAGAAGGTTTAAGACATTCCCCGCGACGTCCCGCTTCGCGCGCGCCTCCGACATAATTGGAGCTAAACGTTTGACTTTTAAAATTATGAAAATTCGTAACGGAGTGTGGCGCACCAGAAGCGAACGAGCGTCAGCATTCAGCGGCTTTCAAATTAGGCGGATCTTCCAAACGGAACGGACGAACTTGGACAAGTAGAAAACGAAGCGGAACGGGGAGAATGATGTAACGGGAAAAGACGGCGGAGGCAGCTTAATTAATTAAGAGAACGGAGCGGAAACGAAAGAATATCGCAGAAGTACAGATGTAGCACGCGATGTACTTACATACGCAGTTGAACGTTGGTTTGTAAGAAAGTTTGAGAATTTACAGTCACAATCAGTCAAGAATTTTGTGACGTTACTACACTTCACCAGTTTGTATTTCCCAGAAGATGAAGTAAGTCATTGTATAGTATGATACAGACGGAAAATATCATCGCCCGTTGTGCTGTAAACTAGCGACCGAAGTGAAACTACAAGAATATTTGCGATCGAGTGAACTGTATCAGCTGTATGTCAAACATTTTTATGAATATAAATGAACGTTTCCTCTTACGTCTTGATTTAGAACATATAATTCCTGTATATAAAAGAAATAAAATAACCTTTACCACACCTTTCGGAAATAATTCCATCCGCAGTGGAAAACTGGGGAAATTAAGTATCACCAACGATATCCGGCCCAAGACGAACACAACGCAACGAGCACTGTACACCTCTAAAAAACTACACAATGAACGTCACACACTGAACGCCCGCACGAAACTCCCCAAAACACTGTTGACATTGAATTCCCATTATAAAGAAGGTGTATAAGTTAGTCAGACAATAGTATTACGTATTATGAGGAAGGAAAGTTGTCACCCCTATAAAATTCATCTCATACATGCAACCAAAAGCACATATCTAATATACGCTTTGAGAAAATCAGAATCCTACAATTACTTTAAATAATATAGAAATTCCATGTGAATAATCAGCCAAGTACCCAGGCTTATACGTTAATAGTAGAGTGACATGGAAAACCTACATAAGCAAAGAGAGAAAACAGCTGTATTTAGAAATCAAGAAAATGCATTGGTTCTCAGGCAGATCATGTCTGTCGTAAGACAACAAAATACTGCTTTACAAAGCAATTATCAAGCCGATTAGGACCTATGGGTTAGAGACATGAGGATACTCCAGCAAGTTCAATTTAAATATTATTCAACGCTTGCAATTCAAGATATTGAGAATGATCACAAACGCCTCGTGCTGTCTCGAACCACACGTTACATACGGATCTCAGTTTAACAAAGAACGCAAAAAAATTATTAAAAAAAAAGAATAAACATTTCCTATGATTACATATTCACTTAAACGAACTAGCTTCAAGCCTGTGTACCAACAGTAATCCACTAATCCTAATCGTTTGAAAAGGGTATGGTTAAGTGATAAAGGAATAGTGTCTTAAGCGGAATAACATTGTTGAACAGATTTTCCCTCATCCCATCCCATCCCCCTAATGTACAATAAATTTAGAAAAGGATCTTGTGCAGCTAATTGTAAGACGAATCGATTTTCGCTTACGGATAGAGGCAATGGTCCTACAATATCTATCGCCACTTTGTCGAAAGGGTTTCTACAGTTGTAGTAATTCCCGTAATTTATCTAGTAGGTTTAAAATTGGTTTTATTTGTCTGATATGAGTGACAACTCCTAATTTTTCAACGAATGCCAATAGTAGCTTCCCTTTAATTTTAGATAAGTTTTATTAAATCCATAATTGCCTCCTAATGTGCTATCATGATTTTCCTATAAGATTTTATTTTTGTCGGGTGTTTTTGGGGTGAATTTTATGTATAGTTAATATCGTTTAGTCATCATCTGAGAAAATAGACTTTAACATCTCGAATAGTAAATCTAACTTAATATTCTTATGTCTAACGAATTTCTCAACTTTAATTACCTTGTTAAACAATTCCAATGATTCAAACAAGCTTTTATATCCAACCTTATCAAAATGGTAAGGTATACAAATATTACTTGTTGTGCGTTATCTTACTTGAAATAATGATTTAATTTAGGATCTAAATTACTTGTATCGAACTTGGTTCTGCATAATAATAATAGTAATAATAATAAGCCCATCGGCTAAAATTTAGCATGGATTACGTCATTTAAAGGAAGAACAATATATTACAATACAAATTAACAAGATAATACAAAAGGAACAATGTCAGTTTAAAAACCTTTCGTCTACATACTCATCGAAAAAATAGTAACACTTGGCCAGTAGGAATTTTTTAATCCAATTTTAAATTTCTTGATATTTTCTATTTCTTTAAGTTCATTTGGCAAATTATTAAATATCTTAGTGCAGGAATAAATTGGTGACTTTTCGTATAAGACTCTATTATGTTTGGCAAAATACAATAAATTTGTGTGACGAGTATAATATTTATGTGACGGTGTTTCAAAGTTTTTAATATTCTTTTTGACATATAAGGCAGCCTTGTATATATAAATTGATGGAAAAGTCAATATTCCGTTGTCAACAAAAAGTGGTCTGCACGACTCACGAGGTCCACAGTCATATATCAAGCGCAACAACCTCTTTTGGGCAACATAATCTGCATTTTGATCAGATTTATCGAAATGAAGAGACCGACACATTACAAGAGGAACTTCGATATTTAAATTTCTCTTCTAATCTTCTTTATCAAAGATGATAACTGCTAATATGTAGCCTGGCCAAACAGTAGCAACAGCGTATAATTACCATATAAGTTACGACAGCATCACCGACTCCCCACCCTAATCAATACTAAATCGGCGAGTAATTCTGCGTATATGTAGCCTATAGTTATTTTGTAATTACCTCTGTTTGTCAAGACTACTAATGTGCCATTCGTTTCTCTGTACAGACTTAGGAGCAAAATTTTCCTAGTTTATCTTCGACTCCGGACGTCCAAATACAAGTGAAAACATTAATAAATCTATTGAACGCGTTTTCTGAAGAATATACAGCTGTAAGAAAACCCAGTATAAAAGAACTACTTTCCGTACAAAATTATCGCTACTATTTGTGCAGAAAATTCTGGTATGGTACAAGAAATTACCTAAGAGACACGAACAAAGAGTGTACTTTATAATTGATCTGCAACAATTTTAATATTTTCACTTTCTCATGATCTCCGCTACTAAGACAGCTTGTAGGTAGTACTTACGTAAAATGTAACCAACGTGATCACTCGAGTATAGCACAAAGTTGAACTTACCTGAAAATGAAGAAATAAACATATTAATTTATTGTTCTAAATAGAAGAAGAAACGGAATTTTTTAATATAATTTTCATTAAAATCTACAATTTTTGCAAGAATATGATTTGAGGTTGGTCGCAATTATTACAATAGCATCGATGGAATTCGTGCCAACATGAACTACTACAGTATCTATAGTCCTTCAAGTGCTAGATTCTCATCACAGCATTCTACAATTATTGATAAATGATAAATTCCAGGACACCCGTTTCTGTGGCAAGTAGGCCGGAATGCTCTTTTATAAGATGGAAGTATCAAAAAGAGACATGTATTGGTATCCATAAGAGATAAACTTAAACTACATACGTTTAAGTATGCACTTTTCTTGTGAAGAAAACATGTGGTTTGGAGCTTTAGCACTAGGAAGTGGGTTTTGGTACATTTCTAATTAGTTACTGTTCTATCTGGTTCAAAACCTTCATTTAATTTCCAATCAGGTGTGGGGTCTCTTGGATTAAATTAATCCTGAAGCAATATTGCTTGCGACCAGCAATCTCAAAGTCACATGTAATTCTGTCTTATTGTGAGATACCTGGTCTAGTTTACTAAAAGAAGAAGAAAGGAAGCGTACATATGGAAGCTTGGCCCGTGAAAAATTCTAGGTACATTTTGTACATAATTCTTTTTTGATCTCCAAATAGCATACAATCTATCCTTTTTAGAATAAGAAGTGTTATGCTTGGCAGATCCTGACCTAAGCGAATTTGCTCCACTGAGCAATTTCAACTAGTAAAATATAAATTTACGAATTTACAATGTACAGTCTAAATAAATCTATTTGGTAAATCCGCAGGTTTGTAACGTTTCAGACGCCTGGTTTCTGTCTTGTCGTCCATTAATGTGGCAGCTGGTTGGTTAGCGTGTGTGTTCATTCTGGCTCTATAGTTTTCATAAAATTTTTGAGTTTCTTCCTTCACTGAAGGTACCTTTAAGTCGTTATACAGCACATAATTAGGAACGTACCACGGTGCGTTGGCTATTGTTCTAAGGACTTCGTTTTGAAATCGTTAGAGAATTTAGATGTTTGAGTAGCTGGTAGTACCCCATAATTAGATTACGTATGTCCATATTAGCTCTAAGATAGTTTTATAGAGTAAGAGTTTGTTGTTTAAGGAGAGTTCCTTCCCAGCATCCAATACAGTTGACTAAACTGTAATCCCAATGTTTTTCTTTTTATGAAGAAGTTTTTATCCAATTGAGCTCTCCATCTAGATGCGGCTGTGGATGTTTGGCACATTCTGTACGTTTAAATCTGAGACCATTAAATGTGACTGTTGGACAATTTTCTTTCCCATTGGTGAATGTAATGTGTACCGATTTATTTAAGTTACCCTCTACACTGTTTGAACCATTTTTTAACTTTGTTTAATGATTTTTGTAGGTTAAGTGAGGCTTTTACGTGATTATTGTGGGATGCTAGTATTGCCGTGTCCTCTACGAAAGTGGCAGTTGTATTCAATCTTGTTGTTGGCATATCGGCTGTGTGTAGAAGAAATAGGATGGGGCCCAGAACACTACCCTGAGGCACTCCGGCTAATATTGGTTTCAAGTCTGTGAATTAATCTTGTTCGACAAAGAAATATCCATTCAATATATAAAATTTTTTAATTATTCCATGCATTTGGTGTGGCAAATGATTTTTGGTCTTACAAAGTATCCTGTGTGCCGTACATAACTTAAGGCAGAATTGTATCTGCAACAGCTGGACATTGTCAACATCGCAATTTGCTCCTAACTGTAGACGACTTACCATTACCAGTGATATCTATTACCAGACAATTGCTTTTCTGAATCATATTTGTTTCATCTCTAATCGTTTGAAAAAGTTATCCGTGTTTGCTATTAGATGCTTGCAAAATTTACGTCGTAAAGTACTGAAAACTCCATTACCGAAAATCGCTACCTTCGATATATAATATAGTATCCATCAGAAAGCTTTTATAGAACTGTCAAATGTTAACGACTGAATCGATTTAGGAAATAAAATTGTGCTCTCTAACGAAGCTATTTTCCGACAGCTGACCGAAAAAACCTTTCAAAGTTGGAACAATTGCATTATTCATTTTTGTCAGCGCCATATTAAATATTCCGGCGACCATCGGTGTCAGTCTGTACTGCACACTTCCAATTTGCAGTTTCGATTCCGGAAAAGTTTATTATTCAGCCGAATACGAAACGAAGAGAGGAATCCGGACCGGTCCCTGCCGAACACCGCTCGCGTCAGGAGCACCGATTTGCAATATTAATGGATCAAACTGCAGTGAGAGCGAGCTCCGGATATGCAAAATATATTGAAATATAAAGTGGGTAATTGTGTTGTTTTAATTATTAAAGCGACGGGAGGCCGGTACGTCCCATTGTCAATGGTGGCTTCGCGCCCGAGAGGTCGAGCTAGTTTTAGGGCAGTTCGCCAGTTAGAGAGGTTCAGGTCGAGAATTTCGTAGAACGGCAACGAGACATTTGATTGGCAGGATACTAGAAACTACCATTAACTCCTGTTATATAATACATGTCCTGGAAACGCGGTCAAATGTAAATGTCAGCGACAGTTCTACCTTTGCCGCCGTCCAGTTCTCCGTCCGACAGGTTAATTGTGTTAAATTATATATGAAAAGCTCAAAATAGTTGTGGAAGTAGCAAAAATAAACGCTTTGTATCCGAGACGGTGTATGTGCAAATTTTAGTTCATGTGGACGGATATGGAGAGGTCGAGTTTGTTTGGAATCTAAATATTCGAAATTAATACGTCCACTTCGAAGCCTGATTGTATTGTACGATGCATATTCGGAAATGGTATTTCGTGTTTTTTATTGAAATACGAATTTAGAATTTTGTATTTGACTAACTAAACAGAATATTACAAAGCAACGTTCAAATCAATGCAAGCTAAGTCTACATTATAAATAACTAAAGGGAAAAAAACAATTTGAATTATACAACGTATCGTCCGTCAAAACACGAATTGTCGTAACAGATATTTTATAAATTTTGCAGGACAGCGAGAAAACCAAATTAGTCAAGATAAAATGAAATGTTGACGTAATACGTACAAAAAATAATGAACTTTTTCCATGATTACAAAATTAGCCTAGTTTTGTGAAAATTAATTCAGGCTGTTTTTCGTAATAATCTTCGTTCTCTTTCGCTTAAATCGTTTTATTAGATGCTTTGAGAAATTTCATTACGTCTAAAAATAAAACCATAAGGAGTTCGGTGTGGCACTTTGTGATATGAAAACTGGAACGTCGAGATGTTCACTGCAAATGGAAATTTGAAATTCCGCCACCACTTGAAAAGTGGATCGCTGTATGTGCAACCACGAAAGGAAACGTCTATACAGGCGCGGTCAAAACTAGCGAAATATAGGCGTGATAAAAAATAACGTAACAAGATAACGAAACGGAACCAATACCACAGTTTATCAGATGAATTGTCTATTATGTAAACAGCCCATTCTAGTGAAATGAGAGGATAGAACCTAGTTTTTGCAGCGGTAACGCGACAAGAATCACATAGAACAAGATTAGAATTTGGGATGCAGAATTCTGTCGTAGGCATTGTATAATCTGGATTCTTCTCCGATGGCTCTTCGCATAGACACTTGGAGAAGCAAGCAAGTGCATAAAAACAACAGAAATATTGAATTTTTCACAAAATAAAATCGTTTAAAAAGTTGAATCTAAAAATCGCCGGTTTGTTAGGAGAGAGGTACTTAAAAATTGATAATTCATGTTTTTGAAGAAACTCATTTCAAATCCAAAATAAAACTTCCAACTCTTGTATGTAAAAGGGGAAAATTTTATTTGTTTCGTTGCCAGTAACGGACTTGTATCGCGTTGAGGTTGAGCAATGAAAACAAATACGAACTGTGTGCTGGTGGAGCAACCACTACCTATAGAACAGTCGAAGAGTAAGAGATTTTTATATAATTATAATATTCTTAAGACATCGAAGCGGGTTAGGACGTACGCTTTCACGGTCATGATTCACCATCTTGACTGCCTCTTTTTGTAATACGCATGCTAGCTATAAATGATACAGTTAGAGCAATACATAACAAAGTAATTATTTTTTCAATCTAGAGCACATTTTTTTCTGACCAGTAAATTAAACGCGATAAAAGAATTTATTATCGAAATAACAAACATAAGCCGCAACATTACCATAATAATATGCAGAAATAACTCCAGTCATTCGAGATATAAAAATTGCCTGGCAGTAAAGCGTTTTTACATACAAATCGCGTTACATTCAAGAAGAAAGCACGAACGGCAACTTATTCGTACGCGGATTGCGTGATGTCATTACGTCGCGCCTGTTCATTTAAGAAACGACGAAGTTAATAATTTAGATTTCACGTATGTACGTTTGCGACAATTATAATACATATTGTTCTACATACTTACTCGCGTACGAAGACAAGCGAAGACTTGTGTTCATTTTCAGCCTTGGCACAAAAAACGATCCCGGTAAGTTCACTGAAAGGCGCTTATTTGCGCGCGCTTGATTATTAATTTGCACTTCTCTAATCTTATAAATACACATATCTGGTCGCGCATCGAAAACGCCAAATCATAAATGAAATATGTATGTATATATGGGACCTACATACATAGCGCGCTGGGAAAAAATGGGTTAGAAGAATATGACGTCTCGAGTATACCTTTGTTTGAAAGGGACTTGACAGTTTTCGTTTTCTAAAACACCGTCCTCGACGCCGCGCCGTATCGCTTACGGTCGACGTCGCGTCGGTAAGGCCAGAAAGAAGGTTTACTACGTAGTATACATTTTCGAACGCTCATGGCGCTTGACACGAGCCAACCCATACAAAGTAGCGCATGAATTTTTAAATATTCATTTTCGTCCTCATTCCGTGTTCCTTTCTCTAACTGACAGTTTTACGGGAAAACTGGAAAATATTTCTCTGCGTTTCCTGATTTATTATTAAAACGCTTAAGAGTTTCGGGAGCCTACAAAGGTTGCGACGACATCGGGTTAGTTGATTGCCGTTGTTTACTATATACTTTGGTCGCTCTATTTTTTATTTTTTTAAATCATTTTGTACGCCTTCATCGTTCCTAATTAAATATAGGGAAAGAAACGAAACAAAATATAGAGTAGGCACAACAGCAAAAATAAATTCTGCCTTACCTTTGATATACTGATATTCAGTATATGGTATAGTCTGAATCCAATTGAAAAATTGAATATGTTTACACGATGTATAAGCATCGGCTTTTGGCAAGAAAATCTAATTACCTTAAATCTAATCGCATTGCGGTTTAAAGCTAAACTTGTAACAGAGCTACCTCTTGTTGGTCCTTGAGTTCCCTGTTTGAAAATATTCTTCTACGTCAACCGTACTGCAACTGAAATCTGTTTCTCTTTTAATAACAACAGTTTATTTCCGAATAGGCAAGCCAACTGCAGAACAAGCTGAAATTGCTGGCGTGCCTCATCCTCAATTATTCAAAAAAAAAAAAAAAACAAAACAAAACAAAAACAAACGGTACTATCCTTAGAGCAGAATATAGTTTCACGTAATATATTGAGATTTCCATTCACACAAATATACGGAAATATATTCTTAGGATTGCTTTTAATAGATGTTTCTAGTTAATTACAATGGTACGTATGGGCTAAGCAACGCAAATTAGATACTTGCAGGAACCGAACTGGGATACAACCACTCTAGAAGAGATTCTAAAGTATCTTCTTGGGGTACACTTTCCGGGATCGGAACTGGTAGAATCTAGTGATACAAACCAAGCTACTTCTTCCCCAAGGAGTGCGACTAGGGACAATTGGAAATTATTAAACGACATTTTCAAGTTACATCTAATTCGATTGGGGGTACATCTCTTTGAACCATATAAATCCTAAGCTTTTGCAGGAGGGAATTAATAACATTATAGACATTCTGGACGTAGAGCTCGCTGTGGTATGAGATATGTCCTCAAGGCATGGAGAGAAACTAGACTTGTGTTAGACCTACTTAAAATAAATCCCTCAGACCACTTAGTCTCACATCTTTTATGTTGATCATTATGCAGAAAATCATATACTTGAATACAAAAGAAGGAGCATTTCCCAGCTTTCCTCTATATTCTTTGCAATGGGCACACCAGATGGGAAAATCACAAGAGCATAGTTTGATCGAAGGACTCACAAGGAATCTGCACCAAAAGAAAATTGCTTTTACAATATTTTTGGACGTAGAGGGTGATAATAGGTCGACGTCCCCAATTATCAGGTCTTTACAGGATTGGAACATAAACAATACTGCATACAAATGGGTTCACTGTATGCTTCAGAGCAGAATAGTTCAAGCCCAAATGCTGGATAAAACTTCTACCACGAGGACATGAGGCTGTCCTCAAGAAGGAGAACCGTCACCACTGTTGTGGAATCCAGTAGTAGACGATCTCATTAGGTCATCAAGTTTTCAAGAAACGCAATGGTGATTCGCTAATGACATCGTTATTGTGTCCAAAGAAGCCAAACGGCACTATTCTTTAAACAGAATCGACGATAATCAACTAAATTATATGAAACTATCATCACTAAGGGTGGCAGAATATTTTAAGATAAACATTTTGTTCTGGATGAGAAACAGACCATGATTGCGCGAAGATGATTACCACGAACGAAATCAACCCTTTTCAACACTTTAACTTCTTTCTTACCAAAGTTCGATGAATATAAATCACGATGATCATTGATTAACTTCTTCTCCAATTTGCTTGGAGTTGGTACTAGAACCAAACTCGTTAGAGCCACAAATTGCAATATTTTACTTTGTTCCATGTTCCCTTTTCCGATTTCTTTGACGTTCATCATGTTTGCCCTGGCTGTTCTCTTGTCGTCCTTTTCAATTTGTAGTCTAAGACGGTCTTTGCAATTTACCCAGTTTGTGACCGATCCGACCACCCTTTTGATCCTCACTTCTGACTCCACCTTTCTCAGATTAGTAGCAGATAGAAAGGCTCTATTTCTGATAGGGTTTGATCAGGAAGTGCGGACAATTCTTGTAAACCCCTATGCAAAAGTATCTGTGGTTATTGTGTACGTATTTTGGGCGTTATTAGAATATTGGTGTACTGGTGATTGTAGAGCAGTGACTAGACTTACAAACATACTGAGATCTTTTTTGAGCCTTTCGTATTCTCATACAGGTATTCAATATCGATAATCCCGTTCTCAGTTATGACACTTCCAAGACGAATGAAATTGCCCACATTTTGGGTTTGTGAGTTGTTGTATTAAATAAAATATTTCTTCCATTCATTCTTACGGACTTGCTTTTACTGATATTTATTTCTAAACTGGTTCTATTGGCCTCGGTCGAGAGAGTCAATCGTTGTTCAACTACGTCTTGGAAGGTTTATCAAAGTTTCTTAACGTCAAAAATGGCAAATATGTCGTCTACGTATCTAATCCAAACACTCGGGAAATACCTAGCATTCTTTTTAAATTCCATCTCAAAATTGCTCACAAACAAATCTGCCATAAATGGTGATAAACTATTGCCCATCGAGGTACCGTGTAAATTTTAGATTCTTTCAACCGTATTGACACGCTCCATAGAGCATTAAATTTAGGTATTAACACAGTTTTTCCATAATGGGAGTTCAATGTCAACGGTGTTTTGGGGTGTTTCGCGCGTTCATTGTGTCATGTTCATTGTGCGGTATTTTGGTGTTGTACAGTGTTTATTGTGTGGTGTTTGTTGTGTGGTGTTCGTCTTAGGCATTAGCCGGATTCACTAGTGATACTTAATTCCCAAGTTTCCCACTGAGGATGGAAACTTAGTTGCCGAAATACGTATCTGGATTTTTCAGGAAAGTGTGATAAGGGTAATTTTATTCATTTTATATATTATTTTAGCCACAGTCTCCTTATTCTTATTTGCAACCAGTATCCGTCCTTTTTTAAATTTGTGTGATTCTCAGTTTAGATATATACTCGAATGTATTATACATTATAGTTCTACCCTAGATTCGTACGTGTGTCTAAAGGGCATAATAAGCTTTTATATTTTTGTCGGTTTAAAATTCGTCTCCTTTCCTAATCTCACAATAATCGCCATATTTGTACAAACGCTGTACGAAAATCTTTGATCAATAAATTGGCATGTACTCACGCGGATGTTTGCCGCCACTCGCTTTCTTCTATTTCCATCGTTTCCGCTCTATATAACATAGCTTCCGGTTTTCTATCCAGCTTCTCCCCCAAAACGAACCTTCTTCCTCGTTTTCCTCCTTTTGCCCGGCGGCAGTCTTCTTTTTACCCGCGCCTTTTCTACTTGCTAACTCACTCGTCCGTCGCCGCGATCGACTAATCAGGACGACGTCGAATCTGGCGTCGGCTAGACGAGAGGCCGTCCTAGCGTCGCTTTCACTCTTCGAGAAACGAACTTAGCATTCCGAAAATTGAAGCCTCCGTTAAACGACGGCAACGGGGTTCCCTTCCACGAAGCTGCGACCGCTAGAAATTCCCGACGAGGCGAGAAGAAACTCAAATTCTGGCAATGTGATTGACTCGAATTTAACGCGCGGTTCCGAGAGGCGCCGCGCCGTCGTTTCGATCGTTCTTTCCTCGGCCTTATCTCTTTCGTCTTGCCACTTTGGGGAGAAGTTTTTACGCCCAACTCTCTCCGGGACGTCTTGATCCGACGCTCCTTTTCTCTTCGATGTTGTGTACGGAATTTCGTATCGCTATCGGACATATTTCCATTTATCGCTTCGAATGTTTCCATTTTCCCGGGATGTAGGTTGAGCGGTACTTTGTTTTGTCGCCATTATTGTCTTTGTTTTGTAGTTTCCAACGTCGTTGTCTATTACGGGAATGACATTGGGGGATTTGATTTCGAAGCCGTTTTTCTTTTTCAAGTAATGTTGTGGTTACTTCAAATAAACCATATTGATATTGATGTTGTTTTAAGACTTCCTTAGACATTGATTTCAGCTAAGTATAGTCTTACGGAAATTGGCAATGGTTTTTTTGCAACATATGCAAGAATTATAAGGAAAAGTTTGAAATACTCTGAGATATTTAAAAAAGATAGTTGCCCTAAGTGATGTCTGAATGGTTTATACTTGAAATGTTCAGAAAGTAGTATAGGATGACCTAAACGACTACCACAACAGAGGGGCTACGAAATTTAAACTTGGTAGTATAAGAGCTAGCGACGTCACAAAAATGTGAATTTTTGATTGGCTCGTTTTCTGATATTTTTTGCTACTGAATTTAGGTAGGGATGCAGTACGTTTGGCATTTGGGAACGTTTGCATTTACCTGTGCGCATCCCTCTCTTCCATGTGAAAACATCGGATCTTAAGATCATTTTAAGGTCATTTTTTTCATCGTTCTTTTTATGTCCTTTTAGCAATATTAATTTACCATTGCCAGACAATTTTGCCATTGCTAACACCCCGCCAGATACAATTTTAATAATGAAAAAAATTATTTTCGAATTATTTTAGTACCTATAGCTGAAATTTATATATGTTTTAGTTCTATAATTGGAAAATGTAATATTAATTTTCCAGACAGAAATTCGGTAGTTTAATTAAGAACCAAACGGATCTAAGTCTCTGAAAAAATGGTTAAGTTAGAAAAGCACCTCTACTAATTCGCTGGTTGCGTGAGAGAGATAGCTGCGCCAGAGGGTGTCAGAGAGTGAGAGAGAGAGAGAGAGAGGCTGCCAGGGTCGCTATTTTTCAAGATGGCATCATTCATGTAGGCGTTCATATTTTATAAAGTTCGTTGTGTTTATTGTGTTTTATAAAACTAAAGGAAAATGTTGTTATAATGGGTGAGAAAGAAGAAAAATGTTTGGAGTTTTGGAGTCCGTAATGGTAGCAATGTCAAATGTTAGATTTAATTTGTTGTTCGATTACTTATCGCTCCACAAGTTCTCATAACAACCTTTGAAAAAGTTTTAATGATGTTGACGCATCAAACCTATCTCCATATAAATCTGAGTTACGACAGCATTTATTGCGTGTACGTTATGTAATAAAATTTTTGAGTAATGCTTACTTAAAATATCCAACGTCGTTATCTCCGGAAGCTTGCATCGACAATAATCAACACGATTTTATTTGGTTCCTCGGAAATCAATTACCATCATTAGTTGCTGATACTATAGTTCAAGGTAAATATTTGTTAAATGAAAAAATAAAAATTCTTAACAAATACGTAGCAATTTTCTACATAATATTCAATATTTTTTTACAGGTATTCAAGTCCTAGAAAACGACCAAACTTCTGAAGAATACAATGACAACGATAAAAGTAGTAATGACGATAATATGTGTGACAATGATGATGACATTGAAGATGCATCATTTTATTGTGATTCTATTATGGAATAAAAATACTTATGTACAAAAATTCATTTTTATCTTTTGCTAATAATATGTTTTATCAATTTTTACTATCTAATGTCTAATTTTAATTGCGACTCCTGATCTATATAAGTGGTATGCATTAAATTGAACATGTTTCTCTCTCTTTCTCTTTCTCTGACGGCCTCTGTCGCAGCTATCTCTCTCACACAACCAGCGAAATTAGTTTTCTAACTTACCTCTTTCTTCAGAGACTTAAGTCCGTCTGGCTCTTACCAAAACTACCGAATTAATATTACATTTTCCGATTACTGAACTAAAACATACATACATTTCAGCTGTACTAAATATATTTTTTTGTTACTAAAATTATATCTGGCGGGGTCTTAGCAATAGCAAAATTGTCTGGCATTGGTAAATTCATATTGCTAAAAGGACTTAAAAATGATGAAAATTTTTTTATCTTAAAATGTTTCTACAATCCGGTATTTTCGCCTGTGGAGAATGTGCACAGGTAGACGCAACTGTTCCCAAGAACCAAACGTACTGCATCTCAACCTAATTTCAATAGAAAATTAAATATCAAAAAACCAGTCGACCTAAAGTTCTTTAAAATCTAATTTTGTTGGAGTGTTCGTCTGAGAAATTTTGGACCAATATAATCTTATACAACACATTGTAGTGCAATATAATTTTATACAACAAATTCTGGGCCGATTTAATTTCATACAACAAATTCTGGGTCTTCAAGTGACAGCAATACGATTAACATCGGCAAGCAGCCTTGAAGATGTTCCCTGCAATAGTGGACGAAACGTCGGCACCCACGCCAAACCAGACGCGGTTCCAACCCGGAAACCAAGTTAGACACTCTGGGTCAATATAATTTTATAAAACGAATTCTGGTCCCACGTTGGGCGCCAGTACGTTGCTACCTCCTTGCATTCAAAATCCAATTTTGTTGGAGTGTTCGTCCCACCTTTATTGACTGTAAAGGAAAGGTGTTAAACCGGCTTGGAGTAAATTTTAATTAATTGCAATAATGTCCGATATTGAAGGCGGTTGAAAATAGTTGAAGCCGTGCCCGAGGTAACTCATTGAAGACGGTCGTTGGGTGAATTGAGTTTTGGTCAGACGCTGATAAAATGTTCAGAATAACATGTTAAGGACGCCACCAGTGTTTAGATTCTTAATTCAAAGATCATATTCGACAATTTGTGTGTATCGCTCTGGAAGATACAATCACTTAGAATAGATCAATATCGACACTACAAGCGATTGCATCAACAAATTAAAAAAAAATCAGTGATAAAACGATTTAATGGGATATCCTTACGAAAGGCAGAAGATCTTAAACATAGGCAACTAAGGAAAATTGTTTAAATTCATAAGAAGAGTAACGTATTATCTGACTTTACTTATGTTCTGATAATGTTCATTCTAGATATGCAAGACATATCTTTATAATAATCTCCCTCAACATAGAGGATCCACCGAGGATTATCACCATATCTCAAATTTAAGTAAACAAGCGTCGCGTGCATGGATTTAATTCCAATCCATTCCACTAAACTTCCTTCTTAACATCTCCCACGCGTACGACTATACAAGTCTGGGCGTGACTTGCATGGAACTTATTAGGCAAACGAGTACCTATCCTAATCTGGTTGATACATACATCGAACGTATAAACACAGCGTCCTTTTCGACAGAATTACCCGCCAGACAGACTTAAAATTGAATTACATTTAACGCTTGATTTAATTTCCTATATACGAACGTTCGAAAATTTCCAATTCCGCGCGCGCCTCTCGCCGTCGTCGGGAAGCAATCCCGAAATTGCTTCGAGTAAAATTGATCTTAACCCGGGCATAGATTAATGAAAACACCTCCGGAAAAGTTACTTTTGAAAACTTGCGTCGCGCGTACCGGGAATCAGAAGGAGTAAAAGGGAAGGTGAGGCGCTGGAAATATAACTCTTGGGGCGCGCCGGAAGAAAACTGAAATTTAATTTAAGCAATAAATTATCGACGAATTTCCCCGTCGCTTTAAAGGCGAGAATAAATTAGGAAAACCCCGTTGTCCAATTATCGACCGCGTGCTTGCGTAATAGAAGAAATTTGTTTCGGATGCGAGATGGCGAAATGCATAATGCAACGGTGGGTATTGCACGATTTACATTTTAATGCGAAAGCTTTGGTAAAGCACCAAATCACCATTACAATGGATTAGATTGCATATCCGTTATCTTATTCTGGATATTTTGGTGCATACGAACGTTAAAATGATCGTGTTGAGCCTAAAATTTTGTTACTTTTTCAACGAAGAATTTGAGGATAGGTAACTTAGAATTAGGCGAAGAATTTCTGCTTCCAGCGTTAGAATAGTGGTAGGGAATTTCTCGGGAACCAACATCTTAGGTATCACAGATAGATACACCGGAATCTTAAACTTGTCTGGTGCATTTCAAACCCCAAAGAGTTTTAACGCGCATTCCAACCGAATAAGCGGGTGAAATCCCCGCGAAAGGGACGTAATAAACCGTAACGAACTCAAATCCGAAACAGTTTTGTTATAAATTCAGAATCGATAATAAAAACATAATACCACCCTCGACAAAACCCGCGGATTTTTATCGTTTCTTCATCGCCTCCGACCCCGCCGCCGACGTGATAGAAATACTTATTTTTATTCGCCTATACCGGTTTCTTTGCCCTAAGTCGAGGGAAATTGTTTTAAGAGCGGCACGACGGCGCCCTTAAGGAAGTCGTCCTTTCGAGTTTTACAATCACCTCTTTCTCTCGTCTACAAAATATTTTAAGGGTTTCTTCGCTCGCGCCCATACCTCTTCTTCTGTAGGTTATGTACCTATGTAGCTACCATCCTACCTCCGCCTTTTACGAGAGGCGTAAAGATTTGTTTTATGCATACAAGGGGTTGGACGGCGAGCGGTTTTAGAAAGGAAGGAAACGGGAGAAAACTCTACCGGGTAAAGGTCGTTTCGTTTTACTTGAGTCTGTTAAAACTACGAGGGGAAATAAAAAGTTAAGAAACGGCTTTGGAGCGATAAATAAATGCTATAATTTTATTTCTTAATATCCAACATTACTTCGCCCTAGAAACTCTTTAAAATTAAATATTTTCTATTTCCAACTTTTCGCAAAATATAGGCATGGATAAAACAGAACTTACGAAAATTTACATTAACTATAATAAACACTCGCCTTAATAATTACAGCCAGAGATTACAGGAATTCTAGCTATAACGTTAAGCTACAGGGAAACCAATCTACGAGTTCGTATACATAAAACGAAACAAAAGCTTCCGTCCCCTTACCCGAAACGGTAAAATGAAATATAAAATTTTTAATTACCAACGACATAAAACAACAGCAACAACAAACCCCGAGGGCTGCGAACGCAACGGCAAGTTAAATTTTCATATCGATTCGTCCGTGAACAACCCTTACGGCACCTCGTAAAAAAACTCGAAATTTTCATCAGCTTTGTGCGGCCCTTCCATCTCCACGAGAAGGGCGGTTTCGTCCTGACGGCGGCATCGGCAGACAAGAATGGAAATCTCGTTCTCTTCTCGCAGTACATTTCAATTAAATTTTAAATTTTAATCGCGGCGTTACATCATTGTTATCCGCAGTCCGACAGGTCGCGTACGCAGAAGACCGGAGGGCCCGGTGCCTGCACCCGACAACGGCACGGCACGTGCTTTTCGCGGATGTTGATCGCGATGAAAACTGCGCGACCTTTAGAACTTCGCGTTTGTACACCGAAGAGGCTCGTTTCGAAAATGATTTATTATTTGTGCTTCTTTTAATTAATTTTAGTTTGGTTTACGCGTATCGTTTACGGTATAATTGGATGTTGCTGTGATAATAAATGGACGTAACATTAATGGAATATAGTATCTGATCAACGTGAAAGTAACTAATTGTAAATGTATTTAATTACAAAATCGATGTTCTACTTTAGCGTATGGCAATTGTTCCCCTAGAAAATTTTACGAATTAGTTGGGCGGGGTAAATACCAAAGGAGTAGAAAATAAATGAAGCAAAAATATGCTAATTTGTGCTAGCTGAGAAAAGGAAGAAGCAACTTATCAGGAAATACTCAAAAACAGTTATGGTGAGAAACGAAGACACGGAGGCAAACGAAGGTCTAAAGACAAGTTTCTGATATTTGTCTCTCCTTCGGTTTTTTCCCCAAATTACTTTTGGTTCCTCCTGATAATTACTTAACTACCGGACATTTAGGGAGATGATATTCATTACGGTTTATCGAGTGAAAAACTTTTGCGGATTTATATCAGTAACCAAAATTTGATTCTTACTTACTTACTTACTTAATGCCGAAACCCGTTCGATCGTGAAGTGTCGGATTTTGTGGAGTTGAGTTTCTTGGCTCTCTCTTCCATATTTGTTTCCATTTTTCTCTCTCCCTGTATCTTCCTCTTATGTCCTCCCACATCTCTCCCCTTGCCCTCTTGCTTCCATGTCTTCCTCGGTCTTCCACTTCTCATTTTTTTCTATTTCTTTTGATTTATATATTTTTCTTACCAACCTTTCTTCTCTCATTCTTATAACATGGCCAAGCCATCTTAATTGTCCTTGTTGTATTGTTATTTCGATTGACTCTATCTTGAGTTCCTCCCTGTATACTGCGTTTCTTATCCTATCCAATTTAGTTTAATTTGTTATTCGTCTTAGAAATCTCATTTCTCTCGTTTGTAGTCCATGACTAGCATGAGTGTGTCAGTACTGGTTTCACTACCCTGCGGATCACTTCTGCCTTTACTGTTTCTGATATTTATTTTCTGTTTAACAATGGAGTTTTATCATGTTGTACAGTTTTGCAGTTTTTGATATTCTTTCATATATTTCGTCTTCCAAGGACCCCTCGCTGTTAACAATCCCTCCCAGGTATTTAAACGTGCTAGTTTGTTCTATTCTATGTCCTTCTATTTTTATATTATGTGTATTGTTTTTGGTTTGTCGATATTAACTTTCATGTTTATTTCTTTTAGTTGTTCAGTTATTATATTGATATTTTCTTCCAGATGTCTTTCCGTGCTTTCTAATATCAGTATATCGTCCGCATAGCTTAGCTCAGTTATTTATATTTTATCCATTGTCCGGTATCCTACATTATATGGCTTCAGTTGCTTTTTACATTTCTTAATCGCTTCGACTAACATTCTTTAAATAATAAGGGGCTCAGCGCGCAGCCTTGCTTTAGTCCATATTTACATATAAACATCTCTGACTTTTCCTGTATCTTATTGTTCTGTAGTATGTGCTCTTCATAGACTCTATTAGGTCCTCATCCACTCCTCTTGTCTCTAACGTTATCCATACATCATTTCTCTTTATATATTTGATTCTACAAGAACCTAGCTTCTTTATATGGTAGCAAGTTGAAATAGCAGGTCCAGCTCAACGAATAGTCAGATACTTCTTGATGAACTGTACCGATTGCTGATAGTAGAATTCTGGGTAGGCGAGTCAAATTTGCTTTTTAGTGACATACGAACCAGATGTTATCACCTTCTAGACTATTGTGCATCCAAAGCTTTTTAGTCTCCTTTAAGTTTCCCTGAATAGCTTCTGCTTTTTTGCTTCTTCTGCGGCATGTTCTCATTATGATTTTGCCGTTTTTTGTTTCCAAAGCGGTCCATCTTCCCAATCTCCTATCGCCAGGTATCTTTCTGCCATTGCTTGCTTGATGTACGTTTCCCATTCCAAGGCAGCCCTTCTTCTCTTCCCATTTCCTCCGACATACCACTCCAAATTTTTTTGGGGACATTTATTGTGGGGCATTCGCTTGACATGCCCATACCGTTGGTAAGTAGGACTCCAAGGTTATAGTGATTGAGCTGGTTATTTCCATTCTTGTCAAAATCTCTTCAGTTCTCAGTTTGCATCGTCTAGTTGTTTGTAGGCATCGTCGCATATAGTCCAACTCTATTGTCTGGATTTTATCTCTAAATTTTCTAGAGATAGTTTTTATATCCTAAAATATAACCAATGGATACACATACATGGGCTTGTCGGTACTTATGAAGATGATAGGACCCAAGCCCACAGAGCATTGAGTGAAGAATCACATACCCAAGATGGGAGTCCATTATAGAAATCTAGACTGTAGGCTGTGCGGGTAGGATACACAGAGGACTATACGCATACTGTGTAACTGATCGTATGTGGCAGCATTTATGGTATGGGATGTAAGAGATTCAGAAAACTTCTCTCGGACTTGTATTGCTTATAGTCAGTGCCAAACACAAAGGTACTATAATGATTGGAGCCATAAATAACTAGGAAGCGCACAAAAATCCGAAGCGGATGGAGTGCGTTGAGCTTTGTGGACCACCCAAGAAAAACTTCCAAAGAAAGATAAAGTTTTACGGTCATTTTCTAAAGTCGAAACACTGATCGAATTAAACCTTGGCGTTCTATCGAGGAGGAAACTTCAACCCGTTGAGAAGTCGTACAAACAGTACAAAAGATTGTCCCATTATTATTGTTGGTCAATGTTTTGGAACCTTAGCAACGCCTCGGATCTGCGTCCCAAATGATATGCAACCAAAATCCAATATAATACAACCTCCATGACCTAGTAGACAATCATATTTTTGCTCATTCTTTTCGTTGATGAGTTCTTGTCAATGATTCTTTGGCGGATGGACACTTAATCAAACACATTCTGGTCATCACCCGGAGCCGAACAAGTCCCTCAGAATCTCTATTCTCCAACGAGGCGAAATAGAAGAAAAAAGATGCGAGCAGCAAAAGATGTGTATTCTCGTATGCTTCAGGGATTGATGTTAATTGTAAAACTTCTTTTCGGAGATTTCAGTATGTGCCTATTTGCAGCGACTTATCATTTCTGAAGAAGTTAAGAGTATGGAGGGCGAAAAGTCGATATCAAACGGTAACACGTGGCAAAGCCCAAAGAATGTCTCTCGTTTTTCGCTAACTGGATTTTAGCAAATGTGGCCGAGATCTGGATTATTATCTCCGTGGTCAATGTCGATTCGCACATCTTAGATGTATTGTAAAGTGCTTTTAGGGAGAAAAGTTACTAATTGCAAGATATATAAGGAACAAACAGCATTCCCAATCATTCACACCTTTGTGATGTAATCTATTATTACTATTATTATTATTATTATGCCAACGTGACTTCTGAGTAAGGGAACGTTGTTCATAGTCCACAGTACTGATGTTAAAATCGGGGCTAAGTTATGTATTCAGAGCTATTTTAAAATTGGTATGATTAGAACTAATTCATATTTTCCTAACGTTGATATTTGGTAAGTATCTGCTAACGTAAGTCTTGGAAGTTGCGGCATTATTATTAAATCATTCACGATTGGAGACCAAAAGTGATATATTATTGTAAGTTTATCGAAAACATTCCACTTACTAAGGCAGCAAAATTGGTAAATAGGAGAAAACGCAATTAGGACAATTTTGGACATACCCATGCAATAACCGAAGTTCTGCAATTTGGGAAGGTTTTATTTATAAAAAGAAAAGTCTTCTACAGTAGAACGGCTTAAACGACACATAAAATGGATTAGATCACATATGACATCAGTTTTCGATGACTTTCGTCATTTCCTATTCTTTTCCTTTTTTGCTAAGGCAAAGAGAGGCGTTCGAAGGAATTCGAATTACTAACACTGCAGTTTTTGAGGGTGAATGCCAGATTAAGAGCAGTCCTTTGGGGGTATCAAGCACACTTCATGTGCAAATACGAGGGCGATTCGTAAAGCAAGTTCCGTTTGGTTATTAAGAAAAACACTAATACATGAAGAGGTTTCTATTATACACAACTTAAATCTTCTTCTTTCAGCCATTTTTCTATATAGTTGCCATTAAGATTGAGACATCTGTCATAGCGATCAACCAGTTCTTTAATGCCCTCGTCATAGAACTCTGCCGAGCTCTGTGAATTAAGCCATCCTCTAACACTGTACTGCAGCTCTTCATCGCTCTCAATTTGAAGGGAAAAGGCACTCAGTTCTGTGATTGTAAACCGCCGATTTTCACGAATTTTTTCTTCAAGATGTAGAGAAAGTTTATATAGTGCTAGGACAGGCTGGCCAGTAAACAAAGCTCGAAGGTTAGAAGCGATTAAGAGCACATTATTTCTTTGAGAATCTCCAATAAATATATTTTCCTGGTATATTCTGGGAAGATGCACGGCAGTGTTTTTTGATCCGACATTGCTGGAAATCACATTTTCCCTTCCTCTTGTCACACGTTTCAAGAATGAATGGCTTTTTCGCGTTTCAAAGTTCGAAATAAAAAGGTACTTACCACATATTTTTCAATTAATGGCATGATGTCCTAGAAGTGAATCTTTTCCTATTTCATCTATTACCCTTTAATACAACGAGAATGATATTAATTTTTAAGAAAGTCGAAGTTGTTTGAGTAAAATTCATATCATCGTTTCACAACACAAAACCTTTATTACGATATTTCCAATTTTATTTATAACCTATCTAATATCCCAGACGTAACTTGATTTTCGATTTTCCTTCTTCCGTTTCTTCATTTTTCTTTAATAAATATCGCGCTCGAATAGCTTCGAGAACAGCAACGGTGACTGCCGAGACTCTCCTGCCCTCAGCAACATGAAATACTACTCTCGCTTGCTTCGATATCCTTATATTCAGGATGTACGAATCCGAAGCGTAACGGGAGACTTTGATAAAAACGCAATAAATATTGGAAAAATTTCAATCCCGTCCGTGTAGCGAAGATCTTGGATATACAGAAGCATTCACCGAGGTAATTGAAGCTTGAATTGTTTATGGATGAAAAGGGAGAAACTTGAGCCTTAAATAAAATAATATGGCGACAAATAAGCCGCCAATACAACAAAACTTGTTACTTAGATAAGAAATTTGCTTCGGGTTTCGAGATGGTAATATTTAGTATCCATGTTTTACTGCTAATTTCTTCAGGAACAATGAACTTCCAGTGTTGATTGCGGAACGGCAGTCGTCTGGAAATCAAATACATAGTGATACGTGGCGTAAAAGTTTATAATAAATGTCCACCAATCATAACACTTTCGACGTCCATGACATACGATGTGACATTGGCTATTCTTGTCAGAATTCGATAAATGTCCTTAACTTAGGCAGTGAACGTGTTAAGATATGCAAATTCTAAGATAACTTCATCATCCCCACAATTCTAGATGTCCTACATGCGCGATCGATAGAATATACTGGGATAGTTTTATTCAGTTAATGCAGAAAAATTTCCTAGTAGATTCAAGTCTACTTCTGAAACATTCGTCGAAGATGTGGGACGCCATACAAATGGAGCCAAAGGTTTCCCATTTGTATGGCGTCCCACCCTTCCACCAAAGTTTCAGATGTGAAATGCCCGTAAATATACAAGAAAATTTGATAACTAAGCATCTCCAGTTTCTACAAAGAATCATGATACACCTTGACGTCCTTGCGCTATTTAACTGAAGAGGGTACTTTGCGGTTCGTCAACAATAAAACTGTGTAAGCTCATCAATTATAATTAAGAAGTTCTTCGGGGAGAAATGGGTCGCCATTGCAGCGGAAAATTAGTTCTAAGACGACTATTGTCTCCTTCAACCTCGTCTATCAAAGTTTGCCTTATTAATGGTTACTTCCGGGTCCTTTTGTTCCGATGGCTATTTAAGGTAAGTTGGTGGTAAACTCTTTCTTCCGAGCTTTTGTTTGTCGAAAATTACAGGTAATTTTCATGGAAGTGTAAATTTCTACACTGGAAACATGGATGAAACCAATCAATGAAAAAATTTTAATTCTGATAGATGCTTATTATTGTCCAATTTTAAATGTCAATAAATTTTCGGGTTGAATTCTTACAGAAAAAAAGTAGACTTTAGTCATTATACAAATGAAATTTCGTCCGATCTAACTTCATAATCTTCCACAACAGGCGAAATTCGGCACGTCACCTTAATTACATGTCATTTTTCGCGATTGCGGAATACACAATGTCTCGACTTTATCATCGTAGGCGGATTGACACTGATGATACGTAATTTTCGCAAAATACTGCTTTCGACTGATACGCCCCCGTACCGCCGCGTGATCCCCGCAAAATCAGAACCATCTTCTCGGAATTCATGACAAATTCATTGACTTAATGGATTACCGGTTATTGATTTAACAGGTAAAATGTGGTGAGAAGCCGAATTCGACGTCTCCGCAGTAACTATCGCTTCGTCGATTATGAGGGGGATTATGGGGGTGTTTGTTAGGGGAGTTAATAAAAACTTCCGCTGTATTGATAGTATGGTAAAACATCAGGCGACATCACGTGATCTAGGAATAGGTATTCGGGACGCAATCGGTTTTCGACGTAAATGCGCGCGCTTAATTTATTTTTTAACAATTAATAACTTTGTTCCAGCAGTTAAAACGTCTTTCGTAATAAATAGATTTAATTTTAGTTGCGATTGTGATCGAGGAAAATATATCTGTCTCTTAGTTTTATTTTAAACTCGCAGGAAATGAGCTATTTACTTGTTGGGAAGCTTTACTATCAACGTAATAAATAGAAATCGTACTTAAAATAGAAATGATAATTAACAGTAAAAAAGGGCACAGAACAATACACATTAACATAAACATTATAGTTATGTTTACGACGGAATAGGCGAGTGGAAAGGATATATTACGCACGCACGATTAAGTGTAATTAGGTCATGTATCATGCATCATTTCCCGTCACTATGTTGCTCTAATTACCATGAAAAAAATATTAACGAAATGAAGTCGACGACCATTAGAGGTGTAATTATTACAGTAATGGATATGTTGAATCAACCTAAATTTAGTCAATTCAACGACATTTCTATTTAGTTTATATTGTGTATTGCGTTTTGAAGCAATACTTACAGTTACTTTAACCTGTTTTCTTGTACAAGTAATTGTATTAATTTCGATTTGTTTATATGCTTTCCTATCTATATACTTTCTGATGTAACTTTTTCCCTTCTTCTTTATAACGACGATAACAATGTGTCTAGTATCACCGGAAAATGTGGCGATCCTTTATTACGAAAGACAAAGAATGAACGACTTTGATCGGATTCTATTAATTAATTAAATATATAAATAAATAAATACATAGATAAATAAATAAACTTATGAAACTGACATTTTCGTCGAAATACTTGGAAATATCTTTTTAGCAAGACGAAAAATAAACTTGCTCCAATCTAATGATAGAATAACTCGGTACTTGCTGAAATGACTTTTGCTTCGTTATATCTAAGTAGATTTGGGATGTATTTTGAGCACAAAGAAAGGGACAAACTTTTTAAATAATAATTCCTCTAATACAATTGTGAAGTAATTGATTCAGACGAGCTAAATAGTAGATCATGTTATGTCATGAGATACCTAATATTTTCTTTTCAAACGCACATGTAGATAAATGATCAATATGAAAAGTTTTATTGAAAATTAAAGCCTCATAAAATCCTAATACATCGGAAGTATTATCTGGATTTCCAACAATATAATTGAAATAAAGGGATGCTTGTTTCAGTAAGCGTCAAGGCAAAATAAAAACGTAATAGTTTGACCTGTTATTTTGTGTAATTACGCCCAAAGTGTGCGAATTTGAGTTTGAGTTTGAGAGAATGTACTCCTTCAGAAATACTCAAAGTAACAAAAGTCACAGTTCAGGATGTGGTTCCAAAAAATTATCCGCTATTTATGAAGCTTTCAATCAAACGTTCCTGAGATGCTATGCTGATAGAAATATGAGAATATTTTATTGGCATATTTTGGAAATATTATGGAAAAGAGTAGAAACATCTCAAACTCCACGTTCTGGTCCTATTATTCTATGGGTAAATCATTATTAAACCTCCACAACGTTAACATTAACAAAATATTTAAAATTACACCCGCCCTTTTAAGAAAAAAAAAAAAAAACAAGTCGAAGCGTATAATAAATAGAATAAAGAAAAAGAAAATAACCTAAGATAAGTTTGATAAGTTTGTGCTTTGCTACTGATGAAGATGAAGAGACTATCCAATTTACCGTCAATATATGTGATTGTGTTAGTTTCCGGTTGTTTTAATAGTTGATAGTTAGTAGTTTGTTGGTTAATAGCCAAATATGAAAATCAAGATATTGAGGACTTTAACATTTTTGAGGCTTTAGTCCAAAAATTCCTGATACCCAAAACTAACAAGCATCGATCATTTATTATCGTGGAAGGTGAGTATATAACCTAATACAGACACTACGGATCTCTGCGTTCAGCTGGTTTTAATGATCAAATTTTCTTATGTGAAATACGAAAATGGAAAATGTTATAGAGTGGTTATCGAAAAATAAACCTGGAAACGCAGCTAAAGAGGTTGCGCCATACTTAACTCAACCAAATTGGAAATAATATATCGGGCATTGTTTACGAAGAGCATCAGCAATGGCCCTGGTTAATAGAGGTGGAGATTTAACCTGATGAAACCGTCATGGGGGTTCGCGTTGTAGCTAGGTTGCCGAAGGTTTCATAGAAGAGTCGTTAGCAAGCACAAAGATATTGCCGAAAAATTATTCAGCCCTATAAAGGGAAGGAACCTTCACAGGAATCGGATAATGAAATCTATACCACCACAAGTACCGGAATTGCGAGAATAAAAGAATCTTTTAATTCAAGAAAAATTTTATGAATAACTTTGAGCTATTAGGTAATATCGCGCATAGTGGAGTTTCTTTTTAACACGACAGTGAGAACTTACGTAAAGTACGTAGAAAATATTAAGGTTAATAAGTAAATGACCATGAAATTTTTTATTTTTTATTTTATGTGCTTAGGCACATAAAAGAGGAAGTTTATACGCTTAAGCGAAAAAGCGAAATTTTGGCCCTATCAGTTAAGGCAAACAATATGTCACTTTTATGACGGTTTAACAAAATTATTTCTTTCACTTAAAAAAAAATCAGCGGTGGAATTTTGTCGTTATATTTGGAAACCATCCAATCAAAAAACGCAATAACACGGCACTGGTGAAAATGATTTTTATTTCCAAACAAAAAGAGTAAATTTTGGATATGTTTTTAGAACGAAAATAAGGACACGCTCGTTAAGTAATCATCTTTTTAATCCTATAATCAAATTATCAAATACGTGATTCAAACGAGCTAAAAATTAATTTCCTCCAATTTCTTCCACAAACATCCGCTCTGGAATCTCGGGGGCAATATTGGAAAATTATTCGATCGAATGATGCGAAAGCTCGATACTTGTCACAATGATATCTTTTTCTAAATAATTACAATTTTGGAAGTATGTTTTCAGCGCCAATAAGGAAAAACTTGTTAAATAATTATTTCTTTCATCAAATTGTCACATACGCGACTCAAACTATCGAAAAATGCATTTTCACCCTTGCTTTCAAAAGAGCGAATAGATACTAAAATTTTGGCGCCATATTAGAAAACTATGCCATCAAATGGTTTGATAATTCCACCACTCTCAAAATAACGACCAAAGTTACGATTTTGGAAGCGCTTTAATAACAAAACTGAATCAAACAATATTGGCAACATTTTCTTTTAAACATAGTTGCCGAAAGTTTGACTCAAATAAAGCAAAAATGATATTTCCTTTTTGTTAATAAGATCAAATGCTAGATTTTAATCTCGTATTGCAAAACAATATAATTTATATGAAATTAGTTGGATATAAGATAAGATAAGAACAATGCGTTAATGCGAAAACGAATATTTACGTTATGTACGCGTTAGTGTGAACAACGGTATTATGTAGTAGTGAACAGTCTCTTGAATATGAACTTTTAGGGAACAAACGTTTACTTATTTTTATTTTATTTGCTATACGTTTCAAACATGTAAATTAATAATCAATCTTCGTTTTATACATATCATTCCTCTTAAGAAGTCATGTAAAAGTTGACCTGATTGGTACGAACATATCTGATAATTTGATCAGCCGCTGCTTTTTCGTTTGTGTTCACATTATCGGGACTGTACCGTATTTCAAAAAACTAAAACAAGTGTCGTTTCATTTCAATTAGCTACAACAAATTAAATTGTTATCGTCTCAAATCTATTTCGGCCATTTTGGCAACTGATAAACAGACCTCGAAAAGCCTTGAAAAAGATTTGAACACAATTTCCGAGTACGTTGCAAGATAAAATTCCCAACTTCACCCCGCCTCACAGTCTCAAATCAGTCTATACTCGTAAATTCCCTAAGCTATTCGACAACTTTCCAGTCTGAAATCCTCTAAAATTTAGGCTCCTCGCTTTAAGGTCATCAAAATCAGACATTCACACTCGTTTCAAAAGTCCCAAATGTTACTCAATATTGCTTATACAGAGCCCTTTGTTTTTTCTTTTCCCGCAATCTAAAATCTTTTAGAATCAGTTAACATCCCTCACTCCAAAGTCTTCAAAACCAAACGACATCCACCCGCATCCCATTTTTTTTAATTCAGTGAATGTTTTCTATACAAAGTGCCTAACTTATTTGACAACTTCTTCAACCTAAAGTCCCCTAAAATTAATTGATATCTCCACCCCAGCATTCTCAAAATCTGTCAATACCAATAAAATTTTTCTAAAAATTTAGTTCTTTAGGAATTCCACTTAACACCAGCCATCTTCTAAGTTTTGATCAAAACATGTGAACCACAATGAGTCCATAAGTTCCTTCTTCCCCTTTATTCCTTATCTCCTTTAGAGCGTCGAATCATCATATACATAGCTTTTTGACAGATAAAAGTTGCTACCTGGCCCATATGTCGAAAGTTGCCTTGATTTCACGGTATGCTGATGCTGTTTAGGAACAATACTGGCTAAGGACTTATCCTTATCAAAGTCAAAGAGATCATTACGCTTAGACTTAGATTTCGAAAGCCAGCGATGAGCTGTGATTTCGGGTAGTGGTTGATCAGCAAAACCCAAACATTGTTCATGAATTACAATATTTTGGACATTGTGAAAGACGGAAAGCATGTTAACGGTTAAATTACATTTCTGGGAAAATTGATGATTTTGTTCTTCTACTCAAACGCAACTAAATGGATTTTGTTTCACCACTCAATTCGAAATACCTCAAATAGTAGGAGTACCAGATTCTCGGATTTTGAAGACAAATATGCACAATATATATTAAAAATCGAACGAATCTGGATTAAATATATATACACATGTAAATATGATAGAATTGATAATGCCTTAAGATTATAAATCATACAATAAAGCCGTAAGATCCACTAGCCGGATATGCTACAAAGATTCGTACGTACGCAGACGAATATCAAATGCTCGCTTAATCCATATGCATCCGCAAATCCCGCAATATCCAATAATACCAACCTACGGTAAACAGATCTTTATGGAATTATGTACAACCGTATGGATTCTACGACTTCAGCCTTTAAAGGCTTTAGAGCGCGCTCGCTTTGCTCGCGTACGAATAAATAAATTTCACTCTTTTGTATTTCAATATTGTCCTCCGAGCAACGCGAGTTTCCTTGCTTCGCTTCTCTATTTGCCACGTATGTGTGTTCCAATATCTACACGTACATTATATGAACTTTTCCAGGAATCACGGAGTTCATTCCCATGAGTGTACATAAGAGAATTTCCAACGCGGCGATCGCGCTGCCATTCAGTACTAATTGAATGGCTGAATATTTCTCGCTCTTCCTCTCCGAGTATTTGTTCAGCACTAACGTGCTATCGTATCCATTAATCCCTTCCACTTTTGCAAGGGATAGTGCCGAGATGCAGTACTAAGATAGCGATTTCCTGCGCTACATCGCTTTTCCGCACACGGCCGCTTCGCAAAGCTTTAGTTTTTCCGGTCGGCTCTTTCGAATAAGCTCCGAGTTTGTTTTCCATTATCGGATAATTTTAATTCTCGGATTTTTCCTGTTTCGAGCGCGTAAAAAGGAAAAGTTGTTAAGAAGGATTTTGTTAATTATTTAGCGCGTTAGCTTTGCATATTTTCGTATTCTTTCTTAATTTGGTTCAGACGTTTCGTATATGTAATAAGATGTAACGAACAAGGGAAGATTACTCAGTTGGGAAATCATCTAGTTGAATGCAATTCGGTTTCATTTTGTACACCGCCATCATGCATTTTCGCTGCAATCTCGACGCTTTCTTACCTTTTCTTTTTTCCACTGAAGATGACAACTTAGTCCTAGAATTATGTATCTAAAGATGTCCAAATCGGCATGGTAACCGTAGCAATCATTTTATTTACGTTTATCCTAAATCTAACAATTCTTTATCTTTGTTAGTGCATTTCTCAGATTCTTACAGCTACCTAATTCATCTTATCTTTCCATGCTTCCATTTGAGAGCGGGTTGAGTAATATTGGCATATTTCAATATAAAAATGGTGCAATCAATGTGTAAAAACGCACATAAACGCACATTTCCTTCACAATTTGTAAGTCGTGATAGAAGTGTTGGCCATGCTATCAGCGAAACACATGCCCGAATTATATAATAATTTTTATAGCGAGAATATATCGAAAATGAGTTAGGATTTGTAAAATTGCAACAGTTCCTGTCAGTAAAGTGTGGGTACTAACAATAAATACTAGGCTTTATGCTATACCTCGCCTTATTTCTAATTTTTTTAACTGTGTACCATTTATTTCCATTTATCTTGATATTATGTTTATATTGACATAATTTGACAACGTTCTAATGATTGCAATAAAATTCGATTCATTTTTGGTGTTAACTTCCGGTACTTGAACAGATGCCCCAGAAAATTAATTTGAAGTACGAGGTATGTAAATAAAGCAATGGGACTTGGAGGGTAGTGTCCAACCGGGCAATACTGGTGAGACGGGACTTGGTGACTTTATGAATTATGACAACGAGTGACACAAATCTCGAGTACGGTGTGCGATGAGATTTTGCTTCATATTTGCATACAATGCAACGGAAACTTTTGAAAAACTTGCGTAGTGTTTTATCATGGGCCCAGGTGTTTCGGTAGTTTATGGGAGAGTCAATTGAAGACGAATCTCGCAGCTGAAGGCCTTCTCTTCCAAGAGCCGATGCGGATGTCGATCGAGTCATCAACACTTTTACCGAAAGGTTATTGAAATACTTCCAAACCCGGTCATGCGTGTGAGAACAAACATCAAAAAGGACTGAGTGTTACATCACGGCAATGCGCCTTGTGACACAGCAATTTCAATAAAGCATTTCTGGGCCAGATAGAACATTCCCGTGACTTCTCAGCCGCCTTATTCACCCGACTTGGGTTCTTGTGACTTTTTCTGTTCTTGAGGTTATGAAACAAAACATCAAGTCGTACGTCGGTTTGGAGAGCTAAATACATTCAAGCGGCTGTAATCGACCAGCTGAAGGCCATTCCAGAATTGCTTTGACGAGTGGAAGAGCCATCTCCAGCGCTGTATGGCTTTTGAAGCCAGTTACGTTGAAGGGGACAATGTTGAATTGTAATGTTATTGGAATCAAAACAAGTGGAAAAAGAATCGGTCACATCATTTTATTTATACACCTTGCATTTAGAAAACAGGGATTGTATGCAATTAAGCAATGCAGATTAAGTTAAAGATCTTAGAAGACTCCAGGGAGTTATAAAGCTCGATGGTATATGAGAGGGCTATATCTTTTTAAAAGATTTCGGCATGAAGGGGACCGAGGTCACTCAAGTTGGTAAAAAATTATAAGAGGGAGCGCTTAATCAAATAACGGTATGACCTTTAGTGAGTTTGTTAACTATTCGTGTTGGCAAAATGCAAACTAATAATAAAAGATATTGGAAGCTTTGGGGAAGCTGCCGGGTTCGATGGAGCTCGATGGATGCAGATTGACTTAGTGAATTTAGGCACAAGGCGGGGATTGGCTCGACTTCGTAGGAGCACGAGGAATTGATTTCCATTCGTGAAATATGAATCGAGTTTTGGGGAAGTTCGGATTTTTTTGGAGCTGTACAATAGATTTTGATGCAATTTGGTCATTTCTGAGGATTTTAAAAGAAAAACGGAAAAGTGGACACCCTCTGAAGAAAGATGAGTTCAATTGCAGAATTCTGGTTAATTTTAGGCCGGGAATATGGTAATTTGGCTCTTCGAGGGTTTGTGATTGAGTATTGCAATTGTGGGTAGGTAAATGCAAATGTTACCTTTCTGAACTCAGTTACTTATGCATGGTTCCTAAATCTTTTTGTAATATCCCCATTTTGTTTACATGAACAAATTCTTTGTTTTATGAGACTCCCTTCGACCATTGTAACCCAGATTCTATCGGAGTTGCAATTGGTTTACAATTTTCCATATTATACCTTCTCAGTACTTCCTCCAAATAATCTGTTTGATCTAACGTTATTGTGCTTCCGTTCTGTTTTATATTTATTCCCAAATACTTTATGATTTTTTAGCTTATGTACTTCTTCTTCATCTTTGCTTATAAACAAATCATCTACATAAAATAGCACACAAAACTTCTTGTTTTTGTTTGTCAGTTTTGCAATTTATACTAATTAAGGTTTTGTGAAGAATGCACACACATACGTACAAAATCCAATTCTAGGATATTTATAGCAACATTCGTACATAATTTCAGGTTTTGAGCAGCAGGAACGCGCAACTCTAAAGAAGAAAATTTCGAATCTTTACACGCTCCGTTTCGTTACGGCGCGTTTTTGCTGAAAGCAAAAATATGTTCGGCGTCAGTCAGGTGGCTCCCGAGACTTACATACGTGCTCCGCTATACTACCTATACTTACGCGATATGCGCTAAAATATACATACATTCACGTGCATGACGACGACGCGGTTCGATACAATGCGTAACCCGTTACC
This sequence comes from Chrysina gloriosa, assembly GCA_038088585.1. Classification (NCBI taxonomy): domain Eukaryota; kingdom Metazoa; phylum Arthropoda; class Insecta; order Coleoptera; family Scarabaeidae; genus Chrysina; species Chrysina gloriosa. Next base: position 18,397,028 of record CM076093.1, on the reverse strand, counting down.
CGGCAACCGTATTTTATGATTTATTTAACATAATGAGTCAGCGGCACGTACGGCGCGGCACGCCAATGTCAAATACGTACGTAAGTCGGTGTGATTAAATATTTAATGCTTTAACGCGTTGTACGTCGGAAAATTAAATATGGAAATAACATCGCTACGTAATGGATTGCAGAAGAAAATTACTTCTGCGCTTTTTGAGGTTACACCCGTCGCTGCCGCCGAATTTGTTCCTAATACCTTAGAGCGAATTTTGCTAGAAGGGTATACGAATTAATACGTAGCATCGTTGATAGACTGCGAATATACGAAGAAACCTATCTACTACCTCAGTAGGTCTTCGATTTGCGGCAGCTTGTAATTGCGGAAGCTCTACCGGAGCACTTGTCAATATAATTCGCTTTGTATTACTGCTGCGTCTGCTATTAAATTAATGTGACCGCGTCCTCGGGGGATAAGTGACAGGGATTCGTGGGTTAGATCCGGTCGCAGATCCAACTATGATACTGTTAGCACTGTGCATGGTTCAGTAGATTACACCGAATTATAAAGATGCAAAACCCAGAGTTAATGTTCTTCTATCAATAACTTTTTATGTTAGCTAGTTATTCATAAGATGTGCTCTTATGTTTAACTTTTTCACTAATGGTTTTTGTCCCTTCAAAAAAATTCTAGCCAGCATACGTATTGACCTATTGAGGACAAATCGGCAATTCTGAAGTCCAGCGAGCTAGGGCACAGTACCTAGAGCAAAAATGAGCAGGAAACTTTAATAACACTAGTGAACAATGATTTTGTTTCTTGGATGCTGAGTGTTGTTTCTTATGTATTTTTGATGCTGATTTTGAATCCGTCATCAGATATCGTCCATCAAGCACCAGCTTTCTGCAATTGCGTTTTTCATTATTACGGGTTACCCTTTGCTTCTTCACCAACGCGCATCGCACCGCGTATGAAAGACATGCCTGACATCTGTGAGAGGATTGCCCTTGTCTTGAACTAGAATATATCAAATTTTGCTGTTTCTTGTGCAAGTGGGACGGCAGAGATAGATAAAACCATTATGTAAAGAAGAACAATGGCCACCAAAACGACACCTCGTTCCGGGAACAAAATATGTCGTCAATGAGTGGATACCCAGAAGGTGTATCAGCATCCTCCTTCTGCACATTAAACTAGAATTGAAAAACAATTTTATTGAAGGCATGGATAGAAACGGTGACAGCTTCACCTTTTAACATACAAATTGGTTGTGCCTCCTCCTAGTTTTAAGGAGGTTGTTTCCGTTTTGATGAACAAACAATTTCGCTGCTTGACGTTATCCGTTGGCTCACACGTAATGCCAAAAGTAAAACACGGTTTCACTGGTTTTAACTAAATATTTATAACTTACATACGTTTCAAGCTATCACGTAAAATACACGACACAATACTGAATTCGTGATTTCGACAAGCGTGGAGTTAATCTACTCTGAGCAAATCCAAACTCCCTTGTACGAGCGTTCCAGTAACCCGCTCTGGACGAACTGAATTGTCATTTTGCCATCTTGCTTGAGAGTCAATCCAATACCAACCTTTCAGAGAAGCGGGAAGTTTGAAATTTTACATCTACTTACAACACTATATTAAAAATAAATTCTAAGTATTGTAAGTTAAGTAAGAAGAGTAAATAATGGAAATTTTAACGAAATACAATTAAATATATACACATAAACAAATGTCTAAGAAACATACAAGTCCTCAACACAAATTTTCACGGGTTAGTGACGCAAAAATCAAGGAAGGCATATTCGTTGGACCTCAAATTCTAAAATTAATGAATGATCCTGAGTTCGAAACCGCCCTAAATGAGCAGCAAACACTAGCACGGGAGACATTCGGGAAAGTAGTGTAGCACTTTCTTGGAAATAACATGCCAGCCAACTATAAGGATGGAATCGCTTCAGAACTATGAAGCTCTTGCTTGCAATATGTCACTGGAGATGCATGCTCTTCATTGATATTTACATCCTTTGTGCGGAAAACCTAGGTGATGTCAGCGACGAGCACAGTGAGCGATTCCATCAGGATGATGATGGATATCATGGAATCAAGTTATCAAGGCAAGCTGGGCGCAAAAATTCTGGCCGATTACTGTTGGAATTTAGAAACAGATATTTCTGCTGCAAAATACAGAAGAAAATTAGCGAAAATACGTTTTACACTGCCATTAATAAAGGTATTTTAAGTTGTAAGCAAATGCGAAATATACACGTGTTTAAAAATTTTAAATGCGTATTACTCAAAAAATATGCCTAAGACACAAATTTGGAAAGCAGATTCAGAATCAGTGAGGAAAATGCTGTATAAGAGTGGTCCTACGTGATCAAAGGAACACGCAAAAAGTAAAATTCTGTTTACCAGCGTAATTAGATGTCCTTGATAGAGACTGAATTATTGGTTTAAGCTTCTTTACAGCGAAACGCTCTCGTTAGTAAGAATTTTGTCACTGTTATTCTTTCAAACGGGGCGATTTAAAAATATTACGGTTTCAGACCTTCGTTGTTTTGCCGAAATTCGTTTCTGTGATATTATAAACTAATCTGCTGATTTGGTGAGTTGACATAGATTGATTTTGCAATAACGGTATGAGGATGCTCAACCATTTCCCATACAAGTTCAGATATGTTCGACGAGCAATTAGGTACTGTCTATTGATGTAGCCGTAGGTGCTTGGTGAAACATTTTGATTAAACAAAAATAAAATAGTAATAAAAACACTTGGCTAAGTTGAAAGAGAAATCTAAATTAAACTCGTGAAACTTAGCCAAGTGTTTTTATTACTATTTTATTTTTGTTTGAGCAATTAGGGCTTGTAGGTGTCATCGGGTCGAACAATGAGCAAAACATTCCAACCATAAACCAGGCACGTTCGATTCATATACAGCATAGGAATATACTTGAGGAGCTTACTACGAATTATCTTTGTCAGCATGTTTATTGAGAATGGTCCTGCTTTAAAAATCGCGCAGCTATAAACAGCTTCGCCCAAAGTAAGCGATTAAAGTGTCGGATTATGTGATAGAACTGCTGACGCCACCTCTGATCCAGAACACGCTTTATATATCGAACTTGATGAAGGAAGCGGAAGAAAATTGTAAGGACGATAGCAAGAAATCAATGGCAAAAATTAACGAATATCAATGGAGAACATATTTCACAAACCATTGTTTGGAAGAGAAGACTGAGAAAGAAAATTTCCCGTCATTCAGTATGCTTCGCATGCATTGTATATGAGTAAAGTTCGGATTTTAGTGAAAATGCCTTTTTCCACCTGTTTTGCCTATTTAACCCGTTTCCTGTCCTATTTTTCTCTTGTGTTTATTGGATACCTGGTGTTGCCTTTTTATTCAATTCCACGCCAAATTTTATAAATTTTAAAGCGAAAATTACTTAAGTTCCATTTCTGACACGCAGTATAAGGTGTAGCAAGCCGTGGACGAAGAAGAATCGGAAACCGATCATTTAACATCGTTGCCTAATGACTTGCAACGTTTACAAGGAGGTGAAGAGCTGCAGCAGAGTAATGTCCAAAATTGGCTAGCTGCCGATGAAGAGGACTATTACAATATCATTGACGAATTTAGAGCATGCTAGTACAAGCAGAGCTGTGAAACAAGAAAACTGCGACGAATAAGGATCAGATAGATTCGAGATTTTACCTAAGGTTAAGCACTCTGCAGCTATAGAGGCTCTCGACACGATTCTTCAGTATGTAGCACAACAAGACTCGTCTACTCCCATGGATATAATTTGGATTAAAAGTGTAAGGAGCATACGGTAACCAGAAGAAGGTCCACATCAAAGCAAAATAAAAGAACAAACTTTTTACATGAACTATTGTGGTATGATAGTAATATAGTTACCAATTCTTGAACCTATTGGTATGTACAATACATATTCCGATTTCGTTCTATTTTAATTTTCTTTTCTATACAAATTTCATTTCTCTTCTAAAACTCGACCTTTTTGCAAACCCGACTCATACTTGGTCCCGTCTAGGTCGGGTTGAACTCAACAATGGCTTCTTTGTATCAAACAACATATTTTTAAAAACAACAAACTGAATTTATTTGATAGACAAATATAGTTCTTTCATATATATTGTTAAGTCAAAAATTAATTTTAGGCTGTAATATTTTCTTGCAAAAGACAAGGTTACAAGAAAATACAATCGATTAGTCACATACACGTTTGTGTAATTTAAGTTCTGCGTGTTGCTCATCTGGTGCTCAACTGCCAACTTCTTTAGTGATTATATCCTCACCACTTTTCTGTTAATCTGAATAGTTAACAATATTTTTTGTCTTGTGTTTATTTATGGTGGTGAGTGATAGAACGGAAAAGTGTTTTTAAATAAGTGTACACATGTGTTAACCTAATTAATATTTACATTGGAGGATGATATATAATATGTTTAAGATTTAGTGTTTATAATCTGTTTTTTATGAATCAGTCTTATACAAATAAATAAGTTGCTTAAAGTGGAGGAAGTAAAAACTATGTTAAAAGACAGGCCTTCTTTTCTGCCTATACATTCGAGCTTTATGATTAGAGTTGCTCAATTTGCGCCAGTAGTACTACAACTGTCTGAAACAGCTGTACTAGAATTAGAATAAAATAACATTGCGCTATACGAATACAAATGGCTTCATACTATACATTGAAACTGAAAACATGTAGTACCGTCGTTACAGACAATTGTAGTACTATTGGCGCAAATTGAGCAACTCTAATCATGTGTAAAGCTCGGATGTATAGGCAGAAAACAAGGCCTCAGTCTTTTAATATAGTTTTGAGCAACTCTACACATGATATACATACTTTCATATTACTATTTTGCTATTTCAACATTAAATATCCCATGTTTTACACCCTGTTACCTTATCCTAATTAACATTAAAGCAGGAGACGAGTTTCCGCAGTAAGATCGACCTTTTATTACTCCAACAACCGGCTTACAATGTTCGGACGAGGTAGAACTACAAAGACATTCAACCCTTTTCCGAATTACACACTTCCTGGTCGTCCTTCGCTATCTAATATTCAATAAGGCGGCGGCGTGGTTATTTTCACGTCTAAAGGGTTTCCTGCCAATATAAGACGGGCTTCCGCCGTTACTGCTATAATAAACGGCGCTAATATCCGACGGACCGAAGCGGAACATTTGGAGGTTCGCCCGGTATGACCCACCAGAGACGTATAAAACACACTAGACGTGCATCCGCATCGACTGTAATATTTATAACAACCGCCGGATTATGGCGGAAACGCAGGACCGAATAATCAACAGTAATGTCCGAATGTATCGTATCCGGTCGACCGACAAGTTCGCGGGTTGCGCTTTGGAGAAAAACCGGATTGGATATCGGTTCGAATCTGGTTGGGATAATACGGTCAATGTAGTTGTTTTCGTTCCGAGTGGATTCTGTGTTTGGTACGTTTCGGGATGTACTAATTATAGTTATCGTTATTAACTTTATCCCGGGTTGGTGTCTGTAATGTTAAGATAGGATGTCGACTATTTTGGGTGGAATACTAAATTGAGATATCACCGCAAGTAAGAATGGAACGAGATACCAAAGTATTCACAAGAACAAATTGGGTTGGCAACGAAATAATTTCGATTGCCACACATCGAGAGCCTTGTAATTGTTTTGAAAGACCTATGTCAGTGTTATGGCTTTCTCCCTTTGACATTTTATAACAGTCATTATTAGGTTACTTTAGAAGCAAGTTGTGCGTAATTTTAGTTGTGGTGTCCAAAGCGGATTTAGAAAAGGTAGAAGCACCTAAAATCATGTGTTTACCCTTACGCAAATAACTGACAAGGAGAAGGTAAGGTAATCGGATTTTTGAAATTTTTTATATTTATGGTACGTGCAGTTTGGACCTTAAATAAGAATATTTTGGAGTAGTTCGACGCACCGTTCATAAATTACCGAGATAATCGATGTTGAAGTTTCACCCACCAGTTAAATCCACTAGATATAATACGATTGTCAACTGGACTCGTGGCCTAGTCGATAGCGTTTTGGTGCGATACTCACGAGATCGCTGGTTCGAGTCTCGTCACGGGACATTTCTTTTTCTTCCATTCAAAACGCACCATATGTTTTTCTCATTCTTCTTCTTATATCAGAAATTATGAATGCAAGGGGGAGTAACAAGTCCTACGCTTTTCAGTGTAATTATGGACGACGTCACAAAAGCGTCGGAGCAAAAGTATAGCAAGATTACCGTGGGGTACCACCATATAAACCGGGTAAGAATTCCTGAGTGCGCTTTTGCGGATGACGTAGTGATACTGGCTAACAAAGGCACCAAAATGCAACAAAATTTGACGATATAGAAGGAAGAATTGACAAAAAGAGGTCTGAAAATAAATATACGGAAAACGAAGGTGCTGGTGCTTGGAAGGGATAAAGAACTAAATGCGAAGATAGAAAATCGAAAGGTGAAACAGGTGTCAAGGTTTAAGTATCTTGGAGTCATTATAAATGCGAATGGTAGCATAGAAAATTTAATTAACGAGAGAATGTATAAATTGTAAAGATCGTACCACACCCTCAATAGAATATTTATTGATAAAAAAGAGGTCAGCACAAATACAAAGATGCGGGAGTACGAAACTGTTTTTAGGCTAATATTGACTTATTGTGTGAGAACTGGGTCCTAAGCAAATCAATGAAAAGTAGAATAAATGCAATGGATATGAAATACTTGAGCGAAGTCAAGCAGATTGCTAAGAGGGATAGAATCAGACACAGCACAGTAAGAGAAGAAATGAAGATGGAGCTAATCTTAGATGTTCCGGAATAGAATAAACTTAAATGGTTTGGCCATATGTGTAGAATGGGAGAACCAAAGCAAGTCAAACGAGTATGGTTGGCAAGGGTACAAAACAGAGGAGGCCGAGGAAGAGGAAGGAAGCAGTGGAATGATGTTGTTGCTGAAATATTCAAGGAGAGGGAAAGTACGTGAACAGAAGTATTCATCAAAGCCAGAAACAAAGAACAATGGGCAAAATTCGTACACGAAGCAGTTGAATAAAAAAGGTAAAAAGGTTTGGATTATTTATATATATATATATATATATATATATAGGATGAAGCAATCAAAGAAGAACGGCTAGAATTGGCAAACCGCAAAGGAATTGTGTTCCATCAGAATAATGCAAGGTCTCACGCATCTTTAGTAATTCGTGGAAAGGTATTGGAGCTTGGTTGGGGATTGATATTGCATCCACTATGCAACTGTAACCTAGCAACATCTGATTACCATTTATTTCGAAGTTTGCAAAACTCTTTGAATAGTGAAACGTTCACAAATGCACTTGGTTCCAGTTTTCTAATGATAAGAGTCGAAATTTCTAGGATCGCGGAATCATGAAGCTGTAAGAAAGATGGCGAAAGTCATTGAACAAGATGGATAAATAATACATAATTGATTAAAGTTTCTTCCTTGTGTAAAGAAAAACGAGTTTTATTTCATACTACAAAACCGAAATTACTTTCTTGCCAAATATATTCAACATTTAATATTTCATCCCCAAAATACGACATGAAAAGGAAAAGTTCATATAACCCTACGGGCGGTCCCAATAACTTTCATTATGAGTTTCCAGCGACTGAAAAAAACATCTGTGCGAAAGATAAAAATAAAATGTGCGAGTCTAACTTTGAAGGCGAGAAAATCTTAATCGGGACATAAAACTTGGCGAAATAATCCGAAGGCTCCCATGTACACTAACTCATATACCCCGAGACACATTAGCAGAATATAAAGAAAGCAGTTGACCTAATCGAAAGTTTTACTGGTTCGGTACACGTTGCACGTCGAGTATCGATCGATGACCGTTCCAGGATGGCCGGCTCGCCGGTTATGCCGTAACGGCATTACGGCAGGCGTCTCCGCCGCATCGCCTTTGCGGTAATTAACGGTGAGTAGCGCCAGGTCGCGGAAAGTGGCGATATAATACGCACTCTATGGCCGTAATTGTATTTCCTCATTAAGTAATTAAAAGTAGGGCCGGCTGCTGGCGCGACGCAGCGGCACTAGTAATGAGATTAAAAATATTCGAGGAGAGGAAAGTCGACCGCGACCGGAATGCGAAGGTGTTATTCCGGGGTGCAGTTGCGGAATTTGGCTAATTAAAATAGTCGAGGAGGCAAATTTATCATCGAGACACTTGTATTAGGCTTCACCTATAACTTATTAGGTGCAAAATCGACTTGTGCTAAAGAAACTATTTCCGATTTTAATTAGATGGAGACCTTAGATTAAGATCACGTTGTCCAAGGAGTTCTGAAATTAAGTTTATACTTGAATTATTTAATTATAACTTATATAAAATAAATAAAAGTACGTTTACCACACCTTTTGGAAATAATTCTAGATATGTATTTCGACAATTAAGTTTCCATCGTCAGTGGGAAACTAGGGGACTATCAGTAGCGATACCCGGCTAACGCCCAAAACAAACATAACGCAACGAGCACTGTACAACTATAAAGCACTGCACAATGAACATCACATATTAGATGCCCGCGCGAAGCACACCAAAACACTCTTGACACTGTACAGTTCTCGTTGGATAGTGTTCGTTTAGGCCTTTTTCAGTTTTCCATTGAGGATGGCAACTTAGCTGCCGATATACGTATCTAGAATTATTTCCGAAAAATATAGTAAGAGTAATTTTATTTGTTTATACATTATTTTCCTTATTCTGAATTATCACACTTATGTTTCAAACGGTTAGCTAAATAATCGCCGTTAGATGCGCGTTGAGTTTGATATGCAGTGTGTACAGTGTCGTGATTAATAGTGAGAGGGTGATATTTCGGGAATGAAGCAAATCTGCACAGGTACGGAGAAAAAGCGTCAGATGTGTGGTCAGATGTTGACTTATAAACGTAGCACAAACCATTAGATGCTTTACTTGCACGATTGTGGAAGCTTACTTCGCACCATACGCCATCCGCTCTCTAGTAAGTCATCGTTGAATAGTACCTCATACGTAATATCGAAGATATATACCCAAAGTTTATGCGTGATACTTGATTTCCGCAGTCTTAATTAACACACATCTTGAATCTTTATTAGAAAGGCTGCTGCAAGTATTACATAAAATTTTCAAGATTTCTAACGAATCTGGAGTTCAAGCTTCTTGCACCTGATAAAATCACGATAAGAAATTCCAAAACTGATCCACACCCCATCGTTATAAACTTCCAAATTATTTAAGATTATCAGGATCTCTAGTGGATCCAAGTAAAATCTCCGAATTAAGATCAGCTTCTTCGGCAAAAGGTTTTAAACTTCAACCACTCCTTACCGTTATGGACCCAAAAAATAAACAATTTTCTTTAACCAAAAACTTCCAAATCGAACTGGAGGATTTGTTGCGTAATATTCCAAATATTTAACTAACGCTAACATCTGACTCCTTCAATTTTATGTAGGTACCTATTTAGAGGCCTTTTCAGACTAAGTGTGGAAGGAGTTTTGTCAAATTCTGGTATATGTACAATGGCTGCAAATGGGGCTATCATGTTGTAGGAAACGCCTTGAAATCAAGCTACCATCTTGTAGTGACAGCTGACGCATGATTCCTTCATCCTAGCGTAACACACTCTGAAATCTCTTGTAGATCAGGTGCGGTAGAAATGACTTTGGAGTTTTCAAAACCGCATCACAATCGTATAACGAACTGCTACAACTACAATCAAACTTATTCTAAAATTTCTAGAACGCTGCCAAAGTAAGAAATGAAACTACGTACCTTCCTTTTTGAAACACAGTCTTCAAAATGCCGATCAAAGTGCGATAGATGATTTCTTCATTCCTAGGTCACAGGCATTTTTAAAGCCAAACATAGTAACAATTATTTTGATTTCAGATTTACCATCTGATAAAGAAAAATCTAGTATCAAACCGTACGCTGGTTCAGGGTTGGCTACAAAATCGACGACCTGGGCTCAGGGGCGTTGCTGTCCGCCGAATGACCCACTCAGTCACTATAAAGAATGAGTGAGTGCCTACGTTTATTGCGAACAGAGGGTAATGATGCTGTCACCTTCTGCAGGATGGCTACCAAATCACCACGTACCCTTCCAGAATATATTAGTACGTGGTAACTAGATGTGAAAGCGAAGTTAGACCACTTTGCAGGCCACGTTTCCTCGTCGGGTGTTGGTATCTAACCATTATTATTAGTTACCAGCCTGCCCTCTTGACTCAAAAACTAAGCTGCCTACATATGGCATCTGGGCTTCAAAGAAAGCATAAGTTGGATCTCTGGTAAAGCTGCAGCATAATTCCAAGCTGCTGGTATCTTAACATCAGATTTAATGTGATTTTCTTGCCCAAAATGTTTATGGGTATATCTCACCGAAATATGAACACAAACTTTCCACCAGGTTTGGGAAAAATCATATCTTGGAAGGTTCCCAAATAAGTTTAAAGTCATTTTCAGAAAGTTGTGAATTAATCAAAGATGATCTCAACTTGGGAAGGTATAGGGACAAGGAGTCTGTGTGTAATTCGATGGAATTGTGCTAGTTTTTAGAGTTTAATGACCTTAAGGCTGTACCCTTCAGACACATCCTACATTTATTAATCGCTTATTCATATTGCAACAACTTGGAAAATACAAGGATACACCCTTCACGCCACCTTGAATATAGATAAACGAAACAAAACCACGAAAAATAAGTAAACTCACAAAGGAGAGAATTATTGTTAACTAGAAAAAATCTATCTAAGATTTTAAGACGGCAACTAGCAACGAGGAATATGTCCCCAAATATTTTTCTTGGAAATCTAACTATCCAACAAGTAGCCCCTTATGTTCTGCGTCGAATCAATATTTAAACGAAACTTGTGGATAATATTGCAGAATACCCAACAATGGTCAAATTAAATATTAGATGCATAATCTTATGTTATCGCTTGGCGATAACAGTTTGTACCACTAGTAACTTTAAGCTCTACTAACATGGGAACATCTCCGATCCGGAATTGAATTTTAACCATAAATAGTCCTTACGGAGGTGTCTTCAAAACCATATTTCTTATCGGGGCAAATTCGATTTAAGGAGGTGAAACCGCTCTTCAAAATTTAGATCATTTAGAATTTTAGAATATACCTCGGCAATGGGTTCAATAAATACAATAAGATTACATTAGGATATTCAGTGCCTCGAGTTCTATTAGTAACACAAAAGAAATTGCATACATCTAGGGATACCCACTCCCACCTTTGATTTGTAATTTAAAGACAAATACACTAAGTTTAAAAGCACTGACATCACAAATAAACTAAGAAATCGCTTGGGTACGGTAATTCCTTAAAGCACAGGTGTGCACTTCAAAGCTGCGAGTTTCACCCGAAAATTTACAACTTCAAACGACCTGAGCTACACTTTTGCGCGTATGTCATAGCAGATGCCATCTACGTAAAGCTTTCGATAAATTCTACAAAATAAGCTTCCAACTTTATTATTAAATCCCGATATCGTTAAAACAAACACGAAATATGTAACAGAAAACTCGGTCGCCCCGATCGACCCGAGAATCATCCCTTGTGAAAATAAATGCGTTCGAAAATTTCCCTTAACTACATTTTTAGCGGACGTTGGCGATTATTTACGCAAACAGATCAGACGAAGCCCCTTTTTAATCCGAAAAAGCGGTCGAGAGAAATCGTTGACGTAAATGGAAGTATAGACACTGCCCGCAGGGAACCGCCGCGCCGCCCGCCCGTCGACAAAGTGGGTAAAATAGAAACGTTAGCGACGGAAACAAAAATAAAATCTCCGGCGGGACGAAATCGTCGTGGAGGCAGAATTGAGATGATGTTTAATCAGGCGAAGAGACGAAAATATGTGGGTGTGGTACCTTTAATATTTCCCCGTTTGCCTTTGATCTGCGTTTACTTTTGTTTATTTATGTACAATTTCCGGGGATATTTATTAATGCCTTTGTTGTGGACGGCCAGTACGCATTTTAGGAACATTAATTAAGTAGGTCGAAGTGAAAAAGCTCGAGTTTAGAATTCTCTACGGTCAGATGCTTCCCAGGATTATGAAATGTGGTATCCATAGGTAGGACACCGCATTTTTGGTTGAGTACTCCTAGTATTGTCAGGTAGCAATGTAGAATCTAGAATTTTTTCGACACAGCAGCGTAAAGACATCAATTAATAGGTTGAATTGGGTCATTTGACAGCGTATGTCTATCAATTACAGCAACTTATCGTAGATCTTTCGTAATATAATCCAAATCTATAGGACAGCCCGACAAAATAAAAAATTTGCTGCTTCAAAAAAAAACAAGCTGAGTTTTAACATTCCAAGAACTCCGATTCCAAAATACCATTTTGTTTCTTATATCAGAATCTTGTATCAAAACGATACTGCATACCAATTGTCTATTCACCTATATCAAGATTTAATTTAACAATGCAAAACATACACTGCAATGACATAATTATCACATCGGTAAACTCCTCACCACACGATTGTTTATAGTAAAATCGGTGACACGTGTTTCGCTAGCTCGAGGCAAGCATCTTCAACAACCGTATAAACCGCACACCAAACATGGTCACAGTAAAAAGTGGGGTAAAAATGCATGTTGTAGAATTTTTAATGTTAGAAATTTGTCGCTTCGGTTTATACGGTTGTTGAAGATGCTTGCCTCGAGCTTGCGAAACACGTGTCACCGATTTTATTATAAACAATTGTGTGGTGAGGAGTTTACCGATGTGAGATTTTTGTCAGTAAATTACACCACAGTCCTTGCAATCACCTCTATTTTATACACTGCAATAATAACAATGATCTAGATAACAGTGATACATTTTCTAAAATGAGACCATTTCTTTCAGCTCTCAACAAAACAATTATTTTGCTGGTTCCCACTGAAGAATATTATAGCTTAGATAAATCCATGGTTACTTATTTTAGAGGTAACGGATCCAAATAATTTATACGGGAAAAGCTATTCGATAAGGTTACAAGCTGTTTATAGGTACCACAAGAAAAGACTATATAGAGTGGTTTGAACCTTATCAAGCTTAATCAGCACAATTACCTAATGATTATAAACGTCTTAGCTTAGGCTCAAGCGTTGTTTGGCAGTTTGCTAATGTTTTGCGATTGGATAAAAAGAACATTCCTTTCCATATATTTTTTGGATAACTGTTTTACCCCTTTGCACTTATTAGAGCAACTAACAAAAAGAGGATTGAGAGGTACTGAGAGTTGACGCGAAAATAGAATTTCTGATTGCCCATTAAAACACTCAAAGCAACTCCAAAGAAAAACACTAGACGTACATATGAGTATTTACTTGCAGAAAAAGAATCTCACCGATGTATTTTTACAATTTTCAGTTATATGCAATTATAAAATAGTTTTATGAATTTTATTTCCAAAAGTAGTAACAAGTGCTACCCACAGTTTAAATATACGGCCTTTATCTCAATAATGAAAGAATGTATTCAAACAAATTTTTGTCAATGGGAGTAGTCTTATTCCAGAAATAACGACCAACCTGGCGTTAAGGGAAAGCTGTGTCACCTCCTCAGTCTTTTCCAGTTGCCTTGCTTCGCTAGAATTATCATTTCGTACAGTTTACACAAGGGCAGTCAAGGACTTCCTTGTGTGCACTTTTAACGATCTTGTTGGTGATTTAACTCAACAACGGTATGTGGATCGCTTTCTCCTTCTATATATTTTTATCATTTTGTTTATTTATTTTATCTATTTATTTATTTTTATACAAATTACTACACAATGAGATTGATTCTAGTCAACTTATTTCAAAGCTAAATTTTTAGGTACTCCGTCAATCTTCTCGGAACCATGGCATATTTTATATTGATCAGGCTAGAAGTATCTTATTGCTCTGCTCGCCGATTTCGTTCATTTGTTCAACGTATAATGACATTAGTTCAAAATGCGATATTTTTCATTGTAGTCTTATAGAACTTATACGGTCCAACTTGTGTGGGACGTTTTGAACCTTGCTTAGTAATTTATATTTTCTTTTCTTTGGTTGGGCACGCATATTCCCATTTGTTTTTTTATATCTAGACTAATATTGCATATGATTTATTTTGTATATGTTATGATATCCTCCCTGTTATTTTAAGTATTTTGAGTATTTTTCTTTTTCTTGTAATCAATTGATTTATGAAAACTGTTGGGCATTTGTTCTTGGAATTTAAGCCTGGCAGTAGTAGTTTCAGTAACAAATTCCGTAAAGGTTTTTAATTGACAACTGTGGTTTAAAAGGGAACATCGGAATGGATCGGCATGCTTGTAATATATGTAAAAACTTAGCCTAACAGTTTTGAATAAACATTTAATACTTAAAAAATAATGTACCCATTTTTATGAGTTATGGAGACTTTTTTTTATTCTGGAGCAAAGAAATGCTTAAAAAATTTAATCAAATTGCCCAATTTGGTTTATAACTTACAATTAGACTTAGCCAAATGAGCCTCAAAGGAAGCAACCGTCGACTGAAAAGTGGTTTAAAACTCAATAAATGAGCTTTCACTCTATTCCAATATGTTTTGTTTTGTCTTTTCCAGAAATTTGTGCAGCAGCCATGTAAACGTCGTAACCCAAGCCCGTTTCCTTTACTTATTAGCAGCTCACATAATTACCTGTAACCACTTGGAATACCTATTCCAGAGTTCGAAGGAAGCGCTTAATAGCCGATCGACAGCTCGAAGTAGACGTCAATTAAAAGCGGAATTCACTTTCTTTTTCTTCCATTACGGCGACGAATTCATTTGAATCGACGGAAATGCAAATTAATCCTGCGGAATTCCGTTACGAACGCTAAAGAGGGGATTGCTCGCGCGCCATCCTAGCAGATATATTCACCGACGGCGATCCCGTTTGTAATGAAAACGCCTTTCCGAAACGTTAAGACTCTAATTCCGACGGCGATAAAGCTAACTTGAGCTTGTTTCGGGCGCGTGCTAATTGCGTACCGCCAGTTATCCCGCATTAGTTTCGCTGAGACGACCGCGCAGGGTCGTACTTTGAAATTTAAAGGATGTTTTTACAGAAGAAAAAAGAAAGGAAAAGGAAGCGAATTGCCTAAGACAATTTTTATTCGTGGTAGCGATCGTGTCCATTGAATTCATGCAATTTTATTTCTTTGTTGCCTCTAGTTTGTTGTTTTTGCTAGCAGGTAATAAAAACTGATCTTCTAAATTTTTGTCTACCACTATGTTCATTAGTAGTGAACGGCATGGAATATTTTATTTGAGTTCACGTTGACTCTTCGATTGGCGGTTCGTGTTCAATTGCGCGTATGGGCAAACTGGGCGTGGATGCCTATCCTATCCTTTTCACTTGCAGCCGTGTCGGCCGCGTCAAAATACGAACATTTGTGGGATAAGACTTTTTGCCGTATATGAATGCGGCATGCATATGTAAAGAAGAGGCGTAATATTTCAACAACTTTCAGCATTATTGAGTGCTGCATTCGTAAAGGCAGTTACAACAACAGCAGCTATGAATGGATTTAAAGAAACTACAGTGTGGCCTGCAGATCCAGATATTTGATTCTGACGTAAATTTAATTTAAAACACAGAGAGGAAACCTGAACATAACTTTGACGTCCATCAAATAAGGGTCAGGTACATCAAGTAGCAATCCTATAATTGACGATGTAGTACCGTTAACTTCAAGAGCTATTGTTTCATTTGGCGAAAGAACTGTAAAAAAGGTTACGACAATCACCGCCAGTTTGTGACCAGGCACGTTTAAAGCTAACGACTCGACCTTTTCGACATTACACCCAACAGCTGTTATGCTTGTTCCGCAACCTGATTAAACAGCTAAACTAAATTCACCTATAAAAGGAAAAATCGCTGTTTTAACTTCCTATCTCCATAAGACAGAGCTAACGGGGAATTTGGGAGGGGGGAGGGAGGGGTCGTTCGAACGAAATGAGAACAAAATAACTCAAAAACATAGATCGTTTTCCTTTGATTCTTTCTGTTTCTTTTTCTATACCTGATGTCTGGTACAGAGAAAGAGACGGAAAGAATCAAAGAAAAAGCAATTATTGAAAAGCAACAGTTTCTAAAAAGTGTGATCCTTCAAGCGATAGTGAAGACCTTCCTAGCAGCGAGGCGAAGTGCCTTCATTGTGTAGATCTTTATTGTGTGATCTCAAAAGGATGAATTGCTTGTTCCAAATGTTTCCGATGGAATTGATGATGAAGCAGTTTTACGCATCAATTTTTGCTACGAAAAAACATTTTTGAAACGGCGACAAATCCATAAAATTCTTCGTAATGAGTTTATTCTAGAGTAATGTGATTCTTGTTACCGGTCGTTGGACTAAAGTGGTGTGCAATATCAATTTCGTCAGGCACAGCTATAATCATCGTGAGATCTTATGAAGAAAGCATTTTATAGCAGCAAACGTAGCTTAATGAAATGCGTTTAATATGGACAAAGTAATGCTCTTTGTGCGACAATTAGTAGTGGTTGTGGTTTATTTACCGTGTTTTTGCGCTAAGAATAGCAAACCTAATCCTAGAAATTTTTGCCGAAAGCTTTCTCCATTGTTTTAGAAGTAAATGTGATAAGAAGTTAAGTTAGTAAGAAGAAATGTCAAAGAAAACAAACTTAGACGTTACCGATTTAACAAAGTAAGTAAAACGAAAAATCCTCGGACATAGATTCTAGCGCCACATTCGTTTCAAAGACAAAAGACAATAGGACTGCAGATCTTGAGCGGAGAAGAACGAGCTCATCTAGAGTTGAAGGAAATGGTTATATTTATAATCAGAAGTTTTTATTTTGTAGTCCTTAACCCACAGCGTTGAAGTCCCCTTGCGTAAAGCGGATAGAATCTAATGTATTCTACGACATAGGAGCATAATAAAAGTGTATTAGATAAAAATTAGTAAAGCCAACGATGTTTCCACAATTCAAGAAGGATTTATTCAAAAAGGTGGCAAATCTAAGTTCCACCGAAAAGTATACAAAAACCAGAAGACACCTCCTCGACCAACACTCAACACACAAGCGGCATCTGGTATTACCAGATCAATACACTTTGCTTGGTTGTCGATATTGTATCGAATAGTTTAAACAAAGACGACGGTCCCTTAGGTCGGTCGTTGCTTTTTGATTTATTATAGGAAGATGTACGTGACCTTTGCGTGAGTGTTTGGTGAAAATAAAAATTGTCCTAGGAATAGATATGCGTCGTCAGCATAAAAACGCGCTCGCTAGAATTCAGATGATTTGTGTCACTTCGCGCAATAATTTTACATCCTAGTACATAGAAAAATGTGTCCACGAGTTGATGAGGGGAAGTTAATTAAATGAAGTAATTGCAGTTGATTCGGTAAGGTACGGTTTGAAGATGCTAGTTAGTCTCGTTCCTAACGAAATATGTGTCACCGAATTTATTTGTAAACAATTGTATTGTGAGGAGTTTACTGAAGTGATATAGTCCTTGTAATCACTACCAATTTCTCAATATCGTATTAAGGAGCTTGTGATCATGTATTTCGATTTTTATAGAAAATTCTATGCTATTTGTAATATAGAAAAAACAAATAACGCCCCCTGTGGATAATTATGACGCAGTTACAAATTGAAGTCACCTGCAGAATGAAGAGCTACGCCAACTAGAATTCTTTCATCTTTTTCGATTCTCTTCAATTGATTTCTTGGGAAAAGAAAGCGCATTCACAATTCTAGTTTATGCAAGCTATTTTGAAGATGATCCTATTTGTGAGGATACAAGAACTAGCTTTTAACTCTTTAGAAGATATTTCCATTTATGTACGACAATCCGAAATGTAATTCACATTTTCCTATTGGTAACATCAAACGGTATCTATTTCACAGGAGCAAAATCCGCTTGTACGAATTGATATTGGTGACATACTCGCTATCGGATAATTACCTAACGAACCTTCCTTCCAGTTCGCAACTGATTGGCATAATTCGGATTAAAACGGCGCGATCTCTTCAATTAGCCATAGAGGTTACAGGTTCTAAATCAATACACCAGTATCGACGGTATTTTCGGCTCATCTCCGTAACTCGACGCGACATTGCGATAAACATTTCGCCTTCTAAATTCTAAAGGTAGCTAGAATCGGAACGCTAATTAATGATTCGCTATCTACAGGTATATGTACGCATATATAAGCCGACTGTCGCCGGAGCCTCCGGCTCGTCGTGTACTCCGGTTGTGTACGCGACCATTAAGCCGAGATTTACGCAGTTAAAGCCGGCCCGTTTACGTATAGAAAATCTGACCGGCCTGGATTTATCGGCTCGTTTAGAATCGACCTTGTTACACAAACATCGCGACACTTTAACGGTCTCTTTGCGAGATCCGAACGATTATGTTAATAAAGTAAAGGTGTTGCGCGTTTACATGTGTTATTTTTGTGCAAGCAAGTGTTGTTTATGCCCAATGAAGTTGTCGCGCTTTACGTAGAAAAGATTCAAATTTGGCTTTAAATAAAGAATGTGAAGTTGAGCTTTTGGGTAATGAAGGAAAATTACATACATTACAGCGTGTCCAAAATTGCCGGGACATAGAGCTACCACCTATTGTAGAGGTCAAAATAAGTCGATTGGTTCCAACTTACATACATATATATACCAAAATGTATCGTTTGTCCGTGAGAAGAGTTCAAAGTTTACTTAAAAAATCACATGTTTGTACGCTGTTCAGAAATGCGGGAAACAACTTTAATGAAATTTGGCAAAAGTACATTCTAGGAGATTACCTTGCTTTCAATAATCAAAGAAACCGAAAGGAAATTGTAGAAGAGTTAAAACCACCCTCTCCGCTCGGCAAGTTTTTAAAATTTGTTCTTAGGGGTAGTAATACGGTTAAAAGCTTCTTTTTAACGTAAAGGCTTATTCATCATCTTCATTTTTTGACTCCATATTTCGCATAGTTTCGAAAGAAAAACATGTTTTCTCAAATACTGATAACCTACATTCTTAGTACAAGTTTAATAAAATTGTAATACAAAATTTAGTTGACGGTGGACACAAAGACAAGACATCAGTCATGATTTTGAGAGGAAGCAAATTCATAATCGTCCCAGTTTATTGTTGACAGTAAATGTTTCGATAGTTGGTTCACTTTTAGTTGCTTTTGTATTGTTTTCTTTTTATGGCGATCATCGCTATTGCTTTAATTGCTATTCCTACTGTTGTTGCAGTTACTTTGGCAGTTATCAAATATGGATTTCCCTTTTAATGAGCATACTTGATATTAGTTCGCGCATACTGCCAAAGTAACTACCGCGAAAGTGTCCGTGCATATCAAGAGAGGTATCCAAACCGGAGAATTCTAAATCACTTTTGATCGAATCAAAAGACTTCTTCGAGAAACAGGAATATTGAAGCCAGTCAGAATTAACGCCGGACGATCTCGGCAAGCCGAACACCTATTGCGGAAGAAACTGTTCTCCAAATGATTGATAACAATCCTGAGACCCGTACCAGAACATTGCAACCAGACATTGGGATTCCAAAAAGCTCTGTAAGGTGGATCTTTACCGATCAATTAATTCGTACATTCCACATCCAATTAGTGCAAGAATTATTACCAATTGATCAGGAATCACGTTTAATTTTTTACAAATTGTTCGGGAGTCGAGTATTGTTTCACACGTCGTGGCATGACATTATCAACGAGAATTTAAAATTAATGTCTAGGTCGGAATTATTGATAACTTTTTGGTTGATCGTTTAAATGGCGCTAGTTACCTTCATTTTCTTCAAGAAATTTTGCCAGAATTAGTGGAAGACTTGCCCTTTAATTTACGTCGAAACATGTTCTTCATGCACGACGATGCACTACCTCATTTTCAACGGGCCGTAAGAGAATATTTTAATGTACAATTTGCTGGTAGATGGATTCGTAGGGGACAAGAATCACCCATTCAATGGCCTCCACTGTCTCCACATTAAAATCCTTGCAAATTCTTGATCTTGGGAGCGTTAGAAACACAAGTATACGAGGTCCAAATTAATAATTCCAAACAACTGTGGGTCAGAATTTACAATGCTCTACGAGATAATGACAATGCTTTCAGAAAGGTGCATTTCAATTTTGTGCATCGAATTAACTTCTGCATTAATGAAGGTGGACATCACATTGAACATCTGTTGTAAAAAAAAAAGTCTTGTCTTTGTGCCCACCGCCAACTCAAATTTGATTGCAATTTCATTAAACTTGTACTAAGAATGTAGGGAGAAAACAATTTTTCCTTCGAAACTATGCGGAATACGGAGTTTCTATAAGAGTCAAAAATGAAGACGATGAATAAGCCTTGCCGTTAAAAAAGCTCAGAACCGTATTATCACTCCTAAGAAAAATTTTAAAAAATTACCAGGGGTGAAGGTGGTTTTAACTTTCTTCCTTCTACAATTTCCTTTCGGTTTCTTTGATTACTGAAAGTCCTATAAAATGTACTTTTGCCAAATTTCCTTAAAATTGTTTCCCGCATTTCTCAACAGAAATCTGATTTTTTAAGTAAACTTTGAACTCTTTTCACGGACAAACCAATCGGACTTATTTTGACCTCTACAATATGTGGTAGCTCTGTGTCCCAGCAATTTTGTATATGTACCATTCTAGAAACAATTGAAATCAATTTGATTTACTTTTATAGATTGAAGGCCTTGAAGTAATTACTCAAGATTGTAGGCGAATAGTTCGCCCATGTATTTACGAAGCTATCAACACTTTCGGGCTAGAAAATGGTTGAAAGAAAAGCCATTACCTCCAACACGAGAACTAATATACACTTTGGTACAATTATATGATTTTCCTTCTTAATGATGTCGGAAATATTGTCACTGGAATTGACGAGCGATTGGATGACGTAAATTTGGCAAATATCCACTTTGTATTTAGCAAATGAGCCTTTTGAATATCTAAGATCCGGTGCACTAACCATAAAATTTGTACAGCCCGCCTAGGAACTAAGGTATTCTAAGGTATCACCCCAAAATCAGAAACTCAGTCAGAAAATTCGTGCGTTTGAAGAAATATTTACAAAAGTTTAAGCCTGCTAGAAAATAGAAAAGTATAGTTAAAAGTATATTTCGCAAACGATAGGTGCTTTCTTTATTGGATGCTATTTAGAGTTATCTATTAGCGAGCTTTTAGCCCAGCTTTTACTCAAATTAATGAACCGGTATCATTTCCACTAAAAATATACTTCTAATTCAAGGGAACCTAATTTTTCAACATTAAGCTTACATAGAGTTTAAATTTTCATCTGCACCTTATTTGTTCAACAACTTTTGACGTTGTACAGAACAGAGTTCGCTTCTATTACTTTGACCGCGTTGTATTACTTAAAACGTCAACATCAATCAATTTAGAAATAGAAACATTATTCAATTTACGAATAAAAACTTCAAAAGCGAAAACTTTTCCATCTCTCCATCGTCGACGTTTTCTTTTCTCTTTCTTCTTTCTGTTGCCGCGTTCGGTTCGCCTTCCTTTCAGTAGTAGCGGCGCTGTCATAATCGATCACTTTAAATTATAATTTCATCGGTATAGTGGAAGGCGGTAGTAGTAGTGGTTGGCCGACATCCGATCTCTCTCTCTCTCCCTCCCTCTCTGTCACATATTTTTCCTTCCGTCTTGTTTCCTCGTTCATGGCCGCGGAGTGCTTCTCGCAGCCGTACCGCACGTACTTACGGTGGAATACACAGACACAAAAGTTTTCCAATTTGAAGTTTACTTTCACACTTGCCGGCTTTTCAAGCTTTACCGACTACTTGACCGGATTTCTGATTCAATGAAATGTTCTTCGTCGGATGCCGTGCGAGTGGTTTATGGAAATGTCGGTATAAACATATTTAAACGAATGGGTGGATAGCTTCAACTTCAGCTTAAAACAGCAAAATATTTTTTACGCGCTTCAATTTAAGGAGGGTCGGTGTGTTAGGAGAAGTAGGAAAATAGATGGTTGCGAATGAACTTGAATAGAACGGTTCTCACCGTACCATATTGGTTTTGATATCCCAACAACCGTATTTGGAAGACTAAGTTGTCATCTTCAATGAAAAAAAAAAACTTAAAGAATACAAGAAATCATACGCCAAATCCTCATTCCCTTATGCTTCCTACAATAAGGATGATATTTAGACAGGTGAAGAGGTAGATGTTAGGGAAGGAATGGAACAGGGAAAAGAAGGATATGGCAGCAGCCAAACATAAACTATCCAATCTTATTAGTAATAGTGACTGTTGCAACTGTAGCACGATGAGGAAAATAATATACGAAAACGAAGGAGGAATAGTTGATAAGGAAACAATGGCTCGATAGGTAAGCTCTTTCCGCTATTTAAATGGAAAGTGAAGAAGGTGAACGGTTATTAGCAACGAAGACGAGTCCAACAAATAATAGGATTTGAGTGATGTGTTGTTTATTAAGAAAATGTTAGGATCTTAGGATCATTAACCAAACCGTGTCTACCCCACTTTCATTACTTTGCGTTGTCAAGCGAGGATGATTACTCAATTGTTGAAATTTGCGTTTGGAAATGTCGGAAATGGCAGAGATAAGAACTCGTTTAAGTAAGGCTTTTCTGGTTTTAGTCATTAAAAAGAACTTATCTTTTGGACTATTTCCACCAGTTTTAGGTCAATCAAAGACAAATTTGAGGTTTGCCGCTTAATGCCGTTATGAAATATAAGGGGTAAACAAATGTGTTTTTGATTGGCTTATAAAGTGGTGGAGGTAATCCGAAAGATTAGTATGTATAAATCACGATTTGTATATAAAAGGAAACGTAAAATTTCTGATTAATACAAATTAGTGAACGTAATGTTTATCTGTTTCTCTCTCTCCCTCTCTGGACCATTTCACTTCTAATGGTGTATAGGAGGCTTTCGCGTGTCTTAGCCTGTGGTTAGTGTGACTGCGTAGCTAGATCAACGCCCTTTCGGCTGCTGTTTCTAACTTTCGTCTATATGGTGAACTATTTTCCTGTACTCTTCTACCAGACACAAGGGAAAGCGGTGGATCAGGAAACAGCTGGAGAAGCAGTGTCACATAAGAACAAAAAGCAGTTGGACTAACGTGGGGTGAAATAAAGACAAGACTGTTCTTGTTTTTATGTTTTATTTCAGCACAAAGTTAGTCCAATTGCTTTATGTTCTTATGTGACACTGCTTCTGCAGCTGTTTCGTAATCTACCGCTTTTCCTTATCTTTTAAATATCCTCTCTACTACGTTCAGGTCAATTGAACAATAAATCGGGAGTTAATATCTATATTTTGAGGACGCTTTTCCTTAACGTGTGATAGATTCATTTCCACCTTCCTTTCTTTATTGTGGTTGGTATTAGGTCTTTGTCCTACGTTTTCTGCATTAGTTCTGTGTTATTCGTCATTTCAGATCATATATTCAAAGAATATTTCTAGTGATTTCTTTACAAGTTCCTGTAATTCGTTTCTTCTTGTCTCATCATCTTTGAACGCCATTTAACCATATGAAAGCTGTTGTAAGGAAAACCAGTAAGGTATGTAACCTGAATTTGCTTGAACTCCACAGACAAATTATTCTGGTAAAAGCTTGCTTCGAAGTGGTTGTCGTTTTAGTATCAAAAAACGTTGATTCAATTTTAATAGAGAAGCTGTTGGATATGTTGCAAGAAACAAGCAATGTTTCAAAACCCCGAATGGGATATCTCCAACCCTCTTTAGCTTTCTGAAAGGCATCATAATTTTTGACCCAAGATGGATTTCCAATACGATCAAAAATAAGTACAATGACGTTTTGGACAGGTCATTTTACATTGAGAAATTCCAAATTTCTACTAAATGTTCTCTACGACATTCTCGATATTATCTACACAAATGAGGTTCCAAAATACAACACAATTGATAAAATTTGTGAAAATTTATCAGAGAACTTCATTATTGTTAACTAAACGGAAAAATAATGTCGGGCTATTATGAACGTAGAATTACTCTATGAGCTGTATTCACAAAAAGGCATTTCTCTTTCTGAATGTTTCCTCCTTCTTCACCGAATAGCGCTTCGCATTGGTTTTGCTCAAAACTTGTGTAAAAATTGTTAGTATAAGAATATTATCTTTTGCTTTTAATGCTTTGGGCAATTAGAAAAGGTACGACATCGTGTAAAGAAACGATATGATAGAACACAGTACAACTAGAAATTCTACGTTCGGGTTTAAATGTGTTTAGTTCAAAGATCCACCACTATGGGCGGGGTGTTCCATTTCTAATAACAAAAGATCGTCTAAATGGGGAGCCGTCCAGGAAACGTAACAAAATACACATGCAACCCCACAAATTGTATTCACGCAAATATCTGTGTAAAATAAATTTTTAAAAAATTTGTTGCAAACGAATGAATCTTGGTATGTCTTCTAGAATAACATGATACACCCGGCTGCATCACAGTTTGGAGCTTACATACAATGTTGCAACTGTATGTAGCATAGTACTTAAGAGGTTAAAGGTAACTTATTAGCCAGTTCTTAGTATTAGTAATAGTATTTATCCCAGACAAATCGTCTTATGAAGCTGTATGCTATTGTACTGAGAATTTACTTAATTTCTTTAACAAAATTTCATCGGCCTAGCTCTTAATTATTGATATAAAAGCATAAATTATAACAAGTTATATCTATAAATTTTGAGAAATGTTTAACATAAAATAAAGATAATTACCTAGTGTTGTGTGTGTGTGTTAGTGTAATTTCTTTTATTCGATGATGGTTCCTCCTATATCTCCTTTCTTAACTTCCTATTTGATGCAGCTCTATTTTCTATTGATTCGTCCCTCTCTTAACTTCTTTCTTCGGTGTGGCTCTATTTTCTATGGATTCTTCCCGTTTTTAATTCTTTGTTCTCCGATGTGGTGAGGTTCTTTTATTCACTGGTGCTTCTTCTAAAAACCCTTTTAGTCCAAATATATTTATAAACTTTTTGCTGACTTATCTATCTTGTCAATTTTCTTCGTCGTCAACCAAACAAACTTTTTATTTTTTTACATTATTTCTCCGTTGTCCACGAAACGAAAACTTTAATTCACCATGACTTGAGTTCATCCAAGGCAAAACGTTGTTATAGAAACATGTATTGAATATCGATGTATCCTTGGTTATTTATATCCAGTGGTTATTAGGAACTGTTGTAATGTGAAAGTGTTGTATGTATGTGTCTGAATGTTTACAATGTTTTCTATCTTTTAATCGATGCTTTTTATAATAATTAATAATTTTATTTCTAGTTACATTTTTCTCTCCCATTAAACGTCTCTGGCTGTCTGGCTGAAAATAAGAAGCTAACACCCGTACGGTAATAAAATGCTTGAAAGGTGGTATGCGTGGTATCGAAAAAGTATAAATACAACCCAAAATAAACCGAGTGTCATTTGAACATAAACATCCATAACTCCAATATTTACTTTGAATTTAATAGGTATATATTGAATTGTAATAAATGATAAATTTTCTAATGGTAATTAACCATTTCAGTATTACTACACTACACTATACAATTAATTTTACTTATAAGCGCATAACGTGCAAAGAGTGCGCTGTGCAAATGTTTTCAAATCTTAGAAACATCTTAGCAAGATGACACACTAGATCACTTTACATTTCTGGATAGATTCTGAATTCTAGATATAGCTTTTGACAAGCTCGTATCGTATTTGTTAAATATGGAGTTGGTATCATCCTATTATCGCAAATGGTGCCATACATAAAGCACATAACCCAGCGTTAGTTAGCTCTAGTGAAAAGTCGGAGCGTCCATATCGGCGTTGGCAACCACTGACAAAAGCTACGTACTTATCAGTAAGGTTCGACAAACGCGCGTCTTATTCCCTGCAACAACAATCTATATACAGCGAGGAAGACATGTGCTTGTTGAAAGAAGGCTGGTCTATCGTCTTCTTTCAACAAACGCGTGTCTTGTTCGCAGTATATAGACTATTGCTTCAGTGAACAAGACGCGCGTTTATTGAACCTTACTTATCAATCACTATTGTTTGTTCTAAACGATTTCCTTTGTAGCGTACCTATATTTGATTCAAATCGAAATTTTACTAGGTGAAATTTTGCCAGCTGGCACGTGCCAACGGTTATGTCTAGAATAGCTCCAGCTCTGCCAATTGTTCTTTTCAATTAACATACAGCGGGATAGTGTGGACGCGGCTTAGGATGATTGTGTGGCGTGATTTGCAGCACCCTATGAGCCAAGAAAAAATCAACCTCGTGTAGTCCAGGTGGACTTAATCAATTTAGTACAATAATCGTTTTCTTCAACGTATCACCTAAACAAAAGTCGACATTTGGGCGAAGCTCATGTGATAACAATGCGCAAACAAAAGTAACAAATTTATACCAAAACAGCATGCATATTCGAGGTATGCATTACGAAAGGTAGGACTTGACCAAAATTTAAACTTTTTTGATGAAAATTCAAACTTGGAGGTTAGATTTCCTATCTATGACTTTCATTTACCGAAGATTGGAGACTTCTTAAGTATTGGTACGTCACTGGATGACAAATATATTATTTTGTATATTCCTTCAAATCGACTTCATCACCAATTTTAGTTGCTCGTATCTACTATTCTTTATATCAATTCTTTGTTTAATTAGCACGTAGTAAGTAAATCGTACTTGGATAAAACGAAATAGACATCGATTAACAGCGAGAACTGACCACAAAAGATACGGTAAATTGAACAAAATTTATAGGTTAATTGCTGAAGGGTAATTATTTTTCTTCACGAGCAGCTTACGGCGACGTAGCATGCGGCTGAAAACATTTATAATACTTATAGTCGGCAACAACTATATGACCGCTTTCCGGACGCTAAGCGAAGATAATAATTAGTGCTGCATTTGTTCGCAATAATTAATGACCAGGAAAGCATAAATAAGCGCGGGCATTGTGGAAAACGTACGAGCATGATAAAGTAGCTTGTAGATGCCGTACTAATAATAAACTTTGAACTATAAAACGGTACGTCGTTAATGAAAATTGATACGCGCATAAACCGCGTTTACGCGAGAGGAACGGCGCGGCGCGCCAGCGCATTCAATATTAAGATCTTCGTAAAGTGTCCAAATTAGGCACCCCGAAGGAAATCAAAATAAATTTCGAACGGCATAAATAATACGTACGATGTAAATTTGCCTTCGCATAAGCCGGCTGCTGGAACGCGGAACACCGATACTCTACGTGTAAAATATTGATTCGTATACAGGCGTTAATTAAATGATTACACGGTCCGCAACGGACGAACGCCATTGGGGCATCTCATCGTCTATCCGATCTACATCCTGCACGTTTATAGTGACCCGTTTAACAGCGTTATCAAAATGCATTAGAGGTAATGTACACGAGTTAACGTGCACCAGTTATCAAGGTGTACATACATCCATTAGGGGAGTGCGTGCTCACCTCCCGCAACACCCCTCATTTAAAGCGTGAAATTTATCTCGGTGAAAATATACAGTGATGTACAGGAGTTAAATAACAACTTACGGTTTCATTTTTGCTAGTAAAATATTTAAATTCCCCTCCATTATTATTGACTTTGGCTTTCTTTTCATCTTCTCTGCAAGTGTTAAACTCATATTTGAGTTATCGCAGATTCTTCGTTTTCCACTACGGGCTCTCCTCTTACGAATATATTCCAACCTCTGGTGTGCCTCAGGATTCTAACGTGGGGCCCTTACTATTTATTTTATTTATTAATGATTTACTTCTGTCGTTCATTTTCCCAGTTCTTGCTTACGTAGATGATATCAAAATCTATAACAACATTGAACTCATCGAGTATAGTTTCCTGCTTCAAGTTAATTTGAAACCATATTAGCTGATTGGCGTACAACATTCAAATTGTAACTTAATGTTAATAATGTAATAATGTATTTTCCTTTAGGCAGATTTCCAGTCCTATTAACTTTGCATATCCTGTTGAAGACGATCCCTTAGTAAGAAGGACTTAAATTAAAAATTTTGGTGTATTCTTTGATACCGAATTTACACATAAATCTCGCATTCGGTATATCTGTTCAGAGACTCCTAAATCACTAGAATTTCTTATCTGTACTTCTCTATACTTCACGTCATTTCAACTTGCATCATGGCACTTGTCTTGGGTAAACTTGAATATTCACTTCAAGTGTGGAGCCCGTCATATCCGTATGATGCTCTGGGTATGGATCGTATCCATAGAAAACTTTTGAAGTTCCTCTCTTTTAAAAAGGATAGCATATACCTGGAAAAGGGGCATCCATCTTATGATCTTCCAGCACGACATGGTATGGCTTCACCATCTGATCGACCAAATTTGTTATACATGAAACTATTGGTTAATATAATCAATAATAAATCAGACTGCTCCTACCTATTGCAGAAAATTCTGTTTAATATTCCATGTTTCGGATCTAGACGTGATTGTGCCTTCCGGATACCTTTCGGTAGGACCAATTATATTAGGAAGACTCCCATCAGCATAATGTGTACTGTTCCTAATAAATTTGGCTTTGAAACTTCGTCCGTATTCTAACGAGTACCAATCATGTCCATATGATTATTACTGCCCGAGTTTTCAGTTTTCGATCGAAGGAAGGCGATTGTGAATTGTTATTTTACCATGGTCTCACAATAATAATTTTCAATGAACAGAAATCATCTGCAATTTTGGGTTGGTAGCCAAAGAATTCTTTTCAAATCTTTTTCACACGGTTTGCGAAGTTTGTGGTATTTACCGCGCGTCGATTAAAGGAATTACCAAATACAAACAATTAATACATAAGCAGCAAAAGAGTTGTAGCACGAAGAGCTAAAGAACTCCGTTGTGTATTTTTACAATGATACTGCTTGTATGGAAGACGCTTTTTGAATGGATGAAGAGGAAGTCGATGATCGTTCCATCCCTGAATTTCCAGAACGAGACGATAGGGGCCTTTGATCAGCAGGATAGATGAATGGTGTAATCCAGTATGTCAAAGCGTAAATCTGAAGCTTTAAACTAATTTTGACCAAATGCGGAACTGTCTATAGAAATATAAGAAATAACTGCATTAGGAGAAGGAAAATTAAGCCAACTTCAAATTAACTAAACTATCACACTAAATTTTACGCTTACAGTAAGTATCAATTTCGATACTTCCAAATGTGTTTTTCGACAACCAAGCTGTAGCTGTAGCTTGCTCTAATTAACGAGAAATGAACACTGATAGTTTTCTTAGTAGAACTCCAAACAGCTCTTTGCCAACTACGAGTATATTGTCAATCCCCTATCGAATATGATAAGATAGTTGGTGAAATACGCATTCCGCATTAGCTAAATTGATATGAAATAAAGGGATACCGGGTAATTTATATGCTTTACCCCAACACTAGATGTATTTGCGAAATATCCTGTAACTGTCTTCTACTCATCAGTTCTGAGTGTGACCGAACTCATTACTACCCACATAATATTTATTCAAGTCCACCTATGGGGATCGTAATTGATATTTGAATTTTGTTCAACATACACGTCTATGTACAAGGGATTGGTCTTGTTCTGCGATGAGACTACAACGAGAGCGTCGTTTCAGGGTGTGGACCAGGTTTAGTGGGTGCGGCGCCCTCTTTCCCGAGCATCATCTAGGGAACGCCACCACCCCGCAGGCGTTACGTGTGTATATTCACCGAGGGAGGCGAAGGGCCGTACGACGCGAGGCAACGCTGACAACATACACGGATTCATCTAGCTTTAATATAATATTAATTAAAATGTGTGCGTGCCCTAATGAACATACTTTCATTAATAACGTCGACAACCGCAACGGTCGTTGGCGTCTGTGCGGTGTTTGTGGTCGAAGGGGTTTACAGCTACTCCGACAGCTTATAAGAGAGCTAATTACGAGCAATATGGGAATGTGGGTAATTGTTAAAGCCCAGCCCGTGAATATCTACTAAACGAAGGCGAAATATATTGATCTTAATATGCAGTAATCTAGCAATTCTATGTTTTATTTGTTGTGTTATTGTTCGATGTACTGGATACGGTGCTCGCATAATGGTTTCCACACACACGCGTCGGTTTGAGAGAAACGAATAGGTAATGTTTGCCGATACTCTCCGAACATCTGTGTATATTCCCATAAAACAATGGATATGGCAAATGTTGACTGAAAGGCAAACACGGGACGGAGAAGAAAGTTAGAATATTTATGTACCTATGTAACATAATACAACGTGATATAGGATCTCTTAATCTACATAGTAGGTACCTGCGAATTGTTTTCAATTTGAATACGTCCTAGCATAATGGAAAGTTTAATATGCGAAGCATGAATAGGCGAGGAAAAGAATGAAAGTTTTTCAAAATTCAAAATCCATGATACATAAGATTACAAAAGGGGACAACAACCAGACCACGAGACAATTTCATCGGGGATGGTAGCTACGTATTTAAAGAATTCTCTTGCAACTAGTGATGGCAAAACCTTTCTTTTAAAACAACAGTTGTAACCGTTCTCGTTATTGTGAAATAACGGTTGCAATATAACAGGTTATCGTTATTTCGTAGTCGACAGTTCTATTCGATAACGCATCCTGATTCCACATGGCACATAGCAAATGTTATCAATAAAATATGTCACGGTCTGCCTAGCTGAGTCAGTGTTTACGTCTGGATCACGTTCGAGTCTTCAAAAGCCTCCGTCGCCTATGCTTGATCTGAAATATATATTGCTTTTTCCCGATGTTATGCTTTAGTTCGATCATTAAATTAAGTTTTTATTGATTCCTCTCGTTTTAATTGTTTACACAAATGTGCAATTCCTGATCTTGCTGTACGCTAAAAGGGTGTTTTAGAAAATGGGATTATTGATTTCTGACCGTCGAAACCGTTTATTATCTGAAAAGGAGAAAGGAGATCCTATTTATAAATATAAATCAGAATTCGTGATAACATTGCCGTTTTTGAATATATATATATATTAGCATGAGTTTTACTTTATTTTAAATAAAATAAATAAAATTACCCATAAACACCTTTCTGAGACATCCAGATACGTGTTTCGGCAACTCAGTTGAAAGCTGGGGAATTCAGTATCACTAGCAAATCCGGCTAATACCCAGGATGAACACCACACAACGAACACTGTACAACTCTAAAACACTGCAGAATGAACATGACACAATGAACATGCGAAACACACCAAAGCACTGTTGACACTGAACTCTCATTAATACCTAAATTTCATGCTCTATGGAGCGTATCAATACCGTTGAAAAATTTAAAATTTAATTCAATAGCTCGTACAATTTTGAATTTGGAATAGGTCCTTCATCTGCATTCATAATTCTCTCTCTATTCTTATAAATATATATGTTTTCGTTGCTATCCAGTTCCCTGTTGTTTTCTATCGCCTTAATTAATTTTAAACTTTCAATTGGCATAGCGTGCTTCTTGTTCAAAATACGTCGGGCCACACTTGATTTTTTGGGCCTGTTGAACCGAAAATGGGCAATGTGCTCCTTGTACCGTGATTTGGGATGGTCGGACCAAACTTTCTGTGTAAGTCTTTCCTTGGGGACCAAACCACATCATACTTTAGGGAAAGTAATTATTAATAACAAATATGCTTGGTGAGGCCAAAATTTTCTTAGTAAGTTAGTACTTTTCTCTGTAAGTGTCAAAGGAAGAGGAAGAACAGAACAGGACAAATTGTTGAATAACTTTGGAAGTCATGACATCCGCCGTGAGTTACCATCTCCTAGATTGAAGGATTCATACTTTTCTCTGGGTTAAGGTGATAAGAAAGCAAGGTACACCTCCTGGTGCCAAAGCAGGTTGAAACTCCTCAGAAGTTATCATAGAAGATCATGAGACCCCAACCTACCTATATATAAAATAAATAAAATTACCCTTACAACATTTTTCGGAACAAATTCAGATACGTATTTCGGCAACTAAGTTATCATCCTCAATGCAATACTGGAGAATTCAGTATTACTAGGGAATACAACTAATGCCCAAAACTAACATTACACATCGAACACTGTCCAACACATTGTGCAATGCTTTTAATAATAATTATAACAATAAATGTAATATCCAACAGACCAAGCCCAATTACAGGATACACAAAAATACATAAGAAAAGGTTTTAATCATAACAATCACAGTATAATAATGTCACCATTAACAACAATACAAGAAAGCCAATTTTAAGTGAATGCACTACCCGGTTGTTTGTTTTCAATTCTGGAAAGGTTGCATGTTGGAACTCGCTTCATCGCAGCTGTTCTGGCAAATGGAATTTACTTCCATATCTTGAGCTAATCCGGGGCACAGAAAAGTTCATACGACTTAATATAAAAGGGCAGTCAATTTTGTTCTCTCAAAGTCGATTTAGAAACTTCTCACAAAGAGCATCTTGTTAGTGTTGTACAGTGTTCGTCTTGGACATTAGCCGGATTCGCTGACGAGACTAAATTTCTCAGTATTTCACTGAGGATGGCAACTTACTTGCAATAATACGTATCTGGATTTTATCCGAAAAATATGGCAAGGGTAATTTTATCTTTTTATTTTAGCCACAGTCTCGTTAGTCTTATTTGGAACCTGCCTATAGTGGAGATTACTACCTTTCGTAGAAGATATTTAGCAGGGGAAAAGTACTGGAAAGACCTTTAGGGACTTCAGCATGTTAAACGTCCACTCAACAGCTGTCATCGTTGAAGGTTGCAGATACTGACCGAGGAACAAAACGCTGCGGGTTTGGCGACCAAATCTTTTGGAAGTGCCAGGAAGATGAAAGATCAAAACAGGCAAAAAGTAATGGCTAGACCGCACGGAGGTTGAGCCAGGCATTTTGTCTGAATCGCTAGGCCTGTCCAATGAAAATAATTTTCCCCTCCTTGTTTCTTTCCTTTTTTTTTTTGTTTTCAAACTAAAGGTCCCATATAGATGAAATTGGCCATGTCTTAATATGTTACATCCCAGCTCGTAACACATCATTAAATATTACGACGACGCCGCCGTAAAAGCACTCAATAAAAGCATTTCGGCCTCCTAAAAACGTTAACTCCGATGCGTTAAGCGCCACGGCAATCAATAGCGTGTCTTCCGCTCGTAGCAGAGTAACAATCCTCTAGATTGGTTATTTTTCAAGCAAAAACGGGCTTTTATATAATAAAACGACGCGCCCCGCGAAAATCGCGGCGATAAAAACTAAACTGTTTAGAAGAAGAAATGGAGTAATGATGAAAGTTACATCCCGTTAGACGTAAGAGGTTTCGAAAGGCGAGGCGGCGCCCCGCGGCGTATACAAAACAAGCAACGTTTCGGCGCCAGCCTCATGGAATTACCGTCGGCGCCTGGGACAGTCGTATAGAGAGAAATGCATAAAGTTTTATGGCGCAGATATGGATGTAGATGTGAGTGCTAGACGAATGGATCATTTTGATGTGTAAAAAGTTAACGAATTGGATCCATACATACATGTACATAAGTTCTTAATGACGAAAACAAGTGAAATGGGGTGATAAGTAATAAAAGTCGGAAATGATGATTTTATCGCGCAGAAAATACGCTATAAAAACCCATGGACATTAATTACAACAACAACTGTCAGAAACAAAAGGAAGCCATTTGAAATTAAATCAGTATATGTATGGTTCACTAATTAGATGTTTCATCGCTTTATTAAATAATCGACAGCTTGCGGTGGCGCGTGATAATTCGAATTTCGTATGTGCATTTTTTCTGATTTCGTCGATGACTTCCTGCAAGCAAATAGTTGTTTACCAATAACCATTGACTGTTTGGGGATGATGATAGCAACATAATCACTAACACCGGAAGAAGCTTAAAAACCCTAACTTCTATCAGATTCGATTCATCTGGGAACGCCCAAACACTTGACCGTTACTTCATTTCAAGCCCATACCAATAAATCTAAATTTCATCACCTGCAACAATGTAAAACCAAATTCTAAGCATTACGACTTCATTTCTGTTTGAGAGTTTCCCAGCTTCATTAACCACGAGCCACGTTTTCAGCATGGGACAAATTGATTAGAATCTATCGCCTATATACGTAAGTTTTTACCAGTTAAATTTTTAAGCAACAAAAACAGAAGCTTCTGTCTTCAGTAATGAATACTAGACGCTTGAATATGCTGACGACCTAGCAGGAATAGCTAAATCAAACCTGGAAACACAGGCTAAAAAGTACAGTTTAGAAATAGACCAGCACTAGCCGAAGTATATGATAATGGGGAAACAAAGAAAGAAAACGAAGACCAGCTGCAGATAATAACAGAAGTAGGGAAAAATATAATTTTGAAAGAGTCAAAACATTTATGTACTTGGGGATAATACTGGAAGAAAGGGAAAAGAAGAACAGACTCCGCAAATGGAATCAAAAATATGGAAGCCTCGCCAGACTGTTGAAATCAAAGTATCTATCGACAGAAGCAAAAGTTCGAATACACAAAACAATTGTAAGACCAACAGTGACGTACACATTCGAAACCTAGGTATTAAGAAAACAGAGGAAGAGATGCTACACAGGTGGAAAGGGAAAAATTAAGAGCTATCATTGGAGGAAGAAATATAGAGGGCTGGATGAGAAGAAGAAAGAAAGAATTGAAAACTAGAAGGAACCAACCATAAGTACGTTTATCGGACTTTAAAGGATACGGTGATTGGGCCATATAGAGAGGAGGGGCAGATAGGTAATGCCAAAAATAGCGCCATGTTGAAAACCAATTAGTAAGAGGAAGAAGCGAAGACCACGAAAAAGTGGTACGACAGTGTGACAGAGGACCTTGGTAGTGTAAATGTGGTGGATTGGAGGGCAAAACGCTAGATAAAAAAGGGGGGTCCATAATTCAAGGCATCCAAAAGAAGCAAGAAATAACATAGCAATGTTATGCTTTAATTAAGAATCCTATATTAAGTCATGGGGCAAATAATTAATATTTGTATTATTGAGTAAATATTAATATTATATCCCAAAGCCTTCAAGGCCTGCAGAGCTATATAATATATAAATACTTAAGCAGAGTCGTTCATATCCAATTTCCGAAATCTATGCAGCTGTACCATACGTAGTAACATTATCCTCCTACGCTGAACAATACAGAAAACTCGGTAAAAGCAGCAAACTCCATTTACATACACTTTTATCCAATAAGACAGTAACGAGCAAAAGGGCGCGCGTAAGGAATTTGCAAGAAAATTGGCAACCCCAAACGCAGTTATAACGTTAGATTGTAGCGGCGGTAGTTCGGAAATGATTCATGCGCGCTACGACCCTAAAACAAAATTTCGGAGAATTAATATGCCTTTTAGGGTGGTGATTGATGCCGCCTTTTAGGATATAACCTCGTTACGACTACATTTACATTACTCCTACAGCTACGTAGAGAACGTGAAATGTTCGATAAACTTATTGGCATAGCCTTCGAGAACGGAAATTTTACGTCTTGAAATAAGGGATTTTAGGCGGCATTTTGTTTATAAATCGGGCATGATTTTCTATTATATTTATATATTATTTATTTTTCTATTATACATTTTCCTACAACGAGGAATTCTACATTTTGTTCTTTCTATTTTGACTGTGTCAATTGGATTTAGCGAATATAGAATACAATAGACCCCCTATAACACGGATTCGTATAATACGGCGGAAAAATTGTAATTATGTTCGTATAACACGCTAAAAGAGGCTCGTGTAACACGGTAACTGAATGGGACAGATGTTGCGTTTTTATTACGTTCTACCTCGAATAATATTATAAATTCTGCGATTGATTTTACAATTGCTTTATGCTGGAAATGGAAGATTACTCAAAAGAAAAAAGTTCAGTTTCAAGGCTTTTTTACTGATCGCCAGGACACCCAGAAGATTAAAAAGAAATCTACACAACTCTGACATAAATAACTTTACTGAGGCTTATTTGTCGTGGAAGTGCTATACCGTACTGACGAGTCCTAATAAGGACGAAACCGGTCTACGGTTGCAGTTCGCGACAAAAAGGCATAATTCCCTCCGTTGATATAATTATTGGTGTATGCAATGTAGGCTGCAGTGCAGTCTTTGCACAACTTTCTGTGAAAATTGCCGTAGAAATAAACCTCAGTGAGGTTATTTATATGAGAGGTATGTAGATTTTGATTTTTCTACTTTTTCATTTTAATTGTAACTCTCTCGAAGTTCTTGAAACTAATTTTCCCAAAATATTTTTACCACGCAATACGACACCAATCCTACAACCACAAGACCAGGGAATAATTAAATCGTTTAAATCATCTATATATATAACTTCCTTATTAGTGTGTTCCTCTTTTATGTCTAGCCAGAGCTTTTTGAAGCCCACCGATAGGCTAGAAAGCTGAAAATTGGCATGCCTATAGTAAAGCGCCTAGATCAAATCCTAACGTAGCCGGATTTTTGATTTTTGACCTGTGGGTGGAGAATTAAGACGAAAAAGGGGCGTGGTAAAATTCAATTTTTTAATATTTTAGCTTATATTTTCTTTCTCTTCCTGCCTGGCAGGAACAGGCTTAACAGCTAGTTGTATATAAGTACGGAACACATTTGAACACGTTTGAGAAAGAAATGATTGTCATCCAAACACTACTACAGTAACGGACTTGTGAAAAGACTTTTCAGTTTTAAATAGCGTTGAAACTATTTTATTTTCTCAGAAGGGGTGTCCGGAAAATTCATCGTGAGAAAATTCATCGTGGAAAATTCGTCGTGGGAAAATTCATCGTGGGGTAAAATTTATCGTGAGAAAATTCATACTGTAGGTAAAGTGTGCCAAAAATTCAGGAGCAAACTATTTACGGCTCACACGTCGATTCCGAGGCGCCATCCACTTTTAGTCGAATAGGCGGGGTCGAGATATTGATCAAAAAAATTTTTGAAAAAAATTAAACCGACTTCCAATTAGAGGCCACAACCGACAAAGCAGCATACAATAATTTTGCTCTAAAAAGAAAAAAATAATCTATTATTTATTTTATTTTATTATTTCTTATTTATTATTCTTCTTCTGCTATAATGCTGCCCTCAATGGCTTGCTAAAAACCAACAACTCCTGCGAAGGATGCCATGGAGCAGTATGTTGCTGGTGCCAATCCGCCTCCAGGCAAGAAAGCTTACCGAGATAGGGCACTTTCAGAATTCAGCGCATAGTGCAAGACTATGACAACCGTGATCGAATGGATTACCTTCGCGGATTAGCCCATAATTATAATTTCTAGCCATTTTTTCCTGACATCTAGCTTTTCATTTTTTGTTGTGTGTGGTCCGTGTCATTTTCATCACGCTTTCAACCTGCTTTTTCTTTGACATGTCCATGACTCAATGATTGCAAAATAAAACGCGTTCTTTCAGCTGTCTTAAATTGTCGTCACTGAATATTATAAGCATATGTTTTTACTTATGAAAGAAGGAGGCTGGTTGGCAAAAACCGTTGAAAAAACCTTGCGACTACAAAACCGCAAGTAATTATACCCAAGGCTTAACTTGTCAGAATGATTGGTTAGTGTTCTCAGTAGAAAAATTTCAAGGAATTAATGGAAGTGTGAACTATGAATTTTTCTACGATAATTTTATCCCATGATGAATTTTCCACGATAAATTTTACCCAACCATGAATTTTCCCACAATGAATTTTCCACGATGAATTTTCTCACGATGAATTTTCCGCGATGAATTTTCCGTAAAACCTCAGAAGGAACTAAAATCTTCCACTATAAATGCCTGTCGGGGAAAATTATGGTCTGAAGTTGTTATTAGAGGAAATTGATGAACTGCCGCGACAACAGAAGTAAATTTCATAATAAATATTGGCGACACTTTATTTGGAGGAGGGTTCGTCGGCATGAACGAGGAAGATGTTATTGAATTAATTAATACTAGTAAACCAACACTTAGATAAACTAGAACTTATGCAACTGCCAAAGTCGTCCGAATCAAGCGGTTAAGAAAACTGATTACGAATTTTTTGTGAGCCAGAGCAACACTTTACTTCAGAAATCGTAAATGAAGGATTAGAATTGGCAGAGAATCTGAAAGAACATTTTACGCATTCATTCATAAACAAAGCGCTCTGAGGAATTTAGGAAAAAATTAAAAGCTTGTTCGGCTCCATATTTTGAAATAAAAGATGATTTAGAAAGTAACAATAAATTGTTGAAAGCACAAGAAGATACCCTTTTAAACAACGAAAATAATAGAAAAAAGCAAGTGAACCTTCAAGCTATGAAATAGCACAATCAACATTTGGAAGAGGATGAATAGTTCCGACAGTGAATAAATGTTAAATAAATGTAACAGTTTCTTTTATTTAACGCAAAATGTATAACAAAACAATTTTAATTTCAATATTTGTTTGTCTTGAGGAGAAATAAAAAATATTTTAATCCTTACGTATTAAATATTTATTTTACATCTTTGTTAAGTATGTAGATAAGTGTAAGTTTATACATAAGAAAACTGTTTGCGAGCCCCTCATTTGCCAAATCGATTAAGTCCATAAAAGAAAAAGTTGAAAATATGTTTTGATAAAGTTTTCAAACGTGCTACAGGGGCACAACCGTGACACTAGTCTGAGAAATAGAAGTAAATAGAAATTTTACAATAGCCGAGAAAGTATTCACGGAGGAAGAGTTCGTTGTACTTCCAAACGTAAATTACTACTCAGCCTGCTGCACGAATTTCCGGTATGGGTTACTTGTAGTGCTGTCAATAGATCGAACATTTTGTCATTGAAAAATCTGACTATTATTAGTTAAAGCAGCATTGATATAGTTTAGTAGAATTTACCAAACTCCTGACCACACAAGTATTTAAGGCTGTAAGGTACTCATTTTCAAGATCGCTTAAAGTTAAATTTTTATTTTTTGGTCGGTTCGAAAACTATTTAGAAAGCTGTATATTTTATCTCTAAAAGATAGATAATTGTTTACAATTCTAAGAGCTTAGGCAGGTCTAATCTTTTGTCAATAATAAGTGAAGAGCCAGCAGGTTTGCAGGTTTGAAATTTTGAACACCACATATTCGATACGGTAGTTAAGGCTTGTTGAAGAGAATTTGTGCAAATTGCTTTGTTATCGTTGCTTTCTTGAAGTACCAAGAGGACGGTAAACCCATGGTCATTTTTCTATTCTTTAATTGCGATTAAATCCAACAACAATGAAGGAGTTTACAAAAAGCTCGTCGATAACTCATAGCTATAGTAACGAATACACGGTATCCAAAATGTTGAGCCTGTAAACCTACTGGTTCTTCACTTATTATTGACAAAATATTAAAGCTGTAGAAGCTCTTACCATTGTAAAAAGCTAGTATTTTATGGTTACACATTTTACACAATTTTCAAAATAGTTTTGGAACCAATGAAAAAATTTAACCGATCTTGAAAGAAAGCACCTTACTACCTTGATTAAACCCGGTGACACGTGTTTCGCTAGCAACGAGGCAAGCATCTTTAAATCGTACCTTACCGAACGTCATTCATTGAGCATGCTTACCTCGTTGCTAGCGAAACACGTGTCACCTGATTTAATTCAATAATTGTGTGGTGAGGAGTTTACCGATCGGATACCAACATCGGCCTTTGTATACAAGAGCAGAGTCAGCAACTTAGAAGTATGGAATTAGTTGATCATTGAGAAGCCAGACAGAAACAAAATGAAAACATGATCATCCTGTTTCCAAACCTTTTCGGTGAACTTCAACAAACTAACCCCTTCCTAATATAAATTACATTTTCCTCTACAAATCCCTACTGTTCCCTTCATATACTTGTCCCAGTTTATCGCGATCTATCATAATTCTTTCCACGACTTCGAGCGCGACGTAGCGAACGACATCCTGCAACTGGTCTACTTTCGAGGCACGATTTCTCCGTTTAGCCCAACTTAGCGGAAAAGAACGGAGCAAATATCCGTCGCGGTAATTAATGATCGATATTCGCCGTTTCGGAAGACGCCCCGCGGAGACCCGGAGTCAGAAGTTGGAACGGGCAAGGAACGCGTTCGGAAATTCCGACCGTCTCGGAAGAGGTAAAGTGTGATATATGGCCGAAAAGTTCTGCGGGCATTCTGAACCATTTAACCGATTGCTTCTTGATCGCCTCTACATTGTCGCAGCACGCCGCGCCGCATCTTCGCAGGGCGAGCACGATATTAAGAAGGGCTTCCGCTTTTATTGACCGATATGATTTATGTGCCATTATATTCCGGTCGAACACCGCCCATCACCGATATTAAATGATGCCCCATTTCGACTCCGGTATTGGCGGAGGACGCCTAAAAGTATACGAAGGGTGTTGCTGAAACTATAATTTCAATTGGGTCTAAAGAAGTTTTTGATATATTTTGTGTTTGAAATAAGATGAGAAATTGTAGTTATGAAACTAGGGAAAGTAGGAGTGGCGATTATTTCGGCTGAATTCAAATAGAGTAGTTTTTACTCTTACCACACCGATTTTGAATATCCCCAAACACGTACATACATCAATAACTAAGCAGTCATCCACAATGGAGAGAACTACAAGAAGGAAAGAGTGTCCATTGAGAGATGAGAAAGTTTCTTTTAAAAAGGGAATTGTACAAGTGACCCTTTCCTTCTTTTACACTTTCTTCACTGAAGATGACAACTTAATCGTTGGAATATGTATTTGGATATATCTATCGTTGTGCGATAAGTGTAAGAACTACTATATCTGAAGAATTTAAATATGTACCACAGCTACGATAATATCAGAAAGCTTCTAACAAGAGCAATAAACACCTAAATAACAGAAAGATCAAGTTATAAATATTTTAAATACTGCCACCTTAAGGGTGTTGGGTACCTCTTTCCGATATCGGTTAAACTTAGTTTATTTTTTATTGGTTCCAAAACTATTTTGAAAATTGTATATCTGATCTCTGTTATCGTTACTTTCTTCAAGTCCAAAAGTGATGGTAAACCCATGGTCATTTTTCTATCCCTTAATTGAGATTGAATTGAACAACACACAAGGCATATACAAAAAAACTTGATGACAAGTCGTAGCTATCGTAACGAGTGCACGGTATGCAAAATTTTGAGCCCGTAAAGTTACTGGTTCTTCACTTGTGATTGCAAGCAAATGAAAGCTATAGAAGCTCTTAACATTGTACAAAACTAATATTTTATCGTTACACACCCTACTTTTAATGATCAGATATACGATTTTCAAAATAGTTTTGGAACCAATGAAACAAAATTGAGTTTAAAAGATCTTGATAAAAGGTACCCAACATCCTTAAAAATCCATAAAATGCAATTATAACCAAAAACGCTGAAAATTGGAAGTGTAAGGTTACACTGGGCAAGGCTCAATCCCTCTGGGGCGGGACTCGTACTATCCACTGGAATCCAACTGTGTTCATCGAAAGCGTTGCTCAACACACCTGCGGACAATGCTTTCGGCAGCAAGTCCTCGGTGGTCCTTCTTAGTAATCCTGGACTTAATACGACTTCAAAGCGACATTTCGACAATTTCCTTAATTTTTCGTCCCTAATGAGAATGACA
The DNA here is from genome assembly GCA_038088585.1 of Chrysina gloriosa. NCBI lineage: Eukaryota > Metazoa > Arthropoda > Insecta > Coleoptera > Scarabaeidae > Chrysina > Chrysina gloriosa. Next base: position 18,355,355 of record CM076093.1, on the reverse strand, counting down.
AGATAACTGTCGAAACACGTGTTCACAGGTACCAAATTTGAAATCATTTCATTTAATCATAATCTTTGCCATCACACTAGATATTAGAGACAATGTAAAGAACCATAAGTACCATGTTTAAACCGTTCACAATAATTCCCAAAACGGTATATTTATTTTTCGAGGATATTTATCCAACTAACTGCAATAACTGAAATATATGTACTTCGTCCGGGTTTCCCCTTACTCACGCGCAATAAACAATACAAATCCATTTTTCATCCGTTTACATCTCGAGGAACGCACAAAATATTAGGACGCGTTTCGTTTTAGTACCGAATATCAAGACCGTATTTCTGCGGGAATATTGCGCAACCCGACGCCGGTGGGACTGATTCTGAAATGGGATCGGGTTCAACGACGCCTCACTTTCCTTTTCACGGTCTTGTTTACACGTCCCTTCGCGAACATCTCAATGACAAAAGCACAAACACGGACTATGGATTATACATCACATTATCTGGAAGCGAAAATAAACCAAGAAACGACGAGAAGGGACGCTAAAATGGGAAGTTTTTGTTAACTCGACGACGCGCAATAATTTCGGAGAAAACACGATGGGGTGGCTTTCTGACGCAACTCTATAATTCGTTGCTGTTTGTCAAAAAATAGAACAGATATAGAAAGAAATTCTGCATTATATCTTGGGTCAAAAATAATATAATTATTGCTATTATTATTATCGTTTAGTTAGAATTAGATAATCGCGGGCTCCAGCAGGATAGATTCTGGAGAGCAAGTCTAGTTTTGAATTTAAAAATTTCACAAAAAATAATCATGACGGTTTGATGGATGTCGTATGAGATGCCACCAAATCAGCTACGATGAGCGATTACAAAAGCTAATGTATTGAAGTTGTATGCTTAAAGTTTGCTGCACATCGGAAAAAATGTGACGCTAATATTCATAAGGGAAGATTAAAAATCGTCTTACAGATACGACTTACCCAAACACAACAAAAAATTCTCGCTTACCTGGAACAAACAAAAGTTTATTTTAATAAAAGGGCATACACGTTGGTGGATAAATATGTATATAAATATAGTATATATGCATATCCTCATATTTGCTTTTATATGTATATATATATATATTTCGTGACCTTTTTATACTTATCTTATATGATAGAGATCTACCACTAATAGGTCAATAAAACAAGGCTGGTTTGAGCGATAGTTATATTTTCAGAACGTTTACAAACGTTTTCGGAACACCTTCGTCAGTGAAAATATAACTAGATAAACATATAAACAAACATTTGTTTTTTATTTGGGACTATCAACAAAATAACTAGTGACTAGGATTTCTTGATATAGAGGATGTATAACCAACTTTTATATATATGTATATAAATTATAAAAACTAAATTAATGTGTAAACATACATGCAAATTAAGTAAAACCTTATATCAAAAATCTTTGTCGAAACCTTAACAATTCTGTTCAAGGACTAGGGAAAACCAAATTCAAAAACCTAGCCAAAGGTTTCCTTCTTAAGAAATGCAAATGTCATTTTAACAAATTGCTATATACATTACTTAAATTTTGAATATCGGTCCTGAAATTAATAGTTATCATAATAGATTAAAATTTACATATGAGAGAGAATCTAATAACTCATTGAATTTCCTGAACGTGACAGTCATGCATAATAACGGCATTGTGAAAACAAATTGGCATATAAAGTCTACCAATACAGGAAGACATTTAAATTATTTTTCAGAAACATCAAAATTACATAAAATTAATGTAGTTACCGGTTTAGTTGATCAAGCGGTTAGATTAGCTAATCCTGAATTTAGGGAAAAGAATTTAAACAAAGTTAAAGAAATCTTAGATAAAAATAATTATCCAAATAGTTTTTATGAAAAATAATAAAAAATAGAATTAACAAATTATATAATAGAGGAATTAAAATTAATAACAATAAATGTTATAGCGCTATTCCTTATAAAAAAGGTTTAAGCGAAAAATAAAAAAAGAATTTAATAAAAACAACATAAACATTACTTTCATTCCAAATTATAGTAACAGATCTCTTTTACTAATACTAAATCCAAAATAATTAAACAAAATCAAAGTAATGTAGTTTATAAAATAAACTGTAAAGACTGTGATGGTTGTTACATCGGTCAGACGAAACAATATTTAAAGAAAAGGTTGTATAGCCATAAGTATTCTTTAAATAATGATTTTGGTGCAATGACCGCTGTAACAAAACATTACAAAGATCTTGGGCATTACTTTGATTTTGAAAACACAATTATATTAAAAACAGAGAATAATTATAAAAAAGACTAATATATGAAATGATAAATATACAGAAAGACACTAAAACTATTAATTTCAGGACCGATATTCAAAATTTAAGTAATGTATATAGCAATTTGTTAAAATGACATTTGCATTTCTTAAGAAGGAAACCTTTGGCTAGGTTTTTGAATTTGGTTTTCCCTAGTCCTTGAACAGAATTGTTAAGGTTTCGACAAAGATTTTTTGATATAAGGTTTTACTTAATTTGCATGTATGTTTACACATTAATTTAGTTTTTATAATTTATATATATATATAAAAGTTGGTTATACATCCTCTATATCAAGAAATCCTAGTCACTAGTTATTTTGTTGATAGTCCCAAATAAAAACAAAAGTTTGTTTATATATTTATCTAGTTATATTTTCATTGACGAAGGTGTTCCGAAAACGTTTGTAAACGTTCTGAAAATATAACTATCGCTCAAACCAGCCTTGTTTTATTGACCTATTAGTGGTAGATCTCTATCATATAAGATTTGCTTTTATAACAATCTTTCAAACTTTTTGGAGCATGTAACCCTTATTTAATTCGTCCACCCATTTCTTTTCAAGGCGTTTATGTTTTTGCGATTTTTAGTTTGAAGACTTCCATTTAAATGTCTTAGCTGAAAATCGCCTTCGTCTGAAACTAGTTCTGAAATCATTTTCATATATTAAGGAATAAGGAGGTGAGCTTTTTAAATTTTCTTTGCAAAAATATTTCTAATAAATCGTACAGACCAGTTGCAACATTGAACTGCCACGGAAGTGTAAATGCTTCCCATTATCAGAATTCGAGTAAAACTACAGATTTCAATAGATTGATCATCTAATTAGATTAGGTTAATACTGGAAAGGAAATGCAAACAATAAAGGCAAAGAAGAGACAAATCGAAGAGAGGATTAATAAATAGCCTACCAAATGTCAGAGAAATATAAAATCGGGGGAAAGCATAGCAACAAACAAAATAATTTCTGTTTCCATGCTTGCTTTATGAACGAAGGGTTAAGCTAAAGTCTAAGGTTGATGGACAACAAAATTGATGAACGTAGAAATTAAAGGAGAATGTATAGAAACTGAAAATATTCCAAGCCAAATAAATAAAATTGATAACGAGGATGATCCGTGGTTAAAAGGAGTTTACTAACATCCAGAAAAGGAGAAATTGAGGAAGGAAACTTAGAAACTACAGTGAAACTTCCCATATCCGAACTTCCGTATCCAAAATTCGAAATATCCGAAAGAACTAACTAGTGAATTTTCTTTTTCCGATCGCTAACTTCTCTACCCAGCAACAGTATAAAGCTAAATTTCTGTCTAAGTTAATTTTTTTAGATATTGTAAATAACGTCCTCATTACTGTTGCTATATTTTTTGTCAATATTTAATTCTTTCGAATGATCTCAACCTGATATCTGAAATTCATGGCTTATCCGAAATGCACCCTTTATCCCGAAAATGGGATATTCTACTGTAATTATATTAAAAGCAACAGCTAACAAAGACGTGAAGTCGGAAATCAGGATGGTCATCGGATTTAATACACAAAAAGTGATTTACATAAAATTAGTTGGAATCTTAGCAGAAATTAAGGAAAGAAGCCTTAAAACTCAAAATCTTCGTAATAAAAATTAGCAAGGAAGAAAACCTGGATATTAAAGTGCAGAATTTATTGATACAATATTACTGGAGGCTTCGGCAAGATCAAAAAGGAAGGAACGCCTAGAATCTCAAAATATTTCAAGTAAAAACTGCCGAAAAATCGGGGATTGAAAAGCAAGATGAGGGTCATAACTAGAACTACAGAAAAGAAAATATCGAAATCATATGCTGATGAATAAACGAGGGCAAAGACCAAAATGATGAGAAGCCGAAAATCGATTCGAGCAAAGTCGATGCAGATGCTAACAATGTCCCGAAAGGAAAATATTTTGGAAGTTAAAGACATTTTTAACTAAAATTGACGAGCAAATGAAGCGGTTGACTGAACAGAACTGTGAATTTGAGAAGCCAAAATTCGTTTACACAAACATGATGATCCTGAACGTACATCCAAATATTAATTGAAGACAAGCCCTCAGCATAAAAATAACTGTGGATTTGAGACCCCAAAATCGACTCAGGTAGGAATGATACAGATGCTATCATGTCCAGAAAGGAAGAGTGCATAGAAATTGGAAATATTTGAAGCCAAAATTGACGAACAAAACGGATTGATGACCAATTTGAGTTATGGATTTGTGAAACTAAGATCCGTTCAAACAAACATGATTATCCTCCAAGTATAAACAAACAGAAATTGAAGAAATGGCCTAAAAACTAAAAATTCTGTGGTTTGCAGAAGCGAAAATTGATTGTGGTAGCATTGATATAGATGCTACCAAGGTGCAGAAAAAGGAGTGCTTCAAAATAGCCAATATGTATGTATGTTAGAAGCTTAAAAAATGATAATCTTGAAGTACATACAAACGGACTATGCATAAATGACTTAAAGGCTAAAAATGGTATGGTTTTAGACGCCAAAATCAATTGAGTTAGAATTGATATAAATGCTGGTAATATCCGAGAGCAGTGTCTATAAATTGGAAATATGGGAAGTCAAAGCTGGGGAATAAAAGGGGCTGACGACAAAGTTGAACAGTTGATTTGGGAAGCCTAAATCCGTTCACACAAACACGATGATCCTGAAAATGTATCAAAATAAAAATTGAAAAGCCAAAGCACAAAGAATGTTGTGGATTTTGGAAGCCAAGATCGATTCATACACGATCTGCGTCATAATACTAAAGAAGTGGAGCCCAGCATTAAGGGAGAAAGGGCTCAAGCAGAACAGAATTTGAACAATTACAGAATATCGAAGAAAATATGAAAGTGAAACTGATATCAGAACAGCCTGTTTAGATCAAAAGGCAAGCAGGCTTCAGAATTAAGTAAGTACACGATATATTGAACTAATCACGAAAATTATACGCCATCACAATACAACAAAATTAAAAAACGATGACTTGGTTGTTAAAAAACATGTTGGAAGCCCTTTCCGAACCTACCAAATTGGAACACGACTCGACAGGGTGCAAAAGAATAAAAGCACTGGTTTCCATTAATTGTTTAGTTTGGTTACGAGGGTTTACTATCCACTTAACTAAATTTAGTCGGTCCGCCTGTTTATTCAACGCCGTTCTACTAAGTTTCGCGACCCTCGACGAACTTTAAGGCGATCCCTTAGGGATAACAATATCTTCCTATGTGGATTCCTAATTTGAATAAATTGCAATCTAATTCTTGACATTTTCCCGAATGAGTGTTATTGAAGCATCATAAACGACGTGCACATTTTAAAGACTCTACAAAAGAATTTTATCACCCTAGTTAGAATTAGGGCCGGCTTCCACGTCTGACATTTATTAACTCAGTTACGAGGGTCAGACGTTATTAGGATACAACGGAATGCTATCTTCATCATTTAGGATGTTAATAAATTAAATAATTCAAAATTTATATAACGCAATAATTAAACTGACAATTATCCACTTTACTGAATTATTTTCGCATCTGCTTTTAAAGATGTAGCGCGCCTAAATCAGATTTTAAACACTTACACCCTTTTAATGCAATTAGTTGCAATGATACGTTTTCGCCTAACAAAGGGCGATAGCCGACATTAAAATCAACTTACACCAACTCCAGCATGTATTAAATGGAAAAGGCGATTATCGGAATAAAATATTACCCTGTAATATTAATTAATCCGAGGTCCGGGCGCTATGGGGTCGCTTCCGCGCGCACATAAACGGGTGGGATTTGCAAGTGGACGGTTTCAATTTTGTGAATAGAACAAGTGACCCCTTTTATTATAAATGGAGTTTTAACGTCGGCGTACCGAATTGATACCATCCGGTTAGTTTGTGTAGGGTGTGAAAGATGTGAGATAATATTGAGGGTAGGAAATTTGGGTTTGGAGAAAAATGATTGTAATTCTTGTTGGATAAACTCGTAAATCTTACGTAAAAATATCCATAAATTTGCGTGGGAATAGATGCCAATCGACGATAATCAAACCCAATTAAAAATACGAAAGATACGTTAGAAAAACCAACATTTCGAGCTTATCGAAAAAAATTCGTCCAGGAATGGAGTTATCTTTTGCGATCGGCGGCGGTGGCGCCCGTTATGTGATAAAAGGGAATGACACTAAGGGAAGCGGGGGTGAACGGTGACCGGCGAAAGCTCGAAGGGATGATACGACGGGGAGAGAAAATATGTCACCTGTGTTGGATAACAGGTGCGGTCTCTGGTCAGCGCTGATAAACAGCGGGTTTGTCCGCACGCTAGAATGCTTCTGTGAGTTAATTACTGGCGCTTTCAAGTCCTAGTGACCACAGACCGCAGGAAGGGATTATCCCGCCGGTTTACCGCCCCTCTTTGTCTGGTGCGCGCAGCAGGACGATCGCGTCCGTTTGGTACGCGCTCGTACGTCATGTGTGTGTATATGTTTGGAAAAATGCAGCCGGATCGGTTAAGCCTGATATAATTAAATTCGGTTGTTTTCCGAGATAAAATGTTTCGAGGACGTGATGAGTTTGTTGAAGAGCAGCCTTGTTTAGGAGCGGTTTTTAAATTGAAATTATGAGAGGAAGGTTTTTCATTCGTTCCAGAATTGTCGAAGCGCCAAGGTTCTAACAGGATATAACGGGGATTGGTATGAAGAAGTAATTCTCAAGATAGATGTCATCTCTTCTTTCCCCTTGTCTTAGATAATTTTTTCTTTCATTTCAGTCGATGAGAGCTTTTCCGAGTATTCCCCAATATTTGTGTTTCGACCCAGAACAGCATTCCCAAGTTTATAAAGGATGGTAGTGGTTTCTTATGTTACTGAATTTTTCGGGTTTATTGCATGACTTTTGGATAACTACTGCTCTCTACCAAGGTCTCAAAGTGAAGTACGAGGTCTTCATTCAAATAGACAGAATAAAACTGCATACGAATTGAGGTCACCACTACGTTTCGACTTTTTCCATATCTTAAACTTTTGCAATTTTGTACTCCAAACAGTTCATCTTTGTGATACTATAAGGTATAGGTGTACTATTTTTATTACACTTTTGGTGGAAGTATGAAACATTTAATCAGTCAGTCTCCGGTCGTCCTCCGCTTTTAATAAATTCTGGTAATCCCCAACATTCGTTCATTTCAAAATTAGATGGTTTACAGATATTGGAAGCTCGTCTTCCACTGGTTAGAATCACTCCATTTATTATCGAGGGTACATCAAAAACAACCCGAAATTGGAATAAATTCAGAAACTAGCAGTACTTATTGGAGCTACCCCGGGAAAGCATTGCATCATTGAATTTGTTTATTGTCGTGGAGTTTCTTGTGAAATAATTTTTGTGGAACTAGTTATAACGAAGGTTTGATAATAGAGTGGATGAGGTGTTATCATTAAGTAGTGTAAACCGGTCTTCGCCTCCACTTACATGCAAGACGCAACATTAAAATTGGGAGAAGTCCGGTTTACACTACTTAATAATAATACGTCATCCATTCTTTTATCAAACCTCAGTTATAACTATAACATTTTATTTACCTATGTGATATGAATAATCGAGGTTGAAACTGTTATGGGAAAGTGGAAAATTGAAGCTCGAAAATAATGCTCGTGCTAGTTCTTCCCTTTCATTTTATTTGGACTAGATAAGTTCTGTTCGAAATCCTCGTTATACATCTTCTGTAAATGTCGATTTTCAACTTTTCTTTCCTCTTTCCGGAGGGCTTCAATCATCACTTACTTAACAGGTAAGCATTGTTCTTCCTTTGTCATCTCCCTCTGATAAATCTAACTACAGCTATTATCCTAAGCCCTTTTCCAGTTTGAGTATTACTCTTTCTCCGTCTTAGATTTACACCTGCAATTTCGTGTTGGCGTTTTTTATTATTTTTAAAGGCCCGGGGAAAAGTATGTAACTTATGATCGAGGAAACGATCAGGAAAATCAAAATCGAAAATATTTCACCATTTATTTTTCTAAAAGAAATGCAAACGAACAAATAAAGAATCGAATCCGTGCTCATTCGCTATCTTGGCTATATGCGGGTCATTCAAAACGCAATTTAGACATCAATCGCAAATTAATTCTTAATACCATTGGGTTCTTGAGAAAATTTCCCATCAATCTCGACTCTTGAAATTGCCCTGAAAAGGTTTTGGAGTTCAACCACAAGTTGTAAAATACTTGCTATGGAGTTCAAAGAGAGAACTGAACGAAACTTGACAACTCTGACGATGTCCATTTGGGTAAGCGGGACATTTTTGTTATTTTGCAGAAATACGGTTCTTTCCCTAGTCAGTGTAGGAGGGAGTTGATTCGTTTCCAAAAGTCAAGCTTACACCACGGAGGACACCATTTGAATCATGGAGATGGGTGGAAGGAATTTCAAGGGCTGTCGCCGATTAATTGGAAATCATTTCGAACTATAAATTATAGCACTACCAGGAAGTTGGAACAAAATCTGCAAGAAATAACAAAATCAGCTTCTACCTAAGCTTCTACTTTATGCATCAGTTCGAGCAGGAAAATCTGATGTAACCTTGAACGATCTGGTTTGTCGATTTGCAAAATTTAATCAACTCTTTACAACTTCTAGAGGCCAGAATATTTCTTTCAGAACTTCTTTACAAAATAATCTGAAAATTGCGTCATCAATTTCTTGTTCAGAAACCACAATTTCGTTCAAAATACAAAGAATTGAAGCCACCTCTGCTTTAACACACAAGCGTGGCTTAGTGATGACTAAATTCGCGCCGAAATATAGTTTTCTAAAGATACAAGAGCATAGAAAATCGAGTTACAAACAACCAAGAACTTTATCTCCATTAGTTCTTACGTTGTGGCTACGTAACAACAGAACAAGACAATTAAAGTTATTCATTCTTTTTCTGAAATTCCAAAATAATAGGCGATCTGAAATCGCCTAATCCGTAGAAAGGACTTTGTACATAAGTAGCAGTTCGTCTCGCTTAGAAAAAAGTGAAATGTGTAAAGATCTTAAAGATGTGTTTTTTAAAATCTCGAAATCGTATTTAATGGGGTAGAATTTTTACCAATACATTCCAAAAGTATTCGCCACCGCTCTCTATTCCAAAACGTACTTTTAGGGAACACAGCTCATAAGATTCGTGTTGTCTAGAAAGCCAGCAGAAATGTTGGAACTGTACAAAGGTGATACTAAAAGAATACAAAGGTACGTGCTGTATCAGTTTAATGTTATTTCAACTGTTATTGCGCGTCACTTAGGGAGGTAGAACACATGACCAACTGAAAACCATCCCTGTCGGTAAAAAACTATAACGACGTCTTCAGAGGTGTATAGCATTTCAAAAGGAAATAAAATTGGCTTGAAGCTTAAGATACCAAAGAGGATATGCGTCCAGGATTTCAAATAAATAGAACGAATCGGGATCGTATCCACACTTACTCGTTTTGTATGAAGTACATTAGGGTGAAGCGAAATTTCTTTTTAATTTTAATTTTCCTGTAGTGTCAATTAATGACCCATAGATGTAGAAGTGTTCATGTAAAATTTCAACTTTCTAACTCATTATCTTAAGGTGGCGAATTGGGTTTGAAATTCGTTTTACACACATATAGATTTAACTGTTGCAAACACGTTCAAAATAAATGCCAACAAAGAAATACTTTACTATGTCTGAATATTGAGGTGAATACGATTTATATTCTTTTCGGTATCGATCCCAGATAATTGATATTGCAGGCTAATGAAACCACGATTAAACAAGGTTCGACTGCATTTATTAAATATTATAAGAAAATACTATGTTCACACGGAATATCAAATTTAGAAAGGAGCATTGTCTAAGAAAAATAATTATAACATTCTCTAAATTTTCAGGTGGAGAAATAACTTTTTACAAACTTCGTTCTTCGCGCGCCACTTTTAAATACAGTCGTGAAGCTTTGATATTTTGCATGAATTAAGCTTTCCTATAGGATCATCGATTTACAATACAGGAGATTAAAACAAACATTTTCTTTTCCCATTTTCACTCCACCCTAATGACCCTAGATTACTCTTACATTTTCCTTTCCAAAATCATTCGATAGGTAAATATAGTCTCTCTTTTGCATTTTATTAATCCTCTTACTCCATTAACCACACTTAAACCCACAAAAATGCACTGACTCGAACATATCGCTCTAAATTCACACAACACCAGAAAATATGAAGCATAAATTAGTAAGTACATTACTAACTTTCATGACCGTACAATCTCCTAGAATATACATACGAAAACTCGTAATACCGAATGAAATATGGATCTAAATAAATGTTTATGTACATGCGGCCCCAAATACATAGCCAATGGGGAAAACTGACGTACATACACATAGACGTACGTACTACATGCATAGGTATCTGGCAAAGGCGGTTTATCGTATCGACCCTGGCTGTCCACGAGGGAACGAAGGTATAATTTTAACCGTCGCGAATCCCTAACTCCTACCTCACTAGGTCACCGCTACCGAAATGCATCCAGCGCCGCTGCAAAATACGTCTCTACACCGTAAACACTCGGTTAAAGGATCTATCTCGATACAAAGGGAATTATGGCGTTCGAATCGCAAATGTACATTGACGAATCTCATTTCGTATAGTTGATGCTGTTATGTTCGCGATCTGAAAGTCAAATGGAAATATTACCTCTCCTGGAATGAAATCGAAAAAATGTTTTTTAAAGTGGAAATGGAAGGTTTTGGAAATGGAAACGCGCGGAACGTTAATAGCTGTTAATATATTTGGCGAATAGCATCTGCCGTTTCGGCGCCGCTTTATCTGAAATGTCGTGTGCGTGAGTTGGTTACATTAGAGGAGTTCGCGTTTTTGGGGCGCAGCGAGGAAATAAAACGATAGCAGATAAAATTGCAGACGTTTTATAGAGCTAAATGGGCGTATAATATACATTAATATGATGACGATGTGAAATTTGAATTTGGGTTATATAAATAATAAAATCTTTGGGTTTACATATCATTCGTCGTATCATTTAGTAATGGTGCTTACAAATGCCAAGCAAATGAAAAGTTTAAGCTACATGAATTCTTGTCTTCCATGATAACCTTGACGTCGAAGGCATTTGCGTTGGCGAAGGGAACTTTTCTGAAGTATGATAAGTATTATACGGAAACAGAATCAAATATTTTTTGGACAAATGGAAAGTATGTACGAAGGAATCTCTTCTTCCTATACTTTTAACAAACACTGCTGCTTTTTGACGTGGAAAGGATAAGTTTGAACCAGCCATAATGATACATAGAAGTGTAACAACTGATACTGTGGAAAATCGATTTACATTTTCTTTTTCCTTATCTTTAAAATGTTAAAACGTATTGTCTAAAACACACAATAATCAAAAGATCCCGATCAGAAGATCATCGTCCAGAGACGGCAGTTCCGTTCGAAATAAAAAATGGATTTATCAAAATTCCGAATTGGCTACCACGCCCTCCTTTGTGTGTCTTCTAACCAAATTTCTTACATGTTATCAATTGTAAATTGTTAATAAAAGATATAAAGTTTCCAACCAGAAATCATAAATTTAAATCTGTTCTTTCTATTGTTCTAACAGACGTCAGAACCGCAAGTTTGAACCAGCTAAAATGGTACATAACGCCTAATAGGGAGGAGAACCGATCTATAATATTTACTTTTTCTTATCTTCAAGATGTTGAGACGGTGTACCGAAGGACTCAAATACACATAATCCAGAAATTTTGATCGAAGATCATCGCCCAGAGGCGGCAGTTTTAACCAAAATGAAAAAATGCATTTCACAAAACACCACACTGACCACCAAGCCCTCGCTTTTGCGTCTTCTAACCAAATTTTTAACCTGTTATCAACTGGAACTTGTTGTGCAAGATACATCATTTTTAACCAGAAACCATAAATCAAAGTCTGTGCTTTCTATTCTCTAACAGACATTGCGATTTTCGACATAAGAACAGCAAGGTTGAACCAGCTAAAATGATACATTGAAGGACAACGCTTGTGGCGTGCAGCAGCGATTGACAGCATTTCCTCTTTTTTATCTTCAAGATGTTGACACGGTGTTATGCAAGAACTCAAGCGCAAATAATTCAAAATTTCAGATCAGAAGATTATCGTCCAGACACGGCGGTTCCGTCGTCTAGCCAAAGTTTGTACCTATTATTAACTACAAGATATAAAATTTCCAGCCAGAAATCATGAATCAGAATTTGTTTTCTTTATTTTTTTACACTGCTGTTTTTGACGTAAGAACGGCAAGTTTAAACCAGTTAAAGTCGTACATAGAATTGTAACGCGTAATACTGTGGTGAACCGACTGAAAATATTTTTTCCATTTTTCTTATCTTCAAGATGCTGACACGGTGTTATCGAAGAACTCAAACGTAAACAATCCAACAATTCAAATCAAAAGATTATTTTCCAGACACGACAACTCCATCCAAAATGAAAAACATGATTTACCAAAACTCCAAACTGGCTGCCACACCCTCCTTTTTCCATCGTCTAGCCAAACTGTTACGTGTTATCAAATGCAAGACATAAAATTTCTAGCCAGAAATCATGAATCAAAATTTGTTCTTTTTATTCTTTTAACAGATACTGCTGTTCTTGACATAAGAACGATAAATTTCAACCAGTTAAAGTGGTACATAAAATTGTAACGCGTGACAGTGTGGGGAACCGACTGAAAATATTTCCTTTTTCTTATCTTCAAGATGTTGACAGGGTATTATCGAAGAACTCAAACGCAAATAATCCAACAATTCGAATCAGAAGATTATCGTCCAGACACGGCAGCTCCATCCAAAACGAACAAAATTGATTTACCAAAACTGGCTATTATATCCCCATATTTGCGTCTTCTAACTAAATTTTTAAATTCTTATCATCTCCAAATTGCTACTGCAAAGTATAAACTTTCCAGATAGAGATCATAAATCAAAATCAATGAAGCTACCTAGCGCTACATGGCAGCACAAACACAAAAACTTTTTTTTAGAAATTGCGATCTGTCAAACGTCAGCTGTTAAAATTTCACCCAAATTCATCTATTAGTTTAGTTGTTGTAGTCGTTTGAAGTCAGCAACTTTTGTGTTTCTTGAAAAATGGAAAAAGTGAATTTCGTGCAGTGATTAAACACTATTATTTTAAAGGGAGAACGGCGAAAGAGACAAAAGAAAAGCTAGATAAACATTACGGTGAGTCTGCCCCGTCAGATTACATGGTAAAATATTGGATTGCTGAATTTAAACGCGGCCGAACAAGCACTGCAACAATACCATCAACAGGAAGGCCAAAAGAGGTGGTTACTGAAGAAAATATCAAGAAAATCCTCGATATCGTTATGAATGATCGCCGAGTCAAGTTACGTAAGATTGTTGAAATGGTAAACATATCATATGAACGTGTGTTCAACATTTTGCATGAACATTTGCATATGAAAAAGCTATCGGCAAGATGGCTGCCGCGTTTGTTGAGTGTCGAACAAAAACGAGTTCGACAGACCACTTCACAGCGGTGTTTGGACATGATAAAGCGTAATCCTGTTGATTTTTGGCGTCGATTAATAACTGTTGACGAAACGTGGGTCCACCACTACACACCTGAAACCAAAAATCAATCGAAACAATGGGTGGAAGCTGGTGGAAGTGCTCCGAAGAAGGCGAAGACAGTGAAATCGGCTGGCAAGGTTATGGCCACTGTATTTTGGGATGCACACGGAATATTGCTCATCGATTACCTTGAAAAAGGATCCACAATCACAGGAAAGTATTATCGTGCATTATTGGATCAATTGATTGACGCAATCAAGAAAAACGACCACATTTAAAGAAGAAAAAGTGCTCTTTCTTCAAGACAACGCACCGGTTCACACAGCATTAGATACGATGCTAAAATTACGATAAATACACTTCGAATTGGTTGATCATCCACCTTATAGTCCAGATTTAGCTCCTAGTGACTTTTTCCTGTTTCCAAACTTGAAAAAATGGCTCGCAGGAAAGAGATTCATCTCAAACGAAGAAGTGATTACTGAAACTAACGCGTATTTTGAGGGGTTCTCAAAATCGTATTATTCAGATGGTATAAAAAGTTGGAATATCGTCTTACTAAGTGTATTAAGCTAAAAGGAGACTATGTTGAGAAATAAATGGTTTTCGAAAAAAATGTTTTTTTCCTACTTAGGTAGCTTCAATATCAATCCGCCCTCGTAGATAGTCCTATTTTTGACGTACCAACAGCAAGTTTGAACCAGCTAAAATGGTATATAGAAGTGTAACGCTTGATTGTGTGGAAAACCGGTTTATAGTATTTATTGTGTTCGTATTTTCAAGATATTGGGATGATGTTATGTTATCGAAAAACTCAAACGCTAATCATCCAAAAATTCATATCATCATCCAGAGACGATAGTTTCATCTAAAATTTTAAAAAAATGGATTTATCAACTGCAAATTGTTACTGCAAGATACTAAATTTTCAACCAGAAATCATAAATTAACACAGCCAGCAGTTCAAGTCATTACTGTGTGTTGTTAGAGAAAATCTATTAACTATTCATTCAAAATGTCTGGTCTGAAAATTGTCAGGGGTGAAGTATAATACGAGTGTATGACAGTGGGTTTAGTCCTCCTGCTCCTGAGTTATGGAGTACTTAAAAGTATTACTACTAATTGATTTGATGGTCCTTACCAAAAACGAAAAAACACCATTATATTATGCTGTTATGTTTAAAATACGAATTCCAATTTCGCTGGAATTTCCAGTTTTCCGATCGGCAATTCGTGTAGGAACATCAAATTGTAAATTATCATGAGAGGCTCTCGGAATAGGATACGAGTGTTCGTATTTTCTTGTGAATTTAATCTAAACCTGCTTATCGCATATAAACTATGACCCAAAAGACTTTGAAACTAAATAGGGAGCTTTCGATGATAACTGCCATAAAAGAGAATTTTTCTAAACCCAAGCAGACTGGAAATGAACTAAAATGTGTTGTGACCATGCTAAAGAACTTGGTATGCCAATCACATGCTAATAAGTTCAATAGAAAATTTTGTGTGCTAAGAAATTCAAGTGGTAGCGACTACAAGATGTCCTGTGTAATCGAGTTAGTCCCACTCAATATCTTAGTATAAAATTAGGAATCCACGTTTAAAGAGGCTGAAACAGGCTATACTTTGTCTTCATCATTCAAGATTGTAAATAACTAGGTGTGCAGTAGGTGAAAGAACACAATCAACAAATCCATCTATTCAACGCGTGTTGTCTTCATGTCGTTATTTATTACTGTATAACGTTTATAGTTAAAATAATCAACTCGAAGAGCGATGATCTACCCACACTCGCTTTAATAAATTATTTTTGAAATATAACGACCACCAGAATCCCAACGGAATTTTTCGAGCTTTTCCATGTAATATGTACATAATATTTATCACACCTTTCGGGTAAAATTATGAGGGCGTTTCTCATATAATTCTCGACGTATTTAATTAACCCGAAAGGGCGCGCACCACGCACGGACACGCGTGCATATACACACGAATAAATCATTTTTTACCGCATCGGAACGCGTACGTCGGGTCGTTTCGGTGTCAAAAAAATTCGGAAAAATGTTTCGGGCGTCGCCATTGAAAATAATTGCGCCGATGCGATGTCGTCGGTCTCCTCGGCATAACTGTCAACTGCAATAACGAATTATTTTTTCTATCCCCGACGCCAAGTTTAGCGCAGCACGAACGAATAAACGAGCGGTTCCGTTCGATAAATTTTTTATTTTAAAAATTTCGATGAAATTCGCTATTGGAAAGCGGACGTTTGGAGTGAAATTCGGTTGGGGTCGGGATTCGTAATCGATGGATGAATTATTGGATTGCGTCGGTTTTAGGGAAATCTACTTAGTTTGAGTATTATGCTCCAATCGTTGATGATTCATTTGATGTAATTTTCGTAAAGATTACGTATTTCAATAAACCCTCTTGAAGCGCTATATCCTCATACGTTTGAATATATATTTTTCTTGAGAGAATTCCAGAGTAATTGGCAAAGAAACGAAATGCACGTCAATTTTCAGGGGTGCTCTTCACCCCTTCAATGGTTTTAACCGCAGAAACAGGAACCGGCTCCTTACATAGTCCTACCAGCTCTACATAATTACTCATCGAAATCGGCGTGTGTGGGTTGGAAACCTTTACTTATTAGTGAGTCTATTTTTGAAACATAAATAATCAAAAAAAAGTCAGTCATTTACTTACACCTTTCTTTAAAATATATATTAGGATTATCCTAATGACAACCGGAGAAATAGTATCAAAATGTCGCGATAAATTATTATTACACCCCCAAAATACCGTGGAAAATTCGATACAAAGTATTCTAAACACCTCAGCCTCATTCATTTCTCCCCACGTTGACGATTAATTACCTCTCCTACAATGAAACCTTAGGTAAAGTGACATAATAAACGAACTCGCTTCAACTTTAATAACTATGCGACTCATCCCACCATCGTGCAAACCTTTTACGTAAATGCAATTCACGCGATCCAAATTGAAAAGCCTCCGCCCCTATCGATCTATCCCATTCGAAACAACGTTCGAGCGGAGACAGATACGGCCGCGAAAATGATAAACCTATCCATCTTTACGTCCGTAATCGAACGACGAAAAGGGGACCGAAAAATAGTAAATTGAGGGCAAACCTATTTATTTATGCGTCCCCGCTATCGCCGCATTTAATCAATACGAACAATCGAAGCTTTCGGTCCCGTTTAACGGAAAATAATTGGACGCCGACGAGGACAACGGAACGCGACGGGGACACCGTTTAAAATTTTTGATTTATTATCAATTTTAACGGAAGCGAGAGCCGACCGCGATGTCTCCGTATCTATTGGATTCGAATCCAACGAATAGTTAATGTATTGGCTGAGGGATAAGGGTTTGTTGTTTGGGCGAGAAGCGTAAGGGGAACGGAATACCGAGCGGTGAAAAACGGGGAGAGAGGAATTAAAAAGTATAATTTATCGTCGTTTGCTTGATGGAAATGCGATTTTACGACGTTCGGTATATTTTTAGGGAAAATTGGAGGAAAATTGCTGCGGATGTTTTGGATGTATCGAACGACAACTCTATTCTACAGTGTGTTCGTTTAAATATTTGTAATAGTAATGATAATAATGATAAATAAAAAATATTTCCAATGGGAACTATATGTCTGAACGTCCGATATTGCAAATTGGCGCACACTTCTTGACCTAAATTTAAGAGTCTCGTGAAGTTGGCAACCGAAATTGTAAAAATATAATAATTCATTGAAGTTCCTGGTAACTATGAAATAGTTCTAGAGCACTTTGCAGAAAATTTTAAGAGTTCTGTAAAATTACCGAAAATAAAATTAGCAACCCTTTTCGGGAAAAACAGTGAGATTCGGACACATTTCTGCACCTCGACCATTCTGCGAAAACTTTTGCAAAAATGAGATTTTGCAAAAAATGACCACCGATAACATTGCAAAAATTCGTCAAATGGTTCTTAATTACCGGCGAATCAAAATAAGAGAAATAGCAAAGGATGCAGGCATATCAAAGGAGCGCGCTTATGACACTGAAAAATTGGACATTAAAAAAATTAATGGACATTGGGTACCACAGACGCCCACTTTGCTCGAATATATATTTGCAATGCTTTATTGGAGCGATTCAAGCGAATCGAAAAGCATTTATTGTATCGATGGAATTTGGATCCACAACTACACTTCTGAGACGAAGGAACGGTCGAAGCAGTGGGTTGCAAAGTGCGAATCTGCTCCAAAAAAGGCGAAGACAGTTTCACCGTCCGGGGAAAGTAATGGCGACTATTTTCCTGGGATAGTCACAGTATTGTGTTCGTCGACTATCTTGGAAGAGGACAAGCAATAACGTGGAAGTGCTACACGCCTCATTACGTGACTGAAGAGAGGAATTCCGAAAAACGGGCGCATTTGGGCATGAAACAAGTGTTGTTCCATCAAGGCAAGACCCTCACACATCGGTAGTCGCCATGGTCAAAATTCATGAACCTCAGTTCGAATTAATTGACCACCCGTCAGATGTAGCCCCTGGTGACTTTTCCTCTGTTTCCTAAGCTCAAAGTTTGGCTCGGGGAACAGATATTTTCTTCGAATGCGGATCATATCTTTTACTTGCAAGGTGTGGGGATAATTCTTTAGCTAATTCTAACCATGTATCAATTTATTCCAGTCCTTTCTACTTCTCTCTATTGTTCTTCTCTCATTCCATGTCGGTCCTCTTTTATCCAATATCTTGCTTATCACATTGTTCCAGGTCCCTTTGAGTCTTCCTCGCTTCATCTTTTCGTTGTTTTTGCTTCCCATATTTTTTAACATGTCCTTGACTGTCCATTCTCTCGAAGTGTCCCCACCAACTGAGTTGTCTCCTTTAGATAAATTCTAGAATGGATTCAACTTCGATGTCTTCCTAATTTGTGCGCTTCTTAATCGATCTCTTTTGTTCCTCCTGGAACTCCAGTCAAGTATTTCATTTCTGTGGTTTGTATCTTGCTTTTTTGTCTTTGTGACAATATCCTTGTCTCACATCCCTAAGTAATTGTTGGTCGGTAGTTCGCTTTGTATACGTTGATCTTTGTTTTCTTTGATATCTATTTTCTTCCTATAAAGTTGTTCATTGCGTAATTGAGTTTTGTGGTTCTTGATGCCCTTTTCTGTCTACTAGCACTGTCTACTTGAACTGATTTACTTGTTCTATTTTTGTATTCTCACTTACTTCTTCCTGTGCCAATACCATCACTTTTGTTTTCATCTTGTTTAGTTTCATTCCATAATTTAGCAGTTCTTCTTTCCATAATTTTAGGTTCTCCTGTACGTCATGCTTATTCTTAGCCACTATCATTACGTCATCTGCGAATGCGCATTTATAGAGTGATACTTGTTGCAGCTCTCTGTATCCTATATATATTATCTTTGTTTTTCCATTTCAGCTTTTGGCTATTTCATCCATGTATGTATTAAACAGGATGAGGCTTGGTCCAACACCTTGTCTTAATCCGCTGTATGTTCTAAATGTTTCAGATTTATAGTTTTTCCTAATTACCTAGTTGATAGTGTTTCTGTGGAGGCTTTTAATGGCTCCAATCAATTTATTGTCAACTCCTATTTCCTGTATTTGCCTGTAGGCCATTCCATAGTCTAGATCTTGTTACCTAGTCAAATGCCACGTCTTCACATCTATGAACGCTAGATAGATTTTTCCACCACGATATACCGTCTTCTCTGTTATCTGTTTCATTGTAAATATATGGTCTTGTATGCTTCTTTCTTTACGGAAGCCGCGTTGTGAATCAAACACCGATGTTTCTGCGTAATATTGCATTTTTTTATTTAGGATTTGTTCGTATATTTTAGCTCCTGTACTTAATAGGATGATTCCCCGGTAGTTATTACAGTCATTTTGGTCCCCTTTCTTAAATATTGGCAGTATCACCCCTATTTCCCAGTCTTTTGGCACCATTTTTTTCTTCTTTATAAATGCGGATCATACAATCCGTAAACGCATATTTTGCAAAACACGACGTCAACTACTATACCAACAGTTTTAGTTAGTGTCTTAGAATTTATAAACGAGGCTCTAGATGAACACAAAAGGCAGAGATGAATTTGTTTGATCTGAATGAAGCCTTTGATACAGTCGACCATGATATATTACTGGGAATGTTAGAAATTTCTGGGGCAAGAGAACAACCACTAGAATTAATTAAGTCCTATATATCGAACAGGGAACAAATCGTTGAATTGTTTGAAGGACGAAAGTCTCATCTAGGGTACACAGCACATGGTGTGCCTCAGAATTCAATCTTGGGTCCACTACAATTCATCATTTAATTAATGATCTGCCTAGTGCCGTTCTGCGAATTGAGAGGTGATTATTTGCCGATGATACCCCCTTGTCATGAAACTTAAAAATGGGCAGGAATTTACAGTACAATCCCCATGAAGCATTGGAAAAAGCGAAGACATGGTTATATTCCAATAAATTAGCACGGAATACAGACAAGGCCCAACAGCTGGTCGCTGAAACAAAATCTGAAGAACATTCCACGATCAAGTTTCTTGAACTAACTCTGGATCCTGCATTGAAATGGAAAGCTCATATAGATCAGCTGGCAAAGAGGCTGGCTTCAGAGATTTACGCTACTAAGCGAACTAAATTGATTCCACAGTCATATATCCTATGGGATTCTCTTTTTGGGGCACATCTAGCACGGTCGAAAGAATGTTCATCTTGCAGGATATAACTGCGAGGATACTTTGCAACTTGTTGAAAGTCCTGTAGGGGCCACCGGGGTTTCTGTCGAGACAGTGGTTTCTTTCTAGTTGAGAACTGTCCACTATCAAGTTAGAAGACTAGGTAACTTACTGGAGACATACCGAAATTCTATATATAATTTGCTCTTGTTTCCATAAGGGAATATAAAAGCAAGGGGGTAATATAACAGACAATTTGAATTCATCTTGTCCGTTTCGTTAAAACACTTGAATTAACTGCGCGTGAGCTACTTTCGTATTCTCACCATTCCGACGTAGGATGTAAAAGTATCATTAAAAATTCATTAGGTAAATAGATTAAAAACGAGGTCTTTCATTCTTTCTTCCGTCGTTCTTTGGTGTCTTCGCCGTTCATCATCAGTAACAATTTATAAACAATTACGCGTCGCTTTCGCGAACGCTGGATTTTACGCGAATTTACCTCTGAAACGATCCCCGCACGACCGTTTCTTTGTCTCCGTCTCGCTCGCATTACAATATTAATCGTCACTTTGTTGAACCGGTTTAAAGTATTCATAGAAATGCCCCCTTATGCAGGCGCCCTACGCGGAATTCTCGCGGCGAAAGCGAGATCCGTAGGTCGCCTCCTTAAATTCTTATACCTACGCGTTTCCATTTCGCCCGGCACCCAACCCCCGTCCGCTACACCTCGTTCTCGTTCTGGTCTCTTTCACGAATCCCTCTTCATGCATAGCGAAGCGGAAATAGGGGCGCTGTCGCGCCTATGTGTGCGAAAGGTAATGGCATCGCATCGTGTTCAACATTGACTTCGGAAACTGATCATATTCCTCATGCATACGAGAGGAGAGCTGCTGAAATTTCAGCGTCGCGTCGTTCACAGTCGGCGATACCGGTACTGTCGTCCGTCTCTTCCGTTTTCGTACGGTTTCTGTAGTCGCTACGAGACGAATGTGTTGGATTAAAATGCGCGGTTTTATTGTAGGAAATTCGCTTTTCCGTCCGTTCGGCGTCATGGGAATATTTTATTACCAACACGTTTACGACACTTTTTCCATGGCACCACCGTGTACACTCGCCGTAATTTTAAGATGAAGCGAGCAACGTTACTCTCAACTAGGGTTAGAACTTTAGTAATTTTGTCCCCTTTTGATGGAGAATAATCAATGCCACTCAAAAGGAGGAGGTATGTAATGAAAGAAAAAGGAATGACAATAAACGTTCACTACTATTTTGAAGTAAAGAACCATCTTTTGGAATTTTCGGTGTGTCTTCAGTAAATTACCTAATGCTGCAATTAAAAGGTGACCATTCTCGCCTAGAAATCAACTACTACCCGAACAGAAGTCCCGATGGTCATCAAATTCGCAAACCGTCATTTGCGATTTCAATTTCTTGGTCATCTTTACTGCCAAGCAGATGCCTCAGCTTACAAGATGTGTTACCTCGTTCTAGGGAGAGGAATATAGACATGCGAAAAGTGCACGTTCGAAATAATGAGGCTCTTGGAAAATCGCATCGTTTCCCTTACGTTGGTGAAAGTTTTCTGGAGGAATCAACTGAAGATCGAAGAACCTCGGTTTCAGTGAATCTACCATGGGTCTGATCTGGCTTAGAATTGTCTGGCGGCTGTTCTAGGGGGACTTGTCTTGCCAGTTACGGGACGTACATACCTTTATCTGATATTATTATTAAAGTTGTCTGGAATTGTCGGCGTAGATGTGTTATTGAATAGTCGTTTCAAGATTTATATTACTTATTACAATATCTGAAATTCATAAATGCCAACACCAAAAATTTAGAATTAGATTGATTAAAAGTTCATAATTAGTTAAACGATTTTGCCAATGTCCTTGTATGTTGTAGCAATATATGTATATACATACATACATAAGCCTGAATAGGTGATATATTTTTATATCAAATTGCGTTCACCTCATTTGGCTTAAATCGAAGGTAATCAATTTATAATCCAGACGTATGTAGATTATCGTCGTTTCACAAAATGATACGAAATGAAGTTAAAAGTATTCTGATTGCACAAAATTTCCTCCATATATTAATTTCGAAATTCTTTACTTAGCTGCAAAATACATTCAAAAATTCTGCGGGAATGAAGAAGGGTTGATTTTAAAAATACAATAAATCAATAAATTTCTCACGTCTAAATCAACATATACCTGTTTTGATATATATGCTTTTTGGAAGTTCTCTTACATTGCAAATACGTATTATACGAGTTGTTTCACAATAAATACATGAAAACACCACCGACGGATTTATGTAATCCTAATCCAATACTGGTAGTGTTTTTATTCGCATACTCTGTCGATTCAATCGCTATCGGCGAGGCTTTGTTTAGCTTTTATTTCTTCGAGATTTGTGGAATATGGCGTTTGTTGAGAATCTTTCAGTTCTTGTAACACTAATCAATTATCTATCATCTATTCTTCTTTTCCGTTCTATTTCGAATTTATTTTGTGAAATATGCACACACAATTTATAAATTTAGTTACTCAAGAAATGTAGTATATTCTACAGTAGATATAGTGTTTGTGGCACCATTAAAGCTTCTAGATAGAAAATTCAGATGTCCATATAATCGGATTTTCAAAGCAAAGAAATTAAATGGCAGGAAGTAAACAGAAATGTATGAAATATAGGAATAATTTTAAATCTTTAGTCCTACACATAACGATACGAGTAAGTAAGTAATACAATTTCCGAAGAGGTTAGCAGTATGAAGGATATGAAATTCAATCGATGCTGTGCTGCAGGAGCAAATTTTCTACAGTTTGGATAAATTTCTATTTTTTTTTTTTTTTTTGGTTTAATTGGTTTTCGTGTAATGTTCGTGTTGTTTGTGGTTAGTGAACTACGCATTTTTAAAAACGAGTGTTGCAGTAGGAAATCCCACTTCATCTCAGGGTATTGTTAACAGAATAAAAAACAAGCCGATTGAAATTAATAGGAAACTGTAAAGTGTACGGGATCAACGTGATGCGTGAAGGTGGAGTGCGTGGAGACAGTGGTGCATTATGTTTGAAGATGGCCGCACTAATGTGCGTGATGAAAAGCGAAGCAGCCGACCGAGCGTTGTAACTGATGAAGCGATGTCGAAAATGAGCGGTATGCAATCTCGAAGTTCTCGTATGAGTTTCCTCAATTTTCACGAAGTTTGTTGCATAGAATTGTAAGGAATGAGTTAGGCTACCATAAATTTAGTGTCAGATGGGTACCAGATGTATGTTGGTTAGGAGGTGTTCCATCATCCTCCGTATAGTCAAGATCTGGCTCTCATCCCGCCCCTTCCACGACGATGTCTCATGTGCTTCTAAGTTGTCGATCATTTCAACGAAGTAGATACCTCAATTTACCTGAAGCAGTTTGTTGGCCATCTTAATGATCTCCGAAGCAATTTTGTAGTATACAATAGAACTTTCGCAGAAATTCTCGCTGGTAATTCTTACCACAAGAAATCGTAGAGGTTTGGAACGCATTTTCCCATAAGTTGATGACAATTTTCTGGTGTAACTAAAGGGGTCGAAAATTCCCAGATTTGCAGAAATCTGTGAAATCCATCCCATCGATGGAGCTGGTCTTATCAAGCCTACAGTTTTGATGAGGTTCGAGAAAAGAAACGTGACAATTGACTAAAACATCGTAGCTGAAGAACGGCCTTAGAGTCATTTTGGGTCATAACCACTTTTCTTAGTGGTATGTCTATCATTGCATCACTATACTTGATTGATCAATTAACGAAGTATGAAAGATCGATATTCAAATTAGTCAGAGCAAAGAAAAACATTCTTTTCTGATAGTAAGAGCGACTGAGAGTAATTGAAGGCATTGGAATGAAAAGTGGATAAAAACCATTTTTGCCGATTTTAGGTTTTGACCAGTTGTCAACATACCAAAGACAGCCGCATCGTTTAAAATGGAAACTGTACAGATCCGCTCATTCCATCGACTAACAATATGTTAAATCCAAACCGTACACAACTAACAAGTGAGAGTGACAACTGACTAAATCCGGATATTTACAGCTGTGACTCTAAACGTTTGGTTGTCAGAAGTGTCAGAGGGGATGTCCTAAGCCTAAAAAATACATAATAATTTATTGTTTTGCGCTGTTAGGAATATTAGCGTTTTGTCTAATGTAGTTGGAGCAAAACAACGAAACCCGACATTGGATTGGATGATGGTGATGATACGATGATGTTGATCTGACTTATGAAGAGGATGAAGTTGATGATGAGCTAATTTTTAAGAGTAAAAAGAGGACAAGAAGTCCTGATCTGTGGCCTGGACAAGCTAAACGAAATTCAGGGGAATCTTATATCTCTAAGTCTGGAAAATTAATCCAAGCTCGTCAATACAGTGAATGTGAGTGCAGAAGTAAGTGTACAGGAAAATACACTGATCGGGCCAAGCAAAAGCTATTAAACGATTTTAAGTCACTAGCAAACAAAAATAACAGGATGCGTATTTAAACGGACTGATATCTCTTCACACTGTGGCAAGGTACGTGTATCAGATATTGCATTATATTATCACGTTGAAGGTAATTCATATTATACTTTTTCAGACGTCGAATCGATCTTATAAAAGAACGAAGGTTAGATAACGGTGAAGATGTGGAAGATGAAGCTGCTTTAATTCAGCAGTCAAAGAGAAACAGCGCGTTTCTTTACAAGGCAGCTAGCTTCTAGATAAATTACTTGTCTGTTTATGTACAGTTACTCTTTTTTAGATTCAAATTGATGGCAAAGAACATTTCATTTCATTTGTAAATCTGCATTTTGGTGTTTACATAAAAAAGAGGGTAGAGTCAACAAAAATGTTAAATTAAAGATTAGGAATAACATTCTTCCTACTGATAAAAGAGGAATATCAGCAGGGTCAAGAGTCCTGAAAAAATAGAACAAGTGGAAATTTCACATCAGCAGCTTTCTGATTCGAGTTTCCCATTATTGTAGAAAGCAATCTTGCAGCAAGTATCTTTCTTCAGATTTGAGTGTACGAAGATGCACCTGCTGTATTTAGAAAAGCATGAATCCGAGATTTATTCTAGAATGTTGCGTGGGGATACATCAGTAAAGTCTTGTATGAATTACGAATTTTATTTGAATACTTTTAATACTCAGTTCAATCTCCCTTACGGAAAACCTCACAGTGACACTATCGGTAAATGTGAGCAGTTCAAGGTTTAGATTCTGAAACGGATCTTGAAACTAAAGCAAATCTTAAAAGGGCACGTGCGGTGTATCAGGCGAACGGAGAAAAATCTACACAGATTTGAAAAGTACCACTGAAACTACACAACAAGATGATACCATTGAAGCGATTTGTTTGTACTATGAGCAGAACCTACCAGTTCCTGTATTGCCTCTTGGAGATATTTTCTACAAACGACAAATTTGGGTATTGAACCTGTGTTTTTACTCTTACAAGACAAGGATATCAAAAATGTTCATGTATGATGAGGCAATAGCGAAAAGTGGTGCTAATTAAACTACATCTTTCTTGAAATACTATATACATAGATCATTTTGTGAATCCTGAAGTGAAAACAATGTGTTGGACAAAACAAAAATACAGCAATTGCACAGTTTTCATCGCTGCTAGCGTTATCTGGTCGATTTACTACTATATATCATCGGTTTCCTGAAAGAGGCAATTCGTCTTTACCATGCGACCAAAATTTTGCGCAAGTAGAAAAACAAAGGAGGAAAGTTAGCTATTTGTATCTACCGGAAGAGTGGTATGCTTTGACAGACAAAATTTCAAAAAAATTTGAACTAGCGCGAGTCAGTGAAGACATGGTCAAAAACTTTCGCAACTTTGGTCAACAGTTTTCAGAAAGTCTGTAAGGAACAAGAATGGAAATTTTTTGATTCCGTAAGATAAAACATTCAAATATAGGGGCCATGAAATAACTGTGAGTGAAACTCATAATTTAGAGTCCCTAACAGAAACTGTTGTTGCATTAAAAGGAATCATACCACATCTATCAGATTGGTCACCAGGTCGATTATATAATGTATTAATATTATAATGAGCTGATTCCTATTAACCCGTTCAAATTGAAAAATATGCCGGAACTTTCCAGCCTTGTATCCATTACAGATCAAACAGACAATATTGAAGATGTCGAAGAAATTGAAGGCTCAGACTTGGATTAACATACGTGTTTTAAGTATATAGTTTATTAATTTCATGTAATGAAATCGTTTCGCCTTATTCTTTTGCTGGGTTTTAATTTAAAAAAAAAAACATTTCTAAATGTGCAAACTGATTTAAAACAACCACAAAAGCAAATGTGAATTAAAACACTATATATCCAACATTTGGAACAAAGAAAAAGGTCTTAAGATAATGTTCTTGTTACAATTGCATACTAGATCATCATAACTGCTAACTAAAATCAGCCACGACCACCAAATAATACTATTGTAATATTGCGTTTTTCTGATAAAAAACGGTGTTTCGTCTCTCCTGCAACATTAAGTTTAGGGTCTTTATCCACTTTTCATTCTGAGGTCTTCAATTATTTCCAAATTGCCGGTGAAACAGCTAATTTACGAAGGAGTGTCTTCTATTGTCACATCCGCAAGTTGGGTGTCTCTGGAAACCATCATCCACGAAATAGGTATAAGGAATATAGAGGACGACTAGATACTTATGCTTCCATAACATATCCTGAGGATTATGTCCAAGTGGAATCTACCTTCCTTCACAAGAGCTGCAAGAACTTTACAGATAGCGATACTAACCGGTTTCCCAGGATTCAACAACTGCGAAGAAAATATATCACAAGAGCAACCTAATTCGGTCGTATTTTGTTTTCCGCAGGGGCTAATGGTCGGGTTAAATTGTTTAATTAAGATTTCCGGAGCGCATAAGCAGCGGCAACAGTACGTTGCGTTGATACGGAATTATACTAATTGCCAGCGATATCCGCGACCATTAGAATTGATTTAGTGAGAGCGTGCAGGAGGAGAACCGCTACGAAAAGAAGAAGAACGAGAGAACCGCAAAGGGCGTCCCACCGCCCTAATTCTCCGAGAATTTCTCCTTGGATTCCGTAAATATTTGCCTAGGAATATTGAGCGGGAACAGGAAACATTTTCGTTCGTTAAGAGATACAACAATACCAACTCGAATATTATGTAAATCGCACGTTCGCGATCCGATAGGTCCAGTTTTCGAAATTTTCGCGCGAAATTAGCGCGGTCAAACGAGGGAGAAAGTACCAGGAGTCGCGAGGGAGCCGGCTTGTTTTGCGGTTGCGTATTTGTATTTGCCCGACGCGAGTAATGAATGAGTTACGAACTTTTGCTTCTAACGCTTTACGCCAACTCGGTCCGAGTTTTCGTTGACTAATGGCTTTATTGTGCGGATGTTGGCGTATTGATTGGCATTGTTGTTTTGATGAAAGCCAACCCGAATTCTGTTTACCGGATAATGTCGGCGTCGGGAAATTCTTTTGAACGGCGGGGCTTCGGATTTATTGACGCTTTGTGCTCCGCTGTAATGTATTGAAGCTTTAAGGCGAGAGCGGAAACGAAAATTCAATAATAAAGGAAATCGCGAAATAACGAGAAAAATCGGATTCGTGGTAGAGTCTTATATACGATTATAAAGCTAATTCCACAATAAAGAACTGTATACACTGTATAATAACTCTTCTTTTTCTTTAATTTTAATTAAATTTAAGGAAAGAGATAAAACGTCAACCAGATCAATACATCGGTAGTGTAAAAATATTCATATTATAATATACTATAAATAAATTGTCTTATTGTGAAACTGAATTGCCATTACCTTGGATATGCGGACGACTTAAAAATATTACTGTAGTAAACCCTCAGCTAAACTGTATTGAGTATCAAACTAGTTTGCCAATTCAGTAAAGTACATTTAAATATTAAAAAATGTTCACTTGTTACATACACTGGCAGTGCTAATCCAATACTTCATATTGTTGTATCTGAGCCTCTCGCCAAGAATCTTGAAATGAGGGACTTGGGGGTGCTTTTCGGTTCAATGCTAACTTTTTCTAAGCACATATCATCTATGTGTCTATCAGCCTCTAGAACTCTGAGATTTCTTATTAAGTGTGCTAGAAACTTCACTACTATAAGTGCAATTTTAGCTCTATACTATGCACTTGTTCGTTGTAAATTGCAATATGCTTCAATACTGTGGTATTCTTGTTATCTTTATCAACCCCTCTTGATTGAGCGCATACTCCTAGGATGGATTATTGAATTGAGTCCTTAGCCAGCTTCATCCAATACTAATGGCTACTGTGGGGAAGAAGGCGGCTTCACATTTGTCCTTGCTTAATGAGTGTTGGTGGTTATTGCACTATTGACGATAATTGTATTAGGTGGTTACTTGATATAAACTCTTAGCGTATTAACCATCGTGGGTTGAGTAACTGGAGTAATAGCTTCATTATTGAGCTGTCGTTGTTGTGACTGTGGTAGTAACTGTTGCAATTTTAACATAAAAGTTCAAATCTCTGGCCTTTCCGCCAAAGAAAATGGCAAGGCTCTGGTTCAAGTTAAAGACCATTTCAGTTGTAATCCTTATCCTCAAATTTGCGCCTCTACCTTACTTCTGGTAGTAGTACTAAATGATTTATATCTGGCTAATAGGCTTCAACAGGGTAATAAACAATTGAATTCCTTCATGGCTAAGCGTTCAGAAGGAAGTTACCTCCAAGTTTAGATAATTTTGTTCCACAAATTCATGATTTTAAAACGATCGGTGCTACCTACCTGCATGAGTGTGCATAAACCTTAGCCAGTTTTTTCGTTAGTTCCTTTTGGTGTATTCCTGGAGATGAAGATTGAACTGCTTTTGCTAAACATATGTATACCTAAAAGGGAACTCATAGATTATGATTTCCATTCCATTCCCGTTTATCTTACACATTTTACGGTCTCAGCTATGATTTCTTTCCTTGCTGCTTTTATCAACAATCTATCTTTTCCATCTTCCTAGTCCAATTTCTTGCCAAATTCAGCGACTTTTCTTCATTCAAAAGTTGCTGATTCAACTACTTATTAAATTTTCCTATTTGACTCCATCCCATACACATATCCTAACAACCACAAATTTTACTGTTATGGCATTTGCCTTCTATTCTTATATATTGCATATTCCCATTGTTTTTCGTATTTCATCTTATCTGGTAACGATTTCCCCTCATACCTTTCCTTAAAATGGACATAATCCTCTTCTTCAAGTTTATGATAATTTTTTATTTTAAATATTTATTCAAACTCGGCGAAAGTCAGCAAGTCAAATCGATTAATCTTCACATTAAATAAGAGACAATTTTCTGAATAATATTTATCCCAAACTTCCGAGCATATTTCTTAAAATTTGTCATCATAATCCTAAACACAATAAATCAAATTCAATTACTATCGTAAGAAAGGCGGCAATACTGCCGAAAATACAATTTCGTGACCCCTTATTCGCGACTTGACGTAATTTATTTCCATTAATTTCACCTCGAAGAGCATCGCTTAACGTTATTATGCAAATTGCATAATGATATGTTGTTGTTGTTGTTGCTGCTGCTACCGCCGCCGTGTACGTGTACCGCTATAACGTCGTCGCGCAGATAATAAAAGAAGTTTCTCCGGAGTTTATCAAATTTTTGCCCCGCGAGTTTTCGTAATACGACGACGAAAGAACCGGGCAAAAAATAGGGGGTGAATAAATTTTTGGATAATGAAGATGGATGATTCGAGGCAGTCTTTTATAACCGTTCGTTCATAGCTCTAATGTATTCTCGTGTATTAAGTTGACTGAATGGATTAGCCAACAAAAGTGAAGCTTTATAAAAGGGAAAAGATACGTTAGGAAAGGAAAATTACAAGTTAGCTTTCTTTGTGCTAGTATTAAGAAGAAATGTCTCCTGGTTTTTTTAAGCAAAAATGCGTTTAAGGAGTTTAATGACAAATTTATGAATTAACTTTGTGTTGATCGATGCGATTTGTTCAGAGAACAATGCAGGAGATGATGTGCTATCGGCTAGGTTACTAAAGATTATTGATAGGGACCAATACTACGCCCCAACGATCTACTATTTTCATCGTTTAGCAGCGTTCCTAGTTAAAACAGCAAACTCAACTTTTATGTTTCTGCCCATTTCATGGGAAACAACCCCAAGGCATTTGAGACGAGTTCTTCAGCTCTCCCGATAAATGCTGGATTTTTTACCGACTCTTCGTTGCAATGACCTCCTCGTTTCAGTTTGTAAACGACCAACACGAATTTGATTTAATTTTTCTTGGGATATTCAGATATTTATGCACTCTTATTGTAAACATCTGGCTTGCCTCAACGTCAACAAAACTGTACCATAGAAGTTAAATTTAGATTGGCGGTGGATCCTAGTTATAACACCAATTCAAGAACGCGGACTGAAACAGAGAATTATCCTTTCCATATATAGTTATACTGCTTTATATTGGATTGGAGGATAAGTCCCAGCCGTATTATTAATTGTTTGTTTTTCCAGATATTATTTTGTCGTAAGTTCGAAGGAAATATACCATTTTGAAGGGGTTTGTCTGGTCTACAAGCGTGTATTAACATATTGTTTTTCATAACTATGTGGTATTAAAGGAGGATGGCCGTACAACAAGTCGGGAATTGGCCAATGCAATGAACTACGACAAAAAGACAATTTTGAACCTCCTGCACTCAATGGGATTTGAAGAAAGACCCGGAGATTGGGTGCCACACGAGCTTACCGAAAAAAAGAAACATGGAAAACCGCCTCCAAATTGCGGCCCAACAACATGCGGCCATAAGCAACGATTTTCTGTATAGAACCGTCACAGGAGATGAAAAATGGTGCCTCTGCGTTAACACGAAGCAAGGGAAGGAATAGGTTCCAGGAGATACGTCAAATCAAGGGTGGAGCAAGATCTCCATTCCAAAAATACTATAATTTGCGTTATGTTTTGGTTTGGGAGGGTCTACTCCACTGGGAAATGCTGGAGAACAAGAAGACGGTAGAGAAAAACCTCTATGTAGCCCATCTTCACCGAGTAAACGAGGTCATCAACTGAAAAGATCCCATCGACAAGGCTAAGTCATCTTGTTCCACGAAAACGAGCGATCTGGCACCGCAAAGATCGTCAAGAGCACCCTCCAACAGTTCAACTGCGGGCTTCTGCAGCACGCACCGTACTCCCAAGGCGACGAGGGGCCTACAAAACTGGCTCAAGCACTTCTTCGAGTCCTGACCAAGCAATTTTTGGCGAAACAGCATCAACAAATTGGTCGAGAGTGGAAAACAGACCCCACACAAATGCACTAATAAGGTTAAAACTATATATAACCCCTGTCAAATATAAGAAACAGTGTTTCCAATATAAGTTTCTACTGCCTGCTATACTTCTGAAAAAAAGAGTCAACTCGCAATGCATTTCTATGATTTTAGAAGTGATTGGGCCCCACAGCATATGGGTCATCATTTTTTGTCTATCTCTGACCAAACCTCATTCAAACCTGGAATTTATCGCTAGTTTACGAAACCCAAATTTGCTTGTAGTAGTAATGAATTTCGTGAAGGTCGAGCATTAACTAGCGTTGTTTCCAAAAAAGAAGAAATTATACATATATCAGTTCTGTGCATAAGACTCTTTGTATTGAAAAAATAGATATAAAAAATTTTAGTTCAGCGTTTAAACGTTACAAGTAGTACGTGTGCCCAATGAGTTCCAGATCATTTCACCGAAGGTATATTTATTCGTCTGATCCCGAAACGTAGTAACAATCAAGTGTTTGCAAATCACAATATTAATCAAACCCGCTAAAGGTGTCAGCAAAATGATGGTAACAATTGTATTAATTTGAGAGAAAGTTACTTTTTAGATCTGAATCACTAGCTTCGCCAAAATATTTCAAGAAAATAGGAATACGAATGACGAATAGGAATGCGCTCCAAAAGACAAACACCTTTTTTCCATTTTCTGTAAAATCGACGACCTGGTGATACATGACGACGGACTTTGACTACAGACCTCAAAACGGATTACCCGATAAAGTTTTTAATTTCGTTACTGCACAATGCTCGCCGTCACACGCTGCGAACTTTCGCGCACAGCACAGATATCGCGCGATGACGCTAAAAAGGGGATCATTGCAAAAGGAAATTGCTGCGCCCGGCGATCTTTCCTCTTTCCCCCGTCACCCCATCCGCTTTTCGCTACCGTTTTTGTTTCCCCGGCCGTTTGTGTCAGCGTCGCCCTCAAGTTTACCAGCCAAACGTCGTCTTCTATCTGCGTTTGCGGCTTCGATCTGGACGACGACGTTTTAATATAAAAAGGCGAGCGCGTCCGTCCCCTTTCATACGAGACCGTTTTAATCGAGACGCGCTCTCATGAAAGACGTTTTTAATTCCGTTTTTAATTACCTTCTTTTTACTTCAAGTGGGAGCTGATCCGGAACTCTTCTTAATTTCGAAATCGTTTTGATGTTTTGCTTGTACGTATCGCGATTAACTTTTTATAAATGTGATCATGTTGGAGCGTTTCAACAAATATTCTAACGTCTAACGTACATATGTACATACATACACAATTACACGGGTATAAGTTATCTTAATCGAGCCAGAAAGAATTTATTGCAACCCTGAAATTGTTCATTAATTTTGGAGCACATTAATCCAGAATCATCCATTAAACTCGATCACTGAATCTAACAAAGATGGAGATTCAGGCCGTGCTAACCCAATGGAAACGGCGTAGGTTAAAGTTCGAGAAATTAGTAACAAGGCGCCACTCTCCAATTAAAGAACTGGATCACATCTAAGTGTCTGGAGTCAGAGAAACCCTTCGGCTTCTTTCGTAAGTGAGATTATCCGAACCGTCTACGTTCTGGATCTCTGGATCCTAACCCTGCCACCAGCAACATAAAAGAAATTCAAAAAATGAATTGAGGCGAGAGAATGACGTTTAACACCACTCTATTTGTCACTTGGGGTGTATCGATTAAGTTAAATTCGAGTCAAAAATATAAAATCAAATAAGAGCGAGACTTAGCGTGACGTATTTCCTGTTGTCAAACTTCGTACGGCGTGGCAATCGGTATCGGGACGGAAACTGTCCAATATGGCGGGTATTCCCGCGCTTGATGGAAAAGATGTCGGGAAACTAGCTTCTAGATACTATGATAGTTCTCAGATGTCCCCAAAAATAAATCTTAGCTCTCTCTATTCCTATATATTAGTTTATAGTAGCTTACACCAGTTATCCTAGCCTACATTAGTTTATACTAGCTCACTCCAATCGAGGGAAAAACAATTGTACAACGTGGACGTTTATTTCGAACAGCAAAATTTGGTAAGCATACTCCCAAATTTACACAACGATACCGAATTTTCGTATGTATCCTCGACAACGAGAGTTAAATACGAAAACGGAATAACTTATTCACCGAAACCGACCTGTTAAAGAGTACTAACGTCAATGAATCTCCTTGCCGTACGCGCTTTCCAATTTCAAATTTATTCGATTTTCTATTGTTTACTCTCTCCATACCTTGCGTATTTTTTAAAGTTATTTTAACCATCCTTATTCATTGTATAATACAATTCGCTATAAAATTCTTCTTTGGTATCCAGATCTTTCTCCACTGAGGGTGCATCAAAATTCAGACAACTTATTTTTAGTATTGACCCTTTATTTTTAGTAAACATATTCTTTCTAAAATTGCATTCAAATTTACTACTAATGATTTTATTCTTTTATTTATCATGAATTCTGTTCCTAATATTTTATTACTACCCCTACCCCCTATTGAGAAAAATATAGTTTCCGACCTCCATAACCATTTCTTCTCTCTGTTCTGTCAAACTCAAACTACTTCATTTCTTTTACAATGCGTTTTAATTGTTGTTCCTCGTATGTTCCCCTTACATTCTACGATCCTATTTTCATCCGCTTCCCTATATTCTTTTCTTTCCGTTTGTTTTTAATTTTCACAATCTTGTTCTTTGCCGATTTCGGTTTCCTAGGACCAGTTTGTATGTTTGTGTTTAAGTTTTTGGAATCTCCATAGTTCTATTCAATACTTTTGTCTCTTTAATCCAAATACCCCAATTAATACAGGTAAATTTTCTTAGAGGTACTTCCAGAAGAATATTACTGGCTCAAATATGTTATTAACTTACATTGTAATATTGATTGTGAGATACTTGTAGATGTTTCTGTCCTCATAAATGATTGCAATAAGCCTGTTATATCATTTTTCTGTAAAAACTATGAGCGATAGTGCTTAATTTTGCTAAAGTAAAATCGAAATTGCATTGTACGTACTAGTAGTAGAGCTACCGATTAAATCTGGGAACTTTTGTCCAAAGTCTGAAGCGGCTTAGCGTTAACTCAACGTCAGTTCTCACTATCAAGAAATTTCTACCGAATTTAGGACAAAATAACTCACGTAGATTCGTAAAATATCGATCAGCACGAACAAAGTAAGTGCTACCTGGTAGCCCCGGTAACATTTCATCGCGCGCATAATAAAAATTCACAAATATCCGGGCGAGCGCCCTCCATCCTGAAATGGCGACACGCGATATCGCATGCGACGTGCCCGCTACGGGCGAACTTAATTCCGGGGACCCCGGCGCGGTGCGTCAGTCCAGGATCATTATATTATTTCACGAAATTAAGGTTGACAAACAACCATCTATCCTAACCTTCATTATTCATAATGCGCCGGGTGTATCGAAGCGATAAAATCCGTTTTATCCCCGGTCCGAAATCGACGAATCGTAGAGCGAGAAGGACGAGAAAGCGAGTTTTTGAATGGAGATCTTCTCGTCCGTCGGTCGGAAATTTATCTTGGTTTATGACGTTCGGGCATGAACTCGGGCGTCGAACGTTTTTCTCGAGATATATTCGTAGATTGAACGTTTTCCGTAGCGGCTTCAATGGATCTCTTGACGTAGATATGCGACCATCAATTCTATTGTGAACGAGCTTGCCGTTGAAAATATCGAACGTACCTTTTTCTTACCTATTACCTTTATTATTTTATTATATCCATTATTCTCTTCGACAGATTTAGATGGAAATAATAATAAAGGAGAAAGGAATACCCTATTGAACTCGTGGTGGAACATACTTTAGATGTTAGATAATAATAATATTAATATTTTAGGAAAAATAAATTTAAAAAATAAAGAATACACTATCGTTTCAATATTCTAACAATACAAACTGGAAATTCAACTCAACTCCTACCGATTCGTTAATGCCAACTTTTTCCTTAGACAAACTACAGCACAAATTGGAAATTATTTCAACAACACTTTTTCTCCATTTCCAGTTTCGTTCTTTTTCTCTGCTGCAGCAGGAGTTACAAAACTCCAGAAAACCTCGTTCCAGCAACTGCATTCGAACCGATAAAGCTTGGCTTATGATATGAAATCGCCGACGCAGTGGTTGGAGCCCTCTAAACAAACCTTCGGACACAGAAGAGACGTAAAGCAGAGGGAAGGAGGAAGTCCTAGTGAGTTGGGGAAAGCCCCCTAAAAACTTTAGCCTTAATAAAACGGAAAAAACAAAGGCGAACTCCGCAAACGCGAAATCGATCCGAGGCGGCGGGGAATTAAATTTCAGGTTGCGCGAGAATCAGAAATTAAGCGGAAATGTATACGCGCGTTACGCCTGCTGTGTATGCAGGGGAGACAGAATAGGGGAAGGGCACCGGAGAAGGCGTAGACTTCGACTGCGTTTCCATTAATTAAATTTCAACCTCGCGCCCTCCTATTCTCGGCGGCTCTATACGAAATTGTTAGTTAGTTAGAATATAGCGCTAAATGCGAATAAAGCTAACTGTGCATTGAAGTTAAATTATGAAAATCGACAAACAGAAAGTTTCAATTTCTTTTTGTTGGAAAGAAATAGAAACTCTTCGAAATTCTCGAAGCTGTTATGCTTTTCATCCGTCAGCGGTTCTTAAATCCTTAAAATTTATAGCCACTTTAATGCATAACGAATCATTAAGATTGGGTTTCTCGCAACTAAAGCATCCAGATTAGTTACAAGATTATATGAGGTAAAAGTAAGGCAATGAGTGTGAAAGAAGAACAAACTGAGTAAATAAAAGTTTAGTTTTGGGACTTCGATATACACTCGGCGTTGGTCGTAAAATCAAGCATACACGTCCTATCCAAATATCCACTTGCATATCAGATTGGCCTAATTTTACTAGCGTTTACATTTCTCTATCTAAACAGTAAATATACGCCTTTATTTTGCTCGATGGCCACGCCGAAACAATTTCCGAAACTTCAAAAATTCCTTCCTTTTTTCCTGTCATAGGAAGAAAATATTTTCCCCTATAAATTTTGTTTTATTTGTTATGAATTTGCTTCTGTTTTAATTTGGCGCTACTTCATACACAACTTCTGCGTCAAATTCATTTATAGGATTATATGAGGTAAAAGTAAGTCAATGAATGTAAAACAAGAAAACAAAAAATTGACACCGCCTATTTTACCTAAACGCTAACATTCCACCCAGTGATCGCCTCGTAGTACGGTCGTTGGATGAATCGATTTGAGATTAGACTCCCTAATTGATTGAAACCTAATATCCACTTGACCGTGCTACACATATTGACCGAAATTTACTAGCATTTACATTTTTCTGTCTAAACAGTAAACTGTCAAGTTATTTAACTGTTTGTTCAGGTAAATTATTCAGAATGATATTTAAAGAAAAGAAATATAACGGTGGAAGCTGAGAATAGCTAAAGATAATCACGATTTAATGTGGCCACCACATTAAATCGTGATAAAGCACTGGCCCATCAAAATTTTCGACAAATCAAAAGTGTATTAGTTCAAAATAAGTTTGGAGGAAAGGAATGTGATACGCTTTGTATTCCATGTGTACAGGGAAAAAATCATAGAGAACCTAATGCTGTCAGTACATCTAGGTCAAAGGAAATTGGTGCAATAATTCATATATTTCTTTTAAAAGATGATTATTCAAACTTTAAAATTCCATATTTTCTAAAATATAAGCATGAAGTACATGAAAAGTCCAAATGATTCTTAATGCATGTAAAGATAGACTGGTAAATGAGTAAAAGTATTAAGAAGTAATAATGATAAGGAATTTCTAAGTAACACACTTACTAAAACAGTACGGAATACATCAGTTAACAGTTACATACATACCCCAACAAAATGGAAGAGCTAACAAGGAATTTCGAACAATTATAGAAGCCGCAAGAGCAATGTTAGCAGAAAAAGCTTGAGAAAATGTTTTGGGCTGAAGCAGCTGCTGTACGCCTGTTAAATCGTATTGGTTCAGGTCCAATTGATCACAAAGGTACATATTTAGTATAACAAAAGCTTTTGATATAGGTTCAGGTGATTGCAAGGGCTGTAGGGTAATTTTTATTAAGTTCATTGAAAGGTATATTTGGGAAATGAAACATGGGCACACATACCAAAGGGGAAGCTACAAAAACTAGACATAAAAAATAGAAATGCGATATTTGTTTGATATTGAGAAAATAAAGAAGGCTACAGGCTGTTTTTCCCTGATAGAGATGTGGTTACCATAGAAAAAGAAATTCTATTTACGCCTGAGTTAATAAAGAAAAATGTAAGTGGCAATATAATGGAGACATCTATAATGTTGGAAAACTCAAGTGTGTTGTATTCCCACGGAAGAATGCGAGTCTAAACGTTGCGTACTAATAGCACACGTCAAAAATGAATTGATACCTAAACACATAGGCATGTCGTAAATTATGTACTTAAAAGGATAACATAAGCTGACCTGGAACTAAGGATGACATGTATCGTAGAGTTCAACCAATAGTCCCTAATAAATGGTTGTGTTCTTTTTTGTGCAAAGGTGTTATAAAACGAAATAACTTTCTTTTATAATAATTATTAGTCTTTATTTATCGCCCTATACAGAAAACACGCAAGATGGGCAGGAAATATCAGGAGCAGCATCTTCAAGGAAAAATGAAAATCAAGAACAAGTATTTCAGTTACCAACGGAAAATGTTAAAGCAGTTGATAAGTCACCACCAAGACAGAAATTGTGACAGCCAAAGCGATTTGATGATTCGCTCTAAGCTACTTGAGTGTCGTCGTGGACGATCCTACAACTTATGAAGAAGCAATGACCAAAGTCTAGAAGTTCCTTGAATTTGGGATTAAAAACGGGGCATCTATGAAATGAAACATGCGCGTCCTATCGTAATATCCACTTGATCTTGCTAGATATGGGACGAATTTTACTAGCGTTTACATACCTACTATTATGACATCTAAATAATAAATATAGGTAATTTCAGCGGTAATCAAATTGCTTGTTGTGCTGTTCCTTCCTTTGTAGATCGATTTCGGCCTTCCTATGGTAGTAGGAAAATATTTTCTCTTACAAATTTTGTTTTACGTTGTTACAATTATCTTCTGTTTTAATTTGTTGTGAAGAATCCTGATTTTCCCTAAAACTTACGCATCAAATTATAATAGAAGCAAAGTCATAGAAAACAGAAGAAACCTTGTAAGAGGAAATACCACAGTGAAGCCGAAACGAATTTTCAGAAAGTTTCAGAAGGAAATTATTTTGACATGCATATCGAGCAAAATATTCAAGAAAAGGCGTACAAAATCGTACCTTTA
Organism: Chrysina gloriosa; assembly: GCA_038088585.1. Taxonomy (NCBI): domain Eukaryota; kingdom Metazoa; phylum Arthropoda; class Insecta; order Coleoptera; family Scarabaeidae; genus Chrysina; species Chrysina gloriosa. The sequence goes on along the minus strand of CM076093.1, from coordinate 18,315,951 downwards.
TCAGCTTTATATCGGTGTACTTAAAGTTAAAATTATACTTAATATCGATTAGAAATTTCTCCTCTTACACTCTATTGTTGCATACAAGGAAAATATGAACAGATTTTAGAACACTCCAGGTTAATTTGGGGCATGTTAATCTGATAAAACAATTATCTTGACTTCGTGCTGTATGATATAGATTGATACTTTTGGAAATAACGCTACTATACACTTCCATGTGTCCGCTCACAGCAAGACAAAGGTTTCAATCAAAAGAATATTGTGGAAATCCTCGATTTTACAATCTAGTCAAATAAATTGGGTAAACAAGCTTCCGCACATAAATTCCACCCAGCTTACTGTATTTTCTACATTATTTCCTCGAGAATCAATAAACGAGTTCCCACTCCCTCAAAAAATAATATATATATTTCGGGCAAACAACAATATCGCGAAGGAATCGATACATTTCTTCGGGCGCTTCTCGTTTCGCCCAAGATTTATCATCCATGTAAAAACTTTTATAGAGTTTTCTGCGTTTTGGATATCAAATGCGAAACAATGCACAAACGTCGAAAACAACTGCGTGTCGAAACTAGTACCGGTAACTTGATTACTTCTTTCCGTGTTTCCTGAGGCGCGTAACGTTTCGTCGTGGTTGCCATGGCGACGATTTCCTTTCGGTAACTACACGAGTTCTCCGATTTCACCGGGGGACGGTGGTTTTTGGGGGTGAAATATTTCGCCTGTGAGGCTTCAGCCGAGCGAATTTCACTCGCCCTTAACTCCTATCCCCCGATTACTCAAGCCGATAATTACACTACGACCCGCGATTGTGTCCGATAGACATGTTGTATTACGCATATTTAGTTATTTTTAGGAACACGTTCGAGGAGAAACGTCTAAGATATTCCGGCCATTTGTTTTGAGAAATATGTAAATTTAATTAGAGCACTTCGCGTTCTTCCGTTTTATCTCTTTAGCTACTACAACGGCTGAATGACAAACCGAACTATTTCCACGTTTTCGCCGGCCTTTGTTGTTCGCTAGTCGCCAGGTAATTGGCGAATACCTAAGAGGTTTAAATATAACGGAGATCGAAGGAATTCGTGAAATTGTTTCGAAATTCTAAAGCGGCGAAGGTAGTCGGAATGCTTTGTAAATACTCGCTACTATAAAAGTGGAAGCACCGACCCACGTATATGTACGTATGTATACATACGTATACATGCTCAAACTTGAAAAGGAGAAAGCAAACATGTTTCTATTTATGAAAGAAAAACGAGAAGAAGCGATATATATAGAAGGAAGTTTCATCTTTCCTGCTACCAAGAATTCTTTTTAACGGTGATGAAAATGGCTGCGAAAGCCTAGAGACCAATTGAAATATGAATTAGTTAACTGGTATAAACTGAACATTTTCCGGGGTAAAGTCGAATTTGGAGCATCGGTAGGAAAGGATTTGGTTCCAGAATTTTTATCTTCATTAGATTTCCACTTTTAACTAATAAAAGTACAAATAATTTAGAACCACTTTTACAGCTGAGGAGTTCCTCCCATGCTCGTGATTCATTTCAATTTTCACTTCAGCTTTCGTAACGAACAAAATTTGATACGTATACAGCATCTACGTATGCGTGTCTTCTTACACATTTAATTTTGTCCGCACTTCATGAAACGATCCGAGTGAAAACTGGAAGGAATCACGAGCACACCATGGCCCCCTTACCCTTACCACACCAATTTTGATACTTCCAAATATGCAGTTCGACCACGGAGTTATCTTCGGAAGAGACGACAGAAACGCAACTCGTTAATTTCTTCATCCCCCAATTGTCAATGGTGTTTTCACCATTGAGGTTTCTACAGAAATCGACTCGAGTATCACCATGTGTGTTACAATATCAAGCACATCTTCAAGCGATCTGGTTTACGCAGGAGCTCGTCGCATTTGATTTTATCCCCACGTATCTTTCTGAAATTTTCGTCTAAGCACGCTCCATCTTCTTTAATATTGAGTATATCCTACCACTATTCTTTGCTGAAATTCTTCATTGGTAGAATATGTATTCTCCAGATATTGTCAGCTCAATATTACTTATTGTGCAATACAGGCCTTGAAGGGCATATTAAATAAACTTATCAATGACACTTCTCCACAGACGTTTGTCCCTCACTTTCCCTTTCCAGTCTCCGGTTTCCACTTTTTCAGGTCTTCTTGGGCCTTCTCCAATCACCGTTTCCTCGGCATCCGCTTCTTCTTTTTCCCTATCGGTCTGCTAAACAGTACCTCCCGCATTCTTCCAGCCAAGTCTCCCAGCCATCAAAATTTTTGAGCCTTTATATATGTTGTTATTATTGGCTCGTTAAATAGTCTGTATATCTCGTTCGTCCTTCTTTGCCATCCCGCATTTTTCTTCTCAAGATTCCTCGTAACCATCCTGACTCCCACCTGTCTAGGGCTTCCTCCGACCCCTTGTTAAGCAACCACACTTTGCTTGCATAAGTCACTGTTGGCCTTATGACTATCCTGTACATTTTTTACTTGGCATTCTTTGATATAAGCTTCAATTTAATCAGTGTATTTAAGAGCACTATACTTTTTATTTCCTTCGACAATTCTAGCTCCTATTTCTTGTTCTTCTTACCTTTCTCTTCCTACTTGTATTCCCAAAATATACATATTCGGTAACTTCAGAATTTCTTCCGGTTGCGTCCCTAAATTCCCACCTTTCCACTGCTTCTTTCTCACGACTCGCCATTACTATGTACATATTTTGTCTTCTGTTCATTGACTTCCAACCCAAATTGTTTTGTTCCTTTTACTAGTTTCTTCGTGACGCTTTTTGGTTCTTTCTCGTAGTTCACTATTAGAGCCATATCATAGGCAAAAGCAATATATTGATGTTCTTTTTGAAATAGAGGACCCTTACTCTTCAGGTCTTCTCTGGTTTTCTCCAGAGTGCTGCCCGTCATTACTGCCTCGGCCACAAAGTTAAAAATTGTTGTCAACAATGGGTCTCTCTGCCGAAGGTCTTTTATTACATTGAATTCCATGGATCTCATTCCGTTGAATACTACGTCATTTCTTATTTCCTCTAGTGTCATTTCCGTTAATCCTACTACTTTTCTTGGTATACCTAATTGTAACATTGCATGGTGTACTTCTGATCATATCGTATGCTTGTTTAAAATCAAAAATATAGTGTATAGTTTTATTTTTCATGGAAAAAATTTGGTAAACAGTAGACCGATGTTGTCAGAATGACATTCCGTTACTTCTTTCTGCATGTATTAATTGACTCTCTTTCTACGCACTCTAGAAAATATTTTATAACTTGTATCCAGGAGACCGATTCCTCTGCTATTTTGGCATTGCATTTTTCCCCTTTTTTGTGGAGCGGGTATATTCTTGCATTTCTCCAAATTATCGGAATCATTGTTTTCTTCGCAAATTTTCTCAATCAACCCACAAAAGTTTTTTTGTTGCTTTTTACCCCCTGTTTTCAGCATTCCTACGCTAACTTCGTTCGGTCCCTTTACTATTTTGGTAAGTTCTTCTTTCGTTGGATTTTCTTCAAAAAATTGTCTTCTTCTGTAGCTTGGTTTTTGCATTTTCTTTTATCTATTCTTCCATTATGGAGAGTTTGGAAAAAGTTTTCCCACTCTTTTATAATTTCCTCTGGACACCTCATTTTCCTTGTTCTTTATAAAGGTATTTTTGCTCTCGTAATCTTTTCCAGCTTGTTTTCCTTCCTGATAGAATCCTTGCTTTCTTAATTTAAGAATTTTTCTTCAACGTTTCTTTATCTTGATTTCCTGTCTCTTCGCATTCTTTTGAATTATTTTCTTGTTTCTAACTATTTTTGCCTGTGGTCCTGATTCTTATGACTAGCATTTTTAGTCTAGCTTTTGTCTTTGTGTCTAATAGTTTCTGACATTCATTGGTGAACCATTCTTTTACTTTTTTGTCTTATCTTCTCCTTCTATTAGCTCGAAATTTACACTTCTTACAGTTGTTTTTATATTTTCCTATAATCCATCCACATGCTCATTTTCCCCTTCCTCTTATATCCGTGCACTTATTTTACTACATTACTTTTATGTGCGTCCCTGACTGTTTCACTCTCCAAAAGCTCTACATCATAGAGTTTCCTTATTTTTCGATTCTTTATTTTTTATTTCTTTTTCCTCTTTGTTTAACACGTTACTCTCACCAGAAAGTGGTTCCATCCACAGTCTGCCTCCCTCATAGTTCTAACTTTCTTGATAAAATCTTGGCGATTTTTTCTGTGAATACGTGATCTATTTGGTTAATCGTTTTGTCATTCGAGATATCCAGATCCCTTTATGACGCTTTTTTAGTTGGAGCTGTGTGCTTCTAACGAATTGTATGGAATACGAAATGGACGTCCAAGCAAATTTGAAGATTAAAACTTTCGTGACGACATCAACAAAATCTATCTAATAAAGTGGGTTTTGCCCTCAGTCCAGCAATATCTTCAAATGTATATTTTGACAACTACGACATAAAAATTAAACGACTCGTTAAAATGTTAATTCTAGTGAGTTTTTATTGGCTAATGCTTGATTTACGCATGCTGAATGAAATAGAGGAGGATATAGTTGGAAGATTCAAAAGGAAAATACTGAGGACTATCTGTTTCTTGGGAGAATGCAGCAGATGATTGGGAAAGGAAATAAAAGCAAGAACTTAAAATACTTTATATATAATGAACCCAGCAATGCAACGATCGGATGACTGGAACACGTACAAAGATTGTCCAATAAGAATATGCAAAAGTTGCTCCTGCAAATGTGTTTGATTGGTCTGGAAAGAATGGGAAGGCTCAGCAAGAGATAGTAAGAATAAGTACAGGATCTGGCAGGTTCTGAAGTTGGGAACTAAAACCGAAGAGAGTGGACGCCGAGTGTTCAGCAGTTGAATAATACAAATAAATGGAATAAAATGTAACGTGTAAATTCAATCTATTATGGTTCGTGCTTGTTGGGCGTTATAAATAAGTGCTTGATCTTATGGAGATGGGATCTAATTTTTTAACTAAACCAATTACGATTTTATTCGACCCTCTTCAAAAGTGATTCGTTGCAATCAGATTATACTTCGTAATTTAGTTCGCTATTTGCTTTTACTCAGCGATCGAGTATCCGAGGGGATATCTCGTTTAGCGCCGCGCTCGCATGAAAATTCAGAAGTTTCGATCTACGTTACGTTGCCCGTTTTCGCGCATCCACTTTACGTTTTCCATTAACCTAAATTTCCCAGAAACTTGGCGTCACTTAACGAAAAATAAGACCGCCACGAAATCCGATTAAATTGATATGTAGTTCGATACATAAACCAGCAGCTAACGTCGCTAACTCATTCGCCGCGACGCCACGTAGGTGGGTGGAGAGCAAACTCATTTTCGTGCAACTCTCCTTAACTACCGAACGTAAATGTTCGAACGTACTTATTTCATTAGGACTAATAGACTTAAAGACACGGAATAACAATTTTCCACCTGCTCAGTTACCGTTGGCACTCCAGTCAAGCCTAATTATCGTTAGCGCGAAGTATACGTATATGGCGGAAACTTCGAGCAGTACGTGTACTATGTAACCATGTTTTAGGGAGACACCGTAGTGCATATTTCGGGGGAAACCAGATACTCGAGAGAATAAATGCATAATTCTAATGAAATTATGAAGCGGATCCTTCTTTTGGCGCTCGTAAAACTGCGCCCCCACGTACTCACGTGTGACGAGGCAAAACAATGTCAAAACTTCTTCATTCTCCCCAACCCTCCCACGGTTCGCCCGGTGACTAGGGAAACCCCGACGCGAAGGTGCTTTTACGTTTTATGTCTACGGTGACGCTGATTTGCTCTCTTTCTCCTTCGGAGACAACTCGCAAAACGGTAGGCGTCATCTCAATGCATTAACGTAAAATTTACTTTATAATTTTATATCTTCTCCGGATTTTGCAACGGCAAGCGCAAATTAAGTCATACTTACTTAAAGGGGGATACCGAAATCGGAAATTCAAAAAATTATGAAACTTTGGGAACATGTAGATCACATATAGGTATGTAGTACGCAACTCTTTTCTGCAAAAAAACAGTAAGCTAGTGAAAAAAATTTTGGAAATCGAAAACTTTGCATTCTGCTGATGCGAATAACTCGCTCACGATCAGAGATAGAAAAAGTTTTAAGATAAAAATTGTTTGCTTAGATAGCGGTTATCAAGCAGACGGGAAAAATATTTCCTGTATTTTTCACTAGATTAGATTCTTTCTTATCTAAAAGTTGTAGGTTATCGAAGGAAGCTACATTAGAGCAGTAAATAGTAAACATGTTTTTGTAAAGAAAATAGACCGAATGAGATAAACAAGTAGTATATATAACTCATCAAACTTGAAACGAATAGTAGTTATTGGTTGGTTATATAGCAAACCTGCAGTGTTGAAAATGGTCGCCATAAGTATTATAAATGTAATTCGTTTACTGATGGTAACATTCGAAGTTACCAATAATAACAATGAGGCTCCTGTGAATACCACCGAAATCGAATTGCACGAGATAATATAAAGATATCCTTCTTGATACTCAAAGACAAATATCGTTTTCAGTGGAAATTGATACAACTCTAGACTAGAATGTTTTCAATCGCACAGACCACATTCGCTAGAATTTATAGATGAGGTATATGCACCCACAAGGGAAGAAGCGTTAGAAGCAATAGAAGCTGAAGAAGAAGTGTGTACACCAGAAGAAGGAGGTATTGCAACTTCAGAATATAAAACCAACGCTGTTACGTGTTGAAGAAGTGGGAAGAAAAGACGACTTGCGTTGAATACCGCCCAGCAAAAGTTTTCCAACCGTACATCTATGCTGCAATTGTACAGCTAAATGGTAACAGTAATATTGGGACATAGCAACAATTTGCTTCCAATTATATTATTCTATAATTAGATTTTTTTCTAGGTGGGAAGAAGCAATAAATAGAGGTGGTACGCTACGAGAAAAGTTGGTTAGAATTTCTCAATTCGTGTATGGTGAATTTGTAAATAGTATTGAGTCAGGTGCAATTATTTATGATTTAGGACGTCCAGCGATGGGCATTACAAGCTAACACAGACATTGATTTAGAGAATCTCAAAGCATCACGGCACTGGCTTTGAAATTTTAAGAGAGCTTAAAAAATAATTTCAAGAAAAATAAACAAATTTATTACGCGATCATATGCCATAGACTCCGAGCAACTGAAGGAACTTGCTTCAACTTTCGTCAATGGTGCAAATGATCATATAGGGCAGGATAGATAATACATTCAATGCCGATGAGAGAGGGTTTAATGTAGAGCTATATTACGGCCGCACTTTAGCTGTGCAGGGAAGAAAAACTGTTACTGCAGTTGCGCCGTATATATCCGCGACTACACATAGTTAAACCATACTACCAACAATATCGGCTGTCGGAAAACTACTCTCGTCTCTATTCATTGTCCTAAAAGAGGAAAATGGTAATTTCGCTCCACGTGTATCACAGTCTTTGTTTCGACCGTGGAATGTTCATTTAACAGCATCTACACCTGGAAAGTTGACAAAAGAACTATTTCAGCAATGGTTAATGGATGTGTATTTGCCAAATGTGGGAACCCACAACATTTTATTATTGGACTCTTGGACCAGTTACCATCCTGCTACGTTACAAACCAGTACACCATCCAACAGACATGTGAATATATTAACGATCCCGAAGAAAACTACATCAATGATACAACCTCTTGATGTATATGATTTTGGCATATGAACAAACTTTGCAAGAAAATTTTCTGACCTTGTACTACTGCACGGTTGCGATATTGTATTACATGAACGCAATAATATTATAAAATTACAATTTCCTATTCATGATCAACTTTCGGCGCCAAAATATTACGACCTACTTGGTTACGCTTGGTATAAAATGTTCACCAAAAACCGAATGAATTTGAAAATCCAATAACTTTTACTTTCACACAACAAGATTTTGTACACCCTCCTCGTTGTTCCATATGTGGTAGTCATGCCATCGTACGATATGCATGGTGTAACAAATTCCTGTGTCTTAAACATTTCTTTGAGGAGTTTCATCACCATGAGAATAATCCGTTGTATGTTTAAATATAAACAAAAATTATATTGGTAAGTATTTAAACGTATAATAAAATCGATAGAATAATGCTAGTATTATATACAGTCGATGCCGGCTAAAATGGACTCGGTTAAAGTGGACTTTCGGCTATAATGGACTTTCTTGCGTGGTCCCAACAAAAATGTCTATTTAACATTAATAATATATCGGTTAATATGGACTTGAACTTCTTTTAATATGGACTTTTGAGAAGTCTATAATTAGAAATTTCCAAGAAAAAAACATAAAATCCAATTCGATTTATTTCCAAGTAAAGATATAATTAAAAATTTCCAAGAAAATATTTAATAGACGCATAAAATTCAATTCGAATTATTCCAAGTAATGCTATAATTATAAATTTCCAAGTAAAATACATACGGATTTGTACATTATTCTGTAACTTGTTCCTTCAGTTTAAAATTGTTCTCATCGGTGTTCGGTGGTGTTAGAATTCGGTTTTAAAATGGTTAAGCGAAAAATGTTATCATTAGAAACAAAAGTGAAAATTATACGGGCAGTTGAAAGCGGTATTAAACAAAGTGAAGTAGGTAAGCGTTTTGAGATAAATAAACAGACAGTTAGTGCAATAATAAAAACAAAAGACAAAATTTTGGATGAGTTTAAAAAGTGTAGACCAGAGACAAAGAAGGTAAAAAAAATTGAAAGGCAAGATGTCGATACTGTACTATTGAATTGGTTTACTGCGAAGCATGGAATGGGCTTTCCGATCAACGGTCACATTTTAAAAGAAAAGGCAAATCAGCTTGCAAAGATGTTAGAGCCTAATTCAAACTTTGAATGCAGCGATGGTTGGATTCATCGATTCAAACAGCGACATAACATAACCATTGGCAAGATCAGTGGAGAAGCTGGCGCTGTTTCTGAAAACGTAACCGAATCGTGGCTAACGCAAGAGTGGCCTAAATTGTGTGACGGATACAAACAGGAAGACATTTTTAATGCCGATGAAGCGGGCCTTTTTATGAACTTTTGCCGTCGCAGACGTATAAATTTAAGGGTGAAAAATGTATTGGGGGAAAACAATCGAAAAACGCATTACCATACTTCTGTGTGCAAACATGAACGGCTCTGAAAAAGAAAGTTGTTGGTCATAGGAAAAGCTATGAAACCCAGATGTTTTAAAAATGTATCGAGACTACCTGTGAAATATAAAAGCAACAGGAAATCTTGGATGACATCCATCATATTTGAGGAAGAGATGACAGATTGGGATCGAGAGCTACAGAGATCTAACCGCAAAATTTTACTGCTGGTTGATAATTGTCCTGCCCATCCAAAATTAGAAAATTTAAAAAACATTAGACTTGTGTTTTTACCACCAAACGTTACGGCCATCCTCCAGCCCATGGACCAGGGTGTTATCAGAACATTTAAGGCACACTGCCGAAAACTTTTATTACTAGACATAGTGCAGGCCCTGGACAATGAGAAAGAACCATCTACGACACTTCTTGATGGAATTCAGCTTGCATCAAAGGCATGGAAGCGAGTATCAGCTGCCTGTATTAGAAATTGTTATCGCCATGCTAATATCTCGGATTGTCATAATTTTGAGGAAGAGGTGAGTTGAATTTTATTTTTACATATGTATACATATGCAATCTAAAAATAAAAATTTGTTGTTTCAGGATAATGTACCTATCGCTACTTGGCTAAAAAACAATAATATAACGGAGTATGTTAAAGGTCTAGAAAATGTGGAGGACTTTATTCAAATTGACCGCGATCTTATCACCTACGAAGTACCAGACGAGGTCGGTCTCGTAGAGCACTTTAGAAGGGAACAAGCAACAAACAGTGGTGTAGAAGACGAATGAGAAGCCTCAGATGACGAAGAGCCAAGATCTGTTCCATCAGCTGCTGATGTGTTACAACACATTAAAGAAATTGCGTTCTACTTGGAAAACATTGGTGATAACGCATCATTGATCCTTGCTGAAAAACTAGAACAAAACCTTGAAACTAACTTTCTTAAAAATAGAAACAAGCAGTGTAAAATAACAGATTTGTTTTATTAATAAATAATACTTCTTGATCTAAACCTTATATGTTATTTCATTTTAAACTTTCTTTTGTGCAAATGTTATGACCTTCTTGTGTAATGGACTTCTTTTAAAATGGACTAAAAATCATGGTCCCCGCAAGTCCATCTTAGCCGGCGTCGACTGTATTACTGTAAACTCTAATGCAAAAAAAAATTACAATCTAGCTATTGCTTTTGATTACTTTTTACAATGAAATACAACACTACAACTACAGGTCTGTTATACAATCAACCAATCTCTATTGCCTATTTTTAATCTCAAAGATGTTTACAAAGATGTTTGTCAAAAAAAAATGTATATAAAAATGTTTATATCTTTTCTTCTTGTATGTTTAATAAAACTCATTCAAACAAACAATTATTGTCTTAAAACTTTTTCGCCATCTCTTACCGTTAGCGAGTTATGCGCATCGGCAGAATGCAAACTTTTCAATTTCCACACATTTTTGACATCCACTCAGAGTGTTTTTCCGCAGAAAAAAATTGCGTAGTACAGACCTACATGTGATCCACATGTTCCCAAAGTTTCATAATTTTTTGAATTTTCGGGTTCAGGATCTTTCCTTGTTAGATGTTCTCGTGAATTTCCGATTAACTCGGAGATGGAAATCTTTAGTGGTGAGGCATACTAATAAAATTCAATCAACTCTAAACATTAAGCCCTTCATCTAACGAAGCATTTTTCCCTTCACAAATTCTTTTCAAATAATTTAATCATTTACATTACTAAATAGGGTCCGAGATTAGAAGACCGCATAAACACCGATTGAACCCTCCCGCATCGAATTACTGTCGTCGACCCCATCGGCGGCATATCGACCCTTGGGTCGCCCGGATGCAATTTTCCCAGCTTTTCGCTAATTACCAAAACACGAAATAAGCGCCCAAGGGTGTTTCGAACAGGTGTCGCTACCTGGTCGATCACCTCCCTACGTCAACCCGAGGAGTACCGAAACGTTGCCCCAGGGAGTTGTTCTACCCCTTCATTCGCGGCCGTTTAATGTTTATATGTATGTATGTATATACGCATGCGGGCGGGGATCGAAACGGATGGGGTTTTCAAAATTTATCGAATGCTATGGCCGAACGATTCCCATGGCCTCTGGAAGAGTTATATGTTGATATTTCGTGTCTTGCTGAGTGGAGATGGAAAATTGGATTTGATACAGATATGTGTATGTGAACGTAGGATGCGAAAAAATGTGACGGAGAATTTATTCTTTTATTTAGATGATATTCTCGCGAATGAAGGGGTATGGAAGTATGAAGGAAAGCGAAATTGGAAAGATAGGAGTAAATGTCTTGCGACTGAGTAAAGCGCATGCATCTTTTTCTTAAGGGCGTGGCTCCTAGTCCATTGCACCCAAGTTCAGTCATCGACGAAATATATCACCTCATCAATGGAAATCATTTTGACGGTTTCCGGCATCAGAAAATAAGGCACAAAGTATTGCAGTCTAACAATGCTTAGTCTCTGACACTCATAGAGAACTCCCCACAAAATGTTCCCCCACCCCTACGGTGTAGAGACACTTGTTAAGTCGAAAGCAAGCTCAATGTCTTCCTGCTGAATTGCATCAATTGTCTTGTTCTGTCTGTTTGTGTGTCTGAAAATCCCACAATGATATTTATCACGCTACTCCTTCAGTAAAATCCTCACCTCAAACCCATACTTGAGGAAGCATCTCTATAAGTAAGAATCGTAAGAAAGTCATTCGGTGTACATGGATTGCAAGGTACTTACTTGCAGTAAATTAAGAGGTAATTCTCGCTTCTTGAACAACTGCCTGCACAAAATGTTTTTGTTTCTACGGGCGATAGTTGTTTTACGCACGAGAATTGGCTTTTAACGTCTAATTACACAAATTAAGTGAAGTACTAGAGGTATACCGAGATGCATGCACACATGATCTTCCAAAGTCTTCCGAGAGTCTTTGGCTAAAGTCGTTTTGTTGCTCTGCTTTTAGCAGCAAACATACCATAAAGCACACAACTTGTGCAAATGTGCAAATATGCAGAAAAGCGTCCCCTTCGAAAACTCCCAACCAAAAACTTTCATTTCTTATCAAACGAATGGCTAGGTATCACCTTCAATCTTTCTGTAATGATCTATTTTATAGTATAAGTCCAGTAGCAGATGAGTTTATTTAATTTTTTATCCTAAATATGTACTGAACGATATAAGAAGCTATGGCAATCACTAATGTTTGAGGGAAGATGGGTCTTGGTGTGGAAGACTTTCAACCTCCAAAGGTGATGCCAGACAGAAGAAGGCTAAATCTGTATCGATCAGAAGATATAAATGCGAGGAAAAGAAATCTATGCGAAGGTAGTTTTTAGAAATTTAACCCACCCGTAAAAGAACTCGAGGGAAACGTCTAAAGGATAAAAACAAGTCAGACATGGCACACATTTCCCCACATCACATTTTAAAGGATCGAGAATTATCACGTCAAAGATTAAATAAAATATAATTTGCTGGATGATTTCTAATTTCATTACCACGTAGCGATGGCTGACATCTAATTTGTAGTGAGAGAGTTTCTTAAACCCCTCGTTTTTATATTCATATTTTTCCCAATTGTTATATAGAGGAGAAAATTGTTCATATAGAATTAGTGCCTTAAGGCTGGTCCATTATGAAGTGCAACTTACTACTAACTTATTACTTCGCAGCGATTTGATGATGGAATGTTTGGTCAAAAAATGTCAGTCCGTGTAAGTCATCTCCTTTTCTCAGAAATTTAGGGGGATAGTAGGAGACATCAAGGGAGTTCTAGGGTTCAAAAGATTGCCCATGAAGAATTTTCATCCTAAGTACAGTCAGTTAAGAAATGGATGGTTTATCACTTTACTGCCTACTTTGCGATTCTTGTGATCGAACTGTTGGCTAAAAGGAGCGTTGTTGAGGTTTCCTAGGTCTGCGATTTTTCTAATTTGAATGCGTCGATCTATCATTTGTGGATGAAAGAATACATCGGATGATTTGTAGGTTTCAATAGATTATTCATGGAGAACTAGTAGCTCAAGCACAATCGACTGAACCCCGCATTTCTGCAATCAAGTTTTTCACTGAGCTACACTCTTTAGTAATAGGTCCAATGTTCTTTCGGGCCTCATCATATTTGAATTTGTGATATCCGTCCTTTTCCCGCTATTTATGGCTGGTGAACGACAACAAGAAGTTGTAGTGTTCAGGAGATTACTAATGCGTTTAGCGGTGAATGATTCATCATCTAATTACCGCTTAGTGATTTTTGTGAAGGAAACATAAACATTCTCGGGATTTCCTAGTCTTCTGATCTGAATACGTGTGAACCTTTTCTCATGCAACTCTTACCGTTATTTATAAATTGCAGAAAAAACAACAAACCTGATAAAGGCAGGAGTGGTTAAGAAGATTATAAATCCAGCGTGGGTGCGAGGGAAATAGAAGGAAACACACAATGACATAGACTAAAAAGGAAGAATAACAGTTAAAGAAACTACCAGCTGGGAATATCCGAAAAGGGCAGGATCATGAAGTCACATACAGAAGACAAAGAAATAGAAAGGAACGGTAAAGAAACCGATGGAAACAAGAAGTAGGTCAAGGATATATGAGGGCAATTTCTAAAGTAAGTTCTATTTTTCCTAGTGAACAGAAGAGCAGAGATATCGGCGCGATCGCAACGCTGCAGTGTAGTCTGGTTCAATGTGAGTGCGGCAGTGCAAGTGAGAAAATCGTTCGGACATTTTCCCCTGCTATTTTTGTCGCTTAAAATGGTAGCTGCAATTGAAAATCCTGCTGACTGTGAATTGTGTTATCCGATTTTTGTGTGCAAACAACACGAATGCTGCTGAGATTTATCGTGAACTTTGTTCTCTTTATGGTGAAAATGCGTGAAGATGGTGCCCTATGTTTCGAGAAGGATGAACGTTTAGGGAATGTCGAAGAGAAAATTCGTGAAAATCGACGATTTACAATCACAGAACTGCGTGCCTTTTTCCTTTACACTTAGAGTTTTGTACGAAATTGTTACTGAACATTTAAGTTACCACAAATTTTGCGCACGGTGGATGCCAAAACTTCTTACCGAATACCATAAAACAAAGAAAATGGGATCGTCACTAACTTTTCTGACATGTTGAAGGTGGCGATTACCTCAACCAGGCAACGGGATTTCAGTCGCCTATGTCAACGTTGATATCAAAAGACAGTCACTGCAGTACAGTTACTTTAACTAGCCTACTAGGAAACCTTTAAAGTGCCGTGAAACATTTTCTGCAAGCAAAGTCGCGGTCACTGTCTTTTGGAACAACGAAACCATCCTTCTTCTAGATTTTGTGGAACGTGGGATCACAATAAACGCTGTGAAACTTAATTAATTCGCAGGCGGCTAAGTTCGATGGACTATGTAGAAAAATATCTGAAAGTAGTTGCTTTAAGTTGTATATAATAAAAAACCTCTTCATGTATTGGTGTCTTTTTAATAACCAAACGGGATTTACTTAACGCATCGCCCTCGTATGCCTTGGTGGTTAATGAATAGGCTGCCATGTGGGGTACTTTTTCGTAATAGAATATACCTACACATATTTTTCTGCTTGGCCTATTTGAAAGAAGTCTTCCTGGATTGTATATTATTTTGGATGAACACAAATCTAATTTCTAGCACGCCTAGAAAACAAGACTGAAAATGTACGTAACTAACACTAAGTCGAGTCGGTGAATTTTACACTTAATGGTGAGACTTAGAAGTAAGTAAGTAAGGGAAACATCGATACGATTATCGCAGTACAATAAAAACGGTCATTAATAACAATTTTTATCAAACACAAACTTACGTGAATAAACCATCGCATCTAACGCAGTTAATAACAACTTTAACGTTAATACAACGTTCAAACTCCCTCGAAATACCCGTTTCGTGTTGTCACACAAGAGTTACCTCTTTGATCGGATACCGGGCATCAATAATGCACAAACAATTTGGCGAAATCGTTAGGCAGGGGCGACTCATGAGCGCCATCGCACCGCCACGTAAATATTCTATAAGATTATAAAGTTCGCGCCCGGCACTTGCTAGCCCTCTCGAAATTGCGGCACGCGTACATACCCCCAGAATGCATTAATTTAGATTATGATTCGACGTTACGCGGAATCTGTGCCCCGAGTACCGTTCAATATGCTATCGGCATGCATGCATTAACATCATCAATATTCGCCTACGTTAGCTGTACGCCGTATCTGGATTACATAGCTTTCGTTTCGTAATGAATGCTGCGCTTAAACTTGGCGAAATTGTCTTGTGCCAGAGGTAGAAAAGGAGGAAGCTGGATTGCGGTTTTAGATTATGTACATACGAGGGATAAGCTGAATTTATTGAGAATAAAAAATGTAGTAGACTGTGAAAAACAATCACACAGTGTTTATTTGGAGCTGCCTTTTATCTGTCATTTGACGTCTAGTTGTTGAAGTTACGTTCGTTATAACTCAGCTACTTATTTTTTAAAAGTAAAATAAAATGGGATTAATCAGAATGCACTTTCGAATTATAATTTACTATGATTTTAGAGGTTTACGCGCTTATGACTGCAAAGAGAATTTAGATTCAATTTTTGTGAACAAGCACCTTTCTTGGCTACAATTTACCGATGGTATAAGAAATTTGGACGCAAAGGGAATTCTCTTCAGCATTGAGAAGGAGCAGGGCATCCTTCTACGACTGCTAATAACAAAAACATTGCTGCTGTTAAAAATAATCGAGGAGGACAATAAAGTCACTTATCAACTCAAAATTGGATCGTCAGCTGTTAAAACAATCATACACGATCGCCTGCATTTAAAAGAAGTGGTAAGTCGTTTTGTACCGCATCACCTTTCTGACTTCCAAAAATCAGAGCGTGTGGGAATTTGCCATGAAACTTTAAATTTATTAAATAATGGCAGGCACCAACTTTGTTCCAAAATAGTGACAGGTGACGAAACTTATATTCCCTGTTTCGACCTTCCCAGCCGACAAGAGAGTCAATGTATGAATTCACAAAGATAGGGAAACTCCTACAATGACTAAGAAGCAGTGAGCTATGAAAAGGGTATTCTTCAGAAGTAGGAGCTTAGTAACCGCAATTATGGTAGATAGCCAAAAAAGCAGTTACAGATAAGTGGTCCACTGAAAAATGTTTGCCTGAAGTGTTCAATAGCGTTCCAGACCAGGGAACTATGCTCCACCATGATAATGCATCGTCCTATTCGGCACTTTCAAGTGCCCAGCTTTGGCTGAAAAAATACAAAAGTAATAGAACATCCGCCGTACACACCTGATTGAAACAATGCGTGACTTTTGAGCCTAAACGAAATTTGTGGGGTAGAAGGTTTTCGTCTGAACAAAATATTGATATCGCAGGTCACGCTTATTTTGAAGGTATTCCTAAAGAAGATTGGTTGGGATCTATCAAACAGTGGAAAGGGAGAATGGTAAAGCTTATCATTGCTGAATGGAATTACTTTGTGCATATTTAAAATAAAATCCTAGAAAATATTTATTTTTAATTTTATTTTTATTCTCTATAATTTCAGCTTATCCCTCGTACATAAGTTGTAAAATTGGAAATGGGAAATATCTATCTCGAGAAGATCGTAAAAAGCCGAACAATGGTGATCTTACCTGTGCTTATACTTACTTATTCATAACAGTGCAATGTCATATTACAATATTATCTTCGAAACATTTGCTAAAATTTGCGCTCAAGAAAGTTACAATTGATTGTCAAAGTTCTTCAAAGTTATCATCACCGAATTAATTTACCAACAATAGCCGCCACGAAACTTTAAACGCTACATCGTATCATACAGTCAATTTCGCCTACGGCGACCTTTAGAGTTAGTGAAGAATGTAGCAAGTAACTCCGAAGGGTACACGTGTACGGGAAAATCTGGAACCTTTCGTTTCGTATAGCAGATTTGAAGTCGATGTGTGTTACGAAGTACATAAGTAATATTTAGTCACCCCAAAGTGCTCACGCTCAAAGTTCAAAACTGTTAGTTTAGCACGTTATAAGTCGAATTTCATTAATCATGTTAGTCGATGTAATGCGTTTTTTGTTCGCGATAGGAAGTTCTTGGCGTATTATGCGGCGAAGACTAATATTTTGCCGTGTCGAGCAAGTTCGTCTCATTATTTCGTAATACGTTCAAGTCGGTGTTATAAAAATTGCATCTGGCGTCAAGTTTAGTCGGTTCGAAGTAAACGAAGTTGTCGTAGTTAATGTGGAAGAAGCCTCGCGGGTAGCTACTCAACTTGATTAGTATGAGATTTCTTTGTGAAAATTTTGCTCAAATATTAACTTGCATGGAAGTTTTAAAATGAGAAATGCATATGAAATAATATTCGTCTGAGGAGATTTGAAAATTAGTCTTTTGAAAGATACTGAAAAAATTGTTACACCATTATACATTCGTTTACATCTACAGACGAACGATTCTCGATAAGTGTGAGGACCTCTTGATGAGAGGGTTATGAAAAGCTATTATGCTAAAACTTGAAGATTCTCAGATTCCTATTGCTACATAGAATGTAAATTGTAAAAAAGGAAACATTATTTCTTTCCATGGCCCGTGTTAGGGTATGACTTCTAGTTGGGTTTGAGCTTATCCGTGGGTGATATTGAAAATAGAGACTGTATTACCTGAATCGTCAAGGCTAGATAGGCTTGGAAAACATTTTCCGTGGGAGTGGTGAAAGGCATCGTCATTTTCTGCCAACAAAATCACAACACAACCCATATTGTCCTAGCGACAATAAATTTATTCAAATATTCCTCGAATCGCTTTATGTGTGTCAACGAATCGTAACATAAAGTGAACTAACATCTATTAATATTGGCCAAAGTGTCGTTACTTCAAAGATACATCAATACATTCGAAGCAATTCTGGTTCTGAAAAACTGCATTGAGGAAAAATTTCGGTGATACACGTTAACAAATAATCGATCCACAACTTTCCTTCAAGAAGTTCATTGAATCGTTACTTGAACAGGTTGGCCATTGAACTTCCTCTCCATAACAAGGCAGTGGCTTGATACTTTACAGCTAAGATGCGAGCGATCTCTTCATAAATTCCCATCGAAAAGGAGGCATGGTCTTCTATCAATTACAGAATCGTAATTTGGTAATACTCTTTCAAGAAGGAACAACTTCTTTATAAAAAAGGGAACAATGGGCGTCGAATCTCCTTCCAAGGGCAAAATGATTATTTTGGCAATTTTCTTCAGGAAAGAGACTGTGGCTTCACAACTTTCTTGCAAAAAGGTTGTAACTGCGCCATTTGAAAAATGCTTGTTTCTCATTTACTTGGGTTAGAAATGTCAGAAATTATATGATTCAAACTAGTTTCTAGGATAATCATACCACACCTTGTATAGCGCCAACTACAATGAATTTCCTTGGACGTGTTATAAAATAAAATTTGTGAGTAGACCCATCATCATCAATGTTGACCGCGTTGGTTTCTTGGTTTGAATTCACTTAAAAGATGAATAAGTATACGTCAGCTACTTTGAAACAATTTAGGTTCTAAAAAGAAGCATTTGTAAGAAAATGCCTTGAGTAAAACACATGTCCTTCGACAACAAGAAAATTGTCAGTTCAAGAATTTCTTCTGCACAATTTCAGGTTTCTTCGAAGAAAAACATCACAGTCATGACTTCCTCGCCCAACGAAGGCGGTGGTCTCATAACTATGGACGTTGCTTCCAAAACGAGTATTCTATATCAATAACTCTCTTCTAGACAATAGAATAGTTAGCTCCTTATATTGTTTCAAGATGGGATCACTTGCAGGTTGCCTTCAAAATGAAAACGATCAGTTCACAACCTGCGTTTAGCAAGAGGGTAATCATTTTACATTTTCTTTTACAAGAAGCTCTGACTCTATCATCCCTTACTTGTAATAAAGAGAGCGGCTACTTTACGATTGTAATTTGCTCAATTCTTTCGGGGAGGTGCTGACGAAAGGAAGGGCAGTTGTTCCAGAATTTTCTTTTCCAATACATCATAGTCATCTCACCACTACTTTTTAAGAAGGGCGGTTATTAATTTACAATATTCAAGAAGGGGATGGTTATTCAAGGAGACCATGATTAATCCACAATTTCTTCCCCAAAAGTATGTAGCTACTTCTAAACCTTCTTTTCAAAAACTAGCGGTCAGTTCGCAGTTTTTCAAAGTGGTTATTCGCCCAATTCTACGAAAAAGTCTGTGATTCCTTCAATATTTTTCCTTGAAAAGAGAGCGATGGTAACAACTTTCTTTACCGCAAGAATTTAGTCATGTCACAACTTCATTTCAAGAGGGAAGGTGGTCAGTTAACGACATTCTTCCAAGAAGAGGGTGATAAGTTCACAATATTTTTCAAGACGAGGATGCTCATACAAAGAGAGGGTAGTTCTTTCGCAATTGCTTTTCACAAAAGTGAGTTGTCGCTTTCTCTCGAGAAGAATGTTTTCATAAAGAAAATCAATTTTTTTCCTTATTTAGTTGGCTTCCTTCCTTTGAAATTATGTATATTTCCAATGCATGGTTCATGCATGCAAGTTCCAGAACTTCCGTTTTCAATTCAATATAGTCATTTTACCACTGCTTTTCAAGAAAGAGGATTGTCAATTTACAACATTCTTTCAAGAAGAGGATGGTTATTCGAGGAGAGGATGGTCAATCCACAACTTTTTCCCCAAAAGAATGTTGCTACTTCTAAACCTTCTTTTCAAAAAGGAGCGGTCAGTTCGCAGTTTTTCAAAAGAAATGTGATGATTCGCCCAATTCTACGAAAAAGTCTCTGATCCTTTCAAATACTTTCTCTAGAAAAGAGAGGGGTGGTTTCACAACTTTCTTTACCGCAAGAATTTAGTCATCTTACAACTTCATTCCAAAAAGAGGGTGGTCAGTTCACAACATTCTGTCAAAAAGAGCGTGATAAGTTCACAATATTTATCAAGACGAGGATGGTTATTCAAAGAGGGTGGTCATTTCATAATTACCTTTCACAAAAGTCAGTTGGCGCTTTCTCTCGAGAAGAATGTATATATTTATAAAGAGAATAAAATTGCTATTCCTTATGTGGGCTTCCTTGTATTAAAATTATGTATATCTCCAATGCCTGGTACAAGTCACAAGGTAGTGGTGGTTCCAAAACTTTCGCTTTCAATAGAATATAGTCATCTCACCACTATCTTTCAAGAAAGACAGTTGTCAATTTACAATAGTCTTTCAAGAAGAGGATGGTTATTCGAGGAGAGCATGGTCAATCCATAATTTCTTCCCCAAAGGAATGTGGCTACCTCAAAAGATTCTTTTCAAAAAGAGAGCGGTTTCTCAAGGGAAAGGTGGTTATTCCCCCAATTCTATGAAGGAGTCTATGATCGCTTGAATACTTCCTCTAGAAAGGAGGTTTCACATTTCTTTTTATCGTAAGAATTTAGTCATATTACAACTTCATTCTAAGAAAGAGGATGTTCAGTTCACAATATTCTTTCAAGAAGAGAGTGATCAGTTCACACAATATTCTTTCAGGAAGAGGACAGTCATTCAAAGAGAGAGTGGCCATTCCGGCATTGCATTTCACAAAAGTGAATTGTCACTTTCTGTCGAGAAGGATGTATTCATAAAGATAATTATTATTCCCTATTTAATTGGCTTCCTTGTTTTGAAATTTTATGTATTTTCTATGCATGGTACAAGTCAAAAGGCAGCACTTCGTGCTTTTAACCCCAACAGTTAGGTGGAGGGTGATCATTTCGCAATTTTTGTTTGCAAAAGAGGGGTTTGTACCTGAAAACTTTTGTTCAAGAGAAATATAATAAGAAGAGAATGTTGTTTCTCGGTTATTTGTTATTTGCCCTTTGTTTTGAAATTATAAATATCTACAATGTCCAAGTTATAAGACAGCGTCTGCTCCTAGCGCCCAGTTCGTATGCTTTCGATTACATCCGCTTAACACTTCATTTCTTCTTATTTTATTTCGCGTCATGATAAATTTTCGATAGGAAAAAGAATTACGCCCGTTACTCTTACAATTGTTATCTATAAAAGATCATTCCCCGATTATGTTTTCAAAAGAACACAAGCATGGTTGAGGGAAGCTAACACTTCCTTGGATGATCCGATCATGCAGAAAAAAAAATTTAAAAATTAGAAACGGGTGAAGCAGACTACATTGCAAGTATCATCAATAATTTGCTACTCCCTTTCTTTCCGCGACAACAACCCAGAAGCGCCTCTGACTTCCTCGGCTGGCGTATTTTGATACAATTATTGGGGGAATGGGAAAATATTTAAACGACAATGCTACACAGTTATTTTCCCTCAACACTTGCTTCACTCACTCAAATCCTTCCTGTTCTCCTTGTTTTTCCACTAGTCGTTCTGTAGACTTTCGTACTTGTAATTTCTCTCCTTTTTGTGTAAATAGACTGTTACGACTTTATTAAATTGAGAAAATACACTACTAAGCGATAGTGGTCGAACGATAGCAGCCTACTACATATGTATATACGTACGGCTCAGATTGCATAAATACAAAACACTCCACCTGCCTCTACACCAATGACCACCTACGTGGTAGGGAAATTTGTTCGCTCGTTAAACGCGCGTCTCGTTAACGCCGAATATCGCGACTTCTCTCATTAGTGGACCTTTTAATTAAGAGCCATTCCGGTCCTGTACGCCCTCGACGTAATTCATACGCCGTCGACGCGACAGCCGCCTAGTTATTTTCGGTTTCCCATTGCGAACATGTAAGTGCATGCACGCGTATGTACCTAGAGGCAAGCATTTAAACAAAAGCAAAAAGAGAACGAACAAAATACATCGATTGATGCTGCGGAACTGCGGTCGAATAATGTTTATTTCGAATGCAAATATCGGACAAATCCGAACGTTTTATTAAATTTATGCGAATTTAATGCGCTTTTGCCAAATCCGTACATATTTAATGCGCTTAGTTGGAGCGGATTTTGCAATTGGCAAGTTGGAAATTGTTTGATTTGAATGGTAGATAGATCTGCATACATCTTTAACCAGTCGAAGCTGGAAAGGCGAGAATGCTAAAACTAATGGGAGAATCCGGTAAATAATTGTAAATTCAATATTTCGATGCATATGTAAGTTGACGCATAAATTTCAAAAATCAGTATCACCAATTTCGCCATCGCAGCTCGTGTATCCCTGCGCCACACATCATCGCAAAATCATGATCCGTAGTTACTTTGGTGCGATCACTCTACTTAAAATTTATTAAGGTAGCTCCAACAACAACTTCCTTTCAAACGCATCTGCATGAATATAAATTTAACCAAAGCAATCATCTTGCTAATATAAAACACCGTAATGGGTTTTCGCTAGACTTCCGTTGGATCCGTTCAATCAGGCTATGGTTCAGTGCATCATTTAATGCCGAAATGACGGCGGTATAATGCTGTATACGTACAATAATGTTTTCTGGCACATCTAATTTGTTCCGCATCCGCCCCGAATTGTTGATATGGAGGCACGCGCCTAGTAAATATGGCGCCCATAATGGAAATGATCACCTACTTCCTCTCAGAACTTGCATACATAAATATAATTGTGCTCGTTCCGAGTTCGTGCCTTTTCCGCCTCATTTAATCTTTTCTGATATCTTCCCAGTATCTCTTCCACTTTCCGGTTTGGGTCGATAACTTAACGTAAAACAATTACTACGTTAATATTACGCGCCCTAACAACTATACGAGGGCGGTCTGATGGAAGAGTGACTTTCCAAGAAAAAGTTATTTTACTATAAAGAATATATTTTTCTCAACATAATCGCCCTTTAAATCTACACACTTAGCCCGGCGAGTATCCTATTTTGTCAAATCGAAAAGTAATCTTTTGGAAATTCCTCAAAATATGCATTTGTCTCGGATATCACCTCTTCATTTGTCTGCAATCTCTTTCTCCCGAGGGATTTTTCTAAATTTGGAAACAAGAAGAAATCATTGGGAATAAGATCTGGTGAATATGACGAATGAGGTAGCAATTCGTAATCCAATTCGACCAATTTTGTTGTAAGCACAGTGAACCAATGGGACGGCGTATTATCGTCATAGAACAACAACTTTTTCTTCAACAGATGTGGTCATTTTTTCTTAAGTTCGGCATCAAAACATGTCAGAAAATCAGAATAATCTTTGTCAGCGTTCTTGTGATCAGTTGTTTTTGAGTAATTATGTCTTCATTCCTTTTTAAATAGCAAATCCCATTGTTCGTTTCTTAATTTTGAGAACTGACAATACAAGAATCTTGCCATTTTACATAAGAAATTCTTTAAGTAAATGGCAATTGGATGTTAGAAAACGTAAATTTTATTGTTAACACACAATAAAAGAAATCCTTGGATAATCAAATGCAAAAAGAAAGTGTTCAAACTGCCATCCACCGACTTCCCGACAATACGCAATCTATGTAGAAATTCTTCTAGTACATTCTCAACCGCTTCCGGGCTAGTTCTGGGCATTTCTTGTCTAATGCGATGTTGTAGTCCAGCTCAATGTTGTGGTCTGAAGACACAGACCTTGGATTTTAAAGAACCCTGTACAAAGTAATCAAGACGTGTAAAGTTTGAGGATTTCGCGGCCCATTCTATCGATCCTCGCCTGCCAATCCACCTTCTCGGAAAGCAATTGTCTAGAAGATCTCAAACAGGCTGCCCATTGTGCAGGTGTGTAGGGGTGCGCGGTTTTGCTGAAACCATATGGTATTATCTGGGAGCTCTGGATCATTCTCATTGGAAAAATTGCTGCAAGCGCTGGAACAAGGTCATCTTGCAAAAACTGCAAATATTTTGCTCCTGTGAGGGTTCCATCAGAGAAAAAACGTCCTACTATTCTGTTATCAAGTATTCCGGCCCACACCTTTCATTTCTGCCGGTGTTGAGTATGTGCCTCAACCATCTAATGAAGATTTACCCGATTGCAATACCTGCAATTCTGACAATGCACTGTACCACTGAGACAAAACATTGCCATTTGCCTTAAGTTCGGCACCAAAATATGTCAGCAAATTAGCATAATATTTGCCGGTTATCGTTCCTTTTTGTAAAGAATCAATAAAGATAACACCTGTGGAATCCCAAAAACCAGTGGCCATGACTTTATTGGCCGACTCAACGGCTTTTGACTTCTTGTGGCACGCTCCTCGCGAGAAGTCCATTGTTGCGACTGCATTTTTTCTAGAGTATGATGGTGTATCAATGTTTCATCTACTGCGACATATCGACAAACAAATTAGATTACGTTTGAAGATAGCCAAATATTCTTCCAAATTTTTAATATAAGCGCGCATTTGATCAACATTAAGCAAACGCGGCACCCATCTAACGGATAGCTTCTTCATATTTAAACGGCCATGCAAAAAATTTGCACCCCCTTCGCTTAAAATATAAACGTCATTTGCTATTCTACGTACTTCCAATCGACTATCACTAATTACGAGGGCAAGGATTTTATTAACCACTTCTGCAGTAGTTACAGTAAATGACGGTCCCGGCCGTTCTGCATTATTCATGCTCCTATGGGCATTTTTAAAAATAGCAAACCGCTTACAAATCGTTTCATGGAACGGGGTACATTCACGACAATATTTGACTTTGCTTCCGTTGCTGTAATTATTTTAAATTCGTTTTCAGTTTTCTTTAAATGACTAGAAAGCATAACCTATCTGTCAGATATGTGTCAAGTTTTGACAGTAGACATCAGAAACATGGCGGAAGTCAACGACATAATCACCATAGCGAAAGTGTTGCCAACCTTTGAAAAGTCAAACTGCCTTCGTATGTTCGAACACTTTATTTTTTGGAGTGATTACAGTTTGAAACGCTTTTAAGTTAAAAAAACAAGGAAAAGTGTTCGCAAGCATATAGAAATGAACTCATGTACGTTTGTGAAAGAATAAAATCGATTTTCAATCAAAAATGCTTGTATTCCCAGTATGTTGAAGACGAACAGGAGCGTTTTACTGTGCAAGATTGGGTGGATGGGTGTTATTAAAGCAAGAGGGAAAATACCTACGTTTTAGAAGCCATTTTCTAAAAAATAAATCTTATATGATAGATCTCTACCACTAATAGGTCAATAAAACAAGGCTGGTTTGAACGATAGTTATATTTTCAGAACGTTTACAAACGTTTTCGGAACACCTTCGTCAGTGAAAATATAACTAGATAAATATATAAACAAACTTTTGAAAATAAATTACAAAATAAAATAAATAAACTAATAAATAGTTGGTTTTTAAAAAATATATTTCTAAAGATTTAAGTAACCAAAAAAATTCTAAATTCTATATCTCCAAGAATATACGGTATTCCTAAAATACATAAAGATAATATTCCTTTACGTCCAATCGTAAATTACATTAATTCCCCACTTACAATCTCTCAAAATTTTTATCTAAAATTTTAAGCAATATTAATAGGTAAAACTACATATAATGTGAAAAATTCATGTGGGAATTTGTAGATTCGGTTAGAAATCAAACAATTCCTAATAATTACAATTAATCAGTTTAGATGTTGTTTCTTTATTTACTAACATTCCTGTGGATTTAGCACTAAAAATTTTAGATAAAAAATGGAATTCCATAAAAGATTTTACAGATCTTCCAAAGGAGGAATTCATTGCAGCTTCGAAACTTTGTTTAAGTTCTACTTATTTTACATATCAAAATAAAATTTATAAACAAATTTTCGGTACTGCAATGGGTTCTCCATTATCAGCAGTTATCGCAAACCTGGTAATGGAGGACCTAGAGCAAACTTGTTTGGCAAAACTAAATTCTAGTGTAAGTTTTTACAGACGTTATGTGGATGACTGTTTTTGTTCCGTAAGAAAGGATAGTATTGATGAGATATTAGATTCATTTAATAGTTATCATAATAGATTAAAATTTACATATGAGAGAGAATCTAATAACTCATTGAATTTCCTGAACGTGACAGTCATGCATAATAACGGCATTGTGAAAACAAATTGGCATATAAAGTCTACCAATACAGAAAGACATTTAAATTATTTTTCAGAAATATCAAAATTACATAAAATTAATGTAGTTACCGGTTTAGTTGATCAAGCGGTTAGATTAGCTAATCCTGAATTTAGGGAAAAGAATTTAAACAAAGTTAAAGAAATCTTAGATAAAAATAATTATCCAAATAGTTTTTATGAAAAAATAAAAAATAGAATTAACAAATTATATAATAGAGGAATTAAAAATAATAACAATAAATGTTATAACGCTATTCCTTATAAAAAGGTTTAAGCGAAAAAAATAAAAAAGAATTTAATAAAAATAACATAAACATTACTTTCGTTCCAAATTATAGTAACAGATCTCTTTTTACTAATACTAAATCTAAAATAATTAAACAAAATCAGAGTAAGGTAGTTTATAAAATAAACTGTAAAGACTGTGATGGTTGTTACATCGGCCAGACGAAACAATATTTAAAGAAAAGGTTGTATAGCCATAAGTATTTTTTTAAATAATGATTTTGGTGCAATGACCGCTGTAACAAAGCATTACAAAGATCTTGGACATTACTTTGGTTTTGAAAACACAATTATATTAAAAACAGAGAATAATTATAAAAAAGATTAATATATGAAATGATAAATATACAGAAAGACACTAAAACTATTAATTTCAGGACCGATATTCAAAATTTAAGTAATGTATATAGCAATTTGTTAAAATAACATTTGCATTTCTTAAGAAGGAAACCTTTGGCTAGGTTTTTAAATTTGGGTTTTCCCTAGTCCTTGAACAGAATTGTTAAGGTTTCGACAAAGATTTTTTGATATAAGGTTTTACTTAATTTGCATGTATGTTTACACATTAATTTAGTTTTTATAATTTATATACATATATATAAAAGTTGGTTACACATCCTCTATATCAAGAAATCCTAGCCATTAGTTATTTTGTTGATAGTTCCCAAATAAAAAACAAAAGTTTGTTTATATATTTATCTAGTTATATTTTCACTGACGAAGGTGTTCCGAAAACGTTTGTAAACGTTCTGAAAATATAACTATCGTTCAAACCAACCTTGTTTTATTGACCTATTAGTGGTAGAGATCTATCATATAAGATAAGTATAAAAGGTCACGAAATATATATCTATATATATACATCTAAAAAATAAAGTAATATGAGAAAAGTAAATAAATCTATTTCTATACTGTTTGCGTAGTTTATTCAATATATGTTTACTAAAAGAAACGATAACAATAAGTATAATTATAAAACAGAAGCGGCATATGTGAATAAGTAGTAAAAAAATAATAAAACTTGGTATTAACAGGATCTGCAAACAAATAATCTTTAATGTTCGAACATTATGTATTTTTGTTAAGGCTCGGATCATGAGCACACACTATTGGATGCAAATATTTTGCATTCAAAGTTATATTTGTCTATTTATTTCTTAGTCCTAATTCCTTAATGTCATGCATCCCAAATTAAATGAAGACTAGCGATTCAGGAAATCATAACTTTGAGGAAAGTACATCATTAACTAAGCAAACTAAGTCGTTTCAATTATTTCAAAGCATTTACTATAATTTCCCCCAAAACGAAAGAAAAATTATTAACGCTAATTGCACCCATTACCTAATATATAAGTCCGCATTATTCCCACAATTTATTTATTCACAAAATATTCCCCATGGTTCCGCCAACCCAACCACCCTCGAAAAATGGTCACCGATAAATAGCTACGCCACTTAAATATACAATAGAATTATTCACGACAATTGCCTACGTGGCACTATTAATAATTCACGCCATAATTCCGTCGACGGAAATAGGGAAGAAAACGAAGGGTACAACCCTATTATACGTTCCCGTTTACGTGTAATAATAGTCTAAGTACCGAATGGCATGTCGCGTGTAATATTCAAAAGTTTAGATGTCGATAAATATCGATAAAGGAGGAAGAATAAGGAACGGACGTATTTATCGTGGAAGCGAGGGGAAATGGGAATCTTCCGTCGCATGACAGGCAACGACGTCCCGGCGCGAGACTGGTGCCGATGCGATAACTCGGTTTCTTGACGATCTTTTAAAATGTAGCTGTCGACTGTTTGTGCCTGTACGCGTCACTGCCAGGCTCTTCTCTTTCGTAATATTCAGGAAGCATGTGATATTATACACTCTGCCTAACATGAATAGGACCAGTGATTCTTTGCTCTATCCTATTCCTAATTTCAATATATTCTAATTAATTCATTTTGATTAAATGCTTCGCATAAAGAGATTGGTTCCTCTAAAGCAGTGGTTCTCGAACTTCCTTTCAGAGAGACTCCATTTTGGAAAGAATTTTATTGGCATCCTCATCATTGCACCTCTTATCGGTGGATAATAAATGATGGAAATAAATGTCTCTATCTTGGAATCATTGTTCTAGGGTTATTGCAAGAAACAATAGAGGGCTGAAACTATTTTATACACAATTTTCCTCAAAATTCAGAAGATTGTGGAGGAAGTTTGAAAGGACGTACAAACCTCGCGAGACATTACATTCGTACTATAAAATAGATTAGCTTTTACCACACTAAATTCATAGGAAACTCGACATATGTACGTATTTCAAACAGCAAGTAACCATCCTCCGTGTAGAACATGAAGGAAGAACAATAACACTCAAGAAAATTGGTTAGCGATGCTTTACACCGGCACACTTCGCGATCTCAATATTGACACCTCAACTCTCTGGTCTCTTTAAACAGGTACTGTGCAAAACTACTCAAAAATTTCCCGATCTCACACCGAATGCAAATCGAAAAACGGTTAGCTTTGAAAGAAACTCCTTATACGATCCGTCTTTTATTTTCCAAAGAAGAGGTCGTGTGGCCAAAAAAAAAAATACAAGAAATTCTTACGCTCAGTTTAGCTCGGCTTTCCATGAAGTCGCTGATCTGGTGATATTATAGGGCAAGAATCACTCAAAAGACTCCATTCAGATTCTACGGTAGCTCAAGTGTTCGATGCACCCCTTACTTAACAACCCGGACTTGGTAAAGGACCAATAAGCACCTATGCTATTATTGGAAAACACGAAGGCGTGGGTCTTGTGCATTAAGTAACACCAAATTTCGACCGGTAATTTGCGGTGATATTGCCGTTTAGTTCTATAAGTCTTATTTCGTGTTTGGCAATGCAGATGGCGGAATCAGAATATTGTGCAAACCTAGCGAATTCGTCAACTTTCCTTGTCAAATGAAAACTCCTTAGCCTGGTGATGGTACCAAGCGAAAGAAGGAATGGAAGAGGTGAAAGTAGAGACTATGGTAGAGACTACTACAAACAGAAGAAACAACATGAAAAATTGCAACTCAATACAATTCAGGTGTATCACAAAGCTTATACGAGTGAAAAAATAATAGCAGGAAACCATTACAGGTACTTATTGTTTCATTGGACAACAGCAAAGCAACCATAATGGGATTCGGGACGATAAGTGCTGTTCTTTTTCCATCATGCCGATGGTCGGATTAGAATATGGCGCAACAGAATGAATTTATGGACTCTTCTTGCTAAATTACAACCCTTCAAGCTAGCAATGCTGGTAAACTTCAAAGGTGGAAGGAGGCTATCGCTAACAAGAGGGCAACAGTATAATAAGTACAGCCGGATATGCAACGAATGAATGTTAATAAAGATGACTGAGCTATTATTGAAAAACAAGAACGCTCACTTGTTGTCCATAAAGTATCATCCATTGGATCTGTAGGGAGTTGAAAAATTATCGCTCTCTTCGCTGAGTCTTATCTAGTGCATCATACAGATGGAAGGATCAAAATATAATACAAACAGGACGAATTCGTTGATTTCAAATGGAAACTCTTTAGGCTAGTGATGGTAGAGAACAAAAGAGGTTAATGGGGGTTATCACTAACAAGAGCGCAATAACGCAACTAATGAGTTTAACACGTTTATTGTGCATCAAGAAACATCAAAACTGTTTTCGTGACGACTAGAAAAATAATCGTTTAGTGCTATAAGCTTTACTTCGTTTTCGATCGAGTAGTTGGTACGATCAGAATACAGCGCAATTCCATTGTCAAATTATAATTATTTAGGGTGGTCACCGTGAAATTATGTTCTGAATCCCTTCGAAACATCTCTTCAGCGCAGAATACCTGAACATACTGATCATGTACACTAATTTGTAACTGTAATGTTGCCTGATGCAGATGATCACTTTCAGGAGAGAATAATAGTCCTTGACTTCGTCCTCAACTAATCTCAAATTTTTCAGGTAGTATAGAGGCCAATGTCCTCGCCTGAAATTCAAGTTTATTGTTGTTACTACTTCTATAATGTTAATGTTTTGTTTTTTAAACTTATGGTAATTTGTTGTACCTAATGTTTTATTTGGTGTTATAATAATTATAGAAGCAGTAAGTAAATTTAAATCTTTTCTTATCGGTACTCCTTATGTCTCTTACGCATGACTGGTCAAATTTTAATCTTCGAAAGGTGGAAATATTTGTATTGAAATCTTTGGTCTACTATTGCTGGTAGGTTTAAATAGCAGTTCTGAGCAAATTGATAAATGTGTGATTTGTTGAAGTTAAAGTCCAACTGTATTACAATCTTGAATGTTCTACATTTTCCAACCTTTCCTAAACTACATCTAACGAAGTGACTAAGCAAGCACCAAAGTTTCCAAAACGGAAAAGCCCATGTAACAAATAGATTGTTTTACGTTGTTCGTTTGGCCCGAAATAATGATTGTTCCTTAAAACTGTAATTAACTTCTGATTGCCACCCCATCATGCTGATATGTATTTACAACCCTCAATTCAAGGGAACTTTCTCGACAATGTTATTACTTTATAATTTTTCAAAGAAGCTTTCGATTGCTAATCCCCATTAACGTCATAGTTTGTAACTTTGAATGCATTCTAATAGGCCGAGATGTAACTGCACCGATTGAGTCAAAGCCTTTAAATTTTATAACAACTTTCTACCCTTCGGGAATTCATAATATATTGTTAATCACCTCTTGTATACGCCCTGTTTTGTAAGTATATAAAAGCCCATTCTGTTATAATTTAAAATCAGTTTTTGTCACGAGTTCCGCGAGAATATTGGTCAGGATATTCTACCTGTCACAGTATGTACAGTCAGTTGTGTAAAATAGTTAGTGTTAGTAAATATTTGAAACCCCACGTTCGCACCATTTCTTCCAGATCAGTGCCCAGCCAGAGAATTGAAGCTTCCTCGATACTTATATAAGACGATAAAAAATGCATGAATGAACGTTTATAAGACGAATGCAGAAGAACAATTCTAAAGTTGGAAACGCTGCCATCCAATTTGAAAGAACATAGAGGTTCTATTATATGACCATGGGTTAGTATTCTTCAACCACCTAAACCTAAACCTAGAAGAATATTTTGTTAATAATTAAAGACCAACCAAATATTAGAAATTCTCTTTAATATTTGGGTTCCGATTGTGTGTAGAACGACTAAATGATGTATTTGGCGGCATACACCACATGAGGTTGACTTAGAGAAGAACAACATACGAATGTTCTCGGTTGAGCATCACTTCAACATAATAGAAAATGCTGGAGGATGATTATTACGTAAATAATACAATATTTCGGAAGACCTACAGCAAGGACTAGACTTTGCTGGTTTAAACTTGCTTTGGAGTAATTAAAGAAGCTGTTCAACTGGATACCACATCATTCTCTTCAACTGACGAGGAATAATGGGAAACAGACCCACCAACTAATAGTTATAAACGAATAAGTTCTTTCAGGTTCCAGGACTTTGTACTTTGTGTCAAGGATGAGATGCACTATTATATATCAAATTTGTAATGTTGAGACTGCTATTTGGAAACAGGCGGCGCAAATACATAATCACATAACATTTACACTTTCTTCCTCATCCAAGGCGCTACCTTATCTTAAAAAGAGAATTTCAAATGCAATTAGTCGCATGCCTTGCGCGGTGTGCACATTGCACAAGATTTTAATTTCCACTTGTGGCATTTTGAATGAAACAAATTCATCCAAAATATTTCTATATTTGATCAGTATTTAACGAGAAATTAGTTATAAATAATTCATAAACTTTACGGAAGTCCGTCCTCGATTATTTACTCGGATTAATTGCTTCGTGTAACAATCCGTTTCCCGCTTATAAAAATATGTACATACGTATGTATATACATGTACATGTAGATACGTATATAGTAGGAAGAAATACGCAAAAATCCGCAAACCACCAAAATTCATTAAAATTAACACGCACACCGATGAATAACGGTTTTAAATATATATTAGATTGAATTCACAATGGAACGGTATTAAAACGGTGGAATTAAACGAAAATAAATCAATAGATTACATATATAACTCGGCGATGTACGCATGAAAACTGTGCCGAACCGAAACCGGCACGAATTTATTTATATTTCGCCCGGTATATTTATTGCCGTTAAGTAAAATAGGCCTTTTTCTATTTGAAAATTTTAAATTTAGATTTCTATGTAAATTTTCGGTATTTTTAGACGCGAAAGGAAAATAATTTTCATCGGAAATGATATATCATTTGAATTCGAATTCGATGAAATCTCTTCGGGTTGTAATCTCCCAATTTAACGAACGTTTGACAATGGAATTCGAATTTATTGAATTTATCGATCGACAACGCGAATATTGCCGTCGCGAATATACGTGTGCGTGAACGTGGTTATGAATTTATACCTAGAACGCCGTTAATGATCATTAAACCACACTTAGACATTACGCTTGTATACCTAACGAATCGATAACCGACCGGCTAGAACGTAACGTAATCCACGTTCCATTATGGTTAGTTTAGTTAGCTGTATTTGTGCATACGTTGATATCTACGCGTGTGCAGAGATATTGCGTATGTGTTCGTACTGATTCGTCTAATTGGCTTACCGACATGAGTTTGTGTATAGATGTCTAAAACCTGGCAGGATACATACCTGAAAATAAAATAAATTGGTTAGACAGGTAATATTAGAAATGTCTGGAAATAAATGATCTCTTACCCTTATACAGGGTGCGCCACAATAGATTTAGCGATATAAAATTGGCGCCAGAAACGTACGCCGATAGAGAGCGCCGTGTTTGTATCGTTGGCTATGTACAAAAATCCAAAGCATGCAATAAACAGAAGCCACAAAGTTACAAATTCTTGTATACGCATGTCTGGCGGCCATGTTTTAAATGCAATGGTTTGTATGATATATTTCGCTAGTTTCATTAGTGTTATTGTTTTATTACCGTGATTATTATCGTAGTATTCTGGAATATTCTTACATATCATGGACGTCAATCGTGAATTTAAAATTTTTGGTTCGCGTGCACATATTAAATTGTATTTAGAAACCCTTCTGATATTAGTAGCGATTAGCGATTTTAGTAATTTTATAGTTTGTGCAGTAAATTTTTAATTCGAGCATTCTGATTTGTAAATTATTACATTCGATTTCAATCTGTTTTATTTTTTTCGATTTTAAGTCCATAATGTAGTAGTATAAGTTTTGGGGCAAATTTGCACATTGTAAATTAATGTACTGTGGAATTGTTGTTGCACATCTAGGCAGGTTAGGAAATTACGTGTAAATCAGTTTCTTGTAAGTAAAAAGCATGCTCTGTTATTTGATATGACCACTAATTAAATTCTAAATAGACATCTTCCATTGCTGTTGTGTTTCATTGATTTGAATTTCTGATAGTAACTTTTTAGCAAATAAGTATACTTTATATATTGATACACAGAAAAACTAGTACTTCGTTTTTATATCACTTATTTAATGAGACACAACGTGACTATAGTTTCGATAAGGAACATGTCATTAGCAAACGATGCATACGTATGAGCAAATAGAAACAGGGTACAAGTGTATCTAGTACAAGAAAGTAATTAAAGGAGCAACCTACGGAGTAATTAATACAAATTTTTTGATGGCATATTTTGGTTCAAAGTTCGTTATGGATTTAAATTTTTTGTCGAGTATGATAGCTTTATATATTCTTTTAACATATCCAAAACTCGAATACTTGAATATGATCAATACTCAATAACTTGAAAGTATCATTCAACGTTTCCGTCCTTTTTGTATTTTCCAAATGGCGTTAGCTAACTTCTTAGCTATTTCGAGGTCATTAAGATCGACCACACGAACATAAAAGGGGCCGACACATTTTATCGGTTCTATATATTCTGTGTACAAAGCATTCAGTTATCATTGAGTGTTGGTCTTGTGAGTATCGGATGTTTGCTTTTGAGTGTTTTTTTAAATGCTCGACTACTGTAACACAATGTGAGTTTGGTGTCGCTTTAAGGAGAGGGGGAGGGGGAGGGGTCTGGTCCAGCCGATTCCGAAAATCGATTTTTTGTTTTTGTCTTAAAATCTTCCTATACATGTGGAGAATATATTCCCAAAGTGAAATCACGGAATTCGGCCTTGAAGTGTAATTAGGAGCGATGTTCGTCAAGCAGGTACCCAGTAAACGCTGGGGCGTTTTGGGCGGAGCAGATGTGCTGCAGGCTCCTTTCTCCCTAAAAACCTAGATTTTGCTAGAAGGTCTCGGTTCGTGTTTACAAATAGGATAGTCTTGTTTGAAATCTTGAACAGTTCAGTCGAGTTTCCAATATCTTCTCTAGAGCCTATTTTATACTATAAACTTTAAACGCGTTTATCTCGAAACCACGTTTTTCAAGTTGGTTGGAAAGATAACTCGTCGAATTATCCTCCGATTCACTTCAAATAAAGTTTAAATTAAAGTCAATTAGATTTGTGTGCGGATTAACCTCGAATATTATAAAATTGTTATTGTGGGGCAAAGTTATTACAAAATTAAAGCCGCTTTTCTCCGTCAATTTTTAATTTATGTTTGCCATTTTTGCAATTGACATTTTTTTTTCGAAAATTGAGGTTCATCCGCATTTCGCATTCATACTTTAACGAAATTTCTTTGAATTTTACATTTCAGATAATTTTCAAGGCCTCCAGAATTCCAACCGACTTGACCGGACCCTCCGCTTGCAACCATTATAGCTATACATATAATATTCGAATAAAATTTTCAATGGTGGTTTTTACTTCTTCAAATATACCTTTATACGTGAAAAAGTTTTATGAACGAAAAATAACTTTATCTTTGAAGAAAACGCAGTTAAAAAGGCCTTAGCTGGACCAGATTCCCCCTTCACACAGGAAAAAATGAAAGAGTCCCATACGTCTTATGATTTCAGACTGGATTTGGTAAGTTTAGATCGACTCTTTCTGCATTGCCAAAAAGAAAACTGGCCGTCCACGAACGATGCACACTCCAGTAAATATGAACAGACTTAGAGAGGCCTTACAGCAGAGCCCACGACGATTGGCTGCCCTTCATAGGTCTGATAAGAGTGACGGATATTAGATATGAACTTGCATTTAAAATGAAAGTGACCCAAGAATTATAGCCGGTAGATTTAAATAAACATGTAAAAATTTGCACAAAGCTCATAAAAATAATTAAAATACACCTACAATTTTCATCTAACTTCATTATGTCAGATGAGGCCCATTTCCATCTAAGCTGTTGTTGTCAATAAACAAAATTTCAGAATTTGCCACAGAAAAACTCGCACTTACTGCATCAATCTTTGATAGATAGCGAGAAATTTGGTGCGCAGTAAATTTGTTTGGAATTTTCGGACCGTACCTTTTTCAAAGCGGCAATGGAAGAGCAGTGACAGTAACGTCTAAGCGTTATGAGACCATGCTAGATAATTTTCTTTTATCAATGCTAAGGGAACACAATGCTGATTTGCGTTCGCTTTGGTTTCCACAAGCTTGTGCGACATCTCACAGAGGAAAGCCCTTAACGTAAAGAATACGACGAGTGTTTCCTGAGAAATCATCACCCGCAATGGTAGTAACTTGAGCCTTCATACTCACCTTATTGATCACCACGGGATTACTTCTTCTACGAATATTTAAAATATAAAGTCTACGAGAAGAGCATACATAATTTTAAAGAATCAATCACGACTGCGACACAACAGATTCCATTACAAATGCTGAGAAAAACTAGAGACAGCCTCATACGATATGCAGAAACTGGTTTGCCGAACAATTGAGTCCATCTTTGGGATGCTATCTTTAAAACGTTGTTTTCACATAAAATGCTTTTGGCATAATTTTGTCATAGTCTACCGATTTCCGTCTTTTTATGGCTTTAACTGTCTTTATGACTTCTTCTGTTTTGACATGGTCTTCTTCGTCTTGTAGAAGGCGCACTTACTTTCTTTCTAGTTTCACCTTGTTTGTTCGTATTAGGATGATTCCTGCAGTGTTCTTTCAATCAGTCTTTTCTTCTTTTGTTTCTTCGAGAAAAGAACATAAATGAAAGTATAGGACGGAAAAAAACTGTCAATTGATGTTTGTTTCTTTCTCAGTGTTTTCAGGTTTTTGTAAAATATCTTTGATTTGTGCAACCTTTCTCTTATCTGCTCTCCGAAGTCATCGCACCATTGCTTTTTGGCTTCTAAACCTAATTTTTGATTCGTGCCTTTTTTTCACCTTTTTATCTTTCCTTGTTTCTTTGTTTCGGTTCCATCATTTAATTTGCTTCTCACCCTTATCGCGATGGATCTGCATGTTTCTTTTGAAGTGGATAAGTGTCTTACATTTGTTCTAGATTATGGTTAGGACCTATAATGTGACATTCGTTATTTACCTCTTATATTCTCATTTCGGTCTTCACTCGCTTTGTTTGCTATTCTAAATCTTGCAATGTATATCATTTGTTTAATTATTACTTGTTATTGAGATCTGTTTTTCGTGATCTTCTTTATGCAGTCGAATGCTTGCAACCATGAAATAACGGTATTATGTATTTCACCAATTATCTCTCTTATGATTGCTCTGTTTATAATTTTGTAATCTATTACTAATTTTCCGTTT
This sequence comes from Chrysina gloriosa, assembly GCA_038088585.1. Classification (NCBI taxonomy): domain Eukaryota; kingdom Metazoa; phylum Arthropoda; class Insecta; order Coleoptera; family Scarabaeidae; genus Chrysina; species Chrysina gloriosa. The sequence continues at coordinate 18,278,705 of CM076093.1, read as the reverse complement.
CTGCTCTTGACCTAAGTAGTGTACTTGTGTATTGATTTATGCCTAAAGAACGTCTTTGTCACTAACATGTTATTTTATAAGCGGAAATTGCTCAGTCTCAGGCCTGTTGTTTCTATGCTCTTTACTTTGATTTGCTATTACTTTTACCACACCAATTCTTTGAGAAAACCATATATTACCAGCTCACTGAAGAAGGTAGTGAGGTATTATTTTTAGGGGCATCGTAAATCGAATTTTACAAGTAACACTTTCTTCCGTGAATATTCCTCACTGAAGATGATCATTTGGTAGACGTACGGAAAACTTTCCAAAAATCAATATCGTGAGGATAAGGACTAATCCATTTGAAATCGGTTGGCATTTAAAACGGATTACATGATTTCCGAAAATATTTGGTAAGGCTTCATTTATATATCTAAATTAACAAAATTATGTTATGTGCTTTTTGAAGTTATAAAGGTTGTGGGCACTAGCTGAATAGTTAGCTATACAAAGTTCATGACGTTAACGATACTATTTTTAGAAAAATCAAATTATCCTACGAATAATTCTTCTCCTCGGAGATAACATATTTTCCATTTTTGCTTCATTTGTTCACGTTCAAATGCAAAAACCGAACGGTCAGATATTAAAACAGCAGACGAGATTGAACTTTTGATGATATAGCACAAAAAAATGCACGGTCTCATCGGACGCACCGGCATACCTCGACATATAAAATCCATATTTTCCTACAGACAAACTGCATTTGCAGCTCGCAACCGAAGTCCATCCCGTTCTCACCGCATCGACATGCAGATGACACGTTTATTTTCTCGTGTCAATCTCTACGATTTGCAAACGCCCAGACTCAGAGCTTTCGTTTATTCGTCGGAATAAAGCATCATAGCTCCTCGCGATTTTCTTGCTCGCGACTTCGCGTAACGGAACCAGTTCTTCAGCGAGCACTTGATCTAACTGTAATAATGTACTCGACCGGATAATTGGTCGTACACACACAATGTCCCAGATCATGCTTACGCGACCCTTAACGAATTTAACAGTAGCAGGTCGTTGAGGAGTAAGTTAAATTACTGGTTGAAGTATATGGGAGTGTGTATTCAAGAGATGGGGTGGAAGTGTTTTAATAATGTTCGTTGGGGTGCGTTCTGCTATTAAAGCACAATAGGAAGCCGTAAACTGTGGTTCAAATGCAAGTGGTTGTAGTACTGCAAATATGCGAATCCCGGTCTAATAATGCTCAAATAGGGAAGTAATAAATATGGAGATTAGTCTTGGCAGTTGGAGTCAAATCGGTCTAAAAGCTCAAAGATTGAAACAAACGATGGATGGCAATAAAGCAGTGCTAAAATATCAGTTTTGGAATATAAAAAATTTTCCTTGATTTCATAAAGTCGTCTCATTATATCAGATGCGTTCTCATTGGACATCATGCACATCAAATAAGTAGTTATTCATGGAATTGAGAAAATGTGGGCAGTTCTTCTTCCTGAGAGCCAACAGCGTTTGCCACAGATCTGTAAATATGGTGTTTCAAGGGAAGATATACTTTAATATTGTCAAGTAAGACATCAAATTTGTATTATTGTAAATTGTGATTACAAAGTCTATGGTGTCAAACATTTATATCTAAGCGAATTGTCTTTGGCTGGTTTTCGGATATTGCTACGTGGCTACATACTGAACAAACAGCTTCTCGATATGTGTTTTATATGAAGTTCATATATGTATCCTTTTTTGTATTCTTATAATTTTATAATTTTACATTTTTATCACAGAATATTGGATTAAGTTTTAGGTTAAGGTAAGCATCTTATTTTTATCTTTAGTACTGAAGTATTCGAAGTTAAGTGGTGGATTGGCGATTCGTGTCGCATCAAAAGCAAACTTTGCCTCGAGATTCCCTTTTAATGTTTATTTTCCATACCTTAATAGAAAATAACGATTCTATTATTATGATTATTATTATTTAGGCGTCGAATGTGCATGCAAGCGCTCAATCATAAGGACTGGAGAACCTCCGTATAGTTGGGGTATTGATACACGCTAAGGGTATGGGGATTCGAAGTTTTAAAGGGTTTCTTGCTTTAATATTGTTAAGGATGAAGGTTGAATAAAGTGTTCAAGCGTACGTTCAAACTCTGGAGGATAAAAACTAAGAAGGATAGTTATAATGAAGAATATACTCCAAAAACTCCTACGACATGGGTATTGTCTCTCTCCAAAGACTGGAAGCTGAACCGTATGCGTATGTATAACCCCTTAGAGTAAAATCTAAGAAGCCTAGTCAGGGAGAGAAGCAAAATCCAAAGCACGCTGGTAATATGGGCAGTGACTTCCCCAGAAATTGAGAGGTAAATGTTGCCGAACGATCCATTCAATCTACACTAAAAACTTATTGGCAAGAAGCAACTCAAACGAAACGGCTTTCATAATAATAACAATAATCACAATAATAATAATAATAATAATAAGTTACCCAATAGGTTATCCCATTGATAGGGCAAAAGTTACAAAAAGGATACAATAGTCTGAAACACATGTACAGAAAAATGCAAAAATACTCACAATCAGATGCAAATTTGTCTTTGGATTTATTATCTAACTTATATTTGTCTGGAAAAGTGTAGCATCATGAAATCCCAAAAAAAATTTAAGGTCGTCGGCATAAGCCGAGACTTTACATGTCAAGGATAATTACAAGTCATTTATAAGGATGTTGAACAAAAGAGCGCTTAGGATTAATCTCTGTGGGATTCCCAAAGTAAGGTTGAATTACTTCGAGAAGAAACCGTTGTAAAAGCACAATATTTTCGGTTCTCCAAATACGAACTTTTGCCTTTTCTCCTGTTACACCAATTTAGTGTCAGAGGTGATGCTTTCGTCTTTTAAAATTTTTCTACCAAGGATGACAAATGCGTTGTCGAAATACGCATTTGTAGTTATTCGAAATGTGTGCGATAAGATTAAAAACCATTTTATTAGAATATTTTTTTATGGGCGGTTTGGATCCCATCTAAATTTGCGAGAAACCCTTTCCTTACAACAGCTATTAACTTCTGTTGCGGCTCAATAACACAAATGAAACGATGTGTATTTATGTAGAAGCGTATATTCCATCACCGTGTGTATAAATCAACGTAGTTCGTCAAGATCATATTTATTCGTTCGATAACACTAGCTGAACCGTGATGTATGTATGTGTGGTAATCACCGTCGTTGTTTCACCGCTCGGATTTATCTTTCGCCTCGCGATAAAACAAGAAACAAGGAAAAAAGGTTGTTACGGTAAACATGCCACCTGTACGAAACGATTAATGTTAGTATACATAGATCCGTAGTATATGTACATATGTTTGCGATTCGTGTAACGATTCTGAGGCTGCAGTTACCCGCCAATTATTATTGTTATTCCTAAGTGCGCGATAGGTTCAATCCGGCGCTAATGCCCTGCTCGCGAGCACGAACCCTCCATTTCCCATAACATTGTTTGTAGAAATAATAGTTTTGCCCCGCGCTGCTCCGAATATCCGGACGCGAAGTTTATACAATGTCCTGACATCAATATGAATGTCAGACAATGGAAGCCATTAATGAATTAAAGCTGTGTGCGCTGTTTTGCCAGCGGCCATTGTTTGGGACTGTGACGAGAGGGATGCGTCCTGTTCGCAGTTTTTGTAATTAATCGGTATTAAAACTGGAGATATCGATTTCGATGTCGGATTATAGAATACCAATTTTGTCGTTTCGAGTTTGCGACGGACTATCGAATATTAGTAAATATAAGTTTCGAAGTTTGGTAACAATGCGAAAGTTAGTCAATACAAGCAGTGCAAAACCTCTGCTGCTTGCGGTTTTTGATGTTGATCGTCTCTGCTTAAGGATCAATTCTAAATTTCCTAAAAATTTTGGACCAGTAAATACCGAAATCTCTACAACCAAGTGACGGTCAGTGATAGAAAATTACGGTAATAGTAATTTTTAAGAAAATCACCTCTTCAACACGACCACATAATCCCGAGAGTTAGCAATAAATCATCGGAGTATTCTAAAGCGGACTTAATTCTGAATATCCTGACACAAATATCACATCGGTAAACTCCTCACCACACCACACCACCACACAATTATTTATAATATAATAATAAATTCGGTTTATACGGTTGTTGAAGATGCTTGCCTCGAGCTAGCGAAACACGTGTCACCAATTTTATTATAAACAATTGTGTGGTGAGGAGTTTACCGATGTGATATTTGTGTTAGTAAATTACACCACAGTCCTTGCAATCACCCCACTTATATCTAAATTTCCTGCTAACTTAAAACCAACATGGGCGTCCCAAAGATCAAAGCAAGGCGATATTTCGATCAATACCAGCTCGTTTTGACTTTCGTCTACTGTGTCTGTTTTCTTTTCCGGAAAACTCCTCTCCCTAATCCGAAACAATTTCTTGCGGTAATTACCTAATAATTAAGGTTTGACAAACGCGTGCTAGGACAGAGACGCTGAAAGGGGATTTAGGTCAATGTGAAGCCAGTGCAGAGTTTAGTCAAGCGATAGCCGTGGAAGTGAATGGTCGTTTCATAATTATCGGTTTATCGACGTGCCTGTTTTAAAGCATGGATCATCATAAGGTTTACCTTTAGCATCACATGTGAAAAGAGTTGATGTGTGTGGTTTACGCATGTCTCAAGTGAATATCCATTAATTGTTGTATTTCTTACTTGGAGGTCATCGCGTTTTCGTTCCATCTGTTCTTTGATGATTTGGAAAATCAGTGCGAAATATGCAATATACGATTGATAAGTCGCAATACATTTCACTGTAGAAGACATATTAGAAATAAAGGTTATGTACTGAATTTAAACAACAATATTCCGTACTGGAAATATCTGCATGATTTTTTTATGCTAAGTGTGTGCAACATACCACAACACTTAGTAGGCAATGAACACTTTCGTCTTTTTTGGAACAAATATGTTCCCTCGTGAAAACTACGAACCAATAGTCAATTGAGATACGATACACCACATTTGCAGGGTATAGTAAAAACTCTATAGTAAACGAGTTGAAAAATAAGAAAATTTGCGTAAGTGTGGGTGACACAACTGATGCACAGATGAATGTTGTAACGCGTCCTTTAAAACGTAATGATCCAGCAGATTTCTTGTTATTTCTTGTTAGTAAAAGGACTGAGAAAAGTTATGCTGGAACCGTTGTGAAGATAATCAAAGATCCATTAAGAGAATTTTGTATCACAGAAGCCCAAGTCACAATGTTAGTTACTAAAGGAGCTGCAACAATGCTGAAAGTTGGTCTTCACCTAACATGTCTCATACACGCGTATCATCACATTGCAGAAACCATTCGAAAGAAGTATCCGATTGTGAATAATTTAATAGTATCTACAAAAAAAAGTATTTGTGAAGTCTCCCAAACATATCCGCGTTTGTGTCCGAAATTTTCACTACCACCTCAACCTGCAATAATTCAATGGGGAACAAGGCTCCAGACAGTATTGCATTATGATAAATATTTCGCAAATGTGAAGGATGTGATATTAAAATTTAAGGCTGTAAAGTATTTATTTTCAAGATCGATTGAAGTTTTTTTTTCTGTTGGTTCGGAAATTATATCGAAAGCTGTATGTATAACGATAAAATACTAATTGTTTGCATTTTTAAAAGCTCAGGCAGGTCTAATCTGTTGTCAACAATAAGTGAAGAACCAGCAGGTTTGCAGGCCTAAAATTTTGAATACCACATATTCAATACGGTAGTTAAGACTTGTCGAAGAGCATTTTTGTAAATCACTTTGTTATCGTTGCTTTCTTGCAGTCCAAAAATGACGGTAAGTCCATGGTCATTTTTCTATTCCTTAATTGAGGTTAAATTCAACAACAAACAAGGAATTTACGAAAAAGCTCGTCGATAAGTCGTAGCTATCGTAACGAATACACGGTATGCAAAATTTCAAGCCCGTGAACTTACTGGTTTCTCACTTATTATTGAAAAAAAAATTAAAGCTGTAGAAGCTTTTAACGTTGTAAACAACTAGTATTCTACCGTTACACACACTACTTTTAAAGATCACATATACAATTTTCAAAATACTTTTGGAACCAATAAAAAATTTTAAGTTTAACCGATCTTGAAAGGAAGTATCTTACACCCTTAAATCAAATGAAGCTGTAGTGATTCGAGAAAGTAAGCAACTTTTATCCAATTTGGACGTTGGAAATTTCCATAAGCTATTCTGCAGTTGTATAAACTATATCGCTGTTACGAATCTTTACAAGACTCATTAAATGCCTACGATAATTTACAAGCCCATTTACATCCCCATTTACAAATGGTTCGGTCTAATATTGAAAATAAAGAGCGAATAGAGAAGATAAAGGAGTATCTGGATTACGCATATCCTACTACGCTAGATGTAGAACGATTATTTTCGAAATACACGAAAATGTTCTCAGACCAACGTCGAAGACCAAGTGAATCGACAATGGAAGCGTTGTTTATGTTGCAGTTTTACGCAGCTTACCGGGGTAAGTGTGTTTTGTCGGAGTGGACATCAAGACGTCAATAATAGGTAAGAATAATATTATTTTTTATTCATGTACCTACTTTGCGCGATACGCCTCTGACGTTGCACTTGTTTGTCGAGCCTTACTAGTCATTGTTAAAAGGAATCAATCATAACATAAGATGGGTGATCACTACAAAATTTGTCGGGGATGATAAAATCTTCATCCGGAATTCAGTCCAAAAGATGGAATTAGTTCAATACAACTTATCTAGTAACAGCTTTAATTGCATTTAATATACGAGCCTTACTAGTTCTAGTACGCGAAATACTCACCACCGTACTAGTATCTTCTTGTATACGCGAGCTCAAATGGCGTTATTAATAAAATAACAAACGACCATGGTAGTAGCATCCTACGACGGCAAGTTCGCTTTATTTATATATGGCTACGTCAGTAATAGCAAGGCAAATGTATAAAATATTGCTGTTCGAAGTTAGAACTGGGAAGCCTCGGGAGATCAACATGCATTGCGCCCGGACGCTCTGCAATAACTTTCCTTCCGCCGACGGTGTATTCATTTATTTTCATTTATTGATGGCGGTATTTCGTTGGTCCAATTCGCCAGTGTATATATATTTTACGTCGGACTCGACAAATCCCCAAAACGAGGGCGAAATTAACGCGAAGCACTTAGCAAAGAAACTCGGTTTTGAAATCTCGCATTGCGAGGAGATTTCCCCTTTTATTTAATGGAAAATCGCAAATCGTGGTTAAAACGAGAGCAAAGCGATTCTAAACACTCAAAACCGCATCGGCGCTCGGATGTTGAATTGACAAAAAATCTCTCTAACTTTAAATTTTGTTGTTCCTGTACTACTTTAGCTACGCCTTAAATACTTCTAACTAGGAAAATGGCGAAGAACTCGAACTTATAATCTGAACTCCCCAGCGAAGTTTTTCGAAATTTACATAGGTACTCGTATACGTACCTGCCTTCCGTCGTAAATCTTAAACTTTAGCGCGCTACGCTACGCGGATTTCGCAACTGAATTTGTTGACTTGCAGCAGGCGGCCGGCGATTTCTATTTCCGAAGCGAAGTTCCGCAATCTCGCATTTAAAATTAAACGCGTAAACCGCGGGCTTATTAATATTTAAAATGAATATTTCTCTGTTTACCTCCAGCGGTTTTCTAAAATCAACAAATTGCGGCGACGAGGGCGACAACTTCGATTTCTTTCAAAAGTTTTACGGGAGAAACGTACGCGCTCTACCAGGCAATGTACATACATATGTACATATATTTGGCATGAGAAAATATACATAGTGGAAGGAATTTTTTTTTTTCTTGAAAATACAAATATGTTAGATTTATTATTGAAGTAAAATTTTTGTCGAAATTTGTATTCAAATAAGAGAAGCACTGATGAGTTAGTTACTTGTATTTTCTTGTAGCCTGGAATTCATAGATATGAAAAAGCATTCGAGATGGTACTGCGAAAATACTAAAAGACAAAAGGAATCAGCAACAAAATGATGTAGTGTGCTAACTGCTCTCAGCGGGGCGACTGTGCTCCGAATTGTAGGTCCAATAACCATTTAAACAATAACGATACTTTTATATAATTTATTGAGATATAAAGAACCGACAGTGACAAATCTTATTGACGATGGTGTGGTTCGACAACCTTCCGTTCCCGTGTCACCCCTCTCTCTCCCTAACCTCACTCTTTCCCTTCCCCACTATTCACCCCACCCGATATACACTTTTGACTGCTTCAATGAGAACAATAATTAAAAATACATACGAGGATAACACCAATGTAATAATGCACAACAAACAAAATTCAGATTTATTTGAAACCAGAATCGGACTATGACAAGGCGGAGAGCTAGGCCCAACACTGTTTATTACGTACTACATGGACGAGATAATCAGGAAAAGTGAACGAGCAGGGAAGAAGGTATTGGTGGGGTACAGGAATATGAGAAAAATCGAAGTCTCGACTGGAGCTTTTGCCGACGACGTTGTGATTATAGCAGATTCGGAGAATAGTCTACAAAGTCATTTGGAAGTATGGAACACAGAACTAATAAGAGCTGGAATGGAAATGAACAAGGATAAAATCAAAGGTGATGATAGTGGGACAACCAAAGGCAATGAAGATTAGAATTAATAATGAAGGAATGAAGCAAGTGACCAACCCTCAGTACTTAGAGGTAGAAATAAACAGCAACGGGCAAATGGAAACAGAGATAAACAAATAGAGACAACGGCAAAATTATATCAGTCACTACAAATAATAAAATAGTATGCAAATCAACCAAGCTCCGAGTATTCAAAACCATGTATCCCCAGTTCTAACTTTTGAATGCGAAACATTGTTACTAACACAAAGGGATAAAAGTAAACTACAAGCGGTGAAGATGAGATTCCTAAGAAAAGTAAGAAGGGTTACCAAACTGGACAGAATAACGAACGAGAAGATACGAAAAGAACTGGGAATACAGCCGATGTCGAAATATATAGAAACAAAAGAGTAATGATGGTGGGGCACCTACGAAGATTGGAAGAGCATAGACAGGTGAAGTAAGTGTGGATGGCGGCAACCAAAAAAAAAAAAAAAACAAGAGAATAGGAAGATCAAGGCAAACATACAACAAATACATTGAGAAGATCCTGAGAAAGAAAGGAAAAAAAACCATGAGACGCAAAAGAACTGGCATTCGACCAGAAGAAGTGGAAAGAATTGATGTTTTAAGTTTATCATTTGCAACTTGTAAGTCATTGTACCAGTAGCTGCTGCATTCATACATTTTTGGAGAAGTGTTATCTGACATATGTGTTATTTGTCATGTATTGCCACAGTATTTAAGCCTTTTTATAAAATAGCGCATATTGACTCTAACTAAAAATTCACATTGCGTTGTCTATTTTTCAGTTTAGCCTTGATTTCTTTGTATAAAACCTATCGGTTGCATGGCTTCGCATTTGTATTATTTATTTAACAGGTCATAATGTCTTTAGATCCCAATATTGCAAGAAGAATTGTAATGGTGATAGAAGATGGTCGAGGACAACGTGAACCTGCAAGAATTGTCGGAAAAGCTTATGTGTTGTACAAAATGTGTACCACCCCTTTGAGGGGACTGGCCTAATAATCAGAAAAGTAGGATCCGGGCGAAGAAGAGTCACCACCACAAGAGATGACCGTTTTTTGATGTCTACAAGTTTGCGGAATAGAAGAGCTTCTGCGGTTTTGCTGCGAAATCAACTCCAAGAAGTTAAAAATGTAAATGTGAGTGAACGGGACGTTAGAAGAAGGCTTCGTGTTGCTGTATTGTCCTGCAGAAAAATGGCTACAAGTCTGCCACTGCAACACCGGTATCAAACTCCAAGATTGGCTTTTGCTCGAAGTCGCTTAATATGGAATAATGAGTACTGGAGCAAGCTTTTGTTTTTAGATGAGTCGTATTTTTGGCTCTACGGGTCAGACGGACGTCGGCGAATATGGAGAGAACTTGGAGAAAGATATGCTGCAGTCTGCATTGACGAGCGACTACCATTTAACGGTGGGTCGGTTATGGTTTGGGCAGGAATATCTTCACGTTCACGCACAGAGTTAGTCTTCATACAGAATGGCTCCTTGACAGCTCACAGGTACATTACGGAAGTTCTAAAAGATGATGTTATACCTTTCATGCTCACCATGGGCGAGCATGGCATTTTCGTACAAGATAATGTAAGATCTCACGTAGCGAGAGTTGTTTGAAAATATCTGGATGAAGTGGGCATTAGAAGATTTGATTGGCCAACACTCAGTCCAGACCTAAATCTCATTAAACATATCTGGGATAAGTTGGGGCAACGTATCCGAAGTTACATAGCAACTCCAAGAACTACCCAGGAGCTCAGAAAGCTTTCATTGCAGGAGTGGAATAACATCGAGCAGAATATGATCCGTCACCTAATTGAGAGTATCCCTCGTTGTATGCAAGTAATCAGTAACATAGGAGAAGGGAATACACGTCATTAAGAAATAAATTTTCTCATTAATGTTAGTTTTCTCTTAAACTCCTGTAAACGTAAATTTGTTGCTTCTTCAGAATAAATCGTTATAATTAAAAGAACGCTGTCCTATTCAATATTTACTATTAAGTTAAGCTTTCGAAAGACAGTATAACGAATTATAAATTTCAAATATAAACATACAACAGACAATAACAAACAAAATTACAATTTCAAAGTGACCTAAATTTTTTGCTCGCCAGTGTATATCTCCTTGTAGATGCTTAACTTACGATAACATCAGAATTACAATTAATTAGTCAAAGATGTCCTTCATGAACTTTAACTAGAATAAATGTTAATCAGGGCTTAGAAATAAATCCTTTGAACACCTTCTACTGGAAATAACTTAGTTGTCGACCTACATATTTGGAAATATTCAAATTGAGGTGGTAAAGTTAAGAATCAATAAGGCCAAATCATGCTTCGTCCTCCAAACAAGATTATTTTATCAACTGCCTTGTTTTCCCCGAACTTCTAATTAAAAAATGTTTCTCGAACCTTCGACCTGTTTTCATCCCAATTATTCCAATTTAAAATCGTCCATACAACGACAAAACTTTCCTTCCCAACGTCGCGAGCAAGCGTAATGAGAATCCGAAACGGATGATTCCGTTTACTAAATACCTTCGTATCGAAACGAAACCGTTCACGATGGCTTTATTATGTTCTAGTCGTCGGTACGTCATTCACTTCCTCAATCTGCCAGTTACTTTTCCTCCTTCCACTCTCCTTCGCGAGCGCCATCCCCATCCTAAACCGGCTCCTTCGTACTAAACACGCTCGGAAATTTCTGCGACGCCGGATTTTGAGGCTTTTTATCCGCGCCGTGAAACTTTAAATTGGCAGATTAAAACTTCCACAAGTCGACAAAACGATTCCGACAAGACAGATTATGAACGAGAACCAATTCCGTGCGGGCGGCGCCCCTCGAGCGCGATACGTTAGTTACTTTAATAAAGTGAGGCCGACAGAAGAACGGGAAAAAATAATTATCCTGAGTACCGAAGTCGAGGAACGCGTGTGGCGGTCGCTAAGTACAACGACGAGACTTTCATAAAACAAATCGTGGAAACAATAAAGCAGACGACGGCAGAACAGGCGGCGCGTCACAACGATGCGGTAGAATGTCAATATTACGTTTTGTATTTCGCAGGAAAGCTGATGCAGAAGAGAAGATTTGAGGTAATGTGCGCGACCTGAAAGATGGTAATAAAGGATGCGATGCTAGACGTAGCAACGACGTAATTTATTTCTTGAAGGCAAATTTTGATTAAGTTCTAGGTAAATTTAGCTTCTTGGTTTATGATATTTCTGGATATTATCTACGTACCTATATAAGAGAAGGTTCGTATTAGTTGGTGAGGCACTGGACTACAAACTCGTTAATCGTGGATTCAATACCCCGCACCCAATCAACCTGTTAAAATGAGTATCTGGGCTTTATTTCCTATGGTAATAAGGGGCCACTGTAACGTAGTTGTTGGCCATACTATCACCAGTTCTTCACTAAAGGTTTGGGAATTCAGAAATTTGGAAGACGAATCCTAACATTGCTAAGCATGGCGGTCGGACGCAGGACTGGGCGAGGATAAAGGCTAAGAAGCCTATTCAGAAGGAGAAACAGGCTGCTGTAAACAGTGGCAATGTGAGCAGCGCCCATCTTCAATGGCCCACAGCCTCTTTCTATAGATCTAGGAACTTGAGGCTCTAGGGAAGGATGTGGTTTAACATCGTTAAACAAGTGTTAAAGAAAAAAATTTATTATTTAGATATGTAATTCAGTAATGCAGCAAGGTAGAGTAGAGGGAGAGTAGGAAGATGGCGGAGGAAGTAAAATGTAGTCGTTGAGGTTATAAGATTAGTGAGTTGTTTTATGTAATACGAGGGGTAAAGGAAAGAGAAAAACGAGATTAAAGATATTATTATTCATCATCAATGTTGAGAATTTATTTTCTTATTAACACAAGGAAATTGAATGTAGGCCTTGAACATAGTGGCAATGTGGGTAGCGCCCCTTTCCGAAGATTACGAGTTGTTGCTAAAAGTCTTGGAATTTGGAGGAAGGTGTGCTCTAACATTGTCAAGCGTGGGGTCCAACGTAGGCCTCAGACTTATACTTAAACTCTCGAAGGTAAAGGATAAGGAGTCTGGCCAGAGGAAAAAGCAGGCTGCTATAAACAGTGGCAATGTAGGCAGCGACCATCCCCGATGACTTACAACTTCTTTCTATATATCTTAGAAGTTGAAACTCTAGGAAAGGATGTAGCTTAACATTGTTAAGCAAGGAAATTGAACGTAGACCTTAAACGTGCGTCCCAATTTCCGAATATAAAGACTGAAGGAAGTAGCTAGAGGAAGGAAGAGTCCTCAGGTACAAAAATAGTGGCAATGTGGGTACCGCCCTTTTCCCAAGGCCTATAGACTTTGATAAAGGACTGGTAATTCGGTGAAAGATATGCTCTAACCTTGTCAAGCGTGGAGGTCAAATGTAGACAGACATATTTCTAAACTAAAGGCTAAGGGGCTAGTCAGGTGAAGGAAATGGCTGCTATAAGTAGTGGCAATGTAGGCAATGACCTTCCCTGAAAACTTATATCCTCTGTTAAAGGTTTGTGTATTCGAGGCGTAAGAGAAAGTGTAAGGGAATATTATTAGGCATGGAGATTCAACGTACCATATTTAAGCACTAGAGCGACAAACATTAAAGACTACGAAAACGTTAGCAACGCCTTTCCCTGAAAGTGTATAACCTTTATGTTTGACAATTCGGTACTGATCACAGATTAGGCTTAGTTTACCAAAGATCTAAGGGAGATCGAGCTAATGAAAAGAGGCTCGTTGTCCAATGATTCATTTCTAATCTACAATCTAGTAGAATTGAAATTGTAAGCTGGCTAGCTAAAGAGACTTGTATAGTGCCATTTTTCAAACCTGGGTAATGCAATAAAGCGGGGGCGGGGGTTGTATCTTGTAGGAAATGTGCAGGAAAAGGGTTTGAGGTAATATACAAGATTTGAAAGGTGATAATCAAAGATACGATCCTAAATTTAGCAAGAATGTATTTGCAATCTTGAGCATATTAAATTCTGCATAATGCTATCTGTTTGGTTAATGATGCTTTTGAAGATTATGGAAGTATAAAAGAGAAATAAATAAATACAAGTCGTGATTAGCTGCATACGTTGATTCTGTATACTTCAAACTATAAAAATAACTGGTTGAACCTCGTAAAGTGACTCGGGTCTTGTTTGGAGATTTTATAAAGTCGTGAAATCCTAGGACTAGAGCTGATGGGCGCGCAGTGCCGTATTGGAATAAAAATATGAAAATAATTATTTGTTTAATGAAGTATCAGAAATTGTCTATAGATCAGTTGAGCCTGAAAAATTAATAAGACATTCTGATGAAAATAAAATTTTTTGTAAAATTGCAGTTTGAAAATGAAAATTGGTCTTTCTTAAACAGTATCTGAGCTGTTAAAATTGAATTTTTAAATCAAATAGTATCAGAAATTGAATCTCAAAAATCACTATTTAAAAACGTTTTTGTCTATAAAATTTGATTTTATAGCATTCAGTGGAGTTATCGACAGTATGTATATTCTATATCTTTATAAACTCGCTATGAAAGTGGTAGTAGTGTAGATTAACGCTACGAAAGATGGAATGAAAGTCGATAATCCTTGTCAGTGTGACTGCCAATTTGAAACTATGTACGATACGGTCCTGCCTCGACGAGCACGTCGCAGATAATACGAGTCTCGAAACGATTGAGTATTGAATAAAGCGACACTTTGCGAGGTAGACATTGTACGAGGTTCGAGTATATTCAAATCTGTCTGAGACTGCAAACCTGGCCTTGATATGCTTGCAAGAAAGAACAATATAATCCTATTACAGCTGATTAGGAATGAGATTATCGAAAGTGAGGTAATTGCAAACAACGTGACATTCTTCGAATTTGATTTTAAAAGGTGGGGTAGTGAAGACCGTTAGAACAAAGCAAAAAGAAGGTAAAACCTAACTTAACCTCATCTCCTCCGTCGTAAAACGCCGAAACTTCATAAAATGGAAAAGAGAAGGAGTCGAACAAACCACATATCCTTGAATCAGACTAGCCATAAAATATCATCCTAACATCTGGGACAAATCGCCAAGTTTATCTAATAGTAAAACATCCAGAACTCTACTTTACAAGAGCCGATAGGTTCGCTTCAAGACGAAGTGCTTCGTTTTAAATTAGTTTCACTCAAACCAGCGTCTGCTTCCTTTTTTGGAACCATTTCACTCATATCTATAGAAGTCTTTTCCTTCCATTTGCTCGAATTTCTGCACAAAACATGAGACTTCCATTTCTAGAGTCATCCCGTTCGTTTTGGTAAGGATTTCCTTCTTTCTCCACTTCACGCTATCCAATTTCTCTAGATACATGCTTTACTCTCTATAGCGAGTTCATAAACAATCTTATCAGGGTACAACCCTTAATTACCGCGTAGTTACGTAATTTTCCTTAACGCCAACAACATCAAAGCGATATCATCTATCGAAATGGCATATAGGGCAAGGGAATAGACCGGATCGATAAATATTTTATCGGAGCTTCCTAATCTGTCGCAAAACAACCCGATTGTTCCGGGAATCGACATCGAACACACGACAGTTACGGATACCGTCATATTGATCAAACAATCGAACGCCGCCTCGCCAAAGGGAGTGGAAACTTATAAGGTTTCCGCGACGTCTGCGTTTACGGAAACATGGATTTGTACTCGGCGTTATTGTATGTAAATAGCTCCGGTTCGCGGATTTGGGACGATCGTATTCCTGTCTATACAATATTGCAGTTAGAATTTAATGTTTTGATGCGAGTGCTCCTTTGGGTCGAATTATTTCCGCGTTGGTATGGAAGTGCAAAAAGCACTAAAATGGTAATGGCGATAAGGACGATGTCGTTGCCGTTTATTGGGTGATTTATCAATCTGAAGTGCATTTCTTAACGAAAATAAAGTGATGGTGTTTGTAAAGTTGTTTTGAATGGTAGACCATTTCTACTCAATGTGGGGGTTAGAATGGTCTCTAAAAGATTTGAAGTCATTCCATGTCCATCCACCAAATTTTAACAAAGGTTCCCGTTTGACCACCTTCAACTTTCTTTAAACTTTTACACAATGTTTCTGGGGGTCTTGACGGAGGTTCTGCAAAATTTAAGCTTAATATGACATATCGTTATGACACTAGGTGACCCTATATAAAATTGATGAATTAGTTGAAGTTTTTACCGAGTTTGATGATTTATTATCCTGTATGAGACTCAGTTTGCATCTTGAATAAACAAAAAGACAAGTACTTTCTAGAACAAGACCTGCCCTTTCTAATGTTGGTATTGAAAATGAGATTGGGAATAAAGAAATTGGACTCCAAAAAATAACCTAGATTTAACATTCTGAATTTTCGGAGGCTATTTCATTGAACAGTATTCCGAAAACTACAAAGGCTATGGATTTGTTAATTCTAAACTGCATAGTAAGCAAGGTTGGGCTCAGACTGCCAGAATTTCTAATCGTGCAAAGCATTTGCTATTTAATAACTGGTTTTCAAAATAGGGCTTAAATTGGTTGCGAAAAATTTACAGACAACTTTGAAATCAAATTTCTAAAAATATATTAGGTTCTGGTCTTTAGCAGTGTTAAAACTGACCCAGAATACCAAACCTCAATATGCAAACTGTTTTCAATACAGAAAAATAAAGCATCAAACTTAAAGAAAATCATTCGCATTGCCTAACGACCATTCAAAAGGGCGCCCTAGTGTCACATCTATATGACATATGAAGCTAAAATTCTGCAACTAACTAACTCCTTTTAAACCTCAGCCAATATCCTGTCAATGTTTAACCAAAATTCAAAATGATGAAACGGGAGGCCCTTGATAACTTGAAATTGAATGATCCTTTGTTGATCTGGACAATCTTGTGATTAATATCATCGCATTTATCAAAAACGCAGTTGCTTACTCTCTGGCAACATCTTCCAACTTCTTTCTACTGCCACAGTTATAAAGTCCCCTGACTTGTATCTCATCAAGACGAAATACTGAGACAGTGAGCAACATTATTAGAAACGTGTGAAATGTGCTCATTCCTCATACACACTGCTTAATCACCTACAAAAGGCTTAAATAACTTGAAAAGAATAATCGGCAAAAGAACGTGGCCTGATTTTGTGGAAATCCCAAGTAAAAATGAACATCGCCAAATACATCACCATTGGTTTTCACCAATTCAAAATGCTGACTTCTCTAGTATAGTAAGTTTCTAACGTCATTTTCTACGTTTTCTGATGGAATGAAATATCTTTTCTTTAATCTATCGTATATGTATGGATATGCTGCCCTCCCCAGGCTTGAAAAAATAATATTCATGCGTATCCCGTTACGATTTTATTCCTACTTTCAATTAGCGAGATTGTTTCGCGTTTAATGCCGAACTCTCGGCTTTAATCTGCAAATTGGCCGCTTCCCGTTCGTTCCCATTCGTTCGCCGATATCAAAACGCCATTTTTGCGGGCCTTATCTGGATTTAATTAATTAAAGGGACCCGAATAAATCAATTGCAAGTCGGATTATTATTAACGCGGCCTCGGGTCGTGCCCGACCGGTAACCCGACTCGCTAGCTCAGAGGTGACGCATAATGGCCGCGATTAATAAATTTAGTGGTGGCGGCGGCGGTGGAGAGAAATATTATGTTACGCTAATTGAATTAATTTCTTGTCATGGGAATTGATCGAGCCGGATTCGGTCGAGCGAGTTGACGCAAGTACAAAAGAGGGAATGTTCTTCTTGTTTCTTGTTTGTTAATTTCCTCCTTCTTTTGTTTTGCTTTTGTTGGCGTTTGTGTGTCAGTTCTATTATCGAGGGACTTCTAGTTACAAAAATATTAAAATGAGGGAAGGTCACTAGCAAGTCATGCTTAAAAAGTATTCCATCGATTGCCTAAATAAGATGAAAGGTGGAACTAAGACCACAAGCTCGGGTCTTCCTTTTTCTTTGTAAATGCAAATCGATAAATGTCTACGAAGCTAAGAATAAACAAAACATACATCTTTGATTAAAACATGATATCAGTTTCTTTCCCGGTGTGGAATTAATTGGGGATTATTTATTCGTAGTCTTGGGTAGTAGAGGTGTAATTAATTACACGTAATAGTACATGAAGTGGCGGTTCGCCATTTATTATATAGCATCATCACATGAAAAATTACAAATTAGAACAATCAAAGAATAGTCACGGTAGTAGCTTTACCAGTTCATACCTGATGTACTGAGAGTTAAATTTTAGAAAACATATATAACAAACTACGCGCCATTTAACTTGATTATTGTGAGTTTGAAATTTATTAAGGCGACAATGTAGTAAGGTTGTCTCTGCTCTCTGTTACGGAGCGCAGTGTATTGAAAGACCCAAACATATTCGACGCGGACGCGAAAATTTCAAAATTTGACAATATTTCCTAGAAGGGACACAAACGAAAATATATACGGAGAAACTATTTTTAGAGCGAAGCTCTCTTAGGGACGTTCTGCGGCGAGAGTTAACAGGGAAAAAGTGAAACGCTTTTCTTCTATCTTCCTACTTTTGTTAGTTCTTTCTCGCTCGTACACACACACACGTTTTCGTTTCCCCATCAGATGACGCTCTGATTATTCGGACTCGAATTTACTTCAAATTCAACTTCAACTTATTTACCATCGGTTTCGAAATGAAATACTTGTTCTTTATACATTCTTTATTCAATTATAAAATTTTATCTTTTATTCAAATAAGCATCAAATGTGTAAAGAGCTTGGCTGTTGTTTTGACACCTCTCCTTTTATTTATTTTTTATTAGATCTAACACCCCGACATAGGCATTAGACAAGCTTGATATGTCCTGTCTAAAGTTGCACGTACCTTTACTGTCCGAGACTCCGAAGAAATAATCCCAATTAATATACATATTTGATATAAATACTTGTGTTGTATGGATACCAAACTGTATATGGAAAAA
This sequence comes from Chrysina gloriosa, assembly GCA_038088585.1. Taxonomy (NCBI): domain Eukaryota; kingdom Metazoa; phylum Arthropoda; class Insecta; order Coleoptera; family Scarabaeidae; genus Chrysina; species Chrysina gloriosa. The sequence continues at coordinate 18,260,060 of CM076093.1, read as the reverse complement.
TAGCCAAAACATTTATTTTGTGCCGCTCGATATTATAGCTGGATGGACCTTTCGATTTCTCCTACTTTAAACTACCTATCTATATCCAGTAGACACATAGTGCTCTATACACCAATAAGTACACGATTTCCCGTAGTTTTATTAACTTCATCCATCATACTTGAATGTCATTGCTGAACATTTCACACGCAACAACGCCAGTCGAACCGTCCACACGATCCTGATTGGTTCATAAAACTGTTACAAGATTATAAAATCCAGATTTAAACTTATCCATCCTTATTAGGAACCAATTTCTACGATATTTCCATCAATCGCAGAATATTCAGCAAATTTTTCGACCATTATGAAATGCCTACTTCCCTAATTTAAATCACAAAGTATGAAAAAAAGTCCTACAACCGTAACGTCATTCAATCCAATCTTTCCGAAATTTAATCGTTTCCCCTACATACCTCAGCAATATATCTGTATACAGGTCAGTTTTAGAGATATTGCGGGCCCTTTGGGTCTATGTTTTTGGTTGTCTCCTCTTTTTCCCGTCTGTTCCTAAATCCTTCCATCTCTTTATTCGTGACTCCTCTAAAGCTTTCTTTACTTCCTCTAACAATTTCCTATTTGAACGTTCTTGTATTGCCTCTTCGTCCACTCCCTCTTTTAATATTTTTGTTACTTATCTTTGCCCAGGCATCTGGATGATATCTCGCTCGTATTTTTCGAGTTATTTTCGATCATCTATACATATCGACAATCTCCTGGTTTATCCTTCTTTTCTATTCTCCCTTAGGTGCTTTAGCCCCTCCAAAGATCTTTCGCCCCACTCTTCTTTTACAGATTTCCAATTTAGTCTTTTTTATTCAGGACCATCTTAGTAAATGGAGCTACATATTATTTTACTTGACTTTATCGAGTGGATTTTGGATTATTTGAGGTTCTTTCTAATTAAACAGTAATCTGCCGATCTTCATTCCTATCCAGTCTTTTAACAAAACGATAATCATCTTATTGATCAAATAAGCTCATAATTTTCAATGCCTTTTACCTGCCACTTTAAGAGTCACCCATAATGCCAAAGAATTTATTCTTAAGCCTGTCCAACATTCCCAATTCTAATTTCTTCTTAAGAAACTGGCCACTCTACAATCGAATCCTTTACTAAAAGTATTATCGTGCGCTTTATGGGCGGACTGCCGAACATATCACCTAGTCTTTTTAAGCTTCTTTAAAACATTTTCAGTTTTTGAGAAACACGATCTTGTTCCCTTTATTATCGTCATCAATCACTTCCTTTTTGATGTAGAAATACAGATGCTTTGGTTTCTACCTCCAATCCTACAAATCGAGAAGGAACGTGACACCCACTTTGGCAATTTTGGAGTGTTAAGGTGAATCCTATTCTCCAGGTTTATTTCTCACGACAAATCATCACCAGAAGTGGTGGTTACATTGGCCATTATGGCGTATTCCACGACGATGGTTAGGATGAAACTTTTAATTGTTTCTAGTTTTACCCTCATTTTCATGGAAAGTTTGTAGTTTGTCAATAACGTTTAAGCAATTGATATTACATTTTCCAAATCAACACATTCGGAAAAAATTTCTACCTAAAATTTTATAACGCCGTTGGTCAAAATGAACCGTTCTTGAATTCGATCAGTTCCCAAAATCACGTTGAACTGGAACCAGGAGCTAAGATATTTCACTCTTTCGTAATCGTTTGAAGCGTCGCACAATTATCGCTGTAGAAGAAAAAAGGAGTGCTTTTTAGCATAATTAGAAACGAGACGTTCCCATTCTTAATTGTCAATTCTTCTTACAGAAAAATAGATTCTTCAACTTATCTGAGGAGAATTGGGAGAAAGCAATATTGAGAGTGTATGACCAACCGTCCACACAACTCTACAGCTGTTTTATAATATATTGATGACAATTTTCGGGGAAGCCCCCGTTAAGTACACGCGGTCTTGAAACACATTTGAAGGAAATGTGAAAATTTGTTACAAATTATTGTGGTATTGTGTGATCAAAACCAATGATCTTGCAAAATAGTAACTCTATTCATAAGACGTTTCCCAATGGTTAATGGGCGTTTCGCTTAGGGAAATTCTCTAGGACTAGAATTTCCAAATCCCCACATCTTGAATGATGATATAAAAGTCATTGATAAATATTTTGATAATTAGTGTTTTAACATAATAAATAGGGGCGTCTTGTGTTTTCGACCGATTGGTTATTTTTTCGGAGAAAAGAATACCTCGGTATACCTGAGGGAGCCTTGCTAACATTTTGGAAAAGTGAGGGTCAGTCATAATCATCATCTTTATTTGCTGAAAAAACGCAGACATAGTGTACGCAGAAATTTATACATAAATTTTCGAAAGCATTGATCTTTCTGTATAGGTTAGTGTGGTTCCTCTGAGAAGAAACTCACGCAGGGGCAAACTTTTGAACTTTGGATAAATTTGTGACTTCCTTACCAACAAACCACAGGACATATGGTATTGTACGTTGAGTTTTTCACATAAATTTGAGAAAACTGTAACAGTTCCAGATGACCAGGTCATCAATCGACTAGTGAATTTTCTGACACGATTGGTAGAAGACGTAGGTTGCATGCTTCCCTACTAACCCTGTGTTCTACCAGACAAAAGTAGCCAAACCAAGGGCAACGGAGCTGAAGGTTCTAAAGGGAGAAGTAGCTGTCAGTTCGTCTCGGTGTGACCTGATGACTCACAGACGCACAGGGCTAGGTACGCGTTAGGGTCGTGAGTGGAATGGGGTGGTTTATTTTCACTAAACGGAAGTTAAGACGCTGGCTGATGGTACAAGAATTTTGATATAGATACCACTGGGTCTTTAGAGTCAATTTAATATTTCTACTGCGCCGCGCACAAGAACCAGACTGAAGACGACGGTGTGTCAAACAGATAGGGCTTCTCAACAACTTTTTGACACAGGTACTTACGTTTTTTACGATAATTTAGACCGTAACATCGTCTCTTTTTCCAGGTATTTCTCTAAGCCAGCATACCAATTTCTAATATTTATGTGCTCTCCGTGCCTCACCATTTTATTAAATTAAATTAAATTTTCAAGCGAATATATTGAGGAACAAAAATAAACATTAACCAAGATTTCGAAAAATTCCTGTCGAAATTTACATAAAACGAGAATGTCGCTTCGCGTGTCGTTATTAAAACGTCCTTTTTCCCCTAACGAACCAAGCAATAAATAAGGCAAACAAGGCACGAGCGGCATGGAAAAAGCGAAACGCCGAAACCTTCATATTTCAACGTTTACCTACGCGTTCACCATTCTTACATACGTACAGGCGTATTAATATCGCGAAATTGCGCCGACAATCCGTCCGAACGATTTACATCGGCTCGTAAATAACAATCCCAACGTCGAAGAAAAGGAATTCGCGCGACGACGGTGATGGTTCCCCTCGCCTCGCGATTATTAATATTTCACTTCCCGAAATACGAGCGGACTACGCGCGTAGACGGTTCCAATTTGCAAACACACCGCTCGGTAGAACAGTATTTACCGTTCGATTTCTAAAATAATGCGAAAGGCGCCCATCGAAAATAGAAGGCCGTCCGAAAATATCTCATCTCGCACGAATTGTATACGCGTAGGTTCCCTACCTGTGCAAGGCGGCAGCAGACCGTTTCATTGTCGATCGAGTTGGAACTCCCGAAATCCACGTGGATATTAACGTAGATTTTTTGCCAGGAAATTTTATTTTCGGGAGTCCCGACTACGTTCAGGTCAAAAAACTTTATTGTCGGACGAGGAACGTTTTCGAAATAAATCCAAACTAAATTTTCGTTTTATCTGTTCTTAGTTCTTAAGGCTACAACGTATCTCCTTTCAAGACCGTTTAAACAAAAAAAAAATATTGATTGAAAAACTATTTTGAAAGCTCCAATGTGCTCCGTAGTACTGGGTCATGATTTTACAACATGACCTCAAGCTACCTTCATAACACTGTAATTTAGGAGAAGTAACAAGCAATTGTTGACTGCAAAATATTGCATGATTATTTTCGCAACAGACCAACATAGTACATACCATTTAAGGCATGCTTTTAACATTATAAATTTATATATATATATATATATATATATATATATATACACCCTCTGTCCCAAAAGTAACCTGCAATGCGTCTATAAATCAGAAACCAGTGGCGTCATCTCTGATAGTTGATTGATTATTGTAGTGGGACTCTTCCTTACCAACCTGACAAATTTTCATGACATTTGGTGCATAGTCAGCTGATACATCACGCATCCTGTGAGAGTGTTTTTCGTAAACGGTCAGAAAATGAGTCACGAACAACGAGTCAATATTAAGTTTTGTTTTAAACTTGGAAAAACTGCAACCGAGACGTATGAAATGCTGCAAATTGTTTATGGCGACGATTGTTTGTCGAAGAGGCAAGTGTTCGAGTGGCATCGACGATTTCGTAAAGGCAGAGAAGATGTTAACGATGACGAAAGAGCCGGTCGTCCTTCGACAACTTTGGCCGAGGCAAATGTGGAAAAAGTGCGCGAATTTGTGAAAATTTCGAAGAAATCGTCAGTGAGATTTATGGAAATGGAGCTTGGCATCCCTAAAACAACTATTCAGCGCATTTTGACTGAAACCCTTGGTTTGAAGAAAGTCAATTCGAAGTTTGTTCCGCACAAATTGACCGACGACCAAAAAACGCTTCGAATCGAACACTCCAAAGACATTATTGCACGAGCCCGTGCAGATGAAAACTTCTTGAAAACGATTGTGACTGGTGACGAGACGTGGTGCTTTCAATACGAACCAGAAAGCAAACGTCAAAGCGCAGAGTGGAGGTCACCAGAAGAAGGAAACCCGAAAAATCACGAATGGAGAAGTCGAAAATCAAGTCAATGCTGATTTCATTCTACGATTCGAAGGGAATTATCCATAAGGAGTTCGTTCCATACGGCTCAACGGTTAATGGTGCATATTACCTCGATGTTATGAGGCGTTTGCTGGGTCGCATTCGTCGTGTTCGGCCCGAATATCGCGAGCCAGGCAGCTGGAGATTACTGCACGATAACGCACCGTGTCATCGAGCAACGATTGTCACCGATCTTTTGGCGAAAAATGAAATATATTCGATACAGCACCCACCGTATTCGCCTGATCTGTCCCCATGCGATTATTTCCTGTTCCCTCGTCTTCATTTGAAGCAGAAAGGAGTTCGTTATGCATCCGTAGACGCCATTCAAAGATCGACGACCGGCATCCTAAAGGCCATCCCAGAGATCGACATGAAAAAGTCGTTTGAAGCACTCGTTGACCGTGCAAATCGATGTATTGTAGCACATGGAGAATATTTCGAATAAATACAATGATTTTTGTGGACATAACATACATAGCGTGCTTTATTTCGAACTATTGCGGTTACTTTTGGGACAGAGGGTGTATATATATATATTTTTGCTTGTCCTATTGGTCCAGTTGCCCCGTGAAATTGGGGTGACTGAAACACCCCAGGCTATATTCTATAAGAGCACTGCGGCAAATGTCTGGGCTAAGCTAACATTCAATTGATTTAGAAAAAATTTTGGTATGATTCCGGACGTTGTATCGCAACACTAATAAGGGCGTTTGAAAAAGGGCAAAGAAGCAAATACAAATAATAAGAAATAATCATATGTGCATACATTTATTTAAAAAAAAAACCTGTTTCTTACCAAGAAATTACAAAAATTCAAAGAAATTACAATCATCTCTTACCATGAAATTTCAAAATTCTTCAGAAATGGAAAAAGAAAGAAATTAATTACAAATTAGGTAATTACCTACTTAAGGTTGTACAGTACTTATTTTCAATAAAATAATTTTTTTTTTTTGGTCGGTTCGAAAACTGTATATTTTAGCTCTAAAATATGTAGGTATGAGGATGAAATACTAATTCTTTACAATTTTAAGAGCTCAGGCAGGTCTAATCTTTTTTCAATAATAAGTGAAGAACCAGCAGGTTTGCAGGCTTGAAATTTTTAATACCACATATTCGATACGGTAGTTAAGACTTGCCAAAGAGAATTTTCGTAAATTCGTTTGTTATCGTTGCTTTCTTGAAGTCAAAAAATGACGGTAAGCCCATCATCATTTGTCTATTCCTTAATTGAGGTTAGATTCAATAACAAAAAAGAATTTACAAGAAAGTTCGTCGATAAGTCGTATCCATCGTAACGAATACACGGTATGCAAAATTTCGAGCCCGTAAACTTACTGCTTCTTCACTTATTATTGAAAAAGGAATTAAAGCTATAGAAGCTCTTAACATTGTAAAAAACTAGTACTTTATCGTTACATACGCTACTTTTAGCGGTCAGGTATACAATTTTCAAAATAGTTTTGGAACCAATATAAAAATTTTAAGTTTAACCGATCTTGAAAGAAAGTACCTTACAACCTTATAAAAAATTGGAGTCTAAATAATTACTGGTTGTGACCTTATACATTAAGGAAGACTCAGTGGATCACTCAGGTCTGGTGCAAAACCAATCATATTATTAAATCGAGCGGAACAACTTTTTATCGGTTGTGGAAGTTTTCGTACAATGTCAAACTCTCTAATGTAAGATTCATGCAGCCTTCACCCTCTTATACATTATTGGGCTAAGTGCGCCCTTCTCGGAGTAACTGGGTCCAGAGGAACCGGCCCAGTTACCCCTTTCCTGAAAATTGTTTGGGGTAACTGGACCACACCTACCAGACAGCAAACAGCAACCCTAGGAATGGCAATTTGCATATTTATAGATAAAATCATTCAGTATGTTTATGCCTAACTAGTAATAAAGAAACACAACTACAGAATGCCTCCAAACGAAGTAATGCCTGTTGTTCTAGAGAGAAACAATGAAGATGAAGGTGTGCCAATCAAATAATATTACAATTTTCATAAATATGGATGTGAATAACCCCTGGCGCAGTTACCCCTAAACCCAGAAACCCCGAAGCACCTAATATCCTAACTTGAAGAGTAGTTTCTCACGATAAATTAGTAGCTTTTTACAATGTGAAGAGCATCTACAGCTTTAATATTTTGTCAATAATAAGTGAAAAACCAGTAGGTCGAAAAGTTCATTTTGTAAATCCCTTATTTGCTGTTAAATGTAACCTAAATTAAGGAATAGAGAAAAAGCCATGAGCTGACCGTAATTTTTGAACTTGAACAAGGTAACGATAACAAGGAAATTTACAAAAATGCTCTTTGGCAAATATTAATTACCATATAGAATATACGGTATTCAACTTTTCAAGCATGCAAACATGCGGGTTCTTTACTTGTTATTGACAAAAGATTAAATCTGTCGAAGTACTTACAATTATAAAAAATAGAGCTAAGATATACAGCTTAGATAGTAGATAATAGAGAATAGATTTGGATCCAACTAAAAAAATTGACTTTAAGCGATCTCAAAAACAATTACCTTATAGCATTCAGAGTAAAGTTTGTACGAATATTGTCCCCTACTATATACTATGCATTTACTTCAGTAAATTAAGTACCTTTTCAGAGCAAACAGAATCTTGTAGAATACCCTCCGTTTCGACTTTTTCGTGCTTCTTTGGTTACTTATCGCAAATATGTAATAATTGAAATAAGTAAAGAGACTTTAACAACAATCGCTTTAGCGCAAATAACATGCAAAACTAATAACGACTTGAACGCATACATATGTAGACGTAATGTTCATACTTGCCCCGAAACCGTTTCAAACACCCAACAAAACAGGGCAGAACCTTAGCAAACTGCAGATTCTCATTTACATAACCGTGTTTCCCACTTACATCGCTCATGTACGTATACAAACATGCACATATCTATGCACAGTTACGGAGGTGTGTCTGTAAGTGTGTTCAGATAAACTTGTTTCCCTATTTAGATACAAAGTTTGCACCGGCTTATATTTGCGGTCTAAAATAAACGTCTCCAACTTTGTTATCCACGACTGGTAATCTAAACATTAATGCTAGTATTTGTTGTGAAACCAAACAAGTATCAATTTCCTGTTGTCATTTTGCTTATATTTCGTAAACGTGTACGAGTTTCGCTAAAATATTATTTCAAAAGTTACATAGAACAATACTAAACAAAACTGATGGTTGGAAAAGCAGCAAGTTGCTAAATATGCGAAATGTATGAAGACTTGAAATTATTACATTATATTCTCGCGATGCTAATATTATAGAAATACCACCCCAAATTTTTGAAAAACGAGGAGATGTAGTAGATTCTGAGATCTCAAGCCTATATTTTGGAACACAAGCAGTTTTGTCAAATCAACAACTATGTGTTTCCCGCACAAGAGCACCATAGGTAACTGAACTGTATCAATGATTTTCCTTTTCTTTTCGATCTTCATTAAAATAGCTCTGGTTAAATGGTGGGGCCCAAGTTGACGTGAACAACATTGCGTACTCAATGACGACTTCCTGAGAACCGCATATCTCGCACTAGAACCGGAGCATGTCTCGTAAACTCTCTCATCGTCCAGTGAAGATGGCTACAGGTGGCAACCTGGTAGATTTCCAGAAAGTAAATTCAGGTTTCCTCAGCACCAGAGTGCTGTGTCCTGAAAGAAGTTTTCGAGTTTTAATCTTCATTGCGATCTACCCAAGCAATACCAAGTTCGTCAAGGATTTCGCGGATCTTTACCTTGAGAGCCTGCCGTCGTTCGATGCGATATATTTCCAGTACGGCGCCAGACCAAGGACTTTTAAGTACACTGGCAGGGAAATAATATCCAAATCACTTTATATTCGATCGTTCCTCATGTATTATGGGACGTTAGAAATCGTCCGCAGGGTTTTGTTCTGCAGAGCCGCCGTGGTATTTTGCAGGCTTCAACCACACTAATGCCCCCTAGGTAATGATGAGCGAAGCATCAATTTAAAGAGGAGCGACTTAGCCATCAATGAGCGGATTTAGAACGTTTCTCGCAGCATTTCGAGCAAAGCGAAGCCAGATGAGTCTTAGGTCGAATATGGTCTGTAGATATTTAACAGTTTGGCTCCAGAGGAGACGAGTCCCTTAGATGATGATCTCGTCGTGGATAGAACCTCTTGGTGAATCTGGCCGCCACACGCTTGGCTTTGTTGACAATCAATTTCCACCTGGAAGCCTAGTGCACCAGTTTGTCCGTTGCGCTTTGCAGATAGTTAAAAACAAAGCCTTTCGATCTTGAAACTGCTGGCAGCTCAACAGCTGGTTCCTAGAAGATATCTGAAGTAAACAGGATAAACGCTTGAAGCCCAATCAGGAGCCCTATGCAGGCAGGATCACGCGGCGCCCAGACGAACACAAAAGATTCTACCAGTAAGGTAAGAATTTATGAAATACACCAGATTCCCACCGAACCCAAGAGGAACAATCCTAAAAATTAGGCCGTTGTGTTGCAGTTGATCAAAGGCCACAGTACAAGGTGTGATCAAGAAAGACCGGAATTTTATCATGAGCGCGTAAAACTTAAAGACCGTATGATTGATCCAGTAATTCCGTTCTGCGATTCGTTACGCGTTTGCAAAATAAAGGTGTTCCAAGAGCAGGCATGTATGCGTGAAATTTTGCTATAAATTGGGAAAAGCGTTCGCGGAAATATTGGTACTGCTTAAGGAAGTTTATGGAGATGGGACTATTCTCTACTATCTTCTACTCAAGTTTACGAGTGGTACGGACGGTTTAAGAAGGGCATAATGTCGATGGAAGAGTAGCCTAGGCCTGGAAGGCTATGCAGATCAGTTAACGACGAAACGAGTGAGAAAATTTCTAATCTCTTGGCCGAAGACCGCCGAAGGTCATTAAGAAGAACCATCTGAAACTGTTCAAATATCATTTGGGTCATGCCAAACCATCGTCGAGAAGTTGGGGTACATGAAAGTGGCCTCAACATGCGTGTCTCAAATTCTCACGCTCGTAACATCCTCCCAATCGTCTCGCAGCCTTCATGCTGTCCAGACCTGTCCCCAGTCGACTTGTTCCTATTCCCTCGGATGAAGTTACTAAAAGGACGGCGTTTTGCGACAAGAAATGCGATAATATCAGAATGGCAGAAGGGATTGCGATCGATTCCGTTCACTGCATTTTCCGTGGGCTTTGCGGACTGAACAAGACGGTTGCAACGGTGTATTGATGCCCAGGGGAGTTACTTCGAAGACAACCCATATTCAATTTGTAACTTTTCAATTAATACATACGCTATTGAGGAATCTGGACCCTTGTATATTGACGAATTTCATGCTTTATATATCATAAAATGAAATGAATTATTATTATTATTATTATGTTATTATTATTACGGCGTTTGGGAAGTTGAAGAACATCGTTCCGGACGTCTTCTGGAAAGACCTTGAACTCTATTGACAGCCCAGCTCTAAAATCGAATTCTTAATCCTGGACGGGGTAGACTTCGAGGACTTCCTGCGACTTCCGAAAGATTCGATCGTATCAACTTCAGTGTCCTACTGCTGATGTGATTGTGTCGAGGCATCTTGTTATTCTTCGTCGATCTAGCGAGGTTTTTCATTTCTGGTCTTGTAACAGGCGCCAAAGGAGAAACAATGCAGATAGCAAGGAGACAACATCAGATACGATCAACTCCCCATCGAAGAGAACCTCCAAATGACAAACAAACAGTTCGATTTTGTCTTCGGGAGCGTACACCAGAACAACCACTTTTACCGACTGCGACGGTTGAATAATTCTAATTTCGTTCGAGTTTCATTACAATAAGTCAGTTCATATGGAGTAAAACATGCTTAACTGTTATCGTTAACTACAACCTTCCCCCGCGTAACAAGTCAGTAACGCACTCCTAAATAAAGTTAACCCTATCTATCCCTCGTACCTAAACATGCAGAATTCCGAAAGGGGGCAAAATAAGGAAATAAGAACGCTCGTTGTTGATCGTTGCAGATAATGAGTCAGGCTCTCAAATTCCTAACGTATCCTTCTAAAAATACCAGGCAGAAAATACTTGCAACTTTAGCTCGAAGTGAAAAAAAAACGACGTAATTATCCATTCATTAGCACTCGTACTAATTCGTCAAGCATCTCTTTTAAAACTCAAGTACGCGTCATCATAAATTTATCTGATCCGTTTAAGAACACGTATTCGTTCTTGAATGTATGTGTATGATATTGTTGCAGAACTAAACATCTGTTTGCCGTTCGTGAATGACATCAGTTGGGACTTTTAATTGACGCTTGTGACATGCATACATATGTCTGTACACAATTTAATACATTAACATTTTGTTAGAAATGCCTCCAAACAAGGACACTTCGTAGATTTCGAATTGGAACAGAACTAACTAGGCTATAAGGATGGAAACATTGAAGCCACCAAGGCATAAATATGAACAAACTAAATATGTACATACATGCATATATTCCTTTTTTAATTCTGGATAATACAAAAACGACTCAGATAAAAGGAACATTAATAATTTTAAGCCGAATATAAATGAAGTAAAACGTGGAACTACATACATCAGCACTTAAAATACGACTTTATTTTTATTTTACACATTCATATATCGCCTAGATATACGAAACGATAAAGACAAAAGGCTAAATATGTTAATTTAACTGTTTGCGTGAACGTATGTACGCTGCGGAAGGCGATAGCAATAATTTATTTACTAAGGCGCATACATACATACATACATACATATGTGGTTCATTTATGTCATGCGTAAAAAGTAAAAAAATTTTAAAAGCTCCGTTCTCATTTCTTGTTGATTTAACGCAAATCAAATGAATCGAAATGTAAGAACGATGTTCATAAAGCGATCAATACGAGACAATTTATAAATTGATCTAATATCACTGGTGAAAAATTGAATTATCTGCACATAGGAAAATTAATGGAAATTGGAAATATTGGAAGTCATTTAAAGTTTTGCCCCCTACAAATTGACGATGATGCATAAATACCTATTTTCTATGAGATGAAAACAAAAGGAATGCAATCTTATAGACGATGAACCTCAAAGAAGAAGAGCCTGATCGTGGTATAAAATTTTGTTAAATTTTGCAACAACAATCGGCAATCCCATCACCTTATGCAGCACTTTACCTACAAATATTACGGCTAACTACATATAAGAACTATATCTAAATAGTTTTTCAATAGGGGTGATAGTTTTTTATTCCTCGGTTCCCGTTTACTTTCAGGTGTCAAAATATTCAGTACAGTTTGCAGTTTCATCACACAGCTTTTGACGCTTTCCGACGGTTCAGACATAATTAAGAAATATTACCAAAATATGAGCCCAGTTGTGGGTGCTCAATATTTGTTCACCGTTACTTTGCGCAGAATACACGCCGCATTGTGGATCAGTTTGAGCGTGAGTTTGCTTGACAGAATAATAAGTCACCAACAAAATAACGAAAAGCTCAAGGTGAGACGAATATCGCAGCTGCAGCGGCCAATATTACCGATGAGCCAAACTTATCGATTCCACGGAGGTTGCAACAACTGAGGATTTGTCAGATGTTAACCTTGAGAATTCTGTGTAAAGATTTGGGCCTACATCCTTACAAAGTATTGACTCAAGATCTAAAACCGAACGATCATAGATTGCGTCGGGAATGATGCTGATTTTGGCTAAAAAATCATCTTTTCAGACAAGGCGCATTTTTTGATGAGTAGCATTGTTATCAAACAGAATTTCCCTTGCATGCCGCTGCATCCAAGAAAACTCACTAGGTCATGCGGCATGACGGCGTCATCGAACATTATTTCTTCCGAAATGAGGAGGGAAGAGCAGTAACCAACCATGACGGTCGCTTTAAAGACATATTACCTGTATAATGAACCATGCATACCACCACTTCAGTCAACTTGCTTAGACACGTATTCATTCCAGCATTGTGTGTATCATTGCCAAGTGTTTGCTTGCTGCGCTTGATTTGATTTGATTCGTGATGATATATAGATTTAATATTAGTTTATGTAATGTATTTTACCTGTAATTGGGATTTTCCTGTGGGTACTAAATATATTATTATTATTATTATTATTATTATTATTATTATTATTATTATTACTCGAATTTCTGTGGCCACAATTTCAGAGCATCTACATTGAAGAGATGTGGTTGGCTCATTTTACGAGGACGATTTGTGAATTGGTCCCCGTTGTCGTGTGATTGGACACTCCTAGATCATTTTCTTTGAGGCTACGTCAAAGCACAAGTCTATATCGACCATCCACACTTTTTAATCATTTGGAAGCCAACATTGGCTAAGCTATCGCCGATATACAGTCGCAAATGCTGGATAGGATAATCCAAAATTTGAGCGATGGGATCCGTCATTGTAAACAAAGTCGTGGTGGACATTTGAACCATATCTTGTTCCAAACAGAACTCCATTGTCCATCCTTCAAAATAAAGCAAAAACTATATTGATATATCAAACCGTTGTTGTTTTATTTAAAATTAAAATCCCATCACTCTTAATGAAAGACGCTTTAAACAAGGTATTAAGGTCGTTTCCTTTTCAACAAACTTTTTCACAAAAGTATATATATTTTTGGTTTATCAAACATTAGCCTGTACTATCAGTACGATCTTCTATCCACACTACACATCCAATTCAGGATCTGCATACCATCTACTTTGGACTGTGAGTTGATGAAAGACAACCGCTAGAGTCCAAGGATCTAGATTACCACAAAAGATCCACAATAGCTAAAGAATGGGCTTAGATGCAAGAGTAGTCAAATTATTGAGCAAACCTGTACTATCGATACGATCTTTTATCCACACCATGCATCCAGTTCACAATCTGTATACCATCTTTATTAGACTGTCAGTTAGTGAAAGACAACCGCTAGAGTTCAAGAGCCTAGAATACGAGAACCACAAAATCTAAAGAATGGGCTTAGATTTAAGAGTAGTGAAATTATAGAACAAGCCTGTACTATCGATCTTTTATCCACATTATTTATGTAGTTCACAATCTGCATACTATATTTATTAGACTGTCAGTTGGTGAAAGACAACCACTAGAGTTCAAGGCCCTACTATACAAGATCAACAAAATATAAAGAATGGGATTAGATACAAAAATTAGTCCAATTATTGAGCAAGTCGTCTACAACCGCACTTATTATCGAGAAATCCATGGGGGAAAAAGGAAGAAACAGCATGACTTAGCTTTAACTGAACGTGCTTTGATGTGCCAGCACCATTTAACATCGACGTTTCGGTATGTATACCGCCGGGACTTGTAGGAATACTAAAACCAGAAGCCAGAATTTAACGCTAAAAGCAGCGAAATGTCGATAAGGAATAATGGCACCCGGCAAAATTGAAACAAAGTTATTTCTTACGAAGTAATACAAAATTCAATTTTTGTGGACAGTGTATCTAACAAATATCTTTTATAAACCAGAGAATACACAAATGCCTAGTAACCAACAAACACATCCTCAAACAGAGGACATCCTCACCGATTATAATCCAACTTCACAATACCACTTACAATTAATATAATACAGGTCACCGACTAAATGGGTATCTCCACGAACATTGCCGAAAGCTAATAAATATAATACACAAAGAGAGTGAAAAAAAAGCAAAATAGCGACGTCCGTTCTGTTCGAGCGAACAATGGCACACAGCACACACATGGTTGGCCGACCATGCGCTCAATTTCGGTACGGACCGACTTCCTGTAGTGTCATCGCTTATTCCAGCACAGTTACCTTGACAACACCTCATCCAGTTTAATCCTTTTCCATCTGCTAACGGGCCGAGCATATTAAAATCGGGGGATTCGGGGGCGTCGTTCGTCTTGCCCGTACAACTTCGACGACCGATATCGGTGTTCGATCGCTGCGCAAGTAGGTCGGAAAAGGTAAAGTGAAACGAGCCCCCGGTGCCTCTAAATTGAATTATAACGAGTCTCCGTCAGCGTCGCCTTGTTCCCTCTCTCGTCACCGCTACCACCCTCGGGGTTCCTTGACTCGGGCCGTCCTGCGCTCCCTCGAGATCCCGCTCGAATCCGGCCGATAATCAGGGATGACAAAGAAATGAGTGCGGAGAGAGGTGGGCTCGACCTGGGATTTCCTAAACTAATTCCGAACGAATGCTTGTTGTAGGGGTATTTGAGCGTGTAGTTCGTAACAAAAACCTAAATGAGACGGTGATGATGTCAAGCTATCCATCCTGACGGGCAATAGAACACAATGACGTGATGAAATCATCTTAAGAGCCACTTAACGATATAAGTAATGTAGGAAAGAAACCGTCAAGCGTTGAATAATTATTTGTTTCCGCCATACCAAATCGTAATCTAAGTTTATGAGTATCACATTGATGATGGAGTTAAAGATTCTTTGGAACGTAACAAAGAGGAAACTAGTTTCAAAAGATACTGGAGAGAGTTACAATTACAATGAATAGAAAAGTATAACATCTACATACATGACTCTGCAATGAATGACCTACAACTGAGGTTCGTATCTTAGCCGGCTCTCGCAGAAAGCTGTGCAATGGCTGCACTGCGGGATTACATTGCATATGCCAATAATTGTCACGGAGAGAATTGGGCTTTATTAATCGCAGACTGGAGCCGTAGATTAGTTTCGTTTTTATTAGGACTCTTCAGTACGGTATAGCATTCTTGGATTAAAAAGCCGTTTCCGCAACTAGGTGTTACAAGAATTCATCACATTAAATAATTTCACCAAACTAGTGGCTCTATCTGAACGTCATTTAATATGATGAACTCTTTTAACAACTAGTTGTGGAAATTACCTTGTTAATCACAGAACGCTATATCGTACTGAAGAGTCCTAATAAGGACGAAACCGGCCTATGATTGCAGTCTGCGATTAATAAAGCATAATTCTCTCCGTGCCAATTATTAACATATGCAATGTAGTCCTGCAGTGCAGCCATTGCACAACTTGTGGGAGTTGCCTAACAAACGAACCTCGGTGTAAGTCATTCATTGGAAAGTTATGTAGATATTCTACTTTCCTATTCTTCTTTGATTCTTTTGAAGTTATTTCCCACAATTATTTAGCCCAATCTACTTCCTTCTCTTTTTTCAACCGCCTATGTTAACTATTTATAAGTTTTCGTTGATTTTGTTTTACTACCTTTCTTAATTAATTATATTCCATAATATTATCTCATCATTCAGGGTTTTAGCCAGTCCACGAACTAAAATCCTCAAAGTCAAATACGCAATAACATCCTCGGGTATGGTGTTACTACCATAAATTTGACATCCCCCTCGTTCTCTTTTCCTTACGTGTCTTTTATTCTAAGCAGTAATGCATCTGGTTCAATGCTACAGCTGTTAGGATAAAAAAGATGGGGAATTGAAAAGGTTCCTATATGCCCAGATCTTCGCACACCATCAAAGACCCTAGAAGTCCTCCACACGCAATTTCTAAATCAACTAAGACCGTAAACAAACAACGAAGTTAGTGGCTAACGACAATAAGGTGACCGTAGTGCGCGAAAAATAACACAACAAAGCACACGTGTCTATTAAGAACAATTCGACAGTATCCTTTATGTTTCTTTAGAAGAAAATCAGTAATGGGGAGCTATGACGAGTAACGGAAACATAAGAGATAGTAGAAACTAAAAAAGGACTGCAAGAGAAGTCCTAGATTTTAGCACCACAGAAGAAAAGTAGGAAGAGCTTGAACATGCTAAAGGACTGAAATCCAAGGGGCATCATGAGTTGAAAACTAATAACAAAGAAAAGATGTTAGACATCCACCCAAAGCTCCAAATACTGGAGTAGAAGAAACAGGAGGAAAGAAGATGAAAGGCAAGAAAAGATAATACAAAACAAAAAGAACAAAAAATTTTGTAATGAACATGCAAAACCTTCTGCAGCCTCAGTAAGACTATTAAGTTTGATTAAAGTCTCATTGTTTACTACTGTTTTGAGTACAAAGTTCTGTGGTCATAGATTAAATAATTAATTAAATCGTTCAACAGGCCTCGATGGGCAACGGAGTGTGTTTCTCTTTTACTTTTATCCACTTCCTGGTAATCGGTGCACTGTTTGTCCCCATCTTTTTCAAGTCTTCTTCTACACTTTCACTACGTCTTTTTCTCCCAATTGGTTTCCTTTTCGTTACCAGCTTTGGCATTTGGCCATTTGACATTCTTTCTATATGGCCTAACCATCTAGGTATTTGTATCTTTATATATCTTATTATACTTGGTTATTTCTACAGTCTTTCCAATTCGTCATTGGTGCTGGTCATAGATTAAATATCTGTTAAAGATTCCCGTTTTAAATATATTTTGTTACCAAATCCAAAGCCTCCGTTTGTAACGGGAAGATCATCTGAGATGGTAGTGACTGAGAAACATCTACTACTAAATAATCCATTTGTAGGGTTCCAACTGCAAGACCAGTCACGGCCTATATTTTAAACAAAATTTGTTGTAATCGTACACTTCAATTGAAGCTGACTTACATGATTGTGTTCAGTTGGTTACAACTTGTTGGGACTGTAGTTCCACATTTATCCGAGTGAGGTTGAACGAGTTCACTGTCTGGTCTATTTCTTATTCCTAAGACTAAGATTGTGTCCATGGCATCGCTATCCATGATGATGATGATAAAAACCAAGATGAATTACATCTATTTAGTGGCCCTTTAATTATAAACTTCGTGTTTCCAATCAAATTTAGCAAAGGTCTCTAACATTAGTCGACCCCCAAAGTATACCATAACAATTCTTCTTCAGCAGTCTTGATGTTGTGCGGCAAATGTCTGGTAGAATCACAATGTCTTACAATAATTCACATGAGGGTTTAAGTCCTTGCCGAGAGCAACATTCATCAGCAGTGAGGTATTGGTGCTAATTTTTCAAATCTGCTCTTGTCTATGATGGCTTTTCGTGGTATAGTTCCGATTTCCATATCACTAGTTTTTAAAATCTCTATCAAAGAATTAATTTTTTCAATAGATGCATCCACAAATCATACCTTGGTCAGGCAACCAAATCCGAACTATTAGCTATGACAGAAAATATCGAAAAGCATAGCCTGAAACAAGCCGGTGCCACATCTGCGTATTTCCAAAGCTGGCGAATTAGGTTTTGCACAAACGCATCGGTTTAAAAATGCGGATCGCGAAACCCGTTCAAACCAGATGTTATGCGATTAACACCCGCTTCCTTTGCTCCGGCTTTGTTGATATTTTTTCCGCGCCATTGTGCTCGCTTGTGTACGTACGCATGTATATCGGATTATTTGAGAGCAAACACTTGTTAAACACTCTAAACGGTCGAACAAGTGATGTAAGCGTTCGCATATCCAAACATGTAGTCGTACGCCTGCCTCTCCCTTGTTCTCTCTCTCTTTCTCCTTTCCTCTGTAGTACGGTTTCGGCGTCTAGATGCTACGTAGTACATACTGGCACGCACCGCACCGTTCATACACAATAATGGCGAAAAGGAAATGAATAAATTAAACATTGCCGCAATAGTAGCGGCAACAGCGGGCGCGCGAGGCTTTTATAAATTACGCCATTGTGCCCGCTCGTGTGACGAAATTTGTTCCGGAAGCGGCAGGAAATTTCTAATTTAAAAGTATCCGTTTCGGTACAGAATCCCGGCGCTGACTGGGAAACGTTACACGCTCGGTTATGCAAATTACGGTATCGATTTCCAAAGAGATTTTACTGTTTTTGCGCTTTGAAAAGCGGTTGGAGTTCGCGAAAGCTTGCCGTCCGGAAAGGTCATAATTACAAAATTAATAAACACGTTTATGTAAAATACACATTATGGAATCTCGACCAACCTCAATTGAAGAGGCATTATAAGGTTAATACAACAATTTGCCAAGGGCGAGTCCAAAATTTAGCATTTTCTTAAAATTTCCCTAAAAATAAGCTGGATTTTTCGTTCACCCTCAACGTGCTTATTTACATAAATTAGAATATCGATTGCAAATCTTACAGCATGCTACAAATTGAACTCAGTGTTCTGTTAACTACGTTCTCAACTCACTAGAACATAAACCTGAGAAGTTCTGAAATCGAAAAGAATCTTTATGAACATCAGAGGTGTGTAGAACAGTGTGACACTACACGCACAGAGAAGTCAAGAAAATTCAAGCCATACGATTTTCCAGCTTTCCAGATAAGATACTGTTACATAAATTATAGTTTCTTTCTCCACCGCGAACAGTGAAGATTTCTTTTACAATCTTAACAAGACAGAGTGTTTCCAATTTTCCTATGTTACAGACGCCTCCAAACAAAAATACGAGTATTACAACTAGAAGAAATTAAAATACTTCTTCTGGTGAAAAGCTTCATCGAAAATACTGAGTTGAAAGACTAAATGCTAAGTTTCAAAACAATAGTCATATAAAAAGAAGAGAATGTCAATTATGTTTTGGTTCAGATATATTAAACGCCAATTTTATGGTCCCTTCACAGTTAACGTTGGTAATTTTAGGTTCTTGGAAATTCTTTGCGATCTGAACAGCATTTGCTAAACTACAAAGAACTTAAAGACTTGCAAAAAGAAAACGTAGATGGAAGGCATGAAGATGCAATTGTCGGCTTCATCCAAAGCAATAAATTGAGAAAATAAATACTTAGTCTCGAGACAATAGGCATACAACAAGAAGAGGAAGTGAATAAGCAATTATCATTATTTTCAATTAGTAACTTATTACTATTGTAGATGTATGGATAAGCCGTTTTCCTACAAGTTTTCGTATCAGATACTCATAACAACCTCAACTTTTGGATTTCTGCCAATAGTTAATACCGAAAGCATTGGAAATCTGGTAATCTTTTACCATTTCCCTTATTTTACAGATGATTTTTAACGAAACCAACAAGAAATGCAAATCGAAGAAAAAAAGAAAAACAATTCTGACAATGATAAGCTTAATTGCAAACATTGAATATAGACAACCTCAAAACAATTAATATACAAAACAAAGACGATCTGGATGTCCTTCCAGCTTTCCAGATCAGAGATATTTTCAATATCCATCTCCGATTTCTTGTACTGTTGGCGATAAAACCTTTAAATTCTTAGAATTGTGTTACAACCCTAATACACAGACGATTCTCCACAAGAAGCAGTACGATATATAACAGAAAATTATAAATCCTATGATAGCATGTCACCTGCGTATATTTGGGTGTCATCACCAATATTAGCTATAGCAAGAGCTTCAACATTAAGTAGTATGAAGCGTCTGACTCTTTTGTTTCCAAGTGATTTTCGGGTTCTCAAAAATTTGAGTTACAACCCAAAATTTAGGCAAGTTAAGTTTCCCATCGAAGATACACTTTCTTAACTTGTTATTTTTGTTATTTCCGCGAATTATACATTAGTTCTTTGTAAATAGCCACTTCAGATATTGTAAATTGAGGTTAGCGGGCTTGTCTACATTACTGCCAAGAGGTCGCCGTTTCGGTCAGAGGCAAAACACCTCAGATTTGAGTTTAAAACCCTGACGATGACTCACAGAATCGAACATTACAATGACTTGGTCACCCCGACCACTATAATTATTATATCATTGCAGACGCTGACGATGATTACTAGGGTTGGATTGAGGCAGAGAGGAAGGAACTCAAAGATATGCGAAGAATAGAGAGTGGAGGATGTTATGAGATGAGTTAGAAATCCATGAAGGCACTAGAGAGATCAGGTAAAGCGAATGAACGGTGATGGACTGGCAAAAACTGTGATAAACAGAAGACCAAACAGCAGCCAATCACCGGAAAGGCCTCTAAAAGATGGAGAGACAGTTAAAGCTCACCGACAAACAAAATGTCATGATGCTTAATGTACTAAACAGGACTCCATTTGCACTTTGCAATCTACGGTGGGTTATGCGGTTATAGGGTTATTTAAGTGCATATTGGGAGAATTCTTAATTGGATGGTGTGTACGAACATCATGACTCCATTGTTACTTTTACTATTATCATTGGCCGTTCCAGTTGCACTTGGTTTGTTTTAGATGTTTGGTATAGAAGCTATATAAAGATGAAGATCATCTGATCTGTAATCAACACACCTATATATTCAAGACTAGCTGAAATGCTCTCTAATGCATACGTTGACAATTAAATTGTTGTCTTCAGGAGGAAGATGGCATGAAGAAGGGAAACGTTTTGCGGGGACTTTAGTTTTACATGAACTTCATTATAATGAAGCACTAGCAGAAGTTCAAGTGCGACGCACAACAAACAACAGCCAAATTGTCAAAATATGCATTTCAATTTTTTCAAATGGGTATGGTAAAAGTAGGAATCCTTTTCTGGTGTGGATTAGGCTGGCAATGTTTAGATGCGTTGGTCATACGTTCACCAAATTCATTCCAAAGATAATTTTAGAGATGTCAAAGGTTCCTACAAAATTATATATCCGTAATCAAACACCACGCAATTACTCTTCCTCGAAATATGCAAACATGAACAACCTAACATGTCTGTACAAGAACATACGTATTTAAGTGAATTTAGGCCGACATCGTTTACATAAATAATTTTTAACACCTATTCGAAAAATCCATCATCATCAATTAACGAATTAACGCCTGCTTCGCGGTGTTTGGGCTGGAGCGTAGATATCGGTCGATTAAAAATAAATTCCCGGAGGAATACCAGCGCGGTGCGTGATTTACGACTTACCTCGTTGCGGGCGAATGCCGAGGAATCGAAACTATTTTTGAGGAACGAAGGATATTCAACTAAGCGAGCTCGCGCGCGCCCAACTTAGGGATCGAAAGATCTCGAAAGAATGTAAATATTTAGGAAGTAAATCAATCATTTAAGATACTTTGTCAGCCGAATTGTTTGATTGTAAAACACCAAGTTGGAATTGGAGACGTGGAGTGTTTGTAATTTGGACGAAAAAAAAAAGGGAAAACGTTTGGTTGCGTTGCACTTCGCCTGGATCGCGAAATGTTTTGAAATGTGTCGCGTTCTAAAATTTACTTCTTTTCTGATATTCCCATTCATGATATTTTCAGAACTAAACATACTACTAAACCAATGTTCTTTGTAAAATCAAAATATTGATCCCGAAAGCGATCAATTTGATCAATTTCATCCGGTTGATCCTATTTGATTAAGGTCTCCTAACGACATTTTCAATCGCTCCCTTTCCTCCCTGCTCTTTCGAGTGGATTTTCAATTAACTTTCATCCACTACAAAGCGAAAGACCGTCGATATTTTGTTTCATCGCGGGCATGAGTAGCGCAGTGTTTATGCGAAGCCGTGATAGGTTGGGCCCCATTGTGATTTGACCGGAAGTTGTCCATAGACAGGAAACGGCCGATGGTTGATGGACTCATTAGTGTATCGGAGACCAGCCGCCCTCTTCGTGCGCCTGTTGCCGCCTCTCCGCTTCTCGTGGAAAAGTACCAAGAAGCGCGGCGGATGTTTTTGTGTTCTTCTGCTTTTTAATTGTTAATTACTTCCTTTTGTCAGAGGGAAGATATTGAAAAATTTCCTCATTTGAAGTCGCGCTAGTAGCGGAGACGAAAGTTGCATGTTATTTTCTTTTAATGTTACTTCGAGGCATTTTCTCTCGAAACTTTTCGATTCGATTTGGAACAGAAGCGGGTATTAAAGAGCGACTGAAGCATTTACGACTCGAAAACGTAATGAATTGTTTTCTTAACGAATAATGGGGAATTTTCTCGTTTAGAATGAAAACATGATTCATCGCTTACTTAACCGATTAAAAAATGTTGTGGGTTTTATGTCGTACTTGAATTTTTCCGTTGTCAATTCGACGATGTTATTGCATTTACACCACTTGCGCTTATGTTTATTTTTCTGGAACAAATACCATATTTTACGACTCCAAATTACTTGGCATTCCTTTACGGTTACATACTCGCCTAGAGGCACATATCTTTTCTAAATGGGATCGCAAAATCGCCGTATTCAATTAGTCATGCTTCTAAGTGTTGAGTCACGCCTTCTAAAAACTATCGGCCAATTTGAACGCCAATGAAGCAAGTCCAATTAGCGACCAAAGTGCGTATGTTTAGAATTTAATTCCAAAGTGCGCAAACATATCGCTGAAAATAATCGGTGATGGGTTGGCCAGTATTGGATGATGACTATTTCCTTCGAATTATTATAAATATTTTGAAACGACGGTGAGGATGTTCTTGTGCAAAAATATACATACTGAAAGCATTCCGAACTTGTTATCTTTGATTTGGACCAAATAAATTACCGCAGATACCATCAAAAGATGACTGACGAGACTGGAGAACGAGGACTTTTTGCCACTCCTAGGATGAAAAAGAGGGAGAAGAAGAGAAAAATCAGTTTGAGCCTCTAATCTCTCTATTCTGTTCTATAATTTCGTATTGGTATTGGTATATACTTGGGTCACTAACGCACTTCGCTTTTCTTCGAGTATTGTGCCACGGTCCCACCAACGTTAAGGTTAGTTCAAGCTACAGCTCCTTCTCAAGCTTGGATGCTTGTAAGAACTCCAAAATCTTGTATTCAGTAATGATACATTCTTAAACACCATCTGGTAGTATCCCAGCATTGATTGACTGCAGCACTCGTTTACTACGAATTGCGGAGTTTCAGCAAAATCTGCAAGTTCTGATAATCACTATAGCTATCTTATAGAGGATATTCATTCGTATTATCACTCTTATGGTTTTGCAAATACATCACATTCAAATTTACAAACTTTATCTAAATCCGCGAGCAAATCAAGTTCGCAAACCACGAATTAAATTTCCCCATAAATTTCTTCATACATGCTATACGCACTAGAGCGTCAGTTAGAAGCACCATCCATATCAAGAATATACGTATGTATGTACATATATAACTACGTTCTCGCATAAAACATGAGCGCGCATCCAGATTTGTGCCTACCTGCGTTCGTAATCAGTACATTAAACACCGTAAAAGAAAATATATGTATATACGGTGAGCTCCAATATAAACACATACACACAGGTTAACGGGAATATTACGTCAAAAGGTAAACACACTGGCGGCAGCCTCAAAAGATATTTATGTATACCAGCGCCGCGTTACAGGTTCATAAACGTAGTCAATAATGTAACATTACAATTCCATGGACGAGCTCGGCATGGGCGAAACTCGGAGAAAGTTTCCTTATATTACAAAATGATCCCGTTACCCGAAGAAACTTCTACGCGGACGCTCTGGAAATCTTTTATAACTTTTTGTTCGGATGAAATTATCTACGCTTTGGCAATTGATTTACTTCTTTACTCCATAAAGGCAACATAAATGTATTGAATAGTAACATTTTTCTTCGTATAACATCATTAGCGGACATTATATCCTTCAAATCTCCCCTGAGAACATCTTCAAAGTCAAAACATAACTTTTCTTTCAGTGTACTCACATGTATCAACAACATCCAAACATTTTCAAGTGTATTTTCGTCAGGAAAGCTCAATCATAAAGTATATTTGTACTGTATTTGGGGATCATTCTAGATACAAGATTAACATTTCGTATCGCTTATGTGCGACGTAGAAGGATGTATTAAAATCAAAATTGTACTACTACTATGACTTTCCAGCAAATCTAAACTAGATCCATGACTAAACATTGCTGATGCATAAAGTCTATATGGACGAGAAGGCAGTCTCATTTAACGTAGCGGATTTTCATCCCAATCGAATTAAATTCAAAAAAGTTCCTCACAAGTGTCCAAGTCAATGAATTCGTAGTAGCTCAGTTGATGTGATAATGACCTACACACTCGAAAGTGTTGGAGTTGATTCCCACACCCACTATAATATGGAGGTGGGTTCTTTGGACTGCAAATGTACTCAGTCTTATCCAAGTCTATGAAGAGCTTAAATTTCAAATTTGCAGACAATTCGGCCCAAAATATAAAAAAGTATAGAAAGCCTTTCGTCAATAGATAGATAATAGATACATGTGGACCTGGGTCATTCGTTTGGGGAGTTATGTAGATGTTCTACTTTGTAATCTATTTGTAATCTAAATATTAACCAGAATGCAATTCTACTGGTGATCAATGTTGCCCCATGGTTTAAAATCTGTGAAGATTTTTAACTTCAAACTTTTGGAAAAGTTTTGCCCACACTGCTAAAGCAAACTAAAGCTGTCTAAAAGAGCAAAATTAACAAGTCTGGATCTAAACAAATTGCGTCTTACGGCTGTAATCGAAGCAATTGCATGTTAAAAGAAATAAATATTATCCACTGATAGTAAATTAAATTATGCGAATAATTGGAGTTACGCCATGCCTTGTTAGAAATCTATCTAAGATCTTGAACTTTAATATATTGCCTTCTCAATTGGAGCAGAAATCAGTAAACTGTCACATCTGAACCCGCTTCTCCGGATAATAGTCAGAGTTACGGCATCTTACGGAATTATATATTATTCAAAATGAAATTCTTTATTTTAATCAGAGCTACACAATGGTTTGCCAAAAATGATCAAAGCTACGCGGATTTTGAGTCTGAAATTCTTGGCCAATTTTGTATCCAAATCACTCAAGCAACATTTTTAGAAATAGGACGATCAAGAAGCTTTGTGATTAACAACTTGATACAAATAGTCGTTGATAACTTATCTCTTAGGGTGCCAATTAGGGAGGGTCACCTTAATGAACTAAACATTATAAATAATGAGATTCTAAGGACAACCACGGCTGTCTCATAGTTTGCCATCGATCCACGGAAGGCCATTGAGTTAACTTTGGATTGAGAAGTCTATGATATAAGGTCAGTCCTACATTCTGACAGAAGTAAATATGGTACCGTATCAATTATGGACACCCCCATCATATCATGATAATAACCTTCTTCACACGTTACGGTCTAGAATGGACATCCTATCTTATAAACTTGCGCCACCAAACGACCAAAGGCAATCAGATTTCTTGTAGTTTCTTTATATTGGTCCCATCTTACTCTCTCTCTCTCTCTCTCCGCCATAGTTACCGACTTGTTTCACATGTTTCTTGATTCACATCTTCTGTTTTTTTCTTCCTGTTTCAGTCAAATTTCGCTTGCTAGATGCTTGCAGCTTGTAATTTTGTACAAGTGACAAAACCATTTCATCTTTTACTATTCTACCTTGTCATTTGAAGGTGGTCGATAGTCGCTAACGAATGCAAAGTTTCAGAAACAATCCTATGCTTCGTCCGTCTGGGTTTCCAACTATTTTGTTCACCTTCTGCCCGGATGAAACTTGTTGTTGACACCAGAAAGCACGGCCTCAGGAGCGCCAATGGGAAAATGACTCTCCTTGGATATCCTGTGGTGTAAATATCGTTCACACCTTCGGTCGTTGATAATCCCAAGCGATAGTTGGGGTTCAGATGTTCCTGGGACTCCCTGGACGTTGAAGATGAAATCTCCGGATGGAATCTTCCAATATTCTCAATCCGGTGTTGTTGCAGAAGGGTCGTCTAGAACCATACAAAGCGTCCTGTTGGTTATTCGAAGAAATTGCTGCTAAGTGCCTTCTCATTTCTGTATCTCTTGCCTTTTTCTCTTTTCCTTATCCCTAATAGTCTTTTTAGGTATATCGTTCTTGATTCTGCCATCTCCTCATAATCGGATAACATATTTATAAACACTGTGATTATGTGGTAATCACTTCATATTAGGCAATTTATGTGCTTTAGGTAGGGATCCCGCAGGTAAAACTCTTAGAAGCAATTTAGCTCCTCGTTCAAACCAAGAACGTCTCAAGTTTATATATTTTCATGTTTATAGTGGGGCGTCATCAAGTCCGTAAGTTTCGCGTGTTCAAGTCACCTCTTGATGTGCTCTTCTGATACGTGAGGTTTCAACTTCGTGTTTTCCCTGAATAAAATTTTATACCCGTTAGCGTAATATTTATGTCTTATATAGTTAATATCTGCTGAGCTTCTAGAGATGGTAGATTTATGCACTATTACACCAAAACTTGCTTAACGGAGCGTTCGGTAACACAGATTAGTGAACTTTCGTTCAACATCGGCTAGTGTAACTGGGCATTAGACTTTTCTTGTAAAACCGCTAGAGGAAATAATTCACGGTTGTAGCTTAACCGTACCTCCTCACGCACTTACTAACAAAGTGAGTTTCACCAAATTTCATACTCATTTTCCACTTCATATACTTCTTCTTTTCTCTGTGTTTAAGGACTTGCCCTGTTAATCTTTAACTTGCGCCCTGTCTTTGTACCGCGATAACAACGATCACCACCCTCTCCATCTTGTTCTCTTCATTCTTCATAATCCAATATAGAACGGTTGCTTCAAAACAAATTATACGATGCGCGTATTGTAAATACATATGGATGTGCCAACTTATCGAAACACAATTTAACGATGAAAGCTTCAATTTGCAGACCTGTCTTATAGTTGGTAGTTCCGTAGGGATGGAGTTCTCCCTGCTTCAGACCGATATTTCGAATGTCTCTGTATATTTCACGCGATATTAAAATACCTCCTGCACTGACAAAAGTAACAATCACTATTTATGCGTTACGTAAGATTAAAATGCCATTCACGACGGGCGATCGGCACGTGTTCCTATGCTAACTTTGGTAAAATATCGATTTCGTATTCGTACGGCGCATCCACGGTTGTCATTGTGTTGGCACTTCCCCGCTATATCAAATAAGATACGCCGGACGTAAAACGGAATAAAACAAGCCCCGCGCCGGACAGGTACACAACCTAGATTGTAACGTAAATAAATAAACGGCACCTTCCAACTTCACCTTCGTTGAATTGCGTCCCGTCTTCTTCGGAACGTAGATATACGACCTGGAGGCGTCCGCGACAGGATAAACGGGTTTTATAGTTATTTCCGAGTTTATACTTTGTCGGAGCGAAGAAGGAAAGGTGACGGAATAATTTATTTTATGAATGCATAAAGGTGTATGGTGTATTGAAGTTGCGTCGGTAATTCAATTAGTTTTAGTCGATGTCCTGTAATGATTGGCGTTTTCATTATAATTTGACACCACACCATACTCACTTGGAAATTACAAAAAAGTATATAGGTATATAAAAACGAATGCATGTCTGTATGTGTATCCTTTATGCATTCTACATTCATTCGATCGCCATGAGAGTTGTGGAAGTTATTCAGTAACCTCCCGCGAAGGTTTCTGGCATAGTGCATCTATCCTACGATAGATGGCGCGTGCGTCGCAGGTTTCTGGCACAGTCTAACATAGTAGTAGAACAGAGCATTCAGCACTGAAATTGCCGTTGATTTTGCAAACAACAGACACGCCAACAAGCAATATCACAAAAATTCCGGAATGGGCAAAGTTAGCCAAAACATGTGAACCAATTATATGCGATGATTGCCCAATGGCTCACAAAAAAGCGCTTGATCGTATACTGCAAGATTTGATGGGAAATTCGGTGGAGCACTAATTTTATTGTCTGGTGATTTTCGATAAACTCTGCCAGTTACACCACCTTCAACACCCGTTGATGAACTTAATGCATGTTTCAAATCAACAGTTCTATGGCGATATGTAAAAAAATTGACTTTGAAATACAAAATGCGTGTTCAACTAGAAAATGATGCATCCGCCGAACGTTTCGCAAAACGATTGCTGGATATTGGGAATGGGAAGATGGCAATCGACAGATTCACGCAATGTATCACATTGCCAACAAACTTTTGTAAGATGACATCAACCAAGGACGAATTAATTCCGAAGGTTTCCCTAAACATCGCGCGTGCTTACAAAAATTATCAGTGGCTAAGTGTACGTGCTATATTAGCAGCTACGAAGAACGATGTCAATGCCATGAATTTCAGGATTCAAAACGAAATACCGGGCGTATAAGTCCATCGATACTGTGATGAATCAAGACGATGTTAATGCAAAAGAATTCTTGAATTCACTCGATTTGCCAGGTATGCCATCGCACATTTTAATACTGAAAATTGGTGTGCTTATCATTCTTCTCCGAAACATCAATATACCAGGACTTTGCAACGGTACAAGGCTTTCGGTGAAAAAGAAGATGAACAATGTCGTCGAAGCTTCAAATCAAATTTGAATGTCAAATTCAAGGGGGACGATGTACTATTACCAGGTATTCTAATGATCCCAACAGATATGCCATTTGAATTCAAACGTTTACAGTTTCTGGTGCGACTTGCTTTTGCAATGACCATCAAAATGAAGAAAGCACGAGGACAATCGCTGCAAGTGTGTGGGCTAGATTTGGAGAATCCGTGCTTCTTACATGAACAACTGTGTGTGGCCAGCTCACGCATCGGAGAACCTTTTGATTTATTCGTGTATGCACTAGACGGAAAAACAAAAAATACAGCGTATCCACGAACACTCGAATAAATAAGTAGATTTAAAACGGAACTTTGAATTGCTTGCCCTATGAAAATGAATAAGTTTCAATAAAAACGACACAATGTAAATTCAATGTTATCATAACGAGTTGAATTTCTTTCCTTCTGAGATCGCAGCAACGCGCGACGGGGTAAGCTGGTATTTTATAACGAAAACTAAATTTAATGGAAACACACATCTCCCTTTAGTGCCTCTTCCAGCCCTAGATAAATTCATCCCTCTTATTAAACAACTACTTGCCGTACGGGGAAGGAGCAAAGGTGTGTATTCCACCATTTGAATTAGCGTTGTGAATTTCATCCGTTCTTTAAAGTTTAGATTCGTGCTGGATTAAGACTCTTCGTTCAAAAATTTTTGCTCGTCAAGACACGAGAGACGGTAATTTCCGTTAATGCGTGCATAAAATATTTACACGATGATTAGGTCCTCTGGTGGTACTCTCAGAGGTATACCTTAACAGCAAACAGTACCACGTATTCACGGTAAACAGATCATCTTTTTGATTTGGTTAGGTTTACCTTTCGATTCCGATCAAGTATCAACGCAGCTGGTCGCAAACGCGCTAACGAAAGTGACAATTTAAAAGAAGAAAGTCACTTAGAAATCAATTGTTACCTCGTCCGACGTTGCGTCGTCATTACCGTTGCATACCCGAACGAATTTCGAATTCACTTCCTCTATTTTCGGAGTGCAATAAAACGGAACAAGATGTTAAAGGAAAACGCTAAACCGGTTAGCGCGTCGCCATATTTAGACGCGAACGGTCGCGTAACGGTCGCCTGCCGTTCGACGTGACTTATCCCTGTTACCTGCATGAATAATAATAGCGTCGCGACCGACGGATCCGAGGAGATATTTAAGCATTGATAAGTGCTCCTTCGCAGATATACGATACGCGCGCGTAAATCGAAAGGTAAACTGTTCGCTTTCGTACCTTTACGGAGGCGAGAGCGTTTCGTTTTCGATACGTGTGCTGAATGACGGGAATCGCGGATGGATTCTAGATCGAAGAAAGGATTCCTGCGTGCATCGTATACATCTCGATTCGTAGTGATTTGAATAATCGAATGTCTTGCTCGGACTTTCATTTCAATAACCCGGAGTCGGGTACTACTTCTCTCGTCATCTGAAGATGGTTGTTTATTTATCGTCTCTTGTATCCTCATTTTAATACAGATAATGAAGATTGGAAATACTTTACGAGGAAAGAAATTGTTCTTCTCCTTCTTCTTCTTCTATATCTTTCCTCTCCTTCTTCTGCATCTTCTTTTTCTTCTACTTCTTCTTGTACGTCTTCTTCTTCCTTGTTTTTCCTCCCCTTTCTCATTTTTCTCCTTTTCCTTGTGTCTTTCAAAAATTCGTTTGAGAACCAGGTCCTTCTCTCACTCACTTTGCCACCATTCTCTATCCATTCCCATGCTCTTCTCTCCTTCCCTTCTTATATCATGTATTCCGTCTATCCATTTCTAACTTGGCCTTCCTCTTCTCCTATTAAACGACTTCCCTATTTCCGATATTGTGTTTATGATTTTTCGGGGTTCATTCTTGCGATACATTCCCACCAGTTCAGTTGTTTCTGTTTGCTAATGTTCATTATTGATTGCTGTTTTGTGATTTGTCTGGTTTCCTATTCTACCCCATTTCGTGTTAGTCGTCAGTCTTCTTAGATGCGTCATTATACACTTTCTATGGATTACTCAGAGGGGTTATTATTAAATAGGAAAAACGTAGAGGTCACAGCATATTCTTTTCAAAACCCAGATGTTGAATAGCACAAATTTTAATAGAAACAAGTCGTATCGTCCTTCCTGCAGCTGAGGTGGATCCCCCGATCTGATGGGTGATTTACTTGACAGGCACATTAAACTTCAGCGTAGTTAGTACGGAAACACCATCAACAAAGAATCACTATTCATCTTCAATTCAAAAATATACCTCAGAGGTCACAGCATATTCTTCACAAACACCATCAATGAAAGAGCACTACATAAATCTTCAATCCAAAAAGCGAAGTTGAAACTTTGTAAATAAGTACTCCTCATCAAAGAAAGGCATGTTCGAAGTACAATGGATATGGAATTACATCCCCGCAAAGGGAAAGAGATAAAGCATCTACTGAGAAGGTAAAAATTCTGAATCACCAAATACGAAATGACTAAAGCTTTGTACGAAATGATTATACTTTATTAATTGAAGCTTTGAAATCAAGCACTCCACATCCAAGCATGTTCAAAATATAACTAATATGAGATCAGGGCATTGAAGAAATTCGGAAGTAACGTATACGCGGGCACTGGCACGATTCGAATACCCAAGTTCAGAAGAAGAAAAGGACAAAACGGAAATTGACCACCAAATTAAAAGAAAATTCTTATGTATCAATATGTTAGTTATGTTAGTATGACGAAGTACCCGGTAATCAAAAAAAAGATGTATTATGTGCAACCCCCAACAAATGCCCATTCAGAAATGAAGAAACTTAAGTTTCCACTGATCATAAAATATTTTGAATTGTCAAATTAAAAGGAATACTTTGTAAACAAGTAGTCCAAGTCAAAAAATATTTGATGTGCAGGTACGCGCTAGCCCAAAATCTTCTGTGGATGCTGTACATAAATTCCAATTTTTTCTTCGTCCTGATTAGCAGTACGGTAATGCAAAAGCAGGAGCTAAATTTTGCGCTGCTCAAATTCGATCCAGTAGTTGGATGAATCACAATCATTGCTGCGAGTGGATGCACCAAACACCCTGGCCGTATAATAGTGTAAAGAGATACCAAATTATGATGAAGAATAAAAGGATTCTTCCCCATAGGTTTTGAGTTCAACCGTTTCAATACCGAATCCGAGGCTTTTCTAAATAAAAATTAAAATTGGGAGAAAAACTTTCAAATTTTTTTCTCATACCTTTTCGTTTTCTGGATTTGTGATCCAAACTAAAATTTATCAACCACAGATATAAAGTTTGCATCAATTTGGGAGTCTCTTGAGAAATGTATTTCGATTATCCACGATCCGAAACTTCTTAGATTAACGCGACCAGTTTCAAGCACTTAAAAGTAGGAGCTTAAAATTTTTGAAAAGAATATCGATTAATCTTAGTTTCACAAGTTGCAAAGTTGGACTTCATGTCAATTGAAAAACTTTTGAAGTTCGAATTATTTACAATCCAATACCTTTTGGGAAGTATCTAATCCGAAGGAGTTTGAAGTAAACGCAAGAGCTTCGAATCGTGAGGAAGTTGTAGATCTTCAGCTTTTTCAGCTAGAAAGTGTCACGTTATCCGACGCCTTCAACGTGCATTTTTATAGATATCTTATATGATAGATCTCTACCACTAATAGGTCAATAAAACAAGGCTGGTTTGAACGATAGTTATATTTTCAGAACGTTTACAAACGTTTTCGGAATACCTTCGTCAGTGAAAATATAACTAGATAAATATATAAACAAACATTTGTTTTTTATTTGGGAACTATCAACAAAATGACTAATGACTAGGATTTCTTGATATAGAGAATGTGTAACAAACTTTTATATACATATATAAATTATAAAAACTAAATTAATGTGTAAACATACATGCAAAATTAAGTAAAACCCTATATCAAAAAATCTTTGTCGAAACCTTAACAATTCTGTTCAAGGACTAGGGAAAACCCAAATTTAAAAACCTAGTCAAAGGTTTCCTTCTTAAGAAATGCAAATGTCATTTTAACAAATTGCTATATACATTACTTAAATTTTGAATATCGGTTCTGAAATTAATAGTTTTAGTGTCTTTTTGTATATTTATCATTTCATATATTAGTCTTTTTTATAATTATTCTCTGTTTTTAATATAATTGTGTTTTCCAAAATCAAAGTAATGCCCAAGATCTTTGTAATGCTTTGTTACAGCGGTCATTGCACCAAAATCATTATTTAAAGAATACTTATGGCTATACAACCTTTTCTTTAAATATTGTTTCGTCTGACCGATGTAACAACCATCACAGTCTTTACAGTTTATTTTATAAACTACATTACTTTGATTTTGTTTAATTATTTTAGATTTAGTATTAGTAAAAAGAGATCTGTTACTATAATTTGGAATGAAAGTAATGTTTATGTTGTTTTTATTAAACTCTTTTTTATTTTTCGCTTAAACCTTTTTTATAAGGAATAGCGTTATAAGATTTATTGTTATTATTTTTAATTCCTCTATTATATAATTTGTTAATTCTATTTTTATTTTTTTTTTTGATAAAAACTATTTGGATAATTATTTTTATCTAAGATTTCTTTAACTTTGTTTAAATTCTTTTCCCTAAATTCAGGATTAGCTAATCTAACCGCTTGATCAACTAAACCGGTAACTACATTAATTTTATGTAATTTTGATGTTTCTGAAAAATAATTTAAATGTCTTCCTGTATTGGTAGACTTTATATGCCAATTTGTTTTTACAATGCCGTTATTATGCATGACTGTCACGTTCAGGAAATTCAATGAGTTATTAGATTCTCTCTCATATGTAAATTTTAATCTATTATGATAACTATTAAATGAATCTAATATCTCATCAATATTATCCTTTCTTACGGAACAAAAACAGTCATCCACATAACGTCTGTAAAAACTTACACTAGAATTTAGTTTTGCCAAACAAGTTTGCTCTAGGTCCTCCATTACCAGGTTTGCGATAACTGCTGATAATGGAGAACCCATTGCAGTACCGAAAATTTGTTTATAAATTTTATTTTGATATGTAAAATAAGTAGAATTTAAACAAAGTTTCGAAGCTGCAATGAATTCCTCCTTTGGAAGATCTGTAAAATCTTTTATGGAATTCCATTTTTATCTAAAATTTTTAGTGCTAAATCCACAGGAATATTAGTAAATAAAGAAACAACATCTAAACTGATTAATTCGTAATTATTAGGAATTGTTTGATTTCTAACCAGAATCTACAAATTCCCATGAATTTTTCACATTATATGTAGTTTTACCTACAATATTGCTTAAAATTTTAGATAAAAATTTGGAAAGATTGTAAGTGGGGAATTAATGCAATTTACGATTGGACGTAAAGGCATATTATCTTTATGTATTTTAGGAATACCGTATATTCTTGGAGATATAGAATTTAGAATTTTTAAATGGTTACTTAAATCTATTATATGGTATTCCGAAAACGTTTGTAAACGTTCTGAAAATATAACTATCGTTCAAACCAGCCTTGTTTTATTGACCTATTAGTGGTAGAGATCTATCATATAAGATAAGTATAAAAAGGTCACGAAATATATATATATATACATTTAATTTTTATAGATTGGAAACTTAGATCTTCAGCTGATCTAGGAATGTTTTGCAACACTGAAGATGTACTTGTGTACCATTCTATGACCAGATATCGCAATTCTTTTCAACGTACGCATCCACCTCCAGGAGCTTCAAAGAACTAAAGGTTCAAAATTGGGAGAAACATGGTTCACCTTTCGTTTTTTTTTCAACATCTATAGGTCAATTCCTGAGGATGTACTATCTCAATTAGTGGGGCATTGGACTAAACATAATTGGAAATCAGTTCAATTTCGATATCCTCGACATGATATCGAGGCGCGTTTTCGGACTCCAGGCACAGTAAACCTGTAGAAATGAGTACCTGGAATTCATTTCCCTAAGTAATAAAAGGCGGCTGAAGCGCGGTTGTTGTCCACACTACCTTGAATTGTATAGCTGTTGATATCAAGAAGTGTACTAAATCCAATCCAGTGACCACTTCATGAAGTGGAATAGGTTCTATTATTATTATGAGTTTATTCTAATCATAATCAAGTAATTCACTGTACCGAAACGTCGACTAATACTAACAGAAAAGATTCTGAAGCGCACATTTGCAAATTCTCTGACTGAAAGTTGAAAGAGCAAACTAGGTTTATCAGACCATTTCTTCTTTGTCATCTATTAATCTTAAAATATTTAAGATGATAATAATAATAATAATACGAAGCACATACAAAAACTTTTTCATTCAGGAAACATTTTCAATTCTAAAAAATACCTCTAGCAACTGAGAAATCTGAAGATAATAAGAAAACGACCAGAAACATCAATCTAACAGGATAATGGGAAAGGCCTATTTGGTGACAAGAAAAGGATTTTCAGATATGTTCATAATTTTCAGACTTGTTCGTAATTTTCAGATATATTCACAATTTTCATGATAAAATGGCAATAATAAAAAATTGTTTTGGGTTCTGATTTTGATTCTCTGGAAATGTTCTATCGCATGTACTATACCAACTTCATTCTTACTCTTGCTCCTCATCTTTGCACAACACATCTTGATTTTAGTACCGGAAGTAGTGTGGAACCGCATATGAAGGAAGTGAAAAAATCACAAAGTTTGAAGATTTCTATTCTTATTTATCTTCTTTTATTTATTTACCTCATCACCAAGAAGATGACGTCCTTAACCGAAACGGACGACGAAATAAGTTTTTATTCACGGCCCGTTATCGGGCACGAACCGTCGACGGGTTAAATTTGGCGTGAGACCTTCCTAAATCCAATATATAAAACAAATCCATTTTTCCGTCAAATCGAACGAGGGCTAAACTTTTTATTTATATTCGCTGCCGATAGAGCAGAAACGTAGTAACTGACGGTGCCGGCCCCAATGATGCGTTACGAAAATCGCGCTCCGAGCGGCAAAAAAAAACTCTTTTTCGTTTCTTCACGCCGTTCTAACATTATTTATATTACGTCAAAGTTAAGAAAAGAACCGAGAGAGATTCCCTCTCGACTTTCGTACTGCTAGAAAATGTCAGGCTATATTATATAAGGTTTGATCGTGCCTTTGGAGACTTCGAAAATTCTAAAATAGTTTTCCGTACGCGCGGACAATAAGATTGAATGATCCTTTGAATGCAATCGGTGAAGATTGATGTATGTATGTAGAAGTCACGGTAAAGAGAAAACAACACCATGAAGTTATATTTTTGGCCTATTGGATGCTTGTAGCGTATATATTCGTCATAGTCAATATCAACGAATAGCGCTTACGACGAATATATACGTCACATATGAATTTATGTGCAATTAGCTGGATATTTTTAAGGTAGTCGAATGATTCAAGTTATACCCCTTTCCGATCGTGTACGCACAATTGTGCGAGTAAGTTTAAGTCTCTATAATTTCTTTAATATATGACGTTGCGGCAAAACACAATTGTGTATGCTCTGTCTTTGTTGATCATTGTGAAGAACCGTTATCAGTTTCCGTTTTTCATATGAATTTCTACGAACTACGTTTCAGTTGTATACTTTGAGCAGTTGTGAAAATGAGTCGAAAGGGTAAGTTTGCATATAAATTAAAATTATTTAAATTGTGGTATCTTTTATCAAACAAGTGTTTTCAATAAGGAAACATATTGAATATTGTAAGTAAAGTGTAACTTCGTGATTATTTTGTGATTTTTGATATTTTTACGTCAAATTTGTTTGAAGTACTACAATTGTGCGTATCCTGGAAAAAAGTATAATGGGTCTCACTGACAAAACTTAACATCTTAAAATGTTCTATGTACACAGAAATAACAGAATTCAAAAATTTGGATAAATCTATCACTTGGATCGGCTATAGGTCGGAAACTGATAAACAACATCACCGACAAGAAGATAGAGTTGATTAGTTTACAGTGCCCAAAACGTCTTTGGTAACATACTAACGTTGAAATAAACTCTCTTAGCGTCGAAACGTAGAGTTATAAGAAGCCAGTGCTTGTAATTTCCATGAAATTAGAATTTGGCAAGTTACGGTTAAGGATTTTTGAAAAGTCCTGGTCAAAACTTTGTTGAACTTCAGTCAAAGCTCCCAGAATTAATAAGTTGGGGTTCAAGGATTTTGATTTAAGTTCATCCGTTCATGAATATAAAAAGTGTAAGCGAACTGTCTCCAATGGCTAGAAAAACACTTTCCCTAAGCGCACTCTTCGCCATCTAACATCTTATCAAATGTTGTCCATCTAGTTCAGACAAAACGTATTGTTAGGAAACAAGAATTACAATGGTTAATTCTTCGTTTCTCCTTTGCTACTCGACGACGACGATTCGGCGTAACGCGACACCAAATTGCGACATACGTCACGGTGTAGATTTCGAGGCCGTCCGATACAACGCAAGATGGATATACATAGGTACACCGCGTCGGATCCGGTGTTATTTCATCACGGAGCTTTTTTGTCTTTGAGGCGACGAGAAATTCGATATCTAACTAGGCGTATATGCGGTTAATGTTGGTTAAGTTGGACGTGGAAAAATAGAAAAGAAAGAAACGTGTAATTTAGAACAGACGCCTGCAGGTATCTAGTTTTACGCGTTTCGATAAATGCAGACACGTATTTGTACACCTGTATCCATTTAGCTACGGCTTTTTACTGCTCGTATCTGCGTTGTTTTTGGCTACTTTCCTATAGTTTTGCGTAATTGTTTGTCGTCGTTTTGCAAGCATTGTCAATTAGTGTGGCGAAGTATCAAATTATCGTGAATCACTCGGTCTAAGTCGACAAATCGGTAAACGATGTGAAATCGTAAAGTTTCGGATTTAACACAGTTTCGCCTATTTGCAGAAGTAAATATTAACACTGTTCTTCCTTTTTTTCGGTTTCTTCCAGTTATTTAAACCGACTGCATGTTAGTGCTATCCATTTGCAATAGGACATGCTGCTAGCATATAAAACTAAAGTACCTGTGCCCCACAATAGCACATTTCCCGTGAATAAGTTTATTCCGTTTCGCTTTTAAATGTCGTTTCCGAGGATATAGACGAAAAATCAACGCTGGGAAGTGTATAGTATCGTTAAAAGTTTCGTTTCCCCAAGTTTTACTGTACAAACTAATCGTCCACGTTGCTTTTCCCCCAATTGGAGGTGAGCCTTTCTTTGATTTGTTGATTACGGTGTCGCTATCGTATCTTTCACGTCGTTGTGGGGAACTAGTATAAGCTGGTATAACTAGTGTAGGCTAGGATAACTTGTACAAACTAGTATTACCTAGTATATACGTAGGAGCCAGAAGCTAGTTTTCCCGACATCTTTTCATCAAGTGCGAGCAAATCCGATATCTTGCACAACTTCCGTCCGATACCGAATACCACGCCGTACTAAAGTCGACAACAGAGAACTACGCTAAGTCCTGCTTTTATTTGATTTTATTTATATTTTTGTATCGTTGAGTTTTTGGGAAGAATTCCCTAGAATCTTGTAGTTAATTTTCAACTCGGGAAATTGGAGACTTGAATACGAGTATACAGGGGTTTCCTTACTTTTGTAAGCATTCAATTATTTTAGTATTTTTAGGGGGAGGGACAAAGGATATTCATAAATCCGTTTGCGCGATATGCTCGACATGTTAGCTAAGAAAGCTTGTGAGGAGGAAACGATTGATGAAGCATTGATTCCATTCACTGACTGTATAACCGCTCTGAAGAAAAAGAACCGAAATATTGGGCAACAACAATACATAACCACCTATAAAAACTCTCCAACTAATTACTTTACGATACTCCCCCAATTAAAAGGGCAACGATGGTACCATAACAGAAATATAAAGCAAAGGGCGTAACCCAGATATTGAGATTGATATTTAAACATGGCAGATTTCCAGCTCATCTACACAAAATTCACTTATCCAACAGCGACAGATGTACAGTATGTAAAGAAGGAAGATGAGATTTAAACCATCTAATCCTTGAATGTATTAAATTCAAAAGCAAGATCGATATTCTAATTGAAGACTTACAAAAGATGAAATTACAACAACCTCTAAATGTAAACTACATTATAGCACGAGAAAATGCAGATATCAACATAAGGATATACAAACATATATTATATATATATATACATATATATATAACTTCATGTGTAACTGCTATATCAGAATATGAAATTGTTACATGATAATAGCCTTATATCTTTTGTTTTTTACCTTTGTAGAGCTTCCCCCTTCCTGAGACCTTACTTGTGTACCGCGTTCAAGTGATCAGTGTAAGTGGTTACTGGCTAAGGTCGAGGTCAGAATAACAATAATAATAATAATAATAGGGGAAGGGGGAATTCAGATTTGTTTTCAATTAAGAAGGGTTTTTCGTTACGTTTGCTAATTAGTACTACATTTAATTCCTTCAGTAGTTTAAGGGGGAAATTAAGGTATAAGGTGACTGTAAGGCCGCTGGAATTCCACCGGCTACCGAAAGCGTGTAAACCAGATAACGAACTGGCTTAATTGATTTTTTTATACATCTCAAGTGACAATAAAGTGCTGTTAACCGTCAATCTCTCGCCCCAATTCATTTTATTTTTATTTCGTTTACGTTATTTTTAAATAGTTTTCAAGTGCTCTTGTTGGACAGGACAAAGGTCCAGAACATAAACAGTTCGGATAACCTCGTTGCACTTACTACGGAAGCTGGAGGTTTTTCCGACTCCAGTCATTTAGAGGTGATCTAATTTTATAATTGGAGAGTGGCGCCTTGTTACTATTTCTTTAACTTTAACCTACGCCATTTTCACTGGACTAGCACGGCCTGGATCTCCATCGTTATCACCAACGAAGTGGATTATCCGCACTGCAACTGATTTTCCGTTTATTATTTCCTTTATTATTTTTATTTTTAACAAACGGTTTCAAAGGTAGCACCATTGTTAAAGAAAATGTCTAAAAGCATCAATTTTATTCAATCTCGTTTCATTTTGAGTTCAACGTGTGAATCCTTGAAGTCGCTCCAATCAAATTTGAATTAGAAAAGTTATCTGGTAAGGATTTTTCGATAAAGAGATAATCCATTCCTCAGTGCTGCCCAGAATTTGGGCGTTGAGCATTAAACTTCTCCATTTCATTCAAATCTCCGCACTTTAATTATTCTTCTCGCCGCCAATTCCCTATTTTCCATCGCGGTCGTCCCGATTGCATAGAACCCTCCACATAAACAAAACAAAATCGCCATTCGCCATTAAAATGCCAGTCCCAATCTCGTTACGCAATAAAAATAAAACGTTGAGGGGTCCGCATGACTCGTGCTATCCAAACACTAGCGGTAATGCATATCTTGCCAAACAATAATAACGAGCGAACGCGACGTTTTAATGACGTTCAGCCAAGCGCTCCCTTTGAATAACGCGCTACTTTCTACGTTCGCCGCTTGTTTTCGTTTGTGAGTTTATTTATCCGCGTTCGTACGCGTAATATGTTTGAATTTTTTCGCCGGTCCGTCGTTTGTTTTCGTCCGTTACCTTGCATCAATTGCTTCGTCGCCGCGCTCGATTGCCATCATCAGGAACTCGCCAGCCCGTATAGAATGCTCGCTCGCACAAGAAGGAACGACGTAGATTTATTTTACATTCATAAGGTCTTCAGTTTTCTGTACGCGCAGGCAGCCAGTCGCTCCGTATTGTCAACGTTGCCTGTTGATACACACAACTCTTTCCAATTAAAAAGTTAATGCCAACATTAAAAATGCAACTGCAATTTCACCGGCGCTAAACATTGGCTGCACACTACAAACATACATACGTACGGTGTGAGTACGGTATTATGGAGACGCGAGCTGCGCTGAGGGATGGTTGTTAGTAGAACTGGAAGGGCGCGGCGTAAAGGGGTGAGTTTAATTCACGCAGATTCAGACGACCTAATTGAACTATGTAACATGCAAGCATATTGTGTTGTCGATTTGCATTATGAACCGCCGGAGAGAGCCCGCAAATCAGATTTAATAAGCGCTGTGTGTGCGTAATAAGATCGGCTTTTGTTTCTATTGTATTCGGAAGTAGAATCCAATTAGTTTAGTGCTAAGGTTTGTGTGACCATTGTCCACCAATTCTTAGTATGCATGGTTTTGTGAATATAGCGTGTATGTCCTAAATAGAGAATAGTTGCACAGAGGAATTTCAAAGAAGGGGACAAATAATGATTTAGAAGATAAACGTATTACAGTGCTAGCATGAAAAAAAGGAGGAATCCAGTTACGTATGGGTTTTTGAAAAGAAGTACACGGAATCTAGAATGAGTTTAGAATAGGGAGATCCACAGATTATTACAGATCTCCAAGTAAATACGAAAAGTTATCCGCTATAGTTATCTTTGTTTACCTAATTAAAAAGATATGCTCCTTCTTTCGTCAGCATGAATCCAAGGTTTAGCAGATTGCGCGATAGTTGCCGGGATTCGTTAATAATCGACCACAATCGTAGACAATCGTAATTACTGCTATTAATACGTTGGCGCTGGATCAGCGTCGGTGTACGTTCTTCTTGATTTTTAATACGTTATTTTCCACCGTTTTTCATCGTCGAAATAAGCGACAATTATGTTTTGTGTGGGAAGAGCTTTATGGAGGTTGCAAAGATGTAGTACTTTCTGAGAAATTTTGAGAGGTACGTATTGATTTGTATACATAACCTTAAATAACAGAAATAGCTCTAGAGTTATGTATCTTCAATAAAATGTATAGATAATCAAAATTCTGGATTGTATAGTTTGCAAAACAACAATAGAATAGAAGATATAGTTAATGAAAATAAATATATCGATGTATATAAATATGAATATAATTGGATCATCTAAAAACTTTTGGTCTGATACTGTTTTTCCACTCCCCCATTTAATTGTCAATTCAGGAGTTATACGTAATAATAATGAAATATGTTTTTAGGGTAAAAATATGGTTCGATTCATTGCATTTTGGAATCCAAAATGACGCAAAATTTAAGATCGTGCGTCGACCATTTTGATTCGTCCATATACGAACAAGAGGCTCTATCGTATTGCAGTACCAGTCGTTCAAAAAGAAAGGAAGATTTTGGATCCAATCCTTGAGATGAAAACGAGGATTCGAGAAAGATCGGCGTGGAAGTATTTCAAAAGGCTATACAAAATCTCAGCGTTCGCTTTCAGCAATGCATAGGTTTGAATGGCCATCATCTTATGGACATTTTTTTTAGAAATTGTTTTCTTTTTATTAGAGCACGTAATGGCACGTAATTTACTTTTTGTTTTTAACAATAAAACTTGAAAATTCATTTTTCTTACTTTTGTGAAAGCTACTCTTTCTCGTTTCTTTGTACCAATATCTATTAACTTATTTCAGTGGTATACCACTTATGGAAAGAAGACTTTTTGTTTTTAAAAATGAGACAATGTAAACCAACGGTTGAGTACAGTGTGCGGTAGAACTCAGAACAGGCTGTATCAATGTGTAAAGTTATGCAAAAGAATCCAATCCAAATTAAATAAAACATTTAATACAGAGTGAGAGATAAATAAAATATTAACATGGTGTTTGTACTAGTAGTACGTGTTTCCGGGTTTATATGGCGTGATTTTTGACTAGCAAATGTCGATGTTTCGCCAAACACTACGGTTGACAATTTGAGGACGATGTTGAATATTCGATGGCCATCTGACCACCATGGCATACCAGCCCGAAACACGTACTGCTATTATAAATTCAGACACCGGCTGTGAAAACCTATTGTTCTGCTATCTACTCCTTAAAGTCAAATAATTTGAAATCCATGGAGGTTTATTATGGTGAATTTTATCAAATTTAGTTGCATAATTGTTTGCGGTAATTCTGGACTGAACAAGTGAGCTTGATTGTGCCGCAAGAACCAGTGTTCAGTTTTAAAGCGTTCCTGATTTTCAAATTTTTGAATTTTTATGGCAAATGTGGTTAATAAGTTTCGTCAAGTTGCCATTAATACAATTACCTTAGAAACAATTGTTAGCATTCTGGAGTGAATAGCAAGTGTCGGAGTTCCAAGGATCAGGTTTTCGCCCTCAACTATTTGATTTCTGTTCGTACTCTTACTGGTTTCTAAAGCTCTTAGTGAAATGGAAATAATAAACGGAGCCGTCAGAAACTAATCTGACCCCCGCCTTAAAATAATAAAAGAATTGAATGTTTCCAGAAGAATGGAAACCTCTGTTTACTCGAACACAAATTCCCGATTTCCTAACTCTAAATTAACTAAAAGATTCTAGGGAATATTTCATAAAACTCAACGACTCAAAAATATGAGTAAAGGCTCGACTTAGCGTAACGTATTTCCGGTTGTCAACCTTCGTGACGGAAGCTGTCCAAGATGGTGGGTTTTCTCGCACTTGATGTAAAAATGTCAGGAAACCGGCTGAACACAGCAACCTGAAGACTAAGTTGGCTTTTAGCTTCTACGATAGTTCCCAGATGTTCTCAAAAATAAATCTTTACTACTCGTATACTGGTATATACCCCAAATGAGGGAATAACAAATGCTCAACGTGGAGAATTAGCTCCAACAGCAAAATTGGGGAAGCGAAACTTCCAGATTCACACAACGATACTATTAAACTTCCCAGAGTCGAATTTCAGTGTATATCCTCGACGAACAAGACTTTAAAGCGAAAACAGGATAACTTATTTATGGAAAACAACCTGTTACAAGCAGAATCCTAACACGCTCATCCAAAAGGCGCAACACGTATCAGAAATCTACGAAAACGGGGCGCCATCTACGGCAAAAGTTGAAGCGAGAGGCCAAAAATAACAAATTCAGGACGCTGTAACAATTGGCCGTAACTTACCTTTTTGAACCCTTTTTTTCTTTTTCGTAATTAAAAGAAATTCAGAAGAAACCACTATATAGACTGGCGTCGTAGATCACACAATTGGTTCACCAATTCGGGGCGGCAGTTTCGTTAGAAATATGGCCCCCATTTTAAACCATATGGATCCGACTTATGCTTGGTAATTTGAATTGTGTAGATAGCTACCCGTTTTCCTGTGTTGATTGCGCAAAATGTTTGTGCGTACAATCACATCGCTATAAATATTCAAAACCTTAGAACCTACCTATTGCGATTTAGTTTAATTAAACGCTAAAACTAACGACGAACAGTGTTTCCAAATATTTAATATGCCCTTACGTACGTAAGCCGCAGATTCATCTCCTTCTTACAAACAAATCTATCTTAATTACGACTAATAACACACTGCTCCATTTCGAATTAATTGAGTAAGTTTTCGTGTAAGTCCCGGACCGGCGAAGAAAGTTCAAGCGCAGGCCGAAGATTTAGCGTCTCTCGTCGGAGTTGCCTTCCAGCGAGAAAATTTATACGAAACGTATACGTATATATTTGTCATCCCCATTGTGTCGCTATTGTATTTAGTTAGGGCGCTTCGAGTGCGTGTCGGATGTTAGGCGAGATGAAATTTTAATCCCGTCGGTTTCCATTATAGAAGAGATCCGTAACTTAACTCTTATCAAATTAAGTATAAAATAACAATAGAACCGTCTGGCTAGGCGCGTAGAAATTGTACATAGACATGTTGCTATGGCAGTTCTTCAATACATATGGAGTTAAAGCAAAAGCTTTAAAGCTTTAAGGTACTAATTTTCAAGATCGCTTAAAGTTAATTTTTGTTTTGGTCATTTCGAAAACCATTTTGAAAGTTGCATATTTTAGCTCTAAAATATGTATATGTAACGATAAAATACTAATTGTTTCATAATTTTAAGAACT
Source organism: Chrysina gloriosa (assembly GCA_038088585.1). NCBI lineage: Eukaryota > Metazoa > Arthropoda > Insecta > Coleoptera > Scarabaeidae > Chrysina > Chrysina gloriosa. The sequence continues at coordinate 18,215,112 of CM076093.1, read as the reverse complement.
CGGACAGATTTAATCTTTTGTCAATAATAATTCACGAACCAGCAGGTTTGCTGGTTTGAAATTTTGAATACCACATATTCGATACGGTAGTTAAGACATGTCAAAGGGCATTTTTGTAAATTCCTTTCTTATCGTTGCTTTCTTGAAGTCCAACAATTACGGTAAGCCGATGACCATTTTTCTATTCCTTAATTCCTTAAGGTTAAATTCAAAAATAACCAAGGAGTTTACAAAAAGGCTCGTCGATAAGTCGTAGCTATCGTAAGGAATACACGGTATGCAACATTTCGAGCCTGTAAACTTACTGGTTCTTCACTTATTATTGACAAAAGATTAAAGCCGTAAAAGCGCTTAACATTTAAAAGAACTGTATTTTATCGTTACACACACTACTATTAAAGGCCAGATATACAATTTTCAAAATAGTTTTGGAACCAATAAAAAAATTTTAAGTTTAACCGATCTTGAAAGAAAGTACCTTACAACCATAAAAAAACGGGAGTTTAAATAATTACTGGTTGTGACCTTATACATTAAGGAAGACTCAGTGGATCTGTTTGCGTCCTTATAGATTAAGTGTATATATATATATATTTCGTGACCTTTGATACTTATCTTATATGATAGAGATCTACCACTAATAGGTCAATAAAAAAAAGGCTGGTTTGAACGATAGTTATATTTTCAGAACGTTTACAAACGTTTTCGGAACACCTTCGTTAGTGAAAATATAACTAGATAAATATATAAACAAACTTTTGTTTTTTATTTGGGACTATCAACAAAATAACTAGTGACTAGGATTTCTTGATATAGAGGATGTGTAACCAACTTTTATATATATATAAATTATAAAAACTAAATTAATGTGTAAACATACATGCAAATTAAGTAAAACCTTATATCAAAAAATCTTTGTCGAAACCTTAACAATTCTGTTCAAGGACTAGGGAAAACCAAATTCAAAAACCTAGCCAAAGGTTTCCTTCTTAAGAAATGCAAATGCCATTTTAACAAATTGCTATATACATTACTTAAATTTTGAATATCGGTCCTGAAATTAATAGTTTTAGTGTCTTTCTGTATATTTATCATTTCATATATTAGTCTTTTTTATAATTATTCTCTGTTTTTAATATAATTGTGTTTTCAAAATCAAAGTAATGCCCAAGATCTTTGTAATGTTTTGTTACAGCGGTCATTGCACCAAAATCATTATTTAAAGAATACTTATGGCTATACAACCTTTTCTTTAAATATTGTTTCGTCTGACCGATGTAACAACCATCACAGTCCTTACAGTTTATTTTATAAACTACATTACTCTGATTTTGTTTAATTATTTTAGATTTAGTATTAGTAAAAAGAGATCTGTTACTATAATTTGGAATGAAAGTAATGTTTATGTTGTTTTATTAAATTCTTTTTTATTTTTCGCTTAAACCTTTTTATAAGGAATAGCGTTATAACATTTATTGTTATTAATTTTAATTCCTCTATTATATAATTTGTTAATTCTATTTTTTATTATTTTTTCATAAAAACTATTTGGATAATTATTTTTATCTAAGATTTCTTTAACTTTGGTTAAATTCTTTTCCCTAAAATCAGGATTAGCTAATCTAACCGCTTGATCAACTAAACCGCTAACTACATTAATTTTATGTAATTTTGATGTTTCTGAAAAGTAGATTCGGTTAGAAATCAAACAATTCCTAATAATTACGAATTAATCAGTTTAGATGTTGTTTCTTTATTTACTAATATTCCTGTGGATTTAGCACTAAAATTTTAGATAAAAATGGAATTCCATAAAAGATTTTACAGATCTTCCAAAGGAGGAATTCATTGCAGCTTCGAAACTTTGTTTAAATTCTACTTATTTTACATATCAAAATAAAATTTAGAAACAAATTTTCGGTACTGCAATGGGTTCTCCATTATCAGCAGTTATCGCAAACCTGGTAATGGAGGACCTAGAGCAAACTTGTTTGGCAAAACTAAATTCTAGTGTAAGTTTTTACAGACGTTATGTGAATGTCTGTTTTTGTTCCGTAAGAAAGGATAGTATTGATGAGATATTAGATTCATTTAATAGTTATCATAATAGATTAAAATTTACATATGAGAGAGAATCTAATAACTCATTGAATTTCCTGAACGTGACAGTCATGCATAATAACGGCATTGTGAAAACAAATTGGCATATAAAGTCTACCAATACAGAAAGACATTTAAATTATTTTTCAGAAACATCAAAATTACATAAAATTAATGTAGTTACCGGTTTAGTTGATCAAGCGGTTAGATTAGCTAATCCTGATTTTAGGGAAAAGAATTTAAACAAAGTTAAAGAAATCTTAGATAAAAATAATTATCCAAATAGTTTTTATGAAAAATAATAAAAAATAGAATTAACAAATTATATAATAGAGGAATTAAAATTAATAACAATAAATGTTATAACGCTATTCCTTATAAAAAGGTTTAAGCGAAAAATAAAAAAAGAATTTAATAAAAACAACATAAACATTACTTTCATTCCAAATTATAGTAACAGATCTCTTTTACTAATACTAAATCTAAAATAATTAAACAAAATCAGAGTAATGTAGTTTATAAAATAAACTGTAAAGACTGTGATGGTTGTTACATCGGTCAGACGAAACAATATTTAAAGAAAAGGTTGTATAGCCATAAGTATTCTTTAAATAATGATTTTGGTGCAATGACCGCTGTAACAAAACATTACAAAGATCTTGGGCATTACTTTGATTTTGAAAACACAATTATATTAAAAACAGAGAATAATTATAAAAAAGACTAATATATGAAATGATAAATATACAGAAAGACACTAAAACTATTAATTTCAGGACCGATATTCAAAATTTAAGTAATGTATATAGCAATTTGTTAAAATGACATTTGCATTTCTTAAGAAGGAAACCTTTGGCTAGGTTTTTTGAATTTGGTTTTCCTAGTCCTTGAACAGAATTGTTAAGGTTTCGACAAAGATTTTTTGATATAAGGTTTTACTTAATTTGCATGTATGTTTACACATTAATTTAGTTTTTATAATTTATATATATATATAAAAGTTGGTTACACATCCTCTATATCAAGAAATCCTAGTCACTAGTTATTTTGTTGATAGTCCCAAATAAAAAACAAAAGTTTGTTTATATATTTATCTAGTTATATTTTCACTGACGAAGGTGTTCCGAAAACGTTTGTAAACGTTCTGAAAATATAACTATCGTTCAAACCAGCCTTGTTTTATTGACCTATTAGTGGTAGATCTCTATCGTATAAGATACTTATAGATTAAGGAAAACCTCCATCCACATTCGTAAATATCATTTGGAGTTTTTCATCTGTTTCCTTAGGGACGAACGGATGAGACACCACCCCTAATACGTTATAGCTGAGAATGCTTGTAATTGATACTTGACCCTTGATCACTGTTTTAATCTGTAGGACGATGCTAGAGCAAGAAGCACATGCGTAGGTTGAGCAACGAATTATTATAAAATCCAACACAGTCAGAAGATTTAGTGCACAGTTTAGAAATCCAAGTGTATTATTAGCGCAAAAAGTTTTCTGGGGGACCAGAAGCCTTGAAGAATAAAAGCCATCTATATCGCTAATTTTTGTAGGATTTACGAAGCGTATTTACTAATTATCTTCTTCGCGAGAAATAAATAATTCGTACGGTTTCGTATTGCCACCTTCTGGTTAGGAATATCGCTGAAAAACGTGTAATACTTCGCTGAAATTCATTGCAAGGTGCTTGAATATATCCCACACAATGCACATTTATTACTTTGCGATTTCCACAACCTTTGTCGAAGGAAAAAATTACGGGCAAGTTATCACCTTGAAGGAAAGGCAAAGGTTTATATGCAATCTACTCCAAACTTGTTCTTTTATTGACAAGGAAATAGAAGATGGAAGAAATGCGTCAAAATCTGGAAGTTATGTAGAAATATGAAATGTGAAATGTGTGTGGACTGAAAGTAAAACGGAAAACCGATTGATACTTGATTCACCCTCGTAGATTCAATATTAATTAATAATTACTTCGGATCGTTACATAATTTGTTGTTTCTACCGACAAAATACCTCTTAGTCACGTGAAATAAACGCCCTTGAAATAGTTACTTGTCGTAGGAAGAATGACTTAACGCGCAAAAATGTTGTAGCTATTATTATTAGACTAATTATCCCAATAATGTTGTGAAATACGTATTCATAGTCGCACTAGAGCATTTCAAAAATGAAAATCATTCGAAACATTTAGTCTATAATCGTGCCCTAGATCGAATTACCGTAGCAAATCTCGATTCCGACGTTACAAAACGGCGAATTTATAACATTCCTAAGAAACGAGGTCGCCATTAACATTACATACATCAACTAATATTACCTAGTTCATTCACAATAATACATCGCCTTGTTAAAACATGCGAATTGGAGATTTCCTCCCGATTGTGCTGCGGGCGTTATACTTTGACCTCTAGCTTATTTCTATATGAAAAGATATTATAATAAATAAGCTTTGCATGCAATAACAATTACCTAGCTGACTCACAGACGGAAGCTGTGCGTTTTGCGTGATTAATGAAGACGATAATACGAAGAAAAAATAGGCTGTAGCCTTGTCGGTAGCCATAATGATGGGATAATTAAGGTTGCTAGTCGATTCATGGTGTCAGTTCCTAATGTATTGGAATGAATACGAATTGACTTTATTTTCTATGGAGATGTCTCGAATATATCTGGATTCTTTCCATTTTCATGTTGTTTGTAAATCTTGCTTACATATACGCATTAGGAACTCATATTAAATTAAATTAAGTAAATACAATAAATGTAGAAGTTGTTGACGTATATCTGTTTCGTAAAAAGACAAAATCCGAGGAATTTGAGCTGGATGGAAGCCTTTAGTTGTCCCACAACTGCACGTTTATTTTCACGTGATCGCAAGGATTCCTTATATCTTTTCGATTGTTTATGTGAATGAAATCACTAATCGCAACCACATAAAAAAGATACGATTGCATTATTTAACAATATCGAATTCAAAAAGAAATAAGGGTTAAGGTTTACCAGGATATAAGGCAGATGAAGGCAATGAAATCATTTTACAGGTTTACGAAAGCAAGATCTATAACTCAACTATTGAATGCCATCACAAAAGCTTATATGGCAAGGAAATTCAAAAAGAAAGGGGAGTAAGGCGAAACAAAAGGGATCTTTGTTGAGATTACAACTGTTCCAAACCGTTCACCTTCCCGGATATTATCAGAAAAGTATTTAGAGGTACTCCCAAAAAGCAACGGTCTATATCTGCTCAAAGATATCTGCAATGTTGAACGCTTCTTGCGTGTGAGCTGATTACAGTTTGAGACTGCAAACAATTCATCAAACAGTTGATAATTATTAGTGGCCGACCGAATATTCGGTTTCGGTTTCGGTTTCGGCCAGTTTCGGCCAAGAAATCTAGTTTCGGCCACAGTTTCGTTTTCGGCCAAAACTCAGCCAAATCTTCGGCCGCACCGAAACTCAGTGTTCGTGAATTGTCGTGCTTCGTTCGAGCGAGTTCGTGTCTCGTAATTGTCAGAGTCAGCAAGTTAATACCTAAATACATAAATATCTCCTGTTCCTACATACCGTAATTGTTGTTTTTTTTATTTCATTTAACACAAATGAACTATATAACATGTAAAACATACACTAGATTTCAGCATACAATTTAAATTTTAATATGTTTAAATAAGTTTCGGTTACGGCCGAAACTGAGACCGAGGCCGAAGGTTCGGTTTCGGTTTCGGTTTCGGCTGCAAATTCTGTTTCGGTCGGACATTAATAATTATGTCTACAATCTTTGCTCGAGAAAAATATTTAAATGCATTCCCAAAGTTCAATGATCACACGCTAAAGATTCATAAATATTATAGACTGTTGACGACGGAGATGAAATTTCTAAGGAGGATTATTGTGTTACCAGAATGCATAAAATACCAAATGAAGCAATCAGAGGAGAAGTAAAGATCCAATCTGTATTGCAAGTGGGGGAACAAGGGCAACTAAATTGATGGGGGCTCTTGATCGACTTGACGGAAACACTCCAGTAAAGAGAATATAGGAAGCAAGAATTAAGAGCCAGGAAAAACGAAACAGACCGAAACTGACTTGGAATGGGAATATAGAGAAGGGTTTGAAAGAATGACGTGATTTTGTGAATGAGTTTTAACGATATTGCTTTGTTTTGCCGCCGTACACCGCTAAGTAAGAGGGCTTTCTGATAATATATACATAAACCTAGGTTATTGCACCTTCTCCAAAATGTGTAGGAAACAAGAGAGAGAAAAAATGGCTCAAAAACCAACGGATCATCCATTGAACCGTAGATTGGGTTAGAAGACGATAGTCAATCTGATTATTTCCAAGAATTACGACATTTTGATGTGCAACAGTAAATGTCGAAAAGACCCCGAACTCCTACGACCCTCTATGGAACCAAACGAAGCTATCACAATAGGAAGTTGTCCTGCCCTTTAATGGGTGCGTCAGTCATCATATAAGCGCCCAAACCGTCTGGTGTCACAGGCTTGAACTGCTTTTTTCCGGAATAGGACGATGTTTAAACGAATTTGTAATGACGAAGAAGACTGACGAAATCATCAAGTAGTAAATACACACTTCTGAGAAGACTAAAATCAATGCCAATCTACGAGGAGTGACCCAATTATTCTCCAAGTCAGGAAACAACCTCAAGGAACTTACTTAGGAGCATTTAAGGCATTAATCAAATTCTAAGGATTCATAAATCTTCTACGTTGGAACTTGAACAGTATTTAAAGCTAGAAACAAATCCCCAAACTACCAAGACTCAACTACAACAAGACTAAAGTCACAATTTTTGGAAATTCCAGATTTTCTTCCAAATCGAGAATCATAGATACAGCCCTTGAGTTTCGAAAAGAAAATCATCGAACGCCAATTAGAGATTGATATAACTGATACGTGTGAGTATGCAACTATCAGATGACTCTAAACTGGCTATGGCAATCCATGGACAATCTTTAATCTTTCAGGTCGGAAAGCAATGGCAGACATCCACAGATATTCTCGAAGAGTAATGACCGCACGCCTAAAAATTCATCAAATTTGCGTGTACGGATTCTAAACTGCTTAAGATGACAAACAGATTTTTCAAACAGCCGACAATACATATTGGAGAACTCTAAAATGGTGGTCACATTCAGTCGCTACAGACTTATAAATCTTGTGCGCAAAGTTGTAAGCTCCAACAGCCGACAACAACTATGAGAAGACTTTGAAACGTGTGTCAGAATACACAATTATATTTCTAAAGAAATGTTTCTAACCGAAACGAGAAAATTTCAAGATTGATTGCTATCAACCCCATAATAACATTAATACTAGTCCAGCGTTCATTTATGATTGGTTCTCTGATTTCTTATTTTCTGGAATTCATTTCTTTTGTTGTTATTGACATGTTCCTTAATATGCTGCTTCGCCTATCGTTTTCGAAGAATTGGTTTTTATAGCTACGTACTTAGAAGCACGATAAAGCAACTTTAACTGGGTCTACCACTATTTTGCCAAATTAATTTTATTCGTCCAACAAACTCCACGTACTTTAGCAAAAACCAGATCATGGACTCGATTTAAGAAATTAAAAACAATTAAAACACCGAAGTTCTAAATCTAATAAATCGATAGATGGACATTTTCGAACAAATTTTCAAATGAACCGGTCAGAGTTTAAATTTAATCGATTCAATTGATTCCGGCGGTGTTATTCGACAAGGCACCATAATTGAAATATCGTAGCGCTCTTTAATTAAAATTCCCTCTTTCCGTGTAAAAATATTAATTAGATTTTATTGGCAACGGAGTTGCTGTCCACATTTTCGCTCGTAAATTGTTACTAAAAATTATTATGCGTCCGCCGGTTTAACGATCGGTCGCAAAAATGGGAAGAGACCCATTAAACTAACCTCAGATGGTATCGAACTATAAAATTTTGTAGGATGATTCGATTTTATGTCCTACCGCGTCTGGGAAAACATTACCGAGATGGAACTGTACAGCACGTGGTTGTTACCTGATAAAATTATTGAAGGATTTTATCAGCTAGAAGAGAATACGTAAGTATTTTCAGCATTCATTGTAGAATGACTATAACAGCACGTGCCGGGTAATTTAATATTTTTTGAGCGCGTTTACTTCTCCCTCAATTATTTCTTAGATTCTCGTATTGTTATAGATAATTCGGAATCTGAAGAATTCTGGACAAACGATGGTCTCCGCCAAGAGCAAGTGCTAACTGTCGTCTTGTTTAATATTATCATAAACGAAGTAATAAAAGACACTAGAGAGCGCGCATCAGGAATCTATGAGGGACGCTTTTTATACACACTGGATGTTGATCACAGAATGTGCGTTTGCTGACGACCTAGTGGTATTGGGCAAGGTCAAGAAGCAACTGAAACAAACAAACCTGCTGCTTTTGACAGAAAAAAATTTAATTGAGCCTGAAAAAGCAAAAATAATGGTGGACAGAGATGATGAACAAGAAACAAATGTTATGTTTTTAGAAACAAGTCGCAAAGCATGAAGATGAAGTGCTTAGTGCGAGCATTGGACGTCACCAGAAGAGGTAAGATAAGAAATGACAGAATACGAGCGGTGTTATAGGTAGAACCACTAATATCAAGAATAACATGCAACGACCTCAGATGGTTTGTATATGTAATTAGACTGAACAACGATAGACCGAGTAGACAAGTGTGGGAAGCGAGAAGACAAGAAAAGAGAAGAAGAGGCATGCTATAACGTGGAACGAAAACATGGAGAAGGACAGAAAGTACAAGGTACAAGAGTACAAGGACATAAGGAAACAGAAGAAAATTTTGAAAGCATTCGAGCATTTGAAGGTGCTGAAAATTTTTGGAAAATGTCTCAGAATTAAAAGTTGAAAAACCCTCAGGGTTTTGGGACTTTTGGGTTTTTGTAGACTATCTAATTTGATAATTTAAATACAACAAAATCTCAGAATTTTGAGAAATCCTGAAGAATTTGGTATTCTTGTTTTTTTTGTCTAATTTGGGAATTACTGAAAAACAAATATTGGAAATTTTTAGCTTTTGACGCTTTCTTAAAACTGTTCTAATCTAGCAATTATTGCATCATTTTGAAATTTTCTAAATTTATGAAAAAGGTTTCAAAACTAAAGTAATTGGATTCTCCATTTTTGCCCATATTTCGAAAGAAAAATGAATAAAAATCGATGTTGTAGTTAAAAGTTTAAAATTTCAGAAAGTAGAAAAGTTCCGAAAGGTTCCGTTAAAATGAAAATTTCCAATTTTTTGGAATCGTGCAAGATTATCCAGGGGATAATTATGAAAGAATTCTACAGAAAAACATTAAAATTGCTTAGAAAAATAATGAGATTCTAGACAAAATTCTGCTAGAAATTACCAGAAGAAGATCCAAGTTTTACAAGAAAATTGCTGAAGTCTTGGGAAACCGATTAAATAATTCTACAGAAAAGTGTCCACAAAACGATAGAGTTCTACAGAAAAAATTGAAAATTTCTTAGAAAGGCAATGAGATTCTAGAGGAAATTCTGCTAGAAATTACCAGGAAAAGATCCAAGTTTAAGAAGAAAATTGCTGAAGTCTCAAGAAACCGAGTAAATATTTCTACAAAAAATGTCCACAAAACGAAAGAATTCTATAGAAAAAATTGAACATTTCTTAGAAAAACGGTGAGATTCTAGAGAAAATTCTGCTAGAAATTACCAGAAAAAGATCCAAGTTTTACTAGAAAATTGGTGAAGCCTCAGGAAGCATGGGTTAGCTGAAAGACTAAGAAAAATAAGAAGAAATGGAGCAAATGTGTCTCTGCAGGAGAAAATTAGATGAAAAAACCATATGCCAGACACTTTCAGCTAGATTGAATTATACATATAAAAAATTCCCAGCTCAGATGCACGTCATCCTATTCAAGTACGGTATTACGAAATTACGTATTTTAGAAGAGATTCGCGACGTATTTAATTGTACATCACTTTAGTTGGGTTTGGCAAATTATAGGTATCTGCGATGACACATGAATGCATTTGCTGTATATGGCATAGCATAAATAGAATGTGTTCATGCTGTGTACTGAATACATATAATGCATAAATAGTATCGTCGTTATTTCAAACGAGTTACAAGGAAAACTACTCGTGGAACGAGATTAAGTGAATTTTTGATGAGTTGTAAGACAACAAACCGGTGTAAATATAATGGAAACTCCAGTTGTTACCTAAGGAAAGGAAATTTTACTTTATATGATATGATGGATTTAAAATTGTAATTTACGTATTAATAAATTCGTAATGATTATTGTTGCCATTGCCGTTACTGTTATTACGTTTTATGTAACAAAGCGGAATGTGGAAGCATTCAACATACATACAAAACATAATACTTAGAATAAAAGTATTCCACTCGAATTTCCCGTCGTTTCCACGAAAATCCTCGCAAACGCATAGGTTTAACAAATAGCCGCATCTACATCATCATATAACGAGCAAAAAAAGCAGTTTATGGTCTTCTCGGATGTATGTTACCAGGGCTAATTTTTCTCGACGACCCTCAGTCGGACGTGAAAAATGTCACACTTAAAAACGGAATCGCCACGAGTTCCGCAACACGGGACCATCTACCTAGTTGTGTGGCTCATTCGGGTAATTCTCCCGTTTCGACTACGATCGTACAAAAGAGGTCGTCGTCGTTCGAGAAAAGAACGCCCCGGGAGCTTTCGCGACCGACCGATGGAGATGAAAAAATTAATGGAAACGCGCTATGCGCGGGTAATTCGTAATGGAAAAATATCTAGAAAAGACGACGTTCCCGTTTAGTGTTTCCGGTTACAACTGGCGTATACTTCCCCGTACGGCCAAGCACATTAATTTACAAGAGTGGATTTGTGAAATTGCGCTTTGCGTTCGGCGATGGTTAATGGCAAACAATTTGGGATGAATGGGACGGATGATTCAAGTTTTTGTTAGGAGGAAATTAGTGATTTTATATGTATTGTTATCATCTACAATGTTTATTTTTGTTATTTTGTAAATCCCGTCATTTTTGCATAGTCTGTTAATGAATTTAGCTTTTGACTCATTTTGGAATTTTCTTTTTCGAAATGCCCAAATCTATAAAATCGAAGACAATTGTTAGTAGCTAAAATAATCACTTAGTCGTCTTATATAGCAATTATTCGTACCAATGGAGTAATTTATTATTATTGAGGCCAATGTCGCGCCCGTATTAACAAACTGGCTCAAATTGGAGACAATCTCAAAAAAAAAAAGTAACTTTAGTCTTAATATGCAAACATCAAAGTTCCAATTGTCATAACTTTATGGTCGCAATATTAGTAATTAACTTTTAATTGCGAAGGCATTTACTTCTTGTTGTCATATAAAGTTTGAAGTCATCTTTTAAGAATATGGATCTATAGCTATCTCAGAAACTTATTATGCCTTGTCACCTTTCTAGCTACCAGGCTCTTTAACCACTTTGATGATACACCTTTGTTACACCTTTGCGCCACAGGGATAGACCAAACTGTCAAATATTTACACCTTACGCTGCTCAATACGGTAGATTCAGAAGGACCTGAATGATGAATGAGTATTTTATTCATCCAAATGTCGAAATTTTGTAACGACCGCAAGCCCAAGAGAAAGCATCAACCTTTCATTGGGCACATACGCCACCGTTTTCCAAAAATCTACAGAGGATTTTTACTAATAAGCAGATCCTTCTATCTGACAGTCAGAATTGGTGAATTCAAAAGCCGCACTCTGTCATCAAGACTGTTATTTGTATGCTGTGGCAGATCAAGTCTACCGGAATAAAGTAAGACTGGTCCGGCTACCCAAAAACTTAGGAGTCGCTAGCTCGAGCTAAGCATTATCACAACCATAAAAACCGACGTCTGATAATGCTTGCCTTGAGCTAATGAAATGCGTGTCACCGAATTTAGTATGAAACAATTATGTGGTGAAAAGTTTACCCATGCGATGTAGTGTCACCATGGTTATAAGTAGAGGAAACGAAAAACATGAAATATTTCTAAACGCAAGAAAATTGGAACAGGTGACCAGCTTTGAAATGCTTGGGGACAATTCTGATCGAGGATGGAAAATTCGATGAAGAAGTAAAAGGAACAAATGAAGCCACTGGAAAAGTCTCCAAAATAAAAGAGATGTGCAAGAGAACCAAAACTGAGATCTTTAAAAGGATAGTGGTCCCAATACTCAATTATTGTTCGGAAGTTTGGTTAACAACAAGGAAACAGAAACAAGAACCACAAAGCACGGAAATGAGGTTTCTAAGAAGGATAGATGATGAAAATGGATAAAGTGGAAAACAATCAGGGGAAACTTAACCATGGAACCAATACAAGATAGAATAGAAGAAAGTCAGCTGAAGTGGTTGGAGCACGTAATGGGAATAGGGAGAGAGAAAAAACCACAAAGCATGGAAATGAGGTTTCTAAAAAGGATAGATGATGAAAATGGATAAAGTAGAAAACAATCAGGGGAAACTTAACCATGGAACTCATACAAGATAGAATAAAAGAAAGTCAGCTGAAGTGGTTGGAGCACGTAGTGGGAATGGGGAGAGATAGGATGGTGAAAAGAGTGTTTGAAGCCAAACCAATCAAGAGAAAACAGGGGGAAGACCTCAAAAGAGCTGGTCGAATTGCGCGAAGCCGTCGAAAGAAGAAATATAAGCTGGAAAAATATTAGCAGGCAGGTAAAGGATAGAAAGGGATGGAGAGAAGCATGGAAAAGAATCCCCATTTAAAAACTGAACCCCAACATATCCGAAAGGGTGTAAGGATTAAAATTAGGATAGGAAGATATAATAGATTCAGAAAAATTCTCATTAAGTCCAACCACGGTGTAAAGCACCGCAAGTTAAGTAGAGGGCTCCCAATCAGCCGAAAATAACTGTAAACACTGCAATACGCAGAGGCATATTGATCACCAAGGAGGAACAAAGCGGACATGCCTATAAGTAAACCAACTTATTAGAATTAACGTCGTTAATTATTTATCCGTCTTCGGTTAAATATTTGTTTCACCTTCTTCCGAAAGTTCCACTAGTATTGATGTACATTCATAAATCTAAAAGTAACCGCTTCATATCGACACATTTTCCGAAATTAAGAAGGAAATTACGATCGCATCAAAGCCGAACTAAATTAACGTATCAATTACGAAGACACTTCGAAGCAATAATTCGATATCGCGTTTATAAATTAAAAGGAACTGATAGGTTGAGTAGTAGCGGCACTTAAAATTAAATGAATTCTGACCTATGCCTCGGACGACAATTGGATTAATTAACCTCGATAAAAAGATGACGAATGGACTATTTGGTTCTCGGGTCTTCTTTATAGAAAGCGGCTCGTTGGTTATCTCTAACACTTCTTTATCAAACATTCTATTTATGATCAATTATTAGGAGAATCTACGTAGTTATATACGCAATATAATAAGGAAGAAACCTACAGATTATTGGATGATTGTTGTGTATGACGTTAAAGAAGTTCCTCCCCAATTCTTGGACGTAATTACTAGAGTTGCTCAATTTGTGCCAATAGTACTGCAACTATCTTAAGCGACTGTACTAGTATAGCAACCTTGCTCTATAGCTCTATACGAATACAGATGGCTGAGTGTATAGTATAAAGCCATCTATATTCGTATAGCGCAATATTATTTTATTCTAGTACAGCCGTTTCAGATAGTTGTAGTACTATTAGCGCAAATTTAGTAACTCTAGTAATTACTGGAGATCCACATACGATGTCGACGGATTCTTATGCCGTGCTCCAGCTCAGAATTTTCGACAACTTTCACTAAGATTTGATCCCCTCATCCCATCAGGATCCAAATAAAATATCCATTGCTTCCCACCGTCTTCATTAGTAAAACATTTATTGCCGTTTATATCGTTCCCAAACGTCAACAAAACGAACCGATAAATCTCGTTACGCCTCTCAACTCGTGCCATCAATAAACGCCGTTTGGTCGACGTATGTACATCTTACACATTTCTCTTACGGAGGAAACGCATTAGACAAATTATAAACCGGCGCAAACAAACGGGCGGTTCAGGAAAAACAAGGCAAGCAACTCCCATCTAATTAGATTTATCGCGAAAACATGCAAATGGTTGCGTACATACTTACCGACAAAACGTACCAGCCCGGTAAAAGTTCGGACATAATACGCATAATCGCGGAAGCTTTCGTGGTATTTACGTATATTGCGTAAAAATCTCGTAAAAAGTACACGCGGCGACATGTCGCTTTTATGGAGAAAAATGCGAACGTAATGACGTAACGGCGACGAAACAACGGATAACGCGTAATTTGCTATGTGCTCGCGCATAAATTGCCGTGTTTGTTGGACTCCGAAGTCGACTGCAAGCTTTCTCGGATGCTCTATCTCCATGGTAATAAAAAAGATTGCTAATGCCTACTTTTGTGTCGTTTCTTTTTCTTTCCTTTTTTTCCTCTTTAGACCATGGACTGTCTTCCCCTCGCAAATTTTTTTGTTGTGGTATTTGAGAGATCCGAAACGATTACACAATCGTTATTATTCACGTTCTTTAGATTCTTTTTCTTTTATGAAAGTGTGGCAAAATAAGGAAGATAAAGAACGATGGAGGGTTACTTAACTAGAGTGGACAAGCATCGACTGAGAAGAAAACCGAAACTGTGGGACCAGTAGTGAAAAAAGAAGTCTAAGAACCTACCTAAATCTTCTTTTCTTAATCCTTTTGCCCTTTCTACTTTTCGCTGTACGAGGCTTTGAGCAAAAAAAAAATCTTCAAGTATTTAATAAATTAACAAGTTAGCTAAGCGTGCTTATCATTTTCTGATCGTGTGGAAGAACTCAATACACCAGAAGGCAGAACTCAATAGTATCAACATTCAAATCATAAATTAACGTCTGTGATCATAACTCACTGAAACGTTTAACATATTTCCCCATTCCCTCAGATTTCTGTTACGTGAACTAAATTAACATTCAAACGATTTCTTTAACCTGCAGCATATTTGTGGGTGACCACAGAATATATGTCTATAACCGCTATATTACGTAAAATTCGAACTACCAGGGATTTTAATTTGTACTGTGTGGCGCAAATAAACTCATAACTTTCTACAAAACTTTGTCTAAAACATCCAAATTTAGATATTTAAATCGCTATTCCAAACTTTCTACATTCGAAACAAAACTTCAGCACATACAGAATTCATCTCTGGCATCTTATACGTATTAAAATATGCAACATTCAACGAGACACGACTCACTCACCACAGTTCGATTACGCAATCCCATGCAGTTTTCCGACAAGTTTTTCTTCTTTCGCTATTTATAGATCGGAATGAAACGAAACGCACGCGGCTTTTAATCGAGATTAACCCGTTTACCCGATAAGGAGTTAAAATGTGCTTTTCTTAACTCTCCTTAGGTAATTGGCCTCGTTAAATGCAACAAACACTTCGAACTTGCGTACGGACAATATGGATTTAATGGGATGGAGATGTGTAATCGGACAATTTTACGATGTATAAATTATGATAATTTAAGGGTGATGTTTCAATTGGTTCGCTCGTTAATTTGTTTGGAATGGTGATGATGTTATGAATATCTATTGCTTATCAATTCGATATTAGTAGCTATTTGGAGATGATGAATTATTAACTGCAATAAAATGATTTCCAATAGTTGCAGTGCTGTTTGCCTCCGATTTCATCCGTGTTTCTTTCACTTTCTAGATATATTTATCGCTGATCTGTTTCTATTCTTTCATGGGCTCTGTGGCAATTTCGAAAAAATGTAGTGGATTTCAGGGAAGCGACGAAATTTACATTAACCGTGTCTACGGTTTCATTTAATAGTTACTAACATTACCTTTATTTACAATAATTACTGACTTTATTGGGTTTGAAAAATTGCCACTTATACTCGTTGATCGAACTTTATATCCAACCCAAACCCGACAAAAACCTGCCTCAAGCATTGCAGTTTATATCATGGCACTTCACTTTATTTATTTATTTATTTATTTATTTTCCAGTTTCAGTAAGCAAAATCGAACACAACTTTATCAATTAGTCAAAAAACCGGATTCCTTCCTAGTAGGAGGAGAGCTAAATACATTCTTTAAGGTGAACTTGCCTACACACAAACAGTCTTTGAATTCAAAGGAAATCTGTTACAATTGTTACTGAATGAAGACGTTTTAATCTTGTATAATTGATAAAATATATCTAATACCTTTAGTAATTCAACAGAGACAGGCACGATTCATCGATGTTTCCATAAAAATTAAATATTTCTTATGCTTTAATTTGTAGCTTTTTCTAACGGTAAAGGAAAACCAAAGAACGAGTCAATATTCACATTAATGGAAAAAAATTTTAGATGGGCATACAGAACAGATTTCGAAGTAATTAAAACATATGCGGACAACGAGTAAACACGCACATTGTCACAAAAGAGCGAAAACCGACAAAACACTGTTTTTACAAATTAGCGAGTGGGAGGCGTGTAAAGTCGGGTATTCGGCGAAGTACAAACTAAATTAGTCAATTAATTAAACATTAATCGCAAAAATTATGGTAACCATTCGAACAAAAAATCGGCTGCTTTTCGACATACATATATTGGCGAAAAATCCCGCAAATAAAGTGTTAACATAAAACCATACCCCTAACTTGGTGATGCTTCTGATAGAATACTATTGCCACTAAGTGACAACGGTAAACTCCTCATTAAGCAATTGTGAATTAGTTCCAGGACACGTGTTTTGATAGCAACGAATGATTCGGCAAAATACAATTGAAGACCGTGGTTTAATTGCTCCAGAATTAATCAATAATTATCTAGTGAGGAAGTTACCGATTTAGTATAAGACACACTCCTAGCGGAAAAAGGTGACATTCTGCAAATTGTAAGCGGGTAATGAAGTGCATCATGATCTGTTTAAGTATATGGTTTAATAGGAATGCTCAGGCCTATGGAGATCTGAGCGCTTTATTGCCTTCAGAAATAATAGGAAAAATCCAAAGCATTGCTTCATTCACTTTCTCCATTTTCGGCCAGCTGATTTCTACGACTTTTTCTAGCTCGTATCTTATCCCCTAAACGTTACGATTTGAAATTATAAAATTTCCAAACTAAGTCGTTGGGAATAGTTTTTCAAATGACGTTCATAATTTCTTTAAAGGAGGATTGGACTGTTCTTTAATGCGTTTTAAACAACTAAAAATTAGGGTTAACTTCCTTCTCCAATATTCCCAATTATTTTCAAGATATTTCGCAAATATAAATATTCTTATCAGGGACCAATGATAATTGTTATTTTTTTATTTCAGATAAAAAGGTTACAAGAAAATTCATTTTATTTAATATTGGGAACTTTTAACCATTATCATTGCAAATATATTATTTTGGTTATCGTAACCAATTAAAGTGAGAAATATTTTTTTGGTTATAAGTAACAATTATATCAACCAAAATAATTTTTGGTTTCAGATAACCATTATATCAACCAAAAGATTTTTGGTTAGAAATAACCATTACAAAAAAAATGTTTTTGGTTATCAGGGATGAAAAAAACACATTAAGCACAGCTGAAGGCGGTGTATGTTTTTTTATGTTTTAAAATCAGTACATAAAACCTAATAAAGGTTACATACAGTCAATTCCAAGTTTAATAACGATTTTAATGGATTTAGAAATCAATATTCAACATTTTAAATGAGAAAAATATTCCCACTAAAACTTTATGAATTAATTTTTTATTATCAATTTCATCCCTGATAAAAAAGAATTTTTTTTGTAATGGTTATTTCTAACCAAAAAGTCTTTTTGGTTGATATAATGGTTATCTGAAACCAAAAAAAATTTGGGTGATATAATTGTTACTTATAACAAAAAAATATTTCACACTTTAATTGGTTACGATAACCAAAATAATATATATCTTATAAAAATGGTTAATTATAACGATTTTATAAATTCATCAATATAAATGGTTAAAGATGACTTTTTGTCGTTTATCTTATAATTGTTACGTCCCTGATTTTTATTATTTAGACTCTGTAATGTACGGAACTTTTGTATCCGGACAAAATCAAATGTTGCGCGTACGTTTTCTTTTGTCGCAAACAATAACTTGACGCTGGTTTAACGAGAAGACTGGCCATGGTAGAGGATGTCGGGATGCCAAAGTCTGGCTCTTTACCTACTTACAAGGGAATATCCCGAGCCCAAAAATTAATAAAAAAATTAACTTTGTCCACATTTAAGTATGTTCGAGAATATTTGCCTTAGCGGCAATCGTTTTAAGAGGGTGAAACTACCCCTGAAAGTTTAGTTTTTTCAAATCGTACAATCTTCTTATATTGAACTCCTCTACTAATTGACAACATTCTAATTTTTCTTCTTCTTTAAGAATCCGGGTTGCCAGTGTCTTTTTGTCAGCCTATATTCCCCACAATCGTTGAAAATACTTAAAATCGTCGTGAACCTTAATTAAATTAGGACGATTATGTAAAAAAAAAATGCTTAATGAATAGAAATAATTTTTGGGATTTTGGGCAATAATTACGAGTATATTCAACAGAAGATAACTTTGAAATTCACGATATTGGACACATAATCCAATGTTAGAAACGACAATGTTCTACTGTATTTGCTTCAGTTTTAACACCTTTTCCTATATTCTTCTTATATATCTATTTTCTTGCTATCTTCGAAATCTCCCACAATTCTAGACACATGATTCCAGTCTTCGAAAAATTAGTACGTAACCATCCTTCAATTTGAATGAATGAATGCCTTCTATGGTGTCAGTTTCTCAATAAAGTTTCGGCATTTTTATTTGAGAACTTTTCAATTACTAAAAACGTATATATATATATATATATTTCGTGACCTGAAGAAGGTATTCCGAAAACGTTTGTAAACGTTCTGAAAATATAACTATCGTTCAAACCAGCCTTGTTTTATTGACCTATTAGTGGTAGAGATCTATCATATAAGATTACTAAAAACGTGAGACATTGCTATCCTTATAAGTATCTCCAAGCAGTACGGTAGTGCTTTAATTGTAAGCATTAACATAGCAACATTTCAAACTCCGGAAGCAGTTGGTTCATCGAGTCTTACATATCCTTGCTACAATTCGGAGTGTTCACGTCCCATGACATTTGAGGGGATGAATGATGGAGAGGAAGAAATGTCCGCAAGTCACTGAGGTAATCGCATCTACAGGAATAGGAAAATGAAAACATCTCAAAGCATCGTGCACTATGATTTTCTAGTTTTGGATTGTATAGTGCAAAAGAGTCGGCTTAATCTGGAGTTCTACGTATAATAAAATATCTAGGGTAGAAAGTAAAAACTTTCCGTGGTTGCTCGGGGTAACAAAGGGGAGCGGTGACGAGACGAGACCGGGACCGCTGGTCACCTCAAAAGAAAAAGGTAAAAAAAAGATTTTCATTGACACGGTGGTGGTAGATTTATCGATGATATCGACCTAATGACGTAAATTAGCGTGGGGCACAATGGGCCTTTGAACTTATGGTAAGAGAAAAAAATGTGGGACTATGAAAATGCGTAACTTGTGAATCGATCGCGGACCACAGGACAGTGTGAAGGTTCAATGTTCAGTTGTTGTGACGAGTAAGACTTTGTATTAAACAAAGTCTGAAATTCTTACGTCTAAAATTACAACATGAAGAAGAGAAACAAAATATAAGTAACATGGTATAAGTTTCTTGTTCGACGTATAATTAATTTTAAATAATCTGAGATCTCCAACAAATAATATTAATGAATAAGTAACATAATGATGAAGTATCCTACTTACAAAGCCAATGATGGAAGGACTACATTTGGACTACAATTTGAACGTATTAAACCATCAAAGAGTTCCAAAATGATTTTCTTTTGTGTGTAACCCTTAACTCTCAACCCCACGATACACACTGGAGCTTCTTTAGTTTGTATAATCTTAACATATCAACTTCAAACCACTGAAATTTATAAAAATGGTGAAATGAGGGCGCTAAAACGAATAAGAACGCTTATTTATAGAATCATGTGAACAAGCATCGCAGGATTTTTCTTGTGAAATGTTTAACTCGGGACTGTATTCATAACTCTATCTCTGAGCAACTACACTTATATCATAAAAATTGTTGAAACTGACGCAATGGAATGAAGAACACGACAATTACCTGAGCATCAAATCATCAAGGAAGAGTGGAGCGTTAGCTTTCTGCAAAATATTCGTCCCAATTCCCAATTCTACGTACAAGTTTCCAAACTAAGTGATTTACTACGCAATATTAAAATGGAATCAAAACATGTAGGAAGAATTGTTATATAACTACTCCCATCGGTGAAGTAGTATTTCTTCAAGGTAACTCCACTCCACTTATTTCCTCCTATTTATAACTTACAGAGCAGTGGAAGGAAATAATGGCACATTAAAGGTAATCCATATAAAGCGTACACCGTCTAATTATTTCCAAAGAAGTCAACGAATCAGTTTCTGATTTGATCGGACGCCAACACCCCCACACGGCTAGCATCGTAGGTGCACATAATAAAACAACAATTAATTCAAGGCTCTCCTAGCCTCGGTTGTTCGCCATATTCATACATCCGGCGATATGTATGTAAATAACACCTGGCAATCTTAATTAATCGTATTCCAATTAGTACGCCACATCGAATTTAAATCGCGGATAAATTCGGCGAATCCGTATTGTTGCCCAAACTTTACGAATGGAGCCGTAATTATCATGATTAAAGTCACTCCCTGCTGGAAAATTTTTGTTTATTGCAGAATAAAGTAATTAGTAAGTCTAACTAAATAGAGGCAAGTTGTTTACGGTATGGAAGCCATTATAAGTTGTTTTAGGCGAGAGTTATGCGGGTTCAGGTATTTACAAACCGAATTTACGTTCATCCGATGCGTGGGCGCGCGGTTGTTTGGGAATCGTGGCCGTGTAGGAGTGCTCGTAATGGAGTTTGTAATTATCTAGGAGTATTGGGTTTTAGCATTTGCAACACCGCGCCATAATTAAAAGTGTGTTTTTCCTCGGCCACGAACGAAATTACTTTTTAGTTTACAACGTGAACTCATCGAGCTTCGCTATTTATTGTTCTTTCTGATTTGATCAAATAAAATTATCAAAAAGGAATAAAATTTTATTTACTTTTCTTTCGCTCTAACTTTGTCCTCAACTTACAATTAAAAAGGGAAAACGCCATAAGCGGGTATCATTGTATGGATACTCAAGAAAGTTGTTCGGAAAAGGCGTCCCAAAAAGCTCTGCTAAAAGTCCAATTGCTCTAAGGGACGATTTTTTACTTGCGCTCTCCATACTGAAGATGACAAATTATTTCTCGGAATATCTAATATTCATGTATGAGGGCTATCCAGAATCTGACTTTCGTTTTGGGCTGACGTGATAAGGGCCGGGGAACCCGCGCTAACTTAGTATCTGGGCGTTCCCTCACTCAATGCGCATCCAGCTGCAGCTGCATGAGATTCGTGCTGCTTGTGGTTAGTGAACTGTGCATTGTAAAAACGAGTGTTGCAATAGAAATTTCGCCAGTTGTGCAGCGCGATGGGCGATCAGGCTTTCGTTAGTAGAAAACAACAAATTCGTGGGTAACTTTGCAAAGTGTACGGAAACAACGTAGTGAGCGAGGGTAGAGTGAGACAATGGGGCATTATGTTTAAAATGGCCGCTCTAATGTTCGCAATGAAGAGCAAAGCGGTCGACCAAGCAGTGTAATTGATGAACTGGTATTGTGAAAACATGAAAAAATTTGAGAAGATCAATCCAAAAACAAGCGTCGGGGAATGCTGAGTTCCAAAGTCTAGCCTTTTCAAGACAATGCACGCCCGCACTCAGCTAATCAAACTCGGGAGCACTTGGATGGTTTCGGTTGGGAACTGTTACCCATAGTCCAGATCTGGTGCCAAGCGTCTGCCACTTGTTACTGCACATCAAAACCTGGAACTGGAGGAAGACATGAACTAGTGGTTGAAGTCTCAGGCGGCCGAATTCTATGACAATGGTATCAACCAACTGGTGGATCGTTAGGATAAGTGCCTCAATTTGAACGGGAATTACGTTGAAAAGGCTATCAAATAAATATAATAAAAAGTGTTGTCTGTCACTTTAATTTGGTTTCTATTCTAAAACGTAAGTAAGTTTCTGAATAGCCCTCGTATTTTGATGGTATTCAAATAGGCATGGTAAGAGTAACAACGATGTTATTTGCGCTTCTTTATCTCTATTAATATTATGCTCTTCAACACTCGGTTAGTCCAACACATCGCATACCTACGTCGAAAGCAAACAGACTACGTACAACATACATATACGACAAGCCTCCGAATAAATCAACCTTAATCTCCGTCCATGAATCCAGCACGCTCATTGATACAAGATCCATATTTTCGTAGACGACTGTCCGTGCTCATTTTGCGGTGCACCGGAAAAATAGAAGACCGATGCACTGCCGCCGGACGGAAATAAATACGCGGGATTGTGCGGAGATTTCCACGCGCGAAATCCTAGCCAAAGACACGTCGTACGTTCCAAATCCGCCGTAAATCCACAGCGGGCGACGCCGTCGTCCGAAAGATACGGAAAAGGAGAGAGAACGGAAGCGCAATTTGTCTTGCGAATCTACCGACAAATGTATCGACTCCGTTCGGTCCGGACAAGGCCAACACGTTTCGTTCGGACTTTCGTGTAGAGGTCATGCGGCGAGCAACGGAGGTGTGATTGTGCAAATACTTACTAAAAGGGGCATTAATTTTAAAAGGACGGAGGTCGGACGTTGGGCGCGTTGGGATTGCAAAATAGATCGAAAAGTAATTGCTTGTATTGATGGAGCCGTATGTGGGACTATTTCGTAGAGTTTAGTGGATGTTCTCAAGGGTTACCACTTTTAGTATAATCTTCGATTAAGGGAAATAAGAAAGCAACGAGCTACGAGGAATGTTACCAGAGTTCCAGGAATTTGGCTATAAGGTAAATGTCCCAGTAATGGATCAGTTGAAGAAAAATATAATTTCAATACGTCATTATTACCCGAAAAAACATGCAATCAACATGTCTTTTTTATTTAGGAGATTTATTCCTCTGAATCCAAGAATCGCATTCGATCATATCAATTATTATTCGTGTTATTAAACAATGCCAATTATTGTCACTCCATGACTATTTGTCCCAGTGATTGATCAACTTCTCCCAATAATAAATCAGGTTATCAAAATAACAATAATGATTGCTTTTCTCTCAATTCGAGTTGATAATTGATGATTAGCAATTGTATAATCAGATGGGGTAGGGTTCTGATTGAAAAAGTGTGATAAAATCCTTTTTGAAACTACAATAAATTTTCCTGTTTTATACGGAGTTCAATTCGAGCACTTTGTTTTCTAATACGCTTTTCCAAGGGCATCGAATATCTTTTCGCCTTTTGAACTTTGCTTCGATTTTTTGTTTAGCCCGTTTTCTTTCTCTCTTTCAATTTCTTCTGTCAAACTTTGAAATTCCTCTGGCCGGCAAAGTCGATCCATCATCTTCTGATTCGTTATATTTTCGTTTGCGTCCTCTTGTCTACCTTTTATCTTTCGTTCTGATTCGTCCGAATTTTCATTGTCAGGTTCAAGTTGGATTCTTTTTTTCCTGTACTTGAATTTCATCCGTTTCTTTTCTTCTTCTTCTTGGCTGGTCTTCCTTGCTCTTGTTCGTTTTCTTTCTCTTCACGTTCCTCCTCTTCCTGCATCGTCTCCCACAGTTGTAAATTTTCAAAATATTTTTCTTAGTTTTTGGCATTCTTTCTTCCATTTGAACTTTTATTAGTTTCTTCTGCGCTTTGTTGTTCTTTTCCCATTCTTCTGTCTTCCGTTTCTTTTCTTCCCTAGCAATTTCTTTTTGACTTTTTAGCTCCAAATTTTGCTTTGCCTTTTCTTCTCGTTTCTGTATTCTTTCGCCTTTCTGCTGGATCAAAAGTTCCTTCTCCTTTTCTTTCGCTTCAAAATACTGTTGCCACTGTTGAAATGGCCACAGATGGTACTCTTTCTTTGGGTTTATTTTTTCACTGTCGTTGTCGTTTCTTTTGTAGGCCAAAATATAGCATCTTGAAGTACTGCACAAGCGTTCGGAACAACACAAGACTTTTCATTGTTTCGTTTTCTTTAGAAAAATATCGTTACTTCGTTAAAAACTAAAATTATTGTTGTCTAATGTATTGAACCATAATTGGGACATGTCTGTGTAATAAATATAAGCTTATATTTACATAATATTATCTGAGTATATCATAAATATACCTTAAAATGTTTGTTAAAGCATATAGTAAAGTTTATTGATGCACTAAACAATACTTATATTTCGTAAATCTTTCAAGACGGAGCGAGACGTGGGGGTGTTGTAACCTCACTTCAGTTATCCGCTATATGAAATGTCACACGCACAGGGACATCTCAATTTTACGGATGGAAAATATTCAAATTCAATTTGAAAAGATAAAACAAATTGCTTTTAACAGCGAATGTTTCTTATATCCATCAGTGAGTTTTGAAACAAATAAAACGGAGCTTCCGGATTCCGCGGAAACGGAAAACGGCGATTTGCAACACTCCATGGAATCTAGAGACTAAGCAAGTTTCATTTAAATCGGAGACTGACACTGGGGAATGTTCCCTTGTAAGTCGGAACTCTGCTTACTATATACAGAAAATTGTTCTTCCATTAGTAATCACAAATTATTTGCAGTACTCTTACAAGGAACAATATTTTGACCAATGTGCATTTACTCAAAAACCTTGTAAAAATCAAAATTTAAGGGGCTTGTATATGTACCTATTAGATATAAAAATGCTCAACTCACCGATATATGCACATCTTCAAATCGCATATTTTGAAATAACCGCACAGAATAGATACATACCTGAAAATAAAAGAAAAATTGGTTAACATTTTTACGAAATTAAATTACGAATTTAAAATAGTATAATTGTAGTTTGAGAATTTTGGGAAAATGTAGTATTGACTCAGTGGAATCGCGCGGTTGCACAAACTCAAAACTTGCTGCTAAATGTGACTTGATGGTGTAATATGCTGTGATATGATGGTGCTGATGTATATATGTCGCTTTTTATTTAATTTGACTAACAAGGAGAAGGTAAGGTAATTGGATTTTTCTAATTTTTGATATTTATGGTACGTGTAGTTTGGACCTCAAATAAGAATATTTTGGAGTAGTTCGACGCAACGTTCATAAATTACCGAGATAATCGATGTTGAAGTTCCACCCACCATTTAAATCCACTAGATATAATACGGTTGTCAATTGGATTCGTGGCCTAGTCGATAGCGTTTTGGTGCGATCAGGTGCGATAGTCACGAGATCGCTGGTTCGGGTCTCGCCACGGGACATTTCTTTTTCCTCCATTCAAAACGCACCATATGTTTTTTTCATTCTTCTTCTCATATCAAAAACTATGATCAAACGCTATCGACTAGGCCACGAGTCCAATTGACAATCGTATTATATCTGGTGGATTTAAATGGTGGGTGAAACTTCAACATCGATTATCTCGGTAATTTATAAACGTTGCGTCGAACTACTCCAAAATATTCTTATTTAACGTCCAAACTACACGTATCATAAATATCAAAAATTACAAAAATCCGATTACCTTGCCTTCTCCTTGTAAGAATAAGTTGTAGAAGAAAAAAGAAAAAAATGGTTACACTAAATACTTGATGGTATTACATTAATTGACATATACATAACCAGAAGAACCGCAACCGCGGAGGATAGTCCTTTGTTACAAGCTAGAAACAAAGTATGATGAGATGAACATTAGCGAAAACTTTCGAAAGGTCAGCATAACTAACATCAATGTACCCATTGTTGTCCGTACACTGACAATGAGAAACATACTTAAAAAATTGAATAGAACTGGCTTAAATTTTGTGACGATCTATATCATCACTATATTTAACAAAACATTGGATTCGTCAGACTATAGACTATATAGACTAAAGTTTGATGGTATAGTGGTAACATAGTGAAGTGTTTACTCTACGAGTTTTATTCATTAATACTATAATAAAATAACAAAGACGGTGATTCTATCGTTTGCGTAATAATCCATCCTGATCTTTAGGCAAGAACGATTCAATTGCTGACAATAGTTTAGCTGGTACAAGGATGTCAAAAATTAATAATGACAGCGATGAGATGGTAACTCTCGTTACGATATTCTATACACATAAATTTTCCATACACCTGGGAAAGTGACGAACCTTCAGCATGAATTTGAAGGGAATAGTTTTACAAACAATTCTTCACTACAAAACTGGAAATTATAAAATTTTAGATTATGATTTTCAAACAAGCGTTTGGCGAAAGCTCACTCGTTCGTGATTCTTTTGTACTCCACTTGTGGGAATAACAAATAACTATTTTAAACGTTTTCACATCAAGTATGATAGGACCACATACATTTCTCTAGCTACGATCACGTTAAAAGTTGTTGATATAACAGAAGAAGTTCTGATATTTTCTGCTTTGATCTCCACCAATTACGAAGGAAGAAAAATGGAGAACATTCCAGATATTTTTCTCAAGGAATTCAAAATAAACAAATTTAGATATCCCATTGCTAAAACCGAATTTTATTTTCTATATATATATATACAACAATCCCCGACCAATGAACGGTGCATAAACGTAAGGAGCTTGATTAAAACACACAACCAAACGTGTTCTACGAGCAATCGAATAAAGGCGAAAAACACTAACATCGGAAACGAATAGACTAAAACGTGCCAGCGAGCTTCCATTGTGCGACCATTCGCATAAACAATGCCCGATGTCGTAGAGTTCCCACCTAAATTACTTTCAATTGTAAATACCGTACGACGTGTTTGCGTTCGAAACGGTCGTAAACAAAATTTTAAAGCGTTCTCTTCGTTTGATGATGTCTCTCCGAAGGATTTTAGAAATAAATACGCGTACCTACTATGTACGAAGTAGGAGCTCGTGCGAACGAGCTCCACTTCCAAAACGTATAAAATATGCGGTAGAGGTGCGCTGATTGGTGTTTATGTCACTTGTATAAGCACCAGGTAATTTATATCAATATATCTCGCCTTTTCTCGCGAAGAATATATGCGATTTCGCGGCTTTGATCTTTACTTTAATTCGGAGATAATTACGCTTCGTTCGACGCAGCATTAATCTTTTCAGCGCGCTGTATATTCGGAAGTTTCAAAAATTTGAGCGCTAATTCATTAGCTTAAAACTCTAACTTACTCGGGGCAAAATTGTATTACGTAATTTTTTGAAATAGAAATCAATACTGCCACTTTAAAGCGATTAATTGGGATTTTGCGCCTACGTAATGATTTTCGCCATTTAATTCTTATTATTCGACTTTTTGAAGCGTGAGATAAGTAACGTAACGAAATCGAATGGTAATTGGATTATAACATCAAAAGAAAATAATTATTTCATTTCTTGTCGCATTAATTACATTACTACCGTACGGCTTTTTATACGCCGACTTCAGAGAAATATGTCGAATGTAACGAAACCATGCCGTATGCCATAAATCCTATTAAAAATAGAAGGTGGTTAGGCTTGTTTGTACGGTTTCTTATCGAGTTTCAGCAGTAGCGGTGCTGTAGTACCTTGCGAGTCTTGGGAAATAACGATTTATTTGGAGTAAGTTCAGTAACGAGTCGAATCGAATCAAATTAGTGCTTTCATTAAGTTGGGTATTAATATTACAGTACCATGGTGTAAAATAGTTTGTGTTTTCAAGAAATTCCGTTGTGTAGGATGATGCTGGATAGTGGAATATGAAATTACAAAGAATGTCTATGGTGAAAAATACGCCGAGACAATGGAGTGGCATAATATCCAAATATAGTAGAAACCAGGAACCGAATGGATTGCGTCAATATAAAAGCGTATTATCCTTCATGCACCC
Source organism: Chrysina gloriosa (assembly GCA_038088585.1). Lineage (NCBI taxonomy): Eukaryota > Metazoa > Arthropoda > Insecta > Coleoptera > Scarabaeidae > Chrysina > Chrysina gloriosa. Next base: position 18,186,937 of record CM076093.1, on the reverse strand, counting down.
TTATCTTAACGTAATTGCTTTTATTCTTGCTTCCCGCCATATGCGATTATACATATAACTAAAAATAATATAAAGATTTGTTTATACCAGTTCAGGATTACTTCACTAGTGGTGCATTTACAAAAACGGTCTAAAATACCGTTCTGAAATATATTCTGTTGAAAGAATTTACTGTGGTGTAATTAACCTAAGAATGATAAAGAGAACCCAAACGAAAATTGCTGGAACTCTATAATCTCTTGTGAGATAAGTGGTTATCAACTCAACCCCGTTTCAAATGGACGGTAATCTTCTGTCAGAGGTTTTTGCTTTAGACACATTGAAAGGAGAAGAAGAAAGAACACAGACACAAGAAATACAAATAAAAGAATCGATCAATTAAATCTATTTAACAGAAATATCTGTGGAGAGTTGCATGTTGTCCGCGAGTGAGTGAGATTGTTTGATCTGCACTTCGCAATAAAACTTCGGCACGTTGCGAGTCAAAAATCAAGTATGTAACAAGTAGGTATAAAGATCAGGGGAAGTTAAGGGGAAAGGAAAAGGGAAAATAGGCTTCAAGAGTGAAGTGAATCTTAGATTAATAATCGAAACACCGACGGCGAAGTCACGACGACAAAGTCACGCCGACGTAAGTAAGTAATGTTACTTGCTTCTAAAACTTTTGGTGAAAGGGAAATAAACGAAGGACAGTCAAAAACGTGAATGATGTGACTGATTATGACCGTTGATGATAACGACGGATGCTAGCCCAATGGAAACGAATTTAGAAGAATTTATCAAGAATTTAGTAACAAGGCGCCGCTCTCCAACTATAGAACTGGATCGCATCTAAGTGTCTGGAGTCAGTCTAGGATACTTTTCCTAAAACTCAACGAGTCAAAAATATAAATAAAAGGGGGACTTAACGTAACGTATTTCCGGTTGTCAAACTTCGTACGGCGTGGTAATCGTTATCGCGACAGAAATTGTCCAAGATGGCGGGTTTTCACGCAGTTGGTGTAAAAATGTACGGACAACCAACCGAACACAGCAACCGGAAGACTAAGTCGGCTTCTAGCTCCTACGATAGTTCTCAGATGTTCTTAAGAATAAATTTTAGCTCTCTACTAGTCTTATACTAGTTCCCTACAACAACGTGAGAGAGAAAAATAACGATATCACCTCCAAATGAAGGAAAAGCAAATGCTCAACGTAGACGATTAGTTCGAATAGCAAAATTGGGGAAGCAAAACTTCCAGATTCATACAACGATACTATTACACATCCCAATGTCGAATTTTCGTGTATATCCTCAATAAAGGAGACTTAAAACCGAAAACGAACTAACTTATTCACGGAAAACGATCTGTCCAATTGAACGTTAGAAGCAAAATGCCAACACGTCCGTTCACAATGCGCGAGTTGTATCAGAAACCTTTGCCTTTTACGGTAAAACTGGAAACAAAAGACCAATACGAACAAAACAGGAAACTGTAACATTGGCCGTAACAGTGAGCGGTCGAGAACAAAAAGCAAGGCAGAGAGAAGTATACGGAGAACCATCCATAACTGGTATGGCGAGAGCTCAGATAGTGAGATGGCTGTGATCTAAACATCTACCATTCACTTTCGATTGTCCAGATCTTTTGATCTATCTTCTCTAATCATCTAGTACGTCTATTGCTGCAATTCATTCGAGATCTCAACTATACATTGAACTACATTGAACTGTACAGAATCCTTTGTTTCGCGTCACTAGGTTTATAGGTCGTTGAAGCTATAAACTATGAACGGACTGTAATCAAAGCATATTATAGTTTAAGCAATTTAGGATTCTCCTCCATAAAATTTGTCGCGTTCTGTCATCAATTCAAAGGAATGTCATCTGACTTTTTTTTCATTTGCGTCCCTCTTACTTAACTTCTACGTCAACTTTATTACTTTCGAACGGTGTTTACGTGCAAAATTGCGCGACCGGCTTAACGAGCCACTTAATACTTCCTAAATTTCATTTTACCGCTTTTATTAATACCCCGTGTTCGGCGAGGAGACGCGCAGTCGACGTCGTAAAAACCGACGAACTAGACGTTAAAAAGGCGCTCCGAAGAAATAGTTCCGAGGTCCGTCGTCCCCGTTATAAAATTAAATGAAATAAAACCTAATTTCTGACGTTGCATACGACCCTTTAAAATATCGCTGTAATATCATGTTCCGAAGACGTTTAATTTCATAAGATTGTTACCAGCGGTACCGCCGCCGGATATTATATGACTTACAATTTTCTCCGAAAACTTGGCTATACGAAACGTCAGGGACGACGTCTTTCAACCTGCAAAGACGCTTTTCTTTCGCGGAAACATGTTTCGGAGACGAATGCAGTTAGGGCAGATGCACCTGTGGTATATTTCATGTGCGACGGTACGGATCGTGAAAGGTTCGTAATGGTTTCCTCGCGGTTAAAAAGGAGCGCGACGTTTATCATAGGAGATTGTATACCGAGATGTATGGGTATTTCTGAAATTTAATATCCAAGATGTAGGGATAAAGTGCCGCCGATAATGCGCTTAAAATTATGCGCACTGCGACGACAATAAAAGTCATGCAGCAGGTTTTATTTGATGATATTGGGAACACTATTACGGCTACTAACTTGCACGGTGTTAAATTGCAATACGTCCTCGATACAATCAACTTTAGAAGATGGAAATGTGTAATGTAGAAATTGCAGCGGTGTACAGTTGAAGTTCAATCAATTTTGTATTCTTCTTTTTGGTTTCGGTGCATTATTTCAGATTAACTGCACTAAAACTTGAAAAAATTTTGTCTCAATCATCTGTAGTATCTTAAATAAAACTTAACATCTCCATCTTTTGATTGTAATAACTGACGAATCCTATCCCACTCAAACCCTGATACTTATTTGCAAATAACGTGCTTGTTTCTCGTTACTGTCGACTGTACGAATATAATCATTCATCACCTCGACAAAGTTTTCTTTCAGTTTAATCTTTTACTCGTCCTCAGCAATTCCTTTGTTGTTCTTCTTATTCCTCTATAGATCTCTTTCTTGCGGCTAAAATAGGTGATGAAATCGAATGATTGAACTTCACTTTTTCTGCAAATTCTCCAATATTGCCTCCTACCAGGTATTCCAACGTACCGTTAAATTATCGAATTCAACCATAAACCCTTTGTTAACAAAGTTGCGGATATTTCCATTAACTTTAACTCTCTCACGTTTGGCGCCAATAATAATAAGAGCTTCTTGCTTCTTACTGGTTAGTTGTGGCTCCGTGCTTCCTGGCTCAAATTGCAATTTTCTTAATGAATTGGAAGCTTTTCGAATGACAAGGAAAGTGCAGCTTCACTTGCTGGACATAACCATCGGAAAATTTCAAAGGCAGCTCTAAATCAATTTCCTTTCTACGAAAACTGGTAAAATGGATTTCCACTTTGCTAATAGTCATGAATTATGATATAAAATCTAGCTCCAAACTCTGGTTTGATGACAAAATTGGAAGCACAAAAAGTTCTAGAGCTCAAAAGGGATGAATCCACACCCCTTACCAAATTCAATTTCAGTCAACTCTCAGAAATCACTTCATTAGGAACAACAGGTTAGGAAACGTTCTTCAACAAATTTTACTTTAAAGGTGCCTGATGCATTCTTGAAGACTGTCAGAAAAGCATAATATTCACATTACCTTTCGCTTGGCGATTGCTCGACAGATTCTTCGCTTAAAACGAATTGAAGAAAATGGAACCATTTGTAAAGAGCAAGAATAGAAAACCATCATTAGAAAATTACGCTTTGAACATGGAGATATATATTTTGATGGTATGTTCCAATCCCAAAGGGAATGAAAAAATCATAATTCCTTATCTTACTTTACCCAGGAGAATATATTTGTCTCTTAGTCGGAACGAATTGGAAATTGGGAGTAATTTTATCAACATACATCACCATTCTGTTTTCTTCGAAAGCAGTTCAAGTGAACCAAATTGATGTGATGCAGAAGCAATCCCGCATACAATATCTGATCACCGGACTGAAACTGCTATAATAGTCTGAAGAAGTCCTCAATGAACTGGGACGGGACAACATTGTGTCCTTCGTCTGAGTGTCAGAACATGAGGACATTAAAGGCAACCTAATTGCCGATAAACCAGCCAAGAGAGGTGCAAGGGAACAACACATGCATGTGGAATAAAAACTCCGGAAAACGGAAAATGTGGTTATAACTGGAAACAGAAAATTCAAAGGAATGGAAATTGATCAAAGAGACTATTAGGTAAGATAGATGTTGAATTCTTAGCTGACCTGATTAGAAAAGTAAAAACAGATATTAAGATTATTATCGCTCTAGTAACCGGGTACTGCGCCTTAAATAAGCATCTATATAACATGAGAATGGTAAGCAAACCATGGCATAGGAGATGTGAACTACAAAAGAAAATCAGCATGCAGCAGGTTTTATTGCGTGCCTATTAGAAACTGGAAGGACTCAGACGAAGCTTATGAGCCTGAAGCTTCCCTTGAGCAAGATAGTTGCCTTTATGAAGGACACGCAGTTACTCAAACAAAAGTGAAAGTTCTATTGGGGATTGGTACGAATAACATAGTGCTCAAGAGCCCGACGTATCGGTGACTGACCCGTAAAAATAATGCATGAATGAGTATCTAGTTACAATCGCTGATCATTTGAAGCTATAAACTGGCTGAGCCGTAGATGATTAACTCAAATGTACTCTAAATCTACTCGCCTAAGAATTTAAATTCCAAAAGCTTTAGAACTAGAAAAAATCTTTAAATTGTGATTTTTACAAACGAAAAGTTGAATGAAGTTATCAGTGGCGTGCGACCTGTTTAAACAGTTATTTATCGGTACTTAGCAGCTGTTCAAACACATCGCATACCTCTAACAGCCTTATTTAGCTGTTGGTTTCTAAAAATGGACATTTAAAGGTCTCAATCTAATTCTCGTAATTTTCCGCCATCAAATTTTGAATTGTCATCTAATTATACTTTCAATGATTTGACTTCTAAATAACCTTTTTACTTCGCACTAGCACCAAGCTCTTATTTGCTTGTAAGCTGAAACTTAAGTACAAGAAAGTACTTCTAATTCCAAATACTTTACGACACAACATTCTTCAGTAATCGAAACCGCATTTTCTTCATTCGCGCGCGATAACAGGCTATCACGCAGTTAACAATCGTCGGCTAGCAATCAAGTATTAACAATAAACAATGCCGTTACGCAATTAAGAATTGAATCGTTAATAATATTACAACTTTATTTATGGAACGAATTGGTAATAATGTTTTAAGCGTTTTATTCATGCTGTAGATTTCGAACTGATTCGGGCTTAGAAAATTATATGCCAATTGTTCCCAAGCGCGGATGAACAGTGACAAGGAAATAATTGCACAATTAAATAACATAATATAATAATTATTTATTTATGTGGTGATATAGACATTTTTATTTGATTTTTCCATTTGAAATGCGCGTGGGTTGCGTAACAATACAAATGGTTTCTCCTTTGAATTGAAGTTGCAGATTTGTTATTCTCAATACGAAAATGGCGATTAGTTGGCTGCTAAGTTGTGAAATTCGTTGTAAAATATAGAAGTTAAATAAAAACCAAGGTTTTTTCTTTGCATCTTTGCAACTAATGATGGAAACTTATTTGTCGAAATACATCCCGGAAGATACTTAAATCAGTAATAAGGGTAAGATCCGTTTCTTTCGAACAATGTTGAATTTCTTTAGAATTACAGCAAACACCAATAATTTCATACAGGTCTTCAAGATTCTTCTAAACTGGAGCTTTTTGAGAAAAATAACTCTCACTCAATACGTATATATCCTAGAATTTTTGTATATTTTTCTTCCAATACTGGTGGTTAATTTTTAGTAGTAAGGGTAAGATCCGTTTCTTTCAAACAATGTTGAATTTCTTTAGAATTAGTGCAAACACTAATAATTTCATACAAGTCTTTAAGATTCTTCTAAACTGCTGCTTTTAGAGAAAGAAACTCTCACTCAATACGGGTATACTCTAGAATTTTTGTATATATTTTTTCCGATACTGGCGCTCAGTCTTTAATCCCCATTTGCTATTTTCTGTCCCATATGTGTAACACTTAACAAAATTATACCAAAAGACAAAACCCAAAACCCTAAAGCAAATGCAAAGTTACAAAGTCTCTTTTCTAGCAATAATCTCAAACTCGATCTACACCCTTCCACCAACAGATATCCTCTTCTTTAGATATCATAAAGATTCAACTATTTCATCCTGTCAAATGCCCTAAAAAATGAGTTCACCCTTCCGCCAAAAATTACAATATCAAGTTCAGAGTTCGTCTTTCTCAACTCAATATCGAGCCACATCTTCCTATCAAAAGTACCAAAATCCTTCTTCAAGAGAGTTACATACTCTCAAATCGAGTAACACCCTTCAATCAAAAACCTTTACTATAAGTCATAATTCGAGTTACACCCTTTCTTGCAAGGATCTCAAATGAAACCACGTTCTCGTATCAAAAACCATAAAATTCAGCTGGTCCCACCGGTCAAAGCTCTAAAGCTAAGCTAGCCACACTAAAAGTCTTAAAACCGAGGTTAATTTACCAGGTTTGTAGGCGAGCCACAACCTCTCGCCAAAGGCCCAAATCGAATCTTCCTTCGTAGAAAATTCTCCCGACGATAATCACAAAAACAGGTCGCATGCTTCCGCCTTGTTTCTTTCTCTTTGCATGTCCTCTTGGCCTTCAGATCGTGGGTTTGGTGTCGCAGTGCTCGTCCTTGTATCCTTTTACCTATTAAGTTTGTCCTTTCGTTCTACCCTCTTCTTGCTCTGAAATCCGCAATTCTAGTTACCCATGTTTACCCCCGTCTTTCTCTCTTCCTCTTATGTATTAGTCTAAACCCTATTGCCTTCTTGATAGGTCTCTATGTGTTTATATATATGTCTAAACCATTTCCATTATCTGTTATCCATTTTTTCCATTATAGGCTGTTATTTTTACAAGTTCTCCTGCCAAAAACTCAATATTCGAATACACCCTTTCCCAATACCGTACCATACCCTCTCGTGATCGAGCTACTTTTGCCCATTAAAATCTCTAATATTGAACTACCTTGTCCTGCTATCAACTCTAGAAACCAACTACAACTTCCCCTGCAACAACATAAAATTGAATTTATTTCTCTCAATCTAATATTAATCCATACTTTCTCGTTAAGTCCCAAAATCACCCCTCTCCCATCAAAAACCAACGAAAAACGCTAAAATCTAGTTTCTTCCCATACTTCCCTCATGAAATGGGTCATATCTTCATACAAGAACCCTTTAGATCCCATTCCCCACCAAAAACCACCTAGAATCTAGTCACACAAATCTCATCATTTCGAGTTCATCATTTCCAACTCGATATATTTTGTCACATCAAGGACGTAGATAAATTTATCATTAAATCTAATGATTGCCAAAATGTTTACGAAATTTGCAAATCAGGTTCGTATTCGTTTCGTAAGAAACTTACACTCAAAAAGAATTATGAACCAGTTCACGTATCCATTAAAGCCCACAGAGCCATCGACGACAGATTGTTTGGCATAATATCACTTCACGAGGTCTTTAACGTAATCTGAATCAACTTTTTGTGAGCGCTAGTCGGTCTGGTCTGATGTTTTTATTACTTAGCTTTTTAGCACAAAGCCGTGAGTCAGTGTTTATTGTTATGCTAGTTGGATGACGACCGGTGTTGAAACGTCTACTCACTTAGAACAGGTGTAGTACGCAGCGACGAGAGTTAAGTGTTGCTCAGAAGTCCACAGTTCGTTTTACATCGCGATATAATTAGAATCTATGCGATAAAGACTTCAATTATTAAAAAAGATGTTTATCATATCGAGATACAGGGAAGTAACCTTTCATAACTCGAAGTTGCTCAACCTGATCTCGGACAAGCATTCGTAGAGAATAAATCGTTCGTAATTGAAGGAAAAACGTACAGAATTCAAAGCAATAGTAGGAAGTCGAAACCTATATCTTTCTTTCTTCATCTTTCGCCGTGTACGGGGGCACTTAACTCGTGACTCATGCTCGTACTGCCTGATGTTACTCTCCGCGTCACTTCCAGCGAAACACCGCCCGTTTTAAGCTCATTATGCAGTCGGGCAGCTCATTGTCCATAACAGTCATGCATTCGTAATTTCTGACTGCACGCGCATAACATGGTTATATACATATGTATGTATATGGATACCTACACGTACACACATCTATACAATGCATTCGGAGATAGGTAGATTCGTATCTCGACAGCGAAGGAATATAGTTCCTGGCTGAATAAAAAGATTCATTTCTACAGTACGTATAGCGGACAAGAATAGTACCTACCTACAGAAAAGAAAGCGAGATAGCAACAGAGATATATTATTTTCTATGCGGTAATTAAAACGGTTTACCGTAACCGAGTGTTTCCGTGAAATTTAGCCGAAAGCACTTCTTTTGTTATTTGAGGCGCCCGGCTGGAGCGTTAGAATGGTGGATGTATACGAGCGAATTTAATTATGTAATATGGTAGAGTAGAGGAAATTACTTTTTCCGAATGAGACCCTGGAAAATGGAAAAAAGTAGTTGAGTTGGACATCCACTCCTTCTCAGCATTTGCTTCTAACTTGCCTTTCAGGTGGAGGAATCTCTTGAACATATAACTGCTTTTCTAGATCAGACCATTGTCCTCGAAGATTCAGCACTAGAGATGAAGTAATTATCATGTTGCACACTAATATATGAGATATTTCATATTACACCCCTTAAATCTTGTATTTTTCTCACGTATCAAATTTTAAGATACGAAATGTATAAACGATACCAATGTCTTTCAAAGACCCCAATGCTCCAAATTCGGGAAGTGTACTAATGTACTTGGAAACCACACTATAACATGCTGAAATGCTCCTCAAAAGTAAGTCCTGTGAAGTTGGTAACCGAATTTGTAAAAATATAATAATTCATCGGAATTCCTGGTAGATATGAAATAGTTCTAGAGTACTTTGCGGAAAATTTCAAGAGTTCTGCAAAATTGCCCGAAAAAAATACCGAAAATGAACGTAGCAACCATTTTCGAGAAAAACAGTGCGATTCGGACACATCTCTGCACCTCGACCATAGTTCTAGAGTTGTTGACCAATTCTGCGAAGATTTCTGCAAAAATTGAGAATTTGCAAAAATATTTAAATTGCAAAATCGCAAGAATAGTTCTTTTCGTGGATCTGAATAGCATCCGAATATCTTTTCAATTTTCAACTTTATAAAAGAGTGTTATCAAGATTTTCGATAGAACTCTTAGGGTTCTAGCAGGAACTACGATCAGAACTGTTGTCCGATTTTTTAATTTTTTCATCCAGAACTATGAGTCCCACACTATTGTAAATATCTTTCAAACTAAGGATGTGATAAAAAAATGTTGTAAGAGTCTTCGATAGAACTCTCCGGGTGCTATTCAGATCCGCGCATAGAGAGCATTTTAGGCAGAACCCAATTGTAGAGGTAGACCCTACCTTATAGAGGGAAATTTAAGCACCCGAATCTCAGGTGGCTGACGACCATCTTATCTTAGCATCGTCCGAAAATTCTTCGGATGGTTCTAGAACAGCACCGGTTTTTGATTCTTAAATTTGTGCTTCTGCCTGCTTTTTAAGTATCGTCGTGAACCCAATTTGATTTGCTAACGAATAACCCCCCAAAACGCGCGGGACGAATTTCTTCGAACCGAACTTGTCTTGTGAACGTCACTCACGAAGTGATAAGAAACGTTTTTAATTCCTTTTCAAATATTATTTAATTAGCAGTAATGTCTTAACATCATGCGCTATTATAATAAATGTAGAAATATATACAAGATTGGGCAAGAACACCCTCAATGGCCTCATTCCATCACATAAGACGAAGGAAAGCTTCAATATGTTGTATACACGGACATATGTAGTCTCTTTCTTTTTACTTTAAAAATAATACCACGGTTGCCTACACTGAGGATGCCCTTAATCTGAGGGCGAAAATTCTGTAACTGCAATAAAAGATATTAGCAAAATTTAGGTCTTTTCACATTGACCTCCCCGAGAGTCTAATACGTTGTAACTTCTGAAGATTGCAAGTTACGTTGTACTCGTTACTTCTGCCTAGATTAAAAATATACCATAGTTTATAATTTTCACTAAGTTCATCGTCTGAGGCTTCACCTCATGATTTTCTTTCTTATCTTGTAATTTAGGTGATGTAATTGGACGTGAAATAGTTGAATAGTAATAAGAATTTTGTTCAGAAATTTGTGAACGCCCACAATGCTTTTGCCAGGATGCTACCAACCAGTGTTGAATAAATGTTTTACGAGGTGTGTAAATAACGAGATCGATTGTTTTCACTTGTTTTATCTCAATAATATTACACTTCAACATTGTCCCCTTGAAAGTAATTGCCTTGGGAAGCACCACAATACTGGAGATGGTTTCTTCACTCCTCATAGCAATGCTGGAGCTCGAATACTTCAATAGCCTTCAGGTGGTCGATAACAATCATTTAAAACTTGTCCAGTGCCCCAAAATGGCGTCCCTTGGGGTGTTGTTTTAACTTCGGGAAGAGAAAAAGTCGCAAGGAGACAAATCGGACGAATAATGAGGCTGAGGAGGCACAGCTAAAAAACGGCTTTTCGTGTTCTTTTTGATGGTTGGTCTTACACGAATGATCCTTTTCCGAAATCTTTCAAAAACCTTTCGGTGAAGATGTTGACTGATCCGTTGGGCTGGAGACACAAACTCTTTGTGAACGATTCCCTAGTCATCAAAAACGCAAGTCTGCAAGTCAGTTGGTTATCCTGGCTTCTTTTGCTTTGAAGAGCTAGGAATAATAACTACTTTATTCGTTGTTCTGAATCGTCGAATAAAGAAAATAACCTGTAAAAAGGACATTTAGAGTAGTAGGATACGAGGGCGGATTGATAATGAAGCTACCTAGCGCCACATGGCAGCACAAACACAAAAACTTTTTTTTTTAGAAATTGCGATCTGTCAAACGTCAGCTGTTAAAATTTCACCCAAATTAATCTATTAGTTTAGTTGTTGTAGTCGTTTGAAGTAAGCAACTTTTGTGTTTCTTGAAAAATGGAAAAAAGTGAATTTCGTGCAGTGATTAAACATTATTATTTGAAAGGGAAAACAGCGAAAGAGGCAAAAGAAAAGCTCGATAAACATTACGGTGAGTTTGCCCCGTCAGATTACATGGTAAAATATTGGATTGCTGAATTTAAACGCGGCCGAACAAGCACTGCAACAATACCATCAACAGGAAGGCCAAAAGAGGTGGTTACTGAAGAAAATATCAAGAAAATCCTCGATATCGTTATGAATGATCGCCGAGTCAAGTTACGTGAGATTGTTGAAATGGTAAACATATCATATGAACGTGTGTTCAACATTTTGCATGAACATTTGCATATGAAAAAGCTATCGGCAAGATGGGTGCCGCGTTTGTTGAGTGTCGAACAAAAACGAGTTCGACAGACCACTTCACAGCGGTGTTTGGACATGATAAAGCGTAATCCTGTTGATTTTTGGCGTCGATTAATAACTGTTGATGAAACGTGGGTCCACCACTACACACCTGAAACCAAAAATTAATCGAAACAATGGGTGGAAGCTGGTGGAAGTGCTCCGAAGAAGGCGAAGACAGTGAAATCGGCTGGCAAGGTTATGGCCACTGTATTTTGGGATGCACACGGAATATTGCTCATCGATTACCTTGAAAAAGGATCCACAATCACAGGAAAGTATTATCGTGCATTATTGGATCAATTGATTGACGCAATCAAGAAAAAACGACCACAGTTAAAGAAGAGAAAAGTGCTCTTTCTTCAAGACAACGCACCGGTTCACACAGCATTAGATACGATGCTAAAATTACGTGAAATACACTTTGAATTGGTTGATCATCCACCTTATAGTCAGATTTAGCTCCTAGTGACTTTTTCCTGTTTCCAAACTTGAAAAAATGGCTCGCAGGAAAAAGATTCATCTCAAACGAAGAAGTGATTACTGAAACTAACGCGTATTTTGAGAGGTTCTCAAAATCGTATTATTCAGATGGAATAAAAAGTTGGAATATCGTCTTACTAAGTGTATTGAGCTAAAAGGAGACTATGTTGAGAAATAAATGGTTTTCGAAAAAAATGTTTTTCCTACTTAGGTAGCTTCAATATCAATCCGCCCTCGTACGTTGAAGCGAGTGGAAGTGACCGACTAGCACCTCAAGATCAATGTCTTCAGTAGTATATGGTTTCTTCAATCCAGTTATTTTGAAACAGACACAATCGACTTTTGTCTTGATTTACCTTAACTATTTGACCAAAAGAAAGTTAAAGACCAATATATTCGGTAGTATGTGGTTTCCTCAAATGAATTGTTTTGAAAATCAGAAAATCGATTTTTATTTCATGCAAAATTAAAAGGAAATTCGGTCATTGCATACTCATCCTAGCTTGTAGAAGTTATTAATGCACTTCCTAATGTAACATTGATACATACAACGAATCATGATAGATCAGGGTATTCACCTCTTACGATTCCATTTCCGTTCTTACCAACATAGCAAAGCAGACGATATAACTCAAATCCAATTATTTTCGCTTCGCGTTTGCGTTCGGCATCAAATTTCAATTAAATTAATTACTCGACCGCCGGATGTGCGAGGGGTCGAGCGTACGTTTTGGGGCGCATAAAGCGAATTTAAAGTTGAGGCGTTCCGCCGAATAATTTGAAAAGTTGTTTCTTGTCCCGTTTTTACGGAGGTTTAGCGAAACTTTCTACCCGCAACCGAGAACAAGAACAACAACAATAACCTGCTTTATTTCGCTCATAGAAAATTAACAAGTCATTCCGTGCGGTCGACGGTAGAGAGTCGGAATCGTGTGTTTCTTTTGCGCTAAATTAAATTGCATTTCCTGAAAGTGGAGCCATTGAAGTCGTTTGAAATGGAAAATGGGCGACGATAAAATGATGTTTTAGAAGTACACCGCTACAATTTCCTGCCGTGCATTGCTCGTGGAATTAAACGAAAGAGAAAGAAACACTTCCATTCATTTATTTCATTTCAAGTTACAAACTCTTCATACTTTCCGTTCGGCTTCAAAATGTCGTTACATGCACTAATCTGTCTATTGATCAAACCGTACACTTTCAAACTTGATTTCATCGATAAGCAATCTGTTCTTTCCAACTTGGACTGTTTTCAACAATTTATGACGTCCTAGATCGTAAGAGCCAAATTGATGTAATCTTCAGCGATTTCACCAAAGCATAGATTCAAGGAAATATCAAGTATTCCATTAAAAAATATAAAAGTGTTTCTACAACTGTGAACAAGAATCGTTCGATAAAATTACCACATAATCTAAAATTCTTTACCGACGCTAAATCCATTCAACCGCCATCGAAGCATTAAATTGAATCTGGGATCCCACATTTCCTGAAAATCCTCATTTTCCAAACTCCGATCTTTCCTCACCCCCACATCGAGATCCCTCCAATAAAACGTTCCCTCCCGGATTCGAGAAAAAATATTAAAACCGTTGTAATTTTGATGAGACACATCTCCTCGGTTCGAGCCCTAAATCTTTCGGGAAGCGGCGATAACTTGATCCGCTTACTTACTCGCGTCTCTGATATTCGAGTTCTCTCCTGTGTTCCGGAGGCGTCCGAATTTCCGGAAACGGATAAACCGCCGCTTTCAATTAGGTCGATTATCCCACTTACCGCGCGCTGAGACATTTTTCGCGGTCGACGCCGAGACAAGAATGATGGAATTGTTTGTCGGCGACAGGTTTAACATAATAATCGAGGCGACGAATGAATGAGGGTTGTTGATTTTAAGTGACGATGAGGTTGTTTTCCGCTCGAACGCGTCGTACCAATTTTCCGCGATGGTATCTAAGTAAGGAGACGGAGGATTTTAAGTGCGAAATTTGGGATACTTCCAGGATTTCTTCCTCGGACATTAAGAAGTGTTCTCGTTACACGAGACAAAAAAGCAATTGCATTTAGAAATGTAACACTAACACTATATACGAGTATATTATATCCATAAAATCCTCGGCCCACAGTTGTTGACAAATTCCTGTTCATGCAACGAAGTCAACATCTACAACCACAAATGCCATTTATACCGTTTTCGTAAAATACCGTTCTGAAATATAAGCTGTAAATTGCAAATTCATCTTTAATGAACTAGAAAAGTGGTTAATCCAAAAGATGAGTATTTAGTAGGTCTCGATTTATATACACATTTAGCCGCATCTTATCGAAGAAATGTAAGAATGAAGCACAAATCTTTGTGAACTACAACAATTTTCTTTCAACATAGTTGTAAAAGTCAAATACATCCATAACAACATAAAAACCTCTGAAAATTGTAGTTGAATCGGTATCAATAGAAATCCTGGTTCACATTAAGATTCATATATAGACCATCTAACTACAGTTCATAAACAGTAGGAAGGAAGAATGTTTCCCCGATAATTAATTGGAAGGTGTATTAATATTTACCAAAGACTTTTTCAATATGAACTTACTTTAAGTGTAAATAAGACACACGTTTTGGATGAAAGCTCGGGATATTTTAATTGAGATATGTTGTAGAGACTCTTCGAGTCGTTTGACAAAATTTTCAATCACATTTGTGCATAATTCTGGCTCAATCCCACGAATTAGGCTCTCGATGTTGGCTTTAAGCTCTGCAATTGTTTTTTGATTGTCCTTTAAACTTCATCTTTTGCGTAGCCCCAGAAGAAATATTCTAACGATGTTAGATCGCATGATCTTGCTGGCCAATTGACATCACTTCTACACAAAATTGAACGTCCATCAAATTTGGTTTTCAATAAATTTCTTGAGCTGTGTGGAAAGTTACTCCGTCCTATTGAGACCTCAACATTTGATTATCATGTCTCTATAGCACAGTACATTACTCGTGAAAAATATGGTCCAATGATACCGTCAGGCCAAAAACAAAACACCAAACAGCAACACGAGATGAATGTAGTGGTTATTCAACAATTGCCCTTGGATTTTCAGAAGGCCAAATGTGACAAATGTCAACATTGATCATAATCTGGTGACTTCAATTCTTGCACTAACTTGACTTTATAAGGTTTTAGAGCCAAATCCTTGCGTAATATATGTACGTCATATTGTGGTCGTGATGAAGCCCAATTGTGGAGAAAGCCGTGTAATTGATAAGTCTGAGTCCTGCTCTATATTACCGCTCACAGCAGCAATATTTTCTTGCAAACGACTGGTATGAGTAGGTTTTGGTGTTGCTACATTATATCTTGACCCAATTGACTCAAATTTTTCTTGATAGTAAAATAGTATGCAGAGATACTATAAGCATACATATCTTCAGAATAAAGCAGGAATAAGCTTATTCTGGAGTGAAAGAAATTCAAACGGGAGTGCCACGAGGAAGTGTATTAGAACCAGTCTTATGCCTGTTATACACTTGTGACATTCCACAAGTAGCAAATAATATAATTGCAACATTAGCAGATGGTACGGTCTTAATGGTAGTGGGAAATAATAACACAGAATCAACTGAAAAATGGCAAAGAACTATTAATCAAGTACAAAGATAGATAGAAAGATGGAAGATAAAATTAAACAAAACTAAATCAGTTCATGTAGATGTGACAAACAAAAAATAGAACTAATATCAATAAATACCAATGGTCAGCAAATACCTTATTCAATCTAAGCCAAATATTTGGGCATGACACTAGACGCAAAGCGGCGATGGAAGCCTCATATCACAAAAGAAGAAAGAAGAGTTAAACTTAAAATACAAGAAAATGTATTGGCTGATTGGTAGAAATGCCACTCTGTCTCTACATAATAACATTTTGTTGTACAAACAAATACTTAGACCAGTCTGGACTTACGAAGTACAGCTTTGGGATTGTACCAAACAAAGTAATATATGAATCAATTGTAAAACGAATTCAAAATTAAATATTAAGAAATATGGTAGAAGCACTGTATTACTCTAGAAACAGAGATCTTCATCGAGACCTGGAAATGGAAACAGTGAACGAAATCATAACAAGATTTGCCAGGAGATATGAAGAGAGACTTCATCATCATGTGAACATTGAGGCTATTCAACCCCTCGACAATACACAACTAGTGAGAAGACTTAAAAGACTTAAACCTTTTGGGTTAGTGTAATATAACATTAAATTAACACTAGTTAATTATAGTTAGTGAAAAGCAGAGTATAGTGCGGTAGTGCACAAGTCAAGTTTAGTGTACGTAAGTTAAGTTAAGAGATAGCATAAGGGGAAGGGGACACTGATGAGTATACCTTAATGTAAGTTTACGTAATAGTAGTAATTTAAGTTAAAATAAAATTGCTCATTGGTCATAAGTGACCAGATTGTAATAATAAGCACCGAATAAGGTGTGATAAAAAAATCTTAATTGCAGGCTCTGATGAGCGATTAGAACGACCACAAACATCCACCATTTTACGGAATGTGGTTCTTAGAGATCCATCATCTCCATAATGGATCTGAATTATTTCTTTCGCGATTTTCGAGCGAAATTAAATACATTTGATTAAGTTGTAGATCTCCCAGTCTAAACATGACCACCAACTGATTGACGTATCTGTTACATTAACCAGAAAATCAGAAAATCATATTGAAAAAAAAGGTGTTAATCGGAAAGATATCGAATTTAAGCAATAGATGGAAATGCATCCGACTAACAAAGCAATTCTATTCCAGCACGTATATTGCACCCTATGGATAGGGGAATGTGTTACAGTGAAACAGTTACCTTTAAAGTAAAAAGGAGAAAAAAGATGGAAAAGTTGGCGGTTCACTCTGCGTACATCCCCTACTTTCTTTACAATTTCCTATCCAAACATTATGGACTCAAGAGTAAAGAATAGGTAAGCAAGCGGTGATTAGAGAGTTCGCTGCATCTCGTTCCGTCCATGCGCCTCGTCGTCGGGAAGAGATGGCCGGAACAAAATCGAAAATGCATTATTCATACAGGATTCCGGTGGAAAATCCGAATCGCGCCGGGGGCGACGGCGAGACGGGGGCGGCGACGGCGGTATCGCATCGCGAACGCAGATAAATTGCGAAATCCACTTTCTCGGCGAAACTAATCCGCCGTGTAAAACGGTAAATACCCATAAATCTCCGCAATTACGGGCGGTTTTAAAATAAATCGCGCGAAGCCGGTCGCCCCTTCGCCCGCCCCGTAGGCGAAAATTTTAATTTTAGATATTTCGGATCGGTCGCGCTCTATCAATTTTAATTCGTTCATGTTATGCATGCGGATGTCGGAAAATAGATGGACGCGGCGGGTTACCTATCGGTGGCCAAGAAGTCCGTGTAGCCATTTGGATGCGAGCCATCTAGTTAAATTTTCCTGATATTACTAATTACATCGGTCGTAATTTTCGATGCGCTCGACAAATTCTCTGACATACGCTTTCAAATTTTTAAGAACCGGTTTCATTCCGATATGATAAGGTATACCTTTTAAAGTTGCTGCGGACTTTTTTAACCGTGTCAAAAATGATTAGAAATATATAGTTTCTCCTTCTTCTTCGTTTTGGACTTATTTCTATTCAGGATCCACGCTTTACGTCCTTTCTGTAGATGATAATCTCCAGCTATACTTCTTTCTTCATGAAGTAACAAACAAATTGGACAACCGACTTACTCCCTCAAGTAAATGTCAACAACTTCAATAGCTCTCATGTATGAAATTTTTGGATTCGGTAACGACAGCATTCGTTTAGTCTGACTCCAGAAATATCAGCAAAATGATGCCCCATTAGACAAATAAGGGAGAGCAATAACAGGATGGCTAATTAAGATGAAACCCCATCATTAGAGTTTGTTAAAAGGTGGTAGTGGATGGCAGTATCATAGTGGTAGGAGCGCGGGTAGGAGTAATTTTCAACTCGTTGTCGATCTGAACAGTACAGCTAAAGAGTTCAAAGCGGCAGTGCGTTGCACGCTGCACGCTAAATAAGTACGCGGAGATGGGACGCCCAAAGGGTGTAACGATCCCTTCGAATGTGAATAAATATCTCACGCATTTCCCTGGATTAGAATATAGAAGTCTGCATATTTATTGCACAGTATGCAATCGCGGATTGCTAAGTCGTGATGGGTTTGGATGTAGAAAACCTTGTAAAAGTAAACAAGTCATGTTTTGAATCTAAGTAACGGTATTTCATACTGGCAATTTATACATGTATTTATTTCTATGTTAAGTGTGTGCAACATCCCACAACATCTAGTATCTAATGAACACTTTCGTCTATTTTGGGCTAAGTACGTTCCCTCATGAAAGTTGCCAACATCTATGCAATTACGATACAATTTGCCATTTGTGTTCAAGCTACAGTAAAAGAATGCATGAAAGACGAGTTGAGAAATAAGAAAATCTGTCTAGGTGTGCATGAAACCACTGATGCTCAGAAACACAGCATCGATCATGTTATAACGCGTTCTCTAAAACGTGATGGTCCACCAGGTTCATTGTTGTTGTCTAGTAAAAGGATTCAGAAAACTGATGCAGAAACCGTGGTCAAGTTAATAAAAGATTCGTTAAGAGAATTTTCTATCACAGCAAGCCAAGTCACAATGTTCGTTACTGGCGGTGCCACAACCATGCTGAGAGTTGGTAGGATGTTGAAAATATGCTTTCCGACTCTTCTTCTCATAACCTGCTTCATACACGCATGTCACCATGTAGCAGAAACCATTCGAAAGAAGTATGCGATGATGGATAAGTTAATAGCATCTACCAAAAACGTCTTCATCAAATTTCCCAAACACATTCGTGTATTCAAACAATTGTGCCCGAAATTGCTCACACCACCTCAGCCTGTAATATCGCGATAGGGAACATGGCTCCAGGCAGTATCTTACTATCAGAAATATTTTTCACAAGTGAAAAATCTGATTGTGAAAATTAATTAAAAATGATTCTGCAACAGTTTGAGATAGTCAGCAACCTTTTCCAATTCGGACGTTCAACAACGAATAGATGGAATATCCATCCAACTATTCTGAAGTTGCACAAGCTTTTGAACGATTAGAAAACAAATTGCATAGACAACTTACAAGTCGCTCGAGAAGACTTGACGAACACTATAGGGTAGAATGTTTCTCAAAAATTTTGTGCAATTTAAACGAAAAATGCTGATTTACAAAAGGTTCGGTCTATAACTGAGAATCGAGAGTGCACAGATGAGGCAAAGGAATATCTTCACTAGATGTCGAACGATGATTTTCTAAGTATACGACAACTTATTCACAAAAACGTCGAGGGTTGTATGAATCAACAATGGAAGAATTGCTGATGTTGCAATTCTAGGCAGCTTACCAGGGTAGTTGCCTATTGCAACAGTGGACATTAAGACTACAGTAAAAGGTAACAATATTATTTTTCACTAATATTTTATATTACGTATCTACTTTTATGCAGTGCGTCACTGCCGGCACCACCTTTTATCAAACTCTACTCATCATATTACCTAATTTGTTCACTTTTTTGGATTTGGCGCGATATATGTCCCGAAATTTTATTGTCTTGCAGAAATCTACGCCTTTTCTTTACCAATAATGGTTGCAAATCTAATTTGAATTATAATTTGCCCATTGAAAACTAGTCCAAAGTTCCCTATTCCTTAAGAATCTCTAAGGCGGCAGGATATTACCAAAATTTGAAACGCCCAATATCGTCCAATTAATAAAAGTAAAAGCCTGCTAATTACATTTCTTTTAATCATTGCGATAACCTGTACCGACCACACGCTTGCTTCCACATTTATCAACTACATCTAATCTAATTAACAAAATATTAAATAAACACAGTTGCCGTATTTTCCGGCAGATAACAATTCAAACGGAAACACCGTCGTATAATATCCAATATTATCGCGCTCGTATCTTAATTGGACGGATTTAATTCAAAGCGTTCCGAGCTAAACTTCTTTATTAAAACGTTCATCGTATGAGTACGTGGCGTACCGTGATGCGTTTTGCTCATTTTAGCTAGCGCATTTCCCATTTAGATCTCCGTCTAGCTAGATATTGCATCCACCGACCGCTTACATCTTTTGCCGTGCTGTATCCGCTTCGGCATTGAGACGAAGTTTATGTTTTAATTTGGCCGCGTTTCCTAGTCGAGTCGGAGGAATTATTATGAAACGAAAACGGGGCGTGGGGTTTTGACTTCGTTGTTTATTACAGGATTTTCACTTGAATTCATCATGACAAATTTAAAAAGAAGTAGAGGACTAGCTTCGTTGGATAGTAATTACCATTTTCGCTGGAAATGTTGAGTGCAAAACATTTCCTGCGGTTGTATAATGCAGAATGTAACTTACCTACCGACTCGGCCAACACCTGCATTACAAGTTGGTTAGAATTTGCACTTGCATTCCACGTTACCGGTAGATGCTTTCACATATAATTACGTAACACTTCAGGCAGTAATCGTAAGGAGCATTTGGTATATCGATTTGGATCTTTAATTGATTAGACGGTAAGCACGAGCACGCATTTGGTGCCATCGTAAGAAGTAAAAATTGCCTTTTAATCTCTACCTCAACTGCCCTTACACTAATATTTGAATCTTATTCTTTTCATTATTACAAAAGTAGTAGGTTAGTAGTAGGTAGCTTAGGAAGAATAGGGTTTTTCCTGATTTGATAAGAATTGGGGGATGAAGTGGTATTCGTGAACACCAACAGACCCGGGTTTTTGGTTAGGCAAATTGGGAGGAGTTCGCTCAATTTTTCTTCGATTTGGTGGAGTTAGGGGACGAAGTGGAGTTCGTGGACAGAAAAGCGCCCCGATGTATCCGGGTTTCTTGGACAGGTGAATTGGTGATTGTAGAGGAGGTCTCTTTGAATTTTCAACCCATGAAATTTGGACAATTCTTTTTTCTAGTGAGGGGCCCAAATATCTCGAAAATGTTTTAGATGCAGACTTGAATTTATTGGGTAAAGAACTAAATATACCCAGAGACTAAATTTCTTGAGGACTAAACGACCCGTATTCGGAAATATCATCCAACGGCCGCAAATAACTCAAAACCGCATTAGTAGTTGTTTTTGATGCCGTATTGTAACTTCAGATAAAGAATGGTTTCCTCTTGTAAATTTTGAACATCAGGCCACAAACCTTCTGATGCTCGAAAAAGGACGCGTTGGAAAACCAGATTATGTTAAATCCATGGTAACATTTTTTCGAAATATTTCTAGTTTTTAGCAGCAAAATTATTGATCCCGAGATGCTCAATCAAAAGGTAGAATGTTCACCTTCTTAACATATACATATATATGTACGTATATTCTGTTTGGAGAAATTGAAGATTTAGATGAAATAATATCTTTGCCCATGCTGCGTATATCCCCGACCTTCGCTTTATCTCACTATGGTCTACTTCATTCAGTGGAACATGATTTGCATGGGTTGCAGTTTACTAAATAACCAGACCAAAATTTTTGAAAGAGAAAATTATGAAAGATAAATCATTCATCATTCATAATATCCAAGGCAACTTATTCTCCATCCCATTTTACTTTTGTAAGCACAAAATAAACAAACAATTTCTCCTACAAGAATCACATCTATGCTTTTATTCATCAATTTCGATTTTCCGCCATTTTCAATTACAATTTTAACGAAACAAACAAACAAATATGAAGTTCGACCCGGAATTCGAGTTAAGGTGAAATCAATCGTAAGATTGTGGATACGCATTAATCTTCCTCCAATGGCAATCAGATTTTCTGTAAGAAATGGAATGTGACAGCCCCGATATTAATGGTACCTACATTTTCCTGACGGAACGGAAGTTATTAAAGCATTGTAACGAATGTCATTACAATACGTTTAGAAATATTTAATCAATCATCGTTTCGATTTTCTTGCAGCGAATATTCAAAAATTAGTTTGGTTGGGTGGCACATTCGAACGTGCCTTAAAATTATAATTAAATACATACTCATTTTCGGCAGCTAATAGTAAGGACGATTCAAAAAGTATCAAAATTTTATGAAGGAATTGTTCTAGAGCGAAATTTTTAATATCAATAACAACTGGTGGAAGCCCATCTTTAGTTTGTCCGAAGAAGAATTTCGTTTTTGTCGACATTCCAAAACCGTATTGCAGTTGATAACAAACATTTTCAAGTGTTTTGGAAATATACGTATCTCTTTGGAAGTTACCAACTCGAAACTTCTGACGATATCATTTATCGCGAATTTAAAAAATCGTAAAAGCAAATTTAAAATCTTAACTAAAGAATGAAACGCGGTAGTTCACATTGGATGAAGCAAGGGATTCAAAAAATAGCGCGCTTCATATTTTAGTACGAATATTGAAAGAAAATGAGCCTCCTATGTAGCAGTACAATTTGCCAACGTTATTGGACAAACAGTAGTGCCCCATTTCATCCTGCAATAATTTGCACAAGAACCCAACTCAAGTGCGTATGTTAGTGACCGATGGAGCCTCATATAAGCTGAACCCCGATAGTGCACTAAAAACACATTTTCTTCATCGTCCTTATGTAGCATGTTTACTGCAAGCTGTGTATCTCGCAAGTGACGCTGTTAGCGTCACCCTGCAGTTGACGCATTAATAAATACAATAAAAAATGTTTCGTGTGGAATCCCCGGACAAATTCAAAGATTTTACAAGTTATGTCCAGGAATTCCGATACCATCACAGTCTGTTATGATGAAAAAAACGAACGAAATGGGAAAGGTGGTTTGATGCCGCTTATTATAACAGGCATTTCAACAGAATGAAAAAAGCGAAAGCGAAGAGAAAAAATTAACAGTTTCAGAATTGCAAGAAGTGTACAACTTATTACGTAACTTCACATGGTTATCTCCGATTGTGTTGAGAGTTTGCAGGACACCGCGTTGTCGTTGAAACAATCAATGACATTTATACGAACGCTCAAATTTGAACTGTGAACCGGCTGGCGAAACACGTGTCACCGAATTTATTATTAACAATTGTGTGGTGAAGAGTTTACCTATGCGATATAGTTTTATTATTTCATTTATTAATCGAGTGTATTCAGTTTTGTAAGGAAATTAAATATTATCTACGTAACAAATGTTCTTGGTTAGGCTAAATGCTTGTGTCAGTGTTAAAATCCCGATTGTTGCCAAACAAAACCGCGCACGATTGATGTTCGACTTCAAGAGACCAACTTATACGTATTTTTAACAAAAGTGGCACAAAAATCATTCTATTTATGTAACGTGAACATAATAAATTCCAGCTTTAGAGCTGTACTTTAAAAGAGGGGAGGAATGACAAGGACTGTGGAGAGAAAATTTCAAAACAATAAAATCGTCATCGCACTACCTGCTTGTTCGAAATCGTTCCACGTTACCTAACGAAACACGTGTTACGAATTACATACATCAATTAATTTTGTCGGAAACTATTGGAACATGGTGTATATCATCAAAAATTCCAAATCGGAAACACTCAACCGTTCAACCTGTACCGTTAAAATTTCGATGTTGTAACAGCCAACGTCCGAAACTAAAGTAGTTATCCAGGTTGTCGACATTTTCTCTTTAGAATCGTTGCGTATATCACTCCATTCAGCCATATTTATTCCCGCCATTAGCAGTATTAATGGTGTTAACAGCGTTTCCAGTGTATGGCGCGGTCCGTTTACAAACTATTCGCTCTATTACGACTACGGGTCAAATTTATTTTTGTGAAAGGAAGGCCGTACCTTTTCCTCGTCGGACATACCGCGCGACTACTGGGTTCGAAAACTATTTGCATACCGCGAAATTGAATTTTGGTAGGTCGCTAGTTTCGTGTAATCGACTTTGAAACACACACGAACCTATTAGAGTGGATGCTTTAAGTCGAAATTGCATTGTATGAAATCCGATCGTTTTAATAATTTATTTTTGGAGTACTAATTTCATCCTAACACAGAAAAGTAATCAAAAAATATTTTATTAACAATACCCAGAGCTCAAACGTTTTGGGATGGCACCGATCTGCGAAGACAAGCAAGCTCTAACAACATCTACCAAGCTCCTTTTAACGTAATCGCCGTGGAGATTGAGGTATTTGTCGTATCACTTAAATCATTTATCTATGCCTTCTTCATAAAAGGTGCTGCCTGTATATGGAGCCAAGTTTCCACAGGGATTTGCACCTCCACATTCAAGTACTCTCCACCAAACCACTTCCGAAGAAAGATAGAAATCATTCGGGATCACGTCTTAGCTATAGCAAGGATGAAACATCTTGCATCCCAATCCTCGAAGAATTGTTTTCGTTGTTGCGGCAACATTTGGTCGGACATTGTCGTGGTACAAGACAATGCTTGCAGACAACGTGCTTCTCCATTTGTTTTGAATAGGTCGTCCTAACTTACTCGGTGTCTCACAATACCCTTCTGCAATAATTCTTACTCCCGAATTTATAAATTCAACCAGTAATATTCCATTCTAGTCAGAAAACAGTCATGTCCTTATTATTTCTGAAAGTTTGCTTAGACTTTTTTGATTTGGTTCGGGAATTAGGTGCGTGCACCGTTTGGACTACTGTTTCATTTATGGGCTGTCAAAATGAACCCATGATTCATCTCCTGTGATGAACTTACCCCAAAAAGTTCTACTCCTTACTTGTGATCCTTGATTCGGGTTCCTGATTTCCTCTATCCATGTCCGCTTTGGTCTTTTTCGTCTTACTGGTGATCCAATGTACCTCCTGTTTTGGTTATCCTCTGTTCTCCCGTCCCTTGGACATGGTCGTATCACAGCATTGCTGATTACCCACTCTAGTCAGTACTAAATCGATGCTCTATGCGAGTAGCTCTGGGTATATGTAGGCTGTCGTAACTTATTTCGTAATTACCGCTGTTTGCTTAGACTACTGATTGCCTTTCTGTATGCCATCCGTAATATCAGATTTCTGATAAGCATTTGATGCTTATTTGAATAAAAGGTAAAATTCTATAATTTAATAAACAATGTATAAAGAAAAAGTATTTCATTTCGAAACCGATGGTAAATAAGTTGAAATTGAATTTGAAGTAAATTCGAGTCCGAATAATAAGAGAGCCATCTGATGGGAGGAGACGCAAACGTGTGTGTGTATGCGAGCGAGAAAGAACTAATGAATAAAGAAAGATAGAATAAAAGCGTCTATCTGATGATTTCAAGCGTATCACTCTTTCCCAGTTAACTCTAGTTTCGCTCTGAAAATTTTGTATTTTGGAAAAATGTGAAATTAATTCAGGAAATGTACAGTTCTCAACCAGATAAATTTGACATCTCGATTCGCAAGTCGTTGAAGAGGAGCTGTGTGATGCGATAAAACCACCTACGAACTCGTCGTTCGAACATGCTCAACCTCAAATCTCCATCTGGAGGTCGTCAAGGATTCCAACCGTATCAGGATTTTAGCTTACAAATTCCTAAAATTTGAATTGATTCTGAAAATATTCTGAATCATTTCAAGTTTCAATCTTGAATCGGAAGTCGTGGAAGAAACTCTTAGAATGTCAGGTTTCAAGATGGTTACTCCTGAAGAATTTTGAACCGATTCGAAAAACATAAAATTCTGAATAAAATGAATATCAAATCTAGAACCGGGAGTATTAAAAAATGGTCAGTACGGTATAGCTGCGTTCTTCTACAAGTTCTGTTCGAATCTCAGAATACATTGTTTTCGAAGAATTTTGAACCAGTTTCAGCGATATGAGAAAGATATGAATATGTGGTGGCTAATACCCAAGCAGCACAAAGTCAAAATTTACAAACTGACAAGATATATCCGACTTCCAAAATTTACACAGCGACCTATATATGAAACAGAGATGGGTTAGTTTTCCTTGTTCTGTACATACTAGAAAGCATGACAATAACAAATAAGTCAAAAATAAGTAAGGGAGAATCAAATTATTTCTTAGTCACTTATCTTACCACTTATCAAATCTTTCTTGAATCACTACAATCCACGACAAAATTAAAAATCTCAAAAGTACGAAACAGATTCTCGATAAACCTCCGCCAGCAATTGTTAAGTTTTTTTTTTTCCTTTCATATCATTTTTTGTTAAGTTGTGACAATTTCAGGAAACTATTTTACTTTCGAGTAAATCATGCTGCAGATTGGATTTTTATATCGCCATAAATCGTCTTATGGATAATAAAATAATAATGGGGTACGATTTATTGAAGGAGATACGCGTAGGTGTTTTAAATTGAACGGACGATTTAGGAATATCTCTTTCCGACATCAGGCTTATTACATGTATTGCAAATTAGTAGGTGGGACCTAAATGAATATGTCCATACCGACTTCGATATTTCGACATAAACTTTAATTATCTAATCTAACCTGGTATAAATTTATAGGCAGGAAAATTCTACCAATCCATATTTGGAAAATGGAAAACCGAGCGAACGAAACTTTCAAATTTCGAAATCCAAGATTCCGCTAATAAATCCCACTGCTCCGCCGTAATCGAAAAGCATCGAAGCGTGGACACGGCAAAAATTCGACCGGGTCTCCTTCAAATGCGCCCGTCTACTCGTCGTAATTTAATTCTCATTAATCCACGGCAATTTCCATGCGGGCACGTATCCAAACGGGTGGATTCCATCAAATTAATTTGATCAATTTGATTCCAAATCCATTAATTAATTGTGCAAATAATGACGGGCCTACGGCGCGGATATGTATGTTAATAATAACCTAAGTAGATTGATACCTAGGTGCGATTGAAACAACGCAAGGTCGTATGTGCACGTGTATCAAGTTTTCGATATCTATTTTGATGCAATGTGGAGCATAAGCCAGAAGAAATTAATTATAATGGGTAATATTTGCGAGCATACGATGTAATCAGAGAAATATTGGAAAGGCATCGATTCCGAAGCAAATTAAAATTAATGTCGAAGAATCTACTGAAGTCCTGATTGTTACCACTAATATATCTGGAAATAAAGACGAAAACGACGGGCGTCCATGAAATGTAAAATTTTGACATTGGTATGTCGTATCTCAGATAACATCGATCCAACAGGACAAAAAGCATTATATTTCCATATCTTCATGAAGGTGTAGTTTAAGGTACATTGCAGTGCTCGAACTTCACACTAATCAGATTTTGGTAACCACTGAAAAAATGCGATGTTTGTTTCCCATACAGCGTATCTGCTCAAAAGATCTCGCACTACTCCAACGGTATGAGAATGTTTTATGCAGGAACAGTGTCCTATTAACAGATTCAGTACCTTTCTCACTAGCTTCCTACTCTTTTGCAAAAATTTCCCCATATCGATCACTGAATGATCTTCTTCAATAAACACTATCTCAGTGCCGAGCAAGTTCATCATGTTTACCTGGTGATTTTTGAACGAGTTCCTTATTTCTGCCATAACTGTTTGGTAGGGAATCCCAGAAATAGTATCAAATTCTACAAACTTTATATTCCCCCACTTCTCTGCCAGGAAGTTCCCTATTTCATCACCCTTTTTGCTACGTTGTCCTAAAATTCGCAGAAGATTAAATCTAATGTTCTTTCAGAGACAGCAATGCATTTTCGGCTACTGTGACAGCTCTAGATCGAACTTGAGCGTCCTTAATGGCTCCTTGTGCCCTTACCTAAGTCGTAGCAGTCTCTTGGCACCTCTCTAACCGATTTTCAATCTATAAGCTACAAAGCTTCTCATGAGAGCGATTACCAACATACAGACCGATAAGATTTACAACTACCAGCCTGTCAAACAGCCAAATCTCCGAAAGAGCTACACTACAACGGACCAGCCCCTTACAACACGAACACTGATAGAAAAAGGAAATGAGTACCATCCTGATCTTTTCATAGACTTAGAAAAGGCTTTTGGTAGTGTTGAACTGTGGGTAATAGAAAACACAGTGAACAATGATAGGATAGATTTTCGTTATCAAAACTTTATACATAATAATGGGATATGTATATGGAAAAACCACAACTGAACGAAAATACCAACCTCATTAAAATAATATCAGAAGAGGCACTCGACAGGGAGATGTGATATTTCCGAAATTGTTCACACTGACGGAGGATGGGAGGATTGGAGGATGTTTTCAGAAAATTAAACTGGACAAATTATGGTATCAACATCAACGGAAAAAATTATCTGAGATATGCAGACGACGTGGTGCTCATTCTGACAAACTTCCAAGTCTTAGAGAGGATGATGAAAAACCTGCCCAAAGCTTATGGAAAAATACGTCTCAAAATTAACACTGGTAAAACGAAAACAATGTCGAATATTTTAGATCCAAGAAGAGTAACTGTACATGAACAGGAAATAGAAAACGTCAACGAATATATTTATCTTGGACAGATCCTGAAGGGTAACGGCGGGAAAATCAGACTTCAGAAATATATAGGACAGTTAGACTGGCATGGGCTGGTTTCGGAAGGTTAAAATATGGACTGAAAAATAAAAATCCCACAATGCTTGAAGACCAGGCTCTTTAACAAGCGGATACTCCCGATTCTGGCCTACAGCACACAGATCTGGACACTGATGGAGAATAATATGGACAAAATATCAAAAACACAAACAGCTAAGGAAAGATCGATGTTAGGTATTAGTCTGAGAAATAAAGAAACAAATTTATAGATAAGGAGCGCAACAAAGGCGAAAGATGTGAGGCAACACATTGCAAACCTGAAGTAGACCTTTGCAGACCACAGAAAGATCATATATGGAATAAGGAAATATATAAATGGAGACCATGGTTGAGGTAGCGAGAGAGAAAAGGAGGCCCAGGATGAAATATAGCAGCGACCTGAAAAAATAGGAGGAATACAATAGAAAAGAACAGCACAACACAAACGCAAATGGAAGAAGAACAAGCTGCAAATCTTACTTGCATCTCAACCAAAAATTGCATATCCAACAGACCTAGAAATTCCTGAATGGCTTTATATCCAGGCATCTAAACTTCTGCAACTTACTTAACTTGTTTACCACAATTTTGTTTCTGAACCAAACATGAAATTGCAAATGAATCAAGATATTAAACGTAACATAAGTAAGTCATATAGGTACATTTCTGCACATGACTGTGTAATGCACGTATGTACATAATATTGCGTTCCGAATAAATAACCATCATTGCTGCCACCCACATCTACCCACTACCAATTACTCTTGGTGCTAAAGCCATTAAATTATTTATTTGATGCGTTTAGACTATTTCAAGCGTGTAAAACGAAAATGTTGTGTCAAAACCGTATTCCAGTCTTTAAAAATATCAGTACAGTAAGCCTTCCTTTATCCAGTTTCTAAATCAATCTCGTCATTTTTTAACGGTTTTAGGTCGATCTGTAAATAAAAATTCGCATTCCATTCCATTACTAATAATCTCCATTTCTAAATTTACACCGGAAACACGTTTATACGGGGCGCAATGCACGGTTGACATCATTGTTTATTATTTTTAAATTAACAAATGTATCCCAAAATTCTTATCGATATTTGTACGGAGGATTCGTGTCTGTTTCTATTTCGGATTCGCAATTTAGGACGGCGCGACGTCAAATAAATCCCTTTTTATTGATACACAACTCTTTCTCTCGTCCTAATTGAAAAAATACACACGAAAATCTATTTATTATTTCGTTCGCCGGTACGAAAGCTCCCGATACGAACACTATCCTATACAGAGCCGGTATCCACAGAAATAGAACCGAATAGGAATTCGCGCTTAAACTCTTCCTCGCCGGGCTTATAAATAAAGGAATTGGCGATGTTCCTCCGAACACCTGCTCGCTATCGTCGGAATTTCGAAAAACGTATTAGTCAGAATCGGCCGTGTTCTGCTTTGGCCATTCTCACACCCGTCATTAAGGATTTATAATGGAGTCTATTACGTAGCGCGGAGTATCTACGTCAAAATTCTGTGTTTGTTTTTCTTTTACGTGGTCGGAGCGGCAGATGTTTTTTCGAGGTTTATTGTCTCGTCGAAGGTGTTAAAATTTCATTCTTAAATATCTCATTGCGGTGTATTTCGGATGTTAGTGGTTTCCAAAAATAAATCAGCTTGAGGAAATGACATTGAAATCTTAATAACGGAACAGATTAATCCAAAACAATGAATTTGAGTATAGTGGATGTGATTTCAATTTCTATAACCAAAAAGGAGCAAATTTTTGCCAATGTCATCGACCGCGAAAGCCTAAAAAGATATTGTTTTAAGTCTATGTTAGAACTATCACAAATGACACAAAACTGCAGCAAAAGAATGGATTTTAGGCAAAATAGAAGACTCCTCAGCAGAAACACATGAGATCTGTAAATTTTGCACTCTGCAGGTAACTTATCTCTCATATGAAATATCTGAATACTGACTTTCCACTGGTCTTTCGTTAATTACTTTTCCCAATTGATGAAAGGTACTGATTTGAGGGAGAAAACCCATGGAGTGTGGCATAGCTACATTTATCGCCTAAAGATTTAGTTTTCTTTCAACGATAAGAAATTTCGAACGACATAATTCTGATAGCAAGATCTTCCCTTCCTGGAAGAAACATCGATTGGAATTTCTAACCGCCCGATGCTATAGAAGGTATGAAAAAACTTGAAAAAGGGCAGTTGGTCAGTCAGTCAGGTCAGTCCAACAGAATAATCAATCGCCCAGTAAATAAGTAAGTTATGTTTGTAAAAGTATTTAAAGGTTTACATTAACCTGCATATTATTTGCCCGACCCTCCAACGAAGATTGAAGGAAATGCCAGATACAGATAAGGAAAATGAAAATTAGAAGTTGGAGCGCTATTTGAATATAACTTGCGTGAAACGCCCAGACGCCAAGGAGATTAAACAACGTTGCAGAAGGGATGTTGAGACAGTATCAGGCAGGTTTTATAAAGGGCAAATCAACAGTGGACCAAATCTTTACATCAAAAGAGCTACAAACAACCTGCTACGAACATGCAATACAAATATATACTCTATTCATAAACTTCAAACAGGCATACGATTTAATGAGCAGACGGAAAATGTACGAAGCTATGATCGAAATGGATACACCAAGGCAATTAATACGGTTGACAAGAATGGCCCTGGAAGGAACTTACAACGAAGTAATATGGAAGGGATTTTGATCAGAAAAGTTACTAGTAAAAGGGTGTCTTGGACAAGGCGTTCAGTTATCTTCGATACTTTTCAATGTAGTGCTAGAAAAAATAATAAGAAATAGTAAACTATAAATAAAACAAACTCTTCTTAGCAACGAATATCAGGCAGTAGCCTTCGGAGATGATCTAGCTATGATAGCAAAGTCGGAAAACGAGCTGAAAAAACTCGCGGGGTAACTGGAAATTAACTAGAAAAAAACAAAATACATGGTGATGGGAAAACCGAAAGTCTGATTATGAGAGTACAGGGAGAGAAAAGAATATAATTTCGAGAGGGTGAACCAGTTAATATACTTGGGGGTACTGATAGAAGGGAAAGGCCGCGAAGAACAGGAAATCATAGCTAAAATACTGAGATGAAATCAAAAATTTGATGGCCTGATGTCACTGATGAGCTCCAGAAAGGCAAGAGCCAGAATATATAAAGCTAAAGGATATTGAACAAAACGGAAGCAGATGGGACTTTTCGTACTAACAGCTATCTAGCGATGAAGGAAAACAGATGAGAGCTGGAAAAGAAGGACGAACGAGGAATTGAAAAGACTGTACAAGGAACCAAGTACAAAAAAATATATAACGATGCAAAGATTGGGATGGTTAGGCCACATGGAGAGAATGTCAAATAAACGAATCCCGATGCTGGTAACGAAGAGGAAATCAATTGGGAGAAAAAGAAGAGGGAGACCAAGAAAGAGATGGAGTGAAAGTGTAGAAGAAGACTTGAGAAAGATGGGAATAAGAGACGGAAAAACAAAGGCGAGAGACAGAAAAGTGCAGCGATTACCAGAAGGAAAATAAAATTGGAAAGTGGAGAACATTCCCCAGGGCCCTCGAGGCCTGTTGAGCGATTTCACTAAAACACACAGACGTAGCAATAGTAACGACGTACTTGTATAATTATACTTCTGCAATTTTTCTTTAAATACGATATAGTTAAAGCAAAATGACTACAACTGACTTCCGTAACTTTCATGATGCAATCCATACATTTTTCCATATAAGGCAAAGTGCTTTATTACCAAAAACATACTCTACTACGCGACGTATACTTAAAACTCCTGGCATACGACAACATAAAATCGCGATTGGCAGGTGATTGTCCGGGCTGCGGCATTAACCTCAAAAATTCAAGAACAATACACTCTAAAGGCGACCACGAAAAGTCTCCACTAAGCCATTTATTATTCCGCTAACCAACTTAATGAAAGCGCTTTCCTCTCCGGTTGCGCAATAAAACGCTCGTAAAAGAAGCACTATAGACGCCAAATACAAAATACGGCCGGTTATATCTAAGAAAAGCGCGGAGATAAAAAGACGAAGAGAGTGAAACGAGGAAAAATCTGAGATCTGGACGACTAAACCAGGTCCAAGTTCCTATTACCTTCCCGTGTTTATTAATAAGACGTCGCAGAATTTTGAGGGTAATTGAAAAGAGAACTCTCTAGTGATTCTACGACGGGTGAGTCGGTTTTGTAAAACCGCAGCGAAGAAACGTAAAAATACACTGATATCTGCTATAAATACGAACGTACAAATACGGCTCACTATAATCGTCGGCGTTTGCGGTGAGAACATGTGGCCCAGTGGAACACATCTCGTCAAGGTCGCGTCGGTTAAGTAACATTATTATTGCCTTCGTCACCTTCTCGAATACACAAGAGGCGATCAACGCGTTATTAAAAGCTGATCTGCTGCCGCTGTTACCGCCGTTGCCGACCTAGAAGAAGGAAAAAATGAACGTGCAACGCGGCGATACAATGACTTGTCCGGTCGAGTTATGTAACCGGCCTTTCGAGCGTTATTTTTCCAGTACGATGCGGGATTTCTAAATATTTACGTAGCAGGTAATTGAATCTAAGTCGCTCCGAGCTGAAGTATTACATGAATTTCCGAGTTGAACTGAAGTAACGCGAGTAAACGTTGTTCATGTAGGTGGAGACTATCACGCGAGATTGGAGTTTCTGAAGGCCAACGGATGAAAATTCAATGCACAAATTATTCGGTACAATCGCCAAATATAGGAAAATTGCAGTTGTTGGTTACGTTTCCTATAATTTGATTTGATTTGGTTACTGTCGAAACCACCCGACCGACACAAAACGGAAACACGAATCGTAATACCGTTTTCGTGCACCTCTTCGGATGATGGGACATCCTGCAATAAGCACGATCATAGCAACTACTACAAACAAAAAGTTGTCAATTACAATTTTTGAACGAAAGTGGGTATTTCATGAAGAGCAAACGACCAAAACAATCTCCTTCGTGACACTATCGGTTCTATTTGCTTATTATTTCCACTCCCATAAATGGGTTATATGAAAAGAATGACACACGACAAAACAGACAATACAATAGCATATAGGGTATCAGAATATAATAAGAAAAGGAGAAGAGCAAGGAGACGGTGGTTATATGGCAATGGAGGACGTGAAACACACAGAAAGCGAAAGATAGAAAACTGTGGAAAAGAAAACAAAGCCCTGGGCTTGAAAGTCTGCAAAAGGCTGTATACTAGGGTGGAGTGAAAAAGAATATCTTTGATTCCTGTGATGTAATAGTTAGAAAAAGTTGCCTTTAGGGTCACATATTATCCATGCCAATTTTTGTTTCAATCGCTTTATATTTGTTGAAGTTGACAATTTGCAACCATTTAAAAAATTTATATTAGTTTCATTATTTGCTTGCATAAGTGTATATATTACTAACAGCAGAAATTATACTAAGAGGTGTCATATAAACAATACTACTAAAAGTAAGCAAGGAGCTGCTTCGTAGGGCTGACGCGTGTAAATAATGGGTTCTTATGAATTTTATGAATTCTAGTGGACCCTTTGGATATAAATATTTCTTTAAAAATGCAATTTTACTATGTAGGGATATGTATAAACTAAAGGTTCTTTGCTATTAGGAAACAAAAGGTAATAAAACATATTTTAATATACCCCAAAATGGCCTTTTTCCCCTAAGATTTTACTTTTTAAAGGCACGGCGGACCCTCAAGGTATTTTTTTATGTTAAAATTGCAAAAACCATTTTTAAGACAACAAAGCCCAGCAACTTTTTATAACTATTAGAAATCTATAAAGAAAAATCTTTTGGCCATTTTCACTCCACGCTACTGTATACAGTTCCTGGTCAAATTTATGAGATTAGAAAGAATTTGACTAGCTCAGTGGCTGACAATGAGTAGTAAAGCATACACAACACAATGAGAAGGTCGGCGGTTTAAAACCCGCTCGCGATGGAGCGTAGCAGTTTAAGGTCCAAAAATGGATCGGTTACCTCAAATATGCTGCAAAAAAAAAAATAAGGAAAATGTCACTGGGAGAGCCAGGGGTACGGTATATGTATGTATACGGCTCGGTAGCTCCCAACTTTTACACCGAAAAGGTAGAAAGGGTAAAAGATAAAGGGAAGAAAAAAATTAAAGAATAATCGATGCGCTCTCTAAACTGTAAACTTGCTAAGTATTCAACATACAACAAAAATAAAGGATTTATATCTTCCTTAATATTATTTCCGATGTAATTCATTTTCTTGGTATAATAATAATAATATATAATGTCTTAACAATTATTAAATGTATATATATATATATATATTTCGTGACCTTTTTATACTTATCTTATATGATAGATCTCTACCACTAATAGGTCAATAAAACAAGGCTGGTTTGAACGATAGTTATATTTTCAGAACGTTTACAAACGTTTTCGGAATACCTTCGTAGATTCGGTTAGAAATCAAACAATTCCTAATAATTACGAATTAATCAGTTTAGATGTTGTTTCTTTATTTACTAATATTCCTGTGGATTTAGCACTAAAAATTTTAGATAAAAAATGGAATTCCATAAAAGATTTTACAGATCTTCCAAAGGAGGAATTCATTGCAGCTTCGAAACTTTGTTTAAATTCTACTTATTTTACATATCAAAATAAAATTTATAAACAAATTTTCGGTACTGCAATGGGTTCTCCATTATCAGCAGTTATCGCAAACCTGGTAATGGAGGACCTAGAGCAAACTTGTTTGGCAAAACTAAATTCTAGTGTAAGTTTTTACAGACGTTATGTGGATGACTGTTTTTGTTCCGTAAGAAAGGATAATATTGATGAGATATTAGATTCATTTAATAGTTATCATAATAGATTAAAATTTACATATGAGAGAGAATCTAATAACTCATTGAATTTCCTGAACGTGACAGTCATGCATAATAACGGCATTGTGAAAACAAATTGGCATATAAAGTCTACCAATACAGGAAGACATTTAAATTATTTTTCAGAAACATCAAAATTACATAAAATTAATGTAGTTACCGGTTTAGTTGATCAAGCGGTTAGATTAGCTAATCCTGAATTTAGGGAAAAGAATTTAAACAAAGTTAAAGAAATCTTAGATAAAAATAATTATCCAAATAGTTTTTATGAAAAAATAATAAAAATAGAATTAACAAATTATATAATAGAGGAATTAAAATTAATAACAATAAATGTTATAGCGCTATTCCTTATAAAAAGGTTTAAGCGAAAAATACAAAAAGAATTTAATAAAAACAACATAAACATTACTTTCATTCCAAATTATAGTAACAGATCTCTTTTTACTAATACTAAATCCAAAATAATTAAACAAAATCAGAGTAATGTAGTTTATAAAATAAACTGTAAAGACTGTGATGGTTGTTACATCGGTCAGACGAAACAATATTTAAAGAAAAGGTTGTATAGCCATAAGTATTCTTTAAATAATGATTTTGGTGCAATGACCGCTGTAACAAAACATTACAAAAGATCTTGGGCATTACTTTGATTTTGAAAACACAATTATATTAAAAACAGAGAATAATTATAAAAAAGACTAATATATGAAATGATAAATATACAGAAGGACACTAAAACTATTAATTTCAGGACCGATATTCAAAATTTAAGTAATGTATATAGCAATTTGTTAAAATGACATTTGCATTTCTTAAGAAGGAAACCTTTGGCTAGGTTTTTGAATTTGGTTTTCCCTAGTCCTTGAACAGAATTGTTAAGGTTTCGACAAAGATTTTTTGATATAAGGTTTTACTTAATTTGCATGTATGTTTACACATTAATTTAGTTTTTATAATTTATATATATATAAAAGTTGGTTACACATCCTCTATATCAAGAAATCCTAGTCACTAGTTATTTTGTTGATAGTCCCAAATAAAAAACAAAAGTTTGTTTATATATTTATCTAGTTATATTTTCACTGACGAAGGTATTCCGAAAAACGTTTGTAAACGTTCTGAAAATATAACTATCGTTCAAACCAGCCTTGTTTTATTGACCTATTAGTGGTAGAGATCTATCATATAAGTTAACAATTATTTGCAGTTATAACTTTGAATACCTTGACAATGGACTGGAACTTGAGGGCAGCGCTTCCAAACTGACCAAGAGCTCAAAGAACCCATCACAATTCACTTCAAATCATTACCAGCAACATTTTATGAAGAGGGTATTGCAAGGCTTGCTCAAAAATATGACAAATGCCTCAATCGTCAAGGTAATTATGTAGAGAAGTAACTTTTATTGTACATTACTTTTGGTAATAAAATCATTTCTTATGTTCACCCGTCTTTTCTTCACAACCTATCGGACGCTGAGAAAAAACAGCCCTCGTATATAATCAAAATCTATTTATCCCAAGGTGTTAGGTAATACATGTCAATTACACTAATTTCATGTTCGTATCTGTAGCAAATTTATCTTTCTGAGAAGTACATAAATATGCTCTATTTCTCCTTATCTCTCGCTATGTTCGCTGCAGCCACCCATGTTACTCCTCTTTTCCATAAAACTGCTGCCACTTCATCATTCTAGGTATTTCTTGGTCTACCCTTATCTGTCTTTTTCTATTCTCGCCTCCCAGATCCTTTTCACCTGTTTGCCTTCTCCCATTCTAATCATGTGCCCAAACCATCTTGACTGTTGTCTCTCAATAACACTTCCAATCCTTTTTCGCTTATCAGTTCAATCCTTATTATATCTGCTCTTGTTACACATTTTTAAGGTATTTCATATCAATCGCCTGAATTTTGCTTCTCATCGAATTAGTTAATGACCAACTTTCACTTCCATATAGCAACGTAGGTCGATAATAGCCTTATATACATCATCATCTAGGTTATTGTACTTATTGCCTTGTTTCCTAAGAATGCGCTGGGATTATACTAAAGTCTTGAGGTATTATTTATTCTATCGTTTATTTCACTTTCCGTTCCTTCGTCTCTGTTTATAAGTACTTCCAAGTATTTTACATCAATTTGCTCTATTTTCTGTTGGTTCGGTTCACTTCTATGTCCATATGTTTTTCCCCTTCAACTATCGAGATAATTTTTGTTTTCGTGGTATTTATTTGTATGTCTCTTTTCTTCAGTCCCTGTTCCCAAATAATTAGGTTTTCCTGCAGTTCCATTTCGTTATAGGTACACATCATCAAATCATCTGGAAAAGCGCATAGTGCTACTTGGATGGGCTTTAATTTATGATAACCAACGTGTATTTTATGATTTTTTCTTTTGTTGCTTGGATAATATCGTCCATCAATCATTTAATTTTAAATATGTGTGAACCGGAATTTCCAGATAAAAGGGCGATTAATAAGGTGTTCCAAATAATTTGGCCAGACACTGTAAATGAGCAAATAGATACTTCTATCTGGTATTAGTTGGTATCTTGGATATAGTTCGAGTCGAGATGCCTCAAGGATTGCGAGTATTCCAGTCAAGGAAATATTCTACAATCGACATCCTCCGTGCTCAGGAAAGCTGGCACATCTGCGTCTTGGAATGAACCGAAGCGAAATGGTTCTTGCTCTTATTACACTAATTACAGACTTTCCGAAGTCGTCGTCTTCAGCAGAAAAATAACGAACGGTAAAGACATCAATCGTGGACGAATGTGGACGAAAGTGGTTTCTTTGCAGGAAAGTCCTTTAAAACGTCGTTTACATTTTTTAAAAATTTTTCAAAAACGTCAAAGACGTCATTCGTGTATATGTCCTTCAAGAACAAAGTCCGGTTCAATCTTTCTGATGTCTTTTACTAAGGTGGCGAAATATTCATGAACGCTTCTTTATTCAATGGGTAAACCTTAAATCGTCCCCTTGTCTGCACACTATTCAACACGCTGGAGCACTCAATACAGCAATGTATGAATACAAAATTTTCACCATTTTAATATCGTTAGCGTTGCCCACTGCTAAGAACTTGTTAGTGGTTGTTTTCTTGCTATAAATATGGCCCCCAATGAAGGGACGCAGACATAACACTGATGCTAATTTTGTACACCTATGAACAGGTATCAATTCTATTGGGACTAATGCTAATGTTAGGACTAAGCCTAATACTAAGTTAGGATTGAGGAAAACTGACTGAACCAACCATTAGACTCATCATCCTGCACTTAAGGAAAGTAAGAACATGACGAGCATCAACCGTCAAATGTATCTGGGGGTTAATAGAGTTTCCGTCGTAAACTTTTCACTGAGAATTAGAAACTCTTTAATTCAAACATCTTCTTAGTGTACTATAACTTCTGTCTTTTCCTGAAACTTAGTTCTGAAGATCATCATTGGATGTAAACCTTATCGGCAAGCAAATAATTTATTTGTTAGGACATCAACAATCTACTAGAACAACATAATCTATCTAACGCCTAAATTAAATCCAAACAAGCCATCGTCTTCACGTCCATTGCAGTGACCAGTCGTGGTTATTTAAAGCGAATACCGATGACCTATCGAAAGCATTACATATTTCCATAATAATGCATCCGAATACTACCGCGCTTTGTATTTGTTTCCGATCGCGAACGCAGTAGGTACACCCGCATCAATTAAAATTCCACGATAATTATTTCAACTACTACGGTCCGATGAACGTACGCCTCTATCGATTCGCCCAACGGGCGGCGATATCACCGACGTTTTCAGCGTTGTCGGTGGATGCCCTTCGGGTCGTTCCAAAGGACATGGCTTATTGTCATTACTGGCGTTGTCGTTGCGCGGAATAGGTGGAAGTGGAACGCACCTGTTGTCATGCGAGTTTTAGTAATTTCGTGAGAATGGTGCCTGCATCCGGTTAATATCGATTTATCACGTTCTAATGCCGGAAATGTACGTATTGTGTACGCTCGAACGAATGTTTTTGTAGTGTGCCTTTATCTACGGGTGAAAAGGCCGATGCGTTAGCTTTCTAATTGTAAGACCATCTTTTGTCACACGAAACGATTATAGATGAAACTCCATAAAAGAATATCAATTGCGATTCTTATAAACGCATTAATATCATCATTTATATCTATCAGATCGGATCGTTCTTCCGAAAAAGTGTATATGTATGAAGCACGTCCGCAAAAGATCCATTAATCATAAAGATTTACTGTTCGTTTTTCCGACTGGACGTTCATTAAAATTTATGTTCAATTACTTAAGGTCGCGCTTCAAAATGATCTTCCACGCTTTTGTCTAGTTAGCGATCATTATCCGTGCCATAAATCAGGTAATGTTTGCTTGGTAAATACTCCCGACTTCGTCTTTGCAGAACTACCAAATAAAGAGCTACCAAACAATCGTAGGATTAATTCCCAAATAGATACATTGTTCCCAAACACATAAAGAACATAACTCATTCCTTCGGACATAAACTCCAAAGTAGTTTTGAGAAAAACAATTAGCAAACCTTAAAAAAGGAACTAATATTACCTATATTTGGGAGTATTAAATTATAAAGACCAATATGTTTTTGGTAGAATGAAAGAACCAGGGTGAAGCAGGTTCCAAATGAGTCACAAAATTGAGGAACAACTGTCCTTGGCCAAATAGAACTGCCGCTCCAAAAATTCGTATTTCAAAATGTTCGTTCTAAATTGCAGAGCAAGCGATTAGAAGACCATGATGCTTGCGAAAAAACTCACAGCTGGTAGTTCCTATCATCCTATCAACTACTCTTCTATTTAATTATAAAATTTCTTGGGATGATTTAAAAGTTAAATCTTCTAATTCATAACTAAGGACTGGTAAATGGGCGGTTAAACGTAACACGAAACTTCTGTGAACGCTGCAGATATCGCTTTCACCGCTTCCATGAGAGGGTTTTTCGCACTATCTGTTCCATCGTCCAAGTCTGTCATTCTCCCTCGCAGATCTGGCCTGCGACGCGACGGAACGTTTCCATCGCTCCACACTAACGTAAATATCTGATTTGTCGGATTTGATCTGTGAAGGGACAAATCGCTTAGTAAATGTGAGTTTTTCAGGATTTCGAGGGGAGTGAACTGAAGGACAGGTATTTTATACTCAGATGCAGTGTATGAATTGTAAGATGTAACAAAATATAACTATCTGAGAATAGAAATAACAAACACAAGCGAGGAAGGGAATTCAATGTTGAATCAATAGGGGAAATACATGCATAGCGAGCTTAATACATGTAATAAGGTCAAGGAATATTTCAAAGCATACGAAAAAAGAATTTAAAGAACAATAATAAGATCATCGGTTACATATGGATGCAAAACATAGAAAATGAATCAGAAAAATAGAGCTGGGTTAGGAATTTTTAAAAGAAAGTCCTGAGAAGAATATATGGTGGAAAAGAAGTGGAGGGCCTCTGAAAGACAAGGACAAATGAAGAACTGATGGATCTATACGCAGAACCGTCCATAACAGGTATGGCGAGAGCTCAGAGAGTGAGATGGCTGGGGCATGTGGTGAGGATGGGGGAGGAGAGGGTACCGAAGCAGATGTTGACGAAGGGAGTATCGGGAGAGGAAGAC
Organism: Chrysina gloriosa; assembly: GCA_038088585.1. Classification (NCBI taxonomy): domain Eukaryota; kingdom Metazoa; phylum Arthropoda; class Insecta; order Coleoptera; family Scarabaeidae; genus Chrysina; species Chrysina gloriosa. Next base: position 18,145,828 of record CM076093.1, on the reverse strand, counting down.
CGTGAATTAGATAGTTGCAGGCGCTGGAGAGGGACTTAAGGGAGATTGGGATAAGTGATTGGCGAAAGACAACAATGGAAAAACAAAAATGGAAAGGAATTTGTAACTAATACCCTCCTTCTTGGCTCGCAAGTTCAGAATATATGCATGAAATCCAGAGAAGGACTTTTGTGATCTGTTTATGCGCCAGTCTTGATCTGTTGTCATACACTAACGTAAGGATAAACCATCGGAATTGGTCCGTGGCAGAAGAGATTGTTCGAGAATTGTTATGATGTGTGCCCAGCTAACGAATACAAAGCATCGGTGTACAAACTTTGATGTTATGTTTATCCGCCTATCATCTGTCCTTATACATAATTAAACTTACAATTCGAAACATAACAGGTTTCTATCGTGCCAAATTACAATAAAGATATCAATTGGGAGCTAAACAGATCATCAAAGCTGCCCCTTTTCGTGAAAATTGTAGCCACTAGCATTGCGAATCACAGACCACATTTCTAAAAGTGTCAAAATAGGAATACCTGTGGCTTAGAACTTTGATGAATTAACTCTTACGTTTACCATACTAAGTATTTGGAACTGCCAAATACACATTTTGACCACAAAGCGGCCATCTTCAGTGGAAAAACATAAGGAGAAAATTGGTTAAAAATGCTTCTTTTGGTACAGTATAAGACAGTAAAGACTCTTCAATTTTGTGTAATATTTTTGTGCATCACAGCTTTTTCCACTATCTTTCTTCACGCTTTTTTATGGTTTACTACTGTATTATGCATCCTCCTACCCTTTCATGGTTGGTACTAATGGTATAACCTAGGTTCGAGCTTCGCTTGTTCATCAATGTTTGAACTCAACATTGCGCTATCTACACTATCAACTAAGTTTCAATATTCCCAAAGAAACTGGCAGTGTAAACGGCGAAATTTGATATCAAACAGTGCCAAATGGCGAGAACCGAAAAAGTGCTTGCTTTTTCACATCGTGTTCAACTTCGTCTTCCCCACTTGGATTTGGAGACGCCCTTGATTCTATCCTGTCAATAATCTTGTAATTCCATCTGTTTTTCTTCTGCATATTATTATTAAAAATGTAGTGTAAGGATTGATGAGGCAACAATTTAACGATTTGATGAAGTGGAAAAAAATCACTGATCTGCTTGTATGTTTTGTTAAAATTGCGAAAAGAACAGATACAAACAGAAATTATTTATGGGAAACAAAGAAAAGTATGTAATGAATGGCATGTTTCATAGCAAAGGGACGTACATCGATATAAGACCACAGGTCCGGTAAAACTGTATTGAAGTGTCTGGATCCTGAACAAACGTGAGGTGAACACAATAGCTGTATAAAAGAGGAAGCTCCTTCCAAAAATGTATGGAGGCAAACGCGTTGATGGCAAGTGGGAAAGGCGAACAAATCAGAAATTGCGTGAACTGTATTAGGAATCAAGCTTAATCGGAATCGTAAAAACGCAAAGGATAAGATGAATTAGCCAAATGACGAAACAGGTCTGGGAGAGAATCCCCAAGCAAATAGAAACGAATGACTTTGTAGGGAATCGAACGAAAGGGGAGGGGGTGAGTACTAAATGGAAGGATCAAAAGAACTAGGCGTTAGAAGCTGGAAGAGTAAGGTGGTAGACCGAAAAGAGTGGAGAATATTCACGCACCAACCGGTGGGTCTCCTGGGCCTCTAGTGCTTGTATATATACGTAGAGGGCAACTTATGCGTCAAATTTATTTATAAGATTGTATAAAGTAGAGGTAAGTAAACGAGTGTAAAAGAAGAAAAGTGTACCTTAACAGAATTGTCGAAACATAATTGAAGAACGTAACGGTCGTCGATCTCGGCGTTAGATATAGGGAGCACAAGCCGGCCGTAAAAGTAAACAAAACACGTCCTATCAAAATATTCACTTCATCTTGCTTAATATATGGCCTGAACTTTATAGTATTTACATTTCTTTCTCTAACACATATTATGTATTGCTGCATGATAAAACAAACACGATCCACTTGACCTTATTTTTGATATGTTCCGAATTTTACTGGCGTTTTACTTTCTACGTCTTAGTTTACATACTGTCAGACGTTCTCCGTATGTTCCTTGTGAAACTTGCGACACTGTAAAACCTAATTTCGGCTTTTCCTGAGATAGTAAGGACATATCTTAAAATGTTTGTTTTATTTTTATTGAAATTTCTTTTGTTTTAATCTTATGCACGGCTTGTGAAAAGTCGTATGTTTCCATACCGTATTAATTTTGATCTCATTAAAATTTCTCCTGTCAAATGGTCAAAAAGTTATTGACTTCATGATTAGCCTCCTTCTTCTTCGCCATTTTCAATTATTCTTGATCTTCTTTGCCTTTTAACATATATACTTGTAGACTCACTGGTGCATCGTAAATTCGTGGATTTTGTCCTTTTGCTCCATTACACCACATTTCCACTGGCCTTACTTGCATTTATCTCCAATCCCCTTTCATTGGATTATGCAGAATCATCTGCGCTAACTAAATTAATCAACGTTCATCCTCGATAAGAGATAAATTCTACTAATCTACTACTACTAATCTACTCCAATTAACAATCGATAAAAGCGCTCGAGAAATTCTTTCCGTATGCGAATGCCGATCGAATTAATCCGGTGAACGTACCACACAAGAAGGAATAAAATCAATTTCCTGGCATCTTATCGTTATTGTCCGTCTTCGCGTAGCTAATTACGACCATTAGAGGCCTCGTTTATCTCGTTGGATAAGAGCACGTTAATGAATGAAGTAAACGAAAAGAACGCGGTTCGTAGTAAGCAAAGTAGATCTAATTGGCAGTTAAAATGTCAATGCCGTAAATCAAGAATGTTTTAAGAGAATAAAAGCACCTGTCCGCAGTTGAAATTACGGACATTCTTCGGTGTAAAGATGCATCGCGCACCTTGCCTTCGATAATTTCCGAAATTCGGAAAGGATGTGCGGGGACTTCGAATGAAAGGCTTCGAAAATTGTGATTTTTTCTTCCTATACGGTTGTAAAATCGCGTAATTAATGGAAAAGCGCCGTTACGTCACATCGTGGTTTATTAAACTGTATTCGTGCGAATCCGATCCGACCGATATCGCTTGCTCGGATATCTTTTCGTTCTACTTGGAACTACTTCGAAAGTGTTGAAAGCAAACGTAAATACATTCCGGTGCGTGGTTTACACAGCATGGACGGATGTTTATTATTCTAATACGCAAACTTTACGAATCTGGCGAAATCATATCCTACGTATGTATGTATGCGTACAACGTATTATGCAAAAATGTATTGCACCATTTCTTATTCGAAATCATCTAGAAATTCCTGACGCATGTAACTTATTCTGGTCACTGTATTGTCGATTTTAAAGTTAATCCCTCTATGTAAGGGTCATCAATATGTATAAAATTTCCATATATATTTTACATTTACATCGTTTTTTATATAAAAGTCGGTGATTGTATCATTTTAACTGTTTTCCTTTCGCTGGTCGGTTGCGCAGTCACAAAATGTAACCGTAGAAAATTTTGTCGATTTCCGTAGATAGGAAGCATCTGTTGGAGGGATCTAATAACAACCTGTCGTCTCACCTGGTCCGTTGCAGCTGCATTTCAGGCGAGCACATGCTACGAACCGCCCTTGCGACGAATGTTAGAAACGCAGCGAGTTGCTGACGTATGTCACTGCCCTTGTATAAAGAAATGCCCTTCTGTTCATCTAAGTTCCTTCTTTTACAGGAAGAATGAAATTTATTCATAAAATAAGTTGGATGTTGATAGTTTTTAATGCAAATGATCTTTCCCGATGAAATCCTTTGATAGAATAATATGCTAGATGCATATATTTTGTCTGTTATTACCGCCAATTTCTGGTATACGTTTAAGAGTGGTTTAAATCATCTTATGCATGTCGACGTTACAATTTTTAGAAAGTTTTATTACAAAATATTATTAACCGCTACTACTATTTTTGAATTCCCCTCGATTTCGAGGATATTTTCAACCTTTCCCTGGAAGCAAGACATAAATCAAGCAATAAAATGTAGTTCTAATTCTACATATATTTTTCTTAAGTGGTTTTCGCTAGGTGTATACCTCGTTTCCCTAGATCGGAGGTGAAATTATTTCGCAATACGATATAAAATTTATTTTAAACGCTGATCTTACACGTCCTAAATTCGAAAATCCCAAGATAAATTCCTTAAATTCGAGTCGTGTACAATTTATTAATAACATTTTTATGTCGATCATATATCAGTCAACTTCCGACATACTCCATTTCATATCGAAACCTGACGTACATAGATGATCCCGAGAAAAAATAAACTTAATAACGTCAAGGTAATAACGTTTAACCGCGCCATCGCAAATCTATACATTCGTCCCATCGCCTGGTAACGACGGTGGCGTCAAAGGAATTCGAAACGCGACCGAAATTTCGATAAATCAACCTTAAATTAGCCGGCGCTCAATTAACCCGAGAAGGGACCGTGAGGGAGCGTGGAGCACCGATTTACTCGCGTCCGGAATCGTTTTGGCAAGCGCACCTCCGCAAAATATTTATTTACTTTTCTCATTTAGAAAGATGAAAGTCGATCCCACGAAATGAGCCGCGCCCCGCTGACTTCAAACGAGGATTCGTGATTAATGTAAGGAAAAGTAGGGACATTAGAAGACGTTACCGTATCGGAAGATGCGCTAGCAATTTTCGACGAGAGAGCTCGCCAGGGCTCGCGTCATCGCGTGGATTTTAAAAATAAAAGAAAATCGTTTGACACGAATATGAGTGATGAGTGACGAGTCTTGTTTAATTTGGAATTTTCGGCTTAGGTGTGTGCGTCTTATTTTAGAACGCACAAGAACGTAGTTTTCGTGTTGATCCAAAAAGTAATTGCATATTTGTGGGTAAATAGAAAGAAACGCGTTGTCCACAAAAAAGAATGATCCTAATTACATCGAATCATATTTTCTGGGATTTTGATGGGAAACAGTATTACTTTTATATACGAGGCTTTATATACGAAGCTGAAATTATTGACAAAAAACACGGTTAATATTTTCGAGGATTTTATTCTAAATATGCTCAAAGTAATTCCCTTCAGCAATGATACACTTGACCATTCTTTCTTTCCACCGTTTAAGAGCTCCCAACCAATGTTCTTTTGGAATACCTCAAAAATAAGCGTGAACTGCGGTATCAATCTTTTCTTCAGACTAAAACCTTCTACCCCGCAAATTTCTTTTAATGCCAAAAAATAGCCAAAAGTCCGAAATTGCTAAATCAGGTTAGCATGGCGGATGTTCCATTACTTTTATATTATTTTCAGTTAAAAATTGGAGAATTGAAACTGCCGTATGGAACGATGCATTGTCATGGTATAGCATAATTCTGTTGTTTGTAAATATATTTAACACTTCAAGCAAACATTTTTCAGTGTCCCACTTAGCTGTCTTTTATCCATCTAGCTTTTAATTTTTTTAAATGCAGGTGATCGTGTATGATTCTTTTAACAGCTGAGGACTCTATCTTGAGTTGATGCTCTGGCTTTTAATGCGAGCACGCATTTGATCAGCAATAAGCAAACGCGGCACCCATCTCACAGATAGCTTTTACATATTTAAACGTTTATGCAAAATATTGCACACGAGTGCGGTATTAGCTATTTCAATCGACGATCGCTAAATACAAGGGTATGGATTTTATTAACCATTTCTGGAGTAGTTGCAGTAAATGACGTGCTCATAGGGCCACTTTTAAAAGCTGAAAACTACTTACAAATCATTCCATAAGATAGAGCATATTCACGATAATATTTATGTAACTTTTCCACGTAAAAATAAGGTTTAATTAACAGCTGTTTTCTTTAAATGAATATAAAACATGATCTGTTTCTCAGATTAGTGTGAGAGTTGAACAGTAGACATCAGAAACATGACCAAGACCAACACCGTAATCACCGCTGCAAAAGTGTTGCTAAGTTTTGAAAAGTCACTCTTCCGTCAAACCGCCCAAAGTTCTTCAAGCGAATTCTTTTAGGTTACAAGAAAGCGACATTTGGCGGAAGACAGATCCAATCTAAAGGATTTTGCAGGAAGTTTCGGGCAAGAAAAGATCTTTGTCGACCATTTACAGAAGCAATTATTGCTTCATTTTAATCTGCTTAATACTGTGCAAACCATTAACCGAGGCACTCAATAGAGATGCCCTGTGGACTGACCACGCATGGTATAGTAGGAGACGTATCCTGATTTGCACATAATTTAAACAGCTAGAAATTCCGAAACGTTCTAAATATAACCCTAATACCAGAAGGCTACGCGCAGGAGGGAAGTACTACTTGCGTGGATTTTTTGCCACCGCAAATAGTCGGGAGTATCCCAATAGAGTTAAGTGGCATATTGGTGTATAACATTCCTTAAACTTCCTAAATTCCTAAACCTATGCTCATCTTTCATTCCGCCCCGTTTTATTACTACACACGCACTGTATATAAACAACAGCACGCGAACAAGATTTACCTAATCCATCATCGTACTCCGTAGACGGAAACAGAGACGGATGGTGGTCGGATCCGAAGCAGCAAGAAAGTGAAGTGAGCAATGAACAGTGAAACGGGAACCGTAACAGATGTTTCACCCATCAAGTTCTCGTCGGAGATCCGCACGGCCTCTATTAAAGGCAATAATAAGCTTATGCCGTCACGGAATGAATGAGCATCGACGGCAAGCGCGGAAAAACTAGGGAAAACGAAACGGACACAGCAGTGCAACAGAGAGAAAGGGAGACAGAGGCGAAATAGAAAAAAGGAAACGTTAAAAACTCGAGATGGAGCCTCGCGCGAAGAAATAACCTTAATGCCTGCTGGAATGTTGCACTGAATGTTTTCACATGGATTATAATGAATTTTAAAGAGATCCGAAGCGAGGAGCGCGTTCAGAAGGAATGCGCAAAAAAGAACGGAAGATTAAGCTGCTTCTTTTACTGATGCTGCTGCTACTACCGTCGCTATCGTCTTTGTCATTATCAATTCCGTAGTAGTAGTGCTGTTGCGTCGGTTTTGACAATGTTTTTTCCTCCGAGAGTTGTTTGCTTAATTTAGCGCAGCTGTTCCGGTAATGGCTTTGAGCATTAAATGACTACGCCACATGGAAAATGTTTCCGCTAAATGTATTTTGTGTAGGAATGAAATATTATATAAATATGTAAATAGGTACGTGTAATGTTCATGGGAGGTTGTCAACCGTTGTAAAATAGTTCAGTTTGCATGTGCATAAATACGACAAAAAAATAAGATCCGTTGAAACTGGAATCGATTCTGACCTGCTACTAATTAGATTTGTCTCGGCGGGAAATTCCTTGTTAATCGTGAGGTTCAATAGTCCCTAAAACGTGCTCATATCTTTTGAAGACGAGGTGGTATAGAAAATCTGATGGTATTTTTGGATTCAGCGCACCAAAATTAGTTAAGAACAGTTGAAAGAAGTTCGACAGCAAAATATGGGTTGACCAGTGTAATATGTTGACTTGCAGAATTGGTAGAATGGACTACACCAACGCAACGGCTCCGATCCTATAAATTTATCGGAGGATCTACTAATCCCTTATTGCAAAAGCAAAGCTTCCAATGATAACCTACTGATAGTTCCGAGTTCATTAGAAAATCTACGACCAAATCAACTTGATCTCCTTACAAAATTGCTACCATTTCATTAATCATTGCTTGCAAATTAAACGCGTCAAAATTTTCATTTAGTCGGACTAAATTCCACTAAAAAGTCAATATTCGTATCTGATTAATTACGTTGAAAAAATCTTCTCTCAAAATTTCAATATCCATCATCGACCGGAACGCACATTGTCACAGCTGCTAACCAAATTCCATAGAACCTCGTCGACCGTCGCCATTGTCCCCGTTAATTACCAATTTAATTATCGGATATCGAGCTGTCGAAAACTAGCCTGCCGTAAAAGTCCTCACGTTCCGTTTATATGGACGCCAATAGTCGCGCCAGCCGGGCGTAATCCGGACGCACATACGCGGCCGCCAGCTTGCATGGGTAGCACATCATTAACGAGAACGTCGTCTCCCAATTGAAATCGTTTCGACTCTTCAAATTTCGCGAGAGATCGAATTGGGCGCGCCCCTCCCGAACTTCTATTTCGTTCCAAATCGCACAGAGACAATGGCATCGTCGGTGGACCCCTCGCTAATTGATTGATTTAATTGGCACATTAAATTGACGGAGCGATACGCTCGTATATGAAGAGGATCTGTCCGATACAGGCACCACACTTACTCAGAAGTGGTTTCCTGGTATAGAGTCGTAGATTAACGCCTAATAAATGTTATGAGTATGATAACTGACAGGTTAGGTGTGAGAGCTTCTGATTGGTAAAGTATCATATCGTACATGAATCACTGTTATTTCATGTTCAGGTGTGGTACTTTACTTTCTTATATTATTTTGAGATGGATAACTTACAAGCCCCATTTCAATTCAATTGGCCCACTTAATGATATCTTTTATTTTTAGCACTACCATGACAATGAGCAGAAGAAAAATTCGTTTAGTTACTATCACTAAACTCGGAAATTGAAGATTTATTACAACTAGGATCCCCCGGTGGTCGAAATTCGACAGAAAACAACGTAATTGATTATATTTTTGTTATAATCGATTTTCTTAATAACAATAATTGATTTTTAATATACAGCGCCATCTGTGCGACAGCAACATCCCACACAACTAAACAATATGGAGACACAGTCTGAGACTCCGTATGCTTTGTTGGTGTGCGTTCTACACAGCGACAACAATGAACGATTGTTGAGCGCCGACACACCGTCGATCAAAATTTTAGGGTAGAAAGGGAGGAAACTGGGCAAGGGAGGGTCAGATCAAAAAACTAATGACGCCAATCGAAAGAGCGCCCAAAAATTACCCTTAGAATCGTTCGAAAGGTAATCTTAATGGTTCAAAAAAAAACATTTCCGACGCCCATACATTTTCACCTTCTCACTCTAACGACTTTCACCTGCGTTTCACTGCACGTGCCGCGATAAAAACATACATTCGACAAATCTGCATTGTAATACGAAAACAACGATATATGTATCATCGCAATACGTAGAGGGAATACTCTAAAATAGGTACGAGAAGACGACTCACTGCGTATTAATATATATATTATCGCGATATAGCGTAAGAAATATAGTTAGACGATGCAAAACTACCGGATCAGTCGTCGCAAAGCAACGATATGTAAGAAGAAGTAAAATTACAATTACCGATAAAAAAGCATTAAAATTTTTGAGAAAAATCAGCGTATTACTTACTTTCAGTTAAGTGCTTTGTTGAGTGATACTGTTGAAAGGCGAATTTCGAGATCTACGTGTCGTAGAGAGGCTCATAATCTAAGGTTCGGTACTTACAAGGTAGATGTTCTAATTTCAAAAACATAAAGTGTTTCATTAGGCTGAAGAAAGTCACTTTTCACGCCATGGCAGAAGAAACAGGTTCAGCTTAGCAAAGGAATATAGGAATTGGCAACTTCACCAATGGCATCCAATAAAATGAACCGATGAGGTCCGATTTGACGGATGTGTTTGAGACAGTAGAAGCCGAGTTATTAGCAAAGAACATGAGGCGTTCCAGCCTAATTGTCTCAAAAGAAAGGTAAAATTCATCGTTTATGATCTGGAGCAGCATGTCGTCAATAAGGATAGGAAAACTTCATGTCATAGCAGGAACTGTGGATATAAATAAATATTCAGGCTTTTTAAAAGAACTGCTTTTACTGGTCATGGCCTGTGACATCAAGGTAAGATTTTATGTTCCAAGAGACACAACACCCCAAAGGAATCCCTAAAATGGATGGAAGACAATAATATACCGCTCATGGAATTATTTTCTAATAGCTCCGAAACTTTGTGGAGATGAAAAAGGTAGAAACAGAAACTTCAAAAAATATGGGATTCGTTTACACCAGAATTTTGCCAAGACTTGGTTAATACCTTGTCCCGTAGAATTTTGAATGGGATAAAAATAAAGGCGGTGTTACTGGGTGGTAAACATTAAAAGAGTTTTTATGCTTGGTCTTATTTCTTCTATTTCTTTTCATTTTGTGTTGATGTTATTATTTAAGGTTAAAAATGTTAAATAAATCAAATTATTTTAAGTTCACGTAGTATTACTTGTATTTTTGCTTCCTAATTACCGATTTCTGGAAAATCTCTGAAATAGGAAGGCACTTTTATACTGACTTCACATTAAGAATGCAGTAGATGGCCCTCTAAACTCAGGCATAATCAAAATAGGACCAAGACCTTCTCGGATAAGTAAAGTTATGTTGAAGAGACAACTATCTGACGCACTTTGTGTTATTCGGGTGTTATTAGCAGGATTGAAGAATGTTATAGACCTATCTATTCCCACACTGCATTCTGAACGTAAACGAAGTATACTTGCCAAAGTACTGCTATGTGTAATAAGGATGAACGGCAATTTACTCAAGTTCGTTCTTAAGGTTTTCTTGATTAGAAGGCGAGAAGAATTAGAAATTCTAAATGTCAAAGAATAGAGCATAAATACCAAAAGGTAAAAGTAGGATGAGGACATAATGAAACTAATACTGAAATAGCCAGTGAGTGTTGGTGCAATGACCACACTCTTTAGAAGAAAAAGCGCTAAAATGTACATAAAAACACTACCAAGCAAGTTAAGCAATGCAGCCAAACAATATATTTAGGCCACATGAGAAAAGTGTCGGACCAACCATTTGAAGGAAGTTAAGAAGAACTTGAAAATTTATAGTAACCTTAAAGTTTTAGCAAAGACTTAATTATGCAGGAATTGAATACATCCCGAACAGCTTTGTAAAAGCAACAAACGTATAGAACACTGAAAACCATACTGGGCAGTCCCATATAGAAATACTTCATGGGAAAAGCACCAAGAATAACGTAAACTTAAAGGCAGCAACTCCATTAAGGACATTTTCTTCCATTACTTTCTTAGAAATATCTCTGCAAGAAGTTATTTCCACGGAAAATTAGGAATGCGATGAAATCATCTTATCTTTGGAGTAAAGTATCGCACAGATGGAATTCTTGCAATTGGAAGAGGTCTAGGACTTTCTTATTTGAATTGTAGTGACGATGAAACCACGTTCTTGATGAGAACGCGAAACATAAAAATCAAATAAAATCAAGAAACAACAACAGGTCAACGCCATATATTTCGATTTATCATGAAATATATGCAAAATCTAATCACAACAATTGATAGCAAAAAACAAAAATGCAAGAAAATTAACAAAATCACTATCAACACAAATCTGTCTCCTCGCATTACACATGTTTGGGATCATCCCTAAACCTTGTAATAATTCAAACACAATAACGCCAGATTTAATATACCTAACCCCCGCCGTCCTACACAAAACACCTTTATCACCTTCCTCCACAGCATTATTCGCCCCGAATGTTGGAACTCTCACGTCTTGATGTTTATCGGAAGCATCGCGGGGCGTTTTTGTCGCGATCCCATTGCTCCCGGTTTCGTCGCTACGCCGCCATCCATCATTATTAATTCTTCGACGATGACAGCGCCCGTATTTTCGGTATTCTGTCGCGAAGATAATTCCCCCGTCGTCGTCGTAATGAAATCAAATGGCGTTTTGTTTAGAACGAGATGCGACGATAAGCTCGTTCAAAAGGACTTATTAGATTTTGAGACGCGGAAGGCTGCTGGCTAGGCAAAAGGTGCGTGAAAAGAACACAAAAAGTTGTTTCGGCGTGATAATTTTCAAGCCGTTTTTTATATAAAAAAAGGTTGGCAAAGACTGGTTTATAGAGGATTTAATTCGATAATGTGGAGCGGTAGGAAAGAGAAATAAAATTTCAGAATAGAAGACTCTAGGAGATAAAATTATGCATCTGTTCTTTTTAACTAAATTTTGTCAAATTCGAGATAACACGAGGGTAGCATAAAGGATTTTCCAATAAGTACTTTCTTTTTAAATTGTAAATAAAACACATTTTGGATGAAAGCTCGGAATATTTTTAATTGAAATAGAGTGTATAATTTATGAACGAATTTCCACCACAAATACGTTGGCAGACATCAAAAGAATGACAAAATTATCAATTACATTTATGCATAATTGTGGCTCAATCTCACGAATTATGGTTTCGATGTTGGCTTTGAACTTTGCAATTTTTGTTGGATTATGCTTATAGACTTCACCTTCACCACGTAGCCCCAAGAGAAACAATCTAACGGTGTTAGATCGCATGATCTTGGTGACCAATTGACATCACGTCTACGCGACATCCATCAAAATGTGGTTTCCAATTAATCGATTATTTCTTGACCTGTGTTGGAAGTTGAAAGCACAAGTCATCGATAACCATACCATCCAAAATAGGCGATAAAACATTGCTGATTATATCTTTATAGCGTACTCCATTCGCTGCAATGTCACCGCCAGCCTCATTTTCAAGAAGATGCGGTCCAAGCCCAAAAAGCACGCCAAACAGTGACACGAGATGAATGTAATGGTTGGTCAACAACTACTCCTGGCTTTTCAAAAGCCCAGATGCGACAATTGTGTTTGTCAACGTAGCCATTCAAATTGAAATAAGCTTTGTCAGAAAAATGATTTAGTCATAAAATCCAGAACCTCGTTCAATGATGAAATCAGCAAATTGTCGATGTTGATCATGATCTGGTGGCTTCAATCCTTTCACTAACTTGTCAGTGCAGTGCAGTCAAGCCCAATTGTTGATAACGTCGTGGAATTAATGAATTTGGATCCTCCTCAACACTATCGGTCACAGCAGCAATATCTTCTTCCAAAGGACCGGTGCAACTACGTTCTTGTATGGTTACGTTATGTATTGATCAAGTTGACTCAAACTTTTCCCCTAAAATCCTTAATTGCAGGCTCTGATGGACAATTATAACCACCGAAAATATCCACGATTTTGCGTGATTTTTACAGATCAACCATTTTTATAGTGGATTTGAATAATTTTTATGCGATTTTCGACCGAAATTGTAGATCTTCTACCCTAAATATAATTCAGTCAGGCACAAGTAACGAATACAACGTAACTTGCAAACTTCAGGAGTAACAACGTGTTAGACTCTCGTGAAGGTCAAGGTGTAAAGAACTAAATTTTGATTGCTACAGCAGCAATAAACGAGATTATCAAAATGTAGGTCTTTTCACCTTGACCTTCCCGAGAATCTAACACGTTGGTACTCCTCAAGTTTCCTAAATATAATCACAAACTGAGTGACGTACCTCCATGACGTACCAAATACCAACCTATCGAGAAATAGGTCTTATTGAAAGAGTTATCGAATTTAAGCACTACATGCAAATGCATCCGACTAACAAAGGAATTCTTTTCCAGCACGCATATTGCACCCTATGGATACGGGAATGTTTATAGTTATAACAAGTTTTAACTTATTTTCTTCTTCTTCTTCTTCTTCTTCTTAATCTTTTTACCCTTTCTACCTTTCGGTGTAGGGGTTCGGAGCCACCGAGCCGTATATGTACACGCATATACCGTACCGCTCCTGGCCCACCCAGTGGCATTTCCTTCATTTTCGCAGCTTATTAGAGGTCCAGATCCCTTTTTAGGATTTTAAACTGCTACGCTCTGCCGCTACCGGGTCTCGAACGCCGGCCCTTCGCACTGTGAAGCGCGAGTTTTACCACTCAGCCACTGAGGGGTTTAACTTATTTTAATCTGATTAAATTAAGTATGAACAGATTTATAGCAACTCCTGCGGTGAGAACTTGATGAAGGATAAACACTGTGCAACTACAGCCCGCAGCAATTAAATGTCCTTTAAATTACCGTATGCTTATCGCACTCTTATCTCACATGGTAAACATAATTATAATTAGCTGCTCATTACTCAGATTAAAATAAGTTGGAACCAGATATATCTTTAAAGTAAAAAGGAAACAAGTTGGAAAGGTTCGCGGTTCCAAACAATAAGTTATTCACCTTTAAACTTTTGGAACTATTGAAGGTCACCTCCACAATCAACGAGAGGTACAGAAAATTTCTTAGGACGTAATGCGACCCTTTTTGCAGTACTAGCCACTATAGTATAATGAATAGAGAACACAGCTTTTCCATGCAGTTCAGCATCTAACACCGTATAAAAATCATAGGGTACCCTCCGATTCCAGTTAACAACAAAATGAGATTACGTTCATCCCTTAACCGTGAATGACATTCCCCGAAATAGATGAAGACGAGCGCAAGATTACTAAGAAACATTTCTCCCGTCCCCGTTTCGTCTCCCGCTTCTCATTTCAAAATTAATTTAACAGCACTTAATTTCGATTTAATTCCTGCTGATACAGGAATACCGCGGCGGAAGAGCACCTTTGACTCGGAGATTTCGTGTAACGATCAAGCTCCCCCTCCCCACCCATGCCTTCGCAAAAATGCAAACTTTGATAAATCTCCTAGTCCTCAAACGGGGGAAAAATGAATAATGTCGGAATGAAAAGGCGACCTAGAAAGGAATCGTTCATCATTCGTCGGAGCCGACCCGGAGCGCTCTGCTAGCGTTCTCCAACGCTTGATTTACACTAACAAAAGGTTACTCCGGGCGCAACAGAAAATACGGCCGGATGAATTAAGCTGAAACGCTCGCGTCAGCTCGATTTCCTTTTAGTTTCTGGCCTACGTGCATATGCAGATCCTAATTGAAATTACGGCGCTAGCGGCGATGGTTTGTTTGATTTAATTAAGGCTTGAAATAATTAATGAAACAAAAAATAACCCGCGATGTTACGATTACTGTAAGGGAGTTTACCTAATTTTGAGAATAAAAACTTCGCTGTTGAAAGGGGCATTTTACAATTTTAACGGAAAAAAAAATAAATAAATTCGTCGTGTATTTCGTACCGATAGTAATATCGAAAAAGACATATACATATAAACAACGTAACCAACTCATTGGTATTTCTTGATCTGCAAAGATCGAATTTATTTTAGTACGCTGAGTCACGAGTTGCTCATATGTTATATGCGTGTATATTGCACAGATGTTTTGACCCAAATTCGACATCATGCACCATATTAGTTTGTGATAGAATCATTTTTATGATCGCGGCCATCAAATGGAATTGGTTTGTAAAAACGTTCGTATAAACAAATACTTTTACGTTTTTTACATTCAAAATTGGGGGAGGAGGAGATTTTTGGAAAGTATCTCGTTTAGGACAATAAACTTTTTAGTTTCATACATTTTCGTGCAATGACAAACAACTGGAAAGAGTCACAGCATATAAGTATCTTGCGCATGTTCTAAGCATTCATCCATTCTTAGAACAGAGTTACCAGAAAAATTATGGAAATGAGGAAAGTAGGAAGAAGAAGGAGGGAAAGACCTAGGAAATCTTGGATGTCCCAGATAGTAAAAATAGGAGAAACTAAAGAGAAGTCATCAGAGGAAATGAAAAGTCTAGCAAGGAACCGGAAAGAGCGCAAGAATTGGATTGACGATAAAAGCTCCAACGCTCAGTTAATGGACATAAGGAAGGAGAGAAGAAGAACAAATTTCATACCTTTGATCTTACATTAGCCTTTTTCGTTTTTTTTTTTCGATTTTTATTATCTGGTGTTGTAAAAAATAATAAGAGATGCGCAAATAAATAGTTCAAGCCTAATTTATCATAAACGTCATCAATGTTTCGGCATATGCGGACGATGTGGTGATAATGACCAGAAGGAGAGGAGAACTCCAAAGAGTGACGAAAAGTATGGAGAGGGCGGCGAGGAGAATGGGTTTAGAAATTAATGGAGGAAAGACAAAATACATGAAGTGGACAGATAAAGAATTTAATGAAAATGGCTACCTAACTATTAAGACAATAGAAGGAAAAGAGCTCAAATTCCAGGAGGTAGAGAAGTTCACATACTTGGGAACGATATTTACGAGGAAACCAAACCTGACGGAAGAAATACAAGCGAGGTTGATGGCTGCGAACAGATGTGCGTTTGCAATGGGCAGTGTGCTGAGGTCGAAAATTGTTTCGAGAGCTGTGAAAGTGAGAGTTTACAAGACAGTAATTACACCAGTAGCGACGTATGTATGCGAAAATCAGAACAGAAACAAATCGAAATATGGGAAAGAAAATTTCTTAGAAGAATTTACCGCGAAGGGATGGTCAGGGATAGATGGGAGAGAAGGACGAACGAAGAATTAAAGGTACTATATAAAGAGCTAAGCATAGTAGGGATGGTCAAAGTACAAAGATTAAGGTTAGCAGGGCACATGAGAGAGAGTATGGAATAAGGATGAACGACCAAGACAGTACTCAAACATGTAATTGGGGGAAAAGAAGGAGAAGAAGACCAAGGATGAGATGGGGGAAAGAAATAGAGGAGGACCTGCGAAGAATGGGAATATCCGAGTAGAGACAAAAAGCGCAGAATAGGAAGCGATGGTAGAACATAATAAAACAAGCCATGAGTTTACTAGCCCTGTAGAGCTATCAATTATTATTTTTTCGATTAAGGTCGATGAATGTAATGCAATCCGCAATGAGATGCATTTCTTCAGCAACTGATACTTTGTTTTGAAGCATTTGCTATTGGATTTTGGAATTAACAGAGAATAACTCCTACATCTGCTTAAAAGTTGCTACCAATCATCGCTTCTAGAACCAAGCCAGATAAATATAAGGAAAGCTATCGCAAAAATACTTTCCAATAAATCAGTTTATTTTTCCATTTCCCCTTCTATTAGCTACACTACGTATCGCGTCAGTATAAAGTTAGCCCCTCGTCCAAGAAAGTCAAGTCTATGTCTAAAACTTCTTTAAGACATTTAGTCCCGTCATAGAAGACAAAAATCGGTTTTTAATTCTTACTCGAATTTCGGCTCCACTAATATTCGAATCTTCATTTTTAAAGATAGAAAACATGAGAATGGAATATATAAATACAGAAAAATAAAATTAATGATGATCAACAAAAGGAAACAAACAAATGAAGAATTGGACAGCCAAACAAGAAGCAAGAGAAGAGTAATAGAACAAGTATCGACCTATAAATATCTTGATAGGGTAGTGACGAACGTAGGAAGACTGGATGCGGAAATAGCAAGTAGAGCAGATAAACTTACAAAAATTTACTACGCACTTAACAAGACATAGAAATAGATGAGGAATCGAAGCTGCACACCCACAACGCAATTACATTACCAATCCTGACATACGCGAGTGAAAACTGGACGAAAAACGAAAAACAAGAAACAGAGATTAATGCATGGGAGGACCTAGAAAAAGAAGAGAAGATAAACCTAGATGGAAATGGATGGACCAGAAAAGGCTAGCAGGAGACAGGATAAGGTGGAAGAAATGGACAAGAGAAGAACTGGTGCCCCAATCCGACGCCTGAAAGGGCAATAAGGATCTGATAAAGAAGAAGATATATACTTTTTATTTTATTACTACAAAAATATTAGGTAAAATAGCTGAGATTTCTTTGGCACTCGCATTGGACGGGGTTTGCTCGGAAGACCTAGAAGGAAATGGATGGACCAAATCGAAAAGTATGTGAAGGTAAAAGGAAAACCCCTAGAGGACCTAAAAAGACTAGCAAAGAACAGAAGAGGGCGGAAGAAATGGAAAAGAGAAGAACTGGAACCCCAATTCGACGCCTGAAAGGGGAAAAAGTAATCTGATAAAGAAAAAGATACATCTATAGTTTTTATTATTACATAAAAATTAGATGAAATAGCTGGGGTTTCTTTCGGTAGTCGAATTGGACGGGTTTAGTTGGTTTTCCCTAATTTGGTGGAGTTGGAGAGCAAATCGTTCGAAGGAGCTGGATAGCAAAGCCCCTGCAGAAAAGCGGACGGGGTCCTCCTCGGGTTTGGAGTCCCAGAGAGCAGCACAAAGTTTACTTCTTACGAAGAGACTAAATGTATCAAACAACTTTTAGATACAGACTTACAGAATTCTTTATGCAGGAGACTAAATGTACTTGGGAACTTCAAAATCTCGGGAACTAACTAACGCGTATTCGCGGTATTACGTATTTGCTTTGTGCTTGCTTCACGTACCTACATTCTTATTTTTTGATGTCGGATATAACCGATGAAAATCACTTAACGACTTCATAAATCTGCAAACGACTTTTAGATTCGATTCATTATTGCAGCAAACCGTATTCGTTTCTAAAAAAAGAAAAATCGTCGTTCCTTTTCAGCGTTTCCCGTTTCTATAATTATCGCCCACTACACTTCCTTTAATTTTTTGATTCATCGCGAACCTGAACCGAAACTCTTCGCTCTTTGCCGAAATCACTTGCGACGAAACCTCAAAGAAAATTCATCGAGCTGTGATCTTGAACCGATCCAGTAATGACCGTGATAATGATAAAGATGAGACGTAGATCGTCGACGACGAGTTCTGAAATTACGGCGAAAGCAACGAACCGTAACCTAGACCAGTTTCTCTTTATTATTATTACGGCCGTTATTAGTATACCGTTTATTACTCGTTTCTTCGTCCGTGTTTCGTCGCGTTTCGCCTCCGTATACCGTCCGGACGTTTAGCGACGAATATAAAGAGATCGTGAAAAAAATTTACATCCGCGTCGACTCGTCCCATTACAACGGCAACAAGGCGTGAGAACAAAGCGGACGTTTTGTTTTCGCGTCTATCGGCTCAACGCGGGGAAACAACTCGTTCTCGCTTCGTGAGAAAGAAAACGGATGGAAACGCTTTAGTCCTATTTAAAAGGCTTCGAAACGCAGCATGCAAAGGAAAATTATCGTTGGCGCAGTTTCGAACAGAAGAAGAGAATTGGAACGTTAAACGTTAACTTTTTGAATTTAGTACTCACAAATAAGAAATTTTTTTGGATTCTCCACTTGAAAACACGAAAAATCACTTCTAGAAATTATTTTATTGTTGTATCCTATAATTTAATAACGCATCCACGGACATTATCTTCAACATATGTATTTGGAGCTAGCCGACAGCTGATGGTAGCCTACGCAAGCTATAAATATCCATCAACACATTCCATACCCGAACTAAGTGGAAAATTACGATTATCAAGTTATTGCCTGTACTAAAGTCATCTGGTCATTACGTTACAATTTGTGCGGTAATACCGCAGTAGCCAGTTGGTAAATTAACGTAAGAATCCCATATCCTGCTCCGTTTTGTGGCCGACCTCCTGCGAAAGCACGCCGGCGATTATCTTCCAATAATGCAGGTTGCTTTGCAAATTCGACTGAGATAATTAAGTAGATATCCAGAGATAATTGAACAATTTTGGTTTTGTGGTTAGACGAGATTGTAGATTGTTATTACCAGATATTGTCAACCATGCTTATTTTAAATTGGTGAAAATATGTACACGTATATTATTTGAATGATGTGGTCTTGGGATAGAACTTCGGAAGCATTTTACTCTGAAGATCAAAACGAACTTACAAAATTTGCACATTTGAATCATTTTGAGCTGAAAGAATTCCATTTAGCTTTGTTCTAGCAAAAATCGCAAATTACTCAGCACCAATCGGATTTGGACAAAAAAGCGTTTGTAAGCTCTCGGTAAACCGTATCTAATTTCTACTGAAACGGCCCTTTTGCCAACCTCAAATTCATAGATGAAAAACAACTTTAACAGATCTAGTTGAAAAAACATCGTCGTCTGTAATTAAAACAGATCAACACAATCACGAGTAATATGGATATTTAACAATATATTTCAGAGAGCCTACAAGCGTGTTCACTTACTTCTTTCGTCTTTCCAAACATCTTCGAAGTGAATGTACCACACGTTCTCATATCGTTATATGGACACTCGGGAAATTTTCTACCTTCTTCCTAATAAATTTTCGTCACTCATTTATAGCCAAATGTGTTTGTTATTGGAACGAATACCCTTGTCACACCGATATGGACACCTACCAACACTACATTACCATCCTCACTTGAAAAACACGAAGAAGTAAAATGTCACACATGAACGAGGATCTATTTTGATTTTTCCTTTGCAAGCCACTCGATTAGATACATTTCCTTACACCATAATTGTAACTTTATTATTGTTAGTCATTTCAATAAAACTTGACTTAGAGTTGCTGTCTTGAATAGACCAGTTTTCTGCCGAATTCCCCCAACCACTCACAATATTAATAAGCGCCACTTCAGTGGTATATCTTGATTAGCTCATATCTCTAATTTAAAAAAAAATTATACCTAACATCCTTCCTAGCTAAGTTATCTAAGTTAATTGATAATCGAAAAGCTTGCGAATCTCACTTCTATCTAGGTTATGTATTTGTGGATACTTTGGGTTGCTCACTCTGTAGTATTAAAATTTGCTATTTATGGAGATTGTGTTCAGTGGTTTACCAGTTTTACAAAAATGTTTAAAAAAATAGACTGCACGACCACCTCAAAAGAACTGTCAACTGAACAAAATCATTGAAAGTACAGCAGGAACTCGAAACCTATGACTATAAAACACATAAACACGACGTGACGGTAATGGGACAAAAAAGTAACCGATTGGTCCTGTGATATCAACATAAATTGTATTGTTATAGGACGCCAATTTTAAATTGAACTCATTTTGAATCAGTCAGGGCTTGTTCAGAGTTTTGCAAAAATACTTTTTTGGCAAGAATCTGAAATTTATGTGGCAAAAATATCACTAGTAGTTTTTTTCGGCAATAATAAACAATATAGGGATAGAATGGACCAGCACCAACTTCCCAGAGCAACTGGTGCGTGGCCCAAATAACTACACCACACCATAATGAAATAAACAGGAGTATACAGATGTAAGACATACGTTTTAAATCAAACTGCACAGAAGATAGTGAGGAACCGAGAACAGAAAATATATTTTAGAAGAATAGTAACTGGAAAAGGAAACAGAAGAAGAATATATCATGTGAATCAAAATGATTGTCGTCAGTTTGAATTTCGCGCCCAACGGTTTAACCACCTAAGTTGGCAATGCTGAACGAAATCAGAACAATAGTTCGCTCAGTGGTGTAGGATGAAATATAACTAATAGAATTAAAATGTAGCTTCAATAGACGTCGACCATTAAAATTTTAATTATTTCAGTAGGCTACAGGAAAAACTGATTGAAGTAAATTTTCGTATCGATATTTAAGTTAATAAATATTTCATTAATGGTATTTTGCAGATATTAAATGCAAATGTTAATTTCAAAAAGAATATGCTAGGAACGAAATATCTATTAGGAATTGTAGGCAAAATATAAGTTTATAATGTCATAGTCACGAAACGCAATAATAGTCATAAATATCCTTTAAATAACATTAAATACATCACAAAATATATTTTAAAAATGTTTTAGGAAAAATGAATGAAGTGAACTTCCTTTCCGAAAGAATCAATCTTTAGTGATTCTTGGCTTTCTAAGCACATTATCTCCTCCTTCTCGTGATGCCGTCTGCATTAGTGGAAGTTGACGACCACGTTGGCAAATCAACTGTTGTGATATCTCGGTGAATGATACAAGCCAGCTAGGTTCCCGTTGCTTCTCCGGTTTAGATCGGATATAGAAAGAGATACATGAGCATTATAAGAAGACTTGGTTCACGACATGTTTTTGTCCTGGTGTAAGGGGTTGAGAGAAAATTAAAAATTTCGTAGAGCCATAAACTCAAGGAAATGCTTACAACTCCTGTCATAGAATCTAATCAATTAGATCTCGGTCCGGCCATCTCCACCCCAATCCCTTTGACACTTTTGTATATTTTAATTAAATATGTTGTATGTATTTATTTCCCGAAATTACGTTTGACGCAGCGCTTAGCGCATTGGCGTCGAGCATACCAAGGACTTTCAAACTATAACAAACTATAAAATTTTTGAAGCTTATAATGCTGTATCACTAGTGGGTGAAGAGCAATGAAGTTAGCCGTTACTTCTATTGCTGAAATATAATAGGTGTAGTACCAACAACTTTGTTTGTGCAACTTTTAATTCCCCGTAATTTTTCCTGATCAGCCCCAAAAATGCTTCGTTCTTAATTGGAAGTCATGCATAGAAGAATTTGTAAAAAATTGTGAACATTTCTTCGAAAATCTTTTTCGATTACACCATGGTAAGTCCAATTCGTCCCCCTCCAATACTAACCCATTTCCATTTCATTACCGATACCTCAATCATGTCTAATTTAACAAGATACTTCATTATATGCTCTTGTAGACATCCTGTTCCGCCGAAACGCATACTAAATAATACGTTATCTTAATTATATTGAGAATGCAGATGTCACCTGCACCTGCTTGCATACGTCTGTACATGGTTGCGGTGGAAAGTTGCTACCTTAATTACTCCCGGTACCAAACCGCCTTCCACAAGAGAATACAATTACGTTATAAATTTACAATCGAACTCGCTACAGAATTGATTTAAACACGCCATTTCGTGTTGACCGAAAGCAATAAAATTCGTAACGCGTTCGCGACTTCAGTAAGTTCAAGATCGGAACGTCTAAAACCGCCGCTGACTTAACGTCCGAAAAAGATAAACTTCTTTACGGCCAGCTTTAAGTTCAGGATCTATGGAGTATTTACATTATGTCTTTTGCGTAACAAGTTGGAATTCCGCTAAATTACAAACAACGGCGACCAGCTGTAGAATGGTTGCCGCGAGTAGTATATAAATCTCGCTTTACGGTTCGGTTAAGCGGAAATTGGATCGTAAACATAAAAAATAAACTCATTTCGACTGTATTTTTCGCGAAATCATAAAACATTTAGATCTTTGTTATTAAGACGGATGTTGTTAACTTCGTCGGCGGCTCTTAACCGCAAACGTCTTTTGTTGATTTTTCATTTTGGGCAAGCGTGTAGGTTAGTTAACGGCGTATTGTCTGTTGAATGAAATACTCCCATGAAAATTGACTAAATTTAAAGAATGATAGTTTATTTTTCGTTTAGGAATCGATTTAGAAGAATTATGGCGAAATAATACGTATGATTTTCGAGATATCTGTTGAAGTCCCCAAGTCACAATAGTTTAACTGGTGCTTCTGAACCTGTTTGGTGAAGGAGGTTGTAATAGTGCACAAAGTTGGTAGTGAAATAGACCACAACCAATAATGGAAAGCTCAGAAATGACTCCGACGAAGTACTGGACGTAATATTGGTGAAAAAATAGATGACGACTGATAACTGCAAACTGATGGATTAATCCTATGAAACTTGGTTATTATTTTCCTTCCAACACTAAAATGGAAACTACAAACATCACTCCATCGTGTCACAAAACCAATCACATACAAGGTGCACAAGGCAACGATCCTGCGATGAGATTTTACCAAACCTAACGTAATTAACGCAGTGCTCCCAGAACTCGAACAATCTCCAATCTAATCTTCCACCATATTAATATCCTAGATTAATTTTGATTACGCGTGTAGATACGATGACACTTTCATGGGTAACGCTTGTACAAGCGCCTGCCCGCAAACCAGAACGTTCAGATGGAGTTATTACATATAGAACGGCTCGTGAATAATTTTGCTCCAGCCTGACGCACATCCAAAATCGGATATCCTCCAGGACTGACATAACGCGGCCTCAACTCGAATTATACATGGACGTGATGTTTAAACCATTACGTTTACGCCGACACGTATCTAATCATGAAACCACCCGTCGTAAACTTAATGCCTTCGAAGTGCGGATGAGATGAATAATTCGGTCCGAATTTTATTCTACTGAATAATCATACTAGCCGAGATCGTCTTGAAAACGTCGATGAAAATATTTACGTAGTTAACGGAAAAGTGTTTCAAATTGTCGAACGTTACGGCGCATTTTTCCTTTAAGAATCGGTAGGCGTCGTAAAAACGATAATGTGTAACCTTCGATAAAAATCCATTTTAACGTTCATTAGGTACGAACGCACACACGTAAATATACGTGAATACGCAAACTTGTCGCTAATTATTAACTTTAAGTACTATTATTAACTGCTACGGCGATATTCTTCGCGTTTTACAACTCGTTCTGGTAATATTCTCATCGCGAGTCGTATCCTTCGCTCGTAACATCTGCTGTACACAAATAACAGCTGTAGTTACTATTTCCAACGTTTACAAAGCGATTGTCGGTCTAAATATTTTCGTATTGCCACTTCATCAACGTTACGGGATTTATCCTCAGTATTACCATCCGGACTTAACACGAATTATACACTTCATTTGCTAGTAATTGGTTTATAATAAGAATTAATGGGATCTACATTTATCCGATTCTTGTTTAAAGAGGGCAATACATGTGTATCACGTTGTAGAAATTAGAAACAACTCCTTTAGACTTACTGCTTATCCTTCCTCCTAACGTCTCTTTTGTCCTTCCATGCTTTCTAAATCCCAGAATGAGAAATTGAAAGAAGTGTATTCTATGAATTGCCCCAATCTCAAAAAGTAACCCACAGCTATTCATTACTTTAATAATTTATATCAATTCCCTGTGTTATCAGTAGACCCCGGAAAAATTAGGGATGATGATAAGAAAACCAGCCCTACCCCAAAGAACGGTCCAAGACTAAACGAGGCGGGTGGGGGGACTTGTAACGTACGTTGCTGAGGTGTGAGTCAACCTCCCAAACATTTCCGAGGTCTAGTTATAAGCTACCACTAACGATGAAGATTTGTAACATGCCCTTCAGCTTCACATATTAAATATTACTTTCTACAACTCTTAAATCTGCTTCGTCTTCCTCCTATTATGCTTTAATTATCCTAGTTATTCCTTATGCCTAAACGACGTAACCAGTTTAGTTGCTTTCCGAAATTTTCGGTAGAAAGATGGAAACTATTTTTAACTTCCGCCTGTTTTAATGATGCGGTTTTACAGCGATCTTTCCGAAATCGAATGCTTTTCCTTTTACTACATAATCAAGGTCATCAACCTGAAGTATTGTGGAAACTTTTAAGCTCTTCTAACTACAGAAAAGGTAACCGTAACTATTTATTTTACTTTACGGTTTGACCTCCTAGTAGAAGAAGAAAATTTAAGTTTAGGTCCATATCTTGATTACCTTTATCTATAAGTGGGACCAGGAGAGTTTGGCACTGTGTCGGAAGTTACTGCACCTAGCTCAGAAAAAGCTTGGGTCGGTACTTTTCTTTGATCTAATTAAAAGTATAAGAACAAAATAAAGTTTTTGTTTTACACGTTCATTAGGTAAAAGTACCAAATCATGCTTTGACTGGGTTAGGAGAAGTAACTTATAAGACAGCGCTAAACACTCCTCGTTCCAAGTATACGAGGACACGTTTCAAGTTCTTACAAAAACTAGGAAAGAAATTTTTCTTCTTGGACAAACTGTTTCAGTGGTTTTCAAAGTTTTCGGGTTTCTGATTTATATGCTTTTGCATGCGTTCAAACCAATTCTTGAAACATTTTTTCCACTATAAAGTTGGTATCTCAAAAACATGGTTTTTCAATACTTCAACACGTTATTGAGGTGCAGAAAATCCCTGTTCACAATGGATCTTGGTCGACCTTCACGCAATTTATCACTGACGGACGCACGACTACGACGAAATTCTCCAAACCAATTGTGTTTTGTTTTCCAATTTGTCTTTTCTGTTGTTGCTTCATTTCCAAAATTTGAACGAAGTGATTGAATGCATTGCTGTTGAGTGAGGCCTTTACTAAAAATCATCCAACGAAAACCTTCACGTGAAATTTCTTCTTCTTCTTCTTAATCTTTTACCCTTTCTACCTTTCGGTGTAGGGGTGAAATTTCTATTGTCACAAAATTGCTTTTTTAAACAAAGCTTCCCTGTAAGAAAATTACCCGGTCAATTTCTAAGCTGCCATTGTTTTCACAATAACAAATATCAAATCTTCCGAAAATAGTAATGGCACATCCCATAACGCCACTAAGTAGTTGTTCGTAAAAGCACAAAAGTCGCTCCTCGTACGTCCACAACTTCATTCTTTACATATTTTGACCAACTTTTACTCCGTAACCTCGGCAGGTTCTTTCACTTCCTCAAACTTCATTGCAGCCAACTCCACAAGTAGTGAGCAACAGCAATGATAGTGAACTAGGCCCTTTAACTAAACAAGGAATTCAACTCCGTGATTATATTGATCTTTCTCAGAGGTCATGCTACTCCAAAATATGACTTTTAGACTTTTTACATGGCAAGAGAATTCCATCATTTTCACATGTAGCGCACAAGAATATATTGTTTAGATTTTCTTCTGGTTCTTGGTCTGGTCTGTGTAATACTCCATTATCTAAAATCTTTTTCTAAAGATTCATATACTTAATTCTTCAAATCAGAAGCAATACGATTCCTTGCTTACTACCAAACATGACTCCCTAAGGACTTTTTCTTATTCCTTCATGTGACCCACACTTTGTCATGTGGTGCTCGTTTCTTTATGTTAAGCACGTTTCTTTTTTGCCATAAATAAACCGTAAGCCGTCTGATCATTGCTTAGTATTATCTCACATTCATCACATGTTCTTGACTTTGAGAATGGTGAGGCGTTCCGTGCACAAGTTTTATGTCTGGCCACATTTCTACTAATTTGGGATTTGTTGCAAATACCATCCCATGGTAGGTTTGAAGAATAAACGAAGGAGGAGGTAAAAATATCCGTTACATTGTAGGCGACTTTCTTAGCTGTTTTAGGTTTAAGCAGTTTGAGAATTGTAAATGTTGCTAAATGGTCCTCACTAAGTCCTGATAGTTCAAGATAAGGTTTCGAGATAATCAATTGGATTTATTTGACATATGACGTATGAAGTCTTAATTCTTTGGATAGGCAATTGATTTTATTATCGTCGAATTTTGAGTCGATATCCAAGTTTTCCTTTTCAGAGATTATAAGAAAAAATGTTTCAGTAAAAATTTCGCTTTCGACATATAAGTCCATGTTATATGAGAAAGTGAAAGTGTATTTAATAAGTGCTTACATTACACGGTTATTCAAATTGTTCCATTTATTTATTTTATCATTCTATGTCGACGTAAAGAAATAAATCCATGCGGCGTATTGGCTTACTTAATTCTCGCAGAAAAACCTACACCACTCGTACAAAATATCACCGATTAACAATTACACAATCGCCCTGCATACCTGGACTATTTGGAATGCCGCAAAAACTATTATGATCTCTAGACAGGTAGATTTCGATCCGCAAAGAAAAACGGCGATATCGCAAACTAAAAGCCGTCGATTACAAAAGATTTTTGCGCAAACGTATCAAACGCAAGAATGTCGATCTAGAGACGTTGTAACACGTGCTACGACCGACATTTCGATCTAAATATCTAAATTTCACCCGAACTACTACGGAGTTAATATAACATATGGTTGGTTGGTTCGTTAAGGCGAAAGCGTAACTCAAGCCAGATCCGGACGGCGGTCTAGGTGTTCGTTTTTATGGCTTTACGGTATGCGTAATGCACACGTATCCGTACTTAACAGGTATAAATAAATAAGTGCAGTTCGGTGCTCCAGTTTCGCGAGGCTAGCGCGCGCGGTTCTGGTTAGATCGACCGTTCGAAAACAGGAAGTTATCGGCGTTGTGGGAAACGAGGAACTAGACAAAAGAATAGCGCATAACAGTAGTGGTAGTACGGCAATAAATAGTAGGGCGCAATGATAATTATAAACGGTAATAATTCGTCTGTCTTCCTTGGATTTACCGCTAATCTAATTGGAAAATGATTATTGGCATGGATGACGAGATTATACGCAATTAGTTAATGGATGTTTATGCGTTGACCTCGTTCTTTAAGCGTGCACGTCGAGCATTATACACTGTTTAATAATTTGATGGATCCATCGATGTTTCAAAGGAAAATTCATTGAAAAGCTACATCAACATTAGTTCGTTTGTAGAAACAATGAGAGCGTCGAACGGAAAGTATCTCATCGTAAACTATGGGAATGTTGAAATTCTCAGATATAAATCGTTAAGGAGTTTGATCAAGATAACCAGGAAACTCAACGATGCCAAGATCTTTAGGACTTACCAAAACCAATCTTGAAAACCCAAAGTTTAAGAGACACCTGAAACCAATGCACTTCTCGTTAAATGAAAAAGGAATAGTTACCATAAGCTTGATCGTGTGATAATGGCACAAAATAGTTATAATCTGGGGGATGTTGTATGAATAGAAAGAATGGCACTCACTAATTGCTCCCATCTACTTTGATAGATGAAAGTAAAGCTTGGATGATGAAGCAGAAACATAAAGTTGCAATACATGTCACGTGAATGGAATGTCCAGGAAGAACAAAAATTGGTGGAATAAAAATGAGAACATAAGAAGGGTAGGAGAGATTGAAACGATAATCAATAATGGTAAAGATGCTAAACTGATTTGGTCACATAAATTGGGTGCAACTAAGAAAACTAAAACATGAAATGTTAGAAACGAAAGGAAACAAAAACAGAAAAGCAGAGTCAGAAAAAATAGATAGACCAGATAGCAAAATTGTACAAGAAAAGGAGGTGTACAAATGTAATAATTGAAAGGAAGAAAATCCTACGTCCAACGCCCAACACATGTCACTCCAAATTAGGAAACTTCAAGTAAAAGAAAATTTTTCATACATTTTAGCGCTGCAACCAACTGAATAATTGGACTTAAGGAAAATACCGAGTTATAGGAGGGTCGACATAGAGAAGTTCGACTGTATCTAATAGAAGAGATACTTATGTAAAAAGAATTAGGCATTAACACTGGTACATCCTTTGAAGTCCTCCTAACTAACTACGAATTTTACAAATACCCTGGATTCAATTATTATCAGAAATAAAGCAGTAGACCACTAGCACTAGCATCAGGAATTAAAAAGAAGCAAAAAGTATCAAACTGATCTTTCGCAGAAAAAAGACTCCATACGAGATATCACTAATGCTAAAGCAAAAAGAAATGGAGGCTCGTGAACCGATAACATGCTTTGCTGCCGGGATCTTCTGAGCTGATATTGTCTAGATTTGGTGTACTGAATGCAAATATGTCTGCCTAATAGTTGTCATTTCTTTTTCTTACAGTAGCGTGATTTACATTACTCCATTGCACTTATGGTTTGGGAAAGAAAACACGAGAGACTGAAAGAACAGCATAATTGTACTTTTCTGAGCATTTTTTGTGACATAAAACATACTAACGTTACAGCAACAACACATAACACCACAATAACACTTCAGAAGACTAAAGAAAAATTAGAGGCACGATGAGTTAACAGTTTGGACATTTTAGAAGCTTCTGGTGTGGGATATTATTGAATGAACTTTCTTGCAACACTATTTTTGCAAATTCCAGCAGTAGTTTGCCATCACGTGTGTATGCCATCTTCCCTGGTAGCATTCCACCATTATTTTTATATCTTCGACAAATTTTTACCTTTCACGAAAGTAGTCCAGGTGGTAGTTGTGAACGTTAATGTTCATGCTACATGCATGATCCCTGAAGTTATGTTGAGCATATTGTTTACTAGCCAAAGATAGTTATAAGCTTTGTGATTGGTCAAACAGTATCTAACAACCAGCACAAATAACGTTCACGTTGTTCAGGCTGTAGAGTCATTGATGAGTTAGCTTATTTGGGGACCGTCAAACATTTAAGCTCAAAATTGTTCTGTATTTGATCCAGTCATTCGTCATCCTATGGACGCAGTGCATGGTTCGTTATGAACAAAAGACTTCAAAACTAGCTTTATATGCAGGAATTGTATTAATTTGGCGAATACAGTCAAAATGAGTTATAATATTCCAGACATCAAGGCTTTTGTTGGGACGTGTAATAGATACAATTGTAAGAAAATACTAAAATGGTTTGGTCACCTGTTGAGAATGAATAAACATCATTAGGCTTATCTGAAGTCGTCAGTGAAATCTGTAAGGAATGAAAATCCTATAAGAGAAAGATGTATTTCACAAGTGGGCTAGAAGAGGCAGATGAGGAAACATCCCTAGGAACTACAATTTGGTGATTGTAATTATTGAAACATGGGCAAGGATGTTGTTAAGTCGAAGATGTCAAAACAATGTGACAGTAGAGCTCCTTTGCATCTAAACCAGAAATATAATCCATAATCATATTAGAAAGCTCGCTGAACAATGGAATATGCCCTTCAAAGCGGATGATATTTATTTTTAAGGTACCTTCCTTCCACATTTGTAATACAATATCCAATATCCTAAAAGTTACTTAAAATTCAAATCCATTAATAATTGCATTTCTGTATCAATTCTTCGACTAAAACTTCTTGCCATTTTAGATGAAAACTTGTCTCCGCTTAGAACAGGAAAGTCTTATCAAATTCCGCTCAAACAATCAAAAACAATACAATCAACTTTAAATACGCTTTCACAATGTTGAGTAAAGTACTCCCATTCCCCATGGTCTTCGATTTTATTACAATATCGTAATCCTTATCACGTCAATACGCGATAAGAGAGATTTGTTTATAATCGTTAATCGAACGGGCTCGCATTCGCTGCCAAAAAGAATTAAATCGCATGAATTTGCATCTGGTTGATATCGATTCCGTAATATTTACGATCTAACAAGAAATATTCAGATTTAAGCTAAAATTTCGAATTTCAAGTTAAACTTTCAGAAGGTGGTAAAAACCGTTCGACACAAATAATTGTCAAATTTTCTTTGAAATTCTTGGATTTAATAAAAACCATACTTAGCCGAACGTAGTGACACACACTTGTGACTACAAACCGTGTCTAAACGAATATCTAATAACCGGATATACTGCGAAACTCCATAAAATTTGAAACAATACATAGAAAATGATAGATACAAGCTATTATTAACGATCATCTTGTTTAGTAAACACTTCAAGCACATTTAGTAACATGTCAAGTTCATCCCACCACTTGTCCGATCCAGGTCTAAACGAAACATCATCAGATAACGTGCTCGAGGAATGACCAAATTTGTATTTGGATCCGGCGGATTCTAAAAATAAAAAGACGCTGCCAAAAACGCTCTCGTTTGTTCACGAATTAAAAGCGGCAGCGTACGTTATAACAATTCGGTAATTTATGTCCATTAAAACCGAAATTGTGCTTCCGCTTCGTATAGAGGATGATGTCGAAACCGCAACACAAAGAAACGAAACGAATTTCAGCGAAAACAATACGGGCGTATGTAGGTATGTGCAAGTAGGTATTTAAAGACAAGTCGAACGTTTCGTGTACAACCGGGAGTCCTTGAATGATGGTTGAAAAAGTGATTATAATTACTTTTATGTACGTTGAATTCTTGCAATTAAATACGTCATAGAAAAGTGTTAGGTAATAGATGTATATACATACGTCATTCTTTAGATTGTTGTTTTGTTTTAGTTAAATATTCCGAAAAGATTTAATCAGAAACGTACAACGGATTAGGTACATAGGAATTCCCACATTAATCGCAAAGATTTTGTATGATGTTTATAATCATTGCTTCTAACTTGTGCAATAACAACAGTGACCAAAATGAAAAATAGGGGAAGAACTGTCGCAGAAGCCCAAGCAGTAGTAATAGTTCTCCTAGAAGAAAGAAAGACATGTCCAAAAATTACAAAATGAGTGACAACCTACGTTTATCCATAAGAAAGTGTAATTATGAGGGAAATTAAAAAGAACATCTGCGCATGTTTCTGTATGTGAGAAAATAAGTCTTAAGTAAAGAAATAAGAAGGCAACGGGGAACATACATAGATGAAAGGAGAAATACTGGTTCTATCGGCTAGAACAAAACCAAAAAGATTTATGGAGATGGCAATCAAAGAGGTGTTACAGTCTAAATTTCAACTTCGGCTTTTTCCTTTAATTTTTATCCTTGGTGTTTGTATTTCA
Source organism: Chrysina gloriosa (assembly GCA_038088585.1). Taxonomy (NCBI): domain Eukaryota; kingdom Metazoa; phylum Arthropoda; class Insecta; order Coleoptera; family Scarabaeidae; genus Chrysina; species Chrysina gloriosa. The sequence continues at coordinate 18,113,891 of CM076093.1, read as the reverse complement.
AAATTCAAAATTCCTTCTTGCTTTATTTTTCGCCTTACTACTACATCTACTCAGCACGTTGGCCACGGAAGTCGTTCCAGCCACCTGCTTTTTCAGAAGCATCAATTTTCTTAGCATTCGGGACCAGAGAGTTGTCTGGTCGAGATCGCTTTTTTGAGGTCGTTTACCCTCCGCCATGCCTTTAGATTTGCAACGGTTGCGATTTGCATCCTTGGTTTGTACGACGTTTGAGACAGAATTAAGCCATTTGTTACCGTTCCGGTTTGTCACAGTATTACGGCCAATTTGTCACAGTTCAGATTTGTTACTTGTGACTCCCCGCTTCAACTTTTGACGTGTTAAGGATTTGGCTTCTGGCATTCAGTTGCACAGGTCGTTTTCCATTCCGTTTTCACTTTAAAGTCTCGCTAGGCGAAGATATACACGGTAATTCGACTCTGAGAAGTTTAATATTGTTGTTGTGTGAATCTGGGAGTTAGGCTTCCTCAATTTTGCTGTTCGCGCTACCGTCCACGTTGTAAGTTTACTTTTGCCTCAATTGGAGGTGAGTCTTTCTTCTAGTTAGTATCGATGCCGTAATTATCTTTCACGTTGTTGTAAGGCGCTAGTGTAGGCTAGTGTGATCTAGTGCAAACTAGTAGGGAACTAGTGTAAACTAAGATAGACCAGTAGAGGAATAGTATAACCTAGCAGAGTACTGGAAGGAATTCAGTTTGCTGTGTTCGGCTGGTTTCCCGATATTATTATATTGCAAGAAAATCCGCTATCTTGGACTGCTTCCGTCCCGATACCGATTAACATGCCGTACAAAGCTTGACACCTGGAAATACGTTGCGCTAAGTCCCGCTTTTATTTGATTTTATTTATATTTTTGTATCGTTGAGGATTTGGGAAAAAATTCCTAGGATCTTGTAGTTAATTTAGAGTTAGGAACCTAGGGATTTGTGTGCGTGTAAACAGAGGTTATCTTACTTTTGTAAACATTCAATTATTTTAGTATTTTGTAAGATGGGGGGGAGAGATTCAGACTGATTTTCGAGTAAAAAGGGTTTTTCGTTACTTTTGCTAATTTAATAATATATTTGTTGAACGAAACATTCAATTCTTTTAGTAGATTACTTGTTACTGAACTCACGATACGCCATACACTTCAACAATTGCTGTGAGAGTCCTGTCGAATCTGCCGCTCTTGTACGTATCTCTGATGGTTATGACGAAGTGGTACCAAAACCTGTATTCGAGAAGTATTTCGAACAAAACTACTTATCGTGATATCTAACGGTGGAAGAGAACCTGATTGGGTAATGTGTCGTGCAACTAACCAGGAACTAACGAGACATGGATACCAATAATCTGATGGCTGCGAGCAAAAAAGCACAGCCAGAATCAAATGAAACTCATGATACGCCATATACTTCAACAATTGCTGTGAGTGACCTATTGAACCTGTCGCTCTTGTACATATCTCTGAAGATTATCACGAGTTACCAAAACCTGTATTCCAGAAGTATTTCGAAGAAAACTATTTATCTTGATATCTAACGGTGAAAGAGGAGTTGATTGTGTAATGTATCGTGCAACTAACCAGGATCTAACGAAACATGGTTACCAATAACTAAAGACGACGTTTTAATCGAAATTTTCTGGATCCTCTGAGGATGGTACATCCCATCTAGACACCTATTTCTACAACTAAGTTGTCATCCTCTGTGAAGAAAGGTATGAAGGGAGATAAACTACAAACGTCCCTACTTTTATCAGATTCGTTTTATGTTCTATGTAGTGGCGCTTAAAGACGGCGTTTCGACCATTTTCTTTCATTTCTTGATCCTCTAAAGATGACACATCTAATCTGGACACGTATTTCGACAACTAAGCTGTCATCATCAAGGGACAACAACAAGAAGGGAAACAAACTACTCGCATCATTACTTTGGTCAGATTCGTTTCATGTTCCAACTGTCAGAAATGGCATTTAAGGACATTTCGAGTAAAGCTTTCTTCATTGTTTGATGCTCTGAAGATGACATATCCAACCAGGATAGGTATTTTGACAACTAAGTTATCATCCTCGTTGAAGAGAAACAAATCAAGGGCATTCTCACTTTTATCAGATTTTTTCAATAATCAGGCGTCAGAAATGGCACTTAAGGATGGCGTTTCGACTAACATTTTCTGCATTTCTTGATCCTCTCAAGATGACACATCCGATCCGGATAAGCATTTCGACAACCAGATTGTTTTCCTCAGTGGAGAATCTCTACCTTCGTTAGATTCGTTTTATGTTCCAACGGTCAGAAATTGCGTTTAAGGACGTTTAAGATGCGGATAGGTCCGATTTGGATACGTATTTCGTCAATTGAATTGTTATCCTCAATGAAAAAAAAAAAGCAAAAAAACAAACCACATAAATCCGTACTTTTACTAGATTCGTTTCATGTTCTAACTGTTAGAAATGGCGTTTGAAGACGAGGTTCCGTGCGAAATTTTCTTCATTCTTTGATCCTATGAAGGTGATACATCCAATTTAGATATGTATTTCGATAACTAAGTTATCATCCTCAGTGTAAAGAAACAAGAAGAGAAACAAACCGCCGGCATTCTTATTTTTATCAGAATCGGTTTATATTTCAACTGTCAGAATTGGCGTTTAGGCATAATGTTTCGAGCAAGCTTTTTATTTCTTCTTCTTCTGATGATGTGTTTCGATAACTAAAGTGTCATCTTCAATGGAGGAAAACGATAAAAGGAACAAACCGCAGGCATTTCCACGTTTGGAGTGGCCTTAAGAGACGATATCTTTTCCGATTTCTTGTTAATTGAATATGATGGCCGCGAGCAGCAAAACAGCTAGAATGAAGTAGAACTCACGGTACGCCATACATGTCAACAGTTGCTGTGAGGGTGCTATTTTATCTGTCGCTCTTGTATATATCTCCGGAGGTTATGACAAAATAGTACCAAAATCTTTGTTAAAGAAGTGTCTCATGGTTTTAGTTTGCTAAAGAAGTAAATGGGAGTCGAATCCAGATGATTTCTCAAGATATCTCTTCGTTACTATCATTGGATATTCACTCAATTCCACTATACTGAGTAGGAACTATACTATGATGTATCGAAAGTGGGACGACGTTCTATCATTTACTAAACAGAAGTACATGAATGTCACTAACATAGATGTGATGAAACTACTTGGAAAGGAATTCAAAAACAATCAATTAGATCATAACCATGAATCAGACGAAGATTAAACACTGAACTTCAACCAAATTGGATTCCAGCAGATCTGTAACTGTCGAAGAATCCTCAGGAATCCCAAAACCAACAACAGAATATTTTTATACAAGCTGTGATAACTTCGTGCATGCATTTATTACTATATAGAGAGATTAGAAATGGTACCTGGGGAAAATTATGATAATTGTTCGGTGGGAGGTTCCACCGCATTGCGGTGCACTACATCTAATCCGTTCGAAATCGCTTAAGTAACAAGATTAAAAAAGGAGTTCTCGCTCCCAAGTCCCTTTCGTAACGTAATTAGTACACCTGGATTAGCGACTTAAATTACTTCGAAAAATCAATTTAACTCGCGTTTCCAAGTTCTTCGTCATCGGTTCGCTCATCGGAACTGTCGCCGGCAGAGCGCTGAATTTATTACGTATCCTAAACTCGCGAAGTGAATCAATTATTCGTCGGCAGCTCGGCGCGACGTTCGAAAAACAAAGTACGTATCAACCCGGGCACTTTCTCTTCGGGAGCATTTCCTCCGGTGAGAATAATTAAGATTGATACGGATAATTGCGAGCGAATAAGAAAAAGGGCGTCGCAAACCGGCAGCGGTTAATTTACCGCAGCGTCGATGAATAATGGATCGTGGAGATTGACCGCTATTACGAAGAAAAAACGTTCAAAGTTTCCGACACTCTTACTACCGCTAAGATACCGTTTGTGTACTTTCTAAACGCAAGTAGAGTAACGACTGGTTATTAATATTTTGCATTGCGCATAAAAACGGTGATTTTAAGGTCAGGAATTCTTGGTTTTGTTGCGGTTGCCCCGAATTAAATTGCATTATTCGAAACGAACATGTTGGATGTGACATTGGAAGTTCGAGAGGTACACTGATTTTGATATCGATTGTCCTCGATTTAGATGAGGTAACGATTCCTTTCTACAATTAGATCAAGCAGCAGATATAAATTTTGCAATTATAGCCTTGGAGTGGTTTTGGTTACTGTTGATAGGGAAATATTAAAACTGTGGAATTTATTACGTAATACCAAATTCTTGCAGTCACATCCTATTAAACAATTGATTAACTTATTGTCTAAAACAAGAAAACGATGGAGGTAATCTTAAAGATAATTCATAAGTACCACAGTGATCAAATAATTTGCAGATAATAAGTTAATTTCTTTCTGTAAATTCATTGGAAATGTGCAGATGTCTAGTCGAAGCAGTCAACAGTAGGGGAAGCTGTTGTACAAAGAAGAAATAGAAAAATAAGAATTTGCATAACTCTCACATGAAAACCTCACTGAGGTTTATTTGTTTGACAACGTTCACAGAAAGTTGTGCAGGTTCATAATTATTGTAAATGTTGTAACATTTTCTAACAATCTTGAAGAACGACTAGGCCCTTTCCCGCCACAAAGCATTTGGAACCAAGATGAGACTGGCTTGGCTACTACGGAAAACCCCTAGTAAGATTGTTGCACCAAAAGGAGTAAAGCAAATCGGTGGTGTGACCTCGGCAGAACTAGGTACTCTTCTAACACTAGCACTTGTGTAAATGCAATTGGTAACCATATACCTCCAATCTTAATTTTCCCTCGGGTCAACTTCAAAGACTATACGCTAAAAGGGGCGCCTCCTGGAACTATCGGTGGGGCTAACCTATCAAGCTGGTCTAACGACTCTCTTTATCTTAAGTTTCTAAACTATTTCATAGAACATGTGAAGCCATCAAAGGCAGAATGAGTGCTATTGATCATCGGCAATCATGAAACTCATTTTTCACCGGAAGCTGTAGAAAAGACATCAGAAGCAGGCATAGTTATACCCACGCCCCCCACATACATCACATAAGTCGCAGCCTCTGGGCATGTCTGTATCCTCCTCTCTTATATTTAACTACAACCAAGCTATCGACGCATAGTTGTTGAACCATCCAAGCAAAAGATATGATATTCATTGCATTGCTGAGGTTGTTGGACAAATTTACTCCAGAGTATTTAAAGCCAGTCATATTATAAGTGGATTTAAGGAAACTGGTATATTTTCATTAGATATAAATGTCTTTACGGACGAAGATTTTTTAGGATTCTATGTAACTGATCGCCCAAACCCAATCGAATCTAGGGAGGCTCAAATACTAACAAATGAATCCAACGCTGCAGTTCTAAGAGAATCTACTAAGATTGGTAATCCTACTACTGACTGTAGAAGCGAGATTGAAAATAAATCTATAGAACAACCTGAAATGGGCCCTTCAAGGTCCATGGGAATGTCAGGCTAACATCCCAATAAAACCAGAATAATGGTTTCACCAGAGCAGGTATAACCTTATCCCAAGGCTGCAGCTGGAAAAAATGTTAAAAGGGGGAGGAAGCCTGACAGAAGCAAGATATCCACCGATAATCCAGAAACAGAAGAGATTAGAAAGGATAAAATCAAGCAAGGTTTTGGAAAAAGCGCATGAAAACCATGGAAAACCTATAACTGGTAGGCGTAAAGTATTAAAGCAACTGAACTTTGACAGTGAAACTGAATGTGAAGATTACGTTGATATGACGATGATGATAACGATGATTAAGGCGATCTACTGGGACTTGTCAATAATAAATTAGCTGAAGCTCAGGAGAAACTTGAATTCGAAAGGGCAAATTTTCAGAATGGAGGTTACGTTCTGGTAGGCTTTAAGAGGAAAAAAAGGCCCAACTAAATATTATGTAAGAAAAATTATTTCTCAAGATCGGTGTGCCTTGAGTATATAATGAAATTTTATAAACGTATCGGGTCAACCAGCAAAATTTACTAGTGTCACGAAGGAAGTATTTGATGTAAATGAAGAGGACATTTTAGTTAAACGTCTTAAACCAACGAAGTGCAATGGATCAGCAATAGTAGCTGGGCGGTTGTGCTTCAAAGTTGATTTTATAACTTTTAATGCAAAATAGATTTAGCAATAGAAATATTTTTTTCTTATTAATGATAAACTCCATATATAGAAATGTTGCTCTTCGTTTTTATCATATAATTCATCCAACTAGGATATTTAATAAATGAAGTACTGAATTGGCAACATTACCTAATTTATTTCCGGTCTACAACGTTTGTGATCTAAGGTACATTGGGGTATGAGGTACAAGATACAAGATAGTCTTGTACCATGAATCCCTTAACAGAGTTTCAAAAATCATATTGTTTAAAGTGTGCGGCTTGTAGTTCATGTGTATTAGTAACTGAATGTTATAGTTAAATATATGCTCGTTCGAACTACAAAAATATTGATTTCTGTAAAATCCAAAGTGATCCAAGATATAACAGTTTTCCCTACTGTATATGAAACATTTTATGAAATGATTTACAACTTTTCCGTCAAACTCTATTCAATTCGTAAGCTAAGCTCATGCTTCCTTCTTCCGGTAATTTTATTTTGAAAAAGATTCAAATGCACCAAACAATTCTAAACATCCTGTATTACCTACATATATCTAGAATTTTTAACAATCACTTCGCACTAAATCCGTTAAGACTGAAGGAATTTAACTCAGCGAAAGTACAAATCGCGACAACAGCCAATTGCGTTTGCTCTCGATGTAAAATAATTTTAATTATTGGAAAGTCACCGCTAGCACGACATAAAAACGTAAATATTGCATGTTGAATTAATAATATCACTTAATCATACATTGCATTTCCATTTATTCCGTCTTTCACTGTAGATACAAGCGCACACACATCAATCTTACGAACAGAGAAAGAGACGTCTTACAAAAATTAACGATCCTAATAACACGAATTTATCGTTTTTTAATAAGTTCCATTTGCATACGCTGTCAGTTTAATATCGAAGATAATCGTCGCGTGAACGACGAACAAAATCGTGCTTTAAATTATAGCTTCCGAAGAAGCGAAACGAAAATCTGATACGTTTTTCGGTTGTTATTTGTTGCGACAGGTACGACGATAGCGTTGTCCGAATTGACGGTAATGATGTTATGCAACGAGGACGCCCACACGTTTTTCCGAGGTAAATCTCGATTAATACGATAAATAGTACATTGTTAGGTTGATTTGAATGGATTTCCTACCTTGAAGTCCGAACGCGTTCGATTTAAAGTTTGGGCGTGAGGACATAATTGACTGGCAATTTAGATAATCACGTTTGTAGGTTGTAATCCAATGTAATAGTAATAAACTTGTGAAGTAAGATGTTTTGATACTAGTAACGAATTGGAAATGCAAGTATCCATGTAAATAAAGGAATTGCGCAGGTGGTATTGAATATTTTGGTTTTGGACCGTGCTTTGTGTCAGTGATTCCTCAAGGTTTATTTATCATTTCTTCTTCTTTCACATTATCCTACTGCCCGTCTAGGGCATCGGATTTAGAGTACCGCTCTTCTTTACCCATTGTTTCCATTCTTCCCCATTATGCGTTAGTTCCCGCATATACCTCATTTATTTGCGTCCCTCCTCTCTTATCCTGCGAATCTATTCCATCCATACATTCCTCGGCCTTCCCCTTCTTCTATTTCTTCCCAATCCTGCCTCACTAATCTTCTTTACCATAATATCTTGGTCCAGTCCCACGATGTGTCCGTCCCAGCTTAGCTGTTTATTCTGAATTCTCCTTAATACTGGCTCCTGTTTGAGTTTTGACCTAATATCTTCATTCCTATACCTGTCGATTTTAGTTACTCCAGCTATCCGCCTTAAATATCTTACTTCTGCTGCGCATATCATCGATTTAGCTGCATACAGTTGCAATCTGTAGGTATATATAAAAATAGATCGTAGTTTGTTCGGATGCTTAAAACTTGAAAACGACTGAAGCAAATTGAATACTTCCTGCTGCGGGTTTGTTCGTAATTGCTAAGGTTTAAGAAAAAGAAAAGTCGAAAAAGAAATTGGGCAAAACGAAGTTTGCCGGGTCACCTAGTTGAATTATATATCTTGGTTTTCGTCTTCTGACCGATTTCTTTTTCCCGAATATGGTTCAATGCGCATTACACTTGAGTTGTCTTCCTCATTTTAGTACTTAACTCCAAATCTATCTGGCCATTCTCTGATATTACATTTCCGAAATATTCGGATGCAAACACCTGTTCTATTACTCGGTTCTTTATTCTTATACGTGTAGTTTCCTAGTTCTTTCTTTTTGTCGTATATTTTGTCTTACCTATGTTAACTTCCATTTTTATCTCTTTTATCTCCTTTATCCTTATGTTCATTAATTTTTTCATTTTGTCTCTCGTTTCAACCATTGGAATGAATGAGTTAATTCCAATAGGCGCTAGATTCTTCTACCCAACTGTAGACTGGTACTTACCCGAAGTAGCCCCCGAGCAAGAATGGGGGAGAACCGGTCCTATTGATGGTGATCCTATTACCAGAGCGGACTGTATATATAAATATTTTCTTAAGATGAACACATTGACTTGGCGCCTATTTATTATACAGAGATCATGGAAGTTAAAAACTGGACAAGACACACTAGATATAAATAAAAAATGGAAGTGCAGCATGAAGCGGAATTTTTTCGATGTAGACTCTAAAAGCACAACAAAGAAATATTGGGGAAAAACAGTAGGGAAACGATAAACACTAAAATACAAGAAGAAAATTGGAAATCTCAATCGATGGAGGTTTCAAAAGGATTTAAAAGGTTGTGAAAATTGGACAATATAGTACAAAGCCCCCGATAAAATTGGAGACAAAAACTAAATGAGACCCATTTATTTCGTCATGGACTCTACAAGCATAATTAAAATAAAAATTTGATATAGATACAATCGATATGATACATACAATGCAAGAAAGGACTTTGAAAAGAAGTTCCATCAAGTAAATACAGAAAATAGTGTTATATAATCCATAATATTTTTGCATATTTAAAAGAAGCGCATGTAGCAGGATTTGAAAAAATTATAGGTGTTCTCGTTCCCAATGTTGCTTACTTGAATTCTTCGGTTAGCTCATATTGGTGTGAAAACTGCAGATCAACCACACAAATGTTTATTTCCCCAATAAATACAATAGTAATTGCTTTCTCTCTTTGTAATAATAAATAAAATATCGTACACTTTCTCTATACAGCTGAAGCGACCTAAAACGGAGTCTTTCTAATAATAATGATATCAATTTATTTTCAACTCAAGGTGCACATATACATATCTATGTATATTTTACTGAGAATTTAGTTAATTTCTTAAACAAAATTGCACCGGCCTAGCCCTTAATTAATGATATAAAAAGCACAAATTATAACAAATTATATTTATATTTCTTTAGAAATATTTAACATAAAATCAAGATAATTACCTAGTGTTGTGTGTGTGTGAGTATAATTTCTTTTGTTCGTTGATGGTTCTTCCTATGTCTCCACTCCTAACTTCATTTCTCGATGCAGTTCTTTTCCTATGGATTCTTTCCTCTCGTAACTTTTTTTTTCTGTGTGGCTCTGTTTTCTATGGATTCTTTCCTTTTATAAATTCTTTCTCCTCCGTAATGGTGAGGTTCTCTTATTCGCTGGTACTTTTCACTCTTTAATCGATGCGTTTTATAAAAATTATTAATTTTATTTCTAGTTACATTTGTTTCTCCCATTAAACGTCTCTGGCTGGAAATAAGAAGCTAACTCTCGTAGGGTAATAAAATGCTCAAAAGGTGATGGGCGTGGTGTCGAAAAGGTATAAATAGAACCCCAAAACTACACCAAATGTAATTTGCACAAGAACATCCAAACCCCCAACATTTACTGTGACTTTTAATATACTACAATATACAACCTTACTTTCAACGTATGTAAACATATCGACGTAGAGAAGTAAATCACAATCGAGTATCATCTAACGTGATTGCCCACAAAAATCCACCACTTTTATTTACTCTTGGTGAAGCAACTTTAAATTATCCCCATTTCACGTCATCAAATATCAAAGCTAAACAAAAATATTACCGTCTAATCTAAACGTGTACCGTCTCACCAAAAAAAAATCCACCAACTGTGAGCAGTTTTTAAAATATCTACATAAATATATTACCGAGCTCTGCGGGAACCCCATTCCGCACAGTGAAAGACCGCAAAAAATCGCAATAATATTTTTTACGGCCACGTCCGAGCTTTAAATTAATTATTCCGGAGCATGACAGAAGCAAAAGCAGACGGGACTGAATTCTCCGTTTCTCGGCGACCAACGGATACGATGTCATCGAGCGAGGAGCTCGCTTGACCGAACAAGGACCCTTTACAAAACAACGATTTTCGTATTTAATGCTACCGTTTTTATACTTAAATTAATGAATTAGTCCCGGTCGGATTTTTCATGAATATTTATTCTTTAATTTCTCTGCAGAGACGTCGTGACGCTTCCCAGACATCAAGGGATACCCAACTGCGATCTGCTGTAAAAGATTTTTCAGTGGATCTTCCACGCGAAAATAGACGTTTTAAACGAGGACGAGATGGATGCTTTTGTGCAATTTTCTTTTTTGTGTTTTCTCTCGTAGTAGGTCATTAATGCAAATGTACTCGCTAAATCCTTTTGAAATTTATATAAACGACTCGATAATGAGGTGTGCTATTATAAGCAAAAGCTAAAACCGCATTGTTTCAGAATATTTTACCATCATAACTTGAAGTATGAGTGCTCTAAGTCCGCCATTTTGCCTTTCGACGTCTTAAACAGAATTTCTTGTATGGAAACGTTATGTCTGGTATGTCTTTATCGATAGAAATATCGGCTTTATACCTTTCCAGCACGTTTCATATGTACATATATATATGGATCATTAACAATAGGAGAACTACAGCTATTAGGGCATACTTTCAGAAATAAAATTGTCAAAATTCCTTTCTCAGGAAAAGGAAGAAATATTTTCCATAACAAACGAACTTGAAGCAACAAATGAAGAACCCTTGCTCTGAAGCTAAACGTGAGTATTTGAGACAATCAAGTGAAAGTTTCAGCCCCTCATTGCGCTACAACCTCCAGAAGAACAATTGTTGAGGTTTAAAAGATGCACTCGTTCCTCCAAACCCAAAGGGTAAGGTTATGACGCAAAAAAATTTGCAACTCAGGTGTCACTGGAAATATGCAAGAACTGTGAAGTATTTAGTCGAAAATCAACGCGTGGTGAGGAGTTTACTGCTGTGATATAACATCAGTAACGTAGATTGTTGTAGGTTGTTCATTTGCGAATGTGGCAGAAAGCAAAGTACCGAATTGTTACTTTTAAATAAACTTAAGTTGGAAAATGTGGCTAGCTTCTTTGTAATGTACATCGACAAGGAACGTTTTCAACTAACTATTTTAGTTTTGTTGATTGAGATTTAATATGCAAGGTGGCACACCAGGTACGGCTAAAGCAATTCAACAATTTCGGAAGTATGAATCAGAAACACGGTTTGCTTTGAAGCAGTTGCCTCGAGAAATGGCGATTCATTTTAGATTTCCTGAATCTAAGAAATATAGGATGTTAAAACGGGGAGGAGGAGGAAGAAATATTGGAGTAGTTTTACATTTGTATATTGGATTGGGCGATATCCACCAGCTTCAGAAGTTTGTTTGAGGTATGTGTTTATGAAGTGTGGAGCAAATTTAAAGATTTTAGAATAACGAAGTGAATCATCCCGAGCAAGACGGATTTGTCGCAGTTTTAGCAAATTCTGCAAATTTTGACGCAAGGGCACATGTTGGTTTTAACAGAACTTTTCGCGATAATTGGGTTAAGAATGTCGATTAACTTTCGGGATTTCAAGTCCAAAATGTATTTATCACCATCTTCAAAAAATATACAGTAATTTTAAAGACTTTGGAACAAAGAGGTAGATTATTTTGAGTTAGTTGCAATTAGGGATATTCCCTGATATTACTATTTTAAGGCGAAGATGAAATTTCTACTTTAATTACATGCATCCACCAACTTTGAAACTGCTAAGATGTGGATGTAGGTTGTTTCAAACAGATTAGATTTGCTGGCGACCATGTTAACAAATTCTGTAGATTTTTGACGACAACACGCTATGTGTTTAAAAGAGGTCTTTTAGTAATGTCGATAGTTTTTGGTGATTTCAGCTCCAAGATATTGAGTCCGGTACCTTTCAACGAATTATGAACAATTATGGCAATTTTAAAGCGACGTGATAGACTTGTTTGAGCCGGTTACAATTGGGCGTTGATTTTGAGACTTTTAAAACAAGACTGGAATATTTTGAACCAGCTGTGTTTGTAGAATACCGACCTTTGGGAATTTTAAGACCAAATTGTGAGGGACTTCCACAGATTTTCAGACGAAAACAAGTTTTGTTCTTTGTGGCAGTTTAAAGAGAGGTCGATTGATGTTGGAAGATTTTAGACCGAGGATGTAGCATGGACTTTATTAACACCTTTAAGGAAAGGTAGAGCATTTTTTCCGAAGTTCCAAATTTTAAATAATTTTAAAAAACGCACTGTGCTGCGCTAGTCAGATTTCAGTGCTGTGCATTTTAAAGTGAATTTAGGAACATTTTGCACCGTATATGTTTATAGAGCTTCGACCAACTTTGATATTTCCTAAGCGACGTTGTTACATTGTTGTTACATTAATATGGTTGGTTTCTGCGGATTTCAGGATGGGCAAATGTTTTATTTCTGAGACAGTTTTAGGAGTCGCGAGTGGTTTTAAAGATACTGCTTGTCCAAAGTCATTATGTTAAAGAGGCTGTAGAACAAGTTTTGAGGTTTTAAAACGCAGGAATCAACTGTTTTCCCTGCATTTAGGAGATGCTAACTGATACTCACACATTAAAGACGAGGACGGAAGGTTTTGAGTAAAGCATATATCTGAAACATTCACCAAGTTTGCAAATCTTTTGACCCAATTGTTTTCCGCAAATGTCGATTGAATCTGAATCCGGGACTGTTTTAAGCCGATACCTAATTTTGATGTTATCAAAACTGGAACAAGCTCCAAACAATTCGACTTCCTTAACAAGTTTTGGGAAATTTAGAACAACAGTAAGACATATACTGCCAGCTGTGTTTATTGAATTTTGACCAGGATTTTAAAACGGATCCGTACATTTTCTTAGTCCGTTTATAATTAGGTATCTTCGAGGTACACGGATTTACTTTGAACATTTTAAATTCTGAATGTTTTAAATCGGTGACTATAAGGAAACCGCCAAGAAACCTGGTAAATTTTAAAAGCACAGAAGTAGACTACTTAAACGACTTGCATTTGGGCGGTGTTGAATTAATTTAAGAATTTGAGCACGAGAATGAAACGGCTTCAGCTGGTTAACACAATCTAACTGTTGGAATTTCAAAGCGGGGTGTTGGATTATCCCGAGACAAATTTTTCGTCATTTGGGGGATGGTGTCTACTAATTATGTTGGTATTCAGATTCATGTAAGGGCACATACGCCCTCTGGGATAAGATTTGTCCGGTCCGCCATTGAATTTTTCCGTTGCATATTAGCACGGCCGGTCAAACTTGCTTCAATTGCTTATTAATAGTTTTTGTTTTGGCCCGTGGGCCATCCCAATTTTTGTTCTTTATCCCCCTACAGCAAAAGCTTGCCCATACCCGATGTGGAACATTTTGGACTAGTTGCATTTAGAGGATCTTGACTCGCTTTGGAAATTTCGAGTCGAGAATGTGAACTCTTCAAACGCTTACGTTTGGGAGGTGTCTCACTATTTGAAAGTGTTTATATTAGCGTGGTAGAGATCACAATCATTTCAGTTGAAAGAACTATTTTGCTTCTCACCGTAAACTCCAAAGAGATTTTCGACAAACTTGTATCTTCGGAATTAGCTACTAATTAATGTATAGTATAAAAATGCATCATTAGCAATGCTACGATACCAACATATATCTAATTAGTAAGCTACGACAAAAGCGCCGAAAGGGGATCTAAGTAAATGTGAAGCCAGCGGAGAATTTAGTCATTCGATAGCTGTGGAAGTAAACAGCCGTTCGACGTTGCAGTTTTACGCGGTTTACCGGGGCGGTAATAATTTTATCGCAATGGACATCAAAACGTCAATAAAAGGTAAGAATATATTATTTTTTAAGAGTACTGTACTTTTGCGCGATACGCGTCTGACGTTGCACTCTCTTGTTAAACCTTACTAATTAGTTATGGAGAAATATAAAAATCCCAAGCAATACTAGTATCAAAGCACGTTTTCTATACGTTTTCATAAAAGTGCATCAAATTGAAATATTTTCGAGAAATCCGTTTGATGTAGCTTTCCCGACTCGTTCGCCAAAGGGGATTATAACCAAAGAAAAAAAAATTAACACCCAAATTATGAATCAACTCTTAGTATCCACTGCTCATCGTAAAATGCAAATGAACCGAGTCCACGTCGCATTAATAATAACGAATTCCATTTGCAGTTTGCGCTTCCTTTAATGTCGAATGAATGTCTCGCGTTAGAAAATTCGCAACAGTATACAACATGCATCTATTTGGGCGTGTCGCGTTCTAGATTCGAACATGCAAGCAGCAAAAATCTAAATGCGTATCAGCAGAATGAGGGTATTAATATCATTTCTAGTTTAGTTTCCACGGTTGCAGTTAATTCAACCGCTACACCGTCAAATGGATGTATGTAAGTCCAACATACATATTCTCGCGCAGATATACACTGTAGATCTATGGTCATGATACGAGATGACAGCTGCAAATGTAGCGCCGACAAACCAGTGTCACATCCATGAGTACATGAACTCCTAGCCCAATATGTATGTATACACCATTCCGGTTTCTGGATGATGACTTATGACACGCCAGAGCTTATATTATTGCATCCATATAATCTGTTCCAACGTCTCTAGTTTAAAGGATAACTCAAAAGCAAACGTTTTGTAATGCTTCCATCAATAAATATGTTTGTCAATTTCAATTTGCAAAAACCAGAAAAAAAAGGAAAATATTAATACACCTCTGGTTAGGTATTTTATCTAATTACTCGCGTATTTTCCTAGACCGCTATTAGGTAACAAAGGTAGAAAAACTTCGCTAAACCGAATGCAATCGCGAAATATTTCGCTATCTAGTAGATGACAGCACATACCACAAGCGTATAAAATGCACAATAATACCGCAGTACACAAATGTGAGTCACAATGTTTTGCAGTTCAAATACCATAATTAATAACAACTGATAGTTCTATAGCCATCTACGCAATATTTCACTCTATACTTGTGTGCATTTATGGTATTACCAGCCGAAAGAAAAAAACACCTCTCGTATTTGTTGTAAAACAAAATTATTTAATAACAGCGACATTTTTAAATCGGCGGGTTTGCAAATAAAAAGAATTTATTCTGACGCGGAAATTCGAAAACGTACTAAAGCGTGAAATTCCAATCTCCGTACTGAAACAAGATTTTTGCCAGGTTTCGTAAGCTGCGTTCCATTTTTAGTGGAATGAGAAAGGTGTTATAGCGAATGTTATTTTGGTTTAAATCTTTAATATCACATCTATCCGTTTCTAATTAAATGAAAATATAAAGCACTCCAAAATTTGGATTGGAAAGCCCAAATCAGGTTATCATCTTAAGACTAAAATCACCGCAAGAAATACTTGTTATATTTTCTTGTGAAGATGACAACTTAGTTGCCACAATACGTATTCGAGACTTTGCGGATTATTCCCCAAACTATGAATTATGTAACAAATGCTACGAAGACGAAAATCGAAATAAGTATCTAAATAATTTTCGATAATTCTGAAAATCCTGAAACTTTTTAGAAACAAAATTAGGAAAAATATGCATTCATTTTCATATTTTCTTCAGCTCAATTTTTCAACAAAATTACGTGCTTATTTGCCACATGTCCTTTCGACACTTAACGGCGTCAAAAGGTAATATATGAAGAAGGAGAAAATTCTTTTAGATGGAAACTACAACGCTGACCTACTATCTCTGCCTGTGTTGTGGAATTATAACGAAAAATGGGATAGCCCAGAAAATGTGACGAACTTGATTGGAAATTACTGATAATGAGCTATATACACTACCGCTAAAAAGTATTTGTCCAGCCATATTTTTGTGGATCTTACGTATTTATAGTCAGATTTATTCTCTAAAATGACTTTAATTTTTTTTTTAAATTGATACTGCAAGTCTGTCTATAAAAAAAAAGTGTTGTAGCTGTGGTCATAAAATTTGTAGAATTTCTTGGAATAAGGGTGCACAAGTACCTAATTCAAAGATCATGCACCGCTTTCGGATGGGATTTCCCGAAGTAGATAACCTAATCTCATACTTTAGTCAAGAATACGTCGAATTTTTACTTTATCTTTAGCTTTCGAAGAGAAAAAGTTATTGACAGTTTACGATGTTTGTGAATTTTGTTTTGCGAATCGTAAATATGTCGGAAACGAATTGAAATGCGCTCTAAAATAATTGGTTATCATAAAGGTGGTAAAAGTTAAAGCCTTTCGAGGAAACTCAAAGTACCAAGAAGAACAATCAACCACAACGTTAGAAAAAATTTAAAACCGTTGAAAATGTTAGAAACCAAACACGTAGTGGAAGATCCGGAACCACGACTTCGGCTAAAGATAGGAGGATTGTGATTTATAAGACACGTAATAGACGCCTTACTGCACCTGAAATAGCAGCGCAAGTGAATGTGAAAAGATTTAATCTTCCTCAAACGCAGACTTCAAGAGGCAGGCCTTCAGTGTTCTGCTCACCTTAAAAATTTAAATAAATTTATGCGTAATATTAAGACAATAGTTAACACGTTTCCAATAAACGTATCATATTTATTATCTCTAAATAACAGAGTTGTCTTTGGATGTATTATAGAATTTTTAACAGTAATAGGTCTTAAGTTGTAATAGCTGTTAATTCTTTGTTATTCTTTTCCTGGCAGACCTTCATGGCCGAGTAGTGGTAAGAAAACCGTTGTTACGCGCCGTCAATACGAAGAAGGGATAGCAATGAGCTAAACAACACAAAAACTCGGCACTTGAAGAATCGAAGAAGGTTTTGCGAAGTGACGAGTCTAAATTCGAAATTTTTGGATCGAGGTGAACAATCTTTGTGCGTAGGTTAGCAGGAAACGTACATCTGATCAATGTTTGGTGCCTACCGTGAAACATGGTGGCGGTTATGTTATGATACGGGGCTGTTTGGTTGAAGAAAAAATCAACAATATTTGCAGAATCCAAGGAATAATGAGGAAAGAGTAATACCGGGATATCCTTGGAAATGTTGCCAGCTGAACTGCGGATTTAATACAATGACCCAAAGTCCTCTTCGAAGCTATGTATGTAAGTATATGTGGAGAATGCTTGGACGAATTATCAGCTGAGGGAAAGCTTAATATTATGCTTTGGACACAACAGTTCTCTGATCCCCAATCCCATCGAGCTTTTATTGGATGAGTTCGACAGAAACATAAAAAAAGTTGCCTTACTTCTACTGAACACTTGCGGAATATTTTGCAGGCAAAATCGAACAAAATTTCACCAAAAACTTTAATAAAATTGCTTAATAGGATACCGAAATTTTGTGAAGCGGTCATTAAAAATAAGGGAGCACATATTGATGAGTCAAAAATTTAATAAGAGTATTCTTTATATTTACTTTAAATATATTATAAATACTACTCATCAGAGGTTTTTAAATCTATTTTCTAACGTCAGGAATACTCCATTTTCGTGGTGGGCAAATACTTTTGAACGGTAGTGTAGGTAGATATGTATACTTATCGATACTCGTTCGAGTCGAAATCCAAAAAAGCCATGCAATCACATAATAGAACGCAGCCTACATTACATGCTTGGAGGAAAAAGATATGCGTGCGTATTAAATTTGTGAATTTTAAACGTTAAATATTTAAATTAAATAGGTGAAAACCATTTGCTTTATACCCTTTCAAATTGATAAGGAAATGTTTAATTGAATATTTTCCGATTGACAATAAAAAAGTGATTACCCAGCAGCCTAGACAGGCAGACGAATAATGTGAAAGATGAAGAAGAAAAAATATATTTTAAATTATCTCTATTACATACAAAAACTATAATCCCCAAAGAACAGCACCACATACTTAAATACTTAAACCTTTAAAGATTTTAGAAGTGAATACTTCGAAAAGCAACTAAATCCAACACCCAACGTCTTCATCCATCCACAGAGGCTATATATCCTCGACACAAGCCGAGAAGAACATATGGTCACCGCAAAAAGAACCAAACAACGAACAAAAAAGCCATAGAATAATAGAACGGCAATAAATTAAACGCGAAGAAAGCTCGGAAGAGGCGCTCGCCTTTCGCCTGATTAGATTTACCGAACGAACGGAGGGGAACACGCCTCGGACACGAGAGACTCGTGTTTGAAGAAGAAGAGCAGCACTTTAATTAAAGGCAACATAGTAAGTGGAGTTCTTCGTACGGCTGGCCGGCCGGCCAGTCGGCTCGTGATCCCCATTGTTCTCGACTAACTCGATCAATCGTAATAGATCGCAGATGGACGCGAATAAAGCGAGTGCGAGGAAGAAGAAATGAGACGAAAAAAAGAAAGGGGAACGAAATCGCGATATCGCGATCGAAACGGGAAATTTCATATTCGATAAGGTGACCTGGCTGGTTCGCCCGGTTCGATTTACGCAACCCCCAGAGGGTGAGTTTGGCGCCACGACCTGCATCCTGCATTCGCGTGAGACCCGCAGTCCGCAGAACTGCCGTAACACGCACGATATGTTCCGTGCTTGTAGCAAAAAAATCGAGATAACGTTACGGATTAATTTTAATAATATCAGAAGGTTGAATTCCATATATTTAACGTAATAAAGTAGATTTTGGAAACAGAAATTATTACGACGCACAAACCACCAACAACAAGGGTCTTACAATGCCGAAGACTGTGTCGAACTGAAAACAAAAAGAAATTCGCATCTAGCCCGTGATTTCGATGTTTCCAAATACGTATTTCGGCAACTAAGTTGTCATCTTCAGTTGAAACAAATACGTAAAAAAATGGTATCACGAATAAACTATGTCGAAAGTTTAGTGGTAACTGCGAAAGGGTGAAGTACAGTTTGGAAAATAAGTGTTACCCATAGTTTGTACATGATGCTTTATTCCATCATCCTTTCCCCGCTGAAGATGACAATTTCAAAGCCGGTACTTGGAATTAATTGGTGTGCCTTACCACACCTGTTGGAATAGTTATTTGCATATATTATGTATGTTTTGTACAGCCTGGTCGTATTACATAACACAGCCCAACACCAAAAAATAATTGCTGCATCAAGAAAAAGCTGGTTTTAAATGTTTCAAGAATTCTGATTCCAAAAATACCATTCTGTTTCTTATATCACCTCTAGTTGTTGAGATAGACAAAAATCAAATATTTCATATATTTTTATTAATATTGCTACAATAAGCCTACTGAACAGACCTTCTTTTCGATTCTAGTTGTTTATTATAGTTGTTTTTTACTTCCCTAATCTTTCTAGGTAAGAAACTATTTATTTATTATCTTAAATTCTCTAATTATCCCCAATGGTTTCCAAGAATACCGGCTTTAATGTGTTTATGCAATAAACGGTTTTCAAAAATGTGGGATCCCCGTACTTTCAAGAATATATATCATGAAGGATTTATGAAAATAGCGGTATAATAGGTATTTGAGGTTTACTGTCCAATAATATCTGCATAAATATATCTACGAGTCAACCCTTAATTCAGTTTAAACTTATGGTTTCTTGCAAGTGTGTTTGTTCGAGAAATGTTATTCAAATCATCGCTTCTATAACCAGACGAAGTTGTGTTAATCATCGAGACCTTTTTTGCTATATACGTGGCGAATACAAAACAGAGAGTAGAAAACCAATTTGTGAGTTTTCCCTATTTTGGTGTTAATCCAGGAGATCAAGATAAAACTTGGTGGTCACATGTTGCCTGGAAATCACGTGTTGAAAACTGCGCTAGTGGACAAAGGGACAAGTAAAATTTGGGATTCCAATGGTATGGAGGGAATCAAGAAACCATTTTGACGAGTGTTACTTTTGTCTAGTGAATATAAAGGGTATTAATCGGAATAATTGACATAAGTGCACATATCCCAATTTTGATTCTCCGAGAAGACTTATTCCACATTCAGAAAGAAATATGTTACCAGTACCAATATTTAGTAACTTACATATTACATATATACATATATTACCAGAGGATAATGATGAAATGTCTTCTTGGGAACTTGATAATAGTGACTTTGAAGGAGACTCAACATGTCCAGAAAGGTTTAATTTAATTAAGGAAGAATTAAATGACCTCATTTGAGATTTAAACTTTTCAGTCTTCGGAGTTGCTTGCTTCAAGAGTTGATGAAAAATTTTTTCCGGAAACGAAAATTACGTATTACCGTAAGAGAGGAAAAGATCTTCTGCTATTTTATTCTCAGGAAGATAACTTGGTATTTTGCAACGACATAAAGGGACTGTTACAAAAAATGGGTATATCAGGGTACACATCATCTGAATTGTGTCCTTCTACACAATGGAAACAAATATGGAAGCATTCCAATTAGGCTTTCCACAAAGATGAAACAGCATTATAAAACACTATCTCCACTTCTGAAAAAAATAACTATTATTCAAATGGGTGGATGACATCTGTTGATCTAGAAATGGTAAATTGCCTTTTAGGACAGCAATGTGGATATACAAAATATCCTTGTTTTTTGTGTCTTTGGGACAGCAGAGCGAAAGAGCAACATTGGATAAAAAGAAATTGGCCTAACAGAGACGCTCTAGTAGAGGGCAAAGCCAATGTTATTAATGAAGCATCAGTAGAACGAGAAAAGATAATTTTACCTGCCTTGCACATTAAACTAGGGCTAATGAAACAATTTGTGAAAGCTTCAGATCCAGATGATCTTTCTTTTGAATACGTGGTAAATCAATTCTCTGCAATCAGTAATAATAAATTAAAAGCAGGAATATTTGATGGACCTCAGATAAGGCAACTTATAGAAGACCCACACTTCACAGAATCAATGACTGAAATTGAGTCCAATGCATGGTCCTCTTTTGTTAAAGTTGTACAAAATTTTCTGAAAAGTCTGAAAATTACGAACAATTAGTGAAAGATATGCTTAATAACTTGAACATTTTGGGTTGCCATATGAACATTAAGGGCCATTACCTCCACAGTCATTTAGAGAGATTTCCTGCAAATCTTGCAGACTTTAGTGAGGAACAGGGCGAACGATTCCACCAGGATATCCGAATAATGGAAGAAAGGTACCAGGACAGATGTGATATACACATGATAGCTGGAGTATTAAAAGAGATATACGCAAGAAAAGCGCTCAAAAGAAAGTTTTTAAATTAGTTACCAACTACTGTAAATATTTATTTTGGATAATAACATTTATAAATATTTGTTTTATAGAATAAACTTATTTTCTTTTTTAGTTGTGCGTTCTTTATACGTTGTATTGAAACCAATATTTATATACAGGGATAAGACTAGCTAAATACGAATAAGTGCCAACATCTTTTGAAGACGAGCTGATAAAGAAAATTTGATGGTATTTTTGGATTCGGCGCAGAAAAATTGGTTAAGAACAGTTAAAAAAGTCCGGCAGCAAAATATGTGTTGACCAGTGTAATCTCTCAATTCGCATTTACGTCCTCTGATTTTTTCTCGACATCATTCACTAAGAAACTGTAAGTTACCATAAGGTATGCCAGCAAAATCGTGCGCTCTTGCGCATCATCTGGTGTTAACACCTGCATACCAGCAATAATGGACTAAATTAGAATGTAATTAACAAAACTGAATGAACAGAATTAGAACCGAAATAGTTAGAATAGAAACTAGCCGATTCAGATGCTGGCTCCACCGTAATTATCAAAACCTTCGCTATCCAACTGCTTCCAACATTGAGGATACCGCAAAAATGAAACGCGGAAAGCAAATGAGAATCGAAAATAGCATCGCGATGCGTCTGGAACGTCACATCTGCACGGTCGGCCGTTAGAAGGTATTCAGAGGTTGTGCCACCGGCGCACGAGGATCCGTGGGAGCCCATCTCGAAAGTTTAAAAATACCAAATGCGAAAAAAAGAGACTTATAATGAAATGCCGCGAACGAAGACGCCTTGCCAAAACATCGCCGACATATTTATTACACGCGTTAACGTTGTTTCATTTCAGAGATTTCTTGATTCATGCGTCGGGATTTTCTTCTTGATACATAAGTATAGTCGCCGCGTTATTGGCGATTTGTATACGCATATTTCGCGGTTTTTGGAAACCGAGCAAATTTGTTATAAATCGCGTTTGTTCGGCAAAGTAATGGATGAACGTTGATGTATTGTTATTTAAGATTGGATTTGTGAGCTTCGTATTTAGTGAAGATGGATATGATGGGGTTTAAATCAGAATATAAGTAAGCACGTTCGGATTTGATGTAGGAAAGTTTCGGCCACCTATTTTAAGCATAAGTAAAATTTGGAAAGTTTCTTGAAAAGAAAGAATTGCACAACACTAAGGTCTTAATTTTGAATCTCCAGAAGTACAGATTAACTCAGTAAGCAAACAACAAATTTGAAAATTTTATGGAGAAATAGAGGCTCTACAACTGTAAGGTCTTTTGGTATTTTCTACGCTACAAGATGCTGTTTACAATCTTTGGGATTCCCCATACTTTCGATAATCACAAACGAAAGCCATTCTCAAAACTATTACATTTTCAAAGAGAACGAGGTTGTCCTGCGAGATTTCGGGATTCTGCAACCGAATCCGAAATAATAATTGTAACGCATTGGTTGGGATGAAGGCCACAAAATATCTTACGAACAAAGAATAATTTTGGGGAATTTCTGAGATTTTGATTCCAATATTGTTCTACGCATTTTATGCCATAAGGTATTAAATCTGAATTTCGAGGATTACAAATCGTGGTAGATAAACACAAATTTGGAATATATCAAATAGAGGCTGTACATCTCTGAGGTTCCTCGGGGCTTCCTAGGTTACAACGTCACCTTTAGAGTCTTTGGAATTTCCTATATTTTTTTAACTTTCTTTCAACCATAGCAATCTCAAATCATTTCCAAAAATATTTCAGACATTTTCAATAGACAAGAAAATGTAAATTATATGGATTTTAAGATTCTTCAACCAAATTCGAAATAATTATATCATAGTGCTTGCTACAAGGAAAGGTGACACTTACATGTTGTAGATTTGGGGCTTCACTCCTCCATTAAATGCTAAGGAACTCGCCCAAAACTATTTCTAGATTATTTTATATAAACCTAACGTATCATTAGGGAAATTTAACATAAAATAAATCTAGACTGAATTGCCTAAATGTAACTTGGAGCACTTCCAATAAGTTTTGTAAATAAAGCTTGACCATCAACTTAAAACCCAAATATTACTAATAAGTTGAATAAGTAAATTGGACTATTTTTTATTTAAATTATTATAAACAAAATTCACATACTAAAAATACTTATGCGCATCGGCTGAGGCCATAACCGTATTTTTTGATTTTGAAAATGTTTAGGAAAAGGAATGTCTAAACAAATTATTTTGGACAAACTTCAAGTCATGTTTAGGTTCTTCGAAATGTATTTCTTTCTAAGAAAAAATTTGAGTCCATATATTCACTAACCTCGATCGAAGCGTATTCAATATACAACGAATTTCTTGTGGCAAAGACTTTCGAGTACCGTCGTTTGAGTGTACTACCTTTCCTAACATAGGACTTCAAATTTTGCAAAATGATTTAGCGATTATTTATTTAGTTCTTTAGCAACCAAAATGTTTTTCGAAAGTGAGTTGGGAGATATGCTAAAGTGTTAAATGGTAGTAGAACAAATCGCTGAATGTCAATATTCATTTGCAAAACTTTAATAGAATTATAGTCTACAACAGTAATGCCCAAACCAAACATAGAATTGCAGCTACTATCAAATTTGTGATGGCTGCCAAATTAAACATAACCAGTTCGTTTAAAAAATTTGTTAACGCTGATCGTAGAAAAAAATTGGGATATTCCTTTACCCTGCTTGATGATTTATTGCTAACTCATTTAGGCATGTTTGGGAAGTTTCTCAAAACTTTTCGACGAATATTTAGAAAACTATGGTGACTTTAGGACTTTATAACGCGGTCAAAAATTGTTTATTAAGTAAATTTGAAAATCGGTTAGTCTATGAAATCCATCATTACCGTGTGGTTGTTTCGGGTGAAAAGCTTCAAGTACTAGTGACAAAAACATTATTTTTCTGGACGATAATGAGTTTCCCGACTTATCTAATCGCGCGCAAACAAAACAAATAAAAGTCACTAACCTCTTCTTCTCCGGTCGCCGTATTAACAGAATCCATGCTCTGGCTCAATGTGACGGCGAGGGGTGCTTCCATATCTTGGTCCTGAACAGTAACGGAAGGGCTGTCCGACTCACGATCGAGTCGTACCCGCTTCAAAGACGGCGGAGTGGCGGCTGAAGGCGGTGACAGATCGCCCAGAGGATGCCGACCTCTCTTCGTGATATTGGAGACGGTCTCCACGATTCACGTTGAATGGTCCCTTTCCGATGCTAGCCCACTACCCTTGGTCCTTTCAACGTCGCATCGGTCAACCAATAATTTAAGGAAAAGAAGTGAAAACGAAGGTGGCGATAGCGAGCGAAAGAAAAAAGAGCGATCAAAATATCTACCGGAATATTAGAAACACAACAAGACACACAACGAAGCTCGAAAAATCAAAAAGTAAGGAAACGGGGCACTTCGCACCCCTACTCGGTCCTGGCACGCGACGGGCACGATTTCAAACAAAACGTTTGTTTTCCTTTCGGCGATCAAAACGCGCACGTGATTGCCTCTACTTTGACGACTTCGGCGTTGTCTCCGATTGGACCGCAATATCTCTTATACAACCGGTGGTAAAGTGTTTTTGTATCTTTTTGGGTACGATGTGGTGTTGCTTGTGTACGATTTTTCTTGCTCTCGCTAAATCGTGTATGTATGTGAAATGTATCTATAATAAAACTTTGTGGCAGGAATCCGAACTGTATGACGGTCGCGACTCGACTGTGGCTCGCCGTCTATCAAACTAAGCAGAGCCGGAGGGACTCAGGTGTGGGATAGTGGGGGCGCAAGGTGTTCAGTGGGTGTTGCAGAATAGTGAGCGCGGTTGGCGGCGGCGCCAGGGGTTGTTACGCAGTCGGTGCTCGCCTCAGACTGCTACCCTCTCTTCGCCGACAGGTAGACAACCGCGTGCGCATTTTCAGTTGTCCCTCTCGGTTCTACTGTGTCGTCGTCTCTGTCGTAACAACCCCGTGCACCTCGCCCTCGGATCGCTTTTTCGGACGCCCTCTAGACACGGTAACCGCCGCCACCGTATACATGTATATAGATATATAAACGTATACACGGACACCGAGGGCAATCGAACCCCTTTACCCCAGTTTCCTATCGAATTAACTCACGCATACGGCATGCGTGCATTGACGTTGCGTTTGCAGGTGTGCCTAATGCGTATTGTAGATAAGATACTAGGGCTTTTTGTAAATTTGTTTGAATAATATAACGACTAGAGGAAACAATGTTGAAAATTATTCCTATTTAGTATTTCAGATCGTTAGAAGTTAATAAAAAAGAAGAAGAAGAACATAATACAATAATAGTCACAGTAATAATAATAGTATATAAAGTAAACAAAATTACCCCTGACACTATATCACATGGGTAAACTCCTCACCACACAATTGTTTCATAATAAAATCGGTGACACGTGTTTCGCTAGCTCGAAGCAAACATTATCAGAACCGTATAAACCGAAGTTCCTTAACCCTCATGTGAATTTTTCAGCTTAATTTTTTTATGGAAGCTGATGGTCCACATACTTGAAACTTCCCGAGAACTCCTAACTATTAATAAATTTTAAATTTTCATTATTTTTTAGCTAAAAAAATTACTTTGAATAGACGTGGTAGACCAATGTTCTTCTTATACCGTTAACAGTAGGACAAAGTACCCGGGTACCTTCATACATTAAATATGAAAAAACAAGTATATTTTTAGTGAAATGTTACTAAAATAAAATAAAATAAAATAAAGTCGTTATGAATATTTTAGACTAAAATTTTTATTTGGTAAAAGAAAAATAAACACAAAAATTCATTTTTTATATATGTATGTAAATTTAAAAGAAAAACAAGCAGAAATGAACACTAAGCTACAAATAAATTTTCATTAGTCGCTTTGCGAACAATTTCTGCATATTGGACAGTTTGTTGAATGTTCATTGCAAATCGGTTTGGAACATCTTTTACGTGTTTTTCTTTGCTTCACACGTAGTTGCGAGCACACGTGACAACTTCCTATTACTGGAGTTCACAGTTTTTGTAAAGAAAATAGGCCGAATTAGATAAGCAAGTAGTATATATAACTCATCAAACTTGAAATTAATAATAGTTATTGGTTGGTTATATAGTGTGTTATATGTAGTGTTGAAAATAATCGCCGTAAGTGTTATAAATCTGATTCGTTTACTGATGGTAACGGTCTCAGTTATCAATAATAATAATGGACTCCTTGTGAATACCAACGAAATCGAATTGAGAAAGAGAAACATCGTTTCCACTGGAAACTGATACAATTCTAGAATGTTTGTAACCGGACAGACCACATTCCCTAGAATTAGTAGATGAAGTATATGCTCCCAGAAAGGAAGAAGCGTTAGAGGCTGAAGATGAAGAAGAATGTAAACCAAAAGAAGGAAGTATTGTAACTTGAGAATATAAAATCAACGCTGTTACGTATTGGAAAAGTGGGAAGATAAGATGACTTGCGTTGAATACCGTCCAGCAAAAGTTTCGCAAAGTTTCATCATTGTAAATGTAAATGGTGAAGTCATATTATGACATAGCAACGATTTGTTCCTACCTATATTATTCTATAGTATTATTAGATTTCTTTTCTGGATGGGAAGAAGCAATAAAGAGAGGTGGTACATCACGAGAATTGTTGCTTAAAATTTCTTCATTCGTATATGATGAATTTGTAAATAGTATTGATTCAGGTGCCATTATTCATGAATTGACGTCCAGCGATGGACATTACAAGCTAACACGGACATTGGTTTCGAGAATTTTAAAGCATCACGGGACTGGGATTGGAATTTTAAGACAGCTTACGAAACAGTTTCAAAAAAAAATAAGTAAATTTGTCTGTTGTACAATCAACCAATCTCTATTGCCTACTATTAATCCTAAAGATGTTTACTGTCAAAAAGAAATATTTAACTTTATTTATTGTATATATTATTTCAATCACAGCCTCCTTACTCTTATTTGCAATAGTTATAGTAATAATATTTTTCAATTTAACAGTGCTACAATTTACATAATAAAATATATACTAATAGAACAATTTGTACTTTTCCCAACAGTAATAATAATAATGGTAATAGTATTATAACAAGCAGGACTTGGTGTAGAAGGTTGCATGTCGGTCTCTAGACCTACAAGACGCGGGATCACACCCGACCGATGAGGGTGATTTTCAGTTACACATGAAACCTCGGCATGCATTCTTGAATAGGAAATAAAGTCCTATGCGCCGTGTCAATACCGTGTTTGGCACGCTCAAAATCCCTACTGCGATGGATGGAATTTCTCCAGATTCGTCCAAATTATAGTTGATATCCGAATGGCCTCTAAGGTCGAATACGTATTACATGTAAGTGCAGTTTCAATAACCCATCAAATCAGAGGAATAGTTTGAAATAACAATGGGAGTGTTTAAAATGCATATGTTACTACCGTTAGAGGGCTCTAAGTCAATTCTTGGTGTGAGAAAGTTGTAAAAATTAAACTTTTGATGGTTTGATCATAACTTCTTTATTTATTTATTTATTTCTTTTTTGACGGAAGCTCGATCCCGATATCTGTGGGGGTGAAGGGTGTAACCTTTCTCGATCACTTCCAAATGATCAGCTTATCGCAGAACCACAAAATCACAAGCAATTGTAAGAAGTTGCCAAGAATTACAAAACCTTCTTACAAGAATTCCTAATTTTAAAAATTGAAATTTGACTCATGATGATCTGGTCCTAATTTTACGATTGGAAACTCGAGAATAAGTTCTACACTTCCCCAGTAAATTCCAAAAGATGAGATAATCCCAGGATTAAGTTAGAAGTCGCAAGAAATTATGAGAAAGTGCAAGGTGTTGTTAATTGTTGGTGTTTAAAAAATTTAATTAATTTCACAGCTCTAAACTCGATCTTAATCCCTGTACTTGTCCAGTAAGTTCTAACAGATGTTGTCGCACAATTAAGTAACGAGCCAAAAGAAGTTGTAGGAAGACGAATGGAGTTACACATCATTCCCATGTCGATTTTTGATCTAAGGAATCGCAGCCATAAAGAATTACCATAGACTGTAATTATTTTCTACTTCAACTCTTGGTATAGGGAAGAGAGAAAGTTTCAATTGTCGATAGTTCCAACAACCAACTTGCTTATTCCTTCATTGAATTAGAACTTAATTCTGATTTGTAAACATGGAAGTTTCAGCATGTCACCAGTAAATTACCTAATGGTCTAATTTGATGGTGGGAATTTCTCACCTAAAAAGCAACAATTACCCGGACCCAGAAGCCTTAACGATCATTGTCAACGCTGATGCAATGAGTGTTCTAGGATTTTAAAGTGAAATATAGGTAATACAATATATGTGAGTGCCTTCCTTTATGTAACAGTTTTGTAGTTTGGGTTATTATAAAACAACATGGAACATTTAAGGCTGTAAGGTACCTATTTTCAAAATCGCTTGAAATTCTTTTTTTTGCAGGTCTAATCTTTTGTCAATAATAAATGAAGAACCAGCAAGTTTGCAGGCTTGAAATTTTGAATACCACATATTCTATATGGTAGTTAAGATTTGTCAAAGAGCACTTTTGTAAATTACTTTGTTATCGTTGCTTTCTTTGAAGTCCAAAAATGACGGTAAGCCGATGGTCGTGTTTCTAGTCCTTAATTGAGATTAAATTCAACAACAAACAAGGAATTTACAGAAAGGTTCGTCGATGAGTCGTAGCTATCGAATCGAATATACGGTATGCAAAATTTCGAGGCTGTAAACTTACTGGTTCTTCACTTATTATTGAGAAAAGTTAAAGCTGTAGAAGATCTTACCATTGTAAAAAACTAGTATTTTATCGTTACACACACTACTTTTAAAGATATGACATACAATTTTCAAAGTAGTAGTAGCTTTGAAACCAATAAAAAAATTTAAGTTTAACCGATCTTGAAGGAAAGTACCTTACAACCTTAATGCCGCAAGAACGTTGCGAAATTATTGAAATTTAGTATAAAAAACAATACTCTACAAAGGCAACATAGCATGGATTACGTGCACGGTATGATCCGGATCATCGACCAAGTGAACAAAGAATTCGGAATGTTAGGAAGAAATTTGAACGTGAGTTTACGTTGGTGGGTAATCCAAGGCCAAATCGTGCAAGGAATGTAGGAGATGCAAACAATGTTGAAGCAGTAACACAAAATGTTTGTGTTTTTCCTGTGGGATTATGTCAAGTCGAAGGTCCACGCTAACAATCCAACAACAATTGAGGATTTAGAAACCAACATAGCAAATGTTATTCGTAAGATACCGGCCAGAATATGTAAAAACGTAATGATAAATTGAACTGATCGGATTCTCTGTTGTCAACAAAACCGTGGTGCACATTTGAATGATATTATTTACAAAACGTAAATGTAATAAGATGCCCTTTCGAATAAAGACCATTTTTCTTTTATTTTATTTTAAAATCCTAAAGTGGTTCAAGATTGGATCCATTCTCTATTATATTTAGGTCGAGAATTACGCACCAACTTACAATATACAAAATATAGATGCATGAGTTAATTAATCAGGAACGGAAACTCCATTGAATTAGCCAGAAGCGACAGCCTTGGTTTTGCACCTATTCGTTTCAATGCATCTCGTCCCCATGTTACGATTGTTTGGATATGGGAAAATTAATCCAGTGCCATCTAACGCTGTGAACCACGGTCTTCTATGTTTGTCCCATTACAAGATTGCGCACAATTCTCGATATAAATGATCGTCGGGGATTTTGTCCGGGTCGTAGTTGCTTTGGGTAAAAAAATCATTCATCAAAATTAGCACAATGGGTAGTATATTAGAGGCACGCCGAAAATTCTATGTTTACATAAATAGTGCTCTAGGAGGTGTTACTCGAAATCAAGTATGGGTTCACGGAGAAATAACTCGGGGCAACTAACCAAGTCCTTCCTAGTACATTGCACAAGCTTTGTAATCTGCAAAAAATTTTATGAAATCAACGCGCTCAACTTCAACGTAACTAACTGTCACGCATACAAACCTTTAGCTTCTGTAAATATACCATTGACAAAGAGTAACAAGCACATTCACCGGTGCATATGCTAGGAAATGAAACAAGAAAAAGAGGATGTAGTTAGTGTCCGTTACCGCTCTATCAAGTCCAGTTCGTTCACATTATTTACATACGCGCTACATGTGCGCATATTTAATTTGTACTTACATGGTGCATGTCCAGGTTTGGTACAAAAGCCAACTTGACCGTCAGAGCGTCGAATCAACGTTAACAGACGAATTCTCCCGTTCAAGTGAATGAGCCGCTTGCTCACCGCGTTAGGTGTATGTTGTCGTTTCTGGATACTCGTAAGCGGACATAATTTCCCTCTTTCGATCGATAAGCGCGCAGTTTACAGGTGTTCTTCACACAGCGATTATCAAAGAGATCGTATTCAGCTTGGTTAACACACAATTTGCGGCGACACCTTTCCAGCGACGACATTACACTCGCATTTGGCTACCTTTGTACGCCACTCGAAGCCGTGCATGCTTTCGATATCGGTTGTCCAACAGTTTCAGGCTTCTATGTTACACATACTACCTACATACATGTAGTATTGGGAACAGCGATCCGTGTTAACTTTTATCGTAGAATGCCTCAGACTGTTTGAAACTGTTTGTGACGATCTTATGCTTATAGACTGTATATTAAGCCAGCTTAAAAACGTTTCTGTTATAAATCTTAATGTAAAACTGGCTAATGATTTAGAAGATTGTCCAATGCTTGTAGACTGTATATTCACCCAGTTTGAAATTGTGTTTATTATAATCCAAAACTTAAAATAAAACTACGCTTTATAATATCTGCCAGGGCCTCAAATTGCGTTTATAATATAACAACAGCGGCCGCTTAAGGCTTAAAAGTACAACCATAAAAATAATTTTCTCATTAGAACGATTATTGCGTAGTATAGGGTGCTCGAAATTAATTACCGTGTGGGTGTGCGAAAAGTCACTGTTTTGTTTGAGAATTTCCACTGCGTTCGGGTCGAGAAATAACTAGAAATTGCCGACATATTCGAGAGGCCTGGCCGCCGGGTATATAAACAGCTGGAGCCCGCGTCTTCAGCGTCTTAGCAAGTTAACGTTTTAAAATATAACGATGCGAATAGAAAGCGAAGTACGAAAAGTGTCATCAGTTATTACTAACGTTTGATTAATAGAATGGATGACGTGTTATAATTAAGTAACGTAAACCCGGTCTTTGTCTCCACTTACGTGAAATTTCAGTGTCCTGTCAAACAACATACCCAAATCATCAAATAATTCAGCCTTCTCCAAAGGGACGCTGTTTAGAACGTAATCAAAATACTTTGTTAAGTCCCTTCTAGAAAAAGAAAGTGTTTTACACTTGGATGTATTTAGTTCCAGTCGATTTAGTTTGCACCAGTTTTCTATAGATATCAGATCCTGTTGAAGTTGTCACAGTCACGAGTTGTCTCAATCCTAGAGTGTATCTTCAAATCGTCCGCATAGAGGAAACACTGTGATCTAATTAGAGCGGCCAGATCATTTACATATGAGACAAACATCGAAGGGCCCAAAACAGACCCTTGCGGTACGCCGCTAGTAGAGACAAACTCGGCTGATCTTACGCCATCACACTCTACAAAATTAACGCGACCAGTCAGATAGTCGGCAATAACATTAACAAAACAGGGGTTTATATTAAACGTTTTCAATTTCCGAAGCAAAGTGACATGCGACACTTAGTCAAACGCCTTAGTAAAGTAGGTATATATAACATTCACCTGACAGTGTTCGTTAAAAGCATCTGAGATGTACTGAGTTATCGAAATCAAGTTCGAAATAGTTGATCTTCCCTTAACAAATTAGTGCTAAGCTGCGGAAAATTGTGTTTTATCTTGATAACACAATAAGTCAGACAATGGTATTTCAAAAATTGTAGAAAAATTATTGATTAATGCAACTGGACGATATGATCTAATATCACTCTTGTCACCTTTCTTGAAAATTGGTATTATCTTACTCACTTTCCACACATTTGGGTAGTAGCCATTTGTAAGAATCAAGTTATAAATTTTGCGGTAGTGATTTTGCGAAACTAGCCTTACAATCCTTAATCAGGAATTCAGGACATCTGAACCAAAAGTATGGTGTTTCTTAATTTTTTAAGAGCACTGCACAAATCGCTGTCAGTCACTAAAACTGCACGACCATAACCTCCCGAAGTAGTAGATGTCAAAGAACATGACGAGTGTAAATTTAAAGATGGAAATATTATTGGGGATTACAGCCAAGAAAGAGCTAAAATAAAATACTCTCTAAGCTTTCGAATTATTTTAATTCTTCCCGAGAGTGTTCCATGAGAGCTGAGAAAACAGCTTGTCAGCAACTGAACAGAATGATGGCAAGATCACACTACATCACAATATATTTAAAAGAATTAAATAAGTTAAAATTTAGATTTTTAAAAAAAAAATTTACATGTAATTAGGGCTCTCACATACTTTCTGTCAGAAAAAGGACATTTTTCGCAAAAAGTCTAAATTGAAATCATACACAACTAAATGACTAAATGACAAGACCAATACGATCAGATCAATGAACATACTTATTGCTCGATTAAATTTGTAAGTTCTCGTTTTTCATGAAATAAACAATCTTTCATAGAAATTTCTGGTATTAGAAACTCTACAGATGTTCGAATATCTTCATACGATATTGTTTCGACGGATTTCAGCATTAGCCACTTAGTAGAAGACAGATAATCGGTAATTCTGAACCGCTTAAGCTAAGTAGCGAAATAAAGGACAACAAAAGGACAAACAAAGAACAGGTTTTAAGAAAGGACGCTGATGCAAATAAAAGGACTGTCCTCTTTATAAAAAGGACATATGGGAGCCCTACATGTAATTAATTAAAGTTGAGTGAAAACTTGTTTATTACACATACTACTCGGGAACCACTAAGTCTTGGGCATTAGCAGGATTCGCTTGTGATACTAAATACACCAGTTTTTAACTGAAGATGACAACTTACTTGCCGAAATACGTATCTGGATTTTTCAGAAAGGTGTGGTGATGAGGGTAATTTTATTTATTTTATACATTATTTTAGCCACAGTCTCCTTATTCTTATTTATGGCAAACCTTGACAAATTTGTAGATAACCATTTTCTGGTATTTCCTTTTGTTTGTGTATTGTTTGTTGTTTTTTGTAATAATATATGTATGTTCTGATTTTATGGTTATTTTTTTCTAATCTATTCCTCATCATGGTGATTTTTGGTTTTAAGGAACAAGAAGGAGGGGCAAATTGCCCTCTCGCCCGAGTGAACATTTTATCTTCAAGCGGTGCTGTATAACAAACCAACCAACTACTTGTAAGTCCATCACGTAAATCTACTAAACTTCCACTTACAATTAGTGCTTGACTGGTTCCATTTCTCCAACATAAAAACCTCTGCCACAATTCCAAATTGCATTCAGACTAAAATATAACATTTCCGTTGTTGCCTGTTTGGATTCTGCTCTAGGACCAGCCATTCGCAAAACGACGTTTTAAGATGCGATTCGGCAATGCTGTAAATTATGTATCATAGTTTCGACTACTTACTTTCCCATCCTTGCCCAAACAATAGTTCCTAGAATTCAGTTCTTGTACAGCGTTTTCTTAAATACTGTCGTTGAAATCTTAAGTCTTACCCGGAATCGAATTTGGTTAAATCTTCGGTTTCTTTGCACTCACCAATCTCTTTCTTAACATCGTCGTCGGATCATTGTGTGAATCATAGTCAGTTAATGCATTCGATGGATGCCTGAACAAATGGAGAAGGTGACATAACATTATCTTCAAGTATATTTCAGGCAAGTCAGCGAACCTAAATCAAAAACGTCTTCACCAAATTTTAGAAGACTTACCAGGAATACTATCGGAATACAATCAAGCTTGTATTTCAGACAATACGTTGACATTTAAAAGTGAAAAATGCCTAGGAGACAGAATGTCAAAATAAAGTTTAACTATATTGTTCTTTTTCTTGATGTTGTCGATCCTGTGTTGTCGACCTCTTAACAGTTTGTCTGCTACGTGTATCTACAATAAAAAGCTTGAATGACGAGCTCTATAATGACTGATTGGTTTCTAGACTTGGATAAATAGATGAAATTTTAGAAACGAAAAATTTACTTTTTTGGACAATGCCGGTTCACATCGCAAAGAACTAAACCAAAAAGATATCAAAATAATTCTTCTTCTTCGTATCGGTTCAGAACGTGTTATTACGTTGTCCGATGCCTAATTTCGATTCTAGCTTGTTATTCCTTTGACTTTGTGACTTCTTGCGCTCATGGATTTCCTGATTCCTCCTATTTATATTCTTTGGTCTTCTTCTTTTTCGTCTCGCTGGTGTTATCCAATGTAGTACCTGTTTTGGTATCCTCTGTTCTTCCATCCTTTGGATATGGCCGTACCAAGCTGATTGCTTTCTCTGTATGTCATCCGTAATTATTCCTTCCATTCCAACACGTTTTCCGACTATTATAATACTTCTACCCCTTAATGCTACATCTGTGTATCACCTCACGGATCAAAAGGTATCCTCTCAAAAATGAATTAGATTCCATCTGCTTCAGATCTTTGAAAAACGGTTTGCGTTATAGGAATGCCATAATTGATTTAAAATGCCTGGAATAGCGTATAATAACCTCTAACAGCATTGAAACCTGTTATGCTAAAGCAGATTTGTAAAAAAATTGTTTTAAAGGAGGCGGGCACAGTTTATGAAGTTGAGAATGATTTGCCTTTAGCAGCAACAGAGGTTTGAACCTAGAACCGTTCACTGAGAAGAACATTGAACGAAATACGGAAATTGAGAATTATGTAATAAATGGTGATAAATACAGAATACAGGTTTTTCTGTACTTAGAATGCAAGATTACAAAAGACATACTGGTTTAGTCAAAGTGATCTGATGCCTGTCAAATTTTGCACACGATTATAATTGCATATTCTGAACAACTTTTCTCGATAACATTTTACCGTATTATTGGCCAAAATGGCATTTGACGTCAACAGAAAGTGTTCTTTTTTTCAATTGTCGTGACAGCCTTAATTTTAAAAATAAGAATGTGCTTCAAATTCGTTTCAGACCAAGTAGGGTGTCATCTCAAAACATCAAAACGAGATCCTAAATTTTTGATCAATTATACCTATAGTGAAGTCAATCCGGGGACATAATAGGTTGTTTTACGATACTATTTCTTGTTTATTTTTTGTTAATCTAGTTTTTAAAGTATGTAAAATATGTGTATCAAAAAAAAATAGAACGTGCCCAGTTATTGTTTCCTTTATTTATGATTTTTACAATAATTTTATTTGAATTTCGTTATTGGCGGATGTTTTCCATTAGCGAACAAAAAGCTTAAAACCGTCGCTGCCCGATAGTGGGAGATTCCATTGTAGTACAACAAAAGCAGAAAAACCAGAAAGAAAATTTTCTGATCTTCCATGTTCGTAATGAACTCAATCCAAAGCAACTCTCGAGGCGCGAGTAATGCAAAAAATCCTAACATTTAAATAATTCGGAAGTAGCACTTAAAATGCCAAGATTCAACTCAAAATAAATAATTAAACCCTTCAAGTTGGAAAGGAAAATTTCCTATAAGAACATTCCGGAATTTAAGCTCTTCCACGAAACGGACGAACTCACGTCGACATAGCGCACTTTTATTGATCCTCCGACCTGCCGTCGATCAATATTTTTTCCATTAATACTTAAAAGCCCGGCAATCGGTGGAAAAGTACCCGGTAATGTCGTGTTTTAACAAATAAACGACCCGCCGAAACACAAATACCTCCACCGAATTCCAAATATTTCGTAATACATATTTCAGAACAGGCGAGTTATAAATTCGTTTCTTTTTCAGATGTAGGTAGTAAAACGTCGAACGACACGCACTTGCTCGATATAGACGAATCGATAATTCTACCGGCGAAACCGGCTGAAACTTAAGAAAGAAGAAATACTGCGGAGGTTTCAAATAATTAGGGTACACTCCGAGAATACCTAAGTAGATCTGCATTAGATGGTGTATGTGTTACGTATGTACGTTTAAAAATGTGATTCTCGACGTGATCTTGTGTACTATAGAAGTTCGAACAATATTTAAAAATGGAAATAGGTCAATTATTTCTACCTAGTAAGGTTTGTCACTGCACCCTGTTGGTATGTTTTCCCAAAGGGCAAGCATATAACTGGTTAAAAGACATCTAAGAGAAATTCAAAACAGTGATAACCAGAGACCGAATTATATGTTTTTTGCATATCAATAACTATCAACGGTACAATGGAACGCTTTAGGATCTACACGAACTAGGGTAAATAAACGCGTTTAGCACTAATTTAATTTTACAGATTTAGAATATTTTGACTTTTTTCCACATATTTCGAATATTCTAACATATTTCAAATTATTTGACATATTTTACCATTTGAAAATCGCCTAATTTTTATAAAAAATATAGACGATTTTCTGGGAAATTTAGATTGTACGATTACCGAAGTTTCGTTAAAAATAATGAAATAAATATTAGTTAAATAGCGATTAATGCTTTTTCCAAGAAATTTATGTTTCTAGATTTTTCTAAGAAATTGTTAATTGCTTTTAAACGTCGAAACGACATATCATGTTCAGCACCGAAGAGCAAGGATAATTTTGTTAAGGTATCCAGGAATGCAAATCGGAAATTAAGTAAATAAAGGTGGTTTCTAATTGGTTAGAAATAATTAGGTGTATGCGTTTCAGCATTTATCATTTAAAAATTTTCATCACTTACAAACACCGAATAAAGTGAATTGTTATCGAGTGTTATCCAGAAATGCCAAAAGTGAACAGCGATTTAGTAGCCTCCTGGATCAAGACCATTCCAGAATTACTTTTGAACGAAGCAAAAGTATTCTGCGAAGCGTGCGGTAAAATGGTAAGTTAATAATTTTACAAAACAATTTTATTTTGTTTATTTTATTCAGATTGCATGTTTATTTTGCAAATTTTTGTCTGTCATACAATTGGCTCAAAATCTTGCTTTAGATTGTTGAATAACATTATTTTTATTAATAATAATATTTAAAAAATTGACAATCAAAATTAGTGCAAATGTCTGTAGGTCAGTCATTAGCAGGTATATCTTCATCTCCAAAAATTAAAGTAAACAACAAGTATTTAACTCGTTATTAACCAAAGCTTTGCTTTCTGCTAATATCCCACATAGCTTAGGAAACCTAAATTTTAAAATGTTTTTGCAAAAGCATTGCAGATATACTGTAGCTGACGAAAGTACTTTAAAGAAAAATTATGTTACAAATGTATATAAAGACGTAATTAATGAAATCAAACAAACTGTAAATAACTGTTGTATATATTTTATAGTAGATGAAACCACAGATACCTGTAGACGCTGTATCACAAATTTATTAATAGGCTGTTTAAATAACAACACTCCTGGTAAATCCTATTTGATTTCATGAATTCTTCCCTTCCCAAAATTGTTCCAACTAATAAAATTGCACTCATGCTTTTCGTTGCTGCGTCATACATGGTCAAAGCTGGTCAACAACTTAAAGTTTTATATTCCAATTTAATTCACGTGACGTGTTTAGCAGAGCGGCGAAAAATATTAGAAATTAATTTCTTGTAGTTAATAGTTTAATCAGTGGCCCAAAAAACAATATTTTTAAAATCTCCTCTGAGGATTCAGTGTTACAGAGAAAAATTTGCTAATACTCCTTTACCACCTGAACCAATCATCACAAGATGGGGAACATAGTTGAAAGCTGCCAGTTTGTATGCAGAAAATTTTGTCCCCATTAAAGAATCAATCAAAATGCAAATCAATTTTAGGAAATAATTCACTGCGCCATTAACTTTTGCTTCATTTAATCAAATTTTGTTCATAAAACTATTGTTATTCTTAAAACTGATTCACTCCCGTTACAAGAATCTCTTCATTTGATTGATGAATTTAAGGAAAGACTTCAGAAAGTTCCTGGAAAATGGGACAATTAATAAATAAAAAATTTAATGATATTTTCAAAGAAGTAGCAATTTAAATTTGTTGCAACAAGAAAACCAAATTCTCCGTGATAATTTTGATGTTCAAACCGATTTAAATCCGGAACTTAATAGTGTTTAAAAATATTTGCCAAACACATCATTTGATGTCGAACGAAGTTTTTCAACGTACAAATCGCTACTAACGAATAGGAGACATAATTTAACTATTGAGAGTATTGAAAAACATTTGATTGTGAATTGTTTCTATAGTAAGGAATGTAATGTTTAATGTAGAAATGTAAGTGATAGGTATCTGTTTAATAAAACCTGTTTAATTTTTCTTAGTGTTTGTTTCTTTTCCGTGTTATTTCAAAATATATTCGACATTCTGAAAATATTTTTGAAACATATTTTACATGTTCTATTAATTTTAGAAATATCTCCATCATATATCGCTCATACTTAAGACATATACATGTATATACATATTTTAGTCAAACCTCGAACATATTTATAATCGGATTTCTAGTGATAACCGACGCTAGCTATAAAAAATCCGACTTTGATCAGGAACTTTAAAAAGTCGATGAATAACATTGAATTGAATGTTGTGTTCAATATTTCAACACGAAGCTAATAGAGTTGTCTACAATTTTTCAGTGCGTTGCAGTAATAGCAAGCTAATATGTTAATGCACAAAAATCGCTCATACTTTAGGGCAGGCATGGGCAACCTTTTTTGTAGAAGTTTTATGCTGTGAGTAATCTTGAAAAATATACATTTTTGTAGTATCCTTATGATTCATTATGAATTAAGTTTAGACGAGCCGTGCTAATATGCAACGAAAGAATTCATTAGCGGGCCGGACAAACCTTACTCGAGGGCCACATGTGGCCCGCGGGCCGGAGGTTGCCCATACCTGCTTTAGGGCATTTTAAAGTAAAGAAAAAGTTATAAAAATAGACTATGTTCACAAAAAAGAATATTTTCACAATAGGAAACAATCGAGTATGATTACATGTCTCAAAGAAGAGAGAGATAATGCGCTAGTACACAAAAATACCTTACAACTTGAGCAATGGACTTATCGAAAATCACTTTTTCTTCGCCTTCTACGTCTTATATTTGTTCTTCTTCTTTCCCGTGATCCCTATGTCCATCCAGGCGTAGGTTTTAATCATAGAAAAATGTATAAAAATTTAAGCTTTTGGGAAACCTATTGTATTTAACACATCACTCAATAAGTTCGTAGAATGCCGTATAGATGGAGCGACTATTGACAGATCCATATGATTCTTAGGAATTACCAACCTTCGTAGGATATGTGTCCAAATTTTATGACAACCTGACGTTTAATTCACAAGTTACAGTTGTTTTAGTGACGCTACCTTTGTAATTTTTAAAACAATTGAAAAACCTGAATTTCGTGTATTGATAATGCATTGCTTT
Organism: Chrysina gloriosa; assembly: GCA_038088585.1. Taxonomy (NCBI): domain Eukaryota; kingdom Metazoa; phylum Arthropoda; class Insecta; order Coleoptera; family Scarabaeidae; genus Chrysina; species Chrysina gloriosa. Next base: position 18,073,776 of record CM076093.1, on the reverse strand, counting down.
TTAATGGGAAAAAGTACGGTTCAAGCAAAGCAATGGCTTGACAAATGTTATTTGGACCCTGCTCCATCGAGAAAAATGGTAGAGAAGTGGTTTGCTCATTTTAAACGCAATCGTACACACACCGATGATGTTGAACACTTTGATCGCCCAAATTAGGCAATTGTGCCAGAAAATATAAAAGCAGTCCACAAAATGGTTTTAGCCGATCGTGAATTGAAGTTACGTGAGACTGCTGACACATTAAAGATCTCAAGAGGCAGTGTATTCGCCATGTTGCATGCACATTTCAGCATGAGGAAGCTCTGTTCGAAATAAGTTCCTTGTTTGTTCACAGTCGACCAAAAGCAAAAATGCCTCGACGATTTAGAGCGCTGTTTGGAACTGTATCAGCCCAATAAAAAGGATGTTTACATACGGTATGTGATAATGGATGAAACATGGATCCATCACTACACCCCAGACTCAGCAGAATCAGCAGTCAGCTGAGTGGACAACAAAGGATGAAAACCGTCCAAAGCTACCAAAAACCCAAATGTCAGTTGGTAAGGTTTTGGCCTTCGTATGTTGGGATGCGCGCGGTATTTCTTTCAAGGATTGCCTTGAAAACCAAAGAACCATCAATAGTGAATATTTTCTGGCTTTATTGGTGCGTTTGAAGGGAGTAAATTGCTACCCCAAACAAATGCTCTTTCACCAAAACAATGCACCGTGTCACAAATCTATCGCAGTAATGGCAAAATTGCACGAATTGCAGTTCAAATTGTTTCCACATCCACCGTGTTCTCCGGATCTGACCCCCAACTAGGACTACTTGTTTGCAGACCTAAGAGGAATGCTCCAAGGAATGCGATCAACTCCAATGAAGAAGTGATTGCCAAAATTGAAAAGTATTTTGAGGCCAAAGATAAATCGTTCTACAAAAAATGCATCGAAATGTTAGGAAAACGTTGGAAAGAATGTATAACTCTTGAAGGAGACTATGTTAATAAGTAAAGTCGAATTTTGCCTAAAAGTTATTGTTTTATTAGTCGTCCTACGAACTTATTGAGTGATATATCATTTCATCTGATGCAGTTCGAGTTAACTAACAAAAAAAGGAAAAGGCGTTCAGAATTAGTGCACAATCTCTACTAAGTTCATCCTACATTAAGATCAGAATTGACAAAAACATCAAACCTTCATTATTCACGGGCACTTTACGAATATGTTAAGGACGATTTAAGCTCGCTTTCATTTACTACCCGTTCACGCGCTTAGTAGATAGCTTAGCGATACATTTCGTCGCCCCAAACTAATAAAAATAATGAAACGTTAATGTTATTAAACCTAGCAGGGCAGGTCGTATATCTTAATACGTTTTAACAATGAGACGGGCGATGTTCCTCTGTGTAACAGTCACAAAATATTTTATAGACTATTGTCATGCGACGTTAAAGTTCACCATAAAACTTGAAATATTTATGTTTATGCATATAAGTCGTTCGGCAAGTCTAATATGAGTTTTTCCCTTTTTTATTATAGTTTCCAAAAGGGGTGGTCGCTATTTCCTTGGAAAGACGTTGAACGTTCGGTGGCAGTTATTACTAACCGTAGTGAAACGTGTGCGTGTCACCTAGAAGCAAAATTTCGGTCTATTTACGTTCGTCATACGAAGTCGGGAACATGGTGCTGGTAAAAACGAAATCATAAAGTCGGTTCGAGGCAATAAATCACACGGGTAACATTAATTCGACAAAATCACCGAAATTTATCGTTGGAGTTCTGAAAGGGAGAACAAAAGTACGGGAAAAGTTTCTTTGTACCTTCGTGCCTTTCCAAGCACCCTCCAGTTATCTACGACGGGATCGATAGGTGTTTATGATAAAAGTAGTGGAATTGTGAAATTATGGTGTTTGCTGTGTAATTTCGACCAAGATCTTACCTCTGACAAAGTCGCACAGTTCAAGAAAGGGACCAACCAAAGATTCTTTTCTGAGTACTGTTTGCAGATGAATTACTAAGACTGTATTGAAGAAATTCACCCCTAGACAGATTAGAAAAAGTCAAGTTGACACCATTGCCTCTAAATACTTTGTCTACCAAAGGTACTTCCAAGTACCCGAAAATTTTTAAATACCACACCTAGAATTAATTTCAATTTGTATGTATATATATTTTTTAGGTTTTTGTAGTTAATATAAATTCTAATGATACCATTGAAAAAATATATAGAAAGTTATCATTTTGGTGTATTTCTTTTACTGCAACTTACTATCATATATTACCTTTGGGTATAATTGAATGAAGAAAAGAAACGAGATATCTGTTTTTCTCTTCCGGAATATTTATTAGGAAATATTTTTAATAAAACTTTATATCCGATAAGCTGTACGGATATATTATGATGAATTTTTCGTTAACCCACAAAAAACTGACAGATAATGAACAAGTTGAGTGCGGTTTAGGTTGGATCTCTTGAGCATTACTCATCTCACACCTTCCTCTCCTATCCTATACAAATCCCGGCCAATGATTTTCTCTATTACCCAGCTGTTTTGAGTGCCGTACAGATTAGTTTGAAGAATTGTGATATCTGCGATTGTGTTACCCAAAAGTTGTATGAACTCATCTGCCGCAGTTACCAATCTCTAAAATAAATTTCCTTCCACGAATCAGGTTTATATTCAGGTAGTAGAATAGTAGTTCTATCTACGTATTTTTGCCATGTATCTTCAGACTCCACTCCAGTTTTGTGTTTGTCCAGCTTCAATTTCTCCTTCTTCACACAAATTCATTGGTTCTCTTGGCTCACAATTATTTTCGTTCCTAATACAAAAAACGTCACCCTGATCCTCATCATCTAATTTTCAATGTCTGTCTGCACATCATTATCGATAAGTAGTAAATGACAATGAAATGTATCACCTTTTATTATTTCTAATAATTCCCGATCAGTAAAGTAAACCAAAAGGAAAAGAGGAGATGCAAGTGGAAGCAAAACAAAGAGCAATGTAATGGGAAGGCACTGAAGGCGGATCGCACAAGATAGAAAGGTATGGAGAGAGAAATGTGGACAGTAACGTTAAACTCAACCCCACTAGCCTTAGACGTAACGGTAAAAGGCACATGATTAAGAAGAAGAAGAATTCCCTATCTGTCAAAGGCCGCTTACGTTCCCTGCGATAACATACTGTAATAGAAATATTCATGCAAAGTTGAAATAATACGATTTACTTAACAGTACGACATGTCATACACTTACTAATTTCGCGGTTTGGATGGACGGTAATGAATATTTTTATTTTAAATTTTCTCACTTTCTAATAGAAAGCATTCGAAACAATCTGTGTTCAAAGGTATTTTGATGATGTATGAGGAGTTTTTGACTACATTTTTACTAACTCTCGATTAAAAGAAAAATCTTTGCGTCCATAACTTTCAATGTAGTGCTTAACTCTGTACTAGAAAACGAAGAAATAACGAAGTAACAAATAAATACATCACCAATAAATTGCTTAATATTGACTGTACACGAACGCCAATTTCCAAAAATACACCGCATAGACTAGATTGTAATTTCCTTCGGAATAACAATGCTGGTTATGCACAGATAGCTCCAAAATATTTATTTTACATATGTAATAATGTTAGTAAAAAGTGCTTATTATTAAATTATAGTAAATGGAGTGGTATTGTATAGAAGCTAGAAATAACATTAGGCAGAATTTGTGTTTATGGTACGGAAAAATAGGAAAATATAAGAAAAATGGTGTGAAGTTCACAAGCAGTAGAAGTGAAACCTTCAGAAAAGTAAACTACGACAGAATGAGACGAATGCAGTATCAGGAGTGGGCTTGGAACTTCTTTGTCGTTACTAGGGCCGGCGATGAATACCTTACACCCTATGGTCGTCAAATGAGACTGCTACAGTCTCGCAGTCTGGGGTGAGATGAAATTTGTTAGGGAAGAGCTAACGAGGACACCTCTAACGAATACAAAAATTGAAAATGCTCAAAATGCATATTGAACACTTCCTCTTGAGGAGATTGATGGTCGCCGAGGGACCTGTGGGGCTCCCTTAGTCCAAATTGATGATATCTGCTAGGCGACGGATCCTCACTTTAGGAGGGGCGGGGGTCGATTTTATCAGGAGTGGCATAATTGTAGGGGATATTTATTATAATATTGGTACCAAAGCTTCGTAATACGCAGGCGCATACACATGTATTAACACACGTACAAAAATACACACAAAAATTGTTATTTTAAATAAATTTTACGCTTTTTCTGACTGGGTTCTGTGTCAAAATGTAAGTTATTATACTTGGGAGCAAAAAAATCGACTCGGACAGCACATTCGCAGTAAAATGTCTCTGACACAAAAACTAAAACTTAAATTCCATTTTTACTTTTAAAATCTTTAAGTCCAAGATCTTAGCTTTAAAATTAGTGCACATTCTTTTAACTTACCCTTCTTATTTATGAAAAGAAAAAAGGTTCAGTTCTAGGGTGCTAAAAATTACGAGGAAAATTTAAAAGAATAGGTAAGGGTTTTATCAATAATATTTTTAATTTAATAAAAAAAAACTTTATCAATATTTAGTGTTACCACCTCTTGCTCTAATTACCGCTTGTAAACGGTTTCTCATGGACCAAATAAGTTTCCTCACGCTGTCTTGCAGTATGGCGTGCCAATCTTCGGTAAGTGCTGCTCGAAGTTCATATCTCGTAACTGGTGCAGGATTTCTGGCTCGTCTTTCCTTTTGAGTTCATTCCACAGGTGCTCAATAGGATTCAAGTCTGGGCTACACGCCGGCCAGTCCATAACTCTTATTTCAACTTCTTGCAAGTACTGTCGTACGGAAGCTACACTGTGTGGCCGGGCATTATCTTGCATCACGATCAAGGTCTCCCCAATAAAACCGACGTAAGGAACGACATGGTTCTCAAGAATTTCTTCGATGTATCGGTTCGTACTCAACTCCCTGCTCGACCGCCAGTTTCAATAAAAACCAGCTCGGTTTTTGCGTCCGTAGAGATACCAGCCCACACCATTCAGGAACCTCCTCCAAACGCCACTTTTTCTGCAATGCAGCATTGTGTGAATCTTTCTTCCGGCCTTCTGTACATTCGTGCTCTTCTGTCGCTGCCGTGCAGACACACTCTACTTTCATCCGAGAAAAGTACAGAGCGCCATTGCTCGTTTGTCCAATCAATGTGTTCTCTTGCGAAACGGAGGCGAGCTGCTCGATGCGCTGGGGTCAATTTTGGACCCGTAGCTGGCTTTTTGAAGTAAGATTAATCCAGCCACTGACAGCCACTCCCCGCGCTTCTGTGAGCTCCCGTTGAATTTGAACGCTGGTGAGAGCTCGATTTCTCAGAGAGATGTGGACAATGAATCGGTCATCTCTCTCTGATGTGCACCTCTTTCTACCGGAACCTCTTCTCCGACAAAAGTTACCAGTCTCCTGGTATCTTCGGTAAAGTCTTGACACGGCAGACTGACTTATATGCAAAGCACGAACGACTTCACGTTGCTTATGGCCTTGTCGCAATAACACAATTGCTGGAGCCGCTTCTTCGGTTGTTGTGTCAATTCCCAGGTAATATTCTTGAATATTGATGACGCAGATGTGTACCGATTGACGTTTGACGGCCAACTGATAAGTGTTGATAAGGTAGAGACCCACAATTATCACCCATGTCAAGGAGTGTAAAATCTTGTGTTTATCGATCACAACATATTGTAGGGTAGCTCAAGTGTAAAAGAAGTGTAAGTTAAAAGAATGTGCACATATTTTAAAGCTAAGATCTTGAACTTGAAGGTTTTAAAAGCAAAAATTGAATTTAAGTTTTAGTTTTTGTGTCAGAGACGATTTTACTGCGAATGTGCTGTCCGAGTCGATTTTTGCTCCTAAGTGTATATATATATATATATATGTATCATTACAATAACGATCATTAGTTCTACATTCTTGTAAAGTTTGAATAAGGGCTAATAAACAATTACGCGCAAACATGATGACAGTTAATTTATTTTGCAGTATTGAAAATGTAACCTCGGTTTGTTCAAAAATCAATTTAAAAATCTCTAATACAAAACAGAATGTTGTGTTGGTTAAGTAATGTTTTAATCCTACCGCCCCTCTTATAGTTTTGGTATCGTTTCTGAAATCATCCCTGTCGATTATAACGTCAAAAACTTCAATTAATTTTGTTTTATGTAATTGTACCGTAAATACTGCACGCGATATAAAATTCCATATTGTATTAGAGCCCGTTGGTAAAGTACTGTGGCATATTGTATATGTTTATTCGTTTGGTTGATTTTGAAAAAAATGCAGCAAATCCGCTTAAATTAGAAAAGAAAACTTCAAATTCTTTGTTTATATTACAAGCTTTACTCAAACCTACATTTAAAGCATGAGCGTGACAATATACAAAAAGAGATTGAGGAGCAATTATTTTTATTTTACTTTGTAAACTGTTTAAATGCCCTGCCATAACGGATGCACCATCATATGTTTGAGCGACTAATTTCTTTTTAAAATCGTATTTTTTGCAATTATTTAAAGAACGTTAAATAAATCTTCAGCTGTTCGACCGGATGATATGTCAAAAAAAAAACCTTTCAATAACCACACCGCTTTTGACATAACGTAATATGCTTGATAATTGAGACTTGCAAGAAGTATCTGTGGTTTCATCTATTTGCCAAAAAAAAAGCGGAGCTTCTTTAATGTCTGTATCAATTTCCTGTTTTAATAGAAAAAAATACAATCTATTAAATCATTTTGAATAGATGTAGATGTACCGGAAAAAATATTACTACTAAAAAAAAACTTATACAACTAGGTTCATATTTGCTAAAGAGTTGGATTAATTGTTTATAATTTCCACGATTAAAAGAATCTTACGTCTCATTGTGTTTCCGAAAAGCTTGATCTTGTGATGGTACCAATATCATTACGTCTATTAATTTTTCTTCTTCATTACTATACGTAATAATTGCATCAGACTTAGAATGCCGTGTCAATAGATCATAGGTACATTTTTAAACCCGTATGACCTAAGTTCGATCACGTTTCGGTTTGGTTACAAAAATGTAGACATAGGCCAACAAAATGATCTTTCCAGTTTAATTGAACCCGTTAACCAATCACATTTAGCGTACCACTATGAACTTTTGATTTTGCCGATTACCATCGTTAGATACTAAATATAAATTAGACCGAGGTTTTTAAATTTTCTGTACGATGTGTAATTTCGTCTCTACGTTTAAACAACTAAAAGGAATTTCCTACAAACCAGTCGACAACATCGTCGCAGCTCCCTATTTTATTAATTCTATTTTTTTTTTCTATGTATGCCCCAGCAAAATTTCATAAAATAACCTAAACCAAACGTTGTACGAACGATGACGTACGACAACTAGCCGATCTCGTACGATCTGACTGGAGCCCAAGCCTCCGCGCTTACGTTTTCGCCCTATACAAGTACACATGCACTTACGAGGACGCATCAGGTTGCACCAATGATATCAATATCGGTGCGGAGCTAGATTTGTGGCTAGCCTCCTCGCTCGCATTTTTAAATTAAGTAATAAATAGATATGCTATTTATCATAAATTCGTTGTAAAAATTGCTTTATTTTAGTATATAACCAATGCTTAAACATTGTTTTAATACATAATGAACACAATTTATTTTACTAAAAATAATAGGGAGGCTTGGCCTCCCTAGCCTCTCCTGACGAGCCGCCACTGCTTCACTGTTCTTTGCTACCTTCCTTGCTCAATTTCGCCGCTTTCAATTGTTTCCATGCTTTCTTGGTTTCATTTACCACCATGTTGCTTTTGTGTCTTTGTTTATTTTTCTCTCCCTACATATTTCTTTTACTTTCCTAATTCACGTTTCCTTAAGGTTTAAGGATTGAACTTAAAATCTTTTTATTGGTTCCAAAACTATTTTAAAAGTTGTATATCTGACCTTTAAAAGTAGTGTATGCAACGATAAAATACTAGTTTTTTACAATGTTAAGAGCTTTTACTTTTTTCAATCATAGGTGAAAAACCAGTTAGTTTACAGGCTCGAAATTTTGCATACTGTATATTCGTCACCATAGCTGCGTCCTATCGGCGATTTTTTGTAGGTTCCTTTGTTATCGTTGCTTTCTTGAAGTCCAAAAATGACGGTAAGGCCATGGTCGTTTTTCTATGCCTTAATTGAGGTTAAATTCATCAACAAACAAGGAATTTAGAAAAAAGCTCGCCGATAAGACGTAGTTTACACCCTTAAAAGTTTTTCATTTTTCCTCTAATATCCATTCCTGCTTTTCCATTAAATTTTGATATTGTTATTGTTATTTTTCAAAAGGAACATGTTTACTGAAATTGAGCTTGGAAAAAGAAACGTTCATTGTTCTATACATCAAATTCCGTACGCATTCACATTGTATAAAATAATATCTGCTTTTCACATAAAAACCGACCTCCAACAACTTAAACATTTTTACCTCCCATTACTTATTTGGAAAAGCATCCTGCGTCTGTCCGTTTTCTTCTCCTCTTTAGTTCTTTTTTTCCCTTTTCTCCCGCCTTGCTACACGGACAAGCGCGTATGAATATTCCATAAAGACCCGATGAAAAATTTAGGCGTATTGACTTAGAAGGGAAGAACCTCACGTGAGGCAGTCGAATGTAAAGTCGTCGGTCGGCCGCGGGGCGGCTAGTGCAGGTGTACGCGCCCGTTCCAGTTCCCTTTGCGTGTCTTGCGAGGCGGGCCCCGAAAGCGTCCTCGCGTCCCTCGCCCTGCGACCGCCCCCGGTAACGTGCCGATCGATATGCGTTAATCTTTAATAAACATGCTCGTATGGACACGTAATGACATAAGTTCCGTATTTATTGGAAAGTTACCTATCTAGAACGAGAACGATATTAATAAGAAATGGGAAAGTCGTCCCGCAGGCGGTCGTTCACAAACCCCTCGTGCTTGTTGTCGAGCCGATGGAGATAGGTACCGAAGGAAGAGCCGAGCTTTTTGTGCTTTCCTTCTAAATAAGTTTTCGTTTCGGTTCTATATGTTTGAATTGGGTTGGATAATCGAATTTATATAGAACATATCATACTTTTAGAAAGAAATTATAAAATTTGCTATTTCGATTAGAATTAAACCTGTGGCTCATATGCATCCTTGGAGAACTGTCCTATGTAATCAGCGGAATGATGATAATGACATTTATATATAGAGGCAACAAACTTGCTGTAATGCTTCTTCCCTCATATTACGGCATGCCTGAATAGATTTTCCATCTCTACCAATATGTTGGTTATAATAATTTTTACAAATACCCCATACCAGTTTTTTTTGTACGAGACAAAGATTTTTGGCTCCGATAAAGACTTTTTAGCGTCTTTGTACATTGTCCAAATATTTTTTGCGTAGTTCAATTACCCTTATTATGTTGTACAAACTAAAAATCTCTAGTACAAAGACTTTTTCCGATCCTTGTACATGCACACAGAGGCTCGTACAAAAAACGCAGTGCCCCATACCAATTCTACCACATATTGTTTTGGTGGTTTATGTCTAAAAAGTAATACCGTAGTAATAATGTCCCAATTTATATCAACTTTACGTTTACTAGTAATTCCTTTTTCAAAGAACTTTCTTCATATACAATATTATTATTATTTACCCACTCTTTGATTTCGGTCTTTGTTGAAGTACCGTTTTGGCACTTTCGATACCAAAGTGCTATGGTATGAACCATTATCCATAGAAATAATAGATGGATGACTTAAAACATTTAATAAATCTCCTAACCATTTTAAAAAGTTTTCTGGGTTCATTTCGCCATGATAATCCGTGTTTCTTGATTTTGCATCATAAATGAAACCGTTTCTATTTCCTGCATATACCACGATAGGTTAACATTAGCCATCGGAGCAACACGCTAAAATTATAAAATATTCATTAACATAAGTTCTATCTACATAAGTTACATTATTTCTATTACAACTGTTAATGGCATTAGGAGAGTGCTTTCATCACGTTTTCGTTCACAAAAATGTATCATTGAAGCGATACACTCTTTCATCTCCCGACTCAAGAGTTTAGGCATTTTTAGTGGCAGAATTAGAAACGATGTTCACTATTTGTTCTGAAAAGAACAGATTTCGAAGACGATGGATAAAATAACAAAACCGAAGAAATTTACTGAAATATCAAGAACCAAAACAATAACCTCTAATGTCAAGAACACTAGAGGATGTTGCAACGTAGAAACTTACAAAAACATATAAAAACGAATATCACTAAATTTTACATACTAATTTTTTGTTTGATTCAAATTCTTGTGGTAGGAGTTTTACGTCACGCATGACGAAAGTCGGCTGTTACTTTGAACAATGTATAGTTTAGATTTGCTCTTAAGTTTCTAAAAAATAGTGCTTTCTACTTCTTGTGAAATAAGCCTCCGACAGGTTCTTAGCGTCTACATATATATATATATTGTGGCTAGACGCCCCATGGAGGGGCAACGCCGCTTTCTAGGAGCTCTCTAAATCCAGCGTTAGGGGCGGATCAGTTCCCATGACCCAGTCCTCTCATGGTCACTCTCTTCGGCTTATGTCTCTCCATCCCCTCCTGTCTTTTGTCTTATCTTTCCATTTCCTGATTCCAATTTTGCTCAGGTCCTTTACCACTTCCCTCAACCACCTTCCCCTCGGTCTATCTCTCCTTCTGACTCCTCCCGGTTCCCATTCTAATAGTATTTTTATTATCGTGTTTTCCGCCCTCCATTCATGTCCCAGCCATTTTACCCTTTGTTGTTTTATTTTCTTTACGATGTCTTCTTCAATCTCTTTTTCCAGCTCATGGTTCATTCTTTGTCTATACTCATTTTCTCCAACCTTAACTGGTCCCATTATTGTTCTCAAAATTTTGCTCTCCAGTATTCTTAGGTCTTCTTCATCTTTTTTCGTCATTGTGAGTGTTTCGGCCGAGTACAGTATAACTGGTCTTATTATTGTTTTATACATATACATATATTCATCTTGACCTTTTTAGATAAACTATTATTTTTTAGGAGTTTTTATTTGTGTGATACGCTCTGTTCATTGCTATAATATTTTCTCTAATTTCCTGTACTCTACTTCCATCACTCGATATCATAATGCCCAGGTACTTCAATAGCGTCTACATATGAAGGAGTGATATTGAACAAGTTCATGCAGAATTTGAATGAGGAGGAAAATATATGAACAACATTTTCGTATAATATAAAAGTATTAATTAAAAGTAAGTTAATAAAGATGACGCAAGTACGTACAAGTTAATAGAAAATCGCAGTGACATAGACAAACCCTTCCTGGCTATCTGCATCTGTCCATATCGTTCCACAACATTCTTTTTTAAATTATATATGAATGACGTGGATAAATTGACAACTGGAGACAATATTCATTTTAACTTGTCCTCCGGCGACACGTCGGTTATTGTATCGAATCGAAGGTATACAAACTTCCTCATCTAGCTCTTCCCTACGTTCATCACATAAGACTTTTTCATTTGAATATTCTTCAATTGAACTTGATATTTTTCTATTTTCTTTATAGAAAACTAGTTTCAAAAAGATATTTGAGAGAGTCAAAATTACAGAAGAATAAGAAGGTACATAATCCTCGAATGAATGACCTATTACTGAGGTTCGTTTGTTAGGCAACTCTCACAGAAAGTTGTGCAACGACTGCACTGCAGGACTATATTACATATACCAATAATTGTTACGGAGGGAATCGTGCTTTATTAATCGTAGACTGCAACCGTAGACTAGTTTCGTTCTTATTAGGGCCCTTCAATACGGTATAGAATTCTGCGATTACAAGCAATAATTCAGTATGAAATTTATAACATTAGCCTACAAGAATTTTAACCTATTTTTGAAAATTTGAAGCGACAAGTAAATGTTATATCAATGGAGGTATGTAACTACCTTACATCTAAAGAAATATATGGATGAACACTTTTCTTTATGGTCTAGGTACTCGTGAATTAACCGGCACTGCATCAAGAACTGACATTGAAAATAATATCGTGGTATTTTTAAGAGACATTTAATATGTCATGACAATACGTAATACAATACAAATAATAACAAAACGATCTCGGGCTTAGCTTGCACGCATTTAACGCCGCGAGCACGCCTGTCACTGCGTAATACTAATAGAAAACAAGGTCGATCCGCCGAAGGTCAATTGATTCATAGTTTGCAATCAGATTCTATCATAATATCTACTTCATATAATTGGTCATCATTGCATGCACGCTCATAAGACCAGATTTGTTTATGGAAGTGGGTTAGGAGGAGAGCGGTGTTTATTCCTTTGTTGCATGTAGATAATGTTCGCGTACCTATTCTTTCGATTTTCTTTTGTCATGTATGCGCACGTACTGATCCCGATACATATATGTATGTATGTGTTAAGAGAACGTTCATCCTACCCTCGTAGTGACGGTTTATTCATTATAGAGGTAAAGAAAAATATAAATTTAAGAAAAATGAATTTCTGGCTGTCAAAAATGATGAAAACGCCTTGTTTTATGAAAAATCAATGAAGAATGATCGCTTGAGCTAAACAAGAAATTCTATGTCAAAGGATAAACTTTTAACATGCCGAATGGGCACGGACGTGAAGGCGTTACGTTTTGGTTGTCTCGTGTACAGATGCAGTGCATGAAATTACCTCAAAATAGAGGCCATATCTTTGCGAAGGATTAAAAACAGGACGGGGAACCCAACTGATTAAGATCATTTTAAGATCATCATAACTGTCTGCCCAATTGAAATTAGGTTTCTTTAGTCTTTAGATACACGCTAAAAGAAGCCAAGGAAGAAGACATATTTCCTAGATTAATAACTTGTGAAAGTGCTATGGACTTATCTCTATGGGTCATTTAGAGCAGCAGTTTCATAAGTTAAAACAGCCATGCTGATAGTCAACCTTTTAGAGGAAACGGCACTTGATGAAGAAGAAGAAGAAGTCTTTAGTTGATCGATTGAGTTTCCTTTATTCAATACTTTACAAAACGCTCCCAATGAGTGACCGATACTAATATATTGTTTACTTTGATATTATCACAACTGTTTCGGTGCAGAATTTATATCAACCCAAAAAATCAAATCGAACTTAACTCTTCTAATATTGTCTTTTCGTCCCTTAACAACTATTGAGTAGGAACTAACGATTCGACAAGACAAGGTCGAATTAATTCAACTAATTATTATCTTTGCTAATTTCCACAATAGTACTTCGATGTTGTCGGCACTTTCCAATCTTAAGTACCTACGTGTACTTACCTCTAACGTCGGCGATAATTCTTTAATGGAATCGAATGCCGTCACGTCGCGGCATTGTTTTTCGAAAATAATCGACATCCAAACGAGGCAGTAGATACGCCTTGTAAGTCAAATTATCTATTTATTATTAATCGATTGGATATGAATATTAATGGAATTATTTTCCTTCGACTGCAATTGCGTCTATTATTTCGCAGTGTCCATGACGTGTTAATTTATAAAATGCAATAATGTCAGAATTATCGAATACGCTCTTGTGGACTATAAGGTACTACCTTCATCATTAAATCTCAAAGGAATTGCCGTCGGTCACCAACAGGAAACAAGACTCTATTAATAGAATTTTTATAATAGAATCTAATTAACGAATTACACAATCCAGATCGACTAATTATTGCTGCAGGTTAATCGCAATTATCACTACATGTAAAACTTTTTCGTTATCGATGAAATTCGACGTCAAACGCGCAATCGACGTACCAGATTTTTATCGACGTAAGGAAATAGCGTTTATCGGCAATGTTTCCTTTCTCAAATAATTATTTGTAGTTAGCCAAACCGCAAGGTCGTTTTTACGTTTAGGATTCGATCTCCTGGTTTAAAATGCACGAATGAAGTTGGTCGCGCTGTGGTTGATTTACTTGAAATCTGATTTGTTCTACCGCCGGTACCGCATACTTTTTCCTTATATCGAAAAATTGTTCGAACCTCCTTATTACGTATACTTTGTATCAAAATTATGCGGAAACGAGAGCTTTCATATCGTCGAGATCTTTCTCTTAGAGTCCCGTTCTACGTAGTAATCCAAGTATTTCCAGTTGAAGGAATATGAACATCAGATTGAAAAGGTATATTGGTATAATCATCTTTCCCAACAAGTATGAGTCAGAAAAGTTATGAAATTTATGCAAAACACTCACAAACATACAGTGGTGGATACTTGTGGTAACTTCAAAGTAGGTTTCGATTTCTAACAGGAGTTTATAGGGGCTTATAATGAAACGGCCATACTACCGTTGACAACATCACAATTTTTTATTAACTTCTATACTTCCATGTCACAATATATAACGACAAACCAATATCTGGAAACTTGCCAACAGAATAGAAGCTATAACATTGAAAGAAACATTTTCAATAACAGTAGACAAATCTTGAGGGTTCCTTAGGAGACCACACCTGGGGGTTTCAGGTGTCCCTCGTCCAATATCAAATAAAATACGTAATGTGTAAACAAACTAATGAGACCGATTTCTGCTCACTTATCTTATTCCAATAGCATTACAATTCAACATTGTCCCCTTCAAAGTAACCGCTTTGAGAAACCATGCAGCGCTGGTGACAGTTCTTCCACTCCTCATAGGAGTATTGGAAACTCGGATACTAGAATAGCCTTCTGGTTACAGTCGTTTAAATATTGTACAGTGCCCCAAAACGATATCCCTTGAGGTGTTTTTTCAATCTCGAGAAGTGGGGAAAGTTACAAGAACTCAAGTCGAGCGAATGAGAAGGCTGAGGAGCCACAGAAATGTTTTTCCTGGCCAGACAAGCAACAAGACCCATTGTCGTAGTGCGACGCCCATTTCATTTTAATGTTTGACCCTGCGTCGAAGTCTTTCAAGAATCTTTCGTTAAATGTGTTGATTAACCCCTTGGCCTGTAAGCACAAGTTCTTTGTAAATAATTCCCTGGCTATCAGGAAAGCATATCAGCTTGATTTTCATCTTTTACTTGCTCATTCATGCTTGTTTTGGCCTAAGAGAGCTTGGAATGTACCATTCCATGCTCTGGCGCTTGGTTTCCGGGTCATACTCAAATACCCAAGTCTCATCACCGGTAATGACAGGTTGCAGAAAATGAGTATCATCTTCAACCGATTCCAAAAAGTCCACGTACCTGTCCCCCTCATATCCTCATATCAGATCATCTCATCATATATGGGATGATCTGATGAACGGTCGTGTAATTCAAATTCAACTGTGCCCCAATCATTCTGACTGTCAACCGATGATCTGAACGCACGAGATTACGAACTCTGTCAACATTTGCATCGGCTCTGATCGCTGCGAGGTTTATCTTCAATCGACTCTCTTCCTTCAGCAGATGCCTAAACCACATACAAACATAAGAACATATGAAGTCTTGATACTGTCTCCGTAGGGCTCCCGAATTTTTGCAAAAGTTTCCGTTGTACTGTGTCCAAGCCTGAAGCAAAACCTGATCGCGCACCGTTGCTCGGAATTCATGTCACTCATTGTCAGAACGCACAAGCAAAACCTGCTTTACTAAAACAATCGCTACGGACAAACGGCAAGTTCCAACTTGCACTGATGGCGTACCACATGTTCGCCTGCTTCCTCTCCAAGTCCAGTGTCATCAGTGTTGTCCGATCGAATTCCACGCTACCAGTCTCATAACTTTATTTATACACCTCGTAGTCAAATAGCTAAAGATGGAAAAAGCAGCTGGACCAGATGACCTACATAAGAACTGTATCATAAAATTTGTAGTTTATTAAGCCAAATTTTTTAACAAAAGAAACGCTGCCCTCAATTTGACAAAAACCGGGGTATTGACACTAATATAGAAGAAGGAAGGCCCCGTCAACACAGGCAACTTCAGAGAAATTATGATGCACATCATACAAAATACTTACAACCCTACTCATGAAGAAACCGGGAAGAAAAACAAACAAGGCAATGAAGGATTACTAACTACTAATTACTAACTAAGTTTTGGGAAAGGAAGGTTCACAATGCCACAGATATCCCAAAATAAATAATTGAAAAAATTGCGAGCATGTTGTCGAGCTCCTTGTCCCATTCATACGCTTCAAGCAGGCCTTCAACAACATCTCAAGGCAATACCTAATAAAGGATATGAAAAAGAAAAACATGAAAATTCAGTCAATTTAAACCCAAAACATCCCAACAAACAAAAGCAAAAGAAAGTTAGATAGCAACCAAATAAAAACTTAATACATTTATATACTTACCAAAAATTTAAAAATTCGCAAAATGAAAATATCTATCCTCTCGTGTAAAATGGGGAAAAATCACGTTATTTTCTGATCTCGAGGCAATTAAAATGAAGGGAAAGGCTTCTTCCTAGAATTAGTGTCCCATCGGAGGTTAAAACTCATCACCGCATACATTATTAGTTTCGCTATTTTTCTTCGACCAACATTTTCTCTCCGTTTCTCGCTGTACTATCAAATGAAGCAAAGCATATTTGACCTAGGTGTATGTTTCTTCTTAGAATCTCACATTACTATTATTACTTCCTAGATAAGATCACTTGAGGTGGCACTGATACTTGTGTCACTGCGACCTTTCCAGATCTATTGTGATCCTCGTGCCTCCTTAGAGTATGTTCTCCAGCTTTATTCCTTTAATTAGACTTAACAGCTTTGAGAGCGGTTCTTCCGCATATATGTGTATTTTTAAAGCGAACTTGAAGTCCTTGCTCCGTAATGCTGTTACATGCCTCCATAATAGAGTCCTGGCCTGCCTTAAGCTTTGTCGGTTCAATCTGGGTAGCTGGATAGTCGTAGCATACTACCGCGATCCTCTCCAAAGCAACCTCTTTGAAGGTTAAATCTTCTGGCCCTTTGCCTTTCGGAGGACCTGTGGGAGTACTGCCCTCCGACCTCGCCTTTTTGGACTTCCGTCCTTTCTTTGCGTTTAGTAGCCTCCGCCGTCTGTTGAGGCCTAATTTCCTTATCTAGACTAAACCTGGTCCCTTTGTACATGCGTAGTGAAGTTGGCCTTGATTATGGCTCTTTTAGCCTGTATGTAACCTTAGCCCTGTTTCACTAGCTTTTGCACTTTAGCCTTAGCAATTCTAGATAGCGTAGCTGAACGAAGAGTAGCTAGGGAAGTATCTGTCCGCCCAATCAGAGCCCCGCTTGATCGGGTAAGGCTAACTACAAGGGGATTTCGCCTGGTGCCCCAGGGGAACGTTAAATACCGCGCACCCCTGCGGCTACGCAACTCTTGCCACGTTACCCTACACCTTAGTTTGGGTTTTAGCTCGGGTACCTCGGGAGCGCTAAATTCCCGAACTCACTTGTTAAACTTGTTAACAGTGAGCCCCTGAGGCATTATAGCTTCCTAACAATCTTATCAGTCCAGGTTTCCACTCTATGTTGTTAAACCTAATAGCCTACCTAGATTATTGTTTAAGGATCAAAGCCTCAAGCTTTGAGGTCAATATAGGTAAACACAAATTACATCCTTGCTTATGAAGACTAGATAAATTGCGGAAAATTATTCATCCTACAAAGATGCTATCGCAATATTTACGGTTGATTCAAAACATTAAATATTGAAGGAAATACATGATTAATCAAAATTGTTTTACCTTCAGAACTATCGACTCCGATAACCATTCTTATCCTTGCCACGTGAATGTGAAGGATTTCTTTGAGGTTGGTATTTTATTATGTTCTTGTAAGCTTTCATCTTTCAAGACAAACAATTTAGGATCAAACGGTTTGATATTAATTCTAGAGGAAATCATTTAAAGATGTAATTCTTTCGTAAATGTGTTGGTTGCTTTGTGCTGTCTAAAACTATTTCGACTGAATTTTTTAGTTGGAAACAGCTGATAGTTGGCGGATGAACTCCCTTTTAAAACTGATTTCTTTCGACTAATTTGAAGTCATCATGTCGAAAAATTATTAGTAGTATTACATGAAATGGAAAACGAATTCTTCTGTTTGTTTCATTGAGATAAAGATGATAGTTTTATTTTCATACTTACATTTAGTTACTAAAGATCCAGATTCGTCCACATATGTAGATTAGGAGAAGGTCAGAGCCAAACGGTGAGTACTCCAATAGTAACTGTTCTGATTCATAAAATTTTAAATTCGTGTGTTATCAAGATAAAATCAAAGTCATCGCTGGTTACGAGGGCTTACCTCAACTCTAAAAAGGCATCAATAATTGTTCCGCTCGTATTTGTTTAAGGCTTTATTTATGTACTTTGGGATATCTTCTCCGTCTATACTGAAAGAACACATATTAATGCAAATCTGACTGGAGCTATCTTTTTCTTCATTGTCATACTTTGACTTTAAAGATGATTATTTACATCATATGACCTCCATTGAAATAACTATTTTCAAAAATTTTTCGCTGTACGGTCATAGGTCATCCCTTTTCGATTGATATTCAAAAGTTTGCCGAATTTTACTGGAAATAAAATTCCTGTTCAAAGTACGTATTTGTAATACACGTCTAAAAAAAAAACATGTTGGAAAAATTATGGAAATAATGAAGTAAATCGAATTATAACGTTTGGAATCAGCTTCAACAAACTTATAAACTATATATCACACGCCAAAGAGCTAAAACAAATAAAAATATTCTAATTTTATCGATATTTCGAACAATATTTTCCCCCGACAAACACACGTAAACTTAAAAGCGGTGCGCCTACACACTTGTAAGGAGTTTCCTGCAATTTTAGGGAAGCAAACATCAGCCCAGACACCGTAAATTTCCCTGTAATGTACAGTTATGATACGAAATCATGAAAATTTCAATTTTACGACATATTTTAATAGTTCTGAGTCTCGCTGCGCCACACTACCTGCGTCGTCTGAAATTTTAAAATGTAATTTAGTGCGCCGGCGGTTAAATAAATACATCCCTCCGCGTTAGTGTTTATTTGTGTTTCACCTAGAACTTAAATTATAGCGCTGTGTTGAATTTCGTCGATGAAATGTTGCTTTATTGAGTTCTTGATAATTGTGAATTACGTTCGTTGCGATTTAAATAGCACCAGGATAACTATTTTCGTATATACATAGATGCGTATATCATAAAGCAAATATGACAATTTCCGAACTAACCTGAAATAATTTATTAGAATGTAAGGCTGCAACCGCCGCACGTTGAACTGAAACTTTCGAGGGCGTCATTTATCTTTTGAGAAAACATGCGGTGCTTAAAATTAGTTAATCGGATTTCTGGGAATTCACGAATAATAATGTTACTAAGCAATAAATAAAAAATGACACTGGAACGGTATGAATCTTTTATTGTACCAAGGAAAGGTTATCAACTCTGGCCAGCATCTCTAAATGTTGGTGTCATAGAAAATGCATTACGTTAGTCCATATACGCTATGAAACAGGATTGATAATCTAAAAACTTAGAAAGAACCAGAATGGCCTTTGAGACCATAAAAGCCTGAAATAACTACAAGCGTTAAGTTTGCGATTTTCTTAAACTCCATCTTAATAATAAATGTTTTTAACGTTCCTTATACAAAGGGTACTAGGAAAGTTTTGCAGTACAGCTGCATTTACTAAATTCTTTCAAAATAATTTCCACCACATTCAGTACATCTCTCCATCCTCCGAAACTAATCCTTAAATCAGATCTGCCAAGTTTAACTGGGGAGTAAGGCACATTCGTCGTCCCAAGCCCTCAGAAGACCCTCATTACTAGAAAATTGCATCACTTCTAGCTTCATTTTCACAAAGTCGCAGGGAGAAAGGTCTGGGCTGTGCTCAAAAAGTTTCAGTCCTGTAGTAGTCAAATATTCGGTGCGGGCTTTCGCGCGGTGAACTGGAGCGTTTTCTTGATGAGGGAGACGGGTGCTCGTTCTTGAATTTGGTCGTAGGTTCTTCATAGATTCGATGACTTTAATCATCCACTTAACTGTGACTGTCTTCTGTGTATCCAAAACGACACGCTCCACAATTCCATTGGAATTGAAAAATACAGCATTTTCTTCTTTACCAATCGGAATTTTCTGACAACTACGAGTATATCCTCATTATCAAAGACCCAAACTTTGTTTTGAATCTTGGTAGTAATAGTACAGTCACGTCTCGTTACCTGTCACGATGTTGTTCACATACCGAGGTTGTCCCTTATCAAACATTTTCGGTGTCTCCCGATACCAAGTGAGAGGTTCTGTCATCTGCTCTTCAATCAGACTATGAGGCATTCAGAGACAACAAAGTTCCTTCATGTGCAAATAATCGTGCATAATGGAACGAATTGCTGGTGCATTTAGGCGTAAGGTATCCTCAATCTGCCGGTAAATCCTCACAGCAGTAACGTTTTCCTCCGCAACTGACGTTCATGGTTTTACCGTCTTCTCAGCGCCCTTCAGAGTAAAATTTTCTCTTCTGAATTCTCTGCACCACCTGAATATAGTCATATGCTATGGACAAACATCACCTAGTCCACGAGTCATTTCTTCTAAGCACTGGTTTACGTTTAAAGCGCGCTCCAAGTTATACCGCAAAACTGCCCGTATCTCATTTCGTGTCCACGGTCCCATAGCAAGGCACTTTACACTATCACTGCTAACTGAATAACTGAACCCACCGACTTGGCGCAGCGGTTACTGTGCAAGTATGAGCATGCACCAACAATCAGACTCCTGCGGACTGCGTCATACTGCAAAACTTTCCTAGTACCCTTTGCATAAGTTTTCCTTCAAGTACTTCAGGGAATATCTTGAATATCAAGATAACTTTGAAAAGTATAGCCTATTGTGATACATTAAAATTTCAAGCCACACGCGTATAGAATATTGACGAATCTTCCGAGGTTGGTTTTTATTTCGCCTTGGTTCCCCGTGAAACGGTTCCATTTGGAAAATTAAATGAAGTTTCAGATGAAAACACCTTCCAGGCTTTGTCTTACAATTGACATAGAAATGGAGTTGGTACCGCTGTAAAGCCTCTTTGCTTCTGATTTTGGGATGCTCAAACGATGAATGCTGGAGAGGGTGGAGAGATGTTTTTACTCTCCGCTGGTTACTTGTCAGAACCTTTTTTTAAGAAATTTTGAAAGAAAAAGAATGAACAAACGGACGATATCAAGCAACTTTGAGAAATGGATGGATTTCCTCCGAGTTGTATTTCAAAAGATGCATGGTTAGTAGAACAATGTTGGCTTTCAGTTATAGTTTCCATTTCTTTACATATTTCCTTTATGTTCCAAACTCCAGGAAGAAAATAAATTCTAAAACGCACGCGCCCTCCTTCATCTTTTTGGGCATCACATCCTTCTAGCTTAAAGAAGGTAAAAGGTAAACAACAGTATCGTGTAGTTACATGTTTGGGGGAACACCTAATGTTACACTGCCACTTACGTTATTTTTAACTGCAAATTTGAAGAGAACAGCAAAATCACCAAATTCGAAGATTTATTACACATTTCACAATTTCTACTTTCTAACATTTACGTATCTCTCTTACTCTGTTTGGAGTATCTCACCCTTTGACCCAAAACAAATGAAATTCCAATTGTTGTAGGGAATGGAAAACACCGTCCTAATTCGTCTAGGATAGTCACATGCTGAGGATATCACGTCCATCCCTTTATTTCATTTTGTTCTAGACTTCAGAAAAAAGAAAGCAGAAGAAGATTACGAAAATTAACAAACTTATTATGCATTCAACAATTTCCACGTGTTAACATCCGCGTATCTTCTTTAATCTCTTCGTCGACTAATTATCCGTTCGAATAGCGGCGCGTACATTCGAGTTTGATGTGCAACGATCCTTTTTAAAGTATTTTTTCTTACTGCCAGCTCGGAATCGTTGACCGTAAAAATTAATTAAGTTTCTTTCCGTCAGTCGGAACGTTAAATTGGGCAAGCGCCTGTTAAATGAATTTATTATGTTTACCAGACGCGTGCAACGAACGAACCCTGCCTTTGAAAGAGAGAAGAAGAAAACACGATTTTCGCGCCCGAACTTTGTTCCAGCAAAGGCAGCTGGTTCAAAACGGCATAAATCGTTGATAAAATCAAGGGGAGACGGTCGCTTCTCAAGTTTTGCGGTATGGAAATAATTCCGGCGAACGTGATGGGTACGTGTTTTATTGCGGGTACCGTTATAATTTTTTGATAATCTTTACAGCTCCACAAAGGAGTAGCATCGTAAATATGCTGGGATGTATGTATGTATATAAGTAGTAGAGTCAAGAGATAAGATCTGAGAAGGCGTAGCTTACACGAAAATTGGAGAGAATATTTTTCTGTGGTTGTGTTTAGAATAGCTTTTAGTACGTCGACTGTGGTAGATTGTAAAGAGATCCCTTACAATAAGAAGCCCTTACCTTTACCGTTTATGGACGTTGTAGTATGAAGTTGTAGCACTTTATGAGAGTCGCTAGTACCGCAACTCCTCCTTCTCGCATACCTTTGGGACATGAATTGACAGTGTTAATGATACCACAGCGTTGGATTACGTGATTTTACATGTCTTAATAACTAAGTTATCATTTGCAATGGGAATTTTATAAAGAAAGAAACCGATTCCATTAAGAACGGGGACCTAAATCACATGTATCGCATGTATTTGCCAATGGTGGATAGTATCTGATCATTGCAGAGTACCGGGAAGTTTTACCTCCTATGTCATATAAGGGAGTCCATCCAAACTTCCGGCTACTCGATCAATCTTCCGCCCAAAACCGAACTTGTCCTTGACGCTAAAAATCACGTACACTCCCGACGGCGAGATGAGATAAATTTTTAATTCAATTGAAAAAAATCATTAACTAAAATAATTTAAAATTTCTCAACAAAATTATCAAATACTATCAAACTACATTCGAGTAAAACTGACGGTTTCAATTAAAAATGTGTTTAGATTTATGATTCCTATTGTACTGAGAATTTAGTTAATTTGTTTTTTAAAGTAAATTGCACCGGTCTAGCTCGTAGATAAAATATAAAAGCATAAATTATAACAATTTATATTTATAACTTTTTCGAAATATTGAACATAAAATCAAAAAAAATTACCTATTTTAGTGTGTGAGTGTATGTGTGTGAATTTTCCGTCGACGGTTCTCCCTGTATTTCCTTTCTTCACTTCTTTTCTCGACGCAGCTTATGGATTCCTCCCTTTTATCAATTCTTTCTTCTTTTGTATGGTAATACTTCTTTTTCTTACTAATACTTCTACTTAAAACCTTTTCTTTTGGAAATATATTTTAGACTTCTTTATTGACTTTTCGAAATTGTCCATTTTTTTGTCGTTCACCAAACAAAACTTTATTTCTTCTCGAAGCCAAGACGACACTCCTGTCTTTCCCCGTTGTCCCCCAAACAAAACTTTAATTCACCTTGACTTCAGTTCATCCAAATATATTGCTGTTATAGGAACCTGTACCGTACGTCGATGTATCCTTGATTATTTCCAGTAAATTTAGGTGAATTCCTGTGTTGTATATTTGTTTTCGAAATGTGTAAAAAATGTTAACAAAATTCTTTTATCCATTAAATCATGCTTTTATAAAATATTTAACTCTGGTAACATTTGTTATACTACACTATGCCTCCTAGTTCGTCCAAATAAATATTATCGCCCGAAATAGATGATCCTTTGACCTTCCACGCCTTTAAGTCAATATAGAAAAGAAGAAAAATTGGTGGAATGGAGGTTGCCCGTCTGTCCTACTTTGGTGCTTTTCACAGCAGAGCGACGTATGGTATCTTGTTGTGGGGTGGCTCGGCTCATGCCCATAGAATCTTCTTACAACAAAAAGAAGCGGTGAGAGCAGTAGTTGGAGTGGGACGGAGAACCAGCTGTAAGGAAATATTTACACATTTAAGAATCCTTACCATCTCTTTTGTACTAGCCTGTCTTCTCTATATCCATGCTGAGTCCGATAGCTTCCCCATCCATGCAGACGACCATACATATAATACACGGTACAAAAAGAACTACGTCGTACCTTATCATCGCATAGGACGTGCCCAAAGTAGTACCAACTACATAGCAATTAAAGTTTATAACCATTTACCAAGCAATGTGAGGGCCTTGGGTGTTAGACGTTTTAAGGCAACAGTCACCGACCTCTTAATGAACAACTGCCTCTACGAAGTTGGAGATTTCTTCAAAATCAACACCTCCTAGTAACTGCTTTGGATTTACTCTAAAATCTCTAAAATCATTTTTCTATTCAGTTTTATAAATATTTTCTCCTATTTTATCTTTGTGTTTTGTTTGTATTAACTACTACATGTAGGTGTAATATTTGTTATTTTATTTTTAATATTAAATATTGACGCTTCCTTATACGTATGGCAACGTATATGTATGTGTATGTGTATGTGTATTGTATTTTATGTATCTTGATCTATTTTATATCTATGACAAGTCAAGTACTGTACATTTTAGTCTAATTGTACACTATTTTAACAAATAAATCGTATCGTATATTCTTGCTTATGAAGCCTCGATAAATTACGAAAATTTCCTTATCCTACTGCGTCGGTGTCGGCATCGTTAACATCCTGGGCTGGGGGTTTTCTCAAGAAATCGCGCAGTCGTAGTTTGAGGCTTTTATGTCAAGTGGGTTAAAATATGTCTGGACGGTCTAGTCTAGACCCCTAATTAAACGTCAAACAGGATGTTTTACAATCCGTTGCCGTTATAGGACAGAGACGTTGATCGCCTCACCAGATGCTATTTCAACTCTTACAAAAGTTCGTTCTACCAGCAATACTCAACTATCACACATTAAAACGATATTTTAAAAAATTAATATTTCCCAAATAAGTAAACAGATTTTCAAAATTAGTAGAGTTGTCAAATCCACATATAATCTGTAAAACAAAATCTTACGATTACACTCTCCAAAAATGTCAAGAACGCTACAATTAAGACAACTGACGCAACAAAAGTGGGCAAAATGCAAATTCATATCTACTAAATTAACACCAACTATATTAAATCGACTATTACACCAGACGAAACTGGAGAATGATGCGGTATACGGTAATATCTTGTTTGTGAATATTTTCGATTTAAACTATTCTATTGTCACCAAGATTATCTAAAGTAAAAAGATAGTTGAGAAACCGTTAGGTGTGCAAAACCAAAAATAAACAAGCAATGAATGAATTTCTTGCGACAAACTTTATGTAACAAATATATTAAAAACTAGATCCATAAGTTTGCAAACAGGCACATCCAAATGCCAAGCGTGAATAGCAAATTACCTGTACCGGTTGGACTTGGGGATTCGCATGAAGTTGAGGATTCGTTTGGCTTAAACGACAATCGATTATTGCACAAATCCTCCCTACATTACGTACAAATTCCATCAGTGGCGTCCTTTTTCTTCATGTCTTTCAAAAATTCCTCGCAAGTGTCCTTAGTACCAAAACCTTTTTCCATGGTATAAGTCCCCGACTGTTCACCGCATATTGTTGATCCTTGTTCCTTGTACTGCACCTATAACATTTGAGCCCGATCGATGTACCGAAGAGGCACAATATAACGATAGTCCAAGGGAGCAACATGTCTAAAATGTCTGAAAAGAATAAGTGGGAAACGGCAATGCCAGTAAACAAGAATGTCCAATTTACTGACAAACCACGGTTCCCTGGCCGACTACGCCCAGCGTTTCGCGCTTGTTTAGACATAAAGACAAACCACTGGGCCGCATCACACTTCTTTTAATTTGAACCAACTCCCTCCAGCTCCACCGGCTTACTCAAACTACCAAAAACCCAAAAGTATTTTAAGAATAGGCAACGTTTTCATATTTTGTTTCTTTGCAGTTGATAAGTATAATCAGATTTTCGATTGGTAGTCTTTGAACATCTCGTTTTAACTCCAATGTTTTGCTATCTTCTTTTTTTCTCTAGTTTGAAGTTCTCCTGTTATCAAAGAAAGGCCATATCACTCCCAAAAATTTAATTTGAAATATGACCGTATAATGCACGTCTAACCGAAACTATTAAATAAATGAAATTTGTATATTCCAACCACCAAAACTGTCAAGTCTACTGCTACAAAATCCTAAAGATCACATTAACATTTATTGCATCCGTTTCGATTTCATTCTATCGAAAGTTGTCAAAATCGAATAAAGAAGTGGCTTTGAAATGATTGTCGAATTTAATAAAGTTGTTAAATTTGATAAAGTCGTGGAATTTATTTTCGAAAAGAGGCGAAATGAACAAACAATTGTTTAAACCGGTATAAACATTGTTCGGACCAGCCAAACAAGATTTTTACGTTTTCTAATATAACTTGGTTCAGTTTGTAAGTCTTACCCAACTCTGTAATAGTATAAGGCATTTATGCACTACCTGCAGTACCTACTTCTTTCCGTCACAACTGTGGTCACAACCATTACCAACGGGAGGAGAGGTACATATGTATATTGTAACATCTTTCTTCTTATTCTTTTTGAATTTAGAAGTCAGCGTCACGTAATAAAACGAACAAGTTTTATTTCACAAAAATTTACTTCTCCCAGGCTGACAGTCCGCGATTCGCAAAACGATCAAATTTTGGTTAATTCAGTTATTTAGTTTCCGCGGATTTTCAACCCGGAGATCGAAGAAGTGGCAAATCCATCGACTGATCGTTTCTACAATTACAAACATATGTAATTGTAAAATTTACTCGAATAAAGTGTCGAATATCGGGATAAAATTGTCACAATCGCTGCATAGGTGTCAATTATTTCAGTCTTTTTACGATAATTTTATTATTTCCAAACTTGTAAAAAAAGATCATTCAAAAAGAAAAACGAATAGCGGATTAAAAATTATAGTACATTTAATTTGAAAGATGTGTCAAATGCAGTACATAGAAACGCGTCGAATTTGATGAAACTGTCAAATTGGGGAGTTTCTAAAACTTGTTCTGAAAATTAAGGGAAGTTGCAAAACAAAGGGAGTTCGTCCACTTACATCAATGTAGTTGCCAAATTTATATCAGTAAGGTGTCAAGTATTACGATTAAATCGTTGCAGTGGATCTACGTATGTGGCCCTTGGTCTCAACATGTCTGTTTGTAAAGAATTTCGTTCCTTACGAACCAAGAAGCATCTAGGACCACACGAAACATCCTATCCTGAACAGGGTCTACTCATGTGACCATTAGGAGTGGTGTTCCATCCGGCAGACGCGCAGCTCTGTACAGGTCTGATGACTTGTTTTCTTGGTAAAACCAAATCTCGAAAGCAGAATCGAACTTACTTCGACGTTAGCTGGGAAGTGATGATGACTTCAAAATGGCCAACCTGGTAGCGCTAGAGAACGTGTATTTCGAGGACGGACAGCTTACTACTATACTACTGCACTATTCTCCATTTTCCCATTCTTGAAAAGAGCGTGATCTATCGTCGATGAATGAGGATTCTCCAGGTGCGATACTACGTTTCTATTTGATTCAATAATTCTTAGAGGCGAATTTCAACCATCTTCAGCATCTGCAACTGGAGAAAATACTGGCGTCATTCGCATACCTAACCAAGGCCGTTGATTAAAAAACCGACGATTAACAATAAGATGTAAGTAACCTATGGAGATGTCGACTTGATGTACCTTATAAATGATTTGGAAAGAAAAGGAGTCGCACCCGTGATAGGCAGACGGATAACAGCTGGTCTGGGGAAAAGGCAGATAATATCCTCCATAGGCGAAACTACCATCAGGGACAGGGCGGGGAAAGTGTCCACAATGGGAAGTTCTAACTCCCATTCTGTGAGCCATCCTAGTGTCCACCAGGATCGTCCGATTTCCTTAATAAATTGTCCTACGAGGGCTTTCATTGCCTAGGATATGACCTAGCAATCGTCGTGCGAGGACGATTCATAAGTATCATCTCAGAAAAAAGAAACGCAGATGGTTGCCTTCACCAAACAGCCGCTAGTGCTAGATAAGGTAGAAATTCCAATTGTCAAAAAGATTAAGTATCTGGGGTTTAATCAAAGGCTTAGTGGAACTCTCACACGCAAAAAAGCCACCAATTGTCCTTGGCAGATGTAGGCGAATGTGTGGAGAAACTAACGCTATGGTTATATATAAGGGTAATTAGACCCATGGTAACGTGCAGAATAGTTGTATGATGGTCAAATACAAAGCAAAGAGGAGCCACCAGGCTACTAGGTGGCGTACTCAGTCTCGTATGTTTAAGTGCCACGATAATACTGAATTTACCACCTCTAGATATCCATATACAAGGAGTAGCAAGGTCAAACTGATGCAAGGCCGAACCCCTATAAGTCAGTGACATAAGTTGATCAAAGAACTTAAGACAGATCCCCTCAGAGGAATGCCACGTGATGCCATGTTTCACAAATTCAACTTCGAGAAAAATTATAAAATAATTATACCAGATGGAGAATGGAAAGAAGGTTCACCTATACAGGCGCAGTCTATCTGGTATACGGACGGTTCTAAGACATAGGAAAGTGTCGGGGCAGGAATATACGGACTCAAAGAGAAGGCGATGGTCCAGATGGGTCTAAGTAAAGATACTATGGTCTTTCAAGCGGAAATAGCCGCAGTACATTATTGTGTCGTAGAAATTATTAAGCAAAGCGGATCAAATCGCCCGGTGTGCATGTTCTCCGACAGCCAAACAATGCTGAAGGCGTTAGATTCGGTGCAGGTGGACTTAAAGCTTCTATGGAGTTATATGTGTGCTCTGAATAAACTCGGCAGTCGCTTAGAAATGACAATGGCTTAAGTTCCGGGGCACAGGGGCTACCGGGCAATGAAAAAGCTGATGATCTGGGCATGGCATTCGTAGGGCCGGTGCGTCCATTTGGCATTGTAAGGACAAAAATCAAAACTGCCATAAGAAAGTTGATCGACAATGAATGTTGGGAAAGGTGGAGGAACTCCCCAGACGAGAGATCGGCAAAACAGTTCCTTAGAGCATCAATATCGGAGTTTACAACGAACCTACTACGCAGGGACAGAAAGTCTGTCAGGGTGATATTAGCCCTACTAACAGAACACTGCAAATTCAACAAGCACATGAATAAGATGGGATTGACAGAAGAAACGATATGTAGACTCTGTCAAATTGAGGAGGAAACCGCGATCCACCTACCAAGGCGATACCAAGGCGAGGAATTGGCAAGAACGGGACTTTCATACATGGGAGACAAACATCCCGAGGCGAGACTATGTACGGAAAAACCGGTCACAAAGCTGTAAAGTCTAATTAAAGGACCAAAGCTGGAGAACGTACTCTAAGGTGGCATGAGGACCACAATAAATCTGGAAAGGTAGCAGTGGAACAAGCGTCATTACTACCTCAACTACCTTGTAAATAATGTCTTGGTGTGGTATTTTCTCGAATGCTTTAGAGGCGTGCAGGGATACAATCCCCGTAAACTCATGAGATAAAATTCTCCCTAAAGGGAGTGACCTCAAATGTTGTAGTCGATAGATGGCATACTATCGAAAAACAGCACTTATTTGTATGATTCAAATCTCAAAAAATAAATATTGTTAATATTTAATCAGCCCGTAGTTTTTCGATTATGACGGTCAGGTTTTAGAATTACAATCATGTCATGGATTTCTATGGAATCGGGAAATGTCTTTGATTGATTGAGATTGAGATTCTGACGGATCCAGACGCCTTCCTCGCATGGAAATCTCTAGTGCTAGTCA
This sequence comes from Chrysina gloriosa, assembly GCA_038088585.1. Lineage (NCBI taxonomy): Eukaryota > Metazoa > Arthropoda > Insecta > Coleoptera > Scarabaeidae > Chrysina > Chrysina gloriosa. The sequence continues at coordinate 18,044,018 of CM076093.1, read as the reverse complement.
TTGGACTCGATTATATTGAACTAAATGATGATAAACTCTGAAGAAGTTTCCGAACATAAAGAAATAATTTCCAATCATCGATATATCAAAAAATGATTGCTCTCTTTTATTTTTGAAATACAAAAATGGAAACAAACCAAGACCAAAAGCGACCCCGAAACTGTGAAACTCAATCGGGGTAATTCCCCCATATAACATGCCTAATCGAAAGAAAGGATCGCGTTGCTTTTGACGAGACCGATAGAGCGATTAGCAATGATTTATATTAAACGTCTCCCGAGAGACGGCCCGTTTTACGGGCCGCACACCGTCTTCAATCAAAACACTTACACAAAATCAACAGAAGTATACATCGGAGAATGTTTGCGGTAACAGTTGGTAAGCCCGGCCACGCCAAGAAAACAATGGTCGGACGACGCTGGCTAGATAGATGGGTTTGCGGTTCCCGAGGGAAATCGCGAACAACTTTGAAATTTATCTCGGACGGACGTTGTTCGATCTTTTAGACGGCGCTGGTCCCTTTAAAAGCGTCGCAGGTCGAACAGGACCGTATTGGCGAAGAATTGATTAAATGATTTCGAAAAGGAAGGTAAGAACAGATTTAATATAATTTTCATATGTTTTACGATCAAACGCGATGGTCGAATGGGCAATACTTTGATGATCCCACATCCGCGAATAGTTAGAAAGGAAAGAGTGCAGTTGTGTAGGTGTAAAGTACGTTTTGATTTCCTTGATCATCGCTTTAACAAAATTTGACAAAATCCCATTTACAGCAATAACAGTGAAGAAATCCATATGGGGATTAATTTACGGCAACGTTTGTGTCTGGGTGGACAAATAGCATTTCTTTTGTTAAGGATGTGGTGTGTTGCCAATCACACAGAAACCCCTCAGATATCTACTTCATCAGGTCACCTTGCCAATGGAAATCTTTCTGACCTCTTCTAGCTGCGGGAATCGAGATTCAAAGTGTTTAATCCCAATACCGGTCAGTTACTAACATTCACATAGGACATGTTGCGAAGTTCCTCTTCACCACAACAGGCCCTAGAGATAAGATCTTCCACTATTCCTATGGCCTGCAGATGTTTGTTAAGCCCGCAATATCATGTCGGCAGCTCCATTGCCTTACCAATTTAATTCCTGCTCAATCGCAGAAGATGAGGTGTTGAGGAGTCACGCAATAAACATGCAAGACTACCCAAATCCCGGTGCGATCCTCCAGTATTTATCATGCTGCTCCTTCAACAAGTTCTTCATCTCAATTCCACATGCAATTTCTGTAATTTCGAGAAGCTTCCTCTTTGCCCAGTTTCGTGAGAAGAGCTTCGCTCTTTCGTTTCCTTGTGGACCCAGCTATCGCGGCATTGGCTATAGATTCACTATTTTGTGTTCTGTCAAAGACGTCAGTACATCTCAGCATTCCTAGGCAGTGCTGGATTGTATTTGAGCATTCTAGATAACTTTAAGAGCTGCTTAGCTGTCCGTCATAATTATACACTTTCTTACCCTGGTCGGTTATCTGTACCAGGATTTGACGAACACTCTACGTGACCATGCTTACGATGAAATGGATGCCTTGCTCGTAATAATTTCCCGTAACGGGTCTTGTTCTTCAAAATTGGCAAGTTTTTGCTTGGCTTGGTATCGCGGCTTTGGCCATAGATTCACTAGATTGTGTTCTGGCAAAGACATCAGTGCATCTCAGCATTCCTGGGCAACGCTCTATTGTATTTGAACATTCTAGATAACTTTAACAGCTACTTAGCTATCCATCATAATTATATACTTTCTTATGCTGATCGCTGTACCGGGATTTAGCGAACACTCTTCGTGACTATGCTTACGATGAAATGGATATTTTGCTCCTAATAATTTCCCGTAACGTGCCTAGTTCTTCAAAATTGGCAAATTTTTGCTTGGCTTGGTATCGTGGCATCCGTGCTTCTCAGCATTCCTGGGCAGCGCTCGATTGTATTTGAACATTCTAGATAACTTTAAGAGCTACTTGGCTGTCCCTCATAATTATACACTTTCTTATCCTGGTCGCTTATATGTACCAGGATTTGACGAACACTCTTCGTGACCATGCTTACAATGAAATGGATGTTTTGCTCCTAATAATTTCCCATAACGTGCCTAGTTCTTCAAAATTAGCAAATTTTTGGTTGGCCTGGTATCGCGACTTTGGCCATAGATTCAGTATATTGTGTTCTGGCAAAGACATCAGTGCATCTCAGCATTCCTGGGCAGCGCTCGATTGTATTTGAACATTCTAGATAACTTTAAGAGCTACTTGGCTGTCCCTCATAATTATACACTTTCTTATCCTGGTCGCTTATATGTACCAGGATTTGACGAACACTCTTCGTGACCATGCTTACAATGAAATGGATATTTTGCTCCTAATAATTTCCCGTAACGTGCCTAGTTCTTCAAAATTGGCAAATTTTTGCTTGGCTTGGTATCGTGGCTTTGGCCATGGATTCACTAGGTTGTGTCCTGTTAAAAACATCCGTGCTTCTCAGCATTCCTGGGCAGCGCTCGATTGTATTTGAACATTCTAGATAACTTTAAGAGCTACTTGGCTGTCCCTCATAATTATACACTTTCTTATCCTGGTCGCTTATATGTACCAGGATTTGACGAACACTCTTCGTGACCATGCTTACAATGAAATGGATATTTTGCTCCTAATAATTTCCCGTAACGTGCCTAGTTCATCAAAATTGGCAAATTTTTGCTTGGCTTGGTATCGTGGCTTTGGCCATGGATTCACTAGGTTGTGTCCTGTTAAAAACATCCGTGCTTCTCAGCATTCCTGGGCAGCGCTCGATTGTATTTGAACATTCTAGATAACTTTAAGAGCTATTTGGCTGTCCCTCATAATTATACACTTTCTTATCCTGGTCGCTTATATGTACCAGGATTTGACGAACACTCTTCGTGACCATGCTTACAATGAAATGGATGTTTTGCTCCTAATAATTTCCCATAACGTGCCTAGTTCTTCAAAATTAGCAAATTTTTGGTTGGCCTGGTATCGCGACTTTGGCCATAGATTCAGTATATTGTGTTCTGGCAAAGACATCAGTGCATCTCAGCATTCCTGGGCAGCGCTCGATTCTATTTGAACATTCTAGATAACTTTAAGAGCTATTTGGCTGTCCCTCATAATTATACACTTTCTTATCCTGGTCGCTTATATGTACCAGGATTTGACGAACACTCTTCGTGACCATGCTTACAATGAAATGGATATTTTGCTCCTAATAATTTCCCGTAACGTGCCTAGTTCTTCAAAATTAGCAAATTTTTGGTTGGCCTGGTATCGCGACTTTGGCCATAGATTCAGTATATTGTGTTCTGGCAAAGACATCAGTGCATCTCAGCATTCCTGGGCAGCGCTCGATTGTATTTGAACATTCTAGATAACTTTAAGAGCTACTTGGCTGTCCCTCATAATTATACACTTTCTTATCCTGGTCGCTTATATGTACCAGGATTTGACGAACACTCTTCGTGACCATGCTTACAATGAAATGGATATTTTGCTCCTAATAATTTCCCGTAACGTGCCTAGTTCTTCAAAATTGGCAAATTTTTGCTTGGCTTGGTATCGTGGCTTTGGCCATGGATTCACTAGGTTGTGTCCTGTTAAAAACATCCGTGCTTCTCAGCATTCCTGGGCAGCGCTCGATTGTATTTGAACATTCTAGATAACTTTAAGAGCTACTTGGCTGTCCCTCATAATTATACACTTTCTTATCCTGGTCGCTTATATGTACCAGGATTTGACGAACACTCTTCGTGACCATGCTTACAATGAAATGGACATTTTGCTCCTAATAATTTCCCGTAACGTGCCTAGTTCTTCAAAATTGGCAAATTTTTGCTTGGCTTGGTATCGTGGCTTTGGCCATAGATTCACTAGGTTGTGTCCTGTTAAAAACATCCGTGCTTCTCAGCATTCCTGGGCAGCGCTCGATTGTATTTGAACATTCTAGATAACTTTAAGAGCTACTTGGCTGTCCCTCATAATTATACACTTTCTTATCCTGGTCGCTTATATGTACCAGGATTTGACGAACACTCTTCGTGACCATGCTTACAATGAAATGGATGTTTTGCTCCTAATAATTTCCCATAACGTGCCTAGTTCTTCAAAATTAACAAATTTTTGGTTGGCCTGGTATCGCGACTTTGGCCATAGATTCAGTATATTGTGTTCTGGCAAAGACATCAGTGCATCTCAGCATTCCTGGGCAGTGCTAGGTTGTATTTGACCATTCTAGATAACTCTAAGGACTACTTAGCTGTCCGCCATAATTATACACTTCCTTATGCTGGTCGCTTATATGTACCAGAATTTGACGAACACTCTTCGTAACCATGCTTACGATGTAATGGCTGCTTTGCTCCTAATAATTTCCCGTAACGGGCCTTGTTCTTCAAAATTGGCAAGTTCTTGCTTGGCTTGGTATCGCGGCTTTGGCCATAGATTCAGTAGATTGTGTTCTGGCAAAGACATCGGTGCATCTCAGCATTCCTGGGCAGTGCTGGATTATATTTGAACGTTCTAGGTAACTTTAAGAGCTAGCTGTCCGTCATAATTATACATTTTCTTATGCTGGTCGCTGGATGTTTTGCTTGAAATAAATGCCTGTAACCTGCCTAGTTCTTCAAAATTGATAAATTTTTGGTTATATCTTCAGATCCTCTGGTCTTGTTTAATTTTTCCCACGATCTAGCAGACACTTTGTTTATTATCCCTACAAACCCAGATGAATAGATAAATCAAGATTCTAAATCCATCCCTGCGCCCGTCGATTCGACAGATCCTTCCCAACAAACAAGCAACACGAATCAGCCATGAATAAACAATTTATCCACATGTAAACTGTTCGACCACGGACCACGCAGACTGTCTGTCGAAGCATAGATTTTCTGCTACAGATTGGTAATTCTTCTACATATTTAAGCACCGTTTAGATCGATATCCATAGACTTGACTGTCTTTCTAAATATTAGATGAATTTTCGGCCGAAATGTAAAAATAAAGCCGACTATCAGGTTTCTTTCTCTCCCTCTTTCCGTACAGAAGGGATGATACGTAATTGTTTCGATTACTAATATTTGGGCCGACGACGTCAGGTTTATTGTGGGTTTCGTTGCGTATTCGAGCTATCCATTCTAACTGCCAACGGAAACACACCTGGATACATATGTAGCTTCATACGTATAAATATCAATTATGATCCTTCCGATAATTTGGACGTCGAACATAGCATCGAAATTACAACTTGAATCCATACATTAGGCGAGTCATATCGGGACTTAATGACTTTTTAATACCCCACATATAACGCGCGCGTACAAAAACAAAACATAATAATCCATTGTTCTCTCCGATGTGACGCGATAGCGCTTTATTCAAGTTCTCCTAGCAATTCAGCGCAATAAAAATTGATTTTTGTAATTGCCAGATTAAAATCGTGCCGAGCCGATGCGAAACGTAACATCCATTCTATTTAAAAGGAGTTCTTGGAGAAGGGATTATTTATGGACATATGTACATAAAACATATGGTTTACATATATTAGAATGAATTGAAAAAAGGTTAATTAATAGGTGATGATCACAGCTTCTCACCAAACCCCATTTCCTTAGTTTCAATTAGAAATTATTATATTTAATAATGACAGATGTGCGATCTTTCTGCAACAGATGAAGAATAAACAACAAGAGTGTTTAATTAGAAAACTACCTTCACTATTCGCAGACGCGCGTTTTGCGGTCATACCGCTCATCAGTGCGACTGTGTGAAGTAGTTTTCATTTCTATAGAAGCTCTATATAAGCCCGGGTGTTAGATGTTCGTACATATGAGAGTTCAATTACGAAATTCGGCCATAATGTACTAATTACGTATTTTTGCAGCTATTTGATTCTACAGCAGTAGACAACTTGTTTTGCCACAAACTCCTGTAGTAGCTACAATCGCGCACTCGACTAGCCCGCCGTGGGACTATAGGAGTTTGTGGCAAAACAAGCTGTCTACTTCTGTAGAATCAAATACCTGCAAAAATACGTAATTAGTACATTATGGCCGAATTTCGTAATTGAACTCTCATATGTACGAACATCTAACAAACAACAAGAGATTAAGAGAGAACTCGTATAGTGATTAGTACTTATGTCGACCGTTTTTGGGTAAACGGAAGCAATGCAATACTCAAGCGCTTTAGAAAAATTGAATTTCAATAATTTACTCCGATTAATAAGTGAATGTAGTAAATCGTTGAAGTAAGGTCATTTAGCGCAGTGGTAATTGCTGGCTCGTATCCACCAATGTTTAGCTTTTTTTATTCCGTTTTATTTGTTATTACTCAAAATAATTGTATATGAATTAATTACCACAATTGAAAGAAGAAAGAGAAGAAAATTATTATAATGAAAATGCATTTTGTCGTTTGCATCTTATCTAGGAAATCAATCTGTATTCTCTGTACTCCATAAAATTCAAGCTCTTTAAATGAATAGACTGCAGTTAAACCCATTATTGGCTGTGTAGCTGTTTAAAACTCTAAAATGAATCTGTTGCCTCTAATATGCTGCAAAAGTAAGGAAATGCCACGTGGCGGGCCAGGAGCAGTACGGTATACGTATGCATACGGCTCAGTTGCCCCCAGCTCATAAGAGTCATACACCAAAAGGTAAAAAAGGTAAAAGATCATGTTAATGATAGTGTTACAAACACTATTTTTGGGAGCTTTAATAAAATAAAATCTTGAGGACTCTCTATGCAACGACTTAATAAATTAGGTGCGTTAGTGAGCAGCTAACGAGTAACTGTGCAAAAGCTTACAAAGTATATGCCAATAATCCTAGAGAAGAATTACGCTTTGTAAGCAACTGTACAGTTGCGGTTTGCAATTGACAAAACTTAATTCTCCTCACGGATCATTGCCATAGCAAATTGAGCTTACTTTGTAAGCTTTTGCACACTTACTCGTTAGCTGCCCATCAACGCACCTAATTTATTAGGTCGTTACATAGCGAGTCCTCCAGATTTTATTTTATTAAATGACTATGGTGTAGTTGATTGTATTGATAACTTTACTGAGCCCAAGCAGATTTATTTGATCCTATTGTTGTTTATCCCATGCTTCAATAATGAAATTTATGACATCGCCAACCACAATCACTACCGATTTTGCGTCTTGATAGCCACGTTGCTGTTGCTCAACAACTTTGGATATTATCGGCAACAAAGATATAGATCTGTAGTTATCATAAATTCTGAGCATGTCTTTTTATGGACGGGCAACATTTTTGCAACTTTCATTTCACGCTGAAAAAATCTTTCCAAAGCGCAGCTATTGAATACCTGTGCTAGTGGACGAGCACACACATCTATCACCGATTTCAATATTTTGGTATGCAAAGCATAATGCTCATCTATCGAGTTTTTACACTTCATCCTACCGACTGTACAATCTCATCAGGACTAACTGATTGAAACTTGAAGAAGCGTTCATTGAAAGAATTTGTATGATCCAGATACAGAATGGGAAGGAGCTGAAAAGAAAGTTAGTTATTATCATTGCAGATTATCAAAACAAATCATTATCAATATATCGAACTTCTTGTATGAATTCTTATCGATAAAAATCAAAATAATTAAATTAGCGCATGGATAATGTCAGAATAGTGAATGTGAAATGACGGAAGAACGTAAAGGATGAATCTGATAGGAGCTTCTTTTGGAGTTTCATTCTTTATTGACGTTACCCCATTCTATACTATCATTTTTTCTAGTGGGTAATGCTGATACTATTTCTACCAGTGGTACCAGTCGTGGAAGTCTAGGAAGTGAAGCTATCTTGTTAAATCCCTGGAATCTAGTCAATCATTTTCCGCTATCGGTAGAAAGGGCTCAATCTTGCAGTATAACAAAGAAACTAAGAGAGTCTTGGATGACAACGTAGTAGCAATGAAATTAATATGGAAGAATTTATTAGGATGAGATGTACACATTTGTGAGCATATCTTAAGGTGATCACAGCATTACTCTTATTATGATTTTCTTTCTGAAAACAGGAATTTTAAATCTGATATTCATCAGAATATGACATTTAAAATTGCTGTTATCTGTTATCTGCTGCATAGTAACCAACATCAAATGGTTAGTATGTAACAGATCACTTCTAGTAAGCCCCTTGGGGCATTGGAAGCTTAAATTTCTCTCAAATATAGGCATCAAGGTGAGTATGCTATTCTGTCTCTTGGGGTCAATTGTCTTTGCTTATACTACTTTGTTATGTATATTACATCATGCATATATTAACAAAGCCTGCCGTTGAAATATTCTTTGGTAACCTGAGAAACCATTGATTTCTTGACTGTGAATTGTTGGTCGTAGTGTTTGTACTAATTCCATAGTCTTATAACCATGAAGTATCCCACATAAGACAATAATATGTCTTTTCAGATTGTACATATCACTCAATAGGATCGTAGGATGACATATAGATGGCGCCACTATTGACAAATCCAAATGATTTTTGGGAAGTACCAATCTTCAAACAATAGGGGTCAAAATTTGATGAAAATCCGACGTTTAGTTCAGAAGTTATAGTTTTAATGACGCTACTTTTGTAATTTTGAAACAAAGGACAAATCTGAATTATGTGTGTTGATAAAGCATTGCTTTTTAATGGGAAAGAAATACGGTTCAAGCATAGCAATTACTTGACAATTGTTATTCGGATTCTGTTCCATCGAGACAAATGGTAGGGAAGTGGTTTCCTGATTTTAAACATGACCGTACCAACACCGATGATGTTGGAAGCTTTGGTCGTTCCAATTGGGCAGTTATTCCCGGAAAAAAGTCCACAAAATAGTTTTGGTCAATCGTAAATTGAAGTTGCCTGAGATAGCTGACACCTTAGAGATATCAAAGGCCAGTTTATTTACCATTTTGGATAAACATTTCGGCATGAGAAAGCTCTGTTCGAAATGGGTACCGCGTTTGCTCACAGTCAATTAAAAGCAATAACGCGTCAACGATGCAGAGATGTTTCAGCGTAATAAAAAGAACATTTTCATACGGGATGTGACAATCGATGAAATATGGACCCATCACTACACTCCAGAATCAAATCAGCAGTCAGCTGAGTGGACAGCAAAGGATGAAAACCGTCCAAAGCGACCAAAAACGCAAATGTCAGCTGGTAAGGTTTTGACCTCCGTATTTTGGGATGGGCACGATATTTTATTCATCGATTACCTTTAGAAAGGAAGAACCAGCAATAGTGAATATTATATGGCTTTATTGGCGCGTTTGAAGGGAGGAAATTTCGAAAAAAATAACCCCAAACAAATGCTCTTTCACCAAGACAATGCAAACGTGTCACAAGTCTATGACAACAATAGCAAAATTGCACGAATTGCACTTTAAATGACTTCCCCATCCACCGTGTTTTCCAGATCTGGTTCCCAGCGACTACTTCCTCTTTGCAAACCTAAAAGAGAATGCTCCAGGGAAAGAGGTTTGCCTCCAATGAAGAAGTGATTGCCGAAACGGAAAAGTTTTTTAGGCCAAAGGTAATTCGTTCTACGAAAAAGCAATCGAAATTTTAGGGAAGCGTTGGAAAGAATATATCACTCTTGAAGGAGTAAAGTCAAATTTTGCCTAAAAGTTGTTGCTTTGCTAGTGAACCCACGAACTTATTGAGTGATGTATTGGTCACTTTGGGGTAAGTTCCGTTATAATCTACAACCTAATTGCAATTGAAACTGAAGAGTGATAGTAGTAAAACTTGCATAATTAAGTGTAAATGTTTGATTAACGTGTAGAAATATTCGCGAGCTTTGTTTTAGCTGTCTATTACGTTCAAATTCGTTTCCATTCTAAAGATCCGTTTGTTGTTTTTACGCAGTATATTTTTACCAGGTTGTGAGCATCGCGGTTCTATTCCATTCCCTATCATTCGGGATGCCCAATAATTTAATAGCAACATCCGTCGGTCATCAAGTGGCGTTGGATTGTTGGCCTTAAACGATACGCTTGGTTAGCGACGCGTGAATGGCACGTTCCCCGCTTTTACGAGAACATGGGCCCTACGTGTATGCATGTACAATGGCGGACTATAAACGCGCATATATCATGAAAATATGACCTGAATACAAAAGCAGAAGTGAAAAGTTCAGGCTAACAACCACGCGTTGTATGCGGCCGGGTCGAAATTTTCACGGATTTTCAAACAAACTAATTTACGATCTCGTATTATCGTGGTTTTATTTGGGTTAATAGCGATCGCCTTTTTTGTTAATTATATTTACGCCGGTCGAAATTAATATCTACGACCTGGAAACGGAGAACATGCAAACAAGCCATTAGGTATCAATTTTGAGCCATTACGTAATGTAAAAGGTATATCGTTATGTGCACTAGTTCGACTTATGACATTAGGATGTGGATATTACGGGAAATACGTACCTGTTTGTCGTGTACCGATGATAAATCAGGAAATCGATCGAGAGTTTAATGGACGAGTTCTGTAATTTAGCTACACAAATGCGTTATTTTCAGTCATCGAGGGGGCGATAAGATATAATTTTTATCTATCGTAATAATAACCCCAAATGGACAAAAATATCGGATCCTATGCGATCGATTATTATTTCAACAAAGTTAGATATTAACATTATGAATAGAGTTGGCTAACAGGGGCGAATACGTGAGCGTCACAAAAGGGAGCAACTGCAAATACGTAGGTTATTTACTTTCGGAAATTGAATAACGTTACAAAAGAGAAGCGATAAGTATTACCTAATAGTAATAAATGTGAAGTGAAAAGTAATTACCTTTTATAGAAGCAGTGTGCAATCTCCAAGCCTATTGTAGAATCGGAGCATCAGGTAACTTCCTATGTTCGATTGTACTAACTTTCAGCGTTTATCACTAAAAATGCTTTTATATACAGAAAAAGACTGTTCAGCATCAATCGAGGTAAGATTCGCATATTCTAAATATGCATCAAACTCGGAAACACACCAAAAGGTAAAATCAGGTTTTATCCGTTAAATCGAACTGTTATTGGCTTTTAAAATTTTTGGTGAAATGGAAATAATAAAAGTCAGAAACGTGACCGATACGGAAGTTTATCGTTACAATACGGATAACCCACCTCATTGGTGATAAAGATGGAGATCCAGGCCACGCTAACCCAATGAAAACAGCGTAGGTTAAAGTTCGAGAATTTAGTAACAGGGCGTCACTCTCCAATTTCTGAACTGGATCGCATTAAATGTCTGGAGTCAGAAAGACCCTCCAGCTTCTTTAGTAGGTGGTACGAGATTATCCGAACCGTATACGTTCTGGATCTTTATCCTGTCGTGAAGCGATCAGCAAAATACTATGACAGAAATTAAAAAAAAATGAATTGAGGCGAATGACTATTAACATCATTTTATTTATCACTTGAGTTGTAACGATGAAATTAAATTCAATCCAAGGTTTACACACCTTAAACTACTAAAAAGAATTAAATGTTTTCAAAAGTAAGAAAACCCCTGTTTAACTGAAAACAAATCCTCGATTTCCTAACTCCCAATTAACTAAAAGATTCTAGGGAATTTGTCCCAAAAGTCAACGAGTCAAAAATATAAATAAAATCAAATAAAAGCGTGACGAGTTTTTTGTTGTCAACTTTCGTACGGCGTGGTATTCGGTATCGGGACAGAAACCGTCCAAGATGGCGGATTTTCTCTCACTTTATCAAAAGATGTCGGGAAACCAGCTTCTAGCTCCTACGATAGTCAGATGTTCTCGAAAATAAATATTTGCTCTCTACTAGTCCCATACTCGTATATACTAGTTTATACTATACCTTGTTTCAAAAATAAAGGGACGGGTGTCTGAACACACACTTTTATAGTAAATTCTGATTGGTCGAAAGCAGCACCAAATTACACTGCACCAATCCTGCTATAATCGTATCGTGTATGTAATTTTGTCAAATGTATTGACATTTGTTTATTACGGCTAGTTATTGTAGTGTTTATTATATTTTTCTGTTTTCTCCGCCTCTTTCGAAGTATCGCTTTAATTGGCTGCGTAAATTTTATTCCAGATTTTATAGTGTGTAATTTGGGCTTGGGGTGCGTTCAAAAACTTCGTCTCTCTATTTCTGAAACAAAGTATAGCTTACACTACTTATCCTAGCCTGTACTAGTTTCCTACAACAACGTGAAAGAGAAAATAACGCATCGTGATTACCAAAAAGGATAACTCACCTCCAAACAAGGGAAAAGCAAATGCTTAACGTGAACGATTAGTTCGAACAGCAAAATTGGGGAAGCGAAACTTCCAGATCCACATGAGGATACTACTACACTTCCCGAATAACCGTTTATATCCTCGATAAACGAGACTTAAACGCGAAAACAGAATAACTTATTCACGGAGAACGACCTGTTCAACGCAACGCTAGAAAACGAATTCCCTCACGTGCATCCAAAAGGCGCAAGAAGTATCAAAAACCTAAAAAAGCGGGGCGCCATCTACAAGTCAGAAATGGAAACGAGAAGCCAAAAGTAAAAATACCGGAACGCTGTGACAATCAACCGTAACAGAACGTAATTTTTTAGCCGACGTCCAAAAAGGAGGAGGTTATCAATTTGTCATGTATATATATTTTTTGTTTGTTCACGCATAACTACTCAACGAATTGACCGATTTTAACGATTCTGAATGCATTTGACAGAGGGGGCATCCAAGATAGTGCCGTATCATTATGAGCCGATACCGAGTTAGTGCTGAACTAGTAAAGGGCGTTACAATAAAAGCGCAAGATTTGAATTACACGTAATTTTGGTTGGCCTGTTTTAACAGGTTGATAGGAGACATATAGGAGTTAGTAAACATGGTGCGCTACACGATACAACAACGCGTCCTTATTCTCAAACATTACTATCAAAATGATCAAAGTTTGATGCTACGATTCGTAAAGTGCCTCCAATTTTCAATAGGAGTAATGTTTCAAATTGATTATCTTTGAAAAGATTAATCGCAGATTCGTATAGATAAATTGATCGAAACAATCCGCTTATTTGAGGCGGAATTTGTTTTAAACATGGATATTTGTCTTCAAGTATAAAAGACCAAAATTTTGCATCTCTTGCTTTGGCTTTCAGATCCATACATAAAATCACCTACAATACCTTATTTTCGACAGAAAACAGGTTTTAATTAAAGGTGTTTTTTAAGTTTACGATTTTTATAGTAATATTCATAACATCCGCCATATTTAGTGTTTCTAAACACAGAACTTGTTGATGAATGATGCAATGGAATGGGAAGAAAAATGGAAAAGCATTATTAGCTCGCCACAGTGCAACAAATCCGTTTTGATGTCCAGTGTCCAGTCATGGCTGGAGCTCCATCCGTTGTAATACACATGAGTTCTGAACAAAAAGATGACACCCCATCTAAGTACTCTTTGAACACCACTAATACTCGTACTGTTTCTTGACTAAGTACATTTAAGTACAACAATACAACACTCCCAACATGGTTACTTTAGACTAGATCGCTCTACCTATCATTACTGAATTCTATAGAAAAACTGATTCGCTAAGGAGGAATGATCCCCTTTTATTGTCCTATAAAAGTTACTAGATTATGCTAGAATGTTCGACACAAATCTGGTATCTAAAAGGCAATATTATCATAATTTAATCATTAATTAATGTAATCTGAATTTAACGTAGTAGTAACACTAGACAACTAAACCTGAACTCTAATTCAATTAACATAAGAGTCAATATTCAATGTACACCATCTCGACGTATCCAAGGACGCTGAATCACAATTGCATCGAAGTAATATGAGTTCTCATCGTTAGGTTCAAATCGCACGCCGGATTTAAAAGAAAGAGTAAGCTATCACTTCCTTATTATTACTACAGTGTCGCCGTACGAGTGGCTGACGGAAGGCCGCATTTGCAGTTTTTATTAAAAGAAATTAACATAAATATATATAAATTAATAGGACATTATTGCTGCGCTACCTGTACGCGAGAGCTCTTAATACATTCAGTTTGATATAGTGCCATTCTCTAGTCCTAGATGGCGTAGAAACTTGTACAAACTCGCGTGCCTCTTTACAGTGTTCTCTATTCAAACACATTTTCAAATTTAGTAGCAGATACCTGTATTATCGATACTTCAATGAATGAAGTAACCTAACCTCATTTCTCTCGAGTTATTGGCATTCGATTATATCAATTTATAAGCTAAATTTGTAGTTAAATTTAACTATATAATCATGTCGAATAGTCATCTTTTCTTAAAGTCGGGATTTATTAAAATACCCGCTCAAAACGGCGTCGGTCGTTACATCTGCCAGCTACAAAGAGTAGTCCTTAAATTTTGTAAAAATAACGGCTCGAGTAGAGGATTGAGGTATTTACCCAATAACGATAAGCGAACAACACTAATTTCATCTCTTTAAGGGATTTTATCGAAAATGATTTAATCAATTTCACCCGAGATAATCCCGGTACGGTCGTTTACCTCAAACCCAGGCGTCATCGAGCTCCTGCTATAGTGGCAGAGTACTGTATGTACCCTATACATTCCTACTAAATCGTCTTCAGTAAAATATAATTTCCAGTGAACGGCGACAAACAGCACGTACACTGCCATGATTTCTCGAGTGAAGAAGTCACGAAATGGTTGCATCTATTACGTACGCAGTCTGGTAGTTCGGAAAATTACAGGATAAGAAAAATGTGGCACACGGATCACCCATCCATCCAGGGAACTTGGACGCCTTATACTTTTAGGAATCCTGCATTGAATCTAGTGGAATTCCCCAATAAGGAATTGAGTGAACCTTTACATCAAACACAAACAGCTACTGAGAAATTGTTAGAGATTTTCAGAGAGCAAAAAAGGATGTGAAAGATTTGGAAAATAATAGAGGGGAATGATGTATTCATTTTTTTAGTTAGATAATTTGTAGGTTGTCATAAGTATAGATTTCGAGTGATTTAAGTTTTTCTTTTATAATAATTGCAAGGACGTGAACAAAATTTACTTGCTACAACTTCATCCTGGCCAAGATTTAAACTAATATCTAATTTATTAGTGTCTAGCTAGCTTCAAACTGAATAAGGCACGATTTAAAGATGCTAGCCTCTGCTAGCAAAACGCGTGTATACAGATTTAATTAATTGTGTCTCCACGAGTTTATTGATGCGATCAACCATTTTTTGAAATAGAAGTTTACTGTTTAGCCATTCTTTAGTGAAAGGAATTGAATAGATAAATATCTACACATTTTTTTGGTTTATCTTTTATTAAATAAAACTATTACACACTGGCAACTGTCAAAGCGCTTTTAATAACATTTACAAATCGATTAACAAAATTCTCAACAATTTTGCAACGTAACGGCTTCAATTAATAATAAAAGAATCGGGTCTTCCATCGCTTCTGAAGGCTCGTAGCATTACAGAGTGACGACAAAATTAAAAATACGCAAGTAAAAACGTACATATATCATGATCAGGACTTCATCGTAATATTGTGATGCATAAAATCAGTCTTTAGAAATTCCATAGTTCTAGGAGTTGTGGCGTCAGGGCAACACAACCAATTGTCTATCTAGTATCGATTACTTCTATAATTAATAGCTCTACATCATTAACGAACGCAAAAATGAACGGCCCTTAAATGTATACCAAAATGTATAAAAATATCATTAAAATATGTATATAGAAATAGATGTTATTCTAATTGTGGGATTATTTACATCTCTTGATTTAAAATATACACAACTTTGTGACGATATCGTCTCTCTCGCAATTTTATAACAAATGGGGTAATTGCAATGCCTCATTTCTAATTATTAGTTTTGTTTCCGTAATTATTATACAATTTTAAGAGTGACGATATAGTGATTACTGTACAGCCTACAATGGAGAAAAATGACAGTGAGAGGGAAAAGACTAGAAACCTATCCCAATCTAGTACACATAGTTCTCATGGATAGCATTCGAAATAAATATAATGCATAAATAATCATTTATAAAAAAAAATAATAAATGCAACGACGATACACTTAAAACGATAAGCGACAGTTTTCGACAATGTCGACCTCAAAATTTGTGTGACTACGAGCGGTAGATATTGTCGAAATCAGTATTTCATAGTACATCTCTAAGAAGTAATATCCTTCATTCGTTAAACCTATCGATAACGTTTATATACACATTGACCAATTTGGAACTTAAAATCTACAGTAGTTTTTGCTAAATTCTTCTTGTTGCCTTTCCTTCCATTCCTTTTTAGGCTTTATTCTCTTTAGCTGGCCATCCCTATAAAAATCGAATTTTAATTAGACATTTTTAGAAAGAGATACCGTTCATTCAAATTTAAGAATCAGGTGCTTTTTAGTTTGATCGAAGTTTCGCATCAAAAATACTATACAGTCGTGGTTCGTTTAGCCGACCTTGGCTTATTCAACATCCAAACAAAACATACATCACAAGCATACATTAGCAACAAGTGTGCCGTTTGTGGCGAGTATAGCCTATCACTCACATGTTGGTCATTATCGTGTATTGAACTATTTTTTGTTGTGAATTGATTCCTTGTAAAACCTGATGTTTATGTCCTTTGTAAAATTATATCGTACTTTGACGTTTAATTGGCTACTTTTAATTTTCCGCTACTGTTCGATATTTTCGGCCTATTTGTCAGATAAACGAGACTCTACTATAAGCCTTCCCAACCATTGGGAGGCGCCTTACTAGGCGGACGTGAAGAGATTCTAGGAGGGGCCCAATCTGTATTAGAGGCAAACACCAACGTTTTAAATAGCACCAAAGTTCATTTGTATCACTTATTTTATTAGGCTACAGTTATAATTGAGAAATAAATGTCGCTAAAATGATGTACGTTTGATTTAGGCTCGACGCAAAAAGTTTGGGAAACCCTGCTCTAAACTGAGGAGGGTCCTTAGCGTGTTGAAGTATGAAAAACGCTCACCTGAGCCATGAATATCTACTTGTAACACGTCATCATTCTTGAGCGCTGACCATTACAAATGCTGGTCGCTCATTTCTAACGTATTTTCCAATTTTAAACCATATAGTGCTAAAATCAAACTTACCATACTAAATCCACAAGACCGCCTTGCTTAGCGATCACGCTCTTGACTCTATTCGCAAAATCGATGGCGTTTTCCCCCTCCTTCCTATACATGGGCGGTAAGTACCACACCTCGCAAACTATGGCCCAACTTGTCATCATCATGTACAAATACTGGATGTACGAATACCGGCTGCTATCCCAAAACGCGTCTCCGAATTTCGGATCGTACTTAATCGCTACGGGGTAGATGACGCTATCGACTTCGAAACTGCCCTTTTAAACTGCATGACCGAGGTGTTATTGATGCAAGTCCCTTCGGGGAAGATCAAAATCGGCGGGTTGTTCGGATTGCTAACGTGTTCCTTTAATCTATAAAAGATCGCAATTGAAGTTAGTAAAGATCATGAAGTAATGAAGGTTGTTGATAATAACCTCGCAGCAACAGCGTGGCGATCTTTGGCTTCGGATCGTTCGAACCAGATATGAGGCGACGCTCTGGCTAGTGCCCTTTGAACAACACCTAAGAAACCACCATGTCTTTGACCGATCTAAACAAAGAATCCGATATAACTTTAAAAACTTAAAAATGTTCAATACATGTACGTGAGCTAAGCTACAGTTCGAAACATCTCCAAAAAATCTCTAAACATTAAATGATTTCTTACTTAAACAAAAAAGCGTTATACTGGTTAGTACTTTGACGGTTGTTGTCACATTTACCTGATATCACCAGAGACCGGATTGTATGTTTCTTGCATTATCGATAACTATCAACGGTACAATTGAACCCTTTAAAATCTACATGAAAGGGTAAATAAAAGCGTTTAGCACTAATTTAATTTTACATATTTAGAATATTTTGGGTTATTTCCACATACTTCGAATATTTTAACATGTTTGAAATTATTCGACATATTATTCCGTTTGAAAATCGTGTTATTTTTATAAAGAATATAGTAGACGATTTTCTGGGAAATTGATATTATACGATTACCGATGTTTCGTTCAATATAGAAGATCAATATTACTTAAATAGGGATTAATGTTTTTCCAAGAAATTTATGTTTCTACATTTTTCTAAGAAATTGTTAATTGCTTTTAAACTTCCAAACGAAATATTATGTTCAATACCGAAGAGCAAAGATAATGTTGTTAACGTTTCCAGGAATAAAAATCGGAAATTAAACGAATAAAGGTGACTTCTGATTGGTTACATATAATTAGGTAAGTCATAGAGTTTGAATATGATTCACAGTGGCGAGTGGGTGTTCTCTTTTATATTTACGAGTTGTTGCGATAAAGCTTTTATATTGTCAAAATGGCACACTTATAGAAAACAAGAAATAATATTCAGTCTCCTAGAAATGTCCTCACTCTAGTAATCTCACAGGATTATTTATGACGACTGGCTTTACGTAGAAATGATCGATTGGTTATCGGTCGCGGTCGCGTATATACAGTATGGGTGTAAAGGTTGGAACAAAATCGATAAAAGTTGTAAACAGTGAAAAACGGAAAAACCATCGGGCACGTCAATCTTAATTTTTTAATGCCCAATTTTTACAAGACATTTTGAAAACTGGTACAGTACAGTATTCTTAACATTTTTAATCACGTTCAGTTGTAATTTTTTGTTTAAAATCTACAATTTAAAAAAAAAAAAGAAGTTTATTTCGAATAAGATCCAAGAAATGTTCCTTAAAAATTCAGTTTTTGCTCGGTTTTTGTCACAATCCGATTGTATTTGCCGTATTTAAATAAGTAATCAATTTCAACGTAAAATGTATTGTTGTGTTGTCAGGTTTGACCAACGTTATGTCTTTTGATTCATTGACATGAAGTTTGTGAATTGTTTAATAACAAGTACAGTACAACTTCGACAGTCCGTCCCTTCAATAATTCGGACACTCCGGTAGTTCGGACACCGTTACGATCCGGACATTATTTAGTTTATTTGCCTCTATAGTTCGGACACCTTGCTATAGACTTATTTAAACGTATGTTTATTGGACAGAATACACGGGAAATCCCCTACTTATGTAGTTTACCAAGCGTGTGATTTGTAGGCTACAAGCGAAATGCTATTTCTTGTTATCATTCTTATAGGCCGTACGTAGTTACATATACCGTTGTTTAGTTAGTGCGTTAAGTGGTAAAAAATAGTTGAAATATGTCACAAAAACGTAAGCACGTAACTCTCACGTTAGAGACAAAATGTGAAATTTTAAAAGAAATAGAAAAAGGAAGAAGCGTGAGGTTCGTAGCCAATAAATTTAATACGCCACGATCGACAGTGGCAGATATTAAAAAAGAAAAAGTACATATCACACAATTTGTAAGTTCCTCATTTCAAGGAACAAGTATGTAAATATTAATCTAGGGTGAAATAAATTTTATATTAAGTTGTTGATTGTTTTAGAGAAAAGAAAAATTATGAACAAGGGTGAGAATCCTGAAGTAGAAGCGGTATTATATACGTGGTTTTTACAACAAAGGGCCATCCACGTTCCAATGTCTTCGGAAATTTTAAGAGAGAAGGCTAAATACTTTTACGAACAAATTATAGGAAAAACTGATTTTGTTGCTAGCAGTGGTTGGCTAGATAAATTCAGACAACGCCATGGAATCCGATTTTTGAAAGTGTACGGAGAGCGTCTTTCTAACGACATCGCTGCTGTTTCGCCTTTTAAACTCGAGTTTATGAAAATTGTGAATGAGATGAATTTATCGGAGGACCAAATTTATAATGCCGACGTGTCGGCTATTTTTTGGCGAACTTTACCCACAGGAACACTAGTGTATCAGCATAAAAAGTCTGCTCCTGGTAGAAAAATATCCAAAGAGAGACTAACATTTATGCCATGTTGCAACGCAACGGGAACACAAACTTCCATCGCTAGTTCTTGGAAAAGCAAAAAAATCCTCGCGTGTTTAAAAATGCAACATTGCCTGTTATATATAACGGATCTAAGAAGGGATGGATGACTAAAGTTACATTTTCAAGGTGGTTTAATTACAAATTTGTTCCTGAAGTTAAAACGTTTTATTTATTTACTATATTTTATTTATTATATTATTTTAGTTCGCATTTTTGTTTATTTTCCAATAAAATTTAATAACTAGAAGGTCTAGTTGATTTTGTGTCATTTAAATGTAGGATTAAAAGTAAATTAAAAAAACGCCACCAATCCGGACAAACTCGATTATCCGGACACGGCAAAATCTGTATGTGTCCGGACTATCGAAGTTGTACTGTACCCTGATCGGTTTATTACGCGATCAACAGTAAGTAAGATAGAACGCAAATTTAGGAACTTGGGTCACGTAAGAGATAACTTTACAAAAGTTCGTCCGGCAATTTCAAAAGAAAAACAATTGGATGTTGTATTAACGTTTCAGGAAAACCTGTACAAATCGAGCCGTGAAGTCTCTAAGCAGCAGTCAGTTAGTCACTCTGTCATTTTAAAATGTCTAAAAAAGAACAAAGCAATCCGTACAAAATAAAATTGGTTCAAGAACTTCACGAGGATGATTTTGACGGAAGAATTAAATTTTGGGAGATAATAATGGACCGATGTAATAACAATCTGGAAGTTTCGAGACACATAATTTTCTCCGACGAAGTTACCTTCTGCTTAAACGGGTCTGTCAATAGGCAAAACTATAGATACTGGGCACCGGAAAATTCACACTGGACGATGGAAGGACACACACAATTACGGCAAAACATCGACGTATGGGGAGAGTAATGGTCGGTCATTCAGTTATAGGCCCGTTTTTATTGCAGGTGCATTAAATGGTGAATATTATTGGCTATTACTGCAACGAAACATAATACCCGCAATTGTTTCTCTTCATACAAACGTGGAACATCCCTTCTTGCTGGATAGCGCCGCCACATTGTTCTCTAACTGTTCGTAATTATCTTAGTGCCAAAATATTCTTTTTTCTCACAATCTTGTTATATTACCTATCTCAGAAATCATCGTTCTGTATGCAGAAAAACGTTCTTCTCCAAATGGCGGTATAAAAAATGGGGGAGGGGGTATCATTTAAAAGAATACGAGGTAACGTGATATCTGCGGCTATAATGACGTCACAATTAAATTGCATTTAAAATTAAGGTTGACGTGTCCAATCATTTTCTCTTTTTCACAATTTACAGATTTTCTTGATTTTGTTCGAACCTATACCTATAACTTGTAACAAAATGGAAATCACGTATACAGTCTGGACGTACACTATATACGTGATTTTACTTGTTCGTTAGCCTATCAGTTACAGTCACGTGTACGTGATCTCACAGGTTTATTGGTTATAGACGAGCATCACGTACACACGATCTCACCTGTCCATTAATTAGCGGCGACAATATTTATCCGAGTAGCCCGCAAGATGCAATATAAATTCATTAACGAAATATGTGCCCTTCAAAATATCAACTTAAAAACAAACTAATTGACTAATACTAAGCCTACTAACTAAAGACATGATTACACCTACCAGTGAGTAACAATTGTCACACATCAACATTAAGACATCTATCGGTGACGTATGGTTAGCTACACAAATACCATTTTTAGGGGCGTTTTCTTTATTGTGGTAAGTTATCACGGAGGACAAAGCGCTAGATAATATCCCAAAGCACATCATGGAAACCTTACTGTTGAGCCAGGCCTTGAACGGCCCCTCCTTCACGTAGCCTACCATCGCCGTGCAGATCGTTAGCCATAATACCTGTAAGATCCCAAAAGCTACAGGCAATACAGACGCGGAACTACTAATGTCTACGTAACATCTACAAACACGCACTAAATATATACATGTATCGAAATCCTTGATGGTGCACACCTATAAGGTCAAGAAAATTTTTTACAAATTACTTCTACACATCGAAATTACGAAATGCAGCCTCGAAGCGATGACGGATTTCGCCCAATGTTGGAATAGCCAACTCACCAGGGTAAAACTGTTATCGTTGGATAGCACAAGGACATCCATTGGTGTGGTGTGGTTGGCTACGCAAATACCCGTTTTGGGTCGGTATTGTTTGTTATAAAATCTGAATATGCCGCTAATGGAGCGCGATATGATCCTGGCCGACATTATGTAGCAGCGGTTGTAAATCCAAACTTTTACTTTACCGTCTGGTAGAAATGCAATCATTCCAGTGGAAAGGACAAGGAACGATAACTACAGAAACGAGTGCGTTAGTTAGAATTTTTTAAGTCGAACGTAATATTTCATTTAAATCATTTCCACATTATATTTATCATTCCTGAAATTAGGAGCTAAAGATTACGTGCTAGATGACAACTTCCTTGAAGTAAAAATTCATATTCGGAAAATTCCACCTTGTTCTGGTAAAAGTTGTTTCAATTTCATGTGGTAAAAATAGATTTCACTTTAATATACGCACATCTAAATAAAAAACGTTAAAACATATATGTAGCCTGGGCAAACAGCGGTAACAGCATACAATTGCGAAATAAATTACGACGGCATCGCCAACTCCCCACTCTAGTCAGTACGCTGTATGCAAGTAGCTCTGTATATATGTAGGCTGTTGTAACTTATTCAGTAATTACCGCTGTTTTCCCAGACTAAACATATGTATGTACGTAATCTACTGGAAAACAATTGAATATTTCATACTGTTTTGTGACATAAAAATCATGTGTAATTAAAAAGCAATCAAATGATATTAATAGAATTTAAATACGAGAAATAGTGTCTACTCACTCCAAAACAGCATATGATCACTCTTAACGGAAACAGGAAAAAGTACCGAACGACGAAACCGCACATCCATATAAAAGTCAAACGCCACGATATGAATTCGTAATGCCTGTTCGTTCTCGTCAATAAATTCCAATTCTTCAACTCCTCGGCTACGAATCTGGATGTTACTTGATCCTCGATGATGGCTTCCATTCCGGCTTTAATGTAGTCGAAACTCGTTGATAGTTCGAAGTGTTTAACCTAGATATTTACGAGAAAATTTTAAAGTAACATGGTTCATAATATTTAAATTTAGATAAATAGTCCCTGGTAATCGAATTAACGTCATTGTGTATTTTATGAAGAAGCAGCATTGATAGGTTATGAAAGGTATTAAAATGTCCACATTGGGGGAGGGGGTAAGATTGGGGGGCAAAAAAACCCCTTGGCTACGCCCATGGTTCAAAGTGGTCTTTCACAATTTTGTTGTACAAAGAGTACTAGGAAAGATTTGCAACCAGCGTGCCTTACTCCGTAGTGAAACTTGGCAGATCTGATTCTGGTTTCTAAGGATGAAGAAATCTATTGAATGTTGTTGGAATTTATTTAAGATAAAAATTAAATAAACAAAGCTATATTGCAAAACTTTCCTAGTACCCTTTGTATATGTATTTATTTATCCATACAAGCACAAACTTTCTACCTGCGGTTCGTTAGTTATACGAAGACTATTTATTGACAGTAATACAACTGTGTTAAAATTCTTCTTTTAACAATTGTGGTGTATAAGCATAAGAATGTTTGATCAAACATTGATTACATTTTATTCTTAGTGTTAACTTTGAAAGTATATGAAAAAGCGTAAAGATATTTCATTGGGAGATAGCTCCGATGTCCTAACAGGGTAAGACGAAAACCGAAGAAGAAATGATGAATTGGTTCGAGTAATCCGTACACCTCTCTGCAAGATAATGCAGCTTGTCATACTGCAAAGACTCCTTAAAAGGAAATATTCAGAAAAGATAGGAAGAAAATGTTAAACTGCAGGAAGTCGTTAAATCGTATATTAATACCATGCCTAATAACATTAAAGCCGTCATTAAGAACAATGGAGTAATAACTAAATATTAAACACAATGTAGTGTAAATTGAATAATAAGAACAAAAATTCATAGTTCTAACAGTTTTAGTGCTTTATTTTGTAAAATAATCATCAAAACTACTACAACAAATCACGAGCTGGCGCTAATTCGAATACCAGGTACTGTACATCCGTTGTATTCACTTTTTGATGCAGAAATATACATATAAAGTTGTCTGCATGTACAGAAGTGTCCACAAATCAGTAAAAATTAAATACCGATATATTGCGATTTACGCCCTATATTCAAAATTAATGTTACCACCAATGTTACCAATGTTTGCGAGCCTTAAAAAGTCAGTTCTTCTGTAGAGGTAATGTGTTAGGCGTTCTTTACAGTATTATTAGTAATGCCATCGCTAATTGTCGAAATACTAGTTTTAATATACGAGGGTAGATTGACAAGTTGCCGCAATCGCTGCTATCCAAATACTTTATGTCGTTGTGTTGGCAACTCTTTCATATCAATTGACTGCAAATGTTAAATCGATATGTCAACTAGTCTGGTTTTAAAAGCATTTAATTCAAATATGTTGTTTTTATTTTCAATGAGGAATAAGAACGAAGTTCAAGCGGTCATCAAATTTTTCTGTTTGGAAGGGAAATTGTGGAAAACATCCATGACATGGTTTTACCAAATCGCCGAATAAAAGTGCGTGAAATTCACGAAGTTGTGGGCATCTCTTATAAACAAGTAGTTCATATTTTACATGATGAATTGGGTTTTAAATAGCTTTCTGCAAGATGGGTGCCGTATTTGCTCAATTCGGAACAAAAATGCATTCGAATTCGAACCTCAGCCGACTTTTTGGAAGTGCTTACAAGGAATCCAACGGATTTCATGAGACGATTTGTGACTATGGATGAGACCTGGATTCATCATTACACACCAGAAACAGAAATTCAAAACCTTGGATTGGACGCGGTGAATCGATTCCGAAAAAGGCAAAAACCATTCACTCGACTGAAAAGGTGATGGTATCGGTTTTGGAACGCAAAAAGAATTTTGCTAATTAGTTATCTTGAAAAAGTCAAAACTGTTACCGGCCAATATTGCACAACAATTTTGGACAAATTGAAAGCAGCAATTCAGGAAACACGCTGAGGAATAGTTAAGAAAAAATATTGTTTCGCCACGGCAATGCCCCTACACATTCAACTGCAATCGTGCAGCACAAACTGACACAATTGAAGTTCTGAATCCTTCCGTATTCGCCTTATTTGGCTCCGTTCCGACTTCCACCTGTTCTCGAAACTCAAAACATTGCTGGGCGGAAAGAGATTTTGGTCAAATGAAGAACCGATGAAAATGTAACTCGCATCCGCATTATTTTGCTTTCATTGTCATTCCGGGAACTTTTCAATCGATCCTCGTACATGTGTCCAAATTGGTGTGATAACTAAAGTTCAACAAATGAGTCCATAATAAGTTATCATTAAGTAGTGCAAACCGTACTGACGCTGTCATTCCACCGCTTACCCTTACTTACGTGCAAGACGCGACATTAAAATTCGGAGGAGTGAGAACTATTTTATTGGAATCAATTCTAGATATCATATTTCCCAACATTTCATAATTACTCGCTGATTACTTCGAACGATGTGCTGTAATTAATTTGTCCCAAAAATTTTTTACTAAATCATTACGTTATAAAGTTATTGCAGACAAGGTGACCTCTAATGAAATATTAAATTGTATTTTTATTGCGAATAACTTCCACACTTTGTAGCTGCACTTACATAAGTAAATTTTGGACGATTATCTCTCTTAACATTATCGTTATTCGTCGTTTTTTTTTACTAAATATCGTTTAGAACCAGAATTTTATATAACGAGGAACTCTTTGATCAAGACGTTATTTCGCAATAAGTGGGAGCGAGTTAAACTAATTAAAGTTAAAAATAATCGATAAGCACAACAAAATCCTTAAATACAAAACTTTATCACTCGACCTTGAAAATATTATAATATTATCAGAACTCTAATCCGTTAGGCTTCTTAAGCCATGTTTTCATTAATTTTTTGAAAATGTACAGGAGTGAATCATTTTCAATGTCATCGTGCAGAAAAATCTTTCGAAGCTGTTAACTCCCTAATATTATGGACTATCTTAGAACTAGAAGAAATATTATTTGTTTAGGATTCGCGAGGATATTTGCACTTCGAGAATTGTGGTGCTGCTGACTTTCAAGGTGTTTAGCATTTTCTTATTGTAACTATATTTCTATTATACTTCATTTCAAAATGAATGAAAAATATACCTTGATTGATAATTTTAAATGCTCAAACACTCCAATATTTCATAATTAAAATTCAAAATGAATCATAAAATGATCAAAAATATAAATAAACAAGAGTAGGGTTTGTTTCCTTAGAGAAGAGCACATTACGTCATGAAAATATGCACGAAATGTGACATTTCATTGCCTTTCGCTAGTCGGTTGCCATGGTAACGTATACAGAACACCAAATTTGGTTCATTACGCCGCTGACGTAATGTGCTCTTCTCTAAGGAAACAAACCCTACAATCACGACACATCACAAGTACTTACCACATTTTCATCTTTATTGATGTTGACTTCCGAAACATCAGTATCATGCTGAGGTGGGGATGAAATTTTCGGCGGTTCAGGAAGCAGAATCAAATTATCCTCTCGATTGATCAGAGAAGTGCCATTGTGGTTGAAGTAGCCGTTTTTGACTACCCCGTTCGGTACGGAATTTACTTGGACTGGCGGTTCGACGGTTTCGGATTTTGGCGTTTGACCTGTTTCCGGCGAAACGTCGGCTTGTTCTTCATCGCTGTCGTCTTTGCGAACTTTCTTCTGCGCCACCTCTATATTAACTCTGCCATACTAGAAAGAACAGTAACTATCACTAAGAGATACTTACTTTAAAGAACGTTCTGGGAAAAATGTGATTTATCTGTTGTAATTATTTATGATTTAAGGATAAAAGTAAAAATTAATAAATAGAACATATAATCGCGATTCCAAATTGCCATGTCAATTTAGAGAAAGTTATTAAAATGATTTTCTACCATTCCAGTCAACTGAAGAATTCGACTTAGAGAGGATCGAATGGATTTCAGTTAAGAAGTCTTAAGAAAAAGGTTATATAAAATTTTGACCGCTGATTCATCTTCTTCCTTGGTCCAAGATAATTTCCGTTTGTGTCGACTCATTATTCAGAACAAGAGGGGTATCATTATTTCCATCTATTGATTCCATCTTTAATCCTTCCCCATACTTTTTCTTCATGTTTAAGTTGGTATTTATTTACTTTCCACTGGAAGTACATGCTTTTGCTATTACAGAATATTTATTATTTTTTAAAATAACGCAAGCTGAGTGTCCCTGATCAAAAGTTATTAACACTTGTGCAAAGAATAAACAAGAGCAAAAAGAAAATTAGAAGGCAAGATAAGGTAAGGGACCTTTGTCGAACGTCTGTATCCAAGGTCTGCATTTATAATTACCCACCCCCCAATCGAAGGTCGTCCAACAGTTTGCCTCCCATTATTAAGGTTCGACAAACGAGTGCATTATAAGTCATCATTAGGTAGTGTAAACCGGACTGACGCTGTCACTCCACCGCTTGTCCCCACTAACGTGCAAGGCGCGACATTAAATTCGGACGAGTGACAGCGTCATTCCGGTTTACACAACTTATCATGCACTCGTTTGTCGAAGCTTACTCATTATTTAAACTTCTTAAAAGCCCTCAATACATTGTATCTAAGGTGTTTGCTCCTTTAAAAGTGGTTAAGCTTCCCTCAAGGTTATAGTCACTCTAGGCATAAGTAATCATGGTTTATAAATAATATTTTCTACAGTGGCTTAGAATCTCCCTGAAACAGAGGCCAGCATTTCTTTTAGCTATTACCACAAAATAGATTTATTTACATTCTCAAAAGTTTATGGAATCTGTTTATATGGAAAATACAGTTATAAATATAAATGCGATAAAATAAATTAAAATTATGAACTACGTGGATTTCTTTGGGAACTTGGACATCTCAGGTTTTGCAGACATGTCGATTTTTGGATATAATACGATCGTTCCTTTATATTCGCTCCAATTTAAATCTGTTTTAACGCCTACAATATGTTGGACGCATTTAGTGACAACGTGACGTTATGTTACCAGTAAAAAAATATGTCATTACATGAAACGCGCTTTTCATATAATTATATTTGTATCTGCCCCTAAAACTTTTACTTTATGCCACTTGAGATAATTGATCCCCTCAGTCGACCTCAATCCCTAAAAATGTTCAATTTTGTATTCGCAGATGACCTGCTTACAACACAGGGTTCAACTCCAGCTTTTTCCAAAACGTTTCCCCTTAGATATGGGGATAAATAGACACCAATCATATAAACTGAAGATAACTACAACCAAAGTACAAAAGCAGCTAGAACAAGTTGGAGGCTTGACACATCCTCCCCAGTCCTCCGGAGACCTGGAGATTTTTGGTCGTATAAGACTTTCCGGCACTTATGAAGACATAGCATTTGCTAATCGTTTGGGAATTCGACACTTTTAGCGATAATATGCGTTAGCATTGTTGAGCATAGAACATAAAGGTTGAGAAGTGTAAGGAAGGGGAAGGAACAGACTATACAAAACAATGATAATGTAAACAGATTCCTTCTGTTATGAATTCTGAGTTATGAGCTGCCTCTTTTGCTAAAGTTCTCGAAATTCAAGGATTTTAAGGAAAATGTGGGTTAATATTGTTAAGTGTAGAGGTGGAACGTAGGTCTAGAATGTACATTCAAGTCCTCCAGCACAAAAGCTGATAATCCTAGCTAGAGGGAGGAACGGTCTTCAGGAAACAGTGATAAAGGTGTCAGTGTCTCTTCCCGAAGCCTTACAGTCTTTACTAGAGACCCGGGAATTGGAAAGAAAATGTACCCTAAAATGTCAGGCATGCAAATCGAACATAGACCTCAGAAAAATATCTAAAACCTCCAGGGTAAAAGACTTACGTAAGTAGTAGTAGTGAAGGACCTGCAAAATTGCATACGGCTGAAGGGTGCTACAAACAGTGTCAATGAGGACCTCCGAAAACGTATAGCCTTTACTAAAGGTTTGGTTACTCGGAACTTAAGGAAAAATTTGTCCTTTTATTAACCATGGTCGTCAACGTAGGCCTCGAACCTATGTTTAAGTCAGAAGAAGAAAAGAACTTGTAAAACTGCGATAACGTTGGCGGAAGACTTACAAGGAGAAGGTAAGGTAATCGGATTTTTGTAATTTTTTATATTTGTGGTACGTGTAGTTTGGACCTTAAATAGGAATATTTTGGAGTAGTCCGACGCAACGTTCATAAATTACTGACATAATCGATGTTGAAGTTTCACCCACCATTTAAATCCAGTAGATATAATACGATTGTCAATTGGACTCGTGGCCTAGTCGATAGCGTTTTGGTGCGATACTCACGAGATCGCTGGTTCGGGTCTCGTCAGGCGACATTTCTTTTTCTTCCATTCAAAACGCACCATATGTTTTTTCATTCTTCTTCTCATATCAAAAATCATGAACGTACCATAAATATCAAAAATTACAAAAATCCGATTACCTTGCCTTCTCCTTGTTAGACATAGACCCTAATCTATGATTAGACTCGGCTTCGTAAATATAATTGTTATAAGGAGACCCCGGAAGGTTTAAGGGGATTGATAAGTAAACCAACAGTGAACGGTTCGCCTCCAAACTTATAGAGAAATGTTGGTACGTAGGTACGCTAATGCTATTCGTCGAGCGCTTGCGGCGCATGTTGCTGACCAAATTGCTGGAGGTCAACCTCTCTAAACTTTCCGGGGTCTACCCATAACCTTTACATTTAGGAAGCCGAGTCTAACCATAGATTAGGGTTACATTGCAAAATCTCTAAATGAGAGGTGCCCGTTACCCAACGATCCATTTTAAATCTACAGTCGGCAATAATTTTATTAAACTTCAAATATTCATAGAAATATCTTGAGTTTGGGATTCGACATTTTTAATTTAAAAGTAAAATCATAGTAACAACGTAGATTATCATTTTGATAAAGAAACACTTGTTCTATTCAAATGCGCAACCTTGAAGAAAATTCAATACCATTTAAATTAAGGCTCAAACAATGTTTAATTATAGAAATGATCCCCGGTACATTGTAATGAGGATTTCACTCGAACGAAAAATTCTGCAATGATAACGACATAGAAATAATGTCAATATCGACTGTGATAAGGTCTAAATTGCGGAATTTTACAATAGTAGCTTTTATTGGTGTCATCAATTTGAAGGTCAATATTGTGATCGCGCTGTCATCGCGACAATTTCAAGTGCTATTGCGTACTACAATATATTGCTTCGAAAATATGTACATTACGTACATATGTAGGTATGAGTAAATTGGTTAGCTCGGTGCTTAAAATGCTTTTTCTTGGTTTGTATGATCGTGCTGGCAAAAAAAAAAACAAAAACAGGGAAACATGTTTAGAATTGTAAGCGTATGTAATCAAGGTTAATTGAACACATTTAATTGTTACGTTCGGGAAAACAATAGTATCGAAATTGATAAATTGAATCATTTGTTTCTATAGGAAATTTTAACAATAAGGTCGGTATCACACACACAATCACATCGCAATCGGTGATTGTTATAGGGAGTAGAGGTTCAATTTTTAATTAAAACAGCTGAAAGCGACAGGAAGCTTAGTTTGTGTTCGTTTACATTGGCTACCTAGTACACACGCATACCGTGTTGTACAATTAAGGGTTCAGTACATAAGCTATCGATTGGTTCTACTACAATATGCTAGCAAAAATTTAAATATACTTGTTTACCAAACCTTATTCGCTAATTTTATAATAAATAATCTTTATTGTTCAACGGTAATCCACTTATAGGACAAAAGAACAACATAAAATACAAAAAGATACAAAATGTCCAGTTACATATTAGTAATACAATAACAATTAATATAATAATTATTTCAAAACAGAAAATAGAATAATGTATATAAAATAGTAAATATAGGAAGGAATTAATTAAGTTAATAGGATTGAAATCACGAATACATACAAATAAATACATTCGAACCTCTCTAAGTCGAACTTCTATCTTCCACTCCAAACTGTTCGATTTAGGGAGACTTCAAGTTAAAGGAAGTTACTAAAATGACATTCCAACACACCAAGCAACTGAATATTCGACTTAAGGAGAAATTCAAGTTATGGCTCCGTAGAATCTACGGCGAATTAAATAAAATACCTACGTATTATTTATTGCGAGGAGCAAATAGCGACTTTTCTTTCCACTTACTTTAAATTTTAAAGCGGCAACAGTGCACAATTACGAAACAAGTCACGACAGACTAGATATACTCGCATACCCCATCGATAGTCATAATAATACGAGAATGCATTCATAATAAAAAAAAATAAAAAGTAAGTCGAGAGCATAAAATGGTTTGTTGAATAATTGTCGAAAGCACAACCCCGTGCCCTAACCAAATATTATCTAGATAAAATCTACTTGCCCGCTTTCGCTCATTTAGTTTACACTATGTAATCTTTAACTAATTCTTCACATTAAATTCATTCGCGAAAAACGTCGATCAATGATAACAAAGTAATTCATCTTAGAAAATGCCAGAACAAAATATCTGCGATGTAATTTTATGGAAGTGGTTTAAAGGATTGCGTACATGTACCTATGTATGTATAAATCGCGGAATTTATTTTGGAAAAGACAAATTATTGAACCCAAATTATGAAACTCTTCAGATTTCTGTATACACGCTCTCATAAAAGTACCGGAACGTCTGGATGTTTCAGCACAAGATTTCTTTCAAAAGGTCAAGGTCAAGTATTTTTCCACCAGGAATCTAATCAAAACCCCACAGTTGATTTTGACACGCTTCCAAATTCATGACAAAATTAGTGGGCACACGTTAATCATCGCAATTCCAATGGAATGTTATTGTTCGTTTTTGGTGAAATTTGAGAATTGACATCTCATCGACCTCCGAAGAAACTGTTCGACCTTCACCTTAATGGAGACGTAAAATTTTTCGCTCTGTCGATTTCTAAACCCAAAAATACAGGTTTCCATTTGCAGAAAAGGTTAAAGTAATTTTTTTTTCATTAAACGCCCTCGATAAAAAATACTTAAACAATGGCCTTGATCTTGTTGGAAAAAATCTTACCTAACGAAATATCAAAATGTGCCGGTACTCTTGTGACACCTGTATCAGGCAAGGCTACAAACGCTTCGATTCCAACATATGTAAATAGCAACGGAAACAATTGCCCTTTTTCCAATAGGACACTTCAAAGCAGATTTATATTCATAGATGAAAATTTTCTCCAAACAGAATTCCCAGAACACGTCAACCCCTCGGTAAATTTTTTAAACGCTGGAAATACTCACGGACATCAGATTTACGGGAATATTAGATTGGAGAGCACAAAGCTATGGGATAAAAGAAAAAGAGGAAATAAAACGGTAAAATTGCTTGCCAGGTCAACATATTGTCCTGGGTGTAACATCCGTTTTGAAAAGACACTCAAAAAAGCATGAAGAAAGATTTACAATGACCACTAACGGTTTGTCGAAAGTAATAACGAAAAATGAGAGCGGAAACAATTGATAGAATAGAAACATTAATGTGCAAGTGTTCTTCTAGAATAATTGTAACACAATTTCTTCAAATTTTAATATTGCAATGTGTATGGTATCATGATATCCTTCCGAATAAAGGGATGGTTATAGTTAGATAATAAACACTGTAGTAGAAAGAAGAATTAAAGAAAAATAATAGAGTATTAAATCTGAATCAATTCAAAGCAAAAATTACTAAAATATTAAAAAAGGGCAATGCATGATAACGTACAACCTGAACTTTAAAAGTAAATCTAGTACAACAGATAAGGTAACAAACGACATCCAAGCATTGGAATTAAACCCAGCAATAAATATTCGACAAACTCAATTTTATTTTTATATACATCTATTTTTACACTCCCAGATCGTCAACGTACGTATACACAGTATATATTTTCGTGAAAGGGAATTTTATAAATAGGAACTCAAAGAAAACATGAACCAAACAGCAACAAAGCATGATGAAAAAGAAAGAGTGCAAGTTCATTACCACCAACAAATACAAGGGATCACATTCTCGCGTTTATTGAAATTGAAACAATGGAATTTTAATCGAATATCGTCAGAAAGCAATAATCTCCCTTGTCACACATCGACTTTAAAAAGCGAGGTCATCATGATAAGATATTTCGCCGATCATGACCCCTTTGATGGGAAACATTATTCTATTGTTGCCAAGAGTAAACAAAAACTTGGACTTTGAATCGGGGGATCTCGATAGATTAATTGGAGCTTACACAATGAGGTATAGGAATCCTTTACTGGATAATATAGATTGGTGATTAAAATGTGCGTTATACAGACAAAAGTTTACGTTTAACTCTATCTTGGATTCTTTTAATTACCATGAAACGCTACGATAAAATTGTGGTTTTGTGGAAAATTATATTGGTTAGGATACAAGTGGAATGCGATAAATACGGAAAAAGTATATGTATTAACCATTCAAAACTCAATTTGAAAATACATGTATTTTAGTATACTAGTATTCAATACGAAATTTTTAATTTCAAATTCTTGAATTAATTGTAACTGTTATTTGTATTTCTTCTAAATGTATTATTTAGATGCAAGGAATGCTTTTATATTTGCCACCATTCCCCAAATTATTATTATTACGTGTGTACACTACCGTCCATATTAGTTCCGACACTTGGTAAAATTTCGTAAAGTATTGTTAATAACTGTACTATTACTTTAAAATGCAAGTTATATTATGGCATTATATATTTATGAAGTTTTTAGTCCACAAAGGACATACACCTTCAGAATTTCTGGGTAATAACATCAGCAAATAATAATTCAAATTTACAACATTTTAATGACACTTGTGGAACAAATTTACGATCCCTTTATTACGTTTATTTTCGAGGTAAAAGTATAAGTATGACTAACAAATAAGCTTAAGAAGTTTACATTACTCTGTTCTAATAGAGTCACATATTATAATCGGTATTTTGGTTGCTCGACAAACGTGCTTATGCGTGTATCGATAATAAGTGTGTATTGAAGCAAATACTTTTATTAAAAGTGTCTACAATACCTGGGAGAAGCCAAGAAAGACGCGCTATTATAATTGCTTTTCAGCAGCATGGCACACTGCGCCAGATTGCGGAAAACGGAAACGCATGTGAATAAAGTCAATAGGAAGTGATATTAGGAAATATCAATGCACGGGCAGTTCGCAAGTCAGCGCACGACATGGATTGTCGTTCGCGAATAACAACAGGAGCCGAAGATGAGCGCATAAAATTATTAAGCAACGATAGAAGGGTGACAACGCCTGAAAAAGCGGCTTGCTTGAAAAATTGGTAGAAGGGATGCCTAGAACTGTTACTGCCATCCTTCGTGCAAAAGGAGATTTTTTCGACCCAAAGAACATTTAATAAATTTAGAATTATATATTGAGAATATTCTTATTTTTGTCATATGTTATAAATATGTGCTAAGAACAATAATATTATTATATAAATTTCATTTTGTAATCTAATTTAATGTTAATATTCTACAATTTTGTAAATTTACTTAAGTCTCGGAACTAATATGGCGGTAGTGTATATCTAAAAGGTAAGTGAGGAACAGTGGAAAGTAAATATCATAAAATCACATTGAGCAATAAAACGCGTTATCGTCATTTACAATAGTCAATATTTAACGTTTTTGTAATTGTTATTGCTTAAAAGTAAATATTCGAAACCGTACAACCGGATTCCGAATATAAGATCGAATTTATATTGTTATTCCTCCGCGTTGTCTGCCTAACTATTTATGATTTTAACCATAGGCATATCGATTGAAAAGCAAGTAAATATTTCAGAAGTTACAAAGAAGTTCAAGAATTCGTTTCCATTTCGAACTTATTGTCATGTAAATCGGAAAGTGAAAATTCTAATTCGACGACAACCATTGAATGCTAATAAAAGTAATGAAGTAACACACATCAACAAACGCGAAAACAGTCCTAATTTTAAACGAAGACGATGACTTTTTATTTAGGGCAAACATTCGAAAACATTGCAAATATTTAACTCATTCTGCTTCGTCAGAACTGCGCAATTTTAATAACTGTAATGATATGCAAAGTTACGTACTACGCTAACGAATATTGAGATAAATATTTCTTTGGGTAAAGATTTTAATCAAATCCTAATTCTGATTTGAAAAATATTGTAGACTAGCTGTTAAGCCTGTCCCTGCAAGGTGGGAAGAAAAAGAAAATATAAGCTAATATGTTAAAAAATTTAATTTTGCCACGCCCCTTTTTCGTCTTAATTCTCCGCCCACAGGCCAAAAATCAAAAATCCGGCTACGTTAGGATTTGGCCTAGGCGTTTTACTATATGCATGCCAATTTTCAGCTTTCTAGCCCATCTGTGGGTTTCAAAAAGCTCTGGATAGACAAAAAAGAGGACCACACAAATAAGGAAATTACATATGTATGTATATATAATAGATAAACAAAAATTTCAAGTAGCTACGAGCAGTGGTAAAAAAAAATAAGTACCTCCCAAATAATTACAATCGGACGAAAAATAATTCTTGTGGTACATGAATAGTCAAGGCAAGATTTTGGTCACCAAGGCTCAGATTTAGGTCAAAAAGGTAAATCAAAAATGTTGACCTAAAATTCTTTGTACTAGGTGGAGATACCGACGCTTTTTACAACTGGTTTTCAGTTTAGCGATGGTTCAAAAAAGTTTAAATGTTCTTGTATTCTGATGTACCAACCGCTACTGATTCCATGGCCTTTTTTCAACATAGAAAGATTTCCAAATTATTGAACTTTGAAGACCATGAAATAATTATTTTCATTTCTTAATATAGATTTACATTCTCGCAGGAATGTTACGACGATATCCCAAAAAATTATAAATATACAAACGAAGAAACAGAAAAGGTAAACGAAATAAGTTGTGCTGACATTCCTTACTTAACGATCCACACGTTTAACCTTCCTATACTCACGTCGAAATGAAAGACGTATACTATACTATATAAATCGGTCTCACAGACCGTATGCGTGAGTATAGGAAGGTTAACAGCCGTTCAGTGTTATAACCGGCAAATTCTACACGTTTCGAATCGGGAAATCCCTCGTATTTGTATTTATATGCAATACTCTGGACTACATAAATAATATTAAATCATCTTTAAAAAAACATTAAAAAAGATGTTAAAAAATGTCCTCCATATCGAAGATACATAAACGACAAAGTAATTGAGTAATTGAGCTGTGGAAACTATTGGAAGACTACTGGGATATTACGCAGAAAAACTAATAAAGAAAAATATAATTCTAATACAGTAACGACAAAAAAAAAAAAACAAGAAAAAGTTACTCCTCAATAGTTGTTAAAGAATGCATTCAAGAGAATAAATTCGAGTTGATGAAAACTAGAAGATCCAAGAATGTGGAACGGGAAATAAACAAATTGTTAGGTTGTTATCCTTTACTGGTTAGTAGAGAACGACGAAAAATATTTTATTTTCTATTGGCGGTTTGTATCCAATACGCGCCAGTATATCTAGTGATTGGGCTCAAGACGCTTCGAATCATTTCGAATATTATTCGAACTCGTACAATCTTGAAAGTCTTGATAGGTCTTGAAGGTCTTAATAGGTCTCGAATGGCTCTGAAGGTCTTGAAAAGTATTTAAAGGCGTCAAGTTTATCAACTTGTTGGCTTCTGCAAGTTACAGATATAGTGTGTATCTTAGTCAGCAGTTTATGCAAGTGTGTTTATGCATAAATAAATTAGTCGTGCTCACCACACTATGAACATGTGTTCGATAAGGTTTTTTACTGCAACGCCGTTCCCTACTCAGCAGTGGTCATTTGTGAGCAATTTGCTCATACTTCGGTTTGAAATACATATAAACCAGGAACCTTGCGGGGCCACTCACGGGTTAAATTCACAGGCAGAGTATACTAGAAACATTTCTGTTTCGAAAAATACATCTCCTGATAGTTAGAACGATGATAAATCTGCAGGAACTCCCAAACATCGAGAATATTACAATAACTCTCCTCAGATACCAAACATAATACTTTCTACAATACCAGTTTGGATCATTTTGATCGTTTTATATCGTTTTTGCAACAGAACAGGAGATAAACTTCAATCTCGCGGGTCAAAAAATAAACAAAATATTACAATGACTCAAAGTGCAACTCATACACTCTTATGCATCCGTTATGACTCAACAGTGGTTTGGGGAAGGTGCATATCAGCTGCAGCGATTAGTGACACCATGAATCCAACCGTATTTTTCTAAAAACAAAGCTTAGACAAAGAGGCGAAAAAAGTAGATAATCTCGACACTTGTAAATGTTATCAGGACGGCGATCCCAATCACAAAGCGCAGTCCTGGTTGCTGTAAAATTGTCCCGGTGTACTCATAATTTATTTTTCTGCGGTGGATTTATAAGTCATAAGTCCACCCCAATTCCCAGACTTAAATGTGATCGAGACTCTGTGAGGTTATTAAGTGCGCACTAACGAAAATACAGGTAAAACTAACTCCTAAGAAAAGTTTTATCGAATACCTGACACAACAGAATTCCAGGTTATTATGAAACGTTGGTGCGCTCAAAGAATAATAGTTACTACACAAAATATTAGACTCGATTTGCGTTTGTCGAAATTTATTTTCTTTTGCTATTAGTTTGAATCTATAACAATAAATCTAAAAAATTAACCAAATCTTAAATAAATCTGGGGCAGTTAGTGCTCATTTTTTTGGAAGTGGATTAGTTTTATTTTGAGTTACTGTAGATTTTCAAGGGGTAACATCACTTTAACAGCCTAAAAACGCGTATTTTTTCTCGAAGATTATGTGCTAGAGCGTGCCTCTTTTGCCGCATCTGCAAAAGATATCTCGGCGTGCTTGATCCGCTTCAAGACAAAAATTGTAAGATTGGACGCCAATAACCACCTCCAAAACTTTCATGACTCGTAGAATATTTCTCAGGCCATCGTTAAAATTGTACACAGTAATATGAGTCGATATATTTAAGACTTTTTCCCACTTAAGTAAGATTTCGGAGCCAAATTCCAAACAGTAGCATTGAAACTTTCGTTGGTATTTTGTAGAGATGGGACATTCGAATCCGCGAATCCTCGAATCCATCGAATCCTGAAAAGATTCGAGATTCGAAAACTCGAATCTTCGCACGATTTTCGTAATTCGAATCTTTCGAATCCAAAAAAAAAAAAAAATAATAATAATGATGACTCATGTAATCACGACACATATGAATCACTGACTAGAAAGATCTCGACGATTCTCTTCGGTTCTCGTTCTTTCAGCCACAAAGTATTTATAAGCTGGCATGCTTTCCTAATGTTTGTGGTATTTTAATAAATAAATATCTTTATTCCTGAGACCAGAAAAGGTATGGAACATGTCAAATACAGACAGCAAATAATATAACTAATCTAATTACAAAAATTATTACTATTCTCAGTTGATGACCCCAGCTACCTGCAGTGATGTGGATTACAGTTCATCTCCTGAAGAAGAAATAAATGCCTATTTAGCAGAACCACTGCTCCCACCAACTGCAGACATCTTTAAATACTGGAAGGGCAACACAAAATACCAAAATTTGATGAAACTAGCAAAAAATTCTTAATTACACCACCATCAACAGTGATTTCAGAAAGACTATTCAGCACATCAGGCATCATAGTGGATAAAAACGTAGTCGGTTGGATCCAGAGCGAGTTCGAAAGCTGGTTTTCTTAAATAAAAATCTGAATTAAAATTCTCACTTATTTCTTTTAGGTTGAGTGCTTTCTTTTATATACTAAAATATGTGTTTAGATTTTCATGTGCAATATTTGCTGTTTATCTATGTTAGCTCTCCCTTATTCTCATTCACAAAAGTTTCTGAAAAGATATCGGTACTGTTATTGATATATTAATTTCCATATGCTAAGGAAATTAAATATAAATAAAAACTTGTTGCATAATCATCAAGATTTTAACATAATTTATCTTTTAATATTGTGTAATTTGTTTTTTTTTAATTTCATTTGTAATATAAATATGTTCAAAAAAAAAAAAAATCTTTTTAATAAATATTTTTAAAAACTGTATCGTTTTTAATTAAAGTAGCTTTAAAATTTTCCTGTAAAATTGTTTTTCCTCTCTGTCCTTTCTTATTATTGTAATTATATGATGGATTCGAGAGATTCGAGATTCGAAGGATTCGAGAGATTCGAGAATCCTTTAGGATTCGGATTCGGATTCGGATTCGAGAAAATTTGGATTCGTACCATCTCTAGTATTTTGCGTTTGGCCTCCAAAGCAATGGTTTAGCTACTCGTCGTCAGCTCTCTATAATTCGATTTGATGGCTTCAAAAATTACCTCAGAAAACGACGGCTTATGAGGGATGGTGTCGAAGGAGTCTGTACCTTTCCGGCATGGGTACACTTTTGCATTACTCATTGTAACTTAAGTACTCTGAGATTACAAATAAGCTGTTAAAAATCAGCATTACACACAAATGCCGTGATTTCAAACGAGGAAATTATGTCCCTTTTGTACATCATTTTGTACTGACGCTACACTAACGTACTTTTCACTTTTGAACTAAACACGGATATACTTCTAACTGAACATAAACACTTTCTAACGACATCTGTTAGTGCGTTAGATGAGTTGGAAATCAAATGGTAAGACACCTTCCCAGCAGGTATTTATTTGATGCAGGTAGTCGTTTCGGAGATGTCCGACGCGCTTGGGGAAGACCTCGAAATTTCAAGGAATTTTTTTCAGGTAATAAACTTTTCGCCCCTTATTCATAGAAGGTTCAAAGCATCTACTATGCTAATAAAAAAGCGATTTTTTGAAAAATTGATAGTCGTGTTTCCCCTTAATTCTGTATGATTGGGTACTACCTGTGAGCATGATTCAACATTGAAAAAACTTGACCCCAAATCGGTGCACGATTTTGAAATAAACACAAGAACTATTAAAAGTAATACAAGGATGATGCAGTTGAATTTAAATTAGAAAGAAACATGATACATTAAACATGCGTATTCGATAGTTCGTGTGTATTTTAAATCGGTGTGTAATAATAGAACAAAAATAAGCGTATTCCCTATTCTCCAAGCATCATAGGATATTTGTGGAAGCAATACACTAAGTACATACAACAAAAGCCTAACAATAACAACAACAATGGCCCAATTAGACTTATATTATAGGGCCATTAGGGACACGCACCAAATAACCCATTTCCGACCATCGTTTTAGATCTGGGTACTTGTCTCTATCATTTCCATTGCTGATTGTGACCAGCAAAAATATAATGATGGTGCTGATGACAATTAAGAGGAATTAATCGAATCGAATTGTTACAGATCTTTGCTCGTCGTATCAAAAGCCAATAATTGGACATTGTAATTGTAAAAAAGACAGTTGGAAAATGGGGGTCCCATTCTTAACGTTCACCCCTCCAAATTGTCACCACCAGACGTCAAGTCGATATAATCAACTACTCACCTCGAATATCATCAGAAGCAGTTTGATGTACAATCTTCTAACTCCTAAGGACTTTCCAATAGATGCCAGAAATATAATACTCAGTAATATCATCAAAAAAGGCGTAAGTAGTATCGAGCCCGCGACTGACAAGACGACGAGCAACGCGGCCATGGCGGAAACTGAATATTCGTCTGGAAACGCAACGGAAAATTGTTTTTTCGTGAGAAAACACCTCACGTCACATGGAGCACTAATTCAAATTGACGTTTCATTAAGTAGAAAGGAAATATATGCCTCCGATGGGATAGTTACTACATGCGCAGTTTCATCGATAGATTTCTGACAAGTACTGCGACTGCCGCGATTAGATTCGTTTAGTTGGTGGGATTGCATTTTGACATTTTGGCTGGCAGACGGTCCTGCCAACTTTAAAATCAATTCTATATTCATTCCTGCATCGCTCTTATTATTCCTAAATAAAACGGAATAAAATGTCTGGATTACCAGCACCGGTTAGGGTATCGCCTCTAATTAAGGTACAGTAAATGCACATACCCTAACTTTCCTCATAATTCGTAAATAATCCTCATCCCCATTACATAATGTGACATAACCTTAAACATCTAATATTTGTTAAATAGTTATGTTCTTGTCCTGTTTGGAAAGATAAATTAGCATCAATTTTTAACACTCCACTTATTCCAACAAAGTGTATCATAATATTTCAATATATCCAGTACATGTACATTCTTTCTTAGTTTGGTCGATGGAGCTTACTAACTGTAGGTATTGCATATGGGGCCTTCCATCAGAACCGACTAACGAAGAAGGAGACCGTTCTGCGAGAAATTGAAGCGAAACAGAAAGTTATAAGAGATGCAAAACTTGCCGAAGAGAAGAAGATAGCGTCTGAAAAGGAAATCAAAGAACTAGAGACCCTCATAGCCCCGGCGAAGTAGTGAATGGACCGTTTAATAGTGCCGTTGTAATTTACTCTTATTTACAATAAATATTTCTTTAATTTATATCTATCTTTTTGGTAGAAAAAAAGGATATGTTACTTTTGAAAGTTGTACTAATAGTTAGAAGGAAATTGTTTGTCTTTAGGAGAATAAACGATTAATAAAATTAATGAAATTCAAGGAATATTGAAGAGGTTTTTTCAAATTCACTATAAAACCAAAGAATTCTTTACATCCTAGTAACACCCCTGTTTGTGGATGTTTTACTGACACCGCCGCATACTTGGTTGCCTATATAATAGAATACATCTTAATTTTATTTCCAAAATTAAAAAATCTAACTATTTCTTAACAATAAAGACACAATTGCATTGACAAAATATAAAATATTCTGGAATATCGATCTTTAGCGCAGAAATTGTCTATTTACATCTTATCTCTCTCAGAATAGTTAACAATAATCCTGATTTTTCAAGAGAAAGCGGGAATAACGACCGAGTCAAATCGAGAAAAACGTTGGCATCTTCACTTACAATTAGTAGGACATTGTAATTATGTGACGTTACTAAAAGGACTATTATAATCTGTCGAAACTGAACCCCTGACAAATCTTTAAAGATATCTTCGGGAGCGAGAATGTCGGGGAATTTTAAAAATTCAATACCAGCTTACAGTGGGTCAAATATATGAATCCATTTTAAAGTCAAAAGTGCACTAGCAAAATGTGAGTTTGCACAGCGCATATCATTTACCTAGTGGTTGTGATCGTGCGAACATCGAATACAAGTTACAATCAAAAGATCACGACCACTAGGTAAATGGAGTGCGCTGTGGAAACTTACATTTTGCCAGTGCACTCCTGACCTTGAGGTATGTTCCTGTATTTAACTCGCTTATTATGCTTATTGACATTTTTCAAAAGTCTGACAAATAAAAAATGAAAAAAATAAAGAATTCCTTATTAACACACTTAAGCTGGATTACTTCATCCGAAATCTATCCTTCTGGA
Source organism: Chrysina gloriosa (assembly GCA_038088585.1). Taxonomy (NCBI): domain Eukaryota; kingdom Metazoa; phylum Arthropoda; class Insecta; order Coleoptera; family Scarabaeidae; genus Chrysina; species Chrysina gloriosa. The sequence continues at coordinate 18,001,348 of CM076093.1, read as the reverse complement.
ACTTGTTGCTTAAGCCTCCTTATCATTATGTTTGCGGCTGATCAAAGCACAGGGTGCGAGGGGAGTGGTACCCCTGAGCGCCAATGATTATGGGATCTCAATGATGGTATCTATTCAAATCTCTACCCAAGTTTAGCAAAAGTAGGAGCGCTCTTTAGAACACGCGTGTGGCAGAATCCCTTATAACATCCACGAGAACAATGACCTCATTCTCCTTCTTCTTCTTCTTCAACAATAGATTCTTACGGAATAACAATGAGTACATCAGTTAAAGTACTTCCTACTCCCAGCTAACAGTGATCGCAGGCGAAGATTGGTTCAGTAAATTTGCGCGAGTTATCCTGCATAAGGGTTGTCCAATGCTTCCACTTTCGTGATGATACTTTCTTCATCTTTTACCTCCTTGTACAATTACTTAGCAAAGGTGGAAACACCAAATTTTATTTATAACTTTTGTACAGCTACTCGAAACTGAATTTAAATATTTTTGTTTGCAGTATTTTTTACCTTTTGCATCTAAAAGGTTCGAATGAGAAGTTATGGTTTGAAATGAGAATTGTCGCATTTCGAAAGTTACTATCTGCCAAAAGAGAACGGTGGCTGGTTCCTTTACCGCATGTTAATTGATCGAGAAGTGGTACACGATCCCATGCCTTCCAAAGAAATTCATCCCAAATAGATCCAACAGCTGGTTCTTCCACTGCGGCAACAATTCATTGGTCGAAAATTGGTGTCCAGTATTTAGTCGCAGTAGGTCTCGAATTTCTTGATCACCTCCTCTGTATTCTTGATTTTGCCCCGTGCAATTTCGCCTTTTTCTACAAGTGAAACCTGGGCTAACGATTTGCTACAGATGAAGAGCTGGTGCAGGCATAGGAGAAACTTGTTGGTGAAAGAGTGAAATAAATGTAACTAAATTACAAAACTTTTCTAGTCCCCTTTGTACGATGATAGATTTTCGTCCTGAAGAAGAAATAGAACGCGAGCAACAATTTTGGTGTATTAAACGGATCACAGCTTCTCACTTCAATCTCATACTGGGATTAGGACTCTTTAAAAGTAGACAAGGAAACTAAATCTAAAACAATCGAGTCTTTGAAAATCCTCTTTGGATACTAAAAGAAATTCAATGCACACAAATTATTCCGTGTTAACTAGACTATAGAAATTGTAACGGTTTTTTTTTTCTAAGAAAAATTTGTAAAGTTAGTTATTAAGTCAATTAAAACAGCAAATGAATTTGATATGTGGAATATATTTCATCAGGCATTCACAATTCCGCGGTTTTCCAACTACCACTGCCATTAAAGTTCTATAACGATGCAATTAAATATGTTTAACAAATATTACTAATTGTTGCTTCTTGAAAATAGTATCCAACAGCTGGTAACCTGAATATCAACGTGTATTAATCGCAAGAGCGAATGAAAACCAAATAATTTTAAACACCATTTAATTCCACAAGTAGTAAATACAATCCATTTCTCTGCTCTCTGCTATCAAGAAAAAGACTTCCATAAATGAGAGCGTGGTAGAGATTTACCTCAATTTCTCCGACCTAGATTGGAAAAAGGAAAGATCGCAGTCTGAAAACAACAATCAAGCAACTTGTCTTATTCGTTCTTTCTTATAATCTATAATTTTTACAATTTAACGTTGGCACGGACATGACCGGCCTTGTATTGATTTTATCGTTCGGACTTGGACGTTAGTTCATGATGTGTACTGTACTGTGCATTGCTTTAAGTTCACTGACATCAGTAGATTAAAAAGCATATAAAATTATAAACTGGAAAGTAGCCAAGTTCTACTCTTTCCGTTATAAGAGCCTTAAAGCATTGTAATCTAATTTGCCACATTGGCATTAACAATACAGGTCTGCGAGGTTCACTATATCATCGTCTATTTGAGATTTAAATTGTCTTAATTTATTTAAATTCTATCGTAGGTAAAAGGAAATTGGAATTAAATTCATAATTTTATTCCTAAGTATCTTTTTTGATTATTTTTCTCATGCTTTAAAATTTATTTTTCTGTTCCGATCACTATATTGGGATGTACTTGTACTTGTAAGTATATGATACATAAATCATAAATAAAGAAAATTAGTTGCATGAATTTTCCAAAGTTTCACTAGATATTCAAAACATAAAATTAGCTACCTAATTCATAGTGGAAAGAAAATCAACAAAACTGTGATACTAATTTTCAAAAAACATTTGTGATCATAAAGGAAAGAAAAACTAAGACAATGATCACAAGCAAAAGAATAAAGATCATCAGATTTACTCAAAAGGAAAAAAGCTATAACATTTTTGACCAAATAGAATCAGAAACGTAGATCTTTGGAATCTAAGGGGGAAGAAGGGATAATAAAGACAATAACAATAAGTAATTGGAAATGGAGAGGACATACCCCAAAGGGTGCCACACAACATTACAACAAGACAAGTACGAAGCTTCAGAATAGCAAAAATGACAATTGGCAGACCACAAAACATATGGACTAGAATCGAATAGATAGATATAAAAGAAGAACACGCAACACGAAAATAAGTTACAGAAGGATCTAATAAAGAAGTTTGCGTAAAACTGGTGTGAAAGTCAAAAGACTTATATGAAAAATGAACAAAGCAAGATTCTCGATAATTGTACAGGAGGAAGTAGCTATCTAGGCAAGCTTTCAAGACAAAAATTTGTCACATTGCTTCCTAAACGACGGAGTGATGTCTCAAAGGCGTAAGTCAAGTCTTCTTTTATCCCAGCCAAGTGTGCTGAAAGGTGCTAAAGATGATTCAGGGTTGATTAACAATAAAATAAATACAGAGAACCTGGCTTTATCCTCAAACTTGATGTTAACAGTGACTATCCCATTTCAAATTTTATGCACGAAGTTTCGAGAACATATTCTATCTGGCGAATCCAGAAAGAAAATGAATAAGGATAGTAACTAACGCCCACAAAAGAAAATAACAGAAAAAAACCGGTAAAATATGCAATTAGTGATTTGTCAGTATGTGCGTTTGAAAATTTACGAGAAAACTCAAAGAACTGATACTACAAGATCAAATAATATCAATGAGTCCAGATAAAAAGGAAGAGGGGTAGACGTAGCAAACAAAGGATAGAAAGAATAGAGGAAATAGAGAAACAAATGCAGTCAAGTCAATGGAAGAGATAAGAAATCTAGCAAGGAGCCACCATAGAGTAAAGAAAAAGGAAAATACGACTTTCCAATAAAATAGGGCTGTTGTGGCATACAGAAACTCATTGCCGTTTGTAGTGGAAAGGGATAAGGAAAGATGTAATAGGACCTGAATGTATGTGCGGAATTCCTTATTAGACAATATTAGCTGAGATGAGGACATGAGAAAACAATGGAAAGCCATGCTGACTTTAAGACAGTTCCGTCTGTTCATTGCGGAATTTTCAGATGCCAGAACTAAGCGGTTACTGCAAATGTGCAGGAACCAAATTGTGTAAGCAGTAACCATGTTGACAAGTCACTGCCGACTTAACAAACATCTCCATACCAAAGGAATAGTGGACGATCCTTTCTGCAGGGCCCGTTCTGAAAAAGAGGAAGTTCGGTAACATGAATGCCAGGGGCTGAGCAGTGTCAGATTTAAACACTTTGGGTCCCGACTATTGCAACCAGAAGAGGTAAAAACGATTCACATTAGTAAGATGATAGGTTTCGTAGAGAACACCAACCTAATTGAGTAAAATAGCTATGGGGGTACAATAAGCCATGGAGCTTCCATATAGTGAACTAGAGACTATAGTCTTCTTTTAGGGGGAAAGAGAAACTAATAGCAGCACATTGGATTTTGAATGATGGCAGTATACTCTTCAAAAGAAGTATGGAACGTAGAAATCCGATATCTAGACAAGAAATAAAACCATAAAACCATTACGATCAGAGTACAGAGTGGAAAAAGTAATAACCAGAAAATGCCAGATCTTGACAATATGGTGGGTGTGGCAGTACATCCCATCCAAGCTGTAAAAGCTATTGGCGAGTTACCAAACTTGTATGAGGTCCCACATTATCTTGGAGGAACACTGCACCTTTTCTATTGATCAATTCAGACCTTTCCTGTTTCAGCGAATCGTTCAATTTGTCCAGCTGATGACAGTACACTTCAAAATTGATCGTTGTGTTGTCCGGTAGAAGCTCGAAGAAAACGGTTCCCTTGAAATCCCATTAAACAGACAGCATTCACTTTTTTATGAATACCGCCTTTCGAAGAGCTTTGAACCGATTCATCTTTTTTACTCAATGATCTCTTGCGTTTAACATTGTTGTAGACAACCCATTTCTCGTCCCCAGTGATGATGCGCTTCAAAAATTTTCTTGACGTTTGAGAAGCAAATCAAGAACATGAAGCACCCATATGTCGAGCTTTGAGATTAAACCTAGGCGTTTCAAATTACCATGAATGGTCGAATTCGATAGATTTAATCTCTCAGCGATCTCACGAGTTGTTATTCGCCGGCTTGCATTAACTAATGCCTTTATTGAACATCACAATTTCCGGATCGCAATTTGTTTTGGCACTGGCGTTCTGTAAATACATCTCCTCCATACACATCGGATAATGTTCTTCTTGCTTGAACAGCATTTTTGCTTTTCACTTTTCATGTTTGATAGGGCACCAACCAAAAACTACTGCGTGTGACTGCGTAGAATCAAACTTTTTCGCAAGCAAAGCTTGCTATCTTGCTATGTCAGCTGTCAAAATATATAACGACCATGTGGCTTAAGTGTGAAGTTGAATGTAAAAATACAATTCAAGTCCTCTGTTGGAAAAAATGAAATTACTTTCCGAAATTCACGACCTGCAAAACAACTACTATCCGTACAAAATTAAAATTAAAGATTGCAAACACTACAGTTACTTTCTTTATACAATTTTATCACTAATTTTCAAGAAACTAACTACGAAACATGGGTAAAATCTATCTAATGGAGGGTTATTCGTGCAGATGTTTTCGTTTAAAAGAACACGTAAACATGTGGGTTAGATAATCGAAAACGAAAACCTACATACAAATAAGCATGTGGATTGAAAAACCTGTCCATTTAAGCAAGGAGAGCAGGCGGTGACCTCATACGAACGTAGTATCCAAATACGGCTCTGAAGTCACCGAGGTAGGACGATCAATATGTGAATTAATGACTCATTCCTAATAAATAGTATTATCACGTAATACTTAGATTGAAATATATGCGAGCGAGACGCCGTTTAAATAAGCCCAAATTAGGTGCTTATGCGAGGTTTTAATTGAAGAGACGTTTTGGTGTCTTTTAACTATGCACATCCCGTTAAATATGTAAAAATAGGAATTGTCGCAGACCATAGGGGAACAGGGAAGTAACAGTCTAGACTAGGTTTATTTATATCTGGTATTTCGTTCAATTCTATTTTATTTTTAATACTATCTTGGGACGTAAATAAAAACTTGTCATTACGAAACTTGTCTCCTTTATTTGTTACAGTTCGTTTGATAAATTAATCGATATTAATTATGAAATATAATTCGGGGAATACAATACCATGGCTCCCTTTAATAAGACGACCTTTTCTTTATAATTTACTGGAATACGTGTCCGGTATTCAGCAGACGCCAACGTGATGCAGTTTCCGTTAAAGGGGAAGTGTGGGGAACCAATGGGGTTTTAGGCGTTGCCGTGACGTCACGCAGCTTATATATAGCAACCGACAGTTGAAAATCTATCAAGTTCGTTTGGATCGTCACATCGCTAACGTTCCAAGAGCTCCGTCTTAGTAAAATACACCCATTTGTGGTATTCTCTTTTAATCGTTTTACGCCCTAAAACTCTACAAACAAAATGGTAAGTTCTGTTTTTTATTATCTACGTATTTTTTTAACAATTCGTTTTTTATTTAATTTTGTATATTCATGATTGCGATTAAAACGGGGTGGGATCGATTAAAAATAGATTAAAATATGATTTCTACTTCATATCTGATTAACCTGTTATTAGTTTTTCTTGATAATTACTGACAATGACAAGATTTTTTCTGTACTGGCTTGGCTTCGTTTACAAGCCGGCTTTCTTTAGCGCCATTTTGTGAATGAACAATTATTAGGATAATGAATAAGTAATTGCAATTCTCATGTCCTTTTTGCTACCAAAAATCCTAGAATTTGTAATCGATTAATACCTCGTGCTTTTGTGGACGCCAAACGACCGTTATATCCGACAGGAAATGCGTCCAGCCGGCGCCATTTTACCGGTTGCAGATATCTAAAGCTTGGTCGATCAATAAAAGCCATATTAATTTTACCGAAGAATAGTAGAAGGTATGATTGATTGTTTTAATGCCCCCTCAAAATTTTAAGATATGTTTTTGTTACATTTTTCTAGAAATTTATAATCGTAGAATCGATGTTTGACCTTCCTGCGATGTACAGTTTCAGCAAAATAATGTTTAACACCTTCGACGTTTTTAACGTACAGTTTCAGCATAAATTTGTTGACACCGTTGTTCTTCGACACTTTTCACCCTCGACTAACTTTAGCTATTTTTGGGCAACAATGCTTTCGTGGGGGTAAATTTTTACCCCGTAACAATTTTTTATATTTCAAACAAATAACAGTTAAGAATGATTTTTTTAATTAAATGAAAACATCGTACCAGAATATACTTTATTCAAAATAATTAAAAAAAAAAAAATAGGCAGACTCAAAGGGCAGTTAAACCGTTATTAAGTTATGGACGAAAATTGGGTAAAACCAAATATAATTTGGTTTTACCCAATTTATTCCAGGAATGTAGTTAAACGTTAAATTTGAAAGAAAATAGTTTTTTGTTTAATTATTTTTGCTAAATATAAAAGCAATTTTATATTTCCTTTTCAAATTCTTGTTTTCCCGAATAGTTTTTGTTTGTGGGGCTAGTTTTTGTTTGTGGGACTGTTAAGTTTTGCGAACAATTTTGCATTTTCTGGAAACGCTCGACAATAGAATCGATACAATAAATGAGCTTTTACCTTTACCTCATCTATTCTGCGGAGAACTCCAAATACTCATTTCGATAAGCGAGTGAGTGTTAATCCAGAGAACAGTAAGGAGAGCAGGCGTAACTTGTAAGAATTGTTTAAATATTCTCCGACTGAGAACACTTCACCATCTCACAATCGACAATTGTGGTAGTTGGTGAAATGTGCCCTTTAGAACAATATTAATGAATTTCTACCGGTAACGAGCTTTCCATCTGAAGATGATCAAAAACGCGTATTTGTAGTTTTCCAAACAATGAGTATAGTGACGTTTTTTTTCTTAAGGGTGTGGTCCGCTCACCCATTGCACCAAAGCTCAATGGCGTCTTATGCACCCCTAGCTAGTTTACACTATTAGGTCTGCGTCGTAGGTAAAACTTACCAGCTTGCTATCATTTTAAAACTCTGATGATTTAGTTTGTCCACCAATTCTAGAAGTTGGACAATATCTACATGTTATTCTTTCCCTTGCATTATTGGCTACGTTTAGAACATGTTTTCTTAGAATATATGAAATATGTCGGACTGATAATGCAAAAAAAAAAACTGTATTTCCATGTTATTCGGAATGTTAATGAGTTTATAAGAAGGATATTTATTGTGGGATTTGTATCCTACAAATTAGTCCCATACTTCGTTTGTGCTACCACCTTTGACTGCAAAATCTCAGGTGGTCCCGTATAAAGAAGTCTTCAACGTAATCCTGTTAACCCCTTAATTTATTTCAATTTCGAAGAAAACGCCTTACTTAAATTCGATAGATTTGTCTTCGTCGATTTTGGTTTTCAAAACACTACACACTTTGATAAAAATGTAGTTATCTATCGCTTCGAAAATTGTTCTCCGAGAAAATAGTCCAAATAAATTTTGTTAGCATATCTGGAAGCAAAACGTGTTATTGCCGTTAGAAAGTCCGCTCAAGTAGTGTTTGATGGAGGATGGTCGATCTATAAGGGTCATATTTTCTCAAAAATGAATAATTGTAAGCCAATTTAACCGCGTAATACTACTACAAACTCAGACACCGGCCGTGAAAGCTTGCACCTACTTATTTTGAATAAAATTTTGATAGTAGAATGTAAAAATCAATGAGATGATGAGAAATTCAAACAAACTCTACCACCTTTATCATACTCATTGAATACTTTTATTCTCGTACAAAACGGAGATCAAGATACGTTTGCTCAATACACAACTCGAACGAAAGCACTCGATTTTTCTTTATTCCTTTTTGGTATGCTGCGTTTATTTGCCATTATTCGTTTAATTTAATCTAGAAGATTTCCACATTCGGTTTCGAAAACTCTAAAACTTGTATGTATTTAATTTACAATCTCATTGATCGAAAACTCCAATATTCACTTCTCGCGCGTGTTATTACACTCGTCGTTCTTATTCCTCGTGTTCTACTTTCGCACGAGACGATCAATACTGCAGGTGCTCGATAAACCTCGTATATGTTCGAGCGTTTGAGTTGTCTCTTTTTAAAAGAAAATGTGCTTTTTCATCTCGTTTTGTGTAGAAGTCGTTAATTAATAAACAGAATTTAAAAACTTTACTCTAACATAGCTCCCCGATTCTGTATTTTATTTTTTGCACTATACGCCGACACTTGCAAATTTAGAGCAGTTTTTAGTCTATTAAATGAAGTGGCCCCCTCTCTATTAAATCATTTGTATTTTTCCATAATTGTGTTAAAATTCTTTTGTATATGTCGAAAGCTAACAAATCAGATAACAGCTTTCAAAGTTTATTCCTATAAATTCGAAACGAAATTCATTAAATTTCCCAGCTGCATAAGAATGTTGTTTATTTCCAAAGCAAGTTAAAAAAAAACTGTTAAAAACCGTTAAGCAATTTATGTATTCAACGATTTATTCTAGATAAAATTGTTTGATAAACAGCGTTATCTACTTATAGAAATTTCGAAAATCTAATGGTTGAATTTTTGCGTATTTTAAAAGTTTCAATTTCTATAATTGCTAGATTACTAATGACTACTCGAAAATATGAATTCTAGGTATTGATAATTAATTAATGAACCAAATGAATATTACAGACTAGAAATATTTATTTTTGGCAAAATACCTTAATTCGCCTCAATACATGCTTTTCCTTTTTTTTCTTGAGAATGTTGGTAATCCCTTATCTTATTCATTTATTTGGTATTAAGCACTAAAGTTCGTCTAGTTAATCCATGTTATTGGAGGTTTATTTTACAATAAATAATTGATTTATAACATAAAGCAATTGATTGTCGAAAATTAGGCAGTTTTAAGGGATGCCTTAGTGAGTAATGTGAATGTTTCTTTTAAATGCGACTTCATCTAATGTTGTTTATTTTTTCATTTCCAGCGTGAGTGTATCTCAGTTCATGTTGGTCAAGCCGGTGTGCAAATAGGTAATGCCTGTTGGGAATTGTATTGTCTTGAACATGGCATCCAACCTGATGGACAAATGCCGTCAGATAAGACTGTAGGTGGTGGAGATGACAGTTTCAATACTTTCTTCAGCGAGACCGGCGCCGGCAAGCACGTACCACGAGCCGTATTTGTCGACCTGGAACCGACTGTTGTAGACGAGGTCCGAACAGGCACGTACAGGCAATTGTTCCACCCCGAACAACTGATAACAGGCAAGGAAGATGCAGCGAATAATTACGCTCGTGGACACTACACGATTGGCAAGGAAATTGTCGATTTGGTATTGGACCGTATTCGCAAATTGGCAGACCAGTGCACAGGATTACAAGGCTTCCTGATTTTCCATTCGTTCGGAGGCGGTACCGGATCTGGTTTCACTTCCCTATTGATGGAACGCCTGTCCGTGGATTATGGTAAAAAGTCGAAGTTAGAATTTGCCATATATCCAGCACCACAAGTCTCCACGGCTGTTGTCGAACCATACAATTCCATCTTAACCACGCATACTACCCTAGAACACTCCGACTGCGCTTTCATGGTTGATAACGAAGCTATCTACGATATTTGCAGACGGAACTTGGATATCGAAAGACCAACGTACACGAACCTGAATAGATTGATCGGTCAAATCGTTTCGTCTATCACGGCATCTTTGAGATTCGATGGTGCCCTAAATGTAGATTTGACTGAATTCCAAACTAACTTGGTCCCTTACCCACGTATCCATTTCCCCCTTGTTACCTACGCTCCAGTTATTTCGGCAGAAAAAGCTTACCACGAACAACTTTCCGTCGCTGAAATCACAAACGCCTGTTTCGAACCAGCCAACCAGATGGTAAAATGCGACCCACGTCACGGAAAATACATGGCGTGTTGTATGTTGTACAGAGGAGACGTTGTCCCCAAGGATGTCAATGCGGCTATTGCCACCATCAAGACCAAGAGAACCATCCAATTCGTCGATTGGTGTCCAACAGGTTTCAAGGTCGGCATCAATTACCAACCTCCAACCGTGGTACCAGGAGGTGATCTCGCTAAGGTACAACGTGCCGTTTGCATGTTGTCCAACACCACCGCCATTGCCGAAGCGTGGGCACGTCTGGATCATAAATTCGATTTAATGTACGCCAAACGTGCGTTCGTCCACTGGTACGTAGGTGAAGGTATGGAAGAAGGTGAATTCTCCGAAGCCCGTGAGGATTTGGCTGCACTCGAGAAGGATTACGAAGAAGTTGGTATGGATTCGGGCGAAGGCGAAGGTGAAGGAGCAGAAGAATATTAGAGATCCATTTGAAACTTATTAAATTTCTACGTTTCATTTAAAATTGTTTTGTAATTGAATTTTTTTACATTTCTCAAAAATGAATGTGTAATAAACGATTTTTTTCGTCAGCATATTTAGTCTCTTCATCTTTTAAAACCATAAAAATTAACATTGATAATTACTAAATTAACTCATTCGCATTGTTCGGAAATGTGGAAAAAATTTATTGGATAGAAACAAATATTTCGAAATGCCTAAAAAGCGAGAACCAAAATGGCGTACATAAAGAATTTAGAATTTTATTTAGTTCAATAGCTAATACATAATTGAGACTAATAGTGCTGCCCATAAAAATAAATAAATTGAAGATGTAATTTTTCGTTATTGCTCACTGCTAAGATGTACAAGAAATGATTTATAGGTATGTAGGTACCTATTTTCATTCCATCCACAGAATCTGTTGTCACTACTGTAATTGTAATAACAAAACAAGGTAATTGTTTATAAAATATTTATTAAAAAATTAAATATACAGTCGATTGCTACGCTTAAAATTAGTACGCAATGCCATAAAAATATAAATAAATTTGTGGAACTTCGTACACTCCTGGGAACGGATGTTTCTGTATTTTCATGTTAGAAATCGCGTGGTGATAGTTATAATGAGTATTGCGTTTTAATAAAAATGAGAGTATATGTTCATCTCTTAGGCCAGTGGTTCCCAATTATCTATCAGCCAATAACCCCCGAGAGGTACTAAGATCGGACAACCCCTCTCCACTTGACTTCTTTTAATGTATTACAAAATGGTACCCCTACCCCTAACAATGTTAGAATACCTACAAACCTCCAAATTTGATAGGCAAGGGATTATTCAAACAATTTAGGGCAAAATCAGTTAAAGTTTAAAGTTATTGTAATGAGTTGTGGCTGCTGTCTTAAAAGTTCAGTCGCCAGTGATTGTAAGAATCACATCGGCAAACTTACCATACCACACTGAATTCGGTAAGGCACGACTTGAAGATGATTTCCTCGTTTCTAACTTTGCATGAATATAATTGAAGAAGTCGCGGTTCATTCGGTAACATACGGTTTCAAGATGCTAACGAAACATGTGTCATCAGAATTAATTACATGATTGTGTGGTGACCAGTTTACTGATGTGATAAAGTGTCAGAACTACTAAAACACCATAGTCCTTGCAATCCTTATCAATATGAGGAAATGATTTGGTCTTAGGACAGAACCTTCAATTTTTGGATCGATTGCTTAGGAAATTGAGATTAGCTTCTGTCAAATTTTAGATTGATTCATATACATAGGTAAACTCACCACAATTATTTAATTAGATCTGATGACACGTGTTTCGTTAGCATCTTCAAACCGTACCTTACCGCATGAAGCGCGATTTCTTAAATTCTATTCTTAAAAATTAAACTTCCCTCTCTACAACTAGGGGGCATATCTTTCCATCTACCAGGATATAAATGTATTCCGATAAGGATCATCCACGTCATCTCGATTCACGTAATTACGTTTCTTTTGACATTGATGATATGCATCTCTTCTTCGGGCAATTTTTCTATTCACCAAACATATGCAAAAGATAAATTTCATCTCCCTATAAAAATCAATAAGTAACGACCAACGTAAGGAACCGTCGTCTTTGTTTAAGAGATTCGTATATCTATCGCTTCGTACTCATCTATAGACAATTTTTTTGTTCGAAGGGAGTAAAGGGGAAAGATCCAATTACACTAAAAAATTTTGGAGCTAGTTTTTTGGAGGGACATTTAACAGTTTTAAGGAATATTCGAAAAACAAACAAATTGGGAAAATAATGTAATAGCGTTACGACACAAACACGGTTAACGATCTACTGATAGAAAAATATGGTGATTCATTACGTTTATATTTCCCCTATGTGATCCTGATCTGCGAACACCCAATTATCACGCTACTTTTGTGCGGTCAAATTTTAAATCGCTCCTTCGAATTAAAAAGCAGACTATAATTCTCGCGCCGAATTTACACATTTCGCAAGACTATGAATCTACAAATAACGATAACTTGTGACACGTTCGTCGAATCGTGTAGCTACTGCGCGTCTTGACTGTACTATGTATGCTTTATCACATTGTTTTCTTCATGATATTACTCATCCCTGTCACCGGATTTAATTTCTTAATTGTGTGGTGAAGAATTTACCGATGTGTCAGTATTAAAAGCTCGTTTATTCTTGTTTAGGATTTGGTTCTCGTAGTTATCTACACTGATGTAATAACATACACTTTTATGGCCGCATAGCAGTTTGTTTCTGTAAAACTCAATATGTGCTTTGGTATTACCAAAACTTGTAAAGTATTAAAATTTATTTTGCCTGGTCAAATTTTCTATATTTTCTTTCACATATAACACTAATTGTTAAATGAATGCAGAGGGGATGTGAGAATATCAAAATATTTTAACTTTCCCCCAAAACAAAAATTTTTTATTATCTGAAACTTCTTCCAAGGTGGCTATATGGTAATGTACCGAGCTGTAACCTCGACTCTGTTCCAAGTCAGAAATTAATTGATTGCATGTGAATGCAAGTAGACGTTTACGAGCGGGGTGAATTCGATCGTACCGTGTCCATTTTCTACCAAGTGAAATATCTTTTCCTATGAATGTATGAAAAATCCTCCAGTCCTCCGTATTAAAAAAAAATAAATAAAATATATTCAAATACAATAAACTATGTCTAAGAATCAATCCTTATATATTTGTACTAAGACATTCGTCCTAAACCATATAAATAAAATATTAGTTCTAACAATAAGTTAGTCGAAATATTAGTTAAGACTTATAGCGCCACAATACCACAAATTTAAAGCAAATTTACATTATAAAAGTTTTACTAGTAATCACATAATTCGATTTTATCTGGATCTAAATTAATTTTTACCGAATTAGCGAACTTAGTAACACCCCGTTTAGGCACCCGTATCACGTGCCTAACAATAAAATTTTTGGGATAACACGAATCGGACGTGCAAGTAATTAGATTAAACATAATATCGACGAACGTGAGTCCTAATGGAAGTTGCGGGATAGTCACGACCACGTCGATATTGTCTATCGACGTACCATTTATCGGTACGCAAGACCACGCGGCATTCGGTAAATCGACGAACCATTTCTGAGGAGCACCCTCGCTTAATTTCAATCCTTTCAAGAAATTAAAGAGCACTTCGATTATTAACTTACCACCTTTCGGACTAAACTCGATCGGAGTCATCTGGATAAGGTGGTATTTCGATTTGTTCATGCGAGGACTATTGGTCGTGTCTAGTTTGAGTTCTAATTTTTCAATACCTACGATGGAGTTGTCGGGAGTGACGTTTAAAATTTTAATGCAATGATTATTGGTGTCGGCCACAAGAATTGTTTTCTTATCTCTGACGCAACATCCGGCTGGTTCGTTGAAGGATTGTATCGATTTATCGATCGATTCTTCGATGTTGAATTTTAGAGTTGTTATGTTGTTTTTGGAGATGTCCACCTTTTTTATTTTATGGTTGTATGTATCGGTTACGTATAGGTGATTTTCATCGTCAGACATGGCTAATCCGAGGATATGTTGGAGTTTGGCGTCGTATAGGTTGCCATCACGGTCACCAAATGCAAAGAGATTCTGTCAAAATAAGTAACACAAATATCTTTAGAATATATGCGGATTTTTCCATTAAATTAGTGATGGCTTACAGTAAAAATTAGAAATAAATATATTTTGACTTTGGGGAAAAGACAATGAGGATAACACAACATACATAACATACATAATGATTAATCTATCTTATTATAAGAGATACGTTGATGGCAAAACACGTGTCCCAATTAAATTAATAATTCACCTCGGCAAACAGTGGTAACACCATACAATTACGAAATAAGTTACGACAGCATCGCCGACTCCGCACTCTAGTCTACTAAATTGATGCTGTATGCGAATACTTTCGGTGTATACAAATGTAGGCTGTCGTAACTTATTTTGTAATTACCGGTCTTTACCCAGACTATTAGTGATTATCTGGTGAAAAGTTATCGATGCAGCCTTCACAAACAACAGAGAGCAAAATGGTTGAATCACGTAAGGAGAGCAAGGCCAGGGTAAGTTATATACGAAATTAGTCTAAGCAAACAGTGGTAATAGCGTACAATTACGAAATAAGTTACGACAGTATTGCCGACTCCCCACTCTAGTCAGCACGCTGTATGCGAGTAGTTCTGTCTATATGAAGGTTGTCCTAACTTATTTCGTAATTGCCGCTGTTTGTCCAGACTATACGATATACTGGAATGGAATCTGGGCGGAGGAAGGAGACTTGGACGGTCGAGAAGTACATGGCTACAGGAAGTTGAGCACGACTTGAAAAGGATACGAATCAATCACTGAAGAACAAAGACGAACGACCGAAAAGGAGGGGTTGATCTCACCCAATACATAACTGATCTACAGAACGTTAGGGTGGCTTAACCCATAGAGGGGTCTCCTGCCATAATAAAAATAAGTGTCCAAGAAGTGTGATAAAATACTTTGAGAAAAATATGGTGAATTTATGGGAATCAACATCAATCGCATCGTACAACCTACTTACGTTAGGATTTCGATCACCACCAACCACAGCAGTAACTTTTCCATCGATCAAAGACAACCTCCTGATGCTAGAACTTTCACTATCGGCTATGTATACCTCCTTATTTTTCTTACACAAAGCCAGCCCGGACGGTTGAGCGAAGGCGGCGGCATGTGGATATTGATTATTTCTATTTTCTTCCCTCCCACTTCCCGCGATAGCCACACAAGTCCCAGCTTTGTACTGCTTCGATTTCCACCATTCCGTATCTTCAAAGAAATAAGCCCAAATTTGATGGGTACCAGCCATTGCAATGATTAAAACTTCCTTCCCGTTTACCATTTTATACAAGGATAAATCCCACGGCGATGATATTAACTGATCTTTCCCACTCTCTCCCCTAATCGATCATGTCCTTGAGTCCCTTTTCCGATTAGGGTTTCCACTTTCTTATTTTTTATGTCGATTTTCCTTATAGCATGATTTTCGGTGTCAGCTACGAATAAAACGTCTTTGGTTTGGAATACAATCCCTTGTGGAGCATTGAATTCGGCACTTCTTAAATCTCCATCTTTTAATCCTATACCCAGACCACCAATTTGATGTATTATTGATCCATTACCTGTTATGATTAAAATCCTATGATTTCCACTGTCAGATATTGCTAAAAGTTCATTTCCATCGTTATCAATGAAATTAGTAATTTTTCCTGGAAATGACAATGGTCCTTTTAATTCAGGTAATAGGTGATATGCTGATTTCAACGGTAATGAACGATCGGAAATCTCATTCTTGGATTTATAATAATTTAAAGCATTTTTATATACAGCCGTAAATCTTCTTTATGGCCTTCACCCATGAGCATCACCAAAGGATTAGCATTTGGCCCTAATAGTAATAAAGTAGGCCAGCAGTTTACTTCGCATTTGATCCACATATCTGAGGTATTATCATTAACCACAGGGTGTGAGATGTTGTATCTTTGTACAGCTGCCAAGATATTCTTCGATTCCCTTTCATTAACAAATTTTGCACTATGCACACCAATCTAAAAGAAATTGAGTATTAAAATTAATTTGCACAGTAAACGTCGGTTACTTACGACAACTAAGCCGTCTTCCACACTGAATTCATTCTCGATTTCCTTTAAATCAGGTAAAATATGCATACAATTTATGCAACAATAAGTGAAGAAATCCAGGACGACTATTTTGCCCTTTAAGTGCTTTGCAAAACTTAAGGGCTCGGAGACGTTAAACCATTCTGATCCTAAATTAGATAAAATAATACTAAGTAGTTTGATTATACGTGGACACTTACCCTTTTTAAAATCCCCTACTGAGGGATAATTGACATTATTTAAGTATTCGATAACAGCTAAATCTCTTGGTAATCCACTATCAGCAATAAGACTTGATAGAATTGTATGGGAATACATGATGTGATTTTCCGAATCCATCTTATTGAAGAAATGTCGAACCGGTCGTAGGAAATTATAATTAAAAATTCTTTTCAGGCGAGTAGTTATATAGGACATCCGATCCTACGAAGAAATTAGAACTTATCTACCACAGAGCTCTGATTTCTAAATAACGGATTTAATTACATACCGTAATCAGCACGATATTCTGAAATATTTGTTTATAAATGCCGTATTGTAGATAGAAAGTTTATCATCAAAATTCATAAGAAACTATACACAATGACTAAATAATAATAACAGGATATCGTAGAAGCCTAAGGTACTCCAAATGTCATGGTATGTGAGGTTATGTTGCGTATTTATGTAAAAATTTTCAAAAAATGATAAGATATGCAATTGTTTTTAATAATCTTTCTCTTATCAATAGTTCAAATTTTTGCTTGAATTCTGGAGTAGTCAAGGTAGAACTAATTTTAATTTCTTTTTTAAAATTTGACAAGTAGACCGCCATTTGTTACCTTTTCCTTTTGTTTACTTCAGCACCAACCCCTAAACGACGAGTGATTGGGAATCCCCGATATTTTTTATTTCTTTTTAAATAGCTTTTTATTGAATATTAGCTCAAGTTTTACTATTTAACAATCCATTTCTTTAATATAGAAAATGACAAAGTGGTGGCAGTAAACTCAATTGGTTTCCTTTTGTACCCATCCCCAAATCACTAGTGCTTGGAAATCGTAGATATTTTACATTTTTTAAAGTATTTTATTGAACATTAGCTCGAGTTTTATTATTTAACACTCCATTTCTTTAATGTAGAAAATGACTAATGATGGCAACAAACTGAAAGCGATGGTCTTTTGCAATTGATTTACTTCTTCTGTATTGATCCCCCAAATGGGGAGTAATTGGGCATCGCTGACGTTTTCTTTTAAAGTTCCTTATTCAACATCAACATCAACTCGAGTTTTATTGTTTAACACTCCATTTTTTTAGTATAAAAAATTAGGAATTGAGCGATAAATTTAAAGGGTTAGATGTTTAGAAATCTCCCGAAATTTCATTCTTCTTTTTATTAAAACACCCTATTATAAACCCGTAAAAATAACAATTGAATATATTAGTCAGCATATCAGTTCATTTATTGTTTCACACTCCTTTTGTTTTAATTGCGAAACAGGCATGATGGCAATAATAATTCAGCAACATGATACAAAAACAAATATTCTTTATTAATACATGTCAGGGAGATCACAATAAAGAACATAAACCGAATAAGTAGTTTCATAGCAAATTCACTCTACACTAAAAATAAAATAAAATATTTATAGAATTAACGAAATTTATATACGAAATGTAAGTTAAAAGTAGATTAATTTAGCATCGGCAGGACTTTGTTCCATTGGGCAGTATGGGCATTTCATCCTAAACAAATAACGTCTATTCAAATAAATCTGAAGTTTTCTACGAGCGGAGAATTTATCACGAATTTTTTTTTTTTTCGGAATTAAATCGTGTCATAATGAGAATTCGGACTAGATTGTAATTAGGAAAAGAAATGAACTAAAACTAATACTCTAACACATTTCTACCTCAATTTACACTTACTTTATTGGGAGATTAAAGATTAGGGCTATATTTGGATAAAAGTTTGAAATTTATATCTATCAAAGAAGTTTTGACTGAAAATGTTGATTAAAAAATTGTTAAAAAGGAAATTAATAAAATATCGACAAAATTCGGTGGAAGAAAACCCAATTCAGCGCTGGTGGTTTTCTCATGTTTTACACCTAAAATCATATTTTTGTCCAATTGTGTTTTGTTTGTTCTTTTCAGTCCTTCTCTTTGGTGGGTCATCTTCCATAATTTTTAGTCGATTCTATATTATCACGTAAATTCGGTTGCTTAGCCTGGATTTCGGAACCTTTCGTTGTAGATGAATTTGTCCCTTCAGCATGTGGGTCCGATATCTCATAAGAAACTTTCAAAGTTGCTTATCAACTTGTGCTCTTTTCTGATTTAGAACAGAGACTTTTTCTTCTTATTTTTGTGTCAGGAATACAAGCATAGGATTTTTCACATATATTATGAATCGCCCTGTATATGATAAATAATTCATTGGTGGGGCGCGGCAAAAGTGAACTTATTGTACGTTTCATAAGTAAAGTTTGTTAAAAAGGTGGATGACGTGTTATCATTAAGTCGCGTGATTCCGATTTATACTACTTAATGATACGTCATCCAGCTTTTTAACAGACTCTATTCATAAGTGATTACCTATGAATTGATAGAACTATGCATAGAAGACCCAACAAATAATTCTGGATCCAAGTGTACTTTCATCATGACACGGTTCGATTCCGAAAACTATTTCGTTAAAAAATTGCGAATATATAAATAGACTTACTTATTTCCATTGCACAATTTATTCAATGCATCCCGAGATATTACATGACCGCATATAAGGCGCATTGGCGGATTGTTCTCTGTTGATTGTTGTCTCAAAATCGGACAAGCAAACATCGAATGGTATCTGCTTTCGCTACCCAGATCTATTTCGATCTATAAATATTTAAAAGTATTTGTTTGAAAGCAAACTGTTTAAACGAAGTATGGTTAGCTGTTTAACAGTATTTTCACATCTGTAAAATAGTGATCCATAAATTGTAACTTCAAATACTTACCGGTAATTCATCCTTGCCGTTCCAAATTCCGGCAACCTGTCTGTCTTTCATGATCTGTTTAATGTTTAGTAAGGCAGGTATGGCTGTGCACCCTGCGTTAACACAAATTGTCAATGGGCTATTAACACTGACTCCTAACAATAAACATGCATCTCTAGTGAAAATATCATAAATCTCCACCCATCTGTCAGAGGTTAACAAGATCTGATAAGGAGAATTTTTTATACCACTTTGTAGATATAAAATCATCCCCATCAACATTTGGATCTCTAAAATTTCCACCCTTAAGTATATTGTCGGTAGCTTCAGAATTACACACTTTTACCTTTTGCATGTCTGTATGCAAATGGCCTGAAATGCATCCTAGCATATGCTATCCCTTCAGTTTGGCTTATTGGACCCTTCTCTAATATTTCAATGAATTTAAGTTGATGTAACTTAAATTCCAATGAAGAATTATTCGCTTCCAAACTTTCACGGTGTACTGTCGCCCAAGCTAAAGCTGGTTCTATGTCCCGTTGCTTTAAACGTTCTAGTATGTGGTTTAATTCAGTGTAGGGTTCATTATTGTTGAATTCAATGTAAATATCTGCTTCCTGCAATATTAGAAATGAAATGTGGATGTTTGATAAGTTGTAATGAGGAGTAATATAGTTATATATGGTTATTGTCCAAAATTAGTTTTTAAATGAAATTATTGAAAAACTTGGTGTATCCAACCTCGTTTTGTGATTAGAATCATTTTCCTACCTTTGCTAACTCTTCAGCGACATCTTGATACCCATGTCGATGATAGTGTTGACAAATGATCTTATTCAACAAATCAATCTTTTCTGTATTATTGAGTACATCATCTCTGCTCGTAGCAGCGAAATCCGATACGAAATTCCTATCAATCGCCTTACCCACTTTCGAGACTGTACTATGGGAATCCCTGTGTTCGGTTGCAAGTCGGGTAACGGTTTCTTTCACTTTAGTCATTGCTTGCCTAAGCAAATCGATCTGTATGTTGGTTAGTTCATGGTTTTCAGGGACTAAAAAATCACAACGCATAAAAGGGCTTCCTTTGTCTGAACGAAATCTTGAAAGTCATGGTGTCTGTTTGTATACATTTTGGCACTTACCACTTTCCAGTTCTTTCTTGAGATTTTCAACGTACGTGATTAAATCGGAGAGAGTACGATTGGCGTGTTCGTTGATTCCACCGAATTTAGACAAGACACGATCTACTTCCCTTTCAACCGCGTTGCAAGCATCCATGATCTTATGTCGCTGGAGGTTTCTTGTGTCAACACATTTGTTGATGTCCAACTTAAAATCGCGAACGACACAAAAGGATAACGGAGAAAACAAGATATAATTTGTCCTTCGTTGTGGAAGTACGCAACCCAAAATACAAGTCAAAACCTTGGGTGAATGAGCGTTGAAATGGTCTAATTTTATTGCAGATACAGGGGTGGATATCAGTATTTGTACAAACTTGTAGTTCCTGTTTAAGTTCGAAGCAGAAATAAAAATGTATTCTAAAAATGATTACAAAAAATTGCACTCACTTTTATTATCACTTAATTTTTGTTTCTTTTATATTACACCACAGTTTCGTCATCATCGTCATCAGGTGAGTTGCTCAAATTGTGGCAATAGTACAACTATCTGAAACGACTGCACTAGAATAGTAACTTAACATTGCGCTATAAGAATACATATAGTATATACATTCGATTGTATAGTAGGACGCCATCTGTATTCGTATAGCGCAATGTGACTATTCTAGTAGTTGTTTCAGATAGTTGTAGCACTATTGGCGTAAAATCGAAGTAAACATCAGTCAAGCACCTGAAGTACAGTAAACAACATTGCATTGGAAGGGTTGGGTAAATCTGTCAAGACTTGTCTCTGATCAATAGAGTTTGTGAAAAAGGTGGATGACGCGTTATTATTAAGTAGTGTAAACCGGTCCCTGTCTTCACTTACATGCAAGGCGTGACATTAAAATTCGGAGAAGTAAGAGCGTAAGTCCGGTTTACACTACTTAATGATGACACGTCATCCACCTTTTTAATAAACTCTACTGATCAATAGCGTGGCGTTATAATATTTACGCAATTAAACGAGAGCCAGATTCCTATAAATATATGGACAAAAGCGAAATCGTAAACGTTATTTTATTGATTTATTTTTATTGTAAGAAACTTAATAGCAAATCATTTTGCTCTAACTGAGTACTAAGATTTCATTTAAACAATACTATTTTTTGACGTACATCAACTGCATGTAATACACATAAAATTATAGTTATCGTCTCCTTTCCATATTTTGCTAGAATTCAACACCTGAAAAGGGATAATGAGCTATATCCTTGAGTTCTTCAGCAGTAATTGCCCTTCCGTTGCAGTCGAACTGATCAATAACGGCGACGTCCGCGCTATTCAATTCAAAATCGAATATATCGAGATTAGCCGCCATTCTTTGCTTATTTGTAGATTTCGGAATCGGTATGGTTCCAAGTTGATAGATATAGCGAAGGACGATTTGTGCCGAGGTTTTATTGTATCTCTTCCCCAATGCTAGCAATTTCGGATCGGTAAGATGTAGAATAGGATCCCCCGGTTTGGCCCAAGGTCTCGCAGGCGAACCGAATGGACTATAAGCGGTGATTTCGATACCACGATCTTTGCAGAATTTAGTCAATTTTTTCTGATTGATATTCGGACTGACTTCAATCTGAAAGAGAAAACAACGGACAGTTATGATTAACTGTACACTAAGAAACAACTCGATCCATACCTGATTCATTACAGGCTTAATCCTAGCGTTATCCAAAATGCGTTGAACTTGCTTGCTGGTGAAATTCGACAATCCAATGCTTTTGCTTAAACCCAAATCCACGCATTCTTCCATCCCCTTCCACGTATCGACATAATCGTAATCGTATCCTACGGCATTCCGGAACGGAAAATTGACGTCCAATTCGCCAGTTAGCTTCTGGGCAACCGGCCAATGGATCAGGTACAAGTCGATATAGTCGAGTCCGAAATTTTCCAAGGATTTTCTGCAAGTTGGAACTACCCGTTCGCGTTCGTGGAAGGTGTTCCACAATTTGGTAACGATAAAGAGCTCTTCGCGCTTGACCACACCCTCTTCGATTTTGGCCCGAATAGCTTCGCCGATTTCCTTCTCGTTTCCATAAAGCATGGCACAATCGATGTGGCGATAGCCGATGTCGATGGCGTACTTAACGGCATTTCCAACTTCTCCTTTCGCCGCCTGTTAAAAAGAAAAAGTGTAACGGATATATGGTTTCTACTGTTTGGCAATTAAAAAATGGCACCGGATTACACCCTCGGGGATTAGCGAAATGTCTTAACAGGTCAGAAATCAAGTGATAAAATTAATTTCGTCGTTTATTGGGTTGTTCGGAAGGTAACTTAATTGTATTTTTTTCATATCCAACTTCAGATTTAAGCCCCATGGTCATTAATTACTAGGGTAAGATAATCGTGTCGTCCCAGCATAGCCCTAACAGCTGGAGCAGCCAATTATTGATGAATGTGTACGAATTTGAACTGCTTTGCCACCCGGCAGATGTTTACGCATGCATCAGAGAGGCGCCTGCCGAGTTCCGTTGGCTGTTCCAGCTCTTACGGATGCTGGGACGATACGATTATCTTACCATATTATATACTCATTATTCATTATTCATTATATATTTTGACATAGCAAGGGTTGCTTGTGACAAAGTTCGATTGATTCTACGCGCTAGTTTTTGGTTGGTGCCGTATTAAATATGGGCTATGGAATATTTACTTTTTACTACGGCAAAGGGCAAAAATGCTGTTCAAGCAAGAAAAGAATGATCCAATGTGTATGGAGAAGATGTATTGACAGAATGTCAGTGCCAAAACTGGTTTGCCAAATTTCGATCCGGTAATTTTGATGTTGAAGATGCACCACGTTCTGAAAGGCCAGTCGCAGCTGACGAAGACAAAAAAGCATTAATTGATGTAAACCCGCGAATAATAACTCGTGAGATCACTGAGAGATTAAATTTATCGAATTCGACCGTTCATGATCATTTGAAACGCTTAGGTTGAATCTCAAAGCTCGACATATGGATGCCTCATGTTCTTACGGAAAGAAATATGTGCCGTCGCGTTGACGTCTGTAATTTGGTTTTTAAACGTCAAGATAATGATCCATTTTTGACGCGCATCATCACTGGGGACGAGAAATAAATCGGTTGTTTACAACAATGCTAAACGCAAGAGATCGTGGAGTAAAAAGATGCACCGGCTCAAAGCGCTTCGAAAGCCGATATTCATCAAAATAGGGTGATGCTGTCTGTTGGGTGGGATTTCAAGGGAATCTTTTTTTAGCTCTTACTGGACAACACAATGATGAATTGTGAAGTGTACTGTCATCAGCTTCACAAATTGAATGATTTACTTAAACAGAAAGGGCCAGAATTGATCAATAGAAAAGGTGTAGTGTTCCACCAAGATAATGTGAGACCATACACAAGTTTGGTAACTCAACAAAAGCTTTTACAGCTTGGATGGCATGTACTGCCACACCCATCATATTCTCCAGATCTGGCATCTTCTGATTATTACTTGTTGCGGTCTCTACAAATTTTTTAGACGGTAAAACCTTTACTTCAAAGGATCAGTTTTTTGCTAGTAAAGAACAAAAATTTTGTGAGCGTGCTACTCCCAGAAAGAGGGCAAAAGGTATTGGACCGGAATGGTCAATATATAATTCAATAAAATATTTATTCACTATAAGAAAATCGTCTTTAATTTTCATAAAAAAAACCGAAATTACTTTCGAAACAATCCAGCAGATTTAATTTAAACTTTTTATCAGAAGTATACCAGTACTATGTCAAGTAATAATGAACTCATCGAGTGTGACAAAGCACTTGGAACTTGCAGTCGGAAAAATTATTATAAATGTTAATTTGTCCTAAGAATTGGGAGTTCAGATCTGGTGAATGAGGTGAATATGAAAGCAATTCCCAGCGCAAGTCGCTGAAAATAACTTTTGTTCTTCAGGCCGTTTCTTGCAAAGCGTCTGCCGCAATGGGCCAGATCAAAGATTAAAAGAATAGTCTGGGTTAACTATAGTACTTTTCGGCAGATAATCTATAACAACAATCCTTTCGTAATCCCAGAATACAGTAAGCATTACTTCTTCAACTGAGGGAGCCGCAAGTGTTTTAAGCACAGGCCCTTCTTCTGGTTTGCGCTATTCCTGTAACTGATTTTTGGTCTCAGGATTGAAGTAATGTTCATCCGACATGTGTAAGATCTATTGAGTTTCCGTTCCGGTTCCAACAGCCTTTGTACCCAGCGGGCTGAAACCTTGTACATGATCAAACGTTCATCGAAAATCTCATGAATGAAACAAAGATGCTCCACGGTGCTCGGATAGTCTTCTAGTGACATTCTGGCAGTTTTAAAACAATTGACCCGTCGATAGACTGTACTTTCAGTTCTGCACACTCTCCAAATACACCTTGTAGACGGTGAACGATTTCTGAAGCTTCCACACCCTCATTAAGAAAACGGAAAATGATAGCTCTTTGCAATTTATGGTATTTATCACCGATACCAAAATACCATCAATTTATTAGTAATGCATCTGAAGTATACTAAACAATATTGGACGGGTGGCTTCGTGAAACATGTCTCTGACCAACAGCGTGGCCTATAAGATTTACGGAATTGAACGAGAGCCAAATTCGTAGAACATTCGAAACATCCGTCTTAGATACAAACGAAAATTAATAAGTAATTATGTAAAGAGGAATTACTGAGAAAATGTGATGTATGTATATATTACAAGATCAGCGTATTGATTGTATTAAAAAGTTACATCATTGAAAGTCAATATTTTTCATGTTGTATTGGATTTCAATCCGATCGCCTAAAATATATTTAGGAAAGATTAATAACGATTTGACAATGATAAGTGAGTCTGAAGATTAGCCTACTTATTGATACATTCTTTTAAGATAAAAAAAAATTAAGTTCGTTTGTGGTTTAGACCGAGTAATTTGTACAAAATTAAATAACGCAATATATTTTACGTTTCCGAACAGCGAATAAATTTTCAAAATATTCTGTAAGAAACGCATAAATCGTTATTAAGCGAATGAGGTGTTATTGAAATGCTGGGGTTTCTAAAACAAAAATTAATTACATAAATCTTAACTCATTTGGATGAAATGCCATCAAGATGATGTAAAATTTAATTAAAATCTAAATAGAACTTGCCCAATTTATAAACAAACAGTTCACATGTACTATGATAACTTATCAGTTCAAAATTGTAATTCAATTCGTACAAGCGCTGTAACTGCATTTGTATTTCAAAGAAATTGAATAGAACTAAATTAATTTGAATAAATACCTGCCATGTTCCTAGACCGAGGGCCGGAATTTTCAGTCCATTGTTTAATGTTATTTGGGGCACTTTTTCAGCCATTATTGGTTTTTATATAGGCGTATCAAATCGAGTTATTCAGAAAACGCTAAACTATGTGCAGATCTTGCAATGAACGCCAATTTTTCCATACAGCACATACATGCTACAAATTCGTACTTATGTAGCGGTCGTCTATTTCTCCCTACTACCGTTGATTAAAAATGCATCATTTAAATAACACTGTGTGACTATTTCGAATAGTGAACTAGTGGACGCGTATTCTTACACTTATTACAGGACTTGTGTAATTATGACCTTCGTAGTATGTCGTAGTTCATGCAACGCGTGTTTAGCACATTTTTTCATTTATTTTGATGGGATGATTAAGCGGTATGTGACATCCGCAAAGTTAAATTTTTAATGAATTTGCGATATTGGTCAACAAATCACCAGTAGCGATACTTTTTGCAAAATGGAATTCTATCCATATTATATCATCACAATATCTTCTGTTTATCGAGCTTCTGTAACTCTTGGGAATTTTTTCTGGGGTAATTAGTGGTCCCTTGACATGATTTATACGAGGGCGATTTGTAAAGTAAGCTCCATTTCCGGCTAGTGAGCAGAGGAGTGGGGATATCTGTCGGAGATCTACGGCGTAGTCTGGCTCAATGTGAGTCTGGCAGTGCTAGTGAGAGAATCGTCCGGACATTCTTTCGTGCTACAATTGAGAATCCTATCAACTGTGAACTGCTTGCTGTTATCCGATTTCTGTCTGCAAAGAACATGAAGGTTGCTGGGATTTATCGTGAACTTGTTCTGTTTATGGTGAAAATGTCATGAGTGACAGTGTGGTTATAAGATGGTGCCGTATGTTTCGAGAAAAACAAACTAATATCCATGATGAAGAACGCAGTGCCTCAATGTTTCAATCTTAATGGCAACTATGTTGAAAAATAGCTGAAAGTAGTAGTTTCAAGTTGTATATAATACCTCTTCATGTATTGGTGTTTTTTCTAATAACCAAACGAATCGCGCTCGTATATCTTTGAATACGTCTTTTTTAGAAATTGTCTCCATTGTGGGGATAATGAGTTCAGAAATAATATTTAACACCATGTTCTGATGATTTTGATTTGTTTATGGACTCATTGTGAACCCAAAAATTGCCAACAAACATGAGGAAGGAAACAAAAAGAGGACTTGGATGGGACAATCCATCATTCCTCATGAAAATCTACAGTCCCTGGGAAAATTACAACAACAAACACCCTTTTACCTGATAATCCCAGCCCACCATAAAGATATTCAAATTGCACTAGTTTCCCAGTGAAATAAACGGGTTTAATTATGTTAT
This sequence comes from Chrysina gloriosa, assembly GCA_038088585.1. Classification (NCBI taxonomy): domain Eukaryota; kingdom Metazoa; phylum Arthropoda; class Insecta; order Coleoptera; family Scarabaeidae; genus Chrysina; species Chrysina gloriosa. The sequence goes on along the minus strand of CM076093.1, from coordinate 17,974,117 downwards.
ATTAGTTATGCAACATTTAGCAAGTTTATAGTTTAGAGACCGGATCAGTACTTCTTGAGAAAATACCTTATAATCCCGTAAAAACTAGGTTCTGCAGTATTATTTATTGCTTCGTGCCAGTACTTTGTCATTGCTAAGGTAAAATTATTATTCTATTTACTTTTTCTGATGTAATCATTTAACATTAGTAAAAATTTCAAGTATTTTGTTCTTTCTTTTTAATGAAAAATGCCCGATAAAGATTTAATGCAAGAGCAAAAAGCTTCTGTACAAGTTTCTTTAAAGTCGAGCAAACATTCAAAACGGGTTATTGCAAAATTATAGAAAGTAGTTCCTAGTTCTATATCCCATTTAGCAATAAAAATAAATGAAGGGGATCGCACCCCTATATAACGGTGGGAAAAATATCGCCGTAAAAGATAAATCTCACAGAGATATGATCGTAAAATTGCTCGCCAAACTATAAGTAATAGATTTGCTATAGCAAAAACAATTTAAAAGGCTTTAGAGAAGAAAGAAGTATCGTCTAGAAATGTCAGCCGTCGATTATACGAAAATCGCTTAATAGAGTGGATATCTGTTAAAAAGGCGCGCCTAACCGCAGAAATGAAATCAACTCGTCCTAATTTTAAAAGAGAATCTTAATATTTCACAGACGACGATTGGAAAACGGAACATAACTCAATAAAACGATTCTTATTCAATTAATGTTTGCATCGTTTGATATTTGTGTGTCAGAGTAGCGATCCCAATTTGTCGCAGATGACCTGTCGAACGTCTCACAGAGTCCACGTTCTTTGAACTGTAAAACACCTGCCGTAAATAAGTAACATAAACATCGTAAAACTATGTGTTATTGCCTTACTTTAAGCCAGTACCCCGCATACCCACGAAACGCATATTTATGAAGGATAATGCTGCACGTCATATGTAAAAGTAAGGTACACGAAAGAGAGAATCCTACGAAGGAAATATTAACAAATAATACAAGAAATGTATGGGAAAACAACGGTGACATAAAAACAACAGCTACGTCTTCCATTAACGTCCCGCAGGATTAAGGACGTTATAAAAATAAAACATATGGGGCATATGTAGTTTTTATTTTATTATGAAAAACTATCAGGTATTGAATGTCTTAAGTAATTTAGCCAGAGACTCTATAGATCTTGACTTGTATCTCCCAATTAGTTTGACCTATTATAGATCTTTAGTTATGTACCTTAAACTATATTTAACCTTTAGCAAAGACTAGAAGTCTTCTGGTTAGCATACTGTCCACTTCGGTCTACTCCACTGTAGCCTTTCCCAAACATATTCTTGATCAAAGTATTTCAAAATCTACAGTTTTCATCCGTGGTCTGTTCTACGAACTTGAAATGGTATCTCAAATGACAGTGGCCGCTAAGAAGGCTCGTCACTAGTTTCAGATTTTCTTTCTGTAGCTCGAGGAATTATTTGTCTGTCTTAGTCCTGGAATATTTCTCCAATAGGAGGTCTGTTTCTTTTCTTTCTATTCTCGTATCCACTTCATAATATGGTCTTTAGTTATGTCATTAAATGTTTTTCGTTCAAAAGACAGAGCAAGAATTTCTTATAAACGTTCTTTATAAATATAAATTGGCAAATACATTTTTTAGTTCCATTTTCAATGGAGTTTTAGCATTGCTTTAACTTCTATTCACGGCGTTATTGCTTAACTTCTACAGACTTTTGCAAATATTACATCCTACATAACTTTTCTGGTAATTTTAGTGTGGTTACAATCATTACTGCATATTCTATACACTAGTGAGAATTGATGCAAATGATGTGCGTGCGTGCTTTGATTAGAAAGACTATGCCTGATATAAAAATTTATTTCAAAAATTTAAACAGTGCACTGCAACGAAGCTCAATAGTTTATAATGCCCCCTAGCTAGTTTATTGTCGGTGCCCTTGATGAAACCTATCACCTTGCTACTGGGTAGTACTGACAGTGTCTTGTCAACAAGCCTTCCCAGTCCTTTCTATTCATTCGCAGTAACTGTTTTGTTCTGGTATCTGAAGATTCCACAATGAACAGAGGGGACTGTCTTCACCCCAGTTTGGTTCTTCAATGTTTCCCATCCCATTCCTTTAGCAAGTTCCTCATCACAGTTCTTATCGTTTGATATGGAGTTCCGCACGTACCTCCAGGCCCAACGGGTTCCCTATTTGTCCTCCCCTGTGCAAGAACGTTCATCTCTTCGTTTCTTTGTATACCCAGGAGTCCCGACATACACCACATATTTAGTCTATTTTGTTCTGCCAGAAGTATCAGAGCATCTTTTGTATTCCTTAACAATCCTAAGCATCGTCTTGATAGCAGTTTGGCTGTCATTCATGATTAGAGTTTGTTAAAAAGGTGGGTGACGTGTTAACTGATGATGCCATTATTCAATGATAACTTATTTTATCAGTCAATGATAATTAGCATTGATCAGTTATCATTGAATAATAAATTTTGTCACACCTCACAGCTAGCCCAAGTACTCAGTACTTGTTGGGGGAGGGGAATCCCTATTATTATTGGACGCGATTTTACAGACATTATTATTCGGTGAGTTGTGATGTAGGCTTTCTGCAGTTTCCCTTACATTGCATTGTAGGGGAAATGCCACCACATATGATTGATAATACGATTGCAGAAGCAAAATCAAGTACTGAATACTTAGGGCTTGCTGTGGGGTATCAGTAGCAGTAGTAAGCTACCTTAAAAATAAAATAAAAATATATACACCCTTTTGTTCATGGTGTATGCTATAACTTTGGCTTCGAAGCATTAATGATTGTCCAAAAAAGGAATAATTGAAAAAGACATCGATGTTTTAATTTGGTATTCATTAAACATTAGGGGATTCCTAGAAGAAATGAAAGTTTTCACCAACAGAAATGAGAAATTCTGATATTTCGATCAATTTGGAAGACAGAATGAAATTTTAAGTATCGGCACAATGGAGAGATGACCTAATCTATAAGAAAGGAAAAATAAAAGTAAATTTTTTAGAAATTGTGTTTTACGCATTTCGTAATCATGTGCACGAGGCTTTAGTTTATTTACTATAAACGTCACCAAACGTTAGTCAGACTTCACTTATCAGCCGGCAATTGAAACATAAAAATCTGCAAACTAACGTTTTATCGCTCTAACAGCTCTCAAACACTTTGTTCTAGAAGCACGGCAACTTTCGAGGACTATGGCCAAGGTACCTTCAGTAACATTCAACACCGGTTTGAAAAATTCCAATTTTCGGGTTGGGGACTTGGAAAGTAAGTTCATTTCAATTCATTTGTATTTATAAACAATTATAGTACACCTTCCTATTAATCTTTATTAATTAGTCCCAACCGGGCCAAGTGACCCAAGCTGTTAAAGATGCCATCGATATTGGATACAGACACATCGATTGTGCTTACATTTATGGAAATGAAAAGGAGATCGGCGAGGCTCTTGCTAGCAAATTCCAGGAGGGGGTTGTTAAACGTGAGGATATTTTCATCACTAGCAAATTGTGGAATACCTTTCACAAACCTGAGTTAGTGGAGGGCGCTTTGAGGGAGACATTGAAAAATTTAGGCGTTGAATATATTGATTTATATCTTATGCATTGGCCCCAAGCTTATAAGGTAAGTACGAAAAATTTTTTTATTTATGGTGACATATGCCCCATAAGAGAACATAGCTGGCAAAGTGTGGTGTCAGGAATTCTGCATTTGTTTCCTAATATAAGCAATTAATTGATAAAGAAAATTATTAGCTCTATGATCTTGTTTTCCCTGCTCCGAGTAGTGTATATTGTGGTCAATGCTCTAATCTTATCTGAAGTGGTTGTTCCAGTTTTGGAAAATTGTGTATACTTTTAACATGTTATTTCTTAGTTGTATCTAAAATATATTTAATTCAAAAGAAATAATTCTAGGAACATGGTGATCTATTTCCAAAAGATGAACAGGGTGTACTTCAATTTAGTGATGTTGACTATACGGATACATGGAAAGCGATGGAAAATCTAGTAACGAAAGGTTTGACAAAATCAATTGGGTTGTCTAACTTCAATAAGAGGCAAATTGAAAGAGTGCTGAAAAATGCAACTATCAAACCAGCCAATTTGCAAGTAAGTTATCTGAAAATCGCATCCAAATGAAATTCTCTAATTTTCTTTTTTGTAACATAGATTGAATGGCACCCGTATTTAAACCAGAAGCGCCTCATCGATTACTGCAAATCGGTTGGCATAACTATTACTGCATACAGTCCATTGGGATCTCCAGATAGGCCATGGGCTAAGCCAGGAGACCCTCTTCTTTTGGAAGATGAAAAGTTGAAAGATTTGGCTGTAAAGTATAAAAACAACGGCGCAGATATTGTTGAGGTATCAAGTACAAAGAGGAGTTGTAACTATTCCTAAATCGGTTACCAAATCAAGGATTCAAGAAAATTTTAACATTTTCGATTTCGAACTTAAAGATGAAGATGTTGCTTATATTGATACTTTTGATTGTAATGGAAGGATAGTTCCGATGACAGCGTAAGTTGATTTTGGTTTCTTTTGGATATATAAGATTGACTTTTAAATTTTAGATCGTCCGGGCACCCCCACCATCCGTTTGAGAATGATGAATATTGAAAGGAAATTAATGCTAAATGTGTTATCCCCTTTGTTATTGTGCTAAGAAAATAAAATATTTTTAATATTGCGTTACATTTTATTTCAAATTTAACATATCTTGCAAAAAATTTATATATTTATTATACGAAGTATACAACCAATATGACAAAGTATAGACCAGGAGCCATGATACAACTATAAAAGGTATATACAGAAAAATGCCGGGAGTCGTAATTTTGTGCCTCGTCACATGGATTTTCATAATAGAATGGATCTTAGAAACAATTTATTTGTAGTGTGCGGTTTTCGATAAATATGAAGATGCTTGCCTCAAGCTAGCGAAACACGTGTCATCGATTTTATTATAAAGAATTATGTGGTGAGGAGTTTACCGATGTGATATTTGTGTCAGTAAATTACACCACAGTCCTTCCAATCACCTTTAACAGCAAAGATCTTTCGAAAAACAGAAATTATTTGCTTAAAACGTTTTGTCGTTTTCTGGCAATAGAATTCTTTCTCAGTTCAATTTCCGGTTTCCAACAAAATGTTAGTCGAGGCATCGCATTTTGACCCGTTTTAGAAAACTGGACAAGAGCTTAGAAATTTTTGGCCGATGTCAAGCTGATCCAATTTTATTTTCTTTTATGCACCCCTTTATATATACATGATGGCGATTCGTAAAGTAAGATCCGTTTCCGCCTAGTGAGCAGCGGAGAGGGGATATTGCTCCGTTTCCAGCGCTACGGTATAGTCTGGTTCAATTTGAGTCTGGCAGTGTTAGTGACAGAATCGTTCGGACATTCTTCCGTGCCATATTGGTCGTTTAAGATAGCTGCTGAAATTAAAAATACCATCGACTGTGAACTGCATGCTGTTATCCGATTAATTAAATTAGAGGCAATTAATTGCCATTAATGGCAACCATGTAGAAAAATAGCTGAAAGTGGTAGCTTTAAGTTGTATACAATAAAAACAACTTCGTGTATTGGTGTTTTTTTAAATAATCAAACGAAACTTATTTTAGGAATCGCCCTCGTATAGTAGACCAAAATCTGTATATATTGGACCTAATGATTAAATAAATAAGTAAACTATCGATGGAAGTTGCAACTATGGATATAAATATGTATAGGTATAGATTATCACACCGTGAAAGAAAACCCGAAATGAGGAGGACCACTACAGTAAGAAAAGCTTGCAAAAGTTTGCAAACCATTCTATTAATAGCTATATATATACATTTAATTAATAGCAATCGCAACAAGTTACCAAATTTCATCGCTCAGATTAGGTTTAAATGACCATGAAGCAGACCTTGAATGATTTAGGCTTGTACTATGGGAAAGTACGCATTTGATTCATTGACCAATACGTGTACATGGATACATATAAATTCAATAATCTAAACGTTTATGTAATGCTAAACTGAATTTGCACAGGTATCCTATCCAAAATTTTCCGTTTGGTGACTCCGTTATCTTATGATTCCGTCGTAAGTCATTGAGTTGCGGTTATCATTTTCCAACGACAACATTGTGTGTTACCAAAATAGAATTTAGACATGATTTTTATGTAGAAGATACCGCGCTCTTTTTTTTAAGTAAATAGAAATTGTATATTATGTAATTACGTAAGCAACTCGAGACATCTAATTATAAAATGCTATCTTCAGCGATAATCTGACCAATGTTTTGAATACATGTTATCCCAATTTTTTTATTGGTGTTATTAAATGGTTGCATTCGCGAATGTTGTGAATTGGGAATTATCTTACATGTTAAAGAAATACTAGTGCAAAGAACTCATGGAGTCGTCAGAGACCTCATGGTATTATAAGGGTTAATTTTTAAAAGATTATCAAGGTTTATAATTGATACTGATCGTAAGGCCTATGGTGTAGTATTATTACTATGGCATATAGGTAAACTCCTCATCACACAAATTGACTTAATTAAATCCGGTGATACGTGTACGGTTTGAAGATGCTAGCCTCGTTGATAGCGAAACACGCGATTTAATTAAATATTTAATATGGTAAAGAGTTTACCGCTATGATATAGTGTCAGTAAGGTCTGGAAAGGTCTATGAGGCTATGATTAAATTATTTATGAGAAAATTGACAACGGTAACCGGTTGCAAATAGAAACGATTCCTATATTAGACTTGTGCGTAAACGCATTGGATGAACTATTTGTATTACTTATCTCTGTTATAAGATCGAGCGTTATCACTAGACCCCGAAATGTATAGGGAGGTTCACCCCCTCCATTTACGTCAGCAATGTACGTATAGGAATCGAAATATGACAATTTGGCATCGAACTGATCTTGGTAGTTGCTTTTAGTGTATTACTAACATAAATGACACGAAATCATTTCCGTAAGTTTCTACATTCTTGAATGAATTGTTCGTCTCTAACAAAACTGATAAAAGCGACCTAAGGAATAGGAGATAAAACACGGTATAATTCACTTCTGATATAAGAATAGCCACAAAGATCTAAAAAATATGGAAATGTCTGTAGTTTAAAACTTGTGTACATAACAATAATGTAAATTACATCGGGAACTTCGGTGGGAGGTACATTCGTTTCTCTGTGCTTTACTGAGGATGGAAGCATACTTGTCGAAATATATATTTGCAGTTTATTTAAGTCTATTCCAAACCCAGAAAAATCCTACTTTTATCAGTCTCGACGTTAATAAAATAATATCTGGAGGGCTATCTATATAGCGACCTAATGAATTAGGTGCGTTAATGGGCAGATATCAAGGAACTGTGCAAAAGCTTACAAAGTAAGCACAACTTGCATATGCCAATAATCCGCGAGGAGAATTACTGTACTGACGAGTCCTAACAAGCACGAAGCTAATTGGTCTGCAGTGGCGGTCTGCGATCGACAAAGCTTAATCTTTCTTGCCGAAAATTGGCGTTAGCAAATTGTGCTTACTTTGTAAGCTTTTGCCCGATACTTGGTAGCTGCTTATTAACGCACGTAATTGATTAGGTCGTTATATAGAGAGTCCTCCAGATTTTATTTTATTAAGATTTTGGCTATCAAATATAGGTTATCATTTTTAGTGTCGACATTATTTATCAATAGAGTTGGCTAACACAGAACTAGTACAAAAGCGTTGCAATAGGCAGCAACTGTGGGCTTATATTGCTAAGATTCAATTATAATAAATTTTACTTAAATACATACGGGCATTATTTACTTTCACTGAAAATTTAATCGCGTTACAAAAAGCGACAACTATTACCTAATAGTAATAAATGGAAGTAAAAGTCGTTACCCATTACAGAAGTACTGTGAAAAGACAATTTCCAAATCTGTTGGAAAATTGAACCATCAGATACCTCTGTATGGGTGATTCCGCTAATTTCGGTGTTCATCACTAAAAATGTCTCTATATGTAGAAAAAGAATATTTATCGAGCTTTGAGGTTTCGTAGTGCTACTCGAATGAATTCTGTTACGGACGAGTCATAGATGGGATTGAACCGTTTTTAGCCAACTCTATTTATTAAAAGGGTACAGAGTCAGCAATCGTAAATGTCCCCCACGTTATCTGAAATTTTTAGTTGACAACGCTAATATGTTGGTAGTAGTAAGGTTTGACAATTTAAAAGAATACATAACCTATAAAACACTAAGCTCATGCTCAGTACGTCCACGTAATACTTTTAGTTTGTATACCAATTCGAAAATGCGCCATAACAATAAAAGCACGTAATTCAATGGTAACAGCATTTATTACAAACGTGGGCAAGATATAAATCATGCATGACAAAACTGTCAAAACAAAGAAATAACAGGGTACAAAATCTTTGAAAACAAAAATGTTTGTATTTAGGATCTTTAGTATTGCCAACTTGGAACACACACGCGGTTGCTCACTCTGTACAATATCCAGAAATATTCGTGAGTCCATATGGATATCACCAACTCATTAGAGCATGCATGCATATTTTGATTTTATTATCTATGTATGTAGTAAAATCGTATTTAACATTTGCTTGCATGAATTGCGATTTTAGCATGTATTCATAAGTTGCGATTAGATGGTATTTAGGCTATTCTTTCTAAAACATCAATGTCGTAATCTGGCCTTTGCCATTTCTGTTATACGTAACTGTTATTGCCAAGGCCGGTGAAATTGTTAATTCATTTTGGAGCCTAGTACGTTAGAGATGCAGAATATTCAATGGAAATGCTTTTAAAACTCGCTGCTTGGAAGCGAATCCTGAATAATGTGAAACAAAATAATCGATTCGAATATATCATCTGAAAATGGGATTTTATCGATCACCATTCATTACTTTTTATGGCAAAACACACGATTGTTTGGAATAGAATGGAAATGGATTCAATTCAATAAATTATTGCGAAACTCAACAATTACCTCTACCTATCGTTTTGTAACGACTAGTGACTAGTATAGTAGCAACTGACTGGTATCGTTAGGTTGGGCTTCAAACTTATAAAAAATGGTAATTATTAATGGGGTGGTAGGCCTGGAGGGACCTTGCGTGGGTATTTACTGGAAAGATAATTAATAACTATAATGACATATTTCATAATTATTTTTTTCTTTCGTTGATTAACTAAAAGAAGCTTATCATAGTGATAATCTCTTAACTTTTCCGAAATTGTGCCTCATTTTTGGATATATTTCTTAATTGTCACTTTCGGAATTCATTAAGAAATTACATCAATAATCAAATAGCGAATTCTAAAAACGCGTTTCCATCCGATATTAGCTGAAAAAGGACCACGAAATATTTTTATCCTCGTTAGTCACGTGGGCTGCAAGATTATAAAACCAGTGAATGCGAGAAGTTTGGATCTAGCCGGCTGCGCTTGTTCAGTTCGATTTAGTACGAGGTATATTGTAGGTGGGATCATGGCCAAGGTTCCGTTTCCGTGGATTACGTTCAACAATGGGGTCAAATTTCCGATGTTTGGCTTGGGGACCTGGAAGGTTCGAATTATTATTTTTTTCTATTATTTGCGCTAATATTTGTATAAATTATTTTTATGTATTATTTATATAACGAACGAGGTTATAATTATTTAAATAACCGGTGGGTTACCATGGAATTCGAACGCCGCGCAGCTACGAAAGTAAAATGTTTTGGCTTTTGAACAATTCAAACAAGTATCTATAAAACACGATTTTTTTTCGATAGAGTATTTTCGAATTAAACTCAAAATATGTGAACCGCCCTTATGAAATCATTTAAAACAATATTTCCAATGAGCGCATATTTGTTGCTTTTTTAACGTTTAAAGTTGTATCGCTTCCGTGTCTGCTGAAACTATGCAAACTAACTTAGTTATCAACTAAGCCTTCTCTGAAATATTTTAGAGTGGAAAATTACTGAAGGTGAGTGTATTATGAGCTTTATTGAGACGGCAACAAACTTATTTAAGTTCATACACCACCGATTTAATGAATTCAATCTTTTTTATTATGCACAGTGAAAAATTTAATCAAGTAACAAGCATGATAACCAATATAATTTAAATATTTTTTGTTTTGCACCGAGATTTTTCGCTTTTTTGAACTTTTTGATTGTTTCTTTAAGTCATAGGTCGCTCCTGTGTTAAATATCGTTTTTTTCTAAAAGTTTGAAAGGTAAATATCACCTCAAGGAATTTCATAAATTCCTAAAACCGGGAAAACACCAATCCATCAGAAAAAATCAAATAATAAAGGTAATAACAATAATTATAAAAAAACAATGTGTTTCTGTTTCTTTGCTTTTTTGTCTGGCTTGCCTTCGGTCATAATTACAGTTTGTTAAAACGGTGGTTAATGTGACTTCTCAATGACAACTTTTCATTGAGTAATAAAATTCGGAGGAGTGACAGCGTCAGTCCGATTTACACTACTTAATAATAACACGTCATCCACCTTTTATCAAACTCTAGTAATAATCTCTCTAGCCCATTAAGTCTTAATAATAAATAATAATTTAGATTTAGGTGTTGTTGCATTTAAATAAATTACCGATTTTGGGCATTTAACTCAAGATACATATTTCGACAACCAAGTTGTCATCTTCGGTGGAAAAACGACAGAAAAAAGTGTTACCCGAGAACTTTAGTTGGGAATGGCTTTCAAAGACCAAATTCTACAGTGGCCATTATGAGATTGTAATGTAAATGTCGTTTTAAGAACACTTTTAATATAACAAGGGAAGATCCCCAATCTGGAAATTTAATACAAAATTCAAACTTTACCCACAAATGTATGTTATGTTCATAACTATTCTATCGGCCCAAATTCCTTTTAAAAGGGTGAAAGTGCCCTGCAAAATTAGATGATTTTAGAATTTCCTAATATAACTCAGTAATTACCTCGAGTTCTATTAGTTACATAAAAGCAATGATATACTTCTATTTCAAAAATAAAGGGTGCCTACCCCTCGCCCTTATTCGAGTGCCGTTCCATGCATGTTATATAATTTATATATTATATATTTTTTGTAAAAGGTTCATTCGTAAAAGGGTGGGGTGGGCATCCTTACTTTTTTAAATAGAAGTTTGTCGTTACTTTTGTGTAATTGATAGAATTCGAGATACTGAATACCCGGATATAATCTTACAATTACTCTTGTTTATTCAACCCATTACCGAATTATATTAAATAATTCTAAAATCATCTAAATATTAAAAGGCGTTTTCACCCCCTCAAACGAATTTGGACAGACAAAAAATGGTCTCCATAAGGGCTATATGACGATACGATATGGGTAAAATCTCAATTTTGTTTGGGAATTTTTGGGTTCCCGATATTTTCATGAAAATGTCGCTTTTCTCCTTTGTATTCTCTCCATCGACTACCATCTCTTGGTGATCGAAATATATATTTGGAATTGCTCAAATTCGGTGTGATAAGGATCATTAAGTATATTCTAAACCACCGGCATCCTCATTTTCATATTTTCTAGTACTCACGTGATCTCAGTTTGCTGGATGCCGTTTCCGGAGTTTTCCCCGCATTCTTTCCTTGTCCTTATTTTAACTCTTTTCCTATTATTTTTTGAAAATATCTCTCCACGTTTTTCTTTTGTATTTCTTCCTTGGTCTTACTTTTCTTACGGGTCTAGCTTCGTGTATTTGTCGTATTATTCTTTTTCCTTCTTCTTTTTGGCATGTCCGAATCATGTTAGTTGATTTTCTTGTACGATTTGCGTCACTGGTTTTACCTCTAGGTTTTTCGTTCTACAGTCAAACTTATATACTCCAATCTAAAGCGTGCGACTTAGGGACAGTTCAAGTTAGAGGAGCTGATCTAAATGGTACTCGAACGCTCCAGCTAACTGAATAATTCGACTTAAGGAGAAATTTGAGTTACAGGAGTGTTGACTTGCGTAGGTTGCACTGTATTTTCATTTCTTATATTGTCCATTATTATTGCTTCTATTTTTACCAGAAATTTGATATCTGCTGTTTGGATCTTTCTCTTATGGCTCTCTCTTGTTGTGTTAAATTCTTGTTTTCTTCGGAATCTCATTTATCGCTGTGATTTCTGACTTTATGAGAAAGACATGACTACGAATCTTTAACCTTACATGTGGCATTAACTGGCTTCCCACTCACATACAACATTATCGATTGAACACTTACTGTATGCTTTACGTAGGCCTGTCTAATTTCTCCTTTACTTAGAATATTTGTGGTATGTGATCTTTGATTCTATTTAGCACAGTAGTTGGAAACAGCAACCAGGTCTCCTCGAATAATCAGTCGTTTACTTTACGGGTGCGTCTAACTTCTCTGGTTGACTTATGAGTTTTTAATCGGCATGCCCATTACAATTGCTAATTCAGAGCATGTAGTTCGTTCTTTCGCAATTCTCGTCAAAATCGATCGACACCCTCCAAATACGACTTTTACTAAAATCACTAAATCGAAAGGAAGGAAAAGATATCTAAATAACTCTCCACTAAACGACCTACACAGTTCAAGTTCGTATGGTAGGCAGCTCCCTAGAAAGCTGTTCAATCCCTTGCATAACAAGCACAGATTGTACACGCCAATAATAACGGAGGGAATTGTGCTTTATTCATTTCAGACTACAATCGTAGACTAGTTTCGTCCTCATTAGTACTCATCAGAACGTTATAGTCAGTGCGTGATGCACAAGTGAAGCATTCTACAACAAAAATTCATGATTCGATTCACTCATTTGGTCAAATGCATGCATTCGCATCTAAATAACTCTCTATAAAACGACCTACAACTGAGGTTCGAAGCTCATTGTTGTACAACTAGGATGTTTGCTTTGTTAATCACGTATGGACTATACCGCATCGATGAGTCCTAATAAGGACGGAACTAGTCTACGGTTGCAGTCTGCAATTACTAAAGCATAATTTCCTCCGTGATTATTGATATATGCAATTTCTGAGAGCTGCAAACCATACGAATCTTAGTATTAAGTCGTTTTATAGGGGGTTACTAAGATGCTTTTTCCTTTTCTTGGATTATTTGGCTCTCCCAAGTGAAGCTAGTTTTCTATTTTCTAAAATTGCCAAAATCGAATTATATCACGAATTCTACATTACATGGTGCCAAGAGTCGTCTATTGATGGTATTCTAAATAAACATTTCCAATCTTAAGAAGATATTTGAAAGTCTAAAAATTATACTTTAACTCAGTTCGAAAAATTTGAGCAAGGTAAGGCAATATCTTGCTCACACTTTGCAAACACCTTGAGTTTTTCCCTTTTTTAACGCACTTGTGCTTTCTTAATCGGCAAGCAGCATGGAAGTAGCCGATACTCTCTAAATGTGTTAGCATTTGAAGTGCGGATTTGTGATGACGATTAATGGTAGATCGATTCTCCATATAAAAGAAGGGAGGACGTTATACAACGCATTACATATTTTCATATTGTCTTATGCCTTCCAAGTCGGTGGCATAGAAATTCCATTTATTTATTTATTTTGCTTTTTATTTAATTACTGATTCATTAGCAGCAATTAATATCATGCAATTATCTACTAATAATATCTCTAGAGATAATCTCATAAAGTGCTCGACACCAATATAATTTCAAGATACCAATTTTATCTCTGAAACGACTTTTATATATTGCATATAAATATTTTCTGATAAGACGTAGTTTACTCAATATTAACGTTAAACCTTTCTTAAACTTGGAAAATAATTTAAAGGATACAATTTTCACGTGAAAACCCTAATAATTAACTACAATAATGGCCCAATCAGTAAACATTGTTATTACGTAATTATCGAATTAGGCATAATGTTACAGGCCATTTTCATTTCTTACACAATTTGGTACCATTTCTGTTATTAGACATTTCAATATTTCGAGTCGTATTATCTAATTAAAATGTACATAACGTAATTGATGTTTCAAATCAGAAATACAACATCGTTACTGCTCATATTAATGACATTTCTTTACAGTCAGAACCAGGGAAAGTTACCCAAGCCGTAAAAGACGCCATAGACCTTGGGTATCGTCATATTGATTGTGCCCATGTCTATGGAAACGAGAAAGAAGTCGGCGCTGGTATAGCCGCAAAAATCGCCGAAGGCGTCGTGAAACGCGAAGATCTCTACATCACCAGTAAATTGTGGAATACTTACCACAGACCCGAAGCCGTAGAACCAGCCTTGAGGGTAACACTCAAGAATTTGGGATTGGAATATTTGGATTTGTACTTGGTACATTGGCCTTTCGGATTCAAGGTATGTAGTTACGAATGTGATTTCTTTCTATTTTTGCGCTCTTAATGATGTGACTAAAATAATATCCATCGATGGAACACTCTTGTGTATCGAAATTCCATGTCCATAAAGTAACCATTTCCAAAATTAAGGAAGGTAATTATGTTTTGAGTAGGACTCTAATTCAGATTTTGGATAAATTGTTTCTAAGATGAAAGGGTTCCAAAGACGATAAGTAACTAATATTCGTTCTATATCGCTTCCAAATTTTTAAATTCGCCATCCGTGCGTCTTTGAAGTTTGCCGTGATGATGTTTCAAGCGTTAGAGGTATTACAGTCTTGATTCTAACTGAAATGTTTCCAATATGGGAAAATCCTCAAACATTTCAAGCAACTTCTTCTATATCTCTCGTAGATCTGAAGTCATCATTTTCAAAATTAAACCAGTTGTATTGGTATGTATCTTTGAATGACACTCTGGTGACGTTCCGAATATTAAGGAGATACAAGTTCGGATTTTGTTCAAATTTAGTGACTTGCAGTAACGATCTTCAAAATTAAGCAAGTCGTGTATGTTTGAAGATAGCTTTGATTTCCTTTCAAAAGTTGGAGTTATTCGAGCTAAAATTCTGGCCGAATGTGTCTCCGAAATGTATAAATGTCGATAGATATCAATCTATTTAACATTTACTTTATATCTATTCCTAATTTCATCTAGACATTTTCAAAATTATACGAATTATGTATTTTTTGAAGATAGCATTGGGGGCGTTTTGAAAGTTAGAAGTATTTGGATCGTGATTCTGGACGATCTGGCTTAGTAATTATTTCTGATTATTTGAGCGGGAATAGAAGTTCGGATTTTGTTTAAATTTAGTTACGTGAAGAATTCATTTTCAAAATTCAGCGAGTTCAACTTTGGCAACATTTCGAAAGTTGCAGTAATTCCAGGGCTGATTCTGGACGAATTCTTTTCAAGATGTAAAATGTCGAAAGATGTCAATAGATTTAGCATTTATTTCTTCCGAATTTCAGATAGACATTTTCAAAATTAAACGAATGATGTAATTTTGGAAATACGAATCGGATTCTGTTCAAATTTAATGACGTGTAGTAACCATTTTCAAAATTATGCGATTTGGGTATCTTTGATTATAGGTTTAGCAGCATTTTGAAAGTTGGAGTTATCTGGTTCTTGCTGAATTGTCTCTGAGATGTAGACATATCGAAAGATAACAATCTATTTACCATTTCCTTTACATCCTTCTGAAGTTCAGGTAGATAGTTTCAAAATTAATCGAATGATATACTTTTGGAGATAGCTTTGGCGGCGTTTCCAAAGTGGATCATGATTCTGGCCAATATCCGTAATTATTTCCGACTATTGGTCCCGCCCACTTGCCTCATAAGAGTTTTGATTCTGTTCAAATTTAGTGACTTAAAGTAGCCGTTTTCGAAGTTAAGTCAGTTGTGTATCTTTGAAGATAAGAAGGAGTTATTCCAGGAATGATTTTATCCCGAATTGTCCTGCAGGATGTAAAAAATGTTGAAAGGTGATTTAATATCGTTTTTACATCTCTTCCGAATTTCAGGTAGATATTTTTAAAATGATTCCAATGAGGTATTTTTGGGGATAACATAGGCGACGTTTCAAAAGTTACAAGCAGTTGGATCTTGATTCTGGCTCGATTTCTTTTTGGATTTCAAAATTCCGAAGGACTAAAAGAAATTTAACATATAAATATTTCTCTAAAGTATGAAGTAGATATATTCAAAATGAAGCTGTTCTCCCAAGTATAAAGTAGATATCTTCGAAATGAAGCTGGTTGTCGTTCTTTTAAACTAGCTCCGATGACATTTGGTTAGAGCAGTGAAAACACTGAGCTTTCGTTCAGCTTTGAGTGTGACCAAAAATTGACTGAATCGAACGACATATTTACATTTTCTATCCTCTCAAAGTTTATCATTTATAAAAAGTATACTGAGAATATGTCTGCGTTTTTAAATAAGCTTTAGAAATGAAGAGATCAAATTTGTTATCAATGTGAAGATATTTTCTTAGAGACGAGTGTCTTGTTAGGGCGCTTATTTTGATAGGTTCAACTGATGAGCCAGAACATTTTCGCATGTGTTGTGAATTTCTTTCTGTCATGGTTTCACCACGTCTTCATCTTCCTGTATAATCCTTTTAGCCGTTTGGCTATGACATCTGCAACTACCACCTGTTTCGTCCTCTCAAGCCAGACCTGGGCGTTTCGTTAATGATAATGAAGTAAAGGACGCAGTCCTTAAATGCTTAAACGAAATTGGACGAAATTTAGAGAAAATTCTCGATTTTGTCGAAAAATAGATAAATGAATGTTCCTTTTGTTGAATAAAAATATTTTTCCTGTGGATGTATGCTCGCTTCATAGACATGAAGTGTAACTTTCTGATCCTTCCTCGTATATTGATTGGTGTTTTGCGAGATCGCTGTTCTTTCCTGGCTGCGTTTTTGTATCTGTAAACTCGGATGTTCCAATATCTATAGAGTAATACTGCTATTTTCAGTTGGTATAAGAAATGGGTGAAATCGCTGGCGCTTGTTTTTGGTATGTCTCGATAGTTCCAAGTATTTTCACATGCAGGTGGCAGATTTTTCCACTTTTACATTTTATGTATTTTCCCAATTGTATTGCATCATGTTGAATTGTCCCAAATTCAAAGAGGGATCTGTTCGGTAGCTAATAAAATGTTATCTATATATTATATGCGCAAAAATAATATTATAGCTGTCACGATAAAGCACATCCTGGATTCCTATACATCAACTTTCTATAAATTAGAAATGTATGTCAGTAATAGGATTTATACATCTCTTATCGGTCTGTAATAAACAGATTAGTACTTCAAAATAATATCGATCTGGCATCAACTTAAAATTGATATTGGGCTTTTACATCAGGCCATATTTTTCTATTTTAATATTAGAACATTTTTCATGGTCATCGTAATTAGATGTTCGTTACGATAATGGAAACGTTTTTATCAGTACTATTTACAACAGACTAAACATGTTCGAATCGATTATAGTATGTGTACATAGTGATTGTTTTACATGCCTTTTTATTTTCATAGAAAAACATTTGTTTCATATGAATATGAACCAATATGAATATTTGGTTGATATGTATTGGATTCCATCGTAGATAACTTCAAATTCCGCAAGAATTTCTTAATCACGCGGTAACGAAAAGAATGTGTCGATAAATTGATCATAAATAATTTTATAGCGGTATCACTCATAACAATGTTAATTAAATCAGTACCGATGGAAATTTTTAGGGACATAAGAATCGGCCATGAGTCACCATCAATAAAGTTACTTCCTTGTTGTGTACCATGAACATCATGACCTCATTCCCTTAATCGTTTAATTGCCGAAATATTCCCTGCTGTAACTTTCCAACCATCGACACGATAGGCGGAGGAAGCTTTCCATTTCTGGCGACGTACTTAAAAAATGTCGAATTTTTAAACTATTTAAGCTATATATAGAAATATCGAAATCCAATATTTAGAACAGAAAAAGAATTGTTTTTTTTTTTACTTAACCCTGAGTCTTCCTACCGTCAGGGGTAACCTTGTTGATTCGAGTTGAACTGACCATCTCTTTCCAAGTTTTCCTATTCTTTGATAAATTTTTGATCTGCTCCCATCGTATTCCTCTTTCTTGTGCCGCTTGCTGCCGAGCTTTTCGCCATGTCTTTAATTGTAATTTCTTTTGTTTCTTCAAGGAAGGTGATGAAGTTTTCCCAACCGGTTCCGATGGTAAGATAATATTCTCCGATTACGATTACATCGGAACATGGAAAGCTATGGAGGCGGTGTACAAAAAGGGCTTGGTAAAATCTATCGGCATTTCGAACTTCAACAAGGAACAGATCGAGAGATTATTGCAAAGCGCCGAGATCGTACCGGTAACGAATCAGGTACGTTTGCACATAAGTGAAAACGAAAAAATCGCCTACACATCTTTTTCGCCCTCGTATTTCAGATCGAATTGTCTCCTTTCCTCAACCAAAAGAAACTGGCCGACTTTTGTAAATCCAAAAACATCACCATTACCGCTTACAGTCCGTTAGGTTCCGGCGACGCCCGACTCTTGGAGGATCCGAAACTTAAAGAAATCGCCGCTAAGCACAAGAAGACGACCGCCCAGCTTCTTATAAAATATCCCATCCAACTGGGTTACATCTGTATTCCTAAATCGGTGACGAAGTCGAGAATTGCGGAAAATAAGGAAATTTTCGATTTTGACTTCTCCGCCGATGAAATCAAGTTTTTGAACGGTCTGGATCGAAATTTGAGGACGTGTCCGTTTTCAGAGTAAGTTATGGACTTTTCGAAGATGGGATTAGATGTAATCATGTTTCTAATTTCAGAACTGTCGATCATAAATATTATCCATTCCACGCCGAGTATTAGTGTTGTATCGATAATAATCATGCTGCACCGAGATGCATGTTGCGTATTAACACGTATTTGCGTTATTGAATTTTAATTTTTCTGTACACTTTTGCAATATTTGTAAATTGTTTTTGCTTGAATTAAAACGTGATGCAGTCATATGTATCACACACTTAAAAATTGTTGTTTTATTATATCGGATTTATACGACTTCGACATGGAGCTGTATCTGATTATATATCACCTTGAAATTCAAGAGGTTATAAAAAACCTGCAAGCCGATTGCAATAAATATGAGATATGTACTGGTTTGGTGGAAAAGAAATCGATAGAATGTGTTAGGCAGAAATCTGCTGAGAAAATGCAAGTTTTGCAAGAAACATTTTGGAGAACGTATGACAGTTTGCGGTCATTTGGGATGTTTATTAGATGCAGGTAGAAATGTAAATGCTAGTAGCATTTGGGCTATATCTGTAGCAAGATTAATTGGATCGTGTTGGTTTAACATGTGGGCGGTAAACCATATATGTTGAAATTGCAACAAATGTTTACAATTTAGACGAAGAAATGTTATCCCTAGTAAAATTGGGGTCGTATCTTAAGCAAGGTCAGGTGAATATTCGGATAGGACGTGTTTGTTTAGTTACAGGGCTAGCTAGTTGGTCTGTATTTCGAGGTTTTCGATTACGTATCGACAAATCTGCGACGATATGTGTTTCCAAAACAATACCTTTATTTGCCCAATTTTCTGAAGTGACACCGCGTAAGCGTAAGAGCTTTAAATTTGGGCGGAGTCAGGCGCTCGCTTCGTGTGAAAGACACAGAAAACAGGAGAAAGAGTATGATGTGCGAGCGAGAGAAAGAGTACGTACATGCTTGCTTTGTCTGAAACAAGGAGAGACAGAGAGAGCATAATGTGCGAGCGGGGGTATTCACACACCAATTCCTTTCTTCTACATTCATTGAGTTTCTTTTATATAAAATAAACGAGGCTGTAGCTAAAATAATATATAAAATAAATAAAATTACCCTTACTACACCTTCCTGAAGAATCCAGATACGTATTTCGGCAACTACGTAACGTAATTTTATATATTATTTTGGCCATAGTCTCCTTATTCTTATTTGGAGTTTCTTTTACCTCATATAATTTTATAAATAAATTTGACGCATTAATTTTGAGAAACCCAGTAAGCAGATATCAAAGGCTTTCTCATCATTTCTCACTCGATATTTAAAACTCTAGGTCTCATAATGACTTTAGTTCTTAATTCTTGCCGCTGGAAATGGAGTTCACTGAGGGTTAAATTTAGGTCTATTGATTGCTTTTTATTTAAGAATGTAAATCTCATGTGTTTCAAAATGACTTTTTTAAAAATACATTTAATTAGCAATCAGAATTACATCCTACGGGGTAATTTGATGTTTTAAGATCCAGAAACACTCTTCATTGTTGTGATGGGATCTTATCCATTGAGAAGGGCTTCCTAGCCCCTTCTTAGGTCATCTGGCCAAAGTCTCTTTAATCATCTCTTGGGAAGGGGATCCAAAACAGCGAATTGGTGGGGTTTGTCAGTTTGTTGTGGTGGTGGTGTATGCTTTTTCTTTGACGACATCCCATTGTATACGAGATGTTTAAGTCATCATGTAATGTCTGGTTAGAAACATATTTTGGATTGAATCCTCTGGATTATATCGATATTTGACTTGCTTGCGCATCCCCAGACATCGGTTCCATACACCCAAATTGGCTTTAAGATGGATTTGGAAGATGACTTGAATTTATTTTTATCAATAAATGGTACTATCCGATACCTTTACCTTCAAAATCAAATTAAATGTGATTTAGGAGTGGTGTTGGCGTAGTACCAACCAGTAAATTGGGAGTAAGTATGTTCAAGTATAAAGTTGTTACCTAGGAGTACATTAGGAAACTGAATCGAATATTTCTATAGCTACATCAACACCGTGTTAGTCCTCTCCAAAACTTAGGATTGCTGCTATTCCTTACATACAGGATGTTTAAGTCAGCATGCAATGTCTGGTTAAAAACATACGACGGTGCGTCTGTGAGCATGGGGAAGGATTTTGGATTGAATCCTCTGGATTATATCGATATTTGACCTGCTTGCGCATCCCCAGATCTCGGTTCCATATACCCAAATTGGCCTTATGATGGATTTGGAAGATGACTTGAATTTGTTCTTATCAATAAATGGTACTGTTCGATGCCTTTACCTTCAAAATCAAATTAAGTATGATTTATGAGTGCTGTTGGCCTAATACTAACCAGTAAATTGGGAGTAAGTATGTTCAAGTGTAAAGTTGTTACCTAGGAGTACATTAGGAAACTAAATCGAATATTTCTATAGCTACACCGTATTAGTCCTGTCCAAAACTTGGGAGTTGCTTCGACTCAAAGTTTTCATTCATCCAACATACTTGCGACCAACGTTCAAATCTACAAAATATGTGCCGTTCGCAATGCTTGTTCATTTGATAATTTTGAGACCTTAACGACATTTTACAGAATTTATGTGTTTTTAAGACTCGAATACCCTTTCATAATTTGGTATGAGCGTCTTCTATAATTTCTTAATAAAATCTTTTGAAAGAACGCAGTGTGATTTTCTTTTAAAATTTTTATCGTCGTCCCATTAAGCAATTACCTTGCTGCAATTAAAAGCTGAAATAAAACCACTTCAAAATATATATAAACGATTTTTATTAACATTTTTTTGTGTTATTTACAGATAATTTTTTATATATCCAATATAATATACAAATCACTTCATAATAAAAAAGGAGAACAATATTAACGTAGATATATGTATGTATAATAGTAATAACACGATAAAAAACAAATCGAAAGAAAAACAAAAAACGGAACGGACTCAATCGTCGCAATCGTCACATTCGGGTATTGTGGGAGGTATTGAGAAAGAACCAAGTTGAGGCGTTTGGTTTTGCGCCTGCTCGCTTGTAGGAACATTAGAGATCGACGGGCCATCTTTTCGTCTTTCGTGTTCGACCAGCTCGAAGTCTTCGGTATCGACGAAATCCTCGTCTTCCTCTTCCATGTTTCGTTGGATACTCATCAGCTTCATTTGGTAGTATCGCTTTTCCTCGTTGATGCAAGTCAGATCCTTTTCTTGTTCCGCAATCACCTGTCGCAGGTCTGATATGAGATTTAAGTCTTCCTGTCTGGATTCTCGTCGCTCGTATCTCGATCTAACTTCTTCGAATCTAAAGTATGAAGATGAAGGTGGCCAAAAAAATCTTAAAATTTTACGTTTATATGTATATGGACTTACAGCTTGGTCAGGCACTGGCATTTCCGTTGCAAATGATCGATGGTGGTTTGCGATTGCTTCTGTACCTGATGCAGTTGTGTTTCTAGTTGATTGCGTACTTTTTCATGACGGGCCAGCATATTCGCCATTTCCTCTTGAAGACCTCTACACATTCAATGTGAGACGATTTTTTCATTCGTGGAATCGCAAATTTGACGATTTCGTTTTAGTCTTTTTTGTTAAAGGTTATTGGATTATTAAATGCAAGATAGCAAAAAGAGAAACACCCGCACACCGTGGCGATTATTTGGTGAGAAAGACAAAAGAACAAAAACAATGGAGAGTTATTAAAAGTGATTAAACAAACAAATGCATAATTTAATAAATGCCACACATTTCGGAAAATCGCGGCGTTTAGATCGCGATGCTACAACTCCTTCTCTTTATGGAAGGAGAAATGTTGGAAGAAATATATCCATAAGATAATGTAGATGAGAAAACTGGAATGTGTGAGCATCCAGGCCAGGAGCGCGAATAGGAACACCGTTAAGGCTAAGCCCTTCGAGAATTCCTTGGATTGTCTACGGGATGGCGAAAAATAAAAAATAGTATTAGTATTCGATAAATTAGTATAATTTATTAGATTATTAATCATGTTAAAAGCTAATCTCTTCAAGGAAAATCTACGAACATTTCTGGGCATTTTATCCCGAAGAAATATTGCACGGAAATGATCGAAAACAAATCTATAACTACTGGTACTACACATCTGCCTATTCATGCCATTAACGTCAAGGTGGTTATTAAAAGAAACGGATAGTCTTGGCAAGAAGCACATGTGTTACGTCAAAGACGACGACATCGAAGGACATTAATCTATTTTTACTTTCGCTCGAAACATCGCGAAATGAAATGCAAATAGAGAGAGAGAGAAACAATGAGGTGGATGAAATTACCTGATCGTACAGTTTAGCACTTGGACTCCTCCTTCTAAAGTATCTACGTTATTTTGCAAATCGTCAGCGGCGGAATCTTTGCTGGATATCTCGTTCTTTAAGCTGTCTATCGATTTAAGCAGTTCTATTTCTCTGGATTCGTGCGATTTTTGTTGCGTGTAAAATTGCTCTTCCAGCATTTTGTATTTCGATACGTACTCGTCTTCGACCAGTTTTATCGCTTCGCTTTTTTGGTGAATGAGGTTCGCCCATTGGGTATCTAAAATTGATGTTAAAATTACAACGATTTAAGAAAAGTAGGGGAAGTGGTTTAGGGTGGTTTTGATTGAAATAGTTTTTACCTTCGCCACACCAATTTTGACGCCCTAAATACGTATGTATGTCAGGCACTAGGTTGTCAGCTTTAGTGGAAGCTGACAAAGCTTATGTATAATTTTTTTCTTTTTCGTTGTCGAAATATGTATTTGGAGTTATCGATATTGGCGTGGAAAGGCCAAAAACCAATTAGCTTGATTATGCTCAATTTACCCAGCTCCGCTCTATGTTGATCTATTAAAGTCTGTATTTTCAGCTGCGAATCCCTGGCCATCTGTTCCTTAACTAATTCCAACGTCGTTCTTAAGGAGGATACTTGATTTTGGCATGCGTTTTCGATATCTTTAATTTTTTTCTCGTGTTCCTCGTTTATCCTGTCTATATTTTTCAGAAATTTATAGATAATGAAGACGATATATTTTATATTATTTTATAAGACATCTCACCTATTTCCTCTTCGTGATTCGTGACCAATTTTTCGAAATTATCGTGGTGAGTCATATCTATCTTGTCCATTAGTCTTCTTAGCTCCATAATATCGCGATCCGTTTTGCTTTGCTGTGCTACAACTTCTAAATGGTGCGCTTCGTCTTTTTCTCTTAGTGTCTGTTTTAGGCAAGATACCTTAAAAAAATAGATACATATTTAGTTTTCATATTTTAAATCTCAATTCCGCCTAAGCGTACTTACTTCCTTTAACGATTCTTGCAGCTTCTCTTCCCATTTCTTCTTGTGTTCGAAAAATTCATCATCTTTCTGTCTTCTAACGATTTCCATCGCGTATTGTTTCTCTTCGTTGTGTAATTGTTCCAATTCCGATTTTAATCTGCCACACTCGTGGAGGAGTCTTTCTTCCCAATAAATGGCTATTTCAGTCTTTTTCTCTTCTAGCTGGTTGTGTAATGTCCTCTCCTTGTTGATGATTTCCTGATGGTGCAACCGTTGTATGTGCTGGAGGTTTTCTTTCTCGGTTTCTACTAATTTCCTCAGTCTTTTGGCTTCTTCTTTTAGACCTTGTTCCGCTAATAACATCTGGAGTTGTTGTTCGGTCATGTGCTTGATGGAGTTTTCTTGTTCTTGAGTTAAACCTCTGAGCTGTTCTACTTCCATTTCGTAGGATTTTAGGTGCTTAACCTGTTGGTTTCGTTAACGTTAGATAGAAAATGTGTATTGAGGTATTAAATGGAACGTACATATAAGAGTATTTGAGTTTACGACGCCACATGTCCTTTCGAGATTAGTTAAATGAGTTCCTAATACGAAAGTGGCAATTTTTTGAAATTTCAAAAGCAGTGAACCTGCAACCTTAATATTCAAACCAAGAATGCGATGGTGGAGAGCGAACCATCGGAAAAAATTGTAATCTGAGCGGAGGTCGATTGTGATAAAGTGCACAGTGAGTAGATTATTTGTATGAATCGGAATAATAGTAATGGTAGAGAGAGAGAAGAATCCTAGAATCTTTTTACTGCACGAAATTTCAAATGTTGAAAAATGGTGTAAAATTGTGACATTAGCATCACTAGTAGATGTAAGGTCTCAAAGCTCAAGTTAATAAAACGACATCTGAAGGGGACAATATTTGAGTGAATTGCAATATTTACATTTTTCTAATCATAATCATAACAAGTAAAATCAGTAAATGGCAGCGATAGCTGAAATATTTAGGAGGAACATGGAAATTTGGTGTACCACGCCAGATACATTTTAGAAACGTCATTTATTTCACTGAGACTGATCCTAAAGGGGACCAATGACATATTCACTTAATGTAGATAATTTTTCTCCACTTTAGTGGAAGAGATTAAACAAATGAGCGCTTACTTGTTAGATAAAAACCATACTCATTGTCAGATGACATAATTAATCATATCATATATTGTCTATCAACGCGGAACGAAAGTCATTGTGGTCGATTCGTATCCTTTCAAGGCTGAAACTCCGACGAATTAAGATGGCAGTGATGACCATAGGGATAATGCAAATCTTTTGATGTTAGATGACGAGCAAAGCGAAGCAGAACACCCAGAAAAATTAAGCCCTAATGTCCAAACCAAATCTAAGAAACTACAAATGATAGTCAAATGTTAGACTTTGAGATGATGAAACGGATACGAAACTGATGGAAGACCTCGTTGGATTGATTCCCATGATCGTATCCGTCTGAGAATGTCCAAATTTGGTTCCTTTAGGCTGTTATGTTATTAAGAAATTATAAATATCTGCATCCTAGAACGTGTAGAAGTTATCTGACGATCCTCTTTAAGGAAGGCTTCAGAATTTTGAGGATGTTGATCTTTATAAAATGTACGTTTGTACTACGTCAACTAGAAGCTACAATTATGCTATAGAAATTAAATCAACATGAAGATCTGAAGATTTTGTTATTCTTTTAGGTTTAGTCGCCATTTCCTTCTTCTTGTCCTCCTTTTAAGGAAATGAGATAGTCGTTTTAAGGGATTCGTTGGTAATCTGAGAACTTCCGACACAAGAAGAAGCTCTGAGTATTTGATATTTTGGGAGGATTAGTAGATAACTGGTATTTTGAAGAATAGAACTATACAACTTCATTTTATACGAACGATTTAATAGGAGAGAAAGAAATTCTCGAAAGAAGGACGAATGTATCAATTGGGTACACGGCCAAGTTAACAGATATTTGGATTCTCAGAGGAATGTGTCAGTTAGGCTAAATATTAAGTCCATAATCTAATGACGATACTAGAGGAAATAAAGCTAAATCTTGATGATTACACTCAAAATCGCAAATTCATCTGAGAATTTATGAGAAGGTAAATCAGTTCTTCTACTCCTTCTTTTTCCGTTTTCCTTTTGTCTTGCCAGGGTGTCGGAGGGTAAATATGTTTTCACTATAAGACGGCACAATTTTGGGTGTAAATCGCAATTTTGACAGTGTTTTGGATTCGTGCGAGATAGGCAACATTATTTCAATGAGATTGAAGTCAAGGATCTAAATGTGGATACACCAAAATGGTAAACATTTTGTCATATTATCATTGTTTGTCGTTTCCGACTTTTAAATTGCTTACACTGACCAGCTCCCTTAAGCATTGGATGTCGAGTTGATTGGAACGATTCGAACCCAAAGATAAGATTTAGAAAAGAATGTCAAAATCTTTTAAAGGAACGTATGAGACTATTATGAATACAAATACATTTGCAAATACATTTTCTTGCATAGCGGCAAAAAGTGATTGATCTATGGATTGTACAATCACCTGAAGATGAAGAATTAGGTCAAACATGAAAATTCCCAAAATGGAAACGTATTTTTTGATGAATCTAGGTGGAATGTATGGAAGAGTCAATAGCATTCCCCATTTTAGATAACCTATCGCATGGTGAGTATTTGGCGGCTCAGAATAGACGAGTTGGCACAACTGTTCAATGCTATTCGTTGGAACAATTCATTTCCCGTGCTGCCGGCATGCACTAAAAACAAACAGCAGTTAAAACGTTGCGACGATTTATTATTTTTGTGCGATAATTGAAGTCATGAACGCTACCGGTTAATTATTACCGGCATATGTTTCTGACGCAGAAAACGTTGCGAAAGTACCTTTTCTTGTATGGGTTACCAAGATTCTTAGAAGCCTAAACGTCCATATAATGGGCGCGTAATAAAGTTTGTTTAGTGAAGAGCTCTCCTTATGATAAATATTTCCACTCTTTTTTAGGACGAGCATATATGACGCGAAATAAGTTGTTTGCACAATCGATTATGGTTTCCTTATGTTTGAGCAGATAAAAATGGGTCAACGACGAGCACGATCGAATTTTTCAAAGTTACTGGGTGAAATTACTTGAATAGTTGTAATGATAGCTCGAACAGTTCAAAGTAGGTCAAGAAGCCGAAGAACGTTATTGTATCAACATTGCTATTCGATTAAAGTAAATAGTCCTAACGATATTCCAAAGTTAATTCTATCGATATACAAACGCGGAATTTATTGGGTGTAGTATCGGACCGATATGACATAAATTTTTCAAACATGAAGTAGACGTACGGCTATAACCATTCCGGAGCTTACGGTAATCAAAGTGAGCATTTGAGGCGTCTTATGTCAAATTGGAAACTTTCCAAACGCACTAATTGTATATTTATTTTAGCGCGTGTTTGGACAAGGCAGTTTCTAATTGTGTAATTTAAAAAATCATCAATTTGATCGAGAAAGTTAATTTTAACGTCAAGCCAAGCGCCACGCGAAGTACAAAAAATTTTAATAACATCTCTCATTACCCCGGCTTATATTTAGAAAGCCAAGGTTTAGATGTTTGTGTTGTACATATTTCTTGACGTTTTTAAAATTACAGAAGTAAAAACTATAAAAATACGCTAACCTCTTCCATCATCTCTTCGGCCAATTTTAGTTTCAATTCCGCGTCCTTACATGCTTCCTGCAATCTCTCTTCGAGATCCTTGTCCTTTTCCTGTAGCTTCTTTTTACACGATTTCTCCACTTCGCGCAGTTTCCATTCGAAATCGTCCAGCGTCTGTTGCTCTTTCACCATATTTAGCGTTCTCAACTTTTCGAATTCTTCCTCCCATTTCTTGTCGACCACCGTCTTTTGACTTAGCGCTTCTTCCAGGGCCATTTCGATTAGTTTCTTTTGTTCTTCCTTCTCGTTTAAGATATCTTTGTGTTCCTTCTCCAATTTATCCTTTTCGGCGCGTAGTTCCTCGATCTGTTGTTCCAATTGTTCGATTTTCCGTTTCAGTTCCTTGATGATGTTTTCCAAATCTTCGATCTTAGCCTTCGTTTCATTTTCGCACGTTAATAAATTCTCTACGAAGTAATTCGAATTGATTAATATAGGAAGCTAAATGAGAATTGGTAGAAGCTTCGTTTGGATTTTAACGTTAAAGTTCTATAAATAACAGCTGAAATAGTTTCAATATTTCTACAGAAACTTGCGGGATCGACAGCGAAGCATCGATATCAAATCCAGTAGAAGTTTCTACGATTGACACTGGGCGCGAAAGCCTGCAATATCGTTTAAAAACTTACCCGATTTTGAGCTTATTTCGTCTGCCAACTCCGAATTCCTGTCTCTCACGCGGGACATTTCTTCTTCGAAATATCTCAGCTTTTGACGCAGTAATTCCGATTCTTTATGCGCGGCCTGCAGCTCGCTTTGCAGTCCTAAATAACCAAGAGCACAACCCATAATGAAACAAGTGCAGGATTTCAATGCTAAATTATGAATCGGCAACTAAGATAGCTCATGCGAATTCATTAGAGGCAATTGGAGTCCCTGGTTTATTGATCAAATGATAACAGATGTTACGTTTTGTTTGTGTATACGTCAGTTTTAATAGGTGTTTGTTTTAGTGCGGCGTAAATATACTGTTAAAACCGACATTGATAAATAGGAGCTGGTGAGGTAGGTATGGGCAATTAGTTTTTGGGAATTTTGAAAGGACACTAGATCACAATGGCAAACTCTTTAAGACACGGTTACTGATTAATTATGTAGCGCGTGTTTTACTGGTAACGTAATCAACATCTTTAATGGAAATATAGGGCTGAAGATACTGGACTGGCTAAACATATGTCTCAAAATTAATTAACATCGTATGAAAAGAAGTTTTTCGATGTGATCTATCGTTCTTGAAATCATTAAAAAAGGTGTATTAGTACTTTTTACGAAGCGATTTGTTTGGCCAAGTACTAACTATCGATTCCCGCAGACTTAGTGAAGACATCCCTCTGGAGTTCCTCCATTTGGAAACGTAACTTCCCAGCGTCCGCATCTCGCTGCGCTAGTTGCTGATTTAATTCGTTGAGCTGCTTCTGGAATTTTGCTTCCTGATTTATCAGGTTTTTCCTGAAAAAATATTATCGTTAACAAAATTTCACCAAATACACAGCTTCGGTTAGTACAACTGATTGTTTTATCTTGAATGATATCCATATGGCCATGTTTGCTTCCATAAATACATAACGAGCGTAGCCATCGTGTTAATTGCTTACTTTCATGTTTTCGCCCCTTTTTTATATCGACCAAGACACGATGTGATAAAGAAAACAAACGTATCTCGAAATAGTTACTTCCTGACCTTTTTTCTAAAATTGAATATGTTTCATTCCCTTTAAAATATTCGCACCTCATAGCACGTATCGAAATACTGATCTTTCTTAATATTCGCAGGTAGGTGTAGTTTATTTCAGGTCCAGAAATAAGAAGGTAGTTGTATATAACATGAAATGCTTTTGTTAGTAATTTGGCGCCGAAATTTGCTGTAAACATTTACGAGAATTCTGTTGGTGTTAGGCGCCTAGCAGAAGCGTAAATACCTGTTCCCCCGTTTATTTTATTGGGCGATTAATTTGAAAGTCAGAAAAGCTCGTAACAGAAGATGCATTTTCGTAGTTGCAAAGGGAACGAGTTTACCTAATTTTTGAAGAAAAAAAAATATTGCAAGGGGAAGTCAGCGTTAATTTGGGTTAAACGAAACACGATTTCCTTTGAAGATATTAGCAGAATTTTGGAGGTCTTGCGATGGTACTTTGGGCTCTGGTTAAAAATGATTTTTTTGTAAAAGTTTTCAAGCCTTAAATACTTCCGTATTTTTCTATCTAACTTCGACATTTAAAAAGATTAAGCCTCTACAACATTTTTATTTAGTTGGCAAAGTTAAGTAACTATTTTAGATACTGATATTTTCATATTTAAATATTTCTGTAAGAAATTGTCCGAAACATAAACTCGTAAAGAAGCTGGAAATACTTCGCCCACACGAAAACACAAGCGCGAAAACGGTCTATAGATACATGGATACCCGGAACATCCGAATGAGTTCGCATTTGTGTTTATTTGAGACCGCCTCGTTTGTTGACACAAAATTAAAATTCGCGGCCAAATCGCAAGAAAATCTACGTCAAATGTCATCGGAAAGGTAGCCAAACAGGAAACACTGAGTAATTTTCAAACCTACACGTCGTCTTCATCGAAATTAGCATCGAAGAACTGTTCCTGAGTCGAAGTGTCACCATTCCTTTTCTTATCTAAGACTTCCAAATTGATTCCGTTGTCAGGATCACGTAACACATCGCCGAGATCTTCATTGGTGATTTCCTCGTTGGCATCTTTGGATTTTCTTCGACGGAAATCCAATCTGGGACTGTCCGGAGGTGTCCCGATAGTTTGTGGAGGTATCCTGGGCGATATCGCGACTGTACCATGACCGCAAGGTTTCACGCTGTGGGATTGCCCACAGTCCGGACTCCTTTTAGCGAAAAAGGAGAACATCGGTTCGATGGTGCTCGCGGCGGATTCTTCCGGATTGGGTGTTTGTGATCTCTTTTGCTCACTCTCCAGCTTATGATTTGTTTCGTTCGTTTTGTGTTCGTTATCGATGACCGGGTTATCACTGGTCAGTGGCTGGAATGCAATATCCTTTGGCCCGTTTTCGGGCGCGACGTGAGCGCCACTTGCCGGTTTATTTTCGCATTTTTGTCCGGATTTATTTTTACACATGTCTTTGGTGACTCGCGGCACAGGTATCGGCGTGCACTGGTCCACTTTTAGTTCACGTTCCTTAGACTTCTTATCTTTGTTCTCCCTCGCGGAAGGAGAATCCCCATCCTTTTTCGATTTCTTGAAGAAGCTGAACATTCTCCGCCTTTTTTCTATTTTTCCTCGGGCGAAAAAATCACAATGAACGCACGTGCAAAGGTCACTCGATCACTAGATTTTAATCGGCGCACTCGACGGCATTATTCCTTCGGATCGGTAACGCTGGAATATTAAGAGGTGTGTGAAAAGAGAAAACTACTGAAATATCCGTTTTGGACCACGCATGGAGTTAAAAATGAAGTTCCTTGGACAGTCGTTTCGACCAAACTAACACAGTCAGTCCGAAAGTTCCTCGCGTTTATATTTAGCGGTTGGAAAAACGAAATGCGTGAGTTATGTAGACGTAAAAAGCCCCTTTCTTATACATATATTCTTATTGTTTAAGCCGTTTTGTGCAAAAAATAACTAGCGCTTTTCTAAAAATAGGGAATCGTTACCGGCAGGCTAACCTCGGTAGTGCCAAGATGTAATAATTTTGCGAAAGTTATCGTAATAATATTTTGCGAAACATGCACCGGAATGACCTAAAGTCTAAACATTTGGATATATCGCTTTTGGAAGCTACTTCTGGAAAGTGTACGCTATCACGTTATAAATTTTGATTTATTCAGATTATGAGCATAATGATCTTTAAGAATGATTTCAACGTTGGAGATTATCCAAAAGACAACAAAGAAATAGAATGGTAATGATTTGTTGTTTTTGGCAAGTAAAGGCCGCGGTAATGATCAATTACTACTGAGTAGTTTCTATTGATCCAATTTTGTCTTCCAATTAGGGAAATAAATTAGAAATTATCCTATCAAAAATTCAACTTCATCGCTCCTTCAGATTTTAGATATTCCAAATACCTATTTCGCGAAGTACCTTCCATGCAAAGAACAAGAAGGAACAACATTTTCGGTGAGAATGGCAATATAGTGTAGTTATCAAAATACCTATTTTGGTTTTGCCCAAATTAGTCTGGCATGAGTAAAAAGAAACTTTAGAAGATTTTAGAAAATATAGCTTTCCACTTTCCCTTAATGATAATTACTACATATTTTTCAGCTGTTTTGTGCCGCGAATGTGCTAAAATGGTTAACGCAGTGCCACTTATCCGTGATCAGATAACAATAATGTAAATACTCTTATAAAAATCTGATTAAATTAAGGAATTATGGTGTAGATTTTCCTTGACGTCCTCGACACTTAATGTAGAGTTTAAAAAATATCTTTCATTGCTTACTTGTCCATTAAGGAGTGTGTTGATTTTTACCTTATCTATGCACTTAATTCACTTTATTGATGGCGATAAAATGAGATAAATCTGAAACCAATTTAATTCCAAATCATCACAAATCGCGTCATCCGTTATGTTCTTTATTAACTCTTTTATTATCATAACTGATCTCATTTTAATTTCTGTTGGATATTACTATTTGCATTTTAGGATGGTAGTTGTGATTCTTACTTATTCCAATTTAAAAATATCATATACCTACACATACATAGGTGAGTAATAGATGAGTCGTTGAGAGCAAATTTTGACGCAGTCACTGTTTTTATTAAAGCCTTTTGCGTAAGTTTACGCGATTTCGGTGCCAATTTATTGGCTGTTTAATTTAGAAAAGCTATTAGTTTACACGAATCCGATCGTATGTATTTCAAGTGAAGAGAATATATTGAAAATCGAGTTTAAAAATAGATTTCTTTCGTTCGCCCACGATCCAAAAATAGATTTCGAATAATAACAGGTATTTTTGGAATTGTTAGTTTTTCAAATTCGTTTAAGAATTCTAAAAAGAAAAAGGAACAATTTGTAAGGTTAGAGATTCTATGTTACGTTGGCGATCTGTGATAGACCTTCAAGCATGTTTGGCTTTGTAGGGATTGCAAGGGTTGTGGTCCGTATAGTGGACTTCACACATCACTAAGAATTTTGGGTAAGTCTGACTGGTTTCGTTGCCCTTTCAATTAATCATGGATTAATTGTGCTGTGAGGTCTCAAACAACCAATTTTACTGTCAATATTTTTATTGACTTATAAAATACTTCCAATATCCCAAAAGAATTTTTCTAAACTGATACTACATCGGTAATTATCGGTATTATCGTTACTGTTATTATAATTTTTCATAACGGTAAAACTGATAGCCTGGGACCAGTTTGAGCATATTTGAAATAATGGGACCAATCGATCTGGAAGATGCTAATTAATATTACATCAGAATCCTCATCATCTTCTCAAACCTAGCCTAGTCATAGTGAAGATTGAAATAACTCCTTATCCAGACCTGACCAGACGTAAAGTACGTTTTAGTTTTATATCTTTTTTCAATGATGATCCCTTAACCTTCTAGAGATCCTATTTGAGACTTGCTGCATTCTTCCAGGTAATTGTTGTATAAATCGAATCACTTTCACAGATTGAGCCTGTTCCGTCGATTTTTTCATTTGGCTGGAGTATTAGAATGCAATTTAAATAACTTTCTTTAACTGAAATTCCCTCTAAGTAGAACAATTTGGAGTGACAGATAAAAGTTGGTCTTCTAGAGGTTGAACAGTAGAACTCCTTAGGATAATTGAAAGAAATGAATTCCGTTTAATTTATAGACAGTGAGGAGCTGTGACAACCATCAGTACTGGCTAAATTTCATGTGACAGTTGCAATAACTGTATCGGTAAACTCTTTATCATGCAATTATTTAATTAGGTCCGATGATCCTAAGATGCTACCCTCGTTACCAGCGAAACACGTGTTACCGGATTTGCTGAAGACTTTACCAATGTGATTTAGTGTGAGTAATAAACTGTATGAGTAACATCGAATCAGGTAGTTATCATTTTAATGGGGGCATGTGCTCCCTTAGAAACGAAATCAGCATTGGCGATAAAATACGGTTGATAAAGCGTCTTCGCTGGCGAAACACGTGTCTCGATTAAATTAATAACTATGCAGTGCAGAGTTACCTATAAAATTTAGTGTTAAGTACCCACTAATTAATAATTGAATTGGATCGACCCTCTGGTATAAAGAAGTCTTGTTGTATACGAAATATGGCTTGTTATTTTCATTTTAGAACTATTGAAGGAAGGTAAGCTCCAAAAAAGGCACTTACACGAAACTATTCTTACTCCTGTCATGGAAATTGATGAGCTATTTAGTAGATAGAGTCATCCCAAAATTTATAGAGATATTGATATACATCAGAGGACACAGGTGGAAGAAGTAATGAATCTGCAGAGAGGACATGTTCGCCTGAATAAACATTTTTACACTTGTAGAATAGTGAAAGATGCTATCTGCAGAGTATGCTACGAAGAGAAAGAAATATGCCAACACGTCCCTTTTGAGCAGTCTTGCCTATTTAAAAATTTAACACACAAAATTGTTATCAACCTGTGCCTGATAAATTTAAAAGAAATGTGGTGGGTTAACGTAATGACGACTAGTTTTCATACTCCTATGGAGTTAAGTATGAGCTGATTTGATTCTGAAGATCTAGTACCTAGTAAATTCGAGTAAATTTTGCGTACAAGAAAGAAATGCGTATATAAGCAGGTAAAAATTGCAGGGAACATCACTTGTGAATGCCTGAAACTCAACAAATTCAATGGTCGAAAGTATGTGAAAATGTACGGTCAGCACAGCAGCAAATTTTATCCAATATATTAAATTGATTAAGTAAACTAGTCTGCGAGGCACAATGAATCATTAGCATTTTAATGTGCTGGATTCAGAATCACACTCTTGTGAGTGTCCATTATACCAAAATTGACTACAAATTGTCTTCAAAATGGTTCTAACAGTTAGCACACCAATTTGGATATATCCAAATATGTACGTGTATTTTGACAATGAACAATAACCCATAATACCAGATGGAGGTTCAATGAAAGGACCAAGAAGGAAAATCTATCTTACGTAAAGTTTGGCCAGCACAGAACACGCAATTTCTAAATTGACATTCCTTCGCGACGATAGCTTGTTTGTGGAAACATTTATTTGAAGAGGTATCAGTCGATGTGATGAAGATAAGAATTATTAAAAGTGGAAATCAATAATCATCTACTTTCGACCTTACCATGTGTTTATATTAATTCAAAGAAACAAGTATAAGTGATCATTGCAGTTTGAATCGTTGCTTCCCTCGTTTGCTATAAATTCTAAATAAATAAATATTTTGAGCACTGCGTTTGCCGTCACTAGTGAAGTGCAAAGAAAGATCACATCAAGTTCTACAAGAGAAAG
Organism: Chrysina gloriosa; assembly: GCA_038088585.1. Taxonomy (NCBI): domain Eukaryota; kingdom Metazoa; phylum Arthropoda; class Insecta; order Coleoptera; family Scarabaeidae; genus Chrysina; species Chrysina gloriosa. The sequence continues at coordinate 17,938,918 of CM076093.1, read as the reverse complement.
AACCATTTCATTCGAGGTCGATAGTGGACTTCAAAGTCTTTATTTTTGCTAAGTAACAAATGCAGGGACTATAGTTTGACTATAGTTTGGACGAATGCATATTTACATCCATATATAGACTTTTATCCTCAGTTGATTGGTGTCATAGATAGTGCAACATCGATGTGAACACACATAATCTGTGAAGAAAGAAGTTTTGATTAGAAAACTGCATACGCAAAGAAAGTGTCCTTTGTGATCTTTATCACTGAGGATGACAATTTAGTTATCGAAATACATATTAGAAAATTTCCAAGTGGAAGTGGTATGAGTCGATTGCATTGGGCATCGCTTTAAAGGTCATCTTACAAACAACATTGAAACATAATTCACTATTTTTGCCTTTTTTATATCTTTCCACAATATCGCAGAGAAAACTATGAGAGATATACAACCTATGAAACTTGAGCTCGATTATTACTAATATTCCCACAAAATTATTGCAAACTTGCACTTTGTAGGAATTGTAAGAAAATATCTTTGCTTCTATTTTATTAAGCGATTTTTACTTGAGCTTGGACTGCTGTTTCCGGTCAGCTAAATTTGAAAATCATTCAAGCGCGTCACTGAATTTAACGATATTTTATCATGTTTTTCGGTTTGACGTAAATGCACTAATAATAGACTTAATCCGATACGTGCACATCATTTTTAGGAAACTGAAATTATTGCAAACGCAGATTTCATATCTTAATAAATCGACTTTTCGAAAATCGATCCTCGTACATATACCACACCAATTAATTTTCCACCGTGTAAAAGGAATCTTTCCTCTCCGAAGGAAATTAATGATAAACAATCACCAACACCGGCAAACACACAGTAAGAAACTGATTTTTTATCGATTTATTTCTTGTGTACACAACACCGCTGAAAAATCGCTGCAACTAACCGCTCATTCTTTCAGCACAACACGTTATACCAACTGTAAATAGATCCAAGCACACACTAATTGCGATGCTTTGAGGTGTGTCACGTCTCGCAGGATTTAAATTTAATATTTCAATTGGGGCACTTGATACGGCTCCCGGTTCTTTGTTTAGTGCTACCGACCGTTCCGAAAACAACGCGATTGACGACCGCACGGTGGTTGTGCCCGAATGTACAGCAAATTTTCTTCTTCTTGCTTGCTTCATTGAGAAAAATCCCCATATTACTAATTTCAGATTTGGGTGTGGTGGGAGGTGGCTTGAAATAGACGAAATGAAGACGCATTCGGATATTTAAAATGCTCTTCAGGTTATTATTTTAAAGTGCATCCTTTGCTAAAATTAAATCCCATATTTTCTAGGTCGTCTAAACTAGACTAGAAATTTCGACTCTTAGATTACGAAAGATACGTTCCAGAAATGTTTGATTTTTATAAGAAACCGTAGCGAAAGAGAATTATTTTGTCAAACACAAGGAGCGAGTTGCTGTTGGATAAAATATTTTTTAAACACTGCCAAATTGTAAATCTACCGATATTACAAACTTTACTCTTACCTCTACGAAGTTTTTTGCTCGTAAATTCAACCAGTCATCAAACCAAATGATCTAAAATTATCGCCTCTTTAAAATTTTAAGATTAATCGATATCCTTCCACATAGAAATTGCTAAAATCAACCCACTCCCTCCCCGCAAAATGAAAAGAGAAGATTTGACCGATGCCTACAAAAATTAATTTCGGAAATGGAATCAAATTTTCTTCTACAAAACGTCAAAATCGAGTAAGACACATCTTCGTTGTTATAGACTTTAAAATCGTCCAAAATCCTCCAAATGAGAACTGCAAATCTGATCAGCTCTTCCTAAAGTTTCGAAAATTTAATTACTCTTCGAAACGCAAAGACTGAAAAATCCAACCACGGTAGTCGCTAAGAGATCTACTAAATAATAGAAAAGGAACATCTAAACAGCTGTCCAAATATCGAATATTTGCTTATAATTAAAAAAAAACCCAACACGGAAAGTGTTAAAGTCTAATTCATCTTTTTTTTTTTTATAAAATAGTCAAAATGTCCAGCAGTCCAAATACCACATTTTCTCTAAATTTAAACTTAATCCATATGCAAACCCCAAAATGCGAGGAGTTAAAGTTTAACCTTCCCATTTTATAAAAATTAAAAAATTTGTTTTAATTGAAACTTCCAGCATAAAGATCTCAAAGTTTCATTGACTTTCCTTAAAATTTAAAAGATTTTTTAAAATAATACTTTATTATCAAAATTTGCAATATATATGTGTAATAATAATATATATATAATTCTGTAAGTTAATTTTTTGGCTTAAGAGCTCTGATGCTCCTAATGGCGTGTGGAGGCACTTCTCCAATGAGGGTTTCTCTTTGGTTGCTACATGCTTCCTTACGAACCGTGTGCTTCGCCCGACAAAAGTAGGAAAAACAAACCAAATGTGAACTGAAGGCCCCGGAAGGTGTTATAAAAGCAGAAACACAGTATTCAAGAAGTATATGGATGTGAGAGTTGATTCAAGTTTTATCAACCTCATTTGGTTGATTTTAACGAAATCCGGTAATTTTCCCAGTGGTCAAACTCCAAAGCATGAATCCTTGGGGAGAAAAAACGACAGGTTTCCATGTAGCTATTCGTTGGATTAAATCAGGGTGAAAGCTCCAACTTTTTGGCAACCTCAAGTAGTCAAGACGATAATTATATTCGCATACTTTCCCACAAATGACCGAGAAAGACGTAACAAAAGTTTTTGACCAAATTTATAGTGGCTTGCGACGCCCAAGCCAGCGGAAATGCAAAGCCAACGTCTATCCACTATGAAGGGCGAGATTTGCACACGGTAGAGGTTATTGAATTCGTACGCGAACACGCGGAAAAAAGATAGGGAAATAGTTGTTAAGCGAAGGCGTACTCAAAGCATATGAAAGGTAGTGTTTTCAATAATTTTTGGAATAAAAATTTAAAGTACAGTGTTTTCAAAAGTTCTAAAATGAATTTATGGACGCTTTAAAAGAAAAGGAAATATGCCAAATGATAATTTAGATTGTAATATAGTCTTGTCGACAAGCCAATGTCTTCTGAATCGTCTATGCTACTGAAGATTCATCAATGGTTGTAATCGGTCGTTTGGATGATTTCCATTCTGTTGTGATGTTTGTTTCTTGCCTTAATAACACCCATAACGTGTGTTACATTTAGTGATCAAACGAAGTAATTTTGGGTGACTTTTCTGGATTATTGAAATGTTCGATTTGCATCTCCAGAGACAGTGGCCTACGAACCAAAATAGTGAACGGGACAGAAGATGACATCACAAATCTGCACATTTTGCTACCTGGGGGTAACTATGACCGAAAAAGGAAAGGAGGAAAAAGAAGAAATAGATACGAGGATAACGAAGGGAAATAAATGTGTAGGGTCTTTAATAAGAGTACTCAGATCAAAGAATGCTAGTAATTTCCTTAAAATGAATGTGAGGTGTCCTGTTGTTTTTTTCTTTTACGCAGACCAAACAGTCTAAGGAAAATCACACTTTTGTATGTTGAGGGATCAGCTTTTTCACAGTTACAACAAGATAGTGAAAATTTCACTTTGTCTTGCTCCCACACTTGCGCTTGGCATCGAAGTAATTCTTTAAAACTTATTTCTTTTTGTGGGGTTCATCAAAAATCCTTACCGGTGTAGCGACCGGACGTTGCCTCTTGAAAAAGCATAATGGAAATGGTAAGCTAGCCGTGGTATAGGAGACATGAACTACAACTACCAGTATACATATTATCTGCTTTTGAGGAACGGAAGAGACTCAGGCAGAAGGATTTCGGCCTATGGGAGTACCCAGGCTTCCCTTGCCCAAGATAGAGGCTTCTGTGGTTGACACAGTAGTTGCTTGAATGGAAGTGAGACTGTTATTGGTGAGCATAATGATCAAGTACCTGGTCTATTGCCAACCTCAAAGGGTGAGTAAATGAATGAAAATCATTAAAGATCCGCGGTAGGTGCTTCCTCTACCGAGTACGTTGGATGGGCTGAAGATACGCATTACAGCAGTGACTAATTCCATGACAGTAACCATGCTACCGATGTTATGGGATCAGCCCGACTATTAACTTGATGTATTTTGTATTATTCTTCTTAAAGTTGAAATCATCCGACGTTGAGAGGCATAAGGAGTTACGAGAACAAGAATAATAAGAAAGACTTGAGATACATCATGTGTTTCGACTTTTAAATTATAATATTATGAAACGCGATACGCCAAATTATTTTTTGAACGGCTATTTATTGATATCACATCAGTTGTATTTCTTTTTCGACGTTGTTCATTTTCCTTGGCAACATATAACGGCGATTTGGCATGAAAATTTTACGATTCCGGTCGCCGAACGTCAAACTGTTTTTATTACTTAATTACGAATTATTCTGCAAATCGCAATAAAAATGTGTATGTAACATTTTAATTTATTCGAACCTATTTTATCTCAGACTAAATCCTTCATTGTTGTAGAAACCATTCTTAATTTGTAGTCCCCAACGCCGAATGTGAAACGTAAAAGCTATATGTATCTGTTCATTGAGGAAAAAATTATATTTATATGACTACAAGAAAAAAATTTGAAAGGTTCTTACTGATGAAAATGTTCAATTGTATGAAATGTAAACGCTTTATACATTGCGGTAAATTATACTATGGAATTGGTCTTAAAGTTATGCATTTCAAGTGCTTATATCGCTAAATAAGTTGCCTATATGCAATCTTGGATCAATTTTAGGCTAAACTGGAGTGAATTTTGATTTTGGAGATGAATTACTTTCGATAACAGCATCTACGATTTTCGCATTTGTACAAATTTGGTTTTCAAGTATAGTACATATTTTTTCATTGTTTCTAAATTATTTTATTTCCATTTCTTTGCATTCTTTTGCAAAAAAAATATGATTTTCATGTTAAGACGATTTATAGGAATCTGTTCCAAATAAAACTTACTGCTGCTCTGTAATGTCTATGTTTTCTAGAAGTTACATTTTAACGACAACCATTAAAAACTTCTATCAATCTTCTAAATTGCACATAAATATGAAATATTTTGTTATAACTAGAGTTGGCTGGCATGGGATGAATACCTGAGAAAGTGTGTTTTCTCTCGTCTGTTTCGGGAAAACCGGCGAGTTGTGGTCTGAGAAAGTTATGAATCATTGTAACGCATCTCTTAGAATTAACAGTTGCTGCATTCACAGCCTCATCCTCAAGAAAAATGGGCAGATGATTTAATTTGCCGAAATTGCGCACTATATTGTAACTTTTTGGGAATGAAAAGGCGCTAGATGAAGTAGACGAGGGTTTTCCTCCACCCAATATCTAAAGTTTTATTTATTAATAAAACCAGAGAGGTGGAAGTGGTCTAATCACTCATCCACAAGTTGGTTATCTAGCCGTCATTTTCTTCAAGCATCCAGAGCATATTCTCACAAAATTGGATTCGTTGTTGATATTCACTTAGATTAAGAGATTGCACCATCCGATTCTTGTAAGGGTGAAAATAAAGATCACTTGTTGGAAGGAGTGCAGCATGACGTTTGACCGATCGGCGTGGACTTGTAGCATCACCTGTTTAACAGCTGCGATATCTTCAGGGGTTCGAACCACTTACTTTCTTAGACGTCGATACAGTTTGCTCAAGATTGTTTATCCACATTCGAATTACCTTATGCAACGGAATAGGCTAATTGCGTCGCGTTTGCACCATTTTGATAGTACACTTTAACTGCGTAGCCACGCTGTTCACCTGTCAAATAAAGATCCATTGCAACTGAAATGGAAGACTACCCACCAGCTCCCTATCACCTCCTAACCCCATCTCAAGTCTTTCTATTTGACTGACGAACCCTGTATTGCCTAATCTGTAGTGTTAACTGTTATGGAAGTTAAATTTAATTTAATTAATTTATTGTTATTATTATTAATTTTTTAAACGTTTTATCAAGTGGCGACAGTAAATTCAATCCGTTATTATATATACTAGTAGTGTTGAGAGGCAATTTGCAGACCTGTTGTAAAATCGGAGTATCAGATAGCTTTTTATGGTCGATTCTGATAAATTTCGGCGTTTATTACCAAAAGTTTCTCTATATGTAGGAAAAAATTGTTCAATATCAATCGAGGTAAGATTTGCAAATCTTGAATATGGATTAATATCACTCGAGATTTACCCTCAGTGGCTGAGTGGTAAAACTCGCGCTTCACAGTGCGAAGGGCCGGCGTTCGAGACCCGGTAGCGGCAGAGCGTAGCAGTTTAAAATCCTAAAAAGGGATCTGGACCTCTAATAAGCTGCGAAATTAAAGGAAATGCCACTGGGTGGGCCAGGAGCGGTACGGTATATGCGTATACATATACGGCTCGGTGGCTCCGAACCCTTACACCGAAAGGTAGAAAGGATAAAAGATTAAGAAGAAGAAGATCATTCGAGAACACACGAGAAAAACCAAAGAGACGTAATCAGGATTTTTCCGCAAAACCGAACCTATTTTTCAGTTACTTTTTTGTCTGTAGAATAAATTAGTTTATTTAATAAATATTATTGATTGATTCCATAATAAAGAAGTGTTCCGTATACTCTTAGTGCAATCGGAAATAAGGGCATAATGTTGTGCATTTCTTGCAACTTAGAAATTCTTATACTGTTCTCCGCTTTCTTTAATCGCGTTCGCATCTTGTGGGTTTTAAATTTTTATAAGTTTTCCACTTTGTTGAAATTCATCCTATAGTATAAAACTGAATCAAGCCACATTCTCTATCTTGTTACAGAAAATTGTGGTGGTATCAGAATTCCTGGACACAACTTGTGAAATTCCCGCATTCACTTAGGACATCTCACGAAACTTTTCAGTTTCAACAGTTTCGGTTGCAAAATGTACAACATGGTGTAAACATGCAGGAGATTAGGAGAACGTGTTTTCAGTACCCTACCTACTCACCCATCGCTGATATACATACGTACTTGTTTGGGTTCCAGTGTAAATTTTTTGATTATGTAACTTTCGTAATTCTAGGGTACCTCATATACAGTATGAGGTAGTACATAGAAGATCAATTTATTTTTAATATTCGTACTAAAATATAAAGCACGCTATTTTGTTTTGCACCCGCTGTTCCATTCATTGTGAAGCACGCTATTTTATTTTGTAGTTTATATTTTAAGTTTGCTTCTACGTTTTTCTTTTTGCGCGTTTAATAATATAGTAAGTACACATTCTACAGAAGACATTGGTAGGTTTGCAAAATGCGAAATACACAACCCGAATACCCTGTTAAATCTAAAATAGAAAGCGACATACCGACAGAATATATGCTTCGTGGCGCCACCCTAATTATAACAGATTTCTATAAATAATAACAAATCGCCTGAATTTCATACTACAACAATAATTCTGGAAATTTTTCGAGGTATAAGAACAATTACTTCTATCTTTAAATGATTATAAAATGTAGCTTCATAAATATTTATCCCTTCCCTATTTTTTACAAATATGTAATTCCAAAATTTTTCATTATTGTTTTTTCTCGCGCTCCCAAGACAATCGCTTTTACATTTAGCGTGATACTCATTTCCTCTGACCCCAGTTTTCTATAAAAGGCGAAAAAATGTGCGATTTCTCACCATAATTATAGACCTGAATTATTTTTAGACATCGCTTAGAAACGCCGCCGTCGTTGCACATTTTAGAGACGTATAAACGTTAACGATACTATAATTCGTTCGAGTTCGAGCAACCGACAGTCCCGACATTGTTAGTATTTTTAAATTAACCTGTCGATGTATTGTCCTCGCTGAAGGCTGAATATTTTCAGCGCAAGCTCTACAAAGTGAGCCGTAACGAACAAAGAGAACGTGAGATTTGTTAGATGTACGCATTTAAAATGAAATTGACAAAGATTGATTGAAACAGAAAGTAATTACTTGTGGCAGATAAGAGTGGAAAATTTTATATTTCTTTTGGAAATGCGTGGATACAGTTTAGAATGTTTAGATAAAACAGTTATCACAGTACTTATTACGAATCACTTTAGTAGCGTTCATTTGAAACGATAGGTTTTTGAGACAAAGAAATCAGAACAGACGGAAGGTCTGGCCGAACTCCTACATCAGTCGATTCTTTCTGAATAGTAGACATACAGTACCGGATTAAGCCCTTAACGGGCGCTATACTTTGTTTCAGAAATAGAGAGACGAATCTCCGAACGAACCCCAAGCCCAAATTACATATTATAAAATCTGGAATAAAATTTAAGGGGCAAATTAAAGCGAAACTTCGAAATAGGCAGAGAAAACAGAAAAATATAACCACAAAATAACACCACAATATTAATAATAGTGGTAATAAGCAAATGTCAATACATTTGACGGAATTACGTACATGATACGATTATAAGAGGATTGGTGCAGTGTAATTTGGTGCTGCTTTCGACCAATTAGAATTTACTATAAGTGGTGTGTTCAGAAATTTGTCTCTATTTCTGAAACAAGGTATAGACAAAATTTAAATTGCGGCTCTTTGTAAAGTGCTTTAAAGGAAGCTTAAAAACTGTCACTTAATTTTTTTATTAATAATAGAAGGTTCAAACACGGAACTGTACTATATATAGCAGGGTCCCTCCTTCCCAAGCATTCCGACAAGTAATGATACATGGTATAATTTGATGATTCCTACAAACGATCTGGTCTTCATCTATGAATTTTTCACAAGATGATACAGAACTATTGCTTGCGTGTATGAAGTATGTATGTATATACTTTTTATTGAATTAATTTGTATCTTGATATGACCCCTTTCCAATTTACCGCCCTTTGGAATGTACGCAATGTCGCTAGGGCGATTCTTGTAATATTCTTTGTAATAATCCTGGAAATCTTCTTCCGTTAGACTGTTTAAAACATATGTTGTGACTCTTTGACTGTTTCATGACGTATAGCTTTCACTTGCTGCTATATCTTCAGGAATAAAAGGAAGCCACACAGAGCCAGATCTGTATTCTAAGGTGGGCATGGAAGCATTATAATCTATTTCGGAGCCAAAACTTTGAAATGAACAATGAAGTGTGACTAAGAGGTGTTGCCGTAGTATCAAATTGAAGAGGTGTCAAAGTCGCCGTGATCGCACATGTAAAGCCCTTTTTCGCAAACTATCAAGGACCTCACGATTCAAGTTTTGACTTACAGTCTGGACCCCGCAGAACAAATTCTTTACGAAAAATTCCACGGCGATTAAAAAAGAAAACGATAGACAGGAATTTAACTTCCGATTTGCTCAAACGAGTTTCTTCGGCCGAGGTGATGGTGGTATGTACGATTTTGCGCTTTGCTTTTCTATTTTGGGATTGTATTCAAATCAACATTTTTCGGCTAATGCAAAGATGATTGATTCTTTTCTTGATCAACAGACATGTTTTTAGGTATCATTTCTTCACCAATTTTTTCCATACGTTGTAAAAATGTGATCAAAAAATATGGTGAATAATTTAATTACAAACAAAGTAATAAGTTTACATCAAATTAGAATTAATTTCCTTCAAAGTACTCTCTTCGGCTAGCGATGCACTTATTCCAACATTGATTCCATGATTCAAAGCATTTCTTTCGCAAGGGCCTTTAGCTGGTCCATCGTCACCCTCTCAATATCGGGAATGGTGTCAAAACATTTTCCTTTTAATACGGTATTTATTTTTGGGAAGAGCCAGAAATCGCTTAATGCTAAATCCTGGGAGTATGTGCACAATGTTCCTATATTTTCTTCGTCCACAAACTCGCGGATTAGAAGGGAGCATGGCGTGTTGCCGTGATGAAGGGAAAACCATTGGAGTATTTTTGTGGATGCGTGGATGTGTGGATGTTCAGTTCTTCGGAAAGTTCCCGAATCGCCTCTTTAAACGAACCATTGTTGCTACTTTTTGCACGTTTTCGAGGTCGAAGAACGTCCCGATCGTTGCTCGTCGTCAACTCATTTCCGCTTTTAAAGCGCCCATACCACTTGTAAACAGTCTTTTCAGCACATTTTCGCCATATATTGATTTTAACATTCCATGGGCTTTTTTGGCACTCTGCTGCAACTTAAAACGAAACTTAATGTGAACGCGTTGTTCGAAATCCATGATGCCCAACACACACGGTAAAAACAACCTCACTTTTCCGGTAGTGAAAGCCGACTGACAAGTAACAACTTGATGTTTGTACATATGAGATTATCCAAGTACGAATTCTCCCATTATGTACTTCTATGCGCATTTCTTGGTGCTATTTGCTTTTACAGAAGTGGAAAACCAAGTTACCACAGACTCCTGCAGTACCTGCTGAGAATTGTAATTAGAAAGCTACACTCACCATCCGTATACGCGTTTCATGGTTATACCGATCTTCAGTACGGCCTTGTGAGATGTCACTTTCGTCTCTATACCAGCACTAAAGTGCTGCAGCTCTACCGTGAAACGCGTATACGGATGGTAAGTGTAGCATTCTAATTGCAATTTTCTGCAGCTACTGTGGTTTTCGTTGACCACTTCTGTAGAAGCAAATATCTGAAAAAATGCATATATAAGTATTCTCAATTGGATAATTTCATATGTACAAACATCAAACGCTTTTGCATATATAGTACTGGTTTAGAAACAAAAGCTGCATTTCACAAAGCCGTACTGAAGATCGGTATAACCGTAAATGCAATGATGGATGGTGATTTTGGCTATCTAATTGCAAGTCACAACTTGTTCTAACTGGCACTGATTGTCTCAACGAATCGGGCTATCGGATTTATTATTTCATATAAATATAGCGTCAGCAGTTACTGCTATAAAAATTCATTCACCGTATTTTTGGATCACACCTCGTACCTTTAGTGATAATCGTCTTTCCTTAACATAGAATTCACTTTTGAGGCGCTTTCATCCTTTTCTCTACGTCTGTCTAATGGTATCTATAGATCACTTCCAGTACCGAATATTACATGTTTGCACATGCACCTCTCCATATCATAGCGAGGATGATTTGGCCACAACTCACCCACGCTGGTAGGCGTGTTGGTGAGTGGTTAGTATATATAAAGAAGAGCAGAGTGAGGAGATAAGTAGGAGTAAGATTAGTGGACAAGACATCTCCCATTTGTAGAGGGTGGGAAGATATCAAGACTCACTTATGTAGGGTCGTATCCGTGAAGTGCATTTATCCTCTATATATCTACAGATATACAGATGTAGAAAAAACCTTGGGATAATGTCGTAGTTGACGAAGAAACAACGTTTCACTGTGCATGTTGCTAGCCTCTGCAGGAACAATCAGAAGATTTGGAATAGTCATTGGGAAACGATGGTCGCGAAAGTTTAAATTTTATTATCTACAGATCTCAGTAAGTGACGTTTTAAATCATATCTAATCTATAGATAATTCTCGTCCTAATCCTTTTGACTTATATATATTGCTATATCGCTTTCGCTGTTGTTTTCAAAACTGTAGTCTACAATGAATGCCAATTTATTTTTGCGGTGGTCCTGAAGATTTTTCCTGGTATGATAATAACAAACAGAATAGCATTTAGCAACTGCAGTAGGAAAATAGAAATAGATTCGATTATTTAAAACTCGTAAAATATTTACTATTGCGGAACAGGTGCTAGTTGCGTGGGAGCTGTAACGGGCACATCAGGGTAAATACACTCGAAACGTTCCAGATAAATTTCGGCTCAAAATACACCATGCATATGGTACCAACTTGTAACTTCTAAAAATTGCTTTATTCCCGACACGATCAAGAATTAGGATTACGAAGATATCAAAATTTTATCGCCCATAATACAGATATCCGAATAGATGAAGGCCGTTTAATAATTCCTATTAGTAATACATCGATGCTCGTGCCCAAATTATTTAAATCTGTTATTAACACCAGTTCAAAGTAATATTTGTAAATTCTTCGGAATATTGATCTGTTATATTTGAATGGATTAAATTGAAAAGCAAAAGATCAAAGATAATTTCGCGCCGCCTAATATTAATTTTGTTACAGCACGTGGACGATGTTTGAATGATTTTAAATATAACAGTTAGTTTTAGAAAGCGTATTCTGTACGAAAATAGATCTTACTTAGCTTGTAACGTAGTAAGTGTACACTCAAATTGTGCAATTTAAATTTCTTCTTTGCAAATGCCAGAAAATCGAAGGGCTATAAGAAGAATGGATGGTAAAACTAGAAGCCCAAAATTCAGAAATAGCACACAAATAGAGATTGACTTGAAATAGAAGTACTCGCGTAGAAAACAGCGATTGAGGTAAATATGTAGAATAAAAGAAATAAATTCAAATTAACACATTCATATTGAAAACGGCATGGACTTAAGACTGCTACTATTGAACGAAGCGAAATGTGACTGTCCATGTTAGGTAAGGTCACGTTCAAATTGAAAAAGGGAAATCACATGCCCAGTTACATAAGGGCACTTTTCTGACTTGATTTTCATTAGATTCTCCAGAAACTTGGCAATTCATTTATTAGATTCTCCTGACTCCCAACGTGTATGCAAATTCAGATTGATATTTTTGTTTCATGCAAGTCTTAACGGTTTATAATACTTATTAGATCCATAGGTTGAATTAAGATGGACTTTGTAGTTGAAACGATTTCGTTCATGAAAATATCAGTTCCCACATTATAATTGACGATTTGACAACTACAAATTGTAATTTAATAGATGTCCACGATTTCGTTTTATTATGGCCTTTTATTACACGAAAAAGGCACAGAACAAACCATATGATAATGGGCCAGACAGAATATGTTATCTTAATTGTATAATTCTTCTCTGTGCAGTTCTTAGTTGATATGTTCGATGGTTGTCTTGCAAAACAGCTCGTAATCACTAACGTGTTGTGATCTTAAAGAATTTTTGATGACGAAATCATAGAAATCTTGAAAGTGATAGAAATTAGCCAGACAAAAGATCGACAAGAAATGATTAGAATTTTTGATTGTGGTAGGAATTATAGAATTGGTTAAATTAAAAATAGATTCCCTGTAAGTAGTTTCGCTTATAATTAATCAGGCAGGTTCAAAACTCGATGGAAACATCTTAAAAATTTCGAAAGTAGTGGATATTAGTTACAAAATTTCACTCGTGTCTTTGACACCATCGATCATACTATTTTCTATTGACAAAGTTGAACTTCTCTGGCTTCAGTCAATCACTGTTGGTATTCATGCATTCGTATGTGCGTGATAGAAGTAACTATATGTACTATAATTGTCTTGAGGACTTTTACTACTATTTTCGGTGTGTCCCAAGGGTTTACTCTCGAACTTGTACTATTCAACATCTTTCTAAATGGCTTCATTACTACCATTAATTGCTCTGTTTTGACCTATGCGAATGATTTAGAAATATATCGCATAGTCAATGATGCCCAAAGGACAGACCTTCATGCGAGTTTGAGTATCATAAATGGTTGGTGTTTGGGGAACAGGTCGAGACTGACGTAAGGTAAATCCTGCTTCGTGACAACGTTCTTCTTCATAGTAAAACCTATGTTGAGGATTTGGGAATTATTTTTGATCTTGAGACTTAGCTTCCCGGATAACATCTGTTTTGTCACTGCTTCTACTTTTCTAGTTGTAGATTTCATTATTCGCACCTACGAGGATTTTAATATGTAACATCGTATTTTTAAGTCCATCTTCTTTGCTCAGGTGGTCGGCAGGTGGAGTACGGTGCTGTGGTATGGCATTCCATTTATGACAAGTACGACAATGCAATTGAGCGCGTTGAGTTCAAATTTTTTAAATAGCTTTCTCCTAGAATCGACCGTAACTTTAATTATGTCATGTTTTTGCACAGAAATAGATTTCAGTCACTGGCTGAAAGGAGGCGGACAATTAGTGCAATACGTATTTATGAAAAATATTGTTTTGTGTAAACTTGACTCGTCTGGAGGCCAATTTTCGAGTACCACGTATTTTCTAGAGAATACTTGTGTCTGAAAGTACCGTTGGTACACTCAGCAAGGAATTTGAACATTGTGTTCGAGGGTGTGTTTCTTTGAGATACGTATAGTTACGTAGTGCTACATAGCAGACTTTGTGTAATGATATATATCTCCTTTGTTTTTTAATTTTACCCCTCTTCATGTATTGAGATCATGCAGAAAGCGAATAGATCTATGGATAGAAGAAATAGTAAGACTCAAGATGGAAGTAAACACTAACAAAACTAAAGTCATGATAATAAACAAAAAAACAAGAATAGAACAATCAAAGGGAAATAAATTGTAAGCAGCAAAAGTTGGAAATAATAAATGTGTTCGAATATCTGAGAAGTGTCTTAACGAATGACGGAAAAAATAGATGTGCAAAATGCGAAAAGGAGGCAATAAACATTAGATAAACATCACGCATTTAATCCATCCTCAGCAAACATGAGGTAAATGGGAAAACAAAAAGGAGAGTTTATAAGACGATTGCTTTGTCAACAATATTATATGCATGTAAATCTTGGGTACGCCTGAAACGACATCAGTTGAAAGTGTAAAGCTGTGGGAACCAAATGTCTTAAAAAGATAACAGGTAAATCGTAATATGAAGGAAAAAATGACAGACGTGCGAAAACAAATGAATTAAGAATCAACAATAGAAAAATTGAAATAGGCAACTGACTTGTTATGGCTATATATTAAGAATATATAAAGACAGAATGGCAATAAATGTGTTAGATACCGGGAAAACAGAGAAAACCAGAAGAGGCAGATTGAGGAAGTCATGGCTGAACCGAATAAAAGATTTACGCAGGATCGAAGAAGATGGAGGAAATGGGTGCAGGAAATGGGGAACTTGGAACTCTATCCGCCGTTCTAACGGGTACAAAGGATTAATAGAAGAAGAAAAAGGAGGTATTAGCAGTTGTAGGAGGTTCGTAGCAGGTGAAGTGGTTGTTATTCAGGATTTTAATTTTGGAAGTTATTTCTTCAAACGAATGTTGTGTAGTTTTTCCAGAAAGTTGAATTTCATGTCACTCCACGCTGTACAAAACAGAGCAAGTTTCGAATTGAAAGAATTAAATGGGCTTTCCATAAGAACTTCATATCATTGTATCACCGCAGTACTTTTACAATTTTTTGTGGGCCACATAAAATATGTCTACAATTTCCCCACACATATGACTATTGCTCGATAAATTTTTGTATTACCCAGTAAACACCGTCAACTTACGAAAATAAAATTTCGTTCCAGAACACTCCAAAATTCCAATCGAAGTTTTTATAAATATTCTACAATTTTCCTCAAATTCCAACAGTTATCTCCTTTCAGGATTTAGTCGATGAAATATACATGTTTTTGTCAATACTTCGGCCGTAAATGTTCATTGCGTCATTTACTATCGCTGCCAAACGCACACGCGAGCTATATAAAACGCATTATTAGGTATCGGACATACAACATATGTATAAATGCTCATAACAATGCCAAAAACTTGCTTCCTACATAAGTGAGGACGCTTACTTGCATTCGTGTCGAAGGTAGATGATCACGCAAGCGAACATGGGCAAGCAATTACTGTATATTTGCTACTTTTCATTTATTTTTAGTCGGCAAAAGTGAAAACGAGGCGAAAAGTTGCATTCGCGTGTCTGTTGTTTAGAAAACGAATTTGGGTTGGTTTCAGATTGTAGTTGCGCCTAAAATTTTATTCAGGTAATTTTGCTTGTAGATGTCAGCTGATTCATTCAAAAGTGTGTTCAAAAAGTATTAGCCGATAATTCACACAAATGGTGACGGAAGAAAGAGGAATTTGGATTGATTAAGGATGAGCTACAATAGGCAAATAAAGTCGAGCTAAGCAGACTTGTAAAAAGAGTAGTAGAAACAGGCGAAGCCAGAAATAGAACTAGGAGTAGGCTCGGGAAAAACGTGCTTGTAAGGAATTTACGAAATTGGGAGAGAAAGTGGCGATGGAAATGAAAACAGCTTTGATCAGGGACTGCAGAATGCAATGAAGTGGATACAAGAATTTAGCAAACACAATCGAAATGGCTCTGAAGGGACCATGAAGATTTTTCTTTTAGAAAAAAGTAGAAGACTAACCTGCAAATATTGTTTTAAGTGGAAATTCCCTAAAGTGGGAATTGTGGACAAATTCTAATCCTCAAAAGTTTACACACTTTGGATGTCCGTTTTTCCAGCTTGAAGGATGCAAAATATGCTCTTTAAGTTGATTGGTGTGCTTTATTAACAGCCCTGTTGAGGAAATGTAGGAATTGAATTAGATATTATACACATGTACATATGTACGTCTTTTGAGCCACCATTATGGATATAAATTGCAAGGATTCAAGAATTTATAAACAGAATCGTGAAATTGCGTCGAAGATGGAGAAAAGCTTATGCACTTTTGGAACAGAAAGCTACGATGGAAATGAAAACCACTTTGACCAGGGATCACAGAAAGCGAAAGTATTGGATACAATAATCCAACAAACTAGAATACCATCGAAAATGCTTTAAAGAGGTTATAACGATTTTTTTTTAGGAAAAAGGAAAATACTAAACAGCAAATATTGTTTTATCTTGTAAATTTCTTATACAAGAAAACGAGGGAATTGTTGGCAAATTCTAATCCCCAAAAGTGTACATATTTGTGATGTCCGTTTTTACAACTTGAAGGATGCGAAATATGCTCTTTAAGCTGATTGGTGTACTTTATTAACAGCCCTGTGGAGGAAGTGGTATGAATTCAATCAGATATTATATTCATGGATGTACATCTTTTGGGCAATCATTGTTGATTCAAGCATTAAAAATAAATTCGTGAAATTGCGTCGGAGATGGAGGGAAGCCTATAAGCCTTTGAAAAGCCGATGGAAATGAAAACCACTTTGAATAGAGACCACAGAAAGGCGAAACCATTGGAAAGAAGAATCCAGCAAGCTAGAACACGATCCAAAATGCTCTGAAGAGGCTATTCGAATTTTTGCTTTAAGAAGAAGGAGAAGACTAAGCTGCAAATATTATTTTATGTGGAAATTTCCTAAACAAGAAACCGAGGCAGTTATGGACAAATTCTAATCATCAAAAGTTCCCACACTTTGGATGTCCGCCTTTCCAACTTGAAGGATGCAAAATACGCTTTTTAAGTTGATTGGTGTGCTTTATTAACAGTCCTGTTGAAGGCAATCATTGTTGATACGAATTTCAAGGATTCAGGCATTAAAAGAAAATCGTGAAATTCGTCGAAGATGGATGAAAGCTTATAAGATAAGATGGTTCGCGCATATCACTACAAGAGGAGACATGGCTAAAAATGGATGTATGAAGTAGGTCATGGGAGGAACAGGGAAGATTCAGATAACCATAAAGGGAAGAGGTAAGGCTAGCTGCTGTACAAGGGAACTTTCATTGGAGCATTTTTAACGTTGGCCAAAGACAGACGGAACAGACTTTCTATGTTAAAGTTTTCAAGAATTACACCCAAGAGTAACTCTTTTTTGAAGTCCTACGGAGAATTGTTTTGGTTTCTGGCACAGATATCTAGCGTGTAGTTTTAGAGCAGATTTTTAATCTTTCCATGAAGCGAATTTAAACTCTAAGTTGTGGATCAAATATGTATTCAATATTTTTACAATTTTTAAACTAATACGTCTTTTCAAAAATCTATAATCGTAAGCATGCGTCGTAAAATTTAACCGAAACAAAATATTTTTGACGAGATTCCAATATTAAGCAGCTCCGAATATTTAAAATTAAAAATAACCGAGCGATTTACGCATTTTTATCGCGTTTCAATGGCGCTATTACCCTTACAAAGAAACTTTTTATGCCTACATAGTATCCTTAACATCTTACAAAGTATGCATACAATCCGATCGATTACTCTATTGTATGTTGCGTGGAGTTTGTGGCAGCAGCCTTGAGAACTAAAACAATGGATTTTAAACTGTCGATTTTTTGGAACATTCCGACCAGCTGCGAATAATGCGATGAAAAATAACGTCCGTTCCGACAATGTTGGCTTGCTTTTATTTTATTTCGGAATCGAAAGCGAAATCGTTAAGATTTATTGGAGTCGTAGCATACGCCGCACGAGCACATCAGGTTAAATTTATATTCCAACCGAAATAATTCCTAGGCGTACCACCTCAGGTTTTCCTTTCTGTAAACGACCCAAGTGGCGATGGCGGTTGTGTTATCGCATACTGTCGGTGATTCTGTACGTTATTCTTGCGCTAACAAACTCCGTACCTTGCCTCCGGCATCAGTATGCGCGAATTTCGCTGGTCTTATTGTACTTACGTGCGACATCAAAGAAATAAATAGACCGTTCCTCCTCGTGACCAACAAGATGGATAGATCTCGACTATTTCGAGACAACGGGTCAACGGACAGATCGCCATTAGGACGTGGTGTGCTAGGATGGCGCGGGAAAGTCCCGAGCGACGATAGAGATCGTTTTTACGACGAAATGCCGATAAATATGTCGATGCCGTTAATAGTGTTGTCGTAATATGTAGAGGAAGTTTATGCTTTCGGAGTACGTAATCGTTGCACGAAATATAATGAGTTTATAGTGAGGAATTTTGTAAAGTTTATCGTTGCGGAGATGTTAGTCAAGACCTTATGAAAGAAGAAGTGGATTATATCTGATAAGCCTCTGTTAATGATATAAATAATTCGATTTATTTACTCTTTAGCAATGAAGTCAGATTTAGAAAGAATTGAAAAATTAGGAAATATGTATTGAGGACGAAAACTAGTACAAGTTACCATCATCAAAACAAGGATGTAGGCAGAATAATGATAATAATTTGAATGATGACGTGATAACACATTGGTCTCTGGTCAAGTAAGTTTATTGTTCGAAACATGGTGGGGGTAGTTTACGATAATCCTAGTTCTGTTGAGATTTTCGAGAACAGGTCTAGAAATCGTGAAAGAGGCTGACAAAGAAGGGGGAGAAACTTTGTAGTTCAAAATGGCGATATAATGAAAAGAATAACCAACGGACACACTGATTTTAGTCTAGAAGATTTCCTGTTTAAGGTAAGGGTAAGGCCGAGACAGTTTACGATAACTCCAGTCATATCGGGCGGTTATGGTTGCGATAAGGGCGAGAAAAATATATTTATAACTACGTTATAGTTTAGAAACAGCCACTGAGAAAGAAGTATGCATAAAATTTTAGTTAACTCTGACGTTCGTACTTTGCCAATCTTAGTTGGATATTCTACAATCCTATTCACGCCTCACATTCCCTTCAGAGGCTATCATTATTTTCATACGTTTTGAAATATGATACTAAAAAAATATTAAGAAACCAACAAAACATTAATGGAAACGCAGACAGAAGGGTTACCATGTAAAGGACAGCAAATAGAACAAGTAACAGCATACAAATACTTGGGAGTGAATATATAGGGGGATGGGAAGATGGATCGGGAGAGAGCAAACAGAATCAAGAAAGCCACAAGAATTTATTAATACCTGAAGAATACGACTTCTGGGAAGAAAGAGATTTTAACTCAAGCGAAACTCCAATTATACAATAAAGTAATAGTGTCAACACTATTACATGGATATTATATGAGAGTGGGGTGATGGCTTCAGAAATGAAACAATTAAGAAAAATAGCAGGAAGGACGCGATTGAATAGGATAAGAAATAAAGACATTAGTCTGCAATTGAACCAAGAATCCATAAGAAGTAGAAAAGACAAGAGAATACTGAACTGAGAAAAAGGACATAAGAAAGCTATATTAACTACTTAAAAACTCTACGAACTGTATTCATCAAACAGGCAAATAAACCGAAATCGATTAAATAAGATAAAATTTTAAAGATGAGTACACGAGAGGCAGGTGTTAGTTCCAGACGGAAGGAGAAGTAACTGACAACAATAGCAAAAGAACGGAGTAAATTCCAAATGTAACAGATGTCAACGATCTATAAGCCCTGCTGGATTATTTCGTATATTCGTAATTCCAAATGTGATCTTGAACAGATTGTAAAACTCATACTCAGAAGGGATACCAGCACTGCAACAAAATTAACGTAACCCTTTCCAAGGCGAAATACGAGGAAGAAATGCATTTAAAATTTCATTCCAAAGCAGGTTGACTAGAATTTAGATATTACTCAACAATGTACTGGAGGTCTAACGCTCCGAAAGTTATTATTTTTCTTTCAAAGCAATCACCATCTTACAATCCATAAAAGGTGTAAATTTTGCCTGAAACGTAATGTAGCACACCAACTTTATGCAGTGCCTAAATTGGTGGAAGTGCAACGTTAGTTCTATTATGGGGTAGGTTCGCAATAATTTTTCTTAAGACTTAGATCTTAGTTACATATTGAGAGAGAGTAGAAAATCAATTTGTGAGTTTGTGAATAAAGCATACATGGCTTATTTTGGGGTTCATCGAGGAGATCAAGATAAAACTTGGGCGTCACATGTTACCTGCAAATCATGTGTTAAGAACCTGCGTTAGTGGACAAATGGACAAAGATATTTGGAATTTCAATGGTATGGAGGGAACCAAGAAACCATTTTGTCAATTTTTACTTTTCTCTAGTCTAGTGAATATGAAGTAAGTAACATAAGCGGGCATACCCCAATTTGGATTCAGCGAGAAGACCTATTCGACCTTCAGAAGAAATTCCAGTTCCAATATTTAGTAACTTACATATATTAGCAGAGGATGATGATAAAATGTCTTCTTGTGAATACGACAATAGTGACTGTGAAGCAGACTCAACATGTCCAGAAAGGTTTACCCAGGAAGAATTAAATAACCTTATTAGAGATTTAAACCTTTCAAAGGAGTCCGCGGAGTTCCTTGCTTCTAGACTTAATGAAGAAAATATTCTTTTTCCGGAATCAAAAATTACGTATTACCGTAACAAAGAAAAAGATCCACGTGCCATTTTCTTCTCAAGAAGATAACTTGGTATTTTGCAACAACATAAAAGAACTGTTACAAAAAATGGGTATATCAAAGTACACATCAAGTGATTGGCGACCTTTTATAGATAGTTCCAAAAGAAGGTTGAAGTGTGTTCTTCTACACAATGTAAAGAAATATGGAAGTATTCCAATTGGGCATTCCATAAAGATGAAAGAGGATTATAAAACAATATCTCTAATTCTAAAAAAAGAATAAATAACTATAACACAAATGGGAGGATGATATGTGTTGATCTAAAAATGATAATTTCCTTTTAGGACAGCAATGTGAATATACAAAATATTCTTGTTTTTTGTGTCTTTGGGACAACAGAGCGTAAGATCAACATTGGATAAAAAGAAATTAGCCTAACAGAGACGCTTTAGTAGAGGAAGAAAACAATGTTATTAATGAAACATTAGTAGAACAAGAAAAATAATTTTACCTCTCTTATACGTTAAACTAGGGCTAATGAAAGCTTTAGATCAAAATGGTCTTTCTTTCAATACTTGGCAAATCAATTCCCTGCAATCAATAATGAAAAATGAAAAGCAGGAATATTTGATGGACCTCAGATAAGGCAACTTATAAAAGATCCACACTTGGCAGAATCAATGACTGAAATTGAGTCCAATGCATGGTCTTCTTTTATTAAAGTTGTTCAACATTTTCTTGGCAATTATAAGTCTGAAAATTACGAACAAATAGTGGAAGGTATGCTTAATAACTTTCAACTTTTGGGTTGCCATCTGAGCATTAAGGTCCATTACCTCCACAGTCATTTCGAGAGATTTCCTGCAAATCTTGGCGACTTTAGTGAGGAGTTGGGCGAACTGTTCCATTAGGATATCACAATAATGGAAGAAAGGTACAAGGGCAGATGGGACACACACATGATGGCTGATTACTGCTGGAGTATTAAAAGAGACAAACCCTTTCAAACATACGCAAGAAAAGCGCTCAAGAGAAAGTTTTTAAATTAGTTACCAACTACTGCAATTATTTATTTTGGGTAAAAAATTTGTAAATATTTATTTTATAGAATATACTGATTTCCCTTTTTATTAGTGCGTTTTTTATAGGTTGTATTGGAACCAATATTTATATGCAAGAATAAGAGTAGGTAAATACAAATACGTGCTCACATCTTTTGAAGACGAGCTGATGGTATTTTTGGATCCAGCGCACCAAAATTAGTTAAGAACAGTTAAAAACGTCCGGCAGCAAAATATGTGTTTAGCAGAGCAATCAAAAGCTCAGATTGACAACTGACAAAGATGAAAAACATTGGTCTCTGGATAAAATCTTGCGAGACATCGGAGATCGCAATAAGTTGAGTAGAATGCCTGTACTTTTATGTAATAAATAGTAAATTGTCAGTACTGATGAAAAGTAAATATCTTTAAGAAAATATTATCAAAAGCACGAAAGAAGAAGACATGAACATATGCTTGTTAAACGGGTATTAATTGACACGCTGTCAGCATAATAACACTCTTTTGTAGCACCATGAGGTATTAATTAGCTGGATTATGTATTAAGTTTTTCCCTTTGTCCGTACCAGGCTGCAATAAAGAATCGGTAATTTAAATACCATAATTTTATAAAATTTTGTCGTTGTCATCTTATTCAATCTTTTATCGAAATTCGGCCCTGTCACAATTCGAACGAGAAAACGTAAATTAGTTCATCAGACAAAGTGTCCAACACGTGTCTATTAATACTACCGTCATGTAATACATTTAGAACTAGCCATTAAGGACCCTTGTCGAAATTAGCCAGCAACGAACGCCAAAAACTCACCAGTAGCCGAAGAAATTTGAAATCGTCGAACAGTCTGCGTCCAGAACCTGGGAGGAAGGGTGTATTTCACCGCTGGACGCGAAGAAGCCCGTATCGGAGGATTCGGTTGAGGCATCTTCGCTCAGATCATCCTCGTCGTCGTCCAAGTCTTCTTCTTTCGTTTCGCCGCCACTCATCTTCCCGAAGAGACTCTTCACGAAACTCATGCCGACGCGATTCGCGTTTCGAACGGACGCCGTTCTTTCGTTCGAGTAAAATCACCAGCGCCTCTCTACGTGGAGAGATCAATGTTTTGGACGGTCGTTGCTTGGCGAGATACGCGAGATTTAACCGAGTCGACGGCTATTTGGGGCTTCAATCGCGCGACGTATACTTTGGACGCTCTCCTCTGGTCACTGCCAGTACTCGCACATGTTTCGTTGTGTAGGTGAAATAATTATAAATGATCGGCGAGGAGACAGATTGTTTTAGAAAACATTATGGATGGTTAAAAATATTTTCAGAAAAAATTATTGGGTTAAAGATTTTAGTGTTAGTGTTCT
The DNA here is from genome assembly GCA_038088585.1 of Chrysina gloriosa. Taxonomy (NCBI): domain Eukaryota; kingdom Metazoa; phylum Arthropoda; class Insecta; order Coleoptera; family Scarabaeidae; genus Chrysina; species Chrysina gloriosa. Next base: position 17,915,615 of record CM076093.1, on the reverse strand, counting down.
TTCGTAATCACCAATCTTCCTTGGGAACAGCACGTTTTATACTGAGAGTTTATTAACAAAGACGTTTGTTTTTGTTTTAACGTTTACTACGTAGTTTCATAGAACGCTTTTCGGACTACGTAAAAATAACTCGTTCGTGGTAAATAAAAACAAACAAGTTGGATAAACCGATGTCACACGATCGGTAATCGAAATTTATTGTTTAAAAGATTTACGATCGGTTAAAAGTAAATTTGGGATATTTTTGGATTTGACGTTTCGTGGATAAAACGAAAAGTTGGGCTAAAAATAAAATTTTACCGAAAATAAGTTTTCGAGGAGTATAGGAATGTTTTTGTTCTTATTTTGGAAAAATATTTTCGATTTCGTGGAGTGTGAGTTGCCTCCAAAGGCCTTGAGTGTATTTCGTGCAAACGGTTTGTTGGATTAAGAATTTCCAGTTGTTTTGGGATGATCTTGGCGTGTATTCGAAGTGGTATTTGTGTCAGTAAAAATATACATTCGATTTTGCTTCTGCAAATCTCTACCCTACAAGCCTTACACCTAATGCTAAATAAGGCGAGGGATTATGGTAAGATAAGACATGTTACAAAAACGCTTCCTCAAAGATATGCAAACAAAAGGCTTCGCAACAAAAAATGAAGGAGAATTTTCAAAGATGAGAGTCGTGATGCAAACTTACATATGTGACCCGGTGACAAAGGTTGGGGACTAAGCAAGTATAAATCAATCAGACTTTAATATTAAAAAATAAATTTGCATATGTATATATAATCCATATAACTTACAATATACCAAAGGGAAATAAATACGTAACATTAACATCAATAATATTTCTTTTTCTTCTTCTTCTCTAGAACAGCCGAAACATTTTGTTCCTTCAAGTCCTGTTCGCTCAAATCGTACACCAACTTGTTATCTCTATAGGCCTTCGGATTTTCAGACTTTCTCTCCTGGATATCAGTTTTTAATTCGTCTTTGGTTGCTTCAGCTAATTCCTTACCTGTTCCATAGTATATATCTTCAGTATACAGTCGATCCTTTCTTCTATACGTTCCATGCAGCTGAAAATAATTTATAAGTGATTATTTCCGACACTAACACCCACAGTCTTACAATATCCCAGAAGTAGATATTGAAGGCGAAATTAACATGGAAATACTGATGATGATTATCGTGGAAGATAGCGTCAGGTTGCCAGGGTTGCCACCAGAAAGCCTTGAAGTTAATGCCTGAATGATCGATGATGCCGTGATAGTAAGTATACAGGGCGACAGCGTAGAATGCACCTGTAAAAGATTGATGTTAATCAGCGATTCTTTCAAAATATTTATACGTACCCCAATGTATCGGAATCAAAAATATCGGCAATGTTAAGGTCAACTGGATATGGAGACTCTCCACCGGATGTATGGCAGTTACCGAGAAGGCGGTCGGTTGTTTGTATTTATGATGTAGCTTGTGGAAATGTTTGTACAAGAAGGGAAAGTGATAAATTCGGTGGAGCCAATACGTAGCGTAATCCTGTAAAATATAAATGCTTGATGATCATCGGAAAAGGAAATCGTTTTAGATAAACTTACCTGGTAGATGAATATGACGCCGAATTGGAGGAAGAACCACCACAAAGGATGATCGCTTATGTTGTAATAGATGGTGCTATAACCTCCGTTCATGATGTAACACGCAATCATAGCTGTGATGGTCGAATTTAGAAACAAAGTTAAAGAACCGAATATTATTTCGTGTCTTTCCAGCTCCGGTGACAAGAATTTCTTGGGTTGGCATTTCCACTCCTCAGCTTTATCTCTTTGACGAACGTAGAAGTACCACTGAAAGTTTTTCGTAAAGAATTGTTAGAAAAAAAGAAAACGACTTAGTACTGTTAACTGCTTCATTTTTCAGTTTGGCTTCCTACTTTAGCGTAGCTTATAGCTTCCTCTAATTGTGCGAATTTACGCAGCCCTTTCATAGAATGATATATTTGTTTAACAAATAGCAAAGCATAAAACACGGCCAAAATATTATTATTAAACACGATCGTAGTCCACACGTTCATGTGGCCGATACACTAATTAACAGTTGTTCAGATCTAAATAAATATTGGTGCTTGCCAAATTCTAAGCATTGTCGCTGGTAGTAAATTTAGGGTTTGAACATGTTGATCGAGATTAAGACGGTACGATTTATTCGCACGTTTAGTGATTGTGATGGATATGTTTTGAATGAGCAAATCCATTAAATAATTTGGATGTATAGCCTGCCCAAAATAATAACTTTGTTGAAGACAAATATTTCCAGATATTTTAATTTTGATTTACCTCAAGGAGATGCTGTTTAAATGTGCTTTAAATATAAAGCGAAAATTCCTGAAGAACGTAAATTTGCAATTTAACAACTTCAATTTCTTAACTTTGTATCATAACGGCTGGACCTCTTACATCGTTTATTAGACCTGTCATCCAATGCTTCGGTAGCTGCTCTGTCGACATTTTAGGATAGTTCTGGGCTCAAATATTGCTTGTTAAACTCATGTCGATATTCCACAACCAAAAGCGAGACACTTGGCGAAACATTGGTTTGTTAAGTCTAACAAACGATAAGAGCGCTCCAAATAATATGATCACGAACAACTATCCAACATTATCCATTCATTAAGGTATATATGTACCTATAGCATGGAGAAAGGTAAATGTGGTATTTATTTCAAAGGCTAAAAAGCTGATGAGTAAGTAGTCTAAACCGGTCTTTGTCTCCGCTTACGTGCAAGGCGCGACATTAAAATTCGGAGAAATAAGGGGGTCAGTTCGGTTTACATCAGTTGATGATATTACGTCATCTACTCTTTTATCAAACCTTACTGATGAAACTAAATCATATCGTTCGATTAGCCTCACCTTCTTTCTCCTCAAAACTATGGAGATTAATACCTCAAGAGTCAAATATTAACAACTTCATCTTTACACGGAAATCAATCTGCCTATCAAACAGGCTGACGCTCTTCATCACCTAGTTAATAAAGATATAAAAAGGACTTCGTACGCAAAGAAGTTACCCTACATGGATCGACTGACTTTGATAACCCCTAGTTTAACCATAGCAAAAGCCATGCACAACAAATGTATTAAGCCCGCTACATCAAGATCGAGAAGATGGGTACTGTTGCCACTGCTGTTATTAACAAGCAACTGGTTGGCCTGGATGAGTAAGATTTTATTATTCAAGATTACGCGCTAGCTCTTATAATAAGTAGCAGACACAACTACATAATTCTGGTGAATTGTATCTAAACTGCCCTTCGATATGTAAACAATTGGACTTGGAAATAATTCAGAAAACATCCACAATGCCTTTTACAAGGATATGACACTGAACTTAGGAGCTCCCACCTTAAATGGAATTCTGATTGATTCTCCTAAGAGTTTAAATACCTCGTGATTACTCTTGATAAAAGACACAATTGGAAAACCCAAGTTAAGGAATTGCTGTTGAAGCTACGGTGGCGATTTGGTCATGTCCCAGACTCTTCAGCAGGAATTGAGACTTGAAATTGGTGGACTAGTATCCTGGCTTAATACTTTAGAAATCATTACCATGGGAATACGACAAAATCGGCGAAAACGGCAGAAACACGTTTACCTAGGGCATCACGAACAGTTGACCTCTTGTCGCTATAGAGGTAATGCTTAATCCTAGTTCCTGTACACATTTTTGTGCGAATGAATTGGTCACTAAGCGCCCTAAAAATAGGACAATCAGTCGAGCTATAAGGTGATGTTACTGGACATTTAGAGATTCTTTGGGCTATATGTCTAGATCTCATGGAGATACCCAGAGACAACATGTTCAGGCCGTATGACTACATCTAAAGTGGCAATTTGTGACTGACAAGGGGTTAAAACGATACTACAGCATCTTACTAATACCATCTTTACTATCGGTTTAGTGAAATATTTGGGCCCAAATTTTGTTTGTCGTTATCCATGCGTGTCTCTACAACCATCTTCCAAGCAACAAATCTCTCTGTTAAGAAATGTATCAAACGGGCATTCTGAAAGGCAAGGATTTTCAGTTGCACAGCCAGCTACGCAGCGCTAAAGGTTCTTAGATCAGTTACATTTGCATCAAAAGTGCATCAGGCACCCTGCTAACAACAACTAGGTAACCTTGATGTGAGTTCCAGGGCATTGAGGAATCAGAGGTAATGAAATTGTCAACAGTCTCGCCAAGGAAGGATCTGCGGTTCCATTTTTCGAGCTGGAAACCATTTAATCTCATTACTGGAGCACAGCCCTCTTACTCGTGGAATATTCGAGAAGAGGTAAAAGGTATGTCAATTGTTTTGCAGAAAAGCCAAGAACTTCCTCGAGCAACAGGAAGAAGACCTAGAGCTAGACGCGAGTTTTTGTCACTGGTCACTGTCACTTAGGGTACCGTCTCAACATTATAGGGAAGACCATAGATGATAATTGAACATTTTGCAATTTTAATTTTTCAATTTTAATGCACCTGAAACTTCAGGACACATATTATGTGAACCCGAAGGCGTGCTTCTGGGAAAGGTTACAAGGCAGTGGGCCGAAGTGGACAACACTCTTTGCTGAAAGCTTATACTCTTTGCTAGGCTAGGGATTCAGGGTTAATCATAGATTAGGGTAGTATTGCTGATAAAGAATGGAGAAGAATGACAATCTGAATTATAAATTACATAGATACATAGGTCAAAATTGTAATTATTAATTTAGAAGAACTTTTCGTAAGTGAAAATGTTTAGCAAAAGGAAGCACAAAATCGCCATAAAAAATACCAAGAGGTGATCGTTAGTTCTCCTTGTTGATTTTTAGGAGCCAAATTCTTAACGAAGTGCAAATTTTAAAGTGAGTTCACCGTTTATGCTAAAATGATATCGCTTCGAAATCATCCCCATAATGTGAATCTTCTCACTTTCTAGATATGTTTTCTAGGTTTTTCTTTTATTGAATATGAGTCAGAAAATATGGATGAAAAATATAAATAAATAATAAAATTTGACACAAAGTAGGAACGGGAAATATTCTCATGTTTCAATTGTGATTTCTGTTAACAAAAACTTGAAGATTATATGCTGTTTTAATTCGGTTCTGTAAGTTCTAGTACAAATATGTACAATTCAACTGCATAAATTCCACAACAAAACAATCTAACAGTTTTGCCTACTACTACAAGCCAGAAAAGCTAAATTGTACAAAAGCGTAATTTAGTAGCGAGTCAAGATTCCGAAGACTAGCATTAAAATCCGACGTAAATCTACAACAGTAAATATTGTAATATTTAAGGTGGACGATTTGGTGGCGTGAGTGCGCCGTAAAAGCTGCTATACAGTACACATTACATTGGAAACAGATAAATTAAGACCTAACCATATGTGAATAAGGTTGTGCAACCTATTCGCTTGTCAAGCGCCAATCATTTGCAAAAGATTACTACGCTCGTCTACATCGACAGGTTATAAATGAGTTGGTGAAATAGGATTTCATGAACATTCACGTGAAGCTAATCTAACATACATATGCGAGATACATCAGAAATACGTGCATTTGCACAAAATGTGTTTTTATGTGTAATTGTACAACTTCAGGTTGTGAAAGTCGAACGTTAGGCGTTAAGTAGAAATCGAGCTTCTTCTAAGTCAACCGATTAGAGGAGAAAAGTTAGTAAAAAGTAATTTTTTACCTTTGGCGTGAGAAATCAAATCTAATAGATCAACGGTATAAAAATGTAGAAAGCAAAGAAAAGCAAATTCATTATGGATGTTATAAGTGACTTTTCAGCAAAATCGTATTTTATAATACCTACATGCTTTCAAAATTAGATATTTACAAATCTTCCATGATAATTTTGGGGGGCAGATGGGAACAAGAACATTCTTGCACGCAGTGAAAAATCAGAAAAAGGTCAAATTGGTAAGGAGGGACCTAAGAGGAAGCTTGTACAACCTAAACGTACATACATATGGAATTTAAACCGTAAGGACTGAGATCACAAACTTGCTGAAGGAGCACCATATTAAACATTGGCGGACCGCGTCGGGCCCGAGGAAGTCTCATAGGTTCATTTCAAAACCTTCCGATGACAAAATACGACATTTGCGCCGAATGCGCAGGAAGTAAATTAGGAAGGTAGTTGATAGTACACTGACGGTTCAACAATTATCTCCAAACCATTAGAATAATGATAGATTCTATCTGTAGAATCTGGTGCGAAGTAGAGGAAAATGCGCAACATGTCCTCTGTAATTGAACAGTGTAGGACACTTTGGGTTTTGGTTCCTGCAGCCACAAGAAATTAAAGTACTCTCTTTAGCAAGGTGGTACGTTTCATTGAGGACACAGACCTGGTGGAGTAGATTTTCGAGAAGGCATAATAAACCAATGAGCACCAACGTGGTGCGTTGTGAACCACATCAGGCAGAAGAAGAAAAGGACTCCACTCAACGCCAATAAACGCTGTTTATTAATTTGGATAATTTGTACATATATGATTGAAGGGGCGGAATACTTAAACGTAAAAGGAAAATATAATAGATGAAAAGTGTAGGAGTATTTTTCTACTGCACAGCGATAGATTAAACCTATTCTATCCGATGTTAGCATCTCTATTACGTTCGCCAATCTTCGATCGGAGTCAAGACTGCTTCAGAAAATGAGGTGGAATGAGATATGCAAAGAATTTCTGAATAATCAGATTAGCTTTATGCCATCAAAGTGGCATTGTTTTTTTCAGTCGTAATCGATCAGATCGTAATTTGAAACGATCATTAAAATTGTATGTAATGTATTGTAAAAGTATTTATTATAATTTGGACTGTCATCTTTAAAAGCTTACGGTGGAGACATAGAATATTTATTTATTATACATACATATAGACTTTGCATTGTCATCTATTTCAGATTTCGCGATACTCACGTGTAAAAATCCTCCAATTCCATAATAAATACTATAACTAACAGCTGTTGCTCCCAACCAAACCGATCCGAAATTCTGCAGCTTGAGAGATTCTATTAATCCATCTACATTGCTTACGTCTAAATTATCTACCGCGTTACCGCGGTATTGTTTAATGGAATGAACTAAAATCAGAAGCCAATCACCTGCAAGAATAAGATTCAATCAGTTAAAAAATAGAGATTTTAGAACAAATAAATTGATGATCTCAGTTTTCGGATATAAAAATAATAAATGCTTAAGTTGAATGATGAGACAAGGTGGAGACAAAAAAATTCTTATCAGTTTAGGCAAAAAATTGACAAAACACCCGCTGATACAATGAAAATATAACCTTGGGAAATACATATGTACCTACATAAGTATCTGTACCATAGTAACAGGTTACTTTGAGTTTTCAATTTATCATCGAAAAGGCCATTTGTTAATGACTAAGTTTGAGGCTCGCTTTCTAAAGTTGGTTCCCTTGATCTGTTTACAAATATGATTATTGTATTAAATTCAGATCGAAATTAATTTAATTCCAGTTTGCAGTCCATTTGCATTAGGCAAACAGGAGTTTAATCTGTTTTGACTGGAAAAAGTAGGTACAGATATAGTTCTTATCTTTTGTATTTTAATGATATACATTTACTTCTTTCTTCTTGTTATCAGGTAATACACACAGCAAACTGATTTATTCTGTCCGTACAAAATCATTGAAAAGTATGAAAAAAAAAACAATGGGATAAAATTACGTGTTACTAATGAAGGCATATTCTATTCTGTAGGCATTGTTTTCTACATTTCACAATTCTCATTAATATTTCTTCTTCTACAAATAGTGTTCTATAGTTATTATTATTACTGTTGTTACTACATTGTTGTCATATAATTATAGTTAGGTATTGATAGGCTTTCTTCTGAACCTTCAGGTTTGGGAAGAATATGGTTTTTCACTTAGTAATTGTATCGCTCCTTTGGTAATTCTTGACGGAACAAATATCATAAAAAACAAATGTCCGCAAATAACTTTGAAGTATCTGCAATCCACCTATCTATTTAAACTTTCCTCATTTAAAGTCTTAAATTGAGACATCCTGTAGCGGTGTTTTCAAATTTGCAAACAGATGAAAATCACTAGGAATCAGATCTGGCGTGCTGACACATTGTTCACGCCCAAACGTTCGTCTAAAGCTTGATGAACCTGTCGCGTGCCACACTAACACTAACTTTATAGATAGTTATTTGGATAGTTATCATGTTTTAGTAGGTTTTCCGTAGCAGCAAAGTTTCTTTCATTTCAGAAGTCCTCGGCCGTCCACTGCGTGGATCGTCTTCTCGTGACATTCTGCCAACTTTAAAACGATCGACTCATCGATAGAGTACTTTTAGATCTTAGAGATTCTCCAAATGTACTTTGCAGACGGTGACCGATTGCTGAGGGATTCGTGCCCTGCTGAAATACAAATAAAATGATGACTCTTTGTGATTTAGTGGCGTCTTTCATGATTGTAAAACCAGCTGTACGCATATACGTCAAATAAGTCAATTCCTTGCAATATTGTTTAGTATACTTCAGTACACAATATTGCACGGGATGGGTACGTAAGCGTGTTAGGACCTGTTTCTGACCAATAACGTGACCTATAAGTTGTATGTAATCGAACCAGAGTCAAATTGACTCTATATAAAAGTCACAATTTTGTTTCTGATCTTGCCATTTGCTTAACAAATTTTGTTTGTTACGAAGAAGAGACGCAGGATTTTCTAACTGAGATTTCTTAATTTCAACATCCTGGGTGTGCTCGAACAAGAAACATATTACAGCAATGTTGTGTCTCTATTTTCTCGAAATGATTAATGGTCGGTGGATTTCATTCAATTGAATTCTTTTAACGGGTAAAGCAGTTTATAATAAAGCGAATTGGAGATTAAAAATGACAAAAGTAGAATTAATTTGTAAGCTGTCACCAGAATCTATAATTAGTTACCAAATCAATACATTTCAGTAAGAAAGCATATTGCAAGCAGCCTTCACGTAAATATTTTGATTATTAGCTGAGAAGAATTTGAAAACACTATCCAGTTGCAAAATCATAACCGCTACTCTTTTGCAAACAGTTAACGAGAAACACTACACAACTTTAGCTTTTCTACTTTTCTCATGGCAGACCTATAGAAGAGTAACTTCTGGATCACTTCTGGATTGGATACTTCGATATTTTTGCAAATTGTTGCAAATTATAGCAAGATCAACAATCGATATTGCACTTTTCTGCGAAACTAACTCTCTACTTATGTTAATTTACATAAACTTGATATTATTTAAATATTTAACTAAAAAACATTATGCAATCTTCTGAAATAATGAGGGAGATACAATAAAATATTAATTTTCTTGATATCTTGCAGCCATAACACGTAACACGTCTTACATCAAGGATTCATCAAAATGCATATTTAGCTTAAAATACTATACCTAGGTGTTTACATTTATGTAATATCTAATTTTTGTAAAGAATCCTGGGTTATCAAAAAGGTTTCTTCTTATAAAGTAACATCTAATAAATGATGACAGCATGGCTTCTAATATTCCACATCTTACAAAAGACCGTGCACGCTTGAGCTTCTTGAGGCGCTGCAACTTTATTGAGTTGTGTTTGTTGTTAGTATTTCACGCAAGCATTAATGTAAATGGTCTTAGCAAGTCTCTATATTTTGTAGTAAACAGGACTCAAATTTGGATTTTAGGTCTATTTTCGAGAGAAAGAAAGTTCAAGAATTAGCTTACGTGTTCTTTACGCAGCGCTGTAGCTTCTCTGCATGTTTTAATCTTCCGAGTTTTGAATTTAAAAAGAATCTCTATGATGTTTGAATTGATCTTTATATTATGCTAGAGTTTTCTTCACATTCGAACAAAAGCCTGGGGGTCACCTTATCCCCTGTACCACGTATTAGCTTTTATGCGCATTTTCTTGACTTTCTGTCAGCATTTTTCTAACACCTTGCAGCATCTTTTGGATGTTTTTTGATTTGACGTTGTATGCATGTGTGGATCTCTTCTTGGAAAATTAAGAGGAGATCCACACATGCCTCAAATGGCAGTTCCGAAAGACAAAGATATCTATTTGCACAGATAGTCAGGTGACTCTAAAGACTCTCAAAACAGTTATGTTTCAGTCGAAAGCTGTCTGAAACTATAAACAACTGATCACGCAGCATACCAACAACAATGAAGTAACCTTGATGGCCACAAAGGAACCAATAAAATTGCCGACAGTCTCACTAAATTAGGATTTGCGACTTAGATTTTCAGACCTGAACCATTAAAGTATATTACTCAAGCTCATATGATGGGGACCATACGGGAATGTGAAGACGGAGTCCTCCCACTGTTGAAATATTGCAGGACTTTTAGGTAAAACAAAAAGCGTTATCACTTACTTGTCGAAAAGGCAAAAGAAATTCCTCAAGCTACAGAATGAAAACGTAAGACTAGTTGCAGGTCTTCTTAGTGACCATTGCCACTTGAGATAGCATCTGAAGAGATTGTAGGATAGATCACGGATGATAATTGTAGATTTTGCAATTGTACAAGAAAAAGCTTTGAGCATATATTATACCAATAGGTAGGCGTGCCTCGCTCAAAATATCTAGGAAAGGCTACAATGGAGTCGGCCGAAGTGGGGAATGTTCCTTCCAGAAGCTTTATAACTTTTGCCAAAGGTTTAGGAATTAGGGCTAAATATAGACGACGGTACATTACAAAAGATTCTATGAAAGTCAAAGCATTTGGGAGCCATACGTTGTTGAGCGACTCATCATACAATCTACATACCATCTACGTTAAGGTTGTAAGCTACTTTCTTTCAAGATCGGCTAAACTTAAATTTTTTCTTTTTGTTGGTTGCAAAACTGTTTTGAAAATTGTATATCTGATCCTTAAAAGTAGTGTGTGTAACGATAAAATACTAGTTTTTTACAATGTTAAGAGCTTCTACAGTTTGAATTTTTGTTCAATAATAAGTGAAGAACCAGTAAGTTTATGAGCCCAAAATTTTGCATACCGTGTATTCGATACGACCTATCGACGAGCTTTTCTGTAAATTTTTTGTTTGTTGTTGAATTTAACCTCAATTAAGGAATAGAAAAATTACCATGGGCTTAGCATCATTCTTGGACTTCAAGAAAGCAATGATAACAAATGAATTAACAAAAATGCTCTTTGACAACTCTTAACTACCGTATCGAATATGTGGTATTCAAAATTTCAAGCTTGCAAACCTGCTGATTCTTCACTTATTGTTTACAAAAAATTTGACCTCTCAGAGCTCTTAAAATGGTAAACAATTAGTATTTTATCGTTATACATACATCTTTAGCTAAAATATACAGTTTTCCAAATAGTTTTCGAATCGAGCAAAAAAATTTAACTTAATCTTAAAATAAGTACCTTATAGCCTTAAATACAGAACTATTTACGACAGCCAAAATATCAATTCCAGGAAGAATCTAGATTTGTATTATACCTAAATCTAGTCTAATATTTGTACCACGTTCCAGCTTGTTCGCATATTTTCACCAATTTCCTTAAGTATTGCTTTTTAATCTCATACCATTCCTTGACTGCTAACGCTCAGAGATGCCTGCATCACGTTCTAGACCTTCTTGTATATTTCTTCCAATCCTCTCAATCTTTTGGATACGTTTTGCAATAGAATGTTAAAAACGATGTACTGCTTTACAAAAAAAAAAAAAAAAAAAATAGACACAAAACTTTACTTACCACTTATACCTAGTCCCATGGTACATATCGCGATGGTGACTATAAATCTACCTAAGAATTTGGGAATTTTGGACCACACGCTCTCTATACTCGAACTGTATTTTTCGGTCCAGGTGACGGCGAAAGGATCGAACGAACCGCCGTTTTGAACATTATCGTTACTTTCGGGAACTGTCCCGTGCCCATTTTGTACGACTTGACCATTCTTTCTCCTTTTCGCGCCCATTTTCGATCCCCGTCCCGAAAATATCGATCATCCACGACCGCCGTTGGGATCTTCTCCACCACTATTTCGCGTTCTTTTGCTTAAATAAGTTCTCGCTTTTCCTCGATAAGATACTGACTGGCGTATAGAAATATATATTACGAGCTGTGAACGTTCAGGTGTTTGAATGTCCGTTTGAAGTGTACTTATGTACCTAAATACATACTTAAGAAGGGGCACATCGCGATAAATGACGCAAATGTATAGGTGTAACACAAAGGATATGGAGGAACAGCCAGGAATTTTTTTATTACCATAATACCGTATCGCTATTTATATTTATGCTCCTCGCTTCTTATCTGTTTATAAAATGCTTTTAAATTGACAGATCTATCGATATAGATTCAAATCGTAATAACTGACGTACTGATAGGCTTTACTGGTGTGGGTGCTATGTACTTTTGAAAGATTTTGACCTTGATCACTAAAATGCTACGGCCGATAAATTTTCAGGTTATTGTGAGGAATGTGAATATTTTTAGAGTATGTATGAAATAATTTGATATTAATCGCCTGCAATGTGATCCCAAAACAGCTACATTCTTGGATATCTAATAAATGTTATTATTAGCAATCATTTATTTCGCTTGTAGGGATTGACGCGCCTATCGTTGGAATTTTATTTTGATTAGATTGCACACAAATTCAATTATTTATTATTTACTATGTATGTAATCATTTGCAGGTGCGGTACTAGAAATTATCGATATGAATCCTAGACATATTTTTCGCTATTATTACGAATATTTATAAATCACTTTAGTTTTTGCTGGCAATGATATTGAGTAATTTCAACAATGTTGTAGTCTGTCGAATTTATTAATTTTTCGTGGCGAGCTTCAAGATTTTCATCACCTGCTACTATGACCCCCGATTGACGTTTCATTTAGGAATGCGATAAATAAGTATTTTAAAATTTGCCACTTGTGTTGCGATGGAAAAATATATATGTAACATTATCGCTGTATGCAAGCTTTATGTCACGTAGTTTACCCGGACATTTATAGACATTTAGTAACAATGAGAAAATAGCTACATAGATCTCGATATTCTATCCTATTAAACCAAATTTTAGATTAGCAGTAAATTAATTGAAGCTTGTGTATGCTAGTATTGATTTGGAATGCACGAGAATAAATTAAAAGGAACTAATACACAAAAACATGACACCAGCTGCTTTTGATCATTCGGTAGTACGAAAAGAAAGAAAATCGTGAAGTTGATTTTGAGATTTGAGAGCTCCCATCGTCAAAGCGTTCAATTTCATAGAAAAGTGAGTCACCCATTATCATTGAGTTCCAGGAAAGGGAAGCTGAAGGATCGTTAGATCCTTTCCAAGAATCTTCGAAGCATGATTTTATCCCGCAGGGATTGTAAAGTCTTCATCTCTACGCACCACGAGTTCCTCTTTCCTCTCTTCTGTGCAAGGAAACTAGTCTTTTCGTTTCCTTCTATAGTCCGGTGTTACCGGATCCACCATAGATTCTACAAACCTTCCCAAATCCCCATTTATTGAAATAATTTACAACAGATCTACATGCATATTGTACTGAGAATTTAGTTAATTATATTACTAAGATTGCATCGGCGTAGCTCTTACTTAATGATATGATAAAAACCATGAATTATAACAAATTATATTTACAAGATTTCAGAAATATTTGACATAAATTGAATATAAATACCTATATTGTGTTGTGTGTATGTCACTATGTAATTGGATCCCCTCTTAAATTCTTTCTTCAGTGCAGCTCTACTTTCTATGGATTCCCTCTGTTTAAATTTTTTCTTCTTCGGTGTGGTGAAGCTCTTTTATTTAATGTTGCTTCCTTTAAAACCTTTTGGTCCAAATATATAAATAATTCACCTTCAACGCAGTAAAAAATATTCTTTGATGACTTTTCTGTCTTGTCATTCACCGTCGTTAACCAAACATTCCTTAATTTTCTTCGGAAACCAGGACTGCACTACATTATTTCTCCGTTGTCTTGATAACTAACTGTTTTGATTTACCATGGCTTCACTTCACTTCATCTTTCATCATAGCGAAACGTTGTTTTGGAAATCTATAATGCTGCTACCCAGGTATCCTTGGTTTCTTATATCCCGTGGTTATTTACAATTCTTGTGATGTGCAAAGTGTTGAATGTATGTGTTGAATGGTTACAATGTTTTCTATCTTTTGATCGATGCTTTTTATAATAATTGATAATTTTATTTCTAGTTACATTTTTTTTTCTCCAATTAAACGTCTCTGGCTAGACTTGAGAAAAGAAGCTAACACCCGTAGGGTAATGAAACGCTTGAAAGGTGGCGTGCGTGGGAAAAAGTATTAATAGAACCCAAAAATAAACCGAATGTCATTTGAACATAAACATCCATAACCCCAATATTTACTGTGAATTTTGATATATTAAATTGTAATTAATGATATATTAATTAGTGGCAATAAACCATGTGAATATTAATATACTACAATATGGAACAAAGTCTCTCGATTAAATCCTTGTCTGCCAGCTTTTGTTTTATTGCATTTCTTAAAGGGAAAATACAAAATTTTATCTAATTTGGGATATCGGTTAATTAGTCAAGTGGTTACAGAGCTCGATATGTGATGATCATTACCCAGTGCTTTAAAGCTTTTGACAAGATATCGCTGGCGATAATTCCCCTAGTTTTGCACTGAGGATGACAAGTTAGTTATAGAAGTACGTATATTGGAATTATTTCCGAAAGGTGTGGTAGGGGTAGTTTATTTATGTTATATATTTTATATGGATATTATTGTTATTGGTTACAAACGTATAGTTTCATAAATAATTAGCACTAAATATACGAAAGAAGTTCTAAGGAAGTGCTTGTACATATAATTAATAAATCTTAACTGATATAAAAACTTTTCTATATAATTATTAAGGTACGACAAACGAGTGCATGATACGTTATCAATAACTAGTGTAAGCCGAACTAACGCCGTCACTTCCGATTGTCCCCATTTAGGTGCAAGGTGCGAAATTCAAATTCAGAGGAGTGACAACGTCAGCCCCGTTTATAATATTTATTTTGCACTCGTGTGGCGAACCTCAATAGTTATATATACAGTGTAAACCCAGGATTGATGTTACAAGAGGTGCGATGGATTACAAATTTTTGAATTTTAATTTAGGCTTGGGAGAATAAGTTCTGCTTGGTGTAAATAGAATTTTAAGAATATTTTCAGCTTTCGAAAAGCAAGGCGGCCTTAACGGTGAAGCGAAAACTAATTCCTTTTCAGAGAACGTACCCTTTTTGTTCATAACATGTCAAAATGTTATTTAATGAAGTTTTTCAGAATGAGAAGGAAGATTTTCCTACTTTGATTAAAACATTTTTTAGATTATACAATATAAATTTTACGTATTTACTCACAAATTATATTTATAAAACGTAATAATATCATTGATCTACAACAAAATTATTAAAAGTAACTGCCAGCGTTATCTACGATGTTTGAAATGTCTCAGTTTTTTTGAGTAAATAATTTATTAGTACATTATGTATAACAATGTTATTAAGTTTTGTAAATTTAATTTGTGAGTACAATTTATTTGGTTAATCTGAAAAATGACGATTTAATCAAAGTAGGTAAATCTTCCTGAAATTTTGTATAGAGCCATAATTTCTCATTCTGAACAGCTTTTCTTATTAAGATTTTGACATATCATGAATAAAAGGGTACGTTATCCGAAAAGAAAATAATTTTCGTTTCACCGTTAAAGCCGACTAGTTTTTCAGAAACTAAAAGTAGGCTTAAAATTCTAGTCACACCAAGTAGAACTTAATCTCATAATCTTCAATTAAAATTAAAAATTTTTAGGCAATCGCACGTCTTGTAATATTAATCTTGGGACATACTGTATAAATTATATAGGTATTAACCTTCCTATACTCACGCATACGGTCTGTGAGACCGACTTATATAGTATAGTATAGGTTTTTCATTTTGACGTGAGTATAGGAAGGTTAAACAATTGCATCAGAAATTTAGATTCTATTTACAGATTTCTATCATCCTCTCCGTTTTATGTCCGATATTAGTTCATAGGTGGCTTTCATTAATACTTCTACCTTTTGAATGTTGAATGTTAAATCGAAATAAATCGATGTTGATGAAGAAATGTAATTTAGGTATTAGTGGTAAATAATTGCCAAGCGTGTAATTTATCTGATTATTGATTGCCATCTCTTAGGGACTGGTTATATTACAAATATTTCATGGATTTCCATTATTCAATTGCATCTGTCTCTATTAGATGGCGCAGATAAAGGACTAGAAACGAGTAAGTTTAGAAATAAGTAAAGAATTCAATTTATAAGTTCGGAATATGTTAAATTAATGTGTAAGAATTCTGTTACAAATAATGATCATTCGATGCCAATAAACTAACTCCTGTTATAAATAGGTATCCAATTGACGTTTAGTTGAGGACCTCGCTCATAGATGACGCCATCAATACTCTAACTCAAATATTTAAGACTAGCTTAAAGGAAACTCGTTATGATAACATTTAATTTAGATTGTGTCATTTTTATTGTTACTTATCATTAGTCATTATTTACATTCCATTTAATTGAATTTGATTACATACCCGCGCGCCACCTGTCTTGAGGATATATGTACAATATATATATATATATATATATATATGTATATGCCAAAATACATTCGACATGCGCGCCACCTGTCGTAGGATCAGTATTACACGTGTGGAAATTCATCGCGTTTCTTTCTTTGGAAAACGTTGATTAAATAAATTGATTTGAAATTCGTTGAAGCTGCCATGCCAGTAATCTCCGTGGGAGTGTACTCAACAACTTCCGAAAGATTGATGACGATCGGATGAATGGTGTAATAATGCATAAAGAACACCCAGACATACATTCGTTTTTATATACATAGATAACAGATTTGAGAAATACAACTTTCAATTAAAGATCTTGGCTATAAAGCATATTAATAGTAACTTAAGACAAATACTAAAGTAATTCAGGCATTAGTCGATGATGGCTGTCTTTAGAACTTATTCCATGATTGAATAATCATCGCTGAATGAATAAACAGAATTGTTTTCAAATAAGAAAGTCAGATTACACAATTCCCAAGAAATACAGAAACAGATGACTATGTACCTAAAAACCTACTAAATTAAGTTTATTATCATCAAACAGCTTTCTAACGACCCTAACTATGCGATAATTGACTAAGCAAGCACAGGTTATATGTGCCAGTTACTAAGCAAGGAACCAACTATGTTTTATTAATCACAGACCACAACCACAAATTATACTTTCGTCTTTATTGGGATTCGTCCGTACGATGTAGTTGATTTGTAACTAGACAAACTTTTCCTTCCTCCAGATGTATAAACATAGGACCAGAATTACTCCATTTTACGGACTAACAACAAAATGGCAAACGGAAGCACACATCTCAATACAGTTATGGTCAGTGATTAATAAAGCATTCTACCCTCCTCCCTGTCCGCAACAGCTCCTTAATGCGGCATTTGTAGGTTCATCATCAAGGTCCACTGATCACTCATCTATTTCTAATTCATTTTTTGAGGTAATAATAGGCGGCTCCAGCGTAGCTGTTGGCCATATTGCCTTCAATTCTCCAGCCGATGGCTTACAAACACAATGACTCTAATGAGCCCCCATTAATTGGCGTATGCAGCTTTGGAATAGTTCATAAAATTTTCCAGTTTGCTGAAAATGCAAAGATGTTACTCCACTCGGAGGACATCAATTACTTCTACGTTACTCAACATGTACCGTCCTGGTATCGCTCGTTTCGCATTCAAAGCCACATTTCTGAGTCGCAAATAGACTTCCACTTCTCCGAAACAAATCAGACCTCACCATATCGAGGATGGTTATTAAAAGAAACGAACGCACTACGGCATCGCGCTGATGTAACTCTCCCGGGGACGACATCGAGTGATAGATGTGGTATTGTGGCATCAATCTAACGTCAATGGTCCCAGATACCCGTGAGCTGGATACGTTATTCGCGCACGGCGGTTCTTCTTAACATGTAAATTAGCCGTTTCGCCGTCTCCTTCGTCCGCTCCCGCAGCCCCATCAACTCCCTGGCCGTCGGTCACGAATACAGACATTCATCAATGCGCGCCGTTGAATTCGATGCATTATTAACGCACTGCAGCTCGCTCGTCCGATGAACGACCCTCGAGGTTCGCTCCGGGAATACGGTACGGTTTGCTTGTTTACGTCGGTCGTAATGTATAAATTCTGAGACCATGAATATGGATTCGCGTTCCTAAAGGCTGAAGGCTATTAGCCGGTGCGTATACGTGTACAAGTTCGGATAGAATTAAATTAGCTGGAAGTTGTATTGATGATAAGTTTGTTAAAATAGAAAGCAGGTTTATATTCTCTTTGATTTATTAAAGAATGTACGTACAAAAGTTGATCTCATCTACAAAACAACTATTACCCTTACAGATCCGCATAGTTATTGGATTGCGCATGGAACGACGACGTGCAGAAGAATTACTGAGTAACCAGCATTTGCATGTGCTGATGATTCTTAGCTTCTACGGCTGGTGAGATGTCACGTGACCAGGACGGCGAAATATAAAGATTAACACTACACAACCAATGAAAACGGAGACATTATTTCAAAGTCCCTTTCAAACTTATAACTGCAATATCTTTTAAACGAAGTGATTAAGACTAACAAAAATGCAAATTAAAATTTAATTCATGATGTTTTATTAGGTGTGGAAAACGGTGTCAGTTAAGTGTTCGCCATTAGAATTAACGCAGGCGTGGGCTCTTTTCGTTATATTTTGCATTAATTTTTGCAGTGTGACTGGTGTAATTTGCCCAGTTTCCGATCGAACGTTGGCCTTCAGTTCCCTTAACGCCTGCGGTTTGTTCATGTAGTCCTCCTCTTTCAGGCAGCCTCACGAAAAAGTATGGTGCTGGCAAATCTGGCAATTGCGGCGGTCATCCTAAGTCACCGTTTCGGAAATTGTTTCCGTAACAACTTCATTGTCTCACGAGCGGTGGTCCCTAGCACCATAAACCATTATTTAAGCCATTATTGTTGTCCTCTCGCAAGAGTGGAAAGCGAAGTCGTGAAGAATTGTTCCGTAGTGATCTCCATTGACCGTAACACTTGCACTCGAAGCATTTACGAAGAAATACGGTCCATAAATCTTGCGCGAAGTTATGCCACTCCAAACAGTCACATGAAGCGGGTGTAATGAACGGTGGTGGACGTTCTGGGACGCACTGCCTAAAATCTGAAGTTTTGCTTGTTCAGAAATCCGCTGAGATGAAAGGTGGTACACTTTCATCGGACATCATTAAATTTTCCAAAAAATGTTTGTAATTCTCAGCGAGATTTAGGACAGTTCTGCAGTACTCCAAACGCAATGGCGGGTCACCAGTACGCAGTTGTTAGACTAACTAGATTTTGTAGGGGTATAGGTGCAGATCTTTTGATCTGACAAATCATGCCACGCGATATTATCAATTGCGTTGATGTTTCGGGGGTTATCTTCAACAGTTTGTCTAACTGGGTGGATGTTTTCCACCGATCGTCAAGAACGATGTCTTTCTGCACATCTAAGATCCCCAACGTTCCCAGAGATGGCCATAATACGACGAACAGTGGGAACTGTGGGAGCTCTGCGAACTCCATAACATTGCCACTATGCACGTTGAGTGGTAATTATTGATTTTTTCGTTTTCCAAAAATAGTGTGACCGCTGTGATCATTCGCTGTGCTGTGGTGTATTGTTTTATATTCTGATCTCCCAAGTCTAATGTCCGTATTGGGATAGGCACAGATAGGGAGTCTACATAAACAAAAGGCGACGGTTTTCTAGAACTGACACACAAAAACTCCCATTGACCCTGATCTGCTGTTACGGCCGTTTGTTACAATTTTCTGTATTGTTATTTGTGGCCTCTCCCGCCTTAACTTTTGTAGTAGGTGGCGCCCGGCTTTCGTAAGTTTCTGATACCGCTGCGCCGGTTGGATACGCGCGTGGAAACTTTGCTTCTAGAGTGCAGTTGGAACAGGTTGGTTTTCGTGAGTAAGTTATTCCGTTTTTGCTTTTAATCCCGTTGTCGAGGATATACACGGAAATTCGACGATGGGAAGTTTTACGTTATCGTTGTGTAAATTTGGGAGTTCACTTCCCCAAGTTTTGCTGTTCAAACTAATCGTCCACTTTGCTTTTCCCTGGATTAGAGGTGAGTCTTTCTTTTTTGTTAACTACAATGTCGTTATCGTATCTTTCTGACTTTCCTTTTATTGTTTGCATTTTTAACAAAAACTTTAAAATCTAGTAACACTTCTGTCACCATCAATTAATTTCTGGCGTGTGTTATTGATATGCGGCGTTGGGACTCGCATTCTTTCTCGATCGTGGCAGTATTTGGTACTTATTCCACTTGAGTTTTATAAAAGTTCGAAACGAAACAATTGTCTTTTTTAATATTCATAAATGAAAAAGTTATGATTTTTTTTTTTCAATCGGTATGGAACTTATCGCCCAGTGTGTATATACTAATATACATCCAGGTGTGCCTGGTGTCGGAAGTGTCACCATAATGATCGTCGCACCGCATGTCTTTCTATGTATTTACATAAATGATCGCGGTACAATTTACGCTAATTAAATCAATTAATTAGGTACGATTTCGATTATTAACGCCACGAATACGTCTTCGATCGTAGTGCGGCTGTACTACATAACCGATATACGTCTATACTCAAGCATAGGTACAAGCCCGCAGTGTAATTAACGTAGTGGGCTTGTTATGTTTTAATTAATACCTTTCTCCCCTCCGGTAATAGCTCGCTAAGTAATAAACATGCACGTTATCAGCTATAATGTACAGTTGCTTTTTGATTTATGTTCGACTTCCCGTCACACGTTCTCACACCTAACATGTTTCGCCGCAACGCAGAATGGTTGTACGGAGATATGTATAGTAGGTATACAAGGGCGACGGCGACGGCGACGCCTAATCAGAACGGTTTGCGTGTATTTCGAATTAATAATGGTCCCGTCGTCCTTTATCGCGACTTTGTGTGTTCCTGGAACGCCGACGTAATTAGGTAAAAAATGTGGAAAAATATGGGTTGGAAAAGCCCGAGGAGAATACGAAAATTTATGGCGTAAGGGAGGTTTTTATGTGGAAAACTTTACTGTTTCAACAGCTGAATACAAGGAAAAGCACTAAAATTCGACGTGTGTAAGTAATTATAAATATGAATGTACGAATGTCATGGCTACGACTATTGCATTTTAGTATAATGCTTATACTTACTCTCTACTTTCTTTGTTTTCAGATGCACTTAGTGTAAAGTAATTGTTTAGTACTTTACACTAAGGTAGGGCTGTTAGAAGGGACTAGGAGTTTAGCACACGCTCTTCATAACTCTGTCCATATCTCTGGAGATGTAACGGATTCCGGTTGTATAACTCCTCCCGGGATATGCTGGATCCTGCCTGGTATAAAGCATGAAGGTCGAACGTACATATAAGACTTTGCGGATAAAGGCTTGGAAATATAACCATCTCCAGAAAACTTGCGAAAATGTGGACCACCCAAGTTTTGTAATCTGTAGGTGTAGGAATTTAAGTTAATTCATTTTAGAATGGATTAGGCTTGCATTACAAAGGACATATAACAAGTGCACTTAATTCATAGATATACGCTGCCGAGCGGCCTACTTTAATCTGTAAATCTACAAAGTACTTAGGACCAAATTGCTGAGGCAAGGGTGCTAAGTCGCAAGGTTTGGGATAACGAAGACGAGAATTCTATGTTTTCAGATGGAGGAATATATTTGAGGAACGTGGAAACTTAAAGCCCTGAGAGGGTGTTTGGAGATGTGATTCAGCTCAAGAAACTGCGTAAAGTAGCGGCGTACATCTCTTTTGTTGATTATCCAATAACAAGGAAAAGAGTAACGGACACAAAGATCAAAATGAGTCTTCGATGATCGATGCACTTTATATGGAATGAAGATAATTGGACATTGGACATTTATGTATTAGCATACCGCCATTCATTGTACATCGATCAATTCTTCAAACAAATCTGTCTCACTCATTCTTTTTCAAATCGACTAGTACATATAGTAGCACATATAGAATATACTAGAAACAGTAATTTTAAAATAATTCCACGACTTACGCGTAGTCCGGATATAAATCTAATCGAAAATGTGTAGGGTTTTCTTAAGGCAAAAATTGAAAAGTCTAGACGCAATAATCCCCAGATACAAGAACAATTATGGTAGGAGATATATACGCGGTGGTATCTAATTAGAGAAAGTATATTGTCAAGAACTCATCGACTACTTGCTATTTAGATTCAGAGAAGTTATTAACAATAACTGCGGATGGAGCTGGAACTATTCGTGCAAGCAGAGGCCTTGACCTGTCCAAGATTTGCTGTCATGACAGCGAATCTTGGGCTGAAAGCGAACTACTTATGGTCTCCTAACAACGTACATTGGCGGACGCATATATATTGCTGGAACAGTACTGGATGTATTATTATTCAGATGCCTACAAAATGAAAGCTTTGATCGGGTTTGGACGAGGAATCTGTTGAGAAACTCAAGTGGCAGTGTATGGTTTATAGACACATCGCTAATCCAGCCGGGGCACGGTAGTTAGTATCTACAGACTGTCCTCTACAAAGAGGATATCACTGAACACGGGGAAACATGTAATGGTTTTCCAGGCTTTGCAGTAGCAGCGTGCATTACAAAAATCAGAGGCGACTACTAAAGCCGTTATAAAACGTATTACCAGCTCAAAACAGGTAAAACATTGCAAAGAAATCTTCGATAAACTGGCACGGAACAACATCGTATCGTTAATCTGGGTGACAAGTTATGAAGACATTAAGAGTTAAGAAGTTGACCTAGGCAAGAAAGGCTACAGAGGAAACTTTCTAGGACCAGAACCTGTTGCGGAATATCAAAGGATTCTGCCAGACAGCAAATCTGTGTTTGGCTAGACAGAGAATATTGCAAGAAGTAGAAATTAAATGAAGAACAATTCCACACTAAGATACTGTTACACCTAACACCGGCTAGATATAACATTCTCGGCTAATCTAACGAATAGAAGCAAAACAGACTTAAGAATCATTATCGGTAACTGAAGGAACTCAGGCGGAAGCACTTCGGTAAGGATGTACAGGAGCCTACGACAATACTCGAACTCACTTTCTTAAACATGGTTTTGGAAGGTGTCCATAATACCTTTAAGGAGATTTTCATTAATAATATGGCTTCATTTTTGGATAGGAGGTTCATTATCTTGGTACTCTTGAGAGAAGCGGTTGGCACATGAAAGCACAATAGTAGGTGGATCTTCTTGCACGCTGGGAGATAATTGTATTGAAATTTTAAAAGCACATCGGAATGTCTTTAAACTTGCTTCGACTTCACCCACATGATCGCACGTTACTTATCACAGGGTACAGACAGTCTCTGCAGCTTATAAACTCAGCTGTTTTTAGAATGTTTTAGGGATTTAGTTTAGTGATAATTTAATACAATTTAATTTCAAGACAATGATTTCCCAGCGTATGAAGCCCAGACTCCGACTCTTAACGAATTTCTAAGCCGCAAACGACATAATAAGATAGGCACTTAGCTTGACTCCAAAGGCGTCTAGGGGAAGACTTGTCAAGATCTCGAAAAGCAAAACAGAAAAAATGAGGAGAGAAGGGAAAATTTGCTATTTGAGTCGGTAAGAAATAAATCAACGTGGCAGGACTTCGTGGAGACCTTATGCTGTGAGAGGAGGTACAAGGACATATACCGTGTGTCCCAGATCGAGTGGGATTGCATGGGTAACTTTCTTATTATTGAAGACGGAGTTTTGGTTAAATGGGATATGTTTTGCAGCTCTATATGCTGATTTCAAATCTGTTTGAAACAGTTGAAAATCTCAAACCCGTCAGAAATTATTACAAAAGAAACAGAAAACAGTCATTTTCTTGTATATCAAATATCTTCATAAATATAAGAGTCACTGTCTTCGATAAGACCAATTTAAAATTTATGTGGAACAAAAGTTCAAGGTGACCGCTTTTTAAGTACTTAAGTTAAATGGCCGACTTTTAGGTTATTGGATAGAATTTTCTATTCTCTTTTGAACGATATAAGATAACGTATGATTGAATAAAAAATAAATACCAGTAAAATAACTTCTTTTTTACATTTTAATCAAGTAGGCTTCTGTTTCTTTTCTAATAACTTCCGACGGGTTTGACATTTTGAAATTTTTGAAACAGGTTTGTAATTAGCATATAAGCCTGCAAAACAGATCCACCCCATTTAACCAAAACGATGTCTTCACTAATAAGAAAGCTAGCCACGCAATCCTACTCGATCTGGGACACACGGTATATGTATATTATTCTCTTTTTTAAGACTTTTACTAGAGATAGTTATATGAGAATGCAAACACATTATTAATAAAAGAATAAGATATTCTTTCTCTTGGTACTTTTGGTGAACTTTAGCATTTGATTTGTAAGAAAGGTTTAAATAGTGCATGAGGAGTCATGCGGAATTCATTTCGATTCCATTTGAGTGACAGATCTCAGTTCATAAACGTGAATGGTTTTATGTTTGCGGAAGTTAATATGAGAATGGGTATTCCGCAGGGATGTGCGTTGGTTCCAACATTGTTTATAATTTATATCGATGATATGGCGCCGACAGTTCAGTTAGAAAGTGAAATCAGGAATGGAGATGCTACCAACATTTTAGTTGAAGAAAAGTATAATGCGGGATTAGAGAAAGCAGAACACAATTTATTTGTCTAACAGGAGTGGTAACAGTATGCTTTGTAGTAGTAACAATATTGACTTCATATACTTCCAGCACTAAGAATGTTGAATTTGATGGGTTTAAAGGGCTGTATGAGATACTTCGCGGCATTCAATGAAATTTCAATTTTCTGGCTTCTCAAAGGTGATTTAATTAAATTCAAAATAAATTTTTAGAAGAAAAGCATCTACATTGCGTGAACAAAATAGAATTTCTGGGGTTTACTTCGATTAATTCAGAAAGACAAAAAGTGAATGCACCACCGAGCGGAAGTTGTAAATCAACGCCCTTTTAAGTGAAACAAAGCGAATAAAATGCCAGAAATACAAATCCAGTTTCACATCTACGTAATACACATGTACAATCGTCACGTCATTAGCATGGAAATTCATCCGAAGCGTAACCGGGTAACCGAGCAAACGTTGATAATTAACCAGAAACTCGGCAAAAGGAAATACAATTACACCTTCGCTCCCGGAGGGCCGGTCGGCATCATCAGAATTATTGCATTCCGTCCACAACACGGCCGCTCGCAGCTAGAGGAAATCTTTTTGGGAGGTAGTTGAAGCGGAAATAATCGTTTTAAGTTGATTTTGACGTCAGAGAGTATAATTTCCGAGTTGCGAGTACCAAGCAACATCACGTTGAGGTACTTCTGAACGCTTGTCTGGTTGCGTATTCCGAGCGTGAAGAATGTATTTAGGGGGCCGCTGCCCGCAGATCTGTTGTTCTGGTTTCTTTATACGTTCCAGAAGCCAAATTAATTGTTAATTTAAGACGAATCTCTTTGAAGTTTAGTCGAGTGTGAAGATACATATGTATGTATATGTGTGTGCCTGTAAATGAAGTAGAGAAACCCTAGATGATGCGATGTTGAATTTACCATCTAAAAAGAAAATCGTTAGATATCCGTATATGTAAATTTAAGATTTGTTATTATGAGTACCGAGCAATAGTTGTGAAAGCGGAGGTTCTGTGTCAGTGATGATGAGTAGGTGATATGCTACTATTTCCCACAAATTCCTCTAATCTCATCGCTGAAATTTCAGTTTAATAAAAATGGAAAAGGAAATTGCATTGTTAATTATCAACATATAAATATTGAATAAATTTGACACGAACATCTGTTATCGTATATTAAATATCTTCCGGGCAATCTATCTAACTGTTTCTAGCGATGTACCGCGCACAAAGAAGGTAATAATAAACGAAGCTACGTCGGGTCGACGGCGCAGAAACAATTTTGATTAATGATCCGAACACACAAGGATAATTAATTACATTACGTTTAATGAAAATTCCCAACGGTATGGTAGCTGTGGCAGCTTAAGTACCGACACTATCAGAAGGAACAGAGGCGTGTCCATAGGTTTTTCCCCGGTGATGTTCGACAATTATTGATGTTGGATCTCATAGAATAGACGATTCCATACGCTTAAATAGTTAGTAATTTAACAATAAAAGAATTTGAAGTGAAATAACCACTTCTAATCGAGGTGTTACTTTTTTAAAAAAATAAAATCCAAATAACAGGATAGGTGTAAACTGTACTAAATCAGATGTTTACCTCGAAATTAGCGTCGGGCTCGAATTTTCCTCTAAAAAATCTCAGCAATATCGCACGCCGCTCTAAATTACCGACTTCCCGTGAAGACAGTCAAATAAGGCAGAACATTAATACCATCCAGCGTGATTTACGACCCGAAATAAGGAAATCATTTGCAACTTCTGACATGCCCTTAATAATGATACACAATTACGCTTGATGAATGGAAGCCTTTATCGTTCGAAAGGAAATTATGACTGTATTTTCAGGAAGATGAATGTCTTCCATCTGATCCCTCGATCTCTTCGCGCTCCGACTCTTTTTGCGAGACGAGAGAAACGACGGACAAAAGAGAGAGGGACGGCGAGGTCTCGGTAATTGCGTCGATCCCGTCGAAGAACTGGTGTGTATGAAACATGGCGACGACTTTGGCGATCCTAATTCGATGGACGTTAATGTCAGATTCGATCGTCGCTTTCTGTCGAGTCAAGGGTTTGAACGCCGAATTGCCAAAACTTAACGCGTATCCTGGACGGAAATCGATGAGGTGGTTGGTCGTTGACAGGAAAGCTTTCTGAATTTGATCGAGGATGTGGTAAGAATATTGGCACCTGCAGATAAGACTATGGGATTACTTGAAGGATTTCTATTTCTACTACG
This sequence comes from Chrysina gloriosa, assembly GCA_038088585.1. Classification (NCBI taxonomy): domain Eukaryota; kingdom Metazoa; phylum Arthropoda; class Insecta; order Coleoptera; family Scarabaeidae; genus Chrysina; species Chrysina gloriosa. Next base: position 17,888,506 of record CM076093.1, on the reverse strand, counting down.
ATTACTATTATTGCAGTAATTATGCTAAAGTTAAATGCCGAGAAATTTTATTGTTTTTCTTGATAACTTTTTATTAATCTGTTTGTTCATCACAAAATATGCCACGACTAAATTTGCGGAGGCTTGCTGAAAGGAGGATTTACTAGCAGAGCATATACCTACAAACTTACATACTTGACGTGCTATACAAGACTTATAAAGCAAGAAGAGCTGGACCACTCCAAATATTGGCTGGTTGTATCAGCAAATAATAATAACTTAACTTTGTAATTACGTAATTGCTAGCAATTTCTTGTAGAAATTAGTGCAGGCACTATGCTCGTCAAGAAAAATAACAAGTTAAAATCTTTTAATTATCTTAAAGACATTTTTACGGCCAATTTTTACAGTGTCCTGTAATTGTTACCTTTGTCCTCTGGTTTTGACTTTTGTCGTAGATGGCGTCCCACTTTCGTAAGTTTCCGAAACAGCTTGTGTCTCGGGGAGATTCATTTTGTAACATCGATTTGAGCACGTCGTTTTCCGTTTTCGCTTTTAAGTCTCGTTTGTCGAGAATTTACACGGAAATTCGACTTTGCTGTTCGATCTAATCGTCCACATTGAGCATTTACGTTTTCCTCATTTGGAGGGAACTAGTGTAGGCTGGTATAGGTAGTATATGCTAGTAGAGGACTAGTAGAGAGCTAAGATTTATTTTTGAGAACACGTGAGAATTATCGTAGATACTAGAAGCCGACTTAATCTTCAGTTTGCTGTGTTCGGCTGGATTCCCGACATTTTTACATCAAGTGGGAGAAAACTCGCCATCTTTGACAGCTTCCGTCCCGATACCGATTACCACGCCGTACGTAGTTTGATAACAGGAAATACACTACACTAAGTCCCGCTTTCATTTGATTTTATATTTTTGACTCGTTGAGTTGTGGGAAAAATTCCCTATAAGCTTTTAGTTAATTTTGAGCTAGAAAATCGGGAATTTTTGTTCGAATATACAGGGGTTTTCTTACTTTTTTACTACAGTCAGTATATTAAGAAGGGGGATTAGATAGGTTTTCGGGTAAAAAGGGTTTTCCTTACCTTTACTATTTAACACTGTATTTGTGGAACGAAACATTTAATTTTTTTAGTAGTTTAACACATTGACTGCCAAGGCACTTTCAGCAAATAAGATGCTGGGGGCCACAGCATTTCTTTTGCGTAATCTCTTCGAAAACGTCAATATGGGAATTTAGGGTATTGCCAGTAATATTTACGGCTTAGAAACAGAGAGTTTTTACAAATAAGAGTGTCGCACACCTGTGTCCGACGTGGCGCTTTAATGCAGGACCATGTCGGACATATATGCACGACAAAAAGACATTCTCACAAAAACTCAAAAATTGGGTTCGCTCTATATTTTTCTTTATTATGTGCTCAGTAAGCAAGAAGAGTTGATCGCATTATATTATTCCATAATATTTGTCTTACGAAATGGCGAAAAGGAAATTTTCATCAGATACTGAGTTAGAAAAATACTCGAAAGTACAGAAAGTGATGAAGAATGTGAAGAGTTCTGTAAAGGATCCTATATATAATCCTACTCCAAATTCCTCGGAAAATGATGAAGATGAGGAACTTGCAGACAATATAGAAAAAATTCTTGAAACTCTAGCACTAGAAGAAAATGGAGAAGAAAGAGATGAAGAACAAGAAGATCTGGTCGTAAGTAAACAATTTTTTCAATTAATTTTTGAGCTGCGCTGAAACCATTATTACAGAAATTTCATGGAGGGGCATACATCATATTACTGCAATAAAATCCTATTTATCGTCAGCCACTATTGTGTGACGTGGCTAGAGAGAATAAAAGTCGCGTCGGACATACGTGTCCGACGTGGCGTAAACCACATAGTGCAGTGTCACACATATGTGCCCGACGTGGCAGTCAATGTGTTAAAGGGGGATCACACTTACTTATCACTTGCATATATTCCGGTTTTAATTACGTTCTCCTGAAACTGTAAGGTGACTGCAAGGCCGCTGGAATTCCAACGGTTACCAAGAGTGCGTAAACAACCTTCGGTAAGAAGCTGGCTTAATCGAATTTAACTTGATCCTTATACCTCAAGTGACAAATAAAGTACTGTTAAACGTCATTCTCTCGCCTCAATTCATTTCTTTATTTCTTTCGTGTTATTTTTAAATAGGGTGTTCAAGTAGTTTTGCTAGTCGCTTCACGATAGGATAAAAATCCAGAACGTAGACGGTTCGGATAACCTCGTTTCACCTACTAAAGAAGCAGGAAGGGGTCTCTGACTCCAAGCATTTAGATGTGATCTAGTTCTATAATTGGAGAGTGGCGCCTTGTTACTGATTTCTCGAAAGTTTTAGAAGTCAGTAACAATATCTCAAAACGCATCGATCTCTAGATCGTTGTCTCTAGATGCTTCAAGTCTAATTTGATGATAGATTTGGTACATGTAACTACATATACTCCATTCTTGAACGAGTTTATGGTATTCAATCATGAGGGTGAATTGGTACACGCGGTTGACATTTCCTTCTTACAGAAAGAAGCTTTGAGAATAATCGAAGAAGTAGATGAATTATGCATTGGAGGTAAATTTTCATAAAGAACTGGATAATGTTGCTTCCAGTTACGTATATCTATAAGCTTCCAGCCAGATCAGAACTACCATCGCTAAGAAGGAGAGGGACAATGATAAGGCCATATTTGAGGTCAAGTAACATGGTTCAAATTTCAACGTATAGAATCCAAACAACAGCAGTTCGGTATACACGTCTGCAAATGCTGAATTTATTACCAATTGAGTTTATTGAGAAGCTGACACAGGAATTTAAAAAGTCTTAAGGCTGCACCTTCTACAAAACTGCTATTATTCCATCAACGAGTTCATGGAAAATGCCAAACGAATATACCACACACACAGTACACATGTGTACTTACCATTGACGTTGCCACTGTATTTAGTATGATTGGTAAAATAAAAGTTTATTATTATTATTATTACTATTATTTCTTACATTGTTACAGGCTTTATTCTATTTCGACCCGGTTGTTTGATTTCGTTACTATTTGCTCAACTCGTCTCTAAGCACGACCATCGTCTGTATGATTACGGAAACCTTTCGTAGTGCTTTCTGTTTTAGTTTAGGTTACTTTAAATTTCGGTTTGCCTTTTTCACCTTTGAACGTTCAGAACAGGATCTACAAATGAAGAAATTAGACTAATTCTATCTAGATATGTACGTACGTCTACGTGGAGATTAACGACGTTTTAAATTTTTGCAGATAATTGGTGAAATGTACGTCTTGGAATAATCAAAATCGTAACCATCGACGTCCTTTTGTTTACATTTTGTTTGACATGCGTTCGACATCCTTAAATCGGTCGACGACATCATCTCTTGCTGAAGGAGATACTCTGCAGTTTTGTTTTGTCTGAGGTTTTGTCGCTTGCTGTGGTAATTTTATCTACAATGAGTCAAATATACGAACGCACTTCAAGGTCAGTAAGTTTCCACAGCGCACCTCATTTACCTAGTGGAAACTTTCTGACCTTGAAATGCGTTCCTTTACTTGACTCATTGTAGTCATGTAGGTATGGTATTCGTAAGTCCTCCGTTCGTTGATGTTTTCTGAGCTACTTCAATTTTACAGGTAATCTGTATGAGCCTGGAGTTGTCGTTTTGCTAAGCGTTGCTGGGATCGAACTGGTGCTTGCCTTCACAACCAACCGCATTTTATTCCGAAGCATTTACGAAGGTAATAGCACCCACAAGCTGACCACGAGGGGATTGTCATTTAAAAAATGCAAAACTGTAATTATTTTTCAAAACATTTTTTATGTAACTAATGTACTCGTGTTTAATTTGAGGGCATTTGCCATTTATGTTACGGAGCAAAAATCACGTCAGAAAGGTAGCGTCCTTCTTCTCTGATGCAGCTTTCAATTCATGTCTCAAAACTTCTCCACGCTCGTTCCAATATCTCCTCGGTGATCAGTTCCATCTCCCTGCAAATGGTCTCCTTCAAGTCAGCGAAAGTGCGGGGTTTGTCTCGATAAACCTCGATTCTTTAAATATCCCACAAAAAATATTGCACATATTGATGTCAGGCCATCGAGGAGGTCAAGGCATATCACCTAACCTGGACTTTTCGATATCGCACACCACACCGTCACGCGAAGTAAATGAAGAGGTCTCTAATGGAGGTGCCTCAGATTTTGTACTGCCCAGTACCTGTAGTATCTGACTAAAGAACCCATTTTGGTGAAACTGAGCCTCGTCACTCATGAAAATTAACCCAAGTCGAGAAGTCTTCACATTGCCCATAATGTGTTTCTTGCAACTCTTGCACACACTTAATCTTGTATGGATAAAACTTAGTTTGGTTTTCAAATTTGTTTCTTACCGGCTCACGCAACTGGCGTCAAATCGAACTTTCGGGACTTGCAGTCACTGCCGTTCTCTTTCCCTCAACATTTTCTTCTATTCGAAGCACTAGTGGAGCGCCTGATCACTTTTTCTTCATTATATTTCCCGTAGTTCGCAATTTGTCAATCCGTTTCATAATGGTTGGTCGGCTAGGGACAGCTTCATGCAGACCGACACTGAAATGATACCGAAATGCTCGTTGACCCACCACCAATGAATCGCCGTCTTTAACATACGCGTCGTATGTAAATGTCCATTAGCAGTTAAATGTTGGAGCCCTAACCACTCCACGGCAAACTCATCAAAAATGACGAAGCTCCTCGTGATCAGTTTACATATTCTTTAAATCCTTCATCGAGCATGTTAACCGATTTAGCAGTTAAATCCTTGATGAATGAAACATCACAACAGAAATTGTTGAAGGATTCGACATCTCGACGATATGTCAATCGAATTTCACTATAAAACTTTAGTCACATACAGGACACTTCTTTTTAGTCTTGAAGGATAGCGTTCAATACGAAGATTAAATACGGCTGGGAACTCATTCGCGCTAAAATATCTCACATGGGACAGTCTCTAAGACATCTTGAGGAAAAACGTCATAGTGAGTTTGCTGCATATAGTGGTATATGCACCACACTCTAAGAGGAATAGTGTGGGGACTACTGCCCTGTATAACTGAGCAAACCCAACAGCTGTTTACTTTTAATCTTTCTATCACCATATCTGGAATGTCTGCCTACCTGATTCTGTATTTCAGCAAGATCCACATATCCACATACAGCTCCAAGTTCAGTAAAGTTCTCTGACTGACAATGACCTAAATGCACTCTTTCTCCGAGATTTACTTTGAAATAATTTATTTTTATTCTGATTATTTGGTAGTTACTCGGCAGAAAAGGGGAACAATGACCATGGCAAGAGAGAAAATTAATATAGACATCCACCAATAAAAATTCTATAACGGTAGCTCGCCATCATGCAAAATTCCTTCATCAAGAGTAGATACTTTTACGCAAATTAGCGACAGCTGTTGGAGTATAATTGATACGACGCGAACGTATCGTTAGGAACGTAGATCGCCATATCGGATACATTACAGACGTAATTACAATAATTTCGCCGGGATCGTTTGAGTTTTTATGACGGTAATAAGTCTTCATGCGTTCTCCTGGAGTCCGCGGCAAACGAACGAACGAGCGAAGTGAAGTTTCGGAGATCGCAGTCTTATGCCGTAATTTAAATGGGACGGTGTTTTTTCCGAAATCCATACATGCGCACATATATGTACAAATATGTCTAAAGGTGCGTTCCCTCGACGCGACAGGGGACTATTAGCATTCCTTTTGCGTTTCGACAGCTGACATTTTACTGGCTACCAAAAACACGTTTATTTTCCGCGAACGGCGATAAATTTAGGGGTGAAAATGGTCGAAAAATAGGGATTGTTACTCGAATTTTATTGAGTTGGTTACTGTGTGGTATGAAATGTTGCCCTTTGTGTGAGTGATAGTTTAATATCGTGGAGATCCTAATTAAAAATGGGTTAGATTTGATGTCGTAGCAACGTAGACCTAAGAAAAGAAAGCGGGAATGGATACCATTACTGTGTGGTAAAGGAACGAATGAAGCATAACCATAATCTACGGAAAATAGAGCAACATAAAACCAAATAATTTGATATTATATATACAGCGTGTCCTAGGATTGATGTTTCAAAAGGTGCGATGGACTAAAAATTTTTGAATTATAATTTAAGATTATAAGATTAAGTTCTGCTTGGTGTGAATAGAAATTTTAAGAATATTTTCAGTTTTTGAAAAATAAGTCGGCCTTAACGGAAAACTATTTTCTTCTCAGGTAACGTACTCTTTTTGTTCATAATATGTCAAAATGCTACTAAGGAAAGTTGTTCATAATGAGAAATTATGGCTCTATACAGAATTTCAAGTAGATTCGCCTAGCTCAAAGTGGCTACTAGAAGAATTTAAAACTTTACCTAGTAGAATAGATTGCCCAATGGTCAAGAGTTCAGTAGAATTTGTGAATAAAATTAACGGAATCTAATTGAAAGAAGGCGAAGCTCAAATTTCGTTCGGCGTTTGTTTACTCTTCCCAAGCGTACCAATTAATGAAAGTTTAGGTTATTTGGTGGAATTTCTGAAAATTAATAGTATCGACAACGTACGAATAGCCGAATACAAGAGGTTAACTTCTCTTAGTAGGAAAGAAAATTATATTCAAATTAACAGCAAAATGTAGATACAACGGGAAGGCACAGCAATTCATCGCCAACTTATTTATCAGTCATTTCGAAATGGTGATGAAGAACGATGGTGAATATTTTCGGAGGGTGTGGGTTAGATACCTAGGCAATATTTTTACCGTATTCGACACGAAAGTTCTAAGGACAATTAAACAAATCCGACACAATTAAGTTTATGCTAGAAGAAGAAGTGAATAATCACCTCCCATTTTTTAGATAGTTTACCTTTTAAGAACAACAGCAATAATAAATTGGAAATGGACGTCTATAGAAATTGGACAAACGTTAATAGGTTCATAATGCCGGATTCGAACCATTCTGAAAAAGAAAAGATGTCCTTTATCAATTTCTGAATCAAGTGGTTAGCCAAATGCCCGCGCACAAAAAATTGGTTTGAAAAAGAATTAGAGGTTATCAAAAAGATAGCTATATACAATAGTTACTGTTACAGTTTTCTGTTCATTATTTTTGGTCTCTCGCTCGAACCTTTGCCGTAGATGGCGCCTCGCTTTCGTAAGTTTGTAATACCGCTTCCGACATTGAGTGGGAACAGATTGGTTTCCGTGAATAAGTTATTTCGTTTCCGCTTTTAAGTCTCGCTTTTGGAGGATATGCGCGGAAATTTGACGCTAGGGGTTGACTAAATTTAGAAGTTTCACTTCTTTTTCTTTCTCTTTCTTTCTTTAGAAGTTTGCTGATCAAACTAATCGTCCACGTTACTTTTCCCTCAATTGGAAGTGACTCTTTCTTTCTTTTAGTTAATTACGATGTCATTATGGTATCTTTAATGTCGTTATAGGGAATTAGTATAGGTTGGTATAACTAGTGCAGGCTAGAAAACAAGTGTGAGGTAATGTTGGCCAGGATAAGTAGTATACTACTTCAAGTTGCTGGTTCCCGACCCTTTTACATTAAGTGCGAGAAAGCCCGTCATCTTGGACAACTTCCGTCTTGACAAAGCACGCCATACCGACGTCGACAACAGGAAGTGCTTATCACTTGAATATGTTTGTTTTTAATTATGTTCAGCTAAAGATCTAAGGCCCCTGGAATTCTACCGGTTACCTAAAACGTGTAAAGCAGATAACGAGCTAGTTTAATTAATTTTATTAGATACAACTCAAGTGACAATAAAGTCCTGTTAAACATGAATCTCTCGCCTCAATTCATGTTACTTTTATTTCGTTATGTTATTTTTAAATAGTTTTCGAGTACTTTGGCTGGTCGCTTCACGACAGAATAAAGATCCAGAACATAGACGGTTCGGATAACCTCGTACCATCTACAATAGAAGCTGGAGGGTTTCTCTGATTTCAGACACTTAGACATGATCTATCTATATAAAGAAAGTGTCACCTAGTTATTAAATTCTCGACCTTTAACCTACCCCATTTCCATTGGAGTAGCATGGCCTGGATCTCCATCGTTATCACCAACGAGGTGGGTCTTCCGCACTGTAACTGTGTCGGTCACGTTTCCGACTTTCCTTTTATAATATTTCATTTTTAACAAAAATTTTAACAGTTAGTAACATTACTCCGTAAGAGATGTTCAAAAGCGGTTAGAATTAAGTAAAAGAAAAGTGAACATAAGAAATTCAACGAGGTTGGTTCCTCTAGTGACTTGTGAAACCAATTTCATTAAACTACCGTATCATAAGATTTCATAGGGATTAGTAATATTTTAGAGGAACAAAACATGAAGGCGTGCTTGACATCATAGAACACTTTAAAGGATCTCGTAGGTCACGTGAAAAACAAAACAGATTTAGAATAACGGTCGGGTATTTATAAGATTGGTTGTAGTGAATGTGATAAAGCATATATAGGACATTCGAGGCGCAATAGCTACACGATTTAAAGAACACGTGGCACATTACCGTTATGGTAGGATAGATTCGTCGGGTATTGCAACGCATACCTATGTACGACACACGGCACGACATAAAAATAGAAAATTTAAAATTGATAAAATATGTTAATTCAGTGCGAGAATTAGATGCGTATGAAGCAAACTACATACCGTAAAATGGGGTGAATAGGAGTGCTGAGGTGAATAGAATCGAAAAGTTGGAATTTGTTTATAAAAATTACAACATCTAAATATGTCACAGAAAACTTTCGATTTGGCTTTCTTTGACTCCTTATATCATAGTCGCATTAAGGTTGGCAATATTTCGTCACCAGCACTTGGTAGTGCCGAGAATCAATACATAACCAAAAACGTTATTAATCAGTTGGTCTAGTGGGTGCAAAAACTTAGTCTGGAACTCCGAGCTTAAGAGACCTACATTCAAAGTAATTAGTATTAGTAGTAGGATCGCTGGTCCTATTCACCACAATGACAGGTGAATGGGATCAGAGAATAAAAACAATTATATATAGTAAAACACTCGATATAAACAAAAATTGGCATAGAAAATGAGTAGCTCAGGTATAAACTGATGTTTTGATATATATATTAAAATTCTATGTCTATTACTTAGGCAGTTACACAATTCCAAAATTCAAAAGTGACCCTATTCACCTCATTTTACGGTACGTAATAGTACAAATATTCTAAATCGTGATAGCAGGACCATTCAGTTCTCCGCCATGTTCAGTCTATTATAATTTAGTAAATACAATTAAGCAATATCAGTCCCAGGCTACGTCAATAGAATATAAGAAAAAATTGTGTAAGAAACAGGCTCTATAAGAATATTTTTAACTTCGATCTGGAACTGCCTTTTTGGTTTTAGTCTAATACTTGACGGCAAGTGGTCGTTTAATTTTGGCGCCGTATAGTTCGTGGATGGTTGATCGTTGTTGGTAGATCATTGCTATAAATTATAAATAGGATATGGACCCCTGTGTGTGTAAGGTGTATTTATCATTTTAATTTTCTTCGGGGTGATGGACAATAGTTTCTTCGCGATTTATTAAACCAAAATTAGTCACATAATCGGTACATGTAAAACATTTTCAACATTTGAAACTGATTCAAACCAGAATGCAACCTTTAACAGGTTCGTTTCCTTTCTTTCGCATGTTCTTTCGCACTTGACATGTTATTTACATAAGGGTGATTTAGGACGGACGTGCATCGTTGGGCGTCGTCCCCAAAAATAAAAATTCCGCCTCACACACGATTACAGTAAGGGCGGGGTAAACTTGCATGTTTAGTACTTTAAGAAAACAATTCGGTCACTCGGTTTTACGGTTTCGTTATGCTTGCCTCGTGTTAGCGATACACGTGTCACCGAATTTTATTACTAAACAATTGTGTGGTGAGGAGTTTACCAATGTGGCATAGTTTCAGTATTATATATACAATTTCTACAGCTGTTACTACTCAGCCCGCGTGGAATTTAGTCTTGCATGTCCGTACATATAACATGTCAATCACACGTGTCGGTATTACGAGCGCTCTGTATTATATCCAACGTCCGATGGAGAGAACATGTATAATGAATTAAAGCACGGATTTGTTTTGTCGTTTTTGTGTTGCGCGCCCCGGGTTCTTAATTATACTGTCAACTTGTCAGACACTCTCCCAGCATACGCTACGGAGCCGGGAGGCATCGACGAAGAGGCGGTGGCAGCTCCATCTACGGCGAGCGAACGACCGTAGAGAGAAGACGGACCATTGTCGTCGGTGACGTGCGATGACGCGGCCGTACGCGCCGTGACGGCAGTTGAAAGAGGCCGATAATAAACGGGGGCATTGTGGGCTTCCTTTCCGTCGTAGCATTACCCCGACACAATGGTCAATTACCTGTCGTGATATGGCAGTCCATTCAGCGGCTGACGCGTCGGACGTACGACTTGAAAGGAAACCGCTAAGGCCGGCTCTAAAACTAATTTCCTTCGATTATATCTAAGATTTCGTGAAAGAGACATTGAGAGATTCTCTTCACCTCATTGTTCCGGAGTAATTGACTCTTATTCGTTCTCTTACTCGTTCGCCAAAACACCATCCTACGATTCAGGTTTGCTCTCGATACGCGTATTTCGATCAGAATCGACGAAAATGCGATGGAAGTAGATTTACGAATATATTGTGATGACAAGATGAAGAAAAGATACTTTCCCTTTGGCAATGTCATTTGCGGTTTTGTTACTTCCTTCAGAGAAGCACAAAATGTTCGTTCTACAATTGCAAAATCAACTTACGTATGTACCTCCAAATACAAGTTTCAAGCAACGAGCCACAACATAAAACAAAACCGGTTCATCAGCTCATTTAGTACATGTCTGATGGTGATGGAATTCACACAAAAGTTGAGATCCAACGAAGAAATTATAAATATGAAGGTCAATCAAAATAATTTTTCGTTGAAAATTTCTTCTTTAAATTTTTAAAGTTTGTTCTGTATATTGATACAAAAGTTCGTCTCGTTTCTTTGACAAAAATCAAAGATAAATTTTATTTACTAAAATTCTCATTTAATCAATGGAGTATGTTCTGTTCGATGACCTTTTTCTATTTCTTCGGTAGCTGCATAATCCCAAGCTCGTAGAAGTTCTGAGATTTCTGGCTGAAGAATTAATCCAGATGATGTTTCACGTCTTTCAATGAAGTACGGTTTTACCATGTAAGCTGTTTTGAAGTGATCTAAATAAACGGTAGTAGGAAGGTGCAAGGTCGGAAGAGTATAGTGGATAAGCCAAAGCATCACAGCCAAGTTGTAAAAGTTTGTGTGGACACATGTGGTCTGACATTATTGTGTTGATGAAATGCAATGCCCTTTCTCTTGGCTAATTCAGGCCTCTTCTGGTTAATTGCTTGCTTTTACTCATTGTAGTTGAAGAAATTTGGTCTGCCAAATTTTTCTCTGATAACTTATGCGGCACCCATAACGCACCACTGATGGTCGCCAGCATATGACAGAGAGTCCGGGAACATCCATTCGGTGTTGTGTTCAAGAATTGAACATTTTCTCGAAAAAATTGCGTCTTCATGCCTACAAAATCAGACATCAGGTTAAGGCTATATACCACACAGAACGTGGCGAGTTAGTCAATTGGTTCATTGAACAACAACAACAAGTGAACGGTGAGGTTTCCGACAAAATCATCTTCAAATAAAAAAGCGAAGTTGCCGTATCTGGAGTGACGTAAACCCACGTGTGTTTCATGAGAAGAAAATGTATCCCAAACGTGTCACTGCTTGTTGTGTATTTTGGACTGAGGGTATTATTGAACCATTTTTCTTCGAACACACTGCGAAAAATGCACGAACAGTCAATGGTGAACGGTATCGGGGTATGGTAACCCAGATCTTTGTGCCTTAATTAGATGGTATGTACTTTAAAGACATGCGATTCTAACGGAATGCTGTCGCTTGCACTCTCATACCTACAAAGTCACACGGACACAACAACTCAACCCTAGAGATCACCCGCAGCAGCATAGAGAGAGTTTGTCAGTTGGTTCATTAAACAACAAGTGAAGAGTGAGTTTTCCAACAAAGTCATCTTCAACGATGAGTCACATTTTTATATTGATGGCTTCGTAAACGAGCAAAATTGCCGCATTGGAAGTGACGGAAATTCGTTTGTGTTTGGTGAGAAGGAAATGCATCTAAATCATGTCACTGTTTTGTGTCGATTTTGGACTGAGGGCATTTATTGAACCACGTTTCTTCAAAGACGCTACCGAGAATGTACAAACAGTCAATGGCAATTTGTTGTACCTCAAATCGATGGTATGCATCTTGAAGGCATGTGGTTCCAAAGGGACGATGCCACTTACCACACATCACGTAAAAGAGTTGCATTATTACACAATTTGACATTTTGGAAATCACAATTGGCCGCCTAGATCGTACGATTTAAGGCTTTTGGACTTCTTTCTCTGCAACTTTTTGAACACTAAGGTTTATTAGGCCACGACCACCCAAACTTTGAAGGAGGAGATTAGGCGCTGTATCACAGAAATTTATTCCAAATCGTGATTGAAAATTTCCTCAAACAAACGCAAATGTGCCAACAGAGCCGAGGAGTGCATTCATCAGATGTGTTGTTTCATATGTAATTCCCACATATCTATTTTATGATTAAAGTAAAATTTCGGCACTTTCTCAAACAAAAAAGAAACACTGATTTATAAGAATATAAAACGTTCTGCTCTTATTGAGACACTCGATATAATGCCCACTCGAAATAAACCTTCCACTTTCCCTACAAGATTTTATAACTCAAAAGGAGGTGAACTTGTGTCCAGCGCTTTATTACGTGGTCGACAGTACAGACAAGGTTCTATTCACAGCAAAATCCTATTGGGGTAGTGTAATTTGATTGGCAGTAATGGACGTAGGACTCGACATCATCGCACGGACGGAAGTGTCGAATTGAAATGCAGCTGCTTCCGATGATGAATCCTCTAGTTTGAGGCGCGCAGCGCCTAATTACGAAAGCGACTCGCTCACATTATTCAAATGATCTTAATTAGTCGTCTCGGAGTTCGTACGGGGAGACCTGTCGACGTTCATTAAACCCATGGGATGCTCTGAGAGGACCGAGGGGATTTCACGAGGATGACACTTTGTACAGTATAGATCGAGGGAAGAGTGTAATGCGAAATTCATCATTAACTAGATGAAAGAATCTGAATAATATATTTTATACATGTGTTCAATCGGGAAATAAACCTCTTCTTTGAAACGGATTTTAATGGATTACGCTGCCGTTGACACGTCAGCAAACGAAGTAACGGTGCTACCGTTCGAGAGACGTGTAAACTAGACAGTTAACTGACGCGTAGAACGCTCGCCACCAACAGCTGACAGCAACAACTTGCTATTGCGACAGGACGGGTATTAACGCGAGCTGATCGCGTCATAAAAGCTCCGGGAACTGTCACCAAGTTGTCGCCTCTCTTCTAATCGAATATTTCCGGATGTAATAATTAATCGCGACGGCGTCGTGCCGTTTGCAGTTTCGACGCGTTCTGGATACCGTAATCGTTAGGACTGTCAGGCCAATTTGCCTAATTGCGTTCGGCAAGTTCGACACGTTACGATGAATCGACGAAGAGCTCGTATGATAGTTTTTCGAAGTAAAATAGCGGATAACGCGCCGATGCCGGAATTAAATCGTGATGCCGATGCAATTACTGGCGCCTCCACCATTTTTTGAAGACGCGTCAATCTTCACTTTTTTTGTATAAAAATGGTCGACAGTAAGGGGAAAGTTGCCAAATTTGTATTCAAAGTTGCGTTCGGATGTGTACCTAACTTTTCTTCTGCGTGGTAGACACCATAAATTCCTGTAGTAATAGACTTATACCGGTTTAAGCGCCTTTCATAGTTGCACATGTGTGAGGGCTACACGATAGGTATATATTACGGCTTACAGAGTAGTAGTTTTTAGTAGTTAGCCAGACGATGTGATTAGTGCACCAAAATATAGCAGCTAACGAAAACAATTGTCGCAGGAGATGAAACAACGGTTCTGTTTTAAAGAAAGGACCTTAGGAGAAATCGTTTTAAGGCCGATAGTGAGTTGCAGGCAGATTTAATAAAACATTTTGAGGGGAAAAGTTTACATTATTTTTACAAGGGTATAGTATTATTAATTGATTGTTGTAGGCAATGCATTGAAATAGGAATGATTACATATACAGGATGCCCGGATTTCGTAGGGGCAACATGGGCAACTTCTACATTTCAAGTGATAGAGAGATGGCCAAATTAGCAAAAACGTGCGGGTTCCAGAGCTCATTAAGAATCTATCTCCAAATCCCCCTTGTCATGGCCCATTTATTCAAAATAAAAAAAAAAAAAACAAAAATCTCCCAATTTCTTTCATTTGCCGCAACTTTCCTGCTACCCAAGGTAGAGAGATGCGCCTCCAACTAATTTGTATAGCAATTTGAACACTCTCATTGGCACTTAATGAAACCAATTTCGTTTGTGCCAAGTTTTAGTGATCTAACCTAACCTCAAAATTTTAAATTGGTACGAGGCAATTTTTTTGGACCTTTTAAGAGGGGACTTTTTCTGAATGCAATGGTGTATCACACGATATGGAAACTTCTTCAAAATTAAAGAAAACTGAGGTTGTGCTTTTTACGGGCAGAAATCACTAGTGCCAGTATCACAATAATTTTGGCTTTTGTTTATCACGTAGTCTATGAAATTATGTTTCGGAGCAAATATTACGCTTATCCATTGTTGAAAATTTTGAAAAATTTAATGTATTTTACCTATACCAAGTGCAACAAGAACGTAGAACTTACACGTCAAACATACAGAGCTGAGCTACCCAGGAAGGCGATTACCTGATCGTAAAACGATATTACGATTAGACAGATATCTAAAGAATTCAGGTTCGCTTGCTGCAGCAAGGCCAAAGGTGTACAATAGGAACAATGCAGATAAGAAAGAATTAGTTTTGGCTTGTATTCATTTGTGTTAATGTGGATAAGTGTGTGTAAGTTGTGTGTGTGCCAAAGACTAGAGTTTCAGAAATTCCAAAGAAACAGAATTACAAGCGTTATAAATTTAAACCATCTCAAAGATTAAGCCCTGGAGATGCAGAAAGAAGATTTGGATTATTGCAACTGGTATTTAGACCAAGTGAATGCAAATTCGAATTTTAATATCATTCTACTTACGCACAGAAGTGTGGATCACATGCAAAACGCCAGGGACTCTTTGCTGTCGCATCCGGTTGCCCTGTACCAACTTATTCAGCAATGCTGCGTGGTGATGTGATGGGCATCTCCCATCAGGCAACCGCCATTACTGTCCCCTTAATTAACTCAGCTACGCAATTCTTACCGACCGAGCAAGCCAGAAAGCGGCTGGAAACACCTAGGATTTGAATTCTGCCCGCCGATGTTGTAATCCTGCTCGCTAGTCATTGGACCGCACTTGCTCTATAAATGATAATAGTAAAAATAGTAATCATAGTAATAATAATGATAACCAGAAAATACTAATATACCGAAACAAGTTTAATTTGTGAAACTTTATCTGCATTAAAGTTCCACAAATTAATTTTTTTTTCTGTATATTAGGATTTTTTGGGGTTGGGATGAAATCTTATTTGTTCCGGATTACTAAAAATATCGTATGTATTAAATAAAAAATTGGAATCCTTGAGGAGATAGTCCTTCCACTCAAGAATTTATAAAGTTATGGCAATCAATCTAGTGATAGAGAAACAGATGAAACACACTGTTTTTAGCTCAAAGAATTTTTCTTGTTTTATCTGTGCGTTTCCTAAAATTTTGTCAACTGCTAAAAGGAATGTTTAAACTTTGTTTTCAGAATTTTTTATAAAGAATGAATTTTTTTGTTAAGTCACATACAAAATTTGTGTCCCTCTTGTTCAGTCTATCTGGGGCATCCTGTATGTGGTTTGCTTTGATAAAATCAATGTTGAACTTTATTCTGAACTAAAGTTCTCCTATTCTTTTGTTTGAACATCAGCTTTATCCGAACAACAAGCCTTTAATCATCTCATACCAAAAAGTTAAGAAGTTGAGGCAAATCAAGCTTTATGATATTGATGGAGATTTCAGAAAGGCCGAATGTCCCACGAGTAGGTGCAGTTTTTGCTTGAGTGAAAAATTATAATGAAAATTGCTATAATTGCAAAGGATGAAACTGTAACTTTTGAGAGCGGATTATTAAAAGTGTATAAACCTTCCTTCGAGGGTATGGTTCCAAGCTCACAGAATTTTGAAGCGTAGATCAGTACTTGTCTGTACATTGGTAAATAGAAGTACATAGTTTCTTTCAACATTTGGAAAGTGATTGGTCATTTTTTCATGCAACTCAAGGAAATTGGAGAATTGCTAAGTATATTGGTAAGGCTAATCAGTGTACAATAGACGAAACCAAAGGTTAGAGACATGATTTCTGCCTAGTGAAAAGGGTTCTGAAAAAAGTTCAATCTTGGGCGGCCACAGGTTATTCCTTTTAATTTTGTTGTCCATCAAAAACATAGACGATAATTTACCAGTGATCTTTACTTCCCAGTTTAGTACGTATTTATCCTCAATAGGACAGTGGAAGGGGGTACCCAATAGCGTTCGTTTCGCCGACATAGTGGCTTCGTCAGGCGTATAGTATCAAACTAATCTTAGTTACATTTTTTTCTTAAATATAATGAAGTACTTTTACTCTACGAGTTTTATTCATTATGATGTGATATCATCAACTTAAATCCAAATTAAGGACTTTGAGAAATGGTAACGTCCCTTCAATGAAATGTGAGTGAAGGAAAGGAAAACACCGCAGACACATTTACTTGCAGCCACAAATAACTCATTCCTCGAACAAGGCACAAACATCGCATCGCAGTGATAAATTCGTTCGCGCAAAAGGGAAACAAGAGTAATTTTTATTTATTACCCGTATCGAAGGAGTTCATAAGTCATTTTGGCGTAACGCATTAATTTTCGAAACGGGTGTGCGCGCTTCCTCATTAAATTATTCCGTTGTCATCCGGTTCACTTATCGCCTTTCCTTCACTATCACGCGCTACGACTCCCTACTACGACTCGTCTACGACGGTGATAATGGTAGTAGCGTCCTTTACTCTGTTGCTTCCTCTTTCTCCCTTCGTACGTCCTCTCGCTTTCTCTTCCGAGTCGCGTCCGCTGACAGTGATCAATATGCCTACTAACTTTCCATTTGCACGCAAATACAATAAATCTATTTTATTACTCTAGCCAATTACATGCTGACAGACTGATGAATCGATATTTTCGTGTCGAGGCCGCTGAAACGTGGGATCACTCGCGCATTATTCATGCGGTGACGTTTCTCGAAATTCATTTAATTATAAATTGATTTTCATATTTACAGAGCATATGCCCGGATAGGGGATAATTACTATTTCCTTTTATGGGAATGTTAGAAACAATTCATCTTTCCATTAGTAATTACGGAATAAACGTGGAACTATTTAAATACGGCGGGGAAGGAATGGACAAATGCATGTACGGGTTGATCAGTATAGTGTGGACAGAGCAATAAATGCAGCAAGAATGGAGGGGTGGAAATATTGTTATAATGCACAAAAACGGAAACTAGCGAATGTGTGATATTTACAGGATAATTGCACTGCTCAATACCCTCAATATTTTTTTAACAATAATGATAGAAAAGAGATTAACACAGGTAAGAAAGAATAAGGGGACTGTCGCTTAAATAGTATATATAATAAACCAACCTTAGTGGAAAACTGGGGAATTCAGTACACTAGCAAATTCGCGTAATGTCCAAGACGAACACCACATAACGAATACTGTATAACACTAAAGCCCTGCACAATGAACATCACACACTGAACGCGCGGAACACACCAAAACGCTGTTGACACTGTGTCAGTGTTCGTTGTGTAGTGTTCGTCTTGAGTATTAGCTGAATTTTACACTGAGGATAGCAACTTAGCTACCAAAATACGTATCTGGATTTTTTTCCGAAACGTGTGGTAAGAGTAATTATATTATTTATTTAATATATTAACACAAGTAACAAAAAATGTGTTAGGCACATACCAATGCGAATTCAGACAAGAATTGTTTATTGTAGACGCAGTACATACATATTTTAAAACAAATAATAGAGAAAGCATACCAGAGTTAGATAACGATGGAGATGGTTCTATGTGAACTAGAAATTGCAAATTAAGAAAGCTAATCATGATGACTCTGAATATAACATTTGCAAACACAAAAAGATAGAAAAGGAGAATTCGCAATCAATAAGAGTGTTCGACAGTGAGACGTATTGTCAGCCATTCTTGATAAGAAAGAATAGGAGAACCATGAAGGAAATGCTTGAGGAGATAAGTGTTGAGAGGGCGAGATTGGAATTACAGATAAATGAGGAAAAGCAAGAATAATGAAAGTAAGCGAGGCAAATTTTCTTGCAAGACATTTTCCCTTGCAGTGCTTGAAACCTTGATTACCTGTGATTTCCTGGCACACACGCGAAGAGTCACAATTAGATCTGGAACTTCCTCTTGTGAAATGAAATTCTCCTTACAAATGGTAAATTGGTTCCTAGAATACTTTTGAGCCAATCGTCCTTCCTTAGTGTCAATCTTCTGAAAGTGATGAGGTTGTAAGACCGACTTTTGCTGAAACCCCCAACATGGCCGCAGATGGGCTGCAATGTATGCCTTCATGAGAGATTAAACAAGCCTCAGACCCACAGACCAGTGTGGAGTTTGGTTTATTTCCGTCAAATTCGTTAGCTGATTTATACGCTCCACAGAGCTTTGTGTCTGGATATGTCTCGGCTTTCCACGAAGTATCTTTAATTCACTCCACATTTCGCATACTTCTTGAATGATGTGGTTGCAGAATTCACGGTAATTATCACTTTGCAGTATGCTACGAGCACCCAAAATTGTGAAAATATCCAACAGGTTATGTGCAACTTTCTCTTCTCTTTTACTTTTCAAAGGCTGCAATTATAAAAATTTCGTTTCCTGGTAAACGAGAATAAATTTGTAATCATAGTCAGGTTGACTCTCCATATCAACTAAATCAACTTGACCTCCTGAAGTCATCTCCTTAACAAGCCTTTTTTCTGCCAGTTTTGATTTTTTGTCGCAGGTTTCACATAACGTCAAAAGCATTTTCACCTGTTATTGAGTAATGTTTTGTATTTGTTCTGTAGCTGCTTCAAAATTCTTGTTCATCTTCCATGTCCAATCGTCAAGTGTGTCTCGGCTCTGTATGCACATAATAACGGACTGATGATGACTTGTCATTCACCGGGTATATTAATTTTTCACTATCATTCAACTTTATAATGTCGTACCGCTGCAATCGTTGATAATCCTCAGGTTCTTTTTCCCACTGGTTTTAGATTTTGACACTCGCACTCTCTCAATTAAGTTCTGGTAGCCTTTTTTACTAATCATCCCACTATTTTCCTTCTTTTTCTTAACAACATTCAATAAACTTTTATTAAAACGAGACTCTATTGCCTTAAAACGACTTGTATCCATATCAAGATAACACAAGCCATCTGTACTTAATGAACACTCAAGCTTTACTCTCCTGAAAGCAAGCAATCAGATGCCACGTGCAACTAAGACAGGTTAAAACTGACCCAAAGACATGTTCAAACGTGCATAAGTGTGACATTGATAATGAACCGGAAGGTGCTGTATATTATTCATAATAACACGTGAATGTCATTAATTCTTTAAAATATAGAATATTTATCACATTCAATATATCACCAAAAGTGCTTGGTGTTATGTATAATACCCGGTTATTATGTATACTATCCACATTCATTAAAGTAACGGTAACATATACATACATATATACATATAATTACATAGTTCAACACCTTTTCTTGTTTGCCAGCAGTTTTAAACACCACAGTTTTTGCAATCATTACTAGATGACTTGCAGTGGACATCAGAAACATTTTGTCTACCTACTCCTAAGAAGACATGTATTCTGTAGCGACAACCGATAATGGTGTTTTGGATAGGAGTGCTTGTGGTACACACCCAAACGTCGTCACCAACCGCCAGTAATTCTATCCGCATCTTCAAGACACCCTCTACGCACAGCAACCTTTCGTCTTTCAGATACCTTTCCCCATACCCATGCTAATAGCACTCGACACACATTTTTCTCCAATTCTAATTACATTTCCTCTCCACTTAATCATCGCTGTCGATCTTCCCCTTACTTTCATTTGCATAATATTCGTCCGTCCGCCTTGCGTATTAATAATTTCGAGTAAGTAATTTAGATAAATATGCGAGGAACATACGAGAAACGAGGAATGCCATTAATCGCCGTATTGTTTAATAGATGTTATCTGAAAATTACACACTTTCGACGGTCGTACTTGACACTCGGAGGGTGTGGCCATCGGTGTGTCGTTGATATATCGCGCGTATGTTCCGATAGTTACGACGACGTATTAAGCGAAAACGGCCCATTCTATCTACGGATTGGAATTTGCTCACGTAGGAGCAGCAAATATGGGCTCGCGGCTATGTTTGTAAATCCTTAAATTATGTCTGAAGTTGGGAATGGTATCTGCGGTGCCACGTCCGCTATGATATACGATCCGTCGAGTTCGAAAGATCTGAAATAGGTTCCGCAATTGCAGCTAGTTTTCCTTAGAAGGAGATTAACCGTCGCGTGAAACTGAATGGTGATCTGTTATACCAGCGAAGAAGTGAGGACGGAAGGGGGAATATGATGAAACATCTATTGGGAAACTAATACGTACCATTTTTCGCCAAGATGGACGATTACGATTCGGAAACCGATTCTTTGCTACCTCATAGACTGAAGATAGAGAAATATGTACAGATTGGATACAAAATAAAGGCAACACCGCCGTGATGCGAAAGAAGTACATCGATAGCATTAGCGCCTTTTGGAGCTGATAGACAGGAAAGTAGAGACCGGCAGTGAGCAGCAAGAAATATATTTCGTTCAGTTGGCTTGTGCGGTGACCTGGAAACAAATGCTCTAACAATATGTTTACAAAACAAGAACAATGCCTCTGGATAAAAATCGAAGTTAGACGCGTGGGATATCACTAGAAGAAAGATGATCAACTTGAAATTATTCCCCACAAAGTTGGGCTTTCTTCCAGCAGAAATTTGAAGTAGATTTGGGCGAAATATCGCTAAATCTAATCGGTTATCCTAGGTTACTTTAGTTTAGTAGGAAAAGCTCGAAAGGGGACCACTCACGTTCTTGAGGGTGCTGGCACTAACTTCCTTGAGTCGAGGTATCGATGATTTTTTATGATCGAACACGTATTGCATGCGTAGCTTCCAGATCCATCTATCCTAGCTACAAAATCCTGTAACTTGTAAGTGCTTAGTAGTTTCATCTACTTCGCTCCAGAATCTGTACTAATGTTCATTACTCAGCCTGATTTTACGCAGATCACAGTTAACAATCCAGTAAGTACACCAGTCATGACCTTGAGCTGACTTCTTTTTAGTTTTAGAAATTTCGTGGTCTCATCAAATCTCAAGAGATTTCTATGAAGATCTTGGAATCCTTGAGCCTTGCTCGCTGTTGTCATTCGTCTCGGAATTGATCTTCAGAAGTCTTGAGAAAGAATGAGCTACGAGCCTACCATTGCTTTTCTTGTATTATATGGTCAGGGAGGGGTAACAACGGCAGGAATCGTATTTCTTCTCAGCAGAAGAAAATCACATCCTTCCGTCTCCAATCAGATTCGAGAGTGTCCACATCTTAGTTCCTATTAGTACAGACTTATCAAAAATTATTGTCCACCATGTGACCAGTTACTTTTTGAAATCTGGGGATTTTTGTGTTCATAGGTTTATGGTATTTGCATATCACGGGGATCATACTAGCATTTGACATAGGCGTACAATCGTTATTCACAACTTTTGCTGTCATTCTTTACGTTTTAGCTCCATTATTTTTATCATACATTTAAAGTAATAGAACTGTACTTTTCAGTCCACAGCCGCTTCATCGCATTTCTGGGCAAGGTAAGGTATGTAGAATATCATACAGCCTAAAAAAATAATTATTTAAGGTTAAACATTAAGATGTTTATAAGTAAACAAGACGCATTCATTCTGATGGCGCATTTTCGAAGTGGTACTCGAAATGAAGATGGGACTTGGACATACTCGCTGCGGTCTTGTATTAAGCAATACGTGGAAACATTTCCAAATGAAAATATTTCATATGAAATATTTTCTCGCCATAAAAATAGACTTGTGGAACGTTTTGAAAACAAACATTACATTTGCAAAGGGAAGTCTACTGGTAGGCCCACTGTATTAGGTGTAGATGTTGCTATCCAATCTCTACCCAAATTATCTGCTCATTACTCATTATAAAAGAATTCAATGTTTCCTTATTTTGTAGGTATCTCTTACGGAAGCCGCCAAAAGGCTTTGTAGAAAATTTTGCATGTGCATCCATACAAAGTGTCATGGTATGGTGGTATAACAATCACACCCAGGAAACCATCAAGGACGTTTTCAATTTTGTCAGTGTTTTAGTGAAAATTGAAACCATAACGATGTATTGGATAAAACATTTAGGTCAGACGAAGCATTGTTCCATTTATCAGGCTACGTGAATAGCCAAAATTATAGAACATGGGGAACGGAAATTCCCCATACTTTTATGGAATCCAATCCAATTTACACCCTATTAAAATTGGTATATGGGTAGCATTATCAAGACGACGTATTGTGGGGCCTATATTTTTTAATGATACAGTAACTGCTGAAAGATATCGGAATAATATTTTACACCCCATTTATCGAACAGTTGGACGATGATGAATTGACGGAAGGTTATTTTCAGCAAGATGAAACAACAGCTCATACTGCATTCGATACATTGGAATACCTACGACAATTTTATGATGATCATGTTATTAGTTGTGGAAGATGGCCTGCAAGATCACCGGATTTAACACCTCTAGATTTTTACTTCTTTGGTTATGTAAAAACAAAGTGTATAGACAACGCCTACATAACATTGATGAGCTACACGTAGCTATACGGCATGTAACTAAAGATATCACTGTAGAAGATTTGAGAAAAGTATTTGACTATCTAAAAAGCAGGATACAATTATGTATAGAACAAAATTAATCACATTTTGAACGTTTATTGCAATTTGGCAGAATGTATTTACTTCAGTGTTAATGTAACAACAGTTGTTAGACTAACTGAATAAATAAATTGTCGCAATTATTAAATTTAAATCTATCTCAAATTCAGAGGCATAGAAAGAAAGCTTACGATCTGTCAAGCGATAGTCGAAGTCAAAAGTAAATAAAAAGTTAAAAATTTCTTTTTATTTTAAAAATGCGCATCCTAATTAAAAATTTATAATACGCCACTTTCTGCAATATTTTACATACATTTGGGTTAACTAATTTGGTAGTCACGTGGTGGTCAGGAATTGTTGATATCGTCATCAATATCTGCCTCAGTAATTTAGTCGAGGACTTCGGAGGCGCAGCTTCCACCATCAAATGCATTGGGTCAAGTACCAGAATGGCTTCCAGGCTTAGAGTACCGGTTGTTTTAAAAGCTTTGGATGTTCCCATAGAGCCTAATCTGTATAGCTCAGTGGCTGTCACTCGAATTACGCCATCAAATGAGAGTGCAGTATGTATCACACCTTATCACAGCCGTGTCAAGTCAATGCCTACAATACATACAAGCCCAAAATTTGATAAAATTCGGATAGATAATATCCATCAAGTACCTCACCGATTTAGGGGGCCTCCATTTGGAACTGAATAGGGTAAATCCGAACCAAGCGAGATGCAGCAGGAAGGAGAAAGAAGGACCCATTTCTTATCCTTTTTTATCAGTAAAAGTGACTACTATACCTTGTTGGGGGTTAACAGAGAAATTGTGCCTGTAACAATATTGTTTCACCACGGTGGATCTCCCTATAAGATTCTTCCGTATAATGAATTAATCATCTTACTTCGTTGATACCTTGACACGACAATGAGTGTATCGCAAACTTAGTAGTTCAAACAC
Source organism: Chrysina gloriosa (assembly GCA_038088585.1). Lineage (NCBI taxonomy): Eukaryota > Metazoa > Arthropoda > Insecta > Coleoptera > Scarabaeidae > Chrysina > Chrysina gloriosa. The sequence goes on along the minus strand of CM076093.1, from coordinate 17,864,303 downwards.
GTTAATAATGGTCCTATCCTAATTTCTTGTTGCTCGAGTTGAAATGTGGTAATAAAGGCAATTCACTCAATTCCATCATTTTATCAAGTAAATTTCACCTAATGTACCACCTGTTTTACGTAATTCTCAATATATTGTCTCATCGAAAATCCTTTAGCCGAAGCTTTCTCCTCTCATCCTCGTTCGTACCGCGCCATTAGATGTTATCTTAATTATTTTTATTATGACCACCAATAAATGGGACACAGATAGACAACGCGTACCCATCCATATTTTACGGTACGTCGGAAAGGTGCCTCGGGAGAACTACGCCGGCCGTTATCTTCCCATCGGAATATGCTTGAATTATGCGTAACCCGTTAAAGGTTATCTCGGCATCTCTAACTCTTAAAAATCGGAGAAATAGGCGACAAGGCGTTTGGAAATTGGGTAGATCAAAGAAGGACTGTTCGACAAGCCATTATCGACGAGCAGGAATGCAGATGAATAGATCCTAAACGATCAGATAATGCGGCAAAATTTATTATTTTCGAATTATCGCTCGGTGTGTTTTATGGTGATTTATTGGAAGATTTGAATTAATGGCCTGGATTTATTATCTAATCTTCAATGCGATTGTGTTAGATTATTACGCTGAAATTTGAATTCGGCGAATTCGGAGTGGCAACACATTATTCCCATTAAGGATGAAATGGAACAGTGTTGAAATAATAGGTTTTTATCGTGTTAGTTATGGTATCTACCATTCATTTTCTGATTCTACTTTTTTAAAATTTGATTGTAAATTTAAGCTTAATTCAAAGAATTTTAAAGCTTTGATAATTTTCTTTCCGGGTTTTGCTTCAAGTGGGGCTTCCCTTTTAGTATCATTATTATCTTTGGCTCAACAATTCGTGGTCGACTTCAGCCTGCTCCAAGATGCAAAGTTCATCATCGTCTTTGGTTCGACAGTTTCCAGAGGATTTTACCTCTCCTCAAGTTTTGTTTCCATTACGACTTATTTGCAGCTTCCTTTTAACTCTTCTTCGATTCCATTCTAATTATCTGATTTATTTTTGTTCTTTCTACTATGGAACCCTAACAAATTATTAGTTTTAAAAGATGCTTTGAGATTTATATTTATTTTCCAAAGTCATTATTCAAATTCAAGACTAAAACAATCGTAGTACTTCAAAGAGCTTCCTAAAATACGATTAACTTCAACACCTACATACACATCCACACCGATGCGACGGTATCGCCCGTCTTTCCAAGATTTAGGCGACGAAAATACGTTATTCGGTCGTGTTTTCCGGCCGCCGTCGTAATGGGGCGCCGCCGAGTGCATTGCGGGGATTACCGTTCTTTCTTCCGAGCGAATAAATCACCGTGATTTATGCGTGACGGCGAGGGGTGAGCCGCGGAGATTCTCTCACCCTCTCTCTCTCTCTCTCGGTATGTATGTATAATACACTTACGTGCTGTTTGTTTGCGTACGCCGTGCCGAAGCCGTTATGCAAATAATAATTTCATTACAGCGGCATTAAAAAGAACAGCTGTGATGCACGTAAAATATTAGATTACTCTTTTATTAACTCCAGAACAAACACAGAGCTTTATATGAGCTTTATATAGCGTGCGCTGTTTTCGAAACGAGGGTGGTCGTCGTATTCGAAGCGTAGAAACATGAAAGACATTCCGCAAGGAGGTGTTTAATTTAGTTTCCTTCTGTTTGATACATTGATGAAATTTAGTTCGTTTCCAATTGCTTGGTGGACTACTTACCATGAAAGAATTGGTTGAAGGAACAGAAAGTAGGATAATACTCCTTTGCCACCGGAACCAATACTCACAAGATGAGAAACTTGGTTGAAATCTCCCAGTTTTTATCCTGTTAAAAGAGTCTCTTCATTTGATGGATGAATTTAAGGAAAAACTTCAGAAAGTTCCTGGAAAAATAGGATAGAAAATGAATAAAAATTTTTATGATATTCTTGAAGCAAATAGCGATTTAAATTTGTTGCAACAAGCAAACCAAATTCTACGTGGCGATTTTGATGTTGAAACCGATTTAAATCCGGAAAGTTGTTAATGTTTTAAAATATGCACCAATCACATCAGTTGACGTCGAACGGAGTTCTTCAACGTAAAAATTGCTACTAACGGATAGGAGATATAATTCAACTATTGAAAATATTGAAAAACATTTGATTGTGAATTGTTTTTACAGTAAGGAATGTAACGTCTAATGTAGAAATGTAAGTGATAGGTATCTGTTTAATAAATCCTGTTTAAATTTCTTAGTGTTTGTTTCTTTTCCTTGTTACTTGAAAATATATTCGACATTTTGAAAATATTTTTGAAACATATTCTACACATTTTAGGAATATTTTCAACAGATTTTGTTCATATTTAAGACATATGTATATATGAATGTATATATTTTAGTCAAATCTCGAACGTATAATCCGGTCTCTACTGATGACCGACAGGTTATTTGAAATCAGTCAGCCATTCCTTCAAGCATTACGGGGACTTGTCCATTACCACGATTGAAAATTAAGATTTCACACTACACCATTCCTAACTTCTGAGTACAAATGGGTTGACTGGAGAATTCCCCGGAATCATTAAATAAATCACTTCGCTTCCGTTTAGGTCGAACGCTTAAAGTATTCATTAGCAACAAAGTCCATTTAAGCATAAACGACAGCCAATCACACCGAATTAATTGCCACTTCACTTTCTAGCTACTGAGTTTTCGAACCTGATCCGGTACATCGGCGTACCGAACGTGTCACTCCGGGGACAGGGTCGTTGCCGCACCGGATTTGCCGCAACCTCTCCCGTCAGATCGCAGTCGATACTTTAAACGGAAACATCCGCGGACTCCATTAGCACGAATTAATGGTCCATTGTCGGTTTGACGAGCTCGATTGACGTTGATTGAAGTCGGTCGTCGTTAAACGCGATATTCGCGCAAGAGCGTTGTATTACCGACCGCAGGAATGTTTCGTTTAATGTGAGGCGACGACATGTTAAAGTGTTCCGACAAAAAAGAATATCGTTCTATATACGAATTCGCATTGTATTTCTCCTCTCGCAGGATTCTACATCTGGGTATGGCAGAAGCAGACGCTCCCGCTTCGGAAAATGTATTGTCGCCGGTCGACGGTCCTTTGTGATGTCGTCCTGCCTCATAAAGAGAAATAAATGGTGTCATTAGCGTGAGGTCGTGTCCTTGTATTTTTGCTCGCATTTGTCGGATCTTGTCGCCTGTTTTATCACTGTCGTCGTCGGTGGGAGGAACACAGGGCGCTGAATGTCCCATTTGTCAATGCCGACCGTTCGTTACTTCCTGCCGTACCATCCAGTCCTTCGTTTCGTCCCCTTGTTTCCGCCCTTTATTATCCTTTCGGAAAGCTCTTGAAGTGAATGTAGGGGTTTATTATTTCTATTCTTGGATTAATTGCGCCATTCTTGGTGAAACGTTAGGAAAACTAGCGATTGGCCAGCGTTAGGTGGCAGTACTATTAATCTTGTATAAGAGGATAGTTTGACGGATGAGTGACTTTCCAAAGGTTGGTAACACTTTCGCAAGGATGATTACGTTGTTGGGTCCCGCCACATTTCTGATGCTCACTGTCAAAATTTCACACAAATTTGACATATTAGGTTATGTTTATACTCATTTAAAGAAATCTGTTGTGAAAAACCTTGATGTGAAAATATGGCAAAAGAGAATTCCGAGTGTTTTGAAAACATTAAACGTTGTCCATTACAGGGAAAAACAATTTAAGGAACGGGGGCAAAGTTACGTTTACGTAAACAATGTCCGTCCGTTGCTCCGTCCCATGGAATGGTTTGTAAGCGGTTTTCTGCTTTTAAAAGTGACGATATAAGCACGGATGATGCATGGGACCGTCATTTGTTGTAACTAGAAATGGTTAATAACATCCATGCCTTTGTAACTAACGATCGTCGATTGAGAGAAGCTAATAAAGTAAATATTTCAACCGAGCGGGATATGCAATATTTTGCATGGAGGTTCAAATATGAAAAAGCTATCCACGAGATGGGTGCCGCGTTTGCTTAATGCTGATCATTAGAAATTCAGAAGAATGTTTGGCCATCTTCAACCGTAATTCAAGGCAATTTTTCCATCGATATACCACAGTAGGTGAAATTTGGATACAACATTATACTCCAGAAGCAAAAATGCAATCGAAACAATGGACTTCTCCTGAAGACCTTGTCCCCAAAGAGACAAAACCCGGTTTTTCGGCCAATAATGTCATTGCCACAGCTATTCTTGGGATTCCAAAGGCCTTATCTTTATTAATTATTTACAAAAAGGAAATACGATAATTGGCAAATATTATGCTAATATGCGGACATGCTTCGATACCGAACTTAAGAAACAACGACCGCATTTGTTGAAGAAAAAGTGTTGTTCCATCACGATATACGCCGTCTCATTCGTCCATGGTTACCACAACAAAATTAATTGAATTGAGTTACGATTTGCTGCCTCATCAGTCAGACATATTCACCAGATCTAGGTCCCAGTGATTTCTTCTTGTTAAAAAATGGCCTGGTGTTACTTAGCTTTTAAAGCTTTTCTTAAAAATGAAAATAATAAAAGGGAATCATAAATAGAAACTCAGAAACGTGACCGATACAGTTACAGTGAGGCTAACCCACCTTGTCCGTACGGTGTGGTATTCGGTATCGGACGGAAGTTGACCAAGATGGTGGGTTTTCTCGCATTTGATGAAAAGATGTCGGCAAAACTAGCTTTTAGATCCTACGATGTCTTCGAAAATAAATCTTAGCTCTCCCTAGTTCTATATACTAGTTTATACTATCTTACGCTAGTTACATCAGCTTATACTAATTGTACCAGCCTATACTAGTTCCCTACAACAACGTGAAAGATATGATAACGACATTGTAATTAACAAAAAAGAAAGACTCACCTCCAATTGAGGGAAATGTGGACGATTAATTTGAACAGCAAAACTTGGGGAAACATAACTTCTAACTTATTCAACGATACTATACACTTCCCAGCGTCCAATTTCCGTGTATATCCTCGACAACGAGATTTAGAAGCGAAAACGGACCAACGAGTCACGGAAACCGAGCTATTCCAACTTAACGTTAGAAGCTAAATGAATAACACGAGCGTCACCAACCGATGCAAACGGTATCGAGTATTGTTGGATCAAAAATTACAAACGTGGGACACCATCTACACGTCAAACGTTGAAGTAAGAGAGAGGCTAAAGGTAATGATACAGAAAAATGTAATAAGAGATTTCAGAAGAGGTGATATCCGAGACAAATGCATATTTTGAAGAGTGTACGATTACTTTTTGAATGGTGTACAGTAAAATAACTTTTTATATTGAAAAAATCACTCTTGCATCAATTCCCCTCTCCTCCAATATTGAATAGCAAATTCATGTTTAGATCATCGACTTTTGGTTATCATAGTTCTTGAATTTGAACGAGATGCTAGGACTTGTATATTCGAAAAGACAACACCAGAGAGATACCGTTAATTAAATGATGGAATACCGTTGGAGAAAATGACTAAAAGATCAAAGAACTAATTCTTTGATCGCCTGGTGAACTAGTTAAAACGTGGAGCAAGAATTTGTCATGCGCTTCCCAAGAGATTGAGCTGGTTAAAGCTGGTTAATGTACTTATGTACTTATTATAAAAAGAAAAGATTAAGAATAAGTCGTTCAGAATTATGACATTGGAGAATATTATCCTCGTAACATCTCTTTTGAAGGATAAAATGATTCTAATTCCAATACTAACTGTAGAGCCGAGAAAAACTCAACATTTCTAGCTGAAGACTTTCCAGAAATGAACTTAGGAACTTGTACAAAACCATTAAGAATCTACCACGAAATTGAATTTCACATGCAGAAACGAGTGGTTCATCTCACGTTTTCTCTATTTCATTTTTAAGAAAACCAGTTTCCTCATTACTGTTACTAAAGATTATAAGACAGATCTTCGTTGAATTAATAGACACATTACGGTGTCTCGAGTAAAATACTAATCCAATTGCCATTAATTCTTTAACCTACACTAACTGCCAAACTGTCAATTTAAGACTACAACCCATTTCTCTTCGATGTTCTAACAAAAACTAACGACTACTTGAATTTCACCAATTTTGTTTACTCCCAACTTCGTACGTCAGAGAAATAGATATGCTTCGCGTGGAGTTGAAGCGAGCTAAAGTGGAAAAGAAAAAGATCCTGTCCGGAAACACCGAGCTCACATCAACGGCGCACACCATCCGTTTCTGCCGTGCTGACTTGAGAGCGGTCGGGATATTTTTCAACGGCACGAAAGCCGTGAATCGTCAAAGAGAAGTGAGGTAGATAGTGACAAAGCGAATAGCGACAAAGACGGCGAAAGACGACAACGTCGGCCATGCTCGGGAAAAGAAGATCGGCGAAGAAGAAGAGTTATGGGCTCATCACTCTGGTGTTCTGTCAGCCGATCTTTCCATCTTGTCGACCCGTTTTACTCGGGAACCGTTTCGAGTTTGTGTTCGCCCGTTCGGCACTGATTTACACGATGAAGACAAATGCGCGTCTTTGGGCGTGTGCGAGCCCCATTCGTCTATTCGAAAATTGGAACACATTTTACCCGGATCATGTTTTTCCTCCTCCTCGAGGCTAGCGAGGATGCTTTATGGCTGCGATCTCTTCGCTTTTCCGACGAGGCGATGGAGAACGGGAAGGGGAGGGGAGGAAACGACGGAAACGGAAGTGTATATGTACGTGCCGCGCTCCTAACAAATGATCCCTTCTTTCGCGACGGACGCGTGAAAAAGGCGCGATTTTTCAAACGGTCGCGAACCCGACGAGTCCCGGCTCGAATTTAAGGAGGTGATTAATCGTACTACATTAAAGTGAATTGTAACTGATTTCGAAACAGTCAACGGATAAAAGCTTCCTGATATATGAGTGGGAAGCTTCTCTGTCTGGAACTTCCGGATCTTTTAGTTATACCGGAGCTTAGCCGCTATTTCTGTGAAAGATCGCCGTAGTTTAGTTTAGAGCACTTGAACTGAAATGTAGGTCAAAATACACACATCAATAATGTTAACTGGGAAAGAATATAAAAGGACGTTATTATTTTTAATCCACTACGTTTTCTCCTTTCCATTTCCGGTTGAGTCTACGACATCTAGAGGCGTTAAAGGTTAGTTTAATGGCTTTGGGCAATTCAGACCGCTTGGTTTTACGAAACAATGATTTGGTAATTGCTTAACTTTTATTCTATAATATCTACATAACTCCCTAACGAACGACGTTCATTTCGTCTGTTAATCGCGTTTTTGCGGAAAAAATCTGGAACTTTTTAATTCGTGAAAATTATAACTTACCATTTTTACTTGTAATGAGAGTATATAATTATGTTTTAAACAATATAAGAAATATAAGAAAGTTTAACTGTTCTATTTTAGAAGAAAAAAGAATAGTGAAGAGAAAGATGTGAGAATATGTGTGTAAATTTCTGCGAAATCATGAATATTTGCATGTATATATCTTATTTATAATTACTAAATACTACTTTAATATTTTATATGCTATAATACTAATATTTATAATATCAAATTATTCATCAGGAGGAAGGATTGGAAAAGAAATTTCATCAAATGTCTAATATTTTCGCAATCTGATTATCATAAATATAATCTTGTAATAAGTTTGATGGATCAAATTTATTGCAATAAATCTTGGAATCACCTACACTAAATTTAAATGTCTGCGTTTTTAAGTAGTGCTTTTGCATCTTCATGTAGTAATTCAAAAGTTTTATTAGAAGGTAATTGCTGAGATTTGATATAAAAGGATCAGATAACAATAAAATAATATGAACATCCTCGTTTGTTTGTCGTGAATGATGCAACTTATCCTTCTTATAATTTTTATTTTATTTATTAACACTGAGTATTACTTAATTGCAAATGTATTACACAACTGTACATACTGTTTATTTATATTAGTGATACTATTATTAGTATAAATTACAAATTTGGTACAATTAATTATAATCTCGTCAGCAATTGCGTAATTCTATAAAAAATTGATGATGTTTATATTAAGTGAATGCAAATTCATTACCTGCACTAAATTCTAATAGCGTATTAAGCTTTCTCTTGACAAATTAAACAATTTAATTGTTGCTTTTCCTGGTAGGTTTATTAATTTGATTACAATAAGTTCAATATTCACGCTCCCAAATTTTAAGTTGCATATAATTCAATAATAATTTACGGAACGGAAGTACTTTGAATGTTTATCAGTAAATTGGTCGCAATCATGAACTAATTCTATTTTGCAGATAAATCTAATCTAATTTCATATATTTAAACGAGCAATTCTTATATATATATATATATATATATAGAATTGGTTTCTCGAAAACGGCTCTACGGTTCACACACATTTCTGCAATTGGTTATCGAAAATGACTAGCAATTTTTATGCAATTTTGTATCTGGGGATTTTCGAGAACACAAAATTGATCTAGCATGGTTCCGGTCCCAAGAATTCTTTTTCTACCTATTTCTGCGGTACATACAATGTGTTATCGAAAATTACTCTCAACATTTTGTTACAATTTAGTATCTGCGAGTTTTTGGGGACGAGAAACCGATTTAGCATGGTCCCGGTCTCGATTCAATCCATTTAGTGCAGGTTTTCAGCAATTTCGGCCTAAACGTGGGTTAGAAACTTTTTCTAACATCATTCAGCCAAGCGAAATTATAAGTAATTAAAACTTTACTACTAAACCATAGATGGCGCTGAAAGTAGTATGTTAATAAAAGAAAAGTATCTACGAAAACTAACAACAACATGTAGATTCACATACTTTTAACCTTATAAACTTTTAATATATATGTGCTACTATATATAACGTGTCCCAGATAACATTTCCAACTTGGGGATCTCGCTTATCGTAAAAGATACAAGTTCGGTTAAATTAGACAAATTGTTCCTAAGGATTTTTCAATTTTTTAATATTTTTCAAAATAGATAGCTCATGTGATATATCATTGTAAAGAGGATGAAAAACACCTTCAATTATTTCAAAGCCGACTTTCCATAAGAAAAATTTAAATTAGGGATCAAAACTTAAAAACGAAAAGTGCAAAAAAATCGATATTTAAATTCTACATAAAAAGTATATTAAGAAAATGTGAAAAGAAATTATGTATCTACTAGAAGAAAAAAAAAGTTATTACAAGAAAAAAAAATTTGACATTTTTCGTCTTTTACCATGAATCCTAAAATACATGCAAATTTGAAAATTGAAGCATATTGTATAATTTCATTAGTCCTTAGGAACAATTTGTCTAATTTAACCAAACTTGTATCTTTTACAATGAGCGAGATCCCCATGTTGGAAATGTTATCTAGAACACGTTGTATACTTGAAATATACAACATAAATTAAATATCAAAACTAAAATAAAGGGTATTATCTTTGGTTCAAAATTATTCAAAAAGTTTGGGACCTCCGTGCCAGGCTCGGTCCACCAGGTACTTAACTATGTAACTGTCTAATCCAATCACAAATGTCAACGGATTCATACCTTCCCAAAATGATTTTTTCTGCACCTGAACCACTGTGCGCCGTACTGAAGAGTCCTAATAAGATCGAAACTAGTCTACGGTTGCAGTATGCAATTAATCAAGCCCAATTCCCTCCGTGTCATTTATTGTCATATGCAATGTAGTCCTGTAGTTCATCCATTGTACCACTTTCTGAACCTCAGTTATAGATCGTTCATTAGAGAGCTATGTAGATATTCAACTTTCTTATTCGTTTCTAATTTTTACTTTCTCAAGTATCTTCTTGCAACTAGCTTCCTATTTAAACGTTTTTATTAAAATTAAATCCCTAATGAGAGAGGAAACTTTGGGCATCGTCTTATCTGCACTTTATGTCATTTCCCTTGATATCACCAACCAACGAATCCATATTGATTTCGAAAACTTCTAGGATGGATCAGATTCTCTTAAGTCGGGCATTCAACATTGTACAAACTACTTACCCAAATCGTTCTAAATTGCATATTAAGGAATGCCATCTCTGAAATTGCTGGAATGCGACTAACGGCGACCAACCGGAGGCGTAGAAGCAAATTGGGGGCACTGCGGAAAGAACCCGGGTGTATGATATGCATACATACGTTCGCACAGGCCCATCTCATTTACGAGCTGCGCATAATTCTTTAACACTTTCAGCGAGAGCGCTCGTAAATCTGAGTTTGTGCCGCCTAGTTTATTGCGACCTGCCAGCTAGCTGCCTCCTTGATTTATTGGAGACGGTGCGCGAGCCAGATGAAGGATAAACGTAATGGATGAACCGCTAACGTCGAGGTGGCGATTGGGATGCAACTGTCGAGGAAGAGAAAATATGGGTCGATTTGCGCAAATTGTTCTCGCCGGGAAAGATATTTTTAGAACGGTGCCGAAGAAAAGAACGAGAAGAAAGGAAAAATATAGATCTCGTTCGGAGGAGAAATAGAGAAGGGGCTATCAATTCGATTGGGGAAGTTATATTGGGTGATAAGAATGTTAGTCCGGTTGGAATTCGTTAATGGTTCTAGAAATTTATTTCGAATTTTAGTTGTTATTGCGTTTTTATTGAACTAGAGAAAAATCAAAAACATATCAAAGCTATAAACATTGGATCCTCGTTGTTCGATTGTCGATTACTTAGTTACGATGGCTGAAGAGCTTTATACTTAATACACCTGCTGCAATTCTCAATTGGTTTCAATCTCTAAATAGTTTAGATTTTGTGCCCATTCCTCATATTTTAAGATAGTTTGACAGCACAATACGACTGGTTTCGGGCTCTCGTCAACTTATGAGTTCAGCTTTTAATTTAAATAGTGTTTTAAATTTCGTCGATAAGATCAGAGGAAGAATAGCTGGACCTCTTTAGGTACTGTATCTCTCAACCGACTGGGTGAAGAAAGCACATACGGATAACCCGATACAGAAAAGAGGAATAGATGTAAGGAGGATCAATGGGATAAAAACCTTATACAAGAAAACGAGAGGTGCTATTAAAATGCATTACGAAAAATCAGAATACTGTGAGACGATACAAGGAGTGAGACAAGGATTCGTTCTAAGCCCAATTCTGTTCGCAGTAGTTCTGGCTGAGGTAATAAAAGGAGCCAAAACGGAGCTAAACAGTACAATATAGAATTCTGGAACATGGACACGATAGGGGTGTCGAAAACAGCTTGTATGCCGATGATATAGTCCTCATAGCCAAATACGAAACAACCGTCAACGAAAATGTTAAAACATACAACGAATATCTGGGAAAAGGTAATTTGAAAATAAATGGAGAAAAGTCTAAGACCAAGATTATAAGTAGGGAAAACAAAAAAAAACACGAAATCTTTCTAAACTAAAGAAAACTGAACCAGATGGCTAGCTCCAAATATTCGGGGACAATTCTGACTGAGGATGGAAGATTCGATGAAGAGGTAAAAAGAAGAAATGAAGCAGCAGGAAGCCTATTTTATAGCATCAAAATCACTTTTCTAAATGAAAAGGAGACACCCAAAGCAACCAAAACTTCCCAATATTTACTACTTACAAAGAAACAGAAACAAAAACATACGAAGTACGGAAATAAGATTTCTAAGAAAGATAGATGACCAAATAAAAATTGATAAAGTGAGAAATAGTACAACCAAAGGAGACATGGAAATCGAACTCATATAGGACAGAAAAACGGGATGGTGTATGTGTAAGAATGGGATGGTGAGAGGAGTGTTTGAAGCCAAACCAATCAAAAGAAAACAGGATAGGGGGAGAATCTCTGAACCAATGACTAAATATCATTATTTTGGTTTCAGTGAATGTTTAGGCTTTACTAATATGATGGTTAATGGATAAAAGACATTTTTTGAAATTCATGTCGCTGAGATTTACTCCAATTTATTTTACCATGTGTGAAGAAGAAGAGCTAGATTTCCTTTACTCCTACATATATCTATTAACAAATTACTATGTCGACTTGGTTTGCTGCTGGCCAATCTCTAGTGAATGAGACTTTGGAAATGTCTTTACTTCTAGTTTCATTAGGAAATACAGAAAGAAAACTTAAATCTCTTCACCTTCGCTGCTGGAGGAAACTTAAAAAATCGATAATTTGATGTACCGATAAATAAAAATTGTAACTCTCGATACTCGCAATTTTCACGAAGAAATTGCTGAACTTCTTTGGGTATAATAACGTTCAATTGACAAACGAATAGAAATGGGCTACTGCTAAAAATTCCAAAGAAGTAATAAATAACATAATTTATTAACTAGTAGAGGAAACATTGCGTTTCTATGCTCTTGTTTTTCCGTCATCTTCATTTACCCAAATCGAAAGAAAAATTGTGGACATTTTTTGATTACATTATCTCTCATTCAACGAACAAACAGGATTGGGTTACTGCTAGGAAATCCCAAAGAAATCGGTGATGTGATGTATTAACTAGTAAAGAAATCCTTACAGTTCCCTACATTTATGGCTTTCGTCATTGTTTGGACCACATCGGAGGAAGAATCGTTGAATTTCTTTGAATATAGTAATCTTCAATCAATAAACAAACAGAATTTGATTGGCTGCTAGAAAACCTCAAAGAAATCGGTAATCTGATGTACTAATGGGCAAAGGAAACCCTGCAGTTCCTTACACTTGTCGATTTCGTCATTTCTTGGAGGATTTTGGAGGAGAACTGGTTTGAACTGGTTTTTCGGGAGGTTTTCGTAGGGTCAGCACAATTGTTATGTTACTGTATGGACTCCTGCTTGTTTTCAGGATAATAGTGATAAATGCACGTTTTATCTTCAGTAACAATCCGGTCGAAAGTACTCGATAGATCCTCTCCACAGAGCTGCAAGAATTCCCTGCAGCACTCCATACGCAGCTGTTTCTGAGAAGCCGTGAGCATTTACGGGAACCATCTTGCTAAAATGGCCATGAAGAATGGGTGTAATAATGTTACGTTTTGTATATATATTCTCCAAGAGTGTTTTAATTTGAGGTCATTTATTTACCCAGATCATTAGCAAATCAACCTAATACCGAGGATACACCTCGTATTTGATTACCATATTCCTTAAATGACCAGTAAATATGTAAAGGTGGGTTGCTGCTTCGAAAATTCCAAGGAAATAGTTAATATGTTAAAGGTGAATCTGGATATAACTTTGGTTTCTGCCATTTTTGTTATGTCATACCTATTACACGAAGTTATGGGGCTGCCTCGACTATCGTATCCTTCAACCACTCAGTAATGACAGAATCATCGTAATGGGAATTAAATCTGATCGCATCCTAACATTATCCACCTGAATAAAAGATGGATGGATGGATGGTGAAACAGCTTCTGCTCTTGTAAGAAAATCTTCAACTAAAGAAGGAACTAAACGATCGAGATTTTCTTCAAATATCTGTAACTCCAGTGTCAACAGTGTTTTGGTGTGTTTCACCCGTTTAGTGAGCGATGTTTATTGTGTAATGCTTTAGAGCTGTACAGTGTCCGTCTTGGGCATTAGCCGTATTCCTTAGTGATATTGAATCCCCCACATTCCACTGAGGATGGCAAGTTATTCACCGAAATATGTATCTGGATTTTTCCGAAAGGTGTGGTAAGGGTAATTTTATTTATTTTATATATTATTTCAGCCACGGTCCCCTTATACTTATTTAAAAAGAAGAAATAAGTTGCGAACCCAGTGGTCTTTCGGACAATTCCTATCAAATAGCACATCGATAGATGATTTCTGCAAGTTTTAGAAGAGTTACCTGAAGTCCATCCAAATCTGAAAGTAAACTTGACTTCGGAATTCTATACAGTTCAAATATATGTATGCGTGAAATTTCGTATTATTTGCAATTCTTTGATATGAGGACACCACCATCGAAGTTGATTTTCTAGCGTTCGAGCTGTTGCGCTCAATGCAAAATAAAAGGAAGAACTGATTTCGAAAGATGCACAAATACCTGAAAGCATAGGTTTACAGAAATGGAAACTTTCCTATAGTGACTTGTACATTATAATTGGCCTAGCTGTGAGAAAGATGAAAACATAGCTTGATAAGCTTGGAAGCTGTTTAGTTATTAGTTTAGATCAGCGATTCTCAAATACTTTTTATTGTAAACCCCCAAATATCATGGTTTCTGCCATGGACTTCTATGTCACAGCCAAGCAATTTTTTGGACAACTAAATGGAAAGGCGCAAGTTTTACACATAAAGGGTTTCTCAAAATTATTTTTCAACTTACCTTTTTTTTTTTTCTTAATTCTAAAATTAGGAAATGGACCCCCAATAAAATAGTCGTGAATTCCTTGGAGGTTCGGGAACCACCAATTGGGAAAACCCATGCTTAGATCCAATCTTCTAAAACTAATTTTAGAAAGGAGCTTGTTTTACATTCCTGCCTTTCATTGAGTGATTGCAAATATTAAGTAAGTCACATAAATTTATTCAACAAAGGCAAAGACGATTAGACTAGTCCTTGAAAGATGTCGCTCTAAGTAAATAAATTACCCGCGAAAATTATGATCGTCAAACTATGAATGTAGACACTAGAAAAAGACATTTAATTGAATTCACAATTGTATCTAAGTACATATTACGCGCAACTCGATTTATCCATAGTTGCAATGCTGTCTATAAACAATCTGTCTGTCACGCAGTAGATAATCATTCTTTACAACCGCTGGAATGTACTTTTTTCATCCGGAAACACTTATCGCATCAGTTCAACAGTCGTGATAACTCATTCTCTCCGTTTGCTTTTCTGCGTGAACTTGTCTCCGATGATGAAAGTATGAAGGTTACCGCAACATTGTGTTTATTGGCCGCTGTGGCATGTGTTCGTGGCGACTACGCCTATGTTACAAAACACATCCAAGTACCTGTTGATCATTTTAGGTATGTACATACGTTATATTATTCGTTGTTAGCAGGTAACAGTGGCGTTCGTTGATAAATTTTAATTGTTGGGTAGGAATTTTTATGGTTGATAATAGAAGAAATTTGTTTTGATTTGATAAGGCATTGTTATCTGAATTTAATAAGTTCTATAATCTTTATACTGATTTGGATGAAAACTTGGAGACATGGAACTTCTGAGAACTCTAATTGTCGTTAATGTATTGACTGTATACTTTTTGTTGTTTTGTATTGAACAACGAATTAGTTATTTTCCTCTTTACCCTTCAAACGCATTTCGGTTACAATGTGCGGCAGGATAACATTCGGATAAAAGGCTTGAAATGTGTAATCAATCCACATTTCAAGCCTTTTATCCAAATGCTATCCTCTTGCACCAGAAATTTTATTTGGTCTGGTGCTGAGGGAGGAAGTCCACGTCGATTTAGATATATAACTCCCAATATGTATTTCGACACTAAGTTTTCATATTGAGTGCAAGTAACACAAAAGAAGGAAACTGCGATTCGTGAACTTTGACTGGCACAACCAAGTGACATTATTTCTGATTAGCGATTTTTTCTTGGACGATGACAACCAAATTGTTGAAATACGTTCCTTAACAGGTCTAAATTAGCGTGGTATGGATAAGAACTATTTTATCTGAAATTGATTTTATATTTGTGTAAAGTAAACTTTTGTGAAATTGAAAAGTCATTACTACGAAACAAGGACATTTTGGGAGATTTCCATTACGGAATTACAGTCTGTCAGTAATTACCTAAATTTTTGATGTGAAAGACCGTGTTCTAGACTCACTCGAAACTGTTCGATATAACTTTGAATACTAAGAATGGCGTCATGCTGGAATTTTAGCTTAATCTACTTTGAGTTAGGATGCCCTTCAAGTCAAAATTGCTTAGACTCCGTCTTCAGGGGATAATGTAGCACGAAGATATAAGAAAGCTAAATCATTTAGTGATCTGCTTGCTTATATCCTCACTTACTCCTCACCACACAGACATTTGATTAAATCGGGAAACATGTGTTTCGTTAGCAACGAGGCCAACATTTTCAAGCCGTAGCCTACGAAACGTGATTTTTTAAATTCTATTTATGCAAACTCTACTACCTCTACTAGCAAATAAGAATAAGGAGACTGTGGTTAAAATAATATATGTACATATATAAGAAATAAACTTATCCTTACCACACTTTTCGGAAATAATACCAGATACGTATTTCAGCAACTAAATTGCATAATAAAACATCTGGAATTATTTCCGAATGGTGTGGTCTCTGTTTAGAAGACACGTATTCTTAACAAAGACGACGGTCCTGTGGACCCCTTTGACATGTGTTTCGTACATAGAAAAGTTGTATAAATTGTATTGTACAGCAAGAGGTTTTCTTTTGAGTTAAGACTTCTTCGTAGTTAGTATCGGGCTATTAAATATTTTGATGATTTCAGTATTGACAAAAATTGCAACGATTATTTTCACTATTCTATTCACTTCGTACCGCGGACTTATGATGGTGCGGTTTTTTAAAATTTCATGAACGCGAAAGCGCTGACTATATCAAAATAACATGTAATTTAAAAAGAAACAAGCAGATGGCTCACGTTTTATTATATAGTGCTGCAGTAAAGTATGGAATAAAATTAATCAAAGTCATACGGTTGACTTCTGTCCTAAATCTTCGGACAAATCTATTTTTATTTTGAAACTTCTATCTAATACAGAGGCGACCTAAAATTTTTAATTTGTGATGGGCGCAAGCCATACATATTTACGGATCTTTCCAATGCCACTAGAGCACTGTATGTAGCAATGTAGAAGTATATAATTGTCAAGTTTTTCAGCATAAATATGTATATATAATTTCCTTTATGTGGGGCGGTACAAAAAGGCCATTAGTCTTCTTAGACATTATGTTCTCCAACTTTTTCCTACCGCAATTCTAAAATTTAATATGTGGACCATTATCAACTTGAACTGTACATAGACCGAAAGCATTTTTCATTCTAACTGTAATAGCCAGAGACACACATTCTCAGAGATATGAAGCAATCATCTGTAGTGCAAACGAATAATCGTCACTAACAACTAAACAAAACGCAAAAGCATAAAACAACAAAAATAAAGATTCAAGTCACAATTTATCGTCTACAGACTGACCACTTGGAAGTGTCCAACACCTAATCTGAAATTTTCAGTTAAGAGCACCGCGATTTTTCTAAACCTTAAATTTAGCGAATTAAGGGTGTTCGATACTTTTTCAAGATCGGTTAAACGTAATTTTTATTGTTGGTTATAAAGCTATTCTGAGAATTGTATATCTGACCTTTAAAAGTAGTGTGTGTAACGATAAAATACTAGTCTTTTACAATGTTAAGAGCGTCTGTAGCTTTATTTCTATTTCAATGATAAGCGAAGAACCAGTAAGTTTACGGGCTCGAAATTTTGCATACCGTGTATTCGTTATGATAGCCACGTTTTATCGGCGAGCTTTTTGTAAATTCGTTTATTATCGTTGCTTTCTTGAAGTGCAAAAACAACGGTAAGCCCATGGTCATTTTTCCATTACTTAATTAAGGTTAAATTCAAGAATAAACAGAGAATTTACAAAAAAGCTCGCTGATAAGACGTAGCTATCGCAACGAATACACGGTATGCAAAATGTCGAGCCCGTGAACTTACTGGCTTTTCATTTATCATTGAAATAAAATTAAAGCTGTAGATGCTCTTAACATTGCAAGAAGCTAGCATTTTATCGTTAGACACACTACTTTTAAAGGTCAGATATACATATCTCAAAATAGTTTTTGTACCTATAAAAATGTTAAGTCTAATCGATCTTGAAAAAAGGTACCGAACATTTTAGGTTTGCATACACTCGAATAAAAGCGCATTGTTTAGCGGTAAACGGCATTTTTTTTTTGGAATGAGAGGCACAGATAAATCACGAATCTGATAAAAGAAGGAAAAGGGGGAGGTGGAAAAGAGAAATCTTGGTACCTAGGGTTTTTGTTGTCGTCAATCTAAGTCACTTTCGGTTGCTAACTCTGTACGAACAGTTGTTAAAAATAATCGGAAGTGGAACTTAGAATCTACTAAGCAAAATGCAAATTCGTCCTGCTGCCATCTGTGTACGTGGAAGACTCTTTCCGAATGCAGTCTGTTTTGATAAGTATTGCCTTTGTACATATGTCTATTAACTAATTTGTGAAATGTCTCTTTGACCCTTGCTACATTGATTTAGATTCCTTCAATATTTCAACAACTAAATCGTCATTCTCAGTCAAAAAATTACGGTTGAAGTGAAGGTTGCTACTGAACTTTGCTTAATTGATTCTTGTGCTACAATGTACAGCAAGAGTTTTTTCTTCCGTGCTATGAGTTTCAGCAATGATTTTAGTTTAACTCTTGTGATGCTAGTTTTTATTGCTTCTGGGCATGATTTTGTATAATTCTTTCGCCACAAGAAAATCAGATATTGAATAATGAAGAATTCTTCTTCTTAATCTTTTTCCTTCTACCTTTCGGTGTAAGTTTTAGGAAAAATTGAATACGTATTAATGTATATTTAACTATTTTATTTCGATTTCCCAACATCCTTTGCTTGAGGAAGCACTGTTCTTAAATGCAAAAGGATGTGTAGTTTTAATAAGAATGCTGACGAGTTCCAAATTTATTGAATTAGGAAGCGTGTTTTCTGCTATAGCCTGAACTTATCCGAAAAAGTATTGTCTTCAATTAATAATAAATAACTATAATTTAATACACCCTTACCGTTTAAAAGATAGACGAGGAAGGGATGTGTAAGTCCTTAATTATCAAGGTTCCAAAACTATTTTGAGGATTGTATAGCTAACCTTTAAAAGTAGTGTGTGTAACGATAAAATACTAGTTGTCTACAATGTTAAGAGCTTCTATAGCCTTAATTTCTTTTTTCAATAATAAGTGAAGAATCAGTAAGTTTACAGGCTCGAAATATTGCATACTGTTTATTCGTTACGATAGCTACGTCTTATCGGCGAGCCTTTTTTGTAAATTCCTTGTTTGTTGTTGAAGGAATAGAAAAATGACCATGGGCTTACCGTCATTTTTGGACTGCAAGAAAGCAACGATAACAAGGGGATTTACAAAAATGCTCTTTGACAAGTCTCGATTACCGTATCGAATATGTGGTATTCAAAATTTTAGGCTTGCAAACCTGCTGGTTCTCCACTTATTATTGAAAAAGATTAGGCCTGCCCGAGCTCTTAAAATTGTAAACAATATTAGTATTTTATCGTTATACATACATCTTTTAGAGCTAAAATAAACAGCTGCCAAGATAGTTTTCGAACCAATAAAAAAAAGAACATTAAGGGATCTTGAAAATAAGTATCGAACACCCTTGGTGGTGTGATTCTATGATGTCATCACCGAATACTGATGGTCTACATAATTTGAGTCTATGTACTTGAAAATAGATTCACTCAAGTCATGGTAGGACGGGTGTGTTCCATGCTAATTCCTTTTAGGGACTTACTGTCTGTCACATGGTAACGCTTCTGACTTCTTGAACGTTCACTATAACCTAATTTACAAGTGAAATCAAGAATGAGTCTACACTGGTCAACTCGTTTGAATCTGTTTCTAACTATTAATCTTCTATTAGCAACAACCCCTTTCATTTCCAGCGCACGAAACGTAAAGCTACGTTTCAATTAACAAGCAGCAATTACTTTAAAGATTTTATTTAGAATGGGGAAATAAAGTCAAATTTAAATGGCAACGTCATAAGTTATTCTTTGATAAATATTATTGGGCCTAATTGGTACTGATGGTTTCTTCTTTTCAGCTTCGCTAACAATGAGACCTTTACGCTAAAATATTTAGTCAACGATAGCTACTGGCAGAACGGCGGACCGGTATTCTTTTACACCGGAAATGAAGGACCGATTGAGGTTTTCGCTCAAAACACCGGATTTATGTGGGAAATTGCTCCAATATTCAGCGCTCTGTTAGTTTTTGCCGAACACAGGTAATATTTACACACATATATTTATAATTGACACTTTGAAAAATATCCAAGCACATTTCTATGTAATTTCTTTTAAATTTTAGATACTATGGAGAGTCCTTACCTTACGGTAATAAATCCTTCTCCGATCCTAAACATTTCGGTTATCTAACATCGTCCCAAGCGCTAGCTGATTATGCCTACTTGTTAGCTGATCTCCAAATTGGTCTAAAGTCCAAAAATGAAGGTGTCCCAAGCACGGTCATTGCGTTCGGTGGCTCATACGGAGGCATGTTGGCCGCTTGGATGCGACTGAAGTATCCCGGAAGTATTCAAGGGGCTTTGGCATCTTCGGCACCCATATTCCAATTTACAGGCTTAACGAGGTGCAGCAAATTTAACGAAATTTTAGTCAGCGTCTACAGTTCTTCCTATAATAAAAGCTGCGTGAAGAATATCAAGCAAAGTTGGAAAGAAATCAGGTGAGCCTGTCGATTTTTCTTTCATTTTCATAAGTTTTCACGGGTTGGATCAATGATAGTGGAGTTTGCTTCGGGTTTTACTACGTATTACACTGTAAAATGTAGCAGTTTCAATATTCTTTAAGACGCTGGTAAGGTTTGTGACGTAGTCAAATTTAGAACAAGTTAGTAATTTTGTTTAGGGAATCTAACATAACTATAAATGTTTATAAACTATTGATTTTAGAGATGTGACTTCGACAAGTGACGGAAAAACGTGGCTGTCGAATACTTTGAAGTTATGCACACCGTTGTCTTCAAGTGATGATGTCACCAAGTTAACAGATTGGTTGAACGATGTGTATAGTAACTTGGCGATGGTGAATTATCCTTATCCGACGTCCTTCTTAGCACCATTACCGGCTTATCCGGTCATGGAATTTTGTAGTAGAATGGGCAACGAGACAACTGGAAAAACTGTGCTGGAATTTTTGGGGAAAGCCCTTTCGGTTTATACGAATTTCACGGGCCAAACGAAATGCGTTGATATTAATACGAGTAGCTCGAATGTGGCCGAATTCGTTTGGGATTATCAGGTTTGTACATGCCTATAAAATTTTATTGGTGCCTGTAGTTCCAAACTCGAATAAAATGATTGTCATCCTTACCACATTGATTTGGACATGTCCCAATACGTATTTCGACAAGTAGTTTATCGTCCTCAATGTCTATTGTGAGATAATTCAGTGCGGCATTTTCAACAAAAATTTTACGAGTATTTTCTTTCCTGCGTATCTTCTTTTCATTGAACATGGTTAGATACTTGTCGAGATATGCATTTGTAAATATCCACATCCATATAGTTAGGGTAAGAACGTAGTAATTTTAGTTACTTTATCTATGTTTTAGGCTTGTACCGAACTGATTATGCCGATGTGTAGCAAAGACAATGCCATGTTCGAAGCATCATCTTGGGACTTCGCTCAGTACTCTGATGATTGCTACAAGAAATATGGGGTCAACGTTAAGAGGGACGATTTGGCCATATTAGAATATGGCGGTAAAAACGCACTGTATACGAATATCATTTTCACGAATGGTTTGCTAGATCCGTGGTCCGGAGGTGGATTCTTAGTCTCTGCTACGTCGGCTTACGCCTTCTTACTACCCAATGCTGCCCATCACCTAGAGTTGAGGGCTAGCAATCCGGCTGATCCGGATTCCGTGCGTGAAGTTAGACAAAAGATAAAAGATGTGATAACCCACTGGGTTAAAGATGCTTGATTCTGGAAAAAGGAAACATTTTATATCGACTTCATCAATAAATATTATTAACTTTTCTCCCATCTATCATTTTGGTTGTATTACCCGTCCAGTCTTTACCATCTGAAAACGGTCATGTTTTCTTTATCCGCTTGCATTTTGAAATGTTTACACGCAGCCTACTTCGTACACGACATGCTTTCCAAGCGAAAAAAGTAATTTATTACCGTCGCCGTAACAGGGGCTGATAATATTTGACTTTCCTATTAAGTCGGCAATTTATTGTCGTCATTAAATAATAAATTGCCATTGCATTATGTGCGTGCCCTGCTATACCGCGGTAGGAATGTGTTCGACAACTTCATTATATGAACAACGACCCACTTGCTACTGAATGACAGCTCGGCTTGTTGAACTCTGCATATGTTGTATGAACGTATGTATATGCGTTGGCATATTTACATATAACGCACGCTATATCAATTAAAAAAAAGGCAGTGAACGATGTAAATTCGCTGCGTATACGTCGGTGTGGTTGTCAGGTTTCTCTATAAGGTTTTGTTCGCGATAATTGCGATATGCATTAAAAATGTTTATTAAGTGCAGATGCTTTTGTGATTTAGTAAGTACGACGAAACTTACAATAATAAGTTCTGTCTTCTATAACTCAGGCTGAGTTACTAGCATATACGACGTATCCACTAATCTTTTCGATTTCACTTTGTATATTACCCATATATAACTTATCCACTGGCTATAAATTTGTTTTGCTTGCGTGTTCAGTAGGTAACTTATCCAGCATGAACATGATTCAAAGTTTTTATCAGCGTTATTTATTGTCGTCATGTCGACTGTTAATCCTACGATGTGGCCCGCGTTTGGACGGATTCCTATCCCATTTTATCCGGGCAATGGTTGACTATACCCGCGACTACTGCGAGTCGTCGTGTGGGTACGTTTCACCTCAGGTATGCCAGAAAGGCGGGTTCCGATAATCGCTCGCATGAACCGATTTTTTCTTCTTCGATAGCCAGTGACAACCGATCAGGTTGATTTATTCGCTTGTTTTCGGTTTTATCGGAAAGTGGAATATGAAGGTATTGTACGTGTATACCGGTTACACATTCAACTTGAACAAAGTTCGTTCGTAAAGAGATAATAGACGGAAGGTATGTATGTCTAGTTGTGTGATAATAAAAAACTGGGTGACGATAAGGATATATCGTTAGATAGGATGTTAATTTAGAATTCCTTGATATTATGTAGGATATTATGGTGCAAGGTGTTTGTAGGGTGTGAGCAGGGACCGTTCAAATTCTGCTCCCAGTTTCCTACAATTCATATATGTGAAGAAAGTGTGTATGCAAGATGGGGCAAAACATTAAAATCGAGAGTTTAAAATTGATAAAATGTGTAATTTGCGTACGAAGCGATACATACGTATACGAATCTTCTAAACAAAGACGACGGTCCTATTAGTCACTCGGCACTTTTCGATCTATCATAGTTTAGCTTTTGCGGGTGTATTTAGCAAATGGAAAGTTTTTTATTGTTATTTATGAGTTTTGAGATGACGTGAGTGTGATATAGTGTCAACTCTCGGTTTAATGAAAAAATTATAAACCATCCTGTTTAAAGGGCCTTGATCAAGAACTTCCACTCTCCCAAATACGTATGAAGTCAAATATAAAACAATTGTTTTCGTTCAAACAACCACTGGTATTATATTAACAATTGTTAGAAGGGAATACTAAGCAAAATATGCTAAAAACTGCTCGATTTAGTTTTCGAATTTCTCAAACGATACTAAACAGAAATTACACAAACGATTAATACTGCAATTTTTGCTCTTCTGAACAAGGTATCAAACAATAACATGAGTTTGTAATTTCGAATACGTAAACATATCTACAAATTCAGCTAACAGTGTTTATAACTTCGTACTATTTATTATT
Source organism: Chrysina gloriosa (assembly GCA_038088585.1). Taxonomy (NCBI): domain Eukaryota; kingdom Metazoa; phylum Arthropoda; class Insecta; order Coleoptera; family Scarabaeidae; genus Chrysina; species Chrysina gloriosa. The sequence continues at coordinate 17,840,623 of CM076093.1, read as the reverse complement.
ACTTGTCAAACCAATACATACATTCTACAGTTAAGGTGATGAACACTTTTTGATTCAACTTGATATGCAGTGTGTCCCGGGATTGACCTTACTATAGATATAATTGATCAAAAATTTTAGAACCTCGCTTTAATGTTCTGGATGCCGTCCTGCTTGGTCTGAAATTAATTTCAAGCACATTTTTACTTTTTTTTTTTTTAAATCAAGGTCGTCACAATTTAGAAAAAAATTCCTCTTGAAGTAAAGTGCCATTTTAGCCAATAATACAGTAAAATGTTATTGACAAAAGTAGCTCAAAATATGAAATTATGATACTATACAAAATTTCACAAATATCGGATCACTTGGACTAAATCAGTATTTCTTTCGTATCCTTGCATTGTTATTACAGAAGAACAAGTATATTTCTTGAGGAAACTTACATTAATTTTCTATTAACAAATACAGAATAACTTGTTTAACAAAAAATTAATGTAAGTTTCTAATAAAATTAATTATCATTATTATTAATTATATATATTATTCAAAAAAAAGAAAATTGCTTACATTATTTTTTTCAATTTATACAGAATACCTGCTTTCTTGTAGTTACAATGCAGGAATACAAAAGAAATATTGTTTTAGTTAAAGCGATCTATGTGAAATTTTGCATTTCATATTTTGAACATATTTTTTCAATAACATTTTGCCATATAAGGATGTTTACACTCACGAGACAATCTTAGAGACTGGGGAATCTAGGACTAAATTTTTTGGGAATTTAGAAACATAGTTTGCTTTGAGAGAAACTCTCAATTGCCGCTGTTTAATCTCGTTGTCCTTCAAGATTGCCGTTCTCTAAGCTTACGACTTTGCTCAATTATACTAGAAAACAAGTTAATTTAGTATTTGTTTATAGTATGTAGGATATCATGGTGTTAGGTGACTGTAGGGTGTTAGCAGGATTGGAGCAAGCACAGTCTAAAAGATTCTCTGCACCTAGAAGACAAGCTTAGAGAGTGGCGAATCTAGGGCTGACATTCTTGTGAGCTTTAAACCAAATTTCTCTTTGAGAGAAATTCCCATTTGCCAATGTTTAATCTCGTCTCGAAACTAACAGATAGTCAGTTCCATAGATCTCACTCAAAATTAACTAATTGGTCTTTACTTTATATATATTCTTAAAATTTTCAATTACAAATCCATAAACGTTTAAAATTTATTGATATAAAGTACTGGAGAAATCTCAAAAGTCTATATTCACCGATATGATCAAATCTTCGTGAAATTTTCCGTAAGAAATAAAACATGCCATTCCTTCCTGAACGTGTCCAAGATGGAGGACTCGTATGAGACTTAATCTGCGGGAAAAGGAGCTCATACTAACGATTTGATTAAAATTCGTAATTTCTCTTACGGTAAATTTTTCAGCTACTGAACGACGATAGGAGTCCGAAATGTCTGGGTCTCTCCACTTTTGCTTACACTCACTAGATTGAGTCTCCTCGTTAATTTTGTAGAACAAAAAGACTTGGACTATCTGGAAGACAAGAACGGTTTAAAATAAATGGAAATAAATGCATACAATCTAGAACAAAAAAAATGGAATGAGATGGAAAATAACAATCTCATACAGTTAACATATGTGAGAATTAAAGAAAAGGACGGTGACGCAAATGGTAAGAAAGAAATTATTAGATTACGTGTGCCTCTAGAATCGTCATAATCTTTCTACAGTTTGGGGTTGGGAAACGAAGAAAGCTCCTATAAGAGTTCTCCCGTTCAAAATAAGATTCCAATCGGGTTTTAGGAAGCAACCATAATATTAAATTAAAATTTCCATAGAACGAGGGAAGCTCGAAGCACGTACTAAGTTGGCGTAAACGGATCAGACCAAGATAAAAAGGCTGAATTACGGGGGTCACCCAAAAATGTAAAACAGTAAAATGGAATGTTGCAAACGTACCGTAACAATACCTAAAAGAACTAAACGCGAGAATCTGAAATTGAAGCAACTAGCCACATTAGGTTCCAAACAGTCGATTTCATGTGACTGATTGTTCGAGGCAGTATGCTACTAGGAAACTGTCTCCCTAGTTTCATCAATCATCGCATGCTTCGTACGGTTTAATTGCCTTCAGTTGCCTCAATATAAACCGGTCCTTATTCAACGCTTTCACTCTTACGCCCTTAATTAAATTTACCTAACATCAATTTTGAATTGATGCTGGTTGCAAGACTGTGGTGTAGTATTACTGATACTGTATCACAACGGTAAACTTCCCACCATACAATTATTGAATTAAATCTGGTGACAAAAGTTTCACTAGTAACAAGGCAAGCATCTTCAATTAATCGTCATTAACTTTGAACGTTTACGAGATAATGAATGATGAAATTTTAAAGGCTTGCTCTCGTTCTGGCCTTTGATTACTTTCCTTATTCTACTGCAAATGCGAAGTTGGACAAATACCGTTACGCAAGAAAACGGCGCAACTTGCATTCACAACGTAAATATTAGATTTATCGGCGAATAGAACCTTGCGCGTGTCTTATAAATCATAATGGATCTAAGATAACCCCCTGCGGTATCTATCCAAACGCCTACACGAATGCAAATTTTATCTGATCGAGGCGTTGATTTATTTGCATCACTTACATCGTACATAATTCCTTACCTATGATCCGTGCGGATTGTTACAATCACTTTTCGATGCTGTGTAATTCGTTTCTATTTATGCATTACGAACTTTTATGGTTGATGGATAGTTTTGCCTTGTTCTTTTCCCCAGAATCAAATTCGCTTCCCCTATCTATATTCAGCTACTGACTCTAGGAAAATGATAATCTTTCTATGTATTCTAATCCACATACTACACTGTGTTGTACAAACATTTACATATTTGACAATCATTTTAAAGTCCAATCGGGCCGACACGGTGCACCGCATAAATACAATTAAAAGCCTAGATAAAGCGGGCACATTACAATATCCCGGCATACTTATTACTATTTTAAATTTCAAAATAACAGTAATGAGCTTCATGTGGGACCTCGTAAGCGAGAGATTTGTTCGCGATGCGTGCGTGTACGTAGTAGAAATTTACGGAACGTTCGTGGGCGAAACGGAGACAGAAATTAGCGTTTACAGCGCGGATACGAACTGGCAGCTGTACGCCTTGTTACGGTATTTTTCGACAAATACCGGCCGGTAAACCGTAAATAACGCTTAATCTGGTGCGATGCTTGTGTTTGTATTTCAAAAATTCGCTAAAAATATCAAACTTTCCTGTTGATGCCAACTCATAACAAATCCATCGGGTTGTTTCTATTGTTTAGTTTAACGACGTAAAAATACATCCGCACATTCACTGCAATGTGGTTGTTTATTTAGTAAGCTACAACCTTTGTAATCGGTAGAGGTGGCCATAATAGGTTCAACTCCATTTGTTACTCGGTCGCGGGTGACTCCGCAAAACATGTATGCTGTCGGTACTTAGCTTTCTATTCTACTTGTGACAGGGTATTCGTGTTGTATATTTCGCATTTCGTAAACTTGCTAATGTCGTATAAAGAAACATTTATTGCGCGCCTTTAAAAACCTATAACGCGATTTCAGGAGTTGGGGTTTATAGGAGATTGGGTGTACTTGGACATTTTGTAATGTGGAATTGTACAGTAATCACGTTAGTGAATGGCGTGTCCATGCAAATGGTGCAAAACATAGATTAGAGAAAGACGCCGTTTACCGTATTCGAAGTTTCTGTACGATTAAATTTTTTGGTTAGGTGTCTGTAATATTCCTCAACATGTAGTTGACAAACGAACACTTCGAAATGTTTTCGATGATAAATTTACATACCTGATTGGAAACTACCAACTCGGAACGTCCTACGTACCACTGCACATAAAACAATGTTAGAAGCAAATTTAAAATCTGAATTAAAAAAGTAGAACATTGTGGTTTAAAGTGGATGAAACAACGGATGTAAAAAACATAGCGTGCTTTATATTTTAGTACGACTATTGAAAACAAATGGACCTTCTGTGTCGAACTTCTAATAGCGTCCCATTCTATAGCGACGCTGCAAAAATTTGTAGTGAAAGCCGAGCAAGTATGTATGTTACTGACAAATGAAGCTTTACATATGCTAAACGCCGATAGGGCACTGAAACCACATTTTACTAATCTCGTCCCTATAACATGTGCCAGTAGACGCCTTAATCAACAAAACAAAATAAACCTGAAATCTCGTGAGCGAATTTAGAAATTTTAGTTTTGTCCAGGAATTCTGATACCACCACAATTAGTTATAACGAAATGGGAGGAAAACGTTTGTTTAATGCAGTTTTATATTATAGCAAGCATTTCAACTAAGTAAAAAACATAGGCAAAAGATTGATTGTGTGGTATATAACGCCATTCTGCTGGAATCAGAATTCGCCCAAATGCACTTCCTCAATTTATGGTTAAGAAAAACAGCTTTCGTGCCTCTGTACTGCCGCTGACCCTAACGTATTTGCCATCTTCATCTTGGAAGATAAAATAGGCCACTAATGCCGCCCTTTTCTCTTCTAAATTCGCACTGTTTCAAGAATACAGCATTCATTTTGGAATTACTTCCTATATTTCCCCACTTTCTTCAAGCGTAAATCTATTAATTTCGTACTGCGGATATATGATATGTATGATATGTTGTCGTCAACTTTTTGAGCACCGAAGAGTTGTCTGTGTCAAAATAAGACCAGCAAATGGCGAATCCTTTACATTAAATTAAAGCCCTTGATATGTACTTTCACGAAAAATTATATTCAAATCTCTGCATCAATTTAGACCTCAGAATCGAATTCTACGTTGAAAAGAAGGGCAGTTCGGGCCAAATTACAGAAAGTCAAGAATTTTCGTCGATTCTTTTTGCAAAAATTGCTCCAAAAAGTACGTTGTGTTATTGATGAAATGAAAGAGTTCAGTGTGCTTATATTACAGCAAAATAAAGAGAGAAAACACGTATGCTTAAAAGGATAGCTCGAATCACATTCAAAGAGGTCATTGATTTCGGTTATTTTCTTTTAAAAATTTCGTCTAAAATTGTGTGATCAGTTTGAGAAAGTTGCGAATTTCGGCTAGTTTTCTTCAAAGATCCCTTCTAAAGTTGGTCGTATGACATACAAAACTAAAGCCCTCTGTATGTAAATTTCAAGAATATTACTTTCAGATGCAAATCTCTTCTAGTTCTAAAGTTATGGTAATATCTGATTGAGCGAACTATAGCAGTTTGGATTTTAGCAGCTTTCAGTAATGCTTTTAAGTACACTTTGGATCAGATTCGAGGATACTTGGAATTTCCGTAACTTAATCAAAAGAAGAAAGAGACTTATCAACAGCAACCTCTGTACGACATCGGGAAGCAACGACATGTTGCGACGATTTCCGCTAATTTAAAGCAAATGAGTTATTGCCTCAACATCTGTTCATTCCTCGGAAATTTTCTTGTTGGTTACATATTCACATCATTTACATCATGGCTCCATAGCAACAGAAGTTAGGTTGGACTGATTTATGTCTTTCACATGATATGAATAATTGAAACGTGGCATTCAAAATCAACACTATTACCACGAAACTTCTTTCTTCGCTAGCAGATTCATAATTCTTGGAAAAATGTATATTTTGTACACGTTTGCTAACAACTTCATTCCTGGTATATCTTGGATATTCAATCAATTTTAATAGTAGATGGTTTTGCCTATGTCTAAGGATAAGTTTTCCACTGTTTCTGTTTGCTCGCTTTAAAACTGCCCCATTTCTTCAAGAATTGTTTAAAAAGGGATTCAAAGCGTTGACCCAAACCATATAACCCTTATAAATCCGACCCCTATTGGTTCCATTTCTTTTTGGGAAGGAGATTTGTCCTTTAATATTATTAGACGACTATACCTATTTGGTAGTTTTTTATTTTCAGACTTTCAAGGCAGTTATCGAGATGTAAGATACGATCTATTAAATTTTTTTCATTTTTGTGTATAATCGTTAATGTATACCTAGATGTAGTTGCAACTTCATTCAGAGCCCGAAATCCTGTTGTTAATGAGTATGGATTTGTTACTGTATCCTTCCATGATTTACTTAATCAGTTATATCTCTTTTAGGTCTTCATGTAGTTATTCCAAGAAGCTTGCAGAATATCTTAGTGAAAAGAATCGCTAAATTCCTTTCAAAAGCAATGTATACAACTGGAAGATAAGAAAAATTCTAGTTTGTCCCTAGTCTCTAGTTTAGACACACTTAGTATTTACCACCACGACCTTTGCTAGCCCTTGCTTCAAATTTCAAGGAAGTTGTGTACTGTCAACAACACCTAATTTCCAATAAATCGTTGGAGGATTTTCTCACGATTCCTCTAAAATCCATAATACTGAAATTACTAATCATTACTTTCTTTCCTTTCGTGTTATACGACGTTCATCCTTTCATTATGTGCCTTCCTATACATATGCATATGTGTGTATACTTAAAGGTAAGCTGCGTCGTTAAAGAAGAGATATTAGTGTTGCTAATGACCGACGTATATATATATACTTAAGGGCCATTTTGCGTCTAAATATTACCCATCATTAATCTATTCCGCGACCAACGCTCGGTCATCCGCTAGGCTATAATATTAATACGGGAGTGTAGTCCTCGGTAATTACTTGGAATCAATGCGACTGAGTCACGCACCTCTTCAAACGTACCGACATCTCGTACAACGTGTACCATTATTCATTTAGATGTTGATGGCGAGGGAAGAAGGAGTCGAACTTCGATCAGCTTATTATATCGTTTCTTCTTGTTTACTTGGTGTTCTCCCTCTCTCTTCTGGTAGGGAGATCAAAGAGAAGACAGTGGCGTCGAAGTTAGATGGTGATTTGGGCAAGAATATTTGAATTATTGTTTTTGGGAAAATGATAGGAATTGATCGATTATGAAACCACGTGGAAATATAATTACTTGGAAGTATGTAGATTTTATGCTTTTTTGTAATAGAAGTAGAAAATGACGTTTGAGAAAAAGAATCTTAGACATTTCATTAGTGTTGGCCCTCGGCGGTTTAGGAAGAAGAATGTATGAATAGTTCTAGTGCAGAATCTTAAGTTTCTGGATAATTCACAACTTTTCTAGTCGCTTCTTGGGTTCTTGTTCTTCATGTGTGCCACCGTACCTTCTAGATTTCTGTGAGTACACTAAGCCCAAAACTTATTTCCACATAATCGACTATCATCTTAGGGTTTGGAAAATCTCCCGTGAGTTTCTTTGTTGCCTATCAGTTTCCCTGAAAAAGAAGACACTTTCTAGATTATTTTAAGTCCAAGTTTTTAACTTTCTTAACCTAAAAATAGTAAACTATTTTCAAAAGCCAAAATCTTAATTGTTTTTTACTTTGTAAGCTTTTGCACAGTTATTTTTATAGCTGCCCCTTAACGTAAATTATTCAATTGGGCCATCAAATGGAGAATCATCCAGATTTTATTTTATGTTTTAGGCCTGCTTCGTATTTCACGTTTGGCAGTTTATTTTAAACTTATTTCCTTACTCCTATTGATTATTGAACACAACACCATCATATTCTCTTACTGGTCTTCTAAAATCGGACCTACGCCACTGCTAACTAACTTCTCTTTCATGTCCGATCGACTCATTACCAGTTGAAATTTATAACGAGTGCCGGTTGTACATTATAATTCATCCGCGTCCGGGTATACGAGTGTGATATCGCTTTATAATATATTAGATGTATTTATTTGAGGCGTACGAACATAATTTAACAGTTTGTCCGTCATAAATTTTCCGATTGTCGACCGGCCAGAGGGAATTAATGCGTTTCCCTGCTGCCTACACGAACCAGAAGCACGGACCACGGTTCGTGCTGCACATGACGTATGTAGGTATACAGCGTGTAGAAGTATCATTATAAGTACAGGTAGTATGCCTACAAATATCTGTGTATGACTACAGGAATAGATGGAGATTGATCGTGAAATTAATGACTGGCGGTCTACATCTCGTAAAATGATTGGTTGTTGAACATCATCCTGTCATTAAAAGGTGATTACGATGGTAACTGTCCTAGATGCCGTTAGGATTTAGAAAGATGGATTGTATTTTGAGCTTTGCTTCGATCTATCAGCGCCAATTATGAAACGGTTACTTAGAGGAGAAGAGAAACTGTAAAGACAATTAGAGTTGCATATTAGATAGGATATGTCGTCAACCGGAGAAAATTACTTAATACCTGTAGGGACTTAATTATAAATAAAAAAATAATAAAAAGATACCACAGCCTACTATTTAAAGTTGTGGGTTTTACAAATGAAATAAAAAATTAAAGAACATTTTTATATTGTAAATCATACTAGTATGAATGGGATGAATTTTTTCACAAAACGCACTTTAAGCTGACAAAACAATAGAATTTACACCAACTCTGGAGATAATATTGCTGCAGGTGATAGAGAATGTTCCGCCTTTCCTGTTAGTAAAAGAAAACAAAGAAGATCGCCCTCTTCTGCACAAACAGCACGACAAGAAAAATCTCCTGTTAGATCATTAAGCGATTAACACTCTCCGCTATCGAGGGTCAAATAAGAAGCTCTCTCCAACTCCAGAGCATGCCCCAGTCAGATTCCTCAGGACTTTCGACAAACAAAACCACAACAGTAATACAATTTGATAAAGTAAAATGATCCGTATTTCTTACACAGTCAAAATAATCCAAAGAAAAATATATAAGTGACTATCTACAAAACAAGCGAAGTTTGTTGGGACGCTCTTTGAGAAAGCTGTGCAATAGCCTTGCAAAGGAGGTACAAATTGCATATGCCAATTATATTACGGTGGGAATTATGCTTTATTAATTGCAGACTATAACCGTAAACAAGTTTAGTCCTCATCGCGGTATAGCTGGTTCGCAAATAATAAAACAATTCCAACAATTCTGAGTATGCTAATATCATCTTAGTTCATTAGATGGAGTAATAGTCATTGTTGCTAACATACAGCTGTGAAGAAAATCTTTTATTAATCGCCGACTGGTTGTCTTGTGCTAATGAGTATTCTTAAGGACAGAAATAATATATGGTTGCAGTCTGCGATTAATCAAGCATAATTCCCTCCGTGATAATATTGGCATACCTATTGTAGTATGATAATAGTAGTATGAATTTTTAGTTAATATTATAGAAAGCAAAAATTATTACAATTAATATTTACAAAATTTTAGTATTATATTAACAAAATAATGAACAATACATTCAAAATATATTACCTAGTGTGTATAAGTGTAATTTGTTTTCTAATCCTTAACTTCTCCCTCCCTCTTGAATTCTTTCTTCACTTCCTTTCTTTGGTCTTTTCCTTTTATTGTACTTCTTTTTCTTTGGTCTGTTCGTCGTTTGTAAACAACAACTTTGTTTTTGATGTGGTCTGCTTCTTTTCAACCCTGGTATTTTATATAACTTTTTATCTAACTTTTTCCGTCGACCATCCCATACCGTCGCTTATCAATCAACAAACTTCATTTTTTCGGCACGTCGTTATAGCAATTTGGAATTCTAGATTTTGAAATGTTTCGAGTGTGTGTGTGTGTGGTTAATGTTTACAACGCTTTTCTATTTCTTAAAGAATGCTTTCTATAAAATTTACACCTTTTATTGATAATTTTACTAATGGAGTATTACCATACTACACCATGCTATTTGTGAATGCTTATTGTATAGCTTTCTTAAGGAGCCACCTAACAAACGTATCTCATCTAGTAGATCATTCTATAGAGAATCTTATTTATATAAAGAGATATACCGAAAATTTCCAACTATTACAGAAAAGCCGAAACAAATTTTCGAAGTTTCGGAAGGAAATGATTTTGAACTGCAAACAGTGGGAAGTAAAGACGCCTGTTTATTATTTAGGCAAAGAAATATAAATGCTAGTAAAATTCGGCCCATAGCTTAAGGAAGGTCAAGTGGATATTAAGATAGGTCCTGTAGGTTTAATTTCACGGTTAGCGCTTCGCCTTGATAGAACAACCAAAACTTTCATTTCTCCAATGTTGTTCCTTTTACCATTGTAAAAGTAAATGAGTTTTACTTCCTTTAACCTCATATAATTTTATGAATAAATTTCACGCATAGGTTATGAAAAAATCTGTATATATATATATATACAGGATGTGTATAAATTGGTGAAAAAGCTAAACGTAGTGACATCCTTCATTCGATTCCGAATCGAACATCTTAATCTTAATGTGTTGTATCATGCTTTGTATGTTTTTAGAAAGCATTTGAAAGGAACATACATTTAACAACAGTGCACTCACAGGCTACCGTAATAGTAGCTATCGTAATATTTTCTGAATTTCAATTTTCTCGTGAAAGTGTGTTAATAAAAAAATGTTAAAAACATAATTGAAAGTCAAAAAGAAAACGTCTATTAACAAATAATATCAAAAATACTTTTTTACTCTAAATTTCATTGGAATAAAAGTTCCAACTTCTAGAACTTAGACTTATGAAAAGTGGTACAATATTTTGACGTTGAGATTTTCGATTCAGAATTTCATAAGGGGTGGTATTTTGAAAATAACTAATAATTATTTGATGAGGGGTTACGTTACGTATAGCTTTCTCGCCAATTTGTACACACATAGATATGTATATAACAAAAAGAGAAAATGTATAATGCGGAGTTGAATTAGCATTGTGATATAATTACTTTAGAGAAAATCTGTATTTAAACAATTGAGCTCACTGGATCCACGCATTGGTCGCAGTGAAAACTATGCACAGAACACCGAACAATAACAAAATATGTGCAACTGAAACCGTTCACTCACACTCAATATTGATTGAAGAATTGCTGAACCACAACAGCAAACCATCCAAATCCATACCCACACACAAGCACATCCAGGATTACTTACTTAAGTCCAGCTAGGAAGCGATACCCCTATTACCAACTAATTGTGAGTAAAAGTTACTGAAACTTCGATGCCCAATAAGAGAAACTAACACACCTAATAATTCGTAGATGGAACAAACGCTATCTAGTTCGTAGCCAACCACAAGTAAGTACACTCAGAATCAATTGCCCAAATTCAGTCAGAATGAAGATACACCCATTACCAGTTACTCTCAAGTTTCCAAAACCCGAATTTTGTTCTCAAAAGCAGGAGGAAGGAAACCTATTTAAGAAGAGAGAGCAGCTACTAAACTAATTAAGGCAGTCCATGAATATGGACTTGCTCTAAGAAATTGGAAGAAATCTCAGGTAGGCCTGCCATCTTGAAGGGATTTTGGAAGTTTTCTCTAGCGATGTCTAAGAAATTACCAATTTTCGTGGCAAGTACAACAACACTATCCCAGACAAAATCATTGAACTAAGAGATTTCATCTAAGAATGGATAAATCTTTCCGTAGGTAAAATGTCGCCTTATCTTTTTCCCGATGCGTTTCTCCATTGTGTAACTGTTCCGTATAAAAATACATGCTTAGATCGTCTAAGAAACAAAAATGAAATCATCATTTTGCATTTTCTTTATTTTTTGCACCACTCGCGATCTGAATAATGCCAACTTTCTAGGAAAGTTTCTCTCTAAAGTCGTACATATGTATGTACTTAGAACCGCCAGAAACGCAGGAATGGTTAAGAAGTATGTCAACAACCGTTCTGCAAATTCAAAAGACATTTTAAACCCAGTCCTACGTCCAAGTAATTTCCCAGTCGAATCGCGTTTCCTTGCGTCATTTCACCGAAACGTTTTATGCAAAAGTAAGCTATTTATTTACGCATATTTTCCTCGCGCCTGTTACCGAAACGCGTTGATCGATGCTTCGAAGAACGCCGTTAGAATTGAAATACGACGGCGTCGAAATGATGTTTTACGATCGAGCGTACGCGTTAACGGCATCTCTATTAGCTCAATAAATAAGTTTGAGCAAATAAATAGAGTTTTATTGTTTGCCGGATTTCCATTAAGTTTCGAGCCATCGTCTGTAGCGATCATCCTCCTCCTCGTTAAAAATTTGCATTCGCGCGTAAACAAGCGCTAGTTTACGTATTGAAAGTCGGAGACGATCGCTTCCAGAATTCGAAATTGCGTGATAAAATCGGCGTAAATTATTATTTTAGCTGTCGTAAAACGTTGGCATTTCCGTACAAGTAAACAACCAATCAGCGATAAGCCGATAATTATTTTTACGGGATGAATTACGGTCGTCAGGGTCGTATTTATAAAAAAAAAGTTTTACGATCGAATAGCAATAAATAAACAATTAGATGGCGTTGCGGTAGTGAAGAAAAATGCCCGCGCCTTGCCCGTTCCGATTTAACAGGTAATATATAATCGTTTCAAATTAATTTACGGCGATAGTGAAAAAGTACAGACGTTCGTAGACGGACGGTCGTTTCGCTTTTTTATGACGGATTTTATGCTTTTCTCCTTGCGCGAAGAAAGAGACGATTAAACCGCGAGGGGTACTCGAAGTATAATAAATTTCGGAGAGGTAAACTATAATTTAAGTCGTTTTATGTGCGGTGCCACCCATCTCCAGGGGTAATACGCTAAAATCGTTTTATTGGCTGTAAATTATTCGCCGCGACTGTACATAAAACTTAATCGAACGCGATTCTTACATTATGAGCATATGTTTGGGAAATTTTGACCTGAAACTTATGAAAATATATATTGTTTGGGTTATATATTTCTTCAGGCTAGTAAAAATGTTGGACGTGATGAATGTTTATCCGTTTATTCTGCAAAGGAACCGTAAAATTAGTATTTTCCAAAACTATAAATTACGGCGAGAATCATAATTTATCATATTTTACGACTTTTTGTTCCCGAATCCACAAGTGCGGTGTCGTTCTTGTTGAAAATTGTTTTAAAGATCCTTAAGTTTATAGATAGCGTTGTCCCAAATAGAACCAAACAAGTAAAAAGTAAGAGACGCTATAGTTTACCCTAAATTAGTTTTCTAGTTATTCTAGTACCCCCACATGGACTACTTTCACATGTCTACATATTGTTCTCGCCACTTGGACGAGATTTATTGATAAAGCGTTAAGACGCGAGCTTGAACCGCATGTCTCTGTATATTTGGACGCTATCACCATTAGTCTGGGCGCGCAGCGGTTAAAGCGTACAATTACGAAATAAGTTACGATGGCGTCACCGACTTCCCATCGCCGTCACATCCTATGTGAGTAGATCTGTGTATATGTAGGCTGTCGTAACTTATTTCATAATTACCGCTATTAGGCCAGACTAATCATAGTGGCGCAAACCTGCGAGCAATATCTTGAGATTTTACAAGAAATTTACTTCGACTTGCAAAGGATTGGACGTTAGACGTTCCGTTGGTACGACTTTCTGATATCGACGGCTTATTCTTCAATTCTCGACTATCTTAGCTCCTTTAACCAAACTCTTGAAGAAAAGTGGTCGTTTAGTTTGGGACGACGCTTGTGACAAATCGTGGATTTCCTTGAAGAATTCTTTTGTTACCACCCCTGTTTCGGCGTGTTCTGATTTCGAAACGAACTCTGTGTCGTCCAATGTGATGCTTGAGATTTTGGTATAGGCGATCTACTGTCGCAAGAATGCGAATAGGGTCGAAAGGTAGTTAATTAGGTTAGTCGATCTTTGACCCGGCAGGAGAGAAAATTCACAATTACCGAAAGTTGTCAGGAATAAACATCCGATACGAAAAAGCTCGCCTCGTACCCATATCATCTAATAACTTCCAGCTTTTTAGATAAATAAATTATCCTTAGTCGTAGGAAATGAAATTACTATTCGAACATTGGTAGAGATTATACAATCATATTCGAACTTTTATACGGATAGTATTCATTAAACGTCTTATTCCTTCTTCTTTGTTTTCTAAAACCTCAAGTCAGGATCAACTTACTTAAGGGATTATATTCAAAAAAGAGAGTATTTTCATGATTTTTTAAATCCATAATCGTGATATTCAATCATAATAAACTATCACGTATTTATTAGTACATGTTTAAAGGTATTTGCACAAATCTTTTCTTTCGGAAATCCTGAAAATTGAGGGATATATAGCTGTTGCCCCAGAACACCACATTTCTTCCATTACGTGCGGTGCAAACGATAAATCAGAAACGGATTAGCTGCTATCAAAAAAACATTTTTCATTAGTATATCTCTGGGCGGAGTTTGTGAACGAAGCATTTAGCATAATTTGGTTTGTTCAAAAATGGCCAAGATTTTTGAGGTGGTAATAATTTTTTTTTGGGTTAAAAAATGTAAATTAGGTCTAAATAAAAATCCCTTCGTTAACGAACTGGCCATTGTAATTATAAACAAAACTGTGAAAGTTTCAAGTTGATAAGTTGAATAGTTTGCGAGAAACCGCAACGCTATTTACTGAAAAATACCATTCTGACATAATCGCGTTCAAAGTTTCACGTCTACATTTCACACTGCTAGACTATATTATTTCTGACTTACATGGAATCATCTATTCCGGGGCCATAATGAGTCCCCTATACATTCGCAGCAGCTTCTAAACCTCAATTTGATGTTGCCTACGAGCCAGTCTTCCTTGCCTGGTAACTTCCTATGCGCGTTGCTCGGCAATGGACACGCGTTTCTTGCCCTCCTTTGTGACAAACTCATAAGCATGTGGGCCATAAAGAACTCCTAATGCTCCCAAAATATTCAAAACTGCGTCAGGAAGATTCTTCGGACTGATTTTTAAGTGAGTTGATCATCACTAATATTATTCTGCGTAAATCCGCCGACACATCTTTCAATCAATTATTTTTTCAAAAGATCTTCATAAACAGGTCCTATAGCTAGTGAAACATCTTCTGGTAACGGCTGCTAACTATGAACAAACCGACCGACTATGGGGATGATTATGGGGATTGATGTTTTTAAAAAATTTGAATTTTTATTGTAACCCTTTTTACTGTAAGTAAAAGTTTCCTTTAAGGAATTATTAAGCGCTGTTCGAAAAAACACACATTAGGCAAAACGCATACGATTTCGACGTCCTTCTAACTGGGCCCTAATTAGGACCCTGCACTGCAAAAATGTCAATCCGTTCCTGTCACCTGACTAGCATGGATTCATTCGTGGACGCTCTACTTTAACAAATTTGTGTACGATTTCTCAATTTTTGGGTGAGGTATTGGACAGACGTGGACGAGTGGATGTGGTGTATACTGATATTTCGCAGGACTTTGACATTATAAATCACGAAGCATTGTTATCTAAACTTGACGTCTTTGGTTTTGTACCGTCAGAACGCAATCTAATGCAGTCATATTTAAAAAATCGAATTTGTTCTGTATCCTCCAACGGCTTCTACTCGAATGAAATCTCTGCAATATCTGGTGTGCCACAAGGCTCTAGTTTGGACCACTTTTATTTCTTCTATATATAAACCATTGCTGCTTACAGTGACCTATCCAGTCTTGGCCTAAAAATATATTCTCAAATATCTATGTTGTTTTGTTATCTATACTCGTGCTAAGTCTAGACTAGACCTTCACATTATAAGCTTAATGGCCTTTCTATTGAAAGGAAACCTGTATTTAAAGAATTGGGAGTGCTTTTTATTCAGAGCTTTCCTTTAGACCTCAATTTGAGAATGTTTGCACTTCCTCTTTCAAAACTCTTGGTGTTATTATGCGTGTAACCGCTCAATTCAAAACTCCAGATTTGCTAAAAGTATTATATTACGCATTTGCTAATCAGTAAGATAGATTATGCTGCTATTGTTTAGTATCCTTTCTATGCCAGGAAGACTTGTTACTTCGTCGTGGCATGTCTTTACTGTTGGACAGAAGAAATATCCAGTGTTCCAGATTTCTGTGTAAATTAGTAAATAATCGAATTGATTGTCGGTTTCTCCTAAAAGAATATCGTTCCACGTGCCCAGGCTTTCGACCAGGTATAGCTGCACCTTCCAGTTACCTGCTGCGAGGACAGATACACTGCAACGCTCCTCGTTAATGTAGCGTGTCGCAATGCTAATAGACAGATATATTTTTTAATTAGATTTTATTTTTAGTATTAGTCAATTGAGCAGTATTTCTTTTATTTTTGTTTAATATTAAATAATTTTTTTGTTGGGTTATCTCGTTATATATGTATCTACTTTTATATTGCATTTATGTTCTGTAAACGGGTTTGACCTGTTGGACATTAAAGATCCTTATTATTATTATTATTAAAATTACATAATGAGTCTCATATGTACAAAACCAACGATTATGTTCATTGGGATTTGATGAAATATTGTACAAATTCTTTTAACGAAAATCACTTAATTCTACCATCACATTAGAGCAAAAAACATCCTGTACATTCACCGTCAACCCCATAAATTGCGAGGTGAATTGTCTCAGGTCAACGAGGAAGATATATATCGACATCCTACCGATTACTACCGGATACTGGATAGTCTGCCGAGTCAGTTCCGCAACAAGGTTATTAGATTCCGCGTACAAGACAACGGTCGATCCCTTAATATTACCGTTGTCGCATCAATAAGGTGCCGGTCGAGATTTATGTCTGGCAATTTGATCGTTTCTGCCGCCCACGCCCGCACCCGATCCCGACCCTGCTCCCGGATTTCCCGGAACGACTCCGGTCGCCATAAATCCGGCGCGAATAGAGAAGGAGGAGAAAACGTAGAAACGGATGGAGGCGGTGGTAGTGACGGTAGCGGCAGCGGTGGCAGATTTATATTGTACAAATAGATTGCTGACAAGGCATTACGATAGATTATGTTTATCCCTATGGACGGTATAATAAGGTTTTTCGATGTATCAATTCCGGGACTAAAGTACAGTTAGAGACATCCGATGAGCGGGAAACTAACAGATCTTTATATCGTTATTAAATTCCGACCGCCAATTGGAAGAGGAAACGGAAAAAGAGCATTTGATCAATTGAACAAATTTGGTGAACGTTTTCCAGTTTGATGAACAGAGGGGACACGTGCTTCGTTAGCAACGATGTCAACATCCTTAACCGAATCGTATCGAATTTTACCCCCTTGTCCTTGATACACGTGTCACGAAATTAATCAACGGTGTATGGAAAGAACTTTACCGATGTGACATAGAGCCAGTTCTCCATTTCCATTAATTTACCGAAATGTTTTTCAGCTACATTTAATTTCAGTCCCCGACCATAACACTTCACGGCTTTTAACGCCCTTCTCGTTTCATCGAATATTATTTCCCACGGGAGACAAAACCTAAGCCGAATGAAACTTTTCAGATTTAACGACTCGTACACATTACGTCAGCCATTTGTGAAACGTGCATGTTGTATGTCAGCTTTTACGGCGGGTTTCGTCTCGCCTTGACACCAAGTACACGACGCGGAGCTGTTAAATTAAAACAAAACAAAAAGCAGAAAAACCGAGACGCAAACATCGGAGCCGTCGTTAGTCGTACCTTATTCGGCCATTTTCTCCTTTTTCCGAAGCGAAAGCCGATATTTCCAATTAGACATTCGAGTCACATGCCTCACTTAATTAGCCGTTTCGGCTCGGACACCATTTCAGGTGATGGCGAAGCTGTTTCTGGTTGTGTTCGCGGTCAGTGGTGGGTGAATGTGGTGTTCCTGGGAAGTACATATATGGGATGTAGAAAGTTTAATTTTGATTGATTTTCCGTGTTTGTATTTGTTCCCCTGAATATAATTCAATGCTTGTCGGATATTGGCATATATGTATTTATTTACTATAAAACAGAGAATAATCTACAGATTAAGCCAGTCCTTTTGCCATGGCAATTACGAGTTACATATGTGATGCCACTAAACAAAATTTTGCGGTTAGTTATGATTATTGCCAAATCTGTGAATTGTGATGCAAGCAGCTTGTGCCTAATGATTAAACAATATGGCCAAACTTTTCAACCATAGTTTTGAAGTTGGTGGATTCTTATAACATCTATAGGCACAAGGTAAATAAGTACAAGAAATTCGACCGTGGTTGCAGCTACCCTCGGTTACAAGAAGGCGAAAAGATAAATAGAAATGAAACATTTTATTACACTGTAAGTTCCGCATTTGATCGATTCCCGATTTCCGATAGTTACCTTCCTCTCTTCCTTTCGTTTGGTTTAAATTTTTGTGCTTCTCCTTCACTGATTTCTGTTTTTACGATGACCATACGAACTTTAAGAATTGAAGATTGTAACGTTATCTTTGCTTCGACTTCACCTGGGATTTTGTTTAGCAAGTACTTAACTGATGAATTATTCTTGCTTGATTATCATTTTATGTAATAATACGTTTGGTCAATTCTTGTACCTGTGTAAGCAAAGATTTTGTCAGCAAATAGAATAAGGATCTATAGTACCCAAAGGCGGGGTTTTGTTACTTCCAATCCTTATCCTACTTTAATTAGCAATGATCTTATCTTTTAGTTGTTCTTTTATATTTTCAATACCTATTTGCTATCCAGTACTTATTTTCGAACCATGAATAATAATCAGGAGAGTTGGAGCTTCGATTTATTTCCTGAGGTGTGTCTTAATCATTTAATTGCTTTCAAATTTAATCCTCCATCTCCACTGAGTTTAGTGATAGCTTATCACTCGCGTTTTCTGGCAGGAGAGTACCTCACATTTTGGTATTATTCTTTTACCTCCGCCATACAACTATCAAATAGAAGAGACAATATTTAGGAATGGGGATCAAGGTATAGTTTTTACTGATGACCTCATGATAATAGTAAAGAAGGAAAAAGAGCTAAAGAATGTAAGAAGAATAATGGATGAGGCAAAAAGATTGATGAAAAAGTACATGATAATCAAAGATACACAACAACCGACAGAGGCAGAATTAACGATAATAACAAGACGAGGGCAGGAATACAAATTCGAAAGACTACTGGAGTTTACATACCTTGAGCAAAAATGACAGAGAACGGAAAGGAAGATCAGGAAATAAAAGCAAGAATTGCCAAAGGAAACAGAAAGTATGGGATACTGGGATACTGGGATACAATTTGTCTCAAGGAAAACGAAGAAAAGGATCTACAGGACAGTTATTAGGGCAACAGCAATTTAAGTTTCATCCGCATTAGATATGGACTTTGAAAAAGTCAGATGACAAAGTTTTGGAACGATAGGAGAAAAAAATATTCAGAATAATATATGGTGGGCTGAGTACAGACAATGGATGGAGAAAAAGAACAAATAAGGAGATAGAAAGTATATATGGTCAACCAAAAATAACGACATTTACAAGAGCGCAAAGAATAAAGTGGTTGGGACATGTGGAAGGGATAGGGGGAAAGAGAATGACAAAAATGGTACTAAATAGGAAAAAAGAAGAAGACCACGAAAGCGATGGATGGACAGTGTAATGGAGGACGTAAGACAGACAACTAACTATTTATTTCCATATTCCATGTTCCTTGTACTGTTGTTTTGTTTTTCCAATCCGTTATACGAGGGCGATTCGTAAAGTAAATTGCGTTTGGTTATTTAAAAAAAAACACCAGTACATGAAGAGGTTTTTATTATATACAACTTAAACCTAGTACTTTCAGCTATTTTTCTACATAGTTACCATTCAAATTAAGATATTTGGCGACGAACCAGTTTCTTAATGCTCTTTGCATAGAACTCTGCCGCCTGTGAATTATGCCCTGCACTAATAACTGTACGTGAAATTTCAGGCAGAAAAACACTCGATTCTGCAGCTATGAATAAATAAGCATAGACAGAATTGCATGTTTTTTGCATATCGTTAACTATCAACGGTACAATTGAACGCTTTAAGATCTACACGAATTAGACTAAATAAAAGCGTTTAGCACTAATTTAATTTTACATATTTAGAATATTTTGGATATTTTCCACATATTTCGAATATTTTAACATTTAACAAAATTATTCGACATAGTTTTCCCTTTGAAAATCGTTGAAAAATGTAGTAGACGATTTTCTTGGAAATTTGTACATTGTACGATTACCGATGTTTCGTTAAATATAATAAAATAAATATTACTTCAATAGGAATTAATGGTTTTTACAAGAAATTTATGTTTCTGCATTTTTCTAAGAAATTGTTAATTGCTTTTAAACTCCCAAACGAAATATCATGTTCAATATCGAAGAGCAAAGATTATTTTTATGATTAAAATAAAAATCGGTAATTAACGAATAAAGGGCAGTTCTGATTGGTTAAAAATAATTAGGTATCGGAGTATACGTTTCACCATTTATCATTTACAAACACGGAATAAAGCGAAGTGTTACCGAGTGTTATCCAAAAATAACAAAAGTGAAAAGCGATTTAGCAGCCTCCTGGATCAGGGCCGTTCCAGAATTACTTTTGATATAATTGAATATAATTATAAAGAAAACCAATAAAATAATTTTTAGAAAAATCCCAGCGATATTCACTTTATTTTATTCAAAACTACACGGAAATGCAAAAAAGAAAATTTCAGCCAAATTTCCTTGTGAAATTAAAAAAGAAAGAAAAATAAATCAATTCTTTGAAAACTCCGAACACGTCCACAACGAAACTTCTCGTCGGTCAGCTACAAGCTCGAGGCTCGTCGAGGGTATATCGCTTACGTCTGCGTCTCTCCGGGTTTTGTATTCCCAGCGCGCTTGTTCGCGTGATTACTGAAATTTACGACTTTATTTGACGGTGTCGACAAGATATTTAATTAGCGGTTCGATGTAGGTGCGGACGCAGTGTGGTCGGGTGCGGCTAAGTCAACACGACGGTAATTAAGGCGACACACACACGGCACGGATGAGACATTTCGGTCCGTGAAACGACCCTATATCTCGGACCCGAACACTGTTCGCTGTCTACCCGGTCTCTATCTCTATCCGTATCTAACTGTAGGTGTATCGGATGTGTCTGTTTTAATGTACTAAGCTTGTGTGTGTATGTGTGTGTCTGCTACCGTTGCTACCTTCGAAATGAAATATCTGGAATGAATCTGGATTCCTTAATGGCTGCTTTCTAAAAGTAGCTGGTCAAGTAAAAAATGGGAAAAATGTTCTTGTGTATTCTTGTTGAAACTGGGCGCAAATTTGTTCCAAATATCAGTTGTCAAGAATCTTTTGTTTTTGTATAAGGTAATCACTTTAAAACAATAACCTCACATCCTGTGGTCTTACTCACTTCAAGACGTGTGGTGTGAGGATTATGTGTATTCATCTTCAATTTTTTCCCAATATTTCTCTGAATGTTTGCCTGAATACCTAGACGCGGGTGATGGCTTAGCTGGATACTCAGAAGAAGAAATTAACTTTGACTAATCTTATGCAAGACTTAGTTGTTGTGTATGGGTTATTGTAATAGACTTTCATTAACCTATAACACACTTTTGTTACAGTTTTCTGTATTATTACTTTTGCAGTAGATGGCGCCCCGCTTTCGTAAGTTTGTGATCTCGCTTGCGCCGGTAGAATGCGCGCGTGGGCATTCAGCTTCTCTTGTTGAGTGGGAACAGATCGGTTTTCGGAAATAAGTTATTCCGTTTTCGCTTTTAAGTCTCGTTTATCGAGGATATACACGGTAATTCGCCTCTGGGAGGTATAATAGCATCGTTGTATGAATCTGGAAGTTTCGCTTCCTCAATTTTGCATTCTCCTTCATTTCAAGTCTACATGGCGGAGCTGGAAACTTTCCTAGTCCTTCAAACACTACCTTAAACTCATGAAGTATAATTTCTTTTGAGTGTAATTTATTATCATTTACCTCCAATTTCTTAATTCGGCTAATATTCAATTCAGTTGAATGTATGTTTCTAATCCTAATATTGGTTGAGCCCTAAGATCTGTGGGAATGCATTGACACCTTTATAATTGCTTTATCCACAAAAGTAAAATATAATAGAAGATGTATTACATCCTGAAACTCGAGGGTTTCGTTGAACTTTTGATTATGTTGTTCTGTTGTAATCTTCAAGTACCTGGCGATTCACTAATTATCATACCAAATTTTGGGTCATGTGTTGTACTTCAAGGTAACGTTCTTTAAATTGGTGGTGGTTCTTATCACTGTTAATGGCTTCTAAAGCTTTTGTTAAAAGTGAAAATAATAAAAGGAAAGTCAAAAACGTGACCGATACAGTTACAGTGCGGATAACCCACCTCGTTGATGATAAAGATGCAGATCCAGCCCGTGCTATCCCAATGGAACAGGTTAAAGGTCGAAAAGTTTAGTAACAAGGCGCGACTCTCCAATTATATAGCTGGATCACATCTAAATTAGTGGAGTCGAAAAGACCCTCCAGCTTCTGTAGTAGGTGGTACGAGGTTATCCGAGCCGTCAATGTTCTGGATCTATATCCTATCGTGAAGCGACCAGCAAAGATACTCGAATACTAATTAAAGATAATATAAACGATATAAAAATAAAACGAATTGAGGCGAAAGATTGACGTTTAAGAGCACTTTATTATCACTTGAGGTGTATCTAACAAAATCAATTAAACTAGTTCGCTGGTTTACACGCTCTCAGTAACGGTTGGAATTCCAGACACTTTACAGGTTTAGCTGAACGTAATTAAAAAACAAGCATATATTCAAGTGATAAGTGCTTGTAATTCACTCCTTAATTTACTAAAAGAATAAAATATAGTACTGAATAGCCAAGGCGATGCAAAACCCTTTTTACTCGAAAACCAATCTGAATACCCCCTCCCCTCTAAAAGATACTAAAGTAATTAAATGGTTTCAAAAGTAAGAAAACCCCTGTTTACTCGCACACAAATCCCTAATTCCCTAACTTGATAATTTTTCCCACAACTCAACGCATCAATCAAGCAAATAAAAACGGGACTTAGCGGAACATGATTTCCTGTTATTGACGTACGGCGTGGCATTGGGTATCGGGATGGAAGTTGTCCAATATGGCTGGTGTTCTCGCATTTGATGTAAAAATGTCGGGAAACCAGCAAACTGAAGACTAAGTCGGTTTCTAGCTCCTACGATAGTGCTCAGATATTCTCGAAAATAAATCTTAGGATATACTAGTTATCCTAGCCGACACTAGCTTACACTAGTTTACTAGCCTGCACTAGTTAAACGAGCCTATACTAATTCCCTACAACAACGTGAAAAAAGAAAGACTCAGCTCCAATTGAGGGAAAATCAACGTGGATGATTAGTTTGAACAGCAAAACTTGAGGAAGCGTAACTTCTAAATCACACAACGATACTGTACACCTCCCAGCGTCGAATTTCCATGTATATCCTCGAAAAACGAGACTTAAAAGCGAAAACGGAATAACTTATTCACGGAAACCGATCTGTTCCCACTCAACGTCAGAATGTTTTAACCGGGAATTCAAGATGCACACGATTTATCGAAATCTTACAAAAACGGAGTGCCATTTACTCGTCAAATGTAGAATCGAGAGATCACAGATAACACATTGTGACAAATTAGAACTGTGACAAAGGAAGTAACATCACATGAAAGTTAATGCCAAATATCGTTTATAGGCAACATTGGAAGGAATGGACTGGAATTAGTTACTTGTACTGGATGCCTTCATTATATGATCGTGAAGTCCTTGGCTTGTGGATATGGTGACACCATTTCGTATAATCTACCCGATTATACAAAATTGAAAGGATGGACAAGAATTTAAAATGAGCTGCTACTCCTATTACCAATTACAAAGTCGATACTCCTATCGATGACATTACTAAAGTAACAAAGTGATACGATATGTACGTAATCCAATGCTTTTATCCCCTTATCGCCTTTTACATCAGTACATCATTTTCCAATTTTGTCGTTCGTACGAAAACGAACAAAAGAAGAAACTCGAGCTCGATAATAGTAATTACTATTCTTCTAACGACCTTCCATTGTCGACTCTGCCATTATAATTATCCGTCATTACGTCAACTCCGTGATAAAACGTACACAATGAAGTCGTCGCTTGTAACAGCAACAACAATGCAATCAAAACGGCCGTCCGACACATTCCACAAACCGCTGAACTCGTCGGACCGGCGCGGCGGCTATGTTACGAACCATATGTCGTTCCTGTCGCTGTCAGTCATATCTTCGTGTTCCGTCGCGCGATGACAACGCAACATTACGATAATTAGTGAACAAGTAGTGAGGAGCGTAATGCCTCTTCTCTTCTGTGCCGAGGGCGCGAAAGAGACGGCGATACGCATTAGAGGAACCGGGAAGAGTCTATTGCGTTGTATTGCATGTAACGTTGAGTGACGTGGAGGTGATTGGATGACAGCGACCCGACTGGCACCCAACTGGTCAATGTATGGTAACAGTGGGACGCCTATGGTCGAAATGAACTATTCACCAGGATCGTGTGTGCGTATGTTGCGCTTCCGCTAGAAATGACTGACTGACTGACTGACTGATGGCTGAAAGAAGAGGTCCGATTAAATAAACACGTAGAGCGTGTATGCGTGTTGGGAGCTACACGAATTCGATGGCTTATTTCGAACCAATGTCGGTCGGTGTTTGTTTTAGCGAGTCGTACTTCAATCGGCGGCGCTGAAAACATAAACACTGGAAAATTGTTTAATAGCGTCGGTTTATTTTCGTTACATTGTCTCGACGCGAGGATTTCTTTCCAGTAAAGTGAAATATTTGTTTAACGTGGCACGGAGAAGGTGTTGCGGATTGAATTTTTGCACAGCGAGAGATTTGTTTTTAATTACCTTTTCGATAATCTGAAGGTTGATTATTTATCAAAACTTGGAACGGATCTGATTGCTTTACTAAGAACTATATAGAGGACTGATATTTACTGGGGCGACCTATTAAGAAAATAATTTATTTAACAGCAGAAAAGTCTGAGTTTGAGCTAAAATAATATGTTATCATAACAAAGGGTGGAATTTATTTCATTTGTTTACATTATTTTTTAAGGGAATCGTTAGAAAATAATTCGGAGGTAATGACTAAATGCTATAAGCTAGTATACAGGCTCTGTTATAACTAATGCATCAAAGAAGAGAAAGTCAGCGGCCAAAAAAATGATTAAAACAAATTTGGGTACAAAAAGTATTGTTCTAGAATCACTGCAATATATGTTGTCCAAACAAACGCGCTGTGGTCGAACTCCGCATAAAATCAACACTTCAATGTGCTTGACATATGTCTGAGATTTTACAAGCGTGTGTATTTTCGTCTATAAATTTAAAACATTCACCTTTATTTTCCCATTACATGTTCCACGCATATTATTTATTGTCCTATAAAAAGATAAACATCCCATACTACGAGTAACTCTTAAATCTTGCTTATAAAACGACCGAAACTTAAAAAGATAATTGCGCTTGTTCTGTTATACTAGGAAAATTTCTTTTCACAAATTGTATATTATTTGATATGAAAATCTTCTGCTTTGATTTGATTCATAAATTGTGAAAAAGGATAGGATTTTTACGAGATATCTGTCAAATTTTAACCAAAGGATCTATACTGAAGCGGAATCAGTTTGGATCCAGAAAGAGTAGCTCTACTACGGACGCGATTTTACAATATCATTATTAAAAACATCAAGGATAGTGCCTGTGTTTTCTTCGGCCCTAAAGAACCTTTCGAGGTGATGAATCATGATCAGTGACTAGAAAAGGTCAGAGGTCCAGTGCTTGGCTGGACGAACTCGTATTTAAAGGATTAAGGTCATAGTATTGTCTTGAATCATGAAGGAAACAACTATTTTTCTAAATATGACAAAAATTAATAAAGGAGTACCACAGGGAAGCATCTTGGGTTCCCTTTTCTTTATTTTATTTATTTATGATTTGTATCTGGGTACTTCTTACTCTCGTGACTTTATTTGCTGATCACACTTCTGTATCACTAAGTTCTGAGACGATGACAACATTAAACCTTCATGCAAATTTAGCTGTAATTGATATGCAAGAGTACTGATACCATAATGGTGTACATATAAATTGCTCAAAAACCAAAATTATGACACTTTTAACAAAAGTACGTGCGAATAGTTTATTGGTTACAACGCACAGTGGAAGCGTGTTGCATGAGCACTCCACAAAATTTTTGGGAATCTACTTGTACTCTAACCTAACGTGGTATAATCACATCGACTATGTTGTAAAAGAAATGTCCTTCATCTGTTTTGTGATTTGATAGGTGCGAGATAAAATTGATTCAAAGACGCTGAAAATATATTACTATTCCCATGTAAATTGCACATTAAATTACGCAGTTATCTGTCGGAGAAATAGTAACCGGATTGCGGAGGCGTTGGTAATGCAAAAGAAAATCGTGCGCACTATGATATTTAGAAATTTTCGATGTTCGTGCAGGAATTGGGGTTTTCTTAACGATAACTCAATTTATATATTGGTCTGTGTTTATTGTGCCTTTTTAACTAGGGACAAATTTAGTTTCTCTGGAGAGAGTAGTGCAACGTATGATTTTAGACATAAACTTACCGTGAAAATTCCAATCCATCGATTATTCTTGGTAGTAAAGGGTCTCTGCAACGCCAATAAAATTGTTTAATAAACTGCCTGAGTCTAGTAGATCAATTAATGCTTCAGTCAAGTTCAGTAGTGCGGTAAAAACATTGCTACTTAGATAGTGTTCCTATTCTGTAAATGGGTATATGTCTTGTATTGAACTGTGACAAATATATCTTTGTATTTATACGATTGTAAATGCTCTTTTTGTGGTATACCCTTTTTATTGCTTAACTTTTTATACATTAGCATTAGGTTTATTGTATTGAGAAATCCCTCATTATAAATGTATAATCAAGGTGGAATAAATAAACTAAACTAAACTAAACTAAAATTCATTTATAAGATTATACGAGGTAAAGGTAAGTCAATAAATATAAAAGAAAAGAAAAATTTACATCGCCTATTATACTTAAACGTTAACATTCTACCTGGCGAATTGTTACTGCGATGTTTCCAGAATACACTTCTTATTGGATGTTATGGTCGTTACGTTGGCGGAATAGGCGCCCTTAAACCTGCTAAACATATGACCCAATATTTACGTTTACTTTTTTTTGTCTATATAGTAAACATTGAGAGTTATTTAGCGTGAAAACTGACTTGATAATCACTTTAAGTAATAGAACTTGAATAAACTCTGTGTTGAATGTTTATCTTATTTAGATCGCTCGAGTCCAGTAGGAAAAGGCGATTTGATTCAAAAAATTTAATTCAGAATATATTGGAAGAAGTTAAATTGATCCAAATCTGATTATGTGTAATGCACAGATGAATCAATCGAATGCACTTTGAACCTTTGTAACGCATATTATTATTATATCGATTCAGAATTGATTACAGATAATGTAGATGGGTAATCAATTGAATTTGAATACGCCCTATGACACGCCCATGTTAAAGTTTTTACATTCTTTGCTTGTCTCGTAATCTAAAGTGGTATCAATAGAATGATATGACACAATAAATTCTGAATTGATTTGGAATTTATTTGTTTTCTTACTTTATTAATTAATTAGAAGCAGATTAGGAATTATTCACGCACTAAATGATGAAAATACAATAACACAAGTAAAACCTGTCAAGTACCTTGGGGTAACGACAAATTCATGCTTCAAATAGAGCACTCTGGCCGTTGTGCACCCTCAAACCCTTTCTATTTGATAAGAGGTATGATACCGAGGTAACTTTTTCATAGCCCTATAGTGCTACAATCTGAGAGACACAGAAACAAATGCCCTCGATTTTGATATAAAATCTAGTATTAATAATGGTGGTGAGATATTGCCCGAAGAAGCACGATTTCAGAACAGAAAGTTCAGGATTCTGTAGCTTCGGTCCCTCATCCGGTTGCAACGTACCACTCATATCAAGTACGTGATTAATATGACTTCAATCGCCTCCAATCTCTTCACCCTCTTCTCCTGTGTTGGGATTGATTCCTTCCATTTCTTCTGCAAACGTGGGTGAGTAAGCGGCTTGTTTTTAGTTGTCAGGGAATTGTGCTTGTCTTTCCGGGTTATTTTTCTTTCACCGCTTGAACAAACGTTACGCATTTTTGTCGGACTAGGATTGGGAGGCTGTTAGAGTAGCCTTCGGTACAGTGTCCTATCAGATGGCCCTTTTCTGCTGATTGGGCTCTTGGAGCATTTCTGGTAGTTGCCTGAGTGGGTGTCGTCCCAATTTGCGCAGATCACGATCTGTATCATCGCGTCAATCTATAGGCTTTCCGTGATCTGGTTGATCTCGTTTTATTCTCGCCCGATCTTGCCGAGGATCAGCAAAATTAGGGATCCTTCTCTTGCCTTTCTCATTCTGATGAGGTGTTCCAGCTCGAGACCACAAAGTCTCTGGCGACCTCGTCTTCAGAGATATCAACTGAATCGCATCTTAATACCACGTTGAGAATAGCTTCCGACTTAAATTGGTAGCGGTGATGTAGAATAGTCTTTTCTTTCAGAAATCTGATGAGTGCCTCTAAACTATTCGACGGTTTCTGGTTCAATCCTGATGGCGTCGGCCGTGTATTTGCCTTGTTTGAAGGAGGTATCAAGTTTTCACCATTTCTCATCGGCTGAATCTTCTCGACCATTTCAGTCTCGATTCGAGTTTAGACATCAGTCACGGCTTCATCTAACTAATGGTTTTGTAGCGCCTACTGGCGTGATGGAAGGTTTACCATGAACAGTTGCTTGCTTTTGATTTTTGTACTTACCCCTTCTTCTTTAGAAGCGCGAGAACTGGCGCTCGAGGTGTAACTGAAGTTGCCGCTTGCTTGCAACTTGAACTTGAGGCAGTTGTGGCCTCGAGGGATTTTGCAGGCCCTTTATTTTTCTGCTTGGTGGTATCTTCATTTTAGGAGTTGTTCTCGCATCTGATAGTATTCTGATGATTTTCAGTATGTGTTACTTTCTTTTACGTAGGATCCAAGACCTCGTCAATAAATAGCCAAGATCTCTAAATGTCGCATAATTTTCCGCTCAAGCTTAAAGATTCGAACGGCTTGATCAGAAACCCTGGGATGCAGACACAACAAATTTGCCAAAACATTTGCCCTTAAACTGCCCCATGGGTATCTAATAATATCCTTTATATTGTTGTGCATCAATACAATTTTGCAGGTTTTTATATCGTTTATATCTTTAGAAATCATCAGTGATACCCGTCACTTCTGAAACTTCATTAGGGTTTGTGGAATCCTAAGCTTGGGAAAATAAGTAAGTTATTATTTTGAACAAAGGCAGGTTGTTCACAGAAGCTTCCTACGCCTTACTTTATTTGATGTATAGATAATGTTATTGAAACATCTATCAAGAAAACATCTCCCTCCTACGTTTCGTGTAACATAACAACGTTTCCCTAAAGCATTAGATCGAAAACAATCAATTCCGAATTCGTAGTACCGTCTCGACGCGAAGTGGGAATCCGAAACAGTCATCCCCTAAACGTCGGATCGTATCCATTTGTCCTTGTCGACCATAAAAAAGATAAATGCGGCAATTCTAGACCTTCTCCGCCTGCCATCGTTCCACACACCCATCTCCTTTACGGCAATCAATTATGAAATATGCGAAAACATAAAAATGAATTCGTTTCATGTGAGGAGCTTTCCTATCGCCTTTAAAACGAATTTGCCCTCCTAGTCTGGCGCGTAGTTTACCTCGTGTCGAACGATGGAAATCAAAGACCGTTATGCATACATACGTGCCTCCGAAGATGGCAACGCAAAGCTGTTTCTAATGCGCGGCGGAGGTGCCGCCGACCGGTAAGCTCGTTCGAAATCTATCAATTCCGTTTTGGCAGACGATTTTCTTTGTAGCTCGTGCCGCAGAGATTGGTCGGAGATCCTTCGAGGGCATATAGCCGAGTAATTTAAATAAACTGCAAATAGGGAATCTAAGCGTTACATCGAAATAAGGCGGATAACGTAGATTTACATCGTTCTTTACGGTTTCGCTGCTCTACCGACGTCTGGCCACGTACTAGATCCATAAGTTTCGGATGCTTCCTTGAGGAAAACAGAAAATTTTTGTAATCGTGTGATGGCGTCGAATATTATGTTGTGGTGGTACGTGTGGCTTGTTTTGAAAGATGGTTGTGTAAGAATGGCGAATGTAAAAGGATGTATGTTAATCACACTAATTGTTTGGAATGGTATCTAGTATGGTTAGGAAAATTTACTTTTGAAAAATCAGCATATATATCTATTACTAGTACTTAGAGACTTATTTAACCTTCCTATACTCACGTCAAAATGAAAGACGTATACTATACTATATAAGTCGCTCTCACAGATCGTATGCGTGAGTATAGGAAGGTCAAGAGTATGGAAATGGAACAAAGATGAAGAATAGGTGGTTGTCAAAAAGCAAAAGAATTTGAAAGTTTCTCTAGAAGAAAGGACGGCAAGAATGTCTTAAAGTCTCCTCAGATTTATAGGTGATTTACACGAGAAGATGTCGCGATAGCACTTTATATGTTATGCACAAACTTGCGCCATTCTTCTTTGTCCATTACCAACGCTTTTCTTCGCTCCATCTCCAATTCTTCTTTTGCAGTATTTTTGTGATTACTTTGTTCCACATGTCCTTTGGCCTACCTCTCCGTCTCCGATACAAAGTTCTTGCCTGCCATATTTTCCTAACTGGTTTATCACTATCTAGTCCATGTAAATGACCCCACCATCCTAATTGTCGTTCTTCCACTATTTCCAAAGCCGGTAAAACTTTCAAATCTTCTCTTATTTGATTGCTTCTAATTCGGTCTCTTCTTGTTACGCCTTTAACACCACGTATAATACATCTCATGTCTATAATTTGTTTCATAATAAATGTATGAACTTGTATACTATGATCTCTTCTAAATCCACTTTGGGAATTGCTAAGCTGAAGTTCTATAGCTTTTCTGAGTTTCTTTTCCAGCACTCTTTCGTATACCTTTGTTGCAGTGTTCAATAGTGTAATCCCCCTGTAGTAGCGGCAATCTCTTTTATTACCTATTATTACCAGTCGTGTGGTATTTTTCCTTCTTTCCAGCTTTTATTAGAGATATTGTGCAGCAAATGTATGCCCTTCTTTCTCATATATTTAATCATATCAGGTGTAATTCTATCATGTTCGGGTGCTTTGCCGATTTTACTTTCTTTAATGGCCTCCCTTTCTTCAACCGTAAGCTCTTCATTTTCTGTGTTATTTTGTGTCATTTTCCATTTCATCCTTGAGTAAATCGTAAAAGTATTCTTTCCATCTACTCATAATTACTTTGGGTTCTCTCAAGAGTGAGCCATCTTTGCCTTTAATTGCATTCGTTTGTCTCTCGTTATTTTTTCTAATCGTTTTAAGCGTTCTGTAAAATAATTTTCTATTTTCTTTATGCGTTCTTTCTAATCTTTTCCCAAAATTTTTCCAAGATTGTTGTTCAGCCTCTATTACGATTCGTTCTTTGTTGTTTATAATCTGTAATGGTGATTATCTAGTATTTAATGCCCGGATGTTAAAGCAAAGGTACGGGATACTTGGAGATGAAGAGATTATTTTATTGGAATCGAAAATTACTGCACATTCTGCCAAACCCTTGCACCACGCCAATCACAATGTAGTTATGTATTCACTTTTTTCAGCTATGAAAGAAAATATAGTAACACAACACGTCGAACAACTTTGTCGACATATACTATAACCTTCTCTTTCGATATCTTACAATTAACGCTGTATTTCTAATACAATCGTGGCATAGCATGCCTTATTTATCGTCTTCCCATTCTAATAGTTTTTAATTAAACGCGGCAAACGTGAATATTCATTAGTCGACGAGAGCTAATAGAAGACGATGACATAGAAAACGTCTTGAATGGCGCCGTTCATGGAGAGAAAACCGTGTAGGTACGTACGTGAGAATTATTTCTGTTCTCCTTGTTTAGCGCTTTGAGTATATGTGTGAATCGAACAAGTTATCTTCATGGATTATCGTGGGTATCGATTTCAGAAATCGATTAGAGGACTCTATTGTCAGTAGATCTCGCTCAATTAATGCCGATCCTACTGTTAAGCGCGTAATTTAAG
Organism: Chrysina gloriosa; assembly: GCA_038088585.1. Classification (NCBI taxonomy): domain Eukaryota; kingdom Metazoa; phylum Arthropoda; class Insecta; order Coleoptera; family Scarabaeidae; genus Chrysina; species Chrysina gloriosa. Next base: position 17,808,589 of record CM076093.1, on the reverse strand, counting down.
AGGTAATAGAGCTTTGGAGTTTTTCATAAGAATATAAAGAAGATGGAAAAATTTAAGTTTATTTAGAGAGAAGAAATCACTTCTACAAAAAATATGTGAAGTGTGATTTAAGTTAACCAGACAAATACTATTGTCTTCGCTATTTTAGCTATTAATAATATGTAACTGTGTGAATTTTATAAATGGTCCTAAAACGGATCTGGCAGATCGTTTGTACAAAATCCTTATTCTCAAACAATCAAGGTACTTTATGCCAAAGAATTTAATGTAGGGTTTCCTATGAAATAAATCTCTAAACTTTATAATGGTGATTTGTTGCTTAATTTTCTGAGAAAGGAAATGACAAGTAACCAGACTTGATCCTTTAGCTTAGTCTGGTATCTTTGGAATCTTCCACTAAAAAGTATAAACTCCGAATAGAACCGCTCACACTATATATATCAAACGCGTTTCCTTAAACAAAGGGCTGATGGTAGAAAGTTTGATTTATATACTTTCTAATCCTTGCGCATTCAAACAAGCTTAAATTATATTTTTCATTGGAAATCTTACCTGGTTTTTCCTTCATAATTAACTAAGCAGGGGTTGATTCAGAAACACATTTATGACTCCCTTGGGATTTGGTAATTTAAGAGATGCAATCGCCAACTTAAAACCGCTTTATCTAATCTACTCCATAAATTATAAAAGCAGCCACCGCACCTCGTAAATCAGATTTTCCGAAGGCGAGACCTCAAGATACAGCCGCAATTCATCTTCCAAACTGAGTTTATAATAATTTACCCTCGGCATAAATAACTTCAAGGATCGCCTAAGCGAGCAATATCAATCACTTCAAGTATCGCGCCGTGATATATTCATGAGGTTCCTCTCAATTTCATTAGCATCGCTAATGGCACCGTCTCGAAAAGCTCTTTCCCGTTTTTCCCCGAATACTAGCGCGTAAACCGCCCCGATAACGACGATCCGACGTCGCTTCGTCCTCGTAACTCCCGCCGTTCACTTTTATTGCCGCTTAAGCCGTCGGAGAGCACGATCCGCCATCCTGACGTCGTCCTCGCCGCGTAGGTCGAAACGTCGACACTCCAAACTCCCGCTGTTTACGGAGTGGTAGCTGCCGGTAGGGTTCGCGCGCGCGGAGGTCTTAACACCGGGTTTTATGGAAATATAGGACCTCAATATCGGGCGAGAAACGACGCATTAATCATAATTAAGCGATCGGTAACGACCGAAGTCGCGCCGGAAATGGCTCCCAATAAACGTAGACACGTCTGAAAGCGGAAGGTCGTATTGGCGTCGCCAGATAAGGTGAAAATTGCATTCCGCATCCTTCTAACATTGAAATAGATTATGGATGCGGAGATCCGTATACATGTGGGAGGAGAACTGCTTTGATAGCAAAGAAAACAAGAATATACATATTGAATTTTATGAAAAACTATATCATTTGTAGACTCCCATTTCCTCATATGGCAGCAGTTGGAACTATGGTAATGTATTATTAACTCAGTTAGAAAAGTTCTATAATCGGGACAAACTCGTGTTATGATTTTATATTTTACATTGCCAAACCAAAATAGAAACAAAGAGGAAGATGTCTGGAAAGAAAAGGTGGAAGCCCAACTATGCTTAAGATTTCTTAATTTCGTTAATGAAGCAAGAAATGTCAAAGTCTGATGATTTAGATTGGTAATAGAAATGGTTTCCAACCAGTTCGGCGATTTGATATGTTACATTGACAAAACCAAAATAGAAAGAAAGAGGAAATGTCTGGAAGGAAAAGGAGGAAACTTCAGTCCAACTATGCTTAAGAAGTCTTGATTTCGTAAGTAAAGCACGAATAATCAGTCTTTGACGATTTTGATTGATGATAAAAATTACTTCCAACCAGCTTGACAATTTTATATTTTACATCGACAAAACCAAAATGGGAAGAAAGAGGAATATGTCTGGAAGGAAAACGAGGCAACTTAGGTCCAATCATGCTTAAGAGCTCTTGTTTTGGTTACTAAAGCACAAAATATCAAAGTCTTTGACGATTTGGGTTGATGATAAAGGTTGTTCCCAACGAGCTTGGCGGTTTAATGTCTTACATTAACAAAACTGAAATAGAGAGAAAGAGGAAGCTGTCTGGAAGGAAAAGGAAGAAACTTAAGCCCAAATATGCTTAAAAACTCTTGATTTCGTTAGTCAAGCACGAAATATCAAGGTCTATGACGATTTTTATTGATGATAAAAGTTATTTCAAATCAGTTTGGCAATTTTATATATTACATCGACAAAACCAGAATAGAAAGAAAGAGGAAGATGTCTCGGGGAAAAGGAGGAAACTTAAGTTCAACTATTTTTAATTGCTCTGAATTCCGTCAGTAAAGCAAGACATATCAAAGTCTTTGACGATTTTGATTGATGATAGAAATTGTTTCCAAGCAGCTTGGCGATTTAATATCTTACGTAGACAAAACCAAATAGAAAGAAAGAGGAAAATGTCTGGAAGGGAAATGAAGAAACTTAAGTCCAACTATGTTTAAGAAATTTTCATTTCGTTACTAACGCAAGATATATCAAAGTCGATTTTGATTGATGATAAAGGTTATTTACAACCAGCTTGGCGATTTTATATCTTACACTAACAAAGCCAAAATAGAAAGAAAGAGGAAGATGTTTGGAAGGAAAAGGAGGAATTTTAAGTCCAACTATTTTTAGGAATTCTTGATTTCGTTAGTAACCCAAGAAATATCAGTCTTTGACGGTTTTGATTGATGATAAAAATTGTTTCCAACCAGTGGATCCTTAGACTTAACAATAGAGCGATAAGGGAATACTTTACGTTCCAATTCAATAACTAGGTCATTTTACAAAAAGTTTGTTATTGAACCACAACTCTTGGAATTGAAACGGAGAAAAAAATATTTCCAAAGGGAATCCGTGATGTAAAAGTTGTGTAAAATGGAGATGATAGTAAGTGCTTCACGGTGGTAGCACATATCTAGATACTAACACTGGCATAGCTGCTTTCACGGGAACTACCTTTCAGGTATATCAGGTCGTAATTCAGAATAGGAATCGATAGTTTCAAGCTAAGCTCGGAGAGAAACTATCCGGACCGAAGTGTTTAATGCGGATCTACGAACGCAAAGCGGCTAATTGACACCCACGGTGCTAATTGCCGGTTACGCCGTATACAAATACGCCCATACGTCGTTATAAACATGTATCGAACGTCGATTCAACGCATTACATTACATTTTATTACGTTTCGTGTAGTCTACACCTACGTATATCTTCTTCTTTCTCTTTACCTCTCCGATGCATGTATTATCGAGTTCTTGGGTGATAAATTAATATATTTGCAATATGTTATAAAATAAATTTTTCTTACTACTTTGTAGAAGTACATATAAATTAAATTGTAAATGGGTACTGCTACCTACGTGGATGTGTTTAGATACCATATATATTTTAGTGAGTTAGTTTATGGGAACTCCTGAAGGAAGAGAAAAATAATAGCTAACCACGATAGACAAAATAGTGGACAATATATACTCCAAGGAGAATTGACGAACTAATACTTCATCATTGACAAGCGTTGAGAAAACCATTTTAACTCCCTTATGCGTTTTCTTCACTGGTGATGAGATCTTAGATGTGGTGTAACTTGGTGTATTTTCCTGAAAGTTTGAGCAATTTTTAATAATAGTTGCATCTTTCCTGGAAAACATCCGCCGTTCATTCAATGGACGTCCTCCCCTGCTTGTACTAAATAGACCCATTTTTTATTTTGTTCAAATTTTTAATTCAATTGCTACAAGGTATAACCATAATGCGCCCTTTTATTCGTTTTCTTATTAACGACGAGCATTTCTTGAACATTCTATTTTGTCGATAGTCAGCTGTAATTTCTTCATTTTCCTTTATTCGGACGCTGGCTTGAAGAAATAACAACGTACCATCCTTACTTTTACCAAACTACATAATTATTTTATTATATCGTTGCTCAATATGCACACAATATCGGTTAAAAGTGCAGAAGGGGTATTGCTGACAGAAGAAAACAGATTATGCAGAGATGGAAAGAATATTTTGAGCAACTACTGAATGAAAACAAAACAGTACAACAGATGGAAACCGAATTAACAAGTAAATTGGAAGAAATGGATTTGGGAAGAATCACAAAAGAAGACGTCGAGGAAGCAATAAAAAGATTAAAAAACGGCAAATCACCCGGCCATGACAAAATAACAGTAGAGATGTTTAAAAAGATGGGACCAACTGGAAAGGAGGTACTCAAACAAATCTATAATAAAGTATGGAGTGAGGAGAAGATACCAGCTGACTGGAAGATTGGTGTCATACTACCTATATACAAAAAAGGCGATCGGAGAGATTGTAGTAATTACCGAGGCATAGCTTTGCTTAGTACGGTGGTTAAGGTGCTGGAACGGATAATAGAAAGAAAACTTAGAATAATAACAGAAGCAACATTGACCAATTCACAAAGCGAATTTAGAAAAGGAAGAAGCACTCAGGATCACATCTTTACAATTAAGGAAATTATAAACAAAACTCTGACGTACAATAATAAGATATACTTTGCGTTTATGGACATGGAAAAGGCTTTTGACAGAATACCAAGAAAAGAAATCTGGAACGCCTTAAAGAAGAAAAAAGTTAACCACAAGATGACTAATGTAATTAAATGCATGTATGAAGAAACCAACAACTATATAATCAGGGACAACATGAAATCAGAAATGTTTACCACCAACGAGGGCGTACGACAAGGAGGGGGCCTTAGCCCGCTGTTGTTCCTTATATATATATATGGATGAGATAATCAGAGAGAGTAACAAAAGTACCAAACCACTATACATAAGATATAGGAACTTACAACCAGTCGAAATTTCAGACTGTGCCTTTGCAGATGATATAATGATTGCTGCAAGTACTGTTAAGAACGTACAAGACAACATCATAATTTGGAACAAGATAATGAAAGAGAAAGGCGTGAAACTAAACAAATCCAAAACAAAAGTAATGATGGTAGCAAGAGATAAAGAGGAAATGCACATACATATAGAAGAAGTCGAACTGGAACAAGTGGATGCCGTTCAGTATCTGGGTATTACAATAGAAGAGAATGGTAATAATGAAGTGGAGATAAACAACAAAATACAAAAAGCGAATAACGTATACTATGCAATGAGCAAAGGATTTATAAATAAAAAGAAGTATCCAAAGAAACCAAAATGACGGTATTTAAAACAATTATTAGACCGATACTCACATATAGCTGCGAATCTTGGGTACTCAACCAACATCAAAGAAACAAGCTCCAGGCGGTCGAGATGAGGTACCTAAGAAGAGTGAAAGGAGTTACAAGGTTACATAAACTGAGAAACGACACAATTAGGGAAAATTTACAAACACAATCACTACAAGATTTTATTGCACAACGACAGTTGAGTTGGTGGGGTCATTTACAAAGAATGAGTGATGAAATACCGGTAAAAAGAGTATGGGGAGCGAGAACCACGGGAAAGAGAAGCAGAGGAAGACCAAAAGAAACATGGGATAACGCGGTGGGAAAGATTATCCAAAAGAAAGGAAAAACATGGACAGAGGCAAAACAGCTAGCACAAGACAAGAAGAAATGGTCTGCATTTGTTTATAGCAATACGTAATAAAATGTATTACTGACACCCAATTGGGTATAGATGAATTATCGATTATATATATATATATATATATCGTTGCTCAGTGATCAACCGAATTCTTACTTGCAAAACTTATGATTCCTACCTGAACATCTTCTAGAAAATGCACAATCGGGCTAATTTCTTTCTAATCTTTTGATTCAGTTTTTTAAATAATTTGCAATAATTTCGAGTAGTTATCGTTTTCCTCATTTTTCAGATGTCAATGCATATAGTCTCCCGTCATTGTGTCCTCTGGTGTGTTAACAAAATCATTGGTACTTATTTTGGGAAATACTTGCTAATTATTTGCTCGTCGAATTAAGAAGGCGGCAATCTACTAGATCACTCACGTGGACCTGGACTCATTCACCTATAATTTACAAAGAAAGCTTCTTCTCAACCTCACCATTAATTTTGTGCGTAAAGAAGGAATTTCCTGTTCCAATCGCAATGCTGTTTTCGGAGATAAAACACTAATAGTAGGGAAACATGGACCTTCCTCATTTCTATCAGTGGATTGGTAATTTACCAATTATCATGTCTTTCCATATCTAAGCAATTACGGTGACAATGTTTTAGATCGCTATGCATTATAATTTTGAGGCAATCAGCGAAAATAATTTCTTGATTGATTGATGTCACATCGGATGATCTCAAAAATAAATCTTAGCTCTCTACTAGCATATACTACGACCCCACAACAACGTGAAAGAGAAAATAACGGCATCGTAATTAACAAAAAGGAAAACTCACCTCCAATAGAGGGAAAAGCAATCGCACAATCGTAGCTGCCAGTAGTTCGAACACTCACATTGGGCAAGCGTAACTCCCTAATTCACACAACGATAATATAGATAAACTTCTCAGAGTCGAATTCGCGTGCATATCCTCGACAAACGAGACTTTAAAGCAAAAACGGCATAATCTATTCACGGAAAACGACCTGTTCGGCCGAACGCCACAAGCATAATGTCTACACGTGCATTCAGACTGCAGATTAACGACCATATTCGAACTACTACTACGATGCTACCCTTATCATTTGCCAAACATCATCATCAGTCGCCGCTGAATTTGAGGTGGTTTGAACTTTCAAACTACCAGTTCCTTACTCAGATCTTATCGGTGACCATCAAAACTTTTCATTACGATAAACACTTCCTAGATATATTTTAAAACGAATGAAAGATAATTCGTCTTCCGGACGTAAAATTCTCGTCGCAATGGCTGATTCTTTACTTAAACACGCGATAGTACTCTCATCCACGTATGTACGAAAGACGCAACGACGCATAAACCGTGACATTAATATCGCCTCGACTGACAACCGGTAATTATACGAGTCGCCTTTGTCTCTCATGTATTATTTACCTGCCGCGCTGCGCGCTATACTCGGGCCGGGCACGTTATAATTTATCGCCGTATGCAAATAAAAGGTCAGTGCCGTATAAATGGTGGATACGCGGATTAATTAAGGATGTAAATCTAGTCCGGCTAACGTTTGCTCGCCATGTACATCAAAACAACACGTGTTCTGCTTATTTGTCTAATAATTCAACGTTCAATCAAAGTCCGACGCACTCGTCTTGAGTGGCCGGGGTCTGCTTTGTGCGTCTGTCAGGCGTGCGTGTAGGAAGGTTGGTCTGAGGATATGAGGTGAAATGTACAGTCGTGAAGGCGAATAATCCTACTTGTATAAATTTAGCTTTAGTGTTTTTGATGATAATGTTGATGACAGTAATTCTTTCCCGAGCAACTACTAAATTGAGGACTACATAAGTATAGAACGCAATCAATTATGGTATATGACATCAGGAGCAAATTGGAAACCAAAAGAGCAAAGCACAAGATGATAATAACGCGTTCTATATTTTACTTGCGAATAACATAAGAAAATGCGCAGTTATGCATTCAAAAATTAGAAAGGAAAATTGGATGGAACGCATAGAAACTTCAGAAATTTCACTCGAATTTAATCCTTAACTACTTTCGCTATTTTTGGGCAACGTTAGTGCTTTCGTGGGATAAATTCTTACAATTGTTTATATTTTGAAAAATAACATATAGTTAAAACAGTGATTTCTTTCTTAATGAAACAAAAACATATCTCTCCGCAGAACATGCCTTATTCAATAATTTGTTTTTAAAAAGAATAGAATATATTCAAAGCAACCCAGAACAAGAACGGTGAGACAGTTATAAAATTATCGATGAAAATGTGAGATGTGAGGTAAAAATTTACCCCACGAATGTACTTGAGGGTTAAGGAAAAATTCGATCCCTCCGTCTGAAGAATGTGGCTGCGACTGCGTGATGGCCAGAAGTGATTACAGTCAGAATCACAGAATCTTTTGCTTATACATATTTTTATTCCTCCAATAAATTTTCCTCGCTTGCCCAAATGTAACTGTTTCTTTCTGAATTTAAGACGAAGGAAGTGCAACATAGATCTTGTATTCAAGCACGCATAACTCGGAAACATAAAGTGAAGAGACGACATTGAGGAAACGAGGGAAAAGACCGAAGAGGGCTACACCAAGTTCTGGTTATGACCACAAAAACAGGAGAAGGAAGTAGTTGAAGCACATACGGAGGCATTGTTAAGAAGGCACTAGTTCTAACTTTATTCCAATTTAAGAGCAAATTCGATGCGTTCGGAATGACGGGAAGCTAAATATTGTACTGGAAAGAGGAAATATTATCATGAATTACATAAATATTCTAATTTTTCGCTTATACTTTTATTTCTTTGACACCTCCTTCTCTTCAGTCATATTACCTAATTGAGAAAAGTAACTGATTTCTTCTTAGTTCGAGACGAAAGAAATGGAACATAAAAGTTGCGATCAAAAACTCATAAAATCAGAAAATAGTAGAAGGGGAAATATATAGATATATATACGAGGTGTATAAATAAAGGAATGAGACTGATTAACGCAGTGTTCGATCGAGCAACACTGGTGACGCGGAACTATGAGGGGAGGCAGGTGATACGCCATCAGCGCAAGTTGGAACTCGTTAGACTCACGTTTTCTCCCCGTAGCGCTTATTTTAGAGAAGCAGGTGTGTGCGCGTTCTGACAATGAATGGCAGCAATTTCGAGCAACGCTTCATTCTTCGACACAGTGCAACAGAAACTTTTGCAAAGCTTCGGCGGCCTACGAGGAGAGTGTTTTGTCAAGGGCCCATGTGTTTTGGAGGTTTAAGAAATTTGCAGAAGCAAGAGAGTCGATTAAAGATGAATGTCGTAACGGAAGACCCTCCTGTTTGAAAAACTGATGCAAATGTCGCAGAATTCTGTATTTTGTGCGTTTAAATCATCGATTAACAATCAGAATGGGCAGGGCAGAGCTAAATTTGATGCATCAGATTTTGAGCAATAAGTTAGGGATGAGAATAGTTTGTTTAAAAATGGTTCCGAGAGTACTTACGCTGAACCAAAAGGACATAAAGAGGAACAGATGCGTTGGTTTTTGGAATCGGTTGAAGACGGTTCTCATTTTCTGGGACCGTGTTATTACCGGTGACGAGACTTGGTTGTTTGAGTACGACCCGGAAATGCAGACTCCACGCTCTCCAAGGAAAAACAATGAGCAACTAAAACGTCAAAAGGATGCTGATTTCCTTCTTTGATAGTCAGGGAATCGTTCCCCAAGAGTTTGTGTTTCCAGGCTAAGAGCTTAACCAACACTTTTACCGAAAGGTTCTTGAAAGACTTCGAGAAAGGGTTATGCGTGTGAGATCAAACTTCAAAAAGAACTGGGCGTTGCATTGTTGTGATAATGCGCGTTGTCACACAGCAATTTGAGTAAACCACTTTTTTGCCCAGTAAGATTATTCTTGTGGCTCCTCAGGCCCCTCATTCGCCCGACTTTCTCCTTGTGACTTTTTCTTCTTCCCAAGTTTGAAACGACATTTCAAAGGACGTCACTTTGCGCCCCTTCTTGCGACTTTCTCCTCTTCCAGAGATTGCAACACCACCTCACATCATTTCGAGGCACTGGACAACGTTCAAGTGGTGAGCTGAGAGCCTTTGCAGTATTCGAGTTCCTGCACTGCCATGAGGAGTGGAAGGACCGTCTTCAGTGCTATGTGGTTTCCCAAGGCAGATACTTTGAAGGGGATAATGTCGAATTGTAATGTTATTGGAATAAAACAAGTGAATAAATATCGGTCTGGATTCAAATCTGATTGGGAGCAAATACGATCTTCTCAAATGAGAAAGGAGAAGTGCCAAAAGCACAAATTTTTATTGTTTCAAGAGCAATTCATCACCGGCTGTAGATACCATTTAGGGGTAATGGTAAACTTGATAATACAATTTACAATTTTTTAAACATTAAATATCGTCTTATTCAAATTAAGACTGTATACAAACAAAGGCTACACGTTTGAATAGTTTCGTTCACGCATGTACACAAGCACTTCACAACCAAATCGGTTATCCAGATAAGATACGCATACGTATGCAGGCAATTATTCACGTCGTCTAGGTTGATGGGATTATGGCAACGGCGAAGAACCAAAAAGAAAGAAACGAGAAAAAGAGGAAAGAAAAAGAGCGCCAGGAGAAAAGAGAATGGGCCGGTTCGTTTTGTTTAACACGCTATTTAATGAACGTCTCGCTGACAGGAAATTATAGTCTTAAGGTATTAATTATTGCGATATTTTCGAAGAGCGCTGCTCATTGAGGATAGGCGGGTTTCTTCTTCTTTTTCTTTTTCTTATTCAAATTAGGAGTAAGTGACCCGGTTCAACGAACTACCGCGCGCAGAAACGCTTATGGGCGCGCATTACGGCCGACGAACGTGTAATTTTCACTTCGAAGGTGAAAATCTACGGCTCGCCGAGCTGTCATCTACGAAGTTCGTGGCTCGAGGTCGCGGAATAAAGTATGAAGCCATTACTTGATGTACGAGCTCGCGAAATGTGGAAATTTTTAGAATTGATTTTTTCGACGGATCGTCTGCAGAATGGAAACGAGTAAAACCTCCGATAAATTATATTCATGCGTGACGATCGGAAGGATTTGCGCGAATTTGTAGGCTACAAGTAAACGTTGACACGAAACGGTGGTAATCCGTGCGGTTTAACAGTTTGTGTAGCCAGACGCCACAAACTATCATCGACTATTTAATAAGCCGTGCTGAGACGCGACACTGCTAATGTCTGTCAGGACCTGTTAAGCGTGAGGACTTTCGGTTGGCAGTCTCTTATCTCCTTCATTTGCTGTTTACTCCATCGCCCGGTGTGATATTTCATAGGAAAATCTTGAGTAGGAACGATTACAACTCGATGCCAGTTGTAGAAGCATAGGGAACGAATACATGTCGTCTTTCTACTTCTCTTAAGAGCCCTTGATAGTCTCGAGATTTGTTCTTATTTTACCTGTACCGTGTCATGACGTCCGGATAAAACTAAATGTCTATACAGGATTTTCGGATGAGGAGCTATTCAATTCAGGCTCTTTTAGGGGACGTTGTGATTCATTCCAGTTTTAAACCGAACCGTTATAAAGTGCATATATATGTTCAATATGCGGCTCTGTATACACATTCAGTTGTGTTCGCAAACCATGAAACGATTCGGGTGAAAACTGGAACGGATCACAAGCGCGTGACTACATTAGACTATTCTTTGTTTTCTTCATATATACGCTGTAGTGTGTAGATGGATGGTAAAACTTGGCTTTCCACCCACTTTTCTTTGGTTTTTCTTGTGTTATTTCTTCCTTGACCTATTTCGCACTTAGATCACATTTATATCCTTTCCAAAAATTATTAAACTTTTTCTTTTGCTTAGGAATGTAGGATAAAGAAAGATAAGAAAACATCATCAAGAGGTCATATTGAATTTTCTGAAAAGCGATATATTTTTGAATTCGGTAGATTCTTGTTGTGATTTCCAGTTGTCCTCTTTGAATCCACACTTACCAAGATCTTAAAGACGAACTCCCAGGAAAGATAAAGTTCTTCCACAAATAGCTCCAAAGATAACGATGTTGAAATCAATAAGTATATAGATAGGTTTCTTGATTTTAATCACATCGAATATTTATGGGAATGTGAATGGAGGAAGACTGACAACTTCGAGTCAATCTTTGTGAATTTTGAACCATTTCCACAAGGAAATTTGAAATTGTTTCGGATAAACCATCCAGAAACACAGTTAATTATCCTTCTTTATCGATGTCTGGGTGTTAAAACTTGAGGTTTGATGGTATTTGGGGTTATTTCTTATTATTCGAGTTTAAAATTTTCATTATTTTATTACCAATTTCTGCGTGCTGCGTTTGTAATTCCATTTATCACGTTTTCTTCTTAATAAATTCGTAAAAGACCCTTTTTTCCTATTTAAAAGAACTAAAAATTTCTTCTTTCCTCTTTATAGAACAACAAATTAGAGGATTTATGTTTGTTTCACGAAAACATACAACCGCTCCATCGTTTAAGCTCTTTGTTAATTCTTCTCCGTTTCGAAAAGAGAACTTCGCGCTCTCGTCAGCTCAGGGGCTGCTCGCGGTCTTACTCTTCTTTTCACAACTTGCCAGCAGCGGTGCAATCGGTAAGATTTGTTGACAACAGACAGAGATTTTACGAAGGCGAGTTTATCCATGAAATTTATTGCCTCTTCGGGGCTTTCACTATTGCAGTCGAGAGCTTAATTCGTTTCTTTCGGATTTAAGGTAATGAGGTGTTGAAATATTGCTGTTTTTGTTAGGAAGAGATTTCTAATAGTAATAGATTGAGTTAATAGGTAATCAGCGAGCGGTTTCGATCAAAAGAGGAGTTTTGATGGTGGAGCAAGAAGTAGTTACGAGTATAGGGTGTTACAGTTGATGGTTATTGCCATTTATAGGATTGCCTCTTAGAGATCTCAGAGGAGCTTCTTTTGGTTTACGATTGGGAATTTTGAGAGAGTGTAATATTTATTTGAAATTATCTCCTAGTTATCCGGTAGCTTCTTTCATTCATGATTTTTATAAGGTTGGTCATCAATAGACCAGGTACTTGACCATTATGCTCTTGGTACCGATGTCCGATAACACTGTCATTTACGTTCAAACAACCCCGAGACCTCCACAAAAGTCATTATTTTAGTCAAGTGAAGTCTGGGTATTCTCGTATAGGCTCTCTAGTAGATCTTTGCAAAAGTATTTCCGGCTGAATCTCTTCAGTTCCTCACAGGCGCAGGTAATATGCATACTGGCTTCCTCGTGTAGTTCCTGCACCACGGTTCGCTAGATGCTTTTCCAAGGGAGAGTATCCGATTACTAGGCAGGTAATAATCTTAATATCTCTTTTGCTTCTTCTAGTTAGCTTAGCTGATAATTTTGTATCTGGCCTACCTAACAATTCTTTAATGTGGAATTCACCTTCAGTCATTTCTTTGAATGTTCCCTTTCCAGCCATAACCAGATTTGCCGTCAGGCGAAATACCTTGTTATCCTGCATATAGGTTCTGGTCCAACGGGTTTTCTTTTGAACTTTCCTTCCTCCTCCACTTAAATTTGCATAATACTTACTTAATCCTTGGGCCATGTACTTTCCGGTGTTGGCTAAGTAGGAGTTAGGTCATTTTATTACCTCCATGTTTCTCTCCAATTTTTCTTATTCTGCGCCAATCGTTGTATATGGTCCCACTTTACTCCTTTTTGTTCCGCTGCCTCTCTCACTTCCCCATTCGATGTCTTTCTTAATCTTCTTGCTCGTCGTTTCCTATTTTCTCTTGTTTCGTACACTTTTTTTTTATTAATCTGTCTTATCACGTTCTTTCTACATGTGCCATCCATCTTAGTTGTATCGTCTCTTCTACTAGTAGTATACGTAGTTGTTCTCCAAGCTCTACATTTCTTATCTAATCTGTTTTTGTTTTCCCCTGTATCTTCTTCAAAAATCCCATCTCTGTTGCTGCTAGTTAGCTTCTTTGTCTGTCTGTTGTCGTCCAGCTTTTACAGGTAAATGTGAGTGTTGGATTTATATATATATATTTTCTATAATTTCATGTCCTATTCTTTTGTTTCGAAGATCTCCTACACGTTTGCTCTTCTTATTCTATCGAACATTTTTTCCATGTCTACCAAATATACATGCACTTGTTTGTTTGTTCGAATTGCTTTCTAACTCAGTTGTCTTAATATAAATATTTGTTCTGGTATTCTTCTTTCTCTTCTGAAGCCCGTCTATCTTTCCTCTAGCTATACTTCTGCTTTTTCTCTTAATCGTTTTTCTAATATTTTCGCATATAATTTTTCTACTGTGGTGTGATGTATCTTCTTCTTCGACTTAAATTTGCAGAATTTCGCATAATAATCGAATATATTTTCGTAATAATCATATTTAACGAAATCACAGTTAGTTACCATTAAATTACATCCATTCTCTCCATAAATCTTGCCACGGTTACTTCTATTCCACGTTGATGTATTATGCCGTTCGAAAAACGGACAGGCAAAAACAACCGGGGCCCGAATATTTCGGAAGGTTCCATACGGCGGATAAAAGAGTCGGTCATAAATCAAAAAGTTCATGAATCGATGATGATGTCGGCTCGCGAATATCTTCACAATATAAATATCGGGTGCTCGTGGCCGCTGCAGATCGCGGCGCTATACATTTTTATTTTCCGTTTTCGTTTTTACGCTCACAATTTCAGGCCTGCCAGTTATTGTTACCGCTTAGATCTAAGCGTTCGAAAAGGGTATGATTAACGATTCGATAGATAGTTCGACATCCGCTATATTTGGAAAATGGTTTTCGGTGGTGTGTATGCAAATAAATCATTTTCTTCTATTGATAGGACTTTGTTAGAACAGAATACGTGCGGTATTTGTTTTGCTTGTACCTATTTATATAAATCATTGGAGGATCGAAGCATTTGGTAGGATGAATGGTAAACTTGGCAAGAAAGTGTCAAAGGAAGCAGAAGACAGTTTAGGTCAGAAGAAATGGAAGTTAGCATGTTAACTGAGAAGCCATTTGGGTGTCGATCGTATTTTCGCGATTATGATGTGTTGTAATTTAGTGCCGGTTACAGTGCACCTTGTAATCATTGTGAAATTTCGCCTAATGTACTTAAAACCCTCGACTTCCATATTAATTTATTTTTCAAGTTCTCCTAGGGATCTGTACCTCCCAGGAATCTAAACGTTGTCGCATATGAACCAGTAGCCATAATTACGATGTCATAACAAAGTTTAATGACATATTTATGACAATTCTCCATTTAGGAACGCCTTTTTATCTTCTTTCCGAGATCATTCATCTTTCATATTACCACAAATAGGCACTAGACGTACGCATATGTTTGAATGCATGACTTACGAGCGCGCATTCGCAGTCTACGTCGGCGCTGACAGGACACGAAGAGAGATGTGCCCCATTCACATACACGGAGGTCCATTTCACGGCGGATACCGCGATATAATTACCTGCTGGGACAGCATCAAAGGAGTTTGGCCCGGAGCGCTCGTAAATCTTAGCGGCTGGAGAGAGTCGACCCAGAGATTGTTTAATTTATTGGTCGGTCACGTCGACGACCACGGCCCTAATAATTTTCGAGAGTGAATCGTCGGCGGCGGCGGCGGCAGCAGAGGCGGTTAACATATGTAGTCGTGTATAGATACCGGATGGGGTCACGAGAAGGGTCACAAGAACGAAATGAGAATTTCTCGTCCGGTTGATGGGTAAATGTGCAAGAAATAAATATATACGAGAATGTGTCAAAAATGGTAGGTAATTTTTTTTTCCAAGGTGATTTTCTGTCGAAGTATATTAACACTAAATGTTTGATTATAAATTATGATTTTACTTTACCGGCTGCTAAGTCTGGGGGTTTTTCCTTCTCCTTATATTGGTTTGACATATTAATTTCATTTTTTAATATGTCTTTGTAACGCTACCTTTCTTATCGTTCTTCTTCATCTTTCGTTGGATCTAGGCTTCCCCTTCTTCCTGTCATCGTCCCACTTCACACATTTACAACTCTTGTTTCTGGGTTTCTTATTCTGCTGGCTTTATCATCAGCTGGTTGCACTAGATCTCTAGGGTATTCGGTATTAACATTATTATTGACTTCCGATTTTTACTATCGATGGAAAGTAATTTAAAATAACGAATCATTTGCTTGGAGCTCCTAAGATGAAGAAGTCAGTAACTTTGACATCTATAATTATTTGCTCAAAACGTTCTCGATTCAGAGAATCAATTCAGTTTGTCATTTCTTTTCCAAGATTTTAATCGTCACTGGAAATGGTTTGGTGATTATCGAAGGCAGATCGCCCGCCTTCGATAATCACCATGTCTTGCAGACAAACCACGACTCGAATGGAGGAATCATATTTGCGATACTAGTTCTGCTCTATGAGGTGTTCATCGACTTTTTCAGGAATTTGTGCTGGGAGATTGTGTAATTGAAAGCTTGTCGATCTTCGTGCGAAGTCAACGTTTTTAATCGATTTGAAATTTCCTGGGTATTGTATCAACATTCGCGTGGTTTAGAGGCTTCTAACAGGATTGATGTTTTGAGTTCAAGTTGTCGTCAAAATTGAGATGGCCATGATAGAATTCCGAGGATTCCAAGAGGTCGACGGTTTTAGTCAGTACCTAGGAGCTTTGCTGGACATTGGATTTTCATTCAGAGCGATGGTCTATCTTCAACATTGACAACACTTCAAGAAAACAAACGGTTTAAGAAACGGCTTCCATACGTCTCTGAGAAGATCCCTAAGAATTTCTTTTCTAGAAGAATTAGAAATCCATATTTTGATTTTGAGTTAATACCAAAACGAATTTCTGCTTATTATTTTTTGGCTGTCTTTCCTTCAATGTCTCCAGGAGGTATTTTGCTTAAACTGTATGCTTATCTAGGGATTACCAGCGCCAGAAAAAGTTCGATTGTCGCCACCTATCCTGACCAAGACTCAAATCTGGACCCATCGAACTAACACTCAACTCCTTCAATATTTGAACGTCCAATTTGTTGTTGAAACGATGAGCATTCGCTGAACTCATATTGAACAACTTCCCTACTTCGAATTCGCAAAACGAAATTTTCCTAGGGAGCTGTACAGGTTGGACTTTGCCTCTCCGTTGGAATTCGGCATTTCATTACCTCTAATGGTATCTCCAGATGTCGTTGATGGAAAATCTTTTCTTCCATAATTTATCAGGTGAAAATAGTTTTGAATTAATCTTTTTGATACCGTTCTGAGGGCAAATCTTGTGTTAAAATCCTCTTTGTTCGTCTTTTCCTTAAAAATTATAATCTTTTGCTGTGGATGCGTCGGAGGGTTTGTGAGTTTCAGTCGAATCCGAGGAAGGCTGCTCTTCGAACCGTTCTTTTGGAAGATGTTCTTTCCTTGAGGATGCGCAACCGTTCGGATAAGGAGATTTCTCCTCACGTACCGCTCGTAAGTTAACTAACAGAAAAAGAAGTAGAAGATTTTTTTCTTCTAGTAGTTCAGTATATTTATCAGCTTTGCCTAATAGATTTCTGACAACAAGCACAAATGACGTTCACGCACAATGCTCACGTCCAGTTATAGAACCACCTATGACTTATGATCTTATCTTGGGACAATATTAACCCAATATCGAATGTTATATGAGGCCAATCGGCAAGTTATGTAGATACCTAACGCATTTATATCCTTATTATCCTTATTCCGACTTGTATATATATATATATATATATATATATATACTGCGTGTCTAGCTAAGTTCGCGACAAATGGAAAACTTTTTATTCTTGGGTTTACGAAAAAAAGTTATTCTTTATAAAAAGTCCTGCTTCATCCAAAACTTAAATTCAAATTGTCAGATTTTAATATTTGTTAGTCATATACGAGATATGACAAAAAATATGAAATTAGTATAAGAGTAAAGTACCTTTATTTTCAATAATACTTAAAATGTTATAAGGAATAGTCGTTCATAATTGGAAATTATACATTATTACATTTAAATATAGCATTTACACAAAAGAAAGCATTGAAAATGTTACACAAATGCTTCAACATATCCGCCTTCTCGTTCCATACATGTAACCGTTCTATCACAAAAATGCCTTAAAACCCTTCTAATTGTTTGTGGAGTTATTTTACGGATTTCTTCTCTAATAACACGTTCTAGATGGCCTACATCCGTAAACGGCGCTTGAATATAAACATGTTCTTTTAAATAACCCCACAAGAAAAAATCAAGTGGGGTCAGATCTGGAGACCGAGGTGGCTTTCGGAAATGTCGAAAACAGATTTAACAACAAACGCCAAAACCATGTTGCTGATAACGAAATGGAACTAGAAGTGATGCTATAAGCAATAGAACAACCGAGGTGTTCGTTGCGGAAAAGAGCATTGTTGATGTCAAACACTATAAGCAAAGATTCGGTAGCTAAAATTCTAAAAAAAAAAACAAATTTCATCCCTACAAGCCTACATTTGTACACACTCTAAGACCAGGTGATAATGACAGACGATTGGAGTTTTGTGCCGACATTCAGGCAATATTAGCAGATAATCCTTTTGTGTCGAGACAAATTTTATTTTCCGATGAAGCAACATTTACATCGAACGGAACTGTATCGAGTCAAAACTGCCTTTGGTGGACAGATGCCAACCCACATTTTACAATAAAAACTCGAAGTCAATATGCGTTCAAAACAAATGTATGGTGCGGAATCTACAAAAGTTATGTAATTGTACCTTTCTTTTTCACCAATCTTTGAATGCCGACCGGTATCTAAATTTTTGCAAAGTGAAATTAGTAATTTTATCGACAATCTTCCATTGCTGGAACGCCAACATATTTGGTTTCAACAGGATGGTGCACCTTGTCATAGCAAGTTGGACGTAAGGCAATATGTTGAGGATTGTTTTAACGAAAGGGTTATACACCGCTTTTCCACTGGCCACCTCGGTCTCCAGATCTGACCCCACTTGATTTTTCTTGTGGGGTTATTTAAAAGAACATGTTTATATTCAAGCGCCGTTTACGGATGTAGGCCATCTAGAACGTGTTATTAGAGAAGAAATCCGTAAAATAACTCCACAAACAATTAGAAGGGTTTTAAGGCATTTTTGTGATAGAACGGTTACATGTATGGAACGAGAAGGCGGATATGTTGAAGCATTTGTGTAACATTTTCAATGCTTTCTTTTGTGTAAATGCTGTATTTAAATTGTATAATTTCCAATTTTGAACGACTATATCCTTATAACATTTTAAGTATTATTGAAAATAAAGGTACTTTACTCTTATACTAATTTCATATTTTTTGTCATATCTCGTATATGACTAACAAATATTAAAATCTGACAATTTGAATTTAAGTTTTGGATGAAGCAGGACTTTTTATAAAGAATAACTTTTTTCATAAACCCAAGAATAAAAAAGTTTTCCATTTGTCGCGAACTTAGCTAGACACACAGTATATATATCTTTATCTATATATATAAAATACAAAGAATGTCTCTATGTCCGTTATAGACATCGAAACTATCCAACCGATGTGCCCCAAACCGGTTTCATTAGAAAGGCAATAACGCGACGATGACTTTAGACCACTAAAGAAATGCATTCGCTCCATTCATGAAGTGGATTTTCGATTTTTCCCATACAATAATTTTTTCCGAATATAGACTGTCAACACAAAAACATTGACTTGTCACTGTCATCAGAAAGTTTTATCATTTGCGGTTATCGCGTCGACCATCTCAAATAATCGAATTAAAAATATTAAAAATCTCATAGACAGTAAAAACGAGTAATTTTGGCTCCGAAGAATGATGACGTCAACAAAATAAATCACCAAATTTAATTCAAGCTACTTGGTGAAGCTGTCACGTACAAATCAATTGACACAGTTATAGATGAGGAACAAGCTGTCAAGACCACATATCTTAACTTTAAAAGTTGGTTCACCGTTGATGCTCATTCGCAACTTATTGTTAGACCCACCGAAATTGTGCAACGGAACAAAATGGTAAGTGTTGCTGGTCTTTATGTTTACACGCCTACCGGAAAAACTGAAAACACGGCGGGTATCTGCTAGTATATATATATTTTTTTGTGGTACGCGAATATGACATTTAAAGAGTTTTACACTATGTCTAGTCACGTCTTATTGTAATATCTGACAACACGCTATTATGATTTATTTAGCTATTAAAATCAACCGTGAGCTTACAAGAAAGAATTTTTATAGCATCGCTAATCTACGTCGTACTTTGATAATTTATTATACACATAGTATTTACGCTAGATCATTAAATAAATTAGCGGGGCGCGATAAATTACAAATAATAATAATATTCGATAGGAATGCGCAACTACCGGTTAAAATTTATTTCCATTTTGCATGTTCATTAAATATTAAAATAGAAACCTATAAAACGAATTTATGATGTGCTATAGCTTTTAAAAAATTCATTTAAATACATGACATTCCGATGTTTATATGGCACGTCATCAATCTGCAATAATCGGAATGTATGTATACGTATGCTCAGTTTAAATTTCGCCATCGATATTGATAGCATCCCATACGTTACCTACACTTTAAGAATAGCATCTGCCCCGATCGTAATTTATATCGGTATCGAAAGTTTTTTCACAAATATAAATTAATAGAACGAATCGCCGACTTCCACTATTTCCTTATTGTTTATTTTTCTGACGTTGGATTAATTGATACGTCATTAAATAATTAGTTGGTCTCTATTAATCTTTTAGAATTGCCGATTGCGGTCCTTCCCGTACATAAATAAAGATGTAATTTACTTAATTAAAAATAATTCCGGCGCAGCGTTCTCTTATTCTTCCGTATCATTAAATTAACTTTCTTGATTCACGGTATCGTTTAGCTTGGAGAATTAAATTTTAAATAAATGAAAGCGGGAAGAGGTTATATCCTATAATTTTAGAAGGAGCGGTGATTTATTGTAATGTTAACAACGTATTCGATTATTGAGACGTCAAATAACTTTGTCGTAGTTTCATGAAGAATAGCTTTCGTATATTCCCGTAATTTAGGGATATTTCCGACAATAAGTATCATTTCCGGTTAATAATTTATTACACTGACATTTCTTTCGATTATTATCATTTGATATACTATTTCTTCTAATTTGTGCATAATTTATTCCATTCTCAAATAATATATACCCAAATATTGGGAAATCTTTAATAAAATATGTTTTCCGTCGAGTTTAATAATGTGAAACCGTTATTATTTTTATCAACATCTTACAACTCTTGTAAAATGCTGCAACACCAAAATGCGTGCGAATGAAGATGAAAATATCAAACGGAGATATATTGGACCACTTGAGTTCCTCAGTAACAGCTTCTAGGTCTTGCATAATGGGCGACTGTCCTCGCGTTTGGAAAGTCCTTCATTATTCTCAACATCGATAGTAGTGATTGCTCTTGGCAAGGATCCGTGGAGATGTTTGCTCTGGATTTTATATCGAGCGATCAACTTCAAGATCTCTTTCAATTTCATTAACTATTGATGAAGCATGGATACCTTACTTCAATCCTAAGATTAAAAATCAGTCGAAAGGATGGTGCAAACCAGAAGAAGGGCCTCCACTTGAAGCATGTGCAGTTTAGTTGGTTGGAATAGTAATGTTAAGTGTATTCTGGAATTGTGAGGGGATAATTTTTATGAATTATCTACTAAAAGGTACTACAAGTAGCATATATTAGAGTATTTTTCTAATCTCTTTTCGGGCCCATTACGACAGGCGTTCTACAAGAAATGGGTGGGAAGTTGCACAAGCCTCCGTTATTGTAGCAGGACAATGCAAGGTCCCATCACGAATTACGCTGGGAACTGCTTCCACATCTATCCCATTCACCAGATCTGGCTTGTAATGATTCTCACTTGTTTTCAAATTTGAAAGAATGTCCGATTTGAGACCCTAAGTGAGGTAACACTTGCTATAAATACGAGGATTGTAGATAGTCCGAAAAATTTCTTTGACGACGATTTACGTTGTAATTTCTATGAAAATCGACGAAATGAAAATATTATAACCAAATTCCTAGAACTTTGAAAACATCCTTCGTACATACTGTAATATTTAATGCATGGATGACTCTAATACATATGTATATGTTTCTCTGTAGAATTTAACTCACTACGGTATCAATTAGTCACGTTTTTCCGTCCTAACACTTGTTATCCATTCGTACAGCACCTCGAATTCGTAGGGCTCTTTTTCAACATTTTCGATGCTTAACTTTTTTACGGATATGGAGATATCTACGTATAAGTGGACGTTCGAAATCGAAAGTTGGTGTTTTCAGTCAGACCAAATATTGAGTGGTTGCGTTCATTCGGAACAAACGCCACCGCTACGTATAATTTCAGAATCGATTCGTGACCTGCAACCGGATGTGAAAGCAAAGGTATCAGGTCTTCGTCCTTCGTACACGATCTTCAAGATCTTCAATGAAATCTTGATGGAAGACTTTTTGAATAACCAGCATGGAAACCATTTTAGAACTATGATATCACTTCGAAATGTCATTGCGGGTTTTTCTAAAACTGAAATGGAAAGGCTATAGAGAGTAAGCGGGAATCTATCTGGAACACCATTGTTCTAACCAACATCTCTGTCATGCAAATACTAACAATCAGAGGTCACGTCTGTAGACCAAATTTACTATTCAATAATCAGTACACATCGTCTTTTGCTATAGATTACATGTGCCAATTGGTTCTCTAAATCTAATAACTATGTATATTCGATTATAAGGGGGTAATTTTTAAGTACATGTCCAAGAGAGTCTAATTTTGTGTTTTACTGCATTAAAAACCTGTAATTACCCACCTCTCGACGTCGTTCCAAAGCGAAAACAATGCGTTCGCCTTAATTATACATCCCCTATCGATAAAATAAACATGATACTGGCCATAGTCCCGATAATAAACCGAAAATTACATGCCGCAAACGTAAATTAGTTCTCGTCCATAATTCAAACTAATAATAAATCGAGAAAAATACGATCAATAAATAATTATCATAATGAAACGGTAGTCGCTTTCCATTTTAAATAATTTATCGCATTCATTAGCCGATTTTGATTTACCTATATAAGTACCTGCACGGTGAGCCCTATAAATATTTCAAAACGGTCTCGATATTTATAAAAGCGAGGTACGCCAATAATAAAATAATTAATAAAATCAAGCAGGTAAATGTTGCATTGGTCCACGTATGTCGTTCATTTATTCATTAGCGACATTTAGCGGGCGCGATCGAACTGGGTCAGAGCCATTACTGTCAATTTTCCATCCGCAAATCGTTCATTACAAGCGACACGATGAAATTTAATTTAATTTTTAAATAGATTTGCCGTGAATTATTTATTTCCGACGGCGGCTCGTTAATTATACATTTCTGCGTATAAAATGTATGCACGTACAGTCCCGTTAGAATAACGATCGTACACTTCCTTATTGAAATTATTATTCTTGTAAATATTCCACCCTGTCTCTAGTCTTTCTTTTCCTTGTTTTTGTTTTTTTAATTCCATGCTTTTAAATACAACAAAAGCTCATGTAGATGTGTACTTTTATTTTGATGGTATTTGTCTCTGTACAGCTCTCAATTCAATCAATGCGATAAGTCGTTTTGGACGGATGTGCGTAAGGAAATTTGTCATCTAGGTAGTGGATACATGGACCCAGCATATCCTGGAACTAAAAATAATCTGAAAATATTAAACTCCGAGGAAAGCAGCACAGGAGGTAATTTGAACTGGACAATCATGGCGTTAACTTCTAGATATCGGTAATTAACATCATCATTAAGGGCATTTCGACTGTTGCTGGAAGTTAGTAATTGCCACTTATAACCGCAGTACATCTAAGTTAAAATTATCTCACAATCAATTAAGCATTCATTACTAGAGACCGGATTATGTGTTCGAGATTTGACTAAAATATGTACATATATATTTCTTAAATATGAGCAAAATGTGTTGAAAATATTCCTAAAATGTCTAGAATATGTAAAATACATATGTTTAGATATAGAATATTTTCAGAAAAGAAACAAACACTAAGAATATTTAAACATGCTTTATCAAACACATACCTATCACTTACATTTCTACATTAAACATTATATTCCTTACTGTAAAAACAATTCACAATCAAATATTCTTCTCAATATTTTCAATAGTTAAATTATGTCTCCCATCCGCTAGTAGCGATTTGTACGTTGAAAACTTCGTTCGACGTCAACTGATGTGATTGGTGCATATTTTAAAACATTAACAACTTCCGGATTTAAATCGGTTTCAATATCAAAATCGCCTCGGTGAATTTTGTTTGCTCTTCGGTATTGAACATGATACTTCGTTTGGAAGTTTAAAAGCAATTGACAATTTCTTAGAAAAATGTAGGAACATAAATTTCTTGGAAAAAGCATTAATTCTTATTTAGGTAATATTTATTTTCTTATATTTAACAAAACATCGGTAACCGTACAATGTAAATTTCCCAGAAAATCGTTTGCTATATTCCTTTTACGAAAATAACGACATTTTGAAACGAAGAAATATGTCGAATAATTTCAAATATGTTAAAATATTTGAAATATGTAAAAAAAAGACCAAAATATTGTAACTATATAAAATTACATTAGTGCTAAACGATTTTATTTACCCTAATTCGTGTAGATCTTCAAGCGTTTGTATTGTATTGTATCGTTGATAGTTATCGATATGCAAAAAACATATAATCAGGTCTCCATTGGCTGTACAATCTGTCCTTGTAAAAGGACAATAAATACATTATTGTGACAACAATTCTTAGCATGGAGGATTTTAACCGAATGATCAAGATCCTATATTATTTGTAAGTAAATAAGTTTGACATTAACTATAAGCTAAGTGGTACTTTAAGCTAAGCTATGTATCGTTGTGATCTAGGACAATTGCAATGGTAATTACAGTATAAGGTAAGACAGTTTAATCACCAAATCTAGTTGCTAGCTCTGACGGTTTAAACCTTTTTAAACTTTTAGGTTCGTTAGACTTATGCACTAATTGTCTTACGAGTGTGGTTGGATGATCTGTCACTTTGTCACGATGTTTCAAACTGTATCTCACAATTTCTTCTGTTTATCACAAAGTTGGGCATATACCACTGGGCGTTGACTATTGATTGGAGCACCTTATTTTGCTATCTTTGGATAATTTCAATGTTAGAAGTAGACGCTGTTCCTCATAACTGGATCCCATACAACCAAACTGGCTTCAAGAGCGATCTGTATATTAAAAGTTTGTTGGTGATTGTCAGCTGAGAATTCTTCCCTAACAGCCAATTTAGTTTGGTGTATTGTAGGCCAAATTGCTTTCTTTTGGCGAAAATGTGCTTGCACCAATTTATTTTTTTGTCTAGATGCATTCCTAAATATTTAACAGATTCTACCTGGTTTAATTATTGTCCATTGAAGGTTACTGGTGGACAGATTCCTCTTCTTATAGAAAACGCGATGTGACTTGATTTTACATCATTAATCCTCCATCGTTGAAGCCAGGGTTGAAGTTTATCTAGATGAGCTTGCAATTTTCTAGAGGCAAACTCTGGGTTTGGGTGAGAGGACAACACTGCAGTATCATCTGCGAAGGTAGCGGTGTTAATCCATCTGGTTTTTTTGCATATCGGCGATATATAGTAGATAAAGTGTCGGACCAATCACGCTTCCTTGTGGTACGCCAGATAGGATGGGTAACAATTGACTGTATTCTCCATGATGTTCAACATAGAAGAACCTGTTTGCCAGGTAGAATTTCAATACAGCATAGATGTCATATGGCAAGTAATCTTTGAGTTTGCAAAGGAGGCTCGCATACCACACTTTATCAAATGCTTACGTAACGTCCAAAAACGCAGCCGAATAGTATCTTCCGCTTTTTAGGTCGTTACCACATTGACTACCAGTCCATGTATCTGTTCAATCGTGCCATGTTTTCTCCTAAATCTAAACTGGTGGTCAGGAACGCAGGATTCGCTTGATAAACAACTTCTCAAACACCTTTGAAAGTACTGGTAGGAAGCTGATCGGTCTGTATGAGCTGACTTCTGTATAAGATTTACCAGGTTTATCTATCATGATTATACGTGCAATTTTCCACTTACTTGGGAAGTGCCCTATTCTAAAAACTGCGTTGACAATTTCCTAATTTGTGTAATCAACTTTGTTATTTCATCTATTTTGAATTGTTACGGCCCTGCATTGAACTCCTACGGCTCACTCAATATTTAAAGTTCAAGAGATCGCAGTGGTAACATTAACAATGAAGACCAACCCAGGTGGCGGTGCTTCCCCTAAA
The DNA here is from genome assembly GCA_038088585.1 of Chrysina gloriosa. NCBI lineage: Eukaryota > Metazoa > Arthropoda > Insecta > Coleoptera > Scarabaeidae > Chrysina > Chrysina gloriosa. Next base: position 17,782,536 of record CM076093.1, on the reverse strand, counting down.
TATTTCACGTTCATTATACGAAAAAGGTAATCAACTCCCCGGATCATCTGTCACAAATGTTCCGTTGGCGTGACCCGCCGATACCTAACCGAAATAGCACCAGCAGACAGATAAACACACACACACACATCCGGATATCTACTACACAATAAACGAGAGCGCAGCGCCGATGAGAATGGATGCCTAATGAAAAGCCCCCGGAGATGTCGATAGCCAGCGTATAATTTACAACCGCAGAGTACCAACAATGCTCCTACGCAACGATCCCATTCTTCGGCGCGATCGGTAGGTCCCTACCACACCGAAGGATTTAATGACATTCTCTGCAGGAGGTCCGGCATCTAGATCCCATCCTGCGGGGTAACGGACAATACGTTCTGCCGGGATATCGTGCCGGTCGTCGCTGCGGGAACTTAAGCTGCGTCATCGCCATCGCCGTGGTCGGCGTCGTGGGATATCTCGTGGTCCATTGTGGAACGCGTCAAAACGGAGAAGACGACCGCGGTCGTCGGAGAACGATGGTTTTGTGTACGGTCGGCCGTGAATAGCCGTCGTCGCTAAGTCATCGTGCCGTGAAAGGATTACTGATTACTAATGGTAACAATGACGGGAAATAATAAGCCAGATTTAGAATCGAAACTCTCGTAATAGCCGCTGCCGACGATATGCTGCACGACGTCGAAGTTTTCAAAAGGGGACGTGAAAAGCTTTTGTGGTTCTTTGCCGAAAATCATTATGGATTGCATGGGAAGCTGGCGATGGTCTGCGGTATAATGCCCTTAGAAAAATCCAGCATTACAATAATTTTTCTATGAGGTAATGCAAAATAAAATAATTTCACGCTTCATTAGCTTCAAATCGGTTTCTGTAATGTCGGGGCGATTTTTATAAATGTTCGGGAAATTTAACGACATTATCTCATCTTTGGTGGCAGTTAAGAATTGCTGCGATTTAATATCGTAACAAATAATATAGAGAAAATAAACTACCGAAAATACTGCATGAAAGAAACGAGAAATGCAGTTCTAAATGACCATTAATATTTTCAAACTGACGGAACAAGGAGAAGATGAAACGAAAATGTTCATATCATGTATTCTAGTACTGCTAAACCAGGACATTTACATTTGTTCATTCCGAAGAACACTATTTACTTGTTTGAAATAGATACACTCATGGAAATGTACACTCATGGAAACTCTAAGTGTCTGCTTTTTGAAAGGATACGCCCTGATTATCACAATCTAAACGGCCGTCCCAATATCTGCGAGGTTGCTATCGGTTGGTTCGTACAAAGTAGTAGAAAATGTTTATTTAATTTGTGTTATAAAAAGAGTTTGTGGCATGTTAACAGAAAAACGACAAATAAAATAATATCGTATTATATTAAATTAATAGGTCATCCATTCTTCTTATTATTGCCTCTGATTTGTTATTTTTTTAAGATTTAAGAATAAAGAAATATAATTGGAATTACGGTTTTAGTAATTGAAATTAATTTTTATAACTACTACACAAAATAATTTAATTAGAATGTGGAATATAAATGATTCATATCTGCCAATACTGTCATACAACACGAACCTTTCGTATCTAGAAAACTTGAAGTTTGATAAATGATGTAAATCTGAGATTCTAAACAATACTAAATTTAAGAATATCTTTAATAAATTATTTATGTAAATAATATAACTTTCTTCGAGTGTCAATTAATTCGAGTGTCATTTAGTTCTTATTATTATTATATTTACTTTATTTAGTTATCCTTTCGTCAATTTGTTGTTTATTTTTGTTATATCACTTCATTATTGTTTGCCTTTAGAATTTTTTTTTATTTCAGTATTTATATATATTCATTTATTTTGCATCAAATTTTCGTATATTTTACCGATTTATTAGTTTGTTACACCACTTTATTTGAGAATATTAGAATATCTTTTATTTCAATACATTTCTCTTTTGTGAGATTTTCTTATTTTGTCTTTCGCCGATTTATTACATACTAAAGTTTTGACAAAATGTCTCAATCAGGTGAAAGTAGTACAATCAAGCAAGTAGCAAAATAAAGCTTATACCATAACATCACATATTATATTAGAGCACCATCCACAACGCCTTCAACATTTTAGAAATGGATTTTACAAAACTGTTTTGATACGTGTAATAGACACAATTGTTTGGTTCAGTTCTGCTTGCATTCAGCTTTCATAAAACCACTTATTCGGTTTAATGATAACATCAATAAATTTATCTTTGTTGCTCTGTATGTAATATTTTATATCTAGATCACTTTATAAAAACGAATGTCGGCAAATTTATTAAAGATATTCTTAAACTTACTACTGTTTAGGACTTGAATTTTACATCATTTTTCACTTCATTAGTGAAGTTAATTTTGTAATAAAACTTTGTATTTATTTAACTGCTTCTAGATACGAAGATTTCGTACCAAATGTCATATTTTTTAATATCATATAGCAAACTTATTTGTACATATCTACTATTGTATTCCACATTCTAATTAAACAATGGAAAAAATTATTTGAATTACTGAAACATAATTTTAATTAATTGCTAACACGTTATATTTATTTATAAACAGCAAATAAGAGACAATAATACGAAGAATAAGTGACCCATTAGTTTACTACTACATATATTATTTTATTTATTGCTTTTCCTTTAACAATTCACGAAGTCGTTTTATAACACAAATTAAATAATAACATTTTCTACTTTAAAGGACTGTTTCGTACAGACTAACCGATAGTAACTTCGCAGGTAAACGGTTCTGGGACAGGCGTTTAGATTATGCCAATCGGGGCGTATGCGCTCAGGAGGTGGACATTTAGAGTTTCCATGAGTGTACACACGCTATCGGCCATAAGTGTTTAGCGACCTGCACAATTGGAGATTATTTAACCAAACGATATTTTATCCCAATGAAAAAAGAATTGGTCTATTAAACTGTAAATACGAGATAGATTATAATCACTTTGTCGTGTGCGTATGTACCGAGCTGATTGAAAATAACATATCGGAAATGACCCTTTTGCGGTCTAGGCACGTTCAGGTAAACGCATTAGGTAAAGATCGATTTCTCGGAAATATTTATTACGACCGCCATAAAATATGATAATAAACGACATACCCATTTCAATATAATGAAAAATTTAGTTTGAATTCAGCTTTGGTATTGCAAGCAGTGAATAGTGAAGAATCTTTTTACCTTTGTCAGCAAGTTAAAAAACACATTGTTTTTACAACTATTAAAGTTATGTGTATAAGTACAGAATAAAGTTTGATTTTATAATTAGTATTCGACTTGTTTTCCTTATATTTTGAGGAAGGGTAAACACTTATGGCCGGTCGTGTATATACTTATTTCTATGTATCCAAGTGGCAATAATAAAAAATACTTTTGGGTGATACGATCGTTAAAAATTTGCCATGAAAAGTTTCTAACCGTACTGTACAGTGTACACGCAGAAAACGACCGGTAAAGCCGCTTGCCCTGATCTTCGTTAAAGCTGCGCTTTTGCATATCGTGTCGAGTAGCGGTCAGCACTCGCGAAAGTATCAACGTATTCCTTTCTCGTTCGGCTGCATGTTACCAGACGAAGCCGCGGCTCTCGCTTACATGCTAACGTAACGTAATTTATATAAAACAAGATATCCTTGTTGCTGGCCATATACATCGCCGTCAAAGTTGCGCAATTAGTCTTTGTCACCCCACTGACAGATTAATAAAGGAAGATTGATTGCGTTTCACTCATTAAATATCTGATGGCGGTGCGCTGGCAACGTTATTATAAACGTTTGCTCGTTTATTCACCGACTGGCAGCCGTAACGTATAGCACTAATTCGTATCCAAACATAAAGGCATGTACGACACGTACAACACACATGTGGGTGTACAAGAGTCGCTGAAAATATCTGGATGTTATGAACGTTAAACATATGCCTATCGCTTAATAAACGACAGATGTATTTTCTGAATAGGGCACTTTTTCAACTGATTGCACTGACATGTCTGCACATACAACACAGTCGTAGACATCGATCAAGGTGCACCAAACAATTCTATCTTACCATCTTATTATTTGGCTTTTGTTGAAAGTCTTTTGAAATGACTTGTCAACTCGGTTAAGATAAACTTGTGATAATAATTTTCAATGTCAAAAGACAAGGTTGGATTAATTAGATTTTGAATTGGAAAAAGTGATGCCCTTCGAGCGTAATAATTTATTGTGTCATATCAAGTTTCATATCTTGATATTTGTGGACATATGTTTGTTTCACAGTACTTTTTCAAAAGAGGCGCATGATGGCTACGTTTATTATTCTGCAGGTGGTACTGTTTTTACACTTAAGGAAATTTAGTTTAGTTAGCGTGAAACAAGAAAAGGTATGTTTCAAGAAATAATGTGATTAGTTATTTTAGTTTAGAAGGAGTAGCCCGAAAAAGCACCAGCCTCCATTGCCATTGCACTTACTTCTCCGAGTCGATAGATCACCCCGAGAGCGCATCATCCTCAAGAAGGAGTGGACCCTAAGTCGACTATCTTGAGTTTTAGAAAATTCGTAGTCTCATTCCAACACAAGGACACTTTTATAAACTCCTGCATTCCTTGAGTTTGTACTGCCATTTGGACGGGACCAACACCGTAGGTGTAGGTAAGGACCTTTGCAGTGAATTTGGAAATTTCGGGCACAACTTCTGGTTCTGTGAGAGTAGCGCTTTCCGACCTAACTCATCTTCCCTCTCGTTATTTAAAGCACTCCGATGAACTGGCTATTCAAATTAGCCGCAACGCCTCTGTGTGGTTCGTTTCTTCCTTGACAACCATCAAAATTCCTTTTCTTAACGACGATTAAATTAAGTAATAGGATTAATCCACTTTCAAAATAGATGCTTTTTCTAAATCTCCATTCAGTTTACTCAGTAAACTAAATTTTTCATCATTATTCCCAGGATTGTACGATTGCAGCAATCTTCCTCTGAGCTAGTAGGGTCCAAAGCGGTTTTCGTTGACCCTAGAAATTGAGTTCAAGTTCCATGTATGCGTGGGATTCGTTTCCAGTCAATTGGACTTCAACTACATATGTTGTTGGATATTTTTAGCGACGAACATAATGTCCTGGAAGTAGCAAAGATATCGTAATTAACCTCAGTCAAGCTTCGATGGTAATGTTTCGCGCCAGTCTGAGCTGCATGTTAGTAGAATGGAAAAGACATGCAAAATCACCTAAGGTTATGTCAAAAGAAGTGTTACGGTTGATTGTTACAGTTTTCTGTGTATTTATATCTCTCGCTTCCTAAATTTTGACACAATTTGCACCTTTGGACGCACGTATCATTGATTCCGCTTGTAAGGTTGCGATTGAACAGATCGGTTTCCGTGCCTAAATTTATTCCGTTTCGATTTTAAATCTCGTTATCTACGCTGGGAAGTGAATAGTATCGTTGAGTTTCTTTTCCTCAAGTTCTGCTGCTCAAACTAATCGTCCACATTGCTTTTCCCTCGATTGGGCTTACTAGTGTAAGCTAGTATTAAGTAGTGTATACAAGTATAGAACTATCATAGGAGCTAGAAGTTTGCTTTTTCCGACATCTTTTCCTCACGCCATCTTGGACAACTTCCGTCCGGCTTCGAATACCACGCCGTGCGACAGAAAACCACATCACGCCAACTCCCGCTTTTATTTGCTTTATTTATATTTTTCTATCGTTGAATTTTTGGAGAAAATTTCCTAGAATCTTGGTAATTAATTTTAGTTAGGAAGTTAGGAAATTGGAGATTTGTAGGCGAGTATACAGGGGTTTCCTTATTTTTATGAACATTCAATTATTTTTAGTATATGGGGGAGAGGGGAGGGAATTCGGATTTGTTTTCGAATAAAGAGGGTTTCTTTTCTTTGTTACGTTTGTTAATTCCACCGGCTACCGATGACGTGTAAAGCAAGTAACGAACTAGTTTCATTCTGGTTGATATCTCTTTTTTCACCTCAAGTCAATCTTATTTTTTTATTTCGATTATGTTTATTTTAAATAGTAATTAATTTAATACAGACAGTTCGGATAACCTCGTACCATCTCCGACTCCAGTCATTTAGAGGTGATCCAGTTTTAGAATTGGAGAGTGGCGCCTTGTTACTACTTCTCGAACCTTAACCTACGTCGTTTTCACCGGGCTAGCATGGCCTGGATCTTCTTCGTTATCACCAACGAGGTGCGTTATTCCCTATATAACGGTATCGGTCAACGTTACTTACTTTACGCTTATCATTTCCTTGATTATTTTCACTTTTTTAACAAAAGCTAAAAGCTAGTAACAGAAGAAGAAGGCTATGCGATAAGCTAAAATTTAATTAGCTTGCTTTCATTTGACCTTCACCTTCACTAGAAACACACTTTGGTAACCAAACGACAAGTTAGCCAACGAATATTATCTGAAGATGAACAGAAATAAGTTATTAACGCCCCATCACGACCGACGAGATGAAATACTTGACAGCAACTTAACCTAATAGCAACTGCACTCGTTCGGAACGGTTGACCAGCAACACGTCATCTTCTTCATCTTCTTCATCTTCTTCATCTTTCGATGCGTCCGTCGTATACCAGAGAAGAGTAATAGACGCCGACGGCCAGTAAAACTAAAGAAAAATAATCGATTCGCCTGACAACAAAGACGAACGTCGAGTGCGGTGACAGCGCGCTTCTCGTTATTATTTATGCCGCCTCCGGGAACCGAATCGTTTATCAAAAGGCCGTTGTGTACCGGCCGTATAATTAGATTGATGCGCGGATGTTGATATCAATCAGGACGGCATCGTTTGACATCAAAGGCGGTGCAGCCGTTCCCGCTACCGCGACGGCAACGGCAGCGAGGCGCTGCCGGTAAATTGACATGAAACGGCTGTGTATGCGTACCAGAGCATACCAAGAACACGCAGGGAATTTTGTTTTTGGGAATATGACAGAAATCGAAAAAGATTTATAATTAAGGAAAGCAATAGATATTTTGGCTTACGGTGGATATGCAGCTGATCTGATATTGCCAAAGTTCGTCATTATTGTTATAATCATACTGGACTCAATTGCCATTAAAGTTGTTTCTAAACAATGTAGACACAAGTAAATATGCTGCTTTTTCAACATAATTATTTGCCGACAAACGTTAAAGAAAACGAAAGAACTACCTTTCTGTCGGAATCATGACGTACTAGTAATTCATACAAGTGGGTCTGGTTTCGCGATTTTGGTTCTAAAGACAAGATTGCCACTAGCCTTTAAAGCTTTCGTTAGAATTACAAATAACAAAGGCAATGATAAGCGGAACGAATACACTTACAGGACGGATAACCCACCACGTTGGTAATGACGAAGGCGATCCAGGCCGTGCTAGTCCAGTGAAAACGGCGTAGGTTAAAGTCGTAAAAGAAGTAACAAGGCGCCACTCTCTAATTGTAGAACTGGATCACATCTCAGTGTCTGGAGTCAGAAAATCGTTCACAAAGAGTTTGTACCTCCAGGAGAAGGGGTTAATCCACACTTGGTCCTTGAAGAAGTAAAAAGGTCATGGGTGTGAGACCAAACATTAAACAGAACGGGGTGTTGCATCACGACAATGTGCCTTGTTACACAGCCATTTGAGTAAACTGGTTTCTTGCCACTAAGAACGTTCCCGTGGATGCTCAGCCTCCTTATTCACCCGACTTTGTCCTTGTGAGTTTTTCGTCTTCCCAAGATTGAAACATCATCTTAAAGGATTGGGCACTGAACAACATTCAAACAGCTGTAACCGAGCAGCTGAAGGCTATTTCAATATCTGAGTTCTAGCACTGTTATCAGTGGAAGAACAGTCTCCAGCGCTGTGTGACTTCCCAAGGTAGTTACTTTGAAAGGAACTGCGTTGAATTGTAATGTTATTGGAATAGAATAAGTGGAAAAAAATCGGTCTCATTACTTTATTTACTCACAGTACGGTAAAAGAAATCTAAAAATTGATTTGGCTTTTATTGATCTTTTCTATGTATTCATCAAAAACGACATCCTCATTGGTATATCGACTATAGTTAAGTTTTATGCTAAAATTTGAAGCTGCACAAAATTAACGCGAAAACTTCTTTTTCCCTTTCCATTTAATCATCGTTATTCCTCCAGCTAGCTGCACACGCTCGTAAATAGCAAGTAGCATGCCCCATTTAAAGTACAATAACACAATAATACGTAACGTAAACTTCGTACCACGCTTGTTCAAAACATATCGCTGTAGAAATTAATAACAATAAGAACGGACGGATAAAATAGGAACGCATAAATCTTCTGACTACTGTAGGCGCGTAACGCAAGACAACGAAAACATTATTGTCATTAGCGACGAGCAACAAAGTCGTTAAAGAAGAACGGAATTTATATCGTTTCTGTGTAATAGCCGGTCGTTAATCAAAATATCAAAACCCAATTAATTCCGTTCGGTCTTTGAACGATTGGCGGGCGTCAAGTATATATATCCACGTCGGCGATAATGGCCGTGCACATTAAACCACAATTCAGGTAATTTTGTAAGCGTAATACGAATAAAAACTCAATGCATGTACATGCATTGACTACATAGTACGTATAATCTATACATACGACGCGGTCCACACAACTGTTTTCTTACGCGAGTGCGGTGGATAAAGCTTTAATGTGGTCGAGGCAATCGTCGTCTTGATGAAAGCATTTGTATACATCAAAGAGTTTCGAGCCGTGTACGTTTCCATAAAAATATTTAAACGTTCTTCAACAATAAAAACGTGTTTTATTTGGGTTCGGCGTCCCCGAAAGGGAGGGACAGGGTTACGAGCGAACAAATAAACATTCGAAATGGAGAAACGCGAGCGCGCCCATAGAAACATAATTTATATTCAAGCGATATGGAAAAACTTACGAGCGTTTCTGGCCCTTTGGAAGCGAGGATTTCGATGTACGAATGGAGCTGTTGGAGATAGAATTTTTATAGGGCGGATATATAAAGAGTTATAATTTAGATATATGGAAATATACCCACTGGCTACCGTATAGGGGTATGAAGTTATTACAGATTCAAAAGGAAATACAATTTCCTCGGTCAGAACAACTATAGTTCTGCCTTAATGAAATCCCGAAAAAGGCGATACATTCAATGCAACATTCTTTAAGACTTATTTTCTTTGGAGTAGCGCGAACGAGAAAATTTGGCTTGTATGGAGAGTGTATCATCAATTTCAATCGTCATTCAAACGATTTTAGTATCACAATCGTCGTGCGATGATATATAATGATTCAATAAGACACTTAAAAGAAACATTTAGGCTAGTGTTGGTCACCACCAAAAAGAATCGGGGTTTCGGAATTTGTAGAATCTTAAATATCTGGCGCAAAATCAGAATGTTAAGTTTCAGAAGTATGTGTAGGAAAACATGTGGTTTAAGCTGGACTGAAATTGAATGTTTTTACATGTGACTCATCAACTTGAATAAGTCTAAATAAATATAATAATAATAATAATAATAATAATGTTGGATTGGATTAGCATCAAGAACCGAAGCATCAAACAGCTATTGCGGAATTCGATTGCATTCTTCACGCAAAGCAATGTGTTGTGCAGTTTTGGAATCGTACGTGGGTACGTATTTCGGGTAACAACGCATCTCTTTAATGCATCTCACAAGGGGAACGTCAAGGTTGTGAATAACGGATTTTGATGTGTTTCGAATATGTTATAGAGGCACCTCCCACGAGTATCTTCCTACCATATTTTGTAGCCATTCGCCCTAGTTATCGACAAAAATGCGAAAGTTTTCCTAACGGACTTTATATACCGTTAATCGTAATAAGTTTGTAAAGAAGTGAGTATAGCGCAGTGGTTAAGGTCCAGGCGTACTACTCTGGCGATCCGTGTTCAAATTCTGCTCTTGTAGTTTTCTTTCCTCAATCTTATTGCATATGATATTAACAAATATATTTAATTTCATGCAAAATTATTCAAAGATATTTTTCGCCATACTAACTTTATTAAAAAAATTAATCGGGAGCAAATGTGTAACATGGTGTGTATTTTAAAGTTCACAATCAAATGTTATATTTAAGTCGCTTTATCACTAGTGATCATAATTTAAACTATTTTTATAACTAAAATTGACTCGGGTGGAATTGCAAGGATTGAAGGATATTTGTATTTATTTTTAAACAACCTTTATTTTTATAATAAAATAACTGAAAATATGTCAAAAGCATCATCAAAGAATTCTTGTGGGCAGTTATGGTATCCCACCGAAGAAGAAGTTTGGTATTTTTGATAATTCAGTTTCTGTCGAGCAAAAAGTAAAAAATGGCCAAAGCATTTAAAGAAAAAGAGTCTAGAGAGAGAATAATTTTGATTCTAGACGCTTAAATGTTCTTTTGAAGAAATAGCCGAAATTACCCACAAAGAACTACATACATATGTACTATTGCGGCAACAAAAAATGGGACATTTAAAATAATGTAGTTTAAATCTGGCTTTTGCCTTGTCAAAAGTTATGTTATTTTGAAATCATTATTGACATATGTATGTATGTCATTATGCCGCATTTAAGTGCTACTGGAAAATGGAAATAATTACATTACTTGAGGAAAGATGGCCCATAAGAAGACTAGGTAATAGATTTGGAGTGCCCAAAAGCACACACAACATGAAAAATAAATGACTACAACAGGGAACTGTAGAAAGGCAAAGTGGTTCTGGTCGTTAATTAGTACGGAATTCCATGGAAGAAGAAAATCTTATTCAGTTTTTAAGGAATAATCCATTTGATACAGTGGTAACAAATAACTAAAAATACTAGATTAGTTTATTGTTTTCAAGATTTTTATTTCAAATAAATGCATTTAACAGAATTTTCTTGCGCTCGTGGGTAAACTATTTTTGACATTAGATAAGATGATTGACGTGAACATGACAAACGACTGGTTTATACAGCTAAAAAACCGTCAAAATAGCCTATAAGACTTGTCCCGATTTTTGTTGCCGCAATAGTACATCATTTTGTGTCAAAAACCACCTTCAATTTTCTTAAGCGATTTTAAATATCATCATTTTTTTAATAAAATTACCATGGCGAAAAATATTATTTTCGAACAATTTTGCATAAATTTAAATATATTTGTTAATATCATATGCAATGAGATTGAGAAAAAACTACAAGAGCAGGATTTGAACACGGATCGCCAGCGTAGTACGCCCGTACCTTAACCACTGCAGTATACTCACTTCTTGACAAACTTATTAAGATTAACGGTATATAAACTCCGTTAGGAAAACTTTTGCAATTTTCTCTAGGCCGAATGGCTACAAAAGCTTGCAGCAAGAAACTCGTGGGAGGTGCCTCTATAACATAATCGAAACACATCACAACCTTGACGTTTCCCTTGTCAGTCATGTTCGACTAGAATAGCATCACAAAAATTTGCTAGCCAGTCCATGCTTTCGATTCCCACCTGATCCAACCAATTATCAATAATGCTCGAGGTGGACGAGCATTATACTATTAGATCTAATTCTCTTTTTACACGATAGATACGTTCCCAAAAGAATCGTGTTAAAAAGATATTAGCTAAATGGAAAAATAGATAGATTGGTAGCAGACCTAAAAAGAAACTGAAAAGTATAATAAACTGTATTAAAATATTCTTGTTAGAGTTCACTTAAGAATTTATTTTCCGTGCTTATACATTTTCATTCATCCAATATATTATAAAAAATTAATTATACTTTGAAAAGGAAAATAATATCTGAAAATCATTAAGGCTGTAAGGCACTTATTTTCAAGATCGCTTGAAGTTAATTTTTTTGGTCGGTTCGAAAACTATGAGCAAAGCTGTATATTTTAGCTCTAAAAGATGAATGTATAACGATAAAATACAAATTATCTACAATTTTAAGAGGTCAGACAGGTTTAATCTTGATATTTTGAATACCACATATTCGATACGGTAGTTAAGACTTGTGAAAGAGCATTTTTGTAAATTACTTTGTTATCGTTGCTTTTTTGAAGTCCAAAAATTACGGTAAGTCCATGGTCATTTTTCTATTTACAGATCAGGAAACAACATAAAAATTTATAATGGGCAATTGAAAATAAGGAAATACAAATAATACAAAATAATACAAAAATTTCAAATTATAAATAAATTAACAGGAAACAGAAAAAAGAGCAACGTGCAGGCATGAAGTTAATACTTCTCTCACTTACAGGCAAGACAGCACTACATACAAATAGTAGCCCTAATGTCGCGGATACTGCTGCTGAATATGTCAATGGAAGGATATTCATTACAATTATTACACGAGCGGTAATGAGGTGAATGTCTAAGGATGTTGGTGCGCGGCGTAGGTAAATAAAAAGTATGTGTCGTACGAGTAGAGACACGAGAAGTGTGTAGGAAAAGTTGCTGAAGAATTTCAAGAGAATCAATTTTACCATTAAGCACGTTAGAGAAAAATATTAAGGACGAGGATATTCTTCTACCCTACAAACTTGTAAGTGAGAAACGCTGCAAGTAATAGGCTTGTGGAATACCCATGTCGGGATAGCGACCATCGACCTTAAAACATAAATACTTAAGAAAACGCCGCTGTATTTTTTGGCATTAGAATGCGTGAGGTATACCGGATTCCATATAAGAGACGCATAACCGAGTCTAGAACGCACAAAGGCATGGTATAAATTAATCATGGTGGAGCAGTTACTGAACTCTCGAGTGTGACGAATGATCAAGCCAAGGCTTTTCAGAGCTTGAGACGTTATCGAGGCAACGTGATTGTTGAAGGATAGTTTGCAATCAAAGGTAACCCCAAGGTCACAAATAGTGTCAAGCCTTTGGAGGACATTACTGTTAGCACAATAATCGTAAGTAAAGAAATCGGTCTTCGTTGTATAAGTCATGACGGAACATTTGTCAATGTTAAGAGGCAGGTCATTTGAAATACACCATTCACTTACTTTATCAAGGTTGGCTTGCAATTTTGAGCAATCATCCGCTTTGTCAATATAGGAAATCATTTTCATGTCATCCTCATACAAGAGGCAATCAACATCCAAGAACTCTGTGATATTATTGATAAAGATGTGACTGTACGGTGCTAGATCGGAAACCATTAAATATAACAAATTGTTGACGCTGGGCAAAATAAGACCTAAATAATTTGAGAACATTTAGTGCGATGCTGATGATGTAGCTGATTTCTAATGGTTTGCTATGACAGCAGCATTCTAGCAGGAAAAGGAAACTCAGTTCGGAGCTGAGTTATGTTTAAATTGCGATTTCTAAGAGTAAGTGGCGTAAGGTATCGATTGTTTCGGATCATTGTTGATGACAGTCGACCTCATCAGTGACTTTGTCGATATCTTCGGCTTCCAAAACCCAATATTGTACCCGTGAAGTCATACTTAAGCTAGCACCAAAGAATTGAGGCACTTCTTGTTGGGTACATCCATGTTCAAGCAGACCTACGACTCTCCAAGTTTTCGATTCGGCTAAAACTTAATTATTGATACAAAAATGGAAACGCCACCAGCGATTGATTTTAGTAAATTAATATAGAATCCCTAATACTCCTTGGTATCCTCACTCCAAAACGCCGTAGTGATTGTAGCGTTGAAAATATGTTGTACATGTATTTTCGAAACGCACCATAAATTCATAATTATTGAAAGATATATCGGGTTTCGAAAAATAAATTGAATAAAACATAGCTGATAACGAGTGTTAATGTCAAAACCTAGTTTATGAATTATCATTTTGACACACCAAATGTGACATATTTATGCGAGTACATCGCACAAAATGGATGCATCTCATTGGAATTTTTATCCGGTAATAAGCGTTCATCATCGCCCTAAATAAAGTCCATTTACCTAAAAGGTTATTCAAGTACACCATACTGCTCTATATAACCTCATCCACGGAGAAATGAGTAAATTTCGATAGTGTATCGTTCATATTCACAGAAAAAAGAGAAACTAAAAATTAATCTTTCATTCGTTTTAAAAGAAATATTCGAAAACTTCCAACGATCTGCTTTATTTAATCATCACGCATACAGTTGCGTTTATCAATGCACAAAGGGATGTCTGGCACTCAAAATTTACTGCAGACCACACATTTCAACCTGTATTTACGAGAAGACCGCGACATAAAAGTGATAAGTTGAAACTTTCCGGCCGAGAAGGAGCCACCTAAATTATATATTTTTTCCTAATAGCCTAGCGACCGGTTACACCCTAATCTCACTTCTAAGTGGAGATTTAGATAACATTTATTTCTTCTTATGTAGTTAGCTGTAAAATATCACATCAAATGGAACACTTAAAAGTGGTAACGGAATGCGGAGGAAGAAGCAAGTCTAGCGTTTCTATTGTCAATGATGGCATCGATTTGATTAGTTTATTAATAGTTTTCGGTTGGATATTTTTGTAGTTAGCTTTGAGACGATGGTTATTTCGTGAATTACTGGGTTCTAATAATCATCAAGTGGTTGTGAAATTATATGAGTATTTTATATTTTAAAGTTAGAAATCAATACGTTGTGGAATACCATATAAATACTCTAGAAAGTGTTATTAACAAGACTTCAGTTAAGTATTTTTTGTAAAAAAAAAAAATTACTAATCACCGTGAGAATGGCTTAAAACCGCGAGTACAAGAATAAAGTTATTGGGAAATGACAAAATTTCTGGAAACATGTCTCTCAAGCGTAATTAAATCGGTTGTGTTCTGGAATTAAAATTCTCCCGTCAATAATTGAATCCAAAACGTTCCATGAGTACACAACGACTTAATCGTAAGCTAGGAATCATAACTAATGCATAAAATAAAACAAAGAAACGATAATTGAAAAGTGACATCAGAAAAGTTTAAGAAAATCACCGCAGGAAAGACGTAAGCAATTTTCTTGCCGTGTTCGCTGTGATGACAACAGCAGGAGCGATACGTGGTACCATTATCTGAAATTGTCAGAGCAATAAAACTTCCCAGACAGGGGTTAAATTAAATATGAAGTGCAGGCGACTGACTCGGAGGTGGGTAGCGTTCTTGAGAAGCCGTTGCAGTGCAGATGACAAACGCTAATTTGCTTTGTTCTTATGTTGTTTGACGCTTTTGGATTTCAGGATTCTTTCAGTTATTTTTAATGAAAATATTGAATGAGAGGATGGTCGGGGTGAAAAGGAATTTATGAAAGTAATAAATAAGTGTCGAAGTTAGATAGCTTGCAGTTCTTGGTTCGTTGTTGTTACTTCCTCCATCTGTTAGGTGTGGAATACCTCACACTTAATTGGCCCCTGACGGTGTTGCTTACCCCACATGATTTCCCCAAACCTTTGGACTTTTCTTTTAATCCAAGTTAACGCAGTCTAACTTGTTTCCTTCATAAAAGAATGAATAATGCATTGCACAAAGAATAGAATAATTTCATATGTTAATATAAGCAAATCTCCTACAACCTTTTGAGCACAATGTCGAACATTTTATTGTGCAGGTATTCACCATTATATTTCAAACTACGTATCAATAAAACTTCCAAATTGATAAAAACATTCTATAATAAAAAGGAAGAACGGGAAGATCACGGAAAAGATGGATAGATAATGTGAAAGAGGACCTTCAAAAGATGAATGTTAAAGATTGGAAGAGTAATACAAAAAATAGAAAGAAATGGAGAGAAGTAATAAAAACTATATGTAGGGGTTTTAATGTAATGTAATGTAATGTTATTATGTTAAATGATAATTCTTTCAAGATTTTGTGAAATTGTATTTTAAGCAATATTCCTACAATGATTGCATAGCTACAACACTAAATAATAATTAATACTACTACCCCTATTACATTGGAAAGAGCCGCCTTCACCGATTAAGAATCAACCCTGCATCAGCTTTCTATCGATAATAGTTTAAGCCGTATGAGTGCGTGAAGTTTGCAAACTTTCAAAGCTTACTACTTCCGCTCGCGTTCATTCTACACCAATTGACGCGCCTTGACGCGCTGATTCCCACGGCTTATGATTTGTTTAGATTGTTACAAACGGTTGCACAGAAAATGCAGAAAACCGCAAAAGATCACAAAAATCATTAAAATCGCATACCCGTTTTTGCTAATAAGAGATTTAACCATTTCAATTCTACTTCAATCGCCGCGCCTTGACGAGACGAATTCAACGCCGTAGAACTTCTTTACTTTACCCCAACGGTACAACTAGAAAATCGCAAAAACCTCCGGTTCGTTTTATTTTAATCGAGTCGTCGAGTACTTTAAGCCTGCCGACTTTGAACTGGCTAGCTCTATCAGAAGTATGCTATCTCGAAAAACTGAAAAAATTTCTATGCTTTGAGGTAGAAATTCACTTCGACAAAAATATTTTTTGCGTCCAATCGCGTTTAAAATAAGCCTATCCGATAGATTTCGACCCGTAGATTCCAGATCTTCCATCCCCAACGCTGTTTCCCTTACCGTTCTCGAGCCATAGAAAACTTCGTCCGATTGCGTTCGAAATAGGCCTATCGGATAGGCCTCGACGAGTAGATTCCAAATATGGCATTATAAACGCTCTAGCTCTAACCGTTACGGAGATATGGACGATTAAAGTTTGCTTCGTCCTATCGCGTTCATTCATATACCAATCGACGCGTCTTGACGCGCTGATTTCAACGGTATATAATTTGTTTAGATTACTTCAAACGGTTGCCGAGAAAATGCAAAAAACCGCAAAAAATGCTAAAAATCACTAAAATCGCATACCCCATTTTCGCTAATATGGGACTTAGGACGTTCAATCCTACATCAATCGATGCGTTTTGACGAGACGAATTCAACGCCGTAGGATTTTTTTACTTTACTCTAACGGTTACCGAGAAAATCGCCAAAAACCGCGAAAAATCGTAAAAAATTGCTAAATTTCACCCTAAGAAAGGATTTTTTCCAAGCTACGATATTTTCTCCTACACCATTCGAAAGAACGCCTTTTTCTGATTTAGAATCACCCCCGATTTCGCTTTCTATCGTTAATAGTTTAAGCGCTACGAGCGCTTGAAGTATGCCCTGTTTCGCCCTATATTCACCCCTATATTCGGTCTATTTTAGGCCTTTTGTCCAAACTTCGTAAGGCGTTTTCTCGAAATCTATGCTTTCCACGTTGGAACCGATATATTCTACGTAATTAGCGGCCCGATTATGTATATTCTGACGCAAAATAACCGCGAAATTCGAACATGATTTTTTCGTCGAATATTCGAAAATTGCCTTATATATACCCCTATTTTAGCCCGTTTTGACCCTAACTTCGAATGGCGTTTTCTCGAAATCTATGCGTTCCACGCTGGAACCGATATGTTTTACGTTATTACCGGTCCGAATATGTATATTTTGACGCGAAATAACTTCGAAATTCGAACATGAATTTTTCGTCGAATGACCAATATTACGTTAATAATCGCGATTTTCGTTAAGCGCCAAATTTCAAATCGCTCTCACCGCTTTATTTATTTTTCGATCTGGATCAAGTAGACCTTCCTAGGGGCAGATTTTGCCTAGGAATCGAATGGAATAAGAACGAACGCGCTATCTCTAATAGTTTTCGCGCTAGAGCGAAATTACGGTAATTTTAGGTAAGCATTTTTTCAAACTTCAAAGTACCATATCTCCGGAACGGTAAGACTTAGGGACCTCCGGTTTGGTTTATTTTAATCACCTCGTCGAGTACTTTAAGCCTGCCGACTTTGAACTGGCTAGCTCTATCAGAAGTATGCTATCTCGAAAAACTGAAAAAAATTCTATGCTTTGAGGTAGAAATTCACTTCGACAAAAATATTTTTTGCGTCCAATCGCGTTTAAAATAAGCCTATCCGATAGATTTTGACCCGTAGATTCCAAATCTTCCATCCCCAACGCTGTATCCCTTACCGTTCTCGAGCCATAGAAAACTTCGTCCGATTGCGTTCGAAATAGGCCTATCGGATAGGCCTCGACGAGTAGATTCCAAATATGGCATTATAAACGCTCTAACTCTAACCGTTACGGAGATATGGACGATTAAAGTTTGCTTCGTCCTATCGCGTTCATTCATATACCAATCGACGCGTCTTGACGCGCTGATTTCAACGGTATATAATTTGTTTAGATTATTTCAAACGGTTGCCGAGAAAATGCAAAAAACCGCAAAAAATGCTAAAAATCACTAAAATCGCATACCCCATTTTCGCTAATATGGGACTTAGGACGTTCAATCCTACATCAATCGATGCGTTTTGACGAGACGAATTCAACGCCGTAGGATTCTTTTACTTTACTCTAACGGTTACCGAGAAAATCGCCAAAAACCGCGAAAAAATCGTAAAAAATTGCTAAATTTCACCCTAAGAAAGGATTTTTTCCAAGCTACGATATTCTCTCCTACACCATTCGAAAGAACGCCTTTTTCTGATTTAGAATCACCCCCGATTTCGCTTTCTATCGTTAATAGTTTAAGCGCTACGAGCGCTTGAAGTATACCCTGTTTCGCCCTATATTCACCCCTATATTCGGTCTATTTTAGGCCTTTTGTCCAAACTTCGTAAGGCGTTTTCTCGAAATCTATGCTTTCCACGTTGGAACCGATATATTCTACGTAATTAGCGGCCCGATTATGTATATTCTGACGCAAAATAACCGCGAAATTCGAACATGATTTTTTCGTCGAATATTCGAAAATTGCCTTATATATACCCCTATTTTAGCCCGTTTTGACCCTAACTTCGAATGGCGTTTTCTCGAAATCTATGCGTTCCACGCTGGAACCGATATGTTTTACGTTATTACCGGTCCGAATATGTATATTTTGACGCGAAATAACTTCGAAATTCGAACATGAATTTTTCGTCGAATGACCAATATTACGTTAATAATCGCGATTTTCGTTAAGCGCCAAATTTCAAATCGCTCTCACCGCTTTATTTATTTTTCGATCTGGATCAAGTAGACCTTCCTAGGGGCAGATTTTGCCTAGGAATCGAATGGAATAAGAACGAACGCGCTATCTCTAATAGTTTTCGCGCTAGAGCGAAATTACGGTAATTTTAGGTAAGCATTTTTTCAAACTTCAAAGTACCATATCTCCGGAACGGTAAGACTTAGGGACCTCCGGTTTGGTTTATTTTAATCACCTCGTCGAGTACTTTAAGCCTGCCGACTTTGAACTGGCTAGCTCTATCAGAAGTATGCTATCTCGAAAAACTGAAAAATTCTATGCTTTGAGGTAGAAATTCACTTCGACAAAAATATTTTTTGCGTCCAATCGCGTTTAAAATAAGCCTATCCGATAGATTTTGACCCGTAGATTCCAAATCTTCCATCCCCAACGCTGTATCCCTTACCGTTCTCGAGCCATAGAAAACTTCGTCCGATTGCGTTCGAAATAGGCCTATCGGATAGGCCTCGACGAGTAGATTCCAAATATGGCATTATAAACGCTCTAGCTCTAACCGTTACGGAGATATGGACGATTAAAGTTTGCTTCGTCCTATCGCGTTCATTCATATACCAATCGACGCGTCTTGACGCGCTGATTTCAACGGTATATAATTTGTTTAGATTATTTCAAACGGTTGCCGAGAAAATGCAAAAAACCGCAAAAAATGCTAAAAATCACTAAAATCGCATACCCCATTTTCGCTAATATGGGACTTAGGACGTTCAATCCTACATCAATCGATGCGTTTTGACGAGACGAATTCAACGCCGTAGGATTTTTTTACTTTACTCTAACGGTTACCGAGAAAATCGCCAAAAACCGCGAAAAAATCGTAAAAAATTGCTAAATTTCACCCTAAGAAAGGATTTTTTCCAAGCTACGATATTTTCTCCTACACCATTCGAAAGAACGCCTTTTTCTGATTTAGAATCACCCCCGATTTCGCTTTCTATCGTTAATAGTTTAAGCGCTACGAGCGCTTGAAGTATGCCCTGTTTCGCCCTATATTCACCCCTATATTCGGTCTATTTTAGGCCTTTTGTCCAAACTTCGTAAGGCGTTTTCTCGAAATCTATGCTTTCCACGTTGGAACCGATATATTCTACGTAATTAGCGGCCCGATTATGTATATTCTGACGCAAAATAACCGCGAAATTCGAACATGATTTTTTCGTCGAATATTCGAAAATTGCCTTATATATACCCCTATTTTAGCCCGTTTTGACCCTAACTTCGAATGGCGTTTTCTCGAAATCTATGCGTTCCACGCTGGAACCGATATGTTTTACGTTATTACCGGTCCGAATATGTATATTTTGACGCGAAATAACTTCGAAATTCGAACATGAATTTTTCGTCGAATGACCAATATTACGTTAATAATCGCGATTTTCGTTAAGGGCCAAATTTCAAATCGCTCTCACCGCTTTATTTATTTTTCGATCTGGATCAAGTAGACCTTCCTAGGGGCAGATTTTGCCTAGGAATCGAATGGAATAAGAACGAACGCGCTATCTCTAATAGTTTTCGCGCTAGAGCGAAATTACGGTAATTTTAGGTAAGCATTTTTTCAAACTTCAAAGTACCATATCTCCGGAACGGTAAGACTTAGGGACCTCCGGTTTGGTTTATTTTAATCACCTCGTCGAGTACTTTAAGCCTGCCGACTTTGAACTGGCTAGCTCTATCAGAAGTATGCTATCTCGAAAAACTGAAAAAATTCTATGCTTTGAGGTAGAAATTCACTTCGACAAAAATATTTTTTGCGTCCAATCGCGTTTAAAATAAGCCTATCCGATAGATTTTGACCCGTAGATTCCAAATCTTCCATCCCCAACGCTGTATCCCTTACCGTTCTCGAGCCATAGAAAACTTCGTCCGATTGCGTTCGAAATAGGCCTATCGGATAGGCCTCGACGAGTAGATTCCAAATATGGCATTATAAACGCTCTAGCTCTAACCGTTACGGAGATATGGACGATTAAAGTTTGCTTCGTCCTATCGCGTTCATTCATATACCAATCGACGCGTCTTGACGCGCTGATTTCAACGGTATATAATTTGTTTAGATTATTTCAAACGGTTGCCGAGAAAATGCAAAAAACCGCAAAAAATGCTAAAAATCACTAAAATCGCATACCCCATTTTCGCTAATATGGGACTTAGGACGTTCAATCCTACATCAATCGATGCGTTTTGACGAGACGAATTCAACGCCGTAGGATTTTTTTACTTTACTCTAACGGTTACCGAGAAAATCGCCAAAAACCGCGAAAAAATCGTAAAAAATTGCTAAATTTCACCCTAAGAAAGGATTTTTTCCAAGCTACGATATTTTCTCCTACACCATTCGAAAGAACGCCTTTTTCTGATTTAGAATCACCCCCGATTTCGCTTTCTATCGTTAATAGTTTAAGCGCTACGAGCGCTTGAAGTATGCCCTGTTTCGCCCTATATTCACCCCTATATTCGGTCTATTTTAGGCCTTTTGTCCAAACTTCGTAAGGCGTTTTCTCGAAATCTATGCTTTCCACGTTGGAACCGATATATTCTACGTAATTAGCGGCCCGATTATGTATATTCTGACGCAAAATAACCGCGAAATTCGAACATGATTTTTTCGTCGAATATTCGAAAATTGCCTTATATATACCCCTATTTTAGCCCGTTTTGACCCTAACTTCGAATGGCGTTTTCTCGAAATCTATGCGTTCCACGCTGGAACCGATATGTTTTACGTTATTACCGGTCCGAATATGTATATTTTGACGCGAAATAACTTCGAAATTCGAACATGAATTTTTCGTCGAATGACCAATATTACGTTAATAATCGCGATTTTCGTTAAGGGCCAAATTTCAAATCGCTCTCACCGCTTTATTTATTTTTCGATCTGGATCAAGTAGACCTTCCTAGGGGCAGATTTTGCCTAGGAATCGAATGGAATAAGAACGAACGCGCTATCTCTAATAGTTTTCGCGCTAGAGCGAAATTACGGTAATTTTAGGTAAGCATTATTTTCAAACTTCAAAGTACCATATCTCCGGAACGGTAAGACTTAGGGACCTCCGGTTTGGTTTATTTTAATCACCTCGTCGAGTACTTTAAGCCTGCCGACTTTGAACTGGCTAGCTCTATCAGAAGTATGCTATCTCGAAAAACTGAAAAAATTCTATGCTTTGAGGTAGAAATTCACTTCGACAAAAATATTTTTTGCGTCCAATCGCGTTTAAAATAAGCCTATCCGATAGATTTTGACCCGTAGATTCCAAATCTTCCATCCCCAACGCTGTATCCCTTACCGTTCTCGAGCCATAGAAAACTTCGTCCGATTGCGTTCGAAATAGGCCTATCGGATAGGCCTCGACGAGTAGATTCCAAATATGGCATTATAAACGCTCTAGCTCTAACCGTTACGGAGATATGGACGATTAAAGTTTGCTTCGTCCTATCGCGTTCATTCATATACCAATCGACGCGTCTTGACGCGCTGATTTCAACGGTATATAATTTGTTTAGATTATTTCAAACGGTTGCCGAGAAAATGCAAAAAACCGCAAAAAATGCTAAAAATCACTAAAATCGCATACCCCATTTTCGCTAATATGGGACTTAGGACGTTCAATCCTACATCAATCGATGCGTTTTGACGAGACGAATTCAACGCCGTAGGATTTTTTTACTTTACTCTAACGGTTACCGAGAAAATCGCCAAAAACCGCGAAAAAATCGTAAAAATTGCTAAATTTCACCCTAAGAAAGGATTTTTTCCAAGCTACGATATTTTCTCCTACACCATTCGAAAGAACGCCTTTTTCTGATTTAGAATCACCCCCGATTTCGCTTTCTATCGTTAATAGTTTAAGCGCTACGAGCGCTTGAAGTATGCCCTGTTTCGCCCTATATTCACCCCTATATTCGGTCTATTTTAGGCCTTTTGTCCAAACTTCGTAAGGCGTTTTCTCGAAATCTATGCTTTCCACGTTGGAACCGATATATTCTACGTAATTAGCGGCCCGATTATGTATATTCTGACGCAAAATAACCGCGAAATTCGAACATGATTTTTTCGTCGAATATTCGAAAATTGCCTTATATATACCCCTATTTTAGCCCGTTTTGACCCTAACTTCGAATGGCGTTTTCTCGAAATCTATGCGTTCCACGCTGGAACCGATATGTTTTACGTTATTACCGGTCCGAATATGTATATTTTGACGCGAAATAACTTCGAAATTCGAACATGAATTTTTCGTCGAATGACCAATATTACGTTAAAAATCGCGATTTTCGTTAAGGGCCAAATTTCAAATCGCTCTCACCGCTTTATTTATTTTTCGATCTGGATCAAGTAGACCTTCCTAGGGGCAGATTTTGCCTAGGAATCGAATGGAATAAGAACGAACGCGCTATCTCTAATAGTTTTCGCGCTAGAGCGAAATTACGGTAATTTTAGGTAAGCATTTTTTCAAACTTCAAAGTACCATATCTCCGGAACGGTAAGACTTAGGGACCTCCGGTTTGGTTTATTTTAATCACCTCGTCGAGTACTTTAAGCCTGCCGACTTTGAACTGGCTAGCTCTATCAGAAGTATGCTATCTCGAAAAACTGAAAAAAATTCTATGCTTTGAGGTAGAAATTCACTTCGACAAAAATATTTTTTGCGTCCAATCGCGTTTAAAATAAGCCTATCCGATAGATTTTGACCCGTAGATTCCAAATCTTCCATCCCCAACGCTGTATCCCTTACCGTTCTCGAGCCATAGAAAACTTCGTCCGATTGCGTTCGAAATAGGCCTATCGGATAGGCCTCGACGAGTAGATTCCAAATATGGCATTATAAACGCTCTAGCTCTAACCGTTACGGAGATATGGACGATTAAAGTTTGCTTCGTCCTATCGCGTTCATTCATATACCAATCGACGCGTCTTGACGCGCTGATTTCAACGGTATATAATTTGTTTAGATTATTTCAAACGGTTGCCGAGAAAATGCAAAAAACCGCAAAAAATGCTAAAAATCACTAAAATCGCATACCCCATTTTCGCTAATATGGGACTTAGGACGTTCAATCCTACATCAATCGATGCGTTTTGACGAGACGAATTCAACGCCGTAGGATTTTTTTACTTTACTCTAACGGTTACCGAGAAAATCGCCAAAAACCGCGAAAAAATCGTAAAAAATTGCTAAATTTCACCCTAAGAAAGGATTTTTTCCAAGCTACGATATTTTCTCCTACACCATTCGAAAGAACGCCTTTTTCTGATTTAGAATCACCCCCGATTTCGCTTTCTATCGTTAATAGTTTAAGCGCTACGAGCGCTTGAAGTATGCCCTGTTTCGCCCTATATTCACCCCTATATTCGGTCTATTTTAGGCCTTTTGTCCAAACTTCGTAAGGCGTTTTCTCGAAATCTATGCTTTCCACGTTGGAACCGATATATTCTACGTAATTAGCGGCCCGATTATGTATATTCTGACGCAAAATAACCGCGAAATTCGAACATGATTTTTTCGTCGAATATTCGAAAATTGCCTTATATATACCCCTATTTTAGCCCGTTTTGACCCTAACTTCGAATGGCGTTTTCTCGAAATCTATGCGTTCCACGCTGGAACCGATATGTTTTACGTTATTACCGGTCCGAATATGTATATTTTGACGCGAAATAACTTCGAAATTCGAACATGAATTTTTCGTCGAATGACCAATATTACGTTAATAATCGCGATTTTCGTTAAGGGCCAAATTTCAAATCGCTCTCACCGCTTTATTTATTTTTCGATCTGGATCAAGTAGACCTTCCTAGGGGCAGATTTTGCCTAGGAATCGAATGGAATAAGAACGAACGCGCTATCTCTAATAGTTTTCGCGCTAGAGCGAAATTACGGTAATTTTAGGTAAGCATTATTTTCAAACTTCAAAGTACCATATCTCCGGAACGGTAAGACTTAGGGACCTCCGGTTTGGTTTATTTTAATCACCTCGTCGAGTACTTTAAGCCTGCCGACTTTGAACTGGCTAGCTCTATCAGAAGTATGCTATCTCGAAAAACTGAAAAAATTCTATGCTTTGAGGTAGAAATTCACTTCGACAAAAATATTTTTTGCGTCCAATCGCGTTTAAAATAAGCCTATCCGATAGATTTTGACCCGTAGATTCCAAATCTTCCATCCCCAACGCTGTATCCCTTACCGTTCTCGAGCCATAGAAAACTTCGTCCGATTGCGTTCGAAATAGGCCTATCGGATAGGCCTCGACGAGTAGATTCCAAATATGGCATTATAAACGCTCTAGCTCTAACCGTTACGGAGATATGGACGATTAAAGTTTGCTTCGTCCTATCGCGTTCATTCATATACCAATCGACGCGTCTTGACGCGCTGATTTCAACGGTATATAATTTGTTTAGATTATTTCAAACGGTTGCCGAGAAAATGCAAAAAACCGCAAAAAATGCTAAAAATCACTAAAATCGCATACCCCATTTTCGCTAATATGGGACTTAGGACGTTCAATCCTACATCAATCGATGCGTTTTGACGAGACGAATTCAACGCCGTAGGATTCTTTTACTTTACTCTAACGGTTACCGAGAAAATCGCCAAAAACCGCGAAAAAATCGTAAAAAATTGCTAAATTTCACCCTAAGAAAGGATTTTTTCCAAGCTACGATATTTTCTCCTACACCATTCGAAAGAACGCCTTTTTCTGATTTAGAATCACCCCCGATTTCGCTTTCTATCGTTAATAGTTTAAGCGCTACGAGCGCTTGAAGTATGCCCTGTTTCGCCCTATATTCACCCCTATATTCGGTCTATTTTAGGCCTTTTGTCCAAACTTCGTAAGGCGTTTTCTCGAAATCTATGCTTTCCACGTTGGAACCGATATATTCTACGTAATTAGCGGCCCGATTATGTATATTCTGACGCAAAATAACCGCGAAATTCGAACATGATTTTTTCGTCGAATATTCGAAAATTGCCTTATATATACCCCTATTTTAGCCCGTTTTGACCCTAACTTCGAATGGCGTTTTCTCGAAATCTATGCGTTCCACGCTGGAACCGATATGTTTTACGTTATTACCGGTCCGAATATGTATATTTTGACGCGAAATAACTTCGAAATTCGAACATGAATTTTTCGTCGAATGACCAATATTACGTTAAAAATCGCGATTTTCGTTAAGGGCCAAATTTCAAATCGCTCTCACCGCTTTATTTATTTTTCGATCTGGATCAAGTAGACCTTCCTAGGGGCAGATTTTGCCTAGGAATCGAATGGAATAAGAACGAACGCGCTATCTCTAATAGTTTTCGCGCTAGAGCGAAATTACGGTAATTTTAGGTAAGCATTATTTTCAAACTTCAAAGTACCATATCTCCGGAACGGTAAGACTTAGGGACCTCCGGTTTGGTTTATTTTAATCACCTCGTCGAGTACTTTAAGCCTGCCGACTTTGAACTGGCTAGCTCTATCAGAAGTATGCTATCTCGAAAAACTGAAAAAATTCTATGCTTTGAGGTAGAAATTCACTTCGACAAAAATATTTTTGCGTCCAATCGCGTTTAAAATAAGCCTATCCGATAGATTTTGACCCGTAGATTCCAAATCTTCCATCCCCAACGCTGTATCCCTTACCGTTCTCGAGCCATAGAAAACTTCGTCCGATTGCGTTCGAAATAGGCCTATCGGATAGGCCTCGACGAGTAGATTCCAAATATGGCATTATAAACGCTCTAGCTCTAACCGTTACGGAGATATGGACGATTAAAGTTTGCTTCGTCCTATCGCGTTCATTCATATACCAATCGACGCGTCTTGACGCGCTGATTTCAACGGTATATAATTTGTTTAGATTATTTCAAACGGTTGCCGAGAAAATGCAAAAAACCGCAAAAAATGCTAAAAATCACTAAAATCGCATACCCCATTTTCGCTAATATGGGACTTA
Organism: Chrysina gloriosa; assembly: GCA_038088585.1. NCBI lineage: Eukaryota > Metazoa > Arthropoda > Insecta > Coleoptera > Scarabaeidae > Chrysina > Chrysina gloriosa. The sequence continues at coordinate 17,755,556 of CM076093.1, read as the reverse complement.
GGACGTTCAATCCTACATCAATCGATGCGTTTTGACGAGACGAATTCAACGCCGTAGGATTTTTTTACTTTACTCTAACGGTTACCGAGAAAATCGCCAAAAACCGCGAAAAAATCGTAAAAAATTGCTAAATTTCACCCTAAGAAAGGATTTTTTCCAAGCTACGATATTTTCTCCTACACCATTCGAAAGAACGCCTTTTTCTGATTTAGAATCACCCCCGATTTCGCTTTCTATCGTTAATAGTTTAAGCGCTACGAGCGCTTGAAGTATGCCCTGTTTCGCCCTATATTCACCCCTATATTCGGTCTATTTTAGGCCTTTTGTCCAAACTTCGTAAGGCGTTTTCTCGAAATCTATGCTTTCCACGTTGGAACCGATATATTCTACGTAATTAGCGGCCCGATTATGTATATTCTGACGCAAAATAACCGCGAAATTCGAACATGATTTTTTCGTCGAATATTCGAAAATTGCCTTATATATACCCCTATTTTAGCCCGTTTTGACCCTAACTTCGAATGGCGTTTTCTCGAAATCTATGCGTTCCACGCTGGAACCGATATGTTTTACGTTATTACCGGTCCGAATATGTATATTTTGACGCGAAATAACTTCGAAATTCGAACATGAATTTTTCGTCGAATGACCAATATTACGTTAAAAATCGCGATTTTCGTTAAGGGCCAAATTTCAAATCGCTCTCACCGCTTTATTTATTTTTCGATCTGGATCAAGTAGACCTTCCTAGGGGCAGATTTTGCCTAGGAATCGAATGGAATAAGAACGAACGCGCTATCTCTAATAGTTTTCGCGCTAGAGCGAAATTACGGTAATTTTAGGTAAGCATTATTTTCAAACTTCAAAGTACCATATCTCCGGAACGGTAAGACTTAGGGACCTCCGGTTTGGTTTATTTTAATCACCTCGTCGAGTACTTTAAGCCTGCCGACTTTGAACTGGCTAGCTCTATCAGAAGTATGCTATCTCGAAAAACTGAAAAAAATTCTATGCTTTGAGGTAGAAATTCACTTCGACAAAAATATTTTTGCGTCCAATCGCGTTTAAAATAAGCCTATCCGATAGATTTTGACCCGTAGATTCCAAATCTTCCATCCCCAACGCTGTATCCCTTACCGTTCTCGAGCCATAGAAAACTTCGTCCGATTGCGTTCGAAATAGGCCTATCGGATAGGCCTCGACGAGTAGATTCCAAATATGGCATTATAAACGCTCTAGCTCTAACCGTTACGGAGATATGGACGATTAAAGTTTGCTTCGTCCTATCGCGTTCATTCATATACCAATCGACGCGTCTTGACGCGCTGATTTCAACGGTATATAATTTGTTTAGATTATTTCAAACGGTTGCCGAGAAAATGCAAAAAACCGCAAAAAATGCTAAAAATCACTAAAATCGCATACCCCATTTTCGCTAATATGGGACTTAGGACGTTCAATCCTACATCAATCGATGCGTTTTGACGAGACGAATTCAACGCCGTAGGATTTTTTTACTTTACTCTAACGGTTACCGAGAAAATCGCCAAAAACCGCGAAAAAATCGTAAAAAATTGCTAAATTTCACCCTAAGAAAGGATTTTTTCCAAGCTACGATATTTTCTCCTACACCATTCGAAAGAACGCCTTTTTCTGATTTAGAATCACCCCCGATTTCGCTTTCTATCGTTAATAGTTTAAGCGCTACGAGCGCTTGAAGTATGCCCTGTTTCGCCCTATATTCACCCCTATATTCGGTCTATTTTAGGCCTTTTGTCCAAACTTCGTAAGGCGTTTTCTCGAAATCTATGCTTTCCACGTTGGAACCGATATATTCTACGTAATTAGCGGCCCGATTATGTATATTCTGACGCAAAATAACCGCGAAATTCGAACATGATTTTTTCGTCGAATATTCGAAAATTGCCTTATATATACCCCTATTTTAGCCCGTTTTGACCCTAACTTCGAATGGCGTTTTCTCGAAATCTATGCGTTCCACGCTGGAACCGATATGTTTTACGTTATTACCGGTCCGAATATGTATATTTTGACGCGAAATAACTTCGAAATTCGAACATGAATTTTTCGTCGAATGACCAATATTACGTTAAAAATCGCGATTTTCGTTAAGGGCCAAATTTCAAATCGCTCTCACCGCTTTATTTATTTTTCGATCTGGATCAAGTAGACCTTCCTAGGGGCAGATTTTGCCTAGGAATCGAATGGAATAAGAACGAACGCGCTATCTCTAATAGTTTTCGCGCTAGAGCGAAATTATGGTAATTTTAGGTAAGCATTATTTTCAAACTTCAAAGTACCATATCTCCGGAACGGTAAGACTTAGGGACCTCCGGTTTGGTTTATTTTAATCACCTCGTCGAGTACTTTAAGCCTGCCGACTTTGAACTGGCTAGCTCTATCAGAAGTATGCTATCTCGAAAAACTGAAAAAATTCTATGCTTTGAGGTAGAAATTCACTTCGACAAAAATATTTTTTGCGTCCAATCGCGTTTAAAATAAGCCTATCCGATAGATTTTGACCCGTAGATTCCAAATCTTCCATCCCCAACGCTGTATCCCTTACCGTTCTCGAGCCATAGAAAACTTCGTCCGATTGCGTTCGAAATAGGCCTATCGGATAGGCCTCGACGAGTAGATTCCAAATATGGCATTATAAACGCTCTAGCTCTAACCGTTACGGAGATATGGACGATTAAAGTTTGCTTCGTCCTATCGCGTTCATTCATATACCAATCGACGCGTCTTGACGCGCTGATTTCAACGGTATATAATTTGTTTAGATTATTTCAAACGGTTGCCGAGAAAATGCAAAAACCGCAAAAAATGCTAAAAATCACTAAAATCGCATACCCCATTTTCGCTAATATGGGACTTAGGACGTTCAATCCTACATCAATCGATGCGTTTTGACGAGACGAATTCAACGCCGTAGGATTTTTTTACTTTACTCTAACGGTTACCGAGAAAATCGCCAAAAACCGCGAAAAAATCGTAAAAATTGCTAAATTTCACCCTAAGAAAGGATTTTTTCCAAGCTACGATATTTTCTCCTACACCATTCGAAAGAACGCCTTTTTCTGATTTAGAATCACCCCCGATTTCGCTTTCTATCGTTAATAGTTTAAGCGCTACGAGCGCTTGAAGTATGCCCTGTTTCGCCCTATATTCACCCCTATATTCGGTCTATTTTAGGCCTTTTGTCCAAACTTCGTAAGGCGTTTTCTCGAAATCTATGCTTTCCACGTTGGAACCGATATATTCTACGTAATTAGCGGCCCGATTATGTATATTCTGACGCAAAATAACCGCGAAATTCGAACATGATTTTTTCGTCGAATATTCGAAAATTGCCTTATATATACCCCTATTTTAGCCCGTTTTGACCCTAACTTCGAATGGCGTTTTCTCGAAATCTATGCGTTCCACGCTGGAACCGATATGTTTTACGTTATTACCGGTCCGAATATGTATATTTTGACGCGAAATAACTTCGAAATTCGAACATGAATTTTTCGTCGAATGACCAATATTACGTTAAAAATCGCGATTTTCGTTAAGGGCCAAATTTCAAATCGCTCTCACCGCTTTATTTATTTTTCGATCTGGATCAAGTAGACCTTCCTAGGGGCAGATTTTGCCTAGGAATCGAATGGAATAAGAACGAACGCGCTATCTCTAATAGTTTTCGCGCTAGAGCGAAATTATGGTAATTTTAGGTAAGCATTATTTTCAAACTTCAAAGTACCATATCTCCGGAACGGTAAGACTTAGGGACCTCCGGTTTGGTTTATTTTAATCACCTCGTCGAGTACTTTAAGCCTGCCGACTTTGAACTGGCTAGCTCTATCAGAAGTATGCTATCTCGAAAAACTGAAAAAATTCTATGCTTTGAGGTAGAAATTCACTTCGACAAAAATATTTTTTGCGTCCAATCGCGTTTAAAATAAGCCTATCCGATAGATTTTGACCCGTAGATTCCAAATCTTCCATCCCCAACGCTGTATCCCTTACCGTTCTCGAGCCATAGAAAACTTCGTCCGATTGCGTTCGAAATAGGCCTATCGGATAGGCCTCGACGAGTAGATTCCAAATATGGCATTATAAACGCTCTAGCTCTAACCGTTACGGAGATATGGACGATTAAAGTTTGCTTCGTCCTATCGCGTTCATTCATATACCAATCGACGCGTCTTGACGCGCTGATTTCAACGGTATATAATTTGTTTAGATTATTTCAAACGGTTGCCGAGAAAATGCAAAAACCGCAAAAAATGCTAAAAATCACTAAAATCGCATACCCCATTTTCGCTAATATGGGACTTAGGACGTTCAATCCTACATCAATCGATGCGTTTTGACGAGACGAATTCAACGCCGTAGGATTTTTTTACTTTACTCTAACGGTTACCGAGAAAATCGCCAAAAACCGCGAAAAAATCGTAAAAATTGCTAAATTTCACCCTAAGAAAGGATTTTCTCCAAGCTACGATATTTTCTCCTACACCATTCGAAAGAACGCCTTTTTCTGATTTAGAATCACCCCCGATTTCGCTTTCTATCGTTAATAGTTTAAGCGCTACGAGCGCTTGAAGTATGCCCTGTTTCGCCCTATATTCACCCCTATATTCGGTCTATTTTAGGCCTTTTGTCCAAACTTCGTAAGGCGTTTTCTCGAAATCTATGCTTTCCACGTTGGAACCGATATATTCTACGTAATTAGCGGCCCGATTATGTATATTCTGACGCAAAATAACCGCGAAATTCGAACATGATTTTTTCGTCGAATATTCGAAAATTGCCTTATATATACCCCTATTTTAGCCCGTTTTGACCCTAACTTCGAATGGCGTTTTCTCGAAATCTATGCGTTCCACGCTGGAACCGATATGTTTTACGTTATTACCGGTCCGAATATGTATATTTTGACGCGAAATAACTTCGAAATTCGAACATGAATTTTTCGTCGAATGACCAATATTACGTTAAAAATTGCGATTTTCGTTAAGGGCCAAATTTCAAATCGCTCTCACCGCTTTATTTATTTTTCGATCTGGATCAAGTAGACCTTCCTAGGGGCAGATTTTGCCTAGGAATCGAATGGAATAAGAACGAACGCGCTATCTCTAATAGTTTTCGCGCTAGAGCGAAATTATGGTAATTTTAGGTAAGCATTATTTTCAAACTTCAAAGTACCATATCTCCGGAACGGTAAGACTTAGGGACCTCCGGTTTGGTTTATTTTAATCACCTCGTCGAGTACTTTAAGCCTGCCGACTTTGAACTGGCTAGCTCTATCAGAAGTATGCTATCTCGAAAAACTGAAAAAATTCTATGCTTTGAGGTAGAAATTCACTTCGACAAAAATATTTTTTGCGTCCAATCGCGTTTAAAATAAGCCTATCCGATAGATTTTGACCCGTAGATTCCAAATCTTCCATCCCCAACGCTGTATCCCTTACCGTTCTCGAGCCATAGAAAACTTCGTCCGATTGCGTTCGAAATAGGCCTATCGGATAGGCCTCGACGAGTAGATTCCAAATATGGCATTATAAACGCTCTAGCTCTAACCGTTACGGAGATATGGACGATTAAAGTTTGCTTCGTCCTATCGCGTTCATTCATATACCAATCGACGCGTCTTGACGCGCTGATTTCAACGGTATATAATTTGTTTAGATTATTTCAAACGGTTGCCGAGAAAATGCAAAAACCGCAAAAAATGCTAAAAATCACTAAAATCGCATACCCCATTTTCGCTAATATGGGACTTAGGACGTTCAATCCTACATCAATCGATGCGTTTTGACGAGACGAATTCAACGCCGTAGGATTTTTTTACTTTACTCTAACGGTTACCGAGAAAATCGCCAAAAACCGCGAAAAAATCGTAAAAATTGCTAAATTTCACCCTAAGAAAGGATTTTCTCCAAGCTACGATATTTTCTCCTACACCATTCGAAAGAACGCCTTTTTCTGATTTAGAATCACCCCCGATTTCGCTTTCTATCGTTAATAGTTTAAGCGCTACGAGCGCTTGAAGTATGCCCTGTTTCGCCCTATATTCACCCCTATATTCGGTCTATTTTAGGCCTTTTGTCCAAACTTCGTAAGGCGTTTTCTCGAAATCTATGCTTTCCACGTTGGAACCGATATATTCTACGTAATTAGCGGCCCGATTATGTATATTCTGACGCAAAATAACCGCGAAATTCGAACATGATTTTTTCGTCGAATATTCGAAAATTGCCTTATATATACCCCTATTTTAGCCCGTTTTGACCCTAACTTCGAATGGCGTTTTCTCGAAATCTATGCGTTCCACGCTGGAACCGATATGTTTTACGTTATTACCGGTCCGAATATGTATATTTTGACGCGAAATAACTTCGAAATTCGAACATGAATTTTTCGTCGAATGACCAATATTACGTTAAAAATTGCGATTTTCGTTAAGGGCCAAATTTCAAATCGCTCTCACCGCTTTATTTATTTTTCGATCTGGATCAAGTAGACCTTCCTAGGGGCAGATTTTGCCTAGGAATCGAATGGAATAAGAACGAACGCGCTATCTCTAATAGTTTTCGCGCTAGAGCGAAATTATGGTAATTTTAGGTAAGCATTATTTTCAAACTTCAAAGTACCATATCTCCGGAACGGTAAGACTTAGGGACCTCCGGTTTGGTTTATTTTAATCACCTCGTCGAGTACTTTAAGCCTGCCGACTTTGAACTGGCTAGCTCTATCAGAAGTATGCTATCTCGAAAAACTGAAAAAATTCTATGCTTTGAGGTAGAAATTCACTTCGACAAAAATATTTTTTGCGTCCAATCGCGTTTAAAATAAGCCTATCCGATAGATTTTGACCCGTAGATTCCAAATCTTCCATCCCCAACGCTGTATCCCTTACCGTTCTCGAGCCATAGAAAACTTCGTCCGATTGCGTTCGAAATAGGCCTATCGGATAGGCCTCGACGAGTAGATTCCAAATATGGCATTATAAACGCTCTAGCTCTAACCGTTACGGAGATATGGACGATTAAAGTTTGCTTCGTCCTATCGCGTTCATTCATATACCAATCGACGCGTCTTGACGCGCTGATTTCAACGGTATATAATTTGTTTAGATTATTTCAAACGGTTGCCGAGAAAATGCAAAAACCGCAAAAATGCTAAAAATCACTAAAATCGCATACCCCATTTTCGCTAATATGGGACTTAGGACGTTCAATCCTACATCAATCGATGCGTTTTGACGAGACGAATTCAACGCCGTAGGATTTTTTTACTTTACTCTAACGGTTACCGAGAAAATCGCCAAAAACCGCGAAAAAATCGTAAAAAATTGCTAAATTTCACCCTAAGAAAGGATTTTCTCCAAGCTACGATATTTTCTCCTACACCATTCGAAAGAACGCCTTTTTCTGATTTAGAATCACCCCCGATTTCGCTTTCTATCGTTAATAGTTTAAGCGCTACGAGCGCTTGAAGTATGCCCTGTTTCGCCCTATATTCACCCCTATATTCGGTCTATTTTAGGCCTTTTGTCCAAACTTCGTAAGGCGTTTTCTCGAAATCTATGCTTTCCACGTTGGAACCGATATATTCTACGTAATTAGCGGCCCGATTATGTATATTCTGACGCAAAATAACCGCGAAATTCGAACATGATTTTTTCGTCGAATATTCGAAAATTGCCTTATATATACCCCTATTTTAGCCCGTTTTGACCCTAACTTCGAATGGCGTTTTCTCGAAATCTATGCGTTCCACGCTGGAACCGATATGTTTTACGTTATTACCGGTCCGAATATGTATATTTTGACGCGAAATAACTTCGAAATTCGAACATGAATTTTTCGTCGAATGACCAATATTACGTTAAAAATTGCGATTTTCGTTAAGGGCCAAATTTCAAATCGCTCTCACCGCTTTATTTATTTTTCGATCTGGATCAAGTAGACCTTCCTAGGGGCAGATTTTGCCTAGGAATCGAATGGAATAAGAACGAACGCGCTATCTCTAATAGTTTTCGCGCTAGAGCGAAATTATGGTAATTTTAGGTAAGCATTATTTTCAAACTTCAAAGTACCATATCTCCGGAACGGTAAGACTTAGGGACCTCCGGTTTGGTTTATTTTAATCACCTCGTCGAGTACTTTAAGCCTGCCGACTTTGAACTGGCTAGCTCTATCAGAAGTATGCTATCTCGAAAAACTGAAAAAAATTCTATGCTTTGAGGTAGAAATTCACTTCGACAAAAATATTTTTTGCGTCCAATCGCGTTTAAAATAAGCCTATCCGATAGATTTTGACCCGTAGATTCCAAATCTTCCATCCCCAACGCTGTATCCCTTACCGTTCTCGAGCCATAGAAAACTTCGTCCGATTGCGTTCGAAATAGGCCTATCGGATAGGCCTCGACGAGTAGATTCCAAATATGGCATTATAAACGCTCTAGCTCTAACCGTTACGGAGATATGGACGATTAAAGTTTGCTTCGTCCTATCGCGTTCATTCATATACCAATCGACGCGTCTTGACGCGCTGATTTCAACGGTATATAATTTGTTTAGATTATTTCAAACGGTTGCCGAGAAAATGCAAAAACCGCAAAAAATGCTAAAAATCACTAAAATCGCATACCCCATTTTCGCTAATATGGGACTTAGGACGTTCAATCCTACATCAATCGATGCGTTTTGACGAGACGAATTCAACGCCGTAGGATTTTTTTACTTTACTCTAACGGTTACCGAGAAAATCGCCAAAAACCGCGAAAAAATCGTAAAAAATTGCTAAATTTCACCCTAAGAAAGGATTTTCTCCAAGCTACGATATTTTCTCCTACACCATTCGAAAGAACGCCTTTTTCTGATTTAGAATCACCCCCGATTTCGCTTTCTATCGTTAATAGTTTAAGCGCTACGAGCGCTTGAAGTATGCCCTGTTTCGCCCTATATTCACCCCTATATTCGGTCTATTTTAGGCCTTTTGTCCAAACTTCGTAAGGCTTTTTCTCGAAATCTATGCTTTCCACGTTGGAACCGATATATTCTACGTAATTAGCGGCCCGATTATGTATATTCTGACGCAAAATAACCGCGAAATTCGAACATGATTTTTTCGTCGAATATTCGAAAATTGCCTTATATATACCCCTATTTTAGCCCGTTTTGACCCTAACTTCGAATGGCGTTTTCTCGAAATCTATGCGTTCCACGCTGGAACCGATATGTTTTACGTTATTACCGGTCCGAATATGTATATTTTGACGCGAAATAACTTCGAAATTCGAACATGAATTTTTCGTCGAATGACCAATATTACGTTAAAAATTGCGATTTTCGTTAAGGGCCAAATTTCAAATCGCTCTCACCGCTTTATTTATTTTTCGATCTGGATCAAGTAGACCTTCCTAGGGGCAGATTTTGCCTAGGAATCGAATGGAATAAGAACGAACGCGCTATCTCTAATAGTTTTCGCGCTAGAGCGAAATTATGGTAATTTTAGGTAAGCATTATTTTCAAACTTCAAAGTACCATATCTCCGGAACGGTAAGACTTAGGGACCTCCGGTTTGGTTTATTTTAATCACCTCGTCGAGTACTTTAAGCCTGCCGACTTTGAACTGGCTAGCTCTATCAGAAGTATGCTATCTCGAAAAACTGAAAAAATTCTATGCTTTGAGGTAGAAATTCACTTCGACAAAAATATTTTTGCGTCCAATCGCGTTTAAAATAAGCCTATCCGATAGATTTTGACCCGTAGATTCCAAATCTTCCATCCCCAACGCTGTATCCCTTACCGTTCTCGAGCCATAGAAAACTTCGTCCGATTGCGTTCGAAATAGGCCTATCGGATAGGCCTCGACGAGTAGATTCCAAATATGGCATTATAAACGCTCTAGCTCTAACCGTTACGGAGATATGGACGATTAAAGTTTGCTTCGTCCTATCGCGTTCATTCATATACCAATCGACGCGTCTTGACGCGCTGATTTCAACGGTATATAATTTGTTTAGATTATTTCAAACGGTTGCCGAGAAAATGCAAAAAACCGCAAAAAATGCTAAAAATCACTAAAATCGCATACCCCATTTTCGCTAATATGGGACTTAGGACGTTCAATCCTACATCAATCGATGCGTTTTGACGAGACGAATTCAACGCCGTAGGATTTTTTTACTTTACTCTAACGGTTACCGAGAAAATCGCCAAAAACCGCGAAAAAATCGTAAAAAATTGCTAAATTTCACCCTAAGAAAGGATTTTCTCCAAGCTACGATATTTTCTCCTACACCATTCGAAAGAACGCCTTTTTCTGATTTAGAATCACCCCCGATTTCGCTTTCTATCGTTAATAGTTTAAGCGCTACGAGCGCTTGAAGTATGCCCTGTTTCGCCCTATATTCACCCCTATATTCGGTCTATTTTAGGCCTTTTGTCCAAACTTCGTAAGGCGTTTTCTCGAAATCTATGCTTTCCACGTTGGAACCGATATATTCTACGTAATTAGCGGCCCGATTATGTATATTCTGACGCAAAATAACCGCGAAATTCGAACATGATTTTTTCGTCGAATATTCGAAAATTGCCTTATATATACCCCTATTTTAGCCCGTTTTGACCCTAACTTCGAATGGCGTTTTCTCGAAATCTATGCGTTCCACGCTGGAACCGATATGTTTTACGTTATTACCGGTCCGAATATGTATATTTTGACGCGAAATAACTTCGAAATTCGAACATGAATTTTTCGTCGAATGACCAATATTACGTTAAAAATTGCGATTTTCGTTAAGGGCCAAATTTCAAATCGCTCTCACCGCTTTATTTATTTTTCGATCTGGATCAAGTAGACCTTCCTAGGGGCAGATTTTGCCTAGGAATCGAATGGAATAAGAACGAACGCGCTATCTCTAATAGTTTTCGCGCTAGAGCGAAATTATGGTAATTTTAGGTAAGCATTATTTTCAAACTTCAAAGTACCATATCTCCGGAACGGTAAGACTTAGGGACCTCCGGTTTGGTTTATTTTAATCACCTCGTCGAGTACTTTAAGCCTGCCGACTTTGAACTGGCTAGCTCTATCAGAAGTATGCTATCTCGAAAAACTGAAAAAAATTCTATGCTTTGAGGTAGAAATTCACTTCGACAAAAATATTTTTGCGTCCAATCGCGTTTAAAATAAGCCTATCCGATAGATTTTGACCCGTAGATTCCAAATCTTCCATCCCCAACGCTGTATCCCTTACCGTTCTCGAGCCATAGAAAACTTCGTCCGATTGCGTTCGAAATAGGCCTATCGGATAGGCCTCGACGAGTAGATTCCAAATATGGCATTATAAACGCTCTAGCTCTAACCGTTACGGAGATATGGACGATTAAAGTTTGCTTCGTCCTATCGCGTTCATTCATATACCAATCGACGCGTCTTGACGCGCTGATTTCAACGGTATATAATTTGTTTAGATTATTTCAAACGGTTGCCGAGAAAATGCAAAAAACCGCAAAAAATGCTAAAAATCACTAAAATCGCATACCCCATTTTCGCTAATATGGGACTTAGGACGTTCAATCCTACATCAATCGATGCGTTTTGACGAGACGAATTCAACGCCGTAGGATTTTTTACTTTACTCTAACGGTTACCGAGAAAATCGCCAAAAACCGCGAAAAAATCGTAAAAAATTGCTAAATTTCACCCTAAGAAAGGATTTTCTCCAAGCTACGATATTTTCTCCTACACCATTCGAAAGAACGCCTTTTTCTGATTTAGAATCACCCCCGATTTCGCTTTCTATCGTTAATAGTTTAAGCGCTACGAGCGCTTGAAGTATGCCCTGTTTCGCCCTATATTCACCCCTATATTCGGTCTATTTTAGGCCTTTTGTCCAAACTTCGTAAGGCGTTTTCTCGAAATCTATGCTTTCCACGTTGGAACCGATATATTCTACGTAATTAGCGGCCCGATTATGTATATTCTGACGCAAAATAACCGCGAAATTCGAACATGATTTTTTCGTCGAATATTCGAAAATTGCCTTATATATACCCCTATTTTAGCCCGTTTTGACCCTAACTTCGAATGGCGTTTTCTCGAAATCTATGCGTTCCACGCTGGAACCGATATGTTTTACGTTATTACCGGTCCGAATATGTATATTTTGACGCGAAATAACTTCGAAATTCGAACATGAATTTTTCGTCGAATGACCAATATTACGTTAAAAATTGCGATTTTCGTTAAGGGCCAAATTTCAAATCGCTCTCACCGCTTTATTTATTTTTCGATCTGGATCAAGTAGACCTTCCTAGGGGCAGATTTTGCCTAGGAATCGAATGGAATAAGAACGAACGCGCTATCTCTAATAGTTTTCGCGCTAGAGCGAAATTATGGTAATTTTAGGTAAGCATTATTTTCAAACTTCAAAGTACCATATCTCCGGAACGGTAAGACTTAGGGACCTCCGGTTTGGTTTATTTTAATCACCTCGTCGAGTACTTTAAGCCTGCCGACTTTGAACTGGCTAGCTCTATCAGAAGTATGCTATCTCGAAAAACTGAAAAAAATTCTATGCTTTGAGGTAGAAATTCACTTCGACAAAAATATTTTTGCGTCCAATCGCGTTTAAAATAAGCCTATCCGATAGATTTTGACCCGTAGATTCCAAATCTTCCATCCCCAACGCTGTATCCCTTACCGTTCTCGAGCCATAGAAAACTTCGTCCGATTGCGTTCGAAATAGGCCTATCGGATAGGCCTCGACGAGTAGATTCCAAATATGGCATTATAAACGCTCTAGCTCTAACCGTTACGGAGATATGGACGATTAAAGTTTGCTTCGTCCTATCGCGTTCATTCATATACCAATCGACGCGTCTTGACGCGCTGATTTCAACGGTATATAATTTGTTTAGATTATTTCAAACGGTTGCCGAGAAAATGCAAAAAACCGCAAAAAAATGCTAAAAATCACTAAAATCGCATACCCCATTTTCGCTAATATGGGACTTAGGACGTTCAATCCTACATCAATCGATGCGTTTTGACGAGACGAATTCAACGCCGTAGGATTTTTTTACTTTACTCTAACGGTTACCGAGAAAATCGCCAAAAACCGCGAAAAAATCGTAAAAAATTGCTAAATTTCACCCTAAGAAAGGATTTTTTCCAAGCTACGATATTTTCTCCTACACCATTCGAAAGAACGCCTTTTTCTGATTTAGAATCACCCCCGATTTCGCTTTCTATCGTTAATAGTTTAAGCGCTACGAGCGCTTGAAGTATGCCCTGTTTCGCCCTATATTCACCCCTATATTCGGTCTATTTTAGGCCTTTTGTCCAAACTTCGTAAGGCGTTTTCTCGAAATCTATGCTTTCCACGTTGGAACCGATATATTCTACGTAATTAGCGGCCCGATTATGTATATTCTGACGCAAAATAACCGCGAAATTCGAACATGATTTTTCGTCGAATATTCGAAAATTGCCTTATATATACCCCTATTTTAGCCCGTTTTGACCCTAACTTCGAATGGCGTTTTCTCGAAATCTATGCGTTCCACGCTGGAACCGATATGTTTTACGTTATTACCGGTCCGAATATGTATATTTTGACGCGAAATAACTTCGAAATTCGAACATGAATTTTTCGTCGAATGACCAATATTACGTTAAAAATTGCGATTTTCGTTAAGGGCCAAATTTCAAATCGCTCTCACCGCTTTATTTATTTTTCGATCTGGATCAAGTAGACCTTCCTAGGGGCAGATTTTGCCTAGGAATCGAATGGAATAAGAACGAACGCGCTATCTCTAATAGTTTTCGCGCTAGAGCGAAATTATGGTAATTTTAGGTAAGCATTATTTTCAAACTTCAAAGTACCATATCTCCGGAACGGTAAGACTTAGGGACCTCCGGTTTGGTTTATTTTAATCACCTCGTCGAGTACTTTAAGCCTGCCGACTTTGAACTGGCTAGCTCTATCAGAAGTATGCTATCTCGAAAAACTGAAAAAAATTCTATGCTTTGAGGTAGAAATTCACTTCGACAAAAATATTTTTGCGTCCAATCGCGTTTAAAATAAGCCTATCCGATAGATTTTGACCCGTAGATTCCAAATCTTCCATCCCCAACGCTGTATCCCTTACCGTTCTCGAGCCATAGAAAACTTCGTCCGATTGCGTTCGAAATAGGCCTATCGGATAGGCCTCGACGAGTAGATTCCAAATATGGCATTATAAACGCTCTAGCTCTAACCGTTACGGAGATATGGACGATTAAAGTTTGCTTCGTCCTATCGCGTTCATTCATATACCAATCGACGCGTCTTGACGCGCTGATTTCAACGGTATATAATTTGTTTAGATTATTTCAAACGGTTGCCGAGAAAATGCAAAAAACCGCAAAAAAATGCTAAAAATCACTAAAATCGCATACCCCATTTTCGCTAATATGGGACTTAGGACGTTCAATCCTACATCAATCGATGCGTTTTGACGAGACGAATTCAACGCCGTAGGATTTTTTTACTTTACTCTAACGGTTACCGAGAAAATCGCCAAAAACCGCGAAAAAATCGTAAAAAATTGCTAAATTTCACCCTAAGAAAGGATTTTTTCAAGCTACGATATTTTCTCCTACACCATTCGAAAGAACGCCTTTTTCTGATTTAGAATCACCCCCGATTTCGCTTTCTATCGTTAATAGTTTAAGCGCTACGAGCGCTTGAAGTATGCCCTGTTTCGCCCTATATTCACCCCTATATTCGGTCTATTTTAGGCCTTTTGTCCAAACTTCGTAAGGCGTTTTCTCGAAATCTATGCTTTCCACGTTGGAACCGATATATTCTACGTAATTAGCGGCCCGATTATGTATATTCTGACGCAAAATAACCGCGAAATTCGAACATGATTTTTCGTCGAATATTCGAAAATTGCCTTATATATACCCCTATTTTAGCCCGTTTTGACCCTAACTTCGAATGGCGTTTTCTCGAAATCTATGCGTTCCACGCTGGAACCGATATGTTTTACGTTATTACCGGTCCGAATATGTATATTTTGACGCGAAATAACTTCGAAATTCGAACATGAATTTTTCGTCGAATGACCAATATTACGTTAAAAATTGCGATTTTCGTTAAGGGCCAAATTTCAAATCGCTCTCACCGCTTTATTTATTTTTCGATCTGGATCAAGTAGACCTTCCTAGGGGCAGATTTTGCCTAGGAATCGAATGGAATAAGAACGAACGCGCTATCTCTAATAGTTTTCGCGCTAGAGCGAAATTATGGTAATTTTAGGTAAGCATTATTTTCAAACTTCAAAGTACCATATCTCCGGAACGGTAAGACTTAGGGACCTCCGGTTTGGTTTATTTTAATCACCTCGTCGAGTACTTTAAGCCTGCCGACTTTGAACTGGCTAGCTCTATCAGAAGTATGCTATCTCGAAAAACTGAAAAAAATTCTATGCTTTGAGGTAGAAATTCACTTCGACAAAAATATTTTTGCGTCCAATCGCGTTTAAAATAAGCCTATCCGATAGATTTTGACCCGTAGATTCCAAATCTTCCATCCCCAACGCTGTATCCCTTACCGTTCTCGAGCCATAGAAAACTTCGTCCGATTGCGTTCGAAATAGGCCTATCGGATAGGCCTCGACGAGTAGATTCCAAATATGGCATTATAAACGCTCTAGCTCTAACCGTTACGGAGATATGGACGATTAAAGTTTGCTTCGTCCTATCGCGTTCATTCATATACCAATCGACGCGTCTTGACGCGCTGATTTCAACGGTATATAATTTGTTTAGATTATTTCAAACGGTTGCCGAGAAAATGCAAAAAACCGCAAAAAATGCTAAAAATCACTAAAATCGCATACCCCATTTTCGCTAATATGGGACTTAGGACGTTCAATCCTACATCAATCGATGCGTTTTGACGAGACGAATTCAACGCCGTAGGATTTTTTACTTTACTCTAACGGTTACCGAGAAAATCGCCAAAAACCGCGAAAAAATCGTAAAAAATTGCTAAATTTCACCCTAAGAAAGGATTTTCTCCAAGCTACGATATTTTCTCCTACACCATTCGAAAGAACGCCTTTTTCTGATTTAGAATCACCCCCGATTTCGCTTTCTATCGTTAATAGTTTAAGCGCTACGAGCGCTTGAAGTATGCCCTGTTTCGCCCTATATTCACCCCTATATTCGGTCTATTTTAGGCCTTTTGTCCAAACTTCGTAAGGCTTTTTCTCGAAATCTATGCTTTCCACGTTGGAACCGATATATTCTACGTAATTAGCGGCCCGATTATGTATATTCTGACGCAAAATAACCGCGAAATTCGAACATGATTTTTCGTCGAATATTCGAAAATTGCCTTATATATACCCCTATTTTAGCCCGTTTTGACCCTAACTTCGAATGGCGTTTTCTCGAAATCTATGCGTTCCACGCTGGAACCGATATGTTTTACGTTATTACCGGTCCGAATATGTATATTTTGACGCGAAATAACTTCGAAATTCGAACATGAATTTTTCGTCGAATGACCAATATTACGTTAAAAATTGCGATTTTCGTTAAGGGCCAAATTTCAAATCGCTCTCACCGCTTTATTTATTTTTCGATCTGGATCAAGTAGACCTTCCTAGGGGCAGATTTTGCCTAGGAATCGAATGGAATAAGAACGAACGCGCTATCTCTAATAGTTTTCGCGCTAGAGCGAAATTATGGTAATTTTAGGTAAGCATTATTTTCAAACTTCAAAGTACCATATCTCCGGAACGGTAAGACTTAGGGACCTCCGGTTTGGTTTATTTTAATCACCTCGTCGAGTACTTTAAGCCTGCCGACTTTGAACTGGCTAGCTCTATCAGAAGTATGCTATCTCGAAAAACTGAAAAAATTCTATGCTTTGAGGTAGAAATTCACTTCGACAAAAATATTTTTGCGTCCAATCGCGTTTAAAATAAGCCTATCCGATAGATTTTGACCCGTAGATTCCAAATCTTCCATCCCCAACGCTGTATCCCTTACCGTTCTCGAGCCATAGAAAACTTC
Source organism: Chrysina gloriosa (assembly GCA_038088585.1). Classification (NCBI taxonomy): domain Eukaryota; kingdom Metazoa; phylum Arthropoda; class Insecta; order Coleoptera; family Scarabaeidae; genus Chrysina; species Chrysina gloriosa. The sequence goes on along the minus strand of CM076093.1, from coordinate 17,738,459 downwards.
GTCCGATTGCGTTCGAAATAGGCCTATCGGATAGGCCTCGACGAGTAGATTCCAAATATGGCATTATAAACGCTCTAGCTCTAACCGTTACGGAGATATGGACGATTAAAGTTTGCTTCGTCCTATCGCGTTCATTCATATACCAATCGACGCGTCTTGACGCGCTGATTTCAACGGTATATAATTTGTTTAGATTATTTCAAACGGTTGCCGAGAAAATGCAAAAAACCGCAAAAAAATGCTAAAAATCACTAAAATCGCATACCCCATTTTCGCTAATATGGGACTTAGGACGTTCAATCCTACATCAATCGATGCGTTTTGACGAGACGAATTCAACGCCGTAGGATTTTTACTTTACTCTAACGGTTACCGAGAAAATCGCCAAAAACCGCGAAAAAATCGTAAAAAATTGCTAAATTTCACCCTAAGAAAGGATTTTCTCCAAGCTACGATATTTTCTCCTACACCATTCGAAAGAACGCCTTTTTCTGATTTAGAATCACCCCCGATTTCGCTTTCTATCGTTAATAGTTTAAGCGCTACGAGCGCTTGAAGTATGCCCTGTTTCGCCCTATATTCACCCCTATATTCGGTCTATTTTAGGCCTTTTGTCCAAACTTCGTAAGGCTTTTTCTCGAAATCTATGCTTTCCACGTTGGAACCGATATATTCTACGTAATTAGCGGCCCGATTATGTATATTCTGACGCAAAATAACCGCGAAATTCGAACATGATTTTTTCGTCGAATATTCGAAAATTGCCTTATATATACCCCTATTTTAGCCCGTTTTGACCCTAACTTCGAATGGCGTTTTCTCGAAATCTATGCGTTCCACGCTGGAACCGATATGTTTTACGTTATTACCGGTCCGAATATGTATATTTTGACGCGAAATAACTTCGAAATTCGAACATGAATTTTTCGTCGAATGACCAATATTACGTTAAAAATTGCGATTTTCGTTAAGGGCCAAATTTCAAATCGCTCTCACCGCTTTATTTATTTTTCGATCTGGATCAAGTAGACCTTCCTAGGGGCAGATTTTGCCTAGGAATCGAATGGAATAAGAACGAACGCGCTATCTCTAATAGTTTTCGCGCTAGAGCGAAATTATGGTAATTTTAGGTAAGCATTATTTTCAAACTTCAAAGTACCATATCTCCGGAACGGTAAGACTTAGGGACCTCCGGTTTGGTTTATTTTAATCACCTCGTCGAGTACTTTAAGCCTGCCGACTTTGAACTGGCTAGCTCTATCAGAAGTATGCTATCTCGAAAAACTGAAAAAAATTCTATGCTTTGAGGTAGAAATTCACTTCGACAAAAATATTTTTGCGTCCAATCGCGTTTAAAATAAGCCTATCCGATAGATTTTGACCCGTAGATTCCAAATCTTCCATCCCCAACGCTGTATCCCTTACCGTTCTCGAGCCATAGAAAACTTCGTCCGATTGCGTTCGAAATAGGCCTATCGGATAGGCCTCGACGAGTAGATTCCAAATATGGCATTATAAACGCTCTAGCTCTAACCGTTACGGAGATATGGACGATTAAAGTTTGCTTCGTCCTATCGCGTTCATTCATATACCAATCGACGCGTCTTGACGCGCTGATTTCAACGGTATATAATTTGTTTAGATTATTTCAAACGGTTGCCGAGAAAATGCAAAAAACCGCAAAAAATGCTAAAAATCACTAAAATCGCATACCCCATTTTCGCTAATATGGGACTTAGGACGTTCAATCCTACATCAATCGATGCGTTTTGACGAGACGAATTCAACGCCGTAGGATTTTTTTACTTTACTCTAACGGTTACCGAGAAAATCGCCAAAAACCGCGAAAAAATCGTAAAAAATTGCTAAATTTCACCCTAAGAAAGGATTTTCTCCAAGCTACGATATTTTCTCCTACACCATTCGAAAGAACGCCTTTTTCTGATTTAGAATCACCCCCGATTTCGCTTTCTATCGTTAATAGTTTAAGCGCTACGAGCGCTTGAAGTATGCCCTGTTTCGCCCTATATTCACCCCTATATTCGGTCTATTTTAGGCCTTTTGTCCAAACTTCGTAAGGCTTTTTCTCGAAATCTATGCTTTCCACGTTGGAACCGATATATTCTACGTAATTAGCGGCCCGATTATGTATATTCTGACGCAAAATAACCGCGAAATTCGAACATGATTTTTTCGTCGAATATTCGAAAATTGCCTTATATATACCCCTATTTTAGCCCGTTTTGACCCTAACTTCGAATGGCGTTTTCTCGAAATCTATGCGTTCCACGCTGGAACCGATATGTTTTACGTTATTACCGGTCCGAATATGTATATTTTGACGCGAAATAACTTCGAAATTCGAACATGAATTTTTCGTCGAATGACCAATATTACGTTAAAAATCGCGATTTTCGTTAAGGGCCAAATTTCAAATCGCTCTCACCGCTTTATTTATTTTTCGATCTGGATCAAGTAGACCTTCCTAGGGGCAGATTTTGCCTAGGAATCGAATGGAATAAGAACGAACGCGCTATCTCTAATAGTTTTCGCGCTAGAGCGAAATTATGGTAATTTTAGGTAAGCATTATTTTCAAACTTCAAAGTACCATATCTCCGGAACGGTAAGACTTAGGGACCTCCGGTTTGGTTTATTTTAATCACCTCGTCGAGTACTTTAAGCCTGCCGACTTTGAACTGGCTAGCTCTATCAGAAGTATGCTATCTCGAAAAACTGAAAAAAATTCTATGCTTTGAGGTAGAAATTCACTTCGACAAAAATATTTTTGCGTCCAATCGCGTTTAAAATAAGCCTATCCGATAGATTTTGACCCGTAGATTCCAAATCTTCCATCCCCAACGCTGTATCCCTTACCGTTCTCGAGCCATAGAAAACTTCGTCCGATTGCGTTCGAAATAGGCCTATCGGATAGGCCTCGACGAGTAGATTCCAAATATGGCATTATAAACGCTCTAGCTCTAACCGTTACGGAGATATGGACGATTAAAGTTTGCTTCGTCCTATCGCGTTCATTCATATACCAATCGACGCGTCTGGACGCGCTGATTTCAACGGTATATAATTTGTTTAGATTATTTCAAACGGTTGCCGAGAAAATGCAAAAAACCGCAAAAAATGCTAAAAATCACTAAAATCGCATACCCCATTTTCGCTAATATGGGACTTAGGACGTTCAATCCTACATCAATCGATGCGTTTTGACGAGACGAATTCAACGCCGTAGGATTTTTTTACTTTACTCTAACGGTTACCGAGAAAATCGCCAAAAACCGCGAAAAAATCGTAAAAAATTGCTAAATTTCACCCTAAGAAAGGATTTTTTCCAAGCTACGATATTTTCTCCTACACCATTCGAAAGAACGCCTTTTTCTGATTTAGAATCACCCCCGATTTCGCTTTCTATCGTTAATAGTTTAAGCGCTACGAGCGCTTGAAGTATGCCCTGTTTCGCCCTATATTCACCCCTATATTCGGTCTATTTTAGGCCTTTTGTCCAAACTTCGTAAGGCTTTTTCTCGAAATCTATGCTTTCCACGTTGGAACCGATATATTCTACGTAATTAGCGGCCCGATTATGTATATTCTGACGCAAAATAACCGCGAAATTCGAACATGATTTTTCGTCGAATATTCGAAAATTGCCTTATATATACCCCTATTTTAGCCCGTTTTGACCCTAACTTCGAATGGCGTTTTCTCGAAATCTATGTGTTCCACGCTGGAACCGATATGTTTTACGTTATTACCGGTCCGAATATGTATATTTTGACGCGAAATAACGTCGAAATTCGAACATGAATTTTTCGTCGAATGACCAATATTACCTTAAAAATCGCGATTTTCGTTAAGGGCCAAATTTCAAATCGCTCTCACCGCTTTATTTATTTTTCGATCTGGATCAAGTAGACCTTCCTAGGGGCAGATTTTGCCTAGGAATCGAATGGAATAAGAACGAACGCGCTATCTCTAATAGTTTTCGCGCTAGAGCGAAATTATGGTAATTTTAGGTAAGCATTTTTTCAAACTTCAAAGTACCATATCTCCGGAACGGTAAGACTTAGGGACCTCCGGTTTGGTTTATTTTAATCACCTCGTCGAGTACTTTAAGCCTGCCGACTTTGAACTGGCTAGCTCTATCAGAAGTATGCTATCTCGAAAAACTGAAAAAAATTCTATGCTTTGAGGTAGAAATTCACTTCGACAAAAATATTTTTTGCGTCCAATCGCGTTTAAAATAAGCCTATCCGATAGATTTTGACCCGTAGATTCCAAATCTTCCATCCCCAACGCTGTATTCCTTACCGTTCTCGAGCCATAGAAAACTTCGTCCGATTGCGTTCGAAATAGGCCTATCGGATAGGCCTCGACGAGTAGATTCCAAATATGGCATTATAAACGCTCTAGCTCTAACCGTTACGGAGATATGGACGATTAAAGTCTGCTTCGTCCTATCGCGTTCATTCATATACCAATCGACGCGTCTTGACGCGCTGATTTCAACGGTATATAATTTGTTTAGATTATTTCAAACGGTTGCCGAGAAAATGCAAAAAAGCCGCAAAAAATGCTAAAAATCACTAAAATCGCATACCCCATTTTCGCTAATATGGGACTTAGGACGTTCAATCCTACATCAATCGATGCGTTTTGACGAGACGAATTCAACGCCGTAGGATTTTTTTACTTTACTCTAACGGTTACCGAGAAAATCGCCAAAAACCGCGAAAAAATCGTAAAAAATTGCTAAATTTCACCCTAAGAAAGGATTTTTTCCAAGCTACGATATTTTCTCCTACACCATTCGAAAGAACGCCTTTTTCTGATTTAGAATCACCCCCGATTTCGCTTTCTATCGTTAATAGTTTAAGCGCTACGAGCGCTTGAAGTATGCCCTGTTTCGCCCTATATTCACCCCAATATTCGGTCTATTTTAGGCCTTTTGTCCAAACTTCGTAAGGCTTTTTCTCGAAATCTATGCTTTCCACGTTGGAACCGATATATTCTACGTAATTAGCGGCCCGATTATGTATATTCTGACGCAAAATAACCGCGAAATTCGAACATGATTTTTTCGTCGAATATTCGAAAATTGCCTTATATATACCCCTATTTTAGCCCGTTTTGACCCTAACTTCGAATGGCGTTTTCTCGAAATCTATGCGTTCCACGCTGGAACCGATATGTTTTACGTTATTACCGGTCCGAATATGTATATTTTGACGCGAAATAACTTCGAAATTCGAACATGAATTTTTCGTCGAATGACTAATATTACGTTAAAAATCGCGATTTTCGTTAAGGGCCAAATTTCAAATCGCTCTCACCGCTTTATTTATTTTTCGATCTGGATCAAGTAGACCTTCCTAGGGGCAGATTTTGCCTAGGAATCGAATGGAATAAGAACGAACGCGCTATCTCTAATAGTTTTCGCGCTAGAGCGAAATTATGGTAATTTTAGGTAAGCATTTTTTCAAACTTCAAAGTACCATATCTCCGGAACGGTAAGACTTAGGGACCTCCGGTTTGGTTTATTTTAATCACCTCGTCGAGTACTTTAAGCCTGCCGACTTTGAACTGGCTAGCTCTATCAGAAGTATGCTATCTCGAAAAACTGAAAAAAATTCTATGCTTTGAGGTAGAAATTCACTTCGACAAAAATATTTTTGCGTCCAATCGCGTTTAAAATAAGCCTATCCGATAGATTTTGACCCGTAGATTCCAAATCTTCCATCCCCAACGCTGTATCCCTTACCGTTCTCGAGCCATAGAAAACTTCGTCCGATTGCGCTCGAAATAGGCCTATCGGATAGGCCTCGACGAGTAGATTCCAAATATGGCATTATAAACGCTCTAGCTCTAACCGTTACGGAGATATGGACGATTAAAGTCTGCTTCGTCCTATCGCGTTCATTCATATACCAATCGACGCGTCTTGACGCGCTGATTTCAACGGTATATAATTTGTTTAGATTATTTCAAACGGTTGCCGAGAAAATGCAAAAAACCGCAAAAAATGCTAAAAATCACTAAAATCGCATACCCCATTTTCGCTAATATGGGACTTAGGACGTTCAATCCTACATCAATCGATGCGTTTTGACGAGACGAATTCAACGCCGTAGGATTTTTTTACTTTACTCTAACGGTTACCGAGAAAATCGCCAAAAACCGCGAAAAATCGTAAAAAATTGCTAAATTTCACCCTAAGAAAGGATTTTTTCCAAGCTACGATATTTTCTCCTACACCATTCGAAAGAACGCCTTTTTCTGATTTAGAATCACCCCCGATTTCGCTTTCTATCGTTAATAGTTTAAGCGCTACGAGCGCTTGAAGTATGCCCTGTTTCGCCCTATATTCACCCCTATATTCGGTTTATTTTAAGCCTTTTGTCCAAACTTCGTAAGGCTTTTTCTCGAAATCTATGCTTTCCACGTTGGAACCGATATATTCTACGTAATTAGCGCCCCGATTATGTATATTCTGACGCAAAATAACCGCGAAATTCGAACATGATTTTTTCGTCGAATATTCGAAAATTGCCTTATATATACCCCTATTTTAGCCCGTTTTGACCCTAACTTCGAATGGCGTTTTCTCGAAATCTATGCGTTCCACGCTGGAACCGATATGTTTTACGTTATTACCGGTCCGAATATGTATATTTTGACGCGAAATAACTTCGAAATTCGAACATGAATTTTTCGTCGAATGACCAATATTACGTTAAAAATCGCGATTTTCGTTAAGGGCCAAATTTCAAATCGCTCTCACCGCTTTATTTATTTTTCGATCTGGATCAAGTAGACCTTCCTAGGGGCAGATTTTGCCTAGGAATCGAATGGAATAAGAACGAACGCGCTATCTCTAATTGTTTTCGCGCTAGAGCGAAATTATGGTAATTTTAGGTAAGCATTATTTTCAAACTTCAAAGTACCATATCTCCGGAACGGTAAGACTTAGGGACCTCCGGTTTGGTTTATTTTAATCACCTCGTCGAGTACTTTAAGCCTGCCGACTTTGAACTGGCTAGCTGTATCAGAAGTATGCTATCTCGAAAAACTGAAAAAAATTCTATGCTTTGCGGTAGAAATTCACTTCGACAAAAATATTTTTGCGTCCAATCGCGTTTAAAATAAGCCTATCCGATAGATTTTGACCCGTAGATTCCAAATCTTCCATCCCCAACGCTGTATCCCTTACCGTTCTCGAGCCATAGAAAACTTCGTCCGATTGCGTTCGAAATAGGCCTATCGGATAGGCCTCGACGAGTAGATTCCAAATATGGCATTATAAACGCTCTAGCTCTAACCGTTACGGAGATATGGACGATTAAAGTTTGCTTCGTCCTATCGCGTTCATTCATATACCAATCGACACGTCTTGACGCGCTGATTTCAACGGTATATAATTTGTTTAGATTATTTCAAACGGTTGCCGAGAAAATGCAAAAAACCGCAAAAATGCTAAAAATCACTAAAATCGCATACCCCATTTTCGCTAATATGGGACTTAGGACGTTCAATCCTACATCAATCGATGCGCTTTGACGAGACGAATTCAACGCCGTAGGATCTTTTTACTTTACTCTAACGGTTACCGAGAAAATCGCCAAAAACCGCGAAAAAATCGTAAAAAATTGCTAAATGTCACCCTAAGAAAGGATTCTTTTCAAGCTACGACATTTTCTCCTACACCATTCGAAAGAACGCCTTTCTATATGGCTAAAAATCACTAGAAATCGCTAAAAGTGCGTACCCATTTTTTTTTCTATGGGACTAAGGAGGTTTAATCCTGCATATATCGACGCATCTTGACGAACTGAATTCCAGCTCCAACGGCTGCCGAGAAGATTGGAAAAACCGCGAAAGAGATGCAAGAAATCGCTAAATTGCACTATCGGAAGGGATTCTCTTCTACACCATTCGAATACAACACGGCTTTGTTATACGGAATCACCTCCGGATCGTCGCTAGGAGCGCCTGAAGTCCTATATCCATCCCTATATTATATTTTAGTTAATTAAAACCAGCGTGAAAAAATTATTTGCAATTGACGGAGAAAAATATTTGGAAAGCGGATCTAGTTTCGACTTTTTCCAGTAATTAACACAAACTTTTGGGAGTGCAACAAAGCGGACTAATAGTTTCCCAGAGCAAAGACAATTAGGAAATCTCATAATATGATCAATAGAACTTCTGCACACACGCTGCATGCATGCCTTGGCCGAACTCGTTAATCCTACGCAGTGGCCTTTATTAAAAGAATGGAGGGAATATGGGCGAAACGAGGGTGCCGTTTTTCACCGCTGCCTCAAAATCTTCTCTCCTCTCCAGGATCCGTTTTCCGCTTTTCTTCCCTCTTCGTCTGCGTTCCGGAACTCTTACTCTTTCGATTTCTAACACGTTACGTTTAATCAAGTGGCAGAGCGCGCAATTGAATTAACGATTGTACGTGAAGGGCGGAAACTCATAAGTCGAAAGGTCATTAGTCTTTCCGTACAAATCAACGCTTTATCGTCGAGGAACAAGAGAAGTCGTCGCCGATATTACGAGGCCTCGATTTCCTATTTCCGAACCGATGCCGTTCCGATCGAGGAACGATTATAATTTGTCGATCGAGGACTGAAAACGGTTTGTTAGTCTTAATTGTTCCTGGGAAGTCACGTAAACGGATTCGCTTTGGGCGAAAAGCCGTCAAGGTAAGTGTCCAGTGTTATTAAATTTTGCAGAAATTTAGCTAGAGAATGAATTCGAATTATTCGATGGCAATTGAGTGAAATTGCAGTTTAAGGGCTGTTGATTTAAGGATGTGATGAAAATTCAAAGTTCATCTAAAACAGGTTCATTTATGTGACAGTTATCGTGTCCTTTATTACTTTCCTTACATTTCATTTCTTCTATGAATCGTAACAGACTATCATACCAAATTATTATCCATCATTTCTGCATATTACATATCTTTATTTTGGTACATCCTTACAGACACATGTCATTCTGTATGTGATGGAACTTCATTGACCCGACTTTACTCGCATATCTGTTTTAGTATGTCGTCACTCGCGGGGTGTCAAATGTAAGATGAAAACTTTCTTAGATAGGTAGTAAAAAAATTGATGCCGTATTTTGCTAGTTTGTTTGGCATATACTGGCAAAAACTGCATTTGCCTCTAAATTTCACTAACTGTTCATCAATTGTGACATATTGTCCAATACAATATTCTTCTTTACACTTCTCTCTGAACTGTTAAAAAATATTGCGAATATGAGCAAATTTATCTTGTAATTGCCTTTCAGTTCGGTCTTTTTGCTTGTCAAAACGCAAACAACGAAGTTAGAAACTGAATCAATTATAGCTCATAGTTTTGAGAAACATTTCAATACCAAGTCGGTCCGTATTCCACAAATCTTTTACTGCTCTGGGGCTACATTTACATACGCCACATAAAATTATTAGTCCCATTAGAGCTTTGATCTCAGTTATGTTAGTTGTTTTACAATCTCGCGCACGATGATAATTTTCACTAACATAAGGTATGTAATCGTTTATGCATTCAGTAATTTCTTCTAGCATCTCCAATGTCTTAAATAAGTGAAAACAGTCAATGGGTGTTTTTGCAATTTTCGCATCATCTCGAGATCCTTGAAGATGCGTTATTGTATTGTGAGATCGTGTTCGTACCGAAGCAATAGGCTTTTCCTTATATCACCTTGTAATTCTGTCATAACCCAAAATATATTCTCGTCTCTGTGATACCTGCACTTCTTCCGTTTCTTCTTCACTGGATACTTTATTTTCTGTTGGACTGTCATATTCGTTATGTTCCACGTGGTTTTCTTCAACATCGCTTTTATCACTAGCATCCCCATCATCGGAATCCTGTTCTTCCAGAAGCATTTTTAGGGTGCTTCCTTGATGCCGCTCCCAACTTCTACTAACCATCTATTACATCAAATTAACACTTATTTAACCTTTAACAATTTTAATTAGGCACTTCATTTACATTGCCCAATTAATAAATGAACAGAAACATCCAAAAAATTATTTGTTTCGAAATAATTATTAAAAAAACTTTAAAATCTGGTTAAGCCTTTCAGCACCCTTTTTATACTCATTTAATTGCGGGGTGCAACACACACCCCAACCAAATTTGCAAGTGTTCGGTCACCTCAACGGCAAACTAATCACCGTGCATATCCTGATAAAGCGGGCCAATATACTCACCTATTAGAAAAGATGCGATTCAGACACACTTGGAAAAGAATATATAGCAATAATTTAAGTAGCGGTGTGCAATTTACACCCCGCGCGAGTAAGGGCGGGTTAATAGGCTGATGAATCATGTGGCGTTATTAGTTTTGGCTACAATGGTATGGTGTTGTTGGAATTGGATAGTTAGAGCTCATTTAAGCTAATGTTAAGTTAGAGAAGACTGTTGCCTTTAATCAGTGCCAAATATATATACACCGGCGAAAACAGGACTTTTGTTGATGGTATATGTGTATGTTCCGCAAAATTAATGAAGAGAGCAAAAAATTCGCAGCAGCTACAGTTTGTTCGATCAATATTCATGCCAATACCTCCTTGTTAAAAAATTTGATTTTCAGTTTCCAAAAACTTTAATGTCAGCATAATGCAAAACAATTTTGAGAGAAAGAAGAAGTTTTTCAAAGAAGTTAACCAGCCTCCTCAAGGTATTATAATAATTGTGATTTGTGTCAAATTCTGCCCGGAATAAGATTTCTTGAAACGCGTCATAAACATACAATACACGAGAAACCATAGGAGTAATCGACTGGGGTATCAATAAATGGATCATCTAAATAGAAAATTGACTGAAAAGAGCAACAAAACTTGATTTGAGATTGACATATGAGAATTGGGGTAATATGATCCAATAATCTCACCAAGAAAGCAGTAAAGGGGTGCTTCAAGAGGAATATATGTATGTATGTAGGTACAGGCTATGTAGAAAGTGGTGAACGACAGACAACTTAAATAGAGAGAGGAATTTCTGAACGAACCCCAAGTCCAAATTACAGTCTATAAAATCTGTCCTAAAAGGAAGTGGTATATGTCTATACTTCGAAAGAGACAGAGAAAACAGAAAAACATTATAAACACTACAATAACTAGCGGTAATAGACAAATATCAATACAAATAATTAACGCTTTTGGCCGTTACTTTGTGATATTCCATATAATTCTATTAAATGTATTGATATTTCAAATAAATAAAACACACTTTTTACTTTGTAACAATATCAGTACAGTTTGATAATGACATGGTATGTCGAAACTGCAGTCACAAATAAGTGAAATATAGTGATATTGTTACAAAGTAAAAAGTGTGTTTTATTTATTTGAAATATCAATACATTTAATAGAATTATGTATACAATACGATTATAGCAGGATTTGTGTAGTGTTATTTGGTGCTGCTTTCGACCAATCAGCATTTACTATAAAAGTGGTATGTTCAGAAATTCGTATCTCTATTTTGAGACAAGGTAGTCATCACTAGGTTTGGCCTGCAAGTCCGCATGCTTAGACCGTGCTTGATAGAATTGCCTAACATGGGACGAATTCATGAGCGTCGCAGAAGGGAGCAACTGTGCGTTTATATTACTAATATTCAACTAAAATAACATTTACTGTCATAAATATGTAGGTTATTTGCTTTAATGGCATTACACAAGGGGACAACTATTACCTATTAGTAATAAATATGAAGTGAAAAGTGGTTACCTGTTATGGATGTAGCGTGGAAAAGCAATTTCCAGACCTGTTGTAAAATCGGACTATTGGGTAGTTTTTATGGTGTATGCTGGTAAGTTTCGGCGTTTATCACTAAACATGTCTCTAAGTGAACAAGAACAGTGCTCGGTATAAATCGAAGTAAGATTTACAAATTTTAATAATGGATCAATGTCACTCCAAGATATACCAAGAAGTTTGAAGTAGTCAGATTTTTCACAAAACCGAACGTAATATTTCAGCTACTTGTTGACCTACATAGTCAATTAGTTGATCTAATGTGGCGTCAAGAATTCGTATAAATGTTATCAATTATTCGGATGATAAACACGTATCCCGTAAACTCTTAACACCATGGAAGATAACTGAGTAACGTTGCGTAAAAAGTTCTACTTCCGCTGCGAATTGGGACTTTTGAAAGTAATCTTGGCCTTCTCTAATTACGTTAGCACCTTGCAAGTTTAAAGTTAAAACTACGTCTTTCACTTTATTGAAACGCCCCCTACAATATAAATCTGCTTCAAGCCACTTTCCCTATCTCGTTATCGTTAACTTCTTAAATTACAGAATTTGCTTAGGAGATTTCAGAAAAATCCTTTTCTGTATCACTGATTAACAGTTTGGGTTACCAGATTCACTACATGCAATAAAAATGTTGCATGGAGGATATTAGGAAGTTACGAAAACGTATTTTCAGTGTCCTATCGTCGTTTAACATAACTCCATCCGTCACTAACATACGTACTTGTTTGGATTCCATTGCAATCTTTTGCAGGGTGACTATGAAATGGGACGTTGTTGTTTGTACAATCATTTTGATAATTCTAGTGCTGCACAGGAGGTATGGCGCATCCATCCATCATTCATTTAGATCCACGGTGTTTTTAGTTCATATTTTAAATTTGCTACTATGATTTTTTATGGCCGGTAAATGACATCGCAGGACATTAAACGTTAATAACTTCCAAGGAGGTACGTATGTCCTCAAAAACGCTTTAAAATGTTATGACCTACATGTGGCGGAAAATTACGCACACCTTACAAAATAATTACATCGTAACTACCTTCTTTCTTCTGTCAATGTTTTGCATTGTTTACATGGACACGTCATTTGCTGACATAATTACAGTACAGAGGATTTCCTTAACACTCCAACTCCGAAAACCACACGACTGATTTTTGCAAGGGCGTAATAAATGACACAGGTTTTTTACACAATGCAATGCAAAATACACAACAGGAATACCCTGTTAAAACTAAAATAAGAAAGCAATGTACCGACAGCATATATGTTTGGGGTGCCTCCCGAATGTCAGCACGGACAAGATGATATTTTTGGCGAAGCCTAGTCATCACATATGGAATTGAGGCATAAATATTCGCCAACGACTTAGCCAACAATAAATAGAATTCGAAGAGTAGTGGGAGGAGAAATAATATTTCATTTCATGCCGAGATTTTTAAGGGAACGAATGGGCAAAAACTAATGACACGATGGAAAGGGCACCAAACCTGTAATGGGAATGGAAATGGGTTGGTCAAGACGAATTATACCATAACCTGGAATATACACGTGAAGATACACGTGGACTGAGCGTAAAATTTAGAAAGGTGGAAGCAAATAGTGATCTACATCGAGTTCTGGAACGGAACATTTCTTCGATTTTGTTATTCCGATTACAACCGCCCTAGATTATGGATCTAGAGCACGTCGGCTGTTATAAGTCGAAAAATTATGCGCTTATTGCATATGCACGCGTTTGTCCTATATAAAAGCGCCCGACATGGCTTGAACGTTCCGATCCGGAGTCGCATAATTCACATTTCAGCGCCCGGATTTTAATTCATTCATTGAATATGACAAGTTGTGATTAAAGGGAATACAGATGGAGAGATGGCGTTTAGCGATGGTCACGCGCCTGTACGGCACCGACGTTTCGTCATTGTAGCGTCAGGGAAATCGCACCCAAATTACATACATACATACCTGCATGTATGGAACTTGAGCCTGCCAGGTTCGTTCCGTTTGTTTTCCGTATTCGAGGTACGGGTAATAACTTGTCAACTGCACTCACAATTTGCATTGTCGGTTCGCGTAGGAGAGGATTCAATATTATTCGTTCGTTTCTCGCCAATTTTTTTTTCGCCGTTCGTTCCGGTCGGTGCGCAACCAACTTTGTCGGTTCAATTCGTTTTTTCGGCGTTAGTTTTCCTCTCCTATTTATTTTTTAGTGCTCACGTCATTATAAATCAATTATGAAACAACGCGCGTCTGTTCATTGTGCGCGCTATTGGAACGGGCGTCATCGAAATTGGAAAAATATAATAAAAACAAAAACCGACGGCGTGGAAAAATAAATATTTCCGTTTTATATAAAAATATGGTACCTACCGAATAAAAATACCGACAATGCGAAAAACACGATATATTTTTGTCAATAAATCAAACCGACATGTTTTAATATACAAATATTGGATAGCAAATATGGCTGTCGACATGAAAAAATATGCATGGACGGTGAAAATACTAGGCAGTGTTTATTGAGGCGTAATATGACATGGTCACAATCAACAATAATATCTGAGTTGTGAAATTAGTTCGAATCTTGATATTTAACTGGTCGGTCGGGTAAAGATATCCGTTTAAAAACATACGTAAACGGTCGGTCGATTTGGACTTTATTGTATTATAAATTGAAGCAATTTTTAGATTACTAATCATAAGAATTATCAATTTCTTGGGGATTATAAAAGGATCTCAAAGAAGACGAGGCTTAGCAGTTTCACGTGCAAATTTAGCAGGATTCCATTGCGTAAAGATTCGTGTTTTGAGCGCTACCACTCATTACAAACATATTGAATACCTACTTTTAAAGTTTTCTTTTTAGCAATAAGTAATAGTTAAAAGAAATTTATTTCAGTTTCCTGAAAATTTATACTTCGTGCCATTTCGAATAGTATAAATATATATGTATATACAGGGGCTGTTCTTTTTTAACTTCCGATAGGCTCCGATAGGACGGGTGAATATAAAAAATGATTTTATTACCAAAAGCAATGTAGAATAAAGGTTATTTCTCTACATAATCACCTTGACGATTGAGGCATTTGTCATATCTCTGAACAAGCTCTGCAATACCGTCTTCATAAAGTGTTACCGTCAATGATTTGAAGTGAGTTGTGACGGTTTCTTTGAGCTCCTGATCAGTTTGAAAACGCTGCCCCCTAAGCTATTTCTTCAGTTCAAGAAAAATGATGGTAGTCACTCGGCGCCAGATCGGGACTCTCTGGTGGGTGTTCCAAAATATCCCATTGAAATTGCAACAACATTTTAAAGTGAAATATGTAGGGGATTTCCGATAAGTGAATTTAAATATTATTTATTAGCAAGTGATTGTCCTTTTTTGTCGAAGTTTGAATGTTTTACTCCAAGTACTCGCCAATCACACAAAAATCAATATTTTAAAAATTCCCTGCGTATTTCACTTATTATTTTGGATTCAAATTTGCATCAGCTACACTCAAATTCACATGCCTCGCGATAATAACTCCGACGTCGCCATTTATTAATATTTATTGATAATATTTTTGTTTAATACTTAAGTATGTATATGCTTAATAACTTTCTCGAATATTATTATCCTATCATCTTTTCTTCCATTCAAAAGAAATGGTCAAAAAGATCCTTTTTTACACCGCTACAGTAGTGTTGCTCCTTAATCGCGTTATAGGAGGATTGACTGTACTCCATTATTACATTATACATTACAGTTATAAGTTAAGTATACGATACGTTGGATTTTAGCAAAAGAAATTATACTACCGTAAAGATCACTTAAAGGCTGACAAATTATTTTCGTAAAACCATTTGCGGGCGGAACCTCGCAGAGACACAATTTAAGAAAAACGGACTTACCTTGACGTGTTTTCGTTACGTTCCAATGATGTTTTTTTATGTACTTAATTGCATAAATACCATTTATAACAATAAATTAAGCACCATTTATAACACATTTATCATATCTTCTGTGCTTTTCCTACAAATACAGATCCAAATATTAATATAATTTTCAGTAATTTAGCAATATTTTTACATTTTCTACCCCTGTTGCCAAGGTTAGGAAATTTTTATAAGGATTTACGAGTGGGGTAAATCCGGATGAGATGCCGCACCTTTTCGAAAATCAATATTAATTGAAAACAAGTTGCTGAATTGATGATGTACTTATCATCCTCGATAGTTTAAAGATCCAATGACTTACTTTGATAGTCATTGGCGTTATAAAGTAAGAAAAAAAAAGCCAAACCCTAGCAAATTTTTCAAAAGAAGTTTCTTTGGCCGTTTTCTCTTTGTTATTCACGAAGGATTGATACTTTTTCTTGAAATCATCATTATTTATTCTTTATTAACGCAGAAGCTTGATGTGAATCTATGCTATGATCAAGCGAAAAATTGGAAAAATCTTCAAAACAGTACAAAACATTTTTAGGTGATTGTTTGTCGATACATTTCTACTTCGTCGTTTTTTTCCATAGTCAATCCAAGAATCTTCGAAAATTGTGCATCTCGAGTGCATCCATTTGTTGCACGAACGACAACGAAGCCAATCCTGGTTTTTTTCACTCGGCCGATGTTCTTGCTTGGCAGAGTCTTTTTCCTTGCGATTTTATTGGGTGTTTGATTTTTGTTATAGAACGCCTGGATCCTTTGGCAGAAGTATTTTCCCAATCACCAAAGGAATCTTGATTTTCGTTAGAAGAATTTTCGTCTTCCAACTGCTTCAATATTTTTTTAACTGAAAGAACCCTCTTTTTCTCAGCTTTTGTCAAATGTTATCAATATTTGTTGGCGCTGTCAAGAGAACATCCTTTGGTTTTGCTCAAGAGTATTTAGGAGTCGTCAAAGTCGGGACAGGTAGTTCAGGACTTTTTCTGGAAACGCGTTTGATCCATCGCAAGAAGAAGAACCAACTTCTTCATCGGAAATCTCAGAATCAGATTCCCTTTATAGTGTTAGTTGAGCATTTTTTGTGGACCTTGAACGTTGTGGGAAATTACAATAAGATACTCGAGAATAACATTTCGATTGAAGGGGAAAATGCTGGTCGACTGAAAATCACTTGTGCAATTCCCCATTGTCGCTGTTTTGTTTCAGGCCTTGTTTGCATTTGGTCACTTTGCAACCTGGATGGCGGTTAACCTATGTGCTAATTGAGTTTTGAAAGTGGGTCTTAAATGTTTTGAAAAATGTCTTATCAAGAGGCTGGAGAACATGCGTAGTGTGTGGCGGGACGCTGTTTTCAACGAGCTGCTGTAAACCGATTGATGAAGAATGAGAACAATGTCCATCCAAAATGAGGATATTTCTTCCAGGAGCTCCGCATTTCATGTTCATAAATATATCTCAATACAGCGCCATTGGTAAGTAGGTGTGGCGTCTCACGCGGAGAGGGAGGGATGCCACACCACTTAGATTTTCAATCAAAACATCGATCATGACAAACATAATCTACATTTTTTCTAGATGCTTGACACAGTGCAATAAACACGTGGATGAATGGAAATATTCGAAAAACCGTATTAGAAATTTACTTTCAAACACACCGCTACAAATCTTCGAGCCTCAAATAAGTAATAGGACACATATTTTCATTAATAACAATTTTGCAACCGATGATAGGTTGCCACTTGCACTTGCAGATATGTTCACCAGGGGTGGAATAGTGTTGTATGAAGATCCTTAGTAACGAGATTTGGATGCGGTAGAACCCCTAATTTTGTGAGGTGCGAAAAAAGCTTGAGCCAAAAATGGAGGAGGTGGGGTGAGGCCAAATGTCTCCTCATCGGGCGTGAAGATAGGCGTGAAGTGATAAAAATCCACAAGAACCCTCACAATTGCCCCGGAGTCGCTCTTAAAGGGGTGATATGTAAGATCGAATCGCCATTAATTTTTCACCCCAAATATTTTTTCCGAACATATATACCCCCTATCTCCGCTCCTCTAGAGGGCTCCCATACAAAAATTAAATATTTGTAAAATTTGCTTCCATCGCTGTTCACTGTTCACTGTCTCACATGTATGAACGTCCCCCAATATTTTTTCAACCCCAACATTTTCTCAGAACGTACTCACCCTCTCTCTTCAACCTTTAAGGTGGTCCCCATACAAATTTTTAATGTTTTTATAAATTTATGAAATCGAGAAGTCCGATTTTGAGCTCTCTGCAGTAAGTGTTTAGGTAAAATATAAAAACATCCCTTATTTAATATGATGGTAATTAGCTTTTAATTACATTTTTTGGAAATAACCGGCATTTGTGTTAACTGCAGACAGGACCTTTTTGGCAGATATATTAGAGTAGGTTTAAGATTTGTCATGCTCGATGGATGGCGAAAGGCATATATTGCCCAAAAATGTTTTTGTTCCGAAAATATCTCAGTTTAAACAAAAAAGAATTGAATGGACTTCGCGATGTTAGCATTTCCATCGTAACACTTTACCTGGAAGCTTGGTTTAGAACCACCACAGCAACCGAAGCTCCAAACGTTAACATTTTTCTTTTTTCCAAGTGGTTTTGCTTAACTATCTCGTCGGATTCCATTGTTTTTCCTTCGCCACTAGTATAAATAAAGGGCCAACGAATGAAAGGAGTTCTCGTTTGGCGCTGACTGAGTGAAATCAGGGCTCCGCTGACTCTGTGGTAAATTGCAAAACACTTATTGCCCGATTTCGCAAGAGTTAATTTGGGGAATTGCCTTTGTCTCATTAAACGAGGGACCCTTTGCAAGAAAACTGACTGGGCACGATCTTAGGTATTCGGATAATGACGATTACCTCTTGCATTTGCTGATTGCCGAATAAGGGGCTCGAGTATAGATATCTAGATTGTGTGTGCCTCAAATTTGCTCCCATATGAAGTTTCTTTTTAGATAGAAATTGATTTAATTCGTTACTTTTGATATCAAGCGGCTTTATTGGTATTTCTGCCGATTTCTACTAAGAATTTTCTGACAGTCTTCTTAGTTATAATTGTTTGTACTAATTTTAATTTTTTTAATAACTTTTCTGTTCACTATTCACGGACCGTTATACGAAAGTGCATGTAACCTGTGTGAAAAATTCATTTCTTCTAAATTAAATTAAATTTCTTGAAATCAATTGCTGCTTATGCTTCAATTGATAAAATTATTTCGGAACGATTGGTGAAGAGATTCTGTGGACATCTCTGGTATCTCAGTGGTGAAGCTGTTGCTCTTGCATTATTTAATCCGAGTATCCCCTGTGATATCAAGCGGAAAATAACAAATGCAATTCGAGTATTTGAAGAAGAAGAAGAAGAGAGCGAATTACCTTGCCATTGATACAACTGAATCAGGAACTCATAAAGAGAGATTTGAGCTATTACGTCACACCTGAGACAGCAAAATTTTCCAATTAATAGAGGACTATAGACCTCTATTAATTTAGTACTCTATTAATTTAACGCCTCTTTCAACAGCGTCGTTGACAACATGTAACTTATGCAATATTTCTAGCGTTTGCTGGTAGTCTTCGCGCTCTTCCCAAGTTTCTGGATCGGTAACAATGAAATCTGTTGACAATCCGAAGCGTGCGGAAAGTTTTGCTGTCTCAGGTGTGACGTAATAGCTCAAATTGTTCTTTATGAGTTCCTGACGTGTAGTGCCATAACGAGGAGGAAAAAATATTTTTGCTTCAGGTCATCGCCGAAAATAAGAATATATAATATAATAATATCCATCGCGTGATAAAAGTAAATTAATTCGATAAACAGTTTCTAATTATAGAAACATGTCTTTCTACGCTCAATAAAAGTTACAATTACTATAAATTAAACAGCTTGCAATCGGACTTTCAAAAATTTATAAAAAAATTTAAAAAATGTATGGGGACCACCTTAAGGGTTGAAAATAGGGGGTAAGTATGTTCTGAGAGAATGTTGGGATCGAAGAAGTGTTTGAAGTCGGTCATACATTTCACTTCTCTAGGAGCTCTCTTGGGACAGTTAGAGCGGTGGGAGCAAATCTTACAAAAACTTATGGGAGCCCCCTTAAGGAGCGGAGATATGGGGTAGGCATGTTCGGAAAAATTATTACGGCGAAAAATTAATGGGGGTCGGTCTTACATTTCACCCCTCTAAGGGCGACTCCAGGGCAGTTGTGAGACTTTTTATAGATTTCTACCACTTCACCCCCACCTTTGACGCCAATGAGAAACCATTTGCCCCACCCCACCTCCTCCATTTTATACCACAAGCATTTTCTTTTCAAACTTCACAAAATAAAGGGTTCTAGCGTATCGAAATCCAAAAGTTGTGCACTATTCCACCCCTAATGCTCACCTTTCAAAATACATACCCACGAATATCGAGAAGATACAGCGATTCGATGTACGAGATATCGAAAACGCAACATCTATACCGACGCGGTGTTTCACCCGGATTTACCTTACATTTACGTTGTTTTTAGATGAGTTAAAGATCAATTGCACTTACCTACAATTATGTGCGATATTGTCATTCCTGCTTTGACGCATTTTGTTAATCGTTAAACTTCGTCGTTGATGCTTGTTTACGTTTTTCACATCAATAAGTACACATACTTCGCATCTTACGTTGTTTTATGCTTCGTAATGGCGCTTCGTATTGCCGTTTGATCATGTGACTATATCACGTTACTTTGAGCGAGTCCGACCAACTGCGCGTACTCGAAATGCCCTAACGATGTTTTATTTACTTTTACGGCCTTTTTCTTGGTATAGCATTGTTTTGACGATCTCATTTGTTGTGCTAATTATCAGTCTCGATATACCGCTGATATAGAAAATCAATTAATTGTTTTTCGTAGCCAAGTTAGTGGTTTATTCTATGTTTACAAAGTTGGTGATATCCTAGCGGCGACGTTTTGAAGTTTTATGGCATAATTGATATTTTGGAAAGACTGGACATCGACGGGGCGATTAATATCAATTAGCTTCG
Organism: Chrysina gloriosa; assembly: GCA_038088585.1. NCBI lineage: Eukaryota > Metazoa > Arthropoda > Insecta > Coleoptera > Scarabaeidae > Chrysina > Chrysina gloriosa. The sequence continues at coordinate 17,717,686 of CM076093.1, read as the reverse complement.
TTCGATTCAGTGGCCGAGGTTAGTAGATGATTCTGGAAAGTAGGTGTTTCGAATTCACATTCATTTTTACGACCATTAATTAATTCCTTTTATAGAGAGCTGTTTTATTATTGGGCCACCTTTTATTATCGAGCTACCTTTTAAATACTGGCACTATAGCAAATTATTTTTGGATGAGCGAAGAATTACTTAGGTCGAAGGCCAGTATTGTTGAAGATTTTCTTTTGTGGAAGTACACCTTGCGAGACTTGGCAGAATAATCCAACCAAATGAGATTATGTAATTTTGGAAGGTAGGATTAAATCTTTTTAATACATGCTATAATGCGGGGGAAGATTTTGGACGTTTGAATATTCAAAGATCGTTTTAGGAAAATAATTATTTTTGACAGTTGTGTTATTAATAGAAAAGTATTTGCATATACAATGGTATACATTTTATGTGAACTTTATTGTACAGCAGTCTTTTTGAAAAGCAAACTAGTTTTATGTGCATCATAAGGGATTCATACTCAAGCTTGAGGATTACTTCGAGACACTAAATGTCTTTTAATACAGCCAATTCCTTTTCGGGATACCCCATTTTATTGTTAGTTTAAGCTACTGATTTCTCTAACAGTAATTATTTGGACGTACAGGGTGGAATTAATAATTATCGGAGATACGGAGACTTCAAATTTAAATTTGGGTTAATATTGGTTTTCTCTTTTAATTAATTCATTTTATTCCATTACTTCACAATCGCAAGACCGATTGTAAAGGGCGTAGTCCGGTTTCCTTGTGGTAACTGCCCCCAAACGAAATGAAATTTCTTAGCAACTATTCGAAACCCTTTAACCTATATACGTTTTTGCCAAATTTTCAGCGGAATAGCCGCCATACTGGATGAGTCATGGCGGATTATGTAATAATTGTTTATCTTCAATTTTAACTGAAATAAAGACTTGAAAATTCTGAAAAAATTCATAAGAGTATTGTACATAATAATACACTCGTGTGAATTTTTCCCAAAATTTCCATTGCAGAGTTCGCGAGAAAAAATTGCTTTTCTTTTCAATCAATTTTTTCATTGTTAACATTCCTGTTCAACTTTGAATTTTTCTACTACCGATGCGTCTCCAAAAGATACATGTTCCATAAATTTTTCAGATTTTTTAAAGGAGTCCACAATACCGAAATAGATTAATATCTTTGAAGATCGTCATCTACTATGGTATCGGTCAATCAGTGCAGGTTGCAACTATGTTTTATCCCTTAATAGGTGACGTATTCTCCAGGAATTCCGTTGTTTAACGAATTAAAATCGATTTTTAATAATGAGACTTAATCATTTATCAGATTTTATGCCAGTAAAGTTTTATTAAACAATGTATACCTTGAGCGAATAATTATAGGTTCATTCGATTGGAGGGGACGTCAGAAATATTCAGAAGGTCAATGTTGTCTTATATAGTACGACTGAATGGTTATATTGTTATTAGATGAATACCTTTCTTTGAGCTACTGAAATCGTTAACAAAACGTTTTATAGTTGCCAAAAATTGTGAATATAATAATAAGAATGAATTTATTGAATGCTATTATACCAAACCAAGAATTATCGTTAATAACAATATTATTTCTTGATAAACGTAAGGTTATTTCTATATCTTCATTGATTACCGCTGGTAGGTTTTCAGCAATAAATAATTTGCTCAATATTTGTACTGGTTTCACAATTTTGGAAAGGTATTGAGCATGGGATAAATAATAAACAATCGCAGCTACATAAGAACAACAACCCACTGTACGTTTGCCATTAGGACATTCACAGTTGTGTTGCTTGATTCCGGAGTAGGCAAAGGAGTTTGGCTCATACTCGATAAAACTTTCATAGGTTTTACTTCCAACATGTCCCGGCCTAACCTCAACTTTGATAATATTTGGAGTTTGCCTGACTTAACTTATTCTAATATTACTGTCTGCGCCCATTATTACTGCCAAATAGGAAACCGCTTGATGTAACTAATAAAACCCGGTAAAAAAGATCTTCAAAAGATCTTCGGACATTTCCGGAAAGCCTAATATGTCAGAAGAACTCACCGTCTTAAATGGAACTTTTTCCTCTTCTACTCTTTGCGTTAACGTATTTTCAACACAATTTTTTAATATTTGATTTGAACAGGAATTTTATCAACAATTCGTAACAACTTGTTTTCGAGCTTCAAATGGTACTGTAGTTAATGTTAATGATGATTCGCACAAAAGAAACAGTATTTGTGTCTCGAGACGATGCGAGGCAATTGAATGTCAACAATGTTTTGAAATTCTGCTTTGGGTTTTTTTACGCAACAAGAAAACTTGGACCATTGATATCGTCAGATGAAGTAGTAATGTTGGGATAATCAATAATTTCGTAACTTCGAAGTATCGCAGTAAAAACATCTGGAAGGTTTTGTGACAGTTTTGTGTGAAGACAAGGAAGTATAAAGTCAAAAAAGTAAAATTATTTAATTTTTTCATTTTACTGGCGTAAAATCTCATCAATGACTAAGTCTCATTAGTTGAAATCGATTTCAATTCACTAACTGACGAATTACTTGGAGAATGAGTCACGTATTGGGCGATAAAAATCATTTGCGACCTGCTCTGATTGACCGATACCACGGTAAATGACGTCGTTTGAAGATATTAATCATATAATTTCAGTATAGTGGACTTCTTTAAAAAAATCTGAAAAATTATGGAATACGTATCTAGAAGGAGATTGTTAACAATGAAAAATTGATTGCAAAAACTGCATTTTTTTGCTGGCGAACTCTGTAATGGGAAATTTGCGAAAAATTGACACGTGTGTTTTATCATGTGCAGCACTCTTATGAATTTTTCGTTATTTCGGTTAAAATTGTGGAAAGACAATGGTTACATAATTCGCCATTACTCATCCAATATAGGGGCTATCTGGTTGAAAATTTGGCAAAAATGTATATAGATAAAATGCTTTCGAATAATTAACAAGAAATTTCATTTCGTTTAGGGACAGTTTGAACATGGAACCCGGCTATGCTCGTTATTTGTTACGTGTGTTGTAATATTTGATTACCAGATAAATGCTGTTCTTGTTGGTAAACTATTTTAGAGAGCTAAAATCTAAATAAAATAAAATCTCGAGGACTCTCTACGCAACGACCTAATAAATTAGGTACGTTAATGGGCAGCTATCAAGTGTCTGCGCAAAAGCTTACAGAATAATTAAGCATAATTTGCATAAGCCAATAATCCGTGGATAGAATTAAGCTTCGTCAATCGCAGCTCGCAACTGCAGACTAATTAGTTTCGTCCTTATTAGGACTGTAGTATTGTTAATCTGCAATTACGGTCTGCAATTGACAAACCTTAATTCTCCTCATGTATTGTTGACATAGACAAATTATGCTTACTTGGTAAACTTTTGCAAAGCTACTTGATATCTGTCTATTAACGCACCTAATTTAGTAGGTCGTTACATAGGGAGTCCTCCAGATTGTATTTTAATGAGAACTTGGCTCTGGAAAATAGTTTACTATTTTTATTCGTCGTAGATTGCGATGTAACCGAGTATGCCAATGCCTTTCCTGCTCGGAAGATGGGGCCACAGCTGTGACCAAATCCATCTCCACAAGTTATCCACGTATCATCTGGAGAATTATCGTTTGTCAATTGCAGACCGATATACTGTACTGACGAGTCATAATAAGGTCGAAACTAATTAATCCGCAGTTGCGGTTGCGATTGAGAAAGCTTAATTCTCCTCACGGATTATTGGTATATGCAAATTGTGCTTACTTTGTAAGCTTTTGCATAGTTATTTGATAACTGCCCATTACTGCAACTAATTTATTTGGATTTTATATAGAGAGTCCTCCCGATGTTATTTTACTAAGCTGTTCTTGTTGTTTAACTGATGGGTTTTATTTAGAAATATTTTCAATTTGGTAGTTAGAGAAAATAATAGAGAGTACGGCGGTTAACATAAACTACCTGGCGCCCTTTACAATCTCTCAGTAAAATTACGCTATTTTAAAGGCCCACACCCGCCAATAGCAATGATTACAACAATAATCATAGAAGATTCTTTGTTTTCAAAAGGCTGTGGATGCTTACCATAGAGTTTTATTGTACTATTAATTCCTCTTTGGATTTTTTCAGATCAATTTAAAGTATGCGTTGATGATACATTAAGTGTCAATTAGTTATAACATCTTATCTCAAATTCATTCGCGTAATATGAATAATTAAAATTTAACTAACAGATAGAGAAATAGTCTAGGAATAGGCATATATAAATGACAATAAATTTTAAAACATAGCGTTCCTACGTTTAAGTTAAATTAATCAATACTTTCCAGCGGGGACGCTCAGCAATCAGAGGTGGAAAACCAACCACCGTTGCCTCCACCACAAGTCGCACGGGCAACCGTTTATCTGTATCGCGCAGCTTTGTTAGCTGAAAGGGTACAAATGTAAAGTGCTTATCTCCGAAAGAGGGAGGCACTTCCGAGCTCCCCAGTCGAGACGGCACGCCAGGTCGCCCCGTAGTGAGTAATCGTCCTGCCACCGGGGCTAAGAGTGTGCTGTCTGCTCTTCCGCATTTCGTGTCCGTTGCCCCATAACCTCGTCGATTCATCTTCCTTACGTGGCCGTGACTGCTTCTCCGTCTCTTTCCCCTTAAGCGTTCTCACCATTTTCTATGCTCTAAACGCCATGTTGTGACGTACATTTTATGTTGTACTGTCCGATGTTTTATGGGAGCTTTGATATACATTTTACGAAACATTTTATTAGTTAGTTTTTACAACAATGGTACTTCCATGTGCTAACTTCGTCATGAAAATATTTTTAGGCGTACTTGTCTAAACATAATCGCTCGAGGAGTTGTAAGATTTAATCAATTCAGTGACTAGTGAATTGCTATATGGTCACCATTAACCAAACGTGGAGAGGACAAATCGACTAAAATGCACCATAAGCTGGTGTAATAGCATTACCTCCGAAAAACCTTCGACTGCGTTGATTGCGCCATATTGAGCAAAAACCTAAACCGTTACGCCATCAGAAGGACTGGGCTACAAGTAATACAAAATTACCTTTTTTGCAAACGATCTGCTCAAGAATACACAGTTTGACGCTACCTCTTTCGTGGTAAGGGTTGGTGAGGTAGAAGATGTGCTGACACAAGCCTAGCGATGGTTTACGGCCAACAAGTTGTAATTGAATGTCAATAAAGAAAGGAGAGTCTAAGACCATAAAACTTCTGAGAGTCCATCTCCACAATACATTTCTCGGAGGAGCCATATCCAAAATATGGAAACACAAGGGTGGTGTATATCAGCAGCTTTCATTATCGAGCGACATATAGCATCTTGCTCTGGTGTAGAGCACCAGCAGCGATGCATATATTTTATATATCTTTTATAACAGAAAGCAGCTTCAGAGCTTTAGAAAGCGTATCTACAACAACAAGCTGCAGGGTACTGTTCAAAAAATATCAAATACTTACCCCATCCTCTTGTTATATTCTTGCCTGGCTCCAGTACATACACACCTCAACTCGGGCAGGCCATCATTCCGATTCCACTATGACACTCGCAGTAAACAAAATTTTGGAAATTCTTATCACCGTATAAATAGAATGAGAACAGGAAGAAACTACATCGAAATCAGGATGTATAAGTAATATCTAACACAAGAGTGCTCATAGTGATTCTGTTTGTCGTTTTGTTTCAAATTGTCCAACATCTTTTACACTTTACTAACTTTTAACGACCGCCAAAGAAATTGCGAGGTAGTCTTCATGTTCTTTGGACCCTAGTCTTACCGTCCACAATCCATACTTGTTTTGACTCTTGAACACTATCGCCAAAGATTGGCGTGGTATAAAGAAACATCAGTAATAAAACATATTTAAAATCGAGAAATGTGGTGGAAAAGGTCGAAAAAGTCGTTACGGAAAGGTGTATTGTATTCAATTTTATGTAGAATAAGTGAACCAAATAATGCAGGGGACAACAAGAAGAGACAGAAATACAGAAATAATAGGTAAGCCCAAATTAAAACGAATAAGAGCAATTGCAGGAGCAAGACATTGTGTTGGCTAGCGCATACTCGCAGAATAAAAAATTAAATATCGGCCAAGGAAATCTAAGAGACTAGGATACCGGGAAAGAATAAAGTAGGACGACTACAATTAAGATGAGAAGAAGTGAGGATGAAGGCAGAAAAGCGAGGAATTCACTGGAAAGGGGGCGACGATTGCTACAGGATAGAACTTCATGGAGACGGAAGACTAGAGGAACACCACAAACTAGTGAATTAACATTGTGAATGTATCTGATGTTTTATGAAAGTATGTACCATGTATAGTACTCTAATAACTAACAGTATATATTGGACTTATCAATGAAATAAATATAAATAAATAAGTAGACACATTATTTTGCAGCCAGTACTCCTTCTGATCAAGTTCTTTACATTATATGTTTCCCGTCTACGGTGTCTTACCGTAACAACCTCGCTTGAACTTGTTTATCTCGTATACCAATTAAAAGTCTCCCTTTGCCAGGTGTACAAGTATGAAATACGGATTTCAAACAACAGATGCGCACCAATGCAGTTTATGCAATAAAGATCTGACACTGCGCCATTTTGTTGTGTCATCAACAAGTGTCAGACGCGCACGAATGATAAATTGGAAAAGTGTGTGCATATTGTTGTGTTGTTGTGTTCAATATGACCAAATTTATACCGAGCAAAGAGCGGAGAGGATGCATTTTTTGTTTTCATTTGAAGAAAACTGCTGCTGAATTATACCGATTACTTGAAGAAGCTTATGGTGAACATGCTCCATCGCAAGATGTATGAACGACGGCTTTGGCGTGTCCAAAGTGGTGACTTCGATGTTGCATACAAGGAACGTGGAACACCGCCAAAAAAACGAAGATGTGGAATTGCAAGCATTGTTGGACGAAGATGATGTGCAAACACAAAAACAACTCGCCGAGTAATTGGACGTTTGTCTACAAGCGGTTTAAACGCTGAAGTCTTTTCTTGAATTTCTGTATAGCTATTCATTTTCTTGATATCTAATTCGGTTGAAGGCCCAATATGCCATTTATATTCCTTTTGATATATTTTTAGGGGTTACGTATTAGCTTGCTGGTGGTAGCAAGTTCGTTTCATTTCAGGAACTACGGTATCATGCAGTAAGTATCAAAAAGTATAGGTTATTAAATGTAGTACACATGACTTTGGCAAAATTGTCTTGCCATGAATGCAACTCAAACTTTGACTTTGGCTTAAAAGATAAGCCTTTGTTTGCTCCTGGTTTCTTGTTCGTGAAGACTCAACGGATATGATAATTATTTGAGATAGATGGTCCGAGAGGTACAAATTGCAAACGGCAAAAGTTTGCAAGCATACATGTAGTCAACACACATTTCAACTGCACGTCTGTGCAATTTTTGAATATCAGAGTTGTACTGTCATCCAATGTATTTTATTTAAAATACGATGCTGGCGTTTGTCGATTCGATATTTCGTCGTTGCACCCTTAACACCGCACTAACAGAGACAACTTACACTCCGTTCGTTGCGCCAAATCCAACGGACGAATGGATTATGGAAATAAACTCCGACGGGGGTTGGCAGCCGGTGGTTATAGCATGGCCGGTGAACGTTCCACATCGTTCCGTCAGGATTCACGACCGGGGCGTAAATCAAGTGGAGGATTGGCGTGCGAGAGGTGGCGAGGCGCGCCCCGACAACTTGACAAAGATTGATTTGGTTAACGTCAGGGCACGATACACTCGCATTATTCACGGCCGGCGGCGACTGGGCCCGGCTGCATCATCATCATCATCAGCAGCAGCGGCGGCAGCAGCAATGGCACCCTTAATACACCTACAGTGCAATACGCTCTTTTCCGACAGCGTTGAGCCGTTGGCGTAATCGCATTTACCCTCCCGGTTTAAATAGAGCTCGTGTCGACTCGAATTTGTAGCGTTGTGAGCGTCCGAGTGCTCCTCTTGTTCCACTCGTTTATTCGTTTCGTTCGCCTCTTTTCGTTCGATTTTAATCCGTACGGGTTGTATACGACGCGACACAATGTTTCAATTAGGAAGAAAGCCCGCTGACTACCGTAGGTTGGAATCTGATAACGACGATATGACGCCCCGAGGATTTCTACGAGTTTCGTTTGTAAATGGACGCGTTTATTATCCGGGAATGCAAATGAGAAATTTGATGTCCTTCGTGATAAGGATAAAATGGAACGACAAAATTCATGTCATCCTAATAACTCATCCATACACAAGGTTATTGGTAAATGTTGTGTTGTAAGTGTGCGAAGGTAGTTAGAAATGAAGAATAATACGTAAAAAGTGATTTTGGTCAGCATCTCAACGTTTTTAGTTGTTCACAAGCGTTACATGACCATCGCTCTTATGTCTATCTCCAAAGTGCACGCCTTTCTAATTTGGCTTTGGAGAAATCTAGAGGTCTGTCCTTATGCTTCAATCCCAAATTGATTTTATTTCCTAGAAACTCACATGGAAGGGTGCATACCACCAAAGACGCTGGTGCCACGTTTGACCTTGATCAAAGTTATGGCTTCCTTAAGATTCCCACCTTTCCCGAAGGTGATCTAGAAGAGTAAACTTAATTCTTAATAAAAAAGACAAACTGAATTGTTATTATCTGAGAATAAAATCTTCAAAAAAATGTTTTGGAATCAATTGTTTATTGTTTATTGATGGTGGCCATAATCGTGGCTTTGATTTTCTCCAAGTAAGAAACGTGCTTGAAATTGTTTTCAGACCAAGCAGGGAGGCACTCCAAAACCTTAAACCGAGAATAAGAAATTTTTGATTAATTATACTTATAGTGTCGTCAAGGGCGGGGCGGGGAAGGGAGGCACTGTATATGCGCTTATGTCTGAAAAGAATTTGATCTATATTTTTAACTTTTTTTTAATCAAGGTCGCCATGACAATTGAGGAGAAAACATTATTTGCTGAGGGAAAGTGCAATTTCTATCAATGATATATCAAAATTTTATCGAGAAAAGTAGTTTAGAATCTAAAACTATGATTCTGTACAAAATTTCCTAAATATCCGATCACTTTGACTAAATTAGTATTTGTTTTTTATTCTTGCATTGTAACTATGGTAGAAACAAGTATTTAAGTTGTCAAAAAAGAGAAAAGAAAATTAGAGTAAGTTTCTAATCAAGTATTTTATTCAAAGAAAGAAAGAAAAGAAAATACATAATAATTACTCACTCGTAAACAATTTAATCATTCTTAATTAAAAAAGACATAAATTGCAATAACATAAAATGATTTGTCATTATCTAAGATTAAAATCTTCAAAAAACTGTTTTTGAATCGATTGTTTATTGTTTATTGATTGTGCCCATAATCGTGGGTTTGATTGATAAATTAATACGAATTCACACCCAGGAAGTTGAAGAGAAGGATGCTACGAAGACTGAGGAGTTTCTCCATTAGTCAAGAAATCATATTATGGCTTATGTCCTAAAGAACGTCGCGGTCTGTAAATAGTTCAAAGTCTATCCGACGAATTATTTAATGCACAAATCCAGTGATTGTCAAAAGAAGAAGCAAGAATTTATTTGATTTCCGACTTGTTCATTCTGGGTCTCTTTGTTTATGGATTACATTCAAGGAATGTCACCTGGAGCAGGTTCCGCCAAAAATGGGAAAGCAGATAACAAAAGTTACCAGCTAACACAAACCTGAAAACGCGAACCTTAAAGGTACTCTCCTGTTAACCTATATTGCTTTTGAGTAGCTTAGCTAGTTGCAGTGGAGACGGGATAGGTCTCCAAAGCAAACCCCAAAATGGAAAATCGGTGCCACTACGTTCATTTACGCCCAAGAGATCTGTTCGATAGAATGGACAAGTGTTTTTGAAACAGAGGTAACCGTAAGGGAAGCAGTGAAACAGTGAAACAGCAACCTTAACCAACATTGATTGGTAAAAGACCAGTTAGTACCAAATTCCCCAATGAAATAAAAAATTGGTGTGTGTGGTTTACGCACGTCTAAAGTGAATACTTCCGCTTGTACATCATAGTCTCTCCATCTCTCCTTCTGTTTCAGACGAAGCAAGCACGCATGTATCCTTTCTCCCGCTCATCGCCTCCCGCTCGCACATCATACTCTCTGTTTTCTTTGTCTTTCACACGAAGCGAAACTCCACCCAAATTTAACGCTCTTACGCTTACGTTTACGCTTAAGCTTATGGTTAAGCTTACGCCCGAGCTGGTCCGGTGTCCCTTAAGAAGTTATCACCTCCAAAAAAGAATTCAAATGACAGTATGGACTAAGTGACAAGATAGTATAATTAGTAGCAAGAGAAAGTTATCAAAATTTAAATAAGCAGCTATGCTACAAGTTCTTATATTTTAACAGTTTTCGAAGAAAATTCGAAGAATTAAGGGGATCAACCGTTCCACGAGAACGTGGGTTTTACAAAAGACGATGCGAACTTCTCTTTCGGAAGATAAGACCCTCGAAAACCGCGACAAGAAACTCGTACTACGCCTGGAAATTTCCAAAGCGGGCGTGAATTCCGAATGTAAGGTGTTTAAAAATTGGACCTTTTATCAACAATATACCCAGAAATAACGCAAAATCTGGAGCAAGCAAATTTACCACAATGAACTAGATGGAAAGAGCAACGCTAACGTGTAAAAGATGATGTGGACAGTGCAGCCAGGAATTAATTAAGGAAATTAAATATGTTTATGCTGCATATACAATTACGAACGAAACGTCTATAGCGGTGCGATAAAAATAATGTAATACAGGCGCGGGCAAAAATAACGTAATAGGAGATACAATTCGTCATCTGTAATCACATTGTTAACACGTTGAGTACCTGCGAAATATAGTAACTGACTCCCAAGTACACATTACGTTGATACAATGTCGACGTGGCCGGTGAACGTGTTAAGTTCCGGTAATTTTCGGTCTATTCCAGAACATCAGCACAGATCTCCTTTCAAGGATTATCCTCTCCAATTGTCACGTTTCGAGGAACTTCATATACGTTTTAAAAGGTTGATATATCTGAATTTTGTGGAATGTGCTGTTTAAAATTAAATTATTATCAACTAGACAAAATCTGATTACACAAGGGAATCTATCACCTTCATTCGTAGTAGATGACGATTTTTCTGAACCAGATCGCTCGTAATAACATCCATTGGTAGAAATTGTGCGGAGATTGGGTTATTAGGAAGAGAGAAAGTATTAAAGCTGGAATAGTGTAAATTTTCCGTGGAATACCGAGAGAAATATGAATCTCGCCCGGATAGATAAAACGATTATTAGATACAAACTTTTATAGTCGCGTCTATGAGCAAAAGGGACGGAGTAAATAAATGCAATTTTCGTGATAATAAAAACCGGATAAAATTCCGAACACGTTCGCGACGCGGCATCGGAATCAACCTGGCTGAAAGGAAGAAGTCTGCGGTCAGTAGTCCGTTTTGAGTTCTGGCGCACAAAAAGGGAACAGGAGAAAAAAAGCAAAACGTATATAAAACGAGAACGCAGATAAGCGGAGAAACGGAGAAAATCGTTCCGAACGAGCTCCAATTTAACTAAATCCCTCGCAAAGAAGTCATGTTTAAAGATAAGATTGGAAAAGTTGTATAAAGTGAGTTAAAGTTATGTAGCTATAACCATTTATTGGACGATTGGGAGGTCAATAATGTAACTCAACTGTCTTCGAGCATAAAAGGCCACAATGTATTTCACCGCAGTCTATTGGACAGTTAACTTTTATAAAACTGTAATTACTTACTTGTACCAGATAAAGGTGATTTGTATTTTCTATTGGGGCAATAAAACTGGCGCGCAACCAACTCGAGTCGTAAATACGACGGCCGGCTGTAAACTTCGGTCCTCTCTGTCGGTTTATATACGAACGGATCTTGCGAACTTACTATGTTGTCGGATTTTTTATTCTTTACGGTGATAAGCTGCACAATGCGATGCGGACGATATAGACGTCGGTATTACTAGCTCGTATATCTTCTCTTTCATTGTTGTAAAGCAGATACGGACGATGTTCTGCTTTACGCAACTAATTTAATAGAAATCACCATAGTGCTCGGCCAACCTAGTTGTCGTGACCTTTGAACTTGAATATTTTGAAAACGGTAAGAGATTTTCAGTTTGTAAATTCATATTATTGAAAGGAGTTTTGTGAAATCATCTGTGTAAAATGCATGGTTCATGAGGTGCTTCAAGTTTTCTTGAAGAGACTCAATGGGATGTCCCTCCAATCGGTAGTCTGTTGAAAAGACGAAAACCTAGTGTTCTCCAATCATTGGTTTCTAGCCGTACGTATAAGACCACTAACTGCTCATTAGATCTTGTGAAGCATTCGTGCTTTCTTTGATACACTGGTCACGAGTGATATGTTGTTTAGTATATGCAAGGATCACCAGGATATAAATTGAGATTACGGTAACGATTTGGTATTTGAGGAACACGGGTTTATAGCGAAATGAATTGGGCAGTGTGAAAGGCCTTTTTTCTGCAGGATTAGTATTTTGGTTGTATGTGAAGATCCGCCCCATAGTGATATGTTCTAGATCGTTCGTGAACGAAACAGAACATACTATGTTATTTTGCCTCATTTTTATTAACTGCCTTAGAAATTCATTTTATGGCCTAAATAGCTGAGAAAAGTGAACGTCAAGTCTGATGTGAGTCTAGATACATTCCTTGAAATTCCTCCTCTTGAGTACTTATTACAAGTAAAAGGTACTTCACTGACTTTATCGACGTTAGTGGTAGTCTATTTGAGGTAAACCATTCTTTAGTTTGTTGCTGTGCAATTTGCGAGCCTTCATTTTTACGGTTTAGTATTGTGGTGTCAGCTGCATATAATAAAGTATCAAAAATGAGAGCTTTTGGCAAGTTGTTCATATATATATATATATATGTTATGAATTGTTAGGGCCAATGATAGAACCCTGGGCTATTCCTGTATTCATTTCTAGCTTGCCATTATCGCTACCAGTACTACTGACATATAGGTAACGATTTTTTAAATATGAAACAACCAGCTGAAGAGTCACTCCTCTAAAATAATAGTATTCGAGTTTACAACGAACGATTGTGTGGAAAACACAGTCAAATGCCTTAGAGGATCACAAAATAATGCACTAATCTCGTTTGTCCCTATAGGCTATTCGCCACCGTTGTAAGCAGTCGCCGATTGTTTGTGATCCCGGTCGTAAACCAAACTACTGTTGATATTCCAGCATTCTTGTATTTATTATTGACTCAATTATGTTGGAGAACGTAGGTGGAAGCGTGATCGGTCTGTAATTAGCGATGTCATCTGGACAACTCTTCTTAAAGATGGGTTTAATTTTGCCCACTTTTAGTATATCAAGGTCCCTGTCATCATACAAATATAGAAAATGTATTGAAAAGAGCCTGCTATTGCAAGTATAACAAATTCTCATTCAAACCTCTGCTCAGACAGAACTGGTTATCGTTCACGCTAGCGATAACATGTCGTCTTCGCGAATAGTTGCCTCTGCTTGTGCGATGTAAGCATTCTTAGTCGAAAGTAGTGACAAAGGAACGCGGGATGGTTATCTGATGCTTGGGTGACTAGAGGGTTTCCAATGTTTCCGGTGCCTGGCTAAAGTGGATTACGTTCCTCTTCGAATGCCTCGGAGGGTTTCCATTCTGGCGTTGTTGCTGAGAATCTTATTTCTAACGAACCAAGCTGCATCAACGGCTATATGAAGCAGCTTGCCCGGGAAAATCCGTATCGCACAAGCAAACCCCACATTAGCTGCGCGTCTAAAATGATTTCAAAATACTTGACCTCGTAACCTCAGGTTACGATCGCCTCAAGACGGTGAATTCTGCTGGTTGTCTCTGTGCTCTTTGTCTTCCCATTCTGGACGTGTAGTACCACGTAGCCACTTGGTCCAGGGTTTCGTGGAGACAATTTTTGGATTCTTGGAACGCGAGTAGATACAGCTCAAGTTGACGTCCGGTGTGGTAGGGATGTTCTTGACATATAAGTTAGCACGTTCAGTGCCAGGGATAAATAGATAATGTTTCACTTATGCCACGTCTACACATATGGGTGGACATGGCACTGAACGTGTTAAAGAAGGGCGTAAAGAGAGGTGAACCTTCCAGGACATCCACTTACATGGTCCTGCCGGTGGAGCGATTGTATTGAAGCTGAGTCCGGAAATTTCGTTGATGAAAGCACGATCGGATGAGGCAAGGATAAGCTATGGGTATAGCGACGTGATACGTCTTATAGATAAGATTTTTTTGCCAAACCTTTTAAGAACCTTAGAAACGTCTAGGAGTGCAGGTTCCGTCAAATTGTGCGGGTTGAATCCACCCCTAACGTGTTCAGCAAAAGGAAGTGCTTGAGGAGAAGCGTCAAATCCTTTCTTCAACGCGAACTGGGCGTCCGCTCAACGCAAAAATTCCTTCTCGAAGGTTCCCTGGACGAAGGCTTTCTTCGGGATTTCCCGACATTCCAGGATAATCAGTTATTACCGGTATATGATGTAGCTGCCGTTCTCGATTTCCGTTAATTTTCTACTCCTCCAAGGATTTGATCTCAGGAGAGGTAATAGCTACGGTATGAAAATTATAATTCTACCGATCATAATCTACCAGAAGGACATACGCTGTATACGACTTGGTGATTTAGCTTTCAGTCGAGATAAAATCTTTGTGTTGTGTGAATAGGTGACTACGGTCTCCGAAACTAGACTGCGCATCGCTAATTTGGTGGAATATTAGTAAATTTATAAAGTTTGGTGATTTGATTAAGTAACAACAAACTCCGTCTCTTCCGAAAAATTGTGGTATTCAAAAGATTTACAGTAAATTTCAACGTTATTTCTTTTATTTATCACACAACTGTCTATCGTGTTATAGAACTTTGTATATGCGATAGAAACAACAGTTTCATATAAATCACGATATAAAAGTAATTTTTTTATTTTTATTTTTTTTGCCCGTTCTCTGTCCCAAACCCCTTGCGATGATCTCTCCCAGTCGCAACTGGCCATTTATTTGTCTTTCTTGGACGCTGATATTGCTTTTTCAGCGGCCATATTAAGACACCATCTTGCCTTAACTGCTTCTCATAAAAATATACTAAGTGGAATTTCTCGGCGGTCGTACGGCGACAATATGAGCCGTCTCTGCGGCATCGGTTAAAGCTGCAACAGTGGGATTCGGTACGGTCAAATAGTGCTTTCTGTGCGTGAGACATTCGCAGTCTGGTCCTTCCTAATGACTCGACGGAATTTCTATTATAGACCCTTATGGTCGTCGGGTATTGATATCGCGGACGGAATTAAGTTTTCCATTGTACCGACAATATCAATTATGAACGCCATACCTACTGCACTACGTTGATAGTTTAGGAAATGAAAAAGGAGAAAATGGCTTTTGAGAGTTCTATCTTCCCGTTTATTTTTGACTACTTCGGTTAGCTTGGTGTGTTTGAGATAGTAATTTTCGATTATGATCTCCAATTTTTGAAAATAGTATATTTTTGTGATAGAATGACAATACGAGATAAAGAATCTTTAGGAGAAAAGCTCTTGATCGATTTGGTTTTTATCTTCTTTGACGGAAATTACCAAGAAGTTTGACATTAACTATCTGAATCGGTACGACCTGAAGTAAGCTAATATGATACAAGTTTTACATGACTTCTAGTGCGATATGCCGTATTCCACTTTCTCGTACAGATCCACTGAGTTGGAATGACTATCTTTCTTGTAACAGTTTCTGGACCTCCCTACAGCCTCCCTTAGTTTCCATCTTTGGAAGTAGTAATTTTGAAACCTTCATCATCTCTATGTCCAATGCTGACTGAAGTTATGCAAAAAGGGGAAGAGTTCAAAGTTGCACTTTCCTAAGCAGATGCAGTTGCGAGTTAATTGTTTATATTTTAACATCTGACTTGGTCCTGCAGACAAAATTCTATTATTAAAATAGGTCCAACCGTATATACCAGGCAATTAGCCAGCATAAACATATCAATTATCCATGTTTAAACGACGTTCACATTGTCGGCATAGGCAACACACGTTTTTTCCTACGTAGAAGTGAATCAATTTCGGAAATTATATCTATAGTTTCAGCTTGTATGATATCTCTAAGGGAATGTAAAATTGTGGCCGTTCGTGAACGCGGTCTGTGAGCTAGATAATATAATTGACTGAAATAGTTTACCTATTTGGAAAGCTCATTAGAAATCCGATCGTTAGACCACGCTTCCACGAAGAATGACAATAACAGTTTGAATAATAATTTATAACAAATTATCCGCACATAAATCAGCTTTACGTGTTTACTAATACCATTGAATAAATTATCACGTTAACGATGTTTAGTGAATGTATAAGGACGTATGTAACTCGCAGCCCGATATTACACCACAATTTATTTTGATGCCATGTAGTAGATAGGTTAGGCGTTTATTGGCGTTACGTTATTGTTAAAGCAATAAATGTCCTAGCCACTATTGTTATGTAAAGTTGGAATTGTCAGGATTCGAAGCTGCTCGCTTGATTAGTGTTTGTATAACGTCGATCGGGATTTTATTGAAGATGACAAGTTATTTATCGAAACGTCAATCTTGTACTTGTCTGTATATGTTGAGTTGAGAGGATAGCATGAGTTCCTACACGGATATTTTTAGTTGGTTATTTATAAATATTCACATTTTTGTGTCTATTACATCAAAAACTGTTCGATGAATATCGAAAAATGTACGCGTGTGTGTACGTGTGAAATGAATTATATTAGAAAGTTGCATTTGCAACATAAATAAATGAGAGGTAAGTTTGACGTTATTTGGCTTATAACCTCTTAACTCCATAAATATACAACCAGCATTATAATAGTGGGCTCACATATGAAAGTCACTACTAAATTCAGTCATAAACCATGAATGCATCTGTCGTTTACAAAATTATGATCCTAGAGAGTATAAATTTTACGGACAATCGCCATACATTACACCGACCGAACGTTACAAAGACCCGCGCAGCTTGTGGGATGTTCATCATGTTGACACTGGCCCGAGGATTGCCAAAGGTCAGGCAAATAATTCATTGATACGAAAGACCTTTCGCTATTTCACATATCGTTCTTCTTCCCTCTATCCATTCGTTCGTTCATCATCTCCTTTTCTATTTCCTCAGCTTTTATTCGTTTACTTACTTCCAATCCTTTTTATCCCGGTTCCAACCGCTGTAATAAATTGCTTTCGTAATTTACAAGACGGGCATCTGTTATGCGAAAGAAGGTGCGAGCAGGCGTTATAGGTTTGTCTGTATGTACATAATTGAATTCGGCATTACGCGAAGAAAAGACCTTTACGTTTGCCATTTTCTCGAAAATTTGTGGATGATTTATCACTCGTAATCTTTTGGTGAAAGGTGTGTCTTTAGTTCTGTTACGTATTTACCGAAATTAAGAAGGAATTGAAACAAAACATTCTCCCAATCTCTCATGTTACGACTCGAATTGAAATCGTACATGTCTCTGAAAAATAGCTGCGATATTGTCTCACGTGCAATCATTAAATTAGTTTGTACATTTCATTTGAGACCAGTAAATCGCTATGCTAATAATCGATATCGCTATGCTTGCTTTATTGTGGATTGAAATGGAAATTCATATTAGTTTTGCTTGAGTGGTGCACTTTAATGAAAATGCCTTTTCGACATATGCCCAGCGACATATTGTAATATATTTCTATTATGGAATCGGTCTGTGCAATTATATTAACTTCTTTTTGTTATCCAAGGAAAGCGCTATAAGTGAAATTTGCGAATGTACTTGGGGATTTATCAACAATTTTAATCAAATTGGGAACAAAAACGAATCCATACAAAACTTTTACTGAACAGAAAAGTTGTAGTCGTATGAAAATTGATGGGCATGTGTCTTTCGTTTTCGTAGCCCCCAATCTTCTTAGTTCCCAGAATATTTCACATCTGCAGCAGGGAAGTGTTCAGTTTCCCAACATGTTGCCTTTTTAGTTTCCATCAACTAGCTTTCAAGGTAAATACTTCTTTAATCAATAGCATGTTACGGTTTCAAATCTCGTGTCAGCCACGATTTCAAATTTCCCGCTTATAGTAAACGGTCCTACGTTGAACGTGCCCTACCTTCGCAGCAAGGCTGGTATATACCAAGGCTGCCTTCGCAGTGGTTGTTATGGTGGCAATATTTTATTCGGCTTTGGCTGCGTGACAAACTGGTTGTGCTGTGTGAACGTGGTGCCGTATTACCCGAAACTGACCTTCTTTTGCGTCAAGCTGTATATAACCTTCTACTTTCTGAGGAGGATAATCTAGAAGCGAAGGGCGCTTGGCATAATTCAATCTGTTGGTTTACCCTACCTGTTAAAGGGCACCACAAACTCGACGCAAGCAGCAATTTCTCCTGGGTACCACATCCTTTGCGGGTAAGAATCATAGCAAAACGTCATCGTATGTGGTAACTAACGTTTTCCCTTTTTATAGCTTGTTTTCTCCCCTCGCTTTTAGACGGCTTTAGTATTGAGGTCAGTAGTACTAGAAGTACATGGGATTATCCCCCTATTCCCGACATCATGCCAGTCTATGACTGGTCGCCAAGTGTCCTGAACTGCTTCGTTTCTTATGACCATCTGAAAAATAATGGTTCCTAGCTCCGGTGTCATCTGTAGTTTCTATTTTTTGATACGCCATTTTTCACAATTTATGCATCAAATTAAAGTTCAAATAAAATAAAACAAAATTTTAAGAAAAATTTTTTAATGGTAAAGTTTCCCGTGGAAGATTTTAGGAACCCCTGATCTAGTATGAGATCAAGTAAGATGTTTATTTTTTAGACACAGAAACGTAAACCCTAGTATAGTTCACGTCACATCTGGAGGAAAATGAACTTACTTAGTTAACCCTGAATCTTCGTACCGTAAGGCGTAAGACTGCAGCGTCGATTTGAGCTGACCATCTGTTTCCATATTTTCTTATTCTGTGATAAGATATTCATCTGCTCCCATCGTATTCCCCTTTCTTGTGCCCCTTGCTGCATAGCGTCCCTCCACGAGGGTCAAATGGTTCATATTCTCGCCAACCTCCATCATTGGCGAGAAAGTTCAGCAAGTTCGAGAAAAGTTACTGGCAAACTAGCGAGCTACCATCGACAAGGTAATATGTTCTCAGCATACGTCGTACTTCTAACGAATTCGGCTTCCATAAAGTTTATGTGGGATGAATATCAACGAAGCTTAGTGCAGTATAAAAATTTAGAGATCTGTCAATGTTTACTCGACTGCAATAATAATGACCAAGAAATTTTGAGCAGAATAGTCACAGGGGATGAAACGTGGGTTCATCATTATGAGTGAGAATCCAAAAGGTTTGGAGAAGTCTTAAATACTCTAGATCACTAAAGAAAAAGAAAGGGTCTCACTTTTTGCGGTAAACGCGATGCTAATCGTTTTTGTTCGAACTGAAAAAGGTTTATATTGGAAAAATGTCTGAGAAAGAGGCGTACCATCAACAGTGCAAGAGGCAGCGATCTTTTAGCAAGTAATCTGAAGTCAGTAATAGGCACCAAAGACCTTGGCTTGTTATCCACAGAGATAATAATTATTAGATCGCGCATGTATATATGTAAGTACACACTCGGCTAGACTAACTATTTTCTAGGAGTTAATTACTTTGCCTATAGCTCGGGGCTTCCCCTTACCATGTTCTTAGACCGTTCAAATGTGCTTTAGGAAATCATACATTTTCACGGTCTTTTGTGCGTGTGGAAGTTGGTACACAAATGATTTTGGGACTAAGCACAAATCTCCTTCTTAGAGAAAATATAAAATCCTGTAGACCGTTGGGCCAAGTGCATCGGAAACGAAGTTATGTAGAAAAATTACGTGCTCTTTTAACTCCAGCATTTGCGTATGTTAATTTGAAGAAAGAGAACGTGGATAAATGAAGGTGATTAACTTGAAATTGAGTTTTTACAAATTTTTATCCTGTATCCGTTATTTTCCTTAATTTTGTTCACAGCTTCTTATGAGCTTCTTATACATATATAAAATGATCTCAAGAGCTAAATTTAAGAAGCTTTGCATTCAATTAATCATTCCTCTCCCTGCTGCGCTAGCGTTAATGCATTCCAATTACATAGCAACTTTCGACAAAATTCAATGGAATTTCGGCTTCAAACCCGCCACACGATTTTTGTCGCGACCATGTCTCGTCATCGTCGTACAAAAGCAACAGTCGACGTATCTGTACTCCATAAATCATCGCGTTTAATTCACCATGTGGGCGACCGGTATATTGTCATGTTTATTACGGAGATGCTGACACGAATAGCACGACCTGAAAAGTAAGGTTGCGGTTAGACATGGCTGCCTCGACGACGGTGTGGTCCGCGGACTCCACGCTGAGATCTTCGTCAGTTTTATGTAGTCTCTAAACGATAACACCGTCCTTTCAGTAGAAGCCAAATTAAACCTCGATGTAATACCGAGACGAAGAAGATAGAATAAAAAAGATGGGAAGGAAGAGAGAAAGAAAGGATGGAGCAAAGCAAATAAATCCACACTCACGGGACGAGATGTTTTCTGGCGATAGATCAGAGGACAAGACGGTAATTATAATTTGTTGGACGTTTATTAGCCGGAATGGCTGGTAATTACGAAACGCCGTCGATGTTGGTGCCTGTTGTTGTTGCCGTTGTCTTCTTGTCTTCGTCGATGTTGCCGTATATAGATGGTGCCCTCCGTTCGGTATAATTGATGTTTCCGCTGCGAGGATCTATGTTCGTGGTTTGTCGGCTTTCACGATGTGATAGATGGTTCTTTTCTGCTATTAATAATCGAGAGATCGAATGAATTGTGATAAAGCGGATGCTTACTGCATTATTAGCGTTCGAAAACGCGGAATATCTAATCGACCATCCTTCATATACTGAGATGCGTTATGATGAAACCAACAGAAGTGGAAAGTAAATGCCGTTTTCGAGAAGGATACGGCCGATAGAAGTTTAATGATCTTTTTTGCTTTTAAATTGCAACTACTGAGCTCCACTGTTCATATCTTAAACGTTTACAAGGAAAATCGAAATGTTCAAATGCTCTTTCTGGCTTTGAAGAAGTTTTCTCCGACTTTACAAAGCCTTCAATGTCTATCATTTCATAATTTTTCGCCGTCTTAGATAATGCAGAAATATGCGGAAATTGGCTGGATGTGACAAACTTTCCGGGGACAATAACGCCAAAGGAGTTCGAATAGGTATCTACCACCCCTCAGGGGAATGCATTAAAGTTGACCCTGAAAATTCTCCTCACCGGGGATAAATTTCCTCTACTCTTCGAAACTGCTAAGGAAAGATATCTTATGTTACCGATTGTTAAATACCATCAGGAGTCGAATGCAAAAAGGAAATATGATGCGTTTGCTGGAACATGTAATAATTCATTGGAAAATCACCTCTAAATCGCTACTGTTATTGGTAGAATGACAATGATTAGTGTCAGCAGCTATGAATCTCTGACAGAAACGGAGAACAGCAATTCAATACCAACACCTACGTTTATCCAGTATGGCTTGACCTTCTTCATGAAGTCATCGATATCAAAGGATGGCCTGGAAGGAACGAAATGGTCTTCTATCATAAACTCGCGTTTCCATCTCGACGAATGCGTGCCACTAAAGAATGAGATTTTATCCATGGTCTTAATGGATTACCAAACTAGTAATTCATTGGAGAATTGGTACGTGGATTATCAATGACAGCACATGTGTTTGTAATGAAATCTTTTATCAATCCGGAAAGAAGATTTTGGGACTTACGTGCATTTCGAATTTTAACCACTCCAACCTTCGTAGTTGCACTTCAGGGTCTAGACCAGCAAAGATTTTGAAGCAGAAATAGGAGCCGGCATTTTCTCAACCCGAGTTAATCCTCAAATTATATTTCCTGTGTGATTTCCTCTTGTTTTGAAATTTAAGTTATTCCTAAAGTAATCACCAAGGCGGGGAGAACCACAGGAGTAGTAATATCAATCCTGAGCAAAGTCGCTGAAGACATTGGGTACATATTTTACAGGAAATAATTGTGATATCTAAATTTCTTCTAGGTTTAAAAAGTGCTTTGTTGAAACGAGTTCTATAGTTTTTGATTAAGCTTTCTTACGGAAGAAGAGATTTGGGAGTCACACTTTGCAATTTACTCCATATTACTATCTTTTCTTAATTTTTGTTTAGTTTAAGAATGGGGTTCTTAAACTCGCCGACTTTAACATCCTATCTTGCTTTCTCTCAATATTTAAAAGAGTAAATCACTTTGCCTCACGAACTGTAGAAATTTTGTGTAGACATGCATGTAAATCTTGCGTAATAATTAGATAAGGAACGCTATAAAAGTAACAAAAATCGCTTTTTACAACCGCGCGCGCAGGTAAAATTACGATCGTCAATAAAATAAAACGTTTTTACTCGTTAAAATTAACGACCGACCGCTGTCAAGATGGTACAAATAGCCGTTAAAATTAATATTAAAACATCCATACGTAGATGAAGCCA
Organism: Chrysina gloriosa; assembly: GCA_038088585.1. Lineage (NCBI taxonomy): Eukaryota > Metazoa > Arthropoda > Insecta > Coleoptera > Scarabaeidae > Chrysina > Chrysina gloriosa. Next base: position 17,695,031 of record CM076093.1, on the reverse strand, counting down.
GCGGCGAAAAGATTTATCTGCGTCGTAAAACTATCAATAAAACCACCGGTTAGCGGCGTATTATATTTTCCCATCGTTCATAATATTTAATTAACTTTCGACTTTTGCCACTCTACGCGCGCGGCGAGCTGCGGTGTGGCGAAGAACGATTCACGAAACGAAATTAATTTCCCAGAAGTCGGAGAGAAGTCATTTCGAATATTAAGTCTACCCATCAGGATTCTGACACCGGCCGTAATTCATGTTAACTAATTTTATGCAGTTCAATTTCGAGGTACTGCTCCATCCTTATAACATATCCTGTTTAAGAGGGCATCTCTCCGAATCCTTACTCACGTTCTCTTGGATTTCGCGTAGTAAATTTTGTAGATATTCTATATTTCTTCCTATGATATGTTTACGTTCGTTTCTTTCACATAATTGAAAAGAAGCAAACACTTTACGCTTGTTGAAGATGTTCTGGCTAGCGCTATAGGTAGCGAAACACGTATACCATGTTGATTAATAGTATTACATGGTGTAGGATCGTCGATATAATTTAATGCTAATCCTATATTTACGGCTGTTTACGTCAAAGTGAGGAGAGTTTCTGTTTTCCATAAAGCCCAAAGTTTTAATTCCTTCTAATCACATTTTAGTCTATTCAAAATCAAAAATACAAATAATAGAGATGCAAAATCCATGTGAAGAAGAAAGTAGACAGTTTTGTGTCAGAGGGGGAGCTGCTTTGAAGCAACTGTTTTTGATCATTTAAGAAGCGGACGATAGATAATATCACTATATTCTGCTCCAATGACTAAATGGCAAGATCACAAGAAAATCATTATGTTTGTTGAAGAAAACTTTTCACCAATCTAACTTTCCTCAATGCGGACATAGTCAAAGAGAGTATCAAATAGAAAGAGTAGGATATAAATCGTGTGTCTGAATGGCAAATATTGTGTCCTCAATTTAGATCGAAAGTCCCACGAAAATCTTTAGAATGTTTGAAAACGACGAACGATATACTCTGGTCTGTTCGTGCTTAAACGGTTAAAATGGTTTGACGATATTTTGAAGAAAAGAGCAAGGTTAATTATCGAAATATAGAAATGAAAGTTGTGCTTTCCTAGGAATTGGTAACCTTTGAGACTTAGCATATACAGTAGTATCCTCGTATCCACTGACTCCATATCTGCGGTTTCCCTTATCCGCGGTTCCATACCGCGCGGAACTATCAAACGCCTGCTTACGGACGAGTTAAACATGTTGGAACGTGCTTAACCTCTCAAAAGCGTTTATGTGGTTGAATAAATGGCGCTTTTTAATTTTGTTTAGATCTATTACAAATACCGGAGGAAAGAGTGCTTGTTTGTTTTCACAGCAAAATATTTTTAAAAATGGCTTCTAAACTGAAAAGTAAACGTGAGGTTCTTAGTATTAGTAAAGAATAAAAAATATTTGGTATGTTTAAATAGAAAAATGTCTATTGCAGATGTAGCCAAAACCTATAATAAAAAACGAATCATCGATGCGTGAAGTAGTTGAAAAAGAAAGAAAATATTCGAGCTAGATTTTCGCGGCCCCAAGCTGCAAATGTTACAGCTACAATACGTGATAATGTGTTAGTAGTGTGTAGTTAAATAATAATAAAAATAATATAATAAAAATTTTATTTGGCAAAGCTATCTCTTAATTGCATATTACAAGGTATGCTTAGCTTAAGAAAGTTTATAATTTTATGTTCTCTTGGATAAAAGTAAATAGTTCACTTTTAATTTTCTTATAATTATCACACTATTTTAAGTCCAGTGGTAACGTATCAAAAATAATCAGTCCGTTCTTGAGTAACACTATTCATTATTCTTGTTGTTTTACATTTTTTTACATAAAAGTTATTACATATATCTGCTCGTGTAGCATAATTATGCACATCTGAAACATATTGCAGGTTATGAGTCAAACAATCCGGCATCATCCCAAGTTTAATTTTTACAATGAAGGAATAAAGTCAAGAGTTTTAAATACTATCCCGTGTTTACCATTTAAAAATTCTAATACATTCAATATGGTTGGTACAAGAGTGTATTGGGTATATTTGAGCATTAATCTGATACATTTATTTTGTATAATTTGAAACTTTTGTATCTGGTTTTCGTGGAGGTTATATAATATAGTAGCACAAAATTCTATATGGGGTTTAATTAAAGCTTTATAGATTCTTATTCTGAATTCCATGTTTAAAAAGTCATTATTCCTATGCAATAGGTATAGTTCTTTTAACATTTTACCATATATACAGTTGCCATGTTCAATGAAACTTAATTTATCATCCATAATAATTCCTAGGTACTTTATTTGTTTTACTCTTTCTAAATTGAGGTTGTCAATTTTTATATCTATATTTAAATGTTCTAGTTTACTTAATATATACTTATTGCCTAATATCGTGTATTTAGATTTACTTAAGTTTATACACAAATTATTATCACATAACCATTTGTAAATGTTATCTAAATCTATATTTACTAGCCTAGTCATTTTTTGAGTGTTACTACCGCGTATATATAGCATTGTGTCACCAGCAAATAGTTCAATATTACAATATTTAATATGTTTGCGAAAGAATTGGAGGAGAACCTGGTAGCGTGGAATGAAACTTTGAAAAAGTACTGAATGAAACTGAATAAGGAAAAAACAAAAATACTAGTGGTCAGTAAGAACAAGGAGAAAGTGACGATAAAGAGGGAGTAGAAATAGAACAAGTAAAAAATATAAATACCTGAGCGTAATATTGGAGGAAAGTGGCAAACAAGAAATGGACATAAATCATAGAATAGAAAAAAACTAATAAACTGTATTATGTAAGTGTATATAAAACAGTATACAGACCGGTACTAGTATATGGAAGTCAATCGTGGAATTTGACGAAAAAGGAAAAAAGCAGAATGCAGGCCATGGAAATGAAATTTCTAAGGAGAGTTAAAGGGATAACAAGAAAAAACCGCATAAGAAACACAACAATAAGAGAAGAGCTGGGAATGGAATCGTTGGCACAATACATTGAAGAAAGACAGCTGTGCTGGTGGGGACATCTGCAGAGAATGACCAAAGAAGTGCCAGTCAAGAAAATCTGGGAAACCAAGAGCAACGACATGAAAAGAAGAGGCAGACCGAGAAGGCAGTGGGCAGCGATGATGGCGGAAGTATTGGGGCGGGGGGTGGACATGGAAGGACGCCAAAGAATTGGCAATGAATAGAAAAGAGTGGAAGAGATTTAGTAGAGAAGAAGGAGAAGCCTAGAAAGGGAAAATCCCTAGACCTTAGGGTAGAAAGACAAGCTGATTATATATATATATATATATATATGTGTTTAACAATATCATTAATATACAATGTAACGGCCCAAGCACCGTTCCCTGTGAAACGCCATGTTGAGTTTCAATTTGTGCTAATGTACAATGATTGTACTTAACTTTTTGTGTTCTTTTTGATAAATATGATTGAAATCATTTAAGGGTTTTATCACATATTCCCATTTTCTCCAGTTTCTTTCACAAAAATGGTCTGCTTATTGTGTCGAATGCTCTCTTAAAATCTGGAGACATTGCCACAATGATATTATTGTCATCTAAGGTAGAAAATCGCTCAAATTTGTGGGTGGAAGACATTCCAAGAAAAAATATTTCCATTGATGGTCAGATGTTACAATGAAAAGCGTTGATTCTATATGAAGACATGCAGTCTCAAGATGAAATAGAAGAGGATAGAAAGTTATCCACAGCAAGTAGGGGTGGCTGAATAAATTTAAGACTCGGTTTAATCTAAAAAATAAAAGCTACGGGGGAATCTGCGTCGGCTGATTATATAGCTGCAGCCTCGTTTCCAAGAACATTTAAACAAATCTTTGCTGAAAAAGGTTATTATCCTAAGCAAGTTTTCAATTGTGATGAAACCGGCCTCATGTGGAAAAAATGTTCTTTTCTGTGTTAACTTTGTTTCATATTTCATATACAGGTGACCGACGGAAACCTGGCGTTCTTTGAAACGGCTAGTGCTCTGCTGGTAGAACGAACAGATAGCCGAACGGATCTGTGATTAACCTTGGAGTTTGATGCCATTTCAGTAGCTATGGAGCAGTGGACGGTTCGCCATCGGATGTTTGCGTATGACACATTTGTTCAGAATGGTGGATCTGTTGTTGCTCTGCACTTTGCTTTTCGAAGTGCTTTTGGAAGATAATGAAAATGCAGTCGTTCTCATGAGCAATGAAGCACATTTCCATCTCAATCGGGTGGTTAATAAACAAAATGTACGGTACTGCTTCCCTGAAAATCTCCATAACATTCACGAGAAACCTCTACACTCAGAGCGTGTTATTGCGCAACTGCTACATTCGGCATTGCTACATTTTTTCGAAGACGAGAATGGTGCGACTATTACAGTGAATGCTGAACGTTACAGTAACATGCTTAACACTTATTTCCGTCCCAAACTGCGCAGACTTCAACTGGAGTTGGAAAATGCTTTTCTCCAACATAATGGTGCCACCGCGCACACTCCTAATATGTCTATGCAAGTGGTTCAACGCATGTTACCAGAAAGGGTAATTTCACGTTTTGGGTACGTCCCATGGCCCCCAAGATTACCTGACTTGAGCACTTGCTATTTTTTTGGAGAGTATCTGAAATCGCGGGTACACTTTCACAAACTCCAGATTGAGAAAACTTAAGGAGACAATCAGGGAAGAAGTGACTACAATCTATGACAAAATGATGAATCGGACGATGGCCGATTTTCTGGGAAGGCTGGAAAACTGTATTCGGGAGGATGGACACCACCACTCGACATAATCTGTCACAAGTCATATTCAATTTCAACTGGCATGTAATGAAACAATTTTATGCATTAAGATACAGTTTTCCGTAAAAACTAACTGTGTACTGTCCATTTAAAAAACGTTCCCGTTGGTCACCTGTACATACCTGCGGTTTCAGGTATCGACAGGAGACGGTGAAATCAACACCCCGCGGATACGGGGGTCCAGCTGTACTTTCCCAAATGTCAATTTTGTCATTGTAAATTTGATGACACTCTTCATCCACATTAACTACCCTTTTTCCGATTGGAAGTTGCCCCAAATCACTTCTCTTCTGGGTATTTGAAAAAGAAATCATAACCTGCCCCAGTATTTGCCTCATAAGTGATTTACGATCAATTTGAGGAAAAAATTCGAATAGTGAAAGCCCTCGTATATCATCCTATTATTATTTTTCGGTGACAACCGTAAAATATTCATTTTCATTTCCACTCAGAGACACACGCTTACACCCCAGAACTCGAACACGTAAGGCACCCCAATAAATCAACAGTCAGCTTTTATATACACAGCGCCAGAATTGAACCTTCTAACAGCTGACCACTCGACTTCTTTCATTTCATTTCCGACACACCTTCCATATATTGGCATCGGCGGCGGCGACGCGAATGGTGGCACCACCGTCAAAGGCGATGGTGTATGTATGTAGTTCTTCGGTCTGCGGCTTGGATTTCTCCCGGCAGCTCTATATCCGGTGATGTATGGCCAGCACACATTGCACTAGATGGAACGCAATATGTCCGTTCGAGAAAGGCAATAACCATTAGGTTTCGAGAAAACTGCCCCATTTCGAGTGACACGACCGGCGAATATAGGAAAATTTATATTCGAACGGGAACGTATCGGATGGGAGGAATGGGTCAGTCTGTTCGTTACGACACGAACGGTCCCAGTAGTTGTGCACGATGACGGTTCCAATTTTTTCCTTTTCCTTGTCCTTCCTATGTAAGCGCTAGCGGAACGGGGACCGATCTATCCCGACAATAAAAAAATATAATATAGCGCCGTTAGGGAAATTTAATACGTCTATAAATTTTGGGAACGGTATCGCTGATAACATCTCCATTTTACGTAAGAAGCTACGTAATGTTCGTATAACGCGAATTACAAGGACAGACGTATCTATTTCTTAACGAAGAATGTACGAAGCAAATAAATGAGAAAATTTATATTGACATGAACACTTTCAGAAACAAAAACAGTAGCTCCTTTTTCAAGAAATGAAGTATCAGGAATACTTGACTGTTGTGTTGTTGATTTATCATCAACTTGAATTTTACTTTTGAACGCTTCAGTAGAAAATTATGAGCTTATCGTGACTAGTACCATTAGAAATGAGGAGTAATCAAATTTGGGAAACATTGAAAATCTGCACACGTTCAAAAAACGGGAGGATACTTTTTATGAAGAGGAAGCCCTCTATTCCCTCATGATCCCTGTGAATGTCCAAAGTTAAGCAACTTAGCAGATACTTCCAGTTTCCATTAGGAAAATCGAAGGAAATGAACGTACCAACTTATTAGAGTGGAAATTTTCATTTCTTTTGACTTTCCTAATGTATACTACAAGTATCTGTTACGCTGCTTATGTCCACTGTGAGCTAAATTTTCTTCTTTTGAGATCATTAACCCAATGAAATAAAACGGAAATGGGCATGGCAGCATAATAGATCCTAGAACTTTGATCAGGTATCTTGGAAACTCATCTAAAGTATAGAATGCTTCTCTTCTTTTCGGAGGCATAATAATTGTTTTAGGAATTGCACACCAATTTGAAGTGAATCCTATTAAAGTAAGGTCCATTCCTAACTAAACAAAACAACGATTAAGCTTTTAACTATGGAATCTATGTACTAGATTTTTCCTGTCACTGATAGCAATCCTGTGGGGGCAATTGCAGAAATGACAGGAAACGAATCTAATAGATTCTTCAACGCTCAAAACGAATTTGACCGCAGAAATTTTGTAGTACGTCATGTTTTGGAGTAAGCTAAGGTTAAGTAACTAACTAATCCTAACGCCATTTGACCGTTTCGAATATAAGGCGGTGACGTTGAGCTGTGGAGATGTCATTCTATTTCTCCTTCCACTTCCATCTTGTGTTGTTCCACAGGTTTCGCTCCATTTTATATTTCGTGTTTCAGCCGCCGTCTTTACTTCTTCTGGCCAGGTGTTTCTTGGTCTTCTTCTACTCCTTCTCCTCGATGCTGGTACCCAGTATACTCTCCTAACCATCTCGATCTTCTCCAATCTCAAAACATGTCCTATCCATATCAACTGACTCTCCCCTACTGCGACTTGTGTAGGTTTAGCTTTCAGGTTTTCCCTACTTTGTTCATTGAACAGAAGCAGTTAAGCTACTCCCCATAAATTTATGCTAATGAGCGGAACAGACAGTTCAACATGCTACAAATGAGTAAAAGCGCGGTAAATTTGAAGTAAGGATATGATATTCCTTCCTTATTTATCAACTAGACGTTGCAATAATTCTAATAAGAATAAATAATATAAAAACAGTATATATTTATGACAACTAAAATTACTATAAAGAATATACAAATTGTCGCAGTAAAAATTATTTTTCTAAAAAGTGCTATTACGCCAACAAGAAATCGAACATGTAAGCTAATATAGTTTAAATCTGGCTTTTGCCTTGTCAAAAATTATTTCATTTTAAAATCATTTTGGACAAATTTCATTATACTGCATTTAAGTGCTGCTAAAAAATGCAAGCAATTAGATTACTTGGAGGAGAATGATCCATAAGACGACTAGGTAATAGATTTGAAGTGTCCAAAGATACTATTCGCGACATTAACAAGAAATGATTACATCAAAATTGACATGAACATAGCAAACGATTGGTTTATACTTCTAAAAAGACAGGTAAAATAGTTGTCCGGATTTTTGTTGCCGCAGTTGCACATATTTGATTCATTACCAAAACTATTTTAATCGGAAAAGTAAAATAATTATATAGATATGTTCTATTATCAAAGACCGATTTTGATAAATAAATTAGAATAAAATATCAAAAAATCTCAAAACGAAATGGCCTTTGATCTTAGGCAGCTCACTGCTGCAGAAGTTTACACATTGGCCTAATACGGTGTTTTAGACATATGACCAACAGAAAAATTTTATACAAATATTGCCCGCTTTTTGTAGGGGAGCGGCTTAACTAGTTCTGTTGAATAAACAGAGTATAATATTGTCATTTCTGTTTCTGTCCAGTCTCGTCTTATATTCAATTTTTTCTCAGAAACCTCATTTCCATGCTTTGTAACTTGCTTCTTTGGTTCTTTGTTGTTGTCTACACTTATGCTCCATATGTTAAAATAGATGTTACTATCCGTTTAAATATCTGTCTTCCAGCTGCTCCTATTCTTCCCATAATTTCTTCACTCAACCTTCTGTCTTTCATCACTAGTAGACCCAAGTATTTAAAACTAGTCACCTGTTCCTTCCTTGCAGGTAAATCTCGTGCTTTCCGTCCTTCGTGCTTATAATCATTTTCTTCTCCAAACTCTCATTGTATATCTCAAATTTTTGTTCAATATGGTTTCGTTTTGTGCCTTTAGCACTGGATCAAGAGCATATATAATCTCCAAAATTCCAACTTCTCCCATATAACTTAAGATTAAATAGTCAAATTTATTGTAAGGAAACTGATTTTCTTTATAATTCCAAAAACGGCATCATGTAGTACTAGTCTTCAGCTTTAAAATCCATTTTGAATTACTGCTGTACGATTTATGTTTGGCTGAGATATACAAGTTTGAATTTATAATACTGGTCATGCGTATTAGGGATCCAATGAACCATTAGCACCACTCGTGCCGATTCCCAAGGCTGACCGCATAATCAGCATTATAAATAAAAGATTGCATATCTCAGCTCAAGAAAGAGTATATCGGCGTCAAAAATCGATTTGAAAGCTAAATACTAGTGCAATATGATAATATATTTCGGAAATATAAAAACCGCTTCCTACAACACATTCATAAATTTGACCAAAATGACCATTTAACCTAAAGCTATACCGAAACCTGAGCTACTAGACCATTTCTGCGACCAGATTCGTTTTCAGCATCAAAAATCTTTAAGGTTCACCCCCTCAATTCTATAACTAACAAAATCTCAAATATCGTAGGCCTATGTAATAAAGGACTTCCCACTTGCTAAGGCTAGACAGTGGAATTTTGATAACAAATCAAAGAGAAAGATCTTGATCTATATTGGAAGAAGTCAAGCAACTTGCTACAAATTTATGTTTCTAATGAAACTTATTCCTATAGGCTTTACCGGCGGGTGCCCTATTCTATCTAGCATTATTAGCCGATGTCGACGTTCCATTATTCATATGGCCAGCGTTTCAGGAACACTTTCCTATGAAATTCGTTACAAAATTATCACCTGTAGCGCTAAATATGCCAACCATTCGTAATAGAATTTATTACCAACAAACGAAACGTTGTTAATAGTGCTAGTAACGTCGCCATTATTCGAAGAAATATTCCCTCAGTACATATCTCTAACATTTCTTGCCAGAATTACGACTAGCGGCTCGCGGAACGGTAGTCTTGCACAACGTTAATTAAAAATGATAAATACGTAGACACCCATAGCGCTACTACGTACTACCTGGGTATAAATGTAATAACATTATTTACGTAATAAGGCATTTCTTTTCGCCGCTGTCACCATTACTCCACGTCTCGCGAGCGTATATAAAAACATTTGTCGGTTTACGAGCTTAATGGACATTTACATTAATTAAAATTGTTCCTGTCAGAGGTAAGATAATTCAAGCGTTAATAATAACACGTACGTGTACGTGAACGCGAGATTTTGCAGCACCATCTGGCGTGAATGTAATCTAAATACCTTTCAACAATATGATTGGATATGTTTGTTAATCTTTGATGTTATTGTACGGGATTTAATGGAAGACATTTACTGGATGGTATCAGAAATAATTTGCAGAAATATTTTCCTTTGATAATTTCTGTGTACCAGGGTCAAATGTGGAATGGCGGCACGTGCATACTTCACGAGCAGGATTTCTCTACTTTCGTGTTTTGTAACTGAGGATGACAATTAAGTTACCGAAATATGTATTCCGAGGTATCAAAATCGGTGTGGTACGACCATGAACTGCCCTAGTTCTTTGGCAAGTATATACTAGGATAGATACAGAAGAATAGACTTCATTGCATTACTCAGGCAGAGCATAATCCATCCATCCATAAGGTCGTTTGGTCCTGAAGAGGAATTCTCAATTAGACCGAAGACTACTGGTTGGAGAACGCAGTCTTATCACATTGAGTATAGTCTTTAGGCTCTTATTTTATCATTCGTATAATTAGATCATCATGTACTCGAATTGGCCGTACGTCATTATATCGTAAACTCAAACATTTCTCTCCATTACTTTAACGAGGCGATATTTCCTAATACCAAGCTAAACCATCATAGATAATCCGTACGTCGATATTTTTAACGTCGAGTTTCTGTAATCCGTAAAGCGTGTAGCGCGTAACGGTAACGTGGCGGAATGATGGAGTAGTAGTCGACGTTGTGTGTCAGTCTTGCTGCGGTCCAATCTTGCCTAATGAGGGCAGGACACGCTAGAACGTAATTACTATTGAGTTACTCTTTCATACACTGACAGGATTATTAATACGCCGCTTCCAGTCCGGTCTTTATGTTTACATTAAATTAACATTAGTTTTTACCATGTTTCCTGATTCGAATTCGTCTCCGTAATAAGAATTACTGTTGTGTCGGAGTGGGTGGTCGAATTATTCGAGCGAGATTTACGCTGGTAGATTTCGTAAATCCTGTTTGAATTATTCAAAATGGTAGTCGATTGTGGACGGACTTTTTCCAAATAAAATCATGTAATTGAAATAATACCCAAATATTTTGCGCGATGGCAATCATACTTTATTCGAAGAAAGTATTTCATTAAACATATTCTTTTTTAACAGATGTGTCAATTTCCAAAGAAGAAGTTTTAACGAGAAGAATTCCTAATTTGTTTGAATTCTTTTTATTAGTATTGGCATCATGAAGGTCTCGAGCTTTCATTAAATTCTTCCAGGATATAAGCCAGAATGTCTAGACATAGGTACTAAAAGACTCGAAAAACCTGAGAGTTTAAATCATTAATCACCTCTCCCCTGATATTAGCCAAAAGTTTTCAACCGGCGTTTCATATTATTATAGTTGCAAAACTATTTTTCGGATTTAGCTTTTCGCCAAATCCAATAACGAAATTTTATATTCACTAGTTTATCAGGGCATGATGGTTACTAGACATATGAGGTGTGTAAATAAAGTAATTAAACCAATTTTTCCCTTGGTTTTATTCTAATAACATTACAATTCAAGATTGTCCCCTTCAAAGTAACTGCCTGGAAAAGTCACACAACATTGGAGACGGTTTCTCGAATACTAGAATAGCCTTCAGCTGGTCGGTTACAGCCGTTTGAATGTTGTCCAGTGCCTCAAAACGACGTCCTTAGAGGTGTTCTTTTAATTTCGGAAAAAGGAAAAAGTAACAAGGACTCAAGTCGAGCGAATCTGGAAGCTGAGGAGCAACAGAAATGTTCTTACAAGCCAAAAAACGGTTTAATATAATTGCTCTGTCACAAAGCGCATTATCGTGATGCAATACCCAGCTTTTTTACGTTTGGTCTCACACGCATGACCGTTTTCCGAATTCTTTCAGGAATCTCTCGGTAAAACTGTTGATTAACCCTTTGACCTGGAGGCACAAACTCTTTATACATTGTGTCCAAGCCTGAAGCAAAACTTGATCGCATATAAGCAAAACTTGCTTCAATAAAACAATCGTTGTGAACACAACTCTAGCGAGTTCCAACTAGCACTGATGGCGTATCACATGTTCACCCCCTTCTCCAAGTCCTACCTCACCGGAAATACTGGTGACGTGGACTTCGAGGTGTGGCGGGTTAATAGTACTCTACTAATCTTATTACCTTATTTACAGACTTCGTACAATAACTAAATCTCTGTAAAAATATTAACCCATAAAGGTATATAGAAAAGAGAAAAGAACAAATGTTATTACATTCATACGCAACAAATATTCATTATATTACGATTTACAATAAATCGAAAGGTGACATCTCCTCATAAACTTGGATGTTTGAAGAACCGATAATCGAGAAGTAATTGAAGGGAGTGAAGACTATTTTCGCCCCTGCTTCCACAAGTCTATGATTGCAATATATTGCACACGTCAAAACAATATGTTTGAATGCACTTTGTGTCCCACATTCACACAAGTTATTATATTTTATTATATAATCTTATAGAAGTAACTGCTACATAACTATCCCAAATTATATATATATATATATATACGGTGGTTACTTTATAAAAATAAATTTTGAATTTGGATATTTGGAAATTTAGACCCACAAATTGGAGCTAAATTCTAATTGTAGTGTACTGCAAATAGAAACGAATGTTCATTATCTAGGCAATGAAATGTAAACGCTAGTAAAATTTGGTCCATATCCCAACACTTTCATTCTTCTGTTTTCAATTTCATTGAAAGCTGATTCATTTAAACTTTAAATCTGTTTCGATTCTCGCTACAATAACTTAGAACATCTATTGCGATGAGTAAATCAGTGGGTCCAAAACAAAACTTCTCTTTGCCATTTCTTGTATAAGTTATGAAAATTTCTGTATATTAAATTTATTTCTTCTATTGTATTTAAAACAGTTTGGTGAATACAGGCATGGGTCATATTTGACCCATTAGTCCCAGAGACTAATAACAGCACAGAGAAAAAATAGTACCAAGACTTATAGCTAGTTTCAGTAGGTATGCATACATGATACAGTGCAACCTAATAACCTAATAAGACCGTCTTCGGGCTTGTAGCGAAATATAATTCCGAGACATAAGTTACCCACACCCAGGCCGGGGAATCTCAGAACTATTAAAATGGTATTTTAGCCCTCTACGGCAGCCGTCTGTAATTACTGACAAGCGCGCGACATTTGAAATAGTTGTATGTAGGCATGGAAATTGCTTTTCTGTTTAATGGTTTTCTAACATGTAATTTAGATAAAATTTCAGCAACATTAATTGCTGAAATTTTATATAAACTAACTGCTAGAAAACCAATAAACATGATACATTTAATCATAACAAAATGACGAAATATATTTAAGACAAATAAAAACCGGAAATATTGAAAATAAATGTATTTATTACACAATAATAGCATATCTAATAACAATAGTTGAAGATAATTAAAGCAAGAAGAATTTGTATCGCTTGGTGTAATATTGAAATTGAACTTTAAACACATGAAATACAAGAACTAAATATCTATGAATAAAAGTAGTAAATCCCACAAATTGAAAAATAAAAATATCAGTTATAGTAAACGTGCGGTATTATATCATGGATTTAGCTTAGCACAGCTTATCGATATTGCAGACCCACTAAAGAATTGTAGGTAGTATGTCCAAGAACTACGCTCTAGGCACTCATTGTTACAGCAGAAAAGTTAAATACAAGGACTCTCATTTTTACGAATTGAGTGCGCAGAGCGTGCAAAATGTCCCGCATTAACTGCATGAACTCAGATGTACATATGTATATACAAAAATAGAAATAAACAATATATAAATATAGAAGAAAAAACAACAAAATATAAAAATACAGTTACAAATAAAATAAAAATAAACAAGTATATAAAAAATTAATATGTACAAATTATTGAACAGAAGAGACTTCTTCGGAAATCATTGTTTGAATATGTTATGGATTCCTTGCCAGCAATTATTTTATTATAAAGCAAATATAATTTTAATGAGCAAATTTGTGAATTTGTTCATTAAAAAGTTTGGATTTCTGGCAAGTGTTTGCAGTCTACAGAATCAGCAAAAAGATATAAATTTAGCCAATACTTCAAATTATCCTCTAAAAATCCTTTATGACAATGTTTGAATAAATACTGTAGAATGTAGGTATGCAATTTACCCAACTACCCCCAAATTCTCTCATTTGACTGAAGACTGCCGTTTGTCGTGGGGTAGTTGGCAACTCACCATCAAAAGGAAGATATAGGTCCTTAAATAAAATAGTAAGTTGATTCAGTTGTTATTAAGCTAATAGTTAGAAGCAAGTTACCAGCTAAATATAATGTGGGCACTGCTCCTCTTGAAAGTCTATTGTTTCTCATTAAATACTTAGGATTATAATGGCTTCGTCAATATGGAAGTTCTTAAGTTTCTCCTTGTCCACTTCGAGCAAGTTTGGATTCCCACATGCTTTTACACATAATGCTGCCCTTCTTAGGAAAATTGATGCACTATACTGCATTCAAATGTGCAATTCATTACACGATATTTCATTATGTGCACACTTCCCCATCTTCCTTCCTACAAATAAATTTATTTTATGGAATGTGGTACATAACAAAATAAATTATATTTAATTATTGAATATTATATTCACTGTTATACCATGTATTTCCAAATTATTATTATTGTTAAATGTGTTTAATGGTTTAATAGACGTGAACAAAATTGAACAACTAGCATTGCAAACAACGCAAACAAAAGTAACAATAAAAATGGTCGATATTTATAAGTAGATATCTACCAACCTTAATTATAGCGACATCTACGACAGCGGTCTGGTTTAAATTTAACGTTCAAACCATTAGATTTAACATTCCTCTCCCTGCCCACACCAACGATCCGAACTAACTACGAAAAATTCTCGGGTCAATCTCCAACTAGGTCCGCTTGCACTCGATGAATTTCGCGTGTAAAATGTTCTAACCTAATATAATTTCCATTGTTATAAATCCGGTTTCTTATATAATTCTTATCAAACTTTGTTTCAGCAGTAATTCAATAATACTGCCGTATGTATTATGAATGGGATTTTCCATTAATATTATTCTCTAATTTCAAATTTCAAATGCTCAAGTACACACAAAGAATGATATTCAAGTGATAATTACATATGTTATTCTAAATGCAATATTTATTATATTAGGAGTAAGGTCAAATGTTTATTTGAAGAAAAATACTCAATTTGTAATTTGTAAGAGGTACTTGGCAATATTTGATAAAATTTCTTGTATACTATTTTATTTTTAGAATTGGGCATAAGAATATTATTTTCTAATAAGAATCGCTGAATATGCTACTTGGTGTTATCTTTTTTAAGATAACTAAAGTTTTCATCAGTAT
Organism: Chrysina gloriosa; assembly: GCA_038088585.1. NCBI lineage: Eukaryota > Metazoa > Arthropoda > Insecta > Coleoptera > Scarabaeidae > Chrysina > Chrysina gloriosa. The sequence goes on along the minus strand of CM076093.1, from coordinate 17,679,917 downwards.
ATTTGAATTTAAAAAATTATAAATATTAGTAAGTGATAACAACACTAGATTAATGCAATTGATCACAATCACTTATTATACTATTATTCATCATCATAAATTAAGATCAAAACGCATGCCCGGTCCTATTCAGACGTTTCCCTTCAGAATCTAAAATGTACAAGAAGACAAATTAGAAAAACGAGAAGACAATACATATACTACAACCTAGAAGAATGTTGTTGGAGAAATATTGATAGAAGGGAGAGCATGTAGATTCCAAGGCCGGTGTCAATGGCAGAAATTTCTTTTGGATTTTGCCATACATCATTATTTAACATCGACGGGTTGCTATCCATACTACCAATTTCAATAAAAAGTAACTAGTAGTACTAACTCATTTGTTTTTGCATTCTAACAAACAACTTAAAAGTTCTACTCTCCTTTTCCTCGTGAACTCTTGTTAACTGTAACTGACCAGAAACATTGATGAAAATGTAGTGATTCTGGTGCAAGTAATTATCTCCTTACAAGAAGCTTGTGTCTACTTTTACATCTACAATCAAATGTAGCTATTCTAGGAAGACTAATCCTTCCATTGTTCCTTTGACCAAATACCAGACGGTATATATATTATAGTTGCGAAATAAGAAACCATATGTTCTGAGTAGGAGTGACCCGACAGGGAACGTTGGGTAAAGACGTCAGAGTCTGGCTTTTCGTGATTGATAGCGCGCCCGCGGTCCGGTTCGCCCGGTTAGCCTACATATTAGCCGTACGTAGAACGGGGTTCGCGGTAATAACCGCGGCCGTATATCCATCAATCACGTGCAAATTATACGGTCCGACATCGCACGTAAGAATTACGGCTGTCATTCGTGTAATTCCACGGCACGCCACGTACTGTTCTCCGCTTATAATCAACTTTCGGATCCCTCATTAAGTCCTTTCTCTCTTCTTCGCGCAAAGGAGCGGCGGTTTCCTCTCCACGATCGCAGTTGGAAAACGGTGGTGGGTAATGATACGCGATCCGGCGACTGTGATTACGGGTGTCGGGAAACGAACGCACGTAATTGTCGGCTTCGACGCTGGCAAAAAGTCGTTATGTTTATTACGGTCATATTCGACAGATATTTAACGGTTTTTTACTTTGTGGTCAATATGTTGGGTAGTTCGAAGACTTCGTATCGAAAGAATGTTGATTAGTCACGACTGCCACGGGGGAGGACTTGCAATTGATTTTTTGCGTGTAATTTGGAACTGGATTAATTGCGATATATGGCAACTGGAACCAATGTTAAAAATTGATGATATAGCTATCTCATCTATATCAACTCCGCCTACGGTACGAGCTAGATAAATTGAGGGGCTAAGGGAAACACTTTGGTTGGTCCCAAGTCCGGATAAATGAGGAGAGTTGGACATAAGGAGAACAACACTATCCTGGAAAAAGATGCTATGAAATTGAAAGAGAAAACAGCTAGACTGGTCGAACGAAAAGGACTATGTGAGGATAAAGAAAATGATTTGAGGAGTATGTAGTGACCCTTCACAGACCCTTCAAAATCTGAACAGGATTTACAAACTTTAAGGCTCAATAATAGGAGAAGAAAAGCACAAGACCACACTTCTAAAGCAGGTCAGGATCTATTGAGGTTGGCAAGGAAGTAATTTCAGTTGCCATACTTCGAGTGCATTGTAATTGTTTTGAAAGACTTATGCCAGTGTTACGGCTTTCTCCTTTTGACATTTCATACCAGTCATTATTGGGTTACTTTAGAAGCTAGTTGTGCATAATTTTGTTTAGTAGCTGTTAGTTTAGGGTTGGGAGTGCAGAAACGAACATTTTCGGTATATTTTACTTTTCTACTTCCGTAAAGAAAAGATAGTTGGTGACACTCACAAAGAAGTATGTGAAGTTTATGGCGTTGATAGCATAACAGTACTTACGTGTCAGAATTGGTTTAAACGATTCTATTCCGAAGATTTTTAATTCAAAGGTGACCAACGTTCTGGTCGGCCTACTAAAGTTAATGAAGATGTTGAAGTGTTGTGTATTTTGAGCTGCTTCCAAGAAATCAGTCGATTAATTTGGATATTATCTGTCAACAACTAATTAAACTGAATAAGGCAACCAAAGAAGTACCACCGGAATTGGCAAACTGCAAGGGAATTGTGTTCCATCATGATAATGCATGGCCTCACGCATCTTTAGTAATTTGTGGGAAATTATTGGAGCTTTGTTGGGAATTGGTGTCGCCTCCCTCATACAGCCCTGATCTGGCACTACCTGATTATCATTTATTTTGAAGTTTTCAAAACTCTTTGAAGGGTAAAACTTTCACAAATGATATTGACTTTAAATTGCACTTGGTTTAGTTTTTTAAAGATCAGAACCGACATTTTTAAGAGGAATTATGGAATTATGACCCTGCAAGAAAGATGACAAAAGGCTATTGAACAAGATGGAAAATACATAATTAATTAAAGTTCATTCTTTGTATAAAAAAGAGAGTTTTATTTCAGGCTCAAAACCGAAATTACTTGCTTGTCAACCCAATATAAAGATTTGTCAGACCTACGATGGTGACAGCTACGATAATTTCATCCTTATTTTCTTCTTTTGCTTGGTAGACGGTGGTTAACCTTCCTATACTCACGTCAAAATGAAAGACGTATACTATACTATATAAGTCGGTCTCACAGACCGTATACGTGAGTATAGGAAGGTTAATCTTAAAGCAACGACAATGAAATCTTAAAGTTCATTCTCTTAAAAGCTGTTTCAGGCAGCTTATTTGTGTTGTTCTAAAGCATTGGTTTTGGGTGCGGGTCGTGCAATAAGTATAAGAAGTTGTTTGAATTCATCCCAAATCACCACAGACGTTCCTACTTTCTTAGTTCAAAGATGTCACTTTAATGCTGCAAGTTCTTATAGTAAAGTGACTTACAACAGGAACGTACAACAATAAGAAAGTACAATCTACGTATATGGTGGTGACGTTTACTCCAACCGGCGACTATGTGTCTATACGTAACCGTTTCCATATTCTTCCTCCTTCTTCAGTGTCGTTAGCTTTTCGCTTCGTTATTAATTATTTATCAGATTACAAAGTTCGTTTCCTCGAATCTGCTCGAAATCCGGCGGTCTTAAGAAGGACTTAACGAGTCGACGACGACCGCTCCTGCGCCGCTTCCATTAGCAGGAAACGCCGGACTATTCGACCGGTATGCTCGGGGCCGCATTCCGGGCACGGCGACTTCATCAAAGCGCCCTAAGCCCCGCGTCGCTCTCCCGATAACAACCGACTAATCCTCCGGCTCGTAGGGAATGCAATTCCGCGCGCAAATTTATGGCGGTTCCATCCGAATGGCCGACCTCAATGGCACCTAGAAATCTGCTCGGATGCAATCTACACTAAATGAGAGATACCCATCCACCCACCCAACCACCTCGATTCCTTTCCTCGATCCGGCGGTAGTGGTGGAGGCGGATCGTGTCCGTAAATCGGATGGCTCTCTTCGAGCATATTAACGTGTTTTCGGCATCGTTCTCGTTTTAAAATCTTTATTTTTCTCGTGTTCCTTCGTCCCGTAATCTTCTTTTGTCCGTTAATTCCGCGTCGGGGATTTCGATAAACGATAAATTAGCAAAGTTAGTCGTAGGAAGCTATCTTTATGGAAAGGATCCTATATAGATTGGGTTTTGTACTAGAAGGGTGCAATCGATGTTAGAGGGCCTTGTGCAGTACATTTCTTCTTTATTTCTCCTCCCACTTTACATCCCAAGAGGTATTTCGCATTTCTCAATACATTACTCGTTATTCTAAGAAGTAAAGATAGTGGAATTCAAGTTTAATGTCATTTAATCAAAAATGACATGTAAAAGTTAGTTTATACATATTCCATCGAATATCAATGACTATCTAGAGATGCAACTCATTCCCCGGTTATAGACTTACGTATTCGTTTTATCCAATGTCGTCAAAGGCGCTGCAATCTTAACAGCAGGAATTTTGAATTGCATTATTTCATATACATAGTTGTGGCAAAAGTTTCGACATTGATAACATTGTTAAACATATGACAATCTCTAAGAATTTAATTTTATCTAAATAGGACCATGCAACTATCATATATATATATATATATATATATATATATATATATATATACAGGACTCGAGCAGCCGAGCATGAGACTCGAACACATTAAAACTTCTTCATATTCCTATCATAAACTATTCCATCCATCTTTATCTCTCACGACACTGATTTCGATTATCAATATTTTATTAATATATTTTTGCAATTGCAAGGAAGTTTCCCATCTTACATGCGCAGAGAAAACTAGAGATATTTTTATAACAAAACGAAATTAATTAGTAAACTGGGCAAATATGCGGTGTGATGAGTCATCAGTCCTTTTCACAATATAATATTATATTACACAGGGCAAAAGACAGACAACTCAGCATACCGCATATTTGCCCAGTTTTTTAATTAGACTCTGCCACACTAATGCGAATAATGTCGATTTTGTTTGTATCACATATTGTCGTAACTATTTGCTTTGTTAATAACACTTTTTCGTGTCTTTGCAGTCCACATATGAACGTAGAATTTCACAAAAAGGTCAATAAACTTATTAAATAAACTATGATCCGCGCATAGAGTGGATGGATCCTTAAGCGTCTTTTCGATAATTGTAGAAGGCCTTCGTTTTAAATTATCCTTATTGCATAATTTGGGTAAATAACAATGCAAAGTGTCGTTACATTTTCTAAATATATCAATGAATTTACTATTAGGCCGTAATAGAATTCCTTGAAAATACTCTCTGTTTTTGATTAAATTATGACATTTATCATTGATAGATTCTGTTATTGAATTAGTTTTACATAATCGGTAGGACAACAGTTTTAATAAATTTCTAGCCATATAACCAGCTATTTGAGCATGATTTTTTAATATAAGAAAATTCGTATCACTTGATAATGAAAATTTTTCACAACGATCATGAAATTCAGTATCCATAATACTGGAATTAGTATAGGAACTTGTAACAAAATGCTCTAAGGGTTGTAATATATTACACTCATCCCCCTCGCAGTTAGCTCCGGGATAATGAAAAGATGTAAAATTATTTACTAATAATGTCTAATAATGTCAATTTGAAAACTATTTTCACCATACGCGGACGCGTTTTGCCGTTATACCGCTTGTCAGTGTGACTTTGTGAGTAGTAGTGTGCATTTCCAGACAAGCACTATATATGCTAGTACGTTTAATGTTTCTACATATGAGAATTCAATTAAGAAATTTCCCCAATATCTACTTAAATGCGCAATAAGTAAGTAAATATCTGCAAAAATGCGCGTTTAAGTAAGTATTGGCGGAATTTCTTAATTGAATTCTCATACGTACAAACGTCAAATAATGTTTTAAATTAAGAAATAAATACAGAGGGCGATAGACTTATGTTTCTGGTTCCATGCGCTCAGATACACCCAAAAGAAATTTCACTACGAAGACTTAAAAACTTAAGACCCTTCTTCTCTAACGAATTCCCTACAGCAATAGAACCGTTTAGTGTTATACTCCAATTTTTTATGGATAGCGGAATATGGCACTGACGAAGTATGTTTTACACAACACACTTCTCTCCGGAATTCCAAAATGCGGGGAAGAATTTGATACAGGACAATGCAGCAGTTTTTCATGTTCTGGCTTGATATTCGTACCATTTACTTTTCTTTTAATAGGAAAACTTTTAGGTAAGATGTACTTACGTTTAAACTGTTGATTTTGCGTACAGCAATAAAGGAATTTAAAGCAAACACATTTTATATCTATAATATACTTTCAGAAAAATTCCTTGTCTTATCCAGCCCAAACTGGCTTCCTCCTGGTGATTTTTCTTATCCACATTTTGGTAAGTCTACAGCGTACAACCTAAAGAATATTACCTCAATATCTTACTATAATAAGTGAATATATCTTTACTTGGGACATATAATGATGGCAAAGCATTTATGACAAGATTTGTCCTGTTGTGATGTGTTTGAAATTTTACATTTTCAGCAAAATGAAGACCAGATACTCTATAATTTTTTTGTATCTGTTCAAATTTATTTATCAATTAAATCTGTTCGTCCAATTATGCGAAGCCTTTCGATTAAGCCCTGTCAAAAATACATACCGTGCGTATTTTGTCAGCTCTAATTCTTTTGAAAATCAATGTAGCATCACCTCTTTATTAGATTTAGCGCAAGTAGAAGCGCAACATTTGAATACCATGATATCAGACTTGAAAAAAGCACCGGATAAAATGGCCGACAATAATGTCAAATCATATTTTAGGTCTAAAAGATGTGTGTATAACGATAAAGTACTAATTGTTTACAATTTTAAGAGCTCAAGCAGGTCAAATCTTTTTTCAATAATAAGTGAAGAACCAGCAGGTTTGCAGCCCTAAAATTTTGAATATTCCATATTCGATACAGTAGTTATGATTTGTCAAAGAGCACTTTTGTAAATTCCTTTGTTATCGTTGCTTTCTTGAAGTCCAAAAATGATGGCAAGCCCATGGTCATTTTTGTATTCCGTAATTGAATTCAACAAACAAGAAATTTACAAAAAAGCATGTCGATAAGTTGTAGCTATCGTAACGAATACACGGTATTCACAATTTAGAGCCCGCAAAGTTACTGGTCCTTCACTTATTATTGAAAAAGAAGCCGTAGAAGCTCTTAACATTGTAAAAAAACTAGTATTTTATCATAACACACACTACTTTTAAAGGTCAGATATACAATTTTCAAAATAGTTTTGAAACCAATAAAAAATATGAAGTTTAACCGAGCACCGAACTCCGAGCACTCTTAACTCCCAGGCCGCAATATATTGTTAGTAGATGATTGTGGTAAAAATGAGCTGCTATGTTCAATACATCAAATAAAACAACTCAACCACTATTTATCATAGCTTGAATCGTGTTCTACATACATACCATATGCACTCGCATAAGGCTCTTCCAAACTTATTAATAACTTTGTTACTTTCTTTTTAATCGAAATACGTCAAACCTTTCCAACCAAATTTGGGGTGAATATTTTTCCCTAATCCGACCCTGATCTCCAGCAATAGATTCTGCTTCCATGCGGAGATGATGTCGACGTTGAAAAGGAGAGACGAGTGTTTCCGTATTATTTAATGGGCCGGTAATGAAGTTTAATTGTTTCAGTTTCTGAAGTGAGCTTTCATTTAACGTCGGCAGTTATTAATTGTATCGCCGTCGAGCGGCGCAGACCTCTTTTAATTAAATCCTAACGAATGTTCGCACGGAGTTCCGCGTCCTAGTTCGCCTTTCCGGCGGTGCATTTCGCCATCTTTCATCTCGTTTCCGATGGCTGAATGCGTTCGTTATGTCGCTATTACGACGGAAATACGCTAGTTATTGCCTCGTCGACTTGGTAATTTTCTTCTGTATCGCGTCTAGAATCGATGGCTCTAAGCGAAAAATAGGGAAAATTAATCTAATTTGTCGGATAGATACTTATGGAGTTGATTGTGAGTACATACAAGAACAAAGTAGAATGTCTCTCTGTAGACAGACACATTTAGTCAAAGGATTGAGGAGGTTGCGGTTTTTTGCTAAAGACCGAAGCCTGAGGTTCGTGCCAAATGTATGTGTAAGGGCGGCAGCGGTGATAGGTAGGAAACATAATAAAACTATTGTTACGCGGTTAAATTCTATACTTTAAAGAATAGTTCAAAATCAAATCGACAATTTCAACAATGCCATCCAACAAGCAGTGCTTCATTAGAGGAAATTTTTATCCAAAAGAAGTTAGGGGATGGATAGTCATCGAAAAGTATATATGAGGCTAGGTATCAACTGTTCCTCGTGGAAGGTACCTAAAGGATTGAAGACTTTTCTCGGGGCCAGTTTGGCGCTATGCTGGGAAGACTCCACTGTATCAAAACCAATTCACGTACCAGTCGAGCAAATCTTTCGAAGGAGCAGTACATGAACTAATTTGCTGGGCGAAAAGGGCGGGAAGGAAATTATAGTAAGATCCTTCTTAGATATAAAAGATGCAACGCGGTAAAGCGAGCTGTGAAACGGCCTACAGTTGAAGAGTCTATAATTAAATAGATTACGAAGGAGCCGCTCACTACGACGAGCTCTTACAGAAGCTACAAGAGGTTGAGGTTATGTGCAATCACCTGTGAGACTGATGACCTCATCACTCTAGTTAGTGGATTGTAAGCGGCTGTTGTATCGGCATGAATGCTGATGATCATAAGAAGCACTCAAAGATGATATTCAGGTGAAGGGTTGTCAGTTAATCCGGACAAAATCACAGTAATTTCTTTCACACTTAGAAGAGGCCTTAGTGACAGAAAGCTAGGGAGAAGCGGAGCTAATGTTTTTGCAAAGTACCTGTATCATACTTTTAACCCAAACGAAGCTTAAATCGCAGAATTAAGTTGCAATACGATAAAAACCTGTATTTCTCTTGTAACGCTTAAGGAAGTATACAAAGAAATTAAACCAAATTTGATTCCCAAAGAAACCATTAGTTGGATATGATGATGATATTCAGAATGTGAAACAATTTTCGAGACATGCAGTTTCCACACCAACTACGTAAGTTGTAGAATGAGGCAATCTGCCTCCAGCGTATGCCAGAATGAGTCCTTCATCATGTAGCTATATATTTTTGCATACAACCAGATTAAAGGTTGTTTGAAAATCTGTATTTTGGTCTCAGCTGCATTCAATTACGAATGCAATGTATAAAGTTGAAAATATAAGAAAGAAAAAGCGTAAGAAAGAAAGAAGGAAACTCTGCACAGCAGTATGACTTAGGATTTCGATAAAGTGTACTGGCCCACTCTAAAAACTTAAAAAGCTTCTGGCGATAGTATCTAAGCATCTACACTCCTATTTGGAAAATTCATTCTTTAGAGTATAATATGAGTATGAATATTTAATATATTTTGATTAAATGAATAATAAGTAATTTGTTAGCATATAACAAATTTGTTGTTAAAATAAATAAAATGACCGTTACCACAACTTTCGCAAAAATCCAGATACGTATTTCGGCAACTAACTTGTCATCCTCAGTGGGAAACTGGGAGAATTCAGTATCACCAGCGATATCCAATTTTTTATTTTATATATTATGTTAGCCACAGTCTCCTTATTCTTATTTGTGCTCCAGTATTGACGCACTTGTTCCTCAAGGAACTTAGGATGTCATCAATTTTAATTATTAATTAATGTAAATGTTTATCTTGACCAAAACGGTTCAACATAATTTGTGAGATTATATTATTGCCTTTGGAATGCTTAGTGTTGTTGGTTAATTGTTATGGCTATGTTATAGCTATACCTCTTCGTCGCAATATCGTGCAGATGCAAAACGTAAATTTCTTTTCCGAATGATAATTAGAGCATAATTCATAAATTTAATCATTCACTCATGGATTTCAAAGTAGAGGTTTGTGTATTGCAAGTTGAAAATTGGAGCGCAGAAATTTTTTTGACGTCAGACTAAAATATTACACGAAATAGACAGTTTAAACATCGAAGATATACCCAATCTTAGGTGCTGCACCTTCCTCAATGATTGTTTGCTTGAACCTCTTAATTCCTAAACGATCCTCTAAAATATTAAATTCTAAACTGCTCACGATCAAGTCAATTCCTAACCAGTCATCGACCTCAAACGACAAAATTGATAGCCAAGAAATATTTAACAAATAAACTCCGTAGAGAGCATAATGCGTCGTTGTAATTTTCCGGCTGCAAATTAGTGCTGATGCACTCTACGTCGTACGTGGTAATTATCATGCCAGAACGTCTAATTAATGTCACAAATACACGTAATCTGCGCTCGCGCAATCATTAAATTTTAATAACTAAATACCGAATACCGTAGTTATCGGCCGCTATTTCATCAATATTTAACGTTTTCAAAGTTGCGAAGCTATTCGCGCCGTAAAGGGAAGAGAAAACCGAAGAAGTGCCCTATACTTCTTCGGTTTTCATATCGTCGTTACATCGGTTCGCCACCGGACGCATTACATATTCACGACCCGGAAACGATCACGGAAGCAAAATCCGACTACCGCGGCTTCAGTCCAATTAAAATATGCAATATGGATGCGTGTGAATATCTCTGTCGGAACGGAACGCATCTCCGCGACTCGCCTGTCGTAAATTATTCAGGTCGTAATGACCGCCGGTTGTCGGGGAATTTTTTACATTAATTATAATCAATTCCGATTGATCAAAGCGCGCTCGAGTTATTATTAATCGCCCGCCGGCTCGCCGGAGCAGTAGTAGTAGTGGTTTTCAATTATGCAGCGCTAATGGCGTTGCTATTGTGTGCGCGCAGAGAAAAATTGAGAATCCGACCTGACAGTGACGGATTAAGATGAATAGATCGCGATCGAATAATGAATCTATCACCTTCTAATAATAGTAGAACAGTACTAACTACTAGAACATACATCAAACGTGCGAAAGTAATTTTTCAATCTATAAGTTCTAATCAAATCTTCAACAACAACAAGCAATCTGCCAGTTCGTGTAAGAAGTCACACGGCTGAGGGAAGAAGTAAATTAAAATACGAGAACCAAATAATTGCCCAATTTCTGAAAATTGTACTGTGGAACATCAATGGTGTCGTAAATCGTAAATATGAAATCGAATAATTCCTAGCCTATAACAAAATTGGTACACCTCTAATGCAGGCATGGGTAACCCCAAGCCCCACATGCGGTCCTCGAGTAAGGTTTCTCCGGTCTACTATCGCATTTTTCCGTTACATATTAGCACGGCCCGTAAAGCTTGCTTCATAAGGATACTACAAAAACGTATATCTTTCAAGATTACTTGCAGCATAAAAATTCTTTGTACCCTCGCCCCCTACAAAAGAAGGTTGCCCATACCCTCTCCGATATCTGAATCTCATTTAATCTCCAAATCTAGCTTTAAGATACCAAATTATATAATATACCATGCAGGACATGGACCGGATGCTGAAACGAGAGCAAATGCTGGAGGAGCTATAATTATAATTATCATATGCTATAGAAAACATAATATACATTCCTCCAGGGAGCTAGTATTGCACTCAAATACTGCTTGGACCCGATAGCAATAACAGCGGCATACTACCTTCAAAATTATCCAGCCAATAAAGATGCCTTTGTCAACTTTTTTAATCAACTTGGTAGTTGGCAGGCGTTCAAGGCTTTGTGCCCCTGAAGGAGGCAGAGTTTTGCATCAACTTAATGAAAAACAGTACTTGGGTCATGTCTCTGCATATAGACCAACCTACTGGCCTAAAGATCCAAACAAAATCCAGATTACCTTAACTTTTTCATCACCTAAAGCTTCGTAGGCTGATATTTGAACATCTAGTCGAACTTTGACATAGAATCTGATCATAGTCTTGTGATAGCAACAGTGTACTCTGCAATTGGAGAAAAATGTAGCCCTCTCAAGCTACATAATCACAGAACAAACTTGCAGTTATTCAACTACCTACTTGATGAACATATTAAACTGAATACGTCATTCAAGAATGAAGAAAAGTTGGAAGATGAACTCTAAAAGTTGGCAGCTACTATACCACAAGTTGCCTGGAAACCAAGATCAGCACCACTTGCACAGAAACAAGGAAAAGTCATTTTCCCCCTTAATGTTTGGGAAAAATTATAGCAAAAAGCAATTACGAACAGTTTGGAAAAGGTCTAGATACTCGGTAACAAAAAGGACTGCAATCGAGCAGTACGTCAACTGAAGGACATTCTCAGAGAACTTAAAAATACTAGTTTTAAAGAGTTAACGCTCACAGCTGATACTGATTATAGTTTATGAAAGCCTGCTCAAAAACTCAAACAATCACGACAACAAATTCCACCCATAAGAAAAGCCAATGAAAATGGGGCTAGAACAGATCGAGAACAAGAAAGAACCTTTAGCGAGGATTTATAATGAATCTTTCAACCAGCACCGTCAGATGATATTATTGAAGAGGAACGAACTAGAGTATTCCTTGAAGGAACGGGTCAATGTGGAGATACTCTACAGCTAGTAACAGCAAGAGAAGTGCAAAACGTCATTAAGAATGACCTAAACCCCAAAAAGGCATCGGATTATGACGTAAGCACTGCGGAGATAATTAGAAACCTACCCCGAAAAGCAATAGCTATGATGATGCAAATTTTTAATGCTGTACTGAAGTTAAAATATTTTCCCGTTCAGTGGAATGTCGCAGAAGTAATTCTTATTCATAAACCTGGTAAACGATCAAAGCAACCATCGTCGTATAGACCATCGCTGAAAAGTTATTAGCAAAGTGGTTATTGAATATATTAACGAAGGAAAACCTGTTCCCAAACCACCAGTTTGGCTTTAGGAGACCTTACTCCACCATATAGCAAGTACACAGAGCAGTTGGCGTCATAAATAAAACTTTTGAGCAAAAGGTTATTGCCCAGCAGTTTTCCGTGGAGTCAGTCAAGCGTTCTATAAAGTTTAGTATCAGGAATTACTATATCATCGAAAGAAATATGAAACCGAACACACACTACACCCCACAAAATCTGGCGTACCACAACGCAAAGTACTGGGGCCTATTTTATATTTAATATACCCCGACGACTTACTCAACGTTTTCAGATGATACGCCAATTTTGGCGGTAGATCAAAATCCTGTAGAAGCGAGATGGCAATATGGACTAAATCAAATTGAAAACTGGGAGATTAGTTTCCTCAGCAAAACTTGGGAAAGCGAAACTTCTAAATTCACTCAACGATGCTATACACTTCTCAGCGTTAAATTTCGGTGTATATTCTCGAACAACGAGACTTAAAAGCGAGAACGGAATAACTTATTCACCAAAACCGATCTATTCCCACTCAACGTCAGAGGCTAAATGAACAACAAAGGCGCGAATTGTGTTAAAACTTACGCAAGCGGGGCGCCATCTACGGCAAAAGTTGGAGCGAGAGACCAAAAGTAATGATACAGAAAACCGTAACAATACGAACCTAACAAAGTGTACAGCAGTCGAGAAGCTGCACTCCCACTGACTAGTAGGAAGATCATCGAAATGATACACTCGAAACGACTAGCAGGACATCCATTGAGGCGACGCGACGACAAAACAGAGTATTCTGATATCCACAAATATTTCGCCGAGAGAGAGAAAATTCAAACAAATAGGACCAAATTCCTAAACTACCAGAAAGAAGATATTCAAAATTTCCTTGCTGAATTTTATCGAGCCTTTCAGAAATAAAAAAGAAACAACAGTGACCAATTTCTTCAAGTTTAATTCCGATATTTGAATAAATAATTACGCTGCGCATACAAACAATCAATTTCAAAATCAACATTGGAATGGTGGCGTAAATAGCTTATTCGATTACTGTCAGCACTTCGTTACGCAGCCTCATACAAAAATAACAATTCTGAAAGCATTCGCAGACAAACGACACAACATCGACGTTTTTAGAAAGAGGGTAGCAAGTTACAATGCTGAAAGGTTCCCGTGTCGAAATAAAGTCTCATAAAACTCTCCTAAGTGCGTACTAAACCGCTCGCGCCCGAAACACTGTAAACAAACAATGCGGAAATTAGTGGAAAGCCGGTGACAATTCTCCGAGGAAATAATAGTCCCCTTCCATTGTGCTCGAGAGGAGAAAATTACGAGAAAGACGCGACATTACAAAGTGCAAAAGGTAAAAATGAGAACATGAACTCGAACGATATTTTTAGACGGAGGAGACATCGAAACGCGATAGCACCTAACACGTCGCACGTATACACGAGAAGAACTAGAGTGAAGAGAGAATGGCAGGAATGGCAGCTGTTTGCGGTCGATACATCAGGCGTAAGTGTGTTTGACAACAGCAATCCCACGTAATGCCTTCTTCGAGCCAAGTAATGCCCTCCCGGAGGGCGGCTGTCGTAATTATGTGACGAACGCGCTGAAACACTAACGGGGATTTGCTCGTTCGAAATCCGTCATTCATTATTGCGGGATTTGTGAGGCTCGCATCAGCGGACGAGACGACCGAACGAACGAAAAAATAAACGTTATTTTTATCCGACGTAAATGATGTCCACGACGCAAGAACAAACCGCAGGACTAATAACTTGTAGGCAGGATACGGACCCTGTTATAAGATAATGGCCGTAAAACACGAAGCTTTTTCGTTGTAGTAAAAATACTGAAGCGAACGTTCAGAAGTTTCTCGGAGATTTTAAATGTGGTCTGAGAAGGTGATTATTTCTATCGAGTATATTAAATTACAAAGGGAATTAATACGGCGTAGATTTTGTATATTTACAATCTAGAAGGTAAACGGATATATATAGCCAGAATACGAGGATAGACTGGAAAGTTTCCGGAATGACAATATAATCCCCTCGAAACTCCGCACACTTGGTACAGCGTTTCTCTAGCTTCTCAATTCCCTCCCGGAAGTCCTTTTGCGAGCTTCCCAAAATAATTGTTTACAGCCTCTATTAAGTCTTTCATTCGACTAAAATCTCTTTCCACCCAGAAATCTTCTGAGTTTCAGGAACACGTGGAAGTCTGACGAAGCCAAATCAGGCGAATACGGCGGATGCGGAAGGATCTCGAACTTCAATTCTGTCAATTTTTGCTGAACGATTGTACTGGAATAAGCGGGCGCATTGTCGTAGTGAAATAACACTTTTTCCTAACCATTGCCGGGCGTTTGCCTGAACTAATGCTTTCAATTTGTCCAAAAGTGTTGTCTAACATTGGCCAGTAACAGTTTTGCTTGTTTCAAGATAATCGATTAGCAAAATTTCCTCTACATCTCACAAAGTCGATGCCATCACCTTTCCAGTCAGGTGAATGATCTTTGACTTCTTCGGAACCGATTCAATGCGTGCAATCGACTGTTTTGATTGCACTTTTTGTTTCTGGTGTGTAGTGCTGAATCCAGGTCTCATCCACGGTCACAAATAGATATCCGTTGGATTCCTTGTAAACACCTCCAAAACTACGGCTTCTAAGTGGAATACGTTTTTGCTTCGAACTGAACAAATGCCGCACCCATCTTGCAGAAAGAATTTTTAAACCCAATTCATTATGTAAAATACGAACTAGTTGTTCATAAGAGATGCCCACGACTTTCGTAATTACGCGCACTTTTTTCGACGATCTGCCAAAACCATGTCGTGGATTTCTTCCCACAATTTCTGGCGTGGAAGCCGTTTGAGAATAGAGAATGAAGTAGATTAATCCTCAAGAACGGTTTGTTTTGATTTCTGTTGCGGTTTTCCTTTCCAAATAGAAAAAACTGATGACAGTTCGAAATTCGTTTTTGTCTATAATCGAAAACACAAAGAGGTACTTGACTTAAATGCTTGTCAAACTCAGACTATTTAACAGATTAATTTAACATTTGCAGTCGATTGTCAACCCCCTAGTGGCTCAGTGGTAAAAATCACATTTCACAATGAGTAGGTTTAGGTTCGAAACTCGACCGCGGCGGAAGCGTAGTAGTTTAAAATCCTAAAATGGATCTGCAACCTTCAATACGCTGCAGGAAGAAAATGCCACTAGGCGGCCAGGGGCGGTACGGTATACGTGCGTATACGGCTCGGTGGCTCCGGAACCCTTACACCGAAAGGTAGAAAGGGTAAAAGATTATATATAGGTGTATATTTAACATTTGCAGTCGATTGATATCAAAGAGTTGCCAACAGAACTACGTGAAGTATTTGGAAAAATAGCAACCCGTAGCAGCGATTATGGTCACTTGTCAATCTACCCTCGTATAGCTTGTTCACTTTTATCTGCCCATACCAAATTAAACAGCAGAGGTTAAGGCTAGTTCCTAACATTCTGCAGTCACAAGAAACATTCCACTTTACGAAGAACGTCATGCTATGGAGTAAGTAGTAACTTCTCTTTAATTCATATAACGCTCTTATCCCAGATTGCTGTGATACGAGCAACTCAAAGAAAGAGTAACCAGAAATATGGAAAAATATATCTTGATCTAAAAATACCACCAGAAACATTACAATAAACAAATGCAACTATTAGCTCAATCATTATAATCCAATGGTGGCAATCGGAGGACGTTTTCTTGGAAATTAAGGTATTCTCGTTCGAACCGATGGGTGACACGTGCTTGCTTTCCATACAGAAAAATCCTGAGCGCAACACAAGCTTTTAATTGAATTCGACGCCAAAAGTGCGACATCGATATTAATGCACACATAAGCGAGTAGGGAAGCAGCACCCAAAACATAAACAATAGATATGGGGATTATAGAAGTGTTGGCGAGACAATTGAGTATCTGAAAATAAGAAAGTACTCAATAAAACCACCAGAGTTTCAAGGAGTTTAAGAAGTTTGCTAATATAGAATATTTCCCTAAGGGATATAAACGACCGCTCGACCGAAATATCAAAGAAGAAGGCGCTGTATTTGTTGAACATCTGGAAAATGTACTTAATACATCCATAGGCATGAGCATTGGAGGAAATATATGTTTTACAACTACTACTACTACTACTCAAATATCTACGATAGGAATATATTTCTCAATATCCATGAAAGGGCTAAACCGTGCTTCAGCGAAATAACTGATGATATAAATGATCAAATAAATAAACAAGGAAACCTTCACTTTGCTAGAATTCGTGACGATTCTAAATTTTAAACCCGTACTCCTCACATTCATATATCCACATACACCCCAATCATATTTCGCACGCCACCAATCGTGCAGCAAAGCTATAACGTCATTATCCTATACATGAAGGGTTAAAAATCCATTTCTTCCGGATATCAAACGCACGAAATTAATAAATTGACAGATGTCGCTCTATCTTCCCCAAACTATCATCAACATACCATCCCTTCATATGCAAATATGCCGAATCGCGCATCATTTAAATCGGTCAGAATTTTAGGAGGATCGTTGCATGAGAAACCCTGTTCCTTTTCCACGTCTCATTGCACCCATTCACGAGTGGTACCGATACAAAAGGAATCGTATCATGCCGCGTGAATCGCACGTAATTAGATGCTTCTTTTGACGACGACCAGTTGTCACCTATCGAATTGACGAGCTGACGTTATCTACACCGCAATGACAGCTGAAAGGGGTGCTAGGGTGTTTTTCCCGCGCAGAAACTCTTTATCCTAGAGTCGTTATTGAAGGAAATATTCTGCTAGAGTTTGATAACACGTTTAGAGAATTACCGATGTATTTTGTTCTACCAGGACCACCAATATGTTGACACATTCAATGTCATTGTGTTAGAGCTACTTGCTTATTATTTTACGACGGTCATTGGGATTCCTCTCACGAACGTCCTCTTCATTTCTCGACCTGAAAACAAAAGGTGTAAATCTAGAAACTGAAAAGTAGAAACACAAAACTACATAAATTTCTTCAGCATATGCTGATGATATAAAGGTATTCGCAGATATAGAAACTTGGGATAACGTTCTGATTTTACAGCATAATTTGAATATAATTTCTGATTGGCCTTCAAATCTTCGTTGAAACTTAATGTTCATAAAAGCTTCTGTATTACTTATAGCAGAAAATAAAATATATTGATTCAGTATATATTATCAATGACCAAACATTAACAAAAGTTGAACAAGTTCAGGATCTTGGAATCCTGTTTGATTCAGGTCTAATCCTCTCACAGCACACACAATGAATTTATGTGTCTCTTTGCTTCCAAAATGCTGGGATTCGCTTTTCGCATTTCCAAATATTTTAATAATTTTGTTCTTCTAAAGACTCTATTCTTCACTTTTATTGCCACTAAACTTGAATATGCTTTACAAGTTTGATCCCCACACTATATTTATCTTCAACTCGCTATTGAAAAAGTACAGTGAAGATTTTTGAACTTTCTCTCTCTAAAATTGGACGCGGTATATCCTCAACGAGGCATTAACTATGGTTCATTACTGGATAGGCATTCATTTGACTAACTTTATCATCGCCGTGAAACTCATGGAACGCGTTTTGTTTGGAAACTGGGCCACAGATTTATTGATGTTTCCAGCCTTCTTGAAAATTTAAATTTCCCTATCCCAAGAATTTCACCGCACTATACATCGACGTTTGTGCTTCCATTTCCAACAAATGTGTTGCAGAAGTCACCACTAACAGCAATGTGTAGATGTGAGAATTTATATTGCAGCGATATATTTTGGAACTTCAATCGAATATAATAATAAGGATGTTTGTTTTTCTTTTATATTACCTATATTAGATATAAGATATTGTAAATGTTGCTTTAGTTTGTACTGTAATTGGTTCATAGCTGCTGGAAAATAAATAATATTATTATGATTTAGGTATAAGAAGTTCTGTATGATTTTTTCCGATTTCAAACTGAGTCGTTATAAACTTACAACTTTTAAATATTTTATTACATACGCATGCAGATCTTGAATGATAAATAAACTAATATTTAAATAACAGCAGGTTGAACCGTTGAAAAACGCGCCAATTTGTTATTCTTTTAAATTGGACAGGGTGTGAGCGATTTATTTCACTAACAGGGCCAGACGTTGATATATGACCGAGCGGGCCCTAATTCGCCGTATGTAAATTATATTATGAAAAATAATCGCGCAGCTGATACGGTCGAAGTTAAAGAGTTTTCGGCGCAGCGGACTTGATTTATGCGACTTGGCAAATAACAGTCGGCTCCGAAATAAATGGAGGCACTTTTTACAAATTGGTCGGGGAAATATGGCGGCTGTTTTTCATATTCCGCGATTTTTCCTCCCGCGATTGCGTAAGCCGGCGTCGGCACGGCCAGGTTAGTTAATTAGGTGTGACAATCGATTACCTCGTTTTTTTTTCGGTTTCGGTGTCAACCTTTGGGTTATTTACGGAGTCGGACGGGAAAAATCGGTGTGTTAAATTTACACTTTGGCAACTAGAAGGTTTGAAAAGATTTGCGTTGCTTTGGCACAAAATTGAGTAGCCATCAACAGGTTTGCGCGTTTAGAAAGTATCCAGCAATTATAGCCTGGATAGGGCATGTACCTTTGGACACGAGACCGAATAAATATACCATTTCGTGAGTTTAACGGATAAAATTTTATTTTATCAATGTATTAGACAAAACTGTTTTGGTACTTTATCACTTTTTCGCAGACAATTTCTGCTGGTATCAATGGTAGAGACTTGTTTATCCAATAGGGACACACGGCGAACTCCGAAAGAAGTTTCTACTAAATAGCACCAACTTCTAAATCTCTATCCATTTTAAACCAAAAAATGAAACAAATTTAGATGTTAGAAACGGTTTGGCAGATACCCCAATAATACAATCTCCAGATTCTATATCGCAGGGTGTAAGCGGTGTTAACGTTCATTACTTTATTTTCTTGGAGATTTACAAGCTCTCGGAATGTAAAGCAAGGCATCCAGACAAAAGATCAATCCCGTATGATCCTTTTAGCCTTGGTAATTTCCTCGAGGCATTAAACTCTTGACGTTTTATTGACTTCCATAACACGGGGCTTGAGGAATGCAGAAAAGAATCGTCACCGCTACAAATCCCTAAAACAAATAGTCTGTACGAAGCACGGTAATCGTTTCCTTCTTCTTATGTAAGTCCATAACCCTGTACGCTTAGTATGATTGACGCTGATATTTTAAAAAGGATACTGATCGATCATTCGAATACAATTCCTCGATAGCAGCAAGAAATACTATTCGACAGGAACCTGGCTCACGATTAATAATAACCTGCGGGATTAGGTAGTCGGTGGAATAGAGACCGAACGCATCACTAGAAACGTTATCTCTGGGTGTTTGCCTTACTTATCAAACATACTCGAGGTCCATTCATTAGCCATCGACTCTTACGTGTCAAGTCTGTTTATGGTGTTGTTTGCGCGTTCGTTTACATTGGTTTGTTTGCCCTGATGGACGTGGATGTCATAGCGACCCGCGCTAAATGATTTATTGGCGAACGAACAGTAATTGATGTATTTAATGTAAAGTGAAATTATAGACTTATGAACGGCCCAGAGCACGGCAACCGATGACGAAGCGATGGATGGAAAGCAAAGACAGACGGGAACGTAATGAATGTGGATAATGATTGATAACTCCGTTACGCTCAATTAAATTAAATAAATACGCTCTAATTACGGGGAAATATGATGTATCGACGGTTTATTAAAAAATGATGACATCGATATCTATAGATATGTACGTTACATACGAGGGACTTATCAATTTACATATTTGGAACGAGACATAATTAAAGTTCGATATCACGTTTCTTCTTCTAGAAGATTAATAGCACCGGGAGACATTTGTAGCAAAGGATTATGTTAATATCCATATTGAATGCGACATAATAAGGCCGCTTATCGGTTGAGGGCACCTGGAATCATTACTAGTTGCGGATATGACGATCGACCAATGTGTCTAAAATCGTGTTGTAGAAACTACTGCGACGCGACGGAAGGGAAAAATCTAATACAGCATCTTCCAATAATTATCTTCGGAAAAATCTAATACAGCATGTTCCAATAATTATCTTCGGAAAAATCTAATACAGCATGTTCCAATAATTATCTTCCAAAGTCTTACTGAAAGCACTGTAGGGTTTCTCATAACGAGATGTATAAAGCATAAGTAAAGTATTTAACTACCACAAATTTCGCAAAATTGGGAACTTGATGAAAAAGGAAGCACAAAGCAAATCCAACCAGAAATCCCGTAACATCTGTGTGAAGAAGAGAGTGGAGACATCACGTAGAAAGAATGACGGATGGCAAACTATTGAAAACTGCTAACAACAGTAGTCTAACACATTTATATATCTAAATAGATATTACGAGAACGGGTCATCTACTTCTGAAGAGCAGAACACTGTATATAACAGCACTAGGACTTAACTATAGACGAGGAATGCGGACATTAGAAAATGATCATCTGTAATGGGAAAAGATAACACACTAAGCTAGCCTCGTATTTGGAATGTAAAATGTAAAATATTTATCCTTTGCTGATTTTTGAAAAGTTTATGTAAGTAAAAGTAAAGTGAAATTTGTTCATTTTAGGTGTTTACCTACATCATTGTTTTGTCGTACGAGTAAAGAAAATCTATTCATCTGACTATCTTTCACAAGTAGTCCTGGTGAACAAAGAATCACGATTTGCGCTTGTCTTAGGTACTAAGATCTATGGATAAAAATTAACGACTTAAGTAAAAAGTCTAAATCGACAAAGTGTATATCACTTATAAAAGATAGATACATACGTGAACCTAATACTATACATAGTGCACTAAATCAGAAAGTTATTTGTAAAATTGCCAAACAAAGCAAAATTTGACAAATTTGAACAAAATGAAAATATGTTGGAAGCTTTCCAATTTACGGTCCAACCGACATTATTCTTTTAAATGTATTGTGTCTTACTGTTGGGTAGTTAATTGGTTAAGACCTCAGTTAATAGCAGGTTCAAGCGTTTTTGGTATGTTGTTTGCCCAATAAATGAAGTCAAATAAAAGATCCTAATAATAGTAATAATAATATCAATCTAATAGTCATAAAAACTTATAATAATCTCTCATTAAACTACAATCATCGCAAACTAACGAAATTCTCTTCCAGCAACAGAAAGACTGGACTGAAAGTTCTCAAGGTAGTAAGGAATAATTGGTCATTGGCTCCAGTCTTTTGGAATAAGCAAGAACTAACCCAAACTTATCTATGTCTCATATCGACTACTGTAAGACATTGGACTTCGTACCACACTCCTGGCCAATCGTCATTGTACGAATATACAAAGTACCGTAAAGTACCATCCCTGTTAAATTTCCTCGTAAACAACTGAGATACCACATTGAAATTTACGAGGAAGAGCAAGACCATTATATTTGAGCTCATTAGCATTCGCCGTGAGATCAAAATCCTTCCCTTAGTCCACTCTTGTTGCCCTTGGTTCTTAGTCCCCTATTAACTATATTGCACCGACTAGGATATGGTTGCAACATCGAAAGCGGAAAGCACCGACATAAGATCAGACATCCGAAGAACAGAGGAATTCTTTAATGACATCTGTATGTCGTTCGTATTAAATAACTGCAAGACCGCCACTGTCGGAAAAGGGGTCAAACAAATCATCGAGTTTGACCTCCAAGATGGGAACTCTATTAGTCCACTTGGGGAAGAACAAACATCTAAGTATCTGGAAATACAAACACCTCTTAGTATTGAACGCAAACATATAAGGGAGGACACACATATTTACAAACCAGGCAAAACAGATCTCTGAAAACCAAACCCTCTGGGAAAAGCATTTGTAATGCTATCAATACTTGGGCTATCCCTATTGTTACATATGCTTCTGATATCATAAAGTGGAGTAAGGGAGACTTAGAAGGAATCGCGAAGAAAAATTGGGATAACTTTAACCTTGATTATCGGTCCCGAAACCTATTTCCAGAAATATAAAAGCACCCTCACTACACAGACAGCAAAAATTATACTTGATCGCAGTGATCCTCTGGCTGAACCATAAACAGAGAAACTCACGGATGAAGACCTAGTCAACTCCTGCAGACTTCAGGTACTCCACGGCAAACATCTCTCCGATTTGGGTCAAAACTATTATATGTTGACAAGAAAGCGTCAAACTGCTGCCTAATTTATAAGGAACTGATTCTCGAAATGGGAGGGTTAGTTATGGCCATCCAGGGTCAAGCAGTATCAATGAAGTCTTAAAGTTATCGTTAAGACCTCATGCATAAAAACATTTGCCAAAAATCTCTTAGTACATCCGAGACTATACAGCAAAAATATTTGATTTATACAGAAAATTCACTTTGCGCTGTTTGTCAGGTACGGAAATGAACGGTTTGCCACTAGATGTCGGGACATGCTTCACTAAAGGAGCATTAAATACATACTTTCCAAAATGGAGGATTAAGTTCAATTGTAATACGATTTCATAGAATTTAACTGCACGAATATTTCTTTATACGTCAGGACTAGATCTCACTATAAAGGAATTAAATGTGGGTTTTCTCTTGTTCTTATATATGCAAATCTTAAACTTAATAGGTGATCGTTTCGATGAATAAAAATCAATTTCCACTCATTTTTCTGGTTAGGTAGTCTGAACCTGAATTCAAGCATGTTCAAAACTGAACTAAAATTCATTCCGATTGTTTACGAAGAAATCGATTAACCAGTTTGAAGCTCCCTTATTTACGTGAATTAAGTACACCGATAACCAAATACATCCAACCAACCACCCATCCATCCATTATACGAAAGTATCATTTATATTTACAATTCGCAGTAGACGATCTCCTCGTACAGATAAGAGAACTCAATTACCGAAAAGTACCGCTCTGACAACGTAAAATTCGTATATGACGTGACGAATTAGGGATTTTGCCAGAGCGAAAACGCCTTATCGAAGGCCATCGATCAACATTAAGATCCTATCTGCGGGACAACCAGCGTTATTAATAACGTAAGTGTAAACCTCCTAACGAGGCCATTTCCAGCTCGGAGCGAGAGATCTCCGATGACTGTCTGACACCGTAATGAATTACAACGGAGAGCAAACAGTATTTGTCACTTTTTTGCCTCCCGATTTGATATATTGGACTTCGTCGAAAACGAATTTATAACTTTGATGTCAAACGTATGATTAGGGAATGGTCGGAAACGAGGAATAATAGAGATTCTATTGGAAGAAAGATGGTTTAGATAGCTCTGCTGTCTTATTTTTAGTAATGGTTTCCTGGATGTTGCTCCTATTCACAATGTTAATGAAGACTTTGTGAAAGGCATGTCGAGAAGTACAAGAGTTATGACTATTATTACGAAGTTCGGGATTTTAGTTGTGGTGGTTGTACTGGATGTCTGAATTATAATTACGCAAGCCCATTTTGATTGTTAAAAACTTGTGTCATATTGAAACCTTGGAGAAGAGCATTTAAGCTTTTTACAGAACTGCAGTGGCTTAAGTTATTTCTTATAAATAACTTTTAAACTTAATGTCGTAATTGTATCGTCTTAACTTATTTTCAAGTATAATACATTACTAGTTGATGCACAGAAATACCATTCAGCAGATTTAGATCTTCAGATTTCTCTCTTGCCGCCTCGATAGTACCTTATTTAAATATAAAACGGTAAGATTAAAAACTTTATCGCCTCTGTTCTGATTTTCAACATCCTAAAGATTGTTATCTGTTTGTGTTAAAGTGGCTTGTATTACAGCTTTGATTTTGATTCTTATCCACACTTATGTCTGACGTCTTTGGATCGCATACATTAATCGTATTTATGCGACTCAAAGATAACATTACTTGAAGTAAAAGTCGTTTCGATCTTTTTAGTTTGTTTCAATATACAAGTGATGATGATAATAGCAATAATAAAATATCTGATTGTATTGCAGTTCCAGTGCAATTTAACTATAGAACAATGCAATGTGATACGAAAAATGAGAGAGCGGGCGGGACACAGTGACAATAGTTAGGAAAAGATACTATTGAAGAATATCTAAGCAGAGTAGATATCTCACAGTTTAGTGTGGTATATGAAGTACATATTCTTGGAGTAGATGTCATAAATATCTGGGTTATCCCTAAATTTCTTGTAGTTTTGTACGATATGATCAAAGGGAATAATTTGCGCTTTTCTTAAATAAGACTTTTATGAGCTTGTGGTTATGTCATCACCTCACAATCGCATCCAGTCCTTTTCCATTAACATTTCAGAGCAGTATAGAATGGTTACTTAAATTTTATTCGAATTAATGAGTAGTTCTATTCTTTTAGCATTATTTCCTGCTGTTCAGCGAAGAAATTCGTTGGGTTATGTTCTAGTGAAAGAACTGAACGTATCTAAAAATTTTGGGATTTGGGAAGATACGACTATAGGAACCAACAGAGATGAAAGGATGTGCGGTAAGAGTAGGAACGAAGAAGGAAATATAATTTGGCTGCTGGACTACAGGATGAGGTGTAGGGAGACCCTTAATTATTTAAACACGAGAATTTCTGGGAAAGAGTATCAGTAAAAATGTTGGTCAGGATTTTCTCTTTTTCTACTTAATTACCTTCTATGTTAAACACATCTTTAAAAGGAAGATCTTTTACATTAAACCCGACTCTCGGCTAGATAAACGCTAATTGATTAAATTCTCAATTACATCCGATTATTCCCACGAGATTCCTATATAAGAAAAAATTTACATGTTACCTAAGAGTGTTTCGTACCGTGGAAACACCTGCTTCGCGCCTCGCGACCGGGCGCTAAATAATCACCTAACCACGAAAGAAGCGTAAAATTCGATGGCGTAAACTAGAGAAGTCCTAACTTACGCAATTAGAGGCGTACAAATAGCGTCGGCCATCGGCTAGAATCATGTCCGTCATCAATTACATCAAAGTGAAAAAGAGTAAATCATTAATACACCATGCGTAATTGACGTTATTTGCTTCGAGCCTGAAAGGAATTAATTAATACATGAATCAACTTAATCAGGGTAAGCGAGGAATTTATTAAAAATGCGCCGTTCGGACGGACGTGGGCAGTTTGTGCTGGAAGTGATATTTCAAGGAGGCGAATAAATTACAGGCCGAAATGGATTTCCATGAATTCGTGTTGTGCTGATTTACGCTCGACGGTTTAAACGGAGAGGCGGTGATGAGAAAAAGAGAAACGTAAAACGGAGGTAATGAGGACGATGAAATATGCGGTTAAAAATAAACGAGAACATAAACTTTCTCGGTTCGTAATTGTTCCATGCAGTTTACTTTAATTGATTTAAATCGGCCCTAATTTAGATTCTCTTACAAACAAACTTCTCGTTACTGGTACTACTTCCATTTTTACTTTGGAAAATTCTTATCGAATTTATCACATCTTGATACCTTCGCTGGTTGTGAATGGAAAGTTCGTGTAAATGTTAAAGAAGAAATTTGGAACTAGATTTCAAATCACAATCCATTGGTTTTGACTAAGATGCGTTAATACGATTTTGTTACTTGAGTAATAATTCGGAACAACAATACAAGTATCATTAGCCACATTTTCACAAGATTTTTGTGAACTTTAAGTAATCTATTTTATTATTAACCTGGATTCTCTGTGACTTCCTCATTAAAAATGACAACTTTGTTGTCGAAATGCGTCTTTGCAGATATCTGAATTGGCATGGTAGGGGTAGGGATCATTTTATTAGAAAATTACATCATTTTGAAGACACACATTTAAAGGCTGCGTGTTTCGCTCGCAATCTGGCTTAAACATTGAACCAATCTAATTTTATCTAAGGTTCAGATTGTGTTGTACAAAATTTAAGCCTCAGGCAATTTGATAATACCGAACTAGATTTTGGAGCCGTTAACAGATGATCTGAATGAGTACATGGCACAGGATTATTTTCCAGATAAACAAAAAGGAAAAAGATCTTATGGAAACTTACACGTCAATTCTATCTGTCTACATTGTTTAACCTTCCTATACTCACGTCAAAATGAAAGACGTATACTATACTATATAAATCGGTCTCACAGACCGTATGCGTGAGTATAGGAAGGTTAAAGTCCTGAGGACTATATACTTAATTAAAGAAAGAATCCTCAGCCACATTCAAAATCACACTCTCTTAAATCAACACCATGGATACCTAAGGTATAAATTCCCTCGCAATGCAATAGTAGAAGTCGTACAATTTATTAAAGATGCTCAGAGAAGGGCGGAAAGGTGTTGATAACCTCGTGCGATCTATTGCAAACTTAGATATAGACTACTTCCATTCCTTCTTGGTCGTCCAGTTAATATCATATAAACTCAACAATATTCTAGTTCTTCAGCTAGAATAAAGAATTCGTGGATTTGTGTTTTTATTATAAAATCTTTTATTGCATGTCATTGTTAATTTAAAGTCAGGCAGAAGTAACGAGTACAACGTAACTTGCAAACTTCAGGACTAACAACGTATTGGACTCTCGGAGAGGTCAAGGTGAAAAGACCTAAATTAAATAAACGATATTAGCAAAATTTAGCTCCCGGAGAGTCTAATACGTTGTCACGCCTGAAGTTTGCATTGTAAATTTAGAAACGTCTGAGCTGAAGATAAGTTTTCTTGCATATATAAAATTACTTGAGGTAAAAGTAAGTCAATGAGTGTAAAAGAAAAAAATATTTAAAAGAAATTGGTAAATAGAAGCTTTGTTTTGGGTGCACTTTTAGGTAGACTTATTTATCGTAATCGATGTTTATTTCCGACAGTATCGACACATTTGTGCCTGACGTAACTATAATTTGTCGCACGAACGAGTCAGTAAGCAAACGCCTTGGTCGTGAAATTAAATCTACACCACCTACCCTAATATCCACTTGACTTTGCGGGCCGAATTTTACTAACGCTTACATTTGTTTGTCTAGATAATAAACACTTTTCTTTGTTTCTCACTCTCTGCAGTTCCAAATCATTTCCTTCCGGAACTAAAAAGGAATTAATTGTTCTGTTTTAATTTGATGCATAACTTGTGAAAAATCTGGTACATAAGCAAGGACCCCACGACTATCCCACATTTTGCATTTCAAGCTCCATCCAACTCAGAACCTCCACTCATCTCCTTGCTGTACCGCTTCTTGGACTCCTAGCTCCACGTGAGTGCAAGTTTTTCTTTTGTTCTTTCTGCAATATTGGTATGTACATATATCCTTATTAATCATCTTCCGTTTGATATTCTTCTCATTTGGCCATAGCATTCCTGTCGTCTGTTGAACCACTTTTGTAATTGACATGTGCAGGTCCGTTCTCTCTACGGTGATCTCATTTCTTATATGCCTTTCCTCGGAAAAGCCATCTCTACATATTATCTTGATTTTTTTACCTGAAGATAAAGGACCGTTTCACCATTTTCATTATCTCGATTTTAGTGATTAATGCAAACTGTGTGACTTTCTCGCACCAGCAAATATTGACAGTTTATAATATTATTGAGGATAGCTTTTAATACTTCCGACGATTGTTCAGGAAAATGGATTTCTATTCAAACCAGCAAGCGAAACAGTTGTAGGTGCTTCTTGAGAATAGACAAAGAATACTTCATTTTTGTGATTGTTTTCTTGTTCTGTTGTATGCACATCTGGAATACGTATACAAATAGGATATTATTTGATACAGTTCAATATTTGCAGACTTACTGTTACTATAGTATACGTGTTAAAGAAATTAAATACATAGTCCATTGCTTAAACATCCACTCCAGACTATATTTTCTTCACAAAACCCATTGTGAAACCTGGTGCCTAACAATAGACCGAAATAATAAAAGATGAAGACCCAATTTCGCTAATCAACCTTCCTCGCACCACCTGAATGGAGATGAACGAGATCTCGAATCCCTAACCTCATTCTTTTATAATCTCCGGTGTCAGATCACCATCAACGTTGAGCGCTACCGTATGACAGGTCGGAAACCCTCTTCATGCCATTCTTCCTCGCGTCGTTTGCGAGCAGTCGTGATGCTTTAAAAGAGACCCGTCTAGAAAAGGAGAGAAACACAAAACGACCGCCACCGCTGCCAGCGAATAAGTGCCGCTCAACGAACACATATACACGTGAAAGGGAAGAGAAGAACGCGGAGAGGAGACCTGGACGGCGACGAAGTGTTCTTCGTCGAGATGACAGTTCCCGGGGCCCGGTATTACATCCGGCTGGTTGACTTGTCCCTGTCAATTAGGCCAGACCGCAGG
The DNA here is from genome assembly GCA_038088585.1 of Chrysina gloriosa. NCBI lineage: Eukaryota > Metazoa > Arthropoda > Insecta > Coleoptera > Scarabaeidae > Chrysina > Chrysina gloriosa. Next base: position 17,651,113 of record CM076093.1, on the reverse strand, counting down.
GTTTCAAGTCGACTCATGTTACCTGGTGACAGGACAAACAAAACAAACCGTCGCTCCACTTAAATTGTGTTTGCGATGCGATAATTTCTCATATTTCTGAACAGATGTCGTCCCTCAAGTGATGGACCGTTGTCAGGACGGTCGCCGGGTCGGTTGACAGAAGAACGTCTCTCCGGGTCTACTGTTTCGAAGCATCTTTCCTATGTTTAGGGTTGGACGCACGAAAATGGAGAAGGTGGGGAACGTTTTATCCTGTTTTTTCCATTTGAATCCCGAGTTCGTTTTACGCGTTGCTAAATGATACGAAGAGATCATGTTGCCATTTCGGCCTTTCGCTTTATTATTTATTTTATCACTATTCTAGTAACATCAAAGCTAGTTTGTTTCATAGTTTTCTTAAATCAATAATTCGGAAATATTTTCCTTGAAATAAATCAAGGTTTTCAATTCCGAACCGCAAAACGTTTGTAATTATTTTCCCAGACAACTCTCTTCGAGCTTAGCGTTGCAAAACAATAAATTCCCATTATTTCCTCGCTTTTTCCTTTACTTCGGGCATTATAAAACCCGAGACAACTTAAATCCGCGCTAAGGAAAACACAAACGAGTCCGGATTGCGCACAAAGTGGAAGATAACCGAATTCTATTTTGAATACATGCGGCAGGCGAGAGCTTGTGCATATACTGGCGCTGCTGAATCCGCCAAGCGTCGAGGCACAAATCAGACCAAATCCTCCATTTCGACTTTCATTCGAGACGCTCTTCTATCGTGTCTCGTGATGTCGTCGCTGAAAATAGATAAAACTTTCAGCAAATTATTGCCGACTCCATGCCGAACGCCCACCACTAAACTGCTTCTGTTGGCAAGATGGGAAATTGCGATTTCTGCATGCCGTATATTGCACATAGTTGAATCGGAAATGCATGTAAGGAGCGTTGGAATGGTGTGGTTGGGATGTCCGTAGTGATCATGAAAATGGAGAGGGCAGTTCATCAGATTACGCGGATAGAGAGTGTTGTTTTCTATTTATATTCTTGGCGCCTATATTATCACTTATTCATTTGAAGGATTTAATGCTAATTCGGATAAGATATGGCTTCTTTTTTGTTAGGTTGGTCAAATTCATTTTGTGCATAGAGCTACCTGATATTTTTAGCAGTAATGAAGGCATATACATTTTTGTACGATCCTTATCAAACAAGTTTAACGGGTCGTGCTATTATGTAATAGAAAAATGCAATGGCGGACCAGCCAAATCTTACTCGAGCGCCACATGCGGTCCGCGGGCCGGAGTTGCCCATTCCTTGCATAAAGGATCGATAGAGAGAGAATTGGTAATGTTGCTTGGTTATATCTGGTCAAAGCGAAGAATGTGGTGATGAGTGACCAAACTTTAAATAAAGGTGATTGCAAGGACCGTGGTGTAATTTACTAACACAAATATCACATCGGTAAACAAATATCTCATCCTAAACTCCACAATTATTTATAATAAAATCGGTGACACGTGTTCCGCTAGCCCGAGGCAAGCATCTTCAACAACCGCATAAACCGAAGTGACAAATTTCTAACATTAAAAATTCTAAAACATGCATTTTTACCTCACTTTTTACTGTGACCATGTGTGTGCATATTTTCCCGCTCGGTGACGGCTAGGACGCCTTTCACCCCCGCAAATGCCCTTTTCCTTACATACTATGTAAAGTGGACGGCCAAGGGAAAAATACTTGCTAAACCCGAAGTTTGAACGTTTAAGATTTAGAAGTACATTGTGTGAATAAATTGGTTAATGCCCGAAGAAATGAAATTATAGTTAAAATTCTTTCATTTGATCATAATAATCGGAATAAACTAGATTGAATCGATCCCGCGTCCCGATTTAGAAGATTTATATTTTAACTTTAAACTTTCGGACACTTTTATTCAACGGCATTATTTAATTCATTGAATGGTTGAAAAACCACATCAAATGTAGTATTATTGGTAATCTTTCTTGAAAGATTCCACCGTAATGACATTACCATTCCTTGTTCAACATCTGCTTTGCGGAAGACCTAGCATATTTCTTTTGACTGTGAAGCACGTTTAAAACATCTACGAAGAGGCACAGCAGTACAAGTAGGATGAAGATCTGAAGGAAGAAGCCAAGCATGTTTTGAAGCGTCTTCTTTCTGTGATTGCTAAAGGGATTTCGTCGGAGGGTGGGGTTATCGTTTTGATTGGTAGGAGCGCTGGGAACAAGACTTTTGATCCGAAACCGATTTCCCGCTGAGTGCGCTAACCAATCTGGCAATATATGTGAACGATATTGTGGTGTATGTGGCGTCGTATGACGAGGGACTGGTTTGTCGTAGGCTCCAGGCTGCCGGGAATGAACTCAAGACTTGGATCAACGCATGGGGATCAAATTGAAACCCATCAAATGTGTTGCGGAAAGGTTTATTAGAGGAAGGGATTAATTCAGCGAAAGCATCTTCGTTGGTGGCGCACATATTCCATAATACCATTCCTCCGCAGCCTACATTGGATCTCAAGACGAAACTGTTCGTGTACAAACTAGACGTAAGACATACACTACCATATGGATCAATGCCTTGGTCGACTCTGACCAAGTGCACCATAATAAGATATACGAAATACTTAGACCAATGAGTATACCGCGTGGTTTATCCGAAGAATACAGACTTGGATACTCTTACCATCCTTGATTTCGTAAACCAACTAGCGAGATTTACGAGGGCGGATTGATATTGAAGCTACCTAAGTAGGAAACAAACATTTTTTTTTTCGAAAACCATTTATTTCTCAACATAGTCTCCTTTTAGCTCAATACACTTAGTAAGACGATATTCCAACTTTTTATACCATCTGAATAATACGATTTTGAGAACCCCTCAAAATACGCGTTAGTTTCAGTAATCACTTCTTCGTTTGAGATGAATCTTTTTCCTGCGAGCCATTTTTTCAAGTTTGAAAACAGGAAAAAGTCACTAGGAGCTAAATCTGGACTATAAGGTGGATGATCAACCAATTCGAAGTGTATTTCACGTAATTTTAGCATCGTATCTAATGCTGTGTGAACCGGTGCGTTGTCTTGAAGAAAGAGCACTTTTTCTTCTTTAAATGTGGTCGTTCTTTCTTGATTGCGTCAATCAATTGATCCAGTAATGCACGATAATACTTTCCTGTGATTGTGGATCCTTTTTCAAGGTAATCGATGAGCAATATTCCGTGTGCATCCCAAAATACAGTGGCCATAACCTTGCCAGCCGATTTCACTGTCTTCGCCTTCTTCGGAGCACTTCCACCAGCTTCCACCCATTGTTTCGATTGATTTTTGGTTTCAGGTGTGTAGTGGTGGACCCACGTTTCATCAACAGTTATTAATCGACGCCAAAAATCAACAGGATTACGCTTTATCATGTCCAAACATCGCTGTGAAGTGGTCTGTCGAACTCGTTTTTGTTCGACACTCAACAAACGCGGCACCCATCTTGCCGATAGCTTTTTCATATGCAAATGTTCATGCAAAATGTTGAACACACGTTCATATGATATGTTTACCATTTCAACAATCTCACGTAACTTGACTCGGCGATCATTCATAACGATATCGAGGATTTTCTTGATATTTTCTTCAGTAACCACCTCTTTTGGCCTGCCTGTTGATGGAATTGTTGCAGTGCTTGTTCGGCCGCGTTTAAATTCAGCAATCCAATATTTTACCATGTAATCTGACGGGGCAGACTCACCGTAATGTTTATCGAGCTTTTCTTTTGTCTCTTTCGCCGTTTTCCCTTTCAAATAATAGTGTTTAATCACTGCACGAAATTCACTTTTTCCATTTTTCAAGAAACACAAAAGTTGCTTACTTGAAACGACTACAACAACTAAACTAATAGATGAATTTGGGTGAAATTTTAACAGCTGACGTTTGACAGATCGCAATTTCTAAAAAAAGTTTTTGTGTTTGTGCTGCCATGTAGCGCTAGGTAGCTTCATTATCAATCCGCCCTCGTATGTTGGGAAGGGTAAAGAATAAAACAATTTGGTGGTCAGCCTCTTTGCCAAACTGGATGCATTTTACATGCAACAGCGACCTCACCTTTTTGACGAAATACAACAACATATGATGAAAATGTGCCTTTTACCATCAAACTTAGACAACACCTTAATCGTAGCCCACTTACTACTTGCATCCTAAAACTTCTTAGAGATCCTGAACTGTTTCCCCTTCTTCTTGGGAGAAATACAGCAAAATATAACGAATTTTCCATCAAAATCTTCAGACTAGTCTTTTATGATTTCGTGGGAGCAAATCAGCAAAATGAACAATTTAGGATTTCCAAATTAGAGACTAGCACCAGCCGTAATAAACGAAATCATATATTCCCTTATTCTAGGATAAATATATTTGGAATATACAACTTAAGATGAAATAGGCGAAGTCACAATTTACCACTTGCATTTTCATTTACTACAACCACTACATTTATGAACCTTTTTATTCTTGAAGTAAAGTCGATCTTATCTTTCTTTTGTTACTTTTTTTCATAGTTTCCACGAAACCCTTTATTAAATCTTCGTACGTTAGAATTAAGTCCATGAAAGGAATCGAGATTGACACGTTGACGTGCCTGTTTCGGTAGGCGATCGCTTTGATCATCTGATCAAGGTGTGGTCAGTCCTTTGTGAGACTTTAAGTAGGCCTCTTGCCATTCTGAGAGGCCTTGTTTGTCCATTTTCCCTCGTTTGTGTTGGTGAAAGAACGATGGGCCGTCGACAACGAGAGGGCAGCAAAGAAAACAATGCGCGCTCTACACACATCTACGAGCACGCATACATGGGAGAACCGGAACGGTAAATAGAAAAAGAAGGAGAAAGCCAACCTTTCAGCACCGTTTTGTTAATCGGGCGCCGACAAAGCAATCACTTTGCCTGTGCCAACAGTGGAACCGGGCTCCTGGTCTTACTAACAATTAGCGACTTCGCTTTAGACCGTGGTATGCGGATTCCAGTAGTCTACTCGGCTGGCGTTCCTCCACTGTCTGTGTCAATACATTAGCCAGTGTAAACACGCGGTCAGAGGGATTCGTGTTGTACTACGAAAGGCAGTAGAAGTAGAAGAAGAAAAGGAAGCGAAGGTAGAAAAAACGAGGCGATTCGAAAACGACGAGGAAACGTGCAGGGGGAACTACTGCGACGGCGACATAACTTAATTATGTTTGATTAACGGACACGGCTTAATTGAAATATAATGAATACGTTATTATGTTTGTTTGTCGCCGGCGTTCTATAATTTTAGAACGCATCCGTTCCGATAATTTTGTTTGACAACCCAATTTGAGCGGCGACTCTAGACTAAATGATGTTGTAAGTGAAACGTTTTTAAAGCATCCGCGTCTATTTGCTGTGCCTGTCGCGCTAAATTTCTTAAATTTAATAAACCGCCGTTTAATATGTTCGGACGTTAAATTAATTCACACTTTACTCGAAAATGCGCACATGTACAAAGTTGAAAAATATTTTCTAGGGATCACAAAGGAGAACACAATATCGAGAGCATATGACGGACAATGGGTTCTTATAGATTCTGGAATGTGGCAATTTATTAACGTTGGCTTTTCAAGAAAAGTACAGACACTTTTAACAAAATCGAAATGTGAAACTACAACAAATAGTTGAGAAAAAACTGGTCCTTTAGAACGAAGATGATAGTGTTTACCGGATGTAAGTTTGTATCCAAAAAATGGACTACACTACAGAAAAGACCTGATAATTCAATATTCTTTTATCAAAATGGTATCTATTGCACACTAAAACTCAAACTGAAACATGATCTAATCCAATTTCCTGAATAAAAAGTAATATTTATTTAATCAAAAACTATGCAAAAGGTTCGTTTTATTTAGTAATTATCGCAACTAATTTCTAGGTATGATAATCCAGATTCTCTACTTCTTTTTGTATCTTGCAGTACCTACATAAGTTCAGTATCCACAAGTTTCGTAAAATAATCAAGCGTTTTGCAACAGATTCTCTCCAATTTTATCTACTCGCTCAAATATCTCAGTAACAAACCCAACATTCCCTAATTCCATTTCAACAACTTTTTCCATAGTAACGACTGCTTTCAAACCACGATAAATCCCTTACGACGAGCAAAAGGGGTACAAGACATGTGCGTACTCGCTAATAAAGCTTCGCTCCGAGAGACGATCCGTGTAAAAAGCTTAGCACAAACGGCAGATACGAAAACACCAACACCACCAGCATACAACGACGAGACAGAAACGAGACTTACCTGCGGCTTCTTCACTAAAGACGACAGCTACTTAGCAGAGGGAGCGATGATAAATCGCAACCGCCGGTCGGCGCGATTATTCCGGGTGTCCTGTCGGTAAAACGACGGCTAATCGAGCGCAGTGAAGGGTAAGAAAACGCAACGACAATCGCAACAACCCTCCGGACTAGACGTGCAAGACTTCGAATGGATGGATGGATGTGCGAAGATCTGCTATGGAAGTGTAAGCGTAATGGAAGAACGGTTGGAAAGAGACGGTTAAGCGTGTTTTGGGTGTCTGAGTAAAAGACCGCGCGGAAGGAGACTAATGCGCTTCAATTCATTGCGGTGACAGCAGATTTAGTTCGCTATAGAAAACCGACTGGCTGGAAAACACACACATTAGATTTGCGTCCTTTCCTACGTTGTGATGAATCGAATATGTTCGGTTTGGGTTTTCGACGAGTCTTCAGACGAAATGGATAAAGAACCGTTCTAACGTCGACTATATAGTGTGCTTTTGTAATAATAGGTGGAAAAAGACGCAGCAACAAAAGGCTTAACACTTCGACGATATCAGGTTTCGCTTAAATTAATCGCTAGCACTTTCATTAAAGATGTTATCGCATCCTGATGCCATCCTCATTCAAAAATTTAGTCGATTTTGTTGATTTCCAAATAAATCATATCCAAAACTGTGAAATTCGACAAGCAAAGACCTAGACGAAAGACTGATAGAGGAAATGGAATATTTTCGATTGTAAAATGTAGATGAGCTTGAAATAATAATCATAAGAGCACATGAGATCACGCGTTCATGATGCCAGCTAAAAAGCTATTTCCCAAAATAAATATTTACAGTAGTTGATAACTAATTTAAAAACTTTCTTCTGACCGCTTTTCTTACGTATATCTGAAAGGGTTTGTATCTTTTATTATTCCAGCAGTAATCAGTCGTCATGTGTGTGTCTCATCTGCCCTGGTACCTTTCTTCCATTAATCTGATATCCTGGTGGAATCGTTCGCCCTGTTCCTCACTAAAGTCTCAAAGATTTGCAGCAAAATCTCTCTAAATGACTGTGGAGGTAATGGACTTTAATGTCAACCCAAAATTTTAAAGTTATTAAGCATATCTTTCACTATTAGTTCGTTATTTTCAGACGTATAATTACCGAGAAAATTTTGGACAACTTTAACAAAAGAAGACCATACATTGGACTAAATCTCAGTCATTGATTTTGTGAAGTATGAGACTTTTATAAGTTGCCTTATCTGAGGTCCATCAAATATTTCTGCTTTTAGTTTCGAAAACAAAGACCATTTTGATCTAAACCTTTCACAAATTGTTTCAGTAGCCCTAGTTTAATGTGCAAGGAAGGCAAAATTTTTCTTTTTCATTCTACTAATGCTTCATTAATAACATTGTCTTTTCCCTCTATTAGAGCATCTCTGTTAGGCCAATTTTTTTATCCAGTGTTCATCGTTCGCTCTGCTGTCCCAGACACAAAAAAAACAAGGATGTTTTATATATCCACATTCCTGTTCTAAAAGAAAATTCACCATTTTTAGATCAACACATATCATCAGCCCATTTGTGTAACAGTTAATTTTTGTCAAAGCAGAGATATTGTTTTATAATCCTCTTTCATCTCTGTGGAATGTCCTATATAGTTGTTTCCATTGTGTACAACGACATGCTTCAGACTTCTATTGGAACTATCTAGAGAAAGTCGCCTATCAGTTGATGTGTACTGTGATATACCCATTTCTTACAGTTCTTTTATGTCGTAAAATATCAAGTTATCTTCCCAGGAATAAAATGGCAGAAGATCTTTTTCTCCGTTACGGTAATACATAATTTTTGTTTCCGGAAAAAGACATTTTTATTAAGTTTAGAAGCAAGCAATTCCGATGACTCCTTTGAAAGGTTTAAATCTCTAATAAGGTCATTTAATTCTTCGTGGGTAAACCTTTCTGGACATGTTGACTCTGCTTCAAAGTCACTATTGTCATGTTTACAATAAGACATATCATCATCATCCTCTGGTAATATATGTAGGTTACTAAATATGGGAAGTGGTATTTCTTCTGAATGTGGAATAGGTCTTTGTGCCGAATCCAAATTGGGATATGTCCACTTATGTCGATTATTCCGATTAATATCCTTTATATTCACTTTATATACCCTTACACCGAAAGGTAGAAAGGGTAAAAGATTAAGAAGAAGATATTCACTAGACAAGAGTAACAATCGTCAGGATGGTTTCTTGGTTCCCTCCATACCATTGCAATCCTAAATTTCAAACACTTTCTTTGTTCCTTTGTCCACTGGCGTAGGTTCCTAACCCATGATTTGCAGGCAACATGTGGTGCCCACGTTTTATCTTGATCTCCTAGATGAACACCACAATAGGCTATGATGCCTTTTTCACAAACTCACAAATTGGTTTTCTACTCTTTCTTAGTATATATTCGCCACATATATAGCAAAAAGCGTCTCGCTGAGTAATACAACTACGTCTGCTTGTAGAGACGAACAAACACATTCGCAAGAAAGCTTAAGTTTAAACTGAATCAAGGGTTGACACGTAGATATCCTTATACTTAGTTATGCAGATACTATTGGAAAGTAAACCTTAAATACCAATTATACCGCTATTTTCATAAATGCTTTATGATGTACATTCTTGAAAACACATTAAAACCGGTATTCTTGGAAATCATTGGGGGTATTTAGAGAAATTTAAGATGATAAATAAATAGTTTGTTATCTAGAAAGATTAGGGAAGTAAAAAACAACTGTAATAAACAAGTGGAATTGAAAAGAAGGGTCTGTTCTGAAGGTTTATTGTACCAATATGAATGAAAATATATGAAATATTTAATTTTTTGCCTATCTCAACAACCTTATATGATAGATCTCTACCACTAATAGGTCAATAAAACAAGGCTGGTTTGAACGATAGTTATATTTTCCAGAACGTTTACAAACGTTTTCCGGAATACCTTCTTCAGTCTGAAGAAGGTATTCCGAAAACGTTTGTAAACGTTCTGAAAATATAACTATCGTTCAAACCAGCCTTGTTTTATTGACCTATTAGTGGTAGAGATCTATCATATAAGATAAGTATAAAAAGGTCACGAAATATATATATATATATACATTTATCTCAACAACTAGAGTTGATACAAGAAACAATATTTTTTGGTATCAGCTTTTTCTTATACAGCAAAAATCTTTTTTGTCGGGCTGTGTAATTAGTAACTCTTGACATAATGTATCTATCTAATGAGCGATGGATAATGAGATCGCGAATACTTGACATCAGTTGATAACTCGGTCAGATCACGTATGCATATGTGGTGTTAGCCGATGCTCGATATATTGTGGTGTCACGTAAATTTGAGAGCATTTCCCAAAGTGTAACGGTAAATGGTAACACAAGATGAGAATTTCAAATTTTAGTTTATTGGATGATATTTACCACACAAGATACATGCTCTTTTTGTTTGAAAGTTCAGATATGGTACCACAATTTATTCTTAAAAATTAGAAACAAATTCTCCGCGCAATTCGCTGAAAGATCACTATCGAACTAATAGTTTCGAAATTGTTATTTATGACCACTTTCAATTGGTCACTTACATAAAAACTACTTAATCTTCCATTAGCGACGAACGTCAGCAAGTCGCAATAGTAAGAAGTTAGAAACAATTAAAACAATGATTTATCGTCGTCGCCGTTGTCATTGGTGAAGTCGTTTGTTGCAGAAGTCGTAAATTTGAACGCCGAGTGGTATTTAACGTGTCGTTGCGGACTCGGTAATCGCGGAAACCGTTAGTCGACGCCTAGGGATTTATCGCGGAATCGTGCGCACGATGGCACACACGGGCGGCTCGTAATGGGTTTACCATATTCATCTATGTTACTAACAGTAAAATGTTCAACAAACAAGCGAGAACGAATTTGAAAGAGGTTATAAGATAACTATAATTATTCTCAAGATTCAGTCTCACATCGATCTGAAAGATTACCTGGCAAATACAGCATGTCGTAGCAAACATCTTTTCCTAAAGACGTCTTAAGGGGACTATGAAAACACGTAATTTTGTCATCTTAAACATACGTTGAAATGATATCCTTTACCTTTAAGAATGCCTGGAAGAAGCTACGAAAACTAATCACTAAATATTATTTTAAACGACATCTTCAAGAGTTTTCCCCATGTCTGTGATACGACAATATACGATTTCGAAAACTATTTTTAAAAGATATTACTGAAGCATATGAGAAACGTCAATCGACGTTTATCGGGAAAAGAAATTTGTAGATTAATAATGTGAAGCGAAGCAACTTTCAGCTTTAGCAACTATTTATTGCTACGACTAAATTTTACTAAATTTTAGTTATTATAATAAATGATAATGTAATTGAGGAATATATTATAAAAGAATTATGCCTACATGTTTGCCACCTGTTCCATCATAAGCATTGAGAAAAACGTTGTACTAACATTTTTACTGCTTACTGTAGAAATTAATAATGTCGGTACGTAAAAGATTTTAATATTAAATTATAAAATGTTATAAAGCTATGGTAAAATTTACGGTAAGTAATTTTTATACAGCAAGTATATTTCTCCCAAATTTTCCCATGGAAAATATAGTAGATTTAGAAAAATTTCATGAAATTTTTGAAACTCAGGAGGAAGCACAACATCAGCTTGTAAGTAAATTGTACTGAGAATTTAGTTAAATTTATTAAACAAAATTGCACCGGCCTAGCCCTTAATTAATGATAAATGAAAAGCATAAATTATAACAAATTATATTTATAAATTTTGAAAAATATTTAACACAAAATCAAAATAGTTACCTAGTGTTGTGTGTGTGTGTGTGTGTGTATGAGAGTGTAATTTCTCTTTCGACGATGGTTCTTCTATATCTCCTCTCTTAACTTCTATTCTCGATGAACCTTTAATTTTTATGTATTCTTCTCCTTCTAAGATTCTATCTTCTCAGGTATGGTGAGGTTCTTTCATTCACTGGTACTTTTTCTTAAAACCCTTTTATTCCAAATATATTTATCGACTTGTTTATTGACTTATCTATCTTGTCAATTTACTTCGTCGTTAACCAAACAAACTTTTTTATTTCTTTTGGAAACCAGGACTACACTGCTTTATTTCGAAGTTGTCCACGAAACGAAAACTTTAATTCATCTTGACTCCAGTTCACTCAGGAATATCGCTGTTATAGAAACCTGTATTGAATGTTGATGTATCCTTGGTTCCATTTCCAGTAATTTTTTATGAACTCTTGTAATATATAAGTGTTGTATGTATGAGCCTGAATGTTAACAATGATTTTCTGTCTATTAACCGATGCTTTTATAAAAATTAATAATTTTATTTCCAGTGACATTTGTTTCTCCCATTAAACGTCTTTGGCTGGAGTTAAATTAAGAAGCTAACACCCGTAGGGTAATAAAATGCTCAAAAGGTGGTGGGCGTGGTATCGAAAAGGTAAAAATAGAACCCCAAAACTACACCAAATGTCAAATGAAGACCATAACCCCAACATTAACTGTGAATTTGATATCTTGAATTATAACATATGATGAATTTTCTAATGGTAATTAACCATTCGAGTATTACTATACTCCAATATACTAGTTGTAAATTACTGCAGACGTACTTTTTATGTCATAAAAAGCAGTTGGTCTTTAACTCTTAAATCGTAATTATTCTTCGGTAATTAAAAATAGTGGCTATTGAAGGGGTCACTGTTTCAAAAATGTGCCCGCAAGATAATGGACTTTGTCATTTACAGACAATGTTACGAAAAATTTGACATGGCTTGCCAATGTTCTGACTAAAGCCACCATCTCAAGAAAATTTTTCACTACTTTTATTATTCGTAAGTATTTCATAAATTTTATCAATCTGTTTAGATTCTTCTCTTAGATAATCCTGTAAATGTCCTCATAAATCCATATTTTAGTTCTCTTCTTTTTATGTAATTCCCTTTATCCAATATATCTCCTCGACATCCTAGCTTTATAATTGATAATTGCTCAGCGTCAAAGCATCTTCAAATCCTGTTTACATAAGACAACTTAAAGAACTCTTGCAGTGATCTTTGTGTTTGCTGGGTAAATATGCATACTATACATTGTTATTCTCGCTATATTTAGGTAATTCTTGCTTCTGTTGATAGGAGTTACTTACAGCGTGTATCTGCATACATATTTATCTAAAATTAATACTATTAATAATAAAATAAGATGCCGACTAAATGTCTTAAGTTTATAGGAAAAGTAAAAACAAACTGCAAAACCTATTCGACGCATACAATGTTAAGTTAAATTCCATGTTATGTACTCGTATTTTGTTGGGGTCTGGTATCCCAGGAAAAAATCTAAATCATTCTCGAACAAAATTAATCGATGTGATTTCAATTATAACTCAGTCGTTTATCCATATAATCCGGGACATGTAACATACGTTCATATAACAGCAACAATCACTCAAAATAAATAATCAACCGAATACCACACACACGTACGCGCATCGATAATGTATCTGAACGTTTGTCAGACAACGATTTAATTCAAAATTTACCATTCAAAGCGTTCTAAATAATCAATCATTATTAAACATCCGAACACCGAGTCGAAATACCACGCAATATTGACAATTTAAACTACATATCATCGTCTAACTATCCCACGTATAAATGCGCGAGCAAACAAAAAACAGGCCCGCGTTATCTATTTTCAAATAAATTAAACGTCAAAAATGAATTTCTAGAATTCCTGCCCTTTCGGAAAATTTCTATACGAAGAGGAACCTCAACCCGTCTCGCGGTCGCAATTAAAATTTATAATTTCGACAGGGAATTAAACAGTAACGGACTTTTATAGGCTTATAAATCTCGCTTAATTTATTAGAACCGAAACGTAAGAGGCAATAAATTAGAAATTAATGCGCGGCTCGTGAAAGCAAGTGTATTTATTATTTTCGTTTTCTTCTCCAATACGAAGTGTTGTTTCTCGTCTTTCTCGGCGTTCCATTCCGCTTCTCTCAATGGAGGAACGGCTTTGGGGATATATAAACTGTTTGTTAAAAATTGCTTTGATTTGATTGATCGTGTTTACCGTAAAGATTAATGTTATCTCTTTTACTGCAGTACTTTGATGTCGACGTTCTATTTATTAAACACGAAGTTGTGAAAAGGAAGCCTTTTATGTTTGTAGTCCATCAATTTTTCATTCCTCTCTCTGCGTCAGGCGCACTCTTCGTAAATGGAGCTAGACAAAGAGAGTGGGTTCGCCTCCCACGATCCACGAGCCTCTGTGATCTTCGCGAATCAAATAAACATTTCGGCCGAAAATAATTAATTTGACGCGCCGATAATTAAATAAATCCGCCGCCCTCCCGGCGGCGGAATTTATATTAATGTCCGTCGATCTATTCGCAAAATACATAAACCGAGCGTCGGGATCTATTTTTCCTCGCCCGGTCCTTTCTTTTATCCTCTCGACGTGTTTTCGTAGCGAAAATCATTTATCGTGCCGGCCGTATGAAAACTGTTTGACAAATCCGGGTCGAAAACGGGTAAATGTTTGACTAGCCGTTGTACAAATAGACGGCTGCTTATTTGAAACGGCCGATTTTGATTTATTTGGCTAGATGGGAACCGATTCTCGGACAAATCGTAGATTTACGTTCGCATAGTTCCCATTCGTTTTAGTTGTGGTCCGTGGGCGGCGATGAGTCGTCTCGGACGAAGCTGATATAAACGGAAACGTTGCAGATTTGCAAGCTTGATAGCTCGCTGTAGAGAATTAGACGTGTTGGAATGTTGAAATCTGTCGAAACTAACCGTATGAAACGTGGAAGATATTGACGGAATCAAATAAATAATAAATCTCGCAAATTGCAGATACTTACATTACGGTTGATTGATGCAATTGTAATCATGATTGAAGTTGTGAAATGTCCAACATTTATAAAAGGGAAGAAAAATGAGAGTTTTGCAAATACTGATATTGCCTCTCATATAAATTAATACTTGATAATACCTACATTTATTAAAAACATTAGCTTTCCACGCAAATGATCTTGGGCTATACCGACCCTACGTCATTTACCGTTAACGATCTGGAGTCGGCTTATTGTTTCCGTTGTGGCTCTCATATGGGTTAATCTCAACAACAATATTTCTTGGAAATTACAAAGCCTATGATGAATGTTCCATTACTGCTATGGACACGGTGGATAATCAGTGTGCTCTACATTTATTTGTAAAGGGAGGAACGGGCCTAATTGCCCTGTAAATAGTACAACCGATAAAATTGAAAGCTGATAATCTCATTGGGATCGACAGATTCTCAGTATGTATTTGGGCGTAGGCATGTTCAGAAGACGATATGCTAAAGACTAGCATTCGGCGTGGTCATTCATGACCCCCGAAATATTAAGTTGATATTACAGCGTCCCAGTTACAGCGCCGCATTGAGCTTTATGGAATAGGCGGAACAGGAGCAAACGGAGTAAGAATATTTTCGGCCAGATTTCGCATATCGTAAGCTGCGATCTTCTTTCAAACTAATTTCCAAGCGGAGCTTCATGTAATAGCTTTTTGGGGCAGGAATGTATTTTAAGAGGACTCCTAAAGGCAAAAATTTCTATATGCGCAGACAGTCAGGCAGAGCTTAAACGTCTTAAATCAGTTACACATGAGGCTGACTCTAACTGCAAAGAATCTCTTAAGTACGAAACTCACTAATAACATCGAAACACGTACCTATAGCCTATCATAACTTACGCAGTTCTAAGATGGTCCAAATCGTCTTGTAACATCTAGCCCGCTAATAACATCAGAATACGTACATAGAGAACCCATCGTAACTTATGGAGCCCTAAGGTGGTCCAAATCGTCTTGTAGTGGCTCAAAACTAGATCCCCCACCTCCGACTGGTTGGTGCGCCTTGGTACATCGTGAAGCGGGCTCAGCAGGTACGACGTTGGTGGATGTTGGAAGACATTGTCAATTCCAGCACAAAAGATAGTAGCTCTCGGATCAGTAGGATCCATACTGATCTTCTTCCTGCACCATGTTTAAAACCGCTTATTGGATGACTAGAGGGCGTAAGGTACATCTGTCCCTGGTTCTAGGAAAGATAAGCGAGATAAGCTTGATGTGGGTGTCAGGACACAAAAGAAATAAATTCACGACATTGTCAACAGCTTTGCTCGAGATGGATCTACAGTTCCGTATTGTGGGCCAGAATCATATAATGACATCACAAGAGGCCATATTACATGAAGGATACCAGCATAGGAAGAAGTAGCAAGGACTTCCTTTCTTTTCCAGAATACGGATAATTTGGGATCAAAAGAATTCAAGACTAGCTCGAAGTGGCACAGGAAGCTCTTAATTATTTGGTTCCATTTGCAACATCGTATTTATGCGAGTTAAGTTTCTCATCGATGACTACTATTACAACAGAAATGAGAAATCGTCTGGAACTCGAAAATTGTCTGTGTGCCAAATACATAACCCGCATTAAAGGAGCTAGTAATACTTTATACCTAGTAATTAAGTAACTTAGGATATATAAAGACGCCATATTCTGTTTACTCTTTGATATGGGGAACTTGGAAAAAGAAGAAAAGGAAGACGTAGAAGGAAATGGATTGACCAGATCGAAGAATATGGGAAGGAGAGGAGAAGCGTAGAAGTTCTACAGGACCTAAGAAGACCAGCAGGAGACAGGATAGAGTGGAAGAAATGGACAAGAGGAGAACCAGCACCCCAATCCTACGTCTGAGAGGGCACTAAGGATCTAATAAAGAACAAGAAGACATTTTATTTACGATGCAAGAGAATACAAACCTCGAAATAGGTGATTTTTGTTTTATTTTGGAAATCTTTTTGCGACACCCTCCCCTCCTAGTTCCTTAAGGCGACCACTCTCCCCGCCAGAGAGTTGCAACCAATACTTTGGGAATCACTGACGCAATGCATTCATCCGTCTCGAAGATATACTAACAATAGGATATAGTTTGAAGATGTTGGTCTCACAGGTAGCGAAACACATGTTCCAGATACCATAAACATTCGTGTACTAGCGAGTTCACCGACGTTAGCTCATGTTACTTACAAATTACCTTAATTCGCAAATATGCATCTGAGCGCTAATTACATTATTATTATTATGTGGTTAAATTTTCAATACATATTAGTGTAAAGTGTATTGTATTTCGAAGTACGTGTATCCTACGAGAATTGGAATAGAAAACCTCCTCCTTTGAAATAAAGTTCTTCTACATTGCAAATCATTAAAATTCCGCCGGGGGTTACAGTACCTGCTTGGCATACTTATCCTTAACGAACACCTATTTATTTGCACATTAGTGTAAACCAGTTTGCATTTATCAAGCTTTACACGCTAAAAGTGAAATCCACGTTGTCTTCGCCTTATCGACCGAGTAATAATTATTTTTTCTCCTTCTATCATGTGCTTTTTTCGAACTCGTTCTTCGATAAGTCGTCGATTAAAAATCGCAAGTACACATGTTCGCCGCGGCCGATTTTCCGCAGAAAGCGATCGTTAAACGATTGACATTCCACGCACGGATTTTTCTAACGCGGCGACATTCCTTCTGGTGATTAATCGACCGATAAATTAGTAGTTATTAGGGAAATTTCAGCGCCCGAATACAACTCGGATTGCGTGTCGCTATTCGAACGTTTATATAACTTCATTTGTTTTAGCTGATTGATTCGAGCGTTGAAACCGTGTTGCATAATGTAATAATTAAGTAGGTTTTCGAATCGATAAATCAATCGATTTTAATGTAACCGCCGCGCACGTTTCTTTTCTCTCTCTTGGCGGTCCGCGTTTGCCGGGATGTAAGTACCCATTATTCCTTACTTTAATTGGCGTGCCATTAAGGTAATTGTTGGTGTCGATGTTTACATTCCGCTGAATTTGTACGACGATTGGGCAAGTCGTGTACGTGAAGGTAATGTTATACAAAGTTGAGCACATATACGTGACGTTTCGAGAAAGTTGAAGTTTTCGCGTTAATCAAGATAAATACACATCTGTAGTTCGTATTTTATGGCGAGCGGCTATTTTTTATTCGATCCGATTTCTCAAGGAGAGTTCGCTTTTTCTTACTAAATGTTGCGATTCTGGTATGGTAATTAGGGTAATTATAAGGTGACAAGCGAATTATAATGAAACCACAAAGGTATCCTTGAAGCCACATGAAATATCGATGTCGTTAAAGGAGATGCCTTAATTCTAATTCAATGACAATAACTATATTGGACCATTTTGAACATTTTCAATTAAATGTGTCTCAAAGAAAGATGATAATTTAACGTGTGAGGTGCACCCGAACTACGTCCAATAATAGTAATAATAATAATAATAATATATTCATTGCCGAAGATTCATAAAAAGAATGTTGACATTGACAAAATAACAAAAAGTACAATAAGTCTCTTCAAAACTACTTATGTTGGGAGATGACCTAATGGAGTCATCTAATGCATTGAAAAATTTACACCCCATATAGTAATAATTTTGCTGATGAAATGAAGTGCGATGGGCAGGGGTTGTAACAGGCCCTTCTTACGTGTTAAGTGGTCGTAACTCGTCTGACCAAGCAGAACTAAATTTAAGTTGTTGTATACAAACGACACCTAGCAAAGACATAAATACTCGCAACAGTCAAAATTCGGAAACCTCTAAAAGCAAGCCTGCAAGATTCCTGTCTTTTCAGTCCAGCCATGATTCTGATTCCATATTTCTGCATAAGGAAAACCTTCCCAGCTTCTACACTATTATCCAAATTTATGATTCCATATCTTATATGTATCTCTGTTGTAGAATAATGTAAAGTGAGTAATATTTGTATACTGCATAACAATTCGTACGTAATTTGCTACACAGGCTCTCGATATACATGTCGTATTTCATCAAAGTATCAAAAGCTACCCCCAGAATCGTATTAGCAACCTCCACATTAGAAGGTCTAATATTATCCTTCATAATGACAATCTTCGTACTCTCCGAAGTTTTATTACGGAAATTATTTATTATATTAACAGTTTTTGATTTGTTGTCTTTATTTGATTGTTATAATATTCCCGCTTTTGTTTTTTAATTCCTCTAAATATAATTTTTTGGTAGATATACGTATATAGATTTATGTAATCAGAATTGACTTTTGACAAATCATCACCAATTTGAAAGGGTAATTTGATTTATTTCCCAGAGAATAGTGCACAATGTACAATACAACCTGTCTTGGGTCAGGTTCATATGCATAGAGTTAAAAGAAGAAAAAGATTGCTGTAAACTATGAAGTTCATCGTTCTATAAAATCAAAAAACAAAGAATTTTGTAGTCAATTTCGTGAAATTATTTAAAAATAAAATGCAAAAATAAAGCGACAAAACAAAATTAAAAATATAAATAAAATAAAATAAAATGTTGGCAAATTATGTATAACTAAAATTTAATTTAAAATAACATGTATATGGGACAAAACAATAAAATGAAATAATATAAAATATAACATAAGTAAAATAGAAGTGGGTAGCACTCGGCCATGTTTACAAATGCTACCATACTGTATATCTAACTATAGTTCGCCCCAGCAAGAAGTTCCTGGTGGTTTTGTTGAACCTCTTTTCCTGCATGGTTTTAACGTGTCTCAGTACATGGTTGTATAACTTAGGAGCTATGTAGTTGGTACTGGTTTGGGGCATACTTACGCGATGACAAGGAAGAGCAAAGTGTTATACATCCGGTATATGCTCCAAATAAGTGATTGAAATATCAGTAAATTAGGGAATGGTTTATTGCATCGGAAAACAGAAGCGATACACAAGTTAGAAAAACCATGATAAATAAGCAGTAAGTTTACTTTGGGTAGGTCTTTGTCTTTGTAATTCCACACCTCAAAGGAAACGAAGTAGAGTGTTCGTTTCCTTTTGCCTATCGAATTTAACTTCGTGTACGTATTATGTTATAAACGTCGTAAACCATTGATAAAATCATGGATGTTTGGATGAAGCAAACTAAGGTAAGGTTTCAATTTTCCATGAACACATTCATCATTAGTTGTTCTCCGCAAGCATACTGAAGTTTCAGGCCAAATGTGAGGAGGAAACATTGAACTTTCATTTATGTGAGCGTCAACAAAACAGTTGGCAAATTCAGTGACTCTCATTATATTCGACAGGACGAGGCACTAAAACCAAGTTATAACATTTTAGTCCAGTTCAGGTCCTGCCATTAGCAGATTAGAATTTTTCGGGCGCAGATCAGGTACGAGATTAACAGACTAATCACTTTTGATCATAGATCGGGTGCGCCTGAGGTGTCGACCTAGCACAAGTCGATGCTTTTCTGAAGGAAACGCCCGAATTCGCAATCTTCTGAAATCCGTGTGGATAAGAGTCCACGCCAGCGACAACTCTAGCGTTTAGATGGTCGTCAATCCTCAAGATTTTTCCAATATCGGCTGAGGTAATGTTCTTAGGTCCCTCCATGACCATCAACCTCAATTTTCAACTAAATCGCTCAACGGGTCTCAAGGGCCTAGGGCGTCTTTTCCACTTTCACTTTTATTCGCTTTCTGATATTCGGTGCACTGTTTGTCTCCATTATTTTCTATCTCTTGCGTTTGGTTTCCAGTCTCTTATTCCCATCTTTTTAAGTCCTTTTCTACACTTTCACTGCATCTTTTTCTCGGCGTCCATCTTCCTTTTCTCCCAATTGCTCTCCTCTTTATGACCAGCTTCGGCATTTGTTCATTTGACATTCTCTCTATATGGCCTAACCATCTAAGTCGTTGTATCTTTATGTCTCTTTTTGTAATTGGTTTCTTGTACAGTTTTTTCAGTTCCTCGTTCGTCCTTCTTTCCCAATCCTCTTCCGTTTTTCTTCTTCGGTAGGGAGCTCTTAGTATTCTTCTTTCCCATCTGCCTAGAATATTCTCTTCCATTTTGTTCAGTATCCACACCTCTGCTACATATGTTACTGTTGGTCTTACTACAGTTCAATTAGCGATGACAAATAAATAGCTCATTTTCCATAAAAGATGATTTTCACGCCACATTTAATTTACATAGTAAACTAAATTTTCATCATCACTCCCAAGACTGCGCGATGGCAGCACTCTATTCACTGAGATAGGAGGGTTCAAGGCGTTTTACGCTGACCCTAGAATTGAATTGAAGTTTCGTGAGCCCGAATTCGCGTTTATATTTCGTTTCTAATTTCCACAATGAAATTCTTTAAATTCACTTCGACACGCCATCGTGCTCCAATATTTCCAACAATACAAACTGCCTCAATAAAAATCCGCCTTTCGCGATCATTTCTCATCGCGGACACAATACGTCAGCTCGATAATTTCGCCTAATTTCCTTTTCTATTTCACTCCGTTCCATTCGTCGTCTCGTCGCGATACTTCAATCACGATACCGTAATTACCGCCGTCTATTTTTCTCGGTCGCCGTGCCATTTTAGAGCGGTCGACGCCGCCGCCAGCTCTGGAAGCATCGCATGCGATCCGGTCGTAAGAGAACGCGTCCAGTGCAGGCGCAACGGTCGTTAATCTAAACTGAGTTATGTGACGTCTTTATGTTATAGATCATGTACGACTTGATTGAAATACGAGCTCGCAAGACCGTTTTATCAGGACGACGGATACGGAACGACGAGAATTGCTTGTCGACGTGTTCGCCCTTGTCGCTCTCTCGATCGTCCTCTACTTGCTGCAGGACAGTACGTAGGCCGGCTGCATACAGGTCGATTTATGAGGAGAGAGCTGGGAATGTAATTATGAAGTAGTTAAAGTGATGAAAGGAAATAGAGGCGAGTTAATGTTGAATTCTTGTTACGGTTTCTACTAGGAGTTTTGATGAAAGCACGTTATCAGACGAAATAGGTCTGGAATGTATTAAAATTGTGGTTAGGTGTCTTCAGCCTACTCTAAAAGCACTTTCAGTTTACTGCGAAGTTATTTCTAAAGTTACAATCTTACAGAAACAAAAATCTGATTTATATGTCTAACTCTACCTAGTGACCAGCTAAAATAGATACAGCATCATAAAGTTGAATTAGTGAGGTCAACATTCTTCAGCATTCTCAACAGAGCTTCTCCAAATTTGACGTTTCCTTTGTAACGAACCTCTCATCAGTTTCGTCGTTCATTAGTTGAAATCGAAAACAAGCTTCTTATATCATCCTCCGTTTTCGAGTTCAACAGTCGGCTAGATTTCCGTTCCCAATTTCGCTTCAAAGCCGTAAAATTTGCCATCGCCCTCAAAGTTACGCTCGACCTACGAGAAAGGAATCGTAACATTCAAAGTACGATATTCTTTTACGTAGGTTTTTCCATTTTCTTGTTGTCTACGTCACGAGGCACGAGCATGAATGCCTTAGAAAGGTGGTCCTCTACCTACCGTCTTTACACCAATGTTTTCCGGCTTTTCCATATACGACTCCGTATTAAAACTGGTGAAAGCAGTGATAACGATTTCAAACGTTAATTAAATCCGCGAGTAATGCAAGTTACGAGAGTCTCCGGTAAAGTAGGTAACTCTGTTTCATTAATTTAGCATTTGGCACATTATTTCGTTCGTATTATTATCATTCCGTATGACATGTACGTGCAGGGATTATTCGATCCCTTCATGTACGTTGTAATACGTAGTTTCTGAGGTTGCAATGTTGTTCGAGTATCGACGTAAGATGACCAGATGTGATTTCGAGGTAGTTGATCGTCTTGAATCGCGTTCTGGGCGAAGTTCCAATCTGTATTGGTTTAGAGAATATATTTCGCCTGAAACAAGTGTTCTGAATACAGTTCTGGACAAAAGTAAGTTTGTTTCGCCGTTCGATTATTTAACGAAAAAGTCACCGAGGTGCGTTGCACCTTCACAATTACCACAGCTCTACAACACAAACACACACAAAGAAACTTGATTTGCATCTAATTTAGTAATGGCTACTCACGTTACAGCTTTAGAAAATGTTCTTAAGAGGTCAAAACTATTATTTTAATGAGAGAGCATATACAATGTTGGGGTTTGCTCCAGAATTACTACAGATCATCATGCAAACAAACCTGAGCCTTATCCATTTCCCTGTAGGGATAATCAAAGTGTAGCTTCACCAAGTTAAAACTTATCAGTATCCATTTTTGATGTTGACTCTTTTTCCGCAATTAGCAAAACTCTGCAATCAACTTGGTTAGAATCAACTTTATCCAAAGCAGTAAATACGGAAAAAGTTGTGCAGTTAAAGACGTTTGATGAATTCTTAGTAGCTCAGTTAGTGCGGCACTGGACTAGACACTCGGAGGGTTCGGTTTCTGCCCTAACATCTATGCGTCCCTCGAATTTCAGATTCACCCCGCCTGTGATAATAGGCCCATACGATTCATGTCTTAGGGCAATAGTATCCAGCCGAAACGTAACCATTGACACACTACATTCAGTCATCTAGCCGATGGTCTAGAAATTAGTAATTTGTGCTAAGTCAAAGAAAATAACATCCCGTGTGCTATCAGGGAACCTATTATTACTGCCATTATTATTACTGCCATTATTATTATTATTATTATTATTATTATTATTATTACCATTAGGGAAAGCATCACTGTCTGCAATGAAACGAATTAAAAACATAACAGCTGTTACTATTGCTATTATTGTTATTATATCAAAAGCTATTGAGGAGAAAATCAGTCGAAACTAGAAGTAAACTGAAGTTAAGCGAAATCTGTAAATAAAATAATGAAACCGGGTAGCTAACATCTCCTACTTAGTTCATAACTACAAGTGGAACGGAACATCACATAGAAAGTAGGATAATCAAAGTAGAATCAAATAATAAATAGACCACCAAAATGATAACCATAATAACAGGAATGATGGTCCGGATAGTGGTTCTCACAGTCAGAAGGTATGTTCTAAATGGAAATGAAACTAAAAGACCCTGAAAATAGAGGATACAAAATAATTAAATTGAAAAGATTCACTTGAAAAGACGTTATTCCCATGCTTTTAACCACCGTTAGGAATAATTGCTCCCAGTTGGTCGGTTATAGATTTTTAAACGTCTTCCACAATCTTCTTTTGGGATAGACATAAAGTTAAAAATTATATCGAAGACGAAATAGCACATAAGTTCCTCAGATTAGGAAGAGAAAAGCAATCTCGTACACTCAGATCAAAAATTTACTGCGGTTGTAGAACCATATGAATATCTATTAATAAAAACTATTGGTCAGAAAGATCTCTTCGTGAAAAGAATTTCTTTCATAAAGAACATATTCGTCCACAACAATTGTACGAAAGATATTGTAATTTTGTACAATTGTTGACAATTCCTTGTTTGTTTAAAAGAGCAACGAATCTAATCAATTTTGAAAAAATTAGATAATTTTAGCAGACATCCAAGAACTCCTTCAAGGAAAACTTTGAAAACTTCTCCAAAATTTGTAGTAATCCTTCTTTCGTGTCAGAAAGTTTTATCTTTATTGAAACGCTGAAATAAATTATATCATGTGACTGCATTTAATCCCGATCCATCTTGCTCGACTGCACCCTTCATTTAAACGGGACATAATCTGCTTAAGCACAAAGCCTTTTACAAACAGCAATTTCTCATAAAGGCGGCCCTGTAAACCGTTCCACATTTATTCAGCGTCACTTGCCAAGAAATTGCAGCAACTTGCACAATGCCCCGCGCTATTAGCCATCGTTCAGGCAACGTCGGCGCTGACAGATCGGCACAAGCGTTTAATCAATGCCGGAATGCTTTAAATGCTGGCGCTGAACGACCAACACCGACTGAATAACTTTGAATACGTTTGCCCCGGCTTAATTGACAGTGAAATATATAAATCCGCTTTAATTGGGGAATGAGTTATCGTCGGACGTAGCGGTTTAATAGCGCGAATTTATTATTCTGTTAGTTCTTTCTGGCTCGTTTTCGTCGTTTTTCGGACGTTCGCTGCCGTTTCGGGGTAACGTTTTAATTAAGAACGCCGAACGAACGAACGAACAGACCAAGAATGGAAAATATATCGAAGCACGGTTTCAGAGGCAGGATGAATTCGTCAACTTCGGTAGTTTGGTCGTTGGGTGTATCGAAAATGCATTGATGATTATCGAGATTCTCGATAAATTAGAAGGTTGTTTTTCTGGTTTTGGTGTCGTTGATTGCGTAGTGGGAAGAGGGCCCATACAAAACGATATTTTATACAGTTCCGTTTTCTTTAACAACAATTCCAGTGATAGTCGAACCTGCCAATTCTTTGATTCCATCCACAACATCAACCTTGTGGACGTACATATTGTTGAAGAAGAGAAAGAATCATTAGTCTCCAAAACGAGCACATTTGACTGTCAGTGGATTCCACATAAATTCAAATTCTAAGTCTCAATATATTTTGCAAATATTCAGAAATGTTTCCGATAATTCATAAATCATAAATTTCAGAATGGAGCACAAGTAGTGGTAATGTCAACATTGAAATTTAACAACTTTTGCCAGGTGTTGAAAAGTTGGTGGAAGGTCGTTAAAAACTGGAAGAGTGGCAGTAAACTCTCATCTATATACAGGACGTACAATGAGATTCGTACACAGAACCTAGTTCCACCAGAATGAAGATGAAATATGCACATTCAATCTAACATATCCTGGAAATACCAGAATTCAAATCTCATCCCTCGTAGGAAATAGAAATAAATTTTGGGTACCTTTGGGGATCTGGTTGAAATTATTGAAATGCCAACAGAGAAATGTTAAGGTCACTAATACAGAAATTTCATCAAAAATACTTGGAGGAAGAAACCAATGAAATTTCAAAATAGGTTATCCAGACGTTTCCTACAGAAGTCAAAATTTCTGTTGTCCAAATTTCTTCATATTTCCGAAATCGGTTTCCTCTATAACACAATCATTATAATCGCAAAATCAATATATCACTAGAATCAATGATTCCCAAAATTTACTAAGAACATGACAACTTTATGAGATACCCGTCGCGATGGGTACACGAGATTGAGATTAAATTTCCAGCAATAAACTTATTATCCGGCAGTGTACGCATGCACGACATGTTGCGAGCATATGTTGGCCATAGGTACCGCATATATCAACTTGATATGACACTATCTAACTAGACGAGGTCTGTAAATACGTATCGTGGTCGTACATTGAACAAATAATTTCCGATAAATTTACGAGCGATTATAAATTACGAAATCATCTGGCCTAATTCCGCGAAATTCTTATATTTCTGTCAGATGGCCGAATATATGGACGACGGATAGACGAAAACATAATAATAAAGATAAAAATAAATGTAGCGGAAATTAACGAAGTGTTTAGCGGCGATTATAAAGGATTTATAAATGAAAGGAATCTAATAACGTTCTCGAGGAAAAACAAACATTCCATATTCCTACCTCCATACACATATTTACCATCCTCAGTTGAGAAAATATACCAGTCTGGTTAATGCATCCATTCGTGATTTTTTGCCAACGAAATACATGTTTGAAGGTATGCAAATGGGTATGGTAAAGACAAGAACTACTTCACTGGAGTTAAATCCAAGCCGTTAACATATCTATCGTTCATACCGTTCAATTTGTTGCTGTATTCAAGATAGTACTTTCTGCTGTTAATCTCAGCTTTCTATAATCGGAAGCACATCGGTCTGCTCAGAATTGTCTATGTTCCCGCAAGTTACTGATGTAACTACCCACGACATTAAAGCTTGAAGACATTAATTTTTCTTTAATTCTCTGCGTCGCAAGTCTTGATTCCTGTTTTCTGATCGGTGAATATCCAAACATTGATTTTAGCCACCAAACCTCCTTTCTTTAGAACAATGAGATTAAATTATGGTATGCTAGCGAGGCGAACACTACAGCAAAAGCACCTTTATCCATTCCCTCGATTTAGAAAAATTCTAAAAAATAAGAACTGGAATAGAAACTATACCATGTACTTCGCTTACTTTTATCCAAATAAGAATAAGGGGACTGTGGCTGGAGACTGTTGTTAACAGTATTTTAGTGCGTTATGGGCGTTCAGTGTGTAATGTTCATTGTGCAGTGCTTTAGTGTTGTACAGTGTTCATTGTATAGTGTTCGTCTTGGGCATTAGCCGGGTTCGCTAGTGATACCGAATTCACGCAGTTTTCTACTGAGGATGGCAACTCATTTGCCGAAACATTTACCCCGATTTTTTCCGAAAGGTGTGGTAAGGATAATTTTATTTATTTTATATAATTTTATCCAAAATCATTCCTTTTTTACTTGTATCCATTCCTCGAGATCCTTACAGCTTCTTCTACATCTACTAAGTTTTCGACAGGAACTAGAATAAGAAATATGTTTACTTCTATTCCCCTTTCGACACTCTCGTGTTTCCTTTACTTCTATCTATTCGCCAACAAGAACTGACTTTTCGGTACTTAATCATCAACGTATATCTCGTATACCTTTTGACGCACAGAATTATAGTCACGTAGGAAACAGGACGGACGTTTTTAGTCGGGTAATTTGTCCCCTGATGGGAATCGAGCGTAGCGACGCTGACGTTTCCGTCGAGTTCCTTTGAGCGTCGACGAAGATGAGGGACAACGTTCCGTAATCCGTAGCCTTTTGCGAAGAGCACACGCACCCGAATTCCGGAGCGAATACCGCGTGGAAAGATGAAGAGGAAGAGGAGGAGGAAAATGGTGCGTGCGAGCGTGTGTGTGTGTGTATCTTCTCTTTGACTGACAGCTTCAATACGCGCCTCGACACGTATTAATGACGCTGGCTGTGCGATTCATCACTCTTCTACGGCGGTGGAAGCGTCTTTCTCTCGCCCGTTTTTCAACGATCAAACTCGTCTTTGTCTATCCGCCGCGATCAATCACTTTTGACTGCTGGAAAGGAGCTCATTTATTATCCGGCTCTCTCTCGCAGTACACTATAGACACCCCCTCACGGTCCATGTGGGAGATTTCAGCGTCGGTCGGCGCTTTGCGGCGAACAACGAAGGATTCGGGAGATCTGGCGTCCGGGCACATTAACTTGATAGATTCCGAAATAATACAGAGCGTATGGAGGAGGATGTATGATATACAACATTCACGCGCCGACGCTTACAAAACGACGGATAGACAGACGCATTTATATTTGGCAAAGACTTGCAAAGAGCCGATGATAGTCGGAATCGTAGAAGATGAATTTCCTCCAGAACGTCTGATGATTCCCGAGTACCATTCGTGCGCAACGTTATGGGAACTAGTTGGGGAGGTTTACCTTCATTTGTCTTATTATCATTGTAACATAGTTAGACTGTTTGTCTTCCTGGTAGTTATTTCTTTGATGGTACTGAATAAAAATTTCGTCGATTATTAAGTTTCTTTTTACCATAATTATGTTGTGGAAAAATGGCTTAGTGGGTGATAAAGATTACATTATAAGAGTACTATATAAACACCGAGCTTTTTGCTATCCATCGAAACCTTCCAAAATCTAGCCATACCTTTAATTCAATTGCCACAACTGACTGGATCTTTGTAAGAACAACGCTTAAAATTGCGTCACATCAGTTTTCGATCGAAACTTCCAAAATCAGGCAATCACCTTTCCCCCTTTTCTTTGTCACCTTTCTTTCTTCTTTCTCTGTGTCTCTTCCTTCTTGTCTTAACTGTAGAGCATAGTCACAAATTAATGTAATTAATCTGCCTATTAGTATATTTAACAGGAAAGTGTCCTATGCAAGATTGAGCCGAGTGTTGCCATCTTTGGCCTGTACAGCATTTCGATAGTGGACTATTCCGATGAAAGCGTTTTGTTCAGTGGCAAAGGGCATCTCTTCCACCAGAGACGAGAGCAGAAACGTCTTAAAACTACAGTTTCCTTATATGAATAAGTAAGAAGTATAAGAAGAATATACTGTGCGCAGTGGAGGGCCTCTGACTGAGGGAGACAAAGGAAGAACTGTTGAAACTATATGGAGAGCCATCCACAACTGATATTGAGGCAGCTCAGAGAATGCAATATCTGAAGCATGTGGCGAGAATCGTGGAGGAGAGGGTATTGGAGGGTATTGGAGGGTATTGGGGAGAAGGAAAAGAGGACGACGGCGAATTAAATGAATGCAGGCCTTGGAGAGGGACTTGAAAGAGATGGGAATAAATGACTGGAGAAGGGCGAAACAAACATGGAAAAGAATTTGTAACCAAGCCGTATGCCCTCATGGTTCGCAGTGCTGAATAGATATAAGTAATAAGGAATAAGTAAAGGAAACGGTGAAATATAACAAACAAAAGATAAAACAACGAATAATAAGACCAAACGGAGGGGCAGTGTCGGTAAACTTGAACAGCAAAAAGATTGATAGTTAAGGTTTCTAGCCCTCCAATTGAGGGCACTTCCAATTGCTTACTATGTACTTCCAAACGAAGATACATATGGTATCCTAGGTTGCAGAGAGAATGTAAAATATGTATGTAATTCGTCTTATCTTGCATTTCTACAATGTCCCCTGAATAAATGTAATCTTCTGTATAAAAGATGGTCTTAACTGAGCTTACAAAGGCTTAAACAAAGACACAATAAATATATAAGGCTGTCGATTTTATTCTTTAATAAATTTGAATTAAAAAGTATACAACTTCCGGCAGTTCTAACACGTTCTCATAAAATGTACAGCACTGTTACTAGTTGAATTACAATCTTTAGATAGAATGTTATCACATTAAACAAGAAAATAACTCTATAATTACAGAAGTAATTTTTGAAACGTCAAAAATAATTATGCCGACGTTGTAATTGCTCATAAACGTTCCATCAACAAAAAAGTGTGTTAAATTCTACGTACATAGAGTGGTTTCGTAACTATCAATTCAGCCTCTTTTAATTGCTTAAGTAATAATTTGATCGCCGTAGAAGGTCGCGTCAATCAAACGTCGTTTAAGGCGATATCTGTTTGTATTGTATACGGTTCGCAATTCAAACGTTATTTCTTAATTACATACGTCGTCCAAATTTAATTTGGTGCTTGGAAGCCCGTTTCAAAATGCCCAACGATGGAAGTAGACCGGCTACATTTTATCACCGTTTTAAGCAAATTACGATCTCTCGAAATCGTCCAGAAAGTGCAATTTGATCGTTTGATAAATTAAAGTGATGACAAGTCGTGACGCGCGAATACCAATCTCAATTTAATTCTCCCTTTATTAATATTAATCGATCGTCTAACGATGATAATTCGTTCGAGTTCGATACAATAAAAACTAACTACGAACTAATTTGTTGTCAACGTGCGCTTGTCTGCATGCAATTTGCTTAATTACGTTTTTAGTTTAATCCAAATCATTAGACTCGTCTACGAAGAAAAATAACGCGCACTTGGTGTTACGAAGGCGATTCGCAAAGTAAGTTCCGTTTACTTATTAAAAGAAAACACAAATACATGAAGAGGTTTTTATTATGTACTGCTTAAAGCTATTACCTCAGCTATTTTTATACATAGCTCCCGTTAAGAATGAGACATTTGTCATAGGATTGAAGTTTTTTAATGCCCTCTTCTCAGAACTCTGCCGCATGTGAATTAAACCATACTGTAACACTGTCCTGCAGCTCTTCATCGCAGGGAAAAAGGCACTCAGTTCTGTGATTGTAAATCACGAATTTTCTTTTCGACACTACCCAAAAATTCGTTCGGAACAACAGTTGGTCTTCCACTCCATTCTTCATCATCGACATTAGTGCGCCCTTCTCGAAATATACAGGACCATCTTCGAACTACCGTCACTCGTGACATCTTCACCATGAACAGAACAAAGTTCACGATGAATCTCAGCAGAAATCACACAGAAATCAAATAGCAGCACGCTGTTCACACTCGGTGGGATTTTCCATTGCAGCAGCCATTTTAAACGACCAAAATAGCCAGAATGTGCCAACGATTCTCACACGAGCACTGCCAGACTCACATTAAATGAGACAACATCACAACGCTACGATGGCGCCGAAATCTCCCGACGTTTCTGCTCACCAGGCGGAAACCCAACTTTCTTTACGAATCGCCCTCGTATTATTTGGTTGAAGTAAGTAACGAGTGTTTTAGATTTATTCGTGTCTCATTCATTATCCGTATTATGACATTCTTTATCTTGAATTTTGATCTTTGTTTCCTACCCGTTGGAACCACTTGTATAAGGAAGCATGTAGTAAAGTATCAAGATCAGTACGATATAATTCACATTCACCTCAATTTTCGAAGACGAACCATTCGGAAAAATTTTAGAAAGTAGCATACTTTTAGAGTTTCTTGCCATTGCGCGAGCTTCAACACTATATTACTATTGAGGATAGCTATGGAATCTTATATTTTACAAGTGCCTGGCGCAAGCGTGTGTCATTGTTCGATTCTCCCCAAGCATTTTTGCAAGGTAATAGTTTCCTGGTCATTTCTCTAACTCCAGTACTTTATTGTTTGAGATTGCAAGAAGTATAGTAATTAGTATCACGTGATGCTTATTGAAGCTTCAAAATAACGATCTGCTCCTAACAGCTGAAAGAAACATCATAGTAAGGGGTAATTCTTTAAGCTTCGCTGAGTTTTCTCACCAAAATAGTAGGGTATTGAATAGCTATTTGGGATGACTCTCACATTTTATCATGTGATATTTATCAATTCCCCAAAGTATCCCTCTACAATTATGAGAATATGCAGATCCATGCAGCACTTTTTAAAGTTTTTAATCTACTTTTCTTTCTAACGTCCGCGAATTATTTAGAACGTGATGAAACCATCGCTTCGCACGTCGCCTATACGCGATTTAGGATTACTAATGATCTACCCGCGTACCAAGAGACAGACAGTAATCTATATTATCTACCGCAGACAATCTGTCGTGCGAAGTTGGTGGATGGAAGCGTCAGGACGGACAAATAGAGATAGATTAACGACGAAATTGGAGCCCGGCCAGCACACCATCGTTCTGGGGCGCCCAAATAAACGCCGTTCGCGTGACGCACTTGTCAATTAACTCGGAAAATGGGGATGTTATTGAGTTGTATCCCTATTTTATGAGTCAAAATCGTTCAATTTCAATAGGAACATTTCGATATTAAGGGCGCCTTTTCATTACCCGCTTAGATCTAGTACGATACCGACAGAATCGTCCCGATATACGTCATCGATAAAATCGTTTTAGAGCTTTGCATTTTACGACACTTATAAATAAATGACGACGAAATGCTAAATTATACATTCAAATCATGTTTAAACTGCAACTGAATCATTACGGGTGCTAGTAATAAAATTTGTTTATTGTATTTGTTGTATCTAATGCGGCAAAAACCATAAATCGTAAACAATTTCTACGCCCCATTGCAAAAGTTAGGTTCTATTGTTGTATTCGTCACATTTCCTATTCCAAAGACAAGGGCTAACTTTGAACAGTTCAAATAAGGTAAGTAAATCCTATTTTAAAGTTTAGTTGGAACGAAAACTGCACATATGTATATAGTGACATTACAAACTATCCAGACGACACAAGAAGCAATTAAGTTCTCCCCAATACATAGTAGCTCCAAAACGATATCGCCATCTCGGTGACAATAAATCGAAGTCGTTTCGTTAAATGAAAAGGTATTCCATAGTGTCTCTAGAGAAAACTCGATAAAATATCCTTCAAAGTAGACTAGAGGATATAAGAAATGGTTGAGCTCTAGCTTAGTGGACATAAAATTACAGCTTGGAAAAGGTAAGTGATCAGCGCACGAATCTCGAATACAAAGATGATAATTTGAGTCCTTATGACCCCTAGAATATATATGGAACAAAGACTCCGCTAGCGTCTTCAACTGGAGATATAATGCTGCCGCCCTATACTGGGGCGGTGCTACAACAGATACAGGATCACTAGACTTGATTTACGTTGCTGGTGTGATTTGAGTACCTCGTCTTCTCGGCACTGTAGAAACCAATCCAGTCGAATAGAATCTTCCAGGGCGACGTAAAGAAGGTTCACCAAAGATTTTATCATCTTAAGATATCGTGTGGTAGATTGTCTACTACGACATTCTACAACATATCCAAGAAACGCCTATTACAGCCACATCTCTAAAGTAATATGGACCAATTATTCCAAACTTAGAAATGGTACTGATTAACCTTACGAGAATCTTGATTGTGCTCTCTTAATTCAAGGAGATTCTCTTTGCTCCACATGATGCAATTGTGGTTATTGACTTTGTCGCTTGCATGAAATGTATCTTCATCCGACACAAGGAATACAACGGAATGGTCTTTATTCTGTCATTTCTATTAAAATTTCTAGATCTTGGGCACAAGCAATTTTATCAGCTTCAGAAAGTAATTCGGGTAGCCATATTTAGTCTACAACAAACGAAAAATCATATAGTATTAGTATAAAAGAAGTTACCACATATGCGATAACATCTTTTTGTGACTAATGGCTAAGGTCTAGGCCTGAATAATGATAATAATAATATCTTTTGACAAACCCAGTATAGAAAGCTAGGCGACTTCTCATACACTACGTAATTACGTAATTTAATATTTAACGCTGCCTATCTCTTATTACTTTCCGGATTCGTTTCGTTTCCTTTTTCCATGTCCTTATCGTAAATTTCCCCTTATACGTACCTTAATTCGACCTAAACTATAATTTTCTTTCGCCCTAATTACAGTCGACACTGCTAATTTCCGCATCACAAGTAATAACAGGACGAAAAAGGTTTGTCGGAGATTTCAAATTTATATTTTCTTTCGCGTGTAACGGGCGTACCTCATAATTATGCCAGATACAATTATATGTTTCGTCTACGTTGTGCCTAACTGCGTTGTATGTACGAGTGGTACCACCTGAATATGAAAAAGCCATACATCTGTACCTACATATATAAACTTAATTAGTTTCATGATGAATCTCTCAGATACCTCAAGCTAATTGGAACAGTATTCTTTTACGTTTTTATGCTCCATGTGCGCATGTACATACATGTTTTTTGTATGTTTTTTGGATGCTAAGGAAATGTTATGATATTTCGACATATTTACGGATTTCGATTTTGTAGTGAAGGCCTAAACATCGAGCTGTTCTCAGTTAGGTTAGTGATATGATGTGGATGTACGAATGTTCTAGAAATTTACCTCTAAGTCAACTGTGTAAACCTTATTGGTGACGGTATTGGTCAAAGACACACCACAGACTCGTTGTTTGTTTGTTTGCCAAGAATTAAACAGATGCTTGAAGTCTAAGACGACGTATAAATGAAACAGATAACGAGCAAATATGCTACAACTAAATGGAGAAGGTAACCTAATTTATTATTGCGATTTTGACCTCACAAGACGTTTAGAATTGTTGTTCCTTTCCAAGTGAAATTTTTATTCGCTACGTGAATAATTCGTCATGCTGTAGACTCACGGGGAAAGAAACCTTGATCGTTTGTGCCTTACTGCATTAGCTCCATGTTTATTCATCTGAATCATCTCATACTTTCGCTAATATTTACTGCTGAACATAGCAAAGTGAGCAAATAAAACGAAAGAATGCGGCAGCGGCATTGCGAAATAATTGGGGAGAAACATAAAATACGAGAGCATTTGCGGTCGCAATTAATAGATATAAATTAAAATTAATGTTCCATTTCAGGAAGTCGCAAATTACAATTAATATCATGTTTAAACGCTGATAATTAATATGGAGCGGGTTAGAGGCCGACGTGAATCGCAAAAATGGCTAATAATATCTATTACGACGATGTTACGGTCGCTCATTAAACATATATGCATGCCGGCTATATAACGTTTAATTGTTAATTATGCTCTGTTAGTTTGAAAATAATTATAACCCGCTTGAATTCGCAATTACTTTCATTATGCGGGAACGAACGAATTACAATGATAATTATTGCTACGGTACGCATTTGAAAAACGCGCTCATTGTACAGGATACTATATATTAATTTAATTTAATATCGTCATAATGAGGATACGTTGATTTTATAAACTGTAATTAGCACTTATGAATTCACATCAACCCTAAGTATAATAGTAAGTGGCTAGCTGTTCTAAACATCTGTATAAAGATATAGACAATTTTAGTCAAAGAAAATTGCCAAAGACAGAACAAAAGCATACGTAATGACAAAGAAAAATGCAGAAAAATAAAAATCTACATAACTCTCACATGGAAGAGAGTTATGTAGATTTTCATTTTTACACTTTTCTTTATAACTGTAACTCCTTCCAAGTTCTTGAAACTATCTTTCTAAGCATACTTAATGTTTGCTTTGATGAAATTGAGAGAAACGGACATTAATGGTGCTTGGCAGGAACAAAATTCAACAGCAATAATTCCAAACTTCACCCATCTACCAGCGCCGAAGTTCGAAATGTCTACAAGTTTCATGACAGCGATCTGAAGAAATTATATGGATGGTAGTCTTAGTCTTGGTAGGCTTGCGTCGCCCCATAAACTATCCCTATACCAGTGATGACTGAACGTGCAGTGAAATAAATTCTTTTCTACATAATCGGCTGTGAGACTATGAAGAAAATACAAACGATCTTTCATAGTTCTCACCCTAAAGTTCAAAAACCGTCACAATGTGGCTTACCCCGATTGAATTATTTGGATATCATCTACAAATTCCCTTTTTTATCCAAAGAGTACGGCCCATAGTTGGCTTCTGGAAAACGCGATTTCTTCTTGTGGTTAAACCCCGCAATTCGATCTTGAAGGGTTTTAATTTTCAAACCACAGCTCCTTCTGTCCTACTATTTTCGAGGTATGGGCGATCAACACAGCAATAGCTAAAGGAAGTCGGAATCTGAAGGGACTCGATTTTCATACAATGAAAGGGTAAAATCCACTACCTTACAAATGGTAGGTACTTCGCTTTTCTGAATACATACTGCTACATATTTGAAAGTGTTTCACGACCAAGCAGTTAAAGCATACTGAGGTCTTGGCACATCTTCCCATAATCCTTTCCTAGACATGCGGGGTTACATCTCAATCAATCCGACTTTCCCTAGCTAATCTTGGAGCAAGTTGAGGAAGATGCTGTTTTAAGGGAAAGTGTACCATGAAAATTGAAACGCTGTGCGCCATTTCCTTCCCTGAAGAGCCGTAGTCTTAGCTAGAGGTTTGTGAATTCGGGACTTTAAGCGAAGATATGTCTTAAAATTGCTAAGCACAATGGTTAAATCTAGGGCTTTCAACATTGGTCCGAGTCATCAAGGATAAAGGTTGAAGACCGTACTCTGGGTATTCCGAGTGAGGAACGACATCCAGAAAGGTATAACAATATGAGCAATGTTCCTGCCCAACAACCTATGACCTTTATGCTTGTTACACCATAAAAGATGAGTCCGTGTAAGTACATTTGATTAGATATTTTTCTATATACGTTTTCATCATCATAACTTCTTGGATTATGAATGGGATTCCTACCAAGGTTATTGCATATTTTGCGCGCTGCTTCCTACAATTCATTTCTATTTCTGAATCTTTGAACTATTGGCGAATATGAGCGAATTCTTTACATAATTCCTTTTATCAAATTTTTGGTGATGACAAACTTCATACTCTGCATAGCTGAAAATCATTCTTTTAAGGCACAGCACACACTGAACACTTCACGAAGAACACTATTGACACAATCTTTTGTTGCTGTATAGTGTTCGAGGCGCCGTGTTTGTTGTGGGCGTTGACCAGGTATGATAAGGATGATTTTTATTAGGTTCATATATTGTTTTAACCACAGTCGCCTTAAACTGATATTCTTTCACGTATTTGGAGATGTTTAGGGTGACATTTTCTAGAGTATCTTCACATATAGATGTATTCCATTGCTTAATATTTCTTTGGAAATATTATCAACATCTTGGACAGAACGCTGCCAGGAGTCTTTATGCAAAAAGTTCTTCATATATATAAGGCTACAGACTTTTCATCAGATTTCAATCGTTATTCATGGCTTAATTCGTATTTTGTTTTTATGAATCCATTCTTTCTCATTGTTGAGGATGCACTTAGGATCGCTCTTATATTGAAAACATATATGAACATATTAAATTCACTTGATTGTTTTCTCTCGGGTTTATTGAACACGGCAAGTAGAATCAGTACCATATCAAGGAAAGTCCTTATTCTCAATATTCTCCTTAAATTACAAAGATATTTCGAATAACAGGAAACTATCATTCCCATCCTTATTCGATTTGCACAGAAGCCCTGGAAAGTACGACATCGCTTCGTTGTTTGTTATCACAATTTCATCGTACCTAAAATCAACCATCTGAAATCTAGCTCAGTTCATGTTCATCCGATAGGTTACTTAAATGGAAGTACTTCGGTCAGAATCTGTTGGAGCCCATGACAATACTCAGACTACTCTCGATTTTCCCCCGTTGTGACGGACACGGTGTTGCTTGAACAGAAGCGAGAGTGTTATTGGGGAACAAAGAACACGGTGCTTAAGTACCTTCTCTATTGGTGACCAACCCTAAAGGTGTGAATGAATGACGATAGGTTATATCTGTGCATTCAGATTTTAAAAACACAAGTCAATATCTCTTCCCGTTCTTGAAATATCGATGCCTAAAGCGGTGATCAAAAAAATTTGGCCAGGGATTCAATTGGGAGGAAAAGGTTTGTTACAAAATCGAAGATCCAGAACTAAGATCATTCATTTCGAATATGCTTCGTTACATACTCACCTCGTAGCTATAAATCCGTTGAGTTTCAATGTCCAAGGATGAGCTGTATATCTCTTAGCGTTTCTTAGGTATTGATGCTTAAAAGTGAGCAGGTAGGAGTTACAATAGGCTTGATTTCCTTAAAAGGACATTCACCATTTGCCTTCTTTAAATTCAGAAAATAAGAAACGTACTACGATTTCTCACAGAATTAAAAAATAAAAACCACCAAATTGTTATCTGCGAAAGCACTTTTCCAGAGCTAAAAGCAACATCCCTCCAATTTTCTATTTTATTCCTCTCCGTATGCGCACACACGAGCTCCCTCGTCCATGAATAATGAATTACCGAAAAAGAAACGAGCGCAAAACAATAACGAGGAAAAGGAGCTGGGCGTTTGAGTGCGAACGCGTCACCGAAGTCATTAGCGCGAGACGCAAGAGGCACAGAATTCCTTTTCACCCTCGCCTCGCTCTGTAACCTCTTCGTCGACTGACTAAGATGAACAACTCTGTCATTTCTGATTTGGCCATCAATAATCCGTACGGTCGACAGGGCGGACATGTTAGGGCGTTAGACAGATGACGGTGAACGAGGCGACGCCGACGCCCCGTTCTCGCGCGAAGACCCGAACCGAAGGACGACAACGACGAGTCGAGATAACTCGGTCATTAGGAGCTTCCATTTTTGTCATCCATCATCTTCCATCACCATCGACGCGGCATCTTGCCTTCTTTCGCGATACTGTGACGACTTTACAAGTTGGATAGAATCTGTGTTTGTATTGAAGCGTTTTGTTCATTTCTTTTTTTTTTTATATGAAGGATTACTTATTGTTAATTGAAATGCTCCAGTGGGGAGATTCTTGAAATTGATCGACGAAACTTTCATTTCTAAATTTGGAAGAAAGTGTTAAATTTGAGGGAATTGTAATAGTTGTGATGCTTGGTTTTGAATATATTGATAACTCATTTGTTGTTTTCGGTGATGATTATGGGAGGGCGCGGTAAGAGGACGAGGTAAAACTTCTATGACTTTTCCTGGCTACTGTAAATGGATTTAAGAACTTAAGAACTTCTTCTATGTCCTGCTAATAACAGGCATTTTTCTCAATTGCCTCTTTCATCTTGAAAAAGACGAAACACGGTTTTTCCGGAAACAAGTAATTTCTGACAACATAAAAAGAAACTTTTATTATTAAGGAACTTCAATAAAAAAGAAAAAGAACTGCCAGAAAACCTTGAAACTTTGAAATAAACTGTAACGTAAAAGGTATTTAAGTGCAGAAGTCGTATTTATAGGGCCTATGGCTGGCCGCTCACTGATTTTATCCGGAACACTCAGAACGAGCCCACTTGAAGCACTGGTGCAACAGTTCATCCTTGCCTTCTTCCGAGCATATGATGTACCATCACTGACTTTGGTTATGTCCGATCTTTAGAGGTACAGCCTGTGCTCCTGTGCTCCTCGGTTTTAGCGCCAAGCAAGTTTCGCACATACAAGGCTGGGTGTATGTGCGAAATTTGCATGGCGCTAAAACCGATGCAGTAACAGGAGCACAGGCTGTACCTCAAAATGCCGGACATAATCAAAGTCCGTGATGGTACAATTTGTCTTCTTCGAAATCCGGCGGGTCCACAGGATCATCAGTGTCGATGTAAGCTACAGGATCAGATAGCTCGTCGTCAGAAGATGAATGGGAAGTCCAATTAACGTCGGGCTTTTTTGTTTGTCGTCTCAGTCAATTTTTTATGTCTTTTCAGCTCTCTCTCTCTCTCTCTCTCTCTCTCTCTTGTTGTTCCAACGCTTCTTTGACAGGAGTTCCTGATAAAAGAAACGACGGCAATTTCTTCCTTGGTTTTCTGACAGTCTTCTTATTTGCTACTAGAAGTGGAGGAAGGCCGGGAAAAGTAGGTGGAGTTAGATCCATAGATTGAGAAATAGTTTGGGAGGGGGACTGTGGTGGAGGGTGCTGGTTCGCAGGACAATCATTCGCAGTAGGTGGTATCGCAGAAGCAGAATTCTGAAATGGTGATTAAAATTCGTCATCTTTCCCCCTAACGCTATTTTTATCAAAACAACGTTTAGAATTAACCAAAATTATTGCAAAAGAAATGGGTCTTCTTTGAATTGGTAGGTATTGAGTTGTACTTTCAGAATATTATAATATAGAAGTTAAGAAACTTACCGCAGAGTGCGTTTTGACCCTAAAAATTACAATGAAATACGCTGTACATGAACTTTTTATCAAACCTTACTTCAACGTGCACGCATAGTCGTTCATCTTAGTAAGTAACATTTTCCATCACTAGGGGACTATTATGCACGCTGGGACGTGCTGCTATTGGTGATAAAATGTGAGAAACACTGAATTCGTCATCTTTTTCCCATTCGTCATCATACCCCGCCTTCCTTTGTCCAGTATTCAGCTAATCAAAAATGATTCCTCAGCAGTTGTAACTATAATCTTGATGGACTATGTATGCCTAGGTTATATGGTCGGTCATAGACTTCTGAATGATTGTATTATACAATTATACTTTTCTTTTACGTCTTCAATACAAATTTACCACTCGAACAAAAATTTTTCATCCTTATCAGACCGATTTGTATATTTTCAATATATATGTTTCCACAACTAAGCTTTCTTGCCAAATTCCAGAAACTAAGTAAACAAAGGGCCACTTGCGAACCGTGGCGAGAATAGTTTTTAAAAGATACATTTAATCATCTTACAATGAGTGAATACTGAAAATGACGTATCCTCAGTTATCATTTCCAGTCTGTGGAACTGCTACAAGTTGTCTATATTCTTATGATTAGCTTGTTGGAGGATAATGATTCCAAAGATTTGTTTTCAACCACTCGTTCATGTTCATCTTCTTTACTTTGCATCATTAAGAAGAAATAGAACATCACCAAGTGCTACTGAGTTCCACAAAGTTACGGAGTTTCATGTTGTGTTCATAATGGAACTTTACAGACTTGATATACCGGGCGTGACTAGCGTAATTTAAGATGATTTTGACTGTTTGTATTAATGTCGGTTTCAACCCTTGAATGATTTCCTGACTTGTGACAACAGTCAGAGTGGCAAGAAAGCAAGAGGAGTCTATAAACTAGCTTTATGCCAACTCGTTGTTACATTTCTTCGTATTTCTGAGTTTAGAACAAACAGTTCTGGAAATTAGATATATCACAGCAATACTAGCAACATCGAAAACCACCAATTGATCCCGACAGTTGGTAACGCCTGCTGACGAACAAATCCCATCCCAGCCGCAATAATGAAGCAGTAAAGCGTGTTATTTAGTAAATGCGGCGACGGGGCGCGATCAATCAGAGCGCGTCAGCGGGGCGTGATGCCGCAAAACGACGCGTCGCACGCGGTCGACGTCGACGTCGCCGTCGACGGTACTGTCGGACGGAGGGCGGGAGAGGCGCCCCGGCGCGACGCGACGCGCCCGTTCCCAAAATGAATAAGTACGTGCACCATACATCACTGTCGCGCCGAATATAGAGATATAAAATAACGATGAATGAACAGCTTTGTTGAATGCAGATAAACTTTCCTATTACATACATGTCGGATAATTTATCATCTCGCTTGACACCCGTATTCGCCAGCGGCGCGCAATATTTCACTAATATTAAATTTGAACTCCTTTTTTATCTTTTTATGCTGGCGTGTTGTTTTTTCAGTTGCTGAGGCAATCTGGCGCTGCTTACATTTTAAATAACTTCGAGATTACGCCAGCCAATAAAATTCAATTTTGGTTGCAGGTTAATAAGCAACGGTAATTAGAGGGGAAAATAATGGACATACACTGCCGTTCATAATTAAGTGATCACTAACGAAAATAGTAATGGTTTTATTAGAAAGAGAGTTTTCAAGTTAAAATGCATTTATTAATTGAAAATATAGTTTTTACAACGGTTTTCATGTTAATTTCAATTTTTATTAAATTTTTATTTCATCAAATTAACCACCCTTACTTTTTATAACTGCTGTACAAATTTTAGGCAAACTTGAAACCAGCTTTTGTAAAGTGTCCTGTGGTATTTTGTAACTTATCTCAAACTTTATTTTTCGACTGTGGGCAGCTCTCTCTTATATTTCTATCCAACTGATCCCATAACAACTCAATTGGATTCAAATCAGGAAATTGGGGTGACCAGGTCATATTTATAGGGATCACTTCTTATTTTTGTTGAAGGTAATCCTTACACAGCTTGGTTATCTACTTGGGAGCATTGCCTTGCTGCAAATAAAATTGATTTCCGATCAACCTGAGTCCCGGTGGGATCGCGGTGATTTCTAAATTGTCCCTGTAATTTTCTGTTCCTAAAATTCCTTCAATTTTATAAATATCTCCAATGCCTCAAACAATCACAGAACCACTGTCGTATTTCACTGTTGACACAACACACGCCTACATCATTCTTTCACCTGCTCTTTGAACACAAACACTGCAACAACTTACGAAAACGTAATTAGTTCATAATACTCTTTTCCACATATTAATATCCCAATTTTTGTGTTCGCTGGGTCATAATAATCGCTTCTTACGATATTGAGGCAGCAATGGTTTTCTAGCTGCTATTCGACCTCCAAAACTAGCTGCTGTTAAACGCCTCTTGACTGTACTTAGTATAAATATACTACCACGGCTTACATTTAATTCTGCTCGAATTTGCGGAGCCGTTAAACATCTATTTCCTTTTGATATTAATAGTATCCTTAAATCTTTGGCCGCACTGGTCACTTTTGACCTATCTGCCTTTCGGAACGTTTTCTTGATGTTGTTGATGAAATTTCCTGATAACGCTTAACAGTTCCTTGCACTGCATGATAAGTTAATTTTGAGAATAACAAATAAACATCTCAGAAATTTAACTATAGCTTCTATTTCATTTAGGGGATGGCGTCTTATGTCATAAATAATACCGTCGTCTAGACATTCACATCCTCGCTTATGAACGGTAGTGTATGTTTTGGTATGTCGCAACTCATAAACATATTGTAGAACACATTTTGGATGCATAAGACTCCGTTCAGAGCTTCGCAAATGTAATTCCTTACTTAGCTTTTGTTTGCAACATTCAGAATGCTTTCAGTAAGGAGGAAAGTGTTGAAGCTAAAGTATCGCGTAGATCTTTTGTTGTTTTGGGAGGTAATCTTTTTAGTGTCAGGTTGATGACACAATCCGACCCTAGAGACTTTATTACCTTCACTATTTTTATTTATTAATAATTTTTATTTGGACTTCTGATTAAAGCTTTAATTAATTAAAGATTAAAGATTTTGTCGAAGTTGGGTCTAGGGATGTTCGGCTCTTCGGTTGTCGTCGGGTGGGATTGCGCCAGCTTGTTCGCTCGTCTTAGCTGTCTAGTTAATGTTCTCAGCTTGCTCTGCGGAGCATATATATATGTTCACGAATCATTCAAAGCCTGTGTGAATATCCCAGTGAAAGTACGCGCAGTCTTCTCAAGAGCGGCCACCTCCTTAATATTTTCGACAAATTTAAGATTTTCGATGGATTTGGAAGAAACGAGCTAGCTGGTCGTGTGCCGCTGAACAGAGTCTCCCAAAGTTGAAACACACATCCTAGTGTAAGATGGGCGGGATGGTGGCGTGTAGCTGATTTCAAAATTAGGCAGTTTCTGTGTCCATCTTTGATGTCATGTCAAGCATTAGGGGGTTTTAGACGCAATTGATACAGAATTATATCCCTAGTATAACCAAACAATAAACGACGTGTACATCATGAAACCCCTCAATAACAACGAACAAAATTAATACTACAACCAGTCAGTACTGTATCAAAATCGATAGGAGCCAAGAGCCGTCATATAATTTGTATTATATTCTCTCGACAGGCAAGTAGTTAACATTCGAACCAGATTAGATAATTGCGGTTAACGAGGCGTTTGACAAGAAGTGTAACCGAACCCATCCAAATTTCAAATTTATGTATGTAGGACACCCCGAACCACTTGTTGATGTGAAATTAATATGGAACTTGGAATTCATTACGGTTGCGTCGTTTTCAGCGCCGTTCGTTAATTGACTCTTCGATTTTTGTTATCGTAGGGTATCCGTTGTAAATTGTGGGTTGGTATTAAGGAAATGAAATGTATTTTTCGATCTTATTTAAACGTGAAAGCGGTTTTTAATTTAATTTAAACATACAGTAACAATGTTCAATATTTATTCCCCACATCAACTTGAGATTTCTCCCGAAAACCGATTACCATTTTCCTTTGGTCGGAGATTATCCGCAAACAAAAGACTTGTTTCGAAATGACAGCGCGCCCCCTAGCTGCGCAGATGAATTATGTCCATTATTGAAACGACAGGATCGTAATGAATATTGTGCGTTAATCTGGAAAGACTGATATCTTAATCTCTAAAGCATTGTTAAAAGTTCGTTCCAGCGGCGTTACTTCGGTTTCTGTCGGTTCCTTTATGTTGCAGTCGCAATAATCAAAATGAAGTGGCGCGACTCGCAATAAGCAATAGACGTCGGTTCGGATTAAAATGAAATCTTTAATGTTACCCGTTGCGAGTAATTAAATGAATTTCTCCTATTTCAATCGACAAGGAAATAAAGCAATTTGACACGATGTAATCTTTCACAACATCACGGCATAATCTCCGCGTCTTAAGCTATCAACTGGTGCTGATTATCTCGTCAGGTACGCACGTACGTATTTCATATGTCGAAGCGCGTTCTTATCGATAATTCATTAAAATAAATAATTTTACGAGTTCGAGCAGCAATAATGGACGGTTGCTGCGGGATCTATGGCGCATAATAACCACCTGTCATCCCTTTTCTCTTTTTACAACGCGTCTGAAATATAATTAGAAGCTGTCGGCGGTTGCTATTACAATAGCAACGTCTATATCTAAATTACAGACAACTGGGAAACGCTTAGAATTGAGCACTAGGGAATTTTTCAATTTCTCGTATGTGTGTGTGGTGCAAGTATGTACCGCTATCTGTAATTATAATTTTGAATCACGCAGACGCTGGTCTAGCATAAAAGTGAATATTACCGGCGAGACGAAAGTAAATTGTATGTAATTTATTAGATGATACTGAATTGAAACATTTTTAGCGTCTTGACTAAAAATAGATTTAGAAACACTAAAACCTTTGTTGACTTCTAAAAGACCTCTATATAATGAACAATTCGAGATCCTCTTAATTTTATAGAATGAATAATTCTGTACAATGGAATTCCTCAATATTGTAACATCCACAGTACAAGTATCTTTAATAGATTTTCGGCTACCTTATCTTGAGGATTATCTATTATATCACCTTTCTTAGTTCTTATCATCGATGCTTTAAAAGAGTTCAATTTAGGGTGCATATTTTCGTTGGTGGTCAAAGCTTAAAGCCGTGCACCGAGGCTTTAAACTCGCTATATTTATCGTGCATAGCTGTAGCAAATAAATTACTTTTTACAAAAATTGCAACACATAAACAAAATT
This sequence comes from Chrysina gloriosa, assembly GCA_038088585.1. Lineage (NCBI taxonomy): Eukaryota > Metazoa > Arthropoda > Insecta > Coleoptera > Scarabaeidae > Chrysina > Chrysina gloriosa. Next base: position 17,606,520 of record CM076093.1, on the reverse strand, counting down.
GGATCTAGTTTTAGAACTGATTTCCCGAGAAGAACCTAGTTTCTATATGTATCCTTAACTCTCGAAACTCCATTTGTTTCATAGATACTTTAGGCACAGATCGCGGTATAGATACCTACATTATGAGAATTCGTAACGTACAAATATCCCACATTTTTCTATACATAAGTACGTAGTTCGATACGCCTTTCGACTCGATCGCGTCGTCGCCTTCAACGAGATGCAAATGAAGCTCTTTCTCTCCCATGCGGCTCGACGGTGAGATAGTTCGAAAGAACGATTTCCGACGGAACGTCATTCCATCGGAGGTCTCATGACCACATATCTCGCGGAACGAGCGCGTACGCTTGACAGGTTTAAACCCCAGAAGCTATAATGTTTCATATCACTATCTTTTATACCTATGCTAGTGCCAATTTCTGAGAGCAGTATCGTATAACATAAACGAGTCTTTGATATATGGATATTCGCTCGCTGCTCGTCTTCGGCGAGTATAGAGGGTGGAAAGTGGTAGCTAAGGACGCTATATGGAGTTAGATCGCTCTCGGGATAGAGGTAATATCGAGATGAAGCGGAAGACGACGACGATGGTAGAGAAGCTTCCAGCGATTTTGCCTCCTCGTTTATTTTGCATCTCTGTCCAGATCGTTTCGAGTTCGGGGCTTTTTCCCAGACAGGTTCGGGTGTGTTATGCTTGATTTTGTACACAATATCTATAATAAGAATCTCGAAGCTGAAACCAACCTTTCCTTCTTGAATACAGATATAATTATAAAAAAATAAAAGCCTATTGAAACCATTTTATAATATTAATAAAAATGTTGAATGGGCAAGTACCTTGAGGTAATGGATTTATCATTTTAAATGGCACTTGCGGTATTAGTACTTAAAGGTACTAAACAGTTGATATAAGCTAGATAATCAGTTATTAAGCGAGGAATGTTGGACTAGGGTGGTTCCTTTATAGAACTTTTTGGGGATTTTTGTTCGGTGTTTAAGAGGGTTCATGTTTCACTGCCAAAAAGCAAGATAGGTTGGAAGATGGTTTTATATACAAGCGTTTTTGTCTTCATTGATACTTCCTTTTTTAACTATTGACTTACACATGCTGTAATATGCTTTTGAAGCTTCCTCTGTACGCTGTTTAATGTTCTTTCCCGATTTCCTTTACTGTCAGTTATTGCCCCCAAGTACATAAATTCTTTAACCTGCTGTATTCCCTTTTCACCTATTCTTATATGGATTTCCTTGTCTTTTTATGTGTTATTACCATTACATTAGTTTTACGGGTATTTACCGTCAAGTTTCTTCCCATATATTTTCGTTACTTTGTAGACCCTTCTCATTGCTACTATTGAGTATTTTGTATTTAAATGTGTTCATCCTCCTAAGGGAGTTGATGGTTACATTCTTCTAGGAAAATTTGATATTGAATCTCTCGAGACCAGGCATTTAACACAATCACATAGATTTATTAATTTTCTTCTTTTTCTTCTTCACCTATTTAAGACATTCAATTACATCATTTAATACAACGCCAAGAACAATTTTTTAAAACTTACCACTAATAATTATGTGTAGCAGCATCATCATTTCGTGATATAAATTTTAATTCTCTTGAGATTCTCGAGGCGACTGTATAGCATATGTAGGTAGTATTATTTTGTTGTACGTATATTTATTTAATGTAATCCATTTTTTCTAAACTTTTTTGGTTTCTTTTGATTAAGCAGAGCAGTATGTTTCAATCCGATTTGTTTTTGTTGGGGACAGTTTCATTTAGTTTGTTTCGGTTTTATTAAGTTTGACTTGGGTAAATGTGGTTCGATTGGATTTGATTTAGTTTTTGTTGGATTTGAATTGCGTTAATTCTGTTTTATTCAATTTAGTTTGATTTAACTTTATTTAATTTTTAGTTGTTTAATATATTTTGTATCTATATATTTGCTTTGCTACACGTAAGTCTATGTACTGTCAGTAACACGTCTACTATACTTAAGCTTTTTCCTTTACGTGGATTTGTATCTATTGAACAATAACAACCCTCCAGTCTGGTTCAGTTTTCAGTTCAATCGCTTTATATCGGGAAAGAGAATCATCAAACAAATACAAGCGCAAATCGCTAATTTTCACTAAAATTAGGTCTTAACTTGAGGGTTGAATTTCTTAGGAGACTATTGACGTAGCATAAAAATAGAAGTCAGTTGGTCAGGGAGAAGGGTTCAGCGTATGTAAAAATGCAATAAATTACTTACGAACATGAGCAACAGAAAAAGTATGTGCTTTAAATTATTATCCTCGAAAGTTTCTAGGTTTTAAGGAAGAGATTTTATCTCCACGTAAAGATATCCAGCAATCCTCAATTGTACGAAAATGAAACTGTAAAATGATACACTATTTAGAGTTATAAAATTGCAGTACATTCAGTTTAATGTCGACTACGCTACCATGCTTCAGAAAACTCGTTTTCTTCCGTTTCTTGTGCGGCAAGCCTTAATTCCATATTCGTTCAAAGTGTTTTTTAGAACATCCCTGCTTCTTAGATTCCGATTCTGATGTTGGTTCCAATGTTGCATCTTGGTTGCCCATACATTTTCACTGGCGTTTAGATCAGATGATGATGCGCTGAAGGTAAAATATACTGCTCTAAAACGGAGATATATTGGGTTACTGTTAATTTGATATTAATAGGCACTAGACCACCAGTGCCGTGGAAAGAAATTCATTCCCAATACGTTTGACAAATTCGTCCAGGAATTTTTGTTTTAACGACAGAATCTTTCTATGATCTGGTATTTGCCCTTCTGTAAACAAGGGAAGGAGATTGCCAATTGTCTACAGAAGAAAAGACGTTTTCGCCGGAGGATGCGACATCGGTCCAAACTCTATACAGCATGTTCTTCTGTAAAGTTTATCACATGCGTAGGTTTCCGACATCGAAGTCCATCCTCTTTCTTAATCCTCGATTACGTATTGTCTTCGTAGAACAGGTTGTAGTAATTTACCACAAGAAAAGAATAGATTGTTTTCTGACAAAGCTACAAGTCTGTTAACTGTTTGATTGTTGTGCAGGTTCCATTCCCTTCAAAAACGTCTGACCCAGTTCCATATATGTAGGCTCTTCTCTATAAAAGCTGAAAAGCAATGATACATATGTATATATAGGCTGTTAAAATTTTATTTAATCTCATCATTATTGGCATTTAAAGTAGAGTTTGAATTACAGAAAATAATAATTATCTACTTATCTTCCTATAGTTTTATCAACTTTACATTGCTATAATTCTGATAGGAGCAGAAGGAAGTGCTCCTATACACTCATTTCTTTCCATGCCAATTCTAACACACTTTATCAGTAAGACACTACTTAAATACATAACGAAACGATTAAAGTAGACGAAATAGACACGAAAAAGGAGTTTATAAATATATAAATTTGTTCATAACACCATCAATACATACGTAACGAACCTACACCATTCGCCGCCATATGATAACTTGGGGGTGCAAGCCGTCATCGAACCACGCCCATGTTTCAATGTGGCACCAAGATTTTCTTTGTTTGGCGCTGACACCGTTGTCGCAACACTTTTACTCGACCATCGCTCCCAAAAAGATTTATTTTTATTTCGTCCAAGAAAATGAAGAAAGTTCCAGAAGTCGGGAAGGTATTTTACATATTCCTATACGAACTTTAAACGCTTTTGATGATTTGCATTACTGACATAGGATTTTTTCCTAGCAACTTGTCCCTGGAAATTGTGTCTTCTTAAGACCCCTCATACTGTTTCACAACCTACAGATTTGTCAAGTGTTTTTTATGTCCACCATTACTTTAGGAACATTAATAAACGGATCTTTTTGTTATCCGCACAATTTGCCCTTTGTCCGTTACGCATAGCTTACGTGGATGTCCAGATCTCGATTTATTTTCAATTATATTCTTGGATTTGAACTCTTATCACATAACCAACAGTTGAATGCCTCCTGTTCACTAAGACGGCTATTTCACGGCAGGTTTTCCCCTTCCTGTGCAGGTTTATTATTATTTCGCGCTCTCAAACAGTAGTTTCTTTACCTTTCATTTTGAAACATTGTTGTTCTTCCAGAGACTGCAGAAATACTGATATGAGCAAAGATATTTACAGACAACGTGGAAATACTCGCCTAATGCGAGTGCGGGGGATTTACCGCACATGTTGTTATGAACTAATACTCTGTCCAAATACCTGTAAGCGTTCGCCGCTGCTTTTATCTTCTTTTTTAAATGTTTGATACGGTTTTCCTAAAGAGTAAAATATAATCTATAAAATTATTATAATTCAAGATAATTTTGTGAAACCATATAATTTTTACATAAACAATTGAGTCTATACCGAGCCTGTCCCAATACTTATGGGAGTAACTGTATATTACTTTCGTACGTGGTAGAACACCAAACGATGCCGACAATACGAACGCGTATATCTGCAGTTTGTTGCCGTAATCATTTTCAGTGTTTTGATCAAATATATTTTTGCTGAAAAGTCATTTAAGACGGAATTTGAACGGTTTTACCTCAAGACTTTTTCGACCCCGTGTACATCATCGGACACTGAACAGCTTCTCTCTTCCTCCAACGACATAGATTCTGATCGAAAGAAATAACCCATTTCTCGGATCGTAAGCAGCTAATTAAACCGGTAATAAGCTCGGTTGCGCGTTCGCGGTAGCGACTCAACGCGATAAGATAATTTAAATGTATGTCCACCGTTGAGGATGGATGGCGTTGGAAAGCGTATCTGGTGCCTAACTGCAGTCAGCAGCGGCGAATCGACTCCCATATTTCATCGACGAATCACAATAATAATAAAATAAATTAATATTTAAATCGCTTAAATCGATACCGCATACATAATTCATGACTAATGGGCGTCCAGCAGCGCCGTTATTAATAATCTACAACGGCCATATTTCCTCGACCGGGGAAAGGAACCCATAGTACGACGGGTCGGTTCTTTTCGGCCTCCTTCTTTCGCATACGACGCGAGTGAGAGACCCATATGGGACGTACGAGGGAGAGAAGCTGGTTTAAAGAATGAAAGAGAGAAGGGAAGGATGGAGAGATAGAGAGAGAGGCCACTGCAGGGAGCGGCGATGAATGTTGATAGCCTCCTGTCACACTTAAGTAGTTTTCTCAATTATAATACATGTCAGACATGTACATTAGTGTTGCTAAATATACCGTGCCACTAACGCATTCAATTTATAACCTTCTTTATACGACGACGACACTAACTTATTAACATTATGTTGTTGTTATTACCCATTAACTGATAAATTATTTATGTAGGAGATATAAACTTGTGTTTATTGTTATGCTTGTCGAAGAAGTGTCACGGCTAAGGAGCGATAGTGTCCAGCTCGCTGCTCTTGCAGCTGCGAGCTGCTGCGTCGTCCTCGTCGTCGTCGCTGTCGCGGTCGTTGTATTTTGTGTTTTGTATTGCCGTATTCCAGCCGATAGTTATCGACACGCCATAACATGGTTAGAAATTGACCGTTCCATTCTTGCGGCACTCGAATAAACTATGTTCTAAGGCGCGAGCGAGGAACACACGAGGGCGGTGATTGAGGGGGAACAACAGCAGCGAGAAACGTTTACGGTAGATCGCTGTTAATTCCCGTCATGGGAGTTACGTATTTATCGTAACCATTGAGTTCCGTTCATAACTCCTGCGATTACAGAATTAACTTCCATTAGCGGACAGGCCGTCGAATATGTGTGGAGGACGAAGATGGAATAATAATCGATGTCCTATCTGTTAGCTGGTACGACATCCCAACAAAAACGCTTTAGGATAATAATGGAACGGGTTCCGGAAATTGAATATGTTGTATTTCAAAGCACTACTATCAGAACTAATTTTCTAGTTGATTCTGGCCGTGAAAACCATCTAAATTTAAGCGCATATATACATGTATTGCGAATAAGGAAGCAAATGAGCGGTTCCTAGGTACAAAACACAAGATACCCAGAATGAATTCTCAACCTTAGAAGCTGATACAGAATTTACATCTCCTCAGATGTGTACTTCAACTTAGATCTTCGAGAAAATTGTTGACCCAATTTATTTGTTTGTCTAGCAGTTTTTCCTATTTTGCTTTTACTTCTTCCTCAACATTTCACGAACAGTTCAAGTTGCCTAATGAGTACTAATAACGACTGGGTTTCAATTTCCTCGTGCAGTAACACTTGAAGAGATATTTGGCCAGTCTTGTGTGTATCTAATAGTTTTGCTTATTTTGCTCCTACTTCTTCCCTAGCACTTCCCCAAAAAGGTGTTCCAATACTTCACAGAAACATTCGAGTTGTCAACTGGGCGTCAATTTTCTCATGCCGTAACCTTCGATTAGATATTTGGTCTTCCTCAGTCTTGAGAGATTATATCATATCTAACACCTTTGCCTGTTTTGCTCCTGCTTCTTCCTTAACACTTCACGAAAAATGCTCCACTAGCTCACAAAAACGTTTGATTTGCCTAAAGAATATGATAACCACTGGGTTTCAATTTTCTCATGTCGTAACCCTCGATGAGATATTTGGTCTTCCTCAGTCCTGAGAGATATATGTACATATATAGCAGTTTTGCTTAATTTGCTACTACATCGTTCTTGCCACTTCCCAAAAAGCTACTCCACTAATGCACAGAAACGTTCGAGTTCCTTAAAGTGTATTAATAACGATTGGGTTTCGATATTTTCATGTAATTCTCGATGAGATATGTTATCTGCATCATTCCTCCACATCTTCTTTACACAAAATATCACATTAGGAAGGTGGATTATGTCTATTATATTACAGAAGAGAGCAATGTTAGTTGTTCATTACGAAAAATTTGATAACTTAAAGTTATCTGCTAGCATATAATTTCATCCACACAAGATAATACGTAAATCTAAAGTATTGTTCCCTTTCATTATAAAGCAACGAAGTAATATTGAAGTCAAACCCTTAACTACATTTGTGGAGTAAATTTTTACTCCACTTACTTATATTTCCGTCGATAACTTTATAATTGTTTCACCGTTCTTGTTCTGGGTCTGCTTTGAATATATTCCATTCTTGTTAAAATAGATTATTGAATAAAGCATATTCTTGGGAAAGATATGTTTTTTGTTCACTAAGAAAGAAATCACTGTTTTAACTATCTGTTATCTTTCAAAATATAAATAAGTGCAATAGAATAAAAATTTACCCCACGAAAGCACCAACGTTGGTCAAAAGTAGCGAAAGTAGTTGAGGGCTAATATTACTTTGTATAGGTCAAATTATTTGTTGTTGAGCTTGTAAACTGTAAACATTTAACAAACACATTTCTTCCGTAAATCAAAATGAGTTCTTTCGTATAAAAATAATTAGAAGAATAAGCTAATAATTTTAGAATTTCAAATTTGCTTATCTTCTTTTGTCCTAACGGGGTTAAAAATCATTAATAAGAAAGTAGAAATTTACTTACCTTGGCAATGCAGCACCAGTCACTTTGTGCTCAATAGAATTAAGTGTATATTGAGCTAATGCCACATTTATAGTACAGTGTGTTCGATTGTCCAATTGTGAACTTCTGAACGGAGCCAGCGCTCTCAGAATTTTTTAATTGATATATGCGTATCATCATTTTGATGGAAAGAAGTTTGCATCTTCTCATAACGGGAATCTATCTTCAAGCCTTCCCGGAAAAACTAGAATTAAGGAATTGAAGAGGAAAATATGAAATATGTTCTACGCCCATTCACCACCAGATTCTGATAAATCAACATTACTATTCTGATTATAATCCTGTTACTCACTTTCACCTGTTTTGCTTTTACTCCTTTCTTAGCACTTGCAGAAAAGAAAGCCCATTTATCTTACAGAAGAATGCGTGTTCCATAAAGATAACACAGGTCTGCGAAAAAATTTTTTTGTCAGCTGCATGCGATATTTTTACTGAATTATATGTTTTAAAGTGCGCTGATTTCAAAAGTGATGGCCATTTTTTCTATCACATAAGGATTTTTTGAAAATTCAAACACAAAAAATTGGTTAAAGCACTCCTTTATTCAAAATTTTCAAACAATAAATATTCTTTTTAAAGCAAACGAAACATTATTTTGATACATATACTTATTCATGTTCTTTATGAAACCTCTTCTTCTTTTCCTTGATACTTTGACGAGTCCTTTTCCGATTTCCATCTTCAGTTTCTCGCTTAAGCAGCCAACAGTAGTCAGCAAGCATAGTGACATCCCATCGCCCTTGGTACCTTCTCTCGATATCACGGACATCCTGGTGAAATCGCTCCCCCTGCTCTTCACTGTAAGCTCCCAGGTTTTCAGGAAAATAGTCTATGTGAGAGTGTAAAAAATGGACCTTCAAGCTCATCTTGCAGCCTTGAGCTTCGTATGCTGCTAGCATCCGTTGCACAATGGTTTTATAGTTAGGATCCTTAGTATTTCCCAAAAACTTTCGCACTACGTCCTTGAACGATACCCAAGCTTCTTTTTCCTTCTCATTCATAGTTTCCACAAATGAAGGGTACGTTAAAAGTTTTCTTATGTCGGGGCCGGTGAAAACTCCCTCTTTCAACTTTGCTTCTGACAGCTTCGGGAATTTTGTACATAAATATTTGAAACAGTCTCCATCCTTTTGCAGCGATTTAACAAATTGTTTCATCAACACCAATTTGATATGGAGAGGGGGCAACAAAACCTTTTCTGGTGGTACCAAGCTAGTGTTTATAACATTTTTCTCTCCAGGTTTTAAAGTTTCTCGGGATGGCCAGTCACTTTTTTCCAGTGCTGTTCTCTGGCTCTACTATCCCACAAGCATAAGAAGCATGGGTATTTGGTATAGCCTGCCTGCTGACCCAAAACCATTGTCAGTATTTTGAAGTCCCCACAAATCATCCATTGATGGTCTTGATACTTGATTTTTTCCAGGATAATGGCCAAATCGTTATAATCTTCTGTCATATGCACAGAATGTCCAATCGGAATCGAGGCAAATTTATTTCCATTGTGCAATAATACTGCTTTAAGGCTAGTCTTAGATGAGTCAATAAATAGGCGCCATTCAGATGAGTCATACTTTATATCAAAGCGATGTATGAGTTCTTCCACATTATTGCAGAAAACTAAATTTCCTTCTTTTGAGAAAAACTGGGTAAATTCTTTTTCTCGGTGTCTGTACCAGTAGAAAGAAGTGCCAGGTGATAAAAGGTTTTTATTTTTAATCTAGAACCTAACAGTTCGGCTGCATCTTTTGAAAGACCTAAATCTCTTACTAAATCATTGAGCTCACCTTGAAAAAATAGTTGAGGCCTTCCATCTTCGTCAAAAGATAAATCTGAGCTTGATTCACCCGGAGGAGGTAATGTAGCTTCGTCCTCCAACTCACTAGGGTATTCATCCAAACTGGAAGGTGGCTGCGGAATAGATATCTCGGAGCTATGGGGCACTGGACGTATAGCTGAGTCAAGATTAGGATAACTTATGTTTCTTTTGTTTTTTGAATTGAATCCCTTTACGTCAACTGAGCAGAAGTAGCAGTCAGTGGTGTGATTTTTCTGCTCACGCCATATCATAGGAATTCCAAATCGAAATGCATTTTTCTTTCCCTTAAACCACAAACGAAGATCTTCTTCGCATCTTCTACACACCTTATGCGGGGCCCATGGTTTATCTTGATGACCAAGTTTTAATTTAAAGTAGGCAAAATAAACTTTCCTTACAAAATCACTTATATTTCTCTGTTGACTTTTAATAGTGAATTCACCACAGATATAACAAAAACTTTTTGGAGAAATAACACAACCCCTTGTAGCCATGATTAACAGACAACAGTACTGTTCACTTGAATATCAGTATGTCTACTGAGAGCTTTTCTTTGTTTCAAGCGACCAGGCGTCAATTTAAAGTATAAATGCAACTTAATATGCTAGAACTTACTTTGCGCCAGAATAACGGGAAAAGATTGTAGCAGAGAATAAAAAATGAGAAATCAAAGAAGAAATGATTACCGTTATTTTTCTTTAAAAATTATGTGCTTAAATTTTAGTTTGCATATAATTGTGTAAAAGTGTACGTCATTTGACTTGTCTCAACATGTTAAAACATTCCCAGTCTCACCAACAGCTCAGGTTGTTTTTCTCCATTATCAAATAAAAATCATATAGGTTTATTACCAATGAACATAGATACTGCAATATGTATTCATAAAAACTTATGTGATATAATAATTTGAATATTTTTTCTGTTTTTGGGAGGTCAAAATCTGTAAGAAAATGTAAAAATCCTATGCAGTTTTTTGGTCGCAGACCTGTGTAATTCATAACTTTCTATTTCATCAGGTGGTAAGTTTCGATGAGATATTTGATCTACATCGATCTTGCGAGGTTTGTCCAATGTTTCTGCTTATTTTGGTTTAGATTTCCCATTTTATTAACACCTGTCGAATAAAATGCTGACTTAACAAAAAAGGATTCCAGCACGACAGAGGGGGTAAATCCTCCCTATTTAGATAAGATAGCACTTATCTCTTATTTCGTTCTCTTCGATTTCGATATGATTTGATACCTAAGAAGAGACATTCCTTTTGTTTTTGTTCAGATTATTAGGCTTGCTCCCCCTCCCCCACCCTCTAGCCCAGATTTAAGATAACGGTGAACGTGCCAGAATCACCAAATACCTGCTAATCTTGAGCAAGCTACTAACGATAGTAAGAACTTAAATACAGTATATTTCTCGAAGTTCCCAAAACGAACGGAAATTACAAACGCTTTTACGATGTAAATATCTAAAAATCATCTTTTCCAAATAACCCAGAATTTATATCCATAAAGATAGTCGTAACGTTTCAGTGCATCTTATGAAAACTGTAACTTACTATTTTCCCCGGCAATTTTCCTAAATAACTGTCTTATTTACGACATCTAAATTCCATTTTCCCCGAGAGAAGGGACCCATCGTTCAGGATCCGCGCCGCGACAATTGAATTGCCTGCTAGTCGAGAGGGCGGCGGTCCTCATACGCAGATGAAGAAGTAACGGACGAATTTCTTCCAACGTTCGATCGCCGCCTTCAACAGATCTCATCGCGCCAAGCCCCACTATAAATTACGCTTTATGGCGGAGATAAAACGAGCTTATTTTCTTGAATGTACGACATCCGTTCTGGCTATCTGCGAGACGCGACCATCCATTCTCAGACTGCTCCGGCACTCGTAAAAATGATAGAGTGCCTGCCTGTGTGTCTCCGGAGTCTCGGGTTTCCTTACCCCGTTCCAGTTCCGTCCCTCTTAACATCGCCGAACGTCAGCGGCTGCTCCCAGCTTCATATCTCGAAAGACGAAGTTCATTTATGCGAAATTTTATAGACGCTTTAACTTCTTAGCGTTAAAAATCGCGGGTATTTATCAAGAGGGAGTCGAGGTTTTAAAGGAATAACATGGTCGGAGGGTGCGGCTGATGAATAGCGGACGGTTCTCTTTATATTGTCGTAAATAATGCAGATTTATGATCGCGTAATTTATTACGTAGATGACGATTTATAAGCTACTAGCGCGTTTGAGAAAGAAACGTATTGGACCAAATAGGGTGTCATGCGGAACGCCATACATATTTATGTCGTACCGCGCTCGTAAATTACCACCATCGTAGACGATTTCTAGCAGCGCAGCTTCTTCGAGAATTATCCGTGGACAGCCTCGTTTTAATCTCGGCAAAATAGCGTGGCAACAATCGAATAAATCAAGATTAGCGGAGAAATTTACGACCAGCCGCTCACTCGTCTAGGTATGCGTAATTTCATCAATGTTGTTGCGCACTTATCCGCGCGTGTATGTGCGTGCGTGTGTATCGGTAGGCTTGTCGTCTTAATGTAAATTCGCTACGTATACGATAGTCGTTTATTACGCTTATAAATAATGATTAAAACTGTTATAGAAGAGAGAAGATACATAATTTAAGGGGTTAACCTTTACGGAAAGGTGTTTTGCATAATAAAGCGGCGAAGTTTATGCGTTTGGGTCGTAAGCGGAATTTATGAGCTTGCTGCGATGTTCGTATAGAAGAGGCAAACGCCGACGGCGAATTGCGTACGTAAACGTGTGTGAACGACGAGAACGAAACAAGTTTTAAAATTTAGAACTGATTCGAACGCAACTACGATAGGAAAGAAAAGCCACCGTCTAAAATTGCGATTTGTTTTAGGAAGCGATTAGGCTTTTATCTTTAATTATAATTTTTATGTAGCTTCGTTTGTCGGATATATTCAAAATTAGCAAGTTTGGTCCCACTACAGACTTGCTAATTTACGTTATAGAGAGGGAACGGATTCCTCGAAGCTAGTAACTGCACTGACAAGAAAACACTAGTAACTGTGTCCCACCGACTTAAATGAAACTTTGTGGGTTTATAGACTGCTGTAAAGCCAAAATAAGGGTAACTTTCTTAGCCGCCCAATCGCACATTAGCTGTACACCCCGTACAGCGTCCTAAAGTGTAAAACTCTAGGATTTGAAAAAGACGATTTTTTTGGGGCTTAAACGATACTTTAGGGTCATAACAAATAGAACAATATGCCATTTGATTTATAGCCAAAAACAATGTTAGAAGGTTCAATTATCGATTATGCAAACAAAAATTTCAAGGATCAAAGTGTTCATAAAACTTTAAACGCGTTTTTCTCGGAACCACTTTTTTCAAACTAAGAGGACGAATTTCTTGAAGGCTATTGTATGGATCGATTTGAAATTTTTACAGTGGCTTCACAAAAATATTCTCTTTGGGCGTAGATAGCCGTTTTTCGGTTGAATGTAAACTTTCTTAATGAACGATGCCCATTTTTAGGGCAAACAATCGATTCATTTCTTACAAAATGCACAAGTTCCACAAAAATTGATTTAAAAACTCCCATATACTTCCAAAGCCAATTGTGTATAGATTATTTTTTTTTTGTTCCGGGGCTCATACAATCTGAGAAATCCGTCCTCCCGGTGTTTTCGAAAACGCTGTTTTCGACGATGAGGCACGGTTGCGGCCATTTTGTATGAAAATGACAATAGAAAATTGTTTTTCGTACTTCAATATGCGTTAAATAAACCCTCAGAAAAGAAATTCTGTTCCGTTTGTCATACTCCCAGACTAAATTATCAAATTTAGGTCTCTTTTTCTGCCTCTAGAGTGGCTTTACCCCTTGAGCTGAACACTACCCTTCGCTGGTTGAGTTTATAACTCAGAAATTATGAGATATCAAAAGAAATTGTTTTACACGCTGTTAGCGACGGCGTAAACATGTTACGTGTAACAAATGTATGTTTTTGGAAACAACCCCTTACCCTCTTATTTACCAAAAAGTAGCCAAAAACTAGCGAAGTTCAAGTTCAGAGAAAGTTTTGAACTCAGTTCAGTTAGTGCAAAAACGATACACGGCCTATCTCTACAAAGAAGAATTTACTTAACCTAAATATGTTCACTACTGTTATTACGAAATCCATCATTCTTCGAATACGCTCTGCATCCTCCTTTCTTTTGATTTTCTTCGAAAATTTATGGCATTCAACTTGTTTCGGGTCCTGTCACGTTCACGCCACAACTTTATTTAAATAAAAAGAAGAAGATTGCTCAATAATTTGTTACGCGAGGTTAAATCGTCGAAAATTTTTTCGTCAATGAGAATATTATGATGTTATTTGGAGAAGATAAAAAGAAAGGATGACAACCCGTTCCTTTCAAGCCAAATCTGTTTGAAAACGCATAATGAATGTTTGAACCAACTGGCGCGAAGCTTGTCGAATTCGGTTTGAAGACGACAAAGCGATTAACTGTGAATTCATTCGCGAAGGCGAGGCGTGGAACAAAACCGTCGATTTGTCGCGGCCGTTAGCGCGCTAATGCTAACAGAAACACGTCGGGCATTGTTCTTTTTACGCTTTACGATTTGTCGAATACTTTTCTTTTTAGTTTTTTAAGTATGCAGTTGCTAAAGAGAAAAACTGAGTGGAAGAAATGTCGTGTATATTTTTCTATTGGATTTGAATAACGTGTGAAGTCATATTCTAGGCTGTAGTGGTTGTTAGTTAACGAAAGTAAATTACAACGAAGAAACAAGACGAACGCGTTTCAAGAATTTGTTTTTCCAAGGACCCCCGGTAGCACGGTAGCCCGAGCGATTTCTGTTTGAAACGTTACATTAACTTCTTACGGTTCATTTTTTCTTTATTATTGAAATTACTTGTGTTGAGAACCGCTCCCCTTTCTATGATAGTAATGACGGCTCATCATGGGTCATTGGATTCGGCACAGGTTACCGACTTTTCAGGCCAAATGACGCTTCAGCCGCCTGTTATTACCCCAGAAAATGAATCCCAGGTACTCATTTGCGAAGACTGAGTGAGTGCATTTGGGTTTCGAGTATCTAGTTCAGGCAATACAATTCAATACAATTTTAAAATATTTTAATAAAGAATATCTTGTTACGTTTGACGTTTTTGATTCAACACTCGACCGGAGATTGGTATGGGCCGGTGTTTAAGTATACCATGTTTCTTTGAGCTGCCGTACCTGCTCCCGGACAGCTCGATTTCTGGCATCCGATTGTTATTGGCGCGTGTTTAGGGCGTTTTACGTTTGACGACATTCATCGGTTGGCAGGAATAACTTTGGTTTATTCATCAGCGTTTTATCGGCAGAGTTTTGCCCTGTCAGAATTATTGAAGCAGTCGTTTCTTCTTCTGTTCTGTATTTACTGGATGTGCGACTCTTCATTGCCTGGAAAGATGGATCGTTGTCGATTGTTGTCCCGCTTGGTGAGACGGCTTTTTAGGTTGTTCTGCAAGAAGCGTAGGTAACTGGCAAGTGTACTACCACGGATTTGTCATTTCCACAACTTTAAATTTGGTCGAAATTTGAAGTATTAACACATCGACAGCCTAAAGCTTTCTTTTTCTGTTTTTCTTCGCCTTTCCCTGTCCTACCCGTTTTCTAGAGTCGGAGCTTCAAAGCTTCCTTCCTCGCCCCCACCTCAAAGCAGTGGCGAGTAGCTCTTAATCTTGTAGTGCGTGAACTTACCAAGTAGTTCGGGCAATCTAGCTACTTTACATTTCTAGTTATGTACTTGTTTGCAATATTTCAAGCTTAGTAATCGTGTGATTCTTACTACTCCCTCTGTCTCCATTCTGTCCAGATTCTTCTCCATTGTCACCTACATTCTCCATGTCGTGTATTTCGCGTGCATTTCCTACGTTTATTCTCTGTGCATCAATGTGCGCCTAGTGTTCTTAAGTATCCTCATTTCCGTTGTTCGTAGAGTACGTTTTGTTCGTTTATCTGCTCTTGCTTCTATGGTGATATATCATAATTGATAGGACAGATGTTTTACATACATATTTTGATTTTGGTTAAAGGCTTGCGCCCACTTACCGACTACGCACGGCTACGGCTCACTACACTACGGACGGCAATTTATTCTTTGCATGTGTATTAATGGAACTGAGCTCATTTGTCGGTACGAAACAACCGAAAATCTACCGATAGAATACTTTTACCGATGACGTGTATTCCGGGGAAATTTATATTCTAAATTTGGTTTTGGTTTTGCTCCTTCGGGCTGAAGAATCGATAAAAATTCTTTAAACATTTCGTAACTCATTCTGAAGTATTGGAAGACCTTAATCTGATAGCATATTACATCAGGAAACAATGTAACATATTCGCCTACTGTATGTCTTTTTCTGTATATTTTGTGTAGCCATGTCCTCCTGTTCTTTCTTCCTTTTCGTCCCCTTCACATAATAGTGCCAAAGTGACATCTAAAATATCATCCATATTTTAATCACGACTACGAAAATTTTGCTAAAAATTGCCGTCCGGAGTGTAGTGGGCTGCAACCGTCCGTAGTCAGTAAGTGCGCGCGAGCTTTAAATCGGAAGATTAGCACTAAGTCGTGGAAAATCTCTATACATGAAAATATGTTTGGTGATATAGAGCTTTACAACAAAGTACTTTTATCGGTTCGAGGGTTGCTATTAGCTTTATACCTAAGTATGCATCTTTTTCTTTCGAGTAATGCTCCTTCATCAATTAACACCAGTGCCACAAACAAATGTTTAAATTTTTTTGATCTCCGGAGATTTAATTTGGGCATTCCATCATTGGTAAGCATTCCGCCTCCGATTCCTTTATGTATTCCATCACCCTGAGGCGGTTTCTCCGCTTTGCAGAAAAATAAATCGTCTAACGAAGAACGTTTTATTGACAGACTTGGCTGTCGGTCTTTGCTTGTTGCTATGAAAAATAAAGCGCGAACACGGATTGACAAGTTGCACATGGTGCGGTTACGTTTATCTAAGCCGACAGTTGTGATGCATCAGGCGGCCACCGGAGGGGACGAAGCGGTAAACGCCCCCACATGCAAATACGTACACATATATCTATACTAACCACGCATACACGCGCACAGATATATCCAGCGGCCACTTTGATCTTCTCAAATGAGGCGCTCTGATGTCATGTCGTGTTAATGTTATGTCTTCCTCGCGCCCAGGCCCGATCTGACCGCTTCTGAACTTGTCCGCCTCTCGCCTCTCCGGACCGCCGTCTCGTGTCTTATAGATGAACAAAACGAAAGTTAACGCATACGGGCACGTCATTTTGTATCAGCGTATAGTATTACCGTTTTATTTTCGGTCGGCATGGTTCGAATCTGGAGGCAGGCAGCACTCGAGAATGTCATCTAGGCGATATGCTCGCGACATCCACCGTCGCTCTTTGTATGGTAATGCGATAGTTGACGGCGGCGGCGGGGTTTCTTTTTTTCCTCCTGCACTTTAATTGAAATCGGAAACCCACACGGGTTCTGGTCGTATACAATTATTATGCGTATTATCTGGGATGAAGATGCTTTGGTGCATCGTAAATATGTCCCGAGCGATAAGCACGGTAGAATGATATCGTAGCATCTAATATAGATGGTTTTGTGAGCGACATAGGATAATAAATTGTTTCGGATTTTGTTTTTGAGCCGAAGTTAATGTCTTGATTTCAATTTAGACGGAATATATTGGGGGATTGTATTTCATAATTATTTTCTTTGACATCTGAATGGGGAGGCGAATAAGTAACTAAAGGCTTAGTATTTTTCTGGTTCCATGATAAATCTTGCTCATTTGTAAATTTTCCATGTTCATGGTATGTTTGCTTAGACAACGGTTGTTAGGAATTTTGGATTTTTTACATTTATTGATTACCCATAACTCTTCCAGTATATGCTAAAGTTGGGAATCTTCTTGTCAGAGTTTATTTCAATTTGTGGACAGAACTTAAGTAGTTGCTAAGGTTCGACAAACGAGTGCAACGTCAGAGGCGTATCGCGCAAAAGTAACTACGTGAGATACATTATTATTAAGAAATAATATATTCTTACCTTTTATTGACGTCTTGATATCCACTGCGACAGAATACTAATCAAGCGACCGTTTACTTCCACGCCTATCGAATGACTAAACTCTCCACTGGCTTCGCATCGACCTAAATCCCCACCGGATGCTTCTGCCGTAGCACGCGTTTGTCGAACCTTAGTAACTGCCATTCATTCAAAAAATGTTGCTTGAGAGCTGGTGATCCATGTCTTGTTAATACGTAGTTGGATAAACCTCGGCTAGAGGCAGTTTAAGCATGATATTAAACTTCAGTGTAGTAAAATTAATTCCACATCCTTGGGGACGAGAAACGAGAATACACTAGATTCTCGATTATACGCCTCTTCATTTACCGCAAATAAAAACAGCCGTTTAAATCCACACTAACTGCGTAATATTATGTATTCTTAACGGGAAATCCTAGTATTGCCGCATTAACCCAAACTGACTACCTGATTGTTACAGGGGATATTGCCTATTTCAGGAAAGTGAGCCGAACAAGCGACATGGAAAAAAAAATAAAAACAAAGGAATTACTACCAAAAAGTGAAATAAAATTTCACATACTCTCACATAAATTATCTCACTGAGATGTATTTATTTGGCGACTTTTACAAAAAGTTGTGCAAGGACCGCACTGCGGCCTACATTGCATATACCAATAATTATTACGGAGGGAATAGGTATATGCAATGTAGGCCGCAGTGTGATCTTTGCACAACTTTTTGTAAAAGTTGCCAAATAAATACATTTCAGTGAGATAATTTATGTGAGAGTATGTGAAATTTTATTTCACTTTTTTTTGTAGTATTTAAAACTCTCTCCAACCTCTTGTAAACTATTTTACAAAGCAATTATTTTTATTTTTGATTCTGTATACACTCTTTCCTTTTAGATCGAGAATTTATTTCCTTTTATCGTATTATTCTTTGCAAGCTTGCTTAAAGTGTCATCGGTTATTCGTTCAGCTTTCTCAATAGAACCATTCATATTTTCAGGTAGATTTAATCCTCTTGTGCAAGCTTTGAGGTATACCAGTAAATAATTTCAGATTGCGTAGTTCTATTTGCATTTGCAATGACTTCGTTTTCCCTGGCTAAATATTTCATTGAAAATAAAAGGAAAAATATGCAATTCCTGCTTTTATTTTATAGCGGCATCTTTTGCGTTTGACGTTCTTCTAAGCTTATCTGTTAAGCTTACCATGAAAATATGTCCTTTGGAGACAGACGCATACTGTATTGAAAGAAAACGAGGATACTGGTAATTTACTATACTACCCGAGGATATATCTCGTGAACAGAGTGCAAGAAAAAGACTGGCGCAAATTTGCATGAACGAACAACCAACTAAAGCATCAAAGGTATGGAAACGAAGTTGATTTTACTCGTCCGCATAGTGAGGCGGATAAACACAACATTCCTTAGTCGAATGAAGAAGAAGAAGAAAAAGAAGACGGTGTAACTGTATTTTGAGTAAAAATTATTTGACGAATTCAATTATTCCAGGAAGTTCCATGGACTTTAAAACACATGTGAGATAGAAATTATTTTGCCACTTCAAGATGAACATAGGTCAAGTAATAGACATGCGTTTTTCCATGGTATTTTACATCAGTGTCTTCTTCAAAACTTCCCATGGAAAATCTTTTCAGAAATCTAACCCTCTCCGACTTATTTGTCAAATAAGACACCGGTCACAATTTGTTAAATACCCCATCCATTACCTTATTTATCACGTCCCCGGGTCGCTGTGGCCTTTCCCGCAGGACGAGTACGAGATCCTGTCCGTGTCCCAACCTCGCGCAATTAATCTCTCGCTCGTTCTTTCGCCGGCGCTTAATTTAAATATAAATCTTGATAATTGATAAACGCGCATGACGGAGGAAAGACTGAAGATTAGTGGCGGCGGCAAAGACAACAACGGATACCGAGGCTAAAGTAAAGTCGCGTCTCTCGCCGAACGCGGCGATCCGAGGAGATCATTATCTTCAGCCCGGTAATTATGTCATTAATCATTGGTGGAAGAGCCGGTAGTGCGAGAGAGGGTTTGTAAGTTGGTAGAGGAACGACGGACGTCTTCCCTCTTCGTCCTCTCCTTTCCAGATTAATAGGAGTAATTAGTTTACCGTCTTCGGGTTTTTAAACACTTCGTGTTGGGTATCGCTGGTGCCCGGATGGGTAAAGAACGGAGACGAGGATGTATGGCCGACCGAAGAAAAATTAAGAGTAAAGTCGTTAGACTCGTTAATCTTACTTTTCTTGTCTCCTCGGGGTAGTTGGCTTTAGAGGTGCTTACTTGTTTGCACTTGTGTACATAGACGAAAATAGAATGAAGAAACGAGTGATGTTGGAGCGGAAAAAATATTGGTTGCTTAAGTTGAGTTCTGTATTGCATCGAATGAAATAACAAGATGATCTCACTATTTTTTATTATAACGTTAATAGATTTTTCCAAAAATTCTTTTTTGAATTCAAAGATGTCCCAAATATTTAAGTTTTAACCATAGAGAAGTCAGAAAACGTGGTTTAGGACGTGTTCCAATTGAATTAATATTTAGATATATCTAAATACATATTTCGAAATTTGAAACTTTTCCAATTAGAATAAAGACTTACGAAGATCCTGAAATACGTGATTTCAATTAAGATACATGTTCAAACTCGTTTTGATCGAGCACTGGTGGGAAATATCATATTCAGATATATTGCAGTATTTGCTCGTTACTTACGTTCCTGGAAGGTTGCGTGAGAAGACGAAAAAGAAAAAATGGCAGAATAGAGAGATGGAAGGCGGGTCGTAAATAACGACGAGATTAAAAGGAAACAAGCCACAATTTCGCGAGCAGCTAGTTATAAAATATTGGGGTAATGTATGGCGGAGTGTTCCTTTTATAAAATGGACGGTGTGTACCTCGTAAAACCGTAATAAAATATACGGTGCAATAAAGCGTTCACTCGGTGGTGCTATAATTGCACTTAATGAATATTTATCGGCATCTCCGCGGCATGTTGTGTTACATTATACCGGGGCCGTGTTCATGAGCAGAGGCCATAAAGAGTTTCGAGCGCGCCGCGAAGAGAGCGGCTTCGGCCTACACAACTCATCTGCATTCAGGCCTCGCTCACCTCTTGCCATTTACAGACTGCCGTTGCAGTTACATCCGACGGTAAATTATTGCCTCACTTTTCTCCCCGGAAAATAAATGATTTAGGTGGCGCGAGGGTATATATAACCATCGCACGGGGAAGTTCGGTGTCCGCGATTACTAATGGTTCCCCGGTGTCTGCCGATTGGCATGTACACACGAACCTAAAGAAGGTATCTGCGTGCGGGGATCGAAACGTCGAGCGTGTATAACGCATGTTATTATTAACCACAATCGTTGACAGTATTAAAGATAACAGACGCATTAATAAGATTTTTGTAGTTCAATGTCAATGTCAAAATATTAATTTAATACCTACGATTGCATTTGCTCTAGTTGGCATTCATGGAACTGGAAATTGTGGTATATCCACGGTTTAAGTTTCGGAATCACAACAATGAAAACATGGATGAATTGCAACAAGGATACAGCAAGAAAGGAACTGAAGGATTTAATTTGGAGTCGGAGAGATTGAAAAAGTGGGTAAAGTCACAACACTCATTTCATTGCTCCTAAACTTCATAAGAAAGAAGAAGAGGCAGAAGCAGGAGGTTTCAGGTCGGTCTGGTCACTTCTGTCTATAGTAAACATCGTGGGTCAATAGTTCTAGTCCGACCTTGGTATCATACTAACTCTAACCTCCCCTAACCTCATTGAAATGGGACTTGAACTGCCGCTGAATATGTTTTGTGATACTTATTACTCTGACATCGTACTTATCGAGGTTGTCTTCAATTTTGTTGGTTATAATGCAACGTTCGGACTTAATTGCGCGCAATAACATGAGGAGTGGTTGTCCATGATGACCAAGATTTGCTTTACAATGGGTTTGGAGGGTGGTTTGTCTGAGACTAAGTCGGCAAAGATTTCCGTCCTCAGTAGATTGACATCAGCCAATAGCACCATGTATTCGTCGATGGTGCAGATATGAAAGCCTTCTTGGATTTGTATGGGACCGACGATATTTTCTGAACATTTTATTTTGTAGGATTTCCACTGTCTTTAAGATATCCTCGCTAGATTGCATCAAGACAGGACATCATAGGTTAGAGTCAGTCTGAAGAGTGACTAGATTTAAAGTCCATTTCCTGCATATCGAAGAATATACGTAGATCTTGGGGGCAAGGAATTCCATCCTCGCCATAGCCACGTACTGATCACCTTAGTTTTGTCTAGTACGACACCAAAGGTGATGTACTTCACACCAGCGTGGTTCTTTCCACGAAAATGATCAGAAGAGACCCACTACAAGTAAAACGAACGGCAATATAAATTACGCTAAATGCCTCAACGCACCATAACTCCAAAGTACCTTGAGAAGTCGACGAAATTGGTATCATAATGAATAAAACTTTTAGAGTAACAATACTTATTGTATTTAACAAAGCATCTATTGTTCGTTTCAGCGGCACACATAAACTATACTAGTTTGATGGTATAGTCGGACGCAGCTACTGTGCCGGCGAAACAAACGTTAACTTTTTGTTAAATATAGAGAAGTTCTTACTCTACTAGTTTCATTCGTTATTATTCTGGATCTTCACCAAGTAAAAGCCAGTTCTATTCACTTTTTGAAGTTGGTATCAATTTCGACGGGAGTGAATTTACCCATCATTCCATACTGTATGGAATAGTCCAGAGAGACCACAATTCTTATCAAGGCGATTCTTAAGTTCTTGAAGGACAACGTGTGTTCCGTGCAATAGCCCAAAACCTGTCGACAAATTTCTCATCCTGAATAGTGTGTGGTGTAGCAGTTTGTTTTAGTTTAAATAATTTGGTTGACTCAGCAGTGTTGTCTAGATCAGATAAAAGAGTAAACTTTACACTTCTCCGAATGTATGTCTCTTCAGTTTCCTTGCATTTTATCTTCTCACCTCATCTGTAATTTTCCTCCTTCCCAGTTTAATAGCCATGGTGGGAATCTAGAGATTCCACTCCATTGTGCCCTGAATATTTCCATTTTAATCTTTCTGCTCTACTCTCAACACACGTTCTTTTGGTTTTACGTTTTTGTCTTTTGTATTTATATCAACCTGTCTGCGTTCCTCTTGTTCGTCCATTATTCACGCTTGGACTCCATACGTCATAATTGGTAAAAGTCAAGAATAAAATATGTTTGCTTTGTTTTTTAACATGTAGCCTAGGTTGTCATCCGCTACCTCACTCAATTTTATTCTTCGTAATATTTCTGTCTATAAACTCTTCTTGTACAGCTTAGTTGCTTGAGTCAGATAATCACCAACTCTGGGGCGCGTTCTTTGGGAGTTGCAGACTCCCCCAGGATAGAAGAAAAAAAACGTTATAAATCGATACCTCTTCGCGGAATTAGGATCCAGTTAGAAAAATGAATATAGTTAGATGATTGATAGTGTATAAGTAATAAAGTTCCTCTCTTCGTTAAGAAGACTTCTTGAAATCGATACGTTATCTAAGACCATCTTATTATTTGATTTATAAGCGAGTTTGCTTTCAAACTGCCTTGGTGCAAGAATTTGTAAAACTTTTGGAAGGAAATGCTACGGTTAGTTTGTGCCACTGTGAAGTTGTTAGCCCAAAACTCAACAGCTGTTACCTCTACTCAAAAGACAGTGTTTGTATGAGGAACAGCCAATAAGGGAGTTAATGCTCAGCTCTGTATTTAGTATTTATTAGGCCACAGAAACACATACGGAAATAAAGAGGACAAAACAGGAGGTACACATGTGGAAATGGAGATTTTAATAAAAATATTATATTGAACCGAACAAATAACATCAATAAAGGGAATATACCTATGAAATAACGGATTTAGTGAAATGAAGAAAAGGAAGACGGTAATAATGGAATAATCATGTATTAGATTGGATGGAAACTCCATGGAAAAGCTTACCTGGACGATTAGCCAAGAGATGGGCAGAAGATGTTCTATTCCCTGTTCATTATATTCCTCGACTTTTTCGATTATACCCGTTAATACTATCTGTCTGAATTTCTTAAGCACCCTGACTTTCTATACATATTACGATCTCAATGCTATTTATACTGTTCTTTCCCGGTTTGGAAATTTCCGTCTTGAAATGGCATCACATCTGGTACGAGAGACGTGAAACACCCAAACCTTTCAAAGTTTTCAACATTTTCCACCTGTATTGCCATCTCCAGCGTACGTAGTTTCAAAATTACTCACTTCCATCTCGGTTATATATCATATCCCCATGAATATTTCGCAAGTAGAGAAGACGGACCGATTAGAGGAAGTGAAACGACGAAGATGGGAAAGAGAGACGTACAAAGACGGGCGGTCAAAAGAAAGAGCACAAGAGAACGACTGCGGTGCAGTTTGTACCGCTTTTATCTCGCTCGGATCAAGTTCGGCTTGTTATAAGGGTTAAGTTATTGCAGCACATGCCTCCATTTTGCTTTATACCGCCTCTTATCGACTCCGCAAGAAAATTTATGACGACGCTTCTGATACCGGTCTATGATAAATGACTTTCCAGATAGCTTTATTTATTCATCGGGTTCTTCTGCGCGCCCAGCGCGAGCGTATGCTTTCGTTATAAATATCCGTGAGCGTCTATCTGAATGGCCGACCGTTGCGAAACTGAAACGCGGCTGAAAGCGACAAGGTCTTTAGTCGCACGATTCATTCGGACGTTTGTACATATTTCACTTTGGATATTGTGAATACGCGAGGATTTTGGCATCTTGACAGAGATATAACGAAGCAAATCTAATAACAAAAGAATTTGCAAAAAAAGGGAAATTCAATTCGACCTGTATCAGAAATATCTATAATAATAACTAGTAATATGTACTAGTAAATAGCAGGCCTTAGACCTAGCAGTAAAAGGCACAGGATTAAGATTCTTTTCCTTCTTAATCCTGTGCTTTTTAAAAAGATTAAGAAGAAAAAGAATAATTGGCTTGGACTAGGGAAAGATGGACAGTGGAACCCTAGGATATTGGCATGAAAGTAATTTCGGTTTTGTAGTGTGAAATGAAACTCGTTTATGTTTTTCTTTCAATTTCGGTCCTAATCATTAAAGTACTGAACGAAGTGGGATTTAAGATCAACATCATTTGTGAAAGATTTACCATTCGAGGAGTTTTGCAAACCTCCAAATAAATAATAATCAAATGGTACCAGTTGCATGGTGGATGCGACATCAATTCCCAACCGAGCCCCAGTAATTTCCCATGAGTTACTAAAGATATGTGAGACCCTGCATTATCATGATGCAACACAATTCCTTTGCGGTTTGCCAATTCCGTTTTTCTTTGATTCCTTCATCCAATTTCATTAGTTGTTGACAGTAAATATCCGAATTGATCGTCTGGTTTCTTGAAAGCAGTTCAAAATGCATAACACTTGTGCAGTCCCACCAAATTCACAGCATTACCTTTCTTTTAGCCCAATGAGAACAGCGTAGGTTAAGGGTCGAGAATTTAGTAACAAGGCGCCACTCCCCAATTATATAACTGGATCACCTCTAAGTGTCTGGAGCCAGAGAGACCCTCCAGCTTTAGTAGTAAGTGGTACGAGGTTATCCGAACCGTCTACGTTACTGGATCCTTTATTCGGTCGTAAAGCTACCAGCAAAAGTACTCGAAAACTATTTAAAAATAACATACACGAAATAAAAGTAAAATAAATGGAGGCGAGATAATTCCAGCGGCCCTACAGCCACCTTACAGCTTTAGCTGAACGTAATTAACAACAAGCATATATTTAAGTGACAAGTACTAAAAATTAAATATACACCCTCTGTCCCAAAAGTAACCGCAATGCGTCTATAAATCAGAAACCAGTGGCGTCATCTCTTGATAGTTGATTGATTATTGTAGTGGGACTCTTCCTTACCAACCTGACAAATTTTCATGACATTTGGTGCATAGTCAGCTGATACATCACGCATCCTGTGAGAGTGTTTTTCGTAAACGGTCAGAAAATGAGTCACAAACAACGAGTCAATATTAAGTTTTGTTTTAAACTTGGAAAAACTGCAACCGAGACGTATGAAATGCTGCAAATTGTTTATGGCGACGATTGTTTGTCGAAGAGGCAAGTGTTCGAGTGGCATCGACGATTTCGTAAAGGCAGAGAAGATGTTAACGATGACGAAAGAGCCGGTCGTCCTTCGACAACTTTGGCCGAGGCAAATGTGGAAAAAGTGCGCGAATTTGTGAAAATTTCGAAGAAATCGTCAGTGAGATTTATGGAAATGGAGCTTGGCATCCCTAAAACAACTATTCAGCGCATTTTGACTGAAACCCTTGGTTTGAAGAAAGTCAATTCGAAGTTTGTTCCGCACAAATTGACCGACGACCAAAAAACGCTTCGAATCGAACACTCCAAAGACATTATTGCACGAGCCCGTGCAGATGAAAACTTCTTGAAAACGATTGTGACTGGTGACGAGACGTGGTGCTTTCAATACGAACCAGAAAGCAAACGTCAAAGCGCAGAGTGGAGGTCACCAGAAGAAGGAAATCCGAAAAAATCACGAATGGAGAAGTCGAAAATCAAATCAATGCTGATTTCATTCTACGATTCGAAGGGAATTATCCATAAGGAGTTCGTTCCATACGGCTCAACGGTTAATGGTGCATATTACCTCGATGTTATGAGGCGTTTGCTGGGTCGCATTCGTCGTGTTCGGCCCGAATATCGCGAGCCAGGCAGCTGGAGATTACTGCACGATAACGCACCGTGTCATCGAGCAACCATTGTCACCGATTTTTGGCGAAAAATGAAATATATTCGATACAGCACCCACCGTATTCGCCTGATCTGTCCCCATGCGATTATTTCCTGTTCCCTCGTCTTCATTTGAAGCAGAAAGGAGTTCGTTATGCATCCGTAGACGCCATTCAAAGATCGACGACCGGCATCCTAAAAGCCATCCCAGAGATCGACATGAAAAAGTCGTTTGAAGCACTCGTTGACCGTGCAAATCGATGTATTGTAGCACATGGAGAATATTTCGAATAAATACAATGATTTTTGTGGACATAACATACATAGCGTGCTTTATTTCGAACTATTGCGGTTACTTTTGGGACAGAGGGTGTAGTACTAAATAGCCAACGTAACAAAAACCCGTTTTACTCGAAAACCAATCTGAATCCCCCCCCTCAAATACTAACATAATTAAATGTTTACCAAAAGTAAGAAAACCCCTGTTTACTGCCAGACAAATCCCCAAATTGCTAACTCTAAATTAACTACAAGATTCTAGGAAATTTTTCCCACAACTCAACGCGTCAACAAGTATATGTAAAATCAAATAAAAGCGGAACGTTAATTCCTGTTATCGACATCAGTACGGCGTGGTATTCGGTATCGGGGCGAAACTTGTCCAAGGTGGCGGATTTTGTCTTACTTGATGTAAAAATGTCGGGAAACCAGCAACCTGAAGACTAGTCGGCTTCTGGGTCTTACGATAGTTCTCAGATGTTCTCAAAAATGAATCTTAGGATATGCTCGTTACCCTAGCCTGCACTAGGTCACACCTCCAATTGAGGGAAAAGCAACGTGGACGATTGGTTTGAACAACGAAACTGTGGGCGGCAAAACTTCTAAATTCATTCAACAGTACAACACACGTCCCATCGTCAAATTTCCCTGTATATCCTCGATAACGAGATTTAAAAGCGAAAACGGAATAACTTACTCACTGACTGAATAACACGTGCGTCCCACATGGTAGAAACACACTAGGTATGCCTTAAAGATTCGAAAATATGTTCGGTATGCGCATATTATTCATTGTGCGTCATCATACTGTTGGGGATTAGAACAACGTTAGGACGGTGTATTGTTTGCTCCGAGCCAGAGAAATATTTGACCTGCTGACCTGTATAAAGCGATAGACTGTTGTTCATCGTTCAACTTAAATATCTAATCCGCGTCATCAGAAGATGCGCAATAGCATACCTAGTATATTTCTACCATCGTGCGTCCGAGGGTGCGAATTGTGTCAAAAACTTACGAAAGCGAGGCGCCATCTACGGCAAAAGTTGAAGTGAGCGACCTATACAAAAGACTGTTACAATGGTACGGTACACGATCCATTTTTACCAGTGGTGATTCTTTTCAGAAAAGGGGTCGATTTCGTTGCGCTTTAGGTGCATATAGCAAATATTAATTCCTTGTATTAAGTGGATCTCTTTCAATTCATGCGGAACTCAAACATCGAGCTTCTTAGCGAGTCCAAGACAGTTTAAGTGATTTTCAATTGTTGTGTGCGATATATTTAATCTCTTTGCAATCTCTAGAACATTTATATGACAATCCACTTCTTCTTAAATTAAAGCTTTAATTTGGTCATCATCAACTTTAATATGTTGGCCAGAACGTTGGTCACCTTTGAGTGAAGAATCTTCAGAAAAGAATTTTTTAAACCAATTCTGACACGTGCATTCTGTTATGCAATGAACACCATAAACTCCACGTTAATTTCTGCACTACATGTTAAAGTTTGTCCTAAGCTAACAGTTACAAACAAAATTACGAACAACTTGCTTCTAAAGTAACCTAATAATACCTGATATCAAATGTCAAAAGAAGAAAGCCATAACGCTGACATAAGTCTTTCAAAACAATTACAACGTTTTCGACGTGTGGCAACCGAAATTAGTTTATTGCCAACTGGATTTGTATGGCGTTAAAGCTCTCTCACTGCCAATGCGGTATGATAATTCTAAACTGAAGCTCTTCCTATTTGTCTCTAATTCCAAACAATTCTAAACAAAGAAAGTAAAAACAAAATCGCTTCATAGAATCCATCACGGAGGAGACAAAAGCAATCATCATATATTTTTCATCTACAAGCATCCATAAATCGATACTGGGGAAAAACTGTTTGACATAAAATAAACGTAAAATTTCGAAAAATCTCCATCTGGTGCGTATTAATATCCACGCGTTTTACTACCGACGACGAGATCGCGGCGAAAATACTAGGGAGTACCCGGGGATATACATATATTATCCTAAAACCGCGAAGATGAAGTGATTAATTCTCTTTAAAGTCTGACGATTTAACCGTAAAAATTTCTAAGAGGTAAAGCATCCATAAAAATATGATTTGTGGTCGACGATATCCTTTGAAGTTGACGTTTCCACTTTGCGCATTACGACGACGCCTACAGACGTTCGGGCGTTCATCATCCGCCTCGAGACGTAAACGTGATAATTTTTCAGTGAAATTTCCCTTTTCCCTCCGACGAAAAACGCCACATTATGTGTAAGCTCACTAAATTGGGATGAAGAGTGGATAAAAGCGACTCAGTTTAATAGCTTTCGCCCCATTCAAAAACGGTAATTACGATGTGCCCGGATGATCGCGATATATTTCGCGCGTAGTGTATGTAATACAGCTCGATCTTGCTGAAATTCATCCACTCGTGGCGTCGCGGCGCTACGACATCCATCAACGCCTACCCTAAAGTGTTTCGCACCGGAGAGCGTGTTTGTATCGTTAATGGGGTTTTCGCTGCGACGGTGTGTGTATCTGTGTGTCAAGTCTATAAGTTACTCGGAGAGTATCGCGACGCTCCGACAACGACGTCTGATCTTCGGCGACAGCTGCAACGTCGTGCAACACATCCGTGAGGCTATATTTATACGTTTCGCTCGAATACACTGAGGTCTCTTTATGTATCTCATGCACCATTGGCGTGTCATACTGGAGGTGCTCTAAGTCTTCATCTTCTTCAGTAATATATTTGTCTTTTTTAGAAGTCGGATTCTATACATCTTCTCAATACTTTCTTATCTCCAGCCATTCATACATTGATTCCCATGAGTATCCCTCTCTTTTCTGTGTTCGAGTTGTTTTCGGTCCTTTCTTGGGGGTTTTAAACTTGTTCAACATTTTTCTTATTGTTAACAATTTCCTTTTATTATATATTATTCTCATCTCAGTCTTAGCTTTAGTATGTTCCTTTGTCCAGTATTTTTCGGATTCTGTTTTTGTTTCTTTCTTGGCTTCCTCTCCAATGATAAACGTCTCTTTTTGATTCAGCCAGATTTTCTATTCTATATTCTTCCAATCAATCAATCAGATTTAGAAATCGATTCGTATACTGCACGATGTTTTCTTTTTCTTTCTTTAAATTATTATTGGCCTTGATTGGTTTGGAGATAAATATAATATTTTTACTTGGTCTGTCAATTTTTGTACTAGAAATCTTTTTGCTTTCTTATTCTCCTTCATGATTCTCGAAAATGATTAAGTACGTCCCTGGTTTCCCAGAAAACAATCATACTGAATATACCTATCTCGTTCTAAGATATGGAACCCTCTGTGAAGACATGTAAATGTGTACGCGCGATAAAGTAGTAATACTAAGTCAAGATTTTGGGAAAGAGAGCATGCCAACACCTTGTCAGATATAGTCGCAATGGTTGTGAAGCGTGCATTTTCAGATTTGAAGAAAGAAAACTGGTCTTAAAGGTCTCAATTGAGTTCCTTTGTGGTTATGGTGTCCTAAATATTATATTATTGAAGTATAAATAAATCTGATCAATGTTGGGTCTCCTGGTATATGTTTAATGCATTCTGTAACAAGCAAGAAATGCTTGATGTAGTAAAAGTCAGTGTAAAAGAAGCATTTTTCAAAGTACCAGAACTTTTTCGGTTGGGGTTCTAATTCTTTCTGAAAATTGTCTAGTTTTTGTCAAATAAGGGTTAAACCAATCAGTTTTGTGCAAAATATTTGGCAAAATGTGTATTTTAAAAATATGAATGTAACATTTCAAGAATGGGAAGCTACCTTTGAACGCTACTGCCTTTCCAATAACGACTACATTTTTAGTTATTGATTGATGTGGTTTGCTACTTTCCAATTTTATTGAAAATAGCAATGCCAGTCAATTTTCAAAGTTGTTTTTTGGGGTGAGATACAGGCTACAATAACACAGCAGATGCTTTTGCAATTTTTCTCTCCCTAGATTATGCAAAAGACTCCTGAGGGACGATGTGGCCTCCTCAACTACAGCTTGTGAAATATTTGTTAAATACTTCCTGGTAACACTTCAGCTCCATATCAATTACTTAACACTACAGCATTTTGATGGATGGGTGCATCCTCCACGTACATAGTCTGCTCCCTATCAACTTTGTGTGAAACAGTAACGTTAAAGACAAAACCACTAAAGTTAATTTCTTGTGACAAGAAATTCAGTGAGATATATGTTGGCTTTCGGCGTTTTTCTCGAATTAGGTTTTGAAGAAAATCATTGAAGGACTTTGATGTATTTTTTCACAACCTGGGAAATAGTAGTCAAGTGTTTCTTGTGAAACTGCATTGCATATGAAATAGTTGTGGCTAGAGTCTTTTCTTAAATGCATAAATGCATGCTCCAGTTCTTGACATAGGCTCTTGCTTACTAATCTTACCAGCAACACTAATGTTGATATTGATATCATCAAAGTTCGCTTTTGGATACGAGAAGTTCAGTCTGATAATTGGCAAAGCTATTATGATTTTTTCGATCTAAATTTTAGTAAAAAACAAACGAGAAATATCAACATCTCCTTCTGAACCACAACCTTGGGAATAGTGGGCAAAACTATTCTTGCTAGCTGTCGATGCTGTATGTTGCATAATGCTATGGTTTTCTCAATGAACGAGTACATCCTCCAATTACTGCATATGAATTACTAATCGCTGTAGTCTTTGAATAAATAACTGTATGCTACAGTTATTGACATGGTCTCCTGCGTACTAATCTTCTCAGAAACAGCAATGTTCATGTTGATATTATCAAAGCCGTTTTCTCTTGTACGAGAACTCCAATGGGATACACGGCTGAAGCCTTTGTAGTTTACTCAAGCTAGATTTTGGCGAAGACCATCGAGAAGCTTTAACGACATCTCCTTTACATCCGCAGTTTGTAGAATAGTTTCCACAATTATTCTTTCTGGCTGTTGGTGCTCTGTCTTCCATGGTACTGGGATCCTTTCATGAACGAGAATATTCTCCAATAATTGACATAGTCTACAGCTTACCAACTTTACCGGAAACAGCTATGTTAATGTTGGTTGTCAAGAGGAGGTGTAACATATAGTACAAGCTTCTGCGATTTTCTCAACGAAGATGTTTGTAAGGATCACTGAAACACTTTGACAATGTCCTCTCTCAACCGCATCCACTCGAATAGTCGAAAATATTCTTGCTACCAGTCAACGCTAGGTGTTCCATAACGCTAGTTAGCAACATAGGCTGTTGCTTACCAATTTGACCAGAAGCAGCAATGTTAATGTCAAAATCGTCAAACTTGTCCTTTTTTGAGTCGAAATGTGAAATGAAATATATGGTAGACGTTTCTAAGGTGTTCCCTAGCGTTTTGAAGAAGATTATTAAGAAATTGAATTTCCGGAGAATAACGTTCAAAATCCTTCTAACGGGATTTTTCATGTGTCACACGAATTGCTTAATCGCACTTCCAACTAAATATCTCCCATACTTTTTTAAAATTTGGACTGGAGAGCTTATTACCGTGAAACGCGACGCCTCTGGCTAGAATATTTCACTCCGACGTGGTTTGAAAGCTTCTGCACTTCGTTCGACCGAAACAGAAGAGAGAGTCGAGTGAGCGGCCCTTTGGATGTCGACTCCGCCGTCACAGAAATGGATTGCGTTACGCACCGAGTTTAACAGTTTTTGGGCTTTTTCGTTCAAACACGGCAGTAAATCAATTTCTGTCGTGATGACGACCCGCCCGAATGCATAGTCGTGTCGTCGCCTTCACGTGGTTGGTTGGTTAGGATCTTCAGCCGTTCTTCTTCTATTCATCTCTTCGTTTTGAGTGAATTTATCGCGACAGATTTACGACGTCCGCGCTCTCCCCGTCGACTGAAAAAGTAATTAGTCGCTGTTCTTCATTAATTATTTCGATGCGTTTCTGCGTTTGATGATATTTATGACGTTTGTTAAAGAGGAGGTTATATATTTCGCTGTTGGCATCTTGATAGTTAAAAAGGATAGGGTGAAAAAATGGGATCGAGAGAGGAATTCGGATACCAGCTAATAGCCGTATTTGGTTGTTAGGTGGATATCTAAGATAATTAGTTTTCAATTGATAATGATTAAAGTTCGACAAATGCTAAGTTGTGTAAACCGGACTGACGCTGCCCTCATTCGAATTTTAATGACGCACCTTGCACGTAAGTGGTGACAAGCGGTGGAGTGACAGCGTCAGTCCGGTTTACACAGCTCAATGAAAACTTATTATGCACTCGTATGTCAAACTTTAATAATGATTGCTTGGTGATATTGAGAGGTGATTTGAAAATTTCACATTTAACTGGAACAGCTAGGTTCTAGAACAATTTTGCATCAGATCTTACGGATTAATTATAGCAATTATGGCACTGGGAGCATATTGACTTATAATCTCTTTATGTAAGCACATTTTTCAATAGGTTAATACTGTATTCTTCAAGAGTCTTCTGGAAGTTTACCTCTTATCCTATACCTACTTGATATAAAGAGACAAACGGGCAAAGAGTTCATAAGCAGTAACGTTGCTACACGTCATTGCTTAATTATTAAATTCTCTCTTGTAAAATATTCTTCAATAAAATCGCGATCCACTTACTACCTTGGACAGGTCTACGATAAACAGACACGCTGTCATCTTCAGGTGATTACTGGAATTGTGGTCTAAGAAACAATCAGGAAAACTGTCGTCGTAAACGGAAGAAGTTAGACAGTTTCGTCGCAACGCTTTCCAGGGACGACGCCCACGGCCGCGAGTCGTTTAAAAAATTCAAAAGAAAATCGCACACCGTGTGGCTGTCAAGAGATAATTACCCGTCAGCGCTTTTGATGGTTCGGACGTGCATCGTTAGAGGTTTGAGAATATGTTTTGAAGAGACAAGTAAGTGGCGTACACTCGCGATAGTGGTTTTAATTATTTATAATTGGGTTCGTGGGCAAACTAGCAAATATTTATTTCGAAAAAGGAAAATGTCAATGAGGATTAAAGTTATACTTATATTTCATATAGTATGTATAAAAATGTCCATGCAAAAGGAAATTGTAAATATATTAGATGTTGTTTTAGGCGAGTTGAAACGTTCTCTAGACTTTCGTATCCCTTCCTTTTCTAAATCCCTGAGAAGTTAAAATCTTAAGCACTGGACATCTTCCTCTCGTAACATAGTCTTCAGTAGAAATTCAATTTTAGTTTGGGCGTGTTGTTTGAGTATATTCAACCTTTCATCTTCGATAATTCACCAGCGCTTTTCAGCATTGTTAATTCACTTTGACAGGGTGTTTGCAATTCAACTTTCTTTTGCCGCCCGTCCTTGATCATGTTATCGATTCAATTGCAATACTTGAATCTGTTCGAGCTAGTTATCTCCAGCAAATTCCAATTAAGCAATCACCCAA
The DNA here is from genome assembly GCA_038088585.1 of Chrysina gloriosa. Lineage (NCBI taxonomy): Eukaryota > Metazoa > Arthropoda > Insecta > Coleoptera > Scarabaeidae > Chrysina > Chrysina gloriosa. Next base: position 17,572,546 of record CM076093.1, on the reverse strand, counting down.
GCGCTGCACTACATTTTTCCCTTTTATGATTCCAGAGCGCTGTGATCTAAGTTCTGGAGACGCCTCTCTCGTCCTCATCCTTCGGTAGATGGGCGATTAGATTCTTGGAACTCTTTTTGACCATCTTCGATCTCTATTCTTCGATAATTTGCCGTACCATTTGGCATTTTCCTTCTTGTCTTCGATGAGCTTGATGTACTTGCCGCCTTTCTCTCAGTATATTATCCAAGTCTTACGTCAATTGTAGCATCCTTTTCCGTTTCGTCTGAGTCAACAGCTGTTTGAGTTATTCATCTTTAGCGAGTATTACTAAGAACTTGTTCTTTGTATGATTCCTTCTCTCGATGCTTATCTTTAGCTTTTCAGTATCCTATCCTCCATATGCTTTTGAGGAATTTCTCGCAATTGAAGCTGTCACCTGATCTATTTCTTGACATTCTTTCGCACCTGCATTTGATCTTTTCTCTCGGTAAATACCAAGTAATCATTCTATAACTTCTTCATCTTCGCTATGTATCCTTGCCGAACCAAATTCTCCGTTCTTATTGTTCACTTGCATTTAACCTACAATTGCTAAAAGTAAACTTAAATTAACTTAGTCCATCAGTTTGGATAAAATGTGCCATCTTGCTGATTATGTTTAACTAATCTAGAAGGTCACGGTACTTGAGTGTCTTACAACCAGTCCTTGATAGGCAAACACATGCTTTCGCAGCACATTTTATGGCAGTGGCAGTTAATGATGGTGTTTTGGATGGACAGTTACAAGGATAGCATTAATTCGTACACCTTGATATATAGATGCTACCTATATATTAGCGCGTATAAACTGTTGCTATTCTTGTGATTGCCCTTTCAAAACATGATTATTGGTCCCGCTTCTTGACAGAGAGGATTTTCCATTACTTTCATGATGTGCCAATGCTTATCGAGGTGGTAATATCCTGTAAGCTCGTTAGTTTTCGCACTTGCTCTTTGCTTATTTGCGACAACTTTTATATGTTAGTTATGGACCTTAAGTTCTGAAAGTATCTGAGCTCAGAAGTTTTGCAGAGTTTCCTGTACTGATGCTTCAACGTTTTCCATTTCTGATTTATCGATTTGATGGTAAACCTTACGAGTGGGTGCTGGTCCTACAATTATCTTTCTTTATGACTCCATATATTCAATGATCTGTTAATTTGCATCCATCAATTGATGTCGTACCATCTTCTTCCATACCTCTTGCACCACCGTAAGTGCTGTATACATCTAGCACCATTTTGCTCTAGCGAAAGTCTCATGGCGTCTTCGTAGATCCGCTGTGTAATATCGTCAATCCCTCTCGCACAAAAATATGATTTATACAGGTATGTCTCTTTCCTTTCGCGATGAATGATTTGGTTGTGCAAAATCTTTCTGGACTCAGGTTTCTGATATATTTCGTTCCCATCTTCAACTACCTATTCTCACTAAATTTAAAACTTTTTGAACCTTTCTTCTCTTAAACCGTTGGTGTAATTCTGTGGAATCTTACACAGACCCAACACAGAAATAAAGACATAAAAATTCACAGCATAACACTCGATTCCTCATATTTGTACTATGTTTTTTAAAAGTACTGTCACAAAGCTAGATGACGTGACTCGTATCGTATTGCGATTACTACATATTTTATGAAGTTCATCAAAATTAAGTACCGAAAAAGACCAAAATGCGTTTACGACTTGTATTGTGAACGGTATTCTTTTATGCAGTTTGAGTCCGTAATAACTGAGTTAGTGTGGCAATGGACAACAAATTCAAAGGTATTTGGTCCGATCCCGACATCCGTAACAATATCTAAGTAGTTCTTTGGAACTCAACCTATGAAAATAAGTAGGTGGTGTTTATTTCTAAAGGTAATAATGGGCGGTTTAAAACGTAGTTGTTAGACACAACACTACCTTCAATTCTTTTTCATGCTAACAGCCGAAGCCCATGGCCTCTCATGGGCCGCAATGGGATCCAATATTATTATTATTATTTTCTGCCATCGTTAATAGATTTAGTTGAAACGAAGACGGTAGTAATTGCAGATATGAATGGAAGTAATCGTTCAAGAGTGGAAAGAATATAATTTTCAACCAACACGTCTATGTTACAGCACTTTCGGACCAAGGTTACTAATAAAGCTCATCTAATAACAATTTATTTCCGCTGAATCACGATATAATCTTACGCCCCGGGTTGATATAAGCAAATTAACTCGCAAATGCTCGAATATGCATCGTAAATAGGAATGTATTCCTTGCGCGGTGCAGATATTTATGTTCGCACAGTTGTGCGACTTTCATGTACCCTCTGGGTAATAATTTCGAATCGTCGGGCGGTCCCGCATTAAAAACTTTACTTGCCCATTTCAACAGCCTTAAAGTCGGACTGCTGGCGGTGCTTTTCCATAAAAAGAAAATAAATATGTTAAAGGCAGTTAGCTCTTTATCTGATGGTTTCATGGCGTGGACGGCGTTCGCTGGTTGTAAATAAAAACCGATTATGTCAAGCTATAAAAACATAAATTACAATAAAAGGCGTACGCGCGTACGGTAACAGCCACGAACGCGTAAACGTTACCTTGTCTACCGTATATTCATATATGGGCGGTGTGCGCGTATCATCGCCGACAACACTAAAAATATATGAGTGTATAAATGTTGAAACGCCATAAAATACATTTTCTAATGAAAACCGCTTTATCAAAAATACACAAAGACATAAATAAATAATATATATATCGCGAGATAATAAAATAAAATATATATGTACATTGCGTTCCAAATACCCGTATTCGCTTACAAAACATCTATCCTGTTCGAACGGCTGAATGCATAAAATTTTAAACGACCGAACTGTTCGAACATGCCATACATATACGTACATAGTATCTATCTGTGTATGTATAATTATAAATGATTTACAGCTTATTAATCCGCTAATAAATACAAACATTAATTATTATAAAATATGACCAATTATTATTTTATGAGTGTATTTTAGGACATTGTGATAATAAACTTATTTTATTAAAGCTTGAATTATTCATGTTGAGTATTTTATGCACGCATGCTGGATAATGCCCGTTTTATTTCCATAGATATTGTTAGAATTCGTAGATAGCTTATCGCGAGCTATAATTGGGTAATATAAATGAGTTAAGTAGGATGTTGACTTTAGGAAATAAAACGTCTTCAGGTTCTAAGCGGTATGTTATACAGACGCCTATTTTAACTTACAGCTAAATATTGCTACAAGTATTGCTTTAGCAACTAATTAATTGTTAAGTTTGGTTGCAATTAAAATTTGATGGAAGAAAATGTGCGTATCAGTTGAGAATATGATTATTGGATGCAAGTTACGATTCACTCTTTAGTCAGATAACAGGCGGGTTTTCATCTTACGTGGGTCTAGAATGCCAAATAACTAAGGTTTGATTAAACAGTGAATGACGTGTTATCACTAAGTTGTGTAAACCGGACTGACGCCCTTCTTTCTCCGAATTTTGTCGCGCATTGCACATAAGTGGAGACAAAGACAGGTTTACACTACTTAATAATCGCATCATCCACTCTTTTATCAAATCTAACAAATAAACTACAATTTGTCTGAAAAAGAAAGTCTACTCATCATGGTGTGTACCAGAATAAGTAATGGAGGATGCATACATCTTCATCACAGTCTAAATGATCCTATCAATGTCCAAATACACCTCATTGAAATCCTGCAGTTAATTGTTCCTGCCTATCATGAAGCAAGAACAGAACGTATCATGTTTAGGGATGAAAATGTCCATTCACATCGAATTCGCACTATTGATAACTAGAGGTGGCTAACACGGGATGTATACATGAGCGTCACAAAAGGGAGCAACTGTGGTCTTGTATTGCTGATATTAAAGTATATCTTTTACTCGCATAAATATGTAGACTGTGTAGTACTGTGACCGCGAAGTTAATGGCGTTACAAAAGCGATAACTGTTACCTAATAGTAATAAATACCAATTGGAAAGTCGTTTGCTATTATGGAAGTAGTGTGGGTAGGTAGCCATCAGGTAATATTCTATGATCCGCTCTGTTAAATTTCGCCGATTATCGCAAAAAATGTATGCAGAATATATAGGAATAGACTGTTCAGCATCAACCGAAGCACCGATGAAACAATATCACTTCTAAGCACACCAGGAAGGATTTTAATATCAGGATCTTTTCGCAAAATTGAATATCATTTTTCCGCTAGCTGTTAGTCTGTACAATCAAATAATTGATTTAACGCGGCTTCGAGCGTTCATACAAATGTCATTGATTGCTCCAATCGCTAAGTGGTGTCCTGAAAATTCTTTGTGCAATTAGAGGTTAATGTGTAATGCTGTTCAATAAATAGTACATCTATTTCAACTTAAATTCTTAAACTGTTCTTGACTTTCTTTCTTCTTTGCCTTCACAGCTTGCGGGTTTAAAGTTAAAACTACGTTTTTCATATTGTTGAAATGCTTGCTACAATATAAAATTCAAGTCACGTTCCCCATTTCGTTATAATAGACTGTGGTGGTATAGGAATCCCTGGACACAACTTTCGCCTAATTTCTCGCCTAATTCGGATAAATACGTCAAATGTACATCTTTAAAATTTGCAAGTAAACAATAACAAAATGAAATCAGAATTGATTATTGCTCTGCTTTGGTTGTCATCAATTTCAACTGAACATGTCCTCAGCAAAAACATGGGGACGAAAGTTAGCAAACTAATTTTAGCACAGCTTGAATAAAAATCGTGGCAAAAACTAAACTTTCCTAGATAGACACATAGTCTGTTCTAGGCCCAAAAATACTTCTGTAAGCTCTAAAAGCCAATACGTTTTATTTGCAATAAGCAACGTATTTATAACGAACTTACTGTGACTGTCCTACAATTTCATTTCAGTTTATCTCTTTCTTCTAACGGCCGAGTCAGATCGACACGAAGACCGTATATGGCTGGATTTAGTGGGGAACATAAAACGAATTTATGCGATTCTTAACTAAGTCTAAGCGAACTAATTAGTATACACACAGTTAGTAGTAGTAACGTACAGATAAGTTTAATTACATTCAATGAATACTGCGCTAAATACAATTTTTTTGATTGATCAGTAGCGATTAGGAATAAGAAACAAAAAAGAAATTGATGTAAGAGTTTCACACAACACGCATTAGTAATGATATTTTACCTTGAAAACTGTGGGTACAAAAAGTTATGTTTAGTACCATATGAATCAAAAATGTTAATAAATTTGTAGATGATGAGTTGCAAACTAAAAATAAAAAGGAAAGGGCAACTATTAAGGTTCTTAGTCACTGCCGAAAATTTCATTTTTTTAATGTTTTTGTGACATCTCCTAGGATGATTCCAATATGTTAAAAAATAACTCTTATAAAATTCCAGCTCGGTTGGATACTAGAAACTCGTGTCCCTCACTCAATAAATATTTCAGTTTCCATCTATCACTTTTCTTGTGTATCATCAACTTTTAAAACATCTTTTTCACAACAAACAACTTATAACACTATTTAATATTCTAGTCTTGCATTCCTACATCACTGAAACCGGCTTTTTCCATTTAAGTAATTGGTAAAATTAACAAAAAATTAAAATTAAAAATAAACAAAGAAAGTACATACTTTGCCTCTATTCTAGCTGCTAAAAATCATCGTTGTTAGAAAAGTTATCGTAGTATCAGTAGGGCAAACCGTGCCTGATCTTTCCGTTTTTGAAAAGACAGCTTGTTTTCCTCATTCATCATTATTGTAAGTGTGTTTGCGTTGACGATATCAAAGACATCATTAAATTTCAAAAGGAGGATTTCTTTCTGTTTGTGAGATTTAGTCGATTATAGTGTTTTCTGACGACTACCATTCTCCGTTCAAACCTGGTTTTGCTATCCTTTACTTCTCGCAGGAAGGTGCTTACTTCCTGTATCGTTAATATCGCACTACTTTACGTACACATATCTAATTTTACTACGATAAGAATGTAAAACAGCACATTGAAAGGTTTCTTTATCAATAGTAACTTACTCCCAATAATATATTGCGCACAATTTCCGATAAGGTATCTTTCAATGTAAATAAATTTATGAAGCCATTGTCAAAAGTAGTGCTAATTAACCAGCATTATTGTGCTACCATATTAAAAATAAAATTACGACAAAAGGCAACTAAACGTTTGTCTTATGCTTGGGTACTTATATCTGGAATTCATTCTTAACGGGAGGGATTATTTAGTGGATTGAAATTATTCTGACGGGTGGCATAGGAAAAGTCGAAAGTTAAAATAATAAATAAGGACCACCCTAGAAACTATACATGTATTTTTAACGAATAATAATACTTCCAAATTGATGGATAACCCAAGTGTTAACAGTTTGTTTAGTTTCATGGTCTCTCTGTAAATCTCACTGTAAATTATGTAAATAAATAATGATTCTTTACACACATAGCTCGAAATACGAACTAAGTATGTACATAGGTGTATATCGCTTTGGAACAAAAATGTCAAAATGGAAAAAAACACCAATTACATCATACCAAGTTTTCACAATTCGTTCAGCACTTTGCTGGGAGATATACTACTAATATTGAAAATATAAATCTAATAAGACGAAACCGTCTTGTAACAGACTCCATTTGATACTTAAACAATCCCATTCTTTGTTCTGCCGACAGAATCTTACTAACAATTCAAATATTTATACTTAAGAATGTAGCCTGTGCAATTTAATGATGTCATTAAGATATATATGACACGAAATCGCTGATAATCGCTTTTCCCTCTCGCTATTAAATTATAATGATTTATTACCTGATCCCTATCAGCCATAACGTATCTTTGTAATTTATTGTACTGGCTTTATGCGTACGAATGTATGCTTACAATTTCTAAAATCAACGAACAAAGAAAATATCCATTCTAGATTGGTGTAAAGCTAGAGCCAAAAGCGGAAATATCACGATTTCGTTGTTATGTTGTGATTGTTTTCCAGCCCATTAGAATAATACACAATATTATTATATACTGTTATAATTACCTCTACGTTTGGTGTCAATACACAATGTGATCTGTGGGAAAACTCAAGGTTATGTATGCCAATTAATAATCTGATGATATATCCCCAATAGATTCGCTTATTAAATTTAAAATAACTGGCGACTCGTTAAAAAACATTTAACATATTTAACACATTTAATTTCTTGATTTGTCTCAGAACTTTGGATTGTCATTTGCTATTTCAAATTTTTGACTCTCTAGCTTCGCGCCAAAAATTTCTACTTTATATCTCGTTTTGAAATAAATTTGATCTAATTATTTTATATATTTAATGTATAAACCACCATCACACGAAATAACACAAATAAATCCATACACATGCGTAAAAATTCGAAACTTCCCAAACAGAGATGCCGGTCCTATTAGTCACTCGGCACTTTTCGATCATAGTTTGTCTCTGTATTTAGTAAGTATACGAACGTCAACGTAAAGTATGCTTCTAAAGTGAGCTCTACGATCATGCGTCCCTTCTCGGAATAATCTTTTTACACTTTCTTGGTATGACCCTTAAATTGTAGAGGAGATATTTACTTTGCATGAATAGAATTTAAAAGATCACGTTTCATTTGGTAACTAAATGGTTTGAAGATGCTCGCTTCGATGCTAGTGTAAGGTGTGGTGAGAAGTTTAGCGAAGTGATCCAGTTGCAATAACAACACCAGAGTGCGATGACTATCGATAAATAATTATCGCAATTATCAAATTATCTTATTTTCTTTTCTCACACATTACTTGTGTAAACCCTTAACCTTCCTATACTCACGCATATGTAGTATAGTATACGTCTTTCATTTTGACGCGAGTATAGGAAGGTTAATGAAAATTTCTGAACCAGGCTATTACGGAACGTACCTCAGATAACTCTATGAGCAACTACATATATAACTTACATGAACATAGCCAACGAAATGACAGTATCGAGAATTAAATTAACTAGCTAGTAATAAGATAACAGTATTAAAGGACATAACTGAAGAAATTATAAATTTAAATAAAATAGTTTCCAAGGTTCCAAGTTGTTTCCGGAAATATATGGGATAATAAATGGGTTACTCTTATTACAGGATAAAGAGCTTACGACTTATCTGCAGGAGAGCTTATTTCCGTTATACAATTCTCTTCTTCTTAAATGGTATAGATAACCTCAATCGTTTTCGTTGAAGAAGACCGTATATTGGATATGGAAAAAAGAGATTCTGTACTGCAAGTACTTTTTGATGGACAAGAAAACAAATAGTTACTGTTCTGCTGTAATTTACTAATGAAACTGGCCAAAATTTAATAATTTCTTCGGAGCTTGCGGAAATCGGCGTAGCTGTGAACAAATTTAAGACGCCGGCTCTCGTTGTTTTACTAAGTACCCCAAAACCGTTGGTTTGAACGCAGAATTTCGCCTATTTCCCCATTATATCAGTCCCATATTAAAAGAATTCTATGCAAAATTGCAGACACAAACACGACTATATTGGTAATTACGGTGGGTAGAACAATAATGTACAAAATACGATACTTATAGTAAGAAATCTGAAAACAAAAGCAATAAAGATTTTAATTAACAACTGATACAGTTTGGACAAGAGAGAAGAATACGAAAGGAAAGAGGAACTGGAAGAGTATATGAAGCAAGACCAACAGGGAAGAAAAGTCGAACTAGAGTGAGAAGAACATGACAGAATGAATTGACAGAGGCAGTGAAAATGTGAGGAAAGGAAATAGTCAGATCACATAAAACGGAGTGCAGTGGCAGGGTGGGGGGCTTAGTTCCACTAGTCTCACACTCATAGGGGTACTAAGAGGTTGAAGGACTAAGTAAGTAAATTTGGTGAAACTCGCAATCAGACAACATTAAAAAGAAGCATAGTTACGGCTGGTTTTCACTTACTCGTACAGGGCTGTGCATCAGCCGTGTGCCAACCATGCATCGACTATATTGTAGTCCTGCAATGTCGTTAGCATTATCAGCACGGTTTTATAGGTATCAATTAATATTTAATCCTATGCCTTGGACTGTTACAGGTACCATCAACTAATTGTAAGACAAGTTTGGAGACTCATCTTATTTAGTGTTTGTTCTTAGATTAAATGAGTAAATTCTTAGATAAATAGTTAATGTTTGAAATCAACTCTCATTTGGGGTAGCAGAAGTTTGCCTTCAGAATAATTTTGTGCTGGTGACTTCATATTTCATCAACCCAACTTCACAATAGGAATTAATTTGCATCCCGGGTAGATCGTTGGCTATAAACATTTACATAAATTAATTAATAACGTCAAATCAGTCCGGGATTCGGGCTGCGGAGGCAACAGGTTACCGACTAATCTCCGCATCAGCCATTCGTTAAAATTTCTCACGTACTTTCCGACGGAGAGTGAGTTTCATATACAGGATGATTTATGTACGCGTTCAAGTTTTATTACGCGGCGTTTTATCCAGCCAACGTCGGAGCATTAATCATCCAACAGGACCGCGCCATTTGGTAGCACGTCGGGTTGTTCCTGCGAGCCGACGTAGTCCTAATTAAAATAATCGTCGTTCGCCCCGGAGATTATTTTCTCTTCAGTCTCCTCCTTTGGCTTATTATTAACGGTGAAGTCGAACGCGCATAAATATATAGACATCTATTATTTTAAATTAGAGGCGTTCCCCTAATGGACACTATACACAAGTCCTCTCCGGTTAATTAAGAATTATGTCGCGATGTAGAGCCCCGATCGCCGTACCGATAAATAGTGAAGGATTGAAGTCTTACCAGTTTTTAAAGCTGTCTTCCTTGGTTAGGGAAATCTTTGAAGAATATTTTCTTTCTTGCTGCAGCCATGGAATGTAGGATTTAATCATTAGATCTAGGACAATATTTGGAAACTAGTCACGAATTTCCTTGCTACTAAAATAAACAAGAAAATTTTGGTTGAAAATTTCTTGTGTAGTTTTTGATAAACATTTACAAGAAAGTTATACTAATCCGGACATAGTCCATTTATGATATGAAAATCACTATTCAAACAGTAAGAGTGAACTTCAGCAGATTCGCAAAAATAACCTAGATCAACATACCTACTTATTTCGAATCAACACATGCATATCAAATGTGGAAATTACCAGTTACTTCAGATTTCTGCGCAATAAGTCATCGTATCCTTGTAAGAGAAATTACAAAAGAAGAAAGGAATTGTTAATGCATATGAGTACATTAAGGTTGAACAGAACTTGAAAGCGTTTGCGGGAATAATAAAAGGTATTTCTTTGCGGTTTTGGAAATAGCGAACCAATAGTAATGAGAACTAGTACTACTACTATTCAATAATGTACGAATCTTTACTAAGACGATGGTATTTCATTAGCACCTGCTATTAGAAGAACGTGCAATAGTACTATGAAATTGATATTCATAATACTCGAGTAGTATCAAGAAAATGAAATGCAAATTACGCAAGAAACGATAAGAAAGCAAAAGAGTTGATAATAAACATTGTGCATATTCCTTTCTTTAGCGCAAGCAATGGCTTGAGAAGAACTCTACATAAATAAACATGCCTGGAAAAGCTTTGAGCAGGGATTACGAACGAATGTCGTCAATAATCGAAAATTGTCTGAAATTTTGAGAAATGTGCGCAAACTGGTAAGGAATTGAAATAATAAAGAAAAAAGGCAAAAATGAGGGCAAGGAGAATATTTTTCTACATTCCTAGGCGAAATGCTCAAGAAACATATACTGGGAATTTATCATAATCTCCATATAGAAGAAATGCGACTAGCATCGCGGATGAAGGTAACTAAACCAACAAAAAGCACACCGGATATTGACAAAATCCTTACAGAATTATATAACAAGTTGAAGAAACTGGTGGTATATATGTAGTTACGAAAAGAAAATTATTAAGTCAAGATTAAAATTTAATAGTAGACCAACCTCATTTATTGAGAGCAATTATTGATTTTTAATCAGATCCATAATTGCCTTTCTTTTTTAAAGCAGCTCATTTCATTCTTTTTTGTGTCTAGAAACCTACCCCCTAGTGACCAGTTTTGGTTGTCTTGTGCTATGCTTTACAATTGACATCGTTATTCCTATCATTCAGAAAACCAAGTACTGATATTGGGCTGGGCAGAATAAAGTTTTTAGTACGCTACGAAGTCGAGGAGAATCGAATGGCCAAGTAGAACAGCTTGAAGGTGGCATAGCACACCAAGTGTGTGTGTCTCCTTGCAGTATGGTCCAAAATATGTAGTACTGAAATCAATGCGGTTCAGTCTTCTATAAGAATATAACAAACTGCAACCCATGGTTTTCCTTCACACCCATACACACTGGCTTGTAGGCAGTGTTTATATCGTTCACGTATTTGTCATACATAACCTAGAAAACAGGTTGCTGCTGTTTCCTGAGGAAAAGATATGATCTTCTGACGTAATGCAGGCAATGTTCTGGGCAGATCTGTATAGTTAGACACCTACCACTTTAGCGTTCTTCACATGTAGGCAAGAAGCAAGATCGAGGGGATGGGATGGGTATGGGAATTCAATACCACGTAAAATGATTCGTCTGGGAAAGATTCTTTGCAAGATGACAAGAAATTTTTGAGCTAATAGAAGATTGCACATTGATATCGCTGTCTAATTATCATTAAGCTAAATGTAATTGAAAGCTATATTTAAATTAAATTCCAATTTGAGCCCTCCTCACCTGTGACGTGTAGCTCATGATGGAATCATTTGTTCCATTTCCCGGATTTGAAGCCTTGCTCCTTTAGGTAATCAATTTCCTATAAATTTAAACATAGTTCACATACTCCACGACAAGTGTAGTTACATTTAAATTAACATCTGGGACTCAATTTTTAGCAAAAATTTATTATATAGTGTGTCCCCGGATTGACTTTACATAATTGACCAAAACTTTTGGAGTCTCGCTTTAATGTTTTACGATGCCACCCTGCTTGTTCAGAAAAGAATTTAAAGCATATTTTTACTTTTTAAAAATCAAGACCGTCATGATAATTGAAAAAATATTTTCTGTTGAAGTAAAGTTTCGGTCAATAATAACGCAAAATATTATTGAGAAAAGTTGTTCAGAATATAAAATTATGACTCTGTGCAAAATTTCACAAATATCGAACTACTTTAAATTTTAACTAAATCAGTATTATTCTTGTACTTTTGCATTCTAACTGCAGAAAAACAATTCTTCTGTATAAACTGTGAAAAGAAAATTAATGGAAGTTTCTATTAAAGTATTATTTTAGTATTTTTTGTTCAGTGGATTTCGACTGAAAGAACTATGTTATAAGCTGCATCTTCATAGGAAACAATGACGCAGATGTAATTGTAATTCTAAAAGGGTCGCGAATAATCTAACAATATTTTTTCTACCCCTACTTGTACCTATCTTTCGTATCCTCAAAATCTTGAAGGCGTAAGTAATGATAATCAAGAACAGTTTCATAAGACCTGAAAACATGAAACTGAAATGAATAACCGGGAATAGGGAAATCGACTACAAACATTCTGCCCAACCACTTTCGAACCATTAAGAAAGACTTTCCTCAGGAGAAAGTACTGCAGACGATCCTAAAGTTCAATTTTAATGTTATTCTTTCCTCTTTATTTGACATTCTTCATTTAGAAAACAAGTGAAAGCGATATTAAAACATGAAAAGCATGTATAATTTACTCTGGTTGTGAAAGCTACTTTACCAATTATTCCTCTTTTATATTTCCGTATGTAAAATTACCCCCAAGCCACCCAGTTGTTCATTACGACTAAAATTTGCAACGACTTCTTTCGCCACATACACACACGCTTGTCACAAGTGTTTAATTTCCATAGCATAAAAGTTAATTCCCACCGGTCGTCTCTGCAAAAAGGGAAGCTCTAATTAATATTCCTTTTGTTCGCGGCCAACCGTCTCTTCCCCTCCGTCCTGTACCACCACCGTACCCCAGAATTCAGTTTTTCAAACGCGTATGAGACCATCCGCTGGAGCGCTCTTTAATGCTCTTCATTAAATGGAAGGCATGTGTGTTCTGTCAGGGAGCTTGAGTAATGCCTTCCTCCGTATCACCGGACAAGAAGACTACAAAGAAAAATGCCGCTGACACGGAGCAAAACACTTCTTAATAAATTTCAAACTTTACCGCGGCAATTTCAATAAATTATGCCTTTTATGTGTGGATTTATGGTAGGCGCGAGGGTCTTTTCTCCTCGGACGTCCACTGGAAAATAAACGTTACGATTTTTTCGTGGCGAACGTAATTAGTATGCCGTACGGTGAGTAAAAAGCGTTCGTTTCCCTTTACTGGTGTCCCGGAGAAAAATAAATTGATGTTCGTCGCGTATGTGTGTTATCGCCCGCTTGGTCTAGAAACTGTTGCAGTATGGCGACTTCTTACGTTGCTGGAGATTATGGAGTTTATATAAGACGCTTATTGCCGCTGACTTTAAAGATTTATGAGTTGTAGTGTCCATAGCTGTGTGGTATTCCGACTGGTTTAGTTGTATTTCTAGGTTATTAAGGAAGTTGACAGAAACCGAAAGCATACATATCTGATGCGGTTCCAGCATTACGTGCATTAAAAAGTAGTACTTCTATTTCATTAGTTTTATTAGGTGGAAATAATGTTATGCTTTGCTGAGGAACTGAAGACCGAAACTGTAAAGCTGCCTAGTATTTTTCTAAACAGTGTCCATTAAAACATTTCCTTAAGAAAAATTTTAATGGAAATTGTGCACTAGTTGACCGAAATATTTTGAAACGGTTGCCACTGACTACATCAGAGTGGCGAGGAAATAAGGAAATTGGTATTTGAGTAGTTTGGATCCTGGTACTGAAGTTTGAGGGCTGACACACGCAATATAGGCACCCAAAAATGAGTACCACGCTGTGATAGGAGTTATGTGAATAATCAAGGTGAATACGTACAAGAGTAAACTAAGAGTTAATCTAATATCTGCTGATGTACTGGTTTTATTTTACACTTGATTGGAATTTACTTTCCGGGCAATCCTCCTGAAATGATAACTGTAACTTTCGTAATTTAATTAAATTATGTGTTCTGCGAAGTTCTGTGTTAAGGTCCATTCCAGGTGTGCTACGAACAATTTTATTAGACATCACCGATGTATATGTATGTACATAGGTACGTACAAGCAATTAGCTTGGAAGATATATTTAATTGGATTGTCATAACTATTACTTATCGCGTATATTATAAACGTCCACATAAATATGAAAAAGCGACCATTAACCTAGTTTCCAGTTGCACGGGCCCAGTCGGTTATTTATAAAATGATAAATCGCGAAATACGCGGAGAAAAATTATATATCGCGTATAGGAAATTACAGGTTAATAATTCATGTATGCAAAACGGCTACCGCTCCATAATGATACATATGTATATCAGATCGGATGCCCTTTTTTACGTGTAAAATATATTGCCAGACTATAAATCGAGACAGCGTTGAAATTTTTGCTTTTATTCCGAAGCAAATGTTTATAATTACGATATGCGATAATTTAAGTTTAGTGTATTAATATAGGCTGGACGTCCTGTCCATATAAAAAAATTGGTTACGGTCGATAATTGGCTTATACTTGTTTGCGTATTGCATATGTTTACTAGTAAAGTATACGATCGTAATAAATTAAAACGCGCCGTATGGTAGCTGTTTCTACATTAAATTGGTGTCAGAATAAACGAATGTAAGTTCTCTTAAATACTCGATAAAACCCGATTTGCTTTCATCTTATTTGTGTTGGGGTTAGGCGGCTCCCAACAAAACCTGCAAAGTAGCACATACATATGTAATTTCGAACGAACATTTCGCTCCTCTAAATTTTTTGATAAAGATTTTCCAGTAATTTAGTTCAAGTATATATCTAGCACAATTAACATTTCTACTAAATTTGGTAAAGAATTTTGTTAGACAAGCGATTCCAAACTCCAAACTCACCCAAAAATAATTGTTTCAAACACACAGAAGAAAGAAGGAAAATCAAGACATCATTTACCGCGTATAAAGAAAATTGTTGGAGCAAATTTAAAACCTGAACTTAAAAATAAAACACTATGCTAAAACAACGGGTGGAGAAAAATAACGTACTTTATATTTTTAGTACGAATATTGGAAACAAGTGGTCCTTCTGCGCCGTATATTCTATGCAACGCTAAACTTACTAAAGTTAATCTACAAACAATAGCATGCCCTTTCATAGTTATCTTGCAAAAAATTGCCAAACAAACTCAAGCAAAAAACATATGTTAGCGACGGATATACGAAACGCTGCTAGTGAACTGACAATCCGTTTTGCTCATTTCGATATAATATTTTTACTGCATTCTATTGTAGTATAGTAATACTCGAATGGTTAATTACCATTAGAAAATTCATCATTTATTATAATTCAAGATATCAAAATTCACAGTTAATGTTGGAGTTATGGTCTTCAATTGTCATACGGTTTATTTTGGGGTTCTATTTATACCTTTTCGACACCACGCCCACCACCTTTTGAGCATTTTATTGCCCTATGGGTGTTAGCTTCTTATTTTAACTCCAGCCAGAGACGTTTAATGGCAGAAACAAATGTCACTAGAAATAAAATTATTAATTACTTAAAAAGCATATATTAATGGATAAAAAAGCATTGTTAACATTCAGATACATACGTATAACATTTTCCATTACAAGAATTCATAAAAATTACTGGAAATAACCAAGGATACCTGGTTTCCAAACGAAATGAAAATTGACAAGATAGATAAGTCAACAAAGGAGTCGATAAATATATTTGGAATAAAAGGGTATTAAGAAGAAGTACCACCTAATAAAAGAACCTCACCATACCGGAGAAGATAGAATCTAAGAAGGGGAAGAATCCATAGAAATTTAAGGTGCATCGATAATAGAAGTTAAGAGAGGAGATATAGGAATAAATTTACGCTCACACACACACACAACACTGATTTTATGTTAAATATTTCTCAAAATTTATAAATATAGTTTGTTATAATTTATGCTTTTTATATCATTAATTAAGACCTAGGCCGGTGCAATTTTCTTTAAGAAGTTTAACTATATTCTCAGTACACTATGCATCTTATAGCTGAAATTGTTAAACAGTAATATAAGATGGCGCATAATTAGATTTATGGTTTAATTAATGAATAACTGTTTTCTTTTTCATTTTATATAATTTTTGCACTTAGTTAGATTTAATCTATAGTTTGAAAATATGTTTACATAATGTTTTAAATATAACATCCTTCAAATGACGCCCATTGTTAGCTTCGACCTAGCGTGCTCTATCCAGAGCATTCTCCATGATCTCTGTTAGAATTTCAGGTCTCGACCGCTAGCTTCTTCTCAAATATTGGCTCTAAGCTGCTGTTTAGTTCTTGATTTATTTGCATACACCTTACTTTTTCGATATCCCCAAAGAAAAGATCCGGTGCCGTTAAATCGGGCGAACACAGTGGCTAGTTAAAATTTGAAAATCGCGCTATTATTTGATAGCCAAACATTTCCCTCAACAAAGCCATAGTTTGACGGTCTGTGTGGGCTGTGATTCCATCTTATTGGAACTACAACTCTGGATTGTTCTTTACGTCTAGGCTTTTTTCATCATTGTCCGGTATTGTCATCCACATTAACCATATCACCTTCGTAGTTTTCAAAATGGTATGGTCCAGTGGTCGTTTCTGCGATTATACCACACTATGTTATGTACCTAACAGGATGCGTTCGGTGCTCAAAAATCACTCTTGGAGTTTCGGTGACGCATATCCTGCAGTTTTGCTTATTTATCTGACCATTTAGGCGAAAATGGGCCCCATCGCTCATTATGCGGTTGTGAATAAATTCATTTTGCTTCCGGCAAAATTCTTGAAAACGCGGACCATATTCAATGCGACTTTCTGGATCATTTTGTTTTAACTTGTGGACCAATTGCATAATCATAGGGAAAAAGGTATAATTGCCCCAAAATCCATTGCAGATACCATCTGATTATCATCATCTGCTGAGAACGTCGCCTGGTTGAAGTTTCGGTGGTTTCCTCTATACTTTCTTGCACACCACCAATGTTCTCGTCATTTCGAAGTGCACGATGTCTTCCGCAAAGCGGATGATCACGAACAGCCTCTTGTTGCTAAAAACTCTGAACCAATCGATACATTGTTGGATCACTAGGCGCATTTCGAACATTAAAGAAATTACGATATGCTCGTTATGTCAGAATAATCGAATGTCGCCTCTGAAAATAACATGGAACAACTTTTGTTCTTTGCTCTGTGCTGAGTCTCTCCATCTTAAATTTCGCAAGCTTTTCAAAACCAATTCTTGAACAAGAAAAAAGAAAAATTTATTAGAATAGAAAAGTTATTAACTAGTTAAACCACAACGTTAATTATGGACGACTTTGTACGGGAAAACAATAATACAAACGGAAATGTCCTTAATTTTACAAGTTGTGTCCAGGAATTCCGATACTACTACAACTGTTATAATTAGATGGGGAACATGGCTTTATGCAGCTTTATCTTATAGCAAGCATTTCAAGTGGTTGGCAAAATTACATAGATCTCTCCAATTGCATTAAGATTTGTTAGGTCACCTCTTTACTATTGGAGCAATCAATAACATTTACTTACTTTTTGTATCCAATGTACTAGTAACATATCAGAGCAAGACGTATTATATGGAAACGAAGCGATTCAACTGAATATCAATACTGAAATGTGTCCTAAACCTGCTATTGTTTATCGGGAGATGAGGAAATAGATGTGTTATTATGATGTATCAGCACTGATGTTTCAGTATTTAGAAACAGCAACAATATAATTCAAAATAATACATAAATAAATATATAATTAATATTCGTATTCATTCGGTCATCATTTTAGACATAGCAGAGTAAACAGTTAGTGTCAGTCACTGGTGACTGAAAGAAGTCTATTGTCCGTCACTGATGACTGACGAGATGACACTTATCCCGTTAAGAAATCAAGTAAACAATTACTTTACTAAAGCAATGTGAAATACGTAAAACTAGAAATTATAAAACTAAGATCTGATTGTAGGTATAATTAACTGACAAGCTAATCCAAAAATATACGTGATGTTTATTTGTTTCAATTCACAATCCCATTAATTGCCATGTTAATTGCTGACATCCGATAAGGAACGACATTCAGATAACTCGTGACCTCCACTTATCTCGATTCTAAAGGCAAAACATCGCACGAATTATGTATCTACATAAGTATGTACTACTACAATCTGCTTACACACACGTACATATGAACATACATATAAATGTGCAAAAGAAAGAGAGGCGAGAAAAATTCAACAAATTATTACAAATATTTAGGCAAAAATTATCCGTAGATCCTTTCGAGTTTTGTAATATTCAATTATCGCTGGAATACGTTCGGATTCTTCCTGATTAATTACTTTATTTTTCGTGAATTTTCGACCGCGCGGCGACCTTCTCGAGATTTAAATCGCTTGTCGGATAGCCCGGCATCGCGCCGAAACGCACGAGTCGAAAATCACGTTTTAAATAATCAGTGGCGTACGATAGAATGAGTTTGTTTCAAAATATGCATGGATAATGTATATGGTTACTCGATATCATGTTCGGGATTATCATCGCCTCTACGATTGCATTCTCTAATCCACTAACTGATGAGTCAAAGCAAGCTACATTACTCTTTCGATTAAAATGTAAGAAATCTACTAATCGTTTACTAATGGTAGTTTCTCGTTGTCATTGGAATTACTACATGCTAGAAATCCATTGTGTACCCATGATAGTTGGTGTATTCTACTACTTCTGACTGTTGGATTCAATCAGATATCTTTGAATCGTATTCTCAGCAACTTTTCCAGTTTGTCCAATTTATTGTTAGTTATCTTCGCATTAGTTTGTGGTCTTACATCTCGATTTTTGATATTGTATTCTTCATGGTGAACTGCGGTATTAGTGCCGTCATACTAGGTCTAGTTCTGAATCTTTCCTCGGTTGGTATTTTGCTAACCTCTGAAACTTAGCAATTACAATAACTGGTTCTTTTTTAAACCGTTGTATGGTGGATACCTTTGTGACGTTCCCACGTTCCTCCCCATGTAATCATTCTTTTTCGACATTTCTATGACATACATCCCCTCTATCTAAAGGTAGCCCATGTTGCTCTGGCTGTGGAAAGTAACGTAGGACTGAAGAAGCCGGCAATATCAACATATATGGTAGGAAATATTTATAAATCCGTGAGGAAAGACAATTAGAACAAATTGAAGACTTGGCACATCCCTCCATGACACCAATTTACATCTCTGGTGACTGGGCAATCCCCAGTGGTATGAACCTTTAGACTGCAGGGCTTTGCATTTGATAATCCTTAGCACTATGAGGCACACCCAACTTTCCTGAAGAATAAAATAATGACATCAGCCAAATGCACGGCGGAAATCACCAGAGATATCTTTAACAAACGATGTTTTAGTAAAAATGATAACATTGATAAACAAAATTTCACTTTTCGCGTGTTTCTTTCATCAAATAAGGTCACACATATACTTAGTATTTTCCACTGATCCTGAATCTGCTTTCGAAATATGGATGTCAGCCATAGTTTTTGAATAACACGTGTTTCAAATTTTGAAAAACCTACATTTTAAGCATTTGCTTACAATTTAAACTAGCTTAAATTCTTATATTAGTACCAGTTCCAAAAGAATTTGATCTCCTTCTTCTCTTTGATTTTGCAGCAGGAATATATCGTTTTAATGTCCAACAGGAATAGGTCAGCATGTTTTAGGCCCAACTCGCCTTGATAATGCGATACCATGATGGATATGACATGGTGGAATTGTTCACCGTGTTCATCGCTGACGCCACCTAGACTTTCCGAAAAGAAATCTAAATGTTTATGAACAAAATATATCTTCAGTGACATATTTCAATTAAGAGCTTTATAGTTCTGAAGTAATTCCTCCACAAGCTTCTTATAGTTGCCCGCTTTGTTATTTTCCAAAAAAGTGCTGGACTACTTTCTTAAATGACTTCCATGCTGGCCTTTCCTGTTAATTTAGGGTGAAATTGAACTCAGGATCGTTCATTAATTCTCAAATTTGAGGGCCAGTGAATATCCCTTACCTGATTTGTGCTTCATTGATCTGTGGAAATTTGTTTCTTAGAGAGGTAAAAGTGTCGCCGTTCCTATCCCTTCCTTTAACTAAATTTTGTATCAATCCGAGTTTAATGTGTAGAGATAGAAAGTAGACTTTTTATAGATCCAGTAGGGACTAACTGACGACATTTTTTGTTCTCGCTGTCTTTTGATGGTCATTGTTTCTTAATATAATGGCTTTGTCTATCTCTGTTGTCCCACTCGCACAATAAACAGCAAAACTTGGTTGAAGACTGAATACAAGGGCAAAGACTTTCAAATCTCCTCAAATATGCGAGCATGTCTTTCATACTGAACCATCCGTAATGGTTGAGTACCAAGCGCTAACCCGCAACAATGCGAAATGCAATTGCGGAAAACTGGTGCTTGATGGACTCAGAATCAGCATCGGAAAGCGCATAAGAGGCGGTAGTCAGCGTCCAAGAAAGGTACCAATATAATTATAATCTATATTGTCGATCATCAACGTGGTTTCTGTCGTTCATTTGCTTGATGCCAGTATGTTATTCCTCAGGCAATAATTTCTTCATGCCGTATAATGCTCGGGGAACTAGGTCACCCGTGACAAAGCTCCACATATACCGGAAAATTTCATCCAACGGGGATCTGAAAGTTACTGGAGGGGTTGACTGGGTTTTTGGGGAGGGTGTGAAAAGCCTGCAACTAGCTCCAACTGCCTTGCTTCAAACCCCAACACTCTCATAGCAATTTCATAAATAAAATTTGCATTGTTGTGCCCATAATTGAGTATCTAAATTACTAGGCATCCCAGTAAACATTTCTTAAATTTTACGGACAGTTTAAGTTGGTAGTTCCGGCAATAGTGCACATACTCACCAATTTCTAAGCACAATGCATGCGAATATGTTCACTGTTGCCGGAACTACCAACTTAAACTATCTGCGAAATTTAAAAAGTGGTTATTGATGTAGAAGATTTTGCATTGTAAAGTAGATCAAAATGGTTAGCAATAACATGCGCATCCGAGTAATTAGTGGACTTAAAATACAATTTAACCAAAGAAATGATCAAATTTCCTTACTAAAGCACACCTCCTCTATCGCCCACCACTGTGCCTTCTACGATAAGCTGTTGGACGTAATTAATAACACTGATTATCATTTTTAAATTATCTCTGTTATTAATGACTTGTCGAGTAAGATTATAAATTATTTCGAGTGTTTATGTTTACATTTTTCGGAACTCGAAAAAATCTATACGCGATAATACAGCATCAACTCTTAAATCAATTAAATTTGACATTAACCTATACATTTTTCACCTAACCGCCATACAGCATAATATTTATTTATTATTTATAGATGCTGCCGCATCCTGTTGCTGATAATGTTACATGCATATGTAAGTACATACATATATACATACCCAGATATACACATTATGAAACACGACGCGTAATTTAAATAATAATATCCAGAATAAATTTAGAAATTTCATCGAGCCATACATCAGCTTTACGACGGGTAATAAATGGCATACTTAACTCCGACCGAATTTATTTATACATGAAGATCAGGTATTTATATCTCTGCTATATTATAATACGACTACGACGTTATGCTCGATCCGAACGAATCTAGTAAATTATGCGAGTAATAGTCCGTATCCAGAATTGTTATATCTTCATTTTCGTTAATTTAACTCGATATTTGCCTACGAATTGCTTCCTCCCGTCGCACATATTCTCCATTTTAATGAGCCCCTCTCGCGCATAAAGTGCGCCGAACGAAGGAAAAAGAATTTCTAAATTCATTCGAATTGCGCGCTGGCCGGCACGAGGTATCGAAATATGCCCGAGAACTTGACATGATAATTGGACGTCCCCCGCTTTGAATTATTCATGACCGTATGACTTCCTCCGTGATAAAATTATCCGATTTCGGGCGTACACGTATAAAATTTTATATTATATACGCGCATATAGATGTTACTGCTACCGCCCGATGACATAATGTGAATTTTGAACTTGCTTTTGGAAATAATACAGCGCAGCGTTTAGTATGACGTTATTGTAGAATTGCGTTTAGTAAATACGTGTATGGGGTATGAAATTGCCAAAATAACTGTTAAAATGATCATATTAATATTGGAACCTTGGATTTCGATACTAGAATAATCTTGAGATGTTCAACTTCATTAATCTTTTATGGGGTTGATATATGACTCTATAAGAGCATTATGCCTTTTGTAGCATTCCTCAATGAACTCTCCTCTCCTCTGGAACTTTGTCGTAGCCTCCAGTGGGTCCTTACCGAAACGCTTCCTCCCGAGTTCCTTCAATGCCTCACAGGCACAGATAATATGCACGCTAGTTCCCTCTTGGAGTTCACATGTATCCTACACCACGGTTCCCTTATCATTCCCACGTTGCACATATGCTTTCCCAATGAACAATGTCCTGTTACTAGACCGGTAATGATCCTTATGTCTTCTCTTGCTTCTTCTAACTAGGAGCTAGCTGAAAATTTTGTCGAACTTGATACCGTAAAAAAACACCTAGGCTGCTACTGAAGTGTTATTACTTCTGTAGCAAATACGGAGATGAAAACTGAAAATTCAGGAAAATGTTTTACTTTTTCTTTCTATTAAGATGCCTATTCCTGCAAGAATCTACATAACTTCAAAGAAAATCCACTTTGTTGCTTATGAATTGCAGACCGCCTGATAAAATTCGCTTAATCCTACGTCTACTTATCGCTAGGTGTTGGACAGGCGAGTGTGAATTCCTGGAATTTTCTGATTCTGCGCTATATTACCCATATTATTTCATAATTCCTTCGCCTACAGCTTTTGTCTCTCTAATTGTCACCTTTTTCCTGGTCTCCAATCTGTTATGTTCTCGCTTTTTCATCTTCTTGTGAGTTCATTCTCTGATACTCTCTGTATGTAACCTATCCCTTTCGAGTTGATTCCCTTGTATTCCTAAATACTTTATTTTTAATCTTGTCTCTTCTGGTTTTTGCTTCTATCTCTCTTAGGAGTCTCACTTCTACCGCATTTAAACGGTTAAGATTTTCCATTGTAAATTTTAATGTTTTATAACCTCGACCTTTCTATATTTCGGGACCTCTTTCTTTCCAAAGAAGATCCTTTTAAGTTCCAAGGATTTGGAAGAAAATTTCTCGAATAAAGATTGGATTCCACTGTGAATAAGAAGCAGCGCAGTTGAGCACAGAACCAAAAATATAATGGTGAAACGATGTGGATGAAGATTTGAAACTGTTAAATATTAGCAGTGCAACCAAGTTATATTATCTGTATGAGCGGATTTCAAGAAATGGGTTCTTATCCTTGCGATAATGGACCGCCTTTTCCGGAAACAAATTGCCGCTGAACAAAGTTCAGAAGAAGATTATCATGTGTATCTAAATTTTGTGGAATTTTTGGATTTATGTTCTTCTGACACATCGAACTCCTATTGGTGCGAGAATTTGATGGTATACCCAGATTTTATATTTTGTGAATTTGAATTGTAAATATCGACACTTTTCCACGTCGCAGCGTATTGGCAGATTTATTACTTCAATTTTGTGCAGCATGTTATGGATCACCGAAGTTATTCGATTTGGCCGATTCGCCCATTATCACAAAATCCTTTGAAATTCTGGTTGATTGAACAAATTGTATACGGTTGCTGGTTACACCAGACTTACTTTGGTTAGGAAATCCTAGGACTCTTTGAAGAAATGGAAAACGGAAAGTTAATAGCAAATTAAGTTCGGCTGATGCTTTTCATTAAGTTGAGGTTCCTTTGCTTCCACTAGAACTTATAGTGCAATAGTCCAACAACCAAATCCTAATATTGATTTCTGACTTTCTATGAAAATGGATAGGACTTGATATTACCAAATATGTTTGAGGATTTTCCTTTGGCCTGAAAATTCAACAATGTTGTGCTACAATCTAAATTTAATTAACTAATTTGGCTCTTCTTTTAAACTTTAGAACGTATTTCCCAATTCTAAATTTCGTTTGGCAACTTATTGAACAACGTGTATATATATTTCTTGTTGCCATGTATTCGCATTACCATTTTAACCAATAGAATCACACGGAATAATCTAAACTTCCGGCGTGTCGCATCGAGTGTCTAACACTTTTACAAGTACCGCGTTACCTTGCCCCAATCGAAATGTAGTCGACACCTAAAGAGGTTTCGAAGATTTGTACGGAATTTTCAGTAATTAAATGTAGTGATTTCGCGAAATAAGTACCGCCCGCCGACTACAGGGGACCGTATAGGGACTTTCTTTTTCGTTTATTCTGTATCCGTAAAACTAATTGGGAGATGTTTCCTATGCTTTATGAGGATACGTTTTGAGGCGGCCCAGGCTGCAAGAACGAATCGGATATCGATATAAATTCGACCCTGTGTTGATGTAAAAGAGATTCAACTCACCCCCGACGGCCACGTCTAAGAAACCTCGCACCCCTGAAGTAGAATCTTTTAATTACGCCGTTATTTCAGCGAATCAAACATCATTCTCTGAAGCTTATAATAAGGAAAGCGTAAGATTGAGCATCGCGAAACTATTTGTTATTATTTAGTTTTCTATAACCAGCTCAATATTATGGTTAAGTTAATATCAATTTCTTTACGCCTCCTGCTATTACATTGTAAAAACTAATGTAAAGTTCCTCTTTGGAATGTCGATAATTCAATTTGCTTGTTAGTCGCATATTGCTCACAATATTTTTTGGCTACTTCAACCTTCAAGCTGGTATGTAAGCAGAACTCTTCAATTTAGTTCTGCTTTTGTTTCCTATTGTTTCGGATGCCCTTGCATTACTAGAGTTTCCACCGTTTGTACTTATATTGTCCTCTTATTTATTTGACCCTGTTTGAAATGCTATGCATTAGATTTCTGTCGCGTTAGTTATCACTTTTGTCAGTTAATAAGCTTTTGTTAATTAACTAACTTACTAAACTTTGTGTTTATCAATAATCCTCAATAGTTTCATTTCTTGTTGCGTCTTTTAACCCCTTTCTTGCAGGCCGAACGCCATTGAACAGAGCTATCAACAGGAGAGAGAATGTAAGTAGAATTTCGAACGAGGTTTTCATCAAACATTCTGTTTGCTTGACGTAGCCCAGTAGAAACAATCTGATGTTTGTCCTCGGCCGAGTAGAAATACTGAATTCACCCCAACGAACGAGTGGCGCCCTTTTTATACTTTTGTAGCATTTGACGCCAAAATTAAGCTTAACTCCAAGATCCTGCGCTGTAGCTAGTCCATTTCTACGTATCATCAGCTTTTCTTAACATATTCTGAGAGCCACCTGCTTCCTGAACGGTGTGTTCCTTCCTTCCTTCCTTCCTTCCTCTCATCTTAAGGAGTATTAAGTATAAGTTGGTGAGAGGAAACAAATGAGATGGTTTGGACCATATACGAGGCAAAAAGATCCAAGAAGAAAAGAAAGGGGAGACCCAGGAAAACATGGACCCACAAATACAGGAAATAGGGGAAAAGAGAGGAAGAACGATAAGAGAAATGAGGGAACTTGCACAGGATTGGGGGCTATGAAGGAAATGGAGAAAAGAACATTAAACAATTCAACTCCGACGCTCTACCAGGGCAGCAGGAGATAGTGCGAAAAAGTTAAAAGAGCTACTTTATCCTCTGGAACACACAGTATGCGAGGGAACACGTACATATCTTCAGATTCATTTTGAAGGGCTTCTGAGGAAAAGAGAGGGAGAGGAATCAGGATCAATATTCTTTATTTCCGTAAAGTTTTGTTGTTTCCTTTAAACCTAATCGTTAATAGCGAATTTCTGATACTAATTTGGTTATTCTTAAATAATGTACGAACTGAGCATCTTAATATGTACTGATCTGTAGGACCGGTAGAATTTCAAGCAACTAAAAATCACTTTGAATTTAGCTCGATGTACCGTGTCGAATAATTTGTTTCCACAATCGTCACGAAAGTCAACGCGAAAATGTAGGCGTAATCGTGACTTGTTGCCCGGGAGCAGCGCAGCAGCGTTCGAACAAAGGTTGGTACAAAAGGGACGACATACCGGGACACACGCGACAGCGATGGCCGAACAGCGACGGCTAGTCGGAAATTTAGTGAAACAATAATGGTCTCAACGGGAGGCGATTGTATGCTAACGGTAGCTAATGGGATGTACATAAAGAAACGGTAGCCGCAGACCAGTGACAATATTGCTTGTACGATTCGTGAGCAGGTGCGAAGTGGCCGGAGGCGGTGACACATTCTTGCTCTGTTCCGTTACGGTTTAACGTCGGCCGATCGCGCCCGTTCGTGTGAGTGTGACTGTACGTGCGGCGACAACTAGTGTGTCGCCTTCGGTACGGCTAACGAGAAAGAGAAAATATTTTCGGTCCATTTGCGCGAATGTACACATAGGTGAACGTGTTTAACGAGTAGGTTCTGTCGTTTAGAGGAGAATATGGGTCAAAATATTTTGTCGTATGTTGTGTCGTCGTGTATTGTACATGACAGGACGAGGAGAGTTTGATATACGAGCGAAGGATCAAGAGAACTTGTATAGTTTCACTCTGACGAGACATTTGACTCTACTATCAGTAATTATTTGTTCACATATTGGAGGCTTGCTTGTGCTATTGAACACACCTTTCCACACCTGATCTCTAGAAATGACGAAATATTAAATAACTAGATTTTTGTAAGAAGAAAGTTGAAAATATCGATAACTTCGTCATTGTTTCTTCTCTTGAACTTTCCACAACCACAGGTAAAAATATTAAGCTTAAACGCAAAGGTTTCTGAAAAATTCTTTACGATAGATGTTAGCTCATTTGTCTACTAATTGCAAGCACATTCGCCATCCTCTTATGTAAACCAATTTCTCTTATTGTCAAGTTTATCATTTTTCTGTACTTACAACCATACCAACGGATGAGTCAAGAACGCGTCTCGAAATACACCCGAAAACTTTCAAATGGCCCCTAGTCCAGAAATAAGGAAATAATGTTTTTTGTAAGAAAGTTGAGAGTATCCATAAATTGGTTATTTGTTCTCTTGAATTTTTCACAAGCACAGATAAAAATATTAAGCATAATCTCAGAGGTTTCTGAACAAATTCTTTACGATAGATGCTTGCTCATTTGTCTACTAATTGCAAGCACATTCGTTATCCCCTTATGTAAACCAATTTGTCAAGTTGATCTTTTCTCCGAACTTACAAATATCCCACCGGACGAGTCAAGAACACATCTCGAAATACACCCGAGAACTTTCAAACGGCTCCTCGTCCGACCATGAGAAATAACTTCCCATAAATCCTCTCCGGCGACGACGACGTCGACATGAACGAAGACGCCGAAGATACGTGCGTCTTTCCCGGAGTCGGGTCGGAGCGATAAATAAAGAAATTGTCTTACGGAAGCCCATATATTACCGTTGAATGAATAAAAGCGGTCCGAGCGAGGTGTGTGTGATAGATGCGTGGTGGCAAATTGAGAAATCTTCAACCCTGATAGCAGACTGTTTGCTAGAACCTATCCCCGTTCGCCGTCAACCCCGCCGCCGCCGCCCACGGAGCTATTCATCTCGGCGAGAAATTTATTTTCTCCAAGGTTCAAGTTGCAAGTTCAACCATCTATCTTTTTAGCGCGAAGTTTTACAAGTATACTATTTTACTTTTTCCCCGGCCCGGCCATAAATTACCGAGTTTTATTATTTCGGTCTGCTCCTTCCACCGGTTTCTGGTTTACTGTCTCTCTCGCGCTATGCGGTAGTAGGGTTATAAACAACGGCAATAAGTTCGCGTAAATGAAGACGTCTTTCCGACCGAAATTTATCTCATGGTTGTGTATAAATTAACATTATGCATACAATTTAATTCGGGTATGTGCAAAGAATAGTATTAAGATGAATGGTATCACCCTCTACACAAGGTCTAATGACTTTCATATATTCTCTCGCTTAATTGAAAGAAAAGTTAAATACTGCACCGTTCATATTTCATGCTCAAAACCTGCCGCACAGACAACATTTCATTCTACGATGTATGTATGTTGGCTTGCACTTTAGATTCTGGTTTCTCCGACCCAAGCATTCTTGGAAAAATAGCCACGTTTCAAAGCACTATTCTTAATGTCTGCCCAATTTTAGTTTATGGTCGAAAATTATTCTGAAATGTACTAATTGGCAGTATTCATTTTGTTTCTAACTTGAATTTACATTCGATGAACACAGTTCCGTTCGCTACGAATATCTTCAATCATCCCGATGTTCAGAAAAACTTCAACAATGCACTTTTGGATTGATAAGATCAAACAAATAGTTCCTTCAAAACATTTAATTCAAGCGGCTTTTTCCAACTAAAACAGTTCGGGAAGTAATTATGGAACTTCTTTTTTGGCGGTTAAGGTCACTACGATATTTGTTATAAATATACACACATTTTCTGTAGCATCATCTGGGATTAGATAAATATTCTTATTTGATGTCGAAGAAAGTAAAACCAGCGCCTTAGGAAATCTCTTCAGCTCGAGAAGCTAGCAGTTTGTATCGATGAAACTTCGGCAGCCTAATCATGCAGGTATACAACACCAAGATTGACTGACAAACTTCATTCATAAATAAAATTGAAAACTAATAGGTAGTACTGTGTCGACTCCATTCACGTAGAGAACGCGATGATGAAATATTACTTAGTGGGTTCTTCCTCTTCTTCATTTTGATTAGCTGTTTTCTACCTTACGTAGTAGTAGTATTGTTTTTCATATTTTCTCTTGGTGTTTTCGAAGTCGATGATTTTTCACACAACGAAACATCATTACCATCGAAATCGAATACATGGAAATCATATGAAATCAATGAGCCCAAAATAGTTGACTATTAGGAATGCTCTATTAATTTTGTAGCGTGTAATTCTAATGGAATATAGACCACTGGTTACCTCATTGGATGTATAATATACGAAATTTGCGTAATTCGTGAAGATGGCCTAAATGAAGCGTAAATAAAACCGACTGGATGGGTGTTATGTTGGTCAATTGCAGTTGATACATATACCAATCAACTTACTCTTCTTACACGAGATAGCTTTCTGACCGCTATTTTAACTATGTACCTTGCAATTGAAATCTTCATCTGCTGGAAGACTGTATCCTTAAACACGTTCATTTTCTAAACGAAAAGTCAAAGGTATGGAGGGGATCGTGGAGGTAGAGGAGAAATCTAACAACTTACTCTTCCATCAACAGAAATTTCTTCAGATCTCAATTTAACGCCTGAAAATGCTGGCAATAGGTGTCAGTCTTCACCTACAATACATCGTACCAGTACCATTTGGGAGGACAATTATGGACATATAGGAAATTTTAGATTTGGATAAAAAAGTAATTGATCAAGTCACAATTCTCGTAAAAGGAACTCATTGGGATCTCATAATCTATGAGACACGATACATTCCATAAAGATCATGGGAGGTAATACTTGAAAATTTACCTTTCACAGCTCAAAACTTTCATCTGTTAGAATACAAAATCATCAAGAATAAGACCGGCATCATGTAGAAAATCTATCTATTATCTAAAACGTATTTTCTAAAACTCACAACTTGTCTATTGGAGCACCAGATAGTTAGGCACGTCCATTGAAAGAACGGATAAAGGTGGGATAGAATGGAATCGCTGAGATGTAGAACGAAAAGTAAAATTAACGAATCAATTCACCGTCATCGCAGATTGGTAGCTCGAGGATCTTAGCATCCTAGAGATAATTTAACTTCCATAACTTCCAGCCTATAAGTATTAGAATACTATGCTGTCAGCAGCTCTCTTTTCTCAGTAGTTAAATTAAGAGTAAGCAGGAGACACGGATTAAACGCAAAAAATAAACAACCAACATATTGCCCTTTTAAAGGAACGTCTTCAGACCTCATAATGCATGAGAAATAATGGATGTAAAGACCTCACCCTTTAAGATTTAGCATAAACAGATTAAAATTTTTATCCTTTGAAGCACTAGATCATCGAACGCTTTCCCTTCTTAACGAGATAACCAAGATGATAGAGGAGATCGTAGGCACAGAGGGAAAAGAAGTAGACGGAATTAGTGTCCTGACCATCTACATATACAGCTCATTTATTAGAATTTATTAGGTACTTTTCTGCCTTAAAGATAAAGATTTTAGATGTGAAGCGAAAAGCAAAAGTAATCAACAAATCCATCATCCTCGCAAAGGGAACTTCTTTCACGAAGATCTAACTTTTGGAAAGTCCTCAGCTCGCAGCCTTTTCTTCTAAAGGACTGTGTCGTCGAGTATCCCGGTCTCGTAAAGGGAGAATGAGAAGTATGTGGGAGATCGTAGAGGTGGAGGAAAGAAGCAAAATTAATCAAGCAATTCACATTCGTAAGTCTTCTCAAAACTTCTTCAGATGCCCTGATTCAGCAGAGATTTCAAAATCTAACTCTCCCGCTTAAGGGGAAGTTTAAGAGTATGTAGTAAGTGGTAGAAGTGGAGAGAAGGATTCAGAAAAATAAACCAATTTGTCGCCCCTTTTTTAAACTTTTTCACCTTTTCGCTTCGTTTTGAGGTTTTCTAAATAGCATAATGACTAACGTTAAGTTGTTCTTAAGTGGATCGGCTTCGACGACGGCTTTCAAAATTTTCCCAATTTGAAATTAAAATAGAAAGTTCCTTTGACATCTTGCTTTTCTCTTAAAAAAAAAAAAAAAAACAGAAAAATAGACTTCAAGAAAAATCAAAGTTGTAGAGTAGAAAATTTACTACAAAGCAGTCCGTAATAGCACGGTATTTATCAAAGAGTCTATTCCAATAAAACGCTTAGAACATTACACACATAAATCAAAATGTTCAGAACTTTCATGCTAACTTAATACCACCCTCAATGTTCCATAACTCAACCTAACGATTACAAGCATTCAACTCCAATACTAAAACGGCACAAATATCTCGTAAGTTGCATTCCAGAAAGCAATAAAACTCAGCCTAATAGATAAATGAACCTTTTGCCGCGCATTAGCCACCGGAAACCATTAACACAAATATGCGAAGCCTCGGCTCGCTTTAAATTTGAGCCGGTGTGGCCGCATCTAGAACGGATTCGTAAGGATAAAGCAGCGCCATTTATCAACGAGCAGTCATTTTTCCCTGGATACAAATCGTTTCACGCGAGCGCGACCGAAAATAAGAACAATAAATTTCCTTTATTTCTTTCTATCTTTATCGCGAGGTGGAATGGATGTTTTCTGACTTGTTTTTAGCAATTCGCATCTGTGCGAAGACGTCGTTCTATAGGGCAAGTTATTGTTTGTTAAATGAGGATAGTATGCGAATGTGTATACATATGTACATATATGGAATCGCATGGAAGACTTACAATGCGCCTTCACTTGTGAATCAACTAAAAAAGTTTGAAGAAGTTATGGTCTCAAATGAGCCTAGATGTTGTTGTTACTCTTATTAAGTCACTATCGCATGGTGTTTGCCTCAAAATAATTTTTAACCTCGCTTTACAATGCAATTGCTTTCCTAAAAGGTGGGAAAGAGCAAGAGTTCTTTCAATTTCTAAAAATGGAGATAAAACTGATTTAAACAATTATCGGCCAACTTTTCCACAATCAATTACACAAAAACAAAATAACACTTTTTTTTGTTGCATAAAGTTTTTCTACTGTTGTTTACTAATTCGGGTGCGCTGATTTCAAATCTAACCTCACATTTTTTGTAGCAGCTCTAGTTAGTGAGATATAAGTACCGTCTTAAATTTACATAAGTAGTCGATAGTTTCTATGAATAGCGGTGTAACTTAACTAGTTCCTTTATAAATTTCAGTATGTCTTCCTCAAGAAGGACGTGTTTAAATAATCCTGATTGTGTTTGTGTTATTTGTGGAGAATATATGTTCCAAAAATTTCGTTTAAATGTGTCGGACTTTGTGAAAAAGCCATGCTTGGACTACTTTGGGTTTCCGTTGCCGTCAAACGCTAAACCTTGGATACCAAGTTTGGTATGTAAAACATGTGTTGAATCTTTGCGACTGTGGGCAAACAAAAAAGACCCACTTTTAAGTACAAAGCTCCTATGATTTGACGTGAACCATCCAACCATCATGACGTCTGTTATTTCTGTGTAACGAAAATCATAGGAATAAACCATAAAAATTGCTCTAAGTGGATATATCCAAACTTAAAATCTGCCATAAGATCAGTGTTGAGTATTAGTGACACATCAACATCACAGCACCCATGTACAAATTCGCAAAATTCAGACCAGTGCAGCGGACAAACCGAAAACGACGACAGTGGTAGCGACAGTGATTTTGATTGCTACGGTAGTCCCCGACCACTAAATCAAGATGATCTAAATGACTGGATCAGGGACCTTGGACTTTCTAAAACGGCATCAGAAATTTTAGCTTCCCGATTGAAAGAAAGAAATTTGTTGACCAGCGGAACGAAGATATCGTACTACCGTAACAGGGAAAAGGATTTACTTCCTTTCTTTACTCAAAAAGATAATTTTGTGTTTTGTACTGATATTCCGGGCCTAATTAATGGAATGGGATTAGAAGAGTATAATCCAAATCAGTGGCGGTTGTTCATTGATTCGTCAAAACGAAGTTTGAAATGTGTACTTTTACATAATGGTAACAAACTTGGTTTCCTACCTATTGCTCATTCTACAAAGGTTAAAGAAGAATATCCTACAATATCTTTAGTTCTCGACAAAATCAAGTACAAGGAACATAACTGGGTTTTATGTGTTGATTTGAAAATGGTAAATTTTCTCCTGGGCCAACAAAGTGGCTACACAAAATATCCCTGTTTTCTATGCTTATGGGACAGCCGAGCGAAAGCTGAGCACTGGACAAAAAGAGACTGGCCTTCTAGGGAGGCTTTGATTCCCGGTAAGCAAAATGTAATTAATGTTCCACTAGTATCCAGAGACCGAATTATATTGCCTCCTTTGCATATAAAACTGGGGTTGATAAAACAGTTCGTAAAAGCTCTTAACAAAGATGGCGAATGTTTCAAATACATTGTAAAAGTGTTTCCAAAATTGAGTAGTGAGAAAATCAAAGGTGGTATTTTCGATGGCCCACAAATCAGGAAGTTGATAGATGATAAAATTTTCATCAACCATATGACAGCTGTCGAGAAATGTGCATGGGAAGAGTTTGTTTGGGTAGTGAGGAATTTTTTGGGCAATAGGAAATGTGACGGCTACATTCAGCACGTTGAACAGTTGCTGATACACTTCCAGCGGCTTGGATGCAACATGAGTATTAAGCTTCACTACCTTCACAGCCATCTAGACTATTTTCCTGAAAATCTCGGTGACCTAAACTATGAACAAGGAGAGCGCTTTCACCAGGATATTCGCACTATGGAGGAGAGGTATCGGGGGCACTGGAATGAACATATGATGGCTGATTATTGTTGGAGCATTCAAAATAGTACTCATATAACATCTCACTCTAGAAAATCCAAAAAAGGAAATTTTATTCAGAATAAATATATTTAATAAATTTTTTAAACTTAAACTATGTGCATTTTCAATAAAAAATCCTGTCACTTCATAACTCCAAAACTAGAGCTGCTACATGAAAACGACATATATTTTTGAAATCAGCGTGGAAAAACTATTCAGATTCATGTGAAAAATCTCATGCAACAGACATGCTGTTTTCCAGTGTTAGTGATTGTAAGGACTGTGGCGTATTACTGACACTATATCATGTCGGTAAACTACTCACTGTACAATTATTTAATTTAATCCGGTTTCGCTAGCAACGATGCAAGCATCTTCAAACCGTATCCTGCCGAATGAATCCTAATTTCTAAAATTCTATTCATGCAAACTAAACTTCCTCCATCTACAACTCGGGACCATGCTTTTCTATTTATTAGGAGGGGAAACTATTCCGAGCTGAGGCACCCACGCCAGTCCAGATCTCGTGAACACGTTCTTCTTCACGTTGATGACACGTATCTCTTCCTCCGACATTTTCTTTGCTTACTCAACACTTACGTAGAAGGCAAACTACCTCACCCGATAATAAATCAGAAAGCAAGGGACGATCCACGGGATGGTTGTCCTTGCTTAGAAAATTCGTATTCACATGTTCCTTGAATGGTGTAGCTATTGTGCGTTCGGACTGTCCTATGTATGCTTCATCATATACGCTGCACTCAAGTTTATAAATTCTGGCCAATTTGTTTTCAAAGATAGCTTGATATCATTTGTTCCTTGATTGGATTTTAATTATTTGATTGCCACCTAAGATGGCAGGAGAAGGGCACATTCATATTTTGAATGTCCCCTTTTTCCTAAAATTTCAGGACGGAGTTTAGTTTGTTTATATCGCAATGGAAAAATTATCTTATGCTACATAACCATCAGTATAGAAAGAAGCATTGAGTATTTCCACACGGACATATCAGCAACATAAAAACTTTAACTCGTAACTCTTCACAAAATTACCGAATCAGATTTTCTTTTGCACGAAGACAATAACTCAACGGTCACGTCAACGTATCGTGTTCAATGTTCTTGCTAAACATTTTCAGCGCATCTCTCATCGTCCTCCTCTGCACGGTACGGTAGCACGGCATAAAGATGGCGATCTCGTATTTCGTTAACGTAATTTCCACGAGCATGCAAATACAGATTAAGTTTTAAGACGGATAGAATGAAAGAAAGCTGGGCGGTCCGAATTTACGAGTGTAATATTTACGAGTCACATGGAGGCGTCGAGCAAGAAGACGTGTTTCCGAGTTTACGCGGAGACGTGTGATATATCACGCGCTAAAATAATTTGACGTGAGAAAAATATGCTTTAGTTCGTTTTGACGAGCGCGGAAGCTGAAAGTTGTAATACTAGAGTGTTCTGATAATTATTCTCAGAGAGTTATATGTCTTCCTGGAGATCTAACACATTGTATGTATTTGCAAGTGCTAAATTAAATTTATGGTGGTTCTTAGTACAAATTTTATGAATTCTGGAACAACTGTGGATATTAAAATTTAAGAACGTCACGGTTTTCTGCAAGCACGTATTTTATTGCGGAACTCTTCTACTAAGAATTTTTTTTTCTGAGTTCATAACTTTCCATAAACAATTAGCCAATTTATTGACTTTACAGTTTGGTCAATGATTACTCAAAGTGGTGTGGGATATCTCCGCGAAATCATTAACAAGATGCATCTCCTCTAGAGTCGGGAGAGAGCAGTCTTTTCACAGAACTCGAAAACAATTGAGGCGATCATCCTCCCTCAATTAATCGATTTATGTGAAGACCTTGATTTTATTCAGGGAAAGAAATTCCCCTAGGCTGCCCACAAAAATTTTAAATTCTGCATTTCTTCGAACACACGCTGGAGCTTCCATAGATCACGTAATTATCTTCGTTCTCGTACAAAAAATTGATGTACGAGGGGATAATCATAGCTCTCCAACCCCACTATCATGGAACTCATCTGGTCATATCTGACTGATAGATAATTCTGCATGAAATACAAATCAACCACTCCTAGGTTCGTGTCTCTTCATAGATCGAAGTCGAATCTCGCCCAAAAACTTGTCTGTGGTTGTGTTATCTATACAGATGATACAGTTATCAACACTAGCAGCTCTGGAAGTGTTACGGGGAACGAATCTAAGTACATGGCGGCAGATAAATTAACGAGAACACGACCTTTGCTTGGTAAAAACTGACAACGTAACATCAGGCTCGCTGACCTAAAGCACTTAGATATTCACTTTAAAACTAGAGTTTCATCTGGAAGAAATATATTGACGACGTCCGAAATCACTTCTCCATTACCTGGATTCACTGCTGCTTAAATGGTCACTGACTCCTTTAAAATGTTTAAACGTAAAGGAACAATCAGATGAATCTCCTAAAACCAACTTGAATTCGGTTCTCTAATCATTTTAGGATTTTTACCCACTCTTCACACTTTTGTCTAGATTTTATCATTTTAACAAAGACACGCAACTACAAGATTTTCTCGCGATTTATTATACCCTTCTCATCAATTACTACCAAAAACTCTTACCTGATGGTAGTTGTGAATCTCCTAAAATTAAGGAAACAATTTTACTATGAATCAGAACATTTTCGCACAATTGATATGATTCATTTTAAAAAATGTTTTCATAGTTATTATCAATTTGTCAGGTACATAGAAGCATTCTATAGCATTTATTTTCCTCATAATTTTGGTTAAAATTTCCCTAATTCTTTCTTAATTCTTTTGTGCAAATTGTTTTATTTCCTTCGTTGTAAGGCAGTTGATGGGTATTTTTCAGGTTAAATTAATCCCTAATTTAAGTTATTGTCATTGACTGCATTTACTATGGTTTAATGATCCATTATGATTATTTAATGACTTCGACGTCAAAAGGCATTTTGCTCCATCTCATATTGAGTTCAAATATGCTTTAGTTGCTCATTTTCCTTTATATGTTGGGGTTCCTCAGTTTAAAGACATTTTTAACAGTATTACTCGACATTTTGATCTAGTATCTTGTAACACTAATATGCATATTTCGATCGACCAGTATCCAAACATAACTGCATCTGAAAACCCACACTATTCATCGACTAAATGCCAATTCACTGCATTAGTCTATTTGGTGTTGCTTCCTGCAAATTAGAGTTTAGTTTTGTGCGCTGACGATGTGGATATGGCTTTTTAAAACCCACATTTACGACAATCACTACTCACCAATGGCCGTCGATAATCACCTCGAAAATGTCCATTACGGCTAGGTTCATGTTCTCCTACTTCCGCAACAAATCTAAGTTTGTTTTACAATTATGCGATGACATTTTTCGCCCTCCATTCTGTATATTTATTCATTATTTTCCTTCACTCCCAAATTACGACTGTGTTAGATTAATGGCTCAAAACCTTTAAGATCCAGCTAAGAGTTTATAGTTTTATATTGACTGAGTGATAAAAAGGAACTACAAGAGAAGAAGTACAAAACGAATTTATTGGTTAAAAAGGAAATGGGATGATTATATTTCTCGGTCATTTTAAATGCGATTCGAGCATAAATAATCTTGCGGGATAACCCTCTCTCTTTGCACGGTTAGAAAAGAATATCTCCTGAGGAAACAAAGCTTTTTGAACGACTAACTTTTGAAATCTAATCATTATTATATGGTCAAAATTCCGAAGATTTTTCTCAGTGGATCGGGTTGTGGAATCATTGTACCAAAATATTGAGGATTTGCAACATGGGATGAATACTATATAGAGAGAAAAGTCGCGACTTTTCCTCGGCAGTAGTCCAAAGTTTGAAGGAGAAGATGTGATTTGCGAAACGTCGAATTCTTTAGGGAAGCAAACGTAAAACGATCAAAGTTAAAACGGCAAATTCGATGAAGATGTGGGAGCGAATGCTTCACACACTAGGCATTTTTGCAAGATG
This sequence comes from Chrysina gloriosa, assembly GCA_038088585.1. Classification (NCBI taxonomy): domain Eukaryota; kingdom Metazoa; phylum Arthropoda; class Insecta; order Coleoptera; family Scarabaeidae; genus Chrysina; species Chrysina gloriosa. The sequence continues at coordinate 17,534,815 of CM076093.1, read as the reverse complement.
GAGAAATGAAGACGTTGCAGATAGCTACATAATTTTTTGCTTCATAACGGATGGAAACGATCATTGGAACCAAACTATTTAAAAAATGTGGTTACTTTGAATACGAAGACGGAATTATATCGAGGTAACTGAAAGAGAAGGCCCTGCACGCATAGCTGTCTTTCTTGAGGATGCTTGACCATCAAGAGATGAAGAATGCATGTGAAGAGTAAGAGCATGTATCAACAAGTATATCATTTTCAGCTCTTAGGAAGAAATACATCATCATTCAAAGTTTTTGGCAAATGGATTTTCTTTCACGGTTGATATTCAGCACCAACTCCCTTAATCTCATGTATTTGTGGATTTCCTTCAAAAAGATCAATTATCAAACCATTTGCCGGAAGTTATCCAGGTTGGCAGGACAACCATTTTATTAAAAAATGTCTTCTTAAAAAGTGTTTTTAGAGTTAGATTGGAAAAATTTGGGAAAAATAGGAAGTACGGTATAAGACAACCGATGTCCCAGGAAATATTGGTTAATAAGTTGACTGGGCAAATATGCGGTATGATAAGTCATCGGTCCTTTATCCTTATAACATTACAGATGACAAAGGACAGATGGCTCATCGTACCGCATATCGGTCCAGTTTATTAGTAAGTTACTTTGTACTTTATACTACACAACATGGAATACACAGTAGAGGTAGAAGAGATTGTGTCGAAGTGATTCATCCAGGTAGTATTTCAAATGTGAGAGAAATATAGGAGAAGGCCGATTCAAAAGGAATAATTGAGAGGCAAAGACAGCTGTCACGTACCAACACCAAATCTCCTAAAATTCTAACTTTTTCCGTTCAACAGCATTAAGTCATCTCATCGAGATGACAAGAAGTCATAAAGTACTATCCTACAAGGTTTCGTCGATAAATTTATCAGAAAAAAGGGAAGTCGAAACGGATGTCTTGTCCTAGCCTAGTCGCTACTCGATTTCTCGGTATTTCGTGCGTATCGTCGGCGTGTCACGAGGGCATAACAAGTTATTAAAGTGTGTCATAAATGTCAGTGGACGTTTTCGGGATTCGGAGAATAAATAATGAATACACGGGCATTAAGTCCGCGACAACAAGTCCACCACCCACGGTCCCCAGTTTATCTCGGTTGTCAAGAAGTTCACTGTCGGGGGCCCTCCGGTGTCCGCCGTGCACACACACGCTACCACATCGAATGGTTCTCCGGTCGGGTGGTCCGATACGCAAGATGGATGGCTCTTCTCTGTGGGTAACATTACCAGCTTTTGTCAGCAGGTGTGGATACAATTTTTTTCCTCCACGGAATTGATTAAGTATTTAAAATTCGTGGATAACGAGGTAATATAAATAATGAAGCCGTTTCGGTCGCGACGTATGGGCACCATTAAAATTTACCGAGATAAATTACACGTCGGTCGCCATTTATTATATCTTCTCTCTACCGTCGCATGTGTATACCTGCTTGCGTTATTTATACTTAAAACTTTATCAAAATACTTGTCGACTGGCTACGTGGCTAATAAATTCGGGTTTAACTTTGTTAATGTTGTCGTTCCGAGAATTTGTGGGATGCTATTCGTATGATAAACGTTTTCAACACTTGTAAAAATATTACAGTCGGTAATTCTGTTGCTGTATATTTCAGTGTTTTATGTTTTGATACAATGGATGATTTATACCCAAGAAAAATCTTGAGTTGAAATTACCACAAATCACGTTAGTACCAATAACAGGTTCCGAAGCTAAGTTATCACAGCTGATACATAAGTGTTAGTTTTCCTAAAGAAGTCGAAGGAGAGCGAAACGTTGACATCAAATAATGACATGGCAAAATAATTTTCTATCATCGACACCTTCCACTTTTATTCGATTTCATTTTCTCCTATTTCTTTCCACAACGCGATGGAATTATGGTTCACATCTGCCAATTCTAACGGTAACAGCTTACAGAAGGCAATAACTTTTTTAGCAAACTAAAGTTATTACATTTTAGTCGTTAAATAGCAGATTTGGAAACCTACACTCTCTTCCTCTAACTAGTTACCGAGAACTTCATTACCGCGCCATTAAATCCTAGCTCTAATCCATTCCTACCTTTTTATCTGTTACGTAATAGCGAATAAAATTTTATAGGCAGGATACCTTACACGTAGAGTAGTAAAAGTCCATCAAGCTACTGCCCATTAGCACTATCGAAACGCAGACGACCGTTTTTGAAAGTACCCCGTCTCCTGAATGGTACTGGATAGTGACGCCGTGAGCGTTTGAATAAAAATTCTACCGGGCTTATTTAGCCGCAATTCCGATGTAAATTTCCTCCGGAGAACGTACAATAAAGATTGACAAATCGAATACATTATCTTAACGGCGAAGCGTTCACATTACGCGTCGGCTCCCAAAAAATATAAAGACGAAATTATGTGCCTTCGTGTTCGTATTTACGTCGACGTCTGTCCAATTATAGCGAAGGCTGTGCCGGCACTTTCATAAAAATTAATTTAAATTAAAGATCACGTCACGGCCGGCTCGCTGCTCATATTAATATTAATATAACGGTCGAATTTATCGCGCTTAAATGCGTAATCGAATTTACATATTAGGGACGTTATTGTCGGACGTTAAGCGTTATTTATCCTCTAATCGGCTATCAACGTTTCGAATTATTTTATTTTAATACGAACTGATTCGTGTATACAGCGCCTGTTCATCGACATTATGTGTAAATCCGTGTAATATATGTAGGCATGAACGTTTAACTTCGTCGACCTACCTTTAGAGAATTAAAAAAGTAAGGCGCGTTACTACACATACCAATATATCAGACAAATTAATTATGCGACTTAATGCCTATATTTACGTTGACGCTAATTTATATGTTTATTAAGAAGTTCATAGCGATATACGCGGCTCTAATCGATGACGCCAGGAATAGATGGAAAAAAATGATAATTAATGGATCGAATCGTTTATGTAAATTGAAACGGTTGCATTAAGCCTTATCGAGTTAATTTATATTGAGATGGTTTGCTATGTCAGGACCAGGCGTTGATGGTTACGAGGAATTGTGGTGCAGTTCGAACTAGATAGAACTATCGTTGGATGAAGAATATAGCAAAAGAGAAACTTTCTAGTGGAAATGATCATAACTTCATTAGATTGTCCATTGCGGTGCAGGAGCCGAAACTAAATTTCAAAAGCAACAGGAGAAACATGTACACCTAATTCTCTTTCTACACGATAGATACGTTCCCAACAGATCGTGTAAATAAAAACATTGGCTAAGTGGAAAAATCGCAAATTGGTTCCAGACCTAAAAAGGCAACTGAAAAGTACAAAAAACAATATTAAAAAATTCTTGTTACAATTCACTTAAGAATTAATTTTTCGTGCTTACACATTTTAATTCATTAAAACTATTATAAGAAATAAATCATACTTTGAAAAAGAAATTGTCATCTGAAATTGATTGATATAAAAAGTAATAATAATATAAGCATAATAAAATTTTATACATTGTCACTTTCTGACAATAAAGACTACAATATCACTGCTATCACTAGAATTATTTTGTTCATCATCTTGTGAAATTATTTCTGTAGTCTCCTGTGTTGATAATACAGTGGGTTTTAGATGGAAATCAGTCATTAAAGATTGTGTTTGATATCGCGAAAAATAAAGTTCCTTCTAAGATGCAATTAATGATTTCAGTTCACGTTGAAATTTTGCAGTTCGTTCCTCATCAGCATCATGTTGTTCAAAATGATTACCTAATTTACTGGCAAGATCAAAACCTTCTTTAGTTAGAGTTGCATTTAAAATGGGAGGATTTTCTTCCTCATTATCCATATATTCTCTGTCATAATGAGTCTCAAGGGTGTGGTCTATAATTTTATTTTCACTCAAGCTTTTATCAATTAATTATTTCTTTATATCGGTAAACGATAGATCATCGAATCCATCTCCACCAAATGTATATGCCAGCTTTATGATGTCAGTAGAAACAGTGTTATTATTGATGACAAGATCAATATCTTTGCTTTTCACACATTCTGACCAAATATTTTTCTAACATGAGTTCAAGGTTGATGGCTTTAATTTAGTTAACGCTAACCCAACTTGATTAATGCAGTCTATAATAGAAAAAAACTTCCACACATCAACGATTGTTAAATCCTCATTATGGCCTAGTTTGTCTAGCACGTATTGGAATGAACGTTTTATGTAGTATGTTCTAAAAGTAGCAATTATCCCTTGGTCTAGCGGTTGTATTAAGAGTGTAGTGTTAGGCGGAAGAAAACAAAATTCACGTTTGAGTGCTCCAAGACCGAATGGCCAGGTGCATTATCTAGAATTAAAAGAACTTTAAATTCTAGACATTTTGCATTCATGTAGCGTCTAACTTCTGGGATGCAGTATTTCTGAAACCATTCTGTAAAGATTGCACTGGTCACCCAGGACTATTTGTTTGCTATCCAGTGAATTGGCAATGTATTAATTATTTATTATTGGTCTTAGGGCACAATTGAAGCATTGGAACAAAACAACAATTTGACACGGCTCTTTGCTACCTTAAAACCACGGAAGGTTTTCTGTGATTTTGCAACATGAGTTCTGCTAGGCATTTTTTTTTCCAAAAAAGGCCACTCGTCTGCATTCCAAACTTGATCTGTGGTGTATCTTCCATCTTTAATAATTTTTCTTTAAGTTTTTGAGGAAATTCTTTGGGAGCCAATTCATCTGCAGACGCAGTCTCTCACTTAATTTTTATATTGTCGAGAACATGTCGTTTAAGAAAACCGGTCATCCAACCTGTACTTGTAGAAAATCCAGGTTTTTTTGACTGAGATGAATAGCTTGGCTCAACTTCTTTAATACGTTTATAGATTCTTAATGCTGTTTGCTTGATAATAATTCTATCTACTGGTATTCTTTTTTGTGATCTATTTTCAATCCACATTACACACAGCTTTTTCCATTTTCTCTTTGTATGACGACGATTTAACACTTATTTTTGTTCCAGAACAAACAGATATTTTGATCGCAGTTTCATTTTTCTTAATCGTTCTTATGGTAGCTTCGTGAATACTAAAATGCTTTCCTAGAGCTGTTGTAGGTACCTGGTCTTGTTGCAAGTTGATATAAAATTGTAATTTTAGTATCTAAACTGGTTGCCTTCCTCTCCGTTTTTATTACAGATGAATTATGTGATATTGTGTTAAGGCTATCAAAATATATTTCATATCAATAATGCACAGATTTGAAAACTATTTAAAACTTACCTGTTAATGAGTTAGTAAGTCTATATGAGCACTAACTTTATTTTACTTTTAACTTTTTAAATATCCACAACTAAACGTCTTTTCTTTTCAATTGTCAAAAGCAAACTAAATTGAATAAAAATGCAGTACGTCTTTACTCTATGCATAATTCGGAAAATTCCACTCGTATACATACATACGCATATAATCGACATAATCTAACTGAATTGTGAAGAATGTAACGCGAAGTTACAATGCATATTTGGGCGGAGTGAGAATGAAAAATCATAGAAATTTCAAAAGAAAATTATATTAAAAATTCATAGAATATTGAAAATGGCGTTAAAACAAAACAATTCGTGTGAAAATGTAGCTTTGTGTGAAAATTGTGTAAATAAAGAATTAGATGTACTTGTATCTCTAGAAATTTAAGAAGCAGGGTCCATCAAGCACAGTAAGCAAATGATCACAGCTGCTGTAATTTGAATAAATTGGCAATTTGGTTAGTATAATTCGGGGAATCAAGGAAACTTATCAGACGATTACGACATTATCGAACTTATCAGACGATGTACATCATTATCGAACTCATTGATGGGTGCAAAGTTTCTTCAGAAAATTTAAGACAGAAAAAAAGCTATTTGGAGGATTAGCGATTGAGCATATCAAATGAACTTACAATAGGTAAGAAATTATTGGACACTTTCAGCATTCAATGAAATTCAAAAACTTTAAACGAGAAGTACCAGAAATCGTGTATTCATATTCTTTGTGAAGATTGTGAAATTCGAAATAAAGTCATTACCGTGGTATTTATTTAAAGATAGGCAAGGTGAAGATGCCATCAAGCGTATGAAATGTATAGCAAGAAAGCAATAAACGAAGCGAGGTCGACGTAATTACTACGTAGTAAGTCAACGGATGGGTCGCATCATTATGTACGGGGAGTAGTTGCCTTTCAGGCGAGAATAGTCTGGTGCCTAGCTACAAAATTATGGAACAGTTTATGATGGCAATAAATGTATTAGGAGAGAGCACTTTCTCTGAAAATCACAGATATAGACTACAAATCCAATAAGAATTGCGCAAATGGTTGTTTTAAATTTTCGTCCTCGAACTTTTAGCTCCATCGACCTTTTACGAAAGTGGGTCGTACCTGCTAATGAATTATATATCGTCTACACCCAAACGTTAACAATCAAGACGAGAGAAGATAAGAGGAGAACAACGTCTTGGAGTTTTACACAACGTTTCTATCCTGGCGGTCTGTCCAATAAGTTTTCTTGTCGTAATTCTAATCGGCGCGGCATTAACATAAACTTATCTGTCAATGGCGGACCGTTTCGCATATATCAACGTTCATTTTTACACGACACCGCATTAAACATTATCAGATAATATCTCAAAATATATTCCGTACCGCGACGTAACGTAACGTACCTACATATATCGCGTGGACATATTTATTTTGTAACAAATTGCTCCGTTTATCATTATTCATTCGTCCGCTCGCTCTCCGTTCGATCCTGGGACGGCGGCGTGTCAGCCGGAGACTTTCGAATCGAAAATTTATACAATCAGAAACGCGCTCTCTAAATTATTCATGTATGTACGCCTCCGTTTGAAATTGTCTCCGGTGGAAGCGAACGGCGTTTTGATTGTGAACGAATGAGAGAGATACGTATGACAATGCGGCCGATTGTCTTAAATAATAATAGTAATAATAATAGCGGCGAGCGTTGCACTGACGTGGAAAGAAAAATAGATATGCAAATCGCTTTTATGTAACATGTTAACGTCGACGATTATAAATCGTTTCCAACTAGGTACCTTCTGGTTTATGTTCGGAGATAAGACGCTGATAGGCCAATGAATTGTGACTGGTATGCATAAATGTATGAAATCGTTAGTGGAACATCTATCTTTTCTTGAGGTGAAAGTTGTCTTTATTCTCAAGTCGAAGTTATGAAGAAAAAACTACGGACCGTGAGAGCAGGACTTTTTAAATTTATTTCTTTTTGCAATGTTTCACGTTGCATCTTAAATTTAAACGAACTTTTCCCTTTTCAATCTGCCTTTGTTTGAGTTAGAATGAGCTAAAACCCCACCTTAAGTTTCTAACATTCTATAATTTAACAGTTGGTATGTAGGAGAGTTTTGTTTCATTTCTATTTTTACTGCAGCAATTCGGAACCAAAAGAATGCTTCTAGATAACAATTTCTCTAATGGGAAATATCCATCCAATTGACACACACTCTGCCAACGTAGTGAGCATCTTCAATGACATTGTTATTTAAAACAACCAACACATTTGATGTTTCTTCGCGATATTACACACACGCATACTTTTCAGTTCTACTAAAAATATGCAGGCCTCCATTCATTCTCATTCGTCAATACCAGCTTTCTAAAGAAAACTGTGTAACGGCTTACCAAGCGGATCATGACGGATCACAGTCGCAAGTGATAACTTCGCTCTCAGTGACTAAACAAGCATACTTTTGTCCCATATGTATAAAATTATTGCCGGGTCGGCCGAAAATTGGGTTTTTCCAAAATGAATTCCCATTAGCACCATGAAGTAGCTTCGGTTGGAGTTCAAGGTATGTAAGATGACAACAAAACATAAATATCAATGAATATTTACAATAAACGAATTAAATAATTAACGACTCTGGAAAGAAACATAAAATTATTTGCATACCCAAAACACATAAGCAACAAATATCAACCAGCAGTGCCATAAAGAAACACGTAAAACACATTTAGGTAATATCTCGTAGTTAGCATAAGTAAATCATTCAAATAAAGCCTGATTAATGTCAGTATAAAATTCTCAAACTTTTACATCGTCATCGTTTAAGGAAGAGTTTTTATTCGATAATTTGCGGTTGGTTTCCGACTCTTTTTAGCGTCGTTCGATGCGTGCTCGTCTTGCGAACTCCCCGCTGAGAACGGTAACGTGCAACGCTAATAACGGCACAACAGAAATAAGCCAACGACAGTGTCTACGAACGTGGACAGACAACGATGTGGGATGAAAAGAATTGCCAAAACTAATCTAGGAAAATCAACGACGATTATTAAGATATAATAAGAACTTGACCAGGTTGACGATAGAGAGAGGGGTAGGGAATCGTACATACAGAATCAAAACAATTTTTAACATAAAGTCTTTGTCCCTAAATATTCAAACAGACTCTCAAACACAGATTCTCAGCGGAGAGACATTCTCTTAGCATAGTTTTTAAAAGAGATTCTTCATAGATTGTTAGTTATAATGTCAATCGCTAACGTAAAGCCGTTTTTAGCGGCATACCAAACACTTTGTGCGGCATAGACTCGGCTGTGGACTAGTTTTTAACTCTCACGTGTGGCTCAAATTACAACGTTATTAATTGGGGTCCGTTTTAAAATTAAAATTATCCAACAAAAAGTTTATCCCTCGCAACATTCGACAAATTACACTAAAAGTACAAGAGTTGAGTACTATTATAACGTCGATACTAATAAACAATTGAGTTATTTTTATTTCGATAGTTAGTAGCACCCTTTACAAAGAAAATGTCTCTTTAAATACACTAGTAAGTAATGCTTATGGTTCTTGGAGGATGATTATTGTTTCTTATGTATTTTCTGATGGTGATATTGAATCAGTTGACAGAAATCGTGCATCAGGTACCAGTTTTCCGCAATTGCATTTTCCATTGTTGCGAGTTAGCCTTTGCCCTTCGACCATTGCCTGGCACTTTGGCGGAGATTTGAAAGGCATTGCTCTTGTACCCGGTCTTCAACTAGGATACACCCAATTTTGCTGTTTCTTGTGCGAGTGGCAGCAGATACAAAACCATTATGTAAAGAAACAATGGCCAACAAAAAGCCAGTTCCAGGAACAAAAAAGGTCGTTAGTCAACTCCTAGTGAATCCCCAGAATGTCTATGTGCCACATCTACACATTAAACTCGGATCCATAAAAAAGATAATAAATGATGTTAATAAGTTAAAAATAAGTAAAGACTGAAATTTAGCTTTTACTGCACACAGTTTGTTGAAATCAAATTTAAAGTAATGTTTCTGTTTGCCATGCCGGATCTGAAAATTTTTAACAGATTTCTTGAAAAGGATGAACGTTTCAATTACGATTCCTTATTTATTATTTTGTTATTAATGCTTAGAATTGTCCAAATGTACTATGCGTATATTATCACTAGCTAGCATCCTTCGTCAATTAAAAACTGAAAGAACGTGAAGGTTTAAGGAATCGAATATTACCTAAACTTTATAGCCGACAATTTTAGTCTTCGGTATCTTTTCACATGAAGATGGCAACGAATGGTCGAAATACTAGGGTCGTTCAGAAAGTAAGTTTAACAATGCTAGAGTCTGGTCGGTCGATTGTTGCCTGTTTTATAATATTTTATCATGGAGATTCCGATAAAATTTGCATCCAAGTGTGAACCGCAAAGTATAATATGTTTTTCTTACCGCCAAAAACTTCAGTGCCACAGAAATTTATTGAGAATTATGTTCTGTTTATGGCGATAAATACATGAGCCTACAGATGGTAACGCGTTGGCGAACAGCGTTTCTAAATGGGCGTGAAGAGTTGCACGACGATGTGCGCGAAGGAAGACCAGCTCACGCAGCCAACGAGGAGAACGTTGCGCTTGTGAAACAGCTGATAAGGGAAGATGCGCCGTATACCCTGGACGAGTTGGCCAAAAAACTTTAAAGTAGAGGCGAATGTAGTCGAAGTTCTGGACGCAAATCATTTAGACTTAGGAATTAGAAAACTTGAAACGAAATGTATCGAAAGATGTGGCGAGTATGTGGAGAAATAGAGAGTTGTCTGAAAATTTAAAAAATGGCCTTGTTATTGGGTTTTCAATACTCCTTCACAGATTTATTAGGCCGTTAGACTTACTTTCTGAACGACCCTCGTATTAACGTGATAATATCTGTGTCCTGTAGTAAGACTAAACGCCCCTTCGCTAGAATTTCCTCGATATATGTGTCTTCAGAGCATATCCAATCTTTCTCAGAGTATAATGTGTAGGTGATGTATCTCCAATCAAAGTGTGTGATGGTGTTAAGGCATGTGTGTGTATCCAACTTGCTTTTGACACTTTCGTGAGCCGTAGGTGGGCATACTTTTTGCATTTTTGCTTCAGCGAATCTGTTGAACGTGTCCGCACTATAATCTATTTTACTAGCTATTAGCCAAGCTTGCAAAGGAGCTACTCATGCAGGTGTGTCTGTAAAATTCTAAGAACATTTTTCAACACTTTCCGGTTGTAACCACCTGTAAATTATAGATCTCAAAACCCACGGCTTTCATTCTAATATCGTTCCTGAGTCATATGCAAATTTCTCCGTGACACAAATATTTACGACATTATAATTTTAGACGCTAACATCGCGAATAACGATTCCTTTAATTTACAGCGGCGAACTACATACAAATAGGCAGCAACACGTTCGCCAGCGACGCGCAGCACGCACGTTTGTACATATATAATACATAACGATCATAATAACAATGGGACAACCAAAGGAGGGCGGCAGGTAATTTATTCGGAGCCCCCATACACAGAAAAGGCAATTCCTTTCGTCCGTAATTTACACTTTCAATATTTATATCTTCATTTCCATTTCGAAAATAATATATATGGGATGGTTAATGTGACGTGTCCGGGCTCTCTCTACAAAGAACCCAGGTGTGAACAATGACTAATGGGCATAACTCCGCGGGACGTACCAGTACTTACGCTTGTTGGAATATAAATCTTGTACCGTAGGTACGGGGTTCGTATATATCTATATACATGCATACGTACACTGTTTCTCGTTCTCATTTAAATACCAGCTTGCTCTCCGGCTGCCACGGCGTGTTCGTTGTGGTGCATGAATCTGTGTGTGTGTGTGTGTGTATGTGTACTGTCTGATAGTTAATAAAAGCGGACATTAATTATAACGTCGGACTGCTTGTCAATTTGCTAAAGTTGTTTCATAAGTCATTTATAAAATCGCGGTCGTTCCACACTTGAAAGTACATTCGTAAATCAATGTACATTCGCGGACCCTCGTTTCCAATCGAAAAGTTTAAGGTCCTCGTTAATTTCGAACCGAGAACTTGCGAAGAAGTAGCGAACTAAATTATGCGATTTCGATCGAGGAAGGAACGCTTTTCATTGTGAAAACTACATATCGTGCATGAATTTTAATTATGTATTCCTTATTGATTGCAGAACTAACGTCTTTAGTACAAATCTTAGGCGTCGATCCACGTCAACATGAGACCGCAGAAAAATGCAGATCATAAAAAGCAAAAAAATCGAATAGTTTTCCCTTGAAACTAAAAGTTCCAATTTGGTGGAGGAGCCGATAGGCAGTTGAAATTAACTACATATTCCGCGTGCAGAATCTTCTAATCGGTACAAATGCGGTTACTCTCCGAAAGATCTCTTCCACTTCGCGGTGTCATTCGGAAACTTCAACTCTCGATTGTACAAGATAATCTTAATATAACCTCAACAAACATATCTGGTGTGCATTAAGTCGTGAATGCAGACCGAAATCTGCGAACGCTGCAAAAACCTTATCCGACGAAGACAGACGATGTAAATGTAACACACGAACAGCGCAAAAATCTCGACACACACATACACACACACGTTCGCCCAATGAATGAAACCATTAAAAGCAATCGACATTAAGCTGCCGCTAATCAATTAGCTGTCTACGACGTGTCAAAGCAAATAGGTTACAGCTGACTGCTAATTGGCACATATCGATTATGCTTAAGTGATTTGTGGCGAAAGACAAAGACCTGTAAAACTCCTACCGTCTCTCCGATTTGCATATTAACATACGCTCGCGTAATACGTTTAGACGGACATTCGCGCTTACGTTTTGTGTAGTGTATGGTACGGGGGTTGTGCTCTATTTAGCGCTCAATGCGCGGTGGTAATGAGTTTGCAGTTAGTTCATTTGATTTATTTATCAATAAATAATCTGTTATTATCGCGACAGTTACCGTTTCCGCGAACTTTAATTATTGTTTGCTATTCAGATAAGGCGGTCGAAATGAAAAGCTATTGCAATAGTGTTCAGCTTACGAGGGATTTTTTCAGGTGTCAAGTGTGCCTGCATTCTATTTGACCTAAATTCATCAATTTTAAAGTTAAAACAAAAGTCGCTAGTAAATTTTGTTTATGTTTTCAAATTATTTTATGTAACGTGTGGTGAAGCACATTTGTATATCGTTCTAGTAGTTACATCAAGTTATGTACATAACTCTAAAGTAGGTATCGATGTAATGTATACTTAGAATGTCTTGAACTTTTGTGAGCAATGCTGAAATACCGAACCAAACAGTTCGATCTGAAGAGAATTTTTTGACTCCTGTCCACCCGTAAATTCCACCTTCCTAAATCGTTTGGTCTTCTTGAAGAAATAACTTCAATTCTGTCTGTTAGAGCTAGCAGATATTCTTCGTACTTATATATACGTACACTCGATTTTACAGATCATTTATACAATCAACTAGAAATTGGCCGAACTTAGGGGAATTGCACCTTCAATAGGGAACGCCGAACATCATATCGATACAAGATTTACTGTTTTGCTTCCTCTTGGAGAAGAAGCCATGTGTAAGATTTCTATCTGCAATTAGAAACGATCGGCTTCGGACGGGGTTGAACTCGCCATCGTGAGGTCTAGAGACCTACACATAAGGCCCGGTACCATTGAATCCGGTTCATTTGGATTTGTTCGGGAAGTTCTATTATTCTGTTGCGAAGAGGCCAGAGCCGACACTAAGTTATTGAGTCAACGAGACGCTATAGAAGACGCTCATAATAATAATCATCATCATAATTTATTGTCCAACAATTAAATACAAATTACAGGACAAATTAAAAAAAAAAACAAATGAAAATAGGAAAATTAACACAATTCTAAAACATATTGTAGTAAGCGGTGACTTCTGGAGCAGGTTCGTCCTTAGACTGGAATGGGAGAATGTTAATACATGACGTGATACAATCCTAGGGATATGCTAATATTTTAACAAGCAATTCCTGGGGAGACTAGCTGGCATCCTGAAATTGTAGTTCCTTTTCGACACATGAGGTAATAAATGTTCTTCTCTGTCTTCCCATAAGTTGAAAGAAACGTAAAGCATCTCCTGAGACACGCTAAGTAATAAGAATGGATAATAATCCCCTCTAAAGCACAGCAGAAGTAAATTTCAAGTTAATGGCACAAAATTTATAGGTATTGAAATATGGAAGCTTCAAGTTAGAACTTCTAACACTAATTCGAAGATTTCCTTAAATGATCGAAACGTCGCCCCGTTTTTACCTAAAAATCTCCGAAATCAGTACACCTTGTCGAAAACGGTAATAGTTGAAACCCACTATTAAACTAATTTCATATCAGCAAATCTCAACACACTACTCCCTAAATGCGCCAAGTATGAGGCTTTCTATCTTGAGTACTACTGAAATTATCCTCAAAGTTCAAAGAAGTGAAATCGATCAAACAATAGAAATCATAAGAAATGTTCCAAGTACCAATGATCAAAATTGGGTCTGTTTCCCCTTAAAATTTCCAAACTTGAGCAACAACTAATGCAAAATACGCGGTAGGGAGCCATAAAATGAATTTACGAAAATGCTCAAAATTGGGCGATTCACGCCGAAAATTAGGTTTGTCCCAAAACCTTTCAAACACAAATAACATTTACCAAATGTGGAAGTATTCCTCCTCCAAACTGTTAAAACTCTAAGTCGAAATAGCTTTACTAACACCTTCATAATTAGATTACAGGTCTAGAATGAAAATGATGGAATTGAACTGCAAATAGTCCAAATTCAACTAGCTTTGAAGATCTTCATACTCTGTCAAGCCCAAATTCCTTTAAATTCGAAGCATTCCATCCTCTACGATCTCCAAAAATCTGAAGATGAAGCAATTCGTCTCCAATGCAAACGGTCATGGTTGAAATCCAACCAATATGGGAACGGTCGAACTTGAACCAGTTCATTTTTCAAGTTTCTCGAATACGATCGGAATCTCTTTGTGTGGGTCCATTTCAAATCTTTTGTATTTGAAATAGACCCACACCATTTATGAAGGTGCTCGAAATCGGGCGATACATCCCTGAATTGCATTAGCCTTGCATCAAAGACTCCAGAAAACAAATGACCCACCACAGATACTGAAAGTGAAAGCGCTTAATTCTGACAAACCCCGAATGCAGTGGAAATTCTTCCAAGTGTAAATAGGTACTTGATAAATTGATAAATTCTTAATCGCACAACTGTTGATTTATTCAGAGAAGCACCTTTTGCTGACACAGAGGTCTGCATTTTTAACCGTAATTTGTCGAATTTCGTGAAGATAAAGTCTATAGCACCATTCTTCGAATCATTATCAAAGTGTAAACAGTTGCAATCCAGTAAGTCTCCTAAAATATATTTGAAATGGGGCGATACGTCCCGAACGCAAATCACCAAGATCGAATCAATTCATCTTTCCAAGTTCCCATCAGAATTCGCCATGCCCTTCAAAGGGGTTGTAATTTAGATTATTTGCATATGCCGTTTAGTTTTGTTTAAAAATCTTTCGACAATGGCAGCGCCGGTAGAAGAGGCCAGGATTAAGTAGGTATAAAACTTACCATTTCATTAACGAGAAATTTCGTAACTCATGCGACTCGATGCAGTTGATTATCATTAAACCCGCTTCAGTTCTAACATTTCCAAACTGACAATGAGCAACATTCCGTGGCTTTGCGCATAAATGTTCAAAATAAAGCTACCTATTTCGCTAAAATGCTAAAAACTAGATGACAGTCCCAAAATGAAGATATTTAGCTCTCATAAGGAGCCAACTAAAAGTTGTATCAAGCGGTATATATAAAACCAGATCTGAAAGAAGTAACTGGATGAAAAAGATAATCTTGAAAGCACCACTACAGAAACTTGGAAGCAATTCTTCTGCATTTCCTGTCCGTTTATACCCTACTACAAAGGAGGTCGTGCGTTCGATTTCCATACTCCTCAACATAATATCCAGGCACTTTTTTGGACGCTTAAATTAACTTGCTGGGGTAATAAAGGATGCTTGAAACGTACTTGCTGACCAGACTACCTTCAATCCAGTAATAGTTGACTTAAAGAATCGCTAACTCGCATTAAGCTGAATCCAATGGCCTTTTATGGACCACAATGAGACCTATCATTATACCCTTAAATGTCGACGGATATTGGGAACAAATAAAAATGTTCAAATAACAATACGAGGACGTAGCCATGTAAGTGAAGAAACAAAGTCGTCTGTAGCAGAAGTATTTTCATATTGAACCAGCTCTAAAAGAATGCTGATGGACAGTTTGCAGGTATCTAGATTAGAACGTTAACCACAAACTTATTACTAGAAAGGTTAGATACAAACAGAAGTTATCAACCACCAAAAGACGAAAGTTGTCGAAATGCAGTACGATTTGCATAATTTCTTAGATTTTATGAATTTGGAAGAAATACTAAGACAAGAGTAAGATTTTTTTAGGAAAAAGTAACATATCTTGTAGGGTGAGCAAGGTCTTATATGAAGCCTTATGTGAAAAGACGAAAGTTGGTGAAATGCAGTACGATTTGCGTAATTTCTTAGATTTTATGAATTTGGAAGAAATACTAAGAAAAGGGTTAGATTTCTTTGGAGAGTGAGCAAATTCTTATATGAAACCAGGCTTCGAAAGAAGACCTCTGAAGGGATTGAATAAAATTTCAAGATTAGAAGGATAAGCTTTAAACTGCCATCACCAGAACGAATGTCAAGCCAACCGGCCTTAAGATTTACAAAAATCTACCACATTGTTATAATACACAGGGTTCATAATGCCCTGGTCCTAAACCAAGTCGTGAAAGCAGAACGTCGATTATTAAAAGTACAAAAGGGACAAATCAGAAAAGAACTTTGTTTGTCTATGAAGTGTGAAGCCGATATGTCCTTCCAACTTACGTAAAAGCCGAGTCATTTCGAATATTGTGGCTGGTATTTTTGGCCTGAAACTTTGTAGTAGCGCTTCGTACAATGTGTTGTTTTTGGCATCTCCTTCGTGTGCCCTTCGAAGTTATTTATAGGTAATTAAATAATTTTGTAGGTACAATGTGTTAGCCGTCTAGTAAAATATATTGCGAAGTCGGCGAATACAAATCGTGAATGTAAAAATCGTTCGGAATTAAAGAGTCTGACACGTACACGTCCGAACTATTTACGGTCGATAAATAACCGCGCCTTGATCTGTCAAAACAACAGTTGCATCAGCCAGCAACGACACGCTCTAGCATCTGTAAGCAACCGTGCGTATAAATTATATTTACATGGAACACCCATTACGGATTGATGAGCCAGTCTGCGGCCTTCCAACAGTGACAAACGATCCGTGCGGGTTAATTTAATTTAATTTTTCGAGGGTATTTGTCTCCTTAACGTCGTCATCGTCATTATCTTCGAAACCGCGCCCGCGCTAAGGTTACGACGAAGAGGACTAGAGCAGAAGCGGCAACGACAACGGCAACGCCAACGGCTTTGCCGCTACCTCTATTGTCGTGTTCATAAATTTCGTCGCCGAGATAAGGATTTAAGGTTAGTCTACGAGCTGGCTCGGGTAGCCGAAATTAGTAGCGGGTAAACGGGCGAACGCCATAAATCTGAAATAAATGGGCAGCATTACAAAAACACGAAGCTTAACACGACCCGGTGGGCGTGTATTAATGTCTTGCAGGGGCGAAGTCTGCTGACAGCTGTGACATCGAAGGATGTCATGAAATCTGCTTTAGTTCCACGCTCGTTATCGTCGCTTTTCGGAATGAATAAATATTTTTGGCGAGAACCGCTTTATTCCTTTTTAATGGAGAATTATTTTCTTCCTCTTTTTCGCTTTTTTTTTCTGCAACCTTTCCTTTTAGTAATTTAAGGTAACTATTTAGTTTTCCGTTCATCTTTCATATTTATTGGAGAATCAAATTTGCATCGTTTTCCAAAATATATTCGAGTCTTACTAATAACTATAAACTTATCGGTCCTAACCTATAAGCAAGATATGCGCTTAAGCCATAAATTTTCAAACCAATGGCCAGCTAGAGGAAAATCGATTAATGACAAGTCCGGGCTTTTGGATTTTTGTCTATCTGAGGTAATTGTCTAACTGAGGTAATGAGTTAAGCAAAGTAGCAAATATTGTGGCTTAGAACCAGTAAAAGAGGAATTATTAGTTTGGACAACTCCAAGTATACTCCTTGGTGTTCAAGTGGTGGAGCGTACTTCTCATAGTAAGATGGTCTGGGGATCGAGCCTCGGTCTCAGAGGAGCATCGCGGCTTAAAATTCTAGAATAGAATCTGTTACCTCCAATAGTAAGGAAGGGCCAGGGACGAGCCAGGAAAGGCACATTATACCGTTGCATACCGAACCGTACACCGAAGAAGACTGGCTCACATCTCCGCTAGGTCTTCAAAGCTTAATTCATCATCATCCTTATTACTTAAGCAGGAACTCTTCTACCTTTCGGTGTTAAGTTGCATGTTTAGAGTTGAGTTTTCAACATTTCTCTCCACCTTATTCTGTCCTTTACTTACATCTTTCCATTTTGCTGCTATTTTTTGGCCGCTGACCTCACTTCTTCTATTCACAAAAAAGTTGATTGTGGAAGCCATTACTTCTTCTATCCATGTATTTCTTGGTTCTCTCTTCTTTTTCCAATTTCTCTGGCCTCGCATATCTGTCTTACTGGTCTCAATAGGGTCTATTTCCAGCTTTTCTCTGAATACTTGATTTCTTATTCTATCTCTCCTTATTTTTCCAGAGAATAGAGAGTAGAAACTCTACTCAAAAATCTGATTTCAATCCTCCTTAATCTACTTAATCTGTCTTCGTATTAGAGCCCATATGTTAGTGTCGATTTTCGTTTATAAATCTTTTAGTTCTGTATCTAACATGAAAATTATTAAATATGGTGTACACCTTTGTTAGGTTCTTCTAGATGCAAGTGGGTCAGGTTCATGAAGAATTATGATAATCATGTTAGGTATAAGTTAGATTTTGGCGTATCAAAAGTAATAATCTGTTCTTCAAGTTACCATTGCTAAATATCTGTATATATAAAAATAGATCGTGGTTTGTTCGGATGCTTAAAACTTGAAACCGACTGGACCAAATTGGATACTTCCTTCTGCGGGTTTGTTCGTAATTGATACGGGAAGGTTTAGGAAAACCGAAGAAAAATCGAACATAATTTTGGCCAAAACGAAGTTTTCCGGGCATGTATACTTCAAAACTGCACACAGTGTGTTGAGAAGACGATTTCAGTTATGGTGAAGAATATAAATGGGGAACATGAAGAAAATCTGTATTTTTATTGATGTTCTTTTTTTGGATGTGGTACATAATAAGAAGTTTGCTATCTAATGAAGTAAAGAAAGAAGTTCCCTCGAACATCAGTCGACAAATCTTAGCTTTTAGATCGTTTCATCAACCGAATTATTTCTATTCTTTCGGATACAAATAGAAATCGTCGTTAAAAAGATTCTTCGGCCTCTTAGGATTCCCATCGCTTTCAGGGATATATCATTACTTACGTGTGTTTTGATTTCTATTCAAACTTCGCCGTCCTTTTCTACTACTACAAACCCAGAATGAGCAACACCTTGTATAACATGACATTCCAACTTGTTTAGAAAAATACGATGCAATACACGGTCGAATGCTTTGCCAAAGTCAATGAGAAGGTCCAAAGGAATTAATCCCTTACCCAGTGCTGAGACTATTCCATTTACAAAGGGTTCCAACGCAGTGTGGACACTTGTACTTTTCACAAAACCGTGGTGAATGTTGTAGTTAGTTAAATAATTTGCTAATTTTTCGTTCGCAATAGTCTCAAATAGCTTTGAAAATCTAGATAATAATGAAATCAGTCCATAATTCTCCAAAACTTCTTTTGGGCCTTTCTTGTGCAATGGAACAACTTACGCTTGTTTCAGTAAGCTGGGAAAAATACCTATCTCAAACGATAGGTTTAATATAAAAGTTGGAGGTGTAGACACGTATTCTTTAACCGAATCTAATAAAAGAAGTTAAGTATATATTATCAAATCGCGATGAGTGTGATTTTCTAAGATTGACAATGTTTGTTGTTTGTCATTTGTTGATCAATTCCAAAAAATACCAAAATAAGGATAGTGCTCACTGATTCGTGACATTATTCTGATACTCGGCTTCTTCGGGTATAATAAGAAAACACGACGAACTGTTTCGTTGGCTCGAAGACCTAATGCCGGCCCTGTCCTCTTCGCAACAAAACTGTGCGATCAAAAAGAGAATACCACAACGTTAAATTTAAGAACCAATTAAGTATCCCAACTTATCGACTGTTCCCCGAACACGAGCAGTACACCTTTAATTAGTCGTAACAGTCGCAGAACTTGACGTTTATGAAGCAGACCCCAGCCAAACCGGCTGCGTTAATTAATGGCGTGTAAATTAACAGTACCGCGCCCCACCGCCGTCCCCGATTTCGTGAAAAGATTTCTCCGAGGATATGTAAATTAAAGCGAGCGACGAGAAGAGGCGAAATGAAGCGGCGGTGTCGCGGGCCAGAAGACCTCTTCGATCAAAGTCCCGACGTGCGTCCAGAAGAAAGAGCGCGCCCGTCGTCCGTTATTAGGAGTGACGGCGAATTCATTTGGAGCGACTTCGAATTAATAACTACGACGTGAAATTCGTGAGATACGTCCCGAGACGTTCGTTCCATCTTTCGGTTAAATAATATATTGGAGGCGATCCACGGACGACTCGACCATTTGTTTTCATTTGCCAAACGCTCGCGAACCGTATATCATCTCGAAACTTCGTAGGATCTTCGTGCTACCGAAGCAGCGTGAGGAAGTATTAGGTAGATGGTAAATGGAGAAAGGAAAATCGAATTAGGTATGGTTCACGGTGTAATTTTTCCACGTTTTCTGTTTTTCTTATGGAAGTTTATAAGCATATAAAATTGCATGAAGAACTAAAAATTATAAAGGTGTTCTATGGATACAATTTGTCTGCTAAAAATTCGCGCAGACTTGTGACAAAACTGAGAAATTCTTGGAAACAATGGACTGTACGTTGATCTCCTAGTAAATGGTAAGCGAGCAATTTAGCTAGTAAATGAACCGACCACCATAGTTTTCTTTGAGGTGTGGTGGTACAACAATGGATAAAACACATCCAGAAAATGGAAGAAGGAAAAACTTACAAGGGGGATCACTCAGGAAGTTGAGGAACTAATCTCATTCTGCATATTGCACTCACAAGGAAACACCGGTAACTCAGAAATTTTGATTTCGATGAAACTGTACAGACTGAAAGAGTACTTTACTATAAAAACAACGCAATTTTTTTAGCGGCCGAATTCCCCAATATTGGGCCCCTACAAAAATTTGCACGGTTTTTGAATTTTTGTAGATATCTCGGAAACTATCACAGATATCTCTATTTTTTTAGAACAAATTTTAAGTATATTACATAGTCTCAAGAGCGACCGAGCGCCCCCTATCTCCCTTTTCTTTATAGTTTTTTTATTTATCACAAATAAAGTCGGTCTTAGGTAGAAAATGGTGCGTAGCAACAAATTTATTATTTAATTATAAAGTTTCAGTTGTCATTGATTGATGTACATAGATAAGTGTCGTTCTAAATATAAAATACTTTGAATTAGTAATTATTTCGATAACGTTTGAAAGAAATGTGAAATATATGCAGATCGATATGGACTTAAGTAATTTATACTTAATGTAGATAGATATCAATAAACAAAGAATACACGCATTGTGTCACGTATACCGGTGTAGGAATGCTTATGTAAGGTAGCTGGTTCGAATGATATATCAGTAGCATTTTTTCGCACAGTATAAATTTATAGTTTGGCACAATGGCAGCGATTAATATAGCTAATGTGTTAAACATGTTACTAGCAACGACGTTTCAAGTAGCTAACAGCGCAATAATTCCTTTGACGTCTCAAGAACTTGAGTTGCATGATGCGTTGAAGGATATGATTGTAAGTGTTCAACAAGTAAACATGCTCTCTTTGGAATATATATCAGGATTGGAGTTTGAACGATTACAATAACCACATGAAGCGCAATTTGTGGAAGATGTAGCAGAAGATGAAGAATTAAGAGGCAATTATAAAAATATTGCCTGTGTTCCCAATGCAGGAGGCAGTGCTATTGACCTGGATTACAAAATTAGAGTTGTAGAATACTGGAAAAGTGGTAGAACCAAACGACGCGCGACGTTCTGTCAAAAATGGGAAAAAAATTCAAAAAAGTGAAATCACCACCTTGCTTTTATAGTTAATTTACTTATTTTGTTGCTCATTTGTAGTATCCAACCTGCGTAATGCGGCAAGAACAAGAAGTAAAACTCAGCGATGGTAGATTTTCAGCAACGCCACTGCCATAAGAATCTCGCCAAATATGCAGACTTTCCAAGAACGATATTGTAAGAAACGTCCCCAAATATGGACATTTATGAGGTATTCAACTGTAGGTATGGCAAATAGTTCACCATGTACAAATCAAGAACGTCTTCAGGCAAATATTGGAATGAAGGACGATTGGTCTAATAAAACAATATTGTTCCAAACTTTATTTCGAGTGAGGCTGTATCCATGTATTATGGTCAGGCTGTGGTAGCAACGAATTTGAAGAAAAAGTAAGTTTTTGAAGAAATTTGGAATGAATGCCTTCATCGTGACCTCCTAATTATACGATTTAACTTCGCTTATGTAAGCCACGCATACATGTTCACGTAGAGGGAAGAAGAGGATTCAGAAAGCAGTGATAATGTGGGAAGAATCCCTTCCCGAGGAGTTATGGTCTTTGCTGAAGATCTGATGATTTGTGGCTCTAGGAGGAGATGTACCCTAACACTGGTAAGTATGGAGGTCGAACGTAGCCTTCCAGTACAAAAGCTACGGTGTCTAGCTAAAGTAAGGGAGAAAACCCTAGAAAACCGTTACGTTGTAAGAAGTGACTTTCCCCGAAAAATCATAGGCTTTGTTAATAGTCCAGGAATTTAGACATTAAGGGAAGATGCCTTCTGGTATTGTTGAGCATGGAAATCGAACATAAATCTGAAGCGTATATCTAAGCTCAGGAGAATTAAAGCTAAGAAGCCTAGCCAGGGAAGGAACAAGATGAAGAGAACTGCCTTTAGGCTTAAGATTTCGCTGCTGACGATATGTTGGGATTACTTTAGAAAATATCTTTGATGGGTTGAATAAATAGAGGTGCGAATATTGCCGAACGACGTATTCCAAACTACAATTAGCAATCCTAAGATGGAATTGACCATTTCACCTGATTGATGATCAGGAATTTTAATGGGTTTATCCAAAACCGAAGGATTCACGCGTATTTTTAATGAACGAAAGAGAATAATACAAAAATAACTATTTCAGGGCGTTTCATTTCTAATACCATTGCGCTTCAATCCAATCCAATTTCATAATTTCAAGTACTGGTAGTAGTTAAACAATCCCTCTAGGATATATGAGTTTCGCAAGTTATACTTAAACTACTATGCAGTAAATATACGTCAAATTCCCCAAGCCTGAAACATGATCTTATCGCCATCTTCGCAGCTGCAGAAATAGAAAGTTCGGACAGCATTTGTTAAATTTAGATTACAATGCGCCGTTTCCATCATTCATCATTGTAACCGTATTATTACGACAACAGTCGTATACCATTATAGAAATAACCGCATTGTATACCGGTCGAACGATCG
This sequence comes from Chrysina gloriosa, assembly GCA_038088585.1. Taxonomy (NCBI): domain Eukaryota; kingdom Metazoa; phylum Arthropoda; class Insecta; order Coleoptera; family Scarabaeidae; genus Chrysina; species Chrysina gloriosa. Next base: position 17,511,702 of record CM076093.1, on the reverse strand, counting down.
GTCCCTATAAAATTATCTACTAATCGCGACTATCACGAACTTCTCCTCATCTAACAATAGTCATAAGACATAATATGTGTTTCTCGACCATTATTACAGTTATTAAACGTCCGTGTCAAGGTAACAAGGAGATATCCAAACGAAGAAGGCGAAAACGACTACGACGACGAAACGTTGTTGTAGTACATTTGGGGCGAACAGGTGTGAAATACAAAATTAAAATAATAGACTGCACGGTCAAATACACAAATTATATTGTCTGTAACTGCTAATAAAGTGGACAGAGTGCCGTAATTTGGAGTCCGGCCAGACTAAATACGCGTTCCACTTCGAACGTAAACACTTTTTTTTTTTTCGTAAAAGCGACCAAGTCGTGCGTGTATTCGTCGGAATGGGACGGGACGTGACGTAGCGGAAACGAGCTTGATGGCGGTTTATATTGAAACTGGCAATCGCTCGAGATAAAAAGAAGTTAATTGAAAGCATAAATATTGAATACTTTATTGGACATTGAAATAGCGATGCTAGGACGCTTCGTGGGCGGCACGGAAACTTAATTGTACCCGATCGAGCTTTCGTAATAAGCGCGCACGAATTTGCTTTCCTAATAATACAGTATGGATGATGTGTACACTATGATAAATGATGTTCTAAATTATTCTTCCGTTTCGTTAACAGAAATAAACGAGGATATTAATCAACATTCTAAGATATATTGAGGCAATGTTTTGCTTTGATTGTTGACAAATCCTAACCTGAATTTCTGAAGCTTGATTGGACACGGTTTGCACGAGGGATAAGCTGAAATTATTGAGAATAAGAAACATGGTTAACATTTTCTAGGGTTTCATTTTAAGTAGGCTCATAGTAATTCTCTTCAGCAATGATACACTTGACCATTCTTTCTTTCCACTGTTTAAAAACTCCCAACCAATCTTCTTTCGGGATACCTTCAAAATAAGCGTGAACTGCGGCAAATTTTGTTTAAGCCCAGAAAATGGCCAAAAGTGACACATTGCTAACCAGGTGAGTGCGGCGGTTGTTCTATTACTTTTATATTTTTTTCATTCAAAAACTGGAGAGTTGAAACTTCCGTATGGGACAATGCATTGTCATGGTGGAGCATAATTCCTTCGTCTGGATCTCTATTGAACACACCCGGCAAAGATGTACCACCACTTAGCTGTAGCCCTCTTTTGTCCTTCCAGCTTAATTGCATTTACTAACCCATAGTTCTGAAGAATACCGCATACATAACCTTTTTCATAGCTCGTTGCTTGTTAGTCATTGTAGGAGTTTCCCCATCTTTGTGAATCCATACACGACTCTCTTGGCGGGTGGGAAAGTCGAAAAAGGGAATATAAGATTCGTCACCTGTCACTATTTTGGAAAAGAATTGGTGCCCACCATTATTTAATAAATTTAAAATCTCATAGCAAATTCTCACACGCTCTGACTTTTGGTAGTCAGAATGGTGATGTGGCACAAAACGACTTACCACTTTTTTAAATGCAGGAGGAGGATCCAATCTTGAGTTGATACCCAATTACCCCATACGTGGCTTTATTGTCTTCTTCAATTATTTTTTGACAGCAATAAAGTGTTTGTCGTTAACAGCCGTAGGAAGACGCCCTGCTCCTTTTTGATGCTGAACAGAATTCCTTCCGCGTTCAAATTCCTTATACCATTGGTAAATTGTAGACAAGGAAGAGGTGGTTGTTCACTAAAAACTGAATCTAAACTCTCTTTGCAGTCATAAGGGCTTAAACAGATTTTAAAGTCGTAGTAAATTATGATTCGATAGTGCTCTCTGATTAATTCCATTTTATATTACTTTTAAAAAATAAGTAGCTGAACATAACGAACGTAACTTCAATAACTAAACGTCAAATGACAGATAAAAAGTTGCTCTAAATAAGCAATGTGTGATTGTTTCTACTAGATTTCCTTATTATCAATAAGTTCAGCTTATATCTCATATTTATATTTAAATTGTCTCGGGTTTAATATAATTAGGTAATCATCAGGCATTTTACCGTACAATGCAGGATTAGAATGAAGCTAAACTTTCTGAGCTTCACTTTCATACCTTTCGCCAATGTTTTCAATCTTTGAACAACATCCTCGCCTTTCCACCTCTCAAAGTTTCAAACAAAGTCGCCGGTACAGTTGATTATTTTCAAATTAGCTAAATGTAGGCACACATCTTGTCGACCATTACGTTGTTGCGACATATATCTATCTAATGCGCGTCCTTTCAATGATTCCGTGCTGACCGGTGGGAAGAGCCGATCTCCATTCTTCTTATCACTGATGACTGAACGTTGGGAGACCAAATCCCTAAAAAGAAATGACCACCGGGTAGTAAAATCGCTCCACGCGGCATCCGGTGTCGTTCCTGGTGCCGAAAACAAGGCGGAGGCTGATTAATTTCAGAAGGTTTTTGAAGATCATCAAGATTTCGACCTGGAGGAAGACTCGAGATATGGGTCGATGAAACCATCGTTTTGCTCGTCTTATCGCTCTGGTGATCCATTAGCGCCATCGCCGGCGGATGGAGAGACAGTACATATGCTTCCTAAAGAATAATAAAGGCCCAACCGAGAATGGTATCACCAATATTACCCTGAAGAATTTGTCCAAGTCGCTCTTGGCAAAGTTTCTTATGGTAATGTACACCATATGCGGTGTTCCCATTTATATTGAAGCAGGCGATAAATGCGACGATCGCCCAGCAAAGGAGAGACAAATTCTTGCCACACAACCAGATACGTCAAAAATAGCACAATTCGTCATTCTTGGGTACTTGAGGGATGACCTGCCGGATCGCAGGGTTCTTCAGGATGAGCAGTTCTGTTTCCACGTTTCCTTGTACTAGGGACACAGTCCGTTCGAGATGCTCCGAAGAAGCAGGATACAGGTGGGGCGGTATTCCTTGTCTTGGCCAATGCATCTGACTCAATCTGATGGAATGCAGTCAAATTCGTCCGCTTGGGAATAAATAGCAACGTCGTCTGGATTATCTCAGTCCTATCTCACGGAACGGTCACCTTTGTAAAACTTGAGAGCCAGACCACCGACCATTCGACTGATGGTGACTGGTGTTCTACAGGGTTCCATCTTTGTCGCGAAGTACCTCTTCAGCTGTTTTTCCGAAGCGGACCATGCCGGCTATCTACGCGGATTATGCGGCTGTTTCCGCATCCGAGAGAAGTAACGATATGGTTTACCGAAGACTATAGGTCATACTCGACGAGCTGTAGGCCTGCTTTAGCAAATAGATGCTTAAACTAACCGAAGATAAATGCATGCCAGTAAGGTTTACCGGAAGAATAGCTTCATGACGACAATCTGTTCGCCGGTGGGACACGCCTCCATTGGAGTTCATTCACCAAGCATTTGGGGTTATCCTTCGAAAAACACGTATTATGGATAACGGAAATACATAAACACCAGTCAATTACTACCACTGCTACTGTGTACGAAATCTCAACTGGACCTGAAGGTTTAAGATATTAATTTTCAAGCTACGCCTCAAGCCCATAATTCCTTGTCAAGTTCTATACTGGCTCACTGGTACTAGGCGCCACCTGGATCATCTAAGGATGATACAGAACTAAATGATGAGGACGACCACCGCTGTCCCGTGATATGTCAAAAATACTCGATTGGTAACCGACTTGGACATCCTATTTATCCCAGCTTATACGCGATAACGCGAACTCGGTGCTAGAGAAAAGTTCTCCCAACCGGTGGTAAGCTACTTCGTGCCGCTGAGCTCGGATAAACTCCTTCCTCGCACTATCGTGAGCGGGGTACAAGAAGTACTACAGGACAACTCCGGTGCTGATCCGTGGAATATAGAAAAGTCAAATGAACTTTTTCTTCGCATTGTCTCCTGGTGCCTTATTAGAGCGTCGGAGTCGAATTATTTACTATTCTTTGTTTGCTGTTTGTCCATTTACTCCATCGCCTCTGATCCTGTCCGAGTTCCTCCATTTCTCTTATCGTTCTCCGTCTCTTTTCTCCTATTTCCTGTATTTGTTGGCTCCATGTTTTCCTGGGTCCCCCTTTCTTCTCTTGTTGGATCATTTTGCTTCGTATATGTTCTTTACTAATCTGTCCTTACTCATCCTACATACATGTCCAAACCATCTTATCTGTTTCCTCTCAATTATTTCTATTATGGATTCCTGCTTTAAGTCACTTCTTATTTCTCCATTTCGAATTTTGTCGAATTTGGTTCTTTCACTTATTTTAGGGAGGTACTTCGTTTCCGATACTTCAAAATCCTTGGGTGGAGGGGATGTTCCGTGGGTCAAGTCACAAATTAGTGACGATGGGATTTAAGGAAAGAATTTCGGTCTCTGACAGGAGGACAGAGATTTGAAAGAGACTTGGCTTTTGGTAGGACCACATGTTTAATTGAGATATTATAGGCTGAAGTAGATCATTATATAATTGTATAATTGGTCTCGAATTCTTAAAACTATGCCTTTGGGGAGAAGCATTACCCACATTTTCGCGACTTTTTCTGGAGCTTGTTCCTGTCTCTCGCTAAGCTTCTCAGATTTTATTGTTAAGGACTTAGACACACATTTGAAGTCCACATCTACCTCGATGCTGCCGATTATTACGGTGTATCTTTCTTTGAAACTACAAATTCTCAAATCTTGAACAAACTTTGAGTTTTCAGGCAGACAATTTTTTGGAACTTGTTCTCCTCTCTGGCCAAAAATTCGTTCTCCTCTATCCTTGAAGTCCTAGACGTACGTTCTAGGTCTACGCATGCTTAGCAGCGTAAGGTTCTTTATAGATCATCTATATTTATAGCGCCGAATTTATCTCATTTAATTTCAGGTCGTACACCCCACATCTTTAATATTGACTTTGTATTATTCTGTGAATAACTTCCTAATCTATCGGAGAAGGTTTTTCAGTAATTATTAACTACTCCCATATTATGAAGATATGCTATTGGTTTTTAACTCACTTTGTATACTTGCTAACCTCACTATCCAAATTAAATTAAAAACGCACGTACATCACGTTTCCAATTTAATCTAAGAAACGTTCACCAAACATCCAAATTAACTGCCCATTACATGATTTTAACTTAACGCATTACGGTCAAAATAAACACTCGAAAGGCGCGTACGATTAAAAAAAAGGAGAACTGTATCTACTCCTGAAAGTTTCTCCAAAATCGTGACCACGACGAACTCCTTCCACTAATTATAACATGAGATTTTCGCACACGCCGTAACCATTCGCCTAACGAGATCTAATTTGGAGTAAGATGATTCCTAGATAGAAAGTTTCTTCTGGCAGGTGCCTATTAACGATTCGTCAAGACGTTCGTTATAAGGGGCCAAACTACCGTTGAATAGAAACGGTACAAAGTAATTTAGTGAGAAAACACATTTATCCATTACACGGTTGGTATGGGGTCTTCTTTAATTGCACAAACATCAATTATATCCCGATAAATAATCTCGCGTATCCGTACAACCCAGCCATTTCGGCTTGCGTACTGTTCTCTTCGACGCATCTTCGACATCTTCAACTTTTATGTAATCCACGAGGCCGTGTCAAATGCTAAAATGAATTTACAAAAACCTATGGAGAGAGGCCGGGATGTATCATGTGGTGGGTTACGTAAGTTCTGATTTATGATTGTCTGGAAGCTGTAATTATTGACGAAACGAAGACTGTAATTACAATTAATTTTATCATTTAACTGACACTAACAGCAGTATGAAGGCATGGCGAGGATCATTTCGAGGTCGTGCGTGATGTCGTAATGATTTAGGTGAAAACATAAATATGAGAATGATGATGATTTCGTGTTGAGTTATTCGACAATCTCTTTAATCGTCCAGAGCTTACTCCTTCAATCTTTTTTAATTCCACCATTATCAATGAAATATAGTCAAGATAACTGCAGTAATCAAGGAGTGGAAACGTCTTCGAGTAAACACCACCAACGAAAGTCGAATTAATTCGAGAAACGCGAACGCGTTAAACGTTTCATTCGAAGAGAAAGAGCATCCGGAAGAATATTACAGTCCATGATATCTAAATCGTCTTCTTTCTATTTCAACGGAAAATTATGCGGATAATATCTAATATTCGGCCGTAAAGACGCAGCTGGAAATTTACGATTATTTCTGACATTCCGGACGTGTCGAAATACTCGAGTCAAACGCGCGGTATCTACGCTCGGTCGGTGCAAGTCGGTCGGTTTTATACGGACGTATTTTTACGGCACTTCGGTCGTTTGCATCTGATGAAACCGGCAAATTACGAAAATTACGTTATAGAAACGAGCTGCCTCCAAATAAAGTTTAACTCGGTAATAAAATGGAAGATATGGATAACGGAACGAACTACTAAACAAGCGTATTTTAAGGTGGGAGTTAATGGAAGGTGAAATGCTTTAAAATCCGTGGACGGCGTGCATATTCGTTTATCTTTATCGTAGCTGAATTATTTCAGTTCCACTTAAAATTTCAGTACGCATATGTATACATTTAAGGTAGATATACACGTTGGAGATATGCACAATGGTTTAAATTTGTATATTTTGTGGGGAAGGGAAGGTGCATTGAAGGCTAGCTTAAGTATCTTCAAGTAGCACAGTTCAAAGTGTAAATAAAACGACTGAACTGGTTATTTAACTACACCGAGTAGAAACTGGTCATACCCTGCATTTATTTGTAATTCTGAAGAATTTTATACAACGGAAAAGGGGGAAGGTTTCTATGAAACTGTTTTGCACATATTCAGATGCATTCCTGAGGCCCCAAAAAATCTCTCTAAGTGCTCAATTGGCAATTAAACTTCAAAAACCATTTCCCAAAGTTAGAACAATGTAAAGGAGGCGACTGACTATAATTGGGCATTATAATGTAATGCCTTCAACTACCACTACGTGAGATTCATTGCTCGCTCCGAATGCTTGCTTCAACAGCACTCCATTTTTCGGTCAGTCGATTCAAAGATTTTGGAGTTAGCAGCTTGTGCTGCATTCATTGAGATACAATTACATAATGCTAAATAAAATGAAAATAAAAGCGGTAGTAGTAGAAAAATTTGTTTAGAGAAAGAAATGTTAATGGTGGAGGAACATTGATAAATATCATCAAAAATCGGGAAATCAGTAGCCAATATAGAAATTTCGTTAATTTCTTAATTACTCCACAAATTGCGAAAGAAGAGACTGGCTTTGCAAAAGCTACTTATATTAGTAATGGAAAGGTTGGCTCTTATGTTGCGTTGTTACGCTGCTGGCGATTCTTTTAGCTTACAATTCTTCTTTAACATATCAAGACAACAAATAGGATTTATAGCTGAAACAATATATAAAAGTAGGTCAATCCCCCAGGCGATTTACTCCAACTTTGAACTTGTCAGGTGACCATGCGGACACAAGTTTGACCAGAGTCGTAGGAGTTGGGACTGAGGCAGTCCTAATTGCTACGCAAAGCAAGTCCGCCAGGATATAGCTCAAGACTATTCACATCAAAGACTAATCTTTTAACATCTAGCGATTTAAATAGTAATAATAAGAGTAAAATATTTCAATCTCCTGTAAGGATGGCTCCCAACGATCTCAAGGAAAGAAGGAAGCAGGTAGAGTTCTTCCTTACTATGCCTGGTGCACCCACCCCATAACGGATGTTGATGACTCTTGCCGTGTTAGCTTATCAGCTACTTTGTTGCCGTTCCGTGCTAACCACTGTTTTTTAAGCTTAAGCCTTCTTGATCAAATTAGTTTCGAAAAGATGTGGAAAATTATTGACTGGTTTATGGTTTCTATAGTGTCTTATTTATGCATTCATCAAATACTGTGAATTTGGGCCTGGAATATTTTCCCTATAGTATGGCATCCTCAGCCAGAACTGGTGCTTGGTGTGCTATAAAGATATCATTAGTTCGTAAATACTCGGCTATAAATGCAATTGCAGCTGATTAACAACCATATATAAATTAATGCTAGCCACATCGAGCATACGTCGCTGGTCTCCTTCCTTCAAATGACCTTTATCCCATTAGTTATTGCTATTTGATCATTAAAGCGGCTATAAGTTGATGAAAGACCATATGGACTTCTAGTTGTGAATGTTGCTTGCTTCTCATTATTGATTCGTTAGATTTCCAATTCTATGTATGTATCTAGTACGCTGCTTCATACTTTATTTTACTTTCTGGTTATAAATAATATTTGAGAATACGATACTCATCTCTTTAACTATATCTGAGTCTGTGTCTCTACTTCAGATAGTCTATTTGCTTGTGGCTCAATCTACAGTTTCAGGATTCCGGAAGAAGTTGGGAGTATATACAACAAAGTACACACGTCAACACACAAAGGGGGTCTCTACCTTTGGCTCCTGCTGTTGGCTCTTCTACTTCCTTCGTTTTAATATATCCAAGACTATTTTATCCATCCATCGGATTTATGGGAACATACATATTTTGTGTTCCTCCATTACTTATTGTTTCGGCGTACATCGAAATCCGCTTATTTTGTCCCCATTAAAGACTTCTTTTAAATTTTAAAGAGGAGGATATTGGTGCAATTTCAAAGTGCAAATCAATTTTAGAAAATAATTCACTGCACCACGAACTTTGCTTCATTATATCCAATTATGATGTTGATGTTGTAAAAATATTGTTATTCTTGAGACAGAATCACTCCCGTTACGTCTCATTTGATTGATGGATTTTAAGAAAAACTTCAGAAAGTTCCTGGAAAAATTGGACAATTAATAAATAAAAAATTTAATAGTATTTTAAAAAGGAAATAGTGATTTAAATTTATTGCAACAAGCAAACCAAATTCTCCGTGGCAATTTTGATGATGAAACCGCCTTAAATCCGGAAGTTGTTAATGTTTTAAAATATGCATCAATCACACCAGGTGCCGTGAAGCGAAATTTTTCAACGTAGAACTCCTTACTAACGATCAGGAGACATAATTTAACTATTGAAAATATTGAAAAACATTTGATTGTGAATTGTTCTTACAGTAAGGAATGTAACATTTACTGTAGAAATGTAAAACATAGGTATCTGTTGAATAAAGCCTGTTTACAGTTTCTTAGTGTTTGTTTCTTTTCCTTGTTATTTCAAAATATACATATTCGACATTCTGAAGATATTTTTTAAACATTTTACATACTCCATCCAACATTTTAGGAATATTTTGGGCATATTGTGCTCATATTCAAGACATGTGTATCTATATATTTCAGTCAAATCTCGAGCATATAATCCCGTCCCTAATTATGAACCACCGCGCAGTTGTAGTAACCGTCGTTGTAATAAATAGATGAAGTCAATCGGGGCATTATTATTTTCATCACCTCGCATTAGATTTTTACTCAGAGTATCCTTACCAGGTTTCTAATAACTTTAGTTGTGATTTCTAACTGGTCTCCTCTACTTATTCATGTCGTAACTTTCACTCTTCTCTAAAAATTTATATTAACTACTTAGTTTTCAATAGTTCGTCTCCAAATTCTTTCTATGTTTCGGCCTCCAGCCCTGTAGATGCTCCTTTCTTCTCTTTGATCTCCTTTTTGACTACCTTATTCCATTTTCTTTGTGTAATCTCTGTATACTTCCCTGTTTCACAGATGCTTGCCCTGGAAGTCCCCTGTCTCTTCTCCAGGGTCATTCCCTGTTCCCTGTTTCCACTTAAAATCGATTTGGAGCAGCAAGTGTGAATAAATATTTACAGCATTAATATCTTTTTGTAAGGAGGTGATACTATTAAATTATAAGGCAAAGCACGGCACATACAATTAAAGAAGGTGTAAATAAATAAATAAATCACATTGTATGTACAGCAATAAAAGCATGTCACATCACCATGTCTACATACTTTTTTATATCAGATTAATCGACAAATAATATGTATATGAGATTCGAACAATAGAAACTGCACGTCATCTCATCTCTTGTATCACATCATACAACTTCAATCATTAATATATTCAAAGCTTTCGCGCGAATGCTTTTTCTATTGCACCCTTCACCTCTGCGTCATCCCGGTTCTTTCAACAATCGTAATCGCGTATCTTTGACATCGCCATTGTGTCCTCGCCTTGTACACAATAAATCAAACAGCGCTATTATAATGTATACGGCAAATATTAACGAGTACGCACAATAAAAATAATGATTAGTTGCTTCGGCTTGTCAGTGCGTATGTGTCGACACAATGTGAACGGTTCCACATGTCGAGTCGAAAAATAGTAGCCTTATAAATGGTACTGTGGATACGTGTACGTATGTATACACACAAAAAGGGACCACTGGTTGTCTCCGATGTTGGGAGAGACGACCTCCATGCCGGAGGACCTTTTCGGGAAAGAACGGAAAGTGCGTCTGACGGATATTAATGAGTTCGATTGTGTTGTAACGTGTATCCGACAGTTATTAACTTATTACCGGCTATAAATCACGAGTTGAAGTGTACTAATTATACGATTGTTGTAGTTCTGCACGGTCCCGTTTCGTTACCCTCTACAGTCGACTGTTAAGGTTTACATCTGTTGAAGGTGACCTTGTGGGAATCAATGGAGTAGAAGCATATTAATTTTAGTTTCACAATCTTTACATGGGGCCTATTATAGTTTGGTTTGGTTTAGAAATATGTTGTTCTCGATGAGTTCCTTTTGTGACTGTTCGTTGCATTGGAAAGTTTACCAACCAATATTTTGATTTTAAGTTACTACATACCGTAACCCACACCGCTCTGATCTTTTCTTCGATGTTTTGCAGTCGCCTATTGGCAAATAGGCGACTACATCAACTGTTTATTTCAATTTATTATTTTCGTGTTTCCAAATATTATATATGTAGTTTCATTCTTAATCTCGGCATGTAATCGGAAGCTTTGCGAAGACACAAAAACAATGAAGACCGTCGTAAACTTCCAAAGGAATCTAATTCCTAAGATGAATAAATCCCAATCGAATACAACGACAAGAACAACGTTGTATAGAAACGTACGAAGTATAGGAGTCCATATACAACAGCAATGCTGACAACTAGTTTAGACACGGGCGCCTGTAAGAAGCAGTAAACACACATATCAGCTACTCGCTCTGCAATTCTAAGAGAAGCAAACCGAGTCTTCGCCGAAGAAAAATGTGACTTTTACGTTTTGTCCGCAGGAGCATTATGTATTTATTCAACTCGTAACGATTCTCCACTCAAACATTTTGATTTACGATGATGATGTAGTATTGAAACCATTGTTTGGTAATGTGAGCGCCGGCCAGTCTATGGGTGTGAACGGTTAGTATTGTCTTCAACGAACAATGCTAACGTCATAATTCTTGTACGCTCGACTAACGCACCACCAGGTGTACCGACTGTCGCTTCGGTCGGTACCGCCGCAGTTTTTGCATCGTTCGCTTATCGTAGATCTGTGGCGAAATGATAAAAATGTGCATCGGAATAATTCCCGCGAATAAGAGAGAGCGATAAGCACGAAGTAAGAGAGCGCTCACGTTTCGGTTTCGAGGAACTCCTTATGATTAAGAATGTACCGATATGCTAATTACCATCTGCAAGGGATCGGTTCTGGAATACCTTTTCGTGATGCTTCCAAAAGGGTGATTTTTATGGCCAACGATGCACTAATTACTGTCAGAATTGTTTCTCTGAAATACCTTTTGCAACGTTCTGGAGCAAATGATCACTCCTTCTCCTAAGGATGGAATAATGCTGATTACCATCTAGAAATAATTATTTCTGAAATAGCTTTCACGACGTGCTAACTTTAACCAGACCGTTAAACCAAACCCCTTAAAAATAAACCGAGTCGGTCGAATTTCGACGCACAAAGTTCTTGTTCGGCGAAGTCATAAGAAATATAAACGTTGACCTTGATGGATCGAGAAGGTTGTGGTAGCTGTCTAGGCGAGTTTCCGAGGGGCGAGTTGTGACTCGCGGCGATATGGTGGTCGCGTCAGCCGGGCCACGCCGTGCACAGAGGATTAATGGGTCGGGAGGGACGGTCGGGTAATAAATTCCGTCCCAAGAATTACCGCGTTGCGGTGCAACTTGCGAAATATGACAGTCTCATAAATTTAAGACTGCGAGAAAACAGAAAAGTGCCGCGGTCAACTCGACTCCGGCCGGGACGACGGATTCAAGTGATCTTTAGTTTCTTTCCTGTTTCTAACGTACGAGGGCTGAGCTTAAAATATTTGTTGTTTACTGAAGAGTTTTTAATCGCATGGTATTGGTAACTCCATATTCATTAATTACTCTTGAACACGTGCGCACGCACACGTGCACGTATTCAGTTACCCATACAACATAGTGCCAGTTACACTACACTGAAGGTTTGAGACAAACAATTATATTCAATAATTTTAATATCATATAGTTTTTTTCCAAAAGTATACTACAAAATATTGCATTAATACAAAAGCATTAACTGCATAAGTTAGTTAGTTTCAAAAAATAATAATTAGTAATCATGATTGCGATACATTCAGTAGTTTCTAATCGTGCAAGAATTGAATTCGACGTTTATCGCACGCAAATTTATTGATAACACTGTCAATAAATTTCTTCTTTGCCCCGTCCTCCTCTATTTTCCTCCTGTGCACACTAAGCAAATACAACCTCGACGAACGCTGTTCTGAAATCATGGACTTTAGCTATGTTTGGTGTGAAAACATAGCTAAAGGGGTGTGACCTTAAAGGACTGGAGCTTCCTTCAAGAGTGCATGTTATAATAGGTAATATAATAATAAATACCAATCGTTATTGCAGAACTAATAGAAGGCAAATATTCGCATTGCTCTAAAACTTCTAATAAAGTTTGGAGATTTGTCAAAAAAAGCTTGTCCATTTCTCATACCACAACCTGTCTCTATTTCTAGATATTCCAAATCGCATTTTTGCCTATTTTTTTGGTGTTGTATTGGAACTTTATTCTATCTACTTTCTGAATATTCTTGGGATAAAACTGAAATATTGGAAATGTCATTTGATTATCTGATGAAAATCTAAATGTTAAAGATAAAATTAAAAAATCTAAGTATGGGACAAAGATTGATTGTCGATGATATTCTTCAGGTGTAATTCCAGGATGATTGCCCCTATATTTCTGTGTTCAACATCGTCTACGTATTTCTATTGCTATTGTTAACTGTTTCATCCATATTTACTAAAAGTTTATAGTTTTTTAAAATATCTGTTAAATTTGTCCCAATGAAGTGTGAATATTTTAAGTAAGTCCTCAATATGTTGGTAAGCGGCGAAAATAACTGCATATTTCGGTATTATGTTTAAAGAAATAATAAACATTAGAGTATTGCATGATGTTAGCAGGCGATGCGCATCTTGATGTATTGATCATGTTCAATTCATTGATATTTCTTCTATTTAATTAAAAATTAGTTGAAAGTTACTACTGAATTGATATTTCGATGTTCATCTAGCTTCTGAAAGTAAAAGAATTGACACAGTAGCCCTCCGTTTTGGACTTTTTATTAAAAAAATACTACAAATTTAATAATTCCTATTGTTTGCCGAACTTCTGGTAGAATGTTTATTCACTCACAACTAGGTTTAACATGTGGGAAGGCCAATGTAAACTCGGCCAAATAATTAATGTCTCCCTGTTGAGGACAGATCATCAATATTACTTTCCACGACTTAGAGACCGAGCTTCGGGCTTTTGAATATATATTTTTATTCTTGTCTGAACACCAGTTACCTTCCCTGCCATACTAGCATAACTGTCAAATACTTATCTAATTTATTTATTCATGTCCAAACCGTATTCCGTAGATTTATTTAAGATAGCAGAACTAATACTTTTCCCATACATATCATACAGTTTTGCAAATCTTAAGACATACTCTCTTAATATTTATTGTCAACAAATCTAATACCAAGTTAAAGCTGCTCTATTCCAGTAGTATCTGCAGTTTCGTCAGCTAAGATTACTCACAAAGTATTGCAGTAACAGTAGTGCAGTTGTAACGCTGCCGACAGCCGAAACCGGTAATCCCCAACAAAATTCCGGGCCAGGGTTAAGGATGCAAAAATCTTACTTTCCATCACTTTTGCCATTACAATTTGTGGAATTCTTACTAGATTCTAGTGATAGTGCCCCGTTTGCCTCCCTCTGCGGACATCCATCCAAAGGTTTTTGCCCGAAATGCTATGCTCAACCATCATTCCCATTGTTAGGGTTTATATCATCATCCCTTGGACTTGAACCATTCAACAATATTAGAGCCACGTTATTGCGAATTTTGGGGCATAGTAAAAATTAGGAAAACTATTATTTCAAAGAAACTTTCTTGGCAAAAGAATCTGTCCAGTCAAGTAATCCGTAGAAAGAACCTTTACTATCTTTCTTTGGATAAATATTCAACAACATTAGAAACAGCCATGTTAGTGAAAAGGCTCGAGAGTAAAGGGATGGATGGGGAAGATGTTGTTTCAGATAAACTTCTTCTTAATTTTAATTTTTTCCCTACTTTTCGGAACCACTGAGTCGAACGCAAACATATACCGCTGTTGGTTTACCCAGTGACGTTCTCTTAATTTTGCAACATCTTGGAAGTAACACCTATTTTTAGGATTTCCAACCGCTGCGCTCCGTTGTGACCGGGACTTGATCCCCGGACCTTCTCATTGTGAGACATGTGCTCTACCACTCAGCTATTAAGCACCAACTTACCTGACGAAAAATGTGGTTACATTATCTGCCAAGAAGAAAATAACTAATACAAAAGAGGACCAGAAGTGGGATTTAATAACATTGTAAAGGAATAGACCCTTCCAGAGAGACTCTTTTAGTCAAAAGTCTTATTAAATTTCTTCTCAAGAAGCTTCAAGAGCTCTTTAGTAATGCAAATAAAATCACCACCTTTCAAACCTCGTATCGTCAATCTAGTAACGTTTCACAGTAAAGTCAGTAAGTTAAATTTCACACCAAAAGAAGAAGATATCCTTTGGATTGTGTAGCATTATAAAAGATCTTCAATATCATATGCGAAAATTTTTAGATAAAACCAAGCACTTGAAATTGCGACAAAATCGAAATCGAAACTAAATTTCTCTTTTCTATCCCCTGGAGGCAGTTTGAAGATTCAGGTGTGCAAGAATGGATTTTGAAATCACGCAAATTTTGGAAGAACTGTGAAGAATCTACTTCATTATGCATGCATTATCATGTTAACTGGATGGTGTTAGGTTCTTAGAACTTGAAATAACAATCTAGAGATTACTTTATGGGTGAGAACGGTTACTCCGTAAACCTCGGTGCAAGCTGAAGGCATCAAATGACTGTCCTGAATCGATCAAATTATCACTAAAACCAAATTTATTTGATTGCAGTGGAGTTGACATCTTCGTGCAAACCTCATTGTTACTCCGTAACACATTTACGCATGCTCAAATATGACAAATTCCATAAAACAATCTGTACTAAGGAGCATGCGCAAAAAATAATTCTAAAGATTTCATTGCGCAACGAATAATATAAGAATAGAATCAGAACGAACAGCATGTAAAAAAGTTTACAATAGATTTGTTAGCCAAAACAGTGTTTTAATCTCCCCGCACTGCAATACATTTGCACATCATAAAGCATTTTTTACCGTCGCGAAGTACAAGGAGATTCCAAGTAGCGCGACCAAACATTTATGGTCCTTCGAGCCGGATGAAGTTGTTATTCCAGATTTTCCAATCAGAAAATCACCATTGCAACTATCAGTGCGAGGAGTATTATCCAAAAAAGAAAAGCAATCATCATCGTTATTCCATCGCAACCGAGAAGACGATTACATCAAACAACGTCACAGCATACCAAGTGGTTATTTTATTACTACAACCGTAAGCATTACTTTATTTCCTTTTTATTAATCCACGTCCTCCATATTGGTATAGTTACTCGATTTATATTTAAACAAACATTTTCATTAATCAAACATGGTAGACTCAAGGGACGAGATTAAATCATTAATTAGAACGCGCGGTATCGTAAAGGGTAGTATAACTCGTATAACAAATTTTTTCCTAGCAAATGCAAGCGCAGATATAGATGAAACAGAGGGTAGAAGGCAAAAATTAGAAGAATGCTATCAGGAATTCAAAAAGATTCAATGCAGACTTGAATCATTAATGGAAGATGATTCTCAATATAATGAGGATCATGAGGATGTAAGAATTCAATTCGAAGATCAGTATTATTCATGTTTTAAGCTTATAAATAAACGTCTACGCGAATTAAGTAGGCCAATATCTTCTTCTAATATTTCAAATACAGCAACACCGGCAACGGTAACTATTAAACAGGCAAGTAATTTATTACCCAAAATTGAGATACCTCCTTTTGATGGAAATCCACTCCATTGGCATAGTTTTCACGATTCTTTTAAGAATTTAATACATGACAATGATGACATCTTACCTGTTCATAAATTTTATATATTAAAAAATGCCCTTCAAGGCTCATTATGTGCAATTACTGAAAATTTAAACGCCTCTACTGAAAATTATCAGGTGGCATGGGAATCACTACAAAAACGATGTAATAAACCACGACAAATCATTCAATTGCATTTGGATTCATTTTTTGAACTGCCCGAAATTCATAAGGATACTCCTACAAATTTAAAAACTCTTTTAGAAAAGGCGCAAATCCACGTCAACGCACTTAAGGCATTAAATCAACCTGTAGATCAATGGGATACAATTCTTGTCTACAACATTGTTAGAAAACTCGATAACAACACGCGTCGCGCATGGGAACGTACGCTTGACAACGAGGAAATGCCAACGTTTGATCAGTTAACAAAATTTCTCGTTAAACAAGCCCGTGGTGACGAATTTAAGACAGCGCAAATCGATTTTAGTAAATCAAAGTCAAATCATTACCTTGGGAGAAAGAGAGATAATAATCAATCATTTATCGGCACACAAGCTAAGAATCAATGCTTCATTTGTAATCAAACTCATCCAATTTTTACATGCAGTAAATTTTTGAATTTAAATGAAAGAGAGAGATATAATGCAGTTCGAAAGGCAGGACTTTGCATTAACTGTTTAAAAAATAATCACACAACAATTCAATGTCGTCTTAATGGCTGCAAAAAATGTAGTCAGAAGCACAACACACTTTTACACTTTAATGAATCAAAACAATCTCAAGCCTATAATTCATCAAACAGTACTAATCAAAATAAATCTATTGAATCTCAAAACAACACTAATGCTAACACAGAAGGTCAGGATAAACAGCCGCAAGTTGCTTGTCCTGCTTTCAATAATTCCGAGATTTTATTAGGCACAGCACGTATTAAAATTTTAGACAATAATAAACAAGAACTTTATTGCAGAGTACTTCTTGATGGAGGCTCACAAACCAATTTTATTACGGAAAATTTAGCCGAGAGGTTACAATTAAAGAAAACAAAAATCCAAAAACCATTTTTAGGGCTAGGATTAGGTATCACAAACTCACAATATTCGGTAAGCACTACGATAAGGTCGTGTGATAATCAGTATGCAGCGAACATTACATTGATCGCACTGTCCACTATAACTGGTCTGTTACCTGCGAAAACAATTAAACACAAGACGATAAAAATACCTGAACAATTCGCATTAGCAGATCCAGAATTCTTTAAGCCAGCTAGAATTGACGCTCTGCTTGGCAATACAATATTTTATCATTTATTGAATTCAGGTAAAATATATTTATGTAATAAATCAATAATTTTACAAGAAACACAATTAGGATGGTTAGTTACGGGTAAGGCTGAGTGTAAACAATTTAACATTTCGAAAAACATTCCTAAACAATCAGTCACATCAGATTTATGCTTCGTATCAACTCTTGACAATCAAATTTCAAAATTTTGGCAAATAGAAGAGGTGAATAAAATCAAATATTATTCTGACGAGGAGTCAGCTTGTGAGAAACACTTTGGCGATAATGTCAAACAAAATGCAAATGGTAGATACGTCGTAAAATTACCATTCAATCATAAAAAACAAGAGATCGGTAGTTCATACAAAATCGCTTCAATTCGTTTTTATTCGTTGGAGAAGCGGCTAGAATCAGCTCCACAATTAAAAGGGCAATACACGGAATTTTTAAGTGAATATTTAAAGTTAGGTCACATGAGTGATATTACTATCACAGATAATAAACAGGAAGGTTATTATTTGCCGCATCACGCTATAGTGAAGGACTCGAGTGTAACAACAAAGCTTAGAGTAGTTTTTGACGGTTCGGCTAAGACATCAACGGGAGTTTCATTGAATGACGCATTAATGCAAGGGCCTACAATTCAGGATGATTTGATATCTATAATATTACGATTTAGAAAATATCAATTTGTTATTACAGCAGATATTGAAAAATGTTTCGGCAAATTGAAGTATCTAATGAAGATATTGTATATCAAAAAATTCTTTGGCGTGAAAATCCTTCAGACAAATTAAAAACCTATGCATTAAAAACAATTACTTATGGTACAACTTCAGCTCCTTTTCTTGCCGTCCGTTGCTTGAAACAATTAAAAGAAGATCACGGACACAAATATCCATTAGCTGCAGCCGTACTTGATCGCGACTTTTATGTTGATGATTTGCTTACGGGAGCAGATAGTCTTCAAGAAGCAAGCACTTTAATCGAGCAATTAATGCATTTGCTTCAAGAAGGCAGTTTCAATTTGCGTCAATGGTTGTCAAACGACAATTCATTATTAAAGCATCTAAAAATACTTCCGATTCTAAATTTCTTTGCCTAGATAATGAACTAAAGAAGGTGCTCGGAGTTCATTGGGATCCAAAGTTAGATACAATTTGTTATAACGTAAAACAATTAAATTTCAGTAAACAAGTCACAAAAAGGACGATTCTATCTGAAATTGCTCAACTTTTTGATCCTTTAGGTCTATTAGGTCCAGTAATATTCAAGGCAAAATTGATTATGCAAGAGTTGTGGAAGGCGAACTTAAATTGGGACGAACCTGTTCCTCAATCTATATACACAGACTGGATGCGTTTTAAGAGGCAACTATGCGTATTAAACAATTTTTCCGTTAATAGGAAAGTTATTATAAAGAATGCAATTAACATACAACTGCACGGGTTCTGTGATGCGAGTGAGAAAGGTTACGGTGCCTGTATTTATATCAGGACAACTGATGAAACAAATAATCATTTAGCAAACTTATTATGTGCAAAATCACGAGTCGCACCACTCAAAACAATTTCTCTTCCCAGATTAGAATTATCTGCAGCTAAATTATTGGCAATTTTATATGATGCTGTAAGAGAAGCATTAAAAACATCATTCCAAAAAATTCAATTTTATACTGACTCTACTATCGCATTGAATTGGATTCAATCATCACCACACACACTGAAAACGTTTGAAGCCAATCGAGTTGCAGAGATACAATCACTTACTGAGAAACACAATTGGTATCATGTCTCTACTTGTGAAAACACAGCCGATTATATCTCTCGCGGCCAAATGCCATCTGATTTCATAAACAATCGAACGTGGCTACATGGCCCTACCTGGCTTTCACAGGGAGAGGCTTTCTGGAGGTGCATTAAAATTGAAACTCATAATAATCAAGATCAAAATCAAAACATTGCATTGCTTTCTACTAATAATCAAAATCAATTGAATTGTTATGATGGTACAAGTGAAATTTTAAAAAGATTTTCATCACTAACTTCACTTAACCGATTCGTAGCTTTATGCCACCGTCTAGCAACAAAGAAAGAACATAACCAAAAGGTAAGTGGTAATTTAACCGTTAGGGAATTACAACTCGCGCATTTTCAAATAATCAAATTAGTTCAAGCAGCAAATTTTTCCGACGAAATCAAGTCGTTACACACAGGTAAAGAATTAAATAAACATAGTCGACTACTTCGCCTGAATCCGTTCATTGATGAAGTGGGCATTTTGCGTGTAGGAGGTAGAATAGCAAATGCTGATGTTAGTTATTCAAATAAATATCCTATTCTATTGCCACACAAAAATCACGTTACTGATTTAATAATTCGAGAAACACATTTGAAAAACTGGCATACTGGCATACAGAATACGCTCAATATTGTACGACAAAGCTACTGGCCTATTGATGGCAAAAACCGAACACGATACATTATACACAATTGCATCTCGTGCTTTAGAAATAACCCGAGATGTGCACAGTACAAAATGGGAGCATTACCAAAAGATCGCGTTACACAGTCTCGACCTTTTGCGAATGTTGGCGTTGATTATTGCGGCCCTTTTCTATTAAAAGAGAGAAAATACAGGAATACAAACACAATTAAGGCGTATGTTATGATCTTCGTTTGTTTTTCGACCAAGGCAGTTCATTTAGAACTCGTCACAGATATGACTTCAGAGTCCTGTTTAGCTGCCATAAGACGTTTTTTTGTCGTCGCGGGAAATCAATTAACATATATTCAGACAATGCAACTAATTTTATAGGATCGAGGAATGAAATATTAAAATTAAAGTCTTTAGTATTATCATATGAACACAACAATAAGCTTGCATGCAGTCTATTAAATGAAGGAGTGAATTGGCATTTTTCGCCGCCAAGATCTCCCCATTTTGGAGGTCTGTGGGAGGCAGGAGTAAAACAATTCAAACATCATTTGTACCGTACAGTCGGAAATTCTTTATTTACATACGAGCAATTCAACACTTTTATTATTCAAATCGAGGCTATACTAAATTCCCGTCCTCTCACACCGTTATCCACAGACCCTAACGACTTCTCTGCCCTTACACCATCCCATTTTTTAATCGGAGATAGTTTGCTTACCTTACCCCAAGAGGAATTGCTAAATGTTTCGACAAACAGATTATCCGTATGGCAGCATATAGAAAAGGTTAAGCAGCATTTCTGGACCAGATGGCACAAGGAGTATTTTAATGAAGTTATGTTACGTAACAAATGGCACAAGGGCGATACTCAAGAAATTAAAATAGGAACATTAGTATTACTCAAAGAAGATAATTTGCCACCGATGCATTGGTGCATGGGTAGGATTGTAGACATTCACCCTGGAGCGGATAGTGTCGTACGCGTAGCAACAGTCAGAACAAGTCGAGGCACGTACAAACGATCTATTAACAAACTCTGTCCGTTACCTGTTGATGTAGATTAAGTTGAAAACTCTGTATTTACTTATTGTCAGCATGTGTATTTTAAATATTGTATCATATTGTATACATATCTTCTTTTTTCTCAGTACTTATGTATTACTCATGTGTGAATTTATGTATGACTTTTTGTAGTTTTTGCTTTAGGATGGCATTGTATTAGCTATTTTCTATTATTATAATTTTATTTTGTAATTGCATATATCTAATTGAACGCCACCGTTCAATGGCGGGCGGCATGTTACTCCGTAACACATTTACGCATGCTCAAATATGACAAATTCCATAAAACAATCTGTACTAAGGAGCATGCGCAAAAAATAATTCTAAAGATTTCATTGCGCAACGAATAATATAAGAATAGAATCAGAACGAACAGCATGTAAAAAAGTTTACAATAGATTTGTTAGCCAAAACAGTGTTTTAATCTCCCCGCACTGCAATACATTTGCACATCATAAAGCATTTTTACCGTCGCGAAGTACAAGGAGATTCCAAGTAGCGCGACCAAACACTCATTGTAGATTTAGGAATGCTGGACTTCTATATAGGAAAGGATTCATATCACAAAAAGTACCGTCAGGAATACTGTACCGAGGATTCAAGCTACATTTCGAAAGAACAACGACGTAGATTGGTACAACAAAACTACTTAACTTATTAAATATAGCAGATCTATAACTACCTCCCTTTCTCTCAATTCCATAATCATACCCATTCAAATGCAAAATATAAATTTCAACAACAGAGAATAGTGGGTAGTTCTTCGTTTAGCCATATTTTTCCTTGGCGCGACCGGGGAAAGCCCCCAAGACAGTTAGAGATGTGATTTATTTCGAAGCAGATAAAGCAGGACCGCGCCCCTAACCATAGCCGAGAGCTCAGCTAACAAAGACTTTCGGAACGATAACGTAAAGTCGGAGCAGAAGCGCGCTTTCTCGCCATGACAGCCGGGCGGGAACTTTATAATTCTCTTAGACGTCGTATTGGGCGGCGTTCTTAACAGGCTCGCGAAAGTTATTAGCCGATTAAAAGGTTTAAGTTATCGCTAACAGGTGGATGAAGCTTATCTGATACATGTCCGTGAAAACCCAAAATGAAATACGTCCTGTCGATGTCGAAGAGATTATACTGGCAGGGAAAATATTGATCTGATAATCTAGATTTGTAATGCGTGGAAATTGCTGCGTATCTAACGTAAAAATTGATTTTTATATTTTGTGTTTGTATACACTGGAATTACGATCAAATCCAAGATATTTATAAGACATTTGGCTAAAGAAAGGAAAACCAAGTACAAATGAGAAACCCCAGAGAATATGAAAAAGAAAGAAGTATATGCATTGAAGAATATTCTTACGGAGTACTGGAAATCGGTTTTCTGTGCGGTAACGTAAAGTTCACCAGGATTCAGCTCAAAAGTTAATATGATTTCCACTACCGCTCAAAAGTATTTGCCCAGCAGTATTTATTGGATAATTAAAGTAAATCAAACATTAGCAAAAATATATTACACATATTGTAATTAAATTTTTGGCTCATCAATATGTCCGCCCTTGTTTTTAATAACTGCTTGACGAAGTTTCGACATCCTGTTAAGCAATTTCATTAAAGTTTCTGGTGGAATTTTGTTTCATTTTGCCTGCAAAACATTCCAAAAGTGTGTAGTAGAAGTAAGGCAAACTTTCTCATGTTTCTCAGGAGGTCATCCCACAAGAACTCAATGGGATTGAAATTGAGATCAAGGGATATGGTGGCACACCATAACATTAAGCGTTGCCTCGGCCGATATTTGTCCTATTATTTTCTGCATGGCTTCAAAGAGTGCTTCGGATTATTGTTGCCTGAAATATGAATCCGTGTCGAAAAATACATGCATTGCAAATGGCACTATTCCATTTTCGAGGATATCTCGGTACCGTTCTTCCTTTATTATTTCTTAGATTCTGCAAATATTGCCGATTCTGTCTCCACGAAAACAGCCCCGTATTATAACAGAACCGCCACCATGTTTCACGATAGGCACTAAACATTGATCAAATGTTCTCCTGCTGACCTATGCACAAAGATTATTCGCCTCGGTCTAAGAGCTTCGAACTTGTCACTCCAAAAACTTTCTTCCCATCTTCAAATATCCAGTTTTTCGACTGATTAGCCCATTGGAATCGCTTCTTCCTACTGACGGCGTGTAACAAGAGTTTTCTTACAGGTACTCGGCCATGAAAGTATGCTTCCTGAAGTCTACGTTTGACGGTTGACACACTGACAGATACCTTTCCATGTTCCATATTCACTTGCGCCGCCATTTCTGACGCAGTAGGGCGTCTACTAGGTTTGCTAGAAATCACAATTTTCCTATCTTCAACGGAAGTCGTGGTTCTGGGGCTTCCACTACGTGTTTTGTTTCTAACATTTTCATCGGTCATAAGTTTCTTCGCGTCATAGTCAATTGTTTTTCTTGGCACTTTCAATTCCTTCAAAACCTGGCGATTGCGTTTGCGACTTTGATGATAACCAGTTATTATAGAGCGCATTTCAATTGAAAGTTCCTTCGTTTTCGACATATTTACGATTTACACAACAAAACTCTTAAATAAGGTCGCGTAAATTTTAAATAACGTTTTCTCCGCAAGAGCTAAAGATAAACTAAAGATTCGACGCATTCCTGACTAAAGTGCATTATCGTTTTCTGATAATAACAATAAACATATAAGAGTTTAAGTTATCTACTTTGGGAAATCCTATCCGCAACCGGTACATGATTTTTGCATTAGGTACTCATGCACCCTTATTCCCAGAAATTCCGTAAATTTAATGACCACAGCCACAAAATGTTTTTATAGACACACTTGGAGTACATATCAATTAAAAGAATATTAAAATCATTTTACAGAATAAATCTGCCTATAAATAAGTAAGATCCAAAAAAAAAAAAAATGGGTGGGCAAATACTTTTGGGCAGTAGTGTATGTTTAAGTTGAAGAACATTGTGCTCAGCTCAGCTTCCTTCTTTCTAAAAAGGGATTTGAGCACTTATGTGAATTTCGGTTAAGAAACACGTGTCAATTGTGTAACGATAAAATCAAATTCCGCATATGTATTCTTTGCCGAGATCTTTCGCCGCTGACAATTTAGCTGCCGAAATTTGGAAATATTGAAATAGTGTGATAAAGGAAGAATCTATTTCATTGAAGCTCATGTTTGCATGTCTCCAAGAGAAAATCGTGCATTGATTCTCGTCGGCTTTTCAAAATTGGTATCGATGCAAGATATGATCCATAATCTCGGATTACTAAACTAATCTTTTCTGCATATCTTATTTCCCTGAGCGAACCCGGAAGTCATGATGGTATATGTACGTATCTACATTCTAACATATATTTTTGAAGTATTCAAGCAGCGCGAAGTAAAGAAAGCTCGAAATAGATCGTGGATCTCTATACGTATCCAGTGGTGGCGAGCGCAATGGCAGCTCATCTCGTGCTGTAGGTAGGACGACGTAAACCGAACCGAAGATAGTTAAAAGTGATTTATTCCCTTGTAGATAAACTCCGCGTGGAAGCCTGACACGGTATGATAACGTCAAGCGCAGGACACAATGATACCCTCCCGTCTGAAGTTTATAATCCGCTCACAAGACATCCGGAGACTCCAGAGTTGGTGTCAGCTTCGTCGTTCGTGAGGCGCGATTAAAGAGGACCTCACTGAAAGATATCTCGGCCTTAAATCGGGCGACCGCGTCCGGTATGAAGCCATAATGTATCGGCGGAGTAAGGAATGTCCCGAGTATCCCAGTGTTCTGTCTTGTAGTCACGGACAGTTCTACACGCTCAAGAACACGATCGAACGAGATAAATCTAATGGTGAAACCTTGTTAAAACTGGCGTAAATGGCGATCCGAAGAGCTGTAGATTTAACACCGACCATCTTCCACATTCGCTCGCTCCGACCAGTACACCTATCTAACCGTGTTGACTTATTAGACTTCTACGCTTCTATCTTCGTCTCTTCTTTTATTTTTTCCCATTCTTCGAAACCGATAGAATGTTACGTCTTGGCATTAGAAGACGTTAATCGGTAATGGTCTTGAAGGCACAAGCTACCGATAGCGGAGCAAGAGTAATTTACCTGCGGGCTAATGAAACGTGGAACCTGCTGACGATAAGGTGGTTATGAAAGTTGATGTGTTGAATCTCGAGTGTCGTGATTATCGGTGATTATTGGGTTACAGACTTATCTACGGGTGTTGCGCTTTAATAAAAATATGACGGATCATTGAACATTGAGAATTTCTATCTACTTCATACTTCTCTGCCGTAAAGGTGCTAGTAACTATGTTAGATGCTTTATATGACCTGACAAAGTGGAACTACAAGAAATAAAATACAAAGTGCCGCAATAGTTCGCGTAAAATAGATTTGAATTTGAATATCTGGCGGAGTACTGGAGGTACGACAACTTCAGCAGAAGAAATATATTTAAATTTTTTTTAAGAGGTACTGGCTGTACAACGTTAGGACTTAAAGTAAAGATGGAGAAACTATTGGGGATAGCAGCCAAGGATGCTATCCCCAATAGTCATGTTAAAAGCAGCTTTGTCATGATATAAGTACTTTCTTGTACTCCAATAATTGGTAATGTTTTGTACGGAAAGTAGTTGTTTGGTAATCGACGCTAGCTAATAAGTAAATGTTCAAAGAGTTAAGAAAAGGTTAAAGGAGGTAATTTTACTGTGGTCCTAGTTTATATAGCCCTCCAAAACATAATATCACATTTCAAAGATAGGCACAATTTTTCAAAACTATACGATATCCATTCATCACAGGAGGTGACTATAATGGTAAGCACACACATTGAGTATCGAGACTGGTTACAACCGAAGGCTAAGAACTGTTAAAAGCGGTTCAAGCATATGGATGTGAAGCTATCTCAGCAGGCAAACCAACATATTTGCCAACAGGTCTAGAGAAGGTTCCAGACCGGTTAGACTCCTACATCATTAAAAACCTGTCAAGCAATTATTTGCAAATTGAAGATTGAAGTTTGGAATTAAACTCAGACCATTCGCCGATTATATTGAGTCTAAACGAACATATTATTTAAAAACCAAACAATCCCTGTCTAGTTAACAAAAAGACTGATTGGGAAAGTGTTAGGATAACACTAGAAAAAAGAATCAATCTGATAATACCACTACGAATTAAAGTTGAACTTGACTTCGAAGTACAGGAACTGGTCAATGACATTCAATATTCAGCATTGGGACAATACCCCAAAAATTAAAAGAACATTAAAGGGTAATAACTATCCTAAAGGAATCTTGGAGTGGATATCTGGAAGAGCAAGGAAGGAAGAAAGAATTGGCACCAAGCTAGAGCTTCACCAGGTAAAACTACTTTAAATAATCTCACAACACAACTAAGCAATGAAATCTAACATTTAAAAAATGACAACATCGGCGAATATCTACGTGAACTAACTAATGATTCCAGTACTGAATATTCGCCATTGAAAACTACCAAAGGATTAAAAAGACCAAAGACCTCTGATCAAAAATGAGGATAGAAGCTGGACCAGAAACAACGGACAAAAAACATCGATCTTTGCAGATCATCTGGAAAAGATATTTCAACCCAATCCAGTAAATGATACCAAGATACTCGAACAAGACAACAATGTAACACCATTTGTCATCCCGGTTGAAGTTAAAAAGAAATCGAAACTAACATTAATCTGAGAAAGATGCTGGCTTTGACCTCAGCCCTGGTCAAATCCTAAGAGAACTTTCTAGAAAAGCATTTCTCAAAGAACCAACCTAATCAATGCTTTATTCAGACTGCAATATGTACCACAACTATGTAAAGTGGCTGAAATCATCATGATACCCAAACTTGGATAGTCACCTGGTGAAACGACATCTTACCGACCAATATCATTACTGCCACTGATATCAAAATTACTTGAAAAACTTCTATTGAAGAGATTGGAACCAATCATTGAAGAAAACCATCTGATCCCAGATCATTAATTTGGTTGTTGGAACCAACATTCTACAATTGGTCGGGTCCACAGAATCACAGATTTCATTGAAAAGTCATTAGAAGAAAGGAAAGTATGTTTATGTAATATTTTGGGTGTTGCACAAGCTTCACAAACTTTGGCATGAAGGTTTGAACCATAAGCTCAAAACACTTCTTCAATATTCAAAAATCCTATATATCCGAGCGCTACTTATGAAACAAGCTAGAAGATAGCATTTTTGACCCGAGAAAAGTCCAGGCAGGTGTGCGCAGGGTAGTGGTGTTGGGAGCACTCCTTAATTTCCTGTACACTAGCGACTTGTCTACAATTAACGAAGGTGTTGTTGCTACATTTGCTGATGACACTGCAATCTTAGCGATTGGTCACAACAATATTGAAGCTGAACAGCAAAATGGATTTGGTATTGTTAATGCCGCATGGTATACTCGTAATTACAGTCTACATAAGGATTTAGAAGTGAAAACATGAACAGCGGCTCCATCCGCACGACGAACTCGTGGCTCTCAGGTTCCTGGACAACGGTGGCTTAACTAGAAGATTAAAAAGAGTAAACCATCTGAATTACTGTAGTGAAAAGACTAATAAAAGCTAGTGCCCAATAAAACAGTATCAGAATCAAAAGGATTATCGTAGGATAAGTACTTTGTAATTTTAATCTGTAGCAAATTAAGTTAAAAACAAATAGCTCATTAGTATTAATATGCTACATTGCTATATAATAAATTCACCCAATGGTTGATTTATGAAAAAATTAAAAAGGAGACATTTTTGTTTGATACGATCCTGTTCTTATTCATATCGATTGTGATGGTTAATGCTTTGCTAATCATCCTTGTAATTTCTTGTGATCGTTATTAATATGGATATGAGGGTATAAAACATTAATCATCTTGAAAGGGTCGAAATATTATACAATCGGAAATTAAAATTAATTAAATCCATTGTTCATAATTATCCGCAGCAAGTACACCAACCACAATGAATTTTTATTGTCCATTGTTGCCACCTGTAGTGCGTCGCATACCAATTAATCTTCGCCAATGAAGTGTTAACATTCCACCAAAGTATCGATCGATAAAATAATATGACCGCACCGAACACATTCAATAACTCCTCGACGGACTTCCATTCTTCTTGGTCAAAACAAAAGCGAAACGTGGTGAATAGAGAGGAAGCGACGGACGGAAAAAGTGCCGGACAAAGAGCGACGACGTCAACTTCGAAGATTACGGACGCCTGTATCGAATTATTTAAACTTACCGACATCTACCCGCGGCGATCCGCCGAAACCACCCACGCGGCATTGTTCGAATGCACCCGAGGACTCCTAAACGTTCGAAACCGCCTCCGATGTAATTATATTCACGTATGCATCGCGGTCCACCCGATGGAAAGCATTGTGGCCGGGCGATAACAAGAACTTTAGTGCTTTCGTACACACTTTGCGTAGGTAATAACTGCATGAGTGCCTGTGTATCGCGCATTGCCCGACAAAACTCCCATCCGGAGAGTTATTGTCTTTGATATTCGATACGAAGAGAGTCTGCCACGACACGGCTACCAGCACGCCGAAGCTCGATTTCTTACGGTTATTGTTATTACTGTTGGTTCGTATTATTATCGCGTGGAAAGAGTCGGCTTGCTGCGGATTAATCTGATAAGTTTCCACTGACGAAGCGTTGGTACAGACAACAATGGAATAATGGTTCGGTTTATTGAGTTTTAATGCAGGAATTGGTGATGAGATCACGGGTAGTAAAATATCTGAAGAAATATCATACAAGTCATTCAAGCATGTCTAACGAAGTTCATCCATTTCAAATCTGGAAGAAACTGCGAGAAACCAGCTGCTACATGCTAGTATTGTTGAAAAAATATTTCATAACCTTATGTCCTAGTAGGAATAACAGGAAAGAAGAAGAAAATATGGTAGTAGTAACCATCTTATACCGTATTTCCCCGAAAATAAGATCCAACCAAAAATAAGCCCTAGCATGACTTTTTTTCGAAGTATTTGTAATATAAACCCTACCCCTAAAATAAGCCCTAGTTAAATTCGTCAAGTGGGCCACTGGGGGAATCCTCTTCTCGCAGACTTGATATGCACAATTTCAGTTAGTTCACATTTAGACGCCATATTAGCAGAAAACGTTTAGTTACTTATTGAAATGTTTTTAAAATTTAATTTATAGTTACAACTTCCAAAACTCAGGCATAAAACACAGTTTAAGTCATTATTTTTATTTAACGTTTCGTTGCTTTTTTTATTTAGAAAATAAAATTAGTGCAAAGAGAAAGAGTTATTCGATCGAATACAGAAAAGCAATTGTGGAAAATTCCAGAGATAGAAAGCTCACAGTTTTCTGAAATGAAAAGAAATTGTATCTCCGAATGGTTCGAAAGTGGCGATCCCAGTGCAGTATCCTATGAGTATCCGCTGAGGGAAATGCCAAGAAGCGTAAGTGTAGATTAGGTCGACGATGATTATTGCTGGAATTGGAAGATATCGCACTTGAATGGATTGCTGCCAGAAGAGCAAACTCTTCGGTTGTTCGTAGGGCTGACATTCAAGCATTTGTTCTTGCAATGGAACCACACCTTGACATACCCTCACACATATTCAAAGCATCACAACACTGGGTGGATAGCTTCCTTCAGCGGCATTAACTGTCGCTAAGAAGATCTACAATGCAATACAAAGAGTTTTGTTGATGGCATCGCCTTCTCAATGTACCTGCTCTCGAACATAGTTACTATGGATGAAACTGCAGTGTACATGAAGCAAGCGTCTCAAACTACAATTGAGTACAAGGATACTTATGCGATCTACATTTCCTCCACTGGTTACGGAAGTGCACGCATTACATGTATTTTGGCAGAGAAAATCCCTCTTCTAATCATCTCTAAGGGCATGAGAGATGATATCGAACGTATTTCAGGTAGTTATGCTCTTGAAACTGAAAAAGCTTGGTCAACAGAAGCAGCAATAAGAAAGTAGATCGATGCATTTCTACCACTCGTTTTGTGCGGTGGCAAAAGAGATATGCTACTGTGAGATTTTGCTAGCACTCACCGCGCTAAAACCATGAAGGACATCTTCGCAGAAAGAAACTTTGATCATGTAATAACAAATTCAGACTGGAATTCGGGAGTCTGGAAATTTATGACGATATTGCAGAAGAAGACGACATGACAATATTTTTCGACTAAATAATGTAAAATGATAAAATACTCCAATACTATTGAGGCCAGTAAGACCAATACAATAGAACTTGTGGATATCGACTGCTATAAGATTAGTATTAGATTAGATTAGATTGGTATTCTTTTGTATGTTGCTTTATAAATAATAAATAAATATATTTATTGAACTTGATCAAATATTAATTATTGTGCATGAGAAAAGACATGCCTCCAAAGAAAGCCCTACCAAAAAATTAATATAAGACCGGGTCTTATTTTTGGGGAAGCACAGTAACACTTTTGATGTAGTCAAATGAAACTTTGTTCTTACAACAGTAATTTAATACATCCAGAAAGATATTTCATCTAAAATCTGGAAGCAGGTCTGCCACGCTGTCGTTCCATTCCGCCGATAAAGAAACGTCTTTCGGTTCCCAATGGTCAAGTGGATGCAAAGGAACGGAAGAAGGAGAAAATATGAAAGAAGTGTCCCTTTTATACCACTTTTAACAGCCAAATGGAACTTTACCTTTCTTACATCCTTTGGGATACCTTTAGAAAGGTGTTTCGGTAACTAAGTTGGCATTCTTAGTGGAAAAGAAGAGGGTAAAAGTGTTAAACAGAATTCGCAACTTTTCCACTGATTATGAGAAACAAATTATGTGCTACCTTGAATGTCGATTTTTCGTGCGATAACTGCCTGAAACCAAGTAGATATGTTACCTAATCTGCTTGTTTTAATTTTCGTAATTTTGATGGAACATTTATAAAACATTTTTTACTGACACAAATCGATCGGAAATTCAAACCACTTGATTGCTACGAAAACGAAGTCAGCTGCTTTACTAGATAATTGAAGGTACTTTTTCAAGATCGGTTAAACTTCAATTTTTTATTGGTTCCAAAACTATGTTAAAAATTGTATATCTAACCTTTAAAAGTAGTGTGTGTAACAATAAAATACTACTTTTCCACAATGTTAAGATCTTTTACAGCTTTAATTTTTTCAATAATAAGTGAAGAAGAGGTAAGTTTGCGGGCTCGAAATTTTGTCTACCGTGTATTTGTTACGATAGCTACACTTATCGGCGAACCTTTGTTGTAAATTCCTTGTTTGTTGTTAAATTTAACCTTAATTGAGGAATAGAAAAATGACCATGGGCTTACCGTAATTTTTGGACTTCAAGAAAGCAACCATAACAAAGGAATTTACAAAAATGCTCTTTGACAAGTCTTAACTCCCGTATCGAATATGTGGTATTCAAAATTTCAGGTCTGCAAACCTGCTGGTTCTTCACTTATTATCGAAAAGAGATTAGACCTGCCTGGGCTCTTAAAATTGTTAGAATTAGTGTTTTATCGTTGTACATACATCTTTTAGAGCTAAAATATACAGCTTTCGAAATAGTTTTCGAACCGACGAAAAAAATTAACTTTAAGCGATCTTGAAAATAAGTACCGAACACGCTCAAAAATATAGAATGTACGTATGCACTTTCAGATCCTAATATCTATCTTTATAACCGACACTCCCTCTATTATTACGGCGGTACCATCGCTATACATCTACCTATTTCTATTTCCTGAAAATATAAACACAAACCTACCATTTTGAGGTGCAACTGTTGTATTTTACGTCAAATGTATCCAATTTTGTCGTACCTCTATCATTACCGAACCGTCAAACAGGTGATAAGACGGGGTGTCCCCCGAAATTTTGTCACTTAACAAAGGCAGTCACAAACCTTATGATAAGTGGAAAAATCGAAAAAAGCGACCTGGACAGCCGCAACGGGTGTATCACATTGTAGAGATCGTGACGTACCCGGTGGCCAACCTCACATCTGTCAGATGAGGCATGACACTCCCGAAGCCCAGCTGCCAAGGAGTCGACAATACCCGTTCCGGGGAGTAAGTTAGTATATTTTACATGCATGATAAATCAAGTCATCTGAGACGGCAGCGTGCTGATCTTCACGAAGACGTTCGAGCTGTTTCATCTTTCTCCCGGTAGCTCGACTCGAATAATTTTTCTTTTGTTTTTTCCTCCCGAAAAAGTACTCCGGGGAGTTGCCAGACAGGTGGAGTAATAACGGGTAGCGACGTCGTTCGTGGATAAATAGGAGCCGGTCGACGTTATTCTAATTCACATCCGACGGCTGAAATTTACCGCTGCGAGTGGCAAATCGCGCTAATTAGTTTTAAATGTCGAGCAGCACCGCAGAGCGCGGACAACGGAAGTCTGTTTTCAGATAATAAACCTGTTTTGTGCCACGATCGCAGCCATCAACTATACTCGGCCGGCTCGAATTAAGCGATCTAACGTGCAGTAATCGCGTCGAATATCCGAACGATATTCGAAGAGTGAAACGCCTTAGAATTCAACAAAAGAAATTAAAGTCATAGAGTGTCTGCACCACGGATCTCAAAAAGTTGAACAATTATAGAACATTGTGATTTAGATATATCATTGAAATAAAGATTGTGCTTAGTGCACTTAGTTTGGAAGGACACAATTAAATTGTTATCTTCGGTGAAAAGAATCACGAAATTCACATTAATCTTGATCAAAAAGTACACTGAATAGCAAGCACAGGAAGGGTATACTGAAAACAGAAAACTGCCGAATTGACACCATACCCTAAGTAAAATGATAAAATACTCCAATACCTTTGAGGCCAGGAAGACCAATAAGATAGAACTCTTGATATTGCAATAAATAAGACGTTTTAGCATCATTGGCGTTCGGAAATCAATGACTACTTTGAATATACAATGGAAAGAAATCAACGCGGAAATTGTGTGAAGCCTGAGCGACAAGAAATCATTACTTGGGCGAAGAATGCATGGAATGAAATAACGGACAGCTATGTTACCAATGCCCTACGAGCAGGCTACCCGGACAAGAAGAGCTCATTTGAGGAGAACGCTATTGCTAAACATGATGAGATTAGGGTCAATGGTCTTAGAAGAAATGAGGACCCAGCAAATTCAGACTGGAATTCGGAGTCTGAAAATTCATGACGATAATTCAGAAGAAGACGATATGACTCTATTTTTCGACTAAATAATGTAAAATGATAAAATACTCCAATACCCTTGAGGCCAGGAAGACCAATACACTAGAACTTGTAGATATCGACTGCTATAAGATTAGTATTAAGTGCCTAAATTTATAGTCCGATATGGCGCCACACATGGGCAAGAATGCATAAATGCCATTGAACCTCCTCCCAAGTGATAATTCGAGTAGTACTGAAACTGGGCGCTCCAGATGCATAAGCTTAGTACTACGTCAGTACTAATCGAAGATGTCCTGTTGGAGAGATTGGGTACATTATGTGTAAGCTTCCGACTTTGTGGGGGAATGCGTGAAGGCAGTCCCTCGTACAGAGACTCTTTTTGACCATCCGGCCATGGACCTGACCTTCTTGAGGATGGCGTTAGTGGCAAGAAAAATTTTTTTACAAGACAGCATTCGGGAACTGGTATACAAAGATCAGTTGTTGGTACGAATGATTTAGCGGAGCGCATCTTTGTTCAGCGGGTCCCCAGCTATCATCTTTATTTATTTATTCTCTCATTCCTTCTAGAGTCGGTCGGTTCAGGCACTTCAGTATTTGTTCACCAATAACACTCTAATTTCAAGAAACGTCGTACTCTTCACAAAGACTCTTACTCATGCAAAACCTCAGTATTCTCGCAGGTTCCAGCAGATCTTTGCAAAAATTCTTCCGCCTGGGTTTCTTCAGTTCTTTATGGGCGCAGATAATATGTTTACTGGTTTCCTCTTGTACTTCACATCTCCTGCACCATAGTTTGCGAATCGTTCCCCATTGTTGCATAGATGCTTTTTCAGGGAGTAGTGTCGGGTTACTAGACCGATGATAATCTGAATATCTTTTTGCTTCTTCTAATTAAGTTAGCTGATAACTTTCGGATTTAGCCTACCTAATAGTGTCTTAGTGTGAAATTGCCCTTCAGTTCATTTCCATTTCCTTGTAGGTTCTCTTTCTAGGGATAACCAGGTTCCCTTTGGAGCCTTCCTTCCCTAGTTTCGCCAAGAGCCAATTTGTACCCCTTGCTGTTGGAGGGCTTCACAGAAGGACGTCTGTGCTTGCAGCTACCACTCAGTTCATTGCCATGGGAGTTTTGTCTCGAATTGTTGTAGCAAGGGCGGACCTGAAATCAAGAATGGTAGACGTTCATTCTTGATATCAGGTCTGACAAGCCCCGTTTCAATCTGGCAATTTTGTTTGACAACGAGCTAGCAAATGGCGCTGCACTAACAGCATTGTGTGTGCGAAGTATGACTAGTCGATAACGTCCACCCTAACCGTTGGCAACAGAAACGGCATACAAAACTGTCCCGGAACGCTTTCCTCAACCCATCATCCAAACACTTTTTCAATTAACACCATGTCGAATCAAATCCGTTACTTGGGTATGTGGTGGGTTCAAAATATTAAGTTTTATCAAAACCAGTATATGAACTCTGTTGAAATGTTAACTACCTATAAATTTTTCGTAAAGTAAATTTATAAATAAAATCTCATGTACCAACTCCATTGTTCTTTGGTATTACAACTTACCATTTTGAAAAGATCTTGCCAGGTGTATTTTCAATTGTGAAGTTATCTATTGTCATCACAATTCGCTTTTTGAAAGTTTGACATTGATCACAATGGCCTTTCGTAATCATCGTCCAAAAGTCCGAAATTAGTTAGTCTTGGCGACGAGCGAAGAATAGCCTTCCAAACAGAACCAATTATGAAATTGTAGACGGAAATACTGACACATTCGTGATTCCTCTCCAATCAATCTTGTCAATTACATCTCCGTTGTCGACAATCGTGCAAAAAATAGTTGAGTCAATAATGTTCACTGTCCTTGAAAAATTGAAACTTAGATTTTTCACAACTTTTTGTATCGGATGAACAAGAAGCAAATAAAATAATTCAATCTGAAGGGCTTAAGGAGAGTCTAAGTACACCTACTTCACATTAAAAAAATTGTTACACATTCACTAAATAGCAAAGCCTTGAATTTCTAAGCATTTTTGTTCAGATTCCTGATAACATTCGACCAGAAAACTAGTGTTATTTTAGCAGGTGTTATTTTACATCATGTTTATCTAATATTTCGATTGAAGAATGTTCTACTTAAACAATCATCAACCGCGCGAACTGATATCCATTTCTTGGATTCGGTTACGTTTTCGTTTTACTGTACAACATCGTCGACGTATCTGGCCCGGCTTCGGCGTCCTTCCATCAATTATGCAAAATCGCCTGAGTCCTGAATGTAATGTCCAAGCGTTCGTGACGCTTATAAACTTCCCAGCGCCATAATAGCGGGTATAATGGTAGATGAATATGACATATCACACCGTAGAGCTCTGTCTATTGATATGTTCGCGATTTATACGACATTAATATTAATATCGACGAATGTGTCCGCTATGGCAAACAAAATAAATCATGTGGCGAGTCTGTTGCGCATAAATTAGCCTTAGATGTCTTCGGATGTCCATTCGAACGTGTCTATTAAATTGCTGACTAGTGGGTTCTGACCGGCTGACAGGAATTGATCGTGCTTACGAACGCGGTAGAAGATTGGTTTGGAGATATCGATTTTGGCGAAATTTGAATTGATGATAACTACAAAGCTTAGCTTGGGATTAAGAGTGATGTTTAATGTTTTAGAAGATTTGAAGCAGAGTAACGAAAATAAAATTTCTCACCTCACTTTCTGAAGTTTGAAAATTTCAAATTCTGGAAGCCTTTATTCATCTGGAGACGAAAAAGTCATTTGGAAGCTGCTATGAAAATTTTCTGTTCTTTTTTGGCATTATGTTGAGAAAATAATTGATTGTTACTCCTTTCCCGAATGTTGTGTTAGTTTTAACAAATTCTCACTTTCTTATGATTACGTTTATTGAAAGGCTACAACACCTGATGCTTAAAATATGGCGAAAAGAGGAAATGCCAAAGTGTCGGAATAAGGCTAAAGGTGATACTGTGAAAATTACAGAGGGATTGCATTACTGTATGTACAAGATCCTGGCAAAGATCATACGTAGAAGACTGAAGGGAAATGAGACGCAAGTACTAGGACAATATCAAGGGGGATTTAGGTCAGGAAGGTCTACCATAGACCAGATCTTTACATTAAATATGATAGAAAATAACAGCTACGAACAAAATCTGGGTCTGGATATCTTTTCATTGACATTAAACAGACGTATTATTCGATAATTCGCAGTAAACTTTACAAAGCAGTAATCTGAGGATATCAAAAAAACTGATACGGCTGGTCAAAATGACCTTAACAAACACGAGTAATAGAATCACAATTGAGGGTAACCTCTCAGACCAGTTTGTAATTAAAGGAGGACCAAAACAATGTGACCCGCTGTCGACCGATTTATTTAAACTGGTCTTAGGAACAATCATCAGAGGAGGTATAATTCAAAGAAACGAACTCATCCTCCATGATAAAAAGCAATATGTCGCAAACGCGTATGACGTCGCCCTTTTTACTATATCTAGGAGGGAGTTAGAAAGAACATGTCAAAATTTCGAGGAAGAAACAAGGAAGTATGGATTGAGGGTGAACGAAGGAAAAACAAAATGTATAGAAACGCATGCAGAGGTGACAAAAGAAAATGAAATTGTCAGGTTTAAAGCAAGACAAAAGGAATACAACATCCAAAAAGTGGAGGAATCTACATACCTTGGAGTAACAGGGACAAGCAAGGCTCAAGAAGAAACGGAAATAGATAAACGAATTTTAAAGGGAAGCAGGGCATTTCGGTCCCTAAAAACAATTCTAAAATCAAAGAACGTATCAAGAACTGCAAAGCATATGAAACGGTAATAGGACCTGCTGTACTATATGCAAGCGAAACATGGGTAATGACCAAGCACGAAGAGAACCAACTGGAAGCTTGGGACAGAAAAGTCCTGAGAAAGATATTTGGGGGAGTCAAAGCAGCTGACGTCGAATGGTGGAGAAGAACAAATGCTGAGGTAATGAATGTGTTCCAAAAACCCAGTATTGCAAAGAAGATTCAGACTCAAAGACTAAGATGGGTAGGACACCTCATTCGAATGCCAAAACAGAGACTCGTAAAGAGGGTGCAGGAGGCTAGGGAAGGTGGGAAGAGTAGAAGAGGATGCCAAAGAAGGAAATGGCTGGAGGTTGTGAAAAGAGATTTGGAAGATATCGAAGTAAAGGACTACACAGGGACAGGCCGCAAGATCGAAGAAAGTGGAAAAAATCTCTCTGAATCTAGAAGCCAGGGACTTTAAAGGTCTGTAGCGCTGACGTATGTATATATATGATAACGCAACCATGGCACAAAATTTCGTTACATTTGTAAGTTTAGGAAATGTATTTTTATTCGAAATTCTAAACATGTGGAGATCAAATGTCCTCCATCGAATTTGTGGAGATTGTTTATGGTTTACCCAAGACTCCTATCATCGACTCACCATCTCTGCATTACGAAAAAGTGCATATGTATCACGATCTGCTTATTTTTCCATTATCTCGAAGGGATCCCTTATTTGCATTCTCGCCTTACCTTGGTCGCTTTCAGCGATAAAAGCTAGCTGCTATATAATGTAATCGTCATTACGGTGCAGGGAAGGAATTGAAACAAATGACCCTCCGATGTCGAATTCAGCGAGAGCAGCAGCCGTCGCTGTTCGCTTTTCCCAGGGAACCGTCACCGACATCCCTTCACACATCAATATCAATATTTATATGCAACTACTCTTCATTACCGTTGACACGTTGATTGGCGACGGACGCTTCGTCTTTGGTACTACCGTGACCGTCCCTCCTGCTTTGAGATGCGCGCGCGCCCATCTACGGGCGAATTCCGCCGGCGGCAATTATGATTGATTAGATGCGATAAAGAAAACCATAAATTTCAATTAGGTAGTCGTTCAGGAGTTTTTATTGTGCCTGTAAAGAACGTGTCCGTGTGCATTTGGGTGAATGTATTGGTGCCACACCAATCCTGGCCAATTTTTCTGGCGATGTCGCAATTATTATACTTACACACTTGAGATGATTACCAAATGATTGCGACTTGTTAAAGCCTAGAT
Organism: Chrysina gloriosa; assembly: GCA_038088585.1. Taxonomy (NCBI): domain Eukaryota; kingdom Metazoa; phylum Arthropoda; class Insecta; order Coleoptera; family Scarabaeidae; genus Chrysina; species Chrysina gloriosa. Next base: position 17,473,158 of record CM076093.1, on the reverse strand, counting down.
CTAATTCTAAATGGCCAATCGAGAGATGCCAAGGTATTAAGAGTGATAGGATCGACATGAGGTCACATATATTCATTTTCATCGTTAAGTACCACCAAAATCGAGTGGCTTACGAAGTAAAGAATATTTATATATGAATGGTGATCTATTTGCTTCTAGTATAATTGGAGTTTCCCTAGGCTGGTGGGAACTAACAGTGGTAGATAGAAAAGAAATGATTTTATACTTTTTCCACCAGAAAGCTTTTGTTGCTAATGAGCTTGATGTTTTCAGCTATTTCTGCTGAAAGGAGTCGTGCACATATTACGTCACGCGATTTTTGGTCATTTTTTACTCCCCCTATCCCCATATCACACCAAGTCGCAAATGGCAGATCGCCCTCTCCTCCCACAACGTCACATCACTCTCTTAATAATTGATTATTTATTCAATTTTTTGAAGTTTATCAATATTTGTTGAAATCAAAGGAATCATAATGTACTTATTTATTCATAATATACTTATTCATTATGAAAATTCGTACAATTTTATATATTACATTACATTTTATATATCATTCGAAGAAAAACATATCTTTCAGTTATCTATTCCCGGTTATAGCTATGAATGGACAGTTCCGCAGTTGCACAAAATTCTTAAAGCTTCAAATTTTCGCTTTGCCACACTGGATTACAGCATTCATCTATACTGCTGATTAAAAGCATCCTTCCCTTATCGACTAGTTCTGAAAATTCGGGGATGGAATGATCATGACTCCCTCTTCATCCAGCACACGAACAGTATCATTGTAAAAAAATACATAAGAGTTCTTTAGCTCTTCATATTGCAACTCTTTCATGGCGGACTTTTTTTGCTGCTTCCATTATTTTTTGCTTCTTATGAATTAAGTGCTTGTGCTTGGTAATTGCTTTAATCGCCGCGCGATAAATACCACAAACTTCGCAAACGCTGTTAAAAAATTTTCAAAAGAATTATTGACTGCCAATACAAAAATTGCAGATGATTTCTGTTCACTGAAAGTTGTTATTTTGAGGTCATGGGAAAATAACAACTCACAATCACCTTTCGTCGATCGAAGACTGCGAACTCGGGCAGTAATAATCATATGGACATGATTAGTACTCATTAGAATACGGGCGAAATTTCAAAGCCAGTTGAAGAAGTAAAGGACAAAATTTTTGTCGTTTCATCTCCGAATTTTTCACAGCTGTATAACCTTTGGTAGTTTGCTGAACGGCTACTAGGGGTGGTAAAAAACCGTCAGGAAGAAGGCTCTAGAGGCTTGATCTTCGAAGACAACGGCAGTGCTCCGAATCACATTTTACAATTTGAAGAAAATACTGAGACCCTCGAACATGCCTCGAATACCATTCTTCGTCAACAGTTAATGTCGCAGATACATGTTCTTCCGGGCCGATGTACTCTGCCTCGACAGGAAAATGATCAATTTCCATTCTATTCCAGACTTCAGAGAAAACACGGCCTGCATGTTGAAAATTACGTTCTTCCAATTCTGCATCCACTGTTTCATTCTTTGAATTAAGATGTGACCCAAAATGTTCATGTTCCAGAATTAGATCAGTAAGCTCTTTGCTCAGCGGCGCCATACGACTTTCTATTCTATTATATGCACTACGGCCTGGGGCATTGGTTGCAAGATAATAGGCATCAAGATCATATTTTTTAAAATTTTCTGCAGCACTGACTATGACTCGGGAGTAACGTGAATTCTCCTCTGGGCCGCCGTCAGAAGCGGAAATGAAAATCGGTTTTACTAAACTTTCTAAGTTTGTCACAAGTGACTTGAAAATTGGAAGTTCGATGAGTCTCTTTAAGAGCATTAGTCTTATTATTAGCTTGTAAAGTTTGCTTTGTTTTCGTTGTTTGATATGCTTTTTTAATATAGAGTGTTATGAGATCTCTTCATTTGAACTCGAGATACAAAATTACCGACAACAATAAACAACAAGACTTGTACTTGAATTTCGTCGAAATTTTGAAGGAATTTCACAAAAATGAAGGCAAAACTGTTAATATACTTAAGGAACATATCTTCCATGCGGCTCTAAATATTTATCCTTGAACGAAATGTGTTTGGGGACAATCCAACGTAGTAAAAGACAGAAGAGGAGTTCATAAATTCGGCGGCGATTTCTTAGAACCCATTAAGTTCCGCCATTCGCAAATCAGAATTTCGAATCGTCGGTTAACTTGGAAAAAGAAAGCAACATAACCTCTTCCAACCTTTACGAGATTCCATATCTGGTATCATAAACCTCAGAACCTTATCGTATTCTCGAAGAAGACCATTCTCCCGGCTGAAATAGTTTTAGAGCTTTTCCAACTCAGAATTCCATAACGTTGATGGAATCAACACACCCTTATACTTTCATGAAGTTGAGGTTCCATATCGGCTACAGCAGTTCAAAGGCTTACTGCAGTTCCCAAAGATTGCTACGGTATCATCTAAATTACACTCAAGTCTGATGAATTCTAATTTCTCCAATTGAGAATTCCACAACCTTAATGGGGTCATCATATTTCTTTTCCTTCTTAAGGGTATAAGGCCATATAAGAGATCCAGTTCATGTTTCAGGTATATTGTTGCTTGAAACTGTTTGGTATTTCGCAAAATTTGCCGTTATTAGTGTTATTCCGATGAATCTTACCTTCTTCAATTTAGAATTCCGCAATATCGATAGAATTATCACCATCCTTTTTGAAGGTGTGGTTCCAAGTTTGGAATATTAACGCTCAGTGTTATTATATTTGATACTTATCTAATATAGTGATAGTATTCTACCACAATTAGGTCAATTAAACAAGAGTGATTGAAATAGTAGTTGTATTCTCAGAACGTTTACAAACGCTTTCGCTTCAATATATACATTTAATTATATTTGATGAGAAGTGTATGTTATCAGTTTTGTTAACATTTTGACTTTGACATATGTCACATTCCATACGTAAAGAAACAGTTGGCATCTGTTAAAGAATATATCTTGGACGTTTCAATGCGAAAAAGAAGAAATGAGAAACTTGTATTCAATGCTGCTTTTCCTTCTGCTAGAAATTGGTCACCAAAGTGAGGTTCTAAAACTCGTTCTTCATACAAACAGCGTAGTCCTGCACCAATTCTGCTCACTCTGATATCATAAGCCAAAGTGGGTTTCGCCTTCCTTGCAATATTTTCGGACGTATTTTCTAAAGAATCATTCTTTGTCCAAATTCCAATGTTTATCGCTTTTACTTCTTACCCGGTATCTTCTATCTATCCCTTCTCGATCAACTTTTTGCTCTTATATCTACTGATCAAATATGGTGGTAGATCAGATTAGCACACATTTTACCAAAATTGTCATATACATACGAAATTCTCGCATAGTCCAAAGCTTTGGGCTATCTAAAGCTATTGAAATTAGAACGGGAGATAACGAAATATCAAAGTCATCATCATTGAACCCAATTCATAAAAACACATTTTACCCTTTCTTCGCCGCATGTTCCATCAACGAATTTATTAGAGATCTTTGCCGACAAATGCATAAATAATATAAACGAACTCATTTTAGAACCATTCTCGAAGCTTCAGACGAGGTTACACCACGCATACGCTTTGAATTAAAATGTCATAAATTAGATTAAAAGTGAATTTAAGATCGTCAAACGTGCCCTTTACTCCCGACACTAATTGGATGCCCCATTTCGGTGTCGAAGTAACCTCGACTTCTTGATTAATAGCTCAATATCTCCGACGATGACGTTTGTATCTGCATCATTACATGGATACGGCGTATTATGTATTATGTATGAATATAAATTTACGTAGTTACATACATGTGTATATAAGTACGCTTATGTATTCGAGAAAAATGGTGTCGTAAATTTTATCATCCTTAATGATTATGTAATTTACGGTTATTGTTAATAGCATGCTATCGCCGTATGTACCAACTACAATGTAATATAAACCCATTACAGGGTCGCGTCGTCTTGTTATCGCCGCTTAATTTGTACAGGAAAAGGTAATTGACTGGCATGCGAGACTTCGTGCATATGTATGGATATAAAATATTCTTCGCTTCGTTGGGTTGGGATATCTCAATTACGGAGATAAAGAGCTCTAATTGACAGATGGAGTGTATATTATTTTTACATCAATCTACAGTGGATTTATCTATCATTTTGTTCGCCGCATATGGAAAGTCGAAAGAATGTATCGGATATGGTATAAGGCGGTTAGAATCTAGGTAATTTATAGAGTTCTTTGTTGTGAAGCTTAAATATGCTTAATCGATTGGAAACAAAATGGAGTTCTAATTTTTCAGAAAGTCTTTTGTTTATTATTTGGAGACAATTAGAAAGTAGTGACAAAATTGGAAATAGACGGTATTATTATACAATTTCATTGGTCAAAAAGGTGCATCCGTATCCTCGAACGTAACAGTCCCGTGAAGTTGGCAACCGAATTTGTAAAAATATAATAATTCATAGGAGTTCCTGGTAGATATGAAATAGTTCTAGAGGGCTTTGCGGAAAATTTCAAGAGTTCTGCAAAATTGCCCGAAAGAAATAGAAAATACTGAAAATGAACGTAGTAACCATTTTCGAAAAATACAGCGCGATTCGGACATACTTCTGCACCTCAACCATAGTTCTAGAGTTCCTGATTAATCCTGATAACATTTCTTTGTAAAGTTGAAACTTAAAAGATATTCGAAGATATAAAGCTTGTCTATATAGAGAAAAGAAAAAAGGTACCCCAACAGTTCTGATTGCAATTCGCGCTAGAACCCTAGGAGTTCTAACGAAAATCCGGATGACATTTTTTTGTAAGGGACGAACAGAAAACAGAAAGTGCTATAGGAGAGTACTAAGCCGGTTTCCGAAAAATACATCGACCACGAATCAATTATTCACGCTGAAACAGATTCTTATAGGAGCTTATGAATATAAGATTCATACTCACATTTACTGATTATAGAACGACTTACCATTCTGTTAATAAGAAGAGAATCTTCGAGGCAATGAGAATGCTGAATACTCCAGAAAAGCTGGTTGCCCTCACAAAATGACGTTGCAGAGCACAGTATGTAAAGTTCAGGTAAACGAAGTGACGTCAGATGGTTTCGAAGTGAAGAACGGGGAAAGGCAAAGAGATCTGCTTTCGACGTTAATATTTAACGCAGCACTGGAGGTGGTAATAAGGAACAGCAATATAAACAGGAAATGAAACACTCTTCTATAAGAGTCACCGGTATCTCACATATGCTGACGATATACTGTTACTGACCAAAACAAAGAACACTGTGAAAATTTGACAAAAGAACCTAATAATTACACCAGGCAAAATGGGACTGCAAATTAACGAGAACAAAAGTAATTATATGGAACTTAAGAAAAGCACGACGAACATGGAAAAAATTAACTCATAATTTAAACTGGTGAAGGAGAACTGTACCAATTTGAGGAAGTGGAGTAGTACATGTACGTGGGAGCTCTGATACATAACAAATGCAAAGGAGGCACCAAAATGGACTTACGAATAACTAGCAGCAACAAGTGCGCAGAGGGAATCTCCAGAATACTAAAGCCTGTACAAAGTTATTTGAAGACCAACACCACTGTATGGCTGCGAAGCGTGGTATCTGATAAAAGCCACACAAATAATAATAATAATTTATTGGTTCAAAGTAGAAAAAAATTATATGCTCAGAAATAAGTTACAATAAGAAGTGAACCATAGGCAACATCTTCAGTTAAGCCAAAATGGCGCCCTGACCTTCCAAATGTGCCTGTTGGGTAGAACGAAAGCAAAAAATTAAATGCAACACATACAAGCTACAACTGAATAGTAATAATAATAAGAAAATTAACAATAAGAAAAATATGAAAACGTAATAGTAAATACAATCGAGACTCAATTATTAAATTAGCGTTTTTCAGCCAAAACCAACTCGCTAAAAATGAATCGTATCAAACTACGTTTAAAAGAACTGGTCGATAATTGTTGAATATGAACAGGTAACTAATTTATTATACGTCCACAATTGTAACTGACTAACTCTTAAACTGAAATGAAGTTGGAACTATGGAAAAGGAAGGTACTCCGCAGGATCTTAGAGGGAAAGGAGATATATGCATATGTATCTGAAAAAGACGTACTAACAAAGAAATCTATAACCTATAAAATGAACTTGGTGTAGTACAAGTAATCAATGGCCGGAGAATGTAGTGGGCGGGCCATTTGATGCAAGTCGACAGAATAGTGAAATATATACGATGGAGAAACCAGGAAGGAAAGGAAAGAACGAGCATGCCGAGGAGAAAGTGGAGAGAAGCAAACAGTGATGATTTAGCAGAAAGGGGAGTCTCGAACTGGAGGGAAATCGCGAAGGACAGAAGACAAGAGTAGAAATCAGTAACAAAGCAATGGGTCTGGAACACCAGTAACGCTATCTGTTACTGCTGTCACGTGCTGCTGGGTGCTGCTGTAGTGAGAATACCTGCCCAAAATTCTGCTGAGTGCTGTGGTGCGACCAACTGCTTCTGTGACAACCGGTCCTCAATCGTATCCCAACGTTCATCCCAATCTACTGGACTTATTTGCTGTTTTTGTCCATGGCGTTAACATCATTTTGACATTCAACAACATCGACGCACATTTTCTCTGATGTTTCTGAAATCTGATGTCCATAATGGTTCGTAAATAATCTTCGTAACGTTCGGAACAATGGCTCAACAATCCGCTTAGATTTGAGAATGAGAAGTTCCAATTCGAAGCAGATGCAAAAAGAATTTCAAATCTCTTCAAGTTTTTCGATTTTCTCCCCCTTGGAAATAATTCAGCTACAATGGAAGCTATTCTAAAAATACATAACTCGCTTAAATTTGGAACAGGTAACTGTATAAATAGATGAAGGCAAAGGGATTGTCAACTTTTAAGACAATTCAACCAGAATCAGAACTCTAATTTACCTGCAGTTAGTAATTTCATCAGAGCTATATTGAGAATTCTACAAGGGAGTTAATTCCGAACATAGTCAGTACAAACTCGAACAAGATATAGAAGTCTTGATGATGCATCTTCGATATTTACCATTTGGGAAACAATGCGGCCAAAATCAGCATTGTAGTCATCTCAGTAATGAATACGTCACACTGCTTCGGCTGAAAATTTCGTTCATGGATCAACTTTTACAAGCGGTTTAACTGCAAAAATGGTTTGCAGGTGCAAGTTATATTTCGCAATATTGTCCTAAATGTCTACGTAAAGTTTACATTTTTAAGACATTGAAACTTACACCATACAAGTTGAATATTATTATTTCCATTCGTCTCATTCGGGACGGAGTTAATGTTTCATACAAACTCATTCGAGTTAATTCAACTCTCTCACGACACTAATTTACCCCTTTTTTCTACTCATTGACGTACTTCCTTCTAGATTTCTTCGTCTTTCCCGATACTAAAACGAGCAACGCCACATCCAGATACGCGTCTCATTTCTAAGAGGAGAGCCGGCCTGTCAAGCTCGCGATCCGAAATGACACAGCCCAATGCCGCCGTGCATGATAAATTAAACGTATCGCAGCTGTCAACCGGTTATTACGGTCTTCGCGCACTGACGTCACATCCGTTTGCCATTAACGAAACGCGCGTTAGAAAATATCACCTCCGCGCGACGAGGCGTTCGTTTTGAATTTTGAGGCCACCCCGTCGGCAATTAATCATTTTCCTCCCTTTTCGATGATGTCGATGTTCGATTGTTTAATTTTCCGCTTCTTGTCAACTCCTGTCTCGTCCCGAGACGTGGATAAATTATGTGTAGTTTGGAGAGATGAGCGCACGTTCGCGGCGATTATGGGGATTTACGTTAGGCTCACAAGTTGTGAAGAGTGAAATAGGAAATTATGTTGTTATCAAATTGGGAAGAATAACACTGGAGAACAACGACTGTTTACAATAGAGTTTACTTAGATTTCTTTGGGCTTCCTTTTTTACAAAATACTACTAAGTACTAAGTAAAATGAGTTGGGTCTAAGGAGAGCTTTAGAAGCAGCTCAAATCACAAGAGGTAGTTAGAGTTGGTTTCAGAACTGATGGCACTTGCTCAGATGACGAATTTGCGAATAAGAAAAAGTACGAATTTTGACACTGGAGACAGGACGATTGAACGACGTTAAATTTGTGTGAAATTTTGGCAGTAGACATCAGAAACACGGAAGTAAGCAACAACATAATCACTCTGGCGATGGTGTTGCCAATCTTTGACAGGAAACTCTTCCGTCAAACCACCCTCGTATTTCAAAATGTTCCTAATTATATTTGGATGAGTTAACTACAATTTCCAAGAAGTACCTATATATTTTCGTAGACAAAATTTAGAAATATCTTTATCTTTAGATGATGTACCTGAAAAACAAGGAGACTCTGTAAAGAGGGTGATGAAATTCATGCATACGTATACACGACGACTATCGTTCTGTGAATTTCGGCTATACTGCGCCACGTTGGTGAGATGCGCCATTGTGAAATCGAAACCATTGCTCGGATCATTGGCGATATTCATTCATGCGACGTAAAACGGTAGAATCTTTTCTTGTGGTCACGTTTGCGTTCCTCCCAACATCGGTCGAAGGCATCCTTCGAGACGATGCAACGGTTGCACGTCCGGTGATCGTCCAATCAAAACCGCAACCTTCTAAAGTCTGCACGTCACGTCTGCATTCCGCCGAGACTTTCTGCGACTGCATTGTTTCGCTGTCGGTCGTTACTCAATCAAAAGTCTCTCTCGCGGACGCGACAACGGCGACTTGCGCGTCCTCCAAGGTAATTCCTCAACATCAAACGTCAAAGGAGACATGACGCTGTCGGTCACCATCAAGGGAAACCGTTCCTCGGTTAAGGCTTGCTTCGAGAGTTTTTAGGCAATTTGGTCGATTCGGTGCATCTCCATCTCATCGGTATTCAGGTGGTAGACGACTCGAATCCGGTCATATTCCCCATTCATCAGTCTAGGTCCGCGGTCGGTCTTCTTTCTTCTTCGAGAACGAAGTGGCGTTTTGCGGCGGTCGCATCTTGCGAGCGCGACTCCGAACGCAAACGGAGAGATAAAAACACGTGCTTTAGAACCGCGGTCACGTAAGGACACGACTCCATTGTATGTAAAGTGTACGATGTCCGCTGGGTTGTGTGGCTGTTTTTCCCCCGACCTGTTGTCGTAAAACGCATAAGCTGTTAAGCGCTGACCTCCCAACACGTTCTGATGATAATTATTCAATTCGAGTTGCCGGTACTTAACACAGTAAGCAAGCCGGATGCGTTTGTCGTGGAGGAGCGTGTGTGTAAATACGTTTTCTGATTCCGCGGAGATAGAATTGGACATGGACGCGGCGATAAAGCCATTCCGAACGGAACGAGGAACGTTTTGTGGTTGTGAAAAAGGCGGTAACAACGCCGCTGCCACTCCCGGTACCGTACCGCTTGTCGCTCATTCCGGTCACACACAGCCGGTAAACGATAACGTCAAAGGTACTTCTTCACATGGAAATTGATATGTGCGCTCATGTCGCTGAATACAAAAAGCAGCGCTGCCCGCCAGCTCGTTCGCCTGGTTGAGCGTACGCGTGCATGTATATGTATACAGATGATGGGGTAATAATGGGATTTTTATGCAAGGACGTGTTGCATCGCAGATGCTCTTGAATAATTTAATCGGCGACGACATGGGATCTGATTTATTCCGATGCCCGGATGGATATAAATGAAAATTTTATGGAGATATTAGCTGATATGATTGAACGTTCGTCTGGTACGTTTTCGTGAAAGCATAGACAGAATAATGACGGCATGATAATTTAAACTAAACGATAGGGTTCTTTTCCGATCGATCCTATCTCGAAATCCTTGATTTACGTACTATTGACTTTACGATAAATCTTTTATTCTGAAAGCTTCCTACTACACCTGGTGCATTCCTCTAAATTAGAGACATAACAATGAATACCACCTCTTTCATAGTATGGAAGTATCAACTTCGAAACTCGAGGACTTATCAGAATACTTAGCATAATCAATTTTGTCAGTTTGGTGTCTTGAATAGATCTTGGCGCCTCCTGGAAAACTCCAGACTTTTCTGATTGTAGTAAGTGAACATCGGACCAGGTTTTCCTCTGTAACAATCACCTTTATTGATTCCCTTCGTAGCAAATTCTACGGAGAGAATCCTTTCCGGTCCCGTTTTGTGTACTTGAGTGGATTTACTGCGCACAAATGGACACTCCGGAACACACTGTGCTGGATGTCAGTAGATGGCACCTTCTTCGGAACCAGCTCCAAACGTATGTGGGAGTAAGACTCACAATGGAGAACATAGTGCAATATATGCTCAGTAGCGAGGAGACCTACAATGCAATAAACACACAGTTTCATAAGGAAAGTGGTGACGATGAAGGAGCGAGAGCGAAGACAGAGTGAGAGTCAAAACAACTAAGAGGACTGCCAGCTGGGACCTGAAGTTATACCAATACGTTATGGTACCAGTTTTTCAGTAGATGGCGTGGAGGTGTATTAGTGGGTATGCATCGACTGAGAATCCCACACGGTCTGCCAAGGGAAGAACCAGGCGCCAGATGTCTAAAAAAGGATAAAGGATTTCACCCCGAAAAAAGAAAACTAAGTTATTGCAGCACTTTGGGCTTGGAAATTAAGAACGACCAGTAGATCTACAAAACCCAATTGTATACTTCCATTTCGAAAGAAATTCATCCCTAGTTCAGAATTTTAATCCCAGTAACGTTAAAAACATGACGAGGATCAAATAAAACAATTTCTAATGGGAATTTGACCACGTATTGAGTAGGTACATTTCAATGCTCAAAACATATGAACATATACAAACATAGAAACAGGTCACTAGCAAAATTATATTTTAAAGATGGAAAAGAAGTATTACATGCACGATTGAAATGTAATTAATCGAATTTGCCTTTATGATGGTCAGATACCGAGCTTCGGGCATGTTCGGTATAGTAGGTAGAGAGCTTCCTGACAGAATATACATATCCACTCGAGATTTTATGGTTTACACCCCTTCAAGTGTTAGTTTACGATTCCTAGTTACATATTTAAATGTTATATTAGTAAGGGTAACGTTATACTTTCGCCCGTGATCTATTCTTTAATGTTGGCAACGATAATTAAAAACCATTTCAGGTAATCGTATTAAATTGGGTTTAACACATTCACTACCCTGAAAACAAAGTGAAATTGACAAATGTATTAGTAGATAAGCGCAATTGGACGCGATTGAACTGAATCTGGCTGAACTGAACTACGATAAGCAAAGAACCATAAAATTTGTCATTTCTAATAATGTAATTTTTTAATAGAAAATCTATTTTTATGAAACAAATTTTAACCGAATTAATATCATTTAAAGTCCGCTGTATATTATTTTGTTTTCATATAAATAATTCCTTTATGCTTTTTATAATAACAAAAATTCTCATTCCTATAAAATCTTTGGGACTGCTTGCTACCAGATGCAAATAGCTGTACTATTTTAATCAATAATATATATGCGTACATTGACATGTGCGTCCTACATATTATTAAATATACCCCATCTACGAGTAATTATTTACGCATTAGATATTAATTACCATAAAGCACGGACGAAAGTATAACGTTACCCTTCCTACTAGAAAATTTAAATATGTAACCGGGAATCGTAAAGAAACACTTGAAGGGGTGTAAACCATAAAATCTCGAGTGAATATGTATATTCTTTCAGAAGCCTTCTACCTACTCTGCCGAACATGCCCGAAGCTCGCTATGTGACTCGTCGAAAGTAATATTGATAATCTGTCCTCAACAGGGGGAGACATTAATTATTTGGCCGAGTTTACATTTCGAGTTGTATCGCGTAAGACATTTAATATCAAAAATCGGTCATTTCTCACCGAAGTTGTTCGTTTTCTTCCTTATCCTGCGTCCTCTTACATCACCAGTATCTTAAAAACGCCTAGGAAATCGGGAGATAGGCGATTAGCTCCAAGAAGATACATATATATGGATAATTTTTTCCACCATAAAACAAAATCGCGGTTCTTACAGTATTACCACGATGTAAATGTACCGCAATAAAGAAAATGTTTTAAACAAAAATAAAGACAACAGAAAAATTTAATGGAACTAAAAACGAATTATATTACAACTTTTAACAATTATACGTCATTTGTAAGAATTACCCCTTTTCACTAACAACATTAAACTGACACAATTAATATTGAAGTAGGTCTATCTAGATTTTATTCTGTATTTCATATATTGCGAATTTTTTGTGTAAGCAAAATAAATTAATTTCCTTGTTTTCAAGAAATCAAAATTTTATTAATTAGCTTATTTTGCAAAGTTGAATCCTTCGGTTTCTGGGAAGAGGTGTCCTGTTTCATGCTATTTATGTCTTAATTGTTCGCCACTATACATATTGCGTGATGGTCTAAGGACTCTAAGGTTTACCGCGAAGGGCTTTTGCTTTTTCTCTTCGAATGTAGTGATATTATTTTGACTTGGCATGCTTTTCTCTCTGAGGTTGGCGGCGGGTATTGTTTGTCTACTTCGGCAATTGCGAAGGGGTGCGGCTTTATCTTTGCAATATTTTCAAGTTGTATGTTGTCCAAGTGTCTGGATGCTGTGTGCGGTAGTCTGTAGGTTTAGCTCTAGTTTTAATCTATTTAATTCTTGCGGATCTGTATCGGATCATTTAACTTTAGTAAAGTTACAGAATAATAAAAAATGGATAGATACCACTGTAGAATTTGGAATAAAAGAACATTTCGCTTTTACCAAGTTCTGGAATGGTCAATGCAAATCGTTTCTAGTCAGATATTAACTGTTCGAGCATTGCTGTAGTAATTGGGAAGTATATTATTTTGCAACATAGCTTGTAACCAGAATTTGAATTCTCCAACATTTTCGATTACCTGTTCTTGATTAAACGAACTAAATAAAAATTAAACGCAATTTCCCTTTGGTGTAAACACGACACATCAGATTCGTGGCAAAGCCTACCATAAGGCGAAAGTTACAAACGATTTTAACGTCCGACGCAGATCTACCGACCTGACATAAGTCTCCGTCGTATCGGCTATGTAATCTAGCTACTGTGCGCTACGTGTACATGAAACCCGCGTTATAAAAGCTCGCATAAAACTTGTTATACATGTCACTTACACCGGTGACTCACATGAGCTGTAAAGGTCAGATACCCCGAGCCCGCGGGTCAGGTTGTTGAATGCGTAATCACGGCCTGTCAGAGCGAATGGGCGGAACCCGTCATGCAGATTGAATTTTCTTTTCATCTTTACATAATAGATTGCCTGGGGTGAAATGAAGGCAGGAGAAACGAGAGAACGTAGTCGTCGGGGAGCACTCCACCATTGTTTATGTTGTTCCGTGGCATAATACGCGTTCGAAAACCGGGTGGTAGGTACCCCATGCACGCATTCATCCGACGGTAATTTATATGATGGTTAAATACGTTTAATCCTCGACTGCGCTTTTCATTTATTCTTCGAAATCTCGCTAATAAATCTCCTTGCGAAATTGTGACGCGAAAGCTTTCCTTGTCACTTATTAGATTGCGCAGATTTCGAAAGGAATAAATCTTGTGTATTTTATTTACGACGAGACGTCTCGGTGCATTGTCGTCTCGTACAAAGCGACCCTTTTATGACGCAGAGGATATGTACGTCTCCAGGGACGAACTATGTCTTCGAGCGTGCGTAAATATTGACCAGATTATGTAGTTTTAAGGGACTTACACCTTTTTCTATGCAAGGCGACGATAAGGATTATCCACGTGTAAATATATTAGAAAGAAAATGAATGTTTCTCAGAAGTTGCATTTATAAGATAAAGATTTTTTCGCTGCCTTGTGTACTGTGCGTATAATGCAAGTACAAAGCAGAAGGATATCTCCAACGTGTACGCAGATGCACTTGAATACTTTGTGTTCGTATTTACGTTTGAAACGTAAGGAAATTTATTTGTACTTTGGTATAAGAGTATGTAAACAGGTCTACTGTGTATCAAAACATCTAAAGCCCTCTTCAACGATAGCTATGTATACATACACCTAGTCCCCTTACCGTGTGATATAGGGATCGAAAGATAAGCAGATATATGACAACGACGCGCTTGGCGGTCACCGCCGAGCGGCGTTTGGATCACTGTCGAATCATGGGTGGTTATTGAGAGACTTAAGATTTAGTTTATTAACGGATTTTGATATTATCCAAGTTGTATTCTAGAGATCGAAATTTTTCGAGTTTATAATTTCACTGTACGAGCAATTCTTACCTGCGGTTCCGTAACCTCTATGCTACCAGAAGGGATTTAGGACAAACTTCATAGATTTATAAATAGATGCCTCACAAATATACTTCAAATATGGTAGCCAAATTTAATATCTAACAGGGAATTGTGGCAAATGATAGGACAAGGAGGTATCAATATTGAAACTGAGAAAAGAAAATACAAATGTTTGTGACGTACTATCAGAAAATGTGTCTGCACCCATCAGCCACTTCATCTTAGAGTAGAACCCTCAAGAAAGAGACCACGGTCCACATGGAAATGAACCATTTCAGAGGAGAGTGGGAAGACAATCTCTCAACACTGACGCATGACACAGGACCGAGAATATATATTGAAAAACGTATATAGATACATTACAATCATGTAGCCTATATACAGGGTTTGTCATAACTAATGCGCTAAATGTAGTTACAAGACCATATAACGTAAAAATAAGTCAATGAGTGTAAAAGAAGGCAAACGATTATAAAGAATTTGGGCACAGAAACTGTTGTTCTAAAATCCTTGCAATATGTGTTGTAGAAAAACGAGGGCTCATCGAACTCTGCATAAGATCCGGTCATGAATGTGTAATCAAAATATCTTCAATACTTCAATGTGCTTAACGTATGGCCGAGATTTTACAAGCGATTATATTTCCTTTCCTAAATTGTAAACATCCGCCTTTATTTTCCAATCACATGTTCTAAATTCTAAATTATTTGACCTTGCTCCATATATCATCGACTTAGAAGTTTACTTTTCCAAGTACAAAAAATTAACATTTCATACTACGGGCTCTCTTGAATGTGGCTTATGAAACGAACGAAATTTCACAAATTTACTGCGGGTTTCCTGTTATAGTAGGAAAATATTTACTCTTACCAATTTGGTTTTATTTGTTATGAACTTTCTTCTATTTTCATTTGATACATTAATCGCAAAAGGCTAGGATTGTCCACAAGATTCAAATGTGTTTATAAAGTTCTATGAGGTAAAAGTCAATAAATGTAAAAGGAAACAAAAATTCACATCGCTCTTTCTGCTTAAACGTTACGTGGCCAGTTGCTTATATACAATCACTAGTTGCAGGTAGATGTGCTAACCTCGCAAGAAGCAGCGTTAGCTTTATTTTCCACTAGACACATTAGAATTTGTTCTAATTTGAACCTGCATGCCTAGTGTTACGTCCCTAGCTCCTAATAGTAAAAAATGTTGATGTCCGTTTTGGTTTTCGCTGCAAGTTTAGGGTAAGCTCCTGTTTTTGCTGAAGTCCTGCTAATCTACGTAAAGCCAAGAAATCTCCACCCTTTCCTAGGAAATATTAAAATTGGTTCGAATCTGATCCTAAAAGCTATCGTGCCTCTGCTTTGTGCTAGAAAATATTGGCTTCGACTTTTGTCCATTTTGTAAAGTCGTCTAGCTTTATCAGAATATATTGAACTTAGTTCTAATTTTATCTCAAAAC
Organism: Chrysina gloriosa; assembly: GCA_038088585.1. Classification (NCBI taxonomy): domain Eukaryota; kingdom Metazoa; phylum Arthropoda; class Insecta; order Coleoptera; family Scarabaeidae; genus Chrysina; species Chrysina gloriosa. The sequence goes on along the minus strand of CM076093.1, from coordinate 17,457,326 downwards.
ACTTTCGCCTTCACTTTCTACTGAGAAAGTTTCGAGGAGATTCTGGTCTGCTCTGAGAAAATTAGCTCCACACTTGACTAAAAATTATTACACTCAATTCTTGTTTGGTATTAAAGCTACCTTAGCTCTAGCTTTTGTTAGAAAATTTTGACATCAGTTCTAATTTGGCTCTAAAAATTGTTTTGGATTTACTTGCCGCTGGAAAATGTTCTAATATAATCGCCAAAACTGTTTTGGTTCTGGTTTCTACTGACAAATGGTGTTGGCTCTAATATGGTCCTCACACCTGCCTAAGCTCTGAACTGCCAAACTATCTCAGCTCCGATTTCTACCAGAAAACATTGAAGTCACTTCTAACCCGGTTCTAGAAATTGTTCTACATTTTCTTTCTACTAGAAAATGTTAGCATTGATTCTAATCTAGTCCCCAAAGGTTCTTTAGGATTGCTACCTACTAAGAAATGTTCAGCGTAATTCTGATGTTAAATCTGTTCCTTAGATCTGTTTTCTGTAAGAAAATGTTGTAGTTGGTTCTAATGTGGACCTTCAAACAGCTCTCATTTCCGCTGGGAAACGTCCACGTCAGTTCTAATCTAATTACAAGGGCCGTCAACTCTACCTTTTGCTAGCAAATGTTTAGGTGGGTTTGAGTTTGGCCTTGGGAACTGTCTCAAACATACATTCCGCTATGAAATGTTGAAGGCAGTTCTAATCTACTACCAAAAGCTTCCAAACGTTGTCTTCTGCTTGGAAGTGTTACCATCGACTTTGACATGGTGCTGCAAGCTGCTTTACTTCCTTTTGTTTTCAGCAAATATTTAGGTTGATTCCTTTCTAGTGCTGAAAGAAGAAAAAGGAAATGTTGCAAGTCGGCTAGCCCGACTCTGTGCGCTGTTTTAGTTATGTTTTCGTTAGTTAATATTAAAGTCGGTTTTACGTATTTACATTGTGTTCTGCATTCTATCAACGTGTCTAATTCAAATAGAGAGAACTTGCTCAGGTGATATTGAACTCTTCAACAACCTACTACAAATGTGAATTTACATTTTCCGCAGGAAAGCTTTCCAAATCGTTCCATTTTAAATCGCTGTTTGTAGGTCATCCTGGGCGCGATATTTACATTAATGCGAGCACCTAGATTTAAGATACTACGGATTTAATTAAATCTATAGTCATCTATCTACCTTTATCGTCGGCCTATCTCTCGATTCCGTAACTACGACAACGACGTTCTGTTTGCGCTAACGTCAGTTTCGACAGCCATAAATACGTCGCGAACCCAATAAAGCTTTTACGGCACTTAATCTATACACAGCGGGCATCAACACAGTTATATATTTGTCATCGATGGTATTGATAAAGCGGTATTAATATCTGTTCTGGCGGCCGTGATCGTTCGGGCCGCAGGCATGGGTATCCTCTCCCTGCCCCAACCCCGTGGTTTACAATGTCGACGTCGGCGTACCGTACGATACGTGATGGTCGCTTGTACCATGCACATCTCCCGGCATATGGTTTCCGTCATAAATGTGTCAGCGACGCTCTCGCGTCTCGGGATTTAGCAGATCACGACCCGTCAGCGTTCATGATCCCGAAAATCTAGCTCGGGTTTATTTCCGATAGCGTGTCGTTAATTTTATTTGCGGAGTCGTTCGTTGGTTTATTGAGAGGGCGGGCGAAATTAACGGACGCTCGTCGAATTGAAGAACGCCTAAAGCTTTGATTCTTTTTTGGCAGGGAAGAATGCGAGTGTAACTAATTGTTAGCAGCTTTATTAGTGGAATGGTTTTTATGGGTTTTGTACGATTTTCGAGGAATGTTCAGATGAGCTTTTAGGTTTGTCTTACTGATTATTAAAGAAATAATAGCTGTTTAAATTAAAAATAGAATTAGGATTTGCTATGCGTGCGATTGTTTTAAATCAAACTTAAATTTAGTTACAGTCGTCCAAATATAGGAATAAATGAAGCTACTTTGAGCTTCCACTAATTTAGCTTTCGACAATTAATGTAGATTTATGAGCCTTCTGAATTTGTAGTAGGTTTGTTAAGGTCTAGAGAGTTGTAAAAAATATTAGTAGAGAACAAAACAAATATAATAACTTTTCTTTTCATTAATACTATCCGACGAAAGTTAAACAGTAAGAATGTAGACCGCCAATCACCAAATAAAGAGTATACATTGCGACAGTAAGGCAAGTACGAACGGAAATTGCCGGAAAAAATCAAAACGGGTGAAAGAAAAAGAATTTTGAGAAGAATCTTTGGATAAGTTGTCATCGCGCCATATATACATAGCTTTACTCAATCACTGAAAATGACAATCTGATTCTTGAAGCACGTAATTAGGACTTTCCAAACTTGGATGTAGTAGTGGTTTTCTTCCACGATATATTTATCAAATTGACTGCAGCGGAAATTTATATACAGCAGTGTATGCACTGGAATCTTTTCCTGAAAATGTGTTGTACTAATCAGTCTACTGCAATTACAGTCTACTGCAGCTTTCTTTTCCCATTTTAAAGCTAAATCTAAATACTGCGAACACACTTTAGATATTTTCATACCTAAAGCTCTGCATAAAATGTCAAAAATACAGCTACAATTAATGCTTGAGATTATGGGGCCCCTGAAGCGCTTATGATCCACTTCAATTTTACCGTTATCGTTACATCACGTACGGACAAACAAAAGTGTGTATAAAATACATGAAACACCGGTCAGTTTGGTGTGTACGTCATGCAACGATGCGAGGAACATTAGAGCTAATCACAAAGAATACCTAAAACACACCTTGATACGGAGGGCTATTATACGACTGATTATTATATTACTGATCCATCCTGCTCTGCATATACTTAGACTGAGGTAATTTCAGGGAAATTGACTCCCACCAATTTTCACGTCAACCTAAAGTTGCTCCTTCCAAGTGCGATCCGCAAGTGTGGCTGGGCATTAATTAAAAAGAAAAGAAAAATAGAGCTAACATTTGAAGAAAGTTCCGATATAGAAAGTTGGAAAACATTATTGCGAATATTGGGTGTCTTTTTCAGATTGAAATGGCAGATTTTCAGACCCTTGCAATGGCTATCAATCGAGCTTGTCAGCTTTTGATAAGTACTTTACTACTAGAAACTCATAAATTAAGTTATTTCCTATTGCTCCCCAGATTAGGCCTTAGTATGTTATATGCAATATTGAAGACATTTAGCATAATTCACATCGGACGTTGTACATGGGAATTATTTCAGTTTCTCAAAATTTCTGTCAACAAATTGAGCATACCTCTACCACTTTTCCACGTTCTTCTGCAAAAAGTTCTCAAATTCAACCCCCTTTTGTTGCTGAAACCTCCAGAACTAACAAGGACATATCTCGAACCCGAAAATTAAAAAAATTTAAACTTTGTGAACAAGTAGTCCACACCCAAGAATGTTCGAAGGTATTTTCCTTATCGGCCAAATCTCGTTTTGTGAGGATGAAACTACTTCGTGATCGAATACGGGTAGTATCCATAAAACAAGATCGTGTAATAGTACGGATGTTTGTAAGAACACTTTAGTAAAGTGAAAGACAATTAGGAAGAGGTTATTTCTTTTTGTATACATTATTTTATCATTTTTTATGGGGCTTATGATGACATTGAAACGATTAATTACGAAAATATAATACGATAGATTGCAGATTTTAAATGGGTGGTCGATCTTTTGTAAGGTAACCTAGATCTGTGATCGGCCCCGAATTCTTTAATCTAAAGGTTAAAGGTCTTAACAATAATAGCAATAACACCACGTATATTTTCGCAGTTTTCGAAGTATGTCACTCCCTCTGGCTAGGCCTTCTAGCCTTTCTTTTCAAGCGCTTAAACATACACCGGAAGCCTTCGTTAAACCACCATGCTTAATAACTATTGGACATATATCTCCTTAAGCTCCGAATACCCACACCTTAGGAAAGACTCCAAATTTTCGTGGAGGTCCACTCGCCATATTTTTAGTATTTATAGTTGCCTGCTTCTTCCTGTGGTTAGGCTGCTTAGCCTTTATCTTCCAAAGTTTAAACATATATCTGAGACTTGCGTTCGACCCTCATATTTGACAATATAAGGGTATATCTTCCTCCGATTTCTCAGATTTCGAGTAAGGACTATGAATCCTCTGAAATGATCTGCCCCCATTGCCATTGTTTCCTGGAGGTTGTTTCTCCCTCTAGCTAGGTTTCCCAATATATACGCTCGAGGACTTGGACGTATGCCCGAGGCCTACATTCGTCCTCTATTCTTAACAATGTTTAGTCACATCTTCCCTTAAAGCCCTAAGTTCCCAGACATCTGTAGTCCGTCGTTAGATGCAATAGAGGTCTTATGGGAACTGATTGCAGGTCATCTCATCATGTTTCGTGTGTTTAATAGCACTTACGTTCGATACACCATGCATCATCGTACCGAACATAGGCGTTTGATATATTGTAGTAATAGCACCAGACGCAAATCCCTATTTAATCCCGTACTGTAGGTTGAAACGGACTATAGTAAAAGCTATAGATAATCGAGTAGTATCCATATTGTCAATCCTTTTTTAAACTTGTTCATTCGTTTAGGTAGGCTCCTCATTTTTTGTGCTTGAACACTTTGAACCATGCTCAAGGCCTACACTTAACCTCTATGAAGTATAGAGATCAAATGTAAGTACATGTTGCATTAAAATTCCCGACTTCCTAAACTATTAGCAAGGACTATACAAATTCAAATAGGAATATATGTAGTATATATTCAATACTGTTAAAATACCTATTCCGTTCAAACAGCATCTTCCAAGGTGAGTACTCCTGTTTCGGGAATAGCTAGGAGAAAGTCAGTTTACCCGAGATAAAGCGCTGGATATTCCGGGAAGGCTTATAGAACTGAAGCTTGGTAAGCTCAGGAAGTTTGAACTGGGGTTATAAGGAAGGTGTCTCACGTCGTCAATTCAGGATCATAAGGAGTCTCTAAGATAGAGTTCTTTTCATAAAAATGGAAAGAGATTTTGTAATTAATATTTCCATAGAATACAAATGTTTATCTTATTGCTTCTTTCTTTGGTGCAAGTGTAATGTTGTTATTTCAACCATCTAGACTCTTTCTTGAAAGCCGTTGATTTCCTGGTTGAATTTGAAATAATCTGCCACATTATTTTCAGCATTGACCAATTTGAAGGATAGATAGTAGATGCTTATGACTTTTGTGTCAGATGGGTTTTCAGAAAGATGTGTCCCTGATAATTCCTTTCAGTTTACATCTCTATATGACGTAATACCATCGTATTACGTCATACAGAGTTAAATTGGAAATTGTCTGACGACGCGCGACGCTATAACAAGCTGTATTTTCACTATTAAAAATAAACAGCTAAATCATTTATGTAAGTACTGATTCGGAACAAATATTTACTGACAAATCACAAAAATGCCTTAAAGCCGAATCTCATCGGTTAATCTTCCGAAGAAATCGGACTTATTTCGTCAAAACGCGAACGGAAAAAATATCCATAATCAGAGTACACAACAGTGGTAAGCTGCCGCGCTTTTATCTTTTAGCTCCACACGTACTTTAATGACAGGCGATAGCATTATTCGTAATCCGTGGAACGAGAGACGTTCAATTTAAACCTAGCTTTACACAATATTATTGTTACGTTGTCACGTCTAATGCCCGTCATAAACATCAAAGCACGCACTGATATTTGCCGAACAATTTTTCGTTAAATATTTGACAAGTTCTGTAAATCAAAACGTACTGTACATATACGTACCAAATTGATATCGTCAAATTTACGATGGAATTTCGCCCGTTCAAATATAGCCCAAACATATGCATAAGCCGTAAATATGCGACGGATATACACATTCGTATAAAATTAATTTTATCGATTGTATATTTGAAAATGAAATAAATATCTACATGTGTATCTATGAGTACATCCTGTACTATTGCAATATCATAAATTACACCGATTTCGGGAAAATAGCTGCGTCGGTTTAAATTTTAGATCATCAATATGATTAATTTTGACGCGTGAAACTTTTATTGTCTGTTATAAAATGATGTGATTTAATACATATTTTTTATTTTAATATCACGGGACGAAGCCGTGTTGTTTGTCGTTACGGATTTATTGCGAACAAAATTACAAAAATACCAAACTGTGGAAAACTTTCTAGGACATTAAGAACTGTTTGCGTCAGGCCTGCATCATTTACGGAAATATTTCTTTATAATTTGGTAAGTAGTCTATGTATATTCTTTACACATAAAGAGAAACTATAATAAATCAAGAAATATATTCAGCAAAATGGTCAGTCAAATTAAAAGGTCCGTATTCTTATTATGTTCAGTTAGGCGTTGTGCTTTGAAACTAAATAGTGCAAAGAATCAGGAATCAGGAAGAAAGTGAACAAAGTTTGCGTCATCAATGTTGATCCTCTATGTTTGGATCCATGGCTGGATGGTATGCTGTTGATAATTTGCAGTCATAATAGTACTCCCAAATGAAGACGTACTTATACTCGAGCTGTGTAAAACCCATTGTTTGCAAGTCAGCCTGTAAGCCCTATCTTCCTTAAGGAGGAGTGGATCCTTGCTGATTGAACATACGTTATATCCGTAGGTTTCATATAACTCTCTCCAAGTATATAAGCCTGCTGTTAATTACACGGTCGCAGTTACATAGTAAGTGCTCAATATTTTCATTTACTTCGCTACAGAATCTGCGCTCAAGTTCATTGTTGAGCCTACTTTAATGCACAAATATCGGGTAAGGACACCCATTATAATTCTGAATTGACATCCCTTTAGTTCTGGAATGCTCATCTTCTAATTACAACTCAAGGGCACTACTATAAAGCACTCAAATTCTTTGAATATTGTCTGCTGTTAGCATTCAAATTTTGATTGGCCTTCAGGCCAGCCCTGTATGCTTATCCTTACAATGGATGTCGCTATTTTGTTTCATTGTTGTTGGTAAGTTCCGCTCCTGTGAGAGCAGGAACTACCTAGGGAACTCATCTATCTTCTAGTTGCTTTCACTGCCTCTTAGGAGGCAGTAAACCCTCATATAATGGTAAATTACTATGTCATTAGCGAATATATCTGTGATCATGTTGTTGATTGTTTTCTAGGGATTTGTCCTCCCTTTACCTAGGTTTCCCATTGTGTATACTCAAAAACTTGGACGCACGTTCGAGGCTTGCATTTGACCTCTATGCTTTACAATTTTAAGGCACATGTTTTCTTTAAAATCCCAGGTTCCTAAACCTGTACCAAGAACTTTAGATATTAAGGGAGGGATATCGCCCATATTATCGCAGTAATCATGCTTAATACTGTTAAGGCGCCTATTCCCTTAAAATAGTATCTTGAGATATGGGTACTTTTATTCCAAGAGTACCTGGGGAAGATCACCCATCTCCCGTCTTAAGAAAAGCTTAGTTGGAGGGCAGCAAACATGCACACAATGCTAAATTGCTGCATCAGTTACATGTCTATGATCGTATTTCTTCTGTTGTGCTGGACTAATAAATCAGATTTGGGAAATTATAGACCAATGTTAAATGGTATAAAACTATTTGTTTGCCAGAAGTTAGCGACGAAATCAGGAGAAGCAACCGAGAAAGTCGCATCATTCTGCATCATAAACAATGCCAGCCCTCCCACAGCGCGTCAAACAATTGATTATTTAGAGGAGATTCTTTTGCGTTCCCGAATGTCGAACAAAAAATTATTAGACAGCGATTTTAAACACCTCAAGAAGTTGTTGAAGCCTTCAAAAGTCATGTTTTTTGGAGTTAACAGCTTCATAGTGGAATAAAATAAGATTTGGTTTGAAGCCTCTAGAAATATAAAGATCTTAAAAGCAGATATTTTGAAAATAATAATTCAGTTTGTTCTAAGAAAATATCTTTCTTTCCTTGTTTTTGTAACAACTTAAAAGGAGCCCTCCGAGACTTTCGTGTTAGATTATATCAAAGACTTGATGACATTTAACAAAACGCTCATGCGGTTTTTTAATTCCACGGACGTTAATAATTGCATGACTTTAACGATGCGCCTGTTGAACTGTAAAGTATTTGTCGAAGACACCAAATTGGTCATCTGGTATACAATTTGATAGTATCGCGCTTTGTAAGTAATAATTCGGTTCATATTCGACTTTCCCTGAACTCCCTGGTATCGCACCTGGTATAAGCAACTACTGCTACTACTGCTGATATTGCTTTTTTTCAAAATTCCAAAAATAATGGAAAATATGAAGCACCATCTTATCTCTCGTTAAAAGAAAAATATTTGATGCCCATATAAATAAGTCAGAATGACTTCCTATCTTTCTGTCTCTTTCTGTGTTGTTCTGTATTTGTATGGGAGGGGTATACAAACCGTAATCTCCGATTGTCCAGATACATCTCATGTGTCTCTGGAAATAATTCTGTTGGCTACCAAAGCCTTTGGGCAGTATGACTCTTGCTTCTTGGTTTTCCCTTTCTGCTTTTGGGATTGTTTGAAGTTGGAAGCATTTTGAGTGGCAATAGGAGCAAAAAGCTTAAGCGTATTTTATTTACAGTTATTCCCCATTTCTATTCGTATGTATCATCGTGGAGCAACTATGGCTTGCACATATCCTGTGCACGTAAAATTTTATTGGCAGTATGATTTACGCGTCCGTGTCAATAAATTATCGCGGCTTTTATGAATCTTTCAAAATTCACCAATTAATTCCCGTTTAACAACCTTAAGCACTTTTTCCCAGAAAAATTGGGAAAAGCTTGCTCTCGTCGTATGTAGGAGTTCTTGCTTCGAACGCTTCTTCACCATACATACGTATATGTAAGTCTACCATATTGATTTAATGACTATAACAGTATATCAGTACAACGCTTACAAACAACCAGCCCGCGTTGTGCGCCTGTGTACGCGTCTGTGTGATAATATATTTTTGATGGTCTGTTTAACACTGGCCTGATGGCGTTGAAGAGGATGTATTAATTAAATCGCTCGTAAAGATACACGAATTTACGAGTGTTTCGTCGGTAATGAAGGAATGTTTAAAACATTTCGAAAGTAATTTATCGCGGTGGATGTACATAAATTATAGTTTTTATAGCGGTTTTTTGAAATTTTATTAATACCCGTTGATGGAGGGAAGATGTTTCTGTGAATGTGTGTTGCGTGGATACGCATGTGTTCGTTTCGTCTTCGGGTCGTTCCAGATAATACAAAGATGTCACCTTTTCTGATGATAATTTTTATGTGCCCGACAATAAATTTTCACATCAAACGTTTTCGTATCAACTTCCTGTTGAATAATTTTGTTTTGAAACACCACCGCATACATATTTCTATTAACATTGTTTGAGGCTTAGCAATTTGACAATACTTCCTGAAATTATTATTAAGCAGCATTGAGCTACTAAAGGTATTACTTATAGAAACACGAATCGGGTACTTCATATCAGGTGATGGTTGGTATCCAACTAAAATATCTAGAATGTAATTAAAATGTTACAAAAATAACAGAATCTGATCACATTGTTTATTATTATTATTTATTTTAAAAAAATCAGAAATTTTCAATTGACAAGTAGACTTTTGCTTTATTATCATTGCCTTTTCTATGAAATTTTATAAAGTAATTAAAGCACTTCATTCAAAATAATTTTTGTCTGTCCATTGTAAAGAAATGTCGAGCTAATCCGATTCTGACTCCGATTCTTTACTATAAGCATTCTCAATTGTCTGCAAGAGAATGTTATATAAACATTTTGCTTTGATGTTCACTTTTTCGCAGTGAAAGTACATCGTATTTCAAATTTTAAGAAATATTTTTGTTTGGGGAGACATCACATGAACCAAAGATCTTTGTTAAACGGATTTGTATTCCTATCCACAGACTGGATTAATGGCATGGTATTAAGAAAGAGAAACAGTGTTATAATATTACTATCGTCGCTGATGGACTTTGTTTTTCGTTGAAGGCTGGGAACGTTACCGATGAACAAAAGAGTTGCCTTGCTCAAATTTTATTTAAGTTTCTTACTTGCTTAACACACGATTCATAAAACCACTTTTCGCATAAGGCTAAAGTGATGGATCGATATTCAGAAGCAGTTTTGAACACTTCTGGATTTTTGGCTTTACACAAACAACCATTATTTGTAGCATGTTAGTTCCGTCACCACTAGCATAGGCCACAAATATAACCCTATTTTTACTTAATTTTGGTCCCGAAACTTTCTCAAATACGCTCTAATGTTTTGTCTGGCACCAATTTCCGGAATCCAACAGATTCGTATACATTGTGAATTTGATCGGGCAAAAACTTAATCCTTTTGTCTTGTTTGATAATTTTGTAAGAAATAGATGAACTAATGACGGATCACTAGATAGTCGTACGCCACAAACTTTGAGATTTCGAATATCATTCTTTTTTTTGTTTAAATTTGTTATCCATCCTCTACTTGCAATAAAATTATCGTTACCACACTCTTAAGATATAATTCTTGAGCTTCTTCTGATGAAATATCAGACATTATAACGACATGTCTTTCGCTCTGTACAACAAAACCACTGATATAATTCGGATTCCAATACTGAATATTCTGCTTTAACCAATGTTTTTTTGCCCTCCGATCCAGAAAGATAATTTCCAATATAACGACCTGCACGTGTGAAAAAATAACAATTACAATATATTGGTCGTACATTAAAAATTTGCATGTGTACTTACGTCTTTATTCTATTTGAATTCTTTTTGTTGGCCGAGAAAAAGAAGTGCCAACACCATATTCCTCCGCCAACTCTTTTGCATTCAAACCACGATCTAACCTATTAGCCTTATACTAAAGCTAGCTAGCTAAAGTTAAATCTTTATGCTATCTTTTCGAACACAGTTCGCTACTGAAGGTTAGAGAAACATGCACATATGCACAAAAAAACGGTCAAACGTATCTAGATTATGATTAACAAATTGTTCGGGTTACCGATGCATTGTCGGCCCGGATTACAGCGTACATAATGGGAGAAAATTTATACATGGATTACAGCTAAATCCGAATTACTGCAGATCAAGATTTTTAAAATCTTAAAACATCAACAGAATCTAATACTTCACAAGTAGCTACTTAGAGACTGAAAATTCTCTAATCTAAAAGAACTGGCAGCAAATGAAGTGCTGATCATAAATCATTGATTGTGCAGGAAGTGTTTTAAGTTCCTCATCGGATAATTCTCTATAAATATGTTGCCTCTATGAGTAAGCTCATATGATCTTTAATACGTTACAATTCCGATGATCTAACATATTTCAAGAAATCGAAAAATGCAAAATAGTGAAACATATTACAAATTTCGTGTAGGTATATATATGTATATGACCTCCAAAGGTAGAATACAATTTTGATGTAAAATACCACCTTTGCGATGCAGCAAAGGTGCTTTGGCCCCAAAACTCATTGTTTCGAAAATCGTTGTAGTTTTTGTATGATGTAATTTTTTGAGAACACATTGGTGGCTTTGAAAATCATCTCATACGTCATCCCTTATCTCAAAATTTCCTTGATTTCAATGTCAAAATTCTATTCTACGTTTTTGGAAACAATGTTTGGTAAACTTGGACAACTCCGATCCATTGCTTCTTCTCAAATGGTCCATCAGTTTGCATAAATATCGCATCATACCAGTTACTTTGAGGAATAAAGTTGGAATATGAGTCAAGTTAAGCAAAATTTCATCAACATGTGATTTCAAAGCCATACAGTCCGATTTGCAAGTTAAAATCGAGATAATTTGCAGCTTTTATGTAAGTCGGTGCGATTTCCAAGAAAATTGGTTTAGCGTCATATTTTTTTAAAATTGGGAATGCAATTTCTACATCCGATTCGGTAACTAACAGTAAACATTAAAAATCCCCCAATTAAACAAAGGATGTGACCGTTGCCGTTCCTTTTCACACATCGTAAAATTTTACAACGATATATTTCTCAATTCGGTACGCATCTCGACGTCCTTTTTTAATTAACGGGCGACCATAACTCGAAGTAAAAATGAAATCCCATTGCTCTAAACGTCTTCATTAGCGTTATTTATGGTGGAAAGCTAGGCGATTCATGGACGTTGAAAACGTGACGGTACAATAAGGTATATGGAGAAAATAAAAGTGTAGGCATGCGATCCTGTTCACATGTTCACGTATTGCGCTGTTAAAATATTTATTATAGAAATTATAGCGGAGAAGAAATTAATAAACACGACTTCCTTCTTTATTTTTAACGATACCGACGATGGATTCACGTTTCCACGACACTTTTATCGTTCTGACAGAAATATATTGCGGGCAGTTACGTGATGCGCGGGTAATTTGGACGACGCGAATGAATAATTAAACAAATAAAATATGCGATAAATATGTCAAATGGAAGTAAAATACGTTAATTGTTGTTATTTATTTGCTTGCTGTAATAGACTTATTTTTTACTTCAGTTGTGTTATATATGTATCACGTTCATTTACCGGTTTTAGCCGGAACTTTATTACCATTTAATTGCCTTATGGAGGTAACTAGAGTCGAGATATTTTAATTTGCTTGAATTGGAAAATTCCATTGGAGAAGTGCTTGGCGAATGCAGAGTTCGTGTTCTCTCTCTACGTAAATTAAGGCGATTTTATGGTTGCTAACTGATTAGCGATAACCTAAGCGTATGTTTTTTCTCAAAAGATGAACTTTTTCTTGTTCTTTAAATGTATGTAAACCTTGGTTTCTTTTGACAATCCTGGAAATGTTTGGAGGTTGATGAAATATAAACACGAAGAAGTTTACCGGAAATTCAAAAAGATTTTGGCTGCAGTGGTTTTATTTTTACCCTCCGTTCAGAACCAAGTCAAATTGGAGTTTTGAGCTCACTACTCAATCTAAGAGTCGAAGGTATTGAAGATGGAAGTATTGCTTTTGTTAACTCTAAATATTCCTTAGAGTTGAAAATTAATTCATGATGTGTATATTTTGAAGCGATGAATTATGAATGGGGTATGACTCCTTTAGAATCAACGATACAGCACTATCTAAGATGCGTAGTTCAATTTTTCGCCTTGGTGAAATCTCTCAGCAGTAGCAACTAAGATGATACTTAATAACCTAACGGCGCCTTCAACCCCGTTGGAGACGACCGATTGCTGCTGAAGCTTGTCAGTATGTAATGGGTTAGTGCGCGTCCTAATTGGGCCAATTAATTTGTAGCCTCGCCACTGAAACTTTCCATTCTAGCCGACTCTAACTACAAAAATTTTCATTTCGCTGTTTCTCGATTGTATAGTCATTTTAGATGTATGAGTATGGGCTGAAAAGTTTTGAGCCTAACATAGAAACAATCTTTTTCCGGTCAAACACAATTTTATCTTTGGACATAGTCCTGTTTTAAATTGATATATTTAGTCTAACGATGCCACAATCGAATCTGTTATAAACGCGTTCCTTAAATATGCCTAGATCCTTTGCTATTTCTCTTATTTTAATTCGCCGGTTATTAAGTACCATTTGGCCAAAATGGCTGAAATTTTCAGAGGTATCTGTCAAAGCATCTACAGGCCACTTCTACGACGGATTGGTAGGAAATGGTGGTCCCTCTGCGATCGGCGGCCACTAGGATTAGTTTACGAAGTGGATACTTACGATCAACGAATGCAAATGCATCGCAGTAAGTTTTATCAGGAAGGTTTCCAATATCTTTCCAGGAGGGACATGCATCTGTTCAAGGTGGTCAGTGAAATACCTGGAAATGAACTTAGAATCCTGCGCTCACGCTTCGGTGCATATTGCCCAGATGGTAAAAAATTGATGGACTTTTACTACATCTCCTGTACATAAGATTCAATTTAGATCCAAGGATGAAGACTTTAATTTGTAAATCACGCCTTAAACCTATATTACCTAATTGAATTCTCTGTTGTTGGTTCTCTGCTGCAAGGTGCCACTTAAACAGTCCTGAGGTCACAATAAAACAAGATGTTCAGGTCGGTTACCGCTGTCTCGTTGCTTTGTAGGAATATTTACCTACAAGAAGTTTGGAAGATTTCCTTCCCTCGAGGGCAAACATTTCAACTGACTAAGTTGACACTAGAGCCGATGAGAGATCGCGACAACTCAGTGATTGGCTACTTCACGCGTTTAGTCTCAGGCTGACTCCCTCCGCAGATCACCTTGAGGATACAGGAAGTGCTGCACAACTAGCCGGTACCCCATCCTGGTCTGGTTACTCTCAAAATAGAAAAGAAAGAAGACAGAAAAATTTATTAGCGGGACTTAGTTAATAAAATTCATTCCAAAGTCGGATGAGGACACCGATGGTTTGTTTTGGATTGATTGCGTTCAAAGTTTTATGCTCAATTTCTTTAGCTGATAACTTTTTCAAGGAATCTCTGTATTTTGCTTGTAGATTCGATGTCGTAGAATTTAAACATACAGTGTTCTGCAAAAGCTTTCACTTTTTATTTAGTTCATTTTGCGTTCTTGGTGTTTTGGTGTCTTGTGTTAATGGTATTTGTCGTTGGGGGAAGCAAGAAATAGGAACTGATAAATAAATATGAATTAGCCTCTTTTTTGCCTTGCGTTTGAAATCAAGTCGTAATTTATAGACCAGACTAATTACTAGTCGATAACAATCCAGTATGGACATAACGCATCTTTCAATGACTCACTAAACCAAACGCTAGTTAATAGTGATTACAAGACCTCTGTAGTAATATTACTGACACTATATCACATCGGTAAACTCCTCACCACATAACTATTTAATTAAATCCAGTGATACGTGTTTCACTGGCAACGAGGCGAGCATCTGCAAAGCGTACCTTAAAATTTAGAACAGCGGTCGAGAACTTATAAAATTGAATGCAACGAACGTGATAGAGCGCATATATGACAGTCCAGACGGACAAAAGCAACACAATTCAAAGAACAAACAAAGACAAATTATCATTGTCATTATCGTTAATTTGATTTAGTTTGCACATTTTAAGAATGGAATTTTACTGACTATATTTCACTTTTCATATTTTATATTTGCGTGACTAGACAATAGATAAAATTATTATTATAGTAGAATAGATTCATCGAGTGTTGCGAAATATATGAGCGTCATAGAAATCCAGAATTTAAAATCCATAAAATGTGTACATTTTCCGCGTGAACTAGCTGCGTACAAAGCGATACATATAGTACGTCAAATAAGAATCTGTTACACAATGACGACGGTCCCCTGGATCAGCGATTACTAAGGTTTAAGGATAAGTTTTGGAATAGTGGATAACGTGCTATCATCAACTAGTGTAAACCGGTCTTTGTCACCACTTATAATAATAATGCATGATAAGCTACTTTTGTTGTATTGAAATTAGCACTTCTACTCAGAATTTTGAGTGCAAACCAGGCGCCACTGAGCCTACCACAGACATATTCAACATGGTGGTTCCATCTTAGTTTATCATCTATTATTATACCTAGAACTTTACAATACTGACTTAAACTAAATGTAAAATCGCCAATAGCAATATCATCAGGCGTCAAAGTAGATTCACTTGCTTTAAACATAATGCAATTGGTTTTAGATGTGTTTAGCTGTAATTCATTGCTAGAAAACCACAAATTGACATTATGAAACAACTTTGACCCATCTTCTACAAGTTCGGTACGTGAATTTCCACCAAATAGTAAATTCGTATCATCGGCGAAGTTTACGATTTTATGATTAGAACTGGAGGCATTTGAAAAAAGGTCATTCATAAATATAACAAATAGTAATGGCCCATGGATACTGCCTTGGGGAACTCCTAAATTAACTATTCTTACATCGGAATAGATGCAGTTATTAGTGCTACTCAACTTAACGACCTGTCTTCGATTCGATATATACGATGCAATCCACTCCTGTGAAATCCCCTGACGCCATAATGATAGAGCTTCTCAAGCAAAATAGAATGAGACTTACATGCAAGGCGTGACATTAAAATCCACTCTTTCATCAAACCTTAGGGATTACTATATGGTTTATTATAGAACGATGTACTTTGCCTTTTGCATACGTGTTTGGCAAATAGGAAAATTTTCCGAAGAAGAGATACGTGTCGTCAACGTAAAGAAACGGATCTACGAGAATCGATATGGCGTGAACGATGCTTCTCGGCAGAATTCTTCGCGCTAGTAGAAAAAAAGTATGCTCTCGAGCTATAGAAAGAGAAGCTAAGTAGGCATGAATAGAATTTAAGGGATCGCTGGTCATTGGGTAAGGTATGGTTTGACGATACTAACTTCGTTACTAGCAAATTCCGTGTCATCGAATTTAATTAAATAATTGTGTGGTGAGGAGTTTATCTAGGTGATATAATATCAGCGAGAAGCTAGTTGATATTTATAAAATTATGTTTTGGTTTTTGTACGGAGGAAATGGAAATCAAATCATTCAAGATTAGACATATTATCGTGAAAGGTAATTCGTCATACCTATATTTAAAAAAACAACATCACCAATACCTTAAATAGCAAACAGATCTAATATTAAATTACCAGCTATTCTAAATTATTTATAACATCTAAAAATCCGAACTCTAATTCATCTTGTGTCACGTTCGAATACCGATACGATCCAAAACTGTTGTTTTGAGCCTGGCTCGCGATCATCCGCTACTTGGTGAATGATGAATGGGTAAATCGTAACGACATCATCGAAGTATCCGATTTTCGCAAAAAAAAGAAACGCCGCGGCGATATCGAATCGAACGTTTCTGGTAAACATGGCCTCTTGACGTCGGCGATGATGGTGGATAAAGTCCGATAGGAAAGTGAGTACGGCTCGCAAAAGCGTAACGACTCGTTGACATAATTACGAGATGGCAATCGCCACTTAAAATTGATGGATTGAGTGATTAGCGTTCTATAAAGTATGACAGCCGTTTGGAAAAAAACGTACGTGAACAATAGCTTACACAATCCGTAAATAATTACTCAAAGTTATTTTTAAACGCGATAAAGTTAATTTTAACGTCGATCGGGTGTAATTATATCGAGAGGTTTTAAGTGGGAATGGATAAAAACAATTCCAATTTTTTTTTCTCACAAGAGGAACAAAGAAGAACATTTTTGTAAGGAAAACTGGAGTAGGGATATTGGATAAGTTTCCTTAAATTTGGTTTTGTAATTCAGGAAATACATTGAAACCATTTCAATTCCTAATAGAATTAATTACTGATAGATTAGAGAAATTATATGAATAAAAAATTTGAGACTTCGGTTTTCGGTTCCCACTGGGCGTTCTTCTTCTTCTTCTTCTTCCGGTTGGTGTACAATACTCCTTCCCTCTCAGTGCATGATTATAACACGAAAAAATCTTGTGGAAAACATTTATGCTAGAGCACCTTCGCTGTTTTCTAGGGTTTCATCCTCTCGTTAGTCCGTTCAAACTTTCCCTCGGAAGCTGAACATAAGCTCGAAGTTTGCGTTGAGCCTTATGCATCATGCTGTTGTCTCAGTTGAATATCAGTTTATATACAGGATGTAACTGTGAAAATGGTTAATTTATTAATGTGGCAAAGCTGGTATAGTATACTTAACGTAATCAGCAAAAACAATGGCAAATCACGCGGAGCGTTTTTGCTTAACTTTAATAAAAATTTGCCCCCCCCTCCCTCTCCCCCACATTTTACATTACGGTACTATGTTCCTCGTAGACGTTTGTTTGAGAGGTAAGCGATTTTTAAAACTCGTAAGAAATAGTCGGGCATTCAGTCAGTACTCGGGTATTCTACAATGTAAGCAGATGGGTTCATTGAAATAGCGCCGTCCGTAAATAGCATATTATCGACAAGTGAGTAATGCTTCTCTGTCTCTCTGTCACATATTCTTTATGAAAATGCTAAGGGTACTGGACGGTTTGCAGATTAACTCCTTCCTATATTATTTCTATAGTGACCCATATTTTTAGTATCATTATACATACATACTATACATTTTTCACCTGTATAATCACTAGAGTTGCTCAATTTGTGCCAATAGTACTACAACTATCTGGCACGACTATCTTAGAACAGTAACATTACGCTATACAAATACAGATGGCTTCACACTATACATTGAAACTGAATGTATGGTATGAAGTCATCTGTATTGGTATAGCGCAGTGTTACTTTTCTAGTACAGTCGTTTCAGATAGTTGTAATACTATTAGCGCAAATTCAGCAACTCTAATAATGAATGTACAACCTCATGCATCTGCGATAGAATTATTAAGGTTATCGCTCCCTACGCATGGATTTGACTACTATATACTTTATTTAGTAATCTGGGAAATTTCCTAGAAGAGATAGAAGAAACAACAGCTCCCAACACCTTAGTATAATCATACCGAATGTGTATCTGAATGGGATCTGCGCTACACGGCTATAACAGCCAGTTATGTTCGGTTAGTATGATACCTAATAACTAAAGTCCACCTTCACTAAGTAGACTTATGGGAAGGTCTACTCAAATTTCTTCCTAAGTCGAACTCATCACTTGCCTGGAATTTTGAATGGTATAGAATTTAGCTACCCCCTTTAAAGGAATGTTTTTATTTCCGACAATAAAAATAGAAAAAGAAAATTAGCTGGTACATGCGTCTATGCTTGCCACTTTGCAAGTTGGCGCACAACTCTTGACCTAAATATAATCCAATAATGGTTGGGGGTTCTGTCCGGGTGGTAGTTGTTTTAAACTAGAATTATAACATTAGGTAATTTACTGAAAATTCCATGTTTACAAGAATATAGCTCCAGATAGGGTTTCTCTTTGCTAGACACCAGGAAGTCGTAATATGAAACGAAGTATGATAATACAACATCTAATGCTTTGAATTTTTAACTTTTGCACCAAAATTTGATGTTTTTTTTAAATTACAAAATTGCAAATTAGTCGTGTTGTGACTTGAGCATTTAATGAAATAACTTCCAGGAAATTTATGGGTTAGTGTTTTGAATTTTTCATTTGACATACAAATACGAGTTTTTTTGGAGTTTCCTTCCTTAAAACAGAATTATTCTTGTTTTGAGTGTGCTCATGTTTTATCAAACAAGACATTGCATATCCTGGGAAGATAAAGCCGAAGATCATCAGGTCTCGGTAAGCAGAGGCTGCAGGAAACTGTTGTCAGGCTTTCAATCTGTTCTAACTACCTTGTCCTAACATCTAAAGCTGCAAAAAATTCGATAAAAATATTCTGACTTTTCTACAACTTCTTGTTCTGTAGGAATGTAAATCAACAATTTTAGGTCAAACAAGGCAGAGCCTCGCACCCTCACCTTTTCACAGATACAGACTGTAATAAAAGTAAAAATTGATCAAGTTCTCAAACCTTCTTGCTGTCTTGTCCCAGGAATTTGAAAATGGAAGAAATGTAATAGTTGCAGATTACCTGGCCCAAAAATCTGAAACTGAAAAGAATGTAATGTTCTCAGTAACAGAAATGTCTCGAAATTTCTATAGCACCAAGGTCCAATCAAAATGCATATTTATGAATTCTGGTCACAGGAAACCGCACCTTCAAGTTTCCACAGATATAGACCCTGGGATCGATGAAGTTTGGTCCAGCCTGAACAATCTTCTGAGGTTTCTGTAATTCATAGATCTGTTAGAAAAGAAACATGAAAAAACTCGATTTGTAATTGAAAGAACTTCGGCTTTTCAAATGTGTATTTATGCCACCAGAAAGTCCTCTATTTATGGTCTTCACTCGATTAAGTGCCTCGACACTGTAAAGTACAAGAAGTTCAGGATTAAGTAAACAAGCAAGTTGATTAAGTGGAGCCGCGGCTACGAAATCGGCCGATATGCGTGTACTATTGTACAAATATGAATTAGCACCAGCTTTCTAACTTTAGCATTTTTGTTCTCCGTTCTGCACTCTTTCCAATTGTTTAAAGATTCTATTCATCAGGACTAAAATTTCCACGTACCATCTGGTTTCTATAACTACCTAAACCTCAATTCCGACACTAACTCGAACACATTCGCATTTCGAAAGAGAGGCGTTAACCTTGAATTGGAAGCAGTCGGTTCTTCGTGTCGCCGACTTGAGGCATGCATGTCAGTCACAGCAGCGGTCCGGTCCGTTGCATGCATGCATGGTTGGCGTTTGCGATGGAACAATATTTATCGGGTGGGGTAGCGACATTGTAAATCATAGGGTTAGACGCGCGGACCCCGTAATTTCATGGCTTTCTTAGCTGCGACCAGCCACATCCTTGTCGTGACAAGCCCCACGGCACCGACCAGGCATCGGTATTGTTCTTATAATGTTACGTTTCCCTCGCATTATGCGCCGCTTCTATTTACCGCACGGGAAAACTATATTTAGACGTAATGAGGTGTTTTTTCCACTCTAGCGTTTGATCTCTTTGTGGTTTCGGAGTTCGACGATGGTACAATAATGAACAAAAGTATCCGCAGCTTCGTAATTCGTTAAAACGTGGTGACTTTAATCCTTACCGCAGCAATTTGAATATACAACAGACGCTCGATAACGTGAACTAATTCCGATCAAGGGTGTTCCACATTATGGAAATGTTTACACTAGCGAAAGTGATTATTAACAAGCAAATTATTAAAAGAAACCTTTAATACGCCAAAATAAAATACCCAAAAATATTTGAACAACCTTTCGTAAACGCTAAGGATAACAATAAATCAAAATGGCGTTTTATAATCGTGTACTAAAGAACGAACCTCAGCCAACAAAGTTGTAATTAAGACTACTTTGGCAAAATAAAAACTACATACGTATGTATACGCAACTAAAAGCATCTGTGTTTGCTATAGCAGAGAATCGGGGGCTCCCCTACATAATTGGATAACTCGGGAATCGATCAAACTGGGCTTTTCATTCGTAACGCATTTGTAATGTTCAAAGTTACTCGTAGACGATCGGAAATTGCGTGCTGTTTACGTTATCGAGCTATCGAACTTACGATACTTTTACGTTATCGAGCATTTCGTATAATCCTTTAGAACGAATTTTGTGTTCACGTTAGCGCAATGTTTCCAATATCGACTATTTAGGTTATTGAACGTTAGCTGGATTTGGATGCATATTTCGACAAATATAATAATAATAATAATAATATTATAATATATATATATATATATATTATCATCATCAATGGAGAAACTATAGTTTCGTGATTTTTCCAAAAAACCTCATTCTCAAAATCTGAAAAGAATAACAAACTTCTATAAAGAAAACGCATTAGAGATTATACAATGGAGAAAACTTTGTACCTTGGAAATTACGAACTAGTCACTCCAATAAGAGTGTTTCACACCTTTTCAAGCGCATATCCACCGTACCTCCTGTAATGATGGCAAAATTCTCAAAGATCAAAACATTTGTTACAATAAACACCGCAAATAGAAGTAATATGAGAATAATCACAAGAGTCATCAAGCAGAACAAACATTAGAAAAAGAGTCCAACGTCAGTCATTATCCGCAGTTAAGGTGCGATTGCTTAATAGAAAATTTATGCTTGTCATAGCATTTAATTAATTTATAATAAACCTTGATCTTTCGCCTTTACTGAAAGGCGTATGCTCGCCGTGTTGTTAATATTGACGTGCTAAAATTGATGGATACGCGTAATTACCTACAGAGACTAGTAACGACTAATAGAAACAGCCATTAAGTACTAATTTGTCTTTGAGAATGTTGCCTATTTGCTCATGTTCGCGTAAATTAATCGTACATTTCAAGCGTAGATAAGTGAAATATTGACATTCCAACTGTAGCTTGTTCATAACGGAAAGTATTCAGAGAGTTACTCAAGTTTTTGTTTTTAAAAATGCGTATTAATTGAATGATATGTAACTTTTTATTTCGAAGGAATAGAAACAGATGGCAACTTGTTATGGAGGCTTATACTAAGAGATAAGAAATGTCTAAGTAATTGTAACGTGAAACAGAACAGTTCTAAATACGTGTTTGGTCATTTAGCTGTTATCTTTAATGAAATATAAAGGACTTGAGCACAGAATACTACATACTCCAGAAAATCCAAATGCGATGCGAAATTCCTTCAGAAATGAAAACTTAGTTGCTGAAATATGTCAGGTACGGTAAGAGGTGCTTTGTACTCATCTGTGATTAAAATTAAATGCCTCACTTTATTTCATTAATCGGTTTAAGTTGAGGGAAGAAAAAGATGGGTTCGTTCTTATTGGAACCTCGCTTTCCATCTCCTCATAACCGGACATCTAGATTTTTGGAGCTATATGTGAAGAATTTGGAAATATTCACTTTTGCCTAGTTACTTCAACATGCAGACCTTTGCACGCATTACGTTACGTGCTTCCTTGGAATTTGTGGCATTTCCCCATCTCTGTCAGTTCAAGTCCTTGATTTTCCATGTTTCAGATGTAACAGTCCTGTTTGGCGAAGTAATTTAGAAAATAACATACGGTGTTAGCTGTTTCTAACGACGTTTAACCTGCATTTTTAACAAAAACTAACGAAATTTCTGGCATTCTCGTTGTTAACACATTTCATTTGATTTTTCAGTTCCAATTGTGGCAATTTCGTGTGATTGACGTGCCCTTGAAAGTGAAATTCATTACAGTTACTCATAAGGATGTTCGATCTGCATTTCCTAAAGAAAGCAGATGTACGAATTGGCGCTGTCCTGTTAATTCATTTCTTCAGTGGTTCGATTTTCAGACGTTGTTGGTTCGTTTGTTGAGATAACTTTTAAAGTGGGATTTAACGTCGTCCACCTTTAGTCTTCATTTTTAATAAAAGGGAAATATGATGTTCTCATCCTTCATTAACTGATTCTTCTTTGGATATCGAAGTTTTAAGTGTTGTGGTTTTATTTGTAAAGGTAACACTGGGTTGTAGTTAGATTTTGTTACTTAAAGCGCTTTTCGTTCTACACTTTGAAACAGAATTTAAGAAATCTATGGTATTCTCGCCACCTCTTAGTTATTTTCGGCGATTTTTGAAGTCCTGAATGTGGTGCTCCTATTGCTGATGTGAGTTTGAAAATGAATTTCAGTGTCGTTACGCCTAACGATTTCGACTCTTTGTTGTCGACAAAAATTTGTGAACTTATGACATTTTCATAGCTTATTAACAAATTTCTCTGGTTTTCAATGCTCCAGATACGTGGTAGTTCTCTTTGTGAACGTTACTTTGAAAGTAGAAGTGGGTCATGATGGTTTTCTGCTATACTTTTAACAAACAGCTAACAAAGTTGGCTTTTATAAGTCACGGTACGTTTAATTACTACTGTGGTTCAGAAATGTACATAGATGTAAATGGTATTTTGCAGGGACGTAACAATTATAAGATAAACGACAAAGAAGTCATTTTTAACCATTTATACTGATGAATTTATAAAATCGTTATAATTAACCATTTTTATAAAGATATATATTATTTTGGTTATCGTAACCAATTAAAGTGTGAAATATTTTTTTGGTTATAAGTAACAATTATATCAACCAAAAAATTTTTTGGTTTCAGATAACCATTGTATCAACCAAAAAGATTTTTTGGTTAGAAATAACCATTACAAAAAATTCTTTTTTTGTTATCAGGGATGAAATTGATAATAAAAATTAATTCATAAAGTTTTAGTGGGAATATTTCTCTCATTTAAAATGTTGAATAGGGATTTCTAAATCCATTAAAATCGTTATTAAAATTGCAATTGACTGTATGTAACCTTTATTAGGTTTTATGTAATGATTTTAAAATATAAAAAAACATACACCGCCTTCAGCTGTGCTTAGTTTTCCTACTACCGCCATAGATTTGTTGTGTTATCTTGTTCATGTGTTGTTGTTGCATTAAATTTATTGCTCATTTGTTGTTCTGTTTGTTAAAATTTTTGTTTTTTTATTTTGTGAGGATTTTTGATATTGTTTGATATATTTTGTGTTTTCATAGCTTTTTTATGTTCATTCACTTATTTTTTGTTTTCTTTTTCATCCCTGATAACCAAAAACAAATTTTTCTTGTAATGGTTATTTCTAAACAAAAATCTTTTTGGTTGATATAATGGTTATCTGAAACCAAAAAACATTTTGGCTGATATAATTGTTACTTATAACGAAAAATATTTTTCACTTCAATTGGTTACGAAAACCAAAATAATATATTTGCAATGATAATGGTTAAAAATAAAATGAATTTTCTTGTAACCTTTTTTATCTGAAATAGAAAAATAAAATTATATTTGGTCCCTGGTATTTTGTATTACTATCAGCCGAAGCAGTAATGACGTTTTCAATTCATCTGGCTGGACGAATGCGGATTAAAGTTTTTTGCATCAATCACTGATCTACACGCTTTAAATTCCTATGGAGTTTGAACTAGGGGCTCTTATAACTAGCAAAGGTATATCACATCGGTATACTCTTCATCGCAAAATTATTTAATTAAATCTGGTGACACGTGTTTCGCTGGCAACGAGGCCAGCATTTTCAAACCGTACCTTATCGAATCTATTTGGCAACTCCTATCTATCACTGAGAAATTGCTTCCATCCTCTGACATTGATTTCGGTTAAATCCTGTTCCTTTGCACATAATTTATTAGTTCCTTCAGTTTCTTTATTCCTTCTATGTATGATATCCTTTGTTAACATCATATTTCCTGTCAATTCTTGCTTTCTACACATTTTGATGATTGTCTGTAGTTTCCTATTTGATGTTCTTCCTTATGACTTGTGCACGGCTTTTCATAACACTCACTACCTGCCTTGTCTTACAATTGACCCGTGTGATATTGCACCTTAACTAAATGCAGACTCACATATTTGTAGGCAATCTCCACAGGCGTTGAATCACTCCTGCGAGCCACCTTTGGATGAGGTTGAATCGAGGGGCTATTCACTCTCCATTCAGTGTAAACGTTAAAATTTAACGTTTACCTTACTGACATTGTAGACTTTATCCGCTTTAAGTGAAAGCGTTATACCACAAATCGCGATGACTCATAATTTGAATACTTTTCTTTTCGTGAATAACGAGCTACATTAAATACATTGCTTTCGTATCGCCGTCGTTATTTACAGTGATTCTTTTTCATTATTTACACTGATTCGAGAGTGAATTGCCCCTCGGGTCGAATAGATAAATAATAGTTTAGTCGTATGTCGCACTTCTGTCCAACAACAGAACAATTTAAACAATTTAATTTCAGTGATTGTTCAAACATGAACTTACTAAAAGAACAACTGTCATCACTGGAGGTAAATATATAAAAAGGCATCAAATAAAAATTTTCAACAGTCCTTTCGTGGCCTCAGGAATGACTAACATTATCTGAGCACACCATTTGGAAATCGCTTTATGCAAATTTATGTATCATTCTATCGAACAGATCAAATCCCTCACACACGTAGGTGTCTAATTTACCAGTTTGATACTAGCAGACGTGTCAAGCTAGATCTGCTATAAAACACCCATTTCGATCGCGTCGTATGTACCTTTAGAACGAAAATATCGATAAAGTACATAATTTACTATCTTACAAACGGCAATCCGTTTTAGGATATGAACGCATTAGCGGCAGCAAAGCCCGTAAATTTATCATCTAATTCTAGCTGTCACTTACTTCTCGTGATAAACTGTCTACAGTTTTATAATGTACAAATTCGAGATTAAGCGATTACGATGATTAATTTACAAGTATTTACACTTTAGGCAGTCAATTCCGCCTTCAACGCGATCACTCACTCGTTGTACCTATATTAATGCCGGATTCTAAATAATACGTTCGTCAAATTAGGTGTGTAAGTGTATATGTATATGCTTCTAGGAGAGATATGTACCAAGATCTCATCGTTTTTTCTTAATTTTTTTGTTGCTCGTTCGGTTTCTCGAAACACGTACGCATTTCGGCGGTGCTGTCTGATACGTTAGTCATCTGACAACTTCGATTTTAATTCGTTTATATTGATTGATTAATTTGTTTTCTATTTGAGAAGATCGTTCGTTAGGCATGTCTCGAATCGATCTGTCAGAATATCAAATTGGGTTAGCATGATGATAAATCAAGAAGAAAAAAAAATTGACGCAAATACATGCAGAAAATTGATCGAATGTTCATCAAACTTTGATCGATGAAAAGCCAAACAAGTGCGATTTGATGGCATCATCGCTATTGAAATTTTTACCATCCAAGAATTTTTACCGAGAATGAAATGAATAGTAACCTAAGGGTGTTAGGTCAGAAGTCAGGGAATTGTGGTGATTCACGTTGAAAAGAACAGTAAGCGACAAATTTTACTAGAATCTCCCGAAAACAACAACGACAATGCCCAAAGCACGAGTCATAATCATAAAGCGCGGTGGCTGGAGTATTAATATGAGCATAAAGTACGAGGGTGATTTGTAAAGTACGTTTCGTTTCCACCTAGTGCGCAAAGTAGTAAAGATGTCAACGCAATCGCAGCGCTGATGTGTAGTTCTTGGTTCAGTGAGTCTGGCAGTGCTAGTGAAAGAATCTTCCGGACATTCTTTTGCGCTCGTTCAAAAGGGCTGCTGCAATTGAAAATCCTGCCTACTGTGAACTGCGTACTGTTACCCCATTTCTGTGTGCAACCACCATGAAGGCTGCTGAGATTCGTCGATTCATCGTTCTATTTATGGTGAAAATATCATGAGTGGCAGTGTAGTTAGAAGATGATTCCGTCCGTTTCGAGAAGGATGTCGACGATGAAGAACGGAGTGGAAGACCAACTGTTGTGACGGACAAACTTTTGGGTAATATCGACGAAAAACTGGTTGCCTTTTTGCCTCAAATTTCGCGATGAAGGGCTGCAGGACAGTGTTGCAGCATGGCTTAATTCGCAGGTCGGAATTCTACGAAGAGGACATTAAGAAACTGGTTAATCGCTATCACAAATGTCTCAATCTTAATGGCAACTACGTAGAACAATAGCTAAAAGTAGAAGCTGTAAGTTGTATGGAATAAAAACCTCCCCATGCATTGGTGTTCTTTTAATAACCAAAAGGAGCTTACTTGACGAATCGCTCTCGTAATATTTGATCTCTCGACTCGATAGAAGATATAATGTACGGATTTCCTCTTTAGGATTTCGAGTGGACTGGATTGCGGCACAGATATTTTATACTGGTACGAAATCCAGGCGAGGGCTTTTTAATCTGGTCTGTAATCAGTCTCGGGCTGTTGTCGGTTATTAACGTACAGATAAACTATGGGAAAATTGTCTATGGTTTAAACGATTTGTTACTACTGGTAAGAAATTTTACTATTTACAATGCCACTCAAAGAAATTGTGAAGCAAATAAAGTGAATGAACCAAAACAACATTCCACGCTGATGCGTGTGTAAGGAAGGTTTCGTTATTAGTTTGATGGGATTAGAAAGAAATTCAATAGAAGTAATCGGAACTGGCATATCGCAAAAACATTACAATTCAAGACCAAACCCGGTTTCAGTTTAAAATTACTAGAGCTTAACTGCGATGTGTAACCATTTCCCCGTTATAATCCTGAACTGACACCATTAGGTTATAATTTATTGCATTCATTGTAGAATTTCTTGAATGATAGAAATTTCAAGAATTATGGTCACATCCAATTACACTTGTTTCGCTTTTCATCGATCAAACTTTTATGAAAGAATTTGATCAATTTTCTGGCTGTATTTGCGTCAAGTTTTCTTCTTCCCGGGAGCTCATTCTTTGAGCTCCCGGGGAATCTATAAGTCGAATTTCTTACCATAGGTAAGTTGTCTCAAATTCTTCATTCTCAGAAAACTTGAACATAAAGATATAATCTCAGACGACATCTTGGGGAATTGAGGATATTCGATACCAGCAGTGATGATAAAAATCCATGAATAGAAGTGCTAGTAATGGTATTTGTAGCAGTAGTTTCTTAGAAATCTGCACTTTATATTTGCTGAAATAATTGCTTATCACGAATTATGCGCACCGAATTCTTTTTTGTGTATCATTATTTGTGCCCCATTAAGTACATGTGTAATTCTTCTAGTCATTTCGAGTCAATATTATGAGACGAGCGGAATAATGTTTCAAAACCGCCAAATACTTTTTATTGACTTACAAACAAACAAAGGCAAAAATTGTTGAACTTCGCCCGTATTTGAAGGAATTTTAGTAGCATAAACGGATTATTTTATCAGCGTTTATTGGCTCAACTTATGAATATGAGTGCGTACGATTTTATTGAGGAAATTATACGATAAATGCAATAAATCAAGCGAGTGACTCGTGATTTTTCATATTTTGTCACTTTTCATTAAAAGAATCCATATTTCATCCATCATGACTTCCTCAAATATTATACCGAGATATGGTAAGTGTGTCACTGATACGAGAATGACGTGTAGGCCTTCGCAGGGTACAATAAAATGGAATTATATTTATGCGTTTATTGCGCGAAGTTGTTCGGTAGGAAATCTCTGAAGAGGCTAGAACGTGATCCAGGTAATAAATGTTATCTTTGAACTTTGCAAGGGAATTCGCCTAATTTGTATAGTAATAAATAACAATAAAATTTCCTTGTGCAAGTACCAACAAGAATCTAGAATCTTAAGTACGTCGTATTCACATGGAAACTAAATTCTCCGTCATTAGACGATAATAATATTTACCGGATAATATCTACAAAGCATATTTTCCTATTCATATGCATATACAAATGTTATTAATTCAAATTACGGTGTAGCAAGCTGTTCTCACACTTTGGTTCACACATTCCAGCCATCAATGATCGACTAGAATGGGGTCTACCTGTGTAATTATGGCGTTATTACCTGCGATTTAGCGGCGATAATTAAATAAGAAAGAAATACCTTTTACGACACCGTCTAATAGGCAATAAAGATGTAAATTTGCGACGGCCAAATAAAAGCGAAATCATGTGGTGTGGAGTTAGAAATTATCAAATATTTGTGGGTGCGCAGTATATGTGTCCTCGATAACATTTTATATCTTAATTGTTAATTATGGTCGGTACATTTGCATTAATGCAAATAATATATCCCGCGCAGTTGTATTGAATTAATTGGTTATGTTTTACGGTGAATTAAATTAAAGTTAACAACTCGATTACGGCGGACAGGAAATACGGTTCTTTGTAATAGAAAGGAACTAGGCACTGTCAGTTCATTACTCAATCATTATGAAAGTAAACAAAAAATCAGCCTTGAATATTGCAGGGAATAATAAGACGCCGGCCGTAACCAATGTGCGGCGCGAAGTTAAGGCGATAATTTATAAACTTTAAACGTTACTTGCGCGCTCTTTATTACATTTAAAAGTAGCACAGGACCTGACAGAGCGGAATGCAGATGCGAATCTGTTCCAAAGCTTTGTATCTAATTGAAAAATGAATGAAAATAGTTCTTTATGTACGTAACGATATTAGTTTTGGCAACGCGTGAAGGTCGTTCTATTGGGAATTCTGTTTTCTCACAGCTACTCATGTTAAGTCAAAATTATTGTTCTAACTAACTGCGTTCTCAAAATACTTTGATCGCAAATATATGTCTTATTATCGGACATATTTTATTGAGTGCATCAGTACTACATCAATGAAATCAAAGAAAATCATCGCCTGAATAATTTAGCTTAGCATTCCTCGTACGAAATGCACCAAACATTATTAAATTATAAGTAGCAGTAACTTTGGAAATGCGGAAAACTCACTAAATACGAACCTCGCAACGGAAAGACAACAAATATTGAGAACTGATCAAAACGTTGACAGAGTCAGAGATTTCGCGCATGAAATCTTAATCATCATCTCAACAATTAACAGTTAGACTGGAAAAAGAAGTTACATTTGACTCACCCTGTCTTTGACTAGATTATAGTAGACGAATTGGGGACGAGGAAAGTATGCACAAAATGGTTTGGAATGGTTTCTTAAGAATAGAAGAGCAATAGGAGTTAAGTATGCCTCGATCTTTCAAGATAGGTGACCATGACCCCCGTTTTCTCGAAGACGCCATTACTGATGAATTATCCAATTTCGAATACGAGCCTTGAATCTCGCCGCAGCCGTAGGCAGCAAAAATAAGCAAATCAAAACTAAATTCCTTGTTGATTTGTTTCTTTTTTATAGTCACGGTGTAGTACATGAGGAAATTATGCCTCAAGGATGATTGCATTATGACGCAGCTTCTGGTTATATTATACCCTCCGTTAATAAACTTTCGGAGAGTAAACACATCTTCTTCGTTTCTGATTCCTCTTACCCACCAAATCCTTAATACTTCTATTTTCTTCGCACGACTAGAAACTTATCTGGAATGACAGCTTTTGGAAGTTGGAAGTTGGGTTTGTAACTTAAATTAAAAAATTGTAATCGATCACTCTCATTACGTTAGTTATAGGTCTTGTAATTACGTGTGTTAAGGAGCCCCATTCTTTGGAACCTTATATGATAGAGATCTACCACTAATAGGTCAATAAAACAAGGCTGGTTTGAGCGATAGTTATATTTTCAGAACGTTTACAAACGTTTTCGGAACACCTTCGTCAGTGAAAATATAACTAGATAAATATATAAACAAACTTTTGTTTTTTATTTGGGACTATCAACAAAATAACTAGTGACTAGGATTTCTTGATATAGAGGATGTATAACCAACTTTTATATATATATAAATTATAAAAACTAAATTAATATGTAAACATACATGCAAATTAAGTAAAACCTTATATCAAAAAATCTTTGTCGAAACCTTAACAATTCTGTTCAAGGACTAGGGAAAACCAAATTCAAAAACCTAGCCAAAGGTTTCCTTCTTAAGAAATGCAAATGTCATTTTAACAAATTGCTATATACATTACTTAAATTTTGAATATCGGTCCTGAAATTAATAGTTTTAGTGTCTTTCTGTATATTTATCATTTCATATATTAGTCTTTTTTATAATTATTCTCTGTTTTTAATATAATTGTGTTTTCAAAATCAAAGTAATGCCCAAGATCTTTGTAATGTTTTGTTACAGCGGTCATTGCACCAAAATCATTATTTAAAGAATACTTATGGCTATACAACCTTTTCTTTAAATATTGTTTCGTCTGACCGATGTAACAACCATCACAGTCCTTACAGTTTATTTTATAAACTACATTACTTTGATTTTGTTTAATTATTTTGGATTTAGTATTAGTAAAAAGAGATCTATTACTATAATTTGGAATGAAAGTAATGTTTATGTTGTTTTTATTAAATTCTTTTTTTATTTTTCGCTTAAACCTTTTTTATAAGGAATAGCGCTATAACATTTATTGTTATTAATTTTAATTCCTCTATTATATAATTTGTTAATTCTATTTTTTATTATTTTTTCATAAAAACTATTTGGATAATTATTTTTATCTAAGATTTCTTTAACTTTGTTTAAATTCTTTTCCTAAATTCAGGATTAGCTAATCTAACCGCTTGATCAACTAAACCGGTAACTACATTAATTTTATGTAATTTTGATGTTTCTGAAAAATAATTTAAATGTCTTCCTGTATTGGTAGACTTTATATGCCAATTTGTTTTTCACAATGCCGTTATTATGCATGACTGTCACGTTCAGGAAATTCAATGAGTTATTAGATTCTCTCTCATATGTAAATTTTAATCTATTATGATAACTATTAAATGAATCTAATATCTCATCAATATTATCCTTTCTTACGGAACAGAAACAGTCATCCACATAACGTCTGTAAAAACTTACACTAGAATTTAGTTTGCCAAACAAAGTTTGCTCTAGGTCCTCCATTACCAGGTTTGCGATAACTGCTGATAATGGAGAACCCATTGCAGTACCGAAAATTTGTTTATAAATTTTATTTTGATATGTAAAATAAGTAGAATTTAAACAAAGTTTCGAAGCTGCAATGAATTCCTCCTTTGGAAGATCTGTAAAATCTTTTATGGAATTCCATTTTTTATCTAAGAATTTTTAGTGCTAAATCCACAGGAATATTAGTAAATAAAGAAACAACATCTAAACTGATTAATTCGTAATTATTAGGAATTGTTTGATTTCTAACCGAATCTACAAATTCCCATGAATTTTTTCACATTATATGTAGTTTTACCTACAATATTGCTTAAAATTTTAGATAAAAATTTGGAAAGATTGTAAGTGGGGAATTAATGCAATTTACGATTGGACGTAAAGGAATATTATCTTTATGTATTTTAGGAATACCGTATATTCTTGGAGATATAGAATTTAGAATTTTTAAATGGTTATTTAAATCTTTAGAAATATATTTTTTAAAAACCAACTATTTATTAGTTTATTTATTTGATTTTGTAATTTATTTGTTGGGTCTGATAATAATACCGAATAAGTTTGATTATCTTCCAATAAGGAATTCATTTTGGCTTCGTAATCAATCTTATTCATAATTATCGTTTTTTCTCCTTTATCTGATTTAGTTATTATAATATCTTTATTAGATCTCAAAATTTTTGTTTCATTAAAAGCTTTTTGTAAGATATTATTGTTACTATTATTATTTTTATTGTTTTCTTTATTTTTGTAATTTGTCAAAATGTTAACCAACCTATGTCGTAAGTTAGGTTCTAAGTTTTCCTCATAATTTTGAACGATATTTTCTATATTACAAATAAAATCATCTATCGGTATGACATTAAAATCTATAGAAAACTTAGGACCTAGACTTAAAATTAATTTAACATTTTGACAAATCTCTTTATCAGTTAGGTTGATTATCCAATCTTCTTGTAAAATTGGATAATCAACCCCGCATTTTTTATTAAGTGGTTAAATTTATTAATATTGTTTTGTTTTATTTTATTAAAAGTTCTTTCATAGTTTATATTAGCTACATTAAAAATTCATCCGAATCCTGTAATGACATTTGAATGACATTTCTAACATTAGAAATGTCATTCTCTAACATTTTAATTTTAATATAACATTCATTTATTGATAAAGCTAACGTCTTTTTACAGAATTCGGATTTAATTTTGTTGAACTTACGTTTTATTGAATCATTTTCAAAACCGATATTCATGGTCTTACTAATAAAATTTGGAAAGATCTTATGACATTTGCATTTCAAAAGGAAAATGCGTCTATTCTTTTGACGAGCCATTTTTTTCTAGTAAGATCTTAAATCTTCTTTCATTATGTTGTAGAACAGGGCTCTCCGCATTTGGTTCCATGACAGTTTCTATTTTTGTGGCTAGAAACAATAAATTAAATGTATATATATATATATTTCGTGACCTTTTATACTTATCTTATATGATAGAGATCTACCAATTAATAGGTCAATAAAACAAGGCTGGTTTGAGCGATAGTTATATTTTCAGAACGTTTACAAACGTTTTCGGAACAAAAATAAAGAAAACAATAAAAATAATAATAGTAACAATAATATCTTACAAAAAGCTTTTAATGAAACAAAAAATTTTTTGAAATCTAATAAAGATATTATAATAACTAAATCAGATAAAGGAGAAAAAACGATAATTATGAATAAGATTGATTACGAAGCCAAAATGAATTCCTTATTGGAAGATAATCAAACTTATTCGGTATTATTATCAGACCCAACAAATAAATTACAAAATCAAATAAATAAACTAATAAATAGTTGGTTTTTTAAAAATATATTTCTAAAGATTTAAATAACCATTTAAAAATTCTAAATTCTATATCTCCAAGAATATACGGTATTCCTAAAATACATAAAGATAATATTCCTTTACGTCCAATCGTAAATTGCATTAATCTCCCCACTTACAATCTTTCCAAATTTTTATCTAAAATTTTAAGCAATATTGTAGGTAAAACTACATATAATGTGAAAATTCATGGGAATTTGTAGATTCGGTTAGAAATCAAACAATTCCTAATAATTACGAATTAATCAGTTTAGATGTTGTTTCTTTATTTACTAATATTCCTGTGGATTTAGCACTAAAAATTTTAGATAAAAATGGAATTCCATAAAAGATTTTACAGATCTTCCAAAGGAGGAATTCATTGCAGCTTCGAAACTTTGTTTAAATTCTACTTATTTTACATATCAAAATAAAATTTATAAACAAATTTTCGGTACTGCAATGGGTTCTCCATTATCAGCAGTTATCGCAAACCTGGTAATGGAGGACCTAGAGCAAACTTGTTTGGCAAAACTAAATTCTAGTGTAAGTTTTTACAGACGTTATGTGGATGACTGTTTCTGTTCCGTAAGAAAGGATAATATTGATGAGATATTAGATTCATTTAATAGTTATCATAATAGATTAAAATTTACATATGAGAGAGAATCTAATAACTCATTGAATTTCCTGAACGACAGTCATGCATAATAACGGCATTGTGAAAACAAATTGGCATATAAAGTCTACCAATACAGGAAGACATTTAAATTATTTTTCAGAAACATCAAAATTACATAAAATTAATGTAGTTACCGGTTTAGTTGATCAAGCGGTTAGATTAGCTAATCCTGAATTTAGGGAAAAGAATTTAAACAAAGTTAAAGAAATCTTAGATAAAAATAATTATCCAAATAGTTTTTATGAAAAATAATAAAAATAGAATTAACAAATTATATAATAGAGGAATTAAAATTAATAACAATAAATGTTATAGCGCTATTCCTTATAAAAAAGGTTTAAGCGAAAAATAAAAAAGAATTTAATAAAAACAACATAAACATTACTTTCATTCCAAATTATAGTAATAGATCTCTTTACTAATACTAAATCCAAAATAATTAAACAAAATCAAAGTAATGTAGTTTATAAAATAAACTGTAAGGACTGTGATGGTTGTTACATCGGTCAGACGAAACAATATTTAAAGAAAAGGTTGTATAGCCATAAGTATTCTTTAAATAATGATTTTGGTGCAATGACCGCTGTAACAAAACATTACAAAGATCTTGGGCATTACTTTGATTTTGAAAACACAATTATATTAAAAACAGAGAATAATTATAAAAAAGACTAATATATGAAATGATAAATATACAGAAAGACACTAAAACTATTAATTTCAGGACCGATATTCAAAATTTAAGTAATGTATATAGCAATTTGTTAAAATGACATTTGCATTTCTTAAGAAGGAAACCTTTGGCTAGGTTTTTGAATTTGGTTTTCCCTAGTCCTTGAACAGAATTGTTAAGGTTTCGACAAAGATTTTTGATATAAGGTTTTACTTAATTTGCATGTATGTTTACATATTAATTTAGTTTTTATAATTTATATATATATAAAAGTTGGTTATACATCCTCTATATCAAGAAATCCTAGTCACTAGTTATTTTGTTGATAGTCCCAAATAAAAAACAAAAGTTTGTTTATATATTTATCTAGTTATATTTTCACTGACGAAGGTGTTCCGAAAACGTTTGTAAACGTTCTGAAAATATAACTATCGCTCAAACCAGCCTTGTTTTATTGACCTATTAGTGGTAGATCTCTATCATATAAGATAAGTATAAAAGGTCACGAAATATATATATATATACATTTAATTCTTTGGAACAATAACTATCCATCTACTTCGTCGTTTTGAGACTCAATAGCACTATTTGTTCGTTGCAAAGGACTTTTGCTTTGGAAATATACATTTCTGAGTTTACTAATTGACCTTAACTTTTGGTTGTTATCAGTAGAATTAACACACTTTTAGGCACCCGAACACGAGGTACGAATCAAATCTGTACAGGTAATCTACTATTTATTGGTTCAGCGTAGCCCGTAGGAGAGATCCAATAATTGTGTGCAAATATGTTAGTCTACATTTAGGTTACTTACAGTAACGTACGGGTCAACTGTAACACACAAATTCCAGTAAAAGTTCTAACATGATTCTACTGTGAATCAGCAAATGGTGACTGAGTGCTTTCTTTATATTTTTCCTTTTGTTTTCAATATGAGACGCCTATGAAAGCATGGCGTAATGCTCGGTCGAAGAAAAATATCCGAAGTCTAGTTATTACAACAGTTCGGAAAGTAAGGGCTGACCTATAAACCTTACTAAGAGTATGCCATTAATAATTGCTTAACACTATTTAGAGTGAAAAGAAGTAACCTTAGACCTATAGTCAGATAGACAACAATAACTGCTCGATCTAATTGCATTATTTGTTCACTCTCGCCTTGGTGAGGTGGCGATTGTTTAGTTTCTTCCTACACCTAGCTTCATATTTCTTATTCCCTAGTTTCAAACTTAAAGACATAACAATGTATTCACGAACTTTGTAATGTGATTTGATTCTTTGGCAAATTTTCTGGTAGCGTTCCCAGAAGAATTGGTTTGTTCCAGGTTCATATCGAAACTACTGTCAAGTTGTTGTTAGCTATGGTGTATATGTTGTTATACTTGTTGAATTATTTCTATTGGTTGTCTGATATATTCGCCAAATCTTCTCGTATTACTTCTTTAGTCTCTTTGGCAAAATAATGAATATTCAATCTTTCTCTTATGAGCGCTGAAGAATGGACCTTCTGGAAAGCTTCTCCCCACATTCCCTTCTTACTGGTAGTTTAATTTTAAAGCTTTTAGCGATAACGCTGTTCTCAGGAACTTTTTAGAGGAAAGTATGGTGGGATTGCTTCATCATCTATCCTCAATCATCATAGCGCACTGTAACCTCTCATTATACATGGTCGACCAAAAGCTAGAAAGATCTTTAAGATTTTCCATTGCTTGTAGCATCGTGTGGAGAACACTGATCATTTCAACAACATGTACTATATTATTTTCAGGTTAGATGCCCAGTGCAGTATGATTACCGCCAGTTCGATTCGAGTATTACTTACTCAAATTAATTTGCATGCAACGGATAACCTTTAATGAGACTTCCTTAAGCACCAACTGATTTCGACCCCATACCGAAGTGATGACCAACCAAGAAGATTTCGGAAGAATTTGAGACGTAGTTTCCCATAGTAACGGAAAAGAGAACAAAAACCTTAAACAAAAATGTCAAGGGAAGCTAGATGCATCGATCAGTGATCAATTCAAATAAATCCAAAACGATTTATAGTAAATCTAGTCGGTAAGGTACTAAACGAAATAGTTACAAATACTTTCAAAGTAAAGTGTGCCATAATATTGAAGACATCAGTAATGGATATGGCAGTAATAGTACGAGAATGCTCGTTTAGAATGGAGGACGCCAAGCGATCAGAAGGCTAGGGAAGCGTTGAAATCTGCCAAATTCAAGGAAGATCATCGAAGTACCTCAATCATATCTCTGAAGTTCTTGTTTAATTGGGGCACACTTATTTCCTTTGCAATTTGCACGTTTCTTTCTCTATATTTTATTAGAAACATTATGTCTGGTTGTGTCATTGAAACCGCAATGCTCTTAAATCCACTGGTTCCTTTTTTGCTATTTGTCAATTTTAGCAGATTTTACTAAATTGTTGAATCCCGACCCTCGAGATTATTAGTCCAATACCTTACTGAAATTATGCAGATCACATAATGTTTCCTTTATCTGTTTTATATATCGCATGAAAAGTTACAATGCAATAATCAAATAAACGGTGGACACAGAAAACTCGTAAATTCAGAATATTTCGTCAATTAATTGCTTCGCAAGTCAGACTGCTATTATCTTCCTGAT
The DNA here is from genome assembly GCA_038088585.1 of Chrysina gloriosa. Classification (NCBI taxonomy): domain Eukaryota; kingdom Metazoa; phylum Arthropoda; class Insecta; order Coleoptera; family Scarabaeidae; genus Chrysina; species Chrysina gloriosa. The sequence continues at coordinate 17,419,648 of CM076093.1, read as the reverse complement.
TATTCTTAAACAAAAGTATCGAACGATTTCCTCCAGTAGTGATAAACACCAAAGCAACAATATAAGGAAGACATTTGTCCTCATCTAGTCCTCATCTAGTTCCTGTCAATTTTAGAGTTATGTTCCTTGTTTCAAGTTTAATGAGCGCACTTTATTAAATGAACATTGTACGTTAAAGTGCTGTCTAGGATTACCCCAAGATAATCTATGCTTCGATGGCGACTCGTGATGACGGTTTGCTTTGATGATGAGTATCGACATGCAAAGTTAGTATTTATTCATATCTTTTCGTATATCAGTGGCAATTACATTCTGATAAATGTGTCCGATACGCAAGCATATACGAGCTAATTCTATCTACTGATCGTGAATATAAAGTATCGTCATGAGCCGCCATTGACGTGCTTCAAAATAACTGCATTGAAATTACGTATAGTTTCGTCCAAGCCAGGGCTAGAGCAATTAGTCGAGGTCAGATGTTGACTGCTGCTAAATGATTATAGGATTTGTATGCTGGAATGCAAAGGTCATCTCATCAACGTAAGTAAAGACGCTGAAAAGTGGAGAGTATACGAAGTACAGGTACAAGGGACTACTAGAAAGGTAGATACAACGTGTCCGGACAAAGTAAAAGAAGCACTATATTGACGTGGAATTAGCAAGTAAACACGTAACAGAAAGGAATTAATAGCAAAACCACACAATTCTAGAATGCTACACTTCACACACAAGCAGATTCAAAATTCTGTTGAATATGAAGAAATGTTAGTTCAACGACAAAGAAGGTGGTACCACAAGTTTCAATTTAGACAACTAGCAACTCGAGCGGTCGGACTTACTGGCAAGTTCCCAATTAGTACATTTGCATTAAACCCACAATACCCGAACAGCTATTTTCATTCTTCCTTGTCACCATCATTTCGTTCTTAAAATCCTTTCACCGAAAAAATTCCTTACAAATTGCCAAAAGTGGACTGATATTCTCGGTCACGTTAATTAAATTGATATGTCGACGGTTTTGGAAGTGGCTATCCATCATTGAAAGAAATTGACTTATTTCGATTATGGACGTCGAAAGAATAGTACCAACTGGTAGACCTGTCTTCGGGTGACACGTGATGAATCGCTACCAGTGGCTGTAGGTCACCTCGATATTCATAAATAACGATTTCGGCTCGGGAATCGTTCGCGCTATCCCACGGTTCAGACTTACTCGTTGAGATGGAACAGCGAGAGGGGATAGAAAAATAAAGCGGTATTTATCGCTCCCGACCTGTCCGTGACTTATAATTACCTCCACAACGCTCTGCGCGAACGCGATCTATGCGTGATGCTACGGACGTCGAGTGCGTTTCAGAGAAGTAGCGTCCGAATAACGACCGTGTGTGTGTGTGTCATTATCAGCGATATCCATCAGTTTAGAAGATACGCGACCCGTCAAAAGAGCGCTCCGTAACAGTATAATGACGGGCCATCATCCAATTACCTGCTATCATCAATCCAAACTGGACTGGTTTACGACTGGATTGTCTGTTTTGGTCCTCTCTGTCGCTCCGGCGCGGCAGGTCGTATATGAAGAGCTCCCGCCATCAATCATAAATTCCCTTCAACGACGACGTCAGTGCCAGATAGCCAGGGCAGTAGAGCAGAAAGAAAATTTCCTATTTAATGAGATTGTTAGAAGAGATCGAAATAGATTTTTGATTGTATTGGGGCCTAGCTCTCATTTTCGTTATGAATTATTTGTACGTGTTGTTACTGGCTTCAAAACTCTTGGTAGAAAATGACACTATCACAAGAAATAGTCAGTCCGATACGGAAGTTCGTCGTTACAGTTCGAATAACCCACTTAGTTGGTTATAAAGATGGAGATCCAGGTCGTACTAGCTCAATGGAAACGGCGCAGGTTCAAGTTCGAGAATTTAGTAACAAAGCGCCACTCTCCAATTATAGAATTCAATCACATCTAAGTGCCTGGAGTCAAAGAGAAACTCCTGCTTCTTAAATAAATGAAGCGAGGTTATTCGAACCGTCTACGTTACAGGATTTTTTATTCGGTCGTGAAGCGAGCAGCAAAATTATTTGAAAACTCTATTTACAAATAGCATAAACGAAATAACAAGTAACTTGAGGCCAGAGAATGACGTTGAACAACAACACTTTATTTGTCACTTGGGGTATATCGGTTAATTTAAATTCAGCTTCTTACCTAATGCTTACAACACTCTCGCTAACCGTTGGAATTCCAGCGGCTTTACAGCTATATTACAACTTTAGCAACATTAAAATAATATATGCAAGCGACAAGTAACTGTAGTTTCCCCTTAAACTACTAAAAATTTCAATGTTTTGTTCAACAAATATATTATTAAATTAGCAAAAGTAAGGAAAACCGTTTTTACTCGAAAACCAATCTGACCCTCCTTCCCTCCCCTTTAAAATACTAGAAAGAATTGAATGTTTCAAAAGTAAGAAAATACATCCCCGACTTACTAACTCTAAACTAATTAAAGGATTCCAGGGAATTTTTTCCAAAACTGAACGAGACAAAAATAAAATAAAAGAAAGGCGGGACTTACCGCAACGTATTTCCGACTGTCAACCTTCGTACGGCGTGGTAATCGGTATCGGGGCGAAAGCTGTCCAAGATGGCGAATTTTCTCGCACTTGATGTAAACAGGTCATCACACTAGCCTATACTAGCTCCCTACAACAACGTGAAAGGGAAGATTACGGTATCGATACTAACAAAAAGAAAGACTCACCTCCAATTGAGGGAAAAGCAAACGCACAACGTGGACGGTAGTTCGAACAGCAAAATTGGGGAACCGTAACTCCCAGATTGACAGAACGATCATATTGAACCCCAGGGTTGAATTCCCGTGTATATCCTCGCCTATCGAGACTTTAAAGCGAAAACGGAAAACGACCTATTCAACTGAACGCCAGAAGCCGAATGTTTATCACGTCAAAAGTTGAAGCGAGAAGTCGCAAGTAACAAACTGGAACTGTAACAAATTGGCCCTAACACTGTGACAAATGGCCGTAAGAGGGTATTAAACAAACTAGAGTTCCACCGTATAAAGACTCGTTTCTACATAAGCATTCCATAAAAACTATCTTTTGGCTTTAATTGACTTTACCGCTCTCCATCTGACGAAACAAAAATAAAAGCGAAAGAAGATAAACACTATCACCGCGTCACCGTCAATTCTTTCCTAGATCGAAGTACCCCCTAAGAATAGGTAAGAAACCGCCATAATGTAATAAATCAATACGAAATCGTGCGAGAGTGTCGAAGCGTAGGCTAGACCATATCTAACTTTCCATACACGAAGGAGGAAGGAAGAAAACAGAAAAGCTCGAACCGCAACTACAGTCGTGAAGAACAAAGATGAAAAACAGATAATACAGAAACAAGATGGGAAGACGACGGTAAAGGTGGAACAGCCACGTCTCCTTGCCTCCGGTAATGCGATTTAGATTAGGTCTTTGATGGCATGTGACACACTTGACGGCTTATCTTTAGTCGCTATCGCGTCCTCTATACCACGTTTTCCCTACTGTGTCTCCGGCTATCGACGAGCCGAACGCTCATATTTAGAGGGTAGCCGCCGTTTGTAGGTGTTGAAAACGCGCAAACTTCGGCGAAATGGTGGCTGGTCCCGTTGATTGCGCTTTCAGAAGAAGCTCAGAGGTATAATAGCAAGAAAACTGGGATGATGAGACGAAGGGATCCTAATAAGGAAATCATAATTGTACTGAAGTATATTTCATATTGCAAGGCGATTGTAACAAACTCTATTTTGATGTGCTCTTCGCTATTTTATCACCCAATACGTACACTTACAGGTGTAACGAATGCACGGCGCAAAGGCAGACACATCTATCACTGAAAGTGTTAACGATGTGCCGGTAGTTCCCCGAGGTGGTCGTAAATGTACGGCAGGTTTATACGTTCGGGACGTATTTCACTGTTGGCCCTCGTAAAAGTGACCTAAACGCCGTCCAGAAATTATTTATGAAAAGTGAACTGTTGAGTTGAGATTTACAGTTGTTTTCTTGTTAAAATCTGTTTTAACGTCGAAGCAATAAACATTGCGAAAGATCGCGCCTATAGTTCATCTACCTTTCGCTTGTTGTGACTGACATGCTCGCGTTTATTTATGTTCTTTGGGATCAAAAGGCGAGTGTTTTATGTTATAATTTATGAGCAATTAGCCCGGCGAATGCGCGCGCGGGCGCGTGGGCCCTAACTTAAATAATTACGTTCAATGTAGGTTTATGGTTATACTGCACACGGATATTCTTATAACGTTCGGACGTTAAAAGAATAATAAAAAGGAAAATAGATGGCCGCCAGAAAAATAAATAGAATTCCTCGTTTTATTGGACACACAAGGCGTTCCTGCCGACTATCTTCTCATCCATATGCATATTGCTAATGCAACTTGCGTAAAAATGCACCCATAAACGTTCAAAACGTACAAGGCATACCTACACTTTGTCTTCATTAGTGGAAGGTATATATTTATATACAGCATTTCCGTTAGAAATACAGCATTCCTTGTAGTATAGCGCGGATTTAATATGTTTAATCTTTTAAGTAGCAATCATTGCTGCAAGATGTTGCATTCTCTAAAAGTCGTTTCTACTGCACTTAATTAAGCTAAATTCTTGTTTTGTCTCAGAATCTTCCAAATTCCTAAGATATCTAGTTCGACAGTAAGAGTAAATAATAGTAATAATAATAGACTTTATTACGCAACGGTAACCACTTACAGAGCAATTTCACAGACAAGATTACACGTATTTAACATAATTACAACCCAAAACGATCGGATCGGATAAAGCAACACTTTGAAATAGAAAGAGAAATATACAAAAAAATGCAAATATACAGAACTTAAAAACTAAACAAACATATCCCCAAACTATGAATTCGCATTATTGAGCAATCTGTACATCGGCCCATTCCTCAAAAGCATTAGGTTTGGGTGTTTGTAATGAAAACCACACAGAGAAACGAGGAGATCCTTGAGGCACCTGAAAACTAACAAGAAACAGCAAATGAGATGAGTCAACATTGCCATGTACTAATTTATATATAAATCGAGCACCATGTGCATTACGGCCCCCAGACAACGATATCATGTTACGTCTGCCCAACAGGACTAACAGGGGTGTGGTATCAATAGCTCTAGGAGGATATATACCATTAACTCTCAAGGATAACAATTTTAAGAATTTGCGCTGGACACATCAACAGAGATAATAAGGTGCCCAAACAATAGACACATATTCCTGAGAAAAAAAGTGCAAAATATAGTGAGTTTGGAGTAGAAGAGTCAATAAAATATTTAAAGCAGCGCATAATAAAGCGTAAGTTTCTCGCTGTTCGAAAACAAAGTTGATCTATATGGGGCGAAAAGGTAAGGTAAGTATCAAATAACACAAGAAGGTCTTTAAAATTGTTACATTTTTTTGTGATAATATCGTAAACGTACGAGGAGCACAAAGGAACATGCTTACAAATGTTACGACACGAAACAGCATTTATTCACGTTAATAGTAAGAAAACTTGCAGAACAACAGTCAGCAAAAGCATCTAAATCAGACTGAAGGAGATGTCACTTACAGGATTAATAACCAAATAGTATTGTATTGTTATCCGCATATGCTAGGACAGGGGAAATTCTAGAATCTGGAGAAGATCATTAATGTAAACCACAAACAGCAGAGGTCTGCAGTTTGATCCTTGTGAGACGCCAGATACAGGAACGAATTAATGTGGGTGAACCCCACTAAAGGATGCATAATTCACAGTCCGATCCAAAGAAGATGCCAGCAACTTATTAAAAGAGGGACTCGTTCCTAAAGCAATCAACTTGTAGAATAAAACTTCATGATTTATGGTATCAAAGGAGTTAGACAGATCAATCTAGATCACATCAATCTGCTTCCGATTATCCAATCGTTCAGAGATAAACTGAGCAATAGTGATCAGAAATATGTATGTGTAAAGAAATTTTATGTTTGATTTAGTAAAAAAATAGTTTGCATATGTTACAAATTGTATATACATATGTATAACTCATTTTCTCTTGGAATGAAAACTTAAAAGGTACCATTTTTTTAATTATGTCGATCCAAACAATAGTAATATGAGTTGGTGCTCGGTGAAAAGAAAATTATAACTTTCTCCAATGATATAATACAGCGAGAAGTTTCCCATTCTGTTTCTTCATGTTTCTGTGGTCATAACTTTTTAACACCTCAACCAGCTGACAGAAAACAGCAATTCCTCATTGCTCGTGCATATATACAGGTGATTGAAAATAATGGAATGTCCTTGGTAAGAGATGCACATGATCCTAATCTTTGAATTTAAGCCATCTAATGTTACTACAAAGGCCCAGGTAGCTAGTAAACTGGAAAGCGCGAAGAATAAATTAGTTGTAACAATTACAATGAATTATTAAGCTTGATTTTGACTCTAATACTTTAATACTTGTTATAGGCTACATCAATGGAAGATAAGGATAAAGTAAAAGTAAATATAACGGAAGCCATAAAATAAGTAAATAGATAAAAATAAAAGTAAAAAGACAATAGATTATTCAACTGTACGATACGGTACTATCGTGATAAAAAGAAACTACCACTTTCCATATATCGCAGAGTATTGCAAGCGCTGACCTTTTTGGATTACGATAGTACATTAAGATATAACTTTCAGGAATTAGAAGCGACTAGTGAGGATTTTGTAAGATTACAACCTAACCTATGTTGTATAGTTCTTAATTGCAAGGACGAAGTGGAGATTATTCCTTCCAACAACAGTACGAACTAAAAGCTACTAAGAAGTTCTTTTTCTTCTTGTTGTTTTTATCCTTACATCCAATGGGTGTTAGATATTAAGAAGTTTAGAAGATGAAAAGTTAACATTTCCGTTAAAGAAAAACAAGGTATTTATAGATATCCATAGCTTGCACACCATCCTAAGATATCATCTAAATTGTTGTATCATATTTCATTTATACTGCTTGCAAATATTCACTCTAACGTCTGAACAAATTTTGCTTGGAACTTCCTCCATACGAAATCTTTACTGCTTATTGGTGAAATAGACCCTGTATAGTAACTGCTACCAAATTTAGTTTTCTTTCGTCTTTCCACTGATGATGTTATTTGTCCAAATACCTCTTTGAACCAATTCAAATTAATGCGATAATGATCACAAGTATTTTGATTTAACAGGGAAACACGTTCATCATGCTTAATTTTAGCATATGACGAGATCCTCATTTCGGACTCGTCGTCTCAAGTTTCAGTAAACAAATGTTGCCGTATTGTTTTAACGCTTTTATTCCCCAACATTTCTTCGAATACACGCATTTTTCTTCCTCCATCTTGGCCATTATCCAAACTAATTAGCTCAAAAAATACATCCTCCTTTCAGATGGACACTTCCACTCAACAGAAGCATTTAGTTACCATCGTAATGAGCGCGGTATTTACTACCCATCTTCGTTAAATAGAAAAGGCACATAAATCCGCCTCCAACCTTCGTTTACGTACCCAACGACGTACAGACGATCCAATATCCAGACGCTGCGGCAGCCAACAACCGGCACGCTAACGTTCGCTTGCTCTATACGATATTTCCTTCCAGTTTTATGCACTTCATAAAGAGCAACAAACGTCGTAAATATGTTGTCGTGCGGTGTGCGTTGAGTTTGTTTTTCTACGGCATAACAAACCGTAAAACGTTCAACGTGTACGTCTCTATATTTCTTTCTCGTGAAGCGAACAGAACGCTTCTCCACTTATTCTTCTTCTCCTTTATTGACACGACACGACACGGCAGCGTTGTCTGTTCGACGAATAGCGCGGACAAAACGCGCGGGGAAAAGCGGACGGAACGGAAACTTAAGGGTCGAGTTGATAGATTTAAATTGTAACAGGTGTCAACGTCGTTGGTTTTGTTGTTGTTTCTCCGGCTGCGAAGTGCTTCGGTTGCCAAGTGAAGCGTTTAGTTGTCTTGATGGTTTCTGGCAAGCTGTCGCGGTATCATATTGTCCGCTCGAATGCGAAACGATTTTGTACTAGGAAGTACTTTCAGGATACAATCTTGTTGAAATCCGTAAGATTGTTAGTTGACTTGACCTTAGTAGAAAACTGCTTTCACATAGAAAAAGGTAAATTTAATTAAACTGAAGGAGATTCGATACACAGATTTTCTCTGATCTACTTGAAAAATTCGATAAGGTACCCTCGTTATAGATGAAATTATATGGTTGTCATACGTAACTTCCGTTCTTTTATCAAACATTTATTTTACTGTCATTAAATAACAAAATTATACACCACCATTATGGATCACCTTCTTCCATCTTCTTGGCAGCTTATCAATGCGTTTCTTGTAAAATTTGGTTGGTTTGGACTCGGAATTAGCGACAACCTGACAGGCTTGGTTTTCAGAATTGAAGCTTTCTCGATTCAAAAAGTTTTGTGAGGAATAGGTTGTCGGATCAAGGTCAGGCGAGTAAGATGGATGTGGTAAAACAGACCATCCAAGCTCAAGAATTTTTTTGAATCACCCTTGCCGTATGTGGTGGCGCATTGTCGTGCAAAAGAATTAAATGTATATATATATATATATATTTCGTGACCTTTTATACTTATCTTATATGATAGAGATCTACCACTAATAGGTCAATAAAACAAGGCTGGTTTGAGCGATAGTTATATTTTTTTTTATATAGTTATGAAAATATAACTATCGCTCAAACCAGCCTTGTTTTATTGACCTATTAGTGGTAGATCTCTATCATATAAGATAAGTGCAAAAGAATGACATTTTCGCAATCGACGAGTGCAGCGCGCCTTTCATGAAGTTTCCTTTGCACTCTTTCCAGCTGCTGAACATATGATCTGCGATTTGACATGAAACCTTCTTTATTCCGTTTTCCCAAAGAATCATATGACGAATGCGTACTTTTTGGCTCTTCATACTAGGAGACTAGGAACAACACTTCAATATAACGTGCACCACACAAAACAATTTTCAGCAGACTAACTGAAACCCTATCTATTTAATGAAAACAAAAACTCGTTTATTCCGGTGACTCTAACAATAATAATAATAATTTTTATTTAATGTAATAAAATTACAATAAAAGTCAAAGTGGTCAGTAATAGAAGACAAACCAAAAAAAAATCAATACAAATAATATTACAACACGTATACACGATATGGACATTTAAAAACTTAAGACAAACAAGAAAACAATTTAAAATAAATTAAAATTGTCACAATTTAAAAAGTCGTTAATTGAGTAGAATGCATCCTTAATATTTTTGAAAATTTGTTATTGGAGAGGCCCTTTACAGGTAGTTTATTTAAAATTTTAACACCCCAATAATTTGCAAATTTCTGTGTTGTTTGCAACCTATGATATGGAATTTTGTAATTATTCCTCATCCTCGTGTTGTATTCATGTGCGTCAGCATTTGTCACCAATAGATCTCTAGTTTTGGGCATACTTTGCAACGGCAAGTATATATGTAGACGGAAGCGTGAGTATTCCTTCGTTGCAAAACATTTGCTTGCATGATTCATCCCTTTTCGAATTACAGAGGGTCCTTATTGCTCTTTTTTGGAGCTCCAAAAGCCATGGCCCAAATCTGCAAACCGTAGATAGTTGCATTATGGAAGTTCACAAAATAGGTCAACCTTGCAGCAGGATGAGTTGAAATACTTCTTATTCTTCTAACACTATACACTGCCGAATACAATTTTTGCGCCATCTCATCCAGATGTGTATCCCAACTCAACCTGCTGTCGATGTGTATACCCAAGACTCTGACGTTAATATGCAATATTAAAATGTTTTAGTTTATTGGGTCCAAACCATTTTCCTGCTTCTCTCATTACTACTTCATCTTTGCTAGATGTTCCATCTCTACTTCTATTTGTGACTATGAAAGATGTGTCATCAGCATACAGGCAGATCTTATCAGCAGACAAGTTAATGACGATATCATTTACATAAATAACGAATAGGAATAGTCCTAGTATAGATCCTTGCAGACCGCCCTTCTTCACGATCTTGATGCCAGAACTTTTAACACCTATTTTAACTTATTGTTGTCTAATAAAATATAATACAATACAATATAATATAATATAATATATCAAATGTAGAACACTCTCTATAAACGACCTAATACTAAAATTAGGTTCGTTAATGGGCAGTTAACAAGTAACCGTGCAAAAGCCTACAAAGTAAGCACAATTTGCATATGCCAATAATCCTGTAGGAAATGTTGACTATGTCAATCGCAAAACGCAACTGCAGACTAATTAGTTTCGTCCTCATTAGGACTCGTCAGTACAGTATATCGTTCTGCGAGTGACACAGTGAACAATTCCAGGTGATACGTCGAAATCTCGGCGAGATGGATACTGTCAAAATAATGACCCCATCTTCCGAGCAGGAGATGTATTGGCATACCCGGTAACATCGCGTTCAGCGACGAATGAAAATAGCGATCGTGTTTTCGAGAGCCAAAATTTAATAAAATATAATACAATACAATATAATATAATATAATATATCAAATGTAGAAGACTCTCTATAAACGACCTAATACTAAAATTAGGTTCGTTAATGGGCAGTTAACAAGTAACCGTGCAAAAGCCTACAAAGTATTGTTGTCTATTGATTAAATACGATGCCAATAAATTGTATGTTTCCCCTCATTCCGTAATAGTAGAGTTTATCCATCAATAGCTTATGATCCACTGTGTCACAGGCCTTGCTTAAATCAGAGTAAGTTAGTTGGACATACTCTTGCTGATCCAAAGCCTTCTGCACAGCATCCATTATAGTTGTTAAGGCTGTAGATCTGTTTCTACGAAAACCGTGTTGAGCTGTGGAGATACAGTCATTTTTATCAACGAAATCAATTAATCTTTTTCCAATTACTTGCTCAAACACTTTTGAAAATACCGGTAAAATAGATATCGGTCGGTAATTTTTTGGGTTGTTTATGTATAGAGAGTTACTCCCGTAATTTTTAGTTCTTGTGGAAAATTTCCTTCTATTATGCTCTTGTTTATCATAGCAGTTAATGGTACCAATACACTAGAAACAATCTTTTTTAGGAGTTTAGTAGAGAAACCGTAGTGATCTCTTGCATCCTTGCATTTAATTTTGTCAATAACGTTATCAGTTACTGGTGGAAAATAGCAAGATTTTTCATTCATTTTATTAGTCATTCTCTATAATTCGTGTGGATCACTCAACGTTAACAGATCCTCCATCTGGGTTCCGTAATTTATAAAACTTTCGTTTATTTCGTCGGGACTTATGTATGTTCACATTAAATGTATGTTTGTTGTGTTGACTTGAGAGCTTTCTGATTATTTCCCAAATTAATTATAGATTAATAATAGATTCTACAGTGAGTCAAATATAGGGACGAGCCTTAAAGTCAGAAGTGCACTATCAAAATGTAAGTTTTCACAGCGCGCCGCATTTACCTACTGGTCGTGATCTTTTGATTACAACTTGTACTCGATGTTGAAATGATCACAATCACTAGGTAAATGAGGAAAGCTGTGGAAACTTAGATTTTGATAGTGCACTTCTGATCTTCAGGCGCGTTCCTATATTTGACGTACTGTACCTGCCTAAATCGACTGACTAGACCTTATATTTTAATGCTGCATTTAGAAATAAGTACAGTTTGGAGGTTTCGTCTACCAAAAATTCAATAACCGTCTTAATACTAAGTCGCTGCCCGAAACCACACTAACTCGCAAAACCTGATTAGCAAGTTATCACGCCAGCTTAGTTGAACTGCTACCACCTTAATATAGCGCTATAACTTTTTGAAGCTACACTCATGAAAGCAAAACCAACCACATTGTGCTGTAGTATCAACTTTTACCGCCCCTTTTGCTAAAATGAGCATTTTTGTATTGAGAGCACAAGAGTAACTACATACATAGATTCTTATCTGACCAAGAGCTAGAAGCGGGATCAGACTAAATTGCAATAAATACCATATTTTGGAAACTGCTTTGTTTATATCTTATTCCATATGTAAAAAGAGCAGCTTCTAGAATAGTCTTCCCACTGTCAGTGGACAACACCAAGATATCAAACGAAACTAAGTACTTTCTAAAAGAATACATCTGCAGGTTCAAGACGACTTTAAAATGGGCTTTCAAATGACTCCCAGAAGAAACCATTTTTAAACTAATAGAGAATGAAATATAAAGTTGTACATGTCATACGCGACATGTATCAACCTAATTGGAACATAAATTATCAAGATACGTATAGAAGCGAAAGAAAAAAAACATTTTACATACATGTAATTTTGGCAAACCCGCTCCGCGAATACCTTATTGATGACTACATATTACTTGGCAACATTCGACGATATATTATCCATTTAAATTTAAATTACTCGACTTTAGATACGTGTACGGTCAAATTTATAGCAGTGGTAGTAGCGATAATTTTAAAATTATTACCACAGTCCGTTTCGGATATTTTAGAAACAGGGTATAGCTGACGAATGCCCAGATATGTATGTACGTACATAGGTATGCCTAACAACCGATGTCGCAATCTTTTGAAAGCATTAGCAGGTATTTCAAAGATTTAACGAATTTTAATTGCGGTAGATAGGATAATTTATAATTGTTTGCGTTTCTTTAATGGCGTGTTTGCGACAGTGAGAAATGGTTATAATAGTCGCGAGCGGAGATATTAGGAAATAGTTTGGCTAATTTGTTTGTTGGATTCGGTGAATAGACGAATTCGTTTCGATTATTATTATTTTAATGTATATGGCACCTGTTAACTTAATCGCATCAAACATATAATTCAAATTAGTAAAATAATTAATTAATACGTTGTTATTTAATGGATGCATAAATTACAGTTTGTTGAAACCACAATGTTTTTTTTGAATTTGTGATTTTATAGTCGATTTTTTTCGAAAAGGTAATGATGTCTTATTCAGACGACCGCAGAGGTTTCTTAATTAAATTCAACTAAAAAAATGATACATGAATAGCTCATTTGAAATCATCACTATCATCGTTATAAAATTGTTTGGTGAGAGCAAAAGGTTTCACTGAAATGTTTTCGAACTGAGAGATATGTGCTGAGTAATTGCAAATAAGTACATTATTATTTCTACAAGGTTCACGAATTATAAGTATGACTCACTGTTCATGTTTCAATTAGTTACAGAGACACTACAACCTCAAAACCGAAAAATTGTGCAAAGTTTTTGTTTTCTTTTTCTTCTTCCAACGAGATTTCGGTGAGAACCCAAAATCACCATGTTAATCATACCAAAGTTACTCTCACAGGCTGCAATCGAGAGATAGACGCCTTCATTGGTCAGAGCCGAAATCTTCACACTTTATTTTCTATTGGGTCCAGAGTGGTTGTGGTGCAGTTGTGGACTAAACCACCGCTATTTTTTATGCATGGGATTAGGGTAGATAATGACGAGCTAAGCCACTACATAACATACTATCACGTACGGGAGGATATGTATGAAACTGTGAGAGCCGATATGTTAAGAGTTAGTCTTGTATTTGGTCTAGACTCATGCTTACCTAGTAGCTTAATCCGTTGCTATCTCCCCCTCCCTCTCCCCCAGGCTGAGTCCTGAATAGTCTGTGGTTGTACTTATTGGCTACACTTCTTGATCTTGGACAATTAAACTAAGAAGTAGCATGCTTTACTTGAATGTAACAGTTCTGTAATACAATAATGCGGATTACAATTATATCCATAAACATACTTCACTCTTCTTCAAGCAAACAATTTTTGACATGTATTTGCTAAGTTCCTTAAAACTATCATATCAGGGAGATCTTAAGGCTGTAAGATACTTATTTTCAAGATCGCTTAAAGTTATTTTTCCTTTTGGTTGGTTCCAAAGATCGAAAAGATGTATGTATACTGATAAAATACTAATTGTTTACCATTTTAAGAGCTCAGGCAGGTCCAATCTTTTGTCAGTAATAAGTGAACAACCAGCAGGTTTTCAGGCTTTAAATTTTGAACATCACATACTCGATACGGTAGTTAAGACTTGTCAAAGAGCATTTTTGTAAATTCGCTTGTTGTCGTTGCTTTTTGGAAGTTCAAAAATGACGATGGGCCCATAGTCATTCTTCTATTCCTTAAATTCAACAGCAAACAAGGAATTTACAAAAGCTCGTCGATAAGTCGAGCTATCGTAATGAATACACGGTATGCCAAATTGCGAGCCTGTAAACTTACTGGTTTTTCACTTATTATTGACAAAAACTTTAAGCTGTAGAAACTCTTAACATTGTAAAAAACTAGTATTTCATCGTTACGCACACTACTTTTAGAGATCAGATATACAATTTTCAAAATAGTTTTGGCACCAACAAAAAAATTTTAAGTTTAACCGACCTTGAAAAAAGTACCTTATAACCTTAAGAGCTATCGCGGTGTTGTAAGGATGTTTATTAAAAAGCTCCAATAGGTTCCTGCTTTCCCAATTTGATTTTTGTCCATCCCCAGTAATTGCTTCTTTTGTAACCTCAATGACGACGAAGGACTCCACCAGGTGTCCCCAATTTTAACTGCTACATCTTGGTGCCACTACTTCATATTAATGTTTCGCTTCTTATACCTAACTTTGTGTGAGCCTGCGATATGTTTTGCCTGAATAATGAAGCAATGAAGTAAGATATGATACAAATGTTAGTTCTGATTTTGCATTTTCTAAACCGAAACCAAGCACAACTGCATAACTTTCTTTAAAGCCCCCTTTATTTACAATCTGTAATAATAAAAAAATTACAATAGGTAAATGTCGTATAAATTATAATAGTTCTCTTGAAGAGAATTGTCCTTTAACAACTACTCTATTACTTGTAACTTAAATAGTTATTTGGGTTTCCTGGGTTTTCAGTACCTAAAATCTTTCTGGAAGATGATTTTGTGAGATGATGGTTGTTGCTTGAGACTTTGCACCAGGCTGTTAGGGTGACGATTCAGTCTTCGTTTATATTTTTGAGAGTAATTGTGTATTTCATCTTTGTTAATCTGAAGATCTCTGGGGATAAATTTATTTCGTATATACGATGGTGCAGGTACAATGGTGCGAAGCACCTTTATTTGGAATCTTTCTATATAATACTTCTATGTTTGACGTGGATGCAGAACCGCAGAGTTGGATTCCGTAACACCAGACGGGCTTTAGGACTGCTTTGTAGACTAATACCTTATTGCGTATTCATAACTTTGATTTACGTCCAAACACCCAGTACAACTTTCTTGAGTTTAATGCCCAGCTGCTTGCATTTCTCAAATATGCTTCCATATCAATCGTCGATCAAGATGAACCCCCAAATATTTTGCGTCGTCACATTGTTTTAGCAATTGATTATTTATGGGGACAGGCACGCATTGATCCTTTCGCTTAGTAAATGTTACATGAACTGATTTACCCTTGTTGACCTTAATTCGCTAGTTCTTCATCCAGGATTCTATCCTTCCGAGGTTGGATTGTAGCCGTTGAGAAGCTATTTTGTGGTCATGGTGAGTTGACAGTACAGCCTTATCATAAAGTAGAGTTTAGTAAAAAGGTGTAGTGGAGTCTGTTGATTGGAGAATAGGTGGGCAGCTATGTCGGTTTACAAATTCGCACTAGAAGCTGCGTTCACCGACATACGTCCTTGCTCGGTACCACCTTTTTAACAAACTCTAGTCATCAGCATATGTGGTTGCTGTGATATTTATAGATGTGGGTAGGTCAGCCGTGTATATCAGATAGAGGATAAGTCCAAGCATACTGCCCTGCGGTATTCTTGCATACTACTGATACTCCTGATACCGTACAAAGTAATGTCGGTTTTGCGGATAGGACTTCAGTATGAGGCAGTACCTAAGAAAAATGATTTTCCTTAGCTTAAATAGGGGACCGATGTGCCAGACCTTGTCGAAGGCTTGACTAATATCCAAAAAGACTGTTGAGCTGTACTTTTTTTTTTCTGTCGCTTGATTGATGACTTGATTATTGTCAATTCGATAAAAATACACGTTTCAGATTTCAAATACATAAACACACCGAAACATTGAACAAAAGTCATCTATCAATGAAATCCGCAATTACTTAGTTGCCAAACCAATATATCAAATATACCTAAACATTTTTGTCAAGCGTGAATTTACACTCATCACCAATTCGCTTAGTAGTACAACCTCAGAAATAACAACGAAATATGACCGACGATAAATTGTGATTACCCACCTGCTCTAGTATTTTACCACGCAACATCGTGCGATGATAAATCAATCCTAATTTATAGCCGACAAAAACGCATACTTTATCTTACATTTAGTCCGAGCTAAGTAACAAAACACTAGAAAGTAAATTTGGCAAGTCGTGAGACACGTCGCCTTCGCAAAATTTATCACACCGTGCTCCGCAAGGAGCACGAGGCTACCACTATCCGTCCGACGACAGAAAGCCACCGGAATATATGCAGCGCCGCAACATAAATTCCCGTTTTGCATTATGTCTCGACGTCTCTGTGATGGTACAACATCGGAAAAGAGGAACGAAACAAACTTAGCCAACGAGCATACTCGACCGACCGAGTGCTGCAGAAGACGTTTTGCTGCGCGCGATGATAAATTACTCGAGCCGGTGACCTTCCCTTGGCATCTTCAATCTTTGGTTTATGATGGATCACCTGTTCCGTCGCGGAGTCATTCATCATCGTCCGCCCGAGCAAGTCTTCGTAGTCACCTCAGTCGACGCTGCAGCCTAACGCTTCCCTTCTGTCTCCCTCTATCTCGCTTTAAATGCTTATTTTCGCCTCGAAAGATGAGTGCGAGAAACGACGTTGACGACACCGCCTGTCCGGTACGCCACTGTTCCTGTCAATCTAATTGAAAGTCGACGCCTCCGAGGCGATCTTCTTGGACGTAAACGTCGAAAATTAACTATTTTATCTGATCAAGACGTCGAAATTAGAGGGTATTTTGAAATTTTTATTACTGCCGCCAGAGTACCACCTACCGATGTTGCTTGACGTACGATTTTATTGATAACAATGTTAATGCCAGCGAACAAGTCCGTGTTAATGTCCAATTGAAATCAACAAGTACGTATCTGCCGACTAACTCATAAATTGTAGGCGACTCGTAAAAGTCATATACAAGGGGCTTGCATATAGGTAGTTTACATTTGAACCAAATTACCGATATAATTTTGATTAGTTTTGTGCATGGATTTTTATATTCAAAATTGAACGATTATTAGCAGCATTTACGCTAATGACACCTTGTAAAAGTACTAATTGATGTGATAATAACACTACTATATCGTCAAATTACACTTGTCGTAAATGCAAATTATAGAAATAATTACTAAACGGCTTTACCGCGTCTTGAACTGCATCTGTATCTTCCTCCTTTACGGTACTTTTTGCTGCGAGAATAACGCATAGAATTATCATTCATTATAATCAATAATAATAATAACGAAACAATTTTTGGATAGATCAAGTCGTTTCATGATTAGATATCCTCTATTACAATCATATCTTATCTGTATCATTCCTTCCTGTAGAGCCCACGGTAATAAGTAATGTGTTCAGCATCCGATCATTAGCAACTTTTGGCAAGTGTTCTCACATTGCAGTTTTAACATAATTTCCCTGATCTTGTTCTCATGTTTCAGTAAATTATATTATTGGAATAATACTCTTAACATCACCAACGTTTGATGTTTGTGTTACTTCTTTAGCATTTACAAAACATCCTTCTTTTCTTTTTAAATACTTTCTAAATATTGAGCTCTTAGCTGATCTGGTCACTGTGTGACTTCCAACAATTGAGGAAGGTTCCTTGCAATTTATGGTTTGCCTTTCGTTTCCTTTTTGCCATAATGACGTCTGCTGTTTAGAAGCTTTGTGGTGCCTTCATAATCTTTTCAACTATTTCAAAAGATGTTAGCAAAAGATGGTTGAGGAAACTCGGATAAACGCTCAGGTCTAGGCTATAGACCCACTCACTGCAGACCATGAAAATTATTACTGTGAATACAGGAGGAAAAATTACATACTTAGCGGTTGCTAAATATCTTTAAAACGCTATTCAATCTTGGGATATCTTCACCATGTTGGTTTACTCGTAATTGCGACTAGGTTAACATTTGACAAAATTTCGCTAAAATTCAGCACCAGTTAAGTTTGAATGAAGTTCAGAAAATTTGAATTTTTTCTTTTAAAAGTTTTGATGAAATAAGGTAATGGAGCTAATTTTTTCCAACGCACAGATGAAGTGTCCTTGTAGTTAGAATTGTGTGTACGTAACGTTTTTAGCATACGGTATGGTTATAAATAGAATTTAGCTTTGTGGACTTTTTAGGAGATGCTTGCATTTTCTGTCTTCGGCGAGAATTCTTTCCCTCTCCTAGTTCTTTTTCCTTGACATAGTGTGCCCATTCTGCTTTCTAGTGATTTCTTTGCTCCATTAATATTCGTAACTTATCTTCTTTTGTTCGGAAGGCATATCCATATAAGGAAGCAAATATATTCATATATGTATATATGTACATTTGCCTTTTCATATTTGTTTCTATATTGATTTCGCTTTTAACTCCACATCATGTATCTCATTTCTGATCAGTTCTAGAATTATAAGATAGTTACTCCCCATAGTTCTATCTGTAGTAGCACGCTAATATCCCCAGACAAGTGAAAATTCTTCTAAACGATCCATTTTGTATAACCCCATTGTTAACGCAACTACTGGACCATTAAATGAATGCTTCAAAGCAATAATTTTCACTAAAGTAAGCATTTCTCAAATTTAGAATTTGTAGTATGGTGGTATCAGACAATGACATCTTGTTTCTCTTCATCAAGGAATTTTATATAAATTAAAGGCTATGATAGTGACGCTTTAGAACATATTTCTAAGCAGAAGTTCTAAAGGTATTCAAAATGATATTTTATGTAATTAATATTAATACATTCACGTTTTGTAGTAACAGGTTCAGCAAATTATTTATAAAATCATTTTCCACGTCAGCAAACATCAACAGAAAGTTACACGAAAAATGTTTGATCCGGTGCAAGACAATATTTCATTGCCCATTTGCGTGAGACCTGCGGTTTTGGTTTTCGGTATAAATACTACTCGTTAGACAGTGTTGTGCTTACTTCCTCTCACCCGAAAGAAGTTGCCACCGCTGATTCCCAGTAGGTGCAATTACCTTAGTTCTTTTTGCATAAAACAATTTTTTTGTGTTTTTCTTTTCAAGATTTCTTGTTGTTCTTTTGTATTTTAAGAAAATAGGGAATAAGGAAATTTGTGGAAAAACGACCGCTTTTAATTTTTAATTGGTGCGTTAAACGGTTAATGGCACAATATGTAGATCTTGATGTTAATATTTGGAGCAGCAAGTATACTCCATACTGAATTTAGTCAGATTAAAGGCGTTGGTCGAAACCCTTTCTGCAAAACATAACCTTAGCAGTCAGAAGAGGAAGAAGTTATGGTCCAAGCAGTTCGCTAGTTACTAACTGAAGCTGAATATTATTATTTAACAAACGAAGAATTTGCGTTTAGAATTCTGAAGCTTGCAATGTAGGTGGTTAAATTATTTGAGATACCCTCGTAGTTGTTAGTATATGCTTAGTTTACCGAAATATAAATTCTGATCATTTATGCGATCCCGTGCCTGGACACCAGTGCAGCCTTGCATCATCCCATAAACAATGTATCGCTAAGGGATTAAAAGTATGTGGATGATAAGTAGAAATGAGATTGTTCTAGTTTCAGCGCGGAAAAGGCACGTATAAGGAACACGTATTATTATCTATGGGAAAGAATTACCAAGATGAACTACCGATATTGATTGACATCACTCAATATTCACAGCAAACACGGCCCTGACACGCCTCTTTATGCGCCAATTAAGATTTTCTCGTCTACAGTGATAAGAATTCAGCAGAACGATAACGATTGTAAAACACGTAATTGGTGTCATAAAACCAGGTAAGATCGCGCAAGATTTAGAAAAACGGTTACTAATCAACGCTTGTTTCTCCAGCAACGCGCCATGATCTATCGTTTTAAAGGACGATGTCTTAATAAGTATACTTGGAAATAACTGTTACTTTGGTAAAAGCAGATCTACCCAGTAAAAGACTCGTACTAAATATTAGTTAGCTGACAACTTTCTCAATCGTTTAAAGCTCCGATTTTTTTCTCCTGCTATCATTGATGCAAATATCTCAAAGTGAAATAAAAATCGGTATTCCTCAGGGAAAGGAACTTGGGTTGCAGCTCTATGTTATGAATACAGCTGATTTAACAATATGAGATACAGCTGACACGGCTGTACTGACATCCCACAAAACCCAATTCCAGCTTTGTAAGTTCTACATCATCCAGAAAATACCGGTTGGACAGATGTCAGACAGACAAAACAGATCAAAACGAACGAAACAAAATCACATGTACGGATTTACTTGTAATGAACACAGATTGATCAGCAGTTTGGATGAATAACCAATCCGCAACGGGATAAAGTAAAATACATGCTTAGGAATCCATCTGGATAGGAGCTTATTGTTAGCATGAAGAAAACACATTTTTCAATGAACAAATCAAATGTGTAGAAAATTAGTAGATGTCTATTAGTTCATAATCTACCTCTTTGCAACAAACTCCTGTTATATAAGAGACTATTCTAAAGGCTGTATAAATATATGGGTTACAGTTGAGGGATCCGCAGCAAAAAAGATGCAAATAATTGTCGATGCTTCATTGCTTGTCCAAATCATGTTATTGCACATTGAAGTTGTTAATAACTTTAGTGTCAGTTATTTGGATGGGTTGCCAGATTTGTTTCTGACCTTGTTTCGTTCATGATGTTATGTAGGTTTTACCTAATACCAATTTTTAATTAACTTATTATCTTTAAAATACAATTTATCAAAACAATGGGAACTGTAAGCATGCCATAATCAACTGAAATTAACGCCATTATCCTGCAGTATTCCAAAATATTTCTAACTCATACAATACTTCATGAATATAGTATTTGCTGTAGTTTTATTTTCTGAGGAATGTTTCCCTTCATCATTGTCGTTACAACCTAATCGCATTACTAAGTCACGAAACAATTTCCGGAGAGGGAAATTAATTTCCCTTTTTCCTTACACGAATCGTAATAAGGTCATAATCTATCAAAAACAAACAACATTTTGTGTGTGTGTATTCCATATAATATTCCAAGAACACTCAGTCCATAAATGGCACTATTAAGCTAGAAGTACTTATATCGTGTTTGCCTTTTTCTGTACGTACACATGTTTACTTTAGCTTTATGAGGCATGTGTTTGAAATCGAATAAAATCATAAAAGATCGTCGCTCATTCGAGGCATAAACACAATAATCCGGTTGTATTTGAAAATACTAGGAATAACTATTAAGTTAAGTAATGTGTCTATCGATTTAACGCTGACTGACGTCCTTCGAGGAAAAGAAACGAGGGACGTGGTAATCCCCTCGTAATATAAACATAATAAGCTCAAGGTATTTGAATAATAATGGATAGTAATGTTGAGATAAGTCATATGGGTAGTTCTTCATTCATGTTCGATAAAATGGTACATTCTTTATTTGTTGTATGTGAAATTAAGAATATTTTCCTTTCCATTTATCTTCCTCCGGGGCCCAGTATCAATACTGGACCGTTAAGTTTTGTTTTGGCGACATTGCATGAGATGATAAGCGATAATTATAGAGCTCAGTTGCAGTTGATAGTGACCAAACTTAAGCAATAATCAATTCTAATCATATCATGATACATTGAGATTGAAAAGAAGGTCAATGTATCATATACACGTATACATAGCTCTAGGCACACACGAGAGGAATCGAATTCAATTTCGAACGATCTGTCCCACCACGCATCAATTCCGACGGTTTCTCTGTACGTTAATGTCCGGCAACATACCGAAATTAGCGAACGGCACCACATCGAAGAAGCTACCGTCTGGATACGGGTGTAAAATATGTGGCGCGTAGTCCAGTCCCCTCGAAATCCTAAAGAATTTGCTATTAACTAAGCGATTTGTCCTTTAGGAGACCAAATCCTTTAGCGAGTAGAAAGATCAGGTATTTACGTTTGTGTGGAATGACGGATCTATCCCTTAGCAGACCAGATCTGGGGTATGCCCAGTTAATGGAATTCTCAAAAGCTCAGGTAAACTTGTTTACTACGACACATCAGTACTTACGATTTGTTTATGAAACGTTACAAAAATCACCTATTTGTTTCAAAATTCGTACTGAATGGTGAAAAATGAATCATTCGCAAAAATATTGATCACAATAGTTGGACAGCAAACAAGACATAGGTACAAATTCAAGCCACATACTAATATCATCTAAATAGGGTTATGTCTGTTGGGATTGCAAAAGAATTAAGAAATATAAGCATAAGAAAATACAAAAGAAAAATTTTACCAATTAACCCAACTGAACGATGTAATTCAAAACAAGGTACTCCGTTCCATCTTACCAATCCTAATCTTGGATCATAACATTATCATTAGCTCATAGTTTTCTCAAAATCTTTTAGGCCAATAAAAATTTCAATAATTGTGTGATGTCAAACATCTAACTTGGTTTTGGCTATTTTTATAGAAACTAGATATTTTATGTACGTGAAATTCCAGTGTGCTCTAAAAGAATCCAAAAGTCATTGATAAAAATTGTCTTTTATTTTTGGTAATCGGTAATCGGTAATCCACCAATAGTAAGTAGCTTTGTTATCCAATAAATATAAGCACTATTTAATATTAAATAATATAAAGTGTTACTTAATTGTAAATTTCTTTATTACACAATCCGACAAATTTTTCTTTGCTGCATCAAAAAAATAGAGCTGATTTTAAATATTTCAAGAACTCTGATTCCAAAAATATCATTCTGTTTCTTGGATCAGCTCTACTTGCTGAAATAGACAAAAATTAAATATTTCATATATTTTCATTTATATTGCTACAATAGATCTTCTTTTAATTCTAGTTATTTATTACAGTTGCTTTTTACTTTCCTAATCTTTTTAGGTAAGAAACTATTTATTAATCATCTTAAATTTCTTGCGCTTGCTTCCGCGGTTGCATATTAAACTAGGGATAATGAAACAATTTGTGAAGGGTTTAGATCGAAATGGTCTTTGTTTTCAATCAATAATGAAAAATTAAAAGCAGGATTTGATGGACCTCAAGTAAGGCAACTTATAAAAGACCCACACTTCACAGAATCAATGACTAAAATTGTATCCAATGCATTCTGTCTCCTTTTGTTGAAGTTGTGCAAAATTTTGTTGGTAATTATAAGTCTAAAAATTACAAACAAGTAGTGGAGTAGATATGATTAATAACTTTTAAATTTTGAGCATTAAGATCCATTACCTCCACAGTCATTTAGAGAGATTTCTTGCAAAACTTGGCGACTTTAGTGAGGAGCTGAGCGAACGATTCCACCAGGATATCAGAATAATGGAAGAACGGTACCAAGGCAGATGGAATACACACGTAATGGCTAATTGCTGTTGAAGTGTTAAGAGAGACAAACCCTTTCAGACATACGTAAGGAAACCGCCCAAAAGAAAGCTTTTAAATTTATTACCAAGTACTGTAAATATTTATTTTGGGGAATAACATTTGTAACTATTCGTTTTATAGAAACAGACCTACTTTCTTTTTATTTGTGCGTTTTTTATCGGTTGTACTGAAACGAATATTCATATTCAATATATTATATAAAAACCTGCTCACATCATTTGAAAACCAGCTGATAGACAAAATCTCATCTTTGGATTCAGCGCACCAAAATTAGTTAAGAACAGTTAAAAAGTCCGGCAGCAAAATATGCGTTGACCACTGTTATTATTATTATTTCACAAATTTAAACTAATTTTCTTCTTGTTCTTATTTTCTCCATTATTTTTTGTTTCTATTTCAATTAATACGTGTAATTAAATAGGAAATTAATTGGTATTGACTCAAACAAGTTGGATAAAAAATATATCCCAAGATTATAAAAATTACCAACATCCATCACAAGTATCGCGTTAAAATTCTATCGGATCATACCATCGCGAAACAATGGATTATATAATGCGATTCGTATCATTAAAAACAGGAAATAATCCTGCAAATGGAAATATGTATATCTAATAAAACTCTGTTTATTGTTTCAGTAATTTACTGCCGTAATATGTCGAGGCATTATAAAATATTATTTAATGATATTTACTCGCTCCTCCGATATTATTATTAAGGCCCGTAGAATTTATGGCCGTAGTTATTTAAGCTATAAATTAGGCGAAATCATAATTCCAGCGGACATTTTAATTGATAGGTAAACGCGTATGCGAATCGAGATAAACGTCGCAAGTTCTAATCTTCGTTTCGATCGTGCCGTCGGAAAGAGTAATTTGTTTTTGCTGACAGATAAAGTCGTAAAAAATATAAATTTACGGAATTAAAACAATTACTTACCTTGCGTTTTTGATTTGTAAATATTTTGATATACTAAGACGCAAAACAACACAATCGAGGGAACAGTCAAACACGCTGATGTAATTCTACAAATATTTTTATTAAAGCATAATCTTGAAATTCAACATCAGTAGTAATACTTATTACAGTTTTTTAAAACTATACAAACGTTCTGAATTGCGTATCATCATGAGAAATAATTATTTATAATAATGATAATAGAGTTTCTTTGTCGATAATAATAGTTTATAATTAATATTAATTATTGTAAAAAAAGAAAAACGGAAAGATACAGTTTGGACTTTTATATTCGTTATTATATTTTTTCCTTTTTTCTCACAATTTATTGCCCTATAGTCTCATTTCTGATTCTCTAAATTTACCAATTTTAAATCAGATTGCACTTGTATTTTAAGATAAATCATCTTCTTCAGCATCAACTTCGAGAATATTTACAGTAATTATCACAGTAGAGCGTATATATAATGGACAAAAACACTTTCTGCGAAGTTCGCGTTAGACCTACGGATGCACTGCCGCGGCTCCAAGTCTCTGACCGTAGACGGAATATGGTGAATAATATGCTCCTAAAGCTGTCGGATTGAAAGCACTATAAGGCGACGCAGCTAAGGAACTCGGTAGGGTTGGCTTCGCGTACGGGTGATATCTCGCCGCGGATAAAGGACTTAAGGGCGGATTAGGATACCTGTGTAAAGCCGACGTTGAAAATAACGAGTGCGGGTTCAACAAAGACGATGCAGTCGATGCCGATACAGAAGATCCGTCGGTTCCACTGGTATGCGTCCTCAAGTGCTGAAGAAGTTCATCGGATGTGACGAAACGTTTTCCGCAATAAGTATCTCCGGCGATCCAATTGCAAACGTAAGGTCTTCCTAATTGAGGGTAAGTTAGAGATGATGGCGGAACCGGTCCCGGAGGTACTAGAGACATGGCCATTGCTAAATTGTATTTTTGATGATCGCACTGCGTACATCCACTGGGGCATGGTCCGGAAGCGGCCGCACTCGCCATGAGTAATTGCTGATTGTGCATGCTGAACTGGCAACCGGTACAGTAAGGGTCTTTGCACACTGGAACTAAAGCTTCACCACCCGACGGGGTCTTAACGCGCGCGTAACTCAAATACGGACCTGGAGTTGCACCCGGATAACCTAACATCGCGGCGTGATGATGAGAAAAGGGTCCTCCAGGAAACGGTGGACGAAAAGCTGGATTGGTGTGTTCCAAACCGGGAGGGCAACACAAGGAACTCAAAGGTCCTCCGAGTCCGCCGCTTAAACTCGATAAACTTCCCGGTTTGTAAGCGGAGCTGAGAGACGAATCTTTGGCGTGTCCTTGCAGGATTTCCAATCCGGAGCGGATGATCGGGCTAGCGCCTCGCGCCGACGGAGTTGATGATTTTCTATCAGAGGAGCTCGGAGAGATTTTCCCGGTTTCCGGTGCAGGAGTCGCCGAGGAACTATTCGAAGGCGATACGGATTTCCTATCGCTTTTCTTCTCGTCGCCCAACTCCAGATTTTGTATGCTTGATTTAGATGTGGGTCTTGTATCGTCGGACTTTTTCGGAGTCATCACGTTCTCGTAGGGTTTAAACGCCAATTTCGTTTCTAACGGGCTGCTTCTAGACATCGACTTTTCTTTATCCCTAGCGGCGGCTGGAGACAAACGATTGTCAGAATTCGAGGACTTCTTCGGTTTATCCAATGGGGAAATGAGAGGCTTGTTCGATGGTGTATCGGCACCGATTTGGCTGCAGGTTTGAGCGAGAAGAGCGAGAGGACTTTTTTTGGCATCCAACTGTAAAAGAAAACAAAGACACATTAGAAATAATTTAGAAAATTCATGAAGACAATCTTAAAAAACAATACTCACCGTCGTGGGTAATGGTGATAAATAGTCCGGCTGCAGATATTGATTCGCCGAAGTTGATAACATGCCTCCACCTTCTAACACAACCATCTTCCTTGTCTTCTATTTGGGTAAGAACAAATCAAATTTAGAAATGAACTATGTGAATGTTAACGCACAGGTTCAGCTCTAACAGCACAACTAACTCAAACAACAAACTCTAACGATGTGACGATAGCTGGCGAGTGCAGGTCTCCCTTCCATCTCGTTCAGAATATGCGCCTGCTCCGTCCCCACCGTCTCTCCGTGCCGCTTCTCTTCGCATTCTCCTTCTCTCTCTCCCATTCCCATCTCCTTCCGAATAAAAAGGGTCATGACAAAGCGTTAATACAACCGCGTTTCAAGCTTGTCGGCTCCTACCACCCATGACGATGGTGACGATGACAGACCGTGCAAGGGCCTTTGAAGAAAACCGCCTCTAACAACGTGTAAGTCGCGAAGAAGGCTGTATAATCGGTAGCCTCCTAAAACACGAGGGAATAAAATAACAAATATCCCACCATATACAGAGTCGGGACGTTTTAGAATATACAGCGTGCTTTAGAATTACCCATACTTATTCGTATGTTTCACACATACAAGATGTCAACTTTAAGGTTCTGTTGTATACAGAGCCATATTTAAATACGTTGTGCACAAACTAGAAATCAACATATCATTCGAAACATGACAGTTTTATTTAATGGCAAAAAATTGAAATTGCCGTTAATCGAAAAATATTTGAATATTGAAATAATTCAGTACGGATTCTAGCCAACCATGAGTTATAAATCAGGTTTGATAAAAGAGTGGTTCACGTATTATCTTTAAGTGGTCTAAACTGGTCTTACAATTAGTCACCACTTACGTGGTAGGCGCGACATTAAAAT
The DNA here is from genome assembly GCA_038088585.1 of Chrysina gloriosa. NCBI lineage: Eukaryota > Metazoa > Arthropoda > Insecta > Coleoptera > Scarabaeidae > Chrysina > Chrysina gloriosa. The sequence continues at coordinate 17,392,230 of CM076093.1, read as the reverse complement.
ACGGAGAAGTAAAGGCGTCGGTCCGGTTTACACTATTTAATGATAACACGTCATCCACTCTTTTATCAAACCTTAGTTATAAACGAACTACAGAAGAGGAAAGTAAAGTCAATATTATCCGCATATATCCGTGACTTTTCTACCACATAACCGTTACTTAAATTTGGGGCACGTGTTTTGCGCTCAACGGAGCTAACATCGTCCATCATGTCTTCTTAAGCAGACTAAAAAGTGTGGAAAGAATACAAAGAAAAACGAGATAGAATCAATTTCGAAACTAGGTTTCTAAGAAAAAGTTAAAAGTAGATCCAGCAGAGATAACCATACAACAAGATTAGGTGGTTTTGACAGTTTGTCCAAAGTACTTAGAAAAATCTACGCAGTGAAAGATAAAGTAGAAATAAAGAACGCACTGATCGAGTGAATTTAGGCAGAAGATGACAAACTCAACTAGTACTAAATTTGGTGGAGATGAAAGTGATCTTCAACGGCAAGAAATAGTGAGCAGCAATATGAAAGTTCACAAAACATACCTTGATATGTTGAGAATTGAGCTGCTAAGTATAGCAACATAAGTTAGATAGATTTTAAATATAAGGAGAAAAGTTGTATTAATTTGAGTGATACTTATTAATTAGGTACTGTTCGGTGTATGCACCCTTTTCTACAGTTCATAAGAGAAAAGCCTAAATATAAAGAGCAAGAAGAAGAGGAGAAAATATTAGAAGAAGATGGAAAGGAAGAAGGGGAAGTATAAGTAAAAGAATAAAGGAAGAAGAAGAACGGAAAGAACGAAAAGTGAAAGTGGCACCAGAAGAAGAGATGGAAAGAAAAGAACAGGGGAAATGGGAAGAAATCTAGAAAAGTTAGTTTTCCATGCGAGAGACGAGCACACTTGATTGATCTCAAACTCGACAACGAGGAATTTTTACGAATGTCGCTTTCCTTTGTTTCCATTCTTCACTGAGGATGACCACTTGACAGTCGAAATGCGTATTCGGAGTCTTCCATATAATCGGCATGGTAAGTATAAGAGCTAATTTATTAATCAAGAATTTGACTTTTGACGGTCTCATACATACGCAATGATGAAAATCTCTATAAACATCAGAAAATACCCCATAAGCACTCTTCGAAGAACTGTGGTTGAGTTGAGGTAACATAATTGTTTCTCTTATTACATTGATTTAAGAACTTCTAAATATGTATTTCAACAGTGAAGTTGTCATCCTGCCTGAACAAATGGCGACGTAAAATACCAATATAAATTCTAGTTGCACAGTTTCTTTAGCATTTCACTTCGCCATCTCGCAATAGATATTCAGAATATGGTCGATAAATTGAAATATTCAACCAGCGGCATGATCATTTCACCAAGACCGAGTTTAAATTGAGAGCGTGTTTCAATGAATGGAAGATTGCACGGATGTACTGCAAAAATACGAACTACATTTTGATCATTAATCCCTTTTGTCATCGAGAAAACTTGCTCTAATAAATCAGTCACAATAAATGAAGAGATCAAATATGCAAAATTCTATCTATCAAAAATCGAACCAACAGTCTCCAAGGATAGAGTCCTCATTTTTTTAGATATACAGTACGTACTTGATAACGTGAACAGCGGTACTATCCAGTAATGTGAACAATCCTTTAACTACAAAATTCTATTGAATAAATGTTCACTTATTTGTACGTATTTTATTTTCCATACGTTTCAAACATTTAAATTGGTGATCAATTTTCGTTTTATATATATTATTCTGCTTAAAATGTCATTTGAAAGGTGGCCTCATTAGTACGAACACACGCGATTATTTGAACAGCCGCTATTTTTGTGTTCACATTAACGAGACACTATAGATGTGTTTCAATATTTTACTTTCTTATCATTTACGCAAACGACCTAGTGATTAAGAGTTGGAATCACCAACCCCACCACTGGTGTCCTATTAAAAAACCCAAGATCTAAAGAACTTGCGTGGTCAGAACAAACCTCATAATTTAAGACCGACAGATTGATTGTAGTTTGTCATCTCTTACCAATTCCTACTACGTCATTGATTGAGAAAAGTAATTATGGGTATTTCTCGTATCTGAGAACCAGCGTGTATTAGAGGTGTGGTGAAAGTTGTTTTACGGCTTTCAACCTAGATCTTCCGGCCTCTAGTTATCACCAAAGAATCCAGAGATTATATCTCAATGCTTTCCCTAGAACGGAGATACTCTCATAACTCTCAAAATTATCTTATGATCAGTAGGTGACATGAATTTTGATATTGCCAACCAGCGCCGTTATTGTGGTGGGGATGTGGTGAAATTTATTTCACGGCTTTCAATCTAGATCTTCCAGCCTCTAGTTGTAACCAAAGAACCCAGAGATTATATTTCAATGCTCTCCCTAGAACGGAGATACTGTCATAACTCTCAAAATGATATTATGGTCAGTAGGTAACATGAATGTTGAGATTGATCAGCAGTGTGAGAAGCTATTCGCATGGAAACGGTTACTTCAAGAAGTTGAATTAATCATCACAAACTGCTATGGGAGGTACAAAAATCAACTGTAAAATAATGTACGGAAAATTGCGAAGAAGAAAGTAAATTGTCAATGTCAATATTTGATCCTGAAACTAATGAAAATGAAATGATGTAGGAAATAAAAACCGATTTTTCTCAAATTTGTGATGTGAACTATGAACGAGTTGTCATAAAGAATTACATTATACAATAGAATGCCTTATTTTTCTTCACCCTGTATAAATTCGCAGTACAATATGCATGTTCGTGTGTGTATCCATCTCTGGAGGGACGAAGTGTATTAGAGGCGAAACGGGAGATGAAGAGAAAGATGGAGAGAGAAGACTTTTTAAGTTATTACCTTCCGCCGGTCATAAAACCAGGCGGGTTATGGCCGAGGCTTTTATTTATTTTATAGTTTTGTCCGTTACAGCTGTCATATCTTTTATAAACTTGTCTTCGTATTTTACCTGCTTGAATGCGAGTGCCGCAAACGCGTATAAATATAAATATATGGACGTATACCGCGCTTATATATATACGTATATATAGAGATGTATATTTCACATTTCGCCCCGTATGGGTGTCTATTATGTTACCTGTTCGATTATATATACGTGTACGTCGAACGATCACGGTAGGCCGTGACGTTTAGCCACTTATTTATTAGCCCATTTACGTGGCGATTTTTTGCCTCCCGCTCGAAACGGCACGGACATGTCGGCGTGGCGAGAATAGAACAAAGAAGTCGATGCTTTTACGGACATGAGCTCGTGTATTTTGACAGGTCGTCATTGTAATGAATGTAGTTTATGTCACAACAACAAGAGGCCGATTTGAGGACTCTTTTGAATATTACGATGGAGTCTGTGTATAATGGACCCCAAAAGGACCGAAAAATTTGGTTCGTTACGACCGGAAATTCAGGATCAACTGTGAAATAATGTGAATACACTCGGTAGAATTAGTATAAACTAAAACTAGGTTTAGCATCTTTGTAGCTGTTCTTGAAGATGACCGTTTAGTTACTTAAATGTGAATTATGAAGGACCCAGATTGGTGAGGTATGGATGAGAATCGTTTCACTCCAGATCAATATTTTCTAAATTTAAGCTTGTTTGGAAGGTGGAAATTTCTGTCAGGATTGAGACACATGAGATTTATAGTAATTCTAACGCCTCAAAGTCAATTATCAACTGGAAACTTCTTCGGAATCGCGAGAATAGATAAGAAGGATATAGAGGAGGTAAAAGCAGAAGAGCTATAAAAAGAACACAAGAACAATAAGAAAAAAAAGAAAGGAAACGAAATTATCTTGAACAATGAAACAATTTTGGGTTTTCCCACTGATGATCATAATCATGGAAAGCATACATTTTCCTTTTTCTGTATTGCTTTTTGGTAGACTTACAGACTGTTTTTTCAAAGTGGACGTTCAAAATTATCGACATCTTTCTAAGCATCTTCTTACTGCTCTCTTCTGCGTAAAGGAGGGTTCTTTTGTCCTTTCCTTCAACCATCTAAGGGTGTAATAAGTTACATCCTCTTGCCAATGTTTTCATGCATGAATACGTCAAGGTGTACGCTTTCCCTATTCCAACCCATTATAATAAAGATCGTTTCGTCTTATTCAACCTTCTAATCAACTATCTCAACGCTTCCATACAATAATTGTCGATTAACTCTGGTCATCACACATTACACAAAACTGCACATCCAAATGTTAAACTTCCTTAACACCTAATAGAATAAAAATTGTAATTACGGAATGTTTACACTTGGTCACAGCCGGTAGTGTTTCCCATGACGAATGTAACCGCAATAATGAATAAATAACATTTAAGCGCTATTCAAAGAAGCCTCATTTAGGAGGAGCTGGTCTTACCAAAATCCGACGCAAATAACCGCTGCATTAATAGTCGAATATTACCCATTCACAAACCGCAAATTTATTTGTAATTCCACTGACAGTTCCTTTCATCGACCGGTACCGCATCGCATTCTGATTTCGAACGGAAAGAGTTGAATAGGAAGTGGATTCGATTCGTAAAGATCTGATCACGATTCGTTAGAAAGGATTTCTTCGACGGGCATAATAAAGTCTAATTAGTGACTTTGCTGGAGGAATTGAAGTTGTAGAAGATTTAAGTCAATGGTTAGTATGTACGAACAATAATAATAGTAATTAGATTCATATTAATTTAACTTCAAGAAGAAAGAAATCTAAGGATTCCGAGAACGTCATTTTCTGCTTGTAACGATACCAGAGGATAGCCCTTTAAAGTTTGGTTAGTGAAATTAGCGAATGCTAGTTGTTATTACACTGGTTGCTGTATACATTTTTCGAATTGTGTATTCCTAGAGTTATCAGTAGTTTGAGCAAACAGCGGTAATTACGATGTAAGTTACGACAGGCTACATATACACAGACCTATCCGCATACAATATCAATTTAGTACTGACTAGAGCGGGGAATCGGCGATGCTGTCGTAACTTATTTCGTAATTGTACGCTGTTACCGCTGTTTGCTCAAACTAAAACAAAATAATACGATACCCTAATAACTTATCGGACACTTTTTATACAGAATAGTAGTAGCAGAATTTCATAGCCGGCATGCGAAAGTATGTACCTATGTTAGTGACGGATGGAGGATGGCACTGAAAACACGTTTTCCTAATCTCCTCCATGTGTGGCTGTGCATCTTGTAACTGAAACTATTAGTCAGCGTTACCTTGCAGTTGACGCATTAATTAATGAAGCAAAAAAGGGATTTCTTAAATCTCCAAAGCCAATTCGGGAATTTGACAAGTTGTGTCCGGGAATTCCGATACCACCACAGTCTGTTATAACAAAATGGGAAACGTGACTTTATATAGTTGTATATTATAGCAAGCATTTCAATGGAGTGAAAAACGTTATGTTAACTTTAAACCCGCAACGTGCGAGTGCGATTAAAGGAAGTCAACAGTTTAAGGATTCCTAAGTTACAATCGATGTAGAACTTATTGCGCAACATTACCCAGTTTTCTCCGATTGCATTAAAAATTTTGAAGACACCCCTTTGTCATTGGAACAATTAATGACATTTGTGCGAATGCTAGGGGCCACATTAAATCAATTAATTGATGATACAAGTCAACAAGTAGCTGAGACATACATTCAGTTTTGCGAGAAAATCCTGATTACGTCAACTTCTTGATGTGTTTTCGAGTGACCGTATTGCAAAGCTTAGCTCGATCGATTTCTGCATATAGAGGCATTTTCAGTGATAAACGCTGAAATTTAGGAGAATCGATCATAGATATTATCTCTTCACAGTACTTCCATAACGGGTAGTAGTTGTCGCTTTTTATAATGCAATTCAATTTCCAGTAAAAGTGACCAAAAACCATCTATTACCACAATGTATCCTTAGGTTTTGGAACCCACGTTTAACCGTAGTAGTCTCAGTGATGGATTTTATAAAGGTAATCTAACGAATAGTAGTGTTTCAAGGTACATCAATGATGTGTGTGGTTATTAGGCGAGACCGACATTTGTTGCGAAATAAAGTCAATTTCTATCTCTTAAGAAATTATGTGACTGGTGGATTTCATCTTATTTCACTGAAGCTCTAAAGGTGGTTCGTGTTAAATGAAAGTAGAAAATTCTCAAATAAACTCAATCGTATATGTATTTCAAATTTGGTTTATAGCGTCGGTACAGACGATGAAATTCGGATTCGAACAAGTTGTGGCCCACAAACAAATTGAAGACAAACGACAGTTGCTATTTTTTGGTGTTATTAATAATGATAGTGATTGTAAGGAATGTGGTGTGTTTATTGGCACTATGTCACATCGGTAAACTCCTCACCATACAACTGTTTAATAGCAAATTCGGTGGGACGTGTCCCGCTAGGAGGAGGCAACCACTATTAAGACCGCAAAACCGACTGAGCAAATAATTTCCTTAAACTTCTAAATATGCATATTCACCAAAACCTTATTATAATCGTGTCTGGGGCGTAAAAAAATATTGTTCTCGGAGATGGTCAACAACGATGTCTGAAGACTTATAAATAAATTGGCCAAATATGCGGTATGATGAGTCATCTGTCGTTTGCACAATATTACATACATCATCTAGTAATCAGAAAAACGTAAAACCAGGACCAAGCAAAGTCCAGCATAAATTTTGGATTTACGTGGACAGGCGCGGGGGACAAACCTAGTCCGAAGTGTTTGGTGTATGGCATGGTGTTGTCAAATGAATCTATGGTACCTAACAAGCTCAAAAGGCATTTGGAACGAAACCACCACAGCGTCTCTCAAAAACTGCAAGAACATTTCCAACACCTGTATACGTCCATTCAAGCCTCTTCTGTCATGATGGAAAAACGAATAAAGCTTTCAGATAAAGCTCTTTTGGCATCATTCAAAATTTCTGAAATGATTACCTAGAAACAGAAACCCCATAACATCGGCGAAGAGCTTATATCACCGGCATGTAAAGAAATTGTTGCTATTATGTTGGGACCGGAAGCAGTTGAACAGATTTCAAAAGTACCTCTGTCCAATGATACCGTTCATCGGCGCATTAAGGACATGTCACTTGATATTCAAAGTAATGTCATAGAAAACTTAACAAACACGCAATTTGCTCTACAGTTAGATGAAAGCATCGACATTTCAGCAAAAGCTCAATTATTAGCTTCTGTGAGATTTGTTTGCAGATCAGAAACTATTCAGCAATACTTATTTTGTCGACAACTGGAAACAACAACCACTAGAGCTGACATATTTGCTGCTGTTGATAGTTTCTTTCAAGATAACGGACTCAAGTGGGCGGATTGCATTGCTATATGTACTGATGGCGCTGCTGCAATGACAGGAAGTATAAAGGGGTTTCTGACTTTTGTGCGGAATAAAAACTCATCAGTAATAACTACTCATTGCTTTTTACATAGAGAGGCCTTAGTGGTGAAGACTACTGTAATATTATATTAGAGAGGACAAGGAACAAATTACTGATCATACCGCATATTTGCTCAGCTACTTATAAATAATATATCAAGTCTGTCTAAATTTCTACAAACATGCGAAAGAAAGAAAAAGTACCTGTTAAAGGTTGCATTCTGGTATGAATAAGTTTTAAATGTTAAAAAATTACATGAATCGCTATATGACTAATTTAGATAATTTCCCGAACAAAATTGAAATGATAGTTATCTACTAATACTACTTAATTATTTAACTATAATAGACTGATCAAGGCGGAGTATTGAATGGGGCCGCTATCACGATTTAGAAGATTTGTATTTCTTCGGGAAATAAACGTCACACAACACAACTAATTCTTCATATTGGAGATGTATCATCTCACACACCATTACGAATTATCAAATACTCAAAGCGGAGGGATATCGAATTAACGACTCCTTGGCAATATTTTCCTGATTCAAGATTGAATAATTTCTTTCTGTTCCTATTTGACAAAAATAAACTATACCGGTCCTAGTAGATCCAAATCCTTAATAGAAGTTTTCCGAGGGAGTCGGGCAATATTCATCACATAAGACTTTTTGCATATTAACTCGTGAAAGACATAAAACGACAATATACATAAATGCAAAGACTGTGGGTGTGGCATAACCAATACTGTACTACGCCGTTACGGTCCTACCACATAATCAGTAGACAATTTATTCTGGCCACGCGTTTCTTTACATGTTTTAGTAAATAGGTTATAGCATTAATCAGATTTGAAATAAGCAATTCTTTATGCAGTTATTGTGCCTTCAAAATATATAATCAAATACAAGTACATTCTCAATTACATAATTTAGTTGTAAATTTCAGCAACTCTATAATGGAACTACCGTTTACCACGTTTAATTTCCCAATTATTCCATAATATATTCCGCAATTTTTCTTCGCAAAATGTATAATTTCGCTATAAACCGTTATTTAGTCGCAAAATATTTAAAACTTTAACATAATTACTTTAATTACTAGTATTTTATTCGCGGTTATTGCATTTCATGTTCATTAGTTATTCCAATCCAATCAATACCATATAATTTTGATTTTATTTATGCACATAAATAGTAATATTGCGTCATAAAGTGTTGGATGTTAATTACGCGCCATTTACATTAAAAATGAATAAAATTACGCTGAAAGGCGAAGGCAGCGCTAAATATTTATGTAGCGATTAATAAAAATTATTTATTTTCCAATTAGTCCGATATTGATTCGACATAAATTGCAATACATGCGCGTGTTGCTACAAGGTCCGATAATGTAAATCCCGTGTTCGAATGTTGCAAAATATTAATTTATTAGTTGTAGCGATGTGATTGAATATTCAAATCGTTTCAATCATTTTTTATGTGCAATTAAGCCGTCAGATTGTTCCTGAAATTGCAGACAGATTAATTATTTTCGATATCTCTATTAAGGTAAGAACATCAAACTGGGCCTAGTCTTCAGGATATCAAGCACTACTATTTATCATTATTCGAATCGATAGTGGAACTTCAGGTAAGTAACTAATTTGTACTAACACTTGGTTTCCGTATTCCAACTATTAGATAAAGAAGTCGACCAAGAAATAGTACACAGTTTATCAATTCCACCCATTGTATATACGCCAATCAAACCCTAAACGCCAAATAAATTTAACTTCTAAATCCAAAAATGTCACCCAGAATTGACTTCTTAACGCCTAGAATGATGGCGGAACTACCAAGGAAACGAACAGTGTTGCTAGCCTATATTTATATCGTTATTGTGTGACTAGCATACTTGGTCAAAACGTCTCAAAACTGCACAAAATTGTAATGACCAACAGACCTATAGACCCATGAGTCTGCTGTCAGTACCTAATCTCAGAATAACTTGAATTGATATCAGACCATCATCTTGGCTTCCTTCACAAATACTCCGCAATGCAGCAAACTCGTCGACTTACATTAACTATAAATAAAGCATTACAAAATAAACAATACTATTTTTCTTGAGATTGGCGGGGCTTTCCTAGATTACCTTATAAAATCAAGCACGTTTTTCCATTAGAATACCTCAATCACCTTCAGTGAGAGAACGTTTAAAATCAAGGTAAATGAAGAAACATGCGGCTACTTTCCGATACTACTGCGTATATTGTACACATCAGATCTACCGATGGCAGAAAACGCAGAACAGAAACGTTTGCCGATCATGCAGTTATCCTGTCTTGCCACGAGTAACCTCTGATAGCCTCTAACTTCACATAAAATAAAGTAAATAAGCTTCGGCAATGGTTGAAACGCACATTATGTTCACCCTGGCAAAAGAAACAGTAACACACAGTAACAATAAACGATGTACAGATTTCAAAAGCACATACTGCAAAACATGTAGAGATACATCTAGGTAGTAAACTGATTTGGACACAGGACACCACAAGAGAAGACAAAAGCAAGTAGGAATCAAGACAAAAGAACTACAATGTTATAAAATAAAATTTTAAGGAGATCTTCCTTACCAACCTTGGAACTGTTAGTGATGGACATGGAGAACGCTTTCACCAGGAAATCTCTACCATGGACACACCCTATCAGGGAAAATTGAATCTAAAAATGTTAGCTGACCATTGTTGGAATCTCAACGCTGATCACACCCGGAAATCTAAGCAAAGCAAATTTTATGAGATTGCAGAAACTGTATCTGATGGAAAGAAACGACTTACATATTTGAAATCTGCGTCAAAAATACTATAAGATTCCCCTATTCATGCAAACTAAATTCTCTTCTCTATCTTTCGAGGACATATTTTTCTACCTATCTCGTTGCTAGTGAAGCAGAGGGAAGTTGATTTTTGCCTTCCACAATTTTTTGCCTTTTATCAATCTATTTACTCTTTCAAGATTCCTTTGTAAGCAGTCCCTGATTAACCACTAAACAAATAAGATAAATGTATATAGGGGCTGTAATTCAAGGGGAGAGCAGCCTCGGTTATAGTAACATTCTTTTCAGGTTTTCGTAGAAAAATGCCGTGCCAACTTAAATTTTGTTTACGTTTAAAGCTCTTATGTTACATTCTTCACTGCTTTTCCCTAAGTTTTCCGATGTTTTCCTCATGCTATTCGTTTGCTTGGCATACCATTTTCGTTAGCCTTTTCTTTACCATTGTACTCGTATGTAGGCGCGTGATTAACTAAAATTTTGATGAGAAGTCCAATACCGTCCAAAATTTCAAATTTCAAATATCGCGCTGGGTAAGTGACAGTTCAGTGCGCATCCTGGCTTTTCTTTTGGCTAAAAAGATAGATGTAACTAACAATAAGAATATAGAATACGTCCCAAAAGTCATGCAATATTTAAAAAAAGATTTATTGACAATATCGGTACAGTGTTAATAATTTTCAAAGTAGTCGACATAGGATCCACACATTTTTTCTACCGACTCTCTGACGCCCGGTACGCGCTCTCGAAGGCCTCGACGAAAATCTTTTTCAAGCTGTTGCCACGACCGCTTGGATAGCTTCTATGTTATTAAAATAGCGTCCTTTGAGTGTAGTATTGACCTTCTGGAATAAAAATGCTTGATTCTTTCATGGTCACCCAAAGCAGGGTCATCGTCCACCCTTTCCTGGCCTTCATTAAGCTTCTTCACTCATCTTATAACTTAGACATACGATAGAGCAGACTCGGCCTAGTCTTGTTTAAGCAATTCGCCAGTTTTGGCAGCTTTTTGTCGAGTGCAGAATTTGATCGCTCAACTTTGTCTCCAAACAGGGGTGCACTAAATCAGCGGTCCTGATTCAACTGATGTTCGACCTTGGGTCCGAACGCCCTGCGACAAGTATGGGTACGGCAAAAAATGTTTCATGACTTTTGGAACGCACCTTATATATAAAGAAAGTATCGATATGAAAATGAAGATGCTTTAGGTATAGGTTTGGCTGAGATTCGTAAATGATTTCGAATTGGATGTCTGTTGGAAGGAATATATTTGGTGAGGGAATCATCCCCAATAGAAAACTTTCTGCATCTATCTTTGTGGGTTAGTAATTAACTCTCATAAGAAATTAAACATATGTACAGTATTCACCAAAACCTCGCAAACGGTATAAAAGGCTGGGTACAGTGACTGACATAAATGCCTAAAATCTGAAATGAAGAAAATCAACGTAACACACAAGTGATGACTTATTATATTGTCCAGTCACCACGAAGGAATATTTCATCCAAACGACCACTGTATTTTAAATTGGAATGAAGCATAGCTTTTAGTAAAATTAAAAATTGTTAGCGTTAATCTAAAAAATTTACCACTGACAATATTGGAATCGAACGTACTTTTCCAATTATTTTTGTTACCGGTCACCCTCCATTAACCATTTAATATTTTTTACCGGAATTTACCGTTCAGCCGTAAACCATAAATTTCATCCCGAAAAGTTATTTCGCATTATCATTATAATATTTTATGAACTTTTCCGCAAAACTCATAAAATTCGGACGGCATACACCCAATATGGGACACGTATAACTTTCCTCCTCCACCCGTCCCCTCGAAAACCATATTTATATATCCGTAAAAACAATATCGTTATTCGTTTGGACCGTTTTTGCGCCGACCGTATTTTACGAGGGGTGATATATTTGTATACGCCGGTTCACCAAGTCGAAAATTTATTAACATGTTTTTTTTTTATTCTTGGTGTTGCTTTTTTGTTTCACCTTCGGACCGTTCGGAAGCTGCGGTAGTTTGTCAGATGTTAACAGTCACAATTTTTCACGGTCGAATTTAATGAAAAAGCTAATTTAACACCAGTGCCTAGACGCCCGTATGTAAGATTTATGCGATATTAGATGTTTGGAGTGCTTCCAAGTGCAATGTAAAAACGACTCTGTTATGATCATTAAAATTAACGGTAAATAAACTAGGTAGACTGCGGAATATTTACGACGTGCGGTGTAAGTCGAGAAATCAGAGGAGAACGAGTAAAATAAATGAGAACCGACATACCGAGTGTGACAAATAATAATTAGCTGTAAAATATTTACGAAACATCCATGGTAGATCGATGTTATGTTATTAGAAGCCGAGCAGTTTAGCAAGTCGCGAATGTCAATCTTTTAACTTCTGAAAAAGTTAGGATTCCATGTTTCTCGAGATACAATAATAAAAGGTTTGCATGTCGATGCTTGTGATGCAGGAAGGATGTTGTATTGTCCCGATAAAGTGTAAGTTGCAGTTTTGCATTCGTTTGCTTGATTTCGTTGGTGATTTCTAGCAAACGTATGAGTATACGATCACCATACTTGGGTCTGAACCATGGGAATGCGAGTGATACCTGATAACATTCGTTTCTCTATGTTGGTATATCCACCATCCAATGTTGGATGATACTGGCGCTTCGTTGAGCACCGGCTTAAAATAACGGTACGAACTAAGACAGGATCATCTGCTTCAAAACATCTTATAGACGGACGGAATTTGATGGGATTAAATTCGAATAGGAATACCCAAACACTCAATTCTTGTTTCGTTTCAGCCTGTTGCGAATAAAGCAGAGTATCCTCACCTATAACAGTGTCATAAACCAAATTGTAGGCATCCCGATCGAATTTTCAAGGTATTTCCTTGTCCATTTAACGTCAACAACTTTCTGATCTTCCATCCAATTGTGTGGAATCGATGGAACACATAACTTCTGCATTGACTATCAAGAATTTTTTTATAATGCAGTAAGTAAATTAGTTTTTTATAAGCCGTTTGTTGTTGTTATTCTACGAACCAAATTTACTGTAAAATTAGTAAATGACATGTCAAAACTAAAAACACTCAGAAATAATCCAATATGCATCTTCTAAACTTTGTACAGAATAAATTTAAAATTAGCTAATAATTCGGTTAACTCCTAGCTTCTCGATATCGTCCTGAAGGATAATACCAATTACCGACTTGGAACGAACAAACCTGCAACATCGCTTTTAGGCGCTGGACGGTTTCCAACTTAACTTTGTCGCTACAAAACGGGTCCTCGGTCGTAAACAAATAGCCAACACCACTACCCTAATATTAGATATTACTACAGATCCGTATTTCATGCGCTATCGCCGCCTTGACGACTTTTTATTTTTAATTGCGCGATTTTACGATGTAGAACGTAAATTAGTTGATTTAGTGGTAGCGGTTCGTGCGGTGACGTTTACCGGTTTATGTTCGGTTTTATTATTTTAGCGGCTTAATCTCGAAAGTCGCGAACTAGAAAGATAAATTTCGTTCAAAAACAAAATAGTTTATGTAGCAGCGTTGGCTTTAAATAGGTTTCAAGTTATTAATTCGCTGCATCATCGATTCTGGCAATGAGAACGCCAACCGCCGGGAGAGGTTTTATCTTTTTGATCTTTCGGGATTAAACTTTGGGCTGGAATAATAGTCGTATTTCTTCTTATTTTATTAAATGGCCACAAACACTGTTTGAACTCTTTGTGTGAGAGTATAGAAAAATTTACTGCTTGCAGTCAGCTTGTTTATATAGAATATTTTTAAACTCAACTTCCAGTAATATTCCGACTTAAAGCAAATGGTCAAGCGTTCAGTCTTTCTCAACGTATGCTGTTTACTGTTGCAGAAGCATTTTTAATACTTTAAGAATCGAATAATAATGTGTTTAAGCAATCAGAGTACAAAAAAGCGGAAATTTATTTCCACTGATGCTATTCTACGGCGGCGAGGCACGCGATTGAGCACCATATATTTAAATGGTGTTAGCGGGCTCACGAATTGAGCTCTGTTCTGAAGAAAGAAGCTCTCGCGAAGAGCCGCTGTAAATGTGTGCTAAGTGCGTGGATCAATAAGTACCCGTGTTAGGAATGAAAACGCAAATTTTTCAGATTTTTCTTTCATTTTCAGCATAATCTCCTTTTAGGAGAACACACTTTTCCAAATGTCCCTGTTTCTTTAAACCCTTCAAAAAATGCGATTTGCCAAACTCTTTTAAAATAGGTTTCTGTCAAAAACGTTGACTTCCTCGTTTGAGTCGAATTTTCCCTGCGAACAATGTTTTCGTATTAGGAAAGTACGGTGAATGCGGCAAAAATTCGTAGCACAATTCTGCGAAAATCCCGGACGACTGAACCGGTGATCGTGATCGTGATGAAACACCACGCTTTTCTTTGCCAAATGGGGCTGCATCTGTTTCAATTCTTCGTTGAATCGGTCCAATAATTCACTGTAGTAGATTATTCTCTTTGTATCCCAAAAAATGGTAGCAATGGCCTTTCCCGCTGATAGGACCGTTTTTGGCCTTCAGTGGAGCAGATTTGTCTGAAAAAAGCCTTGTTTCGATTGTTTTTTGGTATCTGGCGTATAGTAATGAATCCAGGTTTCACTAACGGTGACAAGTCAACGGCAAAAGCTCTTGCGAATTTCATTTAAACAGTTCCAAACACTGCTTCGAAGTTTGCAGCCGTATCTGCTTATTATCCGGAATGAGCAATTGCGGCACCCATCGGACCTACAGCTTTTTTATTCGTAACTTCAGGCAGTACGACACACTTACGGCATCTGCTACTTCGCGCCTTTTCGTTCGCCGATCAGCAAGAATCATGTCATTGCCCTTTCCAACGATTCCCAAAGTAACCACGTCTGCTAGGAGACCTGCGTTCTCCTCATCAAAGGCAGATGTACGACCACGTATAAATTCGTTAAAATTTCACAGTTGTCATAGATGGCAAAGACGCCCTATAGACAACTTTATAGTCCAACTTCACCTTTATTTCTCCGCACGTTTTTACATCAAAGAAATAGGCAAATTACGGATCGATATTGTTCTTTTTCCATTGCATTGAAAAAACATCAAATACGTTTAATACAAATGGCTGCCAAACCAAAAGTAACCTATGAAACAGTCTGAAATTTTGTATGGTCTCATTTGAGAGATGATAGTATACTATAGTAATTCCAACTTCCTTTAGCAACGCCATCTCTCGTCAAATACCAGTACTTATTGATCCATCCCCTTTAATACTGCGATCCAGTCTAGTTGATCTATCGGCTGTCGTAAACACGGACAACGGTGATGTACACGGAAAAAGAAGGGAATCGCCTCATTAGAAGAGAGGCGAAGAACGCCGATTATGTGAATGTGCGTACTGAGAGTTGGTTTTTAATGATCTTGTAAGGATGACTTTAAGTTACGGATGGTCTGCAGCTTACATGCCATTATAAAATGGTCATTTATGGTCACATAAACAGCGCCATCATTAAATAACAAAGGCAAGAACGGTGTTCAGTTCGTGGGTCAACTTGCAGGTACCGTCAATGCTACCAATATTCATTTTATACTTGGTGTTCATTTCGTGAACACCCTCTACGGCGACAACGCGGAATACTTTGTTGATCCCCACGTTCAACATGTTGTAACTTAATGCCGTGCTATACCGCTTGCACAATCCATCCAAATATTGTACAGTGTTCAGATAGCGGCAATAGAACTAGGGCCGGAAGTTGATGAAATAGAAATAATAATAATGGAGAAGATCTGCAAGGGCGTGAACATGAAAGAACTTAACTTATAAATGTGCAATCCGTTTAGAGATATTATCTCTCCTCTAAAAGTAGAGTTCCAAGCATAGGAGTAGCTAGGGACTTTTCCTAGGGACAGCCGGTCACCTGATTATATACATATATATATACGACAGAGGATTTTCCTAGGAGGGGCAACGAATTTTCTAGGCTGGGTACCCTTACCCCTTCCTAGCTACGCCTATTTCGCCGCGTATTTCGAGTCACTATCACTGAGAGTTCTGTAACTCTATGGTTTGATCTTTAGCACAATACAGCTATATGTAAATAAAAATAAGGAGACTGTGGTTAAAATAATATATAAAATAAATGAAATTACTTTTACCACACTTTCCAGAAATAAATCCAGATACGTATTTCGACAACTAAGTTGCCATACTCATTGGAAAACTGGGGCAATTCAATATCCCTAACGAAATACGACTAACGCCCAAGACACAACGAGCGCTGTACAACTCTAAAATACTGCACAATGAACATCACACAATGAACGCCTGCTCGAAACATATCAAAACACTCATTCTATACAGCCGTATGTATTCCTTGGATAAGATATTCCATGTTATCAATGAAATAGTATTCATTTGACTGGAATAAGTAGGTCACAAGAACGGATTGGAGCTGGCCAAAATGAAAAAAAAATGGCAAGAAAAATTTAGAACAGTGGAACATTGACTTGAAGTATTCAATCTTGTTTTAGAAACTTTCACGCCAATCAAATACTTTACTTACGTTTGTAATCAGTAATTTTCAAAAATTTTCTATATTTACCTCCTCTTCATCCTTTATCACACGTCCAGATCGTACCTTCTTTTCAATGTTAGTGCAAATACAGCATTATTTCATGCTTTCCGTACACACACATATATATATATATATATATATATATATATGTGTGGGCTTTACAGGCTTTACAGGCCAAGGAAAGCCATTGCTTCATTGCACATCTTCTCCATTTCCCTCTATTTTCCGCCCGTTATTCCCAATTCTTAATCTGGAGTTGGCAGAGGTCCTTTTCAGCTGCTTCAATACACTTGATCATTGGTCTGCCCCTTTTTCGTCTTCCAGTGATTCCTCCTGTTAGCACTTGTTTTGTTATCCTCAGGTGTGGCAGTCTTTGGACATATCCTAGCCATCGCAGTCTCTGCAGTCTTATGACGGTTGTCATTGAGGATTCACCATACAACTGCATCACTTCATCGTTGGTCCTCCTTATCCAATTTTCCCCTAACCTCCTTCCTCCGTGCTTTCCATAGTCGTACCAATATGAAAACAAAAAGTTTGATCGCAATAATTTGTAATTATAAAGAAAACTCCAACTCGGCGCTGTGAATCATGTTATTCATATTCGAACTTTCAGCAAAACTATATTTGACTTATGTATATGTTATAATTGAGGCGCATGTTACTGTACATAAACTATATGCACGCTAACATAAGTGCAGGCAATCTTCGAATAGGTAAATAATAGTTTACCTCCACATCGCGCGAAGGGATCGTCACACAGATTTGATTCGTACCTTACTCTAACAATAAGTTATAAAGTCTCGTAAGTCCCAACTTCAATTGAGAACAAGACAAGCACAAAAATTTGCTTGTAGGAATATTTGCCACAGTGCAGCAGACAATCGTTTAATAGTTGCCACCGTACTATTTCGCGGGTGGTTGCTCCGGTTTGGATTCGGCCGCCGACTCCTACAAAGAAAATTTCGTATTCATTCATTCGCATTCGCCGTCGGTCGATATCAAAAGCGGGCCGACAATAATTGGATAGTGGAGCGGAGTTTCTGTTTTTGCAAAAAACTATTCGAAACGATATAAATAATTCCAGTCCCGATGTCAATGGGAGAGCCTGATTTATTGGACGGCCGATGACAGTGATGGAAGTAGCGGCGAATAAACAATCAAAGGTGCCCTCCACCGACCGGCGGCGCGCATAACATAACGGCGGTCCCGCGCTCGCAGACGGCTTCCGTTCAATCTGGTCCGATAATGAGACCCATTCCTATACCGAATCGTTTCAGTTTACCTTTGGTTGTTGGTCGCTGATCTGGCGATCGTTTCGTACGTGAGGATTTGAAAATATATTAAGGCACGGGAGATTCAATGCCTTCAGTGATGCCAAATTGGCGCGAAAGAATTTCGCAAAGAACGACAATAATCTAAGAAAGCTCTGGAACAAACGATAAGTACCTCCAGTAACATCCAAAACTGATATTCATGTAAAGCGAGTGAAGTTACCAGATTGATAGAGTTAAGATGAAATTTTTTACCACGTAACCAATAGTTAGCAAGTAACCAAGCTGAGCAATGCAACTCACGAAGAGAAACTAGAGTTGGTAAATCGTAGTCATGGTGTTCCACCATAGCAACTAATGACCGCACACATTACGAGTGTCTGTAGATATATTTCCCACACATTTATGACGCTGCATCACAACGTTCTCTTTATTTCTTTCGGCCAAAGTTCCTTATTGGTAAAACTTTTAGCAATGGTAGTGATAATGTGATATTGTATTTGATTTGTATCCGATTTTTGTGGATAAAAGCCAAAAGTTTTACGAAAAATGATTGAAGTAGGTAGAACAATACTATATAAACAAGGTTATTTCCTTTCACGATGAAATGTTTTAACTTCCTTAAAAAAGAAGCACAAAGGAAATGATTTATAATTACTATAATTATTTTAAAAATGCTTTCTAGTTTCATTTCCATTTCAATTAACTTTTTGCTTTTTCTAAAGAAAATGATACATGCAATCCCATATATACATTCCAACGTTAAATGCGACCCTTTTCTGGTAAACCATACAGCCTGCTGCTTTTCATCATCCCTTCAATTCTGTAATCTCAACCCTAGAAGTGTATAAAAAGGGTAAAAAGAACGATTTTTGTGTGCTTGTTGTTAGTCGAATCGACTATCGATGCTCCTCTAGGGTTAATTGCGTTCTTTCTTATCTTTAACAGTTACCTTCATTTTATCAATTTACATTTCCGAAATCACACTTATTGTGTAGATCATGGCTAAATTTTCTAATGCCAGGAGGACTAATAAAAGCACGAAGAACATTGCTAAACTTAAACCTGCAGCTATTTCCCTTGTTCCAATCCAAACTTGGAACTAAGTAATACTTCTTGAAATATTTTTATCTTAATGCCATTTTACTTCTAACAATAAGTATTAAATTTTATATTACTGCTGCTCATTTAGTCGGTGCGTGATGAAGATCATATCCTTCGCATTTCTATTTACCCGAAGGAAAAACCCAAAAACGCGAAGCAAATGATTTATTGTTGTTATTAGAAATTCACGAATTACACCCAAATGAAAAATTCGAAAATAAGGTAATAAAGTACGAGATAGGAGAAGATACCTTAATTCCTGTGAAGTCACGTCAACGGCACAACCATACGATTTATCCCAGCAATAACATCATAAAATTTCAACAGTTCGAATGACTGACACCTTCGTCATCGATGCGGTAGGTCTTAACTTACAAACGTCTCTGAGAATCCCGATATGAAGCGGAACTTTTGAAAGGTAATAGATTTAATTGCTTAGGCGCCTCTCGCTGGTCGAAAAGGGAGGTGAAGGTCGATGTCCTTTATTTATAATGTTATAAAGGATCCTAAAGTTGTAATAGCTATTTTTAGATATAAAGCTGATAAGCGCGAAGACCTTTACTATCCAGATGTTTCTCTATATCGCAAAGGGGAAATATTATATAGCGATTTTTCCAGAAGAACATAAGAAACATTGTACGAAATGAGTTTCATTACAGTTCACTCGCTTTGATTTGGAATTTGCACAGTTATAATCGCGCTAGAGTAATTACTTTCCTAATCCTTATCTACATTACAATTCGTACAGTACATAATTTAGAAAAAATGCCATGTCATTTACGCATTGCGAATGTTAGGAAAGCAAGTATTTACTAGCATTCCTACAATTTGAACAAGTCTTTCAACAAATTATTGTAAAAAACACTATATAGAGTATTGAAAGACCCGTGGATTCAATTCCTTGTATGTATTTTTAAGACCGAATTACGAGTAGTAAACGGATGGTTTATGGCAGAGTTTTTCATACTTACAAGACTTCTCCGAAACCCTGTTCCAAAGTTAAATTGCACCAAACTTTAACCAAGAAAGTAGTACTGTAGTTTTATATCATGAATTTTCCCAAAATATAGTTAAATGTAAGAGAATACAATTTTTTTTTCATCTAATTGCCTTTGTCATGGCTTGGTCCTATCCATCCATAGCATACCCTGATAAATGGGTCACCTCCACAGAACCCCTACAAAGGATTACGGAACCCCACGCTTTCGTGGAACATGTTTTGAACACCCCTGTTGCATGGGATGACGCAAGCCTGCATAGCCACACACACAAAGCATCTGATCGTTTCTGTTCACTAACTACGAGTTGGCCTATAAGGATAGGTAGGGTTTCTCTTTGTTAGAAATTTTCCATAATGCTAATAAAATCTCAAATTCAATACTTCACAGAACGTGTTATTGTATGCAACAAGACATTGAAACAATGTCTTGCATTCTGTATAGTCCGACTCGACCACCAAAAGAATTCTTTTGTGCCCAACAAGAATTGCTGTAGTACATAAAGAGTATGTTTTGGTTGGATATTTTTGTGAATGAAATAAATTCTTTCAACATAGCTCGGACGTATGTCAGTGTGTAACTGCTATGGGATTATAGTAAATCTGTTTGTATAAACTGTCCTATCTTAAAACTATATATGAAGCATATCTTGTAGTTACAACTAACAATATTCAAACCTTTTAGTTGTTGGATGATGATCTTGGAATTATTAACCGTGATCTTTATCATTCCATTCAATTCTACACAGCGTGGTTAACTAATTTTTTCATAACCTATGAGTTTTCGCTGCGTTTGTCTTCTCTCCTTTTACACTCTTCTTTGCCTTTGTATTTTATTTCTCAGTACGTTATTTTCATTGCGCTTTAACATTGCATGTTAAGCATGGATATAGAGTGCAGGCCTCGAGTATACGTCCAAGTTCCCGAGCATAAACGGCAAGAAGCATATCTAAAGGGACAAGCAGTAGCTCCAGTGATCAGTTATAATCTGGGCCGGTTCTTGTGCCTTAACATTGTTCAGCATGGAGGTTGCGTGTAGAGCTCGAGTACACGTTCAAGTTTTTGAATGAAAATGTTGAGGAACGTAGCTAGAGGGAGGAACAATATATAACCTCTACCACAAGTAAATCATGACTGAATCTAATCTCGGGCGGGGCACTGTCGAGCATTGCTCCGCACCAGTCCCTAGGAGAACTACGAGCGACGAAGGTGCAAGTCATTGTCCCTACATTGCACTGTGAAAAGGCTAACTGTGTATTTGGAAATGTAAATATAAGTAGATAAAGTACCTTCGTTACAGCAGATTTTCTTTGTGTTCAATAGGTTTCAGACGTGTAAGAATTATTCCACACGAGCAAATCTCTAGTTGGTACTTCGTCATTTTTGTGTTATTATTGCGAAGATAAGCCGCGATAACGAAACTAGGATTACAGGTTTTAGAAAATCGATAACCTGTATTGACGGTAAACATTTGAGTCCCGACACTTTTGTCCTTATAAACCATGACAAGACCATAAATACTAACTTTTATGGCGCATATTTATGAGCATCCTTTCCTTTGCATTCTTTACCCTCTCGCATTGAGAAATATCGGAACGATTGGTTACATGTAATCACAGTAATTTTCTTCGTCCTTTCTATCTTTTCCCCGAAGATTGGATTTGATCTACAACTATTGAAGCTGCACTTACAATTAGTTATGGTAATATCACCTTCTCTATTGATATATTTTAGGAATCCAAAAGCGGCAGCATAAGATAGTTTTCTACAGAAAAAATGTTGAACAATGAAACATTACACATTTTCAAGTACTTTTCTGGTACATACAGTCTATCCATTTAGGGTAGAAATCATATCATCTCCACAGTCTCCTCAGTTGCTACTAGTACAGAGTATTTAATCCCCACTCCTCACGAGTAGCTGGTAAATCTATGGCAGCATATTTTGTTTGTAGTTACTGCCATTTACTTTCTGAGAAATTCTTAGTAAACTAAGTACGTCGTCAGTAATGGTCCATATGATCGATGGTGGGTTGGATTGATCAAATAATGCAGCAATTTATATCAGTATATGGAAGCGAAAAAGAATGACCTTACAAACATGCAAAAGAAGACACAATGGAAGAAACATAAAAGAAAGAAATGTAAACATAATGCCAAACACGTTGTTCTCATTGTATCTGAAGAATCTTACTTATCTTATGATGTAAAGAAATAAATGCAGAAGCAGAAATTATAGTTCCTATAGAAATTCAAAAATTTTTGGCCACCTGAGGTAAAAAAAAGTTTATATATGTTCACTTCGTCGACACTACGACGTGGAAAAGGGCGCACCACCACGCGGTGAAACATCGGCTAGATCCTTCGAAAGGCTATGGAGTATTCTACCTTGCAGAATCCGGACGAAATCAAAATGACACCATCCAATTATCGCGATATGGTAAGAATCTGTTTCACCAACTATTTTTGAATCCAAACTGTCAGTCGATGTAGTGCGCGAAATACAGTAAACCACATTTACGTGCTCTGAACGAAAATACTGGAAGTGGGTAGCGATCCACCTGTCAGAGAGAGGCAAAGTGACTCTGACAAACGAAATTCCCCTTAAATTTCAAGCGACCTCCGATAATAAAAATAACTAAATCGTCAACTAAAACTTAAGACGATCTGAGCAGATAATTTGCGATTTAGGCCCTTACCTTCCCTAATACTTTTACCTATATCTACATGTCTTCTAGGAGATAAGTACCTCCTAGAAGACCCTTTCGGCAGATGCAATAATGATTTCTTCCTGAAATTGAAATCTGTATCATTTGAAGAAAGGGAAGAAAGCAACAACAGCAATTACGGGACCATTTTGGGAAAAAGAAACATGATATGAATATCAACAGGTGAAAGAGAAAATGCAGGTGAAGTATATTAAGAAAACGTTAGGTGTAGAGAAATCCACACCTAATTATATAGTACTACATAAAAGTAACAGGTATAACGTAAAAGTGAGTGAGTGCTTGAAGAAAGATTGCGAAATTCGAGTGTAAGGTTGAATGGAATTCTATGGAAAAGATAGTGAAAGAGGTGATGCAAAATGTAAGTAAGGAGGGAATGGATGGCAAGCAATCCACTAAGTGGGGAGAGTGTAGAAAGAGAATGTATGAGAGTGTGGGCATGTCTAGTATGGAAGTGGGGCGGTATAAGAGTGAAGGAAGGATAGTTGCTAATTACGTAGAGGTGAGAGCGAAAGATGTTGAAATGGAGGAAAGGATGGAAAGGATCGCAAAGTCCGAATGCAATAAGAAGTATAAGAGTATCTGTTTGGAATGCTATCAGAGCATTTGAGTAGAGTGAATGAGATTGGAGAACACCGTATGATTGCGAGATTTAGGTGTGGGAGTGAGGAACGAGTAAGTCGATATTGGATGAAGGAGGAGGAAAGAAAGTGTGTAGTGTGTGGGGAGGAAAAGGAAATCTGGATGCACTGGAGGGAATGTATAGGAATGGTGTGGGCAGATGCAGAGAGAGCAATTTTGAGCAATTGGCGGTGGTGTTTGAATGAGAAAGGGGACGGGAGATGGCATTTTTTAAAGAATATTAAATTACAAAACGCTTAGCAGCTACGTTTAATTGTTGGTGCTCTTGAGAATGTTCTTTTTTATGTTTTTTGTTTAGTTAAGTTCAGTTTTTTATTTTGTTTTTCTGAATTTTGTATTTAGTTCTTATGAACTTCTAACATGATTAATATAGAAATGAAGCATGTCAATAAAGGTCAACAGGTGTAGAGGACGGGGAGATTGAGAAGGAAGATATGATATAACCAACACTTAAAGAAATAAAAATGAGCATCAAATAATTAAGCCATTGTCATAGAAACAAAGCAGAAGTACAGTAGAGCATCGATAACCCGAACTGATTAATGTTCAGCCCCTGGTTCGTTTGGATTCTTGAACATAGAGCCAAGAACGACACCAAAACTAATTAAAACTAACTAACTAAACTGTAACTTAACTTTAAAGATTTCAATAGGCATATATAGTTCAAACAACTCTCAACAGATTTTGATGCTTTTTATTAAATTTTTACTGGGTTTCATTTCTTTGCAGGTAAATCCCTAACTTGTTGTGTAACAAGCAAGCTAAGTTACCGTACCACTCAGGTATTTTCTCCAACCAATTTATAGTCATCTCTAGAGTATTGAACGTTATCTTCATCTACAGGTACTTCACCATCTGTTACAGCAATCACAATTTCGTCATTGTTCAACGACGATTCGGATCATCGACGTTCGGATTACCGACCTTCTACTGTACTGTGAAATTGCCACGTTTTTTATTGCTTTATTTAACGTCCTAATGCGTATTAAATCGATATGTAAACGTAATAAAATTTATTAAATGTCATTCCTCAAGTATATTAATTACGTTACCGATATAAATTACATAGGTGGGCAAACCAAGTAATAATACCACCAGCTATCAATTTATAAAACGTCTACGGCGATACCACATAACGTATTAGCTCGTAACAAACACGTACGACGTCTATACGAGGTTAAATCTTTTCATCGTGCCAACAACGTTGACGATGACAAATGCTGCCGCCGTATACAGACGATTGTCCGCTTCGTACCTGTATAGGTGCGGCATCAGTGTGTGCGTGAACGTTCGTGTATGCGTCTACAAACAATATGCCTCCGTATAGACGTAAACAAAATAATGTTCGGATATTTGTTATAAGTCGTAGCTCGGATGGAAATTAGCGACGCGAGTCATTAATAACGTTCGATGGCTTATTGTTGGCCCGTCAGTTTTCTATTATGCCGGAGTCCCGGATCATCAATCTCTCCGGGGTTCCGATGTGAACTCGCGGCTTCCGCGGCCTCGACCCCCGCATGACAAACGACAGCTGCCAGCCACTTGACGGCTGCCTATCACGATTTATAAATGACCTTACTAAAACCGCCGACGCCGCTCCGGTACCGTCATCCGACACCCCACTGCCTACACCACCACCACCTCACCCTTCGAGTCATCTTTCGATTTTTTGCTTCCCCTTCTACGTGCACCCCTAAATATTGTCTTAAAATATTGGTTTAAGTTCGAATTAATTGCTTCGAGAATAGAACGGCTGATTAACTTGATTTAGTGATTACGGCCTTATTTGAAAAGAATGTATTCTTACTGCATTGAGTATGAAAATTCATTATCGTAAGCAGTTTTTATGAGTCATAATCTGAAAATATCTAACACACATCAAAGCACGTTATAAATACAGGGTTTGTTATAACCAGAATCCGGATTATATGTTCTTTTTGCATATCGATAACTATCTACTGTACAATTGAACGCTTTAAGATCTATATACGTTTAGCACTAATTTAATTTTATATATTTAGAATATTTTGGCTTTTTTTCCACATATTTCGAATATTTTAACATATTTGAAATTATTCGACATATTTTTCCGTTTGAAAATTGCGCTATTTTTATAAAAAGATATAGTAGATTTTCTGGGAAATTAATATTGTACGATTAGCGTTGTTTCGTTAAATGAAATACAGTAAATATTGCTTAAATAGGGATTAATGCCCTCTCTAAGGAATTTATGTTTCTACATTTTTCTAAGAAATTGTTAAATGCTTTTAAACTTCCAAACGAAATACCATGTTCAATACCAAAGAGCAAACAATATCTTATTAAGGTTTCTAAGAATAAAAATCGCAAATTAAACGAATAAAGGTGAGTTCTGATCGGTTAAAAATAATTAGATAAGGGCTGTATACGTTTCAGCATTTATCATTTAAAAATTTTCATCATTTACAAACACCGAATAAAGTGAAGTGTTATTGAGTGTTATCCGAAAATGCCAAAAGTGAAAACCCATTTAATAGCCTCCTGGCTCAAGACCGTTCCAGAATTACTTATGAACGAAGAAAAAGTATTGTGCAAAGCGTGCGGTAAAATGGTAGGTTAATAATTTTACATAACAATTTTATCTTATTTATTTAATTCAAATTATATGTTTATTTTGCAAATTCTAGTCTGCCATACAATTGGTTCAAAAACTCGTTTTGGATTGCTGAATAAAATTATTTTTATTAATAAAAATATTTTTCTTTAATTTCAGAATCATTATCTTATCTTATACAGAGAAAAATTACCTAATACTCCTTTGCCGCCGGAACCGGTTGAAAGTTGTGTTTTTATGCAGAAAGTTTTATACCTATTAACGAACTTATGTTAAGTTTTGAAGAGGAAGATATTGGTGCAATTTCAAAATGCAAATCAACTTAAGAAAGTAATTCACTGTACCATGAACTTTGTTTCATTAAATCAAATTATGATTTTGTTCATAAAACTATTGTTATTCTTGAAACTGAATCACTCTCGTTACAAGAGTCTCTTCATTTGATTGATGAATTTAAGGAAAAACTTCAGAAAGTTCCTGGAAAAATAGGACAATTAATAGATAAAAAATTTAAAAAAAAATAGCGATTTAAATTTGTTGCAACAAGCAAACCAAATTCTCCACGGCGATTTTGATGTTAGAACTGATTTAAATCCGGAAGTTGTTAATGTTTTAAAATTTGCAACATCACATCAGTTGACGTCGAACAAAGTTTTTCAACGTACAAATCGCTACTAACGGATGGGAGACATAATTTAACTATTGAAAATATTGAAAAACATTTGATTGTAAATTTGTTTTAACAGCAAGGAATGTAATGTTTAATGTAGAAATGTGATAGGTATCTGTTTAGCTTTCTTCTGTTTTAATCTTATGTACAAGTTATGAGAAACACCAGGATTTTTCCCAAAATATGCGTTAACAACCTTAAATGCGTGAACAAGATTAGATAACGTAAAAATAAGTCGATAAATGTAAGAGAACATTCTATTTAAGTGGCGAATTATTTGCTCTCGATGTGATCCGACGTTTCGAGAATAGAATTTGGGTACGATGTCATTGCTTCGCGATGGTCGGAGAGACGTTGAAATGATTCCAGAGTAGGCGTCCTTGAATCTGCTAAACATATGATCCGATTTTGACGTTTACGTCTCCTTGTCTGAGCAGTAAACATTGTGAGTTATTATACGTAACATTTTACTTGCTATTCACTTTAAGTAATCGAATTTGCGTTCGATTTTGATCCCACTTGAAGTTGCTACGGGTATCGCCCGAGCCACTACGTCTAAAAAACAAACATTTAGGAATCCTCTACAATTTACCTAGGAAATTTTAGTATTAAAAAATATTCATTAGAGCTTGCCTGGGTAGGTAAGTAAGAAAATATTTTCTCCTACAAATTTTATTTAATTGTTTAGAACTTGTTATAATTTGATGCATAAGTTATGAAAAGGGCTGTATATTTGGTGATTAAGTAATTGTACTGATAGACGACTTAGGCTTTAGAGTTTATTTTTAGGTATGTAATAGTCCCGAGGAAGGATCCTATCGTTCGGCATTGTTTCGTTTCTGGCCTTGATTGCAAAACGAAAAATCTAAATTAGCATGTTTTTCACAGTTTATTTTACAGCTTTCGGAAAGGAAAACATGCATTGTAAATTAATAAAAATATATGCGTCATATGCTGATGAATTGGTTTACTAAATTCAGTTCTGGCACAATTTCACTCGAAGATGACAGAGTTTAGGTCGTCTTATTGAAGTTGATGACCAAATCAAAGCAATATTTAATTCAAGTCGTTACAGGGCAGCATTGCTAACTTGTAACAGTTTTGTCGATTTCATCGGAACATCCGTAGTATGATAATGGTAAATAAACCATATTGTACCCTATAATTTAAGGCTGAGTTAAGCCCTGCTTAAATTTATGTAGGGCTTAACTGTCAGTTTTCTTTGTATTCTCACTTAAGCTCTAGTTAAACTGCTTAAGCTGTTCTTAGATTTAACGGTGGCTTTAGTCTTACTTAATTTTACTGTCAAAGGCATCGAACGTCAATAAGGGGCAGTATTTTTGTGATGTAGATAAAATATCTGTAAGTACCCAAGAACCTTAGTTTTTGCACTGTTGTTGAATCAACCGTTACTTAATTAAGCGACGCTTTTGCCGCTAATAGTCCCGCCAAAATAACGTTTAAACCTATCTTTACTTTAGAAACCACTTAAGTAGGTCTGGTTTAATCTGCAAGAGGTGCAATCGGGTATGAGACATCTGGTCAGCAACGATAAGGTGCACCTACCTAACGATGTTATTACGGTACGAAGGGATCACTAAGTATGAAACTGGAGTCTTATAAGGTAAGGATCCAGAAGCTCAAACGTTTCTATGTAATAATACCACGGGATAGAATGAAATCAAAAAGGTAAAGAAAGTGTGAAAACGTTTACTGGATGCTTGTACCTGCACTAAAGCATTAAAGTAAGCGAAGAGATTTATTACCACCATTGTCTTTTTCCCTTGTTAGAACCCATCATTTCCTAGAGATGCATAAACAAGATTTAAGACAATTACAGTTGTCTTCCCTTAGTCGGTACCCTTTACTACAACGTCTTAACAACTGATTACAATTGCCAATTTTGTAACAGCACTAATTTGTGACATTGTAAAATGTGATTGCGGAAATTGTTTACTAGGAGAAACTTCGAAGACATTTAGTATCAAAAGAACCGCCTTTACAAGCTCCAACATCACTTTATACCAAACGTTAAAATATAAAATCGAAGCTATAGAATTATGGACACTTTCATAGAAAAGTTTTAAATAAAAATCATTTCGGTACGGTGTCGAGAAAGATATTTTACAAGAAATCGTATTTTATTACAGGTGATAAATGAACGCAATAATGAAATTAATTTTAACTGACAGGAACATATTGCAATCGATATAAATATGTACCTATACACATAGTAGCACCTGAAAATTTATTGAATGATATCGTGTATATTCAGTAATTTCATATTTATCTGCCACTTACCCGCAATTTCTTATTTAAATTAATTGGTGAAAGTAGAAACACTTCACGAAGTGCATAATTTGTATCCTTCGGTTTGGTGGGTGTGCATAGCATATGAAAACCGAAAGAAGTTTAATAATTTAATTTAAATCGTGTTTAAATTGTGATTGTAACAAATTTGTAGCAATTAGATTAGATTAATTTCCATTGGATTATAGGATGTTGAATAAGAAGTAGAGAAAGTATCTTTACTCGTTTAATTGGTATGAATATTACGTACGGACAATTCGAAATTTGAAGGCCAATAATTTTGAGAACTAGATGGAGTGAGTACTCCATTTGCTATAAATGCTACAACATTGTTCGTCTTTTTCACATATTCCATTTACGTAATATTAGTTATCTACAACTACCAGCACCTTAGACTTATATAAGTAGTTTGGCAAAAACGTTTGCAAGTGGACTGCTCTACCGGACCAGGCAATTCGCTTATGAAAATAAATTTCAAATTCTCGTTATCAGACGTTTTATGTTCTAAATTTATAAAAATAAAAATAAATTTCTTTCCTGTTTCAGATTCTCAAAAGCTTTAACATTTTATTTTTCTTTTGAATAAATTCTTTATTATATCACTAAAGTAATTACCATGACACTCGATGACCTTTTGCTAAGACGACACCAATTTTTAAGAACCGGAATTTTACAAATCTGCGAATTTTGAATCAAAAAGTTAACAAACTGCGTTAATTACATCATCTTGAGTTGAAAACTTCCTATGCCTCATAAGTGAAGAGACAAGAAAAGGTGGTAATCGTTTGGAGAAATGTCCGAAGAATAAGGAGGGTGTGCTAATGTTTCCCAGCCAAGTTCAGAATTTTTTCCCCAGATCACTCTTGCTATACTAGGTCCTACCATCGCCCTGTAGAAATAGAACGTTTTCCGATTGATCAAAACAGGCTGTTTCTGGACGATTGTTGCTTGTATTTCCTGGTTTGATCTACTGTCAAAAACTAATTATGGATAATTCCAGCTGATATCCACCAAACCCACAACACCCAATCTTCTATTTTGGGTGAAAATAAATCTTTAGCTCGTGTGGTAATGGATCAGTTGGTGACAACCAATGATACCAACGCTTACAATTAGAGTACGGTATCAACCTCTCATTGGAAGTTAAAAACCGATCAAGAAAGAAATGTCTTTTCATTGCGTGCAAGATTTTCTGAAAAATTCTAAGACGGCTTAATTTCTAACTTTCGACAATTCCATGTCTTTCTTAGCCGGTAAAGATGCAAACGTATAGTTCCATCTTTCACATTGAACTTTTCTGCAAATTCTAAGCACGTGGCATTGGAATTTGTCGTCATAGCTACTACGAGGTATTCGTTGTGAATAATATGTGGTGCCTTATCGGTAAAATTTAAATTATTAAAAAAATAGGAATTAACTAATTGACAGGTCCAGTAACGAGAAAATGCTCATCATCATCAACACCTGCTGACACCATTTTGTTCAAATAACATCCTCCACCGCATAGAATAGAGGACTACTCATTTATTGGAAGAGGACGGTGTCATCCTCCAAGCAATTTGGTTTGGCCTTCACAATAAATTCAAGTTGCTGCGAAGGAATCACCACAAGAAAAAGTTTATCATCTCAGTTTAGGTATGCCTCAATGAAAAGATGCGATTCAAGTAATTTTGGTATTCGTTATTGTTCGAATGTGAAATGTTAATTTCTTGTTGTAAATTTAAGACTAGTTTATGGTAGTGAAACCTGATCAAAAAATCTAGTACTTCTAGTGGTTTGACAACCAAGGGAAGAAGGTTGTGTTACCGGAATTAAGAATATTTAGTCGGCAAAACTTATTGGAGTTTAGGTGGTATGTGTCATCTCCTTTAGTCCGATTTTTGCAAAACTTTTTTCCTAATAATTTATTTAGCAACAGAATTTTTCATCGTTTTGGTTGTGTTTTTAATCGATGCAGAAATTTATATTTCGTGTGACGAGCACGTCGCAGGTAACAGGAAATTGATTTTGGTCGGTCGGCATAAATTGAAAATATATATAGCCAGAAGAGTTTTCCCGAACAAAAACCGTTTTTATTGTGTCGCTTTCCGAACGAAATAAAACAATTTCTATTCGCTAAACTTTTTATTGAAATTCGTCAAATAAAATATCCTTACGTCACAAATAATATATCATAGTCATATCGGTTTCACCATCGATGGAAATAGCAGAAAACTAGACGTTAAAAATAGCCTTGCCATAAATTTAACGGGCAATAATTTTAAATCATTTCCGCCATTGAAATCGATCATTAAATCTGATTATAGGGTTGCGCGATAAAAAGGAGAATTATCGTCATAATTGCGTGGAAACAACGGATATTCATTAGTCGAATTATTATTAAGATGGCTGCTCGAGCAATCCGAGATGGTAAACTATGCTATATATATATACTATAATATTATGTTAACGATATAGGAAATTTATTTAAATCCGCGCAATTAAGGATGTTTACGATACGTTGAAATATTTTTACTTATCACCATCGATGTCATAACAGTTATGACCGTAACATTTACATAAAAGCATTAAACTTAATGGTGATGAAAAATTACTTTCCTATTTTAATTATGGACGCGTTCCCCTAACGCGTTGCGAGCAGATAATACTGGAATTCGCGCTTATTTATGAATTTCTGTTAATAAATGAGCAAGGTTAATTATCCTGGAGTGTCTAGAGATATAATTTGTATAAATTAAACTCATTAGTTTCGCAATTTACGATTCTATGACGGCAGGAGAAGGCTAGTTACGTCGCTTTATATGGATTAGATGCAATTTCGCGCCGTTATTATGTTCAGATTTTATGTATGTAATACGTATTAATGAAGTTAGACGGGGAGTAACGAATAGGTAAATAGCAAATAGTAATGCTGGTACCAACGGGTATTAGAAACTTCTGAATTTCCCATAGCGTTATGTAAATTGTGGTTAACATTGCAGAAATTGGTTTCTCAATAAATTAATGAAGTAATGTTTCATCTAAAGTGAATCATTACTAATTGTAAATTTGAAAAATTGTATGCAAACCTGTCCCTATTCTTTGGAAATGCGTTATATCTTATAACAAACTAAAGATAATATAAACAGGGCAATACCAAGTAAATGTCACAGATTTCTATTTTATTTCTGAGCTTTAACCTCGATATCACTTATTTGGTTTGGGGACAAAGAATGTAGATCTGTTATTTTTCCCATTATCACCATTAAAGGGCTGTTCATGCAAATCATGCTCTATTGCATTAACCTAACACTACATCTGATTAATTCAGTTAACGATTACGTACGGGATTTCCAAGGTGATTTTATGTTAAGCTACTTCAAGTTAGTATAAAAATCTAACAAGCTGATTTATGAAACCGCAAGTGTCACATAATTTATTTGACTTAAATTGCGTTATTGTATTCACAAACATTATTTGTTCGTGTTAATAACAATGGGTAAAGATTTATGGCGGCGACGTTAGCAGCTTGCTAAATTACCGTTTGTTTTCTCAGTTCTGGAAGTTTTGAAACAAACGTTTTTCTTAAAGCTAAAAGACAGATTTGTCTGAAAGCTAAATATAACTACTGTAAAATTGAGAATCGCTAAGCAAACCTTGGATGCAGTAACTAGTATTTTTGTACGATTACTTTTAAATTGGGCACTTGTGAACAATAGATCAAATATAATAGTTCACTCTATTGTATTGAGTATAGTCGTGTAATTTTGTTTTTTCTTTGCGGGGGTGGGGGGCGAAGAGGGGGAGATAATGTGGTCTGCAGGTGGTCGACCAGGTTTGGTTCTTTTGAGTACAGACGTTGTTAAAGTAGAAGATCGCGTGATTTTGTAATTTATCAAAAAGAACGGTTGATTTTCTATGATTTTTATCAGGGCATATTCCTCTATTTTTAGAATAATATAGGAGGTACTAATTTAGTTTGGTTGGCCTTTATACAGATTTCGTTCGGTTTCGAAATGTTTTGGAAATTGTATGGGGATTGTCAATCAAGTTTGACTTTTGGAACAATGACTTACTTCAAGTTCAGGATATATCGTAATTTTTGAGTTTTTGAGAAATAATATCCAGGTTGCCCGTCACGTTTAGTTTTCTCCATCACAGTCCTTGTCAGAATTGAGGACATTGCTCGGTTTTGGAATTCTTGAGAGAATCGGATGGTTCATGTTTCCTCATTTACATCGACGAATGTCGTTCCAGTTAGGGATTTGCAAACCACATTTTAACATACTCAAATATATTATGGAAGGTTGATAATCAAGTCAGTTTAGTTCTGGTTATTTACTTTGGCAAACATTAAACTTTTTAGGAAATCTATAATGTGAAGGATTCTCGACAAAATTTGGTATTTTTAACAGAGACCTTGTTTACGTTCAGGATATCTCTCGATTTTGAAGCCTTCAGGAAATAATATACAAGTTGCCAAACGTATTTATTCAGTTTCTTCCTTGGTAGTTCTTGCCTGGATGGAGTAGGTTGGCTGAGTTCGGAGGTTTCGAAAGAAGAGGGTGGTTAATTATTGATAATTTACATGTTATTAAACTGTAAAGTTCTAGCAAATTAATATGACCCATTTGGAGAGCCGCTTGCAATATTCAATTTTCCAGGGAAGGAGGATGGTTCGCCTCGAATCGTAGAAGTGTACACAAATTTAGTCTTTTTCTGACACCAGTCCTGGTTTTATGTTTCAGAAAGAAACTATACGAAAAAGAAATATTCAAATTCAAATCCTTCAGGTATTTTTGAAAATTTTCTTTAGTGAAACGTGAAATTTATATGCTTCTGATAGTTATTTTGATCGATAGATACTCCCTTAATA
This sequence comes from Chrysina gloriosa, assembly GCA_038088585.1. Lineage (NCBI taxonomy): Eukaryota > Metazoa > Arthropoda > Insecta > Coleoptera > Scarabaeidae > Chrysina > Chrysina gloriosa. The sequence goes on along the minus strand of CM076093.1, from coordinate 17,358,227 downwards.
GCTGTAAAGACTCTAAATTGGTAATTCCAAAGAAAGTTAAAATAATGTAGGTGAAAAGTGAGAGAATATATCATCTTATAGTATACCCAGCATTTCTATGGACTTTGGTAATTTTTAGGAAGAAGCTAAGCAGCTTTCAAAATTTTTATCATTTTAAATATGAAACAGTTACCATTCAGGAAAGCTTTAACGGATGCGGTAATGAAACTGAAAAGTATCAACGTTACAGGAATATAAAGAATGTGACAGAGATCTACGATTTTATCCCACAAAGGATTATATCTTTTCAGGAATCGAAGTCCAAGGAATTCTGGACTTCGACTAATGTTTTAATGATTTTGCTTGTCCAATGTGAGCAAATTTCTATCCTTTGTATAGTTCTAAGAAAGCAGAACCTTTTGTCAAAACTCCACGATTTCAAAAGCATCGATGGCCAAACCTGCCTCAACTCTAGCTTATGCCCTGAAAATTGCAAATCATGCAGTGAAGAAAGCAACAACCAAACCTAAGAAACAGTCGATGAAAATTATTGCTAAACTAAAATTGAATTAAATGAACGCCGTTTTGGTTAAATCTTATACATAGCAACTAAGCAGCAAAATACAGGCAACTGGGGCAAATCTGTCAAAAAATCATGTTGTTGTATTGATTTTGCTGGTCCAGTGTGAGTCAATTTCAATCTTTTGTATAGCTCTCTACAAGAATGGCTCAGCTAAAACACAAATCTTCCAAGAAACTGGAACGTTAAGAGAAATGAAGGAAACTCTCCCTGGATCGGGGCCGATGGAGGAAATGTAATAAATAGCAGTATATAAATCAACTCCGACACTCTACAGAACACCAGGAGATACTGCGAAAAAAAGTTATTATGATACTTGGCCTTAATTACGGATGCGTACACCATTATGTTTTTCTTAGATCTCTGGTGTATCATAAGGTTCGACCTACATTTGGCGTTGAGCTCGTTTCTTAAAGTGCCTGCTAACCCGTTTATTTCTTTATTTTTTTATTCTATAATTTTTCAGGCTATGCAGCAAAATTGCAAAAAGATATATTTCGAGAAATAGAAGGTAAATAATTATGTACCAAACATGTAATTTTGGTACAATTTCATTATGGATGGTTGCTATATTCAGAATGGACGAGTGACATTACGTCAAAGCGCAAACAAAACAAAATCTATAATCAAACTGTTCTGAATGCGATTTCTATTGAAGACACATTTTCCACCGCCAACAAAAATTTCAAATGCTTTACTATAAAGCTATGAAATTATCTCATCCGTGAAATGAAAGGGAATCCTGCCTTATTCTTATTGTTAGCCATCGACGGTTATGAACAGGCTTCATCCTCATCTTGAACTTGCGATATGATGTTTTTGCTTGACACTGAGTAGATTTGTCTACCTCCCAAGCATACGAGTTCGTATTGCATATAATATAATGTTGAGTATGCTTTTGCACGGGACGCAGTTGTTTGATCTCCTATCGTCTTTTGCTGGATTCCTCAATATGATTGCTTTCATAGGTTTTACAGTCATTGATCTAGAAGACATTCCTTATTTGAATAACTTTAGTTTTTTCCGCACTTAATGCGACCGTAACTTTTAATTTTATTCAGTTTAATTTGGACGTTAGGTGAAATAACGAGACGTGCAGGTGAAAAGTAAGGAAGTTCGAAATGAACAAATGGAACTAAACCTCCAAGACAGCTAAATATTATTAAGGTGGCCGTATAATTATAAATTACATTGTTCGAGAACGTAATCGCATTCATCCAATTATTCAGGAGAGGGAGCTGTTATTAAAAGTATTATCCGAGACGCTCTCACAGAATGCTGCCTGCCACTCAACATTATCATAACGTTAAATTGCGTTTCTTCGGCCCAAACAACCTCTTTTTGGTTTTAATTGATGCGTAAGTTATTAAGTACTATAAATTAAGTTCCGGATGAGTGCCCACCGCTACATTACTTATGCTTATGGCTCACTGACAGTTTAATAAGGCATGGGGCTAGTGGTAGGGTTTGGGTTCGTATATACATATATCTATATGTATACAGACTCAATAAATGTAGGTACGTATACCTACATATGCTGGTACATATGTTAGGGTACGGAATCGTTAGTTGTAACCAATAACTTCAACAATGTAATCGCATGTGTAGGTAGGAATATGCTCGTCGCCGTTAAACAGAATTTCGAACGCCGTAGCCCGAAGCCTTTCGAATTTCAAATAGCACTTCGTGCCAAGGTGTATCGCCGGCGTACCGATTGTTTAACCTCAATTATATGACCGCTTCGGACACGGAATAACAATAAAAGAATAGCACCAGCGTGGACTCGCAATCGTTAATCGTTTATACGGGTGGTGTTGAAGAAGTATTCGAAAATATCCTTTAAAAGTCATACAATCTCAGAAAAGAGGAAATTGGGTAGGAAATTGACTTATTAACAGAACATCAGTCTTTTCATAAGCATCTTCACTCAACTAGGATGATGGAAGATGCATTATATCTCATTTGCTATGCTAGAAAGGAGACATCATAGCGTGCTCCCTAGAAATGTCAAAGTATGAGAAACAGTGGATACTTCAAAGCTTAAGCTTGCGCATTAATAAAGTGATAAATCTTTAGTAGGAAAGTCAAGTTGATGGAGATGACCTGTCCAGGGGACACAATAAGCCACTGAACTTCAGAACAGTGGGCGCAGGGCCACATTACATCTGCGATACAAAATTTTACTTCAATGATACCTGAACCATGAAAGTGTTTAGACTCATTGACAACTTCAAAACATTCCAAATGTTGGAAACTGAAAAGGAAAAATTTGAGATGGGAAATGTTGTGAAATTTATTGGAGAAGGACATCAACACCGGAAAGATCATTTAGAAAAAATGAGTGATGGTAGATTTACTAAACTACTTATGGCAACAGAAACTAAAGCAGGAGGATGTGATCAGGAAAGTCCAAAAGAGGATGGAAAGATAGCTGGGAACTGTCGTGAGGGGCACACATAGACAGTGCTTATAGTTAGTCAAGAACAAGAAGCAAAAGAAGAAGAAGCAACAGAAAAAGTGTGATTATCAACTTACTAAACAAGTTGTAATAAAAGAAACCAAGTCAGTCGGATGTGATCAGGAAAGTCCAAAAGAGGATGGAAAGATAGCGGGGAACTATCATGAGGCGCACAGGCAGTACTTATAGTTATCCAAGAACAAGAAGACGAAGCAACGGAAAAAGAAGAAGCAAAGAAGAGGAAGAAAGAAAAGGAAATAACCTTTCCCTTTCTAACAACACTATACCATTTGTGTAGCAAATTTTAAAAGTACATTCTTCTTCATATCCGATCCTCTTACACCCTTAACTGTGGAGGATGTCGACACCTCGAATCTGAAAGCATGAAACCTCAACATCTTGGGAAAATAAGGAGGCACGTTTTGTCTGGGCTTGGACAAATTTTGCTACATCAGAAGTGTATATAATATCTGAAATTAGCAGTTTACTGGAACTTAGATCGAAGACATGCCGTCGACTCGCATTCAGTACAACTGTAGGTAAAATGTAGTCGATTTTTACCGCGAATTCCATATTTTCTGATTAATTTGATCGAATAATCTCGTTTCTATAGTCTGTTTGGAAATTCAAATGAAATTGATGATATGAAAACATATCTCCATTTACATATTTCGACAAACAAAACGAAACTGTCATTATCGAAAGCAGTCAAAGAAAAGACGGCGCCACTCGTGAATATTGGTTTGTCTAAAAATACGTTATTTTCCGTAATAAAAGCGAGAAGAAATTAAATATAACCTTGACAGGCACCCATATCCTTCCACAGATGATTTGTTATCCACATTATGTTTTGCGCTACATCCAGAGAGTCATCAATCAATTTTTATTAATGTGTCAGCCTCGGGGATAGAAAAAGCTGAACGTGAAAATAATATTCCGGCAAATCTAAAATACGCTTTCGCTAAACCAGATTCCACTAGATACGCGTATTTCTCATTTATTTCAAAAGGAAACTAGATATCGTTCTTAATAAATTAACATACGGAATTTTGACGTGTTAAAATTAGGCCTCTTAACGTCTTCACGTAGAAGTATAGGTGATATAGGAATAGGTGTCCTCGCTATAATTTAGTATCTTTCTCGCAGTTTTATTATAGCATAAACTTTATTATTGATGCATGCCTCGGGGTGAATCATAAATTTCGCGCTTAAAATTTTACGATCAATAAAAAGTCCGAACCCAGCTAGTATTTTTCATTTTTGCATATATAAAAATTGAGATGAAGTTAAATTTTATTTATAAATCTTGCGGAACAGTTATTGGAATCCACAAACCTTCAAAATCACTTAAAAAGTCCGAATTAACCATGTATTTCACCTCGATTGGGGAAAATGGTGCTAAGCATGAATAAATTACAATTAAAATGTATTCAATAACTTTCTTTCAAGTTGACTGATTAGAATAACCATAAGCACTAGTAAATATACGACAGTCCTCGATAAATAACTTTTATCAAGTCGTTTACTATCCAGATGCACCTTGTAGACTTAAAAAATTACGAAAGGTTGGGTATTGAATAATCAATTGGGCATTGTTACTGACGCAAATAAGTTATAAGAGGCGAATACTGATCGCAGGAACGCAGCTGTAAGAACAACGACTCGGTTTCGCGTTAATGGAACAACACGGATGACCATTACATCATTGGTTACAAGAATTCAGCGCATTCTAACATGTACTTGGGAATAATTGGTCAGGTCGAAGCCGCATTCCTTTCGGTCGGTTGTGGTTTTCATATTGTCAGTATCGGTACATGCACCGTTTTAATATACGATTTGAAATCGAGATTGTTATGAAAAGTTGATGATGATAGCTTGAACTTTACTTTAATTTTTAAAAAAGTGGGATGTAGTACTAAAATATGTGAATAGACGTGATTTTCAAATAATATGGGTGTCACCTTTAGGTTATTGATATCTCAAAGTTATATACATCATATAGAGTGAGTTTGTGGGCAACGACTCCTTCTGAAGCTACTGAACCCTTTTGGAGAAAAATCGTTTATGATGGAATTCAAATTCATCACCTCTGGCAACCATAAAGATCTTAAAGTCTTCCTTTGCCTTTGACAAGTGCACAAAATAATTCCCTTCGATGCCCATCCGAGAAAAATAAGCTAAAACTTTCTTCGTATCAGGCATTCTTTTTAGAATTACACTTATAGTTACTAATTATTAAAATAAAGCTTGTACGGGGAAGGCATTTTATATTTTTACAAACGACGCTATTCTGTTGTGACATCTGTTCTTGTGAAAACAATGGCAGCTTAGAAACAGAAACTTTGTGAAAGAATGGAAAAATCACGTTTAAAGTTTTCGTTGGATGATTTTTTTACGATTTTATGTAAAGGCCAAACTCAACAAAAATCCATAGAATCGCATAGTTCAAGTTCTGGTAATAAACCACCGTCAGGAAATACTGCTTATAATTAATTTGCTGAATTTGTCGTAGTCGTGCATCCCTCAGTGTTGAGTTGCGTGAAGGTCGACCAAATTCAGTTGTTATACCAAAAACATCACCACCTGTGCTCAGCATGCTTGAAGAAGCTGAGAAGACTTCGAAGACTGGAATACGTTTAGATTTTGCATGAGCATTTACCTGTAAAAAGATCTGTTCCTGATAGACTCCGCATAATTTGACCGAAGCCCAAGAAGAGGTCCATGTAAATTGGTGGAAGGATATGCTCAAAAAGTTGACTCAGGAACTCCGTATACAATATCGTAACAGGTGACGAAACTTGGATATATTTGGATTTTGGATATGAACCGGAAGCTAATCAACGATCCATTGGTTGGGTATTCCAAAATGAGCTGAATTCCACAAAAGTTCACGAAGCACTCCAAAGACAAATATTGTTTGTTTCTTCAGTTGTACTGGATATGTCGCAAGCATTCCTTTAAATGATTTTCAGTTAATGGTGAATGGTGTACAACAATTTATTTGCCAGAGGTTATCGACGCAATTATAAGTAACAACCGAAAACGTCGGATCATTCTGCTTCATGACAACGCCAGCTTTCACGCAGTACCCCAAACAATTGATTATTTAGAGGAAAAGAACATCGGATTAATGTCTCATTGATCGTATTCACCTAATTCATCGCCTAACGACTTTCTTCTGTTTTCAAATATCGAACAGAAAATGCGTTGACAGTGATTTGCAGCACTTCAAGGAGCAGTTAAAGCCTTTAAAAAATATTTTTAAGATACCAACTTCAGAGTGGGAAAAATCTTTCGAGACTGGGGTTTCAACGCATGCGAAAGCCAATATTTTGAAAAAGTTCGCACAAAACGTGGTTTCCTAGTTTTTGTAGCAACTTAAAAGGCGCTTCCCGTACAATCACTAGTAGTACACTCTTATCATATTGTTAAGGTATGAAGAAGACATTTACAAGAATATAACATAATTCATTTCATCCTTCTTCAAATTCTAAATTCTCTAAAAAGTCACCACGGTATATAATAATTTGTCTTGTCTATCTCTATCGTATATCATGCCTTAATCTTACGACGACTATCACCACCCTGTTTTACATTTACCAGTTGGCTCTCTGATCCCTCTGTTTTCGATCTTGTCTCTTCAGTTTGCAATTTTTATATTCACCACCTTGTTGCTGGCGAAACACTTGTCACTGGACTTAAAATAATTATGTGGTCAGTAGCTTTATCGATGTGGTATAGTGTCAGTAATTTTGATAGTGTTTATACGTTCTCTCAACATAGGCTGAACTACAAACAAAGAAAAATGTCGTATAATTTTGGCATTCTATAAATCTTGTTTGTATCACCACATAAAATTGGTACTAAATGTTCTCGAGCTATCTTTTGGAATCCTTGCATTTCCAATTTATGCAGATACACTCAAAACAGACCCATAAATGTCGACAAATTTTAAGCCATTATTCGGCAATCTAATAAACCTATGAAACTATAAACAGGAAAAAGAGCAAAAGATAAGGGAGACCAACCCACTAACATTGAAAACATCAGATAAAATTTCGGTGGTAGTTAATACAACAGCACGACCCCTCGGACGTCCACATATATCGTTAACAATTTCCGCCTTCTGACAGCGAATTAGCAACAGCAGAGCGTCCTGAGTTATTTTTATGGCGCGTCGGATGACAAGTGTTCATGTAACTGTCCATGTAGCGGCTACTTAAGGGGTGTTAGAGCGACGAAGAAGCGTCGAAGAAGAAAGAGACGAAACGCAGACAACGGCCATCATTAAAGATAACCATCGCGCCTGCCACAGTCTTTTCTAAGACAAATGAAGGTGAGATCTGACAGCGAGCCCATTTAGTCGGGAAGTCGTAATTATAAGGCGTGGTGGATAGACGGTGCTGGTTCGCGTCCAACAACGCCCGTTTGCTGCCTTCGAGCCTCTTTCGGAACGCTTAGGTAAACAAGGACAGACCGCGATAGACGTCTCCGCGGGCTATTACGTTCCATCGGACACGGTCCCATATCATTCCTTCCAACTGTTAAATTACAGGTCTCCGCTTTAAATATCAAATAAGATATTAATTATCGTTTAGGCGTTAATTCAATCAGATTGGTGCCCGGTGAAAGATCAGCGAGATACTGCGCGGTTATGGGAGATGATCTACAGCTTGGCGTCTTAATTTGATTTTCGATGTGTCATTTTATTAATAAGAATTTCAGAGTCTCGAGAAAATTGAAAATACATCTGAATGAAGCTTAAAGACCTGATTACTGGTAAATTTTGGAAATTTTCTAAATGGCCTTATCTGAAGAAATAATCAGGGCGATGAAGCACCATTCTTCTTCCTATGTGTCTCTAAGTTGACAGGAATACCGTATTGCGCTGTGGTTATTTGTATCGAACATTTTGCAGCTGTACTTCTGAGGATAAAAGTATTGGCTTGGTATCTATTTAATTGGGGATATCTTCATAGAATGAGTTAATTTTATTTAGTAGTGCATTTGTATTTTTGTCAGCGAAGTTTTCCCATCACCAACTGCCACTATAATTACAGGTTCGTATAATTTTTGGTTTTTACTGGCAAGAAACCGAACTAAATACAATTCGATTGAAACTTTTCTCATTCAAGAAGTTTCGTAAAGAATAAAGTAACTGTGAATCTAATGGTGCAAGGTCAGAATCATATGATGGAAGTGGTAGTAGATTTTTACCAAGCTCTAATATTTTTGGTCGAGTGACTAAAAATGGGTTTGGCCTTGCATTAGCAAGGAGAACACAGTGATTGTGTGATTCGCCAATTTGCCGATTTAGATCCCTTTTCTAGAATTGCATCTTTCAATTTGGTTAATGTTGAATGTATACATCCAAATCATTTGTTTGATAACGTCATTAACCCATGGAGTTGTGCTACCCACCGAGCACGTCTCTAGGTCTACCCCAATAAGAGAACGGCCAGGTGTTCTCTAGGGAGTACTTGATCAATGGCAGTCACAAGTAGGGTGTAAGGTAATGTGTTCAGAGCTAAATGACAACAGGGACTGTTACTTTCTCCGTACTCGTGGAAAGAAGAAAGCAACAAAAGAAAAGAACGAAAAAAAAAGCATTCTGTTGAAGTGTAAGAAGAATGCAAAACCTGTGGAGACTGTAGTGTCTCCACATTGAATGCAGACTGATGATATGGTTCGACAAACGGGTGTAGGATAAGTTGTCATTAAGTAATGTAAACCGGATTGACGCTGTCACTCCACCGCTTGCCCCCACTTATGTGCAAGGTGCGATATTAAAATTATCACTCGTTTATCGAACCTTACTGACGAAACTACAGCAGATAGCAAAGGAACCTAATATTCCAAACAAAGGAGAGTTCTTTCGGGTGCGCAGATGCAATTTGCCGATCAATTATCCAAGGAAGGCTGATAAGGAAACTTCCTATCACCAAAACTTGTATGTGGAATAACAAAAATTCCGTCAGACGAAAGAACCGATTAAGCCAACTCCACACTTAGATACTGCTGTATAGGCTAGATGCTATGATCTCAGCTAACTTAATTAGAAGAAGCAAAAATTATTACCGATCTAGTAACCGGGGACTATCTCTTGAAAAAACCTCTATGCAACAAGGGAATGGTATGCAAATCATGATGTAGGAGATGTGAACTACAGGAAGAAACCAGTATGCATATTATCTGACCAGGTACAAGAATTTCGGATCCCCTGGCGCCTACCAGAATACTCAGGCTTCCCGTGAGAGTGGCCTTTGTGGAGGGCACCTGATTACTCGAACGTGAAACTATTATTCAGGTTCGGTGCTAAGGGCATAATGCTCACGTTGGTCTATTGGTGACCAATCTCCAAATATGAATAAATGAATGAATGAATCAACGTGATAAAATTGATAAGACAACCTTCATTATATGAATAACACCTTTGAAAATTGTTTGAACTGGTTGGCCCTGTTGGCCTCTTGATTCTTTTAATCGACATGCTTCAAAACAACCGATTTTACTTCTCTCCTTATTAATCTTTTTACAGATACAGATAATTTTCGTTATGCTTCAAATAGTATACAGTTCTCGAACCATTTATTAGCCCGTCTCTGCAATCGATACCTCCAATCGTCTGGCGAAAACATGTCCCAAACGATTTGTACTCATCATATCGTAACCATGCATTATTGACAATATGGAAACATAACGCCAGAAATATAAACCATCGGCGGGAGGTTATCGCCTCGAACCGTCTTCATTTCCAGTTGTAACATAAAATTTTATGACGTACACGACAGTATATTTATCCATTAAAGGAAAATTTACAAGCGCGTTTTATCGATAAAGCACAATTACACATGCGGTTAATGGCTTTCGAAAACGCGCGGGGGAACTGTTATTTATTTATCCCCACGGTATTTCTACCACTTCGACTTTCTACGGGAGAGGTGGATTTTATCGAAACTTTTATCACCGACGTACAGCTTTCGGTGGTGTGTACAAGCATGTATGGAAGTAACTGGGTGATCAAATACCAAAATTACTTTTTATTTATATTCATAGCAATCTCAGGTGTAGGCTTCCGCGGTCGAAATCATAATGTCTAACTTTTCCGGTTTCCCGGGTTGGAATCGCGTCTGGTTTGGCATGGGTGCCGACGTTTCGTCCACTATTGCAAGGGACATCTTCAGCGCTGCTTGCCGATGTTGATCGTATGGTGTCACTTGAAGACTGACAGTCACTTGAAGACACCCACGCCAAACCAGACCCGGTTCCAACCCGGAAACCAAGTTAGATATCTTCATAGTAGTTACCACTCCTAAGGCTTAAACATCCAAGGAGTACACACAAATAGAAGTCATTATTCCAGTGATATTTACATGATTGTAAAATCAAAGCGATAGTTTTAGTAGTATTTTAGATTGTTCTCATTTTGAAAGAATGCATTTTCCTGATGGAATTTAGATTTTGCAATGTGTCATTGTTTGATATGGACGTTTAGTTTTTTATACTATAAGCTTTCCACGAATACCGAATCCGTTGCGACGGTTTGTAGCATATCTACAAAGCGTAAAAGCCCACGAGGAATAAACTTGGACGATCTTTTTCGGTTCAAGGCTCCCTTCTTGGCCTGGAGCTATTTCGATAACGCCCTGTTCACTATGTCTCGCGACGTGCCACTAGTTTACTATAGACTCCAAAGGGTCACCGACGAGATTCTTGTACGAACCAATAAGTGGAGGGCAAACTTATCAAGTGAAGAAACATACCCAGCAAGAACATCTTCGTTGAAGGCAAGCTCTTTCCGTGAAGCTCCACTATGAGGTGTTTAGGGGTGATGCTAAATCAACGGTTCACCTTTAAACCCAATTTCGACTTGGTCCTTGGAAAGTATCATAGACCAAATAGGTTTTATTATTCTTACCTTCTAGACGAAACTTCTGGTATATAAACTCTACCTAAGACCAATATTCTCCTATGGACCAATGTCCTGCTCCACTGCGGCCTTAACACCACGAGAATAAAGCTGCAGAGTACCTAATACTAAGGATGCTGGAAGCCGTAAGTTTGTTCGAAACGTTGAACTACACAACGATCTCGATATTTCTATCTTCGAAATTTTCGAAAATCAGCTGGTGAAAACCACATTTGAGAAGATGAAGAACTTGGACAACGCGGTGGTAAGTTATCCCTCCGAGCTCGACCAAGACGCACCTTCACCAATGTCACAGTGGTTCAGGATGTGGTATGGAGTTGGTGTCATCTTCCTCCAGATGGCGGGCGAGACAATAGGATGGTCATTGGATCTAGCCAACGAACACCGGAACTACGAAGCGAATCCTTTAGGTCACCCCAAAACACACATGCAACGACAAGTGGAACCGTGAAAGTAAAGATTGAGGGGTTCCTGGAATCTGGTCCGGCCTCAGAATAGCAAGCGATAGACCTCAGAATACAACCCATTTTCTTTTCTCCTCTCATTCTCTCATCATCTCTTGAAATTTATACATATTTTCAATTCGGATGTTTTACGACCACATTGTACGAAATGTCGCTGTTTATTACATCGCACCGCACCACATTCTTGCTATTGTATTTTATGCGCAATAAACTCGCTTTATAATCATGGAAGCAAAGAATTGGCAATATAAATTCATCCTACTAAGATGTAATCTGCCGATAATGGAACGTTTAATTAAAGCGCTGACTTATGTCGAAGAAATGCTAATTGAACAGCTTTCACTTTATTTATCGAAGAGGAAACGTGTGAATGTGAAAGTTGAAATTAATTAATATGGAATAATAGAGACAATTTCGTGGAAGAAAGGGACGTTGCACTCACACTAACAATAAGATGTTTTAAAAATGATTCGACACACACGAATCTAATCAGGAAATCAATCTGGAATTTGATGCCAAATACCATACATGAATTGATAAAAATCCGTTGCCGACTTAAGCCCTTTCAGATGATTATTAGCATATACATTTCTATAAAAAAGTGAGCTAGAAGCAGATGCAGGTGGTTAATCAGGGGTAATGTTTAGATAATTTAACAAATATCCGCTAGACACGAAGTGAATTGGGAAATACGTTTGGTGGTCATAAATATGAGTGAGATGCGTAGGCTAGCACTATGAGTGCTTGAGATAAATATCGAAGCATGGGGAGCCTTCTCATCGTGTCGAATTTCTAGTTAAAGCAATAGAGCGATATGCTGATAGGATATTACGCTGTCGCGTGACCTAACTAAATGTTTGCCGAAACTCAAGGTGATCAACATTAAATTCAGGAAAAGATTCAGAGAGTCTTTCAAAGTTGAGGGAGGATTAGATATATGTTTCAGATGGCTTGCGCTCGGAAATACTATAAAACAAAATTATTCTGACTAGAGCATTAAAAGTGAGAAAGAAAACGGAACTCTTCTGCAAATCAATGATGACGGCGCTAGTGTCTTCATGCGAAACAAAATAGCATAACTTTCAATAAAAGCTGAAAACGTTCGTGTTATATGTAGCATTCAACCCCCTACATTGAATCTCGCACCATACAAGTTTTGCTTATAATATATAATTCTCGAATCACTGATAGTTTGTAATAATAAGAAGAAATAGAATGTTGGATCGAAAAAGAGTTGGGACCTCCATCTTAGCAAAATTGATTTCTCTACCAGCAGTATCTGAGTGGTTTCAATTATCTACCTGTCAAGGATCACCCAAGGGGCTCTTTGATATCGGCGGCCATTATTCTCCCCCGTTTCTTTTAATGTATTAGAAATTGGAGAATAGCGACCCTCCCTCACATTAATAATTCAGATCAGAATATCTACAAACCAGAAAATTTGGCACAGCTAGCTCCAACGCTTCATATTATATTACATAATTGTAACGCTTCTTATTTTATTAAATTTTTACAATTGTTGCAAACCCCCTAGGAATAGGGCGCACACCCCTGAAGGTACGTGGATCACAGTTTGGGAATAATTGGTCTAATCCAGACGAATAAGTCAGGTATTTCAATATCTGTGTAACATTTTGGAACCCAGAATGCTGTTCAGTAGAATGACCAAAACTAAACAAGAAACTAGCCAGAAAGACAGTGTTCTTAAGAATCGAAAATAAATTATATACATTTTGTATCGTAAATAACGGATACTTATCTTTGCATTAGCGGCAAGTTGGGCAAGTTCTATGGAAGAAAATTGTTCTTTTCTAATTGTCCTCTAGTTGTAAAGCTAATCCAAAGATAATGATCGAGAATATACTACGTATCATGCTACAGTTCTCGTAGCAATTATTATTAAGCAACAACTATTGTTGATGTTTTCTCTTCGTTGTTAACCAGCCTCTTTCATCCATATAAGTGCCCCCTTCAATTTTCTTTTATTTTTAATCTGGAAGACAAAGTTACTGTTTCCTCACCACGCTGGCCAGACGGATTGGTGGGGATTCCGAATAAAGGACGGTGTAAGTGCGTGTTGAGTAGAGCAGAGGGTTGGGATTTGATGTTTTCGCTATAGTGGGAGTTGAGGAGGAACTAAATCCAGTTAAAGTATACCTTTCCTCAACACCACGCTAACGAGACGGACGGATTCCGGATATAGGAAAGTGTAATTGTGTGCTGAGTACATAGCAGAGGGTTGGGATTTGACTTTTGCTTTATAGTGAGAGTTGAAGAGGAACAAGATCCAGTTGAAGCATGTCTGCACCTCTTTGATAAGCCTTATCTCTGACGAGGTTGTAGTAGTGTATCTCGTTGGTAATTTCGGAGCATTACAAATGTCCCTTTCATATATGGATCGCAAAATGACAAAAATTCCAGTTTTCGGTAGAATAAGGTTAGAATACTATACTATGGAAAATAAAATTGTCACTACTTTTTTGGCCCTTTACATTTCCAGGCACATTTCCAACACTGCCAACTTCATGGGTCCACTTCTCTTTCGTTTTCTCTCCTGGTTTCTTTCACTCTATACTTTTTACCAATCTAGTGTTCTCCATCTTTTTGGGCTAGCCATTGCAATCGCCATTCTCTTACTTCGTTCGTAATTTCTGGTTAATACAATACAATTCTGTATTTACATGCTTTTCCATCCTTCTGCAGTCCCCCCTCCTCCGCCAAATATTCTCCTTACTATTTCGTCTCCCAGGCTTCTAATTTAAGTTGGTTCTTTTTATATATGTTCCATGTTTCACAGCCGTAGTTTCCATGAGATTTTCCTTTGACTTGGCCTCTATGCACATCTGTCACTTTTAGGTCTTGTCATATTTGTTCCTGTTCCTTGGTCGCACTTGTTATCAATCAGTGCCCCAAGGTATGTGTACTTTTCCACGCCTTCAAAGTCCATGGATTCACTTTCTATTTGTACACTAAATCTCGTGTCTATCGCATTTCCACTTCTCTTAATTTCTAGAAATTTGCTTTCTTCTTTGTTAACCCACAAAACCAATATTCCTCGCAGATATTACCAGGTTTCTTGTCATCTGTAATTATTTTTTGTTTTAGGCCAACAATACGATTCTTATTAAAATTTCCTTGTCTGATAATTTCGCTCTCAATACCATTTTAAAATAAGAAGAAAAAGCGTAGTAAGCCGGAGTGCGGGAGAGCTATAACAAGTTTTAAGCTGCATCAGAATTGTTGTGCTTTTGGAACTCATTTTCAAAATATCGAGCAAATCACTATATCACGACAAGTAGCGATTATGATACAAAGATGTCCGTTTTGATTCACTGACTACCGTTGGGTGAGACAACCGTTAAACTATGTTCCATGCAAGCTTTCTATCAAACCATATCAACCGAGATGAACTTGCCGGCGGAACGGAATAATAAACACTGGAGGGCCACATCTGCGTTGGAGTGGTCTCATAATGTTCATTGCAAAAGACAACACCACATTTGATCCAAATTGGGAAGGTAGTGGGCCTCTCGACAGGATACTGCCAGCTTTTATGATTATATCGACACCATAGGAATAACAGATTTTATCTGCAGGGCCTGTTATGAAAAATAGGAGACTGCGGAACATGTCCTTCGTGATTGCCAGGCGCTCAGCAGCACTTTGAATCTCGATTCCTGCAATTAAAGAGATAAAAAAGCTTAACTTAGATGGTACGTTACATTAAGGACATCGATCTAATGGAGTAGATACCTAAAGGGCGCAATAAGCCAACGTGCATCCGTGCGGTGGAAAATGTACCACACCCTTAAGGATAAAAAGAGCTTAGTGTCAAAGTCTCTGTTTGAGATTAAAATGATGAATAACGTAGTCTCTGGTAAAACCTAAAATTCTTCTATGATTAAACTAAAGAGATTCCGATTTTTGAAAAAGATTGCATTTTTTAGTTTATATTAAACCCGATACAACAAAAGAAACAAAAGTGGAGACGAAATGAAAAGCACATTAAACTCTTGGGAATCGAACCGAACAATGTTGTAGGTCTTTGCCCGACTTTAGCTAAATATCTAACGTCGTGACGTACAGCTAGATTAATAACAAAACCGTTCCTACCACCTACTGGTAATCTCCTTATATTCGATTGATTTCCGTTAAAATTGGATTATACTTGTAAATTCGAATGTTGCCGTGTTTATTCAATTCTCCTGTCACCGTGTTAGCAGGTCACGCCTAAACTGCTAGAATGGGCCGTTTATGATGAGTAATTGTGGCGTTCTGTGGATTTACGACGCAGAAGTACCGGATGTAAAGGCTTAGAGGTGGATGGGCCGGCACGAATAGCAGTGAAAGTGCTATTTCTAGGAATGTACTCCTTGAAATCCAGATATTAATTGAAGAGGATTTTAAGTGTTTCATGAAGCGGCGCTTTCCGTGATTGTATCTAAATGTTTTCCAGCGATTCAATGAATAAAACAAAAATAAACAAATACGATTCCATATGCACATACGAATTCTTCCTTTTATAATCCTTAGATTTATTCAAGACATGTAAATCCAGCGTTTACGTATTCTTCACCACAAATTACGCCTATGCCACTAAGAAAGTATAAATTATCTGATCGATTCATTTAAAATACAAACGACTTTCGTTTAGTGTTGTGTCCACGCAACACGCACACACGCGAAGATACCTAAGAAGCCTTTACGTTCGAGGGACATAATTAATATTCCGAAAGCACGGTAGGTGTACCAACGGGCTGGAAATTAAAAAGGAAAAGAGTCAATTGTGTCGGCTATCTGATGAAGCAATAAAAGTGATATACGGCGGCGGAAACACAACGATAAATAATAATTAGGTTCAAGTGGTCGAGAGTGTAAATGTCAGATAAGTGTGGCTGGCTAGGTCGCCGTCGCGAACGTCAGCACTGACTGCGACTTTATATGCGCACACAACACATTAACAGACCGACATATGTATGCATGTGTCGTACGTATTTCATATTGTGAAGTTGGAAAACCGGACCCTTTCGTAATTCCAGAGTCGGTTGCGTGTACACTGTCACAGGAAAGTATCTGACTAGAGGAGTGTACTTACAGAATTCGATTCGTACGAAACATCTTTCAACAATTTGAGTTGAAACTGATAGTGATTGGAAGGACTGTAGTGTATTTAGTGACAATATATCATATCATTGAACCCCTCACCAGACAATTGTTTGATTCGTCGGGTATCGCAACATAGGGCACGACATAAAAGTTGAAAACTGATAAAACACGTTAACCTGTAAGTATGGACGTGTAGCCTCACAGGTTCGGCAACAGTTTTGATTTCTTAGTTTTACACACTTCCTCCTGCTCCCCGTAACTGAGCTCAGTAGCTTCAGTTTAAGTATTGAGACGGCCAGCGAGGAAGAAATTTGCGTTGTCCGTTGCATAACACGTGAGTAATACTTATCGAAATATTGACTGGAGCCTGTCAGGATAGGTACACGTCCACAGTTGCCATATAAAATATATTTGTTTGAGATTTTCTCATAAGAAAAATGGCAAAATAGTATAGCAGATTGCTCCCATTCAAGACGATAATCACAAAGTTTACTTGAGCGGCTGGCAAGAGAAATATTACGGGTAACAGGTCCATCTTGCGAGGAAGAAGTCAATGTGTTACTGCAAGCTTCAGATGACTTAGATAATGAGGAAGATATTGAGCAGCTTTTGATATCCGAGTCGGAACTGATACACCATCATGAAAGTGAGGAGGATGAAGATGTAAATGAGTGTCAGGGCTTTGAAAAAGAAACCGAAAGTGACAGTTCAGAGATTATGCCTCTGTCAGAATTACGATCAAAGTTTTATTACGGAAAGAAATCGCTATAAGTGGGCAAAAATACCTCTTTCTGCTAGAGTTCGTACACCTCAACACAATATTATATCTCGTGCTGCTTTTTTGAAGTTGAAGGCCGAGGATAAGAAAGATACCTTCCCTTTCATGATGCAATACTCCAACAAATTATGATATGAACATAGTTATAGGACCAAGTTTGTGCGTCACGATAGATCGGAATTGAAAGAGTTGGAAATTATTGAACTGAAAGCTTTCTTAGGTATATTGTTTTATTGAGCTATCTTGAAGTCAAAGCATGAAAACACAACACTGACGATCTGGCTGCTATATCCCATATTTTCAACAAGTTTGTTAGTCACCTCCAACGAGGAGATGCTAGTCAAGTATCGGGTAAAAAGTCACATAATACATACATACCTGCCTAAAAAGCAGGCAAATATGGACTGGTGATACGAGCATTATGTGATGCTGCAAATTTTTATTTTTATAATAGGTATGTATACTCTACCAAACAGAGGACAGCCATATCGAGGCTACGCAGGGTGCAGAGACTTGCGTGCCTATGCATCACAGGGGCTATGAAATCAACCCCAACGACGGGCATGGAAGTTCTTCTGAACCTGACACCGCTAACTGTGGCCGTGCAAGAGGAGGCAGCTACGCAAGCAATCTCCATCTATAGAAAAGAAAAACTTAAGGCAGGGAACCTTACCGGTCATCTCACTATCCTGAAGGAAATCGAAGACATAGTTTGTATGTCTCTAGCAAGCGACCACATGGATCCCATGCTCTGCTTCGATAGGAAGTACGGGGTCGTTTTCCCGACAAGGGATGAGTGGTGCGCAAACCAGAGATGGTTACGGGATGGATGGCAAAAGTGGTGCACAGATGGGTCCAAAACGCTCCACGGAGTGGGGGCAGGAATAGTGGGCCCTAGAACACACAGATCAATAACTTTGAGCAAGAACACCTCAATCTTCCAAGCGGAACTATACGTAATCTTGGAAACTGTAGGAATTCTATCCGAAAGGGGACACAGGGGAATACGAATCAAAATATTCTCGGATAGTCAATCAGTCCTTAAGGCCCTGAGCAGTTGTACAATTACGTCCAAATTATTATTGGAATGCCGCAACATGCTTAATGGCCTGGCCACTCAGAACCAGATCACCCTGGTCTGGGTGCCAGGAAATGAGGGGCACGAGGGAAATGAGATGGCAGACATCTGCGCAAAAAAGGGCTGAGAGAAACTTTACTGGACCTACCCCACCTTTTGGGTTTAACAAAGGTCTCCTAAATGGTGAGATAAAGAAATGGACAGCGTCCATTACAATGAAACACTGGAATGAGACCAGCGGGCTGGAACATTCCAAAAATTTCTGAGCTTCGACGCTAGGAGGGCGGACCTCGCCCTAAAACTGGACAGGGAAAGCTTAAAAGCACTGACAGAGGCACTCACAGGCCACTATACCTGTAACAAGCACCTTCACAAAATGGGCTTATCCAACACGGACACTTGCAGATTCTGCGGTGAAGAAGAGGAGTCAATGGAACACTTGATCACTAACTGTGGGGCACTAGACCACAGGAGATATAGACTACTACATGCATATACGCTGAGTGAGGAGGACCTATTTACACTCCCATTGAAGGAGCTGATCCTGTTCCTCAGCGTATTAAATAAATAAATAAAACAAACAAGAGGAAGCACAATAGATCAACGTGGTCGCAGTGCAAAGGGCCATTTTGGGCCAGACCCCACCTCATTACAATACAATACAATATGTATACTCTGGAAAGGACTCTGATGGTAAAGGATTGACAGCGCAAGAAAAGATTCATAGTTCCGACTAAGTGTGTTCCCGCTTGACGAAACGTATCTAACGAAGCAATCGTAACGTGACGGCTGATGACTGGTTTCTCATCAATCCAGTTCGTAGATAAACTATCAAAACGGAAGCTGACGTATGTTCGGACAATGAAAAATAATAAAAGGGAGCTATGGAGTGCATTTCAACCAGAGAAGCATCGAGAGTTTCAGTCTACTTTGTTTAGTTTTAGAAAAGACAAAACTGCATGTTCGTACTTGCCAAAGAAGAACAGATTGATAGAGATACTAATAAACCCAAAATGTTCAGGTATTACAATTCTACGAAAGGTGGTGTTGATGAGGCCGACAAGAAATGTTCGATTTACTCGAGTAACCGACGAATTAGAGGATGGCCTATGCTGTTATCATACATTCTGTGTAACATGCATCAACCAAAAGATGTTGACAGAGAAGATTTGTTCAAAGATTTAGCTCGTTCTCTTGTGGTGCCTCACATGCAACCACGTGTAAGTAACATAAATTTACCGAGAGAACTTAGGTTGACAATGACTCGAGTTTTAGGTAACGATATGGTAGCAGTGGACATCCGGGCACCAGCGATCATGCAAGGCACTAGAAGAGTGTGCAGAATTTGTCCCTCAAAGAAGCACAGAATGACCACCCGTGTTTATATTGAATGCAGCAAGCCTGTGTGTTCACAGTATTTACATCCTTTGTGCAACAACTGCCAATAAGTTAGCTTACAAAATCAGTTTTCAGAATTTTAAGCATTTGTTAACAGAAGTGCATATTATTCTTTTTGTTCCCAATATATTAAAATTTAAGGTGAAAAGGTTTGTGTTGTTATATAAATAAGTCTAGATTCTGTTAATAGCTTAAAACCTAGTCATAGTCGAAATATCGAAATTACATCGAAATTATCTAAAATGTGTCATAATTGTTGACTTCTGGATGTTTCTATATTTTTAATAAAAAAGGTGGTTACATACTCACATCCTTTTGTTATTAGAAACCTATAATTTGATTTAGACATAACTTTCAAGCGACTTCGGATTACTTTATTTTAAAAAGGCACATGCTAATATAGGAGACTGTGAGACCAGGTGTCCAGCGTAGTGTTATAAAAAAGTGACGTCCATAATTAAAGGTTAATTCACCGCGAAATCTGCACGCGTAGGAAGGCAATACACCTATATGAAAATAACATTCTTCTAAATCGTGATGGCGGGTCCATTCAATACTCCACCTTGTTCGATCTGTTATAACTCAGCAATACTAGTCTTTATAAGGTGTATTTATCAAACTTGTATCCTGCGTATTTTGCGGTGCCAATGTATCCAATTGGCAGAGATACACAATTGATAACTCCGGTGTATTGTAACCGTATGTGCGGTATTTCAAACGATCGAAAACGAGGGGAAACTCGAAGGCCAGACATTAACCGACGTCCTCTTATCGCCCAGCGAAAAGCGGCATACCACACGATACACACGCGAACACATTCGTTCAAACTCTTGCAAAATTGTACAGGCGCGAAAGAATCGTATGCCGATGGTATACGCACGTATACGTATGTAAAACTGCGCTCGAAATAACGCCTAATCGGCGGTTTCGATCTCGGCCGCACCGGTCGACGCAATAAATACGACATTTATGTAAGTCAATTTAACCGGTAGCCGTAATATCTTTAATGCATTAGCAGTAAATAAGGCGAAAGGCGATAAATAAAATTACGGGCGTCGGCCGCGCCGACAACACCAACAGCAACAACAACAACAAACCCGTACTCCGGCCGGCATAAATAACAATTTTTAATTACATTTTCTGAGTGCGCCGGGTATAAAGCAGTCTAATAATTTTTCGCCGAACGAAATCACCTCGATAAATCTAGCGCCGCGAGGATATAAATTAATTAGCGGAGCTGACAGTCGACGGTTGAAGAGGTATTATTATTTTTGCTGGGCAATAAACGTTGCGGTCAGTAGCCAAGTCATTTTTAAGCTTAAATATAATTACAAGCACTTAAATTGGCTCGTACGTGATACTTTGCTCATGTCTGTAAGTGGCCTGATTTTTCGAAATTTTCTAGTGGAAATGAAAATGTAACACCTATGGTACAGATCAGGCAAAGAAGTTGCAAGTGATCGGCAACTCCAAATCGTATAAACATCTTTATTGCAAAACCGTCATTTCTTCGAGTATTTTAGGATTTCCACACAGAACATCTCAGTTCCCTTTTGTAATCCAGGTTTGGTTTAGGCTAAAGTGGGAACTCGAACTTAAAAACACTCCTCTGTTCGGTGGCTTCGAGAAGTCTTCCAAACGTTTTACACCATTGGTTACCGTTAATGATTATCATCAGAAGACGTCTAGGATCTCCAGAGAAGACCCAACTTTGAATATCTTGTGGTCTATCAAGTGAATATGTTTTTACAACATAAAACTTATTCCTAGTTCAGAATGAACTTGACGACTCAACTTTTACGAAAGAGTATGCTTCATCCATTTCGTTTGATTCACACGCCAGAAGATCTTCGAATTGTAAGAATATGGTTTATAATTGCTCTATCATTTGGAAATGATTCCATCTTCAATAAGTTCTAAAATTACAAACGAACATGCCTCATCCTCATATAATTTCTTCTTGACCTTCGGATTTGACTTCATAAGTTTTCAATATCTGACGAGCTGTCCGAACGATTGTCACCCCAGTCCCTTCATCATTTTCGCACATGACTTAGTCTTTTCCTGAAGATGACTCAATTTTCGTTTTCTTCTTGGAAGTTACGAATATACATATTTACCATTCTGATTTATCTTGAAAAGGGCAGATACTTGCGAATAAAGCAGCTTCTTTTGTTTGCTTTATCCTGTAGGAGCCTGTCGCAAATCTTTCCCTCAAGTTGTCCATTTTTCTTGTCGTTTGAAGGTTACTTCGGGTAAAGAAAAATCACACCCAAGTCCAAAACTTTTGGATGTGGTAACCATTATTATTTTGAAAATATATTGATGTATGAATTCATTCGAAACTTAAGAATTAACATATGTTGCGTTCTGGATTTTCATCTTGATTTCCCGGGTTGACTTCAAGAGGTGCATGGTAGTAGCTATAGTTACCGATGATTCTAGCCGACAAGCACAGTTCCCAAACATCTCCAATTTCTTCGAGAAGACTCAATTTTCTTCCTCTTGGGAATAGCTAATGACTAATATTCCCAGATTATAGAATTTCTAGATCTTTCACGAAAGATTCCTTTTCGTTTTTGAAACGATAGGGATTTAAATAACTCCAGGTGATGTTTTGATTTATGCTGTAGAAATTTTAGTTCTTCTTATCATTCTCTTTGTGACAATTTCCTTTAATTTGTCGTAAATCTCAGAGTAACCATCGCTGCCAAAAGTTATCTTTATTGGGAAAATTTTTCACACCAAGGATCTCTTTGTTCGAATTTGATTAATAAATAACATTTTACTAAAGTCTCCTTGCCTTTCGGGCTTGATTGCAAGAGCCTAGAGTAGCTAGCTATCGCTATTAGAGAAACCCTTTTGCTGGGAGACAGGAGAAGATCCCTAAAATCTATGAATATGACAACAATTGCTTTCTTTGAAGATAGCGCAAGTTCGCAGTTATTTGGAATTGGCTGCGTCCATATAGTGCCTAAAAAATTTCTCGGCATTGGAGTAAACTTCTTAATCAGTAACTATATTGCTTACATTGCATTTTTTAAGCAGGAAAATTATCATTCTTTCTTCTGCCTTCCTCAAAAGACATTCTAAAACTATAAAAAGAAGTTTTAAGTTTGGTAAAATTTTATTGACTGGGGAATTCCTGTTACTTCAGGAATGAAACGTTAATTCCTCGATGATTTCTAGTCTAATTTTCCACGACGATTTATTCAGCGTCCTGTTTCACATTTCTTTATTTCACCATTACTTTTGGCCATCCTTGAGTTCATGGTACTTCACAATTTGGGGTGGATATGGAGTACTTTCGTCTGTTACTCATTCTACTTGTTGAAATTTGGTGGCTGTGCCCCAGATATATCTTTATAGTAAAAAAGCGCCAATAGTATATTTGAATAAAAACTTTCGAACAAAACTCAAATTTATGTCTTCCAAGCTTACTTCTTAAGATACATTAATCATCATATTTCTATGATAAAAATGCATAACCAATATTCCCGCATAAATATCACGTGGATACCGCTTAAGACGAAGGGTTATTGCATAGTGGATGGCGATAAGGCAAACCGTCAATACGTCGAGGACGAGATTAATTAACGTCCTGGAAGATGAGAAAGAATGCCGCAAGAGTTGAAAGGAGGCAAGACGAATACGTTAAGTCGTTCCCCTTAGCAGCTACGATAAGATAACGTTTCGCATGGAAACCGCGCTGACGGACGCTATCGGGGCAATTTTCATATAATATATAAACAGATTAATCCTGTCCAATTTGCATCCGCACCACATCGATGCTTCGAGAAGTAAGCGCTCGCTCGGTCCCTTTAAGAATGTAATGTGTTCGTGCGTGCATGTGGACGTTTATATGGACGGGTATGTTCGTATGGACACGTAGTAGAACATACTGAAGAAATATCTCGATTCCTTTGTGAAACATCCGACGAGATTGTGATATCTTTCTGATGTATCTATTTATTCCAACTGTTCCTTTCGTATTCTTGATTTGTAATATAGAATTTTATTAGAAACGTCGACGTTTGTTCTGTAATTTTATATCGGTTTATAAAAGCATACGCTATAATGAACGCGAAGAAAGCAAAATAACAAGAGTTATATAGACGTTCTTTCGAAGGAAGGAGGAAGAACAAAATCTGCATTGTTGCTACCAATTCCCCAAAAGTTTTTTGGTTTTAACGACTTTGCATTGGCAACAATTGAATCGAAGTTCCAGCTCGCGCAAGGCATTTAGAAAAATCTTTTTAATGATTCCGACAACGTATTCTAACACTTTATTGAACAAAGAATAGAGAGGCTTATAAGGGGAAATAAGAATTCAAAACGAAGTGCTGGTTAGTCCTACTACACTAGTTTATGTACTCCACCTAGTTTGCCAACTACATAAGTTATCTTCAATGGATAAACAAGAGCGGTTTATTTTTTCATTAAGGATAGCCATGAATTTGACCAATACACAGTTACTGTTATCTAACATAGGTTGGTGTGGTGAGTATGAGGCTGAACATCGGTCAAATCTACCTTAATCCATAGTTTTCTTCCTATTTTTAAGAAAAAGCTGAATTAATATAAAATACCAACATGTGTAAGACAACGATAATAGGACTTGGCTACGGCTGATGTATGTATCGAAGACATACCGCAAGATTCTCCTCATTACCACAAGTTAAAAAGCCAAAATACATATTTTGGCAACTATGTTGTCATCTTCTGTTGGGGAGCAACATATACAACTACAGCAAATAAAAAGAAGGCAGTAAGTCCAATAGTAGCAGTCGAATCTCTACTATAACTAGAATTCCTCTTTTTGGCTTGAACGCTGCTTTCATAGCTTTCACTAACTTTAACTCTCTGAACCGCCACGATAACTTGAGCTACCTTCTTCGACAGCAAAGTAAGTCCGTTATGGTAGTTTTCACGAGATAGGTCATCACTTGGTTTCCTTTATATTTCTCTCTAATTTTTTCCTATTCTACTTCAATCTTGGTACACCATCCTACTTTACTCATCTCTGCCCCGCTGCCTTTCTTACTTCACCATTCCATGTTTTTCTTGATCTTCCTCTTCGTCATCCTCCATTCTTTCTTCTCATATACAAAGAATGTGTCAAGGCAGACTAGTTAAAACAGCATACGAACTGTTTTCTCTCTCTAGTCTGCCTTGGCCCATTCTTTGTATATGGCCTACCCATCTTTGTTGTCCCTGTTGTATCGTCTCTCTACTGGTGTTATACGTAGCTGTTCTCTAGACTCTACATTTCCTATTTTATCCCCTCTTCTTCTTCCTTGTATCTTCCTAAAAAAATTGATATCTGGTGCTGTTAGTGTGCTTCTTTTTCTTTCCGTTGTCGTCCAGCTTTGGCAGCAAAATTTGACCGTTGGCTTCACTTCCTTTCTAGCAACTTCGGCTTTAACCTCTTTCGGTATTTCCTTCTTGTTGAGAAATGTCGTCTTTTTGCGATTCTCTGATTAATTTCGTCTTCCACGGTTCCTTCCTCACTGATGATCGTTCCGAGGTAGACTAATTTTTCAACTTCCTCTTTATTCTCTCCTGCAATGGTGGTACTTTTTAGTCGTTCCTATTATCATTGACTTTGTTCTCTTTATATTCACTTTCATGTTAGCTCTTTGTAGCTCTTCGTTCAAGACATCTATATTGCGCTGAAGTTTTGCTTCGTTTTTCCCTGCAATAACTAGATTATCAGCGTAGCATAATTTAGTCATTCTCACACTTTCCATTCTCCGATTTCCGAAATTATACTTTATTGATACCTAGAACCTTGTTAGGGAGTAATGGGCTTGGTATGTTTCAAATCTGTTCTACTTATAAACTACATTTCTTACTCGTGCATAGATGCTTGTATCTTCCTATAAGCTTTTTATATTTTTTTATTTCACGTCCTCTTTTTTATCTGGGGTCTCCCATACGCTCTCTCTTCTATTCTATCCAACCTTTTTTTATGCCTGCTGGCTATACTTGCACTTGTCTGTTTGTTGCAATTGCTTTCTCACTTAGTTCTCTTAGTACAAAAATTTGGTCTTGTATTCCTCTTTCTTTGCTGAACACCGTCTGACTTTCCTCCAAGAGTTCTTCTATTTTTCTCGTTACTTTTCAAGGGGCTGTCCTGATGAAATTTGAGGAAAATCAAAAACCAAATCCAATTCAACATATTCTTGAAGATGTAGTTTGGTCAAAATAAGGGCGTTTATAATCTATCTGGATCGAATCAATAGATGAATTGATTACATCAGAAGTTGCCTATTCTCTGGCAAGCTTTTGGTACCTCACAATATTTCAAACAAACGACTTTGAAACTCTGTAATCTAATCCCGCTTGAATTTGTTTCCATTTTCCTGATCATTGCTATTGTAGGTATGTACATACACACATACGTAAAGATTTAATGGATTTAATCATGGACAAATAGAAACCAGCGAAAGCAGCACGGCGGCCGTGCCGTTTGCGCAAGGCGTCCACAGATGTCCACGAACCTACGAACGTATACAGATTAAGGATTAATTAATTGCATCGTAAACGGGCAACGAGAGCGAGAGTAACACCAAGATAACACCACTAATGAGATTAACCAACAACAACGGCAACGTAAGCAACGGGCGAAACGCTAACAACATCCAACGCTCCCGCTAAGTGCTTTAATTGATAGTTGAGAGCGTGAGGCATGAAGATAGCCATGTAGGAACGCGTGTAACCGTGCATTTTTCTTCCTTTCTTCCTTTTTCTACGACTTCCACCGTAGCCACGACCTCCCTTCTGCGCGCCTTTCCTCGCTTCCTTCGTCCTCTTCTATTATTAGTATTTCCAATGCGAGCCGTGCGGTTTCCAATGTGGCTTCGATTTATGCAATCAGATAGCTTCACGTGCCGTTTCTCTCGACGCTAAATCGGTTCCGCCTACTTTTTTGACCAAGATATGCCTTCCTATATAAATTAGATCTTTTCTTCGACGCGCTTCTTTTTAAGATCGCCAAAAACGGACGAGGGGTCGGATCTTTCCGACCGCTACCTGTCTTCTAGGCGGCTGCGTGGAAAAACGACCGTACCGGCCGCAAATCGTACTGGCTTTAAGGGAGTCAATTAACTCGTACCGAGAAGATGGCTGTAAATTGGAATCGTCTTCAGTAGATTACATGCAGATAACAGCCGCCGTACGTACGTATGTATACATGCATACATATAAAGGATTAACGTTTACTTATCTTAGGTCTTTTCTCTCTTTCCGAGCGAACGCTTCAGCATATGTAGGTATGTATTTCTTTTTTCGTTCGGTCGTAATTGGTTTGTCCAGTACGTGTTTGTTTATAATCTGAGATACAGTTGTATCTGGCAGAAATTATTCGATGTAGCACAGCGTAAAATACAATTAAGACAGGTTTTGGGTTTTAATAAGATATTGGCTGTGAAGCAATTAACATCTGAACAGAAATATTTTAGGGAACATTATGGAGAGCAACCACTTAGGAAGAAAATACTCCGAGTTGATATAACTGCAGCAAATTAGCATTTATATAGTACCAGACTCTGTTTGAAAGATGATGCTAATGATGCTGCCATTACTGACACAAAATTACAACGGTACCACAGTATTAATGACTTACGAGGGCGGATTGATATTGAAGCTACCTAAGTAGGAAAAACATTTTTTTCGAAAACCATTTATTTCTCAACATAGTCTCCTTTTAGCTCAATACACTTAGTAAGACGATATTCCAACTTTTTATACCATCTGAATAATACGATTTTGAGAACCCCTCAAAATACGCGTTAGTTTCAGTAATCACTTCTTCGTTTGAGATGAATCTTTTTCCTGCGAGCCATTTTTTCAAGTTTGGAAACAGGAAAAAGTCACTAGGAGCTAAATCTGGACTATAAGGTGGATGATCAACCAATTCGAAATGTATTTCACGTAATTTTAGCATCGTATCTAATGCTGTGCGAACCGGTGCGTTGTCTTGAAGAAAGAGCACTTTTTCTTCTTTAAATGTGGTCGTTTTTCTTGATTGCGTCAATCAATTGATCCAATAATGCACGATAATACTTTCCTGTGATTGTGGATCCTTTTTCAAGGTAATCGATGAGCAATATTCCGTGTGCATCCCAAAATACAGTGGCCATAACCTTGCCAGCCTATTTCACTGTCTTCGCCTTCTTCGGAGCACTTCCACCAGCTTCCACCCATTGTTTCGATTGATTTTTGGTTTCAGGTGTGTAGTGGTGGACCCACGTTTCATCAACAGTTATTAATCGACGCCAAAAATCAACAGGATTACGCTTTATCATGTCCAAACACCGCTGTGAAGTGGTCTGTCGAACTCGTTTTTGTTCGACACTCAACAAACGCGGCACCCATCTTGCCGATAGCTTTTTCATATGCAAATGTTCATGCAAAATGTTGAACACACGTTCATATGATATGTTTACCATTTCAACAATCTCACGTAACTTGACTCGGCGATCATTCATAACGATATCGAGGATTTTCTTGATATTTTCTTCAGTAACCACCTCTTTTGGCCTTCCTGTTGATGGTATTGTTGCAGTGCTTGTTCGGCCGCGTTTAAATTCAGCAATCCAATATTTTACCATGTAATCTGACGGGGCAGACTCACCGTAATGTTTATCGAGCTTTTCTTTTGTCTCTTTCGCCGTTTTCCCTTTCAAATAATAGTGTTTAATCACTGCACGAAATTCACTTTTTTCCATTTTTCAAGAAACACAAAAGTTGCTTACTTCAAACGACTACAACAACTAAACTAATAGATGAATTTGGGTGAAATTTGAACAGCTGACGTTTGACAGATCGCAATTTCTAAAAAAAAAAAAAAGTTTTTGTGTTTGTGCTGCCATGTAGCGCTAGGTAGCTTCATTATCAATCCGCCCTCGTACGCTTCCTTGTTAAAGGGCTCAGCATCTTCAATGGTATCTGGTCGAATCACTTAAGACTCATTATGAGCAAAATTGATTAATGTTTGTGTGGTTATGAGGTTATAGATGTAATAGCAGCGTTGGGTCAACATGTATAGATGGTATTGATGTGTATCATACCGAGGTGGTAATTAGTTAAAGGGTGATCTTCTTGAGTCATCTCATGACATAATAATCATTCTCATGTCTACGTTTGAATCCTGTCTTGAATCCGTTGACTATCGATATATTATATTACTATACGAATCAAGTCCGATTATAATGATAACTTTTAATCTCGGTGACAAACTAGTTGTAGCACAGAAAAATATTCAATGATGTTTCTGGTACATTTCTCAAATTTAGTTGCCACTGGAAGTGCAATGTTATAGCAATAACTATGAGCTATGTCTAGAATGGCTTCTCGTTCCGTACGTATCTTCTATTCGAACAGTCTATTTACTAATCACTTGTCTAAAGACAAACTACTTCTACTTATAATAAATTAAAAAACACCGAGGCACTTACGAGACCGTCATCTTTGGTTAGAAAATTCGTATTTTTACGTATATGTATCGTTTCGTACGGCTCTAGTTCGTTGTCACTCAAATCTTTCGTAACATCCAATGAACCTATCCTACCATAGCGGTAATGTGTCACATGATCTTTAAATCGTATAGCTATTGCGCATGTGGACTGTCCTACATATGTTTTACCATATTCGCTACACCCAATTTTATAAATTCCGACCGTTGTTCCAAATTTGTTTTGCTTTTTGTATTTCCGCATAAATTCCTTGAAGTGTTCTTCTATGTCGAACCCACTCCGATTTTCTGTTTTTCTACGATATTACTAATTGCGTTTGAATTCTTATAATATAATATAGAGTAATAAATATTATTTTGCCAGTCACCATAGGGACAAGGGTTGTTGCATTTCTTTTTCCTTTAACTTCTCCCTATCGTTTTTAATGTGAAGTAATGATTGTATGGAGTTACCTCTTTAATATATTCTAATCCTTTTCGAAACCTTCCCTCTGTAAGCGGAATGTTGACTAATTTATTGAGTAAGAAATAAATAAATGACATCTTTTGCTGCATTCAATGATTCGAATCCGCTTTCTAGTGTTCTAGTTTCTTTGTTCTAAAAAGAAACGCCAAAAAATCGCTGTGTTTGCATAAAGGTAAGATTCACCGAGATGTTAAAAATTAAAGATGTGCAAGAGTTAATTGGATAAAATTGGCTGAGAATCCTTTTAGACTTCACGGATAATCGGATGAATTTGTAGTTTCTACGCGCAGTTCTTTTGGAGATTCTAACCCAGTTCGTTGAAAATTTCCAAACAGACAGCATATATGATAACTCTGGATAGAGTTAATTCAAAGAATAATCTAGATGACTCTCTCTGCGATACGACCCTAGAAGGTGCATTTATTGGGCAGCTAATTACGTTTCTGGGCAATGGTTTACCAAACGGAGGAAAATATGCTTCATTAATCGTGAACTGCAACCGTAGGTTAAAGTTTCATCCCTGTTGGGACTCTTCAGTTAGATATAGTCAGTCCGCGATTAATAAAACACGGTAGCTTCTTGATGTGAATTACTCATGCTGATAGATGTGACCAGAATTGTGGCTCCATCTCCTGAGCTAAAGAGATGCATAATAAGTCCCTCCGTCATTTTTATTGACATAATACATAGTAAATGTACCTTTTAAGGTTATTTCGTAAAGAGTCATCTAGATTATTCTTTGAATTAATATTATGGCTCCGTGAATAGTAGCCACGCCAAACCAGACGCGGTTCCAACCCGGAAACCAAGTTAGACAAGGGTAATTTTATTTATTTTATATACTTAAGAGAATATCAAGTGTTATGAATGATAAGCCTCCCTAATTCCATAGACTCTACATTTCCATATTACTTACCATAAAGTGCTAGCAAAAACAATGTATAATCAGATGTGAAGCTCACTGGAATTTAAATTTTATTAATTTGTTTTTATCGCTTGACATCTGTGCTGGTAAACGAATTGCTTTATTATCTGCGCTTATTTCAATCATTTAATCATTTTGTTGACTTCTTCACGGTACCATCATTCTTCTAATATTCTGGCCAAGTAGCCTACAACATTTTGATCGTGTTTCGAAACCAATAAAGTGATGGAGATTCGTAATAAACTTTGTCATTATACGAACACGCGCGCATTTCGAACGGAGCCGTAGATATTTCTCGGGCAATTTATAATCGAATCGGGCAAATTATTCACGTTCTCGAACGGACGTACAAGAAAAATAAAGTGGATTTGATCGAGTGGACCTGCAATAAACACGTGTTTATCATCACGTTTTCGTCGACGACCGGAATCCGCGCGCCGCAATCTACCTCGCTCGTCGTCCTCTTTTCCCGTCCTGTCGCATAATTCAATATTAATAAATATGTAAATGCAACCGAGCCATTTCGCATCAGCATCGAGAACCGGCCGACAACACGCTAAAAACGCGCCCGTAATTGGCGTCAACCGGCAACCACTCCCGGTCTTCAGCATTCCGATATTCTTCGCACATACGAGCGAAGACGGCCGCAAGAACTAATTTAAGACGTCGCACGGCGAGGTCGGATGATATATTTTATGCGAAGCCGACACATTACAAATACATAAACACGTTGGTAAATATAAATGAGAAGGTATTGCTCGGGTCTTTACGACCGTACAGCTCGATTTATTCGCATTGAAAGTGAATCCTATATGAAAACAGGAGAGGATTTATTTTAAAGAAATGTGCATTAACTGCTCGATTTGTGTTACTAATGGATACATTGGTAACAGTTATGAGCAATAAGTGTAAATGAATAGATGGTTAGTGGGGAAATAATAGTAACAACTTTTTGTGATATTAATACTTTAAAATATACAAGTTTATGAAGTAGTCGTATAATAACGAATCATTTCGCAAATTTCAGTGTTAAGTGCTGTTAGTTCAATGTCTGATTTCGGGCATACACTAGGCTTTAGCAATTCTTTCTTCTTGTCACCAGTCAGTGCTGATGATACAGAACATCATATAGTAAAATTACAAAATACACATCCCTCAGGTTTTGATAGTACATCTAATAATTTATTAAACGCAATTAAAGAATGCATATCTCTACTTCTCGCGCATATAATAAACATATCCTTTCAGGAAGCAGCCTTTCCTTCAGCATTAGTGTATGTCAAAGTTATACCAGTTCATAGAAAACCGTGTAAAGAAAACTTAAAAGATTACCGGCCCATACCCTTGGTTTTGAGTTTCTCCAAGTTGTTTGAAGTGATAGTCAGTGGTAGCCTGTTTCCATTTTTCGCGAAACATAACCTACTGCAATCTTTCCAACATGTGTTTATAAGGGGTAAGAATGCGAATACTGCTGACGAAATTTTTGTTGAGATAACATCTGCGATTGACAAAAGATGATTCCACTGGGTCTCTTTGTAAAACTGACAAAAGTATATGATTTAATTAATCACGAAATGTTATGAAATAATTTAAAACTAAACTATGAGGTGAGAGTAGTTGTACGCAAGCGCTTCGGATCCTCTCTATCAAATAGAATTCAATGCGTTAATGAGGTTAATAAAATGGTAACGGACGAGATCGCTATGTATGCAGGGGTCCCGCAGGGATCGGTTCTGGGTCCGTCGTTCTTTGTCTAGTACATAAATGATCTGGTACATCGCATTAGGGGTAATTTCATAATGATTACACATGCTCTGGGAAATATTATTTTCTTTAAACAAATACAGAATTATATAGTAGCCAATATGCTAAGTATTAATATGGCGAACACTAAAGCCGTGGTATTCTGAAATAGAACCTCGTTCGAGAGGGGGCTCTACCTTAATGATTGTGATGTGTCGGTGGAGATTGTTGGGTCGGTTCCAGTTCTGGGTCTAATCATTGGTAACCATTTACGGTGGGATGATCATGTACATTGTTTATGTGGCAAAATTGCAAAAGCAAATTATGCTCTGAGAACGTTCTCAAGGTTTTATGGGCGAGATATATTGAGAGTACAGTACTTTGCGTGCTTTCAATTCTTGGTTAAAATACGGAATTGTGCGCCGGGATCGCTCTCTTAACCTTTAATTGCCGATGTGGTGTCACCGCGCGAATTGAAACATTAATATTTTAACAACCAATAGCTATATATAGCTGTCTTTTTCCAGTAGCTGCTTGTTTTGACTTCATCTTTCGTTAGTCTATAGTGAACTTTCAGCACGTTCACAGGTGTTCTCGCAATCAGTCCTCTGGTGTCACCGTGACGTAAGGTCGGTATTAACGTTATCAACTCATGGAAAAATTATTGGAACGAGGACTAACATATATTGCCACACTAAAGAAAAACAAACTGCATATACCACCCTCATTTTAGGCATCAAAAACCCGAGAGCTCGGAACAAGTCTGTATGGGTTTACCAAAGATTTTACTCTCGTGTCGTATGTGCCAAAAAGCACAAAGCAGTTTTATTAATCTCATCTATGCACCATTCAGCTATAATTGATCCAAAAAGTATAAACCAGAAGTTATCATGGATTACAATATGACAAAAGGTGGTGTAGATAAGGTCGACAAAAAATGCTCAAACTATTCTTGTAGTCGTCGTACTCAAAGATGGCCAATCGCCATATTCTACCACATTTTAGATTTGAGTGGTGTAAATGCATATGTTATCTATACGTCATGTACAAATGCACCCCTCCTTTGAGCGAGGAAGATTCTTGCAAAGTCTTGTCAGAGAGTTGGTTATACCACATTTGAATCGACGTAGACATAACATAGACATAACACCCACTTGCCAAGAGAGCTGACGCTTACTATAAAACGTATTCTTGGTAACGCATTGGACCCAAAGAACCAGAAGATCATGACGAAGTCGTAATAAATCAAAAGAGGAAGCTGTGTAACAACTGTCCTTTCAAACTCAAAAGAAAGACCCCTCATCAGTGCATTAAGTGCAAAATATACATATGTTTTCAATGCGCCCAAAAAGTCTGCCAGAATTGTGCCTTAGAAGACTAGTTCCTTAAAATATTTTTTATGTCTTATGAATAAGAGTCTTTTTCTTAAATGTGTAGGAAAACTTTTAGATTTTGTTTCTTTTTTATGAATTACTTTGTTTTTTTTCCCATACCTAAAATTTAGTTCGTGCCATTTTAGCAATCTTGCAATAAATTTTTTTGTAAGTTTATTTGTGCTTTTTTAAAATTTAATTCCAATTTTCTGTAAGTAATTATTCTAATTATGTATAATTTATACAAATTTTTGACACAGATTCTCTTAAAAGCACGTCGCTACAAGTGGTGTCACCGTGACCTAACGTCGGCAATTAAGTACCGAAAACTATGGTCTGTAACTAAAGGTAAAGGTGCAACCGGAGTTTATTTTACAGAAGCGCGTCATTCGCATCATACTTGATCTAGATCCTCAGGATTATTACCGAAACGCATTTAAGTTGTTGAACTATTGCGTTATGCATTTGTCAAAAAAGAAAAGTTTGAAGGTGGTGATCATCCATGTGAAACAAGACGCAAATGCATTACACGCACATTTCTCAACCACCTCACGCTGAAGATTAGAAATATTTCACCAATACGTCAATTTAAATCTAAAATTAAGAGCCGTTTGAAGAATGGAACTCTCTACACCGTCGATGAGTATTCTGAGCTTGAGTGGTGAAAAGGTATTTTTGCTTATATTTTTGTTCTATCGTGCTGGGGTTGCTGTCGTGATTGTTGACTATTATTATTTACTATAGTTGCTCAATTTGGGCGAATAGTATTACAACTATGTACCAGAATAGTATCATTGTGCTATAGGAATACAGATGGCTTCATACTATACATTCAGTTTCAATGTATTCGTATAGCACAATCTTATTTTATTCCAGTATACCCGTTTCAGATAGTTGTAGCACTATTGGCGCAAATTGAGAAACTCTATTCCTAACTCTTACACAGTTGAGCTTTCGTATGTCACAGTCCATTTCCTTGATCAAAAATATAGTTGTCGCAATTGCGAGGTATCAAAGTGGATGTGAATAATTTTGTTTGTTTTGTTCTACACTTAAAGTACCTTGTCACAACAAAAGGGCTCTTACAGCGTTCTTAAATGAAAAGACGAGTTCATAACTTCGTCGAAAAAGAATAAAAGAGTAACATGTAGCATGGGGACTTAAGCCGGTATTATTATAATGTAAGCATTTTTGTAATATTTAACATGGACAAAGGTAGTTTCAGATATTTATAGTACTATTGGCGCAAATTAAGCCATTCATAATTATTACAATTTTGTTACATCATTATTATTTATGCACGGTTCTAATTTATTTAGTATTTATATATTCTAATATGTTTGTGCTGTTTTTGCAATTTTGTTGTGGTATATGACTTGAATCAACGATATTGTGATTGTATGTATTATTTTGCCATTCGAAAATATTAGTTAATTAAATGAATGAATTAATTGAAATTAATGTAACAACGGAAGTTCTGAATTATGTTCTTTCTCTCTGGAGTTTTTTCACATTTTGTTGATGGTACACATTAACTTATAAATGAAATAAACAAACACAAAAAGTTCAAAGAAAATTAAAGTTTTGTAACAATCGCGATTGTTTTGGAAGCGCGGTACCAGTTTACAAAGAAATAACGTGGAAATGAAAGTTAAAGCAAACCAGTGTTGGTTAAAGCCTCGCGCGCACCTACCGACTACGGCCCACTACACTACGGACGGCAATTTATTCTTTGCATGTGTACTAATGGAGAGTCGTCGGTAGGGCCGTTTCCGATAAATGAGCTCAGCTCCATTAATATACATGCAAAGAATAAATTGCCGTCCGTAGTGTAGTGGCCCGTAGAATCCGTTGCCGGTAAGTCCGCTGGGGCCTTAACGCGACACTTTTCTTTTACATTTGCAAAACACGTACATCGACACATAGATGCTTTCAGATTTAGTGAAAACTCGATCAGTCTGCTGCTGCAAGGAGATAGTTTCCTTATAAATTACAATTAGCAAAATCTGCTAGTGATATCCGTGGAGGTTTCAGCGTGCGAAGCTGCCAATGTAAAGAGCTCGTTTATACAAAATTCAGAAAACTCTAAGCTGGTCGTTAAGTAGAAGTGACTGACATTTAGACGTGGCTGTTAACAGAATTTACGTTTAAAACGTCTTTACTTAGATAGTATATTTATAACACGTTTTAATTCGGGAAGCGATTCTTCTCAACGTTCTAAGCAAAGCTTCCTCCCAAGACATAACTCAACTAGTCTGGAG
The DNA here is from genome assembly GCA_038088585.1 of Chrysina gloriosa. NCBI lineage: Eukaryota > Metazoa > Arthropoda > Insecta > Coleoptera > Scarabaeidae > Chrysina > Chrysina gloriosa. Next base: position 17,322,210 of record CM076093.1, on the reverse strand, counting down.
AATACAAAATTAATTCCAGAAAATGTTACGGCTGTACGCCTCCAAGGACTCCAATTTCATTTAATTTAACGAAGGCATACATATGTACCACACAGTTCTTGTAAATCGACGTGCCTTTGACCACTACAGCATTCATTAGCAATTTGTTACATCCACAATACACTTTATCACCACGACAGAAAATCGCGGAAATCTAAAAACGTGACTGCTGTCGATTTCGCGATCTTTCACCCGTAGAATTCATTACTTCACGCGCAAATTACCAAGAATCCATTATCCTGCCCGCTGTAGATACAACGAATTCCTATAGGCAACGGACCCGTTCGAGGAACGATAAATCATAAGGAACGCCGCGAGTCCGGCGGGCAAGAGGGAAATGTCCGCGAATTTCCCAAGTCACGTAGGCGTATGATAATCAACGCCACGGCTCTTGTCAGCGTTGCCGCGATACAACACAATAAGTCGTAAATATCGCGCCGAAGAGGAGTCTCTGATGGCAGCTACGGCTTACGACTCATCCAAACAAATTACGTCTCCTCCAGGAAGTCGATTGAAACGGTTGGCGTTCACGGTGCGATGCACTCACACGCGAGGAGCTTTCCTGCACAGAAGTATTCCGAGTGCATACGTATTATGTGCGAGGAAGCATTCGTCTTTGTTGTTGCATTGTTTAGGTTCACCGCTGAATGTTATTGAGATATTTAGAATACAAGAGGTCGTGACGGCAGACAAGCGTCTATTGGTGTGACGCCGTGGATGTCGCAAATTGGAAGTCTTTGCTTGAAACGCACATTAAGTGAAGATTTATTTACTGTACTGGACATAGTACAAGTTAATTGTATGACTAGAAAAAACTTCCCTGACTTGTGACCTGTTAAGTTCGAACGATTGCGACGAATGTAGGTTACATTCCAATGACACGTTCAGAAATACCTTTTTTCAAAAGTCATTTGAATATGACAAAACTTAATGTCGTTATTGGAATGAATGAAGAATCTAGAATCATCAAAACAAAATTGTTTGCTTCGAACGCAGCCGATAAGAAACAAAGTATGTGTTGTTTTATCAATTTCATTCCGTTGAAGTTGCAGTGGAACTTCCGAAATCGATGCCAACAATAAATTAAACAAACAAAAATTGCAACGAATCCCGTTACCTTGAAAAAGATAGCAGATAATTGAAGAAAATGCTTAAGTATCCATTTAATAATATACACCGAATTGATGTGCCTTCTAAATACCAGTTTTAGAGATGCTGCGAACCACTTGTAGTGTTTGTCTCAATGGAAGTGTATTCGTAGCTCAATTTGCATCAAGATGACAAACTTTGACAGACTTCGGTTTATGGAAGAAATTTATGGACCACTGTCATTTTCACTTCGACTGGGCTATAATGGGATTGAATTCAACTGCTGTGGAACTTCAATTCTTACCTAGGGTCAAACTGAAAGCTTTAGCCTCTTTCATCTTCTTGAGATACCGCTGCAATCGCGCAGTTTTGGAGATGCCTTCAGGGATTTTTGCAGATATTCTCGCAAAGTCGGGATGCTTATATGGCGATGAATCTGTGCACTCCTTACATAGTAGGGGGCACCGACTAGGATTCGGAGAATCCTATTCTATAGGATCTCCAGTATTTCACTTATAATACGATTTATTTATTATTATATGTTTAATTAGAAAATTACTTTCACCATTTGCAGACGCGTTTCGCGTTTATACCACTCATCAGTGCGACTTTGTGAGAAGTAGTTTTCATTTCCATATAAGCACTATATATGCTAGTATGTTTGATGTTTGTACATATGGGAATTCAAATATGAAATTCCTCCAATATGTACTTAAATGCGCATTTTTGCAGCTATTTAAGGGGCCATTAGATATATAAAAATAATAGAATATGCATAGTATATAGTACATCCTATAGAGCCGAATCTTCTGGTTAAAAGGTGGAGGAAAAATTAGTTTCTATAGTGTTATACCTGATCTTGAAATTTAAAGTTGTGGTTATCCTAGGATTATCCACAGGCAATTACAAGAAGGAGATCTAGCACTACACATCAGTAGTAAAATAATCCTTAATATCACGTTCGCAAAATTTGTCAGGAATATCGAATGCTGGTATTGAAGGGATGTGACGTAATTTAGAAACTTTGATGTGGGGATATGTGGTTCAATTTTTAAAAATTTGGTGTGATGTGGCGTTTAATTTAGAAAATAGAATTCCAAGTTACCACACTGAAGCTAGATTAATGAATATGATATCGCAGTTTGTAAGTTTTAGTTTTAGAGTATAAGGCATATAATTATAAGGTCATATTGTCATTGATTTCGAAGTTTTCTATGAAAATGTGATGTTATCTGTGTGGATTAAAGTTGTAATTCCACGCTTATTAAACTCGAATTAGAAGCATGTCGACGTGATGTTGCCTAATTTGAGTTCGGGAGTGTAGCATCAACTGAAACCTTTTACGTGGAAGCATAAATTTGGAAAAACGGCTGTGGTTTAATTTTTTAAGATATTGGTGAGGAAATGTGCCGTTTAAATTAAGAAATCGAATTCTAAGTCATTACATTGAAGGTAGAAGAAATGAACAGTAGTTTTTAAGTGTTAGTTTCAGGGTATAAGGCCTCTAATTATAATATCATAGCTGCTTGATTTCGAACTTTTCAATGAAAATGTGATCCTATTTGTCGATTAAAGTTGTATTTCTACGCTTAGACTCGATTTAGAAGCAATGTGAATTTTAAATGTCGACAAGATGTTGTATAATTTGAGTTTGGGGATGCAGATCCATGCGAGAATTTTCATATGGAACCCATTTTGGAGAAACGGCTACTATTCTCCGCGGATTACATAGAAGCTAAGCTAAAACGTTCTGATTTGGGAGATGTGGCTCGATTTAAAAATGTTGATGTGGGATATGTGGGTGCGCTCAAAATGCGTATACTTAAAGCTGTAAGCGTAAACCCTGTAAAGTAATTACAACAGTCGGTTAATCCAACACATGAACTGGGTAAACAAGAATTCATTCAACTGGTTTGGGAAAAGCCGATCGAACCGTACATTTTTCATCATAAAAAAACAACCCGTTTCTGCCGAGGTATCCCTGCCCAAGAATTTCAGTAAACTCGTAGACGGTTTCCGCAATTAGAATGTCGAATTAAATAGAATCGTTATTCTTTTGAAAACAGTATCAAATTTTGTAGAATTTGTGTGCACAAAATGTATACCTAATATGTGTCAGATATGTGAGTTGAGTTGAAAGTTTTCGTCTGAAAATGTGATATTGTTTGTGATTCCGCGCTCATTTGAAGGGGATGTTTTAGTTTTAGTTAGAATTGTGATGACTTTATTTGAAGAATGTTGTATAGAAATACAATATAACTTCAAGCAAAGGTTATCATTAAGGACTGACACACTTACTTTTCGGAATTATTTTACACTTAGTGATAACACGTCATCCACTCTTTTACCGAGCCTTAATTATCATCCTACGCTCATTATAATGAAGCTGAAAGACGTGAAGTTGGTAAGTTTGTACCAAAAAGGCGTGGCATAACTTTGTGTTGGAAAATATAGCTCGATTTGATGTTTGATACATATGTACGTGACTTAATTTGGAAGATTTCATGTGGAAATGTGATTAAAGTTACGATTCTACGCTCACTATATTCAACTTAGAATAATTCCAAATTTTGATTCTTAATAAAATAAAATCTGGAAGACTCTCTATATTACGACCTAATAAATTAGGAGCGTTAATGGGGAGCTATCAAGTTAGTGCGCAAAAGCTTACAAAGTAAGCACAATTTGCATATGCCAATAATCCGTGAGAAAAATTAAGCTTTGTCAATCGCAAACCGTTAATAGAGACTAATTAGTTTCGTCCTTATCGGGACTCGTCAATACAGTATATTGGCCTACAATTTACAAAATATAATTCTCGAGATGATACGTCGATAACTCGTACAGATGGATTTGGTCATAATTGTGGTCCCATCTCCCGAGGAGAAGTATTGACATACCCATTATTTTAAGTATTAAGATTTTGGCTCTCGAAAATGGTTTACCATTTCTAACTTTTGATGTCAACAAGATATGACACAGTTTTAGAATGTTGTTTTTGAGGGGTGTATCCTTATTTCTACGGCTTGTTGTAAGTTATGTGGTCTAATCTAAGAAAAGCTTGTGTGGACGTACTACATAATTTCGGGGAGGAGATTGTTATTCTTTTCTCGCTACATTGAAGCTAGAAGACGGGAAGTTGATGCAGAGTAGACGTGGCATAATTTGGGAATCGTTTTGAGGGAGAGGGGTCCGACTTCATTTGTAGGCTTTCTTACGCTTGATATGTGCTTTGCTTTCTGCAATTATGGTATGGATTAGTTTGGATTAAAGCATAATCCAAAAGGGAGTCAGAGGGTATTAACGAAGCACCTGATCATAGTTCTAGCTCCTTTGGAAGTGATATATAGATTCATGTGTTCTCAGATAACTTATGAGAAAGCTGGAAGCATGAAGGTTTTACCACGATCATCACAATACGCCGAAGATAGTTTTTATTTTAAACAACAGATTCATCTTAAAAGGGAAAATTATTGCCCGCCATAGTAATAAAAGTAACTTATTGTCTGATTGCTGTTTACTGATATTTTATGTAAAAGTGGGGCGGATGTTACGAATACCTCAATTTTGTATAAAAGGAAATAATATACACACGGGATCTTGCTCCTAAAACCTTTATTACTTTAATTTGATTCGAAAAGAGATATCCCTTTGTTGGAGAAGCTGGAACGCTTTTGCCCATCACAATAATAATACCATAACGAACTAAGAGGTGGGGAACTGAATGGTAAACCCGAAAGGTAGAACCAAATTATGATTAAAAATTGAAACACTGAAGTAATACAGAATTGCGGTAAGACGGTCTCTGCGGTTCTGCAACGTTTCAGGATTGATGATCGATTCGATATGGTAAGGTTGGCAGCATTAAAGACGCCTATTACGCTCAATACGCTATTAGTTCGGCCGTTTTAATACGAGAAAAAACGCAAACTCATTCGCGGAACCTAATCTACGCACCGCGGTCATCATTCTCCATCATCTTAATCGTCCTCATGATGGTCGCCGTTCTGGAAAACTACCGGACCGTACCGTGCCATTATAAATTACGCGCGATATTTTCTACCAGGACTCGCCGGACCGTCAGAGCGCTCGTTCCACATTACTCATGTAAATGATCACGCTTAACAATTATAATGGATATACGCGGCTAATAACTAAAGTGGTAATTTTGTTCAACTCGTAATTACAATTATTATTAGCGGTAGGTATTACGGCACGCCGATATAAATTATTTCTAATTGGAAACGATCGCGGCTCGAGCCCTATAATCAGTGCCAGATCAGTATTGGAAATGCTAGCGTTACCGTCGCCACCGCCTCACGACTCCGATCCGCATGCCCTTGCCGTCCTTCTTTTGCGTATTGTTAAATCGCGATTAATCGAGGAAGTCGGTCGCTGGAAGCCGCATATGCAAATAGTTACCGCAACTCGCATTTTAATCGAAATTATCTCTATTTGATATGGTCAGCCGCTGCTTAAATATTGGGGCGTGACGTAACGCAATGCAGATATGGAATGTGCTTAGGCATGTGTTCCGGTAACACCCGGTGGTGATTATTAGTAATTAAGTGTTCCAAATCACCTCTATTATAAGTAAAAAATGCTAGGGAAATAGCTTTACTTAATAACGTATTGGTAGCCATTGCCTCAGGATTATATCGTTAATAATAATTGGTTATAAGAGCAATGAACACTATGGGTACTTTGTACATGGAGAGAAAATAGCAATGTAGAAACCTGAAGTAGATGGATTATGTAACTAAAGGCAACACAGGCGAAATGAAAAAAACCGTCATAATTGTGTGAATTCCACCCTCGAGGGTCTCGCTGGGCGACCTTTTATAACCCTGCCAATCAGTCTCTCTCGTGCTTCTGAGCTTCGTTTCCGTGAAGGAGGTGTCTAGATCAAACCTAATTTGTCTGTCTAAGATTTCTTGTCGAGTCCTTGTGACAAACCTAGGCTTCCTTCCGAAATTAGCCACTAATAACGCCTGAGATACTATAGCTTGTAGTAGGAACTCACTTCGTTTGTTGGTGTTTGTACGTTGGCATCGCATGATGAGTTGTATAAGTTCTATGTTGCTTAGTATAAGAGGTTAACATCTTTCATCCCCTGGAAGGTAGGTGGAGCAGTTACCCAGCTTCTCTCACCCCAGTTTTTGCTGATAATAGACCTATAACTACGTCATCGGTACAGATCGGTGTATATTTTACTCTATTGCTATATAATATGCAAGCTCTGGGCCTTATAGCCGTTCCCTTGTAAATTACTTGACCTTGTTGCGGCGATAGAACTGCAACTTTCGCTCTGTGCAACCAGGGTTCTTGCAGGAGGGCCACATCTAGGCCTTCCATCTCCAATCTCCTCACCAGCGTTGCCGATGCGGTTTTTGCATGTTGAAACTTCACCTGCAAGGCCCTGATTCCTCCCTTCACTCTATCGAAGAGAAGTCGGTCTTCACCGGATTTTCTCCAATGACCTCATCCCCCTCCATCGGAGCAGTCAACCCCAGGATGGGAATTCTTTTAAACGGGCTTACTCCAGTTTTTCAGGACTGGTCCTTATGAGGAAGTGCTTCCGCATCGCTTTTTGCCTCGCCACTGGACCTGATCGTCTCTTGAGGTTCGACTACTTCCGCTGTTTGGTCGGTGGATTTGGATGTCTCCTTCGTCTGCTCTTAATCATCTTTCTTGTGCCTATCCTTTATTTGGAAAGTGAACTTATTACTGTGCAGCTTCAACACTTCACATAGTAAACAGGACCAAAAATTTTGGTTGTCACAAACAGAACATTTCGATGCCAAAACGTCCGTGGTCTAAACAATCTCTTCTTTGGTAAGCAAATTTTTCGATACCGTTCGTACTTTAACCACCTTCAGCCAAATTTTGACTCAGAAAGTACGTTAACTTGTATATACAAGGTTTGTCACAACTAATGCGTCAAATTTATTTCAATGAATGTAAAAAAGTATTGTTTTGGGAACACTGTAATGTATCACCAACATTTACTTACTTATTTACTTATTTAGTTAGTTACTTACTAACTCACTTACTTAATCCTTGAGCCATGTACCTTTCGATGTCGACTGAGTGGGAGTTGAGTCATTTGATTTCCTCCATATTTCCCTCCAATTGCTTCTACTCTGCGCCAATCTTGTATATCGTCCCACTTTATTCCTCTCCGGCCCGCTGCCTTTCTTACTCCCCCGTTCCATGTTTTTCTTGGGTCTTCCTTTTCGTCGTTTCTCATTCTGGCCTGCTTCGTACACATTTTTTACTAGTCTGTCTTGTTCCATTCGTTGTATATGTACATCCTATCCACCTTAGTATCCCTGACGTACCGTCGCTTCTACTGGCATTATATTTAATTGTTTTTACATTTCTTATCTTATCTTTCTTGTATTTCCTTGCGTCATTGTCTCCCCGTTGTCGTCCAGCTTTCGCAGGCAAATATGAGTATTGGTTTCACTACCTTTCTAACAACTTGAACTCTTAGCTGTTTGGGTATTCATCTTCCAATCCATCGACGAAATTGCCCATATCAGCATCATGTTGGTCTTCATCATCATCATTAACACAAAGTCAGTTTCAAATTCATTCTAAATATCAGAAGGCGGAAATTATTTTGGGTTGTATTCATTTGTGGGAATTATTTCAATTTATGAATGATTTAAGGTCAGCTAAGTTGTGTCAGACGTCCAACTAAAGCTCTCAATGTGCTGATTACTAAAAATAACTTCTATACGCAGACTTTATGCATAAAGATTTATGTCGTTATTTATATGTACTGCAACTCTCTGTTACCATGCGAAGTTTCCTGTATTACGAGGTATGTAAATAAAGTAATGTGATTGGTAGCAGTGTTCCATCGGGCAACACAGGTGACGCGGAACTTGAATGAGAAGCAAGTGAACATGTGACCTACCATCCATACAAGTTAAAACTGCCTATAGTTACGTTATTTGTCCGTAACGATTGTTTTAGTAAAGCAGCTGTTGCTTGTGCGTTCTGGCAATTAGTGATACGAAGTTCGAGCAACGTGTGTCAAGGGCGTAGGTGTTTCGGTTGTTTAAAGCATTTGCAGAAGGAAGAAAATCGATTGAAAATGAACATCACAATGCAAGGCCTTCTGCTTTATGAACCGATGCAAACGTCGACAAATCGTTGGGATCTTGTTCGTTCAGATCATCGGTTGACTGTCACAACGATGGGGGCAGAGTTGAATTTGAATTACGCAACTGTGCAACTGGGAAAGAGAAAGATCTGCTCAAAAATGGTGCCAAGAAACCGTACTTAGGACAAAAAGCATATGAGGAGAGACAGTTACGTTAACTATTTGGAATCAATTGAAGATAATCCCCATTTTCTGGAATGTGTCGTTACCGGTGACGGGACTTGGGTGTTTGAGTGCGATCCGAAAACCAAGCGCCATAGTATGGAATGGGACACTCCAAGTTCTCCAATGCTAGGAGAACGAAAGAATGCGCAAGACAAAGATAACACCATGCTGATTTGCTTTTTGATACCCAGAGAATTGTTCACAAAGAATTTGTGCCTCCACACTAAGGAGTTAGTCAACACTTTTACCGAAAGTGGGTCATGTGTGTGAGGAAACTGGGTGTTTCATAACAACAATGCGCCTTGTCACACAACAATTTCAGTAAACCGTTTTTGGCTAGTAAGGACATTCCCGTAGCTCCTTAGACTCGTTATTCATCCGACTTGAGTCCTTGGGACTTTTTCTCTTGTCGAGATCGAAATAGTAGCTTAATGGACGTAGTATTGAAGCACTAGATAACATCCAAACAGTTGTAACCTTCCAGCTGAAGGCGAGTCCAGTTTTCGAGTTTCGGCACTGCTATAAAGAGTGGAGGAACCGTCACTAGCACTGTGTGACTTCCCAAGACAACAATATTGAATTGTAAAATTATTAGAATAAACAAGTGGAAATAAATCGGTTTCATTACTTTATTTACATCTCTCGCAACTACTTGCACTGGTCGCTTTTAATTTATTGAAGAAACTTCTCACAACAGATGTAGACGCAGGCACATTTCCTAAAATAAGTTGCATTACCCATCCCAATCATGGAAGACCTCACATTTTAACTGGAGATTATGCAGGAGCAGATAACTTTACCATAAAGTCATATTCTTACGAATGATTGTAGGCAGAAAAGCCGATTTACTAGAACTTCAATTCAAACATTTACCGTACTCGATACTCGATAGTCCCTCTTAGCAATTTCCGAATAAAAGAGGTGTGAACAGTTCAGCACGTGCAGTTTTAGCCAGTGCAAACGTGTCGTGATACACCTCATTCTCAAAGTAAAACTCATCATTCGTTTTCCTTTGTGCTACGTACAGTAGATTTAGAAGGCATATTTGATCTTTTCCTTTTAATAACTTCGGCGCCAGTAATAGCAAAAGCTATTGTTGTAACTCGAACGTACCAAATATCTTTTCATTATCATTACAAAGAGTTCTATTATCTATCTATTATCTTTCCGAAGCTTGATTAGCTAATCAACGGTAATATCTTTGACGTTTGAAGCGCGCTTATGGCGAAGCACAAAGGAGTTCATATATTAATTTAGGCTTCAGTTTTGTCGACGTAAATCGCGCTCGTCAGCGAAGCCGATCAGGACGATCCACGTAGACGTTGACAATGATGATGCTGTTGATGAAATTTGCATTTCATAACGTTATCGAGCGAGGTGGTACCTACCTATACGTGAAACGTGCGTAGCACAAACACTCGTCCGCGCGGACACACGGACAATATGCAGAGTGGCCTGATAATGAGCATTACCTTTCATGGTGGAGTGCTGATTGATCACTGAATACGAACCCGGCTGTCATGTGATCGATCACAAAACGGCCGACGGCGGTCCGTCCGAGTGAACTGCACGCATGACTCGCTACACGGGTTATTATGAACTCGCCTCCGCGGTTCGACATTGATAAATTAGTAATCACGTGCAAGCATCTGTGCCACCGTCCTCCTGCTCTTTGACGTCCGTTACAGATTGCTCCCGTTGCTCACGTTAACCGACTTGCTCCGATGATAATGGTGCAAAAATGCGGAAGGCATTACGAAGGAATCGAGCACTTTAATCATCGATTTTGGCAGTTCGGTCTGAAGATCTATGCCAGTTGTGTGCCATTTAACCGTATTGGTAAGAAAGTTACACTTAAGGAGGTCGTCTGCTGTGATGGGTAAAAAATTTGTAAATTTTCTTTTGCATCAATCACTTCTTGAACATATCCAAAATATGTGTGTAAAAGGATTTTCATAAATTCGCATCCGTTAAGAAGTGTCTATTCGGCACAGAGTGGTGTGAGATATTAGAGCCAGGTAGTATAAGGATGGAAAGTTCTGGAAGCGTGCACTTCGTGTTTTGGAAATGAGTGATAGAAAAGGTAGTAAATTCGAAACTGTACACACGTCTGGAAGGAAAAAACGTAAGTATTGTGGCAATCGGTATACGGCCAAGAGGAGAATGGAATGGACTTCGACATTTGCTAAAAAACTGACAAAATCCAAAAAGTCAATGCGACAATTTCCTCGAGTTTTGTTTACTGCATTTTGGAATTCGCAAACGGTATTTTCCCGTATTTCTTCAGCTGTAATATGCGAGAAATGTAAAAGTGAAGTGAATTTTAAACAGTCTAATTTTCGAGGCTTCAGTTTTCGCATTTCTATGGCTTCCAAATGTGATTCGACGCTGTTGATTAATTCGTGGCCCATGGTGAAAAATGCAGCTGAAATAATGGAAATTGGTTATGAAGGAGTCAACTTTTTCTGTAATGTGATGGATATGTGTCGAGGAATCAGTAAATCCGCGTACTACACGTGCACAGAGAATATTCGTATAACAGTATCTAGCGTGTACGAAACTGTGCTCTCACAAACTGTTCCCCAGGGAAAAAGATCTTAAAAAGCCGGAAAGCCAGAAGATGCACATGGAAAAAGCGCGGTTCTTCATCTCTGTTTGGAGTCTCTACGTTAATTGGTAAATATTGGAGAAACGTTTTGGATGTATTCGTAATAAGCAGTTTCTGTGGTGCATGTAGTTTGTGGCAAAGCAAAAAGAAATATGATCAAATTATAAATATTATGAAGAATGGAATGCCTCCCGTCAGGACAATCGCATTGTACATCATGGTGGCAGCTCTGGAAAAATGGAGATCGACGCTATCGTAAAGATGTTCTCACGATTTGTTGATGCCGTGATGAACATGCCGTAAAACACCTTACATGCATAGATGCTGGTAATAATAAAACTTTCAACGGAATTTGGAAGGCCGAGCCATACGGACAAGAACATAAAGTTACAAAAAAGAATGTGTCGGGCAAAAGAACAAAAAGTATGGGAACGCGACTCCGAAAGGCAAAAAGCTCAATATAGGGATTGGTGGAAAAGGAGCTTGCAAAGTTGGTAATAAAGTTTTTGGCGAGTTGACAAAATTTTACGGATTAGCAATTCGTCGGCATCCTGATTCAACTGAAGAAATGAAACGAGAAATTTGGGCGACGTTCTATCGGAGGTGCTCAACAGATTATGATCCACGGCATGAAAATTGCACAGCAGGTAAAAACAGTTGGTGTAAATGGCGAAGGGCAGAACCTCGATGATTTTCATCATGATGAACAGCCTTTGGTAGAAGAATTCACTTCTTTCACGTTTACAAAGATTTCTCGAAAGAACATTTGTTGATTAGGTGCTTGAGCCATTCAATTCGCTTATTTGGACTCTCGCACTAAACACCTACATTCCTGCCCAAAGATTGTTGTAATTGCAACTTTTCTAGCTGTGATGATTTTCAACGAAGGATTCCAAGCGATTCTAAGGACAGTCGATACATTAGGATGTCTAATTCGGTTCAATGCCCAAGCTTATGCTCACCATCGGTATTCAACTCGAATTGGCCATTCCGAACCACACTCGAGTAGTTCCGTGAAACAAGCAAAAATCGCTAACAGAGAAGAACAAGTAGTTTTGTAGAACTTTTACGAAGCAAACAAAGGCGTCTTATATGGACCAAGCATGGGAAACTGATGGTATGTCGAGAGTTTTTGTGCCACTAATACTTGAACCATAAAACGCGTTTTTCTTGAAACCGCATTTTTCAAAATGACTGCCGTAATATCCCAAAAACTAATGCACCGACTGCGCTCAAATTTTTATGGTATACTCAGGATATCAATAGTTATACCCCGAACTAGAATGAGCAGGACAGGTGTGCCAGCCATGGACCAACTTCTTTTGACACAGTCGTCATTCCAGATGTTTGACTGTATATTTAGATGTAAAATTTTTTTAAACAATCCCCAGTAAGTTAATAGTATTATGTCTTTAGCGTTCATCAAAAAGAATTAATGAGAAATTGTGAAAAAACAGCCGTCACACAAGACGACCTCCTTAACTTCACCATGGGCACTAAATACGAGGGCTGTTTTTTTAAACTTCCGATAGGCTACAAGGGAGAGACGAGTGAATATAAAGAAATGGTTTTATTACCAAAAGTAATGTACAATAAAGGTTACTTCTCTACATAATCGCCTTGACTGTTGAGGCATTTGTCATATCTGTGAACAAGCTTTGCGGTACCCTCTTTATAAAATGTTGCCATCAACGATTTGCAGTGAGTTGTGACGGTTTCTGTGAGCTCCTGGTCAGCTTGGATGTTTTGCCCCAAAAGCCACTTCTTCAGTTCAGGAAAATATTGTAGTCACCTGGTGCTAGGTCGGGAGTATACGGTGGGTGTTTGATAATGTACCGCTTAAATTGCTTAGGGAGGCGTTGGGTTACACAAGCAGTGTGATGATGGATTAGAACAATTCCAGATGTCAGCATGCCTCTTCTTTTGCTTTGAATAGCTCTTTGTAAGTGTCGCAAAGTTCACAATATGAATCTGCAGTAATTGTTGTCCTCGGTTGCATAAACTCCAAAGCAACACACCTTTTTGGTCCCAAAAACCAGTTGCCATAACCTTACGGTTGTTGAAGATTCGTTTGAATTTTGTGGGTTTCTTCGGAGAATTTGTGTGCATCCATTGTTGTGATTGTCGTTTCGTTTCGGGCGTGTCATATTGAACCCATGTCTCATCACCTGTCACAATGGATTTCAAAAAATCTTCTCCGTCAGTGTTGTAACGGTCGAGAAACGACAAAGCTGCAGCTATTCGGTGAGTTTTGTGGTTGTCAGTCAACATCTTTGGGAATTATCTGTAGCGCAACTTTCAGTACGTATAGAGTGCCGGGAAGATATCCAGGAAGTACTGTGTGGCAAAATATCAAAAGAAAAAGGACTACAAGAAATATAAAACCTCATAGCTGAGACCATATCGAATAGAGACTCCAATCTTAGTTTTGAATTATTCGAAAAATATTAATGCGATGGGCGTTGTCTTCACATCATCCAATTCCTAACCATAAGTCCCTCTTTATCATCCGAATCTCCCCACTAACATCCATATATCTTCCATCGTAATTATCGCGCGTCCCGAATTGAATTTTATGTGTTTATTGCCGACACAAAGCTTCTACTTCAATCGCACTCACAGGATCTAATAATGGGCAATGAAACAACATTATTTCCTCAGCTGCTGTCTCCATCAATTCTCCCGCTGTCGTACACGACCATCCCCGGTGGCAATTAAACCGTATACGCCTTATGTATAATATGCTGCATTATAAACGAGTTCGGACGAGATGAAAGGGGGCTCTTCCCGTCAATAAAATAATATTTACGATCCGATTCGTACACGAGTGGGGTCGGTATCCGTGACTCACCGGTCCTCCGGCGGTTTACATCATCAAACAAAAACATATACCACCACCACCGCCGCCGCCGTTGCCACCAGCACCGGCGACCACCACCACCGGCACCGACGCTACCATCGCCTAATGGAATCCGCTGCATTAATCACCCCTGAGAGGAACTGCACCGGAACGTTTACAAAACGGAAATTATATCGCCCAAGGGGACAGGCGAAGTCCAGCGGAACAATATACGTGTATAACGCTGATAAAAGTATACAAGAGCAGACCGAATGTCCATTTTGCGGGAGCGAAAAGGATCAACGGCAGCTTTTAGCCAATCACATCAAGATGTTCATTACGTATTCTTGGCGGTCGTAACTAAAGTTCCTCAGCGGCGTATCGTCTGTTCCAGTTTAGAGGGTCAAAGCAATTTTCCCTAAAAGTGTTGATATCTATTTTTATAAAGTTCTCGATCGATTAATTCGCTTTTATTGACTATTTCTTCAAGAAATATCGGCTTCGTATCCAAAATTATTTTTCGGTGGAACCAATAACGTTACACCAGTTGGTCTTCGGAATCGGATTATACCTAATCGATAATGCTTGATGAGGTGAAATATGGATTATATCTGAGCATATTTACACTTTGATGTAACATCCTTCTACATACTTTGAGCATTTGCGTAAACTCCACACGTCCAAAACTCAATATTGTCTGACGTCAGCTAGAAATTCGCGGTATGTAAATCACCTGAAAATCCCTTTCAGTCAAAAGTCTTTGAAGGATCAAACGTTAAAGATGATCTCCATTAGAACCGATTACGCTATGTCAGTTTTGATTTCTAAAATTGATTCGAAAACGACATTATGACAAATATTGTTGCTGGTTACAAAATTAGGAACTAATTAAGCTACACCAATTTTCCTTCAAAATTGGATTCTACGTGTTCGTCAGTGCTTAAAGACGAAGTTTGAATGAAATCCGGGCATTTTCGCATGTCGCACATTTTTTTCTTTTAATATTTTGAAAAGGCATGAAGAATGAAGACTTAGAAAGTGTGTGTTGAGTTCCACGGTAAATGAAAGGCTTGGCCTTTAGATTACACCCAAGAAATTTCAGAAAAAGTGTTGGTTTGAAAGTTACGATTTCACTGGTAAACAATGCTTTCGTTTCTTTGCCGCTGAGTATAGTTTCTTATGTATTTTTTAATGCTGCTTTTGAATCCGTCATCAGAAGTCGTCCATCAAACACCAGTTTCCAGCAATTGCATTTTCCATTGTTGCGGGTTGGTCTCTGCTTTCCGATCATTACGGATGGTTCAGTACGAAAGATATGCCTGGCACCCTTGCGGAAATTTGAAAGTCACTGCCCTTGTACTCAGTATTCAACTAGGATTAACCAAATTTTGCTGTTCCTTGTAGTAAGACAGCAGATATAGACAAAACCATTATGTAAGAAAACAATGTCCACCAAAAAGACAGCTCGTTATGGGCACAAAAAAGGTTGTCAGTCAGCCGCTGGTAAATCTCCAGAAAGTCTACCTGCCATCTCCACACATTGAACTAGCATTGATCAAAAAATTTGTTAAAGAATGAATAGAAACGGCGAGGGTTTTAGATTTCTAAAAGAATATTTCCACTGGTCAGTGACGCAAAAATCAACGAAGGCATAATCGTTGGTCCTCACATTCGGTAATTGATCAACCATCTTGAGCTCTACGCCACCCTAAATGAGAAAGAAATACCAGCATGAGAGTCATTTAAGAAAGTAGTCCAGCGCTTTTTTGGAAATAATAGGGCAGACAACTATAAGAACTTTGCGGAGGGATTACTTCAGAACAATAAAGCTCTTGGTTGCTATGTTACATAAGATACATCCCTTCTTGATTTACATGTAGAGTTTTTCCTGAAAAACGTAGGAGATGTCAGCGCAAGCATGGTGAACTATTCACCAAGATACATGCATCATGGAATCGTGTTATTAAGGCAAATTGGACCCAAACATACTGGCATTAATATAACAATTTAAGTTATTTAAAGTTGCGAAAAATTTTAAACACGTGTTACTCAAAAACTGTGAGTGACACAAATTTGGAGAACAGATTTAGAATGAATGGAGAAAATACTATGAGAGTGGCTTTATTTGATCAAAGAAATACGCAAAAAGTTAAATTTTATTTACCAGAGTTTCCGGTCGAACTTGCCACCTTTCATCAATTTAGAATTCAGAACCGGACTTTACGCTCTCAATACCGCTTAGAGGTAAAGCTTCGATCAAATCTGAATGCTGTTACATTTGGGCAAAACATTTACCATTTTGAATTCTTTTTGGTGTACCCTGTCTTTCGCTGGAAAAATTACATTCAGCAAAATATATTTGGTCCTTCAAACATTACAGTTTTGAGTTGATAGTTTGGACGGATTCTATGCCTTGAATAACGCTTAGAGGAAATGTGATTTGGAGTTTGAATTAAAATCGATTTTTCTGAAACTTTCTCTCACAGAGGTTGTCTTCCTAATAAGAAACTTGAATTTTCCTGAAACCTCTGTATATTCATATTTTTCAACCAATGCAGACGATCAAGTTGCATTTAAAACACATATAGGATAAGTACGAACGCGGATATATACAAAAATATAAAGTAAAAAAGCAACAGAGTCGAAACGTGTGGAGGTGATTTTTTTATGTGTTACATGTTGTGATTATAACTGTGACCAATTGTTACATCCACAGGTTCCTTTTGTGTAGATTTGTGGTAAGACGTATCCCCATACGTACACATATTTCCTGCAGCTATTAGCACCTAATTGAAGTGTGAGGTTGTGTAAGCATTTATGCAGCTACTCGTACCTTATACGACGTCCTCTGCTATCCTATAGTTATTTACGGTGGCCGTTCAGCTAAATCTCACTCCCATTTTTTTAAATTTTAGATCCATTACGATTCATATGTTCAATACCTGAACGGAATTCATGCAACAAATCGAGCAAAACAACCAAGAATGTAGCAGAGTTGAAAACTGGAGGCAAAACAACCTATTGAGTTCAAATATATTGGATATGATATTCCTTGCCCCAAAGTGAGAAATTAGTCTCCAAATTAGATGTTTCGCCAAGACTGGGATACCACCAATTGATTCTTTCGACTAAATGCATTTCGATTAAATTCTATCAGATTTTACGCCATGCAATTGTCCAAATTTCAATATTGCTGAAAAAAATGGACTGTACACCATACTATCACACGCCAAAAACTTGAGAAAAGTTTCTGCTATCAATAGATTGTTTTATGGAGGTTGGAGTTAATGCTCGAACACTACTACGTTGATGTTTATTTGGGGCTAATGCCTAACGTAGCTACGTTCCCAATCAAGAATTTGTCACTATAACATCCTCGAAAATATTCTCATATTTTCGTATCCTCTCACGTTCAAATCTATTTAACGAAGTACACGCGGAATATGATACCTAGTCTGCGAAGAACGACGGAGTATGATGCGAGGAGACAAACGGGTAATTGCAAAGTTAGCCGGTTCGATGATAAACTAATTACCAGAGCGCGCTCCTAATATATAGAGCGTTCCATTAGAGCTGTTATCGGAGGTTTAATCAGTAATGCGGGTTGTCATGTACAACATTAGTGTCAGCGGTGATTTGCCGCACCGTCAACGTGACGTCCGCAGATGAGCTCGGTCGCTCGCCAGCTACGTAGAAACGAGGCGAAGAGAACGCGAGAGAGGGCGCGAACCTTCATTAAATTATTCAGTTCTGCCGACCCGTCAACACGTGTTCTTTACACATCAAGGCATGAACTGACGTCGACCGTGTTCGTAGTCCGTTATTTGTTAGCCGACTGGCTGTGATTATATTTTGGAAGAAAGAAATTAAACTTCGCTATTCGTTTTTATGGTTAATATGGAGTATAAAGGTAAATTAGACCTAACTGCTTATAGATGTTGAGGTGTGTACCGACAAGGGCGAAGGTATTGATCGCAGAAGCAAAAGTTAGAGAAACTAACTGCAGAAGGCACAAACAAAAAGCTAGTTCATCCAGTTCCCACTTCCACAATCACCTCCCCATCTCGATGATGCTAAGACAAGTCTGCTTCTATTCTGTGGTTGTGTGATCAACTTCTTTCCTATTTATCTTGACATCTCATTAAAGACCGATAAGTAATGAATATCGAAGCTGGAAATGCCATTAACATGAAATACCTATAAAATATGAGGTGTCCAATCCCATCCACTACTTTCAAGAAACAACATGATGCAGATTTTCAAAGAAAGTAGCGTTGCCACCCTGCTAATGGGAAACTTCTGCTATTCAAAATATTTATGTTTACATTACTTTATTATTCCCTGAGATCGGCGGGTGGTAAGGTTCCGCCTTAATAATGATACAGATAGTGATGGCTTCTTCATCCACGGGCAAGCCATTTGCAGCAATTAAAGAGAAGCTCTGCTTTGGGAAACTTTCAATTTGGAAGTTAGTTTAGTAAGAAGACCCCATGAGGACAGCACACAGATTGTTGAGAACTAATTGTGGTGTCGCATCTGAGATAGCAGATCAGCCCAAGAGTACTATATTAAAAAGGAGTACACCATTTCTCTCTCTCTGAGCACGCTTTCTATCTGCGACTTTCACTTATGTTCTCTAAGTATTGAAGCCCGGTGCCGTAATGGCATACACAGCACCGGCTCAAAGTGAAATTTCCACTCACGCAAGAGAGTAATGTACCCCCCTCTTAAAACCAAAAATCACCATGAAGGAGAATACATTAGAAAGAAATAACCATGAAATCAGAACATTTTATTATAACCTACACACATTATTCCCACGAAACAACAAACAATAAACAAAAAAGGCGACGGCAACTTCTAGACATTTCTGGCAACGACGCAAGCGCAGTGGAAATTCCCAAACAAAATCAAAATGGTGACTACTCGCACGACGACATGGTAATTAATTTTGAGTACCGTAACAGCACTTAATACTACGTAATAATCGTTGTAATGGGAAAATTATTTTTCATGATTAAACTTTTGGTACCCCCTTAGACGCAGCCCCTTGGACAATCGCCCGTATCTTAAGCCGCCCTTGGGCATACTGACTACGAGGTATTTTCATCGGCTTTGCTGCAGAACCTCAAGTTCATTACTGAACCGGATTTTATGCAGATGATAACCATCATATGTTCGATGAAACACCACTTATGGCTTGGTTAGTTTGGAAGGTTTCTGGTTCCGTTACAACTCAACGTGGCTTTTATGAGGCTCTTGTCTGCAGTTGCTAATCAGAGTAGAATTGGTCTCAAGATCAACTCCATATCTTCGCTTTTACAGTCGCATACTTCACCGCACCTAGATGACTTTAATATAGGAATGAGAAAATTGTGAGGAAAATCTGCTCAAAGATAGATAGGTAACAGACATCACAAAAGACAGATATTTAAGAACGATCAGAACCTCTACGCTGACGAACAGAAGTGAAATGAACAAGTCGTCTCTCCCTTTCCATCTTTTACCCTGTTATATTGTTAAGTGTCGAGGGGGTGGACACACCGACTAGTAATAATAATTATTGCCCGCCCATCCACCTACTGCTTGATTTTGAATCCTGCCAGGATAATTTTTAATACGAGGGTAGTTTCATGGAAGAGTGAGTTTTCAAAGGTTGACAGGTTTGCCAACATTCAGATTTAATCACGTCACAGTTGAATTTCTGACTAAGATGCACATTTTCGTAATTCCCCCTACTTTCCATTTTTATCTCCAAGAAAGTCAATTTGGGTCATGGAAGATATTGAGAAAAGCCGGAAGGAACAAGTCGAAAATGATTCCGACTTAAGGAAAATGGAACAAACGTCCTTGACACTGCACTTTGTTGTGGGGGACTTCTTTATTTCATATGATACACTTTACTGAAATTTATACTTTATTCCCTTCCGTCTGTGCATCCGTTAAACCCCGTCCTCGACACCAACCTTCTCTCTATTCCCGCAGAGGCAGTGACCTCTGCCTTTCATATATAACACCTTCCTCTTTTTTAATAAACGTATCCTCGCAAGAAACATATTTTTGTATACAATACGTATACGTAATTTAGAACTATGTCTATGAATTTTCATCTAACAAAAGATGTCTACAATTTTCAATATCGCAACTACATTTTACGTGGGCACATACATACTTTAATCCTCATCCCCTTCTCAGCTTTCCTCATACCCAAACCTGAGTGGTGATTTCCTAAATCTACTAGAGTCGCGTATTTTCTCGGTGTTGTGTATCTTAGCGCACTTAGCGCACTTAGCGCACTAGCAATATAGTTTTTCTTAGGTCTTATCTGATTTGCATGCGCGCTAGGAACACTACCTCTTATCTCCGCAACACACAAATACTTGCTGATTTGCTTTATAAGCACGCCTGGTAACCATCTAACACATTCCTTTGCGTTATTACTATAATAATTTTCTCTCCTTTTTTAAAGAAAAATTGATCCGACTTATAGCTATGCGTAACATTATTCCTTAAATTAAAACGGACCGTTTTCTTATCAGTGACTACATGACTGTTCGTGTTAACTTTAGGATTTTTGTGTTTAAAATAGTTCTTTGAGTGTACGAAAGAAGCAGCTTGTTTGAAGCCTTCGTTGTGGACGTCGACGGAGTGTTGCTTGCAAAACAACTTCCTTAACATTGTTGCCAAAAGTACTCTCCCCTGCCAGAATTTACGAAAAATTTCTTTAAAATGGCCTTTATTGTTGGCACTCCCTTTCTGGCAGACCATCTGACTCAGGAGGATATGGTGGACCTTTTAACACCATGATCCCTTTGTCTTTCATATATAACATGCCTTTGGCTAAGGAAGCTATTTTGAAGGAGATGCCCTCAATTCGTAATTTAAAAATAAGAACAAGATGTGAGTCCTTATGTACTTTATTTCTAAAGTTGAATGTGTGGAACATATGGGTAGAATTTTTCTGAAACAAATTCGATGATTTTGACAAATTCGTTGGTAAAAAAGGAGACGAAATAGAGGAGCATCCATCATATCCAGCGTATAGAAATAATTTATCGCGCGTAGCCGAATCTTGAAGCCATAGAAGGAGATGGATTACGACCGATGTTGACGTAAAAACTCCGCGCGCGCTCCGCACCCCGGATTTATATCCTTTTAACATGTGAGCACGGTAACAAATAACCGACATAAATAAAAGTTTTGACGTGATATAATTGTTTGCAGATGTGGGATAATAACCGAGGCGACGCGGCGCGAAAATAACGACCGTCAAAAGAGATTTATTCATCCCCGATCGATAAAATTCCCAAATTAATAACTCTAAGTAATCGCATCGCGTATCGAAACGGGGCTGACGGATGGAAAGGGGGATCGCACCCTCATTCGCAACGACATATACACGCGGAATATACGCCCGCCGTCAGATATCGTTATGAAAGCGCTGTCACTATATTTTACCAGTAGAAGCTTTATGATTGCAATAAATATCTTGATAAACGATCTTTTAAATTATAACTGTGATAGATATTTGCCCACTCAACTCCAGGGAGGAGTCGGCTGTAATTTATGGCACCATTTATCAATGTTCCACACCCTCTGTTAACTGCGAGCCAATTCGAGATGTACGCCGCGATACTCTCTCGGATCGTGTAGTTGTATATAGGTATAGTATATACAGACGACCGGGCTGTTCGCCACATCGGGATGTTGTTTCAGCTCGACTTGACCCCATTCGTTACCGTAATGTCTTCTTTCAACTTTCGCCGCCGACTCTACTCCGGTGGACGTATGATTAATGCGATGTGGGGCCTTTCCTCGCTGCCCCCTTCGGCTTCGGCTCGCCAACTCGACCAGATACCATCGACAGAAAACCATTAAACAAATCATTTTATTGACTCTGACACGATCGGCGCCGTAAAACCATAACTCATTTGCGTTTACCAATGATTACCAATGGAACACGACGTTGTAAGGTTAGAATTACTTGTTCAAAGATAAAGCATACCTTTGGAACTCAGATTTATACCTAATACTAGAAGGTAAAAAGACAAAGAGGTACTAACAAAGATGACTGGAATTTGACAAGCTTAAGTTAACATTGAGACAACAATGGAATGGCCAAACCACGAGCCTTTATCAAGAATTGATCAAAACTACGTACTATCTTACTTATGTTCACGGATCCGGCTGATGTTAATATCGGAGACAAGGGTATCATGTCATATTCTGCTCCCCAGCCATTTAAATACATTCAGTGGACTCTGTAAATTATTCCTATTTTCTTCTGTATTTAATAAATATTAATATTATTATTATTTACCAATTTTTTGTTGTGTTAACAATAGTTTTAGAAGCAGCAAAAAAGTATGAGAGACCAAGCAGACAAAATAAATACAAGAAACAAACAGCCTGGTGGACGACAGGAATAAAGAAGCAAATAAAAATAAAGAAGGAGAAGTGGAAGAAACAATTAGACAAGCGAACGGAAGAATATAAGGAAGGAAGAAAGAACAAAGAAAATGGTAGTAATAGAAAAACAAAAGCTTAGGAAGAGTTTGGGAGTAAAGTGGAAGAAAATGTAAGACAATCAGAAGATATTCTATAGAACATTAAAGAACTTGAGAAGAGGCCAGGAAGATGAGTATATTCGAATAAGAGATAAAACAGGGCAATTATTAGCGACAGGGAACGAAACAATGGAAAGATGGAAAAAATAGTTTGAAGAACTACTAAATCAAGACTTCTAACCAGACACAATAGAAAGCAACAGAACGGATAATGACAAGGAAAACGAAAGACATAACAGACCAGTAGGTAGACGAGGCGCTCAAAGGGCTAAAAAATGGAAAAGCATCGGGAATAGATAAAATAACAGCAAAAATGCTTAAGAACATGCGAGGAGAAGGGAGGCTAACGCTGAGGAAACTACTAAACAGAGTATGGAAGGAAGAAAAAATACCAGAGGAATGCGAAGTGGGACATATAGTCCCAATTTATAAAGCTCGGAATAGAACAGAATGCAGCAACTACACAGGGATCACGTTACCTAGGACTATAATCAAAATATACGAGAAGATCGTCGAGAAAAGGATAAGACGAATAATAGAGGGGAAGCTTTCGAAATCACAGAGTGAATTTAGACCAGGGAAAAGTGTACAAGGTCACATATTCACACTCAAGAAAATAATAAGCAGAACTCTGAAACTGAGGAAAACAATGTACCTAGCATACTTGGAAAGTATGGGGAAAGTATGGAAAGGGCCGAGGGAAATGGGAATAAATGGAAAACTAATAAGAATATGTCAAAGTATTTATAAAGAAACAAGGAATGTACTGATAGCTAAAAACAAAATATCCAAAGAACTAAACAAGACGACTAGGGCGAGGGGCGATCAGTCATCAACTACGCTAGATAATTTACCATTGGATTTTCCGAGTTTTTCACGCCCCCTACAAGCCTCTGGTCAGATCTTTCACATACTCATGAGGAATGGAATGTTCAAGTTTTGATGGAGTTGTTCATTTCGGACAAGCCAACATAGTCCTGTTATTATCCTTAGGATTTTATTTTGGCCAAGGCTCAATCAGTTAGCGTTTCTCTTAGTAGCGGGTAATCATGACAATATGCCATAGGCAAAAAGTAGGGACGGAAATACACCTTGTAGAACAACAACTTTGTCTTCATTTCTAAATTGGAACTCTTGCAGATTAGTGGGAGGATGATCTACGTAGCCAGCCTGAACTTATTTACGACGTGGACAATATGGGGCGGAAGAGTTAATCCCAGGTATTTAGTCGATTCGTTCCACGGAAGGCGGGGGCATCCTCGACGAAGACGTTGTCCAGAGGATGGATGCGCTTTCTTGCAAATCGGACGCAATCGCATTTTATCTCTAATTTACATTTGTCCATTAAAATATGTGTCCCATCAACCACCTACTGTCTTTTCGGCAATGTTAATTTCAAGGTGTCATAGACGCAAATCTGTCCTATCTCCAGAGTTCTGAGTAGATCGGAAATGAAAATCAGGAACAGCTCCGGACCAAAGTGGGTGCCCTACCAGACGCCCTCCCAAATCTATTTTGTGATGTATAGATGATCCCCAATCTTGACGGAAAAGAACCTTACCTAAAGATATGATTTTACCAACCTTGATTGCCAAACTGATTCTCGACCGGACCACATTGTAACCTAATCCATCCAAGCTGAATAGAGTGTTGGCCAGGTCTAAAAGTACCACTTCAACTGATCTCAGCAATACAAGCAAGTTGGAAGTCGGCTGAGAGGCTCGCCCGAAACCCAATTCGTCGTTCTGTAGAATCTGAAGTCTGAACAGTTTATCCCGGAGACGACCCAAAATGACAACTTCTACGATATTAGATAGCCCTGTTTGTAGGATAATAGGGCGTTAGTTCTGGAGGAATTGTGTGTCTTCTTCTGGTTTGGGAATCATGACAAGGTCTGCGGATTTCCCGGCCCAAGGCGAGCACGGTGTTTCGCAGCAAGGATCTGTGTAATCATTGTCCTGAGTAACCTCGTAAGAGACCTTGTCCCGGTTCGCAGCCTTCTAAGTTCCCCAAGCTTTGATTAATGTGGTGATTTTGCTCTCATCAGTCGGCGAAAGCGACTCGGCGGGGATACGATGATGTTGAGCCATAGTGTTCTCCACCTCTGCCTCTAGCTCTTCGTCCGATTCTACTACTTGTTGACTCTCGTAGATTCTATGAAGGCAGTCTGCAACAGCGTCCATCTTACTAAGGAAGTATTACTCTACGACGACAGTATCCTGAAGAGGGACGTCTGGAGCTGCAGAGGCATTGATGCTTCAGATGCTTGGCGAGCTTCCATAAACAACATTCGCTGGCCGCAAGAGAGGGCGCCTTCTAAGACCAATGCTGTCTTCCAAAATCGTGGAGCTTTTCCTTGAATAGCGTAGGTATTGAATCTGCTGCAACTACATCGTGTGGGAATAAGGTCCTCTGAGCTACGCTTCTCGTTCTTCACCTCTCTCGAACGAGATCTAGGAGGTGGGGATACAGCCAAGGGTGTAAGGACTGCTTGCCATTGTAGGTAGAACTAGTGATGCAATCTTATTTCCAAGTTTTATTTAATTTATGATGATTTCCTGACATGCATCGACGTAAATTTAGTTTTGATCTAAATTTCATTGCCTTGAACATTGAACCGCAACTGCCATTTTCAAATCCTCACTGGCAATAATGCGAACGTTTCAACGACGAGTAACCAGTATAATAAAATTATGGAATAGAGAAACATGCTAATTAAATGCTAAACAACTCAATCGATATTCGTATGTGTACCTTCCATATAACATTCTAATTGATTGTATGATTTTGCAAAATTTCATATACACATCATATCGTCCGCAATGTGTGTGCTTCCTCATACCGGCTCCATT
This sequence comes from Chrysina gloriosa, assembly GCA_038088585.1. Taxonomy (NCBI): domain Eukaryota; kingdom Metazoa; phylum Arthropoda; class Insecta; order Coleoptera; family Scarabaeidae; genus Chrysina; species Chrysina gloriosa. The sequence goes on along the minus strand of CM076093.1, from coordinate 17,296,877 downwards.
ATGAAGCATCGGTGATATGTCGTCAATATTGACACGCACATACACGACGATGTTCAGATAAGTAATATGTTTGCTTATGATAATGGCTCCGGTCCGTATTTGCACGGGCGAAGATCATTATTCATTATCTGTGACAGGCCAAAAGCATTTTTGCGCATCTACGCCTCGCCAAAACGCGAATATACATACGAACGATGCGAACGCCTACCCGGATTCGAAGATACACAAACACGAGATTTTTATTTAGATGTTGTTTGATCTTCTGATTCGCGTCGTACAACTATTACATCAATGTCAGGCACGCTGAAAGGTTTCGAATATATTAAAAACGTTAAAAATAAATAGTTACTGCGTCATATTGATAGACAGGGTTGACAGGTTTATCTAGGTGTGAAATGAGGAAGTAGATCGTGGTAGTTATCAACGATGAAAGGAAATATTTGCTCTGGAAGGAGTTATTAAAAATGCACAAAGATTGTTATTTATGGTGTGTATGGTGGTATGGTGTGTATGAATTATCCATACATATATAGATTTAAACGGTTTGGAATTGCGATTCTGGGAAATATTTATTTATTTATTGGAATTACTTTAGATAAAAATAAACTCTTTTAGGCCAGTCGTTTACTTTTTCCTCGCTTTGGCGACAGCACTGACTCCTATTGATATCACCACCTAATCCATGTGGGGGACAAAAGTGGAAATATGACAACATTTCAATGACAGTAACTGAAGCATGTTCAGTAGTAACTGATCAGGAAAGCATTGTCAAGATTTGGTCCATTGACCATGTAGACCTAAAATAAGTATTTTACAAAAGTTCACGCCCATATCTGCCTATCATATTTGCTAGTCAAAGCCTCAACGGAAACATAACTGGCTATCAAATATGATAGCTGTGGCAGTCAAGGTGTTAAAGCTAAAAATAAGAATAAATTCAGCAAATACTCCCAGCTGAATTTCGTTTTTAAGATTTGAAGGAGTATTTAAGACAGAAAATTCAGAAAAAGAAACAGGTATTAGCGAAAATCACATTTTCCTTCAAATATTTATAACCGCCTTCATATACGAGGCTGAATCAATAAGTACCCGTGTTTAAAGACAGCTGACGTTGTTGAGGGACGTTGGCATTACTCTGGTATACTACCATCTATCAAACGACGCCATACAAAAGGTTTACACTTATTCATAGGTTAGTTTTGATATACCAGCCATTTGTAGTAAACATGATTTGATGTTTGTCGATACAATAGAAAAATGAACAATATCGATCCGTAATTTTCCTTCTTTTTGGATGGGAAAACGTGCAAAGAAATAAAAGCGAAGTTGTCTATAGGGACTCTTCACCATCTATAACAAGAGTAAGATATTGGTTTAAGGAATTTTAACGTGTCCGTACATTTGTCTTTAATGGGGAGCGCCCAGGTAGCCCCGCAGACGTGATTACTGAAGAAATTGTTTTAAAGCTCAATGACATGACATGATTTTTGGAGATCCCCGAACGATAGTGCGCGAAGTGTCTTACGGAACGGTAATAAACATTTTATATTTAGAGTTAAGAATGAGAAAATCGTTGACCCGATAGGTGCCGCGATTGCTCACTTGAGATAACAGCCGAATATGACTATTAACTTCAAATTAGTGCTTGGACCTCTTAAAGCAAAATTCGCAAGAGGTTTTATGTCGAGTCGCCAGAGACAAAACGACAATCAAGACAATGGCTTCTTTTCCAGGCGAATCTGCTTCAAAGAAGGCCAAAACGGTCCCGTCATTTAGAAAGGACATGACTACGATTTTTGGGTTGCGAAGAGAGTAATTTTCATAGACTTTCTGGGAAATGGAGACGCTATCACTGAACAGTAACACATTGAATTTTTGGGCCGATTCAATGAGAAATTGAAACAGACACACTTGGTAAAGAAAAAGTGCTGTTTCATCTCGACAACGCACCAGCTCACTCATCCGGAATAGTCACGGGCAAATTGCATAAATTGAGGTACAAATTGCTGGCGCTTCCACCGAACTCGCCCGATCTCTACCCCTGCAACTTCTTTTGTTCCCAAGCATTAGAACGTAGCTTGGAGGGAAATAATTAGGCTCAAACGAGGAGGTCATCTTCGAGACAGCAGCCTATTTTGTAGAGTTTGACAAATCATATTTTGTATAGGATTTAAAAGATGATAGTGACGTTGGACACGTATGTGGTCCTAAAAGGGAGTTATGCTGAAAAATAAAAAAATTGAAAGCCTTTTCATTCCTAACATGGGTATACTTATTGATCCAACTTCGTAGCACACATGTACAGCATCTGAAAAGAGCTTTTTGCTTCAGGAAATGGAATCACTTTTCCAACAGTGTCTTTCTTCAGATTTTGAGGCACAATCTCTGAAGTACCCGCGATTAGTTGCGTGTTTCGGAACCGTAAAGAATATTTGATGAAGCTCCTTGGCCATGAAATGGAATTATTCCCCAAATAGTATGGAGTGGTTCCATCATATATTTGCAGGTTGTACGAAATAAGCTCTGAAGTATTTACAACTTGCGTCTTCTACAACGTAATATTCACAGCGAGGTTGCTTCTTCAATAATAATGATTCTAAGCATATGCATACATACCTTACGTTTCTGAGAGTGTACTACTCGCAAAGAACATCTGGCCAGATTGCTTGTTTTAGGAATTAGGAATTAGGACTCTGCCATCCTCAACACTCAGATTTTAAGAAATCTATAATATCTGCATCATTCATTCTTCAAAACGCTATATCTATAACGGACATCTGGCGAAATTATTCGTTCAAGTAATGGAACTACTCTATCGATGGTGTGCACTGAGTCCGTTGCTTCGTTTACAATTTTAGGAAACAAACTCTGAAGTGTCTCCATATGTTCCAGAATGTATACAATACTCACATGATCCATCTGCCGAAGTTTCTTCTTTAAGAAGCGGAATCATTCCACCAATGGTGTGTAATGATTGAATTGTATCTCTTTAAGTTTCAGGAAAGAAATTGTTTCTTGCACTTTCCAAAACGTAGTATCCACAAAGGATATCTGGCGTGGTATCTTCTTTAAGAAATAGATACTCCATCAATGATGCCGAGAGATTTCATTCTTCCTCTTTAAAATTTAGTATATATATATATATTTCGTGATCTTTTATACTTATCTTATATGATAGAGATCTACCACTAATAGGTCAATAAAACAATGAAAATATAACTATCGCTCAAACCAGCCTTGTTTTATTGACCTATTAGTGGTAGATCTCTATCATATAAGATTTAAAATTTAGGAAATGCGCCCTAGAAAAAACATTGGGTAACAATTCTTCTTGGAGAAGAATGAGTGGTTCCAATAAATATCTACAAATTTCAACTGTTGACCAATGGCTTCTGCAAGATTCTTTGATGAAGAATCTTGTATGAAGCCAGTGAATTACGATAAGGATTCAAACTACCATGTATTCTTCTTCACCAGAGTGTTTCTTGTAGGTTAAATTTAATTTCCATCGTAAAGCTCCAATAATTCACGTCAAAATCTACTTGAACTAACAAGCGTCTGATTTGAATTAATTAATACGATCTCTCACCTAATATCATTCAGCTAATTCGTCCGGTGCGGCCTTTGTCGGTTCCACGCCTTTTTATCGCGATCTAATGCTGCTCGAAGGCGGAAGATCACGCTTTGCTGATCCCGACCGACAAAACGGAGAAAGCATTGCCCGTAATTATCACGCGCGCTGCCTGGTAAAAGTTGGAAGAGTGTCAAGGAAAGGAAATATAACGATGATGAATAGTGGCGCATCAATCATATTCCGCTTGGTCGATGGCACCCAGTTAACTTAGGAGTTCAATTTCGGCACGGCAGATGGTTCGGCGCTTTACTTCATGGCTGAGAAAATGAATGCCGACTGATTTGCGCATATATTTCAATCTAGACGGAGCTTGTCACTTCATTTACGATTCGTAATATTTGCGCTGTCTTCGGGAAATTGATGTGTGTGTGTGGATAGGTTTAAGAGAAATGACGAGGAAATATGAAAAGCTGTTGATGTTAGACGAGGAAGTTGTGGTTTTGAATTTTAATAATGTTGGTTATATTAAGCGATTCATATTAACATCAGTTAATTATGGAATAAAATTAAATCACCAATAGTTTCATCCATCGTATTTTACTCTCTTCATTGTTCACCTTTCAGACCTACTCATTTTTCAAGTCGTCTGGAAACTTTGAGGTCACTCAAGCTAAAAGTCCAAAGACCCCAACGTTGCTGGGACAATGAAGATTGCTATAGTTACGACCATTATTATAAAACTTGTTGTGGACCTTTCCCTCAATCTTCTGTTTTAAATTCATGAGAAAGTTGGATTTTAATCGGATACATAAAAATCGTTAAATTTTAACCTTTTTCCAAAAATAATCTTAAAACTTATCCAAAGATAACGTCCTTGAGATGATCTAGACTAGATTTCCAAACTTATTGAAAGGTATTGTTCTTATGGGTACTGCTTGCGCTATGGTCTAGTCTAATTTTAGCAAATGCATATCCCAAGCGCGTAGACGTTTGGCAAACTAAAATTTCTTGACCAGTAGTACAGATTTAAGTCTTCATCAACGCAAGCCACATGGAATTTAGGTACCTCCACTGCCTAACATTCAACAAAATATCAGAAATTCGGCGAACTCTGTCTCGTGCGCCCAAAGATAATTCTCTTTCTCATCTAATGGAAAACCTAATTCCTTAACCGTTATAACATTCTTTAGAGCTAATTTTGAACTGAGGTCATTTGTCCTTATGAAGTACTTCATCCAACTTCTCCAAACGTAAAAAGACGATCTTCAACTAATCTACCTGGGTGATTTCCAACTTAAATCTGAAATCTCTCCTCCTTATGAAGGACGCCATCGAAAGTTTTAAGACTGGAGAGGAGTAGAAATTTTCTAGTCTAGTGGGTCAACTAGTTTGACATCGCTTGTGGTTAATGTTCAACTTAAATATGAAATCTCGCGTTCTATAGAAGCACATTATCAAAATCTTGAAAAGAAGCAACAACCCTTAAGTGAACTAGATAGTTTACCATCATTTGATGTTCAACTTAAGTATTCCAAAGTAGAGGAAAGCGACAAGCCTCTACCGAGGCAACTACGAGTTTCCTTTACTTCAACAAGGAAATTTCTTTTGAATTTGTCTCAAATGTCATCTTTATAATATCATCAGATTGGCTTTCCAGACTACGTCTTGAGAAAGATTGCATAATCCTATCGATTACAGCCAACGGCGGTTGGTAATGACGCATTGTACAGCAACTTGCAGGTATAGCATTAGTTCGCATATGCTCGTATAGCGTCAGTAATTATATTTCGCTAGATGGAGTCGACATTCGTGTATATACGACCTGTCCTATCCTGCCAACTGCTCAGCCAATGCATCGTCAGTAGACCTTGTTAGAAAGGTGGTACTGGACAAGGGCATAGGTCGGTGAACGCAGCGTACTGGAGTCAGTTGACGCTGCGTTCATTGACATACGCCCTTTCCCGGTATCACCTTTTGACAAACTCTATCCATCACCATCAGCCGTCTATAATAGCATAGTCTCCAATTAAATCTTTCTGGAAACTACGTGCTTATAAAAGCTGATTTTTATCCAAGACTTGATTGAACATATGGCATGCTTACACCACCCGAGGGGGTGCGCATAAAAACAGGTTGATTGCTGGTATTCTACCGAATTGAATCCTATGATACATGTTTCGACTTTTGCTAAAAAGAATTATGCACACTTGTTGGAGAATATTGGTACATTGAGAGCCCTACTTGGTGTTGCAGTCTACTGGTGAATAAGAGTCTACCCAAAGTGGTAATTTTTAAATATGATATAAGCTCATCTGAGAGTAACACCCTTACAAACCTGGTGGCGTTATTTTCTACAGCATGGGGGATGAGTCATGGATGAAAGAAGTTGATCGTTTGAATTTTATTGGATAAAAATCTAATGATCTTCATCGTCAATTTCTCTGTTATTGGGGTTTTCAGGAAAATCAATCAATATTGAATAAGTCGACTGGTAATCGTCAAATACTAAATAAATTTTTCTAGAAGCTACAATCTTTACAAAATCATTTCCTCGACATGCAGAGCTTGGGTAATGGATGAAACAATCGGATCGTTTGGAGTTCATTAGATGGATGTTGAAGTGGTATCGCCAACTTTCCTTCTTAATCGAATCTTCTGACAAATATGGAAGTGTTGATAATCTCAGTTGGTATTGAAGATATTCAAATGGTCAAGTGTTGGGTTGTGGATAGAACACATTGGCGGCTAGAAATTTATTTGGTATTGAAATTTTGATCTTCTCTTGCCATCAAACTTTTGTAATTTGCAATTTTTCCACGGCGGGTAGCCGAAGAGCGCGACTGCAGTTACTGTAGGAGGCTGTGGCAACGCAAGTTGTCCACTTCTGTAGAAAAATGACTGTAAAAATGCGTAATACGTGCATTGTGAGAAAATTCATATCGAATCCCTCTCACATGTACAAACATCAATGGTAAATAACTAAATCTGCCTGTCCGGTCAAAATGCAATTAACTGAACAGCAGACTAAATCAGGATCATTCTGAAAAATTCGCTGAAGAATGTGTTTATTTGCAGAAGAAACGGATGTCCTTTATTGTTTAATACCTTAAAGGTAGGCTACCGCATTCTGGAGCAGATGGAACTATTCAATGTATACACCTGTGTCTCTGTGTATATGTCCAGAAAATAGTTTTCTGAGAAGGAGCAATTGTTTCTCGTCTTCCGCAGTTTTAGACTGTTTTAGACTGTTTTAGTTTAGTTTATGAATTACCATAATGCTAGCAAGATCGTTAAGTTGAAATTGGCGGCGTTGAAATCCACAAAAGCTTTCGCACCAACTTAATATTTATAACCCTCTCCTCTAAAATTTAAAGCACTTAACAGCGGCTCTTCTCGGAAACACTCGCTCAATATCGCCGAACATATGCTACCAATAAATTTTCTTCTCTTCGTCGTCGTCGTCGTCGTCGAAGTGGCAATCTAAGTAAAGTTCACCGTAGGCATAACCATCAGTCTTTCCTCTTAATTAGTAAATTGTTTGTATTCCACGAAGACGCGTCGCCTCGGCGTATAAATAATATAGCAATCAGGAGAAATAGTAGATAGGCAGTTGAAATATGCCTCGTTATCTGTCGGCGGTGTTTAGCACTGGAACATGTTGATTCCGGTCGTTCGTCAACCCGGAGCGGATAAAGAAGAGCCGCTAGACGTCTCTTCGAACGACGGTTATTAATAAAGCCGAAGATCGGCCCCGACTCTATAATGGCTCGCTATTAACTTGTCATTGCTCGGGCTCAGAACTGGGGGATAAATTAAGAAAGAGGAGATTTAAATTTGCGGGGAATGCTGTAGAATGTCGCGGAAACGCGGTCCGATAAGTGACAGTTATTTATGACGGTCATATGCGACGATATTCCGAACGCAACGAGATCGGCTCAACATATTTGTATGATTGGACGAGGTGAAGACAGATGTTAAAAGAATGCAATTTATTGCCGGTAAAGTGAGAATGTGAAGGTAAAAGTCTCTTGAAATCGAAACTGTTTGCACAAGGTGTTGAAATAAAATGGCTACATTCGGATAACTGCGTAAATGTCGAACTGTTGCCAATGAGAACGCCAAGGAAATGAAGTAGAAAGTCCGAGAGTGTTCGAGATGTCGGTAACATTAAAGTGATTGGAATGGACTAGAGAGCGCGCAAGTATTCGACTTGCGTCTAGATGGCGGGGAAGACGGTTTCTAAGACGTCGACACGAGCTCTGTCGGACTATATTAGATCTCTAGCGGGAATTTTAAACAGTCAAGATATTCCCAGCCAACGGTAGTGTGGTTTATTGCAAGTTTAAAGTGTAGTAATTAGTATTCGAGTACTGTAGTTTGTTCAATAAACTAGTGTTTTTAACTGTAGCCCGGAAATTGTTAGAATAAACATGACATTCCTCATATTCCTGCTTCAGCTGGGCTGGAGTCTTGATTTTGGTAATTCTCTGGCTATCCACTTGTTGAATACGACCTGACACTTGTAATTTTTGGTACGTCTTTAAATTCTTCATATCACATACTTGTCTTTCCATTTTCTCTTCAAAATTTCTCTAAAATGTTGTGTTCTTCTAAGTCTCCCTCTTCTTATTCATTCGACATAATTCATTCTCTTATACACCTAAACATTTTTATTCGTTCAATCTCCATTTCGTTCTTATGGTTAAGAAAACAAGGGAAATAATATTTTGGACCATAGAAAATCAAATATAAAACGTGCTGGCATTATGCTGCCTCTCTAATTACGGCATTTGAAACAGTTGCTTACCGGTCTTGCGTTCTAGTTCACTTAATGATATTATTTAAGGTTTTCATCTGTCATTAATGATATTCTATTTGACTCTTTGCCTTGTTCTTAGTCAGGGTCCTTGTTTCTTCCTTTAATTTCAATTTGGATTATTCTTCGGATATAAACCCGTGGGAGACAATGGCATTGGTTGAGGTGATAAATACCACGTCACATTTTTGAAACATTAGCAGACCACAACTCTTCAAAAGTTTCTTTATCTTAGTACTCTTGAGGCTCTGCATAGATTTAAGACTTGGCATCTGGGGAATAATACAATCAAGAACTACCTAATTTCGACTCCTACTCCCTACCCTCAAAGCAAGTCAATGAGTGTCAATGGAAAAAAGAAGAACGAGGTGCCCTTCCCCGATTTGTTTCGGTTCTGCACCGCCGGTCAGTGCCTCAGACAAAATTTCAATTAGAACCTTAAATGAGTCTTAGGTAATATTAATTTTTACTAATCAATTTATCAGGCATGTTCCGAATGTTTTAGGAATTTGACTCTAGTTGAATGAATTAAATTTTATCAGTCACGCTATTGGTCAGAGATAAGTCTCGATACGTTTAAACAACCACCTGTGCAATATTGTTTGGTACAGCTCTCGCAATATAAGTTGGCGAAGGGTGGGAGTGAGCTCGCGCAGATAGAGGAGGGATAGATAGCCTATCATTCCCTGCAACCTAATGGTAATTCCTATGCACTATTTGAATCAGACAGGTGGGAAGTACGTGTCCTAAATACGTTTACGGCGCATCCCCACCGCTCGCCATCTTATATTGCGAGAGCTGTATACTTCAACTATTTAACTGATACAATTGCAGTCATGGAAGACGCAACTAAATCCTAAAGAGCTATCATTTTCTTTATTCAGAGACTGAGAAACTTTCGAAAATCTGAGAAAGTCTGCAGAATTTAAGACTATAATCTATAGATGGCCCAATTGTTTTGAAGTTGGCAGAACGTTATTGGAAGACGATCCGTGGCAGTGGTCGATGAAAAATGATAACACTATTCGTGAAATTAATGCTAGGTACGCAACAAGTTTATGATATCTTACAGGAATGTTTGGGCATGACAAGGTTTCAGCCCTCTAGGTGTCAAGACCGTTGGAACCGAAACAGAAACTCAAAAGGTTCGACACATGATGCCCACTGCAAGAGCTTTTAGCATGTTACGGCGATTAATTCTGGCAACGGATAATAACTACTGATCAAACACACTTTACTTCAATCCAGGGACCAAAAATCAATCGAAAGAATGGCGCAAACCAAAGAAGGATCCTCACGTGTAGCACGTGCGTTCCGTCGGTTGGAAAGGCAATGTTTACTGTACTATGGATTTGCGAGGGGATTATCTACCAAAGGGTACTACAATTAAAGCGGAATATTATTTTAATCCTTTGTATTACTTTGTGCGACAAATGCTTTCGAAGAAACGGCCTGTGAAATTGCATAACCGTGCTTTAACAAGACAAAGACCACTTAGCACACGAAAGATGTTTTAACCGAGTTACGCCGGAAATTGCTTCCATATCTAACCTATTTGCTAGATATGGCTCAGTTCCCAAATTTGACGGAACCACTATGGTGGGTTCGATTTGAGAGCTTAAATGAGGTAAAATTTACTATACTGAGTGGATTCCAAAAAGTTCTTTGAGAATGGTTTAAAGCAATTAGTTTCACGTTGGGGATAAGTGTATTTAATTAAAGGAGATTATATTGAAATCTATAGCAATTACGGTTTCCACACATGTTTCTTATTTATCTATTGGCAAATCCGACACTACTCGGTTCTGGTACAAATTCATATCTACGGCTACGAGAAACGATGTTGTTCGTTTCTCCCAAATGATAAACGCAAATAGTTTTCATGAAGAAGTATGTTAATTTTTACAAAACGGGTTTCTAAAGGTACACAGTTTAATACGAAGAAGATGCCGAGTTCATAACAGTGCTGAAACTATTTCATTCATTGCATAATATAGATTTAGGTTAAACATGCATTGCCGATTTTCAGGCCTATCAGCTTGGAATGGAGATTGGCATACGTAGCATCACGTTATTATTATTATTATTATTGCAGGAAATTGTTGCATAAAAGCTAACTTTTTCAGGCTGAATTATACACTTCTGCTTGCTGAGGATTCAGATACGTGTAATTAAGTGGGGAAATCGGTGTCCTATCAACTGGAGTGGTACGAATGCGTAAATAATAGTGTAATTATATAAATATATTTATACCACATTCTCATTCTACTTGTTTTACTTGATTCACTGAAACCAAAATGAGTAGTAAGTAGGGGAAGTAGGACCTGGCACTGAAATTTAGAAAAAAAGTACAGTAATGACAGTAAAAATGTCATATCTGTAAATCAAAACCACGTTCCGGTATTTTCTAAAGAATGAAAACATTCTTATCATTACCAAATTAATTGGAATTTATACTTCACTTTTCGTATTTCGTTTCTCCAAAAGTAAACAATCGTCAAAACTTAAAAACAAAGACGGAAATCGAAATTTAAAACCTTCAAATTAAACTAACTTCTCGATTTTCATAATAACAAAGCTTTCAGAAGGAAGTAGAATATGCTTCACAAGTACTAAAGGAAAGCATCCTCTCCTATTATCGAAAAAATTTTTCTCCATATTGACAAAAGCCATCTTGCGACGCAAGCTAGAAAAGGTAAAAGATTAAGAAGATCGGCGAGACGTTAGTCAGTGATAGCTATACAAAAGCATGCTCCCCGAAAGCTGAAGAAAGTATTTTTCGTATATTGAGGGGCAAGTCAGTGCTAACCTAAAAGAAGATATACTTCCCAACTGCAGCTGAAAAGTTTCTCACCTATGCACGAGAAGTAGGTAAAGTTCTTATAACACATGTATACCGTGTTATAAAAAAGCACGGTTCTTAACCGCTTCTAGATTGTTTTTCGTATTGAGTATCAAGTCAACAATAACCAAATGAAAACAGTATTGGTGACGGGTGTAGCAATTTTCTTCTGGTCTAGATCTCAATGATAACCAGAAGAAAGTAGTTGTGCGCCCCAATTGCTATAGAAAAAATATTCATCATATTGGATCACCTTACTGGAAATCAAACATTCTTACTGCCAGATTTTCTTCTGTATTCATCCTAGGCTATAGTCTGTCTATTTATTTACACATTCTGGCTGGAATTAGTGTATCTGACTTTACCATTGAAGTGTGAATCTAAGCTTGGTGGAAGATTTTTAGAATAATTCTCGCACTATTCTGCTATAAGAAAGAATGTTTTTCAACTGCGGTTAGGTTTTCTTCGTATTGAATATTAAGTCAACGATAACCAAATGAAGACAAGATTTGTGACAGGTGTAGAAAGTTTGTTCACATCTAGATCTCAATGATAACCATAAGACAGTAGTTGTGCTTCCCAATTGCCATAGAAAAGAATGTATACGTTCAGTATATTGAGTCAGCTAACTGGAAATCAAACGGCATACCCTCTTACTGCCACATGTTTTTCATCTTCGTTCATGTTAGGCTATAGCCTGTCTGTTTCTCTAGGTATTTTGACTACAGTACTAGAATTTCCTACTTTCTGCGGTAGCGTAAACTTCAGCTTGGTGGAAATATTTCGAATAATTCACGCACTACAGTTGAAATCACTGTTTTAGTCAACATACTACAGTAGACGAATACAAATTACAAGACTTGAAACTGACAATTAATCACGCTTCTCTTCCCTCGGAATTACTGGTAATATTGGCAGTCGATCTAACTGATTGGTTAAGATCCTCACAAAGTTCAATAATTATCTAGGCTAGCAGACCATCTATCTACGGCACGAAAACCGTTGTTTCCGCCATCTAGGCCCAACTCGAATACTCTTGAGCTGTCTAATCCGTTCTAGACTGTTTAACGTTTCCACCATTTAGACACATCTCGAATACTGTCGTATGTACTGTCTAGTTCGCCTGGCCTAATAATCGACAATGGTTATACACACTTATAACAATACATGAATATACATATGCAAATCCTGCTAAAATTTGAACTCTAAGAATATACCACTAGATACGTGCCCAAATCCAGATTAAGGACAAAATTGGAACAAGTAAATAAACATAAACATAAATTCTTCAACTTAATTACGGTTTCTAACTTCATAAATCACTTGCATGTATACTTGATGTATTCGAAAGTCATCGAACAAGTGGTATATTATAAATCTCGACAAGGATGCTATTCACATCCTGGTCGTTGTTAGAAACTTCTTCGGGATATCGGAAGATACAAAAGGCAAGGAATGAATAGCACAGTCAGCAGACACTCATAATTAATGCGATAGCGGCAGCTTTTATGAATAGCGGCGCTGATTCCCTCGATTTATTGCTATTGAAGATGCTCTCACCATTACCGCCTTGTGGACTCCTTTGTGGTTCCTTTGAAGATTACCGCCCAGAAATTGTAGAAAGGAAATTTAGAATATAGGTAGTATAATACTTTGGATCCATACTACTCCTTCGATATCACTACCAACTTGTCAAAATTACCGAACTTATCGCATTCGCTTCCTGCTGTGTACGTTTCCGATTAGATCGCGATATATCAACACAACAGTACTCAAATCGCTTTGCCTTCTTGTTTGCTGATGATGTAAAGATGGGTCTGTGCAGTGTGGAGGGCGGAGCCGCAGGTCAGTAGGCAGGACTGGATTCAGTGACGTCGGGAATCAAGATGGCGGTGGAACGTACCTCGCAGAGGCGATCGCAGCAGGTCTCCGATTGGACTTTGCGATTACTGTTGGTAGCTGTGTTGTTGCCACAACTGGAATTGCAGTCACCGAGGGCGCGGTGTGTTCTTTCAGCGGCGCCGAGTTGGTAGGAACGACAGATGGCCGCGTTATTTTGTACGTTTTGCGGACGCGTTGATCGTTGGAAACTGTTGCTTCGACAATGGAATTTTAAGTGCACATGTTAAATGAATGAAAATGTTTGAAGGAAATAAAGTTTGGATTTGATCATAAATTAATTTCAAACGAACGAAAAATCGTTGTAGTCGATTCCAGCTACCTATTGGAGTCCCCAGATTATCTCATGAGATTTTACAGGAATGCTTGAGCATGATAAGGTTTCAGTCCTCTAGGTGTCAAGATTGTTGGAACTGAAACAGAAACTCAATAGGTTATTAATTAGTTACCATCTTTAACGTCATTTGAGATATAAATATAGTGGTAAGAATGGGACCTAGGAACAAATTGAACTCTTGACGATCCTTGGAACATAAGTAGGCGAAGAAGACATGGAAGAGGTAGTTGACGGAATTCGTTCGTAACCCATTTTCTACAAAAGAAGAATTTTATACTAAAAATGAGTAGGTTACAGTTTCAAAACGAAAATCCAAATGAAGGCCTTCATATTTCATATTTGCGATTTAGCTCAGGAATCAATGACTAACCAATTCCTCTCCCCGGAAAGCTACCAGTTTTGTTTGCAAACATTTTAACACGTTCTTCCAAAAGCCCAAATTATCGAGCTTGAAATCGATGCTCATATGTAATTGCTCTCTCATTAACTGTTTGAAATTCCCGCGACGAATCTCTGTATAGGTTGCCGGAGCAACGGTTGTTAAGTACATAGAAACCATCGTTTTCACCTTCTACACATAACTTCAATATTCATCTTTTATGGTTATTTCCAACGTTTACACACACTCGTAACAATAATTTCTTTTCACTTCTTCATTTTTTAACCTTCCTATACTCACGTCAAAATGAAAGACGTATACTATACTATATAAATCGGTCTCACAGACCGTATGCGTGAGTATAGGAAGGTTAAGCTGGTGAACGCACTTTATGAGGACAAACTGTTGTACTTCCTTATACATTCCCCGTAGCTTGGGATTGATTTGTTCCATTACATTTCTTAGTACTATATGGCAATTTCTTTCAAGATCACTTTAACTTTCTTATTGGTTCCACGACTATTTTAAAAGCTGTTATAACAGACATAACCTCATCAACACAGATTGTTTATAAAGTGGGAGGTTAATATATTATTTCGGGTCGAGTTCGGACCTGTTTATACCAACAATCCAGTAAAACGTACACGTGTCAGAACTATACACTCGGCAATATATTAAATAAACTTGAAAATAAAACAATGCAAACAAAAACTAGCAAAACGGAAAAGAATATATACTGATACAAGAAAACGATTATAAATCAGCGCATGCGCATGAGTCTCCCCGATTGATGGCTGTTTTCCTTGGTGGTGTCTCGGGGAACGTCTAACCGCCCGGACGGTGGTGGTTAAAGGATCGTCACACTGTATATTTTAGCTTTAGAAGTAGTACGTGTAATCATAAAATAATAGCTTTTTACAATGTCAGAGCTTCTATAACTTTAATTCTTTTCTCAATAATAAGTGAAAAATCAGCAGCGTTACAGGCACGAAATTTTGCATAGCGGGTATTTTTAGGGTAGTTACGATTAATCGAAAATCTTGTTTTGTTAATGCCTTATTTGCTGTTAAATTTAACCTAAATTAAGGAATATAAAGATGATAATAGCCTAACCCTCATGTTTTGACGTAAAGAAAGCAACGATAACGAAGGAATTTACAAAAATGCTCTTTTAGAAGTTTTAACTATCGTATCGAACATATGATATTCTAAATTTCAAGCCTACAAACCTGCTGGTTCTTCATTTATTATCGACAAAATATTGTATCTGTCCAAGCTCTTAGAATTGTAAAAAAATGTTATTTTATCGTTACGCATACATTACTTAGAGCTAAGCTATACAGATTTCACAATAGTTTCCGAGCCAACAAAAATGTATCTTTAAGCGATCTTGAAAATAAGTACCCTATAGCCTTAAGCGTCCAGTTTTGGAGTAAATTCATGGTAATGGGTGTGTACAGTTTAGCATTGCTGGCTTAATGCTTAACACATTTCCTCTGTTTAATGTGACGGTTTCCATAAGGCAGTTAATAGAGACGTATCTTCTGCTGTGTCTTTTTCGTTTGTGAATTCTGACTGCACTGCGTCATTCTCAGAGAATGGTCACTAGAATGTGTCCTTATCGACTGACCTTTGTTTTCCAGACGTAGTGATATATTTTCAGACGTTCCTTTTTGATTTCATTTGATCGATCGTCCTTCAGCACATTTCCTTCAAGGTAAGCATATCACTTAGCACTTTGAGCTACTATTCCAGGTTCCAAGAAAAGTTGAAAACAGACCGTGCTTGAAATATTTTTCTTCTCAATGTATAATTACTTACAAGTGAGTCAACAAGTATTATATTCCACCACTTTTCTCCGCGTACGAATGCCACAATCTTACCATAACAAGCTCGAGAAATGAAGTTTCCAGTTGATAATCTAAATGAATTTTCCTACGAAGCCGAGTTCATAATGCTCTTGGCCTCAGGACAGCATGGTAGTGCACTATCTTTACGACGGTCTTTGATTTTCCCCATCCTCCATCTGCTTGAGCATATTACCTTCAATGGAAATGTAATATGCAGTTCTGAGCCGATGGTGTTGGGAGTACCTTCCTGCTTCAGATAATGATTACCACAAATAAACTATTCTATCAAGTGTAACGTTTTGCTGTTCTGTTTTCATTTATGAATTTAGTAGTAATTGATCATCATGGCCCGAAAGAGTTTTTGGCAGGATATGGTTCGCTTGCGGCTTACATAGACCGGAAAATTAAGGGTGATCATTTCCAGAGGCTGGGATGGTAGGCTTTTGGAATTCATCCACAAAAAAGGGCAGTAGTATATGTTCCTTGCAGTCGCGGTATTGGACAGAGAAATGTGTTGTAGCCTAGACGGAAGATTGTATTGGGGAGCCACATTTCCAGACATTTCTCCTTGATTTCCCTCATCATCGTTCTTCAAGGCGACACACGCACGACTGCAGGTATAATATACTGCTGCTCTTCCTCCACAAATGAATTCCAAAACCTTACCATCAGAGTCTCGGAGAATAATCACTATGAGTTTGCTAGTTCATACTAACACTTCTTACAATTAGGTTGCAAGGACGGATTCTGACTGCGTTTAGTCTCGGAATAGCACGTTGGACAACTGGATTTTTAGGAATTTGTAGTTGATTTTTTCAATTATCCACACTTTCGTCAATGCAAACATATTAGAAATTAATAATTTGGAGTTAAAACTTGGCTATGATTTAAATGGTTTTCTGATCGGTCAATATCTCCTTGTTCATAATGGTATCACCATCCCTAGCAAAGCTTTGGTTCTAGTGGTGGATGACAATAAGCTCAACTTCCTTCGCCCCCAAAAAATTGTAAACGCTTGGTATTGTTCTGATATAGTTTGTGTGTTTGTGAAGGACATCACCTGTTGTAATCCTTTGAATTATGTTCATTCCCACCTTAAGGCACACAATTGATAGCAGATGAATTTGGTCTCCCGGAAATAATTTAGTAACCGTTCATCGATACTATGGTTAAATTTCTTCATATCTGATCTATCTTCGTGGTAAGAGGAAGGAATTCCAAAACATAACACAATAAGTGGTTTGTGGGTCTTAGGTAACCACTTTCAGTTGGTGGACATCGACTATTTGTTACCTAGATTCATTTCTTCGGCTTGCCATATGATCTTATTCCAAACAGATTTGCTAAGGGAGCTTCATCTTTCAGCATTCGTCTTGTATTCCACTGGTGTGGCTGTTTCTCTTAATAACTCCACAACTTGTCGCCCTTTCAGTGCTTTCTCGACCACCACCTGCAGTAACAAATTCATTTTATTTGTGTTACGTATGCGTTGCATGCCTTCGTTTCCGTTGACTGTTCAGGGTGTCAGTTCTTCTTTTCTTGATGGAGAACATTGGAAAATCTTGTCATGCATCTTTTTCCTGCTTTTTTTGTGTGTTATCTTCAGCTGGGCACTAAACCTTCTTATTGATGCTGTAAACTTTTGAAAATTATCGCACACCTTCCTCTGGTTTTTGTTTAAATTCAATGTGCCCCTCGACGGACTTCTTCTTCGAAAGAAAATTGATATTAGGGGAAATTTGGTCTAGCATATTTAAACTCGGAAGTAATTTAACAACAACGCATCCATACTATGGTTAAATTTCTTCGTATGTAATCTATCGCCGTGGAAAAAGAGCAAGGGATTCAGAACGAACTTAGATTTGGACGAGTCCTCTTCGTTATCTCAAGCTACACCCCTGAAAAGTTGGGAATTTTCGATGCTATAAGATTGATGAAGTTATATGTCTCGTCACCTCACTTTTACTTGCAACGTCCGTAAGATAGAGGCAAAATCAAAATCAGAACTAAATTCCAGAAAGCGTGGACGTTGAAGGCCAGATACCGCAAAAGAAGCGCAACAATCAAAGTTCTGAGCATGGCTGTGTCAACAGAGAAGTCATCTTCAATCGAAAGCAGAAAGGAATCACACATCAAATTTACTAATCTTCACTACAAGTATGGGATCCGTTATCCATAACTTTATTAAAAACTCGAAATTTGATCAAATAGCAAAGAGCAAAATGTTTTATTACTTCTCCTGAAAACACATTATTTGAGATAAGTAATATCGAAAAATATACATAAAATACATTCGCAAAATTCCAACAAGAGGCAAACCCACACTAGAATTCAAAATATTACTCGGTGCTTAGTAATTTACAACAGCAATTAACAAATTGTTCCGTGGACTGAATCTTATCTGGGCAATTTGTAAAATATGTGTGCAAATCAACAGGAAGTATGCGATAAACTGACATGTATTATCACTTTTAACGAATTATTTCCATACCTTTACAACAAACATACGATTTAAAACATTCGCTTTGTATAAATACAGAAATTGCTCTGCTAGATGTTTTTAAGAAACATTCTCCTTCCAGGATTGTCAAAGATGTGGAATTTGGTGTTGAGCCTCGCACATGCATAGTAGAAAACTTATTGGAATCTATGCGGAATGCATTGCATACGTACTGTACATTCCTCAATTTTTTGAATTTCAACTTTTTTCGTATGGGAACTTCTGCTTTACTACTTTTTAAATTTACCTCGAACAAGTATTCGATTAGCCACGGTTCTCAAGTTCCATCTCACAATTCAAATCTGAAACAATCTCGTCGACTAATACTCGAATTCTCTTCGTTCCAACGCGTATTTCAACCGGTACACCTGCGTATAATTTCCTGAAGCGCTTCAAAAACAAAAGAAACGCCCGAGAAAGTAGAAACTAAGACATACATATGCCAGAGCCGTATTTACGGCCGCAATTAAACGAGATTTATAATGGCGAAATGGCCGTCCGAGTAAGTACCTACCTACCCGCTGCTTTTCGAAGGAGGAAGCCGTCGGGCTGGGGAAGAAGGATCTGCGATATGGATGGCGTTGGCGGTGGTGGCGGCGACTCGCGTCTCGCATTTATCGCCCCGTTCCCTGGGCCCCGAGAGCTCATAGGCGAAAGATTTACAGCGTTTTTACGAGCGACAAGACCATCAAGTCCGGACGCGAAATGAGATCCCGTGCGGTTATTTATGTTCGCACTTCCTTTTAGTTTTAACACTTTTGACGTGATACAGAAAGGGTCGGAGGTCGGTCCACTTTACCAACTGAGATATTCTAGTAAATTGTGTTGTGTTGTTTGCTGGAGTTTATGGTGTTAAAAGGATGATGTATTACGCTAACGTGCATTGAAATTGAAGGAAGCAATTTAGAAATTATAAGAATAAGCGCTCTTTGCAGCATGACAAAATAAAATCTTAATGATATTGTAGGTATTTTCCAATCATTGGGTCCATTACCTTATTGGTAGACCCTGGAAAGTTCAGGCGGATTGATAAGGAAACCACTCCCGCCACTAATTAATGGTTAGCCTCCAAACTTGTACGAGGAGGATTGGTATGCAAGCGCGTTAATACGAATCACCCAGTACTTGCGACATAAGTTGCTGAAGAAATTGGTGGGATCAACCGCCCTAAAATTGTACGGGGTCTACTTATTAGTTTGACATCAATTCCTTAGAAGTAGAAACCTATCTTGAAAAGCTTGCGGTCCTTATCTAACCATCTTCAGTTAGTGGAAGTCAATAATCTATTACATAGGTTCATTAATCATTTCTTCGACTTGCCATGTGATCTTCTCCCAAAGAAATTTGCCAAGAAAGCCTCTCATTCTTCAACATTCGTCTTGTATTTCACTGGTGTGGGTGTTTTTCTTAATGACTCCACAACTCGTCACCTTTTCAGTGCTTCTTCGACCAACACCTGCAGCCAGAGTTGTCATAATGTCATTTTATTTGTATTATGCATGAGTTAGATATTTCTGTTTCCGCTTAATTTTCATATTGTTAGTTATTCTTCATCTTGATGGAGAATTTGTTGGAATATCTTATTATGCAACTTCTTCCCGTTCTTGTGTAATCTTCAGCTGGGCACTGGACCCTCTCCTTGACGCAGTAAATTTGAAAATTGTAGTACACCTGGGCTCTGGTTTTTGTTTAATTTTAATTTTCCACTTGACTGATTTCTTATTGGAATGAGAAACTGCGCCCTAAGCTGCTATGAACTTTCCTCAATTTTTCACCATGGAATGGAAGCATAAATCAAAACGAACGACAAAAAACCGAAGGGAAAATAGGCAGAGACAAACCACTATAATGATAGCCCAAGGTTGGCAGTCCTCATCAACAGAAATAATCCGGGTAAAATTGAAATGAAACAAGTTCTGAGATAAGGGAGAGGAAGAATACTATTTCGCCAAGCGTAGCTAAACGTCGGTTTCTCTCGCGTTAATAGCAGAAATCGGCGATTTGGCCTAAGTGTGAAGATTACAGGCATTCCTTTTTATACAAAGCGAGACAACAGCACCATTAAACAGAGTGACGTTCATTTGTTCCTTTACCATTACCATTATTATTATAAACTCTCTCCAGGTTCCAAATCATCTCTCAACTACGAGCGTTCTCGAATGTTGTCGAAAAATTGGTCATGCTGGCAACTTCTTTATAAGTAGCCTAAAATCCTTTGCTTTCCCCTTACTCGACCTAGATTGAACGTGCTTAGCATCTATCATTAACATCGAGTTTCTGTTTGTTTATTCCCTTACTACAAACAGAATCACAAATCCTAATGCTCACAGGCGGGGAGAGACAGTGAGTTGTGGTGAGCTTTTAATATTAAAATCTTAAGATCAAAATTTAGGGAGCAAAGTATCTGTGCTGATTCTACTTCATCGTTTGTAAAATCCAATACAGGCGAAGCACTAGTAATGATTCGTAATTCCTAGGTCTTTTATAAAGCAGACTTCATCAGAGAATACAGAAATAGCCCAAGCAAAGCTTGGTGTTAGTCCTAAAGTAATGAGGTTGTTCGGGACAATATACGTATGTACATATGTATTTGAATTTGATCGTGAAAACCCTCAACGCATGGAAGCTCACGAATAAGAATAATTCAACATGAACTGTTCAGGACAATATGTATATATCTATAAGTTCTAGTTTAAATCTATCAGGTAACCAAATAAATTCGTGCGGTTTTGTAAAATATAAAATATTTATTAAGAAACAATAATACACTGTTATTCATCGAAGTAATTACCATCACCCTCAATGTCCTTTTGCCTCTTTCGCCAACGTGACACCAATTTTTGTATGTTGGTAATGTAGAACTCTATGGATTTTGACTCAAAAAAATGTTGGAAAGCACTTATTTCATCAACTCGAGTTTTGAACTATATAGGCTTCATACAGTTGTCAAGAGACAAGAAAAGGTGGTAATCGCTTAGCGAAATATCAGGAGAATATAAAGGCTGTGGTAACGTTTCCCAGCCAAGTTCAGGATTTTTCCCGGGTCACTCTTGCGGTATGCGCCCTGGCGTTATCGTGTAAGAATACAACTGTCTTTCGATTGACCAACGAAAGCAATTTTGGATGAGTGTTGCTTGCATTCGTTGAAGCTGCTCACAATACTAATCAGCAGTGATGGTTTGTCCCCATTCCAAAAACTTATGTTGGACATTTCCTTTTGTTGTCCACCAAACACGTAATAAAATCTTCTTTGGATGCAAGGAAGCTTTGCGAATGTGTGCTATCCAATCAGCAGGTGACAACCAATGATACGAACGTTTAGAATTGGAGTACAATAACCACTTTTCGTCGCAGGTTAACAACTGATCATGGATTGGTTCATTATCGTTGCGTGAAATATTTGCCGAACAAATGGTAAGACGACTTAATTTGTCATCATTTGACAATTCATGTGGCACCCATTTGCTTAACTTCCATCTCTTTCCCAGCTGATGGAGGTGCAAACAAATACAAAATGTGTGTATCCGTTAAAAGAAGGATTTGTATTAAAGATGACGGAAAACAAACAAGTGCTATCGATCAACAACACAAAATATTTCTGGCACTCTACTTTATACAAAAACCGCACGAACTTATTTGGTTACCTGATAATTAGGCAATTGAGTACATTTTTGCTAGGAACCATTCATTGGAATTTGTAATTCAGCATACAATTAATTTCGATTGAAGATTGTACGGTGTGGAATCCGTTATGGCACAATGGTATTGTTGGTGGAAAGCAATTCTTTGCGTTTATCTTTTCGATTTAATCAAAATATAATAACGTAAAAATTGTTTGCAATGTCGATCAGTTTTCGATAAACGAAGGCTGACGTGTCCTTATTTGGGGACGTATTTCAAAAACGACATATAATAAAAACAAGAAATGAGCGAACGTCGGGCACAACAAAAACAAAAATTCCATTAAACAACAACGAAGCAAACGAATAAAGCGTACAACGTAGATACATACATACGTATAGCTACAATGCATCACGAGTTAACGAAAGAGACGAGACGGCCTTTTCGCAGTCCGAAAGAACTAATCCATTCCGACGAGGACGACGCATTGTATTTAAAATTGATATTTCCCGTTAGCGGTTTAAACAGATGCTTATCTGTTTCTGTCATTTCAATGTATTACAAGAGATTGAAAAGTGACTGACAAGCGGTGCGAGTGTGTGCGAACGCCGCAGAGGTAAATCCTAATAAAGGAGGCGAGCGAACCGAGCAGTCGGTAGCCTCGGGGAAGAACAGCGTACGCACGCAAGCAGACTCTCTCCGTTTCAGAGGCAGTCGATGGCTAACGATAGCTTATCAAGGAATTTAAAAATAATTACGACGAACAACAAGCTGACTGAAGCATGTCAGTCCATCAATGCCGACTATAACGAGTCGTCGTCGGCTTCTTGATTCGATGATCTGAAAGATACCGAAGGGCAGTCGGACAGGCGAACGAGCAGCCTACGGACCAGTCAAGACAACCACGATGTCAAGAAGTCCGCCGAGAAGGAACGCGAGACGGACGGAATATTATTAAATCATACCGGTTACGGTATCCCAAAAATTCAACGGGAGCGTTTTATTAGAATCCGATCGGGTCCAATTATCGGGACACGAAATCCCTACTCCCTTACATTCCTGAATATCTCTTGAAAGGTCAAATGCATTCCATTACAAACTACGTGTTTGTAAAGTGAAATTTTCCTTACAATGAATATCTCGAAGCATTTGATAAGTAAATACCTTCTAGTACTACGATCAGAAGTAGGTTCCAAAATCTACAGATCCAAATTTGTCACGTTCTTCTGGCCTTAGTAGTATCCTGGTGAAGGTGCTGTGGTACCCCAATAGGTTTTAGGTTTTGATAGATTTTATGCTCTGCTGAAAATATATCCCCCAAAGGATGCTCTTCAAAACGTCTTTCTAAGGTTTCTTGTGCAGTAGTTTGTGACTAGAGGTAGTGGGATGGTCGTTTTTATTTTTCAGTAAAACGTACAAAGATATCTCCTCCCTTATTACAAGAATTT
This sequence comes from Chrysina gloriosa, assembly GCA_038088585.1. Taxonomy (NCBI): domain Eukaryota; kingdom Metazoa; phylum Arthropoda; class Insecta; order Coleoptera; family Scarabaeidae; genus Chrysina; species Chrysina gloriosa. Next base: position 17,273,611 of record CM076093.1, on the reverse strand, counting down.
AACTTACAAGTATGGGTTTCCCTTTACTATTATCTCCTCAATCTAACATTAAAACTGCCATTGCAATCTAGATGTCAAACAAAGAATATTCGAATAAAACCTACGACTGTCAAGGAATGCAGAAATGCATCGGTGCCTCTGACAGAAGACAATATAGCAAATCCATGGTTGGTGCTGCGACCAACGAATAGAGGTGAGAAACTTGTTAAAGCAGTACGTGAAACACTAGAGTACGGCACCCGAATTGAGAGAGTTCGTTGCGAAACTTTTAGATGACAAGTCACACTAGCTTCTTCGAACGAGTTGAAGCCAAATGTGAAGGCAGTGCACTTGTTGACAGGAGACAGTTTCACAAACATCTTTACGCCATAGGAATACTGGAAGATCCTATCTGCAAGCCTTTGAGGAAAAGCAAACTTCAGTCCTCTTTGACTGCCAGAGCTGAATAATGTCAGATTGAAATACTTTGGATCTCGGTTCCTACAGTCAGAAAAAGTAAAAGAGATTCCCATTAGCAAGATGGTAAATTTTATGGAAGACATCAACCTAATGAACTAGCTAAGGGGCACAATAAGTCAATGGACTTCGATATAGTGGACTAAGAACCACAGCCTGCAGGGGAAAAGAACTAGATATCGATAAAAGCAGCAGTCCATTATTGAGACTCGAAGAAAACGAAGGCTGATAGCAATTCCAAAAGAATTCAAATCGTATCCAGCGTTCCACGAAACCGTTCCGTTCAACGCGTCCTTTAAAATGACCGGATGTTTTTGAAAGTGCTTCCTTCTGTGACAGTGTTGCATATACTAGTGTCTCGGTCGACTTTAAAGTGTATCGCGTATTTGGGATTCCGGCATTTTTCAGGGCTACTCAGTCCTAGTTAGGAAGACTTAATGATTTTTTACTGCGCTATATCGATTCTTTTTTATTTGCTAGATCGTAATCTAAATGGATGACACCCTCAGAGTTTATTTCTTTGCACGCAATAATCCTCCAGTTCCACATTATTTATGGTCAATAAAAAAGTAGCTTAGAAGGTTCTATCTTTACTATCTATTTTTCTAACTTTCTTTGCATCTGTTAGAGATATAGATTTCTATCCGTTTACTAGGTTTTAATCTGTGGTAAGTATATAAATGTACCAATTGCATTAATGATAAAACAGGCCAAGAGCTAGTGTAATTCAGACGATCTCACCAGATGAGAGATACTACAGCAGTGAAGAGAGTTCAATCGGTTTATGTGGAGAAAGCAGATCTACAAGAAGATGACAGAAAATTATGAACATTGAAGTACACTAGAGAAAAAAAAAATCCCAAAATGGAAGAGTATAGTCTAAGATGCCAGAATATCAGGAAAGACAGAACAATTGTAACGGAACCAACCAGTGCATTACTTTTGCTGTTTTTGGTTTCCAGGTTATTCTATATCGACAACGAGCAGACCCTAATAGTCATTGGTAACATAACAAACGCAATTACTAAATAAAGACTCGAACTGCAAGCCTCCTCGTTTGGCAGAAACGCAACTTTCCAATTCCTTTGAATATGCGGGTGGAAGAGAAAAACTGCTGAAGATAAGATTAGATCGATTGCTTAAGCTTTTTGATCTTATAAAATCTACTATCCAATTGCCTTAGTACCAGACTACGATTTTGTCGAACCAACATGTTTCCCCTTCTTTAAACAAAACGCTTCATCTAAAGCCGGAAAATCAAACGACATCTTTTCCTTCCAAAATCAAATCGCAACATACTCACGCCTCTCTTCCCTGGTGTCAAACAAAACTACCGCCATAAACCGTGGAAAGAAACTGGTGTCACCCTTAATTTGGAGAAAATCCTAGTCTAAAGAGGTTATAAACGTTACGTTTTATAGTTTCACAATTAACTTTCTAGTCTCAGTGTTAAAAAATGAAATTACGACACATCAACAATTCAATAGGGAAGATGATTCATTCAGCTTAAAACTACTCTGTACTGGAGTTCTAAGAAAGAAGAAGAGACAGGAATGTGCGTGGTGCAAAATAAATTCAAATAAAGTCGATTTGGATATTTTCAAGACTACTCAGTATCCTTTGCGACCTGTTTCCTTCAATGAAACCAGGACCAGATTCCTTGGTCGTTATCCATATTTTCTTAGCGCAGTTGGTTTGATTGGCTTGCTTTACATCGTTCGTGTTTATTGACGGCTTCAGCTAATTCTCCAGGATATTTTGTAGCTGCCTCACGGCGGTTGAAGGCAGGAATGTATCAGAGCTTGATTGGGAGGAGAATCTTTAAGATCTTTAACCGTCTTGAGCGGTAATCTTACCAAATGTACAATTACTGGCCAGAGAAAATATATACTGTTTTAGTACCAATAAAAGACGACGGATTTGATTGCAGTGGACTAGATGCTATAATTGATAAGCTTTGTACAAAGATGACCAGATATAGTTTCGTTGCATACTACATAAAGCTGTTTAGAGCACGTGCTGTTCGCCCAAGCAACGTGTAGGGAAGATCATCTGCAGATACTTGATCGAGAGAGTTCACAGAAAGTGAGTCTCGTCGATTTTTATCACCTTTATATCATCATCCAATGTGTTTCCCATCCCGATAAATTTTATATTAATTTATTTATAAATTATCTTTAGCCATCACTTCGGAAACCAGTTTAGAGCTAGTCAACTGCAATCTGCGATGTACCAGCTGATCATTCTGACGGGCAAATTCGAAAAATAAACCAAAAATCAAAAAAGAAGGTCGAGTCCAGAAGGAGAACACCTACAACATTCGATCTTATACATAATTGAGATATGATTCCTAAATCCCGCAGAGGAAGTACAACATAGAAATTTATAATCCTGACGATATTTGTCCTAAGGATCCACCCAGAAAATTTATGGATTTTAATCCAATCATGCACACGATTATTTTGTAGCAACTATTAACGACTGCTGGTGACAGCGAATCCGAATCCTTTTTTGATGTCAATTTATAAGTCGCGGGAGAATGGAATGAATCTAATGTATTACTAGAAAAATATTGCCTATATGTACATAGATTCTTTTTATCATCTTCAGTGATTTAAAAGTCATTGTGCCACGGAATTACTTCTACTACCTACTAACATCAACAGTTCATCGTATGATCTTTTGTAATAATAAAGTAATTATCCGAATGATTTCTCAAACCTAGCTAAATTATATGAAACTATTCTTTTAATAATCGTTGGCTTACTGTGGGATGCAGCCAATATCGTCTTTGTTGAAATTTCCTTCAACGTCGCACGAGAACTGTTGCTATAGACGTTACCTGTACTAAATTCACTTTTGAACTGGTAATTTCAGGCGACAAAATATGGTTCGTCTGCTTGCAATAGCTACAATCGCCAGTCTTTGCATTTCGGCGACAAAACTGTTGAGCTACAAAAATCGCTCGTCTGCGTATGTCCTAACGCATGCACAAATGAGCTTTCATATGTCACAGTTCATTTCCTTGATTAAAAATATCGCTGTTGTCGCAATTTCGAGGTATCAAAATGGATGTGAATAATTTTGTTTCATTTTATTCTAAACGCCATGCATCGGCATAAAAAGTCTTTATGCTTCATGAAAGTAAATAGTAATTTCAATTTATTCAATGCATTTGTGAAGCTTTAATACACTTCGACCACTTTTTCGCAACAAAAGGGTTCTTATAGCGATCTTAAATAGAAAGGCGAGTTCATAGCTTCGTCGAAAAAGAATAAAAGAGTAACATATGACATGGGGTGACTTAAGCCGGCATTATTATATTGTAAGCATTTTTGTAATATTTCACATGGACAAAGGTCCGAGCCGAGACGGCCGTATAGAAAGGAGAAAAAACGAACCCACAATATTATGTTTTTATGGTATATTGTGTCCGGAAAATTTATTTTATAGCCTACATAGCTGAGATTAGTTCTATGCTATAAGTTATAGTCGGCATCTTTCTGAAGTTAAAACCAGTAGCTGCCATTCATCAGGTAGAGACGTCGGACAGGGGGATTGTTTAACATTTTTCTCGAAACATTCCTCTACATCCAGACCGTCGCGTTCCTTTTTACTCGTTTCCGATGTCCGTCTTTTTTTCTTTCTTTCGCGCAACCGCCTTTGAAAAAGTGATTTACGACTGGTGAATTTCGATATTATCAGCACAATCCGAGAATGCGAATGAGGGTAAAACAATTGGTGAATGGAAAACGAATGATCTACACTTTAAATTTAATTGTTTCTTTCCTAATCGTTTGTTTTCTTTTTTTATTTATTCCGTTCTTCTTTCGGTACGTCTTTCATCTACCTACGTGCACGAAACCAAATGGATATCTTCCACGAAGTAATCATTTAAATTCTTTATTAATTTGACCTGCGATATACGTTTCAATAGTTTAACTGCAAGCATGCAGGTGTATGGTAAGAGTGGATGACGTTTTTATACTTTCAACCTCAACCTTTAGCAAATACTTGCCTCGAGAACCTTGACGAAGGAAGAAAGGAAGGAACATGGCATCCAGGAAGAAAGTGGCAGTCAGAATATATCCGGGAAAACTGATCATATCAGGGTTTCGGCTAGCACAGCGTAGGATATGGGGTCAAAGCTAGCTTTCGATGAAAGCTGCTATAAACGTTAGTTGATAAAGTAAGAGAGTCAAATTTACCGTCTTTACAGCGACGAGAATAAGAATCAACAAAATCTTAAGTTTTTAAATAGTCTCCAAGCAAACAAATTGTTAAAGGTTCTAAATCCTTTCGAGTTCAAGATTTACAGGTACTCTAAAATTCATGAACAAAACTTAAATTCGCGATATGGGAGAAAAATTATAATTGAGGATGCGTCAAAAAGTAACTTTAGTAACATCAATCTTTAAAAAGAATTATGGGAGCGGAGATTCGTAATTTCTTAAAATAAAACCAAGGAGAGGTTGAGCTCGAGACGGGCATTAAGAAATCTGATTGTGCACACACTTTGCGCTATGGCGCATGAACACGCTGCTGCTACCACAGGCGATGTCTGGTAGAACGGCGAATTAAGGCCATCTGCCAGGGAGGAAACAGATTGAAAAACTTTTACTTCAAATGCCATAGTGGTTGTAAACAGGTGGGTTTCAAGTCCAGGCGGTTTTTGAGAGGGTTGAATTGGTTCCGTCCGATTTCGGTCTTCGCCATGCGGGCAGATCTTTCAGCACACCCTCAACAAGCGTGGTTGTCGATCTTTCAGATACGGAAAATCTGCGCTTCATTTTCAACCTGAGTCATCACAACTACTTCAAACTTCGCATAATTTATATACGAATTACCGAATACTCCAATTATATTGCCTAAAATCCTTGAATGGTACTGTGATCAGTTACAGTCTGAGTCATCTCATTCCTCAAAGCGCAGCCAATTCGCTAAATTCCTACGCGAATTGAACGACGATCGATTCCTATTGGCTAGATTTGATACTGAATTTTCTCCCGCGATCCCTGTATGACGAAACAGCAAAGCTATTGGTGGTAGAGAAAGATCGACAGTTCACCGTGGTCAAAGGGCAAAAAGAGAAATGAACAATTCTGAACGTGCAACGTAAAAATAAGCAAAATACGTTGGTTGATATATTACAAACTTGATTTTTTTCTTTCGAAATTTCATTCTAAGGTTTTGAGCCTATTACAAATTTTAGACTGTAACAAAGTCATAAAGGGCACCAAGTTTGATGAAATAATTACAGCAATGTTCATACTTTTATGCCAGAAATTTGTGGATGCGAGTTTGACACATAACAAAATTTGTCTATATATTCTAATCATTTCTATACACTTACCGGGTACAAATTATGACTAGCAGCTAATCTTCAATAAATAAACTAAAACTGATAAGTCTCCAGGTTGATTTTCAAAAATTCATGAGATATTTGCATATGCAATAATTCTTCATCGGCAGCCAGCTTGTGCATAGTTTTTCATGAGCAAAACTTAACTATATATGTATGTTGCAAGCTTTTTTGGAGATCTTCGCAGCTTCCGCCATCTTTAACGATTTCAGGCGATGACATCTTTAACACCACAGCGCTTTGGTATTATCTTGTAGAGGAAAACATAAATAAAGCGAAATAAACATAGTTGGAATTATTTGAATTCTGTATGTAAATGGTCAGACATCAAAGTCTCACCGGAAAATTTATGGCCAATATGATCGGAATGAACGTAGTATTTCCTTACAATCGAATCCTAGAGTATACGTCTTTAATATTAATGAAGGGAATTATTCGCATACCGAGGCGATACATGGAGTGTCAATTATCATAATTTATTCATAAATTTAAGAGTGAATAATTTACTTCCTTCTGAATAGGTTAAGTAGTTTGAAATTTATTCTTCGTTGACAGTTTTATTCTGATGCGGTTTTAACATAAGTGGTATTCTCTACATCTGGGATATAATAGGCTGTTAATTTTGTTACAAAAGTGACTACTTCCAAATCTCACTTGAACTGTTGATAAATTAAGGAGTGCAATTATAGGCACTTATTATGGTAGTTTTGTTATGGCAAAATATACAAGAAAATATTAATAAACGATCCAATTCCGAATATATGAATGCTTTCTGCATGACGCTAATGAATTTGAAAGTAAAAGTTGCAACGTATTCAATTATGAGAACTTTCCACAATATATGTCGCATTCATAGTATTTGTAGGGTTCAGATGAAATAAAAAATATGAACAAGGATGTTAGACTTATTAATGTCGTACTTTTCTCATATCCCTTCTGGCAATTCAACCCTATTAGCTTGATGGCCAACCTATTTCAACTACTAAAAGTACCTAAAGTCATAGTAGATCTCGACAGTTTCCTCTGAAATGTGTTTTTTATGTGAAACCTGAAGGGATGTAAATTTTTGATTTTATCTTTGGTAACATACCTAATCTTCATCCTCGACAACATTTCGATCTGAATTCTGGACTTCCATAGGGAGCTGATTCATTATTTCGTGATCTTCTAAAGTCCCCTTCAGCCCCTGCTTTCTTGAACGACTTGCTTTACTTCTGTCCACATAATTCATCATTCCGCGACTACATTGATTGCTTCCTATCGTCTCTTCTTTGGTTGTCTTCGTTTCCTTTTTCCTATTACTCGTTTCCTATCCTGCTCTTTTCTATTTTACCTTGTACCTTTCTTAGAAACTCTATCTTCATAACGAAAATGTTTTATTAAGTTATTGATTTATTGTTCTAAATTTCCAAGAATATGTGAAAGTTGGTTCTACCATTTCCTTCACTAGTTCCATTTTCATCGTCAATCCTATGCTTACGAAGTTGTAAAATTATGGATAATACTTCAGGAGATGTATTGGAGAAATAATTGGAACTGCTAATAGAGCTTTAACCTTCCTATAGTCACGTCAAAATGAAAGACGTATACTATACTACAAGGTGGCGCAAAATTAATCATCCAATTTTGTTTTTGAATAACTTTTTTACTAAATAAAAAAATGATTTTGAGTAATGGAAATCTTTATTTGGACCTTTATAATTTTTTCTGTTAAGTGGAAAAGATGATATCTGTCAAGTGGCTGCCTCCAGTGTTGATACACATTTGTGCCCGTTTTATCGCATTTTCCATGACTTTCCGCAAGATTTCCGGTGATAATTGTTCGCCTTCTTGTCGAATATTCTCCTTAAGGGCTGCGATTGTCTGGGGCTTGTTGGCATAAACCCGCGACTTCAAGTACCCCCAAAGAAAGAAGTCTGGGATGGTTAAATCGGGCGATCTTGCTGGCCATGCCAAATCACCAAAACGGGAAATTACGCGACCAGGAAACGCTTCCTTCACAATATCCATTGTGGCTCGTGCTGTGTGTGCGGTTGCACCGTCTTGTTGAAACCACATGTTCACCAAGCCCCGCTCATTCAATTCTGGCAGTAAGAAGTCGTTTATCATGGCCCTGTAGCGTTCGCTAGTAACAGTAGCCGTATTGCCGATGGTGTCCTCAAAAAAATACGGCCCAATCACTCCTCCCGCGTGAACGCCGCACCACACAGTGGCTTTAAGTGCATGTAACGGCTCTTCGTGCATCACCCGCGAATTTTCAGTGCCCCAGAAACGAAGATTTTGTTTATTGACGTAACCGCTTAGATGGAAATGCGCCTCGTCGCTCATGATGATTTTCGACTCAAAATCGTCCTCTTCGTGATTGAGATTGAGGATGGCTCTACAATAATTCACACGCGACTGGCGGTCAGCAGGCATTAACTGATGCACTGTTTGCACTTTGTACGGCAACATGTGTAAGTCCTTCACTAAAATTCGCTGTAGGGTCCGTCTGGTGATGCCCAATTGCGTGGCCCGTCGTCTGGTTGATGTGTTTTCGTTCTCAGCGACATCGTCAGCCACAGCCGCGACATTCTTGGCAGAACGACCAGTTCGGTGGCGGCCACGACCTGCAAGGTCTTTTGTGGTTCCAGTCTGTTCGAGTCGAGCAGCTAAGCGGCGGAATGTTTGCCCAGTTGGAGCGACACGATTAGGAAATCGACGTCGAAATTCACGCTGCGCTAACACCACCGACCGATTATTGGTCAAGAAAATCGACACAATTATTCCACGCTCTTGCGGAGTATAGCGCTCCATTACTTGTCGGTTTGTATACTGCACCTGTCTAGTTCACAAATGTCAAATATGATTGACGTATGACGCCATTTGCAAAAATTATAGCATCTTCCGATAGGGTGATTAATTTTGCGCCACCCGATATATAAGTCGGTCTCACAGACCGTATCCGTGAGTATAGGAAGGTTAAAGGATATCTTTAGGAAGATTTGGAAGAAAATTCTCTGTAAGTTTTCTGTATTATATACACGGCATATTGGTTTCGGTTTAATTAAAAGGGGGAAACTGGTCGAAAGATTGCAAGATTGTTGAAAAACCACTGGAGTTGCTTAGCTTAAAAAAACTCTTGCAGAAACATACTTTCTAAAAATCACCCAAGCCAAATTATGCGCCGGTGCCTTGAAGGATGCTAGGGTTTCGCACAACCTAAATAATGATGTTCGGTCTATTAAATGCGGTGAAGAAGAAGGCAGTCCGAGGCTATTTACTACATATGTATATCTATATTGGATCCTCGACTCCTTAGTTTCTAGTTGTGTAAGCTACAAAAATTCACACCAAAATTAGTGAAACTATTACTATTTACTTGACGATACAATTCCGAAAACTAAGAAGAAAAATAGAACACACTCAGTTTGTATCGCTCTCGCATAACCAGCCGCAAAACAGATTTTTCTTTGCCTGGCGGTTAATCCAGCTGGTATTACTTTTAGGCGCTAAAAGTCTTCCACTCGGAGTAGAATTTCAGAATATCGATTCAGATTCGTCCATTTCTAAACGTTTGCTATAGTTGGACACCTTGCATTTTACTTGGTATGGAAATTGTATAATGCACAGCTGATATCGAACATTTTTTTGGTTACTCTAATACATCTAGGATAATCGACGAATTGCAATCATCTAGGGAATCATTCATAAACAAAGCTATTGCATTTTAGTTTCCAAAATTCGAAGTATTTTTCACAAGCACTTTCTCCCGATGTAGGCCGTAACTGATCAGCTACGACATCTAAACTGATACAATAAGTGCGCAATAATAAAATTATATCCCCGTTCTTATAACTTTTGTACAGGATAATGATTTGGATATTCCGATTTCGAGGTATTTGGAAGGACCTTGTAAGGTTCACAATCCTTTGGTGACACTTTATCGCGCTAGTTTATTCTACGAATTAAATATTTGATTTTTTTGTTGGTAATAATTGCTGTGTATGTGGTATCATTACCAGAAATCATTTCCAAATAATTTTATTTGCATCGTGGAAGTGGACGAAGTGCAAGAAATTTATAGTCAAACAGTACGTTGTATGTGGTAGTCATTCAAGGTTTTAGGGATTTGGAAGCAGTAGGACAATTATCAAAAAACCTTTCTTAGTCTATAAAAGCATATAAAAGCAATTTATCCTTACAAAGTTCTAAACATTTTCAAGTTCTCGTAAAGAAATGTCAAATGTTCCATTTCTAGACTCTACAAGCACCAACGAATGACCAATGAACCAATGAAATTGGCCAAATTTCCCATTACCTTTCTTCTGAATTCTACTTTCAATGTTACTCTCCATTATTACATTAAGGATAATGCTATCAATGTCAACAGCAGAATCAACACAGTTGCTGCCACTTTTTCCAAGTCAGCCAAGTCCAAATCATGGAATAGAGAAATGTGTTCTTTTATGAGCTGTCAACTAAATTAAAAAGTGATGCCTTTTTCATTGGAACTTTTAGGGGTTCTAGGGATCGCAATTTTGATTAACAAAATACGTATTTGGAACTATCCAACTCGATGTTGTAATGGTGAGATCTATTTTATTCTAGTCCAAACACTTTATTTAATCCACTCTTATTACGTACAATTGCAACTTACCCCATGCTTGCATCTAATATTTCCAATTATAATTATTCCTGTAGCATCCGGCACTAAACGTAATACTTACTTCCAACTACGCCACTGGTCGTCAGCAGTAAATCTAATTCCGTACCATAGAATTACCTGCGTACGACGCATTATACAACAAATAACTTATTCTAAATTCAACTTTAATAGGGAGGTGTGCGATATAATCAATGAAATTATACGGTGTCGTTCCTAACTACATGTAAATTATAAACCCATTATCATACAAAGGCATAAATGCATTAGCGCTTTTAACGGAATAATAATGACGATGGGAGCAGTCATTCGCTCGATTGTGGACTGAAACGGCGTCGTTTCACTGGAAACCGCGTATTAGTATGGACGTGAGGTGACGGGAAACTTTTATTAAAATCACACCATCTATATGTGTGTCATGAGAGGCGATCTGTGCCCTCCTCGACCATCGACTGGAACCATGAATATGACGTGAGACAGTTTTACAGGAAACGGAATATATAATTTCGTTTGTTTTATGAAATTATAATTTATTAGCTTCGAGGCGTAGACGAGGGATGGGAGGTTGTCACTCTGTAATCAATTGGTGAGCATCGGATGGTCGTTTCTTTTCCTTTCGTTTGCTTGTAACAGTTGCTTGTTCATTTCTATTGTTCTGATGCAAATGAGAAGAAATATTCCTGTGGTCTTTTGGGTCAAACGCTCACTGTATGGTTTTTGTACAATATGAGTTTGAAATGTTAACCAGAACTTCATCAATTATAGTTCGAAGAAGAAAAGGGCATCATCATTAAACGATTTCAAGAGAACGTTGTTTCCGAAGCACATTAATGAACACTAGGAAATAGTAACCACTTCAATCCGATTAAGTGGGCGTCTGTAAAGGCTGGTACATCGGTTACATTTTCAGAAGTACAAATTACATCAGTGAAATATACCAAATAATATGTACTTCTAAAAGTGTGACTGTTATAAGGTATTACCATTTTGTTTCCAAGAAGCAGAAACAGCTTTTGGACAATAGCCTGGATGAGAGATTTGTTAATTCACAGCAATATCTTACAAAGTATTCCCTTCTTAAGTCATAGTCTATCCAATAGAAATAGTTAGTACGATTGTGATTCTATCATGAGCTATCATCAGTTTAATATTCAAACACCTCTTAACATTATCATGCCAGCGTTGTTATGGTCAACTTATGCTTATATTTCAACCCATTTGTGTCCACTCCAATGTTTTGTATTTGGCAGCAAATCCTCTTTGTTTTCTTCTTCTTCTTCAAGTGCCTTTTCCTCTAAGAATGCTGGCTATTTTAAGTTTTAAAGTTGCTGCTCTAAATAATCCCACAGAACTGCTTTATTCATTCGTTAAATTATGATGTGCCGTTTCTACCAATCATCTTCTTCATGCATTTCGAATATACATTTGCATCCGAGAAGAGGTGCCGCACCATCGAGTGAACCAATAATCTTGACTGTGTTCTAATAAACCCCGGGTCTGAACGGTATATAACTGGTTAATTTGTCTGAGCTACTTCCATGACCTGTTAGGTTAGTTTGAATCTACCTTTTACACATTGACTGCCATGGCTATGATATCTAATAATCATTGATGTTTCCGTTAGGAATGTATTCACATGTCAGGCCATAGCTATCAAAAATTTACCACTTAGGCGCCACTTGTAGAAATTTGACTGCTACCATCCTGCGACATCCAATGATTCATCATAGATGATGATGAGATGATCCGTGCTGAAGAAGCTAGTGTTTAAGTTTCACGGGGAGCCGCGGCCATTTTTATGATAGCTAGGCAAAAATCATCACTATCATTCAAAATTTATACCAGAAAAATTATGGTGACCCTCCGGTGTACATTAGCAAAGTTGGTTGGACAGTCAACGCGTTAAGACGATCTGATCTTCACTAAATCCAATCAGATTTGATATGAGAAGGAATCGAGAGCTGTAATGAAGGTGTTTACTAAAAATCCAAAAAAGAGATCAATCCACCAACAAACTACCTCTACGATATTAGTGTGAAGATAGAGTAGATTAAGTATCAAAACCTAGAATATTCCAAGTTTAATACGTGATGGTTAGAAGTAGAAGACTCTTGTATTCAGTAAATTCGAATTTCGTTTGATTCATATACTCGCGTAGGTTTTACGAGCAGTATCGCTGAGAAAACTTATTTCGGGTTCCACTAGATAGCTTTGGTTGAACATTTCACTGTCCATAATCTCACCATTTTCACAGAATTCAGTAAAACACGAAAGTAGTTCTTATTTTTGTTCTATTCCATTAAAATTCCCAAAATTTCGCCCTCAGTAATTAAAAAATCAGAACAAACCGAATGGTGACAAAATTAGAATGTCATCTGATGCTGAAGATGAATTCGGCTTGTATTGACCCAGACAATGTATCGGAGTTTCAATTTCTCTTGCCGTTCCCACTTCTAAAATTTATTACGTAACATAATTTACAACTTCAGTAGTGATGATCAAACCAGAAAATTCTCTGTAATTGCGGAAAACGAAAGTGATGTTCCCCAAGTTGGGGAAGCACCAACTTATTCTATGTAGTGCCTACGACGGCACCTCGCAGGGTTCCGATATACGGCGAAACGATGGAAGCCGGTATTCATCTTTGTCATTCAACAGCTTGTCACCGGCCGCAATGAGACCAACGCACCGGGAATGGTCTTGTATCTGTCTGGCACACTTGAATCATTTATCATTTTGCCATATTTCCCCTCTCTCAGACTTGTCAGGTCTGCGGGTCGACCTCCTGCCACCGCGTCGTTATTCTCCGAAACAAGCCACCACATACAAAGACGGCATCCCGCAGAGCCTTCCTTCAATTAATATTAGAAGTAGACGTTTCCGAACAAATAAGTATCAATTAATAATCTCTGCTGCTGACGTTCAACTAAAAATAATTTACGCCTTCCCCTCTTCTCGAAGATGTATCTTCGTTTATGTGGGTGTGGGTCGAGTATGAGAGGTTACGGTAATCGATGGTGATATTTTTCGTAATTAGTTTTGGTGGAAGTATTAGAATTCTGTCCAATTTCTTAGGTATCCTTTAAAGTTGTATTATAGGTCCATTTTAAAATTGATTCTTACATATCTAAGGGTGCAAACATAATGAAGTGACAAAGCCACGAGATGAAGTCGAGCATGAAATGTCGTTTCAACAATTTCTCATAAAAATTGCTGCGTTTTAGTTTACGTCTGTGTTAATTATTTTGACTTACTTTTTATCAAAATATTTTTATTTCTTTATTGCTCAACTCGCTCGTGAAGAGTTTCCCTTGATTTTCCTTTTCGCTATCGATATAAATCGTTAAGAATTTTCAGCATGCCTGACTAAATGTAAAATTTAAGGTTGGCATGCGTACACTAAGTAAATTACAAAATCTCTTGCGTCAGGAGCGTAGAAAGCGGCATAAAAATATTTTGACATATGCACGAGGAATAAAATCGCTTGGCTATTCACGTCAGGTAATAAATTTCGTGTGTATTCATTGTATAAAATGAGGAAATAATAGCCTGAATTATTCATGTTAACTACCAAACCGAACGGCAGGTTTCATAATAAGATTTTTCTTTCCTCCTTGTTTTTGCCCGCCGGCCAACGCAGAAGGCAGCCGTTATATTATTTCTCGTCCTTTTTCCTAACGCGCCGACCATTATCAATAATTCCTGTCATCAATATATTATTATCTCGGTCGTATTAATTCCGAGAACGATCTTGGACGTCCTCAGTGCCGTTCGCCACTAAAATTAACATTATTTTTCCATTATTCTAATAAGCCTGAATATAAATGCTTCTAATTATTAACGTGTCATCGTAAATAACGCGTCGTGATTATTTAATGTATGTTTTTCTTATGTAAACAAGTTTATTTGCACCTTCGGAATTCTTACAAAACAGCCAGCCTTACGTGCCTTCCAACTTCTGTGTACGACAGATTTCTCAAGTCCCGCCACGTTACGCCGGAATTTTGTTCATGTTGATCAGATGTTTTCGGATTGAGCAACTTTTTATAGTTATGATCGTAAATTTCCTTTACCCGTCAACATGGAATGACGGTTCTTGAAAGCAATTTCCATGTAAATGATCTAAATTGAAATTCGCTCCTGTAGAGATTGTTATGAACAGTCACGTCAAAGCGTTTTATTAATACAGTGGTCTACACCAACAGCAAGCAAATGGCTCGTTATCCAGTTGGAGATTTCCTGCATTCTGGTTTATGGAATTATATGATCCCATCCTTACTTCAATTAAAATATCGCAACCATGTTCAATTTAGAGCAATGTGGTGCATTAATACTACGCCAAATTGATGGGAAAACTAGAAATATTGAAATTGTATACTGAATTGATTTTCAACCAACTAGCCTTTCTTCATTTATCCTTACTAGTAATACGTCCTAATTGATATAAAATATTAAAAACTCTTCTTCAAAACTTGTCATTTTGGAAACAAAACTGTCTTGACTTCACATTTAACCCAAATCAAACCAATAAACTTTTAGAACGCCTACTCTAGCCCAGGAAATTATTCTAGGAACTGGGCCTCTACATTTGGATGGTGATGGCTAAGACCTGGAAGATTTCATTTCTAAATGACTGGAGTAGGTGGGCCAGTATAAACCGACTTTGTGGACACACTCTGATCTAGTTGGAAACGGTAGGATATGATCTTCTTCAATTAAGAAGAGATACAATCTTTGCTGTCTTCCCTTTTCCAAGCACTATAAAATCATTGTTGCACAAATAGAGCAATCGTTTGCTTCTAACACATCATTTCTCAAGATAGGGGATCTGATGAAGTAGGGCGCTGGAGTAAGGCTCAATGAAGACCGAGTGCAATAAGTTGTTATCCAACGCTAGCAAGCCGAGATAGCTACCCTCATGATGTGAACCTCACCAGGAGCTATTCTTGTGAACATATTGCCATATAACAGTCAAGGGGCATTGTTGGCTTGGAAATCAGCCAGAGTTGGCTCAGCGTTAGAAGGGTTTGCAGGCAAGGCAGGTTTGCCCAATCTGGATACCAGCTCAAGGATGCACTAAAGATAACGAAAAGGCAGATTAGTCGGCTCGGGAGAATGGTATAACTACCCTCACAAGATCTGCAAGATTTGAAGTTGATCTGAACACTAATATTGAATGGCATCACCATCATCGAAAAACCTTCATAGACTGCAAATTAAGGTTAAATTTTTCAGTTACCTTTTAACCTTCCTATACTCACGTCAAAATGAAAGACGTGTACTATACTATATAAGTCGGTCTCACAGACCGTATGCGTGAGTATAGGAAGGTTAAAGATTACAACCATTGGGCTTTTGCAGAAAGTCACCATGTCTAAAAAGCGTGTTACATATCACATTATAAGTTGAAATTATTATAAGTATCATCTTCATTGTCCTGGTAAAAAACTCGTTTCTCAAATATCCGCGAAACTATGAGATCTTCTGAGCTACTCATTTTCTATTTTTCATCTTTATTAGCCGCACTTACGCTATCTACTTCGTTTTCAGTAGAACAATTCTATGCGTTCGAGCAAAGGGCACAGTTTAGACCAAAATAGAGAATGCCAGGGCTTTCGCGTATTTCTTTTCAAAAAGCTAACTACCTTGAACCTTTGAGAAAAATATATTATGCGAGACTGCCTTAGTTTCGGCCCGTTCCTCTTTGTTTAACATGGTGGTTCTTTAGCAAGTTCCTCACCTCAGTTCTTACTGTTTAGTAAGGAATTCTACACGGAGGTTCCCACAAACTTCCCCTTTGCCCCTTCTCTTGCCAAAAAGTCCACCTCTTCGTTTTTTCTATCATAATGATTTCTCTTAACCTCCCATCCTCAATGATGTGTGCAAATGTTATTGATGATAAAATAATTGATCACGCTTGACCACATTGCAATTGATTCTTTGGTGAGAGCACCAAACCCTAATTTAATGTGTTGAACATGAATACCACCCTGAAAGAAGTTTATTGGCTCTCGTTGCACAGATATTTACGTTCTATCCGTCGCATAGGCGTTAGGGCAAATATGACTGGAAAATCCGTGCTGGCTTGAAGATACGAGTCTTAAGAGTTGCAGCAGGAGTATGCAAAGTACTGCTGTTTTCAGAGCAATTGTTATGAACTACAGCAAGGACCGGTCTCGGAGAACACCTTTCAAGTTTGGAGAAGTAAATCTACAGCACCGTCATTCGTAGAACCGCACAAAATCATCATTTTCCTTTACACATCAAGCTCGGTCTTATCAAAGCCTTGGTAAATGCCACCAATAAAAATGAACAAGAATTCGAGGGCCATCGTCGCAGTGAACCCGAAATTAAAGATGACGTTACTATTGAGCCTCACATTGCACATAGATTCCAAGTATGAGAATTGACTTTAAAGTAAACAAAGAAATAGATTTGGGATGCGTTCTGTCAAGTAGCAACAAACTTCCGGGCGAATGACAAGGCCAGAAACTACAAGGAACTAGTCGAGGATATGTTGGCTATGTTTCATGAATTCAGCTACAGCATCTCCGTAAAGATTTACTTTTGCTCACCTGAATTTCTTCCCTGATAAGTGCTGACAGGTGCTATTTTCATGAGGACATTGTCAAGATGAAGCCACGATACCAGAGCAAATGTTCTACGTCAAGCAGGTTGACTGCTGTTGGACGCCGATCAGAGATACGCCCCTCGTCGATTACAAACGCCAGACCAAAAGAGAACCAAGCAGATGCAGGCGTTATTAACGTGAAATGCATACATATATATACATGTTTTCTCAAAAATCCGTGTATATGACAAAGAAACCTTAGCTAGCTTTTTATTACTTATATTCTCGTTCAGCACATGGAGTTCGTTAAGAAATGAATATTTTTATCTGGGAAGAATGAACGTTTTAAAATGTTATTACACTCTGTTATTGCTGCTCCTGTTGCAATAAGTCAATAGCAGTAAAGCTCGAAATTCGAAAGCATCCTCCTGACCGTTTGGGCAAACTCTTGTGATAGTTGTTTGATCACGTATTGCATAGGGATATTATATGATCGGTAGTACGCTTATGTCTAAGTCTCCTTGTAAAAATCACCTTTAAACTCAGACATAACTGAATCAAGAATGCCTCGTAAAATCCCAAAGAGACTAAATACTGTTCTTTCACCTTTACATACTCAGCCCAAAAATTGAAAAAGTAATTGATTTACTCAACATTAAAGAATTTTTAATTAAAACTGGATTATACAATACTGCGCGTTTTACCAAAATAAAAAACTAATAATCAAATCGATCTCTGCAAATTGTCGCTTTGGAAATTATGACCAATTCGATATTTTACGCCGGCGATAGTTAAATAGAATCACCTATTGTGTTCGATAATCAAATATTTATAATCCTGAACGAGACCATCGGGCAGATTTAATTTTCAAATTTACAGATCGGTACCACTGGCAGCCAAATATAATGTCGAGGATATTGAAGTTTATTTATTACATATATAGTGTTAATCCCGAAATATATTTTGTAAAATCTATCAATTGTTTTTTGAATGTGTTCAGCAGCGCGGGTAATAAGAGGAATAATTTTCGGTTTTATGGAATACCTAACTAAACGAATTCGTTTATTAAAATTTCATTATTTATGGCGTGAAAATTTTTAAAGCAAATAATGATACCTAAAAGGATCCTTTCATAAAAAACCACTTCCATGTAACTTACTTAGATTGTTGTGATGAAAGCGATGTACAATGTATACACAATAACATCCATTGTACTACCGTTTCCTTTACAAAAAGTACAGCAGCTTTTATTGAGGCTTTACTAGCAGGCATGTTTATTTTCCCACTTCAATTTACAGTCTAAAAAGGCTCAAACGTCAGTGTGGCTCGGTGAATATTAAATATATTCTTACGTTCTAACTTGGTAACGTCTTGCTTCCAATCGAGGGCTCGATCTTGTAATTTCAACCTGCCCACGCCACGACGACCGCGGCGAAGAATGGAAAGCACCCGAAAGACATCGTACATAATACCTGCGAGATAGGGTCGCCCACGTGCATACAAAATTTTGATTGATGACACATTGTGTTCACGAAATGCAGTTGGCGGACATCAAAACAGGGCTCTCCTATCTCTGTTGATTGCCGATGTACGATGGTAGTAGCTGCCATCGACGTCATTGCTTTGTATCGGGATATGCTCCCGTGTGTAGATTGCGGACGGCTCTCGCCTACCTGAAACCGTGTATCGTTGCTTTTTGTTGTGTATCATTATTGTTCGTTTATGTCTGCTGTCGGATGTAAGATGGAACTAGTATTCGTTCGGTTGTCATGCAGAAAGGTGATTAATTATTCTAGGGAAGACTTAATTAGTTTTCTCGAGTAGACTCGGTAAAGTTTTGCTACTTTAATTGCACCAATCAGTTTCAGAACATTAGGCAAGGGAAGAAAAATTCCGGTTAAACAGAGGAATTAGATGGTCCTCTTTTTCAGAACGAATAAATTTGTTTTGGATTTATGAATTTTTAAGGCCTTCTTTAGTTTGGACTTAAATTAAAGAGCTGTTTGACATAAGCCTGTTAGGACATCCAGGAAACGAACTGATTGAGAAGACGATGGCAGAGGACTCCAATACAGCCCACAAGAATGAATAGTCAGCGGGACACGTTAATCAAACCCTGGTCAGTATTGATGCGAAGTCGATCAAAGGACTTGATGACGGAACCATACGAATCCACCAACAACTTCTGGAAAATCATCGCAATTTTTCGCAACAGAAAAATCACTATGGTACCTGTTCACGGACTAAACGGATTGAGATTTACCATCCAAGTTAAGACTGAAGTCTTCGCCGACTTATTGGAGGCATAGTGCAGCGCCAACTACCTGAACGCAGTCGTCGTCAAATTTGGAAGGATCCACACTAAGGTCAGGGTATTGTTCTCTGAGGAGGAATATAACTATGAAATCCCTCTAATTTCGCCCAAGGAAGTGAGTAATGTGCTTAGGCAGTTCCATGCAAGAAAAGCATTCGGCCATGACTAAATTCCAGCCCAAGTTCTCACGATCCTGATCAAGAAAACCGCGTCCACCATTACTGCCATTGTGAGTGCAATAACAGTAATAATAGTAATATTTATTTACCCAACAGGTCACCCTATTAACAGGGCAAAAGTTATAAGATGGATACAATAATTTGAAACACGTACGGAAAAAATCAAAACACACTAAGAAGTAAATTCATCCTTAAATTTATTAGCCAGTTTACACATGACATACATAGATCGTAGTCAGCTTAATGCTGTTCGTTATACCAAAGGGTAGTTTGAAGCTGCAATCGGTCCTGGAGTTGATACGCGGCACATGAAATGCCAGACGCTGTAATAGAAATGCGCAGTCCAACTTTTTGTTCATCCAGTTAAGAAGAAATTTTGAGCAAATCATATCTCTTCGAGATGCCTGTGAGATCAAGCCGTGTCGTTCCAGTAAATCGGATTGCATAGTACCAACATCCGGATATATGTCGTTCTGCTTGAAAGACGGAAACTTCAAAAATTTTTATGTATGCGCTCTAGTGATAGATGGTCATACATGTGCAAGTGATACCACGCCAAAGGTATGTATTCCAATTTACTAAGGACCAACGCACGGTGTACCACCTTGAGCAGGTCCGGATCTTCGAAATACCTCGACACTCGCATCAGAACAGATCGATGATGTGTGAGACTTGAAAGTAAATTTAGTATCAAACACAATTCCCAAGTCCCTGACTTCCGCCTTTCTCTCGATCACAACATTATTGATGGTGTAATTGGTGGAAAAGGATGAAGTTGAGCGACAGAACGAAAGTACATAACACTTTCATACGTTTAAGAGTTGTACCCATCATTCGTTTTCGTTAGTTTTGGTTTCGATGGAAGTGCGTCGATATAGTGGTCATTACAACACCCATTCATCCGCCCATCTAATGCCAAAATCACCGGCCTATTAATCTTTTTGCATGTCTTTAGAAAAGTAGAATCCTACAACGACGACTTACTAAGAAGGTGGATTTCAAGGGTGGACCCCAATATCCAGTTTAGGCATAGGAGAATAATCAATACTTCTCTTCCAATTCTCGTTCTTGTCGAACACATCAAAGGTGGATTCAACCTCCATGAATTCACAAAGGGTATGTTCCTGGACGTCTCCAAGATGTTCGAAAAAGTTTGGCATTAAGCTCTCATCTATAATCGGCGGGCATTAACATATGTTATCTTCAACGTGGCGATGTACGCCAACGATTTCTGCATCTTCTTCCGTTTCACAAGTCCTATAATTACACTAGCCAACACACATTTTGGTGCCCCGTATTTCTTAAGTGTAATTAAGCAATTTTGGGGTGCCTAATCCAAAAGTGCCGTCAGATTTGTTCTATCAGATCTAGCTTTCGAAATTCACTCTTTTGCCCTATCTAGGAAAAATTCGCCAAAATTACATATAATGTTCTATTATGTATTTAACTTCTAAAATGTTACTATTTGATAACTGTTAGTTGAAACACAAAATAAAAATGGGCAGGAGGTATTAATTTAACAGAAAAAAATACATATACAACTTTCAATCATCAGTAAAAAATTTCCTTCTATAAGATTTCTTTGCGTGAGGTTTACCGGAGCAGTCTAGCTGAAGATTCCAGCAATAGTCGGCCATCATGTGGCTATCCCATCTTCCTTGGCACGTTTCTTCCATAATGCTGATATCTTGGTGAAATCTTCCCCTGTTCCTCACTAACATCATCTAAGTTGTCTGGAAAACGATCTAAGTGGCTGTGAAGGTAATGAATCTTGATGCTCATGTTACATCTCAGCGTTCAGGCATCAGGCATTAGACTCACTCAAAGACCAGTTTATGATAATCCAATGCTGGGCCTTAGATCTGCTGTCCCAAAGACATAAAAAGCAAGGATATTTTATGTAATCTCTTGCCCGAGGAGGAAGGTAACCATTTTTAGATCGACACAAATCACCCACTGATGCTCTTCATACTTGATATGTTTCAGGACCAATGATATGGTCTCGTATTCCTCTTTCATAGTGGTGGAATGTCCAATAAGTACAGAACCATGTTTATTACCATTGTGTAAAAGTACACATTTTAAACAATAAAAGGTAATATTAGTACCTGGACACAGTAAGTTCTTTTCCTTTAATCTGGAAGCAAGTAATTCGGACGACTCTCTTGGGAGGTTCATACCTCTAACAAGGTCGTTAAGCTCTTGTTGACTGAAGCGTTGGAGGCTCGCTGAAAGTCCTTCATAATCAGTACCACCTTCTGGAACTGGACCTCGTCAGACGATGGTTCTGAGTATTCCTCCGGAAGCATAGGTAAGTTACTGAACGTTGGAATAAGTATTTCTTCAGAATGACGAAGAGGTCTCCTTCCTGACTCCATGTTAGTGTATGTCCATTTATGCCGGTTATTGCGATTGAATCCTTTGATGTTGACAGAACTCATCATGATGGTTTCTTGGCTCCCTCCATACCATAGGTATACTCTAAATTTTAAGCTCTTTCTCTTTGCGTTTTTCCACTGTCGCAAATGTTCTATGCATGCAAAATGTGGTGCCCAAGATTTATTCAATCAGTGCAGTGAAGTCTAACGTCTGCAATTAATCATATCTTCCGACTTAGGAACGAGACATTCCTTTAACTGCAATCAAAGAAGTAATCAACCTCAACTTAGTGAGAAATATCGTGAAAGAGTGTCTGATCATCCAAATGTGTTAGCTTAGAGTTTATTCAATCAGTGCAGTGAAGTCCAACGTCTGGAATGAACCACACCGACAACAAGTTTAAGTAGGTTGGCTTCAACAAATCAACCTACTCGTGTTTTTAAATTACGTCAATACAATAGCTTATTGTCATAGACAGATTGCTAACAAAGGAGTCAGAAGAACGGAAAGTATCCAATGGATGTGGTAACAATACGAAAGAAATTACTATTATCCGCTTATAGTTGGGAGGAAGCTGTAAGGTAAAGAACCAAGATGAATACATTACCAGTCTTAAATTTTCCCATATTATTAAGTTATTAGTGCGGTTAGTGAATCAAGTTCCTATCTGACATGTTCCATACCGTTACTGATGATATTTCAGCTCACGAGTTATTACTACAATAATGCTCAAATTGCATAACGCCGCAACCATAAACGAGGAACACAAAACAGTTCGCTTTATTATCGAACCAAATCTTCTGAAGTGGATGAGCGCAGACATCGTCTTATTACATCGCGATGTAAATTGGATATGGAATCAATCACGGACATATGCACCGGGTTTCTGCGATCTCCGCATGCCTTCCACGTCGGCATGTACATATAATACCTTCAACGTGCTCCAGCTAGTCGCATACCGACGAAACGAAACAAAGATGCTCCTTTCTTTGAATTTACCATCTTACCTGTTTGGAGAAAATTGACTCATTCGTATGCCGCGTTCGTCGCGCGTTCGCATTTTCCACCGAACTGATTTGTTAGCGCATTATCTTCAAATTGGCGCTGGTAGCTATTCTATCCGCTCGTACTTATTTACTAACGTTTAACTACCTGCACGGTGCGGAACGAAAATATACTTTTTCCTATTGTACGCGTGAATGAAGGCGAAGACGCGCGATAATTAAATTTTGAGCTAGGATGCGATCGCGTGCATAATTCGAGCGCTCCTGAAATTTCCTAATTGATTCTCGATTAGACCGCAGCATGCAGCGTACATTCCCGGAAAGGAAATCGTTTATTGTCTTTCGAATTTCGAGAAATGTAAGCGCCTTCTTCACGTGCGATTCGTTCTGGATTTTGAAAAATCGTTTCGGAATTCGAATAAAGACCGTTCACCGCAAGGGAACGATACAGTCCGATATTGATTTACTAGGAAATATGATCTCCATCTTGCGTCCGCTATTAGTAAGTAGCGCGCGGATAATTTAATTTTCCGCTAAATTAGATTTTATTCTACTTTACATGGAGCGAACGCGTGTTTTATTAGTTCGCACGTCAATCAAACGCTATTAAATGCCCGTAATTTATATGTCCTCTTGAATTACCTACTTCGTACACACAAACGTGCGTACCAGATGTCTTTCCAATCACATAACATACCACAATCCCTCGGCAACGTGATCACAATGCATATACATTCATACGAGCTACATCCTTCTCAATAGACGTTAACGTGTATTGAACACACTAATTTCTAATGTATTTCTTTAATGTTATGTTGAACGCGCCGAACATATGGGCATTTCTTTATGGAAATAAAAGTTACCGTTTATTAAGCTAATTATAGTGGGCAATTAAATTATTTTCATAATGACGGCAGGAAGGGGAAGGTAAGGCACGCCTTATGCAAGATGCCATTGAAACGAAAGCTGTTTATGCATCAATTTATTTTATTATTGTTGTTGGAGTTAGTAATTCCGATTCATCGAGTATTCGTACTTCAACGAAACAAGAAGAATGGACAACAGGAGATTATCTAAAGCAGGGGAGAAAAATTTTATTTGGATCGTCTCGTCGAAGGAGATGGAGTAGTATCTTAATAATAATGATAATAACAATAATAATAGCCTTTATTGTCCAACAGTTACAATTAAACTAATTACAGAACAACATGCTATCATAGATATAAAGAAGCAGTGTATGCCAAAATAGAATAATAGAAATTCAAGTAAAACGGATAAAATTCTTTTACATAGCGAGATGCATTAAGATTATAATCATAATTGAGAATAACGTCTGAAATATTGTTTGGTGTTGTGACATAAATGCGTGGTCGATGGTTGCTTTGAAATGTTTGTTCTAGCTCTGGGAAGCAAAAATACCTCCGAAGAGCGAGGAGTCAAAAAACCAATTTTATTTAATAAGTGAGCTGAATCAACTTTTCATTTTCAATAAGTTTCACCAGAAATCTAACGTTAAATCATTCCTTCTATCTGACAGAGACGCGAAATCATGTCGATTTAAAAGGTCGACATAAGATGCAGCACGTTAGGAGTGAATTCCACCAGTTTTATAAAACAAATATTTTTAAAGTCTCTTCTGTACACGTTCGAGGGTAAGATCGAGGCAAACATACAACATGAGGGATGCATATTCCGACTTGCTGCGCAGGAAGGCACAACAGACCGATTTCAGTGCAGATAAGTTCTTAAAATTTTTGCAGGTATGTAGAATAAAACCCAGAGATTTAGAGGCAGCAGCAGACACGGCAGCAATATGGTAATTAAATGTTTGTCTAGAATCAAATAGTACTCCTAAGCCCTTCACCGCAGACTCTCTAGGAATTGATAGCTTATTGATGTTGTAATTGAAGATAATAGAGACATCGCATCTTGTGTAGGGTACAGCACAAAGTTTACCTATATTTAATAAGATTTTGTTAGCAGAGCACCAGTTGCTAATAATAGTTAGATTTTCTTGAAGTTGCATAGCATTATTCACATTAGTAATTCAAGTGAATATCATCAGATCGTCAGCGTAGGCCAGGGTGTTGCAATTTAGTAATGGAGATTAGTCATTCAAATAAATGTTAAAAAACAGAGGACTCAGGTTAGAGCCTTGCGCACCCCGGAAGCAGCAAAAAACGAGAAGGAGCTATGCCCGTTATAAGAGACATACAACGTACGTCTTGAGAGATAAGACTATGAAAAGTCCAAGGACTGAGTTGTGAAACCGAAACCTCAAGTTTCTGCAGTAAAAAATAGTGATCTAGTGCATCAAAGGCTTTAGAAAAGTCTGTGTATAAAACACAGTTAGTTATAAAACAGGCGAGGTCAAAGAAAATCGAAATTTATCTCAATTTAGGAAGGAAGAAGGAAAGAGATTCGGACATGTAGCACTGATGACTCCTAATAAGGACAAAACTAGTAACAGTCTACGATCAGTAAAGCACAACTCCATCCGTGATAATTATGGGTATCTGCTCGCTTTGCAGGGTATTGCACAGCTTTCCTGTAGAGTTACCTAACAAACGTCTTTCATTCAATAGGTCGATTTCTAGAGATTCATTCAGATTTTGAATTATTTTGATTCTAGTAGGATATCAATCATGTATACTCATGTTTGAGAGTTACCATCTGGAATCAAACGCTGCTTTTACTAGCATAAACATAATGAGTCTGAATTTCATTTAGATGAAGTGCTTTGAGTATATTAGGAAGTAATTAAAATCCTTTCTTAGTTGTAAGGCATACCCCCACTTATCATGTATTAGTCAGCAAAACATGTGATGTTCGAGCAATACGAATCTCAGAGAACTTTATCAGAAGCTCCTTCATCGGTTCACAGCTGGACATTTTTGTCAAGACTGGAATCATTGAACTTTATTCTTTTGAAAAGTACAATCACAGAGTTACCGTCAATTCAACATTTTTCTATGCCAGCTCTTACAAATATGGATACATGCAAAGTATAGTTTCAACACGATGGAGTCACGGTCCAGATATCGCAAATTTCAGTGAGTGTTTTCTGGCAAAGCTTCCTCCTAAATTTGCATCTTTTATTGACTTCTGAGACTGATTGATGGAATTCAAAAGATAAGTACCTATCACACTACGAAATATAAATAGTGCATCTACACAAGTTGACATGAATGCCTTCTTAAAAGAAGTTTCTAATTCGATGGCCGCCTACTGTAGAAGTTAGTCCACTCGCCTTCGTCGTTAACTTCTCTCAATCGAGATGGCAATCGATCAGCTTTTGGCAATATATGTACTTATATATACTAATTACAAAATTTTGATCTTCTCTTGCCATCCGTAGACGTACGTTTCGCGGTTATACCGCTCGTCAGTACGGCTTTGCAAGAGCTGTAATTTCGTATACAAATTTTATGTATATATGGTCTGAACATTGATGTTTGTACATGTGAGAGGGATTCGATATGAATTCTCTCACAATGCACGTATTACGCATTTTTACAGTTATTTTTCTACAGAAGTGGACAACTTGCGTTGCCACAGCCTCCTGCAGTAACTGCAGTCTCGCTCTTCGGCTACCCGCCGTGGGAGAAATGCAAATTACAAAATTTTGATCTTCTCTTGCCATCCGTAGACGTGCGTTTCGCGGTTCTACCGCTCGTCAGTACGGCTTTGCAAGAGCTGTAATTTCGTATACAAATTTCTGTAGAAAAAATAACTGTAAAAAATGCGTAATACGTGCATTGTGAGAGAATTCATATCGAATCCCTCTCACATGTACAAACATCAATCTTATATATACTAGGAAAGTGTAAGCATTTCCACGTATCCTATTTCGTTTTGTATTGGATATGTAAAAATAGAAGTAGCGTCCTATGATACCTCAACTTCAGATCTTTGCTTTAGTTAATACTAAGGTACCATACTATATGCTGTTAATAAGTTGATTAAAAATAAAATAAAAATACTGTTCGACTGTATCTGCAATACGTTTTATGCTCCAACTAGTATCTTGAAAGGAATGAATAATACTCATAAAATAAAATAAAATAAATTGTTAGTCATGTATTTGCATGGCTTTCGTTCATGTTTATTTGAATATGTATCTATACCGAACAAAGCAGCTTTCTTCTGATTCTCCTTCTTATTTGATAGGATTCGGATGTTGATTTTCATTTTCTCCTGCAGTGGCTTAAAACATATCTAGAACCAGTTACGCCATTCCATTGGAAACTTATTTTAGTAAAATGTGATGATATAACTAATGTCGCTTTACACGTGGATTTCCGCTGCGGACCACGCGACAAACACTTCCGGTCAGAACGAGAGCCACAACGGAAGTGTCTAAACCTACTTTTAAAACGATCGTTGCATGAAATGTTCGACGATTAGATTTAACGCGATACAAGTTGATCAGGTTAATGTACATCCAGAGAAATCTAAGAACTTTACTGTGTAATAATTTTTCGCCTATAAAAACGTGTTACCTGCGCATGATTTCATTTCATCCTACATATGTAAGGATATAATTTTGTGGCTAAAGCAGTATTACTTTCACTATATTTACTAAAATTCTGGGATTTCTACTTATTCTTACCAGTTCAAACAACTAAACTCAAACATATACATTTCTTGCATTTCAAATCGTGCAGCTATCTACGCAGTAGTTAGTAGTATGTACTAATACAATGCAAAGTATCTGTTAAACACGAGAATTATTTTCTATAAAATACAAACCTGTTGATAAGTATAGTTAAAATAATTCGGGGCTGTAGAATTTTGCAGAAAGATTTGGAGAATTTTGCTAAGGCTAAAATAACGGCATTCTACGATAAATATGCATTGTCGACTTATTCTGAAACTATTCAGATTTATTGCCTTGATTTTCGAATGAGTTACCTCTATATCTCTCTAGGTATCCTATAACAAAATGTAACCAAGTATTCCTATTCTTTATTACGACTCATACATTAGAAAAACACGAATTAGTTTCTGATATTCATTGGATTTGAATAAACTGCATAGAAAATATATAAACTAAATCGTTCTCTCTTTCCTGAACACTAACGTTTCTCCCAAATTGTTGCTTATGTGTAACTGCAGCTGGCAGTAGGTCAGAAATGTGAAGCAAACGACGATAAATTTTATAAAATTTCTTACGACAAGAAGAAGAAGTCTAGAAGAAAGCAGAGACACGAAACCAATTGGGAATTATGTACATATATACTACATACGAGGGCTGCTTTTGTTTTTCAACCTCCAATAGGTTATAAAGGAAAGACGGGTGAATATACAAAAATGATTTCATTTCCAAAAGTAATGTACAATAAAGGTAGTAACTTTGACGATTGAGGCATTTGTCACATCTGTGAGCAAGCTTTGCAATACATACCCTCTTCATAAAATGTTGTAGCCAATGACTTGAAGTGAGTTGTGACCGTTTCTTTGAACTCCTGGTCAGTTTGAAAACGCTGCCCCCAAGTCAATTCTTTAGTTCCGGAAAAGATGGTAGTCACTCGGTGCTAGGTCGCGACTATATGGCGGGTGTTCGAATATGTCCCATCGAAATTGCTCAAGGAGCCGTTGGGTTACAGGAGCAGTATGAGGACAGGCATTGTCTAGGATCAAAACAATTCCAGAAGTCAGCATGCCTCTTCTTTTGTTTTGAATAGCTCTCCGCAAGCGTCTTAAAGATTCACAACTTGAATCTGCAGTAATTGTTGTCCCCAGTTGCATAAACTCCACAAGCAACACAGCTTTTTGGTATCAAAAAACAGTTGCCATAACCTTACGGTTGTTGAAGGTTCGTTTGAATTTTGTGGGTTTCTTTTTGGAGAATTTGTGTGCATCCATTGTTGTGGTTGTCGTTTCGTTTCAGGCGTCTCATATTGAATCCATGTCTCATCACCTGTCATGATGGATTCCAATAGATTTCCTCTATCACTATTATAACGGTCAAGAAATGCCAAAGCTGTGGCTATTCGGCGAATTTTGTTCTTGTCATTCAACATCTTTGGGAACCACCATGCACAAAGGTGTTCTGTAGCGCAACTGTTCAGTAACTATAGAGTGCAGGGAATTTCTTGAAACTTCCGGAAATTTCATCGATAATTCACTTATGGTAAACCTTCGATTTTCCTAAACCACTTGGTCAACTTGTTGAACAAGGTCGTCTGTAGCGATAGACTTGCGTCCCTGACCCCCTTCATCACGTACATTAGTTCATACATCTTTAAACTTTTGACACAATTCACGAACAACACCGTCACTAAATAAAACTATCTCCATGCACTGAAAAAAAAAAACATAGGCCTCATACATTGAATAGGAAAAATTGGTTTGCATGACAGAAACTACAAACTTTACAACATTCCATGTAAGTAAAGATCAGTATAGAGCACAACTCTCGTAGCATGCTCAAGTAAAAGGCAAATGAGCTGAGAAAGCAGCAGTATAGATTTCTTCCACCAGCAAGTTATGCGTATATGTATATCATATATCATAGTAATCATTGCGAATTTCAAACGTTTGCGTCTCATAGTTTTATCACAGAATTAAAAATTACAACACCAAATATCCTTCGCTCAATGGAAGCATTTTAACGATAAAATTTTCTAACGAGTTCCACCAATAAGCAATCTCTTATGTGGTTGCCAGGTTCATGCGATAATTTACCAGACATAAACCTCAACAGTTTAGTATAAAGTAAAAAACCTAACCAACAAATTATTATAGAATGTATTCGAAAGCATTCTACAAAGTTGTTGTTGTCCAACACTACCTTTACACCCAACACGGTTAAGATAAAATTATGGGAGTTGCGGTAGCGACCCACAACCGCTCTAGATAGAAAACGCTTCGTCATCAAGGTAAGCACCGTCTTCATCATGGTCTCAATCGGCTAGTCATTACCCTACGTTTATTGTCAGCGATCGAAATTAATGGCGTGACATTATTCTTCGATTTTCCACGGTCTTCTGTCAACGATTCCGCCGAACAAGTGAGATCCAGGGGCTTGCTTTCGAAGAGCGCCTCGATACAGGAAGGTGGAACAATGAGTTGCGGATCAAAGATGACCAATCAATTTCGTACAGGCCGCTCGTTCTTTTCGTCGAAGGTCGCTTTGTTTTGATTGGTTTTGTTGTTATTGCACGATACGTAGTAGTGCCAGATTTAATGATGTTTCTTTTTTGGATGACTCCGAGTGAATTAACGGGTAGAAATATGGATTTAGTTGCATATTTAATCGTACTTATTGCATTTGTAAGTGATTTTAGTCGACCTCATACAGTTGGTATTAAGTTGTTACCACGGTATCAAGTCAGTTAGTGAACTAATTAACCCGACAAAGGACACAGCTTAATTGGAATACTCTCCTCGAAATCTAGGTTCTGAAGGTTTACAAGTCAAAATCGTAATTATCTATTGATTTGGGAAAGTTGTTAATTACCGAACTTTTAACGAAATTCAAAGGCAGCAACATCGCCATCAAACACCATTAATTTTTACCATCTGATTAGAAATATATGTGGGTTCTAACACATCTTCACGTTTCGTTGATTCTGGTCGCCTCTTCTTACACTCTTTGATCCGTCGTTGCATGTATACATTTAAGTTGGTGGCTTTAGCCTTGTGGTGACATTCCTTTATAATGTGGCAACATAACCCTCCTTCTTCTTTCTTAAGCAGGTGGTCCGTCCCCCATCACACCGAAATTCAGTGGGTTATTGTGCCTCTTAGATAATGTACTCCATGAAGCCTGTATCCTTAATGAAACCTTTCACCTTGCTAATAGAAATCATTTTTACCTCTACTGGTTGCAGAAATCCGAATACAAAGTGTTTGAGTCCTACGTCGCTAAGCTACCGACATTACCAAAGTACCTCTTGTTTCTCTTAGCAGGCCTTGGCAATAGGATCTTCCACTATTCCTGTGGCGTGGATGTGTTTGTTAAGCTGGCAGTATCGTGTCAGTAGATTCGTTGCATTCTCAATTCGAAAGTTATTCATTCACAGGAGTTGCACTTTGTCATCTGAAGATTAGACTAAAAAATTGCGAAAGTGCATTGGTGTGATCCTCCAGTTTTGATTATGCTGCCCCATTACCAAGTGCCTTATCTCAGTCTTTATGATTTGGAGAGAAATTATGCCTATAAATTCGCCACATACAAGCTTCTTCTAGCCTCCTCCTACTCTTTAGCCGAAGTTCGACTCTTCGTTTCCGTGTATATGCCGGTATCTCTCCACCACAGATTCATCCCAATCTCTTCTGTTATTCTGGTAAAGACTCCAGTGCATCTCTGCGTGATCCTCTTTATGTTAATATCAGCTCCCTTCGCCATTCGAGCTGGTTCACCTAGATTGATTTATGATCCTTTTAAATTGACTATGTTGAGAATAACAAATCTTTCAATCCCAGCTTTGTCCGGTTCTATAAACAAATCGTGCAAGACAAAGGAAAAAGCACTTTTTGCTCGACGGCGACCTGTCGGATGATAATATGCATTAGTCATGTAGAATGTGTAAACATACTTAAAACGTCAAGTAAAGTGTTTTATCCGTAATTACTGAAACTACTCGCCTACATTTCCGTAGGCCAACATTTACGAGTTGCGTAATAAAATTGAACATTGCATTTACATTACTCACTCGCACAAAACTTTTCAGTAACGCATTTCCACAATTATATAACTTTTTAAGTTGCAGGTACACTCACATGCTAAGGCTAAACTTATGCCGTTTAATTTCCACCACTTCACTTATAATAACACTTTAAAGTTGCAGATCACCTCATGTAGTTGTTCGATTATTTATAAAGTGATTTCTAATTGGTTTCATATCTCATTGTCAGCGAAGGATTCAATTTGTTAATTGGATAAGCATGTATTCTACTGATGAACTAGTATTCGCCTATCGGTAGGTTTTCAACGTCAGCAACGTTTCTTTCATTTACAGATGTGCTCGGCCGTCCACAGCACGGATCGTCTTCTAGTCACGTTCTGCCAGCTATTGAAACAATCCCCACATCTATAGACTCTGTACTTTTATATTCGGCGAAATGCCTCTTTTGATAATACGTGGTTCGTTTATTTTCATGATCGAATTGTATGCCAATGTCAAACGAAGAGTTTGACGACCCCGCGCTCATTGACCTACTTTGATCTCTTAGAATGTTGTAAATATATGTGACGCATTAATTATCACAAACCTTGTACACTCAACTTTAGTTTAGAGCAAGTAAACTTCAAGTCAAATTAGAAAAATGACGTTTCCTACGTGTTAGTTAAACATTTCGAATGCACTTCTAAGAGGTGACTAAGATATTTAGTTCCCACAAAATATTCTGCACTTATTCAATCCATTTATTTGTTTCAGTGTAGATAGAGAATGAGTATGATAGAGGTGTTCAGCTTATAAAGTTAATAAATTTTATTCACAACAAGATATTTACATGAAATTTCGTAATAGTGCTTGGAAAGGGAAGGTATCAATGGCCCAAACGTGTCTGAAGAAGTGAAACTTTTAAAATAATTTTGCCGGGGCTTCCTTGAAGACCAAATTGTTGCCATAAAGCAATATTGCGTCACTTTATTGAAACAACTTGTTGGTCCATTTTTATGCCACACATTTTACTGCTTTTAGCTGTTTACGCGTAGCAACTTTTAAAATGTGCGCAAGTCAGACGGTCACAGTCAACTGCCGATATTACTTAATTTTTGCAACTTACACTGTTCATGCGTTTACATCCCACGGTAGAGCAATTCGTATTTCATAATACAAAGGGTGTACAGGTGTGCGAGTAACTATCTTCATAGTTGCTAAAGCAATAATTTGGCAATGATTGTAAATTGGGCTTTCCCCGTATAAAAATTGTTGCAAAATGTTTTCTCCGACATCAGAAAATAGTACCAGAGGCTGGAAAGTGAAAAAGTCGGCAATAAATTTAGCAGCTCGAATGCGGCGCGCATACGTGTAATACAACCTGTTATTTATTAACAACTCGTCAAATGACTTGCTTGCCGATTTCCAGAACTTTCACTCTGTCATTAAGATCTCGTTAAGAAGCATAATAATAATTTTATCTGTTTGAAATACGGCCAATCGAAAATGTCATTTATAAATGATTGCAGCTATTTTAATTAAGATGAATGGCCACTAAATAAATATTTTCCCGTACGAAACCATACAGAATTAACCGTTCCCCCAGCCGGGAAAGGTAGACGACGCGTAAACGCCGCATGTGTACACAGAAACTAATTGCCATTACATAAAAATCTCATATATCTTATTATAATTGCTTCGGAAAGCATTCATTACGGACCGTTCGTACAGTAATTACGATTTTTATACATGCACATTTCTCGGCGAGTCTGTAATTTATTCTATAATAAAAATATCTTTTCCTCGTATTAATTATTACTTTATTCGTGGTTTCTCCGCGTTAATATGACAGCTGGCGCTTTTTATTCAAACGATTATAATACGTAATTTCGTCCTTAGAAACTTCGGCCACATATCGTTTACGACGATAAAATAACTTGTATGACACGATTTGCAAATTGCCAATAATCAAATTGATCATGGGGAATTACGTTAAATGCGAATTAACTGTGCTGTTGCAAAAATTACGAGTATTGAAAGTTGTGTATGGTATTAATAAAAAAGATATCTTCATCTGACAATGTTATCTCATCAAAGATATTGCGTAAACTGCCGACTTTGTGCCGCACACCTGGCTACTTGAAATTGGTGAAGTGGATCCTTAATTTGTCCAGTTGTTAGTGCGCGTAATGTCTCCCGCAATACAACTGGTCTAGCTAAAGAAACAGTAGTATAATCGATAGTGAAACTTCGTTCTCATACCTCCGCACGTAGCTTTTGAAATTAAACGAGATCCTCAAATGATAAGATTATGTAGATCGATACATGATTCCACTGGAGTATTATAAACCACCGACTTTAAATATTCTTAGGAGAAAATCCAGAGGTGTTAAGTCTGGCGATCATTCCGTGGGATCTCTTCTGCCGATCCACTGGTGAGGAAATTTGTCTTGTAGAAACTATCAAGCGGGCACTACTGAAAGGAATCTTCACAGAAACTCATATAAGTAGAGCTATCGCATAATTTAAAGGTTGTCTCTATTTCAAAAAGCTTAGGATTGACCAAAGCGATAATTATGTTTAGTGACCATTCCAATTACGAAAAAGGTACATTTGCCGCTGAAACAGATGTTTCTCATCAATTCGACATCAACCCACGTTGGAACAGATGCTTTGCAACGAGATAGTATTGCAGTCTTTATAAACTGCCCCAAAACATCTATCTGTGTGCCTTCATCAGGTATTACAATTTAGAGATTAATTGACGGACGTAAATATGACTGATACTTTTTTCGGGATATCTAACATTGAGAAAAGTAGTAATTTTCAATGTACAGCGGGCCTAAACCCCATGGATGAAAATTATTTTAGCCTCCTCTAAAAACGTGAACACCATTCACACTTGACTTGATTTCGTATGACGGTTCCAAAAGAATATAAGTCAATGCAAGGTAATAGTACTAAGTGCTACTTATTTCGATTTGGAAACTATTTACCAGATGATTTGAAAAACGATTAAGAAGCCAGTAACCGTCTGAACTTGCAGCTTACTTTCATAACTACCATATTAAAATTCAATTTATATTTGCAAGCAACAAAATCGGCTTCAAATTGCTGACTACCAACGCATTGTTGCAATGTAAGTGTTTCTTGAGTACCAAAAGCAAGATCACCATCCATATTCCAGTTTAGGGGTATTGCATCTAGTGTTATGGTTCTGTTCAAGAGGCACGTCACTATATCGTCTTTATTGTTTTGAAACTTTTATTTTAATAATAATAATTTCATATATAAATGCAATGCCCAAGATAATGAATCCAAGGGTACAAATTACACATTTTAACATATATAATTATATAAAACTATATGATGTAATTCAATAGATTTGAATATGTCCTTGAAAATAAAGTTCGCAATACATAAATAGTGCTTTGTGATAGAATGGGACGGGGTTGTAAAATGGGACCCGACTGACTTTCTGCAACCAGTGGGACCATTTCTTAGATGCACCGATATATTGCTCATTGGAGCAGTTTGTCTTCAGCAGAGAGCAGTGGGCCAGTTGAGTGGGAGCTTTGTGTGAGGGAGGAAGTTGCCAATTTTTGCAGTGTTGAAAATTTTTGTGCTAGATAGTTGCTTCGTCTGCTACGCAATATCAATGTAAGCTAGAATAATTCTTTTTGTACATAACATAACTAGGAAATATCTGGATGCAGATCAGAGGTCAATGTGTGTTAAATTTCTTTCAGGTTATAATTTATGGTACGAGTGGTGGTATTATGGGACACATAGTGTGTCCCATATTGCTAACCTAATTTCAGCGAGACAGATTCATTAGAAAAGTCTGACATTTCCATTTCATCAGGCGAATCAGTTTTATCGATCCGAATTTAAGGCCAGGCACCAGATACTGAAGATGCTAAATGCATTTTTTTGAGCTGACAAATTTAGCGACTCAAAACCTGTTTCAGTGGATTCAATGCATTGTTTGTTGTAGATGGGCTTACATGGACTGCCACTGCCTGTGGAAAGGAATTATTTGTTTGTGATTGCTGTGGTTACATTTGATTCTCCACATACAGAACCCAGTATTGGAACCTAAGCATTTCACAAATCATAACACCTGATTCCTTAATTTGATCTCATTAGAACCTAAGATATAAGGAAAAATAATGTTTGTATTTGAGTTCATCTTAATTTACTATATCAATTGGCTAGATTCCAAATTACAAATGGCGGGAAAAGACTGCGCCATACTACCACCAGTTCCTCTACTAATTCGAGCAGCAAGAATAATGAATGGATGTCCGTAACTATAGAGGCAAGCTGAGAACTGAGAGCTGCATAACAGCAGATCTAAAACGTCAATATCATTTTTGCCAAACTTCTCAACCAGTAGGGCACTGTGTCCTTTTCGTCATTAGATTCTTGGAACCCATGTCTGCTTAGTATGGTAGCGTTGTTAAGTTCAGGGCAAGTGCCCTCTAATTTGGAGCTAGATATTTAACAAATTTACGTTGAACTTTCTCGATCTGGTTTTCATAAGTTGTATAGGGTACCAAGCCAGGGATGCATGCTCGAGCTTACTGGCTACGCAAGCAAAAAATAGTGATTTAAGAGCAGCAATTTATAGCTGAATTGGTTATACTCTGCACATGATCCGCGAAGAATAAATTAACATCAAAGATTATACCCAGAACTTTCACAAATTCTTTCCGAGAACAAAAGAACGTCATTAATGTTGTAGAGTGATAACGTCAATTTGAGCCGTGTGGAAAATGACATATAATATTTAGATAGGTTGAGGGCAAGTTCATTTGTTAAACACCAGCTAACAATTCTACACGGATTTCTTTACTGGTGGTGAATGTCCCAACTAATAGCAACAGCATGAGATATGTTCAAATCAATGTATGCCAACGCGGAGTAGTCTGAGGCATTAGACCGCTGATGTAGAGTGCGAATAGCAATGGGCCCAAGTTAAATCCTTGCGGAACTCTAGAAGGAGTTATATAAAAATTAAATAAATATACAATATTTTTGTAAATAGCAATTGAATAAACAACGATATTTACGCATCTACATCGTTATCTTCGTTCTTTATACGCTTTCGTTTCCCCAACACGTCTTGTTCTAAATTATACGATTAAAATATAATAAATTTTTGGTTCTACTCATGTTGTGTTGAGTGTATATATCTCATGTGGTATCAAAATAACATCAGTCGAATCGGACAAGTGCTAAACAATGACACAAGAAGGCGGTGACGGTGTTATTAGCAGACAGTGCTGGTCGGTGGTAGAGCGAGACAGCCCATAATTATCGGACGCAACTGTTTGATCTCCTCACGCGAAGGAAATATTAACGGGCGGTCGTTTGTCACGGAAACAGCGCCGTCATTGTTGCAATTGAACGAGCTTAATTAGACCTTTTATAAATTATAGCTCGCGTATAATTTTATAATTTACGGTCGCGGAATGTTTTGCCTATTCGGCGGTAATTTAGAAAAGCGGCGAACCCCTTATCGTCCCATTCTTCAGCTCTCTTTCACCAACTTATATTCATTCGTTCGTCCCGCGTTACTACGCCGCTGCCTTTTTATCGTATATTCATAACTGAAATATAATTAGTACTTATGTAGTGGCGGTTTGGACGAATTAAGCTCTAATTGGAGGGAAACAGTTTTTCGACGGTTTCCGAAAAGACATGTCAATTTTGAATGCTCAAGGTTGAGATGATTGATTATAGTACTGACGTAATGATTGCTATGCACTTTAATGAGAACCCTCGTATGTGGTTTCCGCTGGCTAATGATGTTTATAAAAGATTAGTACAGAAAGCACAACGTTAAGGATGAAACAAAACACAAAGATACTTAAGTAAAAGAGTTGATTTCCACATTTATTGAAGTGTCAATCTTTGTTAGATGATGTTTATCATAAAAAGAAACGAACGAGAATTAAGATCAACTCTTATTCAAACATGAAATCTCCGTCGTCATTAACGAAGGTCACTGATGAACTAAGCTTGTAAATCTTTGCATTTAGGTGTAACATAGTCCTATTGATCTACTACCCTCAAACGAACAGTGTGAATTAAGTTCAAGTTCATAACTCCCACATCAAAGATCTAAGTGTAACCTATTTCACCATCAGCGTGGATGAATGTTTAATTTAAATTCCACTTGATATTGGTAGGGTTTGTTTCCTTAGAGAAGAGCACATTACGTCAGCGGCGCAGTGAATCAAATTTGGTGTTCTGTATACGTTACCATGGCAACCGACTAGCAAAAGTCAATGAAACGTCACATTTCGCGCATATTTTCATGACATAATGTGCTCTTCTCTAAGGAAACAAACCCTACGTGATTCAAATCTGCCTAAAGCGTTTAACTTGTTTTCGCATAATCCCTGTGGGAACGTGAATTGAAATTTGATAACATATAAACCAAGCTTGGTAGTATTGCCTTCAATTTTCGTGCCTGATTAAACAAAACTGTTGTTGGCCCATTTTCTTTTCTGCCTATTCGTGACGTTGGGCCCCTGTTTCGTTTCTCTTGACCATTTTGTAAATATGCACAAGTAAGTTGTTGCCTAGGATAAGAATCAGAAATAATATTTTTCTAATATTTAATAATAAAGAAATGAAACAATTGTGAGACAATCTTACCACTGTAGATTTCTACTCAAATACTATCCGACCCCTAACAAAGTTTGAGCTAAAACTATCAAAAACAAACAGTTATTATTTCAGCAATGCAACGTTAAAAACTTGACCAGCAGTTTGTTTGTGGGATTGGCTGCTTAAAAAGTATCATGTGTATAGTAGATACACGGGAAACTTACGATCTGCAGTGGACCTGAGGCAGTATAACATCTACAATGAGGATTCTTCAAACGACGAAAACAGAAATATTATTTGACATACATTTACCACATTGGAAAAGTAATAAATCTGTTAACACCATATCTCTACATTGGAGCTGTTGCTTCGATCATCTCAATGGATACTTAAGAGGGCGAGTAACCTTACTTCTCAGATTTGCTGTTATAAAAATTAAAATCACGTTTTCTGCGAACGTTGGAACCTAAAAAGATAAACCATCTACCTCTTGGAGGACTTGTGTTCACTGTTAACTCTTTAAATGCGGTGATAAAGTAAAACTTTTGACACCATATTAGCACAAAAGTGGCTGAGTGGTAAAACTCGCGCTTCACAGTGCGAAGGGCCGGCGTTCGAGACCCGGTAGCGGCAGAGCGTAGCAGTTTAAAATCCTAAAAAGGGATCTGGACCTCTAATAAGCTGGAGAAAATGAAGGAAATGCCACTGGGTGGGCCAGGAGCGGTACGGTATATGCGTGTACATATACGGCTCGGTGGCTCCGAACCCCTACACCGAAAGGTAGAAAGGGTAAAAAGATTAAGAAGAAGAAGATTAGCACAAAATTTTCTGTCAATTGGTGCTCAGATCTATGAAATATTTTATTTGCAAAAATGTATGTTCAGTTGTTGAAATTCTGGTTTATTAAACAACTACTACCCGTACAAACACACCACCGCTCACTACATCGAGATCATTAAGTATGCGAATGGAATATTCCGTATACGATAATACAAATCCCGTCCTAAACTTAAGCACCTTCGAGCGATTTCAACCATGTACCAAGTTGAATCGAACAGCGATAATTAGGATCTAGTTGTTCTTGCCCTCGCGATATAGGAATAAAAAGGCATACAAATAAATTGGGAGATGTAGAAACTTTGTTTGGAATGAACTCCAATGAAATTCTTACTTCTACCGCAACAATCTAGATGCCCTGAAACATTTTAATATCTCAGTTTTTGTCATTCTCAGTGGAGAAAATATCATGCCAAGCTTCAGTTAATACAGCTGTCACAACTTCCAAATATATGCCGAATTTATTTGTAAGTAAATTTAATACCTACAGGGTGCAGCATAATTATTTAGACGATTTTAGGTGGTAAAATAGGTAATTTATTTTATTGTGTACATTATAAAACTTACGTAATTGGAAAGTTCATAGAAAAACATTTTATGTGGGTACTATTGTCTAAAAATAACATCACTAATTATAAGATGGACCCCATTTGTCTGAATATTCATCTCTGCACGTCGCCTGAAAGAATCCATAGTATTCGTCAGGATTTGTAATGGCATCTGTCGAATCTTTTTAAATCGTTTATGTTGTGAGGTTCCCTCTGAAAGACTTTATGATTTAAATACTCCCAAAACAAAAAAGTAGCGCCAAATCAGGTGAGCGCGAACGCCATGTTATGTCGGCAAAGCGGGCGATCACATTGTGAGATGTCGCTCCATCTTATTAAAACCATAACCAGCGTAAGTCAGCGATTTGTTGTCGAAACATTGGTAAGAGAAAATCGTTCAGGATGGTCACATAACGCTCAGATGTTACCGTTACAGCTCTCCCGTTGCCGTCTTGAAAAAGTATGGTCCGCAAATCCCAAATGAACTCACTCCACAGCAAACTGTTACTTTCTCGCTATGTAAAGGACGTTGATGTATTAAACGAGGTGTTTCCTGTGCCCAATATCTGGAGTTCTGCTTATTGACATTACCACTTATATGGAAATGGGACTCATATAACATAAGATGAGATAAAAATTGTGGTTGTGTTTCAATAATTTCTAAGAATTGTGTTGATTTGGTGATTAAAATGTCCAAGGAGTAATTGTTGAACCACTTGAATTTTAAATGGATGAAAATACAAATCTTTATGTAATATCCGTCTGACACTCCTATTTGATAAGTTTAGTGCTACGGATTGTCGTCTAGCAGAACGTTGTAGACGTCGCAGTAAAGCCGTTCTCACTCTCCCTACATTGTCTGAGGTACCAACTTTTTGTGGACGACCAGGATTCTTCTTTGGTAATGCAGTAGGTGTCAACCTAAAATTTTCTACCCAATTTAAAATTGTTTGGCATGTTGGTACTCGTCAATTTCTTCCTATGTTAAACCAACGACGAAAGATACGTTGAGTTAACGTAGCTGAATGATCATTAAAAAAGCACTTAAATGCAAACGATACGAACACCACACTATTTACCGGCATATGTTTCTGGCGCCAATTTTAAATCGTCTAAATCATTATTCCGCACCCTGTATAATATCGATTTGAGATGGTGCTAAGCTAAGTTGTCGTCCGTAATGGAATGCAAATCGTAATTCTCGTTAATGGACGTCACCAAACAGGACGTCTCGTTGCACAGTAATTTCACACAAAGCAAAAATTAACCTTATTAAAAATATTCCTTAAGCTACTCTAATGTATGTACGTACAATTCCTCTTCTTCTTCGGAAGCATTGGCTGAATTGTTGCAATGATTCCATCGATTTTCATACCACACTTGTAAGAAAAGGTAAAGTCCGAGCTTTGTGCAGGTTAAGAACGGTTACGAATGGCTAATATGGATTATAAAAACGATAGAGGAAAAATGCGCTACACAACTACGCAAAGCTATTCGTACGAAGACGTTTCGAAATTAACATAAGTATTTTCAGCTGTTAACCGACATACATAGTTCCTTATCTCTAATGGCCGTGTGAGACGATTGAAACGTACTCCAGGACAAAACAGTCCGAAACGTTTTAAAATACCAGCCGCTAATTACCGCATAGAATTTTTATCCGTCGAGAACGGCTTCAACGGGAGTAGCTCGGGACTATCAATCATACTTGTCACTGCTCGGAAACAAACAATTAATTACGCGATGAAAAATATCAGCGGCGAAGATAAAATCTTCGGAGAGGAAACAATGGGAAACGAGGACGAATTTTATTGTTATTAATATTGTCAAAGAAAAAAAGCTTAGAAGGAGGGACTGGGAATGTTCAAGTATTATTCCTATGGAGAGTTTGCATCGCTCGGTTTGGGGTATTTTCAAATTTCTGTTTTTGTTTCCTGAACACCTAAGATCAAACGTTCCTTCAGAATGAAGCTTTTTGTTATTGGTAAATTATTAATCTGTCTAATCGTGATCAACAACTTCCATACATGGTCCACCAATATTAAATCAATTTGGTTTTTTGACTGCAATTTATCTTGCCTTAAACTAGAGCAGTGATTACTCAGAAAGTAGTCCCCTAATATTTTAGGACAACGGATACATAATGCATACATAAATTTGTTCTGGGCCCCTTTGTAATGCCTCTTCCATTTTTCTCGCCGGCAGGCTATATAAAGTATAATCTGTTTTGTGTGCGTGTATGGATGTTATGCTCCGTCCTTCATACCCTGTCGACTTCTAACATAGGTCCCGCCATTCTTTATGCTTTGATAGATGTGTCAAATCCGAGACAGGTATTGTTGAGGTTAGATAAATGACGACCGAGCGTGGAAGCAAAACAATCTCC
Organism: Chrysina gloriosa; assembly: GCA_038088585.1. Taxonomy (NCBI): domain Eukaryota; kingdom Metazoa; phylum Arthropoda; class Insecta; order Coleoptera; family Scarabaeidae; genus Chrysina; species Chrysina gloriosa. The sequence goes on along the minus strand of CM076093.1, from coordinate 17,231,694 downwards.
TTTGTTGGTGTTAATTTACTCTTTGCTTCGGTCCCTTCATAACTAACCGGTCTATCAAGATCTCGGTCCCATCTGCTCGTACTTTAAATTTATTTTACGCGCCGTTTCTTCTCGTCCTCTTTTTCTGTGTTTATTCGAGTCGGCGTTCGTTCGGGCGTTGTTCTTCTCTCTCGTACGGAGCTTTTGTTCCCTTTGCTCGTTTTTCGGTGACGTAGACCGTCGTAAAATTAAAACGAAAACTTGAAACGTAATGGTCTTAACCTTTTGTCGTATGTGAGATGTGTAATTATAATATGCATGAGCCGAAAGGTTAAAATTTAATTAACGAAACCACATAAATTATCGCTAATGGAACTCGTATATCGCTTGTATAGGATGTGCGAGTATGATTTATCTCTGTTTGGGCACCTTTTGTTTCGTTAATGTTTCATATTTCGTATCACCTTTCGGACGCTGTCTGGTTAAAAGAGCTCATTTGTTATGAAATTGTTTTTTCACTTCTCAGCTATTTATTTCGGAGATGAATAACGTCTTTAAGAATATAATTGAATGAATTGGTAAATATGAATACGTGAAATACTGAAATTGATGCTTATGGTGGGAGCAGTATTTCTACAGTAATTTTACGAGGAGGTGAAATGGATATAACCGAAACAAATATAATCAAGAATATCAGACAATGTAATCGTGATAATCAAGGAGATTCATTAATTATAAAAGAATCATTAGCAAAATTGAATGGGAAGAGTTTCGAAATTACTGAAACAACTTAGAAATATGGATGGTAACTTAGAAATAACAATAAAATGGCAGTTAGAACATTTTCAATCTAAATATAATGGAAATTTAGTCTTTTGTGGAGTGCAATGCGATAATCTCTAAATCTATGGAAACGTTTAACGCTATTCGTTATTTTTTTTTCTGCCTTTTGCTTATTTCAGAATAATTTCGCTCTTTACGCTGGATCCTGTGTAATGTCCAGCGGTCATGCCTACTTAACCCCATGATAGAAGTATAGAAAGTATATGCGGTAAGATGGCGAAAATCGTAATTTTATAAGTATTTGACCACACGCGTCATTATAATTAAGGTTCCACAAACGCGCGTCTTGTTCGCTGAAAGAACAGTTTTTATACAGCATACAAGACACGAGTTTGTTGAAAGAAGACGATAGACCTATATGAGTTTAATATATCTAGTCTGGGCGCGCAGCGGTAACTGCGCACAATTACGAAATAAGCTACGACAGCATTGCCGACTCCCCTCGCCTTATCTAACTATATGCGAGTAGTTCTCTGTATATGTATGCTATCGTAACTTATTCCGTAATTACCGCTGTTTGCCCAGATTAGATATATGTCTGCTCCGCCACATATATCAAACTCGTATAGATCTATGTATATCGCCTTCTTCCGACCAACGCGTGTGTTGTACGCTGTATATAGACTATTTCTTCAGCGAACAAGACGCACGTTTGTCGAACCTCACATATAATAGACGTGAGCGTATAAACGATTTATTTGTATGTGTGATGGGGAAACTAAACGCAATGTTAAAGTTCACTCGCAAGTGTTACTTGAAATGCACCAGCATTTAGTTCCTACAACTCCTACACTTGCACCATGTTAAACACGAGTTACACTTGCGCAAAATCAGTACTTGTCACTGTGTTCTCGCAACAGCGATGTATGGATGCTAAGAAACTCGTCGGAATAGGCAGTGTCTTACAGATATGGTGATATTAAGCTTGTTTGACAAAAGGATTCACTGTCTTGAGATGCTTAATAGATCCTTTTCTCCTGGTTATGCAACACCAACAAATATCATGCTTATATCTACCTTCAGAATACGTAATGGTATTAAATTTATAAAAAAGTTGGAAAGATCAAAAAGATATGGATCAATTTGGGGACAATCAAGTCGACGAAAGCAATATCGCATCTAACGATGCTACTACCCCCGAAGAAAAGAAGAAGTTGCACGGCGCCAGCAACCAGGAAAATAGATCATGAAATATATAACGATCATGATACAACTAGGGAGCAGAGAGCACCTCGGATTTAGAAGAAATAATAATCAACAGTGCCTGGCATGAAAAAAACAAGACCAAATGATCAAACACTCCAGCTGTTAAAGGATGAACACCGTCACATAACAGTGTTGCTTGGGCTTAAAGGTACTAACTGAGAAATTCCTTTATCTTCGCCCAAGGTGCCTGGAGTCTATTATTAACTGATGAAATACTACAGAAAATTAGAAGTAATTAAAAACTAGTTTCAATGAGTTAAGTGAGAATCAATAAAAAGAACAAGTGTAAAGTAGTACAATGTTACTCTCAATTGAACAAACTTCAACAGAGGTTCGTTACTTAGGCAGCTCTCAAAGGAAACTGTGCAATATGCGATTTTCCTTACTATTATTCAGACTTTTTGATGACTTGTTGATGACTTGTTTGATGAATTTGTCAACCACTGTAAGTTAAGACTTAAATTTAAAGATGGAAAAGTTATTGGGGATTGCAGCCAAAGATGAGTTGAAACAAAAACTTTCTTTCGGTAATTCTAAGCTTTCGAATTGATTTAATTAATTAATTTTTTCATGGGAGGGTTTCCCATGAAAGCTTAGAAAACAGCTTGTTGGCAATTGAACAGAATGATGTCAAGATCACACCACATTGCAATATATTCAACAGACTGAAGTAAGTTAAAGTTTAATTTTTAAAAAAATTACATATACAATATGTTCCTCGGCGTCCACATGGCTAACATGTCCAAAAACTTCGGTAGAACGTAGAAGTTAACTTAGTGGTTCCCGAGTAGTATGTGTAATGAACAAGCTTTTCTCCAATTTTATTTAATTACATGTAAATTTTAAAAAATTAAAAAATTAAAACATTAACTTACTTCAATCTGTTGAATATATTGCAATGTAGTGTGATCTTGACATCATTCTGTTCAATTGCTGACAAGCTGTTTTCTCAGCTCTCATGGAAAACTCTTCGATGAAGAATTAAATCATTTGGAAAGCTTAGAGTTACCGAAAGAGAGTCTTTTTATTTCAACTTATCCTTGGGTGCAATCCCTAATATTTTTTCCATCTTTAAATTTAAGTCCTAGCGTGTACAGCCAGTACTTCTGCTAAAACTGTAAGTTAAGTTATTCGTCAGGGTTCTACTCAAATGTCTGTGATTTAACTGTCGGTTTTATTTAACTGTCATTCCGTTGAATATGCTCATTTAGAATTTTTATTTCTAACAAACTGGCTAAATATCGCAGTAGAGTGCAGATTTTAGCATCTGCGAAAACACACTAAATACGTGGCATGTTTTGATATAAAACAAGTGCAATTTTTTCAACAATTTTTATAAGAAATACTGAAACTTAATTTACTTTTCAACATAATTTCAACCAATATTACGAAATTTGTCACATCGTATAACCGGCTTCTGAATTCCATCTTTATCGAAATCTGTCGCCTAATTTGCTAACCATTGCAGTACAGTCGTCTTGACGTCATGGTTTTTTATGAAACTGTGGCAGAGAGCTTAAATTATCGGAAGTTGTGTTCACGCTGGATGCCAGAAATGTTGACGGACGTGCACAAAACCAACAGATATAATCAGTGGTTTGACTTTTCTGGAGCCATACCATGACAAAGGTGATGAGTTGTTAAGCCAAATTGTCACTGGCGACGAAACATGGGTAGCTCATGTGACGTTGGAATCAAAACAGTAATCCATGTAGTGAAGGCATCACCCAAGAAAATTAAGTCCAAGCAAACCATTTCAGCACGCCTGCCCATTGCTTGTGGATTTTTGTTTTGTTCCTTTACTTAAAAACCATCTAGGTGGTCAACGCCATGACGATGACGATGGCGCCAAGATAGCCGTGCTGTAGTGGACAAACAGGAGACAGATTTCTATAGCGATGAAATTCAGAAGCTGGTTATACGACATAATAAGGACCTTAATATTCGTGGAAATTATGTTGAAAAGTAGATATAGACTATCTTATAAAAATAAATGTTTTGAAGAAAATGCACTTCTGTTCTTATTATGCTTCGTGCTTAGTTGAAAAACATATCTTCTGGAACCTTTATGTTGGTGTCGACAGAAAAACTGCTACTGCAGTCAAACCCAAATTGTTAATTTCAAGAGGGATTGTTCTTCGGCTAACGAAATCTATGATATTACCAACAAATATTACTGGTGACAATCGGTATAGCCAAATAGTGCGACTTAATGAGCTTAATAGAAAATTAACAAGAGAAACGAAGGACTATACCACATGAGTTTTTGCCCCATTGGAAGCGACCAAGTCATATATTTTTTAATTTTCTTCTATCAACACAATAGCTTCTCCCGTTAAAAAAAGAGAAAAGTATTGTTCTACTCGCCAGTATGCACAATTTATCAGTCGATCCAAACACTCAAAAGAAAGAAGTTATTACCAAATCGATAGTTGACGTTTTAGGCGCGAAGAGTGTATTTTATTCCATATGTAGGAGAACAAATTGATGGGTAATAGCAGTCTTTTTTTTTGCGATTTCCAATATCCAGTTTGCATCGGATGGCGAAGGAGTAGAACGGTTGAATTTTCTCAAGGAGCTTGAAATACAGTTAATTTACAAAGCATTGCGGTCTGAAATGGTCAATCACAAAGTGTCGTTCAAAACTATAATCCTAATATCAGAAGCCCTAAACACTGTGATTTCAAGTACATCAACTCTAAAAGGTCTATCGTGAAACGCAAAAGGAAGAGATGTACTATAAATCTCTCCAGCAAAGACAGGAAGATCACTATTGAATGTAAAGCTTGCCAAACATCAATTTGCAATTCACTTGCAATCAATGTTGTCAAAAATTGTGCCTAAAATATTTTGAAAAGTGACTTCATTTTGTCAGTAATAGCAGAAGGTTAAACACAGTTGTCCTTTAAATAACAATAATCCAAACGCTTCGTTTCAGAACTTCTCGCAAAATATGTGTTCAGCAAAAGACAATAAATTTTCTGTAAAGCAGATCGTGATGGCAGATCATTAGAGTCGAACAAACCAGTAATTAAATAAGATACATGCATATATAAAACTCCTTTCTTACTGTAACATGGATAGTTCCGAAGACAGGCTCGCGTATTCCGTTTCCTTCCCACAAGGAAGCAGGACATATTTCTTCGAGCAAGCTGTCATCTCGGCTATGTTTTATGTACGCGCACCTTCCTGCCTGTATTTCCGATTTGCGCGTGGTAATTATATCTTCGGGCGAGTGTACATCCTAAGACGCCGCCGTTAGCTTCGAATTATCTCTCGGTACAGCATGAATTATGGTAGTTAATGCGCCGTTCGCGATAGCGAACGAGGAGGTTAAAGGAACGTGGGATACAGGAAGTAATACCGATTAGTTTATTTACGCGAATAAGCATCTAGTTAATTATACGCAAACAGTCGTTGGTGTTTCTGTAACACTTGTAGTGATGGTGATAGTTTGATCATTAGTTTATTGTTATGATGCTCTCGGCCTGACAGAAATACGATAAATGGGATTTTTCCAATTTGAAATTTAAAAAAATGACTAAATTTCTCTTGCATCGCGAAAACGGCTATCGAGTAATATGATCGGATATTAAGTAAATAAATACTACTAAATGCTACTGACAGAAAGCCATACCCTTTGAATACGATCAGTTGAGAGTTGTAAGGCAAGAAACAGTGCAGTTATAACAAGGATCAAATAAAGCGCATTCATCAACGATTAAGTTAAAGATACTACGTAAGAAGAAATGTGCAAAAAAGTATATAAAGCTCATCACAACAGGGAACTAAAATAACGTACGAGGGATGTTTCGAATGTTTTAAGGATTTGGCTCACGATATTGGTCAGAGATAAGTTTTCACACATTTACGCAGCCACTCTGAAAAACACCGTTGAGTATCCTTGTTATCTGACTGGTACAGACTTATTTCCGTAACGTTGATTTTACACTCATGAAAAAGACGACTCAAATAACGGGAGAAGAAAAAGGGAAGACTTAGGAAAAATGGATTGACAGGGTGAACGAATTGGGACGAAAGCGAGGCAAGACCATAGCAGAAATTAGAAAAATGAGTACAGACCGGACACGATGGAAGGAATGGATTAGATCGTCGGAAGATCCAAAAATAATCCGACGCTGAAAGGCATAAGGATTGACGAGAAGAAGAAGAAGAAGAAGAAAAGCACGACTAAATTATTTTCTTCTTATGTAAAGAGGATGTGAATCCTTCTGAAATCATTTACCGCCTTCGTTGCTTCGCTTTCGTACGTGCAGATACGTCGATCGCAAACGTAATGGTTGCTGTATTCTGGAATAGTGAGGGGATTATTTGTATGGATTACTAATTCATATTATTTCTTCGGGATATTGGACAGTGGAGATGTATGTATATTACTTAAAAACAATAGTACATACATCAGACTGAAGAGAAACACAATTAATTATCAAAGAATCGTCACTATAATAATTCCATGGATTCTTCATGGTTTGTCTTCCAAATGGTGCCATAATTAACGTACAATATTATTCTAATCTATTATCTAGCCTACATCAGCAGGCACTTTGCAAGAAACGACCTGATAAGTTGCATAAGCGTTCGTTATTACAACAGGAAAATCCCATACGTCATGAAGAACGAATTGCGCTGGCAATTGCTTGAACATCCACTTTATTCACCAGATCTGTGATTTTCATCTGTTTCCAAATTTGCAAGAACTACTACGGGATGCTGACGATTTGAGACTTTAAATGAGGTGAAACTTGCTATAGGCGAAGGTGGAACGACGACCACTTGAGGGAAGTTCGAAATAACTTCCTTAGTTTAAAGAATTTGTCGTTATTGTTACTATATCTCTTACGATATGCTCAACCAATAATGTGATTAAAAGGAAACAAAGCCCGATTTCACATAAAAATAGTAATGAATGCAATGACTCCTCCTCTTCCTTCGCAAAAGGTAATACCGACCAAGTTTTGGGGCAATAACAATCATTAAGAAATCAATGTACTAAACCATCATAAAGAAATAAAGAAGACTGTCAGTTCAAAATTTTAAAGTAGAGACGAAATTTAAACATAAAACACATATTTATAGGTATATGTATGTATGTAAGTGGCCTTAATCAAGTTTTCATAATTTTTTTGGTGTTTCAGTACCGTTGCACTCAGCATGAACCCATGGTCCACAAATTGTCCGTTTATACCACATTTTGCTATTAATAAATTCCCCACATGTGATCAAAATTTCAGAGTCGATATCATTTTCACTACTAGCATCGCATACCTCATTGCTGAAAGTACTTTCATCTTAAGAATCGGATCCATACGTCTCTGTTTGGCTAGTCCTAACTCTTTTTAGGTTTCTTTTGAACCATTGATGCCATTCTTTTGCGTTCTTCCAGTTGTTGCCTCATAAGCGTGCTTGTCAGAATTTCAGAATGCTGTTGTTTCTTCCCCTTCTCTCTGTCGCTTCTGTTTTGTTGAATCTGAGGATGTTTTAGAAAAAATGCTTGTTGTTATTTGGGTTATTTGGTGTAGGTACTAGTGCTGTTATTGCTGAAATACTTGGTAAACTTTGTGGTATTAGCACAGTCGATGCTGTGCCTCCAGGGATATCTGGTAAATATCTGTTTGAGTCAACGTGTGTAATGCGCGATTTATCAAAGTTGACATACATAAATCAATGAAGTATTATCAAACTTGCTTACTTGCACAAGACCTTCATTATCGAAGATATTAGCGTTCATTGAATAAATTCCCTCTGATCGAAAGCCAGAAACAACTTCCTGAATTGCTGCTACTCAAGAATGAGCTTTGTTGCAAATGCTGGCAGATCACATGGTATTCTTTTTTTATTAGGTCACACTTTCGTCCAAACTCAGCCTTAAGTGGACCATAAACTGTAATATCTAACGGTTGGAACCGATTCGGTATGTATGGGTTATTGACAACATCACAATTCCGTTTTCTTGACAGTATTTATTTGCTTCCTATGAAACATGACTTATATGATTGTCAATGATTAGATTAGATTAGGTTCTGCTGTAGTAAGCTTTCATATGGTTACAGAAATATTGTCACCATACAAGAAAAAGTTATGTGTAAGTCCTTAAAATTTTTGGAACAATTTACATAATATTATGCGCAAGTGATGCCCAATAATGATGGACATAAAGTTATGTGGGGTATAATAGGGCTTCAATGATCGACGTTACCCCATGGCTTCAATTAGTATAGCCCCATATACCAGTTTCCCTGTTTTACGTTAAGCGTGAAAAATGTTAATAGTAGGAGATTTTACTTTTATAAAAATTGCTAAAAACTGAATATGAGAACACTGTAATATCATCATTAATTCAACACTATAAAATTTTAGAACGCGTCGCCAGTTTAATTGAAAAGAATATTACACCGAAATGATATCAAAACTTCTGAGAAAACTAACCTCTTTATTGGGAAACTCGGCTGTGTCATCGCCCGCTTTTTAGACTATAAGTTTGTACTATCACTTTTCTGTCATAAAATCGCACTGATGGGTATTACCCACTGACTAGTATTCCCTCGTTTCCCTGGAGAGCTGATAGGCACAGGCTTCGAAAATGTTCCTAGAGAACGGTTAAAAAAATAGTTTCACGTTGGGATAAATATATTCAATTAAATGGAGATTATATTGACAAATTTCAAGGGCGATTGGTAAAATAAGTAGGGAGTGCGGATATCGGCTTAGTCGCAGCGCTGCGGTGTAGTCTGGTTCAATGTGAGTTTAGCAGTGCCAATTAGAGAATCGTTCGGATATTGTTTCGTGACATTTTGGTCGTTTATAACGGCTGCTGCAATTGAAAATCCCGCTGACTACGAACTGTGTGCAGAGAGCATGATGGCTGCTGACATTCATCCTGAACTTTGTTCTGTTTATGTTGACAGTGTGGTTAGAAGATGATGCCGTATGTTTTGAAAAGGACAACTTAATCTCCATGATGAACAACGGAGTGGAAGACCAACTGTTGCGACGGACGAAATTTTGGGTAATATCTAGGAGAAGATTCCTGATAATCGGCGAGTCACAATCACAGAACTGGGTGCCTTTTCCCCTCAAATGAAGAGCTGCAGGAGAGTGCTACAGCATGACTTAATTCACAGGCGGCAGAGTTCTATGAAGAGGGCATTAAAAACCTGGTTCATCCCTATGGCAAATGTCTCAATCTTAATGGCAATTATGTAGAAAAATAGCTGAAGATAGTAGTTTTAAGTTGTATGCAATAAAATTTCTTTATCTACTGGTATATTTTTAGTAACCAAACCGAACCTATTTTACGAAGAGCACTTATATACTGTAATTTTAATGAAAACTGACGAAGTAAAAAAATATAGCTAAATTACTAAAACTTTGGAAAAATCCCTCGTAGTAGTGAACGAACCTCTAATTTAGCCACACAAAACCACACGGACTACACCACACTATTTTTGGTCTTAAGCATCATCGACTTGATTCCTGAAAATTGACACTATCGATTACGTGGTCGGTGAAATAAATAAACTTACAAACCTAAAAAAATTCGTACACAGGTATCTAATTGCTTGATTCGATTCAAAAGTTGTTGGGTTGTGAAATAAAGACAGTTGGTACCATCCTTCTTGTATGTAATTTAAATTAAGTAACTTTGCAGCTGCGACGGTTAAGACGACACATATAATTTAGAAAGCGTACGATCATCATCATTACGGTAATTACAAAAACCAATTACATACGATTTACCTACAAAAAAATTGTCGTACCTATAAAATACGGCTTTTTACAACTCATAATTTTATCGGAGGTACCAATTTTCCATCACTACGCCTATCACAGATTATTCATTTCGTATTAAGTAAGTAGTCCATGTCGATATTTTTAATAACGATCGGCTCGTTAAAGTATCCGATAATTGAAGCAAATTCGTTCTTATTATAATTTTTGCGGTATTTTCGAGAAAAATCGAGTTATAATGTGAGTGATTACGTCTCGCAAAAAGAGTCAACGCAGTTGCTGATAACTTCCTACCGAAGTCGAAGTCAGCGTGTCATTGGTATAAAACGATGTCGGTAAATCAAGTGTAATAACAAAAATAATACCGAGTAATACGTGTTAGTGTGTTTAATGATCGTCCAAAGCACGAACTTAGGCGTTGGTTTTCCGCATTCTTTATATGTATAATTGACGTTTCGTCGATTATTCTGTTTACAAGAAAATCATGACGCGTACTTTATGGTAATCAGAAAATTTCTTGTAGAGAAGTAGTTCTTGTCGTAATTGTTTGTGGTAGAACAGAGATACTTTTTTGAAAGATTAGAGAGAATGGAGAATGAGAACCAGTTTCTGCCGCCGTTTGTTCTGGAGAAATTACATCACTCTACAAGCTAGTTACTAACACTATATTACGTCGTCGGTAAACTCCTCACAACACAATTATTTAATTAAACCGGTGACACGGATTGCGGTAGCAAGGAGGAAAGAATCTTGAAATCGATTGATAAATTCTATTCAGGCAAAGTAAAGTTTTGCTCTACAACTGGGACACATATGTTTTTGCCTACAAGGGTGAAATATTCGTCAAGGTAAACCACGTCATTTCAAAACTCATAAATAAAGTCCTTATTACCCCTACGGTACGTATCTCGTGAACAGTCTTTCTATTTACTAAACACCCACGCAAAAGGTAAACTACCTCTCCCCTATCATAAATCAAAAAACACCAAGCGATTCACGAGACCGTCATCTTTGTTTAAAAGTTTGGTATTTTTACCTATATGTATTCTTTCGTGCACATCTAGTTTTCACAGCGATTTTATACATTTTATCAATTTTAAATCCTCGATTTTAATGTCGTGCACCGTGTGTGCTTCGCACTACTCGATGAATTTATTTCTACCATAACGACAATGTGTCACTTATTCTTTGAATCGTGTGGTTATTACGCGTCTAGACTCTCCTATATATGCTTCATCACACTCGCTGCACTCAATTTTATTAAGTTTCCGACCGTTGTTTCAAATTTGTTTTGTCCCTCGGATTTAGCAATAAACTCTTTAACATGTTCTTGGATGTCAAACACTCCTTAATTTTTGTTTCTAGGGGATTATTAATTGCTGTTGAAACCATATAATACGGTAGTTTAATTAGTGTTAGAAGTATTTCTCTCTTGTTTACTATTGGACCAGGCTCCCTATGAATAAAAAGTGAGGTGGAAGTGAAGGGAAGAATTATGACACACATTTAGATTAACTATAGTCTAGGTATTCCAAATTCCGTGATTTTCTTAGGATAAAGGTAATGAATAAACGCTTCTTGCATATGCTGAAACTATGCAACCTCTCCCATGACTACCAATTAGTATCACTAATAATCTAAAATCAGAGAAATGACGATGAGCACACAAAATTTATTATCATTCCGTTTTCATAATTTTATTAAAATTGACGCCCGAAGATCCATGTTAGAATAAATCTGGCTTTAATAAGCAATTTTCCAATTGAGCTGGTTAACACGACCAACGAAGATGTCTGCAAATAAAAGAAATGAGAACGAACACCTTTTCAGTGAACAACTTTTTCTTAGTAACAATATTTACGTAAATATTTTTGTTTAACTAGAATTGTAGAAGAAAGATTTCTCTTGGAATTAGTCTTAGTTGGAGAAGTATTTTACAAGGAATTAAGCTAGACTTGAATTTTGAGGAAGGAATCTATCCAATGACTGCCTCCAGCGATAAAGTTGCACTTTTACCAAATACTGCTGTTAATGACCTGAAATCTATTCAATCATTCCATGACTTTCCATTCTTAAGTTTGAGGTTCAGATGTAAGAATAAAGATCCATGTTGAAATCAACCTTGGTTCAAGAAAGAATGTCCTGAATAATTCTAGATTTATTCGCAAACTAGAGGAACCATATCCCTTGTTTTGGACTTTCAAGAACTTCACATTTATTCGTATTTTACGTTTATAGTTAGTTGTGACTTGGAGTCGTCAAATTAGTTTGCATAGATTCTGCAGCTGTCATCAGTTTTACTGACGAAATAAAAACATCAATTTTCTTTGAGCCCCAGGATTTTCTGTAGATCAGCTGAATAAAAGATTTCTATACAAAATCCATGTAGTAAACAATGACTACAACGTTAACAAAGACAATGCAATGTCCAACATACTTAAGGCACTGATAGTGGTCAAAGAACAGCCGAAATTTAACATTTTTTCCGCGAAACGACATAATTTATCAAACCTGTATCTCCGTACATGTAACCAGCCTTATAGAAGAGTACCAGTTTCAGAAAACATTTCTTCAGTTCTATTTTGTATACTTTGTCCAGAATTTGCTTAAGATTATCTGTCAGAAGAGTCCTGAAAATCATATAGCTTCGTTTCCTAACTTATGAGTCAGATTAACTACCGATGTCAGGTGAAATTTTCCAAATCACCTTCACCATCCCATTTGACGCAGACATATTTGGAGGAGCGTCTTTTTCTCGAGGGGTAGAAAGTTTAGTGTGTGGATGTTACAGCGTAAATGGTGATCATGAGCTCTGCAACAATTTCAGAGCTTTATGTATAATTTTGAATGGGGTGCTAAGGTTCATGACACACGACCAGATACATAGAAACTTTCTCCCAAGTAGTGAAAAACCAACTCGTATAGTATTTGTTCCAATCAATTTTAATGGCAGCTTCTCTTGACGTTGTTCATTTTATACTTACAACAACACTACTTCCAGAAGCCCAAACTCGACCGTCTCATATGCTGTGGATGAAATAATGTTTATTAACAAACCTTTTTTCTGTTCAGCTGATATGACTATATAATTCACAACAATAATTTGTTCACCAATATCATCTTACCTATCAATCCTGCCAAACCAATAAGTTCCTACTCTAACCATCTTATCCGGCATACACCCCGCTGATGTTGCCAAAGAGGTATCCAAGAGAAGATGTGAAATCTAATTTTTTATTTTAATATTTTAGAAGAGAATAAAAGCTTTCCTTTACATTCCTTGGCATTATAAATTTCTGATTAAAAAGAATATAATTTCTGCAAATCAGTCCAGATGGAAAATACGCTAGATATAAGATATCATAAGATGATTGATTCTTCTGGAAGTCAGATTGCAAAGATAAGCCGCTAGAATTACTTTGTTTACAAGATAGAAGACCAACCCCTCCCTCCCTTGAGCTGAAGAACTGTCCCTCTTATTCCTGAAGTAGTTACTAGGTAACTTAGAGAAACGCTTTCAAGGTTTCCAACTCGACGAAGAGAAAATTCCAACTCGCACCTCGACGTGGTAGATTACTGGCACATGTGGGGACCGAGTATTTACCAGAATTGGTATTCAACATCGTCAAGAACGATGAAGGCTGCTCTCTTGCCCTGCGGATGGGAAATCCTCGCAGAAAGCGAACAAATCGTTAAAATCACGTAGTGATGAACATCATAGGACACGAAAGACAAGCTGAACATCATCACATTATTTTTCCCAAGAAAACCAATACGACAAAAATAACAGGAGAATTTGCCATATTGATCGCTAACCTCAAGAGAAAGAACGCGTAGGAGGAGTTTTCTTTCGTATTGTGACTCTATAGTTTTACCTGTATACTTTTGTATAACACCAACTTCCTTTATGAGATAGATAAACTAACCAGATTCTTCACATTCCTTAGTACTCTAATATTCCTTGTAAAAATCCGTTTGTGCAGATGGGGAAGTCTCCAACTTTATTCCCAAGATGGAGAAGCTAATATCCTCTTAGCTTAGGACCTCTTCATATTCTTTCATGTTTCCAATTCCATTGTTCCAAGTTTTTGATTAGTTACGTACTTTTGAAATTTGTTCTGTGAAAATTTCTAGAACACAGGATTTGTCATGTGCATCAATTGGCTTTTATATAGTCGACTACATCGGAAGATCTACGTTCGGTCACCAGCTCCAATATCTGCCAATATGGCTGATTGAACCCAGTCCTTTTTAGTTCCTTGTCAGTTTTTCCTATTCTCCACTAAGCAAGTTAGGAGGAATAACTGTGTGCGTTCTCTCCATATTCAGCTTATCACCAAGTATTTCGTATAAATAGTTTGTCTCTGATTTTTGTAAAATTTCAGGTAGGTTTCTAACATTCAAGCCACGGCTCTTTTGGGCATTGCCACTGCTTATCCTATAATAATAAGGTAAAATGTCTCCTACGCTAGAAGTGCTGAAAATTTCATTCTTGAATTATATCTTCTAGTTCAATATTTGGCTTTAAAGGAAACAAGGCCATTTGGGTAATTGCGAGATTAGGGAGAGTGATGCGTTAAAATGGTGATCATCAATGAAGAATTAATCAATGCTAAGTTTTAAGCGAGCTTTCCCAAATCGACGGCTTGAATACAACTCGTACGTTAGACTACAAAATGGCATTGCATGTTGCACAGGAAACTTAGCACCGAAGCATTGGTCGAAATTTTGAAAGACCTCGGAAAAAGGGGCTCTAAGTTAGCAAACCTAAAAATCTTGTAATACTAAATTCCATCACTATCGAAGATTGGCTACTACTTCTCTGAATACTTCTATACAATCTTCTGAATTTTTCTAGTTATAGGGACTATTCTTTAGTCTGCTTTCTTCCTGCTTTCTGCATAACCAGACGATTCTAGGCTGTGAATATTTGGTGACCAGCATTTTGGAATATCATTATTCTGCTGCTTCTATCCAGCAAAGCCATAGGCTAACCTTATAGCAGTCACGTATAATGGCCCTAATTTTTATCACTATAAAAGTAACTTAGCAAAATTGGTACATAGTTTTGCTGGCTGACAAAGTAAGAATGGATCATTGGCTGGAATTATATCAACTTCCCATCTATCAAAACTTTGCTCAAAACATAGGGGAAGCCCTTTTCTTCTCTTATCCCCCACCAATGTCCCCCGCGATTGTGTTAAGTTATATCACCACCCTACCTTCTAACATCTTCATCCCTTCTCATCTCCCTGTTATACGCGCATACGTACTACCTACATGCATGCATCTACGCACATATATCAAAGCGACCGTATAAAATAAACGTTCTCTTTATGTTGAATCGTTTATCCCGGAATTTATCGCTCCAATATATTTATATGGAAAGCAATTTCGCGCGAAGGAACACGGAGAGCGGGCGTTCGCGACTCTTTACCCCGCCTTAATGTGAGCCCGCCAGCGGCACTAGTTTGCGCCGATAATAGAAACATATTACCCTCTCACGACTTCAACGACTCGTAGCCATTACACTAAGGCTGGTTTATGGTGTTAATGCGCTCTATTACACTCGCGGTGAATTATACACTCTGCGCTACGTTAGCGTTCGCGCGCACCACCTTCTTCACTTATTTGTCCTAGATATACAGGGAGGCAAAGATGAACTTTTAGCATACATTTAGAATACATGGGAACGATAAATAAGATTTGGATTCATCTCCAGCGTGAAATTGAAGTTGGTCGGAATTGAAACATGCCACCTGGAGAAAAGTCATCTTCTTATACTTAGGACTATGTCCTCCTTGTATGATCTTCTGAGTTACCAGTTGATGAAAACCGGCATTGATTTCATCTGTTTAATTGCCCTGTCGCCTGGGACACCATCTTGGTATTGTTTTGGTATTGTTTCGTTTTCCATTTTGATTAACTGTTTGATCCTTGTCTTTTTCCTAATTTTGATGACAGGCAATTTCTTATTTCCTGTTACTTCTCCTGTTACTTCTCGTAGTATACCGTTGCCCTCTTTCCTGTGTGTTTCTTTACGTCCCCGCGCCAGGTAGCGCTGGCCTAAATGTGTTCCTGTCTGACTTACCGTATTATCTTATTTGGTAATATTGGTAATACTCTAAATAATCATACTTTGCAACTATGCTCTGTTTCATGTTATTGTTGTGGTGCACCAACTGAATCACGCAAACCAGTAATTTGTTCCGTTTTTGAAAAATCATAAAATTGATTGTGTTGATACTCCTAACGTAGAAGCTCGCAAAATTTGTTCTAATTAAAGCCTAAAGATTATGTGCTCTGATCCGAAAAGATCCCAAGAGTTTGAAAGCTGTGTTAATCGCTCTCCACAATGAGATCAAAACTATTAAATTCTGACTTCTCCAGTCTGCGGGGTCGACTTCATAGTCTCTAATTGTAACATAGACAATTATCCTGGATCGTTATAGTCGTAAAGCTAGTATTATTTTATACGGCTGCAAGGATGGCAACTGCAAAACTAACCAAAACAAACAGATCAATATGCTTTATTAATTATTTCTGTCTTTAGAATTGGGTTAGAAAAGTATTTTTAGTGTGAACAGACTTAGGAAATCTAAGGGTACTGTGAGTGATCGTTGCTGACTGATCAGAAAAAGTTGTCTAAATCTAAAGCAAGTGATGCTTTAAAGAGACTTGAGAATATCAGTAAATTTGATCAATAAGTCCAAATAAAATAATCAAGAGATCGTACACAGATGGAAAGAGGAATCTACAGAAAAGTCAAAGGGAATCTTCAGGACCGTACAAGTTCGGGTGAAGGCGGATTAAAAAGGTATAAGAATGGAATTCCAACTGTAGTTAGTGATTTGACGTGGTTTATGCAACACGCATGCAAAACGAAATGACCTACCTAAAGCTATTCAGAATACAAACAGAAGATGCGAAAATGTCACTATGGTGATGTAGACCACGCACTTTTGAAGTGGTTCACTCAGCAAAGGGTAAACAACGTGACTATAAGCGGAGTAATTTTAAGAAAAAAGGCAGAAGAGTTTAGAAACAAAAATTCACGGTAAATTTGTGTGCAGCAAAAGTTGGATAGACAGATGGAAAGTACGTACATTCGTAAATGGGATGAGGAACTAATTAAACAGAAATGTAAAATTCTATTGCTGGTAGATTTAAAGTACATAAAAGTAATATTCGTGCCAGCGAATACTAGTTCACAACTTCAACCATTGGATCAGGACATTATACATGCTCTTAAAAATATTATTGTCAATCACTTTTGCTGAAGGAAATGCAAAATATGGACCCTGAAATAGATTTTAAAATCACATTACTGGATGGGATAAACTTAATTCACCGATCTTGGCAAAAGGTCTCCGTTCAAACAATAAGAAACTGCTATAGACATGCATGATTTTATCCTGAAGCAAGTAGGGACGAGTTCGATTCGGAAGACGAACTTCCATTAACAAACTGGTTAATGAAGAAAAACCTTCAAACTGTCGCCAAATGTTACAATTATAGAAGACTATGTGACTATAGACGATAATCTCTTGACATCAAATACTTTAAATGATAGTGAAGTTATTTCCAATGCTGCTGCAGAATTTTCGCCATCAGATTAAGGCCGTCCTCAGTGTACTGAAGAGGATTCCTATTCAGTTATTTCCAATATAAAAAACAGTGATACAACGGAAGAACAATGTGAAAGTAGTAGCAACGAAAACAAAGTAACATAACAGGCTATTGATCCGCAAATCAATATGGCAGTGGCTACACAAAATCTGAGCGATATTCATCAGTTCTTGCAGTCTCGTGGAGCACCAGAAGAAGTTTTCTGTAACTTGGCAAAACAGAAAGAAAAATAACTGATTATGTATATAGTATACATACTGTACTTAAATAATATGTATTAGATATGTATGTATGTTTTTCATCTATAACATCTGTATCTGTTTTAGATCTGTATTTTGTTTAATAAAGTTATTGTACATGAGTTTCCTATATTTTCTCCTGTAACGAATCTCAACTTTAACGAACCGATTTCTATGGTACCTTGATGTTTATTATAACCGAGGTCTGCTGTATATGTATGTGGTATTTGTTCTGTATATTATTCTGTAATTAGACTCGACCCATAGCGCAATAAACGACTATTATTATTATTACCTTGCTTGTGATAATAGTCTCGATTTAAAATAGCTATTACCTACATAAGTCTTGCATTTCTGACATCATAAATTTTAGTTCCTGTGGTCTTTGTAACACCTTCATAATTCAGAACGAACGATATCTTTCCGACCCTCTCCGTTAAAGTTAATAAATCTCCATGAGGGATGCCGCAAAGGCACGTTACGGACCCTAACTCGTTTCTCGCGTTTCGTTCTATCTACACCCGCATGATTTGTGGCGATATTCGGGCCACGTCTGTTTCCCGGAAAGGCCTCGCCATTGCCGCCGATGGACAAACAAACTGTATGGCTCCGTTTTTACAGGTGGAACGCAATTCCCTTTTCGGCGTTGATCTACGATCTGATAAATTAAAAACGTGCGCCCCGCGTTCCGCCCTGGCTATGAAATCGAAACGGTGCCATAAACATCGGAAAACAATAATTCGCGAAGTTCTCCCTTCCAAACGCCGCGGACACTTCTCTCTCTCGCGTCCCAGCCTAACGGCCATAATCGTAACTTATAAAAATTGATCCCTGTATAAAGAATAAAATGCGAAAAGAACTTACGGTTTACGAATACCAGCGTCCTGCATATATATACCTGCGCGCGTTTATTTCGGATCGTAAAGAAAAAAGGACCTAAAACGCCGTTTCGCAGTGTATATTTAAGATTTTACGGCGGTCTATAACGCAATTTTAAGCCTTCGCCGAGGTATACGTTTTCGTTCGGAATGTAATAATTCATATGGAGTCGTTAAGCTTCGTCGACACGGACGGAGGCAATAAAATTATTTTGAGACGATCTAGCACCGCTGGATTTAGGTATCGGAGATATAAAATGGTGAATTATGTAATCGTAGAAACACGATGACTTCATTTCCTCTTAGATTATTGGATTTGTGTTCACTTTCCTTGCTTCTATTCTATTTGTGCAATTGATTTAGAAATTTTAGGGTTTTAAAACATCGAAGTTATCGACTACATTTTTCATCATATCAACTAAAAGAGGAATACCTAGTAAACCATCTCATAATAGTATTTTCTCTAGAAATTTTGCATATACACCACTTTCTACATACGATGTAGCGGGCGTCTTCGACGTAACCAAAAGGGACTCATCGCTCGGAGGCCGTTTGACCTCGAACGCACCCTCGGGCATCCTTCGGTCGCCATTCCCGCTCGACACTCCATTCGTACCAGATTAATTCACCAAAATCCCTGACGACGTCCGCCGCTTTCTTCGGACACTCCGACTTCCCGGAAATTCACGAAACACGATTTCGAAAGCGTGAGACGTGCCAGGTCAAGTCGAAATCTATTTGCTGGATTTCTAAACTTCTCCCCGCTTTAATTGAAATCTAATGGTCAGTCATGGACATCGTTTTGCTCGACTGAAACGTCGGTATATGCAGCGATGAAAAAGCTTCGTCTAAATTTACGGAGAAAAAGGTAACGGATAAATTGAATTAGTTTCCAGGAATGATGATTTGATGGAAGCTGTTGTGAGATCTACGACATGGATGGTGTCGATTTGGAGGTGATTTGGTGTCGGCTTAAAGAAGGAATTGATTCGGAATTGATTCCATCGACAAGAATTTTGAAAGGAAATATATTTAGCACCAACCGTAGCTAGAAGTACAGAAAATATCGCTATGAGATTGCTGTTCGCAACGATTTGATGAAACCATTAAATCAAGTATATACAAATAAGGAAAGTTTAAAGCTATCTTGAGAGGACCTCCACATTTGTAAACCTTGACTGAAAATTGTTAGGTATAAATTCGGATTCCATTCGTTTTAAACTACATATTTTTGAAGGAATTTCTTGGTTGGATCAATCTTTATATACATATATAATTCTGATGTACGTGTGTTTGTCACTGAACTCCTCCTAAATGGCTTAACCGATTTGAATGAATTTTTTGCATGCGTTTGGGTGGCGCCCTGGATGGTTTAGATTCACAAATCAGCCCGGCACATTTAAAAATTAAGAAAGAAATTAGAGAGTAAACAAATTGACGACGTTTGGTGGGTTAGGTTATGACAGTTGTCATGGTGCGCACAAAGACAGTTAAGGTTATGACATTTATGATTGTGCGCGCATGTATAATTGTTATGTCATAATAGAAGCAAAGTCAGCAATATCCATCACAGTCTTATCTACAATGCCGCGAGCGAGAAAATCGAATCTTTCACAACGAAGCCGTAATGCAATTAGACTGCGGAATATTGCGAATCAATCCAGTGCAGATGAAGAAGAAATCGCACGAGAGAAGGGCGCCGTGTTAGTACGGCCCAACTTCGTGCTTCACAAACACAAGAACAAAGAGAGGCCATACGTGAAACGGCTCGGTTGGCAATGAGAAATCTTCGAGCAAAACGCAGATCAACAACGTCGAGCCGCAAGAAGAAATAGATAAAGTCACAAAATATAGTATATCACAGCGTGTTTTAATGAAGATGAATCGACACGAGTGCAACAGATTCAGCAAATAGTTTAACAGAAAGTTGTGCTACAACGACATGCGAATCATTTGGTTTACATTCAATAAAGCAAATGCTTTGCTCCCACGTGAATTTACTACTTTTTAAACTTTTATTCAACTTAATTAATTTTATATATTAAGTTAATAAAACTCAGGTAATAACAACATTTATTAATTCGGTGGTACGAAGTTCGCCGGGGCAGCTAGTTCCATATATAATTAAACGTTTTCTAACGTTCTGAAAATATAAGTACATATTACCTGAATTACTGTTGTTTGATTGACCTATCAATGGTAGAAAGACTATCTATTAGATATTCCACATGTAGTCACATCCTATGATGTTCCAAAATCTTCTCGCAATAATTTCTGTGATCAATAAATTTTAGTTTGCCTTGCAAAATATGCTATCCTAGCCCCGTATAAAAGTAGACAGTTTTTAGGGCAGTCTAGGTCGCCCTTCATGCTAAAATGGTTAAAAGCTAGCGCTGCTAGCAGCACCAAAGCTTTACTTCAGAGATGAAAACCCCTACGTATATGAAATTTGTCGTCATATATATTTTTCGAAAACAAATGCAATGTAGATTATGACTCATTTTTCTTAGGTTAAATTTACTTCAGTTTATTTAATTCATTGAGTAGCTACTCCCACTAGATCAGTCAATTTTGTTCTTGTTTCCTGGTGATTGGACAATATCAGCGTGCATATGAAAGCAAGTAAAAAGAAAGAATGGTTCGATGACGTCTGAAAACAGGAAGACCAGATGATAAAAGAAAATACCAAGAACAGAAAAAATACTCAAAAAGGATCTGTCAAGAGAACAAACAAAAACTACAAAAAGAAAAGTTCGAGGAATAGAAAAGATCTAAAAAAGAAAAAATATCAGAAACTTCTACAGAGAAACAAAAGAAATAAAGAAAGACTATCATCCGAAGCGAATATTTATCAAAAGACGAAGGGAGGCAACATAATCGGCTGCAGGAAGATATATTACAAAGATGGAAGCAATATTTTGAAAAACTACTGAACAAGGGGGAAATAGAAAACAAAGAAAAGAGCCCCGGAAGAAATCAAATAGTGGCCGAAAACATAAAAAATGGAGGAAAAACATTAAAAAGAGTATTATCAAAGTTAATAAGAAATATATGGGAACAAGGGAGAATGCTAGAAAATTGGAGAAAACCTGTAATTATACCCCTACACGAAAAGGGAGAAATCTCGGAATGTAGAAACTACCGGAGAATCGCGCTCTTGGACGTACAATATAATATACTTGCCACAGTACTTAAAAAGAAAGTTATAGAAATTCGCAGAGAGAGCAATAGGAAAATATCAGTGCGTCAGATCTACGATAGATCAGATCTTTCTGCTAAAGCAAATTTTAAACCAACGGTACAAGTATGATATGCCAACACATATGGTCTTTATCGATTTCAGGGCAGCGTATGATTCAATAGACAGAACGGCAACATTTCCGTTCTGAGACAAGGACACCCATTATCCACATTGATATTTAATCTGGTACTAGAGGCAGCGATAAGAAATAGCAAAACCAACAAACAAGGGACATGACACAAAGAGCCATCAATGTCTGGCATATATAGATGATGTGCTCATGATGGCAAACAGCCAAGGGAACTTAGTAGAGTAACACCACAACTCATAGAGGAAGCATCGAAACTGGGATTGCCAATCAACAAAGCGAAAACAGAATACACGCAATTAAAAAATAAGCATTATTGTAAACAGAACAAAACCTAGGAAATCCAAAATTATAATAAGTAAAAGATAACACTCGAACAGAGAGTCAACTATGTATACCTAGGCACATGGATAACTAATCAATGCAAAAAAGGAGCAGAAATAGACTTCGGACTAATAAAGAGCAATAAATGTGCAGCAGGGTTACGGAAAATAATCCGATATAAAAATCTTTCATGGGGGATAAAAATAACAATCTACTAGACGGTGATACGGCCCTTCCTCCTGTATGAGAGTGAAACATGAACGATGACAAAAAGAGATCAAGAAAAATTATGGATATGGAAGAGACGGAGAATTTTTGGAGGAAAGAGAATAGATGTAGGCTGGGAAAGAAGATCTAACGAAAAAATATACGCCCTCAACGAATCTACGATAGATGAAATTGTAAAGTCCGGGAGACTACAATGGCTGGGAGATTTGGAGAGAATGGATGACACCAGAGTAGTCAAAGGAATAGCGTGGAGAAAACCGGAGGGCAATAGAAAGAAAGGAAGGCCATGGAAAAAGTAAAGGAAAGCAATTATGGAAGTTATCAGAGAAAAGAGAATAATAAATTGGAAAGAGAAGGTGAAAAATCCACGGAAGTGAAAGAAGAAACAAAACCACATCCTAGGCGATAGGCCTTTATATATGAAAGCAAGTACCCAAGATTCGGATCAAATTAGTTTTCTATGACGAAAATACAAGATAGACCACCCACCATTGAAAAAAAAAAACTCTATGTTAAAAGTCACTAATTATAGTGAAGAAATAGACGTGAGCACCTTCCTGGCCTCTACAACAAACTTCTTCTCGTAAAACAAATAATAATCAACAAAGCCTCCGTTAGGAGGTGGTGAAGAAAGGTGAAATGTGAATGATGATACACATTCTGGCTGGCCGTCGTTGTTGTTCAGGTTAATTTGAAGTTACGGATTAGTACAAGGAGGCTAGAGTATAGACCATCACCTCGTACAGCTCGAACACTTTTTCTTAGAGTTTCAAGATTTGTGAAGTCAAATAATTACAATTATTAGATTTAATTATGTTATTCTGTTATCGGGCTTTTACTGCTGGATAATGAAGATTATGATTATTATTATTATTATGATTACTATTATTTTCTATCATCCTGATTTCAGAAAAATGTTTCCCAGGCGGCAGCGAAACATTAGCTTTGCAGTAAGCACCGGGAAGCAAACGCAATTTTGTGGTTTCATACAACACCTGATCTCTATCAAAATCGAAATTCCTTAGTGGTAAGCCTTCCTACCGCTAGGTGGAAGACTGAAATCGAAATTGCAAGTATATGATTAAGCTAAGTGACTATGATCGCATCTTGGGACTGAAAACGTGTTTTTGCTGTGAAGTTCATGCCAAGAGCTTCTAGCGTAGTTTTCGTTGGTTCCAACAATGCTCATCAACACTCAGCTGCAAAAATTGAAACGCACGAATTGGAGACGATATCTGGAAATAGCAGCTTGGAAGCTTCACTACTAATAGTTCCTCGAAAGCTTATGATTGAACTGATGAACAGATGAGAAGCGAATCTCTCTGCCTTATGTCCTAATAAGAGAAAGCAATATATTTTTATCGAACATAAGCTTAGAGTGATGATTTGATAAGATCGCTTTGGAAGAGGGATCAATTACTGACCTATTGATGTTTAATACCTGGATAAGACGTACACCATCTCCATGAAAAATATAGTTCGTTGATGAGGGTGAGCACAAGATAATATGTTAGCACATGCATGTGTCATGTCAGACCCAATAAAAAAGCAGTTTTTGAGTGAAATTCAACTTCTTAAAACTTAGTATTGGAAAGATTGAAATGGCATTGTAGTCAATCCTAGCTTAAAAATTAAAGGAGTAGTACCCTTACCGAACCCAAAACATCCTAAGAATTGGGGAATAGCCATTAAAATTGGTGACATTTACCTTGAGGAATAAGTTTTCTGTGTCCATTTCTTTACTTCGACCTTATCGAATTTTTTCCTAACAGACGGTTACTAACAAAGACGATCATCATCCTTCAATGTTTACAAAATCGCATTTAGTATAGTCTAAAGTCAACATGGCCTCATCAAAAACCATCCAACTGAGGTTAACTCTATTATCACGATCCGGAGACGTGAACGAGTCACGACCTTTCAGCGAGAGACATATTTATCTAAATATCCTAATGCAATGGGCCCACATAATAACATAAAGCGTACACAATCTGTTTAGAGCGTCCGTGTAACGTAAAACTTATCCCCGAGAATTATAACTTTAATTCATCCTAAGTAACCTTTTTACGTCCGTTCATCTTACGCGCATTCTATTCGATTATCGGAGGAAGAGGATGAAGAAAAAGCATCATCGTCGAAACGTCTGCGTTTTTAGTGGTAACAAAAGACGATGTATACGCCACTTTGGTAAATAGGCGCGGGGATGTCGGCCTTCTCCTTCTTTTTCCTTATTTCAGTTTTTATTCCCATCTACTTCGAGTCCGCTTTTATTTGACGCAAGAGACGACTACCGCTTGGCCGTGTTTGTCTTTAAACAATTTATTATGAGAACCGGGCCGTACCAGTTAACACCGTGTTACTTATTGGCCGTCGCTACCGTGCACCTCGTCCACTAATGGAACCAAGGTATAGATGAAATATTTACATAAACCTTTCGGGAAAATAGCACGTATTAGCGCCTTTATTTTGCGTATTCTTCGACGGGCCAATCGTTAACGTTTCGAAGATGGCATATTTCTGCACATGTCGTTTCGCGTTAATCGGAATGGTAAACACAGACGAAACGTGAAAGGTTTCTATGGCTCAATATAGGTGTCCGACGTTCTCATTCGATAATGTTCTGAATAAATATGTTCAGCGTACAAAGGATATGGCTGACAAGCGAAAATTTGGAGGGGGAATGTCAAATAGTCGTCTTAGTATGTTTGTATTGTACATAAATGAGTTGGGAGTTGAGTCAATTATAGTCGCTCTGGATAGTACTACTAACAATAAGTATGCACTCCACCATTTCTTTGTGCTTTAGCTCCAATGGGTATCTGTTATTTGGTGGGGTTTTGCACCACAATGTATCTGAAAAGATGCATATGTAATGTGACGTATTATTACCATACTTGAAAATCATATATAAGTCCAAAGATTAAGAGCATATATTTATGTCATTCTAATTGACACAGAATCGTGGGTGAGGTAATAAATCAGATGCCCATGTGGAGAATCTGATTCGAAAGTTGTCGAGCACAAATTACCTTACCCACACTTCTGTGTCAATTAGAATGACATAAATATATGCTCTTAATCTTTGGACCTGTATAATTTTCAAGTGTGGTAATAATATGCCAAATTACATATATATCTTTTCAGATACCAGTTGGTGGTAATCATTGTTCTTTTTCTATCTTTTTAACACTTAAGCATAAACTATTTTCTGCAAACCATTATCAGATTCTTGTAAATCAATTTCAAAGATGCCAACCAATTCCTCACTATCCTCTAGTACCCCATGTGAGCCTATCATCGGTAGGACTGGATAACTGACGATGAAATGTTGTGTTGTAGATATTTTATGTAGGTCTGAAACAACACTGGTCCAAACATAACTCCTTGTAGTACCTCCCTAAATATCACTTTTTTATTCGGATCTTTGTCGTTCTTCAAGAAAAGGAAATATTCAGTTACCTCCTCGGATCTCGCAATAGTGCTCTTTACCAACTAGTATTATAGTATATAGAGCAGGCCGGCTCAATTTCCATGTAGCCCTTAAAAGCCACGATTATTGCATTGATAACATTTCTCATTGTCAAGATTGTTGATATTCTCTCACAAAAGCCAGAGCGTTGTTCTAAAATTGGTGGCGATCGAGGGCGTGAAGATAACTCGAAACCAATGGATAAAGCTGTTCTGATTGCAGTTGCATTCCTTGTCCTATGAACAAGTATAATCTTCAATCATTTCAGTTTTTCAGCGAACTTACGCATCAATAAGCATTCATTAGTACAATGTTTTGACGGCTCCGCTATCGTTGGTGCAATTTGCCTCAACACTTTTGTCGAAAAAGATAAATATGAACAGTAATTATTTCTCCCATTGTTACTCCTGTCTGCGAAAAGACCGACGTGTTACATACCCATAACGTTAATATCAAATACGTTGTTTCTTATGTGCTAAAGTTTCAGGAGAATGTTATTAGACATGCTATAAATCATTAAAGATCTTCAGAGATATTACCTCATATATACTACAAATCAGACAATTATTTTATTTATTGCTCAATTTGCTGTAAACAAAATCAGTACACAATAACCTTCGGTTTTAAATATAATTGAAATTTATATTTTAATTTAATTTTAAATTAGCAGAATCGTGTATTGATGATTTTGCGTGTTGTTGCTAATCAACCGTCAACCAAATATTCCGTCATCTTTTTCCGAAACCAGGACGCTTCCTCCATCCAAAGGTTACTACATTTTTCTCCATTGTCCCGGTAGCTCGATGTTTACTACAATTCATCACTGACGGGACATTGTCACAGAGGTCTAGATTTTTGATGCCACGGTGTCCTTGATTTCTTATATCCAGTTGTAATTAGGACAGTGTTGAATGTATGTATTTAAATGGTTACAATGCTTTCTATCTTTTAATCGATGCTTTTTATAATGATTGGTAATTTTATTTCAAGTTACATTTTTTCTCCCATTAAACGTCTCTGGCTGGACTTTAAAAAGAAGCTAACACCCGCAGGGTAATTAAATGCTTTAAAGGTGGCATCCGTGGTATCGGAAAAGTATAAATAGGATCCAAAATCAAACAAAATGTCATTTGAAAATGAACGTCCATGAACTACAACCTCAACATTTACTGTGAGTTTTGATATATTGAATTGTAATTATATATATATAAGCTTCTTTGCGGGTCTTTTAGGCCCAGAGCTTCCTTACATTTCTCCATTGTTTCCTGTCCGTAGCCTTCTTCTTCCAGTCCGCTATTCCCTTATCCTCCAGCTCCTCCAGTACCGCCTCTCGCCATCTTTTCCTCGGCTTTCCTCTCTTTTTCTTATATCCTGGTGTTTTCCATGCTATCTTCCTAACTTCCCACTGTAATCTCCTTGCTTTAATGATAAAATATATCTGCGATTTTTTATAGGCCTCATAGACCTCTTCATTAGTTCTTCTTATATAGCCATCTTCGGTCTTTTTCCCTCCTATTATCCTACGAAGGATTTTCCTCTTCCATCTCCTTACTATTTCCTTTGTAGATTGATTCAAAACCCATGTCTCGCATCCGTATAATGCCGTCGGTCTTATTACGGTTTCGTATAGCCTAAATTTCTTGCTGCTCGACATCTGTTTTGCTCTTAGTAGGTGACTCATGATTCCAGCAATTCTATTGGCTTTACTCAGTCTTGCTTCAATTTCCTTTTCTTCCTCGCACGTGTTCGCTATCCGTGCTCCCAAGTAAACAAACTGATCCACCTCCTCAAAAGTCATCTCTCCCAATTGTAATTAATAATAGATTATTTAATGGCACTTAATCATAAATATAATATATATAATATATATATACAATATAATATATATACAAGTACATAAACATTACAATATGCGGCACATTATTGCTATTCATGACAAGTTGATAGCTCGGCTATCGAATGCAACATTTTTTATGCTGAATATCCAAGCTAACTGAGTGTGGGGTGATTCCACTACTTAACTAAAATATGATAACTAAAGCCTTCCCTTGTATTTCGCTGAAATTCAATCGTAGTTAAATTAAATTATGAAACTTCACCTTAGAGTTACTCGTCTTTTGCCAAATCTGTCCTTTTGGTATATAAACAAATATTCATATGCACTACAAGTATATGACTGGCAAAGACATCCAGACAAGACGGGCACATGTTTTATGTATTCTTAAGTGCAATCCAAATATCACATTGAAACCCGTAATATACATTGGAAGACGGTGATATAATGATACAACTAACTTACAATTGAATTTAAGCAGAAAACTATTTTGAAGCAGTTGGTCAAAGGACTATTGTCAGGAAAGTACTACTACTTAGCGGATGATTTATTTTGTTCACAGCGTTGGAATTACTGCAGTTATTATTATGTTGTGGAAAAGAACTGTATTGATTTTTCTTACCCTTTCGGTAAGGAGGGGCTTACTGAGTCTGGTTTATGTTTTTAATAATTCAAGTATCTTTGCAATTCGTTTGTGGACCAAATATGTTATTCACATCAGCTTGTGAGCAATATCGAAAGGCATACAGAATTCGCCACAATTAACCGAAAACGTACGGCAATATTCCGAGATGTTTCAAACTTGGCTGTATGAGCCCACTAGTCCAGTCCCATCTGAATGAAGTTTCAGCATCGCCCGAACTCACCTGAGTATACCTTCATTTCTTTGGATGGCTACATACACATTTGAATCTGAATATCTGTTAGAAAGACGGGTACTACTTGAGGATAGCGAGAAGCGCATTTTGGCTCAACAATACTTATTCTCACTCCTCCATCCAACGGCGACCATTGGATTACACATGTGCTATTGACAAATCGAAAAGATCTTAAGGTATTAAAGATGGTTGTGACCCCATAGAAACGCAAACCGTTTCCTCTCTAATTTTGGTTCTAACAAGCATCAATATTTTATTGATGATTGTCACATTTACTACGTACTTAATTCGACAGCTGTTAGCCCAAAATTTTAATCCCTAATGTAATCCCCCACAAACGACTTCCAATAGGTTTATATTTAAAAATAATCCCACCACTATATCATAAATATGACATCGTCTATCCACATGGCCACTTACATATCCACAAACACTCCCATTACTCATCCTCCTCACGTTGAAATCCCATCAGAACGTTTCCAACGAGAACGGTTGGTGGTAGTAGCCCAAGGACTGTATCGTTTCCAGTGTATGCAAATGGTTCGCAAAGACACGTCGAAGGATACGGACACACTCATACATACAGGTGCAAAAATAAATAAAACGCTAATACAAATGTACAGCTGTAAAACTGATTTATTTACTTCTCGACGGCCTTTGTACTGTTATGGGCAGAGTAGTCAGCTCGGATGTAATAAATCTGGTGGATTAAGAACCCATTGTCCGTATTTTATTTATTATAACCATTAACACTAGTAATAATGCATTTGTTATCCTTCAGAGCATCATATATTTTATGGTCGTGTCAACGGTAGCGTATGTGTGCGTATCCGTTCAGTCAGCGAGCTTCATGTTCGCACAAAGGAGGGTTTCCCATAGAAGTTGAATACTGTAGATAGGATCTCGACATAAAACGTAAAGGAGAAGGAGGATGTGCAATAAAATGGATTCTATAAATATCAAAATTACCCAGCTCGTAGTAGCGAAATCAAACTTGTTGACAATAAAATTTAAGTACAAAAGCAACATGAATATGCAAACTTATACTTTGTAAATAAATTAGAATTAATAACGTTGCATAGCGACGATAAAACTGTTTACAACAGCAGAATCAGAATTACTCATGGAAATTTTTACCATTAAGGATTCCAATGGAAATGTTGGAATTGATTTTATACAATCGATAAATATTCATATTCCACCATCAATATCTCGCACCTTAACGTGATGTGTAATGACCGTCGTAAATTATATCGTAATAAATTAACTTTCCACGCTTCGTATTCACTCCGACGTGATCATAATTTATTTCACGAGTTGCGCAAATATAGTAACGTCATAAAAGTCCGATTCGAGTCGACTTTCAAATAACCTTTCACCCATTTTCTTTTTAAAAATGCATAGTAAAAGTTATTGATTGCGAAAATCAAAGAAATATACAGAAGGCGAATAAAAATGCGGAAGTTGAAGAACACACCCCGGTCCTCTAATTGTAAGTTTCAATGTTACGGAATAGGGTAAAAGTGATAATTTTCTCTTTTTTATCCATTTTGTTCGTTAAAGTGTATCAACAGAATAGTAATAATCTGAAGTAACTCATAAACCTCTTTCCCTTGAATTGACACTTGAACAGTGATTGAATCGGAGGGGATACCCATACCAAGTGTACCCAGAGGGTGGAAGCCAGGCTGAGAAAACTACGACTAGGCAGCTTTCCATATGAAGCTGGCATCTGCCATATGCAGATGGCGACTTTGGTAAAATTCTCCAGAACCAAATCGTTATACGGGGACTCCAAAAGGAGAGATCTAGAGAAAAGGAGCTGCTTGCCGAAAGCTAACGAAAACACAAATGGAAGCGCTGATTCGACCGGGAGCCCTGGTGCGCAAAAAGAAAGATAAAGAAATGTTTTCTATTAGCACAGTGCTAAGCTCTATCGAGGACTTCAACAGGTTGGCGTAAAGTACCTAGGGGAAGCAGTTGAGTTACAGTGCGTCGGCCAGGGACCACGCTCGTAAAAAACTCATGAACCTGGCTAGAATGAAGAACATATTCCAGAAGACAACAAATGTGAAGGAAGTAGTTCTAGAAAACAATAGACGCACTGATGATGTTATATCTTCTGGTTTCCGCCTAATCGACTTTTTGTGTGTAGTTTAAAGATGTCTAAAAGAGATATTGAAGTTGCTGTTTTTCCAAACTAACGCAAAAATGGCTTCTACCCATTTTGAACTACCCAGTTTTTTTCCAGTCCCTAATCCTTGTAAACTGTAGTCTGTAATTTTTCGGTTACTTTTAGTTAAGAAACATCCGTCGCCATAGTGACTGCATCATCAGCAAGTGGATGAAGTACTACCTCTTCTGATGTTAGAATGTCAACGGTATAGAGGAGCTGTGCCTAAGCTGCTACGACGCTAGCTTCTGGTACTCCAGTCGAGATTGGATGACACTTTGAGAAGGCTCCTTTGCAAGATACTCTGAATTTCCTTTTAAAGAGGTATGATTGAAGTAGTTGGCAAAAGTTTTGTGGTCACATCTTGCTCATCTTGTAGATAAAACGTCGGTGTCATACTCTGTAAAATGCCTAAGGAACGTCAACAAACATTTTTCTCTTGAAAACAGCGCTCAATAACAGATACAGTTATTTGAGAAACTTGGTCTATTGTCGAGTGGCGATGCAAATTGGAAATCAGGTATACTGACATGTCGTTGAACTTGGGCAGGCAAGAGTTGTTAGCGTTGTGGTTGTTATCAATTTCCTGTGCGATCTCAGTCCGTGAGATCAATTTCATAGTTGCATCAAGCTGATACTTAGGTCTTGTGTCAATTGCGGATGAGGGATTGCTTGACTGGAACACTGCTCCTAGATATTGAGGAAATAATTCAGACTTTTCATTCACTGATGGCGGCACTTGGGTAATCAGACCCTTGAACCTGCAAGTAGCATTAGACAGTGAATAACCTTTGTCGGTTCCCGGGCCCAATTCTCTTAAGTAATTCTCAAAGCAATTCTGTTTATACCTTCTCATTTTTTGATTTGTTTCGTTATTTTTCTTTTGTCTATGAGATATAGTTTTTTGTGGCCGCAGGAGCGACCTCTTTAGCCAAACGAATCCGTGCTATCAGATTGGGGGCCTCTAGCTCTAGCTTCTTTTTGGTCTCAAGTTTTAGATGTAAGCTGATCAAGTTATTAATTTTTTGCCTCAATTTCTCCAAATCAGTGCAGTAAGGTTGCCTTATTTTTTCAATGGCGGACCCCCCTCCCCCAGTATTAACACTACTGCAGTATAATCTGATGTAAGGTCAGATAAGATATCTACTGTTACCTGGTTAGATAAAATGCCTCTAGAAAAAAAAAGTCTAGTAAATCAGGAATTTTTAGTAGTAAGGTGAAGTATGTTGGGAGTTTGTACAAGCACATGAAGAACAGGATCGGTCCCAAAGTTGATCTCTCTGGCACTCATGCGTTCGTACCCAAAGGCTTTGAATTGTTCCCTTACTTAAGTATTGGTTTTCCCGTTCGTTAAGCAAAATTATGTGATGCAATGAGGCATATGATTAAACTTGTTATCTTCCCAGTATTTGTTTTGTTTTACTCTTCTTATGTATGTACGATACAGATCTACTCGCGAAAGTCGTTACGATAGAGTTTGGGGAGCTGATTGTTACTGTGCGAATGTGTTGGAGTATCAGAAGAATGGCGTCATAAAATTTTTTAAATAACCACCGATAGCGCGAACCGTACATTTTTTGAGGTAAATCCAAAACCTTAACGAGTGAAAAAAACATTTTATGTCTACAAGTCTACAGTTGAAGACAAGAAGAAGTCACAAACACCCACTGGATACTACATACCAATGTAAGTGATCTCTACAGAATTATACATCTGTGGTGTACAGTCACTTGCCTCCGTGAGCTGCACAGAAGCTAGACCTTTAGATTAATGACGTGCGGCGTACCTTTTCGAGCAACTGAATATCTCGGACATAAATCAGCACAACGAACGCTATGTTCTATCATTTGTTCGACTACGGTGTCATTTATTTTCCTCTCTTTCCATCGCTCCACGTCGCGCCGCCGCGGCGTTCCGTTTCGTGCACGTCGTCGTCGTCTCTCCGACTCTCTACTATCCCAATTAGAACGTAATTGTAAATTAAATTCATTTATACACCATCTCACGATCCGTTCGACACTAATTATCCGCATAAACGATTACCTCCTACTCGCGGGAACGCGGAGAAAACGGAAACGGGTACGCTTGGTTATTGCATTTAATAGGCCGCGATTTTCACGTTCGTTCTGCGATACGATGGTTGATCATAGGTATCGAACGGTCATGTAGTACCGACTGAACACGTGTTTCGCGGATTATAAATTAGATATATCGATTGGGATTGCGAAGGAGTAAGATATCACGTATCCTCGCGATACGAATGGTTAGATCGGATTTCAAAACCGCTTTTAGAGTTGGATATTGATTAATGTCTTTAAGGTCGATATTTATTATCAGCATTAATGATTACAAGGACTGTGGTACAGTATAAATGACGTTAATACCCATCGATGCAATACTCACTACACAGCCTTGTACTTTTGAAGTATAGATTTTACTAGTAGGTAACATGGGCAACATTTTTTCAACCATATTGTTTCGTCTTACGCGCAAAGTGTTTGTTTTGTGTGGTTTGATTCAAAATTCGTGTCTAGAGACTCCTTTTTGATGAGTTACCGTACCTGCTTCCTGAAAACCGTGTTTTGGTACCGATTCTTAACAGCATCCTAGAAGACGTTTCACGTTTAACAAGATTCATCCATGTGGCAAGAGTCAAACTGTTTTATTAATTATCGTTTCATAACGGATTTTTTCCCTAAGAAGTCGTTTTTGCTTTCTGTAGGTTTTCTCTTTTCTTTTAATCTCTACATAACACTTTCGGAATTTAATCAATCTTAATTGTTGTCTGGCATGGTGGAACGCCTTTTCACGTGTTACTCGGCACTCCGTCAGAAATACGCTTTCTATTGGGTTTGGTCGACCGTTAGTTATTAAAAAGGGACCCTTACTTGACGGTAGTTGCGCGCACTACGTCAAGTGTCCGTTGTGTCCTCTCACAGCTTGGGGTTTGTCACCAGGGCAGCTTTGTTTTCCATTTTCTAGTTTCTTCTTCGAATTCTTCCTTAAACTTCGATATAACGAAGACTAGGATATTACTTAAAGCCCTCTAAAGGAGTAAGACGTAAAGTGTGAAGGAACGTCCTACCACCCAAGACAACATCGGTTATATCCCTTTAAGGATTATGAATAGTCGCACATCCAAAAAATACAAAATAGAAGTGAAAACAACTCCAATGATTGTGATTAATCACTAGATATTATTCTCACTAGACCAATAGATCTTTGTTAACGTAAAACGTCCAGCTGTTAGGAAGCAGATACGAAAACTCATCAAAAGCGGAATCCTCAAATACCAACCATTACTCCGATCGAATGTTGAATTAATCAATATAAAATAAACACATCCCCGCTAAAACTGAACAATATTTGATTCCTTTATCGATGATCATCAGTGTTAATAATAACAATTTCTTTATTGCCCAACAACCCAAGAGCCATTTACAGAGCAAAAATAACAAAAAAAAAACTGAATAAAGTATGAATGTGCGCACCATACACAAATGGTATAACAGATTGAATATACAATAGCTCAAAGAGACACAAAACGTAACTTAAATATTGGTCAGTAGTGGAAATGTTTACGAGGAGAAGGGGTCAATCTCAAGCCTATTTCAATTCCCTATCATATGTGTTATTGGCGCCTTTAGCAGTATGTTCGTCTTAGCTCTGGGAAGATGAAAAGTGTTAAAGTGACGAGCATTACGAGTAAATACAGTAAAATTAATTAGCGATAAAAGAGCGGAAGAATCAATTCTATTGATAAGGAGTTTAAGAAGAAAATTTGCGCTGGTGTTGTCCCTTCTATCAGAGAGACAAATGAAGTTGCGTCTAAGAAATAAACTTTGGTACTCACAATCACTACTTCTGTCAGGATAAACTCCATCTCTTTTAAAAGATAAATATTTAAGGAACCTCTTCTGAATTCGTTCGCCCGCTAATTTTGGTAAAGGTAATATGGAAACCATGGACTAGAAGCATACTCCAGTTCAGATCAGACAAACGCAAAGTACAAAGCTTTTATTGCTATTATTAGTGTTTGTAAACAGCTTGCACCAACGAATGACAAACCCTAACGCTTTGGTGGCCGATGAGGAGATGGAGTCAATATGTTGCGTAAATTGCAATCTAGCGTTGAATAAAACTCCCAACTCCCAACTCCCCTGTCCTCAGAAAGACAAGTTTCCTGGAAATAAGTGCTTTTCACGTTGTAGCTATATTTAATAGAAGTGTTCGAGTTTGTATAGAACACCACCGCGCATTAAATATTCAGAAGTATAGCAATCTAGTGCAATCTGCAAAAGTCTTCACTGTCGTATAGACCTCTAGGTCATCCGCATAGGCTAACAAATCACAATTAATGTGACATAGAAGATCTTTAAGATACAACAGACCAGACGATGGAGAGAAGACTTTTGATGCATAACCATTGTAGCAAACATAGCAGTGATCAATGAGGTACGACCGGACATAGTAAAAAAACTGAAGTAGTACTGAAGAAGTCTATCCAATTTTCCAATGAGCATCACATGATCTATCCTATCAAACGCCTTATTGTTGGAGAAGTCAACGTAAATGACATCCATTACTTATTGTCAGCACATACAGTTTATTAAATTTGCTATACTGCTTTCAAATTTCAACCAAAATCATAGATTGAAAACTATAGTCTAAACAATTGATAACGACTGATCTAATGGGTGATTTGGTGTCAGTACAGTCTAAGCAAAAATGTTGACTATACGAGAAGAAAGGATAAATTTGAGGAACAGTTTCCAAGCAATTCTTTACGGAAAGGTGACTGAGAATAAGAAAAGTAAAGGTGGCTGATAATACATGACTATTCCAATTTATTTTGAACTGTATTGTGTTACTGGAAGCTTACCTCTAATCACCAACGATGACTCGTGTTAGAAACTGTAATTCTGACGTTCACGAACCATCGAATCGTTTTGCTCGGCGTACCAAATTACACACCGGAGTTCGAATTTCGACGATCTCCCGTATAATTAGCTCGCCCTTTCAAAGATCAATCATGGCATTTAACTCCGGAAACCGGTAAACGAACAATAGCCGCCTCCCTTTTCGAACGATTATTCATGCAAAAAAGTTACCTACCAAAAAGCCGAAAGAATGGAGTCGCCGGCGCCAAGGCGACATTAATCTGCCAAAAGAATATCGAACGGCGCATAATTACTTGCGTATATAGAAGAAGGAACGGACCATTAAGGAAGAATAATAGAAGAGCGGCGTCAATAGATCATGGACGGAGGCACCGTTACATAAATAACAGTCTCCTGCCCTTGTCCTCCGGGGGTGAGCGTTTCGCCTTATAGGTTTCTAGAATTGTGGCCAATCGTTTTCGAAAATGTTAACTTTCTAGTGTTTCGGATGG
Source organism: Chrysina gloriosa (assembly GCA_038088585.1). NCBI lineage: Eukaryota > Metazoa > Arthropoda > Insecta > Coleoptera > Scarabaeidae > Chrysina > Chrysina gloriosa. Next base: position 17,195,544 of record CM076093.1, on the reverse strand, counting down.
CGAAGCAAACGACTTGGGTGGGTTGGTGTGTCAGTTGTTGAAGCGTAGGTAATTGTAGGGATGAATCGTTTCCAAATAGAAAGCTATTGTTTGCGGCGCAAGAGGAGATATTAATGCCCTGTGATGATAGTAATTTATCAAAATGTGTATACTAAATTCGGAAGTTTTTAAAAGGAAAAGTTTTAGCGGAGTCTAACGTTAAAATACAAACTTACGCAGGTCATCGGAGATTATTGGGAAATACGTTAGGTTTCCTTTCGTTACTTCTGGTGTAGATGATTCCTTTACGTAACATACTAACCAGTTATGCATGTTACCGTCAATATCTGTTAGTACCTTTTATTAAATCGAAATTTGCAACCATCCATTTATTACTTCATTACCTTCAATCATCAGCAAATTAGAATATTTCGTCGTAATTTCGATTTGCGTATTGAATCCTACACGCTGATCGTCCTAACCGACACTAATTAAGTTGCAAAACGCGAAATGTTTATCTGAAAATGCCATTGCAGCTATCCGCTTTGTTTACACCTCGCTTTACGACACCCCAATATTACGAATTTTACAACTTCGTCCGAGCAAAGCTCATAAACAAACAGTAAACTATCTCGGAAATATGGATCACTTCCTGTACGAAACGTTGACATCATAAAACGGTCGTAAAACATTCGGGCAATCCCTCCTGTAACTTGTAAATCTATCCGTCGTGGATCAATTGGTCTTGAAAGAGGGAGGCAGTACCACCACATTAACTCACAAGTCACGATAATATAAACACGGTTGTTATTGTCGGCGAGGCTGTAATTTGCCTGCGTATTCTTAGAGAAGACCGCTACGTTTGTTCTGACCGGCTTCCAGAAAACCATTCCGTACCTTTAAAATCTCAAATTAGCACTCCCAAGATTGCATGAATAAGAGATAAGAGTCAAAGCGAATATAATTGGAGTAAAAGCACTGCGATATTCTTAATTCTTCATTTTTGTAATTTCACCACTTTTCCAATATCCGATTTTAAATTGAAAACGGCATAGCATCAAACTATCACATAAACTGAGTTTCAACGAGGTCGGGTTTATGAACGGGATCGATGATCTCGGACAAAACTAAAGGGAAGCAAAACACCGGAGGTGTAGAAAAATCGGCCGTAATCTCTCACCGGACGCGTCACTTTTTCACATACCATCAATCACTCAACTAATTAGGTTTGGGTACAATTCATTCGGCGAGTATTTTTACAAAGCTCACATCCATCATACTCTTGTACACTCATATTTTCAGCACGGCGAAAGATTAAAAGATTTTCAAGTAATGATGTTTACATACAACGGGAAAGGTTTGGAGGAAGCGCACAATTCTTGTCGTGTATTTTTGAAATTACAATGTTTTCTTTGAAAACAGACGTGTACTACGCGCGAATTAAAGCAACTGACTTTTGAGAAAGTAAAACAACGAACTTTTATAAAAATAGAATTCAATAAAATCGTTCTTGGCCACGTCAACTTGTCGGTTTCCAAATATAAATTTCGACAATTAAGTTGTCCTCTTCTTCGTCTGCATTTTTCCTACTGAGCATAATAGCTACACAGTGTACACAGAGTACACAGTGTATCCCAGATCAAATGGGATTACATCGTATCATTGAAGATTGCGATTTGGTTGAATGGGATATGCTCTGCAGCTTTATATGCTGAGTTAAAATCTGTTTGAAAAATGTCGAACCCGTCAGAAGTTATTTAACTAGAAACAGGAAATTGCTATTACCTTCTATATCAAATATCTTCGTGAGTATGACGGACAGAAAGATACGAAGACTAGAGACAGCATACGTAGATAAATGCTCTTTAAAGAAAGAAGAACTCTACACGATTTGTACTTTTCTATAAAATCTAACAAAATTCTTACTAAGAAAGGTTGTGTTACTTTAAGATTCTATTTTAGGACTTGTGATGTTGACTGATAGAAGATGCAGGGGTTTGTCGGTATGACTTATAATTGAACTCATAAGAATTAGCTATTCGGGAAAGAACAAAAATTGTAATTCATTATTATTCCTCTCAACAACATTAAATCTGGAACTTAGAGCTCGATTCCAGCTGTTTGAGGTAAAGTTGAAGACGCTTTTCCAAAGGGAAAAGAAACTCCAAAAACAACGGAACAAAAAGGGAATGAAAACTATTCCAACTCATTGGAGCAGCAAGAAAAAAGTCAACGTCTATCAAGCGTAGAAATCTATCCAGGGAGTATAGAAAAAATAAGCTATTAAGAGGACCATCAAAGCAAAGACCTAACAAAAAAGAAACAAATTGTCACATTAAGGTACATTTCACACTTTCACCCTCCATTATTTGTATAGCCCTGATTGACTGTATATAAACATGCAGAAATAGACCTCTTAAGACGAAAAATGTTTGGACAGTCCACCCTAGGGGATTGTGGGTAAACTGTTGCTACAAAAAATCATACAAGCTTCGCCTCTGTGCGATTTGGAAAAAAAAACCTATTTGCTGATTCGATTATTTTGATATTTTGTTAGCGTCTACGTAAAGAAAAATGTATGCACCTTTCTCGACTTTCAAGGCTGATGCTACTGGTAGATCTTTCAGTATTCCTAAATCCAAACAACTAACCGTTTTCAAATCTCCAATCTCAGACTATACCTACATATACGTGCATACGTGTAGAGACATCAAATTACAGAAAGTAATTACGGTATCTTAAGCAACAACCTGATAAGTCCGAACATCATCAGCGAACGTCATCCACGATCGATAATTGACATCGATCTCGATCCGAATTGATTTTCGTCACGTCAATATGCCTTTTTAAACGAAGAAACATCCGAGTCGAGCTCTGTTTATAAATGTTAAGCGAACGTGAGCTGTCATAGGGCGATGCGGGAGACGATGACAGCTCGTCGTGAAAGTACAGCTTGTCCGGCTTGATTAGATAGCGGAATTGATTAGGGTAACTCGACACATTCCGAGCTACTCATTTTTAATGAAGAGGAGAAGATCACCGGCATGAGTAGAGGATACATATTCAGGTAGTCACAGCGCGTATGTGTAACATCAACATCGACCGATCGGGTATCAGAAACGAAAGGAAAAAGAAACTGCGTTGATGGCGTGCTGGACGATAAGGCGGAGATCGTAATGCGCGTAATGGGTAGATGATGAAGTGACGATATGGTATGTTATAAAGTCATGTTCGTGGACAGGGTTGGATTCAGATTTGAAAGACGAGTCAAGTGATCAACACTAATCTATGACAGAAAACTAGTTTCAAAAGGATACTTAAGAGAGCCAAAATTTGAAATGAATAAAAACGTAGAACATCTACATAACTCTCCAATGAATGACCTACACCGAGGTTTGTTTGTTAGGCAACTCTCACAGAAAACTGTGCGATGACTGCAGTGAAGACTACATTGCATATGCCAATTATTACGACTGTAATTACTTTTCTCATCAGATTGAGTCACTAGTTTGGTGAAATATTTTAATATGATGAACTCTTGTAACACCTGTGAAGAATGGCTTTGTTAATCGCATAATGCTATACCGTGCGTAATAGTACTAATAAGGACGAAACTAGTCTGTAGCTACAGTCAACGATTGCTAAAGCGCAATTCCCTCCGTGACAATTATTGGCATATACAATTTTGTCTGCGATGCAGCCTTCTGTGAGAGTTTCCTAACAAACAAATCTCAGGGTAGGTTATTTATTGGAGAGTTATGTAGATGTTCTGCTTTTTACCCATTACTTATATATGCATGAAAAGCACTAAAACAGTGAAAGAAAACGAATAAACTCAGTAGGAATTGGAACCTGAAATTTGTATAAACTGGTGTTAATTTGAGAACGGATGGTCTAGGGCAGGGGTGCCAAACTCTTTCACCAGAAGTGCCACCTGGATTACACAAAGTGAGCCAAGGGCACGGAAAAATTCTTCAATCAGTTGTCCTCTCTAACTAACCAAACTAGTTGTACCAACTTTTGAAAACAAAAATAATGAGCAAGAAAGACAAAGTAATACCAAAAATATATATGTATCTATTCATAAGATAGGGATACCAAATCTCTATGTTAGCGACTTTGAAGATCCGGAAAACTGGCTTCTTTTTTCTTTCATAATTGCATCGATATTTGGCGTCAACTCTGTTGTGTTGATTTTCAGTATTGACTGGAGAAACTGGAGCGGTTGTGCGATTTATTAATTTTCATTAATGAAAACATTTACTCGCATATGTACGAGCTCCTAAACATGCATAATGCATATGCGACATGCTTTTTATTTTTTTAATAGAAGTACTGACTGTGCAACGTTAGGATTTATATTTAAAAATGGAAAACTATTGGAGATTGCAGCCAATGATGAGTAGAAATAAAAATCTCTCTTTTAGTAACTCTAAGCTTTCAAATTCATTCGGAGAGTTAACCACGAGAGCCGAGAAAACAGCTTGTCAGCAACTGAACAGAGTGATGTCACGATCACACCGTATCGCAATATATTTAAAATTAAAATTTGAATGTCAACTTATTTCAATTTTAAATATATTGCGATGTGGTATGATCTTGACATCATTCTGTTCAGTTGCTGACAGGCTGTTATCTCGGCTCACGTGGTTAACTCTCCGATGAAGGACTAAATGAATTCGAAAGCTTAGACCTACTAAAAGAGAGGCTTCTATTTCTACTCGTCCTTGGCTGCAATCCCCAATAGTTTTCCATCTTTAAATTTAAGTCCATGGTTTTTAATGTTGGGAAAGTTATCATAACTTACAAAATATTATAAAAGTAAAAAGACAATAAGTAAACTTTGTTAAATTTACTCCATTTGCAAGCTAGCTGGTGACTTTGTCACATCATAGGTGAAGGCGTTCTGAAAAATTGGAAACTCGTATGTATTTTGCTCACGAAAAACCGAGAAACGGCGATCGAGTTCAGATCTAAAATAAGTACCACTTGAACGGAAATTAGGAAAGTGCTCAAGTTTTTCTTCATGGAGTTGGGTTTCCCATAATTTCAATTTCATTTCAAAAGCTTGAACAAGGTTTTACATTTGTGTGACAATTAAACGCTTGCCTTGCAATTTCGCATTTTACATGGTTAGGTGTTCTGTCATGTCACCCAGAAAGGCACAATCAAACCACCAGTCTTCATAACAATCAAGAGGTTTACTCTTTTCAACGATAAAACTTTGAATGTGGTCGCGCAATTCTAAAAACCGCTTTAAAACTGCATCGCGGCTAAATCAACGAACTTCAGTATAGTATGGTAAGTCAAAAACTGTGAAAGTTGTCTGTAATTTAGACCACTGCTTCTTATAAAGTTGTAATGATGATGTTTTCATCAACATCTTCCATTTTGAGAGTTTTGGCTGCCAGAGATTCTTGGTGTAAAATAGAATTGAATGCCGACAAATTTGTTTCCACATATTTTTTGACGTACCTTTGTCACGACATCAATTTTTGTTTCAATCATAGAAAGAGTACCGTCAGTCAAAATTTTGCCTAATCAGGTTGGTGATTTTGTATTAATACTTCAATTGCAGAGAAAATGTCGTCTGACGTAGTTGTGCCCTTCAATGGAATGCAGTCATGAATTTCAAAACGCGCGTTTATGCCACGAATAAAAAGACAGTGAGCTGAGCCGTATATCTAATGTCAGTACTTTCATCAGCAGCAATAAAGAAATAAATAAATCTTTGATATTTTCTCTCAGTTTGAAATCCAAGTTCCAAGTTCCCCGCCAATTCATTTATTCTTGAAAGGATGGTTTTCCTCAACAGTGGTATATTCTGGATTCTTTGTTTTTGCGTCGGGAATGATTTCGGCCACATCCAACATGCACTCTTTTAGAAATTCGCCGTCACTAAATGGTTTTGACTTCTTTGCAATTTTTAGGTCAATAACAAAACTCGTCTTCAATGCATCATCACTATCTGTTTTCGCCTTTATAAACAAGGACTGCTGACCTCGAGTTTATTTTGAAACGATGATAATTTGTCTATTCGTATCTTATCAGTGAACGAATCAAACTTAACATTATGGTTGGTTTCGTAGTGTTTTCTTTTAAATGCAATTCTTTACAAAATTTACGGCTCGAATTGCATATCGATATATTTATGACGTCAAATTTTGACCACAATCGCTCTATTACAATAATATCTTGTTTTCTAATTTTAGTAGAAAAATTGTAATAGTATTTAACATGGGCCGCGGCGGGACGATAATTTTAGGTACGAGGGCCGTACACGGCTCGCAGGCCTCATCTTTGACGCCGCTGGTCTAGGGTATGACACAAGCCTGTGCAATCGCCCATATAAAATAACTGGTTCTATGGACAACGTTTACAATCAACACCTGACTGGTTTACTGCAAAGCGTAATTAATCGGTCAGGCTTTAATTATCAACGTCGCCTAAGCGATTAGACGTTTTGTCTGGGCGATTGTGCTAGCTTCGTTATCCCATAAACCATGCGCTTATTAGTGATAATAAAGGTCCAATTACCTCTGAAGTCAATCTTTTAACTCATCCTCCATCATTCAGATTCTTCAAATAATTCCCTTTTCCTCTCGAAAGTACGTATACATATAAAAAATTAATTCATCATTATGGATTACCTCTCTCTCACGTCTGCAACACCTGAAATTATGGTACACATCGAAATCCGAGTCGAAGGGATCCCTTCGAACGCCCCATTATAGCTATATGTATAATAAATTACGTCGATGCGACGTATCCCATTAACATGGCGAAATAAGCGTTTCTCTAAATTGACTGATTACCATTTGACGCTTCATAATTTGCATGCGTGTTCGTACTGTACAATTTCATATTTCAAAACACCATCATCATCATATTCGAGAGCGATGAGCGGTAATTGAGTGAGAATTAGCTCTTGAAACGCAGCGAGAGGGAAAAAGGTGCGCGTTCTCATTTCGACATATGTAGTACTAATTACTTTTGGTATTACACGGCAAATTAATTTTATCGAGGTATAGACTAATGAGAATCGATAAATGGGGATGTATTTATGACTGGAGGATGCGTGTGCAAAACAACCGCTTATATTTCACGTTGTGCTTCCCTGGAAACCTTTCCGATTTTGGTGACATGGAAAATCCTGTTTACAGTTGTAAAACTGAATTTTCAAAAATTCGACGAAGAGGGGAAACTTGGCACAGCTCTGCAGTTTTTACCATTTTCTTGCTTGATCACAAGGAAATTGATTCTTTACTGACATGACATGAGCTATCTGTTGCTAATCTAAAACGAAGTTGATACCTTTGGCTTTCCTCCTTAGGGGCATGATATATAGCTCAACGCCCTTAAGTTCATTAGTTTGTTATGCCTCCTACCTACCTACGTTCCCCAGGTCGGTGTCCTCGATTCATCCCACCACCTTCCTAAGGAGAATCTTCTATACCTTTTTTGGCTACTGGAACCGAGATCAACAAGATGTATGTCTAAGACTACTCAGCTCTTGACATTAATAGAGGAAATGTTGTGAAGTTTTCTCTGCTTCACAATAGGCACTGGTAATAGCATCTTTCACTGTTCCTGTAGTGTCGAGATATTTCTTAAGCAGAGTCTCGGTAGATCAGCTGCCTCCCCAATTTGGTTCCTGCTCATTCGCAGCAAACGACGGCTTTTGTTTCCTGAATATGCCGTAATAAACATGGGAAGTTGCTTTACAATTAGTGCCAATGCGGTCCTTCAGAGTCTATCATGCTGCTCCTTCAACAAGGTCTTCAGCTCAGTCCGTATAATATGTACATGTGGAATCCCTTAGCTTAGACCATCATACTGTGGAGTCTTCTTTGCATCTCAATAGGCCTTGTAGATAAGATGATCCACTTATCCACTATGGTGTGGAGATGTCTTCTTAGTAGAGTGTGTCAACAGGCTCATAGCCTTAAACATTTTATTCCAACTCATTCGCAGTTTTTCGTCCTCTGAAGCTCTCGCCTTAGTGTCGGTGCCGTGCTTCAGAATTTATCATCAACAAGGTTCTCATGTCTCCGTCCTTATAGCGTACATATACCTGGAATCTCTTAGATTCTTACATTGTGAAGTTTTTCTCTGCCTCACAATAGGGCCTGCAGATAGGATCTACCAGTATTCCTAGAGATGTGGAGATATTTGTTAGGCATTGTCTTGTCAGCAGGGCAATTGCCGTCTCAATTTGATTCCTACTTATTTTCAGTAAGTGACGTATTCTGCCATCTGAAGATTTTGTTGTCTGAATAAACATGCAAGACTGCTCTAGCTCCTCGGTGTGGTCCTTTAGTGTTTATTGTGTTGCCTTATCAGGAAGCACCCCATCTCATTCCTTGTGATGTGCACACGTTGAATCCCCTTAGGTCCTACGTGTGAGATTCCTGAGGCTCTATGAGCTTCATCTTCCCCCACCCCTTCTCTCTAATTGCCCACTTTAAATAAAATTGGCAAAACATTCCCTGCGGCATTGACAGGGACAAAAGAATTAAAGCAAGGCTGTGCTCAAGCCCTGGCCTATTTAGAATATATCTAGAAGAAGTACTCAAAAGTTGGCTCCGTAATTATAGTGAAATGGGCATAGTAGCAGACCGCGACGAAGTTCTGTATACTTTGCTTTTTCCTGATGATCGGTCATCATAGAATCAGATAACTATGACTCTCTGCATATATGTCAATTTAGAGAAGAGTATGCAGGTGGGGAACAGTGAAGGAGAATATTTGGAAACTGTGGCAGAGAGAATAAGAAGACGTTAGATGTTCTCTCTTCAATAGCTTGGAAATAACCTTCACCACAGATGGTAAAAAGCATTGCCACTTCTGGGACAGAAGTGTAGAAGTCTTAAAACGAAGTATTGGCATGTCTAGGTCAGAATACGTTTGTAGCTCTAGAATGAGAATGTGAATAATATTTGCTACGATCGAGACAAAGCGACTGTTATGGTATGGACATCTAGAAAGGATGAGTGAAATCAAATCCACAGGAAGTAGGAAAACGAGGGAGATCACCAAAAAGTTGGAAAACTGAGGGCAGTGGGCGCTACGAACGCTAGAGGACCTCTTGGGGCCGACTGGATTAATAGAAAGAGACGGAAATGAGAAACCGAGTTGCCATAAAAGGAAACTATAGAGCGAGGCTTCCTCTTTCGTTGCTTGGGAAAGTCTGAAGGTACTCTTCTTCTCTCCGGAAAATATCCCTTGTTGATTTTGATCCTGTATGCTATTGTCTTTGCCTGCAATTAAATAATCATAGCAATTATGGGTGTTGTAGTGCCCCCACGTACTGTGCCAATGCCAGGAATTGGCAAGGACGCGATTGTCACATATGGGAGACGAATATCCCGGGACGAGACTATATACCGAAGAACCGCTCCCAAAGCTGTTAAGCCTAATTAAAGAAACCAAGCTGGAGAACGTACTCTAAGGAGGCATGAGGACCACAATAGATCTGGAAAGGTCGCAGTGGAACAGGCATCATTGCCACCCCTAATGGGTGTTGTGTAGACAACACGTTAGTTCCTTTCAGGCAACAAAGCATCTGTAGTCTGCTTAGCCTGGCAATAGTAGATTTATTTCTTCGTTTACAGCACTAATAATAATAATAATAATAATAATAATAATAATAATAATAATAATAATAATAATCTTTATTCGTCCAACAGCATTTAAGCCATTTACAACACAATAAAAAATAAATACAATTGATAGTAGCATTAAATATATGAACTAAATATATATAAATGCATTGAAAGACAAACTAGAATAGGTATTAATCTAACGAAACGAAATTAGCAAAGAAATACATATACTTCTTATACAACGCATGTGCCAGTAACAGGATAATGTATAACCACAATTGTTATACTGTTACAACTCCAAAAAATCATTGAAGTGTTGAATAAAATTTTTGATCATAACATTTACTGCTGACTTAGTTAAAATATTTGTTCTAGCCCTGGGCAACCTAAGTACTAGGCAAAGAAGGCGTAGGCAATCGTGAGTATCATCACAATTAATTCCTAAGTACTGCCCACTGCTCTTCTACATATGCACAAAGCTCATGGGGCTTCAGCAGTGACGTTTCCCAAATTGTTTTTGAATATCGTCTGGGGCCTAAAGTTACCTAGAGGCACCTTACCTTTTTGTCCATTGGCAACTCTCGTCCATACTTTTTGAATTTCTTGACGCCATTGAGGCTCCTACTTCGTGTGAACGGTATTGCCGTGGTTTTGTTAGGATTGATACACAGCTCCTGGTCTGAATACCATTTTTCAATGGTGCAGGTTGAGACTTTATATAAAATATTTATTCCTAAAAATACAAAATGTTTGTATAAGATTCTCAACAGAGCTGACGTTCCGACTACTCCCATAAGAAACTTTCTCGAGAATATAAATTGTATTTGCGTCTTTGCTGTTGCATATTCGTCTTGTACGATCTACTAAAATCCTTTCTCGATCGTTTTTCGAGTGTATCCCCAATTTTGTGCATTTCTCTTCCAATCCACATTCACATTCACAAAACAGCTTTTTCCAGAAATAAGCGAAACGTTGACAAATTCCCCCTTCATTTTGTATTCATGCAACTTCTATTAAATTTTACAGAGAGTACTTACTGTTAGTAGATCCCCAATACCAAACCACACTATTATAATTTTAGATTTACTGCCATTATTATATGTAAACTCGGACTTTGAATAGAGAATTCCGGGCTTTTTTTTTGTCAAGGGAATTTTCATTATTCATCATTCATTCGTCGGCAGAAACGTCCGACTCGACAACTTCGAATCCTTCTCATTACACGCTTTTTGGACGAATATCTCCTCGTCCTCGGACACGCATGCCGGGCCATGGCGGCGTCCGTTTTCCTCTCGTTCGCGCGAGAGAAATGGAAGCTCGCGGACGTGACGTGGAGAAGAATAAGAGTCCGTCGGTCGGTAATTATTCTTCCACCAGTACTGCTGGATTAGACAGCAGTTTTTCGAAAAAGATGCCGCGCGACCCGGCACAAAAGACCATTATATTGGACTGCGTAAATGACGGCCACTTCTCCATTATCCGCCTAACAAAAGGACGGCGTTTCCTGGCCTCACGGCCTATTTGTTTTTTCCCGGGTACAGCCCGACACCCCGTCCTAAACGCGAAGGAGAGAGAAAGAGGACGAAATGAGTTCGGCCTTCTTCTTCTTTCGAGCATCGGAGCACACATTGAAGTGCAGCGAATTAAGAGAGTTTCCGGAGGAGCTTTGATATGGGGATGAAATGATTTTATAAACTTACAATTTTTATAAGCATTCTTAAGAATGTTTTAGAAACTTGCGTACTAAGCGATGAAATTTTCGATTAAATCTTTTCCCGACACATTTCCATTTTCGGATTTTACTCGAGTAGCTTGTACAGTGAGTACGTAGAATGGTATATCCATCATATATCATTCCGCAGGATCGACACGGTTCCATTGTGGTGAAATTACACGTACTCACCGTCTTCAGTGTATTATAATTAAATGTTGACTTGCACTTTTTCTTATCAGTAATCGAATCTTGGTATAGGACGGCTGGATTTTAAATAGAGTTGTTGCCCGACCAGCGCGGTGTACCGCGTCCTCTTATCTTTCAGGTACGATCGGTATTTTACGTATTATGCACACACCGGTAGCAACAAGTATTGAAACTTCTGATTCGGTTCCGTATACGTCTGATATTGTACAGATACTGCTTGAAATAGTGCTTTTGTTTAATGTACCGGCGCAAACTGAAATCACTGCCTCCAAATTCATATTTCAATAGAATTTGCGACTTTTTAATTCACATTTGTCATAAAAAGTTTACATGGGACGTTGTGATGACCAGAGAACGGATTATATGTTTTTGCATACCGATAACTATCAATTGAACTCTTTAAGATTTACACGAATTAGGGTAAATCAAAGCGTTTAGCACTAATTTAATTTTACATTGTTTTTTCCACATATTTTGAATATTTCAACATATTTGAAATTATTCGACATATTTTCCGTTTGAAAATCGCTTTATTTTTATTAATTAATTAATTCCTAGGAAGTTTACATTATACGATTACCGATATTTCGTTAAATATAATAAAATAAGTATTACTTAAATAGGGATTAATGCTTTTTCCAAGAAATTTATGTCTCTACATTCTTCTAAGGAATTGTTAATTGCTTTTAAACTTCCATACAAAATATCTTGTTCAATACCGAAGAGCAAAGGTTATTTTGTTACGGTTTCTAAGAATAAAAATCGGAAATTAAACGACTAAGGGTGAGTTCTAACTGGTTAAAAATAATTACGTATACGGTTCAACATCTATCACTTTAAAATGTTCATCGTTTACAAACACCGAATAGAGTGAAGCGTTACCGAGTGTTATCCAAAAATGCCAAAAATTGAAAAGCGATTTAGTAACTTCCTAGATCAAAACCGTTCTAGAATTACTTTTGGACGAAGGAAAAATATTCTGCAAAGCGCGCGGTAAAATGGTAAGTTGATAATTTTACAAAACAGTTTTATTTTATATATTCAATTCAAATTACATGTTTATTTTGCAAATTCTAGTCTGACATACATGGTTAAAAACTTTCTTTGGATTACCGAATAAATTTACTTTCATTAATAAAAATATTTTCCTTTAATTTCAAAATTATTTTCTTATCTTATGTCTGAAAGGGTGTATACAATTTCTACTATAATTTTCTTCTTTTATAGATTCCGTATGAGAAAAATCCTAAATTACTCAACATATCTCGACTGAACTTCATAAACGAAAGTTAGAAAAAATGGGATAATCAAAATTAGTGCAAATGTCTGTAGGTCGGTCACTAGCAGGTTAATCTTCATCTCCAAAAGATCAGTGTGAACAACAAATACAATAAATATTTAATTTGGAGTTAACCAACGGTTTGCTCTCTGCTAATATCCCACGTTATAAATTACAAAACCTAAAGTTTAAATTTTTTTGTAAACGCGTTGCAGAAATATTGTACGTGACAAAAGTACTTTAAGAAAAAAATATGTTATGAATGTATATAAGGACGTAATTAATGAAATCGAGCAAACTGTAAATAACAGTTTCATACATTTTATAGCAAATGAAACCACAGATACTTGTGGACCTCATATGGCAAATTTATTAATAGGCTGTTTAAATAACAACACGCTTGGTAAATCCTATTTGATTTTGAGTAAACAAATTGAAGAAACTAACCATGTAACAATGGTGAGGTTTGTTAATAAAACCTTCATGAATTTTGTCCTTCCCGACATTGTTCCAGCTAATAAACTTGTGTCCATGCATTCCGATCCTGCATCATACATGATCAAAGCTGGTCAGCAACTTAAAGTTTTGTATTCCAATTTAATTCATGTGCCGTGTTCAGCACAGGGTTTAAACAGAGTGTAGAAAAATATTAGAAATTTATTTCCTATAGTTAATAGTTTAATTAGTGACGGAAAGAAAGTATTTTTAAAATATCCTCTGAGGGTTCAGTGTTGCAGAGAAAAATTACCTAATACTCCTTTGCCACAGGAACCAATAATCACAAGATGGGGAACATGGTTGAAAGCTGCCAGTTTTTATGCAGTAAATGTTGTCCCTATTAAAGAACTTATTTTAAGTTTTGAAGAGGAAAATATTGGTAGAATTTCGAAGTGCAAATCAATTTTAGAAAATAATTCACTGCACCATGAACTTTGTATCATTAAATCAAATTACGATTTTGTTCATAAAACTGTTGTTATTTTTGAAACTAAATCACTCCTGTTACAAGAGCTTCCTCATTTGATTGATGAATTTAAGGAGAAACTTCAGAAAGTAAAAACAAGATACTACCCAAAAATTCTTGTATACTATAGTAACATTTGTCTACTAAATATTGCTTAACATTATGTTTAAAGGAACCCATTTCTTTAAATTCGTTTGTTAGTTTATTATTTTATATATTCTAGACATTTTAGAAATATTGTCAACATATTTTGTTCTTATTTAACACATATATATGTACATATTTTAGCCAAATCTCGAACATATAATCCGGTCTCTAGTGATGACCTACGGAACATTGAGAAAGTTTTCCGAAAATGTTAATGGTACTTATGAAATGTAAGCAAATATGTTACGTGAAACTTTTTCTCAAACTTACTATGTTTGGTTTGTCACTTGGTAATGATTGCGAAGATTTTGGCGTAGCCTTGCTGATACGATCATATCAGTAAACTCGTCGCTGCTACGAAATATGTGTCCCGAAACAAATAGACAACTGTGTAGTAAGAAGTTTACCGATATCATCTAATGACAGCAAAAAGAATACCAACGCATTTAAATACTATCGCGTGTCAAAGCTTCGGTTTAAAATTCAAAAGATAAAGCATCAAATTAACAAACAAGCACACACAAACACATTTCTGTCGTTATATTTCAACTTTTGTGTCGTGCTGTACTCATTTAAAACGGCGGTACTACTTTAAATACTACTCAAAATAACATAATAAGCAGTACTCGCCGTAAAAGCTCGCGATAACCGGGTCGCGGTTCGAAACGTTCAGTCGTCTGAGGATCATAAATTTCTTTTATCGCCGAACGTATACCACGGCGACTGTCAACTATCGAAAACACGTCGGTGCGTATATAATATGGGGGCTAAAGAAGCGGAGAAAGTAGTAATTGGCTCCGAATGAAGTAATAAAAAGAGGTCGAAACGCTTCGAGCGGATAGAACGAGACGATTATTCATATTTATGACCGAGTTGAAAGTCGATTTTCGTTAAATCGTCGTTGCGACGACGTTAATTTGTACGATAATTAATTGCCCGAGCTTCGGTTTCGATCATATCGCTTCGGTTTTACTGTAAATTGGTAGAGAGATGAAATATGATTCGTAGGGAGCCGATGTCTAACATGTGTACGGAAATCGTTCAAATAAATAAACACCGACACATTCAGATTGTTGTGTGAAGAGAATTTTTGGTACCAAAATCGTCGCCAAGAAAGTTCTTTTGTACAATATGTATCTTGAGTAATCCATTCGTTTCTGGTGCTAATTTTATGTATCCAATAATATCCTGTACTCACACAACTCCTCAGCTTATTAGAGTATGGATTAAAGCTTGTCGTTGTAACCTCTCGCCTGAAATAGAGGCAACAGGAATATAGCTTCGGTTTATAACGCAGAAATTTCTACATCAGCGACTATAATCCTGTAGACAAAGCAAGACCTTAGATATCTAAATACCGATGCGACTTCCAACCCCTAATTATAATTGCAAATTATGTAGCTTACTACGTGGGGGAGTCACCACAGTGTGTGAAAACGAGTCCAAAACACTTTGGTGGAAGCCAAAGACCTAAACGAACCAAAGTGCCACAGATGAAAGCAAGGGTGTAAGTAACTATATTCAGTAATTAATATTTCTTAATTCTAAAGAGAACCCTGTAAATCGATGTAATTTGGGTGACATCTTCATCGAGAAGAAGGCACAATCCCGTTTCTTCTTTAGCACTTTTCCTGCAAAATCTACAATATGTTATCAAACCGATTTAGATGCTCCTCCTCACTCCCGAAACAGGTGAAATTCAAAAAGGAAAGAAGAATATAATTTAATTACCTTAAACCGCACACGAAGTAACTTACGGTTTACGGCTGACAAATTATGATTTAGGGAATTTATAGTATCCGGGATTGAAATATTTGATGATCGCGTTATATCTTCGGATGCTATGGGTAACATACTACTATATAGGGTTCTTCACAACTAATACGTTAAATTTATTTATAAGATTGTATGTCAATGAGTGTAAAAAAATAGAAAATAAAAGTGTTATTTTGGAAGCACTAAATTATATAACGTAATAGATTTGTCGATACGTAATTGGAAAACTCGGTGGTCCTTGAATTCGGCATGAGATAGCAGACCAACGAGGGGGCTGTGAAATTTAACAAGCACGTCCTGTCCAAATATCCACTTGACCTTGCAAAACATATAATCCGAATTTTACTAATGTTTACATTTCTACGTCTAAAAATAAGTATCCAAGGTAACCGCATATTGTCAGAAGTTCTCCAAATATTCCTTGCGAAACTTGCACAAATTAACTTCCTCTTTCCTGTGACAGTAGGAAAGCATTTGCTCTGAAAAATTTTGTTTGAAATTTCTTTGTCTTAATTTGATTGAATCAGTTTCAAATATCTGAATGGGTATTAAAATTCCTCTCTCTTACTAGGTCGAATAGTTCGATAGTTCATTCTTCCAAGCTTTTCGAGATATTCGTTCCTCTCTTTTGCCTAATCCTGCATTATATATCTCACAGATATGCTTTTCGCATACCAGAAATTTCAAGATCGGTCTACACCCTCTCAATGAAATAGCTTTAAATTACAATTTCTCACAACGCCCGGAAAGTTTCTGTAAACTATTCAAACTCCTCTTCCAATTGAAGTTCTTTAGCATATCTAAAAGTTCAATATTAAACCTCTTAGTGTGTTACTCAAAAGCAATCCGTGCTTCTCCAAAATCTGGGTTACATCTCCAGAATTCAGAATTCCTCGTACTACAAAGATTCCTCCAAGCGTGCGATATCAAATTGGTTCTATGACCCCCAAAAGCAACCAGTTGAAATATAACCTCAGGTGTAGGCTTCCGCGGTCGAAATCACAATGTCTAACTTGGTTTCCGGGTTGGAACCGCGTCTGGTTTGGCGTGGGTGCCGACGTTTCGTCCACTATTACAAAGGACATCTTCAGGGCTGCTTGCCGATGTTGATCGTATTCCTGTCACTTGAAGACTGACCCGGAAAATTCCGTGAATCTATCGAAATTTACAAACATCCACATAATCTAAACAGAGATGGGGGTTATTTGCTTCATTCATCTTGGCATTCTCGTCTCCACGGTAAAATTGAACCCCCTCCCACTCACGTCGTGGCACAAACTTCTGCTTCCACGCCGCGTTCTAACAGCGGTACGACCCCCACCCTTCCTCCCTATATAAGTCGCGCCACTCAGAGTCCGGGTCAGTCTTCAAGTGACAGGAATACAATCAACATCGGCAAGCAGCCCTGAAGATGTCCCTTGTAATAGTGGACGAAACGTCGGCACCCACGCCAAACCAGACGCGGTTCCAACCCGGAAACCAAATTAGACATTGAAATATAACCGTTTTTCACAGCGCACTAAACTTTTCAAGCTCGTCTCAAACTTGATTCCAAATACATCGACTCCAATCCAAGCGTTCAGATACACTTAGAAATTTGCAGATCGAACATCTTTATCTACTGAGATATGAAATTCCCAAATTGGTCCTGAAATAAACTGAATCAAATCTTTCGTCCTATAACAATCATCGTCCCAAGCAGACTGCGATGTTCACAGAAGATGTCTACAACAAATATCTTAAATCGAACAACTTCCCGGACGTAACTACCCTAAATAAAGACAATACATACATACATAAAATATATTCATATATCCTTTCCTTGCTGAAATCCAGAAATTAGTTGGTATTTTTCCTTAATGCAATATCTCCAAACCGAGCTGTCTGATTTTCATATCAGAATTAAGAAATCAGTTTACCCCTCATCAACGCACCTATGAGTGTGTGACTGTGAGGTAAACTGCACCGTCTAAAAGACATCCAATATCCCAAAATTAGTTTACACTTTCAGAAGTAATCGCTTAGAATGAAGTTGCGAATTTCCCACACCAAATTTTCTCATAGTCAATTGACAAAGCAGGTCTGGCTGGTGATGATGTTTGCTATGTATTGCTGCAAGAATCGCATTAGTTCCTATATTCTCGTTTATCGACGGTATTTGTTTTCTGATAGATACCTCCGATATGCAGGTTTGTCATAACTAATCCGTCAAGTTTATTTACAAGATTATATGGGGTAAAAGCTAAAAGAAAAGAAAATTGTTTAAAACAAATCGAGCAAATAAAAATGTTGTTTTTCAGCCGTCGATTATTTATTGCAACTGACCTATCGATACATAATTAAACTTTGTTGAACTCAGTGTAAGATAAAGGCGAACGAACTAAACATAGACGACCTTTCTTAACATATTAACCTAATTTTACTAGCGTATACATTTCTTTCTCTAAATTGTAAACATTCGCCTTTACTTTTCCATTGAAACACATGTCGTTGTTATCCCGCCAAAATTGTGTCGACGTTCGATCGGATTCAAAGGAGAGGACAGAAATAAAACAAATAGAACGCACGTGACATTGGTAAACATGTGGCTCGAATTTTACTAGTGTTTACGTTTCTACCTCTATACCATACACATCGTATTTGACCTCAGGAATTTTTCTGTATGGAACTTTAATATCCTCTGTGATCGTATGCAAATATTTCCTCTTACAGATTTTGTATTATTTTGTTTAAATTTGATGCATACGTTGTAAAAACATCGCATGTACAAGTCTATGCAAACTAATTCTGTCCTTGCAGCAGAACCTAGCATTAGGCATCACTTCTTTACGGAGTTTTTCCCCGCCAACTTCTTCAAATTACTCCTCTCAGCATCAGATGAGCATACGTTTAAAAATAAATTACTAACCTCCGTTTAAAACTTATCCGAGATAATTCGTAATTGCGTTTCTGAACGTCCTTGCACTGCTTGGAAATCAAACTCCTCGATACCGAAAATCCTTATATTGACTTGAATTTTGCTCCTAGTGCAACTGTTCCAAACCAAACAAATGCCCCATTTTGGTTGGAGACACTCAAAAATTAATCTAAACCTCACAAATGTAATTGCTTTAGATGTAGTTCCCCACATTACAAACCAGTTGAATTATCTGGATGCGATTGCATGACATTGACCTCATTACAGCGAAGTTCCACTTGATAAAATTGGGATTGATTTTGGTTTAAAACAAACATAAATGAAGTCACAGATTTTATAAGCTGTGGATGGGGTTAAGAGGTAGAGTGGCGGGTGAGCGGATGGCGTATGAATAGTGACCATTTATTTTTCATTCAAAAACATTTAATACTGTACGATACATACTTGGTTTTATTGTGAATAAAATATCAAAGAACACATTAAGTTTATTGGTTTATCAATGTTATACATAATTTATGTAACATACGTAAATGAATAATAAAAGAAATATATAATATCAATATTTCAAACTCATTTATATTTCTCAGAAGATCACATTTTTCTTTTTTGATGGTGCAGGTGAAGACAAATACATATAAAACTCTCGACAAGGCTGATTTATATTGACTTTAGTTATTAATATTGCTGTTAGAAGAGGCACTAGTAATTGAGTCTCTAATTGTACTCATTAAAAGAATATCTTCTCTACCGGTGCATTGGTTCAAGCCAAACGCCACATATATATTGCCACATATTCAATAATTGTGCGAAAGTTTTTGTAATTTAAATTAATATTTTTAAAGTGCTTAAATAGTTCAGTCCATCGGTTTTCTATGGCTAGATTTGAGTTATTCCATTCTAGGATCTTTTCTGTTCTAATATAATTGGTAACAAGTGAAAACTCACCAAATATATCTGAATCTCTTTCGCGTTCAATAAAACCCTTGTCGATCAATAAGTCCATTACTTTTTCAACGTCTTTCCACTCTGGACTTTCATCAAACAAGCTCAATCGAAAATATCCAAGCCTTGATAATAAGATGTCCATTGTTCTAGGTACTTCAGACAAGTTTGATAAAAATCAGAAGCAACGTAGCTCATATACTGTTCTTCCACGTCATCATTTTCTTGTAACTGAGTCACTAACTTTCTGATACTGTGTAGAAGAAATTACGTTCTCCGTTTTAAAATTAATTTTTGTTTCAACTACTCGATATTTTACATCAGGAGCAAAAATATTCTGCCTCTCGATTTTTAAAATAACCTGATGAAATGTGGCTGCTTGCGTGTAGAGTATTGGGACATTTATTAATACTCAAAAATAGCTCTTTAGGGGTTGATACATTTTCAAAACCAGTTCCAATGCAGGCATATATATTTTTAATTTTAATTAGGTTAATTTGGATTCAAAACATAGTTGAATTAACTTAAACGTACAGTCGTTTGAGTGGAACCTTTGGTTTTCTCGAATGGTGTAACATTATTTCAATTTTACAATTTTTGCATAATGGGACATTTTTATCTCTCGCGTGATCAATCGGGGATATCGGGACGACGGCTTAGAAAACGGTACTGCCCCGTTGAAAACGGGACGTATGGTTACCTTACAAATATATATAGTCCGTTTACCGGCTGTAGGTAGTAGGCGTGTACGTTGTGATAGACATTTCTTCATTGCAGTGTGTACAAACTGAAATAATGTTAAGCGTATATAATTTGTGGGCAAAACCATAGGGGATTCAATATCTTGATTAACCTTCCTATACTCACGTCAAAATGAAAGACGTATACTATACTATATAGTAGTATGCGTGAGTATAGGTAGGTTAAAGATTGCAAAAAGCGATCCGATTTATTTTTCCCATAAGAGAAAGAGATTTTTGTTATTTGCAATCAAGGTTTTGACAGCTACGAATCCGTTTTGCACACAATTGGAACTTTAGACAAAAGTAAAATTTGTCAAGACAGAGAACAAATTTTGGACTATACAATCGCAGGCACTATAAGAGTAAATTTTAGTACCGCTCAATTTGACACTTCCTTGCTCAGACAGAACAAAAAAGGGGCAATCCTGCTTGCCCAACCGTCCAAACTTACAATAATTTCCACCCGCATTTCGAGAATAGTCGACAAACACGGATATTGTTGACGTTTATTTTAGGTGAGGGTTAAAGAAACACGTCCTGGCGCACCCCGTCGTAAAATTTCCTAAAATAAAGCCCTTACATGTACGATAAAGGCAGCGACTTATCATTAGGGGGCAATATAAACCGACTCAGACGCACCATTGTCGGTTACCTCTTCAAAGAAGCCGATTCTTCTGTCGGCCCGCGAGATGGCCCAATAAACGCAATAAATAACTTAGGGTGTAATTGTGTTTTACTGATTTGTGAATGCCAATGAGAACGTATATAGATACTGTTTACTGTTCCGGCGTGGCAATAAATCCGTTTGATATTTTCCAAGCCGCCTTTTATTAAATTTATGGCTTTGCACTCTTGACAATAAAAATCCATATTTCAGTACAAGAATTATTTATGGTTCGGACGAAGCTGTATACCACACGCATACACTCATACACTCTTACGCGTTCGTTGAGCTTACAGTGAAAGTAAGCACTTCCACGTTGTAACATAAACAAGTACATAGAGATATATAGAGATGCATATATGGCAGTAAATATGGATGTATTCTATAGGCCCAGTACATATGTACATACAGCATACGTAGATATGGTAGGTAAATATGGAACATTTGTCGGAAAATGATGTTTCAGGATAAGCAACGTTTTCAAGGTATTCAGCAGCTACAATGACAAAGTAAAGATATAAATATAGAATAAAGTGATAAACTAGATGATAAACTAAAGTCCCAGATTAATTCAATTGTTGTAGATATTACTTTCTGCATACACTTGGAGGCGAAAACCTAAGCAATCCAGACGTGACTGTATCGCTAAGATATCCAGTGATTTCTTCGTGAATGGCACTTCCAAACAAAATTGGTAGTAATAAGAGCAATATCAGTCGCAATTTAAGTGTCATATTTAATTGCGTTTTACTTCTCGGATCAGCAAATATTTTTCGAAACCTTCCCACTCTAATGATCTTCTTGATCTAAGAATTAAAAGCTTACCTAGAATATTATTATCTTGGTTATAATTGATTGTGTCACGACATTAGACAAGCAGATTTATTGCAAAATCTCCTAGTATAGAGATGTACATATTAGCACTCATTTCTTTATCTTGCCATTATAGTGGACATGATACCTATTTCACGCGAATTATATAAGTCATATTAATAAATTAGATTGGCAAAAATTTCCACCCGTGCACTAATTTTCATGCGGACAACTTACTAGATTGCTCAATATTTACAAGCGATCATGTTAGCGATTGCTGGTCCTCGCGTATGACAAGGAGAATTGTTCAAAACGACGCTAAGTGCTTCCACAAATACCACAATAGTCAATAACGCTGATGTCCGTACATTATCATTACGAATAAGAGTTATCGCAGAAGTTATAAATAATTGACATGGCGCAAATAACAGAAATGGGTTGTTATCTGTAACGTGTTAAGTACTATAATGGAAGCTAATAAGTTCACTGGTATGTGACATGAATTATCGTTCTTAAAAGGTTCCGCTTTCTATATGCGTTCAGGATGTTAAAAGGGTTCGAAAATGAAGAAAAAGGAACGGCATTTATGAAGAGAACGTTAAAACGCAATAAATATATGTAAATACGAAATGTGCAACACAATAGTGGCTTTGTATATATAATTCTTCTAATTACTACGAGGCGCAAAAGGTATAAGTAAGACGGTGACTAGGTTAGCGCGCTTTTAGATCGTTTCAGTTCGTCTTGATTCTAGAAAATGTATTTATAGTTTCACCCAGCACGTTGCGATGGCTGAAACACCAAGAGGTCAAACCTTTACCGCAATTACCCTCAATTTGTTTCGTATTTATGCTTAAACACGTCAAATTCGTGATCGACCTCATCGTTTCTGTCAACGATTTACCATAAACTAAGT
The DNA here is from genome assembly GCA_038088585.1 of Chrysina gloriosa. NCBI lineage: Eukaryota > Metazoa > Arthropoda > Insecta > Coleoptera > Scarabaeidae > Chrysina > Chrysina gloriosa. The sequence goes on along the minus strand of CM076093.1, from coordinate 17,172,878 downwards.
CGTTGGGGCGACTTTTACTGGAACAAGAAAGAGGCAGTTTCGCAATGTCAAAGGTGATTATATCGAGAAATATGGGATAAACTAATTTAATTTTCCGCTCGAACGGAACGTGCACTTAACAACCAAGCATGATAGCGCATGCAATAAAGTCGGCTACAATAAAGCAACCCTCAATAAAGTGTTATTAGAGATCTACTTGGTGGTCGTCCAAAATATAAAAGCGTTTTTACACGTAAGCTGTTGAATGGGTTTCTTACGTCAGAGAGGTGGCTTTTACGAGCGACCGATGAAACTACTCTAAATTACCAATTTCCACAATGAATGTTGGGACGGTTGTGTTTAAAGACGATTTTTACAACTGTCCAAATGATGTTTCCAAAAATAAAAGCTTCTAATAAAATTTTATAGATTTTTAGTTTTAGGAGATTGAATCGTGGAACTATAAAATGTGTTCTTTGAAGCAAAACATGAAGGTGCATTAAGCAAAAATAAAGAAACTGATGATGAAACAAAAACCAAATCACGGTAGGGGAGAGTCAGCTATATTGAACCGATTCCTAAATTAGACGGTTTCAATTATTCCGTTTCAGCAGTACTTGGGGCCATCTTACGCTTACAGATTGTAACTCTCTACTTGTGTTACTCGTTAGTATGTATGTGCTGCATGTGCCTGTACCTATTATAAAATAAATATTGAAAGTATTTGTGGTTATTGTAGTATAGTAATACTCGAATGTCTAATTACCATTAGAAAATGTATCATTTATTACAATTCAATATATCAAAATTTACAGTAAATGTTGCGGTTATGGATGTTGATTCACAAATGACATTCGGTTTATTTTTGGGTTCTATTTATACCTTTTCGATACCATGCACACCACCCTTTAAGCATTTTATTACCCTACTGGTGTTAGCTTCTTATTTTAACTCCAGCCAGAGACGTTTAATGGGAGAAAAAAAGTGAAACTAGAAATAAACTATTATAAATAATAAAATAAATATAAATAAATTATTATAAAACGCATCGATTAAAAGATAGAATAACATTGTAAACATTCAGACACATACAATACTTTCACATCACACAAATTCCTAATAACGACTGGATATAAATAACCAAGGATACATTGGCATTACCAATACAGGTTTCTATTACAACCTTTTACCTTGGATGAACTGGAGTCATGGTGAATTAAAGTTCTCGTTTCGTGGACAACGGAGAAATAATGTAGTGTAGTCCTGGTTTCCGGAAAAAAAAAAACTTTGTTTTGGTTGACGACGAAAAAATTGACAAGATAGGTAAGTCAACAAAAAAGTTTAAAATATATTTTGGACCAAAAGGGTTTTAAAAGGAAGTACCAGTGAATAATAGAACCTCACCACACCGGCGAACAAAGATCTTAAAAAAGGGAAAGAATCCATTGAAAATAGAGCTGCATCGAAGAAGGAACTCAAGAGGAGAGACAGGAAAAACTATCATCGAATAAAAGGAATTACACTCACACACAACACTAGGTAATTATATTTTATGTTAAATATTTCTCAAGATTTATAAATATAATTTGTAATAATTTATGGTTTTTATATCATTAATTAAGAGCTGGGCCGGTGCAATTTTGTTTAAGAAATTAACTAAATTCTCAGTACATTATACTATATTTGTGTTAAATAAGAATAAGAAAACTGTTGTTAAAATATAATATATAACATAAGAAATAAAATTACCTTTACCACACCTTTCGAAAATAATTCCAGATACGTATTTTGGCAACTAAGTTGTCATCTTCTCTGGAAAAAGTGGGAATTAAGTATCACTAGCGATATTCGGGTAATACCCAAGACCGAAAGAGTACTGTGCAACTCTAAAACACTGCCCAATGAACATTAGACACTGAAACTCCGCGCGAAACACACTCAAACATTGTACATACTGCAACAGCGCTTGAAGCATATGGAAGAGGTAATATCGGCCTTACTGAATGTACTCATCGATTCAAAATTTCAAAAGCAGCGCTAAATAGGCACTTAAACCACAAGAATTAACGCGCTAATAATGGGATTAAGAAAATGGGTCTTTGACTTTAATCCAAAACAACATTAAAATTAACTTTGTAGGATTGAATCGCCATTCACATGTTGATCACTTTATTTAATAAAATATACAAACCTAAGGTAAAACTAAATTGAAAAATCCACAGTGCACATTAGTGAGACAGGCCAGCGTTAGTCTGTCTATCCACTTGCGCACACACAACCGGTGGTTAAGGTATCCACTTGGAAGTAATTCTTGCTACAACTTCAACCAAGTACAACTGGGCATGGCTAGGCATATGAGCAGTTTTCACTCCGCCAACCAGAATTGAAATCTTTAACAAGAGCAAAGGGGATTAACGGACTGATCATTTCTTTTCACTTCTTTTCACTAACATTTATCACTGCGCAAATTTAAACTAATTTCAATTTTAACTGGATGTTCTACCGTTCAACGAAAATGTCAGAAAGTCGTTGCATTAAATGGAAAACCCAAATTGTTAGTGTTGCAAGTGGTGAAAGGGGAACGAGTTCTGTACGTTGTATCAGTGCTGCAGAGCAGTTTATACCGTCGATGATAATTTTTAAAAGAAAACATCAAGAGGAACTTGCTACAGCAGCAGCACCAGGAGGCTCAATTACAATTAGCGACTCAAGCAATATTAATTCTGACCTTTTTTAAACGGCTTCAGCATTTTATTGAATTCGTCCAACCAGCACCAGAAAGCCGCATTTTGTTATTGTTGGATACCCACTCCACACATACCAAAAACCTTACAACTTTGGGATCAGCTAAAAGGAATGAAAGTAGTCTTCTGCAGTTGCTCAGTCATACAACACATCATCTACAACAGTTGGACATTGGATTCCTTTGATCATTTCCGACACTTTATGTTCAATCAATCGAAAAATGGTTGAGAACGAATGTGGATCGGGCGGTTTCTATGTTTCAAGTTTCAGCTCTAATTGGTGAAGCTTATGGATTCTCAGCAACAGTTAAAAATGCCACTAACGTCCATGGTGCGGGAATTTGGTTCACCGATAATAAATGTTTGCAGTGAAATCGGCTTTGCTACTTCCCTAATTTTTAATTCGCCGTTAGATACTGAACTGAATCGAAAAAGACTTTCCCAAACAAATCGTGCTCAAGAAGCAGTAGGGCTTACCGGCTTTTTATACTGGATTACCTCAGAAGCTTCAGAAGCAGGAGTACCTACCTGGAGTAGAGAACATGAAGTTAAAGCTATCGAAAGATTTGGTAGGTGAAACTGTTTCGATTGGAAGTAAAAGCTGGTACGGCAATGTTTGCGAGAAATCTTTCTAGTGGAAGAAATGATTCAGTGCATGGGTCGTAGAAAGTGGTACCATGTCAAGTGCGCCAAAGTTTCTTCAAAAAGGGACAATGCTATTAAGTTACCAACGACTTGCTGAAGTATGTGCTTGCTGCTGTGAATGGTTCTTTTTAATTTTGTTAGATTTATATTGAATTTTATGTTTATGCCTTAGTGAAGTCTAATTTAGGAAACTACCGGTTCAGTTCGGGAAAGCGGTTTCCCGATTTTGACTTCTGTTAGAGTTCATTCCTAATTTATAATAAAATGCTTCGAATTATATTTTTTATGTGGCGATTTTTTATGTCGTCCGTAATATGTACTGTAATATCCACCACTCAAAATTACTCTGAGGTGTTTCTGTTTGCATACAGAAAATTAAACGGAAAGTGGTCCAGTTTAGGCACTTTGTCCCCATACCTACTTGAGAAAGTTGTTTTCATTTGAATTGTGACTTATTGAACTTCCAAAAATCAAAAACAGTTACCTGATAATAGAGAACGATATGTTACGGAAGAAATACATTTTTGCCGTTTTTCACAGCATTTATTTCCATAGTTTCAAACGAACTTTCTAAAAGTTCGCAAGCAATGAATATCGCCAAGAAACGACGTCCTCGTGTAATGCTAAATGTAATTGGATAAGAAGCATTTTAAATAAATCCGTTCGATCCCTTGCTGAGTTATAGGTTATACATATAGCAGTTTCTTCTCAAATCATAATGTAACCTACCAAAACCATGGTGCAATAAAACAACTTATGATGCCGTGATTTCTAAACAATCGTCTTAATAGAGGATAGTTTTTACACCTCGATTGCTGAACGAAGCTGTAACTTCCGCTCTCGTACGAAATTGGTCTTCCACTAGACGCTGCTACACAAAAAACTCCGACTAGCAATGTCATTAATCAATATTTCCCAGGAACACCGAAGGTAATGTACCGTTTCATTTTATTTACTTAACATTTAATTATCTACATCGTCGCTTATTATTCTTAAATAAATTATTTTTCCACGAAATCCCAAAAGCAGTCGTTCCTGCAACAAAACGAAATTAATCAAACTGCCATACCTACGAAATTAAAAACAAATTATTTTTCGCGGCCATTGTCGCTGTAGGTGCCAGATTTAAAATGATTTAAATTTTATCCACTCCATTTTCCGTATTAACTCTTTGATGGAAAAGAATGAGACGAAATAGAATAGATTCGATGAAAGGAAAGAAGGGAATAAAAAAGCGGAGATGGACAAGTCACCGTTTCAGGAGCGTATCGTTCGTACTTGGTGGGGCCCGAAATCGTCGAATAGACGCACTGGGGACCGGTAATTTACAAAATAAATTGATTTCTTTTCATCCGAACGAAATTCTCTATAATTTGTCAGCAGCACCGACCGTGCCGTAGAAGCGGTCACCGCAGTCAGATTAGGCGAGCGTAACGTTTGTATCCGCACACTGGAAGTCTTTTTCTGGAAAATTCGGTGTTAAATTGAAGAATAGAACCCGGTGATGGCATGAGAATGGAGCGAGAATTGAATGGAATTGAATAAGTCGAATTTTTCTCAAGAGGGTGTTAAGATGTTGCTTCGATATATAACTTCCTTAGAATGATGCAGAAGGATCTACAATCATTTCGATTAGACGACGTAGGGATAAAGAATTACATTAGTACAATACCCAATACTAATGATCACAGGTTCTTACATGGAATCTGATTGTTTCCGGTGTGGACTCTTTGAAAGTTCAATGTCAATTACATTCTTTATCTGCCTTCAATCCAAACAAAAATTAGGAAAAGGATGACGAGATTTGGAATTATGAGTACTCAATTCTAGAAGGTTCGTTTTCTTTGTAGATAGTTGGAGAGAAATCGTCGTCAGCGTCAACAATAGCATAACAAAGAAAGTTGTGGTCACTGAGATACCACGATACTCTTGCGAGTTCCTTTCGTCGTAGTGCAGATTTTAAACTACAGTCCGCTCTGGTAATAGGGCCTCTATCAATAAGGCCGCTTCCCTTCATTCTCGCTCGAACGCTACCCCCACTACTGGCTCACCTCAGGTTTCATATTCGTCTCTCGCTGCTCCAAATTCAATTTAGTGCGTCGGTAGACCCCTACCCGAGTTCCACAAAAATACTCTCCTCATCGCCCATAGCCGGCCCTATTACCAGGGTGGACTGTATGACATTTAAGCGAAGTCAGTTTTGTCTTCTGCTTAAAATTAAGGAAAGAATTACAAAAGGGTAGGAATATTTTGGCGGTTTATAAGCTATAACTTCCTTTTGTTTAAACTTGCATTGCGATATTAGTCACCACACCCTTCAAAATACCTCACCCCCAACTAAAATTTCGGTTCTTATTGAAGATAATCACAAAGTCATCTTCCTATCGAAACTCCATTTGCCGTGAGCAAACATGGGACGTGGTTATTCCACATCCTTCGGTTTTATGTTCATCTAAGCTCTTGAGTTCTTGCATTTTAGATGAGCATATAAGATGGTTATTACAAATTATTCGTTCTCCTTTTGAAAATCTGTGCACTTTAGATAGAATCTTGTGAGTACTTATCCAAAATTTCTCTTTTACATTAAACTATCATAACTTCTTGCGTTGGAGATAAACGCCAAATTGTTTTCATGTCGTATTTCATGCATCAGAGCTAAATGTCGGCATTGGTTGTTTCAATTTATTCCTCTTTTTGATTTTCGTTTTGAAACTTCTTGCGGGCTAGTTGGGTCTCAGAAGTGGTGATTACAAATTCCTTTTCTTTCTGGAAGCTCTGTGTATTAGGCGAAGATCGATGACCCGAGGTAGTAACTACCAATTCTTCTTCTCCCCATTTTCCTGCACTTCCAGCATTTTAGATCAGCTGTAAATGTATTTACAAAAAATTATTGTTATTCATTTCCTAGAGACTGCCTTAACTGTAAACAAGCTTAAGTGTGGCTGCTCCGACTTCTTCTTTATCATCCTTTTCTTACAACTTCTTCTATCCGAGATAAACCTCAAAAATCATCACTTTAGATTCCATCTCTTCATTCTTCTAGTAAAGGCGAGGTGCCATCCCTTAGGGATCTGAACTACAATGCCTAGAATCAGGGTTCAAACCTCAAGCGTTCTCCTGTGGGTTTGGCCAACTCAGTCAGTAAGAATTGGACACCTAAGTTCGTTGTGAACAAAGGAGTAATGAAGACAGTTTCTAATTTGTTATGCTCAATGTGCCGCCACATACCATTCCTCCATGAACTGGCACATGGCAACCGGATATGATAGCCAAGACGCAGGATTTCTTACATTCCGATTTGCAGGCCGTGTTATCCTTCTGAAAATGTATTTTAGATAAAGATCGCGGTTGCTCATCCCAAGCTTTCCTTGTCTCAAAGTTTTTATCTTTCAGGTAAGTGCTAAGAGACACTGCGCAGGGATGACACACAAAATCGTGAAGCGTTCCAATAATAAAAGTAGGCGAAGAAATAGTAGACCAGGTAAAGAAATTTAAATACCTGCGCTCAATACTATCAGAGGACGGCAAGATAGAGGAAGAAATAAAACAAAGAACAACAACAGGAGGAAGACTGTTTAATAGTATAAAAAATACCTTTCTGGGGAAAAAAGAGATGCCAAAAGATGTTAGAGTACAAGTATTTAAAAAAGTAGCTATGCCAATACTTTTATACAGAGGGGGAACATAGGCCATGACGGAGAAACAGAAAGGAAAATGACAATTGCAGAAATGAGATTTGCAAGAAAAATAATCTGAACTGAGACCAATGGAGGAAAATATTGAAAAAGCACAGCTCAGATCATATGGACACGTGAAAAGGATGCCAGAACAAAGAATAGTCAAATAGGTTTTTGAAGCCAGGACGAACAAGAAGAAACCAAAAGGAAAGCCCAGACGACCGTAGCTAGAGAACGTGAGCGGTGCATTGGGTAAGAGAGGAGTATCGTGAGAGGAAGCGCAACAAACCAAACCAGATAGAAAGAGGTGGAGGGATATTTGCAACAAGACAATGTAGAAAACTCAACTCCACACACGCCTCACACCCCCAGAAAAGGGGTAGAAAAGCCTTAAGGATTAAGTAAGTAAGTTAAGAGACGTTTTGTAAATTTGTGCTAGAAGCTGACGTTGGAGATAATGACATTTTCCCTTCTTTTCTTTTATTTTTAAATTGGTTTTATCTTCGATAAATATCTGAAGTGCTTATTCGATAAAATTGACTTTGTTTCTTAAGATAAATAAGAAATGTTCAGATCCAATTGGTTTTGATCATATCCTAAAACTCTCTAACTGAACACCAGATGTGTTTACTCCAAATTCTTCTTCTTGCTTTCTTCCCGGAAGTCTTCATGTCATAAATTCTTTATTTTCCTTTTTACGGAAAGCCTTTTTCTCCAGTATATATTACCTCAAACATATGCAAAAGTTATACGTTTTAACTGTTGCTTCTGTATTGAAACTAGCAGCACATTTCTATTCCTCCAAATGTGTTGCCTAGCCTTCTATACATATGTTCAAACAGAGATAAAACAAAATTTGACGAATTACAAAGAACACAGGTACCAACAATTACTACTATCTCGTTCCCTATATTCTTGATCTTCACCACTCTAACATCTTTTGCTGTTGGTTTTAGAATTTATGGGTTTAGAGCTTTTCTTCTAGGTACCTAACTCGCAACGTTTGTTTTACATTATATTGATGTGACAGTTTCGATACTCCCAATGGATTTACGAAAATGCCCTTTTTCACAACTGATATAGGTTGACCACCAACACTACTAATAGATTTCTTTGAAAAGCCCCTTTCAGGAGTGGAAAATTGTGGTTAAAATCTTAATTAGCGCCACTCAGCGAAACTGTTCCGTCTAATTACCATCCAAGGCAGTCACTCAATTAGGATTCATTGTAGAATCAGTTCGGGGCCGTTAAATTCGACCCGGTAATGGCGTCTAACCGGAGAGTCCTCCCGATTAAACCGTCAATTCTATTAGGCGGACGGTGAAAGGGTCCGCCCGCAAACAAAGGGTCTTCGGCGAATCGTCCGATAATCACGGAGGGAAAAAAGGTCTCGACAAGATTTCCATCGATTATGCAAACTGTCAACGCATATATCATCCTCGACACGGCGATACAAGAAGAGCGAACGTCAGATATGTTGAGGGGAGCGAAAATCCATCACCGTATTCGATAATTTGCGGTGACAGGACCGGGTCGAGTTAGTGGAGATGATGTATCCCGCAAACAACTTTCTCTCTCTCACACCCTCTTTCTCCCGTGCGACGGCATCAATCTTCATTGTAAGCGTCGACGGTAATACGAAGAGAACTGGCCGTCCAAAGTGAAGGGATACGATACGGTTCAATGTACAGGGTGTTACTTCCTTGTAAGTGGATAGATTTGAAGGTACAACAGGTTTATTGTAAAATCATGTGAGAACTTCAAGAAACAGTACAAAACATGATATTTGTTTCTCCACGCAACCGCTGCTAGTGATTCTTTTATCGTCTTATGGATTTAGGAGCGGTTTTCGAAGAAACAAGAAGTGTACTGAATAACAGCAGTTTTTAATCAGTTTGATTTATAGATTGTACCTTAAACATCTTAAGATTTAGAAGTTGATGAAATCTGTGTGACAGATGTTCTTGAATGCCGAACTTCCTTTTCCAACCAGACTATAGTCTAAGGTGAAATGTGCTGTGGTGCCCAATTATGCGGAAATCTTACTCCAATGATTCACCTGCTCAGTCTTAATGGTTGGAAAGTCTCATAATTTTAGGACATGATATATATATTGCGATGGTACAACTTTGACCCTTTTCCCTTTGAAATTGCGAAATGCACAATTTACCCAATCATAGACTTGTTCTCTAACTTAAAATCAAACTCATAAGTCGATAGTTTTAATGGAACGAATTTTTCGCATCGAGAACAATTTTCTTGCGAAAATTAAGGAGTTATGTATGCGCCTTGAAGTTAGGGTATAAATATTTGATTTAGTAACTTGCGCATTTCCCAATTTCAGAAGGAGATGACTCAAAGTTGCACCAGCGCAATCACAATCATATCCTATAATTATAAGAAATTTTTATAAGATTTCCCTTAACCTGTGAGGTTATTTGGTGTGGTTCCCTATTCTATTGATTCATACTCAAATTCTACTTCGCAATATTTTGCTTGGTTGCATCACACACACACACACACACGCACACTTCGGCGAGAAATCCCATCTCTTTGACGAAAGCCATAAATTTAACCAATCATTCTTCAAGAACAGATGCGACAAAATCTACAAAACCAACATCGCGATCGCCGCAAAGAGGGAGATGTATAAAAGGGGCACCGGCGTTGTAATAAAATAAAAAAAGGAGCTCGTAAATTTTTTAGTTGGCACGTCACATAGATTCCGCGCGCAATAAATTTTGCATTATCCCATTAAAGTGTTATTCGGAGTCGGTAGAATACAGTGGTATCCTTTCACGCTGCTTTCGCCCCTCTCGTTCTCCCCATTTACGAAACCAATTCGCTTATTGCGGATTTGTGTACCCTCTTTACATGTGTCAGGAGACAGCTGTAACAATGCCAGGTCGCCTCACTTACCTCACCCGCCAGATTTCCGAAACCCACTCCTGAACGATATTCGAAGGTATAGCGGGTCTTACGTAACTGGTTTTTGTGATGGTATATCACGCTATGTTATACAGGATGATTATATTCTTTTTGCTTCTAATTTCTCACCTGTGAAAGGAAGAATGCTTTTTAGTAGAAAGAAGCCAATTATAAAAGAGATTAGCCATACTTCCGGATCGGTCATAGAATTCTTTCCATATCTTCAGCAAATCTAGATAACCCGATAATTTTTTGATTTTGAATCGTTTTAAAGATGCTAAAAATGAGAGCATGCTAACCCAACATGTCAACCATACTACAGCCCAAATTATGCGCATTGGAAGAAAGCAAGCTATAGAGTTTGTTCTTCTCGAAAATCTCTATTCCAATTCTAGATGACGCTTAGAACAATTTACTTTTTCTTATCATGATATACTAGGAATCTCAAAGCTTTGCTAGCGACATTTAAGCGGCGCATTGCACCTTCAAAATTGCCAAACATCATATATTATGAGATCTGACTTTACTTGCTGTTATATTGCTTGTTGCTACTGCTGGGCAAATGCATGAATAATTTATTCTTGTCATCTATTCCTATTGATTTCTGTACTGCAGGTATTCATTAAATATTATATTATTATTATTATTATTGTATTAATTCTTCGTCCTAAAGCATTTTTCCGTAAGAAAGGAAAAAGTGTACTTTCCTCGAAACCTCAATCTATACATCCATTATACCTCTTCATAAGAAATATCGAAAAATCTCCACTTTGAAATATTTTCACAGACAGCATAAGAGCGCCTTTCAAATTGTTGTAAAAACTAGGAGGAGATTGAAGGGACGAGAATGAAAATAAATGCGAACCAGATTAAGTACATGATAATAAACCAGAAAACATTAATGGAAACGGAGATAGAGGGATTACTATAGAAAGGACAGCAAATAAAACAAGCAACAAGATACGAATGCTTGGAAGTGATTATATCGGAGGATGGGAGGATAGGTCGGGAGATAGCAATAATGCCCCTAAACAATACAATTTTGGGAAAAGAAGATTGGAACTCAAATGAAACGTTAAGTATAGAATAAAGGACAGTGCGAACACTATTATTATATAAATCTTGGGTAAATAAAAAGAAGCATGAGAGTGCAGTGATGGCTGCAGAAATGTAACAACTAAAAAAGGTAGGAAGGACGCGATTGGATAGCTTAAGAAAGAAGGCCATCAGACTGCAATTGTACCAAGAATCCGTAAGAAGTTTGAAAGAAAAAAGGGTGCTGAACTGGTTTGGACATCTAACATGGACAATAACCGATTGCAGAGGAGGGTGGTGACGACAAAAGCCAGAAGGAGAAGAAGAAGGGATAGATCGAAGAAGACCTAAATGCAACAAATAGCAGACTTGGGAAGAGGAAGAGGGAAAACAATTATGGAGATGGAAGAGTGACGATCAGCGGCAGGAATAAATAGAAAAAATCGATAGGAAAATGGAACAAGAAGCTCCGACGCCATGAGAGCGCAAAACAAGGACCGAAGAAGATAAAAACTAATACTAATAAAAAGAAATTTGGAACAAACTGCTTAATTCCTTTTCAAAATATTCGCCCTTGAAATGTATATACTTTTGTATGCTTTCTAACTAATTGGTCGCAACATTTTTTCCACTCGATTTCGACATTTTCTTGAGGTGCTGAAAATCGCTGTCCAGGCGTTTTTTGTTTGACATTCGCGACATAAAGAAAGCGTTGGGCGATAAATCAGGTGAACACGGAAAATTAATCCGAATAATCAATGGTTTGACGTGCTGTATGAGGGCTGGCATTGTCATGCTGCAGAATTGTTTCTCCTGATTTCGTCGATGACTTCTGGCAAGGAAATTGTTTTATATCATTCAACAGTAACTGTTCTTCGATCCTCCAAAAAAATGGTTGCGATATGTCCTGTCCAAGCGAAGAAACAGGCGATTATTCTCTTAGAAATGCTTCGTGAATGAATAACTTTTCTGAGATCCAGTTCATCTTAGAACACCCAAACAGTGGAGTGTTACTTAGTTTTCGGTTCATACGAATATATCCAAGTTTCATCACTTTTTCAGAATTTCCTTACACCAATTAATACAAGCCCGTTTTGGGCTTCGGTCATATTTTGCGGAATCCATTGGGAACAGATTTTTCTCACGACTAAATGCTCATGGAAAATCAAATGTATTGCAGTCTTCGATTTGTCTAAGAATATCTCTATCTCACTGCAAGTTACATGCCGATCTTCTTCAATCACGTTGCATATAGCGGCGATGTTTTTGGAGTAACAAGCGAATTTTGTAGATCTTCACCCAATTCATCAGTGACATACATTTGTCTTTCCCAACAGTCTTTTCTGATGATGTTTCTTTACTAAATGTTAAACGAAGTGATTGTATGCATTGTTATTGAGTTAGATCTTTACTAAAATGGTAAGAAATGCTCCAACGAAAACCTTGACATAAAATTTCAATTCTTTCACAAAATTGCGTTCTTTTTAAACATTCGTTATATACAAACCACTGGGTCAATTTGTAAGTTGTTACGGTTTTAGCAATAACAAATGTAAATAGAAATGATACATCTCAATAACGCCACCACATGGTCGTTTGTAAAAACATAAAAGGCGCCCCGCATACTTCCCAATCAAATCTCCCAACAAATATATTTTACGGTACAATTCAACCATTGCATTAACATCCGAAAAGCAAGAAACTAAAAACGGCAAACTTTACGAGCTTTCCTCGTTAAAACGTATACGTATCTGTTGGAGAACGGCGCGTTGTGGCCCCATTCCCGATTTGCAACAAGTCATGAATTTGAAACAAATGGCGCACCTTAACAGTTAGGTATAGGTATCACGCAACGCAACGAAAAATTATATTATATATATTCGGATAAATAACAGCGCTGCGCGACGGTTTATGTTACATAAAGGAACTAAACAGCCAATATAAGATGACTTATGGCAAATACGTACGGCCCATTTGGAAAATATACGGCCGCCGGCGAAACTCACGATTCGCCCGGGATAATAAATGTTCGCAGACGTATATTATAACACCCCAATAAATAAACTGGTTATTCTATTATGAACAGTAGCGGCGAAGAGAGTCAGCGAATGTTCGACTTCAGCAGACAGCTTCCGCGGCATTGAGTTAGTTGCCGATTTAAGGAAGAAAAGATATTGCTGCTATTATTCCGAACACTATAGACAGGGGAAAGTATAAAGGCATGTAAACGTTTTTAGGTGTAGCTTTTATAAAAGTGAAATGGTAAAAGGAACTTTAAGATATCTCTTCCAATAGGTCAATAAATTTCTTTTGAACAATGGCTTAACACAGCTAAGTTAGTTGGCAAGCGATTGACGACATCTAGATTAATTGCACGATAGGTTCAACTAAGAACTACAGGGTAGCAATGAAAGGAATTCTGGGAAGACAGTTCAAAGTTTTCTTGACTTTTTCCTGTTTCTCCTCTTTAAAAGAGAAATTAGTACAACGGTGCACTAGAGTGGGCTCCAAATGAGGAAGGTAGTAAGGTGTGCATTTGGCACTGACAATCAAGACTTCCGTGTGTTTGTTACCCATTATCTAACAATAATGGCGGTCCTTAACTTGTAAACCGTAAACACATTCATTACTATAAACTCATCAAGAAGGACAAGAACACCTTGTTGAGGCTTCGAAAGCAAGTATTGTTCAGTCATTTTCAATACCTTTCGTTACGGCCAATTTACTTACTTTTGACCTCTCGCTCCACTTTTAACGTGTAGATGGCGCCCCGCTTCGTAGATTTTGGATACAATTTACGCATGTAAGTACACGTGCATTAGCCTATTTCGTTTTCGCTTTAAACTCTCGTTTACTGAGGATATGCACGCGAATTCGACTCTGGGAAGTTTAATATTATCGTTCTGTGAATTTGGGAGGTACGCTTCCCTAATTTTACTGTTTGAACTATCGGCCACGTTGTACGTTTTTGTTATTTACGATGCCGTTATTTTCTCTTTCACGTTGTTTTAGGGGACTAGTCGAGTGCTGAGATTTGTTTTTGAGAACATCTGAGAACTTTATAAACCACTAAGAATTATTCTAGATGCTAGAAGACAACATAGTCTTCAGTTTGCTGTGTCCGTCTGGATTTCCGACATTTTAACGCCGAGTGCGAGGAAACCCGCCATCTGTAACAGCTTTCGTCTCGACCGTACGAGAGTTGACAACGGGAAACATATCACGTTAAGTCCCGCCCTTATTTTATATTTGTCTCGTTGAGTTTTGGAAAAAATTCCCTAGAATTATTTTATTAATTTAGCTTTAGTAAGTCGGGGATTTGTGTTCGAGGAAAAAGCGGTTTTCTTACTTATGCTATATTATAGTTAACGATTTAGTTAGACATTTGTTGAACGAAACATTCAATTCTGCTTAGCATGTTAAGGGCGGGTAGGGGGAGATACTTTTACTTATCACTGGCACATACTTCCATAATGACGTTCTGCTAAGCCGTAATGTGTCTGTGAAACCTCTGGAATTCTAACGAGATCTGTATAGATATTATTTAACAATGCTAGCTTATTCGAATTTGCTATCAGTGACAAATAAAGTGTGGTTAAGCGTCATTCTCTCGCCTCAATTTATCTTTATTTCTTTTATTTTATTTTTAAATATAGTTTTCGAGTAACATTGCTGGTCGCTTCACGACCGAATAAAAGAATCAGTAGCGTAGATGGTTCGGATAACCTCGTTTCACTTACCAACGAAGCTGGAGGGTCCCTCTAACTCCAGAAACTTAGATGCGATCTAGTTTCATAATAGGGGAGTGGCGCTTTGGTACTAATAAATTCTCGAACTTGAACCTACGCCGTTTTTATTGAGCTAGTGGCGCCTGGATCTCCATCTTCATAACCAACTAAGTGGGTTATCCGAATTGTAACAACTAACGTCGCTATCGGTCACGTTTCCGACTTTTCTCTTACTATTATCACTTTCACCAAGAGTTTTGAAACCAATATCTATTTCGTTTCACTTAATAATAGGGAGATTATAAAAATCCCAAGGTTTGACACACCCTCTTAGTGGTCTTAGTCCATACCTTCGAAGACCTGGTGACCTACGGTTGTATAACTCTTCTCGGGATATGCAGGGCTTTGTTTCTGGTGAGCTTTGCCTTTATCTAATTACTCGTGGATCATGAGTATTCATTAAGATGGCGCAGACACCAGTTCAAGGGAAAATGTGCTCAAATATGGAGGTTGAATTTAAACCTCAAGCCTATGTCCATCAATAAGTCCTCGAGGAAAAACTTAACCAGGTGAAAAATGCTCCAGAAAAGCTGACGATGTAGGCAGTCTATCAGTAACCTTTGAATTTAATAATTTGGGATTGAGTATAGATTCGGGTCACATTACAAAGCATTTATGATAGGTTGGAGTAAAGGGAAGTATACTCTATCGAAGAACTCACTTCAAACTGCAATCTAAATGGCTATGTGCTTCTCCACGCAGGCTCTTCCAAAAGATCAGTATATAGTTACGAGAAACAATGGCCAGTAAGTAATTGGCTACAAGTTTATCTCCTAACTGACATATGATAACACGCAGACACACTCCGGCAAGTACGGCGTGAGGGCGTGAATACGAGGTGAATTTGGTGAAAAGATGTACAAAACGCTGCTGGCTTTTGAAAGAAGACGGGCAGCACTGATGCCGTACTTGAGGTAATTAAGCTTTTGTACACCGACAGGGATAACAATGAGATTATAAATCGTCAGATCTTCGCACAGAAGTAGATTCTTTCTCTGGTTTACTTTCGTCTTCGCTTGCGGGTGTTGTGCTCGATAGATACATGGAGTAAACAAACATTCGAAAAAAACTGTTAAATATAAATAACTAGAATAAAATAATTATTTATACAACATTGATTCTACAAAAATTAACAGACGTTTATCACAGACGTAAATCATCCTATATCGATAATAGAAGCAAGTCCTGAAAGATTGAAAAGAAGTTTAGGAACAAGGATGACATTTTCAGACATATAAATGAGGGAACTGACATGTTGATACTAGGACAAACTAGAGACATGAACAGCGTTAACTGAATCTTTATACTTAATATTTACATAATTTTTGGGAATAAGTAGCGCAAATTAAAAAGGTTTGAGCTCGGACATGCAATCACACATCGGGCATACGCTTCGCACTATTATTATGTCGATGCTTGACTGAATAAAGGAAGACGCATAAGCGTCTTCGAGCAGTTTGAAACAAATAAAGCGTCTTAATTTAAGCGTTCGTCAATAGGTGAGCGGTATCTGGACGTAACCAACGTTGGGTATTGAAACCCTTGCTGTTTTAGCGTCCAGCGTTTCAGAAGGTCATGAGAACCGCGAAAGAAATATTTACAACTCGGTTACGTAAACGAAAGACTTCTGCGAGTCGGATCTCCTACTATTTTAATTTCCACTCAATTAAATGGCACGAAACTACATTCGCATAATTAAATCAATTACCAAAACATAAAGAGGGTTTTGTGCAACCATCAAACCGGTCTTAAACGCTCTTCGAACTCTAAGCGATTTCGACCAGCTTTTTTCCCTCCGGATCCCGTCAACAATCTCCTTAGTGCAGAAATGACAGTCAACCGGGATGAGGAACTCAGCCGATATTCAAACGATCGATAAATCTTACGAAAAACTAAATTTAGAAAAGAACAATATAATTCGAGACACGATCGAACAAATATACTAACGACCCAAATATTGAATAGATTTAAATAAAACTAAATAAAGAGAAATCCATCTTAAAATTTATTTTAAATTGTAAATGCAGAATATTCTTGCATTTAAAATCAAAACCTATGGGCAAAGAGAATCAAGATTTTAATCATGTCTTAATTTAAAATCAATGGACATGAAATTTGATGATCCGAACTGGTAGTTTAGCATGTGAGGTACTCTTTCATGTCCCTCGTATGCTAAACTACTAATTGCTTCATCTGGTGAGGTCAGAAATGATTGCTGTAGATAGTTGTATATTTATAACTTCATATTGGTATTAATTTTTGTCAGAGAGTGCTGTCATATTTTTAATTTCCAGTCTACCCACATCTACTAAAAGGAAGTAAGTGGGATACTGTCAAGAATAAAGTGAAGTAGGTAACATTAGTTTTAGTATCACAAAAAAGAAAATTAATGACGAACATCAAACGACCACTTTAACCCATTCCCTGCTTATCGGCGTCCAGAAGAGAACGCGTCGTCTTCGAGAAAACAACCGAAGACGGTTATAAATAACATTCCCTCTCGGGCCCGACTGGAAAACTTGTTACATTACTTAATAATTACCGAGACTGGCGCGGCAGCGGCTATGATTAATGTTCTGACAGCGCGCATAATAGATGCGAGGCCAAAGTTTTTAATGCTTTGTTGAACCCTCCGACATCGGCTTGGACCCCTTAATAGAATTAGCAGTTTACATCGGACAATTAACAGGATGCATCTAACAATGAGAGTGTGTGTACGGGCGGTGTTACAATTGCCACCAGATCCACGGTTACGAGTATCACGTGTTATGCGGAATAATGTATGGGAAGTCATCAATTCTGCTCGCTCGGCTTTGTTTGAAAATTAGCTGCAGTATCGGCCGTACCGTTCTCTTAATGAAGATGTGGAGTTATTTACTCCTGATTTTTCACTAAATCGTGGGTAACTATGAAGATACCGACATAGAAGACTAAAACACAAAGAAGACAGAGAACAATAAAATGATATCTCGCTTGAAACTATAGGATTTCATTTTTCAATAAAGCGCGTAACATTTATAACACCAATGTTTCTTATTCCTCGACATACATTCCAGAGTTTACGGCTACAAATGGAAAAGGATATCATTCATATATATTATAGAAAAAATAATAAAGTAGAATTTCTTCAAATCTATCCCTTTAACTGGAAGAAGACTTGTGCTCTCGTTAGTGCTTATTTTGAACTAATTTTAAGGAATTTCCTTGCCCTCTTCTAATCTCTTAGAGTAGAAAACAATATGGCATAGAATACAGTTATGTATTGGGAAGATGTGAACCGTAACTTATGAAATTAGTCCAATAGCTTTAAGGATAGTGTTATCTAAAGCTCGTCTGACACGGTCAATTTTCTCGAATATTTTTCTGTCAATTTTTTGTCGTGTGAAAAATTGAAAGTATCATACAAAAAAAAATAGTTAATGTGCAGTTCAATTATTATGTATGTACATTAAAAAATAGGAAATGTTCTATTTCTTCGTCAATTTTCTGCGCACAAATCTAATGCGTTCCCAACCTGAAATTAGGTACGGCTCACAGAACAATATAAGATAACAGTTTATAATTTTGGTAGTCTTCCTTTTTGTCTGTTCGTTTACAAGTTATTTAATATATGGATTTTGTATTGACATTGTCCGTAACTACACCACAGTCCTTGCAATCACCTTTACTAATTTTGTAATAATATTGTGTAGTTATAGACTTTAAATAGTTTCTGATGTGGTCAAAAATCGCAATGTTACTTGTAATCTGCAACAATTAATTTGTAGTGAACTTAATACCAACAAAATTACTGTGCTACCTATTCTCTGTTTAACACAGCTTCCCGATGGGATTGACATGGAACTCACAATGTGCTAACAACTAATTGTGAGAATATGGTGGGACTGACATATAAGAAAATTTCTTCTTCAATTTTTTGTATACATGTTTCTTTCAAATTTTCATGCAACAGAAAATTGAGAGAAAAATGTACCAGAAAATTGACCGTGGCAGACGGGCTTAAGACGAAGTTATCAACGTATTTCGATAGCTACCAATCTATGCCATCTTCAATCATTTTTTGCGCGGTCATTGCCTTCGCTTACGAATGGTTCTAAAATTATGAGTAGAGAGGTTTATGGGATGTCGCAGGATTGCACAGTCGGCCAGAGAAATCGTTGGACATAGCAGTCAGGTGGTATTTATACGATCGATCAGGGACCGCTCTACCGGCTTGTTTCATCCTACAAACCATCCGCTCACTACTTATGAGTGTGACAATCTTCTTTGATATACGTCATGATATTTCTAACTTGACAGTATTTTACGTTCAGGAGGGTCTTGCATTGTCAATCAGGTTGTAGTCTTTGAGTATCTTCTTTATTATCTATTTTCCACGTATTCCTACCAATTGGTTCCCCTGTATAAACATAAGTCTTCGTATACAGGGCTAGGCATAATGGAGTCACACATTTCAGAAAATCACTGAATCTGTTCCTGACTAAAGGAGGTGATCTGTGCACTTAGGTGGCATGAACGATAAAGTTCTCAACATACCGTGGTCGGATGAACAATGTGGCTTTGTCGTGGAGGCCTTTTTCAATAACGCCGTGTCTGCAACTGCGACTCAAAGGGCATTTCGCACGCGCTTCGGTTTAAATCAAAAACAAAAGTGTTCCTGGTCGGAAAACGATTTTGAAATTGGTACAAAATTAAAGGGCAACAGAATCTGCAAATCCTAAAAACCAACTGGCAGTCCCAAATCCCTAAGGATACCGGACAACATGGCAACATTAGAACGGGCACCAACGCGTTCTGCTCTTTCCTCTATACTTCAGGTATCGACTCGAATGGTGAGGTGAATTTTGTACTATGACCTTAAGCTACATCCTTACAAGATTATTATTACTCAAGAATTGAGTCCAACAGATTGGGCAAGACGTAGACATTGTTGTAATACGATCTTTACAGTCACGCCTCTTAACGGCGAAGGGCATTTTCATCTTTCTGGTACAGTAAAAAGCAGAATTTTCATTATTGGGCTACTGAAAACCCTCGGGAATTACACCAACGACCTCTTCGCATCCCGAAAGTCACCGTTTGGTGTGCCTTGCCCTCTCTAGGCATGCTGGGGCCCTTTTTTAAGAGGATGGCGTCACTGTTACTGTGATTTCCGGTCGATACTATCACATGCTGTAGAACAGAAAGAATGCATTAGGCGATAAGTTTTTTTCCTCCAAATAATCAATTGACCTGGTGTATGAGACCTGGCATTGTCATGGTGCAGAATTGCTTTTTCCTGATTTCGTCGATGACTTCTGTTAACGAAATTATTGTATACCATTTACCATTAACTGTTCTTCAACTCTGTAAAGTAATGGTTACATGTCCTGTATAACCGCAAAAGCAGCCGACCATTTTTCTTATAAGTGCTTCGTGAACGAACTACTCTTGTGAGATTCAGTTCATCTTAGAACATCCGAATAGTGGATTGTTCCGATTCATAGGAATATATCCACATTTCATCACTTCTTACGATGTAGTATGCGGTTTTTTTTACACTAATTAGTATAAGTCCTTTTTGGGCTGCGGGCATCCATCGGGAACACATTCTTTCACGGCTAAATGCTCATGGAGAATCGAACTTCCTGCGGTCCCTAAATGGAATAATGCGATACAGGTGACTTTTGATTTCAACAGGATGGAGTCATGGCCCATACGTTTCGTCGTTCTCGCGCAATTTTGCAAGAGATGTTCCACGAGGACTAATCTCTTTGCGAGTAACCGTTGAATGGCCTCATCGCTCCCCTGATTAGAACCGTGCGCCTTTTTCTTATGGGGATATCTTGAACCCTACAAGAACTCAAAGATGCTATTCACTAGGAAATCGCGGGAATTCCGGAAAATATGGTGATGAGAGCTGGAGAGAACTTCAAGAAACGGCTTTAAATGTACATCGCCGGTGAAGACCAACATTTAGACAACATCAGTTTTAAAACCTAATCAAAGAAACCCTTTTATAATGTAATAAGGTGCTTTGAATTAACACACAGTTTCTACCATATGTTTTTCGGAGGCGGTTTTGTGCTGGGCAGAGTTCTGGCTGGTATGGATATTGGTGTCAACGGCATTAAAATTTCGTATTATACCGAGTGCAAGATTCTTTGCGTAACGCTCAACAGCAAGCTTCGTTTTAAAACGCATGTTTCGATTATTCGCAGTTCATTTCATATTCCTAGGCTACTGTTCCCAAGTAGACACATATTGCACGCGAATACAAAATTGCTTTTATGTGTTCTTTTAATGCTATCCAAGTTATATTATTAATAATTATTGTGATTGTCTATATGGCTCGTGTTTTGACAACGTTGACTCTGTGATGGTTCAGAGGGTGCAAAATGCTTGCCTGCGTTTTATCTATGGCATTCGTAAATACTGCCGTATATCTTATAAACTGGAAGAAGCAAAGTGGCTGAGTATGGAGAGGAAAAAATATTTACATACAGCGGTATTTTATAAGAAGATACTAATTTATCGAATATCCGCCTATTTGGCAAGGAGGACTAGGTATAGGAGTGATGTTCATAGCATTAACATTTAAAGACGTGCCTTACTCACTCCTCCTGTTCAGGGGACTGCAGTTTTCGAGCCGTCTTTCTCATTCAAAATTACAAGAATAATTACTTCCTTGCCTGTGCGTCTCAGAAATGTGTGATTTCTGGGGTTTAAGCGAGAATTGCCCAAGTTTGTACTGCAGTCGTTGCATGATGAAGTTGGATGATGATTAGTTGATAAGCACTAATTTGTGAATATAGTTGGTTCGTAGTGTGTAATGTCGCCTCACTACATTATATAATACCTTTCTGGTTGTTTGGCTTTTCATTTTTCTTATTTTTTTCCTCTTTTCTTTGTAGCTCATTTCTTGTGTGTGTGTGTGTGTGTGTGTGTGCGTGTATATTATAGTATAGCAATAGTCGAATGGTTAATTACCATTACAAAATTCATCATTTATTACAATTCAATATATCAAAATTCACAGTTAATGTTGGGGCTATGGTCTTCAATTGTCATACGGTTTATTTTGGGGTTCTATTTATACCTTCTCGACACCACGCCCACCACCTTTTGAGCATTTTATTACCCTACGGGTGTTAGCTTCTTATTTTAACTCCAGCCATCGACGTTTAATGGGAGAAACAAATATCACTAGAAATAAAATTAATAATTATTATAAAAAGCATACATTAATGGACAAAAGAAGCATTGTTAACATTCAGATACATACATACAACATGTTTACATTACAAGAATTCATAAAAAATTACTAGAAATAACCAAGGATACATCGACATTCAATATAGGTTTGTATAACAGCGATATACCTGGATGAACTGGAGGCAAGGTGAATTAAAGTTTTAGTTTCGCGGACAACTTAAAAATAGAGCAGTGTAGTCCTGCTTTCCAAAAGAAATAAAAAGTTTGTTTGGTTAACGACGAAGAAAATTGACAAGATAGATAAGTCAACAAATAACTCAATATATATATTTGGAATAAAAGAGTTTTAAGAAGAAGTACCAGTGAATAAAAGAACCTCACCATACCAGAGAAGATAGTTTCTAAGAAGGGGAACGATCCATAGAAATTAAAGGTGTATCGAGAATAGAAGTTAAGAGAGGAGATATAGGACGAACCATCATCAAGAGAGAAATTACACACACAAACACACACAACACTAGGTAATTATTTTGATTTTATGTTGGATATTTCTCAAAAATTATAAATATAATTTGTTATAGTTTATGCTTTTTATATCATTAATTAAGAGCTAGGCCGGTGCAATTTTGTTTGAGTAATTTAACAAAATTCTCAGTACAATATGTATTATATTGGATATTATTAGTGGTTTAGAAAGAACAGCAGACATTGTCTGAATGCTACATCTATTGGTCAGATATTATGATTGGAAAATGTGAAGAAAAACGTTTATTGTAAAAAGAATTTATGGTAAGATATACTGTAAAAATTTATATTTTCCTCTGTACATACTTCTGTTCTGATCAATAAAGCTCATTATTATTATATTGCACCGTTCTTTTTTTTTAAGTCACCTCGTAAATGGGGGTTTCCATTTTGCACAACTGTACCAGATGCAGCTGAAAGGATTTGGTTTCTTCTATTCCCATTTAGAAGGTGTTCATGCTCAGCAGCAAGATAAAACTTTCAAATCTCCGATCTTGAGTTCTTGATTATCTTCTTAATTAGTTATTGTTGGCCAAATTTCAATAAATTATGCCACAGCGGCGTTTTAGCTTTCAAATCTCTCTGATAATATATCAACTGCATCTTTCCTCGGGACTCCACACGCCGCATTTTCTCGCAAAATTACACACGGTGACTTATTCTGAAGGTACATTAATACCACTCTGTAAACGTAACCTGAGCCTCCTGTACCGCTTCGATATATAGTATAAAGGCGCAAAAGTTGACAAAAATTAATGGCGACATATCCGCTTTTGCGTGCATATAGGCTTTATACGTGCAGCTGTTCGATGGTACAGACCCGATCCACTAATGTCCGGTCATCTTGTCACTTCTTTTTCTGAAAACCGGCCCCTAACTTTGCCGCCGCGTAACGAATGCAAAAATACATCATTCTCGGTCCGCCATGGTCGATCCGCCTGTGTACGACCGATGATATATTAGGACAGGTCCGCTTTTCGAGGAGACCTCCGCATAATAGAAATTCTATGCTTGTTCAACAGACCGAAGTAATCAATTGTCAAAGACGACGGTCATTATTCACTTTCCATCGTATGTAGCAACAACGATAATGCGGTACCTCACAGTAGTTACGTAAAGCTGGAAGGTCTCGGTTGTAAATCACACGACGACGACGACGAACGACATTTGTAAATATATCATTTCGTCCACGGCAAGACGTTCGTTTCTAAGTTAATTTTCCCCTTTCTCGTTTCCGTACGAACAAATCGATATAATCATCGCATCGGTTCTGGAAGTCCGATTGAAGCGATCGTCGATGGAAAGTGTATAAATCACGGATTGATCGGCGTAAGGAGACAGTTTAACCTTGACGCGCGTTGAAGCGTCGAGGATTCGACGCCCTGTCTTGAGATAGCGCCCGTGGGACCGTTCTAGTATCTCCCGCTGCTTCAATGCACTTTCAGGATGGACATTCGCTTCGGTGACGCTTTCCTTTTTTATCGTGCGACCTAAGCAGTACATAAAACTGAAACCTGCCCTATCCGATCGCTTGGGAACGTGCCTGAGTGTAGAATGCTTTTATTTAAATTGAATGACGAGGTCAATTTCCTTCTATAAACACGTGTTGTAAACTTGGAGGTTTACATTTCCATTCGAGTAGAGAAAATCGACCAAAATAAAAATCGAAAGTTTTCTTAGAAACTAGAGAATATTACAAGTTGAGATCTAAGATTTCCATATACCACCTTGATAGGCACAACAATTAGTAACTTGCTTACCACAGACTTCATTTATATTTTACTAGCTTTTACCCGAATTGATGTCTTTTTACATGTGTGATTTGCACCAAAACGATAATTTTTGAGGAAGGAGACTTTCTTTCTGATTCGTTCATACATCTTAAGGGTCTGTTTTGGCTTAATGAATTAATCAGCTTAGTCGTGAAAAGGTTACCAGCAGAGGCATAGGCGGACTTTCGCATTTATAAGTATTCGACTACCAACCGGGATAGGTTCCTTAACATCGGTTGCGAGTCGAGTCTCATACAAAAACAAAAAGAGAAAGGAAAGAAGGATTGATAAAAACAAAATTTAAAGCCATCTTCATATTTGTATCCATTTTTGGTGTCCTTGATGAATTTGGTGAAAAGCTGCAGCCATGTTTGTTGCTGAAACTTCGTTTTGTGGCATTTCTTCTTCATCTATTTTTCTTTCATCAGCGTCATCCCATTGTGCTTCAAGATCCAATAAATCCGAATACATATATACGGTTATGTACATCGTATTAACTAAGTTGGTTTATATCGTCATTGTCAACGTCAAGATTACGTTTCTGACCAAGCTCTACAATCAAATCTCCAATTTGCTCAATCTCAATTTTGTTTCTGATTGTCGAACTAGTCTTCTCTTCAAAGTCGCAGTGATAGTTTTTCCATATTCCGCTCATACAAGAAGGCGCGACTTTTTGCCATCTACCTGTTATATTGTTAATGACGTGAAGAACACTATATTTCGACCAAAATTCTGTTAAAATCGTCTCATTTTAAAGAGCCCTAATTGGTTGAGTACATGTGATTTTTTAAATAATATGCCTTAAATGTAGCAATAATCCCCTGATCCATTGGCTGTGAATCACTAGTATTGTTTAGAGGTAAACAATTAATCCTTATGTTCGGGTATAGATGGCCAAGATGTGGTGGATGTCCTGGTGCACTATCAAAAAATACCAGTATTTTAAAAAAGAATGCCCAGTCGATTGCAATATTCTTTTACTTCAGGAGCAAATACTTTCATGAACCAGTCCTCAAAAAGTGTCATTCAAACATTGTTATTCGATCTTTATATTCCTTAGAACCCTTGTAGTATAATTTTCTTCCTTGAAGACGTCATCGAATTTAACTACGAAATCCTTGGCAGCTTTAATATCAGCATTGGCTTCCTATTGACATTTTGAAAATTTGCTCGTTTCCTCTACCTGTCTTTGCGGCATTTTGTATTTCGACTTCCACCGATGCTTCCATACTCCTTTCTCTGTAACTCTCTATCTATTATAATTTTTCCATTTTATCGAATTTTACGCCTGATTTACCTCTTCTCCTTCTATTTGTTGTTATATAATTCATCGCTATTCTTTTTGGCCATCGATCTTGTTCCAATAGAATCAAAACAATTACTGTGGTAAGGTCATCCACAGCAATTGTTTCGATGCTATCGTGTCTAGAATGTTAATATACTGTAATTGTGTAATCTTATTTCGCATCACAGCTGACGGATAATCTAACAACAATTTAGTTCATAAAATGCATATTATTCAGTTGTCATAATTTTCTGGGATTAGTCGAGTACTGGAATCACGTGGCATAATATTAGTAGGGAATAGGGAACGACGACATACCGTATGTCGTTTTATAAGCTATATGCTGCATCTTTGCCAAATTTCACCAAAATCGATTCAGCAGTTTAGTCGTGAAAGGACAACTGAATGGGTATATATCAAGAAAAATTTTTGATAGACACTTCTTACTCTTTTCATTTCTCTCGAAGATTAAAGCTGTAAGATACTTATATTCAAAATCGCTTAAAGTTAATTCTTTGATCGGTTCGAAAACTATTTCGAAAGCTGTATATTTTGCGCCAAAAGATGTATGTCTAACGATAAAATACTACTTGTTTAGGTAGGTTTAATCTTTCTTCAATAATAAGTGAAGAACCAGCAGGTTTTCAGGCCTGAAATTCTGAATACCACTTATTCGATACGGTAGTTAAGACTTGTTAAAGAGCATTTTTGTAAATTCCTTTGTTATCGTTACCTTCTTGAAGTTCAAAAATGACGGTAAACCCATGGTCATTTTTCTATTCCTTAATTGAGGTTAAATTCAACAACAAACAAGGAATTTACAAGAAAGCTCGTCGATAAGTCGTAGCTATCGTAACGAATACACGGTATGTAAAATTTCGTGCCCGTACAATCTTTGATTTTCCACTTATTATTGAAGAAAAAATTAAAGCTGTAGAAGCTCTTAACATTGTAAGAAACTAGTATTTTATCGTTACACACACTACTTTTAAGGGTCAGATATACAATATTCAAAGTAGTTTTGGAACCAAAAAAAAATTTAGTTTAACCGATCTTCAAAAAAGGTACCTTACAACCTTAATAACGTAATCAGCGACTGCGTCAAGTCTTCTAAATGGTATCGTGATAAGTTCGTGAGAGTTTCTTTTATTGCAAATTGCACTTGAAATTGAATTTATTATTATTATTATTATTACACTAGATTGGACTTATTTCTTGGTGGATAAGGCATATTCTGTCTGATTGACGTGGATATTTTCTTAGTCAACTGTACTAACATTGTATGTGTGTGGACCAGGAGGGAGAGTAGAGTATCAAACGTGTTAGCATAATTTACGACTGAGCAGCCGTATCTTTATGGCCGACTTGATATATAGTTCTAGGAAATGCATATGGTGTTAAAGCTTAGATTGACGTAAACTATTTCGGACGATCTTCTAGGGGATGAAATTTAGAGTTCGAGTCACGCATTCCTATAAACAAAAGGCCTACCATTCCCAATCTGACAAACAGCGTCCATTACCGGAGCTACTTCGTTCGGAACGAAACCGAAACAGCTGTTCGAGAGCGGCGACCACAAATTATAGGAGGGTGAGATCCTAACTATATGGCTCAGAAATGCATCATTACCGCAATACGTTTCGTTCTATGCTAGGCAATAAAATAAATTCTATCCGGAGAAAATTTTTGCTGTTTAAATGACTTTCTAAAACGACACGATTACAGAAATCACCTGCATGTGTGATCGTGAATATCAATAAAAAATCTATAGCTAAAAATGGAAAGGCGCACCGGCACACGTATTCCCAAACGCGTAATCGAACCTGTCAATAAAACAAAGAAAGCTATTAGTGGCTTCCTTTTGACGTAAGCAAAACGCAAGAAAGGAGAAACCGAGAATGTCACTCACATATATGACAACCTGCGGCACTCAATCACCCCAGTATTAGAACGCCGGCCTTGTGTTGTACGACTATGTACGCTCCGAGCGCAATAATGAAAATACAAAACGCTTGCAATAAGCCGAGTCCGTGTTGCGTGCAGTCGTGACAAATGGCCCTCTTTCGTTCTTTGTCCCGACCCGATAGGATATTATTCTTGGCGTCGTATTGCCATTCTTTCCGAAGGCAGTAAATCAATTCGACGATTGTGAATGTGTACAATACGGTGAACGCGTGGAGCATAAGGGAAGGTGGTGGTTAGCGTTCTGGCTTTAACGGTATCTTCGCCTTCGCATTCGTATTGTGTCCAAATTTGTGTTGGGGCGAAAATTTCGCCAAATAATAGTTTATTAAGTTGGAAATTCGAAAGAAGTTTGGAATATAAACGAGTAACAGGCATTCATATCCCAATTATGTGGAAAAGTTTATTGAAATGCCAAGCTCCCCAGCAGGTTTACCGTTATCAAATACTTTGAGAATAATTAGGATTTACGTATTGCTCAGTTTGTTGAATGTTTACCTTCTTCGTATTTCAAACTTTCCTGGTTCGTTGCAGACATTTTCTCCTAGTGGACTTAAGCCCCTAAAAATTGTTTTCATTCCTTCTTTAAAATGAAAGTGCACCTGTGCTATGGATATGAACGGAGGTTATGCAGATCCTTTTAAAGGAGCGTGCCGGTTCCATAACAAAGGAAACCAATTTCCATCGACTTCATAGCAATTCATGCATTTCTACCTTTCCGGCCAATTGGTTTTGTTTTCTTTATATCCATATAAAATAAATAAAATTACCCTTGCCACACCCTTCCGAAAAAATCGAAATACGTATTTCGGCAACTAACCTGCCATCCTCAGTGGAAAACTGAAGGAATTCAATATCACTACCACACCAAAACTGTTGACTGTTGACTTTTGTCAACAGTGTTTTGGTGTGATTCGCGGGTTCAGTATGTGACGTTCATTGTGCAGTACTTTAGCGTTGTACAGTGTTCGTCGAGTAGTAGCCGAATATCGGTGGTGATACTGAATTCCCCCAGTTTTCTACTGTGGACGGGAACTTAGTTCCCGGCATACGTATATGGATCTTTTCTGAAAGGTGTGGTTTATTTATTATTATTATTTATTTATTTTATACTAGCTTACCCGTTGCGCGTTGCTGCGACCTCAGAAGAAAGGAAATTAAAGGAAACTCGTTATGATAACATTCAATTTTCATTGTGTCACCTTTATTGAAACTTATCATTAGTAATTATTTACATTCAATTGAATTGAATTTGTTTGTATACACACACGCCACCTATTGTAGGATATATGTACTATGCCAAAAACATTCGACACATGCGCGCCACCTACCGTAAGATCAGTGTTACACGTACGGAAATTCATGGCGTTTCCTTTTTGGAAAACGTTGATTAAATAAATTTATGTGGAATTCATTGATGCCACTATGCCAGTAATCTTCGCGGGAGTGCGCTCAACAACTTCCAATCCTATCATGGCGATCGGATGAATGGTGTAGTAATGCATAAAGGACACACGGACATACATTCGTTTTTATAGGTATAGACATTGTTTTAGTCACGGTCTCCTTATTTTTATTTGTCCTTCATATTCGTTTGATTATCTCATGGTGTAACATCTAATATTATGGTGGATTTGGCGATTAGCGCAAGATTCCGATTTTTACAGTTGCAAAACAAAATCAGGTCGATTGTTTCTGCTACGAAGTTGAATATGCTTGTATATGACAGGAATATCGTCTAGCTCTCCCACCGTGGTGGTAAAGTTAAGGAAAGACGTTGGAGCAAAGTTTTTCAGCCCTGGCAAAATTAGCATATTACAATTGCAATTAGCATCAACCTAGCGTGATTGTTACCCTTAATTACGATACCATCCTGGTACTATCACTTCACTTATTTCACACTCCCGAAGAAGTTTTTCGAATAACAAGCAAAACGTCGAGCTATTTATAATTTGTGTAGGTATGCCTCATGAGACGACCGAACTTCAGAGATCTTCCGGTTGATAACTCTGACTGTGGAAGCCTTGGAACAGATTTAGGGTACCAATCGTTGGGTCTACATTTCATTAGAAACTCGTAAGTTTAGAGCGCAAAGGAGTAAGCGTTGCTCTTCTCTTTACTAAGAGGTAGGCTTTTTTGTTTACCTGCATGATCGGAATACCAGAAGCCACTATATTCTGTTGCAGATGCCAGCGTGTCTTTGTATCTGTTAACAGCCATAAACTAAGTTCCAGATTGGGTGAAGGATATAGCAAACCGGAATGCATCTTAAGCCAAATAAAGGGTTGTAGTACTGCAAAACCATGAAACATCCAGACACAGTAATCATCATCATCAAGCCTTTCAGCCCTTTGGGCTATGGCTAATGTCTTATAACGTTTTTGAAGTGCTATTTGATGAGGTGAACTAATCCTCTTGTTCCTTTATATGTGCTATGAGTCCTGACGGCCTGTGTCTTGCCTATATCTTCAGGACGTATGTAGAGGCGGAATTGGACATGTGTCTGAACAATGATCATCCAGTTTACTAGAATGAAGTTCTTTGTTTTCAATAAATTTTAATTTATCGTGATTTAGTGGCTGAAAGCTGCACGCTAGACATAGAACTATTAAGCCTACATTGTGTTTGTCTAAATCTACTAGCTCGATGAGAAATTCATCAATCTAGACCACAAAAGATGTAGATTTATTCTTTCCTGCGCCAAAGGCTAACTTTCTCGCTTTTGTCTGTTGCTGACAAAGCTGAGGTCCTCAGCTATGCGAAGTTGGAATTTCCAAAGGCGAATTTTGGAAAAGCCATACGTCATTCGTTTGTCCATCGTTTGTCCATGTTTGTCTATGAAAAATT
This sequence comes from Chrysina gloriosa, assembly GCA_038088585.1. Lineage (NCBI taxonomy): Eukaryota > Metazoa > Arthropoda > Insecta > Coleoptera > Scarabaeidae > Chrysina > Chrysina gloriosa. Next base: position 17,142,497 of record CM076093.1, on the reverse strand, counting down.
TCTGTTTCTCCACCCTTTGTTGGAAAGCTATTTAGAATTTTTCACGGAAAATAAAAAAAAAAGGAAATTTGGGCTTTTATCACGCTTGAACACGTTGGACAAACGCAACGGGATTGTCCAGCAAAATTTTTCGTTTGCCCACCCGCCAAAAATGATTTATTTGAAAAAGATTTTTCTTCAACTGTCTTCAACCCTTTTTTCATATATTATTGACTAGAATAGATAATCGAAATGAAGCCTGAACAAAGGAATTCGGAGGATGGATAAACGAAATAAGCAATGAAACGTGAAAAACCACAGTTTCTTATAACAATATGGTCTCATCAATCCAAGAATACCTCGGAGAAGCCTTTTTTTCATACAATTATTGTTTGAATTCTTTTACAGGTCTTTTCACCGTTTCCCAAATTATCCTTTCCCATCTGCAGTTACAATATTTTAGGAATTCGTACGCTGAACGAACTATTGATTCCAACGTCTTATTAACTATTTCATTTGTCCATCCATTAAATTCGTTTGTCCACGCTTCATTTCGATTCAAAAAGAAATTGAAACAATAATTATGTTAAAAAAGGCACCACCGAAGTACACATGGATTCATGAGACCATATTGTTATCAAAAACTGTGGTTTTTCTTGTTTCGTTGGTTATTTTGTTTGTCCATGCTTCATTTTGATTCAAGAAGGATTCAAACAATAATTATATAAAAAAGGGCACCTTCGAGGTATACGCGGATTCATGAGACCATATTGTTATAACAAATTGCGGCTTTTCATGTTTCACTGGTTATATCATTTGTCCATCCTCCGAATTCATTTGTCCATGTTTGATTTTGATTGTCTAGTCAATAATATATGAAAAGAAGGGAAAGTTGAAAAAATTTTTTCAAATGAATAATTCGTCGCGGGTAGACAAACGAAAAATTTTGCTGGACAATCCTGGACAAACGAATTAGCGTTATAAAAGCGCAAATTTACTTTTTTCCCGTGAAAACATTTTTGTTCCAATAACTTTCCAAAAGGGGTGGACAAACAAGCATTTTTCATGAACGAATGACGTATTGTATTTCCAAAATTCGCATTCGGAGGTTCCAACTTCACAGAGCTCAGGGCCTCAGTCTTGTCAGCAACACAGAAAAGTGAAGTTAGCCTTTGGCGCAGAAAATAATAAACCTACACCCTTTGTGATCTGTATTGATAAATTCCTTATCCAACTAGTGGACAAACACAATGCAGGCCTAGCAGTTCTTGGTCTAACGTGTCAGCTTTGAGCCACTAAATAACAATAAATTGGAATTTATTGGAAACCAACAACTTCACAAAGCTGAAGTTCTCGTAATAACTGGAACTTAACATTGATCTGTTCCACTAAGAATACTCAGTATATTCGTACATGTAGCAACCCAAAGTTGAATCCTAGACTGGATGGAATTGAAATGAGCAACAAGCCAAGTATCGAGCAGTGTTATGATTCAGAATGAATGGCGGTTCAAGTGACTTATTCAGAGAACACAACAGAAGTGGACGCTTTCGGCAGTTACTTGATTTTCGTAAGTATTTCAGATACATACATATTACCTGACTGACTTGTATGTAGATCTGCTCGGATCTTAACCTAGAATATAGTTGTGTATGTACTCAGATCTACAGATTATTTAATTATAGCTCAAGTATTCATTTGGAATCTATTTCTAAATCAAATATAATTAGGAATTCAACTTCTTTCTTATTCAGATTTATACGTGAAGAGTCTTTTCAAGTTTTCAAGGATTTCGACAGCAATGGAAGAAATTTGAAAGATCTACCCGTAACTCTGAAGCGTATTAAGGACTATTCATCATCAAGAGCAACGTCCTCCAGAAGAGGAATCCTTCGAGTGATTCAATTCGTATAGAAAGAATGACAAATTCAATGGAAATGGGAGATTGAATGCTAGATCCTTTTCAATACGAAGATGACATTCTCTAATTGCGTACGTCAGTTATTCGTCGCCCGATTATTATTCGACCCTCGTATTTGGTCGGCCTTTATGCGACGACTCAAAAGCAACTCAGCGCTTCTATAAAAGCTATAAGCGTAAGCGTAATATGGTAGCAGCCAACTATACATATGCTGCGCACATACTTATATTAGAATAACGATATACGGTCTTCATCAAACGTCGAGCACCGCTGCCATTATGTGTACGCTTCGTTAATAATTCAGTCGTTATCATACGAAGTCTCTCCTCCGTCGTATTCCGTCTGTGCATGTATGTATGTATACAGTAAACTGTACCTACATACGTGTGTGTACGTAGGAACGTACACATGTTGAGTCATTAGTGGGTTTTGTACATCAACGGCCGGATCGTAAACATATCATCGACGCACCGACGTTGCCGGTCGTCATTAACTTAGGTGCTTTAATCGGCTCTCTTTCTATCTTCTTCACGTCCGTCGGTGGGATATAGTTACGTACACGATATTTTTAGGACGTTTTTGGTCCTCTTTTGACGAGAAAGAAGGAGGAAATGGACCGGTAGCCGCCTCGAATATGGGAAACGGATAAATCATCCGATGGACAAAGACATCTCATCTCGCTCGGACAGATGGAAATAAATTGGAACCGGAAATGACGGCGAAGCTTTCGCTCGTTACAGCTATATAACATTTTAACGCGTTCCTATTCCGTGGAATGTCGTTTCCAATTAAAATAGGATATAATGATGAAATGTCTTACTGAGGAAGTGCGGTTCTGATTATGCAAACGGATCAAAAAATGAAATGAAGGTGTTTACCGGTCGATGCGAACACTGTATACAATCGAATATCGCTTTGATCCATCAGTGGTCGGTATATGAGCAACTTGCTCACGCTTACCATTGAAATATGTATATACAGGGTGCAGCTAAAGTAACTAACAAACTTAAAGGCTTCATAAAATCCAAAGTATATCTATATAAAACCAAATTTTATTATCATCTGAAAGTACATAAAATGCCATTTCACTTACAGTAATTTATTCGTTTTAGAAATAAAATCACTAAAGTGAGTGCGGTTGTTGCGTACAACACTCGTGAAGGCTATGATTGACACTGCTCTGCAATTTTCCCAGTATCTCGCCTTGAGTTATTGTGCCAACATCATTTTGTAAGGATACGTTTTCAGTTCTGTGTGGAGGATTCTTCGTACCCTGCGGTCAGAAAGCGCAAGTGCAGCGGCGTGGAGATCATTCAATGGATACCCTTATCGCTTCCACATGTTCAGGAGCTCTGGCAGTCTGAGGTCGTCCAGACTGTTTTCTTTTCAGTGCTGATCCACTAGTTCGAAAGTTGTTGACTCATAGCAAAATCGTGTTCCGACCTCGTACGGCGTGACTTCGACCAAGTCTAAAGTGCACTTGAAAAGCTCGTTGAGTAGCAGTCACAGACTCGTTGTTTTTAATAAACGATTCAACAATGAAGGCGCAATGCTCACCAGTCCAGTTTGTGATGACGACTGAAAATGGCATGTTACCCCCTCCTCAATGCGATACTCCCTACCACCATATCGCCTCCAATCACCAAACGATGACCGTTGAAAATGTGTTAGTTACTTTTGATACTCCCTGTATATGTACATAAAAACGAGCTATCACTAACGAGTTAATGTTCGAATTTGCTTCTATAGTGGCAAAAACTTCTTTCGCGATACAAACACTTCCTTGTTTACACTAACAGCTTGTTCAGAAATACTAACACTACACGTTTCTATTGGCGTAGGAAAAGAATTATTGTAGAATTGAGACAAAATTTAAAACTTGATGCCCTAAGATGGGATCAATGACAAGGACGGAGCATTTCGATTGCTAGATTTCCTTTTCGAAAACTCATTGGAAATCCAGTGATCTTCCAGTCGCAGACAAAGAAAGTTATAGTCTTGATAGAGCACTTAAATCCCTTGAACAGATGGAACTCAATTCTAACTAATAGTAACGGCCAAGAGTCATAGAAAATGAAAAGGATAATTTATACTATTTAAAATATAGATGTGATGTATGCAGTGAGATGTAAGCTACAATCTATTTATTGTTAGATTAATGCAGGTAGTTATGCGTTGGGATTTTGTCAATAAACCAACCTCGAAGTGTTATCTCTTCTGCAATGCTTATACATTTACATCATCTTAGCCTACGCGACTTTACTTCCAATATATTTTTCCTATTATCTGAGCCCAAGCAAATGATAGTAAGATTTCCTTAATGGTTTGCAAGTTTATAGGTTCTCGAGGAATATTTCCTTTTTGTCATTTTTGTTGGTTCCAGACGAACGACACGAAGATTTCTTCAGTGTTCAACAATTGAATTTAAACAAGTCTAGGATTGTTAGGGAATAATTTTCTCCTATTTTGTTTGGGGCATTCAAATGAGTTCAAGGTTGTGAACCAATATTTTTCCTTAATTACTTCAGTAGTTAACAACTGAATCCTAGTTGATTCAGGATTGTCAAGTAATAATTTTCTCATATTTTGTTTAGACACTATCTTAGCCTAGATGGCTTAACTTCCAATATGTTTCTCTTACTTTCTATAAGTTCAAACAAACAGTATCAAGGTTTGGTCAATGGTTAGAAATTAAATCCAAATCAGTTGAGGGGTTGCTGAAGAATGGGTTTCCTTAATATCGTTTGGATCCGGAACAATGACACAAAAATTCCTTCAGTTTTTAACATTTGAGTTCAAATAAGTCCAAAATGATTAAAGAATAATTTTCTCCTAAATCGTTTTAACCCAACGCCAAGGATATGAAGATTTATTCAGTGGCTAGCAACCTAATCCAAATAATTTCAAACTTGTCAACCAACAGTTTTCCTTAATTGCCTGAGTATTTACCAATTGAATCCAAAGTAGTTTAGTAGTCCAAATGAGTTCACGGTTGTCAAACAACTATTTTCTCTAATATTGTTTGACCGTTAATACTGAATTCTGTCCAGAGTAGTCATGTAAATGTTCCTTTGGCGCCAAAGAATTGGAACGAACAGTCCTACAATACTGAATCCTGTCCAGAGTAGTCACGGAAATGTTCCTTTAGCGCCAAAGAATTGGAACGAACAGTCCTACAATAGTTAATCATTTGAGTCGAAATCAGTTAAAAAATATAAAAATCCAAACTTTAGTAATAAACAGTTGATGTGCAATAAACATCAGAATTCTGAATACTATGATGGTAAGAGTGGTAATTCTCCGCTCTGGGTTGCTGCTTTCTAAATTTATTTCGCCGCAAGAATCAAAGAGAAATTTATTTCCTTCTAGTTTACAGTATGCAGTTCCATTACAAAATAATTATATCAACATAATTTTTAACCTGCCTCCTTGAGAAGGAGCCACTGTTTGCCATATTTAATTTTAAAAACATCGTCATCAGTACGAACAAAACAAATTTACAAAAATAGCACAATTTAATATATTATAGGGCTATGTAAAGCTGTTAAATATAAATTTTGCGCAGTAAACAATGTCGTTAGCTTTTACGGCCAAAGAAGAAGAAAAAAACAAGAGGAAAAATATGAGTTTTTGATAGAATTTAGACTCATTTTTTTATGAACTCCAAATAATTTTCTAATCTTTAGTTGTTCTTCTGTTTCCTGATATCAAGGGATGAAAATGTAAATGATCACTCATAGTATCAGACACCGATTGTAAATGTTGTGTGTGTAATCTACAGGGTGCAGAATAAAATTATTCAAGCTAAACCAAGTTGGATCAAACTAATCACAATCGAAAAGCACTCACTACGTAAAATAGCTTCAGAAGCTGAGTATATGGTTTTGCTGCACGAACCCGAAGATTTCAACGCACAATTTCTTCGGACTTAAAATACGGAATTCTGTACTACATACAGTATACTTTTTATTTACTCCAAAGAAGATTATTGGGCTTCATCGCATTTACTTTTTTATTCTTCTTCGAAATCCCTTTGATGTAAAACTTTTAAATCCGAAGTCATTGTGTCTCTATATTGTATTTCTCAAAATCGTACATTCTCAGACGCATATTCCCTGTAAGAAGAATTGGCGCCGTAGGTGGGGCCCTTTGTTATTCTAATGACAAGGTATTCATTATCTACTAAGTTGTGGTGGATTGCTTAACATTGGAAAAGCTTCGGTCTGGTGGTTAATAGTTCTCCTGTTTAAAAATCTGAATTTTTACGTTGCACTTAGAAAAATCTAATGGTAAAGAGAAAATGGGAGGATTACCATAATTCCTGTCTGCCTGCCGTCTGTTGTCTGTAATTTTAAAGAGACACACAGAATTTGGAGATAAAAGCACCACAGGTGTCTTCAAACAACGGTGTATTTCCGGGTGTTGATTACATCCTGAAGTTAACTTTAAGTAGATTAATTTCTGTACAAAAGAAGGGAATAAAGCTTTGTAATTTGAGAAATGTATTTGAAGTTTTATCCCGTATTTATTTCATTGATTTAAAACTGTTTAACCAACCCATCTAGGAACAGATTACTCGTTTGCTACTCCGCTTCTTGTTTTTCTTTTCTAGAACCATTTATTGTGGTTATATAACTTGGCGACAATTTTTTGTAGCTCCACCAAGGATCTTACTATGTTTATTACTATTCTTATGTTATCCCAACTTCAAATGTTGTGGTTGGTCTGTTTTTATTTTCCCTTTTTTTTTTTCTTGCAGGTTGTATTGTATTTTAGACTTCTCTTTGACTTCTGTTCCTTTTACCCTGTTTCTCTGTCCTTCTTATAATGTTCATATTCATTTCTACTGTACAGGGTTATTTACCGACAGCTCAAACTTTCTGTATAAGATTTGAACCCTTCTTCGGCAAACTCGACACCATTATGAACAATTCACAATTTTAGTGTAAGAGGTCATCCAAACGTTTCCTAACAATACTGGAATTCAAATACACTGGCATGCAAAAAATTTAGATCACTTTGAAATTGTGATGTCTTTTTGTTACTGTCTGTTGTATGTTTATATTTGAAAATTATAATTCATTGTACTGTCGGTTGAAAGCATTCTTTTGATTTATTCCGAAGGAGCGACAAATTTACGTTTAAAAATGTAAAAAACAGAACTAATATTAATGAGAAACATTATTTTTTAATAACGTGTATCGAGTCGACGCGGCACTCTCAATTAAGTGACGGATCAGATTCTGGTCGATATTATTTCACTCCCGTGGTAAAGCTCTCTCATCTCCTGGGCAGTTGTTGGAACCGGTATATGCCTTTGGATACGTTATCCGAACTTATTCCCGATATATTCAATGGGATTCACGTTTGTACTGAGTGCAGGCCAATAGAATCTTCTAATGCCCAGATATTCTCTGACAACTCTCGCTACGTGAGGTCTTGCATTATCGTGCATAAAATACCATGTTTGGCCATGGTGAGCATGAAAGACATAATGTGATCTTCTACAAGTCCCGTATCTGTGAGCTGTCAGGGAGCCATTCTGTATGAAAACTAATTCTGTGCGTGCATGTGAAGAAATTCCTGCCCAAACCATAACCGACCTACGGCTAGAGGTAAGTCGCTCGTCAATTCAAACTAAAGCATGCTGGTTTTCTCCATACGGGCCAACGTCCATCTGACCCATTGAGGCAAAAACGAGACTCATCTGAAAACAGGACCTTACTCCAGTCTTCATTATTCCACGCCAAGTGGTTTCAGGTAAAAGCCAATCTTGAAATTCCATGCTGGGTTTACAAAGGGGCACCTGTAGCCATCTTCCTTCAAGAAAATCCAGCAGCACGAAACCTTCTTCTAACGCTCTATTCACTAACGGACACATCTCTAACTCCTTGGAGTTGATTTCGTAGCAAAACCGCAGAAGCTGTTCTATTCCCCAAACTTTCAGACACCAAAGAACGTTCATTTCTTGGGGGTAGTCTTTCGCCCGGATGATACTTTTCTGGTTATTAAGCCAGTCTCTTCGCAGCGCTGGTACATATTTTGTATAACACATAAGCTTTTACTATCAATTCTTGCAGTTTCACGTTGTCCTCAAGCATCTTGTATCAAATGATAGATTTTAAAGAGATAGATCAACCCTAAACTGAAAAATAGACAACGCAATGTGTACTTTTAGTTAGAGCTAATGCGCGCTATTACAGAAAAGGTAGTAAATACCACGGCAATGCATGATAGATAACACATATGTCCGATAACATTTCTCCAAAAACCCATGACTCAACACCTACTAGTACAATGATTTGGAAGTTGCAAACTATAAACTTAAAACATCACAATTTCAAAGTGACTTACATTTTTTGCTCGCCAGTGTGTGAACAATTTACCAACAGGTCCACCCTTCTAATGAACATTCAGATTTTTTCCACAAATTCGTGGCTTCTATCACAAGACGTTTTTTAAGGTTGTAATCTAGTCTCCATGACTTTTATATGTATTGTGTTTTTTATCCAATTAGACTATAAACTTGGAGATTGTGGTGGACGTAATATTAGTACTCCCTTTCGGAAAGGTGCACTCAGTCTGAAGATGGATGGAGAATTCATTCCCTGGGATGACAATTGGCTTTCAAAGCGCAGTTGTTAATCTCATTTCCTTCAACTCCTTGGACGATAGTCTAATTATTCGCGTTAAGTCAAACTCAATGGCCCTTGATAGGTTGTAATGGGATTTATTACTATCATGAGAGGCACATGTAAATGCTGACGACGGTTGTGTGGTTTGGGGGTTACTTTTATAATCTAGTATCGCCTACTTTATTCAATATCCGCAAAATTATTGTTGGTGATGGCTAGGACCAACTTCTGAAAAACGATTTTCAGTCAACTTTACTGGCAACTAGCAAAATTTCCTATAAATAAGTTTTTATTCAGTGATAAAAGACAATCTACCGGTTTAACATGTCGTAAAACCCCACTGAACATTGCGGTGCGCAGTGTCACTTGCGCAGAAATCTAAGTGTCATTGGATGGTACTCTATGCGTAGTGTTTGGTCAAGGTATAAAACACATATTGTAAGCATTATTCTATTTAAATAAGGAACGAGTAGAAGGCAGCGCAATAAACTTCAGGACATAAACCTAAACAGAGAAGCGTGAATCGTGCCGATATAAATAATTACAATTTTTTTCGAGGACCCTCCTTCACTACCACTCAACAGCGTGCAATATCATCACCACCATTCACCGTTCAAATTTAATTCGAATTCGGCAGCACGTCTACGGCGAAGCGAACGTACGAACCATCGAAGAAGCGCGTGGGGAGAGAGAAAGATCGAGAACTAGGGAGCGCAAGGGGAAAGCCCCGCGCGAAGAGGAAAAAAGCAAAGCAAAGGGTGTCGACAAGTAAATAGAAGAAGCAATAACACGGTGATCTGCGGTTGAGGGTGTCAAAGCTCACGCGGGCAGTGGGGATGAAAGAGCGACGACGACGACGACTACGACGCATGACGTCAACCGTGTTCGGTTGTCGCTTATTTTCCCGACGAACGAGCGTCAGTCAGTCATGCTGCCGACTTCGATGCGATCGTTTGTAGTTATTGTTGTTTCAGCGGACGACCCCTTCGAATTCTGATGCGTTTTTGGACGAAACTCTGAAGTGAACGATAGTGTGCGTGTGCGGTGTGTGTCGACGTAAGCAATCGACTGCTTGAGATTAACTGATGGCACCGTCGACGGTCGTCACAGAGTTGTGTTGCGACGGCAAGTGGATCGGGTGATTGAAGAAAGCTGTGCGGTAGTTTTGAGCGTATCGGAAGAAAAATTGAAAAACAATATTCCGTAGTCGATTCTATTTTGTTTTTTTTTTCATTTTCGCAAAGTGTTCCTGAATTAGTTCGTCATTGCGAATTGTTTCCGGTTTTGTTTGGGATAAATAGTCGTTTCCAGAATGCTAACTTCAAGTAACCAGTATCTTAGACCGGAATATTTAACACCTTTACCAACGACGGTAAGAATTGGCAAATAAAATTTTTCAATCGTAATTGCAAGAAAGTACTACTTCAAGCAATTAAATTGTCAGGTTAACATGAAATTCAAAATAAAAAATATGGCTACCGTTAAAAAAATATTTAGGATTGTATCTAGCATTTTGGTTAAGCATTTTAAGCCACAAAAAATTTTTAGATCATATTTGTAAAATATAAAGAAAATTATAGCCGAATTACCAAGTCTAAAGGAAATGACAAAATCAACCAAATTGCAGGTAAAAATACTAAATTACATATAATGGCAGAATGAAATAAAACAATGTATCTACTTACTGTGTCTTCAGAGTTCCATTTTAAAGTAAAAAAGGAATTTTTCCAGAATTATTTCGAAAAATTCCATCCTTTCCTTAGCGACACCGCACAAGATTTTTAGTGTCCTATTTTCCTTTTTGTAAATAATATTAGTAAATATATTTCTTAGATTGTCATAGTTTTTTGAAAATTCATTTCGCCATTTGTTTCCTCAAATCTAAATTAAACTTTCGACAAAATAATGAAACTTTTGAAATTATACACAATAGATAGATGTGAAGTTAAACATTGGAGTTTCATGTACAACTTCAGTGTCCAATGCTCTTGGAGATTTCCTGAATTTTGACATTTTTAGAAGAGAATTATTTATAAAAAGAACAACATCAAATTATAATTAACACATTGACCGCCCAACCAATTATACTGATGGTCACTGGACGCCGCGATATTTTTTTGTAATACGTAGTATCCAGCATTAAATTTAAGTAAAAGAATTTTTTTCTAGTTAAATTTTTAATGGCGATAAAGAATTTTTACCTGGTTATCAAAAAAAAAATAGCCGCGGCACCCCATGATTCCCGTGAAACTTAAACACAAGTTTTTCAGCATGGATCATGGCTATCATATTTCAGCACATGGTAGAAGGACCAGCAGTCAAACTTCTACAAGATTTGCGTTTAAATGATAAATTTGCTATAGCTATGACCTGACATGTGAATACATATTTGATAGCCAAAACCTCAACGGAAATAGTCAATGTGTTAATTCAAACAAATCTAGGAATATCTACAAGAAGGCGTGAAACAATTTGAAAAACTTTTAATGCGCTGAAGCGGTGGTTCTTAAAGCATCAAAGATGAATCAACTGCAAATCGCAGATGTGTATGTTTTCACTACTGAAATTTAAATATCTCAAAATTATATATAAAGTTATGCAAATACAGTTTACTGGTCATTAATTAAGAGAGCAGATTTCTTAACAACAAAAATTACAAATTTGATGCTGTAATTAGTTCTAATTTACAAAAAAAAAAAAATTAATTTCAAGTTGTGAAAGTGTAGGATGAGATGCAACTGTGGCCCCTTATCTCATATGCGGACATCATGGGACAAATTTTAATATCCTAATATGTAGGATTAAAAATAATAAAAAGTAGTAATTATCACTAGTACTTAACTTGAATAATTTCTTATTTGAATTATTTGTTATTGTTATTATTATCAACTTTTAATTAGAGAAATTTTATATAAATTTACTTAACACATTGACTGTCCAACCAATTTTGCTTATGTTTACCGGTGGGGGAAGAGAGGGGGAGGGGGTAATATCCAACATTAAATTTAAGTAAAGAGTTCTTTTTTAATCTGGCAAAATTTTTAATGGTAATGATGAAATTTTGCCTGGCTGTCAATAAAAAATAGCCGCAGCTCCTCGTGAAACTCAAACACAAGTTTTCAGCAAATCGTAAAAGCGCTAGCAGTCAAACTTCTACAAGATTTGCGTTTAAGTGATAAATGTTTGATAGCTATGGCCATATATGTTAATACATTGTGGCTATAATATTTGATAGCCGAAGCCTCAACGGAAACATCACTGGCTATCAAATATGATAGTTATGGCAGTTAATGTGTTACACAAAATATTCTTTTGAAAGCTATTTATATTAAACAATTTAAACTCACCATTTCTCAAATTTATGGTTTGAAAAATTGTGGCATGAAGACATATATTTTAGGTTACCTTCGACGACTTAAAAGAAATATATAATTTCTCACTCTCAACAAAATATTTAAAATAAAATTTTAGGCGTACCATAAAAATATCTACAAACATCATCACGTACTCCGAGATAAAATCCGCATAATAAAAATGCCTACGATTTTATTTTTAACAATCTAATCCGCATTTCTTTACATTTCAGTTGGATGCCAAGAAAAGCCCGTTAGCGCTATTAGCCCAAACGTGCAGCCAAATCGGAGCGGACAGCTCGAACAATAAACTATTCCAAACCACCGATAAGAGCGGCAAATCCTCCACAAAATCCGAATCGGTAAAGGAAAGAATTCCATCCGACTCTCACAAAGCGAATCTAAAATCGTACGAATCTCTCTCGAGCAGGGAGAAATCCGGATCGCCAGAAGAAAGATCATCTTCGGTGGCGAATCGCGTCAGGACTCCCGTCACGTCCAAAACACACAATATGAACGGACGATGCAGCAGTAATCAAAGCGCTACCTCGTCGAGATCTTCACCGGCGAATTCCGAGAGGAAAACGCCGGCAGAAAGCGCCAGCGAGGAATCTAGCACGCCGTCCAAAAGTAACGAGAGGACGACTCCTCAATCACCATCGACGTCTTCGTCGAAAATCTCGAGCGTTTTAACTTCGACGACCGATCCGGCTATTAAGGATCTTCCTCTAGGGACCTTCAAACCCGGAGCTATGCCACCTTCGTCGGCATTTTTGGGAGCTTACCACGCGCACGGGATTCCATTGGGAATGGATTTAATGGCCAGTAGCTTAATGTCGCAGCATCACGCTTTGAAATCGGGAGGATTTGGTCCTTATTTGAATTACGCCCGCATGAAGAATCCTTCAGATTTAGTTACGGTATGTCGAGATCCTTACTGCACAGGTTGCAATTTAAGTTCTCATTTATTGGGGGCATCTGCCGCTACGAAAACGACTTCATGTCCGGTTGGTTGTACCCAATGCGATCACGCCACGTCGAAAGCAAGTTACCTAGGACATAACCAGGCCGCCGCTGCTTACGCTCACGCTCAACTGGCGGCTTTAGCGGCCGCCTCTCATTTACCATACGTTTGCAATTGGATCTCGGGGGATGCTTCGTATTGCGGAAAACGATTTTCGAGTTCAGACGAATTGCTCACGCATCTAAGAACGCATACTAGTGTCGGTTCGATGTCGGAAGCGAGTGCTTTATCGATGTTGAGTGCGAGTACAGGGTTACCACCGACTCATCCTTTATTGCATCGTACTTATCCAACACCGCCGCTTAGTCCTTTAGCGACAGCTCGCTACCACCCTTATAGTAAGCCGTCCTTACTTCCTCCTTCATTAACTTCTTCTCCCTTAACTAGCTTTCCCCTTGGTCATCCTGGGTTACCACCGTATCTATCGCCTTACTCTCTTTACGGTCCTCGCTTGGGAGCCGCACCCGGTATGCATCCATAGTCATTTTAAGATCGCGTTTATCACAGACTAGTCGTTTATATTTTGCGCAACTTAATTTACGAGGCAAACATGAAAAAGTGACTGTTGATCTTGTATAATTAAATTATTGTGAATGTGACCGTGTGATATTAATTTTTAATTATTGTATATTTTCCAAGGGGGTTGTAAATATTTGATTAATCTATAAACACACTTATATATTTTCTCTTTTCTTATTTACTTTCTCAATCGCTATATATATAAATATGATATGTAGATGTATGTATATGTACATATGTACTAAAGTTAAATATTGCGGAAAGAAGAACTGATATGATCAGTGTGAATGATGCCACGAGTTTTCGAGACGATTTTATAAATTCATGTACAGATCTCACGATGGCGATTAAACTATCTATTTATTTGTTATATTTACCTTATTATTAGAGAGAATATAGTTCTAGACATGCACCATATACGTTTACAAGTGTTTGTTGAGATTTTGCCCAAAAGAAAAAAATTAATTGTCCGACTGCATTATATTCTTTACCACATCCTAACGGAACAGGCCTTTTTTTTTTCATTTTTTTTTTTTAACTATTGAAGCGTAACACATTTGTATCCCTACTTTACCCGTATGACTAGTATTATATCCTCTCTGCTAATTATCTTGTATCCGTGCATATTGATGGCTCTTATGAAATGACTTGCTAGCAAAATAATTGAGCATTTTGGGGTAAGAATGGAAAATCTAACGTCTGAGTACTCCGATTCAAAGTAAATAATTAAAAGGATGTATTTTGTTTTTCAATGCCGAAAAGTGAAGTACTGTGACTAGCCCAGAACAACAATTTTTCAATAATCACTTAAAATTTTCGGATTACTACTAATTACAATATCCAACCGAAGAAAGGATATTTTGCCCTTATGGATCCCATAAATTATAATACGATAAATATGTTTTGCCCAACAGAACTTGTACGAACTCCAAGTTGAAAAGCAATCTTTATCCTTACTACACCAACACATATTTCGGCAGCCAAAACATCATCCTCAGTAGATAACACACAAAAAGAAAGGAAACGTCGCTCACACTGTAAGCTGTTCTAGTCGAGCAATTCATTATTTCACAGAACTCACTTGGTGAAGTATCGCACTTTCAAAAGCCGTGTTAACCAGAACACTCCCTGTTTCTTTGTGCCTTCTCCACTGCGGATAACTAACAACTTGGGTGAAATACGTTTCTAATGGTATCGAAGTCGGTGTGGTAAAGGTAAAAACTGTTTTATCTACGTTCATTCTAAACCATGAACATTTCCAATTTTTGTCCAAACATTTCCTGAGTGTCAACACTGATGGAGACTAAAAGACACAAACATCATTTAATGATTATGGGTTTCATCGAAATTGGAGCACTTGAGTTCACAGATTCTTAATGTAGTTTGTAATTCCTCGCAAATAGATCACTGTGTTCTGTTCCTCGCTGAAAGTTGATTTTCAATAGCTTTTGCTTGAGGAAAATCTATCTTTTGGAGTTGGCTCTATTTAGTAAAATTGCACCTTGGTGGACAGAACTCTCCAAAAAATGTCCTTTAAATCTCCTTTTTGGCTTGCACCACATTTGTTGATATAAGGGATCCCCTTCTGTTCACACTCTCACACTTAAATCTAAGTGCCTTTGGTGTAGTTTATAACAGCGATCTTCAAACTGATGTACAAATTATTTAAATTTCATTAACTCACTTGTGTTATAAATCCTCTTGTAGCTGTTAGTGGATCTCGTCTCAAACCTTCACTCCAGAAGAGTCCGTTTCTGCGAAACAAGAATTGGGTGTAATCTGGTGAACATGAAATAGAGCTGCGAACCGCAAAAGTGAAAGTGATACTCTAAAAATTAGATTTTTTTAATAAGTAATTCTAGCTATTAACTTTGTTGGGTATCCTTGGCAAGATATATATATCTTCTCACCTTCCTTCTTTCAAAAGCATCTTCTCTAAATTTATTGAGTACCATTTCAAGATGTTAAATTTGTGATGCTACAGATAAGTTTTAACGACTAGACTGCTATTGTCAGCACAAAACTCCGTACCTAACTCCAGTTACTGCACTAGCCTTTATATAACACCAGTTTCTAACGACTTTCCTTTGATGATGACAACTTTTTCCCAAAATTTTCCCTAATTAGGCGTAGTGTCCGTTCTACCTAAACCATAATCTCCTACAACTGTTATTCGAGCCCAGAAACTATTGCAAACAGCCATTATATAGAAGACGGAGGGTTTTACAATTTCTGAGCTTATTTTCCTTGCGATTGCTAAAGAATTCCCTGGGCATTTGGTTCAAATCAGCAAGCCCGAAGAGGACTGCACAATTTGGCACGTGGTGATTGTAACGGTTGTGTGCGCCACTCAAGAAGACATGGATCATAGTTTCTTGTATTTATTACCTAAAATTGTAAACGATTGGGAACGATCAGTAGCCAAGGAGTAGCTAAATTGGAATGATATAATTATCACTTTAACTTACTTTCCAATGCTTGAAGAAGTGGCTAAAGTCTAGGCCCTAAGCTACGAATCATTTTAGTTTATTATACCCACTATCTGTCTTCGCTGGACACCCCCATAATCAGCTAATCTGTTGCTTGTCGATAATAGTTCAAATTTAAAACCGATACCATTGGCTGAAATTTAACTACAACTTGACTACTATTTTGACATTGTAGCGTTTTTCTTTAAGTAGTGTCTTCTCCAAGAAAGTTTGGTGTCCTCTCGATTTCTTCTTTGTTAACTTCTGTACCGAAAATCCGAATGGAGGACTATCAGTTTGAGGTAACTCTGTTTTGATTTCAACCACATCGTTTATACGAAGGATAATATACTTATAGGACCTTTAGTCCTTTAATCGACGATATGCTTTTAGGAAGAGTGGCCCATTTATTATTTGGTAGTTAAACTGACATTTAATATGGTTTTATAATTGTACTTGGAACTTCTCGGGTGTTTTTACAAAATTACTGCCAAAAATTCGGTATTTATTACGCAAAGAGGTTGGAAATTATTCGCTCTGGTCTATCATCATTGACCCGTATATAAGCGGGATTAAGTATTTAATACAATAGTTTCCCGCTGAATTTAGGGCTCCTCAACACTTCCCCGAAACGATTGGTTATGAAAACACGACTTTGTGCGCCCGTAAGATGGAACTTGATCAGCTTTCAGAATGTATCACGATTAAATGTGGTCATTTTCAATGAAAATTACATCGAATTGGGAATTATTCTTTCGTTTTATAAGCGGAATATAATAGTCTTTAAATGGAAATTTGGTCTTAGTAGCATATCAGCATCAAATCATTTCTAGATCTTTTTCAAAATTAACGGCCAATCTGGATTATACTTTGGTGAAGTATTAACATTAAGGATTTCGAGGCGTATTATAATATTTGATCTACTTCAGTACGATGTTTAGCATACTGGAGGTGGAACTCCTCCATGTTTGGCCAAATTCTAATTGGTGTACAAATGGCATTGAGTTACATATATAAGTGTAAAGAATTTCTGCATGCTTGACATTTAGCTCTAAGAAATAACAAACATCTGCTTCGTTTCGTCTTAATTTACGACCATAATAATAATAATGTTGTCCGTCCTACACTACTTTCCTTGCTGGTATTTGCAAATAAAAATAGAAGTTCGTCTACTTTGACACTAATTTCATTCCAGAAATGTAGTCTAAATTTATTTATTTTTTATACGTAAAATGCCCCCAAATATTTTGCTCGCAAGCTTTTCAAAGAAGAAATCTACTAATGACGACATAATCCTAATGGATTTATATTTTACTCGCACGTAAAGTCTATCTTCTCTATCCTTTGAAACGTACAACCCTAATCCGAAATGTTAATTAATAAAAAGCTGAAAACCTGGTAGTTTTGGTAGGGTTCGGATATTATAACTTTGCTTATTATCTGTTGTACTTGTGTTCTTGAATATTTAAAAAGAGAGGTAAATTATGTATATTCTCTTCGCCTCCAAAATTGTATCTTGTAGGGGTTGGAAGAAATCACTTAATAACCATATCATTGTGTAATTGGTATACATAAAAAGGCTATTTTTATTGTTAAAAATGAGAAGCGGAAAACCCAAAAAAGAAGAATGGAAGAATAAATAAAAGAAAGTGTTATTTAATTTCGATTTTTTATTACTATTATTAAAGTTATTATATATTCTTTATTTTGTTTCATTTTCATCGTTTCCGTGCCCATTATACCCACTATTGCCCAAAAGATGAAAGGCGAACGATATAGAACCGACGTAAAAGTTTTATTGAAGGCAATAATAAAAATGCGATAAACGTTTCTCATATTAAATATATTGCGAAGATCTAATAAGAAAGGAAAACCGTACAAAATCCCCCTTGTCAGAGTAGAAATATGTAATATATTAACATTTCATCGGACATAAAACAAAAATAATTGGGACAACCTAACAACTTGGCAGAGTCATCTATCTTCGCTTAGAATAGATCAACCAGCGCAGCTGCTGATTTTATACGATCACCGTCTATGCTGCAATTTCTCCAAGATCGATATCGTCATCTCTTTTAGATGTTAAAGACACGAAATATATCTATCGCGGTTTCCGAGAACGTAGGCGCAACATCAGGCATCTTCTCGGTTTCCCAAGAACACATTAATCGGCATTTACTAGACAACAGTAGTGACATATTTATGATTCTTTCGCTTACATATATGAATGTTTACCATACATTAATGTAATTTATATCTATTCAAGTTGGTATTTCTATTAGTATACGGTGCCATTAAATCGCGCGCTACCGTCGTTGGTAGTTCGTCTTTTTCTCGGCGTTCCGTCTCGTTATTTCTCTCCTTTTCCGTCACTAATTTTTTCGCTACATAAACGCGATTATCGTCGAAATGCCCGAGAATTATTGCACTTTATTTTTTACGACCGAAGAGTGGATGGCACCTTTGGACCCGCTTCTTAATTCAACGGAGATAGATAGGAGGAATAAAAAAAAGACGGAAATGAAGAGAGTTAAAAGTTGACAATGCGTGTAATTGATTGGACCAATTAGTAAGTTTCTGTGGGGCTCATTTATTTTCGGACACTTTTTAATTAAATGGCTTTCTTGTGTCGACGTAAATTACTTTCGAAATTGAGTGCTTTTCTATGCCTTTGCGCGTTTCCGAGAAGAAAGAGCCTCCTTTTTATGTTGGCTGGTTTATTTATGAATGGCTATACGAGATTTAAGTTGACGCTTCAAAGGCAAATTTCGTTTTAACTGTTGGTTACGACGGGATTATGATTGACAAGGTGGTCAATGATTTATTTTGGCTATTCAGCTTTGAGTTTTCTGTATCTTGTATTACACTATAAATAAGTGTAACAAACAATTACAACGGATATTTTTTAGGAAACCTTCCAATTAGTAATTAGACAGGAAAACTCATCCGAAACTTTGTTACGAGGAAACATCTTAAACTTCCAGATTTAAATCAAATTTGGACCAGGTAATGAATCCGACTGGCGGGAATGGACACTTTTAAATCCTCCCAGAAAGCGAGGAACAGGTATACATTTTAGGAATATAATCTCACAGAATTAGCACTGTCACGTCTCCAAAAAATGTTTCAGTGTTCTTATACCTGAAAGGAACAAGAGGTTCAATTTGCGAAAACTACTTGATGGAGACAGTCCCGTCTGGTTTATAGACGAAACTAAAGCAAATCCGGAGACTGGAATGGGAATGTACGACGGATAGGAGGGAGTTATACCGTACTAATGCATATATGAAGTCCCTTAAATGAGGGTAGGCGTCTTTTATTGATAGAACGAAAAGCACCAAACTCAACTGGTTAGCACTCACAATCAGATGTTCAAATTGTCAATTCAAAAAGGAAACTAGGACTTTGTAAAGAAGCAATTTTCATCTGGGAAAACATCAACATTACGGGGAGGTACGTGTATGAACATATTCAGCAACTGTAATCCGGAAGAAATACGAACATATACAGGGTACAACAGAAATGACCACACGATTTAAAATTGCCGCCAAATACGTATACCGTTAGATAGGGTGCTGATTGTTACGACGTTGTACAGTGCAGTTTTAAGCCAATTAATTAGGATGGAAATTTGGCCACGTTATCATCGCGCGTTTACTATACACTGTTTCTCTAAAAGTAATGATTTGACTAAATTTAGACACTTTAACATTGTGAGAAAATATATAACCATTTTGCGATGGGTAAGTCAGTTCAGTTTCTTCTTGCCAAATGAGAAACCTGGCTTGATCTCCTCGATTACCAGATTTATTCCCATGCGATTACTTCTTATGGAGATATTTATAGCATAATTGATGAGTAAAAAGGATCCATCAGGACGACCTTTTGGGAAACCCCAATGGAAATTGTGAGGGAAACAATGGCTCTTTAACCAACGTGTTTGGAGAAGAATGAAACTCATCTTACTGATATTGTCTTCAAATAACCACCACATAAAAGCTTCTCCACAGATTTCATAAATCTGTATGTGTTTGCTTCTTGTTTGAAAATGAAATGAAATTATCACAAATCGTGTAGTCAATTCTGCCGCGCTCTGTACTTATGTACAATAATTACATTCCCAGATGTGCACCGAATAGACTATTTTCATCCAAAGCATTTCATAACTCAGTCCACCGACCACAGCCACTGTCATCCAGTTTATTCTTAAGTGCCTTCTAATGTCTCTTTGAAAGTGTTATCAAGCTGGAGGAGGATATAATACTATTGCGTATTATTGACGAAAAATTTCTATCTCATTCTGTCTAGATGTTTGTCACGAGAGCAGCCACGTCGACGGATTTCCTTCTTATGATATCCGGCTGACTAGACAAATCGGACAATTGACTCTTATGATTACAACAGGTGCAAAATCTTAAGATATAGTTCCGTTGATGAACGAGGTCTTGAGGTGCAGGCATTGATATAGAGGGCGATAGAAAATAAATCTATTCCCGGTACAAAATCAGTTCATTATGGATAGTATAGTATACAGTGTTAACTACCAAAATGTCCCTATAAATTATAGAGAAAACATTGTTGGAGTACACATTCGTATAAACTTTTACCAAATAATAACACTGCTGATAAGACGATAAACCTTTATGGTGTTGTAGTAGTTCATTGCAGACGTTTGCTAAGTATTTCTCTTAGTATCTGAAACCACAAAGAAATATACATGTATATGGGACTTTTTATAACTTATTCAAATTTATTTATGAGATTATATATAACAAACAGTGACTAAAAACAAATTGGGGAAATAAAGATTTAGTTTTGGGACCGCTGACTTTTATCGCAAGAGGTCTCTCGATACGCACTGGCCGCAAACTTAAACAGACACGTCCTATTGGAACATCCTCTTGACTTTGTTTAACATATTACCTAATTTTACTAGCGTTTAACTCTATCTGCATTCTGAAATAATTTTCATCCGAAACTTAAAAAATTCAGGTAGTAGGAAAAGATTTTCTCTTACACATCTTGGTTTATTTGTTACGAGCTTTCTTCTGTTCTAATTCGAGACATAAGTTATGAAAAGGACTAGAGCTTTTCACAGCTAATGCGCCAAAGTCATTTATAACAGCATATGAGGTAAAAGTGAATCAATGAATGTAAAAGAAGGGAAAATTGACGTCGCATATTCTACTTAAACGTCAATATTCTACCTGACGAGTTGCTTGCATCGCAAGCGTTATGCCATGATTCTAAAATACACTTTCAGTTCGCCGTGCTTAAACAGGTACGCTTGGTAGTACCCTTGGTAGCACGCTCATGCGTTGCAACGATTCGAGAATAGATGCTCTAATTGACTGAAACCTAATCTAACTAATCTACTTTACTTTGCTTAACGTATGGATCGAAGTTTACTAGCGTTTACATTTCTCTGTCTAAACACCAAACATTTGAACTTACCTAACGCGACAGATGTCTGGTAACGCAAGGACTTAAAGTTCAATGATCTCGGTTTTAAATACGATGCCCATTAAATTTAACGTATGCGTCCTATCGTAATATTTACTTAACCTTGCTAAAGATATAGACCGAACATTACTAACGTTTACATTTCTTAGTCTAAATGATAAACATAGGTAACCTCAGCGGCAGTTGATCGCTTCCTGAAGAAAACCATTTCCATGTACATAATATATGCTGCGAAGTTGTCTTTAAGCAAGAGGGAATGGACGAAATCCAAATTTTGCATCAACAAAACTACTCGTTCAGAGCCACTGTCAGTAGTAGTACAGTTTAATTGAGGATCTTGTCATGAAGAGCTAGAAACAGCACATCCTCTGTGAGTTCAAGGTGGTTGAATTGTGTTAGACTTAAGTTGAGTAGACTAGATAAGGCGCACAATGAGCCGCTGAGCTCCGGTGCGGTGGGCTAGGAAATACCCTAAGGACACAAAAAATGATTTAAATAGCTTCGAGAGTTGTACGGAATTCAGTATAACTTGGTGAGAGTATAAGATTTTGTTGGGAGAAACATCAAAAACTTCAACAGCTCCCTAAATGGGCACTACGTCATCTATATGCATTGCACACAAAGGACTGAATCGTGTAAATCTTTAAACGTCTGAATATCAAGCCTTGCAGGATCTGTTTTGGATTCGCTGAAAACGAAATGGATAGATGAATAGGAGGATGCCATTTCTTGGTGATGATAAATTAATGCAATTTTGATGGACCGGTTCACTTGCTACGGGCACGACTTGCAAACAGAGGAGAGTAATTTTGTCGTGGAAATATGCTTTGATGTGCAGAACAGTGTCGATAAATAATAAATTAGTTAACAAAGTAAATTAGGTTAGTACCAAACGTTGCTGAAATAGAGGTTGTAATATTGTTAAAATATAAGCAAACAATATTTAAATAGAAGCAAGTACATTTTCTGGATATCATTTTGTATGTTTGGCTCTAGTTATTTAATAATTGATAATGGTGGGGCGTCCAAGGACAGCAGATAACTCGGTGAACAGCTGTAGAGCAGAGTTTCGAAAAAAGTACCAAGTCGTAGTGGATTACGAAAGAAATAACGAACGTTCGTCATAAATAATTTGTAATGTGTTTGAGTGGATCAACCTGTGCATTTACGCGTATGTCTTACGCCTATCAAAGTAATGGCATCGTAAAATTCCTTACGGTCCTGACATTTTCGGTATTAATAGCAGCTAACTTCCTGTTAAGCCATGTATAGCCTCATTAAGTAAGCATCAAATTGACAAATTATTAGCGTAATAAAATTCGTCTCCTTTTTTAAACTCCATTCGAGTCCGCTGTAATCGCGCCATAAACGCTAACGCAAAAACATTGGAACCAGACTGGAACGTAAATAAGCTCATAAAATATCTATAAATATGAAATTAAGTTTATCTTAACAGCATCGCCGAATCGCGTGTTTATGCCGTAATACGATCCAGATCCTAACCTCCGTACGATCGAGTTAATGTTTCTATCTATTCGTGCACGGCGGGAGATAGACGGGGAAGCACCTGCGCCGGTTCGATATTCACACTCTGTTCCTTCTAGCGGTATGTTAATGGGCGATAAATGATCGAGGAAGCAATAGAGAACGAGAGAGCTTTTGACGTCCGTAAGTAGTTAATTAGGCGTAAGAGAAACGCCCGATTTTATAACTTACTTATTTGCGACACACACGAGAGGGATCCGCTTAAAGTAGAAGTTGTAATTTATATGAAAATTTTACTGCACAAAATTGGCAAGCGGTCTGTTTGATGATAGAGATGTGGAGCTAATTAAAGAACATTTAAACGGAAACGTTACTTCCTGACATCGAGAAAAGTCTCATATAACGGAATTTTCTTAAGAACCATGTTATATATAGAATTTGTAATCACTGGGCTTCTTTGGTACATTTATACGAAGAAGTAAACGTCGTTAGTTTAGCACAATGTGCTCCAGAGAGTGTGAGGGCTGCATTGTTGGGCTCCTTCTTCTAACTAAAGGTAGTTGGAAATTTGGTGGACTTAAAAAATTTTGATAAGTAACGCTAGACCATGTCTAAGTGTAGAAAGGTGTAAAAAACTGGAGATCTTTTATGAAACCCAGAACGTCGCCAATCATTGCTGGATTCACTTAGCTCCAAAAATTTACCTCGTATCGTTACCAGAAACAGAAAAAACACCGTTCGAGATGATCAGTATAAACTTTAGTTTTCCGTGGAGATAACAATTAAAGTCGTGCAGAGGAAGACTTGGTTTCGTACAAGATATGTGGGAGTATTGGACAACTTCCAAAGACAGTCTAGTCCTCTATGGGAAGATTAATCACTTTATCGTAGTTGACCCTGTCATAATGATTTATGAGGGCACCTCGCACATCTTTGGAGAGATGATCTTTCTAGAAGATGCTTTTCGGGCAGAAGACTATTACCCAGTTTCTTTGTTTCTTATTGTTGCCCAATTCATCCAGCACTACATTTATAGACTGATGCATTTAGAATGAATTAAATAATCTCTGAAGTTGAGCAGTTATAAAATGCAATAGCTTTTGTTGAAACCAAAAAGGGGATTTAAAGAAATTTGTAACTATACATACACAGTAGAAGAGTGGAAAAGAAAACCAAGATGGTACAGCAATGTGAGCTGTACTAGACCTAAAGATCAAGAAATATAAAAATCGTAGACTATTAATCTGTAATGAGTGAAAGCTGGGGTTGCAGAAACAGAACCACTATATTAAACGCCTGTTAAACTTTAAATGAGAAATCTTCTAAAACACTCTTTCGTAAAATAATAAAGAAGCTCAACCAGCTTACTATGTTCATTCAGGTTATCTCTATGGTTTTCAAAGTAGCCAGAATCTCTGCCACTCTTCACAGGGGAACATTTTACTAATCTGGAAGTAAGTCAAAAATAAATAATCAAACAGGGACCGAAACTGGCTCTCCGAATAGGGATCACAATATGAAGGTATTTATGAAGACAAGATCTTTTTAAGATTATCACAGAAAACTAATAAGGGAGTAAGACAGCTTTGCTTGTATATTGCGGTTTGCTTAGGAATTCTAAGGTAGCTGTTTTTCCTCAATTGGCGTCTTCAGAAGTCAGTCCCTCTAAGTGACGATGATCTAAGGAATAGTTCTAATACTGACACTTATGGATTTCAACCAGTTGATGAGAATGTTATACCAAGCATATTCAAAGTAAGGAGCTCTGGCTATGTACGACTTCTTAAAACTAAAGATTGCCACATGCCTTGCATAAGTCGTTTCCTGGTTATTTGCAACAACTAAATGTGGTCCGTTGGTTCTGGGTCAAAACCTCTAAGAAACAACGAATGGGTCTTTATCAATGACTTCAGGTTAGTTGTTAGTCATGCTTTAATATTGATCCAAACGCTCGCTAGATCCTCCGCTTCCCACCACAGCGTTCTGCCTCTTGACCTGGGTCAGACATTAATTTCGAAGCATTTTGGAAAGGTGCTGGGGCTCAGTGCGTAGCTTGCCCGAAGTTAACGTATGTAAGTAGGTAATGGTAAAAAACCCGGTGGTGGGAAGAGAATGCGGTTCCCGGATAGCGCTGGGAGTTGAGTTCTCATCAAAATGTAACCATGATTAACAAACAACCTAAAATTATTGATAAAGTGTTTGCTTGCATACTTGTTATGGATTGAAGTAAAGCCTAAATCTTGGACGTACGAAGCGGAGGCTCCAGCAGGTCCCGACTAGCGCTAGAAATGGTGCTTGCCCAAGTAACAACCAACATGAAGATGTCTATGAAATACTTATCTTCGCCTATCATGTTTATAATGACTTCGGACTGACTCCGATTCACTGCTTCATTTACATTTATTATAAATGAAATTGAAGTATCCAAAGTTTTATTCCGCATTTATATAACTGTTTCATTGCTGTAGTAATTTCTAGCAATATGTTCATTATATAATAATTAAGTTTCGACAAACGCGTGCTACGGCAGAAGCGCCGAGAGGGGATTTAAGTTGATGCGAAGCCAGTGGAGAATTTAGTCATTCGATAGCCGTGGAAGTGAACGGTTGTTTTATTAGTATTTTGTCGCAGTGGACATCAACACGTGAATAAAAGGTAAAAAAATATTATTTTTTAATAATACTGTATCTCACGTACGTACTTTTGCGCGATACGTGTCTGACATTGCACCCGTTTGTCAAACTTTAATAATAATTAGAGAAGGATTTTTGGAATTTGGAATTTATTTTTCCTCAATTCATTGCTTAAAAACTTGCTGTTCATAATCTGCAGTATTGATTTGGATGGAAGTTTTAAACTGGCGCCGTCAACAAAGCCTTCATTTGTACTAGCATGCACAACAATATAGTGCTTGTCATCAAATCTTTCGGACTTTCGTAAATTTTTAACGCTCTCATCTTACCGGGATTTAGCTTTGCACCCCTTGAAAATAGCTACGGTTCATCTATAGAAACGTATTGTCGTAAGTTTGTTTCTTTATTTCCTAAAAATTTTCACAGGAATACAGAATGCGGCAGAATTGACTACAGAATTTAAAATTATCATCAAATATATATATCATTAGATAGCAATGCTGATTGTTGACTTTGTGTAATACAGTTTTAACCCAATTAGTTTCGATGGAGCATTGGTCATGTCAATATCGCGCGTTTGCTATAGAGTGTTACTTTCAAAGTAATAATTTGGCTACCGAGACAGCGTAAATTTAGGTCAGACTATAAGATTGGGAGGAATGGTAAGTTGCATAAGACCATTTCATCGTATGTATGTTAGTTCAAGATAACTGCTTTGTCCTTGGTAATGAAGAAACCTAGCCGTTTATTCCTAGGCGACTACTTATTATGATGATATTTGAAACACACTGTCTACGACAATCGATCTGAGACAACTAAAGAGTAAAATGGACCCATGAGGATAACCTTTTTGCAAATTTAATTGAAAAATTCGGGGAGAAAAATGAACTCTGTTGCACGTACAGAGGAGAGTTTGGAGAAGAATGGGGCTCATCCGATTGATGTCTTCAAAAGGCATCACCATACAAATAGCTTTTCTACAGACTTGATCATTGATACAGATTTGTAGGTATATGTTCGTAACGTAAATTGAAAAATTGAAATTACCATTATTACAAATTTAAATCTGTTAGTATCCGTCAATTGTCGTCATTCTTAAATTTAAAGCCCCGAACGGGGTTTGTATAACTTGTCATTTCTCCTTATGGGAAGTTAATCCAGAGGGAATATAGCATATATACTCCAATAAGTTACTGTTAAGAATGGGTACATGTGGTACGGATAAGTAGGACTAAGCCCGATAAATAAAGAAAAAATAAGCGCACTATTATGAAATAAGATCAGCCATCAATTCCTATTCTTTGTAAAAGTTCTCCAACAATGGAAACGCGAATTCATGACGAAAATGCTCCGCGACTAGAAATTTAGTTCTATTAATGTGATAAGAAAAATTAGCAGTAGGTTGGTGCGACTGGGTGATTCGTAGGGTTTTCACCTTATTGTGATTGCCTTGGTCCATTAAATGCCCATAATTCTATAGTCTTCGCCTTAATTTCTGGAACTTTAGTTTGGATTTCTAACTACGTACAATCGGGAAACGTTTCCCACAATAAAAATTAGAAAGATACCAGATCCGAAGTAATTAAAATAATCGTTTACGATTTAGTAACATTAACAACCATCACATTATAATACTCCCACTTAACGATAATAAGTAATGTTTTTCATTTAATTTTGTATCAACATCGCTCGTAAATTATAATTTTTTGCTTCTTGTTTACTCCCGGTTATAGATAACGTACCAACCGAAATCGTGACAAATCGTTTATGTGAAGACTTCTGTAATATTGAGACGTCTTTCAATTAATCGTGGACCTGTTTTGACAGGCGTTTATCGCTAGGAGCATTTATTTCCATCAAAACTAGCTATCAATAGGCGTATGCTTCATCTAAAAGAGCTTATTTTTATAGAAGTTACGGTCTGCTGATTTATTATCAATGCGTATGTGTATTTAACGATTTTAGTTTTGCAGAAGATTAATTAATTTATTTTGAAAAATGTTTACGATAACACAATCGCCATTCATACGTAAAATCTTCTGTAAACATGGAAACATTTTGCTGCAAGTAATTATGTATGAAAGCTGTTTCTATTGGATCCATTTTGCAAAATATCGATTTTCTCTTTCTTAAACAGACCTAGTAGATATCCTGACCGTATTGGAGGTTCCTATTAAGAGTGAATCCTATAGTCAGAAATTTCATTGGAGTGGTAACGTGACCAGAATACGTATCGATAGCAAACATCTTTGTCTTAGGTTAAAACGCAAATCAAATGAATCTACAGAGCGAAAACTACAATGTTGAACTCAATATTTTTCCATCATTTCTGATGCATCGTGAAGACATTAAAAAAGATCAGGCATTTCCAGCAATGGACACGTCCGTTCAATCCACTCATTACTTTCCAACTACCATGTCCGACCATAACACCTTTCCTCGTTCGTTGTAGGGCTTCTTCTTAAGCTTTTTGTATTACGTACCCCTTAACAGTCTTTCCGACTTTCCAGCATGAACGGGGCGCGTTGTGTACGTTAAAGTTGTTGTTAATTTAATTACGTGCAATTTAAAGTCGTAATAATTGACGGTTTAGTCGGACTGGATGTATATTTATCGTAAGTATACCATTAGCACCGCCGTAACTATTGCCAGGCCCTACAAATCACTACAATTTGGCGGCGTCGCTCCGTCGGCGAGATAATGGGGCTAGGGCCTTACTTAGTCGTTGTTTGGCGCCGTTCCCTCAGTTCTTATAAGCGAAGAAGTCGGGTCAGTAAAGGGGTCGATCTTCGAGTCTTATGTCGTCAGTGCTTTTCGCCTGTAGATATGCAGTTTGCTATCTTATTACGTTATTTTTTAGTTCGCATATCCGTCTTGGAAGCGAAGCAAAGGCGTTTGGAATAATTTTGAATAAACGAGTGAGTTGATGGTTTCTCTGTCGCGTCCAAGCGCATTAAGAAGTTTATATTTTATCTTCCAGATATTTCCAGTCCTCCCTTAGATGTAAGAAATTACTAAGAATTATGGTACGATAATGTTTACGATTTAGTTCTCATTTCTTTAGAGTTGCTAATGTTATCAAACTATGTATTTTTACTTTTAGTGCTACTCTACCCGCAAAATTGTCTAATTTTACGATGGCGAAGTTTACGACACTTCGACAATATTACCAATTCTCTCTGGTGTCCATCTCACTAAACAATCGAGTCGAAGCTTCAATCAAAACTTCTTACGATTAGAATCATAACTTAACGACTCTCTTGGGTGGCTTAAAAGTAGTTTCCATTATGTATCAAGCTCCTCAACATATGTATCATCAGTACAGACCGGATTATATCTTGACCAAAATATGTAGATATATAGGTCTTCAATATGAGCAAAATATGTTGAAAATATTCATAAAATGTCCATAATATGTAAAAAGTGTTTCAAAAATATTTTCATAATGTCGAATATATTTTGAAGTAACAAGGAAAGGAAAATTTAAACAGGTTTTATTAAACGGATAACTATCACTTTCATTTCTACATTAAACATTACATTCCTTACTGTAAAAACAATTTACAATCAAACGTGTTTCACTATTTTCAATAGTTAAATTATGATTTGTACGTTGAAAAACTTCATTCGAAGTCAACTAATGTGATTGGTGCATATTTTAAAACATTAACAACTTCCGGGTTAAAATCGGTTTCAACATCAAAGTCGCCACGGAAAATTTGGTTTGCTTATTGCAGCAAATTTAAACCGCCATTTCTTTTTAAAATATCATTACATTTTTATTTATTAATTGTCCTATTTTTTTTTTTTTTTTGATTTGCACTTTGAAATTGCACCAATAATTTCCTCTTCAAAGCTTAAAATAAGTTCTTCAATAAGGACAATATTTTCTGCATAAAAATTGTCAGCTTTCAACCGGTTCCGGTGGCAAAGGAGTATTAGGTAATTTTTCGCTGTAACACTGAATCCTCAGAGGAGATTTTAAAAATATTTTCTTTACATTACTGATTAAACTATTAACTATAGGAAACGAATTTCTAATATTTTCCGCCACTCTGTTTAAACCGTGTACTAAACACGTCACGTAAATTAAATTGGAATACAAAATATTACCAGTTTAGAGCATGTACGACGCTGTCGCGAAGGAAAGAAATCATGAAAATTTCATTAATAAACCTAACCATTGTTACATGGTTAGATTTTTCAATTTGTTTGCACGAAATCGAATCGGATTTACCAGGAGTGTTGTTATTTAAACAACCTATTAATAAATATGCAATATAGCGTCCATAAGTATCTATGGTTTCATTTACTATAAAATAAATAAAACTGCTATTTATAGTTTGCTTGATTTCATTAATTACTTCCTTATATATGTACATATAGCATAATTTTTCCTTAAAGCACGTTTATTAGGTACAGTATTTCCGCAATGCTTTTGCAAAATCATTTTAAAATTCAGGTTTTGTAACTTATAAAGTGGAATATTAGCAGAAAGCAAAGCTTTGGTTAATTCCGAATTAAATACTTGTTATTCACTTTCATTTTTTGGAGATGAAGACCTGCTAATGATTAACCTACAGACACTTGCACTAATTTTGATTGTCTCATTTCTTCTAACTTTTGTTTATGAGGGGCAGTCGAGAGATGTTGAGTAATTTGGGATTTTTTCTCACACGGAATCTATAAAAGAAGAAAATTATAGTAGAAAACGTATACACCCTTTTAAATATAAGATAAGAAAATGATTTTGAAATTAAGGGAAATTCTTTATATTAATGAAAATAATTTTATTCAGCAATCTAAAGCAAGTTATTGAACCAATTGTATGGCAGACTGGAATTTGCAAAATAAGCATGTAACTTGAATTAAATAAATAAAATAAAACTTTTTGTAAAATCATCAACTTACTATTTTACTGTACATAGCACTTTTTCTTTGTTCAAAAGTAATTCTGGAACGGCCTTGATCCAGGAGGCTTCTAAATCACTTTTCACTTTTGGCATCTTTAACACTTCACTTTATTCGGTGTTTGTAAATGATGAAAATTTTTAAATGATAAATGTTGAAAGGTATCCATCCGCTACCTAATTATTTTTAACCAATCAGAACTCACCTTTATTTGTTTAATTTATGATTTTTATTCTGAGAAACCGTAACAACATAATCTTTGCTCTTCGGTATTGAACATGATATTTCGTTTGGAAATTTAAAAGCAATTAACAATTTCTTAGAAAAATGTAAAAAGAAATTTCTTAGAAGAATCATTAATCCCTAATTAAGTAATATTTATTTTATTATATTTAACGAAACAACAACTTAAATTAGTGCTAAACCCTTTTATTTAGCCTAGTTTGTATAGATCTTAAAGCGTTCAATTGTACCATTGATAGTTATCGATATGCCAAAAACATATAATCCGGTCTCTAGTCATCAGAAATCAAACCAATTCCAAGAAATTGCGTTCTCACAATTTTCTTTTAGAAATTATCAACTTATTACTACCTCGCACAAAAGGATTTGAAACGAATTTCGACCAACCCGTCTCAAACATGTCCCCTAAGCTTCTAAAAAGGCATATTTAAATTTGCGTTGACATGCATCGTCTGTCCTCTATAAACTTCTAAACGGTGGGGTCACGCAAAAAAGCGAGAATAATGCCATCCGTAATGTTACGAAACGAGGGTTTTGATTGATGCATGTCATAACTTTTGAAAAGGGGAACGCATTCGAGACTGACATAAACTATCTTACCGTATCATCTCCGACGTATAAAAGGGTTAGTGGAAGTTATGTGTGAAACTATAGCACCGTCCTATTATCTTCGGCGGTTAGCAAGCCAAAATATGTGGGAATGCATATTACGTACGAAAGAAACCGGTAGGGTCGAAGAGAAATATTCTTTAATCCCTTTGATTCATAAAAAGATTACGAGGTATTACGGGGTATTCAGCTCGAACAGTTTATTAATATTTTAAGGAGATCGCGGTCAAAGTAAATGCATAACTTAAAAGCCGAGGTGCGCTGTGTCGCTTCCGGCAACGTTGCCGGTAAGTTTTCAAGTTTCTGAAACCCGATATTAACCCAGTATTTCAGGTGTATCAACACCACAGCGACGGAACTATACCTCCGAGGGCGATAATGTCGATAGAATATTTTCAAGAGTAAACTTCCGTTTTCTTCGAGGCGGTACTTATCTCCTAATCCCTGTAATATTCGACTTCACCCTATATTCGCCTCGTTCCCTCGTTATTTGCGACCTTTCCTAGCACCTAATTCGTACTTGTCGGTATCCCGATATTTTTTAAAATTAACGCCGGAATAAATCTTTCGAGAGATGCTTTTTAGTATGTTAGGTATTTGCGTATATCAGTTGAATAAATATTATGAAAATCCCAACACGAAAGTGCAGAACTTATTGACAGGTACTAATTTCGGCGTTGAGAAGAGAATGAGCTTAATTAAATGATAATAAATTGATATGCGGACGGTGAGATCTGGCGGTTTTAGTTTCGTAAACATGCGGCCTTTTACATGTGAAAACGACGTGTACTTTTTTAATAAATGTTTCGGGTGAGGTAATGATAGAAATTACGGCATACGATATGAAACGCGTACCGCCAATCTTCTATATTATTTTCTCATTAACTGGGCTATGTCAATGTGTTGATTGGAATTTGAGCTTATCTCTCTAACGAATAGTTTTCTATCGTAATACGTTGCGATTACCGCAGCAAAGTTTGTTATGATGGACATTAATTCAAAATTGCACCTGATCATGGTATAAACTTTGATACGGAAATTTGATCACTTTTGGGAAAACCATCACTACAATGTCATGTGATTTTAGATAATCTTCGTTGATATTAAAGAGAAATTATTAATTGTAACTTAACGATCAGACTTGAAACCTTTTGAATGCAGTGGTGGAATCAATTCTTGAACTGTGATTTGTAACTGGCGACTGGTGTAATTTCGTAGGCAGGAGCTGCTGAGGACTGGGGAATGAGATTCGAATTTGTTTCCTGACTGTCTCTGTAATAGAAATACAAAATAACAGAAACAACCGTACTTATAAAATATATTTCTGTATCTGCTAAACTATTTTTGCCTTATACATATATCTTAATAACACTGGTATACAACTGCGTGAATAGTCCTAACAACTATTGTTACGTGTGTGGTGAAATGCCTTTCAAACTTCAAAAAACAAATATAACTCCACTCATCAGAAAAAGTCATGACATGTACATCGGATATAAAGTTTGAGATCAGGATAAGGTTCGGGTCCCACATATCTGCTGTTTAACAGCTCACTGGCTATTTCACTTGAGAACCTCGTCATAGAGAGAGTCAAGGGATCGTTCTTGAGACTGCTACTTTTGTACAACTGAAATCGTTGGCATATCAAAGAAGTCAAGAATTAAAATAAAATTTCCAAACCTCCTTTTAGCTATAAGGTCTGCGTTGTATCTTCCCAAAGCATCTCCATCAAATTCATGGAATCTGAGTCCTGAGAAGAATGCACTAGTTGACTTCGAGAGCCAAGAAAACGAAGAAACGGATCCTGAATATGGTGGCACGTTCCAGTTACCACATATCATTATATATATATATATATATATATATATATATATTATTATATAGCTAGTCGGATTTAAATGAGTTAGTCCGCGATTGGAATTTGGCGAAAAATCAAGGACATCTTTTAGATAAAGGGGCAAGAATATACACATTCCATAGTAGGCAGCAATAACTGTAGCATTAATTTTCAAAACAAGATGACCTGGTATTCCGCAACAATGCCAACGATTAACTAGAGGCAATGGGCCAGCATCGTAATCCAGAAGAGTGGAGACTTTCTATACACTCTTCAAAAACGACTTCCAAAGCTGTGCTCCTTCATAATTGAAATGAAAATCCTACTATTCCCATTGCTCATGCTGTCAACATCAAGTAGTCTTATGAAAAGATGAAGGTACTATTGGATGAAATAGAGTAACAGAGATTTCAATTGCACATCTGTACAGATTTAAAAGTGGAAGGCGTAGTAGTGGGTTTGCAGTTGGGGCACACGAAGTTTTGCTGTTTGTTGTGTGAGTGGGATAGTGGGGACAGAGAAAACCACTGTGTTAGAGAAACAATGGTCAAGACAAGGTAATCTGATTCCTGATTTTAAGAAAGTTACTTGTGAGCCTCTTGTTAATTTAGAGTACACTCCAAAAGAATCTCAGAATAAGTGGAGCCAAAATATTAGAGTATAGTATATAACTATACTCTTGTCTCCGTGCAGGATTGCAAAATCATCAATTTCTGTAACAGTCAAGTAGCTGAAGTATACTAAACAATTTGCACGGAATGCGTAAACATGTCAAGGCTTATCGCTGACCAATTCTGTGACCTATAAGATGTGCACAATTGAAATAGAGCCAAATTCGTAAAACTTTCGAAATATCCCTCGTACATACGTATTGAAGTACTACAATGAGGATTCTAGAGATGACAACTTCACACTGAAAATGAAGACTTCATCGTCGATACGTGTGTCTAAATTGGCCTGCCACCACCATTCTCTGCTGCATACTGCTACGTCCTTTGAAGGATTGTATGTAGTTAACATATTTCGCAACAAAACACTAATGATTAAACTCGAAAGCAAATTACGCAAAATATTAATTAACGAATCGTTTTTGCCCCGCGATTAAAATTACATATTTTTATCTCCTATGGATTCAAAACAAACATATCCATTCGTGCATACGAGCGATGTTGGAACGGGATTGGAATCGAACTCGAAAGCGCGCCAATTAAAGTAAAAACCTTATCTTAATGGCGAAATTTTATTAGCAGTCGTTAATCGCGAGGTCGTTACGGTCGCGTTGCACTTTACGATGACATCCATAATTCACAATTTTGCAAATATTGTGTATTGCCGAGATAACCTCGGCGGACTTTTAATTAATGTTATGGCAATCGTTCTCGTAATTCATACCGGATTTTTATCGGGCCGACCCGAAACGCAGATCGTATGTATGACATGTAAACAAGCATAAATTAATAATATGCAATCGTATCTGTTGTCACATAATAAAAATATGTATGGATGTAAGTCAACGAGCGCGCGATAATATGTAATAATAAGAGATTAAAGGGACAGCGAAAGCTGTCACATTGTAGGTCAGCTGCTTATTATTGTTTCTTATTATGCTTCAGATGATCTCGAAACAGAATAACAAACTTGGATTGATAACGATGATCTAACTATAGAAATGATCGATTACTTATTAATAAGGATGACATCAATGGCAATGATTCGGTTGTAAACTCCGCACCAAAGGAACTAAGATAACATTATAGCACTAGACTAGAAAAGTTGTATCAAGTAAACATTTGATTTACACCCAACTCATTTTTACACGGTAAATGCGTTCCTTAGAAAACCGTGCAACAAAAATCGTGTAAAAAAATACATGCGACATATGGTAAATTTTGGGATTTGTTCCACAACTTTAAAAAATCGTGTAAGATGGAAAAACTATATATTTTCCCAAAAAACCGTGCAAAAGAAGTAATAATGAAATCCATATTACATAAGTATTTATAAAACAAACACGATTCATTTTTTACAAAAAATTAAAATTAGTGTACAGTGAAAATTCAATCCATAAGTACAAAACATATAAAAATTCTAATTGAAATTAGAAATAAAAATCAATTTTGCAACTATTCATGGCTACTTGATAATGATTGCGTGCACGTTTATTACGGACTGGGCCAAAAATGCTATCATCAATAGATATGTCACATATGTCTAGCACAACTGCCGTGTTTGATTCAAATGAAGAATTTCGTTCGTGATTAACGGCACATCTATGGGCATAAACCGACCGACGGTTTGTTCAATTATGTACACCAGGGGTTACGATATTCCCCCAATTGTATTTTGTTGCTGTGTAGATGTTTCTGTAAGACACTGTCAAAATTAGAATCAAAATAAAAATTTTAGGGATTCGTGCTAGAACAAAAATTCGTGTAAAAATGTGTATCTATTCTTATTAATGGCAACAACCTAAACCGCGTAACAGAAATTAAGGATTTGGGAGTACTGTTTGATTCTACTCTATCCTTCAAGTCACATATCACTAACATGTGTTCTCAGGCCTTTAAATCACCGGGATTCATATTACGTGTTTCCAAATACTTTAAAAATATATTGTCAATAAAATCACTATATCACGCTTATGTCGTGAGTAAGATTGAATATGCATGTCTGATTTGGTATCCTGTATTTGCTTGCAATTCCTTGTCAATAGATCGGGTTCATCGTAAATTTCTAAAATTTCTCTCATTTTAAATTGATGGAATATATCCAGCAAGGGGTACTCCTCAGGATGAACTGCTAATGCGTCATGAAATGAGACCATTAAACGTAAGACGAGATGCTATTTGTGAGAGGTTTCTGAATGGAATTTTGGAGAACAAAATTGACTGCCGATTTATATTGAAGCGTATGAATTTTTCTGTTCCCCGGATTAACTCAAGATATGGAAGCACATTCATAGTTCCATTTACCAGAACAGCTGCGATGAAACGAGTTCCAACTTACGTCCTTTCCAGAATTGGAAATAAACACCCGGGTAGTACATTCAATGAAACTTGACCCTTTCTTTACTTTTTTTTCTCTCTTTTTTGTACATGGTGACACTATTACACTGTGATTGTTATTATTATCTGTATTATGTATTTTTGTATATCCTGTAATTGGGTTTGGCCTGTTGGATATTAAAGGTATTATTATTATTATTATTATTATTATTATTATTACTATTATTATTATTGATGAACCGCGTTATTTCAAAATCATGTAAAAAAGACGGTGTAAAAGAAGAGTTGGGTGTACTGTTATTTTCGTTAGCTTTCACATACAGTGAAAGTTCAATTTTAGTGTTTTTAACAACCCTATGGTGACGCATAGATATCACATATACACGGTAAAATTTGAAAGAAGGTTATTAGGTTTATTTTTCAAGGGGAAACAATGTGGATGACCTACTACATTAGGTTCTTGTCAGGCAGCTTTCTAAGGGAACTGTGCAATAGGGTACTAAGTAAGGAGAAGCTGCAATTACTACGAAGAATGTAATTATATTACTATCCACGGGTCACAACCGCAGATTGGAACTCAGTGTGATGTAGTTAGTTCGTGAGTAAGCCAGCACATCCTTTCCCACATGCATAAAACGTCCATAATCAAACATGGAACTAGAAAGTAACTCCATCTCGTGAATTTAAGCGAAACTGTAAACCTAGACATATGTACATATATCAGAATTCGTGGCATATGGATAGAAACGTACTTTTCATGTCCAACAAACCCACTCACCTTTTCAATGCATAAAAAGTAGAGCATCTACGTAACTCTCTATAGGGTGACCTAAACTGAGGTTCATATATTAAGCAATCCTAATAGGTAGCTGCACACTAGGTGCATTCACACTGTAACAATTATTCTCATATGTAATTCTACTTAGAATTATGTAGATGTTCTACTTTTCATCCATTTGTAATTTTGACTCTCTTTCACGTATCCTGTTGAAACTAATTTCCAGTTTCTATCAATCGTCTTTTAATGTATTTTTCTTTTACTTACTTACTCACTCAACATAGAGGGTTCTCTCTCTTCAGATTTTTCCATTGTCTGCAGTCTCAAGGGTTTTTACCTTCTCCCATCTAACATCTTCACTCCCTTCTTTTCTCAATCTCTCCATGGATTGGCTAATTTTTTTCATTCATTTTTTATAAATTCTCCTAACTAATCACACTTCGCTATCCCAATCATTGTCTTTATTTCAAGTGTTTTTATAGGTTCTAATTATAAATCAATCCTTGCACAAATACCAAACCTAAACACCTCGACTAAGATCCAGCCATACGACAAATTCAACAAAAAACGCATCACAAGCAAGATTAACGTCGATCTAGGAGACATTACAGATGTTATAGGCAATCCTTCTTCGAGAACACGTACGCACACGCACACATGCGTACAGTAGAACCCTAACAGATGACCGCCCATCGACAAGCACCTCGGTTTTGTCGTCCGGAGATGCTGTAAAAAAGTTCTAACGAGAAAATCACGATTCGGCGAACGACGTTCCCGCAGCTCGTCGCAACAAAGTGCCGTACCCTCTCCTTTGCGGCGTTTTTATTGCGTCTAGTTGAACGCGCTGCCAATATATCTCAAATCACAGGGTATACGGAGAAATCACCGGCATTTCCCGGTGGAACCATTTTGTAAAATCACAGCTTAGCTGCCCACGAAATTATAGTGTCGCGATTTGAAGGAAATAAGGAGAAAAGGAAGTGATCGAAATCGGCGAGTGGTGGGGAAGGCCGAGAAAAAGTGGTCGAATAAAATGTACAGTAACATAAAACGATGACCGGTTAAAACGATGACTGGGACTGTTCGACCTCAAATATATATGTTCAAGTGTTGGAGTTTCAAATTTTAATAATACCTTGAGATACCACCAATGTATTTCTCTTTCGTTAGTTTAAGATAAGAAGTTGAAAAATTACTTACCACATCCAAATACGATTCTGTTACACTGTACTAACAGCGGATTCCACTCTATCTGTCCATCATTTGCTAAATAGTAGTTGTGGTCATGGGTCACGGGGTACAACCGCCCACTTATCGATTTCCATTACATATAATACATGTCATCATCTAAATTATAAACTATCTTCTGTAGGGAAAATAATACGTTTCATCCCCGGCTTCGGGACGATAAATTAAGCGAAATCTTTATTAAAATTGGATTCTGTTGTGAACGCATTTGCCGATTTATTAAAATTGACGGGGCAATTTCACGATCAAAAGATTGTGGTTTACAGCGATGATATTCGTTTCAAAAATTAGTTACTATTTCAGAAACTGTCGTGAGTAAGTTTG
Organism: Chrysina gloriosa; assembly: GCA_038088585.1. NCBI lineage: Eukaryota > Metazoa > Arthropoda > Insecta > Coleoptera > Scarabaeidae > Chrysina > Chrysina gloriosa. The sequence goes on along the minus strand of CM076093.1, from coordinate 17,104,062 downwards.
TTCAATAAATTTCATAAATCATTTGCTACATCAGGAATTCCCAAGTGTATTAAGGTTGTAGGGAACTTTTCTTCAAGATCGGTTAAACTTAAATTCTTTTTATTGATTCCAAAACCACTTTGAAAATTGTGTATCTGACCATTAAAAGTAGTGATTGTTACGATAAAATACTAGCGTCTTAGAATGTTATGAGCTTCTATAGCGTCAATTTCTTTTCAATAATAAGTGAAGAACCAGTAAGTTTACGGACTAGAAATTTTGAATACCGTGTATTCAAGACTTCAAGAAAGCAACGATAACAAAGGAATTTACAAAAATGCTCTTTGACAAGTTTAGCTACCGTATCGAATATCTGGCATTCAAAATTTCAGGCCTGCAAACCTGCTGGTTCTTCATTTATTATTGGAAAAAGATTAGACCTGTCTGAGTTCTTAAAGTTGTAAACAATTAGTATTTTATCGTTATACATACATCTTGTAGAGCTAAAATATACAGCTTTCGAAATAATTTTCGAGCCGACCAAAGAAAATTAACTCTACGCGTTTAGACGGCTTTTTGTCTATCAATTCCTTAGTTGCTGTTTGGATTTACCGGTGGCTGAGGACGACAGGGTAAGTGACGTGATGGTAGAGACTTTTTTGAGTCTTTGCCTTAAAACTCACTACTTTGAACGAATTTGTACTCAGTAATATAGGAAAGAAAGTTGGGAGGAACGAAGAAAAGACGAAGAAACTTTTAGATTGAATAAATAGAAATTGTTGGACCGAGACATAGAAAAAGATGTTCAGTTATTATTGACCGTACCTATATTTCGTTATTTTTGACAGCGCCTGTATAAACGTTTCGTTCCGTAGTTGAACATGTAGCGACTTAGTTGTGGCGGAACTTCGAACTAAACACATTGAATTTCATTCATTTTAAATTTTCTCATTTCACCAACCACATCGTTCCTTTACAGTGGCATGGACAACGTTTTTTGTAGAAGCTTTATGCTACGAGTAATCTTGAAAAATATACATTTTTGTAGTATCCTTATGATTCATTATGAATTAAGTTTAGACGGGCCGTTCTAATATGCAACGAAAGAATTCAGTAGCGGGCCGGGCAAATCTTACTCGAGGCCGCATGTGGCCCGCGGGCCGGATGTTGCCCATCTATACTTTACACGATATCATTCCTTTTTATACATAGTTAATTGTGGTAGATTTAGTTGCTTAAAATTTTGCGTTCTTTCTGGATATTTTGTTGTTCCGATTTTTAAACACCTTCCATTCAGACCCACTCTCGCTTTGGAAATTTCCAGACGTGGGTGCGAGTTTTTTGTATGTGCTTGCGGCTTTCGAGGTTTTTATCTTCGAATGGGACATTCGTATCACCCATTTTGAAACCTAGGTTCTTGTGGAAGAGTTAGTCCTGCTAACTACGAGATTTTTGTCAGGACACCTCTTCATTTGTTGAAATTTTGAACTTTATTGAAGATTTTGGAGATTACTAACCATTTTTAAAATCGGTTATGCTAGCTAAATTAATCGTTAAGGTTGCTACGTGTTGATTTGCATCTTATTGTTCTAGGACCGTTTTGAATACCATTAGGAATACTACCAAGACAACCTATTTGGAATACCGTTAAGTTTACCGCTAAGACTACCATTAGCTTTACCGCTAAGACCATTAGGTTTACGGCTAAGATTACCATTCTGATGACCGCTATGATCATCGTTACAAATACCGTTTTGGTTACCGGTTGATTACTTCTTGATTACTGTTTTGGAACTATCGCCCCTTTTGAGGCTACATTTACTGACGGTGACACATCACATCATTTCACCGTAAATGCATTACCACAACAGATAAGTGCTTTAACTGTAAATCTGTGTTAATTGCGGTTAACGTAGTAATTTACAAATCTTTTTCAGCTTTGAGAGCGCTACCTCCTTTGACTTGCACTTTTTGTTAAGATTTTGTAATAGATTTGCTACTCGCTTTTAAAGGTTCTGTTAAGAATGAAAATAATAAAACGAAATGATAAACGGAAAGTGACCGATACAGTTATAGTGCGGATAACCCACTTCGTTAGTGATAGCGATGCTAGGCTATGCTAGCCTATTGAAAACGGCGTAGGTTAAAGTTCGAGAAATAGTAGCAAGGAGCCACTCTCCAATTATATAACTGGATCACATCTAAATGACTGGGGTCAAAGAGAGCCTCCAGTTTCCGTGGTAGGTGGTACGAGGTTATCCGAACTGTCTATGTTCTGGATCTTTATCCTGTCGTGAAGCGACTAGCAAAAGTACTCGAAAACTATTTAAAAATAACGTAAACGAAATAAAAATAAAATGAATTGAGACGAGAGATTTAACAGAACTTTATTGTCACTTCTCCTTTTTACTCGAAAACAAATCTGAATCCCCCGCCCTCACCCTGAAAATACTAATATAATTGAATGTTTACAAGAGCAGGAAAACCCCTGTATTCGGTATCTGACGGAAGTTGCCCAAGGTGGCGCCTTTTCTCGCATTTGATGAAAAGATGTCGGGGAAACCAGCTTCTAGCTCCTACAATAGTTTTATACTCGTATATACTAGTTTATACTAGCTTACACTAGTTATCCTAACCCACATTAGTTCTACCAACCTATACTAATTCCCTACAACAACGTGAAAGATATGATATCGACATTGTAAATCACCAAAAAGGGAAAGACTCAGCCCCAATTGAGGAAAAAGCAACGTGGACGATTAGTTTGAACAGTAAAACTTGGGGAAACGAAACTTCTATCATTATACACTTCCCAACGTCGAATTTCCGTGTATATCCTTCAGAACGAAATAACACGTGCGTCCAACCGGCGCAAGCGGTAACACAAACTTACGGAAGCGGGACGCCATCTACGACAAAAGTTGGAGCGAGAGACCACAGATAACACCTTGTGGCAAACGGTCGTAACAGATTGCTAATATCCGACTTTCAGAGTTTTGTTTTAATTTTTGAATTTACGTAGTTAAGTTTTCGTTCATTATATTGTTACACTCTTGAATTTAATCTCTCACTGACGTCATCGAGTGACTCCGTTTATTTCTTTTAATGGGATTTTAACTTTTATTGAGTTTGAAAAGTTATTTGATTCTTTTGAGAGGAAGATAGATTTCAGCCAATGTACTTCTCTCAACGAATATAATTAACTGTTAAAATTAGGGCTTGTCACTGAGGTACTGCGTTTAAATTTTGATAATTTTACTATCCTGTCAGTCAGTTTGTCTACATTGTCATTTTAACTCTTTTATTTTATTGGGGAATTTGGTACCAATCATTCATTTGGTATCATCATTGATACTTCTAATCAATAAAGCTGTTTCACTGCTTCCGTTGCGGTTACCTCTGTTTCGAAAACACCTGTCCATTCTATGATCGGACAGACCTTTTGGGCGTAAGTGGCCAAGTACGTAGTGGCACCGATTTTCCATCTTGGGTTTCGATTTGGAGACACATCCCGTCACCACTGTAGCTAGCTAGGCAGGTCAAAAGCCAGGCAAGTCAACAGAGGAGTAGCTTTATGGTTCGCGTTTGCAGGTTTATATTGTCTGGTTACTTTTGCTAGGTGCTTTTCTATTTTCGGAAGAAACTGGGTGGAGCAGGTGACAAAGACCCTGAATGAAATGAAGAATCTAGCTCGAAATCGAAAGGAATAGGTAAAAGGGTTTGGTAGCACACAACTAAATCTGTGTGTCGGAAGGATATAAAGTCGCGAAGAAAGGGGCTAAAAGCTCGCGATTATACATGGGCTGTTTTGCCACCACAAAATTCTTTTGAAGACAAAAGCTGAGAAACCAAGAAATTGATAACCTCATTACGTTAATATCTAAATGTAATTAATGTTTTTTCAACAAAGTAGAACAGTAATTACCTTCCCTTCTTAGTTCTTCTCCGATTTTGAAGATTTCTTCTAATTCCTCCTAACTCAAACCCGACTGCGGTTACAAAATCGGATTGCTGAGCACTACAATTACTTACATATATATATTTACACGTGTATAAGCTACCAGGAAGTTATTGTAAATTCAAAACTTATCAAACGAACTTTTAATGATTGACGTTGAGTTACTCAACACGTCATGCGTTCGCGTTAACCGTCCGTAACGAGGTGAGGCGTACACATGTAAAACATGCACGCATGAAAGCTAATTTCGCCTCGTAATTAATTTGTCTGCATGTCCGGCGGCGATACTTTATTCATCGTCATTAGCCACCGACAAGCGCGCTCTTTTTTTTGCACCGCATCTCACGAACTTAAGTCGAATTACTTTTACCGACGACGATCCGGTGAAAGTTGGTCGTGTACCGCAATTTACGCGAACGTCGGGCGATGATTTCGCAAAAACGCGTTTCGACTAGCTGTCAATCAGTGTTTTACGGCACAATTTTCGCATACGAATCTACCATGTATCACTTATAAACAACAACACGGTTTGATAGCATCGAAAGATTTCGCTCGCGTCGACGAAGAGAAAACAAGACGGGCATACGGCGCGGCGTTGCATAACGCGTCGCCACTTTGCTGTTCAATTGCTAGCAGTCGCAACAGTAAAATCGGATTTTAGTAGTCGGTTTGTTTGTCTACGATCTTGATGAGAGCCCTTATACATTCACCGTATAAATTACGACATGGAATATAAACGGACCGTTTATATAATGTGTTGAGGTGCGCTCATGTTTATTAGCAGCTTCCTTTGTACGGTTGTTCGAAACTAGGGAAACTAATTGTACGCGTTGTATCTTATATTGTTATGAAGTTTATCGTTATATATTATATATTACCAGAAATATAATCACGCCTCGCAACGTTAACCCTTAATTACTCTCGCTATTTAGACTTACGTGAGTGGCTTTGTGGGGTAAATTTCTACCCTAATCAAAAATTGCAAATAATGTTAAAAATGTGACGTTGTGAAAATAGTTTTTGCAGGAAATAATAAACAAAGGGCATATCTGTAATCAAAACAAACTTTATTACTTAAAACTATTGCGTTATAAAAATTAAATGCAATCTGAAATACTTAAAGTTACAAAATTTAAAAAAGTAATAACAAATTTCTTTCCTACTCTTATAAAAATTTTTGAGGTCTTTTGGTTCTATGATTAGTATACACTAATTAGCAATAAGTAAGTGTATAGGTGAAGAAGGCACTTGTTCTCAATCATCGCCGCCTGCACATACCTTTTTCTATGGACTGAGCTTTACCAATAAATTTCCCACAGTTTGAACATGTCTTGGTGGTCTTTGTGTCTTTATTACGTGGACATATATAGTAACTAGAAGACTTTAGCTTCTTTGATCATATTTCTGATCAAGGGCATACACGTCACATTTGGTTGAATTATGAAATTCTATGATCCCTGGTTTTGAAGACTGTGGGTTCACTTCTTCGACGATACTAAGCTCACCGCTTTATTCTTCCTTGGTACATATGAGACCAAGGTTTTATTTTGAACAAATCCAAATACAGAAGACTCTATCGGTTTTTTTTTTCTCGTAGAAATTGTTTAGGAATTTCTTTTTGCTTTTGCGCATGATTCCCGCATATGTAATACCGCACCGTTTCAGAGCATTCCCCAATTCCATTGATGAAAATCAGTTATCCTCCGTAATATTTCGGTTGTTGTAAGTAAAGGCTCTGCTAATCTTAAGACACTTCTCGTGGGTACTGACTGGGACTTATTAGCTCCTGCCTGTTCTTTTCGTGAGCACTCAAATGCGGATATCAACTAATGAATCTTTGCATCACAAACACACATAATTTTTATTCCACATTTTCCAGGTTTTGATTTCAGGTAAACTCGACAGAAACAATGTCATCTGAAAGGTACTAACATTTCATCTGCTATCACGTATAATTTGCTTTACAGTTCTCCATAAGCTTATCAAATACGTACGAAATAAGAGCCAAACAATTCGTGTCTTTTCTTGCTTCGCGAGTATGTATGTCATCAAACCTCAATGTAGACAATAGAAATGGAAATCTATGGAAACTGAAAACATTACGTATTGTCCCATCAATAGCCCATAAGGTACGTACATTTTCATGATTGGACTTGAATATTCCAGTCAGTAACAGAATACCAAGAAGAGCTTTCATTTCAGTTTCACTAATGTAGTTAGTGTATGCAGCAAAGTTAGAAGTTGCGCTCTTTTCTAAAAGTTCTGTTATTTTCTCATTGGTCTGTGCTATAATATAGGTTATGGTTTCATTTGTGAAGACCATGACTCAACAGGTGTCAAATTAGGTTTTTCTGCAGCCGGGCTCTTGACACCGGGTAAATGCAAAAAAATGTGCGGCGTGGGGTAGAAATCTACCCCACGAAGGTAGTTAAGAGTTAAAAGCGAAAAGACCACAACAAATCTGAATAGTTGCAGAAGAAACAATTGGAGACAGTCAGTGGCTAGACGTCAAAATTGCATTATTCACAATATATAGACAGAATCATTCAGATTTATATTGGAAGATGACCCATTTGTTATCAGAATACCATTTCAAAAAACTGGACCGGCACTACCTCAATCATATCAAACCTACCGATAATACCATCTTGATAACTCTTAATCTTAGTGATGTATGATAACTGAAGGAAAACTAAGGAAAGCAGTGATAAACATTGGTTTAAACATAAATTACCAAAGAACTAAGTTTACATTCAACGTCGGTAACAAATGAGATTATGGAACAATTGTCAGACTTACCAGTGTCAGTGAAGGAAAATCAACAACCAGCCGATGAACAACAGGAGCCGAAAACTTAACCATAACCAAGAAATTAGTATATAAACTGAGAGTTGTACAAAGAAGTAGAAGAGGCAGGAAACGTAACCCAAATATGAGGGAGCAGAGGTAACAAATGTTGCCAAAGTAATCATAGAAACTAAGTGGAAATAATGAAGTAAAGCAATTAGAATAGGGTGACTATTTGACTGACAACATTTTACATCTCCCCTAGATTTTTCGGTGTATCTGCGAGTATATAACTCTCGGGGGTCTATATCAGATGATCTTACTTCCCTTAGCTGCTCAGGAAACAGAAATACCCACACTGATGTAGATGCTGTTTCAAGGGAAGATGTGCCCTAGCACTCTCAAGCATCTCCATCTCGCATGTCTACGCTCTTGGGGATGAACCCGGAGAAGTCAAGCCACAGGAAGAGGCAAGCTCCAAAAAGCTGTGACAATATGAAGATTGATGATGCGATGTTGATAGTTTCTCGAAGGCCTATAGCTTCTCCCAAAAATCTGAGGATTCGGGACGCCAAAGGAAGATATGCCCTAAGATTGTTTAGCAATAGGATGTTTAACATAGGTAACAAGCGTAGTAGATCGAAGTAATTGCGAGGCACGTGCTGTGGAGCGATCCACTGTTATCTAAGGATCAGACGGATATAATGAGGATAGTTACCAGCTATCTTCCTTATATTGATCTAGATAGGAACCCTCAAAACAGAAATGAATGAGAAAATTTAGAGAAGACGTATCTCCAATGGTAGAGTCGAAAGATGATGATGAGGATCTAGAAAGATGATGATATACAATTACGTCTTTACGTATATCGACTTTGGACATTTTACTAAAGCTCATAGCAATAGGGTTGGTTGTTACGGCCAATTGCTACAGTTTTCTGTTTTGTTTCTACTGGCCTGTCGCCCCAACTTTTGCCGCAGTTGGCGCCCCGCTTTCGTAGGTTTCTGATACAACTCGCGCATTGTGGAAGCGCGTGTGTGGCATTCGCTTTGTCACTCTGAATTGGACAGGTCGTTTTCCCTGAATAGATTATTCCGTTTTCGCTTTTAAGTGTAGTTTTCGAGGATATACACGAAAATTCAACGGAAAATTTTACATTATCGTTGTGTAAATCTGGAAATTTCGCGTCCCCAATTTTGCTATTAGCCGTTGTACGATTGCCTTTCCCTCGATTGGGGGTGAGTTTCCCTTTCTTTTGTTGTTAATCACTATGCGTTATTTTTTCTTTCAGATTGTTGTAGGGAAGCCAAAGAAGCCAGTAACAGGTGTAGCCATTGAATATTTGTGAAGTGTACTGCACTACCTACATTTCATCTATTGAATATACATACATACGTATGTATATTCAAGCGCTTCAAAATGTAACAGCTAATCTGCTGTATGGTCCAAATCGGAAAGGAGCTAACAATTTATTCATCTTCTAACGACACAGATTTCTATCTACCCAAGCATTGCCTCGCGTGTCAGGAACAGCGAAAGCTCGCCTAGAAACTTAATTACAAGATCGTTACTTGTACTTTTTCCAGCCGATTTGATAGAGTCATAGATTTGACAACGCGACAGCGACGAAGACGGAGAAAATCGATTTTAAATCGGTCGAAACGACGCCGGTACAATAATTAGTATGCATATATACGTGCGACATTGTGTAACGCGTGAGTCAATCTGAAAGACCGTCGAAATTCAATTATTCAAACAATGATAATTAGTTATCGGCAACGCGTATCTCTCCTTTAAAAATTAATTAATACATGACATTTATATAAATAAGTAACAGAATGTGGCAAGCTGGAATTAATTTGTTCGGCATACTAATTGCACAATGGGCATAATTAAGGCACATAAATTATAGCGCGCTGCCTTTCCATAATTAATAACGTTAGAAAGTTGTTTGTTTCCCACCGGGTTTCTACCTACCTGCCCGTCAGCTCTAGATCATTGTAACGTGCATGTGTGTGAATACGTATCCGTGTCCGTGTGTGAATATGCGTCGAATTACGGTTTTTATCGCTTCCCATATAAAATAGCTCCTTAATTACGGATGTTCTGAACTAATATTTACGACCGCGTCGTTGTAATCTATTATTGTATATGTTTCTTATAGGAATTTGTTGTTACTTGACTTTAGTGTGCTGTATAATGTTCTTTGCCAGCTTATTATCCCCGTAAAACGAATATTTCTAAAGGCAATTAACATTAATGGCGCGTATAATAATACAGAACTGCAAAAGAATGGAATTTCCTATAATTGACTCAAAAAATACTTAGAATAGCCAGTGATGAATGCACAAAGCATTTATTATGCGTGCCAGTAATTATGGCAATTATTCTATTGGTACAGCACTTATAAATTTTAATTTAATAAGACGAAGAGGCCGGGAAGTAGCAATTATGAAAATGCATTCGTTTTCCACCGCATGCACGTAATGAAGTTGGAAAGAAACGTTTGGAAAATTGATGACTGCCGACGACGATTTAACAGTTTCAATCAATCAGCCGAAGTTGATCGAGCATATACCATAAGTATATAAAAATTGCATTAAAAATAGAAAGAAAGGAAACATTGAATTGTATTTTGTATGATAATAAGCCGTACAATCCGAAAAAATCACGTGACAATACAGAAGAAGTTCTTATATAATTGATTCTCAAAAGAACACTAAATACCTTAAATTAGTGTGACATAAGGTGATATTTTATGATATACAGTATTGGTCAGTGCAGAACTTGGGTCTAGATTTACGTTAGTACAAGCGAGAGACTGATTCGTATTCTCCGGTTGGAATGAAATAGGCAACTACCAGCGTTGTTTAACCGTATTGTTTCAAAATATTCATCTGTTCTTCCCTTTGTCTACCCCACTTATTCAGATTTTGATCATCCATTAATTTAGCCAGCACTAACTGCACCACGACGTAAGAGTATACACCCCACTCTACATTTGATTTGAGAACGTGGTACAGCTGTACGGGAGATGTAGGTTATCACCCGCTTTGCTCATTGTCACAGTATATATTCTTGCACTTGCACTACCGCGGTTCTAGAGGAACTTGAACTACTTCCTTGCAAATTTACTTGAACTTCGTTCGTTCCCTGTTCACGGTCCGTATTTTGTACCTTCTTCTTTTCTCTAGCCAATTTTCTCAAACTTTGTTCTTGAGAGGCTATAAACTGATAATGTTTTCCGAGTAGCTGGAGAAGGAGTTTCCGTTATACAAGACAAGGTAATAGATAGTGTTAGCCACAAGCACAGTAGGTGAAGGTAGCAAGCATTTCAGAATAAAATTTTCAGGGTTTAGAAAGGACTAATAATTCTTGCACAATTGCACGATCAACATATCAGAACTTTGGAGAACAAGGAATTGAAGCGAAAAGGCGAAAAAAGAATTGAATGAACTGAATCAGAATCCACGAAGAAAACGAACGTACAAGAGAAAACAACAAGGAACTAACGAGCTGTAACTCACTAACACCTTACCAGAAATCCAACTTACAAGTTCCAATTGTGATGTGAGAGATGGGATTTATATTCTTCCAAAATGCAACATAAAATATCAAAATCTCAGCGTGTTAGGGCGGTTGATTTCAACTTCCTGAAATCGTTGAAACTAGTCAACTCTCATTTTTCCTCTTGTTTCCAATGTAGTCAGCTTGAAACTGTCGACGTTCTTAGGAAAAGACCAAATTACTGGAACAGGTCGATATGTCAGTTTCTCTTCGAGAGTGTCAATTTCATGACTTGGTATTGCTATATAATGGGCTAACTTTTGTATTTCGCCGTTCTGAGTCTGTATTGTGCGCTCACCTATCAATTTTATGAATACAACCGGTTCAAAATAATCAACGCGTTACCTTCCACTGGAAGCAGTTGACATTTTTCGTATACATTAAGCTCAAATGACATCTACGTGCATCAGAACGACTTCAACACTGGTTGCCCAGTAGAATATGAATTAGGTTAAAAAGAAGGATGTTAATGGAAACTCCCTGGACGAAGTTGAACAAAAGCGGTGGGTTTGTTATCCAAAATTATTAAAAAGACATTTCTGGAATGTAACTGGTTCAAAATAGTTGATACTTCCCAAATTATCAACGTACGTGATACAATCTATACCCTACAAAATGACTGATAATGATTAACATAAACAGTAAAAACAATGAAGCCTTCTTCGATGATACAAAAATACAATCGGAACAAAATGCAAAAAGAAATAGTTGAGATCTCTAAAAAGTAACTGGTTCATCATGTATTTCGTAAAATAGCTAGTAAAATCCCTCTCAAGACTCTAATGCATCTGATCTACAATGGTTAAGTTACCTGAGTCTCCTGCTCAGAAATATAGAAAATGTCGCACAGCAATAACAACTGAGCCAAACTGATTTATTCTCCACCTCAGAGAAAGACAGAATGCACTTTTCTAACACATTGAAGGACAATGAACTCCTTCCATCTCCAGAATAGCCAAAGATAACATTTGTAAACAAAACTCATTTTCTGCGCGTTTCTTTGATCAAACAGGGTCACACTTGTAGTATTTTCTCCACTGATTCTGAACCCGCTTTCCAAATTTATGTCTCAGGCATATTTTTTGGGTAACACGCGTTTAAAATATGGAAATTTTTCTAATATATTTACAACTTAACATAACTTAAGTTCTTATATTAATGGCAGTTCAGAACGTATTTTTACATGATTTTCTTTTGTATTTTGCAACAGGAATATCTCTCTTTAATGCCCAACTGTAATTAGCCAGCATGTTTGGACCCAACTTGCCATGATGAAACAATTCCATAATGGATACGTCCTGTTGGAATCGCTCACCGTGCTCGTCGCTGACGTTGCCTAGGAGAAGAAAATGTATCTTCAGTGACATATTGCAACCAACAGCTTCCTGAACTAATTCCTCCACAAGGTCTTTATAGTTGTTCCACCTTGTTGTTTTTAAGAACGTGCTGAATTACTTTCTTGAGTGACTCCTATGCTGGTATTTCTTGCTTATTTAGGGTGGCATCGAACTCAGGATCGTTTATTAATTCTCGAATTTGAGGGCCAACGAGTATGCCTGCGTTGATTTCTCCACTCGTGGAAATTTTTTTGGTAATCTAAAACCGTCGCTGATTGTCTCCATTTCCTTAACATTTTTTATCAATCTGAGTTTAATGTATAGAGGTGGCAGGCAGAATTTTTAGGGATCCACCAGGGGCTGACTGATGACATATTTTGTTCCCGGAACGAGCTGTCTTCTTGGTGTACATTGTTTCTTTACATAATAGTTTTGTCTATCTCTGCTGTCTCACTCGCACAAAAGGCAGCATTCTAGTTGAAGACCGAGTATAAGGGCAATGACTTTCAAATCTCCCCAAAAGTGTCAAGCATGTCATATTGAGCCATCTGTAATGGACGAGGAGTAAAGGCTAACCCCTAGCAATGGAGAATGCAATACGGGAAATTGGTGCCTGATGCACGATTCGTGACGACGGATTCAAAATAAGCATCGAAAAATATGTCCGGAATAGTACTCAGCGTCTAAGAAACAGAAACATTATCAACCAGTGTAATCGACAAAGAACAGGGGGAACAGTCTTCCCTGAAAATTTCATTAAGAGATTTGGTGTTTAAGTTGATCGGAGAAACTTGAGGAGTATTGGTTTTCAGTGATTGAAATTTTATTACTTCCTTGAAGTCTGCAGCTCTCTCCAATTTACGAAGATTGGTTTCTGGCAAAAGAGGAAGCCCCGTGTTGTTAAATATTTGGAGTGACTTTGAGGTGACTTTCTTACTTAATCGGTAATTCGGCTCACACTCACCAACTTCAAAACCATTTCCATTCTGCAAACATACGTCGTTGCTCGTACTTATCGATATCACTTTATCAACTTTAAATCAATCCATACGTTCCATCAACGCGAACATCACGTCTAACAATTACATAAGATAACAAAGACATGAAGTGTCCCTCGACGCCACAATAGCACACGCCATAATTGCGTACGATCCATCCACGGTTTGATAGACCCATTCGATGTACTACTAACCTTCCGATGTAGGTGCATTTACATCGCCGAGAGCGCTTGTTACTCGTTTTTTCTTTCTCCTTTTTTTTTCGCGTCGACGTTAATTAATCAACGTAACAATGGGAAAAAGTCGCCAACTCATGATAAACATGTCACGTCGGCGATGCACCGGCGTCACTCTCGCATAAAACGGTCAGGAGCCATTTAAAAGCGAACGAACGAACGAGTAACTTTACGCGCCGCCGATTGTTGCTGAATTACAAAGCAGACGCATACGGGCTAAATAAAAAACGACGCGTTTACGTGCAATAAAGTAGATAAAGAGAGTCGCGAACGCGGAAGGGCGGCGTAAAGGGAGAATTGCCAGAAGGGAAGTGACCTGTCACATCGTAACCTGCATAACGTGCAACTGGATGGTATAATTACCGCTGTACGCGGAGTTAATGTGCGTGAAATAAGTGGGTTTCCTGCATTATTTTGCAATCATTTTTTCTCTCTGTGGTTTCTAATTGGTTGATTTCGAGATTGGATGAATTTGTGAAAGTACGAAGGAAATCTTTCAATATCGCAAACGTTATACAACGTAAAAAGAAGAAACTTGAGGAGGTACGAACACAACTAGAAAACTATATTGGAAGGCCCGAGGGAAAAAATCGGAATATGGAGGATATTACAGTTTTAGAAAGCAATGATTTTTCAGCAAAATTCGTTCGAATTCAATATTAAAAGGATGCATCACTTTCAGAAACAATTAACTTTCATTGTAGGTAGTTGTAATTGACTATATAAATGAAGATGAGCGCTGCTCTTTCCAAAAAAATGCTTAGAATTAACGATGATGGAAATTCTTCTGATTAACTTGACTATCAAGAAGGCACGAATAGCACCACTAGATATAAAAGAAACTTCAAATTCGAGAAAAGTGCAGAGACCGACGTCCATGACGATTTATAGTAATGATACAGGTCTAGAACAAATTTGAGGTTTGAAAATTAATACGTTTCCTCCAATGATTTCGACCTTCTAGTATTAATAACATCCGTTCTTTCCATCAAGTACAGTTTCGTTTTTATAAAACGAGTACTTGCTAAAATTGATCCAATTCAATAAACTCAAATAAATATGGATAATATCCATGCCCAAATTAGATAATGATGTTTGTAGCAACATGGTATCCAAAAAAGCTAAACTGGCAACATTGTAGTATATTCCCACATATCTCACAATGCGTCTTACAAAGTCTTTGTATTTTCTTAGATATTTGCTCGAGTTTTGTTAATTTAAGTAATGTAAAGACGGCATTGTATAAACGATCCGAATAACTTTTGTTACATTTGTAGCAGATTTGCGTTAACCAAAAAAGACAACGCATAACCGCATTTGTAAAATCACACAAAACTTACTGGCTAAGATAAATCTTGGGCACCACACATTGTACGCAAGGTTTGCTTCGAAGCCTTGCGAGACTGGGCGACAAGTAGAAGTTTTGGGATGCCCAGGGTATGACCTGAACCAAAAGCAATAGTGACGATTGTTATTTTTGTTCTTACAGTATAAATGGTTTTAATGCTAAGAACAAGAGGAATGTAACATATCCTAACATCAGTTCTGCTGTTAGACCACCGTTCCAGGGACCTGATGTGCCAGTACTTGTTTCAGCAAGAGAATTTGGAAGCTGTAGTTTCTTGTGACTCCGATGAGAGCCCATATAATTCCTACAATCTAGAAGTATTCGTCAAACCAGACCTTTTTACTCAAAATGAACTAGCAAAATAAGTGATTTAATAAGAGATTTGGATTTTCCGAGAGACGCGTCAGAATTGTTGGCATACAAACTTCGTAAAAAGGATTTGTTGGTTCCCGTTAACATTAACAACTTTCAACAGGAGTCGCGAAAAATAATTAAGATCTTATTTCAGTCTAAATAGATCTTTAGTATATCACAATAACATTCCTGATTTAGTTATAAAGTTGCGAGCTGCTCGGTATAATAAAGAAGAATGGCGTCTTTTCCTTGATTCAAGCAAAGGACGTCTAAAACGTGTATTACTACATAGGGTAATGTATTGAACTCTATTCCTGTCGCACATTTAGTACATCTTAAGGAGACGTTTCCCTGTTTTATCTGTGAATGGGATAGCCGTGCAAAAGACAAATATTGGACTGCAAAACAGTGGCCTTTTCGAAAAGATCTCAGGGGCAAAATACATACAACGTAATAAATTACTCCTCTACATATTAAATTAGGATTAACGAAGTAATTCGTGGAAGTTCTTGAAGAAGATAGAGACTGCTTTAAATATATCTGCACCAAATTTCCCACTTTATTTGAAGCAAAGCTAAAGGAAGTCTTTATAGGGCCTCAAATAAGATCGCTTTCTACAGATGAGGATTTTCTCAAACGTATGAACCTTGTTGAACAAGATGTGTGGATTTCGTTTTAAGAGGTTATTGAAACATTTTTGGGAATAAGAAGCCTGACTAGGAGAATGTTGTCAACAACATATTGAAGAAGTTTCAGCACTTGGACTGCAATATGAAAGTACATTTCCCATTCTCATATTTGGATCAGTGTCCAGAAAATCTAGGTACAGTAAGCAAAGAACAAGGTGAAAGGTTTCACCAGGATATACGCGAAATGAAACGACAGTAGATGGAGCAATGGACTACTGCTGGACGTTCTAACGCGATAATCCAGAAAAGCTACTAAACGCAGTTTTGATTTAAAACGTAAAAGATATTACGTTGGACAGTAAACAAAATCGCATATCTAATGTTTTTGGAAATATATGTCAATTTTTTTATGCAATAAATACATATACATATGTACATCATGGGTATAAGGTACAAAAATACATAAAAATAAAAAAAAAATTCATGATCAGGGCCCCAAAATTGCATAAAATTTGTTCTTGAAACCAAAACATCTTTCAAACAATTTTTTTGACCTGTATAATCATAGGATGATAGATAGTTAGACTCGGTGGATATCCTCTAAACATTGACACTTAGCGAAGAATAATTAATAGCACCTATTTTCAAGTGACTCTGATACTAATTGTGCATCACTCAAAGACAATTTCGAATCCAAATTGAATCCGCCATCAATTCCAATACGAATTTTACCAATTCTCGGACTCGTTATTGACGATTATTATAATTTCTCGCTTAAACCCGCAGATTTCCGACGGAATTTTTCAAAAGAAAGAGAAAAGGGCCGACGGCAATTTCTCCCTTCATCCTTCCTTCCTACCTCCCTTCTTCTTCCATCTCCTCTTTCTCTCGACAGATGTTAAATGGAGCGGCCGTCATCGCCCGGCTCTAGCGCCACCGTCGTCGAGAATAAAGACCATCAAAATGCAAAATGAAAAATGTGTGTGTGACTGTTCGGAAGACTGCTTTCAGCTTTCTAATTACGGACTACAAATCTTAACCGCGACACCTGTCAAGCTCAAAAACGTTCGGGAGGAAGGGGAGGAATTGCGAATCTTAAATTGGATTTTTCTTCGCCCACCGCTCTTCGCTCGCGCTCGCCCGCCCCTCGGGTTGTTTGCTTGCTTGCTTGCATTGCTGCTTGTCTCCAGGCTTCGCCCGACCACCTTCCTACTCATTCATTCCGCGTGTTTTTTTCTCTTTTCGCTTTTCTTCGGCGACGCACTTTCTCCCGCGACGTACCCTCCTAGAAGGGCGAATCGATCACGATGGATTCCATTAAATATTAGGAGATAAATCAAAGGAGATTAAAGAGTAAGGTGAATAACCTTGCCTGCGCAAATAGGAAGGGAAAACTTAGTTCTGTAAATGTTGGGTTCGCGATTTTCTACCTCGGTAAGTTGCGTAAAAATACAGTTCGAAGCATAGAAATCTTTGATTTTCAAGGAGATGATGAGAATGAAATTTGGATTTTTTGAGAAGTCAAAGGTTGAGGGCGATTCTTTAATTATGTTGAAATCGAAATTAAGAAACACGAATGGAGAATACTTACGAGAGACAAAACATGAACATTCAGTTACAAGTTTCAGGACAACGAGTCTTAACCGCATTTTTCTTGAGTTAAGGATGAATTTTAAATAACGTGACAACGGAAACTTAAAAAAGCTAATACAGGGTATTTGCAAAAGAATAAACCTGCAATATTGCCACATAACACGATTTTAAGGATGACGAACTTTACTGAAACTTTCCTTGAGTAACAGCTGTGGAATATTTACCACCAGTGATTGTTTAGTTATAAACATAACACCATGAATAAGTTTGTAGAAGAAGAAGAGTAATAACAAAAACTGTTCTGGTCGTTCATCAACATAACTTGCAGAAGACCAAAAGGGATCTATCTCGGGCAGTGGCCCGGGTAGGCATACATTTGAATATTAGTTGTGGATCTGGTATGGGAAGTTGTCAAATTGATGATGGGGCGACGTCAATGAGACAGGGTAGAGACTGTGACACTTTTGCTGTGACAATATGAAAAGGCCCTTGAGAATTTGGTCGGGAAGTATCGTCGATAACAGACAAGGGTGCTCCACCAAAAATTGTCTTCTACAGTAAAAAGAGGATTCGAAAGTCTTCCAAGAAAGTTATTTGCCTCCTGCTACGATAGTAATAAAATGACTCTTACAGCGCTCAATTCGAAAAGTACTTGGTCTAATTGACATCAAACACAACTTCCTCCGAGGTTTCTTCATTGTACAGAATAAGTCAAGAGCTTTGTTCGCAATTTACAACACATGATTTTGTTTAAGATTTGGTTTTCCTATCAACCTTTGACGTATAACAAAGAAAGAAGTTAAGGCGATGATGAAGACGAAAAGTTAAACTTTGCTTTCTGATTTGGAGTGATACTTGTTGAATAGGAGAGAAATATCCGGGCCAGATTGGAGTGATTTGAAAGAGGAAGCTTTGGAGAGTTATATGGGCAAGAAGCTTGCTTTACTTTAGTAGGAGCTTTGACTGCCAAAATGATTGAATTAATTTTCCGGCTATAAAATCGTTTATTTTGTTCAAAGACTAACAAGATGATTCTCTCCCGAAGATCATTTCGGTGGAATATGGTTTAATTTTGGAAAGCAATAAATTAATAATTTACGATGCAGGATAAATCTTTCATTTGACATTATCGTATCTGAAAGTTAGCAGAATATCTCGACTTAGAGATAAGATCAGATTTCAAGATATAAAGCCCTTCAGAGAGATTAAGCTATTGTGCTATTTGATATTGATCTCATGCATTAATCCGGAAAGCATATACAGTTTTTAAAATTGGAAATGAGTTTGGCAAGGACCAACCGGCTCCGAACTGTAGGTCTGAATCAAAATAATTGGTGATAGCCCAAATAGTGTAAAAACCTGTAAACTGATGCAATTCCAGAAGCCCTGCTAGGGACAAAATATTTATTCGTAAAAACTAGGTTCCTTTGAATTTTAAATCGATCCTTTACTTCTTCTCCTAAGTTTCTTGATGCAGAAAAAGGAGAAATATCAGAATAAAATCTTATAGGCTATGCTATTGGTCAAAAGCAAGTCTGTACACGTTTACGCAGCGATCCTGTGCAATATTGTTTAGTATATTTCCTCCTGGATCGACTGCTGCTTTTGGAATCATGAAAGGCGTGAATAAATCACAAACACTTATCACTTTTTTATTATGTGAAGAGGATGTGAAATTTCTAGAAGTCGTTTAAGGTCTGCAAGGTGTATTTGGAGAATCTGCAGAATCTAAAAGCAGAGTCTATCGATGAGTCGATGGTTTTAAGAGCAGCCAGAACGTCACTGAAAGATGAGCGGCGCTATAAATGAATGATTCATTGCTGCCGTGAAGAACTAACTAAAAAGATGATAGGCAAATAACTATTCATGAACTCAAGGAACTAAGAAGCATTTCGGGTGGGATCCATTGGAGCCCACGACAATACTTAGACTTCCCCTTGAGCAAGACGGTGGACTTTATGGAGGACGCGGAGTTGCTTGAACGGAAATGGGAATGTTATTGGAGAATGGTACAAAGAGAACAATGCTCGAGTGCGTGGTGTATTGGTGACCAATCCTAAAGAGGTGAATGAAATGGTAAATTATGAACTATTCGTGAAATTAGTATTAATGAAGGAATAGGTACTCGACAGGTTTGTGAGATTTTAAACAAACGTTTGGGCGTGAACAAAGTTTCAGCTCTTACCAAAACTGTTGGGGCCAAAATAGAAATTCGAGAGGCTCCACAGAACTTCCAAGTTCAAAAACTTCTATCATGTTGCGGCGGCTAATAATGCGTGGACTTCCATTTCCAATTTTCTTGTTTTGTTCTTCACTTTAGCAACAAATCCAGAGGGATTAAAATAATAGTCTATAAGCAAGTTATTCATCCAACGTTATTCGTTGCAATATTTTGTTAGTCAAGATTATAATTTACGGAGAACGTTTGGAAGCATTTTCTAATAGGACGTAAAAGCTATGGTTGGGGTACGTTTGCTGGTAAAATTATATGTCATTATATCGTATCTTAATTCTCAATTGGGCAGCAGAAGGCTGGCAAGCATCGCTTTAATTAATAATGTCGTATTTTTTGCTTAAATCAACTCCACCATATCGTATGTACTCGCTATTTAATGTAGGTTACCTTGGTTGGCTCTCTCTTTTGTTGAAGCTTCAATTTTGAAGACCCGCATCTGGAAAAAGAATGGCAGCGAATTTCGAACACAATAATTATGCTTATTTAAAGTTCAATGCCAGCCCCTTTGATAATGACGTCCGACCATGTAATAGCCGACCTCGATGATAAAATACTACCTTGGCTAACCGTGCAATTTTACCTAAATTATATTGCCAATGCGTTGTCCGTACGAGCGCAGCATAATTTGCGGCCATATTTCGAATTATAATAACACGACAGAAACACGACGATAGCTTTTATGATAAATCGTTACAAGATTGATTACCGGCAGAGTCAATTTTAACAAACCATTAAAATAATTGACCGATTTAATCTACAACGTGTTATTAAATAGCATCGGTTCCACTGGGAGACTGAACGATCACCGTCTCGCACATGGATCTACGACCTATAACAATTTTTCGAATGATTGTGCAAAACGGTACGCAAAAACATCGTTAATTGTAAAAGAAGTGAATGTGCACTGTAAGTGATGGTTATTGGGAAAATAATCCCGCTGTAATGAAAACCACAGTGGTATTTAAAAAACAGTTAAAAATTCAGCTTTCTTGAAAACACATCCCGCTTACAACAAAATGATTAAATTTTTTATCGCAATCAGTAATAACATGTTGAATGGCCTCAGTTTCAAAATTATCTCTAGAAATGTCTGGCATTTGTGAGATAATGTCTCGAATCCAACTAGAATTTCTTGCTGGATGTCGAGTTTTGCGTTTGTGGAGGATAACTCAAATTGTTAA
This sequence comes from Chrysina gloriosa, assembly GCA_038088585.1. Taxonomy (NCBI): domain Eukaryota; kingdom Metazoa; phylum Arthropoda; class Insecta; order Coleoptera; family Scarabaeidae; genus Chrysina; species Chrysina gloriosa. The sequence continues at coordinate 17,083,859 of CM076093.1, read as the reverse complement.
GCATTCTAATCATATTCTACTAATGCTCAATGAGGTCGATCGATTTAATCCATTTTCTACAAAAGGGCTAGAATTCACAAGGCAAGTCCAAACTATAATCTATAAAGGCAGTTTAGTCCACCAAACAATAACTACTCGCACAGAAGTGTCACCGTTCATTCAATCACGTAACATTAATACAAAGCCACTATTTACGCGAGCAATTATAGTGTGCAGGAAATAACGAGAAGGTTCTGGGGCTATAGCAACTTTCTCCCACGCTGGCCAAGCCGAACCAAGAAAAGTACAGTGAGAAACTGCCTTATTAAGGTATATTGCATGACTGAAAAAATGGAAAAATGCCCAAGAACGGCAATGGAAGTCATACCAGACCTCTCCCTACTACATACGGTAGTTGAACGAAGACCAAGAAGCACCATTATGAGGAATGTTAATAGCGATGTAGAACAAGGACTGAACTTCAATCCGAAGAAGCTAGCACTCCTTCAATCTAGTCCCAACCTCGTTACACAGCCGTGGTACTAAATAACACGGAAGTGCGACTTTGGGAATAACTTCTCTATACAGTTGGGTAGTCCCTGTTTTCACTCAATACTACAGAAAATTTAGTCATCAAGTTATACTTCCGCGTTTTTCGATCTTATGGCTGTATAAGAAGGTTGAAAGCAAACGGAAGGAATCTGTTTCACTAAAAGGCTCCTCAGGCCACAACTAAGTACTCCCAGCCAATGGGAAATAACTCCAGCATATTCCAAGCGAAAGTTCACAATATGTGCCGACAATAATATTAAAAGAAACTACAGGAACCAAAAGATCGTCAATTTTTCTGTCAAGCAACCATTTAGGCATTGAATTCACAGGCCATCAATTCAAGGCTATCTGAGGATTACGGGAGAAACTAAATGTTATGGGTGAGTACAACAAAGTGTTCTTGCACGTCGGAGTAGAAGGCAACAAAGTCGTTGATATATTAAGAATGCAGAGGTCATCATCACCTTTCGCGGCACCCTAGGACTTTCGTGGACCAAATGAGTATTTTCTGTATGGGACGTCAAGCAGGGAAGAAGAGCGAAACAGAAGTAAATAGCAAATGGTAGTAGGTGGCATTTTCGGACATTGTAGGTTGAATGGACACCTACACAGAATAGGTATAGTGAGTAGTGGCACTTGTAGATTTTGCAACGACGCAGACTCGCCAAACCGTTTTAAAAGAATGCTGCAAATTCTACCACTTAAGAGTCCGACACGTGAGATACCACCAGCTTGAGGATAAGAATCAACCATTACTGAATTTACTCAATCTTCTGGAGTGTCTACTCGCACCCAATCTTGACTGTGCCTTGAACTAAAGTCAAGTAGTATGGGGACGCAAAACTTGTTCTAAAGGTCACTCCATCATATACCAATACCAGTCACTATTTGAATTGCTAGCAAATCTGTAACCTAATAAAGGTTAGAACCACGTGTAGAATTCTTAATCTCTCGCTAAAATTTACGTATTGGGAGAGTCGTTTTAATTTGAAGACCAAAATTTTCTAATTCACTTCTACGAAGCTTCAGAACGATGTTAACGATCCCATCATTTCACCTGAAAGTCGTCTAATTGGATTCGATTTCCTCTTCTGTGGTACTTCTGTAAAGCTTAAATAAAGCAGTTGATATGTGAAATACGCCGTTCTACTGACAAATGTTGCCTTCTTCTGTATTTTATTGACTAAAGTGGGCAATTTAGACAACAAATCGTTATGGTAGAGATAAGCAATATTTTACATTAAATAGTAGACCGTTGTAATAGTCCTCTGTTTCTAAATGTTTATGTCTTCACCTATCTCTTCAGCAAAAGGGAAACGAAGAAACAAACTGATCAATCCAAGATATTCAGTTTTCCAATCAAAGATGTGACCAATTCTTAGGATTTCTTTTTGGAACTTGATCATAATAATAAAATGATATAGGATTTCGGCACACTTTCTTGTATCTCTCTCAATATTGCCAAAATCTCTATTATAGAGGTTCAAATGAGTAGCATAAAACAAAGACAATCCCGCATTCTATAATTTGAGGTAAAATAATAATATTTTATTTTCTTCAAAAACAATCGTGATCTACAATGTTTTTGAATTATGGTCAATATAAGATTATTCATTCGCAGTGTATATACAGAGAGAACAAAGGTGTAACAAGAAAGCATAAATAGACAAACGAACATCTAAATAGATAAAATAATATATACTTGTATATACTAATGCATTAAATAATATAAAATATTATACAAATTTTCACGACATAAATTAATGACAAACATATATTCTCACCTGGAAAACCAAAAAAATTCTTCAATGCTGTAGATCATCCTCTCAATTAATTGTTCTTTTATAGTGTCTTTTAATATATAGAATGTAGGCAGGGTTTTAGTTTGAAGCGTTAGATGGTTAAAAAATTTACAACTCTTGTAACAAATTTGTTTCTGGTAATTTGCAGTGAAATGCCTGTCCACCCTTGTATAATTCTTATTGTGGGTTTCGTATTGATATTCTGCCCAGATGAATTTTTCTTTATTTTTATAGGCAAAACATAAACTTTGATAGCGTTGTCAAAATTTCGAGTTCTCTGAACACATTCCTGCAGGAATCCCGAAGACCCAGATCGTCCATAATACGGATTGCACGCTTTCGTAGTATAAAAATCTGGTTCCAATGTAAAATTTCATATTTTACCACAGATTGAAAACATGCGTAGTATTTTGCTTCTAAAATAACCAGATCGCAAAATTTAGATAATACTTTCAGAGCAAAACTTACTCTTGCTAATCTGCCAGATAAAGAATTAATATGTTTCTTCCAATTTATACGATCATCTATGGTAAGGTCCAATAGATTAACCGAATTAATTTGATGCGTTGCATCGACCCAGGTACACCCGTTCTAAAGAATTTTTCTTACCAAAAATAGTAACTTTTGTCTTGTGGTGATTTATGTTTAATTTATTGTTTAAAGTCCATTGCTGAATACTTCTAAAAACTGCTCTAAGATTAATTAAAATTTCTTTCTCGTTTTGTCCAATTATTATTAAGGCATTAGTATTATCAGCATAAGTTACGATCAACGTGTTTTATGTATAGCAGAAATAAAATCGGTCGAAGTATGGAAGGGACTTCCACATCTACTGCGAGACTCCCAGACATACAGGCATTCACTTCCATATATTGAGTTCGACCTACTAAAATTTGCTTTACTAGAGTCTAGAAACTGGTAGAACATTTCAACGAATTGGGAAACTTCTGAGCGACACATTTATTGCGAAATAATCAATCTTTTGCTTTTTGTTGCCAGGATTTAAAATTTTTGAATGTGTAATCGTTCTCAAAATCCTTTATTACCATTTTAGATCTCAATCCTTCCGCCTGAAAGTTTTGTATTGGAATTACGCTTTGTTTCGTAGCTGGTGATAGCCACGGACTAGTTTCGTCCTACTCAGGATTCATCAGCATCGTATAATCCTGTGTCACATATTCCTCGTGACGGTAAACAACTGGAAATTTCGTTCTTGATTAAAAAAAAGGAAGTATGTACGTCCCACAAGCTCACATTCTTCCTTGTATTGTCCCCATCCTCTAGATTCTAGACTATAGACCGTAGTCGTTTTTGCGCATGCACAACCTGTTATTTCCCTTAGGAATTACGTATTCATAAACGTTTCGATTATCTTATTGTCGTCGTACACGAAGTTACTGAAAAGCGATACGTCGGAAGCGTACTAATACGTTCTTCCCTTCCAACCGTTGTTGATGTAATCATACACCACCGAGAGAGTCTGCACACAATTATACGGGTTCGTAGGTAGGTAGATACCTAGTCGGAGAACTCCTTCTAACGTGTACACGTACACACACACACGGTCGCTCTTATTACACGTTACGCGGCCTTAACTCCCATAAATCAGCGGGCGATGCGGGAAAGTTTTATATGAGGCAATGCAAAGCGGTATAATAAAACGCGTTAAGCGAATATTTATAGTTCGGTCGCTCGCGGTGTCGTGATTAACGCTTGCTCATTATTCAAACGGCATAAACTACGTCCTGTTGCTAGTGGTGCTGGTATCGGATCAGAACAGAGCACAGCGCCGCATCGGACGGAACGACACGCGTTACCGGCTTGTCGTAACTGCTACCGCCACTGGGTACGTTGCGGTTGTCATCACCAGTGTCGTATCGTACCGCCGGTAATAGCTACTGGTAGTTGAATTCGACTACAATTACGATTTAAGGAAAGACATAATCGAAGATAGTCATATTTTATATTATATTACAGCTTTTGCGACTTGTAAAGGATTGGTGAGGTTAAAGAGCCTAACATTACTTATCAAAAGTTTGCAGAAGCTGAGTGGACACCAATATCTAGAATTATGCTTCTTCAATGTGGGCAATTTTGAGCACCTGCATCCTTAAAGTTGACTGAATATGTTAACAGCGTCAATCTTTCTTTCTCGCCCTTTCATCTTTTTTCATCTACTAGCAGAAGCGAGAAATTCTGTGTCAATTCTGGAAATTACCGGGGCAAAGAGTAAAAAGAAGAAAGTACTTACAACCAGTAGGTGTAAGTTTACAGAGCTAAACTTTATGTTCAAGGAATATTTTTTAATTCGTAATGAATACCACTCTCAGCGTAAGCCAGAGCAACAGTAATTTCTTAAGGCTGTAAGGTATTTATTTTCAAGCTAAGTTTTTGGTCGGTTCGAAAACTATTTCGAAAGCCGTATATTTTAGCTCTACAAGATGTATGTATAACGATAAAATACTAATTATTTACAATTTTAAGACCTCAGGCAGATCTAATCTTTTGTCAATAATAAGTGGAGAACCAGCAGGTTTTGGCAGGTTTGAAATTTTGAATACCACATATTCGATACGGTGGTTAAGACTTGCCAAAGGAAATTTTTGTAAATTTCTTTGTTATCGGTGCTTTCTTGAAGTCCAAAAAAGACGGTAAACCCATGGTTATTTCTATTCCTTAATTGAGGTTCATTTCAACAACAAACAAGGAATTTACAAACACCCCGTCGATAAGTCGCAGCTATGATGACGAATACACGGTATGCAAAATTTCCCTCGACAGTTGCGTATAAGGCGTAGGGGACTGTACCTGTTTCTGGTCAACAAAGTCTGCAGTTAGCAGATTAATTTGTTTCACCGTGAGAGCTATCATTACATACAACTTAAGTTTGATTAAAGAAAGTAGAACCTAAAGAAACAGACCAACAGCAATTCGAACGAAAACCTAGTCATCTTTGCTTTTTGGGCATTGTTACCTTTTATGCATTACTAGCTTCTTTTCAACGGCATATAGCCATTGTGATTCTGCTCTCGATAATTGTGCGAATTACGTGTTAGCGAGATCACCATCATTAGTAGCAATTTCTGGGTAACCAACTGCCTAGACCAGTGAAGGCGAACCTTTCCTAGAAGTGGATCAAATTTTGTTCGTTCTTCTTTTTAGTACTAGCTCGTGGGTCATTAAGTTAGCAGCGTCAACTGGAAAGGGGGAGGGAGGACAGTTAAAAACTTTTTGTTCTCACTTTTACAGTCCTCTAAAATAATAAAGTTGTAGCATATTTAATGAGAAATCTGTTGATGTTTATTTTGCAGATAGTCTCTTAATATTATGTTGATATTTTGTATCCATTAGTTTAACGCATTTCGCCCTCAATTAATTTCGAAGTTTATGTCTATTGGTAGATTTTACAAAATTCACTATTTTTCACAGAGTATATGAACCCAAACATGGTTAAAAGACCATTAGCAAGTTTTTTCATTGATATAAAATTATTTGGTAAAGAATGCAATATGTTTAATGAAATATTTTCATTTTTTATTATCTGCACTACTTTCAGAAATTCCTTCTATTTTGGAATTCCATTTCTAAATCATGGATACCTAGCCATATAAATTCAGCTAACTCCATTGTGTCGCATTCCGTTTTGTATGGATATAAAATAAAGTGAAATGTATTTTCCAAACTTATAAATTGATTAAATCTCTCCTTTGAAGCATGTATTATTTCCTGCATAATCATTAAATATTTTTTAATTGCATTTTCCGGAATGTCAAGCACATTTTCAGAAATTATTGTGTTTAGAAAATGAGAAAAATATTTCATTTCCAAATCCTTAGTAAAGATATCAAGTTTCGTCATAAATATTTTCAAACATCGTTAAACAATTTCTCCATTCCCTTGAAGTTTCTTATTCAGTTCTTTAAAATGCTGAGTGGTGTCTCATAAGAACATAAAATCATTTAACCAATCTGTATTTGAAAATTTGTCAAAACTATTGTTTCTTTTTTTTTCATTTAAAAATCAGCTAGCGAATGTCCACTCCAAAATTTTGTTTTATAAATTCTACATTAGATATATGTATATATATTTTATTTTATAAATATTTTTGATTGTCTGTTCTCTTTTTTATGATATAAAAAATAAGTTTATAAAAATCAACGAGTGGGTCATTAAAAAGTCTACCTGGGTCAGCCTCTGACCCACGAGTCATAAGTTCGGTGTCACTGGCCTAGACCAATTCGACTCGACTTTTAAAGTCAAGGCAAGTTTCTGATCTATTTAAGTATTTCAGTCTCAATTTGGATAACATTTTGTGACTCCCACTTGTCTGGTAAGATAACAAAGAAGCCAATGTATCTAATAAATCGGCGTTCTACTACATCAGTACTGTACCTTGCTGCTATCATTATTAAGCTTGTTGTTGATATTACCTCCCAGTTTTACTGGATGAACAACTCTTCTTCTTCTTGTATTTCTTTATCGGTGTATCTGTGGACATGTGGATATCTTCTTCAGTTTTCCCACATTTTATTCCGTCGTGTGCTATCGCTTTGCGAGTAATTGGCTTCTATCATTCTCGTTCTTTGTACCATGGTTTCCATTTAGGTGTTCTCTTGACAGTACCCTTTGATTTTCTCCATATCCGTAAAAATCCTGATGGTAGACTTTCTCCCTCTACTGGGCCCAGAGTATTATTTTCTCTTTTCGTTTATTCCTTTTCTTTTAAGGCAAAATTGGGCTCAACACTGATGTCCATATATAGTAGAGGAGAATTTAGGATGTGAAGGAAGAAATAATTATACATATATTAGATAAGACAGAGTGCTTGCACTTAATTTTCCTTGATATTATGCTTTGGGAAAGAAGTGAGTCTCAAGTATGATAACATGGTGTCTTTGATGGACCTGACCTATATTGGCATCGTATAGATTGCCTTAAACAGATTGCAAAGGACGCAACCTTTGTCCAATAGGGTCACCACTTACCTACATTACCTACACCTTTTGTGTCTAGATTCCTAGATACGTGTGCTTCAAATGATGATACACATGTGCGGAATTTCGTTATGAAAAGATTCGCTTAGGATGCATATCTCGATGTTATTAGTAAGATACTCAAAAGATACTATTTGTAGTCGCAAAGTATTGCAAACTGCAAGTGCTCTTAGTTGTGAGCAGCAAAGTATTCTTGCCAATAGAGTAAAATATATTTGCTGGTGAAATGGAAATCCTTTCATTTGTGTAGTTCGGTCTTATTAAAAAGAGTAGCCCACTGTGATGCTGCTTCAAGAAACTCAGAAACTTGTTTCAAGTGCCAAATTGGAAGAACTGATGTCAATCGGTACAGAATATGCTTATGGCATTGATGCGGCTGAAATTAAAGTAATTGAGATTTATGGGGGCCACCAAAGCTAGATGGGAAGAAGACGAAACAGTGCAAGTATCTACTATTACTTCTTTCTTGCCTTCAGATTCACATCTTTTTTCGGTTCCATTCGCCATTTGACTTTTCTCTCTATTCGTCCAGTGTAGTATCTCTAATAATTGTACGAGGACTGTTTTCTTTTTCAACCTGGTGGCTGCGTATCACGCCCTCCACACGCTCTGTCACTGCCGAGTCCAACACGCCATTTCTTGTTGAGCTGCAGTCACGTAAACATGGCTGCCTCTACTGATTCTCTTCTGTGAAGTGTTATTCGTTTCTTGCAAGCAGAAGGAAAAAAGGGGCATGCTGATTTCTGGAATTGTTCTGATCAATGACAATGCCCGTCCTCAGACTGCTGAACTCAAGAAGTTCCTGAACTTAAGAAGTGGCCTGTGGAGCGGCGCTTCCAAACTGACCAGGAGCACACAAGAAACCATCACAACTCACTTCAACTCATTGGTGGCAACATTTTATGAAGAGGATATTGCAAAGCTTGTTCACAGATATGTCAAATACTTCAATCGTCAAGGTGAGAGATGTACAGAAGTAACCTTTATCGTACACTACTTTTGGTAATAGAATATTTTTTCATGTTCACCCGTCTTTGCTTTCCTCGTATATTTCCTGGTTTTTGGAAGCTTATTGGAGTTATCGCAAGAAATTACTGTTTTCTTTTTTTTTTGCATTTCTCCGACTCTGTACTATAGATGGGATAATTTGTAGCCCATCATTGTTAGCAAGTGTCTATTCTCAACTCAAAGATCTCAGTGTTGATAGCGTCGAAAGGATTTCCCACTCATCCAGATAGAAGATACCTTACGTGGTGGCGACATACTTGCCTTTCCACCGATCGATAACGCGCTTCGCTTAGCTTATCCCCTGTGGTTTTCCGATGTCCTCCGTTATTTTCCCATTACCACCGAATATAAGGAAAAACGGCAATCGCAACGAATGCAAATTCTTCTTCCGTTTTACCTTTGCTTGCTTATCTCCAAGTGGCAATTGCGAGAACCTTTTCAATTGGAACGGCGAACGTTACCGTCGAGCACTGTTTCGGAGAATACATCAAAAGTCTTCCAGGTTGTTGGCAGCGCAATCTATTAATCCTTGTCACAGCGGGAGTCCTGTCGTTGCTAATTTATTATCGTCGACCCACTTCGGCTCATTACGCCGCCAATTTGACTACTAAATAGAAAACATCATTAACGGAACGTCGTCCGTTCATCAATCAAATTTACTCGAACAGTTAAACAATAAACGAGATAATTTTATAGCTCTGAAGATTTACAAGTAATCGCGCATAATCGCATCGCGGTACTAACTAACAATAAGTTGCATTTACGGTATCCTATCGGAAATTTTTATGTGTACGTACACGTGGGATCAATCGCTGTCGTCGATCCCACTGCAGTATATATTGAGCTTATTTATCTCGATCGGTGACCGTAATGACTTTCTAGAAACCGAGAAAATACGCTTTAGATATTCGATAAGATTGCAGCTTTTGAAATTTATTATCCTCAGTGGACTAATCCATCAAATACGAAAGAGAAAATTTATATGAATTAATGTTAGAAACCTATCACATTTTTCGATGTAACCGATTCCATCCATCGTACGTAATAACTTTGAGCAATATAAATTGTTACACATGCTTTGGTATTAATTACGGCAAATACCTAGGGACAGTTTCTAAATTAAATGATCCGAATTCTACCAATTGAATATCTAAAAGGAGGAAAATTTTCAAATATACATATCACCCCTGGAAATGGTTTAATTACATGCATGGTCGCCTATCCACCAAAAAATTGCGCTAAGAATCTATAAAATTAGAGTTAGTACATGATTATGGAAGTTAAGTAGCAGTCGTGATCTCAAATCAAGGTTATAATACATTACTCAATAAGTTCGTAGGATGACTAATAAAGCAACAACTTTTAGGCAAAATTCCACTTTTTCATTAACATACCCTTCTTCAAGAGTGGCACATTCTTTCCAAAGCTTCCGTAATATTTCGATGCCTTTTTTGTAGATCGATTTATCTTTGGTCTCAAAATACTCTTCAGTTTCGGCAAGCACTTCTTCATTGGAGCCAAATCTCCTTTCTTGAAGCATTCTTTTTAGGTGTGAAAACAGGTGGTAGCTGCTGAGATCCATATCCAATACGGTGGATGGAGAAGCAGTTTAAAGTGGAATTCGTGTGATTTTGCCATTGTTGCGATGGACTTGTGACACGGTTCATTGTCTTGGTGAAAGAGCACTTTTCCTTTTTTTCATTTGGGGCCGTTTTTCCGCAGTTTCTTCCTTCAAACGCATTAATAACGCCATATAATATTCACTATTGATGGTTCTTCCTTTCTCAAAGTAATCGATGAAGAAGATATCGTGCGCATCCCAAAATACGGAAATCAAAACCTTACCAGTTGACATTTGCGCTTTTAGTCGCTTGGAGAACCTTTCATCCTTTGCTGTCCACTCACAGTGATGGATTCATATTTCATCCATTGCCACATATTGCATAGAAAAAATCTTTTTATTGTTTTTGATCAACTGTGAACAAACGCGGTACCCATTTCGAACAGAGCTTTCTCATGCTCAAATGTTCGTGCAAAATGGTGAATATACTGCTTCTGATATCTTTAAAGTGTCAGCTATTTTACACAACTTCAATTTACGATAGATCAAAACCATTTTCTCGACTGCTTTTATGTTTCCTGAACAATTGCCGAATTTGGGCGACTAAATCGTTCAGCATCATCGGCGTTTGTACGGTCGCGTTTAAAATCAGCAAACCACTTCTCTATCATTGGTCTGGATGGAGCAGAGTCCGAATAACACTTGCCAAACCATTGCCTTGCTTGAACCGTATTTTTTCCCATTAAAAAGCAATGCTTTTTAAACACAGAGAATTCAGATTTTTCCATTGTTTTAGAAACTACAAAAGTAGCGTCACTAAAACCATTGTAACTTGTGAACTAAACATCAGATTGTCATAAAATTTTGACACGTGTCGTTTGAAGGTTGACACTTCCTAGAAATCATACGAATTTGTCAATCGTGGCGCCATCTATGTTATTCTACGAACTTATTGAGTGAGGTGTTAATAACATGTGGTCAGCACGCAGAAAAGTAGAGATCCAAGGAAACTGATTGAGGGGAATAGAAGAATCGAAAGCTTGGATGAAGAATAAAGAATTAAGTCGAGGCGGATGCAAAGAATTTGTTAAATATTCCTTTCTGAAATTCCTACAAGTGGTTCGGTTTCAGCTGTGCTCTCTTAAAAGCGATTACTTAATGAACTTTTTAGATCTTCTTCCTTCATCTTCATTCTAAGGTTTACTCCCCGTATTCTCTCAATAGTTAATTTCTTTGGAATTCGGAATTCTACTTTCCGCAGCTGAATGAAAAAGATCTCAACTAAATTCGTCAAAGCAACTGCAGCAATCCTCGTTCAAACAGATTTTACTTCCTCTTCGTGCATCGCTTTCTATTTTTAATCACATCCGCGCCAGCATTCCTCGTTAAACCTCCGCGATCGGAACGGAGCTCGTCCTAGCCTATTCTAAAGCGAGTCGTAAAGAATCCGTTCCCGTCATATTAATTTATAACTTAATCGATTTTATTGATTATTTATATAAGCCGACGGCTGACATAATTACTCGTAATGCGGAATAACACTGCTTTCTAGAGTCGCGCATTCGCGTATTTCTCTGCGATCGTGGCGCGCCAAGCTTATCTTATTTTAAACTCGGCGAGCAGCGGCAGCGCCAATTAAAATCGTAACTTGATTTATCGATGTTAATTGTTGACCGTTAACACACATTCCGCGTGTTCGCAATGTACTAAGAACGAAACGCTGTTGCGGCACGTCGCTCGATACGCTAAATTACACGGTATCCACTGCTCTCTCGGATCGATAATTAATTATGATTAATCGAGGGCCGATTTGCGGTTCCCTCGTGTCAAGAGAAATGGTAATTTCGGAGGCCAACAGAAGGATGGTGAGAATGGTTCAGTCGTGAATTTAAATAAACGTCTTTAATTGTGTGAAACACACAGTTTGGTAATTTACTCGATCGAGACGATCAAGTTGGGTTATTTAGTCATGCTGTTACTATTTAATGTGTCAATGATTAACCTTCCTATACTCACGCATATGGTCTGTGAGACCGACTTATATAGTATATACGTGTTTCATATTTTGACGTGAGTATACGAAGGTTAATATGCTGGAAACTTTAAGGGTGAAAAGTTTTATGGTCTCATGCCTGTTATGAACTTGCTGATATCAAAGGGTAAACTGTTACCTAAATTCGAATGAGGACCGGTTTTGCACTCTTCCATGAACACACTAATGACTGTGGATGTTAAAATACAAAATACTGTTGTAAAGAAATTTACAGAAATTTATTTGACGTGGTTATTTTAGACCCCATCAAGTGTTGTAAATCGCCGCTTTCCGTTTCGGAGGAGTCCTACACTTAGGGGGTAAGAATCGTTCTCGAAATTTCTACGATTTTCATGCACACATAAAGTTATATCTTCACTGGCCTAGGATTATAGGGAAATGTTATTCATTAACGTTCTGGAAATATAATTGTTGATTATCAATTTGTTGTTTGTTTGACCTAAAAGTGGCAGAGAATACCTAAAAGATATAAAAAAGGATTGGACACTTTCAATTAAAAATCAATATTTATTGTAAATATTTAACTATAAACATAATTGCATCTATATAAAGTTAAATGTTAAATTGTTTGATATAATAATAATGTGGCCTTATTGCTGAACACTCCTGCAATGCTTTTGGAATATCAGTGCTCCGTATAGTACAGATTGGGAAATAAACATTGCTGTAGAAGGTTCCACCGGGAGTTGTTAGAATAGGCTCTCCATAGCAATTGACCGTTTACTTTACAAATCACTTCTGCATAGAAATATACTTTACCACTACATATACGGATGGAATATATTTATAATAAACCGTATCTAATAATTACGGTATAACAACACATATCTTATACACATTATGACAACTCCTGGTGAAACACGCTATAGAAGACAATTCAGAAAGGAGGGCTGCGCAATGAAAATATATAATAAGCTTATCAGAGACTTGGTGGATGATAATGGCTTATTGGCGAAACTAAATTTTACAATTCCGCGATTGAATAGTAGAGCGCATAGTGCTTTTTATGTGGACAGATCAAACACACTGCATCACCAAAATTCTCCTATTGTGTCTATGTCATCAGTGATGAATAATACAATAAAATACTTAATTTCGATCTTTTTGATATTAGTATAAGTGAATTCTATATGAATGCAGCGTTATATTGATATTAAGACAGACAAATGAATCTGTTGTTCTTTGTTTTAATGATTATCTGTAAATAGTTATAATGGCTATTGGATTAATAATTAAATAAATAAATAAATAAAATAAATAGCCCATGTCTCGTATCTTATCGCATACTCACACAGGCAGTGGTCAGCAGAGTAGATATCTCACTTAACTTTGTCCAATTTGCGCTGCTCTGCCTTCCCCCTAATTTTCTTTAACATTTTCAAGTGTTAAAGTTTACAATAAGTAATCCATCCCTGAGAGAGATATGATCCAGGTTGTAGATAGTCCAGAATGGGACAGTCAAGAAGACTATCCCTGAATCTCAGACTCTGTTACCATTCATTATATACTATCGTCCCTTCAAGACTATTTCATTTTCTTCTTTTGTTACTTGATGATCGCTTTATGAAGCCTGTCGATCTAGGGTCGTACTTAAATGTCTAGGTAAAGATCGTTCTAAAAAATGCTTCCCATGAAAGGATTAATTACAGACTAGCATTGGTGAGTTGAGGAGTGATGTGGTATATGACATTCTTGTTTTAACCTATTAGGTACCTTTAGGTCAAATATTAGCGGCAGCATCTCTTTATATATTGAATAAAGAGATTTCCCCTCGCCACATTTTCCTTTGGAACCATCCAGATTCGTATTTCGACAACTAAGTTGTCATCTTCAGTTGAAACACTAAAAGAATTGAATGTCATACATGGCACATCCATCGCACACATGTAAGCATAAGTATATCATTATTTACAAAGTGGGTAGTGAAACATGTATTTTCAAATTTTCTTGTTCGGACTGACAATGAGTTACCTAAATAAGTCCAGAACTTTCGCCCGATTTCGAAAGTGGAATCGAAATAAACTAGGCAACTGGTGCACTAAAACAACATCAGGTGAGATGTCATCGAGACAGGAATTGGAAGAGCTAAACTCCTTTCGAAAGACGCTGGTAACACAATGTATGATAAATAACAATGGAGATGAGCTCGTTCGAATGACTATTCTATTTTTTCAATCAGTGTTAAGTTAATGATAGTAAAACATCTCACAAGCAAACATGAAATAAATGGAAAAAAGGCGAGAAATAGGAACAATCGAACCCATTTACGTATACACGACTACGAAGTTTCTGGGCTTTCTCATTAATTATTTAGAATACGCGTAGTGGAGCAAGTTCGTGTTTTCTCTAGAGGTTTCTAGCAAATAGCTAACTAAAATATGACTAAAGAACATGTGCGGCAAGCTCCAAATCCCATGACCAAACCTGTACCAATAGAAAAGAAATTAGGAATGGCTGGTAATTGCAAGGTTTGTGGACGAAGATCAAGAGCAGCCCAATATGTTATATGCGATTATCAGGGTAATACTGTTTCATGTCAACTAATTCGTACTTCCGTACTACACCAAGTTGGTAGGAATAAAGAGGTTTAAAGAGAATAACGAGGAAGATGCCCAAGGATTATGATGCCTTTCTGGTTCACATCTACTTTGAGAAAATTGTTGTTGCTCTGTTATGTTTAAGAAAAGAAGCTGACGAGTAGTGAACCATTCGCGAGAGCTAAACATTTTAGTAAAATAACGACCTAATAAATTAGGCGTGTTAACTAGCAGTTAACAAGTAACTGTGCAGAAGCAAAGTAAGCACAATTTCAATATGCATTAGCATATAAGCTTTTGCACAGTTATTTGTTAACTGCCCATGAACGCACCTAATTTGTTAGATAGTTTCATTTTATTTTATTGAAGCTGGAGAGTGTCATAAACTTCATGACTAAACATGCACTTGTAGAAGAGCATGCATTGTATTATTATAGCTCGAACAGACCTTGCAAGCGTATCGCAAAGGATGCTTCTGGAAGTAGTAATGCAACGCTAGTATGTGGTTTTGTTGGACTTACCGATACGCAGCTTTTACTTTGTAAGCTTCAACTTGTTAGTTCTATTAACCACAAGCCCGAAAGAATTTATGAAACCGCTATTAATTGTATCTCAATAATGAATGGTCCCTAGTGCAAGTACCGACCTCAACGAAATTCGAACCCATGGCTTTACGGGCGCGAAGTCAGGCGCTCTTCCCACTACACTAGGGGTGGCTAAAGAGCATGTCTATAGGTTGGGTGATTACTTCGACAACTATGGTGGTGAATAGATGTGTTGTGGAGTACTGATTGCGTGGGTATTCTTTTTTAAACCAGTTGCCACATTTAGTTCCTTTAATGCCTCTAACGAAGATAACAATTTAGTTGCCGAAATACGTATTCGGACTATTCGAAATAAAGGTGTGGTAAGAAGTTTTTTATTTCATCTGTTTATCAAAACTACAATATCTAAATTACTCCTAATATCTCTATGTAACTGTCGTACCTGTTCCATGTTACTATCAAGTCAATTGTTTCGTCATTGCACCGGTCGCTTGGTTAAAGTATTATTATTATATTAATAAAAATGTTTTTCTGCGTTCACAAGAACTAATTGATGCCATTCACAACAGTTCATTCCGTCAGTTTGGTGTCCTGGAAAAAATCTGTCATCTTATTGTAACAAGCATCTTGACAGACGAACGCTTCATGCAAGTGATTGTCTTTCAATGTTCTATTTCACCTCACTGCAGTGAGCTGTACCAAATTTATCCTTTATAATTCTAAGACCCGCTGTGCACTAGAAATAAGATAACAGACAAATTTTACCATCTTGTAAAGTGAAAGGGATGTATACGAAGGTTTCACACTCAATTTTCCATGTAAAATAAAAGAGATCGACCGCTCTAAGTTAGCAGAAACGCATCCATTTTCTTGAACCATTTACCTAGGGTAAATTGTGCCTGTTCAACTTTCGCATTAAACCGAATCCAATGCCGGCAGATCGGTATAACAAAGCGTTATGATGCATTGTAGTAGTGCATTTTATTTCGCTCACGCACGTACTTTACTTCGGCTTCGATGTCTGATCGTAGTCGGCACGATTCGCACACATACGAGCCTTAATCGCCAATTCAACGACAGCTCCATGAATCGGCTCGACACATGCAATTATGGCCCGTAAATCAACCGACACAAATGGAGTTATATTAGGACTTTTATTACTTATGCCTCGATATGAAGAAAGTTCTTTATTGCCCTGCTGGTGGACGAGAAAAAAGTTATGGTATTAATAATAAAAGGTGCACATAATTTTCAATTGTATAATCCTGTCAGCTCGAAAATATTGCCGATAAATCACCTTTAAGGCTTACGTGCAACGTTACGATTTCTTTTACGGACCCGCTATACCTATAAGACGTTCACGATTATATTTAGCTTAACTGCCCCCGCGTGAAGTCTTCTACGTTCTTTTACCAGCGACTGGGACAAATAAAAATAGAAATATGGACAGTTTTATAGATACATAAGCTCCTCGAGGAATCTACTGGAAACCATAGGAACCGGATTCGAGAGGCAGGGACAAAAAGTTTGAACTTCTTGTTTCTGAACCAAATCAAATAACACAGGCATCATTTGCTACGACTTTGAAATTTATAAATCTATTCGAAAGAAAAAAATATAATTCTCTACTCAAAACAACTCTAAATGTTGGCCAAAACAATGATGTTTTTACGGACATGCTTTCTATTAGATGGAACACATATTAAGTCGAAATAAGGACTGAGACAGACATAACTAAACGACCACAAACTACATAGATAAAAGCACTCAGAAATATATTACGAGTGTCATTAGGGGAACGATGAAGAAATGCAGAAATAAGAACAAAATATGACGCAAACGGTGTGAACAAAGAGAAAAGTAGATAATGGAATCAACACATGTAGACCATACACCAACGAAGAATGACTGAAGAATGGAGAAACTAGAAACCAGATAATGGAGTCAGCACGTGAACAGCATAAACGATGGAAGAGTTCCTCTTGGTACGTGAAAGCCATGGGCGAAGGAAGAACAGTTAAAGTATGGAAGAATTCAAAACTAAACAACGGAATTAATACGGGAACATGGAAGAGTAGCTAAATATGAATAAATTAAAAACCAAATGATGGAGTTAATACATGAAGGGCACTGACAAAAGATGCATGCTTAAAACGCGGAAAATCAAGTACGTGGCACGTGGAGGATTTGAACGAAGAATGACGAAAAGATGTAGAACCCAGAAAAATTAATGGGATAAGATCTTCCAAAAGGAAATAGTTGCCCATGGAGATAATATTCCCAGTTGTTAAGGCCAATTTGCCACAGCGTTCCGGTTTGTTACATTTGGCCTCTCGCTTCAACTTTTGACGTGTAGGTGTCGTACCGTTTCCGTAGTTTTGATACAACTCGCGCCTTGGAGATTCGGCTTGTGACGTTCGGTTGAACAGGTCGTTTGCCGTGAATAGGTTATTCTGTTTACGCTTTAAAATCTCGCTTGTTGAAGATTTGCACGCGAATTCGGCTCTGGGAAGTTTAATACTATCGTTGTGTGAATCTGGGAGTTATACTTCCCCAATTTTATTGTTCGAACTATCGCCCAGGTTATAAATTTGCTTTTCTCACTATTGGGGATGACTTTTTCTTTTCGTTAATTACAATGCCGTCATTTTCTCTTTCACGTTGTTGTAGGGTGCTAGTATGACCTAGTATACGCTAGGTTGAGCGAAGATTATTTTAGAACATCTAAGAGCATTAAGAACATCTAAGAATTATCGTACGAGCTAGAAAGACGTAGTTCTCGTTTCGCCTAGTGCTAACCCTTAGTTTTATATCGCCGACTTAATCTTAAATTTGTTGTGTTCAACTGGATTCCCGACATTTCAACACGAGTGCGAGGAACTCACCATTTTTGACAGCTTCCGTCTCGACAGCGACTACAACGCCATATGAGTATTGACAACCGGAACTACGTTACGCTAATTCACGTCTTTATTTTATTTTTGTTTCGTTGCGTTTTTAGGAAAAATTCCCCATGATTACTTAATTAATTTAGATTTAGTAAGTCGGGGATTTGTTTTCAATTAAAAAGGGGTTTTCTTACTTTTGCTATTTTACCGTTAACAATTTAGTTAGATATTTGTTGAACGAAACATTCAATTCTTTTTAGTAATCTAAGGGAGATTACGTTTAATTCTAACTTGCACATATTTTTCTAATTACGTTCTACTTAAGCTATAATGTGTCTGTAAAGCCTCTGGAATTCCAACAGTTATCGAGAGTTTTGTAACCATTAGTAACGATACGAAGTTAGCTTATTTGAATTTCATTGAGACCTTATACACCCCAAGGGTGGTGTCAGTGACAAGTAGAGTGCTCTTCAACGTCATTCTCCCGCTTGAATTTATTTTTATTTCTTTTATTTGCTTTTTGAATAGAGTTTTAGAATAACTTTGGTGGTCGCTTCACAACCGAATAAAAGAATCACTAACGTAGACGGTTCGGATAACCTCGTTTCACTTACCAACGAAGGTGGAGGGCCTCTCTGACTTCAGAAACATAGATGCGATCCACTTTTATAACAGGAGAGTGGCGCGTTGTCACTAATAAATTCTCGAACTTGAACGAACGCCGTTTTCATTGAGCTAGTACGGCCTGGATCTCTATCTTTATATTATCCAATTAAGTGGGTTATTCTAATTCCCGTATCCGTTACGTTTCCGACCTTATTTTATTATTATCGTCTTTTTCTCTTTTGCCGCAGTTCAGTACCAAGGATTTTGATACCAGTAGCACAGTGGTTTCTCGGTACACTCTCTTCTCTCGGAAGGGAAAAGTTAAATGGAACATAAAAGATGATTAGATGCATTCATTCACTGACTTCATTTGCATTTGCAACCTTTTCCAAATGTTATCAACTCTACGATCCATGCAAGTGTTTGTTTTGTACTAAAATTTTATTCAATTTTACTGTGCTAGATTCGTTGCCCATTTAGATCGTTCAAACTTTCCTTCCAACCTTCACGATTTTCACATTTAAACCTGATTGTGGTATGACTTCGAAACGTCGGAAACGCAGCTGGCAATAACAGCACCGAAGTCGTCCATAACGAAGCAGCGGCTTTCGGCCCGGAAAGACACGTAAATACAATAACTCACCGATAATATTAGGTCCGGCCACTAACACATTTGTTTCGTTCGCTCGTAAAAAGTGAACGAAGCGGGTGGCAGTAAACGTCAAGAGCACATTCAAGTTAAAAATTAAAACCCCGACCGGTACTCTGATTTCTCGACCATTTACCGCCTGAATAACGACCGCATCCGCCGCCGTACCGCCCTGCCAAATGAAGATATACGGACGCAGTTGCTTCCACCACATGTGAAAATATTTAATTTGTGTTTGGGTGAAACGTCACTGAAATATTTCCACAGTCTCTCTCTCCCGCGTTTCGTACACGCGTCTATCTGTCGGCGTACGTATTTCTGTTCGTGTTTAGAACCAACCCCAAGTGATATATACGTGGCCGTCGTGCCATGTTCAGCGCGACATTCGGATATCTCTATTTTTACTCCTACTCTCGGCGCTTCCGACGCGTTTTTCCTCTCTTCTTTGCCCGTTACGAGTGAAAGGTTTGCGCGTATTTTGACAGTTCGGATAATAAAATAAATCAATTTGCTTCGTAGACGTACAAAAATTAGTAGATTTATTTGGTTTCTCACTTTAAGAGGTGTTCAGAAATGTCGCCGGATAAATAACATCAACGCGAACAAGTTTAGTTCTGAAACTTAAAAGAAAAGGGAGCAAAAAAAAATTTATGGATGACTTTGAGCGATTTTTTTATAATAAGATGAAGGAAAAGCAAATAAACCTTTAAATGGGTTAGTGAGAAATATGGTGGAGGCGCCAGATATTTTTTGTAATGAAGACCTATTGTAACAATGACAGTGATTTTGGTAATTTTGCTATCTTTTGGGGTTAATTGAAATGTATTCTGCCTATTCCGAACTCTCATCTCTCCATTTGGGTTTACCAATTCTATTTACAAGTTAGAAGAGGTAGATTACGAGGTAATATCCAGTCGAAAAACTAATGAAATTGTACCATAAAGCTTCGGAACAATATTGGTAATATGAGGCGTGGGTGATTCATCCTAAGCACGTAAGTGCGTCTTCTTTCTCATTAATACTTTGAGACCGACATCCGAGGCTTGTAGTGCTACGGCCATTGGAGTTTATAGGGCTATTTAAGCGATGGAAGTACTCTAAACAACTACTATAGGTCTAGTACTGCAAGTTCCAAATGCCCTTGCTGCGTTCAGATTATCTACGCAGCACAATCATCACGAACTGCACCCCATGTATGGGCTGTAGGTTACCAATATGTTACAGAGTAACGAGTTATAGTCAAAGGTTTGTCCAGTTCCTTTGTTGCAATAATTTTAATATTCTTCGTGCATCAACTTCGTTGCCAAATCTGATCGAATCTTCACATGGGCATCCGCAAAGGGGACAAACGGGGGACTCCCCCTCCCGTCTGGAATCTAGTGAAGATTTTACCATCTGTAATGGGAAAAGTGGTGAAAAGTAAGATTTTTGCACCCTTAACCATGACACACGATTTTATTTCGGATTACCGGTTTCGGCTGTTGGCAGGATTACAACTGCACTACTGTTACTGAAATATTTTATGAGTAGTTTTAGCTGAAGAAACTGCAGATATAGCTGGAATAGAGCAACTTTTACTTGATATTAAATTTGTTGACGACAATGACAATTAAGAGAATTTTTCTTAGGATTTGCAAAGCTATATAATATGGATGGAAAAGTATCAGTTCTGCTATTTTCATGTTCACGAATAAAAGGCATATATTCAAACGCCACTTGAACCTAGTTGTGAATGACTTAAACATTCTACCAGAAGTTTGGCAAACGGTAGGAATTATTAAATCTGTAGTAAATTTCTTTGGGGAAAGTCCAAAACGGAGAACTACTGTACCAAGTTCTTTACTACTTTCAGAAACTAGATGAACTTCAAAGTATCAAAGTATTTCGGTTTTTCCAAATAACTTTCAATTCATTTCTTTAGTTACTTAGAAGAAATGTCTATTAATTGAACAGGATCAATACGTCAAGAAGCGCATTGCTTGCTAACATTATACAATACCCCAATGTTTATTATTTCTTTAAACATAATATCAAAATATATTCTCGAACCAATATCGCAATCATTACAGGGCGTAGGTGTAGATTTATTCGCCGCTTACCAACATATTGAACACTTACTTAAAATATTCACACCTCATAGGAAGAAATTTAAGGGAAATTTAGAAACTTTCAGTAAATATGGCTGAAAAATTAACAGTAGTAGTAGATACCTAGACGATGTTCCATACAGAAATATAGAGGCAATCATCCACGAATTACACCTGAAGAGTATTATGGACAATCAATCCCATACTTAGATTCCTTAATTTCATCTTTAATATCAAGATTTTCATCAGATAGTGAAATAGCATTTTCAATGTTTCAGTTTGATCCCAAGAATAATCACAAAATAGATGGAATAGAGTTTCAAAACAATTTGGAATATCTAGAAATAGAGGCAAGTTTTTCTTCCACTAATATTCTCCAAACTTGATTAGAAGTGTTAGAGCAGTGCGAATATTTGCCTTCTATTACTTCTGCAATAACGATTGATATGATATACCTCTTATAACTAGTCTGGGCGGGCAGCGGTGACAGCACACAATTACGAAACAAATTACGTCAATGTACATATAAACAGAACTACTCGCATGCCGCATCGATTCAGTACTGACGAAATAAGGGGATGTCGTAACTTAGTATGCTATTACCGCTTTTTGTTCAAACTAGTCATAACGTGCATTGTTGAAAGAATCTTCAGTACTTTAAGACGTGTGAAAATACGGCTAAGGTCCATGATTTGAAAAACGCGTTTTTCAGGTTTGTGTATGCTTGGTGTGCACAAGAAGAAAATAGAGATAATAGAGGAGGAGGAGGAGGAAAAGAAGAAATTTATTGATAATGTTATCAATAAATTTGAATGCGACACACGTCGAATTCAATTCTTGCACGATTAGCAACTATTGAATATATCGAAATTATTATTAATTTTATTTTTAGAAAACTAACAAAGTTAGGTACTTGTATGCTTTTGAATTGATGTAATATTTTATACGTAGTAAACTTTCGAAAAGAAAAATACATAATATCCCCCTCCACAAATTTTTTTGCACACCCACATAAATCTCTACCACTTCCAGTTTCAAACTGACTTATTGGTAAGGGGTTGGTTTCTAGGATGATGCAAACCTGCAGTATTATCCAAACATATCGTGTGAGTGTTTATGCTATGTTTACAATCAACACCTGATGATCCTTATCTACACAAACCATCCATTCACTATTCCTTATATATTACCCCTTATTCACTTTTTTACTTTTTTATCAATTACGAAATATCCATTCATTTATTATCCTTCACCTGAAAGCAAACAACATCGCACGAATAAATCTATTTAATGTTAACACTCGAGAAATTCAATTTCATTCGTTAAATTTTCAAAAGAACTTAAATCCGCATCGCCTTATCTGCACAGCATATCCCCATCCACAAATTAAACCGGCATCTTATCTGATCTCGAATTTTAATCCGCCATACGGCACATGGAAGACTTTGTTCGATATGAGAATGTCATCAGAGGCTTTTCATCCACACACTACACACAAATACACACAGTCATAACGACCGGGTGAAGATGATACCTGAACTAAGAAGGTACCTACGTGTCATATTAAATTACCAACAACGGCCTGCGTCGCACAAAAGCTTGCGTGCACGCAACGATACGGCTCGTTAGAGGGTTCGTATTGCAAAAAGACCAGATGGCAGCGTCGTCGTCGTCGTGATCGTACAACATACGTACGCGTATACACACACACACGCACGATTGGAGAGAGAAATGACGAGGGAACATTCGGAGATGTGGTTACACGAGGTGCTTAGTTCATCACCCTGGAAAACCGCTCTTTTGTCCTCCTGTCACCGTACGGCGCATTGACACCGGAGAAAACGTATTCAACAAGCTGCCTTCCCTTCACCCCCGGCGTTTCCTCTCGCTCGAATTCGTCAGATCCCGTTCGGTCGTGCCCGTTTCTTCGCCTCGTCATCATTGTCGCATATAAAACGTGTAATCCGTGAAGGATTATAAACAAACTTGTCGGGGACCTTCTTATTTCGTTTTATGCTTTTTTTTTGTATGAGCGGATCGTCGACAGAAAGCCGGTAGCAAAGATATTGCCGAAATCGTATTGCGGAAGTACCGGTCCTCGTATTAATCTCGGTAATCCGGCGAGATTACATGTTACGATAGTGGAAGGGGTTGGTGCAGATGTTGCGGAATGAATGCGTTGAGGATGTGTTCGCTTCTTCAATACGAAGAGAATTATCCAACTCGAAATCAGGGAAAGGAAATGATACGTAAAACACATGCGAGCGAGATTTGAACTCAACATTCAAATGATGGAAATAAACTAAAATAGAGCAATCAGTTGCAAAGCATCGCTGAGAAAACTGGGACGGAAATCGTCAGCCGATGTTCTGCAGCGATCCCTATTTCCTCTGTTGCAGCCTCTATTTATCTCAGTTCTGCTTCTGGTTACTTTCGAAGCCTCTGTCTGGTACGAGACAAAGAATGTTATCATTCATCATCACCTTTTACTTGGTCACACCACTTAAGCCGTCCTTCTTGAGTTGTGCTCATTAACCTGAGTTTAACCACTTATAGGGCATCTAATTGTTCTATTCTCAATTTACTTTTGTGATACTGCTTATACATTTATATATATAGACCTATATTATCTAACGTTTCAGTTCTGACTTCAAGCATAAGATAAAACAATGAGATTAAAATAACATATCTTTCGATACTTCTTCGTATCGATTTTAAGGGTGGAAAAGCTGCGTTTAGTTTGAATACCAAATTATTAAAAGAATGATCAGGAGAGATTTGCTTTTCAATGTCATTTGAATGGGGTGTACATCTATGCTGAGATACAACGCTCTTAAATCAAACTTCGTACAAACTCTCAAGAAGAATACATCAAGGCTATTTCAAGAATTAGTGAAAAGAGCTCACGAAAATTATTTGACGTAAGTCTGGCAGAGTGGTAAATTTGTCAAATAACTGCCGCACTGCAGGTGAACACTATTTTATTTGACATACTGGAATAGTCATCACTAGTTTGGGCAAACAGCGGTAATTACGAGATAAGTTACGACAGCCTACATATTCACTCAACTATTCGCATACAGCATCGAGCTAGAGTGGGAATCGGCGATGCTGTTGTAACTTATTTAAATCACAGTACTTAAAATTCACGATAATTGGTACTACTAATAATTTAAAGTTTAAGTAATTGCTTTGAAATTCCCCCGTTTCAGGTATCTAAACACAACTGGAATACCCTCGCATTTTTCTAGTGCGTTCGTTTGGCGTGGTTATTACCAGTTGGGGTATTGGAACAAAACTGTCAAAAATAATCACCTTACATGCATTCGAGACGAAAAACTCAGCCCAAAACTGATGAAAATAGCCCAATATAGCGTTCAGGGTCAATGGATCAATGAGAAAAGAGAAATTTAAAATTTACAGCTTATCTGTCTATTATTTACCAAGAAAGTGGTGGACGAAATACGAAAGATAAGTATTTAAATAGGTAAAACATTATGTACCTACATATTTAATTCTGTGTTAATAAAAGGAAGATGATTAACTCGCAGAAGTAAATACGAATAAAAACTCAAATCAATCGAATTTGAAGGAAACTGTGGTCTACTCATCTTAACTGATGACGGAACTAGTTCTTCCACCTCCTTTATCTGTCCTATTTATTGTATTTTATATCACATCGTGACGATAGAGACATGAATTGAATCTTCGAAGCACGAATATCCTGCGGTACTCTGACGATGGAATCAAGCAGGGGAGAGTGGGGGGGGGAACAAAAACTGTTCACAAGCTGTCTGACATTTCCACCTTCGCGATCGTCAATCTTGAAAGTTCTACAACATATTTACGAGGGGCGAGCATCTTCAAATCTTCGCCTGTACTAGAGAGTTACTGAAAATTATGGGACAGAGACGACTATCCTCAGGACGTGAAAGGTGTTGCATATCTAACAACGGGTACTTTTTACCAGTTTTATAAATTAATTACTTCATCTCTAAATCAATGTTTGACCATCTACACAAGATCGACAAAAACTTTCCAGCGACCTCGTATTTCTCGTTGACTGATAATATGCGTCTACTGATTTTGAGTCGGTCTGCGGCCTGCGGGAGACCTCATACCTCCTCGTTACGGTTACAAGTATAAGTAAGTGTGTGAGGTTCAAAGGGGAACGGAAACTTAGAAAAGGAAAATTTGCGGATTAAGGATGGAATTTTGCTATGGGTCGGTTTGTTTAAGAATAATAGCGAATCTAGTAATAGCGAAGGAGCGCCCGGAGAGGTATAATGATGATTAATTTAATTAATATGTCCTAAATTCCAGCACAGACCAATTTTGCCACAAAAAATAATTGCAGAAACACTACTCCAGTTATTTTACGTTTCATTTTGCTCTTTTTCAATCATTTTTGGATAGTTTCTGTGGGACGGAATGATTGGAATGATATAAAACAACCGAACAGCTCTAATTTATTGGTCTAACAGTCCCTCCCTTAGCCAAGTGGAGATGATGAATTTTTGTGTTTTAATAGACTAGATAATAAACTTATGTAGCGATAGTTCTGTGTGAACAGTGAATTTTGCTCTTGTTTGGGAACCATCTCAACATCGAATAGAAAAATATTCATAATCACTAATTTTTCCAATATCAATTTATGCATTATTTTGAGCACTACATTCGTTATGCAGTGATAGCAAAAAGAACCTCTCCCTTGTTAGTTAACGGAATCAACTCTGCATGAATATAGAGTATGATCAAGAAGAAAGACTTATATGGCTTTAGTTTCATGTGGTCCTAGCGTTGGGATGCCAGTAAGACTACTACTTAAAAACATTGCTAGAGTCTTCCTCTGAGGCATTGCCGTAATTAACTTTTCCCTTGGTGTCGCAAGAGGAAACATGGTCAGGAGATGAGAAAGACAATTCGAGGAGGGCCTAGTCCAAATGTGTATGATTAAAACCGTAGTGGTCATCAATCCTTGATTACGCCAGAACTGAAGAAGTGCCTGGCAAGCACTTCAACAGAGCTTCAAAACCTTCTTCTCAATTCATGCAAGTCTCTCAGTCCTTGCTGTACGAAATCATCGCCTATAGGCTAGGCTTTGACAATAAGACAAGAAATATCTTGGATGTAGTATATACACATAAATATGATTCTGAAACGAAGCACCAAATTCTATATGAAAACTCCAAACGCAAATACATCGTTTTTTGCCATTCGATTGTATAAGAAAATATATATTTCTCGTGACCTAAATAATTTATCTCTGGATTAGCTCTAACACAAGGAGCAGCTTTCTTCAATTCTATCATTCTATTTAAACCAAAACTATTTTGTTGCTTACATATAATACAATAATATTTCACTGATGATGGAAACGGCATTCTGAAATAGATTCTATTAAAGAACTTGTTATTTTCTAATTGAGCTAATCTAAATATGTGTTAAATTAGATATTAAACTAAATTTTAACGTAAAATTCTTGATGATTTGAATAAAATGATGATGGAATGATTGATTTGATGAAGACCTATTTTGGGTGTCTTCTGAAACTTTCAACTACCATGACTTCAGTCATTACTCATTTTCATTAACTTTTCGCTTAGAAGCTGATACCAATGGTTGCATATCATTCTTCAGTTCAAATGTATTTCCTAAAAGCTGAATAGCCATTATCAAGGAGTAGTGAAGAATATCCATTTAGTCACAATACAGATTGCAGACTCCGAAGCGATGTACGGTTTCCAGAATGATTGCGGAAGATAAAAACTGCTTCAAAAATTATATGTACAATGTACATTTTTTGGTTTTGGGGAGAATAAACATCAGAAAATATAGAAAAATGTCAGCTGACTCCTGGTAGTAATACAATTTTATCTTGGTGGAGAGTGTTTCCCTAAGAAACCGACCATACTGTCTAATTTTTCCTGTTAGGTAATTCTAGCAGGGTTCAACCATCTCCTAGATAGTGTGCTCTAGCTGGGTAGATAATTAACATAACATAATTAATGACATGAATGAGACTATATGAATGGAAACATATCTGCTTATCAACGACTGCGTATTTCCTTTTTCCATAACATTTTAGCGAAATATCTTGATTAATCATTTCTTAGTTTTGTAATGATAAATGTTTATTCCAACCTTCAACAAAATCTAACCACCTTGACCATATTCATTCTACATACGAAGTAACGAACGATAACCCTTACCAAAAACTAGTTTTCAAGCTATTCTCACGCGAACAATACCTTGTTCATCACGATTTTGACACATTCCGCACAAAGAAAATTTAAACCGGAGCTCGTCGACCGCGGAGACAATGACGCTTTTAAAGTGGACAACAGGCGAACGACGAAGTGCCACTTCAACACCGAAACGGCTACTTAAAAAATATTAATTTATATTGAAGAATCGCATTGTCCTCGCGTCGGAATGACCATTATGCGCGCCGCCGAAAGGGGCTAATGCACCACAAAGGACCGTTTCGAGTTTCTGAATTCGGTTTTATGTTACCGCTTCTACTTAAAACTAGACCTGTCATCCGACAATAAGTTTGTAAACAACGGACGACGCTGGGATAGGACCTCGTCAAAAACGACGTGGCACCGACAAAAGGGAAAACGAAAGAGTAAGAAGGATAGGAACGAAGGATGATGGAGGAAGAGAGAGAAGGCATATAAAAAGCGTATCGGTAATCCGCGTTTACAAATACTCGAAATACATCACCCTTTCTCCCCTTCAACGGAGGTTATCATTACGGCAACGGCGCGTACCCTCTAAAACCGGCATTGCAAGCTGTCTATAATACGTTGTAGATTACATGGATTTTTCAGCGCGTTACAATGAATTAATGAAATACCGTTCGTGAAAGGTAACTGTATATATTGGGTTGTGCTCGATTGACAATCCCAGATTTGGGGTGCAGTACAGATTTGATTGCAACTCTTCGAAATCAGCTTTTGTTGTTCTCTGGTGGATTTAAGTAATTTGAATGACCTTTCAATACAAATCTCCGGGATGTTACTAGTTACAACGTTGAATTGCAGTTTAGAAATCGCTTTTTGATCTCGCTTTTACTGATAAGCTGTTAAATTTAGGAATTGTAGAGGTAACTAACACCAATTGTAGATTACACAGCTTGACAAAACAAAAATTCTTTTGCTGCATCAAGGAAGTAGCAGATTTTAAATTTTTCAAGAGCTCTGATTCCAAAAATACCTTTTTGCTGCTTGTATCAGCTCTGATTGTTGAGATAGACAAAAATTAAATATTTCATATATTTTCATTCATATTGCTACAATAAACCTTCTGACCTGACCTTCTACTCAATTCTAGTTATTTCTTACAGTTGTTTTTTACTTGCCTAATCTTTCTAGGGAATAAACTATTTATTTATCATTTTAAATTCCCCTAATTTCCCCGGCAATGGTTTCCAAGAATGCCGGCTTAATGTGCTTATGCAATAAACAGTTTTCAAGAAAGTAGGTCATAAAGGATTTATGAAAATAGCGGGATAATTGGTATTTAACGTTTACTACTTCTTAATAATATCTGCATAAATAACTAAAGATACCTACGTGTCAACCCTTGACTGAGTTTAAACTTAAACTTTCTTGCAAGTGTGTTTGTGAGAAGTGTTATTAAAATCATGGTTTATACAAGCCGACATATGTAGTCGTGTGAATCATCTAAACATTTCTTGGCTATATATGTAGCGAATAGATATTAAGAGAGAGTAGAAAACGAATTTGTAGGTTTGTGAAAAAGGCATACATGGCCTATTTTGGTGTTCATCCAAGAGATCAAGATAAAACCTGTGCGTCATATGTTGCCTGCAAATCGTGTGTTGAGAACATGCGCCAGTGGACAAAGAAAGTGTTTGAAATTTGGGATTCCAATAGTGTGGAGGGAACCAAGAAACCATTTTGATGACTGTTGCTCCTGTCTAATGAATATAAAGGGTATTAATCGGAATAATCTACATAAATGGACATATCCCAATTTGTATTCAGCGAGAAAACCTATTCCACATTCAGAAGACATACCAGTTCTAATATTTAGTTACCTACATATATTACCAGAGGATGATGATGAAATGTCTTCTTGTGAACATGACAATAGTGACTTTGAAGGAGATTCAACATGTCCAAAAAGGTTTACCCAGGAAGAATGAAATGATCTCATTGGAGATTTAAACCTTTCAAAGGAAACTTCGGAGTTGTTTGCTTCTAGACTTAATGAAAAAATCTTCTTTTCTTGAAGTAAAAATTAGGTATTACCGTAACAGAGAAAAAGACATTCTGCCATTTTATTCTCAGGAAAATAACTTGGTATTTTGCAACGACATAAACGAAAAATTTGAACCCAACGCGTTTGGACCAGATCTAAGTCGCAGGACATCTTAACTGAAAATCGATTACGTCGATTTTACTATTCGTACAGTAACTGTGCCGTGGTATGGTAAACTTAATATAATAAGCCAACATTTTGATCAAAACTTAAATCCCTACCATCGCGTCATCCCTTAATGACTGAAGATTATTTGGAACGATGAAGGAGTAAAATGGAAGGAGAAAAAACAGTTAAGCATTTCCATCATAACGGAAAACGTCCGTCGCCTCGCCACTCGAGAACGACGAGGCGTGACAAAACAACCACCCCCGACCAAATAGTTTTCAATTCGATTCCGTCGACGGATGCATGCGCCGAAGGAGGCGAAACGGACTCGAAAATGGGTCCAATTTGCATGCCATTCATCTCAAGCTGCTCGGAAAATTTTAATAAGGCATTCAAAAAAGCATATCCATTAGAGTCTAGTGGATGGCCGCCTCGTCTGAAGAGGAGGGTGGTGCCGCTCTGCTCCGCTCCGATCCACTCGCCATTGCCTCCGTCGTCGAGCGACAAGACGAAGCCACTTCACATCGAATTCGTTCCCGTGACAATGGAAATGAGCGAACAAGCCGCGTCTCTTCCACACCTTTTCTGTTTGTCCCTAGACTAGAGCAAATAACGCCGTCTAATGGTGGAGGGTGAGGTGCATTGATTGTTTGTGAGATCGAATCGGCCCGGATGGATCGTCATCTATTTATAGGGTAAGCAGGTTGTTCAAAACGTGTTAAGTTGTTATTGGTACACCTGTATACATAAACGACATGGTTCTCATTGGAAATATGTAGTATCTAATTGTAAGTCTGAACAAAAGAGCGACAATGAAAAACTGTTTTTTCCTCAATCTTTCCAGGTGTGTTGCCTAGGCTTGGAGCTTCTTAAACTCTTCCGCGATCGTGGACCGAACTTGTAGTCAAAATAACAAATAACAGAGGTTCCAAGTTCGAGACTTGAAGAACAATAAATCTATCGGAAATTGAATGTTACCAGAATATCACCAGAACTATATTTCTTAGAAACGGAAGCCATTACAAAATTAATTGCAGATTCCTCGGTAACAAGATTGACATGGAAGAACGACAGACTGAAGACAAAGCTGACAAGTTTGAAGACGCACTAAAGTCATATAGGCAAGTACATCATCGTGCTCCACAAATCGAAGAAGCCTTGCTGAGCCCTGGTGTAATTAGATGAAGGACTGCACTTTACAAGGCTTGGGATTAAGAAATATCTTAATTGCTTTTAGAGAATTTTTGTACGACACTACAATCTGGCTTTCGATGGTGGCACACTATCACCATTCGAAGGACCAAGTCACCAAAATTGAAAGTTACGAATTCTATATTTTTGGTTTAAACGCGGTTACAGCATACCAATCCATTCACGTATGGCGCATTAGGTAACGGCCGTTATTACCCCCTCCCTCTGTTCACAATGAACGCAGGTACATAACTTTTCACTGTTTATTTTTTCATGCTCTTCGACCTTCTTCTGCCCATATGCAACACAGACAAAGACATTGGACAGCGTTTCCATGTTTGTTTTTTCCTTATTTTTCTTGTGATTATTTTTGGGATTTTCTAATCTCGTCGATAATCTTCTTCAATATAATTTTGGACTTCTTCTCCATTACTTAGCAGCACAAGGATTTCTGCTCTTGACTGCCGATTCTCACGTAATATGCTTAATCGTCGTCGTAATCACGCGCTAACGCTTTTCCAAAGTATTCCCAACTAAAAAACCTGCGCTCCCCAAAGTAAACATAGGAAAGTTTTTGGATTGCTAATTTTTAAAGATATGGTATAAACCGAGTGGGAACTCCTGAGATTGGAACCACAGACCAACAGTATTTATCCAGCTTCCTAACCACTGGGTCACATCGGCCCAAATCTGGTTTCTAGAATTACGATAAAACAACTTAAAAAACCTGTTCTTCTCCTTTTTATGACAGTATTCCGTAGATATAGATTTATCTCTAATAAGTACAATACACCACAAGGATAACTGTGACAATACTGATGGTATCACTGGTCAACGCATATTTTGCTACCGGAATTTTTTAACTGTTCTTAACTAATTTTGGTGCGCTGCATCCAAACATATCATCAGATTTTCTCTATCAGCTCGTCTTCCCTGCATGTAAATATTGCTTCCAATAAAAACTATATAAACGCACAAATAAGAAAGAAAATAAATTTCGTCCGTAAAAAATATTTACAAATGTTATTACCCAAAATAAATATTTACAGTAGTCGGTAACTACTTTAAAAAGCTCAGTTTGAGCGCCTTTCTTGCGTATGCCTGAAAGGGTTTGTCTCTTTTAATACTCCAGCTGTAATCAGCCATCATGTGTGCCCATCTGCCCTGGTACTTTTCTTCCATTATTCTGATATCCTGGTGGAATCGATCGCCATACTCCTCACTAAAGTCGCCAAGATTTGCAGGAAATCTCTCTATATGACTGTGGAGGTAATGGACCTTAACACTTATATGGCAACCCAAAATTTGAAAGTTATTGAGCACATTTTCCACTATTTCTTCGTAACTTTCAGACTTATAATTACCAAGAAAATTTTGCACAACTTTAACAAAGAGACCATGCATTGGATTCGATTTTAGTCATTGATTCTGTGAAGTGTGGGTATTTTATAAATTGTGTTTTTCTTGGGTCTATCAAATATTCCTTTTTTGTTTTGATGCAGAAAAACAGTTTCTTTTGTCGAGCTGCGTTGTTATTGGTTTTAGAGACGGAGAGTTCTGGAGTAACATAGGTTTCAGTAGAACTCATTGAGGGCGAGCTTTGAATCTACGAAACTGTTCAGAAAATTCTTGTCTATGGGTTGTAGACTGTTAGACAATTTTAACATCTTCAGCTTTGCGAGAATATTAAAGAAATTGTTATCTAATTTGATTTCCTTAACCCTGCTGTTAGATTTTAAAAAGAATACGAATCTTCTATTAAGAGACTAATTGGTTCATACTACACAAATGCAAATTTTTCTTGCAAATTCTTTAATGTAATTTATAAATATAATTATCAACCGTCAATAATTTAACTTGCCATCCATCTAATGTGTTTATGTTTGCTCGAGCGTCCAGCTCTAGCTAAAAAAGTGGACCAAATGGGCTTAATCTAACAGCAGGGTTAAGACAGAACTTTTACATGTGTTCAGAAGTTTCATCAGCAACACCATTTCTATTAATCTGCATAGAGCACTGTTACTGAGGAACGATTATTATCACCGCTATATAGTAGCGTGAAGTCTATAGGACTTCACGAAAAGCTCGATTTTCAGCCGTTCCGTTTTAAACAGCTATTACAGTTGCCGAATCGGGTTTCTGCCCTTCATTTTCCCCTTCCTCTTCGTATCGTCAACACAGTTTCGTGGACCGCGGTAATTACAAGTCGTCCTTTTAATGAACCCCTTTCACGACCTGCCAATTTGCTACCAACCAACAAGTGTAATTTTGGGCGCGATTTACATCGCGTCATGACGAGTGCGAATTTCGTCCAATTTCAGTTCGACAGATCGTTTCGTATTCCCAGCCACAACCGGGCACGTCGGTCTGAAGAGAATACCGAAATAATGAGCGATTGTAATGTATCCTTCGGCGGAAGCGATTACGTATTCAATTTTATGTCGAATGGAAATAATAGGAACCCTGTCGGACGTTCTGTTACCTTCAGAAATGCCGCTAAATAAACGAGAAAATTCGCAACAAAGTAACACATGCAAAACACACGGAATAGTGTTTTTACATCGCACAATTTGTCATTAAACGACTTACGTACAACATTCTTGCGCGGACACGTAACCGCGCGCAATGACATGAATTAAGAGTTATTAGCATAGCCGGCTCGTCGACGTACTATTTCATTACCGGCGATTGCGGGCAGAATGTTCCTTATATGTAGATTCTATCTGAATTAGCCGGCATCAAGGCAACAGATACCGATCGTGGATTGTCTGCGGTGTTCATGGCTAACCACGATCCCGACGACTGCTTCTCACCTCTCTATCTTTCCGTAGTACAATCAGGATAGAGAATATCCGAGCGATGCCACCGTAGAATCGAAATTATTTTGCTCTTTACTGATGTATCCAAAATTGCATCCGTGTGACGTATATGGTGTTGTGAAAGGAACGAAGACAAGAGGAAATTCATGGGTTAGTAACGAATAAATAGCTGAAGACAATATTCCAAGAAACCACCAAAAATATGGACTTAAAGCTTGTTCTCATCAGTCTATGATGTTACGGCCAGTTTGTCACAGTGTTCCGGTATTGTTACTTTTGGCCTCTCGCGCTACTTTTGACGGGTAGATGGCGCTCCGCTTCCGCAGTTTTTGATCACAACAAAACTCGATAAGACTTTCTGCTTCTGGCGTTCGGTTGCACAGAACGCTTCCCGCGAATAGATTATTCCGTTTTCGCTTTAAAGTCTCGTTTGTTGAGGATGTACACGCAAATTCGGCTATGGAAAGTTTAATATTATCGTTATGTGCATTTTGGGAGTTATACTTCCCCAGTTTTTCTGTTCGAACTAATCGCCCAAATTGAGCATTTTCTTTTCCCTCAATCGGAGGTGAGTCCTTCTTTTGTTCATTACGTTGTCGTTATTTTCTCTTTCACGTTGTTATAGGTCTACTAGTATAAACTAGTAGAGGGCTATAGATTATTTGGGAACATCGGAGAATTTTATATCATTATTATCATTTTTACCAAGAGTTTTGAAGCTAGTAACAAGAAGTTAAAAAGTAAAAGAATTAGTAACAAGAACTAAGAGGAATGAACGAGGAGGACATGTTTCTAGTCATAGAAACAACAACAAAGGGAAGCAGAAGAAAGAAAAGAACGGAGAAATAGCTAATGAAGGGGTTTTTATCCTTCCTGATCGTGTGAAAGGGAATAAATGTTTTTGGGCCAAGAAGCTTATTCAATACCAGAACTCCTATATTTCGATCTAGATCGATATATCTGGAAGCATTACGATATACGGTGTTACCTGGATGAAAAAAACCAATGTATTTTTAATAGACTTCAAATTTTGTTAGTGGCTGAATGGTAAAGCACCTACCTCACACAGAGAAAGTCCGAGCGCAGCAGTTTAAAAGTCCTAAAATGGACCTGTCTAATATGTTGCGAAAAGTAAAATGCCAATGAACTGGCCAGAGGTGGTACGGTATACCTTTGTATACAGCTCGGTGGCTTCGCACCTTACACCGGAAAGTTGAAAGGGCAAAAGGAAACAGAAGGAGGAAGAAGAAGGAGATGCTTGGAACTTCGTCTTCAAAAATTTTGGTGAAATGAAAGCTTTTACATAGGAAGCTTATTGCTGAAGGAGTTTTTCTTGCTAAAATTTCTTCAAACATAATTTTTGGCCAGAGTATCTTGGGGCAAAAGAATTCATCTCGACTTCTTGAAATAAATATGAGGTAAATGCGAGATTACCTTAACTTCACTAACATTAAGTTATATGGGTAAAATTTTATTTGTCAAAGTGCTGATTAATTCTTGGACACGTATTTCGGACGGAAAAGTTTAAAGATACTGGCCTTCTGGCTTTGCTAGTAAGAAGGCTAGCATCTTTAGACTCTTTCTTCTTCTTTCTCTTCCATAATTCACTTGCGCCGAAATTAACAACTGGATGAATACTACACCAAAATTCTTGTAAGTATTACCAAATGCTAAAACTCTATTGGAACATTTAGCCAGTTGTTGAACGTTAATACAATAACTCGTTACGATTCCCAATCAATGGTTTGGATTCTTTCCTACTTCAATGTACGCGAAGGCCGAGTCGCGGTTGAGCCACTATTACACGAAGATAATAACACGGCTTCAGCACATATCCCTGTAATTGCCTTACTTGTAATGTAAATTCGCTCCATCGGATCGGATAGGTGGACGCGCAGAGCAAAGAGGCGAGAGAAAGATCTTAACGTTTTCTCGCTATTATATCTCGCCGAACTGAAATCCAGTTAGGTACCGAACCGGGCGACGATAAAATTTCATTACGGTGGAAACGACCGGCTCGAATTAACTAGAAATTACCACCTGAAACATATACGGCGACTGCGAGAAATCAACCCGTCATTGCCCGCAATAATTGTCAACCCCCTAACAAAACACCCTGTCCGGCAGCGTTTGGTCCACAATGGATAACGACTGATCTAACGAATTCTCAGTAGTAAACCAAAATGATTTCATTGGTTCTTCCCCGAAAGTTGCGTTGCAGTTCCTTCACTATTTCATCAATAAAGAGGTTGTGTTAATACCTGGAAATCGCAAAGAACAAGCCTCTTTACTTTAAGAGTTTTATCTATCGATTCTTCCACGTAAAAGGTGGCTTGTATCGTTGTTAGTTTGTATCTTCGTTGGTACCGGGCTGTTCGGCTACATCTACATTTAAATTACTACACCACGACTAGGCGTCGTGACAAATATATTCCGGATACCATCTTAAACGAGGTCAGAGGTTAAGGGCGTGCTTAATGGTAGGTGTAAGGACCGTACGAGAAGGCCCCGTCCCGTCCCGTCCCTTTTTTCCGATCTTCGGCCGATGTTCACGCTTTTTACGTATGGAAATATGGTTTTACCTGCTAAGGAACAATGGTTACAAAATGGATATTCTTGGTGGTATATTCGATATCACGCGCATAGTTTTCCATATAAAGTAGCTATAAGTCGGCGATAATAACCGTTAGGAAATAATTATTGAGGTTTCCACAAAATGTTAAGAATGAAAGAGGAAATAGGGGGAGTGTCAAGATCAACACACTTAGATTAATGAAAATTGATGTTCTCTTCTTCTCGAAAGAGTTAAGAGTAAATTATTCAGAGCGGTACCGGTTTCAGTCTACTGGAGATTTCTAGCAACAAAGTAATATTTTCCAAATTAAAGTAACAACAAAATATTGCTCACTAGAAGATCGTTGGAAAGAAAACAATTAAGAAATATTTGTTTAGTTCCAGACATACCTCAGCTTGCACAGAAAATCCAATCCATGGAAAAGAAAATGAAGAAAATTGTCAAAAATCCCATCCAGCAAGAGCAAGAAATCAAAGTAACACCGAAATCGAATTTAACGCAGACGTTGCCTTTCAATTATTTCGACCTTCGATCTTGGCGGTGCATAAATGCATATTTTCAAACAATTTGTATAAATACATATGCAAAACTTTTCTAAATGATTTCCAAAAATTATCGACGGAATTTCATAATTTACGGCAAAATACATTTGTGCTATGACACGACATTCTCCCCTATTTTAGAAATTTCTCCTATCTTGGGAATCATGGGAATATCCAACTTTACTGATAAACAGTACAGGATACACCCTGCTGCGCTAAATAATTTTTTATGGTAGGTAACGAAAAGTAAGCAACAATATTAATACCTAGTCCCATTAGGACTACATTAGGCGAGATTATTTCTTATTGTGTTGTGATTCTTGCAATTAGTGGAGGAAATTTTAAGCCCTTCTCTTCTTTTCGCCATAAATAGTAAAGATTCACATTTTATAAACCAGTTGTTACTTAGCAACATCAACGGCGTATTCTTAAACTTATAGTAGAGTGATTCTTTCACTACCAAAGTCCTTAAGCAGGCTTCTGATAAAGGTGCCCTCTTAAAGAAGGAGATTACTGACAAAAAGGATTGCAAGATAGGTGAGCCCAATCACATTTTCTGCAACACTTTCTTGTGTAACCGGCCGCGAAATAAATATTTTAACCATATCATGACAAAAATTATTTATCTTTTTTTTTATTTGCAGATTACTAAGTAGACCACCACTTGGCAACTACGACTAACAAAGGAAAGAAGCAATCTCCTCAGGCCATGGTTCAGCAGTTACCCACAAATAGCTAAGCCAAGAACAATTCCAGCGAGGAAAATTTCTCA
Organism: Chrysina gloriosa; assembly: GCA_038088585.1. NCBI lineage: Eukaryota > Metazoa > Arthropoda > Insecta > Coleoptera > Scarabaeidae > Chrysina > Chrysina gloriosa. The sequence continues at coordinate 17,046,299 of CM076093.1, read as the reverse complement.
AAGGATTTATGTAATCTCTTCACTAGTGTGAATATTGCTCTTTATAAGCTTGACCACCCAATGTGTCAAACGTATTTAAAAACTCATTTCCAAGATTTCAATGTTCCTAATTCTTCAACTTTCCCTCGAAAATATGTGAATTTAAATTATGAATCAGCGATAGCTAATATTAGAGAAATTATTGGAGACAAATCCATCTGATTTTCAGTTGATGAAACAACTGATGTAAAAGGGCGGTATATTGCGAATTTTGTTATTGGTAATTTGGACGAAAGTGAACCGGGAAGTGGGTATTTGATTAATGTAAAAGAAATCGATAAAACAAATAATTTAACTGTTGTGCGATTTGGAAATGAGGGCTTAACTTTTGTTTGCCACAAAAAGTTTCAATGGACAATGTACTTGTAATGATAAGTGATACTGCTGCGTATATCATAAAAGCAGCACAAAATCTAAGAACTTTTTCCTCAAATTAATTCATTGTACATGTTTAGCTCATGGCTTTAAAGAGAGTTGCCGAAAGTGTTAGGTTAGAATTCCCTATTGTATATACATAGATTAGTATCAAATATTAAGAAAGTATTCGTAAATGCACCCTTACGTTTGCAAGTTTATAGAGGAGAAATGCCCGGAATTCTATTACCCTCTGAAACTATTTTAACCAGATGGTGTACTCGGTTACGATCAGTTGAATTTATATTAAAAAATTATAAGGGATTAAAAAATGTAATTAGTGAGTTTAATTGCGACAATGCAACATTTGAAAAATGTGTAAATCTTTTTAATAACCCGATATTTAAAAATCAGCCAGCACATATCCAAAGCTATTTTAGTTAGAAACTGGATGAAGTTTAAATACATCAATTTCAATTATAAATTTATTAAAGAATCAGATGGATCAGTTGGCAGTCACAAATAATATATAAAAAAGAAATATTCTTCAGTTTTAGAAGAAAATAGGTTTTAAGCAACTGAATGATATTTTAAATGAAAATTTTACTAACAATGTAAATGTAGGTATAGAACCGAGCATTATTTGCAAATTTAAATATGCTCCAATAACATCCTGTGATGTTGAACGGGCTGTTTCATCTTACAAACACATGTTAAGTAACCGCAGGCATTGTATGGGTATGGATAATATAGAAAACTTTTTGTATTGTATTGTTTTAAGTCAATTAAATAGTGCAATTTGTGTATGTATTTATGTGGGTTTATTGTAAATAAATGTAACGTTATTTTTGTAAGCTAGATTTTTTTATTGCTGGTAATAAATGCAAATTCTGTTGAAATGAACTCTCTGTGCAAATTTATTGGCATAAAAGCATACTTAAGTGCATAGATGCGTATTTAAAAGCATATTTTTCAACTTTGTGGTTTCCCAGCTCTAATTATAACTAAGGTTTGACAAACATGAAATGTGCATGATAATCAGTGCTGATGCTGTCAGTCCTCTGAATTTTAATGTCGCGTGTTGCACGTAAGTGGGGACAAGCATTGTAGTGACAGCATCAGCCCTTAATGATAATGCCTATCATGCACTCGTTTGTCGAACTTTAATTATAACCCTAATCTATAGCCATCATGGAATTCTTAGACATAAAGGCTACTACTTTTTGGGGAAGGAAAGTACCCTTATGTTTTCACTTTCTCTCTGTTTAGGGTCTGCAGTCTGTATCTTCGTGAGTTCGAGCTACTTTCCATCTCCATCTTAGAACAACATCTGGGTTAGTATGGGTACTCTTGCTCCTTAAAAGCTCTATAGTATATCACCGCTTGTGACAATTTAAATAATCCCAGCTTTACATACATCCCTGTTAACATCCATAAACCTCCCGAAAACATCAATCGTCGAGATATTAACCGACAAAATCCGCTATTTCTCGTTCAGTAATTTAGCGCGTCGGAAGCGCTGACCAAATCCGATCCGACATTAAACTTTGTACCGGGTAAACGGCGAACAAACGAGCGTTCATTTGGGAACATTTAATTATTCAAGTTGCGTTATTGCGAAAGCGGTAAACTAGATTACCAGCGAGCATCGCCGGAACCGCGCTCAATTCGCGATCGCAAAATGATAAATACATCACCGCCGCCGAACCGGGCGGGCGGGATAGGACTACACTGTCCTATGTAGAGCTGTATAGTACGTTCGTCTCGTACCGTTCTGCGTTTCCTATATTCATAAATTCGATTATTCGCCGCTCGAGAATCGAACCGATGATGGTTTGATTTCGAATCGGATTTATTCAAAATACCAGGATAGATTAGGAAACATTTTCAACCTAGTTGAAAAGGGGCTGAAAGTTTCAGCTAAAGTTTTATGTATACGGGGAAGGTGATTAGGAACAAAACAAAATCTTACTTCAAGTCAATACTAAGACTTAATGGTTCTCTAAGGATTGAAATGTCGAAGTTGATATTTTGATTTTCAAAGAGAAATGTCAACGTTTTGATGTTTCACCAGCAACAAAATTTAAAATCACTTCAAAGATAGAATAGGAGTCAAGGAAATGAATACCAATGCGTTTACGCTGAGAAGACAAAAGCTTTCCCGTTAATTCGCAGAGTTCATTTCTTCTCTACAACACTCTCATCATTCGGTCAATTTTCATGAACTGCTTGCAGAAAAATAAGGGAGTCCCTGTAGCAAAATATACTGGCGTACTTCAAGTGTTCTCTTCTTTCTAGTGATGTAATTCCGCTGAAATTTATATGCTCTTAAAAGGTATGCTGTGTTGACTCTATATCGTCAATATATCTACTCTGTATTGCAAGAGTAGAACAATAGTCATAACTGGCCTACTAAAAATGAACTGGCTTCTAAAAAGGCGAAAATTTTCATTTGGTTTTTTATATATGATTTGATAAATAATAGAATAGTCATCTGAAAGCAATATTCTGGATTATTACAATGTTCCCATTCGTTGTTAAAAATGTGGCGAATCTGCTACACCAAACCGACGTCCTCCACAGTATACTCTGCAGCTCGAAAATAGAAGAATGGTCAAAAGAATGGACCACCAAAGATAAAAGGAGACAAGAGCCTTTCCGATGGCTAGTGAGGATTACATCCAGTTCCCCATCAGAACCTTTTGGAGTAATTTTCATCGGTTGCTTGCAAAAAAATGATACAACCCTTATAGAGTATTATCCTGCGTTATTGGAGCTGCTCTTTCCTAAGGACATAACTCCACCGAAGCTTATACGTCGGTAATAAATAAAACCAATTGACTCCTTGGCAATCCTACCCAGTACTTGAAAGATAAAGTAACAGTTGGAGATATGGTACATTAAGGATGAACTGGAGAAAAACGGAAAGTTCTCGTTGACAGGCAAAGTTTTTATGAAATGTTTGTTAAATGGTGCAACACTCATTAACAGCATTATTTTGGATTATTACAGAAGAAGAATATGATTACTGAAAGCCTTGGAGAATTTATTTTATTAGCTGGATAAACCGGACAATAAATCAGATAATAAACCAGATATTCACATCGGTGACAGAAAAACCGCCAGAAATAATGGACAACCAAGACTGACCTTGTGCCTAGTAATAGTAGAAATTCTCCTGTGGGTTCGCCAAGTCCGCGCCCTTGTTTTCCATCAAATACCTTTGGAATAAGTTTCGTGAATTGTTTGGGAAAATGTAAAATAATTGTCAAAAAACGTGTCGCTGAATTGTTACAAATTTATCATTGGTCTAGGCCAACAGCGGTAATTTCGAAATGCGTTACGACAGCCTACAGATACACCGAACTACTCGCTCGATTTAGTACTGACTAGAGTGAGGAGATGGGGCGATACTGTTGTAACTTATTTCGTAATAGTACGCTGTTACCGCTGATTGCCTCCCCTAGTTATCATCTCTCTTGAGGTTGTGGTGGCGTCTACTCAAACCTGAAATTATTTCATTAGCTAGATTTCAATAATTTATAATATAACCCCTTTTACATGTCAGAGATAAACAAAGAATTTAATGGCCAACGAGTAACTGGCAAAAGGGTAAAAACCTTTTCGTTGATTTGCAAGGTTTCGGCTTTTGAGATAATATTCGCTGACTTCTTGCAAAAATGTGAAATAATCACCTCAAGTATTACTCTGGATTACTACAACGTTTATTTTCGTTCCTAAGGTCATGACTACACTGGAACTAATGTCCTCAAAAAGATTTCTTCGTTGTTGCTTCATGTTTTCAATAAATCACACCTGCGCTTCTGAGGTAGAAAACCACGCATCGGAAAATGATTACCAAGAAATAATTGATATCAAAGAGCGCAAACATTTCTTCCTTGATTTGAGAAGTGATGGTTACATAGTTTTTTGAGGATAATTTCCATAGAGTTCTTCTACGAATAGGCGGCAGTAATCAGGGAGAATTATGCTAGGTTAATACAAGGTTATCTTTATTTTTTCTAAAATTGTGGCTCCCGTGAAGCTTGCACAAAACTTTGAAAAGATTGTTATTCCTGTACTAGGATAGTTATTATTGGTTTCCTCACAAACTTCGAACCCCCGGAGGCCACAGATGCTGTCATTCGCGAATACAAAAATGCACTTTAAGAAATTTACTTCATTATCTAGATATTTCCAGTAAAATTAGTCAACTCGCAAAGGAAAAACGTTTTCAAATATATTGATCAAAGGATTCGACATCTGACGTTGCTCATTCCATGAAATTTACGAAAAATATGCTGTAACCTTTCGTTCGTCAGTCTAACAATTAGAAGGCGTTTTCATTGGTAGATTTGCTGCTTTGCTAATTTGGTTGCTGCGGTAGCAATCCATTAGTTTTAATAGCTCAAGCATCTTTTGATCGCACTCAACATTATGTAATCTAGTGGATCTTAGAATGATTTGAACTTTGCATAAACGAGAACTATTTTAAATACATTAATAAATTCTTCAAACAAAGAAGTCCTCTCTTCGCGGAAATTCTTATGTCTAATTTAGAAACAAGGTTCCTTACAACTCAGTCATCCAATAAAATTCTGTTCTAGTACAGGTACGTAGACGATATTCTGGTATTTTCGGAAGTAACAATGAAGAACTACAAAGCACCCTAAATCACCTTTACAACTTCCACCCTAAAATTCAATTCACGTTAGAAAAAGAAGGGGAGCATAAACTTCATGGTTATCACTATAAAAAATTAACTAGAAACTAATATTTAATGTTTACAGAAAATCTACTTTCACGGATTCCACTATCTCTAACAACTCCTATCACTCTATCCAGCATAAATTAGCGGAATATACCACAGATCTATGATACACAGAGCGTACTCGATCCCCATGAGTAGTGGATTTTTAGAAACAGGACTAAATACCATTATAAACATTGCAGCAAATAATGATTTCAGCCAACACACCATTAGATCTCTAATTCACAAAAAACGAAAACAACTGGCAATTCAACTAATCTACCCGAAAATAGAAAAAGTGGAGAAGAAATACGCCACCCTAACATACTTTGGACCAATTTTAGATAAATTGTCATACATTCTATCCAAAAACTATCTCCAGGTAACTTTTAAACCACCACCATTACAAACTTTCTAACCTCTTAGTTAATAGCAAAGACAATATACAGCTACACCATAAATCAGGAGTTTATAAGTTAAAATGTGAAGAATGCAATAGTCGTTACGTAGGTCAGACAAGAAGAAGTTCCATTACGCGTTTTAACGAACATATGTAAATCGTCATACCACCTAGAGAAACAAAATTCCAATTTTGCGAATTACTTCCCAGAAACCACACAAAAGTTTCCCGAAGCTAATAACATAAAGATAATACACACCGCACCGAAAAGCCGCAAACTCAATGTATTAGAATCAATAGAAATTTACAAACACAGTCAGGATAATGGGATAACCCTCCTCAATGACCAAATAGACCTAATAACGTCTCCATTGTTTAACTTATTATAAGTATTTTCATAATAGTTAATCTTACTTATACCTAATGACATCTTCAAAGTTTCACTTATTCTAAATGTTTTTGTAGAAAGAATCCAGCGTATAAATAGTTGTTTAAGCTTATTGTTGGTTATGAGATACTTCTAGTTTGACAATGTAACAGTGCTTACGAAACTGCAGTCACGCTTTCTAAATAAAAACAAAGTGATGGTGATAGTGTAACAAAGTAGTGTTTTTCTTTTCATAAGTCAACTATACTCTTTTTGAATTAGGTTTTGATCGGAACTTTTCCTGTTTTGCACACTATAGAAATGGTTATTTGGTCAAAAATTTCTTTCAAATCCTGAAGTGATAAGCTTTGATAACAAACAATCGAGAAAAACTACAGATCCGGTGTAGTGAGTTGAAAGTAAGTCGAGGAATCAGCTTTATTTCGCTTAAGAAATTCTTGCTCACCGTATGTCAGAGTGATTAGTTTTCGATCTAACCTCGTAAAAGCCAATCATAGGCATTGTTTGGCGTACGATATGAAATTCTAGGATTAGAATAATAGTATTGGCGGTACGTCAAAAACACTCGCGCTTGTATCGCGACCGCAAATGTCGGGAGGACCTTTGATACGGGATATAATTAATCGGCGAGCATCCTTCTATCCCATCGTGATATTTCCGTTCCACCCGTCAAAGTCGGTCAATGCACGCTTTGATTAATCCCTCTGTACGTCAGCGGCGGATCGGGGCAGACGATTTTCGATGCGTCCATTACCTCCAGTATGTACCGTTATTAATATATACATACATACATATATTGCCGATGCGTGCGCGCTTCCGTAAAATGCCCGTAACTACCGCAGTTCGGATTTTATCCCCACCGGTCGTCGGGACAATTGTAGCGATCGTCGGCTGTATCCCCGGAGGAATCCGGCGGACATCGTTCGATCGCTTCGGAAGCGGATGTAACGCAGGAAAAAATATTCCAGCGTGTGCGGTTGATGCGATTGTTGACGTTTGTAGCTACTATATTACGACATGATTTACGTGATGATACTCACGCTTATTCGAGTGTACCACAATATTATGTTACCTTATATAACCTTAATAACAAAGAGAAGATTAAAGACTTAATAATGGAAATCCTACTTTGTTAGTCATCCGTTTCAGTAGGATTAAACTTCTGACGAATGTCTTACGTAATCAAAAACTGAAATACAAATTATTCCGTACAATAACTCAGTTTAAGCTTGTTAAATATCGCATACCGTTTTCTCGACTAACATTCATAAACCATCGTAAAAATGAAACAAGCGATAAATCACAGAAAATACACTACGCATGCAAAACGAATGCCAAGGGAACAATGCCACAATACGGCGTAATAATTCATAATTCTCCAGAGGTAAAAAACAAAGAAAAATTAATAATATAGGTCAGACAGGCCCTGGACATTTAGAGATAAAACACGCATGCGGTAACATGCAAGAATTTTCCTAGAAGTTAGCTGTTTCGAACGAAAGCACCACCCAACAATTATGTAAGTAACATTATTGGCGTGTTTGTGCAAAAGTAATAGATTAGCTCTGAGTTATAATCGCCAGAAGAGGTCGAGTTTTTAAGACTAATAATATAGAAGTGTGTTTTTGTTAAGAACTGTGATGTTTTAGAACTGTACAGAAAAGGATTTAGAAATATTCATCTCCAGAGGTGTCTCGATTTATTCTTTATAAAATTAAGAAGTAATGATTTGCCATTTCAACTTTCGAAGCATGGCTTGAAGAAAGTGAGTAAGAACTCACAAATGTTATCTGGCGTTTATACGTACAGCAATGGTGGTAACTGAGGGAACATACGAAGTGCACCATTTTTGTTTCTCCAAACGGCCACATAGTGGCGTTATTGAGATGTGTCATTACTACTTTCGTAAAATTTGACATTTGGCATTGTGGAAACAAAAAACTTAGAAATTGACAGAGCTGCTTGTTTACGGTGATCCCTTTAAAAAAGCAATATTGTGAAGGAACGGAAACACGTGAAGGTTTTTGTCGAATGATTTTTTACGATTTTAGCGAAGGTTTACCTCAGTAACAATGCATAGAACCGCTTCGTTCAGCTTTTGGAAATGAAGTACCATCAGAAAATACTGTTTACAGTTAGTTTGCAAAATTTCATCATCATAGTCGTGCGTCCGTGCATCAACGATGAATTTTGTTAAGGTAGACCAAAATCGGTTGTTATTCCAAGAAAACTTGACGCTGACGCTGTACGCAACATGATTGAGGAAGATCGGTATGTGATTTACAGTGAGATAAACGCATTCTTGGGCGTATCAAGGTCTGCAATACAGTCTATTTTGCATGAGGGTGTAGCTGTGAAAACGATCTGTTCTCGATGTTTTTCCGCATAACTTGACCAAAGCTCAAAACAGGCTTATGTTAATTGATGTAACGAAATGCTTAAAACATTCGACCGAGGAACTACAAAATCAGTCTACAATATTGTAAAAAGTGATGAAACTTAGATATATTCGTATGAACCTGAAACTAAGCAACAATCAATTATTTGGGGTTTCCAAGGAAAACTGAATCCAACAAATCGCTTGTTTCTTCGGTTGTACTGGACATGTCGTAACCACTTCTTTAAAGGATCGAAGAACAGTTAATCTTGAATGGTATGCAACAATTTATTTGCAAGAAGTCGTTGACGAAATCAGGAAAAAACGAAAGCGTCGCATCCTTCTGCATCATAACAATGCCAGCTCTTGCAGAGAACTTCAAGCAATTAATTATTCGGAGGAGATAAACATCGAATTAATGTCTCGTCGGTCGTATTCATATGATTTATCGCCTAACGACTTCTTTCTGTTTCCGAATGTCAAACAAAATATGCGTGAACAGCGGTTCTCAACACCTCAACAAACTGTAAAAGCCTCCAAAAACCATGTTTTTTGACATCAACATCAGAAGGGGAAATATGTTTCGAGAATTGATTTGAACCCCTACAAAGGTGTGTAGATCTTAAAGGTTTATATTTTGAAAAGCAAAAAAATAGTTTGTTCCCAAAAATTTAACTCAAAGGCGTCTTTCGTACAAAGTATCGGAGGCCAAAATACCAAACATTAAATCGACCACATATTAAAAAACGAATGTGAATGTGAAAATGATGGAGGGCACTGATATGGAACCTGATCACTAGCAAGTAAGAACTAACATGTGAATAGGTTTGAGGAAAAAAGAAAATAAATCTCTTATAGAACTAAAGCCAAGTGCCTCAATTAAAAAAGTGGAACCAATGCTAAAGAATAGTTTAGACCAGAGATTATACGAAACTAAATAGAAACAGCCAAAAATCCTTTAAAGCAGTATATGGTAAAAATTGTATTTAACAAATTTTTTTACATAATTGTTATGTTGAAAAGCCAAATATTCCATCTGCTAGCAATTGCTGAGATTGACACATACACCCAAGCAAATTCAATACGAAATGTACGAAACTACCTTTAACTTAACCCATATAAAGTAATTGGGTAGTGAACCTCCTACAGTGTCTTTTACTATTAATAAAACTGTAAATCGAAAGTAAAACAGTGAACATAGAGCAACTCAATGTGCTAGATAGAAAGAGAAAATTATGTTTGGTTTGCATTCAATAAGAACCGAGTTTCCTCTTATCTAGTATAATCTTCTGTCGTTAGGTCAACACATTTCCTTCTGAAGACGATGAGGTAGTAACGCTCCACGAGAACGCATGACCTGCAAACCGAAATTCCCGTATCGTCGCTTTCATACGCAGCTGCCGCATATCACTCCATTCTGGAGCAATACGTGGTGATGTAGTAGGCTTCAAGAATTAGACAACCACATTTTTTGTAGTGATTGGTTGGGCCATCTGATGGACCACAATTCCTGAGGTTTGAATCTAGGGCCATCGGTTTTGCAGTCAAACGTCCTAACCATTCAACAATGTCGACTATCTCTTTTGAAGATTCCGGGGAAAAGACATATGGATTAATTCTAGTCAAAAAGAATTCTCACCTTCGGGAAACGAGCTGCTCGTCCATACTACTGTACGAGGTGCGGTTAAAATGTGGGCGCACTAATCAAACAGCGCGCGCTTCTGAGTCAATCTGCACGCAGGCGAATGAAGTGACATACCCCCTTCCCCGCTATCAAGACGACTGGATGGAAAAACGTTGAGTGTTTCAAAAGAGCAACGTGTAAATGTGAAATTTCTTGTAAAACTTGGTAAATCCGCCACAGAAGCTTATTCTTTGTTTAAACAAATTTATGGTGATAAATGACAAAGAATCTGTCAGGCAGATTTTGTAAAGAAATCTTAACATGAGGAAAGTGTATGCAAAAATTGTGCCAAAAGATCTAACATCCAAACAAAAAGAATTTTGCATGAACATGTGTTCTAACACTTTAAAAACCATTGAAGAGGACCCTAATTTCTTGGAAAGAATCATTACATGTGATAAATCATGGGTTTTTACATATGATCCGGAAACTAATACATTGGAAGAATCCTGGTTCACCAAGACAGAAAAAGCTGAAATGACGAAATGAAAATTCAAGGCAATGATAATTGTGTTTTTCTACATTCCTGGGATTGTGTACACAAATTGGGTACCTGAAGGTCAAATGGTGAATCAGCATTACTACACTGAGGTCCTAAAAGCTCTCCGTGAATGAGTGAGAAGAAAACAACCCGAATTGTCGAAAAACGAAATTATGAAGGGTCGCTTCCTATAGTGCACTATGTGTCGAAAGGTTTTTTGGCAAGCATGCGATCCATGTATTGGAGCATCCACCCTAGTTTCCAAACCTTGTCCCGGTGTGACTTTTTCTATTTCCTAAGGTGAAGTCAACACTAAAGAGGACGAGATCTGAGATCGTTCAAGCTGTAAAAGACAAAGCGACGGAAACCATGAACATATTATCTAAAACTGACTACAAGCATTTCTTTGATCAATGAATTTTCCATTGGAGGGGTGCAGGGATCGGGATAAAAATACTCAATCAAAGATTTTATACCATTAATTCCGTTGCTTTTTAGCTACACCTCGTATATGAATACATATTACATATTACATAATTTTATGTTGTACAGATATAAATATCTAGCTCAACATAGCAGCAAAGGTTGTAGAAGTCCAATTATTCATCGCATTGCAAATCATAAATTTGAAATTCACGAATTTGTGATCTATAAGTTCAAGGTTTATATCTTTTTACATTTTCAGTTAAGCTATTTTAACCTCAATACCGGTCCTGGCATCGACTGACGTCTAGAAAACAACCCGCGCGCTTTGTGAAAACTGGATTTTATTGGAGGGGTAAGAGTTATACGTGTTGTCGGTTCCGTAATGGTAGGTCTGACTGACTTTGATGAATGAGCCTAAGTGTTTAATAGACTAATCGATATAATACTAGCGTGCGGTTTGAGTGGCAGCGCCAGTAATTATTGTCGGTCTTTTGGTCTCGATGAGAGTCGACACGACCGCAGTCAGCTCCTAACACTAATCATTCTTAATAATTACCATCGTAGACGTCTGCGAGGCAACTATCGCGGGTACAACCTTTCAACGAAAATCGTCCCGACAGGCGATTTTTCGTGGGCAATAGAGAAAAATGATGGTTTCGTTTCGTTATTCTTGAAAGTATTTATAAACGAGAACTTTCTTCTTCGTCTGATAGGTTTCGCGATCGATGTCGACGATAAAAACTTCTTTCGGGTTATGGTCCGCTGTTGATATCGACGTTTCCTTTCTTCAGGAATATTGAAAATAATTTTAGTATTCCTGAAGAAGCATGCAACGTGTCGAAACCCGTAGAAAATTTTTACGTTCGTTTGATTGTAAGTCCGCTCTCACATTGGGTCAGAATTTCTGTAAATTTTGATCATGAAAATTTTTATGAAAGTAGGCAATCGATGCCATTCCAAACATATAAATTCTGACTGTTGCTGCTCTTCTGACGTATTGGAATAATTTTTTCGTAAGAGCTTTTTTTTTGTAAAAGCGCTAAAAGTTGGAAATTGTGGGTGCGATTAAAATGGGATCGGTCGGAAGTTTACCTCAGACTTTAGTGATTGAAATATGGTTCCTCTGAAATTCAATATCGAATTTGTAGTTGATTCTAAAATGTATACTACATTTAATACCAAAATATGTAGCAAATGTTGTGGCTTCTAAACCTTTTGGTGAAATGGAAATTATAAACGGAAAAGTCAGAAACGTAACCGATACGGAAGTTCGACGTTACAGTTCGAATCGCCCACTTCGTTGGTAATAAAAATGGTGATCCAGGCCGTGCTAGCCCAATGGAAAATGGCGTAGGTTAAAGTTCAAGAAATTAGTAACAAGGCGCAACTCTCCAATTATAGGACTGGATCATACCCTCTAGCTTCTTTCGTAAGTGATACGAACTACTACTTGAACACTCTATTTAACACCACTTTATTTGTCACTTGAGGTGTAGCTATCAAGTTAAATTGGATTAAGCTTCTTACCTAAGGTTTAAACACTCTTGGTAACCGTTGGAATTCCAGCGACCTTACAGCCACCTTACAGATTTAGCCGAACGTAATTAAACCAGAAATATATGCAAGTGACAAGTAACTGTAATTCGTCCCTTTAAACTACTAAAAGAATTAAACGTTTCGTTCCACAAACATAGTATTAAATAGCAAACGTAAGGAAATCCCTTTTTACCCGAAAGCCAATCTGATTCCTCCCCTTAAAATACTTAGAATTTAATGTTTTAACAGTAAGGAAACCTCTATTTATTCGAACACAAATCTCCAATTTCTTAACTCTAAATAAACTAAATGCTTCTATCGAATTCTTCGCAAAACTGAACGAGTCAAAAATATAAAGTCAAATAAAGACGGGATTCAGTTCCTGTTGTTCAACTTCGTACGGCGTGGTAATCGGTATCGTAATGGAGACTGTCCAAGATGCCGGATTTTCTTGCACTTGATATAAAGATGACGTGAAACGAGCCGCACACAGCAACCTGAAGACCAAATCGGCTTCTAGCTTCTACGATAGTTCTCAGATGTCCTTAAAGTAAATTTTAGCTCTTTACTAGTCGTATATTAGTAGATACTAGTTTATACCAGTCTACACTAGTTCCCTACAATAACGTCAAAGAGAAACATAACGACATTGTAATTACCAAAAAGAAAGACTCACCTCCAAATGAGGGAAAAGCAAATGTTCAACGTGGATGATTAGTTCAAACAGCAAAATTGGGCAAAGTGAAACTTCCAGATGCACACAACAATAGTACTACATTTTCCAGAGTCGAATTTCCGTGTATACCCTCAACAAATGAGACTTAAGAGCGAAAACGGAATAAACTATTCACGGAAAACGACCTGTTCATCTCAAAGGTACGAGCAGAATATCAACACGGCACAGTATCAGACACTTACCAAAGCGGAGCGCCATATACGGCAAAAATTGAAGCGAGAGACGAAAAGTAACAATTACAGGACACTGTAACAATTGGCCGTAACAAACTTTTTCGTAAAAATTCGCGTGAAAAGTTGCGAATTGCGAGTGCGATTTGAATGGGATCGCCCGAAAGTTTAGGTCAGAATTTAGTGATTGATATATTGTTTCTCTGAGATTCAATCGAGTTTACAGTCGATTCTAAAATGTATTCGAATGTACTACATTTGATACTAAAATATGTAGCAACATTTTGGAAGTCCTTCATCAAATCGAAATGAAGGTAATGAAGCTCGCCAAAGGTTGCTTGTTTCGTAAATAGCTCGCGAATCCAAAGCCCTTTTATCTGAAAATCTTCCTATATTAGAATTTTTCATCCTCGCGATGATGTTGATATACATTTCATTTCTGATTGCCGACAAAGTGTGCGCACTGAAGTTATGAATACTGGCAACCGCAGATCATGAAACCAAAGAGTCCTCTATATTTTTGCATTTCCATTAGAAGATAGAGATATCTTATTCATAGAGGTCATGAGCAATAACTAAAGGATCTCATAGACGCGAAGATGAATAAAACAATAAATAAATTATAGAAATCCTAATCTAGCAAACACCAAATGATCTCCATCTATGTATCTCAGATGATATATTGTCTTAGCTCTCTACATGTTTCCGCGACCACTACTTCACAATCTTCATAGATTTTCACAGCCTTCATGTTTGTTTCTCGTTACGGTGCATTACGTAGAACTAATCCTACGATATTCCTCGTATACGTCTTCCTATATAAACGCACAACTAATGAGTAGAACGCGACAAAGCAATTAACAGTCACATTTATAAACGTTAATGCCAAAGCGGTTGTTTTAAATGCAATCAACACGTGTATATTTCATAATTACCATCGATTTTTTTCGGCGAAGTCCGTTTATCAACGACGAGGTTGAATAATTCGTTACGTAAAGCTTACAGTCCGTTGAGCAAGCTATCTATCGGCTAACTGTAAATAACGAACGAGCTAATTAAAAGCGTACTTATTACATACGGCGTGTAGATAATGTTCATAAAAAGCGGATGAAATGGGAATCGAAACAACCTTTTAATAATATTTTATGTCTCTTTCGAGTTGTATATTACGCATTGTGACATTCAATGTAATTTACCGATTAACCTATCGGATTCCATTTACTCTTGGGAGAAAGATATATATGTCTGAATGGTGTACGATCGACTCAAAAAGTAATCGCACAAAGTGTTAAGAGGAATTCAAATTTGAGACCTGTAGTTCATAAGAATCTATTTGCAATTTACAGTCCACATCAATTAAACTATGATTCCAATAATTTAGATAATTTCAATTTCGTCCAAGGAAGCGAGAAAATTATTTAAACTTTCCGGCAAAATATTTTGACTAAGAAGTACCAAAACCTATAAAATAGTAACCTAACACGACAATAAGTAGTGAGCGAATGGTTTATGGGATTGTGGAACATTTACAATCAACAGCTAACAAGTTCAACATGCACAGCAGATCAGTTAGATGTTGATCCAAAATGTTGCACAAACGACCAGGCGTTTTCACTAGGCGAAAATACAGGCTTTCTTCATCCCATAAACCAGTAAACGGATTGCAAGTATGACAATTCGGTAGGAAGACTTCACCTGGAGAATCATCATTTACGAGTAACAAGTTAATAATCACAGCAGGTCCCATTGCAACCCATGAAACGTTATTGGATTTGGCTTAGCTCGCTAATTCTTAAGTTTATTGGCTGCAGAATTCAATAGAACATAACCAAAAACAACGTGCTGGCTATCCATGATTAAGTTCTTTCCCGTCTTCTTAATTTATAACGATAATAGTATTTCGTGCATCAAAATCGACACTCTGATATTCGACGTCTTCATTCCGATATTAACTCACTTCGCTGTACGCATCGATCTAAACATACATAGGAGTACAAGAACGTCCAGAAGATACTGTTACGAGCGAAATAAAATAAATGTTAATTTGTTTCCCTTGTAAATTAATGCGCATTACGTTCAGTAATTGACTTAATAAATTCAATCATTACCGCTAATAAACAAGAAAATAAATCTCGAACGGTACGACGATCAATCATAAGGAGACCAGGATCGTTAATTCAACGAGCTCAGGTAATTGCGTGTCGTTTTAATTAACTCCGCTCTATCTATCCATCTATCCCGGACTTCTGTGCGACGAACACATCGGCTGTATACTTAAAACGGCACATTACTGACACTGCCGTTAAAACGTGGTGATCGGGAATTTTGTTGACTTTTTGAGAATGTCATTCAAAATTAAATATAACTAATTCAAGATGGCACGATATAAAGTGTTCGTTGACTAGATCAATTTGTTCCAAAATTCAGCTAAGCTCTTGCTGTAAATAGTTATTTACAGCAAGAACTCATCTTTGTAGTCAGAAAGTCGATTAATTTTTACTGGAGATGTTCAAGTTGGCGTCAAAACCATGAATCTCAAGAAATTTAGTTCTCCTAAAACCACACCACAGTCATGTAGGTATCTCATCGATTTATTATGCTTGCTTAGATTGCAAGAATTGTGGTATAGTATTACCTGAACTTCCCTTGTTTCTAACAAATTTTCCAATTTTAATCGACAAGTCTCTATGAAGCAACCACCCTATAACTATCCACCACTTCAAAACTCTTCGATATTGGTCGGCAGCCTTCAAAACGAGTGACCAGCTTCCTCCTTCTCTGGCAAAATGTAATCCAAACAGTCAATGGATCGCCTCTCATTCTCTAAGGAATCACCAAAGTTCAGGACACCTTCTCCACCTTAAAATCCACATAATCAGTCCACAGTCTCTAAAATCAAGCAGCTTCGTAAAACAAACGACCATCTTCCCAGCTCTTGGAACCCTTTAAGCTGTTTAATCGAGAGAAACGATTCCAAATTGATCAACCACTTCCCTTTTTTGCCAAAATTTCTAAATATAAGTGATACAGTTTAAAGATAATAGCTGCCCCAAAATTCGGCGTCCCCTTTACTTCTAGGAAACTCCAAATTCGGATGATGTTTCAAACGCCAACAACCCTCATTAATCAATTGTTGCTTTCAGCTCCAAAAAGTTCTATCCATAATCGATACCCTCTGAAAGCAACCACAATTCCCTCAGAACGGGAGATCACCTACCCAGTTTCTAGAATTCGGCAAACTTAATCATCGCCATAATATGCAGCCACTTCAAACTTATCAGCTACCTTGCTCCACTCCAAAATTTTCCACATTTCTGCAGCTTGAAAAACTCCCACATTCTATCAGCTTGCTAGAGGTATCCAAAACCAAAGATGCTCCACCCCAATACAGTGGGTCATCTCTGGTTTCTCCCTGATATTCCCGAGTTTACTTAACACTCCCGAAAAGGCTCTCCACCGTCCCCCAACTTCTTCAAAATCAATCAATGATTCATGAATTCCTTTCTTCCCTTTGTACGGGCATATTTCGTAAATTTCACAGATAAAACTCGATACGTATTTTCGAACCCCTTTCTTGCGAAATGAACCCGATAATTAGAAGAAACAAAATGCAATCGATATTACTTCATGTTAGAGGAATCTGTACGAATCAAGAGTAGCCACGAATTCGGGTTAGTGGAAAGAGTAGTGGAAAGCCCGAAGGTGGCGAAAGCCATTACCACTACCAAAGAATATTCGTGGATTGAAGCATATACCCATCATATACCACTCGAATATTTCATCTTAAAAACACATTTCTGATTCTCCAGTCACAACTTTAAACGAAAATATCGCGATGAGATGATGTAATTTATATCGAAATTTTTTTTAAGCTTCCCCTTCCAAATAAGAAGCGAATTTTTAAATTTACTTCCAGTTTGTCTATTTTAAATTTTTTACCTACGTCATTGTTTTGTCATAGGAGTAAAGACCTATGAATTTGACTATCTTTCTCAAGTGCTGCCGGTGAAAAAAGAAACAAGATGTACGCTTGTCTCACAGACAAAGATCTATGGACAACAAATGGATGACGTAGATGAAAGCTCTAAATGGGCAAAGTGTATGTACGCCTACCTTCTCCCTCTATTCCAAGGATTCTAAGATACCTGTTTTCTAGTATGACAATTATTCTGAAAATGTTTAGTACCATACATCATAAAAATTAGTAAAATTGGTCTGTTGACGTCAATGACGTGGTGGTTTGTGCCCGGATAACTTAACTTTTATTAAAGGTCATACAAACCGACCAATGCCATACAATTGTCAAGCGGATTCCATCCAAATAAATCTATCAGAACTGATCAAACGTTAGTGAAGATTATTTCTCTTTAAATGGTCCTAGTTTTACGTACGTACCTATATTGCTTGATAAGTATTTAATTCTCACAACGAATTCGCAGATTTTTCATTTTTAAGTTGAATATCGTTTCCTGTGTCGTTCATGTTCCTTGCCACACTAGTTGAATGTATCTTATAGTAGTGGTGATATGTAAATTGCGTGTAGTGTCTGATCAATGTGTAATTTTTCACAATCTCCACTCTCGATTTTGCTCGCCATTGTATGTTACTCTACGGTGTTGTAAATGCCTTTCAATTTTTTAAGTAATTTAAAATAATTGTTTTTGTGGGTTTTCATGGGACCAATACTCGGTTTGTTACTCCTGTTTTAATTAGCTGGTTCCCTTATCGACAGTTATGCGAAGTACCAGGTGTACAAGTATGAACTATTCATCGAACCATTTTTTCACATCTTCGTACAAACCAAAGCGCTGCTCAACAAGTGCGTGACCCATCAATGCAAACATGTGATAATCGGAAGGGGCCAAGGCTGGTGAGTAAGCCGCATAGGGTAGAACTTCCTAGGTGAGTGCTTCCAACGTGTTGCGAACTGCTTTTGCCGTATGTGATGGAGCATTGTCGTGAACAAAAATGATTTTCGGTTGCCTCTTTCGATATTCTGGCCTCTTCTCAAATGGCGAACAGTTCAAATCGGTAAATTGTCATTGGTAACGTTTCATGTTAACTGTTTGTTAAGTTTGAACAGATCATAATACACCAAGACCCTCTGGCCCCACCAAATACATCGCCTTTCTGCCAAAGCGATTCGGTCTTGTGGTCGATGTTGTCGGTGCGCCTTGGTCTACCCATGATTTATTTGCAAGATATCGTGTGTGCTTTTGCGGCTTTCCATTTGCCTGTCGTTCAATTCATGTGGTACTCATCTGTCGGTCTTCTGAATCTTTCTCATCTCTCGCAGCCGACTGGTAACAGCTTGTTGACTAACGCCCGGTTGCTCGGCGAGATGTTTTTGCGTTTACGAATCATTTTTGTCCAACCATGCTTGCCAATCCAGATCTTCGTATTTTATTGGCCGTCTTTCACGTTCCTTGTCTGCAACATCGATTCGAAACGCCGAAACCATCGTTCACGCATATCTTGCGATGAAGCATGTTCACCATAAACTTCTTGAAGTAATTGGTATTATTCAGCAGCAGTGTTCTTCAAATGGAAAGAAAAATTAAATGCTGTTCGCGAATGCTCTTTATTTGGTATAAATTTCGACATATTGAACACAACATCAAACTATGCACACACTTTTCCAATTTATCACTCCTGCGCGTCTGACACTTGTTCATGACACAACCAATGGCGCAGTGTCAAATCTTTATAGCACAACCTGCATTGGTACGCATCTGTTGTCTGAAATCCGTACTTCATACTTGTACGCCTGGTATAACGCAAGTAATTCAAATACATTTTGAAGTCAATATATCATAAAATGAACTCCTTCCCCCTCACCCTCCCTAGGAACTGAATGTGGTAACTTCAATTTTACGACAATCGCAACGTTTCTTCTTGGTAATCTTTACTGCATGCGTGCCAAAATTTTCTCAAATTGTACCCAAAGTGAACAAGAAAAACGCACACGTCTGTATATCAAAAGATGATGACATCGGCACTTCACGCGTCCCTTGCATTACAAATAATTTTCGAAATACACCAACATATACATATTTCAAATCGTGAAGTGTTACTGGAAGGCGGGCGCAGTAAAAATTTACGAGGCGTTTCATTTTAAGATCTTCATGAAGTCAAATATCAGTCATTCCGTATTCAAAATTTAGAGCGAAGGCGGCGAGTCCCACAAATACATATCTCATAAACGTCACCGACAGCGGCGGTCCCGGCTTATTTCCTTACTCGGGCTCCATAAACATCGAGAAGCTGCCTTTTCTATGTAGCCAATATAATATCATATTTTATTTTGATGTGACGGCACTTTGATTTAGGGGACTATAAAATCCGCCCTAGTTTTATACGTTACGTCGTCTCTCTCGGCCGTTTCGAACTACGTTCGCCTTCCTCCATTTACGTCGAACCGTGTAATATCCGCACAATATCGAATAACAATGGAAAGACAAGACTGCTATAAGAATCAATTACTATTATTATTCCCTCTCGGAAAGGAAATATGGCTTCATATCTCCGGATACGATACAATAAATTAGAATATATTTTTATTGCCGTTGCTTCTGGTTATTTTTCGTAATCTTTACGAAAATCGATATATCGTTCCCGAATGGAACATGCCAAAACTATTAATACATCGAATGGATGCTCATCTGCGTTGTCAATAATAACTGATACTAAACATAATAGTTCCTGTTTGTGGTCCCATTACTTCAGAATGTTTTACGAAATATTAAGCACACTTTGGAAATAAATAAAAGAAAACGATTGGTATAATAACCTTTGTATATCTGAATATAAAAGAATACGAAATATGTTTATGTATTTGTGATAAATGTGATATGATTGTTTGCGCCCATATTCTGTTGTGAAGCAAGCTAAAACTGCGAGAACTTTTTTGTGATAGTACTAAACAAAAGCGTAGGGGAGGAAATACCTTCACAGCATGGAAGAGGTCATATTCTCAGATTACCAGGAATACGCATTGAAAATTGGAATAAACCAATTAGATGATAAAACAACGAACAGATATATTTGGAGACAAAAAGAAGATAAATGGAGAACGAAATAGACACATTTTTTAAGAACATGCCAAACGAAAGACGAATAAAATATTTAAAATTACGGAGGAATAATAATCCAAATACAACAAAGAAAAATCCTCCAGTGAATGAAAAAGAATACTAATTGTAAGATGATAATTACAAGAAGACCAAAACAAATAGGGTCAAATAATAAGTGAACTGGGCAAATATGCGGTATGATGAGTCATTTGTCCTTTTCACTATGTAATATTATATTAGAGAAGACAAAGTACAGATGACTCATCATACCGCATATTTGCCCGGTCTAATAATAAATGTAAGTGGTTCAAAGATGATACCTTTAAATTGGAAGACTAGAATTTAGAACACTTGAAAACAAATCGACAGTTTGTAAAACAAGAACTCAAAAATCTTGGGAAAATATCTTTTTCTACTAAGAGATACCTAAACCTTTTAACTTGGGAATTCTCGTATCCAAACAGTCTCAACAAAAAAACCATAACTCGGAAACAATCACAGAAATATTTCAGAATCTGAAGAAACAGCCGTACCAGAATTGGTTTCAAACAATGAAGATGAACTGAGGTATATACGGAATGGTTGAATGGGAATAAGGCAATGGAGTAATATCTGGATTTTTAGTAACAAGAAAAGGAATTTTGATGAATCAATAAAGGAACTCAAGAAACCGTAGGGTTTCTTCTTCATAGACAAGTTTCCTCCTGAAATAATTTTACACAGTTCACACTACTGATCATGAAAAGTTAATTTAGGTGTCCGCTTCCTACCAGCTCCTCCTGTCTCAGTGGTGAAGATACTTGATGTATATGCTACGTGCCTTGGATTTAGTCGCCGTTATTGTAGTGTCGACGTCATACGAATCATTCTTCACTTCCAACCTAATTCTATCGGTTTACAATTATAAATTTGAAGTTGCCCTAAACGGTACAGTGTGCAACGTTACCGAAGACAAGATTCCTCAACACGCAGAACATTGTTCATGTAACATGTAACACAAGTGTGCAGGATTTCACATATCGATTTGAAGCCTCAGTTATTAGGATTCGATTGCCCAGTTTTGAAAAAGTAAAGTTTGATGACCTCATGTAACGAACGTACACACCAACGCTTCACCTTGCTGCTTAGCAAAAGACGTTCACCAACTTCCTTACGGTTACTTCCTGTCAAGTTATGAAAAACTGCTTGTTCACGCCACTTGTGAGATGGAAATGTGTCTTCAGCTGGCATCCATATCAGTGATCAGCAATGAGTAGTGAAAAAGTGAGTAGAGTTGAATCATGACTTATAATTTCTTGTACTTATACGCACTCATACTTATTGCAATGTTGTCCAACATTGTATTTATTTTTTCCTCAATCTCAATATTGCTATCCATTTTTCACTACCTGCTCATAAAAATAATAAATAATAAAAAAATTTTAATTTTCCCGAAATGTCTCTGTATAAACTTACAATTTTATGCTTTTGTATATTTTTATACACTTTATACTGGTTGCAAACTGTTTAATGACTAAACTTTTAAATATACATGGATGAGTTGAGTGAGCTGAATCAATGCAAGTATTGTAAGTATTTTCCTGACATTAGAAATCAAACTGAGGTGATTTATGAGTGTGAGTATAGTAAGTCTATGATGTCGCCGTCTCATTCATATTTATTGCAACCTGTACTTATGAATCAACGGTATCGTGAGTATAAGTAAATCAGAGTAGTTGAGTTTAAATGATGCCTACTCACTTATATTTAAAATTTCATGAGTCAGTATGAATAGCGAAAACGATGCATTGCCGATCACTGATCCATATCTTGTCCAGCATTTCATTATCTTCGTTTATATTTGTTTCCAATTTTTGCTTTACCGCTAATAGGTCAATCAAAGGGAAACTACAATTTAATCCCAAAGAATGTACGCCAGAAAGTTTCAAGATCGTTTTCGTAAAATACACTTTACAAGTGAGGAAAAACAGAATAATAATTGAAAAGAGAAGTATAGTCTGGCAAATATCTCGTGACAATAGAGTTACTCTACGCATTGTGTAGATGAGTGGGTGGTATATAATGGTCACTATACAGAATAGTACAAAAGTAAGTGTTTTAAAATTCTTGTGGATTGTATGAGTACTGCACTAGTTTTAATTGTAATCGAATAATTGAATAGAAAAGGAAACATTCGTTGCTTGCACAAAATTTAATAATAATTATGCAATTTCGGTTGCTGGTTACGGCCGCCTCTCTTATCAATGCACGAATATCACGAGATTCTTACTTCTGCGTAAGAGCTTAACGCCGCCCCTTTTACCAATGAGCAATTTTAACGAGATATTTTCCAGACTGTATTTATTACCTCGCAAAAGATATATAGTTTTCTTTCATCATTTATTGACATAATTCTAATCGCTACTGGCGATGCTTCTTCTTTCTCATTGAATTCTTGTACGACCCACAATCCAGCATGAAGAAATCGGTAAATACTTTCTTTCTATCTATAGCTACTTGTTTATGAAGTGAACAGTTGGAGGGTCTCTAAGACTGACACGGCGTACAGCTTTCTTGTCCTGAAATATATGAGCACTTGTTCTTCGTCCTGTTGGGTACTTTCATAGAACTAGTCTAGTTTTTTCAAAGTTTCTAACCCAACTTTTCATCGCGCGCTTTGCAGAAACACGAAAATAAAGCCCTAACCCTAAAGCCATTGAATGATGAACAGATGGCAAGAATCTTAAATCCAAAAATATATCACTTGCCTCGTCTTACCACTTAAAAGGTTTGGGGCTGACCCTCTTTGGTTCACCGTGTATTAGTTGCAATTTATGTCATTTAAAAATAAAAGTCGACCTGTAAACCGTATAACTTCACACCCTGAATAAAAGGTGACTTGATTCGATATAGTGGATAAAACAAGAAACGCAATAACCCACAATACATAGTATTGGATATTGTAGAACACCTAATAAGCTACTTAGGATCAGTATAAGAATCAAACTTTACAAAAGAAAAAAAAAAAGAAGACACAAAAGAATGTTTAGAAACAATATTTTAATAACTGTTGGTTGTTGCTGGTTTTTTATCCACTTGCTACTGTTCCTAGTTTCCTATTTCTGTCTATTCTAAAGCTGACAAGCTGGAGAAGTGGCAAAATCTTGACACAAAAGAGATTCAGAGGATATCGAGATATCGACAAGAATTCTAAGGAAATTATAGTCAAGAAATTGTCGGTGTAGCTTTCAATGGTAGAAATGATGTGGTTACTGAAACGAGGAAGGCTTATTCTACATCGAAATGATAGTTAAAATAAATCTAGGAAAAAGGAGGAATGCATGCGGTCTACAATATATCTAATGAAGAGCAAGACCAAAGATACTCCTCACAAGAGTTTTCCATATATATTGTTAATATTCTTCCAAATTATTTATTGTCTCTATGATTAAATTATTTTGCCAAGAATCTACCACAACTCCACAATTTTGAGGTAATACGTCACTAAGCAATGCATTTTTTAATTTTAGTAATAAGTTGATGAGAAATTTTTTCGGCTTTAGTCGCGCGTTACCATTTCATTACGTTTCAAAGAAACTGGCAGCTAAACCTCAATATCAAGCAATGACACAAGACTTTGCACAATTAACTGTGAAAACTAATGAGAGTTAATGAGAAATCGTTCGATAAGAAAATAGTAAATTAGGTTTACACTCTGACTCCTATAGTTTTAGGATCGAAATGGTTGCATATTACATAGCTCTCACTGACCCTCCATATAAGATTCAATTATAAGGTACGTAAAGCCAACAATTCAGAATATGCCTAGATAACTTTACTTCACAGCGCTTTACCGCAATAGATTCGCTTTAATAAACTAAAATTTACCATTTTATTCACTTAAACACGAACCAAGGAATATCGGACAATTATAGAACGTGCTTATACGCCTCCAAAGGAAGAGTAATACCGCACAGACACTATCATTTACTAAACCCGCATCCATTATAATGTATTGCTCGGGTAATCATGTACATTTCGGTCAATAATCATCGTAGTACGTTGTACCAAGCGAGAGGGTTTATTTCCATTTGAATTATCGACAGCGCCTTATGGCTTTCAATAATATTAGTCGTGCTTTACGGCATGGTAAATTGGTACTTGGACATGATATATCGTCGCTTGTAACTTTCGAGTTGAAATATAAGCCTATAAATACCGGTAAATACACGGTAATGGTGAAATAATACAGTTTCACGGGGAGTAATTTTGAAACGGCTACAACAATAATATAATATTGTATTCGTACGTGTACTACTCGCCATAATGCGATCTATATTCCGAGTTCCGAGTTCCGAGTTCGCCGTTTATAAATAATAAATTATTACGGATAACGGCCATTAAGTAAAATGAAATGCTGTAAATTTCGTGTGTTTATATAAAACGTACATATACACACAGTAACAATAATAAAATGGACGTATTATTTGGATAAATACATTTCAGATATTGCGTTTCGAGTTGATTTATGACGGAAGGAATGAGTGGAAATTATTAGGTCAGGTCTGTATATTGTCGATTATATATGATCACAAAGTGATTGAAAAACACATTCACGTTTTGATGTATTATACAGGATTGCATCCACCTATGTAAACATATGCAGTTAGTAATTATTATGGCTAAGTATAACTTACGTAATGGGTCAAATTTGTGTGGACTTTCACAAATGTTTTTAAATAATCATTTATTTTAACAAAATATATTTTAAACATTATAAGTCTTCAAACATGCAATGCACGTGCCCAAATGATATATGCAGTCGAGGTTGCACTGCAGCCTACACCGTCGTAATAAAAATTCTAAACAATTTGTAGTAATTTTATTTATAACAACTAAATACGATTTAACCTGTAAATATGAATAAAACTGAAACAAAATAAACAAACAAACTGAAAACTTTAAATATCTGGGACCAATCCTGAATGAACAAGGAGAACTAGAACCGGAATAAGTGCTTCTTTGCCCTAAATAAGTCGTTCATCAGAAAACGGCGGGTGTCATTTGAAACTAAAATAAAGGTATATACACCAATTTTAATATATGATTCTGAAACTTGGACGCTGAACCTTCGGTTATTAAGTAAAATACAGGCCGATGAAATGCGGTACCTACGAGCAGTGAAGGAAGTAACAAGAAAAGATTGCATAAATAATGTGGCGGGCCGTGAGTGTTTAAACGTGAAACCGCTGTTAGAGAAGGTGAAACAAAGTCAATTAAAATGGTTTGGTCACATGTCGCGTATAAACGATGACAGAATTGGTGGAACAAGTGTGCCAGACAAGAGTGAACAAACAGAAAAAGAAAGGAAGACCAGCCAGAACAGCGAAGTTACTGAAAAGTTGAGGCGTAACGTGGAAAGCAGCCGAGACTATGACAAATGATAGAAAGGCATGGAAATACCTCTACACCGAAAGGTAGAAGAGGACGGACCATGTATGTATGTATATGATTAAATAATTCGAATAAGTAGTTAAAGTGATACCAACCCATGGGTTATGCAACCATTTCATCATTCACTTCTTGAGCGTTGATCACCAATCGACCAGGCACTTGAGCATTATACTTTATGCACCATTCCCCAAGTAACACTTTCACTTCCGTTCGACTTCCGCCGTGTTCTCACAAAGCCCACTATTTTGCTCGAGGGAACGTTGCGTAGATATTGTCGTGGGCTACAATAGATCCTTACGCCTAAGTTTTTTCAGTTTCTTACAGGCACAGATAATATGCATGGTAGTTTCCTCTTGTAATTCACATCTTCTACACCACAGTTCGCTTGCTATTTCCATCTTGCATAATTGCTTTTTCAAGAGCTAATACCCAGTTCTTAGACTGGTAATGATTCTTATGTCCTTTTTGCTTCTTTTGATTCAATTAACTGAGAATATTGTATCTAGCGCACCTAACGATATCTTGCGGAATTGATCTTCAGTCAATTACCACTTCTCTGAATATTCTCTTCCTAGCCAAAACGGGATATGAAAACTGGCAAAATTCTTCGATAACCCGCATACGAGTTCTGGTTCGGTAAAGTTTACTTTAGAGGCTTCCTTGGCTAGTTTGTTGGAACTTAGGTTGTCTTTAATGTCTTCATGTGCTGGCACCCAGATTAACAGCACAATGTTGTCCTGTGCTAGTTAGTTTCAAAGAAATTAATTCGCAAGGTATCTTGAATTCGCTGTATAAAGGCAACTAGGAAAGCATTGCCAAACAGCTATACTTTTTTCACCCTTTCAAGATAATTTCCATTGCATTGTGTGCATGTTCAGTTGAACACGTGCATCATATCGTGCCTGGAAAACATCTTCATCTGTAGTAAATCAGACAAGTCTTCATTTCTAGAAACAAAACAAAGTCGCACGTGACAATGGTTTGAAGGATCGTCGTGAAAGAACCAACCGTTGGATCGCCATCTTGAACGGATGGTTATGAGCAACTTTGGAACTTGCGGAAAGCATTGTTCCGTGTACCACTTCTGGAAAAACTTTTTAGCAGGACGTGCCAACATGCGCTTCACGGTGACGAGAATAACCACAATTCTCTTCATGACAGACCCTAATTTTCGGACTGTGACAGGTACACGTTCATCTTCACTCATTCCTTATTCTTAGTGCTCCCTTTAACACAGCAAGATATGATTCACACCTCTTCATACACATCTCTAGGAACATTTAAGCCGTAGTATCTGAACGTAATTTTCATAATCAAAATAACTTCATCTTAAAATCGGACAGTTCTTAGACAACGGTCTAAAAATTATCGTAACATGACTGGTGCAAAACTTTTATTTATCCAGGATCCCTTATTCAGAGCAACGCCATACATTAAAGTTTTCAAGCAACAAACCGTATCGGGGTAACTTTTTACTATTACCACTCTAAAACTAAACATATCCATAAACAACAGCAGCATTTAACATGTCTTCGAGAAACAGCCGGCTTCAAGACGGGCATTTACGTCGGTACGAATTACATCTACCGGATCTACTAAATCGTCGCCGACGCTCCGCCATTCGATCCCGAAGCATAGAAATCGCGTCCAGATACACGGCCGTAAAGCATTTTAGTGCCTCGCAGATTTATGACTGCTTTTATCAGGTCCGGGTCCTCCCTTAACGATGTCCGTCAACGGTATTGTGAAAGGGCGCCGCGGTCGTGTGATGTACGATCCACGGCAGCGACCGCACCACCGCTCGGTCAGAGGGTAACGAGATATATGAGCAACGTGACGGCAGATCTGTACAATTTATGCCGCTCTTTTCGAAGCAACCGATGGAAAATATGAGTGGTCGTTTCGAGTCGAAAAATTCGACGGCGACTTACATGTTTTTCGGCGAAAATTGGACTGCAGGGATTGTTTGCTTACGAACTATCAGACTGGATATGCCGTTCCCATTATTAAGTACCTACAGCTTTACGAGTTCCTGTAGTAATCCTGCTTACCATTTCCTATCTTATTGATAGAACCAGATGGAACAGAATGGAATATCCTTGCAGATCCTTGAGAACCGAGGAAAGTAATTTAATATATAAATGTAAATAGCGTTGATATATTCAAATCATTTTTTATAGACCTGCCTAAAA
Organism: Chrysina gloriosa; assembly: GCA_038088585.1. Lineage (NCBI taxonomy): Eukaryota > Metazoa > Arthropoda > Insecta > Coleoptera > Scarabaeidae > Chrysina > Chrysina gloriosa. The sequence continues at coordinate 17,018,260 of CM076093.1, read as the reverse complement.
AATAAAGTTAGTTTAGTTCACTAAAATTCTGGTGGAGGCGCCGCACTTGTCTTGATTTGATTTCTGTTGTACGTTGTCCTGCGATACAGGTTCTCACTTCGAATTATAAAGCGTAAAACAAAACCTATCTAGACCTTGTCTCTCATTACAGTCTCTTCAACCGCTTATTCTTTATCTATGCTTGTCATTCCACATTATTCGTTCAACAACTTGTAATTCTACAAGATGCCTTGTTGGGAATGTCGCTATTAATCATCGTCACAACAAGACATCAACTAACCTCAGGCTATTTGGCCCAAAGTCTTCTTATTATTCAATTTATTAATTTGATTTTAGACGAAGTGATAAAGGAAACAAAGAAAAATAGACAACTTATCGCGCCGGTTTATGGGAAATGGAAATGAGAAAATTAGAATGAGCTATGCTACGCATGTGATATGACTAGAATTACTGATTTGAAACAAGCGGAATGAATACTACGTGCGTATTGTACTGAGAATTTGATAATTATATTAACAAGATCACACCGGCTTAGCTCCTAATTAACGATATCATAAAAAGCATGAGTTATAACAAACTAGGTGACCCGGCAAATTTCGTTTTGCCCAAAATTTTCTTCGACTTTTCTTTTTTCCTAAACCTTCGCGTATCAATTACGGACAAACCCGCAAAAGAAAATATCCAATTTGGTCCAGTCGTTTTCAAGTTTAGGCATCCGAACAAACCACGATCAATTTTTATATATACAGATTGTATTTACGAGATTTTAGAAATTGAACATAAATTGAAAATAATTACCTATTGTGTCAGTATGTAATTTCTCATATTCGATGAATTTATTGCTATGGATGCTCTCTTAAATTCTTTCTTCGGTGCAACTCTATCTTCTATGGATTCCCTCTCTTAAATTCTTTCTTCGATGTGGTGAAGCTCTGTTTATTTAATGGGTACTTCTTTTAAAATCCTTTGGGTTTAAATATAGTTGAAACTTCTATTTCAATCCACCTTCAATATACCCGCAGGGTAATTAAATGCTTAAAAGGTGGCTTACGTAGTATCGGAAAAGTATAAATAGAACCCAAAACTAAACCGAATGTCATTTGAACATGAACATCCGAAACCCCAACATATACTGTGAATTTTGATATATTGAATTCTAATTAATGATAAATTATTGAATGGCAAGTAATCGTGTGAATATTAATATACTACAGTATCATTGAATCAACATTGCGAACGTCCACACGTCAAACGTTGAAGCGAGAGATCACATAATATAAAAACAAAAAACTGTAACAATCAACCGTAACAAATGGTTTTCTTAGCTACTGTTTATTTATCTTACAATTAGGGAATTTCAATAAAATATCGTTTAAATTTTGCAAAATCTTTCGGCAAGAGGTTCTAAACTCATTAAAAGCGAATTCAAATTATGGCAAACCAAACAAACTAAATTTGTACCGTTTAGTTGTGGTGCAAGTGTAGGAATAGAATTGTCCTCCTAATACCGCCTTCAGTTGAATGATGTTTTGCCTTTAATATAGTTGTTGTAAATCAGCAAATCTAAACGCTGTTCATTAGCCTTATTATATTTTGACATCTGGCTTTTCAGGTAGGTACGTTCAAGGATACAGATTTATCTCCTCGTTTCGCATTTTTCAGGCTACGCAGGGACCTCGCAATAAATCAAATTCTTACTTTTCGCTTCTTATCCGGCAACAACCAACGGCCAAGATGAATGGTACGGACGGATCTGACCGTTAAAGCCGCCGGACGTTTACTTAGGTCCGAATTTTTGCATGCAATAGATAATGGGATTTGTAGCGAGCCGACATCGTCGTCGACGGCCATTCGTCGCTGGGCCACTTATCCGGCTTCGATCAATCATAATCGCTCAAACGTACAACCTGCCCGCGGAAGACTTCCGGTCGATGTTTACATTGGGAATAACACGTCTCCGCGCATAAATTCCTCGCCGGCAAAACGTCCGGCTAGGATGACTGATTGGGAGTTCGGATTCTGATCTCCAATTTCGGGATGATGTATGTACGTAATCTGTCATCGAGGTGCAAACTAAAAATACCATTTTAAAGTTTTTACTTGCTTTTTAATTGAAGGGTAGATCCTATAAAAATCATCCAGATGAAGTACAATGTCTTTTAAGTTTACCTTATAAATATCATATTTTACCACCTAATCAATAAAAGTTGCTGCAGAAAATTCCCCCTTAATGCCTTATTTCATCTCATTCAGACGAATGACTATTCTAATTCCCCTTAACTTTTCCAAAACCATCAACACCACCACTCACCATCAATCACCACCAATCACTAGCAGTTACCACCATTATTTTCTTTTTGTCTTACGTCATCCCGATATGAGCAGATAATCCTCTTTTAAAACTATTTTCGGAGTGAAACCGTATATAGATGTGAGCACGGATGTGTATTACGTAAGACCAGATGAATCCAAGCAAACCGAATATTTCAGGTCTGTGAAGTTGACACCGCAAAATACATAAAACGCTAGAAAATTACATATTTGCTTGATCATTTTTTGACCATGTTTGACAACAAAATAGTTTTGTTCGTTCACCCTTCACCAATGATCGATGGTAAAATATCCATCGCGTGTAGCAACCCATTTGACCACGTTTGACTACTGCTTAGAATTTTGATAAAGTTCAATAAACCTTATGTATTCCTAAAAATTGTTTGGCAAAATGGATATTTTCAGATTGGTAGTCAAAACTCTTTAGATAATCATTTGACCATGTTTGACCACCCCATGAATTTTTAGTTAAGAGTAACAGGAATTATTTATTTATTGAAGAAGGTTGTTTTAATGTAGATATTCAAAGATTTAAGGTCGAAACCATATAGAAAACAGTTTGACCACGTTTGACCATCGCTTGAAATTTGTGAATTAGCGAATTATCGAAATTATTTATATATCAAAATTATTTACCAAAGTTATTTTTTTATAACTTGTAAAAATCAAAAAAGAGACTTTGTGAGTTTCAAACATTTTTTAATAAAATTGTCACTACAAATTTGTTTCGCCACACAGTGGCTTCATCAGGTGGATGAAAACTGAAAACTGAAGTTATTTTTTCAGGATTTAAGTCGACACTGAACGGAACAACGATTGACCATATTTGTCAAATAATTTCTGTAATGTTCTGAAATTTCAAGCAATGCTCAAACGTGATCAAACGATTTTCTGTACGGTTTTGACCTTAAATCCTTGAATATCTACATTGAATAACGTTTTTCAATAAACAAATAATTTCTGTTACTCTTAAGTAAAAATTCATGAGGTGGTCAAAGTCCAAAGGCCATAGTCAAATGATCTAAACGGTTTTGACCACCAATCAGAAAATATCCATTTTGTCAAACAATTATTATGAATAAATAATATTTATTGAACTTTAGCAAAATTCTAAGCAGTGGTCAACCGTGGTCAAACGAGTTCCTGCACGCGAAGGATATTTTATCATCGATTATTGATGTTTGAAACGAAAAATTCGAAAGAAAATTTTCTTCGCGATAAGGAAGGGTGGTTAAACAAAGCTATTTTGTAGTCAAACATGGAACAAAAAATTTTACGGTGCCAACTTCACAGACCTGAATATTCATTCGTAGCTGCTGCGAGAAAATCTGTCGATGCAGTGTTTGTGACCTTCCTCTTTTCCTTCTCCTTTCATTTTTGTTGGTCATCATTCATTCTTCATTACGTAGCAGTACCATGGAGACTTTCCCTTAAAATTCCGCAATATCAAATTTCTTTCTGTTAGATTCTTCTTTGCATCGCTTATGCTCGATGCTAATACTGTTCTTCCTGCTCCTTTTCCTCCTCCTCCTCCTCCGTCTCCTCCTCATTCTTCTTCTCCATCTTCTTCTCCTTCTTTCTCTTCTTCTTCCTCTCCTTCTTCTCCTTTTTCTTCTCCTTCTTCTTCTCTTTCAGATATTACCTAGATAATCCTATGTCGAAATCTATCTGTTTGGGTGGGTCTCCCCCTTTATTCGCAAATGTGCATTCTTTTAGGCCGTCCATCATATATAATTCGTCCTGGAACTAAAAGTCTCGTTTCATTAAGTATCACCGCCTTTTTAGGTAGTTGTCTACTGCTGTTTATAATATTGATGTTTCTGTGCCAGCTCGTATGATCTTTATAGCTTTATAGCTTGTACTCGTCCAAATAGTCCGTTCTAGTATTGCTATTATTATTATTAATATTGTTGTTTTTACCGTCATTCACATTACATAACACAAACGTAATAAATACAGATTCAAACATTTGTTCTAGTAATATATGAATATAATTTCTCAGACATGTTACATGCTTAAATAATTCATGAAACACATACATCCTCCACGATGATCGCGCTTATTATCCTAGAGCAAAAATAAGTCGAAATATTTGGAGTGCCTTTAAAATTTTATCAAAACCTTGGAGCTTAACATACGTTCATATCTCACCGCCGCTTACAGAAATTGCAGAAGAAAAATGTGAACAAAACAACACCATACATCTTAGTGACATTCTGCGCGAAAAATTTATTGACGGTGCAAACGGCTTTACTACGCCAGACGCCCCATAATTTAAATTATTTTTAAGCGCGCTCAGCGTCCGTACACCGGCGTTTACGCGTTAGAGACGGCCGTGTGCGTACGTTATTATCAAAGCAACTGGCGAACGTTAATGTATTTCACATGTTTCTGGTTATTAAATATAATTTGTGACATCTAATTTTTGGATGGGCCCGAACGTGGGAGGCCCGAGCCATTCAAAATTATGGACCGACACGTGAAAGGCTAATGGAATGGAGCGTCACATGTATCATGTACGTATACGTTGTCGTCGAAAAGTATACGACGAGAAATTAGGACCGACTTGAAAATTGCGCGTAATGTACTGCTAGGTGAAAATCTTTAAAATCCGTAAGGCGGTTTCTCAATTTATGATTTAATACTGAATTAGCAAATTTCTTTCTTAACAGACTCATTGTGTTAATACAAAACAAATGTCTCTTTGACTGTGCTTTACGCACATCTTTTTGTATTACATCAACAATTCTCCAGCTATAGAAAGTCTGCTTCGAAAACTGATTTTCAATAGACGCAAACCTGAAATTTTAACGTTATTACAAATGCTCATTCTTTTTGAAAATGGATCAAATGAATGCTTGTTTCCATTCATGTGGTGTTTTTATCTTTTAACAGCAGTTTTTCACCAAGTTGGTTATCTTATTTGGCACTGTTAGGCCTCCACTTCTAATTAGCTCAACTGGTGTATGCCCCGTAACTCCTGCTTCTTCATACTGGTGAATTTCATCCTCACTTCTTCCACCGTAATGACTATTTGATCATTTTCGTCATTTTCGGAGGTTATGGAAGTCGTAGTGTTACTTGGTAGTATGAGTCTGTCCCCTGCAAATATTTTCAATGAAAAAGATAAACAGAGATATGAAAAATGGACGAAAGGAAGAATAGTAGAGTGTGTGAACAACTTATTCACATTATTGCAGTTAATGGAGAAGATATTAACAATAAAGAAAGAACTCCATATGGTGTTTATCGATTTAGAGATATGTACGATACAATTCCAAGCTATAAACTGTGGGAAACATGTGACATGTTAATTATAAACAGACACAGGCTCACAATTGTGAGAAAAAATGTATGGAGATAATGTGGCATATTTGATAGGGTTTAGACAGGTTTGTTTTATAGGAGATATCTTTAGAACTTTGGAAACGCACCCTTTATAGATGGGAATGCCCACTTCATCTCGACTCTCAACTTTGCTGATGATCCAGTGGTTTTGGTCCAAGACCTAAATTGACACTGAACCGAGTGTGGAATATGAGAAATGGGGGCTAGAAGTCACCGTAGAAACTACCGCATACTAGGTTATTAACACTGAAATTAATTTGAAGTCATGTTAAATGAAGGCAGGACTATAAAAAAGCAAATGAGTTCAAATATATGGGGGCATAACAGAACAAAATGGACTTGGCAAGTGAAAAGTAAGTCAGCGTATCCAAGAGAGTAGAAGGGTGGTTAAATGACCGAATTCTTTGTGGAGGGAAACTTAAAAACGTATTAGGATAGTGATGATGGGATCCCTTTTGTACCATGGTTGTGAGGTATGGTTGATTAATAAATGCTATAGAGATGGATTATTTACATCGTAACGCTAGAGTGTCAAAGCTGCAGCACGTATAAAACGACGAAATCAGATATGACATAAAAGCTACAATGACAGTACTGGAAACAATCGAATTACAAAGTCACTTAATGGGGACGCCAAAAGAGTAGTGGGGAGACTCCTATTGCAATGAACCCCACTAGGAAAGAAAAAGAGGGACATACCGAGGATTTCTTAGATTAGAGGGATTATATAGTATAGACTTCCAGTGAAATGAGGAATTAAAAATTAAATGTCTATCACGTGACTACCAAATTAGGGAACCCAAATAACAGCAGTTGGTAGTATATTATTGCTTTGTACAAAATGTTGTAGAAATTGGCGTATTATAAAGCTTTAATTAGGGTGCGCATTTTTAAGATAGAAAGAAATTGTTTTTACTTTTTATGTACTTTTGATTTTATCGCTAGATAGATTGTAAGTTTTAATCTATGCCTCTCAATTTGAGATACATTTAAGTTTAATAATTGCGACAATTTATTTATTCAGTCTAACAGCTGTTGTTAGATTAAGAGTAAAGTAAATAAATTCTGTCAAATACAATAAATGTTCAAAATGTGATCCGTTTTTTACTTTGGTTTTTCGATAACGAAAATAAAAATCTAGAGGTCTTAAATCCGGTGACCTTGCAGGCCATCTGCTATAACTAATAACACAATCATCATAAAATTGTTGTAGGCATTCCAGTGTATCGAATGCAGTATGAGCTGTTGCTCCATCTTGCTAAAAATATCCTTCCGTCAATTCATCATCGTGCATCCACAAGTCTATTGTTATGACGAGAAAACGTCTCATATGAAATATTTTCATTTGAAAATGTTTCCACGTATTGTTCAACACAATACTGCAGTGAATATATCCAAGCCCCATCTTCATTTCGAGTACCGCTTCGAAAATGCGCCATCAGGACGAATGCGTCTTATTCACTGGTAAACATTCTAAAGTTAAACCTATAATAATTATTTTTATTTTCGGCTATATGATATTCTACTTAGCTTACCTTACGCAGAAATGCGATGGTAGGGCTGTGTACTGAAAAGTGCAGTTCAGTTACTCTAAATGTACAATAAAAATAATAGAGTGAAAACACAAAGAATGGTAGCAAAAATTAGTAATAACGATTGTGTGTTGATAAATGCTAGTATGATCCTAGTGATATGAAAGTATTATAGACCTATGAACACAAGAATCGCCAGATTTTAAAAAATTACTGGTCATGTGATGGACAATCATTCTCCATAAGTCTCTATGCACTTATCTTTTTAGAATATCCTCTCCTCTACCACTTGCTAGGTCAATTAAACTACAGATTGGGAGTTAATAGCTATAGTTTCAGAATGTTATATGTAGTTATATTTTCACTGACGAAGGTTATCTGAAAACGTCATTCAAACTTTCTGAAAATGTAGGTATTAACCCCCAATTTGTGGTGTAATTTACCTAAAAGTGGTAGAGGAAAGGATATTTAAAAGAGAGAAACGAAGAAACCGTCAGAATTTCATTTCAAAAGAAAACTTTTCAACCCCACTGTAGGGCTCGTCATCTTTGTATGTTAAAGAATCCTTCAACAACTGCATACATTGGTGTTGAACACGACAGAAACGCAGCTGTTTGATGTGTCACACTCGAGATTTTATTAAATCATTAACACGAAAAGTTTTATTTAGAATCGCGGCGGCGGATCGTTAGTCAAAAACCGAGGCGAAACACGTACAAGGCGTTGGACCATAAATTACGAATAAGTGGCAACCGGAGGAAAATAAAGATATAAAATAATATGAAAAATATTATTAGATGCAGCGGACAGACCGACTGCGTCTTATGTAGTATGTTCCTCCCGTTTTGTAAGTGCTTGTATCTCCAACGGCGAGTACGTGGTAAATATGTTCTCGTTGTGTACGAACGTACGAAGGCGTGTTTGTGATATTTTATGACAAGTAGAAACTTTAAAATAACATGCGCGCGTGCATTATTTTCGCGAATTTACGAGCCGAGTCGCGCCGTTTCGTACAAAAGTTGTAAATATTTTTAGTGTTTTACGGTTGTTAATAACGCCTTCCAGATTTTCTTTCCTAATTATTTACTGCCCCAGCTGCAAAAGTTAAAACGCTTGTGCGCTTTCTACTGCTAGCACGGTGACAGGTTCGTTCTAAAACATAACGAGGTTTGCACATCATTTACGTATCACGTCTATAAGGAACAGTTTCGTTATAAATATTGCGGGACAAGAAGAATTTATATTTTGAACTAATGGTCGAAATATGTCAGAAATTTTGAAAAAAGTTATTCGCTCAAAGATGGTACTAATGATTTTCCTCGTCTTTTGGCTCGACAATCCCTAGGGGATCTTTATTTAGTCTAAGAGTTGTTTTCACTCTATTCTGTTCCTAACGGCTTACCTCAATCTTCTGAACTCTAGAATTTTTATATATTCTTTGACTTAGTCCATCCTTTTTACACTTGGTCGACCTATGCTCTTCTCCTCTCTCTCTCAAATGATCATGTTTTGTTTTGTCGTTATTTAGCACTCTGGGTAGATGTCTCGCCCATCTTGACTTTTCGATTTCTGTTAATATAAGGATCTTTAGATTGTTGTAAGTCTCGTATAGTAACTTTACCATCAATGGTGGTTTTCGTTAATTGCAGATTTCCCCAAGAACTTTCCTTTTCAAGCTACCGATGAATCCTGCATTACTTGTTTACCTAAACAACTATTTTTTGTATAAAATGCCCTATTGAGCTACTTCTAACAGTCATGAAACACTGTCCCACATCACGCTTACTTCAACCTATATTATTTAGATCAGCCTGACATCCAGGGATTTTCCTTGCTACAGATGCTTTTATTTTACATAATGTAGACTTTTCGCTAAATGTGTACCCATCGTCTGATTGTCAGAGCTGTATATTTAATAAACATAGGCGAAACCAAGATATTACATGCTGTAATTACTAATTGTTCTGCATCTGTAGTTGATCTCATCTGATCTCTGGTTTTCTACAGTCCAAAAATTATAGTTTTAAGTCATTCTTGCAGCTTGGTTTTTCATGTCAGGACAGTACGTGTAATTGGTTTCTGTGTTTCAGCTGTAGCCTTTAGTCGTCATCATTTAATATTTCGCCACAGTTTTCGTGGAAATGTGATAATTTATTACTTTTTAGTTTTTGGATGGCATTTGGTAATTTACATATTGTGGAGGTCATATTCAGCCCCGCCCAAACTGAGATTCCAACGACAACCAAAGACTCGGAAGCGTTGGAACTCTTGTATACGATGTGACCAACATGGCCAAACTGTTTCCAAGGTTGGCGTTTGCATTTCTTCGCTACTTGAACCATCCATCAAAGAACGTTTGATTTGATTTGTATATGGTTTGTTTACTGTTCAGTGCTGGGTTTGTTGAAATTTAAACCCAGTGTTTTCGTAATTTGTATTTACAGGTGTCATGGTGGTGGAATAAACTTATGAGTTAAGTGTTAAATTCCAAATAGTTAAAATTCCAAATTATCGAAGAAGATATATGGAAGAAGGTTTCGAATGAATTTAAGTGCGCAAAAGATGAAATAAATTACCTCCACTGTCAAAAAGCTTCAATTCTTAAATGGTATCCTTATCCACCAACGCATAAACTACCGTTTCTTCTATTTCTTTGAAAATAATGAATGCAAACTTATATACTCTGCAATTGCTATTAATTGATCGTTTTCATCGCTCGGTGTTTGAAAAAATTTGGAACTTTTATCCATCTCTCTCCAATCTAAATTTAGGTGTGGACGATGCATCTAGAATAATGTTCCAACGCCAACCAAGCAAACATTAGCGCATGTGATGTTGGTAGATGTAATTGGAAAGGATTTGCATGCATTCATTACTGTCGTCCACACCGCAATTTAGATGAAATCCTCTTCCATACATATTCTTGGATAATTTTTATTATTGGGATTATTGCTCTACGAAGCATTATATTAATTTCAGACCTAATTGATTAGTCCAGTCTCTTCCCATAACTCCTGTAAATTCAGAAAACAAACAGAGCAAGTGCAAATTCCGGCAAACGTATACAAACAACGGAGCAGCATTGAATACTAAACAAATACTGTCCACATCAAATCAAACTTTCTTTGATGAACCGCTCAAGTAGCCAAAGTGACCGAACGCAAACGGCCAACCTTGGAAACAGTTTTGCCATGTTGATCAGACCGTACACGCCAATTGCAACGCTTCCGAATTTGTGACCAGATCTTCCTTGGTCTGCATTGGAACCTTGGTCTGGACGTGGCTTTATTCTAACTTATAGTTAACAATAGTTTTCTGCTTTTCTGCACAATTGTCAGTTACTCGTACATTGAGGAGTTCCATCTATTGCTTAAATATAGGTACACAAAATCACCAGCTTTTTCCTATAGACTTAGGTTTGTGTTTCCTCGAACAAACTTTCGCTCATACTCTCACTTTTTCATACCATATATTTGCTTCCCTTCCTATCCTAAGTTTCGATAAGTGTCTTTTGTTTGTCTTCGGCAATCTGTCTTGAGTGCTTTTTAGTACGTTTCGTTTCCCCATTTTTCGAGCTTGCCTTTCCCCAAACAACGACTGATTCTTCAAGTATCTTTCTTACTTCTATTTAGAATTCATTTCCGGCAGCACTTCTTTGTCCGTTCTGCATGTTTGTTTGTAATATCTGCTGACTTTGACTTGCTGATGTGTATTTTTGTTTTTCTTTTATGACTGTTTATTTCGTCGGATTTTAGATTTATCCTCGTATCTTTGCGTGATCGTCTCCACTGAGACAATTTTCGAGATAGCCCTTACACGCATATTAAAGATTCTGAAAGTGTTAAACCACTCATATGTTTAGAAGTCATAAACTGACGTCTCTCCGCATCATCTGTTGAAATGCCAAGAATATGTCCAACCTGCCAGAAGAGATTCGATTCGGTATGCAATACGAAGGTGTAGATATGGTTTTGAGATCTGAAACCCGACTACAACGAGGCAACAATCTAGCAAATTCCGGCTTGCATCAAAAGTCGATTACCCATCACTAAATACAAAAACCAAACACCATATCTAGGGAAGGAACACATGCTCATATCACAACGCTCAATTTCGCCTCTTCCACAGTATTCTAGCAATCTTCAGCTCTACAGTCTTCCACCCAGAATCTGAACGACCGCTTTAACGAGCCGATTGCTTCTACCATCATCATGGGAGACTTAAACGCAAAAATAGATCAAATCATGCTGGTAACAATTCATTACCGTAAGGCGTTAGGAACCAGAAGTGTTCGGTATGTTTCAATTCTATAAACTAACTGGATTCCGCCTAGGAGTCTAATATGGCACAATTCGCCAAATGCCAAAAAATTATTCCTACCATCCATTGTGTGGTACTTACCTACATCCATCACTTGGGAGGATACTAACAAAATCCGAAACCTTGATTCCACCCAGGAAATCGACGACACTATTAGGACCTTTAGGTTTGAGATCCAAGGCGTCATGCCAATGGGCAGTCAATCTGTTACCCCAAGAACCCAATGACACTCACCATCGACAGAAATCCGGGAACTCGTCAAGACGTGAATTTGAGATATCTGCTGCCGCTGAGACCCAAGGAGGTTTGCATTAAATCCCGAAATAAATGCCGACAAAGCCCGAAACATATCTGTCTAGTCCCCTGGTTTTCCTGCTCTTTATCAAATTTCAATTTTCACCCTTAATTACGAAAGTAATAAATTGGAGAACGTTAAAATGTGTCATATATAACACGTGTTGATTAAAGCTTACGTTTGACACTTTTATTCTTCGTGAATTGTCAGATTGATAATTTCCTGAAACTTACCGGAATAGGTTTTGAAAGTATCCAAATTGATGTGATGAAGGTAAGAACTATTTCATTTGAATTTATTCTAAACCACAAGTTCTCTCTACTTTTCTTCATTTAATATTTCACTTAAACCACATGACGCTTTCAGAAACTGCATGATATAAATAATAATATCGCGATATCCGCGTAATCGACCGATAAAGTGTAACATTAAAGTCGGCCTCCCGGCTGTCGTCCCGTCGTGAAAACGCTCCGACATTACACACACACATCTAACCTGTCACGAGTTATTATCGCGATTTTTCATCCACCGTTCTCGTTAATCTTCGCCTAACAGTAAATCGATATTATGGTAACAACGTGTAGCCATTAGATTAATAGCCCGCGCTATCGCCTTCCTGATCTCTGACTCCGTACGCCTTAACAGCACTTTCCGTCCGTATAAGTCCAAGTTGACGAGGGTGTTATCTTATTATCTGGTAAGACACTGTAAGTATCGTATTCTAATTGGCTGTCTTGTACCGAACGAGTTATCTGTATCGGCTCGATATCAGCGTGGGCCGCCGGGCTGAGGTTTAGTTTCTTCTCCTTCTTCGGGTAACTCTGCCTCTTCTTCGATCTAAAGGACAAAGATTAATATACCAGGACAACTTGGAAAGTAGGAAACTATTGTGATGATTCTATTACTAATTCAACATTGGCGTAAAATAACTAGTACCCTTGCCTTCAAACACATATATTGGCAACTAAGTTGTCGTTCTCAGAAGAAGAAAAACATAAGAAATAGAAGCGCCACCTATGGACTTTGATCAACACAACTCTTTAGGAAGCGTACCTACTTCAGCAGTTGTTGAATTTGATGAAGGTCGTTTTCTTAGGACCTAGGCTGAAGTGCATGGACAACGTTTCTTTCGTGCTTTGCCATTATCTCACTCAGGATGGCAACTTATTTGTAGAAATATATATTTGGAGGGATTCCAATCAAAAATCTAAGAAAAACGATCACTTCCTTTGAATTGATGATTGAATTGAAAAAGAAAAATCAATTTCTTTCAGTTAATCTCATAACCTACAAACCTGACAAACATACAACTTTCGAATACATAGCAGGTACACTGCCACTCGTATATGCTTCCAGTCACTGTTGGAATCGTCCGGTCAGATTCCGTTGTCTAGTAGTTGGCTTATTATCCGCCCCGTTTTACTCCTCGAAGACTTTTATCGGCTTGTTAATCACCGGGTCCCGTGTTGTGTTTGGCATTAATTACCGACTCCCGACGACCGCCTTTACACGTATCTGGTACGATTCGGACGCGCCCGTGTTCCCCGAGTTGACGCCAGACGGTAATAAATCCTACGCTCACAGGGCGATAGTTAACCGATGCCCTTCCTGTATATGTACATATGTCGTAATGAAGTGGTAAAGCAGTCCTAATGATCTCAAGAGGTGTAATTTTGCAATATATACGTAAAGTGTCTCAAGGTGTATGTTATTCGTGCATATATCATAATTTTGGCATACCGCATATCCCTGTCCTACTATTGTTTTCAACAGAAGATTTAGATAAGTGTACAAATATCAAACCCACGTAGAGAAGAAAGAAACGAATTCAAACCTACCTACCTGGCATCCAACCCTGCAAATAATTTAAGCTTCCCTATGCTTAAAGCAGATAAAATGAAATGAGAAGAAATGTTAAAAATGATGAGCGAATAGGACAGGAAACTATTCCTGAAAGTACTTAACAAAGCATGGAAAGAAAGACAATACCTCAAGACTGGAAAGTGGGAGCAATAATACCAATGTTTAAAAAAGGAGGCCCCAAAGAGTGTAAAAATTACCGAGGAATAACACTATTAAGCAATACAGTGAAAGTTTATGAACGGATATTAGAAAGAAGAATGCAAAAAATTCAGATAGGTGGGGGGTACAGAAGACCAAATATTCACACTGAAATCATTCAGAAGACCAACGATAAGAACGGAACAGCATGCATGGCATTTATACACATGGAAAAAGGCTTTTGACTAAGTTAGAAGGGAAGAGATATAGGAAAGCTTGAAAAATAGAGGAGTTGGAGGACCATTAATAGCAACAACAAAAAGCTTGTGCAAGGATAATGTAAATTATGCGGTAACTAGAAACCAACCATCTGGAATATTGGCAACAAATGAGAATGAAAATGAGATAAAGTGAAGCCATTGCACCTAGGATACAGATAAATGATACCTATCAAAATATCAGAGTGTACACCGACGATGTAGTGATTTTGGCAGGGAAAGGAGGAGACCTACAACATAACATGAATATATTATGGAAAGATACATTAAAACAATATGGAGTGCCAATGAACGTAGAGAAAACCAAGATAATGGAAATAGGAGAGAAGATGGAGATGTTAATAAGAATAGATGGGAAAGAAATTGAAAAAATGAAGAAGGTCAAGTATCTAGGGGTAGTGATAGACAAAAAAGGAAGCGATGAAATAGACATAACGGAGCGTATCAACAGCATAAACAAACTATTTTTCTCAATCATCGGAAATTTAGTTTACAGAAAAGAAAAACTGCCGGAAAACAAAGATGAACATTTTTAAAACAACATATAGACCAGTACTAACATATGGTTGTGAATCGTGGAATATAGGGACGAGAGATAAAGAAAGAGCAAGCAACCGAAATGAGATTTCCAAGGAGGACAAGAGCAGTGACGTTGGGAGACAAAATCAGAAAAGAAAAAATAAGAGAGGACTTGAAAATAAACCCAATACATGATTAGATATAAAAGAAACAACAGGCATGGTGGGGACACACAACAAGAATGGAAAAAGAAAGACCAGTAAAAATGATCTGGGAAGCAAGGATGGAGAGGAAGAGGCACAGAGGAAAACCGAGGCAAACATGGGAGCAAAACATGAAGGAGATATTGAAAAAGAAAAACCCTTTCCAAAGAAAACCGCCGACTCCCATGCTTGAAATCAATAACTAAACCAATAGTTTTTCAACAAAATTAGAAAGCAAGAACATATTTTTAAAATTACTTCATTCAAAGATATTAACAATATGGGTGCATTGCTCAAAGTTTAACTAACAAATTTATATACACAGATTGATGCAATGACACTAACTTTTCGATATTTGGTGCCATATTTGTCATCAGCAATCTTAAAATCCACTATTGACAGCCCGTTTATTTTCTTTGTTAGTAAATTGAATGAATTGAAAAAATTCTTTGATGCAGCCCATAAAATCGGATGCTCTTTATAGGTTTGAGAAAAGTTCAAATCTGGACCAAACATGTCAAGAATATCTTGAAATATATTTGTAATATCTTGTTTTAAGTGCGTCCAAAAGCTGACCAAATACCCGAATGTCGTCAATTTGGAAAATGATAGAATTGTCTTCGACCCAAATTTTCTTTGTACAACGCGAGTTTTGACACGAATGCAGAAATAGTTATATTTTCTTTGTATCCAGTTAGAACTGTTTTCAAATAATTTTTCTGTTGCAAAATATTCATAAAACAACTTACGTAAAAGTGATAATTAACTGTCACTTCTGGTTACCAGATCTCTACCAAAAGTTGATAGAAGCCTCGGACGTGAAAGTGGCTTAAATATCACCATAACAATCTGTTCTGTTAAAATTGCAGAAATTGACAAGCATATAGATGGACGAATATTACGCTAAAATATTTAACTCGTGTTACTATAAGCCTAATTCGTGCTTAGGTATATGTAAAAATTTCCAAATGTCTAAACCGCGCGTTAATTTTATGTTCACATTTGCTCTGAAGCAATTGCGGTGGATAAAAAGTCAAAGAAAAACAATACAGTATGTAATAAGGGAGTCCGGAAGTAGATTAACAGGAAAAGCAAAAGACACTTCTGTGGATCAGACCAAAGGGGAAATCTTCAAAGGACGTCCACTTCGGAAAGACAGGCGATGACTTGTTAAAAAAATAGATTGGAAGCCAACAAAAAGACGGGACAAGGTGTTTTCACCTAACGAAGTATGTAATTACAGAGACTTCGCAGCTCATTCAGCATATTTTTATACCTTAACCTCCTTAGCAGTGATTTAATATATCTTCATAGGTATAATGTCTACACAGATGTCAAGTACTCCTAATTGCAGGGAAGGTAGTTGATTGTGTTTCATCAACTACCCTTTCCGACTGCTGTGCTCTTCGTTCATCCGCTCTAATCTTCTTTAAATCTGTATTTACGTTATTCATCCATCTTATTCTTACTTGATTTTGCCTCTGCGCACCTGACTTTTGTTTGTTTTTGGCAATTCTTTTTCTTTCGATGCCGTTAGCCTCCCTCAGTTAACTAATTGAATTAACGGGTTTTTACTTTTTTGATCATTATCGTGTCAAATGATTTTTAAGCGGCACATCGATATGGATAGTTCCAAATACGCTAGCCTGTATTAAGCACTTAGGGAAATAATACACCGCTCGTTAAAGTATACAAACACTACGTTAAACAATGTATTTTCAGGTTTGATAAGCCATAATGATATCTTTGATTCTGACTTCGCCATGGATATGACCAAAGTATAGTTATAAGTTAAAAATTACGCTCTCGATGTTGGCTTTGAGCTCTGCAATTGTTGCCGAATTATCCTTATAAACTCCATTTTTCACGTAGGCCCAGGAAAAATGATCTAATGGTGTTAGATCGCACGTGTTTATAATAATGTTTAATGAACCTGCAAAACATCCATGTGTCACGCCTGTCATCATCTGCACAAACTTATAATACTCTGGACAAACAGCGGTAACAGCGTACAATTACGAAATAAGTTACGACAGACTCGCCGACTCCCCACTCTAGCCAGTACGCTGTATGCCAGTAGTTCCGTGTATACATATGTAGGTTGTCATAACTTATTTCGTAATTACCGCTGTTTTCCCTGACTTTATAAATACATGCACACACAGACACATATACTAACGTCTCAAAAACACCTTCGTGGTCTACGAGTAGTTCAATTACGCCTGCTCTCGAAAACGTCCATTCCAAATAAAATTAGAAGAATAAAAAGATTTGTCATATACGTACCTTTAATATGGAATGATCTTGCTTAAAAGACATTTAGAACTATTTTTCGAAACTGTTAGGATAGGGCAATCGATTTCTGCACAAGGGGAAACACGACCGTTTATTAGAGCGATATACAACAGACTCATGCAAAGTTACTTAACGCATTGACATCTGAGGACTGTATCTTAAACGCCGCGATACATCTCACCCTTATGCCAGGTCAATTCCTCTCAAGTACATAATTTACGACTGGCCTATGTGTTTAAGTATCAATTCATTTTTGACGTGTGTTATCGGTATGCGTCGTTCGACTCGCATTTAAGATCGTGAAAATATAATTATGTCATTTGAGTTTTCCAACAGAAACATTATTAATCCAGCTTTTCAGTGCATTGGAATATTGCCGAAGGGACCTCACGGTCTCCCAAATTTGTCTTACACCCAAGATCCCCTCTTACATCTCTTCAACATTCACCGGTGGGCGGTACCGACCCCGTTGGGAACCACTGGTCTAGATAATGTAAAATCTGTGCTAACAGTTGTAGCTGAATAGCCAAAAGGTAACGATGACCATATAAGTGGAAGTAAGTCGACTAAGCATCAAGCCTACAGAGGTATCCCAGAACGATCAAGGGATTCATTAACTGTACTCGATTACAACAACCCCTCACTCAAGACTTCACTTGCAAGTTTAATTATTTTCTATCCCACTGATTCGCGAAACAGTTCCACAGGAGGCTAGATTCCCCGAGGAGCCCCCGTCGACCGCTAACAAATACGCCCCTGGCCAACTCGGTTTCAGATGGTTATTATAAACCTCCTCCTCCTCGGCGTGTACGCGTACGCGCCGTACATAATTAATCCAATCTGAATTGTTGAATAACACCGAGTTATTACACGGAACGGAACGTATTCGGATGACTTGATGCGTACTTAAATCGGCGGTTCTTGCGTCGGTGCCCCCGGGGTTAGAGAGTGCGAATCAAATACGGGCATCTAAGGGGGCAGCTGTACCGTTCCGTACGCTCCACTGATCTCTTCTGGATTTCTCCTCGCCGTTTCGGATCACACACCGCAATTATTATTATCGTTATTATTACCGTGGCGGAGCGACGAAGAGGGCTCTCAGCGTGAGAAGGGGATCGCGTAATTAATTTTTAAATACCATTTTCGTTCCTTTTTTCAATTTCCCGTTCGTTGGGCCGATCCAACGACGAGATTTCTTTGAACTATTTTCGGTTCTTTGATCAGTCGGGAGGCACGTCCGCGTGAATAATGTTAAGTCATTAATTTTGCGAACGTTCTCGCTTTGTCGCACAGAAAAGCCCGGTGACACGTCGACTGTCAATAGAATTTACCGGTGTTATTTTTTATAGAAGCCGTGGCTTTGCACGCGTGAAATTCCCGTTTTAGATAGATTTAACATGGGTGACAACAAATACATTGTTCAAAGTAAACGTGCTGCTACGCAAACACAATTTTTTACTTCAATGTTTTAAAGGAAAAATTGAATGAACACCACTCCGGATTTCATAAGGATGGAACTCTACAATTTTCTATAACAAGTGTTATTACTTATAGAAGCCAATACTAGCAGTGTAATTCTGGACACATCGGTAAGTCAATCTGTAGGATTTTACAGAAAAATTGTATTCTGTATCGCTTCTGTGACATACGTTTCTAAACAAAAGGTTTACTGATCCTGTTACTCTGACAGATCACTAGCTTCACAGATCGTTATAGATGGACACAGCATTGGCCTATAAACTGCTGAATAAGGACACAGGATTTGTTGTAAATTTGAATCACAGAAGCTGAAGTGTTTCTTATCCGTGGGGAGAGTGGATATGTTAACAGTTTCTTCTACATGTTAAGATATCTTCAGCCTATCGTTTAAATAACTGCCGGAATTTTTTAAAAATATTGTCCCTTGCGATCTGAAGCAACCCAATCGAGGAGAGTGCTACGCCGAATAGATTTATTGCATCCTAACGCCATTTCATACAATATAAGCCTCTGAAGGCATATTGTACTGAGAATTTAGTTAATTTTCTTCAAAGTAAATTGCACCGGTCTAGCTCGTAAATAGTGATATAAAAAGCATAAATTATAACAAATTATATTTATAAATTTTGGGAAATATTGAACATAAAATGGAAATATTGACCTAGTAGTTAGTGTGTGTGAATGTATAAGTGTAATTTCTTTTCCTGCTAGAGATACATTTTCAACAAAATCGTGGGGATAACGAAGTACTTGATGTTTCTTGAAGGAAATTTGTGTTAGATTTGAGCACCAATCCATATTTTGAATCATCGATAGGTGTAACACAACTTAATATTACAATGAAAATATCAGTAGTACAATTTTAACGCGTCAAATACGTAGTTTTGCAGAAATAAAATGGGATTGTGAGTCACAATTTCGAATTTCACTTGAAAAACGTGAATTACCTCCAAAATTTAGAACTATTAATCATCTGTGGTTGTAAATTTTGAAAAAGGAATTGGTCTATTGGTAGGATACTATCACTTGTGGAACGTTCATAAGAGCAGGAAGAATTGGCAGGGGAAGAGAAGAGGAAAGTCGAACAAAAACTGACGCCACAGGATTAGAGAACTGTTTGAAAAGATATAAAAGTTTGGAAGGGGTAATACAATTCACAAGGGATTAGAAGGAATGGAAGAAATGGATTAAAGAATGGTAAAAATGTAACTGACACCTATTTAAAGGGCAAAAACATATGCAAAGGAGAAGAACAAGATTCATGAGCTCAATTTGGGGCCGTTGAGGAATCCAAATCTAAGACACAAGAGAATACCAAGTCCAAAGTACATATTAAAGAACTGCGCTCGGACTAACTTAGAACTATTTGTTGGATATCACAAATAACAGGAGGAAATAACTAGTACGAGTAGATAGGAAAGCAATGAGTCTGTTACTAGAACATTGTCACCTTCACTCCATCGGATTAGCAAATGATTGCATCTCTAGCATCTGCTATGATGAAAAGATAACTCTCCGGTACGTTCTTGGTGAATCTCTTGGTGACACAGCAATAAAAGGTTTATCATGTTAGATCGTGTTTCTTCCAATCGGAAGTTTCTTCTTGTCAAATGAGTGGTAAACTGTATTAATGGTGAAATAGACCATTCATAGAATTTAAGACGATTTAAGACGACAATCATTCGATACTTAGCATTAACGGGGAGATCAGTTACAAACTGATGCAAAGATTCCTCTTAGGATAAAATAATCTATAACAAAAGTGGCCGACACATTTGAAAAGTTTGGAAGAATCATTTCATACAGCGCTTAATTTTAGCCAACCTTGTAAGAAGCTGTTTTCAAATCGATGATAGCAAAATCAACTACCTTTAACAGATTCAAAGTCATACATAAGCTGTGAATATTAGGATGACAATCAGTATGGTGAAATCTAGCTTTCCTACCAGAGAACTGCATTATCTCAGAGAAAAACATACATTTTTGTGACTGCTCATCCATACTATGGCAATGAATGGGCCGAAGAAATTTTTCTTGCTATAACGGAAGGGTCTTCTAGTTTTCAAATAAGCGACCAATTGGAAGTGAATAAATTTAATCCTATTAGAGAAAAAAAGGACAAGGAGAGGAAACATGTCACATCACATATAACGTATAATCCTTACAATTTCCAATTTTAAGCAAAAATATTGGTAAAATCAAATTAGGAATGTATGTAATTTAGAACTGAAATACGATAAATTAGCTCCTACCCTTATCACACTCATTCTTTAAAAAGTCCAGATACCTATTTTGACTATCAAGTGGTCATACAGGAAGAAGGGAAAGAATCAAAGATCGTCAAAACGAGCACATCTAATCATTCCACACTCAGTTAGTTCTATAAGATTTTAGTGTTTGTTTAAGGATTATTGGTACGCAACAACTGCTTCCAAGCCTTTTAAATTTATTTTCGCCAAAGCTTCCATTCAGAAGCAAACGAAAGGAAGCCAATTCCTTAAGATCTTTAGAGGTTCACCAGCTAATCTAAAACCTAAAGAAGTCTGGTGATTGATAAATAAAATAACCCTTACCACACCTTTCGGAAATAAGTTGAGATACGTATTTCGGCAACTAAGTTCCCATCCTCAGTGGAAACTGAGGAAATCGAGTATCCGATATGCGGCTAACGCTTAAGGTGAACACCGCACAACGAGCACTGTACAACTCTAAACTACTGAACAACTAAGTTTTGTAGTGTTGTAAGGGTTATTTTATTTATTTTAACCACAAATCCTTATTCTTACTTATATGAGTTTTGCTTTCGACCACCACTTGTCTTGCCTTAACGATTCTAACTGACTCATTATTAGCACTTTCATCTCCATCTAAAGTTGCTGTGCTATCATGTAAATGTAGATTTTCTTTCGGCGTTTGTCTTTAGATACCTGGTATTACCGCTGACTCTTGTTGTCTATATAAAGCAATGTTTCTTCGTTCTTCATTCGTTATTCACTTTTCATTCTGATTTCAACAAAAAATTGTCTTCTCGTATGTCCATCATCTACTTGGTTTTAAAATATAGATTCAGTCTTCACCGTCGCCTTGCCTTGCTTCAAATCTCCTACATTATCCAACACGTGTATCGTCTCAGTAAAGCAATTCCTCGACAGTCTACGCTCATCATTTATCCGATTCTCTTTTCTACCAATATTCGCGCTGCTCTTCCGTTTCTAACTATCCGTCATCAGCGTTTTCATTACGACCGATGCTGGGTGCGCGGACCGACATACAGTAGGTTGTTAGCAGTCGACGAGGCCGTGAGCACCGCAGAGAAACCGTAGACTATTGGCATGTTTATGAGGCAATTACAGAAATGAGCCGGTTTAATCGCCATCAAGGCAGGAATGATTAGTGGCTTCATTATTTCCACCAATCACGTTCCCGTTAAAATACTACATGTATAGTATAATTAAAAGTGCAATTTATTTCCGATTGCGACCGACGCAGCGGCCAAGTCGCGCCGTTTTATTGTCGTGTATTGTGCCGCCGCTATCGCGACCGATCTCTCTCGATTTATGCTGGTTATTTTAATTGAAATTGTATACGTCTGATTTATAAGACGAAAATTCCGAACCGTCTCCACGTCAGCGATTATCCGTGAACCGGTGACGATATATTTTCCTTCACCTGCGCTTTCAGTGAGCATTGGTTGGATGGGTATCAATTAACTATGAACGATCTACGTTGTAAAAGTCATTGATGTGATTTTTATATCAATTCTATCGAGGTACATACAAATGCTTTTGCTGGATTGATCAGATAACCTAGCAAATCCTTGTCATTCTATGAGCTAAAACTGCAAGGTGTCCTTCATTCGACAAGATGCAAACTTTTGCATCCCTAATACCCTCCCTTAATGCTTTGATAACTTTTTGAAACCTGAGGTTGGATACCATTTGGCAGTCATCCTTGTATGTAGGGAAGGAAACAAGTAGCTTGCTACCATTATTTTTCTAAAATTGCAGAGGAGCTTCCCTAATTAATTGGCGAACTTGCAATGTACAATTCAGACCCACTGAAACATCAGAGGATAAGTGTGAGGTGCAGTATGTTTTAGCAAGACATGGGCATTGGTAAGCTTAAGAGAGGGATAAACTGACTTTTCTTGTGACCCAGCAAAGATATTTATGTGTAGATCTCTTGGCACAACTAAATGACCTAATGGCGGAAACTCTAACTGGGGTACTTAATAAATGTATGCCGAAAGGAATGCTCCCTGAAGAATTGATATTCTGGAAGATTATTCCAATTCATAGGGCTGAAGCCAGTAGTAAAATAACTACAGGCCAATAGCGACTGTGCCCGTGTGGGCGAAGGTATTCTAAATTGTATTAAAGATGAGGTTATTAAATTTCTTCAATAAATACATCTTTATCGATTGAGATGAATGATTTCGATCATAAGGAAGAGGATTTGGTTACATGCTGCAATCTTAGCGAGGCGTTTGCCTGCGCGGAACATTATAATTATACACTTCTTGATAAACTCTATCACTATGGAACATCGTATCTCTCTCTGATCTATTATCAGCTATTGTGTTTTATCTATGTTAATTTCCATTTTTAGTATTTCTATTTTCTTCGCCCATATTTCCATTTGTTTTTGTATTTTCTTCCTCGTTTCAGCCATTACAATAATGTCATCTGCATGCAGTAGTGAGTTAATTCCTAGCGGTATTAGAATCTTGTACCCAACTATGCGCTAGTCTTAATCGTTTGTTATCTTGTATTTTTGATTAGCATGTCCAGTACAGTAATAAACACTAGTTTGATACCTTTCTCCCATTTGAACACTTCCAAACTTCTTCATTCTAAGTATATACCTCCTCATGGGCAAACTTTATAATTTTTCTTAGTTTTCCCGATATGTAATATTGATAAAGAGTACTCCAGAGTATTTCTCTGTTTATTGAATTGAAAGCTCCCTTTAGGTCCACAAATGTTGAATATAAGTCCACGTAATTGCGAATCTGTCTTTCTGTAATGTTTCGTACTATGTGTCTCTTATCATTTATTTCAACGTTCAACGTCTCTATCCCTTTTCTCACTCTTGTTTCGATGATTCTTGTATGTACACGTAACCGTAATATCTTGTGTCTATAGGTAATCCGTATTATGCGAAACAGAGAATTAGTACGAAAACGGGGGTTGGGTTCCAAAAATTAATATTATTATATTTTCATAATTAAGATAAATATCTTTGTTAAAATTTTCTTAAGAAGTGATACATATTAATATAAATTAAACAATGTTTTCTTCGTCATCACTAAGCACTATTAACTGAGGGCGTTTCCTTTTTGGCAAAATATCCTCATCCTCTAAGCATTTCTCTGCATTATCTTCAGATGCATGCTCTACCTATTACAAGAAATCTGTCATTTTAGATTGCTTGCTTTTAGTTAAAAGATCTTTATAAATTTCCTTATATGATGCTAAGTACTTATGAAGTTCCCTTTTAAACTTTGTCCTCCTTGTATTTGAAGGATGTTTATTTAATAAATATGACTCTAACTAGTCGAATAAACCTAGGCGCTTCTTTATGCTTTGTAGAGTAGACTTTTTATTACTTCATCTTCAGCTATACTATTATCCTCTGAGTTATCATGGATTACAAATATCATTTCTACCAAACCTGTTTCATCGATTTCTTCTTCCACCAGTAATTCTTGGATATCATGTGCAGTCATACCTTCAAAACCTTCCCCACCTAGGGACTTGGCAACTTCTACTACTCCATCCATTCTGTTTTCTGCTGTCTCGGTAAAATTTTCACCCTCAATTGACGGCCATATTTCTCTCCAACAACCACTTACTGTCGTCGGTTTTATTTCTCTGATGGATGAGTTTACTACATTAGTGGAGGCCAAAATTGTGAAGAGTTTCCACGCCTCTTGACGTCCATAGATTCATCATCGATTTTGTTCAAAACCCATTTTAATGATCTCCTTATTAAATTGGTTTTAAATGTTGTTATAATCCCCTGATCTAATGGTCAAAGTAAAGTAGTTGTATTTGGAGGTATAAAAAATTATTTTGGTGTTTAGATTATTTAAATCTTGCAGATGGCTGGGTACATTATCCAATATAAGCAGAACTTTAAAATCTTTTCTGTTTTAAGTAGCTTTCCACACTTGGTACAAAACAGTTTAAAAACCAATTCTTAAACAGTTCAGTAGTCACCCAAGCTTGTTTATCTGCTGCCCAGTATACTAGTAAATTACTCTTAATTAGAGTTCTCATTGGACGAGGATTGAGAGATTTATAAACCAGCATAGGTTTTACCATGTGATCGCCTGAAGCATTACTACACATAAGTAATGTCACACGGTCTTTTTATACCTTGAAATCTGGCGCAATTTTTTTTCTTTGGAAATATATGTCTTGGGCATTTCTTTCCAGCAATGGAAAACCCTCGTGCGTTGAATATCCACCCTCTTCAATAATTTTTCATTTTCATTGGATTGGCGACTTCTTTATCTGCTCATGCACTTTCATCTTCAATTTTTAGGTTTTGTAGTGATAAGCGTGTCCTTATACGATCAAACCACCCTTTGTTTACAAAACCTGGATTACCAGCAGTTTCTTCATATTCCCTATAGTAGTAGTCGTAAATTCTCAAGGCTTTATGTTTAATAATATTGGTGCTCAGTGGAATTCGTTTCTCTATGAACAGTCTTCAATCTAGATGCCAAGGGCTTTTTCCATCTGCTCAATTATTACAACCCTAGGATGAGATGCCATGTTTGAGGGGATAGAACAGCCTGCAGCAAAGGAATCTCTAATTTTCTGTTAATTTTTCCTTAAAGTCCGTTGGCTTCATTTAAATCCAACGATTTGGCGATATATGGTATCTTTCGCCCTTTTTGAGCCGATCTAAAATTTGTAATCTTGTCTTTATGGGGATGAAATGTCTTTTAAGGGATTTTTTTATTTTCGCCAGACATTACATAACGTTACAGATTAATTGATAAAAATAGAAACATAGTTATTAAAAAAAGGTTGAATACTAGTTACCCAAATTTACGCAGCCAAAAGAGAGACACAATTAGAGTCTTAAAGTGTACTTAAGTATCAATACTTCACGAAAATTCTGCAGGAAAATCTGTTTCAAAATTAGATAAAGTTCGTTTTTAATAGTTTTTATTATGTTTTATGTTGTACGAGAGTTTTACCCAATTCTTGGACCGTCTTAGAGTGAATCCGTGTTATGAAGGCACCGTGTTATACGTGGATGTTCCCAATCCTCGAACCGTGGTATGAAACTGCTGTGTTATACGGGGTTACCTGTATTTTAAAACTAGTTGATGACAAGCATATTGCTCTGTAGTTGTCGCATTTGTATTTTTCTCCTTTTTTATAGATTGGTAATAATCCCATACTTCTTTACATATTTGGAGTAGCAAATGTTTTCCCCGTCTTACCCAACCATTTTATAATTTTAGGCTCAATTTGGTCTTCTCCTGCTGCTTTTATTATTATATTATTACTATTATTTTTTTCCACTCTTGATATATCTTAGAGCTTCTGTAATTTCCTCCATTTTTCTCTATTGTGATTTCTTCCAGTGTTACGGCCAGTTTGTCACAGCGTTTTGGTATTGTTGCTTTTGGCCTCTCACTCCACTTCTGATGTGTAGATGGCGACCTCGACTCTGGGAAATTTAATATTATCGTTGTGTGAATCTGGGAGTTACGCTTCCCTAATTTTGCTGTTCGAACTATTAGCCACGTTGTACGTTTGCTTTTCCCTCTCTTGTTGATTACAATGGCATTATTTTGTGTTGCTCGTTGTTGTAGGGGACCAGTATAGGGCCAGTAGACCGCTAAGATTTATTTTGAGAACATCTGAGAACTTTACGAACATCTAAGAATCATTCCATAAGCTAGAAGCCGATTTAGTCTTCAGTTTACTATATTTGGCTGGATTTCCGACATTTTAACACTAAGTGCGAGGAAAACCGCCATCTTTCACAGCTTTCGTCTCAAAAGCGGCTACAACGCCGTACAAGAGTTGTTAACCGGAAACACGTCACGCTTTTATTTTATTTTTGTCTCGTTGAGTTTTGGAATGAATTCCCTGGAATTATTTGTTGAACGAGATATTCAATTCTGTTTAGTACTTTAAGGAGGGAGCACGTTTACTTGTCACTTGCACATACTTTTCTAATTACGTCCTGCTAAGCTCTTATGTGTCTGTGAAACGTCTGAAATTCCAACGGTTACCGAGAGCTGTGTAAACATTATTTAAGAACGCTAATGTATTTGAATTTTATCGAGACCCTATACACCCCAGGGGTGCTGTCAGTGACAAATAAGGTGCTGTTGAACGTCATTCTCTCGTCTCTATTTTTATTTCTGTTATTTTATTTTTAAATAGAGCTTTCGAGTAACTTTGCTGGTCGCTTCACGACCGGATAAAAGAATAAGTAACGTAGACGGTTCGGATAACCTCGTGTCACTTACCAACGAAGCTGGAGGGTCTCTCTGACTACATAAACTTAGAAGCGATCCAATTGTATAATAGGAGAGTGGCGCCTTGTTATTAATAAGTTATCGAACATGGACTTACGCCGTTTTCATTGAGCAAGTACGGTCTGGATCTCCATCTTTATAAGCAACTAAGTGGGTTATTCGAATGGTAACGACTAACGTTCGTATCGGTCCCGTTTCCGACGTATATATTTATTCTATATTTATTATCATTTTACCAAAAGTTTTTGAAGTCGTAACACCACTTTGTCCACTTCGTCTTGTGCTTTTCCCATTTGTTCTATATTTGGTATTTCTTTATGTCTAAGTTCTACTCAAACTTTCGAATTCCGTCGTATATAACCACCAAAATCGCAAAAATCGCCACAATTAAAGCCGCGGTGCAAATTAGGGTCACAGGGATTTATGCGCGACTTTCCATTATGAAACGCTAATAAACGACGAAGGCGACCTAATGAATATTTAATTGCTATATACCCGGCTTGCATTTTTAATCGCGAACGCCGCGCTCTTGTACGCGACCAGATTACAAATGTCGACGGCATTAAGCACAAACACATAAATAATACTGTCCGTCGCGTCCATTAAAATACTTCAAATTGAATCATTCATCATTAATAATATATCATTGACGATGACATTTTAATTATTGGAATGTAAAGTTTCGGCGTAATTTATTCGAATTCGAAGATGAATTATCGTGGACGATGACTTTAAGACCTACCTCGCCGGTAATATCGGCATAAATATAAAATAAATTAAAAGGGGATCCTGTTAGTGGAAAAACGTCATTAATTGCGTTGATTTATTATTAAATTCAGGTACGCAAATGCATTAATATGTAATAGGTGTAAACTAATACCTATCCGCGGTCGTTGCATGCTTGTACCACGCTGATTTAAATTAACGACCTGTTCGGAATCTGTTACGTTAAAAGCCCAGTTATTATTCGACGAATGATAATCGAAGCGCATGCATTGCTATGTAAATGACTGTTTAAATATGTATATAAATGTTTATTAAAATTAACCACACACCATCAGTCGCGCCGCGTAAATAACAACAGGAACATCGACAGGTTATTAGAAGCAACGCCAGCGCGGCGGTCGAAGTGATCGAAAAATCCTTTTGTAGTCAATAATCGTCGTTGAATTACTTACGAATGAATAACATTACGCCACTGGAAAATGCATATATCAATAAGTAACTACGTTCTCTCCGGGACAAAGAATTTCTCCAACGATTTCGCGGAAATATTAATTAAACATTGGTGCAATTGATCAACGTCGCATGCTTAACCATAAATAGCATTTCGAAAGGATTCAATTAACATAGGATAACCGACATAACTGCTGCTTGAAATGAAATGTCATTACATTTTTTAACATTTAGCATTCCTTTAGATTAATTAATATTTGCCACGCTGGAGGAAATATACGAGGCGGATTTTCAAAGAAGAATATCTCTTGAAAGTATCGGAAATTATGATGAGATCAACATGATTAAGGTTTGATAAGGGAGTGGATGACGTGTTATCATTAAGTAGTGTAAACCCTAAACATGATATAATCTGATCGGCGATATAGGACAGCGTTTCCCAATTGGTGGCGGCTGGATCCATAAGGGTCATTTTATTAGAGGTTACCCTCCAATTTTACAAATATGAAAAAAATAAATGCTAAGTTCCAAAATAATTAATAAAATATATTACAGCTTAGTGCAGACCTTTCAGGACCAGAGCTTCATTTTATCTTTCCAATTTTCTTTCTATTTTTGGTTATCTTTTTCAATTCTCTTATTCCCTTATCCCGTCAATCTTCTAGTACCGCTTCCCTCTATCATCTTCTTGATCTTCCTCTTTTCCTCTCTAGCCGTTTCCTTCACTGTTCGCTCTTCCTTCATTGTTTCTGCGTGCCGCAGCCGCTGCAATCTCTTCGACTTGTGGTTCCTTTCAGATGCCGTAGATTTCCTTATTCGTCCTTCTTAGGTATCCTTCCTCTGTTTTCATTAACACTCAAAAGCCTTCGGAGCATTTTTATTTCCCACCTCCTTACTGTTTCTTCCATATTTTCATTCACAGCACCCATGTTCCACATCCATATAACGCTATCGGTCTTATTACTCTCTTATAAATTCTCAATTTCGCATCCCATGACAAGTACTTTGATCTTCATAGGTGGTTCATGACTCCAGCTAATTGGTTGGCCTTCCTTATTCTTGCATCAACTTCTTTTATTTTCTCGCATTTGCTAGACATTCTTGCCCCGAAGTAAATGAATTTATCCACTTCTTCAAACTTAAATTCTTCCAGTTGTGAAATTATCCCAAGTTCGGCGTTCTCTTCATAAATTCTTCCCACCCTCATAATTTTGTTTTTGTTTTTCTCATTCATTCGCAGTCTTACTTGATATGTCTCTTTCATCAATCTTTTTGTTGCTTCTTCCTTTTCGCTCCTCCCCAAAATTGCCAGATCGTCTCCATAGCCTACTAATTGGAGACTCTCATACAATATGTGCCCAGCTCCGTATAATTTACTGTCTCTAAAAATGTTCTCTAATATAATTCACAGGGAAGATTTGGAAGTCGGCAGCTCTGTTTTAGTCCTGTGTTAACTGCGGGAATCTTCTGACGTGTCTCCTTTGACTTTAACATCACGATTCTATTGTCATGACTAGTAATCTTTTAAGCTTGGCAGACATTCCAAATTCCTCCAATACTTCTGCTATTTTTTTCGCTTTAACGGAGTCAAACGCCTTCTTAAAATCTATAAATAATACCACTGCAGCGATGTTGTACTTGTAGCAAGTGGCAAGCCCTTCCTTCATTATGAACACCTGGTCTCCTCTTTTTCTGCTTTTCCAGAATCATGCCTGATAACCCCCAATTTGCGGTTCGGGTGGGGCCTCCAGCTTTATCTCAATTAATGTAGCCATTATCTTATATGCTACATCTAGAAAGGATATTCTTCTATAATTAATGCATTCGGCCTCGTCTCCTTTTTAGGATTGGTATTATTGTAGCCCTTCCCATCTTCTCTGGCATCTGATTTTCTCTCCATATATCTACTATTAATTCAAATTTCTTTGTTCTAATACGCTCCTCGCATATTTAATGTTCTCGATTGATATTCCATTCTATCCTGTACATTTGTTATTTTTCATATTACCTAGGGTTTCCTCTACATCTTCTTCCATCCCATTCTTCCACTGCGCTGCTCAATAGTTCCTAAAAGTATTCGTTCCACCTTTTTTCATTCATTCTTCTTCATCTATTAAGTTCCCTTCTTTGTGCCTAATGTGCGGATTCTGGCCTTTTACCTTTCTTTGTTTTCCTTTAGAAGTTCCTGATTTCCTTCCTCTTATAGTCTTTCTGTCTTCCTAAGTTTTTGTTCCTTGCAAGTTCTTTTCGTTTGTCTATTTATCTTTTCGATCTTTGCCCTTTGTTCTTGATATGCTTGTTTGTCTTCTACCCGCTGAATTTGATTTATTTTAATTCTCAGATTATTTCTTTTCTTCGTTTCTGAGCTGCACTCGTCGTCTCATCATATTTTACTTTTCGTTTGTTTTGGTATCGTATAATTTTCTCTTGAGTTTTTTTATGACATGTACTAATTGTGTCCATTTTAATAAAATATCAGAAATAAATTGCTTTAAAAGACAAGTTTTAAACTAAAGCGCCAAAACACCAGCACAACTTGCGATATGAGTACGAATGTATAGACAATATATTATCTATACATAAAGCTATCGTCCCTTTATTTAGTTGTTTAAAAGAGTTGCTTAGCTGCGGCATAGAAGTCCATAACAGAAGCCATGATATTAGGGAGTCCACAACAAAAAGTCGTTGGTAACCGCTGATATAGGAGACCAGGCAACAAGATAAGTGAATTTGGAGAACTGTCGACATTATCGCAGCTTTTACTTCCGAAAACTTGGCGATCTTGGATTGCGTAATCCTTCCAGAGATATATTCAACTACTGGAGAATAAATGGTGACAATCCTGGCCAAATGGGGAAGTAGGGTCTCCACAATGAAGCTCGAAGTAAGCGTCCGAATACCTTGACAAAGAGAATACCGCAATTCAAACTTACAGCCAGTTGAGGTGTAAGGAAGAAACTGAAATCCCGGTCTGGAAAAGTCTTACTGAAGTTGGATATGCTAAGAATTAGCAAATACGAATTTTGGGAAGGTTATGACACACAGTCAAGCTCATGAGATATTTTTTTAGATGGTAAGAAAGTATAGCATACACTTGTAGTTTTATTGAAGATGTACTCCATCAGTGTTAACCATGGAAATCGATGTAGGACTTGAACGTATATCTAAATGCACGAGGATAAAGGCTGAGGAGCGTAGCTAGGGTAAGAAATAAGTTTAAAAAAAGCTGTTAATATGTGAAATGCGGATAGTGCCCTCTCTGAAGATTTATATGCTTTCGGTTTAAGAATTCGTGATATATCATACATCAGGATTATATTAAAACAGATGTGCGATAGGTCGAAATAAGTCGACAAAAGTATAGAGGACATTAAGTTAATGGAATATGTGGAAGAAGCATGTAAAAATTTAAATTTTGTTACAGTGAGCAACGCTATTAAAGCATCAGGAAGGCGCGTTATACAACATTCCACATGATCTTTATCCCCCTGATGCTAACCTCATCCATAGATGATTTACAACTGCATGTGTGTATATGTGTAAGACATACGTTATTTTAGTAATTAAACATCCTTCAGCTGTTTCGTTTCACTTACTCCCTTTAATTTCAATGATTTATATTTCTTAACGTTTACCAGTCGAAGAAAGCCACTGTCACCACCGCAACATACATCATTACATCATTCCAATTCCCGCCGTTTATTTACGACTCCATATCCATCGTTATATCGCCGACAGACGTTCCAAAGAGACCATAGTGCGGGCGCATTTACATCCTTACGCATAGGTATCATACACATACACGAACGTACGGATCGGTACATATTATCCGCATGTAAGTACCTACGTATGTATCTCTTCGTTCTGTACACACGACACACTCATATACAAATCATCGCATCGTGTCGAGACATCAAAGAGCGGCACAGCGCATATCATTCGAGGGCTCGTACGTTAACGACAGCCCGGTAACGTAAACACCTGAAAGGAGTTAACTGCTATCCGAAGTATCGCGCTGAAACATTTACGCAACCGTTGAACGTTATGAGCGCTGCTATATTGCGATATTGAAACATTCATTGTACGGGCGCGAGAATAAAGAGCGACTTCTCGCTGTTATATTTGTGTGTACACAAACGCGCATATACAGGGAGAGGGAAAAGGTTCGTGAGAGACATGCAATTACGGCGGATTACTGTGATAAAGTGCAAGCAACTGGACAGATTGTCGTTCCGTTTGCGAGTTGTAATTTTGCAGCTTTTGCTGCAAATGTTCTCTGACGTTTATGTATCGTATCATTTATTAATAGAAAATGTGGAACGTCGTATACGAATGAGCAGAGTACCAACCAAAGCGTTACTCATAAAAACCGATTGGTGTAGTATTGTACCAAATCCTTGGACGATCGGATAAAAGCGTGAGATCGGCAATACTGAGGGATGTAACAATCCGAGAGAATTCTGATGAGGGAATCGGGTCGAAACTTGCTGACTGAAGTACTGAAAATTAGAATAGCTTTCTTTGAAGAATTTTTGATCACTAAAGTGTTTTCAAAAATCCTTTGAGCTCAAAAGGTTCTTAAGAAACTCTTAGTTTTCGTGGTTTCGTTGTGTTTTCTTTGGCTCGCCAAAATTCCATGGGGATTCTGAAGTTTTCTTTAGGAGTTTCTTGATTGTATTATAAAAGAAAAATTCTCTCGACTTCGAAGAATTATAAAGTTCTTCTATACATCTAAAAAGCTTTTGATTCGTAATACTTTTTTGAAAAATCGCCAAATTGCCGATATCTCTTATAGAGGTTTTAACTGCTGGAAATTTTGAATGATCTTCTGAATACGGAAGTTTCTGTGTTTATCAAACCTCTTTCCGAATCTTTCCATTACTCAAAATTTCTTAAAAGTTTTGGAAATTCTGTAAGAAAACACCGGTCAATACCATTTCGCATATAATCATATAAACTTTCGTTGGTACAAGATTTGCGTCTTATGATTTTACAAATGACTAGTTAGTGGTGTTATTAAGATGTGCAATTACTGTTTTTGTAAAATTTAACAATTATTATTGTGAGAACATTGGCATTTTAGCAATTAACTGACCAGTTTGTTTACAGGGACTGTTCCAAGAAAAGCAGTTTTAATAAAGAATAGAAATTTCACGTGAAGGCTTTCGTTGAATCATTTCTTGCAATATTAGTAAAGACGTAACTGAACAAAGATGCATAGAATCACTTCGTTCAACCTCTAATATTGAAGCAGCATCAGAAATGGCTGCTTAGAATTAATTTGTTGGATTTTGTCATGGTGGTGGATACGTCAGTGATAAATTGCGTGACGGTCTTTCAAAATCAGTTGTTATTGCAATAAACATCAATGCTGTACACAAATTGATTGAAAAACGTGGGCATATGACTTACAGCGAGATAGAGGTATTCCTAGGCATATCCAAGACTACAATACATTCGATTCTAAATCAACATTTAGCGGTGGCCGAGATATGTTTCCGGTGGATTCCGCATAATCTGACTGAAGCTCTGGAAAAGCACCGTGTTAATAGGTGAAGGAAATGCTAAATAAAAATTGCTCCGAAGAACTGCAAAATTCGTATGCAATATCGTAACAGGTATGAACCGTAAACTAAGCAACAATCCATTGTTTGAGTGCTCCAAGATGCACTGAATCTCAACATAGTTATTGGTTTACGAAACACTTCTAAGAAAATGATAATTTCTTTGGTTGTAGTGAAGGTGCCGCAACCACTCCTTTTGAGGATCGAAGAACAGCTAATGCTGAATAGCATACAACAATTTGTTTGCCAAAGGTCATGGACGAAATCGGGAAAAGCAACCGACAACTTTGCATTATTATACATCTTGCCAATGTCTCTCACACAGCACGTCAAAGAGATGATTATTTGGAAAAGGAAAACATCGAATTAATGTCTCATTGCTCGCATTCGCCTGATTTATCGCCTAATGATTTCTTATGTGTTCCCGAATGTCAAACAAAAAATGTGTGGACAGTGATTTTCAGTACCTCAAAAAGTTATCGGAGCCCTCATAAACCATTTATTGAGATACTAACTTCAGAATGGAGAAAATGTTTTCAGAATTGGTTTGAACGCATGCTAACCTATATATATCTTTAAGGCAAATATTTTAGAAAACAATAAAAAATAATTAATAAATAACATTTATTACGCCCAACGGTATAACACAACTACAGCCACAAATGCTTAGAAATAAAAACCAACTTTGTAAGCTTCATACATATATATATGTACAAGATATGTATATGTTAACTATCGAATACAAAACAGTTTGTTTCAGTTTGTTTTCTTCCCTAATTTTTGTAAGAACTCAAAAGGCGCCCCTTGTATAACGAATTCGACGAAGTCCTGAACACTGTTTTCTATTCTTTCAAAGATGTCAAAGCCCAAATTAGACTTTTTCTATTGTATGACTGTTTTCTTTCAGAGGAAAACGCTACATTGAGGGGATCCAGAAATATTGAAAATATACTAATTTAAATGCTTCTTCGTAGCTGGAGAAGTATATAATCCGTCTACTCATACCATTGTGAACTAGTTTAGATAAAATAATTCTAAATTTTATAGTAAAAATTGTAATGGTGATGAAAAGTAATGAGTAGAGTTTGCTAAAAGGGTGGTACCGGCAGTGGCGCACCGTATAAAAGCAGATACGTAATATACAATATTAGTGAAAAATAATACTGTTACCTTTTACTGTCGTGTTAATCCAAGGAAATGTCCCATCTCCGCTTACTTATTTAGCGTGCAGCGTGCAACGTATTGTCGCTTTAAACTCTCTCGTACTGTCGAGATTGACTATGAGTTCAAAATTACTGCTACCTACGTCCCTACTGCTACGCTACTACCATCTGCCTACTGCCATCCGGTACCACCTTTTTAACAAACTCTAGTAATGATTGATATTGCTCAGAATAGATAGATCTGCTGCTTTGATTCATCAAATCATCTCCGTTGATAGAAAGCAAACTTGCTATCTAAATTCTCTTCCATCAACTTTTCTTCTTCTTGTGATAAAAAGTCATGCTCTCAATCTTGTCAATCACAATTTCTTTTTCAATTCTTCGCTTTCAATAAGACACACAGTACCATCGATTTCTCGCTCACTTTTATGGTAAAAATTTATCTCTTGCTAGTTCTAGAGGTCGAAACGAACGTCCAAAATCTAATGCAAGACGTAACTAACGACCCCTTCTTCCACGTCACCGTTTCCACATCGTTCGCTGCGCCCTACGCCGGAGGCGAACTGGAGCTATATTGAAGCCATAATTTAACATCAAGCGGGACAGAAACGTGTCACCTAATCAAATTTACGAGTGGTTCCGACACTATCCGTGTCCCTACATCTTTCTCGGTTTGTACATGTGTGCCACCGCCGACCCGGTTAGCTCCGCTAACGGGCGAAGCTTTCACGCTAATTTGTCTGTCAGCGGAAATCGTAATTCTTAATTTAGCCGCGCCATTTGACTCTCACCTCTTCGCCCATTACGCTCGTGGAGGAAAGCGTCGCCGCAAACCTCCCCCACGTCCTACACTCACAAATTCCCCGATGCGTACGAACAATTTGAGCCGGAGATTCGCCTCGCCGTTCGTTGTTCTTCGCAACCGCTACGACCAAAGTGTTCTTTAACGCTGCAGTTTCTTCTTCGACGAAGCAGGAAACCGGATGGTTTTACGATGGCGAGGAGTACCGAGCGGGTGCGTTACTCCTCATCAAACGAAGTTGTTTATACGTCGGCGGGCTGGAGGCGCCGTTTTTCGCCGAATTTATGCGCCCTAAAGATGGAGGGAAACGTTGGAGGAGATGTTTTCAGGTTATCGCTGACAGTATGCGTCGTTTGTTACAGAATAACGCCATTTTGGACCGCGTGTTTGTGTACTGATTATTGTGAGAAAGGGGGAATAAATGCAGGGCGATATAAAAGTATAAATATTCATTTTGTCTAATGAAGAAGTAGAGCATGAGTCCGGATTAAGTCAGATGTGTGTCTATTATAGGAACTAGAAGGATTCAAACAAAATGGGATGGATTACCTGCTATTATTATTATTATTGTTACTGGCTTCAAACACTTTTGGTAAAATGATAACAATGAAGTCGGAAACGTGACCGACAATAATCCACTTAGTCGGTTATAAAGATGGAGATCTAGGCCGTACTAGTTCAATGGAGACGGCGCGGCGTAGGTTCAAGTTCGAGAATTTATTAGTAACAATATAAATATAACTAAAATAAAACTGAATCGCATCTAAGTTTCTGCAGCCAGAGAGACCCTTCAGCTTCGCTGGTAACCGTCTACGTTAGTGATTCTTTTATTCGGTCGTGAAGCGACCAGCAAAGTTACTCGAAAACTCTATTTAAAAATAAAATTAAAGAAATAAAGATAAATTGAGGCGAGAGAATGACGTTGAACAGCATTTTATATGTCATTGACAACACCCGTGGGGTGTATAGGGTTTAACAGACACATTACAGTTTTAGTAGAACGTAATTAGAAAAATATGTGCAAGTGAAAAGTAAAAGTGCCCCCTCCCCTCTTAAAATACTAAACAGAATTGAATGTTTGGTTCAACAGACACCTAACTAAATCGTTAACTAAGATGGCAGGTTTCCTTGCACTTGGTGTTGGCTTCTGGCTTCCACAATAATTCAAAATGTTTGTAAAGTTCTCAGATGTTCTCAAAAATCTGCATTCTACTAGCATATACTAGGTCCTTCTAGCACTCTACTAGTCCTATACTAGTCCCCCACAACAACATGAGAGAGAAAATAACGGCGTCGTAATTAACAAAAGCAAAGACACGCCACCAATTGAGGGAAAATCAAACGTCCAACGTGGCCGCTAGTTCGGCAAAATTAGGGAAGCGTAACTCCTAGATTCACACAACGATAATATTGAATTTTCCAGAGTCGAATTCGTCATCTACACATCAGAAATGGAGCGAGAGGCCAAAAGTAACAATATTGGAACAGTGACTCTAGAAGAAATCCCAATGGGGAAGAATGGAGGAGATAAAAGAAGCTCTAAGACTAAACTTACCAGATGTTGGCGTACATATCCTCGACATGCGAGATTTTAAAGCGAAAACGCAATAACCCCACAAGCAGAATGCCAACACGTTCGTAGAAAAAACCCGAATTGTATCGAAAACCTACGAAATCGAAGCGCCATCTACACATCAGAAGTGGAGTGAGAGGCCAAATGTAACAATACCGGAAAGCTGGGGCAAATTGGCCGTAACACTGTTGTTATTTTATTTTGAAGACAATTATATGTATGTGAAATAACGCGTTTTTAAGAGCAAGTGTCAGATTCCTTTTCTACAATAGACATTTAATACCATTTATTTAGTCAACCATCTTAAGAAGACCATTGTATAAGAGGAAGCAATTTTATCTGGAAGAAATCGTTCTAGTCTACTATCACGCAAATAATATCCGACACCACATAAAATTGCACCTCTATAATTTATCACTCTCTTTGGTGTTTTAATGACAATCATCAACATCCACCTCGAAATATTTAGCGAAGAAGGTCTCGACACGATGTTTTTGGTAGTATCATTCCGTTTAATTTGCCTCTTCATATAATCGAAGCACTGGCAACTAAAGAGGAGATAATTTAGTCTGCCAGTTATTTGGGCGTGAGCACGACGCATTAATCAATTTTTATCCTTGATGGCCGTCGTTTTAATGAACCCATTGCGCGGCGTTTTATGTCACCTTTACGCGAAACCCATATAAAATATCCGTCCGAAGTCGAGATTAAAGTTATGCTGCGGTCCGCGCTATGGCCAATAAACTTAATCTGACGTATAATTTACACTGAAAACTGATGCTCTTGCCGCTGCTCTAAGTCGTAAAAAAACGGACTTGTTTGACTGCAGCTGGTAGCTGAACGATTTCTGCGAATAAGAGAAAAACGAGCAGCGATGATCGAAATGGAAATGGCAGCTTGGTAGTCGTATAGTGTTACCGTATATTTATGTGTAATATGGCTCGCTTCCGCAAAGCTACTTCGTGCAAGGTATCAGGCACTTCATATTCTAAAGAGAGAAAAAATGGTAATGCATGTGTTTCGATACACATCTTGTCGTAGATAATTTACTTCTGAAAGTATACATGCACATATTTTAAACGTAAATCGAA
The DNA here is from genome assembly GCA_038088585.1 of Chrysina gloriosa. Taxonomy (NCBI): domain Eukaryota; kingdom Metazoa; phylum Arthropoda; class Insecta; order Coleoptera; family Scarabaeidae; genus Chrysina; species Chrysina gloriosa. The sequence goes on along the minus strand of CM076093.1, from coordinate 16,979,778 downwards.
AAAATACATGGTACTTTATCATCATAAAAGCTCACTCCAGTGGATAAAAACCGCTACTGCAATTAGGTGTGAGGAAATTGTCGTATGTAAACCAACTACTATTCGTACAAATAGACCGCTGGTCACTGAATTACATACAGATCGAGGTTATTCGACGACTTCCTACATAGTAGGCACAATATTGCATGCGCTGATTGATTACGAAAGGGAAACCCATGTGATAACAAAATGTCTTATTCTTTTAACTACATAACATAACATAACATAATCAGTAATCCTCAGTTGCCCGAAGGTGTCGAAGTACTTTGTCTAGATCTTCTCTGCAAATTAACGCTAATCACGTCTGCTCATAGCCAGCTCCTTTACCTCCAGCCAGCACGTTTTCCCCAGCCTTCCTTTTTACCTCTTCCTAATGGTCTTACTTCCCATGCTGCTTTAACCTGTTGTGTTATCTTCCATTCTTAACAAGTCACCCATCCATTTTAAATTTCCTTCTACTATTTTTCCTTTCAATGATTTCATTTCTTCTTTTCTCGATTCTTCTCACACCCATTACCTTCTTTAAATACTTAATCTCCTCTGCCTATACAGACCCTTCCTGTTTCTCACTTGATACCCAGTTCTCACCCTAAATAAGTAAATAAAATAAAAAGAATCCAATTTTCTGATTATAACAAAAAAATTTAACTCGAAATAATTAAGGCAAGTCCACAAAACCAACAGATATAAATTTTAAAATGAGCATCATTGGTTAATAAAATTAATCGAAAGCAAATGTGCATGATGGTGTGTATTTTAAATTTTATTAATAAAATTACTATGGCGAAAAATATTATTTTCGAACAATTTTGCATGAAATTAAATATATCTTTTAACATCATATGCAATGATATTGAGAAAAAACTACAAGAGCTGGGCTTGAAACCCGAATCGCCAGCGTAGTAGGCCTGGACCTTACCCATTGCACTATGGTCGCTTATTTAGAAAATTATTAACATTAACGGTATATAAAGTATGTCGGGAAAACTTTTCCAATCTTCTTGAAAACTAGGACGAATGGCTACAATAGTTGGTAGCAAGATACTCGAGGGAGGCCCCTCTATAATATATTCGAGACCCATGAAAATCCGTTATTCACAACCTTGACGTTCCCCTTGTACGTTCTGTAATTCCTCGGTAATGTGCTATGTCACTAGGTCATGATCCAGGGAATAGCAGTGCCTGAGTTATGGTCTTCCCATTACTACCAATTATGCAAAGCCCAAGATGTTAATATGACTAAAAATGGTTTCTGCCATCAGGGATATAGGTCTCTCAAATATGTACTCCAAATCCTCATCTAAAAATACCAAAAGTATTTTCTACTATTCTTCTCGTTCTAGATAAGCGATAATTGAAAATTTTCTGCTTTTGGGTCCTACTTTTTGATGGGTCCCTAGTATAAGGTGTTAATACATTTCCACGGAGGGGAAATGTATCATCTCTAACCAGTACTCCATTGCTTGGAATGTGTTGTTTTCCAGAACAACATTTTTTGAAAATGGAAGCATCATTTACTTTCCCATAGCATCCACAAAACTACATCAGTAATTAGCGCCAACTAATGCGAAGAGCATAATGCTGCGCGTTCCTTTGTAATTATGAAATGTAGATTCAGAATGAAGTGAGCGTTTTCCATTTAAGAGTCCACAACAATTTAGAAGATTCAACTTCGACTTCAACATTCGAATGATGTTTGAATTGCCCTGCACCCTCCAAGTGTGTTGGAAATCTGAAATAATTTTCTTTTTATTTTTTCATAATTACAATATTGACCTAAGGAAAATGTTGAACCGCACAAAGAAATCCCAAAGAAAACGCCGTTTGATCGTAAGAACGAAACAAAAAATTTTATAAGCAAAATAGAAGGAGCGATAAAAGAATGAAGTAGTATTGCTGTGGCTACTTCCTCAATTGAAGATGAACATGACAATTTTGGCAAGTATGTGGTGACGTCTTTAAGAAAACTTCTACCCTTGCACGTTGTTAAATGCCAGAGTGAAATTCAGGCAATAATAACAGACGAAAAGGTTGCTGCACTGTCAGGAAAACCCAAGTGGATCTCGGTTGATAGTGATACAATCTACATTCTACATCATTAGTTCTGTCTCAAAATGCGGGTAATATCTTTTCCTCTGGCTTTGGCAATTAATAATAATATTAATAATTTGATATAAGTGTAATATAATATTATAATAATGAAATTTGTCATTTATTACTTTCATAAATGGCTTTATACCGTCATAAACAGCAGAAAGTAGTTTCGGTAGGCACACATAAATTGTATTTTATTTGTATGCGACATAGATACTTCAGTGATGTCAAGCTGTTACCACTTGCCAAAAATCTCAAAGTTATTCTCAGCTTTAACATTGTTGGCATAGGTTCTCTTGGAAATGTTGATTGTTTCTGGATACTGTTTTCAAACCAACTCAGAAAATGTTCGAAATTACCAATATTCTTCAATGGCTTCTATAGCCTTCACTATCTTCTGCTGTATGTTATTTTAACAGCGTAGCAGATGGACCAAGACTATTTCCTCTATCAACCCACTGTCTAGTTCATAACGAGCGATTACGTCTCTTCTTATTTCTGGGGCAATTTGTATTAATTTATTTACAATTAAATTAGTACTGTGGATCAAATATGACTACGCACTTTTCAGCGGCATTGTAACGTTAACTTCCCGCCTTAATTTCAGATTTTCTTCAGCACTAAGCGCTTAATTTACATCGACAAACGACAAACCTCCGTCGGCGAGGTCTCACGAAAGCCCGCATCATATAACAGAACTTACATCCAAATTACACAACGTCATACGCGCAATTCGCCTTGTAACATTCGAAATAATTTGCATATACATATCGCCGAAGAGCCTTTAAACAGTATTTAATTGGTTCGCATACGGCTAAATACCGGCTATAAAACTCGTAATTCGCGGCTACTACCCGACACGTCGATCGTAAATATCCGTCTAGCGATATCTTAAAAATGTCCGGCCGCAGAATGAATTATAAGTTGGTCGATTTAATGGGAACTTCGTCGACAATTTCGCCGCCGCGAATAAAATCGCTTGATAAATGGCGCAAAATTAATTACGGATAAATGGTAGTCGATTTAATGGCTTAACACATTCGCTCTCCTTCGATTTTACGTTTTGCAACGCGTTTCTTAATTCGACTTTTAATTGATAGCGACCGTATCTCGTACGTGTACGCGTGGTGTAATGTGCAATAAAACTTTTAAGAAGGCGACTGCGGTGTGTTTATATTAATGAAGTCTTGGGAAAGTTTTACGCGCGTAATAAATAATAATTATTTTGATTTCAATGACAGTTGCAAAATTCGATAAATCTAATTTATGTTCGCGCTTGAATGTGCTTATGGGTATATGTAACGTTACCTTTACTTGCCTACCTTTACCTGTCCCCCACCCCGCTAGCTAATTTCAATAATTTATTTTAAATTTATTTACTCGCAGAACTGTTTATAGTAATATACCATTATAACTGTAAACATTAATTCCGCAGTAACTAATATGCAAATACGGCTATAAATTAAATTTCCTATGGCCGACGCAATAAAGTACGTTCTAATGGTTGTAATTACCTTGCTTGGATAATTAACTATTTTTAAATTTATTTACGTATGTTTAGCCTTTGCAAAATGTTTACAATCTGGTCATAGCTCGCGAAGAACCTTTAAGAAATAAATGCATAAGTAATAAGGCAGGCTATAGTAAGTTTTATGAAAACCATTTGAAAAGCACGCACACGCACACGCACACGAACTATTCTTCTTCTTTCTTCTTTCAAAATATCCTTCTACCCATCTAGGGCGTCGGATAATTCAAACTATTCAGAACTGTTTAGTAAATAAAGTGTAAGAAGTGATGGCTAAAAAAAAAAGAAGCGGGGAGAAAGGGCAAAACAAATATCTAAAGATACCTTAGGACAGCACTCACTACATTTATAAAAATCTTTACCAACTACATTTGTGCACAGCCGTTAGCTAATAAACGGACAAAATGAGTTCTGCGCATCTACCTACCTGTTTCGGCGTTACACATGAGTAAAGTTTAATAAAAAAGTGGATGATGTGTGATCATTAAGTAGTGTACACCGGTCTTTGTCTCCACTTACGTGTATGGCGCGACATTAAAATTCGGATAAGTAAGGGCGTCAATCCGGTTTAAACTACTTAATGCTAACACGTCATCCACTCTTTTATCAAACCTTACACATGAGAGAGGAATATGGGCTGCAATTTCCGTCTGTCCGGATACTTATTAACGGTTGTGTACATTCGCCAATAGCAGCTATAATTCTCCCGAATTTTCAATGCTTAATACGTTTAAATTTAATTAATTAATTTCTTCCAAAAGCTGAATATATTTAACAGCAATTAACTACATATTTAAACGTGTAGGTGGAGAAGACTAGCATTTTATGGAAGAACAATGAAAGTATAGAGTGTGCTCCTGTCTAAGTACTATTGCTGGAAACATATTTTTCTCATCTGATTAGAAATTTCTTGATACCGTCACTATAAAAGAAAAAAAAATGCGGATCCTGGGTCAATTGCGCAGATGTATCACCACCGCTGCGTGGCACAGTGGTTCAGAATCGCGTTTTTGCGGAAAAAAATCTGTAACTTTTTTATTCGTAAAAATTATAACTTACCATTTTTACTGTAATGAGAACTTATTATATATTTATGCTTTAGATATTATAATAAATAGGAGCTTAACTGTTCTATTTTAGAAGAAAAGAAATGGTGAAGAGCAAAGATGTGGGAATATGTGTGTAAATTTCTGCGAAGTCATGAATATTTGCATATGTATATCTTATTTATAATTACTAAATAGTACTTTAATATTTTATATGCTATAATATTAATATTTATAATACTAAATTACGCATCACAAAGAAGAACTGGAAAAGAAATTTCATAAATCAGTGCAGTGGTCACATTTGAATTTATACGGAGGTCCAATTTTTATTTAACATCCTAAGCAAATATTACATATTTGTCAACTTTATCTCTCCTTAATTAACACTAATAGCTTAAATTTTGGTTAATACCTAATCTGAGCATTACAAATTTGGTATATTTAATTATAATCTCATCAACAATTGTATAATTCAATATAGTTCTATATATGATGTTTATATTAAGTAAATGCAAATTCTAATAACGTATTAAACTTTTTCTTGACAAATTAAACAATTTAATGTTGCTTTTCCTCGTAGGTTTATTAATTTGATTATAATAAGTACATATTGTAATAATAATATTCACGCTCCCAAATTTTGAGTTGAAAATAACTGATTTACAAGCCCTACGAAAGACCATACGTTATCGAAGTATTGCGCTATGTTGGCCTTCAAACACGTTTTTCTCAGGCAAACGCAGAAAAAGGAGCTGAAATTAAGATGGTTATTTATGGAGGATTTAAAGATACCATTGGTATCATTCTCGGATGGTAGCTCCCCGTAGCACCCTACTAGAACCCTTACTGAAGTTCGGTTTCTAGCAAAGACTGCACCTATCCAAATTATTTACGATATTACAAAATATATGTGGTGTTTATCAATAATCTCTTCGGTTACATACACTCTAATTACAATTACACCTAACATAATAATAATAATATTATGAATTGAATAATAATTTACGGAACGGGAGTATTTGGAATGTTTATCAGTAACATAGACTAAATTTTCTGTTTGCGATTAGTCCGACCTTAGTCGAAGATGTTTCATATTAAAATTGGTCGCAATCATGGACTAGTTCTATTTTTCAGGTACATTAACTATTTAACTGTCTAATAAGATCACAAATGCCAACGGATTCATACCTTCCCAAAATGATTTTTTTCCGCACCTGAACCACTGTGCGTTGTTCGTTACATTCTGTCCTATTAAAGCTTCCTTTAGGCGTTCGAACAAGCTTAAATCGAGACTATAAAAGAAATATTAAAGTATAACTCAAGAAATTTTCACGTTCAGGTTGTACTGTATGACGTGGCATTGTAGCAAAATCATGTTCTTTATTCATTAATGCCATTTCCTAGTATGATAAACAGTCGTGATCTGATCAAGAAGTTGGTAGTACATCCAACTAGTTGTTCTTCGTTCATAGAGAAAGACTGCGATGACGATCATGACTCCCAATTCCGATCCCCTATCGCTCATTAGAGGAAGTTTCAGGCGAATGAAACACACGCTACTCTTAAAGCATTTATTCACTGAATTGTGAACGTAATCTTCAGATTACTTGGTCAGGAACTTGATCCTTTGCATAACGGACGAATGAACATCCTCCCTTTATCTTGCAATGCACATATCTACTTTCCCAACATTCCTACCAACCAAACCTTAGCGCACAATGCCCAGTTTCACCACTCCTGGGCTACAGGGCGAAATATAGGTACAGAGATAAAAATTTACCCGTGTAATACATGTATTGGTAAAATCCAAATACGTATTTCGACAGCTAAGTTGTCATCTTCTAAATTTACTGTACAATGAACATTCGCAGAGCATTCATTACAGCACAACCAAACCACAGCGAAGAGATCTACCTTTTCTTGATCGTCTTTTGCTCGCGGATCTGGTGCAGCGATACCTTTCTGTATTGATGTCATTGTTCTTAATTCAGAAGTATAATTTCCACACAGGTGAGGAACGTGGTTGTTAAAAGAATTATTGCTTACTTTTCATAATTTAGATTTTAATCTGTTATTTGTTGCTTGCGCCTTATTCTACTTATTAGGGTATGTGTCCTCTGCCAGACATATTTTGCAAGTTCTTCAAGATTGCAAACAAGCGAAAACCTTCTCTCTGTCGGGGTGCCTCGCTATCCAATTCTTGCAAATCCCACTTCGTCCCTCCAACTCAACTAAATTACGAAAATCGAGCAATCGTGTGCCTGTCAGTGATGAATTGGGCAAAGATTGTCCAAAATCAGTTATTCCTAAAAATTGTGTCTGTGGCTTACAATAGGATAGAGGCATTCTTAGTCATATCGAAGATTGCAATACGTTTGCCTTTGCATGAGCATCTAGCTGTGAAGGAGATTTGTTTCCGATGGATTTCGCATAATTTGACAAAAGCTGAAAAAGAGGGTTGTGTTAATTGACATAAGGAAATGCTTAAAAATTAGACAGCGGAATTGAAAATCCGTATCCAATATCTTAACAGGTGACGAAACTCGGATGTATTCATATGAACAGGAAACTAACCAACAATCCATTGTTTGCTTGTTTCAAGATGAACTGGACCCACCAAAAGTTGTTCGTTTACGAAGCGCACCAAAGAAAATGATCGTTCGTTTATTCGGTTATACTGGACATGTGGCAATAATAATTCTTTTAGAATATCTAAGAACAGTTAATATGCTTAATAGTATACAACAATATGTTTGTCAGAAGTCATCGACGAAATTAGGAAAACCGACCGAAAACATCGCATCATTCTGCATCATGACAATGGCAGCTCTGACACAACACGTCACACAATCGATTATTTGGGAGAGAAAAGCATCGAATCATGTCTCATTGCTCGTACTCACCTGATTTATCGCCTAACCATTTCTGTTCCCGAGAACAAAAGACGCGCAGACGGCGAATGTCAGCACCTCAAGGAGAGGTCAAATCCTTCCAAAATCATGTTCTTGAGATACCAACTTTAGAGTGGAAAAATGTTTTGAGAATTGGTTTGGACGCATGCAAAAATGTATAAATCTTGAAGGTGAATATTGTGGAAAGCAATAAAACAGTTCTTTCAACAAAAGAAAATTATTTCCTAGTTTTTGAAACAACTTAAAAGGCACTCTTTGTGTAAGGATTTTACCTTTGGCAGGAAAACTGGGTCAGTAGCGATATTTTATGAGGCAATGCCAATGCCAATTGCTACTGTACATTGGCCCTTCTTGTAGTTCTCTTACTAGCCATATTTTTTAATTGTATCATCATTAGTGCGTAAAGGTGTTACAATGGTTCTAATCAATATTTAGTATTTAGTAGTTTAGCTCTAGTATTTTTGGACCTCATACCTACCTAATGTTTTGGTGATCATAAAGAACATAAAATTAAAATATTGGTATAACAGTACATAGGTAGGAATTAAAAGGCAATTTTCCTTTCTCATGAAGAGACTAAATATGTCAAACAACTTTTGGACACAAACTTGAATTTTTTGTGCAGAGAACTAAATATACCTAAGGAGCAGAGCCTTTCTATAACCACAAATTCCACCTAATCTATTCTACTCCAAAAATTAGGGGAAAATTTAACCTCATCCCCGCAACTCCAAATCCTAGGTTAGCTAGATACTCAGGACAACCTGTGTTTTTGAAAATCTCTTTATTTGTGCATGAAGCGCAATTTACTTGTGGGGTTTAAGTACGTCTAGGATTTTTGCCGCCATTTACAGCCGCTGGACCCGACAGCTGTGAAATTATATACTTCGAATATTGCACAATATTTTAAAAAGTTATCTATATTAACAAAGGATAATTTCGCGTACTCTTTCTAATCAACGAGATATCATGGCAAAGAAGACAACCAAAAGCAATAAACAGAAAAACCACAAATAATGTAAAAGGTTTCTAATTCAAACTGTCTTTGATAAAACTCTTATTAATTTTCAACGTCAGTATCACTCGTCCACAATCATTCTTCACCAAATTACACTTCCTCATCCGTCCGCATCCCACGATCCCGAACACGCAACGACCTCAATATATCCCACCGGAGACAATAAATTACACCTCAAACCTATAAACACACTATATACCGCCGCACACCGATACTGGGCGGCGGCTGTCCGTCTCCCATTCATATTCAATTAATTCGTTATAGCGAAATGGTGTCTGCGGCCCGACAGAGGAATCATTTATTCTTAAATTCGCCCATTGTCGTCCTGACATCTTTTCCCATACCAGCAATTTTCGAGCTGTCAGGACGCTCGCTGGCGTCGTACCCCGCCTCGCCGAACGTCCTTCTTGATTTACGACGGTCTACGAGTACAATTGAAAGCCGCATCTAATTTATATTTATCACTCCAATTAAACGTGTTTGTGCGCCGGCCAAGAAACGAATGATGTATGTATGTACGTACACGTTGCTCTCGTCGCAGGAGGTTCCACCATTTGTGTCCGGAGGGTAGTTGGGTGTAGGTTCAGTTTAGGGGTGTGAATGAATAGCACGATGTGACGATGACAATGGTACAAGATGATACCATTCTGTTATAGAGGATGTTTTATAAGTGATGATGTAATAAAAAGTAGGGGCATATTTTTGCTACTTACTATAATTCGACATTTGTTTAATATGTCGGTTAAGTACCTAATCAAGGTCACTTGTTGTATTTTTGTCGCTGTACTCGGCAAATTTAATGCTCATTGCAAATACTGTACTGTAGTTTCATTGTAGTCATCGAAATCAGCATAACAAATATTACGCATTTAGCCTCCTAACGTTGGTTTATGTCCTGGAAAATAACTGATACTAAACTACAAGCGATTCCAAATTTGATGGGACAAAATTCTCAGAAGTAAATAAAACCTCTAAATATTGATTCATAAAAACGAAGGACTCCATGAAGCAATCAGTGCCATGCAACTTCTTGAAGCAGTTGCATTGCGTTTAGGTACAGTTAGTAGCAGTTCAAAGATTCCGACAACTGCTTTAATTATTAACACGCGCGTCTTGTTCGCTGTACAGTCCATAGAGGGTGTAACTGCGTAAATGGTTAAAAAGTTGTCCAAAGGTGGGTAATTAATATATATTCAATATTTGCTTAATAAACTTAGGGCCCCAAATGTACCGTTGGCAAGATATTTATAATTACAGTTTTGAGTACGGCCCCGTTATACAATTGTAGGAAGTTTCCAATAAGATCAGCGATCGGATCATTCATCGATTAAGCATAAATAATTTATGAATAAGCGGTTTACTTCAAATTTGGAAATTTTTCACACTGCTTGCACGCCACATACATGTTATTTACCGTCGATTAATCATTTTATTTTAAACATTTTTATACAGCAATCATATAAACTTATTATTGTAAAACAGGTCTAATCTTAAGCATTTCTTGTAAAACTTTCTTTGTGTTCTTAACTTTACATTGTTTACCAATAAATAAATTTTTTGAAAGAAAATATTTTTATCATTACCAATAAAAGGTAGTCGAACTTTTCAAATATAGATCAAGTTCATGCAAGGACAACGAAATAAAACATCTGTTTATTTTTCTGTAATAGTGACAGAGACAGAGAAGCATTATTCACTTGTCGATAATATGCTATTTGCTGGCGGCGCTATTTCAATGAAACCATCTGCTTATATTGTAGAATACCCGAATACTGACTGAATGCCCGACTACTTATTTGCACTAAATCCCATATCTCTCAAATAAACTTCTGCGAATACCGTAATATAAAAATGTAGGGGACCAAAATTTTATTAAAATTAAGCAAAAACGTTTCGCGTGATTTGCCATTGTTTTTGCCGATTATTTAAACTATACCATACCAGGCTTTACTATATTAATAAATTAATCATTTTCACAGTTACAGCCTGTATAGAGCGGACAAGACACGTGTTTGTCAAAATAGAGCAATAGATCTATACGAGTTATAATAAACGAGGAATAATCTGATGGAGCAGACATATATCAAACTCGTACAATAGACCTATACTAGTTCTTTCAACAAACGCGTGCCTTGTTTGCTGTATATAGATTGTTGTTTTAGCGAACAAGACGCCTGTTTGTGAAACCTTAATTCCTTACTATTTCCGGTTATCATTACATTTGGTCTATGGAAGACATCCCTTTATAGCGATATAGCAAATAATGGATTTATCATGTTTTTACAATTCGTGTTCAATTAAAACAGAAGAAAGTTCAAACAAAATAAAACAAAATTTGTAAGAGCAAATATTTTCCTGGTATCACAGGAAAACCGAAATGTGCTTGTTCGCAAGTTTCACCTCTGACGTCTGAACCTCTGACCGTATGCGATGTTTATTTTTTGGACGTAGAAATGTAAACGCTAATAAATTCGGATCATATCTAGGACGAGGTCAAGTGGATCTTTTATGATGCTGTTAATCATGTGCGTCAAAAACTTCAAATATGTTATTGAAAAATAAAGACAGTATAGAGAAAAAAATATAAACATTAAAATGGCCAAGATTAAACGGCCAGGACTAAAAAGAAAACCTAAAGAAACAGAAAGACCTAAGAATACGACCACCAAAAACGATAAAGTGAACCTCTTACCGTTATAACGGGATAAAACACAAAATGGCTATGAATGTCACACGTGCTCCAACTGCTACTGAATTAGTTAGCTTCTCCGATCTTCAATCAACACTATTCAGTGGTTCGGCGATCCAATACCAAAATGAGCCAATGGAGACGAGAAGTATTTTCCACAATATCCACAAATATTCCGAGATTTCAAACGATAATCTCTCGTGGAAAACACTTCGCGGAGCAAACGTCTATACTGCACTAAGGTTTTACACCGCAAAAGCCCCTGAGTAATACGTCAATCGGAAAACGTATATTAATTTTTCCCCAAAATAGGCATGGAGGCTCCCACTATCCGTGAGGATATAAATCGATAAGTAATCGATAACGTATAGATGTCGCCCACATAAATAGCTCCCGAACAATGATTAATTAATAGCGACAAGTGTATCGATCGAAATTGAGGTAGGCGCGAAAAAAGGAGAAAACCTATCATTTTTCATTCTGTCACACTCTTTGACTTACTTTTATACCTCATATAATCTTCTAAATAAATTTAACGCATTAACCATTTCGCTACGACAGTTTCCTTTACAACTTTCGTTAAACGAGATACCGTAGGTATACCAAATTTAGCGTATGGAGGATGAGTCGCACTATTACTTTTCATTAACAATAACAAGCGAAAATAAGAGATTGAAACAATTTGCAGAGTAAATGTAATGAAAATAGTATTTAGAACGAACATAAAAGATAATAGACTTTATACATAACATCCAGATGGTAGAGACTCCATCAGATTTTGGCAATATTCTTCTCTTATTTGATCCAACGCAGTTTCCATTTCCTGAATTATTTTCTCTTTTCCAATCTTGAATTATTCTTGCGCTGTGTACGAGGAAATCGTCGTGTTGATGTACGAAATTACTTCCGTACAGTAAACTTACCAATGGAAGCATTACATTCGATAGAATACTGCGGTATTTCAAATAGTCTCAATTCTAATTTTCCAAATTAGACCAGGTCCAGCATAAGTTATCCAACCTCATAGTCAAACGACCACAGCGTGATCTCTACACGACATTTTCTGAAAGAAAGCAAGAGTTCCTACCTCTGCACACTGCCATTTTCCGATTGCAGTAAGACTGAAAAACTAATTCGCTCCAGAAAGCGATCGATTTCCAGAAATCTTGTGGGCCTATCTAGATAATTAGTGGCGAAGTTCAATCTTGTCTGCTTATTTCCTCCGTCAATTTAGCTTCTTCTGTCGCGCAAGGTATTTAATACCTCCAGCTACTATCTGACTGCTAGCTACCAGGAAAGTATGTGGCCCTTGTCGCTATACCCCAATTGGTAAAGAGATTGGCACGAACATAGGTGACCAAGGTATAATCTTGGTGTGCCCTGGATGGTTTCGATTGTGGCGCACCTGTCTCTCTTTCACTCAGTCTACACACCTTCCTACCCACACTTTGTGCTGACCAGCAACTCTCCAGCATACTTATTTCTCACACATATACAATTTCCTTTTGTATTGGGTACGTAAAAGTAGGAGTAGCCACCTATGGTACCTCACGTCACCTTTCTTCAGCTGAAACTAATCTGCCAATATCTTATGCGGTTAAGTTGATACTTTTCAAAGAAAAATAAAAATACCGTTCGAAAAGACTATATCTTAGATATGTTTTACGTTCCAACTGATTTCCTACAAAAACAGCACAAACAAACCAGCATTTCAAATGATAATTGCATTAAATGTTCCACGACCAGTCTTAACGCGCTAGCAATACAATTGACCACCCTACCACGAAAAGTATTGTATGTAGATTGGAAACTTAGAACTGCAGGGAACTGTACACACATAACGATTGATATCTGTTTCGCTGACAACCAAGCCGCATCGTCAACCGTATCTCATCTAGAAGATATTTCCCGACCATTCTGCAAATAAGAATCGTGTGTTTGACCGTTTCTTTTGATAGCACTTGCAGATGCAATACAATTCTGAAAAAATACTCTTAATTAAGGGTACTATGCTTTTATTCTTCCTTTTTAGAAACAATACTTCTGCCCTTTTTTATTGTTGGCCTTCTTAGAAGATAAAAGGAAGTCGACAATTTCCTTGAAAAAGGAAACGTCTGCATTTATGCAAAAACTACCTTTCCTTTTACTTCTTACTTGAATGCTCGTAATGATTGTTTATTGTTTTCATTTTGAATTTTAAAAATTCCTGGTGCAAAATAATATCGAATTTCACTCATAAATTAATCAGAGGTACGACGTAAGTGGTGTGTGCCCCTCAGTTCACTACGATTCTGTTTTGGCCCACCCTGCTGCGCGGTAGTAAAAATTTTCGGAGATGGGGCTGGTTTGAAAGCAATTCAGTAATGTATGGTAATAGCCGAACATGACTTCCCAACACGAGTGGTTCGATTCGCCGCTGGGTTCTTACCATTGATTACAGTCAGCTCATGTTACATTACAATCTTTTGATACAAGTCAGCCATCTTCAATGTTTTAAATGTATTTACTCACATTATGATGTGAATTTTCCAAAACATTTATTTTCTTCAGAAAGGTCGTTATCTATTCTTTTGGAGCAACGTTCTTAGCTTAAGTAGGATCTTTACAATATCCTCTTCGCTAATTAGTCTCAAAATCGCCCTTCCTTTTTCACTGGAACCGCGATACACAGCTACATTACATTTCCCTCGAAAACTGGCAGCTAGCAAACAACTTTTTGTTACAATTAACAACTTTTCATGGAATAGTTCCACTTCTTTTCGACGTCTGGAATTTCCTTCAAAAAAGTATATCTGTGTCGAGCGCGCGGAACACATTAAAACGGCTTACCGCTTTATTAATATATTCAACTCGTCTCCTGTTTAAGGGGCCGCAAAGTATTAAGTGTCGCGGCACGCTGCGATTATCGAATGGATGGACGTGAATAGCCGCGATCGTTGCCATGTTTTACGGCTAGTTCATGTATGGAATACTTCGGTTATGGGTATGTGCAAGTACACCGGCTAATAGTACAGGAACGGACTAGCTCTTAATTGGCGCTTTGGAATCGGTGCTAGTAATTTTTACAATCTGATCGGTAATGAGATTAATGAAACCGTAATGGAAGTTAATTAGAGCCAACTCTGGTGGGAAATAGTGTGGTAGTGATAAAATTGGCGATCTTACCTTTCGTTTCGTTTAAGGAGTGATTGATGCTTAAGATAATGGCAAAACATAAATCATGAATTGCAGCTTTACCCACATAGAATTTGCTTTTCGTTTCGAAGCATAGAGCAAAAACGAATTCTTGTAAACTTTATAAGAAATTATTTAAAGATGTTTTGTAAGAATTCAGTGTCGATATTTCCAAATGCCTATTTCATCCTCTAAGTTACCATCTGTCATCTTGGCAAAAGAGATAGTGTGTCCTCCTTTAGCTTCATGAAGTACCGTGCCCAGAGCATCAACTATAAAATCACTACATGCAAGAAATCATCTGTGTTACACCGAACAAGCACTACTCCTTATTGTTCAAGGTTGGATGCGAGCTATTCAAGATAGGATTTCATCTAAACCCTTGGAAAGCATGTCCAGTCCAGTGCGGTTAACCATTTCACTTGGGGAAAGCATATACTTGCTTTAAGTCACTCTTGACCAAATAGAGAAGAAAAGTAAATAATGTATTTCATCAATAAATTCTACAATGATCTAAGGAACAGTGTTGACCACAAAAGATGATAAATCTTCCCCACATTTAAAAATCTGAAGATTATCTACAACGAAATTTGTAATCATTTGTATCATTGTAAAAGAGCTAAAGATAACATAATTATTGAAACCATAAATGGGTAATTCCGTTTTAGTTATAAATTCTCATCCTTGTACATTGAATAAATGATGTTGTATCTGACTTATTTCTAAATAAGTCAGATAAAAGTATTATTTATTTATTAATTAAATAAATAAAATAAAACTTGTTACTTTCATTCATAATACTTACAAGAACTGTGGTATACTATTACTAACTAATTTCAGTCACTGATCGATAGAAACCTATCACCACCAAATAAATTAAGTTAAATTAATTATATGGCGAGCAATTCTTACCAAAATGACAGTGTAAGTTATAATTTCTCTTTTCTATGTTCTGTCCCACCTTCAATCATAGTCAGAAAAGAAACGAGTCTCGTTAGCTTTTCTCATCAATAAGTTCTTCTACAATCCGGATATTATCATCCACCTCCAACCACCACTCGAAGCAAAGTTTAAAAGTTGCCCACCAACCTTTCACAGGATTATTTAGAAACATGCAATCAGCTCCAAAATAGCAATTACAGTATTTTGTAGCCACATCATTGTGACATGGAACAACGCATACTGCGCAGAAAATTCAAATTCTTGGATATTTGTAAACGAATGTTAGAAAGATGAAGAACTATTTACGGCCCTGCTAGGATACAGCAGTTAAAAGAAGTCCTGTTGCGTATTTGACTCTATAATTTGGGAGGCATTTTAGATGCACCATATGTACCAGTTGACAATGATACTGAGTTTACAAAACGCAGGAGTCTTCGAGTTGCGTCTAGTGGATCTTGTCTTGGGCATTAGCCGGAGTCGTTAATGATACTGAATTCCCCAGTTTTCCACTGAGGATGGAGACTTAGTTGTCGAAATACGTATCTGGATCTTTCCCGAACGGTGTGGCAAGGGTAAGTTTTATTTATTTTATAGTTGACCTTGAAAATGACGTTGCCGGCCGAACGAACTAGAACGCGCGAAAATATTCGAGATGCGTCCAAATTACCTTGAAAAACATCTAGAACAATTTTCACGGGGTCTGCTGGTTATATGGGAAAGGTTAGCAGGAGAATCAAAAGAGCCGATTCAATAGCGATAATGTAAGCCGACCGAACAGTTTTGGGATTTATACTGAGTGTCTAAGTCTTGTAATGAGTACGGATCTGTCATTCTGTGCTGTGTTTAATTGTTAATTACCTAATAATTTGAAAATTTACAACTAGGTCAGATCCAAGTAGTAATGTATTAGTAAATGAGTATTTGTAATTAACTTTTTGGAATGTAAAGAATACATATATTCTTTATAATTAAAGGCGAAGGACTGATGTGGTATAGAGGGGAGTATCGTTATTAATGTTGGGGTTTATTACGTTTCTTATTCTTTTCTTATTTGTCGTCATTAACTAACAAGAAGAAATTACTAGATTATGTAAGAACAGATGATGTAATGTATCTAGCTGCTTATGCTTCCAATCAACCGAAAGTAGTCTTACACCATCTAAAATCCCCATGTTCATTTGTCTTTGGTTCAATGCGAGCAACTGTTGAACAGTGAGTGTTATTAAGTAAGTGTTAAGTCTCCTTCTAAAACCATCTCTAACTTCAATAATGCTTTTATAATACATATCATTGTTTTGGGGTGGCGAAATACTATCGAAGTAATACAATCATGATCAGGATCCAGCACATTTTATGAGAAATAAAAAGTGATTAAAGAAACATCGGCAAATCAAAGTTCTGGTTGCGGTGCCGTGACTTACTAATCGTAACAAATACTTACCGTAATTACTGCTTGTGTCGTCCGAGGTAATTATTAATAACAGCAATCACGAGTTTCATGCCTTACAGCTATCGCGTTATTTAGATAACCGTTAGTGTTTACTTCCATCTCATAAACTAATGATTTTAGATGCTCCCATAAGTAAAAAGCGATCGTTTTTAAGTCAGACGAACGCGGTGGCCATGTCATCGGCTTGTACGGATTGTTATAGGGTCCGCAGAAAACAAGAAATTTACGACAAGTGTCTAGTTACTACTACTAAGAAAATAAAATCGAACGTATTTACTCGAAAATAATTTCATAACTGAATTGAGATAAATATTTTTCTGTTTTAGTAAGCGAGGTGTGACAGAGCTTCATTGAAAAATTAAATCCACTTGACCTTGCTGTGCATATTCACTGCATTTTACAAGCGCCTCTGTCTAAACATCCCCGAGGGATTTATGGTTCGATGAACTCGTTAAAACTCGTTCGTATACTATAACGTCCTCTTGAGCTTATTAACCTTCCTATACTCACGTCAATATGAAACACGTATACTATACTATATAAGTCGGTCTTACAGACCGTATCGTGAGTATAGGAGGGTTAAATATATCACTGAATGTTATCGCTGTTTACATTTCTTCATCTAAACTATGAACATAGGTAACATCAGTGCCATTTGAACTTTTCTTTACAATTTCCTTCTGAAACTTCAAAAATTTATTTCGACTTTGTTGCGATAGTAGGAGAATATCTTCTCTCAGAATTTTGTTTCCCTTTGTTTGGACTTTCTTCAGTTTTAATTTGATGCATAAGTTATGAAAAATGCTGAATCGACACAAGATGGAAACAACTACCAACATCCTTCACGATGTTTAATCAAATTAAATATATCCAAATTTTAATAACTGGCTTGTAACCGTTAGTTGACGGAAGACAAAGGAAATGTGCCCAAGATGGAAAACAAACGCAAGTAAAGTAGATGTTCCTTTACAAAATATTAGTCGATGTTGTAATCTTAGGATTTCACACGCCAAATTGGGTTCTTCAAACTTTTCACCAACCAACTTGTTATCTTTAATAAGAAAATTCCAAAGTAGGAGGTTTGGAAGGTTGATTACAAGGGCAACGTTAGTTCATATATTGATGACCGATACACAAGCATATACGAACGTATGCTATCCCTGTAGTCACCTTCCCCAAAGGCCATCACCGGCAGCCGTTGCTAAGGATCAATGCTGGTTTGATTGGATATCAGCTATAAAGTAGTGCGCTTTGTTGAGCAGATATTACCTCAGATTCACGAATGATTTTTGTATTCTGTAATCTTTTCACTGCGACTGAAGGCATAGGAAAAATATTATGCTAAGAGTAAATACCTCGTTGTCCAAATTCATTTCAAAGCACATAGGCTCTCCGAATTTGCATAATAAATACTTAATCTTTGTAGTTTATAATACAGCTTCTATCTTTAGCGATAGCCAAACACCAAGCAGATGATTTTTACAGCGCTGTCTTTGCTGGAAGCATAATTTCGTCAGTGCATTAAGGGAACTTTACAGAGGTGGGATAGGGAAATGTTTCCAAGGTATCAGATGCACAATCCATACTTCAGTGCAGTCATTACACCGTCGGTCACAAAACCTATGCCGCTCCTGTCTTATCGTCCGTATATACCGTGGGTTACCGTGGAATGTTGCGGTGTTTATGACATTTACGACGGCCATAAACAGTTAGCGTCCGCTCGCTTATAACGCGCCGGGCTCAGGTTTTAATCAGTAATCAGTATGTATCTTTGTTTTACGGTCTGAATTTATATGAAGATAATGTACGAACTACCATAGAAAGTAGAAGCGGTTTGTTCGGACCGAATACACGTATACGTACACATGTCGGTACGTATCCATTCTGCCACCGGTGCGAGGCGATAGCGTGCTTGTGTGAGTAGGTATGCACGGTACACACATGCACTTACGTCCCGGCATTGCCAGCTATCACGTGTGATGGACGGACGTGTCGTAAACAACTCAGACTTTGACTTTTATTGTAGAAAGCTTAATGGACCGAAATAATCGTAAATTTTATGGTTGCCTATAATAACTTCCACGTCTATGCATAATTCTCGTTTTATGTGGACCCGACCGCGATAAGAAATTAAATATCTCTTTGAAAGGTTTATTTAAAGTACAATGACACTAAAAGAATTCGTTTTAACTTTAACCGACGACGGGTACTTAGTACTAGTTTTAGTGATCGTTGCGCTAATACGGGAAACAATTGCCGAGATTAGTCTGGAAGGATTTATTTCTTTATTTACATCTGGGAGCATATCTGAGATACCAGCTTATACTTACCAGTTAAAAATCCCGTTTAATCTAGCCTGATATTATCAGATCTAGGAAACTTGGTATGAGATTTCCTTTACTGTCTTTAAAATTTCTATTGAGGAACTAAGAATAAATGAATAAAGAGGGTGTTAGAAAACTCAAATGGAATAATTATATTCCCGCAATCTTCGTCACATAGCAATAACTAAATGGTTTTGAAGGCTTCGAGAGTTTCTTGAGGTGCTCAAAATCGCTGTTCGTGGATTTTTTATTTGACATTCGGCAACACAAGGAAATCGTTGAGCTATAAATCGGGTGAATACGTACCTACCTTTATGCGGTGCGCTACTGCCAGTGCCACCTTTTAACAAACTCAAGCAATAAATAAATAAAAACTCATAAACAGACAGCCCCGTCGTAAATGTACTTAAGAGGAAAATATAAACTGACATGTAGATAAGGGTCGATGTGGGTCAGATGTGTCAAAGCGTTTAGTTAATCTTTGTGTGTCAGCTGTGTGACCGCTTTCTAGGTCGTGTCTTCTTCCTTGTGCAGAGTTCGTTTAAAATAAAATGACTTTCATTTATAGTCATTGTTGAGATTTATTTATTGCCCTATCCCAACATAGGAAAGGAGGCATTGAAAGAAGTCAAAATGAAGTCAGAACTTGATTAAACAAAATGACAATGATGAGATACAAATACCCGGCGAGAAAGCATGTTTTGTAAAGACGAACATCAAGGACCCCTCTTGCTTGCTTTCACACTTTGACAACAGGATTAGGTATCAATCTTCAATGTAAAAAGTGCATCACAGGAACAGTGATCACAGGAATTCCCATTAAAAGATTTCTTTTCCGACAGACTGTTAAATTCTCCCCCAAAAAATCGTCCCCCCATAAAAATCCTCTCTTAACGTAAAAGCGAACCTCTAACACCTTTGGCTTCCGCTAAAAAATTCAATATTTAATAAAACGTACACGGCCGCCACATAATATATCATTTTTTATAACGCGACGGTCGTGTACTTCTGAAATTGCCGCTCTATAAATTTCCCCTATTCCTCGTTCGTCCGAAAAAAAAAGACCTGCCCGTAAACGCGGGTCGCGAAGCCAACGACGACACGAAAGATCCCCCATTCGGCCGGGACCATTAATTTCATCGAAGAGAAAAGAGAACGCGGCCGTCGAGGGGAAGAGGAGGGGAGACGGCGTGACGTTTAAACGCGTTCTTCGCAGAAAAAGTTCACCGAAGGTGGTTTTCCACATTTGTTCGGCCATTAATCGAGGAACGGACCTCCGAAAGTGCCGGGGAAAAGTGGAAGAAGGAACGACATCCAAGGAGGAAGGACGCGGCGACGAGCGCTCGCGACCGAGAGAGCGAACTGGATCGGGTGATTTATCTCGGCTGTCACGACCGGAAGTAACCCTGTGCTCTACAAGCGATCCCCACTAATCTCCAGCCACGTCTTCGCGACTTCCCGCCATACATCACTCTTATCGGTCCGTTAATCCACAGGGGACCCACTAATGTATTTCTCACAAAACACACACACACACAAGTACAAGGCGCGCTAAAAATATCTGTTCACAAATTACTACCGCGAGAACTTCCTTGGCTTAATCTTTGCGAGAATCTAATAGAGAATATAGGAGCCCATTTCTAATCTAAAACCAATGATAAACTCGATGAGAGATGTGAAAGAAGAATGCGAGTATAAGATTTTGTAAGTTCAGAAATCTAGCTCTAAATTATTGTCTTTTTCGAAATGGCTACCATGCAACATCGATATGGCATTGTGGGAAATTGAGATCACATGGGTTCAAATGATAATATCCGGGAAGTTTGTTGTGTTCATGCTGCAGTCAAGTAGGGCTACTTGTATACATACAATACAATAATACACGCCTAGCAAAATCTAAAATCGAGGAGCTACACAAAAGACCGACAACGAGCAAAACGTTTACGTGGACCAAAATGGAGATATGTTCAAATGATTAAGGCGTTTTAGGCCCTTTGAAATTTTTATATCGCACTGTGAGTACAATACTATCCCAAATCAAAATTTGGACAATCTCTGAATCGTCTTGAATCAACTGCAAATACAAATATTTGCAAATATTTTTAAAATGTCACATCATAATTAGTCTGAAAAAGTACTACTTCAGCCAAATAAATAAAAAATAAAATGTTTATTATGGCAGATTTCGATATTAAGTGATGCAAGACTACCACATTTCTAAATAAATGCAATGGTAAAAAGCACATTTATAGTTTACAAAATCTGCTATTAATTTCTTATCGTTCTTTTTGACGTTGTTATCATTTGCAGGGATGTTGTCCAAACTGTTGATAAAATGTCTTTTTACGAAATTGGTAGATGATTATAGTGACTCTAGTAGTGATGATTTGGACACTGTGACTATTAAATTAGGAAAATTGATGTATCTTATATTTAAAAATTAGAACGAAGTTGAAAAATCCGCTAGGAATAACGAAGAGAAGGAAACTGCTGGAAGGAAGAAAAGCTGAGACCTGCGATTATGTACAGAATATTATTGAAAATACTCTTTCAAACAGAAATGTACTCTTCTATTCGGATAATTGTTGTGGCCAAAATAAAAATAAATATATTGCTGCAATATATCTGTAAGTTGAGTATTGTATCCATAGGTCATAAATTTCTAATAAGCAGCCACACACGAAACGAGGGTGATAGCATGCATTCCGCAATCGAACAGGAGAAGAAACGCGTGCTTAAAAGCACCAAGATCTACATTCCTAGCCATTGGATATCAGTAATAACACTTGCAAAAAAATCTGGAAATCCATACGCGGTACACGAAATGCAACAGGGTGATATCTTTGATATAAAAATATTAAATTCTGAGATAGGAACAAACCTTTTTTCAGTTCTGACGGAAACAAAGTAAACTGAAGCCAAATTAAAATTTCGGAAGTCGAAAACCAACATCCACTCAGCATTTTCTTTAAAACCGAATTTGAACAGGAGACCTTTTGCGAAATTCCACTGCCTCGTTCAAAATGCGAATTCCCTTAGATTTTACAAAATTTTCTCCTTTTTTAGTTAAAGAAAAATAAATCATTTTATTTATTGAAATACAAAATGTTTCCGTAATTTTTATATAGTTGATATAGTTCCTTTTTGAATCACAACTAAAAAAATATTCATGTACAAGAATACAATACTATCTTAAATCATAAATATTATATTTGATTCTGATAAAATTACTACTTTATTGCAGTTTTAATTTCTCAATTATACATCTTTAAAAATTCCCGATAACGGATTTGAAATATTCTTTCTAATACAAATAGTAAATATGTTTCAGTAACTTACTTAAAAGTAACAATTTTGAAATTATGATGGTATTGCACTCATATTGCGATATTTTCTGTGTGTGTTCGAAGTTCTCAAAGTTCTCAAATCTTTTGTACATGAGTCCATTTAGATTCGCAGATTCTTGAGAAAATCGGTCAATAGCAATAAAAGAGCCTAATGTGTGTGTTACGGCTAATTGTTAAAGTGTCCTGTAATTGTTACTTTTGGCCTCTCCTTTCCACTTTTGCCACAGATGACGCTTCGCTGTCATAAGCTTCTGATATGGCTTGCGCTTGTTGGATGCGCGTGTGGGATAAATTTGCTTGTAGCGTTGAGATCAACAGGTCGCTCGCCGTGAATAGGTTATTCCGTGTTCGCTCTTAAGTCTCGCTTGTCGCGAATATACACGGAAATTCGACTCTGGGAAGTGTAATAGTAACGTTGTGTGATCTGGAAGTTTCGCTTCCCCCAATTTTTCTGTTCGAAATAACCGTCCACGTCGAGCTATTGCTTTTCCCTCATTTGGAAGTGAGTCTTTCCTTTCGGTAATTACGATGTCGTTATTTATCTCTTCCACGTTGTTGTACGGAACTAGTGTAGGCTGGTATAGCTAGTATATACGAGTATAGGACTAGTAGAAAACTAAAATTTATTTTTGAGAACGCCTGAGAACTATCGTAGGAGCTAGAAGCCAACGTAATCTTCAGTTTACTGTGTCCGGTTGTATTCCCGACACTTTTGCATCAAATGCGAAGAAACTCGCCATCTTTAAGAGCTTCTGTCTCGATACCGATTACCACGCCGGAGAAGATTGACAACCGGAAACATATCACACCAAGCCCCGCTTTTATTTATAGTTTTGGCTCGTTGAGTTTTGGGGAAAATTCCCTGGAATCTGTTAATTTTAAGTTAATTTAGAGTTAGGAAATCGGGGATTTGTGTTTGAGTAAACAGGGATTTTCTTACTTTTGAGACATTCAATTCTTTTCGTATTTTAAGTAGGGGCAGTCAGATTGGTTTTTGGGTGATTTAATAATATATTTGTTGAACAAAGCAATAAATTCTTTTAGTAGTTTAAGAGGGGGATTTTATTTCCCGTTCACCAAAAGTTTTAGAAGCCAGTAACATGTATAACAAAGTTGATACGAGGTAAGCATTTTCTTCTTCTTGTTTTCCATATTCTTTCTTGTGTTTATTCTTCTCGCTTCCGTAGGATGGTAGATTCTATAATAAAATTCTATGTCTGAAAATTTAGGTATTGCGGCACAATTTCGCTGAACATTCTAAATCTAAGTGGTTCAAAAGCACCATCAAACGATCCACCTTACAATCAATCATCTAAGATTTCCATCCAAATAACGTTTAATTCGCGTGAAATGTTACCATACTTTTCGTCTAACCCGATAAACGTATTCCCATAGATCAAATCAACACGCACCAGTGACTATCAACTCCCCGACCTTCCCAACTTCCAAGCGAGTCCGTACGCGATAACCGATCGAAGCAGTCTGTCCAAGGTAAAACGAGCAGACAGGTAATTAAATCTATTAGACTGTTCGGATGATAAAAGCGCGATCGTAAATTATCCGGTGGTAGATTAAGACATTGATACAACAACGCGGTAACATCGGTTCCCCTTTATTGTTATTTAAATTCCACGATTATGCGACGACGTGATTTACCAGTCGGCGCGCGGGTCTATAATTTTCGTCGAATAATTAAGGCGACGAAAGAACCATTTGTTCCGAGTCGACATGTTTCTCCGAGAGAAGGGAAATCGTTCCGTACTATCGCATAAGTTAGTAGAATTAGATATGCAAATAGTAGACTACTAATTCGATAGTCGATACTAATTCAACTACGGTGATGTTAGGGATTAGGACGTGAGAAGACGGAAACCGAAAATGTAGGGAGGGTGAGATGAGATTCTTCAACAAGTAGAAAAACTTCGCATAAATGGAATTTAAATGATGTGATATCATGAAGTGTCACCAGCCTGTTCCCCTCTAAAACAATTCTGAAGCTCATTGGATTTAGCAGTAGATGAAAATTGAAAAGAGGAACTCGAAAAGAAGAACTCCAAAAGAGGAACTGCAAGCGAAGAAGGAAGCAATTCAAAACGTTTTTTTTTGTTGTTAAGATCCAAAATTACCCAGAGTTAACAGAAGCACTGAGAAAACCGAACAATTTCCAATCCAGATAGAAGTGAGTTTAGTTTTGTAATTTGCCCAGATTCAGCCAAATTCTAGTTATACGTTACAAATCAACAGAACAAAAAAGTTTGCAATTCAAGTAAACCTGAATAATTTGAAATATTGCTATGGAATTTCTTTATTAGGAGACCGGTCCAAGTTTGGTTAATAGTCGGCTTCTAACCAAAGCGCAGTTATAATTCAATAATATGGCATTTTCCTGATTTTAAGATCGTCTAGAACAACAACTCCTGCTACAATTCTCATCACATCTTCTATGAATATGAAGAAAATTTTAAGCTACGAACCACGCAAGTGATATCCTTCTTCCTATTGAGTTATCCGAGCACGCCTAAAATTTCTCTAAGACAGAGAAAGACGTCCAGGAACTATTTTCTTTCGATTACGTACGATACAACGATGATGGTTTGTTTTCGATTCGACGAAATTACGCATGCATTCCCAATCTTCCGATTCCCGACGTACACGTAACTCGACGCGAATTGTCACCGCCGGTAATTTATGTCTGCGTTTTACCGAGAATAAGAAGCTGGGGCATGTTCCTGCATTTAATGACTGACAGCTGATAGATTTATGAGCGCTAGAGGCCGGTAATTGTAATTGGATATGGTAGCGCGGTTATCGACGGATAAAATCGGTATGTCTGCGGCCTGAAGTCCGCTAAGGCATCCCAAGAACAACTTCTATGTATATATGGATATGTATGTATTTTGATGTGATGTGTACACTATTGGTCGTAAGGAATTGAACGCGTGTCTTCTGTAATTAATCGGGAATGTGAAAGCATGTCATTCAAGTTTTGACTTCACCATCGATTAGCCAGCGTCGTTCGAGTACATGATTACCATCAAGATGCCCTCTTTATTAGCACCTTCAGCTATTATGTGGAACTGGGAAAATGCTGAATTTTGAATTTAGAATATGCATATCGTTCCTTATTAATAATGATGGTGAAGCACTTGCGCCCCATATCTGCAAAGCGAGGTTTCAAGGACCGCGTAACTTCGCTATCACACCAATCGGTTCTGGAATGGTACATACGTGATGATGTGGTGAACGTAACGCGTGAGACAAACGCATTATTATCCTTTATTCACAACGAACGCAGTCAAACTTACATGAATGTATGCCTCTTCAGAGTATATAAATGAAATATCCAAAGGGATATATGTAAATAGAGTCGTCGGCAAATACGAGCATAGCTGTTTCTATCATGTTCTATACAATGTACAAATAAAGGAATAAAGGAATAAAGGAATCTAACCCTAAACAAATTTAACTGTAATTCGCTCCGCGAATGGTCAGCAGAACAAAGTATGCGCAATCTCATAGATATCCTTTCATACCCGATGGTTATGTAGTACGCGCCACGTACTAATGTATTCTTGATTCGTACATGATAATGTAACAGGCATCGTTCATGACACATCCGGATGATTACGCTTTGAAGGCAAACTGTTAAGGGCCCTGGAAACGATAAAATAAGTTTGACAAATTTGATTGTCAAACTTTACATTTTCAAACACAACAAAATGTAGATTGTTTGACAGAATCGTCAAGCAAAGCCGCATACTACCAAAAAATTTGACAAAAGCGTAAAGTTTGACAAAAAATTTGATCGTTTCCAGGACCCTCTAGTTTCGTAGTCTAACTTCCTAACTGTTGGACCATGTCGGCTGTTTGTAATCCGTTACTACATAGTCTAAGATAAGGGAGCATGTGAAACAGAAAAAAATAAGTAAAAAGCAAAATATGCAACTCAACTTTTATACTAAACCAGTGTGTAGTAATCAAGTGGTCAACCAAGAAGGACAAGAAGCATGGAATTCGGCTTACGCCCTGTATGCGTCCTGCGATGAGAGAGCGACATTTAGTATATTACCCTTGCAGAAGCTACTTCGATAGACAGAGACACAGTCCAATTCATGTGAAGAGCAAACATGTTGCAAAGTTGCTCCAAAATCGAGTCTAAGTTTTGGTAGCTTAAGGCTGTGAGGTACTTATTTTCAAGATCGCTTAAATTTAACAAAAAACAGGGAATTTACAAAAGCTAGTCAACAAGTCATCGTGACGAAAACGCCGCATGTAAAATTTCGAGCCTGTAAACTTACTGGTTCTTCACTTATTATTGAAAAAAGATTAAAGCTTTTAAAGGCCAGTCATAAACAATTTTCAAAATAGTTTTGGAACCAATAAAAAATGTTAAGTTTAACTGATCTTGAAAGAAAGTACCTTACAACCTTAATCGAAGTTTATGTAAAGTGTGAATTAAAATTGAAAAATAAATACTAAAGATAGACTTTATGTTGAGAAGGACTTCGCTTTTGGGGTGAAAGCTTTCTGGGTGTTTCGATGAGAGCTATGTGTTTGATCTACGAGGTTACGGTTTTACAAACGTTATTGAGGCGTTATTGAGATTTGTTATTACTATTTTCGTAAAATTTTACATTTCTTATTGTGAAAACAGTGGGAACTGACCGAGCAGCTTGCTTACAGTGAACGATTAAAAGAAACAATTTTGTGAAAGATTGGAAATTTCACGTGAAAGTGTTCGTTGTATGATTTTCTACAATTTGAATTCGATGAAGATCGACCAAGATCGGTTGTTATTTCAAAAGAACTCAATGCTCTGCGCAACATAATTAAAGAAGATGAGCAAATAATTTACAGTGAAGTAGGGGCATTCTTAGACATATCGAAGACTGTAATACATTCGATTTTTCATGAGTATTTAGCTGTGTAAAAGATCTATTCTCGATGGATTCCGCATAATTTAACTGAAGCACAAATAGGGCTCGTGTTGTCTGATTGAAAGATGTGCTCAAAAAAATCGATGGAAGAACTACAAAATCCGTATACACCACCTTAATAGGTGACGAAACTTGGATATATTTGTATGAACCGGAAACTAGGCAACCATCCTATTTGGGTGTTCCAAGATGAACCGAATTCTACAAAAGTTGTTGGTTCACAAACACGTTTAAAAGATAATCGCTTGTTCCTTCGGTCGCAACCATTTAGTTAGAATATAGAACAGTTCATATTGAAGTGTATACAATAATGTATTTGCTAGATGTCATCAACAAAGTCAGCAAAACCGAAAATGTCACATCATTCTGAATCATGTCAATGCCGTGTGAGGGCTACACGGCACGATTGACTATTTAGAAGAGAGAATTATCGAATTAATGTCTCATTGCTCGTGTTCACCTAATTTATCGCCTAACGATTTCCTCCTGTTCTGAAATGTGCGTGGACAGTGATTTGTCGCACCTCAAGGAACTGTCAAAGTTTTCAAAAAGCATATTTTTGAGATACCAAGTTCAGAGAGAGAAAATATTTCGAGAATTGTTTTAAACACATGCAGAATTGCCTAAATATTAAAGGCATAGGTTTAAATTAAAAGAATTGGTAACTATTGACGCTTGTTTATCTGAAAATAGGGCATTAAAGGAAGAGAATTTGTTGCAATTAACACATTTGAAAGGGTGTCAATGAATCGAACTTTAAGTTATGTCAGAATTTAAATGAATCTACGAATTTAAATATAGCTTTGTTTGAACAAGTTAATCAACGTAATGACAGGTTATTGCAAAAAGACTCATACCAGAAGGAGAGGGAACTTGAAACCGAATCAACAATTCAACAGCAAACTAAATTAATTGATTTCCTTGAAATAAAACTCCAAATGGAAGAAGAAAGGAAAAAAACTATAACAGATAAAATATTTGGGAATTCTGAAAAGGAGAATCACTCACCCTTATCTGCTGTGCTTAACTATAAAGATTTAGAGTACCAATTGAATAAAGAAATTGAACTTACAAAGAGTTTAAGACAAGAGATAGTAAATTTGAAATCGCAATTCTGTTCAGATAATTTGGAAAGAACTAATACCACAGGAAATATCAAGGATCACATGAGGGAGTTAGAACAAATCACACAATCTCCTGAGAAGAACGATTTATTTCGACAGAGTTTCATTCAAAGAATTCATTATAATATACTACACAATTATGATCCCGGGATATGTACCAAACCAATAATGTGCGCTAATTGCAAAGATCAACTTCCGCTAGGCCCATAGCCAGTCTCTGCAACGAATGCCAAATTGTTGTGCATCCTCAATGTGCATCAAATTTACCAAGAACTGATATCGTGAAAGACAATGTAGAAAATATTTATCCATATAAAGTTAATAAAATATATTTCCTATTGAAAGCAATTTAAAATTAAACATATTAGTTAAATAAAACAATAAATAAATAGAATAGTACATTTTAGAGATTGAAGTCGTGTTAAGTAATTACCTTTCTTGTTTATTTTAAGATTGTTCTCTTCTTCAGTATCATTTTATACTTACCAATTGTTAATCTACAATAAGACACTAATTTCTTTTAGTGATTGTCTTCTAGTTTCATTTACATAAATAAAACCTGGATTTCTTAAATAGTAGTTAAAATTTTCTGTTACAAGTAACAAAAAATGTTTTAGGGGGCGGTAGTATAATTGTAGTATAACAAATGTTACCAAAGTTAAATATTTTATAAAAACATGATTTAATGTATAAAAAGAATTTTGTTAACATTTTAACACACATTTCCTACAACAATTATGCATTAGAAAAATTCACATACATAAATTTACTGGAAATAATAACCAAGGATATATGGATTCATGGACAACGGAGAAATAAAACAGTGTCTTCCTGGTTTCGAAAAGAAAAAGGTTTGTTTGGTTAACGACGATTGAATTGACAAATGGAGAAAAGTCAATAAAGAAGTCTGAAATATATTTCCAAAAGAAAAAAAGGGTTTTAAGAAGAAATATTAGTAAGAAGAAGAAGTATTAGTAAGAAAAGAACCTCACCATACAGATAAAGAGGAGATACAGGAAGGACCGTCAACGGAAAATACACTTATACTTTCACACACATGTTATTTATGTTCAATATTTCGATAAAGTTATAAATATAAATTGTTATAATTTATGCTTTTATATTTTATCTATGAGCTAGACCGGTGCAATCAATTTTCTTAAAAAAAAAATTAACTAAATTCTCAGTACAATATCCATCCGATCTGAGTACCTACTCTTAGGGAGATGATACATCGACTAGATACTTCCCTCAATGTCAACTGAAAAGAGCTTCCTCTTAAGACGATGTCATTCTTTAAAAACAACACCCTTAACTCAAGTACAAACAGATTTACAAAAAATGAGTTAGGACGACTTTACGGCGTCGTCCAATAAATTCCTGCAATCATATTTTGTTTCCTTCTTTGCTTGCCGAATCTGAACGTGGCACACTAAGATAAGAATTATAGCAGACGGACCAAATTAGTTAGGCAATCAGAACAATCATAGCCCAGGTAAGTCATACAAATAGCCCATCCAATGCATTTAGCTTAATATAAGAATTGCTGTCAGATTGCCTGCTTTTGAAGCCGATTATTGTTGTTAATTCTCTGATAAGATGAGTTGTCTGTTTGATTTATCTGTGGTTCTAGGAAGATATAAAGAGAAAGTGAAAAATAATAATGGCAAATGACTATTGTATTGCTCCAAATATGGAACACGATTGGAATAAACACCATATATATAGAAACACAAAGGTATCCATAAATATAATGATGAGGAATGAACTGGAGGGCACAAATCCATGAAATTGCATACTACTGCCTCATATCGCACGCTGGTACGCAGTGACACTTGCACAGTAATCAGCTGCCATTATGCGGTGCTCAAAAGATGGTGTATAAGGATCCATTTTGTTTAGTTTTCTTACATTTAAATCGCAGACTTATATAATTTGTTCAATTAGCTTATATACTGAAAGGAGAGAGAAATGATAAGAGAAAGATCAGCAGAAAATATCGACAGCGCAGCTACGAAAGAATGAAAAATAGAATTCAAAACCACAAATGCCCAAAAATGAAGAAATAGCCGAATGTATGTCGAATAAACAAAGAATTTGAAGCTTGGCAAGAAACTGCATAAGGGAAGTCTCAGTATGTGTGTGGTGTGTGTAAGACTCGAAATACGTCCCTCAGGTATGGATATTAGTACCATTGCTGTTTGTGATAGATCAATAATAATGGTTTCTACCTCATAAGTAAATCGATTTTAGCAAGATAATTTAAGAGCAACAAATTAAAACTACATACATACATATAAAAAGGTCATTTCATAAAGAGAGAAGACATGAAAATTTACGTGTACAAGTGGAAAACTCTGGAATGAAACATCATAACTGACCTAACGTGTTTAAAAAGAACATAAAGAAAGGTATAAGAGCAAATACTGGCGGCAGATGAGGAGATTACCCTGCTTGCACTTGGCAAAAAAAAAACGCAAGAGAGATCTGCCGCAGATGACCACGGAAAGCTACCACCGATATGGCGCACTGACTCATTCAAACGCTTTAGAGAAAAAGTAATTTATAACGGTGTACGTTTCGCCAAGCATTTATGTCAAAAAGCTTCCATATGGGGCGCGACCGCCGGCTGTTGAAAGAACAAAATTACGAATTTAATGTAGCTATTTGCGCCCCGACAAAAAGTCGGTTCGTTTCAAGTGGTTATGTACGTTGTTTACACACAGTTGCGATCGATAAAAACGCGAAGTGACAATTGTACTTCAAAACGGTTCATTAAACAACATAAAACAAGATAAGTAAGCAGCATCGGTCATAGCGCTATAGCGTGTCTTTTCTTCACAATACAGCATTTTTTTTTCTTCAGGCGAACGACTGTGAAAGCGCGAACGCGCGAAAAGGTGATAGCGTCCGACGAAATCATCCAACAAATTCCGCATATGCGCCCGAATCATCGGTATCGTTTACCATATAAGTGCCTTCGCGAATGTCGGGAACGACGAGTGATAATTCAGCGATTTTTCATCGTCTCGAGATTGGCCTTTAAGTGCCACATCCACGATATATTTCACGTATCAAATTTAAATGAAATTATGGCGAGGGCCGCTTTGGTCCGGACAGGTTTTCTCCGGATTGTCGACCGTATTCCTGAGGCATCACCGGTCGGTTAACCGAGTAGTAGCCGATTTTGTCCTGTCCTGACGTATAATTACACCGGGGCCGGTTCTCTTTGGACTCTTGATTGATGGATTGTTCTATCATGCGGTTGGCCTTTTGTGTTTGCCGTCGGGCCTTGTATTTCGTACGGGGATAATACAATTGAAATTACAATTGATGACGAGTTGGTTTTATGAATCATGCTGGGTTATGGTTTCGAAATTGTATAATAATTTGAGGCAGGATATTGCAGTGGCACATGGTATAATTTCCCTATTTTAGTGGTAGCGCTGATGGATTTTACTCTAACGAGCCAACGATGAAGTTTGAAGAACCCTAATATTAACACAATCAATTCTAAAAATTATCTGGTGTCTTCTAGAAAAAGTGACTCCAAACAATGGACAAGGATATAAGATTATGAAAACAGACAAGAAGCACTAGCCCCTTTGACAGAATATAAGGGGATAGAATCTAGAGAGGATGGTAAAGACACCAGAGCATACATGGAAATAATATAGAGAAACTTCGACACGCCCAAATATTCATTACATATCCTTAAATGACCAGCACCAGCAGCTAACACTACTTTGTCGCCTTAAGAAACATCCACACCGTTGAGGCATAAATAAGTGCTGTTTGTAAATGAGAAAAGCTGGGCGATATTTCTTTTTTTTTTTCTTTAACTTATTTACTTGCTGAACAAAACAAATCATTTGGCAAAATATCGCTTGTATGGAAGTATTAAAATAATCGAGATATAAAGATTTGAAAAGGATTATTTCTAAGCTTGGGCTTGAAGTAATTTAGTAGATAACATTTTCGCCGTTAGAAGCTTTATTCACACACACCCTCGTTTCACGGTTCCACAACTCATTATCAGTACAGAACCTCAAAAGGACATCTTATCGCCTACCAATTTCTTCACCCGCGTATGCTATGCGATTACCTTGTGCTTGAATCGTGGTA
Organism: Chrysina gloriosa; assembly: GCA_038088585.1. NCBI lineage: Eukaryota > Metazoa > Arthropoda > Insecta > Coleoptera > Scarabaeidae > Chrysina > Chrysina gloriosa. The sequence continues at coordinate 16,947,026 of CM076093.1, read as the reverse complement.
ACTTCATTATTTCGGTAGACCGAAAGTTCATGTAACATCATAGAGAAAAGTCGCAAAGATTAAAACGGACATGGAGACCATGAAGTAGTGCCATTGCTTTCAATCCGCATTTGTAAATTTTAATTCATATCTCGGTCATATTTTGCAAAATGTTTTGTTCTATTGAGTTTTATTTTCAGTTAAAAGAATTGAAGGAAAATGACCAGCCGCTTCCTTATCACTTCTCTGTTTGTACCTTAGAGCAGTTCGAAATTGACTTCAATTTTGCTAAAGGAAAAAACTGTTCGTATGGTGCGTGTTTTCATCGTGGCAGCTATTTGGCGTTATTTGCCCATTTTTTTCGAAGATGAAGATGGCAAGAATGTTATAGTCAATGAAGAATGCTACAGATGCATGTCATCTGACTTTTCTTTTGGCCCGAAATTGAAAGATTGGACTTGAGCTCTGGTTTCAGAAAGATGCTAGTACGTACCATACAAGTCATCCGGCAATTGATCTTTTGCGCACTAAGTTCAATAATCAGCCGTTTTGGTGATGTTGCCAGATCGCAGCTAAGCTGCGATTTGACCCCGTAGCACCCTTTTCGTGGAGATCGATAGATTATGGATATATTATGGATTGCTGTCCCGCCAGTTGTTTGAAGAACACAAAATAAACTGAATGAGTCTGTCTTTCCAGCACCTCACTCGGTACACTCAGGACGGAGAAGACTTCATGGCACGAATTGTTACAGGGGACGAATCGTGGGTTCACCACTTTCAACCCGTATCTAAATGATCTTCCGTAGAATGGAAACATTCCACCTGCCCAAAAAGTTAAAGACGATTCCATCATCCCCCAGGGTTATGCTCACCGTGTTTTGGGTCAAGGGGTCCTACTGCAGAAATTCCAGCCTCACGGTGAGACTGTGAAGTGCGGGAACTCCAACAGGCCATTCGCTGCAAGCGACCTGGACTCTTAACAAAGGAATGACAATTCCCACCCTCACACAGCAAAACCATTGCAGGAGCTGGTACGAACATTTCGTTGGGATCGCTTGGAACATCCACTGTACAGTCTCGAATTAGTCCCCAGTGATTTTCATCTGTTGGTGCCCCTAAAAATATTTGGGTGGCGGTCATTTTGAAGCTGATGATGGTCTAAGCCTAGAGGTTGCTCATTGGCTGCGACAGCAACCAAAGGACTTCTTTCAAGAATGGGTAAAGAGATGGAATAAGTGTCTGAATATACAGACTGGATATGTCGAAAAGTGAAATAAATGTCAAGGAGTTACTTTGATTATCATTGCTTCTATCCAATTTTGCGATTTATTTATTGGCTCATCCTCGTATATTTCATATATAATCGAAAGGTTTACTCTTTTCAATCAATCTATGAATTTTGGGAAATATGCAACAGTGAAACCAGCCTATAACCACCTCTTGGTTCATATAACATAATTTTAATTTTAAATAGATTGAATCTTAAATTCTAATCTAAACTCAACTATCAATTATATATACAACCTTACATTCCGCATGAACTTACGTAAACATAAACATAATTTTCTTTACAGAAAAAGTTAGAATGCTGAGATTAAGAGTGGTATTGGATCAAATCTCGTGTGGTAAGTAATTTAAAACGTAAGTTACAATTTATTATTGATGTTATAAATTATCTAAATTTTTACCGATACGAATATATATTTTTCTTGGCCTATTTAGTAGAGAGAACCCAAAATCATATTATTGAAACTAAATTTCCAAATTTAAGATCCTGATCTAGTCTTCGGTTTGAGTATCCAGCGATGATCTATAACAATTGCTTCATGAATTTCTTTCTTTCTTCGATTTTCTCTGTTTTCCACCCATAAATCGAACAGGAATACAAGTTTACTAAATAGCAGGGAAGTTCTGTAACATTATCCTGGTAAATATAGAAGCTAATCTCATTCTTTTGAAGATAAAGCTTAAGATAAACCTCGTCGAATATGAATCTCAGATACTAATAAAATTAGAAAACTAATACTTGTTTTAACTCTACACGATCTCAAAGTCAACAGAAACTTTCTTCCCCATTTAATAATCGATTTCAAACCTTCTTCAGTCTACGCTTTTCCTTTTTTCTTCTCTCATACGAACAAGCCGCATAGACATTGCAGTCTACGTATCGGAGATAATCAGGACATCTGTAAGCGGAACTCGTACCGTTCGATTCTTGACGGAAACGGTGTCGTTCGAAAAACCGGCCTCGTGTTACCGCCAAATTTGGAATCAATTGAACTTTTGATTGATACAGATAAAAATTAGATGCGTCCGACGGTCCGTTACGGCTCGAACGCGACGAGGTCATTGTAAATAAGGGCTCCGGTGTCTGCTTTATTGCGTCCGCGGCTATTTACTTCGAGAGCAGAACGGTGACGCTTAGATGAAAATTTATCATTTACGTCTGGGGCAATAAAGAGGAGATTTACGGCGCAATTAGGCTCTTGCTCCTTTTTCTACGTTCGCGCTTTTGCTTTCAAAGTGGAGAGTAATGGAAAGATTGCGGTTATTTCGTGAGTCATATCCAGTGTGAGTGTTGGAGTTTATGACGAAAGTCCGGCGATATAGTGCTTATAGTTTGAAGTGTCATAGCTGCAATAAATCAGAGAAAATATGAGTTTGACTTTGTGTAGGTCGGATTAACTTATTAATTGCGACGTGTTCCTGGAATTATATGCAATATTATTAGTACATCAGCTACAATTTTCATATCGCTATTTGCATTAAAATTATTGTCCTAGGTTCTAGAAGAAGTGGGCAGTATACACATATGCAGCGAACATGCATCGTATTCAAATTATGCAGACATTCCCGACGAGCCTCGTCCAAATCGACCACATCTGTTTTGCCCCCCCTTCCCCTCAACTATTTATCTCCGTCACAAAATTAAAACATCAAAGCCCACACGCTACGCCATCACTGCACGCTATCGTCTGCATGATCGTCCAAACGAATAAGGAGGTACCCTTTTCCAAGGGTGAATTAGGATTGAAAATGAAAAAGGAATCAGGTGACCCGAGGACGCCGTCGACGGCGTGTTTTCCGCGACGACACGTATAGGTGGAGTCGTGTTATTGAAACAGTCCGACACGGAAACTGTTAAGGCTAACGCCTATTTGTCAAAATTCCATTGTCCCTTATCGCTTAATTAAAATGGCGTTTTCTGAAAATGTCAAATTCACGACACGTACAAGTGCCATTCGTTCGTAGCCCATACACGCGAATCGCGAGCAATTGCCCCCGATATATACGAGGCTGTTTGTATCGCGTTCACGATGCACGCTAACTCGGCCACCACGTAATAAAGTTATACGTGTACCGGCGACCACTTAAATAAATTAGTCGCCGGTGATAAAGTGCGTTTGAAGGTTGGACGTCAAATGGGAAAAACGTAAAGAAGATGATGAATGGTCATTAATTACCCTCTCGGTACTTTGCATGTATAAAATGTCGTAAATTACTTTAAAATGAGGGGTGGGGGTGACTTTGTACTATTTTCATTATAGCAAAACATAAGTACGATACCATCTACTTCCGAAGGCGAGGATTAGCTTATAGATATATACATACATGTCAAGGACTAAAAAGAAAAGAAGGAAATACAAACCGCGCCATCTTGTAAGAGGGGAATTTAGATTTATTTCGATTTCATGAATGGCACTGTGATGTCGTTTTCTCTCGTCATGGTGAATCTTCAAATTTTACTGAGTTCTTCGAAAATTGCAAGGTTCATATCGTGTTAGGATTTGGCTGAAAACGATCTTCCTTTTGGGAAGGACGATTCTAATAGTACTAAAATTGAGCTCTTTGGAAAGGTAATTATGTCATCCCCCACATATAGTAGAATAAAACGGGGCTACTGCCAGAAAGAAGCATAAGTCGTGCAAATGCATCACGTCTAAGAATAAATAGAAAGGGAAAAGGAAAGAAAATAGACATTTTAGATCTAAATAGGTTGCTCAGCAGTGCGTTTCTCTAGTCAGCCTTAAATTTTTAAACGTAAAAGGTATATAGGTTAGTACATATTAGAACGAGTCCGAAATATTTTCTTGCAAATTCGAAGAAATTTATGTTCGCTTAATTCTGTAGTCCATATTACGACGCCTTAAAAACCGGATTTCTTAGGCAATTTCACTCTTCGTTTTAGTAACTTATAGGCACGTATTGCACTTTTGAAATTTTCAAACCCAATCTAACGTAAAATAGAGGTGATAGCCATTGCCAATAAACAAACATAAATAATGAAAGAAGAAATTGATAAATTGATCTCTCCTCAGAAGATAAAGGTTCTTTCGTATCCAAACAAATTTAGTAATTCGTCAAATTTTGTTGTTGTTATTCATAAATAATTACAATACTTTCCAGAATCTTAAAGTTTTATTTCCCTTACAAGATTTAAATTATCCTGACTTTTCCTATTTTCAAAAATTTGACGAACACTACATCGCCTATTATATCGTGTTTTGGTATATAATTTGTACAATTTCTTCAGCTTTCCCAAATCAATTACATTTATTAGAATTATCTATTTACCTATAACTACCACGGTGTATACAAAAATAAATGGAAATATACAAACCACAAGTAAATAAACATGTACATAACCTTATTAAAGTAAATAATAAATAACGAAAATCACAAAAAGTTATAATATTTGAACTTCATCCCGAATTCCGTGACGGCCATTTTGATTCCCAAAGGTTTTTCGGAAATCGTTCTAATATGTACTAAACTTAAGTCTCATACATCCTCCCTCTAGCTAAGCTCGTTCTCAGGGGTTTACATATACACTCAAGGCCTCCATCCCTAACATTGTAAGGGCACATTTTCCCTTAATCTCCAAATTTCCAAACCTTCAGCAAAAGCTATAAATTTTGGGGGAGGTACACTGCCCCGTATCGCTATAGTTTTCTGGCGCTTGTTCCTTTATCTGGCTAAGATTATACCCTTTTATCCTCAAGGGTTTACAATACAATCAGAGGCTATATTCGATTATCACCTGAGCAATGTTAGGACACATTTTCCCTTAAGCCCAAATTACCCAGTCATTTAATACAGGCTGTAAGTCTTCACGAAAAGATATTGCGGACATTATTAGTCTTTTAAGCTTTTAGCTAGGCTTCCGAGCCTTCGTCATGAAGGACTTGCACGTACACAAGTCTCCGGAGGTGTTGGCGTTATGGGAGGGTGTGTTCCACTTACTCAGCTGCTTTCTCCCAACATGATAATTAGACACATAAAAAGTATAAATCAGTATAAAGAAGAATGGGACACCTGGGATGGTTAGACCATTTACTTAGAAACCGAGAGATAGGAAACTACAAAAGTCCACGAGCCAATAGCAAAGCACAGGAAATAAGAATCAAAGAAGGAATGGCAGCATGAACTGGATACAGTTGCAGAAAGCCAAAATATCAATTTGTTTCTTCATTTCTGATCTGGCGATGAACCCTGCATGACTAGAATCATATTTTCGACTCAGAAGCTTATCTTTTATTTCCCCAACCTGTCTCTGATGTTTAATCGCCTCAATGAGATCGACTAGCTGTGGATTCAGGCAACAGACCTAACGTTCGTTTATGCTGAGCAAAGCAAACATTTTCACAGGGTAATATCATGGTCGCTATATTCTGGGACAGGCAGGGTGCATTGTTAGTCGACTTTCTGCCGCCAGGAATAACACTTAAGTCAGCTTCGTGCTGTGAGACCCTACGAAAACTACATCAAGTCGTCAAGAACATATGGCGTACTGCGCTGTCAGCCAGTGTCGTACTGCACTGTGTACTGCTCCATGATAATGTAAGACCACATATTACGGCTCAAACTCGAGATCTAATCATCTCCTTTGCAATACAGCCCAGACGTTGGTTTAGTGACTACCAGCTCTTCCGACATCTGAAAACCTTCCTGGCCGGTAAATGCTTTAACACGGACGATGAAGAGAAATTGACTGTGAATAACTGGCTATCATCATAGGAGACAGGACTCTGTGAGGATGGTATAAAAAACTCGTTGTGTGTTATCATTTTTGGATTATGTAGAAAAATAGATAATTGTACGTACGTAAGTGATTTTGGAACGTTTTTACTTGTTTCAGGTTGATTGCAAAACGGACGTTACTTAAGAAACTATTCTACTGCACTTTGTATGCAATTATAATTTGTCCTGTAGTAGGGTTCACTTGTTGTGCAATAAACATTATTATTATTCTAATTTTCACTAGCTTTTGCTATGATCTAATTATGTTAAAATCCTTCCAAGCAGTAATCATTCATTCATAATCAGCAGTTCAACATTAAGGACCAATGGAATTTCTTTCGATCAATAGTTTTAATATCTAAAGCGAAGAAAGCAATGTTGAGCCATCTAATAAAAACAAAGTACAGCTGTGAGGGCCACTGCCGTAGAGGTAGTAGATCTGATACCCGATGGGAAGATTTGTACAGCTAAGCTATCTGGGATTTCCAAGGCTAAAGTGCAGAAGCTTGTGAAATAAGGTTAAGATTACATACAGGCAAAAGAGCCATAATCAAGTCCAACTACAGTAAGCATGAACAAAGGGGCCATGTTAGTCCAGATAAGGAAGTTACGCCTCAACAAACAGCGGAGCCTACTAAACGTAAAGAAAGAACAGAGGTCCAGAAAAGGCAGAGGTCGGAGTGCAGTAGTCCTGGAGGTCTTCCGAAAGGCAAGAGGCCAAAAACAGGAGGTTCAAGCAGGTCGCTGCTTTGGAGAGCACCGCGGTAGTATGCGACGACTATCCGGTCACACAAATGGAGCCGGCAAAGCTTAAGGCAGTTCAGGACTCTATTATGGAGGCATACGACAGCATTACAGAGCAAGGGCTTCAAGTCCGCTCCGAAAAATGTAAGAGAACCACTCTCAAAGCTATTAAGTCTAATTAAAGGAACAGAGCTGGAGAACGTACTTTAAGGAGGCATGAGGACTACAATAGATCTTGAAAGGTCGCAGTGGAACAGGCATCATTGCCATTTCAAATAATCTAATCTACTCTAATCTAAATATCTACATACTTTAGTTAATATTTACAAAGTTTGCAAGAAATTTTCTCGAATACGCCGTGAAATATTTCACATTCAAGACATATAATCAAGAAGAATTTAGGTGTCCATTTTCATATAAACCTGTCATAATCCAGAATAGGCAACGAACGTGTGGGTAATGGTAGGACGTAACGGCTATATTTCACAATCAACGTAAAAAATCTGTATGTGGAAAGGAATCCGAGAAAATTTACGATGAACGTGTATAATTTTGCGTAAATAATGTAGAGGTCACAATCGCCGACCCGTCTTCGCCTTTCGAAACAAGCAAGAAACACTTCGGCTGAGCACAAATGTCAGCCACATACATATATACGAGACGTACGAACAACGCGACATACATACAACACATATATTGTAATAATATGCTGGAATTATATATGCAAATTAGTGGTAAAACGGAATATATACAGGCTAAGTCATTATGAGCCATTAATCATGTTCAACAGTGGTCTGATAAGTAGTTATAAAAAGGCACTTTAATTGGCTGTATTTTATGCCCAGCATAATAATTTCGATGTCACACGTACACACGATCGCGCTCACACAAATATACACAAACAAGCTTTATGACAAGGGTAGAGTTTCGCGTTACCTTTTAGCGTTTCGAAATCTCGTAATATAAAAAAGAAAATCAAGAAAATCCGAGAGGCCATAATGGAATATTTACGGCCGAGACATATATTATTCCGCGTTACAATCTATTCGACAATGCGCTCGATGATTTATCGAAAAATATCGTGAATGACAAACCAATTACAGCAGGTGGCTATCACGAAATTACCATCCAATAGTTTATAGCCGCATAAATTACATTTATCTTTATAAATATACGAAAATATATGGCAACTAATGTCACAGCAGGTTGCATTTAAATCATGCGCGGTAATCAAACAGTTTTTATTACTCGATCCGCATAATGTATGCGGTGCCAACGGATGCATGTGCATGCGAATGCGTGCGTTTAACTCGCACGGATAACGAATAACGTTTAAGTACATACGTAAACTGGAAATAAATTCCGCAACGACCAGAATATACGATGGAAATCGCTTTGTTTCTATGGTAGTTTCTACAACTCCAACGTCTCTGTTTCTGTTGAAATGGTACCTTGCCGAGAAGCCAACAACTAAAGTGATGGTTATAAAACATTTATCAATATTTTGCGGGATATAATGGATAACTAAACGTGTCTTAACAGTTCTGGACAAATCTGGTATTATGACACACCGTGTGTGTCATGAGCTCCTTACATGAAATTTTGCCTATATGGCCACATGGTACATCTTTTGTGTCCTCATTATTTCGTCCATTTTGGGTTGAATAACCACCGAAAGAACTGAAATTCAGATAAAACTAATACGTATTAATAATTGAAGTTTAATTTATAATATTTAGAAAAATGGAAATGTAGTAAAACTGATAAACGACACAAAAGAAAAATATCAAACAGAAATGTACTCTGAAAAACAAAATCCTAATAGAAAGCTTATTTCTTCATATGATATTTCTCGAAACATGTGCCTAAGGAAAGAGATGGAGACTCCTTGCATACAGAACAATGGTGCGGGGTGCCTTTCCTGATGCTCTTTCGGTGACTAATCCTATATCTTTTTCTTTCTTGTTTACCGCTTTGTCTTGCAACCTTTCCTGATGTATGCATTACCTAATAGTAAATCTTCGATTACAAAATCCAAATAACCACAATTATTTTACATACCGTTGGGAGCTGTCGTGTAGGTTGCTGAAACTTCTCCAAGAGAATGTGTAAAATGTTATTGCTTTGTTTTTTTAATTTTTTTATTTTTGTCAGAACGTTTCTAAGCGAATCCCGGAGACCCCTGGGCGTTGGTCGACCACCTTCCAAAATGAACGCATCCTAAAACCGCTGTTGTAAGATTCAGGTGTGGTATGTGTCTGAAACACCACCAACTGCACAACAACCTTGCTTGAAAGCCTATTAGATACTGACAAACGAAACCAAGTTCCACTTGTGACATACATATATAGTGTACTATCGGCTTCTGACAACAGTACCTGATGTCACACCATGTGTATCATGGGCAACCAATGTGTTAAGCAAATCCACAAGAAAGTTACGTGACTAACAATTTTAACTTGGGAGTAGTTGAAATAAGAACCTCCTAGTTTGATTATAAATCAGCGGTTCAAAGAATGGTTTTAACTTTAGCTGCACAAATTCGAATACTATCTGCGAATACATATGTCGATGACTGAATTGGCGTCTTCAGTGGTGAAAGATATAAGCTGCCTTTACTTCATTAGGAGATCTAATTTTGTTGATTTCAATTATACGTGTGTGCGAGTTGATTTGAGTATCAGCTAGCACCGTACGTTTCAATCACTCTAACCTGGTGAGGTCTCCATCCATACACTCTGAACACCGTGCTTCTAAGACCGATTACAAATCACCTAGGGAAACTCCATTTGGAACTTCAGTCGTGCACCTTGCAATATTATAACCAAAAATCATTACCTTCAGCATCTTGCCTCGGTTTTTTCATTCTAGATTTTTGATCGCAGCTTAAACAACAATATTCCTTGAAAGTAGTTATAACTAGACCTACAATTATTATTTTCTAATTCGAAAAGTCTTTAACTTTATGGGCTTTGCTGTTTTTGACAAGCTTCTCAAGATTGTGTTTGTAATATTAGAAACCTTATAACTCGTAGATAAAAGGATTTGGAAGCTTCATAAGGTTACTAAGGAAAGCTGCAAGTTCGTCTTCTTTCAGGTTGTGAAGAATTGCACTTTATTCAATTTCTTTTTCTTCTAACACTCATCTAAAGGTTGTTTTCTTATCTTTGGAAAATATCATAATATTACAGTCACGTTTCATAGTTATTTACTCACGCGCCACAGATTTAGGGATCATATACCCAACTTTATGCATTCCCAAGTAAAGAATTAACAACAAATTCTCATTTTAGTCAAAATCACATAAGGAAAAATATCAATAAACCCCCAACAATGACCAAAGTGCTATACCATCCACCTAAGGATTGCCTCGCTGTTCCATCCAAGTTTCTGAAGCTTATATTTCCAATGCTAAGATAACTACGACCAAAACATAAAATAGTTTAGAGGTTTGGCTTATTACTGAAATACTCCACCAGCCCATATTCTTTTTTTCAAGGTTCTTGACAAATTTATTTTATCCAGCTCGCTTGTCTTGCAACACCCACTTAATAGTTGTTTCATTATCCTTCGTAAGTTTCTGGAGCGTATACTTACAGTTTTGAAACATATTCGATTTGATAGGATTCATCACTATTGATTTGGTCCATCTCAAGAAATGTGGCTTCAGGTTCTACTCTTTCAAGATCCTCGACAGTTCCATTCTATTTAATCCATTTGTGTTATGACTTGAACTGTGAAGTTCGATGGTAATATTTGATCAGCCAAATTGTTGAACTGACTTGTTATAACTTCCCTTGGACGATGCATAATCCTGGCTCTAACACTTATCTATTGTACTTATGTTATTGCTCTTGGCAAGCTTTTTAAAGTTTGTACTTAGAGTTCTAAAGAATTTTCATCTCAGGCACAAAAGGATATGCTAATTAAATCTGTCTTTCAAGTTTGTGAACATTACATTTTAGGTAGTGCCCTTTGTGTTGTGACAGCCTTCTCAAGTTTGTTTTATGATATCTGACTAACTTCTGCGGTTAGGCTTGGAGTTTTAGGGAGATTTAGACAAGCATAGATGGATTGAAAGTTTCGTAGTACTATTGTGTGGGACCGTTTCAAGAAAAGACAGATTCTTGCCAAGACGTGGTCGATATTTTCATTATCTTCTTCTTCCTCTAAAACCTATAGCTCCTTCAAAAGGTAACAGGTGCCCAGTGGCCTTGCTTCGTTAATGGCAATTGTGATAGCTACTGCTACGCAAAACACTTTCGTTTTAATTAAAGATTATGTCATCGTTTTTCGCTAGCCTTCTAAGGAATATAGTTCTAAGAAGGCACAAAGGACTCGAGAGCTTTCTGATGATGATAGTTCGCAAGTTCTTAAGGTAAATTCTAAGATTTCAAACCTATTTTTTAATCTACATTTAAAAATGTAATATTCTACTGTATTCAGGATCAAAGATATGTGCATATTATTCGACACCTTACTCGGTAAAGAACATTGTTGCACGGCACCAATAAAGTATGCTACCCTTAGTAAATTCAGTACGTGACATTGAGGTAGGAAATCTGTATTATTTTGAAGCGATTCTCACGAACTTTTGGGATATATACCGAACGTGACCCAAGTTTAACCTGCGCCTCCACCAAATTTCATGTCGCCAAATACCATTCATCGCCAAAGAAAAAGATCTTCAGTCTTTGGTATGCTGATATGATATATCAAGTGACGGACATATTTCGTCCTGGATAACTCGATGGACACAGTCACGTTGTGTGACTGTCACACCAAGGATTGGGGTGGGTTCATAACAACTTGCAGAAATCTATCAAAGGTGGTTGAAAATTCAGCCCAAGCTGATTCTGTAACACACCAAATCCTTCCCAATAATGATCTACCACAGTCCCGTTCCATAACCCAGCAAGTCGGACTGAAGCGTATACAAGGAATTTGAAGTGATTTCTTTTTGTGGCGAAGAGTTTATCGATGTCATCTAGTATGAAGGGCGACAAAGATGTAACAAAATCCTACAAGTTACGAGTAAATGTAATTAAAATGTATGAAACGTGATAGATGTTCGGGACTTCAATCGTCATCCTGAGCCTTTTTGAGCAGTGTCTACATCTAAAATGAAACAGGTGTAGATCGACTCGTACAGGTCAAAGAAAGGCATCAACATAAATAAAACCCCTATCTCAAGATTCTAGTCTATCGATTATGTAAAAGACCACGACATAAAACTGTTAAATAACCGGCAATATAGTTCCTAACGATACGATTTCTTTAACAGCCTCTATAACTTTATACCACAAATTAGTACGCTATCATCCTACTTTATGGAAAATAGCTTTTTCCTCCGTAAATAATCCTTAGATTGCGCAAAATTTACGACTACAAACAACTTTACGGCGTATTAGCGTTATCAAATCGAAACTAATTTTATTATTCGGCCTATAACCGTGGAGTGTTCGCACTCCGATGTAAAATTTCGATCGTAAATTCAATCGGAGCTCGGTTCCTTTTAAAATCGAAATCGTCGCGCCCACGAGAAACCCATAATACCGACATAATAGGCGGTAATAAAAATCTATCTTCCCGTAGCCGAGCATCTTACGAGGAGTAAATTGATAAATTCCCGCCTTAAATATTCGATAAATTCGGATTTGTCCGCTTCCTTATTGCGACCGTCGTAAAAATGAGCGGTGGACGGCGTTCATGCGTGTAGAACTGTGAAATTTGGAATTAGGGCCCACACTCGCTCGCCTTTTCGAGGGAAACGAGTCTCTCCTAATGCAAGCCGGCGTAACATAAAAATCCCGTAATTAATTTAGAACAGATGTTGTGCAATCGGACTTAAGTAGTACAAAATTTACGACCAGGATTAACTTCTAGAATGTACGACCGTCTTAGAGCGTTTCCAAATTCAATTATTGAAATGTTGTTACAACCACCGGACGAACGTTTATCTGAGTGAAATATTGCGCACTTAATCTTTTTATTGCGTGTCGTATATTTTCGATTTTCTAAAGTAAACTGCTTTATCGAATGGTCTAGCGTCTATTTCTCACATACTACATATTTAGCGTGTAATACGAGGGCTATTCTTTTTTCAAGTTGCGTTAGGTTGGCAATGGATACTCAGCTGTAATGGCGACGAGGCGCTTGCTCACTAATCCATCTGTTAGTACCTCCCAACTGAGGCAGCCATTACGTGGCATATTTTTGAGCGCTGTTATATCATGGCATCATCAAAGCCGAGTGCGAGATTTATTCTGTGATCCGCTTTCTTCAAACTGAAGGCTGCAATTAATCGCAAGTTATATGTTGTAACATAATAAGTGATAGTGCAGTGCGAAAGTGGTGAAGAATTTTTCGAGAAGGACAAGCTGATGTCCATGAAGGGGTAAGAGAAGAAAGTGCGTAGTAACAGACGACATTGTCGAAAAGCTGAACTCTGTGGTTCCTAATTTCTGAGCTGTCTGCTGAATTTCCTTATATTTCTTATTTTCCTTCTATAATCAGCACTTCATGATATTGTTACGGTACGAATCGGTTTCAATAAATTCTGTAGACAATAAGTTCCAAACAGCTTGCAGAGGTTCACAAACTGCAGCGAATGGATTCTACACTAACGTTTTTGCAGAGCTACGATGACGAAGGAAAAGCTTTGTTGGGAACAATCATAACAGGCGACGAAACGTGACTTGAGTTGGTAAACATCGAGACAAAAGACCAATCGAAGCATCGGATGCATACAAGCTCGAGCTAAGAAACTACAGAAGTTTAACCCTTTCGACCCGGTCGGTACAATATATCCCAAAAAAATTAGAAACAATAGTTGGTAATATTTGCTGAAGAATATGAATGAAAATATTATTTTTCGTTCTTTATGATATTTAGCACAAAATATTGATACCAGCTTGTCATTTGAAAGCTTCAGTTTGTTATGATTGTTGAACAACTGAACCTGTGTTTTGAAATTTTGCAGAAAACTATAAGAATAACTACAAACAAAGCGATAAATATCATATTTGTTCTTTATTATTGTGAATTTAATGTGTTTTTGCTATACATTTTAATTTAACTTTAGAAATGTGGTAAACCATATGTCACAGCTTTACGACATCAATAGAAAATCTACAAAGTGGTGGAAAAAAGGATTTTACCAACTTCTCCAGACTACCTGTACTGTGTCAACGCACGGAGTATATGTAAAGAGACACCACTTGCCCAATCTTCCGTACATTGATTTTGTAACTGCTTTGGCGGAGGATATGACAAAGTCTGGGCTGCAGAACAGTAAAGTGCCCAGAGAGAAAAATATGGACATCCTTTGAAAAATCGGGACGTTAGTTGTGGTGTGGCTGGCGATCACATGTCCATTGAAGGGAAAACGCGACTCCGATGCGTAAAATGCACAAAAGATAAGAAAGGGGGAAAGAACGACAAGCGCACTCTCTTTATATGTAAGACATGTGAAATCCCACTTTGTTTCAAGTGTTTCACATCATATCACATGTGAATGCCTTTATAATTCAATAAAATTGATACATTTTTATTATCGAGTGTTTTTATTTATGGGTACTGATGGAACATTATGTCCCAAATTTCAAATCAAAACCACCGTTTGGGACTATACATCCCGCCTTCCCTAACGCCTCTGGTGGTGAAATTTTGAATTCTCGCTTGGTAGAAAATTTTACTTGTTTAAAGACTTCAAGATCCACCTAATACCGATTCTGGCGATCCCATAGTTTTTTCCGGTTAGAAAGGGTTAAACAACCCTACTACGTTTTGGAACTATAGATGACTTTTGCTAGTAGAGTTCTTAGATCCTGGAGCAACAATTGCTGCAACGATGTACTCTAACACTTTTGTACGTCTTTTGAACGAAGAGCAATACAAAACCAAAGGAGGGACATGTTGTCATCAGGAATTGTCTTTCCTCGTGACAATGCACGGCCTCATACAGCAACAACAACAAACGAATTGCTCAAAAGATTCGGATCGGAGTTGTTCACCCACAGCACGGACTTGGCACCAAACCACTTGCATTTATTCACCAAGATAAAAGTATGGTTGAGGACGCAGTGGTTCAACACTAACAAGGATTTGAAAATCATTGTGACAGATTGGCCGGAAAGTCAGACTTACTGGCTAATGGCCGATTTACTAACTCTAAGTTAACTAAAAGATTTTAGGAAATTTTTCCCAAAACTCGACGAGTCAAAGATATAAATAAGAGCGGGACTTAGGATGATGTATTTCCGGTTGTCAACCTTCGCACGACGCGGTATCGTAACGGAAGCTGTCCAAGATGGCGGTATACAGCCCAACACAGCAAATTGAAGACTAAGTAGGCTTCTAGCTTCTACGATAATACTCAGATGTCCTCAAAAATAAATCTTAGCTCTCTACTAGTCATATACTAGTACTCTACTAGCATCCTCCAAATAAGGGAACAACGTGTACAATAGTTCGAACGGTAAAATTGGGGAAGTGAAACGTCCAAATTCACACAACGGTAATGTTGAACTTCCCAGAGTCGAATTTCCGTGCATATCCTCGACAAAGGAGACTTTAAAGCGGAAACGGAATAACTTATTCACAGAAAACGACTTGTTTCACTAAATGTCACAAAACGAATACCAGAACTTATGATAGCGGGGCGCCTTCTACGGCAAAAGTTCAAGCGATAGACAACTTAACTTAACAGAGGGTACACAGAAGCTAGTACCTCCCTGAGACAAATGCTGCGATGTCGGTGGTGACTACGTTGAGAAATATTTTTCTTATTTCTTGTATTTGTTTTTGCCAGCTTACCAAAACTAGAGCAAAAGTAGCCCTCGTATTTACAATACCAGCCAGATGTCTATGGAAGCCTCGGACATATTACACGGTTGTAATTAAATTCAGATTCAGTCTAATTGGATTATCTGTAAATAATATCGGGAAGACAGTCACAGGAAGTAAGAAAACGTCGAATTCTTAACATCCAAGAGCTTCACTAATTTATGTGTACAACATAAAGAACTCATTTTCATAATTATCACGATATTAGTAAGTTGGTCACACATTCTTTATTCTTCATTGTGCAACCAGTTGGCATCGATTAGTGTATGTGCAGCGTCGAATGACTCCCCAAACACAGACATGTCCTAAGTATTTACGAAATTGTTTATTCCAATTGTATTGGCGGTTTCACGTGACCGTCAAATATGCCACACACCCGTCATCAATCAACATTCGAGTCGCACGCCGCCGCTGACGGCTCATTTATACACTCTGTTTGGCATAAAATGTTCCATGCATACTGATCCGGACGTGCACGTCTGGGCGTCGACGTATGTATGTGTGTGTGCGTATATGTGTGGGTACCCAGAAACCTTGTTTTATGAATTTTAATCAGCGTGTAAGTTCTCGCTCGTCGCTCCAGGCGAAGCCACGCTAATGGTACGACATGTGTTTCGCGTTCAAGAGCGCGTGTTTGAACGTGTAGTACGCGAACCGTAATTATCGTGCCCGGTGGTGGTGTTTCGATTTTCATCGGGAGGACGAACGACTTTTAATCGAAAATAAATTGGCGGATACGCGTCCACGATCATTACGGTATCGGTTTACGCGGAGGCCGTAGATCGCCTCGCCAACAGAATATAAAAATATTGTTCATCATTACGAGCGCTTTCTTTTTTGTTCTAGCTCTGCATATGCTTCGGAATTTATGTTTGAGAGCAGATTTGAATATTTAGAACCTTAATAGACGTAGAAAAAGCAATAATCTGGTTCTTAAGTCGAGACAGAGACGACAGATCAGCTCGCGATTGCCATATATAATAGTTTAAGAAAAAGTTGACTCCCTCTGCCCGAATAATAGAATGTTGTAGCAGCATATTGAGTGCTCAGTAGTTTCATCCATGTTTTAGTTCTAAAACAAAGAACGTTGCAATCATATGTTACGTCGTGTATTGGCGCCAACGTTTCTAATTACTAAAGACTGACCTCAATTCCGAAAGTGAGGAATTCTAATCTTTAAAACCGCAACAGAAAGCCTTCCGATTTCGCCCCAGGAAGGAAGTTTGCTATCACTCAGGGTGCTAGCCAGCTAGTCGGCGAAGGAGCTGTATAATAGCGCCACCTGTTTTACTCTTACCCTGTCAAGTCCTGGATAAACAGGAATCCACGAAGTTATTCAGTAACCCGGATGAGAAATGGTTTGCAGTATTAAAGAAACAATTACAGGGATCGAAATCGATATACGCGCAAAGAAAATAAAAACCTAACAAATTACAATAAAAAGCGAAGGCAGCAGATTATCAAAGCAACGAACGTGACTTGCAGAAAAGTCTAAATGACTTTCCACCATCCACCTTACCATTTCCTGATTACGACCCTGACCAAATCCTACGCTCTCTCATTGTGCTTCAAATGAGATCC
This sequence comes from Chrysina gloriosa, assembly GCA_038088585.1. Lineage (NCBI taxonomy): Eukaryota > Metazoa > Arthropoda > Insecta > Coleoptera > Scarabaeidae > Chrysina > Chrysina gloriosa. The sequence goes on along the minus strand of CM076093.1, from coordinate 16,929,852 downwards.
AAGAATTGCTCCATGTATACATACATATACATACGAACATAAGTACGTAACGACACGATTTTCACATTTTACCGCCATTAATTACGTAGTTTCCGTTATGCTTGTTGAATAAATACGGGCGTCGCTTCTAGTTTAGCGTTGGAAGTGCCCCGCGTCGCTCCGTCGACCCCTCGCGCTTTTTACGCAACTCTATCTCGCTCTCAGCGCCACCGCCGCCACCGGCCCATTTTATGAAAGGTTAAAAGATTACAATGTTCGCATGAGTTATGGGTCCGCTAGCAGTCATAAACTAAACGAAATGTCATTCCGTGAGAGGCCTTATCGTTATCGGGCGCTTTTATACGTTCACCAGGCAGCGTGAAGTACCTCCGAGTCGCCGCGAAACGTCGACCGCCATCGTCGACGACACACGTATACGACGACAAAAACCGCACATTACACGTATTACGCGCGAAGTCCTTCGTAAATAATGGTATGGGGGATGGAAGTCGTCTTAAAATCGTATTTTACCGAAAATGGATGGTGTATTGGGATGATCTCTTTGATTTTTGAACGCTCTTTTCGATTATTAAATAGGTTGAAGATACTGCACTCAGTGCTTCTGAGTTTCCAAACACAGAAGACGCTCGATAACGTAAACTAATTCAGGTCAAGGCTGTTTCACATTATCGAAATGTTTACATTAGCGAAGGTGATTATTAACTAGCAAATTGTTAAAAGAAACTTTTAATACGCCAAAATAGAATACAAAAAGTATTCGAACAACCTTTTGTAAATACTAAGAATAACAATAAATCAAAATAACGTTTTATAATCGTGTATTAAAGAACGTTCAGCCAACAAAGTTGTTGTTATTAAGACTACTTTTGCATAATCAAAACTACATATGTATGTATACGCAACTAAAACATCTGTGTTTGCTATAGCAATGAGTTATCCCGGAAATGTACACAATTAAGTTCAAATATGCATATATGCTACATAAATCGGAGAGTCCCCCACACAATTGGATAACTCGGGGATAGATCAAACTGTGCTTTTCATAGGTAACTTATAACGCATTTGTAAGGTTCGAAGTTATTCGTAGATGATCGGAAATTGCGTGCTGTTTACGTTATCGAGCTATAGAATTTACAATACTTTTACGTTATTGAGCTTTCTGTATAATCCTATAGTACGCATTTTGTGTTCACATTAGTGCAATGTTTCTAATATAATTAATTACGTTATCGAGCGGTGGCTGTATATCGAGATGTAGCTGTCCCACTTGAAAATAGTTTTTGATTTTATCCAAGTGAACTAATATCGCTTTTAGTACTTTAGACCTTCGCTAATGTTCTGTCAAAATTTCAAGATTTTCAAGATAATCAAGGAATTAGAAACCTACAAATAAGCGATTGAGGGACTGTTTCTGAGATATCAACCAAAAAATCTATTCCAAACAAGGAGCAAATACAAAGTTTTGTTTTAAACTAGACAAAAGAAATTAATGAATCGTCTCATATGATGAGTATCATTTATGGTGAGAATTGTCCATCTCGTACCAGTATGTATGAGTGGTATAAACGATTTCAAGAAGATCGTGATGACATCAGAGAGGACGAACATACGTTACTAAAGGATTATAAGCTGCTTCGTATTCAACATAGTGAGGACCTGATTGAAAAGGACAAAAACTACAAAAACTTCATGTATTCGACTGTAATTGGTAATGAGACGTGGTCTTTCCAATATGATCCAGAAACCAAACGTCCAAAAGGCTGAATGGTGGCCTTTTACTGAACCAAATCCGAAGAAACCATTCACCACATTCGCCTGATTTGGTTCCCTGTGTCTTCTATTTATTCTCGAAACTGCATTTTCCGATGAAAAGAAAGCGTTTTTACGACATTGACCCCATTCAAAGGATGTCGACCGCGATTTTGAATCATATTTCTGAAGATGAGCTTAAAGCTCAATTTGGCGAGCTAATTGGCCATGCAGAACGCTGTATCAAAGTGGAAGGGAACTGTCTTGGGTTTATTTGAATTTCGCGAAAATAATAGATTGTTGTTTTTATTGTGGATAAATTGGAATTTCCTGCTTAATCACGAAGTGACGACACTGTACTAACGAATCTCAATGAGGACGAAACTAAAATCTACGGTTGCGGTTCATGATTCATGAGTAGAGTTGCCAACAGCCAGTGGCGGGGGCATAAAAATATACACATAAAATAAGTGGTCAGACAAAAATTATAATATATGCTCAACGACTTATCCTCTTAAGAGTCATCGATGAAATCACAAAATGAATTATATCTATAAAATATCTGCAACATTAGATATCTTTCCACAGTTCTTTCAACAAACCCAGTGTAACGTGAGGAAAAAAATTGTTTACATGCAAAAACTAACGTTTTACATCTAGTGACGTTATATTAGGGTAATTAAAATAATCTTTGGAACAAGTTAACGGTTCTGCAGGACACACCTTCACAAATTTGTCTTAATGTGCCAAAATCAGAATCTTTCTCTAAAACACTTTCAAACCTTTCTAGAGGACAAACATTTTTTGTATCTTCTACCGCGCATAGCTGTGCGTAAACATTTGCACTAATTGCAGAAATTTCAGTAACGACGCCGAATAATCTTGCAATTTTTCTATTGCCCCCACTAGTCCACTAGAAGTAATTGTTTTGAATAGTTTTTAAATCCGTTTTAACCTGATTATCCTGAAATTTCGACTGGCTTTCCTTGATAGCCGCAGCTTTCCTTTGGATCGATAACTACGTTCTTAATGTTCTAAAAATGATAGTAAAACGCGGCCTGTGATCATGTTCGTCAACGTGTAAGAATCGACTCTGGTGGCTCATGCACATCAGGACACAGTCTATGAAATTCAGGAATACGGTTTGGCGAATTGAGAAATACTGTTTTGGTGCGCGCTACTAAAGCATCTGCCTCAGGATAACATTTTCTGATACTATCTGCCACAAGACTGAAGACATAAATCTTACGCGTAACATGTAACAAGTTGGCACAATATTTTTAAGAGGCCGGTCTACAGAAAGCATGTTTGGGGCACCATCACTCATAAACATTAACAATTGGTTTGTTGAAAGTACTTATCCACTGTATTTAACAGTGACTTTGAAATTACTTCGGCAGTACAATGTTATACTCGTCTGGAACTGAATAGAATTTCAGGTGACGATTGATGTGGTTCTATTGTAAATATCATTACATTAAGCACAGAATGCTTTATGATCTGTTGTTTCGTCCATAGATAACCACAGTGTTTTATCTCCCAACTCGGGTTTAATTCCTTTTTCAACATGTTCACGAGCAGATGGCACAAATCTTTGTAACGATGCCCGACTTGGTAATTTCCGGTCCGAATATTTATTCCAAAGTAAAAGTAAGAAAATGCCACTGGGCGGGCCAGGCGCGATACGGTATACGTATGTATACGGCTCGGTGGCTCGAACTGTTACACCGAAAGGTAAAAGAAGGTAAAAGATTATATATATTTATTCCAAAAGAAAACATATGCTTCGTTGTCTAATAAATTACACTATAGATTACATACAATAAAGATAACACAACAATTAAATTTAAATTTTTCATAGCGTCGTTTGCAACTTTCTTTTTAGAAGAATGTTGTTTACTAATTACATGACGTTGACAGTCCCTTTTGGCCAACATATTAAAAGGGATATTACAAACTACACATTGAAGTTTAACGCCATCATAATTTAGCATAAGCATTGTGCTATAAATTTTCTAAGTTTGTCCAACACTGGTCGTTTTCGCGACGTAGGCAACATTTTTAAAACAAATGTTGAACTACAAAATAGTATTTACGGCAGCGTACATGTATACACAACAAATCTCATTGAGACTCGCAGTGATACTGAAGGTTGTATCGAACCTGTGCCACTGCTCGTTGGCGCTAGTGAGCAACTCTATTCATAAGGCATAAATCCGTTCCTCTCAACAATTGGTATATTCAGTTGAAACATGAACCATTAAACATTTGTTTTGCTATTCAAGGAGTTAGTATTATGTCACCACAAATTATTCTCAATCTTTTCCTGTCGGAAATACACAATCGCCATCACAGACATCTCCGTTTTATCACGAGACCAACTACATACATAGAATATTTTCCCATACACCTAAGAAATATCCTCCATTATTTTAATTGTACACCTTTACTCACGTACAACTCACGACGAATGATGAATGGAGAACTGTACACGGCAGTGAATTTGCCATTGCGAACCGCGTGAAAAGAATAGTTATAATAGGGCGTAAATCATTCCGCCGGCTATAATCGCTTTCTTCATTTCTTTAGTTACCATAAAACTACGCAAAACTGATGTCTTTATCTCGCTCCGATCCTGTTAGTGTTTCCTGCAAAGCCAGGATGGTTGAAAGACGCGAATTCGTTTTTAATTGCTGTTATGCATTGAACGCAGGAAGTAGTATAATTCGTTGCTCGCTCTAACTCATCTCATTGTTGTGTACAAGACATGACGATCGTATAATTATGCCGGAGTGAATGAATTTTACGTAACTATCATTCAGATTTCGCGTTTGTTAATTTAAATCCAATTAGTATAATTTATAATACATTATTCAAGATGCTGACACCTTTTAAGAGAATTTACGCTGTAATTTAACTCCATAGTGCAACAAAATTCTACTATAAATATCCGTTTATAAAGACCAGAAGCGAACAGGCGGATGGACGTCCACCAACGCTTTATTTAAGTGCACATTATGCTCTAAACTGCTATAAACAAACCAATTTTAAACTTGCAAACTTTGAAAGCAATAATTTTACTAGCCTCTTAACGTTATAGCGAGTCATGCATGTGTGGGTCTATAATGAGTTTCGCTGTAGGCAGACTTCTTTAGAATCTCGCAGAACACGCTTTACCACCACTAATTTAGCAATATGCGAGTATTCAACGATTTATTTCAGTAAATAAGTTGTCACTTTTAGTAAGAAAAAAAAAAAAAAAGAAAAGATAGAAGGTGCTCCCCTCAAGCTTACAATAGACATTGTGTGCGTTTGCGTCTGATTTACAAGAAGGTCTAAACTTTCTCGGGACAACATCTTCATCGGGCATGTTTACCGTCCATGGAACACATCGACCAAATACTTGGGAATTGTCTTGTTCCGGGGAATAACTCCTCAGCTCCACATCACCCCCGTCCTGGATAAGTTCAGAATGGTCAGGTAAATCATCATCCCTCTGATCTACAACAGCTCCCGTTTGGGACAGTTTTTGCCAGTTGCTGCTCTACAACGTGTACCTCCGCCTTATTATAACATGTGGCGCGTATTCATGGTCAGCTACTACTATGAGCCACTTTAGCAGACTGATCGTAGTTCAAAATAAACTCCTAAGAATACTAACAGGTGGATATTATATATTACATATTGGTTCGTCTGAAATGCACAACTAGATCAAGACTTGAACAGCCAACGCCTCGCAGAATAAGGAATCCAGCGGTGAATAATCTAGCGCAGTTGGGCTCTGATCGCCTTCCGCCCTGGTCTTACATGAGGCGGGTCGAGGAAGTACTTCAAGGGTACAAGCAGAGACCTATTACCAGCCTGACGACGTGGGTTAGTGGTCGCATACAACGCCAACGCCTTTCTAGAATGCTTCAATCCTTGCATTCCACATTTCCCCTTCCAAAACTTACCTTGCAACGCGACGGTGCTACCTACAGGAGAACTAGGAAGCCTAGGAATCATTGACTTTGCTCGACCTCAGAAGAAACCAACAGACCATAGGAAAATAAAGTCTCCATCCCCCATCCTCCTTTGGGAAAGACTATTTACAATTGATTTGCAGAATTTCGTTCTCGTCCTGCGTCCATTAGTGATGAATTGCGTGAAGGTCGACTAAAATCGGCGGTTGCTCCAAGATACTTCGATGCTGTGCGCAACATGATTAAAGAAGATCGGCATGTGACTTACAGTGAGATAGACGCGTTGTTAGGCATGAGTACTTAGCTGTAAAATGGATCTGTTCGCGATGGATTCCGCATAATTTGACCGAAACTCCAGAAGTGGCTTGGGTTAATTGGTGTAGGGAAATGCTGCAAATTCCGTATACACCTTGACAGATGACGAAACTTGAATATATTGGTATGAGCTGGAAACTAGTCAATAATCCACTATTTTGGCATTCCAAGATGAACTGGCTCCCACAAAAGTTGTCCCTTCACGAAACATTTCCAAGAAAGTAATCACTTGTTCTTTGGCTTTTAATGGACATTTGGCAACCATTCCTTTAAGAGATTGAAGAAAAGTGGAAAACTGTATACAAGAATTTGTTTGCCAGAAGTCATAGACGAAATCAGAAAGAAACAATCGTAAACCGCGTGAAACAATTTATTGTTTGAAGAGAAATATATCGTGAAATGCACCTACACTAAAACGTACAAAATACCAGAAATACAGGGAACTAAGGGTTGTATTGGAACAAATCAGAACGTTGGTGGAGGAAAATTTCAACAAGTATACACTAGCTCAGCAGACCCTTGAATAACAATACTGACAAAACGATATAATGGAATTGACCATTGCTGGGATCATCTACCAGATTAACTTAAGGATGGGTAAAATGTAAAAGATCAACTCCAAGGGAAGTTGCAAGCGCTGTTGTCTCTGTTCGATTTATTAACAGCAACCGAGAATAAGCTTCTGGAAGTAGAACAAGTGCATTTGAATCAAATGTTACTCGAGGATGTACACCCGAACAATAAAACAGCTGGATAGTTGGAATTGAAACTCAAAACGATATAATACGATAAAAGAGTTGTTTTGCTGAAATCGGCTAGGAAAAATATAGCATTTGGCAATACAATGTCAAGTTTGTGAAAACCGCAGAACGTTTAAGAACGCGTTGAAGAAACGGCGGTGGAGGTGGAGGCTCACAAAATGGCACAAATCTCCGCCATTCAAAATGTGAGTTACTTGCAGTTGTCAGATTTTTGCAAGCTGAAAGAGTTAATCAGAGCAAAATTTCTCAGGACGTTTATGGCCCTAACATTTTAAGCAGAAAATAAGTCAGCTGTTGGTGCCAAAAAATTCAAGATGGACGAAAGGAGCTGAATGATGACCCAAAAAACAAAGAAGGCAGATCAAGCAGCTCACACTTGGATGATAGCTCCGCAATTGTCGAGTGTTTCATTAGGGAAGAGTGTGGCACTAAAATTCCCAAAATTGCTAGAGTTACTGGTATTCTTGGTAATGATGAAAAAATAATTAAATCATATGTAACAGCGATTAACACAAAAGACATTGAATGGGTGCTTCCCTTCATGACACAGCTCTGTCATTCTAACTCCAACTTGCCATTATTAACCTGATTAATCGCCTAGCGATTTCTTTCTGTTCCAGAATGTCAAACAAAAGATGCGTCGACAACGATTTTCAGCACCTCATCAAACTATCGCAACTTTTAAGAACCATGTTTTTGAGATAGCAACGTCAGAGTGGAAAAAAGTTTCAAGAATTGGTTTGAACGTATACAAAAGTATATATATGTATCTTAAGGTTATAAGGTACTTTCCTTCAAGATCCGTTAAAATTAAAATTGTGTTTATTGGTTCTAAAACTATTTTGAAAATTGTATATCTGACCTTTAAAGGTAGTGTGTGTAACGATAAAATACTGGTTTTTTACAATGTTAAGAGCTTCCACAGCTTTAATATTTTTTTCCATAATAAATGAAGAACCAGTAAGTTGAGAGTCTCGAAATTTTGGATACCGTGTATTCGTTACGACAGTTACGACTTATCGACGAGACTTTTTGTAAATTCATTGTTTATTGTAAAATTTAACCTCAATTAAGGAATAGAAAAATTACCAAGGGTTTGTCGTCTTTTTTGGACTTCAAGAAAGCAACGATAACAAAGGAATTTACAAAAATTCTCTTATCGTCTTATCGAATATGTGGTATTCAAAATTTCAGGCCTGCAAACTTGCTGGTTCTTCACATCTTATTGAAAAAACATTAGACCTGTCTGAGCTCTTAAAATTGTAAACAATTAATATTTTATCGTTATGCCTACATCTTTTAGAGCTAAAATACTTAGCTTTCGAAATAGTTTTCGAACCGACCAAAAAAAAATAACTTTAAGGGAGCTTGAAAATAAGTACCTTACATCCTTAAAAGCGAATATTTTGAGAAGCAATAAATTAGTTTTTCCTAGTTTTTGTAACAACCTAAAAGGCGCCCATAGTGTTATAGGAACACTGAGAATAATGTAGTATGGTCATACTCCATTAGTAAAATTACCAATAAAAGATGTAAATTTTATAGAAAGCATTCTTTAAGAAATAGAAAAGCGTTGTAAACATATACCACACACACACACTTGAAACATTTCAAAATCTAGAATTCCAAATTGCTATAACGACATGCCGAAAAAAAAAAAGAAATGAAGTTGTTTATGAAGGACGGAAGGGGATGGTCGACGAAAAAAGTCAGATAAAAAGTTATATAAAATACCAGGGTTGAAAAGAAGCAAACCACATCGAAAAAGAAGTTGTTGTTTACAAACGACGAACAGTCCAAAGAAAAAGAAGTACAATAAAGGAAAAGACCAAAGAAAAGAAGTGAAGAAGGAATTCAAGAGAGAGAGAGAGAAGTTAAGAATTAGAAAACAAATTACACTTATATATACACTAGGTAATATATTTTGATTATTTTGCTCATTATTTTGTTAATATAATACTAAAATTTTATAAATATTATCTGTAATAATTTTTGCTTTCTATACAATTAACTAAATTCTCAGTACAATAAGCTGAAGCATTCTGCATGGATTTTTGTTTCTGTTTTTTGCCCTCAGTCATTTATTATTGCAATTTCTGGATGATGAAAATGATAAAGATACCAGGAAACCAACATCTAACTTCAAGTTGTAGTTCCTTGGTCTTGTGCGCGTTCCAGAATGGAATCTTCTAATTCGAAACTATACTTTTATATTTCTTCGTGTAGAATGTTGTGATGAAATATTAAAGTCCCAAAATGCCAAAATAATGACTGATGAATATTATTTCAGAGAACAAAACCAACCAAACCAACAAAACCAAACAAACACCAGGACCTCGTCCGTTTTCTAGAGGTATCATTTGTTTTGATCTTACTTTGTATCCTTTTGAGCGTTATTTTTATCATTCTGATGGGCTTACTGCATATCGATAGTGAGATCATCTAATGCCCAAATAATTCCCTATACCTCGTCTGCTTGCTTCCAATGAGGAATGGCGCAGTTGGTGTTCCACATTCGCAAATTTCTGGTTATAATTCTCTTAATACAAGATCAGCATTTTTGTGTTCCCCTAATTGCAGAATCTGTGACAGTTTTATCACCCTGAGCGCTCTTTTATTTCCTTTTCATTTCGTCTAGAGTAACGCTATAATTCATTCTAATATTTCCATTGAAGCTTTTCTAACTTTGCCCTAGGGTAAAGCTTTTGGAGACGTCGACTCAGTAGCTTTCAATAGTAGTTAATCTGGAGCATAGGGTTTCCTAAAAGCTTCTTTAGGTTTCTTCAAAAATGGAACGTTCGAAGAATACTTGATAACTTATGGTCATATAGAGCTTGGAACATTGTATATCATTAAAGCATTATCAATTAAAATCGATATACGGAACGTACAAATTTCAAATAGCGACTTAATGGTTTAAGCAGTAGATCCCACGGAACTAGGTAATAAAAACTGAAATATCAAAATTCAAACCGATCTTATCCCGATACATTTTCGCCATACTCCATCCATCTTTAAAGCGTACAATGAAGTAATCTATAATCCGGAGACGCGGTAATACATCACGAACCGCGATCGCTTAAAGAAATCAATGAACGCAACTGCACCGTGCGAGCTTTATTACGATCCTCGATTCATCTATTCCGGGCCTCCGGAATAGATACACCGAGACGGACGCTCCGAATGGATACGGAGAGATCTCGTCCACGTACATAGGTGATTTGTGTGGAGATAACGCTACTTACCAGGCGAGATTTAATTCGTGTAACGCGTAAATCTTGTTAGATGTCGCGTTTGTTTATACGATCTACTCGTATGTGTATGTATGTATGTAGTACTACAGGCTACCTAAGCATTGAAGCTCTTATGTCGTCGAAGCTCTAGGTTGGTAGATATGCAGTAGGTAGATGGGTAACGCTATACCTGCTATTTCACGAGCAGAACGAAGACGTGTAATTGACTCGCATGCCGCCGTTAAGGAGTCTTAGATCGGCGGTAGTACACCTTTGAATGTCTATTGTGCCGTGATATACGAGCACTTCTAGTTCGTATGGTTCCCAAACGATGCTTAAAGTGTCGAGTTTCTATGTAATTTAGGGCGGAACACAATACGTTTATGTTAGTTCAAAGTAAATAGGAGCGCTTGATATTGTTTTTAATCCTACGAGTTTGGAGGAGGTGAATGAACTTTGTAAGATGGATGATCTGATCGGATTCGTCTTCCCTGTCGTCAATAAATTCTATATATATATATATATATATATATATATATATATATATACTGGCAAAGGTATAAAAAATCCACCTCTAAAATTTACGTAACTGGTTTCTTTTGCCTTTGTTGTTACGATCCTAATTTTGGATATCACTGTTGTAACAAATTCCTAATAAAATTCAAAGGAAATAGTAATACCCAAACAGTTGTCAAACCAACCAACTCTCCAATTATCATCATTAGTGCAGAAGACATTGGATCTCCCAGCCAAAGCTCACACTTTTCTTCTTTATGTTTCTCCCACTTCACTTAGAATGATGTTCTCGTGGTATAAATATTTGAATCTCATTCCAATTGATTTATTGTTTATTCGTTCTTTCTTAACTTAATTCCAACCATATTTGCGCTTTAGGACTAGCAATAAACCAGTCGTCTTCTAACGCCTTCGGTACCTTCCTCTTCTTCTATCGTGCGTTTTTATGTTGTAGTGACCATGCATTGATCGTTGAGGATACAACAGGTATCAGACGTAAAAGTTGCTTCCAAATCTAATCTAATATATTTAAACGAGCAATTTTTGTATATATATATATACATAGAATTGGGTTCTCAAAACCGGCTCTAACGATTTTGATGAAACTTAGTACCTGCGGGTTTTCGGGGACGAGAAATCGATCTAGCATGGTCCCGATCCCGGGAAAATCAATTTTGACCCGGTTTACACACATTTCTGGTATTGCGATATATGAGATTGGTTATCGAAAATGACTTCAGCAATTTTTATGCAATTTAGTATCTGGGGATTTTTGAGAACACAAAATTGATCTAGCATGGTCCCGGTCACAGGAAAATTTTTTGTCCCGCTTTTACCTATTTCTGCGGTACATAAAATGTAGTATCGAAAATTACTCCCAAGATTTTGTTACAATTTAGTATATGCGAGTTTCTGGGGACGAAAAACCGACTTAGCATGGCCTCGGTCTCGAGTGAATCCATTTACTCCAGGTTTTTATTAATTTCGGCCTAAACGTGGGTTAGCAACTTTTTTAACATCATACAGCCAAGCGAAATTATAAGTAATTCAAGCTTTATTACTAAACCATAGATGGCGCTGAAAGTAGTATGTTAATAAAAGAAAAATATCTACGAAAACTAACAACAACATGTAAATTCACATACTTTGTTTACAGTTACAAAAGTAATCAGAGCTGAGTTTTTAATCAAAATATAAAAGACTTATACACAATTAGTTGGCGTTGCAAAAAGAAAGTATGTAAATGTTTACTTAAAATGTGTATTTCTTAAGAAAGATTTTGAGCTTGAATTTATTTACTTTTAAGTATTTAAATATAACTGTAAATATTAATTTTAATACTACTTTTATAAACTTTTAATATATACATATGTGCTACTATATATACTTGAAATACACAATATTAATTAAATATCAAAACTAAAATAAAGAGCGTTATTATTTGGTTCAAAATTATTGAAAAAATTTGAGATCTCCGAGCAAGGCTCGGTCCACCAGGTACTTAGTAATTATGCCATTAAGAACACGTTAAATTTTATTCTCATCTTTCAAGGAACACGGATAGTATTTGCTTAATTAAAGTCGATAAATCATCGTAGCAGTCTATCGGTCGACTCTTAAAGGTAATAATTTAAATTTAAATAAGAAGAGGCTAGCTGATTACCAATTTTAAAACGAACCCGTTATCGTTTAAGCGGTGGGGTCTCAAGTATGCGCATTCTTGAAAAATCGCTCACGTTTAATATTCATCACGCGATGCTGTCAGAGCGTGTATCTATATCAGTTATCTATACTGTCGGTTTGAAATATGCGCATAAGTATAATAAATCTCACCGAGCATACGGTGTAATTACGAAATGTTTAACTCGTTTCCTTCGTTCGTACGAGAGCATCTCGACCTTGCCATCTAGATTTAGACGATTACAAAAATTAATCGCGATCGATTTCGCGCGGTAATGAGCTCAAGATGGCAATGATTAAGAAGTGAGGAGGTTGTCCGCGAAAGGTAATACAAACTAGTACTGTTTAATTAATTTAAAACTGATTTATATCGATGTTGGGCATAATGAAATGGAATTATGTACTGTGCCGTTCGTTTTATTTATGAGAGATGGAAGACGGATCTTAGGATAGATGATATTAATGCGTGGGTAGTAATATATTAACTGTTTCTGAGCCTTGAAAATATAAATATATATTGCAAGATTAATGCGATCAATAATTTACGGACTTTATTATTTATGTAGAGATTAATAACAGGAAATACTTCGAGGTTCTCTATTTAGTACATATGCAGATGTATACGAGTACTACGTACTACGTATATCAAAGATAACAAAATTAAAACTGCATTTATCACTTTCCATGAGCTAGTAGTTTTGTACTAATACCGGCATAATTTCCTTCGTTTTTCCCTACGGAATAAGAGAAAACCAGAACATGACGAGAAGACGCCAACAGGGAATGAGGATAGCTGTAGAAGCATTTGTTAAATTGTGGATCACTCTACAAGTAAAAATATCAGAAATTCAAAAAATTAATTATAGGAAAGTTGTCGGGTAGTTCTAGGATAAGAAAGACACCAAGAAAATTGGAACAGAGGAAACATAAGCAGGAACAAAATTTACAGAGTTTCATGAAAATTGTTATCTTGCTAAATGGAGAGCAAAAGCACCAAAGAAAAAGAGAAAGTCATATAAAGGAAACAAGAAATGGAGTGGAGTGCAGAAAAGCTTCATAAACAGTACTGACAACAAGAATGTACAGAAAGAATTCAGGAAAAGAATAGTTGGTGAAAAAACTGAGAAATAGGCATGCCAGATGGATTCAATAAAATCGCAAGATACGAGTAACGGTGAGGTTAGAGGTAGACAATGGGAATAAGAACGTCATCCTTCCATTCGGAACGCTTTTCATCAACTTAAATACACATAACGTTGAGCATATATTGCATCATTTCTAGACTAAAAAGCGATGCGTTAATTTTCATTAATTTTGAAAAAAAAAACGAGATATTATGTAGGTAGGGAAGGTTCACCAGGGACATGTGCAAAATGAAATGACTTACTCTACAAGGCCATGATACAGCAATTCAACAGCAATTTAGGAAGCAGGTACTCACGTCCTCAAAAAAGGCATTCGGTGATCAATTACTCAATAATCCAACAAAACGGAAGTATACACTAACCTAAAATGGGACCTTTTTGAGGATTTGTGATTCTGATCCAACGAAGCTCATTAATCAATTTGTTACTCACAATCACTGTGCCCTGTGTAAATGAAGTATTGCAACAAATCATCCAGTAAAAGTTTATATTCTTACAAGCACATGTTGTACAGATCTTCATGGTGTTAGGAATAAGAAATGATAGAAAATTGACAGGAAGAATCTTTGTGTCGTTCTTTGCCTAACTCCAACGGAGATATTCGTTTTTCTTTAATTCGATTATTCGACCGTAACAATTTATAGTTGTAAATTAGTTGTAAGTCAGTGTACTAAAGTGCCAAGACTCCTACAAGACGCAATCAAATTATCGGCAGCTAAACGGTTTTGAACGGAGTCGTATTTGTTTGATCACATGAGGCGGATATTGCATTTCGTTAAGTCGCTAGGCGGAAGCAAAACTTATTGCTACAGTTATTCCTTGTTGGAGAGATTGGTCTCAAGAATGTAGGCAATATCGTAGAACACGCTCTGGAAGACCTTGGAGATGCACCTAACTAAAAATAGAGATTAAGATTGCTTGCCCTTAGGGATAAGCATAGTACCTCGAGTCCTCTGAGAAATGTATTTTTGGCGAAGATGGGCCATAGAATAACAATGCGCTCCACATATCGTCCTATGGTGTAAGACTAATACTGTCCCTCACTGTAGTGTATGGGTAGATTGGGATGAGTAGTGGAACAATATAGTTCTTTTGAGACAAATCTCGCTTCTGTTTTCGGATCCACGATCGTCATAGGCGAGTCCAATATAGAAGGAGAGAAGAGCTGTTTTTGAAATTTTACTTGGAAGATCAGACTGCACTTAGTAGGAGATTGATGGTTTGGGGTGAAACCAACAGAGGAAGCAGAACACCTTTGGTATCCCGTCGACGCCATTTAAATGGTCAAACATTCACAAGTTTTGTACCATTTGCCTTGCCATATAACCAAGCGCTAAATAGTGCCACATTACAGCAAGATAATGCACGCCCTCATGTTGCCGCAGGTACATTACGATTCCTGCAACAGGCCAATATCAATATTCTCAATTGGCATGATCGATCGCTGGATTTATCGCCCCTAGAACATGTCTGGGATTTGATGGGTCAAACAGTTGGTATACTTCGTTGTTTTCCGATAAACTTACAACAGCTACATGATGCCCTACAAGTTGCTTGGAATGGGGTTCCATAGGAGTTGATAGATTATTTTTGGAAGCATACCGAGGCGAGTAGCCAAATGTATTCGTTTGGGTGGAGCGGCAACTTAAAATGAAAATTTAATTATTCATTATTATCAACCCGGTAAATATCTGGACAAAATTTGTACAATCACATAGTATATATTGGATGCTATTCCGAAAAGAATTCTGTGAGCTGATTTGATACAATCCGCTTAAATTTAAAATATTCTAAAAGTAATGGGATACCTCTCGAGACAAACGCCCACCAGCAAATTCCAAAAATATCTCTCGTCTTGTCCCATGTTTTATACCTCCCGCACCTTATCTCGACCCAGCTTCCCTCCTGCATCTTTGACCTTCGGAGACAAACGACCCGCTCTCTCCCTACGCGGACCCATTTTCTTTTCGCGCACGATATGCACAAGCACATAATATATACCGTATTGTTCAGTTTAAGCGTATAAATCAGTCAGGATATTAACCCCGTGTGTGCAATGTCCACATCGTGGTGATTTACGCGTCTAGAGGGCCGTTCTCACCGCCTACTTGTTACAATGTACGAGCGGCGTCACGTTGCATATAAAAACGTGTTTATGGCCGACGAGGTGATAGAATATGTCCCACTCTGTCACGGGAAATGGCCACCATCAATCACAATTTACCGGAGCTCGGCTGTAGGTACCGACGCGGTAGCGACGCTGCCAACTACTACGAGAACGACGCATCGTTTCATACAGGGTGAGTCAAGTTTTCGTAGGATAAAACAGAAATTTATAGAAATTTCTTGAATCGATTTAATCATAGTATCTAGACAATAAGGAATAGGGAACAAATATTGCTATGTTTCATAATCTGAATTTCAGAAATACAAATTAAAGCGGATGGAGATCGACAGAAGAACATGGACAAGTTCTTCTTATGGTTATCGTATTGATATGACGGAATCCGTGAAGATGGTCGAAAGTTTGTGGATGTTATATTTGTTGAATTCGTCAACATACGTCTGACCATACCGTCTACGCCAGTAGCGCACGCCTAAACATGGGCGTCCGTAAAGAAGGACAAACGAAGCACTTGCCGCTGGGATCTAGTAAAATTTCCACAAATTGTAAAGACAAAAGTAATGAAAAGTTAGATTTTGGCACCCTTAACCATGGCACGGAATTTTATTGCAGATTACCGGTTTCGGCTGTCGGCAACGTTAGAACTGTCCTGCCGCTACTGAAATACTGTGGATACTCTTAGCTGGCAAAACTGCAGATATTGCTGGAATAGAGCAGCTTCCATTTGGTATTAGTTTTCTTGACCACAATAGAAATGAACAGATGTCTTAGGATTTGCAATACTGTATGATCTGGAAAAGTATTAGATCTTGTCTGATCTGATTCTGTACGGCGGAAGAATGGCCGGGGATAGATGAGAGAGAAGGACGAACGAAGAATTAAAGGTACTATATAAAGAACCAAGCATAGTGGGGATGGTCAAAGCACAAAAATTAAGGTGAGCGGAACACATTGAGAGGATGAAATACGGAAGAACGACCAAGACAGTACTCAAACATGTAGATGGGGGAAAAGAAGGAGAGGAAAATCAAGGATGATATGGTGGGAAAGAAGTAGAGGAGGATCTGGGACCAGGGTAGGAAGCGGTTGCAGAACGTAGTAAAACAAGCCATGAGTCGACTAGGCCTGTAGAGCTATTAATTATTATTATTTTCATGTACAGGTCCTAATAAAAGATATATATTCAAAAGCAACTTACGTACATTGGGATTGTCACATGTTAAACCCAGTTGGGAATGACAAACATTTTACCAGAAGTTCGGCTAACAATAGGAATTATTAAATCTGTAGTAATTTTTTTCAAGCACCACCAAACTTTGATGATGGGCTCCCAACACCAAAAAACGTGCCACCGGTGACCACTGTGTATTACACAACGATACCAAGGAGTAGGGTTGAGTTGTCAATGCAATCAATTGCTGTCAAACTGCTCCGAGAAGATACTAATGGTAGTGGAGTAACAGGGCCCATATCTTGTCAAATCATTCAAAATACTAGACTAGAGCAGATTCAATACAATATCTTTTTTCTCTCCATTTTTTACCTTTTCATCGTACCTCCATAGATAGGTTCGCGATTCATCGTCTTCGTTCGTTCTACTTCACACTCGGGGTTACTGGCACAATTCCATTTCTTGGTGATAGTGTTCAATCGTCAGGACATCAATGATCAAGAGGCCGAAGAAACAAAAGACGATCGATACGTTTTCCTCAGTGAACTACAACTTATCAGTCTATCACCTCTTAAACACCAGTCCCAGTGTGCTAGCAACCATGCCCATCGACCTTCACCGAACGTGGTGTTTCTTCCTTTCTTTCTGCTATTGCGACTAATGCGGTGAGCAATTTTCCTATGCGAAGAAGTAGCTCAGATCTCCATCAGTTTTTTAAGAGATTCAGTTGTCCAGCTCTTTCAACTTTCGGCCATGTTCAAGACATTGTACCTAAACAATGTCCAATCACGTCTAACAAGTCTGCTAGTTTTTCATGAAGAAAATTCCAGTATTACAAAAACAATCATGAGGTATTCCGCAAGCATCCATGGGGTGGTTAACTTTTCAGAAAAAAAAAGGATCTTATAATGCTGGTGGATGCTGTAGTTCCCCTTACGATACATCTCACAAGGTTCGTAAGACCAATTTGCTTGCATTTTTAACGCTAATTCCATACCTTCTCATCCGCGAAATTTTGGCCCACCCGGTATACGCATCCTACCAATGCACGTACAACTACGTTCTCGTGTTCAACAATCGCGTTGTTCCGTCCCGTTCAGTTGCGTTTCGGAGATTCGTCGCCGCCGTTTCGCCGATGGATGCCGTGCGCGCTCAGCTCCAGCGGTAATTCGATCATTGAAGTGACAATTATGAAATTACATTACTCATTGAGATGTACGGGAACTGACGCCGGGACGCTGAGACCGTCAGTCATAAATCATAGCGGCTGTCGGATTCGGTTCGGCTACGGGGCGTAACCAGGCGTTTATGGGCCCTCGTATATGTATAAGCCGACTGGCGGCGTGACGGAGACGACGAGAAATGGGGAGCGAGACGGAAGGGCGAAAAGAGACGTCCGCGACTTGACGTCGCTAGAAATACGCCGGCATTTGTCTTTTGTACGCCTCGTACGTATATCTTTTACGACGTGTGACGTGGCATCTTCGCGGAGAGAACGTTTCCTACCGTTTGGCGTTTAGATTTCCGTTCTTGTCAGCTTCGCTAGGGAGTAAATTGAGAAGACACCTGACGGACGATATTACCACCGTCATCAATTCTTTTATTATATGACCTAATCTACTTCAATTATACGGGAACTAAGAGAAGATGATAAGAAGCTGGAAACTATGAGAAACTAAAACTGCTCTCGTTATTGCCCGGAGATCTCTTTATTTGGTGGAGTGATCAAATGAGGGAAGCATTCTGAATATATTATAAGATGGGGATTGGATGGTGAAGAAAGAGGACATCTGTACCAAGGCCAAAAACAGCATAAGTTTGACAAAGAACAACCCATATTGGAGTTACCTTGAACAATATATCGCGCCCAAGAATGATAGATATCTTCCACGCAACATAACCAGACGAAAGGTGATGCCTCTCCTCACCAAGCACTGGACAAACAAAACAAAAGATCACGACCACGACCACGACCAACTAGGTTGTTTTGTCTTAAATGGATACAGGGGTAAATTGTAACCCAAATCCAAACTGGTTGAATTTATGATAGTAACTTTTGCTTTTGTAACAATATATAAGTTGCCGGCACTGATCGATCCGCTAATCTTTGTTGAGATTATTTACTTGGAGCGTACATTGCAGTTTTTCAGATTTCTTTATATTTAAGGTATGTGAGATATTAATTGAGTCATTTGGTTACCCCTGTATACATCCATGACAGAAGAAATATTTTCTATGTTTATGTTTTTTAGTTACAGGGGATAATTAGATCCCAACTTACAACAATAATTTGATGAAGTGGAATTGGAAGACGACGATACGTGGGCGATTGTGAGGTTTTATGTGAACATGAAGATGAGATATCAGATGATCAGTGTTCTGATCAGGAAACTATAGAAGGAGAATGTGCTACTAATGTCATCTTGGGTCGTAATAGCTTCAAGTGGAGCAAACTATAATCTCCTTCTTCTATTTAGAACAAGAAGGCACAGTATAGTTATAGAATTGTAAAATGTAGCGAACGAGTTGGAAGCCTGGAAAGTAGTACTTGAGGATAGTATGACAGACAAAATTGTAGTTCATACAAATCAAGAAATTGAGGGACAAAAGTTGCATTATGAAGAAGGTACAAGGTACGTAAATCCCACCGACTCAACAAAAGTACTGGCACTAACAGGGCTCTTACATATATCTGGAACTCGAAAAATTCTCATTTTTCTAATGACATGTTTACGAAATAAAGCCCACTGACACGTAGTTTGAAAACAAGTTTATAATGTCTTATCTCTCTAGAAATCGAGAACATAAGTTTTCTCCAATGCGGGAATATTGGGAAACATTTATAAATAACTGTACCCGAGGTTATGTTCCACATGCATATTGTATAACTAATGAACGTAAACAATGTGCATGATAGTAGGACGTTCTATATGATAAGTGCAATTCCCGACCAAAGCAAGAACCGCTGGTCAGTCAAATAGTAAAAGAGTCGTCTTCGATTCATAGAACAAGTCGCAACCATTTATTTTACTTCAATCCCTTTAGCTGATGACATATTGAGCCACCACAAACTTGCAATCCTAGGCACCTTGCGGTATAACAAGAAAGAGATTTCTTGTCGTACAGAAATAAAAAGAATTATTCTTCCAATTTGCATTCAATGAAAACAAAACTATCGTCCTATTTACCCCTAAACGTTTCAAATCTGTTTCAAATAGAAAACCGGAGATAATAGAGTTTTGCAGCTCGACAAAAGGTGTTGACACGTTCGACCAAATGGTGCACAATTATACCGTAGCATGCCGAACAAGAAGATGGCCTCTGAGATACTTTTATGGTATTTTGAATTAAGCTCGGATCAACTCGAATGTAATTTATAACCTATCGAAAAATCCCAATAAATCAGTTAGAAAAAGGTCTAAACCAGGTTGGATTACAAATGGCTCGACCACATATGATAAATTGACTTGGCAAAATGATTTAAAGAAAGATATTGAAGAAATTTTGGAACACAGAGGTAACACCTGCAGTACCTACAAAAAAGCAAAATCATCAAGTTGCTCCATATGTAGCAGAGGTGAAGACCGGAAAACAAAAATAGCTTGTGCTTGTCCAATAAACCAGTGTGCAATGAGTATAGAGTTGATGTCTGCAAACTTCATAACAAATAATTTTTATAATTACATTTGTAAGTGTCTTTTTCTTTTTGTAATAAGTAATAAGCATTAATAGTTTTGATCTAATGATCTACTTATTACCGAGGCCACCAGTTACCCCATATATTAGGTTGTTCAATAAGTTTTGTCGTTCTAGAAGAAAAACACAATTTTATGGTTTGAAATACATTTTATTATTTAATATGAAATTCAAAAAGAATTCCAGAGATATTCTAATCTAGGGGTTCCATCCCTGAACTGAGAATACGGAATACTGTCGAAATACGCCTGCACGGCTGCTATTACCTCTTCGTTCGATGAAAATCGTTTCTCACGCATGCATTTTTTGAAATGTGGTAACAGTCAGAAGTCAGAAGGAGATAAATCTGGGGAATAGGATGAATGTTGCAAAAATTCGTACTTTATTTCACCGATATTCGCGATGGTTCTTGAGCTCTGTGAGAAGATGCCTGGTCTTGATGAAAAACGATTTTTTTTCTTCGTTAAACCAGGTCACGAATTTCTCACGAATTATTATACCCAGCTAGTCCAAAGGGTCACGATAATAATATGAATTTATTGTTTTACAAGTTTCTGGTCGATTTCTGGACCATAACTCGTTTCGGACCCGAATTACCGGGTTTACACAATATCTTAGCCTCTTGTTTTGATTTAGGATCATGGAGTCTCATGTACAGTGATTAAACGACGCACAAAATCCTTTTTATCGCTTCTACGATGTTGCTGATGAAGCGCATTCGAATGTGTTTCTGTTCCACTGTTGGCGAATGCGGCACCCATTGTGGACGCAGCTTTCAGAAACTTAAACAGAAATTAATCGACGATATTCCAAAATCATATCCTGTATTTTTGCTACGATTTCTGGTGGCGATGCACTTTTTGGATATCCTTCACATGAATCATCTTTAAGACTTCTACGACCACGTTTAAACTCACCAACCCATCTTTTTACTGTTCTATTTGAAGTACTTGGAGTCCTTATATAGTTGTAACAATCATTCAGGAATTTATTTTGGTGCTACACCTTCCAAAAATAAGAATTTTATCGCTGCACGATATTCAATTTCTTCCAATGTAACAAAATACTATGACACGTCAACTTTGAACAGCTGTAAGTATACGAATGAGTTGACAGATCTACATGAAACTCCACACGTGTTCATAAAACAGTTTAGAAAAATAAAACGGCAAATTTAATAGCGCCATTTCTTATTGAACGACAAAACTTATAGAACAACCTAGGATGTGCAAACGCGTGGAAAAATTATATGTATCCACCAAAGGGCAAAGAATGATGTAGAATGTTGAAAACACATACTTTTTACATGTTTTGATGACGAAAATTTTAATTACTACTCCCGTATAGTAAAGATGGTCGCAAAAGTGTGATAGTTTGAAAGAAACATGTATCTAGAAGCAATTGCTATACAAATGCAAGCACTTATAACCATGAAGGTGAGTCCACGTTATTAGCATCTGAAAAAGGATTAGATATGATTCAAATAAACTCCACTATTAAACTATTTCCCCTGGATTATCAGTTCGGAGGACCACAATTTCAAAATATTTTGCATATGCTTTAAATGCAAACGTTTCTGGAGGATTTGGGTCCGCGTTATTATTCAAATGAACCCTGTATCTACATATATATACTTTGCTGTCTTGCATATATGCGAGAGAGTACAAAGCGTGTCCATAAAATTGAAATTTATGCTGGAGATTAACGTAAAACTTAAAATTACCGCACGAAACGCCAATATTACGAACGGGGTACTGATGAGCGCGCATCTCGCCTGCCTCTTACCTCCGGTAATATAAAACCCAATAAGAAAGGGAATTAATTAACAAATAAAGCGATTTTATGGTTTATGGTGTCGTAACGTCGCCTGTTTAGTTGTCAGGTGGAGCGCTAATACTTGTCACCGAACGGGCAATAAAACTAGTAGTATATTCCGCTCCGGCTCTTCTTTATTCTCTTAACTGGCTCGTATTTCGTGCGCCGTCCCATTCGCCGCGTACTTAATGCGCTAGAAGTCGAGGGGTGCCGTTCGCCCCCGACCCATTAAAGTAATTCATTGTCTTCTGGCGGAAGAAATGGTGTAGAGTTGTGTCGGCGTGCGTTGTAATAAACGTTCGAATGGAGATGTAAATATGTTAATTACGACGAAATGAAATGCTTGTACGTTTCTGCGCTTTCTACGGCGGTCGTTTTCGCCTACGGTAGGCGCATGATGGTGTCTGTCTTAACAGTGGCGGCTCGTCCTCAACAGTAAAGAAGGAAAACAAAAATAAGCTAAGTAAGTGTATTTTTACTTTCAACATTAGCCCAATATAATAATAAAATCATCAGCATCAATGCACTAAACACACAAAACCACATCCATTTTTGAAAACATATTTCGAAGAATTTGGAATTTTTGTTGTCGTTTTGTGCAAAACAAACGTTGGAACCTATTGGAAATAATTGTATATTGAAAAGAAAAATCATGGAGTTTTACAATTATATTAAATCAACCTGGAAAAATTACTAATAGCTACACCCGGATCGTCATACAGTTCATGTTATTGGAATCATCTGTTAAATCTAGTGAGACGGCCTTAACGAACTTGGTATCAACGAAGTGGATGTGCATCAGTCTTCTGAAAAATTCTGACATTACGTGATGAGCTTCAATCCATAGCTGTAGAGGTGACAAAATTTATTACACATAAAGAAGCTGTTGGTTAAAGTATGAAGGCTACCAGAAATACACAGGCAAGAAGTTTACGAAAACACAAGCAATAGGAAGGCCCAATTACTTCTGGTCATTTTCAAAATCTTGTTGAAATTTCTAGATTAATATCACCACTAAGTTGATCGCAGTTTTTCCCTTCCCTTTATGAAAATAATGAGGAACTATCAAGTTTGAAAGTTCTTAGATTCTGTCGCATGCAAAACATGCAACTTTTCTTGGATCTGATTGCAAACTCTACAGAGCTTGCTCATTTCTTCTTGCTTCTCTTCTTGTCGCAAGCAATGGAATTCTCAGGAAACATGCGAAATTTCCGACTATCATGGAAGTTCTCCGTGATCTTTTGTGTTGGTGTTCTAAAATATACCACACGTCGAATTTTAATACTAACAAACTCAACATCTTGAACTTCTTCTAAACCAACTAATTAGAAGATTCGGGTCCTTGTTGTGCTGAGAAACCTAACGTAATGATAATCAGGACAGAGTCACTATTATACCCAAGCATAGGTCTCAATTGCTTCTAGTGTTTCTCCTGAATGAATGAAAATGGCAAATCCTATTTGGACGGTTACAAACTCATCTACTAGATCTTCAAAATCCGTTGAGCAGAGTTCATTCTCCAACTACCGACGAAATGAAGAAAGATTTTCGGAGTAAAATGTGGCAATCGCTTCAACCTAGCCCACGAATTCATGGCTTTGACCAAAAATTAGTTCAATAAAATATCCCTAGTGGATATCCTAATATCCACGAATATGCTACTAAAAGGACGTCCTTCGAGACGATACAGGAGTTAAATGTTATTACCAAGGAGGCCCCCTCAACTCCAGTACTTCCTTCAAGTCTGAAAATACGCCTAAATCGTCCGTTCCGGCTCCCAAAAACGCATCACATTTTGTTCTAAAATTACTACATCAGTCTGCTATCGATCTTATCGAAAATAGTCGAAATTAGCATTCCCCTTAGAATACATAACCTAGCGAAAAGTGTAGATGCCATCAAGGACAAGAAGGTCAGTTTCCAAACTGATCTATCCCTAGAATTTCAGTTCCTTAAGCCCTATGACAACATCAAAACTACCTTGATGGGTTTGAAACCGTCAGAGCAATATTTATATACAATTAAATGTATATATATATATATATATTTCGTGACCTTTTTATACTTATCTTATATGATAGAGATCTACCATTAATAGGTCAATAAAACAAGGCTGGTTTGAACGATAGTTATATTTTCATAAAACAAGGCTGGTTTGAACGATAGTTATATTTTCATAAAACAAGGCTGGTTTGAACGATAGTTATATTTTCAAATATAACTATCGTTCAAACCAGCCTTGTTTTATTGACCTATTAGTGGTAGATCTCTATCATATAAGATTTATATACAATATATTATAAAATGTAACCCCTCAGTGGCTGAGTGGTAAAACTCGCGCTTCACAGTGCGAAGGGCCGGCGTTCGATACCCGGTAGCGGCAGAGCGTAGCAGTTTAAAATCCTAAAAAGGGATCTGGACCTCTAATAAGCTGCGAAAATGAAGGAAATGCCACTGGGTGGGCCAGGAGCGGTACGGTATATGCGTGTACATATACGGCTCGGTGGCTCCGAACCCCTACACCGAAAGGTAGAAAGGGTAAAAGATTAAGAAGAAGATATTATAAAATGTGCCTTTGACGTGTGGAACGAAGGACTCGTCCATATGATGTTAATATCCACTTACAATCAGGTGATAATTAGATTGGTTCGCTCGTAATTTGTTAACAGGTGACTCTGCACCAAAGAGAAGTCGATTGTGTCGATTTTCGTCAAATCTTCCCAGACGTTCCTAAGGATTGCTGGCCGGTCCGCAACTTCTTTCTGCTAACTGTCGATTGCGGAATAGGACGATTTGAATATTTAGCATCAGACATACCACACAATTATTCCTGAGATCTTGTCACACAACCAGATAAATTAAAATTTCTATACGTTGTGTTATTGTTAAATTAACCATGACAATTTAATAGAATACTTTTACATTTCTACAATAATGATGTCGAGTGTTGAAGGTTGACGGAATATTTATATGCAACAGTTCGCTAGATTTAATTTTTGTATCAGGGTTTCTTGATTATTCAGTGCGCCAAAAGTACTTCAACAAACACTTTACGTTGCGTTCGTGGTCTGAATTATTTACTGTTCTGGATAATACTAACATTTAATCTAATTTTATGCCGTAAAATTTTAATATGATAATTTACAATCGTTTTCTATTAAATACGATAACCTTACGATTTATTTGCATGATCGGAAAGGGAAGAAATATCATTATTGCATTCTACTACTAGAAATCTATATTGTGGTTTAATTTTTTTGTGATGTCACAACTAAAAAAACAAATGAAGTCGGAAGTTGAATCGCACATATTAATATATATTTTTTTAAATAAAGTTCGACGTATTCAGCTTTTAAACCAAGAACAGTTGAGTTCGTTCTTTTAATGTGTCATATTTTAATCCCACAATGTATATTGTATATATTTTTGACAGAGTTATATATGCGGCTAGGAAAAACCAGAACAAATTGTAGCTCTTTTGTAACACTGCAGAGTATCTCCTGATCTCCTAAAATGGGTTTGTCGATCGGGGTTGAAACCTTAGTAGGTTTAGTTTTGTGGAAAGAGTCATACTGCTAAGGAGTTCCAGACTTAAGTTTTCAAGAGCTCACTTTAACCAAAACCTCAGCGAAAATAATCGTATGGTCGAGGACATGATAAAATTTTCACCTTCGTTCAACTCCTTATTCCCAATCTTAAAGTGATGAAGTCTTCTCAATTTAAGAAACAAGTTTCTGTTCTATAATGCATCATGTAAGGCGAGTCTGGACCCCTCTTGACGGCATTATAACCCGGTCATCTACGGTCAACATCCTCAGAGTAAACCGCTAGGCCTGACAGGGGAAGTCCTGCAATTCGTAAGGAATTCAGAGGTTGCCCTTAATCTAGTAATCTGAGATTCTGGAAACTCTTCACAACATTTTACCTTCAACTTCAATCGAAATTCGACCTTTATTTCAGTACCAAAACTTCATCAAACAATTGCACCTCTCATCCATTTCAACGATCCGCTACTGTATCCTTATCCTTTGTAATCGTTTCCTCTGTCTTCGCCCTTCCTTTTACGCTCACATATGGCCGAAATTCGGCGACCAAGTTACGTTATTGCCGAAGTAATATGCCGCAAAACTTTAAGAGATGCTATCAACGCGGACCCGTTTTTGTTTACCACATATTTTACTCTTTTATGGACCGCTGCGCTCGTCTTAATGGACAAGAATCCAGTTCATTTGCTGTAACATAAGACGGAATTCTCGGTCCATTTGCGCCGATCGTCCGGAGAAATATATTTCATAATTAATTCAATCGGACCTGGCGCAGAAGATATACGACACAATCGCTTCAATCGCGCGATTGTCACCCGGACTAAACAAATTTAAATGATTTTGATACGACATTATCATACATAGGGGATGCGTAACGTGAATCTTCAAGGGTAAACGATCCACTCGTTTCCTTTCCTTAAAACCGCCGTTATTGTAAAAGGAAAACCCTGTTCGCGTTCTAATCTTTCTCCATTTTTCGTTCTTCGCTTCAAGCGTCAATATGTATACCTATATATAGAGCTTGTTAAATTTCACTAACGGCTTCTGTCTTATCGTTTATACGCTCTAATGTAATAAGTAGCGAGCGTTTAGCGGACGCTCCGGGCCATTAGCAAATGATATAAGGCGACAGTTCCCATAACGTAGATCTCGACGCGAAGCGAAGCAGTCACGTGTGAGGGATCAGTGTCACCCTGTCATCCATCACACCCCGTCTGCGTCGTTAAGCTCGCTACCGCTCAAGTCGCATCCCGATGGATGTTGACAGATTACGGTGTAGTTGAGTCGGTAGCGACGGTGCGGTAGTGAGAACGAAATTAAGAACCAACTACCAAATACCGCGTCTAAATCTAACATAGAATATAAATCAATCTATACTGAGCTTAAGACAAGCGAATGGTTCTCAAGAGACTGATAATTTTTACCGGGTTTTTCACAACTTACGCCTCGAATTTATGTAGAAGATTATACGAGTAAAAGTAAGTCAATGAGTGTAAAAGAAAAAAATGAGAAATAAAAGTTTTCTTTCGGAAGCAATGAATTATTAATCGGAACGGATGTTGAAAATTGGTATACATAAGTAACAAATAGAAAATTAGTTTCAAGAGATAGATTCTATTCTTAGTATACATAACATACTTCTCAGTGACTTAACAACGATTTACGGCAACAATAAGTCAGCCTTCGATGAAAATGAAAGGAGGCGAACAAAATCACACAAACACTACTACTACTGATTGTATGGAGCGTATTTTACTAGCGTTTATATTTCTTCGTCTAAATGATATACACTCACCCCTACTTGCACTTTGCTATCAAGACAAAAATTGAATCCAAGAAACTCTCCTAGTTATGCTATCACTGGTAGAATTCTTCAAGAATTATCTCATAAAGCTGTAAAACATATATAACAATGATATTCAACGCTATACTAAGGACAGCTCACTTCCCTTCCCAATGGAGGGTTGCACAAATAATCCTTCTACCAAAACCAGGAAAGCCATTAGAAGATGTTAAATCATATAGACCAATTAGTTTACTTCCCATTATGTCAAAACTTTTTGAAAAATTATAGTACGAAAGAATATTGCCAATAATAGAACAACGACAACTAATACCAAACCATCAGTTTGGTTTTAGACAAGAGCATGCTACTATCGAGCAAGTACATCGTATAACTGAAAGGATTGACCAAAGTTTGAAAGACAAGGAATATTCTTCTGCAGCGTTCCTCGGTAGCACACAGGCATTCGATAAAGTCTGGCATGCAGGTCTCCAGTTCAAAACTAGAAAGGCTTTACCCCTGAATTACTACCTTATCCTAAAGTCCTACCTAGAAGATCTCTACTTCTTTATTAAGTATCTTAATGAACAAACACCTCTCCATAAAGTCAACTCCAGAGTCCCGAAAGGTAGCGTTCTTGCACCATTATTCTATCTGCTGTACACAGCCGATTTTCCAACGGGCAGTGATGTCTTAGCAGCAACCTTTGCAGATGATACGGCCATTATAGCATCTCACAAGAATCCTGTTATTGCGTCCCAACATCTGCAAAATCATCTTTACAAAGTTCAAACATGGTTGAAAAAAATGGCGAATCAAGGCCAACGAAGCAAAATCTGCACAAGTAACCTTTACAAATCGCAAGGGCAACTGTCCACCAGTTACACTAAACAATGAAGAACTACCTTAAAGTGAAGATGTCAAACATCTAGGTATGTACCTAGACATACGCTTAACTTGGAGGAAGCACATATTCAATAAGAGAAAGCAAATAGGGCTAAAATTCAGAGAAATGTACTGGTTGATTGGCAGAAAGTCCCAATTGGCAACAAATAACAAGCTCTTAGTGTACAAAGCTGTTTTAAAACCTGTATGGACCTGCGGCATCCAACTGTGGGGAACAGCATCCACATCAATTGTCGAAATATTGGAAAGATTCCAGTCAAAGGTGCTAAGAGTGATAGTAAATGCTCCGTGGTTCGTGCCAAATCAAGTTATCATGCCCGATCTACAGATTAAAGCCGTTAAATCAGAGATAACAAACTTCAGTGTAAAGTACAGTGAAAGACTAAGTACTCATCCAAACAGCTTTGCTTCCGATCTTATGATTCAACCAGTAGGTCAACGTAGACTAAAACACCACACTCCCTATGACTTAGTTAATAGGTTTTAGTGTTAGTGTTTGTGTAGGGTGTTCCCTAGAAACAAAGCGAATTAATTAGTAATTAATTGTTATTTAAAGGGAATAACCAATGGGTTTAGTTCCAGCATGTCATAATATATAGTGTCACATAATTTGCTAATTGTAATATTTAATACAGATTGTAAATAAAAAGGGGGAATAGAAAAAGACTTGCAGTTGCCAATCATTTCCGTCCGCAACTTCAAAAATTCATTTCGCTTTCCTATGATAGTAGGAAGATATTTTCGTTTGCAAATTACGTTGTATCTGTTGTATCTTTAACTTTCTTCTGTTTTAATTGAATGCATAAGTTGTGAAAAAGCTGTATATTGGTTTTTATATTTTTTTCTAATTCAACCTAAGGAATTGGTTCATCATTTTTCGTTTTTACTCGTATTACCAGGTTATTGCAAATGAAATATAGGATTTGGTCGTCAAACTTATAACCAACATAAAGTTTGTTAGATATAATTTACATTTATCGCCATAGGTATCATGAGATGGACAAAGTTACCCTAACACGATGTAAATATACAGTGTCCTAGAAGCGCTTTTGCTGTCTAAAAGAAATGGCCCAGTTAAATGGTGTTTAAGTAGCAGTGATTAGCTAGCGGAAGGAATAGTCAGTATTTTGAACGAAGAAGAGCCTCCTAGTGCAAGTTGTGTTTTCAGATTATTACCCTTAATACATGTGATCGTGGGTTATCATGAAGCAGCACAGCTTCATCTATGTTGATCAATTTATACTAGCAAACGCTCATCATTACCTTTCTTGGATGAAGATTCTATCTTAGCACGTATTTTGAAATCACGCCAATAACTGACTGCGATCAAATATCACCCTTTTGAACCAAAACAAAACATGTTGTAAACGAGCCGAGACATAAACCCAATGTGCTACAATTTTTCGGATTACTTCTACTACTTTCTAGGTTAATCAAAGACAAATTTCAAATTTACAGCCTATATTTCCTAACGATAATTTATACCGTATAAATTACCGTTATGTTATATAAGCTGTAAATTTCAAACTTGTCTTTTATTGACCTAGAAAGTGGTGTAAGTAATTTGGAAGATAAATGTTTAAATACGTGGCAATTTATGGCACTTTTTGGTAGACATTCGTAATATCAGTTAAATGGGGGCTCTGTTCATCAAATGGCAAGAAGAACGACTGATTTCACTTCAAAGGCAATATTTGAATATGGATGCTAAACCTTGAAAAGTTGTTTATTGATGCATTATTCTGTTATAGGTACCATACCTACCCATGTTTATCCGTCCATATGAAAGTCCTTACTGATTGCCATCACTGAGCAAAATGTGCTGTTGTTAAGATGATAATAGATAAGAGCAAATATATAAATTATTCAGTTTTCAGGTCAAACGTTTGGTTATTTTCGGGTTTTGCCATAACAAGAATAATCTGCGACGTAGTACTATAATAATTTCGTCCTTTTGGCAACTCATGCTTAAAGCAAACGACAGAGTACACAATAAAGCATCTTCAAAACTTAAGTGAAATAGTTGTTACGCTTACCACACCAATTATTTGTCAACTGCAAATACGCATTTGGATCGGAAAGTGCTTGTTCTGTACAGAAAACGCACAACGCAAAGGAAGCTTAACACGTGCAAATTGCAAAAAACAGTTTAAGCGAGCACACTTCATCTCTATTGTTCCTATGGTCAATATCGATTGTTCGAAACACGCATTTGAAATTTCCAAATAATCAGTGTACTTCAATTTTAAACAGTAAACGTTGCAATTTTAATATTTTCCATCAAAAGTTCCAGTATTAGCTGGGAATATATACCTATAACAATACGCCTTAATCTCACAATATTTTGCTAAACAATTTAGTGCAACAATCGGAAATATGCATCCATCATATAGCTGGCACACGCAGTATCATTAACTAAAGATAGTCATGACTAGGAATTGAACAACATACAAACAGGGACGAACGGAAGAAAATGTTGGAACAGATGGAGGCTCATATATCTTGAATTCGGGTTTTGCCCGAAAAGAAAACAGGAATTTGAAGCTGTTTCTGGCAGCTTCGCCGAGTTTGAAACACGGTATCTCTTCTAATGAAATTTCTGGATCCTTGCAATCACGTTTGCCACTCTCTAGAACTTTCTACATTTTCCGATTAGGTTCCTTACTCCTCAAAGGGCACCTGTAGCACTAAAAAAGACAAGAAAGCACGCATTCACTAAGTTTGGGACACTGTATCTTTTATCCTTTCTTCACTTTCGTTATTTGCCGAGATAAAACCATTCCAGAAAGAACTGCCAGAAGTATTAAATCAAACGAAAGTCACAAGGTGTAGAAATCGAGGTGAAAGGTACCTAAGATTTGTTAAAACCCTGAGACTTTTCTCCTAATCCAAATAGAATTTGACATTTAAAAGCAACATTATCATTGATTAAATAAAAATTGCAATACCTCTGTGGTTATAAATGTTAATTACAACGTGTAACTATGGTAAATTAGTTTTCCATTAGGCAATACAAGATGACCAGAGGTATTAATTTTCATAACATCCAGCTTTAGAAGATTACATACTCGCATACATAAGTTCTTCCTTTCCACATTGTTATGATATCTATGTACAATCCATCGGTGTAAGACTGTACAGAACCGATAGACGTAGTAATAAAAGCTGAAACTCGGTAATAAAGATAATGAACGTAGATACGCTAATATATAATTTATGTTCGAGCAACTACGATTGGATACTTCAACATAATTATTTCACTCTGTTAATGGCAACCGTACATCGTTGCAACGGTCGAATAAAAGAAAATTATTAAATTGTATCCATCGAATGCATACGTTTCAATATTCTATGTGCGCGGTTTATATGAAGTCATTTTTAATACCAGAATATGTTTATTAAGCGCAATACCATTACGCGTTCGAACATAATGATGGCTGTATGCCTTAAAGACACTGGAGGGTATCGTAAAAATTTACGATCGGTTGCTGAGCTCGTCGTCGAGCAGGCAGGCCCGACTGCCTTTACGTTTATGATAAATTCGAAGTCGATTAAAATGGAAGTTGTTACACCAATTTACGGCCGAACAGTTTTAACGAGTAACGAGGTAAATTCGATTTTTACGATGTTTTTCCGTGAAAGGGGAGTCTCGATCAAAATTCTCCAACTCGATTATTAATTTTAATACGCGTAGTTTAAATTTAATTTGATGACTTATTTCGAGCCAGCTTATTAAAATGCATGAAGTTGTTATTACGTTACCAGTTTCCTTGAGAAATTAAAATGTTCTCAATTTAAGAACCGTACGTCTTGTCAAACCAGATTACGACGACTTCAAGGTATGTAACCTGATAAATTGCTTGTAATACTTTACAAGAGCTGTCTGTAATAATGTCTCGTAGAGGTAAGAACCAAGTTACTAAACCGAACTAAGAAGACTAAGGAATTTTGATAGCTACCGAAGGTTAATAAAAATATTGTCTGGCCAAGTAATTACAATTTCTTTTCATGGAGCAAAGGAATTCTATTCAGGCGTGTATTGTCCACTTGTATCGGTCTCCTTATGCCATCTTCTAAATCACACCAGAACAGCGAACCAAATGCTCTTTTACATTGCAAAAACTATGGAAATCTTCGTCCATTATAGAAAGTTTATAGAAAACGAAGTGAATGATAGTCTGGCGCTACGATCTCAAAACCATATATTACAACACGTCCTAAAGGGAAGTCCAAATCAGTTGCTCCGATTAACCACAGATTCTTGTGCCTTGGCACGGTCGTATTGAAACAAATATCTTTGAGGTTTATCCATTCTGAACATCATCCATTTATGGGTAAAAGCAACAAATTTGGTGATCTAATTTTCGTCATAGCTTTATCACCATTCACAGATCTGTTTCAGATAAAGCATTGTAAGAAATCTACGTCTCTTAGAACCGCTGTTAAATAAAGTTTCCCTAACGTTAATGGGAATCCTTTTCTATCGCTAACGGTTGGCTTTCCCTCCTAATTTATAAATGGCCCTGTTTAGAATTAATAGCCGCTCGTTCAAGAACGATAGGAACAGACGAAGGAGAACAAATCACGCCATTCTAGTACAAATAGCTAACACATATACAACGGATCCGAAGAGAATGCGCCACGCAGCACGGTTTGGAATCACAGCAGCGCCAGATTAATTACCGACATATTTCTCCTTAACGGACCATTAAGATTGTGGATTTTATTTAGACGGAGTATTCGATTAATTTTTTACTGGACGAGATTATTTATTCCGACCTTCGCGCCGGTGTTAAGAAGATTAAAATCGCTCACCGATTCGCTCTTTGAACGTGCCGACGACGATACGTTCGGATGAGTATTTCTATTGCTAATTGGATTTCGAGGCCGGAACGTTAAAATTCCTTTATTTCGTTACGTTTGACGTCTTTCCGAGGTTACAAATATATCATTTGCTTTTGTCATAAATCACGTTCCTCATACTTTTATAGACAGTCTTTCTGTTTCAATAACGATAGGTACGGTTGCAACAACACCCCAAATGGGCGTTATATAAGGACAAGTAAGTTGCTATGAATATTTAATATAGACTACAGAAAGTTAGGGACAGTTTCTTCAGTATCTAAGGAATTAGAAATTTCAGTGAAATTTAAGCTGAAACTCCTGCCGAAAAGCTGTGTCCAATGTCCCAAATGAAAATCAACACCATCTAAAACTATTGTTGTTTGAAATACTTTTGAACAATATAAATGAAAAATCAGTAATACAAAAGACAGAAACAACAAAAAATGAGCACCAAACTTATTCATGAGATGTTTATGAAAGTGTAGAGCTTTGCAACAGGTCTGCAACATTAGCTTTTCACTCCATCAGCATCAAATACAACAGTATTTTTCGCAACAACACAATATGCAATATACTGGATTTAAAGCCAGCGGCGCCTCCACCAATTCAAGTGAACGGCATACAAGGAATACGATAACGAAAATAACCCACATGATCACTGCTTTTAGAATTGATATTCCTCACCAAATTTTTTGACAACAACAGATAATAGGGTTTGTGAAATTGGCAACTTAATCTTCTTATTATTTCCATTTCCACTATTTTACGATTCATCGCAATTAAGTACAAGTTCTTTGAAGAACTAAGAAGCCAGTATTCATTTTTCAAATTAATTCCAAATTAATTATTAATTGATTAAAATTTTTCAAATTAATTTTTAGACTGTGAGATCTTTAACATTCGTATTATGTGTATCTGGTATATATAGCTTATATGGGAGCAAGATGCGTTTATTTTATTTTAATAGCGCACTATCGAAGTAAAATCAGGAACATCAAGGGAATTGGATTTATTCAGTTTAACCCTTAACTACATTCGTGGGGTAAATTTTTACCCCATATCTCAATAACTTTATAACTATTTCACCGTTTTTGTTATGGGTCTGCTTTGAATATGTTCCATTCTTGTTAAAAAAAAAAACTGAATAAAGCATACTCTGGGGGAGGGGGAGATTTGTTTTTTCTTTCGTTAAGAAAGAACTCACTGTTCTAACTATGTGTTATTTTTCAAAATATAAATAATTGTAATGGGGTAAAAATTTACCCCACGAAAGCACTAACGTTGCTCAGAAATAGCGAATGTAGCTAAGGGTTAAAGCTCCATCGATTAATTTATACAAGGCTTTCCTGATTTTAATTCCGATCATGACGCATTGAAACATCAAAGACATGTTATTATTAATCGATTTCAAGAAATATATTGCAATTGCAAACGAAAACCTAAGGGTACATCTAATTGTAAACTAACTGAGAAGGCACTCAATATACAGGTATACTCAAGTTTGTGTAGACCGTAGCCCCACAAGTCACTGGTAAACTAGTTTTCAATAGAACAGTGCCCCTCCTCGCACGGCTAAGGCAACTCATTTAGAACGTTTAGAACAAGTTTTTGATGACAGAGTAATTACCAAGTTCTCGATATTTTACTCCTCTCGATTTTTATTTCTTTATGAATTTAAGAAATAAAATACACAAAAACAGACTCCACAAGATTATGGACGAACTGCAAGTAGCAATTCAGCATGAAATTAACGACATTAGCATTTAAGGCAAGTACTTCTTTGTGTATTCAATTATGGATAAAACACAGTTCGAGCGACCATCAAATGTTTCTATTCGAAAGGGAAAACCACAACCGAAATCAAATCAAGGTTAGATGCTGTTCTTGAGGATTCGCCACCTTCATCTTCCACAGTGAATGTTTGGGTTTGGAATTCAAGCGTAGCCGTACGCTTACAAGTGATGAACCACGCTCAGAACGTCTGAAAATTGCTACTACCCCAGAAATTGTAAAAAAACCGTCACATGGTTTTAGCAGATATGAACGACTACTTCGTATTTTACATAATGGACTAGGTTTAAAAAAGCTTTCCGCAATATGGGTGCCGCACTTGCTCAATTCGGAGCAAAAACGCAGCCGAGCTCAAACCTCAGCCCCTTGTTTACAAAATCCAATTTCAAGAGACGATTCCGGATCATCGGTTTCGAAGGGGGTAAAGACCATTCATTCGGCTGGAAAGGTAACGGCATCGGTTTTCTTGGGGTGCAAAAAATTTTGCTAATGAGTTTTCTTAAAACAGGCAGACCTGTTACTGGCCAATATTACACAACACTTTTGGACAAATTGAAGGTAGCAATTCAGGAAAAAGGCGCGGGTTAAAGAAAAGTGCTGTTTCACTACGACAACGCGCCCACTCATTTAAGTGCAGTTGTTCAGCAAAAACTGACAGAATTGAAATTCAAAATCCATCTACATCCACCGTATTCGCCTGATTTGATTCGGTCACACTTCCACCTGAGTAACTGATCTATTATAGCCACAAGTTTCAATTTTTTTCTCAATTTCTGTGGATTTCGAAAATAACTTTCTAGGTGTAACACCAACGATTTTAATATCTTCATCCATAAGATGAAAAACGCCGCATCAGTATGTCTCATTCCATTAACGAATTCTGAAAGAATACCAATATGGAAACACAATCCACTTGAGTGAAGTTTCTCCAGTAGTTTGATGATTTCGGCATCCGACACGTTACATGATGAAATTTTTAGTTTTGTTCCTAGTACATCATGTTTTTACATTTAAGAAACTTTTTCAAACGAAACTGTTTCCAACCATGATCCCCCAATGTGCATAGATATCTCGAAGCACACATTTAAAGGTGTGGTTTCGCACTAATTAGAGCGATGCTAAGTAGTTTATTGTATCTCCTAGAAAATCTGCTTCATCAAGTAGCTGTCTTCAATAAATTCTACCACCTTACTAATATAAAAGGTTCTTTACTTCTTTGGGCTACAGTAACGGAGATCGAAGATGTTTTAATCTCACGCCACCCAGATTCTAGAAATGAAATATATGCTGTGATGTTTCTTCCTCCCTACAACAGATCCTACCATTCAGTATCCTTATGGTGTAGAGGTGTTTGTTAATACACCAGTGCCTTAACAATCCCAACGCCTTTCCAATTTGTCTTCTGGTTATTCGCAGTAACTGCCTTATAGTGGAATCTGGAGCCGCCGCAATGATCAGACAGGACTATCTTAATCTCGGTACGGTTCTTCAGTATTTTACATATTCTTTTAGCAAAATCTTCATTTCCATTCCCTTCCTCTTTCGCGGTTCGTTGTTTACCCCTGTGCCTAGGCGTCCAGCTAAATTAACTCTATTGAATTCTACCAAAGACACCAGTGTATCCATACGTTCTTCGACAAAAATCAAAATGTATTTGAAATTTTTGGACTACCTTGATAGAGATCTGGCTGTCAAAATTCAGTTATTACTGATGCATTCCTGTATTATAATTTGCGAAGCTGTATACGCAACTTACGTAACTATAACCTTGGGTTGATATACGATAGCATGAGCCTCCAGATTCATACTTATGCTTCCTCCTGTTCCTCCCCCAAATAATCCTACTCCAGTTCCTGCGAATTGCAAAAATTCATTAAGTGGTGGAGGCCGTCATCTACACGATGCATATTTGGATAATTTGAACTATTGCTTCTTACAAAGCATTTTGTAATGGTTCAGTTTCTGTAAATTGTGTTTTTCTGTTGAATTTCTTCTAATTTGTTGAGCCTCCCAAACAATCCAGTTTTCTTGAGTCGCCTTGTACTTGTGTAGATAGCCACTGGACCTGCTTTATGTGCATTTTCACTTCATATTTCTTAGCACTCACGTTTCAAATCCTGACGACATATTCTGCACTATCAAACGATAATTCTAAAACGCCACGTCGTCACTATTTAACATCTTTAACAGCATAAACAAGGCTGTTTTCTGCGGCGTATAGTTCCATAAGAGTGAAAGCCATTGTCCTGCCAACGATCCTGACGTTATAATCGCTGGGATTTTCTATTAACTAACGACTACAATGTCGCTTTTGAAGTCGCACACATGTCGCGTTAGCATATGACAGCGAAGATATTCATTTATCATATCAACGCCGACGCGACTACAAAAACACTCGTAAATAATGCCTTCGTGCATACATACGTAGACGTGCATTTGCTCGGACAAACCGGAGTGAGAGTTTTAATCTGAAACCTGTCGCTCCGAGCTCTGATTTCGCCGTCGCACCCATGACCAGCAGGTACGTAGGTATTAACATATTTATTTGTTTTGCGCGCATCTACGCCGGGAAGATTATCGTTTTGCGTTTGTTCGTTCAACGAATGTACGGCGGCAGCTGTCCGACTGTTACCGCGACTGTCAGCCGACGTTCGTTGACACTCCGGTAACTCGCAGCGGCTGGCTGTCAGTTCTTCTAGCGCGACGTCCCGACAAATCGAGCTAACGGATATTTTGCGTCCGATGTCGGGGCGTCGAGAGGAAAAACT
Organism: Chrysina gloriosa; assembly: GCA_038088585.1. NCBI lineage: Eukaryota > Metazoa > Arthropoda > Insecta > Coleoptera > Scarabaeidae > Chrysina > Chrysina gloriosa. The sequence goes on along the minus strand of CM076093.1, from coordinate 16,892,046 downwards.
GCTTGAATAAATTATCGGGGAGCGTAAAATGTATGGTGTCAAATCGAACCAGACAGCTAACGAGAAAGCCGATGTGCAGAAAAAAGGAACGGAATGAAAAGCAGAAGGCTGCCTCTCATGGACACATCGAGATATCTTGCAGAATATGGGATAGCGGAAATTGTAATAGGTGTCGCGCAAGAAGACATGACAAGATGTATACTGAATAACATTAGAAAAATAGCCGAAAAAGGTAGGAACTAATTTTCATCATCTTAAATGAAGAACAAAACGACAAAAATGTGTGGAAGTGTGATAAGAATAAACCTACTAACATTATGCAAAAATTTGTGGATGATGTGGTCGTTGGAAAAACATACTTAACATGTTACCGGTTATGCTGGCAACTGCTTTAAAAGTAACCTAAAGAAATGTTGCTGATTTCAAAAATTATTGGAAGAAATGGTAATGATAAAAGGAAAAGTCGGAAACGTGACCGATACAGACGTTAGTCGTTACCATTCGAATAACCCACTTGGTTGTAATGATGGAGATCCAGACCGCACTAGCCCAATGAGAACGGCGTAGGTTCAAGTTCGAGAAATTATTAGTAACAAGGCGCCACTCTCCTATTATAAAACTGGATCGCATCTAAGTTTCTGGAGTCAGAGAAACCTTCCAGCTTCGTTGGTAAGTGCGACGAGGTTATCCGAACCGTCTTCGTACTAATTCTTTTATTCGGTCGTGAAGCGACCAGCAAAGTTAGTCGAAAACTCTATTTAAAAAAATATATATATAAATGAATATAATAAAAAATGAATTGAGGCGAGATAATGACGTTGAACCACACTTTATTCGTCACTGACAGCACCCTTGGGGAAACTTCTGGCTATAATAAATGGTGTAAGTCTGACCGAGTCAAATAAGGCGAATACTGTGGATGTAGACGGATTTTGAATATCGATTCTGTCGGTTTTTGCGGAACAATTGTACTTGAGTGAGTGGCGTATTGTCGTAGTAAAGGAAAACTTTTTCTGAATCATTCTCGGGCTTTTTTTCTGAATTGCTACGTTCAATTTGTCCAAAAATCCACTGTTTTGATTGCATTTTTGTTTATGGATAATTCTAGGGAATTGTTCCCAAAACTCATGGAAACATAAATAAAATAACGGCAGGACTTAGCCTGACGTGTTTTCGGTTGTCAACTCACGTACGGCGTTGTAGTCGCTGTCGAGACGGAAGCTGTCAAAGATGATGGGTTTCCTCGCACTCGGTGTTAAAATGTCGTACATCCAGCCGGACACAGCAAACTGAAGACTAATTCGGCTTTTAGCTTCTACGATAATTCGTAGATGTCCATAAAGTTCTCAGATCTCAAAAATAAATCTTAGCACTCTACTAGTTCCATACTGGTCCCCTACACCAACGTGAAAGAGAAAATAACAGAATCGCAATTAACAAAAAGGAAAACTCGTCTCTAATAGAGGGAAAAGTAGACTCCCAAGCTGGCCGATAGTTCGAACAGTAAAATTGTGGAAGTGTAACTCCCAAATTCACACAACGATAAAACTAAGCTTCCCTGAATCGAATTCGCGCGCATATGCTCAACAAACAAGAGCTTAAAACAAAAACGGAATAACCTATTCACGGAAAACGAGCTGTTCAACCGAACGCCACAAGCAGAATGCCAACACGTGCATCCTAAAAGACGCGAGTGTATCACAAACCTACGAAAGCGGGGCGCCATCTACAAGTCAAAAATGGAGCACGAAGCCAAAAGTAACAATGTCGGAACGCTGTGACAAACTGACCGTACAGAAAGTTTTTAAATTCGTTCTGAGTTGGCAATTGTAGGAATAGATGCAATCCAAAGAGAGATTTAAATAACCCAAAATTTAAGACCGATCTCGGTTCTAAAGCGATTTACCTTTTGTTTTGCAAAGGCATATCAACTCACAGCTGTGTTTTATTTATTTTTTATATGCATTTGAAATGAAAAGATGGAAAACTTAACACTGAAATCCTCAATAACACTCCAAATAAACATGAACGACAAGAATATATTCATTTACAAATGGTCAGAACTTTGAATGTTGATAAATAAATAAATAAACAAAAGTCTTGATTGCAACATTGCACTATGCGTAGCACCGTATCATACGAAGAACATGTAAACAATACGGGTTTACAATACCGATGCGCAAATATTTGGAACTTATAAAAAAATATTAATACTAAAAAGATAAGAAAATAAAGAAGAAAATATGACAAATAAGAATTAGGAGACTGTAGCTGTGTTAAGTGTCGGCAGTATTTTGGTGTATTTCGCGCGTTCAGTGTGTGATGTTCATTGTGTAGTGCTTCAGTGTTGTACAGTGTTCGTTGTATAGTGTTCATCTTGGGCATTAGCCGAATTCGCTAGTGATACTGATTTCCCCAGTATTCCACTGAGGATGGCAACTTAGTTGCCGAAATACGTATCTGGATTTTTTCCGAAAGGTATGGCACGGTTATTTACTTTATATAATAAAATATAACATTAAATCTGGTCTATTCATTTCCTTCTAGGTCTTCCTTATCTTCTTTTTCTGGGTTCTCCCGCATCAAATGTTTCTTTGCCTCTCTTGTCTGGGTTCATCCTCACCACATACCCGTATCAGTTTAATTGCGTCGTTTTGATCTTTTCTAGTATTTATCTCTGGTTAACTGTTTTCCTAATACCGTCGTTTCTTATTCTGTCCAGTTTGGTTACTCCTGCTGTTTTTCTAATAATTGTTTAATCTCCAATACATTGATGTTTGCCTCTTGTTTTTGCCTATGGCCCAGTTTTCACTCGCATATATCGGGATTGGTAATGTAATTGCGTTGTGGATCTACAGGTGTACTTCCCAATCTATTTCTTCTCCCAATATTGTCTTATTGAGTGCATAGTAAATTTTTGTAAGTTTTTTCCTGCATCCAATGTTCCATCGTTCGTCAATACGTTGCCAGGATATTGACATGTCCATACTTGTTCTATTGCTTTTCCTTTCCATTTTACCTGCTCTCCAATTGTTCGTGTGTTTCGTATGATTGTCATTAATTTTGTTTTTCTTTTGTATTTACTTCCATCCTCAAGTTTTGTACCTCCTCTGTCCATATTTTCAGCAGTTTTTACATCTTGCTCTTCAGTTTGATATCAGTACCATATCTTTTGTGTAGAGCAGATAAGTTACTTCCACCGATTCATAGTTTTTATATCCTATAACAGTATTGAGTCTTTCTCCCTTTGTCTTATTCTCTTTGTTATCTTATCCATTACGAATATAAATAGTAGTAGGCTTAAGCTACCCCCATTGTTCCTAGACTTTCTAAATGAATCAATAATCCTCGTTTCTCGACATATGTCCGAAAATTCTTCGCAATGTAACACATTATCTTAATTTAAATTTCAAACGTGAACATTTCTCAATTTATTTATCCCCCGATTAATCCGGTAGATAAAAATGCTTCGACGCGCTGATAAATTGGACAGCACAACATCCAGTTACAATTTCTCCAAGATATCCTGTATATAGTAGACGGCCGCGGCGGTGGTGTAAATGGTCGAGGTCGTGACAAATGACCGGCGTTTGGGATTTTAGTCCCGTGCGCGCCAGTGGCGTTCGTCGCCCCGTTTCGGATCGGCCGGAAGATAAACGAGTTGTAATATCCGGGACAGCTGGGAAAGAAATAGAGATCATAACTCGCGACGCGTTCATTACTCAGGAGAAAGATATCTTCGCCCAGCGACGACGCGATGCGATGGAGCAGGTGCCGGCGTAAGTACGCCCTTTTCTCGAACGAAATCGTCAGGTAAACTGTCTCGGGGCGTTTTCGGGGAAAAGTAATTGGCTAGCATTAATATTGGAAACAATCGGTTTGATCGGGAGAGAATTGAAGGCCGGAATCAATGCCTAGAGGGTATCAGTGGTGTTTAGACTTTTGTTCTGATCTTTGCTTCCGATGCCTAAGATGAGAGACAGAAAAAAGGACAAAATGCTGGTTCCTACAGAAGATTCTTATTCAACTGTCTATTGGGTAAGTACAAAATACGGCGCGATCCTGGAAAAACTAAAATTTATTATATTAATGTCCAGAAAGCAATTTGGAAACTTTACATCAAATTTCTTTTCATCCAACGAAAACCTTTACGCGAAATTTTCATTATTTCACAAACTTGCTGGTTCTGAACCTTCACTATACACAACTATAGACACGACTACTTGTTCAATTTCTAATCTGCCACTATTCTCATATATAAACTCCTGTTCAAAATTAAAAAAAAAAATTAGAGAAACTGACTGGTCAATTTTTGCTAATTCATTTTTGTTAATAGACATATTATTGGAGCAATATAACAAATCATAAGTGGCTAACTTTATGATAAGTAAATATTGACAGTTCGGAATTAGTAGATATCAGTAAAGAGTGAATAAGGATATCTTAATTATTTTTTTAAAGTTTGTTTAGATATTTCTTGAAGTTTAAGATATACTTCAACACTATTAAATTGAGATTTTATAAGGTGATGCAATTTGATGTTAAAGATATACGATCTAAGAGTAAAGAACATGAATCGACCGCGCCATTTAACCACTGGTAAGTGTGTAACGGCATCAAGTTTGTTAGAAGACGGACGACGTATGCGTTATGTCGCCAATGTCCTAGGTGCTAATCATTCCACAGTTAGTCGAATGGTAAAAAGATTTAGGGAAACTGCATCACACTCTAGAAAACGTGGACAAGGTAGAAAAAACGTCACCATTAGAAGGATTGAGCGTTTTCTCCGACAACAGGTGTTGAGAAACCGATATCTCACTAGTTTGGAGCTTTGTAAGGAACTTCAAACAGTCAGAAATGTTAGGATTTCCACTTTAACTGCCAGAAGAAGACTAAAGGAAGCAGGATTGAGTAGTAGCCGTTGCGTTGCTTACTGCAGCACACAAGTAGTACGATTAAGATTTGCTAGAAATCATGCAAATTGGACTGTTGACCAATGGAAGAAAGTTTTGTTCACCGATGAAACGGAGATCAGCTTGAAATCTGGCGAAATATATGGTAAAGATTTGGAGAAAGATTTTTAGACTGCACTATCTCTCCAAGGGAAATGTTTAGTGATAGGTCTAAAACGTTCTGGGGAGAAATTGCTTTGGCGTTTACACAGAATTACTCCCTATTAATCAATGAATGTTGCTGGAAAACATTATTCAAGATCAGTCATGTTTTTTGCGCCTTTTATGGGAAATTATTTCATTTTAATGCAATACAATGCTCGACTCCACACAGCAAGACCAGTATCGGAGTACTTAAATGACATTAATATTCAAGTTATGGATTGGCCACCGCGAAGCCCTAACTTGAATCTAATAGAGCATCCTTGAGATGCTCTGAAAAAAAAAAGTGAGATGTCATTTACCTGCACCTAGGAATGTTCAAGAACTGAAAACTGCCGTTCTTTTGGAATGGGACAATATTCCCCAAGAAACCATCCACAACTTGATCGCAAGTTTACCACTGCGAATGCAGAGAGTTATCAGAACTGGAGGTGGTGCACACGTTATTATATTTTGCAAATTTCTGAGTTTTTGTTGTACTTACAATGTTGAATAAATTGTTATTTCTTTTCGACTACAATAAAGCAATTCTCTTTGTTCAAATATCAACTAAGACAAGAGTGCGTTGCTCTATTACTTTCTAATTATCTCCTTTTAAATCACCATGTATAAATATTAAATAAGATTTGCAATATTTAAGATATATGGACTGTAATTATAGTAGTGCGTTAATTTTGAAGAGGAGTTTATATGGAGTTTTAATCATTAATGGGCATCTAAACAAAATTATTCGGCATTTTGTCGCCATCAAAGATCCTTTAATGAATATAGCTTATCAAAAAATTTTAACATTTCTTTGACTTTGCCGGTGCTGGATGTTTTCTTATTAACTCTATCTTCAATCAGTTTAGTTTGTGTTCATATCTGGACGAAAAAGGAATCTGATACAAGCATTATTGTCACGTTCCACACTACTAAATTTTCCACTAATGGATAGCAATACACATTCGTTTCCTTTTGGTATTGATAAAAACTGCATGACTTTGTTACCATAAAAAGCAATGATCCATTTTGTCGATTAAAATTAAATAATGAATGTCTCACTGAAAACCCAGCAATTTGGGAAAGAAGTGCATCCTCTTTAGAAGTTAAATTTAAACTAGTTCAGTTGAAGGCAGTTAGTGACAGCGCTGTTAACCTCATGCAACAATTTCATGGACTATTAGCAGCACAAAAAGAACAACAGCAACGTTTATTGCAATGTGTTCAAGAACACATAAATCTCTATCCAAATTGTACAAAGAAAAAAATGAAAAGAAAATATTCTTTTAACTAATATTCTGAACTTATACTATTGATTATTTGTGTGTCTTCTCATAAAAATAAGAAACAAGAAATTGCAGGTCCAAAAACATTAAGATCATAGGACAAAGCGTTTGTATCTTTAGAGCCCCGTCGCTTAGGGAAGGCGTGGCCGTAGGGGCGTAAAATTTTACGTGAGTTATATTCAACTAAAATTAAAAAGAATGGGCGGGTATCCAGAAAACTTTAAAATAAAAAACCTTAATGAGACACCCTAATATATACTGTGTGTCTAGCTAAGTTCGCGACAAATGGAAAATTTTTTTATTCTTGGGTTTATGAAAAAAGTTATTTTTTATAAAAAGTTCTGCTTCATCCAAAACTTAAATTCAAATTGTCAGATTTTAATATTTGTTAGTCATATACGAGATATGACAAAAAATATGAAATTAGTATAAGAGTAAAGTACCTTTATTTTCAATAATACTTAAAATGTTATAAGGAATTGTCGTTCAGAATTGGAAATTATACAATTTAAATACAGTATTTACACAAAAGAAAGCATTGAAAATGTTACACAAATGCTTCAACATATCCGCCTTCTCGTTCCATACATGTAACGGTTCTATCACAAAAATGCCTTAAAACCCTTCTAATTGTTTGTGGAGTTATTTTACGGATTTCTTCTCTAATAACACGTTCTAGATGGCCTACATCCGTAAACGGCGCTTAAATATAAACATGTTCTTTTAAATAACCCCACAAGAAAAAATCAAGTGGGGTCAGATCTGGAGACCGAGGTGGCCAACGTATTGTGGTAAAGCGGTGTATAACCCTTTCGTTAAAACAATCTTCAACATATTGCCTTACGTCCAACCTGCTATGACAAGGTGCACCATCCTGTTGAAACCAAATATGTTGACGTTCCAGCAATGGAAGATTATCGATAAAATTACTAATTTCACTTTGCAAAAAATTTAGATACCGGTCGGCATTCAAAGATTGGTGAAAAAGAAAGGTCCAATTATATAACTTTTGTAGATTCCGCACCATACATTTGTCTTGAACGCATATTGACTTCGAGTTTTTATTGTAAAATGTGGGTTGGCATCTGTCCACCAACGGCAGTTTTGACTCGATACAGTTCCGTTCGATGTAAATGTTGCTTTATCGGAAAATAAAATTTGTCTCGACACAAAAGAATTATCTGCTAATATTGCCTGAATGTCGGCACAAAACTCCAATCGTCTGTCATTATCACCTGGTCTTAGAGTGTGTACAAATGTAGGCTTGTAGGGATGAAATTTGTTTTTTTTTAGAATTTTAGCTACCGATTCTTTGCTTATAGTGTTTGACATCAACAATGCTCTTTTCCGCAACGAACACCTAGGTTGTTCTATTGCTGATAGCATCACTTCTAGTTCCATTTCGTTATCAGCAACATGGTTTTGGCGTTTGTTGTTAAATCTGTTGTCGACATTTCCGAAAGCCACCTCGGTCTCCAGATCTGACCTCACTTGATTTTTTCTTGTGGGGTTATTTAAAAGAACATGTTTATATTCAAGCCCCGTTTACGGATGTAGGCCATCTAGAACGTGTTATTAGAGAAGAAATCCGTAAAATAACTCCACAAACAATTAGAAGGGTTTTAAGGCATTTTTGTGATAGAACCGTTACATGTATGGAACGAGAAGGCGGATATGTTGAAGCATTTGTGTAACATTTTCAATGCTTTCTTTTGTGTAAATGCTATATTTAAATGTAATAATGTATAATTTCCAATTATGAACGACAATTCCTTATAACATTTTAAGTATTATTGAAAATAAAGGTACTTTACTCTTATACTAATTTCATATTTTTTGTCATATTTCGTATATGACTAACAAATATTAAAATCTGACAATTTGAATTTAAGTTTTGGACGAAGCAGGACTTTTTATAAAGAATAACTTTTTTTCATAAACCCAAGAATAAAAAAGTTTTCCATTTGTCGCGAACTTAGCTAGACACACAGTATATATATTTCGTGACCTTTTCTAATAATGCTTATCCTATATGATAGTTTTCTATCACAATTAGGTCAGTTAAATTAAGGTGATTGAAGTAATAGCTTTATCCCCACCTTTATCACTGATTATTTCAATCACTTTTGTTTAATTAAACCAATGGTGATAGAAAACTATCATATCAAATAAGTATTCGTAGTTATCAAAAGTTTAATACGGACACATTCTTCTTTCTGGCTAGTGGATGTCAAATCGCATATTTAGCGAACACTCCAACATATTATTGTCTTGATCCGAGGTTGGTAAACTTCAAATATTGTACTGTAAAAATTATTTACTCCTGAAGTTTATTATTTGTAATCTTACTGACCCAAATATTTCCTTGTTAAACTCACCAGTCTTGTAGCGAGAAAAATATTTCTGTACTGATGCCAAAGCATGGCAGTCAGAAAATTGTTAAGATTAAGATCTCTCATGACCATACTCGATGTAATAAACGTAACCATACCTTCACATGAATAAAGCCAAAACCGTTCGTTTTCGTTCCCAAACAGAAATTAACTTCGTCAGAAGAACCGTAATCTGTTGAAACAGCTTTTAAAGACTTATTCGCTCTTTTTCTCCATTCACACCACCACGACAAGCGCAGCGAGAGTCGAGTGCTTATGCCATCAAAAAGGCGCCGACTATGAGCGTCGATGTTTAACCTCCGTAATATAAGTTTTAAATTAGCGTCGCGCCATTGCCCGCCCGCAAGATAAGCGCGCTGGCGATGAAAAGCCACTTTAAACATTGTGCCCCGAAATTCGTACGTAATACAAAACGACCCTCGGATATAATTCTTACGCCCGCACATAAAGACTTACTAAGCATCGTCGCGGACGCAAATACGGAACCAGCCAACACCGCGGACGATAATATCAGCGGGCAGCGACGCCCTCCTCTCGTTACATTATCTAAATATTTACCGGAATCTTCAAAAACTAATTTTTAAGCTTAAACGCGGATAACGCGCCGCTAACGGCCATCCACTTGGCGTTCGTGAAATACACTAACGGCACCCTTTCCGTACACAAATCTAATTTATACAATGAAGATAAGAAAGTTCCGTGTCATCAGTTTTTCCTACGACGCGTCGAGATGCAACCGGCACCGCCGTCGGTCGCCTCTGCCTCGCTTCGGAACGGCGTTAGCCGCCGATGTAATAGCCGCGATAACGGCCAGAAAATGTGACTGTTTTAAAATTTAAGTGTAATAGGTTTACTCGGGACCAGATAATATAAAAAGTATCATAACTTGCGAGGGTTAAACGGGCGACGAGTCGACGTTAGAGAATACAACGTCCTTCCTTCCCTTTTAATTTTAAAATAGCGCTACCGACGCTTCCCGGACTGCGGATGCTGCGGTTATTTAGAGAAAAGTCGCTCTTCACGTTTTAAGAATTTGATAAGTGAAACGTGAGCCATAATTGAGTTTCGTGTTCCCTAAAGATAGTAGCTTGAGCATGGCGTAAAAACTGGCAAGAATGGAGAACAATTGTTCAGAAAAGTTTTGAATTTTATTCTTACGAAGCTCTTGGTAAACATACCACCTTCACTTTGAAAAAAATAGCTTTGGTATATTTAACACAATTCAGATAGATGTTCAAAGTAGATGGACGGTAGTGCACTCAGCATTAGTTTAATCTATTTAAAGTCCGACAGTAATCGCTTCAAATATTGGAAGAGCAATAATCATCACTATGGCTCGGAATACCTATCTTCCTTCTAGACAAGAGGGAAGAAAATCTATACAAAATATGAAAACTAACATAGCAGGAATATGCCTCATCTAAATTTATTTTTAAAAGGACTGGACCACTACTTCCTGTACAAAAGCGCCTACAGATTTGGATTTGCAGGTATCAGAAAGGTGTGAAACAACCTTCTATCTAATGCAAGGGAGGGGGGTTATGCTTTCGACCTGCTAAGTAACCGCAATTCTATGTAGATTGTGCCTTGTTTATTGCCTCACAAGAAAACGTTTCTCCTCACACTTTAAGCGAACGATTCGAAATTACGCATCATCAAAAACGTATGCTATCTACTGCTGAAGAATCCTTACTCCCCTGGGACCACGACTGTTGTAGATTTTAATATGGTGGAAGGTTGAAGGTGGAAACGATGGTGAAGCATAAAACCGTCACAGATGATACTATCCGTCTCATAGATCAGTCGAACCACTTGACAGTCTCAAATTGTATTTTGTGGAAGCTTCTGAACGCGCTGCAAAACTCTCTCTGTAAATTGGGTGTTTACCTTTGGTTGTCTGCAGGTAGTTTGGCGCATATTGAATAGCCAGGAGTCGATCGTTCTCCATAATCCATGGGGCATCATGTATTATCCGGAAAATAGGATTCTAGAACCGGACGAGGGAGGTAATGGGCGTGCTGATGGCTGCAATCCACATAAGAATGGTGTAAGTCTAGGTCGAGCGGAGTATCAATCGATACAACAGGTTTTTGGCCGACATTGACAAGGGATTACTTTGGCACAGAAAGGGGAAAAAGTGGTCCTTGCTGATATGAATTTGGTCGTCCTCGACTGCACATGATGACATCAAGTGAGACGACGGACGCAAGGAAGCGCCCGGATGTACAGTATGTCCCAGATCGAGTGGGATTGCATGGGCAACTTTATTATTATTGAAGATAGATTTTTGGTTGAATATATATACATACGTTTTACAGCTTTATATCCTGATTTAAAATCTGTTTGAAAAAGTTCAAACTGTCAGACCCGTCAGGAGTTGTTAGAAAAGAAAACAGAAAATTGTCATTTTCTTGTACATCAAATGTCTTCGTAAGTATAAGAGATACAATAAAAAGTTTCATATGAAAGTCACTGTTTTCGATAACACCAAGTTAAAATCCATGTCAAACAAAAATTCAAGGCGGCTTTTGAAGTACTCATATAAACTTCCTTAAGTTGAATGGCCGTCATATTGGATTTTTGGGTTACTGAATAAAACTGTTTATTCCCTTTCAAAGATGTAGGATTATGTACGATTGAAGAAAAAATACCAGTAAAATTAACTTTTTTACATTTTAATCAAGTAAGCATACATAAATCCAAACAAAAAGAAACCAAATTTATTTAAAATAACAAAAGTTAAGCCTAATAATCACATGAAATGTTCAAAATACAGGTCATGGTTATTAACTCACTCATTGTAATTATGATCTTCCACTAATAAATTGTTTTCCCTAGACTTTTTGCATAGCGCTGAATATTCTTGTCCAGTCTTTTATGCGGTTTGATATTTGGTTGTTTGATTTACGGAAAGTTAGTTAAATAAGTTTGAGCAGCAAGATGGGAACACTTGATAAATGTGCAAAACATATCGTAGCTTTCAGTAATTGGAAGATTCGCCATAACTTTTTAATGTTGTAATACAAATAACTGTAGATAGCACTTTAGCTGAAGTACTTGCTTTTTGAAAGATTGTGATAACCTTATTGTTATTGTTTTTCATCATAGCGACGTATCTACTAGCTGACTCAACATTTACAAAAAATGTCACGATGTTTTTGGTGGTTGAAGTACATACTGCTTAGTACTAAATTAACATGTTACTAACAATAAGGGTTATAGGAATTACATGCAAAGGTTTTCTAAAATAAGTTTTTCTTAGTTTTGTTTGGATTTATGTAAGCCTATTTGATTAAAATGTAAAAGGAAGTTCCTTTTACTGGTATTATTTATTCAATCATACATAATCTTACATCGTTGATAAGCGAATAAAAAATTCTATCCAATAACCATAAAATCCAATATGGCAAAATAGCCACCTTCAATTGTTGTTCGTCATCAATTTTAAATTGGTCTTATCGAAAACAGTGACTTTGATATGAAACTTTTGAAGATATTTTGTACAAGAAAATGGTACTTTCCTGTTTTTTTAATAACTTCTGCCGGGTCTGACACCTTGAACTTCCTCAAACAGGTTATAAATCAGCATATAAAGTTGCAAAATTATCCCATTTAATCAAATCCCCATATTCAATAATAGGAAAGTTACCTATGCAATCCCACTCGGTCTAATACACACGGTATATCGATCGGATTCCAAGCGGTTGGGGTGTTTCCCAATACTATTTTCCTGTGGGCTGCTTGAAGTCTACATTTGAAGCGGATGGTAGTGCACTTCGATTCATTAATAACCATTCTGCACTTGAAACCTATGACCACCAGATGGTGAGTGGCATTCAGCAGATGAGATGTTCAGACGATGAAGTGGTAAAAGAGGCAAGTTTACCTAGCGAGACTCTTCCGGATGACCTCCATAAGTCTGAAGAACTGGATGTCAGTACAAAAGCCAGATATCAAGCGGAGTCATTCTGCCGGGAGGAGATCGAGCTGCTACCAACAGCATCTTCTTCACAATCCCGAAGCAGTCAGATGTTAGCTTGCATACCTAACATACGCTATCATGATGACCTTCGTCTCCTTTCAGGTGTCCAGTATATAGTGCAGGTCAAGAACGATATTCATAGGGTCCGTTTAGGTTAGATTAGGTCGATAACTTGGGCGCAACTCGTTTGTTTACGTTTTAAGTTACTACTACAACGAGTTGCCGGTCTTCTTCTATTTCTTCAAACTTTGGCTGTCATTAGCTATTGACGAACGAACAACTAGACCAAGTTTCGTACAATTGCAAATTGCCAAAAATTGGAAAGAATGTAAGGAATTGTTTCAATATCCGTAGAATTTCAGTAAAAATGAGTTAAATAATTGATTTGCCCTGTTACGCATGAAGCATTGTAGATTCTGTAGAAGCCAAAAATTTTGTCGGGAGGGAAAAATAGTGTGGTCAGCATATCAGCATCAATAAATTATTTCTAAATATAAATGCACCCTCATGTGCAAGTCGCATTTATAGTCGAAAGAACCTGTAGGACACATAAAACCCCTACTATAAACACGATATTCAACTTTATTGAAATATAAATATTATCTTGCAAGTAATAATCGTAAATACAAAATTGTGGTATACACCCCTCCCTGTCCTATAAAAAGGGATGCCGTTCATCAACTTTATTCCTCCTCGACGGATCAATTTCCATCGAATACAGTTAATATTCCCGTCTCGACACCGCCCTAAAGAACATCTCGCCAAGAGCATCGTCAAATCTTTTAGCAAGCAACGCGTCACCTCCTGCAAAACTTTGATACCGCTAATTTGTTGACAGAATTTCGTATGCAGAACGTGGTCGAGATCGCCCCGAGGAGCTCAGAGTCGATTAATTCGGACTTTCCGCTCTAAGAAAACATTTATGACACATCAACGTTAAGAGATTTTCGTTCCCAACTGGTGTTGGTTCTGCCCATACCGCACCCTGTAATCACCAAAGAACGGCCACACCGTCAAGAATTTATCGTTCCCTTTTGTTATCCGACTGTCGCGTCCATTGCGGATGTCGCATATGTTACGACACGAATTACGTGTGCGGACGATATTACGACTGTTGCGAGTTTATTATTTAAATTGGCTTATTCATTAGGACCGAGCCCGACAAATCGTACAGATATAATTTAAGCGTATTTCAGCGTAATCAACGAGCGCGACGGTGTAAATAGTGCCGAATTCTGGCCGAATGATAACGAGAATTATGGTATATTACCGTATTACGTTCGGTCGTTGCTAAATCGGATTGTTGGAAGCGCAAAATTGAAATGAAACCGTTACTGCGAGTAAGCGTATGTCTTTATTTATAGTCGACGTGGTTGTAATTAACGTAATAATTCCGTTCCCGCGTCGACGAAATTAATAATTTGACAATGATGGAGAGATGGCGTACGGAATAATGAAAACTTTCAATAAAGAACGATTACCCGGAATTTTAAAGGACGAAATAGTCCTGCAGTACCGAAGCAAACTTATTTGGGTTAATGGTTTTTAAGGATGCATTTGTAATTATTGGTGAAATGACTCCCGGCTAGATGCATGCTTGGTAAGTCTTGCAGCTCGTATACCTGAAGTGTGACTGTGTGTAGTACTGATAACATAAAATGGCGACCGTACTGTACAGTGTGGATGTATAGGTTCGAACAAAATCAATAGAATCTGTAAATAGTGAAAAAGAAAAAAACAATCGGACACCTCAACCTTAATTTTTAAATGCGCAAATTTTTACAAAAACGTATTTTGTAACGAGATTATGATAGCAGATATAACCTCACATTCTTTTCTTTTCAATGGTAACCCCAATTTTTGATAACGCCATTTGGAGGAGAACGTTTTTTTGCTTACAAAAATTTTATGTATTATTCAATTTGACAATCAAGGCTTAATTAAAAAGTCAAGAGTTACAAACAGATTTCAAATTATTCGAATTAAATGTTCAAACTGCATACTATTTACGTGTTGACAATGAGCTAGGCGATATTCAAACTCGTTTATAGCATTATCTAATACTTGGGGATTTATTAACTTGATTTCCTCGGTTATTACAATCTTCAAATCTTCAGTTGTATTATGAGATCGGTATAAATACACTTTGAATTTGACATGACCCTACAAGAAGAATTCGAGTGGAATTAGATCGGGAAATCTAGCTGACCATTCAATTGCTCCTGCCCTATCAAACAATTTGTTTGGGAAAGTGGTACTAAGATAATTACGAACAAAGAGAATAATGTAGCGGTGCACCATCCTGCTGGAACCATAAGGCGCCATCCGGCAAGGACAGATGTTTTGCTTTTGGATGGAGAGCTACAATTGGGGGTTTTATGTTTCGCTGCAGTAATAGCAAATAATGATCTCCATTTAATGCACCTTCAATAGAAAAGGGGCCTATGAATTACCGACAATTCTTAGCCGTACGTTGATTTATTGTGCGTGCCTTTCCATCATCTAGTGCGGACTTTTAGGTCTTCAGTGCCTACAATTTTGCTTATTGACAGATCCGCTTATGCAGAAGGTGGCTTCGTCCGAGAGTCCTAAAAATCTCAGATTGTTATTACATCGGTCCACAATTATCTCACAATATTCAACTCTTCTGTCAACCTCCACTCGACCTCTCGTGCAGTTATCTCAAATCCAAAGTGCATCTAAACCGACCTAATAATACTACAGATTTGATGATTAAAATAACCGAGCAAATCAGATTAATAACTCTCCAAACATTAAATAATGTCATAAACGAATTTTAACATCGCCTTGCTCATTGTCAACAAGTAAATGGTATGCAGTTTGAACATTTAGTTCGATTAATTTTAAATTTGTTTGCAAATTTTGATTTTTTTAGTTAAACTTCGATTGTTAAACTGAATTAAACGCAAAATATTTTTTCTCCTGTTATGTAACGTATCCCAAAGGTCATCGTTATGTCAGAAGGAAAATGTTCTCCTCCAAATGGCATTATCAAAAATTGGCGTTGCCATTTAAAAGAAAAGGAGGTGACAGGAGTCATATCTGCGACTATAATGACGTCGCAAAATACGTTTTTCTAAAAATTTGCTAATCTAAAAATTGGGGTTGACGTGTCCAATCGTTTTTTTATTATTTACAGTTTTTATAGATTTTGTATATAGGACTTTAGGTAGATATGGTACCACAGCAATATATTTTTAATTTTTACGATTTGTATGACAACTAACAAAACACTTTATATAAATTCCTCCATCCATTTTCTTTATTGGCAATCACATGAAGAATATGGACACCTGTTGTATAAGGAAATGTTTTCTTATTTTTCGTTAACAATGCCATTGCATTTGTCTTCTAAAACTTAAATGGTCGAAGTCACCCCACAGGCGTGCGATGTATTTGCCAGGCATTATGGATGCCAGGCATTGTGGATCGATGCAGTGAAGAATCACCTACAGGTACCACTTTCCCCACATATCCAAATTCGATAGAGGCTGATATTTTGGTCGCATCAGTCTACTCCTCCCATATTCACGTTATATAAATTACCTCGATATTCTTTGTTGCTTCTATGAATAACGCCTCACAGAACGAATTGGTGCTATTCCTGCAAAATTTGAAGCAAGCAGTACAATGTTGTTATTGTGCCATTTTACAGTGATGGTGTTTTGGTTCTGAATTTCCCTCTTTTTGCGTCTTAAGCAGCTTTGAATCTACCTGGGAATTTTCTGGTATACAGTATAGTACCAGCGGGGAGAAAATTTTTTTGAGCCAAAAGCTTTATAAGTTCCCTAGACGTCAAGAAATTGTCGAAAGACAGATGATACTTATGTCCTGGCCGCTGCACTGGCGCCCCAATGCATATGCGTATTCAAGCACAATTCCAACACCGACTACATATTCTGCAGAAGTGATGCTATATTGGTAGATGAGCCCTTATGCTAGTTCAAACCAATTGAGATAACCCAGTCTTGTTGTACCTACCCACAGCGGTGTTTGCAGCGATGGCGTCCAAAATAAGGCATCCATCGAATTCTTGTTCAATTGGAGCATGTTCTAAAAACTTGTTGTTCAAATGTTGAATAAATGCCTAACTTTGTCAAATTTGTCTGCTCTATCTAATATTTTGTTATCGGCTAAACGTATGTTTGTACAAAATATATTTAAGTTTATTCCTTGGAATCGTCTCTGCGACCAAAGTTTTGTGTGTGTCCTCTCTTCCCGTTCGCTGCAAATTCCTCGTCAGGGTATACTTGTGTACCCGCTACAAATTAAAATCCCGATAAGGGCTTTTCATCCAAATAGTTAGATTTCTCGTTGTTTGTTTTTTCTGTGAAATATATTTATTGCTTTCACTAAGAATTAGTGTTCGTAGCTTATCGTCAGAGACATTCCAAAATAATCCCAAAAGAGATTCTAAATTTTGCAACACATCATGGTTTTCTAATTCGTTGATGGTAATAATTGGTGGGCGTGGTAAATCTTTTTCCCAACTGTCAATATTATTTTTCTTTCTTTGTGAAGATAGGAGATGTTCTTGAGATTCTTGAAATTAATTATGGATCTCAGAAAAAGGAACATCATCATCAGATGAATAGTCATAACCGTCATGATATATTATTTTAGAGGGAGCTTGTAACTGAAAGTCGGACAATTATTTACTGATAAAACATTTCCGTGGCCTGAATCTTCATCGGTCACCTCATCACAAACATTTTCCAGTAGAAAAATAGTAATGTCATCTACTTTGTTTGCATATTTCTTGTCACCTTCAAGCATAGGAAATGCCTGATTCAAAGAGAAACCTCTGAGGAAGACAACATACTGTATATGATAGATGTATGTTTGCCTGGTGTCCTAAATATAGTACCGACACTATATTTTTGGCAAAATAAACAAAACAAAGCGTAATTGTAAGATTTATTGTTAGTTTTGTTCTCTGTTATCTGAAGGGCAATAATTCAGAAGTATGTATCGAAGCTTAAGGTTCTTTTTGGAATTAACTTTTAAATCAGAAAAGTACGTAACTTACGAAGTTGACACCGTATTCCGACATTTTTCACAATTGGTCTGAAGTAAATACAATTATGTCGACACTTATTTCAGACGCGCAATAAGGAAACACATACTTTCATAGAGTCTGCATGTTTTCCTTCGTCACTATTTTACAGGTGTCGGACATATGTAGGTTAAGAATGTTCTCGAAACGGTCTGAAGCACAACCAAATACTAAATCGGAACCAACTTGAGGAAGATGTAGTAGTAAATGAAAGCAAACAAACTCGTCCTGTATGTCCTGGATGTTTCTCTTATAGCCATTTCGTGGGGAACAAGATAACCGGACCCTGAAAAATTACCCATCGTCTAAATTGTTATTAAAATATGATGGTCATAAATCCGGGGCTACGTTCGTCGTTCCGGGCCCAAATTAACAATTCGTGCATCGTGCGTAAAGAGCGACGAAGACCGCGCAAAATGGACGAAGAAGAAGACACAAAAGGACATAGAAATATGTTGAAACAGTAACACAGAGAGCATTACAATTTGTAACGGCGTACAATTAAAATTAATTCAGTGATTAAGCAACGACACGAGACGGTTGCAGCGAACGCCGGTGGATGTCAGAAGTGATTTACCTGTCCTCCCTCGGGAACGAGCTGCACTACCGCTGCCGTATTAATGAGCTGGCAATGGGCCGTCATGGACTAATTAAAGCCGTGGTAATTGAGTGGCCGATGTCAGCGCTATGGTTAACCCTATCGCGTTCTCGCCGTCTTTCTCTCTCCCGCGTTCTCACCGGCGCGCAGTGTGTTACACACACCTCCACCTCTTCGGCGCCGCCCCTGGCCTGAACCTTCCATGATTAGTAGCCCGGTTTTGGTTGTTCGGATCCGGGTCTGGGCGGCTGTATTCGCCTCCACCGCTTCACGTAACAGTCTCAGCCGTAATTATTACATTCAATTAAAACGATGTCTTCATGCGGAGCGGCCCGTTCATTATGTTAAATCTTTCCTGTCGACGTCGGCCCAAATTACGATATTTCACGGTCGGCGGTGAGGAGAAGTTAGAGGTAGTATCAGCTTTCAGGGATTCAAATTCGACAAATTACTACACAAAAAAGCACTCCAATGGAGCTTTCATCGTTCGAGAAAGTAATGGCAATTGAACTATGAAGTACAGCTAGACAAATTGTTAACTTTTACTTACAGTTTCAAAATCATACCCTAACCGTACTTTTGTCAAAAAATTAAACTATTATAGCATACAATTAGTTTTCAGGTCGTTCACAGATAATTGCTGCGTAGATTTAAATCACTTTTAACATTTGAAAAGGGCAGGCTTGTTTTAGTGTAATTCCACACCCATCGTGTTAAAGCTCGACAATGTGTTCTGTCCTCTGGATAGTATACTTCATCAACTCAATATGTTCGATAAGTTCAAGACCTTTTCATCCCTTTGGTCTTCTTTTCTTCGATGAACAGATTGGACTAATGAGATTTGCTCGTCTAACGAGTTCCTTGTCAAAAATGGCAAATTCATCAAAAAGACTTCCTTCGAGTCGATTTTTCCATTTGGTAGCATGGAACATCTACGAGGTCTCCAACACAACCTGCTTCTGGAATCGACTGTATATATTGTTACGGCCAATTTGTCACCGCGTTCCGGTTTGTTGCTTGCAGCATCTCGATTCAACTTTTGACGTGTAGATTAGTTTTGATACAACTTGCCCCTTTTGAATGTACGTGTTGGGGTTTGCGGCGTTCGGTTGAACAGGTCGTTTCCCGTGAATAAGTTATTCCGTTTTCGTTTTAAAATCTTCCTTGTCGAGGATCTGCACGCGAATTCGACTCAAGGAAGTTTAATACTATCGTTGTGTAAATATGGAAGTTACTCTTCCCCAATTTTACAGTTCGAACTATCGAGTATGTTGTGGGTTTGCTTTTCCCTCTATTAGAGGTGAGCTTTTCTTTTGTTAATTATGATGCCGCCATTTTCTCTTTTACGCTGTTGTAGGGTGCTAGTAGAGTGCTAGGTTGAGCTAAGATTATTTAAGAACATCTAAGAACAGGAATTATCGTAGACGCTAGAAGGATTTTGGTCTGGATTTACCTAGTACCGACGTATCGCTTTATATTGCCTACTTAGTGTTAAATTTGCTGAGTCGCGCCGGATTCCCGACATTTCAACCCCAAGTGCGAGGAACCCCGCCATCTTTGATAGCTTCCGTCTCGACAGCGACTACAATGCCGTACGAGTGTTGACAACCGGAACCACATTAGGTTAAGTTGCGTCTTTATTATATTTTTGTCTCGTCGAGCTTTTTGGAAAAATTCTCTATAATTATTTAATTAATTTAGATTTAGTAAGTTGGCAATTTGTTTTGAATTAAAAACGGCTTTGTTACTTTTGCTATCTTACCGTTAACAACTTAGTTTGATATTCGTTAAACGAAACATTCAATTCTCTTTAGTATTTTAAAGGGGGATCACGTTTAATTGTCACTTGCACATATTTTTCTGATTACGTTCTGCTAAAGCTGCAATGTGTCTGCGAAGCCTCTGGAATTCCATCGGTTACCGAGAGTTTCGTAAGCATTATTTAAGTACGATACGAAGCTAGCTTATTTTAATTTTATTGAAACCCTACACTTCCCAAGGGTGCCGTCAATGACGAATAAAGTGTGATTCAACGTCATTATCTCGCCTCAATTTCTTTTTATTTCTTTTATTTTTTTAAATAGAGTTTTTGGGTAACTTTGCTGGTCACTTCACAACCGAATAAAAGAATCACTAACGTAGGCCGTTCGGATAACCTAGTTTCCCTTACCAGCGAAGCTGGAGGGTCCCTCTAATTCCAGAAACTTAGATGCGATCTAGTTTTATAATAGGAGAGTGGCGCCTTATTATTAATTACTTCTCGAACTTGTACCTACGCCGTTTCCATTAAGCTAGTACGGCTTGAATCTCAATCTTTGTAACCAACTAAGTGGGTTATTCAAATCGCATCAACTAACTCCCGTATCAGTCGGGTTTCCAATTTTTATTGCTATAATTCTCTTTTCTTTTTTGCCACAATCCAATACCAAAAGTTTTGAAGCCAATAATAATATTCTTGGATATCGGGGCGGAGAGGTTGACAACTTCATCAAAATTGTCAAGCAAGCTAGAAGTTGTAAGCATATAAAACAAAGGTATACTTATCTTCAATTTTGCATTTTCATGCTTCCCTTAATAGATCAGTTTTAATTAGGCCATTGCACAACTTTCTCTGAGTGTTGCCTAACATACGAACCTCAGTTATAGGTAGTTCATTTCAGAGTTACTTAGATGTTCTACTTTTTTATTCATTAGGAAAGTTATTTAGCTGAGGATCTTCGTTAAAACATAGATAATGATTGATTTCAGATTTCTCCCTAAATGCATTTTCTAAACGTGCTAAACGTGACTTCAAACGTGTAAGATCGCCACACGCAACAAACTAAATCATCGACGAGCAACGCCTATATTTAAATTAGCTTGCCACATTGAGTAACCTTAATCCCACTTTGGCCGACGTAAAAATGGATATAAAATTCCATAACATGTAACTTCATTGCGGCACTTGTCACCTTCGGTGTATTTTCGGTAATGCAATAAAAAGAAAACGACGTTTTACCCTCTTCGAAGTGTATTTTTACATCACTCCTGGGTCTCGAAAATTTCAAATTCCATTTCACACAAGATCCTACTTCGGCTCCCGATTCTCCCCTCGGCATTATCGCGCCGGCGATGGTTTTCGCTCTCTCCTGCCGCCTTCGGTATCAATAGGCAAGGAGGTATTGTAAAGGGAGAACATTTTCGAGTGTCGAACGTTTTTACAATCCACCTTACGGTGCGTTAGCAAGTTATTCATACGTTCAGGATGATATTGCCGTAAGTGTAGTTTAAAATTATGTGAAAGGGAAGGTGTGATACTAATATGCAGAGTAAATAAGTTAATAATTGGAGGACCAAGAAAAATACTTAGAAAAACGAACACATTTGGATTAAACATGTCAATTTTTGGCAATTAATAAATTAGCATTGGGAAAGTTGAAAATTAAAATTCGAATAAGAGAGAAAAGTAATGGACACAATTCAAGTTTGAACTAAAGATACCAGAACTATAAAAAGATAAAAAGAGGTAGATTTGAGACAAACCTTACACCGAAAGGTCGAAAGGGTAAAAGATTAAGCAAATTTGATACCACATTGAACGGAGATGTTGGAAGTAAAGGAAAGCAAAAATCAAAATAGGCAAGTTCTAATCCTTATAGACGTGATAATAAGGTATTAAGTTTCAAACGAAACTTTTGCACATATGCACGTATAGGCTGTGACAATTAAATAACGGGACTGTACATACATATCTTAGGTTTGGTGAGGGAGAGTGGCGATGAAATGAAGATGATTTTGATAGTTCCGGTGATGGTGGCACCTTATTCCATCTCTCTATTTATCCTCGTTTCATTTGAATCCATGCTTTAGTAGAACGTTCTTGTGTCGCAGTTCCGTGATCATAATAAGCATAATAACAGTAAACCAGAAGTACTACATCCAGGCCCTGACCAAATTGAGAGAAAGTGTGAGGAGTAGAAAACCAGAAGCGTGGAGAAACAAATAACGGATTCTACACCAGAACAACGCGCCACAATTCGCTCCCTGTAAAATGGCTACATTACTGTATTTGACCATTCTTCATATTCACCAGACTTTACTCCCTGCAACATCTACTGTTTCCTAAAAATACATTAAGGGAAACAGTCTGTAGAAGAGTTCAAGGCAAGAACGCCAAACTTGCTGAAGAGATTGGCCCTTAAGACTATAAGATACTTATTTTCAAGATCGCTTGAAGTTACATTTTTGGTTAGTTCGAGAACTATTTTGAAAGCTGTATATCTTAGCTCTAAAAGATTTATGTGTAAAGATAAGACAGTAATTTTTAGCTGGCTAGTTCAACTATTTAAGAGCTCGAACAGATCCAATCTTTTGTCACAAATAAGTGAAGAAGCAGCAAGTTTGGAGGCTTGAAGTTTTGAATAGCGTATATTCAATACGGTAGCTAAGACTTACCAAAGAGCATTTTTGTAAATTCCTTTGTTATCGTATCTTTAAGTTCTAAAATTACGGTCAGCCCATGGTCGTTCTTCTATTCCTTAATGTAGGTTTAATTTAACTGCAAACAAGAGATTTACAGAAAAAGCTATCCATTCTTCTGCGCATGAACACCTCAGTCTTGGATGTAGAAACTTTGAAATTCTAACATCAAATGGAGTGGGTGATAGCAGACAGCAATCTTAAGCATTTGTTGAAGTTCTGCGTTGATGCTTTCCACCATTCTGCATGAAGGTGATTCGAATAATCTCACTGGCTTAAATTCTAATATTCAAAAAATAAACGGAAATTCTTGTTTGTTTCATCTTTGACTTTGTTATTCCGGTAAATCTAGAGGAAACTGGGAACAACACCCCGTAGTTATCATCTTTACTCAGGTAATTATTACATAATCTCTGCTTTGAGAACTTGCTTGCCAACTATTCAAAAAATATCAAATACTTACCATACCCTCCTGTTATATCCTTACTTGTCTCATGTACACACACCTCAACCCGGACAGTCCATCATTCCGATAGACACCACTATGATACCCGCGGTAAAGAAAATTTGGAGATCCCTTATCAACGTATAAATAGAAGAAGAACAGGGAAAAACCACCTCGGAATAAAGATGTACAACGCACTGTCACAGAGTGTCCGAAAGTTGGATCGAGCCAGATTCAAAAAAGCCGTCCCAACGATTCTGCAGTCCGAGGTATATTACACTATAGACGGGTACCTCAAAGATCAAAAACAATCAAAACAAAGGTGCCCGTGGTGATTCTATTTGTCGTTTTGTTTGGAGTTTTGCAGCGTTTTCTACACTTTTAACCTTTAACTTTTAACTTTATGTTCGAATTTTATTTATTTATTTTGTTTAATTTTTAAACCAGTTTTATATTTACATTATTTTACTTGACTAGAATCAATTATTATTTTATATAATATTGATGTAAATAAATGAATGAATGAATGGATGAATTGATTACTGAAAACCTAATTCACAAAACCATACTGTCATCTGCAACACGAATTCTACAAAAAAGTTTTATTTAAAATGATACTGGTACCATAGCTTCCTACGCAATCTACACAGATTCTAATCTCATTCCTCCAAACAACGACGTCATCTCTCAAAGAAAACAAATCAAGACGATTCACTTTGCGTTTTGTTTTCCTTTTTGCGTCGTCGACCAACGGTAACTACTAAAATCGATCACAAGATAATCCTGAAGGACCTTGAGTTATATGTTTGCGGCGATCCCGACAGGGCGTCCTGGGATTTCGCAGATCCTGCTTAATGGTCACTTGACTTTTTGTTTGAAATTGGATTGTTCGCAATCTCATACGATACGATTTTAAACGAAACGGAGCAAGCCACGTCGATACTACGAAATCACTTCCACCTAGAAGAAACGAAACTTTAAAATTTAAGTATTTATTCTTTTATGTAATTTTTCCTTCATCTTTACAGTCAAATCTTATCAGGACTTATTTTTATATTAGCGTCTAAAATCGGACTAGACACCGAACGTTTTTTAAGATTATTCGAACCGTCTCGAAAATTAAATTTCCATCGCGTAAGATAGGAATGAAAGAGGATGCTTAACGCGATCATGTCAGATGTCGCCCGTAAATATGGAAGTACTTTAAAATCCATTTTATCTGTATTGGTGTTGATGCGATAAAGATCTCGTTACTAACGCCGATCTGTTTCCTTGAACTTTGAAAAAGACAGAAATATTCCGTAAACTGGAACAAGAGTTCTTCCTAATTTGGTTATCTTTATTGTTATAGAGTTTCTTCATATATTCTATATATTCATCCATTTCTCTTTTAGGAAGGCTTTCATTCGTTTTTTAAATTGTACGAGCGATTTATCCCTCCAATCTATTGGTAGGTCGTTGATGGAGTTACTCACGAAATCCATAAAGCATTGTCTTTTGTCAAGATCGCAGTTTAATCGGGAACGGTTGCAAGTTGCAGGGAGGAGTTGAGTGCATTTAACAGTTTTGGCTCGCATGAGCAACGACTAGATGGTAATTTGCTGATTGCATCTTAAATGATATTATAGTAAGGAACCTTTTCTGCTAAGGTTTGGTATATCTGATTTGGTCCTATGTAGTTGTTTGAAGATATAAGTTGAAGGCAATGACATAATACTATTTTTTATAAACTGTGGTCTACAGTGTGTCTTCTGATTTACCTCTCCTATTGCTTGACTCACTGCACAGCTGAATTCCATAACTCATTCAAGAGTGAGACAGGTCACGATATGCCATCTTTGCCACTTCTATGTTACTTAGATATGTCGTTCTTCGAATACCAGACAGAGGAGAAGAGAGCGTTCCCGATAGAGTTTCAATATATGCTTTCCAAGTATGCTTGATATTATTACTATTATTATTATTTTCCATTTCCTCGCTTGTTGCGTAATAGTGGATATGGGCTGGGGCTAACTCAACTCACATTGTCCTTGATTACTGTTTTAAAAATTTTAAATTCAAATTATCGTAGATGTTTTGAGAACGACATTACATTATTACATTAGATCAATATATGTAAAATAAATAAATTTTAATTTATAAATAAAAGCAATGTAATAGGACAAGAGAAATTAAGATAATAAATAAGCAAATAGATAGGCACATTCTCACGTTGCTTTTATTTATTCTATTCTTTTCTTCAGGTACTCCTCAAAAAGTTTTCCAGTTTCCTTGTCGCTTTGGGGAAACGATTGTGTAATTTGCAAGTTTGAGTCCTTTCCAATCTTTGTTGCGGAAGGATAAGGTTTCCTCTGTGTCGAGTAGGATAATTATGGTTGTGCATATTGCTGCGATAAGTTTGGAGGGATTGACATACACACTAAAGACAAGACAAGACAAATGCAGATGTATCGTAAGTATTGAATGCTATTTGTATAATTCGCTACGCCTAGTTCAATAGCGCCAAGTAAGTCTAAGTGCTTTCTTCTTGAGTCTTGCAAAAGTGATTCCACAGTGGTTCAACGCCTACGTCCCACGTGCGCAAAAGCACACAAATAGAAAGCTCTAGTCCATTATAAATGACTATCTACGTGCAGTCCCAAAAATCTCACGGACTTAATACTAAATAGTTGATGCTTTGGTGGTAATTAGAAGCGAGTTGCTTTTGTTAGTATTTTTAATTCCAAACTGTTACTGCTGAAACCATTCCTCAGCTTCCATTACTGCAGCTTCAGTTTTCATTGAAATATCTGCGCGAGTTTTCGATGAAATTACTATACATGATAAAACATCCAATATATTTGGATGTTCGTTTATCTATGTTACAAAAAGTATTAGTCGCAGAACTGATCCCTGCGGTGCCCCGCTAACAACTCCTCTGATTTATGATCTTTCACCATTTCACTTTACAATCTCCTTTCTGTCAAGAAATAATATTCTATCAACTTTAATTACCACGAACACCGTAAGGGAGAAGTATTCGCAAGATCGTCTTGTATCAGTATGAAGCGCTTTGTTTATTTATGTCACATAATGAGATTTCAACGTCAATGTCTTTGTGTACGCTATGAATAGAGGCTGGATATTCAGGCATTTCATTTATAAATGCCGTTATTTTACACATATATTTTTTTAGAGCGTAGCATAAATATCAGTATTAGAGTCGGTTTAGCTACAGTTCACAGAATATTGAATTCTATTATGTTACTAACCTGAAGATTACTAAATAAATCTTATACCTATACTATCCCATATACCCATAATCCCAAACTATATCTTTTTGAACAGTATTAGAATATAATATAAATCACCTCCTTCCTAATTGTAAATCAATGTGACGATATTTCTATCGTATTTTGCTGCGCTTGCATTAAGTGAATATCCATATTTGGACAAGCTCTACCAAAATTACTGGTAATAAGTGTAATTTAATTTTTATTAATGAGTTTAAAAATTGTGTTAACTTTTTTAGTTTTGGTGACTGTCATTCGCATATTATTAATTGCATCTTGCCTACAACCCCTTTTTATTACTATAACACCCAATCCTTTAGTAATTTAAGTCAGTCCTGAGCTTAAATCATTTATTACGAGGGTAGATTGGGAAGTTGCCGAAATGACAAATTTTTCAATATAATCCCCTCGAAGCTCAACAAATTTAGTCTAACGTTTCTCTAGCTTCTCGATTTCCTCCTGAAAGTGACTTTCTTCAAGGTTCCCAAAATAATCGTTTACAGCCTCTATCACTTCTTCATTCGACCAAAATCTCTTCCCTCCCAGAAATGTTTAGAGTTCCGGGGACAGGTGGAGTCTGACGGAGCCAAATCAGGCGAATACGGTGGATGCGGAAGGATTTCGAACTTCAATTCTGTCAATTTTTGCTGAACGACTGCACTTGAATGAGCGGGTGTATTGTCGTGGTAAAACAGCACTCTTTTCTTAACCATTCCCGTCTTTTTTCCTAAATTGGTGCTTTCAATTTGTTGAAAAGTGTTGTACAATACTGGTCAGTAACAGTTTTGCCTTTTTCACGATAATTCATTAACAAAATCCCTTTTGCGCCGTAGAAAACTGATGCCGTCACCTTTCCAGTCGAGTGAATAGTTTTCGCCTTCTTCGGAACCGATTCACCGCGTGCAATCCACTGTTTTGATGGCATTTTTGTTTCTGGTGTGTAGTGATGAACCTAGGCCTCATCCATGGTCACAAGTCGTCTCTTGAAATCCGTGGGATTCCTCGTAAACCCTTCCATACAATCGACTGAGGTTCGAGCTCGAATACGGTTTTGCCCCGAATTGAGCAAATGGAGCACCACCCAATTCATTATATAAAATACGAAGTATTCGTTCATAACGGGTGCCCACGGCTTCCTCAATTTCACACACTTGTAATCAGTGATCTGCCAAAACCATGCAATTAATTTTCTGACAATTTCTTGCCTAGTAGTCGTTTTCGGACGTCCCGAACGTAGTTCATCATTTGTATGCGTGGAGCCACGCTTGAATATGGAAAGCCAAAAATTCACGGTGGAAAACGAAGATGGTAAATCCTCAAGAACGGCACTTAACTTTGATTTGACCTCCGTTGCGGTTTTCCCTTCCAAATAGAAACAGTTGATGAACGCTGAAACTTCGTTTTTATTCATAATCGAATGTTGTTCATCATTATCTTGAAAATGGTGTATATTGTATTGAGAATTTAGTTAACTTCTTAAACAAAATTGCACCGGCCTAGCTCTTAATTAATGATATAGAAAGCATAAATCATAACAAATTATATTTAAAAATTTGGAGAAATATTGAACATAAAATAAAGGTAATTACCTAGTGTTGTATGTGTGTGTGAGTCTCATTTATTTTATTCGATGATGGTTCTTTCTCTTTCTCTCTTGAACTCCTTCTTCGATGCAGCTCTATTTTCTAAGGATTCCTTTCCCCCATAACTTCTTTTTTTCGGTGTGGGTCTAGTTTCAATGGATTCTTCCCTCTTTTAAGTTCTTTCTTCTCCGGTGTGGTGAGGTTCTTTTATTCACTGGTACTTCCTTTAAAATCCTTTTTGTCCAAAATATACTTTAAACTTTTTCCTTGGCTTATCTATCTTATCAATTTTCTTCGTCGTCAATCAAAACAGCTTTTTTTTTCCGGAAGCCAGGATTACACTACATTATTTCCCCGTTGTCCACGAAACGAAAACTTTAATTCACCATGACTTCAGTTCGTCCAAGGCATAAAGTTGTTATAGAAACCGGTATTGTTAATGTCGATGTATCCTTGGTTATTTATATTCAGTGGTTATTAGGAATTCTAGTGATGCGAAAGTGTTGAATGTATGTGTCTGAATGTTTACAATGTTTTCTATCTTTTAATCGATGCTTTTTATAATAATGAATAATTTTATTTCTAGTTCCATTTTTTTTCTCCCAATAAACGTATCTGGCTGGAATTGAAATAAGAAGCTAAGACCCGTAGAGTAATAAAATGCTTAAAAAGTGGTGTGCGTGGTATCTAAAAAGTATAAATAGAACCCAAAAATAAACCGAAAGTCATTTGAACATAAACATCCATAACTCCAACATTTACTGTTAATTTTGATATAGTGAATTGTAATAAATGATAACATTTTCTAATGGTAATTAACCATTCGAGTATTACTATACTACAATATACATTTACACATATACCATATACAATACATATGTACATCATTTCAATTGTTTTAATTATTGAGTACACCTGGCAGAAGTAATTAAGAAGCTGCTACTTTCATTAAATGAACTAATACACAATCAAACTAACTGACGTACGCACTTATAAATCTCGGTAAGTGCGACATTTAATTTGATTTGTTCCAATTAGAACGAGAATCGAATTCATTCATCTCGTGTGCTCCAACCTTCATGGTTGTAGAGCGCCAACAAAGAAAGGCGTGTAACGGCGGTCGGTTAAGTGTTGAAAACACGTACTCTGTCGTGTTTAACGAGCGACACGAAAATGATTACGCGATTGTAGTTAAATACACAGTACGATATGTAATTTTCGTAATGACAGATAATTATAGTAGCGCAAACCGAACGCAACGCCGGCAAAATGCGCGAGGGACGCCGGGGAGAAAAATGAAACGTAGCTCTCTTCGAATACGAATTATGCGATAATAAATAACGCAGAATGGGTAGTAATTGAAATAATACCTCTTGCTATTGGATCGGTAATTCATTTAGCCTTTTATTTCTGTATTTATGTCGCGTATGATGGCGTTTTTGGAATTCCTAACAGTTTGCGTTAGCTTATGTAGGAATAGAAAATATAGGTTTAGCGCCGACGCATTCAATTACAGTCGGTTTCCTCCACCAAAGCGTTATTTAATTTAAATAGCGTCCCTAAATAAAGTTACCGGCATGACATACGCAGCCGTTTGATCTAGTTAATATGTCATTGGCAATTAGGGTGCTTCCGGGCATGTTGCAATATTAGAAACAGTCACTGAATTGTATCACGGCAGTAATTAGATATTTGTCAGAGTTATTGATATAGTCGCTTTGCAATAAATCAATTCTGATTATATCATGTATGTCACATAATCAGAAATAAAATATCTACTCGACACATCACCAACTTCTTTTCTAACCATAGTTTAGTTCCGATCAAACGATTTAACATTTTTCCCCAAAGACATTTTAATCGCATTTGGTAGGCGCTGACGTTTCTAATTTAGTGAAAATCCTACACCGGAACTTATTCCCTCATTTTCCATCCTCTCGAGTCTCTCTCCGCCTTCACCTTCGGATCTACGTTTTAAAACGTCTCGTGCTATTAACGACCGCTGCAAGTTGACAGCTAATTCGTTATTCACAATACCGAAAGAGCAGCGGATGAAAACTTAATTGAAAACGTGCATTAAAATTATTTTTCCGTAAACGAAATCCGCCGCGGAAGAGTAGGCAAAGAAAAACAACGAAGACGAAACGCAGAATAAACAGAGCGGAGATCTGAGAGTTTTCCGTTGCATTTAATATTTGGCTTTCGTTTTATATCAGTTCATGTTTAATTCCCGTTCTTTTTTCCTCTTCAATGCATCGGGCGAGTCTTTTGATCGCAGCGAATTTGCAATGTACAAACAGCCGGAAGGATGAGTCAATATGGCGTTAGACAGAAGCGGCGATTTCGCTTTAATTGCTTGCGTTTGCGAATTAAGAAAAATACGGAATCAACGAAGCAATGAAAGCGTATATAATGCGGAAGATTTATGCCAGAAAATCCCTTTGAATTTTCTGTACCTTATCAGTATTCTTGAAGAAGCTGGCAATATAAACAATAACACGTCGGTATTAAACACTGATACGCAGCAGAACCCAAAAGAATTTTATACCATTTTGAATGTTTCCACCAGTTACAACAGCGGATCAAACAGACCTTGAAAACTCGAACTATTTCTCCAACAAAATGTGTAATGAACATTATCTTTTCTTTAGACCGTCACCTATCCAATCTTTCATTGCTAGTAATAGATTTTTCCTTTCTCCTTCTATTCCTTTCTGTTCTTACCCGGGCTTCACCACATGATCCCTGCATCTCCACTGAGATAATTAGTTCCACCCAACCGGCGTCCTCCTTTTATGGTCACCAACCTAAGACTGCATTAGTGCAGTGAAGTTACTATTGTCCCAATGAACGTCCCCACAAAAATTCGGAAAGGCCGTATCAGTAAAAGTTGTAGTTGTAGGGAGAAGAAAACTCATAAAAGTTCATCTGAAAGGCGATTCCTCCGTGAATGTTTTAAAGAGGTCTTCAACAACTCCGAAAGAGTACCCATTACAAGTAACCACTCCAAACATAATACAATGCAGCTCCCAGACTTTCTCGACCCAGCAATTCTTATATTGTAGCAGCTGTTTCATTTTTTGGAGCAGTTGAGACATCTTGAGAAGCATGCTGAAACTGTGAGACTTCGTAACCTCTTTCCTATTTTACATCAACTTCCAAGAAGAGATTTGCGTCCTACTTGGGGAGACAATTTCGGTCACATACTTAAATAATATTTATATAATAATTAATAAAGAGCTTCTTGATTAATCCTCCCCCAAGTAGACCCTTCTTAGTGTATGATTACTCCTGTATCTTTACCGGAAGTTATTATTGGGGTCCCAAATACATCAGGTGCATTTCGTAAAATTACAAAAGTTTCATTACATTTTGATTTGTTCGGTCCACTTTGCCTCCTTGCCTTGCCGTCCTTAAATAAAAATTACTTTTAGGTAGGTACATCAAAGCAACACGTTTCTGAGCGCGAACGAAGTGTGGGCGCTTGACGCAAATATTCGGCTTATTTGGGTCTTTTAATGTGTGACCAAAAACCAACCAATGAATGCGGTTTTGTTCTTTGCGCTGTCTTATTTATGCAAATAAAGCAAATATAGCGAATAGTTCTTCTACACATTGTCGCTTTTGGGCAATTCACGCAATTACACGGACGTCTTTCCAGAGTTTCTTAAAATTCTCTTCGAACCATAGTTCCGTCTTGATCGAAATAGGTGACTAATTCCATTCTCCAGCAAAGCCGAAAGTTTCTTCACAACCTGGACGCTCTTTAACCTGAAGACGCATAACTTTTCAAACTGTACAAGTAGTGACTGGCCTATTGGTGGCAAAAACTTTGTTGCCAGGTGTATAGTAGTCGATTACCTACCATCAATTGTGCTGTCACGGTGATCAGCTGAGATTCGGCAGAGATAATTTACGATAACCTTCAGTATTCTTACGGGCCATATCTTACTGTCTTGTAGAAAGTACCTATTTTCTATACTCTGAGAGCACCTGGTTAGTACTTTCTTTTGCTAAGATACCAGTGTAGGGGAACAGGCGGCAAAATCGGATAGCTAAGGTAAAACAATGGCATATTTCTCAATGATTTTTATTTATAGTAAATACACGAAATCATAGAAAAACTTATTGATGAAGAAAGACATTACAAAACCTTGTGCAAAATACGGTTTTGCCCCACCATAGGGGTAGAATCGGGTTACTAATTTAATTAAAGTGTTTTAACACAAGTGCCCCCAGTTCTCGCACAAAATAAGCTTAACCCATCTATTATTTATTGCTTACATGGAATAATTTTCTACATAATGAGCACCTAATACATTATCTTCAACGTTTTCTGTATTTTCATCTTCTTCCTCGGAACTCGTATGCTTTGTCGACTTTTTGGTTGTCTTTTTTTGTTTTTGTAAGGCTTTACCTTTGCCTTTAGAAACTTTCTCTTTACTCCTCGAGTATTAACAGATTTATTTTTCTGCAGCATGATAGCCTGTAGTCTCTCCTTATATCGCGAATCTGTCAAAGCTGCTGTCTTACCGCGACTTCTTCTTGTGGTAGTTGTTTTGCTGTCACTCTGAGGAGACACAACAAAATTTACAGACTTTGCCAATAATAACTAATTAATAATAAATAATAAATTTACTTACACATTCTTAATTATAACCTATAATGAAAAAAATTTTATAACACAAATGAACTAAAGGGACAAGGATTTTATGCTGTAGTTAGATAACATCTATCAACAGAGTCCTTCGTAGATTGTAGATAGTATTTTAAATATTTAAAAATACATTACGTACCTGCTAAAACACTTGTTGACAAAAAAGAGGAGAGATATTTTGGGACATCCGACAAGAGCGAAGCTCTTTACGCATTTGATGCTTATTTCAATAAAAGGTAAAATTTTATAATTGAATAAACAATATATAAAGAAAAAGTATTTCATTTCGAAACCGATGGTAAATAAGTTGAAGTTGAATTTGAAGTGAATTCGAATCCGAATAATAAGAGCGCCATCTAATGGTACCCCCAGATACGGCGCATTTCATAGTTGCTCCTGCAATGAGTATGAGTGTGTGTGTGAGAGAGAAAGTACTAATGAAAGGAAAAGATCAAAGCGTCTAGTGACGATTTCAAGCATCTCACTTTTCCCCAGTTAAGTCTCGGCGCAGAACCTCGCTAAAGAGCTTCGCTTTAAAAACTCATCAATGTTACGATACCCACCCCATATAAATATTCTCTGAACTAGCGGGAGGGTGTCGAATAATTTGTGACGTTAGACGAATAGATAACGCCACTGGATGTGAAATCAAATGCGGTACCCGGGTTTGCCTCAGAGTCCGGTTTTGATCCCCCGTTCCCCTACTGTAGTTCTTAATTCTGAACTTGAGAGGAAGATGGTTCAATATACAAATACAATTTAGGAGTAGACATTAGGGTTAATTGGAATTTAAAATACAGAATAGAAGTTGCCTTGATTGAACAATACATCAAGTTTCTTGTTAGGAGTTCCTTATCTCCATCTTTATTATCATAATTTTTTAGTTGTAGTCGTCAAATCATTTCCTAGGTCAAAACATTTTTAATGCCATCACTTGTTCCATTGGAACCGATTCAAGACTATGTACCAACTTCTCACAACAATTCATTGAACAAATTACTAACAACACAGCCACTAGGGACGCCACGCCAGTTAGAAATTATCAATACATCCTGTTCTTCCTGATAACGACCGAAGGTCATCTTAAAATACGACCAACCACCGACTTCGAGTGTGTAGGATTCCCTGTCCGATGTCTCTCAAACTGCTAAAGATAAATAACCCGGCAGTAATTGCGTGTGGAACGATACCATATTTCATACACGCCATGAACCATAACTTAGGAGGCAATTACTATGAGTACGTCGTTTATCATTCCACTCGTCTGGAGCGTCGGAGAGAGACGGAGCGACGACTGGAAGCGGGACCGACCGGTGTCAAGGGTGAGCTCGCCGAACGAGCGGGCCTGATAATCGTGATTAAATTGATAAAGAATTTTGGCGAGATTTATTCAAAGCGTGATCTATCACACTGTCATAATTTGGGATAGAAGTGGGAAAGCACTAGTCATTTTTCTTCGTAATCCTATGATAATGTTTGAAATGGTTTTAAGAGTTGAGACTGGTGAGTAACTGCACATAAGCGAAATATCTACTAACGTTGCTGTAAATTATATCCAAACAATGGTGTAATGCAAAAGTACGCCATGGAATTGTGTATGGTTTAGGATATAATGGAACAATTATGCTAAGTAGTGTTAACAGGCTCCTCCACCAAAAATATTTTTTATTACAACGATATCAAAATAATAAAATCGATCATATATAAGCGTATATCTCTGAAGATCGCAACAAACATACATGTTATTTATTTCCCTTTAATTGTTGAAGCAATAAATAACGAAGGAAAATAAAATTTCTGGATTAGATTACTTTTGCTGCTGCGCGCACACAACCACATTCTTATTACTCGGTAGGTTGCTACGTCTGTTCGTTTTGATTATCTTTACGAGCATCTAGAGATCAGTACGCAGTGCTTAATGCCCGAATCCACTTATAATACTCGGAAAAATTTACGCTTGCTCGCGACTGCATTTTCATTAAATTGTCTTTTATTTCTCATTCGTTGCTTTTACATCTCAGAGTATATAAAAGCACTTTTACGATTAGAGTCCTTAAGTAACTTTAAGTAATAACAGAACATTGCGGGCGAATTATCGAGCGAAACCGAATTTGATTCCTTTTTCCTTAAACCGAAATCAAAGCCGTCGAACAAAATAAATCTAAAAGGAGTCGAAATCTAAGTGAACCGAAATTACCCCATAACGATGACGCGCGTCAAATACGTACGTCGAAAGCTTGACAGGCGGAAAATACAGCGGAGTCAAAGTGAAATATGAAAGAGCGGAAAAAGTTCAAAGCGCATACATATACGCGAGTTCACTACATCAACTGCAGGCATAACTCCAGGCGAGGCTTGTCAAAAACTTGCTTATTTACACCACCTTTAATGCTTTTTACTACGTGGTACGTCACGAGAAAAGCTGCGCCGATAGCGAACGCCAAAAACCTCTTCTCCCACGCCCGTCTCCTCCCTTTATGTCGTTTCGACTTTCCTGCAGGTATACAACAACGTGCATACATAGCCCGAGAACGAAACCGAACTTCATAAACGCGCTCGGCAGATCGTAAAAGTAAACTAATCTAGGTTTCCTTTTTTA
The DNA here is from genome assembly GCA_038088585.1 of Chrysina gloriosa. Classification (NCBI taxonomy): domain Eukaryota; kingdom Metazoa; phylum Arthropoda; class Insecta; order Coleoptera; family Scarabaeidae; genus Chrysina; species Chrysina gloriosa. The sequence continues at coordinate 16,856,600 of CM076093.1, read as the reverse complement.
TGAACCTTTTGACGTATGTAGGTACGTGAGGCACGTGTATACAAACACGTATACGGCACCGTTCTTTCGCACAAAGCGCCTTTACCGAGAAAGGTGGCGAGCTTTTCATAAACGAAACGTTGAGTTTCAACCGACGTTCGTACGGTGCTCGTGACGTGTTTGAATTATTACGCGCTGCTACGCGAAGAAAATATTGTTTTTATCGTCGAGAAATTTTCAATTTAGGACTTCAAAGCAACCGCGGTCTCTACTTTAGAGAAAATTCACATCCATGTAGTCTACCTACAACGAAATCTTCTCGAACAGGAACACTCGAGTCCTTCGTATTGTGAGAAAATGGCAATATTAAAAATCAAATAAACGCAAAAACTTTCGAACTAAAACAATTGCTCCAGTAAATTACTTACGTACGTATAAGTTTTAACTTCAATGTGTAAATGCATATCAAGCTTCAAACAATCAACAAGCAAGCATTAAACACAATAAACCAATTAAACTGCTATCCAAATACCTTCCCCATTTAGTAAAATATGAAATCTCTAGAGTTAACCTTTGTTTTGATGCCATCCTACCTTCACAATTATCCGATTTGAACACAAAGATTCTATTAGGCACTGCTAAATGAAAGAGTCCGATTTCATCTCAGGATGCATAGTTCTTTATATTATTACGGCCAATTGTTACAACTTTCTGTAATTATTACTTTTGGCCTCTGGCTTAAACTCTTGCCGTAGAGGGCACCCACGTTCATAAGTTGCTGATACAGATTGCGCCGGTTGAATAGGCGCATGGAAATTCTGCTCGTAACGTTCAGTTCGACAGGTCGTTTCCCATGAGTAGGTTATTCCGTTTTCGCTTTTAAGTCGAGGATACACACGGAAATTCGGCACTGTGAAGTTTACATTATCGTTGTGTAAATCTGGAAGTTTCGCTTCCCCAATTTTACTATTCAAACTATCGTCCACGTTGAGCATTTGCTTTTCCCTCGATTGCATGTGAGTTTTCCTTTTTCCTTTTTTGTTAATCACGTTGCTTTATTTTCTCTTTAACGTTGTTGTAGGGAACTAGTGTAGGCTGGTATAACTAGTATAGGACTAGTAGAGAGCAGAGATTTATTTTTGAGAACATCTGAGAACTATTGTAGGAGCTAGTTTTCCGACATTCTTTCATCAAGTGCGAGAAAACTCGCGATCTTGGACAGTTTTCGTCCCAATACCGAGTACCATGCCGTACGAAGTTTGATAACCGGAAATACGTTACGTTAAGTCCCCGTTTAATTTTTTGACTCGTTGAGCGTTGGAAAAGGTTCCCTAGAATCGTTAGTTAATTTATTCTTACTTTTGAGACATTCAATTCTGTTCATTTTTAAGGGAGGAAGGAGGAGAGGAGGACAGATTGGTTTTAGAATAATTTTATAATATATTTGTTGAACGAAACAACCAATTCTTTAGTAGTTTAAGAGGGGATCACAGTTATTTGTCACTTGCATATATTATTATTTTAATAACGTTATGCTAAAGCTGTAGTGTGGCTCTTCGGCCGCTGGAATTCCAACGTTACCGAAAATGAGTAAACGAAAATGAGTAAAAAGCTAGCGTTGCTAGTGCTGTTAAACGTCATTCTCTCACCTCAATTTATTTGGTTATTTCTTTCATGGTACTTTTAAATAGAGTGTTCAAATAATTTTGCCGGTCGTTTCACCACAGGATAAAGATCCAGAACGTAGACGATTCGAATAATCTCGTATCACCTACCAAAGAACCTGGAGGGTCTCTCTGCCTCGAGATACTTACATGTGATCCAGTTCTATAATTGGAGAGTGGCGCCTTGTTACTAATTTCTCGAACTTTAACCTATGCCGTTTCCATTGGGCTAACACGGCCTGGATCCCCATCTTTATCACCAACGAGGTGGATATCGGTCACGTTTCTGATTTTTCTTTTTCTAACATTTCTATTTCACCGAAAGCTTTAGAAGCCTGTAACAATACAACTGGTAGCTTCATTTTCCAGTTTGCAGCGATATTTGAATCAACATCAGCTGATTCACCACAAATTGACTTAAACACTATGTCATGTATTTGACACAAGTAACCGTCCTTTTGAAGCTTTATGCTCAGTTAAATTTAGAGTTCTGGCTGCTTCCAATGCTTTCTCCTAAATGAATGGTCCAGACAAATGGGAGGCTTGTATTTCCAACTTTACAAAACCAGCTGTACACTACCTGGTCCTTCAGTTTTTGAAAACTTTTTTTCCCTTCTAGTTTAACATTCTTTGGAGCCGTCCTAAGTTAAATTATATCGTTGACCTATTTTCTTCCGATACCATATCCTTCAACTAAGTTTCTTGCTTTTGTACTAGACTGTTCGCTTTCCTAAGAATAATAAGGATTTTATCTTTAAGACACAAACGTTTCCCTTTGAGGGACATGATAATTATGACACAATCGAGATTAAACTAAACTATGTAACTGATAAGTAATTTGACGTAAGTACCAAGAAAAGTATGCTCCTACCTTCAAATCATAAAGATCGAATCCTATTAATATGTAATTACCAATGTACCGTATCGTATTTCTAAGATAGGATTAATAGGTAGTATAGTCAGTCAAGATTTGCAAAGCAATTTATGATCAGTAATAAGAGGTAGAATTAGATTGGATTTTTCTAAAAAAATTGATTTATGTGGTTGTGACCGAAGGTACCATTATTAGGAGGAGTACTAATATGGGAAATTCCATACAATTTTTCCAAGAATTTTAATAATGGCCGTTCTTAGAAGTGACCGCTTTTAAAGGTGGCCGAAAATTCTGTACTCTAAGTAAATTCATAAGACTCGCTATAAATCTGAGTTTATGCTTTGTGGAACACAATAAATCTTTTGAATTTGAGTTCAATGAAAGTGGGACAACACTCCTAAAATGGAACCAATAGAGCAAAAATTCCTAATTAAGTTAAACATTTACAATTGTGTAAGCATTTGTAGCTGATCTGATTTAAGGTATTGTTACATTCATAACGTGCTCTTTCAAAAGGCAAGACTAAGTGTTAAAATGTACGCCATTTCCTTCCTGTGCTAGCAAAAGTCTCAACCAAACTTAATTTCCGAATAACATTTTGGGCCCGTTTCTTATGCACTGTCTCTGAATAATTTGGGCATACTTACACTTATTCTACCAGGTTTTTTTTTTTGTGTCATCGTAGTACCTAATATTTCAAAAATCAATATAAAACAAGAAGCAACTGCCAACAGTCACAAAAAATCCTCTTCAGTTTTCCTAAAGATGCAGACAGAATGCATTACAAAAACGTCAATTTGAAATAGTAACACATGGTCAAACCCAAGAGGTCCCATTTAACAAAGGCCATGAAAATTTACGAGGATAAAAATTGAATGTAATGTATCACATACTATTCGACGAGCAGACATGATTGATTTTTATGAACTCAGATCTTGCACAATATCCCAAGCTTACTCTAATTTTGCTCATCGCCGCACCGTACAGTGATGTTATATCCACTCCTTAATTGTCGTAGTACTTAAATAATTTAAAGCACTAGCTAAAATTGCCACATCCCGAGGAACCCAGGTAAAGTATATAATGGTGTCCCATCCTCAATTCCGGTGCTTCCCCATCCGTTGAGATTACATTCCGACCCCAAAATTCCAGCGATCCCCTCGTGACCGACCAGAAAATAATCTCAATCTGCTTCCCGCCAGCCGGAGAGAAAACGAAGCCCGGGAGCATCGCCGCAATACGCCGGGAGTCGGGGGCGAAGGGCCGAATGCTTTATATTGCGGGCGGGGATTTCCCTGATATAGGTGTTGACGACCGCTACGGTCCTGTAATTCCTTATTCTAGTTTATATCCAGGTCTATTGTCGCGGCGGGCGGTAAAACGATCCCAGAGGTCCGCAATTAATCCAGTAGCAATCCCGGACTCGGTTAGCGGCGGCGTTGCGACGTCGGCGTCGTTACCGGAGACGGGATCCTCTGCGGATAGCTCGCAGGTGTATGTACGAGAGAGACGGCGTGAATAGAAAGAACGAGAGATCCGTTTTCAGGTTCGGCGGTCAGCTACCAGATTCCGCAAGATTCCATCCTCGCCACCGCTACGACCGCAGTAATTTTCCGGAGACCCCGAGCTCGCTTCTATAATACATGACCTGGCAATTCACTTAATTAGGTGCGATATCGCTTAGTGTACTGGCAACGCTAAGGTGAATTAAATGCTCCGCTAGTGTCTTTACGATGACGATATTAGGGTGATGTTCTGACGGTTGTTTATTGGTTTAAATAAATTTAATAATCCTGAGACCATTTGGCGCACGTATCTAAACTCCTGTTCAAAATTAACGCACGACTCTAATTACTGTCTATATACATATCTTAAATATTGTAAATATCATTCAATATTTATAGAAGGTAATTTAAAAAGGAGATAATTAGAAGCTAATGCAAGAACGCACTTTCGTCTTACTTGATATTTAAACAAAAATTCTTTATTGTAGAAGAAATACTAATTTACTCAACATTGTGAGTACAACAAAATCTCAGAAATTTGCAAAATCTAATAACGCGTGGCACAACCTCTAGCTCTGATAACCCCCTGCATTCGCCGTGGTAAACTTGCGATCAAGTTTTGGATGGTTTCTTGGGGAATATTGTCCCATTCCAAAAGAACGGCACGTTCTAGTTCTTGAAGATTCTTAGGTGCAGGTAACTGACACCTCACTTTTTCAAAGCATCCCAAAGATGATTTATTGGATTCAAGTCAGAGCTTCGCGGTGGCCAGTCCATAACTTGAATATTAATGTCATTTAAGTACTCAGAAACCGGTCTTGCTATGTGCGCAATCGAGCGTTGCCTTGCATTAAAATGAAATGATTTCCTATAGAGACGCAAAAGACATGACATGGTCTTGAATAATGTTTTCCAGATAGAAAGCAGCATTCATTGACCTCTGATCAATAGGGACTAATTCTGTGTGAACGTCAAAGCAGATTCCTCCCCAGAATATTTTACATCCACCACCAAACGGTTCCCTTGGAGAGATAGTGCAGTCTATAAATATTTCTTTAAGTCTTCGCTATACCCTTGCAGGACCATCTGGAGATTTTAAGCTTATCCCCGTTTCATCAGTAAACAAAGTTTTCTTCCGTTGGTTAACAATCCAAATTTCATGATTTCTAGCGAATCTTAGTCATGCTACTTTGTGTGCTGCAGTAAGCAACGATGCAATTGCAGGCTACTACTCAATCCTGCTTCCTGTAGTCTTCTTCTGATAGTTAAAGCCGAACATTTCTGACTGTTTGGAGTTCATTATTAAGCTCCGAACTAATGAGACATCGGTTTCTCGACACCTGTTGTCGGAGAAAACGCTCATTCCTTCTACTGGTGACTTTCTTTCTACCTTGTCCTCATTTTCTAGAGTGCGGTGCAGTTTCCCTTAAAACTTTTTAGTATTCGACTAACTGTGGAATGATTAACACCTAGCACATTGGCGACATAACGTATACTTCGTCCTTCTTCTAACACTCATTATTGGTGAAATGGTGTGGTCGGTTCATGTTCTTTATTCTTAGATCGTATATCTTTCATATTAAAATGAATCACTTTATAAAATCGCAATTTAATAATGTTGGAGTATAACTTTAACTGCAAAGAATATCTCAACAAATTTTCAAAAAATAATTAATAAGTTCTTATTCACTCTTTATTGATAATTACTAATTCCGAACTTTAAAATTGCTGAAATCAGAAAAGAGTTGCATTAATCCACAAGAAGTGCGAGGTGTGCAAATAAAGTAGAGACCGACTTTTTCACTTGTTTTATTCCAATAACATTACACATTCAACATTGTTCTTTAACTTAACTACCCTGGGAAGCCACGCGGCGCTCAAGACGGTACTTCCACTCCGCATAGCAGTGCTGGAACTCGGATAGTGAAATAGCCTTCAGCTCATCAGTTACAGACGTTGCCCAGTCCCTCAAAGCGACGTCCTTTGAGGTGTTATTTCAATCTGGGGAAGTAGAAAAGGACACAAGAACTCCAAACGAATACATAAGGAGGCTGAAGATCCACAGGAATGTTCTTACTGGCTAAAAAACGATTTACTAACATTGCTGTGTGACAATGCGCATTTTCGTGATGCAACACCCAATTCTTTTTGATATTTGATCTCACAGACATCTCTCTTTCTCGAAGTGTTTCAAGAACTTTTCGGTAAAATGTTGACTAACCCCTTAGCCTGGAGGCACAACCTTTTTGTGAACGATCTTCTGACTATCAAAAATGCAATTCAGCATACTTTTCATCTTTGACTTGCTCTACCTTGCCTTTATCGGCCTCGGAGAGGTTGAAGTGTGCTATTCCATGCGCTGGCGCTTGGTTGGCTGATCGCCCACCGTTGCCCTAAATTCGTGTCACTCATTATCAGAACGCACAAGCAAAACCTGCTTCACCTGAAGCAATCTCCACGGGTAAACAACATAACTCTAGCGTGTTCGAACTCACACTGGTGGCCTATCACATGTTTATCTTTCCTCAATCTTTCCTCAAGTACCGCGTCACCAATGTTGCCTGATCAAACACTCGTTTACACACCTCATATTTTCTTATATAATGCCAAAAAGTTAAAGCGACAATTTTCGAAAAAAATGAGAAAACCGCAACATATTTCTGGAGCTACTTCTGGATCTACATCGTGGAGCGATCAGTTAAATGGACTAGATTCGTTGAAAAAGTTGTAACCAAACAGGATTACTTGCTGTAGAGGATTTGCAGTACGACGGAAGAATCATATGCGAAATTTAGTGAAATATCTGGATCAGTTATAGCTTGTCTGACAAAGAACGTGTTCTTCCATCTTTGATGATAAAATTGCTACGAAGCTCGATTTTCCAAATATCAGTTCCAAATACAAAAAATCCCATAAATCCATAAAATTCTTTTTGTTAATAACTATAGATGTTGTGTATTGGAAATAATACGAAATCACCATCAATAAAAGTTTTATAAGACTAATTGGCTTTATAAAAATATCTAAAATTATTTTTAGTAAAACAAAAAATGAGAGAAATTAATTATTTTCGTTATAAACAAATGTGAATTTGAATTTCTTGCTTACATGTAATTTGCCTTTTAAATTTAATTTATAATACTTTTGTTTACGGTCTTAGCGATTTATGGATGAAGGCTTACGAGTTTATATAGAGTTGGAGGCTTAAGGGTTTATGGGAGTATAGATATAGATTTTATGGGCTTGTCATTAGAATCTATGAAATATTAAATTTGGTTATGGTGTTTGTTTCTCAATTAATATTGTCACAACATGGCGTCGTAGTTCTTTCCGCGATTTCATTAAAAACATTACTATTTAAGCATTTTCAAAACTGGTTTAGATTTATTACCATTAGATGGTTCTGAGTCTTTGGTTTTCAGTGAGGGATGACTTTGATGTCAATGACCCACGTTCTATCCTCTATCAGGGCGGTCTTCATTTATATTGGAGCTATAGATCTTTCCAATCCCGTTGTTAGTACAAATATTACATCCATAGATTTACCTTGGCCTTGAAAACATGACAATCGTGGGTATTGACGCTGTGGTTACTAATGACTACCAAAGGAACATATCAAATTCTGAGCTTTTACGTATAGAATTTCTTAAATGCAAAAAGGAAATGATAAATTTGGCATTTGTATAATTTTTGAATCTCTTCAAATCTCTACAATCTCTTGAATTTGTAATTTCTTAAATCTAGCGTTCCTACAACCTATAACCTCTCATGTATCGAAATTGTCGAAATGAAATTACTTCAAATTTGGAATCTTCAGAATCTTTCCAACTATAAAACTAGATTTTTTCAAACCTTAAACCTCAACAGATTTTGGAACCTGTAATGTTACGAATTTGGTACTTCGCAAATTTTTTGGTCCTTGGTTCACCAAAACATCAGGCTTTTTCGAATTTTTCGTATTTTTAAATTTCTCGAATTTCTAGAATCTCAAATTATTCTAATTTGTAATCTCAAAACTCCTTCCTATCTTGAATATTTTGAATTTTTAGTGCCATGAATTTTCAAGTCTGGTCCATAATCTTCCGGATTTGGATCCTCTCTAATCTTCTAGATCTTTAAATTATTGTATCAGTGATTCTGCCGTGTCTCAAGAATCGCAAATATTTCAAATTTGGAACATCAAAAACCCCTTTAAACTCGAATACCTTGAATGCGCTGCAATTTTAGCACCTCAAATTTTTGCATTTGGTGAAACTGCACTTGAAATATTCTTTCTCAACTTAGAAGTAAATTGTAGAAACCCATTTCTACGTACACGCTGTCTATTGTAAGTTTATGCCTACGTCATGGTTTTGTCGTGCGAGTAAGGACAATCTATTCATTTGATTATTATCCTCACGTGCTGCCGGTGAAGAAAGAAGCACGATTTGGGCTTGTCTCAGATAAAAAGATCTATGGACAAAAATTGATGACATAGGTAAGAACTCTAAATAGACGATGTGGATGTATGTATATGTATGTAGTACATAAAGTATACTAAATCATGTGGTTTAACAAAAATGCTAACGCGTTTCTTTACTTACTTGTGCAAAGAATGGATTGATGTTGCATATGGCGGTTTTACATTCATTATTGTATTGTTTATTGTTTATCATGTGTGATAGTCTTTAACTTGTAACATGGTTGCGTTCAATTAATCTTTTCTTAACATAGTTAAACGTGAAGTGCTACGTTGGCATTGCACCAAGGAATAAACACCAATACACTACGAGTATGAAGTAAATCATAATTAAAGCTCTGGCAGAAATAATTTTCAATTCTCAAGCAGAACATTTCTCTTGTCCAAATAAATTGTGCTACCTAAAAGATCCACCAAGGAAACGAAAAAATCCTTCCGTATTTTTCCAGAAGGCGCTTGCCTTTCATCAAACATTCTAGCAATATTAAAACAGATCAATTATACCTGTCAACTCGATCATCCGTCACGATCCCCGCCCGGTATTTTCGATAAATTAGACGCGTTTAGCCAGCGACGTTGCGCCGCCCGAAAGAAATATTACCCCCGCATTTTTCTCCGACAAGACGCGAGCGAGTATTTTTCATTTAAATTAATTGAAATATTTAGTTTCTCGCCCTTCGTCGTCGTAGCGCCGTCTATCCGCGCCCCACTCCGGATAAATTACCTTTTGTCGTCCCTATTAAGGCGAAAAAATTTATTCTTCGCTCCAGTCCGAGCCTTTATTTATGACCGATATTAAAATCGTACAATACCTAAACTGTCGCTTCATAAATAATACTCGCGGCGCAAATATCTATCCGAGAGAAAGAATAAAAGTTGGAAGTAATCTGCAGGTCGAGCCATTTATCACGCGAAGTGCTCTATAAGTTTCGGGGAAAGAACTTTGCCGTCACGTAGCTAACTCTCTTTTCTTATAACTGCCGCCCTGTCGGGGGCGGTTACTTTCTTTCGTTCGACGGTATCGATGGCTGGCAGTTGGAAAAGGTCTCCCCGAACGAGTCGATGGTGTTAGCATTATTCGAACGGTCGTATATAATATATACAAACGGGATTGCATGTGAAGTCATCGATGCATTAAAGCGAAAAAACAGATAGCTCCTTTTCCCTGCGTGGCGGAGTGCTTCGGGAAATTAATTGCATGTCAAAGCAAAATTGAACGTTAAGAAGATTAATAATGGGATGTCATCTGGGCGGAATATAAACTGTTTTTATGTTAGCTTCTATTTGATTGAATTCTCTGACAAAGAATAGCAACTATATTTTTCTTTAAAAAATGAGAATAAGATCAAATAAGAACAGATTTTAACAAATAGACTTGAGTAACTGCAAAGAAGCGTTTTGGCAAATAAGTTGTTATCTTCATTTTTAGACGTGAGTTTTCTACATAAATCATCCATATCGGTACGGGAAAATATAGGTTACTTTCTTCTGATTCCAAATTTCTGGCAATAGCAAAACTGATTGCTTCAACAGACAAGACTTGCGTTACAAGCTACGGCGTCCTCTTGACGTAAAGACCAAATGCTTTAAGTCCAGAATTCTAATCTTACTTGAACCTATTGTAATTCTTTAATTTTGAGTCAAACTACACATGCACTCCTGGATACTATCGCAAAGACAATATTGCGACAAAAGTTAGCAGTTCTTATTGATGACAACAAGTCAAACTACCTCCAAATCGTTAATGGATTTTCCTTCACCTAAAAATGTGGAGCCGCTCGAATAATCTTCAATCTTCCTAATTTCTTTTCCGTATACGCATCGAATTTTTCTGAGAAGCACCAATTTCCCCAACTTTGAATATTCCATCCCGAATCGCCGAAGTTTTCAACTTAGTGAGTGTTTAACTTCCCAAATCTCACAGATATTCAGTCTTTTGAGAATAAAAATCTATTAGATTGGTGCTCCGGGGCGACACTGGAAGTGGTTCGTAAAGTTTTGAACGGAAAACTACGACTCATGGTTCTGATGCTATGAATATATGTAAATGCCTATTTTAAGAATCTTGGCATTATGTGGCAAAAGCCCGCTGAAGTTTGTCAGGACGACGCTCCTGCTATGATTGACTCACTCTTTGATCTTGCAGCTTTAATAAAAAAATGCATCGGCGATAACAACTCACTGCATTATTCAGCGCCAAGCTTTGGTCGCCAAAACTCTTCCAAGATGACTTGCTGAAGCGATGAGAATTACCATTAAATCGCTAACTATTTTAAAAGTGCGCCACTCAATTCACGTCTTTTTAAAAAATGTTTTCTGATATGAACTTCGAACATGAAACCTTACTTTTCCACACTTAAGTACGCTGGTTTTCCAAAGGGTAACACGTTGGCGAGACTGTACGAACTCAAAGAAGAAGTTAAGATATTCTTGTATAAGAAGGAAGAAAAAAGACTTTGTTGGATTAGTTCTGTGACCTCAGAGATCGAATAAATTTGGCTTACTTAGTATATTTCCTTGCACAGCTAAATAAATTAAATCTTCAACTGCGCGGCTCGATAAACATCAAATTTCAAAGCGCAGGAAACATATTTGCATATCAAGATTAAACTTAGCGCATTTGTCTCTAGAATCGACCTTTAGTTAAACAAAGAACAGACGACAACTCCTCACCTTTTCAAATATTAAAACCAAATATTGAAGCGTAGTTTAATGAATTAAAAGAAGCAATCCAAAATATCCGAGGTGGCCGATGATATTCAAGAAGAAGTAATTGAGTTACAACATAACAGCAACTGCAAAGACTGTTTCGAGACAGGCATTGATGCTGACGATTTCTGGAGCCAAAATGCAGTTCCTTATCCTAAAATTCAAGAAACTTCTTTGCTTTACCTCACTTTCTCTTCAATAACATACTTATGTGAGAGGAGTTTCTAGACACTTTTGATGATGAAGAGTAAAAATAGAAATCGCTTGGATGCTAAAGCTTACATGCGTTTGGTCTTAAGCAGCACTGAACCAAGGATTTAGCAGTTGGTGAAGACCATGGAGACATAACAATCATATTGAAAGTGTAACTTGTAAACTTTTCTGTTCTGTTCTGGTTTTTTCTTTTGATTGATACAAAAAATTTTAATTACTATACTGCGAAATACTTGGTGGCCCATGGCAAGACAACAAATGTATTAAATGGTCCCTTATAATGAAATGGTTATGAACCCCTGTATTAGATGCTTGTAATCCTTTGAATCTTCAAAATGTCTTAAATTTGCCAGATATCTCGAATTTCGGTAACATGCAACCTTTCTAATCTCATATACCGAAATTCTCTTCTTCTTTTTTTTTTTTTCCTTAAGTATCCAGGCGGATATGCACTAGGATCAGTAATAGTGATAGTTACCCGTGCACATACTGGCCCAAGAAACTGCTCTTTGACTTCGAAGAACTTTGAATAACTGCTTAGTGCACTAGCATGCAGCCACCCTTCTCCAAATTCTCCAAAACCAAATACTTCAAATATAGAATCTCCATCGTCTTTTCAATCATAAGGCTGGAAATTCTTGAATCGCCAACGTCTCCAAATTTTCAAATCTGAAATGTTACGAACTTGGAGCTTCCCAAATTTTTTATTCTTGTTTCTCTAGAATCTTGGATTTCTCCAATTTCTTAAAATTAAGTTTGTGAGGCCTCTAAACTCTCATGTATTAAATGTTTCAATAGAATCTGAAATTGTTAGAACTTTAAATCTCCAGAATCTTTCCAATCTGAAATATGTTAAACCTTCAACTTCTTCAAGCATTTCGAATCTGAAGCTTCTGAAATTTTTTAATTTTTAGAACTCTTAAGTTTCCATAAGTTTCCATTTCAACCCCTGGTCTTTTTGAAAGTTTTAGATTTTTAAGCTATTATTATATTGAACTATATATAAAATTTGCTCTAGTCTGTATCCTCAAATCTTCCTAATTTGGAACAGGGAAACCCTCGGACTTATGCACTAGTAAAGATACGCTTTTCTAAAACATTCCCGTCTGCATACATGCACTTCATTCCTACTCAGCTTAAAAGTGAATTGCTTTTGTCTTTTGTATCTTGCATTTGATGTACCTACGTCTTTACATATGGGCGACTCTTCAGTTCTTAGAGAGCGTACATTACAGTACCGATGCGGTTTCAGGCTTAATCTGACACTAACATTTAAGTACTTACGTTTATTGAGAAGAAGTGGTAATAATAATAATTGTCTAATGCGTGATGCCCACTATGATGAATTACCACATACCATGCCTGAATCTTTCGTTTATAATGCCAAGTCAGACTACCTCCCAGTCGTTTCTAATATGTTAGGTGTCACACGATCCCTTTCCAATTTATCATTAAAAGTAGTAACAATTACTTCGAAATAGTTTCAAAAGGTAAGAAAATCTGAACTGTGGTATATCAATATTGGAATTCTACAGACACTGTTGCAGAGCTCTACGCCCAATAACAAAACACATCTAACGATGGTTTGACTTGATGCCAAGCTGTCATTGTACTCGTCATCGATTATGGATGCTTTCGTAATTAACGGTCAGTTCCAAGTATATCGTAATCTTATGTTGTGGAGAACATATGTTAGCTCTTCTACTATATCTGCGATACAAACCGAAAATCTTCGTAGGCATTCACCGCTGAGGCCTCAGCAGTACATATTTTCTTTTCAGCGAAAGCGTCCTCTTGATACTTAAAGGTATAAGAGGGTGAAGATCAACTATCAATGAAATAGAAGGAACGTGTAATTGCGTAATACCTAACTTTTCCTTCGGATTTCCTCGAATTTGAATTTTCACAGATTTTTTCAATTAATTATGATTAAGCACATTGCTATGGCATTTTCCATTAAAACCACCACACCTATAGAAAAAATTCCAATGGCACTAAACCAACGCGGATGAATTCCAATTTTCCTAACCTATTCATCGTCGAAAATATTATTTAAAACCTATGAATAATATTTCTCGATCGCATAATAGGAAATAAATACGAAAAAGCGTCCAATTCCCCGGATCCTCCATGAAAGCGCCTGATAATTTATGGCCGGGATGCATATTCGAATTTTGAATAAATATCGTAAATTGCGGAATTTCAGCACCGTCATAAATATCGACAAGTAATCGGTAAATGTCAATCACAAATACCGCTAAAATGCATTTTTGGATCCGCACGGTCGCCCCCTACCGCCTCCGCGTTCTCCCCGCACGCCATTCGATGAAAAAAAATCACTTCCGCGACGCGAAACAAACCTATAAAAAATCAATCACCATCCGGCGTGAAATATTTTTCGACGTTTGCCCGCTGAAAGCCGCCTTTTATTACACCAACGCGGATATTTCGAGATTAGCAAGTAAAAATGATGATTCCTGTACATCTGAAAAAAATGGGGATTTTACGTCTGAATGTTAGTCGCAACCGATTACTATCAGAACAAACGCGAATAGAGAGCGACGTTTCGCGTAAACTCTACAAATCACAGGCCGTTAAACGGGATGAAGGACCGAAATCGGAATGAGTAATGATTTTAAAATTTCCAGTGACAGCCCTAATACGAGTCGAAACGGCTCCGTTTTCTATAGGATAAGGCAGTTTCCGCGACGCGCCCCGCTTTGTTCAGACACATTCTTTCCCCGGTCTTTTTACGTTTTTGCCAACACCGGCGGGCGTTACGCGCGCTCATCGTCCTTATAATGCTCATCTCGTTCCTTTGATCTTCGCCGTTACTTCCCGTTTTTTATTTGCGCAAAGGCACAAGGGCTTGTCTAGTCGGATTGTAATTTCTATGCGTTGCTAACGGCCAATTTCAGTGCGACTTGATTCAAACACGGGTGGAACGCGTTAATATGTGATCTCAATCTCCACAAAGGATTTTACATTAAGGACTGGATTCATACTTTTAAAGTAGGAAATACAAGATGGAAAGCCGTGTGAGCAATATGCAAACGTGATAATATATATAAAGTAAGATTGTTAGGCTGTAGACACACGAGTTCTAAAAATTTTCCACCGCTCTCCTTATATTTTTGAAGTAAACAAGGAAAGCAAACTGAGAAACAAATATCACACGAATATGTCTTTTATCATTTATAAGCTAAGGTTGTTACATTCTAAACTTACAATTTCTACTTTATTCATGTTTTGAAAGTAAGAAACATCTAAAACTCATCGTTCTTATAATAATATCTCTTGATCACCGGAAAGCACTTCCAAGAATGCTCAGAGATACAAAAAGAAAGAAATTTTAAAAAATGTGGTCTAAATCCATACTTTTCAGGAAGAATAACAATCACACCAAAATAAGTTGTCTATGATACGTCTACTCGCCTTTTCCAATAGTATATATGGAATATGTCTATAGCTAGATTTTGCTCTTTCCTGTTCCCAAGAATAAATATTTGTGGGTAAATGCATCCCCGTCACTATGATCGGCAAACATTTTTGGTAATCCGAAAGATTTTTGGTAACTTAATCCTTAACTATTTAAACTCCCAATAAACAGATTTTTATCAAAAATCTGCCCTCTAAATTGTAACATTTTGATTTTTCGAATTTAACTTCTTTCACATGTTTCAGTTGTGTTATGAAATTCTGAAGCTAACGATAGCAATTCTTCTCATATTCTTACAGTGATCTCAAGAGATAATCGTCGATAGGAAGATCGATGTATTTAGTTTTGTATTTTGCTCGAGAAACTATTTAACTGGAGGCTAAATAACCCTTCATTATTCCACGCCACATAAATGTGAGATTTTTGGTGACTTAATCCTTAACTATTCGAACTCCCAAAGAAACAAATTTTTATCAAAAATTGTACCCTCTAAGATGAAGCATTTTTCGAACTAAACTTTTTCACATGTTTCAGTTGTTTCATAACAAATTCTGCAGCTATCGACAGCAATTCTTCTCATATTCGTACAATGACATCTCAAAAGATAATTATGAATGCGAAAATTGATGTAATTAGTCTTGTACCTTGCCATTTAACTGGAGGCTCCTGTTGCTAGTTCATTCTTTGTTCTCGTGCCAAAATATAACCTGTCATTTTTCCACGGCATATAAACATGAGGTCCTTGGAAATGGAACTATATATTTCTCTTATGCAACGCTATCGGCAATTTTGTTTGTTGTCCACATTCAATACTTTATTATTCTTTCAGTTACCTAAGAATTTATTTACCATTCCAAAGACCTTTCGACCGACATCTGAACGAACCCTTATTTATCTAGATAAGAATTTAACAATTTAAACACACAACTCATCCGTCAAATGGATAAAGCAGATATATACATTTGCATACAACATGTTGTTTATTTGCTATTGTGTTATCGTCAGTATTGAGGCGGCCCAAATGGTTTATTTAAAATTTTCAAAACGATGTCTCAGAAGAGAAACACCAGCAAAACGCCGACAATTAGCTTTACATCTACCTTTTTCACAATGGTTGAAAAACTACTAAAGACTCTTTGTAGTTTTTCGGTTTGTAATTCAAATCTTCAATGTTCTGGGCATCACGTAATGTTCGCAAAAGAAGATCATAGGTTCTGTTGATAGAATCCTTCACACCTTGGTACCTGCGTTTAAGTTAGCTTATTAGTTTTTGTTAGATGCTTCAGAGTTTACTTACAATTTCCGTTGATTTTTGATCAATATCTGACGAATTGAACAATATCACACAATGGTTGAATTTCTTATATTGAAAGCCACAGATTTCTCATTAGCAAAGGCAATTTTCTTCTATTTGGTCTTCTCGTATTCTTACATAGAAAATAAAGTTATCTTATTCTTCTTTGTTAATTACATGAAAGTTTAATTACAATTTCAGAAAACTTTTAACCCTTATGTGAATTGGATAACCCAATCTGCATTTAAATATATAGAGGTTCCTAAGAAAAGTTTTGCTCAAAACTCATTTTTAAGAACATTTGCATACAATGCTCCTTTTCCCTTCACCATTGTCTTCTTCTTTCTTTCTTTTTGCTAGATCTACGTTTTTCTTAGGTGTTGTGATTTATTTCTTGGAGAATATAATATTTTGCTTTTAACAGGAGGCAAACTGCTAACCTTTTCTCCAACTTCAATATTTTACTAAAGGGCCTTCATTATGTAAGTCTTGTACAACCAAACTTCAATGACTTTTCCCAACAGTATAAGAGTTATGTATGACCAGAATATCAACTATCCTTGGAATATCACGTGTTTCTATTTTTCTTCTCGAATTCCTCCCTGATTTATTGTATCATCGTTTTGCAGCGGCTGATAACGGTTTGTCCAAAATCTTTGTTCTGCTAAATCGCTTGGTTCATGTTAAATTACTGTTCTTCTTCAGTTATGTAAGAGTTTGTTCGCAACCTTAGACACCTTTAATAACCTGAATGTTAGAAATATCTTGCTCTGATCCTCCCAATTGCAATAGAACTACTCTAACTCGAATTATTTTCTAAATCAAATAGATAACATAACTTAAAGTGTTTAATTTTTCAATAATTCGTATTGCTTTCGAACTCCAATTTTACTTCCTGGTCCTTAGGGATTGGAAGTAACAAGAGAACAAACGCGAAAATTCAAGAAAATTTGAACCTTTGTGAACAAATAGCTCACACCGAAGGATGTTCGAAAGTATTTCCCTTAACCGCCCAATTTCGTTTTAAAAGGGTGACACTACCCCTGAAGGTTTAGTAGATTTTCGATTTTCTCAAAATAACTTGGCAATGGCTGGAACAAATACATTACAACTTTATATCAAAATAATCATATCATCGTGCTCTGTCACATATAAGAAAATAGCACCCTAGTTTCAAAAAGTTATGCGTTCCCCAACCCCTTCGATAAGGAGAGTATATCACATATGTAATAAAGCTCGATGAGACGATTAAGTCATTAAACCGAACTAAATCTACTAAACTTTCAGCGGTAATTTCGCCCTCTTAAAACGAGACTGGGCCAATAAGGAAAATACATTCGAACATCCATGGGTTTTTTCAATTTTCTTTGAATTTTTGAGTTCGGGATGTTTTCTTGGAAAGAAATGTCACTGCACATTTTGGACTTCAAATTTGTTACTACTTTGCTTTAATTTAGCTACTTTTTTCAATTTTAACACTACACCAAGTCCATGTGAAAGTAACTCTTGAGATCTTTTCATTTTTACTGTGTTTTCTTTAGCGTGAAGTTCTTGAGTATTCCTTCTTATCGATTTTTCCAGATCTAGTTTCTCAAATATTATCCTAACCTTTTTCCTTTTCCTAACTCTCCAAATGATCTTTGTCACTTGTAAATTTGAGGATTCTTGTTCCATTTTGGACCAAAGTCTCCAATCCAAAGGTACTCATTGTTTAATATGAGACTTTTTTCAATTTCTTTCGGTCGTTCAAATTTAAGTGTTTACTCTCATCGGTGTATGAACTGTACCACAAATTCCATTATCTGTCGTTACGTAATGCCCAACCAAATCCTTTTTCCTCCAGTATCTAACAGCACAAGCTTGTCGGCGACATACAAAAGCTCACCACAACGTACCGTACAAATGCATAACCGAAACGCATACATATTTACCTTCCCGTCGACGCGTTCGGAAATTCCGTTATTTATATTTAATTCTGTTCGAAATTAAAACGTGTATTGATGTGTATTTGCTTTGTAAACGAACAAACACAGGTTTTCCGTGAATATTTATCAATCAATTCGCGATTGTCCGATATATTTTATTGGAATCATAAATTTCCGATTAACGCGCGGCTGCGGATCGGTTTTCGACGATGGGGTTATGGATGGAAAGGGGCGCGGATTAATAACGAACGGACGAAAATATAATTATCGGATAAATTACGACGCGGTTTTCGTTACAAATATGATCGCAAATTGATATACGGTGGAACGATGAATCTTTCATGTCAAAGTCCTTTTACGAAACAAAAGCATGTATAGGGAAAACACATAAATGCAAGCCGTTGAGTACTTACATATGTCATTCTCTAGAAAAGTTTTAAATCTGATGACAGGTTGCCTACATTTTTCATGGTTTTACATATGATTGAGGTAAACACATATATGCATGATAGACATCGCAGGAACGAGGGATGTTTCGAGTGTTCTAGAAATTTGGCTCTAATTCAAATGGTGTAAATGATCAGAGACAAGTTCTGACACGTTTACGCAATCATCTGTGCAATATTGTCTACTATACTTCAGCTATCTAACTGATACAGACGTATTTTCATACCGCCGATTTTGCGAATATTGGAATATAGGTTGCTGAGACTGTACACACACAATTGAAGCCAAACAACATTTCAGTAGCAAATTCGAGAGTTTTTAGTGCATTACGGTCACCAATTAACAGATAAGAACTACTATTCAAACATGGATACCTTACTTTAATCTTGAGATCAAAGATCAATAGAAAGAATGGTGCAAATCGGGAGAAGGACCAAAGCTTAAAGCATGTGCAATTTTGTCAGTTGGAAAAATAATGCTTACTGCATTCTCGGATTGGAAGGGAATTATTATAATATTTTAGCTGAACCATTGCGACAGACACTTTCTAAGAAAAGGCTTAAGAGGTTGTATAAGCGTCCACTATTTCAAAAGTACAGTAGAAGACCTTATACCGAAGGAAGAACGAAGGACGTTTTAAGGCTATAACATACTTATGTTCAAGATCGCTTAAAGTTAATTCATTTTAGCTGGTCTGAAAATTATTTTAAAAGATGTATATCTTAGCTATCAAAGATGTATGTGTAACAATAAAATAGTCATCTTTTACAATTACAAGAGCTTGGACAGGCTTAATCTTTTACCAATAATAAGTCAAGAAACAACAGGTTTGCAGGCTTTAAATTCTGCATACCATTTTCAAAGAGCATTTTTACTTTGTTATCATTGCCATTCCTAGATCCAAAAATGACGGTCAACCAATGGTCTTCTTTCTATTCCTTAATTTAGGTTAAATTTAACAGGAAACAAGGGATTTATAAAAGAGGTTTCTGATAAGTCGTAACTATGGCATCGATACACGGTATAGACAATTCCGAGCCTGCAAACCTACTGGCTCTTCACTTATTATTGACATAAAATTAAAGCTGCAGAAGCTCTGAACGTTGTAAAAAGCTACTATTTTATCATTACACGTATTACTTTTAAAACTAAGATACACAGAATCGTTTTAGATCCAATAAAAAATGTAAAGTTTAAGCCATCTTGAAAGAGAGTACCTTATAGGCTTAAACGAATTGCGCTATAAATTACATAAACGTCCACCCTATTCACCGGCTCTAACTCCCTAGTGATTCCTATCTTTTCTCAAATTTGAAAAAAACACTACGTATCGTTCGAGGCAAACCTTGCTGTATGTAAATAGGTGGATTGCGGAGACTCCGAAAAAGTTCTCTGAGGACGATTTAAAAAAATAGCTTTACGTTGGGGTAAGTGTATTCAATTAAATGGGTTGCTATGTCTATATTTATTTTTCTTATTTCCTCTATGGTTTTTTGCTGTTTGGTTCTTGGACCTTAAACATTCCTCATTCCTCAAGCGAATAGCCTTTCTCGTAGCCAAAATCGCCTTCTACTTTTTGCTAACGACCAGAACATTTTTGCGCAAGATCAGGATCATATGGAATACAAAACTTAAGAAGGCGTATGGAAAATGGGATCTCTCTATTAACTGGAACGAGATAGAATAAATGAGTATAGATGAAGAGAAACAATATATCAAGAGGGACAGATACGATTAAAGAATGTAAAATTTGCAAGTACCTTGGCACCATCATTAATAAAACAGGTACCTGCGCAGCTGATATATGTACAAACTAGAATATCATACAAGAAAAAGGGTAATAAAAACTTTGCATGGTTTGCTGTTGAATGGCAATAATACACAAAATGTAAAAAGAAGAAGAATATTTCACACTATGATCGAAGATATAGTTTTGTATGGGGGCTGAAATGTTGGCTCTTTCTAGAAAGTTAGAGATAAAATCCGTACAGTAGAGTTAGACTATATGCGATGATGCCTACAAATAACTAGAAGACACAAACTAAGAACTGAAGAGATTTGAAGAAGAATGGAAATAACCAGCCCAATCACTAGAACGATAATGGTCCGGGCATGTTAAGCGAATGCCTCACAATAGATAGCCCCAGAAAATTTTGGAGTGATATCCTGGATAGGAAGGGAGGAAGGCTTATCTTGGAATGGGAAACATCATCAAGCAAGCAATGACAGAAAGAAACCTCGCGACAAGAGATTGGCATGATAGACGGTTCTGGAAACAGAAAACGCCAAACTCATAATGGAAACACGTCGCAGAAGACGAAGAATTAAATGGAGATTATATTGAACAACTACAGTTGCAATTTCATGAAAATTAACGAAAAAATCAACATCTTTAACCGAATTCCAATAACTTTTGAAACATCACTCGTATTTTGAGGACATTTACTGGACAATTTAAATTACTATTTTCCAAATAAAATTATTAAACCAATAGAATTCTTCCCCATTGTTAAGTTAATGGTAAGATTCTTAAGCTTTTCGCTCTCTAACCTGTGGAGATAAAGATATGTAACTTATGATTAGTTCTGTATATAAAAAAACAACTATATTAATCATTTATGTGGACATTTAACAAATGTTTTATAAATGAATCGGATTTATACGTAAGCGACAGTTTCGATTCGACGACAATCACGAATCTATTTCGCAATTAATTGTCATTGGAAAACCGATCACCAAAAAACCTCAACATACATTAGGCATTAATCACCGCCGGGTAAATAATCAATAACGTTGTCGGTTTTAATAAATTGATTACTTATTAATTAATAGGACACCGACCGAAATAATTACGAGCCCGTCGCCCGGACTATTACAATAAATTTTATTTTACCTGCTTCGGTCGCGTTATTATTACATTATTTATCGTATATTTACTTTACTTCGCGTGTATCTATTAAATTTTAAATAAATTAATGCGTTTAATATTTATTACTGGGGCGATATATTAATTTTGCGTTGCCTAATGGCGAATATATTTTCATATTTGTCACAAATTGAATATCGTGCGGTCCCCAGTTTTACGGACGAAAAGTGCCCAGGTATCGAATCCGTCGGAGTCGTTCGTAAAATATTTTATGCTTGTTTATTGGACGCGATAATTATAATTTATGCGGCGACGCGACGGTCACATTAATAAATATTACTCGTATTGTAAATATTTTATTTATAAATGTTGGCTTTTATCTATGTATTTATAATTAACACATTAAATAAAATTAGCTATTTATGTCGCAATTTATTACTTCATTACAGGAAGTTCGTGTGAAAATTATATTGGAAGCACCGCAATGAAAAGCAGAGAGAGGTTCTTTTCATAACTCAATCAGGGAATCGCTGGAGACAAACAGCAATTCAACCGTTGTTCTAATGATGTTTATACATATGAGAATTCAATTACGAAATTCCCCAATATGTACTTAAACGCACATTTTGCAGTTGTTTAATATAGTGCCTATCTGGGAATGAAAACTATTTCTCGCAAAGTCGCACTGATGAGCGGTATAACCGCGAAACACGTCCGTGAATAGTGAAAGTGTGTTTCCTAAGTACACATTGTTGTAATAGTACACCTCCATTATATAATAAATAGAGTTGCTCACTAGCGCCAACAACAGTGGCGGAGGTTGGATACAACCTTCAGTATGTTGTGTATACATGTACGCTGCCGTAAATACTAGTGCGCAGTTCAACGCCTTTTAATGTTGACCTAAATTATGATGGCGTTAAACTTCAATGTATAGTTTATAATATTCCTTTAATGTATTGGTCCAAAAGGGATTGTCAACGTCACGTAAATAACAAACAACATTCCTAAAAAAGTTAAATTTTGAAATATCTGTTATCTTCATTTTATGTAATTTACCGTTTAATTTACAAGCTAACGAAGCATATGTTTTCTTTTAGAATAAATATTCGGTCTGGAAGTTATCAAGTTGGGCATCGTTACAAAGATTTTTGCCATCTGCTGGTGAACATGTTAAAGAGGGAATTAAATCGAAGTTGAAAGATAAGAAACTGTGGTTATCTGTGGACGAAATAACAGATCATAAAAAAGGGTTCTACAGCTAATACAGTTAAAAAGTTCGAACTTTCAGCAAACCAACGGTTAATGTTTATGAGTCATGGTGCCACAAGCATGCTTTCTATAGGCCGGACTCTTAAGAAACATTGTGCTGTCTTGTGACCTGTTACGTATAAGATTTATGCTTTCAATATTGTGACAGATAGTATTAGAAAATTTTATCCTTCGGTAGACGCTTTAATAGCACACACGAGAGCAGTGTTTGTCAAATCGCCAAAACGTATTCGCGAATTTCACAGACTGTGTCCCATTATGCCTGAGCCGCCAGAGCCGATTGTTACACGTTGGGAACATTGTTATTGGCCGTTATAGGCTATAAAAATATATATATACATATATATATGTATATATAAACAGCTTTACAG
This sequence comes from Chrysina gloriosa, assembly GCA_038088585.1. Taxonomy (NCBI): domain Eukaryota; kingdom Metazoa; phylum Arthropoda; class Insecta; order Coleoptera; family Scarabaeidae; genus Chrysina; species Chrysina gloriosa. The sequence goes on along the minus strand of CM076093.1, from coordinate 16,833,583 downwards.
GCCAAGGACGCCCATTGCTGCATTGCACATCTGTCTCCATTCCCCTCTATTTTCCGCCCGTTGTTTCCAATTCCTAATCTGGAGTTGGCAGGGATCCTTTTCAGCTGCCTCAATCCACTTGATCCTCGGTCTGCCGCTTTTTCGTCTTCCAGTGATTCCTCCTGTTAGCACTTATTTTGTTATCTTCAGGTCTGGCAGTCTTTGGACATATCCTAGCCACCCCAGTCTCTACACTCTTATGACGGTTGTTATTGAGGGTTCACCATACAACTGCATCAGTTCATCGTTGATCCTCCTTATCCAATTTTCCCCTTCTCTCCTTGCTCCGTATATCTTCCTAAGCACTTTCCTCTCCCAAACTGCAAGACTTCTTTTTCATTTTCCAAAGTTCTCCTCCATAGAAGACTATTGATCTTATAATTGTTTTGTAAATGTTCAATTTTGTTTTCCTTGATATATATTTGGCTCTCAGTACATGCGTCAATGCTCCCATGCATTTTGTGCCCTTTGTTATTCTTTCTAAAATCTCAGTTTTTTTCTTGTTACTCTCTGCCAGTGTCACCCCTAGGTAATTAAACTTTCCCACCCTCTGGAACTTATATTGATTACCATTCTCCTCAATAAACGTCAAGTCTGCGTCTTGATCTCATTGTTGCTCGTTCAATACCATATATTTCGTCTTACTCTCGATTATTTCTAGACCTTGTTCATTTGCCTTAATTGCTCCTATGAGATTTCTGCTATTCCTAGTCAGGATTATAATAATATCATCTGCGTATGCCATAATTTGTGTCTGCCAGTTGTATAGCGTTCCGTTTGTTATCCCGGTTTTTTTAATTGCTCTGCCTAGGACTATGTTGAAGAGGGTTATTGACAACGGATCTCCTTGTCTTAGGCCTCTAGTGACGCTGAATGTCTTTGATATGTTTCCGTTCACTTGCACTTCGTAATCTGTCTGTTTCAGAGTCATTTTTACTAAGTTAATAAAGTTGGTATGCGGCTATGGAAAGCCAGTCGAAATTTCAAGATAGTTAGAATAAAACGGATTTACTAACTATTCAGAACAATTACTTCGGACTAGTGGAGGCAATAGAGAAATTACAAAATCCTACTGTGTTGTTAGTGTGTAGTATGTTCACGCACAGCTATGCGCGGTTGAATACGCAAATATGTAGTTTGTGTTCTAGCAAGGTTTGAAAGTGTTTTAAAGAAAAATTCTGATTTTGGCACATTAAGACAAATTTGTAAAGGTTCGTAAACAGAACCGTTAAGTTGTTCCAAGGTTATTTTAATTACAGATGTAGAACGTTCGTTTTCTGCATATAAACACATTCTTTCCTCACGTCGTTGCTGAGACAACTGTAGGAACATGTCTAATGTTGCAGATATTTTACCTATGTTATTCACTTTGTGATTTCACGGATGATTCTGAAGACGGTAAGTGTTTGAGCACTTATTATAATTTATTTGTGACTGTTTATTTTAAGTATAAACTTTTATGTGTCCGCCACTGGCTGTTGGCGCAAATTGAGCAACTCTAATACTAAAATATTAGTCCCTATTCATAGAAAACCGCACGTTGTGCAAAAATATTATTATGATTACCTACTTTATACCGATAAGACTTCCTCTTCTCTCTAACCTAAATCGCAAATTCCGCACAGTAAGTCATATGCAGTTTCATAAAGGCAATAAAATATGCTGAGTCCGAACATGACTTACACGCGGTGATATTCGATGAGCCAAGTAAGTCGCGACTCCGTCGAGAGAAGCAATTTCGAGTCGTAACTCGAACGAAGTGTTCGCGCAGGTAAAGGGGGCAGACGACGCCCGTATACGCTTAAAACCGTACCAGAATTCGGCGCATTTTTCACGGAAATTGCGGTAATTGTAATAAATGGCCGGTCATAAATGTGTTCAATTTCAGACCGGTGGCGTTAAAAAGTCCAAGGGCTACCATAAATTTCGCGAACCGGAAGGCATGACCAACGTCGACTTGAAAAACGACGCCTCGAACACGAAGAAAGTTGATGCCGGCAAGTAAATTTGAATTTTAATACGTTTCTGTGTGAATTATGATCGCACGTTCAGGTTTTCCGCTCTGTGTGTGTATGTATGAGGGGAAATTCTAAGAAGGGTGAACTTTTGTATGATAAAATGGAGTTTCTAAACAAATTTCCGTTTAAGGTTCAATATCTAAAATATTGGGTAAATCTTCGCTTGGATTAGACCATAGACCAAGAATTGCTTCTTACTGCAACTGCCAATGATTTCGTGGTTCTAATTCCATGATATTCATAGTATTGTTTTATATACAGTTTGTGATACTTTAGTACGTAATATTGAAAAAAGCGAACCCTTAACAACGCTGAAACACGTCGGTTTTAGTTTTTAAAAGTACGAATTAATATGTTCGTTTCACATTCCGACGTTTTTTCCTTTTCCATTATGAAGTCATCACGCAAAAAATTTAGATGACAATATAGATTTTTAGTAGTGGAATCCAATAGTGATTCTTCTTCCCTTTATGATGAACAAAAATTCTGAGGAAAATAATATTATATATAAACATTTTGATGTTATGGTACTTATAATTTAGAAAACATGATTAACGAAAAATTCTAAACGGAAAAATGAAAATAAAGCAACTGAGATTAACACTATTAAATTGAATGTTCAAAATACCACCCATTGGATTCTTGGAAATAAGCTAACTTATTTACAAATTCACCTAAGACGTTATTAATAACGGTTCGCTCTATTTTTCGAATTTCCTGTTGAATTCGCTGCTTCAATACCTCTAATTTTCTGGGTCTGTTTCGTAAACTTTGGGAGTATAGGATCAGAAGGTCTTCCTGGCCATTATGTCGGCCCTCGATTAACCAATTCATCTTTCTGGAAAAACAGTGTGCAGAAAATTACGAAGAGGAAGCGTATAAATGTGATGGTACACCATCGTGTCGATACCAAAAAGTATCATTTGGCATATCTAGATCGTCTTCGTTTGGGTAAAGATCATTTTGGAGAAACCCCAAATATCTTTCTCCGTTAATAATTCTCTCAAAGAAAAAGGGACCTGCAATTCTATTATGTGTTATTACTGCCCAGACGTTTAGTTCTTGTGGGTGTTGAGTGTGTGTTTCTGCCATCCAATGAAGATTCTCCCTACTCTAATACCTGCCATTCTGCCGATTGACTGTCCCATTTATACAAAAAGGGGTTTTGTCGGAAAAAAATATATCATTAGAATTCTGGAGTAAACTACCATAATTATGTCAACAGCGTTGAAGATTGCCAGAATGCTTATATAAAACAGTTCGGTAGGTTTAAAATTTTTATCAAAGTATATTACTCAGCGCGCTGAAAAGGTTGTACTTCAACAAGCAATTTACGTTCCGTTCATGGTCTCAATGATTTGTTATCTTGGATAATACTAATATTTAGTCTATCTATTTTATATTGTAGGATTTTAATACGATAATATAAAACTAGTATCTACTGAATGCGATAATAAAAACATTAAACGTTCACCTCAATTTTTCACAAATTTCTGTTCTGCAACCTTATGATTTATGTACACGATCATAAAGGTAAGGCGAATTACTATCGAATTCCACTACTAAGAACCCATATTTTCATTTAAATTTTGTTATAATGACGTCATTAGTAAAGTACAAATGAAAGTCGGAAGGCGAATCGCTCATATTAACGTGCATTTTTAAAATTGAAACCGACATACTGTATATATGCTTTCACAGGACAAAGAAAATAGCATTCCTTTCTTAGAACCTGAACGAAAGGTGTAAATTTTAATCTCTAGAAGAACAACGCCTTTCTCAAACAACAGCCCTTTTTTATTAAGACAGATGTACCAAATGTCACTCTTCTTTCCGTCCGCAACGCGATGTAATCGATATCTATCATAAACCTGTCTAGATCTTTGCTCCACATTGGCCACAATCGAAGAGTTTGCTTTCACAACAACTACTGACAATTTCTTGGTTTTGAGGTCATCATATTGGCTCTTGAATATCTATTTGAACAAACGAAAAGCAAAAAAATCTCACTTCTTAGAATCTGGGTGTGATAACTAGAAGTGTACAAACGGTGGTCCCTCACAACTTCTTCAAATCAAAGTCCGTCAATCACTCTATGCAGAAAATTTTTAGATTTCAACAGCAACTTCCCAAAGTCGGCCATTACTCTTACCACGCTGCATTCGATGCATATTCTTAACGAACTTGTCTTAATGTAACTACAATCGATGAATCTGTTTCCGTAACAACTACTGATAATTTATCTAACGCTGGATTCGTCGTATTCATTTTTGGACACAAACTCGAATAAAGCAAAGAAATCAACAGCAATCTTTTGCTTTTCTTTTCTTTGATTTCGATACGATGACTACAGAAAATCTATCTGTCGAATCAAGAAGACTTCCTTAAACCAAAACTTATAAAGCGGTCTATTCAGATCTTGTTGAAATCTCCACATCGACTTACCAAATCACTTTGTTTTTCTTCCAGAACGGCATCGAACGAAATTTGCAAACAATCCGCTTAGATCTCAATGAAGCTAAGTTGCCCCTTGATCCTTATCTGATTTCGACTACAATCAACGAGTTTGCTTTCCTAACAACTATTGGTAATTAAGTTGACTTGACTTCATCATATTTGTCCTTACACGTCCACTGGAATGAAAGGAATAAAGTAGTGGATTTCTGTATTTTGAGCTGGGCACAATAACTAGAACAAAGTTTGCTCTCAGGGAACAACAATAACTTTTTCAAACCGAAATCCGCCAATCTGTCCGAAAAATGTCTGATAATCTACTACAGTCAGTTTTTCTTCCTTCTACGATAATGTCCAATTGATGTCTCCTAAGAAACTACATAAATTTTAGTCCACCTTCAGCCATAGTCCAAGTGTTTGTTTCTGCAGCAATTACTGGTAAAATCGTTGTCCTTACTTCACGAAATGTATTAATTCTCCGACATTTACTTGGACAAAACAAAGAAAATAAGAGTTGCCCTTCTGTTTGATATGTGGAAATGATAATTATCATTTGCGTTACTGCAGAAGATGTAAATCTTGGTCTCGAGGAGGCTTTCCGATACGAAAATCATTCCACTCAAAAAGTATTGGGATCTCAACACCGATTTACCAGAATTCATCTTCCGGCATCCAAACAATATCCTCCAAGGATCTGCTCAGGTCATCTAAAGTCAACCACAGTAAAGCGTTTGCTTTCGCAGCAACCTCTGATAATTTCATGGTTCTGGCTCTTCATATTTCTCTCTAAATATTTATTTTCTTCGTTCTTCATCAACGATACTACCTGTTTGTCGAAATGTCTTTGAAATTCGTTCTTAATTCTTAGAATGTGATTCATTCTATTTCAAATTTTATTACAAAAATAAATTCTTATAATTCTCATTTCAGAAAAACGATCATGGAAGAACCTATGGTTAAACAACTTGCGAAAATCGGTGTTGAAACCGTTGATAATTATCGCATTCCTGCTTCTTAGTACAATTACATTTCTTGCCATTTTACCACAATCAGGTATAGTTATTTGATTGTACAATATTTGTTCAATTCTACCTTCATCTTCTAATTACAGATTTATATGCTGCAAAAGGATTACGACCTGCTACGCTTAAAATCAACACCACTCAAAAAGATTGGGCTAACATATCAAGTACATCTGATAACTTTGCAAAATGTACAGCTAATAGATCTCTAGAAAGGTGTTGTTTAGAATTTAAGGATAATTCGGAAAACATTGCCAAAAATTGTACAGGAATTATATCAATAAATGATAATCACACCAATTTTTGGGAATCAGGAAGGCAAGATGATAGCATTGGGACCGCCAATTTAGAATTTGAAGGTACGAATCCTTCTACACCATCTTCAAATTTTAAGTCGAACGAGGAAAATTCCATTTTTAATTTTAAAATTAAAATAGCTCAAATGAACAATCCAACTATCAAAGAGCACGACATATTCTTCGATACTGATAATACTTCAATACACATTGAGAGGAGGCACAGTCAAATGGTGAAAAGGTCTTATCCAAACGAAATGGGTGATAATCCACGTGTGAATCGCCAAGAGTATCAAAAAGTTTTTTTGGAAATGCACCTCATGACGAAACTGAATACAAAACAACTGGTCTAAAACCGTATAATATTTTTACTCCATTCAGAAGAAACATGATTGCATCAAATGAAAAGAAAACCTCACTAAATTCGAATCCAAATCGCGTATATGATTACACCTTCCGCAATGTACCTTACAAAACTGGTGATTATCAAGATCTTCAAAGTAAAGACAATGAAGTTAACAACTCCATGGATGGGGAAAACATATTACCATATTCCAATGAAGAAAGTCGCAATTTTAAGCGAGAAGATTCCGCTATAAAAGCATTACAAATAGATTCCAATTCTGATTTGCTCCAAAGAGATTTCTTACATCCATTTTATCAGCGACAATATATTCCGTACAACCCTCAAGTTGGAGCTCCGGTGCCAATGATACCACCCTACCCTCTCGATCCCAATCCTAAGCTTAACATATTTGTATCGATGACCGGGACATCTACGGGTTCATTTCCTCCTAACGCACAATACCCTTATTTACACCCGAGCATATACCCTACATACACGTATAGCCCTCATCATTGTAATCACAACGTACAGAATCCATTCGGCCAGTACTATTTGTGCATTCCAATTCCTGTAGTAACTGGTACTTCCAATTATCTCGCTGAGATGCCAGGAGTTGAAAGAAGTGAAAATTCCATAGGTGAAGAGCCTAATGAGGAAACTAGGTACGATTTTTCTATAGAGAGAGAGTAGAAGCCATTAATATTTTTCCGTTGGTGACATTCACACAGCGAAATCTCGGTATTTATTAGTGCCGACTTCTTCAGGAATGCTGAAACTTTGATGTTCCTGAAGGAGATGGTAGTATCAACAATGCGACTTAGACCTCAAATACTGGCATGCACTGTGGCGTAGTTATTTAGCATTTGAGAGATCTAAGGCGTAATTAATTTTCTTTTCTAAATATTTTTGATACCACTAGAGTCTACATTCTGCACACACAGTTGTAACCTGAAATTTAAAACGCCACGATTTATGAGGTCCAAGATGCGTGCCTTGTGTATCTCAGCAAAAATCCGCGATTGAACACACGTCTAAACACGAACAAAGATTCTATCATTGGCATGAGTCGTGAAAACATACGAAGATAAATATGCTTCTATTTATTTCAGTAACGCAGCTATACTATTGAATGAATGTCCAGTTGGTCAAATGGGCTGTGCAAAAAGTGGGAAATGCATAAAAGAAGATCAAATCTGTGATAGCCAAGTAGATTGCGACGGTGCAACTGACGAGACGTCTTGTTCTTGTACCGAAAGGATAATGGAAGAAAGAATATGCGATGGATATTTGGACTGCCCAAATGGCGAAGACGAAATCGGATGTTTCGGTACCACACTTCAATTAATTGGGCCCCCTTACAACTGACATTCACCTCGTGCTTCTTATTTTATAGGATGCGATCCGGACAGCTTCAGTTGTTATATCTTACCACCCGAAGATAACACGACACATTGCGTCACTAAGGAACAAAGATGCGATGGTGTAATACAATGTCGTAACGGTAAGGACGAAGAAGATTGCTCAGTTTTGTTAGAACATGGCGAAAGGCCATCGGTATACATACACCTACTTTTGGTATGAATTAAAATTTAAAAAGGTATTTTGAAGGAATTACGTGAAGTATCCAAAGCTAAAGGATTCTTGTACAGAAACCATAGAGGCACGTGGTATCCAACTTGCTCCAATCCACAGGAATGGGCTAAAGAAGTATGCAACAAGGAAACTGGCATCCACGATATGTAATTTCCTATCCAATCTGCGAAATCACCTTTATTAATCCATAAAAGTTTTAGGTCTCCATTTTTATACATGCTTCCGGTCCCATCGAACTACAGAGGTCTTTACTTGAATAATCTTCGAAATGGAAGGGTGGAAATGATAGAATCCTGTTTAGACGGCTATGCGGTATTTGGCGAATGTCATCCCCCGGATTGTGGTGTACGAAATTTCTTGAGGGAATCCTCGTCGGATGAAGAAGTTGACGAAAGCTTGGAAGACGCAATATCACGATTTAGAAGCGTTAGGGATGACAATGGAAACGACACCGTGGGATCAAGCAGGGTAGTTGGAGGCAACCCCAGTCAACCGGCGGCGTGGCCTTGGGTGGTTTCCATTTACAGGAACGGTTTCTTCCATTGCGGAGGCGTCATCATCAGTGATAGTTGGATTATCACCGCAGCACATTGCATAGATGGGTAAAAGTTTTCGATAACAATAATATCCTCCCCAACTAAGTTCTAAATTCCCGTACAACTGAAATTATTTTTACTTGTGCTATAATACTTTTACCATATTATGGAATTTCCCAAAATATATAAGGGGGAAAATTAATGTGGGTATCTATGTTCTAAACCACTGGCATTCCAACTTTTATCTTTTTATATCAGTTTGGATAACTCCATTCGCATATTTCGAGAACAACTACATCATGTACGGTAGAAATGCGCGAGAGGACAAGCTATTCTTAAGCATCTACCAGTGATTATGACAATTACGTCACTATCGAAACGTACATTCGGATTTATTCAAATTTTCGTTGAAAATTGTTGATTTTAAACCGCTTACTTTTCCTATTTTAGATATCCTAAACATTACTTCGAAATCGAAGCTGGTATTTTAAGAAGATTTTCGTATTCACCGATGCAACAAACACGTTTTGTGACATACGTCGTCGCTCACAACGCCTATAACCGAGCCAGCTTGAAAAACGATCTGGCTATGATGAAATTATCCAAACCCCTAACGTACAGTCGCTATGTGAGGCCCATATGCCTTCCTTCCAAGTTCACTGCAGGTGGAAACTATTTAGCGGAGCCCATCCCCGGTACCCTTTGCACAGCTGTCGGTTGGGGGCAACTGTAGAACATGGAAATGATCGTAAGAAACATGACGAATATGCTTTCGAGTTAATTTGGCTAAATTCTTTGTGAATCCTCGGTCAGTGCCGTGCAGTGATGTAATGCTGACTGCTGATTTGGGGTTACCTTTGCAGTACTTTAATAGCATTCTTCGTCAGGAGACTTTGGTCTGGGTCAACTTTGGTCAAAGACTAAAGATTTATTGTACATCTCAAACCAACTTACTCTATCAGCTCAAAGTCCTGAATAAAGTTTACCGCATTGGCATTGTTAATATTAAATCTAAACACTTCTGGTATCAGGAGCCCATCATCCAAACGTGTTGGTCTTGTACTGATCAATCCTCAACCCTCTTCTTCCTGACCGTGTGCCTCATAAATACGACCTGCCACTACCCCCAGTGGGGTAAAGGAAGGTTCCATTTCTATATCTTCATTATTTTCAATATTCTGTTAAGAAATCCACTACTTTACGCACTTGCTTCCTGCTCATTTCAAACAACTTCAATACTAAATCGGGGACGGCTTGAGATCCGATGAAGTACTTCTAAAGTATTCTGCAGCACTTTCTTTGCCCTTTTACTTTCCTTTATTGATTTATACATGCTTCAGTGCTAGTAAGTGCTTATATTTCGTAGTTAATTTGTTACATTGATCAACTTTGGTGCAACTTTGATGTAAAGGCATTTGCTAAGAAAATACCGGCCAAAGTGATTTGGAAGCATTTTCAATTTGTATCTACCTACAGGCCCCATGTTTCCTATCAACTTGCGTAACAAAAGCAACTTTCCAGCTGATCATCTACGAGAAGTTGAGATACCAGTTTTGCGTCATTGTAAACATAGCGAAGACGAAGATGGTCATGACATATGCGCCGGATACTTTGAAGGCGGAAGAGATGCTTGTCAAGGAGACAGCGGTGGTCCGTTCATGTGTAGAAATCCAGGATTTCCCGATCAATGGTATTTATCCGGAATCGTCTCCCATGGGGAAGGTTGCGCCAGACCGAACGAACCTGGGGTTTATACCAGAGTCAGCTTATACTTGCATTGGATATACAGAAATTTGCGTAAGTATTTTATAATATCCCATACGATTCAATTCAGTACGCCTCTAAATAGATCATCATCACACACCGACACGAAGACCACCGCTCCAAAAATGTCCCGGTCATTCTTGCGCGTCATCTAATAAATGCTTATCGAAGAAGAGACGTTGCGATGGAATCGTAGATTGTTTACTCGCCGACGACGAGGAGCATTGCAATAAAAACGCAATGGAGATCTTCACAAACACGATGAAACACATGGTTTTGGCCGGTACAAGGGGAAACGAAAGCGAAACAGAGGATACGCGACCAACCGAATTGAACGAGCTAGAAGTTACGACCGCTACCTCGACAGAAGTTAGTACATTAATAACGGGCGAAAACACCGCGGTTACAGGTACTGCTGATAACATCTTTGACGCCGCATTTAAAATGGAAAGTAGACCGATACCGAACGATTTGAATAGAAACGAATTTGGTTATGCAGTCGAGGACACTTCATTTGCAAGCCCGCCGGTGGTATCAGATGAACTCCAGTCCATAAGTTACGGCGAAACCACACAGGCTACGATAAATATATACAGTGAGACCTCAGGCACGTCTGATGATCTTTCTTATGATGAGAAGACCAAAGGCACCGATAGAATTAATGAAATAACTTCGAATCTGTTATCGACGCTGGCGATGAAGGCAAATCGAAGTGTCCCAGCTTTTATGGAAGAACATTTTATATGTAGTCAGTAAGTACATTTCAAATTTAGTACCTAGTATCATCAACGGTTATCCACTTCAATCAAAAAGTGTTTGCCATTAAGATGTGTCTCTGAGGACTAACTTTGGCAAGTTAGCAGTAATTAAGCGGCCTTTTTTCCCTAATTTTTAATAATTTTCCAATCATCCCTACGAATTCTATCCTTTAAACCAGGCATAGGCTACCTTTTTCTGTAGAGGGCCAAATAAAAAAAAGATGGGATGGACCACGAACCAAAACAAAAGCAAATATATTACTATATTTATTTAAAAAAAGGTACAGATATACAAAAGTATATATAGCATTGGTTTTACAATAAAATAATAAAAGAATGAAACTGAAATGAATGTAGTGTTACAACTCTAATTAGTGGGAAACTTGAGATTGACTTTCTGTCCAATATTCGGTGAAAGTGAAGTTGCTACGCGTAAGAAGTTTTCTAAATTATTATCGATAATCCTTCATCTGTTTTTTGATATTGTTTAATTTATTTTGGAAAAAAAGTTCCCAGTAATAAGCACTGTCAAAGTGGGAGACATTATTTTACATATAGAATTAATTAAGATTGGATATTTATCTTTGGAAATATTTCTCACATAAAAATCTTGCAGAGGTAGCTCACGAAACTAACTTTTCAGAACATCATCCGCTTGGAGGTCAATTTATTCCATTTGAAGCGACATTTCCACTTGCTCCACGTCCACGTCGAAAGGAGTCATGAATATTTGGAATAGAGGTTCACGTGAACGTAAATCCTCAAATCTGGATATAAATTCTGTATTTAATAATGAAGATACTAAGCTACGCCATTCTTATTTGAATTTTTGTGTGCAGTTAGGATTGGAAAATGATATGTATTTCTTACACGACTCTGATTTTCCTACAGCCGAAGTTTGGTTTGAAAGTATTTTAGAAGGGTGAATAGATCATACATATCAAATAGTCCTTGTTTCTGCGTGTTCGTATTTAGCTCGTTCAAATAATTGGTGCATCATCTCTCAAAGGTTGAAAAGTTCGGTTTTGCATCTCATTTCCATGAAAACGTCCAGTTCTTCTCTTAATTCATAAAATCGTCGTCGAGGTTCACGTGAACAGAAATCCTTAAATCTCGATGTAAATTCTGTATTTAATGAAGATACTAAGCTACGCCATTCTTATCTGAATTTTTGTGTGCAGTTAGGATTGGAAAATGATATGTATTTCTTACACGACTCTGATTTTCCTACAGCCGAAGTTTGGTTTGAAAGTATATTAGAAGGGTGAATAGATCATAGGCAAATAATCCTTGTTTCTGCGTATTCGAATTTAGCTCGTTCAAATAATTGGTGACATCCACCAAAAGTTCTAAATCAGATCATCATGCATCATCCTTCAAAGGTTGGAAAGTTCGGTTTTGCATCTCATTTCCATGAAAACTTCCAGTTCTTCTCTTAATTCATAAAATCGTCTCAACATTTTTCCCTTAGTAAGCTAGCGAACTTCACAATGAAAAATGATGTCTCCACATTCCGTTTCCAAGTCGTGCAGGAATTGCTGGAACTGGCGGTGATTCAAACCCCTTGATTTAATGAAATTTACATATGAAACAACTATCTCCATAGCATGCGAGAATTTTAATGATTTGCACACAATTTCTTCAAAAATGTCTCCTCTGCTTGTAATGTTTTTCCTGGGTCGAAGCTCGAGCAAATCTTCTGTTATTTTCAAGTTTTGGTCGACCGCACGAATAAATATTGCTAGTTGCGCTAAATCAATAATATCGGAGCTTTGGTCCAATGATATGAAAAATGCGACACATTGTTCCACAACTTCTTCAAGAGCGACTTTTATGTTTTTTGCCATTGCATCTATTCGTGTTGTGACTTCTGGATGAACTAACTTCTGAAAACTTTTTACTTTTTTGTGGACACAAGGTATTTGTCACTGTTATTAAGCGCTCACAAATTCGCCCTCTAGAAACGGCTTTGAATGTTCCACCACATTTTTTACTGAAAATATAAATCACCCCAACGATGTCTTCTGTTTCTTCACTGCGTTATACAAAAATTTTTTTGTTGACTGGTTCTTGTTCAACTTTTCGATTCGTATTTCTGCAAATGTTTGGTGGTATAATATCTTTTTAAATTGTGCTTCTTTAAACCCGCTACGGCCTCATTATATATCAGACAAATTGGCTTGTCCTTATAAATACCAAAAATGCATTCTTCAGTCCACTTCATCAGGTATGTACGACCTTCAGAATCAACCTATTTGTATTTCCTATTTGAGGGTCCCGACATATTTTTGGAACAGAAACGTTTCCAAACCTCCTTTCCCTGAATTTGGGTTTCCCAACCGATATTGGCGCAGGCTGGCTAATAATCTGGATTATTCTTGAATTTACTAGCGTCTTCTCATCGGTCGCTTTCACTAACATCTCTGTATCGGAAAATGAGTTACAAGCTCTCTTAGTCGAAAATAAATACCCATGCCTGCTTTAATCGTTCGTTAACACGAGATCAATTGACTCTTTGATTACCAACTTTTTAACTTTAATTGATGGCTTTGGATACTGGTTCTATACCCTCGTCGTTTTCCCGGTTTCAGTATTCCTGAAGAAGCTCGCAGCGCAGACAGCAAAACGTCGATTTCACACGGTGCAATCCCAAATAAACTTCTATCATTAAGGCATTATCTTCGTTTGCAAGTGTTTATTTGCTGTGATTCTTTGCAAGGTTTTAAGTTCAACTGTCCGTCTCTCTGCTGAAACTATAACCATCATTAGCTACGTTCCCAAAACCAAATTTTAAATGTCCTATGTCGACGACTTCGGAGAACTACATTCTTTACTGAACTGCGATATTTCATCTCATTGAAAATGTGAACGATTTACATCTATGGTATATTGGACATAAGCATATAGCAAAGAAACGCGAAATTTCAAATCGAAACTAGGATCGGACAGAATACCTCCACTTTCATCTCATTTGAGGAAACTGCTGCAATCGCACAGTTTTTTGGATATTGTCAACTTTCTATCCAGAAATTCTAGAAAAGCAGATTTCAGCGTCTTAAATTACACTGGTCTTATCTGTGCCATAGAGTTGGGCATGTCCAATTATGTATCTGTAATGGAGAAATCACAAAGTAAATGTGTGAACTTCTAAAGTTTTCCTAATATATTGGAACTATAGGTTCTTGCGTTACTCACATTAACGTATGAAATTCTCTTGGGTTCCATACAATTACGCCACATATTTTGTGTCGAAAATAATGGTGACCTATAGAAACCTACTTTCAAAGCATCGAATCATTAAATATAAAGATTTTGCATACCTGCAATAACTAACTAAATATACGATATCGTTGTGTTCAAATAATCGTCCTATGAACCAGAAGCTTCGACAGCGATTCACTCTTTATTTATTCACAATTATCTTCATTTGAGTTTGGATAATGTGGCAGGAAGAAAGCGGTTTAAAGATTATATTCTTTGTGTGATGACCATCCGGTTGTAATATAACTAATATTTAGTAAATTGCCCAAAAGTAATCTCCAAATCGGTAATATTAAACAGAAGAAAGTACATAACAGAAAACATATTTACAGCTGAACGCTTTACAAGTCGCATGGTTTCATGAAAAAAAAACTTTATGATAAGTTTGTTGTCATAATACAATTATTGTACAAGCGGTTATTCCAGTGTTAAGATATCAATAGAATGAATCAAACAAAAAGGATAATATATCGATTAAAAGCTGCTTTTAGGAGGTAGGAAAAAATATACCACAAGTTGTGGAGAAGAAAGTTTAGTTTGCGTGACCCGAATTTAAAAATTTAAGTTCTTATGTATTGTAATTTACTAGGAATAATTCAGTTTAATACTAGTCCCTCTTGGTATACTTTGCTTTAATACATTTTGGAAGAAATCGAAGATAGTTTCAGATTTACTACGTTCTTAAAGACGTGCATCTATTTTGAAGATATTTTAACAAGAAATAGTTAGTTCAAGGAATTAATCTTTCATTAAAATCGGGCCTTCAGAAATGTTTGTGCTTTCTTTGCAAAGGTACTGTGTTTTAGGTTATTCAGCGGTTTTCATTGGCTTCTTGGAACGCTTTACCCAATCCACCGAGTTTTGCAAATGACACGCTAAAATATTGTGCAGCTTAGATCATGAACCTCAATTCCTCCTCTTTTCATAAAAAAAAGTTTCCGGTTTTCTCAAAAAGATGATACTTTTTCTACCTAACTTCAAATTTGCTTCCCCTCATCCTCATTTATAATGCTTGCCTTTGTGAATAGTGCCGTTGCTCAATACATGATCGTTTGAATCTTCCCATCTCTAAGAACCTACATTAAACTCACATTGTTTCTATTTATCGAATATTTAGAATCTTGAATTGATAACAAAATTACAACTTCACGACGATTGCGAAAATCTCAACAAAACCCATCGCAACTTAGTTTTGATTAGAATGTTGCAGGTAATTCCCGCGTCTAAGAGATGCGACAAAATGGCAGATTGTGAAGACCTTACCGACGAAAAAAATTGTACTTGCGCCGATTACTTGAAACATGTCCATCCTCAAGCAATTTGCGATGGTTCAGTGGATTGCCACGATTTATCCGATGAATCTGACTGCGGTAAGAAGAAAAGTATTATTTGATGTTCTCTGACTTGGATCCAGTCGCTGTTATTTAACAACGCAGTAAAATGTTAATTATCTAGACCTTCTATATCCAGATTTATCCATTATCCGGGTGCGATTTTAAGCCCTTTTTTCAGAATTAACGCAGTAAACCGTCATTTGCGATATTTACGTAAGCATTTCTAAACAATTTTTTACTATGTAGGTAGACACTCCCATTAACGTAACAAACTAGTAAACCATATTTTCACACATTTTTAATTATTTTATATAATTGGGTACCGTAATCTACCGATAAAAAATTTAATTCGAATATCCGGATATCCCGGATTTCTTATCCATTAATTCGGATAACCGACATTTTACTGTGCCATAAGAAGTTGCTAATAAATAACGGGTATATACGAGGTACGGCAAATAAATAACCAGACTTTTTTGTTTCTGCTTGAGATGGTAACACTGATGCGTTCTCAACTGTTTTACTACATTCAGTAGACCTTACACAGCGTGTGGTGCAAATTTCCAACCAATTGCCTTTAGAGTTTCCAATATATTCACTTTGGAGGTTGTGGTATAGAATACTCACGGTCAAAGAAATGGGTAAATGAAAAAAGCAACGAGGCAACTTCAAATTTCTCGTGAAGTTAAGCGAAAAAGCAGTCGAAATTGTAAGCCGTCTACGGTGAAGAACGTTTATCAGAGGTAAGCGTTTATGAATATGTGAACCATTTCAAAACTGGCCAACAATTTATTGATGTCGATATCATAGAAAGCGCATCAATAAGAACACATTCAAACCGCAACCTGTAGTGCGTGAACAGCAATCGTCGGTTACCGTTTCACATGTTACCAACCGAACTCGGCATTAATAAAGAAACAATTCGAATCTCGATTTAGGGATAAGAAAACTGAGGGCGAAATTTGTTGCCAAAGTGCTCACTGACGACCAAACATCATCACCGTTGGTGATATGCGAAGAAATACTGAACCACATTGAAACTGGGGGTGGTTGTGACTGCAAGTGAATCGTGGATCTTCAAGTACGATTCTGAGACCGAAAGACAGAGCAGTCAGCGGGTGGTGGAAGGAAAACCACGACCAACGAAGGCCAGGAAAGTTCAAAATCAAACCCATGCTTATCGTTTTCTTCGATATTCGAGGTGTGATTTATCGGAAAGTTGACCCCGCATTCTTACGGAATTGGTTTAGAAGGGATGGTTCTTACATCACGATAACGCGCCGTTGCATTCAGCATTAATTATTCGAGAATTTTTTCCTGCGAAAAACTTTACTACGCTCCTCCACCCTCATAATTATTCCTATTCCCGATAATATAAAGCTAGGTCAAAAGCATCTGTGGCGAAGGAGTAAGATCCAAGCGATCGTAACGCGTGTCATTAACGACATAACTTCAGAAGAGTACCAAGGGTGGTTTTTGAGTTGGGAACGTCGTTGGAAACGCTATATTGAGTTGGGATAGACCTATTGTGAAGCCTTATAATCTTCATTTCATTATACTGCTTCATATACATAGGTTTGTGAATAAAAAAAAGTCTCGTTATTTGATTGCCGCATCTCATATTTGCATTTTATATTTACTTTTGCTATTCATTTCGTTCAAGCGAAAATTTAGAAAACAAAAGGTGTGAAGTAAGTGTGGAATAACTCTAGTTATTACTAATCAAATTTACACGGAACTAATGTGGCTCTCATAAACCGTTTCCGGTTATCGGAGTGTAGAATAGATTTATTAAATATAAATAAGATAGAAATTAGTAAAAACACGTGTACGAAGATCGGTCAAACGTTTGGCTGAATAACTATTAAAGACAAAACAAAAAGCGCAGAAACAGATCTATCATTTCCCGTGTAAGACCCATTCGAATCGGACGCATCGTTCATCCAGATCTCTTCAAAGTAAAGAAGCAAAAGGGAAACTAATTGCGTACGAGACATTTTCAATTTTCCCAAAACATTCGATTTACAATCATTACCTGCATCTTCTTTTCTCCCTTCATTTTATCTTTCGCCAGCTTAAATCTGTTAGGTCCCAAGAAGGTTAGGTACAGAGCAACAGAATACTTTTTCTTTGTGGTTGGCACGAATTTAGATTAAATTAATTAAAAAATTAATTAACTCATTTATTGCCGTGTGCATGAAATACAGGTTTCAATGTTTATACTACCAGCTGAATCTCAGTGTGCGGTATTCAGACCAGCTAAATTCAAAAGAAGTTTATATTATTGACTCTCACCACGAATGTCTACGAATATAAAATCCATAATTTTCCTTAATTTTTAGGAATACAATGTAGCGAAAACGAATACCATTGCAGCCAAAGTCACTCGTGCGTACCTCTAAGCAAACAATGCAACAAAGTTGCTGATTGCCCTCGGCATGAAGACGAAAGCGATTGCTGTAAGTTCCTCTCCACAATCCGCCATAATACCCAATAAACGTCTTTTCGTTCCAGACGCTCTCACCGACGGTTCCACAATTCTAATGGATACTACCCGACGTCCTACTTTAAACACCATGGGTGTGATGACCGTTTATATCGAAAATTCCTGGTGGCCGATGTGTGGAGATGACTGGAAACACCTTGAGGACGATGATGCTTCGACCATGTGTTTCAATTTGGGTTTCCCCGACTACGAGCGATATTCTCAAGTCAAACTCAAGAATCGATCATTAACAATCGAAATTGAAGGGCAAACCAATTGGAATGATAATCGAAACGATGACGGGGCTATGAGATGTAACGCTTTATATATTGAATGCTCAAATACCAGCTCGGAAAAATGGTATGGTGTACGTACAAATATCGCACCTTGGGAAGCGGCCATTTTCATAGATGGATTGTACAAATGTACCGGCACTTTAGTAAATATGAATTGGATTCTAACAAGTTCCAATTGTTTCCGGGGCGTTATCCAGTAAGTTCTCGAACAGTAGAAATGTTAACAAGGTGTCACGTCTGTCTTTAAGATTGGACAGCCATTACGTGACCGTGTTATTGGGCATCGGTGGCGGATATTTGGACACTGTCGGACCGCACGAACAAATTAGATTAGTTGCTGAGTCGATACCAGTTCTCTACTCTGACGTGTACCTCTTGAGACTCGAAAAGGAGGTTGCTTATACGAGATATGTTAGATCCCTTGACTTTACACAGCGGTAAGTTCCGATACCTTTACGTCACCTTGGGGCATTAGGAACAACTAAAGGTATTATTTTAGTAACGAATTGCATCGCTCTGATGAGGAATGTTATGCCGTCGGAAAGAATAAACACAATAAACTCGTATCAGTTGAATTAAAAACGATTGGGAAATGTTCGTCGGGCTCGAGATGCTTTAAGCGAAGTCAGATTAATGATCAGAAATGTCACGTAAGAATTGAAGCGTGGCCCAAAAAACATAGATGCATTTTGTGTTGATGTTTTGCAACTTTCAGGAGATGGAAAAACCATGGAGCGGCACCATAATTTGCGATACAGGCAATGAATTTTATCCAGCAGCCGTGTACTTCGAAGAGGATGGACCTTGCGGATTTCGACGCAAATCTACGTTCACCACGTTATCGCTTTTCGTAAAAAGCATCTTTCAGATATTCGGTAAGTGTTCTGAAATGATCAAAATTATACGCACACACAATTCATTCTGGAGAAAAATATGTGTACCAAAGGGAAGGAGGTCACGTCTTATGAATAGCCAACTACAGTCGCGAACTAGTTTCTTCCTACTTAGGACTCATCAACACGGTATGATTGTTTGCTCTTGAAAGCAACCGTTATACCAACTTTTTAAAGCTTCTGAACACCTGAAAATTCGGGCATCTAAGATTTCGATGTTTTAGGTACAAAATGAGCAAAATATAGGCTCGTAACTAGAATATCTACGGCATTCCATACGGAAACAGATGAATAACACTTGCTACAATTGTAGTAAACTGCTCTATGTAAGGAGCGAAACCTTAGTTTGCTACAAAAATGGAATTTTTTACTCTTCCTAGCTTGAAAATTGCATTTTTAGTCAAATTAACTACAATGTGCATACACTTATTGAATGTATATTGAACTGTGTAACATATGTACATCCATATATTTTCCTTAAGATGTTGGCCAAGTTATCAACGAAACAACCTACGCCATAAGAAATTTACTTCTATTTTACGTTCATGTTGTCTTAAATAAAAGCTTTCCTTTGTTTCGTTTCCATATCAGAAACCAAACTGGCCAGCGCTTTTAGCACTCACGCCGAAGAATGCAAAGGATTCAGATGTGAGCTCGGTCAGTGCATAGAATCGCGAAGAATTTGTAATGGAATTCCGGATTGCCGTGGCGGCGAAGATGAAGACAAGACGATGTGCGACAACCGACGATTACGCTGCCTTCTCTCAAACGATTGCGGTAAGTAAACCGTCTCTTACGGTATACGGCGACCTCTGCTAACCAGCAGGGAAACCGCTTAACCGGATGAAACAGAATTCTTCAGGAGAAAGTGGAGCTCTGAAAGTTTTTGGTGTAATGGAAATAAAGAATTCTCTAATGCAACTGGAATGAATCTTTAAGTGGATATGAAGGATTCTGCAGTTCAAATAAAGAATTCTTTAAGAAGGTAAAGAATTCTTCAATTACAATAAAGAAAACTCTAGTCAGAACAAAAGGATAAAGAATTCTTTAATGATCAGGAAGTTCCTGATGAAAACGTAGTATTCTTCAAAGAGAGAAAGAATTTCTTTCGCAATTATATTCATTTACTTCCTTTTATAGATTGCGCTATGGACCAGTTGACCTGTAATAATGGAAAATGCGTTGCCAAATCAGCATTTTGCAACAAAATCGATGACTGTGGCGATGGATCCGATGAACCTGATAAATGCAATTGTTTCGCGTACTTAAATATGACGAATCCGCAGAAAATTTGCGACGGGATACGAAATTGCTACGATAGGAGTGACGAAGATCCAGAAATTTGTGAATGCAATATCGGCAAATTTATGTGCGCTCAGTAAGTATTGAACGATTCATGACAATTATACAAAAATACTAAATTTCAAAGTTAACTTTTGAGAATTAAGGCTGACAAAAACAGACAGTAAACTATAGCAAGAAAGTTGTCTTATAATTAGTTAACTTTGTCCAGATTTACCCTCATAGCACGTAATCAGGCCTATTTTCAGTTGTAGAAGTTTCTATCGGATTATGCTTTCTGCGATGTTTCGCCCATACTTGTAACTTCTTCAGGAAAACTAAAGATAATTGTTTACAGCCAAATCTTTTCTGTACATATGTAAACGAGCAATTGGATCGTGAAATTTTCCTCTTCATTGCATAGGATCGATTACTGCAAATGCCCATTCCAGATTTTAGGCGTCTTGACAGTTGCATTTCTTGAGTCTTTCAATTGCTACAATCCTTCCAAATAATGTCGAATAGTCATAGATCCTAACCCTTACCTCTTTCTCCCAGTTTCTAATGCCCATTTTTCATTTCAAGACCCTCTTGTATCGCATCCGGTCATCTTGACCTTGGTCGCCCTCTTCTATCCTTTCCACTTACCACTCTCCGCAGCACTTCTTCGTCTTCGGTGTTCTTCCTTCAATCGTATTATCAACGAGAATTGACTGCCAGCGGAGAAGAATTAGAAAACCGCAAGAATTGCAATTGTAAGGCGGCTGCTTTCCCAGATAAATCTGGAATGGGTTAATACAGCAGTTTGTCATGAAGAAAATAAACGGAAAGAAAGCAGATGTAAGGCAAAATATCAACAATTACTGAATACACGACTTATAAAGCAACGAGAACAAAAGGGCATAAAGGATGGACGGAGAGTCCTAAAGGAGTCTATATTATCGACGGCAGAAGTGAAGGTGCCCAGATAGCGAATATAAATATAAAAAAGGAAACGGAATGGTGGTTGGTTGAGTTTCAAGAAATAATTAGGGAAAATAAAGACAAATGGAAGATACTTAAGCTCAAAGAAACAACAAGAAAATAATAATAACTAGGAAATGGAGGAAAGGTCAGAGATGAAGAGGGTGGTAAAATTAGCAAAGAAAGAATTCCGAGAAAGATTTGTACACAATATGAACATCAAAAATATAGATATTATGTTATTACTAGAGTCATAGCTTCCTACAATTCTTCGTCCTATATTTACATGGTTGTCGCGTTCACGTTCATCACTTACTTCTTCCCTTTCGTCTACGTACCACATTTTTCTCTCCAAGTGTTCTCTCCATTATTTCATCATTATCAGTAATACCAGGGTATGTTAAAAAGGTGGTACTGGTCAACGACGTATGTCGGTGAACGCAGCGACCAACGGTAATTTGTGAACCGACCTAGCCACCCTCCTACCTGCTCTCCAATCAACTTACTTCACGTACTCAACGTAGCATTCACCGACATGCGCCCTTGCCTGGTACCACCTTTTTAATAAACTTTAGTTATTACTGATAAAGATGAAATAATGGAGAGAACACTTGAAGAGAATAATGTGGTAGACGTAGACGAAAGGGAAGAAGTAAGTGATGAAAATAAATGCAACAACCATGTAAATATGGGACGAAGAATCGCAGGAAGCTGCGTCTAAAATAAAACTAGGGAAAGCATTAGAGATGGATGATGTGACACCAGAAATGATCAAATACATGGGAGAGGAGACGGAGAACGCACTAAGGGAGTTACTGATTGATCTGAAGAGAAAATCAAGAAAGAAAGAGGAGATAAGAGAGGATGTGCAAACTACCGGTGCATCACTCTAACCAGCATACTAGCAGAGCTACTTGCCGGCATAATGGAAACAGAAAGAAGAGATAAACAGGACAAAAAGCTAGTGTGCATTTCCCAAAACCAGAAAACATGTCCAATCTTTATAATACAACAGGCAATGGAGAAAAGTTTACAGTAAAACGCAATTGCAGATACCATTTGGGTTAATGTTAGATGAAACCTGTAACTTTTGTCGGACAACGTCGTAAAAGCAGCAGGTACTAAGACAAACTACAACATACCTTGAACATAATAAATGATGAAATGAAGAAAATAAATATGAAAGTAAACGTTCAAAATGCAAAGATAATGATGATGACATCAAACAATAGAAGAACAAACAGTTGGGTGCGAGTTTCAAATATTTGAAATGGAAGAAGTATAAGAAGAAAATGGAAAGTAGAAGGGAAATAGGGAAAGTCGCCGCAATTATCAGCCACATAAAAGGGTTTCTTAAGAGAAAGAGGTCATAAAAGAAATTAAAAAAGAAGTGGTAAAAGAGAGAGATAACCTCATCACCAATACGTAGCCGCAAATACTGGATACAATCGGAGTAAAGCAAATAATAATCAGCACAGCAGAGATGCGATTTCTGAGAAAAATACAAGACAACACGAGAAGAGACGAAATTAGGAATGAAGTATTTTGGGAATATCTACAGACCAGTAAT
This sequence comes from Chrysina gloriosa, assembly GCA_038088585.1. Classification (NCBI taxonomy): domain Eukaryota; kingdom Metazoa; phylum Arthropoda; class Insecta; order Coleoptera; family Scarabaeidae; genus Chrysina; species Chrysina gloriosa. Next base: position 16,810,674 of record CM076093.1, on the reverse strand, counting down.
GGGAAATATAGAGGAGGGGTAGTTGTACTAATTCGGACAGGTTCATAGAATGCCCGGATATAGACTGACTAAACAAATGTACAGCGTAAAACGCGTACGTACGCGAGTACGAAAAGGAAAGGAAGAGCTAGAAAAACAAGGCAGGAGAAAGTAAGAGGGGAGAAGGAAGAAGAAACATAAAATAGAAGAAATTGGAACAGCTATAGAAGTGTATCAAGACAGCGAATCTCAGCTCCAGAGGAAGAAGAAGAGAAGGAATGAAGAGAACAACAATACATTTGAGTGACTTCGTTGCAAATAATCAGTTTTCTTGAAGAAGTAAAAAATATTTAATATCAAATAGTCACACAACAAAAGACGAAAGAAGTCTACCACTGTCTTTATTCAGAAGATTTCGTTAAATCTGCTGACTAGTGTTAGTAGTAGGAGCTTCTATCTTGTACAGCAGATTGATCTTTTGCAATTTCCAAAAATATGTATATCCTGATTTTGATAGGAAGATTGTGACTAAGAAACAAAATCAAATTAGATCTAATTTTCACCACCATCCAGTACCAAAATTGTAGACGCCGATCTAAAATTCAACACTTATCTGATATATATATATAAGATTCTCACTTTTACAGCACTAAATTTTGCATTCCAATGGAGATGATATGTGACGGATATTCGGACTGTCCCAATAACGAAGACGAACAGGATTGTGTCCAATTAAGACTCACAGACAGCAAGTATTACAGAATCCCCTGACAATATCTTTTGTAACTTCAACTTCTAACCCCTTATTTTTCAGCACTGCCGTAGGCAGAAGTGATGACGCGTACAGCTGGAGTTTGGCACCAAGGATGTTTTGATTCGAATATAACTGAAGGAGAGATACAAAATATTTGCCAGCATTTGAATTTCAAGTACGAAAATGCGACTCGCTTGGAAGTTCCGTCCGAAGCAAATCAATTTACTGTAAAACCCACACTGGACCCGTTTAACATCGTGTGGGTGAACATAAGTCCGAACGTCGAGTTTAAATTGGAGATTCGAAATGGAGATATGCCGTTTGTCAGTTTTGTAAATTCAACGGATTGCTATCGGTTATTTATAGAATGTGTTTAAGTTATTGGCGTAATAAATTTTTGGTTGGTAATATTTATCTTTTGCATCCTTCACCCAATCCCTGCAAAAAAGTGAGACATGGGAACGAAAGATATTAAGGAAAATATATGGGACCATTAAAGAAAATGATAAATGAAAGAGAAGAACTAATCAGGAAGTAATGAAATTGTAGGGAAACCGAAAATCACTACAAAGGTTAAAGCTCAGAGATCGAGATAGTTGGGTCATTTACAGAGCATGCATGATGGACAAGTAGCAAAACAGACGGTGGAGGGAGAGACAGGAGTGAGAAGAAGAAGAGGGCGTCCGTGGAAAATATGGTTGTATGTAGTGGAAGACCCTACAAACTATGGGAGTAAGACGATGGAAAACAACAGCAACCAATGAAAAAGAGTGCAAGAAGATTACCCAAGTCATGGCCCGACAGAGCCTGCAGAGCTAATTTATTGTTATTATTATTATTATCTTTCTAAGTTTCTACTATTGATGTCAATAGTGGAAACTGCTTTGGACTACTAGTCCATACCTCTTCAGGACATCATTCCCGTTTTCTAATTCCTGGAGAGCCAAGCGGCGTTTGAAAGTTTGATTACGTGAGCTTGATAGCGAGTATTGAAAATGTTCTTTGACGAATAATCAAACACGAAAATGTAGAAAACAATAAAATTTTCAAAAGCTCTGTAAAGACCACTCGGTGATCGCATCGTTCTTTTTCTTCGCCTTCTTACTCAGGATCCTATTCCTTAATGCTAAATAATTCAATGATACTACAAGAAGCTGGATTGCAAATAAAGAAAATATTTATCATCGCTTTCCTTGCCAAAAAGTTAGTAAAAGCGAGGTTGTCTCTTCAGAATCGTCCAACAGGTTATTAGCTATGAATACTGAAGCACTTGAAGACTAACGGTTAAACACCATAGTGTCTCAACAATGTAGTTGGCGGAGGCATAGATATAAATGGAACTGTAGTGGACGAGCCGTTATTACAGATGCCTGCGGACAGTACAATGCTAGAAACTATTAGCACAAATATACTGAATATTTTAATACCGATCAAGGCTGGATAATGGATCACTGGAGAAATTCGAGTATAATCGTCTGGTTTACGGACGAATAGCAATCCGGCCAAGAGACCGGAGCTTGTATTTGTAAACTGTGCCATAAAAAGAGGATATTACTGAGCCTGAGAAGGTGTGCTGCGGTTTCCCGGCTGAGTTCTTTGCAGGAGCAGCCTGTGCCAAAGAAATATGATAATCGGGTCACCATTGACGCCGCTGTGAAATCTGTTAGCAGGTCGAAACTGGTAGAACAAGATAAAGAAGCCGCAATGAACTGAAACGGGGCGAAATGGTGTCTTCCATCCATTGAACCATAACAAATTGCTTGAGGATGGACATGTTCAAGTACATATTTCTTCATCGGTAAGGTCTTCACAGCCTTTCATTTTGTTGCATCTCTTAGACGTATTCAATTCAAGACAATTCAAGATTCGAAATATCCAGCAGAGAAATAGAAAGAAAACCATTGAATAAGTGTATTACCAAGGACAGGACATTCATAAAAGAACCCCAACAAATTATTGAACGCATGAATTTAACGAATTTTAATCATCTTCTTGAAGCTGACATGTCGAAATTAAAATGGGAATTTTCTAACGTGTTTTCTGTATCACGTTACTTTCTCTAACAAGTTATCGTTTGATTTTCATTAATTTTTTTATTAAAAAAGACAAAGTACACAATTGATTCAAAACAGATTGTTTCTTATTAAAAAATCTCCAAAATAGATTCACATCTTCAGAACGATAAAGGTATTTCGAAAACGTTTATGAACGTTCTGTAAAGATAACTATTCATTCATTTATTGTCGTTTAATTGGCCTAGTAGTGGTAGAAAAACTACCTATAAGATTTATTTTGAATTGAAGTTCTCAGTTATCCAAACTGAAAATTGTTGAAGAACTTACACTAGATGATCAGTCTTGGTTTTGCGGGTTTTCGAAAAAAAAATTCGAAGATCGATTAGAATGCTAATCGATGATGATTTTGTGAAAAATACTGTTTCAGCTCAATGATAACAATCTGGCCTCAGATTTAATGTGAAAGACCTGTTAACCGGACAGCATTAATTTTTTGTTTTCATTTGAAGAAAACTGCTGCAGAATCATACCGATTACTTGGAGAAGCTTATGGTAAACATGCTCCATGGCAAGATACGTGTGAACGATGGTTTCGGCGTTTCAAAAGTGATGTTCGATGTTGCAGACAAGGAACGTGGAAAACCGCCAAAAATACGAAGATGTGGAATTGCAAGCATTTTTGGACGAAGGTGTCAAGGTGTTAGTCAACAAGCCGTTTCCAATCGGCTACGGGAGAGGAGAAAGGTTCAGAAGACCATTACATGGGTACCACACAAGTTGATCCACAAGCAAATGAAGAAGCGCAAAAGCACGTGCGGTATTTTGCAAAAAATAATCATGGGTAGACCCAGACGCACCATCCACATCGATCGCAAGACCGAATCGCTTTGACAGAAAGACGAGGCTATGTGTTCGGTGGGACCAGAGAGGCGTGGTCTATTATGAGCTGTTAAATCCCGGGGAAACTTTTAACACTAAACGTTACCAACAACAATTGATTGATTTGAACCATTCGCTGCTCGGATAAAGGCCAAGATACCGAAGGGCGCAACACGAAGGCATTTTTCTTCATAACGATGCTAGGTCACATACGGCAAAACCGGTTCGCGACACGTTGGAAGCACTCAGCTGGGAAGTTCTAACCTATGCGACTTACTCACCAAACATGGCTCTTTCCGATTACTACTTGTTTGCATCGATGGGCAATGCACTTGGTGAGTAGCGCTCTGGTTCGGACGAAAATGTGAAAAGATGGTTCGTTGAATAGTTCGCATCAAAAGGGGAAAATTTTTATTGGTGTGGTATTCACAAATTGCTCGAAAGATGGGAAAAAGATGTATAACAAGCGATGGAGCATAAATTGAAGGAAGCACTTTTTACAATTCTTCCGAATTTAACGTGTTCTTTTAGAAAAAACGCATTTCATACTTGTACACCTGGTATTGGTATGTGCAATTTGCTTAGCAAGGCATTGCACGACTACTTTTAGAACTGCTCAAGGACGCACGTAATAAATTAGATAGTTTTTAAAAAATCATTATGATAACACTGTTCGTTCAAAACACATTTGAACACAATATTCCTTCTAAAGAATTTACATTAACGTATCGCAAACATGCCGCTGAAATTCTTGATAAATCTTGAGGTAGGTATCGGAATTTTATTTTTAGATCCGACAATCCTCGACGTCCCAAAAGCGTGAGCACAACCGCAATAACAAGCACTTTTACCAGCTTTAGCACTTACGCAACTCCTCCTCCGTCGTGTTTCGTTTCTGACACAATTAAATTTTCGTTTTCTGGAGCAAGAATTTCCACGAAGACAGCTCGGTATTTTACAGTTAATCAGCCAGCAAAAGCTGCACCGTTAATGCATTACAGAAATTTGAGCATTCCCTACGTATGTTCGACGAATGTGGTATCGGTGTTCGCTCGTTCGTTCGTTCTTGAACGAAAAGAAAGAGGAGAACACGCGGCGTAACATTCCAGGTCCCCTGGTCGTGAAACGGTTTCTAGGGTCGTTGGCCGCCCAATATAAAACATCCCATAATATGTATATACATACACACATACACACACTACTTCTACAAACTGCGCTGTATACTAACTAATGCCGTATGCATCGGCGCCGCGTTATTTTGAAACGTACAGAAAACGAAGTAGCGCTAATAAAATTCTTGGTCGAGATTAGTCGGTACGGCTAACATTTGTGCGGCCCATAAATGTAGGTAAACGTGATCTATGCCATAGCTGGTTGCCGGTAAAGCAGCATACCTGGCATGGTACGTACGATATGGATGCGTCCTTTTACGAACTTTTTGTATTGTTTGGCATTTTACCTGCGACAGGATACCAAGGACGTGACTTTTTCGTATTCGCGTGAGCACTTTTCTAATTGGTAGAGCCGATTATGAACCAATAAAACTGTTACCTAACAGTAAATTTGACAAAATTGGATAAACACTTATCAATTCAGGATATTTATCCGTACAAATGATTCCGGAAATGATTAACTTCGGCATTGTCTTGCAAGGTATCGCTCATTGAAACCGTATTCCGAATATCGTTTGAAGTGGAGAATTCTGTGCTTGAAACTTCCTTCCTAGGGCCGAGACCAGGATGGATTGTTGCCCTTTTGTTCTCTTCTATTTATGGCATAGAATGATCATGTTGTTAGTTTGATGTGGAGAGATAATCGATTTCGCAATGAGACCCTGAACCAGTAAAGGAGAATCTTGAGGGAGAATTCCATTCAGCGGAGCATTCCATTTAGAAATACTGTTAAGAAAAGAAGAGAATTTTTTGTTTTCTAACGACACACCTTACGACAAAGATGATACACGACGAATATTAAAATTAATCCTAATTGGGATGCGTGTGGCTGATAGTGAATTGTATCGGTAACTCCGTACGACACAAATATTCGAGGCATAGGTATAGTAGGTTAAAAAATGACTGAGATGAAAGAATAGGCAACCAAACGTACACTGTTGGTATCTATTCAACACAAAGTCCCTAGATTCTTTACTACTAGAGACCGGATTATATGTTCGAGATTTAACTAAAATTTGTGCATATGTAAATATGTAATTTGAATTAAATAAATAAAATAAAATTGTTTCGTAAAATTATCAACTTAGTATTTTACCCCACGCTTGACGGAATACTTTTTCTTCGTTCAAAAATAATTCTGGAACGGTCTTGGTCCAGGAGGCTACTAAATCGCTTTTCACTTTTGGCAATTTTGGATAACACTCGGTAACACTTTACTTTATTCGGTGTTTGTAAATGATGAGAATTTTTAAATGACAAATGCTGAAACGTATACACCCCCTACCTAATTATCTTTGACCAATCAGAACTCACCTTTATTCGTTTAATTTCCGATTTTTATTCGCCGATTATGATTATTCTTAGAAACTGTGAGAAAATAATCTTTGCTCTTCAGTATTGAACATGATATTTCGTTTGGAATTAACAATTGCTTAGAAAGATATAGAAACATAAATCTCTTGAAAGAAGCATTAATCCCTGATTAAGCAATATTTATTTCGTTATATTTAACGAAACATCTCTAAACGTACAATTTGAATTTCCCACAAATTCGTCTACTATATTTTTTATAATAATAACGCAGTTATTAAACGGGAAAATATGTCGAGTAATTTCAAATATGTTAAAATATTCGAAATATGTGGAAAAAAGCCAAAATAGTCTAAGTATGTAAAATCAAATTAGTGGTAAACGCTTTTATTTACCCTAATTCGTGTGGATCTTAAAGGGTTCAATTGTACCGTTAATAGTTATCGATATGCGAAAAACATATAATCCGGTCTCTGTTTAGTACACCTCCGTCTTATTACTTATTAAAAATGCAACGATCAACATCAAATTCCAAATTTATTTTACATAAAATTGTTACTTAATAGATTTACAATACATATGTGCCGAAACTATTACCCCTCGTTATATAAGCATGCATTCACCCTTCGTTTCATATTTTCAAAAACTTCTTGAAGTTCCTCCACCGTTATTTGCTGAATTTCATTTGTTATAGCTAGTTAAGTTCTTGTAGAGTCTGAGGCCTGTTCCCGAATATATTACTCTTAAGTCTGCGAAACAAATAAAAGTCTCCGGAGCTGTTAAATAAGGCGACCTCGGTGGCCAAATACATTAACTTAATAATTCTGTTCCCATAAAATTCCTCAAGATACGTTATCGCTTGTCTTGCTATATGTGCTGGAGCATTATATTTTTGAAAGAAACAATTTTGTAATTCATTGCCATGAACTTGTGCAAAAAATTCTTGCAAAATATTGGTTGGATATCTCTCGGGTGTTATAGTTTCTTGAAAGAAAATGGTCCCTATTATACGTCTTCATGATATTGCAGTCCACACTCCAATTTTCTGAGGATGTAGAGAAGTTCCAACAAATTCGTGGGGATTTTCAGCTGCCCATGAATGAAATAAAACCATGCTTCATCCGAAGAACACGTTAAATCCAGAAGATTATTATCGTGTGTCTGATTTTCAATTAAACCATTCACAGTATCTCATTTGGTTTACAAAATCAGGTGGTAATAATTGCCGGACAGCACTAACTGTATACGGATGCAAATTAATTGTAGGTTTTGTTTTCACAGCTGTAGGAACAGTGCCAAGTGGCAGTCCTAAAATTATTTATGGTAACAACAGGTTTTTATAAATGTTTCAACTGATAATTTTCTTAAAAATTTTTTCGGTGTAGTACGATATTGAACATCATCCAGTGTTTCGGCTATTAATTTCGTTGGTCTCCCAAAAGACTTTTCCTTACAAGTTCATTTATTTTCTTTAAATTTTGTAACAGTATTAGGTTTGTGATTAACAAAATTGTGACGATTCAACTCTACATCAGGAAACTGCTGTATAAATTACTGATTGCAACACTCCCCGTCATATGTCCAAGATCCATCTGCTTTTAAATTTACACTACGATAATGGGCTATTAAAATATCTATTAGGCTCAAACAAGGCAACAAGACGCAATCCAAAGCAAAAAGTAAAGATACAAAGAAACGTATGACGTTTGTGGACTGCAGATTATTGGAATGTTTTCTTTTCTACCAACTTAAATTTTGAATTTTCCGCCGTTAGGTTAACCTGACATAGGATATATTTTGCTTATAGATTGATATTTATTGGATTAATATTTTCAACCACAGCTTCCTGAAACGAAACGGTCTTTAATTTAAAGAATCCAACAGCTACAATGAATAGCAATGAAAAATCGATTGTTTACAATAATATTAATCAAGACAAGAGTGTGCAGTAAACAAGATGAATGAGCTCAAAAAATTTGGTGGGATAAAAGAAAGGAATCGTTTACTTTGAACATTTATGATGTAACGAAACGATGAGAACTGATATGTACATTTCACAATTAGACAAAATACAAAATATAATGGTAAATCGTTGTAGAGATATTGTGTTCCATCACGACAATGCAAGACCACACACATCCTTGGTCACTTGGAAAAAATTATTGGAATTTGGTTGAGAAGTCTTATCACAGCCACCGTATAATCTTAAGTTTACATCTGCAAATTGTCACTCACTGTGTTCTTTAACACGTTGAACGCCGTATGCATACTTCTTATGCACAGCGCTTGGGTCTGCGGCGCCGTGTGCATATATTTTATGCATTTCTCGCTCGGACTTCTGCGCCTTCTGTATACGAACTATGCACAGTTACTGTAGATTTCTTATGCTGTAAAATTAATATCGGTGCAGGATTAGATCATACCGAAATGGTTCCAAGAAAAGTTTTGTTTTGAACTTTTTATGCTAATTTTTCTGAATTTTAAGTCTGATGTGTGAAATAACAAAGTTTCGTAGATTCAAGTGCTTTATTGTTTTATGTTTTATGTGTTTGCATAAAAAAATAAATACATTAATTCAATGTCGACATAACCATAACAGTATACTGAAAAACTAAGATTACAGATAACTAACAAAACTAGGAATTTTCAACAGAAAAGGGCTTCTTTCATGTTCATAACGAAATCGTAACACTTTAATGTTTATTTCCTAACTGATTTGTGATTTAAAAAAACACTCAATACAGGTTGGCTGCTTATCTGGACATCCTGAACAAACATACAGGACTTGTTTGCTGTGCTTCATAGCGTATTTTCTATCGTGCTCTTTAGACAGGTTGTTGTAGCAGAACTTACAACATCGTCTTTTATCTGTTGCTTCTAGTTCGTGAACAGGATTGATTGATCTCTCGTTCGCATTTTCGCCGTCATTTTTATCTTCAGCTCCTATTAGTTGCAGGCACAGATTCTCTCTGAATGAAGTTATGTCTGTTTTTTGGTTTGGTATTTACGATGGCTGTTCCTGTTAATGCTTCGACTGCAATCTTGCGAAACCATTTCACTGATCTTCGTAAAGATGTAGAATATGACGACATTTGGTCAGATACGTCGATGAATGATCTTGCGGAATTGTAGTCACATATTGCTGTAGGTTTATTTCTAGAACCTCCTTGCCTGGAACTTACTTCTGTCATTTCATCTCCATGTTTAGTACTTAGGAATAAAACATCTCTCTTATCCTTCCACTTAGCCACCATAATTCCTTCTTTTTCCTGTCCATAAATTTCATCTCGTTTTAGTTTTTTTAATATAACACCTTTTGGATTCTCCTTTCTGTTAGCTCTTAGTGTACCGACTAAATGCGTATCTTTCTGCAACAAATCCTTTGCCAATCGAACACTGGTGTACCAATTATCGGTATATAGCGTTCGTCCTTCAGCTAAAAGTCCATCCATAAGCTGAAATACAACCTTATTAGCTACTGGAGTTCGGGAATCTTTTTCCATTCCACAGTAAATTTTCATATGATAAGTGTAACCTCCCGCTAGACACAATTTGAAAACTTTAAATCAAAGTTTGTGCTTTTTGCCCTTTATGTACTGGCGAAAAGCGATTCTCCCTCGAAATGGAATCATACTTTCGTCAATACCATGATGTACCGATGGTACCATGCAGTTTTTGAAGGAATTATTTAGGAGGTCGATTAGTTTCTGAATTTTATAAAGTCGGCCTCCAGGAGGACATTCGTTATTATTGGAAAAATGCCACACCGATTTCAAACCAATTTCTGGGCATAAATTTTGATACAGGGCTATTGTATAATACTGAACGGCTCCAGTAGTTCTTTAGCCTTGGTTTCCAATCCAGTCCCATCCAAATTATAAGCCCTATAAATTGTTTCATTTCTGTTGGGTTAGTGGGGACCCAAAAATTAAGCCGAGATTTTGGTCCCACAGTTTCCTCAACAATTTTCTCCACAATTTTTTGTTCCGCGTATATATTGGTTTGGTCGACCATAGGATTTATTATGTCGTCACGAACTAGCACTTGAAATGCTTTCAATTCGCTACAGCCTTGAAGATCGGTGAGCACTTGTGGTACAACTCCACACGAGACGTTAAAGTTATTTTTTTAGATTTTTGATAATGTTGCACCGGCCATCACTAAAATCATCATCAGACTTTGCTTCCGTTGAGTATTCGTCACTCGCACTCACACAAACCGAAGAACTTACATCGTTGACTGATGCTTTTTGTTTCTTCGCCGGAGGTGGTTCTTGCTGCGCCACGTCTGAATCGTCACTTTCCTCTGCATCATCTTCATAATCCGGATCATCCTCTAACTCATTTACAAAGGGCTCCTCGTTGCTTATGTCAAAGTTGGACAGACACTCCTCCATTAATGCTTCCAGTCTCTGCCTTTCCTTCTACTCTGCTCTCCAAGACATTTTGAACGATTTCTAAGGAAACACTTTGCCTTACGCGCCGGATTATGACAATAACTCACTGATAATGAAGGCGGCGTGCGACTGAACAACAATTAACAGCCATATTGGACATGCTCAGTGTGCAAGGATGTGTTAAATCCTGCGTGCTAATATGTATACACACGGCGCAGTAACGACCGCGTGTAGTTGTGCCCCGCGTGCATACATTTTCTGCATATGTAAATGTTTAATTAGAAGCAGTAATTTATCTTTTATAAAGTGTACTACTACTACAGGAAACATAAAAAACAAAAATTTTAAGAAAAAAAGTTGCGGCGCACGGGACCAACTTACAATTTAGGGGCGGCGTTCAACGTGTTAAAAAATGAAATAGTAAAGAAGATTTCAAATGGCACTCGAGTCAATATTTATATAGAAGTTACTTATGATGTCAATACATTCTTCTTCTTCTTCTTTTTATTCATCTTTTGTCTTTTTACTGTGAAGTGTAAAGCAAGAAGTGTGTGAGTTCTTTAATTTAATGTACTCTAATGCATATTTTTCTCTATTATCTTCTGTTGTCCACAAATCATTTTTATAAGTTTTTATCCTCTTTTATTCAGAGAGCATGTATCATCGTAGTATGGATAAAAAATACATTACTAACTAAAATTATCTAATTCCATGAAAAAGTTTTTTTGTTTGCTTAAAACAACCGTAATTAGTTGGTTACCAAAGCCATAAATTATTTTATCGTTTATCGTAAAGTCGAACGAAATAATTTTGCCAATCGATCGATAATTCATCATTGAAACGAGACTAACTAATTTCGCACGGCTAACGAAGTGCGAAAATCTCTTTGAAGTATATAACGTCACGATCCCCTCGTTCTCGCACAGTATACTAATAGATATAAATATTTAACACCTAATGCTAAACGATCATTTGTAAAAGCAATACAACACATTCACCGATGAAGTGAAATCACGGCTATTCATGAACTACATTTCGAAACTTTCTTAAATCTCTTAGTGCTCGACGTTTAGCGTTGTCGAATCACTTTTACAACTTCGATGTTTGATGAATTGATTGTACGTACGTACGCTTGTACATATATATCTATAGGTAGAGTAAGAGTCTTTACCTACAGATGTTCGTGTACCTTTTATTTGGGACGAAACGCAGCCTCTACCTGAAATCCAATCTACCGTCTTCTCGGAAGTAACGTTACGGAAACAACTGAAATTTGGCTAAAGGTGTATGTCGTAATAAAAATAATTTCAACGTGATACATAATCCGAAAGAAAACCAAGGAATGTAGTACGTTTTAAATGTCGCGTTGCTCTCGTAACATGGTAACATAAAAATTCGCCGGTACATATCCCGCAATTTTGTCGCGTATTACGTTGTTCCTAGCGAGCGAGATTTAAGAATTAAAGCGTTAACGAGATTGCCCAATGTTGGCGATTGTCGTCGAAAATTCGTGCCTTTTTGCGTAGGAATTACTCGTTCACCTACTTTTAGTTCGCTGTCATAAATCGTCGACATTGTGTTTCTCGAGCAAAATTAGGCGATTATCGCGATCTCCTCAGCGTTACATTTACTGTTAGATAAGATTCATTAGTAACTGTGACAAAATCTGGCGTAATTGTTTACATCGTTAAGAACCGTTACTAATCTTCGATTTCAATTAGGCCGCGACGATATTAAATGTTATGTCGAATACCTCTATCCTATTTGTTAATTAAATGGATATCAATTACTAAAAATGTCTGCTTGATTTATATAGTGCAATTTTCGATATCGACAATTTACAATGAATTACTATTTATCAGAAATATTTAGGCGAATATTAATATCATCTGCACAACCACAGAAGAATATTGATGGAATGAAATAAAACGAACTAAATGAGAGTGTGTCCTAATCAAAAAGAAAAAAGTAGAAATATCTCTGATTTCGAATTGGCATAAATGAGACTAACGATTTTGAACTTCTAATGCCTTCCTAATAGATTTTTTGATAGTAAATGTTTCTTTACTTACCATATCTGAAAAGATATACACCGCTACCATACAGCTAAAATATTTTTGGCATAAGTTCGAAGCTTTCTGTATGAAGATATTTCACCCTTTCTACACAAATCCCCTGGTGCAGTAGAAGCAGAAGTGTATACGCACTTCTCTTCAAGTATGAATGCTGTATAAGTTCCACGAATAAGAAAACTTCAGTGTGTTTAAAATGTAACGCTAAAATTTGTGGAACATCTGCCTTTTTGTACCGGAGACATAATAGCCCGAAAATAACGTCTTTAATTTCGTAAAATTTTGTAAAAAGAGCGTTTCAAAATAGCGCATTTATTGACGATGATAACATTAAAACTAGTCTATTCAGTAGTTTAGCAAGTGAAAATGAGAATAAGGAATATAATAATAATTCACAGAATCTAGATGGCACTCTACAAACGACTTAATTAGGTCCGTTAATTGGGTAGCTACAGGATAGCTGTGCAATGACTTACTAACTAAGCACAAATTAGAGTGTGAAAGTGTCATGAAATATTACAAAGTAAAACAGCGATCCTCAAATAAGCGATAGAATGTACAGTAAGATTTATAATTTTCAGGTTCTAGTAGCTGTCTTTCAGCATTTTCTAAATCACTTGATCTTTATGAATTCTCGCAAGAATTCATATAGACGAAAGGAATCGACAAATAAGGAAGTACACAAATCCCAAAGAGATTTCTGTAAATGAAGTATATTCTTTTGGCTTATAGTACGTATGCCAAGATGGAAGAAGCTAACAATTTGTTTACCCGTTGGAAGAGACTTTGCATGCGTGATGAAAAGAAACAGATATTTCTTTATCCGTTCTGTATTACATTTGCGTTATAACAAAAATCTGTCAAATGCTTTTGGAATTATTACACACATTTACGTGCAAATGAAAGTTTTGTTCTTTCAAAGGACGAATTTCATTCAAACAATCGATGAAAACAAAGCGACATTGCTTCGTACTAACTACATGTTGTGTTATTCTACAAGTCAAATACTACCTAACTTTATTTTTTACACACATACATATAGGCTCCTTGCAAACGAAACATATCGTAATAGGGAAGTCGGGCTAGATTGTCTCGACATTAATGAAAAACTATTTTGGAAAAATCATATCATATGGATAACTATAATATAATAAAATCATCCTTCGTTGGCTGCGTTGTTATAAAGCTAGAAAATCTACGCTTTGAACTGTAAACGAGAAAAATGATTGATGTCAAAAATGGCCAAGAAGCTTGCGGGAGATAGAATGACTTTTCAATCAAGTGATCCGCACTTGGTACTAAAATAGGGCGATAAAAAGCGCAATATATATGTAAATACCACAATGCATGATTATGGTGTGATACTTAATTAGAACAAGACCATCGACCATCTCTAACCAAGAAACTTTACGTAAGATCTAACCAATTTGCTAATTATATATATAAAATGATGCACAAGGGTGTCATTTACAGGACATGGTGGTCCTAGATAGTCATGGTTTATATGACTTACAACACCAAAGAAAAAAGTAGTGTAGGAGACATCTAGCTATTAATTTTCAAAAAATAGATATTCTGAACACCATGTCTTTGACAGCGGGAGGACCCACTTTGAATCAGCGAATACTTCATACAAGGCTTTCTATCATTAGAAGCCCAGTATGTTATGTCAAAAAGAGAAATGCATGATACCTTGTTTCAATTATACCATTCTAAAAAAGGTATTCTAAATGATTTTTCTTTTTATTTCATTGTGTTAATTTAGTTTTCCTTTTTTATCTGGTAATTAGGTTTGTTTTGCATATCAAAGGAGTTATTTTCAAATCTCATATTATAAGGAAAGCAGCACATATTTTTTATGCATTCTACGTTTACTGTTTCACCAGCACCCGCCTGCTTTCTGGTAGTATCCTTTATTTAAAAAGCTGATTTACCAGAAAATGAAAAACTAGTAATCTTCTTTATGAAGTAACACCAAATATATTTTCTTGAAGATAATACGATTCCTCAGGAAGGTATCGTAAGAAATTATAGTTAACGTCTCTAATTGTATGCTTTGTCAGTTGCTAAGCAATTGAGCAATGTTTTTGGTGGGTAGCAAGTTTTGCGGCTGGGAGTGTAAACTGAATTCTTAAAATAGGTACATTAAGTTCCTTTAAATTATGTACGGTACAAGTTACTTTGTTATTTTATTGTTAGATTCTTATCATACAAATGTGTAAATAAACTCACGGTAAACGAGCATCTGCAAATCGTGCTTACTTAGTAAGTTTTTGTACAGTTACTTGGCAGTTGCCCATTAACGTGCCTAATTTAATTAAGTCGTTATATGGAGGGTCATCCAGACTTCGTTTTGTTACGATTTTGATTCTTGAAAATAGTTTACAATTTTTATACAAAAGTATATTAATTTACTGGATTTCCATTTAAATCGTTTTACGAACCACCAATGTGTATCACTTTAGTACTGGTTCTTGAGGACATTACAACAACTTGTGAAGTCTGTGATGAGAAATGTAGATCTTAGAAACAACGATAATCTCTCTACAAACAACAAGTAATAATAACAATAGCACTTTTGTCGTCACTGTGCGTACTAGAGAATCACTCCCAGATTAACTTCTCTTCATTATATTTGTAATCTAAGTTCTGTAACCCTTCAAAATGAGATTACCCTACTTTGAAACTTATCGCCTGAAAACGGAATGACTTATTGTACCCTCCCCTCCTCAGACGATTTAATCTATCAGCTCGGTGTCCTGAATAAAACCTACCATGCTAATGGAAAGGTTTACAGTTCTCCTAGCTGCAATAACTACAGACCATCTATATCGAACATTACAGATTACACGACTAAGCTTCGTAATAATCACAGAGTTCAGTTTTCAGTCCTACGATAAGGTCGCTAAGAACTGATAAATACCAACTCAAGACAAGTCAAGCTGTACCCCAATTTAGTCAATAGTCAGCGATAAATTGGGCGAGGTTAACACTTCTATCTTATCCAGCGGTGATACTAGGAACCGGAGCATTTTAGAACAGTGTAATAAATAATTATTCTATGTATGACTTTTACAAAAATATATTACGATAAACTTAAGTGTTTTTTTTTCTATATCCTACAACCTCGTAACAGGTAAAATGAGAAAAATTCAATAGATTTAATGGATTTCAAATTACACTGTAATATGTGCAAGATGCACCATCCTATTCACCTTGTAGTCTAGATGATTTCTTGCAAGAATCCAGATTTGAAATGTTTATAATTTACACTGCTTAGCCCCTGGGGACCATGGAGAATGCGGTGTCCATTACCTCTTTTCTCTCCCAAAGACGTGATGTGTAAGGATTTAGCTTTTAATTACTTCAACAATTTCACTCATTCTACTAGTGATCCATACCTACTGGACTGGTTGGATTCGTATCTCAACAATATCAGGTTTCGCTTTTCCATTCGATTTGTTTCAACCCACCTAAGCCGCCTTCTAGGGCTTCAACAATCAAAGTATACCCAATTAATTCTGCCGAACTTAGAGAAATATCACCATTAAAAAGCTTCAAAATATACATAAATTACTGATCATTAGGGTAAGATAATCATATCGTCCCAGCATAGCACTAACAGCTTGAGCAGCTAATCATTGATGAATATGTACGAATTTTAACTGCTTTGCCACCCGGCAGATGTTTAGGCATCGCATCAGACAGGCGCGTGCCGAGTTCTGTTGGCTGTTTTAGTTGTTACGGATGCTGGGACGATAGGATTATCTTACCCTAGTGATCACACATCATATTTTACTTCAAGACTACAGCTTACAACGATTATCAACGAAAATGTTTGTGAGGCAACTCTTCGATATATATGAGAACGAGTCTAACGAATAATACAATCATGGACCAAATGTTAAAACTCAGCTGCATCATAGAAGTTTCGAAATTTTCAACAAAACTTTATTTCAAATCTCTATCTTCATATTATCTCTTATTTATCGGATAGATCCTATATGTATATATTTTCAGGCAATTCGTGGAACTTTTCCAACCCAATTCATTTTGAATGATGAAATTCACACCAAAACCGAAAAAACGAGACCGTAATAATTTCCATCAGCAACACCATTCGTGAAGACGTGAAAAATCTCAACCGAAATTATCGTCGGGGCCCCGTTAAGCCGTCGAAAACAACAAAACAGGTTGACCCACATTTTTCCGTCGTACGAAATGAAGTTTATCTATCAAATTATCATACCGGACGAAGGCGAGAAGAATGAGACGATCAAGAGCGACGACGGACCGAGAACTCGTCGTTGTTGTTCCGTCTCGCTCACATTCCGGATTCGACGAGAAACTCGTATTTTAAGATCTTACCCTCCCGAATGCCCGGATTACACATATATTAGTCATCGTGACGTCATCGTTTGCGTCTCCTCTTCTCTCTTCTCTCTTCTTTTTCTGTTTTCGTTTTTTCGAATCGCCTTTGCGCAGGTAAACAAGGGGCAGTGGGTCGAAATGTGAATATGATGGAAGTTTTATATTATATTTTGGTAATGTATCCAAATTTTGTTTTTTCCCAATTGTGAAGGTAATGCTGAAATACTTGTTAATGATACTAGATCACATCTGCAAATTTTTCACAATACAATTGTTAATTAGTTTCACAGCACGCACTTCCTTGCCAACTAAGCTAGCATCTTCCAACACTATCTTACCGATTTAATTCAATGGCACGTGGTAAGAAAGGATATAAAGTTACTAACCTCGTCGCTAGCAAAACACGAGCCCCAGAACTAGAAAATAATTATATAGTGAGGAGCACTTTTTTTAATAATAGTACACTATACTCCTTGCAATCATTGCCAAGAGGTTATTGTATAGCAGCAAGCTGCTCAAACCTTTAACACCGAACTTCAGCTTTTTGTCGTTTTTACTTTTTTGGTGGAAACTTTTCTCCAGCTTTATTGTGTCTTCAAGCACATTCAAACTGTTTCATCATTCCTGAGAAAGGCACGGCAAAATCCTAAAAAAGTGTTTACGCCATTGCTTCTAGTTTTATAATTTCGCTGCTACTCCTAACGGTGAAATTATCAGGGCATTTAAGATTCGAGCGAGTTATCAACGAAAGTTGTCTGGTTTCTGTCAGAAATTCAAACATAAGAATCTTATATTCGTATATATATGTATTCGATGCTGTGCCATTGCGCTTAGGGTTCGTTCTCTCTACCTGCGTTGAGATCTCCGGCGCTAGACAAAATTCCAATGTTCCCTGTTAGGCTCCCGAATTCTCCATTAACATATTCGTCATGATACGGTTCCTCCAGACGCGAAAACCAGGAAAAGTCGTCGTTCGTCTTATTTTGGGGAAACGTTCCGGTGTACGGCACCTCGTCCGAAGAATAATAATCAGTATCAATGACTCCGCTACTACGCACGTAAATAGACAAACCCGTTTCTCCCACCTTGGCAACTCTTGAAGGTATGATGCCACCTGAGCCGCCAGTCTTGAGTAGTTAGAGAAAGAAGACGGAGCACGGTATCGCGCGAACCGCTCAACATACACTTCTAACAGTAGTTTTATTATCATTACCACCATTTCGCGCTTACCTGTAGTGGCCATCGCCGTATCGGGGTGAATAATATCCGATTAATTGGTGCATCGGATTCGTGCGGACGCTTAATGTGCGCAAAAGAGTGCGATCGAAGTTGATAATTCTTGCCCGGGAGAAAATAGAAAGGAGGGTAAGTTATCCATGTCAAACCAAACGGATTTTCATCAGTCGAAACGGTGGAAATCGCGCTTTAAACTGCAACAAGCTATTAGTACAGTCGATGCGAGACGAGAAAAGTCTAAAGTATTAATCGCGGAAAATAAGATCAAAAAGGTTAGAGATGTATGTATGTATGTGCAAGAATTGTAGAAAGTTTTGCACCGACTTTGTTGTTGACGTGCGCGGCTTACAAGAAATGCTAGTAGAAAGTACTTGCTAAAATTAAAATATTATTTTGCTGCTTGTTTGTGGGTAAGATAAGACTAATTTTAATACAAGAAGAGAAAAGCATGTAACACTATAAATAAAGAAAGCTCTAACACCACAGTTTCATACGAATACAATGCGGGATAAAATATGTACAAAACTGTACCAACCACAGCACACCTCTCAATTATTATAATTTCTTTCCAATTTGCAAAATGTTACTTTTCTAAATGGTAAATTAACAAATAGGAAAGAATTTCAATAATCGTCCGTTCCCTCAAAATTAATCCAATAAACACATCATATTTCGAAAGATATCTTTAAATTTTTAGGACTAACAACACCAATTCACATCCAGTTAACTCAAAGTTGTTGCATAATTCTTTAGAACAAAACAAAGATTTAGTAAACAAAGTCAGCAGTAAGAAATCAAACAAATCATAATTCTGTGTTTAGTTAAGCTCAAGAAAATATTAGTTCACATACTTCTAATGTCTACATTGTCACGACCTACTGATACAGCAGCTCCCCAATAACACCACCCTGCAGTTCAATAAATGAAACGGATTTGATCTAAGAACTCATTGCCTCTGTATTTCTTAAATCACATCATGGAAATCATGGAAGGTTTCGATAAAAATCTATTTGAAAAACTGATAAATCAAGTCTGATACATCAACATTGTGCTGTTTTGGAGTCCCATATCATTCTAATAATATCCTTTATAAAATAATTAGAGAATTGAAATGATTACTCCCAACTAAAAGGGCTACTGTATCCATGCACTGCTTTGGTACCCAAAGATTGTATAATTTTGAAGTTTCTGGTTTGTTGATTGATACAGTCAAACACAGTTGTGATGCTAGGCATTTTCTCAAGAGGACGTTTCTTACAACCTAATCGTATACACAAATTCTTTCAATTTTTTCATTTTACTCAAATAAATGGAAGGGCGTGCAAAAATATTCATAGAACCTCAGAATGATTTTTTTTTAATATTGAGTCAATTACATTTTGAGAGTCGTTTCGAGGATTTTGAGGGAAAAATATTGTTTAGATCCGATTACCTCTGTAGAGTATCGACCGTTTTCAAGAAATTTTGGGGAAAGATTATTGCTGTAAGAATGTTCAGTTTTTTGTGAATTTATGGAAGGAACTATTCCTTCCAAATTAAATCGTATTTTAACTTTTTGCCTGTACCTCATAGCGCACGTGGGCAACAACATTGTTGTAGGAAACGTCTGCAAACGGAATAAGTATCGAAAACTCAATTATGTACATTTGGAGAGTATCAATCATTTTTACACGATTTGAGGGATGATAGTTCAACATTCTTGGAGATATTAAGAGAAGCTTACCGTTCTTGGTTCTCGGTGTAAATCGTTGTTTAATGATTATAAAGGAAGGCTAAGTATTGTAGAATCGATTACAATTAAAGGGAATTGAATCATCTTGGGGATTTTATGCGAAGCTGAACATTGGTGTGCGAATTACCTACTAAAAGCATCGCCAGGGATTTTAGGAGAAGCTTAGCATTGTCGGATTGCGTTTGAAAAATGTCAACCCCCTTCTTCGTTACTGGTGATGAATTCCCCTTTTTATTTCCAAACATTATCTTGTTTCAAGGATTGGCTCTATGTCTATTTACAGTTTTCTAATACTAACTTCCCGAATATTTAATTTCATAATGTCGATGTTCTTCCTAAATTTAATCGTTTATATTCTACATTATTTATCATTTATGTCTTCATTTTCACTTATCATCATGACTCTCATTGTATTAATGTTCAAGTCCATCCTTAATCTTGTTTTTCCTCAGTTCACATGCTTATTGCTTTCTATATTTTAGGTCTAAAGTTTACTAATAGAATTATATCGCTGCATGAAACAGACCGGTTATTGCTATTAATACCCTCACAATTAGTAAAAACATGTCGTTTCACCTGTCTGCTAGGTTCAATACTTACTCGTTCTTAGTTCAGTATTCGTTCGACATATTTCCCAAATCTTCTGTTGAAGGTATATATAACACAAATCGCCCTTGTTCCTTAATACATTTGTTATAAACCGATTTTGACTTGACCTGATCGTCATCAGAAGTACTTGCAAGTACTCACGAATTGGGTACTGTCCGAGTATCTACGTGTTATCAGTGTTATTAAAAAAGTATTTGTACCCTCATTAATATATTATATTATTACCTGTACCCTGTAAATCGGTATATAAATAACTGATATCTGATTCTAGATATTACAGATATATTTATAATATACGGTCCAGCCTAGTTAGTCTATCACTTGTCGTAAAAACGGACAACGGCGACGTACATACACAGGTCTTATTGGGGAAGAGGCGTCATATTACGGATGGTCTGCAGTTTACCTGTTGTTCAAAACAAACAGATTAAAATAACTTAGTCTATGCCTACTATTTCAATGACATAATCGCATTTATGACCTCATTGGCCAACAGTAAAATGTACATCAAGTCTACATCCGCAGCCCTCTGAAATTCATTAATAGGAAATGTCGCGTCGTAACTTGGTGTTAATCACTTTTTACGATCAGTGTACGGTCAACTCTACCCTCCACCAATTTGGTCTTTGGTGCTCAATTCGGAAACGCCCCTTACAAACAGATCCACAAAGTATTAGCAATAAGATTTAGAAAATAAACTTGAGAATAAATAATGAATCCAAGAAATTTTGATGAAGATTGTAAAGCAAATTTCCAGGTGCAGTTTATGAATATAATAACCGTTTTATGATAGATAAAAAAATGTTAAAGAAAGATCTTTCAATGTTCTGCTTCAGGCGGGTTTATTACACAATGTGTATCAATATGTTAAGAAGTTATTTAGTGAAAAATAAAGTTTCTTCTCAAACTATCCTGCCCCTATTGAAATGTAGCATAAATAAAGTTTCTAAGCCTAACATTAAGCAGTTTATGCAATTAGACCTCACCAGCACGTAAGGATAACAATTTCATTCTGTTTGATTCGCTTTCAGTAATAATTCAGCATAGCATCTACAAATAATATTTTAACGAAATCTGACTTAGAAGCCATATTAAATGACCCAGCGTTCTTTGAGTTCAATGACGAAGAATAATAATATAATTTATTTGTCCAACGTTTATAGGACAGAGCTAATGCACATACATATATTTACGAAAATAAAAAGACACAGACAAAAAACAGCAATTGAAAAAAATATCGTAATAGTGGAGGTTGGCAAAACGACACATTTTGAAGAGTGGTAATCCGTGAATTAGGTTGGTTCTAGAAAAAGGAATTAGCAATATGGAAGAGTAGTGAGAGGATAACCTGCAAAAATGAAGGGACGAAAGGAGACAGGGGCAGCCTATTCATCCATTAGTGATCTTTGATCTTGAGAGCTGTAGATATGTATATTGTGGAGACCAAACTAGTGAGGCTAACTTACTGACGACAAGACTGAAATATAAAGTCTTCAAAAGTAAAAGGTTACTGAAAAACTTGCAGCAACGCATAACGAAACCCAAGATACTCGAGGCTGCAGAGTAAATGAAGTAAATGTGATTAGAGAAACTCAATCTGCAATTGAAAAGCACTCCAAGATCCCGAAAGCTCTCCACCCTCCCTAAGAAAACATTATTTACATAGTAAGTAGAATTAAGATCAAATTTCCGCCTGAAAGACATATAACAACACTTCTCAATATTTAACTTAAAATTATAGTTAGAACACCATTGGGACAAGATATTTAAATTCTGTTGAAGGCAGAATACATCATTCCAAGACTTTACTGGATTGAAGATTTTAAGATTATCGGTCTATGCCTAAATAGGACACGTCAAGGACCCAAGCAGGTCGTTAAGAAATAAAATTAAAACAGTGGTCCAGACTAAGATCAAAATGTGCTTCTATGTTCCCAAAAGAAACTGCGCTGTCATATTTTCACCAAAAATGCATCACGGTCAAGTAGATGATAATGAAATTGGAAAACGAGAAATGATAAATAACAGGCGATGTCAATACCTCAATCAAATGTGTGCAAACTTGTCGATAGATGACCGTAACTGCATTTTGAATTCTTTTATAAACCGCGATCTTGAAATAGTTGAACAAGGTTTTGAAAGTATGATGTTGAACGTAGAGATATAAAACACTTTTCTGTAAACCCGCAAAACACCATATGCAATTATTTAGGCAAAGGAAAATCATTATACACTTGTGTACCTGATCCAACCGGAAACAGTCAGGTATAGCCACGGTAAAGGGGCAAAAAGAAACAAAATACCATTATCGGGAATCTCAAATTTTCTGGTTTAGAACATTCACATTATTATGTGTAAAATGCACATGAATTCATAAATTTCTATGTATATATTTTAAAGAATATATTATTTCAAATAAAATGTATAAATTGCTAACATTTTGTTCGTAAACTTGAACTGGTATCCAAATGGAAGTTGAAATAATCAGCGCAGTTAAGATTTAAGAATGATTTTAATCAAAGCACGCAAAAGTTTTCCTTCGAAGGTATTAGTTGTTCATTAATTTGTCTAATCCTTCGGGTTACCTCCACCATACATGCTTAATGGCCTGGCCACTCAGAACCAGATCACCCTGGTCTGGGTGCCAGGACATGAGGGGCACGGGCGAAATGAGATGGCAGACATCTGCGCAAAAAAGGGGCTGAGAGAAACTTTACTGTACCTACCCCACCTTTTGGGTTTAACAAAGGTCTCCTTAAAGGTGAGATAAAGAAATGGACAGCGTCCATTACAATGAAACACTGGAATGAGACCAGCGGGCTGGAATATTCCAAAAAATTTCTGAGCTTCGACGCTAGGAGGGCGGACCTCGCCCTAAAACTGGACAGGGGAAGCGTAAAAACACTGACAGGGGCACTCACAAGCCACTATATCTGTAACAAGCACCTTCACAAAATGGGCTTATCCAACACGGACACTTGCAGATTCTGCGGTGAAGAAGAGGAGTCAATGGAACACTTGATCACTAACTGTGGGGCACTAGACCACAGGAGATATAGACTACTACATGCATATACACTGAGTGAGGTGGACCTATTTACACTCCCATTGAAGGAGCTGATCCTGTTCCTAAGCGTATTAAATAAATAAATAAAACAAACAAGAGGAAGCACAATAGATCAACGTGGTCGCAGTGCAAAGGGCCATTTTGGGCCAGACCCCACCTCATTACAATACAATACAATACAAATACCTCCACCATTTTCTAAGTTAAATAATTGTATTATAATTATATTTCACAACGATGATTAAACCGTTTCCGTAAAAATACACATCTTAAAGGAGGATTCAACAAAGGGAGCACTAGAATGTAGTTTATTAGACAAAACTCCGTATGAATTCTGTGAAAACATCCTTTTCTTAAGAATTCAACAACAAACGCGTTCATCTCCATCGAAGTAGAGCTTTTGAAATATCACAAATACTTCAAAAACACTTAATTTTTAAAGAAAATTTAGCAACAAAGGCGCTAAAATTGATCCTATTAAACAAAAGCCTTAATAATTCTCTAAAAGCACTTTTTCCCAAGCCTTTAGGAAAAGCAATCTTAATTTTCACTAAACCGTTACAGAATTCTTCAAGAATTCTAATTTTTTAATAAAGGTTCATCAACAAAAGCACCAAAGCGGAAATTATTGAACAGAATCTTCACGAATTGTTATATTTAAGCTTAAGATTACACAATAAAAGAGATAATTTTTGTTAAAAATAGAGATTATTAAGCAAAAGGCGTCACAAATTTGTCAGGAGCTCTAATTTGGTAAGGGTTCAACTTATTAAAGCTTATTAAACAGAAAATTTCATAAATTCTTTAAAACTGTCCTCTTCTCACAGATTCATCAACGAAAACGCTAATTCTCGTTAAAACAGAGCTTCCTCAACAAAAGCAACGCAAATTCTTTAAAAACGCTTCCCTCTCGTGAGACGATTCAACAGTAAAACGGCTAAAATGGGGCTTAGTGAATAGAATTTATTAAACAAAACATCACAAATACTTCAGAAACTTTTGTTTTCCACAGACTGAACTATATTAGCGCTACAATGGCGCTTCTTAAGCAAGAGGTAAATGAAGTCATAAAAAACTGAACCGACAGCAGAAACAGTGAAATATAATGATGTATGAACAAAACATTTAATTTTAATTTTGGGTAACGTTTAACTGAAATGCATTTCTGCACTCCTAGGTAGTTTCTGGAACTACAAGCTACAGGTCTTTAATATTTTTGTATAATTTTTCTCTGCAAAAATATCAGAAATTAATTATAGGTAATTTAACACCAAATTTAATTACAATTTGCTAATATTATTATTTAGGGAATTATATATAGAGCGACATATGTTTCAGTAATTAATTATAGATAGATCTGTTAGATATCGTATTCGTTCTTAGTGTTCCCATTCATCAAAAGGCCCGGAGATCCCATTCTTGTGTGTTTCTTTTATTTTTGTCACATATCCTTCTCGCCTTCTGCTCATTTGACCGCATCATGAACTGTATCATAATTGTACCTATCCATTTTTCCATCTTCTATTAAGGAGAGTACTAATCCTGTGTTTCAAGAAAATGCCAAATTATGAACTAAGTAAAGCAACCATCGTACTTAAAATTAAGCTGTTGATTATTCTGCTTAGGACATTTTCCTCTCATCTTTTGTGAACATGATATGACGGTCCAAACTCAGTACCTAAACCCACTTTATAAGTGCAGCGTTTCTTCTTATCTTTAAAGCTCTCATCCTTCCCTGTGACTAATAACCCATTCAATAATAATCATCCCTCCCCACGATTAACACCAAAGCTTGACTTGTGATGACTAAATCGGTGACATCAGCAACTCTTTATTAGCCGAATATATCAATAATTCATGACTCAAACCCGCAATCTCGCGAGAGCACTTTCGAATCTATCCCTTCCACGCTTTGTTACTCCAAATCTAATTCGAACAGTTAACAATACGTCGATTATACAATACTTCATCTGAACCGAAATTGCCGTACCTTCTTTTCCATCATTTCCATCATTCGTGACACATATACATACATAGATGCTTGTATGCATTTTCCAAAGCATACTGCGTTACGCAACAGACGAGAAATGCATGCGTACTCGTATTTACATACATGCTCGCTTATTAAACGCTTTAATAACATATTCGTTCTTAAGAAATCAACAAAGCGAGAATTTTACCACACCTCGAAATATCTCCGCGCGCCGCGGGCACGAGGCTTTATCAAGGTCCTCGCTAAAGAAATCTCCATTTAAAAATTCTTTCTATGTGTGCCCGTCGCCTTTACGTATGCGGGTACGCTTCGGTGACCAATTCAAAACTCAACCAGTTGGTCAGGTCGGTCGCTTATCTGAATACTCGGTCGCATTTTATGTGCTTCTATGTATATATATGTAGGTATTGTATCTCTATACATATGTTATTGACCAAAGAACGTTAAAAGAAAAAAGTGCGCACATATGGAATTCGGTCGTGCATATTCAGGTGCCCAAGTAGCATTATGTAACAATACGTTCATAAATTTAAATAGCAAGAATATTGATAAAAAAAACATGAATTAAAGTTTATCGTTGGAAGGTTTATATACAATCCAGATCTTGGATCGGACAGACTTTATCTTCAGCATAGCTCACTCCCCTAATGTTTCAGTGCATGCAAGGAGATAATAATGATTTCAACCGAAATCATCGTCTTTGAAGAGCTCTTCAGCTCTGTACCACTAATAAATGATTTCGTCAACACTTGGAAGCTTCAAAAATAGAATTGCATAGCAACCAAGTCTCCAAGTCCATGAAATGAGAATAAGAAAAGATAAAATAATGAGCCTTAAAATGAAGTAAACTTATTTTATCACCAATGTACATAATTATTTCTCCACATAATCACCATTTAGTGCAACACATTTCTCCAAACGCTGAATCCATTTCTTCATTCCATCCATGAAAAACCTTTCTTGCATACTATTCCAATGGCGAACAGGAGCCCGAGCTTCAGTGTCGGATGAAAATGTCGAGCTTTCAATACCTCCTTCAACTTTGGGAACAATCAGAAATCTAAAGGTGCTAAATCAGGAATGTAGATATGGATTTCAGGCTGGTCACTGTCTTCATCGTTTCGTTGTTGCAATGCGGCCTGGCGTTGTCGTGATGCAAGAAGAAATTGCTTCTTTCCGGCCTTACACTACGGAAAGTTTTGCAGTGTCTTAATGAATTAATCGTTGATCCCTTCGGCAGATATTCGGTATGAATGACTCCCTCTGCACCCCAGAAAATGGTGAGCATGATTTTCTGCGCTGGTTGGTCTCTTTTGAATTCTCGTACACATGGAGAATGGGGGCGACAATATTCCATTGACTGCCGATTGTTTTTGAAGTCACAATGATGAACCCAAGCTTCCTCCCAGATGGTAGTGATGTTCATAAGAAAATCATCTTCACTACTGGTTAAGAATTTCTTGAGAAATGTGTTTTCTTTGTTCTTTCATGGCAATTTATTGTCGCGGGACCCATCTTTCTTGTAATTCAAGCTCTGAATAATGTATTGGACTCTTTCTTGACTAATGCCTAATTGTCGAGTAATTTCTTTTTGCGTAATCTGGCGATTTCCTCTAAGCAATGCATTAACTGGTCTTTGATGCTTCTCGAGCATCACTGATACTGGTTGACCTAATCGCAACCTTCCAGGGCTAAATATTCTATGACAAATCATTACTTTGTACTTTTCCCAGAAATCCAACCCGTAATAAATGATAGTGTTACTCAACGACGGTACACAGGAAATTGAAACTTTGCATGCCAAAACGAGATACTCGAAATTACAGTTTACAGGTTAGAACTTGTTCCTATCCCCACTACTCGCACGACGGCATTGTTGGGGACCTCAAATCTTCCCTCAGAAGTCGGTAGGTTCGTCAACACATAACTGCTTATTAGATTAAAGTAGGAATTCACAGTTTTCCGATAACGCCAACCACTTCACCTATAACTAGCCGAAGCATGTCTTCTTAAGTAAACATAAAATTTAATTTTTTTAGTTACTGAGCGTATAGATAATCATTAAAACAAATTTCGATTCATTCCTGCAAAATGCTCAAATTGTGATTACTTCCATGAACTTTTGTTTGGAACTCTACAACATTTTTGACACTTCTTTCTATGCAACATCCAAAGTTTCTTCATTTAAGATAAATGCTTTCTTTATTTTTGTCATGCACATTATGCTCCCATCCCCACATTACTGATTTCTCGTTAGTACTGGTTGGATTACAGCTATTTTTGTAATTCGCATTAAGATCCAAATTGTAACTTTTTAATCAAACTTTACCACAGCTTCATAACAATCAACCCGACAGAAACTTAAATCTGTAACGCGCAGATTAATTCACTTAAATTCACTATAATTTCTAAGATGTATACTTCTTTCTTGTACAAAATCCTCCTGTACCACTTATCGCCCCCAAACGCACTATCGTAACTGATATTTTACAAATTTTAGAGAAAAAAAAACAAATTAACCAAGATTTAATATCATGTAAAACAAAAACTATTTAAGTTTTATTTAAGATTTTGAAACTAATCTAGTTTTTGATCAAAAACTGCTTAATCAAAATTTTTCTTAATAATTTTTGTGTATTTTTATTTCTCGTTTTATTATATACGTCGAGAAATTCGATTAACTATCTAAGGAGTTCAAGTATGTCACATTGTGATATGGAAACTGGCACATAGAGATGTTGAAATTCGTTCTAAATGAAAATTTCAAATTTTTAAACACGACACCTCATAATGCTTTCGTGTTTAGACGAACGATGCACTAACATTTTGCTTACATCGACTAACATTCGTGACTTTTCTCATACATAAGCCCTGAACTTCATCTACGTCAACTTGTATAATCGTAAGCTTTTTTAATTTGCTCTTAACAACGTCTTATGTATCTAAATATTTTGCAACCGCAAATTATGTTGCCAGTACGTGAGATTTCGTTTTAGGTACTTAATGCCCTAGCGTGCAGAGGAAGGCTGGCACTATCATTAACAACTCTCATTTTAGAGCATTCTGATGGATCAAAACCGTTGCCAACTGGTAATTGTGCAAAGTATAAAACTTCGTAAAATCGTGAACTGTATAATTTCGTTGACTGTGGTGTAATTAGCCATTGAGAGACTACGATTTTGAAGAAGAAATTAGTAGTCTGAAATCTTGCATGTAACACATCCTGGGATAACTTTTAAATAAAATTCATACAATTTAACATTCTCACTTTTGAAGTCACACATCAAAATCGACTATCTCAAAGGTATTTGTGTTAATTTCTACAGTCGACGGGATACGTATAAATTCTAACCGTCGCGATTTTTAATATTCGCAGGCGTTAGCAATAATAACGGTATGCTGATTTACTTTCCCACTTTATCATTCTTTCCTTTACCGTCTAAGGAGCTCGTGTCCTGCAGAATATGGCACACCAATTATCGTGACTGCGGCCGATTCTAGCAACGATCCACTTCCTGTTCGAGTTGTTAGAAAATCGACAATACGAAGCAATTAAATCGAGACAATGGGAAATATTTATTAAATTTTACAATCCGAGTTTTACAAGCTGGTAGGTTACTACTGCTTTTCCATTGAAGTAAAAATTGTTCTGCGTATTTCCTTAATTGTTTATGCCATAACAAATACCTGCAGGCTTTATAAATGTGGGACTTTCCATACCATCGTTGCGCTAGCCAAATGTTAATATTTAGCATAAGAATATTCGTATGTAAATTTGGATATACTTCGATTTAGAAACTTTCATCCTTTTATGTTTACAACTTACAATATATTGTGTGCAGAAAAGCGTGGATTATTTCGAGAGAAACTCGTGAAGAGGAATTCCATGATTTAGCAGGAAATAACGGAAAGGAGTGCCTTACACTTACACTAGATCTATAAGTGATTTGCTGTATGCTTCTGGATAAATACTAATCTTAATACAAGTTCCTACGTCTCATTATAAATTATATATATATATGGATCCCATAATCTCAACCTAACCGCTTTTTTACTATACTATGTCTTGCCCAAACTACCATCCAAGAAAATGCCACAGATCCTTATTCAGGGAATAAAAAGCTAAGCTAGTAATAGAAGGAAATGAAGAAGGGGAAAGAAAGGTGAACATATGTATGTATTTACAAAAATATAAAAATGAAAAAATATTGTTTCCCATTCGTAAATCGTGAGCTCACACACACATAAATGGAAGTTATCGAACTGATAAGTAAAAATAACGATATTTGTATCTTTAATTATAATAGACCAGAAGGATTTAGGGTATTGTTGAGACTCTTTTATTAAACAAGAGTAGAGAAGGTGGGTGTACAAGCATTCCCCGCTATTAAATTAAACCATAAATGAGTCTACTTGGGAGAACTTGTTTACAACGATATGTTTGAGATATGGTAGAAGTAATTTTCTAGTCGACTGCATGTCGAAGACAATTGGATTTTAATGGAGAATTCTACGAGAAAATCAGTCAGAATTTTGGAAAAGGTTTCAAAAGAATACAACCGCGTCGAATTTCTGGAGACAGAATAATTTGCTTTTGCAAAGCAATTGAGGGGTGCACAAAACACAACACAGTTCAAAGCCATCTTCAAGAAAACGATTCTTCTTGTTTATAAACCTCGAAATAAATCCTACAATTAGAATAACAAATTTCCTTCGAATAATAAATTGGAAAGTAGCCGATGACACATATTTAGAAGATTTTGAGAAAAATATGTTCCAGGAACGCGTGATACGAAAACATTGGAATAAACGTATCATGTAAAACGTATGTAGCAAAAAGAGAGAAGTACATATTATTGTATTTTTGATACTGCTTATTGGATAGTGATTTGCGATTATCTCGTAAGATTAAAATGAAGTGAAGTAAAAACTGCAGACAAGACTACAGCCATAAAATAATAAGCAGAAGTACGAAGACGCAAATCGCTAAGACGACGATAGGACCAATCGTGATGTAGGCTATAGAAAAGGCCAACAGTGAGAATAATAATTATTGGTCCTCAAAAGGAGAGACAAAAATAAATGTACTAAAATTAAACGTAACAAATGAATGTGAAGAGAGATCAGGAGAAATTTATGAAAGGTGAAAATCTATCTAATAAATAAGAGCACAAGGAATAAGACTATACTGGTATATAAGAAGGAGAAAAAGCAAAAAGAATGGAAACAGATTGGATACCACACGAAATGAGAACACGAAGAAAAATCAAATAGAAAGAATAAGTGGAAAATAATACCAAAACCATGGAGATAGGAAAATTAGAAAGGAAAATGGAAGGTAGAAAAGAATGGAGGAAAATTACAGAGAGAAAGAGCATAGGACATGCTGTAGTAAAAAGTCAAATGAAATATATACATCAGTCAATCGAAAACGAATTGTTTTTCGGTTGAATACGGATTTAAACAACGAAGTTATCGATTTCGATGAAAACATCGTGGAGGATGACCAAAATGCATTTATTTCCTGGATCATCCAACGCATCTCGTCCACAGATCGATGTAACAACCAGAATATGGGAAAATTTGTCGGCCTCCATCTAACTCTCCTAGAATGATTACATAAATACATTGGTATCGCATATTTCCACTAATTACCTAATTTCGTAATTAGATAATGGATGATTAGATCCGACGCTGAAAGGCATAAGGATTAACGAGAAGAAGAAGAAGAAGATAATGGACAATAGTTATCTACAAAACAACTAGTGCTTATACAGATGCACCGCCAATTATTAAATCACATCCAGATCAAGAAGCATGCGACGATTTACTATCTAGTAATTACAGTTGCATATGTCAATTAATGAAAGCACCCCGCTAACGAGCTTCAATGAGAACGAAACCGGTCCAAAGTCTTCATTTTGGATTAATTTAATACAATTGCCTTCTCCAATTAATTAGAGCTCGCGGCCGAAAGGAAGGGTATATGTGGGAAATGGGATGATGTATGTGCCCAGATGACTCTTGGAAAAGCTCATTGTTAGTTTCGTTGCAAAGATTTTTCAATCTTCTTTGCAGTACCTTTGCATTCCGGAATTCCTGCTAAGGGATTGCTATTTTTCCAAATACTTTATTGCGTTGGCCACCCTTTCATATAAATTGAGTGCAAATGTTAAATCGATCTGTCAAACAATCTGGCTTCGACCACCATTTAAGTCAATCAGCTTTCTATGTTTTCAATTATGGATAAAACCAAACTTCAAGCGGTCATCAAATTTTTCTATTTGGAAGGTAAAGCCGCAACGGGAAATCAGTCACATCAAGGATAGATGTCCGTTCTTGAGGATTTATCATCTTACTTTTCTATCGTTTTGGATATCGAAATTCAAGCGTGGCCGCACGCATACAAGTGGTGAACCACATTCAGGACGTTCGAAAACAGTTACCACGCCAGAGACTGTTGAAAAAATGTATGACATGGTTTTGGCAGATCGCCGAATAAAAGCACGTGGAATTGAGGAAGTCGTGGGCATCTCTTATGAATGAATAGTTCGTATTTACATAACATATTAGGTTTTAAAAAGCTTTCTGCAAGATGAGTGCCGCATTTGCTCAGTTCAGAGCAAATGCGCTTTTGAAACTCGAACTTGAGCCTATTGTTTGGAAGTATTTTCGAGGAATTCAACGGATTTCAAGAGACGATTAGAGACCATGGATGAGACCTGGATGAATCACTACACACTAGACACAAAAATGCAATCAAAACAGTGGATTAAACGCAGTGAATCGCTTATGAAGAAGGCAAAAATCATTCACTCGGCTGGAAAGGTGATGGCATCGGTTTTTGGGACGCAAAAGGAATTTTGCTAATTGATTATTTTGAGGAACGCAAAACTATTACTGGCCAATATTATACCACAGTTTTACGCCAATTGAAAGCAGCAATTCAGGGAAAACGCACGGGAATAGTTAATAAAAGCTTTTGTTTAACCACGACAATGCGTCCGCTAATTCAAGTGCAATCGTTCAGCAAACATAGACAGAATTGAAACTGCGAGATCCTTCCGTATTCGCCTGATTTGGCTCCGTTAGACTTCCTTCTGTTCCCGAAGCTCAAAATATAACTGGGTGGAAAGAGATTTTGGTCGAATGAAAAAGTAAGCAATTATTTTGGGAACCTAAAAGATGGTCATTTCCGGGAGGGAATCGAGAAGCTAAAGAAGTGTGTTGAGCTTCGAAGGGATTATGTTTGAAGAATCAAGTATAATTTCAATCCGTATTATTTTGTTTTTATTGTCATTCAGCAAACTTGTCAATCTACCCTTGTAATCTGGTGAAAACTTGTTAAAAGGTGCTAGTATTTGGATAGAAGGTTCACTGGGCTGGAAGTAGTTGAAAGAAATATCAAATCATACATCCCTTAATCTTATCTCCTTGCGTTTCATAACCCAAATCAAGCATCTAAAATCGAGATGCCAATTCACACAATTTGTATTGCGCAATTTACGGAAAGCCAACATCCTACAATATGACGTGATGTGTTTCCTGATGGTAACAGATTTAGAAATAACTTTCTCTAAAAATACAATAATTATACTTTACAACCGAACCGGTATTTGTAGTTATGTCATTTGGCCAGCATATTTTACTCCGTTTTTGTAGCAATAATTATAGAAACTAATAAGTGTTAAAAATATTTTACGTTGCGATTTCAGCCTTGAATAATCCGTGCGAAATTTGCAAATCGGGTCGCACCGGCTTGCAACAATCGTAGATATAATTTATGTTTAATTGCCATCAATTATAAACGAAGTACTCAGCACGTACATACGCACGACGTAGTAGTAGTAAGAATAATCACTCTGCTCAAATAGCTATTGCACCGTTAAGGTCAAATATAAACACTTCCGTTAAATGTATTTTACTTCTGCTCTAATTAGAGCGCAGAAATGTGTATGTACCGTGTACCTCTTTATGTGGATCTATATATCTACGTATGTACAATACGCTGTAGATAAATCAGGGGAAGGCAAAAATGCTATTGTGATCGCAGGCGTGGTTAGTTAAGTGTAAAAATCTCCTAGAAAAAGCTCGTATATCCTTGAATTTAGCGGAGAAATCTCTTTTAGAAATTGATTCTATTTGATTATGCGGTTCGCCGATTCGGTATCAGGATTGGTGCCGGCATTATCGCTATAAATCGTCGATTTTCAGCACGTTTTTGGTTATGTAGATTTACATAAGAAGGAGATCGCCGTTATCGAAGGATTTACTACATTGTATCGGACTTATTTCGATAATGGAACAGTAAATAAAAGTTTTCGGTGTATGCAAAGAGAGTTTTGGGAAAAGTAAATTCGTATATTAATATCTATACGCTCCACTTATTTTAATATATTCATCGCCTTATTCGAATTCTTTTCGACGCTTAATAGAAATTTCCTTCAAACCGGATGTGTTCCATTACGAAGTCGACGCACGACCGTCTCGGATGCTATAGCGTATGAGTCAAGTTGATTCGTCCGGTGTTCCTTATGCTGATATTTCCGTATTTTTTACTTTTATTTGGGAACACCTACAGAACCAATAATACAATATGAAATGTTTTCGAAGGGATACAGGCGATATACATCGTACTAAATTTTCAAGTGGTTATTAATTAAACTTCAGTTTTTCGTTACATAGTTGCGAGCATGACTATTTCATATTTCAAAGTAAAGTGCTAGTATTAACAGCACCTCTTCTGTTTTTAGGATAGTATAAGTATGGAGTAACCACAACAATAATTTAAGCACCTTTCTGACGAAACCTCAAGAGTTGTGTTCGTAAAAGGATTTTAATTATGTACCATTAATTAGTTTTTGGAATTCGTATCGTTGCAAGATATCATTGCAATTTGCATTTTGCCAACAAATAATTGAGCTACTTTCCTATTTTCATATTAATATTTAAATAAATTAATATCTTAGCGCCATTAGAAACATCAAATTTAACGAAAAATGTAAACTCGTTACGTGGTTTGCTGCTAAAGAATTCTGAAGATACCACCAGAATGAATAGAGTGCATATCTCCCAAATTACTAAATCGATTTCAAAAATTCTTGCACCAATCACATCTTCAGATCGAAATCTATCAAAAACAATTGGGGTACGGATGCAAATATGTACATTTATTTAGGCAGAAAATCGACAAGGCCAAGTGTAACGAAAGAGCCCGAATGACAATCAAATCTTGTATATCTCCCAAACTACTAAACCGGTTTAAAAAATTGTTATACCAATCAAATCTCCAAATATATTTATTTAGGCAGAAATTCGCCAAAGTCTAGTATGACGGACAAACCGAAACGGTACTAAAAACTTGAATATTCCCCAAGTTACTGAACCGATTTTATAAATTGTTGCACCAATCAAATCTCCAGTTCAAAATGTATCAAAAACAGTGGCGGTACGAATGCAAATATAGTTATTTAGGCACAAAATCACCAAAATCAAGTATGACGAACGAATCGGAACGACATTAAAATCTTGTATATATCTTGGGCTACGAAACCAATTCAAAAAATTGTTACACCAATCAGATCTCCAGTTCGAAATGTATCCAAAATTGTCTGGGCATCAATGCAAATATATTAATTTAGGGAGAAAATCGCCAAAAACTAGTATGACGGACGAACCAGAACGATACTGAAAAGTTGAATATCCCCTAAGCTACCAAACCGATTTTAAAAATTGTTGCACTAATCGAATCTCCAGTTCGAAATGCCTCCAAAATTGTGTGGGTACCGATGCAAATATGTTTATTTGGGCAGAAGATCGCCAAAATTAAGTATTATGTATGAAGCCGAACGACATTGAAAAGTTCATCGTAATTGAAATGTTCTTTATAATTTACTTCAACCCAGTGGAAACTTCTTTTGAGGAACTCTTCTTTT
The DNA here is from genome assembly GCA_038088585.1 of Chrysina gloriosa. NCBI lineage: Eukaryota > Metazoa > Arthropoda > Insecta > Coleoptera > Scarabaeidae > Chrysina > Chrysina gloriosa. The sequence goes on along the minus strand of CM076093.1, from coordinate 16,775,153 downwards.
TGCATCGTCCGTTTGTGTTGATTTTTATTTAACTATCAACACAAGATTTATTTTTTCAATTGATTGCTATCTATTATCATCCTGCAACAACTTTAAATACGCAAACCGGTCAAAGAATAAATTGAAAGAAAAAGAAGAAATATTTAAGAAACAAAGTCTTGTCGATAAGCTCACTTTCCTTCTAACCTTTCTCTGCTTATTTACGTCTTCTAAAAATCCGCAAAAGCTTGATTGCTTTACATGGTCCTTTGGAGGTTTCTTTATCATTTACATTACAATTGCGACAAGAGTGAATAGATACAGATTCAGAAGGATCAGTCCACGATATTCCTAATGCTACATATGATCGAGGCTGCCTGACGTTTTGCAGAGGAATGAAACAACGGGGGTGATATTCCTAGACCTAGTGAACGTTTTAGAATCCATCTAACATACCGGATTTCGCGCGGGATGAACACCAGACTCATTAGAATCATTAAATCATTTCTTCTCCCGTGAGACTACAACCCCGCCGATGGTAACCGATGTTCCAAACGGCCCCTCCTTGGTCCGGAGTCATTTGTATTATATTGTCCCGGATATACCTAAAACTGATGGCGTATTGCTAACGATTTACGCCGTTGATACTGCTGCCTTTGTCATCAGACGTAATGAAATAATATTTTACCTCATGGTGGTAGAAAACAAAATGTTGAGAATGGTCATTGCTGCCTAATGGTTTTCCAGACATAATGAACTGTTTGAATATCTGAAGATGCCCTAACCCCAAGACGTGGCTGTTCAGCTTGATAAGTCTGCTTTTGAGGAGCTTGGAAACTCTGATAATCTGATGGTCAACTATCCCACACGGTTGGACCCAGAAAGACACTCTTGGATAGCTGATATGCCCACTCTGATTGCCATCTTCTGAAATAGAAATGAAAAAAGGTTGAAACCGATAGGTGAAGTGTAGGAGTGGGGGAGGGGGAGGAGAAGAGCTTTTATCAATTAAGAATGATCAGGAGTGTGGTAGTTGGACATTAGAGCTAGATTTAGAAAGGTGAATGATATTATACTTGAAATATCATCACAGCATTGTGTGTATATTGGTTTATGCTTTTTAAATGTTGTATACGTACAAGACGTAAACATAACGTAAACTCCCAGTTCCTTATTTCAAAGTCATTAATGAATTAGCAATTGATATTTCAACGTATCTTAGTAGTGGAAAGGTAAACCATGCTTCTAATTATCGGTATGGGATAGAAGTTACCATCGATTTTTCTTTATATAAAACAAAAGTCAACACTTACCCAATTGTTTACATTTGTTTCTCACTATTTGTGGATTGAGAAATGATGACTCAACTTGATCCTCGATAATAGTTGCTAGTGGGATGTATGATAGATAGGTATAGTTCCAAAGTCTGCCCAAGTTTCTTATGCAGTACAAGCATTATGAGCATACTATGCATTACACAGGTTATTCTCGTATTATTATGATCAAAATATAACCTTCATTGAAGTCATTCCTTTAGTAACACGAGACAAAAGAGCTTGTAACCGGATATAGAGAGTACCTTTATTAGCAATGGTTTACAGATAGTAAGACAAACTAATACTTTATAATAAGGTTAAGACAAACTATAGTAAGGTTTCAACCGTTTAATGTTCAGTCACAAAGAGCAATTGATCTTTGAGAGTTTTTTCCAATTCTACACTATGTATATGACAAAAATAACATTCTACGTTATTGCACTATAATTCATGCTGGTCTCTGACTTATTCTTCCCATTCTACTACTCTTAACCATTTCCTCTGCTTTTATCTAAACCTCAGAAGAAATCTTCAAATTGCGCTTCATGGAATTTATTTATTTACATCGTACTACAGGCCTTGTAGGCCTTGGACGAAAATATGTAATTACGTTTCATTTCTAGTTCCTATGTTTTTTTTTTTTTTTTTTTTAGATGGATTGTGGAATTAGATCATATGTATCTCTAGGCGTTTCGTTCTCCGTAAAGATGTCATTATTGTCGATTTCGGCTACCTACAGTTTCATCCCGACCTTCTGGCTCATTCGCTTTCCATTACATCATGTTGTCCTATATAACTCCTACATTGAAACAAACACAACTTCATAAGCTCCTGATATCCACAAAACTTTTCTCTCTCTCTTTCTGAAATTTTCAACTTCCATTCAAATTTCGTCATTACTTGCAGGAAATTCAAGTCAAACGAGAAATTGAAGACGAAACTGCGATCGCCAAATCATGAACTTCAGCAAGGACACATGCATATTTTCACATTTCCACAACAGAAAACTATATTGCTCTGCCTTTCTAACTGAATTTTCACACGGTTGTATAACATCGTTAATATGAATACCGCTGCTTATCCTGCGTTGCCGCTACGCAGAGCTTCGAATCAATTTTAATTTATAACCGTGATAACGGTACCGCCCGAAATACTAAATTCTTTAGCGTATTTGTGTCAAACAGAACATAAACATTAGCATAATAGCGTCGTACGGAAGGTGCCTTCACAAATACATATAATAAGCTGTTAGTAGCTAATTAAAACCCGAAAGAGTTTTAAAGCAGCGCGAGCCGTGCACAGATGTTGCATTATATTTACGTTATTACAAGCTCTCTATCCGGATCGAAGGTAGTTACTTAACTGTGCATGGTAACTATGCAGCATAAAACTGCATTATTTATAATCGGAGAAGTACTCTGATGGAACATTGCACAGCTCCGCTCACGTAAGCGTGCATATTGCGCGATGAGCACCTGTTGGGAGAAGTACCAAAATCGATAGACAAATTACAACTTATTGACACGATTGTTAGTTTGGATAACCAACATCTTGCAAATACATTAAGGTAATCGACTGATAAAACAAAACTAATTGGAATTGCTTGTTCTACAATCACTACGTTCGCGTCCTAGGAAAATATGTACTTGTTAGCGAGCTTTGTGGTTGAATATCTTGAATTCTTCTGGTTTTAGCATATTTCGCCTTTCCAAAACACCAAAGATTCATCAAAACCTTTATGCAGTCTACATATCATACCTTCCATTGATAAACCCTATAGATCTCCAATTATATCCAACAATTCTTTCGATCTTGGCACCTTGGCCGGAAAAATTAGAGATGTGATTTACCAAATCGGAGTCTATCATCATTATTTGTCCTTGAATCACCGCGATCTCAAAAGAATGAATTCATCATAAATCATCAAATTTCAGGTTTTTCAAGTTTAAAAGCCTTTTCACCGGTTCAGAGAGCTGAGAATGATAGCTTTGAACCGGTCCAAAACATATTACAATCGTCAGGCATCTATCCAATTTGATAAGGTTATTGAAAATTGGACGTAGTAACTTGGACAGCCTAAAGATAGATTTAATTTGTTAAACCAAAGGAATTGACGTGCTCAATTACCATGAGTAGAGGAAAATAGCGGGTCCCACAGCCACCTCTCCTTCTCTTAAAAAGATAGTCAACACCCTGAGCGTGTATGCTGGAAGGTAGTCAACTGCTGAAGCACGCATATTTGGAAGGTAGTCACAACTACGGTTTGGAGGATGGTCATATAAAATGCCGTGTTCTGATTGGTCGTATTGTATACTATGTAACGTTCTGATTGGTTGCCAACTCCAAACTCTAAACCGGCGTTGTGGCTACCTTCCAAACATGCGTGCTCCGGAAGTTGACTACCTTCCAGCATACGTACTCGCGGTATTTACTAATTCACAAAATTGGCTGTGGAACCCGTCATCTTCCTCCAGTAACATGGCAAAAATGTTGATCGAACCGAGCACACTTCATTTGTTTGAGAAGTTGGCAAGCATGTCTGACATAATAAATTTGAAATATTGCACGAATCCCCATTTTTATAATACCAAAGAGTAAGAATAGCAAAATTATATTATGTTTTTTTTTCTCTCCAATAGCTTGTCACATCTGTCAATTTGAATCGACGAATTTCATACATTTGATAGATTCTTCTTCCATTGGGAATATATTTGACAACTATGTTAGTAAGCTTAGCATTAGTGATATTTGTTGTTGATCTGAATAATCAAATTTAATTTGACACTCGGTTCCTGTTTTATCCCTAAATTTGACAAGTACGATAAAGTTGGCAATCTTACTGTCGATTCTACAGCCGTTCCATGCACATATTTATGCTTTCCCATTACATTAGAACCGTTTTTGATACTTTTTTGGATCGTTTTGAATGTTTTAGTTTCCTCCTTGTTGACAAGTACCTAGGTTTGATGATTGTAGCACTGACGTGTATTGAAAAAATTGATAAACCTGAGGACGGTGGATCAAAATGACCTTTGGATATTATCTATTTTTAATTGTATCAAATGCAGAAAGTAATTGATAACGCTAAGTAGTTACCAACACGTCCTAAATCCTTAATCTCAGACGAAACTGGTGAGATTTCCAAAAGTATGCTTTGAGATAGGATATTAGTTCTTTTTTAAGGCTGGAATTCCATTATAAATAATAAAATAGTATGTGTTAGTGGAATTTTGTAAAACTTATATTGTACATCAACACTTTGTCTCGTATGTTCCCCCTAGGAGGCGCCCTTATAAAAAATGCCGGGTTTATCGTATAGTAAATACATTCAAATATATATATGTGTATTGTATGTAATATTATCTAAATAAATAAGAACGTATTTTGCCTGTAACATAAATATTGATATACATATGCATATGTGTATTATATGTAATATTATCGAAATAAATAATAACGTATTTTATGGTTAACATAAATATTGATAAAAGTTAATTTACCACATCTTGACACATTAAACAAATTTCACTAATGTCTTATGTCAAATTGTTTCTGAAGAGAGGCATTTTGTACGTATCAGATTACAACAACAACAACATACAACTTTATTTTGCGAAAGCTTTCTTTAAAAGTACTTACACGCTGAATTACAAATCTTAGTACACGCCCCTGGGAAGATGGAAAAACCCTGTCTTACTCTTGCAAAACTTGTACCTCTTGTACAAAATTGCATCTCGCATTCATATCAAATGTTTGTACACGTTAAGAATAATAATGAGATTGGCTACCGAATATGTAATAGTTCGCTCTATTAAGCACAAATAAAATATGTTGAAGATTTTCTAAAGAATGCAGAAGATTGAAAATACTCGCCGGATACATATGTTTCTATAGATCCATAATAAATTGTAGGGGAAGTTCGAAGTTAAGTCTTCACATACTTGATAAAAAATTATATTTTGTAGTTAGCTGTTTCAATTCCAGAAATAATTAAGAAGAAAGATATAAGATGAATACATCGATCGTTTGGAACCGCTCTACAGTGCTGTCAAACTTCTAATTTTCATAGTTATTATTTCCATAAGACTTGGACACGTTGGTTGACAATAAAACTCAAATTATCTGTGTCACTAATTTACAAAACTATCATCAAACCCATACTTACCGTGTGTCCTACCCTGGTGTGCAGTATCTAACTCAAATATCAAAATACTAGAAAGATACCAATCTAAAGTGTTGGAGATGATTACGGATGCTTTATGGTTTGTTTCAAATTGTACGAGCAATGGAAATAAAGACCCTCAAAAGAAAAGGGAAAATATTAATTACTTCAAGAAATTAACGATACATAGAAATACATCAAAATGGATTCTATTTTATTAGGTTTATTTGTTTTGACTACGTTGCTACGTTCCGTTCCTAATAACTATCAGATTGTGCCTGGTTTGATATCAAAAATCAAGATATACAAGATTAGTGGTACACCAAAACCTCCCAACGCCGAAATTAGCGATATCTGAAGGAACTGGTTAGATGGCGGAGTTTCCTTTACTATTGCGGTTGGAGGCAAACAAATCCCCGCCAGATCGCTAACCGCTCACTCCCTTGCCTGGCAAATAACATAAAGTTAAATATCTGTATACATTACATTTCTTCACATACTGTAAGTATCTCTATAATGATGTAAACCTAATATTCAAAATGTTTGCTCATCCCAAATATCTTCGCCCCTTTATTTCGGAAATTGGAGGTTCTAATGTTTCATGAAGAAGTTTTACAGTGTTTTAGGAATAATAGTAAATATTTTGGGAAGTGGTACTATAGACTATTCTGAATAAAAAAGTGAATAAACATGTGTCCAATTTCCAATGATTACACAGAGATACAGCATAAGCATAAAAGAGCTCAAAGGAGGTGTTAAGCCAGGACAACTTATTGATTGCAATTATTATTTATTTAATTGATATAAAACACAGTAATAATTAAGTGCGAAGTAAATTTTCCTCCGACGCCCTGGCAGGGCAAAAGGAGAACCAAAGAAGAAGAAGAATTTTCAAAAACGTCACCACCGACTTCAATGCACTTTCGACCTATCTTGACAAAACCACGTGTAGCTCTTTTAAGGTCGTCTTGGCATTTTCTTATGCGGGCAGCACTATTCATTATGCGAATAACCAATTCGTATCTTGTTTACTTTTTCTTTGTGAACTCCGCTTTCAACCATACCTATTTTGGTGGCAAATGAACGTGACCATTATGGTCGATTCATCGTTCGAAGAGTGTTGAATGTAGATGGTGCATGGTGCATCAACCTCCTCCAATAATAGTGGAAGCCCGTTTCGCGAAATTCTAGTTAAACAGTCCCTCTACAACGATACCGTAACATCGAGCATAATAAACCAATTTTGAATTGCTGTATCACTGCAACCATTAAGAATTAAACACATGTTTATAGGAACTTTTTATTCAAAATTGTCCATAGAATCGCCTCCTAAAATATTTACTATTGCTCCTGATACAACCTGTATATGTACGTTAATCGCGGTATACGATAAGTCAAGGATCACAACTCAATAATTCATCAATGTTAAAATGCACTCATGAATTTTATTTGCACTATTTTGTAGCATCGTTAACAAGTTACTTTCCTTCGATGTCATAAATTGACAATACCATCGTTACCTTAAAAATCGTAATTATCTATTGAAAAAGTTCATTGAAAGTACATATATAACTGGAAATACTTTTAAGCCGTTAAATACGTAAGCGTAGAGAGGTATACGTAAATACCAACATACATACATACATTCTTTAATAGATATTACCAAATACGCAAACGCTAAATTATTAACAATTAAGCCATACAACTCTTTTCATTTCTTTAATTAATTTTACAGTACTAACGATTTATAAATAGAGTTTATAGGCATTTGCAAATATTTACACTCACAATACTTTAATTCCTGCTTGGATAAAACATGATATCCGCCCTATATCCCAGTTAACATCAAATGTAAATATTTAGTTGCAGTCCAAATTAATCTTTTATTGCTGCTTATTGATTGTTAACATATTTATGTTATTAATGATCCAGAACGATGTAACCAATAATTTCAGCTAACACATTCACTACGTTCGTAATCTCAATTTTATTCGATCGACTGCATCCTATTAGTCATCCTCTAATGAATTCTTTCGCACTGACCTGGAGTTCCATTACATGTATCCGGATTTCGTACCTATTTAGAAATGAAAATCAACACCGGTAAAACAAGAAATGACACACTAACTTACGGAGTACATCGTCACGATTTAAGTGTAGAAACTGTTACTCCTACACCATTTAACTTTTCTGTTAATTTTACCAGCTGAACTTCCGTGAAATTCGTACCTCATACAACTAAAGGTCTTAAAGTGTTAATACTCTGTTCTTTACTGATTAATGCATGTTTCCCAAACTCAATATTCTGTCCACATTTTCGATAGCCCTTTATGCTTATTAACATTATTTTTGGAAATACGATAGGAAGGGGCTCTGAATTCAAACATTTTGAAGTATATGTAAACGCATACTTAAGGCACCTGCTCTAAAACTGAACGATTAGAAAATTAGATAATTAAAGTGTATTTAATTTTTTAAGGGACATACTTCATACCTCCATTGTATTTCAATTCCTTTTTAAACTAAACCCACTCATTCATCAATTTTACCTTATCTTATTTCCATATAGTAATCACTTTGTTAACTAGACAAATAGATAAGACATTGATTACAATGTTCAATTTTAAAATGTCGCTCAATTAACTGAATATCGATGCGATTGATGAAATAGTTGTTAGAATTAGTACAGATAGATGATGAATGATTATCGCTGCCTTTCCCAAACTACAAATCTTGTAACGAATGTGCATTATATAATTACGATAACTATTAATCGCAAATATTTATAACTTACAAATAACTTGTTACCAGAGACCGGATTATATGTTTCTTGCATATCAATAACTATCAAGATCTACACAAATTAGGGTAAATAAAAGCGTTAACACTAATTCAATTGTATTTACCCTAATTCGTGTAGATCTTAAACCGTTCAATTGTACCGTTGATAGTTATCGATTTGCATCGTTCATAAAAGTGATTATTATGAAGATGGTGTCAATAATGAACTACTAAGCACTCCACGTTATCAGTTTATCAATCAAATGGCTGCCAATTCTATTTGTCAATAAAAGGCAATTTTATCATTAAAGAAAATAACCATATTGAGTAATGTATTCATAAAACTTGTCATCTTCCTCAGAAACAAACGAAAAGAGGTGAGATTTAATGTAATCATCATTATCGAAGCCTTTATGGTTCGAGAAACTACGCAAAGAACGAAATAAATGATAATCGAATGCTGCAAGATCAAACCGACATAAATGTGGATAAACAGCCAATAACTTTCGCCAAATAAAACAGAAATGTGGTTGGCTTTGCATTGTCACCTTTACGATTTGTCAATTCTGGTCGTTCCTTTTCAATTACATTTCATCCGACTTAGTCATGTGCTGGTACGGTAGCTTCTCAAAGCTTCATAATCCCACGAAACTTATAACCTTCTTCACGTAAATAACAGTTTGCGATATACGAGGTATATAGGTAGGCGTCATAAATTCTCGGCTTGACAGGCTTATACAGGTATAAGCGTGTTTCAAACTCCGTTTCATCAAAAGTTGCTCATGTGTGAAGTCTACATTATATGTAACTCGCAGAGTAATCGTTTCTACTAGCTAGCCACAGAACGTACCTAGTACATGAAAATATCGCATACCACACAATCATTAATTTTTTAACAAACGAAGAGCATACGCCCAATCACACTCAACAATCTTTACACGGCGTTCATGATGATTTATCTCCTTCATACTGTAAAGTGTAAAAAAGTGGCTAAAACGTTTCCGTTTGGGACAAGAATCCCTTAAAGATGATAAGTCCTCTAGTCGGCCAACCGAAATGATAACGCCTCAAACATTGCAATGATTAGAGAAGTGGTATTAGAAGACCACCATTTGAAAGTGAAGAAATTAGCATTCATATCTAACATTTCTGAAATAAGTATTCGTCGAATTCTTCATGACCATTTGACTATGAATAAGATTAGTGCAAGATGACTACCGCGTCTTCTTTCGGCTCTCCAACGTCAACGTTGGATTAAATGTGCGCGTTCGTTTTTAAACATGCGTGGAAACGTCTCCAAACCGATTTTGGAATCCATTGTCACAGGAGACGAAACAATGGTTCTGTTTTATAGAAAAAGACTTTAGGGGAAATCGTTTTAAAGACGATTGTGAGTTGCAAGCAGCTGTAATAGAATATTTTAAGGGAAAAACTTTAGATTATTTTTACAAGGGTATAGAATTATTAACTGATCCTTGTAGGAAAAGTATTAAAGTTAATTGAAGTTATATTTTACCAAGTTTACTTTTTCTATATCTGGACGAGAATTTATGGCGCCTACCGCGTACATATTTCAAGCTAATTCGTCTTATATACTCAACGATGTTTATTAATTGACGCTGTTACAAACGTAGCGTATTTCATGGCTAGTTATCAATCCTTTTAAAATGGATTATTTTCGTTGCGTTTTATTGAAAAATGGCAGATCTCGAACAAACCGAATTGAATACTTTGAATGCGTGAACATATTTTGAGATTTATCTAAAGCCGTATATAAGTGAAATCCTCAATTACCTAGTTGCCAAACCATTGATTATAAAGAAATATATACTTACAATTATTGAGATACAAATATTTGCGAAAGATACAAGCTTATCCTGCCTCAATATTCATATCATTACGCACACTTATCTTCTGTAAATATTATATTTATAGAATATAACCGTCTTAGTCGAGATCAATAAAATATTATCAACACATTAGCGCTTTATAAGTAACGTAAAAACTTGCTGAATTGCCAAAACAAAATTTATTTAAGTTATCAGGAAGCACACATCGGTAAATATTTGAAATATTACCGTTATAACAACCAAAATCGTTTTACATACGAAATTTGCATGCTATCTCTTGTCATAGTGTATGTATTCATGTCTGATTGCCATTCTTCGTATACACAAGACAAACAAATTTTCTCTTCTGCATAAGTAATCTTTTCTCACGTCGTGGTCTCAAATAATAGAACATTGTTTCCAAGTTTTGTAATCTGTGACACAGAATCTTTATGTAACATCATTTCGATTACGATCTGCTGGTTAATTGTGCAAATGAAACTAGAATGCTTGCACAATTCGTCGACCATCTCCTTATAATCCCATCCGAATTCTTCTTTAATCACGTCTATTCTAATTGGTTTTAGACACCTACATACGTATTTGATATCATTTTACACGCACGGTTAGCAACGTATTCCGAAATTTATGTGTCAAATAGTTTCCTTTCCAGTGAATATTTGCGGTACTTATTAGAGGAATCGTGTGAATTGTGTGTTATTTTCGCCGTCCGATTCGTAGATTGAATCAGCAAATATCCCCTGTAATTCGTATAATTTCCAGATCACATTCAAGTACTAAATTTAAAAATCGTGTAGCCTACGTGCGCTACCTTTTTCGCCGGTCGTTTTCCTGTTTTAACCGAAACCCTCCCACTTTATGCACCGTTTGCAACATTTCTACGTCGACTCATCTGTCTTTCGAGCTGGTTGCACATCGAAGGCTTCTTGCAAAACCGTATAAGTAAAACCGCTAGAGCGTGGTGAACTGAGGAGAATTCGGAAGTGTTCTGCACGCAACAATGACCCACCAACCGACGATCAAGTATATAAGCGAGCTGGTATATACATATATACGTGGGTTTAAAATTAAGCAATTACGTGTGGATGTTTTCTGAGTAAAATTATTCTGACTGATTTTGGAAAAGCAGCAGAAAAAGGAACGTATACGTAGAAACCGCGGAAAACAAACGACCATCGAGAAGAATTTGAATCAAAACTCTGTTCAAAATAAAAATGATAAAAATAATTAAAATTACAGGATTTAATAAGAAGCAATGCCATCAGACGAAATACCACAATCTAGAAGACAATTAGGTGAACTACCTGAAAAATAGTGTGAGAACCGGTCCTCATTAGACAAAACATACTCTAAATAGCAATAATAAACAGGATAGGTCATAAAAATAAAAAGAAGATGTAGAAGAAGGCTTTAGAACACGCAATACTTTTATACTAATTTGATGAGATGATGAAATTTTCAGTTATTAATGATTGGCGATTTTGATGAGGGAGATGCTTCTGACGACAGTTGTAAGAAACATTCAAGAAGTTTATAGTCCAAATCGATGTAAGATATATGCTTAGAACTAAATCAATAGCATCGTTGATTGAGCAATGGCACTTAAATTTAGTCAATTTGGAAAAAGAAACCGTGGAAAAGATTTGATTGGAAAAGAAGGTCTGGGATGCCGAAAGTATAGAGCTTTCCAACAAATGTAGAAGCACTTAAATAGAAATTAAGAATTGAACTTCGAAACGTACAACTAATAACTTTTCGTCTTCTAACGATTAATCAGGATATGGTAAGCAAGAAAGCTTAGACATGTTTAGGTTGAAATATTTTAGTATAATGCTTAAAACTAGAAAAATCAGCCAATTTCATCAATTAAGTACCTTTGATGGAGATTGAATCGTTACTTCACTCGAAGCAGTGAATCGTCATGCTGTATTATATAAACGCGACAGACACGAATTGAAGAATGAAGAAAATGTAACTCGTTCTCCAATCAAAATGCACAACAATTCATCAAATTCCACGATTAGACCTGTTAGCTCTGAACCATCGGCCATCTACCCACAGATTGAGGACCAGTGACAAGTTTGGGCAAGTCTAGATACATTCGTCAAATTCTCACATCTTACAAATCGGTCATGAATTCTTCCGCAAACTTCCACCGGCTAGAGTTGCTGTCGTGTAGTTAAAGGTGAACACCCTAAACATTTGTAGGACGTGTAGTTAGTTATATTTTGCAGAAAGGTCACAACTTGTTGATATCTCAACAACGCTTTCTATTTTTCATTGAATCCTTCGGCAAAAGATACGGCATTGAATTAAGTTGTATCTGGCGTTGCACCATTTGCCCTTGCTTTTCGAATCTGCATTGTCTGTGGACGACTTCTTTTCAGTTGTATTACGTTCCTCCACTTTTATATCTACCAAAGTTCAGGTTTTTCAGGAACCTCAATATACATATTTTCCCTTTCTTGTTGGCGTTAATATAATTTCTTTGATATGTAGGTATTAAGGCACTCTTTGACGTCACTAAGATCAGTAGAGAGAGATTGTCGGTTCACGGTCCACCTCCCCAGGAGGCAGTTGCCATTGAACCGGTTTAACAGGGATGGTTGCCATTGCACCGGTTTATCAGCCGCGTTGAACCGGTTCAACCGCAACCACCTCTGTTAAACCGCTGCAACGGTAACCGCCCGTAATCAACCGGAGGTGGACCAGGAACCGGCCATCTCTCCCTACTGGGTTCTTCCAAATTCATAACGGATAAAAATATTAAATCATGTACGTAAATCTATTATAATCCACCTTCTGCTCAAATTTAACCAATTCTAACATTTCATCAAGCTCAAAGTCATTCCTTATCGCCGAAGTTTCGGTTATCATACTTATCATACCACCGTTTGTTTCCAAAGTTAGCTAGAGAAACTAGCACGGTATGATTTGAGATCTAAGTGTATTTTTGCAATTATTTACGTTTGAATGACTCGGTATATTTGACGTTTTTGCTTAATATATCCCAATTTTTTCTCTCTCCTGTTATCGAAAGACAAGCTCGATGACTCCGGAAGAAGTTGCCAGTAACATACGTGTGCTTTAACGACCAGCAACTTTTGAATCGTTCCGTACATTTAAGAGTTCTTGCTTAGAATTCGTAAACTAGTAGTTTATGGGATGATCGTTTGTGCGACGTTTATGCAGCCGGTTAGGTGTTGATTGTGAACGTCGTATACGTAATCAGACGTCGTCGGTACACATTTGCGTTATTCCATAAACCATGCGCACGTTTTACTTATCATACTACTGTTTTCTTTAAAAATTATCTTGAAAATTCAATGATTTCAATGTCCAAATGTAATTTGACTTCCGCTAGAACATCCAGAAGATATTTGCCTATACGAAATCACGGTGAAATCAGTTTAAAGGATGGATATGAATGTTGTATATCGAATGTTAAGTAACACGATTTAAGGGATGGTTTCCGTTGTTCATAACACATATTCTCAAATTATCTGTATATGTCTTTAAGATTTACAGAGAACTTAAGAAACAACTCGTAGCAGATAGATCAATTTCTAATTCTTTACGAGAACATAAACGTATTCAATTATTTTGAACCGCGGCAAATCTTGCACAAACGACTACACAAACACAGTTACCTTCAAACCATTCGGCACTATTATCATAAATAAATGGGTCACATAACAGTAAGCACGGCGGTATCGCGATTTTGCCGTTTCTACACCTTAATTTCATCCGAAACCGCGTTAGTTTCCAATTAGCCTCTACTACGGACTAAAGTCTGTTCCCTCATAATTTTCCATTGAAACACGCGTCCCGAATAGTGGCCATAGGATATAATGGAGAAACGAGCGAACAGCATACGTTCGTGCAAATGCAACGGTACGAGTGAAACGGCAGCGACGTCCAATTTCGCTAAGAGCACAACAGTATCGGCTTTGTAACTTTGTATCGTACATACATACATAATTGTTAGTCTTCGCATCTTGTGGTTGCGCGATGGCATTTGGCTTCGTGAGGCAACCAGGATCTTCGTGAGAACATCCCAAAGCATTATTAGATTATGCCATTCCACAATGTAGAAAGTGTTTTTAATTCTTCTGTTTCTGCTTATTAAGTAATGGTCGTAAAACAGCGAAGAGCCTACAATTACTATTAGCGAGTGGGCAGAAATACTTGCATGTCTTAAAGTAATAGGAACTCTAATTATAACGTGTTGTTGTATAATAGTGCCGAGTTAACCTCATATTAGAGCGTTAAAATTAAATCTAAATTGTTTCTTTTCCTGCTTGTATATAAGAGAGTTAATTATAGATTTACTTAAGACGCTTTCCTCGATGGGCAGGCAATGTTTTCAGCGCTGTACGCGAGTGAAATAAGGAAGTAAAATACGGTCCATTTAGTTCAAATACAAATTTTGGCCAGCAAACGAATCTCGAGAACCTGCTAATTAAAATAACTCTGGTTAAATCATCGATTTCGTTACTCTCGAATAAGTATTTCCGGGACTCGTCATCCTCAATGGGAGACACACGAAGCAAAGAAGCACCACTCGTGAGCCTGGCTCTTAAAAGAATTCACTTCATTAATTCCTAATAAACACTAACTGCCCAAAAACATTCAGTGATGGTCCTCTTCCCTTGTGTTTTTTGTCTGAAGATGACAACTTGTTTGTCGAAATATGGATTTGAGGGTGTTAAAAGAACGTTATCGTTTTGTGTGAGTTTAGTCGCTAGATAACCAAGTAATTTAGATAAATAATGACAAGGTCTGAAACCACCTTTATGATTTATGAAGTCAATCTCAAGATCGATCAACAATAACTTTATTATTTATAAAGATTGCAACAGCTTATTCTGCACCTTATATGACCTTTTTCGTTAATTCGGACACCCTGCTGCGATAAACTTTCTTACCCCTTCGTAAGAGTTCACCTGATCAATCTGTGGTACTCAGAAAACATCGATGTTTCGGGTTTTAAGATGCTTTCCTTACTTATACCATACATTTATATATAGGATCTCGATCGTCTCAATATTTATTGGGATGATAGTTTTATATTAGCAAAGGCACTGCTCATTTGCACCAGCTTCTCCATATTGCCCTTTGAAAGATATTCAATAAACATCCAAGATTGCCTGAGACTAGCAGAAAATTGGAAGATTGTCAGTAGTTTCAATCAGTAATCAGTCAGTAATTAGGTACAGATGCTTTTTGCTAAAAACTTTAAAGGAAACTTTACGAGATCAATCATGAATTGCAATTTTTTCCAAAATATTGTTACTGACTTCTAAAACTTTTGGTGAAATGGAAATAATAAAAGGAAAGTCAGAAACGTGATCGATACGGAAGATTGTCGTTACAGTTCGAATAACCCGCTTCGCTGGTAATAAGGATGAAGATCCAGGGCGTGCTATCCCAATCAAAACGGGGTAGGTTCAAGTTCGAGACTTTAGTAATAAGGCGCCACTCTCCAATTATAGAACTAGATCTTGTCTAAATGCCTGAAATCAGAGAGACCCTCCAGCTTCTTTAGTAGATGAAACGAGGTTATCCGAACCGTCTACGTTCTGGATATTTCAGTCGGTAGTGAGACGACCAGGAAAATTACTTGAAAATTCTATTTAAAAGAACACAAAAGAAATAATAAACAATAAATTGAGGTGAGAGAATGACATTTAACAGCACTTTATTTATCACTTAAGATGTATCGATTAAGTTAAATTCAATTGATCTAGCTTCTTATCTAAGGTTTACACACTCTCGGTAACAGTTGGAATTCCAGCGCCCTTACAGCCACCCTACAGCTTTAGCAGAACGTAATTAAAACAAGAACTAACTAAGAGGATTGAATGTTTCCAAAAGTAAGAACAATCTTGTTTACTCGAACACAAATCCCCGATTTCCTAACTCCAAATTAACTAAAAAATTCTAGGGATTATTTCCCAGAACTCAACGAGTCAAAAATATAAATAAAGGCGGGACTTGGCGTAACATATTTCCGGTTGTCAACCTTCGTACGGCGTGGTCATCGGTACCGTGGCGGAAGCTATCCAAGATGGCGGGTTTTATAGCACTTGATGTAAAAATGTTGGGAAACCAACCGAACACAGCAACCTGAAGACTAAGTCGGCTTCTAGCTTCTGTGATAATTCTCAGATGTTCTCAAAAATAACTCTTTGCTCTCTACTAGTATACTAGTACCCTACTATCTTATACTAGTGTACACTCTAATTGAGGGAAAAGCACAACGCACACAACGATCCTGCTAAACTTCCCAGAGTCGAATTTCCGTGTATATCCTTGACAAACGAAACTTTAAAGCGAAAACAGAATAACGTATTCACGGAAAATGACCTGTTCAACTCATCGTCAGAAGCGGAATGCGTAATACGTGCATCCAAAAAGTGCAGGATGTATCAAAAACTTACGAAAACGGGGCGGCATCTACAGCAAAAGTTGAAGCGAGAGGCTAACAGTAACAAATACAGGACGTTGTAGCACTTGGCCGCAACAATATACATATACCTTTTTAGGTTGATGTGTTATGTCCAATAGACTTTGAGCAGTTGCTTTCATGATTTCATTAACAATTCCTCGTTCCATACAAAGAAACAATGTACATTTAAATCTTTGAAGACTGAGATGCATGTTAAATAGTAATAAATAAATCACATCTTATGTAGTTAAATAGACGCGAAACAGACCTGTTACCAGGTTCAATACGTTGTTTGTCAATATACATGTCCAGATACATATTTTTTATAGGCATGGGGGACCATCCGAACAAATTATGATAATTTTATATCGTTATGGTCGTTGAATCTCATTCTACTAAAACATTTACATAGCATAGCATTGGCGTATAAATAGAGCAAAGCTCAAGGAAACTACAATTATGGGAACTGTAAAAACACGTCCAATTAGATTTAACAATTGTCCAACTTTTACAATGAACGATTCTCATTCTTATTTTTGTTTCAGGGTGATGATAAGGTTAAAGGCGACCATAGCGGTCGGCATGCTGGCGTTAGTATTTAGGATAAGTTACTCTCAGGTAAGTTTTCGAATCATAAAGCGCTCAAGCGATCATTCGTTAAGTACATAAATTTTGCATGAAATCGATTTTGCCTGCGCAATTTATGAGACAAAGCCCAGGCGTATAATCAATTAATTAACTAATCGTCATTTTCCACTTTTTCTAACCGTCTCTCTAACGGCCGTTAGTGGTTCATAACCGCGATCGAGGCATCGATATACTTACATACGTCAAGTATCGAACACAATAAGGTGAAAACCTCACGTCACGGTAGTGAACTTCCAACGTCTTATTACACGATACGTTGTAACACGTCCTTAATATCGTATTTCCTTTGTTGTTTCAGGAAACGTCGAATTTATTCAGCTGTCCGAACAGTAAGTAGATATCGGCAGGTATTATATATATATATATATATACATATATATATAAGTACATGATTTTGGTCGGAAAAGGGCTCCATTATGTCCTATTGTGTCCAGATTTTAACTTTTGTTAACGGCAAATAGTCTGCCAGACCGGGT
Organism: Chrysina gloriosa; assembly: GCA_038088585.1. Lineage (NCBI taxonomy): Eukaryota > Metazoa > Arthropoda > Insecta > Coleoptera > Scarabaeidae > Chrysina > Chrysina gloriosa. The sequence continues at coordinate 16,757,490 of CM076093.1, read as the reverse complement.
AAGAATGTCTTTAAATAGCACATGACAAGGAAAGCGCAATCACAATGTTGAAAACGATGCGATAAACGAGGAAAGGGCACTAACCCGCTTTTATACCTTTGAGTAAAATTTGAAGTAAATAACTTGGGTTTGTATGGCAAATTGTACTTACTTTGTAAGTTTCTGCACATTTACTTGATAGCACCTAATTCATTAGGTCGTTATATAGAGAGCCCTCCAGGATCCAAAGCATTTTTCAGTAAGAACTTTTTCAAATTGTAAATAAAACACAAATTTTGGATTAAAGCCCCGAATATTTTAATTGAAATATGTTGCTGATACTCTCTATTTTGACAAAATTTTCAATCATATTTGTGCATAATTGTGGTTTAATTTCACGAATTTCGTTTCTGGGGTTGGCTCTCTGCAATTATTGTTGGATTATCCTTACAAACTTCATCCTTCACGTAGCCCTAGATGAAATAGTAACAGTGTTAGATCGCACGATCTTGGTCAACTGACATCACCTCTACGCGAAATCAAACGTCCACCAAATTTGCGCTTTCAATAAATCGATTCTTGCTTGAGCTGTGTGGCGAGTTGCCCTGTTATGCTGAAATCGCAAGTGGTCGACAATTTTATCATCAAAAGTAGGCCATAAAAATTTGTTATCAGGTCTCTATAGCGCACTCCATTGACCTTAATGGCAGCACTAACCTGATTTTCGAAGAAATACGATTTAATGACAGCGCCAGCCCAAAAAGCACGCCAAACCGTGATACAAGATGAATGTAATGGTTGTTCAACAACTGCCCTTGTATTTTCGGAAGCCCAGATGCGACAATTGTGTTTGTTAACGAAGCAATTCAAGTAAGAATGAGCTTCGTCAGAAAAGATGAAATCAGCAAATTGTCAACGTTGATCATGATCTAGTGCCTTCAACTCTTGCACCAATTCGACAGTTTAGAGCCAAATCCTTGTGCAATATACGCCATATTGTGTTCGCGATCAAGCCCAATAGTTGCGAAAGCTGTGAAGATGATAAGTCTGGATCTTTCTCAACACTATCGCTCATTGCAGCAATATTTTTTGCGAACAACTGGTACGAGTGCGTTTTGATATTGCTACGTTGTGACCCAGTTGACCCAATGTCTTCCATTCAATTCTTAATTCTCTAATGGGAGATTATAACGCCCGAAAATATTCACGATTTTACGAAATGTGATTTCTACAGATCGACCATTTTCATAATGGATTTGAATTATTTTTATGCGATTTTCGAGCGAAATTGAATTCATTTTATTCAATTGTAGACCTTCTACTATTAACATAAGAACAAACTGAATGATGAAGATGTCATGTTAATCAAGTACCAACCTATCGAGAAAGAAAGTTGTTATTGAAAAATTATTCACGGCGTTCTTAGTTTTTGGCAATACAAAACCAAAGAAAGGTTATGATTTGAAGGGGTCGAAGGATTTTGATTGATTTTACACCACTGCCAATAAGATAATTCCCGTAGAACTTGAGCTGGATAGTTTACACCAAGGAACCAGACGTTTATCATTAATTTACTAGTAAAATTTTGTGGTGTCATTACTCACACCGAACAATTACATCATGCCGACGAGTTTCAAGTAAAACGAAACCAGGGCATGGTTGTCGTTTATTATGAACAAGACATGAAATTGTACTTATTTAACATAGTATGTATTTTACACAGTTTCGTAATTAAATGGCTGAAAGCGTTTTCGTGCGGAAACTAGTTGGTTACTAAATGGAACTTATAAATATACCTATTTTCCTTTCAAAAGAGAATTCTCTTGGATTCAATTCATATTACAATAAGATACCAAATATGGATCTTGAAAGAACTTAAAACTTCCACGTTCCAAATCACCCATGAAAATGTTTGTATCTACCATATTACTTCCCGTTCTTTATAATAGCAAAACAATCGAAACAAAGTTATCAATTACGAAACGCTCTGTATACGATTGACCCCTTCCTTTATCGGTACGCTACATGCATAAAATTCGAATACGGTCATGATTTCGCTGCCATATTCCTTGCCCTAACGATTCCGCAAATCGGTGCTGTTAACGTTTAAGTAGACGTCACGTCCATACTATTGTAGCACGACCGTAACCGTATGCGTAACGGTACCCCGGAGTAACTTAATTTTATAATGGCCGGCTCGGAATTATTAATGAGTCGCTTATCTGGGTTACGAGAGAGGATCGCTTATCGAAATTCGCGAAACCTTACCGTCTTTCGTATGCTTGTTTATCTCGACGTACGTAAATTGCGCACGAGTTTCCCGCAAGACAGGAATTTTGAAGTAAATTAACGTCCTTCTTGGCTCGCTATCTATAAGAGGAGTACAATACGATAAAATGGAATGTCAATAATTTAAACGATTTAGATTTGTAGGTGCGTCGATGACTCAAACGTTTTTTTATTATTCGAGAACACCATCGACGTTGAACTTTGCGTTGAACTCACGTTTAATACGTTTTAAGTAGGAGGCGCAGTTAGCTCGAATGTATTTAAGTTGAGTAAATTGGGTAAAGAAAGAAATAAGTCATAACCGAAGACAAACCTGATAACAACTTATGTAAAATAGTTAAATAAATCATTTCGAAGCTGGGGTTAATTTTATTTGTAATCCTAGATTGAAGTCGTAGGAGTTTCCGAAAAGCTGCCTAACATTGTCAGTATTTGCTTCTCTTTTGACATAAACTTCATTTCAAGAAATCTCACTTACTAATCCCCTACATATTGAAATAAACATGTGGATAAGGATAAATATTGAATTTCAGCACCTCTCCAATAATTAGTACTTCATATTTACTTTAGGTAACGAGAAATTATGCTCCAAAACTGCTACTGCCCATACAATAGTGCCCCCGATCAGGTGGAGCACTCTGCGCCGATTTTCTTAATTCAATATAATTGTCGCTCCTAATTAACTAGTGCATGCCTCCGTACTCGTTACACAACATAGATAAAATCGATTATTTTCGTGATAACCGAGAACCGGGTATCGTAGCTTCAATCACTTTTTTAATTTGGAATCGTTCTCTTATCTGCAGACTATACTACTGACGATGACAAGACAAGGATCTTCTCTAGAAGTAATGAAATAATATAGCTTATTCCACATAGAACCCAAATATACGATTTATGAAAAATCAGATCTATGTTGCCATACCACAACGTAGGAATTTATTTATATGGGCAGTCCGACCGGATTAAGACGTACCAACATAGTTTTATATAATCTGTACGATCTAAAACAAGAAATTAATAGCCTACAAGAGCGTATACTCAGGACTGTATGTATAATGGGCTATAGAACAGAATGAAAACGACGAAACATTTGTCTTGAATAGTTCTGGGGCTAAAACTGAAGGAGGATAGAATTAGAAATGTCACCAGGCCATTCCTCTGCTCTTGCCTCATCGTTAACCAAATTTCATTAGTGACACCTTCTTTCCATTGTATTCCTCACTGAGGATGAACTATTTGGTAATCGAAGTACGTATTTGCATTTTCCCAAGATTATCGTGATAAGGTTAAAAATTAGTTCATCCTAGAACTAAAAGTCTTAAGAAAATATGAATTTTCTAAATTTGAAACTTCATTTCTACGAAGTGATGGATCGTGGAGAGTTGTAGTTTCTTGCACTTGAATCAAGTCATTAAGTTTTATAGTCGACAATCGTTTCGATCAGACCACTCGAAGGGGAGTTTCCAAAAGTATTTACTTCCAAAACTCAAGAAATAATCAAATATCAAAACGTTGCAAACTATGGATATCCGACACTATCTAATTAAGATTTTGACCTATTAATTTCAAATTCTCTGCTCACATCCAGTTACTTCCTACCGTTTTCGAAATATTGGGATTGAGAACTTAACAAAATTGCATTGCGGCTTATATGTGCTAAATTTGCTCTAAAAGAGTTTCAAGAAGATTAGAATATCAATATTTTTTCCAGTATTCAAAATGCTTACGTCCCCATAATACCTTTTAGTTGCGTTTCGAGCTGACACAGTATTTTTTATTCCGCTTAAATACTCTAAAAATGTGTTCTTTCTATATTCCTGAGAAGAAGAAGGTTCATGAAAACCTTCTCTGGTGACTAAAGTTTTGAGTTGGCATCGAAACTAACGGCAACTAATATATAGGGTCAGTCTGGGCAAACAGCGGTAATTACGAAATAAGTTACGACAGCCTACATATACACAAAACTACTGACACACAGCATCAGACTAGAGTGGGGAGGTGGCGATGCTGTCGTAACTTATTTCGTAAATGTACGCTGTTACCGCTGTTTGCCCACGCAACTAATGTATGTACTTCAATCGATATTAAGCGCTTTTCCATAAATTTAATACTTCTAGGACCTTATCAAGCTTTTTCCACAAAAAAGGAAGGCAATCCAAATTCTTACAATATCAATAATTACCAAATATACCAAATACTCAGTCTACAACTGAAGGTTCTTATGTAACACGGAAGCGATCTCATATGAAATAAAAGTTTATTCCAAATTTGCTCTCATATTTATCTGACTAACTAATCCTAAAGACTTTACCCTTTGGAGTGTAAAGCGGTGACGTTGAGCTGTCGAGCTGTCACTCTACTCCCCATTCCAGGACTCCATTCACGTTTTTCTAGCTTGTGTTCTTCCACGAATTTCACTACATTTTATACTTCGTTTTTCAGCCGCTGTCTCTACTCCTTCCGTCCAGGTTTCTCTTGGTCTTCCTCTCGTTCTTCTCCTCAGTACTGGTGCCTCGTACACACTTCAAACCATCTTGTTCTTCTTCCTTCTCCATTGTCAATACATGTTCTATCCATCTCAACTGACACTCCTCCATTACAACTTACTGTATCGGTTTAACTTTCAGATTTGCCCGAATAGTATCATTTCTAAATCTGTCCAGTCTGGTCTTATCTTCAATTCTTATCAGAAACCTCATTCCCATGCTTTGTAACTTGCTTCTTTGGTTCTTTGTTGTTGTTCATATCTTCAAAATGCTAAGACTTAAGGACCTCCGGTTTGTTTCATTTTAATCAGCTCCTCAAGTACTTTAAGCCTACCGAGATTGCACTATCACAAGTATTCTATTTCGAAAGACTAACAAAATTTCTATGCTTTGAGAAATCTTTTTCAACATAAAAAAATTTACGTTCCTAATTCCAAATTTGCTCCCATATTTATGTAACAATAATCTCAATTGTCAAAAATTTCGCTAATAGTAAAAGAAATATGCAATGACGTTACTTTGAAAGCGTATCATCTACGTTGACAGTTGTAGAAAGTAAGCTTAAACTTGACTTTCTGGTAATGAACCACCATCGCGCCAGCAAAGCTCTCACTGCAGGTTGATCAATCAATATTAATAAATTATTAAGTATAACTATGAATTATTCTAGGCAAATGCTTCCACCACTGGAAGATCATGAATAAATAACATGGTCTATTCTTCAGGGAACAAGGCGGAGCTTTTGCTGGCGTTTTCTTCGCGGAATTCCAACCTCTCGTTCCAAGATTCGACAGAACGCTCTTCAGGTTACTGAACTCCTATTGTACTTCGGAATTGGTGAATCTTTTGCACCAGTAACTAAGAATGAAATCAAATCAGTCATCGAAATGAAGAAAAATAAGAAGACAACCGGTGGTATTAGTAATCACGTCCTAAACCGTTTTCCGGACAGAGCTTTGAACTTTATTGCGCATCTTTGTAATGCGATCTTCCCGCTTGGCTTAGCTTGGCACAATTGCTCTCCTTATACCTAGAGGGTTGGTAACACGATCCTTCCCTTAAAGTACATCACGGAATATCTTGACGTCACTCTAAACTGTCGACTCACCTAACATCCCTCACGTGGAGTATGACAAGAAATTCTTGAAGGCAAGGAACGTTCTCCTTCCTCTGTTCAGTCGATGCTCATGGATGCCCCTCGCAAGCAAGCATCTGTTGTGTATATCCGTACTTCAACCGATTCTATCGCACACTATGCTGGCCTGTATCATCGACGTTCGAATCCGTATCTCCTTCTTGGTGACTACGCAGAAAAATTCGGTCCTCCGCATCATCGCTGCAGCATTTTGGTTCATGCCCAATGATAGGATTCAAGGCGACTTTAACATCGCACTACTATCCGTGTTTCTAGACGATATCGTTGCCATTGCCCACAGAAGCAATGAAGACTCCATCAACCACCACCATCATCGTCCATGTGTTAAGCTGTAGTCGCTCTCATGTAAGAATAGAAAGGGATATATACCGAGTCAAGCAACTGCTTTGGAGCCCCCAGAAGATCGTGATGGAATGCTCTATTACAGTCTACCTCTACAACCCGAACTAGTGCATAATACACAGAATATAGTTCGACATTATTCCACCCTAGCTAAACAAGAAACTAACGCATGTGTACCACGCTAGAGACATCTACAAAAAATCTCGGGAACCCATCATCTAAATCAAGCATAGGCAATCTTCTTTATTGTAGAGGGCCAAAGAAGTCTTATGCTGCGAGTAATTTCGAAAAATATACATTTTCGTAATATCCGCATAAAGGAAGTCTACCGGGCCGTGTTAATATGTAACGGAAAAATAGAATGGCGGGTTGGACAAATCTACCCATGCCTGATCTAAATGTTACTACTGTTGAGATGTATTTCTGCATATTCTATAATTTACAAGAAAGTATGGGAATAGAAATTCATGTGTCAGATCTATTCGTCATTATCATCGTGTTCTTTTTCTTTTTGCATTTTCTGGTTTATATCGTTTAACATGGAAAGTTCGAAATCTATGAAAATTCGCAATCAGAATATCACAAAATCATATCGATGTGAGTCATTTATTCAATGAAAAACATCTTTGACGAAAATATGTCCCGTCACAGATTCAAGTATTCTAACTACATTAAACATTCCAACTAGAACTTGTTGATTATCTGTTAAGAAGTTGGGTCCGATCTACTAAGTCGTTTGTATAAAATTTTTAACTTACAAAAACTCAGTAATTGCATGGCATATTTGATCAAACTTAGTCAAAACGACTTCTCAAGTATTTTTATTGCAATATTGGAAATAAAACCTTCTTCCTTCAATTTGAACTCTGTCGAAATATTCAAATTCTGACATTACCAAGAGATTGTTAGAATTTCCCCGATGTATTTGAAACAAATTAGGATCAAGTACTAAATGTTAAAAGTTACCTACCATTAAGAACTGTTTTAAATTCAATACAATCCAATTACTGGATAACATCGACAGTTTACACATAAATGTACTTTCAAATATATAAAATGAAACGCTGCGGGAAACTTTGGTGTGACTTTGGTAACTAATACGTTTTTACCTTTTCCGCGCAAAACAAATAAAGAACTAACCGTGAGCTTTTCTTAGAAATTGACTTTCGCAAAACAACTAACTCTCTCCTGTCGGCAATCGCGGTAATTGCTTTTTGTAAATTTTACAAGGCAGCGCTTGTTAACGCTCTTTCCTTTTTAGTAGGTACTTAGGAGCAGTTATTTTCAGGCAAAATTTATGCAATCAAATATTTCACAGTACAAATTCTTTAACTCGAAGCAAATTTGATACGACTAAATCACTATCTCCCCAATGTGTGTTTAGATTTATCGAAACCTTCAATATTCTGCGACATTCCAGTTTCAACACTGTCACACGCTAATAAGACTGGAACGACAAAAATTGGTAATACATAATAGCATGTGTTTGAATAGCGCTAATTGGCTCGCAAGTAATTCGAATGACCTAAAGCCTACATACTTGTGTCGCTGTAACAGGTTTAAATGTTCGTAAGACACCGCCTCGATGAAACTCTGCTAACTTTACAATATTTCTAAATTTCTGACAAGTGGAAACATTAACATGAGTTTTGTCAATAAAAATAGCATTTCTTTTGTATTCTGCGTGCCACCTTTAACGGTAGATTACAGCTTTTTCCTGTAATCACATTACCAGGTATTTACTTTCAAATGGTTCTACCCACTATAACATTATCTAGATACTTAAGAATATACAGACACATAAAAAATGTCAAGGCCTAAGTAAAATTCTTGTCAAGGCATTACGACATCCCACCAGGATAGGTTTGCGATTATAATTCGTTTATAAATAAATACATGAGCTGTCGTTGTGCTAACAAAAAATTAACGGTTTTTCGAAGAGATACATCGATTCCACACAACCTTGGCGCGTGGTTTTAAAAATTTCGCATACATTATTTCAATGATTCATACTTTAGTACTACTTTACATTCAAGTCATTAATATCCTAAAAATTTGCTTTAGAATTTAGTCAAATCAACTATTTCCCGTTCAGATTCTGTAATGTTACAGAAGGTCGACATAAAAAACTAAACATATTTACGGCTTTATTTAAAATTTGATAGATGTTATCCTTGAAAGTCGAGACAATACAAAAATATGCTGTCCCATTGGAACACTACGTGGATTACGTGCTTTTGGGCTACTACCTAAATACGTGTTGCACTTCCGTCTAGTCTATATGATTCATCAACTACATTTCATTTTTGCCTTACCTTTCCTGACTCTGGACCAAACCTCAATAGCGCATTGTACCTCCTAGCCAGTCTACTCCGTCAAATGTTTGGGATAAAACCTTGCTAATTGGAAGCTTCTTGATTTTATCTGCGTAGTTGCGGAAACCGAGACCTAAAGTACTTGAGTGTCCAGTACTCAGCACTTGGCTTGAATGCATTTTCCTCGTCACAACGAGTCTTACAGAGTATGACATCAACTAACCACATGCCATAGTTTCCATATTCCGTTTTGTCTCTTCAAAACTTTTACGCATAATCATCTAATCTACATATTGCTGTCTGTTTCTCATTCAGAAAATTTTTGATACAGAGACAATAGATTTGCAATATTTTGCTGCGCAATACAGAGACAGAAGAGACAATGTCTTTTCCTTTCATCACAGAGTAAAATTAATCATGACAAAACTTTTAGGCCCATTATGTACTTTCCTACCCAAAGCAGATAGATGACGAATGAGTTGCGTAAATTTCCACACGAGGATACATAAATTCCTGCGCCAATGGAATAATTCATTCTGTGGAGATGGTTAGCTGGACTGCAATTTGACCCAGGTGGTCTATTACCTTCGGCGTACGCGAACAACAGTGGTGTACATGGAAACCTGAAGAATACTCTAAATTGATATCTCGAGGCACGTAAGACCAAGGGCAGTCGATCGGCTATCTAAGATTTGGGTTGCGATCTGTTTATTATTAATTGTGTATAGATGGTGAGCTGAACTGCAATTCGGCGTTGCTGATTTATCACCTGTGGTGTACACGCTCGGTGGTGGTGTACACGGAAACCCCAAAGATACTCTAAGTTTATTTCTTGAGGTGTGCAACACCGACCCGTCGGTTAATGATATGCGATTTGGGTTACGATCTGTTAATTATTAATTCTGTGGGGATGGTTAGTTGGACTGTGGCGTGATGGGCTTACTTTATCCCTGAATTCACACATCGCTATGTAGGAACTTACGTATCTCTTCTTAACGTCCTTTTACTTAACTACCCTCGTATAAGAACTTACATGTGTATATTCCTTTTCAAGTTTTCAATTCCCTGTATTCACGAACCACGTAGTATATAAATATATCGATTCTAAATGAATTCAAATCGAAATATTCTGCTCAACACAAACAAGATAAAGAGCGCAATTTCACATTTTCTCTTTTAATTCCACTGAACTTCATTACCCGCAGCAAGCATACATAGATACGTATCAAAAAAAAAGAAACAATATACCTCATTATACCAACAATGTCGTTCGCCTTGAGAATCGTACTCTTTTTCCTAAAAAAATCCGTTTACCTAACATAATATGAATTCCAAATCTAAGAACATCTTCTCCCGTCGGTCGGCTAAATCTACTTCGCCAGATATCAACCTACGAATTGATCGGTTTAGAATCAGATGATGGCTGCTTAGCGCTAGTTGATACAAACGCCTATCTGGAGAGTATCGTTATGAAACAAGTATATGGAATAGAACAGCGCTATCGAAGGAATTCGCGAAGTGAAAGTCACTGTCCGTGGATATTTGACCTTTTACATCGAATTATATACACCGTTGCTGTCCACATGTGCGCAAACGAAGACAAAGAAACTAAAAATCAATGGTAGAACAATTAAAAAGTGACTCACTAATAATATGTGGTTATTGTGTACCTGTTATCCGGTAATTTTTCATGTCGCTGGATAACTTCGAGTCGGACTGGCAATATTTAATAGGTGTACTTTGCGCTTTGCAATTTACAATAGGAGATAACATATTTTCTGAATGGGATCTTATTATGTGTGAAGAATCAAGAAGTGGTCTTACGATTACACGATCTTGTGTTATTCATTCTAACGAGCTTCCCAAAGAATGGGTTTCCAAAGGACAAACCAAAGTAGTAACAAGTTACGTTTGGTTTCAAAATTTAGATTTACAATACATGAACATAAAAGCTCTAATTCAATTAGATTAAAAGCTCAAAACAAGAGGTTCTTATCCTGATACGTCAATTTAGACAGACCAGTTCGTCGCCCCCACAGTCACGAAGAAAAGTCAAGCACCATTCATAATCTTTGCCTAGTATTCGCTAAAACTTTTACCCTCAATCTCTCGATTTGAACACATCCAACTCCTTATTTCGACAGCTAGAGTCAATGTTAACATCAGAGCAACTGTCACAAAAGAAGACCATGCTGTGTATCGTACATGATTTGTGTCTAGTAATCGTTATAATCGTAAAAGCCTCTTCGCTAATCTTGTAAATAGTACCTCTTTAAACAAATCTAAAGAAGAACCTCTCTGCCTTCCTGTAAATTTACTTACGCAGAAGACGAAATATTCAGCACTCATGTAATGCGCTATAACGCCAAGAATCAAGTTGTTGCTTGATCAGTTGACATTGATCGTTACCAAAGTAATAATCGAGATTCTCACAGCGATGGACGACAAATGGGTTATTTACAACAACAAGGAAATACAACGGAGGAAATAAGATCAACCAACTCAAACAATTCATATTTTTCATAGAAGGTATATTCTCCTTCCGCTGAGCCTAGTAAGGGAATTCGCAATATGCAAAGTACTTCCCTTTAGAACCATGCACTTTTGCCTCCGTGAAAACCAATCTCCAAAATTTTTTTCCACCCCCTCCGCATTAGGTTGTTAATTTCATTTTTAAATGCATCCACAGCTTCTTCGGCAGATGCAAAACATAAACCACGCAAATTATCCTAAACACAGCAGATGGCGATAACATGGCAAATGACACAAATTATTTTAATGTTTTAGACATTAATTCCGAGCAGAAGTATGATCTCTAGACTTGTCAAAATGCAAGAGTCTTGCCGCGGACTTGAAGCAAATTGTAGGGAACCATTTAGCATTGAATTTACGACAATGCTCTAGTATTATTGTGGAAACTTATTCACCACTTCCGAAAAATGTGACAGCCATCTCTTCACCAATAACCTTCCGCCTCATACTCAAAGACTCAAACTACCATTTCTTGCTTCTTTTCCAGGATCATTGCAGTATATCTATGATTTATCACTTGTAATGATAAATGCCAGAGATGATCCATGGTCAAAGCGATCTAATGCACATCTCTACCATTCCAAGCGATTTTCTTTTGAAACTGGAGTCAAATTGTGGGAAATATAAGGGGAAGTAACGTAGCTTCATATCCTTGTATAGAATGATATTCATTACTTTCACACCTATCTTAACATTTTCTTGAATGCTTCTTGCAGTAACATGTCGGTCCTCTTCAATCATATCCTGAGTCAAACTAATGTTTTTCTTCGGCAATGGCCGGTTTTGACTTAGCAACTTAAAAACTGTCAGTTAAGGAAAATCGACCGCCTTAAAATTCATTGTACCAGCACTTTCTGGTAGCTAAGGAATCAACAAACAGCCGATTGATTTCCTCAAAACATGGCCTATGGCTTGAGCCACGTTTGAAATTGTTGATGGTTACAGGTTGATAATGTCCTTTGTTCAGTTCCATGATTTCGTATGCAAACTTGTGTATTTTTAAGACATTATATATATTTTTACTGTCATAGTCATTAAACACGTAACCAGCAAGCTTAGAATATCAAACAAAATTTATTGAACTATACCATGGCCTGCCAGAGAGACTCAGTACAAAGAGACGAATCTCTTTATTCATATAAGGAAGGCTCAGTTTGTCCAGTCGGTCGGGTAGGATTGTGGAGGAACACAATAAAATGCCCAATTGGGATCTGCACATTTAACAGTTACCCAAACCGAATAATTAAATTCAAGAAACGTGACCAGAATTTGCAAATCGTGGAGGCGTTGTACTTCCCCATGATTGCATCAGCCCACGCAATCACTGGCTACTAAAATGAAAATTATTGGACCACACTTGGAACATGTTGTCACTTCCACGATGTAGTACATACTTCTTGACCAGAAAAACTTCAGTAATGATAAGGATGTCAAATCGCACTTGGTTTGGGTTTTGCTGATGTACTAAAAGTGGAATTACAATAGTCTTTTAAATGTGGTAAAATATCGTTGACGAAATGGGCAATACATTACCTAATAAGATGACACCGTTTTATGTAACAATTCACTTTTGTTTCCTTTAAAAAAATTCATAGTTGCTATGCCAATTTGAGTGCCTATAAATCCAAGATATAACTAAAGTAAACAATACATAACAGCCCAAAATCATAATTACAAGAACTAATAGAAGTGCAATAAAATTGCTTATGCGGTAAAATACCGCCAACAGCAATATGCCTGCGGAAGAAACACCCATATGGTAAATATTTCCTTGGCAGCAATTATACACGGCAATTCCCCTATATGTTAGTAACATACATATACAAGAATTCAACCTTGGCTGTTATGATGTAACGCCTTAATATAAATTTGTAATTACCATGAACGATCATATACTTCTGCCAGTTCCAAGCAAATTACTCGCGTATATAGCCTACACATAAATGTGTATATACGTACTAAATTAATTCATTGCTGGTAATATTCGCAAGCGTAAGAGATAAGATATTGCATAGAGAGAATGTTTCTCCAAATCTTCATGTAAATTTACTACAGACGCAAACGTTGGATAATAACGAGCAACTATTTTCCGTATACGAGCTCTTTATTTTAATGAAGCCGGGTATTAATGCGAAAATGTCATTCAGATTATTCTTTCTATATTTGAATTACTTTTACACATAATTTTCCATGTTTGTTCCGATTAATCAGACTAAACATGTATTTCGAAGCACTGAAGTTGCATGGAAGTTACTACTACAGTTTGAAATAACTTGGTTACCTAGCTAAAGTCGTTTTATGGGTTTCTGATTAGCTCAAAGACATCCACACAACGTATTCTGCGATAACAGTGACTTCCGTGGGCGGGGAATGAAAGCCCGCAATTGTAAGTTTGTTAATTACAGATGAATAATCTCGAGGACATAAACGCACAGGATAAGGTAAATACGATCTCCGAAAAGCGCAGAATGATGGATTTACAAAGTACAGTACAGTAATTGGACCAAAGTGCAAAACAGATATACGCATAATCGGCGCTCCGCGCCCCTCATCCAAATGAGAAGATCCCCCTCTTTGTCCGTGTACACCACCATCCTCCATGTACACCACCATTGCCCATGTACACCACCATCATCCATGTACACCACCATCGTCCATGTGCACCACCATGGTCCATGTACACGACCATCGTCGATGTACACCACCAGGTGCGTCGTACTACCCCCTCGAAAGCATAAATAAAAGAAATAAATACTTTTATCAAATAATTAGTGCCTATACTCTTAATCCTTAGTTTCTGCGCTCCTATTCCAATCTCTTTTGTAGGATTAATATAGTCAACAGGTGTTATTCTGCACACTATGTGCTTTTGTCCAACAGCGACGTCCTTAAAATGACCATGAAATATAATAACTGACTTACAAATACACCCTACACCGACACAGTGTCGGCATGGGGGTGAACATGTCGATTTTGAGCCCCCTTAATAGAAAAGAAAATATACTACTAGACTTCAATGATTAAAGTTTTGATAAAAAAATTGAAGCGGTATCAAAAATTTATATCGCTATCAGATGACGTCGATCACCACATTGCACTGAATTATACAGATAAGCTTCTAAGTACTATTACCGCACCTACCAAAGTACCACTAACAACGTTTATCTCTATACACGACATACATAAATCTCAGAACATTCCAAGCGTTTGAACATGAATTTTATGACAAACAATTATCACCTTTTGCATATTTATGCCTTGCGCAATATTTCCGCGTTATTTTTCTGATTGTTCCTGGATGTAGAGTATTAAGTAATTACCTACGGATGCAAAGAGCGCGAATACAAGCTTATAGTATAACTGTAATTTCGATTGCATAACTAATTTGCACAATTGGATAATGCGTTAACAATAAGTGCATAAAGATCGGAAAAGTGATTTAAATTTTTATTATAATTAGACGCACGGGGAATTATGCAAGCCGTTAGATAAGATTTGTCATTGATAAATATAAAAGAATGTCGGTAGTAAACGTTGAGATTGCTAATGTTATCATTACGTATGCTTTGAATGAATTTATATCCAATGAGATCATTGTCTGCAGCTCTTTTTAACTAGAACTCAATATTTTCCTAAATAATGGCAATAAACTCTATCCACGACATATCAATAATTCCAAGAAATATCGATGATTTCATCCGCTTTCGATATCTCCTTTGATATAAATAAACTCTCGAAAGAAATTTAAAACGGAATTCGCACCAATATTAACCAAATTGAGTCATTTGAATTTTATTTAAATTGCTATAAAAGCTGGACGATTTTTGAAATATCAGTGATACAGACTTTTTGGAGAAATTAAAGAAAACTTGGATGTTTCTTGGTCTTCGAAATGATAAACTTCAAAAAAAAAAAATATGACATGTCTGGTTTCTAAGCAGTTTAATTGAACAGAAGAAAAAAAGAAATTGGAAGTAATGTATTGGAGGACTTTTATCAAAGAATTCTCTAATGGAAGCCACCAATAAAGAAAACACCAGCAGATACCTTCATCTGGCCCTACTACTTAAAAAATTTCTTCAACATTGTTGGCCACAATGTCATCGTGAACAAAACAATCTCGAGATTTATTATTTTATTACACAAAATATGGTTTACCGATACAATGTCATGATACAAGATGGAAGATCAGAATACGGTAAGAATGCAAACTAAGCATTTCTATACATTTTTCTTTTGTTTGATTTTTAATGCACGTATGTGTGTACGTTCCTGCAATCGTTATGTCCCCCTTTTTGACTCGTTTCATATAATTTTTGTAGAGTGACTCCCCATAAACTAGCAGACCCGTTTTTAGTTTCTGTGATGATAGATTTCTTGAAGAACTTTAAAGTATCAATTACTTGTTTTCCTTCACCTTGTTTAGATTCTGTTTTCCAATTAAGGATTAAGTCCAAAAATTTTTGCTTGGAGCTTCTTCGCAGTGACAGACTTACGTAACAACAACATCTTCACACGTTCCCTTAGATCTTCCTCAATGTTATCTAAAATATTGTCCAGGCATATGCAAATGTTCCACGACAGGAAAAGCAATCTCACCATGTTGAGAAGGATTTAGACATTCGATCGTATTGCGAGGCATTCTTAAATAAATATAGTTTTTATTCTAGCTCTTAGAACCTTCGCAAGATGATCTAACTGTGATTTCTTCATAAACAGTTGTTAAAAGAATTGCGCAATTCGGTTGTCATATTTCTAGGGATCCTTGGACTAATTGCACTTCCCGTTTGAATTGCACAGATCAATGTCAATGTTTTGGATCTTGCAATAATTTTTAGAAACAAGTGTTTCGATTTTCCTTATTGCATTCTAGAATTGAATATACATATGCTAGAAGGGATTGTAGAGATTTTAAATTCTTTTTGACACCCTCCATTCTGATATGTCACACACATTTTTTCTGCACTCTATCAGTAAAAATTTATCGTCCTATATTCGAAATAAGATGAATTTGAACGTGCAGTGTTACATCACCTAGTATTCTGATTGAAACTACGTCAGCATATGAATACACGAAGAAAAACATGTAACAATAACCTAAATTGCGCTAATGGACATGTTGAAATTTCAGTAAAGACGGAAATCAAGTTCTGACGATACATAATCAACTTACATACATTTCTGCCAGACATTCTTAATCTCTCAGATTCTCATATGAATGTGCTCAGAATCATTCTGGTCTCAACCCTTAACAACAGTAGTGAGAAGTGAGGTCGTCCATTTAATAGGTATAACGTATATGTAGACTTGAAACAGCGAGTGGTGTTAAGGGTTAATGTTCGCCAGAGATGCAGAAAGCTCTTCAAACGCAACCACCTTGATGGTGTTCGTTGGATTCATTTACTAAGGTTTCATATTTGGATCCAGGAAAAAAACTTAATTCGGGAAAATAATTTAGCTCACAATTATAGAACTCAAAATAGATATAATTACTACCATCCTATACACTGTTTAATGCCAATCCAAATTTGATGTAGGTCTTAAATATTGATGCAAGTGTCATGTTGGGATTAACTGCCTTATCAATTTATACCCTTTCCAAAAAAAAAAAAAAGGTATCCAATTTGGAACCCTAATAAAGTACGAGTGACTTATTTGTTTCTTAGTTACTATTTTTCCCTCTTATACCGTAAGTGTCGAGGGGTATATTGTTGATTACAGCAGTGCCAACATTTTTATGTTATATTTCTTTGATTTTAATATTTGCAACGTTAAACAATAATCAAATAAATTTAATTATCCATATTAAGTCTTAATTTTGTCGGCTTATATACTGTTAAAGGTGTAAATGAGTTTATTCAGTTTACTGCGCTGGTTCCAGTAAACATAGACAACCTCACAAGTTATAAAGAGCTCCATAGATTTCGAAACATTTCAAGCAACTGTATTCCAAACCATCACCCAAATGTTATGTTCAAAACTATCCATTTTCTGTTTAAACATAAACAGATTTTATAAATGAAATTATGAAAAATCATAGCTGAATGATTTAGTCATCAGGACGGTATCCTCAATAAAACTTACTACTTTGCTAATGGGAAGTTTCTTTATCTTTTCTCGTTGCAGAAATCTAGATCCAAAGTGTTTATATTTCACAACACAAAGGATATGTTGGGATGTTTCTTCCTCCTCCCAACGGCCACAACAATTGGGTTGTCCACTTTCACTATAATGTGGAAATTTTTGTAACGATTGCAGTGTCCTATCAACAGATCCAGTGCCTTTTCAATTTGTCCCCTGTTCATTCGCAAAAACTGCTCTATTCTGGCAATTGAAAGTTCTGCACTGAACTAATCTCGGTGCAGTTTTCCAGTATGTTACACGCTCTTCATTTAGCCAGTTCCTCATCTTAGTTCTAACAGTTTGATAAAGAGATTCGGACCCCACGGATTCTCTGTTTGACGCCTCTCATATCAAAGAATTTGTGTTTTTCTTCATTTATGTACCCCGACTCCTGTACATACATCATAGATTAACGTTATTGTGTTAGTTGTTAGCTGTGTAGATTATATTTGGTAATTTTGACGACTTAAGTACAGACCTTCTTATTTCTGATGTATCTATAATTTGGGCCCATGTAAGCTATTACCTAGGCTTGGAATACGATTTAATAAACCCCTAGCACCTTACCACATCTGAAGTGTAAAACACCGATTTCTTACAGAATATTATTCTTTATAAAGAAAAGGAAACATCTTTAAAAATAAAAAAACGATAAGTATTCGACGATCAGAATTATGACGCTTAACACCGAGGCTTGTTTTCAATCCTGCACCGTCCGTAAATATTCTGAACTGAGATAAAAGTTCAGTAGATCTTTGAAAAACAATAACCAGTACAACAAAATTTGTCCAATGGCACAAACAGGTTTCATCTTATCATATATATTAACATAAGTTTTTACATTTTTAAGCCTTAGTACTATCAAACACCGACAATTTTCTGTTGGGGCATAGAATTCAACAAATTTTTCCAAAGAAAGTGGAACTGAAACAACAGGAGCCTCATATTCGATAAAAATACAGCTTAAAAGTGCTTTACCAACGTATTAACCACCGGTTCAAGTGTCCAAATTTTCATCTTATAAAATTCGGTTTTTCACGTTATTTTAACGACTATTTTAGGGTCATATTTCTAGCAACGCATCCCGCTAGGATAGGGAAATTTTGCGCGTGCCACATTAAATCTGGCACAGAGCAGATTACAAGCAACGTACTTGAACGACAATTCCTTCTTATTTAGTAAAAGCGCGCATAACGCATTCTGAATATATAATTAATTATCTAGGAATAACTGCATAACATAATAACCTGAATAATTTACAACAATGCTCTGCCTACTTTTGTCATACATAAAACATAAGTAAAATAATAAAATCTAGACGACATTGATACATGTTGCTTACGACAAGGTGTTCTATATCCCACATTCACGACAATACCCACTTCTACAATTTACGATTTATATATTTTATGTACATGGGTACATTTCTACCGGCATGTAGAAATGTGAGACTAAATTGTCATGTATATAACATGTTGAGTGCGTTAGGAGAAGAAAATGGTTACCAGTACCACACCAGTCTTGGTACTTGTAACGAAATATTTTGATAACCTGGCCGTCACTTTTGAAAAGTCAAAAACCCTCACACGAGAGTCGATATTTTTTCAGTAAAGAAAACAATTTAGTTGCTAATGAAATAAAAGATTATATTAAATATTTGACCCTTTTCCAATTATTTGCGTCGGATAAATTAAAATGATTTAATTACTTCTTTACATTATCTTATTTTTGTTACAGGTTGGGAACTCAGGGGTTTATACTGTTACAGATTCTTCAACATAAAACATTCATGGGAGAAAGCAGCAGAATTATGCAGGAGGTACGTTCGCTTTCTTTTACTTTTAGGAGTACTTTATTTGTTCGAAAGAAACGAAAATCGGTAATGAATACAAAATTGAACACCACCCACTGATACTTACACCTAAGTATGTCTCGCGGTGTCCCAAATTTAATCAAATGCCTTATCTTTTGTGTAGACGGTTTTCATGACTGTAAAGTAAATAGGTGCAGATATGGTTACACGTATGTTTACGCTTAATCTTACAATGTACACAGACTCGTATGTGTATAAATAAAAAAGTCGGTATTAGTATGCTAGTGGGTACTTTCTATTTAAACTGCTGGTATCTATCTAACAATAAGTGATAATGACCTTCATTGCGTGTGTCGTATACAATACGTGGTTAACATAAAACGAGGAAACAAAAGGACGAATTTTTTTAGAAATCGTCTTTTTGAAATGATCCTTTTGCATAAGAAGGATGACAGTAAAGAGCAGCATAAAGTCTTCAGCGAAATCGCACCACTTGTTAGAATTGCCCCCTTTTGCTTTAATTGTTCCTTTCACAATCACTGCGTTCGGAGAATATTTCTTAGGAATTCATGCTTCTAGTTAGTAATATCCATGCTAATTGCTAACAACGTCCATTGGGAAAGAATATTCGAAAAATAACACGACAAATGTTTATTCTTCTGTCTTTTAGCTTCTTCCCTCTATCCTCTTGGATTCTCACTTTTTCAATATGTTCCTAATCTTTTCGTCGTTCTCAAAGCCCCTGGACAATTTCTCAAATGGCCTATTTTAGTCCGCCGTCGAGGCTGCAGTCCGAGAAGTCTCCTTGAATATTTCAATTAAAAACAGAAACGTTAATAAACACAATCATCTAAACGTTTTCCCAATTAGATGTGTTGAGTAAATGTACTAATTATAAATAATTTTCGAATGATGCTGTTTACTTTACAAGGTTTCTATTTCATTTGTTTCGAAAATTTAACAGTTTATTACGTAGACATACTTTCAAAGTAGCTTGCGCCCTTGCTAGATACAAAATGAAACTTTGTCAAAAAGATAGCCACAAATTACAAAGCATCTTTTCCGCATATTCTTCCTTATCCTTTTTTTAAACCATACGTACACACTACATTTTCGCTCTTCAACGCAAATAATTTTCGCGGTTCATCGAACCTCACCGAAAAAGAAACGAGGTTGAGACTGACCACGGGCCATCCGAAAGATATTCATGTCACAGTTTCAGGAATTCGCGTTGAACAACGCGTGACAATGCGACAAAAGAGAAGCACGCCGCCGTATATGTTCGAAATTCGGCGGGACGCACATCATTACCAACACTTTTTCCTTTTTCATTTTCTATTTGCACGCTCGTATAAAGTGATTGTTTTGTTCCGAAAAGGTACGGCAGCGACCTGATGGCCGTCGAATCGTACAGCGAGAACAACTTGACAGCCTCCATCGCTACGTCGTCCGTGGGACTGGATCGCAGAAGTGCTAATCACTACTGGTTGGGTTTGGCATCATTAGACGACCTCAAAACCAACACCTTAGAATCCGCAGCAGGAACTCTGGTGTCTCAATACTCCGGTAAGGACCGCGCGTAAACAAATAAAACTCGAATGTTTAAAAGGCGTAATGTTAAATTAATAACCATGTTAGCTTAAGAGAAAACCTCTCGACAATATCGACCTTGATGTATTAAGAACGAAATGTTAATTGAGCAAAGAATTGAATTTGATTAAATGATTTGGCTGCTTCTATTATCATCTAAAATCGCTGCGTGAACGAGAAGCAATCCTAACAATCAACTGCCTTGTGGGACAAGAGTGATTTATCCGAAAAATTGAGATAGCTCAAACTTCATATTTCAAGAACGATGTTGTCATCTTTAAAATACGAACCCGCACAGGGTTCTCAGTTAATCGAGTAAGAAGTGCCCCATCTTTATAAAGTTGACACTTACACCTAATTTATAAACATCTACAGTGTTGTGCAAAACAAAAGCAACAAATTTAATCAACACGAAATCGTTGTTATATTTCTTTTAAGAAAATTTTTACAAAAATATGATAGAGAAATAGTAAATATTTGTATGCACTCTAATTAAAATGTATTTCATTTATTAGCTCGTAGTCAATTACATTAAGTAAAATAATAACATAGAGTCTGCAATTCATTGTGAAGTGTGCAAAACGAGAGGAACAAATCAGAATTTGATATAGGAACCTTTATTGTTTATAACATCCGCACATCCGCGATGCATTGTTCCTATTAAATTATTAATAGTACATTCACAGATATTGTTCCATTCCATCTTTAGGGTTTGCAACAGATATCTTTGTTACGAAAACGTTGACCACAAATGCTTTATTTTGGTATTCCAAACAAGTTCTCGATTGGATTCAAGTCTGGTGATTGGGCAGGCTAATCAAGCACTTAAATTCCACTATCCTTAAGATAGTCTTTAACCATCTTTTGGGTCGTTGTCATACTAGCATTTTTTTATTTTAATATGCCTTTATACACAAATCGGCCCATTATACCATCTATTTTTTGAAAAGGACCGACTCCACCGCTTGAAAAACATGGTGTGGACCCCATAACGCTACCGCCTCCATGGTTAAAACTCATTTTGTAGTTCCGTGGAGGTAGACCTATCTTTTCTTTATCGGACGGTATACATTCCATCGGAATTCATAAAATTCATCACTAAACAACCGTTTCTCACTTTTCTACTGTCAAAATTAAATGTGTTCTAACGAAAGTTACTCTAGATTAGATTAGATTAGATTATTTGAGGTGGCACTGGTGCCTGTTCCACTGCGACCTTTCCAGATCTATTGTGGTCCTCATACGTCCTTAGAATACGCTCTCCAGCTTTATTCCTTTAATTAGACTTAACTGCTTTGAGAGCGGTTCTTCCGCATATACTGTATTTTTAAAGCAAACTTGAAGCCCTTGCTCCGTAATGCTGTTATGTGCCTCCATAATAGAGTCCTGGCCTGCCTTAAGCTTTGTCGGCTCCATCTGAGTGGCTGGATAGTCGTTGAATACTATCGCGATCCTCTCCAAAGCAGCCTCCTTGAAGGTTAAACCTTCTGGCCCCTTGCCTTTCGGAAGACCTGCGAGAGTACTGCCCTCCGACCTGGCCTTTTTGAACTTCCGTTCTTTCTTTTCGTTTAGTAGCCTCCGCCATCTGTTGAGGCCCAACTTCCTTGTCTAGACTAAACCTGGGCCGTTTGTGCATGCCTAATGAAGTTGGCCTTGATTATGGCTCATTTGGCCTGTATGTAACCTTGGCCTCGGCCTCACAAGCTTTTGCAATTTAGCCTTGGAAATTCTAGATAGCGTAGCTGTACGGAGAGTAGCTAGGGAAGTATCTGTCTGCCCGATCAGAGCCCCGCTTGATAGAGTAAGGCTAATTACAAGGGCATTTCGCCTGATGCCCCCAGGGGAACGCTAAATACCGCGCACCTCTGCGGCCACGCAACTCTCGGCACGTTACCTTACACCTTAGTTTGGGTTTTACCTCGGGTACCTCGGTAGCGCTAAATTCCCGAACTCACTTGTTAAACTTGTTAACAGTGAGCCCCTGAGGATAAAAAAGTTACTCACTGCACACATGAAATACCGTTATTTCCTACAACGAAGGTTGTCTATTGTCTTCAAGTACTTCGTAGCTTTTGTTTTGCACGCTTAAAATTTGAATATATTTTGTTTTTATGATTTGCGTACTTTTGAATTTCGTTATCGATAATGTAACTGCCTAACTTATTTTGAAATTACTTGTATTCATATGATTATAATTTTCTTAAGTTTACTTTTCCCGTTTAAAAAAATGGAAACTTAAAGTGTGTGATCATATTGTTGCTTTTGTTTTGCATAGTACTGTGGCATTCAACTTTTGCTTCATCCGCTACAAAATTGCGTTAGCCTACTTGAGGATGACAATATTATTTAGTAGATATTTAGAGTTGTCTATTCTGGTATCTTCTTCATTTGAATTAATTTGACGCAATTCAAAACAATGAAATAACCAATTTTGAAATTTTTCGTTTCATTATAAAAAGGCTTCTGGTCACTCAACCAACCCAATTCAAAAGATGGTGAATGTGTCGATGTAACAGTCAGGGCAGATGGACAATCATGGGAGCTATCCACTTGCGAAAGCCTCCTACCATTCATGTGCAGAGCGAAAGCGTGTCCTACCGGTTCCTTCCACTGCTCCAACGGCAATTGCATCAACGAAGCTTTCCGATGCGACAAACAAGACGACTGCGGAGATTCCTCCGACGAAATCGACTGCCCTTCGAATTGCAACTTCTACTTGGCGAGTAGCGGGGATGTAGTTGAAAGTCCGTATTATCCCCAGAAATACGCACCGCTTACCAATTGTAAATGGACTTTAGAAGGACCTCAAGGACACAACATTCTCTTGCAAGTACGAAGAAGATCAATACTAACTTTTTTCATGCTATCGTTCGACCCATTTTCGTTTGCATTTAAAGTCCGAGATCATAGCAACATTGGTTAAAACGCATTCATTTATTTTCACAGTTTCAAGAATTTGAAACGGAGAAGACCTTCGATACCGTGCAGATATTGGCAGGGGGAAGAACGGAAGACACTTCTGTAAATCTGGCAACGTTATCGGGCAAGCCAGATTTGACGAACAGATCCTTCGTGTCAGCTTCAAATTTTATGATTATCAAGTTTAGTACAGATGCCACTGTAGAAAGGAAAGGCTTTAGGTATCTACGCAAAATTAAATTTTCCTAAACCTCTTACTAATCACCAATCTGTTTAGGGCTTCTTGGAAAACGGAACCGCAAATTTGCGGCGGTATTCTAAGGGCGACACCGCAAGGACAAGTTTTGATTTCCCCGGGATACCCTGATCAGTATCCAGGTGGCTTGGAATGCTTATACGTCATACAAGCACAATCCGGAAGGATTATTACTTTAGAAGTACGATTGTGATCGTCCAAAACTTCGTATATATCTATTATATTTTCCGTATTCCAGATTGATGATTTGGATTTGGACCACACGAGAGACTACATCTTCGTACGAGATGGTGATTCTCCTAAAAGCCAGGCAATTGCAAGACTTACGGGCGATCTTGACGATAACCAGCGAATTGTTATGTCAACCAAGAGTCAGCTTTATTTGTATTTTAAAACTAGTCTTGGGGATTCGAAACGAGGCTTCAGATTGAGATACTCTCAAGGTAAATTTGGGAAATTTTGTATTTCTCTTTCACACAATGGTCGTCTATTTTTCTCGCTCTAGGTTGTAAGGCTACGATCGTTGCCAAAAATGGAACGTTAACTTCACCAGCTTATGGTTTATCGAACTATCCGAGCAACCAGGAGTGCTTGTATAGGATTCGAAATCCCGGACGAGGACCACTCTCTTTAAATTTTGAGACTTTCGAAGTAGATAAATCGGATTTTGTTCAAGTCTACGATGGAAATAGCACGAGTGGGTTGAGATTGCATTCGGGAAACGGATTCAGCAGTAGCTCAATACCCAAAATCACACTAACGGCTTCCAGCGGGGAAATGTTGATTAGGTTCGCTTCAGATGCCCTTCACAGTAACAAAGGCTGGTCCGCAATGTTCTCAGCAGGTATTTTAATTAGCTAGCAATTCGAATAAATCGCATTCCTCCTGTATATATTTACAGATTGTCCGTTTTTGAAACCCGGTTTCGGAGCCTTGGCATCTAGCAGAGATACAGCTTTCGGTACCAACATTACATTTGCGTGTCCAACCGGACAAGAATTTGCAACTGGACAGCATCGCATTACCACTCAATGCTTACCAGGAGGAAACTGGTCGATTAGTTACATCCCGAAATGTCAAGAGGTATACTGTGGTCCCGTTCCCCAAATCGATAATGGATTCTCTATTGGGTCTACCAACGTGACATATCGAGGAGAAGCAATGTACCAGTGTTACGCAGGCTTCGCTTTCCCAACAGGGAAACCCATTGAGAAAATATCTTGTTTATCTGATGGACGCTGGGAGAAGAAACCATCGTGCTTGGGTAACAACCTTTTCAAAGAAAGCTTTTGAAATCCTGCAACTTGAATATTTCAAAATACGATAGCTCCTCAAAACACGATTTCTTATTTCATTTACAGCATCACAATGCGTCGCACTACCAGAAGTTCCTCACGCCAACGTTACCGTCCTCAATGGTCTCGGAAGAAGTTACGGTACCATTGTAAGATACGAATGCGAACCAGGTTACGTCCGTAGCGGTCACCCCGTAATTCTTTGCATGAGCAACGGTACTTGGTCAGGGGACGTACCAACTTGCACAAGTATACCTTTCGCAAAACAAAAGTAATCCCTTTATCTACCCTAAAAATAATTTTCAGGAGCTAAATGTCCGGAATTTCCTGAAATTTCCAGCGGCTTCATCACTGACACTTCCAGGAATTATTTCTTCAACGATGAAGCTCGCGCCCAATGCTTTAAAGGTTATAAATTGATCGGAAGCAATATTATACGTTGTGGCGAAAACCAGCAATTCAATAATCCACCGAGATGCGAAGGTTAATTTCCAGCGAAATGCGATTTTTAATGAAAATTTTTATTTCATGATTTTTCAGATATTAACGAATGTATCAGCAGCCAGTGCGATCTGGCATCGACGGAATGTATGAACACCGCAGGTTCCTTCTCTTGCAAATGTAAGAAGGGTTTCTCACCAACTCTGGAGTGTAGGCCGGTTGGAGATTTGGGTCTGATAAATGGGGGTATACCAGATGATTCCATAACAGTATCAAGTACGGAAGAAGGATACAATAAGGGGGTAACATATTCCTGTTTCATCCGAAAAGTGCTCCTAAGGTGACCTTTATTTATTCCAACAGATGGTAAGACTTAACAGCGGTGGAGGATGGTGCGGTAATACCAACGAACCCGGCTCGAATTGGGTGTTAATAGACTTGAAGGCTCCAACGATTGTTAGGGGCTTCAGAACCATGAGCGTCTCAAGACCGGATGATACTGTAGCGTTCACTTCAGCCGTAAGAATCCAATACACTGACGATCTAACTGACGTCTTCAAGGACTACAGGAACCCGGATGGTACCGCCGTCGAATTCAGGATTTTAGAACCAACCCTTTCTATCCTGAATTTGCCCTTACCCATTGAGGCGCAATACATCAAGTTTAAAATCCAGGATTACGTCGGAGCCCCATGTCTGAAACTGGAAATCATGGGTTGCACAAGATTGGAGTGTGCCGATATAAACGAGTGTGCAGTCGATAATGGAGGATGCGATCAGAAATGTTTGAATAGTCCAGGAGATTATACGTGTTCGTGTAATGTGGGATACGAACTGTACGGCAAAAATGGTACAGCTGGATACGCCGTTGAGAAAAGTGAAAATGGCCTTAGAGATGGGGATACCTATCAAGTGAATAAAACTTGCGTTCCAGTTATGTGCCCCAACATAAATCCCCTGAGAATGGATTGATTCTATCGACAAAGGTCAGGATACCAATACCCGGGAATATAGAACAAATTTGTCATATCCATCCCTTTTTCTTTTAGACGAAATATCACTTTAGGGACTTGGTTACGTTTCAATGCAATTTCGGTTATGTAATGTCCGGCTCCTCATCTTTGTTATGTACCAGCACCGGAGCGTGGAATGGCACCGTCCCAACGTGCCAATGTAAGCTTTGCATGTCCAAATGTTACCACCAATTAATAAAAATTCCAAATTTGATTTCCAGATGCGCGTTGCGTCTCTCTTCCGGACGATAAGGACGAAGGACTTAAGGTGTTACGAGCTGATGAAGCTAGCGTTTTAGTACCGTTCAGGGAAAACGTAACCTTAACTTGCGGACACACAGGTCGCCAATTACGAAAACATCTACCTCAGGATTCAGGCAATGCGTCTACGATCCTAAACCGGTAAGATTCCATCGTTTTTATATAAAATTTGCGGCCTCAATTTCTGATTAACACATTTATTGAGGATGAGGCATGAGATTGGTATCTCATGGTACTGGTAAATACATTGGTTTACCATAATTCCGCAGCAGGTGCCGTAGTGAATGTGTGCTTGGCGTCCTTATAGTGCATCTTGGACAACTTCAAATCACTTACGTGCTCATGGTTCCTCGTTACTGAAACCAAAACCATCTTAACCTCGACAGTGAACACGACGATTTTCATGCAATTCGCGTCCATTTCAACTCGACCAAGACAGTCATCGTTTCTCCGATGGACGACGGTCTTGGGAGTGACGATGGCTACATTTTCTCGCTTGACATGAGTCAACCTATCTGCTAGATTTTTGGCGACTTGGATGAAAGCACCACGAGGTCTTCAGCTACGGAAAACTCAGACCTTCTTTCTGGGTACCTCAGAAATATCAAATCCTAGAAAGCATTGAGATTCGGCTCTCATAATCTTCACGCTTAGTTTGGGTGTTGCAAAGGTACCCCCAAAATTAAAATTTGCACCATCGAATATCTCGACTAGTGCATTCAAATTTGCCCTAAAATTTTGATTCGGAAATGTGCTTTGCCTCCCTGTTTCCTAGCCTAAGTGTTACTGGTAAGGCAAGCGCTTGGGCCATCTCAGGATAATGATCTTTATTCTCATAAAGGACGTTATGGCACCCAATTGGAGACTGTGGTAGCACATGGTTTGGAAGTTATTACTGAGACCAGAAACCGACACACCTTCTCTTCCTCAATTTGAACCATTTGGCATCTATTTCCTTTGGAATGATTTTTGTTTCAGACCTCTAAAATTTACTTTCCGGTAAATTGTACAAAATATCCCAGTGCTTTTGTCAAATGCGTTAGCTCATAACACGGTTTTGTTTTAAGCCCGTCCCGTATAAAGACGTAAGTTAAAGCTATCTGATCAAATTTTATCTTCGTGAGATTGTTAGTATCGCATATGGGATTGACCATATCCTCATGAATTCGTTTCTGAATTCATTCCAAACCACAAATGTCCTACTTTTCAAGATCATGAGATGTGTTCACAACCAGTTTCTATTATAGGGTCTACCAGATTATTGGTTGAGTGGTAGCAAGCCCTACTGTCCAAGATCTAACTGCGGCACTCCTTCCTCAACACCGGGAGCTCTTTATGGAAAATACGTCGATACCAAATACCAATCTTCGTTCTTCTTCGGCTGCCAAAACACTTTCAAAATGGCAGGACAAAGCAATAAACATGATAATGTGGTACGATGCCAAGCCAATTCAGTTTGGGATTTCGGCGACTTGAGATGTGAAGGACCGGTTTGCGAAGATCCCGGTCGACCTAGCGACGGCTACCAAATCGCTCGCAGTTATGAGCAAGGTTCGGATGTAAGTTTCGGTTGTAATCGAGCCGGCTACATACTCATTAATCCGCGACCTATCACGTGCATCCGCGAACCGGAATGCAAAGTGGTTCGACCATTGGGTCTAGCATCCGGGAGGATACCAGATTCGGCTATTAATGCCACTAGCCAAAGGTAATTCCCTTTTCTTGTAAGTCAAACATTTTTACATAATCGAGCGCTTTCAGGCCAAATTATGAGGCTAAGAACGTCAGATTGAATTCTGTAACTGGTTGGTGCGGTAAGGAGGAGCCGTTTACTTACGTTAGCGTTGATTTAGGAGAAGTTTACCGAGTCAAAGCGATTCTAGTCAAGGGTGTGGTTACCAACGATATCGTCGGACGACCCACTGAAATTAGATTCTTCTATAAGCAAGCGGAAAAGGAGAATTATGTCGTGTATTTCCCCAACTTCAATTTGACAATGAGAGACCCAGGAAATTACGGAGAACTCGCCATGATTTCGTTACCGAAATATGTTCAGGCTAGATTTGTTATTTTAGGTAAAAATTCCCTGTCCAAAATCGTCTGGCCTATTATAATTACTACAAAAACGAATTAACCCCAGCCCGCAATTATGATAATAACGATTTGACATTTTAGGAATTGTAAGTTACATGGATAATGCTTGCTTGAAATTTGAACTGATGGGTTGCGACGAACCAGAGGTGGAACCACTTTTGGGCTACGACTACGGTTACTCCCCTTGCGTCGATAACGAAACCCCCGTCTTCCAGAATTGTCCCCAACAACCAATTTTCGTCGAAAAGGACGCCAATGGTGGTTTGTTACCTGTTAACTTTACCGAACCCACCGCTGTTGATAATTCTGGAAGCATAGCTCGTTTGGAAATTAAACCTCAATACTTCAAGACCCCAGCTTACGTTTTCGAAGACACCGTGGTGAAATACGTCGCTTTCGATTACGATGGAAACGTGGCTATTTGCGAAATTAACATCACGGTACCAGGTACGTGCATTATTGAAATGATTTCACCGTCTCTAACTCACTGGTCCGGTCGCAGATAACACTCCACCGAAGTTGAGTTGTCCGCAAAGTTACGTGATTGAATTGGTTAACAAACAAGAAAGTTACTCCGTGAATTTCAACGAGACTAAACGCAGGATAAATGCTTCTGATGCATCGGGAGAAGTGTTTATTACTTTTACGCCGGATCACGCGACCATTCCAATCGGGGAATATGAAAATATTACCGTAACCGCTGCTGATAAATATGGCAATAAAGCCTATTGTCACTTCCAGGTACACATTCATTGAATATTTTGATTGTGATTTAATTCTTTTAACCGAAATTTGCAGGTTTCAGTGCAGGCAACACCGTGCGTGGATTGGGAATTAAAACCGCCAGCTAACGGAGATATTAACTGCGTTGTAGGCGACAGAGGGCTAGAATGTATAGCTACGTGTTCGCATGGATTTAGATTTACCGATGGGCAACCGGTGAAGACCTTTACATGCACGGCAAAAACCGATTGGAAACCAACATCCGTCGTCCCCGATTGCGTATCGGAAGGTAAATCAGCACCGTCCTAATACTAGCAAATTTTATCGAAATATTAAATATCATTTCTCCATTTGGATAACAGATACTCAACGAGCCGACTACAACGTCATTCCAATGATTAGGTACAGAGCAAACGGTGCTGTCGCAAGAGCTTGCATGAGCCAATACACCGACTTACTGCAGCAATATTACAACAACTTGAACGCGGTTTTAACACAACGATGTTCGGCAGTTAATGTCAACATGAACGTATCGTTCATTCGAGCTTTGTCAACCCTAATCGAAGAAAACGTCGTGAGAATCGATTACGTTTTGGCTGTTATTCCAGCGGTTAGGCAACCGCAATTATACGATCTTTGCGGATCGACCCTAAATCTAATCTTTGACCTCTCGGTTCCATACGCAAGCGCAGCGATTGAGCCGCTTTTAAACATAGCTTCCATAGGAAATCAGTGCCCACCATTGAAAGCTTTGTCATCAAATATTACCAGGGGATTTACATGTAGTGTCGGAGAAGTTTTAAACACAGATACCGCAGATGTTCCAAGATGCTGTAAGACGTCATTATACTATCAATTTCATAATAAAGTGCTTATTTTTGAATTTTCTAGTACATTGTCCAGCGGGAACATTCGCAGGCGAGAAACAACAACAATGCACATACTGTCAACGTGGTTTCTATCAAAATCTCGACCGCCAAGGATCTTGCATGCGTTGTCCCATAGGAACCTATACCAAAGAGGCCGGGTCCAAAAGCATCCACGATTGCGTCCCAGTTTGTGGATATGGCACCTATTCCCCAACAGGATTAGTCCCCTGCTTGGAATGCCCTCGAAATAGTTATACCGGTGACCCCCAGTTAGCGGTTTCAAGGATTGTCAAGCCTGTCCTGCTAATACATTTACCTACCAAACCAGCTGCGCCAGCTAAAGACTACTGTAGACCTAAATGTTCGCCAGGATTATATTCACCAACCGGACTCGCACCTTGTTCGCCTTGTCCCAAGAACTTTTATCAACCTCTAAGTGGGCAAACCACCTGCTTGGAGTGCCCCTCGAATATGAAAACGGACGGATCAGGAGCTACTGGTCGAGAAGCCTGCAATCCGGTACAATGCGCAGATGGGGCTTGTCAACATGGTGGTCTCTGTGTAGCCATGGGTATGCTCAACAATTTAAATGAAGCCATGAAATTGCATGAATTTACCAATTTCAGGTCATGGAGTCCAATGTTTCTGTCCAGCGGGCTTCTCGGGCAGACGATGCGAAATTGACATAGACGAATGCTCCTCGCAGCCTTGCTATAATGGAGGAACGTGTGTCGATCTTCCTCAAAGTTACCGCTGCCAATGTCCACCGGGGTACTCAGGAATTAATTGTCAAGATGAAAGATCAGATTGTAGTAATAATACCTGCCCTGAGAGAGCGATGTGCAAGGATGAACCGGGCTACAACAATTACACTTGTCTGTGCAGATCTGGGTATACAGGCGACGATTGTGATATCACGGTGAGGAAAAGCATAACTAACGATAACTCTTCCTGTTTCGTTTTTTGATTTCAAATTTATTTACGCAGATTGATCCATGCTCGGCCAATGGAAACCCTTGCCACAACGGGGCCACCTGCATTGCCTTGCAGCAAGGAAGATTTATGTGCGAATGTCTGCCAGGTTGGGAAGGACAAATGTGTGAGAGCAACACCGATGATTGTGCAGAAAGCCCTTGCTTGCTAGGAGCCAATTGTACCGATCTTGTGGCTGATTTTAGCTGTAGTTGTCCGCCGGGTTTCGCTGGAAAACGCTGTCAGCAGAAAATCGATTTATGCGGCAGAAATCCTTGCAAAAACGGAATCTGCGTGGATAAACTGTTTCACCATCAATGCATCTGCTTACCCGGGTGGACAGGTAAAACTTTATAGCTTTTACGCCTCGTATCACGTTCTTAATATGATTTTCATAGGCGAATCGTGCGAGTCCAACATCAATGATTGCATCGACGAGCCGTGCGAAAACGGTGGTCAATGTATCGACCTCGTGAACGATTTTACTTGCACTTGCGAGCCTGGTTTCACCGGGAAACGATGTCAGCACACGATCGATTACTGTTCTTCCAAACCATGCCAAAACGGCGCAACTTGCATGGATCAAGTAGAAGGCTTCTTATGCAAATGCAGACCCGGTTTCGTCGGTTTGCAATGCGAAGCTGAAATCGACGAATGTCTCAGCGATCCTTGCAGTCCAATCGGCACCGAACGTTGCGTAGATTTAGACAATAAATTCCTGTGTATGTGCAGAAGCGGATACAGCGGCCAGTTTTGCGAAGAAAACATTGACGATTGCAAGTCCGAACCTTGTCTGAATGGTGGTTCTTGCAAAGATGGAACCGCTGGTTACAAATGTGCTTGCCAACCTGGTTGGTCGGGTATCAATTGTGAATATGATATCGGAACTTGTCAAAGTACACCGTGCCAAAACGATGCTAAATGTATCAATTTGTTCCAGGATTACTTCTGCGTGTAAGTACTCTTTTAGAAATTTGATCCTGTTAACTAATTTTAATTTAGTTTTAAGAACCATTCATTTTTGGTTTATCGGCACTTCAATATCAATGAGTAATTCTAATTTTGTTTCTAAAGTTGTCCATCAGGTACCGACGGTAAAAGATGCGAAACGGCTCCTCAAAGATGTTTAGGAAATCCATGCATGCACGGAGGCAAATGTCAAGATTTCGGATCAGGCTTGAATTGTTCTTGTTCAACCGGTTTCACTGGTATCGGATGCCAATATGAATATGACGCGTGCCGATCTCACGATTGCAAAAATGGTGCGACCTGCACCAATCACGGAAATGGATTCCAATGTATCTGTCCTCCGGGGTACACCGGTACATTCTGCGACGAAGACATCATCGATTGCAAGGATAATTCTTGTCCACCAAGTGCTACCTGCATCGATCTAACAGGAAAATTCTATTGCCAATGTCCATTCAACTTGACAGGAGAAGATTGTAGAAAAAGTAAATATCGGAGGCAAGCTGCAAGATAAATTTACTTATCTTGTAATTGTCTTTTATAGCGATTTCCGTCGATTACGATCTATACTTCAGCGATTCAACCAGAAGCTCGGCAGCTCAAATTATACCTTTCTACAGTGGTTCGCCAGCTAGTCTCACGATAGCCATGTGGGTGCAATTTACAGAAAAGGACGAGAATGGTATCTTCTTCACTTTATATGCGGTTTCGTAAGTGACAATCCTTAAAATATTACCAACATTTACGCTCAAAGAACATTGTTTTAGATCAAAACACGTGGCAAACGATAGAAGAGTTATGATTCAAGTTCACGCTAACGGAGTACAAGTTTCTCTCTTCCCCGATATTCAAGACGTGTATTTAAGTTTCCACGACTACACAGATATAAACGACGCACAGTGGCACCACATCGCCATTATTTGGGACGGTGAAAACGGCGGGGAATTAAAATTGATAACTGAAGGTCTGATAGCTAGTAAAGTTGAAGGTTACGGAGCCGGAAGAAAGTTGGCTGAATAGTAAGACAACCGCCCTTATCCTAATGCATTTCCTCAAATTTACCACTTCTAATTGTAGCGGATGGGTAACCCTAGGCAAACCCAGATCTGGAAATCCAAAAGGTTATACAGAATTGGGATTCCAAGGTCATCTAACCAAAGTGCAAATTTGGAGTAGGGCATTGGATGTAATAAGTGAAGTACAGAAACAAGTTAGGGACTGTCGCACTGAACCTGTCCTCTACCGAGGTTTGGTATTAACATGGGCAGGATACGAAGATACTGTTGGTGGTGTAGAGAGGATCGTACCATCCTTCTGCGGTCAACGCAAGTGCCCTTCGGGTTATACAGGGACAAAATGCCAAGAGTTACAAATAGATAAGGTATTTCCCTGAAATGATTTTACAAAAAACCATTCTGTAAATTGGAAATATTTCAGATATCTCCCAAAGTCGAATATTGCCCGGGTGATTTGTGGGTTATAGCGAAAAATGGCTCAGCAATAGTAACTTGGGACGAGCCACATTTCAGCGATAATGTGAAAGTTGTAAAAATCCAAGAGAGCAACGGCCATCGTCCAGGACAAACATTACTCTGGGGTATTTACCAAATTGCATACGTGGCATACGATGCGGCTGGAAACGTCGCCACTTGCACCTTCAAAATTTCCGTTTTATGTAAGTCATATTTATAAACGATAATTCATAATTAATTCATGATGTGAATTTAGCTGAATTTTGTCCCGAACTTCCCGATCCAATTGGTGGTGTACAAACTTGCAAGGATTGGGGTGCCGGTGGCCAATTTAAAGTCTGCGAAATCGCCTGCAATCCAAGCTTGCGATTTTCGCAGGAAGTACCGAAATTTTACACTTGCGGCGCCGAAGGATTCTGGAGACCTACCCAAAATCCAAGTCTCCCAATGGTTTATCCAGCATGTTCAGGTACGTCAAGTTGATATAATGAATTCGTTTAAGATATTGACCTATACACTTCTTTCGTACAGTGGCGAAATCTGCTCAAAGAGTGTTTAGAATTTCGATGCTGTTCCCAACCTCAGTTCTTTGCAACGAAGCCGGCCAAGGAGTACTGAGGCAAAAAGTACGAAACGCAGTGAATGCCCTTAATAGAGACTGGAACTTCTGTTCGTTCTCCATTGAAGGTACCAGGGAATGCGAGCAATTGAATATCAACGTGAAATGCGAACATAGAGCCAATAGAATTTCCAGGCAAGCCAAAGAAGAAGACGAACGTGAAATATACACGATTGATGTGGCGCTACCTATCAAAGAGTAAGTGTTTAACAAATAAAATTCGTCTGATAGTTGGCGATATTTAAAGTTTTCATCCTTCATAACATTAATCGACGTTTGTAGGTCGATATTTTCCTTTAAACGTTTAGCATGGATCGACTATTTTTCATTTTATGTTTGCTATATGTTCTAGGCTTTTGTGTTCTTTTATGTCTTCACTTCGTTAACGCCTGTGGCCAAATGTATGTCAGCAACACTGTGCATGTAGTCACTTTGAAAGATAAAGTTCCTGACATAATTTTGGAACATGGTACATTTGTTCTACCACTTTAGTAGCCCCACAATCTAGCATGAAGAATAAAATCCCTAAGCTGGACATACAGGGGTAATCCTTGTTTTAAAGCAATAAAATCCAATATCTCGTATTTTAAGGATACTCTCCCCAAAAACAATGAGATAAAAAGCATGTTCGTAGAAATAGGTTGTGTATGTGTGTAGACTTAGCACCTAGCATGTTCTCTTCCTATAATTGTAGAAGATCCCGGCAAGGACGTCAACATTCTGGTGATACATACGACATTGAAATCTCCTTCCCGGCTGTCAAGTAAGCACCCTTTTTATAAACCCCTCATCTGTACTACTATCCTTTCGATACTTCATGCATGTCATTTTTGTGTTTTGATCTCTTCGCTTTTCATGGTACTTTTGGAAAGATCATTGTTCTACTGCTTTTTACTTTAGCGATCCCGTCGTCAATTCCAACACCAACGATAGGTCGAACGTGCAGGATCTTCTTGAAAAGCTCATTTTGGAGGAGGATCAATTCGATGTCCACGACATCCTTCCAAACACCGTACCGGATCCTTCATCGTTACTTTTGGAATCAGATTACGCATGTCGCGTTGGAGAAGTCGTCATGGCACCAGACTGCGGTAAAGTTAGTTAGTCTAAATGATTCGTTAAATACTTAATCGAAATTCCCCTAACAGTACCTTGCGCCCTTGGAATGTTCTACGAAAAGGAAACCAAGACTTGCCATGCATGCCCTCTAGGAACTTACCAAAGTGAATCCGGTCAAACTCAATGTCTGACTTGTCCGATTATCGCTGGTAGACAGGGCGTTACTATCGGACCAGGTGCTAGAAGCGCAGCTGATTGTAAAGGTGACATCGCAGATAATATATTACCGAATCAATACTCAAATTATACGTTCCAGAACGATGTCCTGCTGGAAAATACTACGACCACGAAGCCGGTCTCTGCAGGAGCTGCGGATACGGATTTTACCAGCCGCAAGAAGGTCAATTCTCTTGCCAAATTTGCGGCCTAGGAAAAACGACACGAACGAACGAAGCGACTTCGCCCAAGGAATGTAGAGACGAATGTGGAAGTGGTATGCAACTGGCTATCGAAGGTAAATGCGAACCTTGCCCAAGAGGCACGTATCGCATGCAAGGCATACAGACTTCTTGCCAATCCTGTCCACTAGGAAGGACGACGCCGAAAGTTGGATCAATGGCTATCGAGGAATGCTCCTTACCAGTGTGCACACCCGGTATATGTCACCACTTCATATTTTGAACAAAATTACTATGCTCAAAATTGTTTTTAGGCACCTACCTAAATGGAACTTTGAATAGCTGTGAAGCCTGCAAGAAGGGAACGTATCAACCGGAAAGCCAACAGACTACGTGCATAACGTGCGATGCAAACACCAGTACGAAAGGACCGGCAGCTGTTAGTAATTTCTTAATGCTCAATACTTAAAATAATTGGTAGAAACTTCTCTTGGATTCCGCTCGGCAATCAGTTTCTTCTTCAGTATTGTTAAGTACTTAAACTCGATTTTCTGGAGAAGTTGGGGAGCAAAACGTCAACATCAACTAGTCACGAACAACAGAATCCAAAAGACGTTTCTACCATGAATGGCTGGCCCGAAACCCCATCAAGATACCTGGAAGAAATTGATTTGCATTTAATTTTTTCAGACCAGCAAAGCGGAATGTATAAACCCATGTGACACCATGGGATCTAACATGCACTGCGATCCCAACGCCTTTTGTTTACTAATTTCGGAAACGAACGACTTCAAATGCGAATGCAAACCTGGTTACAACGGAACCGGAAAAGTCTGCGTCGGTAAGTTGTTTACCTGACGATCGCGATTCAAAGTATAACCGAATAATTTTTGCAGACCTATGCGACAAATACTGTGAAAACGAAGGTCATTGCGTTAAGGACATTAGAGGTGCCGTATCTTGCAGGTGCATCGGCAGCTTCACCGGTAAACATTGCTCCGAAAAGTCCGAATTTGCGTACATAGCCGGAGGAATAGCCGCATCTGTTATACTAATCATATTTATCGTGTTACTCATCTGGATGATATGTGCTAGGTAAGATATGTAGTTATTATATAAGCGTTTGAACATTGATCACTTTATTGCACATTATTTATTATTTTAATATGATATGTGGTATTACGATAGTACTATATACACCTATATTAGATTAGATATCGGTTATAAATTGACTAAACGTAAGATTAGTTCTGGATTTTGTCCATTATTTAATACAAATGTTTTTCAAAGGCGAAATTAACCATAGGAAAGTCCGTGGTTTGAAATCAATATGAACGAGCTGATTTTTAGGCTTGACACGTCATTGCAACTTGAAACCGTAATGGTCAAAAAAGAAACAGAATTATAGATAAAAAACGTCGTCTTAGAGACAGCTAAAAATAAGTTTTAGAAAATAAATGCAGTCGACCCAAATCCATCACAAAAGCAAAGTAACATCTTCCACCTCAACTTCTCAACAGCTACAGAACTGTTTGAGCAGGGTCTGATATCAACCATTGGTCGAGTTGTTAACTATGAAGAAGTGAATACGACTATTGAAGTCTTTCAGACTCGAAGAAGATGAAAATCAATTTAGAAAAATCCAAATACTGTACGACTTTCAACAACTATGCTGCCATGTTCAACCAAGAGGAGTTGAAAGAATAAAGCGCTCTGTTCGAATTTTTGGGACAACATTGTTGTGTAGATAGCACCTTATTGGTGTAAAATGGTAAAGTGCACTCTTTGAAGCATTTTGCTACAAAGTAGTCGACATTTTTATCTGGAATTATCCGGATTTTCCATTTCGTTAAAGTAAATATCTTTCAACACACAGATATAAAAGTAATAAATACTATTAGGTAGTATTAAATGTTTCAAATAAATATTTATTCTTTCCTGTGGGGTGCTTAATCTGTTTGAGGTTACTGGGCACCAAAAATCCACGCCAACTTAACCATTACAACCCTTCGAACAATCAGAGTTATGACAACTTGTTCTGAATAAAATTCTAATCTGGAATCGTTCGCATCAAAGTCCAATATATAACTATTCAACTTGTTATCGAATTTATTAGACATTTTTAACATTTATGCAATATGAAACAGTATTTTTCGTTTTCAGGGCAAATCGCAGAAAAGAACCCAAAAAACTCTTGACGCCGGCCACCGAT
The DNA here is from genome assembly GCA_038088585.1 of Chrysina gloriosa. Taxonomy (NCBI): domain Eukaryota; kingdom Metazoa; phylum Arthropoda; class Insecta; order Coleoptera; family Scarabaeidae; genus Chrysina; species Chrysina gloriosa. The sequence goes on along the minus strand of CM076093.1, from coordinate 16,719,290 downwards.
CAGAACGGTTCTCAAGTCAATTTCTATTACGGGGCACCTCCGTACGCTGAAAGCATAGCTCCCAGTCATCACTCCACTTACGCCCACTACTACGACGACGAAGAAGACGGTTGGGAAATGCCTAACTTCTACAACGAAACCTATATGAAAGAAAGCCTTCACAACGGCATGAATGGGAAGATGAACAGCTTGGCGCGATCGAACGCTAGCATATATGGTACGAAAGATGACCTTTACGATCGACTGAAAAGGCACGCTTACCCAGGAAAGAAAGGTAAATCAAATTAACTTCTTGTCAACAATCTGATAATTATTTCGTATCTGGTTCCAGATAAAAGCGATAGTGACAGCGAAGCAGGTCAATAAGACTTATTCGAAACGTTCTGGTCAGTAGCTACGCTCAATTTAGCAGACAACGACCAAGTAGTTATTTTTTACGCATAAATGGTTGCGAACTGTAATACCCGTCCCGATGTGAATATTCCCCACTTATATCATTTAGGTTATAAAACGAACCGTTCTTCTTTCTTCACTTCACTTCTTCGGTGGTGCCAAAACGTAGTGACGTTCAGTTTACTTAAGATTTCTGGAATCTAGTGCCACCTCACAATACGTACACTCACAGAAATCACCTTCCGTTTTCTCTAAATTATATAGAAAGAAAATAAGTATATATTTTTTGTTAATAATGTATAATTTTATACATATATTGTTTGTAGTCAGTTATCATTGTATGTAAATGGCGTATAATAGACAATAGGTTTTTTCCAACCCATTATTATGTATTTATATAGAATAAGCAGTAAATTTTATTTGTAATTAAGGTTTCGTGCGCAAATGACGAAGTCAGGAATTGTGAACGGACGTGCATATGTGGTATCGTATGGATGTGATCGATATGTATTGTGTACATGCTTGTAACTAAAAGGATGACTGAATAAAATATAATTTTATACGTTGCTTTGTCTAATTATTTAACAACTACCCTCTAATTTCGAGCTATATTTTTATATATAGGTATATATATATAGGTAGGCGCCTAACAGGCTTATACAGGTTTAAGTGTGTTCAAACTCCGTTACGTCATATTTGCACTTGCGTGAGGACTAGACTATATATTACAGCTCGCAGAGAAATAGTTTTTAGTAACCAGCCAGACAACGCGACTAGTGCATGAAAATATCGCAGCCAACGAAAACAGCACTGCGCAATCATTAATTTTCTTAACAAAGCAAGAGCATATGCCTAATCACTAGAGTTTGTTAAAAGATAGTACCGGGCAAGGTCGTATGTCGGTGAACACAGCGTCTAACGCGATTTTGTTAACCGATATACGCGCCCTCCTACCTATTTTCCAATCAACTGACTCCAGTACGCTGCCTCCACCGACATGCGCCCTTGCCTGATACCACCTTTGTAACAAACTCTACTAATCACACAACGTTTAGACGGCATTTATGGTAATTTCTCTCCTTCACATTTCACCGAATCCACCGGCCAAGAATCTCTTGAAGATCATAAGCTAACCGAAGCGACAACACCTCAATAAATTGCAGTGATTGAAGAAATGGTATTAGAAGATCGTCTTTTGAAAGTAAAAAAATCAGCCGTAACGGCTAACAGTTCTGAGATAAGTATTCGCCGAATTCTCCATGACCACTTGGGTAAGAATAAGATTAGTGCAAATTCGCTCATTTTTAAACGTGTGTGGAGACCGATTTCGAAATTCATCGACACAGGACGTAAAACAATACTTCTTTTATAAAAAGAAGGATTTAAGGGAAAATCGTTTTAAAAACCATAGTGAGTTGCAAGCAGCTGTAATAGAACATTTTCAGGGAAGACAAACTTTAGATTATTTCTACAAAATTGATACACAGAAAAACTACTACTTTGCCTTTAAATCACTTATTTAATGAGACACAACATGACTATAGTTTCGAGATGGACCATGTCATTATCAAACGAGCTCATACGTATTTATCATTTGATAATGACATGGTCCATGTCAAAACTATAGTCACGTTGTGTCTCATTAAATAAGTGATATGAAACAAAGTACTAATTTTTCTGTGTATCAATATGATCAACTATCACGAAGCAATCACGTTTCTACAATCAATTTCTACAAAAGTAAAGAACTATTAGTTGGTCATTGTAGGAAATGTGTGAAGTTAGGGGAGATTATATTAAAAATTAAAAATTGTTTTATTTCACCAAGTTTATTTTTTCTATATGACCTAGAATTTATGGCGCGTACCTCGTACCTCAATGCCAAGAATACCGACCCACGACGCATACAAACTGATCAACATTTATTCCAGTAGGATTATTCATATCCACAGTACATTATCTCGGGAAATAGCAAACTTTCTGTGCCTAAACGAGAAACCTTTCTTTCTCAAAACTTAAAGTCTCAATTGAAAACATGCCTATCCAATAGGTTCTAATCTGTAGATTTAAGACTTTCAAACTGGAGCTTGCCATATTCGCGCTTAAAATACCCCGTCAAAAGCGCGTTCGAATATATTCCTACTTTTTAAATTCAAAGCAGAAACTGAAAATCGCAAACTCAAATATACACTTTTAAACTTCATTTTGTAAAAAAAAAAACATTATTTTCAAAATCCCAAAACATTGTCATACATATAATCGATAATCTATTTCCCCAAGGTTTACGCACTAATAAGATATCCAAATCGGGAATGTGTACTGTGTAAACAGCAATTTCATTTTGTACTCTATAAGATAAGGTATTAGGCGTGGTATTCTGGCGAAATAAATGATTAGTGTGTCAGGTAACTACCATGGCCATCACATGGAGACTAGGTTTTTCTGTTATTTTTATAGTGTTCGTTAGTGCGTGCTTGGCGCAAAAATGTAAGTTTATTTTTATATGAGAATACTTTTTTAACAAACAACAAAATTCTCTCTCGTAAGTACTAGTTGATAAGCCAGAGATAATAGGCTTTATTATTCAATCCTTCCTAAAGCGGTTATCTATGGTATAACAAACGAAGATACTGCGTAGATATTCAGTGGTGGAATCGCATTTTTCTTGTATAAATGCTAATTTCTGTTTAGATGAAATACTTCTTAAACTTTCATTGTGAACGTTTATTCTCAAATTATGTCAATTCGCGAAAATAAAATTTAAATTGATATATGAATATGTAATGTTATTCTGATGAAATTGGGATTTAACAAATATATTTCAGAACGTTCATACGAAAACTATTAATTAACGTTCTAAAATATATCTGCTGATTCCCAGTTGGTTGTTTAATTGAACCATTAAAAAGTGATTACGTGCATGAAAGATACCAAATAATTAGAAAAGTTTCAGGATACTCAATTTGATTTGTCGCGCCTCAAGTGCCGCAATATTATTCTTAAAATAAATTTCACAACAATTATTTTCTTATTAGCACAAATTTAAGAATCATCTGGAGATAAAAGTCAATTATGATATATAGAACTAGCTTTCATTCAATCTCATCCAATGCCTATTAATTAACTTTAACTTTGTCATCATAAAATTTGCAAAACCATGCTTTTGACGTTCCTCCAAAATGCTCAATAAAATTATTTATTTTAAAGACACTATCTGCACTCCACCAGAAAACTTTTCGGCGTGCGAACAATTAAATCGATCGACGGATATAGTATGTGTACTACGGAAAAATCCAATAAATTGCCTGTTGATGGTCGAAAATGGCGAGGCGGCCTTTACGTCGGTGTCGGCGGAAGAAGCTCTTCTGGCGAGTTCGCTAACCAACAATCTAGTCGTGCTTGCCGAATTTATATCTAAATCGAGTAGCAACCGTAAGTATCTTATCGTATTGAAAGTTCTTATCTTTCGGTTGAAGAAATGGCTCTCGCAATAAAATAGTGACATAATCAAGGTGGATACGATATACTCGTATGGGAAAAAATTACAATACATTGACGCCGAGACCGGAATCGTTTCTTACCATTTCGACATAAAACGGAAAATGATGTAAATATAGAACGAATATATACAAGGGGTGCCCCAAAAGTCGTGAAATAGATTTTTTGCCGCGCCCATACTGGTCACAGCGCGTTTGGATAGGTTGGATTAGACGGCGGATAGCCTTAGCTTGACAGCGTACCCAAGGTCTGCTTCGAGCATCGATGGAGTTAGGATTGCTGATTTAGTGTACCTTTGTCTTGAGACCACGTCACGACTAACGATGGAGGATACTTTCGAACAACGTTGGGCGATCAAATTCGGCACAAAACTCGACAATAAAGCTGCCAAAACTCACGAATTGCTTAAACAAGCTTATAGGAAGTCTCTCCTATCGTATGTACAAAGTGGGTGAAGAAGTTTAAGGGGGACTAGGAAGGGGTGGACAATGATCCTCGATTTTGGACAACCATCAACAAGCCAAACCCTTTTGCTCCCGAGGGTCAACACTACACTCAAAGGGCGCCAGTTTGACAGCATTGATGCTATCCAAGCGGTCGTGGAAACAGATTTAAAGGAGGTTCCCGTCGAGCCCTTCGAGGGGGCGTATCGGACATGGGAGAGTCAATGCAGAAAATGTGTAGATGCCCATGAAGAGTACTTTGAAAATTATTAACACTTTGAACCGTTATTGTCAATGAACCTTTTTTTTAAAGAACAAAGTACAGGTAACTCTCGCCGTAAATAATTTTGAAGATGACGAAGAAGTTATTTGACTTGTGTACAACCTAGAATCTTTATGGCAACCTCTCAGAGTATTAACTTTCAGATCTCGATGACTTTCAGCATTTGCAACAAAGCAACACAAATGCGTCGTAATACGCAGAGGTATTTTAAAGAATCGGTATAAAGTCGTAAATGATCAAGCCATAAGAGATCCGAAAAACATAGTACGACAAATAGGGGCATATTGAAAAATTCTAACATTAAAGTTCATCAAAGTCAGAACTCGCGACCTTTTCGAAATATTAATAAAAATTGTAAGCGATATATGGATCCAAATCCACTTCCTAATTATATGTATAATCATCTGACTCATAAACCTTCTCTTACATATGGATGAAATTATGAAGAAAAATTCTCAAAGTTTGGAGTCCAGCCTACGATGAAGCTAGGAATTTTTAACAAAGTAAGGGAATCATACCAAACTATAAAAGCAAATTTAATGGGATTGACTACGTCAATCGATTAAGGTATTTTTTCCCAAAATGTCCCTAGTTTAATAATACTGCTTGAGACGAACTTATCATCGGGAATATTGAAGCAAACATATCATCATTGAAAATCTGGAAGTCGCCTTCGTCCATTCTGGAATTATTTTTAGAAATAAACAGATTTCAGAAATCTTTTGCTTAAGATTACAAAGCACTTAACTTCGCCTATACCTCATTCCTCAAATGTATTTAAGAATTAAGCAGTTGAAAATGCTATCATTCTGTTGTACTCTGCTCATATGATGAGTGAATTCGAAAATTCATAAGAAATAATCGAATGTTGTAGGAGTGATAGTCGTCAAGATTTTAACGATTTAATCTTCTTCGTCTTACATTAAGTTTTCGGCCTGTGTTTTACTAGGTATTATTCTCCTGTGAGGCAGATGTATCTCCATTTTTCAGGAGGTGTTCCAAGTAGTCTTGACCCTTCAGGATACTGTCTCGTGCTACTTTCACTATTCTACGGTCACACATTTTGGTGAAGTTTTGTCTTGATCATTTACTGTACTCAAGAAGAATTCCAAGAGACGTAGTTTCTAGAATATTTTAAACGTTGCTTCTTTTTCTCCTCTACTTCTTCTATTATTCTATTAGTTCCAACAACGATTACAATTATCGGTACGAATTGGGATACGTAGTAGGTAACATTAAGAGTATGTGTATTTACTCTACAAGTTTTATTCGTTATTATTATGGATCTTGACCAAGTGAAAGCAAGTACTATTCAATTTTTAGAAGTTAATGAACATCAAGAAATTTCCATTGAAATGCTCAAGAATTTGGTAACGTATGCTTTCGCGACTATAGTCACTAACAAAGTGGAAGAAGAGTTGGAAGTTAAACTGTGTCTATTTTCAAAATGGGTGCTACAGCCAACGATGTACCGTCCTCACTCGAAATGTAAAACGTTACCAATCAAACAGAAGAACAGTCGCTGTGTGGAAGACTTTATCAAGTATCCCTAAGCACACTACAGCCAAATTAAATAGGTATAACATGAAGAGTTATTTACAACACGAATTAATGACTCAACGAAGTATCGTTACTATCCACCTTGTATTAGACACCAAAAGGCTTAAAAAGCAACTTGTCTGATATGAAGACGGCCACTACCTCAAAGAATTAAAGTCCAGCATATCCGCACAATTTCGGAAGCCATTTCTGTCATAATTTCGTTAAAATCTTATTAATTAATCAATTATTATTTTTCTTAAAATTTTCTAACTAGACGCAGACGCGGCCGATTTCGAAACAGTGATATTGATGAGAACCGACCTAGAAACTAACGCGGGTTTGTTAAATGGGGCCAAATTCTGTCACCCCGGCATAGACATTAATAAAATTTCACCTTACATTCTTAAAGAATTCGAAATGAATACGCTATTAACGAATAACATTCAAGTATATACGGAGGGCGATAGCAAAAGCTTTACAGAACTATACTTCGGCGGCCTAAACGAATTTTTTGGAATCTCTTGCAGACCCGGAAGGTGGTCGATTGTTAATAGGACGATCGACGATGAATTTAGTAAGTAATTTTGAAAGCATGTGTATATACAGTGATTGATATTATACTTTTAGAACGGAAGTATCCTAAATTATGGGATTTATGTCGAATAAACGCTTACCAAACGAATCAGCAACTCCCGTTCTTGCAATCCCTAAGTTGCCTTCTGAGCGGAGAAGGGGATTTGGCATTGACTACCATGAACACCCTCGTGACTTACAACCAAACTCAATTCGAAAATCCTTTTAGTAATTATTCTTTTCTATGCAAAAATGGTGATCGTATTTTCGCCAGTAATAGCAGCTGCGTTTGGACTCGACAACCATGGCCTCTACTAATTGGACATAAGTAATTTTGGTAACTATTATTAGTCGAACACTGTTTATATAATCAACTACTTTTAGAAATTTAACTGTCGACCTTCCAACGGAATTGAGGAATTGGTTCGTGCTCCAACCTTTCGATGAAAGTTCTTATTTACAGCTGATCGAGAGAGATATAGAGAGCTTGAAGGACGTAATCTACCCCAGATATTCTACCATTAACGTAACCTTTGATGCACTAAGCTTAGCTTCATATATTACAGGTAATAATTGATAACTATGGTGTTTGATTAGGTTTGTAGAGAATTGTTTACCAGCCATTCCTTTTAATCATTACTGTCTTACATTTTATGAGATTTGAATTCATCAACTAATAAGATCGTAAATAAATGTTCAGAGAGGAATAGTCCTTACTTCGGTGACTCTTCCGTGAAAGAAAGTTGGAAACATCCGGAAACATCGTCCGCCAGAAATATTTCTCCAGTAGAAGCATGTCGTTCCTTCGTTTCATTCTTGCTTGATCTATTATTATATCATTAAATGATCTAGTTCAAAGTTCCTGGTAGCTTTATTACCTTTAATTACCTTAAGCTTGACAATCACACTTAGCAGATCTGGTTTGGTAAAAACCATGAACATGTTTCGCTAAATTGTAGTCTTCGGTCCAAAAGACTATAGGGACCTTTAAGAAACATTGAGCATATGAGCACCGCACATATAACAACCATATAATAACCATAGATCACTGCACAACCAACATCGCACACAGTAGCACTTAAACACTGCAATTAACAGTGCTCTGCACGTGCTCTGCACGTGCTCTTCCTCTGAGATTCAAGTGCACCACATAAAGTTTTCCAAATTGATGTAATGAAGGTTATTTTATTTTGTTAATGTATCCAAATCACCGTCTTCTACAATTATTCAAGGTTATCTTAGTTTCTTTTTTCGTCATTTGGTTAGAATTCTGTTTAGAGTGAATTTCTGGAGGAATTTCCAATGCCAATATTCCTGGTTTGCTACGTTTGCAAATTTTTGAACAAACACCAGTCATATTCATCCCGAAGCCTTTCAGGATGTATTGTTAGGGACATAATTGATGCCACCGATCTTTGTTTGGAAGACACTTTGATGTGCTTACTATTCATATATTACTATGAAAAAATCTGATTCCAAATCGTCGTAATGTCAGAATATTCAGAGAAATTTAATTGCAGGTTTCAGAGAAAGACCCAGTAGCAATACCTCGAAGCTTTATAAGTCTGCGGTGAACTTATGCGTGTTGACAGGTGATGAAGAAAAGAAATGTAAATGGCTACGTCAAGCAGCTTTAAATTACGGTATACAACCTGTTCTCGAATGCATCGCTAAAGACAGCAACTTGGAATGTCTAAAGGCGTTACAAAGTAACGTAGCCGATGTCACAGTGGTTGATTCGAATATGACTTACGCCGTGAATCGGTGCGTAAACGTCGTTTCATAATTGTAAGGATTTTGATACAATTTCTTTCTATTCCAGGCAAAATCTTTCGATTTTAGGATTCGGAGAAGAACTAAAAGAAAATATGAGGCGAACTGTTTTAGTGGTAAACACAAATACAGTTAAAACTTTGCGAGATTTGGAAGGCAAAAGTGGTTTCTTTTCTGAATATGGAGACATTGGTTTGGAGTTACAATCTAGTATTTGATTATATAACAATAAGTATTTATTTTTAGCATGGTTGGCTTTCGCCGATACATTAAGGCAAAATATATGGAGCAATGTAAATTACTACGGCGAGGCATTTAGCAACTTTTTGGGTAGTTCTTGCATGCCGGGTGTCCTGGATGTAAGCCGTGAACCGAATCCAATTAATATTGCTTTCGACAAAGTTTGTTCACTTTGTGGGACTAACACTACTTCGTCTGCCAGTATGATGAACATTTGTATATTAATATAACAATTAATACGATTGGTGTATTTTAGGTAACGTTCATTGCAACGCGGACTATTCAAATTACTGTTACGGAAACGATGGGGCGTTAAGGTGTTTGGGGCTCACTGGTGATTTTGCGGTGATAACTATGACTAAAGGTTACACAACTGAAGCGCTAAAAATTCAATTTCAACCATTATTTTCATTTTATAGATAAGTTAACGTTACCCACCAATACCAGCATAATGTGTAGAAACGGTACTCTAGCTCTTAACCTTACCAGTATCGACGATGACTGCGCTCTATCGATGACGATAAATGACGTAATCGTTGTTAGAAAATCCGATTCGAAAAATATCGATATAGAACTGATACTGCAAGAATTCGATGTTAGATTTGCCGCCCACACGTACAACTCTTTCAAAATCTTCGATCTCTTCGGGTCTACTCGAAATTTAATCTTTAAGGTAAGTACGCAGCAAGTTTTAAAGTCCAGAAAATATTGAAGAGGTGAATATTTTAAGGACACGACAATGGGGGTGGAAATCGCTTCGATCACAACCAATAAGTATGCTAACACCCAGTGGAAGCTCTTCGATAACATTCCGAGACCCAAGAAAAATGACAGCATACAAGGTGATGGAGGAGATGGAGCTTCGTTCTCTTTCGCTTCAATCTTATTGGTGTTTACTTCATTATTGTTTGTACTGCAATTGAATTGAAGAACCGTAATAGTCTCAGATAATGTTTTGTAAAAACTTAAATATAACCTATGCTTAGTGTTTTCAATTTTGCCAATTTAAAAATGAGAACTTTTCCAAAAATTTAAGAAAGTAAGATTTGATTTTAGTGACTACTAACTTAATTATCTGTAGTACACATAATAATAAATGTGTACGTACTGTATTATGGAATTTGTTTTTGGAATATCAAAGAAGTAGGAATAGTAGTAAGAGAAGTAGACATTTTAAGATTTAAATAACTTATATTTTTTGAAAATAAACTTCATTTTTTATAACTTTGTGCAATCTATTTTATTACGTGTCAAAAGTTTCTTACAAAATCTGTCCTGGTTCCCTTCATGTTTCCTCCCAAACCCGCAGTTAAGGTCTCAAGTTCAAATCTAGGTTGGGACGGATCGTGCTAGCTGCAAATTTCTTTTGATGCATAGCCTCATTACAGGAAAACATTGTAGTCAAATAAAGAAAAATTATAAGGTAAATATTATACATTAAAGCGCCTTTGTCCTCGCAACAAAATCTTCAAATATTACTCAAACATATCTTTCATTCTTTTATGCTTACGTTTGCCTAGGAAATATAAATAACCTAACCTCTAAGGTATTCAAGTTGTATATATCTATATATGTATAATATTCATTGTGGCACGTACTATGAATGTAAAAATTTTGCTTAGCACTAGCAGTAATTGCAGTAGTTAAACATGCAGCAGTTGCTAGATACCCAGCTGTGAGAAATATTCTTTGTTTTCTTGAAACTACTAAATTCTTTCCGCCCAAAGAGTACGCTGTAAACATGTCACGCCCACGTGATACCTTCAAAAATACAAGCAACTCTTTGACAATGATTTAAATATATATATATATTGAATAAAACTATGATTTGTTCTTGCATTGTCTGTATCCAATATGTCCAGAAAACAAAACAGATCTTTTGGGTCAGTATGATCTGAGCAAGAAGCGGACGTGATTTGTTCTGTAGATAAATATAGCATTTCTCCATCTATCTATGCTATATCACAAGAAAACCTGCTACTGGCAGAGGAAAAGACGTTAAGGATCATTCCAAATCAAGTTGATCAAGAAATGAGTCCTTCTCAATATTAAAACTTCACAAAAATGTTCCCTAGAATCTGGAAAGAGAGGTTGGGAAAACTGAGTAGCTGTATATCTAATCGATCCCAAATTAACCTTCCTATACTCACGCCAAAATGAAAGACGTATACTATACTATATAAATCGGTCTCACAGACCGTATGCGTGAGTATAGGAAGGTTAAAAGCCCTTAGGTGGAGGTCTGAGGAAGCTGCCATCTGCACCTATCATGAAGTGCAGATTCCCACAAAACATGATCTTTTTTCAAAATATTGCTACAGTTTTTCAAAAGGATAATCACAGTATTGCCAAAGGTTTCAAATATATTGATCTTATTTCTGAAACAATTATTTATAAACCAAATCAAAAGATTAATCATTGAAGTAGGTAAGACCTCAGTATGAAGTTACAGGAGTTCAAACCTGTTCAGTTTGTATTCGGCTTCAGGAACTGAAATACAAGTTTGCACGAACTGAAGCAAATGTTAGACAGAACTTCATGTAGAGAACAAATAGTTGAAGCATGGAGAAAATTGCATCAGAATTTAATCTTCAATCAACCAGAATGATGGAAATCGCCGGAAGCACTATCTGAACAAATTAGGCAAAGATTTTTATTTATCAGAACATCAATTTATGCTTTCCGCAATTTTATTTCTTGATGACTACAAACTGCTTTTGAGCAAAACTGTTTGCGATTCTAAATCAAAAGATTGCATGTTGCTGCGGGGTGAACAGGGTCCTGGGAAAAATCCACTGGCAAATTGATAAGGACACTTGCCGGATTCCAGAGAAAGGTTCTCTTGATCTTCTTAATGGTCACATGACAACTTCAACTGGCAAATATTATATCAAATCCCTACCTGATTTTGTCAGGCACTGTTGATCAGCGATCTCTGTGATTATGCAGTACAAGCAATCTCTTTCCTAATCGAAAATCAGAAGTTTACCAAACATGAAATACCAACTACGTAATATGTATTCTTTAATCAACATAGTAAACGTTGGTTGACATAGTAAACGACAGGCGTTTGTAATTTAAGAGTTTTAAACCGGTTATGTATGCGCAAATAATAACAGTTCAAAAGAAAAATGAATAGATCAAGACTACATTAAAAAGGAGAATGTTCTACTATAAACTGACAGGGAAAAATGTTTTTTTTTTTAATAAACAAGAAGCGGGGCATTAGCAGATAGTATAAATAATAAAAATACTATATAGAATAATATTTTAAATACCACCATATGAGAGCTATCTTTGAGAAGCTGTGACAAGTTGTAGAAGACGTAATAATCAAAGTGGCGGCATATTTTTTATTTGAACTTTTGGGAAACCTATTATAAATTTTGAAAAACTTTTAGATTTGGATAATGTACCTACAAACGTTTTCCTAATACACCCTAGTCACGAGGGCCTAATGCATAGAACTTAAGTTTTTGAAAAATTCCATTTTTGGGTGAACAAAATAACAAATAATCAGAAATTTACTCAGTTGCACTAAACCATTAAACATCCGCCCCCCTCCCCGTCCATCATACGGTTCACCTTATCTGATAAGAAAAAAATTGAATGTAATGCAATTAATGTGTGTGCCAAGTAATGGAATGATGGATGTGAATATTGTCATCAAGATGATATTAGGATTAACACTCCTTATTGCAACATACTCAACTGCCCAGCAACGTAAGTTCTTTCTTTCTGCAGATATTATATTTTTAATTTCTGCATAATACCGAGAAATCGACAATAACTGAATGTATTTTGCAGACCTGATTCATTCTTTAATTAAATTAAAAACTTTGCGGCGTAAATACGTGTTCTAAATATTAGAGATAACACTTTACGATTCGGCTGCGATATTTACTATTTATTGTGATATTTTTTGACTGGCAACCCAAATCGATAACTTCACTCCACTGAAGGCCTTTGTGTATTATTTTGATTCTTTTTTTCATCATAAAGTGCGGAGGCCCTTGGGGGCTGTCATTTATTACATACTTGAAATCGGGAGGGTTTAGTGATGTATCACAAGCTTCTGCTTTCAGATGAGATAGAGAATAAGTTGGTACTTTTATCTAATGCAGTGATTCCCAATTATGTACTAGTCAGGGGCACCATCCCATTTTGTTGATGACTTCTGACAAACAAATGATTGCATACTATTCAAAATTAGATTTTTATCATCTAAACGAATAGTTGCAAATGTCCAATACAACGGAAGAACCAAACGATCATTTTCTTGGAAGTGCTTCGTGAATGAATTTTGTGGCATTCAGTTCATCTTGGTATACCCAAACAGTGGACTTTTGCTTAGTTTCCGGTTCTAACGAATATATCCAAGTTTCGTTACGTGTTCCAATGTTGTATACGGACTTTGCAGTTCCTCGCTCGATTTTTTAAGCATTCTCTTACTCCAATTAACAGGAGTTTTTTTCTGAGCTTCAGTCAAATTATGCGAAATCCACCGCGAACAGATTTTTCCCACAGCTAAATGCTCATGCAAAACCGAATTTATTACAGACTTCGATATGTCTAAGAATACCTCTACCTCACTGTAAGTCACGTGCCAATCTTCTCCAATCACTTTGCGCACAGCATCGATATGTCTTGGAATAACAACTGATTAAGGCAGACCTAGGCGGAAACAGAACTCAGTTTACGAGGCGCCCTCGTACAATGTTTAACGATGAAAGACAGCACAGTATATTCCACAGAGCCATGTAATAATATTAATTTAGAGATTATTTGACGAATGTTACTTTCCACAACTAGAGCATTCTAGTAAAATGAATACTATACAGCTAATGAAATCTATACAGCTTTGGATGGATCTCTTCTAGTAGTTTGATTAAAGAAGAAAAGGATGTATCTCATTTGCATAATATCTTCGTTAGGAGAACGACATTCAATCATATATATCCACGTTTACTTTTCTAAATTCTGATTAAACAGAAACTACTTCCACAGTACTTCTTGAATCTTTCGAACTCCTTGAGTTCTAAAATTTGTCCAAAGTGATCACAAATATTATCTGAACAAAAACCTGTGTGGTTATCTTGAATTAGACAACGAAATTATCTAAACAGGATATACAATATACGTACTACTCGTCAACAAGTGAAATTAGCTAAATATTGCTATCGCTGATCATGACTACTTCTTTTCTTAACCCTTTTATTGCACAGATTATTATACATGAGCTTCTTTGGCGTTGATTTTTGTGTATTAAAATCTGGGAAAAGGTTATAAGACATGTTGTAAATCATTATTAGATCTACAGATATTACTTTATATGTAATACGTATCAGGCAATTAGTTTATTTATTGCTTAATTTGTTGTAAACAAAATAAGTGCATAAAATGACTTTTTTAAATCAATATTGGAAAAATTCGCTACAAAAACATAACCGAAAACACCCAATTTTATACTCTTCGAGTCGCTGGTTGATGACAATTCCGTTGTCAGATTTTCGTACTTCAAAGAAAAGTAAATACGCCTTCGCTTTTTATGGAAACTGGTATTTATGCCTTTCGGGATTTGCTGACTACGATTCTGTGTTAGTTTTTCGAAATCCATAATGTACGAATACTGGTATATGTCGGTTCTGGAGGTTGCTGATTATGCATCCGGTATTAGTTTTTGAAAATTCAAAATAGGGGCTACAAGATGGAGGATGAAAAAGAAATTTTCTGGTATTTCGATGAAAAGGGTTTCATTTGAGAAAATTTAAAAATAAAAGAGAACAAAAAGTAACGTTCACGTCGTTACTTTTGTTTCACGCAAAGAGCGATACTTGTCGACTATAACGGGTCAATTTCAACTTTGAAAAAATTATACCGGATGCCCAACCAGAGAACCCAAAAACGCCTACATTCTAGTATTCATATAAGTCGAAGACTATTTTGTGTTCCTGATCCGCTATACTAGATCCGTCACTTTGAATTTAGAAGAACTAATACTGGATTCGTAGTCAGTGGTCCCAAAAATACCTAGATATCAGTTTTCATAGAAATCAAAGACAATTTTATGTTTTAGTCCACCATATTGAATCCGCCATTTTGAATTTTGAAAAAGTAATACCAAATACGTAAGCAACAACCGCAAGGACCCCTTTTAGACTGATCATCAGCAATAGCGGATCTAAGGGATCAGCACAAAAACTCGTGCACGTGCAATAAAAGATTTTAATTCATTCATGCGTAATTACAAAATGAATTGTTTCATTCTTAAAAATAGTAAAAACTATGTCCGCAAGGTCCTCAGTATTTGATAAATTTATAATTTCTTCGCCCTTCTTCGAAAGGGACCACAGTCCTCCTCGTTGTATCTTGAACACTATTTCGTGTGCCCAAAATGTACGGAACAATGGTTCTACAGCCTTACCTAAACGTCATATTTTAAAGAGTTTCAAACAAAGGTTGTTTAACATCTTCCGTATATGTTGACGTAGTATTTCTTTTTATTAATGGTCTCGTACGTCAAGGAGATTCACTATCGGCGGTGCTATTCAGCCTTACACTAGAATGTATAATGAAGAGAGTAGGCATAAAAGGAACAATAATTAATCAAATGTCGCAAATAATCGCCTACGCAGACGACGTAGTAGTTATCTCAAGGAGAGAAAAAGCACTCGATGAGATGTTTCAAGAAATAGCGAGTGAGACAAAAATTAAGGATCTTGAAGTAAATACAAACAAAACAAAGTATATGAAATACAGTAGAGAAACATGTGAAGACGTGAAGGAAATCAAAGTAGGGAGATATAAATTTGAAATAGTAAATTACTTCAAATATCTGGCATTACAAATGGGTAGGGGTGGTTGTAAGGGTAAAGTATAGAAGAGAGTGCGGGCAGGAAATCGAGTCTATTATTGTTACAAATCATTGTTAAGAGAAAGAAAAGTGAGCAAGCAACATATGCGGGCGAAACATTAGCCATGACCAGAAAAGAGGAAGAAGAACTAAAAGTATTCAAATGAAGAATAATCAAAGTGATGCTGGGGCCAAAGAAGGTAGGCGCGAATGAGTAGAGAACGTTGATGAATCACGAAATACAAGCAATAATGGGAGGAGAAGACATATATGGGGAAGTGACGGGGAGAGTAATACGAACATGATAATAAATGGAATACCAATGGAGAGAATATCAAGGGGAAGACCTAGAGGAAGATGGATTGACCAAGTAACAGAGGATTTAAAAATGATGAAAGTAGACAACTGGAAGCAGAAGGTACAGGAGAATAAATTATGGAGAGATGTGGTTGCCAGGGCTACGCAGCACGAGAGATTACAACTAACTAGGCAATGGGATAATCACCCAGAAAACCGATTGGGGAGTTTCAAATCGAAACGGCGAAAATTTCGAAGAGGAATGTGCTTCCTTATTTGTATACTTTTTTTTTGGCTGCTTTTTAAATGTTGACGTCTTGTGTATATTTTCAGTTTTCTTGTACGTTACTCTTGACGAGATCTTCTAAATTGCATCAGATTATAATATTATAAAGTGAATAATCCTCGAAATATTTGAGCTATTATTCAGATAAACATAAACATTTATATCATTATTCTCCAGAATGATGAACCCCACAAATGATAATCGCGACAAATTTTACATCACCACCCAGTGGTGTTTGTCAACAGCTCGATATCAACAATTATTTCATAAGCAAAGTCCGGAAAATTGTTAATTTACTGCATCATGAATTTACAGAATATCTCCTGTAGCAAAGTTGGTTTCGCATTTTTTCAAAGTGTTGTGAATGGAGCTTTTATTGACATCGCAATATAAAACTAGCTGACGAGCCTATGAATAAACTAAATAAACCATTTTATAATAGCAATCACTTTTAGAAATTCTTGACAGTTACACATAAAACCTAATTGTAAGGTCATATAGGTAGGTAGTACAGGTAGCTCGTCATTTCTTTAGATACATTCTACTTACAATTTCTTTAGTGAAAGCTCACATATCTCGAAAACTGTTAAGTTTACAACAATAAAACGTGAAAATACCATTTAAACGGTCTTGTCAAAAGTTACGTAAAAAAACTAGAAAATTTACAGAATGTTTCGTTTAGAAAGTATACACATTACGCCAACATTAAAAGTGAAATCAACCAAAAAAACACTGACAAAATACACGCAAGATTTTGTCAAACAATTTTTTCTAATATAACATCTGGGTAAGACTGTAGAACCATAGTTTCATACTTTTTGGGCATACAGTATATACTGATTAGTTATAATACCTTCACAAAAAATTCACTGGAAAACTTAGCACTCGAAGACATGTTCGTACGTAAATATTACGAAAGTGCTCGTTTTCATTGACTATTTTTCAATCAACCCCAAACGAGAACCGGATGGTGGATTCATAATTTTCCATTTTCTTTTTTTTGAACAAAACTGCAGTATGTACAAACTATCAGACAACAATATTAATTTAACATTTGCAATGCTTGAACATAACAAAAAATTTAACTAAAAGATGCAATTTATAATTTTCAAGCAAATAAATACTACATATACAATAAATTCATTAAACCCTCTTATTCTAGTTGAAAATAGAAATAAAATCCGAATACGTAACAAAAATAGATACAAAAGGTGTTGAGATAAAATATATAAGCACACAATAATTTTTCTTTGCTTAAATTGAGTAATATTTACTTTAAGATACTCTTTGCACATTACCGCAATATCTGAGCGCTTGTGAACAACTTAATCGTTCCGAAGAGATTAAATGTATAATAAGGAAAAGCACGCTAGATTGTTTTCTCTTAGTCGAAGAACAGAATGCTACCTTCACCGTCATATCGGCTGAAGACGCCGTTCTAGCTAGCAATTTTGTAAATAACACTGTCGTCGTAGGAGAGTTTAGGAATCCCACAGGTAAGTAGGTCGACAAATCTGGACATATTCGAGTAAGCTGTAAAAATATCTAATTTTCTGTTAACATGTCTAAATACTTACAGACAAGGATAACACAGACTACTCCACTGTTATTATAGTAAAAAACGATATAAAAAGTTTCCAATCATTACGAGGTGCTAAATTCTGTCATCCGGGAATCGATACGTATAAAATTTCCCCGCTATTCTTAATGAATTAGAAATGAAGGTGATAAAAGAATATAACATCGATGTCTGTAGTGATAAAAGGAAATCTACGATTGAAAATTATATTAGTGGATTGGATGATTTCTTCGGACGATCTTGTCGACCAGGACGTTGGGTAGCTAATCAGACTTTGGATTCGGAACTTAGTAAGTTGCCCTAAAATATATATAGGGTCTTTCATAAATGGATACTGTTCTTTTAAGAGAGTACAAGAATCAACAAAATAAGTAATGTGGTAAAATATCGCTTATATGAAGGTATTAAGATAACCTTCATATTAGGTTTGTTCAAACTGAAATCAACAACTAGTCGGAAGCAATGTGATTGATGGAAAAAAATTACAAACAGTTTGCGAACTATTTTTCTCAAATCCGATTGGTGTTGGCTGATTTGTGATTTCTGATCGAAAAAACCTACTGTTAGCCTTATACGTTTCTGCTACCCATACGCCTACACGATTGAGTGCGTGTCATATTTCAGAAATTCGTACAAGTAAATTCAATTCTCATTTCTCAAAAGCAAAAACCGCGTATAAGTAACGAATTGGCTTCGTTCACCAAGCAACTACTACCCATGCAAAAACTCTGTAGCTCATTTTACACAATGTTTGAAGCTTTCGATAGCTGTACCCCCAATTGTGCCTGACTTCAAAATATTCTGAATAGAGTCGATGCTGTGGACGATTACGATTAGCGAGTCAGTTACAGTTACAATGACGAAATTTATATGCCATATACGTGAATACGCTATTTGTCTTTTGCTTCCTTAGGTTTAATATATGAATTTGACCGTTATCAAAGTAGATACGACCAGTAATATTCGCTCTTGTTTTAAGTTAAGTTTATATAGGGCCATTCTTAAAGTAAGTTACGTCTGGTTATTAAAAAAGACACCCATACATGCTGAGGTTTTTATGATGTACAACATAAAGCCACAACTTTCAACTATTTTTCTACCCTAGTTGCCATTAATATTAGGACACTTGTCATAGCGATGAACCAGGTTTTCAATATCCTCTTCATAGAACTCTGTCGCCTATAAATTAGGCCGTACTGTAACACTGTACGTGAAATTTGAGGGAAAAAAGCACTCAGTTGTGTGATTGTGAATCGTCGATTTTTACGAATTTTCCCTTGGACATGAATCTCAGCTGTGTTCATGTTCTTTGCACACAGAAATCGGATAATAATAAGCAGGTTGCATTCGAAGGGATTTTGAATTACAACAGCTATTTTAAAAGACCAAAATAGCACGAATAAATGTCCAAGCGATTCTGTCACTAGCACTGCCAGACTCAGATTGAACCAGACTACACTGCAGCGCTGCGATCGCGCCGATATCCTTACTACTCTGCTCACTAGATGGAAACAGAACTTACTTTACGAATCGCCCTCGTATATTTCTCATTTTTTGTGCTTCTAGTTAATAAATCTCTTCTTTATAAAAGGCTGGTCCTGTATCTTTCTTTTGACATATTGCTATATTTGGGAAACTGTTGAATCTATGACTAAGTACATAAACGAATAAGAAAATTAATTCAATAAGTGCTGTAAAAATAATTGTTGTGAGAGTAATTTGACAGACTGCGCCTCAGTAACTATGTTCCAGAAATTATCCGTCAGTACTTAAAGTTTAAGTATGTTAAGTAATAATAGAAGCATCTAGGGAATCTGGCGCAAAATAAGTTCACAATTCAAACATAGGTTTCTCGTCGACTAAGGAAAACTTCATTCAAAATCAAAATTTTCTTTTTCAAAAGAATTTCAAATATCTCTCGTGTCTTTATTTATTATCCGATTGCGGTCGACTAAATCTACCTAGAAGCAATTTTAGACTAGAAATCGAATGGAATAAGAACGAATGCGGTGTCTCTAATAGTTTTCCCGGCAGAGCAAAATAATGGCAATTTCTCTGGAACGGTGAGTCGTAGAGAGCGGTTTGTTTTAGGTTATGCAGCTGCTCGAATCAAGTTTCGCCCCACCACGACAATCGGAAGAATGCGATCTCGTAAAGGGGCATCATATGATATCAATTCGATTTTTTCTATTTCATATTTGCTTAAATAATTATCACCAAAAGCAATTTCTCCCCTGATTTATTTAATATTTAAAATTGCAGAAGCGAAATATCCTAACTTACTCCAATTATGTGAAACGCAAGCTTACATGAAAGACGCAGATCTTCCTCTCACCCAAGCGCTCAATTGTGTTTTAAATGGAGACGGCGATATCGGCATAGCATCAAAACGAACTATCAAAAATCAAGCGACCTTAAGCACAAATGGACTAAATAACTTCAAATTGCTCTGCAAAAACGGATCGACCGTAAATATAACTGAAGAATGTACTTGGACGACGCAACCCGGAAATTTAGTGATCGCGAACGCGTAAGTTCACCAAACCGTACTTTGCCGTTTTCACCATAACTGAATTTCAGCGATATGGGAAAACTTCAGAACGACTTGAGGACATGGTTCGCAGATTCAATATTTGATGACAGTCTGCAACTTACTAGCAACGACGATATCAGTTCCAGGGCACTTTCCGATAAATTAGTTCAACCGTTGAAAGAAATATTGTTCCCACAATCTTCGTATCTCATAAAGATTATTCAACCGGAAGTTATGTTGGAAGATTATCTAAGTGGTAAGTACCTACTGAGATTGGGTAGTTTCTATTAGATGATTTTGGACAAATAATTGCTTGTTAGGTTGTATCAAATAGGCCGTAGTTTGCAGGTTATAGTACTGTCTCAAACTCAGAAAATAACATGGATTGCCAATGATCCTCAGCCTTTACACCTCGGTTTGTGTTCAACCACTGAGGAAACATAGTAATAACCCGCCAGAGGATTTAAGTTCTTGGAAATCATCTCAGAGAAATATAAAATGTAAAGTCTGACAAAACAATAAAATAATACTAGTAGGGCACTAACGCCTCACAAAGGAGCATCGCCTATAGGGGAGAGCATCAAGGACACTGCATCTTCACGCATTAGTCAACAACATTATTAAGTCTTGTACACAATGAGCACAGATGTTAAAGTTTTGTAGTAACTGCAAAGTATGAATTTCGCTATCAAACGTCCTAACAATTTGACCACGCCGACTATTTGCCAGAAAAGTATTAGTTATTTGACTTCTTTAGTCGTGAGAATCAAATTCTTTCTAGTTTTCTTATACATACTACAAAGATAAAACTCATGATGACATCTCCAAACTCACATTACGTCGCGGCAAAAATTTCTCCACTCGCCCACACCCCCAGCCCTTCTTTGGAGCAATTTGGCCAACTCACCATTCCAACTTCTGTTGGGTCGTCCATTTTTCCTGTTTTTATCTACACCCACTCTCTAGACAGGCTTAAACTTCCCGTCTTCTCCCATAGGTACCATGTGGTCGAACCACGTTAGCTGTTTTTACTCTATCACTAGCCCCACCTCCAACTAGACCTGCACTGCACTGTTACTAATGTGATCTCTTATTATCACTCTCACTGCTGCTTTAAGATAGCGCAATTCACAGGCCTGTATTCTGCTCCAATCCTTATCACCCAACGCCAACGTCTCGCTCCCATAGGTCAGAACCAGCACATATAGGGAAAAGTGACGCAAAGTAAAAATGCTAGTGAACAATTTGGCATAAATTTACCTAAAGGTGTGATATTATGGGGCAAAGTGAAAACTGTGATGGGGTAGAGTAGAAGGAGCCATAAATAGATGTCTTTATTTTTTAGGGTGTTTTATATACAAAGTATTTATCGTACCACATGTAACGTAGTTTACCATGACATAGGGTTGAATAGTTCTTTAATACGCTTCTTTAATAAATAATTAATAAACTATTTCTGAAGGGTACATAACGCTGTTGTCATCAATTTCTGGAGAAATCAATATATTATTATGTTCGCGATAATTTTGTCAAAATTTCACGTCGTAATTATGTTATGATTTATTCGTGTCTATTACTAAGGCCACATATTTCACTGCTTTTTCTTTCTGTTCATCTGATAATGCAAGTAAAATAAAATCGTTTTCTTCTAGGTTGATTTATATTTCTCCTCTTTGGAATAATTTTTGGTATAGGAAATATTTCTGTCTGACTTACGAGTCGATCTAACTTATCTTGCTTATCAGCACCTCACTTGCACATTGTTTGACTTTGTAACCGTGTGATCTTCAATAGAAGAATCGTTCCAAAATTGCCAAACTGATTGAACACTAGTTGTACTTAGATATGAAGAGTTTATTGCCTGATTATCTTCATCTGCGACAATCTGTAATTGCTTATTTTTTAGTTGTTCATCTGTGCAATTATCTTCCTTTTCAGTGAGCTCTGATGGCACAAAAGGTTCATCAGAAAAAATGCGATGGTTGAACGGCTATAATCCCGTGCTGCGAAAACAATCAATTTGTTTGGTTTATTACGCTGACAAGTTTTTAATTCTTATGTGTAACAGTTGCTTAACAGATACGTAAATGACACGCACATTGATTGCAGCCTATGCAAAGTATGAAGAGGGATAGCTATTATATGAACATGATTTTGACCAGCAGATTCGATTCATTTAAGGTTCTCTGCGTGAGTGGCATGTCCATCTAGTATTAAGAGAACTGGCATTTCATGAGAAGGATAGGTATATTTCGGAAAATATGGAACTCCGACTGCACACATCCAGATTAGTGAAAGACTGTTACAGTTTTGGCTGGCAGACCCACTTCTTAACCTTCCTATACTCACGTCAAAATGAAAGACGTATACTATACTATATAAGTCGGTCTCGCAGACCGTATGCGTGAGTATAGGAAGGTTAATTGGGATTTCTTCGTATTCCAGGAATAACCAGCAGTGATGGAATATAATGGCCAAGAGGATTAAAACATATATCGGCGATAACAGTTGTACCACGCTCTGCCGGAACAAGTGTATCGATTTGCCTTTTTCCCTTTAATGCCTTTATTTTAATAGGTTTGCTAAATACAGTGCAAATGCCCGTGTTATCGTAGTTATATATTTTACTAGGAGAAAAATTATATTTCTCTATCATCGATCCTAGCAAATTAAAATATGTTTCAACAGATACTTTATTAAATCATGCAGCTCTAGCGGCAGACTATTTTCAGAAGAACGCATTATTCAAGGTGCCGTTTTAAAAACCGGTATAGTCAGTCTTTATCGACTAATTACTTTTTCTTGTCAAAGTTATTTTCACTACAGTCCCTTGCAGCAAGTTGACACGCTAGACTTATAAACTTCATTTGATGTTAAACCAAAGAGTATTTTCTCCGTTTCAAGCAAATGGTTCTTTAGTTCAATTTCTAGATCCATACTAAAAACTGTAGTAAAGCGATCCAATCTTTTAATAGCAGACACTTTGGGATCTTTACCAGACTTAATTCGTCTATGCAATGTAGTAACTGGAAGTTTAAAATACTTTGCAGCAGCTGCATTTTGAGACATATTACCTCTACGAACTTCCATAATTGCTTGCTACATATCATTTTCAGACCACGAATGCCGGCCTGATTCCATTGATAATTACTCCTTTGTTAGAAACAAATGGATGAGTATCGCGAATTCTTAGGAAGTATCTAGGGAAAAGTGAAATATTTCCCGTTGCCCCATATGGATATTTTCACTTTGCGCCGTCGGCAGTTTACAAATTTCCAACCAATTATAATAGGTTAGTAAAACAGAGTTGCTTCAAATTTTGAAGAAACATGCAAAACACTACGTATTTTATGTTTATAGCGACGAAATGGGAAATAATCATCTTGGAGTTATTGTATACCTTCAACTCTTACCTCGAAAAGTTATAATTTAAAACTGCAAACTTGAGTTTTCAATCACAAAATCTACATTTACTAATTTACTACCACAAGGTTATTCAGATCGACGAAACACAAATATAATCGACCGTTATGGGCCAGCGTTTCTTCTACTATCTGCCTTAAGCCAAATATGATGAATAATTCAGAAATATCAGGTCAAAAAGTTTTTATCATTTCAGCTTTTCGAGACATTCCTTCAGTGGAGGATTCACAATTATGTAAACAACCAATAAATTGGTGTGTGTCCTACAACGAACTGACGAAATGTCGATGGCTACAGCAAGCCACTGCGAATTATGGCATCCAACCGGGAATAAATTGTTTATCTAGGGACGATGAGACTCTGTGCATCAATAATCTTCAAAGCGAATCCGCAAATTTGGCGATCCTTAGCGATGATAGGTCGTATTATGCAAACAGGTACGTTAGCCGAAATATTTATCGAGAAAATGATGATACTTGCACGTTTGTTTTTTCAAATGTCTTTAAATTTTGACTACATGTCTTCAAAGATAATAAATTCTAGTTTTGGGAACTAACCTTAACGCAAGTTAATACGAAGATAAAGAAATCCGCCAAGAAAGGCAATGTTTCAATAGTAGAGAACCCAATTTGGGTAACTCCAGATCTTCTCTCCCTTTCATGGCTCTTTTGAGTTAATTTGTTACATCAGCATCAGTCATGTACTTCAGCCCTTCTTAATTCCTGTTCTTGGCACTAGTTTATAAGACCACTTAATCGTTCAAAGATCGGATACATTTAAGCCAGTGTTCCCCATTTTTGAATTTTGCATTTCAAGAGTATTCTGTTATAGTCCAATAGACAAATTCTATGCATATATAAGACTCTGTAATGCAACGTAATGTAAGGGCAAAGAATACGATTTTTCTCTGAAATCTTATAGATTGAGATAAAAATTCTTACAGATGTGCACAGAATTTTACTGTACGAAACGTCTTTTACAGATAACTGTTATTATGCATTTGTTTTGTTTAGAAAGAACATATCGATCATAGGATTTGGCGAACAAGCTCTTAAAGATATGAAACGCACTATATTAATAGTCGACACCCAAAAATCCAAAGCCTAGACGATATAAAGGGTAAAAGAGGTTGCTTTTCCGAATATGGCGATAGAGCATTCCTAGCATTTATCTCCCTAATGAAAGAAAAAATTTGGGTTAACTCTCACTTTTTCGGCGAAAAACTGAACCAATTTTTCAACGACTCTTGCATGCCCGGTATTGAGGACGACCAAGGCCATGAACCCTATAATATTGGACTCGATTTCTTGTCTTTGTGCGCCTTATGCGAAGGATCGTACGACTCATACAGTACTAAACGTTAGTTACTATCGTACTGCGGAGGTAATTGACGAAAGTCTTTTTTAGTCCAAAATTCTTGCAAACCAGACTATTCTAATGCCTATTTTGGTAATCAAGGAGCACTGGATTGTTTAGAGTATAAAGGAGATTATGCTGTTTTGACATTAACGAGTAAGAAATACTGAAGTAAAGGATTTAATTTAATCAATAATTCAATTTGTGTGTTCGTAGATAACTTAAAGAAACCAACAAATAAGTCAGTTACAGTTATGTGCAAAAATGGTACGTTGGCCAACTCTAGCGAGTTAACAGTAGATGATAATTGCGTATTAAGCATCACGATGGACGATGTAATATTTTCTAGTTATAACGATTCAAGACTCATCGACATCTTCGTGATGCTGACAGAATTGGAGAACCGATTCGCCTTACAGTCGCATACTTCCTTCAAGATCTTTGATAGATTTGGAAATCAAAAGGATTTAATATTTCAGGTAATAAGGGAATAAGTAATAAGAAATTTAAATTTGCTTCATAATAGTGCGCTCTACTCTATTAGGACGCCACCATCGGTATAGAAATGGTATCGTCGACTAAGAATAAGTATATGAAGGCACAATTGGATGCTTTCAAGAGCGTACCGGACCTGAAGCCTACCGTGAAAGAAGACGATGATGATGATGATGATAATTCGGCGCAAGTATCAAATTTCTTCCTACCTCTACTGATTTCAGCTCTAGTTATACAAATACGTTTTGAAGCAACTATTTTAGACTAAATTTGAATCGGATGCAATGTTATGGGATAGATCCTTTAGCTTCAAAGTTAATGCCCCTATTTTTTACCTTTAAGAAGCTAGATTACCTGTGTTCGTAACCTATTCAACTCTGTGTAATTGATTACGTTCCTGGTTTCACCATACATGATCATACTCTAATTGCAGTAACCATTTGTAACAAGACGTAACGATCGTCAGGAAATAGCACCAAGTTCACCTTTGCATTTACTTCATATGTAATTGATATTATTCCAAGTTTGAGGATAGTTATCTCACTCTTCCTTTCCGATAATATCAGTTCTAACCCTCCACTACAAGCACTTAAATTAATATGTACGTCTTATAACAATTTTGAAGCTAAGCAAACATTCCTATATGAAAGAAAGAGTAAGTAGCTAAGTAAGAGTTAAGTAAATAACTCAGCTAATGTGTAGTTAGTAATATTTGCATGTTCATACTCGCAGAAGACGTAGAATGTGGTGCAGATATAATGAATGTTTCATGTAATTTAGTGGTTTGCAACTAACTTTGATAGTAGAAGTTATAACTAAAGAGCATAGAGTTTAAGGGATTACCTAATCCTGCATATTCGGTCAAACAAACCAATTTGGATATCTATGTAGGGTTACATAATTCCGTACATTGTCCGCTGTCTAGTTATAACAAACACTTCATATATTGCGCTTTAAATCAGAGATAAGTACATATACGTAATTAACATGTGTAGCCAGGTAAGGTATACACACCTGACATCTCGATCTCACCTTTGCTCTGTAGATTTGCCGCAATAATTTTTTAAGAAATTAAGAAATGAACAGTTTTTCTATATTGGTTTATTCGAAAGTTTATTCAAAACGAAAATTTAATCGTTGAACCTCTACAGATCAATATTTCAACAGAGCAAAAGCAATGTATAACCTGTTTACTACGTGAACACCAGATTGTTATTATTATTATTATAGGTATATTATTTTTATTATGTTGCATGTTTATTACAACGTACATATTTTGAAATATGTGTTGCTGGTTTTATAATATTAAATAAAAACTAAGGACTTGTAAATAATGAGATTTTGTTCCATGTACGCCTTCCAAACTACCAGACGAGGCATTAGCCGAAAAGTTCCATCATTTTTCCGAAATGTCAAAACAAAAAGAGCTATGCAGACCCATTAAACATTTACTAACAGAGCATATATTTTACATAAATATATGGTGCAGGTTCAAATTTGCGGGGAAACACTAAGCTCAAGTCATTCCAACAAATTCCCCAATTAATTCACGAAGTGTAGCAGTATTACGTATTTTTACTGGGAGTTTACTAAACATTACCAGACTCCACATCTCTGGGACTTTATAGGCAACGTTACAATTACAGTTCCTCAATTTATTTAGTGTACATTGTACATACAATACATTTTCAAATATTTTGATACTAGTTTCAGAAGCACTGAGCACTGAAACTAAGGGCAGCGCTACCGTTACGGTTTTTATTTTTTGTATCTACCGTCTGTTCGATCTCATTTGCTTGCGTGATTTGGTTTGAAGAATAATTGCGAGAAAACTTATTCGGTAAATTTTTGAGTGTGGGAGTATATGTTGAAAGTGCAGTTGATTTGGTAGAAATCAACAGGAAAATTAATGTTATTTTATTATTTTTGGCTAAAGAGGTCAATATTTTTCAATTTCTTTCAATCTTAAACCTATTCACTAAAAAAGTTTATTTTTTATCTGAAACCAATCTCAAAAGGAACAGCGCATGGCGCATAAGATGCAGTGCTCCGTCCTTCTACAATTAGTAGGATTCATAAAAAGTTAGAAAATTTGACAGAAAAACGCTCGCCAGAATGAAAATACCTCCTATCTCAAGCATTGAAACGGAAAATAGTCAGGCAAATCAGAGTCGGTGCGTGTGATAGTGCGGTAGAAATCAATAAACAACTTCGGAAAAACGACAAAGTAATGATTTAAGGAGCCACTCCACGGTCAAGAAACCCCTTTTCACAAAGCGCCATAGAGAACTGAGCCATGGAAGATTGGAAGAGACTGATATCGTCCAACGTAACCGAAATAAATAGATTTGGTTCAGATGTTTATTGGCAGATTGTTAATGCTGTGAGGGTGTATGACTTGGAATGGAATCGGAAAATGGACCAGGATTCAGGGACGAACGACAGCAGCGGATTATTTATCTAATTTGGACCAGAATCTCTTTGGAAGCTTGACCCAATGAGGCCTTTGTATTCAAAATACAGGATAATGAACCCAAACATACCGCAAGGATGGTTTCAGGATAAAAATATCCAAGTCCTCGATTGGCCCCCACAGTTTCCGGACCTTAACTCCATAGAATACGTATGGGAAGAACCCAAAAGGTCTTTGGCAGCGAGTGATTGTGTTCCACGCACCCTCTATGAATTGTGAAAAAATGCGATCCTACTCAAACAAAATTACTCCAGAAATTTTGTTTGTGAACACTCTCAAAATTCTCCTGTAGTAGTAGTCTCGTTAACATCCCGTCTACTTTACCAGTCTCGGTAATTTAATTCGATGTTACAATCCATATCTCTGGAAATATTTATCGGCTTAATTTAAGACTTTCAGAAAATGTACTTCAATATATGTGTACCATATCTACTTTTAGAAAATACTTTTGGAAATTGTAACGTAGATACCCCTCAATGGAGCGACCTGAGATTTTGTAATCAATGGATGCCACTTGAATCTAGAAACAGCACTAATTTGTAGATAAACAAAATAGCAAGTAACATTCGTCTTAATAAAATCATTGTTATACCGAAAGCGATGAAAACCAGCAGGGGGTTCTCTATTTTTTTCATTCTGAACTTTGTCATATATTCTGAAAAAAATACAACACCCACTCTTTTCCTCTTTTTTGTAATAGTCTATTTGGTTCGTAAAAATTAGTGGTCCACACCATTAAGTCACTTTTTTCGGGGAGCTGCCAATCTTAACAAGGGCCGAAACTTTCAGCTCTCTGGCCCCTCTGGCCCCTTGGTCGTCCTGTTTTGGGCTACGATCTCACCGCTGGTATTTCAACTTTAGTGGTTGATCCTGTAAAAGCTTTATATAAGAGCATCTTCGTTGTTAATCATTGAATTCTTACATAGGAGCGGGAGTATTGATCTCTTCGCCGTATAGAACTTCCCAATGACCGAATCGTAGTGGGCCACAAAGGCTAGTCGGCAGTCAAGTATCACTCCCAAATACTTGGCTTCTCTTTTCCAGCGAAGCCGATGGTTGCTAATGAAAACGTTATCAGGCGGGGTACTGAGCCTTCTAGTGAGCCTGACTTAAACTTATCCACCTTAACCGCCTGATACTATAGGGATGAGTGATTCTGAAGATATAAAGGATTACACTAAAGAATGACTTATTTTAGTTGCTATTTTTCTAAAACTATCGCTTCCATTAGAGGTGAGACTTCTTAACTCATATCTCACTGGACGTACTTTTTGCGTACGTTTAGAATGTTCCCCAAGATTCCCTCTTGATTTTTGAATTATTCGTTCTCTTCACACCCGATATCTTACGAACACCTGAAACAGAAATAGCAATACACGCCAATGTTACCGCCATTGATACAACCTCAAGGTCTGAGGACCTTGTTTTCTCCGCATTTCTGATGACGATTAGCTCCAACGTAAGTTGAGTCAATTTTGGAATGCACTAGCACTTCTGTGCGTAGAGGACTATCATTCCCTTGAAAAACCACCTGGAGGCCAAAAATGACCTCCTTCACTAGAAAATAAAGGAGCTTTCGAGCTATATCATGGCTGAAACACATGATCTGCAGATCTTAGCTTAGCTAACTGAATTTTGTGTGCCACCAGTAATTATCTACTAGGCTAAAATCACCGGCGTAGCATCTTTTCAGAATACTCCAACGCTTACCGATAAAATCACAAAAAAAACACGAAAAACTATCGTTAGTCCTATGGAACTTAGTTCCATACTTAGTTCCATTACCCGTAAATTTTTCGCCAAAAGCATTTTCTCGAAACCTATACATTCGACGTTCGATCAGATATGTAGTACGTAATTACTAGTCGCCTAAGATTTTGACGCAAAATTACCTCGCAATTTGAATATGAATTTTTCGTTGACTAAACAAAATTTCGTTCAGAATCACGATTTTTATTCCAGAATTTCGGAATTAAAATCTAGTTACTGCGTACTATCGCGTCATCGCAGATTTCTCGATCTGTATGTAATTTCAATGATCATTTGTACGAATAGCAGTTGTTTTACAGACGAAAATTGCCCGGTACCTAATCACAAAATTAGGTAATCACTGACGGTATACGAAACGTCGCGAGAAGAAGAAAGGCCTGTAGTATGTAATATTTTTGCAAGAGTTGCTAAAGTTCGTAAGAGCATGGGTACAACTAGTACTTGCCATAATTTAACTTTGGCTGATATTTTCTAAAATCTGTCACCTCTGGTAGAAGATTGCTTTAGAATCTCTTTCATTCTAAAATGTAAAATTTTAGTAACCTCTACCAAATTTTGTGAAGGGCATCAAGTTTATTACAGTAAGTGAGCGTTGGTTTTCAAAATTTAAACAGATCGCACTAAAAAAACAAGAGAAGGGGAATATTTCTTTTCTATGTATATTTTATTTTAGGTAAGTGTTCTTTTTACAAATTTTGGAAGAAAATGAAGCATTTGCAGTTGGAAAATTTGTCTGTAAATTTATTTTTGAAAGCTATTACCAGAACAATAGCTTCTCTTACAGTGGTACGCAAACTGTGGGTGCCAACCACCTGAGAGATCGCGTTAAGAATGGGGGAAAGGGAGGGGGGCAAAAGGATGTCCACAATTTATTTCCATCTTCTTTCTTCGTCGCAGTAATAATACCGTCCGCTCTGGTAGGGCTGCCGCTCGGCGGTGAGGAGAGTATTTTTCCTAGGACTACGGTACCCCCACTACTGATGCCCGCCCACGCCTTCGAAATTCACTTCGCGCTAAATGAAATTTGAAGCAGCAAATTTGATTGAGCTAACGTGCGGCCCTATTGACAGGGACGAATATGAAACTCGAGCGGCCCTATTGATTGTGATCCTATTACCAGAGAGAACTGTATGAAGTCGCCCACAATATTCTTGTTAGAAGGGGACTCTAATCTGTATAATTTGTACACAACCCATGTATGATTATGTCAACCGCAGAATGCTATACTCGATGTAAATTTAAAACTCTCCTTGAATTGAATAATAATTGCATACAAAACAGGTATTGCTTTTGAATCACATTTATTTATAATACTGCATTATCGCTAAGATTTCTAAATATAAAACTCGATTCCAAAACAGTTGATGGGGGACAGTAATAAATGTTCAATAAAATACCGTGCCTCTTCGCCTTTGCCCTTTCGGAAATAATAAAAAATCAAAAGGATTTATTTAATGAATTACAGTAAACATTAGTATTCCGCAGGGATAAACATATAAGAAGGAAATAATTTATTCAATACAAACGTAGTGTTTCCTTATAATACAAATGAAAATAAATAAATAAAATAGGCCCATCAATACATGTTAGAAATATTGGGATGTGAATTAAATATGAAGCAGTATCACTGCCTTGCGACTAGAAAATAAGTATAATAAATTGATAGGAATAGAAAGAAGTAGGAAAGTAAATGAAAGGCAATGGACACTCTTGCCCATAAACTTGTTATCATTTGCTTACCTCTAGGTTGAATACTTTATGAGTTATAATTTTATTTTATTTCATATATTTATTCTCAAATTATTAAATTCGCGAAAACAAAATTTAAATTGATATATGAATATGTAGTGTTATCCTGATGAAATTGGGATTTAACAAATATATTTCAGAACGTTCATACGAAAACTATTAATTAACGTTCTAAAATATATCTGCTAATTCCCAGTTGGTTGTTTAATTGACCCATTCAAAAGTGTTTACGTGCATGAAAGATTCCAAATAATTAGGAAAGTTTCAGGATAGTCAATTTGATTTGTCGCGCCTCAAGTACCGTAACATTATTCTTACAATAAATTTCACAACAATTATTTTCTTATTAGCACAAATGAATGAATTTAATAATCATCTCGAGATAAAAGTAAATTATGATATATAGGACTAGCATTTATATATTTTAATTTTGTCATGATAAAATTTTCAAAACAATATTTTTTACGTTCCTCCAAAATGCTGAATAAAATAATTTATTTTAAAGACACGATCTGCACTCCACCAGAAAAGTTTTCAGCGTGCGATCAATTAAATCGATCGACGGATATAGTATGTGTACTACGAAAACATCCAATAAATTGCCTGTTGATGGTCGAAAATGTGGAGGTGGCCTTTACGTCGGTGTCAGCGGAAGAAGCTCTTCTGGCGAGTTCGCTAACCAACAATCTTGTCGTGCTTGTCGAATTTATATCTAAATCGAGTAGCAACCGTAAGTATCTTATCGTATTGAAAGTTCTTATCTTTCGGTTGAAAAAATTGCTCTCGAAATAACACAGTGACATAATCAAGATGGATACGATATACTCGCAGGGGAAAAAATTACAATATATTGACGCCGAGACCGAAATCGTTTCTTACCATTTCGACCTAAAACGGAAAATGATGTAAATATAGAACGAATATATATAAGGTGTACCCCAAAAGTCGTGAAATATATTTTTTGCCGCGCCCATATTGGTCACAGCGCGTTTGGATAGGTTGGATTAGACGACGAATAGCCTCAGCTTGACAGCGCATCCAAGGTCTGCTTCGAGCATCGATGGAGTTAGGATTGCTGATTTAGTGTACCTTTGTCTTGAGACCACGTCACGACTCACAATGGAGGATACTTTCGAACAACGTTGGACGATCAAATTCGGCACAAAACTTGACAATAAAGCTGCCAAAACTCACGAATTGCTTAAACAAGCTTATAGGAAGTCTCTCCTATCGTATGTGCAACTTACAAAGTGGGTGAAGAAGTTTAAGGAGGACGAGGAAGGGGTGGACAATGATCCTCGGTTTTGGACGACAATCAACAAGCCAAACCTTTTTGTTCCCGAGGGTCAACACTACACTCAAAGGACGCCATTTTGACAGCATTGATGCTATCCAAGCGGTCGTGGAAACAGATTTAAAGGAGGTTCCCGTCGAGCCCTTCGAGGGGGCGTATCGGACATGGGACAGTCAATGCAGAAAATATGTAGATGCCCATGGAGAGTACTTTGAAAATTATTAACACTTTGAACCGTTATTGTCAATAAACCTTTTTCTTTTTAAAGAACAAAGTACAGGTAACTCTCGCCGTAAATAATTTTGAAGATGACGAACAAGTTATTTGACTTGCGTGCAACCTAGAATCTTTATGGCAACCTCTCAGAGTATTAGATTTCAGATCTCGATGACTTTCAACATTTGCAACAAAGCAACACAAATGCGTCGTAATACGCAGAGGTATTTTAAAGAATCAGTATAAAGTCGTAAATGATCAAGCCATAAGAGATCCGAAAAACATAGTACGACAAATAGGGGCATATTGAAAAATTCTAACATTAAAGTTCATCAAAGTCAGAACTCTCGACCTTCTCGAAATATTAATAAATATTGTAAGCGATATATGGAGGCAAGGCCACTTCCTAATTATACGTATAATCATCTGACTCATAAACCTTCTCTTACATATGGATGAAATTATGAAGAAAAATTCTCAAAGTTTGGAATCCAGCCTACGATGAAGCTAGGAATTTTTAACAAAGTAAGGAAAACATACCAAACTATAAAAGCAAATTTAATGCGAATGATTACGTCAATCGATTAAGGTATTTTTTCTCAAAATGTCCCTAGTTTAATAATACTGCTTGAGACGAACTTATCATCGAGAATATTGAAGCAAACATATCATCATTCAAAATCTGGAAGTCGCCTTCGTCCATTCTGGAATTATTTTTAGAAATAAACATTCCTCAAATGTATTTAAGAATTAAGCAGTTGAAAATGCTATCATTCTGTTATACTTTGCTCATATGATGAGTGAATTCGAAAATTCATAAGAAATAATCGAATGTTGTAGGAGTGATAGTCGTCAAGATTTTAACAATTTAATTTTCTTCATCTTACATTAAGTTTTCGGCCTGTGTTTTACTGGGTATTATTCTCCTGTGAGGCAGATGCAGAAGAATTCCAAGGGACGTAGTTTCTAGAATATTTTAAACGTTGCTTCTTTTTCTCCTCTACTTCTTCTATTATTCTATTAGTTCTAACAACGATTACAATTATCGGTACGAATTGGGATACGTAGTAGGTAACATTAAGAGTATGTGTATTTACTCTACAAGTTTTATTCGTTATTATTATGGATCTTGACCAAGTGAAAGCAAGTACTATTCAATTTTTAGAAGTTAATGAACATCAAGAAATTTCCATTGAAATGCTCAAGAATTTGGTAACGTATGCTTTCGCGACTATAGTCACTAACAAAGTGGAAGAAGAGTTGGAAGTTAAACTGTGTCTATTTTCAAAATGGGTGCCACAGCCAACGATGTACCGTCCTCACTCGAAATGTAAAACGTTACCAATCAAACAGAAGAACAGTCGCTGTGTGGAAGACTTTATCAAGTATCCCTAAGCACACTACAGCCAAATTAAATAGGTATAACATGAAGAGTTATTTACAACACGAATTAATGACTCAACGAAGTATCGTTACTATCCACCTTGTATTAGACACCAAAAGGCTTAAAAAGCAACTTGTCTGATATGAAGACGGCCACTACCTCAAAGAATTAAAGTCCAGCATATCCGCACAATTTCGGAAGCCATTTCTTTCATAATTTCGTTAAAATCTTGCAATTATTATTTTTCTTAAAATTTTCTAACTAGACGCAGACGCGGCCGATTTCGAAACAGTGATATTGATGAGAACCGACCTAGAAACTAACGCGGGTTTGTTGAATGGGGCCAAATTCTGTCACCCCGGCATAGACATTAATAAAATTTCACCTTACATTCTTAAAGAATTCGAAATGAATACGCTATTAACGAATAACATTCAAGTATACACGGAGGGCGACAGCAAAAGCTTTACAGAACTATACTTCGGCGGCCTAAACGAATTTTTTGGAATCTCTTGCAGACCCGGAAGGTGGTCGATTGTTAATAGGACGATCGACGACGAATTTAGTAAGTAATTTTGAAAGCATGTGTATATACAGTGATTGATATTATACTTTTAGAACGGAAGTATCCTAAATTATGGGATTTATGTCGAATAAACGCTTACCAAACGAATCAGCAACTCCCGTTCTTGCAATCCCTAAGTTGCCTTCTGAGCGGAGAAGGGGATTTGGCATTGACTACCATGAACACCCTCGTGACTTACAACCAAACTCAATTCGAAAATCCTTTTAGTAATTATTCTTTTCTATGCAAAAATGGTGATCGTATTTTCGCCAATAATAGCAACTGCGTTTGGACTCGACAACCATGGCCTCTACTAATTGGACATAAGTAATTTTGGTAACTATTATTAGTCGAACACTGTTTATATAATCAACTACTTTTAGAAATTTAACTGTCGACCTTCCAACGGAATTGAGGAATTGGTTCGTGCTCCAACCTTTCGATGAAAGTTCTTATTTACAGCTGATCGAGAAGATATAGAGAGCTTGAAGGACGTAATCTACCCCAGATATTCTACCATTAACGTAACCTTTGATGCACTAAGCTTAGCTTCATATATTACAGGTAATAATTGATCACTATGGTGATTGATTAGGTTTGTAGAGAATTGTTTACCAGCCATTTCTTTTAATCATTACTGTCTTACATTTTATGAGACTTGAATTCATCCACTAATAAGATCGTAAATAAATGTTCAGAGAGGAATAGTTCTTACTTCGGTGACTCTTCCGTGAAAGAAAGTTGAAAACATCCGGCTGTCGTCCACCAGAAATATTTCTCCAGTAGAAGCGTGTCGTTCCTTCGTTCCATTCTTGCTTGATCTATTATTATATCATTAAATGATCTAGTTCAAAGTTCCTGGTAGCTTTATTACCTTTAATTACCTTAAGCTTGACAATCACACTTAGCACATCTGGTCCAAAACTATAGGAACCTTTAAAAAACCATAGATCACTGCACAACCAACATCGCACACAGTGGCACTTCAACACTGCAATTAACAATGCTCTGCACGTGCTCTTCCTCTGAGATTCAAGTGCACCACATAAAGTTTTCCAAATTGATGTAATGAAGGTTATTTTATTTTGTTAATGTATCCAAATCACCGTCTTCTACAATTATTCAAGGTTATCTTAGTTTCTTTTTTCGTCATTTGGTTAGAATTCTGTTTAGAGTGAATTTCTGGAGGAATTTTCAATGCCAATATTTCTGGTTTGCTACGTTTGCAAGTGTTTGAACAAATACCAGTCATATTCATCCCGAAGCCTTTCTGGATGTATTGCTAGGAACATAATTGATACCACCGATCTTTGTTTGGAAGACACTTTGATGTGCTTACTATTCATATATTACTATGAAAAAATCTGATTCCAAATCGTCGTAATGTCAGAATATTCAAAGAAATTTAATTGCAGGTTTCAGAGAAAGACCCAGTAGCAATACCTCGAAGCTTTATAAGTCTGCGGTGAACTTATGCGTGTTGACAGGTGATGAAGAAAAGAAATGCAAATGGCTACGTCAAGCAGCTTTAAATTACGGTATACAACCTGTTCTCGAATGCATCGCTAAAGACAGCAACTTGGAATGTCTAAAGACGTTACAAAGTAACGTAGCCGATGTCACAGTGGTTGATTCGAATATGACTTACGCCGTGAATCGGTGCGTAAACGTCGTTTTATAATTGTAAGGATTTTGATACAATTTCTTTGTATTCCAGGCAAAATCTTTCGATTTTAGGATTCGGAGAAGAACTAAAAGAAAATATGAGGCGAACTGTTTTAGTGGTAAACACAAGTACAGTTAAAACTGCGAAATTTGGAAGGCAAAAGTGGTTTATTTTCTGAATATGGAGACATTGGTTTGGAGTTACAATCTAGTATTTGATTATATAACAATAAGTATTTATTTTTAGCATGGTTGGCTTTCGCCGATACATTAAGGCAAAATATATGGAGCAAATGTAAATTACTACGGCGAGGCATTTAGCAACTTTTTGGGTAGTTCTTGCATGCCGGGTGTCCTGGATGTAAGCCGTGAACCGAATCCAATTAATATTGCTTTCGACAAAGTTTGTTCACTTTGTGGGACTAACACTACTTCGTCTGCCAGTATGATGAACATTTGTATATTAATATAACAATTAATACGATTGGTGTATTTTAGGTAACGTTCATTGCAACGCGGACTATTCAAATTACTGTTACGGAAACGATGGGGCGTTAAGGTGTTTGGGGCTCACTGGTGATTTTGCGGTGATAACTATGACTAAAGGTTACACAACTGAAGCGCTAAAAATTCAATTTCAACCATTATTTTCATTTTATAGATAAGTTAACGTTACCCACCAATACCAGCATAATGTGTAGAAACGGTACTCTAGCTCTTAACCTTACCAGTATCAACGATGACTGCGCCCTATCGATGACGATAAATGACGTAATCGTTGTTAGAAAATCCGATTCGAAAAATATCGATATAGAACTGATGCTGCAAGAATTCGATGTTAGATTTGCCGCCCACACGTACAACTCTTTCAAAATCTTCGATCTCTTCGGGTCTACTCGAAATTTAATCTTTAAGGTAAGTACGCAGCAAGTTTTAAAGTCCAGAAAATATTGAAGAGGTGAATATTTTAAGGACACGACAATGGGGGTGGAAATCGCTTCGATCACAACCAATAAGTATGCTAACACCCAGTGGAAGCTCTTCGATAACATTCCGAGACCCAAGAAAAATGACAGCATACAAGGTGATGGAGGAGATGGAGCTTCGTTCTCTTTCGCTTCAATCTTATTGGTGTTTACTTCATTATTGTTTGTACTGCAATTGAATTGAAGAACCGTAATAGTCTCAGATAATGTTTTGTAAAAACTTAAATATAACCTATGCTTAGTGTTTTCAATTTTTCCAATTTAAAAATAAGAACTTTTCCAAAAATTTAAGAAAGTGTTACACTTCGTTAACTAAAATAATTTCCTCGTCATTTTAAATACGCGATTAAATTATTTCTTTCTTAATATTTTAGCCAATATCTGTGTTCCGTTCAGTTGAAGGAAAGTTATTTAAAATTATTTTTGCAATTTTGTGTTTGCGAGTATGCGTTCGTATCCTTTTTCCGACCGTCGGTCCCTTAGTATATAAAAAAGGCCAAAAATTATTGTAAACTGACCACCCCAACTTTCTAATTTCATCGCTTACCGTTAGTAACCCCTCACACCCTTCAGCGACATTTAAATACAAATCGCGCGAATTTTTCGGAAAATCACTTGCTGACACCCACAAACACAACGCTTCACTTAGTGCCTCTAAGTAAGTGCTCATACACTAACACACACGACTACCATCGGAGCCCCCGTCTCCGCCATTCTTCGAACTCAGGTACCACGCCGTAAGTTAGCCCGATCGTTCTAATTTGCCTAATTTATCGTTCATATTATTACTCAACACCACTCATTTACCGATTCACGCACAAATGTACGACTACGCATTTTCCAAATTTAAACCGCATTTGATTATCGCTTTTTGCTTTAATTATTTAACGATTTAATTAAGACAATTAATATACGTTCTCAAAGGACAGTGTTCGTTTTATTTACCAAGCAAATAGATACGTGTTTTATTTTAGCTTAGTTTTAACCCTTTGCACTCTAAACGTTCACCTTCACCAAAATCTTGTTATTACGTAAGGGAGGTGTCAACAATCATTTTTGTTTTACAAATCAACACCCTGCAATCAAACACCCCTCCCCCTCATCCTTTAATCAAATCAACCCCCCGTAATTAACAAAAGTAAGATTTGATTTTAGTGACTACTAACTTAATTATCTGTAGTACACATAATAATAAATGTGTACGTACTGTATTATGGAATTTGTTTTTGGAATATCAAAGAAGTAGGAATAGTAGTAAGAGAAGTAGACATTTTAGGATTTAAATAACTTATATTTTTTTGAAAATAAACTTCATTTTTTATAACTTTGTGCAATCTATTTTATTACGTGTCAAAAATCTCTTACAAAATCTGTCCTGGTTCCCTTCATGTTTCCTCCCAAACCCACAGTTAAGGTCTCAAGTTCAAATCTAGGTTGGGACGGATCGTGCTAGCTGCAAATTTCTTTTGATGCATAGCCTCATTACAGGAAAACATTGTAGTCACATAAAGAAAAATTATAAGGTAAATATTATACATTAAAGTGCCTTTGTCCTCGCAACAAAATCTTCAAATATTACTCAAACATATCTTTCATTCTTTTATGCTTACGTTTGCCTAGGAAATATAAATAACCTAACCTCTAAGGTATTCAAGTTGTATATATCTATATATGTATAATATTCAATGTGGCACGTACTATGAATGTAAAAAATTTTGCTTAGCACTAGCAGTAATTGCAGTAGTTAAACATGCAGCAGTTGCTAGATACCCAGCTGTGAGAAATATTCTTTGTTTTCTTGAAACTACTCAACTCTTTCCGCCAAAGAGTACGCTGTAAACATTTCACGTCCACGTGATACCTTCAAAAATGCAAGCAACTCTTTGACAATGATTTAAAAATATATAGATTGAATAAAACTATGATTTGTTCTTGCATTGTCTGTATCCAATATGTCCAGAAAACAAAACAGATCTTTTGGGTCAGTATGATCTGAGCAAGAAGCGGACGTGATTTGTTCTGTAGATAAATATAGCATTTCTCCATCTATCTATGCTATATCACAAGAAAACCCGCTACTGGCAGAGGAAAAAGACGTTAAGGATCATTCCAAATCAAGTTGATCAAGAAATGGCTCCTTCTCAATATTAAAACTTCACAAAAATGTTCCCTAGAATCTGGAAAGAGAGGTTGGGAAAACTGAGTAGCTGTATATCTAATCGATCCCAAATTAACCTTCCTATACTCACGTCAAAATGAAAGACGTATACTATACTATATAAATCGGTCTCACAGACCGTATGCGTGAGTATAGGAAGGTTAAAAGCCCTTAGGTGGAGGTCTGAGGAAGCTGCCATCTGCACCTATCATGAAGTGCAGGTTCCCACAAAACATGATCTTTTTTCAAAATATTGCTACAGTTTTTCAAGAAGGATAATCACAGTATTGCCAAAGGTTTCAAATATATTGATCTTATTTCTGAAACAATTATTTATAAACCAAATCAAAAGATTAATCATTGAAGTAGGTAAGACCTCAGTATGAAGTTACAGGAGTTCAAACCTGTTCAGTTTGTATTCGGCTTCAGGAACTGAAATACAAGTTTGCACGAACTGAAGCAAATGTTAGACAAAACTTCATGTAGAGAACAAATAGTTGAAGCATGGAGAAAATTGCATCAGAATTTAATCTTCAATCAACCAGAATGATGGAAATCGCCGGAAGCACTATCTGAACAAATTAGGCAAAGATTTTTATTTATCAGAACATCAATTTATGCTTTCCGCAATTTTATTTCTTGATGACTACAAACTGCTTTTGAGCAGAACTGTTTGCGATTCTAAATCAAAAGATTGCGTGTTGCTGCGGTGTGAACAGGGTCTTGGGAAAAATCCACTGGCAAATTGATAAGGACACTTGCCGGATTCCAGAGAAAGGTTCTCTTGATCTTCTTAATGGTCACATGACAACTTCAACTGGCAAATATTATATCATATCCCTACTTCATTTTGTCAGGCACTGTTGATCAGAGAACTCTGTGATTATGCAGTACAAGCAATCTCTTTCCTGTGACAAGTTGTAGAAGACGTAATAATCAAAGTGGTGGCATATTTCTTATTTGAACTTTTGGGAAACCTATTATAAATTTTGAAAAACTTTTAGATTTGGATAATGTACCTACAAACGTTTTCCAAATACACCCTAGTCACGAGGGCCTAATGCATAGAACTGAAGTTTTTGAAAAATTCCACTTTTGGGTGAACAAAATAACAAATGATCAGAAATTTACTCAGTTGCACTAAACCATTAAACATTAATAAATTTTAGTTTTCAAAAGACTATATACATATGCAGGTTTTTTCTAGAAATCCAGATTTTAAAAAGAACTGGTTACAGAGATCTACAGTATAATGCCCCCCCCTCCCCGTCCGTCCATCATACGGTTCACCTTATCTGATAAGAAAAAAATTGAATGTAATGCAATTAATGTGTGTGCCAAGTAATGGAATGATGGATGTGAATATTGTCATCAAGATGATATTAGGATTAACACTCCTTATTGCAACATACTCAACTGCCCAGCAATGTAAGTTCTTTCTTTCTGCAGATATTATATTTTTAATTTCTGCATAATACCGAGAAATCGACAATAACTGAATGTATTTTGCAGACCTGATTCATTCTTTAATTAAATTAAAAACCTTGCGACGTAAATACTTGTTCTAAGTATTAGAGACAACACTTTATATACGGCTGCGATATTTACTATTTATTGTGATATTTTTTGACTGGCAACCCAAATCGATAACTTCACTCTACTGAAGGCCTTTGTGTATTATTTTGATTCTTTTTTTTTATCAGAAAGTTCGGAGGCCCTTGGGGGCTGTCATTTATTACATACTTGAAATCGGGAGGGTTCAGATAAATAATAAGTTGGTACTTTTATCTAAAGCAGTGATTCCCAATTATCTACTAGTCAGGGGCACCATCCCATTTCGTTGATGACTTCTGACAAACAAATGATTGTATACCATCCAAAATTAACTGTTCTTAGATCATCTAAACCAGGCATGGGCAACCTTTTTTGTAGAAGTTTTATGCTGAGAGTAATCTCGAAAAATATACATTTTTCGTAGTATCCTTATGATTCACTATGAATTAAGTTTCGACGGGCCGTGCTAATAAGCAACGAAAGACGTAGCGGGTCGGACAAATCTTACTCGAGAGGTGCATGTGGCCCGCGGGCCGGAGGTTGCCCATACCTGATCTAAACGAATAGTTGGAAATGTCCAGTACAACGGAAGAACCAAACGATCATTTTCTTGGAAGTGCTTCGTGAATGAATTTTGTGGCATTCAATTCATCTTCGTATACCCAAACAGTGGACTTTTGCTTAGTTTCCGGTTCTAACGAATATATCCAAGTTTCGTCACCTGTTCCAATGTTGTATACGGATTTTGCGGTCCCTCGCTCGATTTTTTAAGCATTCTCTTAGTCCAATTAACACGAGCTTTTTCTGAGCTTCAGTCAAATTATGCGAAATCCATCGGGAACAGATCTTTCCCACAGCTAAATGCTCATGCAAAATCGAATTTATTAGTCTTCGATGTGTCTAAGAATACCTCTATCTCACTGTAAGTCACGTGCCAATCTTCTCCAATCACTTTGCGCACAGCATCGATATGTCTTGGAATAACAACTGATTAAGGCAGACCTAGGCGGAAACGGAAGTTAGTTTACGAGTCGCCCTCGTACAATGTTTAACGATGAAAGACAGCACAGTATATTCCACAGAGCCATGTGATAATATTAATTTAGAGATTATTTGACGAATGTTTCTTTCTATAACTAGAGCATTCTAGTAAAATAAGTTCTATACAGCTTTGGATAGATCTCTTCTAGTAATTTGATTCATAGTATTACCGAAAGAAATATTCAAGTAGTATTACAATGCTTTATGTGTCATAAACATTTACAAGGGTATTTCCAAGAACGATTTTATGGTCATCAAGGTATTATCGTATCCCTCTACTCTCTCTAGTACCTGGGGCCATTCAGTTTACTTCTAAACGTCTGCGTGTACGCGCGAAGTGCAAGTGGGCGAATTTGGAAAGTATTAACAGTGAAAATGCCGCGTAGAAAACCGATCAGTGTTGAAAAGCGATCGTCCGTGATCACACTCGATAAAGAAGGGTATTCTGTTCGACAAATTGGCGAAAAAGTGCATCTGGCAAAATCTAGTGTAGCCAATATTATAAAACTGTACCGTACAACGGAAAGTTTAAATGACCGTGATCGACCAGGTCCGTCTCGTATTACGACCAACGTTGATGATCAGCGAATCGTTTTAATTAGTAAACGAAATAGAAAACTGGCAGCACCACAAATAGCAGCAGAATTCAATCGCCGCCGTCAAAACGCGGTGTCAGTGAGCACTATTCAACGTCGCTTGCGAGAGGCAAACCTATTCGGACGAATTGCTGTACGGAAGCCGCTACTAAGGCAAACCAATCGTTTAAAACGATTACAGTGGGCCCAACGACATCGACATTGGACGGTGGAGGAGTGGAGAAATGTGCTTTGGACCGACGAATCCAAGTTTGAAGTGTTTGGACAAAATAGAAGAGTTTATGTTCGGAGATCAAAGACAGAAAAAATGCTTTGCGAATGTCTAGCACCCACTGTAAAACATGGTGGTGCCTCAGTTATGGTGTGGGGTTGTTTTTCATACGCAGGAGTAGGAGATCTCGTTCGGATAGAAGGTATTATGAGAAAAAAACAGTACAGAAATATTCTAGAGCATAATGCTGTACCTTCTGGCCAGCGATTGATAGGGGAGAATGTCACCTTCATGCAAGATAATGATCCTAAACATACGGCGTTAGTATGTAGGGATTATTTGAATACACAACAAACACAAAATACCTTGCAAATAACATCATGGCCTCCACAGAGTCCCGATCTTAACCCGATCGAACTCTTGTGGGATGAGCTGGATATACAGGTACGAAAAGTGGCTCCAACTTCGAAACAGCACCTTTGGGAAGTTTTACAAAAACAATGGAACAGTTTACCACCCAACACACTTACAAACTTATCGAAAGAATGCCCAGAGTTGTTCGAGCCGTATTGAATGCAAAAGGAGGATTCTTCGACGAGAAGGAAGTTTAATGATTGTATTTGATAAATATTATTATTTGCTATCATTTTGTCATAATAAACCAATATTTTGTTATATATAACTGATTTTGTGTTTTATTTTTATTTTTGTACAAGTTAAATATTTATATTGAAAAAATATTAACTGTTCCAACTTCCGTGACTGGGAGTGTACGTACTACTTGTCAATAAGTGTAACTAGCTAAATATTGCTATCGCTGATCATGACTACTTCTTCTCTTAACCCTTTTATATATGAGCTTCTTTGGCGTTGATTTTTGTGTATTAAAATCTGGGAAAAGGTTATTAGACATGTTGCAAATCATTATTAGATCTACAGATATTACTTTTATGTAATACGTATCAGCCAGTTGTTTTATTTATTGCTTAATTTGTTGTAAACAAAATAAGTCCACAAAATGACTTCTTCTTTAACCAATATTGGAAAAATTCGCTACAAAAACATAACCGAAAACACCCAATTTTATACTCTTCGAGTCGCTGATTGATGACAATTCCGTTGTCAGATTTTCGTACTTCAAAGAAAAGTAAATACGCCTTCGCTTTTTATGGAAACTGGTATTTATGCCTTTCGGGATTTG
Source organism: Chrysina gloriosa (assembly GCA_038088585.1). Classification (NCBI taxonomy): domain Eukaryota; kingdom Metazoa; phylum Arthropoda; class Insecta; order Coleoptera; family Scarabaeidae; genus Chrysina; species Chrysina gloriosa. The sequence goes on along the minus strand of CM076093.1, from coordinate 16,674,860 downwards.
CTGACTACGATTCTGTGTTAGTTTTTCGAAATCCATAATGTACGAATACTGGTATATGTCGGTTCTGGAGGTTGCTGATTATGCATCCGGTATTAGTTTTTGAAAATTCAAAATAGGCGCTACAAAATGGAGGATCAAAAAGAAATTTTCCGGTATTTCGATGAAAAGGGTTTCATTTGAGAAAATTTAAAAATAAAAAAGAACATAAAGTAACGTTCACGTCGTTACTTTTGTTTCACGCAAAGAGCGATACTTGTCGACTATAACGGGTCAATTTCAACTTTGAAAAATTATACCGGATGCCCAACCAGAGAACCCAAAAACGCCTACATTCTAATATTCATATAAGTCGAAGATTATTTTGTGTTCCTGGTCCGCTATACTAGATCCGTCACTTTGAATTTAGAAGAACTAATACTGGATTCGTAGTCAGTGGTCCCAAAAATACCTAGATATAGATAGATATCATAGAAATCAAAGACAATTTTATGTTTTAGTCCACCATATTGAATCCGCCATTTTGAATTTTGAAAAAGTAATACCAAATACGTAAGCAACAACCGCAAGGACCCCTTTTAGACTGATCATCAGCAATAGCGGATCTAAGGGATCAGCACAAAAACTCGTGCACGTGCAATAAAAGATTTTAATTCATTCATGCGTAATTACAAAATGAATTGTTTCATTCTTAAAAATAGTAAAAACTATGTCCGCAAGGTCCTCAGTATTTGATAAATTTATAATTTCTTCGCCCTTCTTCGAAAGGGACCACAGTCCTCCTCGTTGTATCTTGAACACTATTTCGTGTGCCCAAAATGTACGGAACAATAGTTCTACAGCCTTACCTAAACGTCATATTTTAAAGAGTTTCAAACAAAGGTTGTTTAACATCTTCCGTATATGTTGACGTAGTATTTCTTTTTATTAATGGTTTCGTACGTCAAGGAGATTCACTATCGGCGGTGCTATTCAGCCTTACACTAGAATGTATAATGAAGAGAGTAGGCATAAAAGGAACAATAATTAATCAAATGTCGCAAATAATCGCCTACGCAGACGACGTAGTAGTTATCTCAAGGGAGAAAAAAGCACTCGATGAGATGTTTCAAGAAATAGCGAGTGAGACAAAAATTAAGGATCTTGAAGTAAATACAAACAAAACAAAGTATATGAAATACAGTAGAGAAACATGTGAAGACGTGAAGGAAATCAAAGTAGGGAGATATAAATTTGAAATAGTAAATTACTTCAAATATCTGGCATTACAAATGGGTAGGGGTGGTTGTAAGGGTAAAGTATAGAAGAGAGTGCGGGCAGGAAATCGAGTCTATTATTGTTACAAATCATTGTTAAGAGAAAGAAAAGTGAGCAAGCAACATATGCGGGCGAAACATTAGCCATGACCAGAAAAGAGGAAGAAGAACTAAAAGTATTCAAATGAAGAATAATCAAAGTGATGCTGGGGCCAAAGAAGGTAGGCGCGAATGAGTAGAGAACGTTGATGAATCACGAAATACAAGCAATAATGGGAGGAGAAGACATATATGGGGAAGTGACGGGGAGAGTAATACGAACATGATAATAAATGGAATACCAATGGAGAGAATATCAAGGGGAAGACCTAGAGGAAGATGGATTGACCAAGTAACAGAGGATTTAAAAATGATGAAAGTAGACAACTGGAAGCAGAAGGTACAGGAGAATAAATTATGGAGAGATGTGGTTGCCAGGGCTACGCAGCACGAGAGATTACAACTAACTAGGCAATGGGATAATCACCCAGAAAACCGATTGGGGAGTTTCAAATCGAAACGGCGAAAATTTCGAAGAGGAATGTGGTGCCTTATTTATATACTTTTTTGGCTGCTTTTTAAATGTTGACGTCTTGTGTATATTTTCAGTTTTCTTTTACGTTACTCTTGATGAGATCTTCTAAATTGCATCAGATTATAATATTATAAAGTGAATAATCCTCGAAATATTTGAGCTATTATTCAGATAAACATAAACATTTGGATCATTATTCTCCAGAATGATGAACCCCAGAAATGATAATCGCGACAAATTTTGCATCACCACCCAGTGGTGTTTGTCAGAAGTTCGATATCAACAATTATTTTATAAGCAAAGTTCGGAAAATTGTTAATTTACTGCATCATGAATTTACAGAATATCTCCTGTAGCAAAGTTGGTTTTGCATTTTTTCAAAGTGTTGTGAGTGGAGCTTTTATTGACATCGCAATATAAAACTAGCTGACGAGCCTATGAATAAACTAAATAAACCATTTTATAATAGCAATCACTTTTAGAAATTCTTGACAGTTACACATAAAACCTAATTGTAAGGTCATATAGGTAGGTAGTACAGGTAGCTCGTCATTTCTTTAGATACATTCTACTTACAATTTCTTTAGTGAACGCTCACATATCTCGAAAACTGTTAAGTTTACACAATAAAACGTGAAAATACCATTTAAACGGTCTTGTCAAAAGTTACGTAAAAACTAGAAAATTTACAGAATGTTTCGTTTAGAAAGTATACACATTACGCCAACATTAAAAGTGAAATCAACCAAAAAAAAACACTGACAAAATACACGCAAGATTTTGTCAAACAATTTTCTAATATAACATCTGGGTAAGACTGTAGAACCATAGTTTCATACTTTTTGGGCACACAGTATATACTGATTAGTTATAATACCTTCACAAAAAATTCACTGGAAAACTTAGCACTCGAAGACATGTTCGTACGTAAATATTACGAAAGTGCTCGTTTTCATTGACTATTTTTCAATCAACCCCAAACGAGAACCGGATGGTGGATTCATAATTTTCCATTTTCTTTTTTTTTTGAACAAAACTGCAGTATGTACAAACTATCAGACAACAATATTAATTTAACATTTGCAATGCATGAACATAACAAAAAATTTAACTAAAAGATGCAATTTATAATTTTCAAGCAAATAAATACTACATGTACAATAAATTCATTAAACCCTCTTATTCTAGTTGAAAATAGAAATAAAATCCGAATACGTAACAAAAATAGATACAAAAGGTGTTGAGATAAAATAGATAAGCACACAATAATTTTTTCTTTGCTTAAATTGAGTAATATTTACTTTAAGATACTCTTTGCACATTACCGCAATATCTGAGCGCTTGTGAACAACTTAATCGTTCCGAAGAGATTAAATGTATAATAAGGAAAAGCACGCTAGATTGTTTGCTCTTAGTAGAAGAACAGAATGCTACCTTCACCGTCATATCGGCTGAAGACGCCGTTCTAGCTAGCAATTTTGTAAATAACACTGTCGTCGTAGGAGAGTTTAGGAATCCCACAGGTAAGTAGGTCGACAAATCTGGACATATTCGAGTAAGCTGTAAAAATATCTAATTTTCTGTTAACATGTCTAAATACTTACAGACAAGGATAACACAGACTACTCCACTGTTGTTATAGTAAAAAACGATATAAAAAATTTCCAATCATTACGAGGTGCTAAATTCTGTCATCCGGGAATCGATACGTATAAAATTTCCCCCGCTATTCTTAATGAATTAGAAATGAAGGTGATAAAAGAATATAACATCGATGTCTGTAGTGATAAAAGGAAATCTACGATTGAAAATTATATTAGTGGATTGGATGATTTCTTCGGACGATCTTGTCGACCAGGACGTTGGGTAGCTAATCAGACTTTGGATTCGAAACTTAGTAAGTTTCCCTAAAATATATATAGGGCCTTTCATAAATGGATACTGTTCTTTTAAGAGAGTATAAGAATCAACAAAATAAGTAATTTGGTAAAATATCGCTTATATGAAAGTATTAAGATAACCTTCATATTAGGTTTGTTCAAACTGAAATCAGCAACTAATCGGAAGCAATGTGATTGATGGAAAAAAATTACAAACAGTTTGCGAACTATTTTTCTCAAATCCGATTGGTGTTGGCTGATTTGTGATTTCTGATCGAAAAAACCTACTGTTTGCCTTCTACGTTTCTCCTACCCATACGCCTACACGATTGAGTGCGTGTCATATTTCAAAAATTCGTACAAGTAAATTCAATTTTCATTTCTCAAAAGCAAAAACCGCGTATAAGTAACGAATTGGCTTCGTTCACCAAGCAACTACTACCCATGCAAAAACTCTGTAGCTCATTTACACAATGTTTGGAGCTTTCGATAGCTGTACCCCCAATTGTGCCTGACTTCAAAATATTCTGAATAGAGTCGATGCTGTGGACGATTACGATTAGCGAGTCAGTTACAGTTACAATGACGAAATTTATATGCCATATACGTGAATTCGCTATTTGTCTTTTGCTTCCTTAGGTTTAATATATGAATTTGACCGTTATCAAAGTAGATACGACCAGTAATATTCGCTCTTGTTTTAAGTTAAGTTTATATTATTATATAGGGCCATTCTTAAAGTAAGTTACGTCTGGTTATTAAAACAAGACACCCATACATGCTGAGGTTTTTATGATGTACAACATAAAGCTACAACTTTCAACTATTTTTCTACCCTAGTTGCCATTAAGATTAGGACATTTGTCATAGCGATGAACCAGGTTTTCAATATCCTCTTCATAGAACTCTGTCGCTTATAAATTAGGCCGTACCGTAACACTGTACGTGAAATTTGAGGGAAAAAAGCACTCAGTTGTGTGATTGTGAATCGTCGATTTTTACGAATTTTCCCTTGGACATGAATCTCAGCTGTGTTCATGTTCTTTGCACACAGAAATCGGATAATAATAAGCAGGTTGCATTCGAAGGGATTTTGAATTACAGCAGCTATTTTAAAAGACCAAAATAGCACGAATAAATGTCCAAGCGATTCTGTCACTAGCACTGCCAGACTCAGATTGAACCAGACTACACTGCAGCGCTGCGATCGCGCCGATATCCTTACTACTCTGCTCACTAGATGGAAACAGAACTTACTTTACGAATCGCCCTCGTATATTTCTCATTTTTCGTGCTTCTAGTTAATAAATCTCTTCTTTATAAAAGGCTGTTCCTGTATCTTTCTTTTGACATATTGCTATATTTGGAAAACTGTTGAATCTATGACTAAGTACATAAACGAATAAGAAAATTAATTCAACAAGTGCTGTAAAAATAATTGTTGTGAGAGTAATTTGACAGACTGCGCCTCAGTAACTATGTTCCAGAAATTATTCGTCAGTACTTAAAGTTTAAGTATGTTAAGTAATAATAGAAGCATCTAGGGAATCTGGCGCAAAATAAGTTCACAATTCAAACATGGGTTTCTCGTCGACTAAGGAAAACTTCATTCAAAATCAAAATTTTCTTTTTCAAAAGAATTTCAAATATCTCTCATGTCTTTATTTATTATCCGATTGCGGTCGACTAAATCTACCTAGAAGCAAATTTAGACTAGAAATCGAATGGAATAAGAACGAATGCGGTGTCTCTAATAATTTTCCCGGCAGAGCAAAATAATGGCAATTTCTCTGGAACGGTGAGTCGTAGAGAGCGGTTTGTTTTAGGTTATGCAGCTGCTCGAATCAAGTTTCGCCCCACCACGACAATCGGAAGAATGCGATCTCGTAAAGGGGCATCATATGATATCAATTCGATTTTTTCTATTTCATATTTGCTTAAATAATTATCACCAAAAGCAATTTCTCCCCTGATTTATTTAATATTTAAAATTGCAGAAGCGAAATATCCTAACTTACTCCAATTATGTGAAACGCAAGCTTACATGAAAGACGCAGATCTTCCTCTCACCCAAGCGCTTAATTGTGTTTTAAATGGAGACGGCGATATCGGCATAGCAACAAAACGAACTATCAAAAATCAAGCGACCTTAAGCACAAATGGACTAAATAACTTCAAATTGCTCTGCAAAAACGGATCGATCGTAAATGTAACTGAAGAATGTACTTGGACGACGCAACCCGGAAATTTAGTGATCGCGAACGCGTAAGTTCACCAAACCGTACTTTGCCGTTTTCACCATAACTGAATTTCAGCGATATGGGAAAACTTCAGAACGACTTGAGGACATGGTTCGCAGATTCAATATTTGATGACAGTCTGCAACTTACTAGCAACGACGATATCAGTTCCAGGGCACTTTCCGATAAATTAGTTCAACCGTTGAAAGAAATATTGTTCCCACAATCTTCGTATCTCATAAAGATTATTCAACCGGAAGTTATGTTGGAAGATTATCTAAGTGGTAAGTACCTACTGAGATTGGGTAGTTTCTATTAGATGATTTTGGACAAATAATTGCTTGTTAGGTTGTATCAAATAGGCCGTAGTTTGCAGGTTATAGTACTGTCTCAAACTCAGAAAATAACATGGATTGCCAATGATCCTCAGCCTTTACACCTCGGTTTGTGTTCAACCACTGAGGAAACATAGTAATAACCCGCCAGAGGATTTAAGTTCTTGGAAATCATCTCAGAGAAATATAAAATGTAAAGTCTGACAAAACAATAAAATAATACTAGTAGGGCACTAACGCCTCACAAAGGAGCATCGCCTATAGGGGAGAGCATCAAGGACACCGCATCTTCACGCATTAGTCAACAACATTATTAAGTCTTGTACACAATGAGCACAGATGTTAAAGTTTTGTAGTAACTGCAAAGTATGAATTTCGCTATCAAACGTCCTAACAATTTGACCACGTCGACTATTTGCCAGAAAAGTATTAGTTATTTCACTTCTTTAGTCGTGAGAATCAAATTCTTTCTAGTTTTCTTATACATACTACAAAGATAAAACTCATGATGACATCTCCAAACTCACATTACGTCGCGGCAAAGATTTCTCCACTCGCCCACACCCCCAGCCCTTCTTTGGAGCAATTTGGCCAACTCACCATTCCAACTTCTGTTGGGTCGTCCATTTTTCCTGTTTTTATCTACACCCACTCTCTAGACAGGCTTAAACTTCCCGTCTTCTCCCATAGGTACCATGTGGTCGAACCACGTTAACTGTTTTCACTCTATCACTAGCCCCACCTCCAACTATACCCACACTGCACTGTTACTAATGTGATCTCTTATTATCACTCTCACTGCTGCTCTAAGATAGCGCAATTCACAGGCCTGTATTCTGCTCCAATCCTTATCACCCAACGCCAACGTCTCGCTCCCATAGGAAAAGTGACGCAAAGTAAAAATGCTAGTGAACAATTTGGCATAAATTTACCAAAAGGTGTGATATTATGGGGCAAAGTGAAAACTGTGATGGGGTAGAGTAGAAGGAGCCATAAATAGATGTCTTTATTTTTAGGGTGTTTTATATACAAAGTATTTATCGTACCACATGAAACGTAGTTTACCATGACATAGGGTTGAATAGTTCTTTAATACGCTTCTTTAATAAATAATTAATAAACTATTTCTGAAGGGTACATAACGCTGTTGTCATCAATTTCTGGAGAAATCAATATATTATTATGTTCGCGATAATTTTGTCAAAATTTCACGTCGTAATTATGTTATGATTTATTCGTGTCTATTACTAAGGTCACATATTTCACTGCTTTTTCTTTCTGTTCATCTGATAATGCAAGTAAAATAAAATCGTTTTCTTCTAGGTTGATTTATATTTCTCCTCTTTGGAATAATTTTTGGTATAGGAAATATTTCTGTCTGACTTACGAGTCGATCTAACTTATCTTGCTTATCAGCACCTCACTTGCACATTGTTTGACTTTGTAACCGTGTGATCTTCAATAGAAGAATCGTTCCAAAATGGCCAAACTGGTTGAACACTAGTTGTACTTAGATATGAAGAGTTTATTGCCTGATTATCTTCATCTGCGACAATCTGTAATTGCTTATTACTTAGTTGTTCATCTGTGCAATTATCTTCCTTTTCAGTGAGCTCTGATGGCACAAAAGGTTCATCCGGAAAAATGCGATGGTTGAACGGCTATAATCCCGTGCTGCGAAAACAGTCAATTTGTTTGGTTTATTACGCTGACAAGTTTTTAATTCTTGTGTGTAACAGTTGCTTAACAGATACATAAATGACACGCACATTGATTGCAGCCTATGCAATGTACGAAGAGGGATAGCTATTATATGAACATGTTTTTGACCAGCAGATTCGATTAATTTAAGGTTCTTTGCGTGAGTGGCATGTCCATCTAGTATTAAGAGAACTGGGATTTCATGAGAAGGATAGGTATATTTCGGAAAATATGGATCTCCGACTGCATACATCCAGATTAGTGATAGACTGTTACAGTTTTGGCTGGCAGACCCACTTCTTAATTAGGTTTTCTTCGTATTCCAGGAATAACCAGCAGTGATGGAATATAATGGCCAAGAGGATTAAAACATATATCGGCGATAACAGTTGTACCACGCTCTGCCGGAACAAGTGTATCGATTTGCCTTTTTCCCTTTAATGCCTTTATTTTAATAGGTTTGCTAAATACAGTGCAAATACCCGTGTTATCGTAGTTATATATTTTACTAGGAGAAAAATTGCATTTCTCTATTAACTATCCTAGCAAATTAAAATATGTTTCAACAGATACTTTATTAAATCCTGCCTCTTCTGTCTTTTCTCTCTTTCAAGCAAATGGTTCTTTAGTTCAATTTCTAGATCCATACTAAAAACTGTAGTAAAGCGATCCAATTTTTTAATAGCAGCTACTTTGGGATCTTTACCAGACTTAATTCGTCTATGCAATGTAGTAACTGGAAGTTTAAAATACTTTGCAGCAGCTGCATTTTGAGACATATTACCTCTACGAACTGCCATAATTGCTTGCTATATATCATTTTCAGACCACGAATGCTGGCCTGATTCCATTCATAATTACTCCTTTGTTAGAAACAAATGGATGAGTATCGCGAATTCTTACGAAGTATCTAGGGAAAAGTGAAATATTTCCCGTTGCCCCATATGGATTTTTTCACTTTGCCCCGTCGGCAGTTTACAAATTTCCAACCAATTATAATAGGTTAGTAAAACAGAGTTGCTTCAAATTTTGAAGAAACATGCAACACACTACGTATTTTATGTTTATAGCGACGAAATGGGAAATAGTCATCTTAGAGTTATTGTATACCTTCAACTCTTACCTCGAAAAGTTATAATTTAAAACTGCAAACTTGATTTTTCAATCACAAAATCTACAGTTACTAATTTACTACCACAAGGTTATTCAGATCGACGAAACACAAATATAATCGACCGTTATGGGCCAGCGTTTCTTCTACTATCTGCCTTAAGCCAAATATGATGAATAATTCAGAAATATCAGGTCAAAAAGTTTTTATCATTTCAGCTTTTCGAGACATTCCTTCAGTGGAGGATTCACAATTATGTAAACAACCAATAAATTGGTGTGTGTCCGACAACGAACTGACGAAATGTCGATGGCTACAGCAAGCCACTGCGAATTATGGCATCCAACCGGGAATAAATTGTTTATCTAGGGACGATGAGACTCTGTGCATCAATAATCTTCAAAACAAATCCGCAAATTTGGCGATCCTTAGCGATGATAGGTCGTATTATGCAAACAGGTACGTTAGCCGAAATATTTATCGAGAAAATGATGATAGTTGCACGTTTGTTTTTTAAATGTCTTTAAATTTTGACTACATGTCTTCAAAGATAATAATTTCTAGTTTTGGGAACTAACCTTAACGCAAGTTAATACGAAGATAAAGAAATCCGCCAAGGAAGCCAATGTTTCAATAGTAGAGAACCCAATTTGGGTAACTCCAGATTTTCTCTCCCTTTCATGGCTCTTTTGAGTTAATTTGTTACATCAGCATCGGTCATGTACTTCAGCCCTTCTTAATTCCTGTTCTTGCCACTAGTTTATAAGACCACTTAATCTTTCAAAGATCGGATACATCTAAGGCAGTGCTCCTCATTTTCGAATTTTGCATTTCAAGAGTATTCTGTTATAGTCCAATAGACAAATTCTATGCATATATAAGACTCTGTAATGCAACGTTATGTAAGGGCAAAGAATACGATTTTTCTCTGAAATCTTATAGATTGAGATAAAAATTCTTACAGATGTGCACAGAATTTTACTGTACGAAACGTCTTTTACAGATAACTGTTATTATGCATTTGTTTTGTTTAGAAAGAACATATCGATCATAGGATTTGGCGAACAAGCTCTTAAAGATATGAAACGCACTATATTAGTAGTCGACACCCAAAAAATCCAAAGCCTAGACGATATAAAGGGTAAAAGAGGTTGCTTTTCCGAATATGGCGATAGAGCATTCCTAGCATTTATCTCCCTAATGAAAGAAAAATTTGGGTTAACTCTCACTTTTTCGGCGAAAAACTGAACCAATTTTTCAACGACTCTTGCATGCCCGGTATTGAGGACGACCAAGGCCATGAACCCTATAATATTGGACTCGATTTCTTGTCTTTGTGCGCCTTATGTAAAGGATCGTACGACTCATACAGTACTAGACGTTAGTTACTATCGTACTGCGGAGGTAATTGACGAAAGTCTTTTTTAGTCCAAAATTCTTGCAAACCAGACTATTCTAATGCTTATTTTGGTAATCAAGGAGCACTGGATTGTTTAGAATATAAAGGAGATTATGCTGTTTTGACATTGACGAGTAAGAAATACTAACGTAAAGGATTTAATTTAATCAATAATTCAATTTATGTGTTCGTAGATAACTTAAAGAAACCAACAAATAAGTCAGTTACAGTTATGTGCAAAAATGGTACGTTGGCCAACTCTAGCGAGTTAACAGTAGATGATAATTGCGTATTAAGCATCACGATGGACGATGTAATATTTTCTAGTTATAACGATTCAAGACTCATCGACATCCTCGTGATGCTGACAGAATTGGAGAACCGATTCGCCTTACAGTCGCATACTTCCTTCAAGATCTTTGATAGATTTGGAAATCAAAAGGATTTAATATTTCAGGTAATAAGGGAATAAGTAATAAGAAATTTAAATTTGCTTCATAATAGTGCGCTCTACTCTATTAGGACGCCACCATCGGTATAGAAATGGTATCGTCGACTAAGAATAAGTATATGAAGGCACAATTGGATGCTTTCAAGAGCGTACCGGACCTAAAGCCTACCGTGAAAGAAGACGATGATGATGATGATGATGATGATGATGATAATTGGGCGCAAGTATCAAATTTATTCCTACCACTACTGATTTCAGCTCTAGTTATACAAATACGTTTTTAAGCAACTATTTTAGACTAGATTTGAATCGGATGCAATGTTATGGGATAGATCTTTTAGCTTCAAAGTTAGTACCCCTATTTTTTACCTTTAAAAAGCTAGATTGGCTGTGTTCGTAATCTATGCAACTCTGTGTTGAACCTCTACAGATCAATATTTCAACAGAGCAAAAGCAATATTTAGGCTGTTTACTACATGAACACCAGATTGTTATTATTATTATTATAGGTATATTATTTTTATTATATTGCATGTTTATTACAACGTACATATTTTGAAATATGTGTTGCTGATTTTATAATATTAAATAAAAAAACTAAGCACTTGTAAATAATGAGATTTTGTTCCATGTACGCCTTCCAAACTACCAGACGAGGCATTAGCCGAGAAGTTCCATCATTTTTCCTAAATGTCAAAACAAAAAAGAACTATGCAGCCCCCATTAAACATTTACTAACGGAGCATATAGTTTACATAAATTTATGGTGTAGGTTCAAATTTGCGGGGAAACGCTAAGCTCAAGTCATTCCAACAAATTCCCCAATTAATTTGCGAAGTGTAGCAGTATTACGTATTTTTACTGGGAGTTTACTAAACATTACCAGACTCCACATCTCTGGGGCTTTATAGGCAACGTTACAATTACAGTTCCTCAATTTATTGAGTGTACATTGTACATACAATACATTTTCAAATATTTTGATACTAGTTTCAAAAGCAGTGAGCACTGAAACTAAGGGCAGCGCTACCGTTACGGTTTTTATTTTTGTATCTACCGTCTGTTCTATCTCATTTGCTTGCGTGATTTGGTTTGAAGAATAATTGCGAGAAAACTTATTCGGTAAATTTTTGAGTTTGGGAGTATATGTTGAAAGTGCAGTTGATTTGGTAGAAATCAACAGGAAAATTAATGTTATTTTATTATTTTTGGCTAAAGAGGTCAATATTTTTCAATTTCTTTCAATCTTAAACCTATTCACTAAAAAAAGTTTATTTTTTTATCTGAAACCAATCTCAAAAGGAACAGCGCATGGCGCATAAGATGCAGTGCTCCGTCCTTCTACAATTAGTAGGATTCATAAAAAGTTAGAAAATTTGACAGAAAAACGCTCGCCAGAATGAAAATACCTCCTATCTCAAGCATTGAAACGGAAAATAGTCAGGCAAATCAGAGTCGGTGCGTGTGATAGTGCGGTAGAAATCAATAAACAACTTCGGAAAAACGACAAAGTAATGATTTAAGGAGCCACTCCACGGTCAAGAAACCCCTTTTCACAAAGCGCCATAGAGAACTGAGCCATGGAAGATTGGAAGAGACTGATATCGTCCAACGTAACCGAAATAAATAGATTTGGTTCAGATGTTTATTGGCAGATTGTTAATGCTGTGAGGGTGTATGACTTGGAATGGAATCGGAAAATGGACCAGGATTCAGGGACGAACGACAGCAGCGGATTATTTATCTAGTTTGGACCAGAATCTCTTTGGAAGCTTGACCCAATGAGGCCTTTGTATTCAAAATACAGGATAATGAACCCAAACATACCGCAAGGATGGTTTCAGGATAAAAATATCCAAGTCCTCGATTGGCCCCCACAGTTTCCGGACCTTAACTCCATAGAATACGTATGGGAAGAACCCAAAAGGTCTTTGGCAGCGAGTGATTGTGTTCCACGCACCCTCTATGAATTGTGGAAAAAATGCGATCCTACTCAAACAAAATTACTCCAGAAATTTTGTTTGTGAACACTCTCAAAATTCTCCTGTAGTAGTAGTCTCCTTAACATCCCGTCTACTTTACCAGTCTCGGTAATTTAATTCGATGTTACAATCTATATTTCTGGAAATATTTATCGGGTTAATTTTAGACTTTCAGAAAATGTACTTCAATATATGTGTACTATATCTACTTTTAGAAAATACTTTTGGATATTGTAACGTATATACCCCTCAATGGAGCGACCTGAGATTTTGTAATCAATGGATGGCACTTGAATCTAGAAACAGCACTAATTTGTAGGTAAACAAAATAGCAAGTAACATTCGTCTTAATAAAATCATTGTTATACCGAAAGCGATGAAAACCAGCAGGGGGTTCTCTATTTTTTTTTTTTTCATTCTGAACTTTGTCATATATTCTGAAAAAAATACAACACCCACTCTTTTCCTCTTTTTCTGTAATAGTCTATTTGGTCCGTAAAAATTAGTGGTCCACACCATTAAGTCACTTTTTTCGGAGAGCTGCCAATCTTAACAAGGGCCGAAACTTTCAGCTCTCTGGCCCCTCTGGCCCCTTGGTCGTCCTGTTTGGGGCTACGATCTCACCGCTGGTATTTGAGCTCTAGTGGTTGGTCCTGTAAACGCTTTATATAAGAGCATCTTCGTTTTTAATCGTTGAATTCTTACATAGGAGCGGCAGTATTGATCTCTTCGCCGCATAGAACTTCCGAATGACCGAATCGTAGTGGGCCACAAAGGCTAGTCGGCAGTCAAGTATCACTCCCAAATACTTGGCTTCTCTTTTCCAGCGAAGCCGATGGTTGCTAATGAAAACGTTATCAGCCGGGGTACTGAGCCTTCTAGTGAGCCTGACTTAAACTTATCGGTATTTAACCTTATCTTCTACTTATTGGCCCACTCCACGATCCTATCCGTGGCCGTATATAATCTGCTACACACGAAGTCGTCGCTTCTTGAGGAGGTCCAAACCGCAATATCGTGTGCGTAAATAGCCAAATCTGTGGCGATCATCCTTGGCTTGTCTGGGGCGTATATGAAGAAAGGCTCCGGGCCTAGCGGGGAGCCCTGCGATACGGTGCACACCCTAGGTCTGCTCGTCGATCTGTGCTCCCCAAATTTGATGGAAGAACTTCCTCACAGGTAAGATTGTATGACTCCGGCGAACTGGCTCTTAATACCGGGTTCTAATAATTTTTATGATTAAGCCAGCATCGGTGTCAAATGCGTTAGCCAGGTCGAAGAATACCGTCCCAACCGTCTTCCTTCTCTCTAAGCCTTAGAGTTTATGGCCTCACGAAATTAGATCACTTAGGAAATACTGCTTTAGGCCACCTATTATATAGGTTTTGAAGTTTCACTGGTTTCATTGAGAATTGCGCCACCTATTAGGCAGTAGCTGTAACCATACTGCATTAAGATGAATTTAAATTAGTTTAGCTCTTGACATAAATGTTACGGGACATCTGGTGGCATTCTCAGGAACTCCCACAAATAGTGAACTGAATTGCGTGCGGATATTTACCAATTTATCTCACTTATTTATCAAGCAACATTTAATTGTGTCAACATTTAATTTCTGTATTGATGAAATGGCCGGTTTCTAATAGAATAACTATAATTTAATTTCGAAAAGGTGGATTACATGGAATTAGAGAAATCTATAATGTTTCATTCAGTGACATCTACAAATTTAGGAATTAGTCAATGTGATTATTACAGATATCTATCGTTCACACCTAGTGAGCATGGGTATAACCTCAATAAATACCTACAATGCTGATCTGGTCACATTCAGCTAACGTTTCATATATGTCACTATCTCAGTTAAATTACAGTTTCCTAACACAAGGAAGGTGTTTTCGTTACTAGAATGAGCATTCGAGTGACAGTGAGAGATACAGCCGTAAGTGAAGTCGGTGATCGGTGGCTTACATCACTGGTCTGTTTCGCTGATATTTTTTAAAGGCGTGAGGTAGTTGTGAATTGTTAAAAATAGGGTCGTTGGCGTATCGGAGATGGCAGAAAGCAGAGGATCTCTCATAGCGAAATCGGTGCAAAAACACGCTGGCAGGGCGAAGGAAAAGGTCAGTGACATACGCACCCCTATTCTAAAATAAATTGTTATAGGTTAGGTACGAGCCGCCCCAATTACGCGTTCTCACCCTTGTCCGGCGATGTTTGTGTGCGCACGTAATAAATGAGATTTCGCGAAATCCCATTAGCGAGCCAGCGAGTTTATTTATAATTTCGAAGTGTTCCCATTTCTATTTCTCCCCGAACTCGACTACTTTTTCGAAATGTGATCGTGATGATTTTGTTTTTTGGGGGTTGGTCGCAGTGCTTTTGTGTTTCGCAAAAATTTTGAGTGACGCTGAAAGCGCAAAAGGGAATAGTAACAAGTGTTTTCGTCTTAAACGGAAAGAATAAACGCGCGGATTCCATTTTAATCTAACCCACATATCCAAACCTATAAATGGTATGCGAATTTTGCGCCTACATGTGAATTCGAATAAAGCCTGCGGTACCCAAACTGTTCGGATCGGCGTACCTGTCGCCTTTTTCTTCGAGTTTCTCACAGATTCGGCGTGTCCGCTCATCTTTTTCACCATAATTTACGGCCCGAGGCAGGTTGTTTTCCTACTTTCTAAGAAAGTGTGTCAAATATGCAGGCGTCTGGCTTCTCGCGAGATGAAGTGTGTGTGTCGTGCGGATCTTTTATAAATTTTAAAGGTGGATGCCGATTAAAAACAAATTTTTTCGGAACGATTTACACGCCCGGTTGTGCTTTTCGAATGGTTTTAGGCAGTACGCTAAATATAATTTGTGTGTGTGTATTCCAGCGCCTGCTATTTTTGTTGGTGTTCGTAACTTCTGTAATACTTTTGAACGAGCCTTTGGAAATAAAATAACTCGCACTTAGAATAGCACGAGTTGGCAGTGACGCCATTTCGACACTGGCAAATGTAATACCGTCCGGATTTTCCTAAATCGCATCAAAAATAAATTAAACTTCTTAACTCTAATTTGCTACCATCCTTACTTTCTTCAGCGATTTATTTTATTTACTCTACGGGAAATCTCTGGATAACTGTAAAAGTTGCCTTTTTCCTCGCAAAGATTTGTGGAATTCAAACAGCCTGAGGGCACCTTTGGTAAACCTGTTGATTTACGAAGTGAAAGGTTAAGGTTGTTATTATTCGCCGGAGTATTTTAAACTTTTTATTTATTTATCCGTTTTAGAATATTTATGGCCATAAATGACGATAAATAATGGATTTATATACATATATATATATATATATATATATATATATATTATATTTAGTGATTAAAATAATGGAGGAAATTTCTATTTTAATGGTGACAACTTTTCCAATCTGTAATAGCGTTCTTCATTTCACCATTTCTTTTTGACCAACGAAACCTGTTGATTACAATGCAAACAATATGGATAACACATAATAGTCCAATACGAATTTTGAATACTTACGTTATTATCGTCAGCGCGGAAATTAAAGATACCCAAATAAAAGTGAAAACTATTTGTACACAATTTTTTCAATCCCCAATTAGATGATTATGTCAGATTCTGATCATGATATCCCATTGATTAGAAAGTAGGTCCACTATTAGCAATTGGCGCTATCAACTTTAGTACATAGTTATATTGCGATTGTCATGATAAACCATTGATTGGAAGCAAATGCCAATATCAGTTCTTATTACAAAAATTCTGATCGCCTTTAGGTTAGAAAGGGTTAGCGCTATTCTCTTTTAATGCAAAACGTTCGATAAACTTCCTTGTCGCGATTGGAAAGAGCGCGCACTATTCACAAACTGGTTTTGTGGTGTGTTGGAACGCACCTATTATAGAAATTTCGATCATCTCCTTTTAGGTATAAGAACTTATGCCATCATTTTTTATTGAATATAAAAGCTTCCATTGTCTTCTTTTTAATGTTTTATGTAAAACGTAAGAACCATCAGCTTTTGTTATAAAAATTCTGATCGTTTTCATGAGGTTGCGAACAGCTCTCGCTATCAAGTTTTAATAATTTTGATAGAACTTTCCATTACGTTCTTTGTGGCAATATCTCATCGTTTACAAAGAGACCACGCTATCAATTTTCATTATAAATAACGGGAAAATTGTATTCGACAATTCGGTGAATATAGTCGTCAATGTGGAGAAACCCGCCATCCTCACCGCGTTACTTTTGACTCGATCTGTATTATCTAAAAACGTACGATACAACCATATACTTAATAATACATATACTGCGCGCATTGGACGAGAAGTGAAGTCAAAACAGGCGATAGAACTTATCTCTCTTGATGTGCTCAAATATTAAGATATCGCACAGCTTCAATAGTGGCGCCCTTTGTTTTACACGGTCCTCAACCACATGTAATTATGTACAGTGCGATAGATTACGAGGGCGATTCGTAAAGTTCCGTTTCTGCCTAGTGAGCAGAGGAGTGATGATATCGGCGTGATCACCACACTGCGGTGCAGTCTCGTTCAATGTGAGTCTGGCAGTGCTAGTGAGAGAATCGTTTGGATATTCTTTCGTGCTATTTTGATCGTTTAAAATGGCTGCCGCAATTGAAAATCGCTCCGAATGTGAACTGCGTGCTGTTATCCGATTTCTGTGTGCGAAGAATACAAAGGCTGTTGAGATTCATCGTGAACTTTGATCTGTTTATAGTAAAAAGTCATGAGTGACGGCGTAGCTAGAAGATGGTGCCGTATGTTTCGAGAAGGACGAACTAGTGTCTATGATGGAGAACGGAGTGGAAGACCGACTGTTGTGACGGATGAACTTTTGAATAGTGTCCAAGAGAAAATTTGTAAAAATTAACAATTCACAATAACAGAATTGAGCTTGGATCATAACGGTTTGAGAGCGATGAAAAGCTCCAGGGCGGTGTTACAGCATGACTTCGTGTTCACAGGCGTCTGAGTTCTATGAAGAGGGCATTGAAAAACTGGTTCATCGCTATGACAAATGTCTCAATCTTAATGGCAACTGTGTAGAAATATAGCTGGAAGTAGTAGCTTTCAGTTGTATATAATAAAAACCTCATCATGTATTAGTGTTTTGTTTTTTATTAACCAAGTGGAACTTACTTTACGAATCACCCTCGTATATTCACTCACATTTTGTTAAAGATCGTGCATATCGGCCCGCTTGCAAATTAAGTATGGGACCACTGTGCTGGCATATTCAGAACTCAAACATAAGAGATCTGTATTGCTTGATACGCCTTCAAAGTGAAGTAGTGTAGCAGTTACATCAATGAACCTTCCTAAAATCTACTTAGAGCGATTTTAGTCCCCTCAATGTACCGGAGTTTCAACGCTAATTGTACCATCCGATCCCCAAATAAATTAACTTATCGGCACTTCCTTTAATAGGATAATTTGATTAAGGCATATCGTATACAGCTGGTGTTCGGGTTCTCTTAATATTCCGTCCCATCTCCAGAAAGTGACAAAACTTTTCACAAATTTTGCGTTAAAATGAACTATTCGAAATATGTAGACTAATTATTATACACTTATCGATGGAGGCTTGCGTAAATGTAACCATTACTTTTCATTTGCATGTCGTTGCTAATGTCTGTTACATAGTCACCGTCCTTGCGATCTAGTATTATTTTTCATCATTCTTTCTAATCGAGAAAAATCTGAATCTATGATGATTTCTTGAAATAGGAATAAGGTCAGTTTGAATTCCTCAATACTAAGCATTATTTATCATTTGTCATTTACGTAAACAAGAAAGCGATTATAACTACACATATTTAAAAACGGGACTGATAGTTTCATTTAACAATGCAATGAAGATTAGATTAAAATTATATTCGGTACATTTTGTAGACAATAAGCGAAGTTATAACAATGATGAGGCGCTACACACCTCGAGGGAGCTTGACTAGCAAACCAAACAATGAGCCTCTTATCTTCGTTTTCACACCTGGTTACCACCCATCAACCCATTCTGAATTGCATATACTTAATTTTTATGGAATGCCCGAGATTTGAACGCAGACGGTCAATTCTGCAGTTAAATGACCTAAATATTCGACTACGCCGGCTCAAGCGAGGTTATTAAAACGACAAGGAAGAAGGTGTACTAATTTGGTTGGGTGTTGGACAATATGCTTCCAGCCTTCGCCTTGTAGATATCGTCTCTCTTGCGGTTGGCGATTAATATGGCCAGTTTGTACTATCATATTGATTTGCTTGGAAAAATAATTCACATCCTATGTGGTTGGTCATTAATTCGTCTTGTTACGTCATCCTTCGGGGACGATTTCGCGTCCCCGGAGCACGAGGGTGCTCTTCGTTGTTCTTGATGACGTTGAATGCTTACTCCAGGGAGCTTGCAATTGCAGAAGGGCCTGCTTCACTGTCAATAAAATTAAATTATTGCCAAACGCGTTTATTTAACCTAATTCGTGTAGATCTTAAAGCGTTCAATTGTACCATTGATAGTTATCGATATGCAAAAGACAATCCGGTCTCTAGTTATAACTAAGGTTCGACAAACGAGTGCATGATAAATAGTGTAAACCGGATTTCGCGCCTTGCACGTAAGTGGAAACAAACGATGAAGTGGCAGCGTAAATACGGTTTACACTACTTAATGATAACTTATCATACACTCATTTGTCGAACTTTAATTATAACTGTACGGAAAACATCAACATATGTCTTTTTTTATATTCCAAAGAATTCACATTTGATTTCCATTCGCTTTATTAGCTAAAAGGATGCATATTATTTAAATTTCTACGGACTATTAAGGCGCCTACTTTATATACATCAAGAAAATGAGAATTGTTATTATAGCTTGTTTCCAGTTTTCTGAAGTCTTTGCAAGTCACACCGCACCACTTTGTGTTTTGCTCTTTCATTCCACTCTTACAGCAATAAAATCAAAACCATTTACACCCTATCTACAACAAATCATAAACAATGCAAAATCGAGAGTGCTTAAAAGCACTTAGCCGTACAAATTTGTCGTCATCGAAGATAAAGACATAATAAACAAACAAGGAACTGTTCGATAACAGCGCAATTCCGAAATATCGAAGAAGGAATGAACTTTCTCAATCCAAATAAGAATTTTCGATAACAAATCGCCAATCGCCGCTGCTTCGTTTGTTTGTGACTCATTTATTTCGAACTAAATGTGCCGTGGATGTGTATTTATAAATATTTTTACTATGCACGGACGGATATAACGGCAACATTTTACATGCTTCGCTGTGTGATACCGAAAATTTGGAGATTACAAAATTAAACAAATACGGAGGAAGTTTTCAATATGAATTTATTTACGTTTCCCATCAGTAAGCCGCTAAAATCACGTTTCATACAGCAGAGGCTAGTGATTCTCAAAAATGTATCACACATGCATAAAGCTTCCTCCTGGAGCAGACAATTGTAGAAAATTTAAAGGTTAATTCCCCCTTTGTATTTCCATGTTTTGGAGAAGAATGAAAAAACTTTGTCAAAGCTGCTTGATTCGTGGGAGTATCAATCTGATCACCTGATACTGTAGGGATGAGTAATTCTGAAGATATAAAGGATTACACTAAAAATGACTTATTTTAGTTGCTATTTTTCTAAAACTATCGCTTCCATTAGAGGTGAGACTTCTTAACTCATATCTCACTGGACGTACTTTTTGCGTACGTTGAGAATGTTCCCCAAGATTCCCTCTTGACTTTTGAATTATTCATTCTCTTCGCATCCGATATCTTACGGACACCTGGAACAGAAATAGCAATACATGCCAATGTTACCGCCATTGATACAACCTCAAGGTCTGAGGACCTTGTTTTCTCCGCATTTCTGATGAAGATTAGCTCCAACGTAAGTTGAGTCAATTTTGGAATGCACTAGCGTGCATTCTGTGCGTGGAGGACTATCATTCCCTTGAAAAACCACCTGGGGGCCAAAAGTGACCTCATTCGCTAGAAAATAAAGGAGCTTTCGAGCTATATCCTGGCTGAAAAACGTGATCTGTAGATCTTAGCTTAGCTAACTGAATTTTGTGTGCCACCAGTAATTATCTACAAGGCTAAAATCACCGGCGTAGCATCTTTTCAGAATACTCCAACGCATACCGATAAAATCACAAAAAGAACACGAAAAACTATCGTTAGTCCTATGGAACTAGGTAAGGGCGAGATAGTTCCGAAATTTACCCGTAAATTTTTCGCCAAAAGCATTTTCTCGAAACCTATACATTCGACGTTCGATCAGATATGTGATACGTAATTACTAGTCGCCTAAGATTTTGACGCAAAATTACCTCGCAATTTGAATATGAATTTTTCGTTGACTAAACAAAATTTCGTTCACAATCACGATTTTCATTCCGGAATTTCGGAATTAAAATCTAGTACGCAGTAAGTCATCGCAGATTTCTCGATCTGTATGTAATTTCAATGATCGTTTGTACGAATAGCAGTTGTTTTACAGACGAAAATTGCCCGGTACCTAATCACAAAATTAGGTAATCACTGACGGTATACGAAACGTCGCGAGAAGAAGAAAGGCCTGTAGTATGTAATATTTTTGCAAGAGTAGCTAAAGTTCGTAAGAGCATGGGTACAACTAGTACTTGCCATAATTTAACTTTGGCAGATATTTTCTAAAATCTGTCACCTCTGGTAGAAGATTGCCTTAGAATCTCTTTCATTCTAAAATGTAAAATTTTAGTAACCTCTACCAAATTTTGTGAAGGGCATCAAGTTTATTACAGTATGTGAGCGTTGGTTTTCAAAATTTAAACAGATCGCACTAAAAAAAAACAAGAAAAGGAGAATATTTCTTTTCTATGTATATTTTATTTTAGGTAAGTGTTCTTTTTACAAATTTTGGAAGAAAATGAAGCATTTGCAGTTGGAAAATTTGTCTGTAAATTTATTTTTAAAAGCTATTACCAGAACAATAGCTTCTCTTCCAGTGGTACGCAAACTGTGGGTGCCAACCACCTGAGAGGTCGCGTTAAAAATGAGTGGGAGGGAGGGGGCAAAAGGATGTCCAAAATTTATTTCCATCTTCTTTCTTCGTCGCAGCAATAATACCGTCCGCTCTGGTAGGGCTGCCGCTCGGCGGTGAGGAGAGTATTTTTCCTAGGACTACGGTACCCCCACTACTGATGCCCGCCCACGCCGTCGAAATTCACTTCGCGCTAAATGAAATTTGAAGCAGCAAATTTGATTGAGATAACCTGCGGCCCTATTGACAGGGACGAATATGAAACTCGAGCGGCCCTATTGATAGTGATCCTATTACCAGAGAGAACTGTATGAAGTCGCCCACAACATTCTTGTTAGAAGGGGACTCCTAAAAAAGGTTAGCTGTCACTGTTTTATCGAAACATAAGGGGGATACTTGCGGAATGTCGCTTCGTAAGGGGTGCAAAACATTGTAGCAAAGTAGTAAGGAAGCAAAAATAAAGAGGTAGGCAGACCTCTATGACATCTTTAAGTCCATACACAATTCTTACAAGGAAAAGAAATGATAAACTCAACGTCTTTACTCTTCGTCACTAATCCTTTTACCCCATGGGTGTTGGAATTTTCTTTTATCAAAATTGTTAAACCGCAGAATGCTATACTCGATGTAAATTTAAAACTCTCCTTGAATTGAATAATAATTGCATACAAAACAGGTATTGCTTTTGAATCACCTTTATTTATAATACTGCATTATCCCTAAGATTTCTAAATATAAAACTCGATTCCAAAACAGTTGATGGGGGACAGTAATAATTGTTCAATAAAATACCGTGCCTCTTCGCCTTTGCCCTTTCGGAAACAATAAAAGATCAAAAGGATTTATTTAATGAATTACAGTAAACATTATTATTCCGCAGCGATAAACATATAAGAAGGAAATAATTTATTCAATACAAACGTAGTGTTTCCTTATAATACAAATGAAAATAAATAAATAAAATAGGCCCATCAATACATGTTAGAAATATTGGGATGTGAATTGAATATGAAGCAGTATCACTGCCTTGCGACTAGAAAATAAGTATAATAAATAGAAAGGAATAGAAAGAAGTAGGAAGGTAAATGAAAGGCAATGGACACTCTATCGTACACTCTTGCCCATAAACTTGTTATCATTTGCTTACCTCTAGGTTGAATACTTTATGAATTATAATTTGGTACAGAAGGACTTTAAGATTATGTTCTAGTGTCACATACGGCTCCATGCTGAACGTCACCAATAAAATGTTAAACGCCAAAATGAACTGCACTATTTACTTCATATAAACCTATAGTTTTATAAAAATGAATGTTTAAAGTTGAGAAGTCACCAGAAAGAATGAAAGTGAATCGAGAAATGGAGCGTCCAACAACTTTTTACAACTTTTGGGGAAGATTATCTCCAGAGCAATGTCGAATTTATTTCTGTTTTTGGTGGTAACCGAAGAGGAAGACCAAGAAAGGGCGGGAGACTGTGCAGCAAAGAGCAGAAGACAGAGGAATACGATGGGAGCGGTTCAAAAACTTCTCACAGAATAACACAGCGTGAAAGACTGAACAATCTTACGCCTCCACGGTAAGAGGACTCAGGATCAAGTAAGTTTTGGTGATCAATCATGATATCAATAGATGTTTCCCGTTGATACTGCGAATTTCTACGTGGACGCACAAATCTCAGCGGTGATCCCACGACAAGTTCACCAGGAACAACGGTAACATATGGAGAGAAACTATGGAAATTAAGCGTTAACTGTTCAAGGCGGATCAACATGTGACTTATGGCGAGATTGGAACATTTCTAGGCATTTTCGAAGACATCAACCTTAAAGATTATGCATGATGATTTGGGTGTTGGTTTCTCGTTGGATTTCCTTCGGTATTGACTCGAGCCCGCTCGTGCCCTACCTTGAGCCGCTTCAACAACGAAAGCTTTGAAACCGTCTGTAGCCTCGTAACTGGTGATAAATCATGGATTTATTCCTCAAAAAAATCAACGCCAATCTGCTGGATTAACCTTTCAATATGAGGAACATCTAACAAGGGTTGTCAGTTTCCGCAATGTATTGATGAATTAATACGATTGCAACGTTTGTCTCCATAGCAGATCATGTTGCTACAATTCTTTTGTAAACTCCAAGAATTACTAATGCTGAGTACCACTATTTGCTTTACCAGAACTAGTCGCCGTGTCCCAAGAGACTAAGCTAAAACGACCAATCATCCCCCTTCAAGACGTGCAAGTTAGCGTACAGTTCGAGAAATAATTGAGGTTTTGAAGAAACAAAAGATCGAATTACTTGATCATCCTCCGCACAATCCCAACGATCTTTTATGGTTTCAAAGATCAGAAATGAACTGCGTGGATATCATCATCGTAAGAAGCGACCGCTACGTATAAAATGACAATTTTGATTATCTCAAGAAAAGTATAAAATTTTTTGGCGGATAGTTTGAAAAATCATAAAGCATTCAGAGTCAACCTATTCTATCTTGTATTTTATGGCCATATGCATCACCAAGAAGACAAGCCTTGTGCTATCAAGACCGGAGGTATCAAGCCATTATCAAATTGTTTTGCATCACAATATTAAACTTGTGTGGAGAAATTACAAAAATATCGTTTTCAATAAATATTTTAAGTCTGCTTCTCCGATTCAATTGAAATTGCTTCACTATGAACTAGCTTCACAAATAAGTGACCTTCTAATCCGCTGCATTAATACATCTTGCAATTTGTTTGGATTCGCGCCAGTTATTTTGTGATTCCACTCTACAATGCAGGACAATGCGTTTCTTAAAATATTAACATTAATATCGAGCATTACTCGCCTACTAAACAACGGAATATGTAATACCAATCATTGTTGGAATAAGACAAGCTATTTTCACTTGTAAACTCCCAGATAATTCGCACGAAATAAAAGCCGGTAACATCGTCACTCGCGTTGAAGACAATCTCGCTCGAAATGATACCTATAATTAAAATACCTAATAAGACAATGAGTCGGCAAGGAGGCCTCCAGACCGGAAGAGGAAATTAGATTCAATAACGCGAGAACAATTTGTTTGGATACAACTCGTTGTTACGTAAGGACGAAGGCGAATGCAATTTGAATATTTTCAATGGAGATGCTTGTTTTTCCGACGGAATATATGCGCTCCCATATGAATTGGATCCGTTTTGATAAGTGAATTTTTGTGCTGTTTATTAGTGAGAGCTGGATACAGCTATTTTTTTCTTTTTGGCAAGTTTGTTCCCGATGATTAATATAGAAACTTTTTGCCGTAGTTTTGTTTAAAAT
This sequence comes from Chrysina gloriosa, assembly GCA_038088585.1. Lineage (NCBI taxonomy): Eukaryota > Metazoa > Arthropoda > Insecta > Coleoptera > Scarabaeidae > Chrysina > Chrysina gloriosa. The sequence goes on along the minus strand of CM076093.1, from coordinate 16,649,569 downwards.
TCAATGTCTGGAGAATGTGATGAAATGATATGATACCATGATGACTCAATAACTTAATTCTTTAGAATCTATCAAAATTTATTTCGCTTCAGATTTGTACGAATAAATCCAAGTTACCTGTAAGGATTTGTTAGAATAGAGACCAAATTTTAAACAGCACATGTGAATGTTTTAAACATTTGCTTACTCCACTTAACAGTAGTCATTTTTTGAGCATCGGTCAAATGATGTGGAATTTGTAAGACTTATAACTTTCTAACAGTTAAATGTTTATATAAAATCGTTGATGTCATGTCTGCTTCATATCAATGCCAGGAGTCGACTCTTATTTCACAACAAGTCACTGGTTTTTTGAATCGGCACTAGTTAATGGATAACCTTCGTAAAATTCATCACTTAAACTACTACGGCCAAAGCTGAATTCTCAAAAGAAGAAAATTATAGTTCACGAGATCCACATGATATTTTTGCTTTCATATTGTTCATAGTTGTTACTATCCTAAATTCCTCGACTTGTTATCACAATACAACAATCTATGTAAATATAAATTAAATACGGAGAACAACTTCCGCATTCTTTCAGACTAATAAAGGCAAAATCTAACTATTTCTACCTAATTAATTCACAAAATAATTTAATTACCAGTAAATGTCAACATCATTAAGTCCTTCATCTCTTTTTCAAATTCAATTTTCTAATATTTCCGCACGTAATTATTGACTTTTTCCCTTAACAGTAAAAACATATTGGCAAACACCTTTAACGAAATGTTTTAATTAGCACCGGTAGAAAGTCGCAGAAATGGATACGAAATTGAAAGTCATTTAAGAGGAAATATCGCAAAATTTCACATCTGTCATAACTGCGCATATTGCGTGCTGTTAAAACGAGCGAAGATTACAAGTTTTCACTAACAAGATCGCGTTCGTGTTGCATCTACGAAATTTATGTGGGAAGTTTACTGTATACTTATGTATACAGGGTATTCGAACGCAACTGGTTCATTAGAAGTTTTCGATTTTCTACCATTTGAGCTGATATCTCCTCCACGATCTCCAAGGGACGAGAAGAAGTAAAGTGTAAATCTCTGGAAAGGTGGTGATAATAATGAAATGATTTTTCTTAGTTTCAAATCAGAAACTTCTAGGCACGCAGGAAAGCACTTTAAATGTTTTAATCTGTGTATCTAAGATACCACGCACCAACCTTAATTTGCACTTAATTTTGGCATATTCATACTGTTGCAAATAATAATTACACATTGGTTTTGCTTGGTTCAAGTGTGTGTCACAAATTCAAACTTTGAATAAACATAATCTACGAGATCCGTGGCAATTGATTCTCGTAAATAAATTGTCCCAAATTCAGCCAATAAACGGAAATCATAATATAACATTTTTAAAAAGCTCATTTAAAAAGAAATCGACCTTCTCAAACGTCGTAGTTTTCTACAAAACAATCGATTTGCAATTATCGACATTCTAGATTTAACTGTCCGCAATATATTGTAAGAACATAAGTATGCAGACTTCCTAGGCATTTAATGTATTTGTTAAAACGTGTGTGCTCAATACATTAACCAATAGGTATCCACAACCTTTAACGGTATCTTCGTTACAGTTGTTAACGCTCCTTAAGCGACATGCGACGCAACAATTAGTACAGTAATGTATTACAACGTCCGGATGTTAAATTACCCGGCCCGATTTAGAATTTCAAATGAAACAAAAGACTTGATTGAGAAATCTATGGAATTAAATTCCATTTGTTTTTCCGTTTAAACCAACAACCATCCAAATCCCTACACATTGAAAAACGTGTCCACACCAACATTAATTTCGCCGTCCATTGAGAGTTTCTGACCTTCTAAGCATTTTTCCAGTCGGGGAAGGAAGTAGTAGTCCCACGGTGCCAAGACTAAGGGATACTAAGTAGAGCACAGGAAATGTTGAAGTAAATCAAAACTAAATTCGTAAATGTTTGTCATCGCAATAGCACTCGTGTTCGATCTTACATTTTTCTAGTGCAAAATCATTTTTTTCCTTAACCGACATTCATAACCAGATGGGGGATAATCGAAAGGACTCAACTCCCTCAATGTCCATTGTAAGTAAATGAACAACAGGCTTTAAAGATGCACGTAGTACTGTGAGCCCGAAATCTTGATGTTGTTAAACAGCCATAGGGTGAAGACGTTAGAGATGGAAACTATGAAGATCTCGAAAGAGCATGTAACATTTTGAATAGTGTATTGCCCAAAAATATAAAATGTCCATTATTGCTCAGTGCCATTCAAAAATGAAATAAATGTAAATTTCTTGTGAATGTTTACGAATTAAAATGGCAATACCATAGTTCTCCTCTAAAGAAGACAATTGCAGTTCCATATACAGGAAATGTTATGGCTATATTTTCGATTTATTGTATGGCATTCCAAAGATATTCCTTTAGTTGATTACCTTACAAAAGGTCAAACGATCACAGAGAAATATTATGCGGATGTGTTCATAAATTACATAAAATTACTTAATGACGGTATGAATTTCAATGCTATCCATCTCGTCAAAAGATGGAACAATTTCCCACTTGAATGGATATCAAAGCGAAACTAATGAACGTAACCGTGTGATATTAAATTCATAATAATTCAAAATAGTTCAGTGCCTAAAGGAATGTCTTAAGGATGCGTTTGTTTTTTCTTCGAACTGTCTGTAATAGCACCACTTCTCAGTTATTACACGAGCTTTCGAAGCTTGTACGAGATTTGTTCCTATAATGAAGTTTCGATTTAAAAAATATATCATAAAGAAAAGACTGATGACTGATAAGCGTTTGTTTTTGAAAAATCGAGATTAGTTCTTAACATACGGAGTATGATCATTGCTGCGTTGTGATTTGTTTCGATTTCTGAATTGCACGAAGATCTAAGATCATCCGAGAATTTAAAGTTCATTCGTCAAGCTGTTCTTTAAAGCGGTAAATACACCAAAGTAAGTGCAGAACATCATCAGCACCTAACTCACCTTCTAAGTCCAGACATTACCGAAAAGTAATGACTCTTGATTGACCCATATCCCGGTCAATATGGTGCTTACCAGCCGATGAAGAGACTCAGACCAGAGGACAGAGCTCCGAAATTACTTCTTGTTTCAAAAGCCACATCATATAACTTACAAATACGATTATTCTAGATTACCTAAGTGGATTGTAGATAATCTTCCATTTCACTATTATTCCATTTTTCCAATTGTCTTGAATCTGGATGAAGGCCCAACGAATATTTGGTGAACAAAATTCCATTAGCCATTAGCGCAGTTTGAATGATCTCCAATCCACATGTCCCTTATTTCTCGATTTGTAAGCGATGACGATAGAATTCTAAGTGTATTTTGAGCATGTAAACGACTTCTTATAGTTTGAGCAACCACGATCACATAACCCAACTGTAATTTGTTTTCTTCTAACTTGTATGGTGATATAATCATCTAAAAATGAACGCTTTGAATCTTTCTCAATCAAATTTCAGAATAAGTTCATCACACTTTCGTTTTTAAGTCGGCTCTTGCTTGCTGAGTTGGTGCAACTTGGATTGTCTTAACGAATCATCAAATTCGAATCTACATTTTTTTTAGAAATTGCTGATAACTTCTTAAGACCTTCAGATAGCCATATTTATCATTTGGTTCTAAGAGCTGATTAAGTTTCCATATCATCTTGCAAAGGATCCTTAACTTTATAACAAAGAACTGATTTGGTATCTTAACGTATCGATATTTCCAACATAGAACTACACCGCTCCTATTCAACGATAATAAATGGAAACATTGCGAGCCCTATCTCTTATTTTCCACATCAAACTCTACAATTCACATTCGCTGCATACAGCACGATGTTGCATTCATCTAACAACGTCGATCGATCGGTCGTGGTGAACAAGTGACTAGACGCCGTGCTACAGCAAATTCCTGCAATTCACCTTGGACGTTATACGGTCTTCTTGCTTCCGACGAGGAGAGAAAGTTCTTTTGTCCATTGCCGGTTTCTTTAACGCTACGCACGCAGCTAACAAAATAAGCGTTTAATTTAGAAAAGATCACATTCGTCTAGGCGAAGTATATACGAAGAGAGAGAGGTGTAGGAAGTGTTCATGTTTTCGAAAAATAGGTCTGGCATTCGAATGTGTTATGTACGATATAAAATGGAGTTATATAGGTCGTTAACCTACATTTAGAAAACTGCGATTGTTTCATAGTTTTCAACGAAATTGTTTTCTATTTCGGACGGCGACTCGAAATTTAGGCCGGGAAAAACCATTTAAGAAGTAAAAATATCGCGGATTCCTATTACATTCTACATCGTAAAAGAAAGTTCAAATACTTAAATGCAATTATCGAGATAATACTTCGAACTGAAACTACAGTTTCCTTTCTACAACTCCAGTTATCGCTCGACGGCAAGTGAAATTTCTTTCTTTTCTGCTCGAGCCAGGATGTACTGCACAGAAACCTTAATTAAGAAAAGGAAGCCCGCGAATGCACAATTGCTGCACATGCTACCACTTAACAACCGACTGAGCTTACAAAACAACGTAACAAGTTCGGATTGTGCACGCACAATTTTTCAATTGGCGATTTAAATTGGATGTGAATAGAAATAAGAATAGGTCGGTCTTTTATCTATCCGTTTATGGTTACAATTCGCGATAAGAATGTATTCGAAATAAACAGATGAATTGTGGTGAGCTTGTACGATTCAACTCTTAGATGAATGAAAACGTTCGTTACCTACGTTTGTAATATGTATATATAAAAATGGATCGTGGTTTGTTCGGATGTTTAAAACTTGAAAACGACTGGACCAAATTGGATACTTCTGTGAGTTTGTTCGTAATTGCTACGCGAAGGTTTAGGAAATAAGAAAAATCGAAAAAAATTGGGCAAAACGAAGTTTGCCGGGTTACCTAGTTTCGAATAAAAGGCGATTTGCTGCCAGTTCTCAAAATTATTACCGAAAATCATTGGGAAATTGCTGGGAATTATTTGTCACAAGTTCTAAGAAGATGGCTGATAGTCTAGCAGCCATTTCAGAAGTAGGACGTCCTAAATAAAATAATGAGACCGATTTTTTCTCACTTATTTTATTCCAATGACATTACCATTAAATATTGCCTCCTTCAAAGTAACTGTCTTGGGAAGCTACACAGTGCTGGAGACGGTTCCTCCACTCCTCATAGCATTTCTTAACCTTCCTATACTCACGCATACGGTCTGTGAGACCGATTTATATAGTATAGTATACGTCTTTCATTTTGACGTGGGTATAGGAAGGTTAAACTGGGATACTGGAATAATCTTCAGCTGGTCGATTACAATCGTCTAAATATAGTCCAATGCCCCAAAACGATGTTTCTTAAGGTATTGTTTCAATTTAGGGAAGAGGAAAAAGTCAGAAGGACTTAAGTCGGGCGAATAAGGAGGCTGAGGAGCCTCAGGAATGTTCTTACTAGCCAAAAAATGGTTTACAGAACTTTCTGTGTGAAAAGGCCCATTGTCATGATACAACAACCTCAAACGCATGACACTTTTTCGAAGTTTATCGGTAAAAGTGTTGATTAACCTTCTCAAATGCCTTAAACCACCGAAACACCTGGGTCCTTGAGAATACACTGTCTCTGTAGGCCTGCCAAAGTTTTGCAAAAGTTTCCGTTGCACTGTGTCCAGGCCTGAAATACAACTACAACCTGATCGCGAAAATCGTCGCTAGAAATTCATGTCACTCATCGTCAGAACGCGCAAGCCTGCCTCAGTAAAATATGACTATGGTCAAGCAACTTTACTCCAGCACGTTTCAACTCGTACTGATGGTGTATCGCATGTTCACCTCTCTCCCCTCCAAGTTCCGCATCACCAGTGTTGCCCGATCCAAGACTACGCTACCAGTCGCTTTACTTTATTTACATACCTTGTACATATTACATCATGTCAGCCTGCGCGAATGAAATGGTAGAGGCGTAAACAAATTAACAAAGATCATGCGCTGATTACTTCTGAAATGGTGGCTGCTATATCTTCAGATATTCTTCCTTCTTATCAGAACTGTCTTGGTTTTGAACCTACAGGAAGTCTTCACTTAACGTTGCAGTATCTGCTGTTCGAAAGATGGGGTCACATCTTTGGTCAAATCCATCTCCACGAATAATCGACATGTTATCCATGCGATTGTTTTTTAATTACGGGCAGCCTATACCCTACTGACGTGTCCTAATAAGGACGGAAGTCTGTGGTTGCGGTCCACGGTTAATGAAGCAGAATTTCCTCCGTGATTATTGACATATGCAATTTGGTACACAATATATTGATGAAACATATTTATTTATAGCTTCCGGAAGTATTTCGCTCCACAGTCATGCATTTTTGCATCTTTGGAAAGCAATCTTCAAAACATTTTTTCCAATTTTCTCGCGTTAGGTTATTGTTCCACGTTTAAATGCGTCCACCGCTTCTTGGGCCGATGTAAAATGTAGACCCCATAATTAAGCCTCTTGGACACATTTCACGAGTATTTTGAAGAACTCAAAGCAAACGTGGAAATGTGTCGAGTAATTCAAAGAATATGGTCATCATCTTTTGATTTCTGCTTTTTTTTCTTTTAGGAATAACCTTTATTGTGACAGACTCGTTTTCAAAAGACCTAAAGCGCGGTTGTTGCTTCTTCCAGGATCATACCATTGCCAAAGCGATGTGATATAGATCTGCATTCGAGTTAGATTGTGAAGAATCCAATCGGAACAAAGCTTACGTATCTACAAATGTTTGTATAAAATGATTTCTTTCACACCAAACTTTAGAATTGCTTGAGTAGTCCTTACAGTGAGATGTAGACCCTCTTCATTCATGCTCCGTATAAGACAAAAAAAAAATGAGGTAATGGCTGTTTCTGGGTTAAAATTTCGAGAACTGTTAAAGGAAAGTCGACTAAGTTGAAATTCATTGTACCACCACTTTATGATGACTAAGAAACACGGCTTGTCACTAAATACACGATTAGCTTTTGACAAAAAACAGCTCTTTAATGCTGTTTGTTCAATTCCATCATTTCTTATGCAGAAGATCACTTCAAATTCACATGCATATCTTAAAATGTTCACGCATATTCGTAAACTGTCACAAATATGTTGCTTAAAATATCAAACACAATATGTTGAAAAATATCATGGCTTGCTAAGGAGACTTAAGGGAAAAGGAACACCCCTTATACTTATGTTCAAAGATACATAATTATCAATTAATTTTAAAAACGGGTACTTCAACCTTGAAAAGATATAAAAGGAATGTTAAGCATTTAGAAATACAGTAGGGGTTATCTTATTATTGGAAATATCTTCAAATCTACATAAGGAAAGTTCAAAACTATAAAATCGGCGATACACACTTTAATACCCAATCATTAAAAAAATAGACCGTTTTCACGTTTCTGACCAACCTTTACCCATCGCCACGCTCCTCACCATAGTTAATAGAAAACAGTTAACATTTAAAAGAAAGATGAAATCGTGTATTGATGCTTCCACCGCAGGGTAACCTTTCGAGTTTCGAATGGACAACAACCGGTTTTAATGATTGTTGATGATAATTATCCTAACGTAATACCGTTTTTTGGTGATTTGGTAATGATAGCACTGAAATGGAGATCGTTAAGAACAAAATTTGAAGCTCATACGCAAAACATACACCGTACATCAAAAACAACAATAAAAGCAATAAATATCTTAACAGAGTAGACAAAAGCAGTGGAAAGTATCACTTTAATAAACATCTACCACCTTTACATCGTAAAGTGGATCGATATTGTATATACGAGGGGTAGAAGTTTCCGGAATCGCTGCTAGGGGGTTGCTATTTTTCCAAATACTTTATGTCGTTGTGTTCGCAACTCTTTAATACCAATTGACTGCAAATGTTAAATCAATCTGTCAACTAGTCTGGTTTTGACAAACATTTAAGTCAGGTACCTTTTATGTTTTCAATTATGGAGGAAAACGAAGTTGGAGCAGTCATCAATTTTTCTATTTGGAAGGGAAACCACAGCGAAAATCAACTCAAGGTTCAAGATGTCCGAAAATGGCTACCACGCCAGAAATTGTGGGATATCAATGACATTGTTTCGGTAGATCGCCGAATAAAAGTGCGTGAAGTTGAGGAAGCCATGGGCATCCCTTATGAACCAGTAGTTCGTATTTTACATTATGAATTTGGTTTGAAAAGCTCTCTGCAAGATGGATGCCGTATTTGCTCAATTCGGGAAAAAAACGCATTCGAGCTCGAACCTCAACCGATTGTTTGGACGTGATTACGAGGAATCCAACGGATTTTAAGGGAGGATTCGTGACCATGGATGAGATCTGGATTCGTTACTAGACACCAGAGATAAAAATGCAATCAAAGCAGTGGATTGCACACGGTGAATCGGTTCCGAATAAGGCAAATACTATTTACTCGGTAGCACCGTTTTTTTTTTGGACGCAATAGGAATTTTACTAATTGGTTATCTTGAAAGAGGCACAACTTTTACTAGCTAATATTACAGAACACTTTTGAACAAATTGAAAGTAGCCTGATTTGGCTCCATCAGATTTCCACTTGTTCCCGAAACTCAAAACATTTCTGGGAGGAAAGAGATTTTGGTCGAATGAAAAATTGATAGAGGCTGTAAACAAATTGTTTTAGGTACCTCGAAGAAAGCCACTTCCGGGAGCGAATCGAGGAGCTAGAAACCGTTGAATCAAGTATATTGAATTTCGAGGGGATTATATTGAAAAATAAAATAAAACTAGAAAACCTGAGTCCGTATTATTTTATTTTCATTGTCATTCCGGAAACTTTCCAATGTATGTATATACAAACAAATGGTGTACGAGAGATGCTGTGTTAGTGTTGAATGTTGTGACTCCATGGTGGCTACCATAGAACATTAAACATCACGTCATATTTTTATCAAGGGAATGGAAGTGATTTAACCACACTGAATTTTTAAAGCTGAAAGGTCGCCCGTAAACAAAGTAAATTATTCAAGAAATACATTGTAATATTAATATATTTTTTACAACTTTCGGAAAAGGTTATCTCAATCACAATGTCTCGACGACTTGGTTTCTGTTTTTGGTGATGAAGCACCACACCAATCGACAATTTCCTGTTAGTATTGTACAGTCTCGACGCCGACGATCTCAGGACTGGTCCACCAAAGTCTGCGAAACATCGAAACTATGAGCCAGCTGATAAAGAAGGATTGTGTCACCTATCGCGAGATTTAGACCTTCCTATGCATTTCAAGGACCTTGGTCTCAAAGATCTTTATTTTTTTCTCTAAAGAACATGGTTTATGTACCATAAATGCTATTGACCTAATGTAGAAACTTGTTTTATTGAACTCATATAGAACTGCTTGAATGAACTGCGGTTCATTTCATTTGTAACTAACTGTGTTCGGCATATATTCGTAATATATGTTGTATCCAGGTAGAAGGTGTAGTTCCAAGAGGCGATTAAAGTTTTTTTTTCCTAAAATGCTATTATATACAATATAATGAAAGCAGTTAGGTGAACTTCCCAGAAAGGGCAATGACTAATGGTAAGATGACCAACTGCGTATACATGAGGCACATAATATGCAGTAAAGTAATCCGATTTCGGTCTAGGTCGAAAAAGGTGACGAATCAGAAATGTATTCCTGTGAAATTACAATGAAGACAACTAGATATTCGCGTCCATAGCAACTTTTATCTAAAAAGTAAGTCACATATTCGTTTACAATATTAAAGAAGGATTAATGTCAATCGCTGTAACACCGTGAGTTTGCCAGTTAGTAATCGTCGTATTTTACTGCGAAAATCTAATCCAGCACAACGAATATATCCTCCACCAAGAGAATGTGAGCTCACATACAGCTCGAAAGACAATTGCAACAACGAAACATCGAATTATTAAACCATCGTCCGTAGATTAACGACCTAAGTCCCAGTAAACTGCGTGGCCTAAAACTTAAGTCGAAGAAGGAAGAAGCAGTCGATGTCTTCAAAATTGAAATAGTGACTGTTGTAACTACAGATTGGAATAGCTGCTTGGCTCAATTTGAACGAATGCAAAAGTGTATCAATCTGTGTGAAAGGATAATCTGGAAAACTTTGGATTTGGAGTACTTGCAGTGGACTTACAGTTTGTTTTATACTACACTAAATAGACAATCCTCGTAACAATCATATAAAATCTGCAGAAATGGGATTCTCCTATCGATTATCTTTTGCTACTTACTTACTGACTCAGACTTTTGAACAAATGTTTATTTCCATATTACCCATCCATTGGAAAAATGTAATGGAATATAAATGTTACATCTTGCCGCTTTTTACTTTCCAGCCTGTAAAATGCTCAACAAATTTAATTACCTAGCACATTACAAGTTAATGACATATTTTGCCATAAATAATTTATGATCAAGTTGCATAATGGTAATATCCACAACAATAAATTTCTAATACCGGCCATTTGTGAACCGGCAGAACAACTGTTTCGTAAGAATAGCAACGATAATTAGCACAGAATACAAGCCTGCGATGCACTTTCACCTTTGTTGTACTAACATTCCTAGGTTAAAAAACGCCGAAACAATCGCCATTCTAACAATTGCAGTTTGCAGATTGCATGTTCGAGATCGATAATCTGCACTCACCAAATCGCCACCGATTCGTGTGTCGGGAAAATTTTAAGCCGAAATCGATAAAAATAGACCTTTCATGGTATCAATGTAACTATCATAATAGATACTGCAACGTTATTGGCTATTTTTAATCCTCTATTTTGGATACATCAACAAACTACGTTGAATGTACCTCTCTTTCCTTTTTTTTCAGCCGTTTGTTGTTAATAAATCGAGCGCGTCGGATCATTTGCGTATTGAAAGCTTTATCGGTTCTATTTGATGAGTTCGTCCCTATTGTTACCCCACAGTCGGATATCTAGATCCGCGTTTTAAAATAGTACCTTTCGACTTCATCGATGTTTTTGAAAGGCCCACACGATTCCAAAGTACATACATAGTTGTAACGGATGATAAAGATCGAACGTTGTTTGTGATAATAAAATTTTCTTATAAATAGACTGGAGAAATAGGCGTATTAACTTGATCGATTAAGCAATTACGACGTTTATTGGGCTATTTTCTGGCAGCTCAAAGTCGGAACTGCATTTCGAAGTCGTCGAAGTTTATTTAATTCTTTCTGTTTCGATTGCAGTTACTACAAAATTTGGGCAAAGTCGACCGGACAGCCGATGAGATCTTCGACGACCATCTGCAGAACTTTACAAAACAACAGAGCGCCGCCACTAGACTGCAAAAAGAATTCAGCAACTACCTCAGAGCTGTTCGAAGTAAGTTCATTGTTATTACTAATTATTGCAATTTAATATTTAATAATTAGATGCACGATCTACCAAACAACTACTTCCCGTGCATATGCACCGGCAACTATTGAGGTACAGATAAGACGAATACTATGCAAAAGATTTGCTAAGTAGCGGAGAGGAAAGGGTATTACTCTTTATGGTTTATTTAACGGCGGATAAGTAGTCTGGGCAAACAACTCCCCATCACCTTATTTCATAATTGTACGCAGTTACCGCTGTTTGCCCAGACTAGTGATAAGTGTCAAATCACCAGTCGTTGCAAAATAAAACACTCATCCATTCCTCTTCATTTACCTCATGCTAATCTACTTAGAATTAGTAAATCTCGCGCGCAACTGCCTCTCGTTCTACCGGCAAAGGCTAATTTATATCACGACATAAATGGACGTGATACGAGCAACAAGAACACATAACAATGTCAACAACCAGTCATCAAAAATTACATCATGGTGTAAATCAGCCTGAATTCAGTAGTCGTCCAGTACAAACCCATGTACGGAAAGTAGTTTCTTGGTAGGAAAAGCTGTCCATCAATCGTATATTAGGTACTTATCTTTTCATTTACGAGAGGTGTTTAATAATAAAGGTACAATGCGAAACTATTATTAATTGTTTTTCGACATAATTTCCGCAAACTTCAAGATATTTATCGCAGCACTGCTGCTTGTCAAATTGGTTGATGTAATCCACAACGGTGTTCTCAACTCCTACTGATCCGCAAAGTGTTTCTCAGCCGAAAATTTCTTCAAAATGAGGGTGTTGCAGAACCTCCCAATTCCGCTCTGTCAACCACAGTTTGGTTTGGTGCGTGAGGTGTTGCGCCATCGTGCAAAAGTTGAACTCCTTCGCCATAAATCTGCCATGAATTGCGCTCTGATTAACTCAATTGGCTTCCAAAAATTTGATTACTCCGCACACCTTATACTCCGAATACTTTGCGATTTGTTTGTTTGCTTCTCGGATGCTAAATTGAGTCGTGACAAAATCCATGCTCCAGACTCTACTACTACATGCATTTACGTATCTAATCATGCACATGGCGGTAATCTTAGGCATGCGCAGTTTATATAACAACCACCTGTACTTTATTATCGGACACTCCTCGTATTATTCATGGTCATTTACTATGGCGCCTAGTGTACGACTAATTATAAGTTCGAAACAGATTTTTGCACAAGCAACATTTTATAATAGCAAGTTGAAACGCGCGTAGGAGTGTTTGATCTTGTAATGTTTGTTTAATATGACTTTAAGTTCGCGCGTTATAAAATTTTAAATTAATGAAGACAGATTTATTGTTGAAGGTAATAATATTTACTTACGGCGCGGCGTACGTGGGAGAACCAGTGCAATTGCAATATTAAATGCGTCAGAGGTGGATATAATACACTTCGCGCAAAATAAATCACATAAGTTTAGAAACAGGATAAATGAATAATTGTAACATTTTCTGTTTAATGGGCAATTTGAAAAAGATTAAACAAATTTCAAGCATTTATGTTGGAGGATCCTATATAAATCCTCTGCGAAAGAAGTTAGGTGGAGAATACCAATCGTTTTGGAGGATTTTAGACTTGTAGATGTCAACAGTTGTTAGACTGAAGAAGATTGCACAATCTAACTAATCTAAAAAAAAAAGTTGCGTCGATCATCTTTGCAGGTGTTTGAATAAGGATGGCCCGTATTCAAATTTAAGGAGTTTGGGGAAAAGTCTAATGATTTTGGAAAACTTGGATACCGTAACGGTTGCATTTGCGAACTACAAATCATTTTGGTGACTTCTGGAAGAAAATGACTTGATTTGACAAGAAGATAGCGAGGAGTGGTATTTAGGTGGTATCAATACATTTACGACATTTTCATTGAAGGAATTGGTTGAATTTAATAGCTCTAGGGTAATATCGACAATTTCTGAAGAATTTGAAAAGAGGAAGCTTGATGTGAAGCAACGGTGTTGAAGAATCTCGTTTTTTGAATGGGTATGCCTCGTTAAGTTTACAGTGTTCATAATGGGGAAAAGTTGATTGTTGGAAAATTTCGATAGGATATACTTACTTAACTTGATTTGTGGCAGTTGCACTTAAGAGGTGCTTATCGTTTTAGTGAGTTTTAGTTAGGATGACTTGATTTAGGAGGAAGGACAAGAAATTGTATTTGATGTAGGAATGCCTGGACACAATGTCGAGCATTTCTGAAGAATATGAAAGAGAGAAATTTTATTTAGGAGCGACGACGATGACGAATCTAGTTTTGAATTTGAAGACGTCCCATTGGGGAGAAATCGACTGTGTTTCTTAAATAGTTGAAATATGTGACGTTTGCTTTTGAAAGGTTCCCAACACTACGTTAACTTTTAGCTGGCATGGTTTGTTTGTTAAGGAAGGAATTTGAATGAGATTATCGATTTAGGGATTTGAATGTGTATATGCATATAGACCATTTCTGAAGAATTCAAAAGGAGCGAACTTGACTTAGAGCAATTATGTATGAAAATATTGCTCGTTTAGAGCAGCGGTTCCCAAACTCTGGGTTAAAGAGGACTGAAACAGTCCCGAAAGGAATTCCAAAATAACAAAAACACCTCAGTGAAAATTTATTTCTATCTTATCTTTCTTCGCCAACTTCTTATGAATAGAGTATGACCAGAGGCGAGACGCGGGGGTTGCCAATAAAGTTTTTGCCAGAAGAGGACCCCTCTTGCAAACAAATTTAGGAACCACTGGTTTAGTGCAGTTTATCTGCACTAAGAGAATCAATTTATCGATTTAGTATGTGACTGATTGTGAGTCGGAAGTGATCAAGTTTTGAAAGGATGTTCGCTTTTGGGACATAATTCAATCTGTGGTGGTTGCATATGAGAAGCGATTTTGGAAAGGTTATTTTTGGAGTTGCATTTTGGAAAGCGCCGATCATTTTAGTGATTTTTAGTTATTTGAATAGTGTTAATCGATTTCATAGAAGGATTTGAGTAAATATGAGGAGTTAATTGTGAGGAGTTTCTACCATCTCTTAGAAATTTGCAAGGGGAGAACTTGATTAGACCACATTTGAAGCGTTTGTCGTTGAGAGAAAGGAGTTGTCGACCGTTTCTAGTGAATTGAATGCGGGAAATTTTATTAGAAAATCGTGTTTTAGGATATCGAGCGTTTAAGCGACTATTGGAAGTAACTGCACTGGAAGAACATTCATGTTGATAGTGTCAATCGACTTAAAAATATTTGACCGAAGTTCCAGGGTGGTACCTTTGTAGAAGTTTTGATCACTTTCAAGAAATAGCTTCGATTTGTGTCGACTGTCGATTGTCGATTGAGACAATTTTTTTCATTTTAATGTAAAGTTTAATCGGTTTGGGGCAGTATCTACAGATTTAAAGAATTTTGGATGTAATTGAATTGGCGTGGATGCTTGGATGGAAAAGACGTCAACATTCTACGGAACTCTAACTGGGGCATTCGAAATTCAGACAATTTTCTTTTATTTGGCAACACCAAGGGATCGATGTGAATGGAGAAGAAGTATGACTAGTAAAGCAGCAAATATACTAGATTACCTTACTCTCCAACAGCATTTTGGTTGAACCACAAATCCTCCAAAGTAGGACAGAACCTTGAAAAAGTGAGCAAACATTGAGACTGGAAGAACTTGATTTACACCATAAAATGAAAGATCCGCTGTATCTTAGGATAGTTTCCTTCTTTGATAAGCTCAAGAAATTACTGCAAGTAAGTAAAAATGGAATAAGAAATATAGTAGATCTATTACTACTTTAGTCTACAATCAGAATTTTGATCCGACTTTATTTAAAGTACGCAGAGCTACAACCAGTAGATTAGTGTCTCCTTTACTTCCTAAGAAGAGTAGAAGAAGTGGAACCGGAAGAAGCACCAAACAACAAGAGGAAGGAGAAACGCATGCTTGATTTTGCACTAAAGTACCTATATGAATTTCTTATGCTTAATGCATCAGATGTTTACATTTTGATAGCCTGGAAAAACCGGTTTCTACCGCACGTAGTTTTGTTAGAAAATGCTTTAAATAGAAACGATTTTTCTTTCCTAACATCGAGTAAACATCAGACAATCGAATCATCTTCCAAATTCGATAAACTCCACTACAAACTTCGAAGGCTGTTTACGAATTAAACCAAATCCAATTTATACAAAATAAGCAAAACGAATCGGTTTCACGTAATCTTTTTAACACGCCAACGACAACTCGTCCGAAAAATCGCTTTTCTACGCGGCGACGAACAACACCTGACCTACTGGAAGAGACCTCGACTAGGTAATTTGAATTAGCATCCTATCCTTACTGGGTCAATCCTTCATTAGGAACAGCGCTAAATCTGCTCCGATTCACGCGTTTCTCGCCTGGCGAACGGTAAACGCGAGCCTTGCATAATTCCATTTCATAGCAACGAACGGGTAAAATTTATCGCCGACGATTGCAACAAATCGTGTCTTTCGCGTATTTTGCACCGCCACTTAATACTACTTACAAGTTGCTTAATAACGCGCGCGCGGTTTTCCTGATTATGCAAATCATATTTCGCATTCATTAGAATTGAATTGACGAAGGCTAGCCGGTTAGGGCTCGAGGAATTCAAACGAAAACGAGTCGGTGCGAGCCGTTAAAATTAGCCAAGGTAAAGCTATTTAGATGGTCGATAGATAAGATAATGTTAAAACAACAAAACATAATAGGCCTACTATGTTTGTGCAGTACGCAAATGAGATAAAATTGGCGTGAGTAAATTAAATAAACGAAATCTTTTTTACTACTAGTAGGCTATGAGAAGATAAATGTAGACCAAAATTTATATTAAAGAAGTATTTGAAGTATATATTCAAATTATAACACAAAAACTAATTAATAGATGCAAGTTAGACCGGTGCAACCTACGTATTTTTAGCAGTCATTTTTCCAGAAGGTTAGGGATAATTAAATTTAAGTGTTGAATAACGCACGTTCAGTTAATTAGATGGGTTCCTCTTTACGTAGTTACATCAATTAACAACTATTTTTATTAGTGTGTGGTAACTATTAAAAACTAACAAACGCAATTCGAAGTAAATTTCCATTCTGATGCCCATTCGACTAATATTAAACCATCACTTACATAATCGGAAATCGCAGACCGATACATAGCGGGAAACACATTAGGCTTCTAGGATTCTCGAAACGATGAGGTCTGAGTAAGACAACTAATTACTCCTTACTCTTCACAGACAACAATACAAATTTGGCGCTTATACACATATAACACATTACTCAATAAGTTCATCGCGTAAGATACAGATATGTGTCAAAATTTAAGGACAATCTGATGTTTAGTTCACAAGTTACAGTGGTTTTAGTGACCCTACTATTGTAATTTTGAAAACAATGGAAAAACCTGAATTTCTTGTGTTGATAAAAAAAATGGGGAAAAATACGGTTCGAGCAAAGTAATGGCTTGGCAAGTGTTATTCGGGCTCTGCTCCATCGAGACAAATGGTAGAGAAGTGGTTTGCTGATTTTAAACGCGTCCATTCAAACATCAATGTAGCTGAACGATTTGGTCGCCCAAATTCGGTAGTTGTTCCAGCAAACATACAAAAAGTCCACAAAATGGTTTTGGCCGATCGCAAATTGAAGTTGCGTGGGATAGTTGACATATTAAAGATATCGGAAGACAGTGTATTCATCATTTTGCATGAACATTTGAGCATGAGAAAGCTCTGTCCGAAATGGGTGCCGCGTTTGTTCATAATTGATCAAAAACTAGAACGCGTCAACGATTCAGAGCGCTCTTTGCGTCTGTTTCAGCGCAATAAAAAGAATTTTTTAATGCGGTATGTGACAATGGATGAAACATGCATCCATCACTACACTCCAGAATCAAATCGGGTGAGTGGACAGCAAAGGATGAAAACCGTCCAAAGCGACCAAAAACGCAAATGTCAGCTGATAAGGCTTTGAACTGCATTTTTGAGGTGCGCATCAATTACTTTGAGAAAGGAAGAACCATTAGTAGTGGCGTTATTGGTGCATTTGAAGGAAGAAATTGTAGAAAAGATGACCCCAAATGAAAAAAGCACCGTGTCACAAGTCCATCGCAACAACGCCAAAATTGCACGAATTGCACTTTGAATTGCTTCCCCATCCACCGTATTCTCCTAATATGGCTCCCAGCGACTACTACCTGTTTGCAGACCTAATAGAGAATGCTCCAGGGACAGATATTTGACTCCAATGAAGAAGTGATTGCCGAAACTAAAGGCTACTTTGAAGCCTAAGATAAATCGCTCTGTAAAAAAGGCATCGAAATGTTAGGGAAGCGTTTGAAAGAATGTATCACTCTTGAAGGTGACTATGTTGCCTATGATGTGTAATGTTGCGTAAAAGTTGTTTTTGTTATTAGTGATCCTACGAACTTATTGAGTGATGTGTTACATCGTATCCAAAATAAGCATGAATAGCATGAGTATCTTTGAAGCGGTGAGAATGACGAAATCGGTTAAATGGGACAAAAAATTTCACATAAATTGTGCCGTAGATGTTGCCATACCCGATATTATGTTCGATATCCCTTATATATGATAAAAGAAATAAAACTACCCTTACCACACTTTTCGGAAATAATTCCAGATAGATATTTCGACAAATAAGTTGTCATCCATCGATATCCCTTCTTGATGTTTCTGGATTCTCAATGACAATAGTTTGTGTTTCTGAGTGGACAACCGGGCGGATTGTATTTGGGTAATATATTCATGGATTTAGGGATTTCCTTTCGAAAGCAGTGGTTGAATTTGGGGAATATTGAACGTTTCAACCTGATGCCAATCAGACTATCTCGATGCAAACCTCTATCGCGTTGAAATTGATCGGTTGCACGTGGAGGTGCGTCGGAAATTTTAGCTTTAATGTGATGCTGATGAAGGATGAATTGAGGGTGCAAATCATTTTAAGAGATTTTTAGTTTCAAATGGACCTGTCGACAAAGTTTCAGGGTTTCGGTTGAGGATGGTTGCAAAATGTATGCCCAGTTGTACTGAAGTGATATTTACCATCTTGGAAAATTATGACGCAGAAAATCTCGTTTTTGGCATAAATTTGATGAAGCTAAATTTGGAGAAATCAACAGGTTTCTTGAGAATTTGCATAATTGTCGACTGGTTTCATTTGAAAAGGTGGTGGCCATTTCCGCTATTTTTACTTAGGGCAACTTAGTTTGGGATGAAAGAGGGAGCATCTTATTTCAGTTATATTAATTTCAGGATTTTATCTGAGAACTTAGTTGCATTTCGAGGGAATTCGACACCTTCAAGGTGATGCCCAAGTATCAACGCTATTGCACTCGCCTCGAACGAATGATTGCAGAGTTGTATCGAATATGGGCAGCTTTGGTTAATCGAATATGAATACTCTTTTTCCAAGACAACGCAAAACAACATATTGCCAGACATACTAGCAAACTTAAGAAAAAGATGCATGAATTCGACGCAATCGTACTCTTTCCGCATTTTGCTGACAGACCCAGCTTTTCGTTATTTGGCGGTCATCACTTTTGGTCAAGATTACATTTCCAATATACGAACGCTATTTCAAATATTTGTGCATGGCCAAATTTTTGAAAAAACTGCCATTCCTTGTCCCAAGAGTCGCGATGGGATATCGACCATTTCGCAGATAGATACCTTCAAAGATTCGATTGAAATGATCTTTGCTTCGAATCTGAAATGTTAGTTGATTTTTGAAAAATTGACGGCGTAGATTTTGCAAGGAGGCGTCTGACACTCCGAAACAAGTTCTAAAAGGATACTACAAATTGTACCACTTATGAGCCCCACACTAGGGGTACCACCAGATTGAGGATAAGAATCTACCATTACTGAGTCCACTCAAGATTTTGGAGTTTCTGCGGGGATCCAAGCTTCAGAAGAAACTGTCGGTTGGTCTAACCTCAACCCGGCGATAGTAGGAGGGGGAAGCGCAGTACATAATTCCTTCATACACCAATGCCAACAGCAGTACGTCGAAACTTTAAACTTGAAAAGAAGGCGACCGAAATTGAAAGAACAGAAAAAATGGAGTAAACATACTTGCTATGAATAAAAAGGCTTTATTTATTCCAAATCCGAGTTTAACCTCATTTGATAACAGAAAAGAGTTCGCTAAAATTAAAATAAATAAACTTAAAGAAAATTAAAGAAAAATCCACCTTTCCCCAACGAATAGAACTTAAGTACGCTTTTCGCCATTCCTCATTTAAGTGCCTCGCAAATACCGGAAGAAACTATTATCTACGAACGATATGCTCTTCAAGCTGAGTGGTTAACAAGTGTTCTCTTCGATAATAGACCTACGTCTATCTAACCTAAATTTTATTATCACGAGCCCTCGAGAGCGATTATAAAATTGTAAATTACATGATACGAGTTTTGAAGTTATTAAAGTGAAGTTATCTCGGAAAAGATTCCAAATCAAAGATTGTACTGAGAATTTAGTTAATTTCTTAAACAAAATTGCACCGGCCTAGCTCTTAATTAATGATATAAAAAGCATAAATTATAACAAATTATATTTATAAATTTTGAGAAATATTTAACATAAAATAAAGATAATTACCTAGTGTTGTGTGTGTGTGAGTGTAATTTCTTTTATTCGATGATGGTTCTTCCTATGTCTCCTCTCTTGAATTCCTTCTTCGATGCAGCTCTAATTTCTATGGCTTCTTCCCTCTCTTAACTTATTTTTCAGTGTGGCTCTATTTTCTATGGATTCTTCTCTTTTTATATTCTTTCTTCACCCGCGTGGTGAGTTTCTTTTATTCACTGGTACTTCCTTTAAAACTCTTTTTGTCCAAAATATATTTTAAACTTTTTGTTGTTATCTATCTTGTCAATTTTCCTCGTCGTAAACCGAACAAACTTTTTATTTTTTCCGGAAACCGGGACTACACTACATTATTTCTCCGTTGTCCACGAAACGAAAAGTTTAATTTTATTCACCATGACTTCAGTTCATCCAAGACGCAACGTTGTTATAGAAACCAGTATTGTTGTATGTCCACGTACCCTAGGTTATTTATATCCAGTGGTTATTATGAATTCATGTGATGTGAAAGTGTTGAGTCTATGTGTCTGAATGTTTACAATGCTTTTGCTATCTTGCTATCTTTTAATCGATGCTTTTTATAATAATTAATAACTTTATGTCTAGTTACATTTTCCCCCATTAAACGTCCCTGGCTGGAGTTAGAATAAGAAGCTAACACCCGTAGGGTAATAAAATGCTTAAAAGGTGGTGTGCGTGGTATCGAAAAACTATAAATAGAACCCAAGATAAACCGAATGTCATTTGAACGTAAACATCCATAACCGCAACATTTACTGTGAATTTTGATATATTGAATTGTAATAAATTATGTTTTCTACATTATGCACGGCTTAAATCACTAATACTATTGTTTCTTGAATTCCATCATGTTGTAGCTTTCCATTTCTAAATGCATTCTCTATTTATTAAACAGAAATAAATTTTCCACATTATACAATGCGTGCGAAGAAATAATTTATTATAATGTGAGCTCAATATGATTATGGCGAAGGTATTTCACTTTTTATCTAATAAAAGCATTCAGGGAATTTCACATTTACAATTGCGATACGTCATGAATAAAACGTTAAACGTTTACCACGCGAATCACCTAATTACACCACATACACAAACACAATTATTGATTAAATTTTTAAAATAAAACCGGTATTAACAAACTGTAGTTATTATCTGCAAAATGTGTTTGCGTAAAAAGAAAATAATAACCCGTGTTTTTAAACTTAAAGGTGCGGTTTTAATTCGGATATTTTCCCACAGCAATGTACAACTACGCACGTAGCAATTGCTTCTTGCTATAGACTGTGACCAAGCCTCTAAATACCATTAAAACAGATCATAAACTATGTATGTAAGATGGGGGCACGTGAGTTACCTACTAGACACGTGAAATAGCGATTGGAAAGATTAGCAGATGAGAATAGCATGAAAAAATGATATAAGTACCTGTAATTGTATCATCACGGACATATGACAAGACGATGAAGTGCTTTGTTTTAGTTTTTTCATATTTCCAAGGTTATTTCGTCTAGTACGTTACATACAAATAAATTAACGCTTAATTATTGTATAGAAACCAACGAAATACAAATGGGAGAATTTAGGTGGTGTTCCTATTTACGTTTACAAATCAGGAAATAAATTTAGTAGGAATAACTTTTTTGTAAATCACCATAATTAAGTTATAATGTCCACACAAATGTTCATTGCCATAAAAAATCAAAATTAACAGCGTTACATCATTATGATCGCAATTATTTCAGAATGGTGTAGACGCGTTCGATTTTTCTTTGTCTGGAAATTATTCGTTATAATTAAATGAAATTTCTGCATTCCACAAGTTTACAGCCCAAGACGATTGGTTCTCCATCTGTTCTCTTCTAGAAACAAGTGAACAGAGTTCTCCCATCTCCTGCTAAACCTCCCTTTGGTTTCCTGCCTTCCCAAGTCGTGGTTTGGACCCCCATTTCCCAAAACAATTCAACATCCATCGGTTCTCTTCTAGATACGGCGTTTCATAGATTTCTTTCCTTCCCTGATCTTTTTGTCCTACATTTCATTCTCCCTTTAATCTCGTAGCTCTATATTCCAAATCGAGTGTCCATTTTTTCAAAATAATTCAGTTGCCGTCTAATCTCTTGTATGAACGCATATTTCCCGCTTTTTTTCTCTCCTCCCACCCTCTAAACCATTTCTCCTGGTCTTTATCTTTGCGTCCTATAACTCTGCAATACAAATTGTGCCTTAACCTTCCTTTTTCCCAAGCGATTCGATCAACATCTGTTCCCTGCTAGGAGCGAATGTTTGACAGATTTCTTTCCCCTAATTTGCTTTAAATTCTCTCTTCATCCTCTAGTTTTACAACCCACGTCTCCATTTGTTCTGTCCTAGGAATAACTATTTTGAAGACTTCTTATCTCTTCTCTCAGCTTCATCTAAGTCTTCTCCCTGTGGTCTCTTCCTTTGCTTTACCGCTTCGTTCCATGACTCTACAACCCAAATCAGATTTTGGTTTAGCCTTCCCCCGAACAATTCATTCGTCATTAATTCTCTCGCAAATTAGGAATTTTTGCCTCTTCTTATTTTCTGGACGTTTCCCTGGTGCCGTACTTTGCATTGTTGCATTCAAGGGTTTCCTGGATTTTATATTTTCCCCACACTGGTTGCACATTCCGCTTATCATAGCATAGATATATTTTTAAGATAGAGGTCGTTCTTTATAGTGATATAAATATACGAGGCTGGACTAAAATGTTAGTGGAATGGCAGGCAAATGGCGCTGTAAAAGCTGTTTTTGTATCATACCGGCAAGTAACGATACTATGATATTTCAGGCCATTTCGTTAATTAGCCTCTGTTTGATGGGTGTTTAAGTAGAAGTATGTTTCAAGGTCAACATGTATCACTTTACTGCCAAATGTGTCGCTCAATTCCAAACTTATGCCACCAATTTGGATTTATTTTGATCATACCTCGTATGATGGGTTGGCAAGAAAGTAATTTCGGTTTTGTAATCTGAAATAAAACTCGCTTTTTTATACAAGGATTAAACTTTCATCAAGTAGGTATTTTTCATCTTGTTCAATGACCTTTTGCCTTCTTTCTTGCAGGTTCATGATTCCGTGCTCACAGAAATTTTGGTCCTGATCATTAAAAAACTGAACCAAGTACGATTTAAGGTCAACATAATTTGTGAAAGTTTTACCATTCAAAGGGTTTTGAAGACTTAGAAATGAATGGTAATTAGATGGTGACATATCAGGGCTGTATGGGGGAACATCAATTCTCGATCAAACTTCAGTCATTTCCCACGAGTTACTAAAGATGATTGTGGTAGTTCTCTTTCGGTTTACCAATTTTGGTCGTATTTCTTTGGTTGCTTCCTCCAGTTTCAATAGTTGTTGACACTAAATATCCAAATTGTTCGTCTGGTTTCTTGGGAGCAGCTCAAAATACACAACACCCTTGTGATGTCACCGAATTGACAGGATTCTCTTTTTTGATACAATTCCTCTTTAGATGTGGTTTGTGCTGGCTCATCAGGCTTACACCATGATCGTCTTCGAATGATGTTACTATACATGACCCATTGTTCATCACCAATGATGATTCATTTCAAAAAAGGGTCGATTTCGTTTCTTTTGAAATGCATATCGCCAATATTAATTCGTGGTGTTAATTCATACGGAACCCAAACATAAAGCTTCTTAGCGAGTCCAAGGTATTTTAAGTTATTTCCAATAGTCTTCTGCGATATATTTAACCATCTCTCAAACAATTATATGGCGATTCTCTTTAATTAAGGGTTTGATTTGGTCATCATCAACTTCAGTAGATCGGCCAAAACGTTGGTCACCTTTGAGTGAAAAATCTCCAAAATGGAATTTTTAAACAAATTCTGATATGTGCGTTCTGTTATGCAATCAACACCACAAACTTCACATATCTCTTTGTGAGCCTCAGCAGCTTTCTTTTCTTTACGGATATAGAAACGTAAAATATGCTGAAAATATTCGTTTCTACAATCCATGTTGAGATTGACTCTAAACTAACAGCTACTAACAAAATTACGCCCAACCTACTTCCAAAGTAACCTAATAATGACCGATATCAAATGTGAAAAGGAAAAACGTATAACGCTGGCATAAGTCTTTCAAAACAATTGCAGCGCTCTCGATGTGTGGCAACCGAAATTACTTTCTTGCCAACCTCAATATATTGAAGAACTTGATTGTTCTGGTTTTTGTTAAAGCATAGAGACTTTGGATCATGGTCCGAAATAACTCTTACCATACTTCATCTGTCTTCTTTTGAAGACAGCAACAACCACTACTTGTCGTTTTAGCTTACCAAATACTTCAAAACCGAATCTCATCTTGAACCTAACAAATCGGACTTGTGATCGAATGGGTGCGGTTTTTCTGAATGGCCAGCAATTACCATGAAAAGTTTGACCTTGAGGTTAAAATATCCGATCAAAGACGAATCTTTGTGCAGCATCATTAAGATATAGTTGTTCTTCTATACCCATTAATTGGGGAAACTTGCAATTAGTACTCGGTGTGTAGCTTCCTTATTAGTTGTCACTGACTTGAGTTCGATCATAACATCTTGTTTATGATTCACGAATTAAACTGGTGGAATAAATAAATTTAAGATAAATAGTTCGGATATTTTACCTAAATTAAATCAATTTTTGGTTAGCACGCAATCGATATCTTATCAGTCAAACGCCTACTCAAACTATTTAAGTAACCCTAAATATGCGGATAATTACAGTTCATGAACAAGGAGTTTATTAATGGGTTATTTTCGTACTTAAATCCATCTTAAAGTACATTAAGATCAGTTCATCCAATTTAAACACGAAACGATCCCATGAAAATCGCGTCTATTTTTACAACCTCATCATGCAAGAAGATAAAATAACGTAGGCAGTGCGCCCTGGTACATCCCACGACCAGATTATTACCAGTCACTGACCGTCCAAGTCATCAACTCATTGTGAAATCGATATTTAATTGCGGGTAACTGTACACTTCGGAATCGGTATTATATTAGACATCCTACAATACGTGTTAAGAGTTACCGAAGTCTCGATGGCCTTCTTACATTGATCGAGACGGATCTATTCATTCATAAAAACCGCGAACGAGCGAGGCTAAAGCAGTCCTAGCGAATGACTTCAAAACCGTGTTTGTCCGATCGCCGTGCCAGAGATTTTGGCAATATCGGTCGCCGGTCTAAAATTAGCAGGACGGGCGATGATTCGCCGGCAAAACGTAGACGAAATGACGAAAAGATTTTGCCGGAAACTCGAGCCTAATTTTTCCGAGCTGCAGTTATCCATCGAAGCTGGTACGTAACGGTTTTCTCTGGACGGTGGCCAAGATGCATGATTTATTCGATTTAGAAGGCACATATTTATTATTTTAATCACTCGGATGTAGGAATTTGGAGTGTAGGAATGAAATATAATATGCGATGATGTAGTTTTGTGTAATTTGGAATGGTCTACGAATTAAATCTTCGTGGAAACTCTTTGAAAGTGAAGTGAAGATTGCTTTAGACTTTGTTGGGTTTTTATTCATTGCTTTCAGAACAAAAAATTCTGCCAATTTCCTCCATGATGCTTGAAAAGTCGAGAGAGGGAAGTAAATACTTGTCCAAGACGTTTTCTTTAAAATCCTATAGATGTATTGGTTAAGATTTACTTACTCCCATCTGCTAATAAAACGACATTGCCCAAACAACTGCAATCCTATTTTGGGTAAAAGTAATCAAAACAGTTTGCAGACCACTTTTCTTTCAATTCTAAATATACGACGACTGTTTATAATATTTTCCAAATTAAGAAATCGTAAACCGACTTTTCCAATTAAAAATCTCCAAATATCTCTCGAATTGGCACAGGAAGCCTTTAAAATGTTACCACAACAATAAATATACACAACTGCCGGCAGAAGACGAATATTTATGTTAAAATTCGACAGTTTATCTGGATATCGCCGAAAATAAAATATCAAACGTCATTCCACGCGAATATTTTTTTCCTACGCCCCAAACTGTGAGTCGCCAAGAAGCACACTTACATCTAATGAATACAGATCGAAGGCCAGCCGGCTGTTTTTGAATGGCTCCCGCATAAATTATACTCCGTTACGTAACGCGTGCATATTAGCAACAATAAGTAGGAATTCACATTTCATTATTTCCACGAGCTCTTTACACATGCACGCAGTTGGTTGTTCAGGTCGGGGAGTAACTGCTGTGAAAGTCGACAGCTTAGGATTTAATGGCCCGAAGACTGCGGTTCTTGAGGATAAATTTTCAAGCGGGCGGCGACGTAATGATTATACATTCATAAGGTCTCTGTGGCAACCTGCATGCGTGTGTATAAATCTCGTGACAATGTGGAGCGGTTGCACACAATTTGAGCTTGTTAACACCTAGCCGGATGGATTATGTATAAAGCATTGTCGTGCTCGATCGATATCTGACGTAATTCAGTTCTAATTGAATTGCTAATAGACGTAACGTGATTTTATTTCGGGTCAAGAATGTTTTCGGTTTGAGAAATGCAGAATTCACGGTCTCCCAGGAATGGTTGGTAATTTCTAGCCGGTTTTCTTTATCAAAAGGATGTTTTTGTTAAGAAAAGTCTTCGGCTACAATCTATGGAAATTAATAATTGCTTTTGATTGATGAGCAACAGATATATGTTCAAAAGAATTTCAATACCTATCTTCGTTATTTTTGTCCAAAAGGATACCTTTTTGAGTGAAAGTGTTCTACTACAATCTACAGAAGTTAGTGATTGTTTTCAGTTGATGACCAACTCATAAAAGATCGCAAAAACTCAAAATATCTTCGTAACTCCAGCATTTACGGTATTTTACGATTGCCAAAGAATGTAATGCCCGGCTTTCTTCCCAGCAGAATATTTTCTGATTATATAAGGTCTTCTGCTACAACCTCCTTCCAGGTAGTCCTTGAAATTTGTAGATTGTGTTCCCAAATATTGGTGGTTACAGACATGCCCCATCTTTTTATGTGCTTACTTTTGGTATTATTAGCAAAGTTTTAAATCCCCAGTGTTATAAGGTAACAAATGCTAAAGCCCTTGTCTCTATTTCCTGAGAGAAAGATCTAAGGGTAGTTCCAGGTATTTGTAGTTGCAAATACTCCTCATCTTTCTATGTAATTTCTTCTGATACTACGAACGAGTTTTTAGACATTAGGTTATAAACTCAGAAAGATTGAAACATCTTCATCAACTTCCTTTCGAAGCCGGAAGCATTTATTATTATAGCCCAACCTATTGTCTTTGTATCAGAACTTTTTATTATTGCCGTCTGTCTCCAATTTTTCGACAGGCTGTAGTAAAGATAACCATGGTGTCCATGCATTTCATCCCAGCACTTTCTACTGACCCCCATTCGCTTTGACAAGGTCATATTTGAATTTATTTTGATTCTTTCGCATTTACTGCTTACAGTAACCATGCCTATTTGAACAAATTTTTACATATCCTGTAATAAAATTAGTCTTTAAGACTTCAACCTACTACACTACTGCCTTCCACACATCCATTTTTTCCAATTGTGGAGGCACAATCAATTTTTCAGGTTCAATTGGAAGGTCAGTAGATATCCTACTGCAGGATCTCAAAGGAGCAAGCATCTGAAAAACTCTACAGTAACTTACTCAGCTTATTGAAATCCAAATCATGCACTGGACAGTTTGCGGAAAGCAACCATTGCATTGAAGCTGGACAATTCCTGATCATCGCTAAGTTTGAATAATACGTTTTCATTTTGGAAGTTTTTGCAGAAAGACCTAATCAAACTAGTATAGAAGTATAATCCCTAGATGCATAATCATTTTTCATCGCCAATGCAATTTTATGTTTGTCTATAGTCTCTATGAACATCTTTTTTATGCACGTTTTCCATTTTTTCTTTCAGCTGTTCAGGTGGCCTCAAAATCCCTTTTAGAAGCAGTGGGTGACACATATGAAAGCCAATGGTCGGGTCACGATTCCCTTTACGTCCAAACACAGTCCATAGACAGCCTGTGGCAGGACTTCTATCACAAATTAACGGACCAAGTTTGTATTCCACTCAACACTTATCAAAGCCAATTCCCAGAAATGAGGGTAAGTCATTCGATTACTTTTCCCCGACAAATATCTATCTTAACTTTGAACACAGAAAAAATCGATAAGCGAGGTAGAAAATTAGTCGACTACGACAGCCAAAGGCATAGTTTCCAAGCGCTTCAATTGAATATGGCCAAGAAACGAGACGAGGGTAAAATCGCAAAAGGCAGGGAACAATTGGAGGAAGCGAAGAGGACGTACGAAGTTTTAAACTCGGAACTGCACGATGAACTTCCTGCGTTATACGATTCTAGGATACTTTTCCTGGTGACAAACCTGCAAACGTTGTTTAATGCTGAACAAGTTTTCCATTCAGAAACGTCTAAGGTAAGTAATCGCTTGCGTCAAGTCCAACTTCGGATATCAAACAACTAGTTCCTGTGTAAACAAATATTTGACTGTTGAACTATAAATACAACGGAAATTGTGCAAAGGATTTATTAATATGCATACACGTGGAGAATAGCCAATTAGTAGATCTTTTGTACACTATTTTTAGTAATAGAATGGTCGAAGGTGATATTTGCACGGGAGGTAGTTGTTTGGTAAGCAAAGCTGCTCTTTATGTACCTATTCAAAGAGAAGTCAGAAGGAGTCATTGTTACAGCCGGTTTCCTTAGAGAAGGGTACATTATATTATCGAAGGGTAGAGCTTTCGTACCACATAATAGAAATTTGCCTACCAGCCATTAGCGGTTGTTTATCAATTGAAGGATGCTTGCTAAAATTTGTCAATGATATGATGTAATGCAGGCATGGGCAACCTTTTTTGTAGAAGTTTTATGCTGTGAGTAATCTTGAAAAATATACATTTTTGTAGTATCCTTATGATTCATTATGAATTAAGTTTAGACGGGCCGTGCTAATAGGCAACGATAGCATTCAGTAGCGGGCCGGACAAACCTTACTCGAGGGCCGCATGTGGCCCGCGGGCCGGAGGTTGCCCATACCTAATGTAATGTATCCTTCTCTAGGGAGACGATGTATCTCTTTTAATTTATTAATTTGGTTCTCGCTACAGAAAAATAGCATTTTTTCGTTTTCAGATTTTGGAGCGTTAGAAAATATAGTCGATAAACTAGCAACTGAAAGCCAACGATCTTCCTACACCATAAAGAAAACGAACGGGACGAGCCTACCAAGGACGAATGTTAATCCCACCTCACACATTAACAATATTTCTCCGATCAAAAACAGTTCTTCCATCCGTAAGTACCTAATTCCATTGTTTCTGGATGCGTTAGTATTTCTGTTTTCGTAACACACGTTTTGTCTAATAACGTTTTAACGCACGAATTAGATTGTTTTCCCTGGTTACGAAACGAAATAATAAGAAAACGTCAATGTCAGTTCAGCTTTGATGATAATGAAAATATCAAAAAGGTAATTACTCCCGAGTTTTGTTTTTGTAACATCGGTACTAAAATATGGAATAACAACCTTATTATTACTTTCGAAGGTCAACATCTAATACTTTTGAAATTACCCACATATATTTTTAATTTATTTATTGCGTTTTCTTATTATTCAAAAGGAAAATGGTGACTCGCGCTCTAATTATAACGACGAAAGGGAAGTCGCAAGAAACTCTACCCGAGCATATTTCTTTTATTTTCGTAATTTATAAATAAACTCATACCTGGCTATGATTCAACATATCTCAATTGTCTTTTCTAAATATAAACGCATCTGTATGCAAAAGGGTGATCGATTCTAAACCAGAAAGAAAAAGGAAAGCCGTTAGGCTAGTCGCCTTTAAGCTATTAGTCGACAATTCCTTATATAAAACTGGCCGCGTTAAATGACATTTTTGCTCGTTATACATTTCTGGCTGTGCGTCGACATCTATCGCCTTATAATAAAGGCTAATTGTCCCCACTTTACACCTTCGTAAATTACCAAGGCGTAAACAAAGTCATAAGTTAAGAATTTGATGTATATATACATATATTGAATTCATACGGGGCTCCACTGAAAAGTAATTGGATGATTTAGTCAACAACAATTTTGCGCTAGATGGCGTTCCTGTTTTAATTCAATTGTTTCGAAATACGAGGACGCACCGAAAAGCAATAGTCTTCGTAGAAACTTCTATTGAGTTTTGCATCACTGTTTGAAAGCGTTTGCTATCCATATTACCCAGACTTCTAAAGAAGCTAGCAGTAAGCTAAGTTTTGTTTGTGAATATACAGGGTGATATTTGGTTGAAGCGTAAAGGAAAACCTTCTCGAAACGTTATGAAAGATATTCTGTCAAATTTATTTTGTTAAGCTTTGGAAGCTTTTACATTGAAAATTACATGATTGACTGCACACAGCTGCCAAAATTTGCTAGTGTAGCATGGCCGTGGGAAATTCAAGGCCGTGAGCAATCAAATATTTATTAACCAATTAGAGAACTGTAAGTCACCATTTTTCTCAACGCAACCCCGTTTTATTTCTTATTAGCAACTTAAAACAAGCATTCTATTTTCGTTGTTATGTTTTTGTTCACCTGTCGTTATGCCTGACTAAAACTGTTTTGCAGCCGATGATATATCCTCGCCTAGCGCTAACGAGCCCTCAGAACCCTCTAAAAACGCAAAACAACCCGCCGCGACACGGTTGTCCACTGATAGCACGCCCCCTTCCACTCCCTCGCCAGTAACACAGCCGGCCACTCCCGTAACGCCAACTATTGCCACCCCTCAGCCGCCGCCGCCGCCGGTAACGACGCCGCCGACGTCGAAAGCGGCGGCGCCAGTCGTCGTTACGCCGACGAAAGCGACATCGGACGCGCCCGTCTTACCAGAAATCCCAGTTTCAGCGTCCGACGACGATGACGCGATTCCCTCCTCCGACACCGTTGACGTAGACGCGCGTCCCGAAGTCGCTGTTAACGGAGCTTCCGCGCCGCCTACGTCCAAATCCCAAACTAGTGACAGTACGGTTCATGCCTATAGTAACGCGAATCCTGCCGCTAAGCATGTTGAAGAACTGTACGACATACCGGTCGGTAAGTTTGTGAGTTTTATAATTTTATATGGACCACCGGTGGATGTTTAACATAACTAACATCGATTTTTTGATCCATTTCAATTTTTTTACTGGATAAGTAACTGAAAGTTGTATTGAATAGAAATGTTATTGAGTCTACCAAAATGCACATCCGTATAATTCGTCTGCGACATTTATTAAGAGGATGCATTTGTATAACTTAGTCCACATAAGGTCGCTAGTATACTTATAGCTTATGGGATATCAGATCTCTGTTGCTATACCGGCATTGCAACGGGTTTATTTACATGAACACTATGACCTTTGGGATTAAAACGTCGCAACGTAAATTATGAAGAGAAAGAATAGGCTTATGTAATTTATACAGTCCAAAGTTAGAGGTCTACAGCTCATAACTAGATAGATAATAGTACAACAACTATGTGAAACAACTATACTGAACAGTAACATTGCGCTATACGAATATAGATGGCTTTATACTATAGGTTGAAACTGAATGTATAGTATGAAG
Organism: Chrysina gloriosa; assembly: GCA_038088585.1. Lineage (NCBI taxonomy): Eukaryota > Metazoa > Arthropoda > Insecta > Coleoptera > Scarabaeidae > Chrysina > Chrysina gloriosa. The sequence continues at coordinate 16,617,837 of CM076093.1, read as the reverse complement.
CCAGCTGTATTCGTACAACACAATGTTACTACTCGACAGAGATATCAACAATTCCTGTCCACCACGTAACTACCAAATTAGGCAACCCAAATAACAACAGTTGGTAGTAAATACACTATTGCTTTATGTCAAATATTGTAGGAAGAGGCGTATCATATAATTTTAATTAGGGTGCGCATTTTTTAAATAAAAAGCAATTGTTTTTACTTCTTTATTTACTTTTGACTTTATCGCTAGATACCTCGTTTTTATTCTATGCCTCTCAATTTGAGATAGATTTAAGTTTAATAATTAGGACAATTTATTCAGTTAGTCTAGCAGCTGTTGTGATCCGTTCTGTTCTGTTCTACATAATTGTATCATCCTTTTAAATTGTCAAATACTTTTCTTAAATCTTCTACAATGATTTTGCATCCCATATAGCTGCTTGTAGCTCATCAATGTTATGTAAGCGTTGTCTATACACTTTGTTTTTTAGATAACCAAAGAAGTAAAAATCTAGGGGTGTTAAATTCGATGATCTTGCAGACCATCGTCCATACCTAATAAAATGATTATCATAAAATTGTTATAGGTATTCAAATATATCGAATGCAGTGTGAGCTGTTGCTCTATCTTGCTGAAAATATCCTTCCATCAATTCATCATCATAAAACTCTTCGATAAATGGGTGTAAAATATTATCCCGATATCTATCAGCAGTTACTGTATCATTAACAAATATAGGCCCCACAATACGTCGTCTCGATAATGCCACTCATATACCAATTTTAATAGGGTGTAATCTGGTTAGGATAAAAGTATGTGAATTTTCCGTTTCCCATGTTCTATAATTTTGGCTATTCAGGCAGCCTAATAAATGGAACCATGCCCCGTCTGACATACATTTTTTGACCAATACATCATTATTGTTTAAATTTTCACTAAACCACTGACAAAATTGAATACGTCCTTGATGTTCTCGTGGATATAATTGTTGTACCACTGACACTTTGTATGGATGCATATGCAAAATCCTCTTCAAAGCCTTTTGGCAGCTTCCATAAGAGATACCTACAAAATAAGGAAACATTGAATTATTTTATAATAAGTAATGAAATACGTTATCATACACGCCTGAGCAGATAACTTGGGTAGAGATTTCGTAGGACTTTGTTCCATTCGATGTTGAATGTCATTCACAATATCTACACTTAATATAGTTCGCCTACCGCTAGATTTTACAATGTTTATTTCCAAAATTCCACAAATCTATTCTTATGGCGAGAAAATGTTTCAATCATATACTTTCATTTGGAAATCTTTCCACGTATTGCTCAATACAAGACTGCAGTGAGTATATCCAAATCACATCTTTAATTCGAGTACCGCTTCGAAAATACGCCATCAGAATGAATGCGTCTTGTTCACTTGTAAACATTTTAAAGTTTAACCGAAAATAATTGTTTTTATTTTATGACTGTTACTTTAAATGTATGATAAAAATAATAAAGCGAAAACGTAAAGAATAACAGAAAAAATTGTGAATAACGACTGTACGCCTATGTCAAATGCTAGTATGATCCTAGTGATTTGCAAATACCATAAACCTATGAACACAAAAATCCCCAGATTTAAAACAATTACTAGGCACGTGGTGGACAATCATTCTCGATAAGTCTGTAGTACAGTCGTTTCAGATAGTTGTAGTAATGTCAAGAAATTATACACTCACACAGTTGCCTTCAAATTTAGAGCTTACTTATTCAGTAAGATATACGAAAACTTATATATTTGTGTTCTATTCTATACATGTCTAGACGTAATTTATTTTTACAACCCCTTTAAAAATGATTGTAATTATTTTTATCGCTATACAGGTGCTAGTACAGATAATTTACCACCAGGTGTTCTATACCGGGTAAAAGCGACATATAAATACAATCGCGAGGACGTAGATGAACTTTCCTTCGATGTAGGCGAATCCATTCAAGTTGTGGAATACGACGATCCAGAAGAACAGGTCGGTGATCGAATTTCTTTTCAAATTTTCCATTTTATATTAATACGTTTTTATTTAACACAGGAGGAAGGTTGGTTAATGGGCATCAAAGAAAATTCAGGGGAAAAAGGTATGTTCCCGGCTAACTTCACACGACCATTGTAAAATAGGAAAAAGACACTGAACACGCAAATTTTATCTTTAGCCGTTGAAAGAGAACTCTTTTTCTTTTCGTAGAGATAAGTATTAAAAAATCTGTAAGATATACATTTTATCATTATCTCTGTATAAAACGAACTACTAATTAATTGAATTATTATATGTGCCTTAATATTTGAATAATGTCATTTTTATATTCACGAAGTCGTCGTGTAAAGAGGTGGTGGTTCAACGATAGTAGGTTTTTAACATGCGTGGATTGAATAAAAAGCAGGACAATAACGTCAACTAAATGTAAACAGTGGGAGCAGCATATACCACGTTTACACATATGTGACCGACCATAGGGCGAGGGGTGGCGTATTCTTATACCACGCCCCTATCCGATGACCAACGTTATAAAAGTAAAATCTATCAAATTCTCTAGAAATGTTGGAAAATGCTGTGTGCTTGAACGACCAAATTTCATATAATTCATCTTTACGTTGAATCACCCTGTATATAATATAAATATATATATATATAATTATAAAAGAATCATTAATACTACATGTTAATATTACATAACATAGCAACTCTTTTTAATTTATGAAGCGATCCTTGTTGATAGATAAATGGGAAGTTTTTTTGTTAAATGTTTATTATAAATAGTTGTTTTATTGAAATATCAGTTTATTTTTATTATCTGTTGTGATTAATTTATATAAATACGTATCCTGTACTATATTATTGTACATTACTGAGGAGCATTTTACTATTTAAAGTGCCAAATTGTTGTAATCGCAAAGAAAGGAAAGAATAGTGACGTAGAGTGTTAAAAAAACAGTGAACTTCATTGACTGGTCCTTTATTTTTCTCGCGATTGAAACTTGATAAGAATACATAAATACGTCGATTATGCAGAGTCGAATAGGAAATTAGAATGAGTAAAAAACCAAGTAGTGATCCTCCTAGGTTTTTCTAACGTCCCAAAAGTCTAGGGCGTGTTCTCCAACTGTGATCACGAAAATAATCCAGTGATTTTTATAAAGCTTCCATTGGTTACTTGGCCCATAAATAATGGACTGTGTATATATGTCTATTGTAACTCCAGATAATACTAAATTGCATGAAAAGTTTCTAAGTTTTTTATAACTGAATTCTGCGCGAAATATATTTACGGTCTATAAACAGGCCCGGAATAAAAGATTTTGGAATAGTGAGGGACTGGAATCATTGTTGAAGTGAAGGATTTAAGTCGATCTTTCAAAATTTCACTTCCTTTATAACTTGACTGTAGACATGCTTGTATATGCTGCTGCATTTATATACTACTCAATTTATTTTTTATTAAAACAAAATATTTCAGTGAAGTTATATAAAAGGAATACATTGTTAACTGTTACTATTTTAGTCATTTATGATGAACCTAATGATCTATTGTATTGTACAGTATCCTTTTTATTAAATCTTAAACAAAGCTACAATGTAGATAAAATATTAATTTTCTCCATATTGCAATAACACAGTTACTTGCAGTACATGTTAAACAGGCAATGATATGTTAAAAATTTATTTCTTATTTTATACATTAAGAAGTGTTTGTGGATTGGAACTGCGTTACATCCGAATATGATCATATTACTTCCTGATTATTAGAAATGCAAATATTATTAGAATGCTAACTTCATACTCATTATATCGTATTATTTTATTTTTATCTTTTCTTTTTTCTAATGTAGGTGCAATTCAGGTATCTGATGTAGATCTGATTTTTTTATTATGATGATGTTGGATTGTTTTACGTATTATACATACATGATATTCAAATAAAATAGAGAGTCTGTTTTATATTATGCTTAAACATCTACTGTTTTAATATATTATTAACTAGTTTTAAGATTGATTGTTTGATCATTAAAATAAATTATTAAACCTTATTCGGGTTTTATTTCATTTGCTTTATCGAATCCAGAGTTTCAACAGTAGGAGTGAAAACCAAGATGTTAACCCTTTTACTAAAGGCCGATTTTATGATCACGAGTTTTTCGGAATTTTTGGATATTATCAATCTAGACGGTTTTCGGTTTACTTCAAGATTATAGATTTCAATTACTTACAAAGTTTAGTAAAATAAAGCAAAAGCATAACATATTGAAAAACAATTACAGAACTCTAAGAATCAAAGAAAATAACGATTCATAACTCAATACTATTTATTTTATATCACGATCAGCAGAACTTGGGGCTTCCATGTAATTTCCATCATATCGCATAACTCAGTTTACCCGTTTTCAAAGCTTTCCATACGAAATGGTTAGAAAACATTTGTTTTTTCGATTGTAATAAGCAATTTCAGTTATAATTTCTGCCACATCAGACCCACAAGCTAAAAGCATTGATAATTTGTTGATATATATATGTCAGTGCTATGATGGAATCTTTTCATTTTGATAATGCTGGCAGTACAAGTTTTTTCATTATGTTTTCGTCCCATTGTATTGGAAACACTAAACATTCAAATTATAAACGAATGAGGAATGCACACGATCACGAATGACTAATATGTTATATGTATATACATATATGTAAATTACGCTTTTACAATATGTTATAAAGGGTCTTTCCCAAACGCATATAAAACCTTTTTCTTGGGATGTATAACCAGCCAGTAATTTACGGAAACTTCATCGGGTAATTTACGGTAATAAATTTGGTAATGACTGGGTAATTTACCGATTCACATCACTGGCTGAGAGTTTTATTAAAAGAAGTTAGTACTTATCACGTTAACTGTTTTCAAATTAATTGCATTTCATAACTTTAATTAAATTTTCTAGGGTTATTATTATTAAACTCTGCACATAAGCGCTGGAGATCACTGGCGCTATAATGTTGATTTATTTTGGCCCAGATAATCTATTACAAATTGGCACCTTTTTTTATCATTAAGGACAAAATACAACATATACAAAGTGCAGATTAATTTATAGATTATAAAAGGATTTGGTATTACAATTTGGTGCTGCAACAAATATCGCCACATCTTGGGCATTAAACCGGTTAACCCCTGGCCTGGTGGGTTAATTAGATATCTTTAGTACCGCCTACTCTACTTCCCAGCAGAAAACCTTTTTAACTTTTTTATCTACAGGAATTGAGACACAAAATGTGTGTACAATACATACCTCAGTTTGAATCGTATATAGAGATCATCCCCATAAAAATGCTTTCCTTTACAAGGATATATACGGTTTTATTTTCCTTTCAACATCTCATCGTAGTATCCAGATATTTATTAGTGATCACTGGTTTGAAGGTCTGTTTACAGTTTTAGACATCGTTGAAATTTTAAACATTTATGATGTAATGCTTGTCTTCTTTCCTATTTGGTACCTGCTCAATTGTACAACGGTCCGGTTATAGCTCTTTAGGGTTCAAGTAATGAGTTATTCATTGAAGGGGGAACAACAGAGGGTCCGCCGCTTCGTTCTTGGTGTAAGATTGTTCTCCCTTCAATGAATAATTGTCGCCAACGGGAACTACAGGCCTTGACATAACGTCTTCACCGTACACATTGCACACGTAAAAACGAATAATAGTAAGAACTTCGCAATCCGCGGTAAGAGCAAGTGGAGTCTCCATAGTTGCTGGCATGTGACTGTCCAAGCAATGAAGGTAGACGCATAGGAATTTTACAGTACTGTCTCTGTCACTATACCCTAGACAAAAGTTTTCTACGACTCCCGGACTTTTCTCATCTATCGGGCAGATTTTAAAAACTTACTTTTGAGACGCTCCTCGTACATTCAGGTAGATGTTGACTTACTTTATAAACCCACAAGTTTTCTTACCAACTTGTGTGCCATTTGATATTAAATCAACAATAACACATATATGATAAAAATCCATCTTTTGCTGAAACTGCTTACACCTAAGATTTTAAATATAATTTTGACTCTTAACGAATTGAGATGTCAAACTTTACTTCCTTCTCATTGGTTCCATGAATCCAAAGACCCCCACCAATTAGAACACATCGAGAAGATGTCGCCACCTGCGGAATTTAAATTTATACCTGTGATTAAATCATATTTTGGTAATCATAGTGTCACATTTTAGCGAACGGTTAAAATTATGACTTTTTAAATCTTTTGTGTAATGTAATTAGCAATATTTATTGTAAGTACATTTTCCTAAAATATTTCTTGAATATAAAAATATTTCGCTAAATACCTCAACTAATAACGAAAAATATGTAGCATTTGTAGGTTAGGAAATTTGACGCCAGTTCCCACAAAATGAATCAAACCTTGGATTTAACGAAAAACGCCACTTATTCCTCAGACCATGTCTCGGTGCAAATCGAAAAATGCCTCAATAAAGACAATGCCGCGCCAACTTTAATAGAATTGATGAATGTAAGCCCTCAAAGTGGACCTACTGCCAGTGGTTTAACCGACCATGACTACCCAGCCCTTAGTACGCCGGGGCTCAGCGCTCACAATCTAAGCCAAATTAAAACGCTGAGTAAAGTGCCTTTACCACCTGAAATCATGGAACATTTCACACGTATCCTTTAATCCAAAACATGTGACATCAGGAATTAATTTAAAATCACAATAAAATTAATTGGATTCTTCTTTAACAACTTATTAGATATGCAGTGTCATTGTATGATGGGGTTATTTACAGACATAAACAGGGCTTGGCTTACAATTGATAGTGACATATATTTATGGACGTATGAAGCAGGAGGGGACGTAGCATATTTTGATGGCTTAAATGATACTATCATTAGTGTCGGACTTGTTCTACCAAAACCTGGTGTCTTCCATAGTTTTATAAAATATTTATTGGTTCTTACGACAGCGGTTGATGTTATAGTCTTGGGGGTGACATTTACTGCCACGGAAGATGATCCAATGGCTGAGATACAGTTAGTGGCTGATCCTGTATTTACCATTCCCACTGATGGCATAACTATTACATGTATCATGGGATCACACTCAGGGAGATTGTTTTTAGGAACAAAGTGTGGTTCACTACATGAAATTGCATATCAGGTAAATTTAGCTTTTGTTTTAATTTCCATCATACCTTGCTCAGAAAGCAATTCATATTCATATCTCTACAACTAAATATGTAGTCATTTTTGTGAAATAGTTCATGGAATTCACTTATTACACATGAAACTTGGGTGAATACTGCATTCAACACTATATATGAAACTTCACACAAGCCCAAATGCAATTCCTTGCCTTTCAAAGTCCTCTTTGGATACATTCCTCATTCCTCAGATTTATTGCCTGGCTCTCTGCTTTACAGCTTGTTGGGCTTGTTGTTACCCGTTAATTTAGATAGATGAAATCTGGGCCCAAATATTCCTAACCCAACTCTGTGTTTTGTTTTTGAATAGATATGTTAAGTTTCACATAACAAATCTCTGTACAACTAACCCTGCACAGAACTGCACTCAACTATTTCGCTCTTAACTCTTTGAGTATTCAAGTAGTAGTCAATTGTACAATGATTCGTTATCATTGTGTTGTACTCTGTCTGTTGGTATTCAATGCCGTGTTCGGTTAAGGTTCATGTGCAATACCTGAATCCCATAGATTTTCTCACTAAACTATAATCGATAATTCCCCATTTAATTTCTCTGTTGTAGGCTGAAAGTAGTTGGTTTGGAAAACGATTTAAAAAATTAACCATTCAACATCAACCCTATCGTTTCTCGTTCCATCGTTTTTAAATGCCGCTCTCACGGAAGAAGAAGGGATCGTACAGATTTCAGTCGATAATTCGCGACATATTCTCTACACCCTTTCCGATAAAGGATCAATTGAAATGTTCGATATGGGACAAGACGGAAAATCGTTTGGTCGAATTTACAAACTAAGTCAGAAGTCGCTAGTTCAACAAGCTATGAATACAGTGAAGTAAAACAAAATAAATGCGAATGGAACTCGTTTAAGTGCAATACAATCATTTTTTTCTTTATTTTAGAACGCTAGACAGCCAGAATTTTCGGCCAGTCATTAGCATATCGGCTGTCGAGCTCTCGGAGTCCTATCAAATCTGTTTAGTGGCAGTTACGCAGACGGGAATTAGACTTTATCTAACTGGGACTAGTGTCTCGGGTGTGCAAATGAATATCAGGCCTTACACACTTACATTGTTACATGCAAGGTTACCACCAGGATACTCAGCAACTCTAATTACAAGACCCAGGAATGTACATACCGCTTGCTACAGGAATAAGAACCTAGTTTTGGTTTCGAACATTAACGATAAAGATCTCATATGGTGTATTAGCTCTGATCTATTCCCCTTTAGTTCGGTTTTAATGGAAGCACACACTTCGGTAGCTTTGGATGGACCTGGTTTAGCTATGGCGGAGGTAACAATTACATCGAAAAATATATACACCCAAATTTTAATATGTTTTCATCAGATTCGATATCCCCTAACATTTTCTAAACTAAAAAATTTGCCGGAATTACCCACGGTTGTGTCGCAACATGTCGAACCACCTAGGAAATATGTGGTTTTAACCACCCACGGTGCTCATATTTTCTTAAAATTACGACCTGTCGATTTACTGAGACAGCTCTTAGCTGACAGTCGTGGTCACGATACTGAAGCTGTAAAAATTTCTTCGCGATGCAACAAACCGATCAAGCTTGCGCCACCAGTTTAATTCTGGCATGTTTGGATGATCCGCAGAACTCGGAGGTGGCCGAATATGCGACTAGAGCGTTCTTCTTATATGGTGGAGAACCGAAAGTAGTGCCTTTTGGTCAGGCGACACAAACAAATTTACGTAAGTTACGATTTCTTTCCGTTTTATTTAAAGTGTTGCTTCCTCGGTTACTATTAAGGTAGATTTCTTGGATTTTTACAGAGAAATTGTGTAATAGAAATTTAATTTTTAGTATTGAAATGTGGCCGCTGGGATTCCCCATCTTATTTAATTGTTTTATCTATTAAATCTCATCAATAAATAATTTTCATATCCAGTTTCAGGTGGATCAATGTTTAATCCCAATGTTGTTTCGACACCGATGGGCCCACAACAGAACTACCAGTTCCAGGCACAATCACCCAATCAAAGTCTATCTTTCGCACAATCCCCACTCCAACAGAGTCGACCAATGACGCCGAATTTATCGCAAATGCAAAATATAGAACCAAATTCGCCTTTCCAGTATTCCTCTAGACACAATGGACTTTATATTTATTTGGAGAGGATCTTAAGACCCATTTGGTTCTTGCCATGTGTTGATCGAACTGTTACTGCAGCTAAGAAAGTTTTTGTAAGAAATATCATTTTTTTAAATGTTGGTTTTAAACCAAGACAACCAAATTATAGTATATTTCATATTACAGAAAAATAACGATTGAAGTATTTTATTTTTATATTTCTAGCTTGTCAGCACTATTACGAGCACAGATTGCATCCTAATACTAAGCCACTTAAATGCTTTAAGGCTCTTTTTCTACAAAAACACCCAATTATCTGTAGGTACAAACAATTCCATAATTGGCAAACCCGCATACAGCATCATCGATCAAACTAGTATGAACATGTCTGCTTACACCCTCCAAGATGCTCAAATGGAAGAGAAACATTCGCTGGATGCTTTTAAAACTTTCGTCAGTCATTGCTGCCAAGTTGTCGGATTGTGGAAAGTGCTGTGCGAACATCAATTCCATATCCTTGTCGATGGTTTACACGACTCCCAAAAACAAATTTTGCAAAATACGTCATTCAAGGATTTGTTACTGTACGGAAAGGATCTATGCATGATGCTGATCACGAGGTTGATCGGGAGTTATCTGGGTGACAACGCTTCAGTCGATTCGATCAGTATAAAATTGAGGGATATATGTCCAGATCTTTATAAAGTAGAAGACGCAGCGTATTCTAAGGTATCTTGTAAAAATTGATGTTTATAGTTTGGTGTTTTTTGGATGTTGAGTGTAATTATCTTGTGGTATCTAAAAGAAATTTCTTCTAATTTTTTTCATCATATAGGCGAACGAAATTTTAAAAAGTGCCAAAACGATACCGAATATGGATGAGAAGGAGGAACTGATTAACTCAGCTCTAGAATTGTGCAAATCGGTGGCGCCCAACATCAATTTATTCGAAATTTGCCAACAGTTCACCAGTTTAAAAGCCTATTACGCTGTCATTGAGCTATGCACCTTATGTGCTAAGAAAATCGACCCGGAAAATATAGCATTGCATTATTATAAAAAGAACGAAGTAGGCGATAGAGATGGATATCAATTTTATCTAAAAAGGTAAATGCGCTCGTTATTTTTAAAACCAAAAATTCCATTTCCCACCATTTTTTTAAGGTTGGATATTTACAAAAATGTACTGAACATGCTGGACAGCTTTCAAGTGCTGCAAGAGAACCAAAGCGGCGATATCTCTCAATCTGTCAATAAGCAAAGCGAGAACAGTGCTCTGGTAAGTCAATATAAAAGAAATTACAACGAAAAAATGGCATTTTTTTTCAGACGCACAGCATTATCGATAACGTTCTGCAATTCTCCGATGAATTGTTACACGTTGCTGTTTACGAATGGATGATCGCGAAAAATATGTCCGGCGATATTATCAAAATAAAGAATACCTCTTTAGAAACTTTCTTCATCAAAGCGTCCCAAGAAAACACGGATAGCATTACAATTTTGGACTTGTTATGGAAATATTACGAAAGCAATAATAATCATGCATCCGCAGCAAAGGTTTTAAACAATCTAGCTTCTCAAACGGGGTAATTATGGATACATTCAAATAGTGATGGTTAATAATGATTATATTTTTCTTGCATTTAGAACTACCTTAACATTACAAGATCGTTTAGGATACTTAGCCAGATCGATTATGTGTATGAGAAGCGATAAAGTTGGATACGCCCCGTATTTAGGCGTGTTCCTGAGAGAATTGGAAGATAAAATTGATATAGCGAAAGTACAAGAGCAGATTTTGGAGGCGATCAAATCGTTGCAAGGGACACATTCGAACGCTGAAGATGCCGTGAACGCTTTGAATTCTGGATTATACGAAATCACGCAGGTAAGATTTGTTTCCGATTTGGTTTATAGAAAAAAAAGAAGCAAAGGGATGAGGTATAATAGTGAGACAAGTACCAGTTCAGTATCATATGGAAAGCTAAATGGATAAATTTATTTAAATAGAAAAATAGAAACAAGAAAAGTCAACTTTGTTTTTTCTGAAAAGCCAGCTCGGTTATACTCGCAATTTCGGTTGTAGTCGACCACCCTGCCCAGCAAACTCGATTATATTCGGTCACGCTAACGAACATAGACGATGGCAATTGGTCACACCACTAAACTAGCTCGATTGGAATCGGCCACGCCTCCGATTAATATCATGAAGCGAGCATCTGGCCCTACTTTGTAGGCAGGACTTTCGTACTGAAGGTTGGGTTATTATACATTTGACAATAAACACATTGTATTGATACAATTGATTCTTTAAGTCAGTGGTCCGCGATAAACACTAAGACTTAACAAAAGAATTATAAACGTTGGAGCTTACTGTGCCAAATTTCCAGATGTGTATTTTTCATAACATGAACTATTAATGCGAGAGAGGAATGTTAGTTTATAATTTCTAATATCGTACAATAAAGAGAATGGAGGGTGTCTTTGACTGGTAGATAATTGGGAACCATTTTACTCTAAGTAGATGTTTTCGCGATTATAAGAAATATTCATATGTGTATAGAAACTAAAAATTCATGTCAATAATTTTATAGTTATATGAAAACTTCGCCGAACCCTTCCATTTATGGGAATGCAAATTGGCAATAATCGACTGTGCCGGTTATTCGGATATCAAATTAGTTGAAACGATATGGAGAAATATCCTACACGACGAAATCAGAAAATCTGCTGGAACCGGTAACGATAAAATAGTGCAGATATTATCGAAAGTGCGAGCACTTTCCAGGTTGTATAAATTTTCCGGTAATTGCTTCCCGCTCGGTAAGTTTCCAATATTTACGCGAAAGAAAAATTGATTATATTAATTTTCTAGGATACATTGTGAAAGAGCTCGAACATTTAAGTGCCAAATTGAAAGCGGATGTAACGTTGGTGCCAAAATTCCTAGTTTCGATCGAAATACCTATGGAAATCTTAATAAATTCATATAACGAGTAAACATTCACTTTTTCGTTATAGGACTTTTCTTTAATCATATTTTTTTTTTTAGATTAATGGTTATAACAGCAACTGATAGATTTTGGGCATCAGAAGATCACGAATTCCATTTCTTCGAGGTCCTAATCGTTATTATAAATTCCTTCGTAGAAATGCATGACTTGTACAGTAATGTGGAAAAGTAAGTTTTATCGTAATTGAGTAATAAGTTTAATTGATCTGGGTTTTGTAGGAGAAGATTAATTGCTTTGTGCCAGGACACTGTTGCCAGTTTATTGTCGAATTTATACAGCAAAGCCAATACGAATGATTTAATAAATTCTTTACGTGGCATCCAACACCATTTATCCAGATTGTAAGGTCCAACACTGCCAGTTATCGTGTATTTGTAAAATGTATAATTTTTTTGAGAAATGAAGTTTGTCCCGTTTATATTTTAATAAATATTATCAAATTCAATTTTTTTCTTTATTGTTCCTAATTAAAAATAAAAATAATGGTAAAACTTATTAAAAATATTAGAGTACCTAATATATAGAATTCAAGAATTCAGTTACTTTTATCAAAAACTCGGAAATGTTTACTACATAACTGCAAATCAGCGAAATATAACATAAATTCAACTACAAGAAGTTCTAAGTTATAGAGCTGGATGGATGAGGCAATTTGATTTTAAAGATGACCTGCGTGTGGGCTTAAATCTTGTTCAACTTATTAATGTCTTGTGCAACAACCTGTTTTATTATGAACTCGTAGATTGCTAAATGCAAACTGAATAAAAAAATAAGAGTAATTTTCTTTTTCTATTCTATGGTAATCTGTTTTATAGACTGAAAAAGATTTGGATAAAGTCGCCTTCATTTATGCATTTTTTATTAAGATATGATCTTTGAACTAAAACTGACAATTTAACCTTCCTATACTCACGCATACGGTCTGTGAGACCGACTTATATAGTGTAGTATATGTCTTTCATTTTGACGTGAGTATAGGAAGGTTAACACCACATTGACTAGGAGATAAGAAAATACTTTGCAACCAGATTGTTCCATCTCTCGTTTCTCCCTGTAATACATTGACATTATTATTAGCTATGTTCTTTCCTGGTGTAATACCACTTTTCGTATTAGAGAAATCAATGAAACACAAAATGTTCATTCATTTGAACCATTTTGTGTGTGCAGCATAACTTGAAAACATTTAGCGTCACGTAGTCCTACAGACCCCTAATTTTAAAGATTTCATGGATTAATTTGATAGATACCACACTTTTGGTGAGAAAAATTAAGTGGCGAATTATATTGCGCGATTGGATTCTTAAAAGACAAGCGCCAATGACAAGTTGGATTGGAGAAGGAATGTGGACCAACTTACATATGGAAATTCTGGAATAAACACGAGCTAATTATATTTGAAAATTCTGAGACCATATTCCTCAACTTAGTCGCAGACCAAATGTTCAGAAAAATACTTATAAATTACAAATTAATTAATCATACGAAGTAATACATAAATATCGCGAAATACCCGGAAAGACTTCTGTAGGACGGTCTTCTAAAAGCTTAGGCAAAGGATAAATTTTCACAAAGTGAGGTTCACATCGTGCAGCCTGGCTAAACAAAACCGTTATAACTGGAGTATTTTGTAAATAATTTTAAATTCTGTCCAATGTACTTCATCTCATTTCATTGTCATTTCACTAAAATTTGTAGCCACCAAGTGAGCGCAAGCAAGCACGTTTGGAGGTTACTATAAATGATATTCTGCAACTAGCTGATAGAGATAGCATAGAAAAATAAGCACAAGTCGTTCTGGCACATAGAAAGCTCGACACGGATCCAGAGAAACCTCCGGTATAAGAATTGAACAGCACGATGAGAAGAAATTATAAATGGCATTGAATTTGCCAAATGTAGTTGATTGACTTTATAACTCTCCGATTTAATCCATTTTATTTCTCGAAAGGAGGAAAAGCCGAAATCATCCAATCACGTACAAAACCCGAAAGAAATTTCCACCCTCGACTCTGGCCGTGAAAACTTCCAAAAGGAAACAAATGAATTAAAAATGGACCAATCAGAACGTATTGAATAACATTTGTGGCACTCTTTCACCAAAAGTATGAATTAAGCCGGCCAATCCAGAAATTTCTAAATGACATTGTTGCGCTTCTGTTTATAAATGCGTATAGGTTAGGTTTACAACGTAAATACAAATACAATGACTACAAATAAGCAAAAAACGAAGAAATTAAGTACAAATTCAACTGATTCTGGCGATGACAGCGAACATGAACTGTTTTATTACGCCAACGATAGAATAAGACTTATGAAAGAAGTAATAAAATTGATCAAACCGAAAAAATCAAAGCAATCGCACCCGATTTTATCAAGGTATATTTGTACTACTACAGTTTCTTTTTGAATATATAAATGAACAAGAACAACAATTTTATACCGTACAGGACTTAGACATCGATGAAATAAACTCCATTTTACTTGAAGAACTCCTCGGGATATCCAATAAAAGATTAAAGCACATTTTAAATGGAGATAGCATTGATACGGTTTCAACCTCCTCAGATTCAGAAGTGGAACAACCTATCGATGTCATTTCTTTGGATGACATCTCAGATACTGATGATGAATTTGGATTGGGTAGTGTAGCTACTGGTAGTGAACCAAATAAAGGTAAAATTAATAACAGTTCCTCATACTACTATAATGTAGTCGTTTCTCTAGATTCCAAGAATAAGAAATCACATAAGGACAAGAAGAAGGTGAAAATAATTAAGAAGGAAAAAGGGCATCATACTAAAGTTGAAAAAGATGATACAGATACAGAAAGGGACAAGTTAATGAATGTATTGGAAATACTAGAGTTACAGGCTCGAGCTAGGGCTATAAGATCACAGTTAGCTTTGGAAACTATAAATAAAAAGTCTGAAAATGCGGAGCAGAGCAAAACAATTGCCGATGATGATGACGATACTGCTGTTATAGTAAGCAGTCCGAAAAATGAAGAGATTGTCATAACGTCTTCGGACGATGAGAGCGATAAAAAGAAGAAGAAGGATGAGAAACAGAGTAAAGGTAATGAGAGTAATAATGAGAAGCAAAATGAGATAGTTACAACAGAAAGCCAGGTTGTACTTTCTGATGAAACTGAGAATGAAAAGGATAAACCACTGAATGAAGAATCTACAATTGAAGTTACCATCCAGGCTGAGAAACAAGATACAGATACAAATACTTCTGACAATGTAAAAGATAAAATTATTGCAAATAAAGAAGATGGGGCTTATAAGAGTGACAGTGATAACGATGTTATTAATCTTGACTCTGAAGATATAGAAAATGTTTAAATAAATAATTTCAAAAATGTCAAATTGTATATTTCCAGGTGGTGATATGCGTACTACTTACCCTACGCAGTAAATTGTTGAAAAGTAAGCCAGAAATTAGCAGTAATTGACGAAACCAGATCTAGAGGGAGATTGGAACATAACACTTCATTAAGAAGCTCTATATTAATGAAAAATTCTGGAAACTCCTATGCACAGGTTATAGTGACTTCTCTATACAATAGTATACAAAAAGAATAAATGCATTTTTGGGAGTCCAAGTCTCAATGTATTAAGTCAATTCACATAAGAAATTTGGCAATTCAGCAGCGTACACGTGTTTTTTAAAGTTAGCGGTAGAGCAATGTACGAAGTGTAAATTATGTTGCCTGACTTACAGAAATTTATTTAAAGAAATACCTACAGTAAGGTAAAAATAAAATTCTATAACCATCTTTTGGTCATTTTTTACTAGTATTAAACCAAATGATCAATTCGTTTCTATACCATCTTCATAAATAAACAAGTTATCAATACCGTTGCGTGTAAAATAGATATTTTAAAAATACAATACCTAACCGCAACGTATAAATAAAAAGAAAACGAGAAATATAACAGTTTATGGGATATTTTTTTGCAGTTGACGCGTCACCTACCAAGGAGGTGTACACAAATACTTTTAAAAAATACACACATGTCGGTGTACTGACAAATATGTATGTAATAGTTGCAAGGTCAGCGAATGAAGCTGTTGCCATTTCTATCAGCCTTGAACTGACGTGAGGTTATGTAGCTTTTGTTTTTCCACCACAGCTAACGTAGAAACACTCCGTGGAAAGGTAAAATAACAGGAATTAAATCTAGCGCCTCTTACAGATATGCGGTGAATTAAATTAAATGAAGATCGACACGTGTAGGAGATAATCAGCAAATTTAAACTTTAGTCAAAAACACATACCCCGAAGAGGCTTCTTCAGCTTGAAGAAGAGATCGATGTCAGGTGGGCTCAGATCGGGGCTATAAACTGGGTGGCGGAGGGCGGAGCCGTATTTTTGAGAAATTCGATGATCAGTACATTGATGTACGGACGCGCATTATTGTGCAAAATCAACCATCACATCACTGTTTCGATGTGAATATACGCACGTTATTCTATTGCTGAAATCTGATCTGACGATCTGTTGTCGTTGTCTTTTCGAATGTTTGACATTTTCCCTTCAAGCGAATCCCACTACCATATGATACCAACATGTTCTTAAGACTTCAATGTATACACTGACGCTTTGATCAGCTGTCTACGTTGCCTACAACGCTCACTAGAACGCGCTGTGCATTACTTTTGGGACAACCCTCGTAACTAATAAATACATGTCCTTTGGGAACTTTTGTCTAACGGAAATTATATGATATAATGATGTAATGACACTAACGACAACGCAGTTTGAAAATAAAGATTGGGTTTAAAATAAACTGCAACAAAGCAGTCCTTATCTTTGCTACACGATTTAGGATGCTCGTAAGTACATATTTCGATAACTAAGTTATGGTTAGCGGAAAAATTAGGGGTGATTACTATTTGGCTTCGTGATAAAATTAATATTGGGGCATATGTTTCCCATGTAATGTGGCCAGCCATGAGGAACTTCAATACAATATAAAAGGGAATTACAATTTCCAGTTTATAACGCAAATTTGTATAAAAAGTGCGCTTGGAATCTAATTGTATAGAAGGATAGAAGAGGAAGAAAGAAGGAAAATCGGAAGTGAAGATAGAGGAGTAGAAATAGAAGCAAAAGTAAAAATTGAAGTTAAAGGAATATGCATAAGAACAATAGAAATATGGTTATTAAGTGATTCACACACTTGTAAGATGTCGCTGGCATTGTTCGACGCGTCAATTATAGGAGGTTATCTGCGTTGCATAAGAAACGTCATAGCAGTCGTGTAATATGAAAGGCGACAGCACAAGATAGACTAGACTACGTATGATACATGAGGATGATGGGAGATGTAAACATTTTTTCCATCAATTCGCTGTTAGAGAGATGTAATAATAAAACGATCTGGTCTACGTGTGTTTTATTTTTCTTCCTAGCTGTCGTTCGCGGTTTAAACGTCGATTGTCACCAAGTTATCCCCCCTATTGTTCCGTCTACCTAGTACTACTACGACTACTACTATTACAACTTCTACTGTATACTATGCTATATGTGCTTTTCTGTCTCTTGCGAACTTGCGATTTTTGTGTAAAGAAAGTCACGGTTAAGACCGTACACAACAGTTAGTCTATTTACTTCGGACGTGGCAAAGCGGCCAGTGACAGCGCCAGCGAGTGAGACGCCTATGCAATGTACGATTGGACGCCTTCCCTTCTTATTAAACAAGACACACGCATATCTGTGTCAGAAACGACGCTTTTATTTTGACTCGTGCGGTAAATTCGGTCGTGATGTTCCTGAATGAGCACGGGGCGGGGAAGGGCCGAGGGGTGCTGAACTTTATTGATTTTTAGGGTGACACTGTCAACTACTGTTGACTGAGTTCGCGATGGAAGACTTACAAACGAAAAAAACTACACGCACGCCGTAGGAGGAAGAACTGATAAATCGGCGATAGGAAAAAGGGCCGCCGGTGGCTTCGAGTGCCGAAACAGATCGTGCCAGTATTTAGTTTTCGGTGCGTACAGTTTTTGTGTTTGTTGTTTCATGTGCGGTCGTAGATTGTGTTCGAATTCGAAGCCGGTGGAATGTGTGTTGTATGTTCGTCTACGGGTACAGCGCTGTCGGCAGTGCACGCCTCGGCTGCATCTCACATTAACCGCGTCACGCCGTTGTAAAAATGGCAGCAGCGCTTGGTGGATTCTCGCAAGATAATTTTTGCAGACGACCGAAGAAGAAAATTAGTTGACCCCATCGCTATAACGAACGATACGCAGAAAAAACGGCATAGCCGGAAAAGGTGGGCTTTGAAACGCTCTTATACTTACCATTACGATTCAAGATCAGAAACCCTTTTAAAACTTCCACAACTTGCCCCGTTTCACCAGGAATCATTCCGCTAGGGAGTCCAAGTTCGAAAATACCTCCAAATCCAACCACACTTTACCAAAACTTTCAATAATTCCCTCTTTCGTTCTTCGCAAAATTCGCATCCGTTGGGTCGAAGATATCGTGATTTTCCCGTTTATTCCTTGGAAATTGTCCCGAATCCCGAGCAATAAATAAATAACTTAACTTTTATTGTGTTTTGAAGTGTTTTAAACGCGTCGGTATGACAGATACCTGTTGTTTGTGTACACGAAAATGGCGGCAGTCAAACATGCGCCTATCGTTTGTTTCGCGAAGCAGTGTTTACTAGATGCGTTTCTCGGGTAGTTCCACCCGCGAACGACATTTTCGGCTAAATCCCGGTTTAAATTACGATGTCGTCGTTCCCAAGATGTAAAATGCACAAGCAGAAAGTGTCGCAGTCCCGGGAAAACTTCGCGAAAACGGGAAAAATTTCGTGTGTATCCTCGAAGAAAAGCAGTGGTTCGGAATCGGTGATATTTTCGGCAAATCCGCATCTTTCTCCTGTTGTTTACGAGAAAATCTCGGCGCACGTGGCGAAAGTATGAGGCAAGGGCGCGCTGCACAGAGAAAAACAAAATGTAAAAGTTTTCTACCAGTCTTTATTCCCTGTTTTTAGTTTTGATCCGATTAACGTAATTGTTGAGGTTAGGATCTTGACAATTCTAACCTTGCTACAATCTCTATGCCGGCTGCGAGCGAACAACAGGCTTATACGTATGGATTATATTGCAGGCCTTAGCCGCCGCGTCGCGCCCCCAATCACGCTGCCTGTCACACTGGAGGACCCCGCCACGACCTGGAAGGGACCGCCGCCCGGCTCGGAGCCCCAAAACTTTGCTCCCAACTCGGCTAACTCGTTTTCCGGGCCGGCGGCGGGCTTCCAGGGACCCTCACCGTTCCAAGGTCCCCGGCGGGGGCAGGATCGCCGGCGGGGGCTCCCTCTTACCAAGGTCCGCCGCCGGGTTCTTCGACGCCGCAATACACGGCTTCCCGGCACCTTCAGGATCATCAACGCCGGGACCGCCCGGACCACAGCAACCGAATGCCGGCTTTCCGCCACCTCCGAATAGCGCGGGACCGCCATACAATGGCCCCGGACCCGGACCTTTCGGCTCACCGTCTGCGGGAGGGCCCCCTTCGGACGACCGGGATCGTCGGGGCCGCCGTTTGTCGGCGGTCCCGGAGGAAATCCACATTTCGTCTCGCCTGGACAACCTTTCGGTGCACCCGGATTTGGTATGCCACCAGGATCTCCTTTTGGACCAGGACCTGGTCATCCGATATCTACACCTATGGGTCCTGGACATGGTATGATGCATGCACAAATGGGTGGTCCTAATCCTGTCGAAAGAATGGATCAAGGGTGAGTGTTTACTTTTTATTGAAGTACTATTATATGTAAGATATTGATGAGGGTCTTTTAACTCTTAAAGGGATCATTTTTAATAGAAATATTTTTTTATTGGATTATTAGTATATGGAAGCTTGCAATGAAGGTGTTTTAATCCTTAATAGAGCAAATATCTGGTGGAACAAATTTAGTTAGTTGTAGTTACTTATGGTCTAGAAGCTCCGCATGAAACACCTCTTCAGTGAAACCCAAATTTGTTTGTACGAATAAAAAATAGATTAAAACAAGGTAACTATAAAAAGATTTCTGAATATATACAGGTATCTTCTTCTTGTTGTTCGTTACCCCTTTTGGAGCATAGAGCATAGTTTTAGTATGTCGCCTTGTGTGCTATACAGGGTTTACAGTAATGACATTTTAGGTTTATGTTAAATTTGCCCTTTTAATTCGTAAACTTTTCTAAAATTCTAAAAATGCTGTAGTAAGACGAGGGAAAACATGACAAAGACGGAATGTGTTATGTTAATTATCTAATTATTGCATCTATGAAAATCTGTTGCTTGTTTATTATGAAAAATTAAAAAAGAATATAATTGGCGTTAGAAATCTTTACCTTTGATTGGGGGAGACGCAAGACTAAATTTTAATCATAATGTAAAAAAATTGGCTGAAATGACACCAACTTTTAGTTACCCACACATTTTTTAATGGCTAATTATAAGTTTTTGTATCAGAAGCGTTAACTACGTAATTTTAAAAAGTGTCTCTCTGGTTAATGATTCCTTTCAACTACTAATGAAATCATTATACCTAAGTGCTTCAATTCAGCCTCATCATTTTAAATACTTTGTTCTTACATTGTCAATCAGTATTTCATTTAGAAACCATTACACACTAATTGAGTGTAGAGGGACAATCACGTTAGATATGTTCGTGCGTGTTTCGATGTTTCTAGCCCCATCAAGTTTATTTCGAATATTTCTCTACCACACATCATCCCACGCTTGTCGTCTTTATATTCCGATTTGTTCATACGTTAAGAGACTAATCAATGATGATTCCATAAGTACATATGTATATCATGGAAAATCACTGCACAACTATTTGGGCAATGAAATAGAAGACTCCGATACACTTCTGTCTCGATTTTGTTTCGAACATCTTCTCCACCCTACATCAGCCAACACCAGTTGCTGTTACGTTCTGCGGCTAATCAGACTCACCAGCACATCATGCATACTAATATCACATTGTGTATGTAGAAACAGTTAGATTGATTTTGACTTATTTGGCCTAATCAACGTCTTTTCGAACAATTTCCTTTATTATACTTATTTCTTCTCTAAGCTTGTCTTACCGCGATTTGTTCATTGTGGAAATAATCCACAATCCCACTACTATATCATATAAGTTACAAGCTTCCTTGTAATAGTTTGCAGATATTTGAAATTTCTAAAATTTATTATTGTACCTGCATAGTTCTTATTCATCCTAAATTATATCTCAAAAGTAGATGAATGTCACACTTTTGTATCTGGACAAAATGAAACTCACAATCACGCAATGATTTGGCGGTTGCTTAAGTGAATCATATGCGTCATGGCAAATAGCGTCCGGATACATTTGACTGCAACTGTACGTGGATAACTGAATAAAGGCAAGTTGGAAAACTACGGTATAGATTTGACGTAATGTTTCTTCTTTAGTAATTTTTCTCCAAGGATAACAATTCATTTGTCAAAATATGAATTTGGCAGTCCCCAAATCGACATACACTCCAAATTTTTCTGGTTCATATTTCTGCTAATTGACTTTTAGATCGCTTTGTATTAACTTATGTAGTTAAAAATTATGTGAAATTTTCATAGAAAATATGTTTAACTTCTGGATCGCTCTGTATTAATTTTGTATCAAGTATTACATGTAATTGTATTAATTTATGTATTTACAAATTACGTCCATTTTTCACAAAAAACATGCTTGATGTTTGGATCGCCCTATATTAATTTAGATATGTAACAATTGCGTGGAGTTGATTACTGAATGGGTGGTAAAACAGAGATACTCACCTTCTTAGGGATAAAAATTTGTAAGCTGCCATTCAACTACAAGGATCAATATTTTACACTTAACTTCACAATGATTGCAAGGACTGCATTGTAGTAGTACTAACGGTATTTCATATTAGTCAACTCATAACACGTTATTTATTACTCCGAGGACACGTGTTTCGCTCTCGATCAGACCAGTGTTTCACCGAATTCGGTAAAATTTTCAATCAACTTTGCAATTAAAATTAGAAAGAAATGTTACGAAATGAAACTATTGAAAAACACTTTAATAGGCTAGATACATTAATTAATGACATTTTTAAATATAAGAATTTTAGGATGTGTACTTTTTTCTTTTTGATTTTGAATTTAATAATGTAGTTGTATGCCAGACCACACAAGTACATTTTTTTCCTAGATCTAAGTTCTGATCCTCAATTTTTTAACCATCTTCAATGGTGGAACTAAATTGTGAAACCTACACAATTAACTTTTTCATTCTTCCTATTTTTTTATGTATTGGTTGAATATAGCAGCTCCATTATGAACGAAACACGCATTCAAGTAAAGAGTCAGTTACATAGTGTTGTATTTGTTATGTAACAAGGGATAAAAGCAGGTACATTTCTTAAAAATTCTGGCTTAAGAATTTTAAAACAAAATCGGCTGACATGGAGAAAAGGTCTGGGTAGACAATATGTAGCTTTAGACCTGTACTTTACATGCAATATAATATTACTTAATATTAATTACATTGATATTACAATCTAATAATAATGTAATATCAAACCCAGTAAATTAAAAGAAAGAATTTTACCGCCAGAGTCTTTCATATTCAAAATTTTAGAAGACGTAATTCTTATTGTCTTCTTCCCAAGATTCGTGTATTCTAAAGGTCGTCGGATCAGACAATTTTTTACAATTATGACCTACAATTATGATTAAATAGGGCTTATACTGATTCTGAACAGCACCTCCTTCCTCGCCTAATGGTTTTAAATCGGAAACTAAACTGAATTAAGAATTCAAAATAAATAGCAGTCAGTTCTTTTGGAATGCATTTGATTGAAAGTCAGATACCCTTAGAAACAATAAAATAATAATAATAAATTAATTAATAGTATGATGAGGATTAAAATTTTACTATTTTTATGATTTTAGGATTAAATCTCTCTTATTTTACTCAATTATTAAGTTTAAATTTTCCTTTAGTGAAGCAAAAAATCAATGAGGGAAACAAATTTTGGAAATTATAGATTGATGAAGTTTTGTAACACGTGCACGTAACATATCCTGTAACACGCTAATATGGATCTTTTATTTACAATTTCTTGCCGTGGTCTATTTGAACGAATTTTGAGAATAGAAGTTGGGATAGGATTGAAACTTTTATCAGTATTTTGGTCGAAAGTACTTCTATACTGTGCAATTGATTTTTATAATTTTTGTTCTTCAATTTATCCTGAATATTAAAAATGTTTCTTACTTTCGCAACATATCGGATCTACAGATCCCATTTTTAGGATTTTAAACTGCTACGCTCCTCTGCGACCGGATTTCAAACACTGGACTTTCTCATGGCAAGCCGCATGCTTAACCACTCAGCCACTAAGTGGGTTCGTTTCCGAAAAATATGGATATTTATTGCTCGTTGCTAATTATTAACTTATTCGGATCAAAAACTTTAAGTACATTGACTTTCGCGCTAATAGAAAGGAAGAAAGCCTCTCATCAATACCTAATTCTAAAGAAATTTTCGTAATATTAGTATCCATAGTATTCCATAAGAAAATATGGCTTTAGACTTGGAAGAAGTGCTCAACATTTCATACTTTCTCAGTGACGAAAATGTATTTGGAAAAACCTCCAAGAACATGTAAACGCTCAACGCCAAAGTTGAGAATAGATAACTAACTCCCAATAATAAAAAGACAATAATAAATATATTTTGAAGCGAATCACATGTTTTACTTTTTGTATTCTCTCTATATAATAATTGCTGATCTATGCACTCTTTCTAATCTTAAACAATCGTAAAAGAGAACGATATGGAGCGATATCTTACTAGAAAGATTCAGGAACGTCGTACGAATACACTAATAAGCCTAAAGTTCAGCATATTTCTCCAAGCAAACTCTTCGAATTTGATTCATTGGTTGGTTATTATACCATATTGAGGTTAAAGTATGATATGGGCAACTAAGATCAAAAGGTTAATTTTTGTGAACGATCAAATGATTTTTTAATTCTATCACAATTTGACGGATGTAGCGTTAGATCAGTTCTTATCAATATATCGATTTCATACACAAATCCCCAGTATAAAAATATATTTTTCATCTTTTCATTTGTACTCCCTGATGTAGTTATAAAAAATCTTTTAATTCCAATTGTTGTATAAATAAAACTAAAAATATCTCTTGTATATACCCTTTACAACCAACCCTATCTCTTTTATAATTTCCAAATCTTAATAAGTCATAATTTCATTTAGTTCCAACAAAAACAATTCGTCGATTTTCTAGCAAAAGTAAATAAAATTCGCGTATACTCCGTATAAAAAGTACAGCCAATGTTTTTTCCGAGCGTTGTTTACCCCTCAAATATCGCTCCCAGGACTTTTAAACGGACAATAATAACAAATTATCACGTATGCGCCTTACGTATATCGACATCTTTGCTATCATTACGAAAAATTAACCAAAAGCCATGATTGATATTGGCATCCGATATGTAAATATCTTTGCCGCCGGCTGTACGGCTTTCCCTAACTCTGGGGGTTGGTGTGGGATGTTCTAGCCGGCAGCGGAGGTAGAGAACTGTGCTGGCGTTGCTCGATACCTGACCTGTCGGCGCGTCGTGGCTCTATTTTAAAATATCCATTTTCTTTGTTCGTCCCAAAGATTTAAATATTTTTATTTTCCACAATATGTTTTTGTTTTTAACAATAAACAAATGTATAAAAGTAGATTTGTTGGATACGTCTGGAACACGCGTTTAATTAACGATGCCGTTACTTTGCGGTGACTAGGAAGTACTCTATATACCTGAGGTTGGCGGTAAAATTGGTACATAAATACCGTACGCTTGCGGTTAATCTTTGTTGGTTTACATAACGTCCAGAATTGTGAAAATATCAAGGCACTATTCATTTGCGGACGGTGCATGGGACTAATTACGTAAATGGTTGTATGACGACGGAAATCTCGTTTGAATTATTTTTCCTCTATCCTTTACCTACAGTCTGAGCGAGATAACGTAGTAGCAGTACATAGTAGTAAACTTTTTGAAACATCTTCTGGCTCCAATTAGATCGACTTGTAGTTTTAAGTTCTGAAATTTCGAAAATACCCTTGTAATAGCTGGTCGGGCTATCGATTCTTTTGTCATTGTAATTAGCTAAAAAAAAGGGAAAGAACCCCGTTTCATTATATGCCATTTCTTCCAATATACCTTGCTAGATGTTGCATCTTTTTCCTATTTCCGTTTGCTAAAAAGAGAAAGACGATTCACTTTTATTATATAAAATTTTTAAAACAGCTTGCTGTATGTTTATTGGGTATATGCGATTTTTTAAAAATATAATTGGCTACGATATCTTAACAATGATGAGGCACGAACGCCCCGTGAAGGATCAAGGCATGCAAAGCTGGGTGTCAAGGTCCCCGTATACTTTGCTTTCATACCCGGTTGCCGCGTAGCAATCGATTCCGGAATGATACGCGGTGATGTGGTGATGTGGTGAGCATCATGCATTAGACAACGCCTTAACCCTTAAGCCATCCCGGCTTTTACAATATCTAGGCTGGTATAAAAATCTAAATGGAAGGTTTCAACCCTTTTAGAACAAGCTTACTTTAAAATCTGTTAACAATCATATATTCCTTTAAGTACCACCTTTGTACTTCCTGCACTAACTAATAAGAAGGTGCCGTGATATACTTTGTTCATTCAACAGATATAGTTAAGCCACTCGCCCTAAATTTATACCAATGAGCGCAACACAGTTTAAATGCTACAAATTGGTAAAAACGCGGCAAATTTGAAATAAGGATATTAAATTTGAAATTCTTCCTTTTTTTGTTACCTAGGGGTTGCAATAATTCCAATAAGCATAAAAATATAAAAATAGTTCTTATTTATAACAGCCATAATTACTACAAATTGTCATAGTAAAAATGATTTTTGTAAAAACTACTATTACGGTAACGAAAAATCGGACACTTAAGATAATATACTTTAAATCGGGCTTTTGCCTTGTCAAATGTTATTTAATTTTAAAATCATTTTTGACGTATGTCATTATACTGCATTTAGGTGGTGCTAAAAAAATGCAAGTAATTACATTACTTGTAGAAGAATGATCAATAACAAGACTAGGTAATAGATTTGGAGTGTCCAAAGGTTTTATTCACAGTATTAACAAGAGATGGTTATATCAAAATTGACAAACGATTGGTTTATACTGTTAAAAGACAAGCAAAATAGTTATAATGTTTGTCCGGATTTTTGTTGCCGGAATTGTACATATTTGGTTCACTACTAGAGTTTGTTAAAAAGATGGATGACGTTTTATCACACAAGTAGTGTAAGTCGGACTGACGCTGTCATTCCTCCGAATTTTATTATTCACTGGTAAGTTCTCACTGATAAGTTATCATTGAATAATATAATTCGGAGGAGTGACAGCGTCAGTCAGATTTATACTACTTAATGATAACACGTCATCCACCTTTTAACAAACTCTATTCATTACTGAAACTCTTAATCGCGAAGGTAAAATAATTATAAAGATATTTTCATTCATCAAAGACTGTTTTTGATAAATGAATTAGAATAACAGCAAGGTGGATCAACGGTGAAGCACTGTCAAAACTTCCAAACCAAATGGCCTTTAACCTTGGCCAATTCGTCGCCGCAGAAGTGTACACGCTGGTCTGATACCAGCAATAGAAACATTTTATCCAAATATTAGGGGTTTTTGTAGGGAGTGACTTAACTATTTCTGTTGAATGAACGGACTATAGCGAGATAGACTACTACAAAATATCGGACGTCCTAGAAAAGCATCGGTCGCAACACCAAATTCAGTGGCCGATCCGCAAGCTCCAAAACCAGACTTGAATGTTTTTTCCAGTACCATAGTTTGTCAGAAATATGTAATATTGGTTTTGGACTTCCAACTTCCGGTGCTCAAACTGTCAATAATCCCGCTGTCCTTTATGTTAAGAAATTTTTCAATTTTTTTAATGTACACATTCTCTCTCGTTCACATTGAAATAAATTTTTATATTTATAAAGTTGTTCTGTATCTCCTGTAGAGACCTAAATATAAAGCCTCGACGCGTCGACGGCGTTTTATCCGTCCGAGCCGGCAAGGGGGATGGTTATAACCTCGGCAGGGCGCCAAACACACAGAGCGCGCTCGCATCCACGGCTCTGGGGCCGTCGTGTGTACAGTACGGGCGACAGAACGCAGTATACACGGCGGCGCTCTCTCTCACCCACGGCCGTCTCTCCTCGTACAGGTGCATCTCGACGACCACGTGGTCCTACGGCCTTTCGACCGATGCTATAAAACGGGTTCGACGGGGGAAACAGATGTATGGATGGCCCGTTTCTGGGAGGATGGGACGCGATCTCGAACTTGTTTTTACTTACTATTTCGTCCCGATTAAGATATTTGTAATCATTCGAATGATAGATCGTTGGGAAAACGATAATTTCTGTTTGGGACACATATTTCCCTTGCAATGATCCGATTGGTAATCCCTTGAGGGATGCTCATGTCACTCATTGATTCATACTAATTCCTATCGAGTGTTAATAAAGGAAAAGTTCAGGCAAAGTGCACTAAAAATCATACATTAGATTTACATATGTAGTTTCACAGTTTTGCTCTGTTACAATTTTATTAATTTTAACAATTTTAACTTATGATCGATCGGTAACCAATAGATAAGTGGGACAACGTGTACGCCACAACGTCCCAAAGCCGATGGGGGAGGTGAGATCACGTATACCCGACGGCTGCCCGAAACCAATGGGGAGGTGAGATCACGTGTACGCGACGCTGACTGAGAACGCGAGATCACGTATACGTGAAATCGATCGGTAGGCGATGGATAGTGAAATCACACATACGTGACGTGTGTGGAATACAGATGAAGAATAGATGGAAGTTGATGAATAGGTCATATCACGTATACGTATCGTCAGCCAACAATTTATGGATAGTGACGTATATGCAATACTCGCCGAGCAAATATGGTAAGATCACGTAGATGACACTAAGCAAAAATCGATGTATAGTAGGATCACCTTCACGTGATACCAATCCAACAACCGATGGTAGGATCATGTGCACGTGACACCAGTTCAAAAGTTGTGGAAAAGTGAGCTCAGTGATTCCAGATCACGTATCTATATGTAGTACGTGACGTAGACCAACGACGGATGGATGTGAGACCACGTTTGGGCCTCTGCCACTGGTAAAGTTTCTAAAGCTTAGTTGATTATCATCAAATTGAAAGTTGTTACTTTTGCAGTTGGTAATGCGTATTTTGGTTGCAACCATTCTTTTTTAACTACGGTCACGTTATTCTGCGTATGAAACAACTTTGAGTCTCTGTCCTAGATTCGCGCGTCGATTTAACGCGTCGCAAAAGCGCATAATTCATCCGAAATTTCCGAAACATCGTACCTCGCGCATATTTAGATCACTAACTGCATGTTTATACATTTATGTTTCGTCGGACATGTCCATATCGCGGGAGTATTTCGCGTAAATCACCACCAATAAATCGTTTCCACCCGCGATAGAAACCCGGTATTTATCGGATCGGATGTGCGGGTTTGGGTATCGATAAGTCGAGGTCTCCCTCTCGACATTTTCTTCTTTTGCATTTTATAATTACAACAACAAAGAAGGTAACTTAATTTTTTGACATCAATAAAATGAAACATTTGACGTACTATACGACGTCGTGATACATCATTTAGAATAACCTCTCGATTTCACTTCAATGGTTACAAAGTTTTCTCGTTGGACAAGCACTTCTGGACTTAACAGATTCGATCATAACTCACAAAAACCGAAATACTTCAGATTGAAGGTTGAGGTCTTAGCCACTGTGTTTCCTTTCCTCCATTCTAAGTTACGTGAGATTGTTAGACGACTTTGAGATCAAGTAAACTAAATGGTTACCAGCTGCGACTCGTTAAAGTTTGAAGACTATTGTGAATCATTTCAACCGATTTTCAAACACGACACCTTCCGCATCAAAGGCAAGGTATTGGTCGTTTGACCATCATCTGAATCAGTGTTTCTCAACCAGGGCAATATCGCTCCCATGTGGGCCGTTTTCCATGTTGGCGGGACGATTAGTAACAATTTTTATTGGGGGAAGCGAAATTTTTCTTTCAACATGATTCCTTAGAGGTTGAGAAACACCGATCTAAATGCATTATTCTGAAAACCTTTACCGTTCAAAGAAATCTTATAACTATCCTTTTGCCGTGCATCTGCAGATTATTATTAAAACGTTTCTTGCCATCCAATTCTGAAACAGTGGTTCCCAAATTTTTGCAAGCATTTTTTAAGCTTTGAGTTAATTTTCGAAGTCTGCGAATATCAATCAACCTTATTCCATCTGGAGTATTGGTAAATCATACCTTTTAGGAACCACTGGCTTGTAAAAGGAGTGTATCAAAGCGCTTTTTTAATTTCTCATTTTTTAATAACAATTTATTTAAGTTTATCGAACCCATCCCTTTCTCGTCTGTTTTTCCCTCCAAAACTACGCACACTAATTCCTTACAAACCAGACGTACATATATCCTACGGTCTTCATTAGATCTTTATTACTCTGGTAATACTTTAACTAATCCCCGTTCACCCCAGTTTCCATGCTACCCTTGTTTGTTACCGCACGACGGCGGTTGTGTCGCCTAGATCGAGATGAGGAGACGGTGGATAACCGTCCCCGTTCCCCGCTTCGTCGCCAGAACTTTTCCATCTCGGTCGATTTGGCTATTGATGGCGCAGAACTGTCCGAAATTAACAAAATTCTGATCGATTTCAGTGCAGAATCTTTAAAGCTATGAGTTTGGATAAATTGTAATCCGTTGGGAAGTACAAACTCTTTGATTCTAGTTGGAAGAATTTACTTAGTGAGGTTTGTTGAAAAATCAAAATGTATAGTCAAAAAATCATAGTCCAATAAAGCGCAGTATGCTTAAAACTACCCTCTTTTGCTTACGAGGGAACTTCGGAAACCCGCCACATTCAGATTTTGATGAAACTATATACGCTGAAAGAGTACCTTGGTATAAGGACAACACAATCTTCGGGGTACAGTCCCCTTTAAAAATTTTCACGATTTTTAAATTTTTGTAAATACACATCTCGGAAACTCTGACAGATTTTTTTTTCAGAATATGATTTTAAAAATATCACGTAGTGTCAATTATTTTCGGAAAAAATAAATAACGAGGAACCGTATATCCCCCGGCTCCTATCATTTCTTTTTTACTTATAAATAAAATCGCTCTTACGTAGCGTAAACGGTGCTGTATAACAAATTTAGAAAGTTAATAGTAAAAATATTAAAAAGAACAATTACTTGTCATTGATTGATGTACATGTAGTCTGGCCAAACAGCGGTAATTACGAAATAAGTTACGACAGCCTACATACATATATGTATACAGAACTCGTGTCGTAACTTATTTGCCCAGACTATGTATATGTATATAATATTTATTTAGAACCGCGGATATCATGGTTTTTGGTCGTGGAATTTGAGCCGCAACCAAACAACCCTTTTGGACTTGCTTGCGGACGTTAATTTCATACTTTTCTTTGAAGTCATTTATTTTAAATAATTTTTGAACTTTTCATTCAGTTCTTGTCATAATTTTATAATAGAGCGGTGAACCTTCAGTAAAATAACCATGAATCCTTGGGGGTCCAGGCACCACCAATTGGAAAATGCTGCTACGTATCGTTCTGTTATGTTATGAATTTCGTTGAGAAATCTGAAGATGATTTCAAAGTGAGACAACCTGCAGAAACAATGTGTAAAAAATCGTTATTGCGTTCTTTCTCCGTTAATTTTATCCTTGCTGTGAAATCCCCTGGTTTAGGGAGAGTTCACATTATCACAAATGATTATACCATATATGGTGGTTGATACGTCAAACTCGAAGAGTTTAATTAACTTTCCTATACTCACGTCAAATAATGAAACACGTACACTATACTATATAAGTCTGTCTCATAGACCGTATGCGTGAGTATAGGAAGGTTAAAGGAATGTACTGAATATGATACGTCACCGTCAGAGCGATTGGCCGTTTTATCTACTCCGTCTTGTCGTCTTCTTCGGTACATTTGTGAATTGTCATGACAAAATATCGCTTTATGCACTATATTCTTACAACTTCTTGTGATTAATAAAGACGCATAGATTAACGATTATTACTCATCATTCCATATAAATTGTAAAAGACGTCCCGAAGAATAAGACGTCTACTTTCAATAATCGCTGTAACTCACTTTCTTTTGGTTATTCTCGTTTTCTTGTCGCTTACCCGGACATATCGTTTGGGCAGATAGAGCTTGTGTTATCAAAGATTATTGTATGCGATTCTACGTAAATAATGAAACTCAAACGTTGATCAAAATGAATGAAGAAGTTGATTTTAAACGGGACGACTTGAATAAATGATCTGTCCATTGATCTCATCCTTGTTGCTTAGTTTACATGACGTCCTATAAGTTTAGAAAGAGTTCGCGCTATCAAGGATTATTATATAAGGTTCTACATAAATTATAAAATTCGGAAATCAGTCGAGAAAGTTGATTTCAAATTGTGATGACCCGGAGAAAATGTTGCGTTTTCGGTCTCTGTTTCCGTGAATTTCATCTTTATCGCTTACATAGATTATCTTATACTATAAGTTTATATTAAATATATGCTGCAAATTTTTGCACCACTCGTGTATTTTAAAATTCGTCTTTCTTAGTGAGTAATGAATCGTTCTAGCAACGCACACATTGTTATAATATTGAGCAATTATTTACTAATCACCAAAATCTAAGCCATATCTACATATTTGAGCTGATATAGCAATTGGGATATAAAATCAAGATATGTATTTATGTGGCAGTTTATTTTTATAGATATTTATCATGAGATTAAATGAAATCGTTATAATATCTTATGATTTATCTTACATATTTAAATTGCATCCTGCGCCATCGTGAGATAAGAGATCTGGAAAGAAATGTACAATCGATTGGAAAGTAATCCGAACTGGGCAAAAAAATATGAAAGGTTTGAGTTGAGCTTGAAGAGAAAAAGTAGATTGGTTGTCATGGTGGTACAGGTAGTGGTATATGTGTAACTTAGTTGCCCTGTACACACGTGTTAGTGTTATTCCAGAGTTTAGGCGATTGGAAGTTTTGATAATTCGTACTAGGAGTAGTAATAACTAGGCAGCGGGTAGTAGCAACCAGTACAAAGAGTGGCGTATTAATTTCCAAGAAGATGATGCTTGTCAAGTAATTATCTGTCTTTGCTGAAATTTGGTGTTATGCAACTCAAATATTCTCAATAGTACCTATAATTTCCTTTTTAAATACTGACCAGCCACAAGTTGCCTCACGATCTCTGGGGTATGACGATAGCATCCTTGTTTTTGTTTATGCTGCCATAGTTTAAGTAACATTATTTTGATTAAGAAATCTGATCTCTTGCAGCACTGAATAAGACGGTCACCCGTCCTTCAACTTGGGTGTTAGTTCTTGCCAACACATCCACTTCTGATATCGACTCTTGCTTCATTAACTAGTGATACCAAGTACATTTAGTACAAAGTTTTCTAACTGACAGTAGATTAGGTACGTCAGTACAAGTAAATTGACGATGCTGGTTTCGTTTCCAGTGAAGCACGTGTCCCAGAATTAGTCAATAACTGTGAAGAAGAGTTTGCCGATGTGATCTAATGCCAGTTATACTATAATACAGTCCTTGCAATCCAAGCGAACCATTTGCAAACTTTACAAATGTTCATTGTGGAGATACAGGGGACGACCATAAACTTATGACCAACTGTATATTTATCAAATGTTATCCGTTCGCGATCTAATCTGAACATTTACCGTTTTCCCAAACCCAAAATCGGTTCCCCACTTTATAAAATCATACAAGCGAAATGTTTAACGGGCGTTTCGCCGAACCTGAACTCCTCGACGCTCCCGCCTCGTCCTTAAACGGCGTGATATATGTGGGGCTATAAACGACGTTCGCTCCAACTCTCCGCGAAGATTGTTTGTAAACTTTGTTTCGCTTCTTCCCGCCCTGACCTATGAGTTAGTCGTACGTACGTACATTAACGGCCCTTTTCGCGAATTTCGGTGATCATGTTCGTCATCCGAAACGGCCGCGCCGGTATCAGAGAATCTCGGCCGGATGGCCGTCTGGCGACGTGGCGTTTCCATCGTCTATTTCCTGCTGCGAATCTAATCAATCTGGACTTGTATCTATCTGCGTAATTCACCGATAATGCAGTGTTTATAATATTAATTGGAAATTGTAGCTGCGGCTCCGCTATTAGCTTACCGCCGTCAAATCGTGCGTAATACCGCCTATGGTGAGTATTAAATTCGTTAATTTCTACTGGATGATTCGTAAACAATAGCCCACATCAAATAGATGGCCTGTTCAAATTGCAGTGTCATTGTATTAATGCAATTTAATGACAAGTAATTATAAAACAAAACATGATACGAAAGGATATTGATGAGATCAGACAGATCGAAGCATTATGTTATTATTACGCCGGATAATTTTTCCATATAATTCTCGATTCTATGAATTGCAATAGCGGGGGTGTCTCTATGGGCAGTAGTTGTTTTACAGACAAAAATTGTTTACTTACAAAATTACGCGGGTACTAAAAGCACGCCAAAATCCATTTCGACAACTTGAATGTAAAGCAGAAGGTGCAACTTAAAACAATACTAATGGGATTTCACAGAACAAAGGACGTATCCATCTGCGTTAGTCTTTTTTGGTCAGTGAAGTTGGAACCGAAAAATAAAGAAAAATACTTGGAAATGACATATTTGTTTGACCATGTTTGACAACAAAATAGTTTTGTTTGACCACCCTTCATTATCGAGAAAAAAATTCGAACATTTTTTTAAACATTAATAATCGATAATAAAATATGCCTCGCGTGTAGCAAATCGTTTGAGCACGTTTGACCACTGCTTAGAATTTTAATAAAAGTCAATAAACACTATTTATTCATTAAAATTGTTTGGCAAAATGGATATTTTCAGATTGGTAGTCGAGACCGTTTAGAGAATCATTTGACCATGTTTTACCACCTCATGAATTTTTAGTTAAGAGTAACAGAAATTATTTATTTATTGAAAAAGGTTATTCAAGGATTTCACGTTTGACCATCGCTTGAAATTTCATTAGAGCATGACAGAAATTATTTATATACCAAAATTATTTACCAAAGTTACTTCTTTCAGAATTGTAGTCGATACTGAGCGGAACAACGTTTGACAATGTTTGACCATCTCGTGAAATTATTTCCTTTTACCACTCTCAGCGCCGTTTTCTTTTCGTAGTTAACCTTTCTTCTGTTCGCCTGTCGATTATCCGTTTCTGAATTCCGCTAATCATTACTCAAAGTTACGATATATTTGGCACTTCAAGAGATCTCTTGCTTAGGCCAAAGAGGCAGTGATCGAGTAATTTATTTGGATTCTTGGCGACTACCTAACATCACAGCTGCTGTTCAGAGCGGTGGATTCTGAGAGTAAATTCTAAACATTTGATATACACTCAATTGTATCCTTGTTTCCCTCGTCTTTTTATTGCAGCCCTCATTTCTTTCAATAAAGATCGAATAGTATTCGAGAGTATTTGACTTAATTAATGAATGCGTTCGTTTATCCTGTTTCAATCCAAACTTTGTGTATTACTGATGACAAAAACGGTGTTGTCTGCGAAGAGTGATTTCGGACTTCAGCGGTAAACTTGATAAAACTTTTGTGGTCAAACGATTTTCTGTGCAGTTTTGACATTAAATCTTTGAATATCTACATATATAATAACCTTTTTCAATAAATAAATAATTTCTGTTACTCTCAACTAAAAATTAATGAGGTGGTAAAAGATGGTCAAATGATTATCTAAACGGTTTTGACTACCAATCTGAAAATATCCATTTTTCAAAACAATTTTTAGGAATAAATAATGTTTATTGAATTTTATTAAAATTCTAAGCAGTGGTCAAACGTGCTTAACCCTCCTAGACTCACGCATACGGTCTGTGAGACCGACTTATATAGTATAGTATACGTCTTTCATTTTGACGTGAGTATAGGAAGGTTAAATCGTTTATTGCTACACGCGAGGGATATTTTATTATCGATTATTGTTTGAACAAAAAAGGTTCGAAATTTTTTTCTCGATAATGAAGGGTGGCCAAACAAAACTACTTTGTGGTCAAACATGGTCAAACAAATATGTCATTTCCAAGGATATTTCTCTATTTTGCGGTGCCAACTTCGCAGACCTAGTTATTTCTTTCGTTAGTTCCTTCTGAAATATCCATACTACCCCAAAGAGAATTTTTGTTAGATATTTTTGCGATTTTTTTAAATATTTATGATTTAGAAGAATATTGATGAAATCTCATAAAATGAAGTAGGTGTCAATCTTGATTAGACGTATTAATTCTACTAAGAATTATCGTCATGAGTCAAACAATACAGGACAATTTCAGGACATCTGAACTGTACTGGTCGTTCTATAACTCAAAAGAAAGAGGATCCGTTCACTCAATTACTTACCGCACAATATAAAATCATCGCTCATTGTTAGAATAATTTCATATCTTAATGAGCTTAACTGTACATCTGTATCGCCGGTGAATTCTGAAGTATAATCTCCTTCCAATTGGTCCGGTCACTTCGCAATATGTGCATTTTTCCAGCCCGCGAAACTGTTATGCAACGGTTGCATTATACACGCGGTAAACCTGTTTGCCAATTTCATTAGACACAAAATTTATTAGCGTTAATAATTTCGCTAAGTAATTTATTTTATTCTTTTCTTATTAGCCTCTTTGGTGGGATAGTTTAATTTGTGGTTTTGACCACACAATGTATGCATCAATGGGTGGTTTTTAGTCCTGAGGTGCTTGTCAATTTAGATATACTGCAGACTTTTTGTGATAATCAAGGGTTTGCTCTACAACTTTAATTGATTTGGAAAATTGTTACGAGTTATCAATGCTGTTTGTTCAGAAATGACTAAAGTCTTCAAGTATGCATATGTATATACTTTGTTATTTCTAAGTTACTGGAATTCCTCTATCTAAAATAAGGATTTTTGTAATAAGTTCCACCAATTAGAAAAAATGCTCCTTGCCCTTGCCATATCAATTTGGTTTCCTGCAGATATTTCCTCCAGATATCAATTTCGACAATTACAGGTTCAACCTTACTGTTTTCTATTTCTTCCATAACTTGGTTGGTAATACACCTATTTGGAAGGATCCAAATTGGTGTGATAAAGGCTTAAAGAGTCCAGCCAAACCATTCAAAATTTTCTCTAACCACTTCCCAAAATTTTACCGAAAAAATCACCTTAGAGTCGTACTTGGGAAAATAGGAAAGATGTTTTTTGTTGACGTTGCCTTTTTATTTGCCCTTGCATATTTTACTACTCGTCCCTGTCCGTCCAAAATATGCAGATTAAATATATCTACCACGGATAGAAGACGCTTCTCCCTTCCCCCAACTCGAAAAAAAAAAGGAAGAACATTCCCTGCCCGAATCGCGTTTCGTAATTCGGAACTGCGGGTCTCCTCCCTGCTGCTCTCCCGAATTCGTTCGACTTTTATCAGTCCTCGAGTTGGAGTTTGAGTCGGTTGCCCTTCCCTTGCACCCCTGTCACGGCGATATCTGAATTTATAATTACCGCGGCGGCGATGGTTGCGCTGCGGACGCCGCTTACACGTTTCGGCGGCGACGGTCCGACCATCCGTCGGGCCGGGAGAGGAAAAGGCCCTTTTCGCCTTTTTTTTTGTCTTTTCCGGGCGACTTTCCATGCGGACCATCCGACGTTTTTGACTCACGCACGTGGCACGACCGGCATCGTCGAAATTCAATTGTCTCCGCTTTTCGTCCTCTAGTCCGTTTCCAACAGTGGCGGGTCTCTTTGGATGTGTTAATTTATTTGAACCGTCTAATATTTGCGAGGTCAATGCTTATTATCGTACATATAGAGCAGTGTATTTTTTGATGCAAAAATAAGAAACGAAAATAAGACATCTGCAATAGGGTGTACGCAAGTTTGAGATTTACATCGAAATATATGTTTATTAAAACAACTATATAAATAGGTGTCCGTTTATTGTATAATAATATTTATTGAGGCAAGCAATATGTTATAAATCTTAATTAAAATTCAAATAATTCGAATGTTCCCGACCAACACTCGAGACCTTACGACTGGGTCCGGCGAGTCCAGCGACGTCACTAGATTTATTTACAAGCACTAGTTTCAGTTTTCACTTGGAACTTTCTTAAATTTTGACCTATTTATGTTGATGGAGTTCATTCGCTCAAACGATATTAACATATAATTGGGATGTATGAAATTTATAGGTTAGTATTATATGTCCAAAATAAATAATAAACTGTAAGTAACCATAGAAACATAAAACATCGAAATGTAAATAAATAGTCATACGTTACACTTGTTTTGCTGGGAAATTCAAAATATTTTTCAGTAATTATTTTACACCACAAATAATGTTTTATACAGAATTGATAACCATATGTGCAATTACTAATGTTCTTAGTATCTAATTAAATTATAAATAAAAATCATGCGTATACTCCATCATGTTTATTTACTAAGTCGTTACTCTGCTACCGTTATGCTTGCTAATGAATAGATCATTAGAGGCTCGTGTGTGTATTTTCCTTTTTAACCTTCCTATACTCACGCATACGGTCTGTGAGACCGACTTATATAGTATAGTATACGTCTTTCATTTTGACGTGAGTATAGGAAGGTTAATTTGTAAGAGATTCATTGTTTTATTTTTTCGAGGACTGCTGGAATCCAAAACATAATATAATTGTGAAATCTAATCGAATTTGCTTTTTAATTGAAACGCAAAAGAAAAAGATTTGAAGTATATTCAGCTTTGTCTTCCCGTATTGATTTTGTTTAAACTTGTGTGGTTAGCAGTTTCTTAGACCAGGTGAAAAACTAATTTGGAAGTTAAATTTTAGTAGGAATTTTTTACTCTATTTTTTCCTTTCTTCCAACGCTATTTCTGCCATTAAAACAATTGAAAATACATTCGTTAGTTTCATATTCATTCCCAGCTTAACTGGGATTTTTAGCAATTCTAGTAAAATAACAGAGCGTGCGCCACGTATTTCGAATTGAATATTTTTGTTGCGTCTTTATTCATGCCATTTTTATCATCGTACAGTGATGATCCATAATATCCGGACAAAGAAAATTGGGTTCCTTAAAAGGCTTGTAATTTCTATTTGCGAGGTACCGCAACATTATTCCTCACCTTCGCGATAAAGGAGTTAAAAATCGTACTGTTATGATTACAGCACGTATATATTCAAATCAAGCAGATACACTGGGAAAAAAATAGGAGTATAAAAATTTTCCCCCAAAAAAAAATCTTCTCTCTTTGCCTTGCATGCTTCTCCTGAAAAGCCGCCACTGGTTCCCAAACGTCCTTTTCGCGCTCTCTCATCCGTTCTCCCCATCTCATTCTCTCTATTTCTCTCCGTCTCTCTCTAGCTAGCCGGTAGCGTCCGCCGCGTAGGGATTGATTTTGCCGGAGCAGCAGTTCCCCTTTAAAGCCATTTAGTTGGCGGTTCTCGGCCGGTACGAAGTATCGAGCGGTGCGAGGCCTTGCTGGTCGCCAGTATTGTGCGAAAACCGTACTCCGATATCCAGAAGGTGGGTATATGCATGCTATGCCTACTGCGTTCTGAACGCGTGCACTACCGCAGCAAGGTAGTAGATAGGACAAAACGCGACGTACGAAGCGCCGAGATCTCTCTTCTTGCGTATTTTACCTCGTAATGGAGCTGAAAATTATGTATTGCGGCGATTATTCGGAAAATTATCGAAAATGGAGACCCCGTCGCTTAGTTGCCGTTTTTTCTTTTTCTGGTTTAAGCGATCTACTCGTGCTCGAAATTACTGCGGAAAGAATTCCTTTTTGAAATTCATGAAATTCAGTGTTTCTTTTTTGACAGAAAGATGTGCTACGTGGCGTGAAAAAGGATGCTTATGTAATGGTCAATAATTTTTTTATTGGTTTATTCATAATTTAATAAATTAGTTAGTACACGATACTCGTTCCCAAATGTACTACATAAATTATCCTGAAGCACCAACTAGTTCGATTAAAATTAATAACTGTTCGTCCTGACTACGTCATAGCTTTTTCTACACAGTCCCCATAAAGAGGATAACCCTGAAAGATTCTTGAAAATTTTTGGATTATTGCTAATACAGCCTCGATCAAATGTCTCGGACTAGTTTGCCATTGTTGTTTTCTTCCATTCTAAATTACCTTTTCTACTTCCATTATCAGCAATAGGAAGGAAGTTTTTACATAGCCATTCAGACCGTATTACACGTATCAAGTTGCAGGTCAGAAAGCAGCGCTGCAGGCTGACATGTATAATAGGACTCCAAATATCAAATTAATCTGATCTCCGCTTGTTGGTTGGCGTGGTCTTGCAGAAATAGTGTTCTTCCTATTACACGCGGTGCTTTCCCACATTCAAGACCAGGTCCGAAACCAGCGCGTGTAATACCGACTTTAGACTTGTCGTATTCCAAAAAAATGTTTTCCTTATTTTCGTTTTATTGCTATAACAATAAGGCCAAATATCGTTTGGCAGCTGTTTCTCCATTTGTTTTCGATTACAAGAATTTCCCACGTCACTTCACTTCACTTTTATCATTATCACTTGTTTTATTGACCTATTAGTGGTAGAGATCTATCACATAAGATTATTTTGAGATGACTGACAGTTGTAAACATTTTTGAAACTACCTGCCTAAACCGAATAATCTAGACTACAGAAGTATAGTGATGGTCACCATATAAATAATTTTGGGCAACAAAAAAAGCGGTACTAGAATAATGAAAGCTTCCAAGCTTATTTGGCTGAGAAAGTAATGGAATGCAGATCGCATGCCTAAGACAAATGAGGGTTGCAGATCGTCAGGCTAAAACATCGGGCTCACAGAAGAAAGAATACTAAGGTATTAGATTTTTAAATTATCTGGATCCGATACCCCAAGAAGGCATAAGGCCGAGAAAAGAAGAAGTTATTTGACGAACAAAAATGGCAGTTGCATATTGCTTGAATACCAAAAATAAGGATGTAAGGTTCTTTGGATAAAGGAGAAGAAGAACCAAGGAGTCAGGCAAGAAATAGGACAACGCCAGTAATATGGCTAATATAAATGGGCATTGTAAATCCTATTGCTAACATAAATGGGTATCAGAGATCACATAATTAGCGGAAAAGTGTTTGCGAGTCGTATGGCCAAAAAATTAAAATCGGTGGTCCTACAACACAATTGGAAATCGGAGGTTATATAGCTAACATAAAAAGGGTTGCAATATATATATATATATATATATATATATATATATATATATATATATATATATATTTACTGATTTGCAGGTAATTTGCCCAGAGACAAGGCTAAAAGGAAGGCCTAAAATTAAGTGGAAAGAGCAAGTACAGAAAGACTTAAAATTAATGCAGATCACAGGCAAAGACCGCCTAATAAACAGCAGAAGGGAATTAAGAAAACTAAGTTTAGCGAAGAAACACACACCGGAGGCTATAGGAAAAGCACAAGAAGTGAAATGTGGACCAATCCACCACGAGAAAGTTACTTTTAAGAGCTCGTTAGAACAGCTACTATTACTTCAGTAAGATACAACTTGAATACATATAGAAGCAAATTGTGAATTATTTGGCTAAATGGGAAGTTTAGGTTACTTCGATAAGAAAAAGATCTAAGATTATTTGATTAAGGAACTAGGGGATTGTAGATGTTATGACTTACATAAATTAAGGTCTAGGATGGTATGCCTAACCTAAATGGGAGATTGAAGTTGTATGACGACGCAGTGAATAGCAATATATGTATTTGAGTTGCAAATAATTGGGCTAACATGTGAGGAAGTTGCAGGTCACTTCGATAGCACAAAAGAGGATTCCAAATCATTTAGGAAACAAACTAGTTAGCAAGTTATGCGACTAATATTAGTGAGGATCACATATTGTGCGATTAATTGTAAGATAGATGGTGGCCGTAGGAAGGGGATGATTGGAGATTTGGCTAATATAAGGAAAGGTTGCAAACTATTTGGATAACACGAAACTGGTTCCAAGGCGATTTTACGATGAGAATATGCACTATCAGTTGAGTCCCATGAGTTACATAAATGTGAGTACCAGCTTACATGGTCAAAACCAATGAGCCTCGCAGATTGGCTTGACATAAAGAGGAATTGCAAAATTTTTGACTAGCACAGAACTGGTCTGGAGAAGTTCGACGATATTGGAGGCTACATGGATAAATACGTGAAAAATCGAAGGCTCTGTGGCTAAGATGCAGATAGGAATTCGCAGATGCTATGGCTAATATAAATGGAGGTCGCAAGATATTTGACTTCCCAGGAAAAGACTTGCAGACTATTTAGTTAACAAGGGGCCGTAGATTGATGAAATAACAAAAGGAGATCGCCGGTTGTTCGGATAAAGGAATGGGGGATGGAATCGCAAGATATTGGGTAACATATAGGAGAGATTTTTTGGCTAAAATTGTAGATTACTTTGGTTGCTTCGATGATTGTAGGACTATAGGAAATTCGTTGAATTTTATCTTACCTAACAACACGGGTCAAAAGTATCCGGACAAACGGTAATGTAATTTGTTGTAACAGGAATTACGTAGCTGTCATCTTCTTTTACCAGCTGAATTAATCTTTAATTCTGCAATTTTTCTTTGAACTTGAGGGTCAATCTAAGCAAGAAAAACACAGCTATTTCTGCTTATTTTATGGGTTAATTATGTATAGTTAATGAATATCTGTTTTCGAATGATCTACGTTCATGTACATCATGTATTTTATTGCGTTAACCGAGAGAAGCTAAGCCGGTATTTACCACCATATTTACCATACCGTTGTACGTGACATTAACAAGAATAGCAAGACGAAATATATATAAAATACTTCTCTACAAAGAATTCTGCTTTGCTAAATTCTATATTTTCAATTTTTTTCCTAAAAATCGCAACTTGGTCGAATTTCGACGAGACTTGCTGGATTCAATTAGATATTACGAAGCATTTCTCTTTGACCTGCTTTAGACTGCCACCTCTCTTTTATCTCTCCCCTCATTGACATAAATGACTTATTTCTCAGCGCGACTCGATACACTACAATGCAACCGAACTACGGTAAATTCTCTATTTCATCCGTAGGACAATTAAAGTCTCTGTTAAAGCGTGCAATTTCGGTCCGCAAAAACGCGTAAAAATCGAAATATTTGATCTACTTTCGCAATCGCAGCGTTTTTTTGTAAGTAGGTGCGTTATTTGCATAGAAAGTCGCTCGATTCGCGCCTTCTTTTCGCTTTATCGTCCCTCTATTGTTTAAATATCGACGCGATAAGGTTATTTGTGCGGTATTCGACGGCTACTTTTAGAAGGAGGTTCGAAAATTTCCACCCGAACGACGCGTAGTAGTGTTCGGTCGGAAAGTGTTGGAACTTCTCGGCTAGGCGGCTGGCCGAGAAGGCGAAACGGTAGACTCAGTGGTCGAGGCGAGCAAACGGGTTTCACGTGTGCGATGGGCAGAACGGTCGATCACACTGGTTTTTTCTTTCTTTTCTTAATCATTACAAGAATATGTAGAATAATATCATTTATTCTCAGGCATCGTCTGAGGTCGTACGGACGCTCACGCTCTTTTCCTTGTTTTCGTTACCAACCTAGGAAGCTACGTATGTATGTTGTACGTGGTATTAGATCCGAGCGATATGCGTACGTGCATAAAATCGACACGTTTTCGTTCATTACCTTTGCAAATTCTTTGTACATATATGCATAAAGGTCATTTTTTGTCTAGACCTCCACAGAAAAATCGATCAAACGTTTGTTTGTACTTAACAAAAGAAGATGCCACAATTGATGGGGAGACGTACATGCGTGGAATGAAAAATTATTGAGGAAATGAAATGGCCTGAAATGAGAAGTTCTAAAATTAACGAAAGTTCATTCAAATTAGAAAGTGATTACGTCATGTGTGCCATTTCGTGAAGGTCATCTTCAAATCTTCAAGAGGGGTATCCAAGACCCTTATTAGTGAGGCACTTCTTATGATTATGATGTCATTGATTTCTTCTTTATTTCCTCGAAAGAATTCAGATCAAATAAAGACTAGGATAATTTTTACGTCTACAAGTCTGATTCAATAATTTGGAGAATTCTCCCAACTCCTTAATCAGTTAACAGCCGAATTTATTTTTAAAAATCCCTCACAAGATGCGTAATTAAAATCAAGCGATGACGAGTATACATTTCGAACGCAATATAAATGATGCCATAATAAATTTGGCAAAAAGCGAAGTAAACCAATATAGATTAGATTTATATTGTTGGAAAAATATATTGTTATTGAGAACCTAAAGATTACAAGAGCAAAATAATAGAATTCATAAACAGAAAAAAGAAATCAAAGAGAAATAATAAAATTTACAAACAACAAACATTAAGGTTGTAAGGTACTTTCTTTCAAGATTGGTTAAACTCTTTGTTGGTTCCAAAATCATTTTGAAAATTGTATATTTGACCTTTAAAAGTAGTATGTGTAAGGATAAAATATTAGTTTTTTACAATGTTAAGAGCTTCTACAGTTTTAATTTTTTGTCAATAATAAGTGAAGAACCACTAAGTTTACAGGCTCGAAATTTTGCATACCGTGCATTCATTACGATAGCTACAACTTGTCGACGAACATTTTTGTAAATTCCTGGTTTGTTGTTGAATTTAACCTCAATTAAGGAATAGATAAATGACCATGGGCTTACCGTCATTTTTGGACTTCAAGAAAGCAACGACAACAAAGGAATTTAGAAAAATGTTCTTTGACAAGTCTCAACTACTGTATCGAATACACATGTGGTATTCAAAATTTCAATCCC
The DNA here is from genome assembly GCA_038088585.1 of Chrysina gloriosa. NCBI lineage: Eukaryota > Metazoa > Arthropoda > Insecta > Coleoptera > Scarabaeidae > Chrysina > Chrysina gloriosa. The sequence continues at coordinate 16,573,366 of CM076093.1, read as the reverse complement.
GCAAACTTGCTGGTTCTTCACTTATTATCGACAAAAGATTAGACCTGCCTGAGCTCTTAAAATTGTGAACAATTAGTATTTTATCGTTATACATACATCTTTTAGAACTAAAATATACAGCTTTCGAAATAGTTTTCGAACCGACCACAAAGAAATTAACTTTAAGCGATATTGAAAATATGTAATTACCTTAGAACCTTAAAGAAAAACAAAATTAAGAAATTCAGTAGATTTTAGTGTAGTATTTCCAAAAATGCTAACTACCATATTTAGTAGTAGGTCGCAGGTCGAGCACCACTAACTCATTTTTTAAAAAGCAATACATTGCACGTTGTACGGTGACTTACCTCTATAGTAAAGAATTAAACTTATTTCTTTTATTTAATTTATAGCAGGTTTCCTGGTAATATTTAACGAAACATATCACTAATGACTAAATTATATCTGTATTTCAACTTACTGAAATTTTGAGTTTTTATATCGAATTGTCATGTTTCATTTTACACGACGTGTATACACGTCTAACGGGCTAAAATAACGATTTAGGTTGACGTGTATACACGTCGAACGAAGTTAACTGGTTAATGAGGTTTCTAACTTTAAAAGTGTCAATTTTTTCAAATATGTACTATTGCGGCAACAAAAAATGGAAATTTAAAATAATGTAGTTTAAATCTGGCTTTTGCCTTGTCAAAAGTTATGTCATTTTGAAATCATTATTGACATATGTATGTCATTATGCCGCATTTAAGTGCTACTGGAAAATGGAAATAATTACATTACTTGAGGAAAGATGGCCCATAAGAAGAGTAGGTAATAGATTTGGAGTGCCCAAAAGCACACACAACATTAAAAATAAATGACTACAACAGGGAACTGTAGAAAGGTAAAGTGGTTCTGGTCGTAAATTAGTACGGAATTCCATGGAAGAAGAAAATCTTATTCAGTTTTTAAGGAATAATCCATTTGATACAGTGGTAAAAAATAACTAAAAATACTAGATTAATTTATTGTTTTCAAGATTTTTATTTCAAATAAATGCATTTAACAGAATTTTCTTGCGTTCGTCGGTAAACTATTTTTGACATTAGATAAGATGATTGACGTGAACATGACAAACGACTGGTTTATACAGCTAAAAAGCCGTCAAAATAGGCTATAAGACTTGTCCTGATTTTTGTTGCCGCAATAGTACATACAAATTCAACAACTTGCACTGCGAAAGCTTAAAGATTAGTAAATGGGCGGAAACGTAACATCAAACTTCACTATGGCCGATGACATTGGATTGGTCTATGAAAGCGACAAAAGTGCTATCCGCAGTGTCTTCAATTTTTCCGTGTGTAGGTTACATTTCTCCGCGCTTCCGTTGCTTCTATACATAACTCGCATCTAGTATAGCGTTTTTGAATCTGTACACTTTATTTCCGTGTACTCCGTAATTCAAAAAGGCGGTCGCTTATTTGAACTACCCTCGTTTTTCTATGGTACTTTCTATCACCTTTGATCCCTATTTCTGATCTGGTTAACAATTTTCAACCCTTTCAATCTTTCTATTAGCGTTCGTAGCCTCGTTCATCTGTAGCCTGGGCAAACAGCGGTGACAGCGTACAATTACGAAATAAGTTACGACAGCATCTCTGACTCCACGCTCTAGTCAGTACGTTGTATGCGAGTAGTTCTGTGTATATGCAGGATGTCGTAACTTATTTCGTAATTATCGCTGTTTGCCCAGACTATTCATCTGGCTTGCTGGTTAACTTCTTTCATCTTTAAGTTTCTTTATGTCTTTATTTTAAAGCAGTCCTTTTCAGAGCTCAGCGCTTCGGAGTTTCAGTCTTGTTGGGTTTCCGCAAGTAATTTTGTTGTGCTTACATTCATACACCGTGACAATCTTTTCAATAAAAATGCTTTACTCTCAAGAATAGGAAGCTTTATTTTCAAAGCACACTACCATAGTGGTATCCAGAGTGCATGTGGCAGTTACTGTTTACAATCATCCATTGCACAATTTAATGCATTGTACTCGAACATGGACATACCCTATAATTCATTTTCCCGACATAAACAAAGAATAATTGACCGTTTTGAGAACAAGCAAACAGTGCATCTGGAAAGGAAAATCATCACGACATCCTGTAGGAATGAACGAAAAAGTTGTTGATGACATTCGCAACAAAATCGTCAAAAAAGTCTACCGAAATCTATGTACACAAAATTGTGTACACAATCGGTATTTGTTGCAATTACTCATCAAAGTGACCAGCTATAATTAATTAATTGATCGGTTTCATATAGGGTTTCTTCAGCGAGCATTGAAGAAAAAACTACATATGCATCCATATAAGCTTTCCATTCTATAACAATTATTACCATCAGAGTATGAGGAAAGGCTACGCTACTGTCGTTGGTTTAATAAATATTTAAATATTGATGATGTTCTTAATTTAACATTTATGTCAGACGAAGCGTGGTGCCATTTGTCGGGTTATGTAAATAACCAAAGCTATCGAACTTGACCTACGGATAATCGTTACAATTTAGTGAAAACAAGTTTGCACCCTATTCAAATGGTGTTTCGGGTGGTATACCAATATTTTTCCTCGAGACAATTAACTCGAACGGTATTGAACACAGATTTTGGACATATTCATGAACGAACTAGATACATGATGATTGCACAATGAGTTCTTCCAATAAGTTGGAGCAAATACACACACTGCTGGTGGTAATGCCTTGTACATATGAGAATTTTTGCAGCTATTTAATTCTGTAATCAGCACCTCTTGTCTTGCTGTCATCATCTTGTTTATGTCCACTTCGTGCATAATTAGTTGTTCGATGGTGGTTCCTAGCAGCTCAGGCGAACCTCTCTAAGTCCATAGTCCCATAACTCAAAATTCATCAGTAAGTCGAATTCTATAGTAGACGGTACCTCCCTTAATGTCGAATAATTAGTTCGATGATCTTGTTTGAAATATGCCAGTCTAAACATTGTGCATGATGTCCGAATCTAACGCCTTTGGACTTTCCTCTATAGGAACATTTCAAGTCGATTGTTTACATGTAGTCATAATCGATCTTCGAAAAAGGCGCACTCTGTAGGCAATGCTTGTAAAATCTAGGCAAAAAATTGAATGTCGGTTAAACTATTGTTTAACCAGCAATTGACAACATTTCGAATAACTGATCAAATAGATTAAGCTACCCCTGTCATTTCAGCCTGAAGAAAAAATTAACCATTCACTACAAAGCATTTTCAAGAACTTTCCACTGATGTTACACATGCGGGATTGCTTTTCCAGATTTGAAGATTGGATCAAATAGAGGGGAAGCATTACCCATGAGGCTTCATATCTTCAAGCTTTTTGACATCTTACTTATACCTTATTTTAACTTTTACGTTTTACATCCTGTATATCTAATATTGTTATTGTGTTACGGTCCACAGACCCAGTACCGTTAGTGTCATTACCGTGCCTATAAACTAAAATAATGTTCAATCTACATAATATATAGTCTGTGATGGATCCAATCTCGGAAATTCTTTTGGTACCGCTTCCCGTGTTGCCATTTCGAACAAACTCTATTTGTCGTATAGGTGATTTTTGGATTTTTGAATACTTTTCAATGTTGAATTTTACTTTGGGAACGTCAGAAGTTTTGTGTATGATTATTTCCGGATGTGAAAAATTCATTTCCTTATTTGCACACGAGTCGTAAATCACGGACTAAATCTCGCATCTGTCGTTGCGTTCTATAATTAAAACAAAAAAGAAAAGAATCCGTCTAATGAATCAACTAATTCGATCTTTACAATAAGTCGTATCTAAGTTTCGAACTTCCTGCTTGCAGGTTATTGCATCCATCCATCATTCGAACTATACGAATTTAATAAATCGCAATGCGTATTTATTATGCAAATCGGCGTCCTACGTCGTTGGCGGGATGTTCTTATGTCAACATTAAAGTCTGCCTTAATTGCCGGTTCGTTTAATCACCTGACGACAGTTTATCTTTTCCGAATATGTTGACACGACGTCGATTAGACGAGTTCTGTCCAAAGTCGGCTCGAGATTTATTCATGGCTATTGGAGATATGTAGATGTAAAGTGTTTTTATGACGCCCGTATAGATAACGCACTTTTTTTCACGATTGATATTTGCATAAAAAATGCCAATCATGCTGTTTTTTGACAGTTTTACCTTGTTGAGAAGGAAATTAGTTAGTAGTACAGTAACGACTTTATTTGATTTAGTATCTTGCGTCGTATACAAATAGTGGAGGTTATTTAATTGTGCACGCTTCTTTGACAGTTAAGGTATGCGCTGCGTCAAAAGTTTTCTTTCTATGATTATGCCCTGATTCATCAAACGCAATCCTAGATTCTTTTGGATGTCAACTTCAAACAAAATCTTAACAGATAATGTCATTGGTTGGAATATCGGTGACATTTTAAAGTTTCGTCAGTACAGGTGTTGGTGCTGGGAAATAATAATAGGTTGGCTGATATACTGGTTTCTTTGACTCCAGGAAAGGCCTGAAGAACTCGAAAACATTTTTTTCACACAATAATAACATACTATCAAAACTGAAATGCCAAATAAAAAATGTTAAATTTGAATTGCTTTCGGAAGATGGAAACAATTGTTGAGGATGGTGGGAATGAGATAACATATTGCTCACTTTGTGGGAAAATCTGTTTGTTACTTAAGAGCCTTCACCATTTTTTCAACAATCATAACTGACGGAAGATTTTACGTCATTTTGCTTATTGAAGATGTAATTTCAAGTCCTATTTCTCCCCAAAATGTGCCTCAGCAAGAATCGAGAAAATTCTTTGGACATATTCATCAATTTCTTTGGAATTCAATTGTAGAAACTTCTTATCGGTCGTACGTCACTATTTGATATCGATCCTTTGCTATCCATACAGTGAATATCTTAAAAAATACGTAACTACATCTAACTAGGAGTACGAGGATACAAGAAGTCAAATTATTTTCTTGTGTTACCAGAAATGCACGCAGAGACATTACAATAACTTTTTTAAGAAGTTAGAAATAATTTCTGCCAAATCTTCCATCCATGCAGATTCTTTCTATCGTCGTCAACTCTTTTTATCAATTTAATTTTTATTTTTTCCTATTCGATATCTTTCAGGAAAAAGAAGTGAAACTATAAAGTTTCGATTTTGGAGCAGATCTTAAAATAGCAGCTTCGAAACAGTTCAGGTGCAATAACACATACGCCTCAAATTGACCAATAGCATATCGTATCGGTGGAATTAACAAAAACAAACAGCAATCCTCAAAACACGACTGCGGTACGGTTTTAGAAAAGCATGACATCATCGCAGTTACCTGTCGACACCAGCCATTTTTCTCTGTTTACTTTCATTTTTGTTTCTCCAAACAGCATAAAGAGAACGGAGTTTAGGGAAAAAATAGAATGTTCTTGTCGATATCGATTAGTAACTTTCAAGTTGCATATGACCCTAAATAAATTTTTTATGTTGTTATGATGTGTATATGTTACAATTTTTAAAATCTAACGGAATTATAATTAAAGAAGAAGAATGTATTCGATTTCGTGTCTTGAAAGTAATGTTCCATGAATACAAAAAGATCATGGCTTGTGTATTGATCTGAATTTCCTGGAATGTGCACGTTAAAAATATCTGCCACCAACTACACTTGAATGAATCTTTTTCTCTGCTTATCTTATCAATTGTGGTGCGCTATATTTTAGAATCACGACGCACTCGAAATATTTCATTATATAACGCAAAGGTACAGCCATAAAATTGGTCTAATGTCAATATTACATTACGTGCAATACACAAAAGAAGAAAAATTATAACAGAACGAGATGCTGTTGTTAAAATTAATTCGCGTAACCGCTCTTAACAATTTTCTCCTCGTGTAAAGGTGGTTCTTGTTTCTTTTTCCATTCCCTCGTTCTTTTACTCGTCTTTTCCAGTTCTTTTCCATTTTCCTCTTCCTTCTATTGTTACTATTCCTCTTCTTTGTTCTAACGAGATAATTTCGAAAAAACACTTACGGCGGAAGAATGGTCAGAGATAGATGGGAGAGAAGGACGAACGAAGAATTAAAGGTACTATATAAAGAACCAAGCATAGTAGGAATGGTCAAAGCATAGAGATTAATGTGGGCGGGACACATTGAAAGGATGGAATACGGAAGAACAACCAAGACAGTACTTCAACTTGCAATTGGGGGAAAGAAAGAAAGGAAGACCAAGGATGAGATGTGGGAAAGAAGTGGAGGAAGACCTGGGAAGAATGGGAATATCCTAGTGGAGACAAAAAGCGCAGCATAGTAAGCGATGGCAAAACGTAGTAAAACAAGCGATGGGTCTACTAGGCCTGAACACCTATTAATTATTATTTATGCAACACTTCCAGTTAATTTGAATTCAATTTAATGAAGTACGTAGTGGTGACAAGTGCACCCATGATTCTTATGTTGGTATCAGTAGTTGCTAATTTGGGCTATAAACTCGAAAGTTGTGGGTTCGATACCTACAACTCCCACCAGGCTAGGTAGGGACACAATCTTCAATTTCTTGACCATTAGCCTAAAAAATTAGTAATTCGTGCCAAATCAAAGCATATTGGTAATGATTTGGTTCATTCAGAAGCAACGTCTTAAGCCCTCTATGTGAGCTCGATCACAATCAAAGACATATTTCTGGCAACCGTAAGGTTTTCAGCTTTGTTCTTTCAATTTTATAAATTCCTCCATTTCCCTCATACCAAGTTTTATTCATTCTCTATTTACGTAGACCTTAAAAAAGTGCTACGACAAATCGTCTATTGAATATATACATTTTTTACAATACTCGTTCGAATGACCTCTATATTTATCTATTTGACCATCTTTCTCCCTCTCCCTCACTCTCCTTCTCTTTAATACACCTTCATCCATATCGTTTATGACGACCGACAATTTTGTACATTTCGAGTTTCACCTGTATAGAGTGGTGTAACCGTTGCTATAGCAACGGGAGCGCGATCGTCTTTTTAGTTTGTTTTTTATTTACGTCTCTTTCTCGCGGCGTACGGCGCCTCATAGTAGCCGCGAGAGTGACGAAGACGGCGACGCGCCAACCCGAGGACGAAGAACGGTAGTAATGTCTATAGTGAGCGCCGAAATTATTGTACGTTTTCACAAAAATTCCTTTTATGGGATTTAAAATCGTTGAAATTTGTAGTTAAGAGGATCGGGCGAAGAAACTTTAACGAATTTAAAGAATAGAATGAAACCGTGTTGCCCTATTTTACAGAATAATTACGGGACTAATAGATGATTTGAAACTATTGTTTTGGTTCTTTTACATTTTTACTTAACATATGTATGCAATGTTTTTACATCCAAATGCTGTCTTTATATTAGGGACGTCGTACGTTTGCCATTTCGCGTTTATTTTGTACGGGAAGTAGTTGTTTGGTAGGTGACTCTGCTTCTGTATCGTGCAGAGTTCCCCGCTTGAAAAAATGTGTTTCTAGTGGGATACGCTGAAAGTTTACTCAATGTTTCATAGATGATACTGAATGGTATTTTCCAATTTCTGGAGGAAGAAGAAAGGGAAGACCTAAAACAATATGGATGGCGAACGCAACTAAAGATTTAGAAGAACTTGATGTAGTGAACTGGGAGCAGAAAACCGGTAAAAGGGAAGAATAAGAATGGTCAACAATAATGCAAAGGAAAGTGCAATAAAACGCGATCGACTGCCTGTTTTCTCTTGACACAAATCAAGGGGTTATACGTGCGAATAGCCACCGCACTATATATAAAAAAGAGATTACTACTCGGTTATAGACGCGAAGCGCCTAAACGGACAGTAATACCACAGTTAGATGGATAAATTTTTTCACCTCATGGTTTCGGTCTTGTTACGAGGGTATGATTGTGCTTTCGTTAACAAAGAACAATTTAAACCAAGATTTTTTGTTTGCAGTACATTCTCGCTTAGCGTTAGGGTTAAGTTCTTAAAATTCACGAAATTAACTGAGACGACATCAAGCGTAACATGTTTTTCCACATGTAACATTAGCAAAGGTAAAGGTTAGGTTCAGAAACTGACGGATATTAATAGATTACTCAGTTAATTAATTAAATGTATTAATTTACTCTACATTACAGGATTTCAGTAAAGAACAGCAGTGAGAAGAATATGCTGACACTGTTTTTACACTTGTCTCACTGTCATGTGTTCACTTTTGCACTGTTTTTCTTTTTAATTCACGGGGAATGGTATATTCATACCGGCAACGTAATACCTAAACAACGCTAAGGGGGACATACGTATATGTGTACTTCAAGTTAGGAGGAGATATGGCAGAGACGATTTCTTACTGTAGTTCTTTTGGTTTTATATAAGATATAGTTTGTTGGGAGAATTACGTTTCATTCTCTACAAATTACTACGAACCAATTTCCAGCTGCTCAAAACTCAACAGCGCGAAGTGGCTGGTGCTTGCTGTCGAAAAGAACCAATCTCTCGGGTGGGACTTGAGCAATACACGGTACTTTTCTGGAGGAAGTAGTTGTTTGGTAGGAAAACCTTCTTTATCAGATCCTTAGTGCTCTTTAAGACGTCGGATTGAGAATCAGATAGGGTGGAAGAAATGTTCTTCCACCCTATCCTGTTTCCTGCTTGTCTTTTTAGGTGCTCTAGGGTTTTTCCTTTTTCCTTCCCATGCTGTTTAATCTGGTCTATTCGTTCCCTTCTAGGTCTTCCTTTTCTTCTTTTTATAGGTCCTCGCATATCAAATATCTTTGCCAGTGTGTCTGCCCGTATCAATTTAATTGCATTGTTTTGATTTTTCTAGTATTGGTTCCTGGTTTACTGTTTTCCTAATTTCATCATTTATTATTCTATCCAATTTGGTTATGCCTGCTATCTTTCTACTATGTTTCATCTCCATTGCATTGATCTCTTGTTTCTTGCTTATCGTCCTGTTTTCACTCACGTATGTCAGGGTTGGTACTGTAATTGAGTTGTGGATCTGCTTCTTTGTGTTTCAATATTGTCTTGTTGAGTGCATAGTGAATTTTTGTATGTTTGTTTCCTCTATTTGCTATTTCCGCATTCAATCTTCCATCATTGATCACTACGCTACGAAGATATTCATAGGTCGTTACTTATTCTATTACTTTTCTTTACATTTTATCTGGCTCTCCAACTGTTCATGTGTTTGTTTTTTGTTGATTATCATCATTATCTGTATTTACTTCCATTTTCATATATCTTCTATCCACAACTTCAGCAGTTTTTGCATCTTGCTCTTGAGTTTGATATCAGTACCACATCGTCTGCGTATAGGAGGTCTCTTACTTTTGCAAGTTTAAAACTTTTATATCCTATAACAGTATTCCGTTTTTCACCCTTTTGCCTTGTTCTCTTTATTCTCTTGTTTATTATGATTAGACATATGCACTAGTTTCGTAGGCAAATATGCTTTTTTAATAATGTTTCGAAAGTTTTAGGCTCAAGGATGTGTGGAGACTTCCAATGGATTTTCTTCAAATTTTAACAATTCATCTAATCATACGTAAATTTGAGGAAAGTATCTTTTAAAGTTCAGATAGATAGGGACAATACTTTTATTTGCTCCAGTTGACGTATTTTCTTATTTAATTCGGAAATTTGATAATTAAAATTATCAAGGTCAATGACAACCAATTAGATTGAAATCTTACTAAATAACTTAGGAAGGATTTGTTCACCATTTAAAGCATATCCTCGGTCTTCGTATTATCAATTATTTACACAATTTTGATGACAAAATATTGGTTCAAAACATCTTATTTTGTCGAGTTGTTGAAACTCAGCTAACAAACGCGAAAGGAACCGTTTGAGAACTGATTAAATTCTGATTTATTTTCTCGAATAGTAACATTCCAACTTCAAACACAAATATTTTAATTTGCGTGAAATCATATCTCCCAAGACGTATACACAACACTACCAGATCCCCGACGACGACTCTTTTATTGTTTTATTTCTCATGTCTCCACGTACGTTTTTATGGCTCTTTGTCTAGTCGTCTTCCATAGCATCGGCGCGTCTTCATCCTCCAAATAATAATCGCAGCTATCGTCGAAACATGCGCGCCTTTGATGGGTCGAGCATCGCCAGCACAAAACTGGTTCTAGTTCTATTCCATGTTTCTTTCCCAACTCTTCCTACAAAACGGCGTCTTCTCCTGCTCCTCCTCGTCCACTTTTTCGTCTTTCGATCCGATCTCTCCTTCTCGCCTTCGACGTTTCACGTTATCACGTCCCCGAGATACGCATCGGATTTAGAAAAATTCGAATGAAAAAGTTCTTGTACGTGTCGTATTGCTCCGGACACTTTTTAAAATCGTCGCTCGATTTTCCTCTCGGTCAATTTCAGAGGACATCTCTCTCGTTAACTCGCTTCTTTTTTCTCTTGACAGCGTGCAGTACTAATTAAGGCACGAGTACTTCTCGATGCCAATCAGTACCGGGCCGTTTTTGTCCGGAGTTTCTCAATTAGATCGATTCGAAAGTCGATAACTTATTCGCGATCGCCTTGTTATCTTATTTGGCGATAATAACAGTATCTGTTAAGGTATTTCGATTTAAAGGCCACGATTAAAGTACCATTTCTGGAAGAAGGAACGAAAATTCCACTTCGATTTCGTTTAATTTTTCTTTATCTGTCAGAAAGTAAACAAATCTAATCTGCGTATCTTAAATAAGCCGCGTAGTCCACTAATGTAGGAGGGCTACTGCCGACGAAATTAGTTCGAACGACCCTTTTAAAACGGTCTACGACTCCCGAAAGGGTCGCAACCACCTGTTTAAGAACTACAACTTGCTAATGGATGTTGCTGCGATTTGCATAATAATGGACGAGGTGTGTTGTGACATTTTTGCATTAATCTAATTAGATGCTGGTGTTGTATTTAAATAGAGCAAAATTTACATTCGTTTCGTTTGAACGAAATAGGAATAATTAGGGGAAAACGTAGTTCGTATGTCTTTGGTGTTGTGATTTATAAATGGAATAGATTAGGACGAATTTCTAGTTTCTTGGCATCTATACCTACCAAGTACTGCTCGAACACATGAAGTGATTTATACCGCGATGTGCTTTGAAATAGGACATATCATCAAGAACTTCACTGAATAGTAAAGACTTGGATTACTCCAAAGTTCGTGCAAAATTGTATATGAAACTGCTTCTCCATGTTACACCAACATAAGATCTATGGTAACTTTATATAGAGGCGAAATGCAACTCCAAAAGAATTTTCCTAAGAAATTCGGTATTTTGAACTCTTTATCCATGGAAAAATGAAATTCTTTCAGTTGCAACCGGGAATAATTTAGATCTAAATGCTTCTTCAGGGCATATTCTCGTAGACTTTAATTACCGATCTCAATGGTAAAAACTTACTTCGGTTTTGCCATGTTTAACTATGCAATATCGCCGTTTCGCTGCCCTGTATGCCAGTTCCTAAACAGCGAAACGTTATAGCAATTCAGTGTATCTAAAGAAACTGGCAGTATGGGGAACGAACCATTGATCAAACAGTGACCCACGACACAGCCCAAAATATAATTCTTATGCTATCATGCGAACTTAACAACCTTAGAACCATCCTAAATCAGAAACCATCATTCAGTTTAGAGGGGAACGAGCCAGAGTGCAAAGCCTTCCTCAGAGGATAAGAATCTTAAGATTGAATCGAAAAATTTTGCAATTTCCTTTTTTGGAAGATCTGAATGTTTTGGAGCAGTCTATAACGTCATATTTGTGTTACCTAACAATAATGCCTTTATCTTTGATAATTCAGCAATTTGGTGGATGAAATGGCGTTGTGCTTGAAATCTGCTTATGAATTTCAATGCAATACCTTGTAAATCTTGTGAAATCTTTAACAATCACTTAAGTCAAAATCAAAGCCTCTAGTTTCAGTATACCTTTTGTCTTCATGATTATTTCATATTGGCTACTTCATCTATTTATCCACTTACGACAAAACAAGTTACAAGTTGAAGAAAAATACTTTAAACCACACAATTACGGATTCATTCTGGAACTTGTGCTTCGCTGTCAACAAGACTAGCATCGTCAATCGCGTTTTACCTATGTAATGTCAATAATCCAATACCACACACATTGCAGTCATTACTAGAGTTTGTTCAAAAGGTGGTACCGGCAGTGGCGCACCGCATAAAAGTAGGTACGTAATATACAATATTAGTGGAAAATAATATTGTTACTTTTTACTGTCGTCCTGATGTCAGCTGTGGCAATAGGCAACTGCCCTGGTAAATTGCGTAGAATTGCAACATTAGCAACGCTTCCATTGTCCATTCATTCAGCCGTCGACGGTGTTGTGAATCTGTTGACGTATACTTCAAGAATGATCGTTTGATATCCATTGAAGTAAGATTTGCAAATGTCAGATATTCGTTTTTCTCATTTGTACACTCTTGATTTTCAGTTATAGACTGAACCTTTTATAAATCTGGATTTTTCGTTAAAATTGCACAAAATTTTTGAGGAACATCGACCCCTATGGTGTTCGTCAAGTTTTCTAGAGCGGCTTGTAAATTGTTTATGCAATTTAATGAGCCTCCTGTAGATAAGTGACTGTTTTGTATTTGCTCAATAGCTTGTGCAACTTCAGAATAGTTCATGGATATTTTATATATTTGTTGTTGAACGTCCGAATTGGAAAAAAGTTACTGACTATCTCGAAGTGCTACAGAAAGATTTGAATCAATTTCTGATAGTAAGATACTGCATGGAGCCATATTCCCCATCGCGTTATTGCAGACTGAGGTGATACTCGCAATTTCATACAAAATTGCTTGAATACACGGACGTGTTTGGGAGATTTGATAAACACTTTTTTGGTAGATGATATTAACTTATCCACCATCAGATACTTCTTTCGAATGGTTTCTGCTACAAGAATCGAAAAGCATTCTTTTCAACATTCTACCAAGTTTCAGCATTGTTGCGGCACCGTCAGTAACGGCCATTGTGACTTGGGTTCCTGTGATAGAAAATTCTCTTAACAAATCTTTTGTTGTTTGTTGAAGCTGGTGGACCATTACGTTTTAAAGGACGCGCTCCAACATGAATGACGTTGTGTTTCTCAGCATCAGTTAATTCATCCACACATTTTCAAATTTTCTTATTTGGAAACTCGTCTTTTATACATTCCTTTACTGTACCTTAAACACGTGGCAAATTGTATCATAATAGCATAAATGTTGGCAACTTCCATGAGGGAACGTACTTCGCCCAAAATAGACGAAAGTGTTCATTAGATACTAGATGTTGTGAGATGTTGCACACACTTAACATAAAAATAAAATTTTATATAAATTGCCAGTATGGAATACTGTTACTTAAATTCAATAGATAATGTTTACTTTTACCATGTTTGTTTACATTCAAACCTATCACGACTTAGTCATCCGCTATTGCATGGTGACTTGTATATTCTAATCCGGGGAATATAGAGATATTTATTCATATTCAAAGGGAGCGTTACACCCTTTGGTCGTCCCATCACCGCGTACTTATTTATCGTGCAGGGTGCAACGTACTGTCGCTTTGAACTCTCTCCCAGTACTGTCGAGATCGACTACGAGTTGAAAATTACCCCTTCCCATGCCCCTACCGCTACGCTACTGCCATCCGGTACCACCTGTTTTACAAACTCTGGTCATTACCAAACTACCCCAACGCCTTTCTTGCGTTAAATAAACTGGTTTTGGAAGTATCCTCTATGTACTCCAACCCATTTCATGTTAGTCGTCGAAGACACGAAACCAAATAAAACATCGTTTTAATACGGCCCAGATCGAAATTTACGCTTCTACTCGAAAGAATTTTGACGTCACGGAAGATCGCAGCAGCGCCTTGCGATCGTCGATACCATCAATAAACAGTTTTTAATCCGGCTCTAATCTGGCCCGATTCTGAATGAATCGAGTGCAGTAGTACGATCGGCCAGGGCCGGCCGGCCGCGTAATTCGATTGGGACGGGCCAAACGGCCGCCCTCTCGGAACGAACGAAGTAGTAAAATCGTGTGTAAGAACTCCCCCGCATTCGCGGCGCTGCATTCATCCTCCACGGGCGATGAGTAAAGACACGCATTCGTTTAATTAGTGTCAGAAACGGCGAGACGCGAGATCCAGAGAGAGAAAGAGGCTGAGTGAAAGGAGAGGAAGAAAACTACGTAGGGAAAGAGGTGCTGTAAAGACAGGCACGTACTACGCGCACGTATGGCGTCTCTCTCGAAATAACTACGAAGATCCTCCGAGGATTGTTCGTCCGAAGAGCGCTGGAAGGAGAGATTCATTAATTATTGGAGTGGTGACGGCTCAAGGTCGCGAAACTTCAAGTGTTAAAGTTTACTGACATCCTCGGGAACGACAACGCCTCCTTCATCGACTGGAATCAATCCGTTTCGACTAGGTTTGCTCCTTGGATCAACGTACACAGGTTTAACGCGATAGTACTTGATTCTACGATTTGTATCTTCAGAAATGCAATTATTAATTTGAAAATAATGGTAGGATCTGTTAAGGAAGGACTATTACATCAAACCAAAAAGGGCAATAAATTATTATACATTCCTGGACGTAAATTACTATTCCGGATTAAATGGACTTGATAGCGGTCTTAACCGATATAGTTAGCTACGCATATCTATGTCCTGAAATTATAAAATCATTTTGGAAAAGGATTAATGTCGCATTTATATTGCATTGCAATTTTTATACTTCTCATCGAAAGATACGGCAATTCAAAAGGTTTATTTGTTTGTATGCTAGGGCTAAATGCCAGATGTGCAGAAATTTTGCGGGCTTATATCTGTTTAACACCAAAGGTCATTTGGCTAAACCTGGAAAATGTCACCTCCACTAGAGATTTTAACGTGCCATACATCACATTTACACGGGATTTATGGTTGTAGGTATTTCCTATCCACCATGCTGACATTTTTATCTGCAATGAAAAATGACCGACCCCGATCGGGTTTGAACCCTCAGCCTTAGATCCAGAAACCAACATGCAAGCCATTATATGACCAAGTCCAGGCCTTCATAAGGTTTGGTTCTTGTCTACTAAGCTCCATTAAATTTTTGGAATTTTTTCGTGGCCTAATAAAGGTAGGCATCGCTGCGGTCTACACCGGAGTCAAAGAAAAGAGATCTTCTGATATAGATACTTACCAAATATGTATTTTCGCAAGTAAACTCTCATTATAGGTCTGCTTTTTTCTCACTTACGATGACAACTTAGGAGGCGATAATAATAATAACAACTTCTCCAACGTATTATTCTGCTTAAAGGATAAAAAGATGTTTTTTTTTAATTCTGTTCCTAGTCGAAGAGTCTGACAATGGGGGATCCTAGCTGTATTTTAGGAAAAGTTAAAGACTCTGAAATGATTTTAGCAATCGATTGCAATTATTAGAAAAGGTATTTACTATATTTAATACATTTGCGTTGCAGTAGTAGGAATGCCTGTCTTAGATGCGTGAGGATGTTCGTTAGAATCTCCATGAAGATGCTCTAATTTTTCTGAGATCGATGCTCATACTACTCACCATTCGGTGTCGAGATACAATCAGCGGTTTCACTAGCTAGGGTTAATGGAACAAACAAAAGCCTACACTTACACAGAAAACATGGTGTAGGTTAGGAGAGCAGGGGCTGCATAACCAATTCCCTTTAGTACCCCATACAAACTTTGCGCAGCTTTCTATAAACAAATGCATCTCCATAAGGAAAAGTAAGTGAGCACCGATAACAACAACGATAATAAATTTGGTCACACCTGCACTTTTGCTATCCCATAATTCTGCAAATCAATTTAACTCTACTTGCAAGAAGCTATTTTGGAATTTTTATGTGAAGTAAATGGAGAAAAGGGACTCAAAATAACCAAAAAGATCCTAAAGAGACTCAACCAATGGGCACGTAGAATACTTATGATACATTGTGAAGATTGGGGTTAAAGAACGTTACTCACTTTAATTCTGGAATAGTGAGAAAGCGCTAGAATAATAAGATGACGGAAAGACTGGGCAGATTTACAGATTTGCCGAAAGTTAGTAACTTGTAGAAGAAATTCCTAACACTTGTATTTGATAGTAAATCTTCAAGGTGCTCTTTTCGAAGAATATTTCAATAATATTACTAAATTTTACGACGTCTAAAAGGAAGAACAAAACGAGAAGAAATTCGTTTTCTTCTCTATGGGTGTGTTGATACTATTTTAACTCGTCAAACCTAGCATACTTACCCGCTAAAGGTTGTAGTATTATAAATTTATCAAAGTTGTCAACGGTCCTAAATCACAAAATCCGGATTTTTCAAAATGTTTTCATGATCCTAACAATAAGGGATTTTATCTTGCGTTTAGGGCATATTTTCTGCCAAAGTTGGGGAGCGTAAAACATTTTTAGGGTCGATTTTAGCAGAAATTTGAGATAAAAAAAAATAAAAGTATATGAGGTACAGACTTGGTTCAAATGAAAGTCTCACCGTTTTGTATACACATATCTCCAAATATATGTGTCGGCAACTAAGTTATCATTTTCAGTGGAGATAGTACACATATCTCTTAAAAGAGCAGTTAATGAATAGTATTGTTCTTTCTTTTGTGGTTTCTCTATTGATAATGATAAGTTTGTTGTCGAAATACGTATTTGAGGTTTCCCAAATCGATAACGTTGATAAGGATAAGAAATATTATATTTTTGTGATACTTTAGATATTGAGAATTATCAAAATTGATCTTCATAAATTTCAATTTACAAATAATTAAAATCTAAACTTAAGAGATTACAAAAAGAGTTAGCGATAGTATTGAAAATTGTCGGGTGGGCCCCTAACCTCCTAAAAACTTCAACTACATATTTTTGGTATTTCAGTTATGATATTTCTTGGGATGGAGTTTATAAATTGCCAACTTCACAGTCATTTGTAGTCTGAAAGAAGCAGAAAAGTACAGATGATATAGGAAAAGCACTTGGAAGAAAAATATAAAATAGGGAATCGATAGGTTCATGCCGTAGTCGTAGTACCGCCTTAATTGTTTTTCCGTCTCTGTATTCGCTTTAAATTAACCTCCCTGTCTTGCCTATTTTTTCCTGTTTTATGTTATTTCATCTATATGAGAAAACTAGGAAAACCGCGTCAATAACAACAGGTAAAAGCGCCTTATCTACCATCGTCGTGACGAACATATTTACAAAACATGTACGCATCGACGTATCGATATAAAAACGGTATGTATACGCGCCTTATCGCAATATACGAGCAAAAATCCACAAAATCGACAAAGGCATCGGTAAAAGTTCACGGATAATTTTCGTATTTTTAGAATCGATCGCGTTACGTGTCGCCTGCTTTCGAAACCGACCGCGATATCATCTTATCATCATGACGGTCTTGTGAAAACTGCCAATGATTTTTACAAAATTACGAATTTGAATAAACAAATGGGCGTATGAATGGAAGCTCGTCAAATCGTAATTATTTCATTCTTTTTCTTTTAATTTGGAAAAAACTCGAATTTGCATTTTGGTCCTTTATTTTGGCATAATCGTGAATCCCAAAGAGGAAACATCAGTAAAATATTATATTGCATAGTTTATTGTTTTTATAATTTACAACGTCGAGAAAACATTAATTTTATTCGCTAACAAACGAGCACATCATATGCCAAGTAATATATCATAGATTTTCAGCGGCGCAGAATCATCCTTCATTTTAAACTGAAACAATCCTATAAATTTGCCGAGCTTTTTCCTTTTTCATAAGCAGATAAAATATCGTTTTCGTACATTTTGCACGCTTAAAATCGCTGGTGGATACCCAATTTTTATAACCGGCAGCAGTACACGAAAATGGAATTTTGTTTTTGGACGATACAAATCTCCCTTAATATCAAAATAGAAATTTCGAAACTATCTAATAACTGAGATAAATAGAAAGATCGATTATATGACTAGTTTAATTTTAGTTCAGCAGCTTTTAGAATAGAAACTACGAGGTCTGTTCAAAATGTATCCCACCTGCCATGTTTCTCGCGAAAATAATAAAGCGATTGCGATGATATTTCGTAGGGAGTTGTGGACTACATTCACGCGCAATTCGTGATCTTCGGCAATGGTAAGTACAACATGAGTGATGTAGTCTGCTGGTGGATCATCGTGTTTTTTTCACGAAATGACGGAACGATTGGAACAGCGCTACTGCGTCAAATTTTGTCAGAAGCTTGGTGATACTCAAGAGGGCATCATTCGGAAGATTCAGCAACCTTTTGGCAATAATGCCATGGGTACTACACAAATCACGGACTGGCACAATCGGTTAAAAAATGGCTGCAGGATAGTCGCCAGTGACACATGAGTACGCTAGTCACGGACAGACCATTAACAAGGAGTACTACCAGCGAGTCCTCCGTTACCTTCGTGATGCCGTTTGGTGCAAGATACCGGATCTGTGGATGGCAGGTACTTGGCAGTTGCATCATGAAAACGCACCGGCGCATTCCTCTCATCTCATTCAGACTTTATTGACCAAACACAGCATCCCAAGTTGTTCAACAACCTCCTTTTTCTTGTGACATGGCTCCCTATGACTTCTGACTTTCCCAAGTAGAAGATACCGTTGAAAAAAAAAGATTTGACACTCGCTACCGCATTATGCAGAATGTGACGAACCAGCTGAACCGCATTCCAAAAACGGCCTTCTATGGATGTTTCCAACAGCAACGCTGATATAAGTGTGTACGGTCCCAAGGAGAGTATTTTGAAAGCGATGAAGCTTTCATATCTGTAAGTGAAGAGTTTGATTTTTTCCGACCAAAGCTTGAATACATTTTGAACAGACCTCAGATGCATTTCCAAAGAACGCGACTAGCAAGTAGGTACAGTCGCATGTCTTGATGATAGAATGATAGGTAGACTAGTCTTGTTCTGTTTGGAACTTCATCAATACGGTGTGATTGTCTATTGCGAAGAAATCAATTCATTCCATTTCTCTAGGAGGTGGTTGGTTATAATCTTCCACAATGATCGGGCGGTTTAAAATTTTGATACGGTTACCGTTTCGTCCTGTTTGGAATTCATTTGCCAGTTATAATTGGGAGCCGCACAGAAAGCAATTCATCCTCCAAATAAACAAATCTACCCTTTTGTAAGCCTCTTCCGTTTCCTTAGAAGACGTCTATAATCCTTCATGCTAGCGAAGCAAATTGTAACATCGATAAGGGTACAGGGAAGGATAGTGGTTTTAGATTACGAGAAAGTAAGTATGAGAGATATAATTGCTAATAGGGAGTAAGAAGCGAGTCAATGGTTTATGAGCTGACACAAGTGTAAACAGTCGCTCAGATAAAGCGTCTGGTCGTTTGTGCCACGTTTACAATCAACGCATGAATGGTTCACGGCGCTGTGCACTGCACTGGTCAAGTGTTCATTATAGACGTCGCACAAACGATCGTACGACTTTAGAAGATTGCATTATCCCATAAACCATGCATGCTCTAGTAAGTAGAGTTTGGGAGCTTGGGAGATCAAGGCTGATGTAGGCAAGGTCGCACCTGAAAATAGATTTATCTCTTATTAGAATTATAGAAACGTATTGACCGCGCCAGCTCTAACAAATTAATTTCTAGCTACGAGGGATAAGCTGAAATTATTGATAATAAAAGACACGGTTAATATTTTCTAGGATTTTATTTTAAATATGCTCAAAGGAATTCCCTTCAGCAATGATACACTTGACAATCCTTTCTTTCCACTGTTTAAAAGCTCCCAATCAATCTTCGGAATACCTTCAAAATAAGCGAGAACTACGGTATCAATCTCTCAAACACGAAAATACCCCGCAGATTTCGTTTAAGCTCAAAAAATAGCCAAAAGTCAGACATTGCTAAATCAGGCGACTACGGCGGATGCTCTATTACTTTTATATTTTTTCAGCCAAAAACTGGAGAGTTGAAAGTGCCATATGGGACGATGCATTGTCATGGTGGAGCATAACTCCCTCGTCTGGAATTCTGTTGAACAGTTCAGGCAAACATTTTTCAGTGTACCACTTACGTTTAACTCTCTTTTATCCATCTAGCTTAATTACATTTACAAAGCCCGTACTTCTGAAGAATACAGCATACATAACCTTTTCATAGCGCGCTGCTTCTTGCAAGGGGACACCGCGTAATGTCCATCACGGAATTCGATCCTATTGCGTGCGAGTGTTCTTTGAGACGTCACGAAGAAAACGCTTCGAGCGTTTATCCAATTGGGGCTTCGTTTTGGAGATATTAAATTCCGAAGAATGAAATGCGTATACCCCACGAGTAAGTACCGAATCGCGTGAATAGAGCTGCGCAGGCCGCGTTGGTCGAACGGACAAGGTGACGTTCTGGAACGGTGGAAGTTCTGGCTTTGATTCTTATTGACAATCAATTATTCATATTTTTTTCTCATTGTAAACATTAGTGGTATTAAATTCAATAATTAAAAACAATCGACAACAATTTTTGCTGCGTTTCATAAACTTTCATTCAAGGATAGAAAGGCAAAAAGAATGTTTCCCTCATCACAAATATCAGTGATTTGAATTCAATAGTCAAAAACAATTTAAGTAATCTTAAACAATGTTAAAATACGTATAGTTTGCGTCGAAACTGATTCCTGAAAGAGCGATTTTCGAAATGTGAATGAAACTTGCTTTAGAAACGAAAATGTCAATGCGGCACAGTTCCTTCCATAAAATGTCCGTGGTGCGAAACTGATATATGTTTCAAATGTTTTACGATGATTATCATCCAAAAGAAAAAGAAAAAAAATTAATAATTGATTTGATGCGGGAATCACTTGTTGAAACTCCATAACGAACATATTAAATAAAAAAACATTGTAGGTTTCAAAAATATTTAATAATAGTACCACTACAATATTGTTTCACCACACTGTGGCTTCATGAGGTGGATGAATACTGATGTACTGATGTATTCAGAAAGAATCGAAACCAGAACCTCCACCATTCCAGTACGTCACCTTGCCCGTTCGATCATCGCGGAGTGTGTAGCTCTATTCACGCGATTCGATATTTACCCGTATGATTTGCGCACTTCATTCTTCGGAATTTAATATCTCCAAAACGAAGGCCCAATCGGATAAATGCTCGGAGGGTTTTTCTCGTGAGGTCTCAAAGAACACTCACACATAATAGGATTGAAATCCGTGATGGACATTACGCCGTGTCTCCTTGTTAGTCATTGTAAGAGTTTCCCCGTCATTGTGAATCCATAAACGACTCTTGGCGGGTGGGAAAGTCGGAAAAGGGAATATAAGTTTCGTCACCTGCCACTATTTTGGAGAGAATTTGGTGCCCGCCATTATTTAATTAATTTAATGTTTCATGGCAAATTCTCACACGCCCTGATTTTTGGAAGTCAAAAGGTGATGCGACACAAAACGACTTCCCACTTTTTTTTAAACGCAGGCGATTGTGTATGATTGTTTTAAAAACTGAGGATCTAATCTTGAGTTGATGCTCTATTACCGTATAAGTGGTTTTGTTATTCTCTTTAATTACTTTTTTAACAACAGCATTTTTTGTCGTTAACAACCGTAAGAGGACAGCCTGATTCTTTTTGATGCTGAACAGAATTCCTTTCGCGTTCAAATTCCTTATACCATCGGTAAATTGTAGTCAAGAAATGTGCTTGTTCACTAGATACTGAATCTAAACTCTCTTTGCACTCATAAGCGCTTAAACCTCTTTTAAAATCATAGTTAATTATGATTCGATTTTGGTTAATTCCATTTTATTTTACTTTTAAGAAAGTAAGTAGCTGAGTTATAACGAACGTAACTTCAACAATTAAACGTCAAATGATAGATAAAAAGCTGCTCTAAATAATGTTGGATTGTTTTTCACAGCCTACGAGATTTTCTTATTCTCAATAAATTCAGCTTATCCCTTGTATAATCAAATGGCACTGGTAGGTCTTTGCGCGATACCACTTCAAGGTTTGCGTAAATTTACTTATTTTTATAAATAAGTCGTGACTCACGAGGGAGGTTTGCTTGTATTTTTCTGTCGGTCGAACAAACCGAGAAAATTCAAAATCCCAATCACAGACGAAGACCTATTAAATCCTTTTAAGGAGAGCCATCGAGTTTTGCTAATTCGACCAACTTTGGGCGGGTAACAATAACAGAAATGGCGATAATGGGCACTTAATTTGATACAGACGGTATTAATGACCAACCCCGAATGTTTTAAATAACGCTACATTTGATGAAGAAAAAATGGAATAACACGTATGTACCTATATAGAGTGCATACGTATGTATGTAAGCGCGTACGAATACTTGTGTATAGTCCGAGTTTTTCAAGTGGGCAGCGTGGCCAGCAGCGCGCTGTGTGTGGCGCGTTTTCCAACCCTCCGCCGCACACACCAGTGATCAATATCTCTCGCCAGGAATATGCCCTCCGCCGTTATCCCGAGAATATTCAGTCCCATACCAAAACGTCATGTGAGCATCAATGCCCTCGTCCTCGCCGGCGTGATGTGTTGTGTACGACGATCGTATCCTAGGCACCGCGGTTTCGACTCGGTAACGATGATGTAGTTCTAGGTACTGCTTGCGGCGTAGGCTTCGCGATCGGGGGCGGCTACAACTACCTACTACCCCGGTACCCTCGATACTGCGTGCGTGTACCTCTCTCGGAGCCCTTTTAGTTCGCGATCCGATCCGCAGTTTTCGCGAGTGGTGTGCGTGTGTCGGTTGGTGTGTCCGCTTACCCTTAAGTTCAAAGTTTCGCGACGTAGTTGACTATATAGGGGCATGGTGAAAAAGTAAGTGGTCGCGTCGTAGACGGTGCGGTGTGGAGCGATGAAGGGTGGATATAAGCCCGGCGGCGGCGTATATGATCTAGGTGTGCTACCGCTGCTGATGCGTACGGCCACGAGATGATTTTCTTTTCGTTCGTTTCGTTTCGTCGTAAGGCCACGCTAAATGCGAGGACGGCGACGAAGTCTGGACGTTTTGCCACTTTCGGCGTGTGAGTTTAAAAATTTAAAGCGGGGAAGGTTTGTTTTGGGTGACCGCCTACCGATACGAAAGTTTCCGGCGTGTTTTCCACGTGTCTCGGCCTCTATTAAATTTGAACGTAGAAGTTGGTAAAAGAATCCTATTTTATTTCATATCCCCTTACTACAATATTGAATTGTGTTGTTGGAAAAAGGGTGACGTTAATAGACATGCGTTCATGTGATCTAGTTTTTAATTTATCTTTAGGTTAATCAAACTTACCCTCCTTTTCTTACTTTTTTTCGTTCCTTTCAGTAGTGTGTTATTTTCTTCAGGCTCCTTAATTTATTTTTGATTGATCTAAAAGTGAATTAAGGACGAAGTAGGGGAAAGCGGTGGTAATTGTTTAGAAAGTAGAGATAAAGAGAATAATTTTGTTGGTATATTGGTTTGATCAGTAGAATTCCCCATCGCATATAATTTTCACAAATAATCATAATACGAGAATGACAATAATATGCCTTTATTGTGCAAGAAAAAAAGCTAAAGATGATATATGAAGTGGGGCAGAGGGATAATCTTTGTTCACATCCAAGGGCAACATTACATTTGACCATTCTTTCTTTCCACTGTTTAAAAGCTCCCAACCAATCTTCTTTCGGAATACCTTCAAAATACGCGTGAGCTTCGGTATCAATCTCTTCTTCACACGATAATCTTCTACCCCACAAATTTCGTTTAAGCCCAAAAAGTAGCCAAAAGTCACACGTTGCTTAATCAGGTGAGTACGACGGATGTTCTGTTACTTTTATATTTTTTCAGCCAAAAACTAGAGAATTGAAACTGCCGTATAGAACGATGCATTGTCATAGTGGAGCATAATTCCCTTGTCTGGAACTTTATTGAACACTTCAAGCAAACATTTTCCAGTGTACCACTTAGTTGTAACTCTCTTTTATCCACCTAGCTTATACCCCATACATAACCCTTTTCACAGTTCGCTGGTTCTTAGTCATTGTAGGAGTTTCCCCATTTTTGTGAATCTATTCACGATTCTCTTGGCGGGTAGGAAGGTCGAAAAAGGGAATATAAGTTTCGTCACCAGTCACTATTTTGGAGAGAATTTGGTGCCCGCCATTATTTAATAAATTTAAAGTTTCTTGCCAAATTCTCACACGCCCTGATTTTTTGAAGTCAGAAAGGTGATGCGGCACATAACGACTCACCACTTTTTTAAACGCAGGTTAATTCCATTTTATTTTACTTTAAAAAATTAGTAGCTGAGTTACAACGAACATAACTTCAACATCTAAACCTCAAATGACAGATAAATAGTTGCTCTAAATAAACACTGTACGATTGCTTTTCATAGTCTACTAGATTTTCTTATTCTCAATAAATTCAGCTTATCCCTCGTAAAAGATGATGGTCTCGACTCTCTCTCTAGCCCAATACTCGGTTTTTCAGACAATTCAAAATGAATTTTTTGATCCGTAAGGGCCAACAAAACGCAATAAAAACATCTGTAGAGCTCTTATATGATTTTCCTAGAAAAAACGAACAAAGGTGTGTTTTGTAGAAGTTCCCATTATCACAGAGTTTGATGACGTAAACTGTTAGCGATAGAAACCTTTTGTCTACGCTGTTTGATATTTTTCTATGCATATACAGTTACTGACAATCGATAGTGAAGGTTATGCTACTTACAATGACTATATGAACAATTATCGCCCTTTTCTTCTAATCGGTAGGGTACCTCCTTTAAGCAACAAGAACAATAGCCGGAACGTAAACTCATGGAGTACAATATTGTTCGCGCCACCCAAATTTTTTGAGCTTAGTTATCCGTCTGAATTACAAATTATAAATAATTAAAGTCGAAAAGTATTGCTCTGTTTGTTTCCATTACGAACGGTAAGAACAACACAGCTAGCGATAAGCACTGACGTGTAAATCGTGAGGAAGAAATGTGTTAACGTCACCTTTGTCTAACCTACTGGATAAGAACTACAGCGATAAGAACTCGGGAGTTTGACTAGCAAAGAATGTCGATATTTCATCCTTGTAGTTCGGATTCGAATGTTATCCTTATTGTTTGGTGTGATCCGCGCTTATGACTTCAACTTTTATCAAATATACTAGCCGTAATGTCGAACTCGAGAGTTGGGTTGCTTTTGACCTAAGCTGTATACCATAAAAAGGTAGGCTTCAGCCAATGTTCAATCTTAACGGATTTTTTCCTTACAACTTGCACGTCAATAGTTATCGCTGTGTGCGTGATTCTTTGCGAAAACATATATATATATATATATAAACGAATCGTGGTTTGTTCGGATGGTTAAAACTTGAAAACGACTGGGCCAAATTGGATACTTCCTTCTGCGGGTTTGTTCATAATTGCTAGGCGAAGGTTTAGGAAAAAGAAAAGTCAAAAAATTTTTGGGCAAAACGAAGTTTGCCGGATCACCTAGTTTGTAATAAATATGTGAGTAGAAGGATAACTAAACTCAGGGTTCCGATAGCGAAGAATGGTGAACTTAATGTATGAACATACGAGCCTTGTACTCGTGAGGGCCAATATCTCGTCGATTAGATTTGTCTTACCACTATAATATTGTGGAGTGTGAGAGGAAATTACCAATCAAAATAAATTCAATTTGAAAATTACGAATACCATTTCTTACCCCGCTATATCAAAATGTACCTTATCATAGGGGTAACATCTTGCTCCTTTGACTTTTGATCGACGTACTTTATCTCAATAATTTTAAACAAAAATATACAAGCTTATACTTGTTAATGAGCACAATACGACTTATCCGAAAATCGCACAACGATATTGTTACACATCTAACTTAATGTGTTTGTTTTACATTAGTTAAATACGGCTTTATCGAAAATATCTAAGTGGGTAAGGCGATTATTACCGAATTATTGATGCCAGATCTGTCTAGCAGTTCCTAATCTGAAGTACGTAGATTGTTTCAAAATATCCTACTTCGTTCAAAAAAAAATCAATTATCTAATGATAAAAATAGTCTACGCATAGATATTTATCCGGCGACAGCAATAAAAATATAAGTGGAATCAATAAATCGATATCGCCAGTGTATAATTAGTTGGAAATATTGATCTGCTTGTACAGAAAGGCATAATGAATTATGAAATAATATTATTCATTTGACTGAAAGAAGATTGATAAAACGAGAAGTAGTAGTTACTTTATTGTTATTACTTTTAAACTAGACTTTGTGGGGAGTTTTCATTTGAGCCTATAAAGTTTGTTGTATCTGAGTAATCAAAATAACTAAAGAACGATGCACACTCATCGAAAGGAGCGTTTTAGATTATGATAGAAGCAATTAAATAACTAAAACTGATTAAGAAAATACGTAGAGGCCAATTCTGATTGCTCAAGATAACTAGAAGATGAAGTTGATCGATAGATGTAGCAACAAAAGGGAATTTAGTTGGTAGATATAAAAAGCAGAGTGATTATGATATGTCCAAATAACTAAAGAACGACAATAGTAATAGTAATAATGCAGTTAAGGCGTGCAAAACAACCATCCTCATCCCGTAGTCATTAATAAAGTTGCTCAATGTGCGCCAATAGTAGTAGAACTATCTGAAACGGGTGTATTAGAATAAAATAACATTGCGCTATACGAATACAGGTGGTACTACGAACCCTAACAACTATATATTTTGGGACTAAATAAAATACATATAATTAGTCAAGTATTTGACAGTTTATTTGTTTTTCTAATAATTTTTAAATTTAATGCTAGGTAACTAGTTAATTAACAACAATTGGCATCAATCAGCAACTCCAAAAAGAAAATACTTATTCTATCATCCCTAATTAACAAGAAGAATGTTCATATTGTATGGCACCTAAATATTGGGACAAAACACGAACTTTTATGTCTAAAATGGAGCAACATCGCCCTGAGATTTTATGGTCGCTTGAATTTGGTTGGGCATTGTCTCGACTAAAGGATTTGCACTTTTCAGGAGTAAATCCATTCCAAATTTGCTCTATTTTGGCTCTAGGTTCCGGTAATGGCGGTTGTGGATTGTTCTCCAATGTTTGTTTCATTTTAAATCACACTGTTTCAATGACATTGAGATCAGGACTGTTGGAAGTCTAACAAAAATCATTCATCTCTTTTTTGTGGTTTTGACCATATAACAGGGCGCCCCATCCTGCTGAAAAAATAATTTTCACCAACATTTTACTTCGCGATACTTGGTAGCAGACTGTGTTGCAATATTTGTTGATATTTCGCGGTATTCACGGTACCATCAATAAATTCATAAGTCAGAATTCTGAAGCTGTAATGCAGCCTCAAATGATCACTCCAGTAGGAAATTTTACGGTACGTTCTAGGCCCAAGCGGGCCTGCTTTTCTTTGGCTTTTCCTTTGCCTATAAGAAAACAATTTTTTTAAATTGCACTTTGAAATTGCTCCTTGTAGTTCAACCATATAAAACTTGAGTCCACTTTTATGAATCCACTGGCGACACTATTTTCTTGACAGGTTTAATCCAGTTTCGTGATTTCATTCAGCCATAATTTGCCTTAAAGTATTTCTTCGGCCTTTTTTTTGCAGTTTTACTAATAGTCTTATCATATCAGAAACTATTTTTGGACAATCCGAACTTTTAATCTTTTATTTAGGGTATTTCCCCTTTTCTCAAAATGCTTCTTTATATTCCACACTATAGTTTTAGGAATAATAGGTTCTTTCTCACTTCACGTATTGTATTATTGTGACAATAATTTTTAAGCACTAACTCACGAATTTTTGCACTTGTAGAGATACCACACACCATTTTGTTCAATAAACACAGCGATTCACTCAGTACGATAAGAAAACTATTGCCAATTAATTGGGCGTTTTGTTCTTCATGGTTTGTCTTACCTCGTTTAATTTTTAATAGTTACCTTATACTGTCCCAATATTTAGTCGCCAAACAATATGAACATTTTTCTTATTAATTGTAGATGATAGAATAAGTATTTTATTTTTTGTGTTGCTGATTGGCCCCAATTGTTGTTAATTACCTTGTTACTTAGTATTGAATTAAAACAAATATATTAAAAAAAACAAATAAACCGTCAAATACCCGACTTATATGTGTATTTATTTTTGTACCAATATATAGTTGTTGGGGCTTGTATATGTACATTGAAAAAGAGAACGTGTAGTACAGTCGTTTCAGCTAATCATTAATACATAAATGAAAAGATTTATTTGTCTCCGTATTTTCTTTCTAAGATATTTCATTAAAAGAATTACGTAAAAGAAATCTCTTTAAAACTACCGAGGAAAGTTTCCACGGTCGCCCCCAAATTCCCATCGCAACATATCACCCTCTGACGTCCAGAGAAAGTTCTGACCGCCCCCGTAGTCGCGTGCATGACGTATCCACATCAGCGTCTTGTACGCGTGGCCTTACGACGACCGACATCGCGATATACTTCTCCTCTTGTTTTTTCGTTTTTCCCTTTTTCTTTTCTTCTTTTTTTTTTTCCTCCCTTCATTTCTGTTGCGCTCACGTCTCGATGTGAATCGCTAAGGCGCCGCCGCTCTCACGTGGCTCGGCTTACGTCGGTCCGGCGGTGGCAACGCGACGACCAGACCGCCGCCGGTGACCGCCAGCAGTTGACCTGCCGCCTCTATGCCGGTCAGGACCGGCGTCGCCGGCGTCTGCTGCACGGGGACGGGCTGCGACGACGGTTGCGTCGGATTGGGACGCGCGGCCGCCACCTCCTCATCGCTGAGGCCGCCTTCGCGCATGGGTCCGCATCCCATGTGCTCAATGGTTTTGCCGCCTCACATGCACAATTCGGATCCGTTCTACTGTTCGCCGTTCACCAATTCGTACTTTAGGTGAGAGATTTGATTTTGACGTTTGTGGGAGCGCGGTGGCGTTACTGTTTTGCGCGGGAAAATAGTAAGTATATGGTAGGAGTGTGTTAACCGCAACTCTTTTCGACGATATGAAGGAATGGTAAATTTCTTACATAAAATAAATTACCCTTACCCTTACCCTTACTACGCCTTTCGGCAACTAAGTTGCCATGTGCCTCAGTGCTCAGTGAAAAACTGGGGGAATTCAATATCACTAGCGAATCCCGCTAATGCCCAAGACATACTCTCCAACACTATACCACTGCACAATGAACATCACACACTGAACGCGCGAAACACACCAAAACACTGTTGACACAGTATCAACAGTGTTTTGGTGTGTGACGCAGTGTTAACAGTAATTTGGTGTTTCGCGCGTTTAGTGTGTGATGTTCATTGTGCAGTACTTTAGTATTGTACAGTGTTCGTCTTGGGGATTAGCCAGATTTGCTGGTGATACTGAATTTGCCCAATTTCCCACTGAGGATGGCAACAGTTGCCGAAATACGTATCTGGATTTTTTCCGAAAGGTGTGGTATTGGTCATTTTATTTATTTTATACCGGCTGATCAAGTGGAACTGTTACGATTTAAATTTCGGCGGGAATTAACCAAGAATTTGTAGTGGTACCGTAAAAGTATACCTATCTCCATTATCTATACCAGTGCCGTTTGTTGTTGTTATTTTATTATTTTCTTGTCTTTGCTACTATCGCCTCTTGATTTATTCAACACCGATGATTTTACCTGTTTTATTTGAAGAAAGAAATCAGCACTTTTCAGAGCTAATTCGTGGAGAGATCCGGTTGTGGTTTGTAGGTTATATTTCTGTATTACAATATGAATTATAAATATTTTTTTGATATATATGCCATGGCACTTACTTCCGCACAGGAAGACAAAATGATGCAGTCACTTGGGAGTATTTACATCAGAATAGTTATGAACAGTTTAGGAAAATGTATTCCGAAATGGATGTGAACTAAAACATATTTTCACAATATCTAAACAGAGTTTTTAACCGATTTTTTAAATACTGGCAATGTAAGTAAAGCACTTGAACAGAGGAAGTAGTTGAAGATGTTCAACAGGATTTACACCAAAGTCCAAAAAGTTATACGTCAATTATCACTACAAACAGGTTAAAAGGTGTAATACAGCATAATGTAATTTTTAATATTTATTAGGCCTTTCTTACGGAAATTGTCAAACGATCCTAAAGAAGAAATTGCCTATGCATCCGTTGTCCGTTAAGCTTCCCTTGTCCATCAATTACAACCTCATGATCCAATACAGCCCATTAAATATTGGCAATGGTTTAATGCAACCATTAATAATCGTCGGCCCAATCTTGTTTAAGAATAATATTAATGGGCAAAACTATCACAATTTAGTATTGCAACCATTTATTGATAAATTACATGATGACGAATTGCAAAGAGGCTATTTTGAGCCAAACGGGCAACTGCACACATAAGTTATAAAAACTTTAGGTTCTTAGAAGAATTAGGGTAATTAGCCGTAATGGTTGACCACATCTGACACCACTTGGCTCGTTTTTATTCGGATACTTAAAAAATAAAATATTCCAGAATCGCATACACACATTGGAAGAATTACAATTTGCAGTCACCGAAGAAGTTAGAAGTATGTGTTGAATTTTTGCAAAATATGTTCTATAATATGAAATGAAGATGTAACATTTACATACACAAGAATTGTAGTCATATAGAGCAGCTAGTGTGAACAACATTTTATTTGAATGGTTTTGTTATTACTTTTGGCTCCTAAATAAATTTGACATTTTATGTTATTTATTTCTATCCAGGAACAGCTACACTCCCAAAAAAAAAACAAATCGTCGTATCCTATGCTTTTTAATTTTAGTACGTGATCAAATTTAAAAATAATTGCAATTTGTACATTCTCAATTTGCGAACTGCCTTCGTAAGTGTGTGATATTGTGAAAGTAATTTCCAGTTAGCACGACACTGAATTTTTGTTAAATTTTAATCAGGTTCACCAATCATTCAGTATGGCCACAACAAAATTTCGTGACAGTTACACTTGATCAGGGTGTATATTATTTTAGCCACAGTCTCCTCATTTTTATTGATACAATTTTTGATTCGTAAGGAGTTCGAAGGAAATTGTTTTTATGCTTGATACACCGATCTGAGTACCTCCAAATATGTATTTCGATGATGCACGCGTGAATTTGAGTCAACATTTAGTCTGAGAGTCACAACCTGATTTTGGAGTTATCCAAATCAATGCTGCTAAAGATGCAAAGTTGTTTAAAATCGCCAAAATTTTGCATTGCCTATTATCAGAGCTCGACACTTCGTATTGGGATGTGTCACATCTAACATTGGTATATCGTATGATATAGCGTCTAAACGTTACATAAGTTAACTTTGACATCGCTTCATCACGATCTATATTGCGTCCTTCTTATACTCCAAATTCCACGATTCTCTACAAAACGTGCTTCCTATGTAGCGATTAAACGTGAAAACACGGTATATGCATGCATGTGGATTCAATAACACAGGTCTGCGACCAAAAAACTGCATAGGATTTTTTACATTTTCTTACAGATTTTGACCTCCCAAAAACAGAAAAAATATTCAAATTATTATATCACATAAGTTTTTATGTATACATATTGCAGTATCTATGTTCATTGGTAATAAACCTATATGATTTTTATTTGATAATGGAGAAAAACAACCTGAGCTGTTGGTGAGACTGGGAATGTTTTAACATGTTGAGACAAGTCAAATGACGTACACTTTTACACAATTATATTCAAACTAAAATTTAAGCACATAATTTTTAAAGAAAAATAGCGGTAATCATTTCTTCTTTGATTTCTCATTTTTTATTCTCTGCTACAATCTTTTCCCGTTATTTTGGCGCAAAGTAAGTTCTAGCATATTAAGTTGCATTTATACTTTAAATTGACGCCTGGTCGCTTGAAACAAAGAAAAGCTCTCAGTAGACATACTGATATTCAAGTGAACAGTACTGTTGTCTGTTAATCATGGCTACAAGGGGTTGTGTTATTTCTCCAAACAGTTTTTGTTATATCTGTGGTGAATTCACTATTAAAAGTCAACAGAGAAATATAAGTGATTTTGTAAGGAAAGTTTATTTTGCCTACTTTAAATTAAAACTTGGTCATCAAGATAAACCATGGGCCCCGCATAAGGTGTGTAGAAGATGCGAAGAAGATCTTCGTTTGTGGTTTAAGGGAAAGAAAAATGCATTTCGATTTGGAATTCCTATGATATGGCGTGAGCAGAAAAATCACACCACTGACTGCTACTTCTGCTCAGTTGACGTAAAGGGATTCAATTCAAAAAACAAAAGAAACATAAGTTATCCTAATCTTGACTCAGCTATACGTCCAGTGCCCCATAGCTCCGAGATATCTATTCCGCAGCCACCTTCCAGTTTGGATGAATACCCTAGTGAGTTGGAGGACGAAGCTACATTACCTCCTCCGGGTGAATCAAACTCAGATTTATCTTTTGACGAAGATGGAAGGCCTCAACTATTTTTTCAAGGTGAGCTCAATGATTTAGTAAGAGATTTAGGTCTTTCAAAAGATGCAGCCGAACTGTTAGGTTCTAGATTAAAAATAAAAACCTTTTATCACCTGGCACTTCTTTCTACTGGTACAGACACCGAGAAAAAGAATTTACCCAGTTTTTCTCAAAAGAAGGAAATTTAGTTTTCTGCAATAATGTGGAAGAACTCATACATCGCTTTGATATAAAGTATGACTCATCTGAATGGCGCCTATTTATTGACTCATCTAAGACTAGCCTTAAAGCAGCATTATTGCACAATGGAAATAAATTTGCCTCGATTCCGATTGGACATTCTGTGCATATGAAAGAAGATTATAACGATTTGGCCATTATCCTGGAAAAAATCAAGTATCAAGACCATCAATGGATGATTTGTGGGGACTTCAAAATACTGACAATGGTTTTGGGTCAGCAGGCAGGCTATACCAAATACCCATGCTTCTTATGCTTGTGGGATAGTAGAGCCAGAGAACAGCACTGGAAAAAAGTGATTGGCCATTCCGAGAAACTTTAAAACCTGGAGAGAAAAATGTTATAAACACTAGCTTGGTACCACCAGAAAAGGTTTTGTTGCCCCCTCTCCATATCAAATTGGGGTTGATGAAACAATTTGTTAAATCGCTGCAAAAGGATGGAGACTGTTTCAAATATTTATGTACAAAATTCCCGAAGCTGTCAGAAGCAAAGTTGAAAGAGGGAGTTTTCACCGGCCCCGACATAAGAAAACTTTTAACGGACCCTTCATTTGTGGAAACTATGAATGAGAAGGAAAAAGAAGCTTGGGTATCGTTCAAGGACGTAGTGCGAAAGTTTTTGGGAAATACTAAGGATCCTAACTATAAAACCATTGTGCAACGGATGCTAGCAGCATACGAAGCTCAAGGCTGCAAGATGAGCTTGAAGGTCCATTTTTACACTCTCACATAGACTATTTTCCTGAAAACCTGGGAGCTTACAGTGAAGAGCAGGGGGAGCGATTTCACCAGGATGTCCGTGATATCGAGAGAAGGTACCAAGGGCGATGGGATGTCACTATGCTTGCTGACTACTGTTGGCTGCTTAAGCGAGAAACTGAAGATGGAAATCGGAAAAGGACTCGTCAAAGTATCAAGGAAAAGAAGAAGAGGTTTCATAAAGAACATGAATAAGTATATGTATCAAAATAATGTTTCGTTTGCTTTAAAAAAATATTTATTGTTTGAAAATTTTGAATAAAGGAGTGCTTTAACCAATTTTTTGTGTTTGAATTTTCAAAAATCCTTATGTGATAGAAAAAATGGCCATCATTTTTGAAATCAGCGCACTTTAAAACATATAATTCAGTAAAAATATCGCATGCAGCTGACAAAAAAATTTTTCGCAGACCTGTGTAATCTCTCTCGTTCGAAACAGCCCATCACTGTTATTGCCATTTTATCGATGGTGGTATCTAGTACAATAAGCTGTTAATAACTAAGGTTCGCCTAACGAGTGCATAATAAGATATTAAATAGTGTAAACCGGACTGATGCTGTCACTACACCACTTGTCCCCATTTACGTGCAAGGCGCGAAATTAAAATTCGGAGTAGTGACAGCGTCAGCACGGTGCACTCTACTTATCCTGCACCAGTTTGTTGAACCTTACTAATAACACATCCCGTCCGAAATACCGAGGCAGAACAGAAGAGATGAAATATCTTTGTTGATCATTTAAACATCGTGGTATAATGGTGGATTTGTGATGGACTAATGATTGTTTAGAGAAATTTTCTTGAAGCTTTAGCGCGCGTTTAGTTAATGTCGATATTTCCTTTAAAGAATCCTGGAAGTTTTCGCAGTTCTAGTACCAATTTCTGAAAAAGTTGGCAGTATTTACAGTGAAACAGTAACATCAACTTAATAGAAATTTGTTGCACGTTTCACCGTTTATCACTAGTTGATGTTCGTTTCTCTGACCATACTGCTAGCTTCTTCAGAAAAATTCAAATTGCAAAAAGAAAAAAATATTTCTAACAAATTTCGATTTGTTGGCCGTTTTCCCAGAACATTTTCAGGAATTTATTGTAAGAAAACCATTGTAGATATTTGAACGGTTTTTCCTCTATTTTATTAAGTCATTCTCAAACTTTTAACACACATTTTTTTTTCAAGACACAAACTTGACATTCATGACCATTAACCGCGCCTCTGTCAAACTGTCGAAAGGAACAGATAAATGAATGATTTTTCTAAAGCTTATCACGTTGGCTATCATTTGATCGTTCGCTTTTTCGGAATTTCAGTTTCTCTTAAAATGGCGCAGTTTCTCGCAAATATATCGTTTTTTAGCTCACTTTTTCGACTTTTGAAAGCTCCAATCCTTGGCACCAGTTTGAAAAATACAATTTGACATATTTGATGATTAAAATTAAAGTGACATACGATCAATCAGCGATGCTAGGTCCGTAGAGTTCACCTTCGCGGTCGTGAAGAAACTCAAAGTGGGCTGCTTGCTCTTCTCTTTGCTGGATTCTGGCCCTTTTTGCCGCATCGCTCATCCGCCGCTCCGAGCGGACAATCCGATTCGACTTCAGTTTAGCAGCGCAGCGTTCTGCTTGCCATCCCAAACTAATTTCCATGACTTCTATAACTTTAAGTACTCTCTTGTGCCCTTCGTTGAATATAATGACACCTAAACATGTTACAATATCAACCACGACTTTTGCAAGTATAAGTGTTTCGGCGTAATAAGCCAAATGCAATTATTCAAAGACTCGTCTCTATTTTGCGTGTGAGCTCCCAAACACCGCTCAAGCAAATTTTCCAATGACAATTCTTCAAAACCATCGAATTCAGATGATCACGGTTGTAAGGTACTTATTCTCAAGTTAATTCTTTTTTTTTTTTTTTGGTCGGCTCGAAAACTATTTCGAAAGCTGTATATTTTAGCTCTAAAAGATATATGTATAACGATAAAATACTAATTGTTTATAATTTTAAGAGCTGGGGCAGGTCTAATCTTTTGTCAATAATAAGTGAAGATCCAGCAGGTTTGCCGGTTTTAAATTTTGTCCTTAATTGAGGTTAAATTCAACAACAAACAAGGAATTTGCAAAATAGGCCCGTCGATAAGTCGTAGCTATCGTAACGAATACACGGTATGCAAAATTTCGAGCCCATAAACTTACTGGTTCTTGACTTATTATTGAAAAAATTAAAGTTGTAATGGTTCTTACCATTGTAAAAAAACTAGTACTTTATTGTTACACACGCTACTTTTAAAGGTCAGATAAACCATTTTCAAAATAGTTTTGGAACCAATCAAAAAAATTAAGTTTAACTGATCTGAGAGTAGCTTCTGCTTGATGCCACTTGACGCTCTAAATTCAAATTATGCAAAAAGAAATTTTCGAAACCAACAGACCGAAAGACTCTCTTAAGGGGAGCTAATCGTCAATGTCGCTTAATGACACAGTCCAGAGCCATAGATATCCACGTCTGCCTTTTCCTTTTCCCCCGATACCTTTGTTGTTTTTCTTTTACATTCCGAAGTCGTCTTCCCATACGTTTTTCCACGTGCCCTACACACTGAGAGGCGCATGGAGAGCCCGCGCACTGTCCTGTCCGAAGGTTCATAATTTCTAAACTAGAACGAATTTCGTTAAACCCTTTTAGCAGCACACTCCTAAGACACTCTAAATTCAAATTATGCAAAAAAATAAAAAAACGATTTTCGTCAATGTCACTTAATGGCACAGCTCAGGGCTATAGATATCAACGTTGGAAATCTACAAGGATCGTGTTCTATACAATTTTTGGTAAAGTAGTAGATAGATCAAATTATCAACCTTAAAATAAATAATTTTTAAAGGCGGAAGACATGATTGATAATGGATCCTTAATTCAAAACGACTTAATAATAATCCCAATAACAATCAGCAACCCTTCGTCGACTAATAGCTCGTTATTACCGGCGTTAAATGCCCTCGCTTAATCAAGACGTCGTCAATTAAGCGGTCGCAGCGCGAATAGATACGGGACGATCGCGACCGGCCGACCGACGGGGGATGTAAAATATTCGAGAGATTCGGAGGAGGCCCCCTTTTCGGCGGCCGACCGACCGGCCATCGGGGCGTCGTATTTCGTCGGTGTGGTCGCCTATGCGAATCCGAAATCAACAGGTCTCCAATATTGTAAAGTGGGGCAGCACAGAAACCGACACCGCAAGCAGTCCGCCGCACGAGTAGCGGGCACCCCTTCTCCTCCACCACCTCCTACGTACGTACGTGCACGTGCAGGGAGGGCTAGCCTAGGTGTGCGAGCGGATGTGTTGCGGTGGTCATTTTCCCGATGCAATCGGCGGCGCGTCGGCCACGTCAAATGTCACTTCAAGATTACCGCCACCGTCGCCATCGTCGCCGCAGCCGTCTAAGATTAATTGGTCCAATTATCCGTTGCTCGAAAACGCATCATCTCGGACGAAAGACGGAGAGAGATGGCTGCGGGGTCTTCTGTGTATGGCAAATAAACACTGCTTAAACGGTCAAGTACTCGAACTGAGTTGTCAAAGGATTAATTCCTCTTGTTTATTGAATGTATACTAACAAACGCTTTTTTGTTGTAAAAGAAAACGCAGGAGGGTGGGGGAATCAGTGGCGAATTAAAAAGTGAATAATTCGAATTTTTTGATACCAAGTGACTAAACTAGGTCATAGTTGCTGTAACATTTTATCTCTCGTAAGATGTGACAGGAAGAAGAAAAAACATATTTTGCGAACAACTAGAAAACGAATATGAACGATTGCCAAAATACGACATAAAGATAGTTATGGCAGACTGCAATCCAAAAATAGGGAAAGTGGATATATACCTGCCTATAATAGGTAAACAAAGTA
Source organism: Chrysina gloriosa (assembly GCA_038088585.1). Lineage (NCBI taxonomy): Eukaryota > Metazoa > Arthropoda > Insecta > Coleoptera > Scarabaeidae > Chrysina > Chrysina gloriosa. The sequence continues at coordinate 16,535,894 of CM076093.1, read as the reverse complement.
AGCACGATATAACAAATGATAATGGTCAAAGATTAATTCATTTTGCAATGGACAAGCACATGGTTGTAAGAAGCACACAAATGCAAAGAAAGGATATATACAAAGGAACATGGACATCACCTAATGGAAAAACAACTAATCAAATAGACCATGTTCTGATAGACTAACCACATGAACTTTATTAAAAACGACAGAAGTATGCGGGGCGCGGAGTGTAGCTCGGATCATTTTCTGGTAAAAGTTCACTGTAAAATGACCCATGGGGAAAAAGAAAGATAGTAAAAAGAGGGAAAATACAATACAACATAGAAGAACTACAAAACACGAAGTAGCAAAGAGATAAACCAGAGTCATCAGGGTATGCAGATTGAAGATGGATGGAAACAACTAAAAACTGCAATATTACGAACTAGCCAATTTATTATACCGCCCAAGAACGTGGAAAGTGGAGAGAAAGATTGGTTTGATGAAGAGTGCGTAAGAATAGCGGAAACTAAAAGGAAGCTAAGAAACCAGATGTTAACAGATACCGGTGAAGAAGTGGTACGAAAGTACAAAGCAACCAGAAAAGAAATGAGAAGATTATGTAGAAAGAAAAAAAGACCGTACAACGAAAACAGAGTTCAAGCAATTGAAATTAATTTTCAAAATAAGGAAATAAAGTCGTTTTACCAAGAAGCAAAGAAAGCGGGGACAGGATACGTGGCCAACAGCAGTTTTATCAAAATCGAAGAAGGAAAACTGATATGCGAGCCTGTAGAAATCATGCAGAGATGGAAAAACTATTTTAAACTATGTTAAACGAGCAAAATGAAAGACAGGTGGAAAACCAGGACATTGAACAGGATGGAGTAGCGGTAGAAACACCACGCAAGGAAGAAATCATAAAAACAAGCAAAAGGGTTTAAAAAATAATAAAAGATCAGGCGAAAGTGATTAAAAGCAGGAGGGGAAATACTGCAAGAAAGAATATGGGAAATAATTGCGAAAATATAGCAGCAAGGAGAAATGCTTGCGGACTGGTCCAAGGCAATAATAAGTCCAGTATTTTAAAAAAGAGTTACTATGTGAGAATTATAGAGGGATTGCCATGCTCGACACGTGCTATAAAATATTAATGATATAGATAAGAAATAGGCTAAACAACTATGCCGAGAAGTTGCTGGGAGTGTATCAAGCGGGATTTCGAAGCAACAGATCTGTAACAGATCAATTTTTTCATTAAAAGAGATCCAGATCACATGTTATGAATTTAAAACACTATTGTATGCCTGCTTTATAGATTTCAAACAAGCCTACGATAGAATCGACAGAAACAAGATGTACCGGGCGCTACATCAGTTACACATACCAACAAAGCTTATAAACTTAATAAAAATGAGTCTGAACTATACCAAGAATGAAATATTTTGGAAGGGTTATAAGTCTGAGGAGTTCAAAATAAATAGGGGCCTTAGGCAGGGTGATCCTTTGTCAACGGTGCTTTTCAACCTAGTACTAGAAGTCGTTGTGAGGAACAGCACTATAAAAACAGAAGGTTCAATCTTCAGCAATGAACACCAGATGCTTGCATTTGCTGACGACCTAGTATTAATAATCAATATAAGAGCTCCAAAAGATCATACGAAAACTGGAAACAGAGGCTAAGAAATACGGTTTAGAAATAAACCAGTAGAAGACGAAGCATAGGATAATGGGAGAAACAAAGGAGGAAAATAAAAACCAGCTACAGATAATATCAATCAGGGAAGAGATACAATTTCGGAAGAGTCAAAACTTCTATGTATTTGGGAACGATACTGGAAGAAAGCGGAAACAAAGAACAGACTCTCCAAAGGGAATCAGAGGTACGGAAGCCTAGCTAGACTGTTGAAATCGAAGTACTTATCAAGAAAAACAGAAGTCCGAATATACAAAACAGTTGTAAGACCAACAGTAACGTACGCGTGCGAAACTTGGGTATTAAAAAACAGAGGAAGAAATGCTAGACAGATGGGAGAGGAAAATATTAAAACCTATCTTTGGAGGAAAAATACAGAGGAGGGCTGGATGATAAGAATAAATAAAGAATTGAAAGCTGTGTACAAGGAATCAAGTATAAGTTCGTTTGTCAGGCTGCAAAGGTTACGGTGGTTGAAGCATATGGAGAGGACGGACAGAGAAAGAATGTCAAAAATAGCATTATACAGAAAACCCGTTACTAAGAGAAAGACAGGAAGACCACGAAAAAGATGATACAACAGTGTTACAGAAGATCTTGGTAGTGTAAATGTGGTGGATTGGAGAACAAGGGCGCTAGACAGACAGGTGTGGAGATAGGTAGTTCAAAGCTTCCGGGAGAAGCAGGAAATAGTTTAGTTGTATTCTATTACAGAGTAAATATTTTGTTGTAGCCCAAGGCCTGCAAGGCCTGTAGAGCTGTATAATATAAGATGTGGCTCAGAATCACACTTTCAAGAACGCTAGATAACAAATAATTGCGAAAAACAACACTTAGTCCCGCTACATCGACTTATAACGTAGGATGTGAAAGATCCATATGATGCGATTAGCATCAGCATCCCTATTTTCCGATTGTCATCACATGCCGAAAAGTACATCTCACCCCGGTAGCTGATCAAGGAATTGGAGCGGACCACGTTATGCAATTTCTTCCGCTACTTAGATCGCGAAGTCCTTGAAGAGCAAAGTCGTACGCAGTATCCCGAACTATGATTCAACGGTGTTGGTTAAAAGCAGTTTCATGCCAAAAGAATAATGTCGTACCAGAGACATCTTCTCGGTGTGCAGGAACACGTTCCTGGTCATTCACTTAGAGCTTTCAAACACGCGTCCCCTCTTAAAGGGGACGTAGATGCTTTCAAGGGACAATGTCTGGTTACTAGACCGGTAATGGTTCTTAGTTCCGAACTGGCTGAAAGTAAACCACGCTCTTACCCCCTTCTAAAAACAAACCTTATCTTCACCCCCTTCTAAAAACAACCCACATCTTGATCCCCTTCTAAAAACAAACCACATTCTCCCCCGCTTCTAAAAACAAACTACATCTTCGCTCTGAATCTGATGATAAATAGCCGCCGTGTCTCATCGAAATCGAACCACCATTTCTTCACAAATTCAAACCACGTTTACCTTCCAAAACTACCAATTCATTTGTTTCCGATCCGTTAAGACTTCATCACTCCTTTCCAAATTTGCAGAAAATGAACCACTCTCATATCCACACAAATTTGCCTAAAATTTGGTGATTCTCCCAAATTTACTGAAGCTAAATCATTCGTTCCTCCAAAAAACGAACCGTCCCTTGATCCCAATTTCCTCAAAAAAGCGCCATTCGCTTATTTCAAATCTAATGAAAACATGTCATTTCCTCGTGTCGAATCTATCGCAGACAATGCCCTTCCATCATCTAAAATCCATCAACAGCAACTAACTCTCAACGAAATCGTCGAAAACGAATGGTTTGCTTCAGATTCATCGTAAGTGAGTCATCCTGTGCTGGACGGCCCGCTTTCCCCACAAATAAGTCATCAGGACACCAATCCCAATCCCTCGTTCGAAAACGAGTCAATTTATGGCGCTTAGTATGACTTCCCGCTAAAGCTGATCTCGAGTAGAAGAACAACGAACAATACACGAAAGACTGGGGCAGTTATCCCTGGAACAAACGTGGCAAGCCGTTCATCCGCAGGTCATGCAAAAGAACTTGCTACAAAGCTGCTACTCGTAACGAGGGCGATAGGTGTCATGATGGGGCATGCTCCAATGAGGAATCAACTTGAAAAGATGGGAATGTTTTGGAAACCTAGACATAGGATCCAGGACTTTCTTGAACCTCTTTTCTCCTCTAGAGAGTCCCCTTTCTGTGAACTCGGTGACGATGTATTTCTCTTCATTTGTTTGGGAAGCGGACGCTTTTTTAACTCTCGTGATTAACTATATCCAATCAATTTTACGGGAAGCAGGTGCAGTATACATGCACCTGCTTTCCGTAAACCAAACGACAAATTTATTCCTTTTCATTCATTTAAAACTGTCAAACACACTTGTCATTATGAAAGGATTCCTTTGAAACCTCACAGAAAGATTCCGCCTTTTGATCGGGGGTATCTTATTGTAAACCAAGCGATGATGCATTTCTCTTCAATCGTTTTAAGCCAGCCAACTATGCACCATATCGTAAAAGGGAGCCTAATTCACTCTTACTCATATGGACAAGTTCCTCCTTTCGATCGAGAATACGTATATATATTGCGTCATATTCTTTCCGCAGGATCTACGATCGTGTATTTCTCTTCATTCGTTTGGCAAGCCTCGTTCTCCAATCTCCTTCCTTTCAGTTCGATAACGACGCATTTCTACTTACCATCTCCTAAAAGGGAACTAACAGCACTTTGGAGCTCATAGACCCGTTCCTCTCTTCAATCTTGAGGTTATATACTGCGACAGCTGCGTTCTACAAATACGCCGATGATGTATTTCTCTTCAGTCGTTTGGCAAGTCTTGTTCTTCGACCACTAGAGTTACTCAATTTGCGCCAATAACCAATGGCGGGCGCATAAAAGTTTACACAAAATAAAACATTGGTCGTTTTCACGATGTAGACAACAGTTTTGAAACAAACCTAGAACTGCGAAGTAGTAGTTACGGCAGCGTATATGTATACACAACAGATATCATTGAGAGTCGCAGTTATACTGAAATTTGTATCGAACCCCGTTACTGCTCGTTGGCGCTAGTAACTCTACCGATCACCTTCCTTCAGTTCGATAACGACGCATATCTGCTCATTTGTTCCTAGCTACTTACCACCCGCCATCTGCTAAAAGGGAACTAACAACACATTGGAGCTCCATGGACCAGTTCCTCTCTTCAATCTTGGGTTATATATTGCGGCAACTTCGTCCCATAAACCCGCCGTCCCCTAATAAGGGGGAATCATCACAACATCTCTTTGTCTTCATTCATTTGGGGGCGTCACCTTGTCAGAGTAAAAGGAGAATCCTTCTTTTTACTACTTTTTATTGCCCTGCCTAGCATCGGACTTCTGCACCCATTTCTTTGCGTAAATCCAACGATTTTACTTCATTCGTTTGGAGCTGCTTACTTCATATTATCTTGTAGAATGGGACCGCGCATTTCTTTTTGTATCATTTTCGAAAGTTCGGCAATGATGCATTTTTGTTTTCATACGTTTTGGAACTGCAAACTTCCAGCTCCCTCATGAAAGCTAACCGGCTGGCTGGAGCCTGAAGAACAAGTTCTTCCTTTTAATTGCGAAGATGCACCACAGTATCTTTTGCCCGTATATCGAACACCAACTACGCACCCTTCGGAGAACAACCAGTTGTTCCTTCTGATTAAAGATCTTCACCGTGGCGAATCAATATCGAGAAAAGTTTTAGTTTTGTGTGAGAAATGTTATGGAATACTAGCGCCAACAGTTGTATCGCATAGGATAAAAACAACAGGGTGATATAATGCCGAACAGCATTAAAAATGCTTTCGGGGCACCTAGGAAACTACCCTAATTTGAAACGCCAGTTCTAACAGATAGAACGTGGTTGTTGAAAATACCATGGATAATATTCCATTAAATAGATTTAACCTTAGTAACAGTATTTACGGTTAGTACCCTACAATCCTTGTAATAATTATCGAATTATCAGGTTAATCATCTAGTTAACAGAATTTTTTCGATATATGTAGTTGAAAAATTATTGATCCTATACGTGAATCCAACCATAGACAATATGTGGATATCCAAAAAAAAAAGCGTAAATTTTCATTATTTACGTATATAGCCACTTTCCATTAGCATTTCGACATATTCAATCGATATAATCTTATCTGCCTATAGATATATTCCCGAAACACTGCGATATTAAAACTGCACATTTATCGACAAATGCCCCTCTGGAACCGCGGCAATATTCCATCCATGAATAAAACATAGAGAATCCCCCTCGCTCTATATATTTTGACAAATTGATTTGCTTCATGCGTCGATGGCGAGGGCGAAAATGCACACCGATGAAGACGCAACAAATTATTCCATTTATTAAGGGATGAGGGATTCCTTTTAGGTCATTTTGATAATCATTAATATGGGGCCATTTTGTCAACTTTTCTGCTGTATGGATAATTAATTCCGTTTCCAGAATATTTTCGCGAAAAAGAATTCAATTTTTCAGCCTCTTTGATTCCATCAAGATTCCCATAAATAATTGCTTATTAATGTACAGTTATTGCATAAGTACCATATCGATTTATTGTTGTACGATGCATATGTTTCGTACTATCTGATCCCATCAAAATCTTTTTAGACTAACTAATTAATGTGATTATTCTTAATTATTTTTCTTATTCATTCATTCCAGATCACTCCCTGTACCTAGACGTCACACGCAGTATTTCGGTCAACCCGATTATCGCATCTACGAGCTGAACAAGAGGTTGCAACAACGGACAGAGGTAACAAGCTTGTCGTAGTTTTTGTTATTGTTAACGTTAACGCGCTGATAACCAAGACGTTTCGACCACTAACCGACGTCCATCTTTTCCACAGGAAAGCGATAATCTGTGGTGGGACGCGTTCGCCAACGAATTCTTCGAAGATGACGCGTCTCTAACCTTAGCGTTTTGTTTAGAAGACGGACCCAAAAGATACAGTAAGTATTACTAAACGTACGCACGCATACACGAGTACACGCTGGGAGATATTTTTAGCCGGTCGTTATTTAATATGCGTATCAGTTAAATAATGCGCGAATTGGACGTGTGTTTGCGCGATCTGGTTTAGGCACCTAAGTTCCGAACGACGCGCGATGTATTGAAATCGATTTGTTTTCTGAATAGTTCTTTTTGGTTTCTTCAATTCTCCAGTTTCCGACTTCGAATTTTGTCTTAACAATCACGCAGCGGGTTGTATGAAACGTTTGATTAGTTGCAAAAACGAATAAACCGAATTTGCTCAAATTGAGTGTGAGAGTCGGGTGCGTCTCCCCTTTTCAATTGTAAAAGTTACTTGAAATACCTGATAAAAGTCCAAAGTTACAAAAAGAATAGAATTTTTATTAAAATCTTCTAAAAGCAGGTGGGTCCTACCTTTTTACGTTAGACTTCAGAGACAAATTTAATTAGCTCAGAAACCCGCAACTCTAGTTTTTTTCAAATTAATTAATTTTTCTCTCTGTTCATAAGTTCAGAAACTTCCGCCCAAAAGGAAATGGCGAAATGATCTAGTCTCATTATTTTTGCAAACTTTGTAGTGGGATCATTTGAGAAGTTTGATAAGTCCAATACGTCTAAGGTTTCTTCTGCGAGATTCTATTTAGAAATCCTCGAAACTGTGTTATAAGTCCAAAATGGAAAATAGGAAACATGTAGTTCGATTTTTTGCAATCGTAGTTTTCTGCAAAATTAACCTCATATATTTTTGATAAGTCCACAACATTGCAGAAGAAATGCTGTGAAATTATTTCAGAATTGATAAGTCTTTTGTCCAGGCTATGCTTTGGGGAGGTATGTGATAAGTTCAGAATTTCAGCGAGGATGGAAAATGTTAATATATTTCGGAATCTTCGTTGCAATTTTCTTCGAAAGTTATCTAGAGGTCTTCATTTCTTAAAAAGTCCAAATGCCCTTCAATTTCTTCTGTTGCATTTGTAGTAAAATATTAATTTCGAAATTTTTTATCGCAATCACCTTCAAAACTGGCATGGAGATCTTTGCTTCTGTAACTATCGGAAGTCACTATAGCAACGAAAAATGTCGATAACTTTGATCACAAACTTCCTTTTCCCAACTTTGGAGTGAAATCGTTCCAGAAGTTTGAAAAGTTCAGTATCTTAAGTTGTTTTTTCTGAAAATCCTTGTAGTCATGTAATAAGTTGAGCAAGTCGCAGAAGTTGAGCATGTCGCATTTTTGTTTGCAATTTTCTTTCTATTCGAAATTAACCTAGAAAGTCTCACATCTATTGATAAGTCCAAAAGATCGCAAAAGAAATGGAAATGTAATCCCAAAATCATTTGATGGTAAAATTTCTTTGCTCCCAGACATTTTCTTCAAAACTTAGATAAAAGTGGAATTGCAATGCTGGTTTAATAATAACACAGAATGCCGGGATCGTTTGATTTCGTCTAGGTCTTACTTCCGTTTCCAATTAAAAATTGGAACGAGAAGTGGACGTTCGAAATGGTTAATCGAATATACTTCAGAAAAATGGGCCAATAATACATAACTACAAAGCGGTTGGGATTATTGATATTCAGTTAGAATTCCCTTCCCTTTTGCAATTATATTTTCTGTTAAAGTTTTGAACTATAAAACTGGGACAGAGGATAGTCATTCTAAACGTTTTATAAGTTAAAATATCAGAGAAAAGATGATTTTTATCAATTTGAGTAGGACACTGGTCTGGTCTGGTCTTTTCCTTCAAAATCGAAAGGATTCCACAAAAATTATAAATTCCACCAAATTTAACCACATGCACTTCCAAAACCAAACGGAATTATTGCATTTGCTGGAATTACTTGGTTTTTCCAATTTATGTTTTTTTTTTTTTTTTTTTTTGGTTGTCGTTTCGAGGGTTTGATGAGCCCAAGATGTCATACAAAAGCTGAATTCCACCAATCCCAGGAATGTTTGAAACTGTCGTATTCCAGCTGAAATGAACTTCTTTCTCCATTTAAGTGGTTCTTTGGATTTATAACTTTTTCTTCAGAACTGGTACACAGGTGGCTCTCAAAGGTGTATATATTCAGAAGCCACACAGAATTCCTCCAGGTCTTGCGCTGATTGAAACTATTGGATTTCGGTTAAAGTTATCTTTTTTCCACAAATTCCTTTTTCTAATGTAATTAGAATTATTCTCTACGAAACTGGGAATGGGGGTTAGCATTTGAAACTAGTGATATATCCGGAATCTCACATAAAGATGAGATTTCACCAACCTCTAGATCGATTGAAATCGGTGGAATTTAATTTCTAGCTAGAATTACCTTCCTTTCCAATTACGAGCATAATTTGAAAAAGAAAACCTCCGCTTGGTGATCAATGGCAGACACTGATAGTTACAGAGTTACATTTTATTATATAGATTTCAAAACTACAACTGTACTTTACGTTTAGACATAATTGTCATTATATAGAAGTGTGTTATAGAACACACGGCTGAAGTAAACATCGTTATGGATTTTGAATAAATGCAATAAAGAACACGCGCTCCTTGATTACTACTTTCCACACTTATTTTCACGACTTTGAGGAATCCTCGTACGCATCAACTCAACGATTGATAATTAGCTATTCCCAGTGATTCCGCTTTTGTAAACAATACGCGGATTGAGTGAAAGGGAAAAAAGTAGTCTGAGTAGTGAAAGTGTATACGTGTTTCTTACACTGCGACCAATGGCAACACCAAGTACGGGATCACTTTTCACCCCCACTCCCGCTTTAGCCGTCACTCATCTTGCGTGTAATTCTCGATTTACTCTAACGGGATTAAAAAAGTTTTACTAAAAAGTCTGCCAGCTGGGAATGAAACCACTATGTAACAGCGTTGCGAAGTGTATCGTCATTGTCGAAACAATACGGCGGTGTCAGGTGCCTGAAGAGGTGGTAATCACTACACGCCAGATCTGAGCTGTAGGGAAGAAGATCAAAAACATCCCAACGGAACTTCAACAGTTCTTGGGTGCATCTAGCCAATCTAGCGCTGTGCGGTGGAGCACCATCGTGAACCAACACGATACCGAAAGTTAGCATGTTGTCATCACGTTTGGTCCGAAAACATTACACAGCTCGCGATGAATCGGAGCTTCTGCAAGATTTTTCGCGTACAGAAATCATACTACTGCACGCACTTCACATTTGGCGGAATTTTTTATGACAGCGTTTGTTTTGAACCAATGTTAGCAGGCGAATCAACCACAATCTTCTAATATTATTTCTCAATATCTGTTGAACACTTGCTCACAGCGCCACAAGAATGATATCTAAACTTTGTCTATTTAGAGTTTTTACCTACGTCATCAATTTGTGTCCATAGTTCTTTGTCTGTGAGACAAGCGCAAATTGTGCTTCTTTTTTCACCGGCACCACTTGAAAAAGACAGTTAAGTTAATAGATTGTCTTTACTCTCACGACAAAACAATGACATAGGTAAAAACTTAAAATAGACAAAGTGTATCTATCTATACCTTGTTCACCCAACAGAAATAGTTAAGCCACTCCACATAAATTTATACCAATGAGCGCAACAGACAGTTTAACGTCCTACAAATTAGTAAAATCGCGGCGAATTTAAAATATGGATATGAAATTTGAAATTCTACCTTATTTATTAACTAGACGTTGCAATAATTCCAATAAGCATAAAAAATATAAAATAGTATTTATTTTATAACAACAAAAATTACTATAAAGAATATACAAACTGTCACAGTAAAAATTATTTTTCTAAAAAGTACTATTGCGGTAACAAAAATCCGGACAAGTCTTCTAGGCTATTTTGACTGTTTTTTAGCAGTATAAACCAATCGTTTCAATCAAGTTCATGTTAATTTTGATTCTTTTTAATGTTGTGAATAGTGCCTTTGAGACTCCAAACCTATTACCCAGTCTTTCCCAAGTAATGTAATTACTTGTATTTTTTAGCATCAGTATAATGACATATGTCAACAATGATTTAAAAATAACATAACATTTGACAAGGCAAAAGCCAGATTTAAACTACATTATCTTAAGTGCCCGATTTTTTGTTGCCGCAATAGTACATATTTGATTCATTCCTAAAACTGTTTTAATCGGGAAAGTAAACTAATTATACAGATATTTTTATTCATCAAAGACTGTTTTTGATAAATCAATTAAAGTAACAGCAAAGCGAATCAACGGTAAAGCAATGTCAAAACCTCGAAAGGAAATGGGCTTTGACTTCTGCTAGTTCGTCGCCGTAGAAGTGTGCACGTTGGTCTAATACGAATTTTTAGACATACAACCAATAGAAACGTTTTATTCAAATATTACGCGCTTTTATAGGGAGTGGCTTAACTATATCTGTTGAATGAGAGTATAGCTATCTTTGCCTAGTTGTCGCGCATGCGCAAACTGAGGTTTTTTTCGAATCACCCTCGTATATTTTTCATTTAATCTAAGCCTTTTCCTTCAGAACTACCATGGTGGGTTGGTTGTTTGAAACGTTTGAAATCGCATAGGAAGGTGTAGCTCCATCAAATTCGCAGACTGGTTGGAACTGTTTTTGCTTTTATTTTTCGTGTCAAACTTTTCTTTTACTTGGCAACTAAGGTGCAAGGAAAAGGTGGTTATTCAAGATCTTATATATACAGGTGTTGCAATAAGGAAAATATTACTTTTTGATTAGAAAGGGATTTTCAGTGTTAGATCTAAAATATTTCTGCGATGATTGCTAGATCGGTAGGCCGGTGGTTCATTTGAACATGGTCGTTAAGTACGAATTAATAATATTTATTATGTTTTTTTCTTTTGCATTTGCAGCAATTGGTAGGACGCTGATACCAAGATACTTCCGAAGTATATTTGAAGGCGGTGTGACCGAATTGTACTACAATATGAAACATCCGAAGGAATCTTTCCACAATACTAGTATTTCTCTTGACTGTGATTGCACAATGATTACACATCATGGCAAACCTTTATTCACGAAGGTGAGTACAACCGGGGACAAAAGTGGTTTTGAACTGTAATAATTTGTTTACAACTTAAAATATTTCTTGCCACTTATCGCGGATAATTACCATTCTTTACGCGGAAAATTTCTCTACCCCACGGATCTAGAATCCGCCTATTATGCGCATTGCGACGCGGGCAAATTCTCTAATCAATTAATTAATAGTCCTTGATTGCATAAAATTTAATTGGAATGCTATTTAAATTATTTACGTAACGCCTACCGTGTACCAAGCAGCGCGTTTTGCCACGTACGCGTTTACTAAATGTCCGACGTCTAACTGAAACTCCGTTTATAGAAGCCGACATTTTAAAATTCTATCCACGGACTTGTAGAGAAATCCCGGGTTTAGTACCATATCGGGGTGTTGCATAATAAGTCATATTTCTACGAGAAACAAAGCACATCTTAATGATGTTACAGGGTGTATTTAGGAACATAAATCTGCTATAAAAATGTGGATTCAAGGATGGTTTAAAAAGGAAATTGGTAAAGAAGGTGTCTCGCAAAGGCACGATTCGTGTAGCTAAAAATAGGAGATAAACCCTGTGTGATAAATTCTACTTTTAACTCTTTATCACTCCAAACCTCGCTCAGGCACCCTTGATATGTTGGGTGTCCTAAACAGTCATACTGATAAAAATTTATGTATTTTCTTTTATATGGTTTCTTTTTCCCACATTTCAGGTGTGTACAGAAGGCCGATTAGTTCTAGAATTCACCTACGACGACCTTATGAGGATAAAGTCTTGGTTATTTACTGTCCGAACGCACAGGGAGTTGATACCGCGCTCGGTGGTAGGGATGCACACCCAGCAAGATCCGAACGTCCTAGACCAATTATCCAAGAACATCACGAGACAAGGCATCACGAATTCGACGTTGAATTACCTTAGGGTAAGATTATGTCACTTTTATTATTCTTTAATCCCGTAGTTTACCACTATTTGATATTGAAAATCAATCAAATAGTGATACACACCGAAACCACAAAGAAATCTCTGCGGTTTCGTCATTCTTTTTTTCCACCTTTTCGCTATTCACCACACTTCCTTACCACTATTGTACCGAGAAGTTATCAAAACTGCATCTATTGTATGTACAACAGACAAGACACGAGTTGTATCTTCTTGGGATTTCTAATCAACATCTTTCAAAGATCTGTTAACATACACCCATTTAATTTCCTTTCACGTTTCTCTGTGTGCTGTTGTTCTCTCTCTCTCCTTTTTTCCATTCCCATGATATCCATTTAATTGTTCTCTTGATCTATTTTGTGTCGTTCTTTCGGGCCTACAATCTGTATATATATACAGTGTCTTTACTAAATAATGAAACCCATGTGACTTCTTTTAGGTATGCAACTCATTTAGCTGCTTGGTAATGCTCAAAATTAAAATTATTTCACAGATTTTCGTATATATATTGACAGATAGAATTTGACAGGTTAAGTTTTGGGATATAAATAATAATATACAGGATACAAATGGGGAAATATTTATTAGGTATAACAAGGTATTACGAGGTATAACAATTGTAGGAATTTTTCTCCGTTTTAAATTTTCAAATACATTTTAAAATTCTTCTATGGTGATGCTATTAATTTCCTATCAAGTTTGTGCCTGCAACTCCTCTAAATCATGTAATCGATTTGTGAACACTTTATTTTTTAAATTGCCAAACAAATAGAAATCTATCCGTGTAATATCTGGAGATCGTGGAGGCCATAAGTTTTCGCTTATTGTCAAAAAATTCTCTGAGATGTTTCTGAATATTTGCAGCTCTATGTGCTGGAGCATTGTCTTGTTGAAAATAACCTTGTTGTAGTTCGTCATCATGTAATTGTGGTATGAATTTATTTAATATAGCACGGTATCTTTCAGCTGTAATAGTTTCTTGGAAAAATATTGGTCCAATAATTCTTTACCTAGACATTGCGACCCATACTCCTACTCTTATACGATGTAAATTAGTTTTCGACAAATTCTTGATGATTTTTGGTAGCCCACATTTTGTAGTTCTGGGAATTAATGCAACCAAACAAATGGAACCATGCTTCGTCACTGAAGAAGATCAGGTTGAGGACATTATTATTTAAATGCTCATTAAATCACTGGCAAAATGTTATCCTCTCGTCAAAATCGTTTGACATATGTATAACTGTTGCAGCACGGTTAATTTATAAGGGTGCATGTGAAGTGTAAATACTTTGTGATAAGTTCGCAGAGAAAGTCCTAAAACAAAACAGAATTGTAATATCATTGAAATTAAAACAAATACAATTGTTATCTGTCTGGTTAGCTAATTTTGATACAGATTTATGAATACTATGTCCTCGAATATCATCTATGACATCTTCAGTCAATTTTATAGGTCTACCAGGAGATTTCTTTTTGCAAGAGGCTGTCTTTTTTCAAATCGATGAATTACGATATGTCGGCGGTGTTTTAATTCATCATAGCCAACATGAAAATCAGGGAAAGCTTCAGTAAACTGATCGATACAACTTTGCAGGGAATAATCCCAACTGCCATTATCATCTTGTGTGCCGCTTCTGTAATGTGCCTTTAAAATAAAGGCATCATGGTCTGTACTGAACATTGTGATAAGCTGAAATGATTCTTATTCTAATTATAATTAATGTACCACTGACTTACCAAGCACAGGGGAGATAAGTTCTTTAGTACTTTTTAGTGAAACTGTTTTAATTAACGAAGACGTAACAATAAAATAAAAACGGAAATAATCAACAAAATATAACACCCAGCGTTTGAAACTCAACTCTCAAATATCAGATATTTATATTTATAGTTAGAAATGTTGGGAATATTTAATGCGTTGCCAACGTATTATTTACGTCATGCTACATTAGAGGTCACATGGGTTTCGTTATTTTGTATATTCACGGTATGTGTTAGCTGCAAAATCAAATGGACTAACTTCTTCCTTTTTGTTTACGTTTCAGCTATGTGTAATATTAGAACCGATGCAAGAACTGATGTCCAGGCACAAGGCGTACGCGCTCAGTCCGAGAGATTGTCTGAAAACGACGCTATTTCAGAAGTGGCAGAGAATGGTTGCCCCGCCGGGTAAGAGAGGTACCAGTTTTATTGCACTAAAAGACTAATCGTTTCTCCTGTACCTACATGTCTGTACATGTAGCACGCCATTTAGCCGAATCGCGCCATGTTAGCAAGGGTGAACCGAAAACGTTCCACCCACGAGGAGAAACAGGTAGTCTTCGTCTCGAATCTTCGCAGGGCACTTTGAAAATTTCCAGAAAAAATTATTTATATATACATATTTCTTCCGTTTTCCCCAATTTGCGTGATTGTGTTGATACCTACATGCTTGTCCCTTTTATGTTGCAGAATCCCAAAGACCAGCCAATAAGCGACGGAAACGTAAAGGATCGAATTCGGGTGGTGCGGCCAACAACGCACCGCCGGCGCCGAACAAAAACGATCACCCGGACCCAACTTTTCCCTAGCTTCGCAGGTGAGTTACTTTAGAAAACAAAAATTATCAAAATATATGCTGCTGTTGGAGTTGGTACTTTTGTACTAATTTATTGTCTACAGCTTTACGGTTCTATGGTAATACAGTACTGTAAAATGGTGTAAGCTGCTAGAATTATTAAGCATAATGGAAGCTAGCCGGGATCGTTGAATTAAGTACGCTACAACCGTGTACGTTATAACCGAGTTATACTGTATATTGATTTATTCTCGATTTCATCATTCTGAATTACTCGTGCCTTTTTAAAATTTCCTTTGGCCCTGAAGTTCATACTCATCACCGACAAGATTATTATTTGAGTGTAGTTTTTGTATCGTTTCCAGGACGTTATGGTCGTTGGTGAACCATCGCTAATGGGAGGTGAATTCGGCGACGAAGACGAACGGCTGATCACGCGGCTGGAAAACACCCAGTACGACGCCGCCAACTCGCTCGATCACGAGAACCACGGCTTCCACGCGGACTCGCCGATGACCGGCTCCAACTCGTGGGGGCGGGCGTGGGCGACCGGGGGCCCGGCGTCGGACCGTCGCAGGGCAACACCCCTCCAACCAGGACTCTGAAAAGAAATCCCCGGCAGTGAGCCAGTGATGTTAGGTTTTACCCCGCTACCCCACAACCCCCAGAAACACGAAGTAATATGCACACGAGGATCTCTCCTCCTCCCCGCCTGTCGCGTCGAGTTAGGGGAGCATCGCAGTGGGACTTTCGAGTGATGGGGATCGATTAGAAGGCGATAGATAAGCGAAAAGAGTGCAAAAGAATCGGACGGTTTCTAAAAAATAATAATTAAGGGAGGATTTATAATAAGTGAGATTGTCGATTGTTTCGGGAAAGGGAACGCCGCCGAGTGGTTGTAAAAGGACAATTCGGGAAGCGGCGGCGTCTCCCCGAATATACACACCGACTTCATTTCGATTGCACCGAAAGTGCAATTTGTCTAAATATGGGTTCATTTTTGGAACCGACCACCATGGTACCTCTTGTAGTGAATGTTCTCGAATGATCAGACTCAAATGTACATTATTAGTTTTTTCGAACGACATCACAGTGTTTCATTGTCGACCGGATTTAGCAATGGAAGATATATTTAAAAACAAAACGAAGCAAAACAAACACAAAAAAAATAAAATGAAATAAAATAAAATATTCTATGCCGGATGAAAATTTTTATCGAGCATTACGACATACAAAGGTTTTAAAATAATATTCGAACTCTGACTTGGGCGATGACGGAGTGGTGTGTTGATTTCTTCATCTTTGGTTTTCTATATTTTTTCCCCTTTTTATATATCTAAGTCGGAGTGAAAACGTTTCGGTTAGTGTATTAGAAGTACATGAAATGCAATATTGTGCATTATCTTAGTTTTCCTTTCCTCGTGGTGATTTTTATTTTATTACTTTATCATTTACTATACGATTTGTTTTATTTATTTTATGCATCGTATTTTTTTAAGTTTTATTTTATAACGTCACTATTATTATAATTGTTATAATAATTATCGATAGTGTAGCATAGCCTAAAGTTCCTAGTTTAACAAGATTATATGGTGAAATACAAAACTGTATGGACACACACATGAATAATAAAACGATTTAACAATGACACAATTAGAGATACACATAAATAATTGCGCAAACTTATCAAAAGTGTGATATAAGCAAAAAATCTTGACTAAGAAATTGATTGTACCTTCCTGATATATTTGAAGAAGGCGTATCTAATGCACATGTTTTTTTAGTTCAGAATTTCTGTTCACTACATAAAAGGAATATCTGGTTTCTATCGCCATATGCTTTTATGCGATCCTATTAATTTTCAAATGAATATGAAAATCTTAGAACATCTAAAGAAGAATTTTAATCCATCGAAGTGCAGATACTTTGAAAGCAAATTTAAAATAGAATCTCGAGTTGGTTTCCTTTTTTTATAGGAATGGATGATGTAAAATAAGCTTCATTTTTTCTAATATAAAAATTCACTTTTGTAATACGCGATTTTAATAGAAAGTACATACAGCATAGTTTGGTAACATCTCGAAACTTATACAGTAAAGTCTCGCTTATCCGACCTAAAAGGGCCGGCAAACCGTCGGATAAGCGAAAATATCGGATAAAAAGAATAATTTAAAAATTAGCTTGGTAGTAACGTTTTCATCGCGTTAAACGAATATACACGAATTATATTTTTGTCTCATATCCGCAACTCTGTATTATAGTGTGCGGCGAACTTAATTTCTAAAGTAAAATTCATACATGTGTATGTCGTAACAAACGTGTGAATCCATTATTTTGTCAATTGAAATAAAAATGACTGTTTTGTATGTTTTTATTTTAATACGGATCTAACTTAAGACTGAATGTAAGACATTTAAAAGCAAATGCCGCAGCGAAAGGGTTGAACGTCAAACTACGTTACAATTTTACGAATTAAGCATCTAAACATCACATTTTACAACAAATCAACATGAAAGACAATGAGCCACCCTTAGAACAGGAGAGACATGATCGACATATGTGTCATATTACAGGTTAAAGGCGCTACAGCGACACAGTGTTTCCGGCGTGTTTTTCTTTTTAAGAACGTTGAACAAGACGGAATGTCAAATAAGCGAAGATCGATCGAACGAGACTATACTGTATATATGTATTTTTAGAATGTCGTATAAGCAAAGATCGATTGAACGAGACCTTACTGTATATGTATCTTTGTCAATGTCAGATAAGTGAAGATCGATTGAACGAGACTTTACTGTATATGTATTTTTCTGTTTACTGTTTACTTTTTTATTTCAAATTACTTTGTCCAAGTTATAATGGTACTGGCGACTGTTTATTAATTTAAATATCATTTCCTCAATGTATTCTTCTGCCAGTGTTGGACCATTGCGTAGATTTAAATTATAAACTATTAATATCGCCAGCTGTTATTCATTACAACTTGTCACTTCGACAAAGTCGAAAAAATTGATGTAATCATCCAACTTCAAATTTTCTTCTATTTTCACATCAAAATCCGATAACTCTTTTTGGACTACAAAAATTAACTTGATTCAATGCATTGGGAAATCGTATACGAAAATTTTTATTTATTTCGATTTACCCTCACTATCGCTTATGACTTTTTATTAAAAACGGAATTAAAGCGGGATTCTTGCTTTCTTAAACTGTTTAAAGTAGCCTCAACTTACATATTAATAATGAAAAGTCCAAAACATTTATCAAATCGGGATCGTAACCAGGATTTCTTTCTGAAGGGGGCATTGAAACTGAAATACATTTTGAAAGACCACTTTAATCTTGATAAATAATTTCAGAAGTGAAAAATTTCTCACAATTGAGGGGGCGGGATCAGCTCACCCACAACTCCTTCTGTAAATATGGCTTTGTATTTAAGGAAAATAATTTTCAATACTTTGACACTTGCTTGGGTCCAAAGGTGTATACCGCCAGTGATTCATATTTTCCATCTCATTGTACGCTATGTATCGCTAGTGGATCACTTTCAGTGTACTATTGAAGGCCATATTCCGATTCATGACTATCGAAGTCTCCGGATGTAAAAGAATGAGACTTTTATTCGCACATAGAACATGTTGACTAGATTGGTGCTGGCCTGATTGTTTACAGTTGGATGTCAAATCAAGCGATGAATCATACTCAATACGCATCGAAAGTAGCAAATTTTTATTAATGAAGCAAACTAGATGTAGAGAAACAGAAATTACAGCACCAACCGTTTTGAGTAGGTTATTAGTCAAAATCCTTACATACCATCTTGAGGAAAGCATTTCTTTCCATCACTTTTCATTTGTCGTAGGAGCGGTATCCTAGGTGCCCTTTAACAACAATGGGATCTTGTCGACCATTGTACCACAGTAACTTACCTTTTGCTTGCTCTCAAAGTTATCTGTTAAAAAATTTTACAACACAGCAGCTTGTCTGGTTGTACTGTTTCCTCTAACGTCTTTTATTTATTTCCAACCAATCAGACAGTGTAAAAGGAAGACATCTACATTATATGGAATGATCTTTTAGTAAAAAAAAATTTCAATCCCTCTCTCTCCTCTCTTTTCAAATTTCCTCTGCTCTCCATATATTTCCTTTTGTTCCTACAGCTTCTCGTAAAATTGCCGGTGTAAAGTCAACCAGGACACTGCACATTGTACTGTCAGGTTCCCCAATAGTTATGATTGTGCCCGTTCAAAATTTAAATTTCAGTCTAAAAGGTGGGGGTAGGTTTTAATAATAAAAAGTATTATATACAAAAATGTTACAGATGCCTTTGTAAATCAATATGTAATGTTAAGATATTGCCTTATACCACACTTGTATGCAAGTTAAAGCTATCTTATGGTCTTATTATTATTTTTCGGCGATAACATTTTAATTATCTTTAATTGAAAAAAAAATTAATTTAGCAATTCTTAAATCGGGATAATTTGATTTCTTTTAAAACATGCATAGTTTCTATTTATTTATTTTCTTCGATCAGATTGGATTAATGAAAAGCATATCATCCCGATTGATTTCACCTTCAAGACACATATTTCACTCGGATCGAAATGCCAGTCTCTACAACTCCTAATCTAGTTGAAGATGCTGGATTCGTTTCTAACAAAATATGTGCCCTGAAAAAGGAATCGGTTGCGTTTGCCAATGAGATGATACAGTGATAATGACATCGAGTTTAGTTTACACCAATGTTCTCTCCCTTTTGAAGGTCTTGTTTGTTCTTTCTATGTATATGTATATATATTGTTATATATCTCTTAAAATATCGAAGAGCACCACCTGGCTTCGCTCAAGTCACCTATCGTCAATCATACGAGCAGTGCTCGTACCATAAAGAGCAATTCTGCTGTTTTAGGATCAATTTTGTATAGTATATATAAATATATAAATTGTATAAGATACTTATAAATAATTATGTCCATTAAGAAGAAAAAAATATGTAAAGGTGATGATAATTAATGATACATCCGCTATATATGAAAGGAGAGAATGAGAGAAAATTTGCGAGAGAAAAGCAGTAAGTGATGGATGTATTATTTTATAATTGCGAGAGAGCGAGAATGCGCGAATGCCCCTGTGAACCGATTTTTTATGCATTTGGGATGACTGCAATTCCTATTATTGGTGTTGGAATGAAAGACTTACCTGTAACATTGTAATTAAAACAAAACAAAAAAAAAAGAGGAAATATTTTTCGTTCTGGCCCTTATAATTTATAATAATTATAAACATACACATACATTAGACATATATTTCTTTTTTTTTATGATATTTTTATTTTTCCGTTTTCTACCTTTTTTTTTCTCTCATTTGGGACTTGCAGTATTTTTCAATTGATAAACGATTTTTGATTACGATGAATAATGATGTTGATGACGATGATGATAACACGTCTGTCTAATTTTTTCCAACTGTGTCAGTGTATTTTTACGAATTCTTTGGTCAGTAGTTGTGTGTGTCTTTCCTTGTTCAGGTTGATTTCTATTAATTCCATACTTTCGATTTGTAATCTCAATATGTATTAAAGTAAAGCCGCACTTAGTGCGGCGCTACTGAAAAACCTCACAATACAACATTTTAAAAATATAACCAGTTTTATTTAAAACTGCTGGTCGTTTTATTATTATTATTATTCCATGATTGTTGTGCTGGTCACTGCGTAGAACTACAATAAACTAAACCATCTGATGGTATAAACGACCTCTTATTTAAAAATGTCATTAAATTTCATTGACGTACAGTGAGTATGGGAACGCAAGATCAGGAGTGCATTGGCAAAATGTAAGTTTCCACAGCGCACCTCATTTACCTTGTAGTTGTGATCTTATAAACATCGAGTAACAGTTGCAATCAAAAGATGACGACCACTAGGACTCACTGTACATTTTTTAACAATTGCATTGATTTAAAGCTTTTTAGTATTCAGGGCTAACACCACTAACAACCTAAAAATGGGCGCTTTTTGACAACTTCTTTTGGATGGTAGAAAAGGTGATAGGATATTAATATTGGAGGAAGTTATTAAGCATATATTTAGGTATTAAACAAAAAATTATGATCGATAAATATTAAAAAATGCCGGCACCGGGGCCATTCTCACGAGGCATGTTGAACTTCAGGCGCTCTGCAGCACACAGTGTAACTAGTGCAACTTTGAATTCGGTATAATAAAAAGAAATAACCTAATCTACATGGTCATAGCTAGTGCAATACGTGGGGATTTTATAAATATTGATTTTTGTGTGATTGGCGAGTATTTGAAGTAAAACATCCAATTTTTTGCCAAAAAATAATCATTTGTTAATAACTAATGTTTAAATTAACTTATCCAAAATCCCATACGTATTTCACTAGATATTGTTATGCTAAAGATATGGTCAAAAATTCGAATGAATAGAATAAAAAATTCTGGAGTTATGCTGTGTGCCGTTTTGAAAAATCATGTTTCGAGAAAACATTTAAAGTTTTGATATACAGCGTTGGCCATATGTATTAGACACCTCTGTGAAAATGCCGTATTATGAATACATTTATATTTACAGATAGATAGTACTCGGAAATACTTTCGATAAAACTCCTTAATGTAATTTTAACGAGGGTCGTGTGTACTTAAGCAGGTAGTTTTGAAGTAAGGGGTCATTTTACAGTTTTGAGTATCACTTTATTTCCGACACGCTAACGAAAAGGAGTTTGTTGCGAAATTGTATTCATTCATACAAGTGTGTATTTTTTATTATTAGTGTGTATACAGTAAAGTATAAAATAATGCCAAAAGTTCGTGAATTAACGGAAGTGCAGCGCGGCCAGATCCTTCTGCTCAGTTCGCAAGGGATGACACTGTCAGCGATCGCAAGACAAATGAAGTGTTCGCGATGTGCGGTTCGTACCACGCTAAAAAGGTACGAGGAGACAAGATCATTCACTAATCGGCCTAAAAGTGGAAGAAAACGCCTAACAACTGCAAGAGAAGATCGAATTTTAGAGAGAACAGCCATACGGAATCGGACAAAAATGTCGAAAGATCTCGCCAGCGAATTAGCCCTGCGTCATGGAATTGATATTTCTGCACGGACAGTTAGGAGAAGGCTTGTGGCAGTTGGTTTACGTGGATGTAGAGCTCGACGAAAACCATACTTAACTGCAGAACACAAGAAAAAGCGACTTCAGTGGGCTAGAAAATATAAAAATTGGTCCGTCGAAAACTGGGCCAAAGTATTATGGTCCGATGAATCTAATATAGAGGTATGTAAGAATAGATATTTATAATGTTAGTAAACGTAGATAAGTTAAATTACCGCTTAAAGTTTTTCAAAAAAGACAGCCAATTTAAAGTATATTTTATTACTTTATTTTCCAGCTTTTCGGCCAACCTGGGGCGCAGTACATTCGACGACGACGAGGAGAGGCATATCACCCGGATTGTATAGTACCTACAGTAAAACACGGTGGAGGCAGTATTATGATTTGGGGGTGCATGTCTGCATCCGGCGTCGGCGAACTCTTCTTGTGCAAAGGTCGTATGAACAGTGGTGCTTATATTGATATGCTGGGGGAGGTATTGGAGCCGTCGGTATTAAAATTGTTTGATACAGATGTACCTGAATATTATTTTCAACAGGACAATGCGCCTTGCCATAAATCACGGCAAACAATGGGGTGGTTCAACGAAAATAACGTAGAGATTCTAGACTGGCCAGCTCAGTCTCCGGACCTCTCCCCGATTGAACATTTATGGAATATTTTAAAAACTAAGGTGGTAAAACATAAATGCAACAATAAAAACATTCTTAAACAAAGAATAATCGAGGAATGGTCAAAAATATCCAGTGAAATGTGCCATAACCTGGTAGCAAGTATGCCGAGAAGAGTGCGTGCTGTTATAAAAGCAGGTGGAGGTGCTACTAAATATTAAAATAAACTAACATTCTTTAATAAATTACTGACGAATACATTCCTGTTTGTGATTTTGATTTCATTTCTTGATTTTGTACTACGGGTAACAATAATTTAAAGTTTTTCGTACGTAGGACTAAGGTGTCTAATACATATGGCCAACGCTGTATATTATACGCATGAACAAATGAAAAATTCCACTTTATGTTTTTTTCCATTAATCTGATATTCCAGGACCATAAAGCTGCCCTTCCATGTTCAAATATTCTTCCTCATTCTCTTTCCTTGAAGATTGTATTCAAGAACGTGCCTTTTTTGTCGTATCTGTCAAAGTTAGCTCGGTGTGCTTGACAGCTTAGCATCGCCTTCAACACAAGAATCTACGATTAGACCCCAATATCCATCTTCGAAACTTCATGATTCATAGAATATTTGTCAAATCATCGTTTAAATTGCACGCAGCAATAACAATCGGCATATTTAAGACTTTTTTCCACTTAAGTAAGATTTTTAAGCCAAATTTCAAACAGTAGCGTTGAAACTTTCGTTGCTATTTTGCTTGTAGCCTCCTAAGCAACAGCCTCAGCTTCTTATAAATGGGCAGAAGCCCCGATTCTTTTCGAATAGCTCGCAAGCTCAACTATATTCAACAATCGTCTCTATGAGGCATTGCTCAGGCGCCGCGTTGAATACGAATTTTTCATAGCTTTCTAGCCCGGCTACACTTTTGCGTCACTCATTGTAACTTATAAGTACTTTAAGATTACAATAAGTACTCTAAGATTACAAATAAACTATTAAAAATGAGCACTGTACACAAATACTGTGATATCAAGCGAGGAAGTTATGTCTTGCTTGTACATGTATCGACGTTACACGACCGTACTTTTCATTTTTAAACTAAACACGGAAATGCTTCTAACTGAAC
Source organism: Chrysina gloriosa (assembly GCA_038088585.1). Lineage (NCBI taxonomy): Eukaryota > Metazoa > Arthropoda > Insecta > Coleoptera > Scarabaeidae > Chrysina > Chrysina gloriosa. The sequence goes on along the minus strand of CM076093.1, from coordinate 16,511,825 downwards.
ATAATCAGTTCCTAACGATGTCTGTTAGAAATTAAAAGGTGAGACATTAGGCTGTACCTTCCCAGCTGCTATTTATTTGACCCGGGTAGTCGTTTCGGAGATGTCCAACGCGCTTCGGAGAAAACCCGAAATTTCAAGGGAAAAATTTTTGGCCCATGACTAGAAAGTTCAAAGCATCTATTAAGCCAATAAAACAAAAGTCGATTTTCTGAAAAATGTAGTGGTGTCACCCCTTAATGTTATGTTACTAGCGAATTGCAATTAAAAGCAGTTTGAACTGAGAAAAGTAAAAAATCTGTGGTAATATACAAATTTCCTTGAACTAAAAGTATCTTCCTTCATACCAGCATTTGAATTACAATAACTAGGTATTTCTGGAGGACGAAGTGCAGGTAAGGCGTTTCATAAAATGGAAATTGAAAAAATTAATCTTGCCCTCTTGCATTTTTGTTTTGAGAGTGGTGAGCATACCTACCACTAACAGTGGTTGTTCTTTATTCAATTAGATAGAGGAATAGGTGTTAATCTTGCTTTCGCACATTTGTAGGCTAATTCATAAATTAAATTAAGTTAAATAAAAATTGTATCGTTGAACCTTTAATGTCGCGAGTAAGATCTAAGCTGGCAAAATGAAAACAACACACAGATTCAAATAATAATTTATTTGCGCCTAACGCATACAAATTCTTCCTTAAACTAAACTTTAAATACAGTCAATTTCGGAACATTACCATCGCTTTCCTTAAGATCCTCATAATGTTCCACCAACCCGTGTTCATCCGCGTGAGCCAATATATCACAGATCAAAGGTGACTCGACTCCAAGAATGTATTCGCAGTACTTCGGCTCGAGAAGATACAAAGAGACAGCGTTCAAATTCGAAGTGTTTTCGAGACATTTCAATTTAACTTCGGTCTGTCTTGGCTTGCCGGTCTTATCGCAAACGCTCCCGTCCGAATAGAAATGCGACAATTGCGTTCTAACAGCGATCGGTTTGGGTTTCTTATGAGGATGCGATTCGATCCATGCGATATGCTTGGTTTTGTCGAAAATCCCTAAGCTTATTGATGTTTTACTTTTATCCTTTTCAACGTGATATTGCTCTATTGACTTTCCATAACAAAATTCGTATTTCCACCATCCTGAACCTCCGTGCAGGCAATTCTTACCCGACAGGAAGTTTTCCACTGGAGTTGTATCAATCGGTGCACTTTCAACGGGTTGTTTTTGTTCTTTCTCTTTAAAATCCAACGGAAAGAATTCGACGCGGATAGGTTCCAGTTCAGCTTTTCTTCGTAATTTATTACTCTCCGCTTTCATTTTTAGGAGGTTGTGCGGCTTTTTATGGGCGTTATCCAGTGGTATACAATTAATTTGATTATCACCTGTGGCCTGCGGTTTGTATTTGTGATGAGTGCAAAGTAAAGGGGATAAAATGACGATTTCATACTGGCAGATTGATGTTTCTTTTAAGGAGTAAATTTCATGCTTGCCATGGACGAAACAGACGTAAATTACTTTCGTTTGGCGCGGTTTATTTTGGTTTAACTCACACAGGGTACCATTCCCCATCGAAATTTCATAGTAGGGTAAATTAACTCCATCAATTTTTTTCGTTGGAGGTGTCGCGTTCTTTTCTTCGTTCGATGATTCTTTCACACGATCAAAGCTTATTTGGTACTGGTTTTTATCCCATTGACCTAAAATGTATTCTTGCAGCTTCACTTTCTTGCCTTCCCTATCCTCATGGTACTGTCGTATAAATCGGCCATGGCAAACTTCATACGTCCAATAGGATTCCAAACGATATGAGCAAGACGATTGAGAAAAAGTGGGGAGATCAGTTCCAATGGAGATGGTCCATCGTAATTTTCTACAACTGTCGATTCCTTTTCTTCTATAATTGGTAATATGCATTTATATTTTTCTTCGTGGGAACTAGTCACTATAACGTATTCATTATTGGTGAGATCCTGCTGGAGTGTGTCTCCAGGCCAGTTTATATTGAATAAAATTGTATCATCGAAGCCTTTGATGTCTTGACTGAGAGCTAAGCTGGTGAAATATAAGTAAAATAAATACCTCGTGAAAGCTTTCATTGTTAGCGTTTGAATATGAAAAAGCGATTATGTCGAGGAAGTCATGATAAGTTTCCAACAATCAGAGAATTCCACGCAAATACTCGTGTTTTTCACCATTGGGAAGATTGATTGGGAATGACAGCTCAGCTAACTTGAAGTTTATTTGACATTTGGTGTGATTATAGAACGGTTCCAAAAGAAAATGTCAAAGGAAATTGCAATTAAACGATTAATTTTATCGTTTCAAGTTGGAATTTCTTAATTATTTAATTGTAAGTAAGAAAAGTAATAACTTTTCCTCTTCTAAAGTCCAAGGATCTTATAATCTTCTCTAGAGATTTTGATTAAAGAACGCTTCCTAAACAGAAGCAACTTTGACATAATTTAATGACTTAACCTAACTTCTAACCGTTTAGTCAGTTTAGTACTTTCAGATAATTTACGTTAATAATGTTAATAAAATCACAAACCGAATACAAAGTAAAATCTCCACCGGAAGATGCGATATCCTCCGTTAAATTTGGACCAAATACCAACCAATTCCTGCTCGTAAGTTCGTGGGACTCCAGCGTTAGGTTATACGATGTTATCACAAACAATTTGAGGCACAAATATACTCATGAAGCCCCCGTTTTGGACTGTTGCTTCACGGTAAGTTTGCAAAGACACCTTGAAATGCAAGGGAATAATTTTTTCCTTTTATAGGATGCCGTACATTCTTACAGTGGGGGCTTGGATAATACATTGAAAACCTTTGATTTCAACACCACCTCAGGTAAGAGATTTTCATTATTGGTTTACAAAATTGAATCTTTCATGGATTCAGTGCTCTTGGAAAGTATTGATTTTGGGTATTATGTGACCTGGTAAAAATGAGGAGTTAGGAACAGGCTTGATTCATTCTAAAGGATTCGTGTTTGTAAAGAGGAGGTATTTAGTTAGCATGGTGACCGAATATGTCTAACACACAAAGAGCTCCAAGGGAGCTTAGTGCCAGACTGAGATAAGAGTTAACATCTCTCAAGTTCAAATTACTTGAAACTACCCAGGCCACCAGTCTATATTTTATTATTATTATTTGTGGTAGGTGCAATTCCGAGCCTATTACATGTAGTAATAATACATACAGCTCAACAGAGATGGAATTGCCGATTGCACAATTATTTCTGTTGACCTGGTAGAGGTATTAATTATCATAATTTATTTATTTCTAATACCTAAAAGTGTTATTAGCCAAGTACAGGGCCTTCTTCAGCACTGTGGTGGCCCCTATCCTATATCCTAATCTGTTTGTTAGCTGGGGCCACCGGAAATCTGGGCCAAAGACTGGGATTTGTATGACAAAGATGGCCCCATTGAAATATTTTCTTTCTGCTACTTTTATTAGAACATAGGATACTTTTGTGTTACAAGAAGAGCAATTATTGTTTATACTAACTGATCGGCTACTGCTATGCAGTGTGGATAGGGGTTTATGCAAATTTGTCCATCAGATTTTTTTAATTTAATGTTCTGCCTCTCAACTATTTTCCATGTTCTGCTTTCTTCTTCTGGTCTTCTATTTATTGTATGCTCCTGCATGTGTTGCGGTCTCCAGACACTTCCTTTTCCTGATATATTGTCAGTCTTGTTATACGTCTAAGCTAAGTCGACATCTCCACAACTCGAAAATCTCCATAAGTCGAATTCTTCAGTCAATTTGGAGTGACGGAATGAGGCGCCACAAGCAGGATACGTGGAATTTCTTTGAATGTTAGTACAGGTGTAAATTAAGTGATGACTTTAATTTCAGGGAATGATTCGTTGTCATGTTTTATGAGAAAAAGTTCATATAAAGATGTGTCCTATCTTGCTTCGTTTGTTCTAGCTTGCGAGCACTCTCATATCCTGTGAAGTAAATATGAAGAACGTCAAATTAGCTCAAATGCTTTTCATTTAGTAAACGAACACATTCTCATTTCAAAGTGCAAGGCATAAGTTTTTATTTCTTTCTCGAAAATTAAGTGGAATACAAAAAAACTGTAAAGGCGAAAAAGTTGTATTTTTAATTATTTCATCTAATAGTAATATCAAACTTAATTACATCAAAAGAAGTCGCTTATTATTCTTAACAGACACGCCTAGTTTCATTGAAATCATCAAAAAGACTATTGAATAATTAATTTACAAAAAAGGGCATTTTTATTAAAACTTTGACACCCTGTTTCTCGAAAACGAAGTAAGTTAGGACACATGTTTATATGAACTTTTCTCATAAAACATGACAAGGAATCACCCCTAAAATGAAAATCATTACTTAATTTACATCTTGTATAATATTTTTGTTGAGAATTTGTTTGAGTTAGTAGTCTGAGCAAACAGCGGTAGCAGCGTACAATTAGGAATTATTATTATTATTATTATAGATGCCGCCTGCGTTGGTGACGAAACACGTGTTCCGATTTAATTAACCTTCCTATACTGACGCATACGGTCTGTGAGACCGACTTATATAGTATAGTATACGTCTTTCATTTTGACGTGAGTATAGGAAGGTTAATGATAAATTACATCCGTAACTACACCACATCTAATTAATGATTATTAAGGTTTGATAAAAGAGTGGATGACGTGTTATCATTAAGTAGTCTAAACCTACCTAAATGATAACTTATCATTGAATAATAAAGTTGGAAGAAGTGACAGCGTCAGTCCGGCTTACACTACTTAAGGATAACACGTCATCCACTCTTTTATCAAACCTTAATAATCATTAATTAGATGTGGTGTAGTTACGGATGTAATTTATTAGTAGCTTATATCATAATCAGTTTCACTTCTATTTTACCACAATTATAATTACAGAAGTAACCGTCGGTACCCACAACAACGCGATTCGTTGCGTGGAATACTGCAGCGAAGTCAATGGGATAATCACTGGCAGTTGGGACCATTTTCTCAAATTATGGGACCCCAGATCGTCGTTATGTAGCGGAAATTACAATCAAGGTGACAAAGTCTATACGATGAGCGTATGCGGGGAGAAACTGGTGGTTGGTACGGCCGGGAGAAAAATATTAGTTTGGGATATTAGAAATATGGCTTACACCCTGCAGAAACGCGAATCGAGTTTGAAATACCAAACGAGAGCTATCAGATGTTTCCCTAACAAACAAGGATTCGTCCTTAGTAGTATCGAAGGTAGGGTGGCCGTAGAATATTTAGATACGAATCCGGAAATACAAAAGAAGAAATACGCTTTCAAATGTCATCGAATTAAAGAGGATGGGTTGGAAAAGATATACCCTGTAAATGCGATAAGGTAGGTAAAAGTCATAAATTTTTCCCAAATTAGTGGCTTTTATAATCCTAAAATCTAGTTTCCATCCAACACACAATACGTTTGCTACTGGAGGGTCTGATGGTTACGTTAACATTTGGGACGGTTTTAATAAGAAGAGATTGTGCCAATTCCATCAGTATCATACCTCGGTTACATCTCTCAGTTTCAGCCATAATGGTATGATGATTGTAAGGCCTCGGTTAGGCAGAAGAAAAATTAACAATAATTTTTTAGGGTCGGTTCTAGCAATTGCGTGCTCGTATTTCCTCAGCGAAGACAATCCTCCGACGCCCCTCCCCGAAGATGCCATCTATATAAGGACGGTAACCGATCAAGAGACGAAACCGAAATTCAGCACTTCGTAATTATAATTTTTTTATTATTATTTTTATAATGAAATATCCTGTACCAAATGGGAATTAGGCGTGCAAATATTGTCTTATATTCTTTTGTATTTATTGATTGGTTTTGACTTTGACACAGAGTCTCGATGAGAGAGGACGTAATTAAAGATTCAAGAGAGAGTGAAAGGAGATTATTTTATTCACGTTCCTCTTCATATAATGAGCAAAAATATAATTCAACTGTCCAAAGAGGAGAGACTCAATTGAGGTAGTTTATTTTGAAATGAAGACGCTTTATCGAGCAACATCCGCCTACATCCACGTACTACCAACCTCTTTTTAGGTTCAAACTCTTTAAATGGAAGCTTTCATCGATGGTTCTTTTTGTACGAATCAAGGAAGGGGATAATTAACGAGTGATTTATAAAACGAAAGCTTTTATTGGTTGTCTTTCGTTGTTCTTTTGAATTGTTTCATATATACGTGGTATCCACGATGTAAAAAACATGTAAGCCAGATCACTATTACAAAATATTGGTATAAAAGTTAATCAAAAGGCAATACAAAGCACATAATATGTTGATTATGTTTTGGGCCGGAATTTGGTTTGCTGTATTGCAAGCATCTGCATCGTTGCAACTTTGTACACATCCACGGACATATCTGGAACGAAAAATATTAAAATTAATAGAAAAATAGAAGGTGAGAATAAACGTTAATAAAATAGCGAAAAAGTAGAAGTAAGAAATGTTTAAAAAAGTTTATAATCAGATTTTAATTTTTTTCGTAAGTATCTTTATCTAAAAAATTGAAAAGTTTTGGACTTCGAGGAATCAGTTATTACATTGCTAAAAATCTCGGCGTAAAGGACAATCACATGTACACATATGAACATATGTAATTCAATGGCCACCAGTGCATTTTCAGGGAGCGTAGTTGTTTTACAGATGAATATTGTGCATTGCTTAATTACAAAATTAGGTGATTATTGACGGTATGCGAAAACCATGTTTTGAGTTGTTAAATTCTTTACAAGTCGACTACTTCCTTAAAATAAATAAATAAGTAATAAATCCAGGAGATCTTAAAACCGCCAGGTAGTTCTTTTTACATTGTCTCCAACAAAATTGATAATGATTGCAAGGGGGTCAGTTTTAATTTTTTTACAAACTGGTGAAGCTCCACAATCCACCAAAATTCAGCCATGGAAGACCTTAATATTTTTGAATCAAATTCCTTCCATAAAAATTGATCCACACCCTTCCAAAAAAGTAGTAAATTGGTCCACTCTCAACTCGAAAGACCTATTTTATTTGAGATTTCAACTTGTCAGACACTTCTCGTAGTTACGGGTTCTTCCGTCTCAAAACCTGCTGCGATTGCTGGGAGACGAGGTTAATTGATTTGATAATTTACAATTCCCCTCTGCTAATTTTTTTACACCAACCCCAAACAGCGCAGATGGCGCATAACCATTTTAAAATATTTTAAAGTGCTTTCTTACCGGTAATTTTGGAAATTAATCTCTTCTTTTGCAAATAATTTCCCAATAAAATAGAAAATCAAGTGACCCTCTCCTTCCAAACTCCAGCAGTATTGTTCAAAGAAGAGGTTTACCGAATTGAAAATTTCAAAATTTTTTGCAAATTTTGTGGTCCACTCTCCTCTTCTCTGATAATTCTTTAAACTTAACCCAGACGAAGGAAACATCGCGGTTGCCTTGCCAATCAATTGATTTGAAAATTTGAAATATGTTGGTTTGGGGTTAATCGCCTTTTCGGAAAACTCCTTAAACCAACCCCAAAATGCGAGGCATCACAGGTCTTGTACATAGATTTATCCCTTTCTATAATAATTTCATCACAAATCTGAAAATCAACTTATTTCCTTCTCTTAAGCCGCATTGACATTTGTTTGAACTGCGGGCGACTAGATCGTCCGTGATAATTTCCAACTGAAGTGTAAAGTTTTCGTTTTTGTCGTAAACCTCCCCCTTTGCCCCTCGACCCTCTCATTCTAAATCAAACAATTCGAGTTGTATACATTTTTACCAAACTCCTTGTCCAAGGTTCTTTGGGCTTTTCATTAATTAAAAAGATAATTTTCTTTTGTATCCCCAATGTTTACGTGTTTAGATCCACTTAGTATTCGTCATCGGACTATCACTTCTACACCTCTTTTTTTGCTGAAAGTTAGTTTGTCAGCGTCTTACGATTGATCGATTTCTGTCACCCGTAACATCTCATGCACATCCAATAAATTTTCTCGGAACTGACACTTGTTTTGGAGATGTTTACAGGCGATGATAAATTATCTTTCCCCTCCACCTCTTCTCTTCGTCTTTTTCTCATTTCCAACTCCCACCTTGCTTCGTTTTTTCATTCTCCACATCATCAGTTCCCAAGAATTCGTTTACGATAAAAGACGGTCGAGTTAAAAATGGTATTTTTAATTTTTTGTTTTTCCTCAAAGTGAAAGTTATCAGTTTACAAGAATTCGTTTACGACAATATACACACGATTAAAAAGGTGAAAATTACCTGTCATCGTAGTAAAATCCTCCGCAATGTGACATTCTAACTAATTCTGTGTCAGTGGTCAAGGTACCGCTATCGAGGGCGCATCCCCTGATGGTGACCGTCTGTCCGTTATCATCGAAAATACCCGTTATTTTGATACAAGAGGTAGCTGGGAAGAGGCCATCTCTGCCTTTTCGGCCACCCATACAGGGCGATTCAAAGATGTCGAGCGTATAGTTGTTGTGAAAAGGGTCTTCGCAGGGCGGATAATCATTGTTGATCGAAATGCATTTGAAACAATCGATTCCGTACACTACAAACAAATTAACAAAAAAATTAGAAAGAATTTCGGTCAAGGAAGGGGGAGAGGCTAGAGGGAGCGCCGTAACGAAATATCAAACGCTGGAAAAAATTGAATTATAATAATATACAGTGTGAGCCGGAAAGATATGTGTAGTTCTATGTATTAGGAAAATTCAGTACGTAATAGATATACAGTATGACCAAATAGTAACGGACAGTTACTTCGTTTAGAAAGAAACAAGTATGTCTCTTACTTTTGTTCACGCTATAAAATTGCCTGGTCACTTGTTTATTCGAACTGTTGCCAGTCGGATAGTATTAATAAACATACAGCGTGGATAGAAAGGGATATTGTATCATTACCTGTATTTTTTGCTTTCATTTGCCGGCAAAAGTCGAAAGATAATAGATATACAGTGTGACCAAAAAATAAGCACATTCTCGTTAGAGCTTCAGATCTTCGTCTTAGAAATAATTTAATCAAGAACAGTACCGTACTTCTGACTCGCACTCTGTATTTGCACGATCCATATTTATTGAAAGATTATGGATATCCAACAACAGTAATAATCAATACATAGATGGAGCAGAATGTTGGAGACATATGGTGACATAAAATTTTGTTGCTTTTATTTCGTGACAATGATCAAAGGATAATAAACATACAGTGTGTGCAAGACCGGGAAGGTATTGACATTAAAAGAAAACCCACAACTAATTACGGTTCGGTATTTATGATCATACTGTATATTTGCACTCGAATAATGATAAATATACAAGGTGAGCCTCTAAATTTTCGTTCTACTAGAAAAAGGAATTAACAAAAGTTCTTTCGTTCTTGCTCAAAGTGTATGTTTATCGGACCTATATTTAAATATACAGAGTGACCAGAAGATAAGGGATACCATACGACCAAATTTATTGTTTCTATTTACCCAGAAAAATTAAACGCAAATAAGGGTTACTGATGTTGAAACTACAAATCTTCGCTTAAAACAAATAAATAAAGAAAGTTTCGTACATTCTATTCACACTGTATATTTACTTGGCCTACATCCATTGAAAGAGTTCAACATCCGCGTTTAGGCTAATAAATTTTCTAAATAAGTATAAGATTAAGTCAAAAAGGATATGTTGCATAAAGATCATTTCTAGCCTAAAAGTGCGTTGATGCAATCTTCCAAGTAGAGGAGGAAAATGAACAGAATTTCTTTTAAAAAGATTTGAATATATAACTCACCTACGGCGACGAAATTAAAATAGAAACATAGCAGCAAGTAGTAGTAGGGTTTGGTCATTTCTAACGAGGTACGCGTCTCCTTTGGTTTTTCCACGGCCCCCTAGCTGGGCATTTTATCTCGTTCGTACGCGAGACGCCTTCAGTCCGACTACAACATCGGGAATTCTTATTGTAAATAAAGAATATCGACCTGAATGGGGTATATAGGCGCCTGCCGCAATGATCAATAGTTTTACCTTATACCATTGCGTGACATAAACCTGTGTGCTTGAATTAATGAAGACCGCTGCGCCCCTGCACGCGCGTTTCGCCCTCCCCGACCGTCCACATTACGTATTTATATGGCGTATCGTTTTTCTTCTTGTTCTCCCCCTTTTTTGTCGTTGTCTTTGTTTTTCTACGTTGTCGCGATTCGTACGCAAAAGAAAAATTCCGATTACGAACGTTCCGACGCGAAATCCGACCAAAAAAACGAGACGAATTCGCCCGCTAAATCCGGCTGTATACACACCCTCCCTATTCAAATCGCGTACCCCGTAGATATATGTATATACGGGGTATGTACAGTATTGGATGTTATAAACCGGATAAAATTAGTTTTCAGAGATCTCCACCTCGGTCCAACTTGAACATTGTCATTGGGGAGAGTGACGCAATTTGAAAATTTTCGGCTAATGCCGATTTATGTTTTTAAAAGAGAAATTTATTTCGATAATACAATCAAATAATGATTACTGTGAAATAACAATTAATTTATTTAAGAAAACAATTAATTTTGACAATGTGATTCCTGGCCTAACGTAGGCCTAGTACACGATTACTTGATTATAATTAAATTGGGAAAATATGCGGTATGATGAGTTATGTGTCCTTTGTCCTCTGTAATATAATATTACATTGTAAAACGGACCGATGACTCATCATACCGCATATTTGCGAACAATATTATAAATTTTATATGTAAAGTCAGCATCCGAGGGTGCGCGGGTTTTCCCAGGTATCCTACGATGCCATTTATGTTACTGTCGAATTCATTTTTTTGGTGGTTTTCAGTAAGGGAGTGTAGCATATTTTTCGGATTACTATACTCAGTAAATACTGAAATCTTTGTAACGAGGGTTGTGGCCCCTTTTTGAAGGTTTTGCATTTGTCAGATGTTTTTCCAACGTCACTTTCTAGCGACCAACGTTGTAAACATGACCATTTTTAGAAGCTTCCATTGAATGTGTGATTAATTTTTTGAAGATTTACGTTAAGGATATGTCGACTTGCCTTTGGCAAATGCATTCCCCCAACATTTTTGGAAATTTACCTCACGATGCGCTTCTGAGGACTTTCACCAAGGAAATGTGGCTAGCAGTGGCGGCTCCTGACATTTCAAGGTGGGTAGTCTGTACAAACCACAACCAGTTTAAAGTAGTAATAATAATAATAAGTTTAAAAACAATATTCATTTTTACATCACATTGACACGTAATTGTAATTTTAAACGCCCACCATACGTACATTAACATTGACTGACTCCCACTGACCACTGCTGACCGAAAATGCAGCTCATCTCAACGTTCTCGCGCCCGTGTTCCAAACACCGTCGGCTATCCTCGATTTACATCGTGTATGGATTTATCTATATTGCGAAGAGCTGCGCTGCAGAGACGACTTCCTCAGGAATTATAAGTGCGTTGCGCTTGCGATTGTATGATTCTACAGTTGTGGCATTTTTCGTAGAAACAAATAATTATTGAAATGTCAGTTACGCACGATGAAATTATGGAAATTTAATATTTTTAATGAAATACTCAGTAAATGCTAAATATTAATATTTAATGCTTAATGCATAAATTGAGGAGTTATTCTTGTGGTTCTACAGCACTAATGGAGGAGCCGGCCTTGGTTTATAGTGATTGTTATAGATTTGTTTTTTTCTTTCCCATCAATCCATTTGGAGATCTTGGATAAATCATTTCCGACAATTTTCGTTGGACCTTGTTTATTTTTATAGAGTTTCGTTATGGGTATGATTCGTATTGTTTGGTGATTTTTGTGATGGGAATGTGGCTGATTATTTTGAAAATTTCTTAAAGGGACGAAATTGTAGATGTTCTCCTGAGAGAATTTAAGTGTTGAGCTCTTTAACCCCCTCTCCCCTCATCCGTGGCCTCACTCGCAGCAACGTATACAGCAATTCATTTTGTCTTTGAACGGAAAACTTGTAATGGGACGGTTTATTTTTTGGCTTTTGGTGAGCAAACTTTTTTTTTCAGGATTTTTATTGGAGGAAAGAAATGTAACTAGTAAACGGGATACGTAGCTAATTCGCTTCCTTTTCGTCCGAATATTCACTCCTAAAAGTGTACACGGAAAAGGGTGTTGTCCAATTTCGTACCTCTCATGTTATGTAAACGCGAGGCGTTTCGAGATTGAGCGATCGAACACGCGTTTAAGTGGCAGCTCGCGACGGCTTAAAGGGGTCATGTCGGTTCGTTCGACACGACAATCTAGATTCGCGTAATGTATTTTTAATTGTCGTAGTTAATTTAGATTGTCGTTACGACGGGACGCGTATAATCCATCATATCGCATGATTTCGTATCGTATCGTTACAAATTACATACAAATTGTAACTTTTAGAGAGCCGCATTTTCTACATTTCGAGGTATGTACAGCTTGTCAAATCTATAGTGAGGTCTCAAGGTTGAATCCGTTAATACGAAGGGTAGGTACAGTGAGTCAAATATAGGCACGCGTTTTAGTATCAGGTTTGCACGGGAAAAATGTAAGTTTCCACAGCGCACCCCATTTACCTAGTGGTCATGACCTCGTGACTGGAACTTGTACTCGTTGTTCACACGATCACAACCACTAGGTAAATGAGGTGCGCTGTGGAAACTTACATTTTGCCAATGCACTCCTGACCTTGAAGCGGAGCGTTCCTATATTTGACTCGTTTTAAAACAAATAGGAGGCTCATCTACGTCAGAGTAACATTGACCAAAATCAATCTTTGCCAAGCTGTAGATACGGCAATTTGCTTGAAGCGCTCGAACCTTAACGATACGTAAGAATAATGACATTCTAGCATAGGAAATACAGAACTCTAGGATGAAACTTTGTCGTTCAAAGAGATGATTTAATGACAAAATGTGGAAATGTATAGAATTGAACCATGATTTTAGAACCAAGAATTCGAAGCTGAAAGTATTTTTCTGTAACCTACACACCGAAACCTTTCAATTTTTTTTATCAACAAATATAATTTATTAGTTGTCCTTAATGATATGTAAGATTCGACAAACGAGTGCATAATAAGTTGTGTAAACCGGTCTGAAACTGTCACTCCTCCGAATTTTAATGTTGCGCCTTGCCGGAGTGACAGCCTCCGTCCGGTTTACACAACTTATCATGCACTCGTTTGTCGAACTTTAATGATATGACATTACTGTGGTTGTTCTCTTCCATACCCTGCTCTAAATTCATTATTTTTCTACAATCGGAAAATCGCTATTCGAGCTAGAATCGTATGATTCCATAAGCTCCTCTTTCTGTGATGACGGCTATTTCGCGCCGCGTTGGATATGTATGTGGCAGATTGAGGTACTGTAAAATTGTCCCATACATTGAAGCGTATAACATCTCTATGTTATGTATGTTAACATTAACAGCAGAAGGATATTGTCTTTGCTAATAAAGGGAGTCCCTCTTGCCCCTCCCCTCCATATCAGCAATACGAATGACAGCACAAAGGTTAACACGCGACCGAAAACGCGTGTTGATGAGTTTAATGGTTTCATATACATTGCAAAGAATTAGAACGCTTTTGCCAATCTCACTATCCGTATACGTATTTCACGTTTACACCGATCATCAGTATGGCTTTGCGAGAAATCTCTCTACTGCAGATGTCTATGGTAACGTAAGTTGTCCACTTCTGCAGAAACAAATAGCTGCAAAAAATGCGTAATTATTAATAGTCCTTGTATATATACATAAAATCTGTATACGAAAGTTACATCTCTCAAGCTTGCATTTGACGTAGAACTTGACCCATTTCTAAACATTTCAAACGTTCAAAGGGATCCTTGGAAAAATTTCGTGTTAAAAGACGAAATATGCTCAGATTTCATTTAAACTTCACCCTTAAGGGTGTAGAATTCGGTTTTAAGATCTAAATTGACGTGGTGTTAACGATTCTTTCGAAATCACCATTTAACTTGAAAATCAACAAAAATTGGAACCTGGAAGTAATTTTCTCGTAATATACACGCCGAGAGCTTTCATTTGATCAAGATCTGCCCGATTTTTAGATATGTTGATTTTTACAAAAGTTCGAAGAGTTGTAGCTCAAAGTAACTTTCATCTTTCCCAAATTGCCCTTCATCATTGGTGTTATATATCAAGAACTGTATACGACACAATTAATATCCAAAAAAGTTTCGTCATTAACTGGACGAAAAACGAACGTAAAGAGGGAGTGTGTACAGGTAGAAATCTATCGGAGGAGATTGTAACATGAGTTTACGACGTTTTGCCGCTAGGTAACCTAAGATTAGAGTATCAACTCGCAGTACGCACACTCGCGTATTCGGCGCTCCGCGTCTCTCCCCCAATGAGAGCATATCCCCTTTTTGCAATTTGTCGGCGAATAGACCCGGCGGCGAAACCTTCCATCACGTTGATAGTCAAGGCTAAGGGTGAAATAAAATCATCGATTACATCTCTGAATTTATTTCAATTAATTGGGGTTTCTAAAAGACCACTAATAAGCGTCGTTACTTTAGGATTTCTCCGATAATATAGTAATATCTTTATCAATACGTATTTTACATATATACAATCACTATCACCTTACTTATTTATTTAATGTATTTAATTAATAAGTAATGGCGGCTCGTCATAAGACGCTGGGACAAATCAATCATTAAATAAATAATCCAAAGCAACACGGAATGAGAAATCTAAATAACCCTCTATAAGACTACCTATAACTGAAGTTCATGTGTTAGGCAGCTTTTTTATACAAACATGTGCAATAGCCTGTGTAGTAAGCATAAAATGCGTAGGGAATTATATTTTATGAATGACAGACTGCAATCAGACCTACCAGAAGTGTATAGCATGTTCCAACCCGCTTAGTGGCCGAGTGGTAGATTACGCGCCTCACAATGAAAAAGGTCGGCGATCGAATCCCGGTCGCAACAGAGCGTATCAGTTTAAAATTCTAAAAATAGTTCTGCTACCTTCAATATGTTGCGAACTACGGAAATGCCATTGGACAGGCCTGAAGGGGTACGGTAGCGTATGTATTCGGGTCAATGGCTTCGAACCTTACACCGAAAAGTAAAGAAAGGTAAGTGATTAAGAAGATAGCGTAATTCCTTCCGCAATAATTATTGGCATGTGCAATTTATGCTAGCAATGCAGGCTATTCCACAGCTTTTTATGAAGGATGCCCAACAATCTCATAACAGCTATAGATCGTTCTATAATCTATATAGTTGTCTAGATTTTCCATTTTTTGTTGAATTATATTTGATTTTCTCGTTCAAACGTTTTCTATTAAAAGGAAATAGTAATTTTTACTATGTTAGGTACTAATTAATACTTATATCCTTATGTACCTATTAGCTTTAATTTTACAAACAAAAGTTTTTCTATGATAACAGAAGCTGAAGGCGTAACTTACATCCATCCACTAGGAGTCACTTATAGAGACCCGCAATTAATCCTAAGGTAGTCTTGTCCTCCGGAACGTAGAGAATAGCGGCATTAAAATGCGCAAAAATGTTTTGTTACAGTTTTTCACTTTCCTAACAGTTTTTCGGTTTTACTAATTGGAAACTCTTTAATTTTCTTTGATATGAACCTTCTTATGACTACTTAAATTTCCAGTAGTCGTAAAACCCTTCCCACATATAGAACAAATAAATGGCTTTTCACCCGTGTGAGTCCGAACGTGTACAGTCAAATGAATTTTTTCGAGAAAGATTTACCGCATGTATTGCACTTGTAAGGTTTTTCTCCTGTGTGTTTCCTCATGTGAATCTTCAGTAATTGTGGATACAAGAAACACATGTTACACACCCCACATTGATGCGGCTTAACTTTCTTGTGGACACTTTTAATATGTGTATTTAAGTTGCTGGGAGTCGTAAAAGTCTTGTTGCAAATTTTACATGGGTATGGCCGATTTCCTACAAGAAAAAGTGTATTTTTAATAAATGAGTGCCGAATCTAAAGTGATGTAATATGTTAATTTTGTAGTGACAAATATAGTAACGAGCTTTGATGCTATTTATTGTATCATTACTCATTACTAGGGTAAGATAATCGTGTCGTCCCAGCATAACCCCAACAGCTGGAGCAGCCAATCATTGATGAATGTATACGAATTTGAACTGCTTTGCCGCCAGGCAGATGTTTTCGCATCGCATGCCGAGTTCCGTTGGCTGCTCCAGCTGTTACGGATGCTGAAACGACACGATTATCGTACCCCACTCATTACTAGTTAGGCAAGCAACGTTTTCCGTCTCTTACTACTAAACTTACGCGGCTGGCAGTAGCGAACTCGTTTGTTAATACTAGAAATAACTACGTAAATATTCTATTAAAATTTAGATTTAGAATTAAAGTTTAAAAACGATTAGGAAGTGTCTAAAGAATCCACTGGATGGCACCAGAGACAGATTCACTAATAGTAGTGGGACTAAATACAGTTTTAACGCCAACCGCCTCACTATGATCATTGCCAATACCTTTATGAGTTTCCTCATGAATCCTAAGATTATTCCTGGATGCATATTTTTTATGACAAATAGAACATTCATATGGCTTCTCCTCGGAATGTGTCAACATATGATCCTCCATCTTATACCCTCGACAAAACGTTTTTCCGCATATATTACATAAATTAGGTTTTTAATCTTGTGGGACATGATGTGTTTATAATGTGAGGATCGACGTGTACTGGTCTTATTGCATATTGCACAAGTGTATAATTTACCGTTCGTGTGGGAAACAGCATGCTCCTTCAATTCCTCTTCACAATTAAAAGTCTTATCACAGCTGGTGCATTCAATTATATCTGAGATATCTGTTTCTTGAATTCTATCTTCGTTATCTAACTGTGGTTGTTCCTCATAGTTCGTAATCCCTATACATTTATATTCTAGATGGGAATTTAGGCTAATTACAGAGGTGAAAGCTTCATTGCAATAGGTACAATTGTAGGTTTCAATTAAATCATCTTTAGGGGCTTCGATGCATGAGCTATCAATTATGTAACTATCCAGTATAGGTTTGATATTACTTTGTGGATTACAATTGAAATTATCTATAGTAGTATATTCGTAAAAGTCTTCACTAGCAGCTAAATTGCATGTACTGCAAAGTTTATCGTAATTTTCAATTTTCACATATTTAGTGCAATGCGGGTACTCTAAGCTATTACCAGAATTCTTACAGAGCGTCAATTGATGAAGATTATATACTAATTGTGATAAATCTGAGATAGAGCCGATAGTGTATTGCAATGAAGGTATCAGTATTATTTCATTATGTATCAATACCGTGGTCTTTATACATTTTTGCAGTTCATCATATGTGATCAGAATGCCCTTATCTACCAGCAATTTTCCAAAGTTGGCCAGTTGGACGTGGAGTATCACAACGTATTCGTATTTTGGATCTACATGAATAGCCCACAAGGGGGACGGTAACAGTAGTAAAGGGACGTTTTTAATCACGTTTTCTAAGTTTTTAGTGTTATCGAAATCCCCACAATCCATTCTTGGAAGAATTTGTTTCCCAAAAAATGTAGGTTAACTTTGGTTGATTGAGGTTAATTACACAATGAGATTCTTAGGTTATATTCATTTCATTGACAGCGGTAAGCAATGCTGGCAACTCTCAAAAATTCGCTAGAAGTCATCGCCATACTTAAAAGGGGTAAAACAACCAAGCCTAGGTAAAGAAATTAACGATATTAGGTACTGCTTGAAAATGTAAAATAATACTAATTTATTAATAATTTCTCAGAGAAGAATATTAATTGAAAAGTATATAGTAGCATTAAAATATATGCATATTCAAAACTGGTTGGCAGTCATGTCACATTTTAAGTCTTAATTAGATTAAATCAATTAACCTTAAACGTAAACTTTTGTGATAATCTAATTATTCAATTATTTCATCAGTTGTATTAAACCTGCGCACATTATTTAATTTCAATATTTCATCTGCTTAAAAATATACGTATTTATTTATAATATACAGAGTTCTACTTTACCTAGTTCGAGAAATGTCATCGAATGTCATCGGAATACGTCACTGTTGATGCTTGTGTGAATAATCTAATTTAGGCGGTTTTTATTTCGGTTTTATCTGGCACCAACCCATAGAACTCGATGGACGACACCGACAGGACCATTTTTTGCGGCAATCTATCATCGAAGGTAACGGAAGAAATTCTCTTTGAATTGTTCTTGCAAGCCGCACCTTTGGAAAAGGTGAAAATACCAACGGATAAGGATGGCAGACTGGCTTGCTATGCCTTCATAACGTTCAAACACAAAATCTCGGTTCCCTACGCCGTAGATCTGATGAATGGAATCGCGTTATACCAAAAAAATTGATATTGAGACCTAGGAGCGGGTCACAACAAAATATCCTACAGGAAAACGGCAAGCAACCCATTCGCACTTTACCGAGCAAGATCAACCAGATGATTCTAGGTGGGCAGGTGCAAATTGGCAGTTTTTGCAATAACCGTCTTGATGTTACACCTGTTTCCCGCCGAGATCGAACTTTCAATCATGGCTATGACAGGAGAAACGATAAACCATACGGGCAAGTATATCGTAATAGAAATAATCGGTACGATTATGATTCTAGAACGAACAGCTCGCATTACAAAAGATATTGATGTTTATCGTACGGTTTTGTTATCTATTATGAATTTTTGAGTACATTATGTTAATGTATCACTAATTTTTAACACATTGACCAAATTAGATATTTTCTTTGTAAAACAAAAAAGCAAAATTTCAATTAAAGTTGTAAATAGTTCGGAAATTATTTAATAAACTTATTTCTTTGAAATACATATTGGAGTTGTTTTGTTGCTAAATTATGATTTTATTATTATAGATACTATCAGGATACTATTGTGTCAATTACAGTAGAGCGTCGATTTCGGAACTAATAGGGTCCGCGTGTGGTTTGAGTAATCGAGGATACATTCAATTAGATGAAGTTATTGATGCACACCAAAATTGTTTTTATATAGATATGTACCCCAAATTTTGCAGCAAAAACGCGGCGACTAACAACGAAAATATAAGCTTAGCTGTTATACAGGTGTTTCGATGTACAAAGTAGCAATATTTGTTTTTATATTGTTTGGTTGATTGACGTTCCGCTAATTGACATTATACTGTATTTGGGTTTTTTAGGGTTAGTTAAATATAAATGGAACTTCTTTCTGTAGCTCAGGTAAGATCAAATGGAAACATAAATATTTAGAACAGCTTAAATATGTATGAATTAATTGGCATTCTCCATCAAGGTAATTACAACCAAGAGAAGTCATTTGGAGCATGTTTCTGGAAGGTGTCCAGGGCTCAGCAATGAAGTTGAAGATATTTCACATTATTCTGCAGTCAGGCAAGATAGAAAAGTTTCACCAGATCACTCTCACGCAGTAAACTCCCTACTTATTTTACCTATTGGTGGATCAGAAAATATCATTGTAAACGAATGATTTGGCTTGCAAAATTTAAACTGCCTGACAAGATATTTGAAAGAAAGTGAGTGACCCGGAAAATATTTTTGAAGAATAGACTGGATTACGTTTGGTATCATATCGTTAAAGAAAAAAGGACGTCGCATATTGAAGAAAGCATATTAATTTGTAATTTGTCGGGAAAAAGTTCAGTTTATATTCAACTAGCCCCTATACTTGAAAATTTCATAATGAAAACACTGTTTCATTTGTTATTGAAGGAATACAGAGATTTATAAAAAATTACTTAACGCATATACAGATCATTACAACAGCTATACCTAGACAAACCAAATCAAACAAGAAACACGACCCCCTCAGAAAGCATAATCTGATTATCCTCAGTCATTTGATCAATAGCTGCTGCTATTTCATTCGGACTGAACGGTTCGGTAATTTTCTTATTTAAACTTTCTTTCACCTCTTCCAAGCTTAACGACTGAGATCTACTCTCTCGGAAAGCTCGTTGCAAAGTACTTTTGAACACAGTCAACCTTTAAAAAAATTTACGAAATACTTAAGCCAGTCTGTAAGTAGTAACAATCTAAATCCTACCTTTCATTAGAAATTGTAGGTGGCACTGAATCTACTTCCATCTCCTCTGATGCGGTAGATTCTTGAACAAGGCCACCGTCAACTTGAGAAGTCTGCGTACGCTGTGTTTCATTTCCCCATCTTCTTCCTCTTCAGCGTCTGGATCTTCGCTTTGAGTTGCCTAGAATATATAAAAATTGCATGTATTTATTTCTTATACATCAGAATAAAAATGCATCAAAAACATACAGTTCTCCTTTTCCTTTTCTCTCTTTGCCCCTCTTCTCCATCACCAACCGATTCCCTGCTCCTTTTCTTTTTCTCTTTCTCCAATACCCTCTTAAAGTAAGCATACTGCACCAATTCGATAGCAGCATGTGCGTCTTGAGCTGTTATATTCCTCGACATCCTGGCTTTTGCATGAGCCGTAGCTAAACGGATCATGGTTTCCAAAGTTCGAGCCGTAACCGGTTGGGTCCGCGCAATATCGGCTTCCAACACATCTTCCGATCTCAATTTGGAGTATTCATTGGCGATTATCTCGGAGGCCTCCTCCGTGAGAGTGGGTTTAAGTATTTTGACGAAGTGGATATATTTTCTCATAAAATCGACGCTTAGAATCTTATCGGTGCGTCTGCGACTGTTCCCGTGTAACAGGGGGTCGTACTTTTCGTACATTGGGGTTTCCTTTTCAGTATCATTTAAGTCTGGGTGGTGTGTGGTTAAGAGGTCGACAGAGGATCCCATCGGTAGGACTTCTCCGTCTTGTTCGAGAGGGTTTCTATAAAAAATGAATAATTCAATGTCTTTGCCTGTATCTTCAACCTCTCTTATAAGGTAATGAAATTATTTAACCATAGTTAATTGTAGCCAGTGCAGTTAGCTACTCAGCTCTGCATTGTTTTAAGTTGGATAGGCGATACCTGTAGATAAAAGTCCTACAGTTTGATGTGTCCACCCCTTCCACATTTTTAAATTGCTTTAGTACAATGGATGTGCAGCAACTGTGAGGTATCACTCGATTACCATCGGATTATTCAATGTGCCCACCCTTCTATCCAGTTAGTAGTTGTTACACTACAATGCTGCCATACTTGTAAATGTGGCAACTGTATAGAGAAAGCGACTATGTATTGTATCATTACAGTGATACTACAGCTTAAACGATGTGGCGACTATAGATGTGCTAAAACAAAATTACCTGTATCTATGCATCCGAACCACATGATCTGATATCATCAAATCGTGATCCTCATCTATGGTATCCAATATAACAAATAATAAATCGAAACGAGACAATAGCGAATCTTGTAAGCCAATGTTTTCCATCGGGGTTTTATATTGATCATACTACAAAAAACAATCATTTTAGTACAAAAGATTAGAACATTAAATCAACAAAATTACTTTTCCATAAACAGGATTAGCGGCAGCTAGTACGGAGCATCTAGCATTCAAGCTAGCGTGAATACCAGCTTTGGAAATCGTCACCCGACCTTGTTCCATAACTTCATGTATTGCCGTCCTATCTATATCGGACATTTTATCAAATTCATCGATACAAACTACCCCACGATCGGCTAACACCATAGCACCCGCTTCCAATCGTCTTTCCCCTGTGTCCTGGTCGGTGGTTACGGCTGCTGTTAGACCGACACCTGAAGAACCTCTGCCGGTTGTAGTGATTGCCCGGGGTGCAGTACATAACACGTATCGTAATAATTGTGATTTAGCAACGCTTGGATCTCCAATTAACAAAATGTTTATATCCCCCTAAGTCTGGTTCCGTTTGGTAAAATCTTTTCGACACCTCCAAGCAACAAACACAAAATCGCACGCTTTATGTATTCGTGCCCATGTATCGAAGGGGCTAACGACTTGGCTAACAATTGGAAGACATTCTGGTTGTTTTTCGCTAAATTTTTGCATCTGGATATATCTTCGCGAGATATCGATGGGTTAGCTTCTTTGCTTAATTGCGTTACGTTACTTGCTATTACCACTGTCCTGTTTGTTAAAAATAAAGACATTAAATTTAATTGAAATGTTTAGAAACGAGCCGTTTTGGGCAAACCACCTCTACTAAATGCTCCCCACCCTATGTAAGTGTGTACTTTATCATGTGAATAGCACAACTTCCTGCTCAGTAGGGAGACGGCGGGAGCTGTATGTGGTGTTCATGCTTAAAACCGCACGTCTCTAGATGAGATAGTGAGTGTCGTACCGAAATGTTCCTGCCGTAAAACTACCTTGCTTGTTAGGTAAACAGCGAAAGTTCCCAACAACTTGGACCCTGTCGCCCGGTTTACAACAATCGACGAGGTCATTGTCGCAGATTATATCGACTGATCGAGGTAGTTGACCTGCTGGAGCCTTTTCTGGCATCTCTTGGATGGAGATTGTTTGGTGGTTTTTATATATTGATAAACCGAATTCTGTTTCTAAGGTGTTTCCATCTTCATCCTATAAATATCTTTTGCATTTTATCAAGGATAATTGTTACCACAAGAGTGACTATACAGTTGTGGACTAAGCAGTGGCCTAATAGTATTTAATGTCAAAAAGCTTGTAGCGCCGCCCACTACTAGAGTCATAAGTATAATTGCTCAATTTGCACCAATAATACTACAACTGAAACGACTGTACTAGAATAGCAGCATTGCGCTATATGAATATAGATTGCTTCATACTATACATTGAAACTATTATGTATTATGTATTCGTATAGCGCAATGTTGCTATTCTAGTACAGTATATAATTTATGATAGTTATCGTACTGTTGACGCAAATTGGGCAACTCTAGTCTGCTATTTATTCACAAATGGTCTATTTTTTTAAAGAACACAATGAACCGAAACGAAAATAAAAATGCGGTGGTAGATAAAAAAGACAATCACGTGATAATCGTGCTTTTCCATACAAATTAATAAGAAATAAGAAATTAATTAAAAAAGTTTTCAAGTAATTCTAAAGTATATTTTCATAGTACTGTATTTGATATTATTTAAGTCGCTGTGATACAGCCATTTAGTCAGTAAACATTGATGTAATTACCTTTGTGGGGTACACAGAACTGGTTGGAAAAGCATCTAAAGATGTCAGATCTGTATACTTCCTTTCCATAACTTTTCTAGTGGCAGAGCAATAATGTACACTTCTAACAACTTTTGGGTATACCAAAGAGCCTAGAAACCAATGTAAATAACACAAATTATAATACCTTCTTAGTATCCTACAAATTACATTTTGTTACAATTCCTTCCACGCAAATCAAATTTCCCAAATATCGCGAATGTAAGGTTCTCGGTGTTACATGTTTGTTTCCAAAACTGCCTTCGAATGCCACAAAAAGTCATCGTGGGCTTTCCCATAGTCGGGTGCTGCTGTAAATATGTATTCCTTGAGCGCCTTTTGGAAAGCGAGTTGCTCTTCGAATGCATTGTGTAGTAATTGTGTTGCTCGTGTAGCGTTCTTCTTACGTAAATCATTGACGTTTACGACTAATCGGCGCCCTTTTTCGTTAATCATATTTTTCACTAGCTGGGCATATTTCCCTTGATCTTCCTACAAAAGGGGTTTTTCTAATTTGTGGGTGCTAATGTAGGATGTATGTTACCTCGTCGTCTAGGAAATCTAAATATTCCCGCTGCATATCGCGTAAACGCTGGTCGATATCTTGAACTTCAAGCATTTTAGGGCTAAATTCCTTGTATTTAACGTAAATAAAAATATTTTTATGTAAAAGATGTGACTATAACCTAAATTAAGTTTTGGCGGGAATCGTGGTATATTTATCCTAAACTTTTAAAGGAAATATTTGTTCTAAAATCATATTATCCTTACATTACATAGGTGAGGTGTAATTGAATCCTCAATAATTTAAGAAGGAAGGTTGAAGTTGACTTCGTAATCTTTTCACTAATTTAATAAATATCAGTAAGATGAGATACGACATTTGAAGATATATTAAAATTATAAATTAGGACAATTGCGTACTTAACTGTGCTTGAATGTCAACGATGTCAACTGTCAGAAAGAAGTTGGTTATGTTTATAGCTGTCAAGAATTTGTGTTAAAATTAACTTAATTAAAAAAAAAAGTTATAGTTTTTCCCTAACCATTTGATACACCAGCTTTGCTTTCATTATCAAAATCCATGCAAGGAGCGATAGAAAGCGAAGTTTGTGTAACAAATCATGAATGCTTTTCAGAAATGCTCCTTCATCGCAGACGCGGTTCCCCTGTATCTTCCGCAGCATCTATATCTAAAACCCATGGCACAAATTACCATCACAGTAAACTTGCCCTCAAAGTTAGTAGGCAAGTCCATCTCAAATTGGGAACTGATGGAAAAATTGCGATCCTTGATCACACCTGATGAGTTTTCCGTCTTAAAAGTATCCAAGAACACGATCGAATTTATCCGATTCCATGCTGAAATCGAGGATAAAACCAAGCTGGGGAAGGTGATTGTTAAACTTGATAACAAATTGATAAAATTGAAAGAATTCCATGATCTTTTTAAAGTTCGTGCATCTGAGGCTCGCCTCGATTTCCCCAATAAACATATTTGGGATTCCTTCTTTAGGGAAGCCAAGGATATGAACGAGATGAAACCGGGTGAACGCCCAGATACCATGCATATTTCAAACCTTCCTATACGTTGGTTCGTGCCCTGTCACTTATTGGGACAAGACGATTTACGACCATCTGAAAAGATTTTTTATCGCATTTTCGAGAAATTCGGTCGGATTCGCCACGTAGATATACCTATTTGCGATCCCTATCGAAAAAAAATGAAATCTCAAATATCAGGGTTGCAAACATTTTCCTTTGACGAGAAGGACTTTTTTGAGGGTATGTACAATTTAGGGATTACGTCGGATTCTCCAAAGCGATGGATGCCTTCCGAGGAATGAAACTACTACATAAGGATCAGGATTTTAATGAAACCTACATGGTTAATATAAAAATTGATTTCGATTGTACAAAACATATGAGCGAAGCCTCAATAAAGAGGCGGGAAATCGTTAGAGAACGCATGATACGGAAGCAACGAGAAAAGGAGGAAAAGGAAAAGATAGAAAAGGAAGAAATACGTAAAACACAAGAAGCCGAAAGGTTGGGGTGTATCTTTAGTTTTTACTCATTGTTTTTTGTTATTTTTTGTAAATTGCTAATAGAATTGTGCTTGCGGTCAGTTAGGTTGGAATTGCAACTTGTAGGCAGAAGGAGTTAGATCAAAAACTGGAGAAAGAAAGGAGAAGACAGGAACGCGAAGAGAATAGGAAGACTAGGATCTTAGCCCAATTGAAGATCAAGGATGCTGATGAAATTAATAGTAAAATAGCTAAGGAAGAAAAGAAGCTGTTGAAGGCTCAAAGAAAGTTGGAGGCGATTCGATTGGTGGAGGAGTTGTTTAGGAGGGTCAAGGTAAGATGAGAAAATTAAAGCATTTTGCACTGTTATTTGCTTAAATGTGCGCTTTTTTAAAGAGTAAACAAGAGAATAAGGGTAATAGTGAGAAGAATTTGATAGCCAACGATGAGGTAAGGTACTCCATATTTATCGTAATAAAATATGTGACATTCGACACCATTGAAATGTGTTAAGAGCATTCAGACCTTATAAGCATATGACTATGATTTCTGTTCCTCTACTAGCCTATTCGATTTCTTTATCTTCCGGGAATTTGCTTGCCAGTTTTGCTACACCAAATCTTCTGTGATAACAGCCAATCACCTTTCTATGATTGCCTCTTTTTTTCTTGGTCAACTCTGTCCTTTATCATTAGTATCCTTCTTCTCTATCTTCTCTTGGCTCCTTGAAGCGATATAGTGAACTGTTTTGTGAAGAATCAATTTTCATCAATCCACCCTGTGAAGAACATGTCGGAAATATCGCCCAAAACTCCTTTACTATTGAATATGCTTATAAGGTATTTTTAGATTTAAATTACCTAAAGAACACACCTTTAAGTTATATCAGTATAGTTACGGGACACCCAATATAGAAAAATAATTTCAATATTTTTGTAAGGAAAAAAAGTTATCTAAACCGTAATATTTATTCTACACAGTGTATTTCATAATTTCACAGTTGATATCTTCCCCTTTGTTCTGAGGATGATAATTTACTAGTCGAACCCCCTCACAAATTATTAATCTCGGACCGAACCCTCTTAACTAAATTACTTGGCGTACTTCAGTTGCATCGTTTTAAAAATTGGTTTTAATTAGTTATCCAGGTATAAAAAGTCATCGGAAAAAGAGTTCAACAGTCGACAGAGTAGTCTACATCACAGCATTGCAGGTCGAGTTGTCCTAAAGACTATTTTATCACGCTCAACCAAACCAAAAGAGATTCTTCAAGCTCTGATACTTCCTTATCGCTAGATGAAGTCGAAAACGGTTGGTTCAAAAGAACAAACGTTTTTAAAATCTTAATTTCAATTTAACTATCTTTTTTTATTTCAGTGAAAGATCCTCTTAAAACAGGTGACGTCCACAAGGAATATCCGTTATTATATCAGTATCCCCAAATGCAAAACTCGTTATACCCCTACTTCACACCAGTAGGGCTTCCTGTTAGGGAACAGCCATATTTCCAGTATCATCCCAAAGGTAGGGGATACTTCAAAGGCGCTGGTCCATCGAGAGGTAACTCATATATAAAAATCAAAACAATCCTTCATACAATCAATTTTTTAGGATATCGAAGAGGTAGAGGCGGTTATAATTCGAATTACCGGGGATACAACAAAAACACCCCGTATTACCCCCGGAATTGCAAGCAGAGTATTACCGTTACTTCCAAAAATTCCTCAAAGAACAAGACGACCGGGACTCACGCAGTTACAGCAAATCTCGCAGTCGCTCCCGGTCCAATCACAGAAGATCCAGATCCAGATCTAGGCGCAGATCCTACAGTAGATCTCGAAGATCTCGCAGTCGATCCAGACGGTCATACCCAAGAAGCAGATCGCGTTCGAGATCTAGACAGAAATCGAGACGATCCTCAAGTCCTTACAGTAAGCAAGCGAGGTCCTCTCGTAGAGATCGTAACAAATCTAGGAGTAGGACACGGTCTAGAAGTAAGAGAAAAACTAGGTCTCGAAGCAAGGCGTCTATCGATAGTTCCAAATTTATCTCACCCAATAGGTTGAGAAGTCGCCGGTCGAGATCTTGGTCAATGCCTAGCACTTCCAATAAAAATAAACGGTCTTGGTCTAGAACCCCATCGAAATGATACTATGATCGGATTGGATGTAAAAAATGGTTAATTTTCTGAATCTTTCGCCGAGTATTAGTGTGAAGCCGCTAAAACTTTTGTATGTATCTGCTTATTGTTTAATCTAAAGATTTATATTTTAAATGGAAACTAAAATAAAACTGATTGGTTTTTGGCTGAAGAGCCACTTAACTGTTATTGTATCTTGTCCACTTTTTTGAGCACACTTGTTAGAGTAACCTACTCTGAAACTTTTGAACAATTGAATCTTACTGAGATTCCTCAGGATGTGACTGGGAATTCATCCAATGATTTTATCTTCCTTCGGATTATAACTAATTTCCAATTAAGGGTTTGATCTAAATCTTCTATTTTAGGATAATACAGTAAACCCCTGGATATCATGGTTTCAGCAAGCCTTTTGAACTATTAAATAAAAAGGCGCGAGTATTATACAGTCAATCTTTAATGATTGTCCTGATTCTACACTACTAATTTAAATGTTTTCTTTGTTTTGAAATTTTTATAAATTATTTTTGAATTTGTCATTTATTTTTTTATAATTCTAAAATTGGGCCATCGGCCCTCAGTAGAATTTCCATGGACTCTTAAGTGTCCTGGCACCATCAATTGACAAAGTCTGGTTTAAGATTCAATGCATCACATGAATAATGGCGAGGGCCTAATTTTAAAGTTTGGCGCCTATTGCCTTGTCTTTGACAGCTTTTCGTACAAGTTTTGCAACGTCATAACAAGAAAGTCTTACGGTCTTAGCAATTTGAACGGAGGGACTATGATTAAATTATAGATTTCTCGATTAAAATCCATAGATTTTCAGTCAAATGGGATATTAGAATGTAGAATAAGTAAATATGATTCTTATGTTACGAATTGTTTTAAAAATACTTTGCTTCAAAATGTGGGAATTTCATATCTACTATTGGCACAATTGGAGAATGGCGCGTAAAATCATCGTTCAAATATGTAGCTTTCTTTGAATATTGAAAGTGAATTTGTATTATAATCCCGTGCCTAATTGAAATAACATTAAACCAACTTACTCTAAGGTGGAGGAAAATAAACTTTCAACTAATGACGAGATTTCGATCACTTTAATGGACATAACCTATAGAAATCGAACATAACCTCTATGCAACGACTACATACATTTCTACTATCGAAATCACCTCGAAGTCGCTTTTGAAGATGTCATCAAACGATACAGATAAATTAAAGGTGCTCTGCATCCACGGCTATCGACAGAATGGCGAAATCTTCAGACAGAAGACGGGGTCCTTCCGAAAAATGGTGCATAAATGGGCAGAATTCACCTACATAACTGCCCCCACAAGGTGCTGTTTGTAAATAATTTGGAAACCGATGAAGCCGAGGCGATAGATGCAGGTTTACTAGATAGGCCTTATGGCCGCTGTTTAATTTAAAAGTATCATACCCACTATTTTGTAGGTTTGTAGTGTTGCTGCGTTGATGGTAGACATTTCTTTTGAGTTCTGCCGTTTAATATATGCAGACCGGTCAAATAAGAGGAAGCTTAAATTCAGGCATATATGATCCCTAAGACCACATTGTTAAATGATCAAATTCTCCAATAAAAATGTAGCATAAAAACTTTAGATTATTTAGACATGTATCATTCAAAACTTGAGCATTCTGGTTTAGGAGATGTCCCACTCAGCCACTATAAGATATTTAGTATCTGCCTTTGTTATTAAGATGTAACAATGAAATTGTCCAATGCGTGACGTCCACCGCATCTGCAAGTGCCATTCCCATAATGAATTGGTACGCAGGAGCTAGGTGCAAAAGCGAAGTTACAAAGTCGTTGATGCTCCACCTCTCGCAAGGCGTCAGTGCCTCATCTTTATTATATCTTTACTGTAAAGAAATTGTAAATATTGACAATTAAACATGGGTGTAACCAACTGTATATGACAGAACTTAAAAGAAATACTTTTTACTTACATCATTAACTCCCAAAGGAGGCTGCAATCAATTGTATTTTGAAAATCATGTTGAGGCTGGGAAACAAATTTTATTAAGCCACTGCAACATTCCTTGGAAGATACTTTTAAACCGAATGTAACCAAATCAACCTTCATCCAAGTGTTTTGAACCATTAAATAATAAAATTTTTATTCTGTTTTCTCTTCTACTCCTTAGACCAATATGGTTGGTTTTTTAATCGAGACGAACGTACATTTCGAGGGATACGAAAAGGTGGACCTGCGATCGGATTTCAAGAAAGCGTCGACGTAGTCGAAGAAGCGTTCAAACAATACGGTCCTTTTGATGGGATCGTAGGCTTTTCGCAAGGTGGCTGTTTCACCGGATTATTATGTGATTTACAACAAAGACATCGTAATCTATTCTCACCTTAACAAGCTCGCCTTAGTTGTGATAACATTTTACCTGTTTTTAGTGTTAAATTTCAACTTCAATTTTACCCTCATCTCGTCCGGGTTTAAATCAGGAAGTTTACCTCATTTAAAGTATTACGAAGAGATGATAAACATTCCGAGTTTGCACGTTTATGGTGAAAACGATGATATAATTCCAACAGGTATATACATTTTTATTGTTATTTTATAATAAAATTAATAATGGGAAAACGATTTGCGATGATTTTAGACATGAGTATTGCGTTGAGAGATTGTTTCGAAGATCCTGTAGCTGTTACACATCCTGGTGGGCATTACTTTGTAGCAACTTCCGCCCAGAAGGAGGATTATCAGGAATTTTTTAAGGCGCAGTATCTATGCAAGCAGGATTCTAGTTAAATGGAATTTATAATTTATTTTATCTATCTTTTAAATATTGGAACAAAAAGGCAAAATGCGTTTGTAAAAGTGACAACTTATTTCTTTGTTTATGACATCGGCCTTGACCATTATCGCAATCTTTGACCAAACGCCTTTTACTTCTTTCCTTGAAACACAACGTAGATTAATTTTATTTTCCGAAAAACATGTATACTAATAGTGTAAACTGAATGAGTCATATCTCGAAAACGCTATCAGAAGTGTTGCGATCTGGAGGTGGATTTTTTATTTTATAAAAAGTCGAATCCGCTAAGCTGCATTCGAAACATTTCGACGGATCTTGACCCGTAAATTACAAATTTTTGAAGCGTAGGTTGTTGTCTCTTACTATTCTTGTGATATTGATTTTAAGAACCTGTATACATCGATGCAATTTTGAATTAGTATTCCATGGATTATTTGAAAATTTGCAAAAAAGCGTTGGTCTCTAGAATTTTGAACTTTTCGCACAAAATAATAAATTGGTATAATTATTCAAATTGAACAGTAGTAATAACTTACAGTCTATTATGACCTTGTTAATATCGATATCAGAAAGAGGCTATGTAAACAGTTTCATAGATAAACTAAACACGTTTAAATTTTAGACTGTGACTATACAGAATTTTTCACAACTAGTCCGTCAAATTTATTTATAAGATTGTTCGTCATGAGCGTAAAAATACGATACGCACTCGGCGTTAGACGAATTGGTCGTAGAAGTAAATAAACACGTCGTATCCAAACATCTACTTGACCTCCCTTAACATATTGACCTAATTTTACTAGCGTTTACATTTCTTTATCTAAACAGTAAACATACGTCTGCATTTTACTCTATGGGCATGAGAGAATAATTTGCTTCCGAGACTAAATTTTTTCGACTTTCTTGTGATAGGAAAATATTTTCTCTTACGGGTTTTATTTCTCTTTCTTCTGTTGTTACTTGATGCATACGTTGTGAAAAGCACTGTATCAGTTATTTCAAAAACAATCTTATCAATTGCGAATACGAATCTGTAAATAAATATTTTCTAACTGGTCAGCCGTTTGTGTTGGAATGACCTTGTTACTATTTATCGAAAATAACGAAAATATGAGAATTCAGCTCAGGACCGCCTTACATTGGTCTATCTTGCATTGCTATGCAAAGATAATTATTTATACGAATTAGTAATAAAAGAGTAAACAGACAACTGACAGGCTGTAAATCGACAAAAGGCATGATGGTTTGTGATGATTAAGTGGTCACCTTAGCATCGGTTAAAGTATCACACATACTTTAGGTAAAAGTTAAATAGTAATTACAACTGCATATTTTCACACATTCTACATGGCCTAAGGAGTAATTTTTAATATTTGTTACTTTCATAATCAATTACTTCAAGTTCATCCACCTTCATTTTTTTTTATGTCAAGTGCATACATTCTCATTTTCAATATGATTTTGATTTTGTATATATATATTGGTTGTAAAAAACCAACAAATCAGAGTCAATCTTGTACATATTATTCTGTCCTTGTATTGTTTCTTTTCTAAGTATCAGTTTAAAATTGTTAAATTCAGTTATAAAATTACTATTACATCGACTGTGAAACAAGTACAGCTATTAATTATACCCAGGGATATAGCTGTAAAACAAGAAGAATATGACAATCATCCTTTGCTTCCGCCCATGGGTTTCCCTAATATTGGTATTAAAATTCATCATTTTCGACTGTAGACATGTGTTTCATTGGTTAACATACACTGAAGATGACTATGTCGTCGAAACGCCTGTTAGAAATGATCCAAAATTGAT
Source organism: Chrysina gloriosa (assembly GCA_038088585.1). Lineage (NCBI taxonomy): Eukaryota > Metazoa > Arthropoda > Insecta > Coleoptera > Scarabaeidae > Chrysina > Chrysina gloriosa. The sequence goes on along the minus strand of CM076093.1, from coordinate 16,479,853 downwards.
GTGGTATATAACATTTTTTATTCGAAAGCTAGAGGTGGGTGTGACTATTTATAAATAACCTTTATTTACTCTCTTACTGTAAAATTAAAAAGTTAATATTTTACATCAAACTCTCTCCCTTGTCATCCGTTTTTTCCTCTCCGTTATCAACGTTTAGCTTTTATGCTCCCAATCTACGGACGATTCTTTTGGCCCACCTTGTATTTAAAGAAATACAAAACAAATGAATCTAACCTCCTGAAGTGTAGTGGAGTATAGCACGAGTATAGGATGTATAACGGCGATAAATCACGACTAAACACTATCGGCACCAGATGTTTATAGGCTAACTATTATTCGTGTGTGAATCAGTACCAGATAAATGTTAGAAAAATATTCCCTCCTCCTATTTCATTTTTGTGGTGAAGTACAAAAGTTTTTGTTATTTCTATAAGCGTGCTAGCCTGAATCGTTTCAGATACTCATGTTAATCCCAACATTATTGATTAATTACATCCTGCGATAAGCGCAATTCTCGACCACTATTCTTATCAAACGACTTTTTTATCTCCAACTTTACGATCCATCAGTGTTATTACTTAATCATAATCTCGATTCGTGCATTAAACGTGAGTACCAGACGACTCTTCCTGGATAAAACGACTTCGAACAACTTAAACCCACCAAGATGAATTTGATCGAAGCCAAAGTAACTGCTATGATCGCCTTAGGCTTGGGCAGCTTCTTTATGGGAGTCTTACCGATCCTCTTCACAAGATTCAGTCAGAATAGGTATCCATTCTTTCTATCAACCTTGCTCTGTTTTGGAGCTGGAGTGTTATTATCAACATCAATGGTTCACATGTTGCCCGAAGTGAGGGAAGCCCTCCTCAAATACTCTGAATATGCAGAATTAATTTTCTGTGCAGGATTTTTTATTTTATATTGCATCGATGAGGTGGTCCATTTGTGTCGTGAAGGATTATACACTGAAGAAAGTACCCGAAATGAAGACAGGCCCTTACTGCGAAATTCAAGAAGGCACTCTGTTAGTGGTAGTAATGGTGATTATGGTGCGATCAGGGCGGAGTCGGATTTACAACGACAACCGTCATATAATCCCAATTATAGAAGTAGTAGTGATAGTAATATTTTAGTGGAGGCAACTCCAACAACCTCATCGACTTCGAATTGTAACCATTCACATGATACAAAAGGAGGTAATCCTTCACAATTGTGTCATATTGGACATCAAGAACCCTGTCGAACCTCTAATACTTCATCATTTAGTTTAATAGTTGCTTTGACAGTGCATGCAATACTCGAAGGATTGGCTGTGGGTTTGGAGGATTCGACATCTCAGGTGTTATAGTAACAAGTGGATGTATATCCTATGAGTATTAATAACTTTTTTGTAGGTATTATTAATGTTGACGGCAATCGCATCACATAAGTTAGTTGTGGGATTTTGTCTTGGCATGGAGCTATCTTCCAGCAGACAAACAACATCCTTTCAGTATTTTACCTCGATAATTTTGTTTTCATTTGGTTCAGCTTTGGGAATCGGTGTGGGACTGAGTATTACAGATTTTAGCAAAAGGATACCACAATTATTAATACCGACATTGCAGGTAAATCAGGAATTCTTAATTAGCTTAAAAATATGCCCAGTTGGGGATGTGTAATGAGACACTTATTTCACTATGGTCCTTTAGAAAATGTAATATTTTTTAGGGTTTAGCAGGTGGTACCCTTTTATATATAACAGTGTCGGAGGTGTTACCTCGAGAACGAGCACAGTGGCATCAAACTCACACTAAGAAAGTTGCTGGTGTACTCCAGTTAGTGGCAGTTGTTATTGGGTTTGTAGCGATGAGCATATTGGTCAAATTTTTACGTAAGTAATTCCCTATTTTCTAATTTTCTTTTTAATTTAGATTTTTAAATTTTCAGATGACTAGTGACATTAAATCGTATTGATTTATAGATAAGCAATACTAAAAATTTTGTAAATATTATGTGACAATGTTTTGCTATTTATATAAAGTTTATTTTTGCTAAATTTGACTTTTGATTTCAATTACTAATAACAATTCATCTAATCACGCGATTCTTTGTCTAGACCAGGCATGGGCAACCTTTTTTGTAGAAGTTTTATGCTGCGAGTAATCTTGAAAAATATACATTTTTGTAGTATCCTTATGATTCATTATGAATTAAGTTTAGACGGGCCGTGCTAATATGCAACGAAAGAATTCAGTAGAGGGCCGGACAAACCTTACTCGAGGGCCGCATGTGGCCCGCGGGCCGGAGGTTGCCCATACCTGGTCTAGACACTCAAGACTTGTTTTGGAAGTTTCATACCCAATTCTCAATAACGTGCACGTTAGACAATACTTGCCTACAAATTTCGTCTCTTCAGAACAATTATTTGCAGAGTAGCATCCTCTAGTTTATCTTTAACATTTTCGAAATAATACTTTAGATAGGATTATATGATTCGGTCCAGACCGGGATTCGTTAGGAAAAATAAAAACTACAACATAAAAATGTTCTCCAGAAAGACAGTTCTCATTCCATTTTTTTGCTGCAAACCCCTTGGGTAGTGTGACTGTGATTTTTAACTATGTTGGGCTAAACAAAGGTGGTTCCAAATGTGAAATATAGCTTGTGTATTGAATAGAACATTATTAAAATAGATAAGGTAGTCACTACCCGTGAGGTTCGAATAAAATACTAAATTTACTCAATCCAGGCTAAGGGTATAAATGAAAACTATAACATAAAATGCCTTAAAGATGGACAAATATCATACTCCTTTCTTCTTCTGTTGACAACACTTTGGAGTATGTACCGACTATAAGAGCCTGTGTGTGTGATTTTCCTTTGTGAGTATGATAATTATTTTTGATTTTGGTTTCTTTTGCTAAATAAAGAAGTTTCCTATTAGCAAGTTGGTAGGTTTTGCACACTCTTAAGGGAAAAGAGCTCAAATTGAGGATAAGTTCCTTAAGAGGGTTCCGAAAAGGAACACAACATTGATTTTCAATTTCAATTCCACAAACATTTTTCCTTCGATCTCCATCTTACAGTAATAAAAGTCAAAATTATGGCATAAAACGTCCTAAAGAGGAATAAAACCTTAAATTCAATTTTTTACAAAATACTTGTATAACACATTTATTTGGTCCAAGTCGAGTTATCAGATAAATTTTGTTTCAATCTCCATATTAAAAAAAAATCTAAATTGCAATACAAAACGCCAGACTTCTTCTCTGTAGATCTACATAGAAGTCCCACTTTCCTCCCTTTCCAAAATGATACAATTGCAGTCCCTTATAACATCAAAGGACAAAAGGGTAGGTTCCAAATTATAAACGATATAGAGCTTATGAGTCGGAATAAAGCAGTCAGTGTCACACAAGCATAACCGGCGGAATCACCCTCAAACCCTACGTAAGAATTTATAACATATTTATTTTTCAATTAAACTTAAATTATGCTAAAAATATGCACCTCACAACGTCACTTCGCCGCAATCCTCGATCACACCCTCCATCTCATCGCTCTCCCTCGCCTGTTCCAATTCAGCTTCAGCCGCTTTCCTCTCCTTCAAACCAGCGGCAGGTGATCGGATAAGCGACATATCCCGTTGAACCTCCTTGATATCCCGTTCGTTTTCGAGTTCTCTTCCTTTACGTAACCTCTGCATGATATAAGCGTTCTGTCTCTTGGTTTTTATACCTTCCACTTTCTTCATGGCACGGATGGCCTTCGACCAGGTTTCCCTGTCATATTTAATGGGGATGTTTCTGCGTTTTTCGAACTCGAATGATGGGTCTATAGCCAGTTCTTTCCCCACCGTTTTCCTGTAGGCTTTGGTCCATTTCGTTTTACGTGGGTTCTTCTTCTTTTTAAAGGCAGCGTGACATTTTGAACGACAGAATTTGAATATCTGAAAAAAAAATTATACGTTAACGTAAATAGCAAATTGGTACGATTTTAAAGTTGATTTACTAACAGTGGTTTGATTCTTACTCCAAAAAGATTAGACCAAGACCTTTCGTCCCATGACATTGTTTTGGTAGGACTGATTTAGTGAAAAGTGGCCGGATTCGCTGAAGGAAAACTTAATTTAAGGGTTGATTTGTCGGAATGTCCAATTTTTAAGTTGAATATGCGGAAATAACTCGATGCTAGAGCTGTTTCAATGCAAGGCGGCGCTATTTTTAAGCTGATTTACTATGAATTTAATTCGATTTTAGAGCTGATTTGCTGAAGGGCGGTCCAATTTCAAAAGGTCACTTCAGTTTGGTACTGATTGCTTGGGGAATGAGTTTTTAAGTTGATCCCAAAATTGATTTCAAACAGAGATTCCATTTTAGGGCTTAACGTAATTGCGAGTCAAAAATAATCCAAAAGAGAGGCGAATTTAACAAAGATTTAGTAAAGTATAGCGCGATTCCTGGGGTGGTCCGATTTTTTGAGATGAATTTATGAAAGGATAATAATAATAATAATATCCTTCATTCAGTGTGATATACATAATTTATGCGTTGAATACCCCATACTTATATTAAATAAATGAATAATATAAATAATTAAAAATACATAAAAACACACACACATGTAAAATTTAAAATCAATCATTTAGTTAAATAAATAGATTAAAATTTATAAGCAGAAAAGTCGCCTATATTGTAAAAGTAATTTTTAGATTGACTTTCAATTTTTGAGTTGAGAGTTCTTTTATGTGCATGGGCAAGTGATTATACACCTTCACAATTTGCTGTACTATACTTCGGTCAACCATCACTCTTGTGGTTTGTTTGGGAACCAAGTGAGATGACTTTACTCCATGTCATAGTTCTCTCTAACAAACACTACACACTCATATATATATATAGGGCTGTTAGTGTCATTATGTTATATCCCTTAAACCACTGCTTACAAGAGTCGCCTTTTTTAATTCGAAGATGCTCTGAACACACGATTTTTGGAGTCTAAATATTCGTAATGCTTCCAATGATGTCTCCCAAAACATTACACCATATTTTAGTCTCGAATGGATGTAAGCATAATAAAGATGATTTGATTTTGCAACTACTTAGTTTAAAAAAGGTGCATGATTGTTAAGTTCAGAGATGATAGCCTAATTTTCAAAAAAACGACTTGATTTTGACCGGGATTGGTTATAGAGTAACATGACTTTTAGATTGATTTATCTGAACTTGGCCCCATTTGAAAGCTGCTTTGGCCGCAGTAGTGTTTGAGGTTTATTCAGCAATAAATGATACTGGTTTAGTGAGAAGTAATTCAATTATAAAATTTGTTGCACTAGGATATCTACATGGAATTACATTGGACTATGTCACGGAACTTACTTAGTTGAGAATAGAGTAGTTTTTGAGGTAATGTGGAACATGGTGCGGCACAAGTGCTATCGCTCAAATTGTTTGTCATTAATTTCTGTGATTGACTATCTGAAGTTATCGATTTACCTGGATTTATACTCACTTTTAATTGTATGCCATTACATTAATATTTATGCGAGGGGCATTCTTTCTAACCTAAAAACATGTGAATATTTATTACTTACTTTACAATCGTTCCTGACGAACTGGATTCCGTGTCCCGGGTAGATTTTGCAGGAGCAAAAGTAGCACGTTTCGATACGCATTTTGTTTTAGTTGATTTTCTTTTCTTTTACAACATATTTCAACATTTAAATGATATTTACCAGAGTGCGTCATAAACGCTGTGCGTCAAACGCATGGAAGGATTTTTAACATTGACATAATGATGTATTAAACTGTCATCTATAGGTGGCGCTGATTAGAGAGCTATTTAACATTTTCTTAATTAATTGGTGTTATAAATGGGAGATGCGGAAAATTTCGGATGATTTTAACAAAAATGTATGGGGCTTGTTGTATAATATCGTATTTTGTGTTTATTTTTCAAATCTGGGTAAAAATATTTGACGTTTTGAAGTGGAGTATTGAATTACTACAGTAGCGCCACCACCATTTATGTTTTCGCATTCGTTGTTAATTCTTTTTCCAGAGACACTAATTGGAATTTTTAATTCGACGTTCCAGAAATTGTGAAACGCGTACGTTACTGCCGTCGAACATATGCCCATGTATGTGAGAATCGGTCTCGTTCATCTAACTTCTCATTAAATAGTTACAGTTGGCTGTACGATTCCACAAAATTCTGTTGTAAAGGAAAAACATCCAGGTCACAGCTTGTAATGGCGTTCAGATTAACATAGGTGTCAAAGATTTCCTCGTTAAATTAAACAAATTGGAAGTAGTTTTAAGTATTTAAAAAATGGCCGAAGCCGCCGTCGAAGATAGGCCCGCGTCAAAGTTCTACTGTCATTTATGTAACGTCCAGTTTGAAAATGCGTCAGCGGTATGTCAGAAACCACGAAGGTAAAACCCCGCTTTATCAATTGGAATCTTTCTAGAACTACACGTGTCCCCATTGCTCCAAGGGTTTCATCGAGGAGTTGGACTTGACCGGTGACAATTCAGAAGACATAGTGGATGTGACTGATTCGGACGATGATAACGCTCAAGTAGATAATGAGTGAGTACGGTGGATTTGAACGAAATCATTAATAGGGTCCTTTTAGACGTACAATTATGGATCCTTAGACGTTTTTTCCGTTCCGCAAGAAGATAGGAATGTTAGTCGTACGCGATACGCTTTAGATCCCTCTCGCCGGAGAAGGTACAGTTCTGTTCATCCTCGCTCCCGGATTAGACCAAGGTTCGAGTAAACAAAATTCAAAATTGATATTGATGATACTACATATGCATGAACCTTTTTAATCAGGATATTTTCTAAAGGATCGAGGGAGGACCTATTTAGTTAATTATTGATGTTATGTATTAATTTGCTCAAATTATCTATTTTTAAATTTATTTTCGGGACGGGTTTATCCAAAATTGTGCAGTTGTTTAGGTTAGTTTTCACAAATGCCCAAGACTTTTGTATAAACATAAATGCAGAAGTATGAATGGCACTACAATGAATTGGTATGCTCTTTATTATGAAGTTGTAAGAATATTGTGAATAACTCCTTTATTTGGAATTATTTAGCAATTTTGTGTAACATATGGTTTGATCATCTATTTCTCAGAATATTTTAAACATCACAAGCAAGGGTATTCTGATGGTGGAACACAAATTTATCAACAATCAGGATGAGAAAATATAATTTTACTGTTAGACTGTGAGAATTTTGCTTGCATCAACCCATATGGAGTCTTCTAATATTTATGCTCACAAAAGCAAATTTAACTGCCTTCTTCGTGTCTTAATACTTATACCTAATGGGTGTCAGATGTTGTAATTCAAAGAGAAATCGTGCTTGTTTAATGGATTATTCAAGCCAAGTAGAAAGAATCCAATTTTTGTTCTACTTCTTTTACTGTCTTATGCTGTTAAATCTGTATATATTTATTTCGTGACCCATAAATATATCTCAAGTCATCTTTCTGCTTGCCTCTACCACTTTTTCGTTCAAATAAATAATTTTGTCTTTTATTTGATTTAAAAAGTGGCAGAAGCAACTCAAAAGATACTAATACTATTAATTATGCAACAGACGAGCTTAGAAAACCGTAATAAGAAGATGCTTGAGCTTAATATACATGAAAATGTAGTTTGAAATATAATTGTCTTAACGATTATAATAGGTTAGTGCTCGTCTAGTGCAATACTACCAGCTTTGCAACCTATTAGCCATTTTATCCGACCTTGTATGGATTACCCATTTCTAAGCTATCAATATTTAATGTATGCGCTGTGGAACCCTTGGATTCTCCAAACTCTTCTAGGGCTTTCCCGCTGGTCGCCTATTCATTCGATTATGATTCTATAAATCTTGGGTACTACCATTTGCAGGTGTACTTCACCTGTACTCCAAGAAAGTGTTTTGGTCTGAAAGTTGAGAGAGATGGCGAAATCATCATATCTGTGTGAATAGTCCGTTGAGGTACGAACTCTGGTATTGCTGCTGTTGATTATTACTCTTAAACACCCAGAAAACTCTCATCGGACTACATTGAATTTTAAGAACCTTGCATCCTGTATCCTCATAGCTTTTCACCACTGGTGTCATCGGTAAGAACTGCATCCTTGAAGGAGTTGGCAGTATGGACGATGAAACGTCACTTATTGTTAGTAAGATCTTAAATCTTCTTTCATTATGTAATACTACTTATTGTTAGTGACACACGGCAAAGCCGTAGAGAAGTTTTTACCAACTTTAAGCCCTATTGATATCTAAATTAGGGAGCAGATATTTTACTTCTTTAGCTGCTTGAGGTGGTGGTTGAATAGGGGAATGATAACGCGAATCGCCTGTAAATACTCTATTTATTAATTTATTTATTTATTCGTTTTGATTAGAAATGAAGGATATTAAAGATGTATTTGTGATCGAAATAAATTCAAGTTAAGTAACGTTATCAAAGCATAAACTACTTGTTTTCAGTTACTCTTATTAAATAGTCATATTCAAAAACAATGATTCAGCAAATGGGGCGGTAGAGAGGGGGCGATAATCATTTGGACAGTTGCCTAAAAGTTATTATTCTTACTTCGATTTGTAAGCAATATGTCTAGATTTACAGTCTCATGCTCCATATGTGCCCAGAGTTACATACCACAATTAATTATTTAGGGCATATTCATAAGACAAAACCGAATTATCCGAATCTTACAGTAAAGAACGTATACCAACACATTATAATGTCATCCACATAAAACCACCAATCTGAAATTTTTAAATCAAGAAACTGGCAAAGTATTTACTAAAGTGGTTTTTGAAAACTTTCCTACCATCATTTTTTAAAAGCATGCTTTTCATTAGATTTAGTCCCTTTATCATCATCTTGTATTTAGTTTTGGCAAAAATCCATTTTAATTTGCTGTATATCGATGTTCCTCTCTGAAGATTATTTCAAATGACTTATCATAGTCCGCATTTCTGATTTCCAGAACCCTAACCCGATTGGCTTCGACACATCTGCGACAGCATCCGCCGTTCGAGAACCTCATACAGGAGTTTATAGTGAATCTGGGTGTTGGAGTTAATTGGGGAGGAGGAGGAAGTATGCAAGTATTCCTAGGAAATCCCGGTGATTACGCCTGGGGTCGCGAAGGATTGGACGCGATTGTTACCCAACTCCTAAACCAGATGGATACTTCTGGTAAGACTTAAATTGTATTTTTTTAATTGCAAGAATGCGTTTATGTAGTTCTAAACAGATAATTGTTTAATAAAAGCTGCATTATGGGAATTAGGTTACGGTTTATATGTAAAATGGAGAAATATATTGTATATTTGATTCTCTTGGGTAAAATAATATCAGGAGAATCTTCTTTCGTATTTGTCCTCGACATCCTTAGATGACGACATTCTTTCTTTCATTTTTTTTTAAAGAAGGATAACAAAAATTACCGACAAAATAGGGGCTTATTTTGCAACTAACACCCCTTCTAGGTGAACTGAAATAATTTTATAGAAAACCAAAATATACTGACGTCAATGGACTTTACTTCAGTGGTACGAATTTTTCAGTTTTAGTTTTATTCTTTCAGTTTACCAAGGAGATAATTATATAAAATTCAAGAAAAAAGAGTTCCATGGTGTCATTTAAATACGCAGAACAATCACTATCTTGTATACACCGAACTGATTCCAGCACTGAGGAGTCAGGAATACAGCTTCAATTTTTTAAAAATATAAGTATGTTGTCGTAAAAATGGTTTTCTGTAGTTCATATCAGTAAAGTAAGATGAGTGTGAAGTTTGAAAATGATTAGTTGTCTATATACGAGGGATGTTTCCAAGTTCTAGGAGTTTAGCTATAATTTTTTTGTTGTGTCAATTTTTATGAAAATTACAATCTAGTTTTTCAATATACGCGGGTAGACTGACAAGTTTCTGGAATTGCTGCTAGGGCTTGCTATTTTTCCAAATATTTTATGCCGTTGTGTTGGCAACTTTTTTATATCAATTCACTGCAAATGTTAAGTCGATCGGTTAAATAGTCTGGACTTGACAAGCATTTAAGTCAAGTACCTTTTTGTGTTTTCAATTATGGATAAAAACGAAGTTCGAAAATTTTTCTATTTTGAAGGAAAAAACGCAATGGAAATCAAATCAAGATTAGATGCCGTTCTTGAGGATTCATAACCTTTATTTTTCACCGTGAGTTTTTGGCTTTCGGAATTGAAGTGTCCTCGCGCATGCAAGTGATAAACCACGCTCAGAACGTCAAAAAATGTGAAAAAGATCCATGACATGGTTTTAGAAGATCGCCGAGTAAAAGTACGTAAAATTGAGGAAGTCGTGGGCATCTGTTATATAACATAATGAATTGGGTTTAAAAAAGCTTTTTGTAAGATGGGTGCCGGATTTGCTCAATTCGAAGCAAAGACGCGTTCGATTTCGAACCTCAGCCGATTGTTTGGAAGTGTTTACGAGGAATCCAACGGACTTCAAGTGACGATTCGTGACCATGAATGTGATCTGGATTCATCACTGCACACCAGAAACAAAAATGCAATCAAAACAGTGGATTGCCCGCTGTGAATCGGTTCCGAAGAAAGCAAAGACTATAGCATTGGTAAAAACAATGCTATAGTTTTTTTGGACGCAAAAACAATCATGCCAATTGTTTATCTTGAAAAAGGCAAGAGTATTATCACCGAATATTACACAGCTTTTTGGACAAATTAAAGCGGCAATTCAACATAAATGCCCGGGAATGGTTAAGAAAAAGTGTTGTTTCACCACGGTAATGCACGCGCTAATTCAATTGCAATCGTTCAGCAAAAATTGAGAGAATTGAAATTCGAAATCCTTCCGCATCCGTCGTGTTCGCCTGATTAGGCTCCATCAGACCTGTTCCCGAAACTCAAAACACTTTTTGGTGGAAAGAGATTTTGGTAGAATGAAGAACTGATAGGAGTTGTAAACGATTATTTTGGCAACCTTGAAGAGTCACTTTCGGGAGGGAATAGAGAAGTTAGAGAAACATTGAACCAAGTGAGTTGAGCTTCGAGGGGATTATATTAAAAAATAAAATATACTTTGAATCTATTATTTTGTTTTAATTAATTAGGTTCGTTAATTAGGCAGCTGGAAGGTAGTTGTGCAATAGCTTTATAATTCCCTCCATGATTATTAGCATATGCAATTTGTGTTTACTTGGTAAGCTATTGCACAGCTACTTTGTAACTACCTAATTAACGCACCTAACTAATTAAATCATTTTATAAAAAGTAATCCAGATTCTTTGAATTAAATTTTGGCACTCGTAAATAGTTTACTATCGTCTATGTCAGTCAAGTAGCTGAAGTATACTAATCAATATTGCATGAGATGTCTGCGCACTTGTGCCAAGACTTGTTTCTCACCAATATTGTGACCTATAAGGTTTACCCAATTAAACTAAAGCCAAATTCCTATAATATTCGAAACATCTCCCGCAGATATGAAAAAATTGAAGGCATCTTCAGTCACATTGAACGATGCTAGGGAAAGAGATGCCTTCTATTGTCAAAACAACCAATGAAAATGATCTAAACAGCAACTTTTTGTATTTGTTTGTATAAATTAATATCTACTAAGTATTTCTAATTTGGTTTCTTTCTTACTTTGTTACTGACGATGACTATATTTATATCCTTCTACTCTCTTTTTTATCTGACGGGATATAGGACCTCCTCCGTTATCAAAGGATGTGATAGATGCTTTACCGATAGTGGAGGTGACTGAACCGCAGGTCAATGCCAAGTTACAATGCTCGGTGTGCTGGGAAGACTTTAGCTTAAAGGAGAAAGTACGGCAGTTGCCCTGTCAGCACGTCTATCACGAACCTTGTATACGTCCTTGGTTGGAATTGCACGGAACGTGCCCGATTTGTAGGCAGAATCTAGTTAGCGGTGATCAGAACAATTCAGATGTTAATCAAACATCACCAGGTAAGATCTATTTGAGATATCTGCAATTCAAGAAATTGTTGTCATGCCGGATATGCAACGTGATGATTATCTCTCTGATTATCATTACAAAAATCTCGACTCTAGATTATCGTGGAACAGTTTAAAAGTATTGGAAAGGTCGTTACCAGATATGAGAATTTATTTTTAGAGCAGAAACAAAGGGACGAAATTGGCGTGGGCGATTAAGATCACTACGGTAGGATGATGTGTTTTCATAGTTTACAATCAACTTGAAATATTCATTGTATTATTCAAATACTTCTAAATCAATCATGTGCGTTTGTTATCAGGTGAATCAATTACAGATGGGTTCGTAAATGCTTATTGACAAAAAGTTTAGATCCTTACATATACGTACACTACCGTCCATATTAGTTGGGACACTTAAGTAAATTTACAAAATTGTACAATATTGACATTAAATTAAACTACAAAATGAAATTTATATAATAATATTATTGTTGTTAACACATATACGACGCATACGACAAAAATAAGAATAATTCTCAACATATAACAATTGTAGGCATCCGTTCCACCAATTTTTCAAGCACTGTATTTGGATTATTGGGCCATTGGCCCTGTGTAATGTCCCATAAATGTGTCGTGGAGGTAGGATACAGCTTTCGAATTCTTCTGCCGAGTTTATCCCACAACAACCAATCGGATTGACGGGACTTTGCGGTGGCCACGTCATTATTTCACGAATATTATTTTGTTATTGGTTATTTAAGTAATTTCTACTTACCAATGCCGTATGTTCGAAGTCGTTGTCATACATGTATATAAAATTATTACCAACTAAACGCAAGCCTGAAGGTATTGCATTTTCCTATAATATTTTTAAATAATTGTCTTTTGTCATAGTGCCTTCAATTCGTTGCAAGTCTCCTGTGTCAGAGTACGAAAAGCAACCCCAAATGACCACAGAACCCCTTCCTTGCTTCACAGTCGGCACAATAGAATCAACATTCTTTCACTCTTGGATCTTCTTACGAAAACACGTCTCGCTTGTCCAAAGATTTCAAACTTCGATTCATCAGTTCATAAAACTCGTTTGAAGTCTTCGATTATCCAGGTTCTATGTGTTTCAGCCCATTGCAATCGTTTTTGTCTGTTACCCCGGCGTAGTAGAGCTTCTCGCACAGTAACACGATCGTGAAAATTTGCAGCTTTTAATCGTCGCTTTACTGTGGTGACAAAAATTAATCTTTTACGGTCGGGATTGACTTCTGCAGCAACTTAGGGTGCTGTTAGCATTCTATCTCATTTCCTTAACAATTTTATGCACTCATCGTCTGCTCTTTTTGTCTTTCCCGCAATTTGTCGCAATGAATAGCCTTCCTGGTATAAAGCAATTATAACAGCACGTTTTTCTTGGCTTGTTGGTTTTTCCTCGACATTTTAGTCACTTTTAATAATAAAGCTATTTGCTTCAATACACACTTGGTATCGATACACCGACAAGCAACTAAAATATTGATTATAATATGCAACACTGTTTGGACGTTGTAATCTAAACTTCTTAAGCCTATTTATTAGTCATACTCATACGTCTACCTTGGAAATAAACATAATAAAGGGATCGTAAATTTGTTCTACAAGTGCCATACAAATGTCGTAAATTTTAATTATTATTTGATAATGTTCTTACCCGGAAATTCCGAAAGTATTAGTCCTTTGCGAAGTAGAAACTTCATATTAAGTTTAATATCATAATATAATTTATATTTTAAGGTACCACAGTCTTTAAAAATATTTTATGAAATTTTACTAAGCGTCCGAACTAATATGGACGGTTGTGTACATCTTTTATGAGCATCGTCCCGTACTGAATTTATACCTCAAACGTGTAATTATGTTTCGAATGAAATTTGTGCGAGTTGTTGTATTTTCCAGGTAACCTAACTCTGCAACAGTTATTTCAAGTGGTACACAATTCGGGTGGGACGAGTTCAAGCGGATCTTCAGATACCTCGGCCTCGAGTAGTTCCAGTTCTAGTTATAGTAGCGATTCAACAATGTAGGCTATATATAATTTATGAAATAACACAAGCACACACATTACGCTCGCTTTTATTAGGAACCTATGATTTTGACCTTTGTGAAAATCGATGTATTCGACAGAGAGAAAAAAGAGATACCCTACTATTATATTATTATCCCTGTTGACTAAAAAACTAAAATTTACTAGTGCTCTCGCGAAGACACTTTTGTAAATGTTATATGTAATCGGAACGTGTGGAAGTATTATTCGATGATTATAATTTCGAAGCTTTCCGTTTCGTTTAGGTACGTTTTTTCCCCTGCTTCGAGGGAGAAAATATCAAAACGATCACCACCACCGTTTTTTCCTTAATTATCGAGAGAGACTGTTACGACTATTAATTAATTTAGTGAAATAAATAGCGTTTTTAATTTTCAACTAAAGCGGAACTGTGGTTTGCTTTCCCGACTTGTTTTTGTTAAAAACTTACTGAAAGTTGAGATAAATAAACGTATGCGAAAAGGAAATCTCTCTTGCAGTTATTTTGGTTTTGTATAAAGCTAACATAATTTCTGTTTTTCTAATTTATTATCTCTTATTATTATTTAATTACATACTTCTTTACTCAGTACTAAAAGGATACATATTTAGTTTAGATTTAAGATTTAGTTTTATTTAAACCAAGTAAAACAATAATATATATAAATATCGGAGCAGAAAATGGTGTAAAGTGTGTACATATATACTTGTATTTAATTTTTCTACATTATGCAATAATATCCGTTTCCTCAGACAATGTAAATACATAGAAGCGAATGCGTTTTACTAGATACAACCGCCCTTATCTGTCCGTCCAATTATATATAACCCTAACGTTAAACATGGGGCCTGTCACCTAGGGGTAATACCTGACACAAAACATGAAAAGTATTTCGTATCTACAAGTTTGATACTTAACGTTAGAGTCATATATAATGAGATGGATATCTCATGATATGGCGTATTTTAAAAGTCTGCAGTCCTGTATGTTTTGTTTTGCAAATGTGTTATTTTGGTATTATGATCTTTGATGATGAGATGATAACGATGATGATGAAATAAAAAAATATATATGAAGTAGATATTGTTAGTTATTTTGTATCTTCCATATAAGTGCTATGGATTTATCCTTACAACTGTATTTTTATATTTGTTCAATTTTCGCTCTTGAGGAACCTAAACTTTTTATTCACTACATGGACCTTCCATTCGAACCAATAGTATATCGAGCCGACGTTGAAGGTAGGCAGCCAATCTAACAAAACCGTATACATAGTCATCCGGAATCTTTAATTTGTGTTAAATTGTTTTTGGATTTCTATTTCATTAAGGAGGGCCATTGTTTTTTTACTTACAATAAAATATATGTAATTAAAGCGTTGAACTTAGTAACAAGAAAGGGTTACGTAAACAATTGAGAAAATAATAAATTCCGGCCAAAATAACAGTGTGTGATAGAAACAGATAATCGCCACATTGCCACATCGGACAAAGACGTCAGCGATCATTGGTCGCAGGAAGATGTATCTTGATTGGAAGATTTCTTGCATTCAAACGGATTGAGCAGCGCCTTAGCATATGTGTCCCATAAAAGTAGAATCCGACCCAGAAAAATGTGTGGATGGAGTTTTCTTGTGGGTAAACCTAACAATGATACCAATGATAACTTCTCATTGAACATAACTTATATTTGATTTTGATTTGTTATGAAACGTACACCACACACACGCTGCTGACATAATACTAACCACAATGTAAGTATAGCGGCATTTTGGGAAAATTCTATTTTTTAGCTTCTTTCTACCAGCATAGCCAGTCATTTTGGATCTCACTGGATTATAGGCGCCACTAAACTTGATTGGTTCTGATCCGCGCTAGGTCTTGATCATAGATAAAGATTGATTCAAGATTAACGTCAAGATTGTAATAGGTGGCGTTTTAAACCAAGGCACAATCAAACTAGAACAAATTCGTATAAGTAAGGTTATGTTAGACAAAGTAACAACCGCGTGGCAACTATCAAGTGCTGTGCTGTGCTTTATGTAACCTTGGCGTCAGATTCAAGAATTTTATAGCCCTATCTTGCACATGGCTTCTGGAATTGACTGGGCAACGTGTATCACCATTCTGAATCGTATCTCTGAAACGATTCAGGGCATCATTATGCACCTTGAGACCTTACAAATCGCGGACACCAAGATTTCCGAGGCAAACACCAATTCATTGTCGGATGCAACATTCCATTGCAATGGGCGACCCTCTGAACGCTGGCTTCCTCCTTCCCTTATGTCGCTCCTTAGGGAGAAAAGGAAGGCCAGAAAAAGAGCACAGCGGACGCTTTTTCCCGGCGATATCAGGACAGCTAATGCTCTGCAACACCGTCTAAGGGTTGAATTAAGGGCCTTTAAACAGCAGCAGGAAAGGGACGCCAGTCCAGCACCCAACGTTCCTCTTCAGGGTCCAACGGGTATTACCTTCCACGCTCACCAACTTCAGGTCATTTATAACGATCAACAAGATATCGATTCGGACGAAGACCTGGAGGACGAAGTTAATTCTACTATGGAGCGTCTTCCACACATCGCCGCAGGAGAGATGACGTCGCCACCTGGATCCATTGGATCATCAGCAATCAAACATCCTACGGCGTGATTGTAGGTCGAATAAAGGAGGATGTCCAGGAAACCTGTTATGGCTTCGACTATAAGCAACAGATCTCAGTGCGTGTATGTGTGTGGATAGCTTCTAACTTAATTTTGAAAGAAAGCATTTGCCGTGAATGAGAACAAAATAAATTTTGTATTTTTATTTCTTTAGATGATAAATACGAATTTATCACGAGATGACTACTTATGTAATGAATATAAGTAACAAAGCTAATTAGATTTTAGGTTGAAGGTGGTATTGAAAATAACGAAAATAAATTAATCCTAAAATTCCGTTTTAAATTTCTTGGGGCACTTAGGTGTTGCGGAAATATACCACCGTCAGAAGTTTAAAGAGCCTAATCTATAAAACCCCTTTGCTGATCCAATGCTACCTCAATTGTCTTGTAGTGACAGAACAAAATGCTGAGAATAGTCGCCGCTGTCCCTTGGTTGACCGGAAACAATTGCTCAAAGATTTGTCAATCCCTCTTCCTCCGAAGACTCTATTGTCTTCGTTTCTGAATCATTTATCTCTTGAAAGGGTTGGAAACTCCGAGAATCTGTAGTTATCGCGGATGGTTGAACCCAGACAGACACCTCCTTAGATCATTGCGAGGAGACTGCCCCCGCTAATATTGATTGAAATAGAAAAATGAATGCATGTAGATTTAGTTATAGCACTTAAAATCTTCAGGAACATTTAGCAGATGAGATACATTAGTGGGTCTAAAAGAGTCACATCCGTCGTCATCCTAACGAATACATAGACCTATCTAACTATTTGTGAACCTAGTATCAACTATCACTGTAACTGAATATTAGTTTTCAAAGATTTTTCAAAACATTCCCCCAGAAAATTATAATTATAACTAAGGTTTGACAAACGAGATTGACGCTGCCGCTGCCGCTCCTCCGAATGTTAATGTCGCGCCTTGCACGTAAGTGGGGACATGCGGTGGAGTAACAGTGTCAGTCCAGTTTACACTACCGATTACTTATCAACTTATCATGCACTCGTTTGTCGAACCTTAATTATAACCGATAGATCTCGTGAGAGTAGTTTCAGAACGCATCAATCTCGGTCATGCGCTCTAATCTGTTGTGAGACTATTTCCAACAAAAAGCTCTTAACTGCTCTTAACTCTGATCATATGGAAATAAACTATCACCAAATTACGAGCTTTATCAAGAGAGAAACATGAGGAATAGACAGAAACATAAAAAATGTTCATGCTATGTATGTAGAAAATTGTGAGAAAATTAGACAATTTCTGAACGTACCTATCCAATGTCAGATAACCCTGAGATAACCTAACCACACTTTCCGAAGGTAACCCTATTCCATCCCTATTGAAAGATTTTCCTAGTTTTAATAAAATCATGAACCTTACTAAACCGGAAAAGAAAACGTTGAAAGAATTAAAAGCACAGAAAGAGAAACGCAAAAGATGGAAAGAAAAAGAGATAATAAACAAAATAAAGAAACAAAAACTGAAAGAAGCTGAAGAAGCCTTCATTGAGCAAGCAAGTACAGTAAAGAAGCCGGACTACCCCACTATCAGCATAGCTGTTCCGGGATCTATTTTAGAAAACGCACAATCTCCAGAACTACGGACTTACTTGGCGGGACAAATTGCACGAGCAGCTTGTATCTTCCAAGTGGATGAAATCATCGTATTTGATGATTTTGGGAACGAAGCTAACGCCAAGAAATCGTCAATAGAAGACATGATGGGGTTGAAAACTGCACGGCAATCTTGCGTCCAATTTGGAAGAATTCTACAATATTTAGAATGTCCACAATATCTTAGGAAATATTTCTTTCCTATTCATAATGATTTGAAGTTTGCTGGTATATTAAATCCCTTGGATGCTCCGCATCATTTGAGACAGGATAACACATTTGGATTTAGGTAAGTTTTATATTTATGTGATAATTTTCATACAAAAACTCTGTTTAGGGAAGGGGTTGTAACAAATAAACCGGTCAAGCCCGGGAAAGGATCTCAAGTCAATGTGGGGTTACTACAAGACGTGCACGTTGATAAATTAATAAATTCGGGTATTAGATGTACCATTAAGTTGCTCCCACTGCAAGAAGGATCGAAGAAAATGAAGGGGATAGTAGTGTCCTCGGTAACCCCGGTTGGAAACCGGCACATATTGGGGTTACAACGTTCGATTAGCGAATTCCCTTTCAGAAGTATTTTCGCAAAGTCCTTACGAAAACGGGTAAGCATTTTTCGAATTATGTGGTTACAGTGTAAGATGGTAGTATGCAACATCAAAAGAATGCACTAACAACAACCTTGAAACACTAGACTGTTGGACGTGTCAAACTCTAGATGCATGCTTGACTAACTCAAACACCATCCTTGATATATAATGATGTGGTGGTGATCTATTTAAGTCACGATGATTTAGAGGAATTTTGTAGATGCAAAGATGAGATGAGATATAATTATATTTATGTTTGCAGTTACGACTTATTAATTGGTACATCAGATAAGGGAAACTCCGTTGATGAATTTGAATGTTCCCCTTATAAACATCTTCTAATTGCATTTGGAGGTTTACATGGTTTGGACGCAGCTGTTGAAAATGATGATGTTTTAAATATCGACGATCCAAAATTATTATTCGATCATTATTTAAATACATTGCCTGAGCAAGGCTCGAGGACCATTAGGACCGAAGAAGCTATATTAATTACTTTAGCTGCTTTAAGACCCAAAATACATAATCTTCATTTAAATCAAGAATAAATAGGTTAGTAATTTCAGATTAATCTTCGGCATTTTGGGAGATAAGTTGCAATTGAATGTGTATACAACCGATGGGCTTCAAGAGTGAAAT
Organism: Chrysina gloriosa; assembly: GCA_038088585.1. Classification (NCBI taxonomy): domain Eukaryota; kingdom Metazoa; phylum Arthropoda; class Insecta; order Coleoptera; family Scarabaeidae; genus Chrysina; species Chrysina gloriosa. The sequence goes on along the minus strand of CM076093.1, from coordinate 16,460,312 downwards.
GATTAAAAATTCTGTTGTTTACAATATTTATAGTATTTAATAAACCTTATAGTTTTTTAAATCTGGGTTTTATTTTTACGTTAAGAACTTATTCAGAAAAAAATGAAACGTTGAGAACGAACTGTACATCAACGTATCTACATACCTATGTCAATTTCCTCAATGAGACTTTTAATCTTAAATTATTCAATTATCACTTCTACACTGTAAGGTTGAAGAGAACATATGAGGGTATGTATTCAATTATTGGTCGCAATAGAAATCTGTTGAAAGTAAAAGTCAGTTTCTGTATTTGTTCTTCGAAATATCTTAAAACGTAGGATGTTAAGGAGAAGTCCGTATTGGTCAAAAAACAGTGCAGTGGAAATAAAGAAATTCGTGCTTCTGAACATGTTTCGTATATTATACTGGACAACAACATTGTCTCTTAGGTGAAAGTTTCGAACGAATTTAACCTACTGAATACGAATAACACCTTGAAAAGAGTTGATTGGCTCTAATGCTATGAATTTACAACACTGCTCTTTGCGCAGACAATTCGACTGTAGATGGCTTGTAATATTAGCAGGGGATAAATCTACCTAAAACTATCACCATATGTAGTTTAGTAATGGGAGGTAGTAAGCTACAACCGTGTAAGACTAGTTATCAGAAGGGATGTTATTCACCCTGGCATCACAAATCATTTATATTTTATCTGTATCGCATTTGCTTCCTATCACTAGGTTGATGAAGTTCCGGCTTTCATTCAAAAGCACGACTACCAAAACGAACAATTAATTTGTTTTCCCTTGTGATCTTTATTAACTTCAATATGCACTATAGCTACATAAATTCGTTTTAACAATTACACCTTAAAACTTAACAAATATCAGTTAAGTCTTCATTCTCTTCAATGAAAAAATTACTGAATAAGAAAATAGCTTGAATAGTACAAAAATAAACTGCTGTATTTTTTCTAGAGTTACCATATATGATATATCCATAGTGTATAGCAAAAATGCAAAATAAACCACATATAACTAAGATTACCCTCTAAAACCGAATGTAAAAAATGTTTCTTCTACTTATATAAATGACACAACCTTCGAAATTTGTCATGTAATATCACTGAACATGCTGAAGTAATTTGTTTCTTAGTTACATCTATATATTTATACTATTTAGCAGTTTCAATTCTTAATTTTGTATATTTTAATACGTATATTAATTAGTATGCATATTTTCATTTTCTTTTTGTATGTATGTATGAATGTATATCCGCGGAACATCACCGATATAACGACTTATACACCCAAATAAATGCAACAATATTAAAAATCAACGCTTCAAAAGGACAGTCGATTAAAAATTTGTACAATATGCGTCTCAAAAATAAAACGTTAAACATTACATTTGTGTATAGATCTTTCAACGGTTTCCCTTAGATTTGCGATCACAGATTTTTGATCTAAAGCATTTATTACTGCTGTTCCTGAGACGATCATGTTTGCTCCAGCCTAAAAGTATTCATCATCTCATTCTTAGGATTAAAAAAGAAATAAATAAATATACTTACCTCGGCACACGCGTTGATAGTATTGAGACCGACACCCCCGTCTACCTCGATATCCAACAGGGGATAATTTTTCCTTAACCACTGCACTTTGGGCATCATCTCGTTCATAAATTTTTGCCCACCAAATCCAGGCTCCACAGTCATGATTAGGATGACATCGGCTGAATCGATGAATTGCCGTACGGCCTCGATACCGGTCCCTGGTTTTAAGGCAAGGCCGACTTTCATCCCGGCTTCTCTAATTTTTCGGCAGACTTTTAAAATATCATTAGCCACTGGTTCGATATGGAACGTATAGAGGTTTACGCCTGCATCAGACATGGGTTCAATCCACTAGAAATTAGATGAAACAATTAAAATGAAAACGTTATACAGCTCTCACAAAGTTATTCTATGGCTCCCTCAGTCTGAGAAAATACAAAGAACTATTCAATTGATTCTCATTGTAGAAAAATAGTTTTTTTAAAGTTAATATTAGAATTAGAAGAATAATTGGAAAGGCATACTTGCCTAAAGAGTTCCTGACGCGATCATGATTCATTCTAACTTTATACGCACCATTTCATGACGTACAGGCAGAACTGACTAGTTTCTCGTGCGTAAATTCTGTATGCACACGAAGTTTTGTCCATCCTCCATAAAACGGTACGGGTAAAACATGAAAGAATCTCGAACGTGTCAGGGACTTGGGCTGTCGACTACGTCTACTACCGTTTCTGTAATAGTGTTAATAAAATCTTTGTGCAACAAAACGTGCGCCGCTTTACGAATGACCCACATGCTTCGGTGGGAACAAAGACTGCCATAATATGCTTTTGTAAGAAACTACATAGGAAGCAATGATACTTAATGAGTCATATAATCAAATGAAAATGCATCTGTGACGCTTTCTTCCCATTTGGATGAATTCGTTTTCTTATGGGCTCCATCCAGGCCCCGCTCAATCAATTTTTGTGGTTAAAAAATTAAAGAAAATAGCTACAGGGACTTTACAATTGACCCAAACTTGATTTAATTCGGTAGGCCTCCAAACAGTGTTAATTCAAGGCGCCCAAAATTAATGATTCGCCCCTGGTTTTTGTTGCTGTTTAAGTTCATGGACTTGTTTTTTTTTTTTTTTGAGGTAGAGGGATTTATAGATACAATCAAAAGGACATACCTGCGTAGGGGCAGAGACCATCATGTGCGTTTCTATGAAGGTGGTCGGAAGCTTGCCTTTGAGGCACTTAACAACTGGATGGCCGAAAGTGAGGTTAGGTACAAAGTGTCCGTCCATAACGTCCAAATGCAAGTAGTCGGCCCCATTATCTAACAGTCTTTGAGATTCCGCAAGGAGTTGCGACAAATCCGAATTGAGAACGGAGGGTCCTATCCTGCATTTTAACAGCCTCGTCATGTTCATTTCATCGAGCTTTCTCGCACCCTAGTCTCCCCTGCTCGCGCGCACTCTCCGCTCGACCTCGTTCGTCCCACACGTGGTGCTTTGATATTTTGATAATGCGGAGTTTATAGGCGTAATCCGGAGGTAGGTTGATAACGATTTTTTCACCAACCGGAGATTACTTCATAGTGCGGTCGGGTTGATATAAAAATGACTCACTCTTCAGTGAATATCGTTATTAATCTGTGTATTTACGTGTTTTAAAACGCCGTTTTAAAATTCTCTCTTGACAGGATGTTCCGAATTGGACAGGGAGATTAATATAAAGGATTTTGCGAAGGTTAAAACTCGACTTTCCTTTTATCTCCGCATGTGGCATGATACAAATACGTTTCAAATAATAGCGGTACAACCTTCTCAATGTTAAACATGCGCAATCTCTAATTTACCACAGTTTGCTTCATAGCCAGCATAGCCAGTAAACTACAATAACCGCGGCAGAACGCAGTGAACTCGACGCAACTCGACAAATTCGCCGCGAATCATTGTGGGGAACGAACGGAGATTTTGATCGATTCAACGGGTTCAGGAACAAGTTTTCCAAAGGAATAAACACCTCGAATTTGTTCAGTTTCACTATGTTAAACATGAAGTACATTTTGGTGACCGGCGGTGTTATAAGTGGAGTCGGCAAGGGTGTTATTTCCAGTTCTTTTGGGACAATCTTGAAATGCTGCGGAATCGAAGTGACGTCGATCAAAATCGACCCCTACATAAATCTGGATGCCGGGACGTTTTCCCCATACGAACATGGTAATTTCTTTAAAAAACAAATTGATTTCGAAAAAATCCAACGCTCTTAATATCAATACCTCAAACCGCGTGGCTTGATTAGTTCCATAGTTCCAATATGTCGCCAACGTTTAGAAAAGTAGGTCACTGAGTGAAAGGCGCTAAATTTAAATTTGAAATATACAGAGTGAACGATCGAAAATGTCCTGGATTAGTAGTACTAAAGACCCTATCTATGAATACTTTTATTTTCAGATATTTACGGCTCTGCCTTTTTCTTTAAAATCAACATGAGCTGTATAATGTTATCAAGTTTTATTGGCAAGTTTCATTATTACCAATCTCTCAGTATCTCCAACTAAAAATTTCTAGTCATATGGTGGACACTTCCGGCTGCTCACTCTGTATGAAAATCATTTGTGTGGATGCGAGGCCATACTCGTAAATTAAGCGCATACTATCGAAAGTGTAGCTTTAAATAACTACCATTATAACTGCAATACCCGAAAGATATTTCTATGTGAAACAACGGCTATAAAAACCTACATTCGATTACTCTTTAAACATTTTATGCCGCATTCAGCCAATTTCAGCGCTTACAGTCCTGTCGGCGCCGACGCAGGTTGAACGGTGTCCATTGCTAGTGAGAAAATTGCAGAATATTTGTGATTATTAAGTAATCAGCTATGAGTTAAATGTTTAGACAAAATAATTGGCAATATAATGTCAACTGTCAATGCAATTCGCCAATTCCGTCAGAGATGTCGTTTTTTTCTCCTCTGCTATAGTCTGTTTTTTTAATTCGGAGGATTCGGAGTAAACTGAAGAGACCCAATTACACTAGAAAATTTTTTGTGTTGGGTTTTTGGAGAGATTTAACAGTTTTGTTATAGAAACTTGATAACGAGTAATGGAAAAACAAACAATGTGGAAAAAGAATCTAATACCGTTACGGCACAAAAACAGTCAACGATCTACTGTTACAAAAATATAGCGATCAATTACGCTTATACCTATTTCCCCATATGCGATTGTTTTATTAAGTCTCTTATTATTTTGTGTACATCTAAACATTCTAATCCCAAATCTGTTAAAATTCTTTTTAACGATGTGTCCAATTCCTTCTATTCTAATTCCGGTTGCATCTGGATTTGTAGCCAGAATTTATTCCTGAACAATTCTTTGTTATTTACAATGACACACCGGTTGCTTCAGACAGTAACTGTTACATTCTCTGATGTAGGGTTTGTTTCCTTAGAGAAGAGCACATTACGTCATGAAAATATGCGCGAAATGTGACGTTTCATTGGCTTTCGCTAGTCGGTTGCCGTGGTAACTTATACAGAAGATCAAATTTAGTTCATTGCGCCGCTGACGTAAGGTGCTGTTCTCTGAGGAAACAAACCCTACTCTTACTTCTACAAAAATAACTATACACTTTAAAATCCACTACGCTCGTTTGAGCATGCATCACTTGATGCACCCCTAATAGAGACATTTCGAGGCGCCTCTGATATAACTACGGAGAACATATTATTGTAACTATTTTTAAAAACTTTTACGGCTCATGCCTACTCTTCGTCATCACTCGTGGCGATTTAACTTATAACTGAATATAATGTGGCTTTCGATCCATGGTTTGCCGACCTTTGCTTTACAAGAGTAAACTCAACAATCAGCTTGAATTATTTTGTTATAACTATACCAACTTCTACTTCTCTCTGTCCGCAAGTTCAACAAAAAGCAAAAACTTCAACATTTTTCTTGCAAGTTCATTGAGTTTCTACCTTCTTCTTATTACAATGCCAGTTTAAAATATTTCGATTAAAACTTTTAACTTTTAACAAAATTAATAAGCTTAAGAGGAACGCGTTCATCATCTGCAGTGTCACCATGATCGTACCTAGAAGCAACTGGAACATTTTTATTCCAACTTCACTGAATTTCTACCTCCTTCCCACTACACCTCTAATCAAAAATAGTTAGACTAAAACTTGCACCTTTAACAAAATCTATAAGCTTCTTAGCAGGAATGCGTTCAACATCAGCAGTGTAACAGTCACCATATCTGTAAACAAATCCTTGAAATTTTTCCAGCTGTCGTTGACTGGAGCATGTTCCATGTCTGCAGACTCAAGCATCACCATTTGTAGGAGCAGAAATTTGAATCTTTTTCGTACACTTCCATTGAGTTTGGGTTGCTTGAAAGAATTTTATATCTTTAACTGGATTGAACTGCATCCATTGGAAGTACGTTTTATTTCACTAAATTTACCTTACATTATTTTTTCTATGAAACTATCAAATCTCTTTTTACTTAACCATTTGCTGGCGTAATGCTTTAAGGAATTAAACAACAGTTGATCCATCCCAGTGCTTGAATGGATGACAGCTATCCAGGAATTGTAGCAATTGTACTAGTAATCCATTTAACTATTGGACGGAGCACATGATTTTTGACTTTGGCACCTAATCGTATTAAGAGAATAAAATATGTCGAGAAAAAGAGGAGGTGACATGCTTAATTAATTTCATTTATAATTGTCGCCTATCCAAAAACTGGTCCGATGATCTGCTGTTTTGAGAAAGTTATCTTAGTGAGCTAGTATACCCAATTTTCTTCTTCTTTTTCTACACAAGAAGAAGAAATATTGTTAAATCTTGAGGATTCGATGACGTGTTATCATTAAGTAGTGTGAAGCGGATTGACACCCTTCTCCGAATTTTAATGTCGCGCTTGCACGTAAGTGGAGACAAAGACCGGTTTACACTACTTAATGATAACACGTCAGCCTCTTTTTTATCAAACATTAGCAATAATTTTGTTTATGGTTACACTTATCCAAGAAGCAGTTGCAACAACTACTACTTAACTTTTACTATAACATTGTGCTAAACCTAAACAATAAAAATAATAAAATTTCTAGGTGAGGTTTACGTATTAGACGATGGTGGGGAAGTCGATTTGGATTTGGGTAATTACGAAAGATTTTTGAATATCACCCTACACCGCGACAATAATATCACCACAGGAAAGATATATCAGATGGTAATCGATCGAGAAAGACGAGGTGATTATTTGGGAAAGACTGTGCAAGGTAACAAATAATTTTTAAACTTTATTCAACTCATGAATCTAATCGAACTAAATTTTTCACAGTTGTGCCTCATGTAACCGATGCAATACAAGAATGGGTTGAGAAAGTAGCGCAAGTTTCCGTATCGAGCAGCGGTAAAACACCAGAAGTATGTATCATAGAACTAGGGGGTACGATCGGTGATATTGAGAGTATGGCTTTCGTCGAAGCATTTCGACAGTTCCAATTTAGGGTGAAAAGGGAGAATTTTTGCGTGGCGCATGTTTCTTTAATTCCACAGGTAAATATTATCAGTTAAACTTTGAGTATATTGTTGATTTGTAGCTGTTATGATAATATGTTTATATTCCCTGTTATAATTTATTTTTACTGCATTTGATAAAAAATATTGTTGCAATGATGGACGACTTATTCAAGAATTGAGCCGGGTTTGTGCTGTTTCATTTAAGACAACTTAAAGATGAGGCCTATCTACATCAGAATATAATACTCCCTTCCATTTGTTTTTTTTTTTGTATTTTACCTAGATTAGCGCCTGTCAGGCTTGTCACCACCTTCCGAGGTTATCCCATACTTGAATGTGTGCCGTGGATAACTTCCCTTGTAAGTTTGAGTTGGTGGTATCATTTCTGTGAAGGCTTTTGAATCCTGCTTTTGGAGCCTAAAGGGTTTAAAAGCAAGGGAGGTTAGTGCCTCGATCTACGTGAAGTTCTTCAATGTTTCAAATTTTACTTTAATTAATTTCCCATTTCGATTGTAATGGTCTGATAAGTGTCCTTGAAAGTTAATATTAAGCCTGCCTTTGAGCAGAAGAATATTGCATTTTTCTAGTGTACCAATTGTACATTAATTTTAACGGTAAACATATTTTGTTTTTAGCCTCGATCTACGGGCGAACACAAAACCAAGCCGACACAGTCTTCTGTCAGAGAATTGCGAGGTTTGGGATTATCACCGGATATTATAGTGTGTCGATCCGAGAAACCGATTGATCAGAGTGTGAAGGAGAAAATTTCAAATTTTTGTCACGTGGCACCTGATCAGGTAAATATTTCTTATCGAAAAACGGGGCCGATTTCTGTTATACCAGAGGCGTGCAGTTCGGAAGTTATTACTAATCGCCTACAGGCTAGTATCTAGAAAACCCGTATAAAAATACTTGGTGATAACATACGACAGACGTCTCAAAAGTAAGTTACACTATTTTTTTAAATCTGCGCTGTAGGCAGGAAAAATCTCAGAGTCGCCAAGAACTTTTGCCTGGGTATGGTGACAGCACTGTAAAACTCCTATATGTCTATCTTCACCATTCGGACAGTCACGCGCCAGCAACCGTGGAGACTCCACTTGCTCCTATCGCCGATTGCGAAGTTCGTTCTGTTATTCGTTTTTTTACGGCAAAAAATTAAAAGTGCAATTGAAATTTATGTCAGGGCGACTGGTTTCTCGCTGGCATCAATTATTCATTGAAGGGAGAACAACGGAGGGTCGACCGCTTCATTGTTCTCCTTTCAATGAATAATTGACAACTTCGAAATCGGCGGTAGAAGCAAGTGGAGTCTCCATGGTTGCTGGCACGTAACTGTCCCAGCGATGAAGGTAGACGCATAGGAATTTTACAGTGCTACCACTACACCCAAATAAAAGTTCTCTGCGATTCCCTGGCTTTTCCCGCCTACGGCGCAGGTTTAAAAAATAGTGTAACGTACTTTTTAGACGTTCCTCGTATATTTTGTAATTCAAGTTATTCGAATAAATAATACCAGTATCACGGCGCAATCGTCCTGAAAAATTTAACTGACTTGTCATAATTTGACATCGAGAATGTCTAGCCCTGGTCATAAGTCATATGTAAGTCATAAAAAGGACAAAGTGTCCTCTTTCATTCCTAGTCAATTGTTGATTAATTTCAGACCGAATCACAAGCGAAAATAATCAAAACAACTGTGTGATGAATTCACCGATTTGATCCAGTAGCAGTAATACTACGCCCCAGCAATTAATATGTTCTATCTTGAAAATTTAACTTCTAAAGGATTTTCAATTTTTTTTTTTACTTTTTCGTATTAACTTGGGACATATATTTTTGTACGAAAATTTGATAGCACCAGATAACAAAATGTTTATTTCTTGCAAAATTATCGTTGAGTAAACAAGAGACACAATAAGAGTGCATAAGCTAGCTCCTATTTACAATGTAACATAAATTCATCTTCCTGCACTTCATGATTTCGAACTAAAAAATATTTACTTTACTAATTCTTTGTTTGTAACAACAGATTAACGTCTTCTAAATATAATTTATTCCGAGAAAAGTATCGTAATAAAAGTTCATGGAAAATTTAAACAACACTAAAAAGGGGATTTGCGTTTCAGCCTTTGTAGTGTACAAACCCCTGTCAGCAAAGGGAACGCTGGAAAATTGTATTACTCTATTTTTTGTTTATCAAAATAATTTGTTCCAAGAAAAAGCAGGAAAATGTTTAACATATATGTTGTAGTCATTCGGCAGTCCACTAGTTGGGATATCTTAAAAAAAAGATTCGATAGAAAAATCCTATCGTACAGACACGCACATTTATTCATTAACCAATAACATTAAAGTAAAAGTTGGTTAAAATCATCCAACCAATCATCTGACGTTACTAAAGAGTATCAATTTGATGAAAATCGTCTGATTAATCAACTGAAATTATCAAAGCATATAGAGTGGATTAATAATTCAAGTAGCCACCGTCCCAACGTCGATTAGAATCATCATCCGACGAATTAACTGACATCACAAAATCGTAAAAAAATCGATCGAAATTATCTAACCAATCATACCCAAGATCATTCAATCCTACTAACTCCATTAGAACCATACTAAATTATTCATATTATATTACAACAGGTCATATGTATTCCCGATCTCTCTTCGATCTACAAAGTTCCGATATTTATGGAAACTCATGGAATTGTCGAATACCTAAACGACAGACTGAAGCTCGGTATCAGCCCGATGCCGCCAGCCAGAAAATTCATGAAGCAATGGATCGAACTGTCGGATAAGATAGAAAATTTACGCAACGAAGTCAACATCGCCTTGATAGGAAAATATACCAGATTAGAAGATTCGTACACGTCAGTTACGAAAGCCTTACAACACGCTGCAAATTCGTTAGGTTACAAAGTTAATATCAAATTCATCGATTCGTCCAAGTTAGAGAAAGCCATGTCGACTGAAGATCCTGTCGTGTATCACGAAGCCTGGCATGAATTGTGCAAAACTGAGTAAGTTTGTAAACAAAAAATATATAAGATGCTTACAGGATACAGTCGAGTCTCGTTTATCGTCAGTTCTCCGAAACGAACGAGTTTCGTTTATCTAAGTCGGCAGGGGTCTCCACTATCTCCACCGTTGCCATGCCAATTGGAATTGCGTCACCTCCACCCCTCCCATTTCTTCCAAGCTCACTCTAGATTCTAGCGTGACGGTGAAATTGTGGAACATGGAGGGGAGCGTGGAACTTAAAATAAACGAGACTACTTAAAATAAACGAGACTCCCAAGTTAAAATAAATGAAACTCAAAATACATGAGCCTCAAGATAAACGAGACTCGACTGTATTAGTTTCTTTCAAAATTATTCATGTTTTTCTTTTTCCTTCGACATTGACTAATATATGACCGATGTTTCATAAATTCTAGGAATTTGGCTATCATTTATCAGAATTGAAGTAAGTTATCCGTGTTTCGCTAGTAGTTATTATATAACGTGCTAGACCCTTTTGAAGTTGGCAGGATGTGTTGGATTCGTTGAGTTTCTGTTACGGTCCTGACAACCTTAATACTCAGCGGGCTCACGCCCAAACGTTCGTGTAAAACCTCATGAATATGTCATGCACGTATTCCTAGACTAACACTGATTTCACGAATAGTAATTTGGCCAATACTCTTCAGTAGGTTTTACACGAGGGCATCGTTTCTTTCATTTACAGAGGTGCTCAGCCGCCCAGTGCGCGGATGGTCTTCTAGTGACGTTCTGCCAACTTTAAAGCGATATACAGCTCTCGCAATATAAGTTGGCGAGCGATGGGGATGCGCCGTAAACGTATTTAGGACACGTACCTCCCACCTGTCTGATTCAGATAGTGCATAGGATACGGGAACTGATACGGGAACGTTGCAGGACGAATGATAGGCAATCTATCCCTCCTCTATCTGCGCGAACTCACTCCCACCCTTCGCCAACTTATATTGCGAGAGCTGTATCCATCGATACAAAACTGAACTTTTAAGGCCTGCGCGGATTGGAGCAACGCGCAGATACACTGCTTAATGATAACACATCATCCACCTTTTTAACAAACGCAACTAGTGACTAGGAATTCTTGATATATAGGGATCCGTAGACATTTTTTTACATCATAAACAACTGGTGTGAACACATATATGCAAACTATGAAAGTTATTTCTTTATGTTATAACTATCAGACAGTTAATTTTCATTGAAAAGTGTAAGATTGGTTACTGTTATAATAGCTTTCCTTGTGAAAGTGCCACGTCATAATCATTTTTCAAATATAGAAATACCAAACATGGTGTGTTTGTGCACAAGAAATTTATTGAAGGCGCCCTGCTCCTCAAAGACAACACCTTCATTACAGGACTTTCAAAAAAGTTTGCGACCGATTAGCGGAAACTGGTCAATTTCATCCAGAATGAGATGTACATTTTTTGATGAAACCCAAATACGTGTATCTTTAATCGTTGTACTTTTAACTAAAACATCTTGGTTAGGAGGAATATTTTATTTGAGTGTTTTAGGCTAAATCGTCTAGTAAACAATTATTAATTAAATACTTGTATATGCAAGATTATAAAGGATTGCTGTTTATTATCACTAAGGTTCGACAAACGAGTGCATGATAAATTGTGTAAACCGGATTGGCGCTGTCACTCCCCGAATTTTAATATCGCGCCTTGCATGTAAGTAGGGACAAGCGGTGGAATGACAGCATCAGTCCGATTTGCACTACTTAATGATAACTTATCATCGTTTGTCGAACCTTGGTTATCACTATGGGGATGGATAGGGTGGTGTATATAACCAACAATGACGGTACGGTAATACAGATCTGATTTTTCATAAGTCGTATTGTAACAACCCACGGTGGAACACGCTATAGCATTGAGTATTCCGATTGAGTCTGGAATGCAAAATCTTAAGTAACATTTCCAAAACTAACCAAAGTGTTTTTTCAGCGGTGTCATAGTACCAGGTGGCTTCGGTCGACGGGGTGTAGAAGGGAAGATAGAAGCTTGCCGTTGGTGTCGGGAGAACAATAAACCCTTTTTGGGGATCTGTTTGGGTTTTCAAACGGCAGTCATAGAATTTTCTCGAAATATATTGAAATTAGAAAACGCTAACACATCCGAGTGTGACGAAATGGTAGAGCATCCCGTGATTATCGACATGCCCGAGCACAATCCGGGTCAGTTGGGTGGTACGATGAGGTTGGGAAAACGTACTACCGTATTCAAGGAATCGGCTGGTTTAAGCAAAATAAGTGTGTTAGATGCATATTATTTAAAAACAATGAGGCTGACCGATTCTTTTTCAATTCAGAGCGTTTATATGGGAAGAAGAATACAATTGAGGAGAGACACAGACATAGATACGAAGTCAATCCCAAATATATTAAGGATATCGAAGATGCAGGCTTAAAGTTTGTTGGTAAGTATTTCATGGGTTTTATCGATATATTGTGAATTGTGTGTTTCTATCTGTCCATAGTTTTCTTCGGTAGTAATTGGATAAAAACATTATTTTTTTTAGGTGTTGATAAAGATGCCGAACGTATGGAAATCTTCGAATTGGAAAACCATCCGTATTACATAGCCGTGCAATTTCATCCCGAATACTTGTCGAGGCCGATGGCTCCGTCACCACCCTTCGTCGGATTGGTTCTAGCCTCGAGAGATAAGTTGAAATCTTATTTGGCTCGGGGATGTAAGTTATCACCTCGTGAACACTCAGATTATGATGAAACAGGTTCGTTATTTCCGCATATTTGGGGTCATTGGTGGCTGCCTTTCCCTATTGTAATTTTAAGTTACTCTCGTATGACTTTTGCCTGCTTCGATTCCCTTTGTAACATATTCGTTTTCTCCGGCATGTTGTAAAGTTTAACTATGTTAATTATAAATTAAGTATATTATCGTCGATAACATAAAAATGGATCGTTACGAGATTACTGATAGATCATTAATGTTTTTCAACTTCTAGATGAAGAAGATGAAGACTGTTCAGATGGGAAAGAAAATATGAAAACCCATGAATCTGACAGTAGTAGTGCCTATAGCAGTTCCGGCGTAATATAGTGCTCAAACATGCGTAAGCGACAATTGGCTGTAAAAGCCGGAAAGAAGCCTTAGAATAAAATTATCTAATCTTTCCTAAGTATTACTTAAAAATGGAATATAGAATAGATTTTACGTTAAAGTTTAGACTACTTTGTTTATTTTCATATACAGCCAGTCAAATACATATAGGAACGTACTTCATTGTCATGTGCAAAATGTAAGTCAATTAGGTAAATGACATGAGCTGTGGATACTTACATTTTGCACCTGACTTTAGAGTGCGCTCCTATATTTGACCCACTGTACTTAGGTATTCAACTTGCTGTGCCAAACCAACTTATATCAGAAAGTGTGTTTTACGAGAAGTTCATTCGAAGATGGTGCTAGATATCTATTTTTTATTTTAGTTACTTTTTTTTTTTTACTTTGTCTGTTTAGCTGAAGTACTTAAAAGTACTTATGAATGTGCAAATGAGACTATTACTTCTAGCATAAATAAAATCTAGATATAAATGTTTGTTTAAATTTAGTTAAATTAAAATGACCAATTTGCTACCCCCTTGCAATTCAAAAATCTAATCCTATTGGTATGATATACGCCAACAAATTTTTATACAAACGGTAACCACATAGTAAATAATTAAGTAAAAAAATCGGGTGTTATAGAACACACAATTCATGTAAAACTTCGAACGTGTTTAGCACTTCATAAATTTAGAAAAACAACGATAAATACAATCAACTATTGAAACGTATATTGTACAAATAACAAAAAAGGACGATCAATACTATCAAATAAAAAAGACGACTCCGAGTAGTTCGAGTATACATCTTTCTTTTACCGACCAATGGCAACATCAGTTACGAGGTCAACTTTCATCGGAGAAATACGTGTAGTTAGCCAGTTGTTTTTGAGCATCTCATTTTGCTCGATTATAAAATTTGAAAATTTTCTATTACTGGACAAAATAAAACCAGGAGCAGATAGTTCTTTTCATAATGTAAACTTTTATTTATAAAAAGTACATCTTATTATATTCAATGTACAAGTTTCAAAACGTTAGCAAATACCATAATTTTTATTTCTTTTTTCTTATTTATACCATTCTCGATTTGAAAATAGTGTATACACAACAATGGACCGCGACAATCACAAAGAAACGGTCACACGCAAAGACAAATGCCCTGGAGAAGGCACTTTGTTGTTAGTTATACGATTAATGATCGTTTTACTTTAGTCACGTGTTTGTTTCTTTATATTTGGAAGAACCGTCGTGTATATATCGATTTCGATTTTTGTTTTGTTCATTTCAATAATGTTTCGTTGAAGTGTAATACACTGAAAGCGGATTGCTAAAGAAGAATTAAGATGAGGTCGCTTCGACACAAGTCTACACCAATTTATAATGGAAGAAAATATCAGATCAAATCAGTTTAGTTTAGAGCCGATAAGTAATATTACAACAGTTTGTTTTCCTTACCAATTAAATTTTGAAATACAATTTAGTAAATTGTTGGTGTCAAAGACACTTTTGCATAAACAAAAAGGAAGGCGGTACAGTTCATTTGCATACGGAAAACCGAAAGATGGGCACAAATTAACGTTACATACCATGTATTAGAATTGTGGTCATTGACAGTTACTTAACAATTTAACATCTATCGGAGCCTTCTTTAACGAAACGATCTGTACTACCATTTAATGTTATGGCGGGACACAGACAGGGTGTTTAAACGTCTATTGCGTATTTGACCTTGAGAACAAACTAAGATGTAAAGCAGTTACTTCACTCTCGCCCCTGACTGTACAAACATGATCTTCCACAAAAATATGTTGGTTCAGTTTAAATTTTATCAAATGGCGTTTATATAAAAAATGTGGTACATACATTGAGGCAGGATTGCATTTAACAATTTAGATGCAGGCTTAAATCATGTAAACTTGTGCTGGAACAGTCTAAGATGTGTATTGTGAACTGTTGTACATTTACTAATAGGTGCACAGTTTGTTAAAAAAACATATACTAAAAATAAATTAAAAAATCAATTTATAAAAAATAAAATGGACGGAAATAATAATACTATGACTTACATTACATAATACATTGCAGTCTAAACCCTTGCCTCACACTTTAGTTCAATATAATTGGGAGCAAATCGAAACGGATACCTAAA
The DNA here is from genome assembly GCA_038088585.1 of Chrysina gloriosa. Taxonomy (NCBI): domain Eukaryota; kingdom Metazoa; phylum Arthropoda; class Insecta; order Coleoptera; family Scarabaeidae; genus Chrysina; species Chrysina gloriosa. Next base: position 16,444,960 of record CM076093.1, on the reverse strand, counting down.
AGGATAGGGGGTGAAACTTGTGGAGGCCATTGAACACGACAAGTATTCAGCGTGACATTTATAACACGTAGGTAACATTGATAAACTCCTTATGACATAAGTTTTTATTAATTCGGGAACACCTGTGTCGCTGGCAATGAAGCCAGAATTTTCAGCCTAAGTGAAACATGCCTGAGGATTCATAAAAGTAACACTACACCAAACTTCATGCAATCATTACCAACGTGACCGTTCAAAATAAGTGTAATCTGTTAACAGTTGTGTTTAAACCAAAATCGTTATCTCGAGTCAAATTCATCAAAGTGCGGCAAGGGTTTAAACAATTTAAGCTTAAACATAATAAAGATCCAAAAGTAATCTAGAAATAAAAACTACATAAAATTTAGAAGTTTTGATTTCACCGATTACAATTTTAAGCATTTTGATTTCTAGAATACTCGACAATACAAATTCATTATTTACAACGATCAATATTCAAAAACAGAACGAACACAGGAAAAAATCTAACTGTTAGAAGAACATCGATAACTCCACATAAAGTATATACACAGGTTAAAAATGAGATTCGAGATGTCATTAGCTTCAAATTCCTTTCGTATAGAAAAACAGATAGAAACGAACTTAATTGTACTACTAGGCCCCTATGTCGACTGATATACAAATCCTTTCAGTCTTCGATCGTTCACTATATATAGTACTCCTTTTTCTTTTCGACGTGATGTCCCGTGGTTCCCATTACGACAGCTGTATCTGGATCATCGGCATTATCAGCCCCTAGATCTTCTTGAGTGAGGTATTCGCCCTTGTGGCGGTGGAGGTAACGTCCAATGAGAATCGCTAATATTACAAGTGCAAGAAATAAGATGGCTAAAACACCTAAAAGGAAAAAAATGGTATTACATTTTTTGCAACAATGAATTTAGCTAAAACCTACTTCCAAGAATTGCGGAATCAGTTTGATTGTAGGCTTGTCTCAATTTTTCCTCGTCTAAAATTAATGGAGGCCTAGTTTCAACGATATCCGGTGGATGAGTTATCGGTTCAACACCACAATAATCCTCTGCAGTGGCTGTAAAATCAAACAATCATCATACAAGCAATTTCCGGGAAACAAAACTATACTTACGCCCTTCAGTATGAATATTACTCGGCTTACTTTGCTGGAACAGCAATTTTAACGGATAAATATCATCGAACTCCACCCTGGATACACACCCGACAAACCCTTCGCTCATACTCTCATTTTTGCCTATATACATGTTATCAATATTATTGAATTGAGCATCGGCTGATGCCTTCACCGTAAAATTAAATTCAACTGGATCGTAATCATCCATTTTAAGCACTAAGGTCGAACCACCATTTTTTCGAGACAATTTCAAATCGTGGAATTGTCCGAACATAAATATCTTATCCGGATAGATTACTTCCTGCCGCTCAAAACCAAAATCGAAAACAACACGCAAGTGTCCGGAATTTGAAATCATTATAGTTAAGTATTCCTTTGATTTACTCGATGAGAATCCTAACAGGAAACCGTTAGGATGTGTCGTTGTAAAGCCGATACGAATCTTCTCAGAAAGTGTAGACCTAAAGGAGCCTTCGAATTTGTATTTGATCATCGACGTTCTCCTCATGTTAACACCTATTTCGTCCGCGCAAATCGGTCCTTTAAATGAAGTGAAACGGCAATCACATTTATAGCCGTTATACATTTCGAGACAGGTTCCATTATTTAGACAAGGGCCGCTTTCGCACTTTCCAACGCAACCTTCGGACACCCCGTACAATCCAGTTCTAGCATAAGAGCGAAGATCTATTAATTTTCCGTTCAATTGGAAAGCTCGTATGCATCCCGTGAAGCCATCTCGATAATCAGCAGAGGCTCCAAGGATAAATTTATTGGGTAAGTGCAAAGCTCGAACTGGACCTTCAGGTTCTGATACCTCAGCTTTCCTTGATCCGTCTATGATGATCATCCCGGATTTCCTATTCCGTTCTACAGAAATCGAATGCCAATTGTTATCGGTTAACCAATAAGTAGTTTCGCTCGTTACAACCAGTTTATTTTCGCCGGCCCTGTACTCAAATTGCAATTGTTTTCCATTGATTATACTCAATTTGATCATATCGGTTGGTCCTCGGGACTCGAAGAGTACAGCGTCGGTTATGGTAGTTCTAAATTCGAAATAGATGTCGCCGCTGTGGCCCATATCGAAGGGGGAAGATCAATGGTTGCATCGCTGATCCTGAAGGTTATAACATTTTTAAAGAGGTCGTCACCTTCACAGACCAATGGACCGAGTATGTATCGACCTTCCTTTTCGTCGAGGGCATTTCCGGTATCCCCGAAACGCAATTGTTTTACGGGGAGGTGCTGTTTCTCGGCTATATCACCTGGAAAAAAGATCAACTTTACAAAAGTATATTTTAAAATTGACTTGGATTATACCCGAATCCGATGTCCAGTCGTAATATCCCGCATCGCAATTACACCAATGAGCAGGATCGACGCACTTTCCTAGGACACCGCATTGACATTTCCTCGATCCTGGCAAGGCGCCTCCCCAATAGTCCATTTTCTGATTGTGCCTGGACACCCACCACGAAAACGGTTCGAAATTCCCTTCTTCTGATGGGGAATTAAACAACCTAGAGTTCTTGCAATCGTATTGAATACTCTGCCGGCAACTTATCGATCGATTCACCAAAGCTTCGATCTGTTCATCGTTAGCATCGTAATGAATATCCTGTTTGTAGCTTCCCGGTTCTTGGAATCCATCGACCGAGACTTTCCCCTGGTTATTATGGTGGAGGACCGTGGCTATCCGACCATCTGAATAAAATTCGCAAGTCACCGGAAACGGGTCCAACGGACCACTTCCGTCAATATCGATATTGACTTCAGCCCGCGGGCCGGTGGCTTGGAGGTTTTTGAAAGCTTCGCACGAAAGCGCGTTGAGCGATATGTGACAGACGGAGCCACCGTAATCGTTGGTGCATTCGCATTCAAAATTTTTCGAGTTTTGTGTGCACACACCTTCGTGTTCGCAAGGGTTTGGATTGCAGCGATCGTCCATCTTACACATTCCTTGTACCACTTCCTCTTTGCACTCCTTCTTGCAATTTTCGAGGGTGAAGTTGGTATTTTGGATTATGTTGCCGTCGATTGTGATGGAGCGCATGCAACCGATGAATCCTGGTATTTTTTTATCGGATTCCAAACCAATTTGACTATCGATTCCACCTGTGAAAAGATACCTAAGTGTCAAGAGTTCTGCGCACATCGAGCTACAATAATACTTGTTGCCGATTCAATTGCTAGGTGGTTGTGTACTATCGTACAGCCATCCCAAAATTTAAATGAAAACACGGAACAACTTGTTTTTTAGAGCGAAGCTGTTTTAGGGAGGTGAGTTAACTGGGAAAAAGTGAGACGCTTGAAATCGTCAGATAGACGCTTTTCTATCTTTCTTCTGTCATTAGTTCTTTCTCGCACACATACTCATCGAAGGAGCAAAGTGCACCGTATTTGCGTCTCCTCCCATCAGATAGCGCCCTTATTATTCGCACTCGAATTTACTACAAATTTAACTTCAACTTATTTACCATCTTCTTTATACATTGTTTATTCAATTATAGAATTTTACGTTTTATTCAAATAAGCATCAAATGCTCTTGTCAGGTGTCCCCGACACCTCTCTTTTTTTTTTTAGTAATATGGTTTACGGTTTCTTTTACGTACCTGCGATATAATAGTGGAGTCCTGTTTTAACTTCTAACAGTCTCGTTGTTTTCATTGGCGTTTTATCAACACTTAGAATGAGTTCATTGGTGCGGATGCTCATTTCAACCGTATGCCACAACCCATCGTTGAAAGTCGCTTGGTAGTTGTCTAAAATTAGCTTGGGGAACGCTGACGACGCTAAGTCCACTTTAATTTTGCCATTTTCTAAGTAGATCTGGAATAAGAACAAAACAACTAACTTGTAGGAAATTACAAAGACAAAATTAGATTAGTGGAAATTTATGATATGTCTGGTTCCTGTGATAATATCTATGTACAGTGAGTCAAATATAGGAACGCACTTAAACCTTCGCGAATTCTGTGAGAGAGAGGCGTGCGACAAAGACGGACTATTTATTTCCCGACAAAGTACAGCCTAAGGTAAGATTACAACTCTACTAGATGTTCACACAACCATAACTACTAGGTAAATGAGGTGCGCTGTGGAAACTAACATTTTGCACCTGATCTTGAAGTGCATTCCTATATTTGACTCACTGTAATAGAAAGCAGATGGAAGATAGGGATGGGAGAATAATAGCCGAGGAAGTGATAGAAAGATGGAAAGCGTATTTCGAAGAAATAGTAAACCAGAAAAGCAGTCCTATCTTGAAGGAAAGGCATAAAAACTTCATTTCAAATAAAAACTGCTGGGAATGATGGGTGCGAAATTTTTAATAATTCGAAAAATATAAAGATGTACTGTCCGGACCAACTGTCGTGGGACTGAATAGGGATGCGGTGTGAACTGACTACCCCTATATTAAAGGGTAGGTAACTGAAGCTGTAAACGGTAGATATTGTTGATAGAAACACTGACTTAAAAATAATACTTTAGGGAAATTCACGTTTTGAGGTTTGTCAAATTGTTCAAAATATGAATAATATTACGTATATTAGTTTTATCCATTTGTATGGTGGTTGTAATCAGTTTTGTGTTATTGCCGCGTTGAAAATATTCGTAATTAGAACCCAGCTGTTATTTTGTCAATTGGTCTTGTTTAGTGTAGCGTTTAGTTACTAAATGGTAACTAAAATTCCAATACGTGACAAATTGCAACATAGTTGACCGGTAACCCCTCAAGTTTCAAAACCATAACTTAACGGACATATATCTATTGTGACGTAAGTTACCGACCGTTTTCAAAACTACATTCATTTAACGGATATGTACCTCGTCGGTAACTGTTCGATGAGTGTACCAGAACCATGTATGTAGGGTAGGGGTCCTATTCAGTCTAATTGTTATCGTGGACTGCATTATCCCGATTTGCATATAATTTAAACACAAAAAAATACCGGAGTGTTCTAAATACAACCCCGGCACCAGTTTCAGCCAATCGCTACGCGCAAGAGGGGAGTCTTACCTACGTCGATTCAGTGCCATGTGTGTGGAAGCATAAAGAAATGCGACAGTGGGAGAAATAGAGCTACTGTATAGCAGTCACACTTTCAGAAGTACATATTACGTCATGTCAATCTGCGCGAACGAAATGACAGAGGAGTAGACAAATGAACAAAGAAATATGCAATTTGGTCTATTGCGCCGATGACGTAATACGTACTTCTGAAAGTGTGATTGCTATACAATGATAATTGAAAAAAATAGATATTTGTATATCAGTTATTATTCATATTTGCACCCTAACCATTTTTTAAACTGAACTGTAATATTGATATGCGTAGGTTGGTGCTTTAATCAAAGCCTAGTGTTGCGCTCGTTGTGAATAAAGGTTAATAATGGTGGTTGCCTAATGCGTGATGCCCACCATATCCACGTTCCACTCCAGAAAGAATTGATAGGAAGACTGAGCAATATTCAAGTCTTTTAGAGCATTCCTCCTCGCAGAGCGTTAGTGCTACGCCAGTATTATACTACAAAATGGAATACTGTAAACAAACACTATCTCCTACTCGTACACTGTCGCTAGGAGTGGGTAGTAAAATGAATTAATAAAAACCAAGTCGCGAAGATTTAAATGATGATGCAAGACCTGGCCGTCCAAAAGGTGAAAATCGCGCTGAATTGGTGCAAAAAATTGGTAAAGGTAAAAATGTTAATGGAGAATATTATTTAGGAGTTTTACATCGTTTGTGGTCGAGAATTTTTCGAGTTAGGGCCAAATAGTGAAAAGTGCGTGAGTTTTGAATAAAAACAAATTTGTCTCATCCCCCATCCATCGTACTCGCCTGATCTATCACCGTGCGACTATTTTTTGTTCCCTAAACTAAAAACTGCAATGAAAGGACACTTTTATGACAATATTCTAGCCATACAAGCAGCTCTAAGAGAGGCGTTGAAGAACATCTCAGAACCCGACATCAAAAAATTGATGCATGTATTAGTCATCCGTGCCATAGGCTGTATTGAGTCTGCTGGAAAATATTTCGAATAAAAAAAAAATTTCAACAATAATATAATTTGCATTTTATTCTATATCTATAAAGCTCCGTTATTTAATTGTCAGATTGTGTATATGATCAACCTGTAAGGTAAACCGCAGAAAATTGCCGACTAAGTGTAGAGTGAGAGCGATATAGACGATATTTTTAAAAGGCGGATATCCGAATTTCTTATGGCGTTTTACATTGATGCGAGAGAGAAATATGTATACGACAGTCCATTAGATTATCTTCTATTACTGGTTGTTAGGTTTTTTTGTTCTTTTCTCTTCGCGTAATTTCTATCGTTACAATTATCGTTTTATTTAATTTGTGTTCATGGCCTTGGGAGTCATCTTGCGGTCGATATCTGTTATCTATAGTTCACGTATTTTCCCGATAGAGTGAATCGGTTTTCTGATCCTTCATCAACAACCCACGCCTTCACTTTAGGAAACACGTGTACACTGCCAAGGTTTACGATCTTCTCACCTAACCCCCGAATAATAAAACGGGAAACGGATGTTCATTCAACATGGAGATTCACTCTATCAGGAAAATACCTGAACTATAAATAACAGATATCGACCGCAAGATGACTCCCAAGGCCACGAATACAATTTAAATAAAACGATAATTGTAACGATAGAAATTACACGAAGAGAAAAGAACAAAAACAAACGTAACATGGTTTACAGATTGAAGCAAACAATATATTGAGATTTGTGTTGCCAAATGCTTGATCTACGTCAAATAATGTAATAAGCTAAACCAAAATATTTATTCTTACCGCCACATAAGTATCATCCAGATTGAACTTATGGTACAGCATCACCCCGTTCTTCTCATACGTTCTGAATTGGAAATAAACGTGAAAGACGTTTATGTTGTTATAGCCGGCATATTTTAAATGGGCATTCGAGGTGGCGAACGTTAACGGAATAATCGGGCTCTCCTAAAATATAAAATAGGATAATTTCATCCATATTTACTCGAATTCAATGAAAATCTCACAGTACAAGCGGGATAGGTATGAACCAGTTGATATTGGAGAGCTTGTCCGTATTCGCGTGCTTCTTTTATCTCACGGAAAAGGTTGGTCGAGTTAAGAAATAGGTTTTCAATACATCCAGTAAAATTTTGTAACACCTTTATGCCTTCCTGTACGTAAGGAACGCCTCCTATATAGAGCTGTAAATAAAAATCAAATCATGTTCTCAAAATTTAGATTTTAGCGTAAAATTTGAACTTACAGCTCGATTCAGGTCGAGTTTACTGAACGCCCCCTGTATTCTACCTTCGATAACCACACGGTCTACGGAGAAATAAATCGTTCTTCCATTGCGGGAGATTACTACATCATGCCAGATGTTATTATCCAATAAACTTCCTACCGATAAGCTCGTAACAGTTCCTGATCCTGAAATAGTGGTAAAAATTAATATCTCCTAATAGATTATTGTGTATTCCTCATTCTCCAATTATTGCGCACTAAAAATAAATTGAAATACCTAAATCTATATTTAGAAGCATTCGGTTATCTCTCAACTGGAGAGCAATATAATCCTTCTGCGTGCCTCTACTGTAGATGAGTACGCCATTAGCCATCGAAGTTTTGAACCTGAATCTGATCGTCTCTTTATAAGCAGAAATCGGGTCGTATTGCAGATCTTTTTAACGAGGGATGAGCCGTTGAAATGTAAAATTTCTGAGTCTGCAATTCAGGAATTGGTTAATTCATTTTATAAAAAATGGTACTAACTTCGTTTTAATTTCTTTTTTTTTTTCAAATGTTAGTAATTGGTGATAATACTCACCATATTCACAACCAAATAATTCCACCCTAAGTGAGATACGGTTGCGCCACCTAGTAGGGTTGATTCTGATCCATTGGGCTATAATTGGGACCTCGAACTCGTTCTTTTATACTATCACCATCACTGTTGCCTTTAAACATCTAAAAACATGCCGGTTAATGGTTTGTAATGAATCTGATTTAAATATAGACAATGATGTTCTGAAAATTATGTGAGTTGGAAATGTCGATTTGATAATGATGATGATTTTTAGTGACGCCAGGTTGAGATGCTGCATTTTGAACAACTTAGTAAAATGTAGTTATCTACATTTGCACCTGTTTACATATATATACGAGAGCGACTCGTAAAGTAAGTTCTATTTCCGCCAAGTGAGCAGAGGAGTGGCGATATCGCCGTGATTGCAGCGCTGCGAGTCTGGCAGTGCTACTGCACACAGCGTACAATTACGAAATAAGTTACGACAGCATCATCGACTCCATATTCTAGTCAGTACGCTGTATGCGAGTAGTTCTGGGTATATGTAGATTGTCGTAACTTATTTCGTAATTACAGTTGTTTGCCCAGATTACTAGTAAGGGAATCGTTCGGACATTTTTTCGTGCTATTTTGGTCGTTTAAAATGGCCACTGTAATTGAAAATCCCACTAAATGTCAACTGCGTGCTGTTATTCGATTTCTGTGTGCAAAGAGCATCGAGACTACCTGACATTCATCGCGAACTTTGTTTTCACTGTTTATGGTGAAAATGTCATGAATAACAGTGTGGTTAGAAGATGGTGCCGTATGTTTCGAGAAGAATGAATTAATTTCCCTGATGAAGAACAGAGTGGAAGACCAACTGTTGTGACGGATGAATTTTTGGATAATGTCGAAGAGATTCGTGAAAATCAGCGATTCACAATCACAACGGGTGACAACGGTATAGGAGCCATGAAAAGCTGCAGGATACTGTTACAGCATGGCTTAATTCACAGACGGCAGAGTTCTATGAATAGGCCATTAGAAAACCGGTTCATCACTATGACAAATGTCTCGATCTTAACGGCAACTATGCAGAAAAACAACTGAAAGTAGTAGCTTTAAGTTTTATATAATAAAAAACTCTTCGTGTTCGTGTTCGTGGTGTCCTTTTTAATAACCAAACGGAACTTACTTTATGAATCGCCCTCGTATACTATCAAATCTGAATGTAAGTGGATATTCGCGAGTAAGGTGAATATCTCCCCGCATGCGTTCTCAAAAAACACTGTTACAGCTCTTTTGAGTCAACATCAATTACAACTAAGGAAGTTCAACTATTACAATCATCTTAAAAGCAGGAATTTTTTAAAAGTTGAATTTCAAATGCAACATCTTCAGGAACGAGACGTCGTAAAAAGATTAACACGGATGCTTAGATTTGCTCATGCTTTTTGGCGCCCCTAGGTACATAATGTTTTTTTTATCTAGAGGCATTCACGATCGCTTTTCCTGTACAAAAACGTTGTTAGAAAACAAAATTAGCGGTGCAAACCAAACCTTTATCCTATCAATTCAAATTTTATGTCAGAAAATATTTATTTATTCATGATTAGTACATAATTTTAAACAAAAGGATATGCCAAAGAAGGCAGCCACGACGTTCTGAATCGATTAAAGATTTTGATCTTTTCATCTGTGACTGGGCATGTCTGTAAGAATCTGTAATAGAATATGTGAAATTTTACAGGGAAATAGTATTTTGAGTTTGTGTTTTAAAGCAGTTGGCAGCAGCGCTTATCGTAGAGCAGAAATAGTAAAAATTGTAGAACCCCATAGTTATTACAACTGCTGTTCTTATTGCACATACGACCTTAAAACACAAACTTAAGCGTGTCTATCAGTTGTAACTAAATTCTCTGGCGTTACAAATGCTTACAGATTTGTGCAGAATTGATGCGGTAATCTATTTTCTAAGAAATACAATAGCTAACTGCATTTATAATCCCTTTAATTGTCTTTGTGTGACTGTGTACAATACAATCAGAGCTTTCCAAATATTTCGAATTGACGATTCTAAATAGTTTGAGACCCACCTTATCATGTTCTAATCGAACACTATACGACTCTCCCTTTTACGGGGGTGTTTTCAAAGTTCTAGGAATTTCACTATATTTTTTGTATTTCGTCAATTTTAAACAAAACTATAATATAATTTTTCAATATAATCTTCATTTAATTGAAGAAACTTATCCCAAAGTGAAAACTATTTTTTTAACCATCCTCAAAGAACTTCTTCAAGATCTCTGCAATTTACCTATTTATAGCAACTTTTATTTCACTTAAGGTCCCAAATCGAACACCACGTAGTGGCTCTTTTAAATCTGGGAACAGATAAAAATCACTAGGAGCCAGATCTGGCGAATAGGGTGAATGTGGAAGCAATTTGTTTAAAATACCCTTTGTTCTTCGTGCATCGTCGGCCGGTTATGCAACTTTCCAGACCGTTTCTTGCAAAGTGCCCGCCGAAATGGACCAAATAAAGTATTAAATAATATTGTGTGCTAATTGTATTACTTTTAGGTAGAGAATGCATAAAATAATCTCCTCGGAATCCCATAATCCAGTAAGTATTACTTTTCCAATCGACGGAACTGTACATGCTTTAAGTGTAGGTTTCTCTGGCTTGCGCCATTCTTTCGATTAATTTTTGTTCTCAGGATTGAGGTAAGGTTTCATCAGTAATTATTATCCGTTGCCATATTTGGTCGGCGTAACGTGCTAAACGCTCTTAAACTTGGTGGAATGTGCCCATGTTCCTGTTCTAACAGCCTTGGTATCTAGCGGGCTGCAACCTTGTTCGTGCCCAAACGTGTAAAATCTCATGAATCTGAATTTCAGTTTATTGACCTATCATCTTTCAGTAGTTTCTGCACGGTAGCTACATTTCTTTCATTTACAGCCTTCTAGTGACATTCTGCCGGCTTTAAAACGATCAACCCATCTGTAGACTGTACTTTTAGATTCTGCAGATTCTCCAGATACATCTTGCACGATTTCTGAAAGGTTCAGACCCTCTTGAAATAAAAAGAAAATCACAGCTCTTTGTGATTTAATCGCATCTTCCATGATTGCAAAATTAGCGATAAGGAAATACATATGTCTGTATTAGTCATGGAGCTGAAGTACACTATAGAAACTTGTTTCTGATAGAGTGACCTATAAGATTTACGCAATTGAACTCGAGTTAAATTCCTAGAACATTCGAAACAGCCCGCGTATAATAGCCAAATACTCTATAACCCGTTTATATATTAGTCAAATGGCTCTTGTGTGTTACTCAAATTATCTGGAATTCTTGTTGTGCCAACCAAATAATCTACAACGCTTTAAATTGGCCAAACAATTGCTACTTCTCTTTAACATTTCCAAATAATCTGCGATCCTCTGCCCTGATTTCAATTATTTTTTAATTTTAATGGTTTCTCAAACAATCCAACCAAATTATTTACGATTCTTCAATGTGTTAGCCAAAATCTCTAGAATTGCTCTTATATTAGTCATACACCCTACAAAACCGCCTCTCTTAGTAAAATAATTTGAAATTCCAGTTATACTATATTGCGCCATTTCCCGTACCAAGCATCCCAAATCCTAACTTAACTTCACCATAAACCATTATGATCGCTAGAATTAATTTCAAGGTAAGCACCTCCGATCTTCAGCGCGAAATCTTTTGCAGCGAACACAATTTTTCTAACAACTAAGGCTTAATCTATCTTATTAATAACACCTACTAAACGGAGTACTAGTGTTGTAATTTCAAAACTCTATAAGCACCTCGTTCTCACCACGGGGGTCAGTAAAACTCCTCCAGCTGTGCCCGTCGTCCGAATACTGGACGATATACTCGATTACATATTCCATACTGTTAGATCTACCTTGCGTGGCAATCGCCTGGATTCTAAAGCGGTATCCCAAGTCTAGTGTTAGAAACTGATTATAGGAGCTGATCTGAGGCGACCAAGCGGAATCCCCTACAGGAAGAAGTATAAGAAAAAATGAGGATTATGGTTAGATATGTTAGTATGATTTTGAAGTTGATGATGAATGATCGATTTAAAAGATGTATACCTGCGATGTATCCAACATTTTAACAAAAAAAAATAATATAAGCAACAATTTCTTTTTTGCTAACTCATCGAAAATGTTAGATACATTTTAAGTTAGGTAACAAGAATAGGAAATACTAAGAAAGGACCACTACCTTAGCTGTATAACACGAAAGTCGATATATAGGCTACAAGTATACAGTAGTACAGAGTAACTGGTCAAAATGAGTTAAATTTATCCCTTGTATAACATATAGGCATTGTTAGATTTATTTTCTTTTTGAAACTGATCACAGACCTTTATTGAAATTTCCACCCTAATTTATTTTTACTTCTTACACGACTTATTGCCTTGTGGTTTCATATAACTAATCCCGATTTAAGTACACATACAGTGTGATCAATATTCACCATATTTACTAATAGACCTTTTGCACTCCGGAACCGTTACGTAAACGCAGTGAATACCGATCATAAATTGATTTGCGTTTTAAAAATTAACCTAAAACAAATAAATTAGAGTGAAAGATAACGTAATATTTCCGGCTGAGATATTTGCGTCCCCTTTTTCAAATATTTATATAATAATACAGTCACAAATAAGCAGTACGATAGAAATTAACACTACAAAAAAGCTAGACAAAATATAAATTCTACGCTACTTTTAAAAGATCCTACAAACAAGAAAGCAATTCTAAAAATAATGTACTTAAGCCTACCCAAGATTTAACGGCGCATGCACAATAAATATATAACAATAAATACGATACAATAAAGGTTTGCTTTACGAAACGAGTGACAAACACATCACGGCAAACAACAGAAAAGCAATTTTTTTTTAAATTGAGGGCTGAAGCATGTTTGGATAAATCAAAAAATATATACATGAGCTACAAACTAAAATGAAAATATGAAATCATATCCAGTATTTTCTGTTTAATTCGGGAAAAAATATAAAAAAGTATGTGACTCTCACCCGGACGCTGCCATCAGGCTCCCTGTAAAACGAATAATCTAAATTATCAGTGCCATAACTGATGATGTATTCCATAACGTAATCGGAAGTGTGACTACGGCCCTGCGTCCAAATACGCGTTATATTCATTATTTGGCCTAGATCGATTATCAGGTGCTGATCTAAATCGGCGTCCGCGGTCGTCCAGCTCTTTGTTCCTTTCAAAAACCCATTTAAAATCGATTAAAAAGTTGGTTATTGAGAGAAAATTTGGTTTAGCAATTGGTAGGAAATTCGTTTCAAGAAAATTGTGAGTTTTAATCCGAACCCGCAAGCTCTAGGATAAGTACCGATACAAGTTGGTTTTTCTCCAAAATTAGACGAAATAAATGATAGTTGATTGAGTTGTAATATTGACAGAATTTGCAACGTGGCAATTTAGAATTTCGCATTAAACTGGAATCGGACTAGTCCTCATCGCCGAATAAAAAATCAGGATAATTCGATCGATCCCTCTTTCAAATACTGTAAATACCAATCGACATCTCTCCCCCTTTGCATGAATAGAAAGATTCCTGAAAGTTGGAATTTTGACCGTTTTCTTTTTAAACTTTGTATCAAACTTAAATCATGCTATTCATCTCCTTCTCTTTCTCTCTGGAGACTTTAAAAATGAAAAGCATCCAATCGCCACTAGATAGACGAGCTCCACGCATATGATGGTCATAAATCCATCTGACAACTTTGAATATGTAGTTCTTGAACTTTCGTGATGGAAATGAATTCATTTTAGTCCATTACTTTGAGGAATTCCCGAAATTGTTTTTGAAAATTTCAATTTTGCTGCACTACTTTCGGGAATGCTCTGAGAGTGCTTCTGGAGATTTTGTTGTAAAAGCAGTAAATAAAATAATAGATGAATTTTTGCAAAATTGTTAACTAGAACCAATACTTCATCTAGTTTCAAATTTCAAATCGACCTACACACCTCTCCGTCGAAAACGATCGACATCTTCACCAAGTTGAAATTTAGAACCAATATTTTTCCTAATATTTAACTGTGTATATTTCGACGAAATCAATATTTATTTACAGGGGAAAGAAATAAAATAAACAAAACAAAACGGGATAAACAAGCATTTATTGAAAGAACGGAGAGAAACGTGAACATGCAATCCAACGATATCGTAAATTCTACTGTCAATCTACTAGACACGAAATCATGCAATACAGTAATACAAAAAAAAAAACTTAGTGGAAATCCTGTATAACACAAACAGTGCCATTCAAGAAGGTGGTACGACATTACCCTTCCCCCTTTCGACTATCAAACAGGTGAACAGCAACCGACTATTACCTTCGATTTTTTCATGTATTCCCTAATATTATTTCATGTAAATTTTTTATGTAAGCCAAGTTATCCTTTCCAAATCATTTACACCAACGCAAGGATTGATAAGAATAAAACATTTATGGAAGATTAGCGGGAGTTCCAACCGAATTATTTATTTTATTACGATGCAAATTGTACAAAAAATGTTTGTAATCTAGCAATTATGTTTACTCATCATCAATAGTTTATCATAAGTTCACATGTCAGAGTAACAGAAATTGAGGTGATAGGTCAGATTTACTTAAGTAACTGCTTCAAAGAATTTTACTTTATTCATTCTTATTGATAATTTAGGTTAGCACTTTTGATTAAATGTAACTCCTTCGTTTTTATCCTTAAAACCTTCCGATCTGAAATCTTACAACACAAACAGATTTTGGAACATGCCTTATCTCAAGAATGGTATAATATGGTTCACCTTCAAAAGACTTTGAACTCAACTGAAGCTTATACCTCAAATAAAATCAATAAGAAGAAGTAAATCTATGGAATTTAACATTACAACTGATACAATAAAACTTCCCGAATTTACATAATCTATTGAATCATTCATATGCATTTTAAGTAAGTCCAAGTTCAATAGGTGATGGTTCTTACTACAGGAAAAAAGAATCAATATATTTCTCATTACAATTTAAGAAAGAAATTCCTACAATACTCTTCATCCACCCTCAGTAATGGTTTAGAATTCACCATCAAACTCTTAAAATCGATTTCCTCAAACAACACATCACTCCCGCCACTTAAACAATTTTCTAAAGCAACTGCAATGCAGTGTTCATCATCGAGAAGCATTTCCTCAAAGATCCAATTCTGTTTCTCCCCTTTTAAATACAAATCTGTATCGGTAACTAAAGAATCTTTACATAAATCCATCGTATTGATTTTGAAACTAATATCTTGCAAATTAACGGTTATTCCGACGCCGATAGCTTTCACGTAGCTTTCCTTCAAAGCCCAATGTCGACAGAACATCCCAATCTGTTTCTTTTCATTTTCGCACGATTTAATGGTGACCCACTCGGAGGGTGAAAATTGTCTTGTCATAATTCGAAAAATTCGGATAAACTACGGCCTCCGGCGTAATCTAATTTCATGACGTCGACTCCTAAGCGTCTTGAATTAGTTTGACCCACTAAAACAACATAGTCTCCTTGGTGGCTGACGTTGAAGGATAAACTAGGATCATCTAAGTATGGCTTTCCTTTATCATCGCGCTTAAAAACGATTTGGTTGTATGGGGTGCCAATGTGTTGGGATACAAATTGTCGCATCATCAATCGACCGATTAAGGAGGATTTAAAGTCTTTTTAAACACAAATCTGGAGAGACGTTCTTTTTCTTCCTGCTGGATGCACGAAGTCGCCAGTAAGATTTCAGGTTCGGTAGGAGTCCATTTGGTAAAGTTAAACGCCAAACGAACGCTTTGCTTGGGCATTTTTGCTAACCACATAGGACAATTATTATCTAATATGAATACAATACGCGATAGCACTTAATATTGGAATCACCGATGATTACCAGGAACCTAAGGGTGAAAAATCCCGGTATTAAATCGTTTGTTTCCCAAGTTAATCTTCCATAAATGTTTCTTTTTTTAAAAAAGGAAATTTAGTTGAGTATTATGGACTTACCATATAGAATAGCATTTTCTGGTCCTCTGTTGCTTAAGTAGGAGGTAGCGGTAACTTTGGCTTGCCTCATCAGAGGATTATTGCATTCGTAATACCCATACCTTTCTGTAAATTAGAAATTAGATTGTTTATGAGTGAGTCATGTGGAAACAATGCTGGTAGAAGAATTTGTTACAAATTTCCAAAAGGGTGCGAAACGAGTGAGGAGGGTCACAACGTTGCGGAATAAGTGATAATGCATTTGAAACTCTTAGAATCAACGTATAAAAGTGAAATTCTCTCCTAAGTATGACAGGCATATTGAGGTGGGCTTGGTTATCTTAGGTAAGTAAAAGGAGGCCTTACGGTTTAAAACGGTGATATTGGGGCCACTTACCGCTGTTTCCGCATCGCACAAAAGTAGAAACAATAACAAAATTTTATTTTGTATATCCATAGCTGCTACATTACACTATCAATTTCCACTGTCAAAAACTATTACATTGAGTTACACCCATAACCGCACAGCGACCGCTACAAACCAAAGCGACGCTTCTGGAAGGGGTAAATTGGTTGAATTTAAACGACCATACAAACAAAGAAAAAGAAAAATATCTTCGCCTTGCGCAAGTGAGATGAAGATGGCGATAAGATGATTGTCATAAACGGTTATACATATATGCGTTCAGCCAGTCGTGGAGTTTCAGCATGAAATCTATTCCTGTCTTTTTAATTAATGAATTTAATAATTAAATCATCTCCATAAATCCTTATAAAAGTTTTGCGTTACACATTATAAGTTTCTTTTGCAAATACAATTGAACTGTCATTTGTCATTAAGACTGAGAGGTGGGCGTGGTTAACATTCTGTTTCATGGTTTCTTTCTGGATCGTGCCATAATTTCAATTGTATGAGCCATGGTATATGGCATAAAGGTACAAACATCAATTATTATGTATGAAGATTTTTCGCTAATTAATACAAGGACGACGCCAAACTTACAGTTTCACCAAAAGGATGCCAGTAGGGACTGTGATGTCATTTCTAGTATAAAAAGCTTGCTCCCCAAATTTTACTCACTTAACTGCACAACCGAAGCAGTCTCATCAGCGACCAAAGGGTGCAAGGAGATTCTCGCCGACCCTAGAAGAGAATAACAGTTCCAAGTGTTTTACTCACTTAACTCGCCCAATCCTTTTTGATCTTGTCACTAAATATCTGATAGACTTAATTATTGTAAACTATAGATTTTATAGATATATTTTTTGTCCTATAGCATTTTCTAGGAACCATTAAAAATAAATATCTATAAGACGAAAATCACTAATTGAAACTATATCATTAAACGTCTAAAGTCCATGCGGGATCTCATATCATATTTGTAAATCCTTATTACAGTAATATTGTATACAATCTGTTTCTTTTAATTACACACAGAACTTCAATCAATATGAGTCAATTTTATTGGCTCCTGACCAGACAAAGTAGTTGCACAACTATGAATTAACAGTGTAAAAGGATAAATATACCATAGTACTTTCCATTACGATGATGTGGATTATTATTTATTATTGTTTATTCGTTTCTTATAATTTTCAAAATAATAATTCTTTTAAAGCCGTGTTTAGAAAGATTTCTTTCGCTTACATAGCGGTTTGAAATATGACAATGAGTATAATTCGTAATTCATTAAAAGATTGTACAAAATTTTAACAATTATCGTCGTTTTAAATTTAGTGCTAAATAATTTGTTCTAAAGTTTTTTGTTAATTTTTTTATACACTATGGGAATTTTTAAAATTGGGTACTGTATATAATTTATACGGAATGCGATTAAGACAGCGCAAAAAGGGAAGTAAAGAAATAATAGAAAGAAATAAACAATCTGTATGAGTTATCACCAGAGTTTGTTAAAAAGTTGGATGACGTGTTATCATCGTGTAAATCGGACTAACGCTGTCACTTCTCCAAATTTTATTATTTAATGATGATGATGCGATAGGATAGACCTAAAGATTTCCACTTCTTAACGTGCAGCAACTTATCTCGATTACTCCTACACGCATCTGCATTCTTATAAATGTTTTTACTCTATCTGTGTATAGAATATTCGAAAGAGAAGTAGAAAGAAAGCGAAAATATTATCGCTTGTCTCCCTTGATCGCTTTGCCAGGTATGAATTGGCTGAACGTCTAGTGTTCGTCACCAAATAAGGATAAGAAATCTCTTCGACGATTTGGTAGAAAAGGATATCCAATCTTATATACAGTCTGTTTCAATAAGAACTACAATTGTCAAATTCCCCATTTCTGTTTATTTCATGCTTATTCATTATATTAATCAAGTGATTCTTTATGGAATGCAAGTAATTAAGATCCGTCTGTAAGGAATTTAACGAATAGGGCAGATTTAAAACGACGAAAATACTTATTATTTCAACACCGGTATATTTTGCACACGACACAAAAACCGATAAGAATTAACCTTGCACGATCGACGACGAAGATTAATTAATAATTTATGTGAATCTGTAGGATTTGTTGCATTTATCTCGGTGCATTTAAACCGGTCGTTTCGTCTACAACGTCACGTTCGAATTTTAAGGTTGAAGATATTACAGGATGAGTACGCAAGGGAAGGTAAGACGTTTCTATCATTTCATTAACCTGTAGAATCAACCAAATTTTATTAATTTAAAAACATGATTTATTATTGATGAGTTTCAATATGCAGTTATCTATCATTCAAAAGCTGATTTTTTAAAAAATATTCCATGCGATAATTGCTCACGAATTATGCAATGAGCACATCGTTTTTTAAAATTATTTCGAAAATCATAGTGACTCGTACATTCCTATCGGTAGATTCAATCCAATTCAATCAAGTTACAAAAACAAGTGAATGTTAATTTTCCTTGTATTAGTTGATCAAATCACAATGTATTAAAAACAATTGAAAATCTAGTTTTCATGTACTATTTAATCAAGTAGCCCTGATGAAACAATTCTCAAATCATTTTATTTCCGAAAAAACAAACCGTTTAAATCTGCTTTTGATACGTAAAATGATAGAAAATCAGTTTCTGAAACACTATTTAATCAAGCAGCTTCCGGAAAGAAATTAAATGTCATGTTAAAAACAGTTGAACATCTATCTAATGCCTAATTTGATTGAGGAGTCCTAGGAAAAAACAAATTGAATAATATTTCGTAAAACAGTTGACAATCTTTCTGAAACAAGTAATTTCAGAGAAAAAAATGTAATATTTTTTCATTATGTCACTTCCAAAAAAGAAGTTGCACATTAGCTCCTGATGTATTAGTTGACTAAGTAGTTTCAGGAAAGGGAATGGAATGAGATTCAAAAAGTAGTTGAAAATATGCTCCTGAAACATTTAATCAAGTAGTTTTAAGGACAAAATTTGCATGTCATTTCAAGAAATACTTGAATATATCCTAAGGTTTTGTTTCATTGAGTAGTTCTAGAAAAAAAAAAATTTATGTCAACAAAACAGTTAATCAGTCTGAAATATTTGACCAAGTAACTTCAGCTGAAAAGTGAATACGTTGATTAAGTCACTTGGCCCAAAAAAAAAAGTTCAAGAAAAATTCATATCATATCAGAAAGACAGTTGAGATTCTACTTCTAAAACCTTTGCTGAAGCAATTTCAGTCGAGTTTCACTTAAATAAACATTTGAATATATTTTTATAGGTGATCAAATGTAAAGCTGCCGTCGCCTGGGGAGCAAAGCAACCGCTTTCTTTCGAAGAGATCGAAGTAGCACCACCAAAAACCCATGAAGTTAGAATTAAAATCTTGTATACTGCTGTTTGTCATACCGATGCTTATACTCTAAGTGGACAGGATCCCGAGGGTACCTTTCCAGTGATTTTGGGACATGAAGGTGCTGGTATTGTAGAGAGTGTGGGTGAGGGAGTAACGAATGTCAAGCCAGGTGCGTCACAAATTTATCCTTTTCTATGCTAGTTCCATTGCTTAAAAACTTATAAGTCCACAGATGTAGCTAAGATTTTTCTTAGGGAGAGAGGGGGGGATACTGCACATCTGAAAACAGTAAATGATCTAAAAAGTATGTATCTATACGTTTCCAGTCCGATATCGTCTAGGGCTATAATTAATTTAATTTGTATTTAACATTACAGCTAGATACAGGACGGAGTTCTAATATCTAGAGCTGTAGCTGTCATGTTACACATTTCAAATCCCAGATGACAACTACAGTCAGTTTACCTAACAACCAATAATACATTACAATCTGAGCTATGATAATTTTAAAGGGCATACTGGACTGCGTTCACAGAGTCTAGAACAAGACAGTTCGGTATACCCTTGAACACATTTCTGGGGATTGTGATGAGTAACTTGATTGCGACGAAGATGTCAATCAGTCAAACATCTCAGACTAAGCAAATGCCTTTTGATTGTAAATAGGGCGAGGCTAATACTTAGTATATTTTCGTAGCGCCATCATCATTAATTCTAATTTTTTATCATTTCAGGCGACCACGTTATACCTCTATACATTCCACAATGTGGCGAATGCAAATTCTGCAAATCACCAAAGACAAATTTATGTCAAAAAATCCGTATCTCTCAAGGAAAAGGCGTCATGCCTGATGGAACTTCTCGTTTCACTTGCAAAGGAAAATCGGTAGCGCACTTCATGGGTTGTTCCACATTCAGCGAATACACTGTGGTGTGCGACATCTCCGTTACTAAAGTCAACGAGGCAGCTCCTTTGGATAAAGTCTGCTTGCTCGGTTGCGGTGTACCAACGGGATATGGAGCTGCGTTGAATACGGCGAATGTGGAACCGGGAAGTACTTGCGCTATTTTTGGTTTAGGTGCTGTCGGATTGGCGGTAGCGATGGGTTGCAAGGCAGCTGGTGCCTCGAGAATCATCGGCATTGATATAAATCCTGCTAAATTTGAAGTCGGTTAGTTCTATCGTAATTTTTTCCACAAACCTTTCTCTATGTGGTATCTAAGCAATTTGAAGTATTACTAGATACCCTTGACTTAACAATAAGCCACTACGACATCATTACATTCATTTAATCGGGGCACGTGTTACATTAGTCACGAACCTTGTATCATCTTGAAATATTCAAGGTTATAGTGGATTGCTCTTATCAAATCTAAAATACGCGATATTTCACTTTGTTAATCAATCATTGTTTTACTTTAGCGAAGCAATTCGGTGCAAATGAATTCGTCAACCCTAAAGACTATGAGAAACCGATCCAAGAAGTTCTAGTCGAACTCACCGACGGTGGTTTGGACTACACGTTCGAATGCATCGGAAACGTACAACTGATGAGAGCCGCTTTGGAGGCGTGTCATAAAGGTTGGGGAGTTTCTGTTGTTGTAGGGGTAGCTGGTGCTGGTCAAGAAATAAGCACACGTCCCTTCCAATTGGTTACGGGGAGAGTCTGGAAAGGCACTGCTTTCGGAGGTAACGTTCTACTCGTATATTTTTGGAGATAAATTGATACCAAATGAGGGCTTTTAGGTTGGAAAAGTCGCGATAGTGTTCCGGGTATGGTCGAGAAATATTTACAAAAGAAATTCATGCTAGATGAATTTATCACTCAAAATTTGGAATTCCCACAGTTGAATGAAGCTTTCGATTTAATGCATGCTGGAAAGAGGTGAGTAATTTTGGGTTTTACTGGATTATTTTTGAATGATTTCTTCTCGTTTTAGTATCCGGAGCGTGCTATCGGTCGCTAAGCCTTAAAATGGAGTTTATTCAAGATGTTATCGGGAAAATATTTGTTGCTGTAATTGTTATTTTTTACTAACGTACTCAATAGAACCAGATTATTGTAAGATTCTTGATATTTTTATTTTTCTTAAGGTCCGACGCCCTAAACTAGTAGAAAGACTACGAGTATTTTTAGGGGAGAAAGGGAGATTTAGATGTTAGGATTTGCATTTTTTTCAATATTCTGAGTGTAAAATACTTGGTAATGACAAGCGCTGAACTATTGTGACGCAATAAGAAACATTCGTCAAAAAAGGATCATTAAAAACCACAGAAGCATGCTGATTTAGAGGTAATCCTCCCTTAACCTCCTTAAAAGTGAAGCTCCAGTATACCAAATGGTCGATCTTGATAGGGTGTGGCGATTGAACCAATCACCACAATCTTCACCAAGAATACAAAGTGCCTTCTATCCCTCCCCAAAATTTTACCAAGAAGGCTCAAATTTTTCAACTATTGCTCAGTTTATGACAATAATGTATATTAGTTCGTTATTTGCTGTTTTCTTTTACTATGTACTGGTAAAGAAATTAATTCACAATGACATTATTTCTTTCACTGATTTATTTCTTAAAATAGTAGATACTTATTCTAACATTTTTTTGGCAATAACACGAGATATTTCAGATCCATTCATAGACAACAAAATCGATAAAAAACTTTCATCTTGGACCAATCCTTTTAGCGTTTCATCAGGAAGCAAAGTCACTAAAGACATTCCTTCGATATTAACAACTTCCAAGGGTATTTCTCTCAACAAGCGACAAACACTTTTGATGAGCACTACATTCGTTTCGTTAGAGCCGATAGGCAGTATTACATCCTGGAAAGAAGTAATAAAGAGATGTTCTAATAAAATTTTAACGGGAATACTTTAATTATTAATCCGAAATTCTGGATACAATATTTTAATCCGTTTATGATACAACTATTATCGTTCTCTCGTTGAGTTTGCGTGACTTGTGATACAATAATTAACGTATCGATGATAACGTCCACCACTTTCGCACAGGGATATTTTATTAATAATGCGTTCACTAGGAAGTACCATTCCGAGACAGTACATATCGGTAATAACTGAAAATTTTATTGACAAAGTTAGTATCTTTTTCTTGTCATCTTACGATCGATTTACCTTTATTAAATATGCAACGGAATTGGAGTGATCATCAAGGGATAAATTAGGACATACGTATTGTACAAAGTCTAAATTTCTTCCCTCCCTCAAGGAAGACAAGTAATATTTGTTGGTTATATGTTGAATTTGTGAAACTGTTTCCCCTATAATTATAACATATTTTAAAATTAGTTCGCAGCCAATCGATTCGAAGTGGTATATTTATACCTTTTACGTCCCTATAACCTACATTTCTACATTCTAGCAAAGTATGAACCGCTTTCTCGCAAGCGACTGCCTTGTCGCTAGCGAAGTCGAAGATTCTCCAACGACATGTTTCTAGAATGCTAAAGGAGA
Source organism: Chrysina gloriosa (assembly GCA_038088585.1). NCBI lineage: Eukaryota > Metazoa > Arthropoda > Insecta > Coleoptera > Scarabaeidae > Chrysina > Chrysina gloriosa. The sequence continues at coordinate 16,421,675 of CM076093.1, read as the reverse complement.
GTTTAATTAAATCGCTGCAATCGTCTGGCGTGAATGTACTATGATTTTTCTGGAAAATATCAATTGGATACCATATATTCTTTCAATGTCAGTGATTGTACATCAACTTCCACAAACAAACTTAAACTAGTACGTACCGTATATATTTGAAAGCCATAACATAGCTCACCATACCTCCCCTCTCTTAAACATTCTTTTATGAGCGGTATAAGGAATTCACGTTCGACTCTCTTACTCGTTTCAGCTAAAATTCCAAATAATCTCTCATAATTTTTCACATTTTTTGCATCGAACTTATTTTCTTCCAACACTTTCGACAATACCCGCATAAATAAGTTTTCTATCATCATAACTTGCGCCGTACTTCGAAGTATATCTCTTAAAGTATCAAGCAGCACCTCATTCACAACGCAACTTTTATACAAAGCAACTAGAACCAATTGTGGATCCTGCAGGAGTAACATCAACAAATCCTTATCTTGCTCCTTCTTGTCGCTGCTCTCAAGTTTATTCAAAGTGATTGTTAATTGCTGCGAAGTATATGCACTCCTCAAACAGCTCTTTAAACCATATTCGTGAAAATATCTAGTTATAAACATCGATATATCTGCTTCGTCGAAAAAAGATGCACATTTTACGATTATATTCACTACTTCTTCGTCGTTCTTGTGATGGACGCCTAAACTCAGTAGCCGTTCCATATCAGCTGCCGTGCAGAGATTGGGAAAACGTTTTACGCAATCTCTGGTTTCTTCACTTTGGAAAACTTGCGTATTTAATAAAGCAGCGAACCATTTGTTACGGTTCGCAGCGTCCTGTTCGATTTTTAAAATCATCGTGTTAGTATTTGCTTCTTGGATCTTCTCATTTAATGATTTAGGCTTGCTGGCGATCTGTGCTAGCATTTGTATCAATGGCTTTGCAGGTTTATATTTTTGGAATTTCTCGACAACGTGATATGCTTGCTCGGCTATTACTGTTTGCAAAAGTTTCACCGTTATTTTCGAGCTGGAATTTTGAAAGTTATTTTCATTTAAAAAGAGTAGATATATTTGCACAAACCTCGGCCCAAGCGCAAAAGACATCGACGGTAACCGCGTTTGTAACGCAACAAATCGAATTTATGAGGTCGTCGATTATTTTATATAAAACCTCATTATCGACTTGGCAATATTGTAATAATTTTAACAGACAAAGTAGGGTTTGACCCATATGTTGGTATAAGTGTAATTTCTTCCATCCATGTGTTAATTCGAGGTTTATACTTGAGCAATTTAACAAGATTTGCGATGAAATTTCTTCTAATTGGTCTGTACACATAACCATCTAGAGTTATAAAATAAATAGCATGAGTTGATGAGGTAATTATATAATTATACTTTATCATGGTATGGAAGTGTCACGAACACGAAGGAAAATCTATATAACGGATAGCGAAAAAGTACTAAGGCAACGTGAGACTGCAATTACCTGATTATATAACATAATATAATTGGCAGCTTGCAGCCGGTATGAAACGTTTCGCCATAACCAGTTCGCTGCCAGGTCTATTCACCAAGGGTGGTGCATAAAACAACGGCAGTGCACACGGATAAAGAGAAGTATTCTCTTATCGAAGGAGAGGCGTGCAGCACCGATTTTGCGTATGTGCGTACTGCGAATTGGTCATACGTCCTGCAGCTAACCAGTCGCTGCAAAACGTCATATACCCGTTGTACCCTACCTGGAAATGGGTGGAGCAGTAACTGCGACACTCACAATAGTTATGGAGGTGGTATTCGGCCTGTCGCCCCTACATTTGGTAGTTGAATGACAGATTAAGACAGCAGTCCATAGAATAAACACTTGCGAAAATTTTTTAATACAATCTGAAGGTATCGAGGACTACTGTTAGGATCGAACAAAATATTTAATCTACGGTGAATGATGGCATACTAGGGTATACAAAGATATCAAAAACCTAAGCTTTCTGTATGGGATGGAGCACAAATGGGAACTCGTAAGGCCTGAACCTATATGGGAAATTTATTATACCATGGTAACAATTGAAATGAGGAAATTGCTAACGGGAAAGCATGTAAAACATTGGAAAATCGCGCCGAGATTAACACAGTCCCTCTGGTTCATTTTAAAACTTCCTGAGAACTAAGTGCCAAGGGCTGAGTACAATGACATACTTTGAATCTTGGGCCCCGCAGCCAGAAGAGATAAAGCTTTCCATTAACAAGATGGTAGGAGAAAGATGAAAAAGCAACCTACATAAACATACATATACACATTAGTTCTTATAAATAATTATTATTACAATAGACAAATCTTACTGATAGAAGACCCTATGTTTGGAGAAATAATACATAGGAGTGGATTTCAACCAATTAACCTGATATCTATAAATTCAGAAAAACCTGCTCTTGTTCAAATTTTAATTAAACATTTATATAAACCTAAACCTATTAAATATGCGTTTGACAAAGCAGGATGCATTACCGCCTCATCTTGTTGATTTATTACACATTACCATTTCAACTGTTGTCCTTTATTTCTGAGTTTATAGATCCAGACCTCATACCTGCAAGTGTTACGGTGAGCGAATGCATTGGATCTTAGTGAATTTGATACCATCCCTTGCAGGTAAACTGAGAGCAGAATCAGTTATCAAAGGAGAGACATAAACATGGTTTGTGATATCTAACTATGAAACTTCTCATTGGACAAACCTTTGAATTTGATGAGTCCATACAACTAATTTTCCTAATTATATGCTTTAAATAAATGTACGTCAATTCCGGAATCACATTGGCTTTACATTTCTTAATGCAGGGCACAATCTCAGTCAGCAACTCCTCTGACAACTCTGCTGGTAATTTGTGCAACGCATTACAGTAATGCTCATTTAATCCTAATTCGACAATTACATTTGCCATTAAACATTTGGACAACGTCGGGATTGCGTCTATCAAATGAGCAAATTCTTTAATATTGATCATACTTCTGTCTTTAAAATCTAAATTTATCACCAAGAACAACGTTACATCGTCTAGTTCCTTATTGAATTCCTTCTTCGGAGTATACTTGTTCATGTATCCTTTTGAAGTTAAATAATCTTTTAGCTCGGTAATGACGCTGTTAATTTTCATTTCATTTCCTATAAAATACGACTTATAATCTGAAGAAATGATAATATCCTATTCTTACCTCCTTTGTATTTGATCTTTCTGAAGTCCCCGGTAGTTTTGATGATACTTTTTAGCAGCCCTTGGATAGCAATAAGATCAGAATTTAATTCCATGACAAAATTATGGAATTATAGCTCGTTTTAAAGTAAAAATTGATAAAATACTTTGGTTATGTTACTATCATATATTTTCAAACCTTAACATTACTATTGCATATAGGTGGCGCTTATCACATTAACATTCAAACTGCAAAATACCTACGATACTTTTAATAGATCTATATATATACCTTGTATACACCTTTGTGATTAATATTTCGTCATTAATACATTGTAGCATTTATTTCTTTCAACGTTTAGTTTTGAACAAATGCATTGAAATAAACAATAGTTGAAATACTATTGGGAAGAATATAAATCTATTTTCTTAATGTTGGCACAGCTAGAAATTTAAATCTTCGATAGCTGTCATTTGTGTGACATTTGCTTGTTGTCACTTCTTTTAGATAATTTTTGTATATACAATGTGGAAAAGTTTTCATTTAGAAAATGCAATTTTCCTCATAAAATTTGAATCCGGCTCAACCCACAAACTATACTTAACCGATTTACGAACATTATGGATGGAGGAATTGGACGACGATGACCTACAAAATAGATTCAAGGTACTTCTAGAGCCTCCAATTATATAAATTTACTAATTATACACCTCTAGACCTTAAATCCTTTATATGTAGACGCCAACGTCGTGGAGGAGATTGGAGCTTTAGTAACAACTGCGTCTACCGAGACGATAAAATTAACCAAAGAGGATACCATCGTAAATTTTGAAATCGGCATGTTAGTTGATGATTTACCACTTAAATATTATTGGGACTTAGATGAACAATCACCAGATGAGGTACGGATGCTCCTAGAATAATAAGGAAGATCAAGTCTAAATATATAATTTTTAGTTCTTCAGGATATTTACGTTAAATTTAATTAATACTATACAGTACTTAGAGTTGGAGCAAGGGCGCCTACTTGAGGTTATTATCAAAAAGGACAAGGAAATTGAGGAGTCTAAGAGGGAGTATGGTGAAATTTCTAGAGGTATTTAAATAAATTTTGTGTCAATAAATATTATAAATTAGTCTTTTAGATATATTAAAAACTGAAAAATTTGTTAAGAACGATGATATTGATTCTGCTGGAAGAGAATTGTTGTTAAATATGTTAACTAATAAAGAAGTTTTTCCACTATTAATGAATAAATATGGAAGTGAAGCAGTTAAAATGAAGAGGTAATGAAATTGCATGTATATCTTGTAAGATTCTATGGAGACTTTTGTGCAAATGTTCCTGGGGCATACAAAACTATCTCGATGGACATCACTTTTGGTAACTATTTGTGAAACATTATGAGTATAGTTGAACGATCAGCGTCTTCTGTCACCCACTACTGGACTCAGATGAATAGTAGTTAAAGAATTGATTATGTGGCAGTGGGGGGTACATTTGCTAACAGTAGTAGAACTAAATTTAAACAACCAACTCTCAGCCAACTCTAACTGAAAAAGGATAAAGATTGTAGAGCCTAGCTAGAGGGATGAAAAAGCCTCAAAATGCAGCAAAGACCAAGGTAAAAGTCCTGAGATAAGAAAAATACAGGAACCCAACCTCAGTGCCCTTGACTTCTAACAGGTGGTTAATGGAGAGGACAGAGTTGTCAGGGTCTTTCCTACTATAGTTCGTTTGCATCTTAGAAAATAGTACAGCCCTTTTGATATTATGTATGCTCTTTTTGTGGCTATGAGTATTATGTGAATGCATCTCCTACTATGTATAAAAGTTTCTCTCTTATTCAAATTCATCATGGGAACTGTATATATTTCTTATAAGTATAAATCTGATCAACATAACTGTGCGTTATTATTAAAATTATTTTGTTATTAGGTTTTTTGATATTCTAGTTCGATAACGTCTGCATTTGCCAGTTACACATAGTAGATTTCTTATACTTACTAACAATTTGTTTTAAATATTCTTCATTTTGTTTGCAGCAAATCATTGGAGAAAGTGGAACCAAAGAAACGGAAATTAAGGCTGTACAAACCAAGATTGGCTAGTTAATCATTAGATATCCCATTTTTCCTTTATATCTATACAGATTTAACATTTAAAAAATAGAAATAAAATTGAATTATTTACGTATATCCATATTTTATTTCCAAGTTAACAAAAACAATTGCATTAGAGTAAAAAACGTGTACAATGATATAATCTTTCTTGATAAATATTCAGGCACTAGTGTCGATTAAAGTCACTACAGGTGATATGATCTAATTCAGCCCTTCAGTCTTTCGGGGTCGCTAAGAATTGTGAATCAGCAGGAAAATATTGTTCTCCTGTGTATAAACCCCGCCGATGTAATTGTTGGTTTGTAATTCCAAGTTCTCGTTAAGGCATATGCTACAATGATCAAGGTAATATCGTATAAGTTGAAACTTAGACATGAAATTTGGAAAGACAACATTACCTGCATATTTTTGTAGGTTGTGATATGATCTTGACATAATAGTTCTTGATGTTTGATTTATTCAAATGTTCGTTCTGAAATGATAATTTTTTAAAGTTTGTGTTGATCTTAGAACAGTCAATAGTAAAATGTTTTACATCATCTTGGATTGGAAGATGTTAATTGTTTTGGGAATGTTTAATGGAATAGAAAGTTTAGAGCTGGAGTTTGAGGAGATGTTAACTGCGAAGGGGATAGACTGTTTTAAATCGATTCTCGTTTCAAGGGATTTTTGAGCAGTGGTATTAAAAATGGAGTGTTTTGGATTGAGTTATTTTGGGGACATGTCAATCGTTCTGATGGGTTTCAATAGAAAAACTAGACTGCTTCATACTTGTTTAGTGAAGAAGAGGTGTTGACCATTTTCGAGGATTTTGAATGGTGTCATTTGAGTTTAAGTGTATTGAAGGTTGTCGGTGATTTTTGGATGAATCGATTGTTTTAGACTACAGTTGAGATTAGGAACTTGTTCATCATTTTCGAAAATTTTGCAGAGGGGGATAAACTGTTTCAGAGCAATTATATTCGAGGAAATGTGGATCGTGGGCGGGAGTTGGTAGGAGGTGATGTACTTCGTAACAAGAGAAAGAAGGAAATGGTGAAAAATCATGTAATTAGGATGGACGCGGGCAGCCTAAAGAAGATAAAAGAAAATACACTCTATAGGTAACAGAATGGAAAAGGAACTTAAAACAAAAGTGATCAATACCTACGTTCCCATTGTAAGTAGTATTGATTATCTATTTTAGAACTGTACCATTGCAAGAAATTTCTCTTAAAATATGATAATTGATAACTTTAATGATTAATAATTGATTAATTAATAATAATAATTTTTATTATTTCTTGTCCTGCCCTTATGTTTTTCCGAGGCGTCGGGTTATTTGTAGTATAGAAAACTAAATTATTGTGTAATATTGGTTGTATAAGTTACGCCGGTTTTGATCATTTTCCAAACATCTTAGGAACATTTTACTACCAACCGTCTTAATATTTATGAAATTTTACCTGTGCGGGATTAAGGACGACATTAGAATGGCTTATACATTGCGAGGACCCGGTTAAACTCCTATAATACGATCCCCAAAAATGCAATTCGTGCTTCCCATCTATTGCTAACAGATACGATGAACCGCACGATATGAATCTAACATCAGGTAAGTTGACTAATCGAGGACATATTTTCGACTTTTTCAACTCGCTTTCCTTGTCAAAATACAATCCTATTACTATAATATCGCCGTTACTAGTCAACATCACCGTATGCTCCTTTTCGATACAAATATCTTTGATTTTGATGGCGATGGCGGCGACCATAGTGAATTTAATCACCGGATTTATGTTGGTAATTCCCAGTTTATTATAATTGTTATTTCCGGCCGCCAAAATGTTTCCGTTATCGGCTATTATGATGGTAGCGTCTTCTCCGGCGAAAATATTTTGGACTTGGACGTTTAGAAGAACGACTTGCGTTGGCAAGCAGCTAAAAATATAGGGAACACTAAAGTGCAAAGAGATATTTAGCGGTATTTCTAGTGCTACCAATATTTGATGTTCTCCAGTCCTAATTGTCCGTCTTTCGAGGACCCCCAGGCATAGATTATGCCTTTTGAATCCAATGCTACGACGTGTTTGGATCCACATTTTACGTTTTTGATATGTCTTGTAATTAGTGACTCTGTTCGTGAGAAAAACGATAAGTATAAGGAGATTTAAAAGTGCGTAGTGGTGATGGACACTTCTTTCGGGTTAATTTGTGATTGAGGTATCATTGATTTCGCCGATGGTGGACGGTTAAGCCGATCGTATTCTCATAGGAACAAAGACGAGAACGTTTTTATTAAGACGTCAGATGAATGGTTCCTTTAGGAGCTGGGTCCCATTAACGTTTTGTCGCTGATGCTCGTAACTTCTTCAGTGTCAACCGGGAAAGGGTGAAATGTAGTGTACATTTCATAGTTTTCCGGTTGAAGTTGAAAGCAAGACAAGCATAGACTGATTCCTTAAGAAAAGGATTTTCATGTGAAAACAGTAATCTGTAGTACGCGTGTTCCTAAGGTACGCAGCGGACTGGTTGAGAATACGCGAAAATAATATGGGTAATGACGTAAAATACCAAAGAAAGAGCGAAGTGATACCTTCTCATAAATATAATCAAAGGGTACGCGAAAAAAAAAAACCGTTGGGAACCGCTGTTATACACAATTAAAGTAAGTAACATATCTTACTATCTGATATCATTCTAAACCATACTTTTTTCTATTTTTCTTATTTTTTTAAGGTTGGATTTGAGTATATAATCCGAAAAGAGTTTCCACTATATAAATCTTTGGTACTTTACCGATAAGCTTCGGTTTTGTTAGGCTGTTCCAGTTACCATGACCTAAACATCCATATTTCCCGTCACCACAACTGTATAATAAACCGTTTGCGTCGAGAAAGACGGTAAAACCTTCTCCAGCACCGCATCTGTGGAGTGAATGTTTCAAAATGTGTATGGAATTTTAAAAAATAGACACTTACTTTATAATAAATTTTCCTCGCAAATGTTCCACGCATATGGGATATTTGACTTTAACCAAAGCGTTGCCATGACCCAATTGACCAAAACTGTCGTCCCCCCACGAGTACACCAAATTATCTTAAAACAAAATTGTGTTTATTATATTACGTGGCAATAATAGTAAAAGCCGAATAAAACGGAACACGGAGGATGGCTCTTATAAATTAGAAATCTACACTTTTCTCATACGAAAAGGCGTTAGCGGAAGTGCATTACTAAACATAAATGAATCACTTACCTGCTGTTATAACAATATAATGCGTTTTACTGGTGATAAAATCTACAATTTTTTTGCAAGGCAATTCTATAGGGACCAAATCGAAGAATTTATTCAGACCCAACTGAAACAAGACGGAGTATTTCTTGCTCCTGAAATGAAATACGCGAAATGAAAATCAATAATCCCACGTCAGCTGGGGTCAAATACCCTTTATTAAAGTAACTGCTGAAAAACAATTTCTTCGGTGTATTCTTCAAATTCCTCAACAAGTCCGGCACCATCGTCTCGTAAATATATTTGGCCGTCGGCCTTTCCTCGTGATTTTCACGAAGGATAGCCCAGATGGCGTCCGAAAAACTCCTTGAATAAATTTGCGGTATTGGTTTTGGCTTGCACTGCCATACGAATTTGTTAAATCACCGCAAAATTAGCAATGGAAACATTTTCTTACCTTGAGGACTTGTTGGATCAATTCTAGGAAATTTTCCGATTCAAAAGGTTTTCGGAAACAGGCTAATTCGTATAGGACGCAACCGATAGCCCAGACGTCCGATTTTTCGTTATATTCCTTACCGAGGCACTTTTCCAAAAAAAAAAACGATTTAAAGTTTAATCGCGTTATACTCATTGTTTCGATAAAACTGTAACTTACCACTTCAGGATTTAAATAATGAGGCACTTGTTGGGACGAGAACATCATGTTCGAAATGATGCTAATTTTGACTGTACCGTTGGCGTTTAAAAAAATCTTTTGCGGTGCTAGATATCTGGAAGTTGAAAAAGAAGATATCCGGGGTGCGTTTGAGAAAAATTGGGGATTAACCTGTGTAGAATCCCGTTGGAATGCATGTACATGATCGCGTTGGAAATTTGAGAGAAAATTACGAGGATGTGCTTCTCTGAAATTGGCTGGTAGATGCTCTTTCTGTATTCAACAAGGCTGTCTATGCTTCGAGCATTGGCATGTTCCATAATGATAATGATGGAATCCTCTTTTTATAATGGCCCAAATAGCTAAGAGATTGAAATATTCTTAATCAATTTTGCTAACATCTATGTAATGTTGTATCTGTTTGATGCGCATGGACGATCTCAATCATCGTTTTTTTGTTATTGAACACCCAGTGTTCCAAATTTAGCAACTTACGTGCTATACGTAGTTCATTTATTTCATTGAAGATGATAGTTTAGTTATCAAATAATCCTTATGAAATTACGTTAACTCCAAGTTTACAATAGTTATTACACAAATGTTTCCAATTAATACTCTTTGCTTCGAAGTATACAAACTCGAAGAGTGCATTAAGCTGTGTTAGATACATTTTTCTTAGTGCTGAGTGCTTTCTTATTGTTTCGTCAATATTACCTGATAATATTCGGATGGTTCAACGCGACCAACTTATTTATTTCCGCTAGAGGAATCGCCTTCCGGTCATCGCCCAAAGAAATCTCTTTCATGATGACCAACTTCTTGTTGGGATTGTTTTTGCAGAGCAACGACATGATTGTCCGTCCCGCGTGGCACTTCCTCGCCGGTCGAATAACCACCGCATCAAAGAAATTAGAGCACGTGTGTAGCTAACGAGCGAGGTAGATCGATAAATTATTTTGTGTACAGCTATAGAGTTGTTGCCATGGCGGCGGACAATTAAGTCCCCCAGTTCAGGAATGCCGTGTGGGCGAGGAAGGTAGGACGTTTATTGTGCCGTTGAAGGCGTTTATAGGGGGTATTGAATTGATTAATGGTTTTAAGAGACTGGTCGCGGGGATGAGGTTTCTTTTTCAATTTCCTCATCGGTCATCGATGAGTTAAGGCTATTGGTGTACAGTGGACAGGTACCCCAAACAAAATAATCATAAAAAAGACAAAAACGAAACGTTGGTTCTTAATCCACGTAGAAGGGGTGAATGAAGGAAATTGATATGATTATTGAAATCGAGGAATTGGAGATTATAGGAATTCTTCGGTGGAAAGTTATGGATGAGTTAGCAACGCGCGAAATTTAAACGATAGGTAATAAAACTGAGGCAGTTCTTTTTAAAGAATGTTAGATGATTAACAATTAGAAACGTAGATGAAGGAAGTGAATGATAGGTGTAAGAATGTCGAAACATCTATGAGAATCAACATTAGAATCCTCTAAATGATCGAAACGTTGCTTAATTTCAAAGTTGGCCCAAAATTTTTTACAAATGTACAAACATAATAAATCGCCTGATGCACTGCGAGATTTTTCCAAATTAATTTGCTCAAATCCAAATGATTGAAACAACGTTTGAACTAAGTTCAGATACGCGAAGCTAGCATAATTTTCAAAATGGCGGTCTGAACTTTGAAAGAGTTATGCAAAATATATTAAATCATCACGTCTTTCGAAATTGTTCCGTATCAGAAACAATTCGGCCAGAATCAGAACTGGAATCATCCAAACAGTCGAGTTGTCGTTAGACCTGTTTCTTAATAGTCAGAATCCGCCTAATCTTGAAACGGGCTACCCAAAATTTGGAAAGTATGAAATATGTGAAATTATATGATCGTCTTTTAGATTTTTCCATTTTAGAAACACACTGACCAGAATCAAAATTAGAATCCTTCAAATTATCAAATTCTCGCTAAAGTTCTTTTCAGATATTCAGAACTCGCTTTTGAAGGTGGTGACCTAAAATTTGAAGTATGAGGGTAGACTGAAAAATTTCCGGAAAGACAATGAAAACAAAATAATACGGATTCAAGTTATATTTAATTTTCCAATATAATCCTCTTGATTTATTCCCGGCAATGACATCCTTCGAGGTTCCCAAAACAATCCTTTACACCCTCTACCAGTTCTTTATTCTATCAAGATCTCTTTCCACCCAGAAATATTATGAGTTTCGGGAACAGGTGGAAATCTGCTGAACGATTGCACTGGAATGAGCGGGCGCATTGCCATTGTGAAACAAAACTTTCTTCTTAACGATTCCCGGCTGTTTCTCCTGAATTACCGCTTTCAATTTGTCCAAAAGAGTTGTGTAATATTGGGTGATAACAGTCTTGCCTTTTTCAAGATAATTAATTGGCGAAATTCTTTTTGCGTTCCAAAAAACCGATGCCGTCACCTTTCCAGCTGAATGAAGTCTTTGCTTTCTTCGAAACCGCTTCACCGTGTGCAATCCACTGTTTCTTTTTTGCATTTTTGTTTCTGGTGTTTAGTGATGAATCCAGGTCTCATCTATCGTCACAAATCGTCACTTAAAATCCGTTGGATTCCTCATAAACACTTCCAAACAATCAGCTGAGATTCGAGATCGAACGCGTCTTTGCTCCGAATTGAGCAAATGCGGCACCCATCTTACAAAAAGTTTTTTACAACCCAATTCATTACGTAAAATACGAACTACTCGTTCATAAGAGATGTCTATGGATTCCTCAATTTCACGCAATTTTATTGGACGATCTGCAAAAACGTTTCCGTTGCCATTTTTCTTTCCAAATAGAAACATTTGATGACCGCTTGAACTTCGTTTTTATCCACAATTAAGAACATAAAAAGATACTTGACTTAAATGCTGTCAAAACCGGACTATTTGGCAGCTCGATTTAACATTTGCAGGCAATTGATATGAAAGAGTTGCCAACACAAAGACATAAAGTACTTGAAAAAGCAATTCCCTAGCAGCGATTCCGACAACTTCTCAATCTATCCTCGTAGATGTACAGAATATGTTAAACTATCTGATGTCCTTTAGTCCTTTCTCTTTTTGGAAACCATTCGGTCTGCAATTATGGTGACATCCTCAAAGCTATTTTTGAAGATGTACAATTCACCTAATTTGGAAGATGGTTACTTTAAATTTTGCTTTATATCTTTCATAATGTTTCTATTAAAGCTTTTAGGAAACGAGTTAGGAGAATTAAATAAACGTTGAAGAAAAGATGCAGTTCAAATAATTTATTTACTCATTATTTACGGTACAATATCATATGTTTAAAGCTATTCACAGTATCCAACTAGTAATTATACTTTCTTAAACTCATTTTGTTTTTAGACTAGACCTTTCAGACATCCAACAGTACGTACTAATATGTATTGTATTACATTACTCACGAACGAATTATCACAATTTTCGAAAAACCTACGTTTCGGCGAATCCCGATCCGACATCGACGATCGGCGTCGTCAATTTCGGCGGGATTCGGCGGGAAATTAGTAATATCCTAACGAATATCAGCAATTAAAAATGGTCCCAGTAAGCGATTTTTTAAAAGCGAGCGATTTTATCTTTTATTTCTAGCATTCGATGCGTTTGTCGGAGCGCTTTTTCCACGCACAAGTGAAATACTGTTCGATTTCTTTTTTCTAATCAGTATAGTTTTGGTTACTATTCGTTAATACCTTGTATGTTTCTTGTTCCATCGCAAAACAGAGATGTATTTCACTTCAATTCTGCACATTTTTTTCGAAGAAAAACAATTCCTTTTCATTTGAAGATCAATATTTTTAATGAACCTAGTTTTAGTTTTTTTATATAGAACTAAATGCTAAATAATTCCAATAAGGAATGTACTACGAACATTTGTGCGTTCTTTTGTATCATTTTTATGTTTGGATATTGTAGGGAAATGTAAAGAAAGATTAATAATACGTTCCTTATTTCATAATTTAATGCTGCATTGATTTTCTTTTGTATAATGCCAGGCCAAGAATTCGTTGAGGTAATGACTCGTGGATAAAAATTGAAGAAAGTTTGGGAGTCACTGATATAAATTAATTCTTTGGAATGGTTAATATTTAGCTCGTCGATTCGTATTCTAATTTTTGACCCTCTTCAATGATGACCATAATTAGGCGATTGGCGCAGAAACACGTTGACTTTAGCACGAAAATCTGTCTCCACAGTCGCGCGGTAGATTTTTTAAACATTTTCTAATATAATAACAGGCCGGAACGCTACTGCTAGGCAAGTGAGTTCAGTAGAGGGAGACAGAAAACGCCAATGGCCTAACTGTACTGATGACATATGGTCGAACTGGCTAAAACTTTTCAGGAGACCCCTTAGGAAAAAGGGTGGGAGGGAGATGGTTCAAAATTAACTAACTTAAGTATCATAAAGTGCGCAGTATTCTAAATTATATCGTATTTATATATTCAAAATCATTCAAAGGTTCCAATTTGCCGCTCCCTCTCGAACGATTACGATTGTATTTATCATCCTTACGTGCGCAAAGCGTATCGTTTACATTTATTTAGTTCTCTATTATTAATGCACAGAGTTCTTTTTTTTAAAGCACAGCCTTCGACAAGTATATGCTTTTTTTTAGTAATTATTAGACATAAATATCAATATATAGGTAATAGGTGCGTAATAGATGATTTCTGTATAGCTCGATGAGTACGATAATTCATTTCTATATCTGCATATTATAATTTTCTTTTAAACCAAATTCATATACTACAAGCTCTCTTATACGTAACTTACGGTTAAAATTTCTTTAATCTTCCCTACACGGCGAATCTTTCGAAAATAGTATGCAGATAGCTCTAGGACCGTTTAAAATATAGACAATGACGTATGCATGTGAAATATATATACAGGATGCATAGCATATTTCTTGTTTTCGATTGTGAACAACAGAAGTATATAAATCAATCTTAATCATCGCCGTTTATATATAATATATTCTCTCATTTCTCGAGCTATTGCATTTTATTGCTGTTCCCTTAAAATTCATACGTACCCTGTATATATGTGAAGAAAGTGATTATCAAATGAATATGAGATATATTCATTTAATAGCGTGGATGAGTATATAAATAACAAGCGATATATTTCGATCTCCGCGATATTTGATTCGATTACCGTTGATTTGAAAAGTTGGCTAATATTTGACATGTCTATGACAAGTGACAGGTGATAGATCAGATATCGCGGACAGTCTATGTATAAAACAAAAACATTCGATCCTTCTATCATACCTCGAGAAAAACTAATTATTGTGTTTAATAAAATAAAAGTCGCAATATATCTCTGTCTAAACCCATGATGACCTCTATTACAAAATAGAAAATGATGAAATCAGTCTAATGCTTTTAGCCACGGACCGTGACAGATATAGTAACATTTCATTTTTTATCCAAATATCTTTTTATATATTAATATATATTATCTATAACGTGATAAATAGAATTCTGTTGTCCGTGCTCGGGTGATATACATATTACTCCTCATCATATTATATACAATAAAAACATAAATTGCTATAGTTTTCGGGGAAGACCCCGTTCTCATCTCGTGCGACCGATCTAACAAGACGAACAGCCGCGATTTTGGCTGTCCGATTTCGATTTTAACGATTTGGCATCGTCCCTTGGCAGTTCCTGGAACGGATCGCCCTGTATACGGGGAAAAACCTTATTAGCGAGGTAAACAAGTAATTGTTACATCGACAGACTTACTTTATTTTCCCTTAGTTCACGTATTCGGCGCGCTAATGTAACGAAAGCATCTTCTATATTGATATTGTTCTTGCAGGAGACCTCGAAGAATGGTAATTCGAAATTTTCTCCCATCTGCAATGCAAATTGGGATAAAGGTGATGATTTACGATAAGATAGTGTTCCATTTAAAAGTGCCTTAAAACTGCTTGTAAAAATTGATTCTTCAGGTTAAAGATAAAAATTAAAAACAAGAAGTAAAACACAGATTTGGCACCATAGGTCTCTTTAATCAATATAAATTACCTACAAATCTTTTTAAATAAGGGAAACATTTATTCGTTAGATTAAAATGAAACTGGGGAAGTCAGAACCAAAACACGAATCTGGCTTTTCGGATTCGAAAATGAACTTGCTTTACACATAATGAATTAAATATTCTATTTGAGTGAAATTATTACTTCCGAATGTAAATTTATAAAACAAAAATTGGATCAAAAAATGTAAACTTGGCAGCGTTGTTTCAAGTTTTCAAAATTGATGTAGAACTTGAAATAACATCTGACAACATCGCGTGTACTAGACGTAACCATAGTGACGTCCGTTAACCCACCCCCAACGACATCTGACATGCAACGCACGAACTACATAATTTAAATTTAATTTAAATTTTATTACCTTTACCACTATCCGTGTCGACGACCCTATCTGGCGATTCGCATTTGTTGCCAGCTAATACCGTCGTGACGTGCGGAGAGGCGTTCTGGAATAATTTAACAATTGGGGGTTTGAACGAACAATGGCAAAGAGATCATACCTCTTCGATATTTTGCAACCAATAGGTGAGATGATTGAACGATTCCAAATTAGTGACGTCGTACATCAGCAGGATGCCCATTGCCCCTCGATAATAAGCGGTCGTTAAAGTCCTAAACCGTTCCTGGCCCGCAGTATCCCAAATTTGCAGTTTGATGGGAACCCCATCCAGATTGATTATCTTTTGTTTAAAATCTATGCCTATAAGAAATTTCAGCCCAAATAGAAACCGCTCGTAAAAAATATTTCTGGAAAAGTTAATATTGAGGAAACTCACCTATTGTGGAAATGTACGTGTCGTAATACCTCTCGTCGCAGAATCTATGAACGATGCACGTTTTTCCTACATTCGAATCACCCAAAACTAATACTTTGTATGTCGATGCGAAATCTAACGCCATATTTTATTTTTCCTGCGATCTGAATGACTTTTTGTTTGCATTCCTGGCGCGCAACAATTGATTTTCAATTTCCTCATATCGCGCATGTCCCGAATTTTCCCCGAGCCGCTCTATTTGAAATCCCGGTTAATTGGGACTTAACGAGCTCCGATAAACATGAACAAAAAGTAGCTTTTAGTTTTCGAGTGTTTTCCGATTGTAAATATCGATAGTAATTTGATATGAGGTAAATGGAACGTCGCCTAAGTGGTGCCATGTAGATAATTGATGAAGTTTAATAGCTAATTGAAAATACGTAGTTTTTCAATGGACGGGAGCTTCCAAGTTAGGATTTTGTAGACTCTGAACCTGTTTATAGAGTTTTCTTTATGATTGCAATTAAAGACATGCTAAAGGTGAAATCTTTCAAATTTTGTGGATTTCTAAAGACCATCAGAGTCTATTATGCTCATTGGCGATTCCTCATTTATTATATGGATACTTTTTCGAAATTGTCATCAAACTCAAAGAACAGCACCCAAAGCATTAAAGTACTTCTCAAGTCCATTGCAACACTTATGGAGGATACCTTCTATGTCTATTAAAAAGTAGATAATCATTTCACGTTAATCACAATTAGCAAGAGAAAAGGACAAACATGTGTTTGTAGAATCTGGAACTCTAAACGGCATGGAGAAAAATATTGAAAACGTTGGAAAGATCATGAGAGAAGAAATATTATAACCATCTCACCCAATTACTAAAAATATAATAGATTAAACAAAGACACCCAAAAGGTTGGAAGGAATTTCGACGATGTTAGAATTTCGTTACATTTATTTGGAATTCTTTTGTATTGAAGACAAACAAATAATTGTCCTTTTAGGTTAACCCATGTGTAATTAGAAAACAACTTTCACCATTCGCAGACCAGTTTTGCATTTATAGTGCTTATCTGGAAATGAAAGCTACTTCTGATAAAGTCGCACTGAAGAGCGGTATAACCGCGAAACGCGTATGCGAACGACGGAAGCAGTTTTTCAATTACACAGAAGAAAACTGATTTTATTTCAGAATTGAGCAGTAAATACCATTTTATATCCATTAAGTTTTGAAAATAACGTCCTCGAGATGGCGGTCGTTAGTAGCAACACACTGTTCGATTTAGGATTTCGGAAGTTCTGTACAGCTCGCTCATCCATATCGCCGGATCTAGCGTCAACTTCTTAAATAATCCGCTCTCCTATTTCTGCTGAGGTGTGTCGTCGATCTTTAAACACTGTTTTCTTCAGCTATCCGCAAAGAAAGAAAGCGCAGTGGTTGAAATTCAGGAAACGTTTCCATCAAAACATTAAGTTTGTGGCTGTGTGGTGTAGTACCATCGTATTAAGACTACAACTTCCACACTCCCCCTTCTTCAATTCTGGGCCACAAAAAAAAAAGTCCAACATTGAAACATAACGTTCGGCATCATTCGGAAGTTACTTTCACTCCAGTAGCGGAAATTATACTAATTTGCAGTTCCGTTGAAACGAAAATGTACCTCGTCGCTACTGAAAAAACCCGTCGCCGGAGGAATCTGTTCATTTGCTCACCCGGATTTCCAAGGTTGCCGTAATCGGCTACACTAAGCTTCTGTGCCGACTATTATTTTGGGGAGATGAAACTTTGAATTTAAAAAGAATTTTCACACAGACTGAGGTCCGGCATTCCCAAAGCAACAGCATGCTTTCGAGCGGAGCATTTTGGTGACTGATCACCAGCTGCACTCTTTTCAGTGTTCATGTTTACTTCTTCTAAGCGTGCTGGCAGTTTGCTCCAATCGCTGAACTCGACCTTCAGCGTATCAACACCGCTGTTTTGTCGCCGAAATACTGCGAAAGATACGCCCGCACGACAAGGCCTCGATGTTTTCCGGCCCAAACTATATTGGCTACTGAAATGGGATGACCGATGTAACAAAATGGGACTAGCTTCTCCTCAGAATAGTCTGGGCATTGATTTCTCCAAACCCTTTAATCAGTTCAGTCGTATCCTGTACGATGTGAGGAATCACATCAAATTTCTTACTTAGACGTGATACATGAGAAACATCAGCAAGGCTGCGAAAGAAGGAAGAAGTGGATTAGAGAAAAATGCATAACCAGAGTCGGAAGAGAAAACTCGCTGAATGGTTACCAATTTGTCAGTCAGAAGATTAGTATTATCATATTTGTGAAATTTTTTACCTGGTTCTGCCTAAAAGGGAAATAGGACTTGTCATATTGAAATTAATGAGAAAAGTCTGCAAAAAAGAATGGGGCTGGCCTAGAGAAAAACTTTTATTAAAAATTTTGAGATGTTTTAACTCGTCGAATGTTGCCAACTTCCTTTTTGTATATTGCAGCTCCTTAGCTGGAATTTTTGCCTTCTTAAATAAATCCAAGATGTCTCACCGCTCTTCTCAGACGTATGTAGATAAGATGCTCGGCAATATTTTGGGCCTCGTATATTATTTTGATCTGATCAAGTTCCATTGCGAAGCGCATACGGAGACTGGTATGTACTTGCTAGAAGCTTTTACAATTAGGCGCGTACATCGACGCCAAAGATAACACCAATTCCTTTAGTTTGGGCAACAAATAGAACGCAGATGTGGTTACCACTGAATTTTAGGTACATACAAAGTACCTTGATATGTCGTAAAACCAACGCTAAAGTCAAAACCTATAATTGGCTATCAATGCCTTTAAAGACGACCAGATCACCATTACTTAAAAGGGACATGAAGAAGGATGGTCCTTTCGTCATAGAAGTTGCCGATTTATACTGGGATAACAAGAGAAACGCTTCGCCCAGGACTATTATGCCAATATGAATGCCAGAACCAGCACAGCATTGTTCGTGCCAAAATCAATTGTGACATTGGTCTTAATTCGAGTATCGGCCATTCCTTCAAAAGTCATGTTATGCTTTGGGAATTGCTCCAGCATAAAGTACGATTGACTGTTGCAGTTGTGATCCTTGTGGAAGGAATAGACTAAGGAAGATCTCGCAAGCCGTTTTGGCAATGAAGTCATTATTAAAAATACGTTGATCAAGAGTCAGAACGGAATTATCAAGTGATGCTTATGGTATTCTATGTGATTATATAGCCAGCCAAATTAGTAGTTGTATCACACAAAAGGATGAAAAAGTTTAAGACGTTTCAAGTTCTAACCTGACCCAAGACAAAGATCTCATTCGCCTATATGCTAAATTAGGAAAGGAGAGCTTTTAGAACATTTGAAAGATTTTCTAGAATCTTGATATATTACTCTGGACGTTTCGGCCACACATTGAAATGATCCTGAGAAAATTCTATGGCACCAGGAGGGTCCTGTTACCGTTCCTATGTCACAATTCTGCTCTGGATCTACGGACGAAGATGTTTGTTTACAAGATTTTCTTGCGACCAATTTTAACATATGGAGTGGTGTCATTGCCGACTGCAGCAGCAAAGGGCTTTCTACGAGATTAATCGACGAGTTACCATCTCCAGCTGTCACCCCGGGAAGAAAATTCTCCTAGAGTCCAGTTGAGGACTGTGATTCAATTCCGCAACCGAAGACGTCATCCAGCTATAGCTCCATCTGGATCACCCCCACTCACCTTCCTACAGCCATATGTGAGCTCGTACACATGACGATTGAGAGGCTTAAAGACGTAAAGAGTCTATCCTAGGAAGATGAATGACAGATCCCGGACTCAGAACAACCAACAAATTTTTTAGCAAAAGACCGGACGTGAAGATATTATACGTTGAATCAATCATCTCTTAGTTGAGGAGGGACAGTTGCCTTTCTGTTATTAGTGATGCTCCAACCTCGGATTTAAGAGACTTCTAGTTTACGACAGTCATCGCGTGTCTATTTCTCAATAGGTAACTTGATAGTTTGTTCTTTTTATGTTAAATTTTGGAGAGTAGATACTAGGGATGTTTGGAAAATACGCATGCACAATAGCAAAAGTTATTATTGAAGAAGCTTTAAAGCAGCATTGGAAACACAGTAGCTCTTCAAGATATACATTGAAAGTGGATGTAATGTAACACTAGTTATCATACGTTCCTTTTATGGCAGAAAAAGTGTGATTATCCATAGGATGATTACTGATCCAATTATAAATATACGTTTCTTGAGAGGGAACGTGATACGTCGGTTATTTTTTGTGAATGGTAATTTTTGGCAAGTATGTGTAGTTAATTTTACAGCCGAGCTTTTGCGATCTGAAGAATTGCATAGTATAGTTCGTTTCAAGTTATTTTAATCTGACTGAATTAAGTGTGAACAGATTTATAGCACTTTCTGCGGCGAGGGCTTAATGAAGGGTAAACACTGTGTAACTACTGCCTGGAGCAATCAAATTTCCTTTAGATTATCGTCTGCTTATCGCACAGGGCAAACAGAAACATAATTAGCTGCTCAGTACTTAGATTAAAATAAGTTTGAATGAGCTATACAATTTCAATGCCGTCTCTATTTTATTTGTCGTTAAAGTAAAAAGCTGACTGCTTCTTCCCATTACAAACTTTCAAGGTCATTTATAAACTACTTTAGATCATGCCAAGTGGAAGTAGATTCATGTGTTACTCTCTATGCCCCCTGAGAACTATTCAATTCAAATTTGATCTTCAATCTAATTGAAAACTGATAACAAATAAAACAATCTAATACTATATCACGTATTTTTATTAATTTATACTATAACAAATTATAACAAAAAGCTACCCTAAATCAGAAGGTTTAACATCAGTTGTTGTAGTAGGTTGTTGTGTTGTCTGCTGTGTTAGATTTTTGCTGAACCATGATGGTCTTGGCTTTTCCATTTCAACAATGCGCTTGCCTTCCCAAAATTCGCTCGGTTTTTCATCTTTCTCTCCGTCATACAAAACCACCACCTCATTTTCAACAGGAGATAATTTGAGCTCTTCTTGGATCTTGTCCTGCATCACTTTGGTTTCATCGATTACTTTCTTGTAACATGTTGCTGTAAATATAAAATATGAGATACATTTGAATAAACTTCAATAAACATTTAGGGTGTATTTGTTTTGCTTTATGTATTATGTTGCTCCTAAACATAATATTGATCAGATAGCATAGAACGTTAAGAATTTTGATATTGAGTGTGAGTCAATTTCAATACATTAATGACAGCAATGGATATATGACAGTGCAATAACGAGTAATATGGAAATGAATACAAATCAGGTTAAACCGCCAGGACGAGTGTGTGGGTAAAAAACACCTGAGCCTCTTTATAGTGACAGTATCTTTTATTAACGTTAGTCAAATATATATATACCTCTCAGGTAAAGTGTAATAAGCAGTACTAAGAATTGAGATTACTTTTATGTTATTCCAGTTTAGTAGTATGTTGCCGATCTATTTAGAGTGGGTGATTATTAACCAGTGCGCGTCCCTATGTTACATGTTACTGACTACTATTTAGTGTTTGTTATCAATATTAGTTGAATATACATTGACTGTAGGTCGTTGTTTTATTTTCAACGTTTATTATTTTCTGTGTTGACTTTTCACATGCGATTATATATTTTTTATTAATCCTATTATCTAGGAAAATAACTTTAAAACTATATATCTATTTCTAATATGATTTATGTGTCTACTACAACAATTGGCATTTTAGTTTTCATATTTCAATTGAAAAATACAGGCTTTTATATACACTGGGTAAAAAATACCTGACATGTGTGCTGACGGGTTAAGACTTCAACATTAATAATAATTCGTTTATTTACTTAAGTGTACCAAGTTTACATTTGCATTGGGTTAGTGCTTAGGATGCAGAAGGGGGCTCTGGGCTAACACAATGGGGAGTTCTACCGAATTAACTCAAGTTTTGGTCAGCTGTGATGACTGATGCATCATTCTCTTTCTATTTTTAATTATTTCGCGGCGAGGGGGCTCTGAGTTATAGTCATAAAGCCATAAAGTCCATGCTTAAATGTTTCTGAGTACCTAACTACCTTCTTGGCATTGTTAGGGATAAGAATGTTAAATATTTTTACTTACGACACAAGACACCAACTTCGTGGTCGTCCCCACAGACATTGCATACTCGAAGATTATGTTTTGGTCTCAACATTTTATCAATGTATTCTGGTGAGCCAAATTTCCTCTTCCATCGCTTTTCGATGGTTCTCCTGTTTCTGGGCACGGCCCATAGGAAACCGTCGCCTAAGATATCCTTCAGGGACCATCGGGGGCTTCGTTTTTATTTTCCAAGTTCACCCAAGCCAAACAAAACGCTTCTGTCAAAAAATATGTTTTTTAAGGTTATGTGTGCCCGTAAAACGCGTGAAAATCGAACGCTGATAGCGTATCGAGTGCGAAATTCGTATTGTTACGTAACGTTTGGTTCTTACCTGGTGGACGTCTGCCGAGGACGAGAGCAACCGCTCGTTCCAAAGATCGAAGTGTATCTTTAAGACTGTTGAGGAGACGCAAAGCCATGCTTAAGAAACGTGCTCCGTCGACAACGCGATCAGCTGTGTAGAGGGAAACAGAGGCGGTCCCCGGCGACTGAATAGGTGGAAAGGTGCAATTCCTATTTACGATCGGTGATTACCTTCTCACAACAGTTCGAACGATGGCTTGTATAGGGTCCAGGAGGTTCTGTGCTCGGGTGCAAGAGAAACTGTGTCAGTGGGGACAGTTACAACCGGTTCGAAGTAAATCGACTTATGTGCGCGTAAAGCTCGGTTTTCAACCCTTAGTGAGGAATATTATACGACAATGCCAGGTCAGGATTACTTTATTTATCCCATTTTCTGTTTAATTTTTCTCAAAGAATCAAATTCTCGAAGATGTGGGGCTTATACTCTTTATTCCTCAATTAAACATTTAAGGGATAAACCGTTTTAAACAGATATCCCTTGTCGTGGGGCGCTCCAGGTGTACTCAATTTTTGAAATTATCTATATATTATCCATATATTAACTACACTCAGTCTATTTCGAGTCAATAGGCTTAGAAATCGCTTATTTGAATTTAGTCCAACTCAAAGACTTCAAGTGCTACCAGTCGATGCAGTATCAAAATTTAATTTGATGTCATTTTTTTCAAATTTTTCGCGCAATGATGCGCATGCTCGCCAACTTAAAATTCGATTTTTCGTGGATGTGTATGTACCATGTGGACCAAAAAATCTGATCAAAGATTGCCAATATGAGAATTTACTCCTACAGTAACTAACTTCACATAGACTCTATTCCTCCCTTTCGGCCCAGAATTTTTTTAAAGCGAAAAAGAATTAAAAATATTCACTTTATTAAGAATGGAGTTTATTAAAAAGGTGAAAAATTGACGCTTCACTCCTCCGAATTTTATTATTCAATGATAACTTGTCATTGATAAGTTAATTTATACTACTTAATGATAACATGTCATCCATCTTTTTAACAAACTCTAGTTATGAAGTATCCTCTATTTTAGTCATACAAACCACAATCTCTAATTTAAAATTAAATAAAAAATATACATATATCGAAAACAAATTGTGTAAGTAAAGAATAGTACATTTCATACGTAGTGGTTGTTGCGGGCAACATGTTGCTTGCAAAGTGTCAGTTATATCACTAAACTGGACAAATATACGGTATGATGAGTCATCTGTCCTTTGTCCTCTGTAATATAATATCACATTATGAAAAGGACAGATGACTCACCATACCGCATATTTGTCAAGTCAATATATCACTATTGTCCTTATTATATCCGAGGGGTGAAGCAAACAATTGTTATATCTGCTTGAGGTAGTGAAGGTAGTAACAAATATTAATGAGAAAGTTCCAAGTAAAGAAAACCGTTCAGAAACCTCCATTATGGTGAATAGAAGCACTGAAAGGATTAATTTGTTTTTAACATTTTTCTTGTTTCTGTTTATACTGTGCATGTACGGATGAAACATTATTGTTTTAGTTGATTGCTTGATATGTTGACTAAGTTCACTAGACTACTCCCAACTACTTAAAATAGAAATTTTTCTAAAAATGATCGGTTTAGTTGGCAATTACTGGTCGATAAGTTTCTAAAGTCTTACTACTCAAAATAAATCATTTCTGGCATCAAAGTGGATAAATTTGGTTCAAAACTTTACCAACTAAACCAATTACTTTTGGTCACAATGCACGTTATTTCAATTTTATAGCGATACGTGCATAGTATGCGCAAAAATGTACTGTTTCTTAAATTCTTTGCCGTGGCGGCAAGTAGACTGGGCAAATATGCGGTATGATGAGTCATCTGTCCTTTGTCATCTGTAATATAATATTACATTGTGAAAGGAACAAATGACTTATCATACCGCATATTTGCCCAGTTTAGTGGCAAGTTCTGCGCCCATATACTCCAATTGCTGTTTTGACTTCTTGTTTCTTTTATTGTCAACATATATGATTTTTCTTGTTGAAGTGTATCCCCGTTGGTGAAAAAAATTCCAACAAAGAATATTTTGTAAGTTATCTGCTGTAGCGATGAACTTTTCATATCATCTTATCATGGTCTGGATAAGTTATTGAAATTTATTTTTCTCTTACTGTCTTCTCACACTATATATAGATATAATTTCGATTTTTTCATTGATGTGTATATTATGGCGGCGAAAATCTAAAAAAATCCTGTTTTGTAAATTTTCTATATTTATTAACTTCTGTTGTCGTGTTTATCACCCTTTAGATTCAAATTATAGATATAATAATTTCAATATTTTTCGTTCATGAGCACGTTGCGTATGTATGTAAACTATACATAGATCTGTGTAGCTCTGATGATACAAATTCGATCTCAGATGTTTTACACGTTGCTGTGTTTATCTTATTTTATGGTCGTAACCTATGTATAATTTAGATTTTTTATGGGTGTGTGGGCAGAAAATCTGAGTTTATGGTCTGACCCTGTACAGACACACACACACACACATATACTGGAAGATCATGGGAAGTTGTTCAAAAAGTACCAATTTCAAAGTTGGTAGTATCGCCTTCAAAATAAGGAGAACAATTGAAGTAATTCTGATGCTACAAAGGTCATTAGATGATTGGATATTTTTAAGTATTCTCAGAATTGTGCCCCATGATTTGTCGTAGAAACTTGCCAACTTAAAAATATATATTTTCGAGAGTGTGTATACCACGTGAACGAAAAAGCTGAACAAAAAGTAATTGTATTTCAGTTTTGCATTGCAATGATTGACTTAACACAGATTCCCTCTTTTAAATCAGCACTTATAAATGTTGTAGTCACAAATGAGTTGTATAATGAGATTATTTCAATGACTCCTACTGTTTTCATTTTTACTTTCTATGCTCTTTCAGGAAGTGAATAATATTTATGTTAGATCGTTAAAATTTTGTTTATAATTTATTCGGTAAAACATGATTTCCAAACGCTAGCTTCGTTACCAGCGAAACACGTGTCATGGATTAATTCATAACTATATATGTGGTGTGAAGTTACCGACATGGTTTAGTGCCAAAAGAGAGGATCTTAAGAAAAGTGAGATAGTAATTGGATACTTAATTTGAGAATGTCCGCAATTGACTAGCGAGATTTATGGCTAAATTATGCAAAGTATTTCTTAGATAACCCCATCTGTGGGGACAGAAAGGTAAAAACGTTACTGTTTTAAAATTAAAATTTATTTTTTGAGACTATTCCCCCTCAGCTACTTATGCAATTTCTATAATCAAAAAATAGAAATTCCGCATAAATTATTTAGTATCGAACCGCGTTTATCGGTTAAAAAGTAGGCTACCATACGGACGTTCTTGCTTACTTACGGTCCTGAAAAGAATTCTATGTGAGTATAATTCATTTAAAACTTTCTCAATTCCTATCTTTGTCGCTGCGTAAACTTTCTTTTACGAATAAAACTCGCTGTCGTTGTTGCCGTTCCATCGTTTTAAATCATATTTTTAAGTTACTTGCCAATTATCAATTTTCTTTTAACAAGACGCTTTAATCTGAAAAATCTGAAGATGATGATGGCGACGGAATTTCCGCTTTTACCCGGCGGAAATCGTAAGTTATCCTATTTTTGGCGTTTTTTAACAAACCGGGATTACAAACAGTAACGCTTGAAAAATCAGTAAATTCTGTTTTTTTTTTTTACTTGCGTTTATCGTTTAATGGGGTGTTGATATTCATTATCCTGGAATTCCAAACGGTTGGGACATTGACTTGGTGGAGGTGAGAGTGGCCTTGCTCCTGTAAAGTGGGTCAGGTGTTACTTTCTTCTATCGTCGACCGAACGAATTGACGCACCGAGATTGTTGAATGCTTCGATCATATTGTGAATTGTAAAACGATGGTGACGTTGCTTTTGAAATCTTACAAAAATCGTTTTTGTCTGTTTTAAATTTGATAATAAAGAACGATTGGGATGAATGTGAAGAAGTTGCATTGATGATAATTAGTGATATTATGCTTTACCTATTTCAAACACTTCCTTTTTTCATCGCTTTACGTGTTTGTCCTCCTAGAGCTTCCTAGAGCGTATGTTTGAAATAATAATTTCAAACATAAAAGGACTCATTCAAAAATTCTGCCCATGAGATTGTTGGACGGATTTCTAAACCAGCCCTTGTCTGAGATTTTGATCCGAATTATTTCTGAAAGAAAGTATCAGATGCATTGGTACATTCCTCATTTCATAATTGATCGCGTTCGACTGAATACGGATGAATATGTTTTATTATTGGTAACGAAACACATGTGTAGGTTTAAAAAAGTAGAATTAACAGGACACATAGGATAATTTGTAACCATAAGGTTGGGGTTGAGTTTTCATTGCGACATTTAGAGCCATTTTCTTAAATATAAATGTTCAACCCGAACGTGACCTATTTTTCAAATTCATGTCATGAGAATTAAATCATTTGATATTAACTACAAATGTATGCACCTCCACCAAAACTGACACATTTGAAAAATTTTTATTTCAAGTTTTTAAAGGTATTTAACATTTTAATACGCTTTATTGACATAAACCGCTTAGCTTGTTCTATTCTTCTTCGGCATTGGAAAACTTTTAACCGCATTAGACTTTTTAAAAAACACACAGTTCGTGACTAGAATATGCTTTTAAGGTAAAACATTTCAGCTAATGTTGTAGACGTACATATTGCTGTAATGGTATTTAAATTTAACTTATTGTTAGTGTTCGCTTCAACGACGAGAGATTTTTTAACGTCGACTTTTTATATTGAATAATTTCATTATAGGCTCAGAACTAATGAGGAAATCAAATAATTTTAGAGTAGCGGCGCGCCATAAAGCAGTACTTGTTGATTAAATTACAAAAGATGTTTGAAAATCCTTTCATATACATATGTGGGTTTATGTATGATTTTTTTTTTGTTTTTTAAAATTTGTATTTACAGCAGTGGGTGGTTAAGAAAATAAAGAAAGAGGGATAAAATCTTCGGCGCATCAGCTAGTTATTTCGTTTAAGGAACGCTTTTAATGCAATGTCTCTCTAATCCATTAGATATCGTGGTAAAGAAGATTATGAAATTCATAAACACTTTCTGAATCATATTTGATAACTGGTTTAACTAGCCGACGTGATCTAAAGGTCAAACCATTTGGCCGCAATCGACTGCCATATTGATGGTCTGCGTTCAAATCTCAAGTGGTCCGGTGAGTGTGTTAGTCGTTAAAAATCGAGTACCTGCGTTAATTGTGAACAAGAGGGAAAATAATGCGATTGTCTAATGCGTGATACACATCACATCATGACTTATCATTTCAGAATTGATCGTTGGGCGACAACCGGGTGTGAGAGCGAAGATACGTCGCCCTTGACGCCCCACTTTGCGGACCCTGCTCTTTCATGGGGCTTTAGTGCCTTACCATTCTTATTATAATAAAGGCTTCAATGACGGTCTTTGCCATCCAATCTGTTTTCTCCAAATTTCTGGATAGGAAGCAATAGCAAATTTTTGAAAATTTCAATAATTCATCAATTAAACTGATAGTGCCACCTGTTTCTGACCAAAAGAATACTGCGAATGCCATAATGCCATTAGAGAACATAAAAAGACGATCACGGTGATATTTACATTTGTTATTACTTGAATCATTATGTGTAATTGGTTTTTTCCTACTATTTAGAGTAGACACATTGTTAGCGTTGCATATTTTAAAAATTTGTATTGCATAATTCATGAGAGGGCTTTGGTAGTACCATATATTTTAGCCCATGTAGCCCAGATCCAAACTAATGCGATATTCCCCGGTGCGGATACGATTATATACATACCATCCTCGCTAAAAAATAACCGAACTCTCTAGTTATCTATAGGTACATATAATAATTTCCTTATTTGTGTGTTCCTCTTTTTGTCTATTCAGAGCTTTTTGAAGTCCACTGATGGGCTAGAAAGCTGAAAATTGGCATGCATATAGTAAAACGTCACATCCTAACGAAGCCGGATTTTTGATTTTTGGCTTGTGGGCGGAGAATCAAGACGAAAAATGGGCGTGGCAAAACTAAAATTTTTTACATTTTAGCTCATATTTTCTTTTCTTCCTGCCTGGCAGGGACAGGCTTAACAGCTACTATTTAATAAAAGCTGCTATTGAGATCTTTTTCTGAACCACGGGATATTGCGACAAAGAAGACGATCAGGTTTGTGGATAGAAAGCGATACAATTTTTTCTAAAATTTTGTGTAATAAAGAATGATCGCATTAGTTGTTTGTAACCAAAGAGATATTGCGATAAAGAGGGTGGTCGACACTGTACACGGATAAGTTTCCAGATAGAAAGTAGTGGAAAATTGCTTTTAAAGCGTTTTTATTATCATAATTGACATCAGCCTCGCATGTAATTGGGAAACAATAAAAGTAATGGCTGTCACAAAATTGGGAATATGGAACAAAAAGGTAATTATATGATATTTCCTTCTTTTACTGCTGCCTTTATGTGAAATTTGCATTTAAGTGAACAAGAAAGTTTTTTTTCGCTGGTTAGAATAGATATATTGTTAGCGTTAAACCTTGAAATTTCTATTTTGGTTCGACTTGAATAATTTCATACATCATCGATTTTTCTCGTTAAATTCGGTTTTGCGGTTGCATTTACGATTTGGTGTTAATTACAATGACGATCTTATTATATATATTATACCTGGTGGCCCAAGATTCCGTGGTCGAAATATTATAGAATTATTATTGGAAATAGGCAAGAAACATGTGAATAAAACTTATAAGTAGAGTTACTCAATTTGCACCAAAAGTACTAAAACTATCTGAAACGGCTGTAGTAGAATAAAATAATATTGCGCTATACGAATACAGATGATTCCATTCTATACATTGATACAGTCGTTTTAGATAATAATAATAATAGTAATAATAATAATAATAATAATAATAATAATAATAATTCTTTATTGCCCCACGAGAACCATTTACAGGACAAAATTATACATGTAAGGTAACAGTTAAACATGTGTATATATCTATATATTATCACAAAACAGTGATGAAAAAAGAAGAAAAAGGAGTGAGAAATAAAAGTAATATGTGCTATTAAGCAGAAATATGTAATTTGTACTCAACTTAAAAATAGAATCAAAAAGGCTTGTACGTAATTAAAGATTTACAAAAGAAATATCACTATAGCGCTTATCAGCAGCATGGCGCATTATAAATATGGGAGAGTAACGTAGTACATTGGTTTTCGGAATTGGAAGTGAAAATGTAGTAGAGTATCGTAGAGCCGGTCGCGGAACAAGGAAGCCAACATCTGACAGAATCAAAGGAGGCTCAATTCGTCCATTTAACAATCTGCACATAAAACGGGCAGCATGGAGTTCTCTACGAGCGGTCAGGGACTGTAGATCGTGCGTTTCCAGAAGGTTCTGATAATCACAACCTCTAGGCGGATAAACTCCATCAATTCGGAAGGATACGTTCAAAAACGTCGCTGCAGCCGCTCAAGACTTAGTTGATATGTAATATAAGACGGTGACCAAACGACAGAGGCATATTCCACGCCACATACAACAAAGGTATAGAAAACTGATTTCAGTAAAGTTGGATCACTGAAGTTCCTCAAAGTCCGCATAATAAATCCCAGTTGTTTGGAGGATTTTGATGTCAGGTTATTAATGTGTTCTGGGAAGCAGAGTTTAGAGTCGAAGGTTACTCCGAGATCGGTGAAGGATTCCCTACTGGCCAAAGCCTGATCGCCCACGAAGTATTGTGAGAGAGCTGGATTCAGCTTTCGTGTAAATGTCATTGTCACACATTTATCGATATTGAGTGTGAGCTTGTTTTCGACGCACCAGTCTGAAACAGTGTTAAGATTTTCTTGCAGTCTCTAAAAATTTAATCCTGATGAGATCACAGAGAAAATTTTCAAGTCATCAGCATAAGCCAAAGCTCGACAGGTAAGAGATTCAAGAATATCGTTAATATATGCAATAAAGAGAAGGGGCCCCAAGGAGGAACCCTGAGGCACACCCGTTCCAGACACAAATTCATATGAATTGAAGCCATTGTAGCACACGTAGCTAATTCTGTTTGTCAAATAAGATCTTATAAGACGACAGATTCAAACCAAATGCATCAAGCTTACTCAGCAGAATATTATGGTCTATTGCGTCAAAGGCGCTGGGAAAGTCAGTATATACCACATCGACTTGACATCGGTCATCCAGCTGAAATATATTGAGTGATTGTAACGAGATTTGTTGTATTTGCACGCCCTGGAAAAAACCATGCTGAGAAGCAGAAATTTGATGTTTGACATTCGTAAGAATAGTAGAGTAAATGACATATTCAAACCCTTTAGCGAAGTTAGATAGGATCGGGATCGAACGGTAATTTTTAAGTTCAGCAGCGTCCCCTTTCTTGAAAACAGGGATTATTCTCGCCCCCTTTCATACCCCGGAAAAACTGAGGATCGAATAGCCAAGTTGATAATAGTTGCTAACGGTTTTGCGAGGATACACCAACAATCACGTATTAAGTAACTAGGTAGCATGTCATCTCCACCTGTCGAATTCTGTGATAGGGTTGTCATGATTTTTATAATGTCATCCTCAGCTACGGGTACTAAAGAAAAGGACAAGGAGCTGGACGGAAAATCAGGAATAGTAGTAGTTGTGCTGTGAACTCGATAGTTAGATAGTGGTAGTAGTTGTAGTACGGTACGATTGGCGCAAATTCAGCAACTCTCTGTTAGAAGCATCATATAACATTAGTTTAAACTATGCTGGGTGATTTGTATTACCGTTACATACTAAACTTGTGTTTTTTCTTATGAAGCACCCTATATATTTTTAGAAATTCTGGAAGCATTCGACGTGTTGATAAAAGATATAAGATACTATGTATCCTAAGTTACAAACAGAGGAGTTTCATTTTCACATGAACACTCTTCAAGAATAAAATAAATAATGAAGATCAGAATTAGAGAAGTATTTCCTAATGTAACTTCTTTAATGGTACATAATTCATGAGAAGATTCTAAGAAACGAATACACATGTGACTGGATATGGAAGGGCATACATTTGAACATTTACTACTTTAAATACTTTCCAACCTTTTGTTATAATTTATCTTTATAATTTACTAAACTTAAATTGATCGTTATTGAAATGAAATTAATATAATTATATGAAAACATTGAAAATGCTATAATAGTGGTGAATTTATCTCGGAAATTTGTATTAGTTTGGCACAGATATGATGCATGCTATTAAAAGTGCAATCAATGTTGTACACGATGTAACATTAACATGCAGGATGTTCTAATTGAAAAATTCGAGAAAATTAGTGATGGGAAAAGTTTACCGTCCTGTATAGCTTCTGCACATAGTCCGAAGTTAGCCGTTGCATAATTTAACACAACCGAACTTGAAATAATGTGGTAAAATTTTTATTCGATTACATGATTTCATTAAAACGCAATGTTATTCCATAAGAAAAAATACATTCTTTACATATACAGGATGTTCCAAACTTTATAATACGTTAATTTGTTTTTTAGTGTTTGTAGTCTTATAACGTGGAAAGATCATTAAAAAATATTTAAGTGTATAGAATTCGTCTAGCAATTGGTTTTGTTTAGGGCCATGTGTGCCAAAGATAAATATTCTTTGTTCATTATTATTATTATTTATTACAACATATAAAATTCCTCCACAAAAATAGGCGTTCTGTTTTCTGAAGATATAAGTGGTTTGGAAATTTTTAAGCTCCTTGACGTTAAGTAGAAGTGAAGATCCTGCCAATTTAGGCAAGCAGTAGTTTAGTAATTTTGTGTAATTTACACCTTTTATGTAGTAAAACATCAATTTTTGGTCACCTCTGAAAACGCCCACTATTCAAATTCATGAAAAAATATGTGAAAATTTAAATGTTACTGATCCTTCTAACAACGGTAACTATAAATCCGGCACGACCACTTAAATAAAAAGAAATGGCGGGACCTAATGTAATTTTACCTCTTATTACCGATCATAAATTCCTCCGCAAAACTCATTATAACTATACAACCTGTTAATCCTAGCTTATGGTTTTGATGTGGTAAATAGGTAATTACATATTACCATAATGGGTTCTATCTTTTATGGTTTGAAGGTAGGGGCTTATTTTCCCTGGTATTTATTCCAAATTTCATTTCGGGTACATATTTTAGTTTGATTTCGATTGTGTTATCATGTTACTCAAAAGCAAAGGTTTGTGTCTTAAATACATTCTGAAATTAAGAATCTTGAAAAATGTTGTTTTTTTTAAAGGACCTTTCAATAGCGGTTACCTCCCTATTGCGGTTAATATTGCTGAAAACATTTGTTGCCGTTATTTTAATTTCAATTTTTTCTATCATACAAAACAGAATTTAGTTAGCAAAAGTTATTCATACCGTCTATTAACTTTTAAACAAAATACAATATAACATACCATTTAAATAGATATTGAATTTTCAAACACAACAAAGTGTGTTTTTCGAAATCTCTTAACACAAAATTACTAGCCATCTCGGCCGACTATTAAAAAATCGCGTAAATTATTATAACAGAAACGGATGAAACAAGCCTATAAAGAAGTACGTCTTATTTAAAATCGATTCAATTTCGTAACTTGTGGTAAGAACCACGTAATTCAAAGCAACCGCAATTCTATTGTCTTTCCCATCTACGTTATATACATACAATGGTGATAATCAACTTGTTACTTTTGTTAAGCAATTACGTAATAATTATCAACGTAATAAGTTCAAAATTGCTTTAAATTGTAGGTATGTATTAAAAGATAACTTCCGGTTTTACAGGGTATGTTCCCACTATTTTCTTGCAACTTATATGAGGGTCGCTGCAAACAGTTTTGAGTAAAGGTATAAAGAGAGCTACGAACGCCTTTGTGTTTTAAAGTATTTTCTTCTACAGTTAACATAGTTTTCCAGTTTTTTGTAGCACTTTCTCCATTGAGAAGGTGTGGGTATATCAGAAAATGGTATGTCAATGCTTTCACAGTTTCTACAAGTGTTGAAAACGTTTTCCAAAAGTAAAATACTTTTGACAAAAAGAAATTGTTTAGACACAAATGAGAAATATGCGGACAATAAGTTGTTAATTCAATGTGTCACCTTAAATCACCAATAATTTCTGATACTGTGAGATAATGCATTGTGATGGTAAATAGAAATACGATGTTGCAAAGCAATTTTGAAGCACCACGATTGAAGTTTTTCAATCCTGGCTCAATTGTGTGAAATCTGTTTGGGCCCAAAATCTTTTAAGAGCTAAATGTGTATGCATAATTGTTGATATCTGTTTCATGTAAAATGCCAATGGTATTCGAGGTTTAGTTGATCTTCGCTTTTTCTTCGACATTCCTTGGTCTACATTTCCTTTTGTTTTCAATTATTTAGTTTGTTTCAGTGGTTACTTCATTTTCCTCCTCTTTTTCTCCGTATTATCCCAAGTCGGTACTGGTAATTTTTATGTCCTTCTTGAGAGCACGGAGCACAATTTTATCCTTTAGATTTAAAGCTATTTTGTCTAGTTTATTCTTGTTATCCAATATATCATGCCCTATATTCCACATTCCTATTTTTTATATTAGCTCGCTATGCTGCATATCTCTCACCATGAGTTACTAACTTATGTTTCAAATTCTAACCGTGTTATACCCGTGTTGTCTTCAAATTAATAATAATTTAAAGCCAATCCTTTAAATTATAAGTTTTTAAACTACTTTCTTAAGTATTACTTAATATCTCATCTTTAACACTCAAAACCAGCTATAGATTTACGATCTGTGATGTTACGTAATCAGTATAACTTAGCCAGCTTATTTACATTAAAATAGTGATTTTTACAACTCGACATTTATGACTTCAAATCAGCTGAAGCTATTATAAAATCTTTGACGCTGCGACTTCCTAAAACGTTAAAATTTGCTCTGTTTATTAGCAGAAACCTGTTTGCCGTTACTACTACTTTCACTCTTACGCCCGACTCAAATTGGCTGCCGGTAGATCGAAGAAAAATGTAAAAAAAAGAAAATAACTAGTTGTCAATAAAAATTAAGATAAATTACGCACGTGGCATTTTAGTTTTTTCATTGGCGAGAACCTTGAAATTTTCTTCAGTTATTGCCAATTTGGAGGCTGTGCAAATAATAATAATAAAATAAAGATAATTCAAGTAAATTTTGCCTCTAATGCAGATGTCGTGACTTCAGCTTTATAAATATTTATGTATTTTATTGCGGATGTATTTTGAATTAGGAGTTAAGGTCGTTATCATTAGCAACAATGTGTATGTCTTTATCACAAAAATCATCAATCATCGTTGCTATCATGTGGAGCTAATGGTAACGTTTTTTCGACAAAGAAAAAGAACCTGACCCATGTATATCTTATCATCTCCCTATTTTACTGATACATTTGCGGTTACTTCTTAGTGGTGTGATATTTGAACGTTTCTCCATTTACAGTAAGCAGTCTCCGCGAAAATGTTAAAGGCGAGAATGTTATTGGTGCTCTCAAATCAATTGATTTTATCAACTTGTTTATTTCATAAATTTACCACAGAATTACAGAAAAAATGAAAAACATTTGGTTTAAGGTTGATGCACCACACTAACGTGTGTATTTGGATAATTGTCTTTTTTTCTGACTTTCCCACAGAGGAACACAACATCATTGTTAAGTAGCTCTCAATTTTTATCCTATTCATCTAATAACGAATGTTACCTTAAAATGTAAACAAAATGAGTTACCCGTTGCCAAATTTTCTAACGTTTGAAAACCGAATCCATACAGAAATTCAACAACAAATTAGAACTGTTTCAGAATCTCTTGAGATTTGACAGAGCTTGTTACGTGCCACTAATAGTATAAAATAATAATAACAATAAAATATATGTAGGTATGAGCTTTTCTATTTTAATCATTGATATCAATGTTATCGACTTCAAATCACACATGGCGCTTAGGTTAAGTTCATTGTTCTATTAGAACATAATTCTTCTACTTTCCGCTCCGGCAAGGCGACAACAGTTCTGGAAGATTTTCTCAATTAGCTGCAGAATTTTGTGGTTGTTGAAGTGCATCTGGATTTTATTTGAGCTTGGTTTGAGATCCATTAGTGTTTAGTGTGTAATCATTGTTGTTTCCCACATTTAATTTTAATGATCATATACAGGGTTAGATTCACAGGTTCCTGAAGAATTTCAGTACGAAGTACGAAGATTATATTCCTCGGCCTAAATTCTCTTTCCTTTTTTTTTTGTTTATATACAGAGTGTTAGTCAAGTTATTTTTTTATTTCTTTTATTAAACTGGACGTTAGTTGAATGTGGGCTTTCGGATGTTAAAAGATCAAGTGGCACTTATTCATTTTACTACAATATTGGAGATATATCCACCCCATCTCCCATGTGTTAGCTGGCTGGCCATTTGGAAACCGAATTGGGGAAAAGCTACAAAAGTTACAAGCTTACAGTGATAATATAGTAAGCTTGTGAGAGCCTTTACTATAATCTGGAAATAGAAAAGTTACTTTTAATTGTATTATTATAATGTGCCCATTTTCTACTTTTATCCAATTTGATTGAGTCCTTCTTGGCAATTACACATTATAACTATAATAACATCGTGATAGTTTGATGTGCTTCAGGGCTCCCGCAGAGGACCTCTACTTTTAAGGATTTGAAACATTGCGGTCGGTAGTTGTGTAGACTGCCAACTTTGCGTATAGCGCTCATCTACTTTAATTTTGAAGTAGAATTAGTTGTTCCTCAAGATTCATACATGGAGTCATTACTATTTTTAATTGTATCAAAATAATGTGTTCATTTCGTTTTCGTTTTGAATTTGATCTTTCTGGACAGTTATGCATTCTAACAAAGCGGTAGCTAGAGGATGGCAGAACTGATAAATAAGGTTTGATAAAAGAGTGGATGACGTGTTATCATTAAGTAGTGTAAACCGGTGTTTACTTACGTGCAAGGCGCGACATTCAAATTCGGAGAAGTAAGGGCGTCGGTCCGGTTTACACTACTTAATGATAACACGTCATGCACTCTTTCATCAAACC
Source organism: Chrysina gloriosa (assembly GCA_038088585.1). NCBI lineage: Eukaryota > Metazoa > Arthropoda > Insecta > Coleoptera > Scarabaeidae > Chrysina > Chrysina gloriosa. The sequence continues at coordinate 16,384,940 of CM076093.1, read as the reverse complement.
TTACTGATAAAATGCCAGGGGCCCCGGGTCCCATGAAGGACGTTTATAACTAGTCGCCCCATACTGTTTAGTTACGCCAATTCTTTTTGACTAATTTAACATCGTCATAGTTTGGTGTGCCTCAGGGCTCCCGCAGAGGACCTCTACTTTTAATGACTTCCACTTCTTCCAATAGAAAAGTTTCGCACAGCAGAACGACGCGCCGGCCGGATGAAGTGTAACTATTTTCGATCGACTCAATAGTTAAGTGTGTTGCTGAGTACGTACATAGCGCCCTTATAGTAATTTTGAGCTGGTGAGTCCTCGATTGCAACTCTGGAAGTCGAATGACAGTACTTTAAAAGGCGACTGTATTAAGGCTAACACTGTGCTTGGATACGCCACAGCGTTAGCACATAGGACCTCTATTTTTATTCTTTCTGATGGAGGAACGGATTCTCGACATTTACAATTGATGATTGAATCGTTCGGATCCGGGTCTACCAGATAAATTCGAAGGGAGTTCGGAAAGTCAGTGATTTTCACTTCGGTTCGCGCAACTTTGCGAATCGTTCTTAATGAAAAGTACACATCGAGGTTTACACGTTACGTAGCCGTTGAAAATCTTCGACGGAGAGAAAGTGAGACGCACCCATTGGTATCGCCGCGAGGAGTCCGTCAGCTACCTGGCGGGCAAGACAAGCACCTGCTCTGGCCACTGCTACGACACAATCGTCGATCCACGTGGTCCCTGGTGGTGGTCAGCGCGGCCAGCAGCGGTTCGAAATGCATCAGACGAAAGAGAAGAAAAGGTTGCGTAAAAGCGCGTTCCGTCCAGCTAAATTACGTATGGTTGATACGGAGACGCGACTGGTTTTATACTTAGGTACGGCGAGGAAGCAACGTTGCTAGGTCGAAACGTCGTCGTTTACGGGTCGAACGCGGTTTGTCCATTATCGATTTCGAAAGATTTCGACAAATTGTCATCGAGCTTCGTGCGTTAGAAGATTAAATTTGTATTGAGCGTAGGTCGTAGCTTAAGTTGTGATTTGTTTAAGATTACATCATCCTGGTCAATCTTTTAATAAATATCGATTAAGTTTTTGTAAAATATTTTGGGAATAACTGGACTTGACCTTAAAAAGTTTCCCTAAATAGTTCATGTCTAACAGTTATTATTTAGATTTAATAGATTTCTTGCATTCTTATCAGCTACCACATGGCCTCAACTTCGAAGGACGAATACGAGTGGACCATTGTTAATGGACAACATTTTGAACGTTTAATTAGATAAACAGTTTAATTTGGAACTTTGGCTTTTTGACTCAAATATTTCGAAAACTACTAAGTTTAGATATTATAAAGTGATACCATTTAAAGGGTCTTATCAAGAGTAACGCAAGGCACTGGAAATGTACAGAGTGTTCTGCTTAAAAATTATACATGACGTCATCATTTCAAGTCAACACCAAAATGTTTACACTATGTCAAAATATAGGCAAGATATTGTTAAATAACTTTTATTTGAAATATTTTAATATAACGTCTGAACAAGACTGCAGAACCATTTTGGGCATTGTATGTACAACATGCACGTATAAAGCGTTTTTCATAACCTACGCGTCAAATTAAAACAAAAAAGTTCAAAGAAAATTAAATAAAATTTGAACTACCACAGGAAAGCCGCAATGAATTTTTGTGTCGCAAGTTTTCCAACTTTTATAAGCAACATTTGAGAGACACTGGCAGTATGCGCTGAAGTGGGATGTTTATTTTTTGTAGTCGTAGAAACGTAATTGCTAGTAAAATTCGGCGCATATTTGGAGCAAGGTCAAATAGTTCGTGTTTGTTTTATCATGCGGGCACTAAATGATTTGTGTCGAATATTTGGAAAATAAAAGGTGTATCAGGTGTTCATTTCCTCGTTACCATTCGACATCGACATTGGTGGGCCATAGATGTTCCTCCAAAACGTCCAAAATGCGACGGATGGATAGGTGATCCGGATCTAAATCTACCAACTCCCTGACCAGGGGATGAAATGACTCTTCCGTGCGTGGTCATATCGCCATGGTACGCAGATGGGTTGACAGCGCATGTACCATAGGACGTCGGTTATCATCCGAAGAGTTCTTTTCTCTAGCCTGGCAAGGGTGGTGATTTGTGACTTCGTGGCTGTGAACCAAACCAGCTCCGCCCCGATTCTAAGCCCTTCTTATTTTTAAGCAATACTTAACACAAGTTATACGGTGCAAACGGGAATTAAAGTGCAGAAGTCGGTCTTAAATATAAGCCTGAAAAAGAGAGGCTCTACTAGGCAACCAACTGTACACGCTATTCGAGCTATTTGTTTAGTCGCAAAATCTGATTTCTTTCATTTACCAAATGAAATTCTATTAATCAATTCAGAAACCATCGAAGGAGAGCTGTTAATACCTTCGATTACACCGCCTTTCTCACCAGATCTCACCAGATCTTGATTGAATCTCGTGATAGTTACTTTCCAACAGATGAATTTTGACACGTCTGTCCATACTTCAGGGTTTGAAAAAATTATTTAATTTTACAAGCAAGATGTTTGGATTGTATATCATAAATAGAGGTTATTAAAAAGGTGAATGGCATGTTATCATTAAGTAGTGTAAATTGGACTGACGCTGTCACACCTTCGACTTTTATTATTCAATGGCAACTTATCATTGAATAATGAAATTCGGAAGAGTGACAGCGTCAGTCCGATTTACATTACTAAATGATACACGTCATCCACTTTCTTAACAAACTTTAATTATAAATTTCTTGTTACAAATTAACACTTCTACCTGCTTTAGGGCAAGTTAAATTGTATTACTACGTTGTATCGATTGTATCGCAATCCTCATTTTCGAAGTATGTCGCGCTGCCCTTTAAATTATTGAAAAAGCATACTCCGAGAGGCCTACAGTTCAACGTACAAGGTTTCGAGTCCCGAACAGGTTGTTATAAAACGCAGGGATTGCGCCATCCTTCGTCGGATCGTGTACGATACGCGTTAGTGCCGAAAGGATCCGTATGAAATTGTCTCCGTAACGTGTTTATAAATAATAGTGCGCCTCTTTCGTGGGTCAAACGCTTACGAATTCATTGAAATGCGGAGTCTACTCAATTGTAATTGTAATTATCTATGTACATACGCATTTCTGTGCATTACGATGATTGGTGTTAACGGAAATTACGAGGGGAATTTTGAAATGTTCGAGCCTTATGATTAAGTCATTCTTATTTTAAAACAAATGGAAATTAAGCCGTGGTAATGAATGGAAAGAGGTATTGTGGTTCCAATATTGTCAAGGTCTTTGTATCGAATAGTTTTTGCGGTAGTAGAGGAAAATAGTAATAAATTTATTCAATTTGGCTGTTAATGTATTCGTTCATGAAATACGCCTACAATCCATTAAGATGTAAGCACTTGATGCAGTAATGATTACATTTTGTCGGAAACTTTAGAAATGGCTGTAAAGTTCTACATGTTATTCAATAAAGAAAAATGGGATTATATCAAATGAAATCGAATTGACAATGAAGTGAATCAAAATTCGTCATTTCAAACGCTCTAAATGTGTTCACTATTAACGAAATTGAGATTTTCACCAACATATTTGCATTTGGGTAATACTTTCGATTTGAACATTTTGGGTATTGTGATCCCCGATGCTTGTAGTGGTCTATATATGTGGAGTTTCAATGATTTTGCCACAATATTTCCTTTGTTTATTTTCAGGGTTTAGATCTTGTTAGGATCCTATTATTCAGAACCATTTGGTGTGAAAATTTATCTTATCATCATAAATTTTCACACCAAATGGTTCTGATTGATAGGATCCTAACAATTCACAATCCGTGTCAATCGTAGAAAATTATTTTGGGGTTTCTCGTTGTTGACATTGACGTTTCGTTCCTGAAGTATGAACAGCGAAACATCGATATAAAATGATATACTACATACCCTGAAAGGCAAAGCTTTGCCTTACTTTTCTATTCTTGTTATCCTCAATCTGATCTCCACTTTTGTAACGTATCCTACCCATATTCATTGTAATCCTACCATTTCCTTCTTTACTTTTTGCCCTTAATCTTTAACTTTTGAGTTCAGATTGTCATACCATTTACCTACTTTTTAACATCCTCTTCGACAATGTTTCGCCTTGTACTCTAACCACATAACACATTTCTTTATTTAGTACCTATTAGTTGAGCGTTCTAGATGTGGGTTGCTTCTTACTCCGATTGCATTATGCTTAATTTTGCAACTTAACTGTGTTAATCCTTTGTCTCAAAGTTTGTCTACCCAGACTTTTATTAGATATCCGTTCTATCACGTAGTTGTGCGAGTATTCTATTTTAGCCTCGCTTTTGATATTCTTTCAATTAATCTGCTTAAGTTTATTATAATTTTGCTGTTACTTGTTTCTTAGTTTGTTTTTTATTGTTCTTCGTTTTAAACTTGATCATCGTTTCCTCTGCAAGTGCTCTAATTTGATGTAACAGTACAATATTATCTTTTTTTTTTTCACCTACACTCGTTTGTTCCTAAATCCATCGTATATATCTTGTTATCTCGTACATTATATTTATCTATCAATCACTTGTTTTGTTCTTTCGTATTTTCATTTCTCTTAAAGCAGTTTTAGGTATTGGGCTTCTCGAATTTAGATTTTATTTTGGTCGTTTGTTTCAATGGATTTCCGGCTTAACATTCCCATGCTGCTTTGTCGTTCTGCAGCATCCATCTGAATCCACATTCTTCTTAGCTAGTGGATGTGGAGAGTGACTTTTTATGTTTTCCTTCTGGAACCAGAATCTTGATGGTAAAAGTTTGTTTCTATTTATAAATTTACAGGTTTCTCAATCACGATTTTGTTGGTTTGGCAACTCAGTCATTTCAGATTTCACTGATAGACGACTTTTTACGAGGTTTATATCATGTTTACTCGTTGGATATCTCAAACCCACATTGTTGTCTGTTAGTTGGTACTATTGTCATTCAGAAAAAGAAGGGTTAGAAATAGTTATATTTATAGAACATTGGTTTCTCATAAGCTCAAAGAAATTCAGTTAATATCATCATCATAAGTTATATCTGGGTTGTGTATATCGAATGTAACAAAAATTATCTGCTTTTAAAAGAATTGATTCATTGGAGAGAGCGATGAAAATTGTTATTTACAATAATTTCGATCTAAGAAGGTGGTGCAGCAAATAAGATGAGAACGTCAAACAATATACAAACCTGATATTCACATGTTATCGGTTTGGTGGAATTATAAAAGAACTAGCTGTTAAGAAGGAAGAAAAAGAAGATATAAGCTAAAGTGTAAACAAATTGAATTTTTCACCTTTTTCGTCTTAATTCTCAGCCCACAGGCCAGAAATCAAAAATCCGGCTACGTTAGGATTTGGCCTAGGCGTTTTACTATATGCATGTCAATTTTCAGCTTTCTAGCCCTTCAGTAGGCTTCAAAAAGCTCTGGATAGACAAAAAGAGGAACACACAAATAAGGAAATATATATGTACATAGATTATCTGCTTTGAAATGTTACCACGCAACTAAGCGGTCAGCAATCAACAAGTAAACAAATTACGAAATGCTATTAGAAAAAAACTACCAGAATTGACAAAACGTAAAAATATTTTATTCAACCATCTTCGGTCACACGACTAACAAACTATTGAAGTTTGGTTGAAATGTGTTGCCCCTTTCACCGTATAGTCCTGATATTCAAAACTTCTTAAATAGTAGAAATTTCAATAATAATGATAATCCCAAATCCCACTGGATTGTTTTTTTTGGTTTATGGTGTTTTGAACGTGCTACCTACTGCTTTAAAAGTGGCAACATGTAGTTGGTAAGAATGGATAATGTATTACTGAACACAGTTATTTTGTATTCTTCTAAAAAATCTAATTTAATAGCCAAATGAATAGGAGGAAGTTTCTGTAAAGCTTCTTGTCAATATTCCAGCCAATTTTTAGTCCTGCAATTAGACAGAGTGCCTTTCATTGCTTCATGATTTTAATTCTAGCGTAGATCCATGTGATATGAAGACTAAATTTGTTGCCTACGTCTTTCTTAAAAAAAAGAAAAAAAAATTTGTCAAGCAATTATTCTCAGTGAACTGAGAACCAGATTTTGACCCATCCTAGATACTGTTTTTAAGTTCGTAATTTTTCTCTAACTTTTCCAACAAAGAGAAATCTAAATAACTCAATACAAAATGATTTACTATTACTGAGGTACGTTTCTTAGGCACCTTTTGAAGAAAGCTGTGCAATAAGTCTGCAAAGCAGGCACAATTTGCATGAGCCAATAACACCATTTTCCAACCAATATTGTCTTTGTTACAGTTACAGTGTTCGGCTCAGTTCTCTAACAAAGGTGCTGTGCTCTTTCTTATTTTTAACTTCGAATTATCTTTTTGGCTAGAATTTTGAAACAATTCTTTTGTGTCTTTGTTATTGGTTTAGTTCCAATTTGAAATGGTGCTGTTTTTTTCTGAACTTCCTTAATTTCGATTTATCTAGATGCTTCTCACGATCATTTTATTAAAACTCATTTCACGCGTACAAATCTAATTCGATTTTTTCATTGCGCGGGTTTCCAATCAGTTTCCATTAATTTTTCATTTGTTGGAGGCATTAGATTCTTTAGTTTTTCATTTTTCAGGATCATTAGTATCATATTTTCGTTCTGTACAATCTATAAAATCTCCATCCACTTCTAAGAAAATACGTCCTCTAGTTGATTACTCTCATGACAGATACTTTTTGACTAGTTTATTTTTTTATTCGCTTTAATTACTCATTTAGTTTCGCTACTTCTTGTTATACAATTATGATGTAACCTTTTTGTATCAAGCTGTTTTTCCTCTTTCTTTTTGTTAACATACATACATACATATAGTTCGGTCACCACTTCACCATCTTGCCAACTCGAAATCCTTTTCAATTAATTTATTTAAGCCACAATTAAGTAGGTGAAAAACTTTTAGTAAACCCTTACCCTAAATACCCCAAGGAACTATAAATAACTATAAATGCCGGCAATTAGATCCGTGCAAAATATGTCATGTCCATACCGCTCGATAATTGCCCACTAATAAACGTAATCGGCTCAATTTCGCGTTGGGTGTCGACTATGTAACGATCGCCCGGACAAATTCCGCAATACCTACGTCTAAGGACGTCTCCTGCAATTATCTAAATTTGTCACACTTAGTTTACCACGAGCTGCGAACGGTTTCACAAAAATAAGTAATTAAACCCGTATTTACTGGATGATGTTCAAATTTTTCTTTCTTTCTTCTATGGCGACACGATGTATGTAGTCAGAGGTGTAACATCCGGTTTGCATAATTGCTCTTATTGAGGTCATATGGAATATGTGATGAAATCATCATCTGAAATTTTCTTTTTTTTGTCGTCCATTGTGATGACATTAGGTTACAACTTCGCAAGCTTTTACAATTGCTATTTTGCGTAGGTATTCTTTCCATTTCTTTGATTCTTCCCTCGTTTTTGCAATAATCGAATTGCTTCTCCAAGATCAGAAACTTTCAAGAGCCTACCCGTTCATTACATATTAACCAGTTCCCTTTATCGAACGATGGTGGAGTTCTTTGCTAGGAATTTGTTAACATAGTCAATTCTTTGCCATTATTGGATGAAATTTTTGGTCGAGTCACCACAAGACTTTTTAATAAAAATTTCGATTTCTTTTTGCGTAATGTAATTAATACCGATCTCGGAGTCCTGCAAAAAATTAATGAATGAATTACAAAAGATTAGTTACATACGTAGGTGATGTTGTCTTGGAATAGATTACATCAATAGGAATCATACTGACCTAAGCATCTTTGGGAAAATTACAATTATGCAATTGCTTTGAAAGTCAATTCTATTTGTTCTCCATTAACAAAGCATTACCGTCCAAATATTGACGATCTTTCAAGAAAAACCTTGTAGATCTAGGTTTCAATGCACAGATGTTTTATCGACATTTCACAAAAGCAAACAAACAAACAAGAAATATTGACCTTCAATACAATTAAGCCGATTATAAAACAAATACTTAGACTCCTACTATCTAAAAAAACCTGAACCTCATTTTTTGAATAACCTTGTATATGAATTTAAAGGGATATACAGGGAGGGAAACCTCTTCTATAAACTCACTTGTTCCAAATAAAAGACGTGGTAAAGAAACGTTTGGCCAGCTCGAAATTGGAAGAATGGAATTGCATTCTTTTTTATGTCATACGTGTACTCGCGGCTCTCACCCACTTTCACTGCATCTACATATACATATAAACGGAGGACAGACGATGGACTAATAGAAAATTAAATCACACCGCCGGTTTTCACTTGTCTTCTTCAGGAAACGCGATTTGTATTTTCGCAGCGTACGCATTCGTCGGGTTTGGATTCGGTGTCGTCGTCGGGGCCTTCGGTTGCTTTATTTGAACGGCCCCAGTTGGAAACGAAGTCAGACGATAGACAAAGCGATGTCCTATGAATTATAATTTCGAAGTGAAGAATTGGAAAATACATGGAATTAGGAAACATGAAATACGAGCACATTTTCAAATTAGTTGAAAATATTACTTTTGAGTAATCGTCGTATATTTACGTTTTCTCTTACTATGTAATAGGTGGATTAATAGTTCTTCATCATCATCTTAGTTGTACTTTTATGTGTGAAGGTTAAGATGGATGTTCACATTTAAAAGTAGATAATTTCGTAATAATGACCCAAAAAGATCTAACAGGTCTCTTTAGTAATCCAATTAGGTGGAGCTCAAAATCGAATTTGATTTATTTTGTAGTTGTTCGTATATTAGGAGAAATTCGTGTAGCCGAGCAGTTAGGACGTTGGACTGCTATGCCCACGGTGTTGGGGTTCAAATCCAGACTGGAGTACCTAATAATGGGATTGTCTGATACGTTGCGTCCACTGCATCATCTAGAACAATTACTTTTAAATGATGACGACCTCAAGAGCGAAGATATGGGTTTCTTGATATTTCTTTTGCAAACAATTCTTCATCGAGTGGAATTAATACCTCATCATTATTATCATTATTTATGATTTCTGCCGGTAGGAATTTCCTTTGGGTTTTACCCTGCGTTGGTGCCACTGAAACTATCTCAGTTTACCTGAAGAAGCTGGGAGGATAAGCAGCGAAGCATCGATATTAAACAGATGACAAAATCTGAAAGTTTATATCATTGAGATCAGGCATGAACATTTGTCATTTCCTTTTAGGCTTTCCTCTTCACTTCTTCCGTCCATCTTCAGCCGTCAGTACCATTCTAACATGTTTGCCTTCCTTCTAATATGTCCCAGCCATCTCAATCTATGTATTTTTACGATTTGCGATAATTTTGGTCTTCTACGCAGATCTTTAATTTCTTGGTTTGTCTTTCTTCTCCGTCCCATACCTATCAAGTCTACCCCTGTTGCTTGTTGAGAACCCATATTTCGCACCCATATAGCACTATCGCTTTGATTATTCTGTTCTACATTCGTACTTTTGCTTTTCTGGATAAGTGTTTACATAGATTTTATTAAACTTGCAACCGCTCCTACAGCTCTAGTAGCTCTAGAAAATTTTTATTCATGTATTTCTTCTTGGCAGGTGTTTGTTAATAGCACTACTAAACACTCGACTGTGTCACCTTCTCGAAACTATACTCTAACAGTTTAACACAAACCACCCACAAACCTTTAAAAATGGACCCACAACCCTGAGTCTTGCATAGACGTTGATTTCACTTCCATATACTTCGTTTTACCTTCGTTAATGGTTAATTCGTACTCTTTTGGCTTACTCTTTACATTTTCTTCAACTCCTCTATTTCTTGCCATCGGCGCTACGTCCTCAGCAAGGCCGGGTGTATGTGCGAAATTAGCTTGACGCTAAAATCGATACAGTAACAACACCTCAAAAGACCGGACATAACCAAAGTCCGTCCTGGTACATTATTGCCTGTTATTATATATTAGACCATTTCTCTGTATTCCGCTTTCTCTGATTATTACTTCCAACATCAAGTTAAACATAGTCGTCGACAGAGATCTCCCTGTCTCAGTCTCCCCTCTTTAAATTCCCTCGATAACCTTCGTTCTATAATTACTAAGGTTCGACAAACGAAATATTCTATTGAAGTATATATTGTCCATTCTGGTCCAATACCTTTTGCCATCTTCCTGGCAGTCGTATGATTCCACGCTCATAAAGTTTGTGTTCTTTGCTGGCAAGAAACTCATCCACGTGATTTTTGACCTCTTTATTTGAAGTAAAGCTTTTACCGTCTAAAAAAATTCTTGAGACCGGAACAAGTAATAATCACAAGGTACCAGATCTGCAGGATATAGTGAGTGTAGCAGTACATTCCATCCAAGATGTAAAAGCTTTTGGCGAGTTACCAAACTTGTATAAGGTGTTGGTGGTATCTTGATGGAACACTACACCTTTTCTATTGATCAATTCTGGCCTTTTCTGTTTAAGTGAATCATTCAATTTGTCCAGTTGATGACAGTACACTTCAGAATTGATCGTTTTGTTGTCCGATAAAAGCTAAAAAACAACGATTCCTTTGAAATCCCACCAAACAGATCATCTTTTTTGATGAATATCGGCTTTTGAAGTGCTTTGAGCCGGTTCATATTTTTGACTTCATGATCTCTTGTGTTTAACATTGTTGTAGACAACCCATTTCTGGTCCACAGTGATGATGCGCTTCCAAAATGAATCACTCTCTTGACGTTTGAGAAGCGAAGCACAGACGTCAACGCGACGGCACAAAATTTCTTTTCGTAAGAACAGGAGGAACCCATATATTGAGCTTTGAGATTAAACTTAGGCGTTTCAAATCATCATGAATGGTCGAATTCGATAAATTTATTCTTTCACCGATCCCACGAGTTGTTATTCCCCGGTTTGCAGCAATTTATGCCTTTATTGTGTCTTCATCAGCTTCAATTGGCCTTCTAGAACGTGGGGCATCTTCAACATCAAAATTGTCGGATCGAAATTTTGCAAAACAGTTTTGGCACTGGCGTTCTGTCAATACATCTTCACCATACACATCAGATAATTTTAATTTTTCACTTTCTATATTTGATAAGGCACCAACCAAAAACTACTGTGGAGAATTAATCGAAATTATCGAAGTAAGTCTTGCTATATCAGCTGACAAAATATATAGTGACCATGCGGTTAAAGTGCGAAGTTGGCTGTGGAAAAATACAATTAAGTCCTCTGTTGGGAAAAAACGAAATTAGTTGCCGAACAACCCAATACATTTAATAGTGCTATGCCCCGATAATTATTACAATCTGTTTTATTGCCCTTATGTACAGAGCATAAAACGGCCATACTCCATGACTTGGGCATCTCCTTCGTGCCATATTCTTCTCACCAGCTGTGCAATTCGCTGTTGGAAAAGTTCCCCACCCTCCTTCAGCATTTCTGCGGAAATTCCATTTTCGCCAAAGGTTTTATGGTTCTTTAGTTTGCTAATTATTTCTTTGGTTCTTCAATGATTATTTGCGTTTGGGATTCCTCTTTTATATTTACTGCTTCTCCGTTTTATTGCATTTCTATCTCTCCTTTTTGCCCATTTATTTAGTTTTCCTTCTCTTGCACCTGTTCAATTTTCTTTCTATAGTGGAAGTTATTTCAAACTTGAAATTGAAATGGATTAATGATTTGCTCGTTTTTGCTTAATTGCTAAAAATGATAAAATGGTATTCTTTCTTCCTTTGAAATTTTCTTGTTTAATCACTATTTCTGTGATTGACGCTAAGATAATATTAGACTAGGATCTTTCTTATTTGGAACTTTTTCCTGTTTTCATAACAACGGTACGCTTCTTTCATTCTCACATCAAGAACAAAAGATTAAGTTGAGAAATAACACTTGTTGTACAGACACGAAACCCACATTCTCACGTTTACTCTTCCGAATCAATATTTCACCGCGGTGGTATTGCACATAGTTGCGTTTTCTCGCGATCAGGTGCCAATCGAGCGTCGACTAGGAAGTATTGTTTCGAAGAAAGTCCAAAAGATACTTTGCCTGTAAACGGAGACGATTACGTAACGGTTATGCGAAGCAGTCAGGTCGGTTCTCAACTATTAACCTCCTATGTCGTTGGACGTGTGCGTGTGCGATAGGTACGGAGCGCGTTCCCTGCAGTTCCTGCAGATGATCTTTCTTCTGAAAACCCATACGAGTTTCGGCAGCCGGTGTGTCTTGGGTACACACTAGTACCGATCGACGCCGACGTTACGTTTAACCTACATCGGATCGAGTCGATGGAATGTGAAAGTGAACCTATTAGCCGTATGAAGCCAACCGCAGGACGGTTCGGTAATTGCGGCTTATGAGACAAGAAGATGAGTCCGTGCGTGTAGATAGGAAACGGATTTCGTGATGGATATGGTTTATGCCTATGATGCCTATGACTGAAATTGGTAACCTGTTGGAATTCTTAGCGGGTTTGTTGACGATTTAGAAAAAAAAAAAACAACGAAAGGTAAATAACATAGTATATGTACATCTCGATTTACGAACTCCACAACTTTGTGTTTGAGATTGGAACCAAAGTCAACTAACCGATGTGTCGCACGGCGTAATCCAGTTATTTTGTCTAAGCACAGCGGCAAGAAAATTTTGTTGGAATAAAATTTTAGGAAACTCATCAAAATCCTCTGGTTCCTCTTGGGGATTTGAGTGGAATGCTTTAAGAAGTTGTGTTGAAATATTAACAATTTTAAATGGTGTTCCTATTTCTTTTTGGTTCCACTAATGCAGGTACTTTAGTTCTAACGGTATCTTGCTCCAATCAGTTCCTCTTCTTGATTCTGATAGTTTCCGTAAAGAATTCCACATTAGCTTAGGACACTGTTGGTTTTCACATGTCAGACTGCGCTGCAACCGCACCACGACTGTGTTGGATATATCTGTAATCGAATTCGAAAAGATGTGGTCTCCACATGTTGACCTTGTTGCCAGCGAAACATGTGTCTCGAAACTTATAAACAATTATGTGACGAGAAGTTATCATTATCATTACCTAGCAGGTATAGGTTGCTTAAGGTTCACAACCTTAGCATTTGCTTCTTCCTTTTGTAGATCATTCGCTATTCGTCAGGGATGGGACGGATATGAGAGAGCGACGGATAACAGAGACACCTTAGATTATATCTTCTTTCTAGTACAAAGTTAATATTAAAAAATACATAACACATCAATCATAAACATGCGATAAAAAATAAACGTAGCATAATTTTATATAAAATGAGAACTTCATATTTCATAATTACTTAATTAATTGTAAATACGTACTAAACTTCTAGGAATTTAGGTCAGACAACGACGAATAATCGATGATGACGATTAATCGAGGGACGGATAATGGAAGTTCTACTATATGTTCTGCACTTGTATTCATATTTATAGTCAAGCTAGAGTAATACAACCTTGACTTTAATTTGCTTATGCATATTACAGCCTTTTTCTTCTGACTCTTCAGATCTAAACGTGTACTTTCTGCCAAAATCCAACTTGATTTTTTTCATAAAGACACTCAATTAACACCTACTGTCTTGTATTTACATACGTAAAACACGAGAAAGTAATTAACCAGTAGTAAGTATTCGAACTCGTTCTATTTATACTCGGCGACAAATACGATCGATATAATCTTAATGAAAAAACACATTCTAACTCGCATAATAAATTTGGAAAGGTGTATATTGCGTAACGATATTTATATTCTTTGTTTCCTTCTCTATATTGCAACCATCTATCTATACTTATCATTTGATACGTAGGTCTTTCCTTTTTCTCTTGTAACCGCGTTGCCGTAGGCGTCTTGTGTCCAATTAAAATGCTCCGAAAATACACCGACTGGTTACTACTATGCGAACAAGCTCGCTTGAAAAGTAACTGTAAACATAGTAGTGGATTTTATTGATTTAACGTCAATTTTTAAACGCGAAGGCTTTAATTTTAACAGGTGTCCTCATATGGGTAGGACGCTCAAAAGAATGCTAATTTAAATATTAAATCCTGTTACCACGAGACTCAATTATCGACGATGATTATCTTTATTCTGGGCGTATTAACACGTGTAGTTTACTGTTAGGTGTTCCGTTATATTTGGCGCAATTTTGGGTTTTCAACTTTCGACGAACTTGATGGTGAATGAATTGTAACAGGTATACATTTCAATTTGTACACAGGTGTGGAATTAGAAGTTCGAAAAGTGTAACTGGTCTATGATAATTTTTAAGATCTTGAAGCTGGGTTTTATTTAGATTTGAGCTGGATTGGATTTGGACTTGTACCGTATTTTTGTGATTGAGCACCTTCCATCAAAGCGCTTGATTTTGATTGGGTTTTGGTAAAGTTTAAATTGGAGGGAATGAGTAGACTGTGCGCTAAAAATACAGTACTGAAACTTGCGTATGCTTTAATTGTGGCATGATCAGGAACGCGACAGGAATATGGTGATCAGATCATTTCTTCAGGATTTGAGGAGGTTTTATTCGATCTGGAAGGGGTGATTTTCCATACCGGTCAGCAACCTATAGTCATGTTGCAAAAAAGCTTTCCAAGACGAATCATTTCACGCGGGATTGACTTTCCAAATCCACCCATTCCTCCAATCTTACATCATCTGATGCCTACGTGGTGAAAATCATTCAGCTGTACAGATTCAGCCGAGACATAACTTGCACCACTTGACATAATTGTCCTGTTTTTCAGGAATCTGCAGTAACCTGTGTTCCAAGTTGTTTGAGAAACTGCCTGAACAATAGGAACATTGCCCATAGCGCGAATCATTACGCAAACCATTGTTACTAGAGACAATGAGAGTTTGTGCGTTATATCCTTATAGGTGATTAAATTGCATTCATTTCATTATAATAATTTTTCTCATACTATAATTTAAAGGAGCAGCTAACACATAAAGTTAAGAATATATGGCTCCCGTTTTCTTTACTCTTGGCAATGACTATTCCCATGATACAATTTGTTGCAAAATTCTTAATTTAAAATTAGACCGTTTTGGCATTAAATTATCTTATCGTGACGGCCAATATCTAAATGCAAACTGCGAAAAATGGTGCATCTGTAAATCTCCTGGGTAAGTTCCAAAAGTCGAATCGCGTATAATAACATTCTTTATGTTTTTTGTATTTTTTTAATGTTTGCTCTCGTAATTAACTATTTAAATCAATATTTATGGCTTTACCTGTTTAAAATTTTGTAAGCGTTCGTTGGAAACCTCTAATTAGATCTCGTTAGTATACAACAGAAAATAATTAGTGAAGAGTGAGAAAAATATTAGTGAAAGCGATAAAGAAAATGAAAGCGGATGTCTGTAATATTCATCTTCGTAAGCGTTGGCAATCAGAGGAGATTATTCCACTTTTCAATGTAGGTATACCAGGGTTGTCCTTTTAGTGTTTTATATAGCCATAGAAGAGTTCAACTTAACACGTTCATAGCTGATAACGCGCCAGCACGTCCAATCCAGGTTACTTCCCAAACATAGACACACTTATACAAATATTAAAGCAATTGAAATTTTTAGCTGGAACAGTCATAATTGGCATTCTGAAGTCATCCACTGTTCCATCCAGCGACTAAAATCATTGACCACGCATTTCGTTCTTGATGTTTGGGAATATAAAAATCGTTGGGACTTAAATCGAGGCTGTTCCAAATACTTAATTGGCTTTCGAATTGCATGTGAACTTTCATTGTCTTGGTGGATGATCAATCGTCGTTCTGGGTTAGTTTCTCGGAACACGGTGAATACTGGCGAACAATCTGTGCTACATTACTCGGAATTAACCTTTTTTAATCTTGTAAACGAATTATAGCTACGAGACCTGCTTTTGAGATAATCCTTTCGACCATCTTCGTCAATATACTTCGGAAACAGATAAATTTCGTTGGATTTTTCTCATCTTGGAACGCCCTAACGATTGACGTTTAGTTTCGAGTTTATAGACATAAATCCATGATTTTGTGGGCATAACGCCTTAAAAGTTGTTGAACTTCTATTGTTCAACCAGCTTAAAGTTAGTCGGCACCAATTATTGCAAGTTGCATTTTTTTCCCTTCAAATAAAAGGTTTGGGATGCAGTAGGAAACTGTCTCACACTGAATTAATCGTACAGGCTCTTTTAGATTGAGGTCTTTGCAATGCCCAGGAAAGACTCACAATCAGTATCGTCACGTGTCACATGTCGATCATTCTCCTTCATCGACTGGCGTACACGATGACTTTTGGATGACTGCTGGGCTTGGTGGACCTGCACTGCGACCGTGGTTGATACTTGGGGTTGTACGTTGGAATTTACAGTACCAATGGGAAATTGTCATTTAATGTAGTACTTCGACACCAAAAGACCGATACTAAATCGCCGGGATATTGCTGTTCAAATAGTTCTTTCCCAAGTTGTTGAAAAACTATGGTTTGATGCATTTCTCGCTTCAATTCCATTTCTTCTTACTTCTGTGAATTTTACAACTTCGCTGGGCTTAAATCGCTAATCGTTGCTTGCTAAAATTATAGCCTTTGATTACCTAAATATTAAGGTTAATTTTGGGAGCTTGACGTTCCATCTGTGGCTATACGCAACACTAAGAAGACATTCCTGCTAAAAACTTTATAAATCATAAATTTGCACAATTTTTTTAAATATCCGCGGTGACCTGGTTGTCAAACCCATATATTTAATCGAGTCAGAAATGCACGTCTGGGTCAAGAACACTTTAGACCACTATTGACCTAGAAAATGGTGCGTGCATAAGTGATACCTTTGTAGTTTTAAATAGGGTCACACCCATATTTGTCAACTTTGCCAGTTTTAACTGCATCAAAAAAATCTTTTGGGTGTTACAGTTGCCTAATATTTCTTAAACATTTCACTCCGTTTAAGGCATCTGTAATTTCAGATCATTTTCATTTCTTTCTTTAGTTCATTTCGTTGGTAATTTCAGAATTATAGAGACCGATTGTTGTATTCAAGTTTTTGTATATTATTTTATTGGCTCATTGGAAAAAATACGCAACGACTTCTTTTTGTTTCGTTACAAAACTTATTGCCTAAGCTTACTTAAACAGAAGGGCAGGTCAATCAGTCAATAATTTCGTCATGAAACTAAACATGTTTCGTGACGAAATTATTGAAAAATCTCATTTTTTTCGAAAAATTTCTTCGTTACATATCGGGCTCCTTTTATTTATTTTAAATATGAAAAATGATGATGATTTCCGAGGACTTTCTCCGCCATCGTGCACGTACCCATTACACGCAATATTTATTTTAAGAAAAATCAACATTTTTTCTTGTATTACGAGCCGACGTGAGTGCTAATGAGAATAACGAGTGCGTAGAATTTCGTATCGTATTTGTACAATATGTGGATGTATTTCAAATTTACATACATTGGGTTTGGTGCTTGGCGATCTTCGGGTTTTGATTAACTATGAGGGATCGTAAATGTCACGAAAGGTAATTCACTGGTGGCCTTGTCGAATCTTGGCATGTGTAGGTATTTTAGGATATTTTTTTGATTGCGCTATTTGCATTTAGATCTATTTTAAAATATCAAAATTAGCATGGATTTTTTATTACTTTCTATTAAAAGATATGTAGTGGTTTTGCCAACGTTGTCTTTATTCTTTTTGTTGTAAAGTATGCGTGCTATGTGATTACACCGTAATTCCCAGCTTGGAAGACGACCATATGGTTAGGACATAGATTTCGCCTATCTTAAGTGCTTACCTAGTATTGTAATTACGTATTGGATAATTTTCGTTTTTAAAACAACTGCTACCCGTACAAACGTATCATCGAGGAACCATTCGCCACAAGGATTTTTGATAATACGGGGTATGATCCAAAAGTTCCCGGACTATTGCCATCAATATCCAGATACTCAATTTTAGGCGTGGTGGCTGCTGTTTCCTTCAAAGTAGTCCCTACCAAAACGTATGCACCGGTCTCGATGCTGTTTCCATTCTTGGAAAGTTTTATGAAAGTCCGCTTTTGTAAAGGAGTCAAGTACAGCCTGCGATCCGATCTGAATTTCTTCGATCGTATTAAAACATCGACCTTTCAACTTAATTTTCAGTTTGGACCGAATTCGCAGGGTACTAAATCCGGTGAATACGACGGATGCGGGACAACAACGATTTAATTTTTTTGCTAAAAATGATTGTGTGGCGGCTAAGCTGTGCGTTTCTGCTTTGTTGTGGTGCAGCGCAAACTTTTTCCTTGCCAAAATTTAGGTATTTTGTGTCACACGTCAAAAAATAATGGACAAGCTCTTCGAATTGGTTCCTACATGTCTGTATTTCTCCGATCTTGGCGAATTGGGACTCTTCCACCGGGTTGATTGTTGCTTTGTTTCAGCGTCGTGGGCATAAATCCAGTTTTGATCACCTGCTATAATTGTAGACAAGTTTTTATCTTCGGGCCAAATTTCTTGAGCTTTGTGCACATATTAACTCGGTTCTGCTTGAGGCAAATTTTGCACACCCGATTCCTCACTCAAGATTCGCTAACATGTTCCATAGCCGATTCCAAATTCAGCAGAAATATCTCGAATTATCTGACGACGATTGTCACAGTTGCATTGCTGAATTTGTACGATGTTTCCAGGTGTTGTTGATGTCAAAGTCTTCCTGCCGGCTTTAACCCGGCATACCGCGCATTGCGCACGTTCCCTAAACACTTCGTGATTCATTCCATACGTTTCACTTGCAGTTTTCTTAAGGTTAAACAAAATTTAATACAAGCAGATTGCGCTAATTTCTCATCCATTCTTAAAATTCGCAACACGACATAAATAACACTTTACACAAACACGCATATAGGAACATCTACTGACCGTGCACCAGTTGAAGATTGTCACACATATTGATTAGGCATGTAGCTACCGCCACCTGTCGGAGCCATCGGTATCTTGTTTTGCTTTCGGTAGACTGTTTCAGTCCGGGTACTTCTGGATCGTACCTCGTATACACTAGTACGATTTCATGTGCTAATTAATGAGTAACTGGGGGAGTGTTTATGGCGGTAGTATGTAGATGTTTTACGTAGTACGAGAATTATTCAATAGTTAATTATAATATTAGGTAATTACTGGACGTACGGCGAAATCTAGGTACTCGTCACTCAAGACATTCGAATCAGAGTTAATTTGATCTCATCATTTTATCACGTGCTTCTTCGAAATTAAACTAATAGAACATACACTAAATTACTTCAAGGTTCAAGGTTTTTAATAATGAGAATGGTGCAGATTTCGGTTAAATAAGAACTGAGTACGATTTTTAATCTGGTTTCCTTTTTAGAATATTGGGCTCATCATCAATTGTCCAACGTAATAGTTTTCGCCGTGAAAGCGTTTAGGATTTCGGTAGATTATAACTATCATCAATTTTATAGAATTAGTGCCATGTGCTTAAATATATCAAAATACGTACGTCTGCACATATTACAGGAGCAAGTCCCAATCCAACTTATTGGCGTTGGTGGGGAAATGGGGACAGTGAAATTTTCTAAAACTGCATTTGCAGTTTAATGATTTTTGACCGGTCTACTTATTTTTTTTTCCAACAAGCATTTACCATCTATTAAGAAATACTCCTA
The DNA here is from genome assembly GCA_038088585.1 of Chrysina gloriosa. Classification (NCBI taxonomy): domain Eukaryota; kingdom Metazoa; phylum Arthropoda; class Insecta; order Coleoptera; family Scarabaeidae; genus Chrysina; species Chrysina gloriosa. The sequence goes on along the minus strand of CM076093.1, from coordinate 16,365,234 downwards.
ATCCACTCTTTCCCAATACTATCCTCAAATGTTAACCTCTCTGGTCCCCGTCTACCTTCACTTCTTTTCAGGTGAGTCTAATGCGGGTTTGGAGGTCGCTCCGAAAGAAAACAGCCGAATTTAACGTACGTTCAAATTTGTCATTACCGCCGTAGATTTGAAACGGTGTCGTTATGCAATTTCTTGACCTAGTCACACATTCGCTCTGCTCCTTTTTTTTTAGTACGTACCGATCGAGTATGAACAGCACGAGTTGTTGGTGCTTCTCGATTCCCATTGTCCGAAATCGTGTCGTCGCAGCTGAGAGTAAGATGAAGAAAGTGAGAGTTCTGCGGCGTGTAGTAGACAAGGCGGGAGAATTACGTACTCATCGCAAATCATCTCGATTGTTGATTTCACTTCGTGAACAAGCTGTAATGCCGATTCACTCGTATCTGGGGCGATAAAATTATAAAGCGTGGCCGATGTTTTGTGTCTGTGGAAATAAGCGATTATCTTGCGTTGGTACCAGTCTGTACGGGCCATCGAATTGGATTGGTAATTTGTATGCGAGTACATTAGTTGAGTGGAGAAGGTTAAATATGAGTGAGTTTGTTAAATTAATTAACAGATTTCGACACTTCGTGGATGAAAGGCTCAATTAGGAGGACTGCTTTTCAGACGAATCTATGCAGCCTAGGTTATATAGTTGCTTTTGGTGTAAGCAAGGCTGGGTAACCCAAAGCAATAAGAGTGCAATTAGATGAATTGTGTTCTTCCTTTCTTCTATTCTTACCCCCTTATACCGTTAAGTCTCGAAGAGCGTGGATATTCTGAACCGTAGTCATAATTAGTGCTATTGAACTACAGGACCAAGCACTAAGATTTTGTTCTTAAAAAGCGTTAATCAGATTAGAAAAATACTTTGATGCTCTTGATGATTTGTTTTTAAGCGTTTGGCTTCATATCCATTACACTGTAGCTTAAAGATCTTGATACCTCAATGCAGTTCATTTCATCTGCTCAGCATTTATCACTTTGTTAATTGGATATGTAACTTAACTATTGAGCTCTCATCATTCGCAAGCAACATACCACAGTTCTTTCGGTTTTCTAGCAGGGTCTGAATCGACAATATAGGAGTTTGTGCTCGAATGGTATTTTTCATGATACCATCCCATTTGCAGCAATTTTTAATTAGCCTAGCATGAACCCATGCCCATGACTTCTTCATCTAGACAGTGAATGATACTATGCCGAGATACAATCGCGACTGCAATATGATATCCTACTTTGGGGTACATTTCCTGATGCTTATCATATCTTCGCGCAAAATCTCGCAACTACTTCCACCCCCGTGTATGTACCTATTTGAAGCTGCTACTTACGTTTTTGTGAAGAAACACGAGGTCGCGTCGTCACGGTCATCACGGCCTGTACATTACATATAACCATCTCCGAATTAGAGTATTTAATAAATTACCATTAATAATAAAGAATCAGAACAATAGTAAGGGATTTAAAGAAGAATTAAAGGCATACCTTCTTCGGCGTATATTCCACTAAATTTGGGAATTTGTTGATGAATAAGAGATTTTGTTCTTGTTATACTACATAGTATGTTATATATACAATAATATATTTGTATAATAATTCTTTAATTCTATACCTTAATTTTAGCTAGCTTTTTTTCTTTTTAATTTCTGTATGTTTTTTTTGCAGTTTGTTTCTTTTTTCCTTGACGATTTATACACATTTGTAATGTTTCACATAATTTAATAAATGTTCTATTCCATTCTCTTTCATTACTAGCATAATCTAATTTATTTGATGCTCAAATATTTATCGCTTGCTCTTTCTTCTTCTGTTAGCACTCCTTACCATCTTGGACGTAGATCTTCTCCACTTCACTCTGTCTTTGATCAAAGATCGGTTGCTTATGAATTTTGAATTTCGATGAAGTAGGATTCTATGCCATTCGAACTTATATACAGTCTATTTTCCAGTGACCAAGATTCTTTTGTTACAAAAATGTCAGCATTGTCAATTCTCATACCACCTGTTTAGAAAAAACGTATATACGCGACTACTGGTACAACATCGAAAGTTTCCACTTATTAACATCGTTAATAGCTGTTGAATGTGCAATAATTCTCTTTTTTTATAGACACATATTGAGGTTGAAATAACCGTTACACAACATCGGTCCTACTTCTTACGATTTGCAAATTTAACTAATCTAAAAAATTACAGATGTGGTGTGTGGTAACAACACATTTAAAATGCAAGCCGATCGAAATTGGAATTCGAAGGTGATAGATATCTATTTTTTACATAATGTCATGCTTAAATTGATATTCATTTAATTACGAAAAGAAAAAGAATCTAACGTGTGATAATCTTTGTTGTAGATTGCAAATCAAAGCACATTTGCCGCCAGTACTGCCAATTCGGTGAATACAGTATGTTGGCACCCTTGCAGCAGGCCGGAAATTGGTCCTACGACCCGAAGTTTTGCCACGATGCGAACTCCAGCAACCAGGATCATTGCCAGAATACCAAGTGGATCCTTATTTGTTACTTGAAGATGATCTTAAGGATGTTTACCAGTACATTCGCCAGGTAAGCAAAAATTAATTATCAAGGGAGATTAGTAGGCTAATAAGAAAATGGAGGTTATCAGTGGAAGCGTGTTACAAAAGTTTCAATATTTGGCTAAAATAAAATTATTAAATTTAACTTTTCTAGATTTTACCCTTTATGCTCGACATAATTAATGTAAATTATAGTAAATTACAGAAAAATGGACATAAAACATGCATATCATTGCGATGTTATTTGCGAGGTAATTGAACTCTAAACCTTCGTTATATTAACAGCACATTGTTGTTATATGTGTCAATGTCTATAGATGAGTTATTATAATTAGTAACTTTAATTAATATTTGACTAGTGTCGTACTATGCAACATGTATGTAGGTGCACATAAAAAAGGTTAAGGGTATACGCTTTCTTGGAGTCGATCGAGGTTGGTTGGGGCAAAAATGTAATTCTGGTTCCTTTTAGAAGGTTTTTTCATGCAACGAAATAACTCTATTTAATAATGTATTGTCGATTTTCATCAATGTCATTTTGGCATTTTTTAGACAAGATCATAATTCCACGTTTATAAAGTTTCAGGTTCAAATTTTTACAGTTCCAAAAGTTTCGGGTAGAACGAAATAAATGATAATTTGATGGTATAAGGTCAAAACTGGGTATGGTATCTCAACCAAGGCCCGAATATTTTTTTTGTGATCAAGAATATGCTGTACAAGGAATGCCTTTTAAGTTGTTACGAATACTATGAAAGAAAAAAATAGTTTTTTTGAACAAAGTGCTTTTCAAAATATTCGACTTTAAGATTTAGGTACACACTTTTTCATTCGTTCAAACCAATTCTGGAACAATTTCTCCTACTTGGAAGTTTAAATCTCAAAGACATGTTTTTTCAAGGCTAGGACAGCTTTTTGAGGTTCTATCTAGGCATTTTTGTTTGACATTCGGGAGCAGAAATAAATCGTTAGGCGTGAAATCAGGTGAATACGGGGAATGAGACATTAGTTGGATGTTTTCCTCCTCCAAATAATCATTTGTTTGAGGTGCTGTGTGAGAGCTGGTATTGTCATGATGCGGAAGGATGCAAAGTTTTCGGTTTGTTTTTCCTAATTTTGTCGATTACTTCTGGCAACTAAATTTTGCATACCATTCAGCATTAATTGATCCTATAACGGAAAGGTTGCAATATATCCAGTACAACTGCAGAAACAAGCGATCATTTTCTTTGAAGTGCTTCGTGAACAAACAATTTCTTTGGGATTCAGTTCATCTTGGAACACCCAAACAGTGGATTGTTGCTTAGTTTCTGGTTCATATGAATATACCCAAGTTTCGTCACCTGTTACAATATTGGATACAGATTTTGCAGTTTATTGGTTGATTTGTTTCAGCATTTCCTTAAATAAATTAACACAAGTATTTTTTGAGCTTCGGTCAAGTTATGCGGAATCCATTGAGAGCATATCTTTTTCCCAGCCAAATGCAAAATCGAAGGTTTTGAAGTCCTCGATATACCTAGAAATGTTTATTTTACTGTAAGTCACATGCCGAGTTTCTTCAATCATGTTGCGTGTGGGATCGATGTCTTTTTAAATAACAACTGATTTTGGTTTACCTCCACCCCATTCATCACTGACGAACGCACAATGACGGCGACAAAGTGATGGTACATTATTGCCAAAAGTTAAATGAAGAGATTCTACGCATTCTTGTTTAGTTAGGCCTTTACTAAAGTCATCCAACGTAAACTTTCACATGAAATTTTAATTCTTTCACAAAATTGCGATTTTAAACATTTACTGTAACAAATTGCTCGCTCAATTTCTAATCTGAAACATAAATGTAATAAGGTAAAATACGATGGAAATGCTCGTTCTGGTTTGCCATTTTTATACACAGTGGATCGATACAATTTTTTTATTTTCTGAAAAACAATTGAAGTAGTCCCTACCAGATACAAATATGACTGTGACATGTTGAATACAGAAATTACATGATAATTCACCTAACACCGGTTACCACTGGTATCCACAATTATCTAGTTATCACGTTAATGCGTACCTGCAGCTATCGGTGCATAAATTGAAATAAATTAAACATGTAAAGACTTATTAACTTAACAATGTTTTTTATGAGATTACAAACTTACAACAATTAACGATAGTAATATAGACTCATAACCTAAAACTTTCGCCTGAATAGAAATGCGCACATTTTATCAGCTAATTATTCCACCGTGAGCAAGCATAAGAATTTAATACAGGCCTTTCATATTATAAAAGATAAAAATTTATGATTTTACGGTAGGTGACTGCAATCTCATTCATTCTACTAATTATTTCTTAATCTAGCTTACACGTTTCTATATCACTTTCACGGTGTTGCCAAATGTTAGTTCCATTAATAAAAAGTTTGAACATTGCGGCCTGCAAATACTTAAAGCATAACACGAATAGTTTGATGGGTAAACAATTTAATAATTTCCTCAAGTTTAAAAAGCCTACCCCTTTAAAAATTTGATGGTCGACACCCAGAGCTATTCTTTCCCTTTGAGCCTTGTAAAAGGTAATACACAATATATTGACGTAACACATTTACTTATCATTTTTCATGCTATTTCCTTCTACCAACCAATCTGCAAAACATTTTTTCAATCTTCCAGAATTACTATGGATTTGTAAATGCGTCCACTGCTTCCTCGGAAGATGTAATATACAAACCCCTGTAATCTATCCTTTATGCGTGGAAACAACAAAAAATTATTAGGTGTAAGTTCTGGACTATATAGCGAATGACCAATTATGCATGATTTGGGCATTCAAATACTCATTCCAGCACCAGTATGATCCTAAGCGTTATGAATATGCAAGGTGATCCTACCCCTTCGGCAATTTTCGCAAACATTTTGGAGAATTTCAGATAGACAAATTGTCCCTGAAGGATTCAGCATTTATACTGCGGTAATTGTTTAGTGCTACAATCAGTGAAAGCACGTTCAGCAATTCTGAAGAAATTCGAACTTCTTTTTGTTTTGATTCTTTTCACGAATAACCTTTGTTGGAGTTGACTTTCTCTAAAACACCTTAACTGCCGATTATTGTTTTTCTTGGGTATTGTAGTAGCAGACCATTGTTTGATCACTTATAATGATATACAGCAGATAGGACCACCCATTGTTAAAATGATCTAATAAGGATCTGCACCATTTTCGAACTTGGGTTAAATTGTGGGTAATCCAATCAGAACAAAGCATACGTACCTACAAATGCCTGTGTAAAATTGTGTTAATTGCAGTCACCCCAATAGTTAGAGTTGCTTGAATGTTCCTTACAGTAACAGTTGGTTCTCTTCATTCATGTGCCGAATAAGACCAATACCGTTTTTAGTGATGCCCGCTTCCAGCTTAGGAGTTCGAAAATTGCCATTTCAGGGAAGTCGACTATGTTTAAGTTCATTGTGCCACCGCTTTATGGTCGCCAAAGAACGCGATTTTTTACTAAACACACGCTTAATTTTCCCAGAACATTGTTTATGATTTTAGCCACGTTAATAATTGTAAAAAATCACAGTTCGATAATGCTCTTTGTTCAGTTCCGTGATGATTTAGGCTAACGATCATTTTAAACTTATGTATTTTAGAAGTATTCAAGTATAATTAAGGTAAACGACCAAAATTGGCAAATTCTAAAAGTATCGTGTTCTACACTGACAATGCAAGACACCCACTCGCACATCTTTGCTTACTTGATGAAAATTTGTGGGGTTGGGTTGGGATGTGCTCCCGTGTTTACTATAACGTCAGGATCATGCATCGACATATCATGTATTTCGTTCTTCGAAACTACTTGAATAGTTAAGATTCAATAGCCATTTATAATTATCTCAAATTATGTGCGTGTCTAGATAAAATGCAAATTTTTCTAAAGAATGCAATTATTTCTGACTACGCAGTTTTACCAGTCCTGGACGGTCCGGAGGGAATTCCCACCACGACGGTAGAAACCGGAAATTCTTGCACGTACGTTAAGGTACGAGGGCAATTCGTAAAGTGGGTTCCGTTTGGTTATTAAAAAAACACCAATACATGAGGAGCTCTTTATTATATACCACTTAAAGCCAACAAGATTGAGGCATTTGTCATAGAGTTTTTTAATGCCTTCTTCATAGAACCCTTCCGGTTGTGAATCACGCCATGCTGTAACACCGTCCTGCAGTTCTTCATCGCTGTAGGAGAAATTTGAGGGAAGAGGGCACTCAGTTCTATCATTTTTGAATCACCGATTTTCACGAATTTCCTCTTCGACATTACCCAAAAGTTCCTCCGTCATAACAGTTGGTCTTCCACTCCGTTCTTCCTCGAAATATACGGCACCATCTTCTAACTACACTTTATGTTCTTTGCACACATAAATCAGACAGCAGCACGCAGTTCACAGTCGGCGAGATTTTCAATTGCAGTATCCATTTTAAACGTCCAAAAGAGCACGGAAGAATATCCAAACAATTCTTCACTAGCACTGCCAGACTCACATCGAACCAGACTACACCGCAGCACTGCGATCGCGCCGATATTCCCACTCCTCTGCTCACTAGGCGGAAACGGAACTTATTTTGCGAATTGCCTTCGTATTATTAAATTTGAGTATGATATTGGCTTATAGAAATATATAGTTTGCAAAGACTTCTTAACTTCTTGAAAACAAAGATGAGGATAACAAACGTTTATTCTTTTTTGCATTTAATAAACACGATAGTGAAACGATTGTACTCTTTAGACAGAAATTATTATTATTATCATTATCATTATTCTTGTATTTGTATTTACGTTTGCATATCGTACTTTTTCTTTCGTATAGTACTGTATTTACTAACCTACAATCTAACGATTAAATTTTACTTCGTTAAAAATGTCAATGGTTACAATATCTTTTGGGATTTTGGTCAGGGACACAGTCATAATTTTAATATACAAACCATCTACTTAAAACTTTGGCAACACATATTCTTTCCTTTCTGTTCGTTAGAGGTACCTATGCATATGTATGTGTAAATAATATTCATGTACGATTTCAAAGGAAAAAGAAAAGAAGTGATCTTTACGAACGTTTTAGTATGAAAATATTTTTCAATCAATCGAAATTAACGATATTACGCAACTTTATTGCAATGTGTACGACTTATAATTTATATTCTAAAGGTGAACGCTTTTGCAACTCTTTTGGAATTCGTGTGTTGGATTCTTTCTTCAGCATATTTAATTGCAAATTGTTTCTGATTAAATCATTTCCTTTTACTTACTATTATACTATGTTAAGGTTTTTACTTTTTTTCTTTGTTAACTTTGGAGTGTATTTTTCCTTTGAAAATACCATTTCTTCTAAGGATGTTGGCTATCGTCGGTTATTTTAATAATAATAATAATAATAATAATAATAATGATTTATTATCCAACAGCTTAAACTAAACTAATTACAGGATAATTTTATTTTAATAGCAAATATATATGAGAGGGTCCTTAAACTAATATGCACTAACTTAAAGAGAGAGAATTTTTTAAAAAATAAAAAATAAATAATAATAAATAATAATAATAATTTTATTACAAGAACAAAGTAACTTATTTTGCAAAAGACTCTTTAAGCAATATATGTTGTGTTAAAGAAGTCCACATCAGCACAGTACATATTCACACTTCTGCACATTGATATCAGTGGGGCATTTGAATGGTGAAGCGTATTAGAAGAGGGAATATAAAAAGTTTGTCGTGTTCTGCTATTTGACCTAGGCAGATAAAAAGCTAATTGGGACAGCAAGTTAGCATCTGATACAATACCTTGAATTAATTTATAAATAAATAAAATTTGTGCTCGTACACGACGAATTTCAAGTGAATCATAATTATTTTCATGAAGTAAGATCTCATAACTATAGTCGTGAGGTAAGAATGTTTTATACCTACGGAAGTGCAAACTTTTTAAAAATTTACTTTTTCAATCATGTTCTTATATGTACTGTATACAGGACTCCAGACTACAGAGGCATACTCAAGTTTGGGCACAATGAAAGCATTGTAAAAACTAATTAACGCATCATTACCACTAAATTGCTTAGTGTTGCGTGTAAGAAAACCAAGCAACTTTAAGGCATCAGCACAAATGCTCACAACATGAGGGTTAAAGGTGAGTTTCTGATCAAACAATACCCCAAGATCCCTAATACATTCACAACGTTCCAAGGAAGCATTGTTGATAGTATAATTAAAGCTTATGTAACGGGGTTTACGACAATAGGTTACAGTTTTAGATTTATCAATATTTAATTTTAAAGAATTTCTTTGACTCCACAAAACAATTGCATCAAGGTCCTTTTGTATTGTCCTTGTATATTAGCTGCAAATAACTCAATAGAACTACATTTATACCTTATGTGTAATGCGTTTTCTATTGACTTGGTAACCAAGTAATTGTGGATTAGACTAATAAATAGTATGCGGACATTTTTAGGGGACCATGATATCCATAAGCGTTTCATTTTGGAAACAAAAAAGGTTTATCACAAGCATTCGTCACCTGCGAATCCTGTTCGAAACCTTATCTCATATATCCATTATAGTTGAACTGCACGTTACTGCACATAACCTTAACGCAGGCTAACATAATTGCAGGCAATCTTCAGGCTTATTGTTAGTATTCGACCGCTCCTACGATAAACGTCGAGTACCTGGTGGACCGAGCCTTGGTCGGAGTTCCCAAAATTTTTTGAATAATTTTGAACCAAATAATAACGCCCTTTATTTTAGTTTTGATATTTAATTTATATTGTATATTTGAAGTATATATAGTAGCACATATATATTAAAAGTTTATAAGGTTAAGAGTATGTGAATTTACATGTTGTTGTTAGTTTTCGTAGATATTTTTCTATTATTAACATACTACTTTCAGCGCTATCTATGGTTTAGTAGTAAAGTTTTAATTATTTATAATTTCGATTGGCTGCAGGATGTTAAAAAAGTTGCTAACCCACGTTTAGGCCGAAATTGGTGAAAACCTAGACTAAATGGATTGAATCGAGACCAGGAGCATGCTAAATCGGTTTTTCGTCCCCAAAAACTCGCAGATACTAAATTGTAACAAAATCTTCAGAGTAATTTTCGATAACACATTTTATGTACCGCAGAAATAGGTAAAAGTGGGACAAAAAATTTTCTTGGTACCGGGATCATGCTACATCAATTCTGTGTTCTCGAAAATCCCCAGATACTAAATTGTATAAAAATTGCTAGTAATTTTCGATAACCAATTTCATATACCGCAATACCAGAAATGTGCGTAAACCGGGTGAAAATGGATTTTCCGGGGACCGGTACCATGATAGATCGATTCCTAGTCCCCCGAAAACCACCAGGTACTAAATATCATCAAAATCGTTAGAGCCGTTTTCGAGAAACTAATTCTATATATATATATATATATATATATACAAGAATTGTTCGTTTAAATATATTAGATAAGATACTTAATAGTTTAGCCGTGTATCGCACTAAGGACCGGTCTTTTCATCTCTTTGTAAACTAGGTTTTAAGTAAAAGAGAGTGTTTAAAAAAAATAATAAGTGAAAAGACGGATTTTAGACTTACAAGCTAGATAAATTTGTAAAGAAGTTTACAAGGAATTGAAAATGCCCGTTGTAGGACAGGAATTGAATCGATTCGTAGCTAAAATTGTCATTTCTCCGCTAATAAACTCATGTTGAAATCTTATAGTTTTTTGTCAAAGGATAAACTAGCTTTGAAAATGGGATACTTATAAAAATTTCAACCAAAGAAAATTGTAGAGTAAGCAAGATGAACCCGCTGAAACACCATTCAGAGTTGATATCCATGTAAAAGTGCGTATCTTATTAGTTTGTTAGCAAAGCAGTTGCAAAATTTCAAAGTAAACAGTTGTTTACTATGAAATTTTACCGCACAGCGAGATGATTAATTTATATGTCACCAACTAAAGCAAAAACGCAAGAAGAGCGACCAAGATGGAACTATGACAATGGAAGATCAGTCAGTCGCTCTGGAAAAATGATTGGTCTTTGGTCGGGACGTGTTACCATATCTACCATATCGTAGCACTATCAGATTATCATTGATTTAATTTTTCCAATGATAGTTAAGAAGTTCAGTTAGGATGATGTCAAGTAGCATTTGGTGACGATGACAATGTAGACATCTGGTGTCGAATGAAAGGTGGTAAAAAGTCATTGGACAATACACAACTGAAAAAATTATTTGGTTTCGTGAGAAAATCAGTTGATTAGTTGCCAAGCTAACATGTTATGTTCCTGATGTAACAAATTTGACTAGTATCACGGCATTATCACTCGAACTCAGGTACTGGATCCCAAATGAACATTGCTTTTCAAAATGTATTTATCCAACAGAAACTATAATAAATATTTCATAAATGTTTGAAGTATTATGGACAATTGGAAACAATGTAAAGCTGTAATTTCAAACGAGTCTATTTATAATAAAATATCTCTGTGATAGCAATTAAAACGTTTAATAAAAATGTTGTTTGGAACAGTTGAATATTGAATGATGAAAGGATTTAGACATTTCTGAAAAAAAAAGAAAGGATGTAATAACAAATAATTTCACACTTTTACGCAAGTGGTTCGTATTTTGAACAAGATTGAATTATGTAAAGATATTAATGCGTATGTTTTGGAACCACTCGCGATTATTTAGTTATAACTATACTTCTTAGGAGAAATTGCATAAATCTTTAAAACAACAAATGTGTTGATATGACGGTAAACTTGTTTGATGTTATTTCTACCGTTGGAGATTCTTCAAAGTTTCCAAAAGCTGCCTCCTTGAATTTTTTGCAAAAGGCCAAAGGGCATTAAATTGATTTAGTCGAAGTCGTCCTTCACTTTGAGATTGACTTTGTTTCAATTGTTATCCTGAATTATAATCTATACACCCAACAGTATTACTTACCCAACTCGCAATTAACCTTTCATTTCATGCGAAACTCACATCCATTTTCAGATGTTAAATGGAACATGAATTCAATATACGATCAAATCTTTTAATGAATCTTGATGTTGATGGTTCAACATTGTAATAAATAAAGGATAATTGATGAAATGATGATAAAGTGATGTCTAAAATTCATTCGCTTCAACCTTATGTGTAATTATACATTTTCAAATGATTTAGTCGTAAACACCGATTAAAATCATTATTATTATTTCTCTCTCATTTCAGGTATTACGGAGAAACACTTACCAAGAGGAATTGTACGAGATAGCGACGTATTACTTCGACGGTCAAGGCAAAGCAATACGACCAATGGTAGCGCTCCTGATGGCCAGAACCATAAACTACCACTTATATAAGGAAGACAGGTCAGTACGAACATTATTTTTCCATTCGGACGTTCCCATTATCGTTAACCTTGTTACAATCCTCAACATTGCCCAATTTCGTTTCGATTCCTGCACGGTAAGTGATGTAATAGAACAAGAATTTCTCTAGAGAGCTTCTTGGAAGCTCTTACAACGACTTTCCTTCTACTCCGCTTAGAATGTAGTTACAAAGACGATTAAAAGATTTGATATATTATTGGAAGGATTATTATTTGTAGAAGGCCTAAATGGTCTCGTCGATCTTAAATTTTATTATCCGGTATGAGAAGAATTGGAATGATGTCACGTAGGCCTCCGCGAGATGTTGTATGTTTGGGGTCAAGGTCGTGCACTATACGATACGCTTCTTGGACGGTAATTATCATGTAGTTGCTTTACATTCCTATAAGCTTGATTGAGAATAGACGTAGGCCCGTATCGGAGGTATACAAAGGAAACCTGGATATAGTTGAAAATCTCGAATAATTTAGTTTTCAATCATTGTTGAAGGTCACTTGCCCGATTAATGCAAATTTTATTCGTGGTTTGCTGCTTCGAGCACATAAACATTCATCAGAGTAGTAGGTTTTTCTATATATTGTTCCACTGAACTTTATGTTTATATTTGGCAATACGAAAATTAGGATTTATGTGAAAAAGAGGTAATAATTTCTTAGCCTCGCAAATCATTCTGGTTTCACTATAAGTATTCTTTTTTATAATCATGCTTCGACTATCGATATTAGGAATGGAGACACGATATCTAATTCTTCTTTGTGTATAGAGTTTTCTATTCTAATCTTTTAGAGTTAAAAGCAATTTCCTAACTTCATCATCTTGCATTGAAATTTTAGTAATTAAAATTAAAGTCTACCCGGTGTCTTCGTCCACAGAAGTGAAGAATCTAAGCGAAAAAGTCTGGAAAGAGTATGGGGATCCAAGCGATAAGGAGGAAACATATTTAATATCCAAATAACTGGGGATGGTACTTCAGACTGTGCGGAAACACAAGTTTTGTCTTAAGATTTAAAGGCTGTAGGTGTACCACATCGTGAAGGTGTGGAGAGTGAAAAATAAGAAAGATCGCCAGGGCTAAAATGGAATAAACACCAAAATCGAAGAAACTCTATTCCCGATTGTACGGAGATATACGCACAAGTTTTTATTTGACAATGACGGAAGCCTAAGGGATGGTGCTGTCGGTAATTGAAAGGTAAAAGGGCGGAAAACGATGGGGGCTGGTAGGGGATGAGGAGTACAAGACTACTTCTGCTACGGAGACGCAAGTCCAGTTTTTATTTAAAGCAAGAAATAGCTCAGGGATGAAGCTGTGGATAGTGTAAGAATAAGAAATTGGAACAAAAGATGGTCAGGGGTAAGGAGTAAATATATGCGAACATCGAAAGAACTTCGAGCTCTACTTCAAATTACGTATAAATAAATGTCAGTTTAAACACGTGAGCCATAGGATAAAGATGCCTGAAATTTGAAAATAAGAAACTTAAAAAATGGATAAAGATCGTCAAGGATAAGGAAAAATAAAGCCAAAATTGAACCAACTCCAAGTTGAAGGTGAGACAAAAGCATTCATGCTGCAACTACAAGAGTTGTAATGAGATGTATATCAATACCGAGTTTGTTATTATTACAGTTGTAATTATGCGTAGCTGCAGTTTGAATTCGATGACCTTGCCATTGCACGTTTCACAAGGTCTCCTAGTATACTCAACTCCATTCATTGTTCCGTTCCCGCTTCCGCTGGCGGTCACCGCCCATTGTTCGACATCTCGGATGATTGTGCTTTTGATTGTTTAGGTGTATAGCCAACCGAAATTAAACTACCAAATATTTAGATATTTATGGTTGAATGACGCAAATGTCGGCATATATATTCAGTGCTTGATCGACTTGTGGTTACTACTGAATACAAAAAAGATCGTGTTTGAAATATGTGCCAATTTGATTTTTAAGAATAATTTTAACTTTAACGACACATCGAACCGACGAAATTAAAATTAAATTAAAAAAAAAAGAGGAGATAAGTAAGTAGAGTTGTCGGTCGACGAGTCTCTCGTTGAAAAGAAAGTTTTGTTTCTCTTTCGCAAACTTAAAAGGTCAACGTATCTGCGATGGCGTTCGAATGAAAATGAAACGGCCGGCGTAGAGGAAAAAACTTTCATTGTACACGCCGTACGAATTAACATTTACCGAATACATTAACGGTTCTAATTGGCCAGGGGATTGTTTTTAGAATCCTTAATCGGATTGCATTACCTTGTTTATGCGGTAGAGCGATATTTTCACTATGCCACGTAATTCGGGTAAGAACCTGTCATATAAGGTCATGGGGGAAAATCAAGAAGGATGAGGATAATTTTTTAAAGGAATGTCAGAAAGAATCAGAAAGACAAGAAAAGATAGATTAAGAACAAGGGCGAGCGAAATTCTTTACGTGGGATGAATTGTACAAGTGCGTTCTTAGACTTAGTAAAAACTGAGAACACGAGCTCTTCAAACAATGGGATATGGCGATGGAGAAAATCATGGAGGAAGAACACCCATCAGATCATGGGCTCCTACTTCGAAATAATTTTTGTCAAATAATCACCTTAACGATGTTCTTAAAGAAATATCTAACGAAAAAGCTGAAACTTATTTGAAATATTTTAACGTCTACGGAAGACAAATGTCGTGGATTGTGACGTCAAAGTCGAGTCCTACACCCGTAAAACCGTATAATGTCAAAATTGTGTGCTAATTTCAAACATTTTTTATTTTTGAGAAATCTTTGCATCTCTTAATTTTTGCGAAAAACGTAGATAGCTTTAAGTATGACTTATTATTAAGGTTTGATAAAAGAGTGGATGACGTGTTATCATTAAGTGGAGTAAACCGGTCTTTGTCTCCACTCACGTGCAAGGCGCGACATTAAAATTCGGAGAAGTAAGGGCGTCAGTCCGATTTACACTACTTAATGATACACGTCATCCACTTCTGTATCATACCTTACTTATTATGCGTAAAATTGAAGCTTTTAACGGATAGATTGCAGATGAAATAGTTTTAAAGCAAGAGCACCATTTTTAAGAAATGTCGAAACGATTTTATTAGGAAACACTTTTCAGGTGTCCTAATGGCTAAACAAGACAGCATCAAAATAATATAATACAGGACGTTTCAGTTAAGTTTCTGACTATCTGTCAAAGGCATATTCCTTTGAACGTTTGCAAAAATGGAAATATGACTATGAAATTAAAGCATTCGATCTTTAACGTGAAGTGGAAGTTTTCAAGAAAATATCGAATGAAAAACAAATGATTTTTAAAAAATAGCTATCCCCTAACGCCCAAACGAGACAGATTTTGTGGTATTAGACATTGAATTCAACTTTGATATTTTCGAAATCATGTGATGCCAAAAGTTTCAGTTAATTTTAAATATGTATATTTATTTTCTGTCAATTTTCCTTTCAAGTTTTGCTAGAAAATGAAATCTTTCGAAGTATGACACGTTACACATCAAACTAAAGTTTCTGGTGTGTAGATTGGGAATAAAACATTCCACAACTCACAAAGCAGCCAAAAGTGAATTTTGACTAGAGAATCGCATTCTGGGCCATTTGAAAGATGTATTGATGAAGTTGGAGCTAATTTGGCACATTGATAGATATTTTGGAATTATTCTAAGGATGAAATCCCACCGACTTACTACAAAAAATCAAAAGAATCAAAAGCGGAGTCGAAGCCAATAGAAATATGTAGGTGGATCAAGGTTCTTTTATTAACTACAAGTAATAATCGCTAAACTATACGCTCGTTTTAAAAAGTTGTAAGAATGAACGGAATAGAGTGATGTTTCGTCCCAAAGATTCAAGAACGTCATACGAATTTAGCACCAACAAGGCGAAATGTATAAAATACATGTACGAGGGTAGATTTACAAGTTCCCGGAATCGCTGCTAGGTAGTTGCCTTTTTCCAAATACTTGTCGGTGTGTTGGCAACTCGTTCATGTCAATTGACTGCAAATGTTAAATCGATCTGTTAAATAGTCTGGTTTTGACAAGCATTTATGTCAAGTACCTCTTTGTGTTTTCAATTATGGATAAGAACGAAGTTCGAGCGATCGTCAAATTTTTCTATTTGGAAGAAGAAAGCGCAACGGAAATCAAATCAAGGTTAGATATCGTTATTCATCACCTTCATTCTCCGCTGTGAGTTTTTGGGTTTCGAAATTCAAGCGTGGCCGCACGCATACAATTGATGAACCACGTTCAGGACGTCCGAAAACGAGTATTACGCCAGAAATTGTCCAAAAAATGTATGACATAGTTTTGTCAGATTGCGGAATAAAAGTGCGTGAAATTGAGGAAGCGGTAGGCATCTCTTATGAGCGAGTAGCTTCTATTTTACATCATTAATTGGGTCTAAAAAGCTGAAAGATGGGTGTCGCATTTGCTCAATTCGGAACGAAAACGCATTCGAGCTCCAACTTCAGTCGATTATTTGGAAGTGTTTACGAGGAATCCAACGGATTTCAAGAAACGAGTCGTTACCATTAATAGATATCTACGTTTGCACTGCTACGTATATGTTTCGCAAACGGAGTGAATATCGATAGCGCAGTTTTCTTTTAAAGCATCTTTGGGTCATAAATTGAATTGCGCCAATAAATAAGTTTTAAAAATCAAAGTAAAACAAATAAATTAGAGTGAAAGATAACGTAATATTTCCGGTTGATATATTGCAGCCTCCTTTTTCAAAGATTTTTCAAAGAAAAGAAACAGAGATAAGATATGACGTATAACGGAAATATACAATATTCTACAGTCACAAATAAGTAGTACGATACAAATTAAAACTACAAAATATTAATTATTATTTTGTTTTCATTATCATTCCGGAAACTTCAACAATCTACTCTCGTACTATCACTTTGACGCTAATATTTTAAGTTTAATATGTTCTTCTAATCCATTGTTTTCCCATCTGAGGGTGTCGCAAGAGAATTTTGAAAATCAAAGAAAGACACCTAATTAAGATATTTATACCTGTAGCCCATATACTACTATTTAGGGTTTGTCGTAACTAATGCGTCAAATTTGTTTACAGGCTTATATGAGGTAAAAGTCCATGATTGGAAGAACAAATGAATTAAAACAAAGGAGCAAATAAAAGTAGTAGTAGTAGTAGTAATTTCATTGCAATAAGTATTGTCGATGGTATTTAAAAATTCGACCACGCCATGACTGTATAAACACCTCTTATCAAAAGAAACATTTCACCGTGCTTGACATACGGCTGGAATTTTACAAGCGCTTTTATTTCTCAATCACATATTCGAAGAATGTGGACAGATATGATTTACAGCCTGTATTGTAAACGCACACACGATTTGACCTTGCTCCAGATATGAACCGAATATTACTATATATTACGTTTCTACTAAAAAACAATGTCCTTGATCTCATAGAGTAACTTTAATATTAAAACAAATAATTACGGCTTTCCTGTGATAGTAGGAAAATCATATTTTCTTTTACAAATTTTGTTTTATTTTGTTTGAACCTTCTTCTGTTTTAATTTGATGCGTGGGTTGTGAAAAGGCCGGCATATGTATGTGGTGTGTATACTTAGGATATGCTACCACTTTGTCCTTTATACTAGGTAAGGAAGGGAGGTGCTAGTGCAGATTTGTTTTGTTAATGTAATTGTATCATATGTTATTACATGTCTCGATATGTTGGTTGGGGTTCAGTTTCTACAAAACATTACAATTCCAATATTCTTTCCCCGCCGTTTTATTATGAATAAAATACGGGAAGGTGCGAGGGGAAGGGTTGCAAACTTCTTGCCTGATGGAGATGAGGAGGAGGGGCTTTGAAAGCAAGTTTGGAAACCACTGGCCTAATTAAAGTCTTAGAGTATGACGTACCAAATAGTAACACGTAAAGGTGACTTTGGAAGTTGTCCAGAATGAATTGATCTTTCATTAAACAATACTGTGTTGCTTTGACCATCAAGCTCATTCACTCTCAAACAGACTCCGTTTTAAGTTTTCACAACCTACAATAATACAATCGTTTCGGCCAAGATTAGGACATAAAACTTTTCCCACCAAGCACCATGCTTTTGGCTATAATCTGCCCTCTCTCAACACAAATTTCGAAAATTGACTGCAACTGTTTATACAGCCAGAGGGTCAGTTTGGATTCGGCTTACTGTTAGTACGAATTACCAACTTTTAGCCGACGGCTAGAGAATTGAAGATAGTGTATATTATTATCATATGATAGAAATCGCAGGTACTCATTTCCACAGTCTGAGTGGACATCGGATCAGAAGAAATCGCCTCGATATTATGGGTGGAGTGGAAGCCGAACACATTACCTTTGAATTTCTTTCAGCAATGATACACTTGACCATTCTTTCTTTCCCCTGTTTAAGCTCCCAACCAATCTTCTTTCAGAATAACTTCAAAATAAGCGTGAACTGCAGTATCAATCTCTTCTTCAGACGAAAATCTACTTCGCAAATTTTGTTTAAGCCCAAACAATAGCTAAAAGTCACACATTGCTAAATCAGGTGAGTACGGCGGATGTTTCATTACTTTTATATTTTGTTCAGCCAAAAACTGCAGAGTTGAAACTACTGTATCGGACATGGTCATGGAACCTAATTCCCTTGTCTCTTTATTGGACACTTTAGGCAAACATTTTTCAATGTACCACTTAGGTGTAACTGTTTTTTGTCCATTGAGCTTAATTGCATTTACTAAGCTCTTACTTCTGAAGAATACCGCATATATAACTTTTTTCATAGCTCGCTGCATCTTGGTCATTGTAGGAGTTTCCTATTTTTGTGAATCCATACACAACTCTCTTGGCAGGTATGAATGTCGAAAAAGGGAATATAAGTTCCGTCACCTGTTACTATTTTCGAAAAAATTGGTGCCTGCCATTTATTTAATAAATAAAAGTTTCAGGCAAATTCTCACACCCTCTGATTTTTGGAAGTCAGAATGGTGATGCAGCACAAAACGACTTACCACTTTTTTAAAATGCAGGTGATGATGTATGATTGTTTTAAAAGCTGATGATCCAATCCTGAGTTGATGCTCTATTACCGCATAAGTGACTTTATTGTCCTCTTCAATTATTTTTTAACAGCAGCAATGTTTCTGTGGTTAACAGCCGTAGGAGGACGCGCTGCTCCTTTTTGATGCTGAACAGAATTCCTTTCGTGTTCAAATTCCTTATACCACCGGTAAATTGTAGCCCATGAAGGTTCACTAAAAACTGAAACTAAACTCTCTTTACACTCATAAGCGCTTGAACCTCTTTTAAAATTATAGTAAATTATGATTCGAAAGTGCTCTCTGATTAATTTCATTTTATTTTACTTTTAAAAAATAAGTGGCTGAGTTATAAAGAACGTAACTTCAACAACTAAAAGTCAAATGATAGATAAAAAGCTGCTTTAAATAAACGCTGTGTGATTGTTTTTCACAGTCTACTAGATTTTCTTATTCTCATTAAATTTAGTTTATCCCTCGTATTCAGTCCACCTCTCAATACCAAACTCAATTAGCAATCCGCCTTCTCCCAATAAAAACCATAATCCATTCGTGCTTTCCCACCGATTCATCCTTTTCAATACAAAGCACTAAATTCATATGCTCTTTGTGGCACAAAACTTTAAAAGTTCCTATTCCGAATCTCCCTTAAATTCATGGAAATTCCAATTTTGAATTCGAAAGTGGTTCAAATTGCATACATTGAGACATTTATTCTGTTCGGTGATAATTTTTGGTAATGTAAATCCATTTTTTTGGAGTTCATGAACTTTAATTTGTGATTTGAATCCCTTAATTACTATTTTCTTCATTAAAATATAAGAGTCGAACCCAGATTTTAAACCCAGTGTTCTCGGAAGTTGTATTTTTTCAGAATTTTGGCTTCTAATTTTAGTTCTTTCTTCAATTGAAATAGTTTATTCGGTTACTTGTGTCAGAATTATGGAAATTATGGTTTCTTTACGTAATTGTTAATTGTAAAACGCAATAAAATATTTCCAGATGGGCACTTGTTTCGTAAGAACACTGGAAGCAAGATCCTTTATGGCTCACCTCTATTTCAATTCCGATAATTCATAAAAGAAACAGAAAAGAAAACGGTCCCAATAGTTTCCAATACAACAAACGGCGATAAACACAATTGTTAATAATGATATTAATTCAAAGTTTTTCTTCTGGAAATAAGTCATTCTCTTCATGGTATCTATACGATCGGAACGTAAAAAATAGGCAGTCCAGTTAGACATAAGGCACATATTGCGGCCGGTTAATTCAGAACCGGAGAAAGTTCAATATCTACTGTCATACCGGTTTCGATTTCCTAGTCCGGGAGCGTGATGGTATTCGAAAACCTGCAAGAGTCTACGTCCGCAACAAAATCGGTCCAAAACTAGATCTAAATAGACCTTATGGCTTCTGTTATTGGCTGGATTGGAATGAGTTTTCGACGGGAAGGCTTTGTTACTCTTGAGATATTGTCGATCTAACATCTACGATGCAAGCGGTTGAAAGATGAAACAGGTTGTTCTGTCACGCTACAGATAATTATTGACGGTAATAAAAGATATGAATGAAATACGATGAGAGATCATTGACACCGTGGATTTGTATAGAAGAGATGGATAATGGCCTGGTATATGATGAAATTTGGTTTTGGGCGTTGCATCGTCGGGAATTGGGTATTAGGAAATGTAGGAATAAATGCGCGTGTGTGTGTGTGTGTGTGTGTGAAGATGGGTGAACATTATTTTATATTAATGTGGACTTTAGATTCTTATCGATGAGAAATAAACATTTACGAGTTTTGGGGCACTGGAAACTTGCAGGGAATAGCTTTAGTAACGGAGTCTTCATTTGCGTTTACCACATCATATTAATTTACAAACTTAAACGTCTTTTAGAAAACAACTGTGGGCATTTGAACGACTAAGACACAAAATAATTGGCTATTTGAGTACTATTGCTGAAATTTTTTATTTCCTTCTTTGGATAGTCATCCGAATATAGTCACATGTCATGGTTTTCCTTGTTTAAAAATCCTTCACAAGCAACAAATCCATTTCAAGCCTAATTTGGGCATCCCCTATACTTAAAACGATCTGATGGATTAATTTTCCCGTTTTTATTTTCTTGCAGATTAATGGCATCACAACGTGAGGTCGCCATGATCTCCGAGATGATCCACACCGCTTCTCTAGTCCACGATGACGTCATCGACCAGTCAGATTTCCGCCGGGGCAAGCCCAGCGTTAACGTAGTTTGGAATCATAAAAGGTAAGTTCGTAGACTACCTGCACGCACACACGCACGTTTCCATCAGCTTCAATGCCAATGCGATCCTTTATATGCAACGGGCGACGGAGCGATCGTTCGAATTCCTAGCGTCTGCACGTGTTAGGATCAGATGGCGTCAGACGCGCAGCTCTGAGCCAAATTTGGTCACGTGAAGAGCTTCCAGTTGCCCTTTTTCGCAACGCTAATCGTCGCGGTCGTAAATTATCATCTTTTGGCGGCTGCGATACTATTTCCGCTATGGATGCGGACCGGAATGCGCGTGTGAATCATTTTATTCGGTATTGTTTGGAGATCGATCAGATTGGACCGTTAGAAGCATAAGAATTAGCGTAATTAGTTGGATTGTACAAACGTTAACGGAAGTATCCGAAACATCCGAGGGTGGTTTAGATTTTAAGCAATTCATGAAGCTATTCTGAAAATTCTTGTAATGTTAACGATTACTTCATCAGTTCTTTTTGGAATAATGCGTAAAAGATTTCAGAAAGTTATTAAAATAGTCGACTTTTAGGCAACTTTGACGATTGCTAAAGCAAATCATAGGAATTGATTGGGCCCTGTTGAAGTATCTACGAATTCTTGACTTTGTGTTCACAATAATTGATAAGAATGTTCGGTTTTACTTTAATTTCGACGCCTTATGCTATTCAAAATATTTCCAAAAATTCTAGAGGCGTCCACTTCCTGTTTTAAGAAGTTATTAGAAATGTCTTTCGTAATTTAAATGATTCCTTTAGAAGTTTGCTTGAAATTCCTGCTTCAGTTGCTTTTCCAGAAAATTGTTACTTTTGCTTGGAAAATAATTAGGACAGCAAGACAAACCAAATTGTCCTAATAATTTCGGAGGCTACTTTGTATATAAAACGTTTTTATTAACGTTTAACATTTAATTAATTAGAGACCTTTGTCGCGTATTCTAGCTGTCATCCGGTAGTAATGATACGCAACAGGTTTTTCCAATAACCATTGCTGGTAATTTGATTAAATCGCCCATTCTATTTCAATTAAAAATGGGAGAGGTAACTTGAAAGTTTATGCTAATCACGAAATTAACATCGTTTTTACGGTAGTACGCTATGTCGTACGTCGAAATGAATCTAGACGATGACATTTGCTTAATGAAATTTTAATTGTTGCTAGTGTTAGATACGCGAATTTGTGTTTTATACGAGAGTGCCTGTACAATGTACAGTTGACATCATATAAGCATTTCCAAACTGAAGAGAAATGTAATCGCTTTTGTTTTTTTCGATACTTGACTATGAATTGGGTTGAATCGTTTAATATTGGAGGAGTCTTCCATTGTTCAATTCTAAAATAATTTTAAGAATTTATTATCCAGAAACAATTGTTTGCCATTTTTTCCCTTCATTTTTGCCAGCTTCCATTTCTGTGGTCATTAGCTGGATTTATTTATTTAAGTATCGCCCGTACAGAAATCTTTGGCACTTATAAGCGTTAGAATTTTGAAGAACCTGAGCAATTTCACCTCCAGTAGGGATTTTTAACGTGCCAAGTATCGTATTGTCACTTCCTATCCAAGAAAAAGGGATGCCGAGATTTCTATCTGCAATTAGTCACCTGTCTTTACGTCTAGAGACCGACATGCAATCTACTACAAAACAATCGTATTTTGCGATATAAAATTGAGAATATAAAATTGTTTGTCCCTGACATTCCATATCTGAGGGTTTCCATCATCAGAGACGAGTTTTTCTATAAATATTGCCTTTTTGAAAGTAGTAACCATGCAAATTTATAGTTTTTTCCTAATTATTAAATTATTTCTTATTTAAGCGAAGCGAATATAATTCCTTGCAAATATCCCTGTAGTGGTTTTTATCCGTGAGATGTCATCGTCTCATACAGCATACATAAATCGATGGCGGATGGGATTTTTGTCTCGCGATCGTCATTTTTTCACCATGCTTTGCACGTTCGCACAAGGTCGGCAAGCGCTTATTATGCAACGTACACGTTCGGCTTTATTATTTTCGCTTCTTCTTTAAAAATACCTAATGGCTTACTCAAGGTCCATCGTCTCAGACAAAGATGAATTAAAATAATAGATTCTCTCGTTGTTTGTTGCATATAAAAGTCTTATAATTTATTTAACTGTTCTTTCATGTTACATAGTGTCTTTCTAATAATAGTGACTCCCATTAAGGAGTTTGTTCACACTTACTTACTGCAGTTTATTATTCTTTGGTCGTTGAGGTTAAGAATAATGTGAGGTACGTAACATTGACACGAAAGAGAATCTAGAGTTAGAGAGTTTTGTTTGTAAACGGATTGTTCGTTGTTCAGTTGTCAAAGAGGTTAACTTTTCGAAAAACATTCTTCTTGTAGTTCAGTAAACTACCTAGCCGTTTTCAGAATGTCTTTTCAAAGAATTGACTCTTTCTCATCTCATTGAATTAGGAACCAAGTGTCGTAGGGATAGTTTAGTTTAGATAAAGAAAGACATCAAGACATTTTCAGCAATCCAAATATCTTCGATATAATTCTTCAAAAAACTGTAATAAAATGTGCTTTCTTTAATAGGTATTCATCTAAAATTGTGCGTTAGTAGAAACGGTCACGTGTCTTCAGAATGCTTTCTTAGGAAGACGTTACAATCTTCGCTTCCTGGAAACTTTTGTTTATCTAGAATTATATTTTGGAAAAGCACGAGAAAATATAATATTCTTAGACTGTTTTATCTATCAGGTGTACATAGTTGTGCAGAAAATCGTAGGGGTTACTAATTGTGGCGAAACATTTTAGGTCCAAATTATGCTCTAATAGCCCTTCAAGATTCTTCTTTAAAAATACGTTAAAATGCGTTTCTTTTGCGTTTGAAATTTTGTGTACCCAAAATTGTACTTTAGAATCCTTTCATTTTAGAAAATCTTTCTTTTTCTTTTTTTATTTTGAATCACTTTGTTTCGGTTATTCGGTTGTAATAGTCTACAGCTTTGAATTGTGTTTTTAAATGCCAAGACTTCGAAGATAACCAAATTATCGGTAGCTAAGCGATTTTGAACGGGATCGTATAGTTGGTTACATGAGGCGGGCTTCGTGAAGTCTGCAAAAATATTTTGCTACAATTGTTCCTTCTTGGAGAGATTGGTCTCAAGAAGGTAGGTAACATGGTAGAAGAAGCTCTGGACGCCCTAGACAAACAGCCGAACGGGAAGATAGAAGAGTAAAGTTACTTACCCTTAGGAATCGGCATTGTACCTCAAGGAAATGTGCTTTTAACAGGGAGAAGCGTTCCATATATCACCGTATTCGTTCGTTTGGGTTGATTTCCTATCTTCCAACGCTAGTACTGCCTCTCACTAATCGACATCGTGCCCTCGGATTAAAATAGTGTAATTCTACGGGCAGATTGGGAGGATCAGACGAATCTAGTTTCTGTTTGTGAGCCCATGACAGTAGTAAGTGAGTTCGACGTCGAAGAACAGAAAGACAGTTTTTTGATTTTTTCCTAAAACGTGAGACTGCACTTACTAGAGGTTTGATGGTTTGGAATGGAATTGGGATAGGAAGTGGGACGACGCGTTTCTTCGATGCCACTTAAATGCACAAATTCACGAAGTGTAGGAAACATTTGCTTTACCATATATCCCCAAGCCAGATGCCAGCCCCGTGTTGCTGCAGCTGCATTACGTTTTACGCAAGAGGACATCAATATTCTCAATTGGTCTATCGCAAAAAATGAATAAAAGAAAAATAATTAATTTCTTTTGGAGTAATTTACTGGTCTTGTAGGTGTTTTAAAATAATTCTATAGGAAATCGATTTTTTTCCAAATAAGCTTACCCCAAATCGTGAATGAGTTTCTTGTATTATATTTCGGAAGTCAGTTGACTATCGTTTATCTTTTTTCCCCATGAAGTTGTACTCAAAAAATTGAGTTCGAAACTTGTGCAACAGATTGAATGCCACCTTCAATTTTCTCCTTTGACTTATGTACAAATATCTAATCACTTCCATATTTCGAATGCCTTATAATGCACGACATGCAATCCCTTTTGTAGGAGTAATATTAATAACATCGTATCTGCATGTATGTATGTAGAAACTCAATCAATTGTTTGGAACGTATGTAATTCATAATTTATGAGAATGCCTTATTCATATAGGAAGACTAGTTTTTCTTCTTTTTGGACCTAGTGCTAAACCAACGCAAACCAAATATCGATTTACACCTTTTCTAATGTATTCACAATAAAGTTAACCAAACACATACATATATACGTACATATGTACTTTTTGACTCATTCAAATTAGACAGAAAGGTACCGGATCTGATTGTAATCGTGCCGTCCAGGAATGCGATATCACTGTTTAGATAATCGTGTGCAAATATATTTAGTATTACATAATCGAAATAATTATTTTTTATGGAGACGCACCTTACGCGAACGCCATGGCACGTACATAGCGTACATGGTTTTGCTAAGATGAGGGCAATTGCTTATTTACATAGATACATATTTAATTACTCAGACAATGAGTAAATGGTAAAGCTCAAAAAGATACTCATTCTTCAGCCCATGAAGATGTTACGTAATCTGATCGATTGAAAATGTAAATATTCTGGTGCGGAATGTAACGGAGTCTATTAAAAGATTTTTTCCAATTATCAGATTTTTCGTCCTCTTTCAAATACGATTCTTCAAAGGAAGTAACCTATTAAAGACCGCAGGTGCGTTAGCCTTGGGCATCTTATTAAGAAAATTTGTAATTTGGAACGAATTGGAATGAAATGGTTTTTAACCTTACAACACCAATCTATATACATATATGTAGCTTCAAAGACATATTTCGATTAGTCGTCTTATCTGATTCGTCATATGCTAAGAATGTTGCCTCTTTTTTAAATCGGTCGTCTCGTTTATTTTCACGGTTTGCTATTGGTCTAATTATACATCTGCGAAAATATAACTGTCAAATTTTCATATGAAGGGTTAACAGTTTGATGCTTTTTGTGTAGAAGATGCTAAATAGTGGAGCCATTGTTTATTACTACAAACGTTAGGGAGACGTTGACGCCTCCCAAGCGTAATAAGTCCAAGACATCCTAGATTCACATCTAAAACTCCAAGAACGGTTGAGACCTCTCAAACTTGAACCACGTTGAGCCATCTGCATCTGGAAAGATGATTCTAGAGATGACGTTTGAACTGAAGCTTTTCAACTGTCTCTGATACCTTTAGTTATAAATGCTCCAACAATGTTTTTCTCAATTGGATCTGAATGTTTTAATTTAAAATTTTAACATATGTCGAAACAAACAATGCTCTTTCCCATGAATAGAAAAAAACTTTTAATGCAAAATTTTGCTCTTTTCCAAAAGTCCCGAAAATAGTTTATGTTTCTGAAATGTGATAGGTTCAATACACGGCACATCCAAAATCGTGAAAACTGTTTCTTTCAGACACGAGGCATCGATCCAAAGATTTTAGACAGAGAAGCGCGTGAACTGTTTTGGGGCAATTACATACTGGTTTTTGCTTTATTTTACTTTTTTCCACGTCCTCGAAGAATTTCTTATGTAGGATGGCAACATTTTTATATTGTCAGTTTGGCAATGAAAAGATCTCTCAAATTCAAGAAAAAAATTGGAGGTTGTCATTTAAGAAAAAATTATAACATTATTCCGAAACAACTGATAGATAGTTGACAATCTGTACTGTCATGCATGAAGTGCACTTTAATGAAATAAAATCAAGGCTGTTCAAGGATTTCTTCCAACAAGATTTTTATTTCGCTTTTACTGAATTTATTCCATACTTTAGGCGCGCACTGTATATATATATATATATATATATATATATATATTCTTAGAAAAAAGTGAAGTGGAGAGTATTCAAAAGTTAATTCTTGCTTATTATATTGTGGATCAATTAATTTTAATTACTTAGTTTGAAGGTATTAAAATTATAAATATAAATTTTAGCCGCTCCAGATCTTACTTATTGTCAGTTATACAAGTCCAGACAGTATATGTAACATTAAACGTTGCAAAAGCGCCAGAAAGAGACGTGTCGGAATCCGAAGCTGTTGGGAAATCGCCACGATTTTGTGTTTTACAATGCGCATTTCCTCCGTTTATAGAAAGCGAGAGAGTATGAATTATTTAAATAAGTGCGTACGAAAAGTGACACTCTTCATTCTTCCATATAGATAAAACATGCAATAATTCAGTCCGGCGGAAGAATACTAATTGCGGGTGCCTGCACGTATCAATATGTAGTGAGTATATTACATGTAATGCAGCATATTAAAAACGTATTACGGCTCACTTGATAGACGAATAATTATAGATTGTTGCACAATTGGTATAGAATGTTTCGATCTTGGAATGCAATACAAGGAGGAGTTTTTAAAAAGATCGTAATACGGTGAAAACGCGTTCATTGTGGCGCTACGGTCTGCGAGATTTAATATGGTCCTTCTCTATTTATTCTTCGTCTTGTTCTCTTTTTTCTTGTTTTTCTACTTTACTTCTTGCATTTTGATACTGTTAAGAATTTTGAGCCCAACAACGTTAAAAATATACAGTGGCACCTCAACTTTCCGCAGAAATTTTAATTATATGCAGGATTTGTGATAATAGAGCGGATAGAAAACAAATTTTAATTTTTTAGCTATGAAAAAGTTACATAGATGTCTGACATTGCTGCTACTAACTTCAATACATAAACATGCTCGTCGTCGCAATGCGTCACGCAGAAGTTGTAGCACATTTTGCAGATGAATTGTATTTATTGACGCATTTATACGATTTCTTAATTCTTCTACGCCATTTACTTCGGTATGTTTGTTAAGAAATTATCTTCTGCACTTCTTTTCAATGGCCATTTGCAAAAGTGCACTCGCCGGGGATAAAGCATTGATTTCTTCTCAAAAGTTCGCCACACGATTGAACAACTTAATTTGCCTCAAATTGCACTGTAATCTGGCGAGTACTTATCTTAGGATCATCCTCTACTAAATTTATGCTTCGTCTGCATCAATATTCCCTTCACAATTACCATCCTGACATCGTCGAGGTTGCAGGCAAGATGTATCACGAGCACGTTGATCAACATCAACAAATGTTTGTATTAGCGGTAAATTTCTACTGGGAAGTGACTCCGCATATCGTCTTAGAGCACGTGCACAGTTTTGTCCGGATTTTCCGCAAACAAATACGATATCTACTAATTCCACATTATTATAATGAGGGACCATATTAATTACTTAATACACACAAAAGTGGGATAACACTACACACTGAAGAACATTAAAAACTGATAACAATCGTTTAAAGGACAACTTGCGAACATAATACCCTACGGTTAAAGTGTTTACGTGTAAGTGATCTGAATTTCTTATCGATTATCCTACCTGTTTACTGCCAACATCATAACATTCCAAGTGTCGCAAGGGCATCTTATTTGATAACAGACCGGTTCATTGTTTCGAATTCAACAGCCGTACCTGAACGACGAGTCATCTCACTACCAGGTATTTGTGTTCTGCTAATGAAATATTAGTCCTCCGCTCATACTGTGCCAAGCGCATTGCTTTTTAATACCAATGGTACCATCCCCAAATACATCGATTGAAGAACAAATTGTTGTTTTGGCCATCCCTGTAATTGTCCTCTGTTACCGCTACGCGCCCAGATTTCTTATATTCCTAAGCGTAAGGTAGGGCGCACGACGTTGTATCCTGTATAGAGGGAAGACAATTGTCGTGGGTAGTTATTATTAGAGACCGGACTATATGTTCGAAATTTAACTAAAGTATACATCATCAATATATACATCTACATTAAACATTACATTCCTTACTGTAAAAACAATTCACAATCAAATGCTTTTCAATATTTTCAATAGTTAAATTATGTCTCCTATCCGTTAGTAGGTATTTGTATGTTGAAAAACTTTGTTCGACGTCAACTGATGTAATTGGTGCATATTTTAAAACATTAACAATTTCCGGATTTAAGTCGGTTCCAACATCAAAATGGCAAAGGACAATTTGGTTTGCTTGTTGCAACAAATTTAATTCCCTATTTCTATTTAAAATATCATTAAATTTTCTATTTATTAATTGTCCTATTTTTCCAAGAACTTTCTGAAGTTTTTCCTTAAATTTATCAAACAAATGAAAAGACTCTTGTAACGGGAGTGATTCAGTTTCAAGAATAACAATAGTTTTATGAACAAAATCATAAATTGATTTAATGAAGCAAAGTTCATGCTGCAGTGAATTATTTTCTGAAATTGCACCAATATTTTCCTCTTCAACACTTAAAATAAGTTCTTTAATGGGGAAAAAAATTTCTGTATAAAAAACTGGCAGCTTTTAACCATGTTCCCCATCTTGTGATTATTGGTTCCGGTAGCAAAGGAGTATTAGGTAGTTTTTTTCTGTAACACTAAATCCTCAGAAGACATTCTAAAAATATTTTCTTTACTACTTAAACTATTAACTATGAATGAATTTCTAATATTTTCCCCACTCTGTTTAAACCGTGTGCTAAACACGTTACGTGAATTAAATTGGAATACAAAACTTTAAGTTGTTGACCAGCTTTGGCCATGTATGACGCAGCATCGGAAAGCATAAGCACGATTTTATTAGTTGGAACAATGTCGGGATGGAAAAATGTTTCATTAATAAACCTAACGGTTGTTTAATGGTTAGTTTTTTCAATTTGTTTACACGAAATCAAATAGGATTTACCAGGAGTGTTTCTTTTTAAATAACCTATTAATAAATTTGTCATATAGCGTTCACATGTATCTGTGGTTTCATCTACTATAAAATATATAAAACTGTTATTTACAGCTTCCTTGTATTTCATTAATTACGTTCTTATATACATTTGTAACATATTTCTTTCTTAAAGTACTTTCGCCAGGTACAGTATTTATTCAATGCCTTTGCAAAAACATTTTAAAATTTTGGTTTTGTAACTTATAAAGTGGGATATTAGCAGAAAGCAAAGCTTTAGTTAATTCCGAATTAAATACGTGTTGTTTGCTCTGACATTTTGGAGATTACGATGAACCTGCTAGTGACTGACCTATAGAGATGTGCACTAATTTTGATTGTCTCATTTTTTCTAACTTTCGTTTATGTAGGTCAATCGAGAGATGTTGAGTAATTTGGGATTTTGTCTCACATGAAATCTATAAAAGAAGAAAATGGTAGTAGAAAATGTATACACCCTTTCCGATATAAGATAAGAAAAGGAAAATATTTTTATTAATGAAAATAATTTTATTCAGCCATCCAAAGCAAGTTTTTGAACCAATTGTATGGCCGACTAGAATTTGCAAAATAAACATGTAGGTAATTAAATGAATAAAATAAAATTGTTTCATAAAATTATCAACATACCATTTTACCGCACGAGTGCAGAATACTTTTTCTTCGTTCGATAGTAATTCTGGAGCGGTCTTGATCTACGGGACTTTTGGCATTTTTGGATGACACTCGGTAACACTTCACTTTATTCGGCGTTTGTAAATGATGAAAATTTTTAAATGGTAAATGTGGAAACGTATACACCCGCTACCTAATTATTTTCAACCAATCAGAACTCACCGATTTCCGATTTTTATTTTTAGAAACCGTAACAAAATAATCTTTGCTCTTCGGTATTGAACATGATATTTCGTTTGGAGGTTTAAAAACAATTAACAATTTCTTAGAAAAATATGGAAACATAAATTTCTTGGAAAAAGTATTAATCCCTATTTAAGTAATATTTATTTTATTATATTTTACGAAACATCGGTAATCATACAATGTAAATTTCCCAGAAAATCGTGTACTATATTCTTTTATAAAAATAACGCAATTTTCAAACGGAGAGATATGAATAAAGTCAAATGTGTTCAAATATTCGAAATATGTAGAAAAAAGCCAAAATATGCTAAATATGTAAAATCAACTTAGTGCTAAACGCTGTTATACAAAAACATATAATCCGGTCTCTGGTTATTATAATAGAAATACGATACTAACAGACAATTATAAAATAAAGCAAAAGTAAACAAGATGATTGTCTAGATAGTTGGTTCCACCTATGTATGCAGACGCAATAAAAGTCGACAATACTGTGTTGATGGACGCATTAAGATGCCAATGACCGAAGATCCAACAGTTTAGATCTGAAACTTTCCTACCTTTGATCTTATCTGTATTTAAATAATGCGTTGGATCGACCCAAATTGTGGAATATTGCGTGTTGTAGACAAAGCATCGTAAAAAGTAAAATTTGTTTTAAGTGAGTGGATGAAGGTAATATGAGATGCAACCTCTACTATTAAGGGGATGATTCCATTTTGTTTTCGTGTCTATTTAGTAACTCTTGTGTGCTGTCTCTATTTGAACTGTAATTCAATGATTGATGCTTCAGTACGAAAAGTTGTTGTCGGATAGTTGTACCTAGTTTTTAAATAAATCAGAAAGGGTTCCCGTTGTCTTTTGGCGTTTTTACATTTGCTTCTCTTTGTTGGGAGTAGTATTCTGTCTATAATTTATTAACACAAATTATTTCATTTTATCTCATTTCGAGCTAATTATTGCATCCTTCTGTATATAACTAATGAGAAATTCATCCTCCAACTCCTCACTTTTTCTGTTTATGATGTTTATTATACGATTTTTATTGCATGTGCACTTTCAAATGTTACTTTTACTCGTCGAAAACGCTCGATTTCCACCGTCGGAATAACAAGCAGTAAATTATCGTCACCAGTTACGAAGTAGCCGTAAGTACCGACGATTAAGCCGTTCAAAAAGTATGTCTAGGGCGACCGTGTTGTCTCGTTCGGCTACACTTATCTATCCGAATAGTTTGCTAACAATTTTTCGCAATACTCAATGTTCTGGCGTGTGACGTTTACATTCGTTGACCCGCATTTTAAATTAAAATGTTTTGAACGCTCTTTAGGATGACTAATACTCTTAAGACAGAAGCAAGTTGTTCTGCAAAGTGCACGTTTATATGGGATTTCGAAACCGACGTTTCTTCAATAACGCGCCATTTGGTAAATGGTTCATTGACTATATCCAGACGCCCAGATACAATCGGATATTGTACACTTTGCATACCGAAAAGGCCCCCTCGTAATCGCAGGATTCCAAACTTGAACGTTAAGCGATTTTTAATCGGATGTTTTGCATTCATGCCGTGCTAATATGACGTTCGCAGGAGTCGAATTTTACTCGTTAATTAAATGCGAATATGGGGTCGTTCCATAAGAAACAGGTACAAGTTTAGCGGTTGCGAAAGTCTAAAGACAACTTGATGGAATTTTTGTTTTATGTGGGTCTCATTATCCTCTGTTCATATTGATTTGAAACCCTGCTGTCCCATAATTTTTGGCGTTCTTCGTAAAGCACTAACAATTTTGCCTCACTTTGTTCTTTGTATTTGTAATCTTGATTGTCTTGTCTCCGTTGTAGTTTGCGTCAGTTTGCTGTTTGACTTATAGATTTCTTCTACATTGAGTATTTTTGACTTTGTCTAATTTGGTCTCAAATATTTCTACTTTCACAGATGAAAGATTGGTGAATTGTTATTCAACAATTCCATCGGGGTGATTTTCCCTCCATGCCTTGCTGTCCGTAAATAAGAGGTTTAAGCAGTTGCTATTTTTCATCAATGCTACTACTTTTTCTTTCTTTTGACCTTTCCTGTATTATCGTTTGTATTGGTCAAGTTCTTAGTTCCATTTCATACTTTCCTTGATTTGTTTTAGTCTTTTGTGCTTTTATTTTCTTTTTTTTTCTTTACGCTGATCATCTTAATATTATATCAGCATATTTGTTCTATTTAAATATGTTATATTTCGAACAGTGAACAAAAGAAAAGTTAACGTAGGTATTTAAGGGACTAGTACCGGTTAAAATTTTGAAAAAAAATGATTTTTCTATAACATTTTATGAATCCTTATACCTTCAGAAATCACCTCCTAAAATTTTGTAGTGAAATTTGAAAAAATAAGAGAGTTGTAGCAATTTAAATGCGCCGCGTTTTCGACGCTTTACCGGCAGTTTGCCCAGTTAGGCAGCTGCTCTTCTCCCCTCTCCTATATACCGCCTGTTCCAACTGCTTCTATTAAACTAACCTGCGTCTTGACGCCATTATAGTGTTGGCTTGTTCTCGCGTGGTCAGTTCGAATTTCGAAGTGCACAGAAGCATTGAAAATGGGTAAAAATCCATACGAAAAAGGCAGGGGAAAATCGCAAACTTTAAACGCGTTTTACTCAAATTAGCATTTTTTCAAACTGCGCTGACTTATTCTCCGCAACCACTAGATGGATTTTTTCGTTCTTCGTGTATTTGTTTATTTTGATCTCGTCTACCGTAATACCGTAAGAAAATTGCAGAAAAATTGCTAAAAGGAAATTGGCAAGGGAAAAAAGGTGGAAAAAACGTGATTTTTTTTTACAAAGCCGCCATTTTGTTTTTTTAAATTTTTATAAATAGGTGGTGAATTACGATGTAGACCACCTTCCCTTTTAAAATACTTCTTGAAATTTCTATTTCAGACATGCCAATTTTGAGATTATCTCAGCGCAGTGTGAGGGTCTCATTTTCGAGGACTCGACTTTGGAGCCCTGTAGCAAATGCTCGATGAAAAAAAAAAAGGAAAAAAAAAGTTTTTATATTCCCAAAGTATGTACAAATTAAAGGCAAAAGCTTGTATAAAGTTTTGTAATAAAAGAAACAAGAAAAGAAAAGTTTAAATATGGGTCATTTTTTAGCCTTGAAACCGGTAATAGCCCCTTAAATTCCGGTTACAGAGATGCCTTAATTGTAGGCAGTGCCATTTGAATAAAATATTAGATACCAATTCATTATTGTTAGATACAAACGCTGGTTTCTAAATTAAAATTTGGATAAGGAAGACCTTTTATTAATGACAATGATAATAAAAAAAAGGAATAATAAATATTAATATAACATTAAATGAGCTGTCTTCCTCATTTACATCAAAACAAACATTTGTACAGGTGGATTTAGGTTGGCATAAAAAAATAAATGTTATGATGAAAAGGGGAATTTTTGAAATTTTTGTATTTTTATGGTCTCGGATAATAAATTACAAGCGTAACAACCCATTAGGAAAATCCTTGAGACAAAAGAAAACGGAATTGTGTGTGGCTTATTTAACAGAATCAGTGGATATTTAAGTTATTTTAAGTTGATGGACTTCTTTGGCTTTGTATAGAAATGTTTAAGATGTTTCTTGATACTCTGTGCCAAATTTAGAACAAAGAATTTCGGTATGGATGACGTTTTCTTTAAACGGTCTTACATTCTCGGTTTAAGTTTGAGTGGAGCGAATCTGTTTTTCTTCTAGAATTCCCTCATTAATTTCAAATATGGTGTTTCCTTCCAGGGGCATCTAAGAAAGTGCTTCTACACTATTTTGTACAGACAAAAAATCGTAACAAATCCAAAGGAAGTGCGTTTCGGACGTTAACAAACTACTTTTGATAAACTTGGGCTTAGAACCAGTACCAATGCTAATTCCATTTTGCATTTCTAATTTCTCACTATTCCTGATCTAATTTAGCAAAAGTTCAATGCGGCCACTGATGCTAGTCATAGTCTGCATCTTCAAATTTGTAGAAATTCTCACATTCTTGTAGTTCCCGTTTCTTTCCATTTTGATTTCCACATTGATTATAATTCCAGTCTATGTCTTCTAATTCTCCAATTTCACCCTTAAAGCTGTTGATGCTGAATCTTTGAAAGTTGAAAAAGTTATGGGAATTTATACGACAAGAGTACAATTCAAAAGTACAGGAAGAATAAAACCTAAAAATGTGGTGCTAAACCTATATTGATTCTTCGATTTGTTTCCATCATTTTTTGGGAATATTTTGTGTAGATTCAATAGGAAATCAATTTATAGTTAAAATTTCCTTTAAATACTGTTCAGATCCTGTACGTGTTCGCCCAAATCCATTATTATTACACAGCCTCGGGGGAAATCGACCTATCTCCGTTACAAAATATCTTCAAAAGCAATTAACCCGTACTAATATATCGGATTACAAAACGTTAATCTAATTCGGCCGCAAGACGCAAAGATGTGCCGAAGAAGAAAAAAATTATTACCTACGATTCCATCGCTTCATCGCTTGTCAGTTGCGTTTCTCAAGACCGCCGTACGCGACGAGATGAAAAAAGCCGCGTTTCATCACGCACACGAGGATTTTTTCAATTGAATCACGGCCCTCGCCGGTGCGGTAGCATTAATGAATTCGTTAAGGTCGTTCCGCGAGCGTCGAAAAACCAGTTTTCACTCGGTCGGGGCGTCTAACAGCATCTAACAACTATCTGTCCATCTCGGAACATAATTTTGGGCCGTTCCGGCTTGAACCTGAAACACGAGGAGGTTATGCAATACGCGACCGAAAACGGTTAATCAAAAGATCTAGCGATGAGAAAGATCAGATAACGGAGAGAATCGGGAAGGAGGATGAAGACGAAGTTTACGAAATAATAACAGCTAATAGCGGACGAGTTCGAGGTTAAAATATTCGATATGTGTCGCTCTAAGCTGGTATTAAGAAAAAAAGGTTACATAGATTTCGTCAATCTTATCTTGATAAGGTTACTTGAGATTTGGACAATCTTCAATCGATTTGACCTAAAAAGTTCGAATCATCATATACAACATGAATACAAGCAATTATGTGCATTTTGATTAGTAGATAGTTTTCAAATCCTTAATAATACGAGGGTGTTTCTTAATATTACACTAGTCAACACATATTTTGCCGCCGGATTGTTTAAACTGTTCTTAACTGATTTTGGTGCGCTGAATCCAAAAATACCACCTGATTTTCTGTATCAGCTCGTTTTCAAAAGATGTGAACACGTATTTGTATTTAGCTAGTCTTATTTCTGCGTATAAATATTGGTTCCAATACAACCTATAAAAACGCACATATAAAAAACAAAATAAGTTTATTAAAATATAATGTAAATATTTACAGTAGTTGGTAACTAATTTAAAACCTTTCTGTTGAACGCTTTTCGTGTGTATTTCTGAAAGGTTTTGTCTCTTTTAATACTCCAGCAGTAATCAGCCATCATGCGTGTGTCCCATTTGCCCTGGTACCTTTCTTCCATTATTCTGATATCCTGGTGGAATCGTTCGCCCTGCTCCTCACTAAAGTCGCCAAAATTTGCAGATTATCTCTCTAAATGACTGTTGAGATAATGGACCTTAATGCTCATATGGCAACCCAAAATTTGAAAGTTATTAAGCGTATCTTTCACTATTTGTTCGTAATTTTCAGACCAATTACCAAGAAAATTTTGCACAACTTTAACAAAAGAAGACCATGCAGATATTATTGGAAAGTAAACCTTCAATACCAATTATACCGCTATTATTTATTGCATAAATACATTAACCATTGGGGGTAATTAGATGATTCTAAGATGGTAAATAAATAGTTTCTTACCTAGAAAGATTAGGGAAGTAAAAAACAACTGTAATAAACAACTAGAATGGAAAAGAAGGTCTGTTCAGAAGGTTTATTGTAGCAATATGAATGAAAATATACGAAATATTTAATTTTTGTCTATTTCAACAACTAGAGCTGATACAAGAAACAGAATGGTATTTTTGGAATCAGAGTTCTTCAAATATTTAAAATCAGCTTTTTTGATGCAGCAAGTTTTTTTGTCGCGCTATGTTATATAACCATTGAAGCGAAAATATTAGGTCGACTGAAAGTTTTGAGTTTCAAAGTATCCTTCATAATGATTGATACATATTTGCATTTTTTCAGCCACGGATTTGTCTCTAGTTCATTTCAGAAATTATATTTTTCGTCGGGCGGTCCATCTAATTTTTCTTTTTTTTTTTTATAATTAAAGCAAACGAGAAAGCGTGCTGCAGCTTTGACTACATTGTCGCTCCTCTGGAGGTCTAATGCAAAAAGAAAATAAGAAATAGGTATATTTATGTCTTTAAAGAAAATGAAACAACTGAGAATCAAATACATTTCATATTTCACACGCATAAATGTTTCCAGATACCGAAACCATCGACAGAGTATGCTTGTAAAACGCAGGATATTTATCCTTGTCCAAATACGTTTTATAGAACTCTTCCAAATCAACGCGATGGAATTTCTCCTTTTAGCTGTGTCTCACAACACATTTCACAATGTTCCATTTTTAATCTTCCTGGTAATAAATTCACGTCTACAGCCAATGGCGCTGTAAATGCATTAAAAAGCACATTACGTTTTTGAAAATCCTGACATCTGTGTTCAATTTCGAGGCTCAAGTTAGATATCAAAGAAGCGTATTTATCCGCCGCCTCCTCGAAGTCAGCTACTCGCAAGTGTCTTTCCTCGAATTGCAAGTTCCTCGAACGGCAATTTCTCGAAAATTTTTTGCTCGAAAGTAATTACTCAGAGTAATGCGGTGATTGTTATTGTAAAGGCCGTATCCATATCATTTGCCATTAATCTAAACCAGTAATTGGAAGTAACATCAGATTGGCTTTATTGTAATAAGTGGAATAGCACATAACATTTAAAACACGTTATGTTTTCATAGCTTTTAACTTAATCATCTAGGTACCTACAGGTACGTATTTTCTGTTAATAAAGATAATAAATTGTAATTTGTGTTTTTTATTATTCCTGGTACAAACTACAGAACTGAGGAATAGTGTTACGGCTAGTTCGTAATTGCTATCCAATGATAATGATAATAAATATTTTCTACATTCCAAATTCGAGCAAAACAATTTCGAGAAATTGCCGTTCGAGAAACTTGCAATTCGAGGAAAGACATATTCGAGCATTCTCACTTTTGAGCAATTGAATTCGCGCAACTGATTTCGAGCAATTGCATTCGAGGAATTTGACGGAAACGATTTTATAGGTCACGCATTTGCTCAGCGACAAGTCTTGGCACATTTACGCAGCCATTATTCTGTAGAATATTGTTTAGTATACTTCAGCTACTTGACTGATATAGACGTATTCCATACCGCTGATTTTGCAAGAATGGAAGACGCGCCTAAATAAGCAAACAGCTATACTTTTCTTTTTGTTAGATCATCTACCAAAAGATTAATTGCCCATTGCGGTAGGCGCTTTCCTAGAAATACCCTGGAAAGTTGCATAAGCGTCCGTTATTTCAACGGAATAACGCAGAATCGCAGGAAGAACGAACGACATTTTAAACGAATTGCGCTGGCAATTGCTTCCATACCATCCCGTTCGCCACATATGGTTCCTGCAAATTTTCATCTGTTCCCAAATTTGAAGAATCAATGTATTTGATTTGAGACCTTAAATAAGGCAAAACTTGTTACAAGTAGGTGAAAGAAAAATTATACTCACGTTGGAATAAAGGTATTCAATTAAATGGAGATTATATTGAGAAACAACATTGTAATTTTGATTGATATTGACGAAATAAAAAAATGATAGCCAAATTCCTAGACCTTTGGAAACATCCCTCATACGTTGGACCTATTTAAAATCAGCCTTTTCCACTTTCATTCGGTTTTAACAAATTACACAAAATTATATCATTATTACTAGAATTGTTACGTCAGTACAAAGCTAATAGAATGCTCTATCCTATACGAAGACGACATTTTTATGGTTTTGCTGCTCTAATTGACTCGATTCTCGCAATTTTGAATTACAAAAATGAATACAGAACTGCAATAACGATTTACATATTGTAACTGTGACTGTCTACTTTTACTGTATCTTTTGCCTCTACAACCCGACAGCTGCCTTTTGCTTTCACTCCGGACAAAAATCGTTTATATAAGGTTTAAAACCACGAATGTGCCGTTCTATATCGATTTATTTAGCGTAATTATCGTTTCGTAAGTTAATCATAATGGCGCGTACGAAAAAATTGAAGAATTAAAATAGTCGGGACCCCTCAAATTGGTATTGTTTAACTTAAATATGTACATACTTATTTAGATTTCGACGTATGATAAAGTCCATTTTCAATGATGCTTGGATTATGTAATCCATGCGCGCCGTTTAATAGTACAACGGCCTCTGAGAAATTCCGTGTGGATTTGGTTAGAATATGTAGTAAATTGGTTGGAGAAGAATACAGAGTCAGCAGAATTGTAGTTTATGCAGTCAAATCAAAATATGTTTAATTTTAAATAAATTGAATTGTCGTGGAAAACCATGTGCCTATGTTAGGTGACGATGTAAACCTCCATAACGGTCATAATACCACCAATTCAAAAAAGAAGGACGTATGAAGTCTTTCATTGGGAAGGTATTTTTTTCATGGTTTCGGAATTTTTTAGGCAATCTTAACCATAAGTTGGATCAGACAGAATTTTAATTTCTGAAGCAGTTTTCAGTGTTTTGGCACTGTAAACGGAAGCATTTTTAAGTTTAATTTCGCAATAGCATTTCTCGTCTTTTTAGAACTTTAACGTCTAAGACATTTTCAACTTTTTGGTACTTCTTGTGATGATGTTTATTAACAGCATTGCGGGCGAAATCTTCCAATGGGATAACGGAACAAAGTACTCCACTGTCGTTGCTGGATGTTTTCGAAAATTGTTGGGCCGATTGTTCTGCGGTGGTTTAAATCTAACGGGAAAGGAATTGAAAACCAGGAATTGGCGGGTGAATTGCAAATGAAACTTAATACTTAATAACTTTCTGTGAGATTGCACCTTAGTGTAATCGGAAATGAAAGTAATTCACTCTTATTACTGGAAGTCCATCGAAGATTGTTGGACTGATTGTCTTGTCATGGATATAAGTCGCACCAGAAAGAGATTTAACTTTTGGAAGTGACATGTATCACAACATTTTTCCTTAAGATTTTTTCCCTTAAAATATTTTATTATGTTGTACGTTACTGGCATGATTTTACATTGCGCACACTAAGTTGAACTAGTACAACTTCATGCAGAGTAATTCAGTCGAAATAAGCCATAGTTCCAGGTTACTAAAGAAGTTGCAATTGGCGGGAGCGAAGCAGGTTGAATAACGTGGATGCGATATAGTCTCAAAGCCCAAATCTGGCAGTTTTGGATGGTTTAAAGCGCGACGCTTGGTGTTGTTGTACAGCAAGCAAGATTGGCTTTCTGGTTGTGAAAAACAGGACAAACTTATGCGATTTATGCAGTGTACCATTTACTTGGATATTTACCAAGCTGTGATTAAGGTCTTGTGGGGGTGAAGTGGGGGTTTCGTCATCTATTTTATGGTCTCATTCTTGTTCAGCCACTAAGTTGAACGTCTGTGAGTATCATCCACTTTTTCATTACACGTCACCACACGATCAAGAAAATGTTCTGATTGTTCTGGCAGACGTGGTGAAACACCTTCAATCGACGGTGTTCCTGTGTCTTATTCAATTTGGCAGGTATGCTTTTGCAACTTCCAATTGTCTTGAAATTATTTTCAATTAACCAAATTCTCCGGCAAATTCTTTCAACGTTGCTCTTGAATTCCTTCAACCACGATCCTCAGATGGTCATTATGGATCATTGATTGATGCCTTCCAATATGATCGGCGTCCACACTTTCATCTACTGATCCGTATCCTCACAAACTTTTGTGCGGTACCTTAATTTACGGATCCATCACTAAGCGTTTGGTGTATTTGCCTTGTTGACTTAGTCGCTATCATACTTGAAAATGCAATTGCTTCATTCAATTAAAACTCCACTAAAATAAGTTTATCCGAGGATCTTTTTTATTGGACGCAGCGATAGATGCCGCTCAAGATAATATACACAGCATTGCGCATTTAGTACATGTTCGTCGAACACACTGCATTATAAAGAAGAAAACGAAAAGCCAAACTCGCTAATCTAATGCATGGATTCTTCTAGTATAAAATTAGAAAGCACTTTACCCTTTAAATGTTTTGCTTAATTGTCTAGTTATGATTATAATTTGAACCAGAGAAAATTTAAT
Source organism: Chrysina gloriosa (assembly GCA_038088585.1). Lineage (NCBI taxonomy): Eukaryota > Metazoa > Arthropoda > Insecta > Coleoptera > Scarabaeidae > Chrysina > Chrysina gloriosa. The sequence continues at coordinate 16,323,907 of CM076093.1, read as the reverse complement.
TACCAGAGTTGGCATGCGATCATAACCTTCTTCCAGAATATTTTGAAAATTTTATAAATTTTATGTGATATTGTAAGTTAATGGCATTGCAGATAGAATTTTTCGATGGTACATAAAAAATTCGGTTTTTGGCATTAGTTTTTAGTTCACACTACTTGTGAATCGTTTCTTAATAAAATGAATTAAAGTAAAAATCGTAATAGTTGATTATCTTATTATCATAAATCGAAAAGAAAGAAAGTAACTTAGTCCTCGAAATTGTGTGGTGAGGTTTCTTGATGTCATTATAGGCGAAACATTTCAACGCAACTACTGTTGCTGAAAATTTTTTGTAGATTCTTGGCTTGACCTTTTACGATCATCTAATGGCATAAGTCGAGAAGACATTCCACTGTAATTTCAAGAATATGCTACTCTAGGATTTGGGAGGTGATCATAATCTGCCTCCTTTTTTATTTGTAAATTGACAAATCCACGTGCTACTCAGCTTCTTGTGAATCATACTACTATAATCGCTTTGGGCTTTCTGGATTATTTCATCATTTTGGGGGATCGGCTCTATTCCTTTCTCGAATTGATTGTGGGGCGTAAAGATAATTTCTATTTGGTGGAAATACTAATACCAAAATTGTATTCCATATTTCCAAACGCATTCGTGCAACGTGAAATAAAAATATAAAGCGTCCACAAATTTCTCCTAATTCATTCCAAATTTTTCTCCCTTAAGTATAGGTATACTACATCGCTACTTAGTAACATGACTTACTACCTACACGACCGGCACTTCGACACAATAAAATTTCTAATATTCCATGGAAATCGTATTTTGCAATTTAGCAAACGCGAGCCAGCCAGCCAGCCAGCGACAGCATGTAAGAGATTTTACTCTCTCTCGCGATCTCGCAGGCACCGCAAATGCCGTAACCCAGATATTTATGTAGCAACTGCGTCTTGTGATCAAACTCTTGCGATTATACCGGTATTTTATACGATAAACAATTTTCTGCCTTTACAACGAACATACGGCTTCTCGTTTCTGAGGTAAACCAATGGAACAATGTTAAAACGGATTTCTCGCGTGCTTTCCACGTTCGGAGCTCGTTATTGTTTGTTGTTATTGGGATAGATGAATCGATACGGTACGATTTTTATGGATTTTTACACTTTCACCATTGATTTAGACAATTATCAGCTGTTTTTGTAACCTACTGAGATGCCAGATGATTTCATTAATGATTCTTTTCAGTTTTTAAGGTAACATGTGCGCAATATTTAATCCGGTTCGATAGAATTAAGATGAGTTTTTTTTTAAATAAAATTGCAATCCTATTTCAACAACAAGAAAATGTTTATTCACTATTATTTCTGGTAACCATGACATTTTACTTATTGTTAGCGGCTAGTTTCGAAGCAATACTTCGTTTTCCTAGTGCATATTTATTCCGCATTTTACGAACGACCAAGGTAAAATAGAATCGCATCCGCAAAAGTTATAGTAAATAAACTTCGAATTAATCGCTACGCAGTTCACAACAAAGAGCATTTAACCTCCACCGAAGAAGTTACCTCGAAAATGTGACCGAGGGTCCTATACGTCTTGCATATTAGACAACTTCCTTTTAACGAACTGTTGTCAAATTTGCTGAGAAGAAGGCCACACATTCAATTTTTTCCAATGATACTTTTGTTTGGAATATAATTTACTTAAGTAGCAAATTGTGCAAGAGAATGGCGTTTAATGAGCTTTTATTATTATGTGTTTTTTTGATTTGCAGGTGACCATGGCTGGAGATTTCGTTCTGGCTGTCTCATCCATGTGCATTGCCAGATTAAGAAATAATGATGTCACACTAACACTCAGCGAGGTATGTGGTTTGCTTCCTTTTATTGGGGATTAATCATACCCTAATTGTTAATTACATATATTCAATTAATACGTTGAGTACCAAGGCAAAATTTAGATCTTGCATTTATATGCTCCAAAAGGACTGGACGAGTTACCTTTAAAACTTAAAGTAACGGTTATCGTTAATGTAAGGTTTTAAGTTAAAATGACTTGATTAAAAATATACTCTTCTCAAAATGGTACCTTTCCACGATCGATTTTAGCGATATCAGGCTAAAAAGTTGAAAAACTTGTTGTAATTCTTTTTCACATTGTTGGCCCTGGTACTATACACATTGGAAATAATCGTATTAACCGCAATTAGTTGCAAAAAGGCTAGGTGCGTATTTCGACAACTAAATAGTCGTTTTCAGTGGAAAAAAAAGAACAACACGTCAAAGTGTTCCACATGAACTTTAACCGAACACTAGGTACAGAACATCACACAATGATAACTAGAGTTGCTCATGCGAGCCAAAATTGTTAGGATCGAAGTTGTTAGCACGATTAAACTTCAATCTTGACAAAAATCCAAGTTTTATGGCTCGCATGAGCACCTCTAATGATAACAGACCACTATACTACACTACTGATACCGCTCACCACACAAAGCCATACTTTTTTGTTATTGTTTGGTGCTGTGTACGTGATGTTCAGTGCGATCTTCAACCAAAGTTTATGTTAAACACGTAAATGCCGTTGATTTTCTTTTTCATTGAAGATGGCAACTTGGCGAAATACAGCTCCTTTAAAGAAGAAGAAAATGCTACAGATTGCGCGAAGCTTACACTCGCCATAAGTGATAGTGTAAACTTCTGAGGCACAGTCCAATGGAAAGCTGTGGGTCATGATTAGAATTTGTTAAAAAGGTGGATAACATGTGATCATTAAGTAGTGTAAACCGGACTGACGCTGTCACTCCTCCGAATTTTATTATTCAATGATAAGTTGTCATTGATAAGTTCTCATTGACTAATAAAATTCGGAGAAGTGACAGCGTCGATTCGATTTACAGTACTTAATGATAACATGTCATCCGCTTTTTTAACAAACTCTAGTTATGATATCGCAATTAGTAGATCAAATTACAGTTACGAGGGTAGATTGAATAGTTTCCGGAAAGACAATGAAAACAAAATAATACGGATTGAAGTTATATTTTATTTTTCAAGATAATCTCCTCGAAGCTCAACATACTTAGTCCAACGTTTCTCTAGCTTCACGCTTTCCTCCAGGAAGTGACTTTCTTCGAGTTTCCCAAAATAATCGTTTACAGCCCCTATCAGTCTTCATTCGACCAAATTCTCTTTCGACCCAGAAATATTTTGAGTTTCGGGAACAGGTGGAAGTCTGACGGATCCAAATCGAACTTCAATTCTGCCAATTTCTGCTGACCGACTGCACTTGAACGAGCGGGCGCATTGTCGTGATGAAATAATTTTTTTATTAACCATTTCCGGGCGTTTTCCCTGAATTTTCTCTCAATTTATCCAGAAGTGTTGTGTAATATTGGCCAGTAATAGTTTTGCCTTTTTCAAAATAACCAATTAACAAAATTCCGTTTCCAATTCCCACAAAAACGATGCCATCACCTTTCCAAACGAGTGAATGGTCTTTGCCTTCTTCGAAACCTATTCACCGCGGAAAATCGACTCTTTTCATTACTTTTGTGTTTCTGATGTGTAGTGATGAATCCAGGTGTCTTCCATTGCCACGAATCGTGTCCTGAAATGCGTTGAACTCCTTGTAAACACTTCCAAACCATCAGCCGAGGTTCGAGCTCGAATGCGTTTTTGCTCTGAATTGAGCAAATGCGGCATCCATCTTGCAGAAAGCTCGTTTAAACCCAATTCCTGAACGTCATCTAACCTTGATTTGATTTCCATTGCTGTTTTCCCTTTCAAATAGAATAATGTGATGACTGCTCCTACTTCGTTTTTATCCGTAATTGAAAACACAAAAAGGTACTAGACTTAAATGCTTGTCAAAACCAGACTATTTGATAGATCAATTTGAAACATCAATTGATATAAAAGAGTTGCCAATACAACGACATAAAATATTCGAAGAAAAAGCAACTCCCTAGTAGCGATTCCAGAAACTTGTTAATCTACCCTCGTAATAAACGGATATCAGCATTAAACCCTGTTATCCGAAGGCGTAGTTTCTTCAGTAACATTTGTTGCGCTGAGACTACAGACCAATAAAAGTTATATCTATCTTTGTTTAGCGTCGTCGCACTTTGTTCATTTGTTTATTGTTTTTTTGTGCATATCAGGGATATGCTATATTTGACTAGTTGTGCCTCGATCGCCAAAATAGGTATAGTAGGGGCCATCTTATTTTTCTTATGAATACATATTCAGTCTCTTATACTTGTTTAATTATTCTGGGAACTTGTATGCAGAGTCTAGAAGATATTTTTCCTCGATAGCATATGAAGATGTTTTGTTGTTTGATTCCCTTAATCTTTTAGGTAGTAACTGACCTAGTCCAAGGAGAATTTATGCAACTGGGTTCCAAAGAAACCGAGAACGAAAGATTCGCACATTACCTCACCAAAACCTACAGAAAAACGGCGTCTCTCATTGCTAACGCCGTGAAAGCGGTCAGTATCTGGAACAATCGACCATACATTCACCTTAACGATTTTTGTTTACTATTTCATATCTAGGTAGCTATGCTGGCTGAGGCAGAACCGGAATTGATCGAGCTGTCCTATCAGTACGGCAGGAACTTGGGACTGGCCTTCCAATTGGTGGATGATCTTCTGGATTTTATATCGTCTTCAGCAGCTATGGGGAAACCCACGGCTGCTGATCTAAAGTTGGGTTTAGCAACGGCTCCCGTGTTGTTCGCATGCGAAAAGGTTCGTGTGATTGTTGCTTTGTTCAAATGATTTCGAAGATTTTTATGACCAGATTTATTGCATTTTTCCTATTTCTTCCCGAAAGTACAGCAGACGAAATACTGCATATCTTTCTACGATCTGACCATTGAAACCTTTGAAATCAAGATTTTCGTTTCTTTTCATTAAATTATAAAATAAATTAAGGATGACATCGGTGACTGGTGATGACTGGTGATGATTGGTAATGACGTTTTGGCCAGGCAATTAGAATGATAGCATAATTTATTATATTGGCACCAGATGTCAAAATGTCGCCGAGAATTCCAAAATTTGTCTCTTTATTCACCTCGATAGGAGTGGTTTATAATATCTAACTTTGATCATCTTATGAATTATGAATGACTAAACGCAGTTCTTGCTTCCTGAGAGAATAAATGGCAAAATCAGTCGTTCGATACACTTTTTTTTAATTTTTAGTATCCGGAATTGAACCCAATGATCATGAGAAGATTCCAAGGTCCTGGTGACGTGGAGAAAGCCTTCGAGTTAGTTCACAAATCCAGAGGTTTAGAGCAAACACAATTCTTAGCAAGACAACACTGTCAGGAAGCTGTCAAGCTAGCCAATCGCTTCGCGGAGAGCCCGTACCAAAAAGGCTTGATAGTCGCAGCGGATTACGTCTTGAATCGCATGAAATAGTACGCGATAGTCACTTATTTTTCTAATTTAAGGTCTAGTTGCGTAGAAAGGTGACAATTGACAGACCGTAGCTGTTAGGTTCAAAATGTTCTTCCCTTCTTCCTCTTATAAGTCCCTTTTGCTTTATTTATTTTGTGAATCGAAAATACTGAAATGTTTTGCTTTGTTATTTTGATCACTCAGTGAGGGGTTGTTTATTTATTTTTTCGCAGAAAAGGGGTCGTAATGCAATACGATAACCAGTGAGTTTTTCTACTTCATTTTTTGAGTTAATAGTCAATGCAAGCGCGATTGTAGGAATTTGCAGGTTGAAGTACCTGAAGATGAGTTTTTTCTATAATTCAAAGTTGATATTTATTATCGATAGTTTTCTACGGGGCGTTGCGCGTAAATTGCGGGACGGCTTGTATATAAAATAGTGTGTGTGTATGTGTGTTATTAGGTTGTAAGAATGAATGGGTGTGTGCGTCCTCTCTTTCATAGTATTGAAAATCAATTGCTCACTTTATTATTAATAGTAGTTGTAGGTGTTATTCTATTGTTTTTGCTCGCAGGAACAAATGATTTTTCCTGTTTCTTTTTGTTTTTCCCTTTGTTAATTTTCCTACTTTTCCGTTCTTTTCTAGGGCATGTAAACATGCAATTATTCAGTCATTATGCGGTAGTGTTATTGTTTAGTAAATAATTCGAACCGTGCGGTTCTTTATGTTCTTCCACATGCGTATATTTTTAAATTTAATAAATATATTTAGGTTAGTCCAATAATAATTTGAAAGTCATTATGAAAAACGGAAAATGTTTTCTAAATATTTTATTGTGAAATGTTAATATGAATAAAGGAAACTTACCTGCTTACTTACTTTGCAGAATACTAAATTTCCAATAGTATTTTGTAACGGTGTTATAATAAGTTTCACTTTGGGTTATGCAAACGAAAAATACTCGTACATGTAATTGAATTTACAGTTTTTGTTGCACAATAAGCTGTATTAGGTGCTAATTTCTAAGAGTATGTGTTATGTGCGTTTTCGCAGACCTCATCCAACAGTAAGTATGTTTATACAAGCGAAATGGTCTTTTAGTACGTGTGGATTTTGGTTATGTATAATCATCGATTTTGGGGTACGTGAAGTTAAATTTTGGGACCAAATTTGTAATTTGTATTAAAAGTTTGTTTGGTTCTTTGTTTTTCCACTTTGAAAAACTGTTCAGATTATCTAATTTCGTTTAACTGAAAACACACGTGTTATATAAATCCTGATCTAAACACTTTCTTTTGGATAATGTCCACCACTTTTTCCGCCAATGAAAGACAAAATTGAATTTAAAAGTGTATATTATTTCTGACGAAAACGGTCACAATTATCATTCTGAAATTTATACCGTGAAATTCAATTCCGTCTTTCATTGACCTGAAAAAGTGGTGGAGATTATCCCATTATTAATTTTTTCCATCTTCTCCGATATCCGTCCAAATTTCTTCTTTTTCTCATTCTCTTGCCTCTGTGTATGCTTTCCATCCACCGCTTTCGAGGTTTTCCTGTCTGTTTCTTTGTTTTGCTTCGTTTTACCATTATTCTTTTAGTTAATCTGTTTGGGCCTTTATTTGCCTTCCACTTACAAGGGAACACCGGCAACTCGGACTCCCAAGAAAACAATTAAAAACCTGTCTTAACTTTTTTAATAAACCCAGTAGTTTTCGAGATATCTGCACAAATATTAAGGATAGTATCTTACACTGGACCTCTCCACAAATTCACAAGATTTCAATTTTTTGAGTCCAGGTTACCGGTGTTCTCTTGTCAGTTGCTTTTGTTTTTGAGCCTTTGAGTGGCATATAGCATTCTTACACTCTCTGCTTACTATATCTGTGTCTTAACATCTGCTTACGTTAATCAAAAATAAAAGCATTATCAATGGCTTTTCTTAGATACGAGAATTTCTGATACTGAATCGTCTTACGGAAAAACTACTTGCAAAAATGTTATACGGGACGATCAGTTCGAGCTATCTGCGAAATATCTCAAAATGATCATGGATACGACGCTTACTCGCTAGGCACGCATCGTTTCAGACATCTTCTCACTTTTCTGCTGGGGATTTAAATTAGATCTCGAATTAAAGTTACTACTCTACATTACCTTCCTTCGTACATGTTTTCATGTATGGGACATTTCCTTAATCCAGCGCTACCAAATTGCACATTTACACACTGGTTATTGCTCAAAATAAAATCCTGAGAATGATAGCTGCTGTGTCATAGTCTGTTCGAAATACGCAAGAATTAGGCAGGGAAACCTTTGAGGGAGTGGAGTGCTCGGACAATACACCGGTCTGCTGTCTTACATACATGATTAGTTTTCCATTGTTAGGTGAATACAGATGATTGTGAAGTTGTTTTGTATTTGTTTTTTGTATGAAGGTCTTGGAACAAGAGGGAAAGTCTTGAAAGCGATAGAAACATCGTCAGTGGAGAACCCAATTTCGTTATGATATTTCATGCTATCCAGATGAAAAGCTTTTTAGAGGGCAGATAAGTTAAATAGTCATAGAAATCTCCGCTGTCTTTGATCTTCTCGGAAGGCTTATCATGTTGGTATGGTTGGGAACGAGTCGCCATCACCAACTGCACTGGTTTCGATAGATTTACGCGGCTGGTCTTTTCACGAAGGGCATTTTGCATTTTACAGTTAAACGTTATCCATAGTGATGACTACTACATACGGGATTTTGCTTAACTTTACATCATCGACAAAAAATTGGTTCCCTATTTCCGAATGGGTGTCTGTGGACGCTACGTCTTCGTGTTTGTATTTAAAATGCGAATGTAGTAGTGGCATAGTCACAATCCTTGTGAGAACGATACAACCATCGTTTCAAGAAAACATCAAGCTCGTATCATATTACTGATCCATATACAAACTTGGATCAGACCGATTGACCATAATTTGCTTTTATAATGTGTGTATCCTCGATCTAGGCAGTGCAAGTCAAATGCAGACATTTCTGCCCTTTACCTTTCTAATCGTCTGATCTTGCTTTTTGGTGATAAATTTTGTGCAATGGATTTGTACGAATTGAAAATATTTGCAAGAGAAAAACGGTCAATTAGTTTTGCCACTGTTTTCCTCTTTATTGCGACGCAACCGGTTTGCTACATTTATTGTTATTATTTTTTTAAAAATCAGAAATAACTTTACTCAGAAGAAATGGACCTGGTAGGAATCACTTCTTGTCCTTTTCTTCCGTTTACTTCAACATTTCCGGTTCCATACTACCTTTTTCAATCGCTTTCGATACATTTAATTTAATTTAATGCTTAATATTATCACACATCTTGGTTTTTGGCGAATTTTATGTATGTATTTGTACTTACATTGTTGCAGTGCTTCTTTCTTGTTATCTTGTTTTATTTATTCCTGTGTTGTCTTTGTGATAGAAGTATCATTCTTTTATTGTATTTTTTAGCCCTTTCAGCATTTCATCACTCTTGTTTGCGGTTATTTCTTTAATTTTTCTTCCTCTCATATTTCTAATTCTTGTCTCATTTTGTTATTACTTACTTTACTCTATTTTCACATTTAATTTAATTATTTCAACAAATTATTTCCCAAATTCGTCTTAGTAGTAAAACCGGTGCCAACTGAAATTTTAGGTAGAAAAATTTAAAAGGGTTTACCCCTATTGGTGCCTTTGCCTCATCTGGTAGTCGTTTTTTTTTGGAAAATATGTAATTTCGGAGGTACTTTATACAAACTAATTAAATTCGTAGGTCCAAAATTTTTCTGTGCTTTATTACAAAAATAGTTCAAAATTGCAAAAAGAATTGTTTGGTAAGACTGATTTTTGCTTCGTAACCCCAAATGAAGCTAACGCACTATATGGACCATAAATACATTAAAAAATTGTAAATAATATATTAAGTATAACATATAAGATTAATATATAAACTAGAATATACATAATATAAAAATTCCATCATAAGTGTTGTATATATAGAATTATTATCTATAAGTACATTAATTTTTTAGGTGTAACTCTTCATACTTGTTACTCTACCGTTATTGATAAGATTAATAATCACATTGTATATATTATTATAATCATCATGAAATCTATTTTTTTGTGCAAACGGATGAATGCGGATATAACAATTTCTTACATGACATTTTGCATGATTGAGCGAATTGTGTGTGTCGATTTGTATAAATTTTATTAATAAAATGGTGGTTTTGCTATGTCGTTGCCATTTTGTTACCTAAAGTTGCTTTTTATTATAGTGGGTGCATCTGGAGATGTCGATAATAGAAATATCTTTCAGGTTTTGATATCCATAGTTATAACAATAGCTGCTACTCATGAATTTTAGAATAAGCTTTTAAACTTAATTAATTTTTTCAACGTCAATCCACAGTCCGTCAGCGGCAATAGTCAGAAAATTTTGTGGATCGAGCTTCACCGGCAGTTCTGTTCTCGGATTTCGTTTGAATTTGAAGTTCGTTATTAAAGATGCCAAGCCGACTTTCGCTTGCATTAGTCCAAAACGTAAGCCTAGAAATTATAAATTATAAATTCCTGCGCTATCAAGAATTGTGCAGATATACATATTTAGGTACTTTATTTAACGTGCAGTTCGACTGAAATCCAGTGTGAAGATGTTAAAGTGAGTTTTATTTTGATTCCTTCGATTGATTTTCGAAAATTGAAAATATTAGAAAAGTAAACAAGCGAATGAGCCCTCTTATCGATTTTCTTCCGATGTTCGATTTTTATTATTGTGAGTATTTTGTGAACATCGTCTTGCTCTTCGCTGACGTCGTACTCAAAACATTCAGATGATAAACGATTGAAATTGAGAATAGTACTTAAATCGCTTTAAGTGTGCGCGTTGTATCTAAACTGTGCAGTTTTTTTGTGAAGAAGGCGTAGATTACTCATTGAAGAGATAAAAGATAAGTAGCAATACATTGGACAAGAAACTTTTATCCAAAATTTTTGTATTTAGAAAAATGACGACATAATTCAGCGAAGGATCTTATTTTCTATAAACCCATCAAACAGCATACAATATACAATATTTTTCAACTAAAAGCAGTAGGAAACTTCATACGTTTAGCACCCCCATTTGGATACTCCCAAATACCTATTTTGACAACAAAGTTGTGATCTTCGTTGTAGCAAACGTAGGAGGGTAGATTGAAAAGTTTTCGGAATGACAATGAAAACAAAATAATACGGATTTAAGTTATATTTTATTTTTCAATGTAGTGATGGATCCAGGTCTCATCCATGGTCACGAATCGTCTCTTGAAGTCCGTTGGTTTCCCCGTAAATACTTCTAAACAATCCGGTGAGGGTCGAGCTCGAATACGTTTTTGCTCCGAATTGAGCAAATGCGGCACCCAATTAACAGAAAGCTTTTATAAACCCAATTCGTTATGTAAAATACGAACTACTTCACGCCTTCGTCAATTTCACGTACTTTTATTCGGCAATTTGTGAAAACCGTGTCATGAATTTTTTCCACAATTTCTGGCGTGGAAGTCGTTTTATGGATGTTCTGAACGTGGTTCATCATTTGTATGTGTGCGGCCACGCTTGTATTCCGAAAACCAAAAACACACAGTGAAAAATGGAGGTGATGAATCCTCAAGAACGGCATTTAACTTTAATTTGATTTCCGTTGCGGTTTCTCCTTCCAAATAGAAAAATTTGATGACCGCTTGAACTTCGTTATTCTCCACAATTGAAAACACAAAGAGGTACTTGACTTAAATGCTTGTCAAAACCAAACTAATTCACAGATCAATTGCAACATTTGCAGTCAATTGATATGAAAGGGTTGCCAACACAACGACATAAAATATTCGGCAAAATAGCAACCCCTAGCAGCGATTCCGAAAACTTCTCAGTCTACCTCGTACAAGCAAACCAATTGTCGTTTACTTTGCGTAAAGCGTGTTTTACGACTTCGTAGCTGACGCTATGCTTGTTTCGTTTACGGGGTTTATTTGCTGAAAATGAAATACGCAGGGATCTAAATCGACCCTTACCACGGTGAGAACCATTCTATTTGAGATCTTATTTCTTACCTAAACAAATTCTCGGGCCTTCCCCGAACGGCAAAAGGTACATTGGTGTCGCTGACTTTTGTTTTCTTCCGTAAATCTCATAGGATCAAATTTGAGAGGGTCTGGGTAGTATTCCGGGTCGTAGTGTATGCCCTTTATTGGTATAAAGACGGAAACTCCCTTTTGGATTTTAACATTGGTATCTGGAACTCGATAGTCCTTGGTACATTCCCGCATAAGGATGGGTAGTGGTGGATACTTTCTTAGTGTTTCTAAAATAATACGAGAAATTAGGATAAAATTCAAGCAAAAATACTCAGATATACCATCGATTACCATGTTCAAATAACTCATCTCGAACAAAGCCTCATAGGTGACTTCGCCATTATATTTTTGTAAGACCTTCGTCACCTCTTCTCTCAATCGATCCTGCACGTCCTCGTTCAACGATAACTCCAATAATGCGAAGGACATCAATGAAGATGACGTTTCGAAACCTGCCACGAAAAAATGAATGCCTGCGCCGCTAATTCGCTGAAAGTCAACGTATTATCGTTTTGCACTCCTTCTTTTTCCATCATATCCAGCAATAGTTGAAAGGCGTCGTTCCTGCGGACACCACTTTTTTGCCTATACTCTGTCGTTTTCTTAATGACTTTCCAGAAAAATTCGGTGGCCTCTTTCGGAAACAGTCTTCCTCCAAGAAACCTCATGACATTTGGGAAGAGGAAATTGAAGAAACTTATTATCAGTTCCACGCGCGTCAAGTTGAAGAGTCTCTTTCCGTGAACGCGAAATTCCGTATTTGGATCCTTCAGACTATTGCAATCGAGACCGAAAGCACAGTTTCCAATGACATCTGTGGTGAATCGGGCAGAGAAGTCTTTAGCATCTATAGGACCGTTTTCACACTCTTTTCGTAAAGTCTTCACCAATTCCTCCGACGTTTTAATTACAATGGGATACATCAACTTCATTTTTCCGGACGTAAAAGTGGGAGTCAATTTCACTCTCAAATTCCTCCATTTCTGACCTCCTAACGAGAAGACGTGAGCACTTAAAGGATCGTCCTTCTCGTTGACGTAAGCACCGTGATCCGTAAAATGAGCGAAATCAGTCTGCATTATCTGTTTGATCAAATCTAAATCGATCGGAACGTACGTCGGTAAATGGAAAAAGAAACTTCCGGCGTGTTTAAGTTTTCGCGCCTTCATTGAACCGTAAAATTTGGCATAATAGTCTCCCATCGATATTTTTTGATAGACATTTTCTTTGAGATTCCCGAAAGGTATGGTTGGTTTGACATATTCCAAGCCTAAATTTTTCCAGTACGAATAACGTCGTTTAAAGAAGGCTACGATTAGAAGTGTCGTAGCGATAAGGATACCGAAAATTTTAAAAATACGCTTTCCGTAAATACCATTTTAGAGGAACGAAAACGATTTGTGTAAATTCCGGTGATTCACTCTAACAACATGCACCGTCCAACTTGCACTAATCCGAGTTCTAACGGCTGACTATTGCATTTCGGTTCTATTCGCGGTACCTATGGAATGAGTTTTGCAGATTCAAGGCCATATCAATCTCATTGTGTGTAATTTTCGCGATAGCGTTTATCTTTGACGTCGAATCTTAGGATTAATTATTTTAGTGCATATACAAGTATTTCCGTTTGATTGTGACAATTGTGTTTACGTTTTGCGCAATCTTGGATATATTTGATGTTTGTACATATGAGATAATCGAATTAAAAATTCTCCCATTATATACCTAAATACGTATTTTTGCAGCTATTTGCTTCTACAGAAATGAATAACTAATTTGACACAGACTCCTGCAGTAGCCACAGTCGCGGTTCTCGACTAATCCGCCGTGGAAAAATTGCAATTAGAAAGCTACTCTCACCATCCGTACACGCGTTTCACGATTATACCGATCATCAGTACGGCTTTGTGAGATGTAGCTTTTGTTTCTATACGAGCATTATATCTGCAAGGACGATTGATGTTTGTACATATGCGATAATCCAATAAAGAATTCTCCCATTATGTACCTAAATACGTATTTTTGCAGCTATTTGCTTCTACAGAAATGAACAACTAAGTTGACACAGACTCCTGCACTAGCTGCAGTCGCGGTTCTCGACTAATCCGCCGTGGGAAAATTGCAATTAGAAAGCTACTTTCACCATACGTACACGCGTTTCACGATTATACCGATGATCAGTACGGCTTTGTGAGATGTAGCTTTTGTTTCTATACGAGCATTATATCTGCAAGGACGATTGATGTTTGTACATATGGGATAATCCAATGAAGAATTCTCCCGTTATATACCTAAATACGCATTTTTGTAGCTATTTGCTTCTACAGAAATGAACAACTAAGTTAGCACAGACTCCTGCAGTAGTCGCAGTCGCGGTTCTCTACTAATTCACCGTGTGAAAATTGCAATTAGAAAGCTACTCTCACCATCTGTACACGCGTTTCACGATTATACCGATCATCAGTACGGCTTTGTGAGATGTAGCTTTTGTTTCTATACGAGCATTATATCTGCAAAGACGATTGATGTTTGTACATATGCGATAATTCAATTAAGAATTCTCCCGTTATATACCTAAATATGCATTTTTGCAGCTATTTGCTTCTATAGAAATGAACAACTAAGTTGCTACAGATTCCTGCAGTAGCCGCAGTCGCCCTATCAGTATGGATATATTTGTTCTTTTTTGCACAGCACGGTGTCACTCTTGATTGCCTATCACATATTACCATTGTTTCTGCAAACCAATACATCAGGATTTAAAAGTTTCTTACAGGATCTTTTGCGTGATTGAACGAATAAATTTGTATAAATTTTATTGATAAAATATTGGTTTTGTCGTTGCCATTTCCTTTTCTACATAAAATTGCTTTTTATTAGCAATATCAGGCAATTACAGAGATCATATACGCAATAGTAAATATATCTAAAACTAATGGAATCATCTTCCTAGGTTTTTGGGGTCGGTGTCTTTGCCGTGTACAATTGGAAAGATCATCGATAGTTAAAAAAGATTACGTTTAAATAAGTTAATTGATCTTTTCGACGTCAATCCATAACTTCTCAGCGGCAGCGGTTAGAAAATTTTGTGGGTCGAGCTTCACGGGCATATTGGTCTTCGGATTTGGGTTAAATTTGAAGTTCATTATTAATGATGCCAGACCGATTTTCGCTTGCATTAGTCCAAATCGCACACCTAGAAATAAAATGTGATAAATTCAAAACTCCTAAGTTATCAAGACGTATGAGTATATGTGTATATCGCTTAATTTAATTCCTTTATAACCTTAAAAGAAACCTTATCCAGAGGATACAAAAGAATTTCTATCCCAATATCGATAGCGTGTAAAATGTAAATGCCCTCAAAGAACTCCATCTAGTGTATGAGGGCTATCCAAAATCTAATTTACATTTTGGGCTGATGTTCCCTCACTGAGTGCGCATCCAACTGTAGTAGCGTGAGAATCGTGTTGCTTGTGGTTAGTGAACTATGCATTTTTAAAATGAGTATTGCAATAGAAAATCCCAGCAATTGTGAAATGCGATCGGTAATCAGGTTTTTCTTAGGACAAAATAACAAGTCAAATGAAATTCATCGGAAACTTTGTAAAGTGTACGGAAACAACGTAATGAGTGAAGGTGGAGTAAGACAGTGGTGCATTATGTTTAAAAATGGCCGCACTAACGTTCATGATAAAGAGCGAAGCCGCCAAAGCAAGCATTCTGACTGATCGATTTGTGAAGCATTAAAGAATTTGAGAAGAGCAATCCAAAACAAGCGTCTGGGAATGCTGAGTTCAAAGGTTCTTTTTTTCATGACAATTCACGCTATACGCATTACAATTCGTGCGTAACTCACGAAAATA
Organism: Chrysina gloriosa; assembly: GCA_038088585.1. Taxonomy (NCBI): domain Eukaryota; kingdom Metazoa; phylum Arthropoda; class Insecta; order Coleoptera; family Scarabaeidae; genus Chrysina; species Chrysina gloriosa. The sequence goes on along the minus strand of CM076093.1, from coordinate 16,308,490 downwards.
CAAGGCATGGGTACTGTCCGCCTGTAGTAGGCACGTGGTGCCGGTGAGAGAAGGGCTAAGCTATTGACAAACATTTTAAGCTCCTTAAAAACAACTTCATCCTGTGTCTCTTCTTCTTCTTCTGCAGCGTGTTCCCATTATGAATTTGCCGTTTTCTGTGTCCACAGTCGTCTTCCCAATCTCCCGTCGCCAGGTCTCTTTCTAATATTGCTTGCTTGATGTATGTAAGTTTTCCATTCCAAGTCAGGCCTTCCTCTCTTTTGATATCCTCCGGGATACCACTCCAATTTTTTGGAACCATCTATTGTGAGGCATTCATTTGACGTGCCCGTACCATTGTAGCGCTATATTTTCCAAGCTTCTAGTGATTGAACTGGTTATTTCCATTCTTCTTCAAATTTCTTCAATTCTCATTTTGTCCCTTCGAGTTGTTGGTAGGCATCGTCGCATATAATCCACCTCTCTTATGCGGATTTTATCTCTAAATCTTCTAGAAGGAGCCACATTTCAGCTCCATAGAAAACTGTATTTTCGAATATACTGTGAAGTATTGTTTTTCACATCTTGTATAGTATTGTCATTCCACAGCAAACCATGCAAAGTTTTTGTTGTCCATTTGCCGTATGTTATTCTAGTTGGTATGTCACCTGAGTTTCATAAATCTTTTCTAGCTGTCTATCAAGACCTATCTAAAGAAGGTCTCCTATAAAGATGACCACCACACCTAGAATGTCTTTGTTCTTAGTTTTAACTCCAGGGTTTGGCTCATAATCGACACCCTTGCCTTCAGAGCTATATAATAATTGAAATAACAGTATATATTGCAGTTGGGATATTTAATGAGGGAAATATCTCTGTCTCATGAATGATAACTACATTTAAGTATAGTAATTGGGTAGCAATGCAAGATTTGTATACGTCGAGGAGAGTACCTAGTAAGTTAAAAAAAAGCGGCATAGCTTGATTTCAACTAAAGAATCTCGTAAACCACGTGGAAATTAATTCTTACGAGCAAAGAGACTTAATAAGAAAGGGGAAGGATTATTGTATGGATCTGTAATTACAGACTAGGGATAGCTTGATAAATACACGGAAAATAAGAACTTTGTTTGAAAATCTATTTTGAGTTCATCGACAGAGTATAACTTATTGGTAATCAGTAGGGTAAGATAAGCGTGTCGTCCCAGCATCCGTAACAGCTGGAGTAGCCAACGGAACTCGGCACGCGCCTGTCTGATGCGATGCGTAAACATCTGCCGGGTGGCAAAGCAGTTCAAATTCGTACACATTCATCAATTATTGGCTGCCCCAGCTGTTAGGGCTATGCTGGGACGACACGATTGTCTTACCCTAGTAATCAGTGTCAATATAGAAAAAATAACGAATTCCGCCAATTTACAAATTGCGCTTGAACCTTCCTGGAAAATTAACTTAACTACAATTCTTTTCTTAATAGATATAGAAGTACATTATAAGAGGGTAGATAAAATTTATGCGTGAATTTCTTTTTATAATTTTCGTAGTATCAATTGGCATTGCTTTTTGGTGCAGTAAGCAGCCGTAATTTGTTCAAAGAGTTGACAGTAGTAAGTGGCGTAAACTGTTCTGTACTCGTACAAAATTCAGTAGAAATAGACATTTTGATTCCCAAACGCTCATGGTTAAAATTTTCCTCTAAGGGACAATCGAGTTTTCAGTTTATCGTCGCAGCTTCTCTTTGTCGCCATTCCATATTCCTTTGATTGCTTTAGAGAACGTAATGATGAACCCAACCTTCATCGCAGTGAATTTGTGAACATGAAAAACATTGGTCATTGTTATGTGATAAAATATTTTCATTTAAAAGGTCTCAGTCTAACCAATATCAAAGCTAAGTATGCTCTATTCTGGAGGAGTCTGCTCTTCCATTTACAACAATAAAATATTGGGTGGCAGAGTTTAACAAAGCTTGCACGAGCTGCCAAGATGAACATCGCAGTGGTCTACCAAATGAGACGACCACGCAAGGAATGGTAAATAAAATCCACAAAATGGTATTGGATGACCGATGACTGAGAGTGCACGAGTTAGCAGACATGGCCGGCATTTCAAAAAGTACTATACATCACATATTGACTAAAAATTTGGACATGAACAAGCTGTTAGCAAAATGGATACCGCGTTTGCTCAGAATGGAACAAAAGCAGCGTGGTGAGGATGTTTTAATCGAGCGTTTGGCGATGTTTCGCAGCAGCAAGCCGAGTTTTAGCGTCGATTCAAAACCATGGATCAAACATGGGTCCATCACGCCTGAGATGAAAGTGCAGTCGAAACAATGGACTGAAAGGGGAGAATCGGTTCCGAAGAAGGCGAAGACAGTTACATCTCCTGGAAAGATTATAGCGTCAGTTTCTTGGGATGCATGTGGGATAACTTTTATTGATTATCTTCAAAAACGAAAAGAAATTAACGGCGAGTGTTGTGCGAGCCTATTGCAACGTTTGAGCGATGGAATTAAGAAAGAACCGTCGCATTTTGCGAAAAAGAAAGTGTTGCTTCATTAAGACAATGTACCGGTTAGCACACCCGTTAGTACAGTGGCCAATTTTCTTTTTCCAAACTTGAAGAAATGGGTCAGTGGTAAAAAGTTTGCCAAGAATGAAGAGGTGAAGTCTGCGGTTGAAGTCTATTTTGAGGAACTCGGGAGCTCTCACTACAAACAAGTCTACAGAGCTATAAGGAAACTATGACCCAATTTCTTTGTGTCTTCTTTGGGTCGTTCTGGGTGTCTTAGCTAAGTTGGTTTTTATTCGTGATAATAATTGTTCTCTAACGATTTTTAAAAATTGAAGATTTTTGCAAACAGGAAAGAAAAGTTGATGGTTCGGCTTTGAAATAGTTTCCTTTTTAGTCCAACGTCACACCTTTTTTACTTTTTGTTTGTTTTTTTTTTTTTTTAATAGAAGCATTTTTAAAGCATTCTATTCTCCAGTGACGCCGCCATGAGGACATCTATCGAACATACCAAAGATGTTTAGATTCTACCTAAATGATTAGGATCGAGAATGATATTCGAGTCGTTTTGTCTTACTGCTCAAACCAACCACGTCAATCAGTAATACATAGGAGATCGAACTCGTTTTTTCTAAATCATGCATTTTGAAAACAAAAGGAACTTGGACAGACCTTATTTTCTTCAATATAAACCGTATTCTACCCAATGCGTAGAAAATAACAGTGAACGTAACATTTCCTCGACCAAGAACACTAGTCATTTTTATACTATTATCATAGGAATTTGCATACATTCAAATTCGTACTGCGGTAACTAAATCATTATTTTCACTTGAGCAAACGTCAAAAACAAACAATTTGGCTAACTTTCTAAAAAGCGTGCTTCACCTGTTCGGAGTTGACGCTGTGCTCCTTTACTGAGGATACTAACTTTTAACTTTTCTAAATTGTTGTAATATGCATTTGGAAGGATCTAAATCCATGTGGTACTAGCGAGGACCATTTTTTTTGTGAACGTATTTCTTACCCAAACACATTCTTGGTCCTTCCCCAAACGGCAAAAAGGTGTATTGATGTCGCTGACTTTTATTTTCTTCCGTAAATCGTATGGGATCGAATTTATGGGGGTCCGGATAGTATTCAGGATCGTAGTGAATACCTTTTACGGGGATGAACACGCCATCCCCTTTGCGGATTTTGACATCGGTGTTTGGAACCTGATAATCCATGGTGCATTCTCGAGTAAGGACAGGCAATGGAGGATACTTTCTTAGTGCTTCTAAAATAGTACAAAACATTGAAATTGACTATTCGGAAAAAAATTGTTTGACGTACCATTGATCACCATCCCCAAATAATTCATGTCGGACAACGCCTCGTAAGTAAGTTGCCCGTTATTCTTCCGCAAAACCTCCGCCACCTCTTCCCTCAATCGGTCCTGTACGTCCTTATTTATCGACAGTTCCAATAACACGAAGGACATCAACGAAGATGAAGTTTCAAAACCTCCCACAAAGAAAATGAATGCCTGCGCCGCTAACTCGCTAAACGTTAACGTATCATCGCTTTGCACTCCTTCTTTTTCCATCATATCCAATAAGAGCTGAAAAGCGTCGTTTCTGCGGACACCGTTCTTCTGCCTATATTCAGCAGTTTTTGTGATGACTTTCCAGAAAAAATCTGTGGCGTCTTTCGGAAATAGCCTCGCTCCAAAAAATTTCATTACGTTAGGGAAAATGAAGCAGAGGAAATTAATCGCCAGTTCCACGCGAGTTAGATTAAAGAGTCTCTTCCCTTGAACGCGAAATTCCGTATTTGGATCTTTCAGACTATTACAATCGAGACCGAAAGCACAATTTCCAATGACATCTGTTGTGAATCGAGCAGAGAAATCTTTAGCATCTATAGGACCGCTTTCACACTCTTTTTCTAAAGTTTTCACCAATTCCTCCGACGTTTTAATTAAGATGGGGTACATCAACTTCATTTTCCGGACGTAAAGGTGGGAGTCAATTTCACCCTCAAATTTCTCCATTTCTGACCCCCTACGGAGAATACGTGAGCACTTAGAGGGTCGTCCTTTTCGTTGACGTAAGCCCCGTGATCTGTGAAATGGGCGAAATCATTCTGCACTATGCTTTTAATCAAGTCTAGATCGATGGGGATGTACATAGGTTGATGAAAGAAGTAAGCTCCTGCATGCCTAACTTTACGCGCTTTCATGTATGCGTAGAATTTGGCGTAATATTCCCCCATAGATATTTTAAGCAAGACATTTTCTTTGTGATTTCCGAAAGGTATGGTCGGTTCGACGTATTCCACGCCACAATTTTTCCAATACGAATAGCGTCGTTTAAAGAAGACTACGATTAAGAGTGTCGTAGCTATAAGGATGCCGAAAATTTTTAGAAATGTACTTTCCGCAAATGTCATTTTCACTAATAACTGAAACGATTTTTATAAATTCCCGTCCTTCATTAATAATACACACTCACCTAACTTGAACTAATTCTGAGTTCTAACAGCTGACTGTCGAATACCAGTTTTATTCGAGCTATGTACCTTGAGATGAATTGGACGGATCCAAGGCCATATTAATCTAGTCTCTGTAATTTTAGCGATAACGTTTATCCAATGATGATGAAGTTGACGAGTCATTATTGTGCAATATACATTTTTTTCTAATCAAAATTTTGAAACCTTTGGTAATCTTGGATATTAGTTTCTTAATTTTGCACACAGTACTATTTTTTATAATCGATTACCTTAATTTTAGATTCATCTACGGTTTATCACTGGGGTGGTAATTTATACATAAATAATAATTGCAAGGCCGTAATACGTGTGAAGCACCGTTTGTCGCATAGAGATCCATTCAATATAAATATGGTTCTGCGTTAACCTTCCTATACTCACGTCAAAATGAAAGACGTATACTATACTATATATGTAAGTCGGTCGCACAGACCGTATGCGTGAGTATAGGAAGGTTAATCGCCATTATTAATTGCACTCAATTTAATCAGAATGTGTCCCAAGTCAGACTGAAATGTTTGGGATTTTAATTGTGATCGCACGCGTCGTAGTCAAGCTCCTTAACCACTCGAGCACATCGGCTGATGAATGCTAACTTAGCTATCAACATTTGGAGGGATCTATATCGTTGTGATAATAATAAGGGCAGCTTTATTTGAATAAAGAAATGTTATATTGTCCCCACTTTGTTTGTTAAAGATAAATTCCCATTAAGTAAGGATTATATAAATCTCATAATATTACATTGCAAGATACATTTGAAAGTAATCTAAGAGATTTTCTGGACGTCGATCCACAACCCTTCAGCAGGCACGGTCATGAACGTCTTCGGGTCGATCTTCACAGGAATTTCCGTCCTGGGATTCGGTTTAAATTTGAAATTCGCTATCAAAGATACCAAACCCACTTTCGCTTGCATTAGTCCAAAACGTAAACCTAAAAATAATAATCGCCTGTATTACTGACATTGATGATAATGGGTTATTGGCGTGGAATACGCTGCTACACTTCCAGTACAAGATATATTTTCCTATGGGACACCGATTTATTGATTATCAGGTGCGAGTGTTGTTTTCCATACTTTTTTAATGTTTTTGAAAATATAAATTGAATGAATTTATCGGACAGTTCCCGACACATCAATTGACTTTGAATTTATCAAACCTGCTGTACATATGAGTGTATGAGAAGACAACCTACAATATAGTCGAAGAAAATTAGATTATGCAATATTTGATTGCCCAAGAGACAAAAAAACCACCAAACACGTATATTGTTCAACGTCCCAAATTTTGATATTATTTTCAATTTCTTCAAGCTTACATCTAGTCTTCCTTCATTCTTGAAGGTGTCAAGTTTGGAACACTACCCGTCTCCTCTCTTCCAAAGAAAGAGGGAAAACTGTCAATAAAGATGAAAGAACTTTAAACGTCTGTCATGGCCATACCGATTCCGTTTTGTACCAAACTGATATTTCTCTATGTTTGCAATTTATTACAATGGAGTTTAATCCGCTGGAACTATGTTTGCAAATAGTAAAAATTTAATACAAAAATAATGGGTCTGTGCTTATAAGACTATCCAACCTTTTGATGGTCGTTCTTCTGAGCAGCTTATTCGTCGTGCAAAGTTTGAGTTGCAATGTATTCTACATAATCCAAAATATCTGTAAGATAAAAAACATCCTGTGATGCCGAAATATTGCTGCTGTTGAAGTTAGTGTCCGCGAAAATTGAAACTTGTTAATTCCACCCGGTTCTCAAAAATTGAACGTGCCTGGGACTTCCACATGGCGTACTGTGTGAAAGGATTTTGGTTTACATCCTAATAAAATCCAGTTGGTGCAAGAAGTGAAGCCAAATGACTATTTATTCTGTCGTAGATTCGCTAATTTTGCTTATAAATACCTTACCACTGATGATCATTTTTATCGCAGAGTTTTTTCAGCAATCAAGCTTATTTATAACTCAATGGCTACGTGAATAAGCAAAATTGCCGTACAATTGCTTCCTAACAAAGTGACGGTCTACTTTACATGCTGCTGATATGATCGGTTCTTATTTCTTTCAAAATGAGGCTGAACTGCATGTTACGATGAAAAATGCTTGTTACGGATCATGATAAATTACTTTTTGTTTCCAAACTTGCGTAAAATTGATCTCAACGAGATATGTGCTACAGAGCTATCGAAACCATCCATTTCAATAAAGGAAAATTTAACTGTTCATTAGTTTCCTAAAATGGTCTAATCAATTGGCTGCCATGATCATGTAATCTAACACAATAGGTACCAATTTTCCTCGCCCGTTCGCATCATTCTGGGCGAAGATGTCACTCTATAATAACAAAGGTTTAACAAAAGTGTGGATGACGTGTTATCATTAAGTAGTGCAGACCGGACTCATGGTCTTACTTCTCCGAATGTTAATATCGTACCTTGCACCTAAGTGGAGATAAAATAAATTGGAACAAAATTTGGTCAGACTTATCAAATGGATTATGTGCGAAATTCAAAGCTTAGATAGAGTGATTCTTACATCTGTCACCCCAATTTCTTCGCCAAATGTTTTAAAGGAACCGAAAGGGAAACGATCGAATTTGACTGGGCTTAGATCACCAATTCTTCAAATCTCAGCTTCATCAAAAGAAAATCTATGGATTAACAAAAGTAAGAACCGAATTAAAAAATTTACAGTAGAATGAAATATAGACCTGAAATATGAACCTTTTTCCATTGTTTACTTCCCGCATAATTACAAAACTATCTCCCTTCTTTTAAGGGAAATTTGATTTTCGGAATATTCCAAATAAATGAAGATTTGTTTTCTAGAACTAAAGAAGAAGATGATTATTACCAACTTGGTTTGGCACAAAAACTGCTTCATTATCCGTTTGTATTAAAAGGTTCTATTTTAAACGTTTTTAAGTATAAAACGAAGGAATTATTATTATTTTGATTATTACAGGAAGACTGTTGACTGGATTCTGAACGAAATAAATCTGATGATTTCCTTAATTTTATCTTCTACACATCAGTATGTGCAGATGATCCATCGAATTGGTTCACCAAATTTGAGTTTCGTCATGCTACTTCTTGAATAGTTCTAAGTGCATTGACTTATACGAGGGGCGCCTTCTATGTTCCTATAAATGACCACTTGGTGGCGTTATTGAGATGCGTCATTACTATTTTCGTAAAATTTTACATTTGTTATTGTGAAAACAGTTGCAACTTAGAAATCGACCAAGTTTGTGTACGGTAAAAAATCGATTTCTTAAAAATGGGAAATTTCAAGTGAAGGTTTCTCTTGGATGATTTTTTAAAAATTTAATATAGGCCTAATTGAACACAAATGCATAGATTCGCTTCGTTAAGCTTTTGGTAATGAACCAACATCAGAAAAGACTATTCACAATTAGTTGGCAGAATTTCGTCGTGTTCGTGCGTCCATCAGTGATGAACTGTGTGAAGGTTCATTCCAAAAATATCGATGCTGTACGAAACATGGTTGTAGAAAATCGGCGTGTGACAGTGAGATCCATGGATTGCAACATATTTGATTTTGCATGAGTATTTAGTTGTGAGAAATACCTGCTCCCGATGGATTCTGCATAATTAGATTGAAGTTAAAAAAATTACCGTGTTCATTGGTGAAACGAGATGCTCAAAAGGAATTGCAAAATTCATGTACAACATCGTAACAGGCGACGAAACTTGAATATATTTGTATGAACCGGAAACTGAACAACTATCCACTGTCAATGAGTACTGTCGCGGTGTCTTTTGTGGTGATTTGTTATGATTGTGGAGTGGTCTGAGTGTGGCGTTTAGTGCGGTGTTTAGCCAAGGTTTATATGCAGCATATGATCCTGTAGTTTCTCCACTGAATATTACAAATAACTTGTTAAAGTAAATACTTGGATCACGTTTGGTGAAGGTTATTTTATTTTGTTCTATTAATTTTGTCACTTTGTTATTGTTCACCAATTGCTTGTTTAAGTTTAATTCATGGTTACAGATTGCTTTTCTTCGGCAAATCTGTATTGAATTGGAACATACATAAAAATATGTTATAAGTAGCTACAGTCCATTCAATCGATATTTTCGATCTTCGCGGCCTGATTGTCCTCGATACGAGATATTTTGCATCTTTAGATTATCTATATGGTAACCTATTTCCTTCCAGGGTTAAGAAAATAATTAGATGCAATTTATATAATACGCTGTCGGATCTTGCGCTTAGTTTATTGATATTGATAGCACAGCATTTATTTATCGGAGTTTTATATAAATGTTATCATTGATTTTTAATAGGCAATAAAATACAACCGAACTTTCCAAAACATGATAGTAATTTGACGACTTATTTTTTGCCACCTCACTTATTGTCGTTGTTTCGAAGCCAGTCTGTATACTTTAGGTTTGTTCCAACACACCACAAAACCAGTTTGTGAATCGTCGGGCATATGCCCAAAGCAAATTTGCTCTGCGCATGTAGCCAACGATTCACAAACTAGTTTTGTGCTGTGTTGGAACGAACCTTTATATTAGAAATGGAACCCTTTATCTTACCCAAACAAATTCTAGGTCCTTCCCCGAACGGTATGAAGGCGTACGGGTGTAATTTGCTTTTGTTTGCCTCCGTAAATCTTGTGGGATCGAACTTGTCCGGATTGGGGTAAAGCTCGGGATCGTTTTGGATGCCTTTTATCGAAATAACGACTCTATCTCCTTTGCGAATTATGATGTCGCTGTTTGGAACTCGGTAATCTTTGGTGCATTCCCGTGGAAGGGTTGGAAGCGGAGGATACTTTCTTAATGTTTCTGAAACGGCAAAAAAGAAGAAAAAATGGGGATAAAATGAACCAATGAAGCAATGAAAATAGTATTATCAGCAAGCTGTCATAGATTCCTTAACTACACAGTCTTAACATATTTTTCGAGAAAGCTATGGTTTAAGAAAAACAGCTGATAGTAAGAGGAAACATTCTATTTAAAAAAAAATCGAAGTACTAGACTTACCATCGATTACCATCCCCAAATATTTCATTTCGGATAACGTCTCGTAGGTGATCTCGCCGTTATTTTTTTCAAAACCTCCATTACTTCTTCTCTCAGTCGATTTTGCACCTCCTCGTGCAACGACAACTCCCACATCGCAAACGACATCAATGAAGATGACGTTTCGAAACCTGCTGCGAAGAAAACAAAGGCCTCTGCCGCCAATTCATTGAAGGTCAAACTGGTACCGCTTTTTTCGCCTTCTTTGTCGAGCATATCCAGTAACAATTGGAAGGCGTCGTTTCTGCGGAAGCCACTTTTTCGTCTATGGTCCACCGTCTCTCCCTATCATTTTCAAGAAAAACTGGGAGGCGTCTTTCGGATAATGTCTGCCGCCGAAAAACGTGATCACATTCGGAAACATCAGTCCGAGAAAATTTATCACCAGTTCTATTCGGTTTGGTTGGAACATCCTTTTACCCTGCACTCGAAATTCGGCTTTCGGATCTTTCAGACTGTTACAATCGAGACCAAAGGCGCAGTTTCCAATGACGTCTGTGGTGAATCTAGCAGAGAACTCTTTAGCATCTATCGGATTATGTTCGCATTCTTTCTGTAAGGTTTTTACTAGTTCCTGCGAAATTTGTTGTATGATGGGATACATCATTTTCATTTTTCCCGATGTGAAAGTGGGAGTCATTTTCACCCTCAAATTCCTCCATTTCTGTCCTCCTATGCGGAACAAGTGAGCACTTAGGGGATCATCCTTTTCGTTAATAAAACCGCCGTGATCCATAAAATGAGCGAAATCGGTCTGCATTATGTTTTTGATCAAATCCAAATCAATCGGAACGTACACCGGTAAGTGAAAGAAGTAAACTCCTGCATGTTTGAGCTTGCGAGCTCTCATGAGATTATAGAATTTGGCGTAATAATCACCTGCTGATATTTTCTGGTGGAAATTTTCTTTGAAGTTTCCATAGGGTATGCTCGGTTCGATGTATTGCAAACCCAAATTTTTCCAATACGAATGGCTCTTTTTAAAGAAGGCTATGACCAGCAGTATTGTAACGACGACGATTCCAAAAATTTTTATAAAGATGCTTTCCGCAAACACCATCTTGCACTTCCGAAGATATATCTTAACGATTGCTTTATTTACACCACACCGTCTAACTCGAACTGCTTTCAAGTTCTGTGAACTCACGCTAAGGAGGAATTATTTTATGCGAAATGGATATCAGCACGTACGCTCTGGAGGTCGAAGATCAAATAATAAAAACGTGCTAATCTCTCTTATTGTTGTTTACCTCGTGATATTATTGACAGAATAGAAATTTTTTGGCGAAAGATGTACAGGTGTTTCTATGAGATGACCTCGTTCGTTTTCTAACTTTGTAGAGGATTGAAACATGAATGTTTTTGGGTTTGGTTCCACAGACGATTCAGCACTGGCGCCTTTAGTTTCCTTGATACGACGAATTTTTCCTTTGAAAATGTTTTTAGTACATACCAGTTGAAAAGAAAGAGCTTGGTATAGAACTCACTACATATCTGAAAGTATGGAGACCGTTAGTTGATGCATCCGGTAATACATGATCTTTATGGTAATGCAGAATAGATAGTTGACCATTTGTTAAGAAAGTGACTGATGTTTTCCGGTTTCATGCTGCACCCCATTGTTGCTGTATTTTCTGTTAATTCTAAAGATATAACATATTAGTAGTCAAATCCAAACATAGTGCAGATCTTTGCCACTACTACTTCTTCATACTATCTGCATTATCAACTAGCAAACGCTATTAGTTTCAAACATACGACGTTAAATCTATAATTAATTATTTGCACTGCAGTTGCATCTATCTTTCTGTAGGCAGTATTTTCGTTTTGGGTGCATCGCAATATTTAATTGTCGAGAAGGTTACTTTATCAACTTTTTGAAAAATTTGTTAAGCACTAACAATTTATCATTTTTGGGTATGCAATGTTGAGTTCAACACCCTAAAAGACGGCACAAGAAGAAGACGAGATTTTGGAGTAAAATCCGCGGTAGATTCTCAAGGGCTGACTCTGAAGTAATACATCCGATTTATCCGACAAATAATTGATAAAATTAGGATACCTTTCATTGTGATAAACACCCTAGCCTCCTTTCGGATTATGAGTAAGCTATCTGGAACTGGATAGTCCTTTACGCATTCGTGCAAGAAGGTTCATTGACCCTGCATCCCCTCCCAACCGCTCTAGCATGTTCTGGTTTAACAACAACTTCTTTAACATGAAAAACATCAATGAGGATGACGTTTCAAAACCTCCTGCGAAGACAATAAATATCTGAGTGGCTAGTTAATTAAATATCAACGTGTTATTGCTTTGCATCCATCATATCCAGGAACAATTGGAAGGCGTGTTTTCTGTGGAACCCACTTTTTAATCAATAGTTAGCCATTTCCTAGACGACGCTTCAAAAAAGGACCACGGAATCTTTTAGGGAATGGTGGCCTCTCATCAATTCCCTTATTCTTAAACTGAAGAGTCTCTTCCCTTTAACCTAGAATTCCGCATTCTTTTAGTAGGGTTTTCGCTAATTTCTGCAATGTTTTGATTACGATGGGATACATTCATATATAATTTCATTTTACCAAATGTAAAAGTGGGAGCTAGTGTCACCCTCAAATTCTTCCGTTTTTTGGCTTCCTTTGGTACCCCTCCCGTGATCTGTAAAATGAATAAAATCGGTTTGTTTGATGTTTTTGATCGATAAATAGAAGAAAATCACTGCCTGCGTGTTGAGTTTGTTTCTTTTAATGAGATTTTAGAATTTGGCATAAAAATCGAGCGCTGATATCCTCTAGTATAAATTTCCGTTGTTACCGAAAGGTATAGGCGGTTCGGCATACCCCAAGCCTAAATGTTTCCAATTGGAATAGCGCTTTTTAAAGAATATTATGATTAGCGATGTAGCGATGAAGAGGTCGAAAACCTTAAGGAAAATATTCTCCACAAATACCATTTTGCACTAATATCAGTTTCATTAAGAGTACGCCACGAAGATTGTGTCAGTTAAATTTATCTGATACTATTGAGTATTATCTGATCTCGAAAAATTTCAATTTACATTGAATTCAAGGTCATATATCTAAATTTAATTTGGTATAATCTAACTCATATCCTTTATCTTGATGCATTTTATTCGGTTATCGAAGCTGATGAACTGTTGTTTATATTATAATAGATATACAGCTGTTTCTGTTGGTCTATTCTATGGATCGTCCTCAGCTTCAATATATGCCATTATTTACACCACTTTCTTAGAATTGGTATTAGTATCGTTGGGTGTGATCCATATACTCTATTTTCAAGTTGGTTCTGTTGTGCCCCTCTTCCTTTCTTCTACTGCTGCTGCAATGAGAAAATTCAGGTGTTCGAAAAATCCCCAAAATATTCCGAAAATCCTAGTGGTTTATGCTTCTGTTCCATTTCGTAATAACTAAAGTGTGGAACCGTTGCAGGGTGCAAATTACCACAATCCATTGGTATGGAGTCTCTATCAGTTCTATACAAAATCTATAAGTGCTGTTACTAGTTATACTTAGTTTTCTTAGATTGACATTAAGTTTGTCCCGAAAGGAACTCACTAGAGTTTTCAGTCGAATTTTACTAAGGCTAAGGCTAAGTCACGAAAGGCTTATCCGGTTTTTTAACCTTCCCTATTTTTCCTCTTCTCCAGCGTCTCCTAATGACTTGCTCCGGAGGTTTCCCAAAAGTTTCGGGTTCTGCGAACAATGCTGTTAACTTCTGGTTTATTAAATGTCAACTATATCATAGTCTTTGATTCCGGTATAACCTAGTACTCAACAAAGGAATATCTTGTTGTTCTGGATCAGACTGCTGCACTTTTTATGATTTTCCCAAACTGTCTTCAAGTTGATAGTGTGAGAGCTCAGCGCCTGAATGGCTGTTTGACACAAAGTCTTGACTGTTTTTTTGATCTTCTTCATTAGTTTACGCTAGCTTTCAAATATCTACATCTTGATTATATCTTTTGTGAGCTTTCCCCTTTCATCTTTACGTAGGCGTCTAGATTTGTGCTACTTCAATTTTCAAGTCAAGCTTGTATAATGTTCATTTAGTTTTACATAATATATAAAGAAATAAGTTTTGTAAGACATCTTATAGTTTATTAGCTAGTACTTACATATATGTATGTATAATTGATTAATATATGTCATTAGATAATACACCCAACGGTAAACAGGCATAGGATTAAGAAATAGAAAAAGGTTTTACTATCACTAAATTTTTTCCACGTCAATCCATAAGCCATCCACTGTATTCGTAAGGAAACTTTTGGGATCCAATTTTAAAGGTAATTTAGTTTTTGGATTGAATTTGAATTTAAAATTCTTGATCAATGGAATCAATCCTACTTTAGCTTGCATCAGTCCAAAGCGAAGACCTAAAACGACGATCAAAAGTGATTTATTTCAATCGTTAAAAGTATATAATGCAAGTTCTACCTAAACAAATCCTAGGCCCTTCTCCAAATGGTAGAAAAGCGAATTGGTGGCGTTTATTCTTGTTTTCTTCTGTAAACCTTTTAGGATCGAATTTGTGAGGATCCGGGTAGTATTCTGGATCGTAGTGGATTCCTTTTACTGGTATAGCCAGGAAGTGCCCTTTTGAAGTACCACATTGCTGTCTGGTACATTATAGTCTTTGGTGCATTCCCTTGTAAGAGTAGGAACTGGGGGATATTTTCGAAGCGCCTCTAAGAAAGTGAGAGAAAAATTGATATTAAAAAAGTTATTGAATGGTTTATACTATTGAAAATGACATTGAAGCATGAAATTGCGGTGACTCCTCAAGTCAAAGAGCAAGTACTTGATTCAGTAGTTGGTAAGGTAACAATCACCGAATTGATATGATACCATGATAACATAATACAAATTTAATCATTTTTACTTCCATTAGATTGACTCGTCATATTACACCCATGAAATTTGGAAAATGATACAACGATGTATTTCTTGTAAGTTCAAAATTTCAAATAATTTCATATTTTTTTGGTCAAAATTTTCAACGAACAAAAGTATTACCTACCATTAATTACCATCTCCAAATAAGGCATCTCGGACAACATCTCGTACGTTAATTCGCCTTTATTCTTCCCCAGTATTTCATTAACTTCCTCTCTCAATCGATCCTGCACGTCTTGATTTAACGCTAGCTCCAATAAAGCGAAAGACATCAATGAAGATGACGTTTCGAAACCTGCCCCGAAAAAAATAAAGGCCTGCGCTGCTAATTCATTAAAGCTCAACGAGAAATCGTTCGTTTCTCCTTCTTTATGGAGCATATCTAATAATAATTGGAAAGCATCGTTTCGGCGAATCCCGTTTTTCTCTCGATAATCCGCGTTATCCTTGATTATGTTCCAAAAGAAATCGGCAGGAGCCGTAGGGAAGAATCTCGTACCAAGGAATCGCATTACGTTGGGAAAAGCGAAACTAAAGAAATTCTTGCCCATCTCCAATGCGGTTAAGTTGAACATCCTTTTTCCTTGAATCCTAAATTCGGTATTCGGATCCTTCAAACTGTTACAATCGATACCGAAAGCGCAATTTCCGATGACATCGGTAGTAAATCTGGCCGAAACTTCTTTAACATCTATGGGATTGTTCTTACATTCCTCTCGGACGGTTTCCACGAATTCTTCCGATATTTTCACAACGACTGGAAACATGATCTTCATTTTCCCCGAAGTAAAGGTAGGCGTTAGTTTTACTCGTAAGTTTCTCCATCTTTGGCCTTCCAAAGAGAACACATTTGCGCTTAGGGGATCATCCTTTTCGTTGACGTACCCTCCGCGATCGGTAAAATGAATAAAATCAGTTTGCATTATCTGCTTGATCAAATCTAAATCGATCGGAACGTACGCCGGGTTGTGGAATGAATAAAATCCGGCATGTTTGACTTTCCGAGCTCTCATAATGGCGTAAAATTCAGCAAACCATTCACCAAGGGATAATTTCCGATAGAAGGAATCCTTGAAGTTACCAAAAGGAATTGACGGTTCCAGATATTCCAACCCCACATTTTTCCAATAGCCATATCTTCTTTTGAAGAACACTATAATGATGATCGATGTTGCGATGACAATCGTTAAAGTATAAACAAATATGTCATTTAGCGACACCATTGTGCGCAGAATATTTTTAATTCAATATACTACACTTATTTTGGCTTCCATTAGAAGCGAGCACGTTCGAAACTTTGGCAAGCGATTATTTATAAAAGTGATAATTACACAATATTAGAACGGGTATATGCGCGAGGGTTTGCGCAACGTTGGGTTATGTGCGGTATGCGAATGGATCCAGTATCAAACAATCTGAGTCATTAATCCTGGCCTTGAGAGGAACGAAAATGTATAGAAGTATATGTTCGCGAAAGTGAAAATTAGTACGTAATTTTTAGATAATTTGAATAATTATTACTTAAGGATAATTCTCGTTATTTATTTTGAAACCCATAATCTATCATGGATCGGTCATAGTATTCTTCATTTAAGTTTGGTAAAGCAAATTGGTTTTCAAGCAGGATATTAAATTAATGAAATTGTAAAAAGTATTTATTCCGATGAAATCCGTAAAGAGAGGAGGAAGCAAGCAGAAATATGCTACGTAAGATCAGTATCTTAGAATTTCTGAATTTTTTTAATACTTCCAATTTCCTCGTTTTCTATGATACATTAACATTATTATAGTTACCACAGAATTTGTTGAATGTCGTCAGTGAGTCCTTTAAGATTATGATCGAAAACAGAAATTTTGTTATAAGTTATGAGAGTTATGAGAATAGAGTTTTTCCAACATAAGTCTTTCAGTTACGCTTTGGTACCTATTCTGAAAAAGTTTGAATCTGAGATTTTGTTAACGAATTAATGCCAAGAGTATGGTGGTGATACTATACTAAGCATTAGCCTTCAAAGTCAAACAACAATTAATTAGTCCAATAGTTGGATCTGCAGCAGTCATCACTACGATTCCGTGTATTAATCCCATCAACCGTTAACGGTATCAAATGGCAAGTGAAATAAGAAAGATCACCACCAAGGAAGGGCAGCATCTCTTTATGTCACTAAACCTCATTATTTCAGGGTTTCACACGGCGATAAAATTTTGGTTTCGACAAACATTTATTTCGGGATGTGTCGCTCAAATCTCACTTTCAGTAATGAGAAGTCGTGATTCCAAACATCTTGACAAAAATACATGACAACTTAAATTCCCGCAGTTTATACTGCAAAATCATATTTTTGATAGTTTCTGATATTGCCCAAAAAATCTTAACAAAATACTGTATAGCTTTTAATGTCGTTTATTTACAAATCTTTTACATTTATTTTATATCTTTAATCAATACGATTAGTCAATCTTTTCCAGATTCATCCACAATCCAGGCCAAAGTATTCGTAAGGAAATTCCTGGGATTCAATTTTAGAGGTAATTCAGTTTCTTTGATTTTAATTCTGCAATTGTTGACCAACGAAGCCTACTTTCGTCTGCATCAGCTCAAAACAAAGACCTAAAACGACACCTAAAACAATCCATTTTAAACATCATTTGCGATCAATAACGTAGGTTGTACTTAAGTAACTTCAAGCGCCTTCCTCAAAAGTTAGGAAGATAAATTGGTGATATTTACATTTGTTTTCTTCGGTAATGTCGTTAGAATTGAATTTTTCGCGATTGAGGCAATATCCCGGGTAGTAATGGATTCTGTTTCTTCTTTGGTATAGCCACGAAGTCATCTTTCCGGAGTTTAACGTCGTTGTCTGAATCTTGACTGTCTTTGGCGCATACCCTTGTACCTTACAGGATAGAAACTGGTGGATGCTTTCGAAGTGTTTATAAGAAAATGAGGGAGGTAAAAATGGTAGGATTAGCGAAAAAAAAACATTTGGGTTGTGATGTCTTTGACACTTGCGAAAGATAAACAGAAGATTTTTCAAAAAATTAAGAAAAAGCAAAATATATGCTTGGCCTCGCTGCATTTAACCCAATCCATCCAATATATTTGCATATCAACTTTGGAGCAATATTTTAACTACAACTTATTTGATTATATCCAATTTCAGATACTCAAGAATGTCAAAAAATGTTATATGTACACCCTCTGTGCCAAAAGTAACCGCAATAGTTCGAAATAAAGCACGCTATGTATGTTATGTCCACAAAAATCATTGTATTTATTCGAAATATTCTCCATGTGCTACAATACATCGATTTGCACGGTGAACGAGTGCTTCAAACGACTTTTTCATGTCGATCTCTGGGATGGCCTTTAGGATGCCGGTCGTCGATCTTTGAATGGCGTCTACGGATGCATAACGAACTCCTTTCTGCTTCAAATGAAGACGAGGGAACAGGAAATAATCGCATGGGGACAGATCAGGCGAATACGGTGGGTGCTGTATCGAATATATTTCATTTTTCGCCAAAAAATCGGTGACAATCGTTGCTCGATGACACGGTGCGTTATCGTGCAGTAATCTCCAGCTGCCTGGCTCGCGATATTCGGGCCGAACACGACGAATGCGACCCAGCAAACGCCTCATAACATCGAGGTAATATGCACCATTAACCGTTGAGCCGTATGGAACGAACTCCTTATGGATAATTCCCTTCGAATCGTAGAATGAAATCAGCATTGACTTGATTTTCGACTTCTCCATTCGTGATTTTTTCGGATTTCCTTCTTCTGGTGACCTCCACTCTGCGCTTTGACGTTTGCTTTCTGGTTCGTATTGAAAGCACCACGTCTCGTCATCAGTCACAATCGTTTTCAACAAGTTTTCATCTGCACGGGCTCGTGCAATAATGTCTTTGGAGTGTTCGATTCGAAGCGTTTTTTGGTCGTCGGTCAATTTGTGCGGAACAAACTTCGAATTGACTTTCTCCAAACCAAGGGTTTCAGTCAAAATGCGCTGAATAGTTGTTTTAGGGATGCCAAGCTCCATTTCCATAAATCTCACTGACGATTTCTTCGAAATTTTCACAAATTCGCGCACTTTTTCCACATTTGCCTCGGCCAAAGTTGTCGAAGGACGACCGGCTCTTTCGTCATCGTTAACATCTTCTCTGCCTTTACGAAATCGTCGATGCCACTCGAACACTTGCCTCTTCGACAAACAATCGTCGCCATAAACAATTTGCAGAATTTCATACGTCTCGGTTGCAGTTTTTCCTAGTTTAAAACAAAACTTAATATTGACTCGTTGTTCGTGACTCATTTTCTGACCGTTTACGAAAAACACTCTCACAGGATGCGTGATGTATCAGCTGACTATGCACCAAATTTCATGAAAATTTGTCAGGTTGGTAAGGAAGAGTCCCACTACAATAATCAATCAACTATCAAGAGATGACGCCACTGGTTTCTGATTTATAGACGCATTGCGGTTACTTTTGGGACAGAGGGTGTATTTCAGATTTCACATTTTTCGGGAAATTAAAGAACAGCTGAAAATTGTATGTACCATTAATTACCATTTCCAGATACGGCATCTCGAACAACATTTACTATATCAGCTCGTCATTACTCTTTCCTAAAACTTCATTCTCTTCCTCCCTTAATCGATTCTGTACATCTTCGTTTAGGGATAATTCAAACAAAGCGAAATCTGCTAGAAAGGAAATGAACGCCTGGGCTCTAAGTTCGTCAATGAAGATTAATCTTTTCATTCTTTCTTATGCAACATATCCACTAACAATTGGCAGGCATCGTTCCTGAGAATGCCAGTTTTACTTACCGATATTCGTCCGTTTCCTTAGAAATCCAAAAAAATCGTCTGGGTCATGAGCAAAAAAAAACAGTATTCCAAAAATCCTTATTATGTTGGGAAAAGCGAAATTCAGAGATCACTTTATCGTATTATATTGGGTTAATTTCAGAATTCTTGTCCCTCGTACGCTGAATTCCGTCTTTGGGCCCTTCAAACTACTGCAGTAGATACGTAAAGCAGAAATTTCCGAAGGCATCTGCTGTAAATCTAGCAGAAACGTTCTTAACTTTAATGGAAACTCTCTTGCACGAATTCGTCCGATATTTTGACTATGATCGGAAACATTAATTTAATTTTTCTTGAATGAAGGTGGGTATCAGTTTCAGTCTGAAGTTGCTTCAGCTTTGGCTAAAGTGAAGACATTTGCCCTGAAAGATCATTTTCTTTGTTTATGTATCCTTCATCATCGGTAAAGTGTATGGAGTTTGTTTGTATTATTTGTTTGATCAAATCTAAATCGATCTGGATGTAAGCTAAGGTGTGGAAGAATAGCAGCTATCATGTTTAAGACTTTTGGGTTTCGCATCGTTACCAAAATTAGATCACTTTTGTCCAAGGGATAATTTTTGGGTGGGAAGTGTTTTTGAAGCTTTCGAAAGGAATCGATGGTTTAAGATGTACTACTCCCATATTCTTCCAATGGGTATATCTTCTTTTGAAGAGATATATAATCAAGATGCACGATAATTGGTCTGTAATAGACATAAGACGTTTTTTTTTTACTTTGATTGCGCTTATTTTACCGTATATTAGCAACGAACTAAGCGTTTGCTTGAAATTTAAACCATTGTTAATTATGTTAGAAACTGGTGATACACAAAAGTGATTACGTATGCATATAATTTTGCGGTGTTTGGTTTAGATGAGATGTACTTACCGGTAAATTCAATCTGCGGTGTAGTATCAGGCGATGACGAATGTGCTATCAGTTTGATAAACGTAATACATTGTGATTAGAAAAGGAGTATCGTTTACATCTCCGTAAGTAGCTAGAAATTTCTGTCACCTTGAGTATTAGGACTGGTGCAATCTTTCGTGAAATTTCGTAATATAAATTCAATTTCCTCTAATAAAATTATGTAATAATAAGTTTGGTAAAAAATTGAATAAAACAGGCTTTTACATGGTGAAGATCCGTAATGATAATGCATAAAACTCGTAAAGTAAAAACACTTCACTATATTTAAAAATAAAGTTGTAACGTTCGTTTCGCCCACACAATTACAATCTTTTTTATTAAAAATAGAGAAATGTTTTTACTCTTCGAGTTTTATTCATTATTAAGCTTGGTATTGAATTATGTAGTAATTTTGATAAACTGAATTGTGAGGTAGACTGGTACAAGTCTCGCATTTACGAGTATAAAATATAGATTTGTGTAGTAAATATATGTATGAGATGCTTTGGAGACAAATACATATGAAGAGCCTCAATCAGTTGACGGTCTTCTTCTATTTCTGGAACCTCAGATCTAATCGGCCCTCCACAATATCTTTCTATCCATGTAAAAGTGATTATGAAATGATGATTATTAGAAGTATTGTTAACCAAAATGCATCCGTAACGCGTTCTTGTCGATGACATTTCTCCACTGAGGATGGTCACTTTCTTCTTTGAAGTTTCCCAAATTTGCCCAACACCAATTTTAACTTTTCTTTTTGTATTTTTGTCTGAGACTTAATGTTTACCTCTTATACTGATTTTGCTTCGTGTTTTAGGATCTTTACATTTTTTACCTTTCGTGTTTTTCTTTCTCTTATTCTGCTCTATTTTGTTAGATAATTCCTTGCTGATATTCCTGTATCATTCAGTACTATTGATAGTAATTACAACAACTTTGGTGTAGTATTATTAACACTATATTACATCAATAAATTCTTCACCATACAATTACTTAGTTGAATCCGTTGATTCGTGTGTCGTTAGCAACAAAGCAAGCATCTTTAAACTTTGCCGAATGAACCGTGATTTTTTAAATTCTATTTATGCAAATTGAATTTCCACTCTACAATTCGGGGCTATATGTTGTACGTATAAGAGTGAAAAAATTATTCATCAATGTCATCTCAAAACTCGTAAAGAAAGTACTCTTTTTATTTCATGCGCGTAATAGGCAAGCTACCTCTTCCTGTAATAAATCAAAAAGTACCGAACGATTTACGGGTCAGCCTATCGCTTCCTACACATGGAATACATGTCACACGAAATTCATCGAATTTTAGCAAAAATAGAAAACAGAAATACATATCTACTTCCTTCAAACACGATGAATACTTTGTAGCACTTAAAAAATTCCAAGACATTTTTATTATCATTTTCTTATTATCTTCCATCAAATTTTATTTACATACATTATTAATGACATAATCAACAAATTCTTTCCACATCTATCCACAAACCACCCAATACACTCGTAAGTAAATTCTTTGGATCTAGTTTCGGAGGTAATTCCGTTTTTGGATTGACTTTGAACTTAAAATTTTTTACCAAGGAAATCAATCCCACTTTGGCTTGCATCACTCCAAAGCGAAGACCTAAAATGATATTAGAATCAGTCACTTCTAGACATTATTCAGGATCGATGACGGAAGTTGTACCCAAGCAAATTCTGGGACCTTCGCCGAAAGGTATGAAGGCGAATTGATGTCGTTTACGTTTATTTTCTTCCGTGAACCTTTCGGGATCGAATTTTTCAGGATCGGGATAATATTCGGAATGATAGTGAATTCCTCTTAAAGGAATTATGACGGTGTCACCTTTTCGAATTATGATGTTACTGTCTGGTACTTGGTAGTCTTTAGTGCATTCTCGTGTGAGGTTGGGTAAAGGTGGATGCTTCCGGAGGGTTTCTGAAAATATAAAGAAAGAACTGAATAAAAAGATAAATCATTATGTTTTGTTAGTAGAAACTTCTTTTGAATTCTGCCTAGTGTTACCAGCTGATGTCGACGTTTTATTGCCCGCAGCACCAATTATTTCAGGAATACTGATATCTGTGTTTGTTGTTCCCAAAGCAGTTTCTATATATATAGGAATATAGAAATGCGCTCCATACTAGGAAAGCTGTCGTCAAATATAAGAAAATTTGACGACTGTTTGTTTATACAAACAAAGTTTCGAGATGAATGGATGAATGAATGATCTATATCAGAAATAAGGATTACGTTGAAGCACTGGCAAATTGAAACCAGTTTTTGACAATAATTTTGGACAAATCTTCTTCGGCTGCTTTTAATTTATTTATAATCGGTCTCCTCCTTCTTCTTGTCATTCTATGGTTACCACCAGATTTCAAGCTATACATCAAAATACTTTTTCATTCAGCGTCAATTCATATATCAATAGTTTGACTTGCAGTGAATGCATTCACTATTTAATTTTCATTCCTGACGACTACATAATACATGATTAATAAAAATCTTACTCACCATTGATTACCATTTCCAAATATCGCATATCAAACAAAGCTTCGTATGTCAATTCGTCATTATTCTTCTTTAGAACTTCATTTACTTCATCCCTTAGTCGATTCTGCACATCTTTGTTTAACGCCAATTCCAACAACGCAAAAGACATCAATGCAGATGACGTTTCGAAACCTGCCGTGAAGTAAATAAACGCTTGCGCTGCCAATTCGGCGAACGTTATTGTATCATCCCCTTTTTCTCCTTCTTTATGCAACATATCCAACAATAATTGGAAGGCGTCATTCCTGCGGACGCCATTCTTGTGACGATATTCCGCCGTATCTTTAATGACGTCCCAAAAGAATTTGGTAGGTTCGGCGGGCATAAGTCCAGCCCCAAAGAACTTCATTGTACTGGGAAAAGTTAAATTCAAGAAGGTCTTAATCATTTCCAAATTCGTTAGGTTAAATAACCTCTTCGCTTGGACTCTGAATTCCGCATTCGGGTCCTTCAAAGTGTTGCACTCGATACCGAAAGCACAGTTTCCAATCACATCCATTGTAAATCGACCACAAAGATCTTTGGCTTCTATGGAATTAACACGACATTCTTTTTGTAACGTTGCCACAAATTCTTCCGATATTTTAACGATGATCGGAAACATTAGTTTCATTTTTCCCGAGGTGAAGGTTGGTGTCAACTTGATCCTTAATTTCCTCCACCTTTCGCCATCCAAACCGAACACGCTGGCGCTCATGGGGTCATCCTTTTCGTTGACGTAACTTATGTGATCGGTAAAGTGAATAAAGTCGTTTTGCATTATTTGCTTGATCAAATCTAAATCGATCGGGACATAAACAGGATTGTGGAACATATAAATGCCAGCATGTTTGAGGTTCTTGGATTTCATATTGGTGTAAAACTCGACGATCCAGTCGCCAATGGATGTTTTCTTAGCGAAAAGATCTGTCAAGTTCCCGAAAGGAATTGTTGGTTTTGCATACTCCACACCTAGATTTTTCCAATGGGTGTATCTTTTTTGAAGAACACTATAACGGTGATTAATGTAGCAACGATTACGGTTGCAAGATATAATAGTATGTCGTTTATAAACACCATCATGCACAAATCAATTAATACAATAGACTGATGTTATTCTATCTTACATATTATACGAAATGCTCGTAGGACGCTTTAAGTTTTCATGAGTTTTCACGGTCGATTATTTATAGAACTAATGATTCTCCATACACTGTAAATATGCGCGAGGAATACAGCGCAGACCTGGGATATATCAGAGCTGCTTGTGGGTTTATCAAACGTAGTTCAATTTTAAAAGATTCTATTTATGGAAACCACTTGAAAAGGCGCAAATGAAAAGACAACTGTAATGGTAATAACTTTGTGACAGAATATTTCGTATACTGAACGGAGTAACAAATACGATAGGCAAAATTGTTGCTAAAATTTTTAAAGAAAGAATGTGATTGTTATCGACTATATAAATGTTATCTAAACATTATCAAATCTATCACATAAAAACATTTTGACCATCACCAAGTCGTAGAATAAAAGTATTATCAGCCTTCTTACGGAGAAAACGGAATATCTGATTATTTCAATAACAAGGCTTGGCCGAAAAGTGCAAATTTAAAACGCCTAATGTGGTTCCCGCTATGTATCAATCTGTATTTTTTGGCGCTTGGTTTTATTCAACAGATATGTTAAAAAGTATAAGGAGATTGTGGTGAATGTGATTATTATCGACTATATAAATCGAATTTTATATTATTTGCTTAAAAGGTTAGTTCACGATACAAGTGCAAATATAATGGATTTACATATGTATGTACTTATCTAAACATTATCAAATCGTCCACATAAAAACATTTGGCCCTCACCAAGTCGTAGAATAAAAGTGTGTCCCGCCTTCTTATGAAGAAAACGGAACATCAATATTTTATGAAAATGAGGTACAAGTTCCTATCTCCTCATGATCTGATTGATGTAATCACATCAAATGTGAATAAAATTTAAGTAACTGTAGTAGTTTCTATACTCAAATTAGCATTTGAAATAATTATTGTATTGACAATTTACAAAAGTTTACATACAATTGATTACCATATCCAAATAGCGCATCTCGAACAACGTCTGGTAAGTTAGTTCTCCATCATTCTTTACCAGAACATTATTTATTTCCTCTCTTAATTGATTCTGCACGTCCTCGTTTAACGACAATTCTAATAACGCGAAAGACGTCAACGAACATGACGTTTCGAAACGTGCTATGAACAAAATAAACGCTTTCCCCGCTATTTCGGCGAACGTCAACGTATCCTCGTTCGATGCTCTATCCTTTTGCATATCCAACAACAATTGGAAGGCGTCGTTCCTGCGAATACCACTCTTATTTCGATATTCCGCTGTATCAGTAATTACATTCCGGAAGAAATCGGTAGGTCCTTTGGGGAAACGGAAAGTACCAAATAGCTTCATTAGGTCAGGTGAAGCGAAACCCAAAAAGTTCCTAATCATTTCTCACGTAGTTAAGTTGAACAACCTTCTCCCTTGGACTCTGAATTCTGCATTTGGATCCTTTAAACTGTTGCAATCGATACAGAAAGCGCATTTCCCAATAACGTCTGTGGTGAATCTAGCAGAAATGTTTTTAACGGCTGTGGAATTGTTTTCGGATTCTTTCTGGATGGTTTCCACGAACTCGTGCGATATTTTTACTGTAATCGGGAACATTGACTTCATTTTTCCCGATGTGAAGGTGGGCGTTAGTTTTACTCTTGTTTCTCTATCGTCGGTCGCCTAACGAAAATACGTTTGCACTCATTGGATCATCTTTCTCATTAACGTTTCCTCCGTGATCGGTGAAGTGGATGAAATCTGTTTGCATAATTCACTTGATCAAATCCAAACCGATCGGAACATAAACTGGCTTGTAGAAAGTGTAACACCCAGTATGTTTGAGGTTCTTGGCTTTCATATTGGCGTAAAAGTCGGAAAACCATTCATCAACCGATACTTTTAGACGGAAAGTGTCTTTGATATTTCCGAGCGGAATTATTGGTTCCAGATATACCAAACCCAAATTTTTCCAATGCGTGTTTCGTCTTTTGAAAAATGTTATCATAACGATTAATGTTGCAATGGTAACCGTGAGAATATACAATAATAGATCGTTTATAAAAGTCATTATACATTAAAGGGTTTTTGCGCTTTTTAGATAACTGTACTTATTTTACCCTCACATTAAACGTGAAGAACCCGGATCTTCGACTGTCGATTATTTCTGAAACACGATAATAGGTAGATGTTTTGATCCGTGAGAAAGTAAGAAGTTGACTGACTGGTTTGTATACAATATATACCTGCGTGATTATCAAGCGATGATGACGCGTGAATGACTTACCTATATAGGTACTTACGTTTGCTTATATTACAAGTCATCGCTGATATCTCGCACTCGTCAGTTATAGTATTTAAACGTTGTTCAGGAAGTTGTATATGGCAAAAAGATTATACTTGACAACTTACCATACAATTTTCTGCATCATAACTAGGGTGATAAATAAAGTTTAGAAAGTTATACCAAGAATTTCAGATATGTTCGATTAAACTACTGATCTGAAAACTAAAGAAATAGGTTAAACATTAAGAAATCTTATTGCTTCATTTTCCCAAAGTTTGTAAAAAGATAAAGTCGCCTCAATTAATTTTTAAACCTCCTACGTTTAGCAAAGTGACTACTGATACTGAAATTTGAAATCTTAACGATGTTTTGCTGGTGATAAGTACAGAGAAAATTCAGTATCAACTTCGTTCAACCACAACCAATACTTTACAATATTCTCGCCGATTACGCTGAGTTTAAAGTTTATAAGTAACTTACCAGTATTACATGTCTTAACAAAATCTAACTTTTGAAGTAGATCAGGTATACATTCAAAAATATTAGCGCGACGATTATTTGATAGTTTATTTCATATTTTCAATCCATTTAATTAATAGCGAAACGTTACTAGCACGTAAGTAGTACATCAAATTTTATTTACACACATGATTAATGACATAATCAACAAATTCTTTCCACATCTATCCACAAACCACCCAGTACACTCGTAAGGAAATTCTTTGGATCTAGTTTCGGAGGTAATTCTGTTTTTGGATTGACTTTGAACTTAAAATTTTTCACCAACGAAAGCAATCCCACTTTGGCTTGCATTATTCCAAAGCGAAGACCTGAAACGATATCAAAATTAGTCACTTCTAAACATTATTGAGGATCGGCAACGGAAGTTGTACCCAAGCATATTCTTGGCCCTTCTCCGAAAGGTATGAAGGCGAATTGGTGTCGTTTACGTTTATTTTCTTCGGTAAACCTTTCGGGATCGAATTTTTCAGGATCGGGATAATATTCGGAATGATAGTGAATTCCTCTTAAAGGGATTATGACGGTGTCACCTTTTCGAATTATGACGTTACTGTCTGGTACTTGGTAGTCTAGTGCATTCTCTTGTGAGGGTGGGTATAGGTGGGTGCTTCCGGAGAGTTTCTAAAAATATTAAAAGAAAGAACCCAATAAAAACGATGGAGAAACTATCGATGGTAAAACCATAAATAATTACATATCTTTTGTTAGTAGAAACTTATTTCGGATTCTGCCTGGTGTCACTAGGTGTTAATGCTCTTATCTGTAATTGTTGTTCCTAAAATAGCTCCTAGATTTAATTATTTATTTTTCGAATAACCATACAAGAATATGGAAATGCGCTCCAGACTAGGAAAGCTGTCGTCGAATATAAGAAACTTTAAAGATCGTTTGCTTATAAAAAACAAATTGTAGGTCAAGGAGCGAAAGCAATACTTTCGACATGAAACCTTTTTGATCTATTACTCAGAAATAAGAATGGATTACCTTAAAACACTGGCAAGTTGAAATCAGTTTTTGGTCAAATCTTCTTCTGCTGCTTTTGATCTATTTATAATCGGTCTCCTCCTTCTTCTTGTCATTCTGCGTCTACCCATCACATCTCCTGCTTATTTATCTAACAAGCTTTATCCGACACGTTCTGTTCTAATCTATGATCTGCGGTGAAGTGTATCCACGTGACGTGGTATTAGCAGACGGTCGACTATTATACTACAGCATAGTCTTTGCAATCATTCCGACATTTACCAATAATTGCTAATTTTCTGTCGATAATGTTTATCTAAATCTATGATTACCGCCAAATTTAAAGCTATGAACCAAAATACTTTTTCATTCAGCGTCAATTTATATCAATAGCTTCACTTGCAGTCAATGCATACACTATTTAATTTTCATTCCTAACGACTACATAATACATAATTAATAAAAATCTTACTCACCATTGATTACCATTTCCAAATATCGCATATTAAACAAAGTTTCGTATGTCAATTCGTCATTATTCTTCTTTAGAACTTCATTTACTTCATCCCTTAGTCGATTCTGCACATCTTCGCTTAACGCCAATTCCAACAACGCGAAAGACATCAATGCAGATGACGTTTCGAAACCTGCCGTGAAGAAAATAAACGCTTGCGCTGCTAATTCGCCAAACGTTAGTGTATTATCCCCTTTTCCTCCTTCCTTATCCAACATATCCAGCAACAATTGCAAAGCGTCATTCCTGCGGACGCCATTCTTGTGGCGATATTCCGCCGTATCCTTAATGACGTCCCAAAAGAATTTGGTAGGTGCGGCGGGCATAAGACCAGCGCCAAAAACTTCATTATGCTGGGAAAGGTGACATTCAAAAAGTTTTTAATCATTTCCAAATGCGTTAGGTTGAATAATCTCTTCCCTTGCACTCTGAATTCCGTATTCGGGTCCTTCAAACTATTGCACTCGATGCCGAAAGCACAGTTTCCAATCACATCCGTTGTAAATCGACCACAAAGATCTTTGGCTTCTATGGAATTAACATCACATTCCTTTTGTAACGTTGTCACAAATTCTTCCGATATTTTGACGATGATCGGAAACATTAATTTCATTTTTCCCGAGGTGAAGGTTGGTGTCAACTTGATCCTTAATTTCCTCCATCTTTCCCCATCCAAACCGAACAAGCTGGCGCTCATGGGATCATCCTTTTCGTTGACGTAACTTATATGATCGGTAAAGTGAATAAAGTCGTTTTGCATTATCTGCTTGATCAAATCTAAATCGATCGGGACATAAACAGGATTGTGGAACATATAAATGCCAGCATGTTTGAGGTTCTTGGATTTCATATTGGTGTAAAACTCAACGAACCAATCGCCAATGGATGTTTTCTTAGCGAAAAGGTCTTTCAAGTTCCCGAAAGGAATTGTTGGTTCTGCATATTCCACACCTAGATTTTTCCAATGGCTGTATCTTTTTTAAAGAACACTATAACGACGATTAAGGTAGCAACGATTATGGTTGCGAGATATAACAGTATGTCGTTTATAAACACCATTATGCACAAATCAATTAATACAATAGACTGATGTTATTCTATTTTACATATTACACGAAATGTGAGTAGGCGCTTTATGTTTTCATGAGTTTTCACGGTCGATTATTTATAGAACTAATGATTCTCCATACGCTGTATATATGCGCAAGGAATACAGCACAGAATTTTGATATATTGGAGGTGTATAATAATATAAACGTGTTCAATTTCAAAAGATTCTATTTATAAAAACTACTTGAAAAGGCGCAAATGAAAAAAACTGTAATGATAATAACTTTGTGACAGAATATTTCGTATACTGAACGGAGTAACAAATACGATATCTAAAAAGGTTGCTAAAATATTTAAAGGAAGAATGTGATTATTATCGACTATATAAATCTTATCTTATCATTATCAAATTATTTACATGAAAACATATTGACCATCACCAAGTCGTAGAATAAAAGTATTATCAGCCTTCTTACGGAGAAAACAAAATATCTGATTATTTCAATAACAAGGCTTGGCCGAAAAGTGCTAATTTAAAACGCGTAATGTGTTTGCTTCTGTGTCGGACTGGATATTTTGCGGCTTAGTTTTATTCGACAAATATGTTAATAAGAATGAAGAGACTGTTGTTAAAATAATATACAAAATAAATAAAAATTACCATTACCACACCTTTCAGAAATAACTCCGGATACGTATTTCAAGTTTTACGACAAACTAGGTAAGCTAGGTATGTTCTCTACTTGTAGCGATCTGCATTTACCCATCCAGTATGTTGCGAATAAACTTTGGCAAATAGCTCGGATGCGATCGATAATTTAACTATTTTTTTAATGTCTAGCACTAGAAATAAAGGATTGCTCATTAAAAATTAGAGACATTCCTTCCCTTTTCTAAAATTTTGCAAAACAGTAAAATTGCCCCAATTGATTCTTGACGATTGACCATGAATCATATTGATAAATTTGTCACCACATAACTCTGTTAATTAATTCCAGGGCACATGGAGTTCTTAGTCACGGCTTCATAAGATTTAACTCATTGTCAGAACTGCTGAACCAAAGGCGTGCCAGTTGCGATCGATATTTAAAGAGTAATTGTGATCGTCTTTAAGCAGATAGAAAAATGTGAAAATGAAAATGTCACGATTGTCAAATAGTTGGTTTAATGAAGTAAATTTTCTACAGTTTGATGCACTTTTCTTGGAGATAAATTAATATTTTGTAATTTTATAATATGTAGATTCTGCCAGAACTCCGAAGTTTATAATAAATCATACTTTAATCTGCTCCTGTGATCAAAATATGTATTACAGTCAAACACGGCTGTCAACCAAGTCCTTCATTGCATTACTACTGGCTATTGTGGTTATGGAATCGTAGGACAATCTTTATAAAATACGCAAATTCGTTTAATTTTAAAATAATTGTTCCACCGAAAATATCTTCAATTTTAGGTTTAAACCTAGTTCGTTCCAAATTGTAAAGAGGATACCAAGGTTACCGTTGTACTTTTGAGTTTCTTCTTTGTTAAGGGTTTCATCGAGGAATGAAACCATTGTCAAACAATAAACTTCATACTTTACTATTTTACAACATCCTTACACTTCATGTTTCATGTCCATCCAGAAAGCATCCAATGCACTCGTAAGGAAATTTTTGACATCCGAACTTGGACCTTGGTTGAATTGACTTAAATCTAACGTTTTTAACCATCGAACCCAACCCTACTTTTGCTTCAATCCGAAAGGATATGAAGATTAGGTAGTACTACTTCTTTCGGTCTGCAGTTTATCTGTTGCATTAACAATATGAACGGGCTTTGCGTTCAGCAGTTTTGTTTACTGTTTCACCTAGAGCATTGATCTTCTACTGCGATAGTAATACTAACACGTCATTTTTTATAAGGAGCTTATTATACAGTTTGGAAGGAAAGTTTGGAAACGCCCAAATTTCTCTTTGTTGTTAGAAATGTTTAAAATTTTGGATATGGTTCATTTCTATTGTCTTTTTGAACTGTTGCCACATTAACCGTTTTTGTGATAATATTGGTCATTTTGGCTTTTTAATACAACAATCTATATTTTGTTTCATTTTTTGCTTCTACATTTTAATTATTTAATAATTTACTAATGAAACAATATACAGGTTGCTGCGTTAAACAAAATTAAAGTACTTAATATTATCAGGGAAATAGTTTATCCGGCAACAGTGCCAGAAAAAAAAAACAAAATAAAGATTGGCATGCCAAAGATTCATTTGAAATATCTCTGTTCAAGTAGTTGTCATTGATGTTAAACATTTTTCGGTTAAAAAGGAATGATTTAGAAGCACAGGAAAGTATTAATTTTTCTGTATTTATTCAGGATCTCCTGGTTTACACTCTTGCGAACTGGTATTATTTGGCTTACCTTTAACAGCAATAATAGAGTTACGTTCACAGACTCGTTGGGAAACCGGATTGGTTAGTTGAATTAATCTTGATTTAAAAGACCAACTTGCCGCTATCATTTGAAAAGATCCTTTCCTGAAAGACCCTTAATTATGACCAAAATAAAGAGACAAATTGGAAAACAATAGTGATAATAATTCGCAAGCATTAATCGACAAACCAAATTTCTCCTTAGCTTGATCATATTAAGATAGGGTCTAATTACGGCTTTAGCATCTTAGGTTTGGGAACAAATAAAGGAGAATCAGAAGCCAAACTCAAAAGTATCTTCCGTATGAAGCGATGTTTTATAAAATACCTTCAATATGTGTGTCACAATTTAAGTATTTCAGATCTCTGCAAACATGTTCTTTGTCTCCTTACCACTTATATAATGATAGATAGGTAATAATCCTCTCAACACTTAAAGAAGAATCCCAATAGATTTCTCCAACTAAAATTAGACAGTTGATAACCTCGAAACAACGACATGACGTATCAGATTCTCCTCGCTGAAAACTAAGCATCATATCCATTTCTAACACTCGTTCCCTTCATTAATGCTGCAATCGTAATTATGGTCGTTCAATTCCTAAGAGCTAAATTGTATTGTTATCCGTATTTGTCGAACATTCCAAATAACTTCTACACTTGACACTTTATTATGCTTTTATAAGGTTTCCACTGTACTTTGTTTAATTTATTATAGAACGCAATCAATTAATTTTTTCAACGTCTATCCACAAACCACCTAAAGTAGCTGTAAGGAAACTCTTGGAATCCAACTTCAAAGGCAATTCTGTTTTAGGATTGATTTTGAATTTGAAGTTTTTAATCAAGGAAACCAGCCCGATCTCAGCTTGCATTAGTCCGAAGCGTAGTCCTAGAATGATATTAAAGCCAATTGATCTCACATATTACTAAGGATCAATGACGAAGCTTGTACCTAAGCAAATTCTGGGTCCCTCCCCGAAAGGTAGGAAGGCAAATTGGTGGCGATTATTTCTATTTTCTTCCGTGAATCTCTCAGGAATGAATTTTTGGGGATCTGGGTAGTATTCTGGATCGTAATGGATTCCTCTAATGGGTATGAAGACGGCACTGCCTTTCTGAATTCTGACGTTGCTGTTTGGTACTTGATAGTCTTTGGTACATATTCTAGTGAGGACGGGATTTGGTAGATGTTTTCTAAGAGTTTCTGAAACAATCAAAACATGAATAAAAACACGAAAACTTAAATCATTTTATTTGGTACTGATAGAGGATTAGATTTGGTATTTTAATTCTCGGATCTCTCCCCTGAAATAAAATAGTTGGGGATAATGTGTCAAAATTAGACCAAAGGATTTGCATAAATGCAATTTAATAATGAAATTTCTCTATTTGTCTTCAGTAGAGCTACGGAAGCTAGACGCCCAAGATATGGAAAACTTGAGGTAAACCTGGTTATTTCAAACCTATTAACATGTAAATGAGACGGTCAATTATATATTTTTAGAGTAATAGAAGCCACTCCACTCGTTATAACGCTACACGGAACGGTGACAAGATTTTTGGATGACATATTAAACGCCATACGAGTTGCATGAATAGTGCTAACAAAAAAGTATCGTCATCTTATATTCGCTATTTCCACCGAAAAATTACCTCAGTTTAAGTGTAACTTACCGTTGATTACCATCTCCAAATAAGGCATCTCGAACAGCAGTTCATAACTCAACTCGACATTATTCTTTCCTAATACCTTATTTACTTCCTCCCGCAATCGATCTTGCACGTCCTCGTTTAACGACAATTCAAATAAAGCGAAAGACAACAACGTAGACGACGTCTCGAAACCTGCCATGAAGAAAATGAGCGCTTGAGCCGCCAATTCGTCAAATGTCAACGCAGTCTCGTCCTTTTCTCCATCTTTTCGCAGCATATCCAGTAACAGTTGAAAAGCGTCGTTTCTGCGGACGCTATTTTTATTTCGATACTCTGCAGTATCCTTGATGACATTCCAAAAGAAATCAGTGGCGTCTTTCGGCAGGAATTGTGCTCCGAACAACATCATTACGCGAGGGAAAACGAAAATTAAGAACAGTTTTATCTCTTCTGTCCGAGTAAACTTAAATAACCTCTTCCCTTTGATTCTGAATTCCGTATCGGGGTCCTTCAGACTGTTGCAATCGATGCCGAAAGCGCAATGGCCGATGACGTCCGTTGTATATCTGGCAGAAACATCTTTGACATCAATAGGATTGTTCCTAGATTCTTTGTGGACGATTTCCACGAATTCGTGCGATATTTTCACTATGATCGGGAACATTAATTTCATTTTTCCCGACGTGAAGATGGGCGTCAGTTTCATTCGCAAGCTTCTCCATCTTTGGCCACCTAAGGCGAAGACAGTGGCGCTCATAGGATCGTTTTTTTCGTTGACATATCCTCCATGATCGGTAAAATGAATGAAGTCCGTTTGCATTATTTGTTTGATTAAATCTAAGTCGATCGGGACATAAATCGGTTTGTGGTACATATAGCAGCCGGCATGTTTGAGGTTTTTGGTTTTCATGCTTGCGTAAAATTGCGCAAACCATTCGCCAAGAGATAATTTCCGATAAAAGTTAGTT
This sequence comes from Chrysina gloriosa, assembly GCA_038088585.1. Lineage (NCBI taxonomy): Eukaryota > Metazoa > Arthropoda > Insecta > Coleoptera > Scarabaeidae > Chrysina > Chrysina gloriosa. The sequence continues at coordinate 16,273,685 of CM076093.1, read as the reverse complement.
TTTACGTTCCCGAAAGGAATTGATGGTTCTGCATATTCTAAACCTAATTTCTTCCAATAGGTATATTTTCTTTTAAAGAATGCTATAATGAAGATCGATGTTGCAATGATAACGGTACAAACACACAGTAATACATCATTTATAGACACCATCGTTGTGAAGACTGCTGTTCATTTACACGTTGCTTTACATTAATAATAGGTTCGCCGTTAAGACAATTGACGGCCTATTATAAAATAAACTGGTGCGTTCATATGCGATATCACGATCATTGGGTTAAATTAGTGTAAGTGGACTTTCATATGTATGTGTGAGCCGTTCGCAATGCCCGCTACTATTTTTCTTAAATTTAAACAATCATCATTTTGCCATTTGCAAACTGATAAAAAAGCTCCACAGGAATCTGAATTGTGCTGGTGGCGATATACCGAGAATTTACGAATGGGGTGTGGAAGTCTCACAAAAATCTTTAATATGATAAGTTGTTACAATCTAATCTATATGCTTAAAAGATAAGATTGTCGTAAGCGCACCCAAATAAAATCGATATCTTATCTACTTACTGCTAAACAGGTCGTTAAACGCTAAACGCTACTTGGGTGCACCTGGTGGTTAAATTATTTTTTTAATGAAGTATACGATCTTAAAATATATAAGGACCAACAAATTTCAGCCCTTGATATGACTTTAATATCTAAAGTTTTCCAAAGTTAAGTTTTATCAACTTCTTCGTCATTATAAGCAATTTGCTTGTTCATCGGTGGGTTGATGCCTCTATAGAACATTGTCTCTCCATCGTTTACGTGGTCGGCCGATATTTCTTCTTCCTTTTGGTAATTTGTCTCTTGCTATCTTGACCAGTCTAGTATCCTACATTCTGCTCATGTGATCGTTCCAACCTTTTTTCCGGTTGAGAGTCCGCTCCTTCATTTCCTGCATGTTACATCTTCTTCTGATTTCTTCACTCCTTATTCGATCTCTAAGTGTATTTCCCGTAATTCTTCTCAACATTCTCATCTCTGCTGTTTCTAGTGGCCTCTGTTTTAGCTGTATCGGATCTGGTTTCTGAAGTGTACCTACGTCATTACTGGTCTTATAGTGGCTTTATAAGTTCTTGTTTTCGCGTCAATGTCGATGTATCGGTTTCGACATATGGTGTCATTGAGGCATCCTGCCAACTTATTAGCGTTCTGTACTTGATCTCTGACTTCTTTTTCTACATCTCCATAACTGGACAGTGTAACATCCAGGTACTTTACATCCATTACTTGCTCAATACTGACTTACTTACCACCATAAGTTTGAAAAAAAAATATATATATAATCAAAACCCTTTTGCACCCATTGGGTGTAAGGGAAGTAGTTTCCATCTACTTGTATACGAAATCTGCACATTCTTTCTTGTTTCTTGCCAGTGGCCGTGGTCCAGCCGGATCCTTTTTTCCTTACTATCTGTGCTATTTGGTCATACCAGGTTTTTTTGCCGGCCTCTTTTCCTGTTGCTATTCACCTTTGCTTCCCATATACCCCTTACTGATGTTATCTTGTTCATTAGAATCAGGTGCCCGAACCACCTTCATTGTTGTTTTTTGATCCTTTTACTTAATGGCTTCACGTCCAATTCTTGTCTGATGTCATCGTTCCTTATTTTGCCTCTTCTTGTTACGCCCGAGGTATTTCATTTCAACTGCCTGGGTTCCACTTCTCTGTGCTTTTGTTAACACCCAGCGTTCACTTCCAAAAGTTAGTATGGAGACATATATTATTTTATATACTGACATCTTAGTTTTATTCTTAGCTCTCTCTTCCCAATAAAGATATCTTTCAATATATGGTGCATTTGCGTGTTGTTTATTTCATGATCAATATATCTTCTCTATTATGCACTTTCGCTCCCAGGTATTTAAACACGTTCAGTTGTTCCAGTCTCTCATCGTTTATTTTTCTGTTTATTTCCCTTTCAGCATGACTTTAGTTTTGTTATCGTTTATTTTCATTTTCTTTTGCTGAGTTGTTTTTCCCACTCTTTGAGGTTGTCTTGCAATTGTTTTTCATGTGCTGCACATACCATTATATCGTCAACAAGGCACACTCGGATATCCTAGCTTGTTCTAGGTTCCGGAAGCCTACCTGTAGCCTTAGTTTTCTTGCGTACTTCTTGAATTATGTCTTCCATGATTATTATGAAGAGTGTTGGGTTTAGTACTCCATCTTGTCGTAGCACTTCCTTTACTAAAAAAAGTTTCAGATTCTCGGTTTTCATATCTAACATGTTCCACATATTAGTATACAGACTCCTAACTCATCTTCTTAGTTGGAGTTGTCCCCCTCTTTTCCTGAAAGTTTGCCATATTTGTGATCTAAAGCATTTTCAAGATCTATGAACGCCATGTGTATTTCTTTATTTTTGTCCCCATTTTTCTCAATTAGCTGTTTGATTGTAAAGATGTCGCCTTGTATCGATCTGCCTTTCCTGAATCCACTTTGATTTTCATCTAGTTGACTTTCTACGGTTTCCTTCTTTCTTTTATTTAGTAATTTCATATAGTTTAGAAACTATGCTAGAGAGTAATTCCTCTGTAATTTTCACATCATCTATTGTCACCTTTTTGAGTACGGGCACAATCACTCCCATTCTCCAATCTTTCGTCATCTTACCTTCCTTCCATGCTTTGTTAATATCTCCTTTTTAGCATTTATCTACCATTTACTCCGATATTCTTTATGAACGCTCTAATTGTCCTTATGGTTTCTGTTACTTCGTCCATTTATATTTCGTCTTGTTATTCTGTGTGCTTGTCGGTTTCTCCTTCATCTCCTTCCTTTGTGTCTGTCGTATTATCTTCGATGTTTAATGTATCATTAAAGAATTCCGCCCACCTTTCCATTTTCCTTTCTTCATCATCTATAATTTCATTATACTTATTTTTTTTTTGGTTTAGTTTGCACCCTCTTCCTCCCCGTCAATTTTTCACCGCCTTGTAGAACAGGTTCTGATGCGTCTTAGCGTCATTCTCTATTTTTCTCCAAATTCTTCCCATGACTTAATCTTAGCTTGTTTTACCATATCTTTCACAAGCCCTCCTTGTTGTTTGTATATTTTGTAGTTTTATTCTGTCCTACTTTTAAGATAGGTCTTTCATTTCTCTTTTTTTCTTTTAATTTGCTCTCTGATATCCTGTGTCCACCATTTTATGTGTTCTCTTTCTGTATCTATCAATATCGTTCCGCACACTTCCTTGGCTGTGTCTTTCCTTGTTTCCTGTGTTCCAGTCCGGTATGTTTCCATTTTTTCCATGTTTTCTGATATTTTCATTTATAATTTTTCTTTAAAATTTTCAGGCAGGTTTTGTTCTGGTAGTCTGTATGTCTTTATTACTTCTTCTCCATTTAGCCATGACTAGTAGTGGTCGCTATATATTTCTGGTACTCTTTTAGCTCTCACGTGTAATATTTTTCTTCTATCATTCCTATTATTATATAATGTATTATAGATTTCCCATTTCTACTCCGTACTTCTATGTATTTACTTATGCTGGGAATAAGTGTTCATGATGTTTAAATGGTTTTCTACGCAGTAATTTATGAGTGTGTTTCAGTTCTTGTTACGGTGTGGTTCTCCATAATTTGAAAAATAATTGCAATAGTTATTGTAAGTTCTTTACTTGGAATTCTGAGCAAAAAAGGAAACTGCGACAAAGTTGTGGTGACATTTCAAAAGCGCTGATCGACAAAACAAGTTGTCTCTCTAAAAGATATTCAAGCATTTCAAACTTCTAATTTTCAGACTATGGTAAAGTTCGCTAGATTTTTTTAAAAGAGACCTTAAGATTGTACGTCCAAATTTATCATGATTTTCATATTATTAAACCGCCGAGAAGATTTAATTCAAATACTCGTCGTTTCGATAAAGATGACCACCAATTGCTTAGGATAATGATTATTTCCCAATAAGAAATTGAATTTATGAATTAAAATGAAAGCTATGTGATAAGTATTAAGTAACTATATGACACGCCAAAAATTCCTCATTGGAATCTTTCTACACGTTTCCTTCATTACTACTGTACTTGCAATTACGCCCACTCAATTAATAAGAGTCAAATTATGCCGTTATCAGTTGTAGACTCTCTTAAAAATTTTTTTATTAAAACACTTGCTACTTTATTATCATATTCATTTTAAAGCCTTACATGACATTTCATTTACATACATCGTTATCTAATGCTGTCAATTAATTCCTTCTACATCTATCCATAAACCACCTAAACTGCTTGTAAGAAAATTCTTGGGATCCAGTTTTAAAGGAAGTTCCGTTTTCGTATTGTATCTGAACTTGAAGCTCCTGATTAGCGAAGCCAATCCTACTTTAGCTTGCATCAGTCCAAAGCGTAGTCCTAGAATGATACCAAAATGACAATTTAAAGATTTTTAAGGATCAGCAACCGAATTTGTACCTAAGCAAATTCTAGGACCTTCCCCGAAGGGTAAGAAGGCGAATCGATGTCGATTATTTTTATTTTCTTCCGTGAATCTCTCAGGATCGAATTTTTGAGGATCTGGGTAGTATTCAGGATCGTAGTGAATTCCTTTTATGGGTATGAATACAGCATCACCTTTCTGAATTTTTACATTGGTGTTTGGCACTTGATAGTCTTGAGTGCATTCTCTAGTGAGAATGGGAAGTGGTGGATGCTTTCTAAGAGTTTCTAAAATAATCAAAATGCAAGCAAAGTTATTAAAATTAAAACCTTTCTGTTATATGAAAAAGTAATTTGGATTTTTAAAATTAATGCTAGAGAGACGTGTTTTCGATAGTTGCCTAATAAGTGTTTGAAGTGAAAATAAAATGCATTCTGTATCTCCATTGGATTCAGTATGTCAAGGATAGTGGGTACATAGATTACCATTTAACAATAAAATTTCTCTACCTGTTCTCAATCCAATAAAGATATTTTAGAATAAGGCTTTCCTGGAGCAAGAGTTATCGGTAGATGCTTCCTTCCGATATTTCCCGTGCGTACACAGTGAAATATCAATATCAAATAGTGACATATAGTAAAATCTGAAAGGCATTTCCACTATTGACACAGGTTGTGAAAGCCTAAGAAGATATGGTAAAAGGTAATAAATCCACTAAAATGGAATTGAGAAAGTCAACTAACTCATTACAACGCTAAAGGGTGGAAGGACTGCTCATCTGTAGAGTATCTACTAATAGAATGAATATTTCCACTTCTTATGCAGAATAACTATCCAAACATGCACTTAACAAAATCTTAACTTACCATTGATTACCATCTCCAAATAAGGCATCTCGAACAACATTTCATAAGTCAGTTCGTCATTATTCTTTCCTAATACCTTATTCACTTCCTCTCGCAATCGATCCTGCACTTCCTCGTTTAACGACAATTCAAATAGAGCGAAAGACAACAGTGAAGACGACGTTTCGAATCCGCCTATGAAGAAAATGAACGCCTGCGCTGCTAATTCTGCAAACGTCAACGCAGTTTCGTTTTCCTCTCCTTCCTTACGCAGCATATCCAACAACAATTGGAAGGCGTCGTCCCTGCGGATGCCATTTTTACTCCGGTAATCCGCATTATTCTTGATGACGTTCCAGAAGAAATCGGTCGCGTCTTTTGGTAAGAGTTGTGCACCGCAAAGCCTCATTACATTGGGAAAAGCGAAAATAAGGAAACCTTTAATCGCTTCTATGGAGGTCGGATTGAATAATCGCTTCCCTTGAATTCTGAATTCCACATTGGGGTTTTTAAACTATTACAATCGATGCCGAAAGCGCAATTCCCGATGATGTCCGTACTAAATCTGGCACAAACATCTTTAATGTCAATGGGATTGTTTCTAGATTCTTTGTCGACGGTTTCCACGAATTCGTGGGATATTTTCACCATGATCGGGAACATTAATTTCATTTTTCCAGAGTTGAAGGTGGGTGTCAGTTTTACCCGTAAGTTCCTCCACCTTTGGCCACCTAAAGCGAAGACCGTGGCACTCATAGGATCGTGTTTTTCATTGATATATCCTCCGTGATCGGTAAAATGGATGAAGTCAGTTTGCACTATCTGTTTGACTAACTCTAAATCGATCGGGACATAAATCGGTTTGTACAAGGCGTAACAACCAACATGTTTAAGGTTTTTGGCTTTCATCGTTGTGTAAAATTGTACGAAGAATTCACCGATGGAAGATTTCTGGTAGAAATTATCTTTGGCGTTCCCAAAAGGAATTATCGGTTCCTCATATTCTAAACCCAGATTTTTCCAATAGGTGTATCTTCTTTTAAAAAACGCTATAATGAGAATCAATGTTACAATGATTACCATGAGAATACTCAGTAATACATCGTTGATAGACACCATCATAGGTAAAATTTATGTGCACTTTTGTATGTTGCTCTGCATTAATACCGAGGCTGCCGTTAAGAAATTTGGCGACGAATTGCAATGTAAAACTAACTGTGCTAAATATCGGTGTGGTCAATATGCGCAAGATGATTGGCGCAAACTGATGTATTATATATGGACTGGGTGACCTTCGTGTATATATAGGCGGTCGGCGTGTCTAATACTATTTTTCTTCTAGATTGAACTGAATTGTTATTTAAAGAGTTGCAGATTAAAACATTATGGCAGCAATATCATTATTTCTGTTCTGTTGAAATTTTAAACTAAAAATCTAGATTTAGACATCATAAATTTTCAAAATGCAATTTATGTTCTTGACGGATAAGCACACCAAAAATAAAACGATATCTTATCTATGTGCATGTTATTAGATCACCAATGAAAGAATATCTTGCAATACGCAAATCTTCGAACAAATGCAATTTGGGTGACTCCATTACATATCGGTTGGGATTGGGACTTTTCAAGGGATTGGCAAATTGATTGCTAATGAAATTATTGTTGGAAGCACGTAATGTCCATGCGGTTGCAGTTTGGAACTTTAGTATAACCACGTTTAAACAAAACAAATGTCTTAACAATCTATGCCTAATAAAATATGTAAGAAAGCCCTAGAAAGAGAGGGGGCGGAGCGAGAACAGTCTGTGTAATGGGAATTTATGATCTAAATTAAAATGACTACAGTCTTTGCCTTTTAACAGCAACTTAAACAGTTGCTAGGTGACATAGGTACATTTTTCGGCCAAAACTGTTAGTTTCTATAAGATACTGCTTGGATATCCTCATCCGAATAGGACGTCTACTATATTTCTTCTACCCAAGTAGAAGACTGCACATCGTACAAATGTTTTCTTATTCGATGACAATAATCTACCTCAAACTTTTCTCACTTATAATTAGAACTGGCTAACATGGTACGAATTCATGAGGAAGTGTGAAATGAAAAGTTATTACCTGTTATGGAAGCAGTGTGGACAGACAATCTCCAGACCTGTACTAAAATCGGAGCATCCGCTATGACCGACTCTGCTAAATTTGAAATATGGATCAATATCACTCGGAAACATCAGGAAGTTTGACCGCAAAACCGAACGTAATTTTTCAGCTACTTATTGGCCTGTAGAATCAATTAGTTGATTTGGCATGGCTTACAGTAAAATATGACTCTGTATAAATGTTGTTGATTGTTTCAATGACAAAGAGGTCCCGTACAAACTTTTAATACAATCGGAGATAACGGCTTAATGTTGCCCAATAAGTTGTTGTTGGTTGTCTTTAATCGCGTTCACATCTGACTGGCTTAAAATTAAAAGTTGAAATTTAGTTCTTCACTTCGCTGAAATGCTTGCTATAATAAAACGGCCTTCTTTCTTTTGTTCGTTTTGCACTGTTTTGCATGGGCACGCCACTTGTATTGTATTGTATTGTATTGTAATGAGGTGGGGTCTGGCCCAAAATGGCCCTTTGCACTGCGACCACGTTGATCTATTGTGCTTCCTCTTGTTTGTTTTATTTATTTATTTAATAAGCTGAGGAACAGGATCAGCTCCTTCAATGGGAGTGTAAATAGGTCCTCCTCACTCAGCGTATATGCATGTAGTAGTCTATATCTCCTGTGGCCTAGTGCCCCACAGTTAGTAATCAAGTGTTCCATTGACTCCTCTTCTTCACCGCAGAATCTGCAAATGTCCGTGTTGGATAAGCCCATTTTGTGAAGGTGCCTGTTACAGGTATAGTGGTCTGTGAGTGCCCCTGTCAGTGTTTTTAAGCTTCCGGGCACGCCACTTACTTACATGATTACTGTACAGTTTCGTATTATGCAAAACATAGTAAAGTTACGAAATGCAAAACACGGTTAATAACTTGCACTTGCGCCACAGACGATATTAGGGCTTAGAATTAGTATGTTACTATTATTCTTGGTATCTAGTGCTTCCTACGATAAAATCAGCTTTTCTCAAAGCTCATAGATTTGTGATTCTATTGAATAGTGCGGAAGTAATTATAAAATTATTATGAAATAAATTAAATAGAAATAACAGTTGTTTAATTTAAGGTTAATAAATTCTCTGACAATAACATCAACGCTGTAGCGAAACAAAATTTCAATTTTTTGGGGAGCTCGGGTTGCCGGTGTTCCTTGTTATAATAATGATTTCGACCGATATTTTTAGTGCGTATAGTATCATTGTTAGACCACTGTTCGCGCATCTCAGGTGCTATCAGTTATTAATCGAGCCTAGAGTAAAAAGGAACGTACCGACAGCATAATGTTTCGCGGCGTCCGCCGAATACAATCTCGTACAGACGAGTCACAGATGGAATTGAATCATTCCTGGTCAATTCTACTTCTCGTTGGTTAAACCTAAATTTTTAGAATTAGTATTTTCTGAAATTGTCTTAAAATAGAATAAAATTCTAACAAACGCACGGGACTTTATTGCCATATATTATCACAACCGCTCATTATATGTATGTTATTTATTTACATCGTCAGGAAACAATAAATTAATTCTTTCAATAGCCATCCATAAACCGCCTAATGTATTCGTGAAGAAATTCTTAGGATTCAGTTTCAAAGGCAATTCTGTTTTCGGATTGATCATAAATTTGAAATTCCTGATCAGCGAAGCCAATCCTACTCTAGCTTGCATCAATCCAAAACGTAACCCTAAAATAATAGCAATATTAATTAGTTCCAAATTTGATTAAGGATCAACAATGAAATTCATACCTAAGCAAATTCTAGGACCTTCCCCAAAAGGTAAGAACGTAAACTGGACAGCATCGAATTTTTGGGGGTCTGGGTAGTGTTCCGGGTCGTAATGGATACCTCTTACCGGTATAAAGACCGTGTCTCCTTTTCGAAGTTTAACGTTACTGTTCGGTATTTGATAGTCTTTGGTACAATCTCTGGTTAACTTTGAGAGTGGTGGATATTTTCTAAAGGTTTCTGAAAAAGAAGAACTAAATCAGTCAAAGCAAAAGGTGTAAAATAAAGAAAATGATTTGTAGTGACTGGGGTCATAATTCACGAATAAAATTTATTTTAGCCCTTAAAGCAGAGAATCTACTGATGACTGATGACTTTACGGACCTACGAAAAGGAAAATTGACTATTATTGCTTTTACTCTGTTCACACATTTTATTTAATAGTGATTAGACCTCAACAATTTAAGAACAGAATTTCTCTGCTACCTACCATTGATCACCATCTCCAAATAATTCATATCGAACGACGATTCGTAAGTCAGTTCACCATTATTTTCCCCATAACTTCATTTACTTCGTCTCTTAATCGATTTTGCACGTCTTCGTTTAACGATAACTCGAATAACGCGAAAGACATTAAAGCGGACGACGTTTTGAAACCTGCAATAAAGAATGCAAATGCCTGTGCTGCCAGTTCGCTAAAGGTTAGTTTCGTATCTTCCTCTTCTTCCCCTTTCTTCCGCAGCATGTCCAACATTAGCTGCAAAGCGTCGTTTCTGCGGATGCCATTTTCAATTCGCTAGTCCGCACTATCCTTAATGACGTTCCAAAAGAAATTGGCGCCGTCTTTCGGTAAAATTCGCGCCCCAAAAAGCTTCATTATGTTGGGAAAACTGAACCACAGAAAGTTCATTACCAGTTCTGATGTAGTTAAGTTCATAATCCTTTTCCCTTGAGCTCTGAATTCTACATCTGGATCCTTCAGGCCTTTTTCTTGCATTCTCTTTGTAGGGTTTCCACGAATTCAGGCGATATTTTTATTATGATTGGAAACATTAACTTCATTTTCCCCGAAGTAAACGTAGGGGTTAGTTTTACTCTCAAATTCCTCCATTTTTGGCCACCCACAGAAAATACATGGGCAGTCAAAGGATCATCTTTTTCATTGAAGTAACTAATGAGCGATGGGTAAAGTGATTAAAGTCCGTTTGTATTATCTTTTAATTAAATCTAAATCTATTGGGACATAAATAGGTCTATAAAACATATAACAACCGGCATGTTTAAGGTTCTTGGCTTTCATATTAGTATAGAAGTCAGCAAATCATTCACCAACAGCCATCTTTTGATAAAAGGTATCTTTGAGGTTCCCGAAAGGAATCGACGGTTCGGGACATTCTAAATCCATACGTTTCCAATAGGTATATCTTCTTTTATAAAACACTATTATGAGGATAAATGTAGCAACGATGACGGTGAAAATACTCACGAATACATCGTTTATAGTTAACATTATGCACAAGTTTCTTACTTTAATTAACTGTAGTAGCTAGGGGCTCGAAGTTTCGGCGATAAACTCAGGACTGATTGTGTGGTAGGTTACCGCGTGTGAAAATATAGAAAGTGATGTGCTGGTGTTCGATGTAGCGGGGAAGGAGGATGATAAATCACGGTATCAGACCGTCACTTTATTGATATACAGAGTAAGTTAAAAAATCAGGAATTGTTAATTACCTCTCTTATTTTCAAAGCTTATAAAACACCATCTTGCACACACAGGTAATTTGTAGTAATTTATGATGGTATTTATAATTCTTTAGCGGTCATGTTTTATTAGAAAATGAACTGAACTGTCTTACAATTAATGTATTTCTTTGTCTTCTGGCGTAGAATAAAATTCTGTTGGGGGATATAAATAAATGTACACGTCTTTACTTCAATCAAAAAGATTAAATCAAAACAAAAAATATTCGAACAAAATTGAAACACTTTTGAACGCAGAACTTGTCTTACTTTGGCTTGTAACAAATATTTTCTGTTTTAATTTGATAATGGACTGATTGTTCGTCCAAATAATGTGATATCGTAATTCATCTAGATTGTCCGGTGGTGTCCCTTTTCATTGGAACCAGATATTTTCAGACGAATTCTGCAAATAAAGCTGAAATGGCTGAAACAAGTTTCTTAATATAACATGATAATTAACTTAAGTTTATTACCTGCTGAGTTGGAAGTACAAACAATTGGAAATACGATTAATAAATTATTTGATAAACGGTTTTTCACTGAGCATGCTAGAACTATGAGCGAAAATGAAACTACTGATTTGTAAGAAGGTTTTTTAATTTTATTGAAAAGATAGAGGTTTGTCATTAATGATGGAACACTATTATATTTAAATGGCCGCCGCAACAACGGGTTGAGTAATACACTCCCTGGACTCAATTTTCCATATAGCGAGTTATATTCGCTTTAAGTTAGTCTATTATTGCTGCTTGGTTTGTGCAAACCTGTGAGTCTAAATTTCCCCACAGATAGTAATCCAACGGTGTCAGATCGAACTGGATTTTGTAAAGATGTATACTAAGATCCTTCCATCGCATAATCCGTGGGACCGACAAATTTGGATTTTCACGGACATTCGCCTCGACAACAGCAATAGTTTTGGCACCACGTGGTGTCTTTTGTCTTCAAGGTATTTTGGTATTTTCTAGAGTGCAACTGAAATTTTGCAATATGACGACTAATAAGCTGCTCAGAAGGACGGTTTTGTCGATCATAAAGAGGCCCAAGGGCCTTATAAATTTCACCCAAAGACTAATTATGTATAATAAATATTCACTATTTGCAAATGTTCTTCCAGCAGATTGGAAAGCGCGCGACAGCTTTTTGCAAGTGTCCAATAAAGCGCACATATTTTCCACGCGACAGCGTAAGTTTACGAAATTCAAAACACACGATACGAATAACCTGTTATAACCAAAATAGAAAGCGACTTCAGGCGAATGCAAGTCCATACGGATGAGTCATAGATGGAATTGAACCATTCCTTATCAACTCTACTTCTAATTGGTTAAACCTAAATTTTTAGAACTTATCTACACTTCTGAAGTCCAAATCGCTTTGTTGTTAGTATTTTCTAGAAGATTCTAACAAACGCATGAGACTTTATTATCATATATTATCACAACCGTTCATTATATGTTATTTATTTATATGGCAAGGAAACATAATCAATTAATTTTTTCGACATCTATCCATAAACCACCTAATGTACTGGTAAGGAAATTTTTAGGATTCAGTTTCAAAGGCAATTCTGTTTTCGGATTGATTCTAAATTTAAAATTCTTGATCAGCGAAGCCAATCCTACTCTAGCCTGCATCAATCCAAAACGTAACCCTAAAATAATATCAAAATTAATTAGTTCCAAATATGATTAAGGATCAACAATGAAATTCATACCTAAGCAAATTCTAGGTCCTTCCCCGAAAGGTAGGAACGTGAACTGGTGGCGATTATGTTTATTCTCTTCTGTGAAACGGTCAGGATCGAATTTTTGGGGGTTTGGGTAGTATTCCGAGTCGTAATGAATACCTCTTACCGGTATAAGGACCGTGTCTCCTTCTCGAAGTTTAACGTTACTGTTCGGTATTTGATAGTCTTTGGTACAATCCCTGCTTAAATTTGAGAGTGGTGGATATTTTCTAAGGGTTTCTGAAAAAGAAAGACTAAATTAGTCAAAGCAAAAGGTGTAAAATAAAGGAAATGAATTGTTGTGACGGGGATCATCATTTGCCAATAAAATTTATTTTTAACCTTTAAAGCAATGAATCTACAATGATGACTAATGACTTTATGTACTTAAGAAGAGGAAAATTGACTATTTCTGCCTTTACTTTGTTCACACATTTTATTTAATAGTGATTAGATGTCGACAATTCAAGAACAAAATTTTTCTACTACCTACCATTGATCACCATCTCCAAATAACTCATATCGAACAACGAGTCGTAAGTCAGTTCATCATTATTTTTCCCCATAACTTCATTTACTTCGTCTCTTAGTCGATTTTGCACGTCTTCGTTCAACGACAACTCGAATAACGCGAAAGACATTAAAGTGGACGACGTTTCGAAGCCTGCAATAAAGAATACAAATGCCTGTGCCGCCAGTTCGCTAAAAGTTAGTTTCGTATCTTCCTCTTCTTCCCCTTCCTTCTGCAGCATGTCCAACATCAGTTGGAAAGCGTCGTTCCTGCGAATGTCATTTTTAATTCGGTAGTCCGCAGTATCCTTAATGACGTTCCAAAAAAGTCGGCGGCGTCTTTGGGTAAAATTCGCGCCCCAAAAAGCTTCATTATGTTGGGAAAACTGAAGCACAAGAAATTCACTACCATTTCTGAGGCGGTTAAGTTGAAAATTCTCTTCCCTTGAGCTCTGAATTCTACATCTGGATCCTTCAGACTGCTGCAATCGATACCGAAAGCGCAATTCCCAATGACGTCCGTCGTAAATCTAGCAGCAACGTCTTTAATTTCTATGGGATTTTTCTTGCATTCTCTCCGTACGGTTTCCACGAATTCATGCGATATTTTTATTATAATTGGAAACATTAACTTCATTTTCCCCGAAGTAAACGTAGGGGTTAGTTTTACTCTCAAATTTCTCCATTTTTGCCCACCCACAGAGAATACGTGGGCAGTCAAAGGGTCATCTTTTTCATTGAAGTAACTAGAGTGATCGGTAAAGTGATTAAAGTCTGTTTGCATTATCTTTTTTATTAAATCTAAATCGGTTGGGACATAAAGAGGTTTATAAAACATATAACAACCGGCATGTCTAAGCTTCTTGGCTTTTATATTAGTATAGAAGGTAGCAAACCATTCACCAACATGCGTCTTTTGATAAAACATATCCTTGAGGTTCCCGAAAGGAATCGACGGTTCGGGACATTCTAAACCCATACTTTTCCAATGGGTATATCTTCTTTTAAAAAACACTATTATAAGGATGGACGTAGCAATGATGACTGTCAGAACACTCACGAATACATCGTTTATAGTTACCATTATGCACAAGTTTTTATTTTTCACTTCAATTAACCGTACTTGTTTATTGCGTGTCAAAAATAAGCTAGAAGCTCGAGGTTTCGGCGATAAACTCAGTACTGATTGTGTAGTAGGTTACCGCGTGTGAAAATATACAAAGTGATTTGCGGTGTGTTCGATGTTTGTAGCGGGGAACGAGAATGATGAATCATGGAATCAGACCGTCACTTTCATTGATATACAGAGTAAGTTAAAAAATCAGGAATGGTCAATTACCTTTCTTATTTTTAAAGCTTATAAAACACCATCTTGCACACACAGGTAATTTGAAGTAATTTATGAATGGTATTTCTAATTTTTTAGCACTCATGTTTTAGTAGAAAATTAACTGAAGTTTATGTTTCCAAATGGTACACTTCCAATTCGTGTATTTCTTTTTTTTTCTGGTCTAGAATAAAATACTGTTAGGGTACAAGAATATACACATCTTTACTTCAATAAAAAAGTTTAAATCAAAGAGAATTAGTTTTACTTTCTAACAAATGCTCGAAATATTTTCAATTTGATAATGGATTGATTGATCGTTCAAATAATATACCATAATTCTTCTAGATTGTCTGGTCTATTTTTGTGAACTATTGATTTCACATTTTTCCAAAGGAAGAAATCATTCAGAAAATTTTTATTGGAACCAGATATTTTCAAGTCGAAACAAGTTTCTTAATAAAGTATAACTAACTTAGTTTTTAGTTTCAAGAATTTTTCAATAAGGATGATAGAACTTTGAACGTAACTGCAATCACTAAGGAAATCTGTTTTTCAATTTTTATTGAAAAAGGGTGATTTGGCACTAATGATGGAACACTATTTTTTGCCCCTTTTTCAATAACGCGATCGCTATTTCGCCAATATGGCGAGTTATATTTGCTTTAAGTTAGTCAATTATTGCTGATATATTTGCGTAAACCCGTGACTTCAAATATCCGCACAGATAGTAATCTAACGGTGTCAGATGCAACGGACGCCATGTAGCACGTAGCACCATCTTGTTTAGATCAATATCATGCAACTTGGAAAGAAGAAATAAATTATTATTGATCTATCATAACATTCACAGTAACATTTATTTATTCACCGTAACATGCGCTCCGGCTTCATATTTGGAAGAAATGCAATTGTGCTTATTCACATAGTCATGGAGCAAGCAATGAACTTCATTGCTAAAAATTATATTTGCGATAAAAATGATCATCAGTGGCTAAGTGTTCATGATCAAAACAAGCGAATCTACGACGCAATAATTGATCGTTTGGCTTCACGTCTTGCACCAATTGGATTTTGTCAAGATGTAAACTACTGCTACTACTGCGACTCTAAGTTTGCAATAGCACGAAGAATAAGCTGCGCAGAAGGACGATTATGTCGACCATAAAAAGATCCAAGAACATTATAAGTTTCACGCACCGGCTCACTACTTATAATAAATTTTCACTATTTTTAAACGTTGTTCCAGCAGATTGAGCTTTATTGTAATAAATAGCAAACATTATTGAAGAATCAGTTTGACAGAATCGGTATGAGAATGTAAGTTCTAATACCCTTGTTGAAAAAACCTTTATTAATTGCACGTGGGAACTAATTCTTAAAAATGACTAACAATAAGAAAATAACTAAAACAATTCACTTTTCCGAACTTTTCACTTGTCCTGTATATACCTAAGCGACAATGACCGGATACTTTTGGTTACTTGCGAGCCGGTAATAGGTTTAGTGCATCTTGGCATTCCACTCGTGGCTCCAGGAAAACCCACATCACTGAAATTCAACAAAAAAATATATATACGTATGTAGCCTTGGGTTTACATATGTGTTAGAACGAAGAAGGAAAACTTTAGTTCTCGATAAATAATTTAGATATCTACTAGTACTGGTAGTCTTTATGTTGTGGTTATATCCATGACGATTGCGTTAAGAATTTATTAATCAGATTAATACTTGTGTCAACAAAGACAAGGTTGATGTATTAGATTCCTTATAGTCACTCTTAATGGATAGAATACAGACAATCATCTAAATTAAGTCTTTCAAATTTAGGGAAATACATATAATAGTAAAGATTGCGCAACCGAGGAATGTAAATATGTGAGTAGTGCCGTAAATTGGAAAAGTTGAGTAATATGCGAAATTAGCTGTCAGTTTCTGACTTGCGTATGTTCTAAAAATTGTTACGTTCGAACAGAATGATTATAGATTTACATTGTATGAAAGTGGACCAACATTTTGGTTAAATGTGGTTGCGCAATATTGCTTTTATACAGCAATAATTATTGCGGTCTGTATGCACTGAATTATGTTGCTGTTGGATCTGTTCTTGATCACAAGAATAGTTTTTATATTCAATCCGAATGTTTCTTGCTCAACTTCTCAACAACATCAGAATGCATACATATTTATTTACTGAGAATCAACTATATACTAATATAATTATGAGATGGGTCAAGTGGCGTTTTAAGAACAATGTTAATAATGCTGCAATTAAAAAGAAATATATATATATATATATATATATATATATATATATATATATATCAGTCGCATGAGTGTATGCAAAGTTCTGAACGAATGCTTCAAGACAACGAGAGAAATTTAATATTTAATGATTTTGCTTTTAGTTACGGATGAGTTATATCTGTGAAAACTGAATTGCATCTGTGCTCTCAAACATAAAAAGCAACCAACAACTCAAGCACCTAGCACTCTATTCCCTTATCTGTTTGTAATTTGTTTCATTGTCAGTATAGATCAACTACTAAATTCTCTTAACGCGTGTCCACAAACCACTCGCATTCGTAAGGAAATTCTTAATGTTAACTTTAGCTTGCATTATATCGAAACGAAGACCTAAAATCGATCAATTTCAAGCACGAATAAGGATTTTATACCTAAGCAAATACTCAAATCTTCCCTGAAAGGTGAAAAAGCGAATTGGTGACGTTTTGCCTTATTTTCTCCCACGAATCTGTCCCGATCAAATTTTTGGGGATTCGGAAAGTATTCTGGAGTACAATGGATTCCCCTAAAATGTATAAATACGGCGCCACCTTTCCGAATTTTTATATCACTGCCTAGTATTTGATGATTTTCGATGCATTTCCCCTGATGTATGGGAACTGGAGGTTGCTACCTAAGAGTTTTTGAAAATAAAATTGTGCCTGTCATTTGAATAACGAAGAAGAAATGCGTATTATAGTACAAATAACAATGAGAGTATTCAACTCTCTTATGTAATATAGAAAATTAAATGTTTTGCGTGTATCAGATATGACGTACAGAGAAGGGAATCAAAGTGTTCGACCTCAAATTTTTTTTTCCTTTCCTCCTAAGCTTCATAAACAGCTAAACGCATTCACTAAATCGTGACATTTCCGAAGATATTCTCCACTTTCCAATATCCAGTTTCTCTTTTAATTACATCCAACAAAAATATTTGCTTACCCATTAATTACCATCCCCATAAAATGCATATCGGGTATATTTTCCTACGTGAACTCGTCGTTATTTCTCCACAAAACTTGTAATCGATTCTGAATCTCTTCGTTTAACGATAACTCCAATAAGGCTAAAGACATCCAATGAAGATGACGTTTCGGACCAGGCGATGAACAAAATAAAAGCCTATGGCATCAGTTCGCTAAATGTTATCGTCGTATGGTTTGCTTCTTCCATTCTTTTATAGCACATCTAACAACAACTAGAAGGCGTCGTTTCTGCAGATATCATTTTGAATCCGATATTCCCTAGTATCATTAGCGACATTTCAGAAGAATTTGCCAGGGTCCTTCGATAGAAACCATACATTGAAGAATTTCGCTATACTGGGAGAGTTGAAACTCAGTAGAATTGTAATTGCTTCTGATCGAGTTATGGTTAATATCCTTCTTCCTTGAAATCTGAATTCCGTATTCGAGTCCATTGGACTATTACAATCCACCTCACAATAAAAACTTGTAATAACGTCGGTCATAAATCTAGCAGAAAAATCGTTAAAGTCTTTTTTCTGCACGGTTTGCACGAATTCGTAAGAGATTTTCACTATGATTAACATGAACTTCATTTTTCTCGCGGTGAAAGTGGGCGTTAGTTTTACTTTCAGGTTTCTTCATTCTTGGCCACGCAAAGCAAATAGTTTTGCTTCCAAGGGGTTACCCTTCTCGTTGACGTAACATTCTTGATCAGTAAAGTGGGTCTAGTCTGTGGCAACGCAAGTTAGCCACCAAGAAAGAATTTCTGGAGGAAAATATGTTTGAAATTTCCGCGGGGAATTGATGATTCGATGTATTCCAAACCCAAATTCTTCCAGTGGAAATATCTTCTTTTGAAGAATAGTATTATGATGATCAGTGTTGCCTTAATGGCGGTAAAAATATTCATGAACGTATCGTTTGTAAACATCCCCGTATATAGAATGTAGTTTACTAGAATTAATTACACCTATTTTGCTTTAGATTAATAGGTGAGTAGGTAATTTAGAAGCATATTTAAAACATAAAACCAATAACGTGATATGCTAATGCAATTGCTTGCGTATGGAGATCAGTGCAGAACCGGAATAGATATATAGTATGTATATCTAACCACCGCGATCTTGGTTTTGTAATGTATCATTCATGATAAATACAGCCAGTTCTTTATTCAGTTAGTTCTTCAGGCGTAGGAGTAGCGAATGTTAATATGTATGGCAATACGAGAATGGGAAATCTTTTTAAATATTTAAATCATTAATTTGTTTCAAAAGTCGAGTTGCACAAGTATAAATCTATACATTACCAATAAGATATTGAATCTTATGAATTAGTGGAAAAAATTAACAATATCATTGTTAATATATCAGATTTTCTATCGTTTCTAAAAGCAAGAAAGAAATTCTTCAATTTTTGTATACATAAAATGTTTTACACTTTATTTCATTATTTAGTTACAATTCCTTTATAATATTCAATTTACATCATCAAACAACCCGATATCAATAAATCGGTTTCACGTCAATCCACAAACTATCCTTCGCATTCGTAAGGAAGCTCTTAGGTTCTAATTTCGGAGGTAATTCAGTCTTTGAATTGACTTTGAACCTGAAATTCTTAATAAGCGAAGCCAACCCCACTTTAGCTTGCATAAGTCCGAAGCGGATACCTAAAATAAGAAAATCAGTAAATTCTAAACAACCTTTCAGGATTAGCAATGAAATTTGTACCCAAGCAAATCCTAGGACCCTCGCCAAAAGGTAAGAAGCTAAATTGGTGGCGTTTACTTTTATTATCTTCAGTGAACCTCTCAGGATCGAATTTTTGGGGATTCGGGAAATATTCTGGATCGTAATGGATTCCTTTTATTGGTAACATAACGACGTCACCTTTCCGAATTTTGACGTTACTATTTGCTACTTGATAATCCTCTGTGCATTCTCTGAAGAGAAGGGGGACTGGTGGGTATTTCCTGAGGGTCTCTAAAGGTTTGTTAAAAACAAAAAAGATCAGTATTTATGTATGGAAATGAAAAAAGTAGTAGAAATAATCGTTTTCCTTCTTGTACTGAAACCATTTAGAATTAGTGACATATTGATTTAAAAATATTTGTTACGACTTTTCGGTTAAACGTGAAGTACAAATCAGAAGAAACAAGTGTTATTATTACATTTGTTAATCATCCCAGATCAAGTAACAAATACCTTCTTTTTGAATCACCAAAAGACAAGCGATTGAAATCCACTCGTTTATTTAAGCTTGCAACCTAGACTTATTAAATATTAGAACTAATAGCTACCATTGATAATCATCCCTAAGTAATGCATATCGGACAACGCTTCGTACGTTAGTTCGCCGTTATTCTTCCGCAGAACTTCATTCACTTCCTTCCTTAATCGATCTTGCACAGCTTCATTTGATGACAACTCCAACAAAGCGAAGGACATCAACGACGACGAAATATTTTGCATCTCTGATTTGGATTTTGGAAATTGTAATTAGGTATTTCCAAAATGAAATGCAAGTAATGGGAAAGATGAAATTTAATGAGTTTACCGATTTGATGTTTCTCCTTGTTTGATTATGTAAAGCGAGTAGAATTGGGATCATTTGTTGTGAAAGTGGATGAAGGCAGTTTGCATTATTTGCTTGACCAAATCCAACTCTATGGAAACGTGAATCGGTTTCTAGAAGAAGTAACAACAGTCATGAAAAACTCGGTAGGTCAATCATTCACCAAGGGACAATTTCTGGAAGAAAATATTTTTGAACTTGCCTTAAGTAATTCTTCCAATGGGAATATCTTTAGAATCTTTAGAATAGCACTATGCGAATCAGCGCTGCAATAATAACGGTAAGAATGGTCAGGAATATATTGTTTGGGAACACTATCATACACAAAATACTTGTATATTTCACTTGAATACACTGCACTTATCTTGCCTTAAAGTGAGAGGCATTTTGGAGGCGTATTATAAATATAAAACTAATTATCATATGTTAATGCGATTTCGTTTGCATGATGATCAGTGCAATATGTATCTTGGGCTGTCTGATGTATAAATATATTGTCTGTTCATGACAGATAGGTACAGCCAGTTTTATATTGAATTGGTTCTGTTCTGTACCTTTTGAAGAGTAATACAAAAATACGCTAGATATTTTGCATTTTATTTCTCCACAATAATTTTATTAAGCAACTTAGTAATTAGTAAATCTTTTCCATGTCTATCCACAAACCACCCACCGCACTGGTAAGGAAAACTTTGGGATCTAACTTCAGAGGTAATTTTGTCATTGGATTAACTTTAACTTTGAAATTTCTAACCAACGAAATCAGACCTACTTTAGCTTGCATCAGTCCGAAACGGAGACCTAGAAGGATACTAAGATTAATTACTTGTACACCGCTCGTAAGTAATAGATGAAATTTGTACCTAAGCAAATTCTAGGACCTTCTCCAAAAGGCAAGAAGGCAAACTGGTGACGTCTACTTTTATTTCCTTCTGAAAACCTCTCAGGATCGAATTTTTGTGGATCCGGATAGTATTCTGGGTCGTAATGGATTCCTTGCATGGATATCATCACGCTGTCACCTTCGAAAATTTTGACGTTGCTATCTGGTACAAAATAGTCTTTGGTGCATTTTCTCAAGAGAAGGGGAATCGGTGGGTATTTTCTAAGAGTTTCTAAAAATAAAGTTGTCGGTGAAATTCAAATTAATAAAAGGTCCCACAGTGAGATGTGCACCAAGAGATTTTGTCAACATTCATTTCATGTTTCATTTAGTAAGTGAAATCCTTTTACTCTATATAACGAAGAAAGTCGATTGGGTGTGTTATCGGGAAGTGAAAGTCAACGGGCGTTCAATTTTTCAAGTACAACTAGTCAATAAACCTCACGTTTATGATAACTGCTGCCCTTTTCATTCAAGACTATCATTTTTTGGTAGGAAGTTAATTTGATTATAAGTGGAAAAGCTTCCAATGGAAAGATAAGATAAAATAGATCAGGCAGGCATATATGATTAAGCAAAATTACCTACCATTGATGACCATATCTAAGTAACGCATTTCCGATAACTTTTCGTAAGTCAAGTCGCCACTATTCTTCCCTAGAACGTCATTTATTTCCTTTCTCAATCGATTTTGCACGTGTTTATTTAACGATAATTCCAATAAGGCGAAAGACATCAATGAAGATGACGGTTCGAATCCTGCAGAGAAAAAAACAAAGGCTTGCGCGGCTAATTCGTTGAACGAGAGAGCAACATCGTCCTCTTTTTCTTCTTGACGGAGCATATCCAACAACAATTGGAAGGCATCGTTTCTTCGAATGCCATTTTTGTTTCGATATTCTGCCGTGTCCTTAATGACGTTGATGAAGAAATCAGCGGGATCTTTGGGGAAGAATCTTGCGCCAAAGAATCGCATCATGTCGGGAAAAGAAAAAGTCAAGAAGTTCTTTATCTTCTCCCATGGGGTAAAATTGAAAATTCTTCTCCCTTGGATTCTAAATTCTGTATTAGGATCCTTCAAACTGTTGCATTCGATACCAAAAGCGCAATTCCCGATTACGTCCGTCGTGAATCTGGCAGAAACGTCTTTGGCGTCCATAGGGTTGTTCTGACATTCTTTCTGCAAAGCATCTACGAGTTCGTGCGATATTGTCACCATAATTG
Source organism: Chrysina gloriosa (assembly GCA_038088585.1). Lineage (NCBI taxonomy): Eukaryota > Metazoa > Arthropoda > Insecta > Coleoptera > Scarabaeidae > Chrysina > Chrysina gloriosa. Next base: position 16,251,291 of record CM076093.1, on the reverse strand, counting down.
GGAACATTAACTTCATTTTTCCCGATGTAAAAGTGGGTGTTAGCTTCATTCGTAGGTTTTTCCATTTTTGTCCATTTAAAGCGAATACGCTCGCACTTAGGGGATCACTTTTCTCGTTAACATACCTTCCACGATCGGTAAAGTGAACAAAATCCGTTTGTAGTATTTGTTTGATTAAATCTAAATCGATCGGGAGGTAAATTGGTTTGTGGAAAATGTAACAACCAGCATGTTTGAGGTTCTTGGCTTTCATATTGATATAAAATTCAGCGAACCATTCTCCAATCGATAATTGCTTCTTAGAAATATCTCTAAGGCTTCCGAAAGGTATTGATGGCTGAGCGTATTCCAAACCTAGATTCTTCCAATGAGAGTATCTTCTTTTAAAAAACACGATTACAGCGATCAATGTCGCAATGATAATCGGTAAAATATTGAGTAATATACAGTTTATAGACATCATTATGCGCAACACACTTTTTAATTTAGTCGACTGCACATTGAGCACAAACTTCTAAAGCATTTTTAGGCGCGTTGTGAATATAAACTGTTTTGATGTTATGTTGGTGGGGTTTATGTGCATCCGATTGGTGTATGTGAGAAATATGTGTAAAGTGATGAATAGAGTTAAGCTGGAAACACATTTCTCTGTTGCGATGCGTTGGGTGTGTTATGGTATGGTGCAATATGGTGTAAGTGTACTGTGTTTATTTGATTTGTAATTTTGAATATGCATAATTGTATGTACTTATGTACGTAGTATCTGTTTGTGCTCTGGACCATCAAGATGGATTCCAGTTCATGAGATGTAGTCGATGAAGAAATGGAAGAATATACTGCAGCAGTCGGTTACTGGCCATTATTGTCTAAGAAAAAAATGCTGAATACAAGAAATAAATATCAATAGGGAATGCTCAGGCCAACATCACACACTAATAAATCTATGGAAAGAAGATGAAATCAATTAATTATAGTATCAAGCAGTTGCCAACATTTAGGCGATTTACCAGGTGAATAGTATGTGTGATATATGTACATTTATCTGAAGCGTTCTGATGTCGTCTAACTCTATCTGACGGAAATGTGATCACTGTAGATTTCCTTACGTTATACAACAACACACAGACTAACATCAGACAGATGCCCACGGCCACATTTAATAATAGACTTATGATTCGTGCAATATCGCAATACAGAAATGTGTTCCCCGCTTAGACTCTTGGCGGTAAAATATGAATTTTCTTCACTATTATTGGCGAATCTAGCAATCTAGCATCAGTGTCACGCCGTTAGTGCAGCTGAAGTTGTTTGTAGTGCGAACAGGCGACACACCTCCACCAGAACATGTAGTTTGGTAGTTGGGGGCAGAGAACGGTGACTGCCTAACATGTAGTGATAATTCATTATCAGTGGTGAATCGTACAGAAACATAGGGCTGTTCATGATAGTTGGTCTCATCACGACTCTATTCCTTGTTTGAATTCCTGAAGGAATCGATTGTCTATCGAACTGATTGCGTTAGTGAAATGATGCTAAAATCTGGATGAATTATTCCCGGTGTATGAAGAAAAAGTCGGACCAAAGTTCAAAAGGAAAAGGAAAAGGAACAAGGTATAGTGGATGGAAGAGTATGTAAATCCAAGGACTAAAATTGGATCGTTATTTAGAATTCGGGTGACGAAAGATAAAGAACTCTGCCGAAAAGATTATATACATAATTTTTTACATTTCTCAATTTTTCTCACCATAATTTTTCCAATATTGAATACTACAAAGAATAATTTCTACAAGGCATTTTACATTTGACTATCCCATTTTTTCACTACCCTTCCTTGATATTATATTTAAGTACATCGTTAAAGACAATCAATTAATTTTTTCCACGTCTATCCACGAACCACCGAGTGGAGCCGTAAGGAAAATTTTCGGATCCAACTTCAAGGGCACTTCAGTTTTGGGATTGATTTTGAACTTAAAATTCTTAACCAACGAAGCCAAACCTACTTTAGCTTGCATCAGTCCGAAGCGAAGACCTAAAATTATATCGAAATCAATCAATTACGAATATCATTGCGGATCAGCGAAGAAGTTTACCTAAGCAAACTCTCGGACCTTCCCCGAAAGGTAGAAAGGTAAATCGATGGCGTTTACTTTTATTTTCTTCGGTGAACCTTTTAGGATCGAATTTTTGAGGATTCGGATAGTATTCTGGGTCGTAATGGATTCCTCTTATAGGTAACATGATGGTGTCCCCTTCCCGAAGCACGACGTTACTATCTGGCACTTGATAGTCTTTGGTGCATTCCCTCGAGATGGTGGGAGCTGGCGGATGTTTTCTCAGGGTTTCTAAGGAAATGAACCAGGCTTTGTTAGATATAAGTAGAACTGTACTTCGAAATGAAAGTTAGAGGTGTAAATTTGAAATTCAAGCATTCAAGAGTCAAGCCAAGTAGCAGTTGGATGAGCAACAGTCATGATTATGGCTCGGTGTGCCCGTTTCCTGGACATTCAACAGTATAAAAGGTAAATGTTGAAGGAACAAATGTTATCCTGCTGCTTTTGTCCCATATTTGATTTCCATTGTAAATAACGATGGACAAGCTACGAGGCAAATTTACAGACCAGTAAATTGAAGGCGAAAATTATTATAAAACTAAAAATAAAAATCATCGATTGCCGTTCTTTAAATTTGACTTCTAAGTACATTACATTTATAATCTGCGCCGTCCAGTATATTTCAGTTATAATTTAATTTAAAAATACTCCTTCAATTCTAGTTAACAAAATTCAGAACACGAATCTGTGAAAATGGTCATGATAGTGGAAAGTACGTTACCTACCGTTGATCACCATCTCCAAATAACGCATCTCGAACAAAGCTTCGTAAGTGAATTCGCCATTATTCTTCCTCAAAACCTCATTTATTTCCTCTCTCAATCTATCCTGCACGTCTTCATTTAACGACAACTCGAATAAAGCAAAAGACATCAACATCGACGATGTTTCGAAACCGGCAATGAAGAAAACAAATGCTTGCGCCGCCAATTCGCTAAACGATAGCTTGTTCTCGTCCATTTCTCCTTCCTTACGCACCATATCCAGCATCAGTTGGAAGGCGTCGTTTCTCCGAACGCCGTTTTTCTCTCGATACTCAACGGTACTCTTGATGACGTTCCAAAAGAAATCGGTGGCGTCCTTGCGGAAGAGTCGCATGCCGAAGAACCTCATTAAATTCGGAAAATTGAATCCAAGCACATTCTTGAACATTTTCCACCAGGTCAGATGGAAGACCATTTTTCCTTTCACTCTGAATTCCGTATTTGGATCGTTCAAACTGTTGCAATCGATACCAAAGGCACAATTTCCGATGACGTCCGTAGTGAATCTAGCTGAAATATCGGTAACGTCAATGGGGCTTTGCTTGCATTCTTGCTGTACTGTGTCCACAAACTCATGGGATATCTTCACCATGATCGGAAACATCAATTTCATCTTCCCCGAAGTAAAGGTAGGCGTTAGCTTCACTCGCAAGTTCTTCCATCTTTGTCCACCTAGAGCGAACACAGTCGCACTTAAAGGATCATTTTTCTCGTTATAGTAACCCTTATGGTCGGTAAAGTGGGCAAAATCCACCTGCATTACGAGCTTGATCAAATCCAAATCGATCGGAACATAGATGGGTATAAAAAACGTGTAGCATCCACCGTGTCTAAGACCTTTAGCTTTAAAGTTGGTATAAAATCTAGCAAACCATTCCCCTACAGATATTTCCTGATTGAAGCTATCTTGGAAGTTCCCAAAAGGAATCGACGGTTCTGGACATTCCAACCCCATATTCTTCCAATGGGTGAATCTTCTTTTAAAGAATATTATCACGATGATCGATGTCGCGATAACGGTTGTTACGACACTGAAAAATATATCGGTTATAGATACCATCGCGAACTAAAAATATTTTTATTCTTTAATCAACAATAGAGTGCAAATGTTCGTTGTTTGAAACCGGACACCTTTAGTTTGGTGCGAGTCACGGAGATCCATTTATATGTATTTTTAGTATATTTCGTGCGGTGATGAATCACAAATTTTAAACATCGCTCGTATTGATGCGCACGCATATCTTTTCTTAATAAAGAGTGCTATTGAAATTTATATATTGGGCAAACAGGAATTGTAATTATAATTTATGTCGTCCAAAGACTTCAACATTTGTTTATTGGAAATTATTTATATTGTACCGTTGAAGTGGTGTTCCCCGCGCGCGAATTAACCTTAGAATGCGAGACTAGTCAAGGGGTCGCAAGAAAATATATTTGGTCCTACAAATAAAGGTGTAGCAATCACACTGGAAATAAATTTTGGGATGTTATCCTTCGAACAACATCTGAATTAAAACAAGAAAACGTATCTAGTCTTCTATTATATTTATTACAAATTGGAAGAAGACCAACTACACACAAAATACATAAATATTGGAGTCCTATCACATTCTATTTCGATAGCTTCGTTTGTCTTCAGAAGTGAGAACTATCTTGTAACTGCTCAAAGAACAGGTTGTTAAACCTTTTATTTGTTAATATTTCTAGACATTTACCACCATCTCCATCATTTTCATGAACTGCTATTTTCTTCTGCTCTTTTGGAATTCTACATTTTATTTGTTTTGCTGCTTTCTGATGTGATTCTCAACAATCTAAATGTGAGCCGGGTCCAGACTAGTGATGGGAAAACCCGTTCCTTTAAAAGAACAGTTCCAACCGTTCTCGTTATTTTGAAATAACGGTTCCAATATAATAGGTCATCGTTGTTTCGTACTCGACAGTTCTATTTGATAACGCATCATAAAATCAATAAAATATGTCATGCGTACATCGCCTTTGGCGGCCTTTGCTTGATTTGATATATAGTTTGTTTTTCCCCGACGTTATACTTTCCCATCACTAGTTCTAACATCTCGGTGATTCCCCGAGTTATATGATTGTCAAACACACTGACAAAGTCAATGCACAAATTTCCACTATCACCAAACAAATATTGCATGTCTCTCGACGCGCGTTGCAATATTGACATGCAATATTTGTTTGGTGATAGTGGAAATTTGTGCATTGACTTTATCAGTGTGTTTGCTTTGTTACACCAAAGGTTCCAAACCAATTTTCTGAATTGTGTATTGTTGATGTAACTGTATCCTACGTACATTAAGTTTTTCGTTAGAAGTTCTTATACAGTTTTCTTTTCTCACGATTCAACGCTAGTTTACACACATGGTGTAAAATAAATATAACAAAAACATTTAAGTCCGTTTTCATTGTGGACACATCCGTTTGCTACAATTCGTAGCTCATCCATCGAACAACAGCTTTACACTTAGGAAATAGGAACAATCATCAAGTAATCACAATTCATTCATCCAGAAGTTTTCCAGGCAAAATAATCATCATGGAGAAATATTTAATAGGAAAGAAGTCGATGCTGTGGAATTTCTTCTTCAACCACGTACGCTGGAGACCGTCCGGAAGGAACCGTTCTTTGCCCAGCGAGATAACAGTTGCAACCGTTCTGGATCGAGAACGGTTCTAAAATAACAGATAGTTCAATAACGGCCCATCACTAGTCCAGACGCTATAAACTAGAGATGGGACGAATCCAAATTTTCTCGAATCCGAATCCGAATCCGAATCCGAATCCTAAAGGATTCTCGAATCTCTCGAATCCTTCGAATCTCGAATCTCTCGAATCCATCATATAATTACAATAATAAGAAAGGACAGAGAGGAAAAACAATTTTACAGGAAAATTTTAAAGCTACTTTAATTAAAAACGATACAGTTTTTAAAAATATTTATTAAAAAAGATTTTTTTTTGAACATATTTATATTACAAATGAAATTAAAAAAAAAAAACATATTACACAATATTAAAAGATAAATTATGTTAAAATCTTGATGATTATGCAACAAGTTTTTATTTATATTTAATTTCCTTAGCATATGGAAATTAATATATCAATAACAGTACCGATATCTTTTCAGAAACTTTTGTGAATGAGAATAAGGGAGAGCTAACATAGATAAACAGCAAATATTGCACATGAAAATCTAAACACATATTTTAGTATATAAAAAGAAAGCACTCAACCTAAAAGAAATAAGTGAGAATTTTAATTCAGATTTTTATTTAAGAAAACCAGCTTTCGAACTCGCTCTGGATCCAACCGACTACGTTTTTTGACATGTTCCATACCTTTTCTGGTCTCAGGAATAAAGATATTTATTTATTAAAATACCACAAACATTAGGAAAGCATGCCAGCTTATAAATACTTTGTGGCTGAAAGAACGAGAACCGAAGAGAATCGTCGAGATCTTTCTAGTCAGTGATTCATATGTGTCGTGATTACATGAGTCATCATTATTATTATTTTTTTTTTTTGGATTCGAAAGATTAGAATTACGAAAATCGTGCGAAGATTCGAGTTTTCGAATCTCGAATCTTTTTCAGGATTCGATGGATTCGAGGATTCGCGGATTCGAATGTCCCATCTCTACTATAAACGCTTCAGGGGTTAAAATGACAAGAATCTGAATTTTGAAAATTGGTTTCTCTTGGATTGTCTTGCTGGCCAGCTTACAGTCTATGGGTTTTAGGAGAGCTGATTCTGGTATCAAACATTTTCCTCTTGTTCCTCTTCCAGAAAACTGCATTGTTCTTTCCCAGAAGTTGTTTGAATGAGCTTCAGTTCTATTTGGGCTGCCACTGAAGTTCAAGAGGAAAGTTCCTTATATATCCTCATTTCAATAGTTCTGGTACTTCACAGATGTTGTAAGATAAATATTGTTCGAATTTATGTTATGGGATAATCGAAGCCACATATTTTCACAACTCTATGGTAGTCTGTACAGGGGCGCCAACACAGTGTGCAGTATGCGCCACACACAGAGGCCTGGTCAGTGAAGAGGCCAAATATTTCAGAAGAAGAATTTCTTTATTTCTAATTATATTTTCCAGATTTTTCTCACATGAATTATAGAAGTAATAAGGCCGTTAACTAAAGTTCTGAACAAAGGCGCTGGATACTACTGGTACTGCTCTGGATCCGTTGACATACTTATCAAAATTTATTAAAATCTAAGAAAGGTATTTTACGAAAGAAGCATTCTTATTACCACAAATTTAACTTTCTATCCCACGAGAGGAATTGTGACCCATGGTAATTAACAAATCGTGCAGATCTCTCCCAGATGTGTTCCTCAAGACCCTGTATTAACTGCCTTCCCACGATGAAATTAAGTTGTATGGAGTCAAAGACTTTTGTTTTAGGAAATAAACTTCTGCAAAATCAGTACAATTACATTTTTGAAGTATCTGCTTTTTTGGCCAAGCGAACCATACGAACGTTTGTTTAGTTTTTCTATGATGTAGTCAACACTTATCGCCCAACTAAGAAATCGTATTATATACATTTTTCCAAGCTTAATATTTTCAAGGAAGCATATACACAAGGCCGGCGCTAGGGGTGGGTAAACCGGGACCCTGCCTAGGGCGGCAACTTTAGGAGGCAGCAAATGGGCTGTAAAATTAACTAGTTCATGGAAAAAATGATTTAAATTTTGTTTTTTTGCCCGGGGCGGCAAAACTGCTAGCGCCGTCCCTGATATACATATAAGAACAACCATGACACGCAAAATTTTTAATGTTAATTCATTTAATAAACATCTCTAGAGGCAAAAACCATTTTTGAGGCTACACTCGGACTCTACGCCAATATTGTTACCATTCCTATTCGAAACCCGACAAAAATATGTGTATATAATATTACAACAGATGACAAAAGCTTGCGTATTACGTCATAATCTCAGACTTACATATCGTCTCGGACGAAACAATCATTTGGCTCCTAATATGAATACGTAATAGAGCTATTGAATTTGTTTATCTATCGAGTTGTATGCCTTGATATAGCTGCAAAATATAAGTCCAAACATTCCGACATATTTTGTTAATTTGGCAAATGAGATTGCTAATCTCGATGTTCGTTGCGAAATAAAAATTCTCGATAATCATTGCATACGCAGTTATCTAATTTTTTATTTGTTTTGGGGTAATATTATGTAATTCGTGGCAATGATGATCTCTGAATTTGACATTTAACACTTACAATGTAATCAATGGATCGTATTAGAACGATAGAAATGTTTGCTTTTCAAATTTTGATCCTTTGAAGGTGTGGTTCCTACATTAAAGCCAATGATTAATAGAGTTGGCTAACGCGGAACGAGTACATTAGCGTTACAAAAGGGAGCAACTGTGGATTTGTGTTGTTAATACTAAATTATGATAACTTTTACTCGCATAAATATATAGGTTATTTACTTTCATTGGAAAAGATAATGGCGTTACAAAAAGCAGCAACTATTATCTAATAGTAATGAATATAAAGGGAAAAGTCGTTATCTCTTATGGTAGTAGTGTGGAAGACTTGTTCTAAAATCAAGTAGATTTCTATGGTCGATTCTGTAAAGTGTCGGCGTTTATAGCTAAAAATATCTCTATATGTAGAAAAATAATGTTTGGCATTAATCGAGGCAATATTTTCAATAAATATGGATCAATATTAATCGGGAACACTCTAGGAAGTTTGACGTAATCAGGATTTTATAGCAAAACTGAACGTAATTTATCAGAATCTATTTTAACGAAACTTCGAGGATTCATATAAATGTTGTTGATTTTTCCAATAACAAAGAAGCGTCTTGCAAAGTTCTGGAGATAAATGCGTAAGAAATTAATGTTTCTAATTTCATTATATGTACACATATTTTTCCAAACTTAACTAGAGAAATGTTAAATATTTTCATTAATTCCTCTATATGATCATTTCTTATTAATTATAAAAATAGTTCAAGATCTTGGAGAGAGTTACATTTACCAAGAAAAATGTAGAAAAATCTACACAACTCTCACGTCAAGAACCTCACTGATGTTTACTTGTTCGGCAACTTTAACAGAAAGTTATGCAAGAACTGCACTTCCCTCTGTTGATAATTATTAGTCTATAAAATGTAGGCTGCAGTACAGTCCTTGCACAACTTTCTGTGAAAGTTGCCGAACAAACAAACCTCAGTGAGGTCACTCATGTGAAAGTTATGCAGATGTTTATTTTTCTACATTTTTCTTTGTGCTTCTTATTAATTTCGTTCCATCAATTGCACTACAACAGCAACGGTTTAGAATATATACGTGAATAGATTCAGATTTTTAACCATTTTCTTTTCAATTTTTTTAATAACCATTCAAAATCCTGTGTAATTATATATAGAAGATATAATTCTACTCCACAAGATTTATACGATTAAGGTGAGTACTACCAAGCATTTTACTATTAGTTTTTCCTGTTATACATAAATCAATATTTTCCTCCAAATTGTTGTTTATTTTCAAATTTGTCAGGACATTTTAAACATATATTCATGTGTTTGTCTCTTTTATGAATTTATCGGTTTAATAAAGCATTAAAATTCTCTATTCCAACACAATGTTATAATAATAATAATAATAATAATAATAATAATAATAATAATAATAATAATAATAATCTTTATTGTCCAACAAATTACAATTCAATTACAGGACAATTAATGAAAATACAATAAGCAAACCAGTATAGCTCTACAACAATACAATATTTCCAGAAGAACCTATACAAATGCATTGAAATGCCGCTCACAACAGCTGACAATATGCCGCAATGAGTCATGGTTGATGTCACAGACAGTCGAAATTACAGTAGAAGCCGCTTATTGTGATCAATTTGGAACAAACCCTTTTTGATAACATTAACCGAATGATAACAGTAAGCGGAAGGTAAATATAAATGTATTTTCTATGCTGATGTAGTCAATAATAAATATGTATGTATGTAATCAAATTATTTAACGACTTACAAATAAAATTCAAGGGAAAAATTAACGATTAATCAACAATTTTTAATATTTTACCAAATTTGTTTATTTTTATCATCGATACAATACGTAGGTACATTTATTTACACTTTACGATTTCATTCGAAAAACTGGTCGATCGTCGTTTGACGTTTATTTTTATTAATAAGATTTTGTATGTATATTTCAAAATCATAATATCTATCAAAATTACTTTCTCGGAATTGTACACCACGTCGGAGAATATTTAACGCTTCTTGCATCTGGCCATTAGTTGGCGGCTCTTCAGACATTTCCTCTTCTTCTTCTTCTCCTACTTCGGGTAATTCAGGATTACTTCCTTCGGACGATTGATCCACAACTTCCCGACAAATGTCTGATATAGTCATTGTGGCAGCTGTTTAAACATCATTGTCGATATCCACCCAATCGGAAAATTCGCTTTTGGACAGACCTTGAACTACAAAAAAAATTAAAAAAATATTAGTTAGATGTACAAAACAAGTTCTTTTTTCATACCCTCTAAAATGTCAGCGCACGTTTCATGGAGATCAGGTTCTTCATCACCAGTTTTGGAAAAACCTCCTTTTCGAAAACAGTTTCGGATCGTTTCTGGTTGAACTTGCCTCCATGACTTCACCAGCAAATGCAGCGCATCTAGAAGACTGATTTTTTTGCTATCGCATCTGCAGTAGGTACATCTCGATTCTCATCAAGTTCTTGTATAATTTGGGCTCGAATTTGCCCTCGATAGTATTCTTTGAATGTTCGAATGATTCCTTGATCACATGGTTGTATCAATGCCGTAGTGTTCGCAGGTAAGAAAATAAGTTGGATGTTCGTCAAAACTGCATTCACTTTGTGCGCAGTACAATTGTCTACTAATAAGACGATTTGGCGTTTCAATTTTTTGTCCCACCTGAGTAACCACTCGCTGAACAAGACACTTGTCATCCAAGCATTCGCATTAGCAAAATACTCCACGGGCAAAGTTTTAACACCTTTAAAACACCGAGGATTCTTACTTTTTCCTATCACTAGAAGTTCTCCCTTTTCACCTTCCATATTAACAGAACATAACACTGTTACTCGTTCTTTCGAAGATAAGCAACCTCTTACTTTATCGTTTTTGAACAAATAAGTATGACTAGGCATCGCGCGAAAGTAGAGTCCTGTTTCATCTGCATTGTAGATGTCCCGAGGCGGATATTTTGCAATAATTTCTGGCCATTCCGAACGCATCCAGTCAGCGGCTGCTAACGAATCAGCACTTTTTTTCTTCACCGTGCAGAGGTCTATAAACGATGTTTTCTCGCTTTTTCCACCGATTGAACCATCCGTCTGTTGCAATGAAATTTTCTTTCCCCATAGTTTTGGCTATATCTTCTGCTTTTGACGCATGGTAGGACCATTCACAGAGGCATTTTTTCGCGAACATTTGTAAACCAAATTTTGAAAGCTGATTCAACTTGATTATCCTTTCCAGATCTTTCCCTTTTTCGTTTTATGTTTTCATTCGAACGCGCACACGTTTCTATTTCTGTACGATTTTTTAAAATTTTACACAACAGCGGTTGCGAAATTTTTAATTGTACCCGCAGCATTCCTTTGACTCATTTTCGGAAGTTTATCGAAGTTATGGAGAATTTGTCGTTTTTCTTCGTTCGATAGATCGCGACGTTTTTATTCACTTCTGCCATGACCACGGTGGTTTATGCGAAATTTCAATAATTTACCCGTACACAAGACTGTAGAACGTGAGATTCGTAGAAGAGTATAGGAGAAACTGAATATCATTTAAACGAACGGACCTTTTATACATAAAGTACATCAAAAAAAAGATGACCTCTTCATAATATAGAAATAACAATTCGTTAGATTGTAATATGCGATATGAGAGTTTTAATTGAAATCGGCGAGAAAAAGCGGCTCGTTCAAAGGAGTTGCGCTGCAGCACCGTCGCCTGAAGAAACTTTTCCGACAAAGGATACTATTCATAACTAATAACATTAAGCGGCTTTTGATTACAATATGCGGCTTTCTTTCAATGAGTTTTAAATAGAGTGATTTGGGACCAACGGTTTTCGATAACAATAACCGTTTGATAACATTAACCGTGATTATAATAAGCGGCTTCTACTGTATATTGTAATTGTAGCACATTAAGTATATAGACGTGCAAGATCCAATATTAGTTCTACATCGTGGCAAATAAAGTGTTGGTGGATTACGAGATAAAAATGGTGGTACATAAAAGTTTAGTAATTGCAAAAGATCAGGACAGTCAATGTTACCATGAATTAAATTATATAGATATTTAGCGCTAGAAGTAATTCTTCGGAATTGAAGTGACGGTATCTCAAAGCGATTCAACAAAATTGCCTGATCTATATTTCTAACTGGATAAACATTATCAATTTGAAAACTTAAAAATTTAAAAATCTTCTTTGAATTAATTCAAGATCTCGTCTGTCTGTTAAATAAAAAGGGTACCATACTACTGACGCATACTCTAGACGAGATCTGACCAGAGCAAAGTACAAAGCTTGTAAAGCCTGAGTATTTTTGAAGACATCTGCAATTCCTAATAATGAAACCCAACATTTTTCTAGCCGAGGCAGTAATTACATCCATGTGATGATTAAAATTAAGTGTAGGATCAAACCAAACACCCAAGTCCTTGACTAACGCACACCTCTCCAACTGACTCTCATCAATACAATAAGGGAAAGAAACCGGAACGATTCTGCGTGTAAATGATATTGTCTTACATTTAGATATATTTAGGGGTAGATTATTAGATTCACACCACAAAGCAATAATATCCAAGTCAGCCTGGAGGCTAAGACAGTCCGATACTGATGAGATTTCACGGAGTACTTTAAGATCATCGGCAAACAGCAACTTATTTGAGTTAATTGCAGTTGTAATGTCATTAATAAAAATATTGAACAGCAGAGGACCCAAATTTGAGGCCTGATGTACTCCTGACAGTGCTTGAAATGATCCCGATGAGTAGCCATTGTAGAACACATACTGTGGTCTACTCGTTAAGTATGACTTAAAAAAACGAACCAAATCTTCACTAAATCCAAAAGCCATCAGTTTTCTAAGCAATATTGCATGACCAATACGGTCGAACGCTTTAGAAAAGTCAGTATAAATGGTGTCTACCTGGCCACCAGCATCAAGTGAGCTTGCCACAAATTGTTTAAAACAAGCCAAGTTTGACACGGTCGATCGTTTCGCCATAAATCCATGTTGATGAGGAGAAATATGATGATTCATTATAGGAAAAATATGTGAATACATAATTAGTTCCAACAACTTAGCGAAATTAGAAAGAATAGCGACAGGTCTGTAGTTCACCACATTACTCACATCACCGTTTTTGTGTATCGGAGTAATCCTTGCCACTTTCCAGATGTCAGGGAACGTCAACGATGTAAGAGCTAAGTTGAATAATTTTGTCAAAGGAATCGTAAATATGAATTTACAGTCCTTAACCAAAAAAGCGGGAACCTGATCGTGGCCAGATATTAAACTATCTTTAAGTTTTTGGTAATTTGAATTACTGTAGCCGCAGAGATAGGACCCATATTTATGTTATGCGAGCTGTTTCCAATCTGGGTAAATTGATGCATTAGACTCTGAATTAATAGATGTGGTATAAACCGAACTGAAGTATTCACCAAACGAATTAACAATAGAAATAGGATCATTTAGATATATATTGTTGAAAGTCATGTTTCCTGGAATTCTAGACGACCGCTTCTTGTGGTGGATAAAAGTCCAGAACTGCTTATGATCCAGGCAGAAACTATTTCCAATATGTACTAAGTATGCAGAAAAAGCTTCCATACTCTGCTTTTTAGCAAGAGAGCGGAGGCGGTTAAAATTGGCTAATGAAATAGAACAATTAAACCTTTTATACTTTTTATGATATTTTTCCTTTAATTTGATATCATAAATTAACTGCGGTGGAAACCATTTCGGATAGTGCCCACGAGACTGCCTTGTTAGAGGAATATGTTTGTCAAAAACCTCATAGAGCACCCGATAAAAGGAATCGCAAGCTGCGTTGACATCTACGAAATCGTTCAGAAAGTCCCAACTAATACTCTGTAATGATGCATAAAGCGCAGGAAAATCTGCTTTACAGAAGTTATATGTTTTGTTATAATTAGGAAAGTTAAAATTGGTGGCAGACTTGCAGTCTACTGAAAAATCAAAAGACAGTGCGGGATGGTTAACATCCTCTGAAATCAGTGGAGAGCTATCTCGGAATACCCGAAATAAGTAAGTCTAAAATTCTACCGTTTACATTCAAAACAGTGTTGAAGTTGGTGAAATCCAAGAACGATTTCAATATACGTGATTTGGAATCTTGAGCGTCACGTAGTATTAAGTTCGATCAATTAAAGTCCCCGAGAATTAGAACATTCTGGTAACCCATTACAAATTGCTCAAGCGACTCCATGAAGCTCTCAAAAATATTTATCGAAATATCTGGAGGTATATAAACAGCAAAACAGTAAATAGTCTTACAATCAATTGTACATTTACATGCAACAATATCGATTAAAGGAAAATCATTTGAAATACTGGCCGTGTCCACTCTATAAGCAAGAAAACAGCTATTACACGCGAACAAAACTCCACCACCTCTGACACGGCCAGTTGCATCGAAGTTACGGTCAGTTCGAATCACAGAAAAAGATTCAGGAAAAAATTCAGCACTATTCACTTCCTCTGATAACCAAGTCTCTGTAAGAAAAATTAAGTCATACGATGAAACACTGATAGACGCATAATATTCCTGAGCTTTGGTTCTTATGCCACGGCAATTTTGATAATAATAATAATAATAATAATAATAATAATAATAATAATAATAATAATAATAATAATGTTCATTATATTTTAAAAGATTTATTTTTTAGTTTGTCCAATTGTATCACTTACAAGGGAACACCAGCAACCTAGACTCTCAAAAAAAAAAAAAAATTAAATTTTGTGGATTTGTGGAGGGGTCCAAGGTAAGATTATTGGACTTACCTTATCGGCAGAATCCTCCGTTTGTGTAGTTGAGGGCGCAATGTTCAGAATTAAAGATTTTTATGTAATTTTGAGGTGTGCACTGCAGACTACATTGCATATACCGATAATTATTAACGGAGGAAATTATGCTCTCTTTACCGCGGACTGCAATCGTAGACCGGCTTCGTCCTTATTAGGACTTGTCAGGACGGTAGAGCACTTCTGCGATAAACAAAGCATTCCACAACAGATGTTATACACATGTTCATCATCTAAGATTCTGTCACCTTAGTTGCCGAATAAATAAGTCTCGGTGAGAGTTATGTAGATTTTATTTTCATAGTTTTCCTTAATATTTAACAACTTTGTTTGGTCATGCGTACCATCATCAGGCAGATCTAACACGCAAAATCTTTGTCAGGATTTTCTATTTTTATAAGCTATGTAAGAGCGAATTAGAAAATCCTGACGAAGGGCCTGTCATGGATCATTGGGGCTTCATTAGTAAAAATTCTCAGATTTTCCGTTTGTTATCTTCAACAAGATCTTCTAGTCTTTCTTGTTCAGTTTTCTTATGAATAAAACATTCGCATTTTACGAATTGGAACACCTTCAGATGCGTTTTCTTTCTCGGTGAAAAAGCACGAAAGATTAAAGCGTTCCACAAGAAATTTACCTAACATTTTCGTCGGTATTTTCTGATTAGAGATGATAGCTGCCTAGATAATTGCAAGCAAAAATTAGAATCATATTATTTTAGTTCAAGAACAAGATTTTCCTACCCTTGTCTTTATTCTAGGGTATCTAAATTGATCTTTTGCTTAGAGCAAGGTCGTAAGAGTTCGTTTAGTTCTATAGCCTCCATCAGGAATATACAATTTTTCTTCTGCGTGAGCACTCTTAATATTTCAATATAAGTGAGTGCAACTGGTTTAGAACATTATATATTTAAGTAAAAAACAATGTTAATTTACAATTTCAATAATTGTGGTTGCTCTTCCAGCTTCAAAATCTTATTATAGCGCGTGCATAAAAGCTGTTTATATAACATCAAAATTGCTAAATTCTAACCATTCAACTCAACCGATCTTCTCCAAATCGATCCACAACCCGCCCAAAGTGCCTGTGAAGAATTTAACGGGATCCATCTTGACAGGTATTTCAGTCTTCGGGTTGACTTTCATTTTGAAGTTACGAACCATTGCGATCACACCTACTTTGGCCTGCATCAAAGCGAATCGCTGCCCTAAAATCCACAACGATAAACTATGGAAATTGTTATTACTTCGTGTTATTGCTTACCCAAGCAGAATCTAGGGCCTTCTCCAAAAGGAATGAAAGCATAATGTGGACGTTTCTTCTTGTTCTCCTCGCTGAATCGAGTAGGGTCGAATTTCTTTGGATTCGGGTAGTATTCCGGGTCGTAGTGGATACCCTGTATTGGGATGAATACCATGAGACCTTTAGGTAGAACTACATCCGTATTGGGGACGCGGTAATCTTGACTGCATTGCCTTCCGGTTGCTGGAAGTGGAGGATATTTTCGCAGAGTTTCTAAAAAGAGAAACAAGGTATGAATATTTCAAATTGCAAAGTTATTAAATAATTAGAACTCGAGAGCGCGCTTCAATTGTAAAGAAGACGTGAAATAGTTATATAATGGTACCCAATTACGGTTTCATTTATATGCTTTAAGATGTTTTCTTTTCTTCTCTTAAAAGGCACGTATTGAAGCAGGACCGATTGGAATAGTACTTACACAATAAGACTGTGTATTACATTTATCGTTAAATATCCTCATCATCCCAGTTATTCTATTAATCAAATGAAATAACTATTTCCGAAAATTTAGCTCCACACAGATCTACATTATCTTCTTTCCTACTGGTATTCAACAACCATTGTCATAATAATTAAATAATAAAAGAATGAACAAACAACATCTGAATGTTATTAACTACTGTCCCCCCGCAATCGTTGCCAGACAAATGAAATAAGTATGTTAAGACGGCTATTCGCACATTTTTAAATAATACTTCGCTGCGCACCTACAATCATATAGTTCTTTTAAAAAAGTGAAATATGATTTAATTTTTGAGATATCCAAATGGTGGTAACAATACGAAGGATATCATTTAAGATGTCCGTCAATATTAAAAATAAAAATATAAAATTACCATTTAATACCATATCCAAATACCGCAGTTCGACTAAGGAATCGTAACTAATCTCGCCGTTATTACGTTTCAGTTCCTCCTCGATTTCCTCCCTCAGATTATTCTGAACGTCCTCGTTTAACGCCAACTCCAAAAGAGCGAACGACATCAACGTGGAAGACGTTTCGAATCCTCCGACGAAAAAACAAAAGCTTGCGCCGCAAGCTCGTTGAATGTTAACGAGGTATCACTATCACCTCCCTCATTGTTCTTCATGTCCAATAACAATTGAAAAGCGTCATTTCTTCTAAACCCACTGTTTTCGCGATATTCCACGTTTTCCTTGATGATTTTCAAAAAGAATTCAGTAGCCACTTTAGGAAAAAGCCTAACCCCACAAGTTCTCGATAATTCTGGGAATATAAAACTGAAGAAATTGGATAATAGCTCCATATGGGTTAAAGCAAACAATCTAGCTCCTTTGACCCTGAATTCGGTATTCGGATCTTTGAGACTATTACATTCGATTCCAAACGCACAGTTTCCAATGGCATCGGTGGTATAACGCGCTGATAGGTCCTTGGTCTCGACAGCTCCTTTCTGACATTCTTCCTCGAGGACTTTCACTAGTTCGTGTGACGTTTTGACGATGATTGGGAACATCATTTTCATTTTCCCCGAGGTAAAAGTGGGTGTGAGTTTAACTCGTAAGTTCCTCCATTTATCGCCAGGAAGGGCGGCCAAATGCGCACTGAGCGGATCCTGCTTTTCGTTAAAATACGCTCCGCGATCGACGAAATGGAGAAAATCGACTTGCATGATATGTTTGATCAGATCCAAATCTATCGGAAAATATAAAGGCATGTGGAAGGAGTAGCAACCGCCGTGGATAACTTTACGAGATTTTAATTGGCGGTAAAGGTCTTCCAATACTTCCCCGGGCGATATTCTTCCCAAAACGTTTTCTTTCATGTTACCGAATGGGAAGGTCGGTTCTATGTATTCTACCCCTAAATTCTTCCAGTATGTGTATTTCTTTTTAAAGAAGACCACGATTAGTATGCAAGTGGTAATTAATAAGACCAAGGTGGTAAGTAGAAAGTTCCAAAACATCCTGGTATAGTAAAAACGGAATTTTCACTTCGAAAAACACCGAATATACGCGAGCTACTGAAACGCAATCAAACGTTTGTGTTTTGGTAAACGCCTACAATACGGAATACAAGGTCAAATCAATCTATTTTTAAATAAATGAACATCACATCAGTGCATGCTTTTACTCTCAATGAGAATTACGTTTTTATGTGTACGGGGTTCATTCTAAAATTAGAAGCCAAATTTTTAACATTTTTGCCGTAACCAGGTTGGTGGATATTAAATGATAATAGAATCAGAAAAGGATCTCAAAGGAAAAAATAGAAGGCTATGAGAAAATTGAGAGCAAAAGGTCGAAACTATTAATAACTACAACTTGGCTATTATTTTAATATTACTCATTATTAATTGATTATATATTTTTCAGCTATCGCGGATGAAGAAAATGAGGAGTATAAAATGTACAAAAGAAATTTCAGAAGAAAACAAAGCAAAAGAGGGTATTCTTCTACTGTTTTCTTTTTCTTCGTAGTGTAAGGTCGTTTATTCCAACGATTGCTGCCATTCCTCTTTGAATATTCCTGGCGTCTCATTACAAAGGAAAAGAAAAACTTAAAGTGTTCCACTTCTCGTACTAAACCAAAATGTATGTATCCTAAGTCTTTAATTAATTCTTGTTTCCTGTCAATATCTTTATTTATTAACACATTTATACATATATTCATTCTAATAGCTCGAAAACGACAAAACCTGCGTTCAACGTACATTTTCTAAACCATGTAATAAAGCTATTTAGCCTTTTGAACTTTCTATGAAACGTGATTGTACATGAAATTCTTTTACTAATTTCAAAATGGTCGGTTGTATCGTTCGTTGTTGGTCACAATGCCGGTGCATACTTCTTACAGCATGCATTTTCGTCCAGTAGGAACGGCTTGACGCACCGCACCCATTGTCTGAGATGAAGTTGGAACTTGTCATAATTTTCCTTGGTTTCAGCGGAAACTTTTAGAAGTTCTAATTTTGATTTATTTCAGGCAATCTCGACTGCAAGCTGTCAACATACCGCACGAACAATGCGTATTCACCTGTTTGTTCTTTACAGCCTACATTCTTCCTCAACGTGGAGACGTGATAAAAACGGACGTTTCTGGAACTCATCCCGCGTCCTAGCTTCTTTTCTATTTCCATTCTACATGACCATATTTGGAAGTTTTCCATTCCTTCGCTCTCTGATTCGATGCAGCTAATTTTGGTAGTTCGTTCAAATCCCTTTCCTTGCGAAAACCAACGAAATTGAATCGAGATTCACGTAGATAACTCGTGCTTCAGAAACATTCACATTTAACATTCGAAATTCCGCATTTCGCTACTTAACATGCATACGCAATATTCGACGTTTTTCTTGCAATTTGTTCCGTTGACTTTTCTCGATTCGATCAATCAACCAATTTGTTGTTAACACTCGAACGTTTCTCGTTAAGGGTGTTTGGTATTTTTCAAGATCGGTTAAGCTTAATTTTATTTATTGGTTCCAAAACTATCTTGAAAATTGTATACTTGACCATTTGTGTGTAACGATAAAATACTAGTTTTTACAACGTTAAGAGCTTCTACAGCATTAATTTTTCTGCGATCACAAGTGAAGAACCAGTAAGTTTACAGGCTCGAAATTTTGCATACCGCGTATTCGTTACGATATCTACAACTTGTCATCGATTTTTTTTTTAAAATTATTTCATTATCGTTACTTTCTTCAAAAATGATGGTAAGCCCATGGCCATTTTTCTATTCCTTAATTGAGGTTAAATTCAACAACAAGGAATTTAGAAAAAAAGCGCGATGACAAGTCGTAGCTGTTGTAACGAATATACGGTATGCAAAATTTCGAGCCCGTAAGCTTCCTGGTTCTTCAGTTGTGATTGCAGAAAAATTAAAGCTCCTAGCTCCTATACCATTTTCAAAATAGTTTTGGAACCAATAAAAAAAAATTAAGTTTAACCGATCTTGAAAAAAGGTACCAAAAACCCTTAAGCGCACCGTGTGTTGCTCAATGCACTTCAGTTCTCAGCCCCATTGCTCGTGAACTAACACCCCAAGCATTGGGCTCATACTCCAGGTTTGATTGTATCACCTTTTTTCAATTAATTGCCGTTTTTCTGGCGTTACAACGAAGGTACTTTCGTAGGCCGTACTACCTTTATCGTCGCCACTTCTTTTCTTGCTTGTATTTTTTATTTTAGTTTCCACGAGACCTCAGCGTGTCCTGTTTAATGCCATTTTTTGTTTATTACTGTTTCGACCAAATTATTTGTTCACATATCGAAACCAGCTCTTTCTTGCTTTATTAACCGTAAATGTTATATTAAATCCAATATAAGCTTAGGGAGAAGCTCTTGTGTTTTCTTTTATTCATTTTTTCCAGCTCCAATATAGTGCTTACGCTTTGTTTGTTTTTTTCTTCTTTAATTATTAATTAATTACAGGTGGGAACTAGACGGCACAGCTTCAGTGGCGAACATCACAAAAACAAACCTGCTCTTCGTTGTCAATGAAAGGAGGATGAAGAAATTTGGTAAAGTGAAGGAAATGTATTAGACCTTAAAAGATCTCTTATATTTCCAGGAGAATCCGTCTATAATTGGCTCGCTTTTAATGGAAACTCGCTTACAATTAACCAGCTCTAATATCCTAAATAATAAAAAATATCGGAACACCTCGCTGTTTCTAAAGCCGGTGAATTATTGAAAGTATTCAGAAGCCCAAACAAAAGAAAACCTAATATATTTATGGCATGGAAGGAGACCACATAATCAGTAAACTTCTTTGCAATTTCACCAATGTTTCATTCATGGAAAGCTTCTCGAAAATTCATTCACACCAATTAACTTGTGATATTATCAACTTATCGAAGAATTTTAAGAAAATAATAAAACACCAGACAACTACTTTCGTAGATTAGAGGACAACCCTGGATGGGTAGTCAGAGATCTACAATAAAGGTTGGTCTTTACATATAGACTGCAGGGACTGTGCTGCGACCGGGCGCCAACTATTTTGTCATGGTACTGTTCTGCAATGTCATTCGTGAGATTCAAGTGTAGTCGAATTAAGTAATAGTAATCAAATGTAAATGTTACATTGGGAATCCATAATAAAATGAAATACTCGGCCCGCTATGGACACCAGGTTGTAGCTTCGCTACAGTTCACTCTTAACAGCATACCCAAGGTTTTTGAATGCCTAGCCCATGCTACACTAACAAAAGTGAAAAGTTGAACCACTTTGGCATTTTCGTCAGACATAGAAGGCGCAGCGTAATTAACAGTTATTATTTGGTGTAAGTTAACATCGTTGTATTGAACAACTTATTTTTGTAAATTGAATAATTAGTTTTATATGCGAGGGCGACAAGTAAGGGAGTAAATTAAGGTTCCGTTTCCGCCTAGTGAGCAGAGGAGTGGGGATATCGACGCGATCTTAGCACGGTGGTGTAGTCTGATTTAATGTGCGTCTGGCAGTGCTAGTGAGATAATCGTTTGGACATTCTTTCGTGCTGATCGTTTGATCGTTTAAATTGGCTGCTGCTATTGAAAATCCCACCCACTGAAGGCTGCTGAGATTCATCGTGAACTTTGTTTTGTTTTTAGTGAAAATGCCATAAGTGACGGTGTGGTTAGAGGATGCTGCCGTATATTTCGGGAAGGACGAACTAATGTCCATGATGGAGAACGGAGTGGAAAACCAACTGTTGTGACGGACGAACTTTTGGGTAATGTCGAAGAGAAAATCGGCGATTCACAATCAACACCACTTAGGTACTTTTATAGGATCGATGGATCCTTGATTGTGAGGGATGGTGAAATACCTGAAGGGTCGCTACAAGCGAAAGGATGGTTTGATACAAATAAGATGAAATTGAACGAATAAAAGCCGGAAAAAGTTCTTAGAGACCACTTAGGGAATAATGAAAAGGTTAAATATTTAGACGTCCACATCTGTGCTACAATCGTCTGACACACATACGTTCAAATGACACAAAAGCAACTATAGTTCAATATTTACGCTGTCCTCACTGCTATTAAAAATATGTTAGGATCTGAAACGACGGGGATACCACACTTGCAATTCTATTTGTATAGGGAGGTTCACCTGCAGCGGCACAAATAGTTGCATACATACACACAATAGGCCATCGGAATGATGCAGCTAGTAGAACTAACTGCAGAGGATGGTTTAAACAATGTGAATTACTTGAACATGAAATGAATTACTGATGAGGTTCCCTTTTTTCCTCCATTTTTTCTGTCCTTCGCGATAACTTCCAACTGATTTTTTTGGTTAGCAGATTCTCAGTGGTTTCTCTATCCTAGGTCCTCGAACGTTTGCCCCCTCTTCCTCTTCTACCAGCCCCTGATTTCCATATTTACCAATGGATCGGTTCGTTTTTTAATCAAAATTTCCCAAATCTTCTCCTTGGGAAACCAAAAAGAACTTCAAAGGAATCCATCGTGTAAAATTGCTTTATCAATGATTTTTCTTAAGCTATGTAATTTCTTTCCCTAGTCTAAATTTTGTCCTATTATCGTCGAGGTTAGTCTCTATTATTGACCTTACCTCTTTTGTAATATTATTTGTGTACTATTTCTTTCTTTCAAATAAAAAGAATAGCCCAATAACAAATGGAATCGATAACAAGTGAGGAATAAAAGTTTAACAAAATAGACTAATGATCAATGTATTTTCGAATGTTTAAAACACCTATTCAGTAAATTTAAACATCAATAGTAAATTATAAGTTTTATATTTTTATTTACAACATCTATCATTCAATTTTTTCCAAGTCGACCCATAAACCACCCAAAGGGGATAAAAAGAACTTCATCGGATCGTATTTTAAAGGCATTTCCGTTTTCGGATTGAGATTAAGCCTAAAATTTTTAACTAACATCGTCAAGCACACCTTAGTTTGCATCATCGCAAAGCGAATACCTAGAAAAAAAAAGGAATGTTTTAAACATTTGAAAGATGCAACGTTCCGGAATACCTAAACAAATACGTGGGCCTTCCCCGAAAGGCAAGAAAGCGAATTGATGCCTTTCACTCTTGTTTTCCTCGGTAAATCTGCAAGGATCGAATTTATCTGGATCGGGGTAGATTTCTGGATCGTTATGGATGCCTTGAATCGGTATAAACACCCTGAAGCCCTCCTTAATTATCACATCGGTATTTGGAACCTTATAATCTTTGGTGCATACCCTCGTAAGGGACGGAATCGGTGGATATTTCCTAAGAGTTTCTTAGATTTAAAAATAGAAATAGTCAAATTGGTTTTTCTTACCGTATATCACCATCTCGCAATAATTTAAATCCGCTAAGACCTCATAAGATAATTCATCGTTATTACGTTCCAACACTGTGTTGACTTCATCCCTCAACTGGTCTTGGACGTTCTGATTCAAAGCCAATTCTAACATAGTGAAAGATATCAAACTGGAAGAGGTATCGAAGCCGCCTATGAAAAACACAAACGCCTGTGCCGCCAACTCCCGAAACGTTAGCTTTAAATCCTGTTCTTTTGGGTCATTTTTCATATCGATTAACAATTGCAAGGCATCATTCCTACGTATTCCGTTTTTCTCTCGATATTCCGTGGTTTGTTTGATGACGTTCCAAAAGAAATCCGTGGCGACTTTCGGGAAAAACCTAGCCCGGAAGAATCGCATCAAGTCGGGACAGAGGAAAGTCAAAAAGTTTTAGTCAATTCCAATTTACTTAAGTCGAATAACCGCTTCCCTTGTGTTCTAAATTCGGTGTTGGGGTCCTTTAAGCTGTTACATTCGATTCCAAAAGCACAATTTCCTATTATGTCTGTGGTCAATCTCGCAGCAATATCTTTCGTTTCGATGGGTTTATGAAGGTGATCGGCTTCAAGCACTTTCACTAATTCCTGCGAAATCTTGACGATGATTGGAAACATATTCTTCATTTTTCCGGATGTGAAAGTGGGAGTTAATTTGGTCCTCAAATTTCGCCATCTCTGTCCGCTTAAAGCAAAGATGTGTGCAGTTAGAGGATCATCCTTTTCATTGTAGTAAAGTCCGTGGTCCATAAAATGAGTGAAATCCACTTGTAATATATGTTTGACTAAGTCAAGATCGATAGGAAGAAACACCAGTTGATAGAAAAAATAAAATCCGGCATAACGAGCCTTCCTCTTCTTCATTCTGTTGTAAAATCTGGCGAATAATTCTCCTGAAGGAATGCTGGGGTCTACCACGTTTCCTACGGGAATTTTGGGTTCTTCATAATCGACGCCAAGATTTCTCCAATAGGTATATCTTCTTTTAATAATACCCAAATCAATATTAGGGTGGCGATGAGTACACCAAAAATATTTACTGTTATGGTCCACAGAGACATGATGATTACGAAGTGCGATGGAACTGAGTCATTAAATCTATTTGCCAGGATCGTATCTCTTAATTTATATTCCTTTTATCTATCGTTAGTCACGTTTTTGTATTCATTTGTTGCGTAAGCGGATAGCTAGCTAGTTACGGTGACTGTTTCAAAAATAAATTACGTCTAATTCGTTCCGGAATCGTTGCAAATTTGAAGTGGATGTCTAACATTAAAAACTTCAGTATCTTTGAATATAATTTTAACGTTACTAAACTTTAAAACTTTCGGGTTTAGTTTTCGGCCAAATTGCTTATAGGATGGCGAAATACAAAAATACATCAAGCGACTTCACACTGTTCACACGTCTGATGCAAACTTGTGGAACCTTTAAAATAGGTGAAGTTCTTGCATTTGTCTTCTTCGATTGGAACGGTGTTTTGCTAATTAATTTCTTACATGAACGTTGGACTGTGAACGCTGCCTATTACTGCCAGCTCCTAGAGAGGGCAAAAGCCGCCTACAGAAACAAACGGCGCAAACAACCAATAAGAACTGTGATTTTGCTGCATGACAACGCAAGACCTCACACAGCCGCACTAACTCGAGCTTAAATAAATCAAATCCACTAGAAAATTCTAGAACATCCTCCCTATAGCCCAGATCTATCCCCAAGCGACTTTCATTTATTTGGGCTACTGAAGGAAGCACTAGGTGTACACCATTTTCAGAGCGATCAAGAAGCAGAGAAGTTTGGAATCAATTGGCTGCTGACACGGTTTCAAACTTTTTATGAAGACGGGGTCCACAAGCTGCCCAAACGTTGGGAATGTGTAAACGTTGAAGTGGACTATGTAGAAAAACAATACACTCGTTTTGTAATTTTATTTTGACCTAATAAATTATTAAAAACAATATCAAACAAATTTGACTGACCCTCATGTATAGTTGTGATGACGTTGTATGGATTTCAGTGATTCCGATTTTGTCAGCCAACGAATTTCTTATAAGATGGAGAAACTTCGTGAGATGCCAAACAATTTACCATCTTATCTGTACCCAGAGATAGAATGATTTAAGACTTTCTCTGCAACTTTTGCGAATTTAAAATCTATATTTGTAGACCTAAGTAAGTCCCTGCATTCGTCGTACCTCCACCACCACCTTCAACAGAGTCCAGGAACACCTTAACCCGGTTGTTGCTGAAGTCTCTGACTATGACTTTGCCCTTTCGTGGTACTACAGACGTCCAAGAACCATCGCCATGCTGCCGCCTCAACAACAAAAGGCAACTCCCCGACGGGAGAGTACGTAGATAACACAATCGTAAGGATGATAAGTCCTGTCTGAGCGGAAGGTGGGTCGAGTAGTTGGAAGCTCGACCGTGACGGACAAAGTAAAGGATGATAGTTCCTGAAACTCTGTAACCATGTCCGACCACCAATCATCGACGCAAGTAAATTATGTGTCATTGAATATAGCTAAATATAGCTGGATACGTTTTGAAAGTTTGTTTTATTTGCCACTCAATTACTTACATAGCAGGGAAACCCCGAAATCAAGTGATTTTACATTTTTACTGCAACTTGTGTCGAGATGAAGGATAGTTCCTGGAATTCTGCAACCATCTTCGACCACCAACCACCGACCTAAGTAAGTTATGTGTTGAATATAGCTTATACCGTAGGGAAATCCCGGAATCAAGTGATTTTACATCTTTACTGCAAATTGTGCAATTTTAAATTTCACATATTCACAATTAGATAAGTGCCGAATTTTGGAGACAACTATTGATACTGTCAAGGTTTGAAAGCTACAAATTTGTCTTTAAATCGAATTGTTTATAGACTGGCCTAACACTAAAATTCATCAACACTTTCCTTCTAGCTTGTACAGATTTAAAATCAATATTAT
The DNA here is from genome assembly GCA_038088585.1 of Chrysina gloriosa. Taxonomy (NCBI): domain Eukaryota; kingdom Metazoa; phylum Arthropoda; class Insecta; order Coleoptera; family Scarabaeidae; genus Chrysina; species Chrysina gloriosa. The sequence continues at coordinate 16,224,744 of CM076093.1, read as the reverse complement.
GTAAATTGAACCCGCGTAGTGGCCGAGTGGTGAAGCACTCGCTTCACAGACAGAAGGACTGACAGAAGGTCAGGGGTTCGAAACTCGGTCGCGGCGGAGCTTAGCAGTTTACAATCCTAAAATGGGTTTGCTACCTCTAATATGCTGCAAAAAGTAAGGTACTATTGTGAATGTGTGAATATAGCTTTAATGATACAAGTACTTGACAAATTCTAGTTTTATTTACCTTATTTATTTTAAAGATGTTCTATTACTGTCGAGAACTATAATATTTGTAAAAATTACAATACTAAAGACATAAATATAATGTAACTTAAAGAAAATACAAAGTAACAAGCGTAGGGGTTGCGCATAAGTATATTTAGCGGCGATCTTGTACTATTAAGTTAATTAAAATATAGTCAGGGAGTAACCTATACTAATAACGTACCGTAAAGAGAGTGTAAAGTGTGTGATAAAAGCCTCATTTATGTCAAAGACAGACATTTACAAGAGTTAGAGTTAATATGGATTTTGCATCAACAAATTGTTCCTCGCATCCTGTCACTACAATGATGCGAGTGTGGAAAGAAGACTGTAGAAATTTATTAGTTAAAACTTAGTGGTGACGCGCAATATCTGATTGTACAGCACAAGAGGCATTTAATCCGTATGACGTTGACATTAACTATTCCGCTTGTTCTCCACTATTAGCACAATAGTGGCTCACCGCAATAGGCCACAGTTTTAAGGCGTCCATTGTGCTAAAGACTGGGTGTAATAAATCCTCTATGAAGGATTCCTTTGACAGATCAACGATACCTTAGATTACAATGAACTTGCGCACACATACAATGGCGTATGGATTGTGTTTGGGGACAAGCGTTCCTTTCATATGGACTGCAATGATGGCAGTCTACGAGTTAGAGAATATCGCGGGGAACGTCAACAGAAAAACTGCATTGTTCAGCGTGCTATGGGATGACCACCAAGAATGATGGTGTGAGGCACCAATGAATATCAGAAGCGATATTCAATGTTAACAATTGCTAGCATTCTCAGAAACGACTGGTACATCAGTGAAGTGGTGGAACCAGAAATCATTAATTCTCTTTAACGCATGTTTGGCTATTTTGACGGTATCTTCTAATAAAACAATGCTCAAGCAGATTTTAGGAGAAAATGTATAAGTATTTTGTTCAGCAAGGTTGTTAGCACTTATTTCATAGTCTGTTTGTTCATCAGATATGCCGTCTATTGGATATGGTTGGGATATAATCTCGACTATCCGAACTATTCCATAATAGTCGCCAGGCAATATTGATCAGACATACATCTAAAGCTTCTTGAATTTAATCCTATGACGTATACAATACGCTTTACAAAGAAAAAAGGGCCACACGTATGTATGCTATTATTCATGGAATACGTATGTATGCTATTATTCATGGAATACGAAACTACAAAACATTTTATTAAAAAAATAAAATAAAATAAAAATAAATCCATATGATTTAATATACTGTACACAAGTTACGTTTCGACAATCACCGGTGCGTCATCTTCGTCTTCAGAATTCAAATGGGTGAAATCCCATCCATAACTATCAGTTAATCTCTTCTTAAACCTCTCCACTTTAGTCTTTAATCTACCATCTGCTTCACAGTCTTTCATTGATCGAAACAAATTGCGTAATTTTATATACACAAAATTATTGTTCGTAACAATATCTGCAAGGAATTCTTCAGGAATCTCTTCTATTTGAACCTCTAGAGATGTGATAAAAGCGTCGTATAAGCTTCTATGTTTACTGATGGCGTCCTCACAGTCGCATAAGAGTCCGATGATGTTTTTCCATTGTTCGAACGCTTCCAAACTGTGTCCCACCAAGAAGCAAATGTATGATAATTCTAACTCTCCTATTAAGTCCAAATCCCTGTAAAAGGTAAGTTTCAAGAAATTGTTCAAACAGGAATATGATGATGCAGTAACAAGTCGCTCAAAAAAGAATTTTTGCAAGTTCAAAACACATAAACATTCATTAACTATGATGGTGTCACAAAAAGAAAATCCCTCCACCTAAATCTTTCTCAATATTTTACTTTGATTTAGATCCCATATATCCTTCAATTTGGACTGTATATACTTACGTATCAAATTTATCAAGGAAACAACTCAAAGCATATGATAAATCTAAACAATGCTGTGTAATTTGTTCAGGTGTACAGCCATTAGGATAATTTCTACTTGGAAGTTCAGTGAAACGTAATTCAGTTCCAGGCTTCGGTTTCAAATCTGGTAGTAAGCTGTCTAGCATTGTAGTATCACCGCTTAATCTTGAACGCTTAGCTTGCTTACTACTCGAAGGGGAATCATCACTAAGTTTGTTGTTTTTTGGTCGTTCCGAATCCTTACAAGACATCAATTCTAATGCAGATCTTATCACTCCCGATAATGGCTGTATCCTTTGAATTAATTTCTCTGTAAAAATAGCACTTTTACTACCAAGTTATAAATGTAGATCTGCTGTACAACAGCGCACTAGGCATTGGCCTAATGCTATTCAAAGTCTAACAGTAGATGCTCGATCCAATAATTGGATCGGCAACACACTACAACTTCATACATTTTATCTTCTTCAACATTTGATAATATATGAGAAATTTTATATCCCATACAAATATCAACTTACGTGTTATATGTGAAGTCAAATTAAGCCACTTATCTGATATATCATATGGATACGGCCCTAGAAATTGATCTAAGGCCAGTATGTTATCTTTGAGTCCCACAATTTGACTCTCAGGAACAACTTCCTGGCTCAAATCGCACTCATCTTTATCCCACTTTTTGCGATAATCTCTGATTGTCTAAAACTATAGAAGAAACCACTACGAGGGGCTGTATCTCCTGAATCATTCACAGCACTGTAGAATATGTAGTGGATACCGGGAGGTATCATTTTGACTCCTCTGAATTTTTCACCTGTATTCCACGATTTCATATCAATACCAAATTCAGTTCCTTCAGGGACGCCTAGGAACAAAAGATTCCTCCATCTCTCAAAAGGCGTTTTGCCGTGTTCTGATCCATATTCTATATTAGACGGCTTGGAGTTCACATAATCATGTAAATTTGTAGAGTTTAATCTCTTCGTTTTCGCGGCTAGGTCTAAATAACAAGGAGCTAAAAATGTAATCTGTGATTTATTAGGAGACTGGATCGATTATCGATTGAATAAAATACAATTATTGTAATTTCTTTAAATAAGATGATGTTTGAGGTTAGGTATGTTTCTTTATGAAAGTAAATTTAAAAAAATACCATTACATTTACAATGATCGGAATTAGCGTCTACACCGTCTACCTCCTCTTGAAAGATCAGCAATTGGATAAATTAATAAAATAATTTAATATTTCTGATACACTCATCCGATATCTATGCATCTAACCTGGACTTGCTTCTGTGTTGGTTAGAAAATTATGGATTTTAAATATATTTTATATAAGATTTTGCATGATTGTATGATATTTAGATATAAATTAATTTTATATATGCACTTATTTGATGGAAGTAGGGTAAAATGCAAAGAGAATGCAAGAAATTATCCTAGCGAAATAACATAAGACATAACCTACAAAACCTTTCCCAGGATTTTAAATCGAGTTCGATTTGGTGTTGAATTTTATATCTCGTGTATAAAAATTTATTTATTTAGAAGTAACTACGCCGAAATTTCTAGAATCGCGCATAATACCCTTGAAAAAGTGATAATTTAGCTGTATGCTATCAAACGTTGCCAAGTTTCGAAAATTAATACAAAGGAAATCTATACATTTAAAGATTAAATTACGATAAACTTAATATTATTGGTTTAAAAAATAGAATTAACTGTTTTTACTAAGCGATATTATTTTATAAATCAATAATTTACGCATAGATTCCTATCATCGCATATAAGGGTGATGTGGCAATGGCGCTTCGATTCGATCCTTCCAGAACAACGCCATCCCACTCTTTCCTATCGCCGTCTTGTTTCATTTCCATCAGAATTTTCTAGAGCTTTGTGGTCTTGATTTTTAGGTGGAATTAAACGGACTTTCGGTCATTTTAGCAGCAGTCGTCGCTAGTAAAAGTTGCATTTATTGGCAAAGCGTTTGAAATTTGAGGAAATTCATCGTTTCAACCACGTAGACAGGTAAGTCCAACACGTTTTACATCTACTCACTCCAACCAGATGACGGCTATAACGATTTTTCCCGGAAAAATTTCAGTTTGACAAGTCACATAAAAAACCAGGATCATAATGGTGCGAGACACGAAATTCTATGATATTCTCGGCGTAAAACCGGGCTGTAGCCAGGACGATCTGAAAAAAGCGTATAGAAAGCTAGCTCTCAAATACCATCCTGACAAGAACCCTAATGAAGGGGAAAAATTCAAGTTGATCTCGCAAGCGTACGAAACCCTATCCGACCCTGAAAAGAAACGCATTTATGACCAAGGTGGTGAACAAGCCCTCAAAGAGGGTGGAGTCGGAGGAGGCTTCTCTAGCCCCATGGACCTCTTCGACATGTTCTTTGGTGGAACATTTGGTGGAACTCGTGGCAGGAGAAGAGAGCGTAAGGGTAAAGACGTCGTGCATCAGTTGAGTGTATCCCTCGAGGAATTATATAAGGGGACTGTTAGGAAATTAGCTTTGCAGAAAAATGTTATTTGTGATAAATGCGAAGGCAGGGGTGGAAAAAAGGAGCTACCGAGCAATGTTCAACGTGTCATGGCACAGGGATGCAGGTGCAAATCCAACAACTTGGACCAGGTTAGTTTTTTTTTCTATAATTTATGAAGATTGATGAGTCACCTCTTGACTTATTACATTAATTTACAGGGATTTTAGTGACGTAATCCTTAATAATAATATTTATATCATCATTTTGTTGTTTTTTAAAATTCAAAAGGTGCTTATTTCTGTGAAGTGTAAGCATTTAAAGAAGTTAAATATCTAAATATTTTTTTTTTAAGTTGACGTGTTTATCTAGATTTACACCTTTATGATAATAAAAAGGGTTTCCCCTTTTGAGTATTTGGATATAGAAGTTTACTTTAGCAATTTTTATTTCAGATACTTTCTTTAAACTATTACCTTAATTATCTGGTAACCAGTATCCTTGTTAATATGGGGTATCTATATGGTCCTTTAGCTTGATTGTTCATCATGGCACTACATGCTTAACATTTGTAATCAGTTGAAAAAATATAAAAGTCATATTTTGATGTGAAATTCTAAAACAGTAAAAAACCACACACCATTTTAAAACTGTTATAAAAAATATTTATATATTATTAAAACAACCAAATAGAAGAAAGTGACTTGCAAAAAGGAATTCAAAATTTGTACATTGTTGCTGTGCAAAACATTTGCAACTAGCACATGTTTTAACTTGACAAGTTTTCGATCCCATTATTTTGTAGAAAAACTACAATTTTATTGCCTATTTTTTACTTTGACTACTAGCTCACTTCGTGTCAGCAGAGAAGAGTGCAAGGGATCTTAGGCCATTGTTTCGCCATTACTGCTTTGTTCTTTATGTTTTGGTTTCCAATCTTCTGTTTTACTATCTGCCATAAATATTCTGTTGGGTTGAGATCTGTAGATTGTGAAGTCCAAAACAATGTAGTGACGTTTTAGTTAGTAAATCATGCTTTTACCAATTTTGAGGTGTGCTTGGGGTCATTGTTTTGAATCCACCCAACAAAACGCATTCCCCACTCTGCATGACGAAACATAATGCCTTGTAATATTCCTCTGTAATTTTGAGGGATCATTATTCTCTCGATGTGCTGAATTACTAATTAATTTATTCAATTTGTTCAATTCAATTCATTCAACTTGAGATTGACATGTTTTCCATTACTTTAAATTCATTGGTAAACCAAACTTTGGCAGTCATTGTGAGATTTTCTGTTATTAGCTTCAAATGTTCTTTTGAAATTTTGTGTTAGTCATTTTTCAAGACATCTTTATTATTTTTAAAGACATAAAGCACAACTGTCCCTCCAGCTTTAAAGGTAAATAAAAAATTGATTTTGGATCAAGTAAGTTTTGGGGCTGTGAAAAGTTGTGTTTATGTAAATATTCCTGTATATCATTTGAGGACCATTAACAAATTATTTTTATCTCTCAAAAGTACAACGTGCGGATTTGTATCAGCCAAGTGGAACCTGTCATTCACGAAACTCTGCTATAACGGAACTTTGAAATTCCGCATAATTTTTTAAAATTATTTCTTGGTGCATATGGCGAACTTTTGTACGCATTTCCACCTTTAGGTATCATCTCATGGCGATGTCGATAAATTTCGACTTTGAAATTACCTCACTGAAATATGTTGTAGGGTTTCCAATTTGGCAAACGTCCGGCCTACGGAATATTGCCTCCCTGATTCAAGCGTATGGAAAACATTTCCTTAGATACTTGCATTAATGACCACGACTTGCTGCATTTCGTTGAATCACACAAATACACTGCAATGAATTTGGCTCAAATTTGGCGGTAATCGCCCCATTGCCTTCATTAAAAAAGTAAGACAATTATCGATATTCGTGATACTACGCACCAAACTCACACTATCACTATGCGGAGGCTTCTGGTGATTGTTCCTCTAATTGATTTCACTCTAATATTCATTGTCGGGTTTGCTTGTTTAAACAGCGAGAAACATGGAAATATTCTTTGTCACTGAAGAAAAGAACTGTGTTAAGTTTTCATATCGATCATCTTTTGATAATTTTTGAACTACCACTATCTTGTAGCGATAGAAAAGAAGATCTCCATGAAAAATTCGTTGTATTGTGTTATTAGAGTCAAAGGGGTGGCTGTATGCTTGCATGCGGAGCATCTTATAAGACTACACAATTGACGTTCTTGGTTGTTGTAGTTACATGAAGTCTTCCAATTTTGTTCTTAACAATGGACCTTGTTTCTCTGAAGTTCACACCTACAATGTAATAGATTTTCAGCTGGCAATCAAGTATAAAACGCGCGCTGATTGGTGATGACAACTTGGTTGATTAAAGTGGGCTATTTGTTGACCCATACCATATTCATGACTGAAAGCACTTGTAAAGGAAAGTTTACTAACTCCATCTCCATCCTTCTAGAACCTTCCGTCGTTTCATAATGCCTTACTGAAGCTAGATATGATCTATTTAAGCGAATTTTGATAATAGGCATTGGAACGAGTGCGTTAAGGTATCTAATATCCTCAGTAGAACTTCTTGATCTAAGTTTTTCTGACTGAGCTATTTTAATGCATTCGAAACAACTTTTCTCGTAATTAGTAAATGGAGAGGTACAAAACCTATGACCTCCACATTTCCAGTCACACTTGCTCGCAGCGTCCGTAACACAACTGAGCAAATTCTGATGTATCCACTAAACTAGTGAGCTACAATAAGCCAAATCATGATTGTGATTTTTAGTTTTCTTTTTTCATTCCAGCAAACTAAGGCATTTAAGATATTGCAAAGTCAAGTTCGCTTTTACTAAATTTGACAGCAATTGAGGGGACTTTATTTATTTTTGAAATTTTTAATAATTTCTTTAAATTCATGTTTCCTTCTATATTCTAGTGAATAGTCTAGTTTTTACGATGTTTGCATCATGAAAACATCTTTTTGGAATTATTGAATTTAAGATATTATAAAAGTATTAAATTACCTCCACTTTCTTTTTAATACCAGCTAACAGCTTTTTTGAAAATAGACTACTTAAGTTACGCATTACCGTTGCAAAATGTTGGTGCAATCCAAACTTCTTGAATCACTGGTACGCTAGGGCGACAGAGTAAAATAGACAGATATAAATTTACAAAAAGAAATATTTTAATACTTTTATGATTATAGACACTATGAAATTATAAATATGTATTCAATACTTGGTTGAACCACCTTTATTTGTGAGCCGTGCTTGCACTCGCCTGGGCATGGTATGAATTAAATTAACAGTTTCGTCCGGTACTTGGTTCCAGGCTTCTGTAACAGCCGCTATTAGTTCTATTTTATTGCTAGGCTTTCGGACTCTTGTTGCCATGTTTTGCTGAATTATGTGCCACATGTTTTTAATGGGATTTGAATTCCCTGATCTTTGCACTCGGTTGTGGTCCGCGCTTTGTGGCAAGGTGCAGCATCTTCCATAAAAGTAACGTTTTCTTCTGACAGTACGTTATTAGTAAAAAGTTGCAAGAGTCCCTCAGCCAGAATGTCAATGTATTTTGGCGCATTAACGTTACCATCGCACATGACCAGTTGCGATCTCCCGCCATGCCATATTGCACCCCATACCGTGATGCTAATCCCCCGTATTTCGCCGTATGGTGAAGAAATTTGTTCTACAGCTGTGACGAACGTGCGACCACTGTCGCTAAATTGGCCATATCGACTTTCGTCAGAAAAAACGACTGATCGGCAAAAGTTATCCGGTTTTGCTTGCATGTTTGTTGCCCAAGCCATTCGTCATCTGTTTTGAAACGGTGTAAGGAGAGGTTTTCTTTTCGTCATTCCCATGGCATCTGAATATCGCTGGATAGTGCGCTTACTTTGAGATGTTTCTGTGAGCTCGGCTACACTTTTTCGCGGATTCTCTAGCACTTCACGGACAAGCTCTCTTTTAGTTCTCTCAGATAGTCCAGGAAGGCCTCGATAAAACTGTTCTCTTATCACTGCGTTTAAATTGCGTAATAACGCGCATAATTTTTGATAAGGCAATTTCTAAGAATTCGCTTATTTCGCGTTGCGAAGCATCCCGTTCGTTGTAACCTACAATACGTCCAGCAGTGAAATCGTCTATATCTATGGGACCTTGCAATTGTGGCATGGCTGTAACACTACTAAATTTTGTGAATATGTTTACACTCGGTGCCCCTTTTTGCTTAGAATTCATAAAATAAGGAAATTACTTGTTTTTGTTAGGTGTCTATTTTACTCTTTCACCGTAGTGTACTATTAAGCAACAAAAATCGCAGGAATTCGGATTTAAAACGCGATCGCTCTTAATTTGAGCTTTGTCCAGTTGATTTAAATACCATAAATACCACTCTATAATTGAAAGTTATCTAACCCAAAAGAGATTTTCCGAGTATTGTTACTCAATGAAATAATTCTAAAACCATTTATTTGTGTGCGCGCCATTCTAAATGATCCTTCTTTTTGTGAGTACGGATTCAATTGACTAGCCAGTCACGTAATAAAAATGTATTATATCAGTTGTTAAGATTACGTCATTAGTTTTTATTTTTAAACGTTTGATACTAGAATTACTGCTAGATAGTTGAGAGTTAGATAAGGTAGAAATACGTTTTAAATCGTCAGAAATTTTTTGGGATATTGTTTTGGTCATAAGTATGAGAGAGATTTTATGAGTTCTATTGATAGATTATTAACAAAAAATGTTGATGAGATCCATTACATCGACACATATGTACCCTGTCTCGGGGTAATCAAATGAATCGATGTTATCCTTGGTTTTTGGAAATCAGACCATGAAACTATAGTTAGCATTATAGATCTGTTACTTAGGACGAGATACATATTAAGTACTTGAAAGTGACTGGTAATGTATCTTAATATAATAGAAAGTTTTTAGCATACATTCAAATACACATATCGAGAACCAAGTTGTCATCTTTACCGAAAAGAAAGTATGAGATTATACGTGTTTCATATGTTATTAGTTGTGAAATGGTCATTGTTCAGATCAGTTACCAAAGTTCTTGTAAAGCCACTTCATTGATTTTTCTGTTCACTGAAGATGACGACTTGTCGAAATCCATGTCTAGATGCGGTTTGGCTTATTTCGTTTTATTAACCCGATATAGAAACAATTATCCGCGTACTTATAAAAAGAAATTAAAATATATATTTTATATCGAATTCTATCGCTAGGCGAGGCGTATTTTCGTATGATAACGTGAGTATAAGTACGTATCCTGTACAATAACTGTTTCGATAGAATAGAAATATTTATAAAAACAATTATGCCACAAACGTTAGCAGTAATATGCATCTAATGGGGGAGAAAATGCTCATTCTTATCCAAATTGCAGTTGCATATGCACGTTCTAAAAACTAAAATTTAAATGATATTCCTCGCAACTTAAGTTTCTGTTTTTAGGAATGATTCAACAAATTCAATCGATGTGCAGCGATTGTCGTGGTCAAGGCGAACGCATAAATCCGAGAGATAGATGCAAACAATGTCAGGGTAAAAGGTCATTCGCGACCGCAAGATACTCGAAGTTCACGTGGATAAAGGCATGGGCGACGGTCAGAAGATCATCTTCAACGGCGAAGGCGATCAAGAACCCGAATTGGAGCCCGGCGATATCATAATCGTCCTCGACGAGAAAGAGCATTCCGTTTTTAAGCGATCTGGTAACGACCTCATTATTAGGCAAGAAATAAAACTAGTCGAAGCTCTCTGCGGTTTCCAAAAAGTTATTAGGACTTTGGACGATCGTGATTTGGTGATCACGGCGATCCCGGGCGAGGTCACCAAACACGGAGACGTGAAATGCGTTAAAAACGAAGGCATGCCTCAATATAAGAACCCGTTCGAGAAAGGACGGTTGATCGTGCAGTTCTTGGTCGTGTTCCCGAACGAAATCGATCCGGTCATAATCCCGACGTTGGAGGTTTGTCTCCCGCCCAGGACCGAGATTATGATTCCGGATCACGCTGAAGAGTGCTTGTTGGAGCCGTTCGATCCCGAAGAGGAAGCTAGAAGGCGTCATCACAAGAACGTTTATGAGGAAGATGACGATCATGGCCACGGCCAGAAGGTACAATGCGCCACGAATTAGTTTCGAAAATTTTATTCGTCGATCGATGTAAAAGCCCCTTGCTAGATGAGATGAGGTGAAAAGGACAATTTAGAGATTTTTCATGCTACATTATCTTTTTCCTCCTTTTATTTAAGCACTTAGAATATCTGTTTCGTGAAACTAGGACAATTAGTGTTTTAAGATCCCGATTTTGATCGTTATCGTCTTAAAAATTCTTTTTGCATCTTGGATTTTCATCCCGATTCTCTTCTCTGGGCAGCAACTTGCACTGTGTATCATGAAATAAATAATAATACTTACTATGTGTAACCAAATAGTTCAATATTGTGACTTACAAGGTGTATAGTCTGTCTTAATATGGAATATTTATCGTTTTCGATCTCCGGCGTTTGAAAGGGATGTAAGAAGAAAAAAGACCAGGAAAAGCGACTTCTGAGACAGAATTCCTCAGTTCAAAGAAGCGTGAAGACGATTGTATTTCGCATTGTTATTATATAACAAATTATTTTGTATTTATTGTATTTTTAGGTTACCTAAACATTAAACGAAACTATTTTCCTCCTTACAAAGTGTCGTTAAGGGATGATTATTTGTAGAATAAATTAGTAAATTTGGTAAATGTATAAATTATTTGTGATTCACGCGCGTTGTTTTGCGTTTCGGTAATAAAATTTTTTGTTTGAAACTTTGTTTCTACGTTTCTATGGCTTTGTTTTTTTAATAATCGAAATACATGTATTGGCACAGAAAAGTTCTTTTTATTTACAAAAGAACATTTTTTAATCTCGCCCTCTGTGCTTTAGAGATGCATCAATTCATTGCAGTTTATAAGGATTCGTAGTTTGTGTATGTAGGCAATTTAGAATTGCGAATTTTAAGTCTATTGTATATTCCGATTTACTTATTTTGTTTCTGTTTAGCTGTCGTGCTTTTTCAATACTACTATATACATAAGTATTCTGCGGTTGCCAATGTGTTCAATCCGAGTCCAGTACTTTTCCTGGACGTTATATCTTCACCCTGAGAGTTAATCTATCTAGGAACCTTACAACTTGTTGGTCGCAGAGAACATCGTTGGAAAGTGTCATTGATTAATTTTTCTTTTATTTTCTAAGATTGCCGGTTTATACAAACTTATGATTTCTTTAACGTTAGATTTCTCAGAACCATGTGTCCTGTTCCAACCATTCCCAGGGATTTTCAAGCAAGCTCGATCTCGGATTACAATAAACTCTGGAATTTCAAATGAACCAAAAAGCGTTAACCGAAGAGTAAATCTTGTTGTGCATTAAGGTTATTATATAACCTTAATGCATGTATAATTACCAGAGAATGTCATGCTCACATTGCGATAAATTCAGAAATTTTGTACCAACTGAAACAAGGGAGGGAGTTGTTCGAGGAAAGTAACTCTACCCCATATTGGGCTGGGAGTGTCAAAAGTTTTGAAAACTAGGAACACCTAGATCTTGATGAATCTGGGTTTTCTGGACGAAACAAAGGTGAGTTGCGTTAGCCACGTGGTATTCTATACCTTCATAGGAATCTTGTGTAATAAATAAGGTTCGAGAAACGAGTGCATTATACGTTATCATTAAGAGGTGTAAATCGGACTGTCGTTGTCACTCCAACGCTTGTCCCTACGTGCAGAGCGCGACATTAAAATTCGGAGTGACAGCGTCTGTCCGGTTTACACAACTTATGCAGTTGTTTGTTGAACCTTAGTAATAAATTTGCTATGATTGGAGTTCCTACATTACATGAGTCCGCAAATTTCGAACGTATTAAAAGGGGGTCATTCTGAAATGTGGTAACTGTCATGCTTCGCTGAGGATCTTGAAATTTCGAAAAATCCGACCAATTTGACCACGAAGTGTAATCAAAGGGAAAGGGAGTCTTCGGTACTAATTTTCTAGTATCTGAGAAGATTGCAAAGTAGCGGTAAATTCGCAATTTCTAAACTCAGAGAGGCAATTTCATCACACATGGGTACTGCTGTTGTGCTGTCACATGCTTCCCTGAAGATGTTAATGAGGCGACGTTTCGAAAAGTAGTCGTTTCATATATATAAAGGTGCTCGTACTTCACTTACAGACTACTCAAGTTGCAATCAAAATTTAAAGAGTGAATTGAAATGGATGCTGAACGCGTTGCCCATATTCACAGTATGAACATTTCCAGTTGAATACACTGTAAGTTTTGGTTCCAGTCAAGAGTAGTCTGGGAGCGGAGCGTAGCGTAGCACAATGCACAATGTGAAACTGCCTTAACAACGCTTATTAGATAGTGATGAATTCGGAAAGTTTGGAACAATCAAAAGGGGTAGGCGCTTGTTGTGGTTTACATGTATTTGAGTCTTCAATAAATCTTGGAAAGATGGGAATTCCCATCGCGATGAACCCGGAAATTCAAAAGGAATTAAAAAGGGATAGCTTATTCGAGAGGCGATGTTATTGAAAATGTTTTGCATGGTTAGGCTGTTCTTATTGCGATGAATTCGGAAATTCTTGGTGAAGCAAGGCTGAACGATCAATTGTCGAAAATCTCTAGGCTCAAGATCATACGAGAAAGCTTACGGAATTTAGTCTAACGTCAAAAGGGTCAAAGAGGGCTATTATTGAATACAGATAATTTTATAATTAGCTGCTGTAATGCTTAAATAAAGACTGGTAAGTTGATACTGATAAATTGGAATAAGGATATATTTAAAGTAGTTATAGTAGCTCTACATCGTAAGGTAGAAGAGGCCGGATTATAATGAATAATACATTGATATGCTATAGAGCAGCGTTTCTCAAGCTTTGGTTCGTGCGGGAGATTTTAAGGGTCGCACACTGTAAATGTTGCAAATCATAGAATCAGAGCAAATAATCAAGCGTGCTAGCTTAGATCTTTTATCATTATATAACGTTATGTATGTATATACCAGCACAAAGAAAATTGTTGGGTCGTACAAGGTTGAGAAACGCCGTACTATGTAGGGCAAGTCTATACTAACTAATCTAAACGAGTCAAGGATATATGTAATCATTAATCAAAATAAGTTTGGTTAGACGCGTTGAAGTACAATGTTTCTTCATTTTCGTCACCTACAAAATGTTAGCCTCAGCGTGCGACCCTGCAGTACCCTCAGTACTTTCTGTGTAATTCAAGAGAATAATTAGGAATAGAACGGTTGCTAGCTTCAATATCCGTTACACAGTACGCTTATTACCTAAAATTAGAAAAATATTAGCTACATGAATACACTTACCTACAATTAGACAGTCGTTTGTCAGGATAATTAGAAATACCGATCATAGATGGCGCGTTGGCGTTCTTCATTTGTTATACAATTTTGAATGCATTGCATTGTGGGAGCGTTGAGCGGCGATTGTCGCAAAGGTTTCTGGGATATTGAGACGATGGAACCATATTTTTCAGTGGCCACTTTTACGTGAGTGAAACCGAACACGACGGAGGGAAAGTGTTTACTTCTTTCGGGTGTTGATGTTTTCGCGTTCAGCACCAGACCGTGACACGGAGATGTGCTGGAGAAATTGAAAGATGCGATTCCGGAGTGCGTTTCGTAAGAGTAAAACGTAAATTTAGACGCGCAGGTGTTGCTGGAAAAAGAGTTAACCCCGAGAATCCGAATTTTTTCGTGAGAGGAAAAGGACCGACAGAAAGACACCGCCGTAAAACACCCAGACCCGATTGTAATGCTAGTATTCGAAAATTATAATCATAAACGGGAAATCAAAGCGAGATGCAGGTAAGTTCGAATTTCGCACTGTTTACGATCCGGTTTCGGCCGATTTACTGTTGTCAACAATCCCGACTCTTTAAATTTTATTGCCCTTGTAAATCATCCTAACCTCCCTGCCTTCCTTATTTACTAGCACTCATAATCGTATTGGACTGTTGCATTGTGAAACCACTTAGAAGAGATTCCTCAACCCCTTTCTGTACCTCCTGTTTGGATCCCCTATAAATATTTCTGTCTTTCAGAGCTGTTGGATATTGAAAATCGGCTCAACATTGGAGCCGATGATATGCATTCAACATGGCTGCAAAGCCTGAGTTATCAGCAGCCCAAGGAATACAGAATGTGGTAGTCTATGTGTCCAATGATAATTTTGCACAAGCCTATGCGGTGGGCCAGCAAAATGTCGCACAAGGTGCGCATCCTGTCTTACAGAACGGGACGTACCCGCCACATTCCATGGCCCCCGTGGGACCATCGAAGTGCTTCATTGATAAAGTCAAGCCGTCTGAATACCAGAACAACGGGCTCATGCAGCAGCAAGGCAGTTTCTTCTCCAATAACGCTGTGATATCTCAGAATGGTTACTCAGTGAACAATCTCGCTGAGTACCAGAATATCAATGTGTTAAACCAAATCAAAAATGTATCCTATGCTGGTAATAATGAACTGTTACCGCCAGGTGACCGACAGTCGGGGCCTGGACGGCCTCAGGAACTCAGTAAGGTGCGTGAGGATTGTGATTATCTCGAGGCAGGTTGCATCGTGATGGGTGGTGAGGGTCAAAGTGTCCGGTGTGATTCTGTGCGGTCTGAGGCAGCTGAAAGCAGCTGCAGCAGTTTAAGCTCGACTGATGAAGGGTTGCTGGTAGTTCCCCAAACCCCAGATATGGTCGTTTATGACAGTAGTGTTAGTGTGAGACACGGTGGAGTAGTGCTGACAGTGGGTCCAAATGGTGGGCAACCTCAGACGCAGCCAGGTGCTCCAATTGTGGGAACTATTGCAACAGCACAGCATCCACCTATTACAGTGCCATTTGGATGGAAGAGGATATTATCTAATGGCACCATTATCTACATCAGGTAAGTTGATGCAAATGCGCAAATGTGTTAGATAAACAGACTATAAAGATAGTTCATAATTATTATTTAACTCGTTTTTTATCTGTTTGAAATGGGATTAGCGTTATCAGTTATTTTGATAGCGCGCTCACAACGTTGTTAAACGATAAAGTGAAAATAAAACCGCCATTCATATTTATAATTTGCTTAAATTTGATATTTAAAGAAATTTTGACAGTTTAACCTCATTTATATATAACTATTTTTGAATTGCAATTGTTTTAATGAAGTTAGTAACTATAATTATACATAATTCAACCGTATCACTTATTTTGATAGTATGCGACATATTTAAACGATAAGACAGAAATAAAGTCGTAATTGCTTGTTTTGCTAAAATTTTTGTTTAACCTTCCTATACTCACGTCAAAATGAAAGACGTATACTATACTATATAAGTCGGTCTTACAGACCGTATGCGTGAGTATAGGAAGGTTAATCTCAAGTTTGCCTGTTTATCTCTTTGTATACACATTTTTTTGACATTTTTCTAATTTGACAGGTAATACGAATTGTGGTGAAGTTAGTAGGATTGATTGTATTTGATTGTTTTAACATATCACAACATCTCTATTTAACACTAGCGACTTATAGCGGTTCGTACGGGCCGCCCAACAAACTAAAAAGAAAAATTAATATTTAGTAACACTATTTTAGCTAATACTTAACATGTGATTAATTTGATAATTTATTATGGAAGTTACTTATGTTATGTACCATGTGAATAATTTGACATGGGGTCACTTCGTTAGGAAGTCACTAATTAGATTGTTAGCTCATGATGTGACTAATTTGTCAGTTACGGAATATTTGTTATCATATTTTTTCGTATGAAATCAGAATGAAAATGCTAACTTGATTAACAACTTGAGATATAATAGTTTATAAATCGTCGGAGTGCTATCTTTCTTATTTTTAACAATTCGACGAGTAACTCCACGGTTTCGGGAGTTCTTTCTCTTAACAATAATGAAGTTAGCAATTCGATTTGCAACCTATAATATGATTGATTTGACGGTTGGGAAAGTCACTTCTTGAGGGAGCGAATTAGAATGAAAGGAGAAACTTGATTTGCGGTTTTTGATGTGCTGGGTATAACTGCTCTTTGTCTCATTTGGTTCTTATAGGAAGGTTGGTTTTTGAGATCCAATTAATTTGATAAACATCATGATATAAATCGCTAAATTGTTTTTTTACTATTACGCATTAAAATTTTGTGTTATCAAATACTTTGATAAGGTGTTGGTCAAATAAAAAATTATATTTGTAACGGATAAATTTGTTTACATTATTTTTAATCTTGTTCTCCATTTAAACCGGATTTTTTGCTTTTTTTTCAAGAGGTTGATGGTATACAGAAATATTAATTTTTTGTTTTTTACTATTATTGCGCGCCAATTTATTAAAAAAAAGCCTGCTACGTTATCAGTAATTTTGATGACGTATTTCAAGTTTATCATTTCGATTTTATAAAAATAAAATGCGATTCAACAGAAATACTTTGTAAAATAATTTCATATGATCGATTTGGCCTGGATTTGATGTTTTCATTTAACCGTTTAACATTTATTTTTAACGTTGACTAGTTTACAGCTTAGCTTGATATATCGGTATGAAGTTTAAGCTAGTTACTCTGATACTTCTGATAAATAACATGGAAATGATAGATGTTGAAGAATATCCAGTTATGTAACCTGTAGAAAGTAAGATCTTCCATGATCTAATGTTTGTGATAATTCAATTGATGGTTATAAGAAGTTTAAGTTGGTAAATGTGATACTGAAATGTTCATAATCAACGCGCGAATTAGTTCCCAATTTATTTTTAGTTTCCTTGTTAAGTACACTTAGAAAATAAGTACAAAATCTAGGGGCTTTTATACTGCCAATTATTTCGTGGTTAATCGAGTTACAGTTTTCTTGTATGGGTCATGGGTTATTTTTTTGTCATTTGTGTAATGATTGTAAAGATTACAGATACATATGTATTTCTTTCTCATTGTTCTCATTTTGTTGGTGATGAGGCCATTATCGTAAATCGAATGTTACCATTTTGCTTTAACTCCATATAGTTTATTGTACTACTGTTACTTATTTAGTTACTCTGATTCTGGTCATCCAACATCCACACATTTTTCGTTTTCTTGTCTTAGGAAACAAGTAACAAACGAACAAAATATAGTCACTTTTTGTTTTCAATTGTATCCGATTGAACTTACTGAAACGATCAAACGAAATGCTCTGATACTTCCGAAAAGTTTTCAGTTGGTAATGCTGCAGCCATCTTTCTGTCAAACGATAAGGACTTTTAATTTTCAGCTTTTTGGGGAAATTTACTGTTCTTCGATTTTCCTTCTGGCGTCTTGACGCCATTTGGAATCGTTTTACTTATCACTATTTTCTTCCGTGGCGCGTTGTACTATTGCGGCAACAAAAAATCGGAACGTCTAAGATAATGTAGTTCAAATCTGGATTTTGAATTGTCAAATGTGATTTCATTTCAAAATCATTATTGACATATGTCATTATACTGTATTTAAGTGCTGTTAACAAAAATGCAAGTAATTACATTATTTGGGGAAGAATGATCCATAAGAAGACTAGGTGATAGGTTTGGAGCGTCCAAAGGCACTATTCGCAATATTAAAAAAAAACCTCTACGTCCAAATTGACATGAATATGATAAGCGGTTGGTTTATACTGCTAAAAACAGGCAAAGTAGCCTATAAAATTTGTCCGGATTTTTGTTGCTGCAATAGTACGTGAGAAAAGTAATTGGACATGTATATAGTGAAGTTTTCAGTGGGGTACATTGTATTGTGAAGTTAGCTTTGAATATGTAAACCAAGCTTCACCTAGTGACATTTTAGTACCTACTGCCCTGATTTGACGCTATTCAAGTTTGATCCGGTTGATTTTTAGCATTTGTTATAAGTAATCGATTTTTATTTCATATTACTCAACCGGCATAATGTTCTGTGAAAAATAAACATCCATATAACACAAAAGTTCAAGTTGGTGTAACTGTTACGTTGATCTACATCCGTACGTTACTAATGACGTAACTGTCTTGTTAGAATAACAACCTCATATATGTACATATTTTTCCAATTATATATTTGACGTTTTTAATTCAATTCTACTCACCCTGTATAACCCAAATTTTATTTCCTGTCTAGGTTTCCATGCAGCTTCAAAGCTAAAACGTTTTATTGTTCAATTAACTTTCTTTTGATATGTGGGTAATAGTTCTTACTTTCTAGTTTGCCCACGATTATCCATCGATTACGTAAGATAAATTTATTTATCCTCGTATTTATTACAAGAAAACAACCAACCAAACAAATTAATTAATTAACTAACGCTTTCCTAATCGCCGTGGAGAATTTCACAGTCACGAAATCCGAGCTACGCGTTCGGAATTCCTCAAGTCTGCTTTCTAATTCGACATTGTCGCCGTATACATGCGTTAAACCTATAACGCTACGTATGCACGCCACGACTTTCTCTCGACGTGGTGTTTCGTTTCGAATCTGTTAAATCTTTCATCACGACAGTTTCGTTTCGTATCCGTGATTCCGTGATCGTCATTTTTCCCCGGGGAAATACCAAAGAAATAACATATGGGTTATTGTTGAAAACGTGAACATCGTCGACGATATTGTTATTTATCGTCTGCCTGTCTTGCCTTTCGGTGGGAACGCTTTATTTGATCCTCGTCCCGAATTAGTAAAGAGAAGGTATTCTGTAATGGATCGGATTACTTTTCCGAGGTTATTGGCAGCGTCATTTAGCCGCTCGACATGTTACCAGGTGTTTATGTAGGATTGATCTTTATTGCGAACGTTTAGTATAGGAGCATGTTTTGAAAAATTTCTATTTGGTCGAGGGGAAAGGCGCCTGAATGTGATCGATTTGTAATGACATCGTTCTCAATTCACTAAAAATAGTTTGTTAATTTGGAGAAGTAAAAAGTAAAAATTGAGCAATTTACTAGGTTTTATCTTTTAGAATTTGAAAGCGATAAGAGTAGAATATGTGGATTAACGAAAAAGCGGTTTGTCGCAATATCATAAAAATTTACAAGCTGCTAAAATGTTAACGCTTTCTAATTTACACCTTTTTCTCCATCTTGATTATCATCTAACAAAATTTACGTTCGTATATTAATTTTTTAAAGCTATTTTTATCATTTTATGTCTTTATTATTTTCGCTTTGAGATTTTACATACAGACAGCCACACTTACATGCAAAGCATTTAATCATTAGATCATAGGTTTCGGAATTGATAAGCGACAAGTCAGTAAGAGAACAGTTTTAAATTTCTTTTGACGAAACAATTGTAGGGAAGGTCTCTGTTTTAAAAAATTAACATTTCTTACCATACCTAAACCATGTAATACCAGAATACCTCAACACTTTTATAAGTGTAACCGGCTTTCAATCTACAGATATCCCTTGTAATTTAAAACACTGGTGGCTTCCAAATTTTTGCTGGAACTATTATACACTGTTTTTCATAACTTATGCATCACATTAAAACAGAAGAAGTCTAAACAAAATAAAACAAAATTTATAAGAGTAAATATTTTCCTACTATTACACGAATTTTTAATGTTTGGCAAATTTAATAAAGAACCTTTGAAGAACCACTAACAGTATGCGATGAACTAGGATGTAGAAATGTAAACGGTAGTAAAATTCGAGCTATATCTGGAGCAAGGTCAAGTGGTTCATGTCAGTTTTACCATGCGGGTTGTGAATCATATCTGTCGACGCTCTTCCAACATGTGACTGAAAAATAAATAAAGGCGAATGTTTACAATTTAAAGAAATGTATACACTAGTACAATTAGATCAATATGTTAAGTTAAATCGTCTATGTTTACTTATGGGTATCTCTTAGTTCAATAAAGTTTAATTACGTATCGAGGGATCTATTACGATATATAATTCGGTGCTTTTAAAACAATCCTTTTATTTCCCAATTTATTTTCTTTTACACTTGCTTTTACCTCATATAATCTTATAAATAAATTTAACGCATTTGTTATGACTAACCCTGTATAGTCGGTTAGGAGAAAGAAGTCGAAACTTTTATTTTGGTGCTGATCACTCGTAAAGTGTATGTTAGTACATTATTTTGATTATGATTTTTTCTGTTATTATTGTATACATAAAATTAGTTCATAATCTCTTCGCCTTAAACCACATTTATCAAATGCCTGCGTACGCTTTTACAATGCTTAAACGGCTTACGGGAGACGCTTAATTTCATTCTCCGGACGATTCGAAGCGTAGGGGACGACGAAATATTACGGTTTAATCGGGATTTCCGGATTCGTACTCGTACTTCGTTACTAGCGCGCGTGCAAGTGTGTGCGTGCATGCGACCTAAACCGGAGAAATGCTTCAGCTGCCGCTGGCTGTGTCGTTGCTGTCGCTGCCGCTGGCTGTGTCGTTGCTGCTGCTGCCGCTAAAAGGGATCAATATCCCTTGTCTTTTTGTGTCGGTCGTCGTAAATCTTTCACTCACGCCGGGTGCTCTACCAATCGGTCTGTCCCCGGACCCCGGCAGCACCGCCAAAAAGTCAGGAGGATGAAATTTACAACCTCCATTCGTCCATTATGCTTTTCTATACCGAGTAATTATTAGCGCTGTCTTGCAAGAAAGGAAAGTTCTTCCAGCAATGAGAGAGGACCTCCTTTGCCTTTATTCTGTCATGTCGCCTTTTGTGGCCGGTTTTGTTATTTTACGGCAGATGTAATTGTATCGCATTCTTCAACACGATGCTTTTAACGTTGTGGTCCCGTTTGGTAAAGAACGTCCATCATTTAGTCCTGCATCTACAGTAAAGCGAATTTGATCTCAGGTGCAGCAGTACTGTTTGTATGTATTAACCAACTTTAAACAACTCGTAAAGTGAAAGCAAGGATATTCGTAGTTTTGTAGACCTTCCATTCCTAGCGGATGCAAATCAATTCTGGGATATGGAAGTTCAAGATAAAAATGTGAATTTAACCTGAAAATCAAATTGATCTTTAGAATCCAATCAGCTTATCAGAAGAGGATTGGTAATCATATTCCAAGATCTGTGCCGAAAGTGGATACTAGATCTGACAAACTACGCACTATTGCAAGAAGAATTGGAAACAACACCATAAAAATGCTAACTTTCCCTGCTTGAAGATGTAATTCAAGATAAGAAGATCGAATGTGATTTATCTCTTCAGGATTTGATGAAATCAATATGATCCTTGTTCGATAGATCTATTTCTACATTGTTTCCCCACCCTTATTCCTCAGAGACTGTTTACGTTGTTGTATATTATTGCAGATCCATTTGCAGACATTTTGGTTATTATTGTCCATTACTCCAAAACAATCGAGGTTATCGCGAATTGTTTTGGAAGGGTATCCAACCCAAAACCTTCTGCACCAAAAAATCAAGGTGTTGGCCTCTAAGCATTTTCAGTATGGATTAGCTTCAATGTTCTCGTTATATTGGCTGGGTGTTCAGTACTGGATGCATTTAAGAGGACTGGTGGTAGCACGAACAAGTAATTGCATTTTGTCCCCGTTCGATATTTTTGATCGCTGAAAATTTTTATACTGACTTTGTTGCGGAAATAGTAGCCAAAGTGTTTTGACTACTTCGAATAGCATCATTCGGAACTTGTTACTCCTCGTTCTTTGTTTTCCTTTTTATTACCCATACTAGAACGCGAATTTGCTATTCCGCCTTCGTACTATGTTTAGCAGTGCGCGAACAGCCATTCAAATCTGCATAGCAGGATAATTACCGCGTCGACAATTCATAAATCAAATTCAAACAGCTCCTAACTAGTAAATTGCTTATATTCATGTTAACGTAAGTTACGTTCGTGTATGTTGTACGTGCTGCTCTCGTCAGACTACGTGCCACGTTAATACGTTCGTCCGTTCGTTGGTTCCCTTTTCGCGCGCGAAGAGCAACAGTTCGGCTAAACTATTCGCTAATTAGGTTGCCGAGCGCGAAGGGAGAGCCGTTTAGCCTCCGTTTCTGTCTCAATCTGCGGATAATTTTACGGTAATGAGCTGAGCTCTATACATAGTAAAGACGGCGTTATGGATGCATGTCCGTAAATGCAATGCGATACAAGCCAGTAAATTGGTATTTGTAGACAAAGTTATAGATCCTATTGTTCCTTGGGTAGTATGGAATTTATCAGGTTAGTTTTGTAGAAGTTGATGGTGTGAATGGGTTCTATTGGTAGATACTTTAATGTTGCCCTGAAATGCACGTTTCTACAGGGTGGGGCTAAATGGAAGGGCATTTTTGAAATGAGAATAAAGCGGTTGTTTTTTTAACTTAAAAAGTCGTAATTACGAAAAATGAAAATGAGGAACGACTATTCCACAAAGTTCCGCATCACCCTCTCGCACAAGTCGATGTCAATTGCCCTAAGTTCTATTGCGATGGTTTCTTTCAACTTTTGCATATTTCGAGTGTCCACGTGTCCAGGGAAAATGCGACGCACATTTTCCATGGAGACCCGTATGTGGTGTGGCACCACCTTGTTGTAACTTTTTGTGTTAATTCTTCATCGTCGCAATTCTGGGATCAAAAAGTTTTCCAACATGAAAACATAACCCTCGGAGGTTACAGTTGCAGTAAGTAAAGTTCGATCATTACAAGACGGTTCATAGCACACCGAACGGTGACTTTCTTACTGTGAAGTGGGCATCGATGCAGTTCACGCGGTTTCCTGGTGTCCAATATCGACAGTTCTGTCTGTTACCAGAATCGTTCAATAAAAATTGGCCTCATCGCTTATCATTATTACTGGTTCATTTTCATCAGCAAAAATCATTTGCAATCTTTCGATGAGCTACTGGCGTTGTGCAAAATCTCCTTGATTCAGGTGCTGGACAACCATAAGCTTATAGGGGTGAAAGTGAAGGTGTTCGACTTTCCTCGTTCTCGTTCTTACCTTATAGTCCTTCTTCTTCTCATTCTAAAAAGTAATCACTGTTTAACTCCATGTCATGATCCCGAGATGCCATACAGAAAAAAAGTGTTCGACTACTCATCCATAGTGCTTCAGCCCGTTTTCGGACAGAGCGCTTTGGACTTTGAATTACTGCTAGTCTCACCCTCTCTACGGCAGCTGGTGTTCTTACACTTCTCGGACGACCTCGAGGTTTTGGCTTTATTGCCGATGCTGTCGTTCTAAAATGATGTACTGTTGATTATGTTACGTTTCAGAACTGAACCGTTGCGACCAATATTGAAGCGTTGGCTACATGACAATAACAGACTCGCCCGATTTTACCCGTTCCTCAATTGTGAATGCACTATGACTAACGGTACGAATGGTAAATCCTCCTGAATCGAACGACGTCATCCTCTCCCCTTCGCGAGTACTACCCGTTTCAAAAACGCCCTTCCCTTCTGCTCCACCCTGTAATTCTTCAAATCTGTTATTGAATAGTAAACGTCGAGAATGATGTCTAATCACAGTTGATACCAACGAGTTATTTGAATATTTGAATATAAAAATGCCATTGGAATTGGTTGTTTGAATAAAGTATGTATCGCCCACTGTGCCGTCTCTTCTCCGAGGGTGGAGGAGTATCTTTCAGCCGAACATGTTGCTTTCCTTCAGGAAGGAAGGACCTGTTGGCATCCTTGTCACCACCGTACACCGCTCCGATTGAAGCTTTTTGGAACACGATCCTCTGCTGTATTACTTTTGGTTTGATAGAAATAGCCAAATTCTTCGGAACAATCCTTCCGTATCGTATGACGCAGAATTTATCGCATTGCCTCTCTCGATATCCAAATGAAGCGTACAGTACTGAATCTGAAACAATTGGCCTAAAAGAGATTTATCGAGAATTCGCATACGATTTCGCCACTTTCATTCCGCTCCGCATTCCATCGGGACGAAGTGGCGAGACAAACGAGTATCGGGCCGGGGTCAAATCGGTTGGTGCGCGATGTTGGCCGGCCATCGTGACACTCGGCGACACATCAAACTGAAACCAATTTGCGACGCGGCCGAATAATACGACCGGGCCAGCCGTCCTGACACGGACAATTGATTTACAAATTGGCACCGGCTACCGACCGTATTAATTGGATCGTGTCGGGTTCCGGCCTCCTGCAATCGGTGACTCAAACCTGTGTATGTATGTAGGATATGTATACGTGCGCGGATTCCGTTCCTGTCGTTATGCGAAATTTATACGAATCGACGTGGATGATGGCCGTCGCTTAATTCGGTCGTGAAGTTCAATTTTCGGAACCGACGACTGCCTATGTTGAGCGTCGTTACTAACTGCTCATCTTGCGGAATTAGTGGGAAGGGAGGATGAAAGGGGTTATCCCATGCACCAAAATTGGGGTGGCTTGGTTGCTGTAAAATCTAATCATCCCTATGTTTCAAATTCCCAGTGCCAATCTATTAGATTAAGATTTCCACCAAGATTATGTTTTCAAGTTGTTGCTCCGATGAAAATCAAATCTTTGATAATACACTTTCAAAGAGTAAAATTTTTGCTTGTTTGAAGGTCGACTATTTGACCAAATTTCAAAAAATTATTGGGGATAATCGAGACTTTGATAGATGTTGAAATACTGAAATATTGACTGCCTCTCTAAACAGACACGCCTTTTTGTTATTTCAGTAGTTCCCTTCCTTTTGGGGTGCAACTTTTTCTATTTCTCCAAACCGTTCGATGCCCGTTCCGTAGTTACTACGTAATTATTGTCATCTTAAAACAAGGAGTAACGAATCCTTAGATTTTTATACTGTTCTTATCTGTGCAACATAAACCGCTATAAATATAGTACATAACTTGTGCAGGCAGAACAAGTTATGTAAGAAAACAAAGATAGTTGTCTTCACCAAAAAATAGAGCACTGGAAGGCCCACAGCCGCCAGTGCTAGATAAGGTAGCAATTCCTAATTGTTAAGGAGGCTATGTACCTAGGAGTACTGTTTGACTGAAGGTTTACGTGGAACTTTTACATATAAAAAACTACCAAAAAGCGACAATTGCCCTTGGCAGATGTAGGTGAATATCTGGGAAAAACGTCCCCTTAGTCCTAAGATGACTATGGTTATATACAAAGGTAATTAGGCCTATGGTAACGTATGTAGCAGCTGTGTGGTGCCCAAAACAAAGCAAAAGGGAGCTACCAAGGTACAAATACTTGCATATTTAAGCGTCACGGGACCAATGAGAACAACTCCTACAGATGCATTGGAGGTGATATTGAATTTACCACCTCTAACTATACACCTACAAGGAGTAGCAAATGTCAGTACCCTACAGATTGATACAAGGACAGATTCCTATAAGTCAATTGTCAAGTCCATGCCACTGACCATCATAAGTTGATTGAAGAACTTAAAGCAGACCACCTCACATGGATTCCGAGTGATGCCATGGTTCACAAATTTAACTTTGAGAAAAGTTATAAAATAATTATACCAGATAGAGATGAATAGAAACAAGGTCCATCTATACAGGCGGACTCAAGAAGGGGCGATGGTGCAGATGAGTCTAAGTAAAGATACTACGGTCTTTCAGGCTGAAGTAGCCGCGGTACATTATTGTGTGGGAGAGATTAATAAGCAGGGCGGATCAAAACGCACGGTGACTATTTTCTCCGACAGTCAAGCAAGGCTGAAGGCACTAGATTCGGTGCAGGCAGATTCAAGGCTTGTATAGAATTATGTGTGTGCTTTGAATGAACTCGGCAGTCGCGTAGAAGTGACAATAGCTTGGGTTCCGGTGCACGAAGACTACCGCGGGAATGAGAAAGCTGACGAACTGGCCCGAGAGGCTTCGTCGGTGGCATTCATAGAATCGGAGTCCTCCTGTGGCATTGTAAAGCCAAAAATCAAAGCAGCCATAAGAAAGTCGATCGAGGATAAATATCGGGAAAGGTGGAGGAACTCCCCAGACGAGAGATAGGCAAAACAACTGTAGGTTCAACAAGCCCATGAACAAAATATACTTGACAGAAGAAACGATATGTAGATCCTATCAAATTGAGGAACAACCCCGATCCATCTACAATTTCAGTGTGAGGAATTGGCAAGGACACGACTTTCACACATGGCAGACGAATATCCCGAGGCGAGACTATATGCGGAAGAGCCGCTCTCATAGCTGTTAAGTCTAATTACATGACCAGGTGTCATTCCCATCAGAAGTAATCTAATTTAATCTAACTGTCCTTTGAAAGGGTTTTCAAACACCATTCTGATACTGATCGTGTTCATTTTAAATGCTATTCTAACATTTGAGATGATCCATTCTATTTGGTAAAGGATAAGTGCGATGATAATCGTAAAGTAGGAGTAAAGGATCCTTATCACCTTATGAGCTTGCCCCCACACCTTGCTGAAATCAAAACAACGTTTTGACAAGGCTAATGAGTAACGTGTTCGGACCCAAGTCAATTGAAGGCGAGCAGTTGGGCGTTGTTGGAGCAATCAGCTGCATCATCTAGAAGAGAGCAACAACGAGTGGGGAATTCTTTGGTCTGAGTATTTTCAGCACTTTCGATTTCGTCTATCACAACGGTATAATTTCTAAAATGTTATCTGCTGGTATACATTCCAACTTAGGATTACCAGATCCTAACTAAGAGGGTGATATTGGTATATGCAGTGGACTCTGCAGTGCACCCATTGAACAACTTCCTGTACGAGTTGCCTAACACATCTCAGTGATAGGTCGTTCATTTGAGAGGTATGTAGATGTTATATGTCACTTAAGAGAAAGATGCCTCTTCACTAAGTTACAGAACTCGTCTTGTTAGGATTTCAGGGACTTGAGTTTTCCTCAATGTATTTTACTGAGCTACCTCGAATATGGAGCGTATTGGTGCATTAGAATCGTTGCGGTTGTACCTTGTAAAAAATTTGGAACGTACGCCATAATGAATGAAACTCGTAGACTAAACACTTCACTATACCATCAGACTACCAGAGTTTGATGGTATAAGTCATGCAGTCTGAAAGCCACTGCATGCGGAAAGAAATAGCGAAATGGTTGTTACAATTGTTTGTTAAATATAGTGAAATGTTTACTCTACGAGTTTTATTCATTATTATTATGGGTCTTCACCGAGTAAAACCCAGTTTTGTGCAATTTCCTTCCAAGTTTACTGGTAACATTTGGACTGTTTTCTTGAGGATAATTGTGTTTGGGCCTGGTTCATTGAAATAACTTTTCCAACTTTATTGGTAACAATAGCCCTCTTTTCTTGAGAATAAATGTGTTTGAATCTGGTCCATTAAAAGAACTTTGCCAACTTCATTTGTAATATTTGCCCTCTTTTCTTGAGGATAAATGTGTTTGAACCTGGTTTATTGAAAGAACTTTTCCTCACGTGACAATATATGTATTGCTAGTGTAAGTTGGAAGATGATGGATTCGGAATTTACCTTGCATGTGCTATATAGGATGGTCGAGACTTTCTGTAACAGCAATAAAATCAAAATTAGTTCTCTGCAAAAATACCTATGTACATACATAAAATTTCAAATTTTCCCATCCAAAAATGATGAAACAGCATCATGTCCTTCGGGTACACGGTCGAACGGGTCGAAACGGCAACCACTCTAAATCATAACTTGAAAGAGACGAACAAACGTGCGAGTTCTTTGTTGGCGACTCTACACGTACGGTCCGGGGACAGTGTGTAGTAAGGCGTAAAGGAAATTAAACAATCGCACATCTGCCGTTGAGAAACGCGCCTAGGTGGTGAGATAATGAAATTTGTTACGTGCGGCGTAGACGAAGTCGTAAACGTAAATTTCCTAATAGAAAGTAAAATACTCTGCACACGAAACGCGATGCTTTTCTGACGAACGGCGGCGCGATCTCGTTAATCCCCCGCCCGCCGCGTTTACCGAATGAGAACGACAAATTGGATTACTACGCGCCTATCTTTTTCGGAAACCTCGGTTAGGATGTGTTTAAATGTTTTCGTTCGGGTTTCTGCGTTCAAAGTAAAGATGAGAAGGTCGGAAATGTTTTGGTTTTTATGATATTCGTTCGTAATCGAAAAGAATAGCATTTATTTTCGTTTACATCTTTGATGTATGTGCAAATTTGGAACAGGATGGGCGGTTATGTGCTGTCCAGTCCCTTAGAATAAGCTGAATCATTTTTTTTTCGTATTCGTTTACTATTTTGGTTAAGTGATACAGTCCGCTCTGGTAATAGGGCCGCTTCCCTCATTTTCGCTCGTGCGCTACCCCCACTATTGGTTCACCTCGGGTTTCATATTCGTCTCTGTCAATAGAGGCGCAGGCCTCAATGAAATAGCGTATAATTTTGCTGCTTCAAATTCAATTTAGCGCGAAGTAAATTTCGACGGCGTGAGCGCGTCTCAGTAGTGGGGGTACCCGAATTCCAGGAAAAATACTCCCCTCACCGCCCGTAGCCAACCAAATTACCAGAACGGACTGTAGTTAATATGGGATGGAGTGAAGGTCTAGTTCAAAAAGTTGAATTAAAATTGTGCTGCGAATACCACGTTTTGGCAAGAAATAATTACTCCAAGAAATTGACCTTATGAACTCACTGTGGTAAGACTAGAAGGAATCTCTATGTTGAGCTAAGGTTTGGGGAATTCAACCCAAAACATCCTTCTTTGTGAATTCATATTACACCAACTAAGCTTATGAGGCTTTGGGTGATGCAGCCAGTAGACCTTTAGAGAAAATTAAATACTAATTGTTTCAAAACTTTTGATTGCCACACATTATCATCTATATTGTCTTAAATCTGGCAGCCAAGATCATCCTCTTCTTTATGCTGAAGATATCAAAAATTAATTTGATGTAAGACTTTGGTTGGAATGATGTGCCGTATTCATACACTACTCACCATATCTGTGGGAACGATAGAAGAAAATGCCAGGTATGATTTTATGATGTTCTATCACGGGAATTATTGCTTACAGTAGATGCAAAAATACTTATATTAAAGCCATTTTTTTAAACTTTTAGTTTGTCGTCGAAATATCTGTCTTTTGCCTGAATAATGGCAGCGGAGACTTTTGGCATTCTTTACATACAAGAATTTAGTAATCCTGGAGGTATTGCTCCCCACCTTTTGGCAGTCATTTGCATCCACCGGATTCATACATTTTATCCTATGATCAAGTTCGTCCCAAATGGGGGACAAATTCGAAGATTGCGGAGGCCAAGTTTCCTTTTTTTATTAGTCCGTTAGACTTAAATAATTTATGCATATTCAGGCTGAGTGTATGGGATCATTTCCTTCTTGAAATGTAAATCCGCCTTCATACAAATGCTCGCGAGCCGAAACTTTTTAAGGCTCGACTCGTAAGCCAAACACGAGTCGTTTTAAAATTTGTGCTCGACCCGCGAGCTAAAAACAATCGTTCGCAAACTTAATTTTTGTTTACAAACTTTTTAAAGCAATAATATACAATACGTATGCATGTGTGTATGTTAAATCGAAGCCACATAACACATTGTGGCGAACACAAAAGTCATCATAAATAAGAAATAGGAAAGGAATACAATGCAAACAAATTACATATTGCTTCATATAAAAGAATGCAAACATAATGTAGTTGAATTTATATAAATTTTACAGAAAATTGAAAATATATTATATTATATTGAAAAAAATTGTTTAAAATCGGGTCATAAATGGCGGGGTTATGCAAGAATTGATTTCTTGGACGGACATTTTGTCTGTCCGATTTCCAACAAAAAAATTGGGGCTCAAATGCAGTCAATACCTTTCAAACAAAAAAGAATTTTCAAAATCGGTTTACAAATGACGGAGTTAGTTAGTGGAACAAACATAAAAAAATGCAACCGAATTGATAACATCCTCCTTTTTGAAGTCGGTTAAAAATACACACAGTTTGATTTGAGTAAATTCTGGATTACATTGGAGCCAGAGTGTAGTTAGACCATAAAAGTGAACTATAAGTCGATTTTATTTGTAGTCGACTACCCATTTGCCGGCAGGGTACATACATGCCTACATAAGCATGAATATTTTTGCTTTAAAAAATTTCAAATTTTAAATTTGTAAATAAAAATAAAGCTAGCGAACGGTTCTTTTTAGCTCGACTCGCGAGTCGAGCTTTATTTTTGGCTCTTAAAAATTAGGCTCGTTTGCGAGCTTTATGCTTTAAGCTATCTCTGCTATAATGTGTTCATCTTCTCTCTTATTGTTAGATTTGATTCGTTTTCGTCCTACACATTTTCAATTTACTAATCTTCCAGTAGTTTCTTTACTCTGAAGAGATTATAGATTCGATATTTGGAAACATACGAATCGCCCCGAGATTTGTCTAATGCACCCTTCTTCGTATTAAGTGCACATTGCAGCATGTTTCTCTATTGATATTTCTAGTATTTTAATCATTCGAACAATTACTTCACAATTTAGAAGTCAACTGAAAAGAGACATATTCATAATACATTTTCAATACTTGTATCATGTATGTTTCCAAGAACTCATAATAAACCCTTCAAAGATAATACTTCCGGCTCCTTGCATCTCAAATTGTTCCCTAATTTTACCGCAATAAACCTTAAAATTGGTAGAACAACTTACACGTTTCAAATATACAAATATTTTGTAATAATTAGTCCTGTATAGAACGTACATAAATATTAATTACATTTTTTATGATAAACATCACTCGTTTTTATACTCATAGCTATCGTTTCCTTTTATGTATTTGTACAAATTCGTCACGTTTGAATTTCGATCTAATTTGAGCATTTTTATTCTTTCGACAGTAACAATTTCTGTTGTAATACATACATACATGTGTATGTAATAATAAAGCAGAACAGGAAATGAAAGTACGTTTATGGATGGTTACAGTAACATTCGTTTGCAACCATGCATGATATTTTCAATTTGTTGAAATGTCGCATTCATCATTAATAAGCCTTGTGTACCTACATCGCACGGTCTAATATTAAAGCTTTCACGTACCGTTACGTAAGATATGTAGGTAAATGCCAGGTTTTGAATGTGTGCGATTTTAAATCGAAATACTTAAGAAAACGGTCGAACGAAATCGAAAGTACGTACGCTTACTAAAAATAAATTTAGGTACAATATTTACAGATTTCCAAGGCCAAAATTGAGCGTCTGCATACTAATTGTGGTCGCACCATATTATTACGCCGCGGAAATTTGTCATCCCATTTCACATAACGTAGTGTTAGTGTTGTAAGGAGCTGTTAAAAGTCGAACAGCTGCGGTTTTATGTCGTTATTAGACCGTCGAAGGCGCATTAAACTAAAGTAAAGACTTTATTTATAACGGCCCCATTATCCGGCTACCGGCAAACTGACCGTCTCTGACGATTTGTTACTCGGTTCTCCGAATTCCGCTAATACACACATTCTCGTTTCGCGTTTCGGAATTTATAGCGTGCCCAATTAGAAAGAGATAACGCTTCGCGCCGGTTATAATTTCGCCATTATTCCAACGAGCGTGCGTAATATGCATATTTAGTAAGATGGCAATCTTCGATTTCCGGCACGCGATCGCTGCCACTTATTTAGTCTGACGCAAATGTTACTAGCGTTTTTGTAAGTTTAGTTCGATGGTAATTGGATTAGAGCTTGTTTTGATCAACAAAGTCGTTCGTTGAAAACAGATTGGGTTTTTGTATTGCATTCTTGGTAATGCTCAGAAACGATAAATAGAGGTTTGTTTTGTACAGATTTGTTCGGTGTGATTCAATGCAGTTGATTAATCACATTTCGATTCTTTCTTATCTCGAAATCAATTGAAGATGATTGGAGAACTTTTTGGATCTATTCGTTTGGATTAGAAACGCGGGGGATTGAATAGTATGGATTCCGATGAAAAAATTACAACCGCTAACATTAATGAGAGTCAGAATCTTTAGTAAGAAATTGCCTACTTCCGTTGTATAATGTACTGAGAATTTACTTAATTTTTTTAAAGTAAATTGCACCGGTCTAGCTCGTGGATAAAATATAAAAGCATAAATTATAACAATTTATATTTATAACTTTTTCGAAATATTGAACATAAAATCAAAAAAAAATTACCTATTTTAGTGTGTGTGAAAGTATAAGTGTATTTTCCGTTGACGGTCCTTCCTGTATCTCCTCTTTATCTGTATGGTGAGGTTCTTTTCTTACTAATATTTCTTCTTAAAACCCTTTTTTTTTCTCTTTTGGAAATATATTTCAGACTTCTTTATTGACTTTTCTCAATTTGTCAATTCTATCGTCGTTAACCAAACAAACTTTTATTTTCTTTTCGAAACTAGGACGACACTGTTTTATTTCTCCGTTGTCCAAGAATCCATATATCCTTGGTTATTTCCACTAAATTTATGTGAATTCTTGTAATACATAATTGTTGCAGGAAATGTGTGTCAAATGTTAACAAAGGTCCTTTTACATTAAATCATGCTTTTATAAAATATTTAACTCTGGTAACATTTGTTATACTACAATAAGCTTCATGATATTACTGTAGGTTCTGACTTATCTGAATATACACCATAAAAACTACCGAATGGTAAGAAAGGAAGTTAAAGAGTAGACATGTAATGTCTGAATAAATAAATGTGGAATTTCCTGCTGAGCCTGTTGAACTGAGATGCCGTATTATTCAGAATAGTTATAAAGTGCTAGAAGGGAGCAACTACAATCAATGGGTAGAAATCAAATTCTGAAGATAAAACTATTCTTATTTTCTAAGTTAAAGAAATGACATCAACAAAAAAAAATTACAGTTTATTAAAATAATTTTAAAATCTATAATTAATCGGTCCATTTTAATTTGTATAGGATGGACGCTGCATGGTGCTAAAATTGTACGTTGATTCGGTAATATGAAAAAGAAAGACACATTAGTATAATGTGGAAGTCATGGGACACATATATAATTTCTTTGGTATAGCAACAACTGTCAAACACAAATTCGTTCTTAACAAACAGCAAAGTAATCTGTTTATGACAAAATCATTTTCATCGTTAAGAATTCCTCTCGGCAACTGTTTTCATTTCCTTCGGTCTTGGTACTTTCTTTCCCAATTCCGAAATCTCTATTTTACTAGGTCTTCTTGAGCTGTATTATTTTCTATTCGGTCGTCCCTTCATTCGTGTTTTTGTTGATAGTTTCTTCGATTTATTTATTTATCATTTTCCCTAAATGGCCCGGCAATAAGATGATCTGCTTATGTCAAGAGAACCTCCATCGTCAAGAATGATCCAGCAAGACGACAGAGTCAGCAATTGTGCTCTGTGGTTTCCACCCATCGTCAAGTGTGAGCCAGCGATATAAACGATATAAACATTAAAAAAAACAACAGGGGGTGCGCAGAGGGAGGTTAACCATAATAAAATGGTCATTTTGATCGATTAGGATGGTTTGGAGATCTTTATTTTCGGGGTTTTTGTTACTGCTGCTATCTTCATGCCATTTTTGTGGAGATTATGTTGGTTCTTTAGCAACTTTTGACGCTTTATGACTTTTTGTTCCTTTGAACGAGATATCCATTTTTTTAAATTGCTGGCATATGTGTTTTTAACTTTATTTGTTAAAGTTATTCCTCCCTCTTATCTCCCTTTATGCATATACAATGGTAATAGGCTTCCCCTGCAATCAATCATCACTATACGCGTGGTGAACGCGTAGATATATATACAGAGGCATACACACGAATCAGTTTGAAACTAATATATACGTCCATACTCATTTTTTCTATTTGTCTGCAGCTGAAGTCGTTAACCAATGGTCATTCACTTACCTAATGTGTGTGAGATTGTGATCGTCGGCTGTTTTATAAACCGGGAAACGCGGCGTCCGTCCCCGACTTATGTATGTACGTCGCGTACGGTGACTCACTGTCGTTTTCCCTCGGTCTTATCATTCGCATATACTAAGGTAATGAATACATTAAGTGAGGCGATCGTGGGGTGTACACCCGTATTTGTATAAAAGGTGGTTCTTGTCATTCGTGACAAGTGCCCGACACGCATCTTCTACCGCACGCATGCTACGCCATCGTTTTGCGTATACGCAGTCCGATAACCAGCTATTCTACCCATTATATACTTCCAGTATTCGTGTAGGTGAATATAATTATCTTTTTATTTTCGATCCCCGCGGTCACGCACTTCTTCCCATTTCTCTCTTATCGTCGGAATATCATGTGCGAAGTGCAAATTTATATTTCGTGCGGTCAGTGAAAGGAGTTAAAGGGTCCGGCGCCCCCTGTTTGAATAGACTTATTACCGGCAGGCGCGGCGCGTCATAAAAGACTCGTAAAAATGGGTGTTTTTCGAACGACACGCTGGGGAAAAAATGGATTTCCCTATCTTATCCGAGTCGTAGATCTATACCTAAGAAAGAGAATAAAAGAAAATATATGAAACGAACGACGATAATGGGGGTGTATAATTTAAGTAATAAATCTTTAATGTACATACGTATGTACGTACGTACGGTAGATCTTAACTACCTTACGACGTGGTTATTACACGAAATGCGTTTTTCTTATCGGAACGGTTTGCCGACATCGATTATGCGGGACAGTCTTTAATTTGAGGTCGATTGGGGACCATTAAAGCGAATTACCGTTTTGTAGGCTCGCTAAAAATCGATTTAAAATATGGAGTTGGCGCGGTGCATTTTAATTTGTTTTATTCATTCTTTGGACTTACTCTTTTTCTTCTTGGGGTGTAGTCTTTAGCTCACTGCACTGAAGCTC
Source organism: Chrysina gloriosa (assembly GCA_038088585.1). Lineage (NCBI taxonomy): Eukaryota > Metazoa > Arthropoda > Insecta > Coleoptera > Scarabaeidae > Chrysina > Chrysina gloriosa. The sequence continues at coordinate 16,189,283 of CM076093.1, read as the reverse complement.
GCTTTGTAATTATGCCTCCCAGTTAGCTTACTCCATTAGGTCAGTGCCTTGAATGAGACCTACAATCTTGTTAATGGGACTTTTCTTATCTCTTCTGGGTACAGGAACTAGGATCTGTAGTGTCTTAGTCTGACACTGCTCAGCCCCTAGCAATCAAAGAGGACGTGTCCTGAAATTTCTTTTTCTCCGTAACAGGTCTTGCAGATTGGATCTTCCACTATTCTTATGAGTTTGCAGCTTGTTGAGCCGGCAATGTTCTGTTAGCAGACCCACTGCCTTTCCGATTTGATTTCTACTCATTCGCAGCAACTGCTGTGTCTTGGCATCAGAAGGCTTTGCAATGAACAAACGTAACTGCTTCCTCCCCGCTGCGGTTATCTAGTGTTTCACATATGTATGTTCTTCACCTCAGCTCTTATAGTTTGATAAGGAACTTCTCACGTAGGTTCAGAACCTACGAGTTCTTACGTAGTCCTTTCCCGTACGAGGAGGTTCGCCTGTTCGTTTCCTTCTATACTCTGTTGTCCCGGTACCCACCATTGATTCAGTCTATTCTGTTTTGCCAATGACACCAGTTCATCTCGCCATTCTTTGACAGTCCCAAATTATGCAAATTTGTATCGTCTTAACGATAGCGTGGCTGTTAGTCATGATATACCGGGGTTATCGCAACTAATGCGTCAAATCTATTTACAAGATAGTATGAGGTAAAAGTAAGTCACTGAGTGTAAAATTGATTAAATAAAATTAAGCAAATCAAAGTATTGTTTTACAAGCATTGGATTATGCATCCTTGAAACATAATTTAAAAAGTCGCAGTGGTCAAATACAGGCGTGCGATGGGGTCATGAAAGTAAACAAAACACGTCCCATCAAAACATCCACTTCACTTTGCTTGATATATGGCCTGGATTTTGCTAGCGTTTACATTTCTTTCCCAAATTGTTAACATTCGCCTTTATTTCTCAATCACATGTTCGAAGTTCTTTGACACATGAAATAACATTTAAAATATCCCCTTGAATTGCTCCAGATTTGACCCGAATTGTATTAACGTTTACATTTCTACGTCTAAATAATAACCGGAAGGTTTTCCACAGGTTTCTTATTAAATTTAAAAAGTTAATTTCAACTTTCCTCTGGTAGTAGGGAAATACTTCTCCTACAAATTTTGTTTTATTTTACTTGAATGTTCTGTTTTAATTCGATGCATAAATTGTAAAAAACTCATACTCACACTCTCTTGCTCCCGGTACCTTCCTGTGTCATGATTTGGCTTTAGACATGGTTATAACCTCTGCCTAGAATACTGTCGCATGAGTTTCTAGATTAGTGCTTATGCGTCCCCAACTAGATGGGGCTATCCCTTTTGATTTTCCGCCGTAGTTCGAAGTTCGCATTCTGATTTACTTACACTGTTAGTCAAACTAACACAAGCAGTTTTTTGCTTTTCAAGTTGTTTCCTTGTTTCTACTAACTTTGTCCCTTTACCATTATCTTCGTCCTCATCTCTGAAACGCTCACATCTTTGAGATGTCACATCATATATAAATTTGTTCTTTTCCTTTGATTTTATTTCTATACCTTCCTTCCTCAAACCTTGGTTTACACATCTACATATGTTACTTTGGACCCCATTAATAAAGTTGCTCAATTTGCGCCAATAGTACTACTACTATCTGAAACAACTACTAGAATAGTAACATTGCGCTATACGAATACAGATGGCTTCATACTATACATTGAAACTATTATGTATTATGTATTCGTAATTGTGTGCAATGTTACTATTTTAGTGCAGTCGTTTCAGATAGTTCAGTAGTACTATTGACGCAAATTGAGCAACTCTAATGATTAATGAAAAAGAGATACGGATCATATGTATGTTATTATTACTTAGAGGTTTTGATTATTGAAACCTTCAAAGAGTCATTCTAATTGTAATAAACCACAAATTAGGATTTCGTGTCAAATATTTTATTCGTGATTCAATTCTTCTGGAAACCGATGACTAACAAGAAAACAAATCTATTCATTACGATGGCATGACATCAGCAAGAGCCCGGGAAACATCCAAAACAAATTAAATTAGGCAGACGATACCGAGAAATAAAAGCGAATGTTTCCCTTGAGTTTCGTCTGTCTGACGTAAACATCGTTCCCCTTAGTAACACACTAAAACGCAAAAAAGAAAGATGTGGTAACCTAACCTATACAAACAAATTCGTCCGTGGTACTAATACCTACCGATATTGAGGGAACATAATTCGCTCGATATCCATTTCAATACGGGACCGGTTAGCGAAAGGTTTCTTCCACCTTCCACCTTACTTCGCCTTTAATAGGAGTCTCGGTTTACGTCGAAATCGTTTCCTGTTTAGTCAGCACCTCCGCACGACCGTGCTGGCCTCCTCAGTTATCGAGCTAGCCGTAAGAATCGATTTCGCAGCTTGAATTCGTTTTGCGACTTCGAAGAAATGAATTTCTTGAATCGTATTTGGTATTTGTCCAAGGTTGTTAACGTGCGACTTTAAACTGGAAACGTTGGGGTTTTTTCAGTTTGTTTAGTAGATTGCGAAGATGTACATATGTACTTATATTTTGGTAAATTGTAACGAACGTAAGAAAAGCGTTAATAACTTTCTCGGACATAGTTTTTAAAATTAGGGACGTAGCAATTTCTTCTATTAAACAACCGTTTCTCGCACAAAATGTATTATAATTATTACCATTTTATAGTTGGATATACATTTTTTTGGTCTTGACCATTTATATCCAAAAGGGCTAAAGAAAAAGGCAACTCATTTTCATTAATTTAGTACCATAACGTTAAATAGGATAGATTCGCTTGTATTTCGAGTTTTGATCGGTTGTGTACCAACTTCTTAGTATGATTAACAGAACTTGTTTGTAATTCTATAAGATCTAACAGATTTTTATGCAACAAGATGAATCCAACGGATAAACACATAATTATCATTATTTTGACATATGCCAATTAACATCTATCGCCTATCCGACCCAAACAGGTCATTATTTTTTCTCATTACTGTATACACGCTAAACACTCACAAAAGAATTTATCGAGGAGCTCGCAACCGAATGGAGATCATTTTCTCCATCGCGTTCTGAACACGAACGCATTCGAGGACATCTAACGTTTCGGAGCTGAGAGAGCGCAATTCGGATGATTAATGGCGGCTCGCAGAAGCTATAAATAAACTCCTTTATCTGCGATCGAAAACTTCTAAAATACCAACACAACACGCCGCGCTCCGATATTAGGACGGCGCTTTGCGGGATCGCGCACACGCAAAAAGATATTTATTCGTTAGTCCGGGCAGTGGCTTTATCTACCCGGTTTATCATTTGAGACGGGAAACCTTGTGTACAACGGCGACGACGATGAAGCTCCTGAAAAGGATTCATTGTGCACCCGATCGATTCGTATCATTCGATAAGCCGGCGAATTTCGGGGAATCGTAATCGGTTTTTAGCAGGAAAAGCGATCCGAATCGGGAAGGAAGGAAGGCTGGTTGCGGTGATTATGATTAAAAACGGTTTTTCGTTTGTTTATTTACTTTATGTAAGGAACGAAACATGGAATAATGTCCGCACGAACGAAATTATTTTGCCTAGTAGAAGACTACTTTACGCACAAAAGTACCGCGATTCATTGTGCATAGAGTATCAAACTTGAACAAGCTCCTAATTAGGTACAATAGCGATTTCTAAATTGCAAATATTGGGATAGGGCATTAAATAATAACTACTAATTATTATAAAAGAAAGTTCTTTTATTTAATATCGACTCCCAGAAAGAAAGACACGACATTTTACATGAGCGATATATAACCGACTCATACAAAGTTACTTCACCCATCGATACATTTGATACCCGAAGACTGTTTATATTGAACGCCATGATATATCTTAGCTGACGCAGGTCGTTCCTATTCAAGTACATAATTTACGACGGCCTATTTGTATATGTGTATTAATTCATTTTTGTTATCGATATGCGACGTTCGACTCGCATTGTTTCATGGGAATGTAATTATTCCACCACAGTTTTCCAACAGCAAATGACTAGAGGAAGGTTTCGCATTTTTGAAGTATTGCCATTGCGGCAATTTTATTGAGATCCATTCCATGATGCACAAACAGTCTGGTTCTAACCTAGATTTTTTTGGCTTAAAAGATTTGGACTAAACTATTTACAATGTCTTCTGAATCATCCTGTATGTATCAAATCATGTGAATACATGGAGTCGCGAACCGGAATCAGACACTTCTTTTTAAGATTTTTGAATTATTCAATTAAGTGCTTTTGGTCTGGATATTGTACCATTGTGGTAGACGGAGGAGGTAACCCTAGGTAATGGTGGAGAAGTGGGTGGCACTCGGGGAAGGGTGTTTTAAATTTTTAAACATCCACCATACTGAGGATGGTAATTCATTCTATGGTAAATTATTCTATTATTCACTCAAGTTTGCCACTACTTTCCTCTTCTTCCTCATTCTTCCATTTTCGGCTTAAATCTTCTTCAGGGTTTCCTCATTGCACCATTGCATCTCTCCGTCTTTTTAAACCGCTCCGCGTTGCATCCCCGATCAAGTAATCTGTCTAGGGCGATTTTATCTATTCTGTTATTCCGCATTCACATTTTCGTTTGTATTTCCATTCATTAATGCTTTAAACCCCAAATTATCTTCTAATATCGTCGCTTCTAATGATATTATTTCTTCTGGTGGATCCGAAACAGAAGTGTTTATTTCGTTGACTGCTTCATCTTTGCCATTTAGGGAGAAGGTGGTGTGACTCTAGAATACTTAAAAATCAAGAAAGGTGTTTATGATCTTTCTGAGGGCGCCTTTAGTAGCTTAAGAAGGTGTCTGTATTTCTCCGCTCCATATAATATCCTATTGTACATTGGACACATTTACCATTTACTCTATCTGATCTATTTCAAGGATTAAAGAATGTTTTTCATTGCGTGTGTGGTGTCTTTTCTTGAGATCAAATCTGATAAGTAGGATCTTTTACTGTTTCAAAAGCCTGGAAATGTTAAGGTTTATTGGATTCGCTGCATCCCCAGTCCATCTCATTTGTTCCAATGATCAAAATGTTCACAATTATGTTTGTTATTGTTCTTCCCTTCCTTTGCAGGTTCATTATTATTTCGCGCTCTGAAACAATAGTTTCTTTACCTTTCATTTTGAAACAGTGTTGTTGTTTCAGAGAATGCAGAAGTATATGTGTGAGCAGAGATATTTACAGAAAACGTGGGCATCACATTCCTCTTTCGGAATTTTCGCCGTTTCAATTTGAAACTTCCCAATCGATTTTCAGGGTGATTAGCTCATTGTCTAGTTCGTTATAGTCTGTTGTAGCCCTGGCAACATCTTTCCATAATTTCTTCTACTGTACCTTCTGCTTCCAGTTGTTTACTTTCATCATTTTTAAATCCTCTATCACTTGGTCAATCCATCTTCCTCTAGGTCTTCCCCTTGGTCTTCTCTCCATTGGTGTCCAATTTGTTACCATTCTGATATTACTCTCCGAATCAGATCTCCATATGTGTCCCAACCATCTTATACGCTGTGATTTTATTATTTTAACGATGTCTTCTCCTCTCATTATTTCTTGTATTTCGTAATTCATCAACGTTATGTACTCATTCGCGCCTACCTTGCTTTGGCCCCAGCATCACCCTGATTATTCTTCTCTCGAATACTCTTAGTTCTTCCTCTTTTCTGGTCATGGCTAATGTTTCGCCTGCAAATGTTATCTTCTTATCATTGTTTTATAAATTTCCATTTTAGTTTACTTGCACACTTTTCTTTCTCTTAACAATGATTTGTAACAAAAAACAGGCTCGCTTTCCTACCTGCACTCTCTTCTGTACTTCACCCTTACAACCATCCCTACCTATTTGCAATCCTAGATATTTGAAGTTATTTACCACTTCAAATTTATGTTTCTCTATTTTGATTTCCTTCACGCCTTCATGTTTCTCTACTGTATTTCATATACTTTGTTTTGTTTGTATTTACTTCAAGACCCCTAATTTCTGCCTCACCCGCTATTTCCTGAAACATGTCATCGAATGCTTTTTTATCCCTGGATATAACTACTAAGTCGTCTGCGTAGGCGATCACTTGCGACATTTTATTAATTATTGTTCCTTTTATGCCTACTCTCTTCATTATACATTCTAGTGTAAGGTTGAATAGCACCGCCGCTAGTGAATCTCCTTGACGTACTCCAGCATTAATACTGAAAGGATCTGTTATTCCTTTATGTGTCCTTACCACTGCTTTGCTATTTCGCATTGTCATACCTAAAAGAGTAAAATATAACATACAAAATTCAAAATTCAAGATAATTTTGTGAAATCATATAATTTTTACAGAAACAATTGAGTGTATATGGAGCCTGTCCAAATACTTATGGGATTAACTGTAGGTGTTTGCTAAAATTTCGTATCGGTTTGTCGTGCATTGTGGTTGTACTCATAGCCCAGATTCCATTATTGGGTCGCTCAGTGTTTAAATGTCGGATTATACGAAAAAATTGTACGAAAATATGGAACATTACTCTATGACTATCGTACTAGAATTAAACTTAATACTACTTTAGTTCTTAAATTCGATTAAATCTGACCTAAGCATTTTATTCTAATTAACTTGGTATACATAACATATCTAAACGTGTTTGGCAGCACACAAACTAGTTCTTTATGACATTCTAAAAGAACCCATTACATACCGAGATCTATCCATCCTTCGAAAGCGAAAATTATTTATGCGACCGGTTTCTCAGCGGCGACACCAAAACGAAGAAAGAGCTGATTCGAAAGAGAAATTACATCTGTTTTCGCGTAGGCATCTCAATAGACGCAATAAACTTTCAACGCTTTTTCATCTATGGAATACCTATCGAAAACTATTATGCGCCGGTCGTACGTATTTATGCGTGTGTGGATGCAAAGTTGGCTTTCCAATCCCCGCCGGCTTATAAATAAAAGCTCGTATGTGCGCGCGGATAAATTTATACCGGAGACGTTTGAATATGCATCTTCTCTTGTGTAAGATTCATACCATCTCGCGGATCCGAACGTGTAATAGCCTGTATCGGAGCGCGTATATATCTAACTTTATAATAACATACATGCATAAGCGAGCGGAGAATAAGAGAGAAAGACGCCAGATATATTTCAGAAACGAATAAAAATCCCGGGGCGAGGGAGAGAACGAAAACAAAAAGAAGAAAAAGGAACGAAGGAAACTAGTCTGTATACTACGTATATGAGCGCGTACAATCGACTCTCGCACTCTTATTTATTGGAGACGTTTAACCGAATAAGGGAAGACCGGTACTCTCTCTCTCGGTGTCGGAGCAGATTCCTCGGCGCGAGAACTCGTCCCTGCCGAATGCCCTCCTCATCTCGCCGAGTCGTTGCTCGGCGTTCTTCTTAACCGACGACAGAAAGGGGACCAATTACCACCGAGAAAGAAACCAAACGACCTAACGACGCAAAAGAACAGCAGCGGCAATACGGAGGCGAACAGACTGAGCGAACGGAGAGCCGAAGAACGGCTTTCGTTCGGGAACGAAGGAAAAAAGCGCGCGCCGCGATGAATTTATCGTGCCCCAAGTTATAATGGCTTCTGAACGAGGTTTACTTCTATCGGATGGATGATGCAGCCGAGATGAAACTGAACTTGCAAACAAAAGGATTTCGCCTTTATGTATGCAGATGGATTTCTCACTTGAGTTGGGTCAAAACGATTTTAGGATAGAACGCTGTAATTGAGCAAATCGGGATAAAAGTGTGGCCAACATACATATATTGGTTGCAAAAAATTGTAATCGGAAAATTAGCACATTGGTTTCGCATTATGCAGCCAATGGGGCACTTAAAGATCACAGTCTGATTTAAAATAGTGAACATATTTATCTCCAAAACCTCCATCATTTACGCTATTTGATAAATAAAGAAAGGTGAAGGGGATGAAGCAGCTACGACAGTACATTTCAATAAGATAAGAATTCTCAGAACCGAAGATGGAGCATTATATAGTACAGAGAGGCATCAGACTATAAACTGGAATCGACCTTCATATGGCAATAGATTATATCAGTAAACTCCCCACCATACACACATTTTTTATTACATACGTAGTTCCGATGTCTGTGAAGTTGGCACCGCAAAATTGAAACAAAAACCCTGGAAATGATATATTTGTTTGACCATGTTTGACCACAAAATAGTTTTGTTTGACCACCCTTCATTATCGAGAAACCAAATCATCCATAATCGATGATAAAATATCTCTCGCGTGTAGCAAAGCGTTTGACTACATTCGACCACTGCTTAGAATGAAGGTCAATAAACATTATTTATTCATTAAAATTGTTTTGGCAAAATGGATATTTTCGGATTGGTAGTGAAAACTGTTTAGATGATTATTTTACCATGTTTTACCACCTCATCAATTTTTATCATGATGTATAAAAATGAAATATTCCTAACAATTGTTCAACTAATTGTAAGTAGATAACAGAAATTCGTGTGACCACGTTTGACCACAGCATGAAATTTTATTAGGTTATAACAACAATTATTTATATACCAAAATTATTTCCCAAAGTTATTTCATTCACAATTGAAGTCGATACTGAGCGGAACTTATTTTTTAATTTATTAACAAATAATAATTGTTACACTTAATAGTATTGAATAGTATTAAAAGTATTGACCTTCGGAGCTAAACTATCTACTTGGTTGTATAATTGTTGGTAATACATGATTTTTATACAGGAAAAAATTCATGAGATAGTCAAACATGGTCAAATGATGGTCTAAACGATTTTGACTACTAATCTGAAGATGTCGATTTTGCCAAACAGTTTTTATGAATAAATAATGTTTACTGAATTTTATCAAAATTCTAAGCAGTGGTCAAACATGGTCAAACGATTTGGGAGGGATATTTTACCATCAATTATTGATGATTGAAAAGAAATTTTCGAAGAAACTTTTCTCTCGATAATGAAGGGTGGTCAAACAAGACTATTTTGTGGTCAACCATAGTCAAAAAATGGTCAAACAAATATGTAATTTCCAAGGATTTTTTCTATTTTGCGATGCCAACTTCACAGACCTGTATTTCCGACACACATGTTTTGCTGCAATTGCTGTTGCAGTTATGCAAGTGATCTCTTCTCAGTTTTGTGTTAAAGTTCTGCTATTTCTATTTTGTCTTGCTTTCTTTGGCTTTCCTCTGTTAGTTCGCAACGCCCCTGCTTCGTATACACTGCGGAAAAATCTATCCAAACCGTTCCTAATTCTTTCTCCTCGTATTAGGTGCTGTTCTATCTACTTCATAGACGTACCTAGATGCCATACATCTAGTTATCTCCACGCAAATAGATTACCTGCAGCAATTTTAGCCTGGTGCCTTACGAGGATAATCACGATATTAGATTTTGTATTTTTTTGCTAAACACTATAACGAATTCTTCCTTGTCATCAGCATCTTGGATCATACATTTCCCATAGGAACTACCACCTCTTATGTAGCCTAAATTGAAGTTGTCACTCTAGAACAACCCTCCGTTATAAAACCTATTTCGAATTAATATCCTACCATCATATACCCTCCCAATACTCATAATTAAACTCAACGACTCGCGCGCAATTAATTTCGGCGACCCGGCGCTTTGTTTCCGTCCGATTCGGAAAGCGCCGTCGTCTCGAAAAACGAAATCTCCGTTTCCAGCAAGCACATCAGGACGTATTAGTTAATTAAGCGAAATTGCTATTTCCCTCTTTGTCCGTCTCCGTCGGAACCCGCCCGCGCGCCTCGAAGAAAAGGTCTCCGAGGAGAAAGAGAAGAAGTACGAGAATAAGAAGAAGAGCCTCGTAATGCAAACAGATTTCCGCATTAACCGGGCAATTTATCAATAGAGGGAATTAGTGACGAGACGAAATTTATGTTTCGATATACTCTCTTAGGGTCTACGCTGCGCGGCCTTAATTAGATCTATTTATAAACTTTCCGGAATGAGATGGATGGGGAGGAGGTAAGACGACGTTTACACGTAGTAGAGTGTGAAAATAGGGAGTCGTGCGTGGGACGTGTTTATTAGGGTGTTATTGATCAAGCAACCTATTCCAATACTCGAATACTATTGCTCGTTATTGTACTTTGTTTGGTCATGGTGATATACCGAATCACGTCAAAAATATAAATTCGGAAATACAAAATCTTGGATCGACGTTATTATCATGTACTATGTACTAGTCTGAAGCCAGTCCGACATTGTTAATAATGGGATTGATGACGTTGATTCTGAAGTTAACAGCAGTTAATTTGTTCCCGTAACATGAAATTCTTGTTGAAGATGGCAGAGAGTTGGTGGGGGACTATTGACTGTCAGGTCAGGCTTCTTGTAATTTTTTCAGTAAGTTTGAATCTTGGGCATCTTGGTTACCATGTCAAAACATTGATTCCATCTTTTTCAAGGAAAATCGTTCTTTCGGTTATGCTTGGATGAGGGCTAGTTTTTGATTGAAAATGTCTATCATCTTGCTACGAATAATACTGGTGATGATTGGCTACAAATAAAAAGGAATTACATAAATAATTCTAAATGGAAAATCATCTACAATATTGCGGGATGTTGCATTTGTATCATATAGCATATTTTTGGGAACCTTTTGCGTGTTACAAGTGTACAATTTAGCTCGGTAAAAACATTATTTTTACGCATTATTTCGAAAATTCTTGCAACAACACAACACATTATAAGCGCACAAAATACATTTAAAAGAACTGAACGTATTTCCGAGCAACTCCCCAAAAAAGGATACGCTATTTGCAACGGTTCGTGGATCGTATTCAAGGCGAACAGCAGGATGCTAGAAACGGCAAGAAAGGCATAAAGGCACTTAGGTATGTGCGAAGAAAAGAAACCGGGGACATCTCGGAGGTCCGAAAGCTCGCTCCGTCGTTTCTACTACCTCCCCGAAATTCACCATTACATACGTACACATCGGTGGCTTTTTCGAGCCGGAGCCGTAGCCGGCAAAACTGATTCCGAGCACGTGTTTTATTCTTATTTATGCCTTCGGGGGACATCCCTGCGTTCGGTCGTTCGTTGCCTGCTCGAACACGTATGTAGGAAGCGTTTTGAAAGGCTTTTCTTTTATTATTTTTTCGACGAATCCCTCCCAATAGACGGTCCGGTTTTTTACGACCAGAATCGTTGGGTCGCCCCCGTACATCCCGAGAAAACCCAATTCTATTTACGCACGGCTTTTATTTTTAAATATTTAGGCGTAGCGGACGAGGACGCTAATGGTAGAAACAGGTGAGAATGATAACGTTACACAACCGAGTGCCGTAGTAAGAGAAACACTTGGATATTTTAGTGTAACGGCGGGCCATTACTCAACAAACAAGCATGGCGTGAAGCGATGAGTGGAGTTATTAAAAAGCGATAAAAGCTAATAAAGTATAAATAAACTTGTTAGTTATGGATGGGCGTCTATATAAATATAGGATTGTGGTGGTGATAATGGGACCAAACTGGGTTAGAGATAGCTGACGTGCTCTTGCTTGTTTATTTTCCTTAGGCACCGAGTTGACTTTGAAGGAAACCATATATAAATAATGAAATTTACAATAGGGATCATTACATTAACATAAAATAGACATTGTTGCAATCTACGTCCGGTAGGTGATTTGCAGTAATTTTGAAACTAACCAGAGAGAGATGAGACCGAAATTAGGAATTCTATAAACTTGAGGAAATTACGAAAGCTACCGGTGGTGGGTTTAGTTTTTTTTTTTAGAGGTTTAGCTTAATTTGAACTATTTAATAATGGACGGTGGCTGATACTTGATAGATTGATGAAACCAGCTGTACGTGGCAGCGGCCAATGATCCATTACTAGTGACACCGCGTACTTGTGGTAAATGTAAATGTTATTAAATTATTCACCACCGGATACTTCCTTCGAATGGTTTCTGCTACAAGGTGACATGCGTGTATGAGGGCTGTTATGTGAAGAAGAGGTGGAAAGCATATTTTCAACATCCTACTAACTTTCAGCGTTGTAGTGGCACCGTCAGTAACAAACATTGTGACTTGGGTTGCTGTTATTGAAAATTCTCTTAACGAATCTTTATTCAGACAACGGTTTCTCAATCCTTTTAGTAGATAATAACAATGAAGTTGGTGGACCATCACGTTTTAAAGGACGCCCTACAACGTGAATAACGCTGTGTATTTGATCATCAGTTATTTCATCAACACAGGCAGATTTTCTCATTTGTCAACTCGTCTTTTATACATTCCTCTACTGTACCTTAAACACGTGGCAAATTGTATCGTAATTGCATAGATGTTGGCAGCTTTCATGAGGGAATGTACTTACCCCAAAATATACGAACGTGTTCATTAAATACTAGATGTGGGATATTGCACACACTTAACATAAAAATAAAATCATATATAAATTGCCAGTATGGAATATTGTTATTTAAATTCAATACATGACGTTTACTTTTACAATGTCTTCTACATTCAAACCTAACGCTACTTAGCAATCCGCTTTTGCATATTGTGCAATAAATATGTGGACTTCTATATCCTAATCCAGGGAAATGCTTGAGATATTTATTCACATTCGAAGAAAACGTTACATTCTTTGGGCCGTCACATCTCCGCGTACTTATTTAGCGTGCAGCGTGCAACGTACTGTCGCTTTGAACTCTCTCGCGGTACTGTCGAGATCGACTACGAGTTGAAAATTACCCCTATCTACGCCCCTATCGCTACGCTATGGCCATCCGGTACCACGTTTTTAACAAGCACTGGTGGTCACTGACAGCTAGCAACATCACATACAGGTCACATTATATCTGGCAGCGATAAATAACCAGTAGTTAGTGACACCACATAGGGGTGACGCCGTTTAATAACCGATAGAGAGCGAGGTCACTAAAATTTGATAAAGGAGTGGATGACGATGGAGCCAAAGACCGGTTTACACTACTTAATGATAACATGTCATTCACTCATTTATCAAACGTTAGAGATCGCATATAGCTGATATCACGTATTTTTGACGCTGACTAACTCCTGGATAGCATCATCACATCACGTCACGGTATGTGATACTCGATGGTTAGTGATATCGTATACATGTCACGCAGGTTGATAACTGTTTGTTAGACATGCGTGTATTTGATGCCAGTGGCCAATCGATGGATAGTGCGATTACGTCCACGTGGTATTAGTCGATAATTCGAAAGCTATTGCTAATATCACGTATGATACCAACTAATAACCGACGGATAGTGAAATAATTTTCTACTAAAAACAAATAGAAATCCTACTGAACATTTCTCAATCTTCTTCAGAAGGTGCTTATTTCATGTAATTACTCATATTTTTCTCCACACGTCTAGCAAAGGATATTAATGTTTGGAACCCGTCGAGTTGTTTCCTCCCATTTAAAACGACTAAATTTTCTAAACGTCGGGGCGTAATTGCTTGTCCGTACGATCTGTTTTAAGTGTACAATAAAAATTCTACTCCGTTGTAACGCTCGTGGAGATACCATCTGTACCTTCCTTCGAGCCGACTTCCATACACGTGAGGAGCGCGGAGAAACGGATCGTCGTCGTTTTATCTCAATTTTTTCTTCCTCCGCGCGTACTCTTCTCTTGGACTCATTCTTCGCTCGTTTGAGAGTGTTGGCCGTCTGCGGGTCGCATACAATACACATGCGGACGCATACTAAAACGCAATGCACCAAGAGAACTAACAGGTGCAGTCGCCGCCGAACAGATTTATGGCCCCAGCGATGACAGATAGTGAACTGTCATTTTTATACGCCTACTTAAATGTTTTAAATCGCAGTAACGATTTTATCACCAGCCGTTCGCTTCTCTTCTTTTTGTATTTTTTTGGTTTTTTGTGACAATTTCCTTCTTCACTGGATCGGCTGGGAAAGGAATTTCTACGAAGCTTGCTATCCATGATAATGAGTTCTTTCTTACGCAAAGAGTTCAAGCCCAATGAAGCAATCTTAAGGGCTTCTATCCTTTGGAAACCGAGACTTAGCATGTTACACGAGTTATCTCAGATAGTTTGCAACTTTTTGTAATTCACCATTCTGTTAATGGGAAGCCTAAACTTTTTCGGCCTCAAGACTGTGAATGAAAATACTCCTTATATTCATAGAGGACTTGGTGTGAAAAGATTTTGCCTCTTTACATTTTTAACCCTCTCCTCCAGTTCAGACCAGGCATGAAGTGTCTATACTCTACATTGTTCAGGCTCTGGCATTTGCCGAGGGTGCTGTGTGTTGTGTTCTTAGTTGCCTTTGCATTATCCTTCATACATCTTATATATCAAGAATTCAAAAGATAACATGGGTTTGTTTTCTTGATTTTAGCAATTAGAGCGTTCTTAATAAGTTCGCTTTGGATTTCAAGGAAGTTTCAGTTCTTGATTAACGCATCTGAGTCATGGTCTTTACAGTTTGTCTAATGCCAGTTCTTTATAAAGACCTTTGGGGGTTGGTTTTCATTAAAAGGTTTCAACACCCTAATAACGTCCATTGTAGTTTTTTTTTGGTTAAATCTTGATTGGTTTTTGCAATTATCAGCATTGCATGTAGGCGGAAGATTGGTTTCTCATTTAAAATGGGAAGATCCCCGTGATTCGTGTAGCTTACCTAAAATTTCATTCAGTCTCGGCTTTACAACAAAAAACGCTTTCGTTCCGATCAGGTTTACCAAACCTACCCACTTGCTTCTCTCCTGTCCGTCAAAAATTCGTTCGTATCGCGTTTTGAACGTCCTAGATTTTTATCTGCGAGGGTTCGACATCGCCGGGGACACACGTGCTCGTCAGAGTCGAGAGCTCGTTTCGCGAGGCACGGTGTTTTTGACCTCGGCGACAGCACGACAGGCCGGCAATTTATCAAACCTCTTCGATATGAACGGCCGACCACGTCCTACGACGTGTACGAGCCGTAGGATAGATCTTGTCTCGATAGTCTTCTGGGGCGTATTCACGCGGCGGTGTTACGAAACGCGCGCAACGGAAGGAGATTAATTTTCGAAGCAAATGACCTTGTCAAGGTGGCGTTATTAATGGTCCGAACATGAATGCTTCGAACAATTACGCCTCGATAACATCGTTAGTTAATTAAAAGGCACGAAGGGAAGTTTCGAAGTCGCGCTTCGAAATCGTGTTAGAGGAGGGGTGTTGAGGTAACGTATTTTTTCTTTATGTGGAAGAGTGTTCGTATATTTCAGAGAAATTTAATATCTCTTGTTTTTGAATGGTGGATTTATCTTCGGCGACGATTCTATTGGATCCTCCTACATTTTGCTTGGGATTTTACAAAATCCTTTTAGGGCCAAACATCCCAAAGTCACTAGGGTTCTACAATAAGGCTCCTATTCTACGTCTATGTGGGCGGTTTGACGGACGAGTGACTTCAACGGTTGGCAACACTTTCGCTATGGTGATTATGTTGTTGGCTTCCGCCATGACTTTATCAGTATTTCACACAAATCTGACTGATATGTCTGATATAATTAGCGATCGCCGGTTGAAAATACGTGAGAAGTTAATGAAATAAATATTTCAACCGAACGGGTATGTTATATTTTGCATGCACATTTAAATATGGGTGCCGCGTTTGCTTAATGCCAATAAAATTCGCGCACGCATTAAAAACTTAGAAGAATGTTTGGCTATCAAAAGTAATCCAAGAGAACTTTTCCATCGATATGTTACAGTAGATGCAACTTTGATATACCATTATACTCAAGGAACAAGAAATACATCTCTCGAGGAGCATGTCCCCAAAAAGGCAAGAATTGTTCTTTCGGCCGAAAAGGTCATGGCCACAGTTTTTTGGGATTCCAAGGGTGTTATCTTTATTGATTATTCACAAAAGGGAAAACGATAAGGAATATTATGCTGATTTTCTGACATGTTTTGATGCCCAAAACGACCGTATTTATTGAAGAACGGAGTGTTGTTGCATCACGATAATATGCCGTCTCATTCGTCCACTCTTGCTACAACAAAATTAGTCGAATTGCGTTATGATTTGCTGCCTTATCCGCTATATTCACCAGATCTAGCTTTCTGTGATTTTTTCTTGTTTCCAAGTTTGAGACAATGACTCGGTGGAAATGAGTTTTCACATAAATGAAGAAGTGATGTCCGAGACAAGTGGATATTTAGAAGAGTTTCCGAAAGATTACTGTTTGGATGGTTTATACAAATTGGAAACTCGCTGGACTTGTAAGTGTGTACAGCGAAAAGGAGATTATGTTGAAAAATAAAATACATTTTTTACAGTAAAGTAACTTTTTTATTGAACAGTCACTCTTCTATCAAACCGCCCTCGTATGTGCATCAAAACTGAGGTAAATAGAGTTGAATTCGAAATGTTCAAAAATTTCCAGAATGGTATTTATTACTTATTTTTCACGATAAACTCTTACAAATGTCAAATAACATTTCCTGCAATGATGGAAAAATTACGTTCTAAAATTTCGACCTTTCGACATATTTCCATTCCCATTGGCAGTTTTTCATTTATTTTTCTTGGAGAAAACATTCCCCATTTTCGGCGTTTTCTCGTTTCCGATAACCCAAATGCCCCATCGTAATTAAATTTCTCAGCGAAGTTCCTCGCCTCTTTATCGCCTTTTTCCGCTTGTTTCCCTAATTAGTCGCTTCGAGGCCGTCGATAACTTATCGAATAGGGGCGGAGGAGATCCGTTGAACAACGCAAGTAATTTGGATTCGTTTTCGGCTTGAAATTCGTTTCTATCAAATTCACATCGCTCGCCAGATGGTTCCGATTTCGTATGAGAACGGCATCTCTGACGGATCCCTCAACCGTGACGCTAATGCGTTCTTCATTCGCTGGAATCGCTGATTCGGGGCGTAAAAAATTTAAGCGTCATAATCTTCAGTCTTGACGCCGATTCCGAGAAGCGAGGCGGTAGTTCGGATGTCAACACGTCATTTTACAGCTCTTTTATGTAAGCTATTAAAAATTAACATCGCAAAAAGCACGATGTCACATCGTATGGTAGCGTTTTCTTCACATTTGAGACTGTCCAATTTTATTCACTTTAACAACAGATGATTTGGAATGAGTAAGCATTATGACAGATTGAATGAACAAAAAACACTTCGAGGTAGTAAATTCTTTGAAACGATTTTATACCATGTACATACATATGTGTAGTTGATTGTACTAGCAATTATAAGATAATATTTTACTGCTGAGCGGCTGACGACGGTCCCAAAAGCCTAAAACGATAAATATTACGCATGGAATTAAAGTACATATGTATAGGAAGCTCGCACTATCAGCTTTTATTAATTCTTAGGCTAGTAACAAAATGATGTTAATTTCAAACTCAAACGATAAAATAGAAAACAGACTTAAAAGTTTTGTGTACTTAAAGTTTCCAAAATATTAGGGAAGTAGTTATCTCCTTTGAGAATCAATGTTTTGCAAACTTTCGATTTTCTAAAAATTTCATACAAAAAGGAAAATAGCAGAAGAATAAAAGACAGTAACGATTATGAAAAAGTCCTAGTCTTTGAAAGATTTCCGCGATTAGTTAGTAGATGGTTTCATTACTATTATTCCTTTGATCTGTCTTACTTTTAGCAGTTAATTTAAAATTTGGAACGCTTCTCCATTAACAGCTTCGCAAAATTTGTATGGCCAAAGAAAACAAATAAATATTGACGCAAATTTTCAGTTTTTCAAGGCTGATTAACAGCATCGTAGATTTTTTGTAGATATTCACTATTAGTAGAGTATCAAGATGGTATCGTTCGTGTTATTTCGTACATATCCCGCAGTTTCAGACTCACTAGAACGCGTTCGTGATTTAAAATAATTAGCTCGCTATTCGTTTGTCAAATACCTTGTCAAAATGGGATTCGTAATTCGTAATCGTGCCTAATTGGCGACCTACGTCGAATGATCGATGATTCCAATTAATTCCTTCGTTTACGTCGTTTCGATATAGCAACACAGTAAGTAAGCTTATTAGAAGTTGGAAAGCATCATAACGACAATACATTTCGATACTCCAGTATAAATCTTTTTTGCAATAAAGTTCTTCGCAGTTAATTCCACGTGTTAGATTCTACCCGGACGATGTCGGGGCACGTTCAAATTGTTTTAAGTACAGGCCATAGCTTATTCAAATAAGATCCTCTCATTTCTAAAACAAACACGCTTCTTTTATTACCCGACTACTACCTCCTATTTATTTTGCGTTTACACGCTCCCAACGGTAGTAAGATGTAGTATCTTAATACTCATTTAATCTTATCATATCTTTTACTGCGCCTTGTAAGCTACAGAAACGATTCTTATTCTCTCGGGCGAAGCATATCTCGTTAGCACATGTTTCATTGCTACGCGACCCACGTGTCATCACTATACCGAGCACGAAAGAAAAAAAGAAAGAACGAAACGCGTACATGCAGAGCGGATAAGGCGAGAAAACAAACCGAGCGACCTATTCGAATTAAAAACACGCTCACACAGCGGCGTAACTGAATTATTGTTATTATTTATGTAAAGCGCCCGAATTTCGTTGTCGACTCGGATTTTAAAAACGTGGAAGGACCATATTTCTACCGCTAGCGACGTCGTCGCTCTCTCTCTAACGCTTACGCGATACTAAGCGAAAGCTTACAAACATTTAACAAGGGCGAGAGAATGTTTACCAAACACGCCGCTGTATGAATTATTTATGATCACAGTTATTCTTTTATCTCCGTTCTTCTTGTTTGCTGCTCGTTGTGCTGGTCCTCGGTCGTCTTCATTTGTTTTCTGCTGGATTCGGTTTTGTTTCTTCTCGCGTTTTTCTTTTTCGGATCGCTTCTGCTTTGGATGCAGATGACAAGATGCTTGGAAGAGATTGTAATAATAATCATATTTGCTTTTGTCTCATGTAGGTGTATTTTTAGTATACACCAAGAAGAGGACGGATGGGTAGTTTTAGTTTGGACATTTTGAAAGGTTTTAATCGAAACAGATCGAGCGGAAGTGACCATTTGGTGTTACTCCAAACACTGCATTAATTGATGTTTCCTCAATTACTTTAATTTCTTACAATCAAAATATCTTCCGTTTCTGTTCCATAAAATGACTCGGGTATTATGAACAATTACCTGGTTGCTGTAAAAACTTGCAGCGACTTATATTTATTTGTATATTTAAAAAAATGTATTTAATAAGTAATGATTACACTTTCAAATTGCCGTCAACTGCTTGCAACTAGTCAATAAAAATATCAGATTGGGGATTATTTATCAACCTACTTTCATTTTCTTGAAAATACCATTTTAAATTGGCTTATTAATGGGGAACGTAAAAGTTTTCAGTACCCTTTTTATAAGAAATATCTGTTTTATGATACTCGTGTTTCTTAGGGATGCCTATAACATATGGCAGCGACTGTATGTTCTAATGAATATCTAAATTCTAAGTCATTGTAGTGTGTCAGACAACTTCGGTGTTAAGCTTATGAAAATTAGAAAAAATAAAAGATCGACACCTAAACCCTGCGGAGCACCTATACATCTCGCAAATATTTATACCGAATAAGATGGCCTAATAAATTATGAGTTAACCGATAAAATACAAACAAAGTACATACTCGTATGTATAAACTTTCCCCTTAACAATTTGCGTGCATATTTCGCGAACGTAAAGTACGCTTCGCAGCTCGATTATTAAAATTCACTCGCCGACTTAACGCTAATAAACGCATTTATTAATAAATAACGAAACGAAACGGTGTTGATATTAGCCGTTAATTACCGAGTTTCATTAATTCAATTTGCATATTAAAAGCTTCAATTCGGTTCGCCGTGCTATTACATTTAAAATTAATTATACGGAGCCGGCGAGCGCGGCGAGGCAGCGTCGTCGGGACGGGCGGTGACGAAGGGGTGCCAGAGCGGGTAGAGGGACCGCGAACGTGGCAACGCCGCGCGCTCGTCGAACACGAGAATTCGTGATGATCTGCGATTAGAGCGACCGTGTTATTAAATAACGATTCGCCGTTTAATAAACAATGGGATTGTTGTTTCATAACACGACGATATGTATAGAAATAACAAGGGGAAAACAAAAGTTAGTGTGTGCCGTGCCGCTCGCCGCGTACGATGGGTAGGGAGGGCAGTTCGTTATGTATGAGCACAAAGCGGTGGGAAATGAATCTTTTGGAGGATATAGGGGATGTGCGGTACGATGAATTGAAACGTAGGTATTGTACAGGGTGGTAGTTTGGTGATGGATCAGTTTTCAAGTTACTGGTTGAGACTTCCAAGTCTGCAGAGGAGATACGGGGAGTTAATTTCAATTGGGTAACCAAGTAGTAGGTCATATATGGAAGCAAGGAAATTTTAAAAGGTGATACGTTGAAACGATATCTTTAAGAAACGTCACCTGGCTGAGTAATCCGCAATATCAACCTTGAGGGTCAGTGATTTAAAATCCTCCTTTTGAGGTCGAAGACCTATTTCTTTTATATCGCATAACATAACTTTACTGAACTTTTTGAAGAGACTCGTTTATTTATGTAGCATCCGAGACCAAAATTCAGCAATTACAATTAACAGGATCCTGAAAGTCAGTGATTTTGGATGTTTTAGTAGATTGAGGAGCAGCTACGTTATCCAGTACTAATTCTAACATCCACAATAAGGAAATTCTAATTTCCTCCTAGACTATCCTCTTATAAACTGAAGTTAACCTGTCTGGTGTTCGTTCAACATTGAATTCCAACATTTAGCATCTACATTAATAGAAACTAGCACGCCCGCAGTTTTGAAACTGATCGTTGCACTACGTCCGCTTTTCTTTTAACGTCGGCCATCCGAATAATCATCTCCAGGAAAGGCTTTCCCAATACATTCGATTGTCCAAAACGATAATTGTTCTCAAGTAAGCAACTAAATCTAAAACTATTTCAATATTGTACCTTGATATTGATTGCAAGGACTGTGGTGCAGTTACTTACACTATACTCCATTAGTTAACTCCTCACCACCCAATTATTTAATTAAATCGAGTGACACGCGTTTCGCTAGCAACGACGCGAGCACCTTCAAACCGCCTCTTAGCGGGTGAATCGTATTATCTGAAATTCTGTTCCAGCAAACTAAATATTTCCTCTACGATTCGGAGTCTTACGTTTCTACCTACAAGAAAAAGCTCATAAATAAAGTCAGCTTTACACCGACGTACGTATTTCGTCTTCTATTTACTAAATACACATGCAACAGACACACTATCTGCATATAATAGATCGAAAAGTGCGGACTGACTGATAGGGCCGACGTCCTTACTTAGAAAATTTGTATCTACATCGCTTCATATGCAAGTTCTCGCGACGAATTTACGCATTTCATCAATTTAAAGTTCTTGAGTTTAATGTTGTGTCCCACGTCGTACATATGCTTCGCAACACTCGACGGATCTATTCTACCATAACGATGATGTACCACCTGTTCCTTGAATTGTACACAAAACATGTGGTACATTATGTTTGACAAAGTTCAACATCTTGAGTAGTGCTTTTGGAACCACAACAATTGAGGAACGATTTGAGTTCCAAATTTGGAGTCCGTTTACAGTACTATATAACCGTGTTTTTTGTTCCCTTTAGATCTGCATTTCCTAGAAACAAATCGAGTTCATTCCAACTATATATTCATATCGTTCCAAATATGCCTCATTTTCAATACACTGCGATTAAATTTGACACGAATACCTGGACCGTCGTTAGCGCATATTTTAACACTTGCGCGAAGTCGAATATTTCAGAAAAACAGGCAAGCATCTAGGTTTATATCCGATTGTTTTGCAGCGAGGAAGTACGCGCTTAAAAGGCGCGGTAAAAGAAATCGCTAAGAAATACCTGAATTTCACGGCTGCATTTTACGGCCACGACGTCGTAAACGTTCGAATTTATCCCGTTACATCGCACGTCAATTATTTTACGACGCAGTTTGCTCGGCACCTACAACGTTCCAATAATTGAATAATGGCCTATTGTTTCGTAAGAGCGACATTCGTTTGTTTCGAGGCGACAATAGACAATTAAATGAGTTAGAAAAAGGATCAATTTCCCCGAAAGGGGGAAAGGGGGTTAATTAACGCGCTACGTGTGTTTTTGGGAACTTTTATGTGGACTAGTGTGTACAGAAACCTTTTTGTTTCTCATTGGATGTGTTTACGTTATAGAATGTAGGACTACTATGCAGCATCCAAATACCAAAGAGATCAAGCATTATAAAGTATACAAATATGTAATTGAAATATGTAATCAGATCAATTAGACAAATCAAACGATATTAAGAAACTTCTACTACGATGTCGATGGGAATCGATGTGTATATTTAAAAATTGTTTACAGCTGGTTTATTTACTTTGCATTAGAACGTCGATGCCAATGGCACACCGTTATTGAACGCAAAAACTTTACGACCAATTTTCACACCTTCGATCGTAAAATAATGACCTCGACGCATCAATACCGACCTATCACCGTACAAATATCAAACATCACGTATGACCAATTGTCGGTTTAGAAGTATTTGCTTTATTACGTTGTTTAGGCAATTTATAAAACTTACTCATAACGAATTCTCGGCTGCTTTAATAGGAAAATTATAAAAGGAAGGATATTTTTAATTTAACAGCGTGCCACTTAATAATCCCAATTATAATAATTCCCGCGAGCAGCTGCCTTCTTTAATAAATATACAGGAAGATATTCGAAGCCGGATCATAAAAGAATATCTTCGCGTCGTAAAGAACATTACCATATCATTTTCCCTCCTGATAGATCTGTAATAACTCGAAAGGAATCGGTTCTAAATCAGCGTCTAAACGTCGAAAAATGGGCCTAATCTACCTGCTTAAAGCTACTAATTTATAAAAGATGGTTACATAATATTTAATATAGCTCGGCGAAGAAAATTTCGTGCTCGCTCGGGCGGGGCAAATGTGACGAAACGATGCAGATGGCTAGGAAGAATGGTTTTAGAAAAGATTCCATTCTAATAATCCTGTTTTTTCGAGACATTTAGTTTTAGCCGCCGGCTTTATGATTATCATTTTGTATGTACTAACTGAACTGACGAATATGTAGGAGGAATTTCGAAATTACCTCCTTGTTTTTAATGGGTATTTTTCGTAACATCTAAATAGTTCAATAATTGCCCACAGATCGATTAGTTATGGCTTCATTCTGATTGCTATAGGCTCTTCTATTTGGAAATCAGGAATGGGGAGTCCTCCTTTTCAACCTGTTCTCGTCAATTTCTGGTTATACGTCTCTCCCAATATTTTCCACGGGTGCCTGTTTTGTGCTAGGCCGGTCTATTGTTTGCCTGCTGTAATTCGAATATCGCCCACCCTCTTTTTCTGATGTGGAGCTATACACTGTTTGTCATAACTAATGCGTCAAACTTATTTACAAAATTATATGAGGCAAAGGCAAGTCAATAAGTGTAAAAGAAAAGGAGAAAAAGGGGACTTAACCGATTTGTTTCGATACCGCACCTTCGACTATTTTATCGCCGGATATTTGTCAATATGTGTTCGACGTTGTATGGTAAATAATAAATACATAATACATGTTCTAAGTAAACATATACTTGATCTTACTCAACATATTGAGCTACTTTTACTATCAGTTACTTTCCTTTGTCTAAACAGTAAACATACGCCTCTTTACTTTTTAATTTCCCACCGAAACTTCTTTCCGGCTTTGCTGTGGTGGTAATGGTGGTAGTTCTGACTTAATTTGATGTATAAGTTAAATCCAAACGAAAATATTGCTCAACATTAAGATTTCACTTCGATTCAATTTAGTCGGGCTATTTTTCTCCTTGGCTCGGTATAATTGACACGTCATTCCCCAAAAGGAAAAAACAATTTTATTTCAATTAAGTCCAACCATATGGTTCTCACTAATTCAATATTCCTAACCATTTGCGTCAGTTGTTAGCGAAATTATTAAGCAAATTTGTTACCTTGTCATCCTCGGAAGGTCGGATCCCTCCGTCTTCCAGGTAGTAGACGCAGGGTGTGTTCTTTATTCTTTCTCCGTCCTTTTAATTTAGTTATAGGGGTCCGAGTACAACTGAAGAGTAAACACCATTAACACCTCTCACGTTTGATACGGACGAATCATTAATTATGTTGAACTCCTCTGTGGAGATCCCAAATATCTGAGACAAGTGGTTAGGTTTTGTTTTTCGTTTCTGTTATTTTTGTTTTTGATTATTGTGTTACAGACATTCAGGTTTTTATTCCTAGAACACATAAATGATAATGTGAAGTAAACAATTGAAACTAAGGAAAATACGAGTCTGATTTTGAGTTAACTCAGATACATAATTCGAAGTTTTAACTGTAGCACAACGATTTGCATACGTCCAAATATGTATTTAGATTGACTAAATTGTTATTCTCAGGAGAAAACCAAAAGAAACGAAAGCTCATAACTTTCTCTAATGTACGCACATAATACCACACTCGTATTTACACTTCCCTTTTGAAAATGGAAGAGTTTTATATTCTTTTACATCTGAAGTTCATTCCTACTTCCCCATTTATTTCGTTATGATGAAGTGCTTTTAAGAAAAATGTTTAAATCAATAATCACTTAGGCGTCTTCTGACCGTAAAAATGTATCCTGCCCTCGCCTCATTCCTCCGAGTCTCACCTTCGAGTGAATTAAGCACTTTAGTACCATCACCTGGCATCGTCAGGAAAGTTTATTAATTTTCTCGCCTTATCGTGCGGTCGTATACCTACGGGCAAAACGAAGAAGACATTCGTCGATTACGGTAATAACGGCTTGCCGAAGATGCTTAAATGAAAACGTCGCCGAGGTACTGCCGTATCATTATTAATAATTTATTTTCCAACTCAATACTGTGCGCCGCGTTCTATTCGCGCCGCGTTATCGTTCGCGAAATTATCTTCATTACATTAATGCTGAAGAGTTACGGATGCATGCTTATGTGATCAAAAGAGTAGGAATACAAAAGCGGGCTATTTGTCATGTGTCCTTCATCTGTGACATGTAAATTACCTCGAGCATATTAAAGTAGGTTTTTGCCTGTGATGTGATGGGCGATTTCGTGTAAAAAGCCGGTCGCCTTTGCGATTTGTTGGATGGAACGTGATTAGTTCCAATCATGAAGTACTAGTTCGCTTTGGCAAGAAAGGATTTTTCTGCTTCTCTGGGCACAATTGCTTTTCTCACAGAATTGAGGCGGTATGAATGGAATCTGAGAGGTGCTTTGAGAAATCGAAGAATGGAGTTCGTTAATGTGATGAGTAGAAGTGGAATGGTAATCAGACTATACACGGAGAGTCGCGAATGTGTCATCTTTAATATCTAAGTCTGACGTACTTATGTAATGGCGGGTAAGAAGAGTGGAATATCCAGAACGGTGCTTCACTCTTCGGAAAATCTAAAAGTTTTATAGAAGAGGCGAAACGTTTGATGAACGGCATTACTTTACAAACTTTATCGAACGAATTTTGTCTACGTCGATAGTGAAGAACGCGGTCTGAACCTCACCATTCTAACATTCCAAATTCCAGACCTATCCTCAATGAATCACCTGACCATTTCTACTGTTACCGAAGCTTCCACTATTTACCGCGTCTTCTCCGGGAGGTATGGTATCAGTTAAAATTTAGGCGGCCTATAGCTAACGTCAAAACAAGGTACACCATTTTTGACGTTAGCTATACAACTGTCTCCCCACTTTATTAGACCAATCTGTAGATTCGGAGATCTGGTAACCTTCGGTTGTGTGAGCCGCCCTGAACCATGTCTGAGGTGACCTGTTTATTTCTACCTCGTGGAATATCGTGAATACCTTCTCAGCAGCTTATGTCTAGTTCCTCTAGGATAAAGGCTGGGGAGCCTAGCGTCAGTGAGGAAAAATTCCAGAAAATAGCGAAATCTTAATAGAAGGGGTAAAACGATTTCAACTCAGTAGAGTTACAAGAAACAGATCCAAGTTCATGAACATGGAATAATGAACGTCATAAGTTAAATCCTTGAGAAAGAGGAAGCATTAAATTCATGCTGAATGATTCCAAGTTGGATCATTGAGAAGTATTCGAACATACCATAAAAGCTAGGTAGAAGTTTATGATCGATGCAGTTTTGAAGAATAAATGTGGAAAGGAAAATACTTACATGTATCACCACGACAGGTTCTAAACGCCCAGAGCTTGTTCGGAGTCACCGGGTTGTATACATACGTATACCGTACCGCTCCTGGGCCCGCCTAGTGGCATTTCTTTACTTTCCGCGCCATATTGGAGGTAGCAGGTCCACTTTAGGATTTTAAACTGCTACACTCCGTCGCGGCCAGGTTTCGAACGCCGCACCTTCCCATTGTCAAGCGTGATTTTCATCACTTAGCCACTAAGCGAGTTAAGAAAATACTTAATAGCAATAGAAAGCTAACGGGTTTCAATTTTGGACCTAAATTAATATCATTTGCAATATTTATGTGTTGAAACCATTAAAATCCCAAAGGCGAACGAAATTTCTCATCTAATTCGTAGCGTGCAATTTCACCAATAACGCATGACGAAATAAGCCGGCCGATGTGCGGTCTTACGCGGTCATTTCCCATCGCCTCGCACGTTCAACGTTCCCTTTTTCGCCGCGGCGGTCGTTTTGAGCTCGTAGCGTTTTACGACATCGTAATTCGAGCGTTTAATGTCCGGCCGGCCGTTATTGTTATTGTCGTTCGCGTTTCGTTTGTTTATTTGCTCGTATATTCCGGCGCGGGTTCGTCCGACCCTCTACGACACGCGCGTCCCTGTCTCCCCTGCGGTGGAGATCGTAAACGATCGGGGCGCGTAAGTCATAAAGTGCAACGGTATCGTAAATAATGGTCCGCGAATTCCGCACGTCGCGCGTATCTATTTTATTGTTGCGGCGGCTGTCGCATTCCGATGGTTTTTCGGAAGCAGAAATCGAAAGCGATCGTTTCCGGCAGAAGAGGGAGGACCTATCGATTCTATGCGGTCCCGGGATAATTTATTGCGCTATAAATTGTGGAAGAGATGCGAGAACGGAATCTGTTTAGGAAAGTATCCGACGTGGATGCGTGAATATTTTAATTTTTGAAGCGGTCTTGGTTATTTTATGTAGAAGTGTAGAAGTGACACTCAGAGCAGTCGCCTATTTTCTTGAAAAAGCCCGAATTCCCTTTTTCCACAGTCGTTGGGAATTGTAGTTCATGTTCGATTTGTTCTCATCAGTGTGAGTGGAAGTAACTATAACCATTGTTTTTTTACATCTGTCAACATTGCTGCGCTAAAGTACTATGAATAAGGTCAAAGGTCATCTTTAATCTTATTCCGGGAATGGAATTAGCTGCCAGTTACTGTATTATACTACCAAAACCGTTTGCAATAACATCTCAGAAATGCTCACTAACTTAGTCCGGCGAATCTCGTCTACATCGACAGTGAAGAAGGAGGTCTACACCTCACCATTTTAACAATCAGAATTTCGTCTATCCTCATTAAATCACCTGACCATTTCTATTGTTACCAATGATCGAATCTTCCACTATTTACTGTTTCTTCTCCAGGAGGTATGGGTTCAGTTTAGGTCCCATGGTGTACCTTGTTTTGACGTTAGCTATACAATCATTTCCATTATTCGAGCACATCGGAGCGTTTACGATTCATTGAAGGTCATTATCGCGCGACACTGACGAGATGGGCTCGTTAACGGAACCATTAAGCGAAATTAGTCCCTTTAATCAATTCTAATTGATGAAAAACAATAACAGAGTTGTTTGCGTTGGTACTCTTCTCTCTGGTAAAACAAACCTAATTGCCGGGACAGTAATGCGCGCAATTTCCTCTAATTTACTCGTTCTGTGTGTGCAGAGAGTTAAGATATTCCAATTGGCCGTCACACTCGGAGAACGCAAATTAGCCTATTACACGATTAAATTAGAGATTAGAGTGAATAAATTAATAAGTCAAAACAGTCGTTCTTTGGACGTTGAGAGAACGTAATTTGAGATATACAGCGATGAATAGGAATAACCAAAAATATTAATATAAAGATTTTATATTGAAAGGGAAGTAAGGAAAATGGGGAAAAGGCTGTTTTGAGTCCTGCTATATTGTACCCTAACATTAAGACAAGTAGAGTTGTGATGGGTTACGGTGTAATAATTAAATTGGGCAAGTCTGCGGTAACAGCCAGTGACTTGGCGAGCGCATAAAAGTTGTAGAATTTGTTTTTTTTGTTGTGGGACATGTGTCCAGTAATATGTATTCTATTGTGAACAGGTTTGAGATGAACTGGTGTAGGGTCAGAAAAAAGAGGAAGATTTTGGACTTTTCTGTTTACTTAATCGTAAATGTAATTGTTTTTATCTCGCTTTGGAAGAAGTTAATCATCATCTTCATCTCTATCTCCGTTTTTCATCGATGGAAATGAGTGAGGTAAGAAACTACTAACGAGCAGCTGGTCAGATAGAATCGACTAGGCAGTTTTTTTTGTTTTGTATACTTAAGAGCTGAACAGTTTAGAAAAAATACACACTCCTCAATTTACAACTTTCATCAACT
The DNA here is from genome assembly GCA_038088585.1 of Chrysina gloriosa. NCBI lineage: Eukaryota > Metazoa > Arthropoda > Insecta > Coleoptera > Scarabaeidae > Chrysina > Chrysina gloriosa. The sequence continues at coordinate 16,160,538 of CM076093.1, read as the reverse complement.
GTAGCTCTAACAGCGTAACATGACACATTCTGTAAGCCGACGCTTATTAGATTTCGACATGCAACGCTTCGTTTATTAAATGCGAATACGTCATCTATCGAAAAATGAAGATTGCGCCCCACTTTATACATACTTAGTAATTTTCTTCCCGGGACTGCAGAAATAGCAAAGAAAACGGAAAGAAAGCGGAATGTCGCATGATTGCTGCGAGAATTGCCTTATTAATTATCGAACTGGGCGGCCGTACAAAGTACGACCGTTTCCAAGATCGGCGTGGCCTGAAACACGCGATAACGTGCCGCTGTCGTTTTTCAGGGATTCCACGAGCCGTGTCGTGCTGAGGCGGATTTGAATTATGTAAGTAACTCCCAACTTTGGCATTGACAGTTCATTCACTACTGGCTGAGCGAACTTCTATTGATGGAAGAATAAAAAAAAATCTTCGATGGTATCCTTCACGCGTTGTTTCGTTTTTTTTTTTGCTTCGTTCCTCTTTCGTACCGTGTTTGTTCTTGGCTGTTGAACACTGTAGGAAATTATTACAATGTCATCCATTGTCTGTATTGAAGCGGTGGGTTTAGAGAACTTGGGATTTTTGTACAGTGTTGATCAAAAATTACCAAAGTTGAATATGGTCACCGAAATTTAAAACAAAAATGTTTCGATTATAGTTACTACCTTCTTTCGGTGATATTATGGATGTATTAAAAAAATCCTAAAAACCTCTTAAAGACTTCTGGTGACTAAAATATCCAGCAGGAATAGAGTTGAAACACTAACATTTGTTATAAGATTACTACTGTAATAAGTAATAAGATGTGCAAGCATCAGTGCCCGCTCATATGCCAATTTTAAATTACTTCTGGAAAATCTATACTGGTAAAATGAAATCTCCATAAATCTCGCCTCGAATACAGCATTTAAATCAAAGCGTTTACACAGATTCACCCGCTAAAATAATAAACTGTAAATGTCGCAATCATCGCTCATTGGCGATTTCATTCGCCGAATAAAAGCATAAATCTTCCAGCATCGGTTACATTTCATTTGTTTACGACATAAATTTTCTTCGCCATGACACATTTGACGCACGGTCGTGTTTCTGGCTCGCATTCAAAGTCAATTACGCGCGGTGAAAAACTGCCAGTTTTCGCTGAGAAAGAAAAAATGGCGTTCGCCATCGAATCCGTAAGAATTTTGTTTATATGCCTCTCGGAAAATTTATTGGCCGACTGTGCGAAACAAATCGGAAAATTGCCAACCAGTCAACGAGCGAAAAATGGATCCGGTGCCGGCTTGGCGATTTAATATATGCCCTCTCCGAGTTTTACGTCTAGATTCTAATGGTTGCAAATTACGATAATTAACGTCGAAAAAAATGCAACGCGCATTACGTAAATATGACAAGCCGGAGCCGCCAAGGCCAACGGCGACAAGTCAACATCCTAATAAATAATAAAATTAATTCAATGCCGAATACAATGTGGTAATTTATCCGCTTAGAACGTATTTATTATTGCAAAAATCACGTGACCTGTGTATGTTCTCCTGTGTAATTTCGTTAAAGAATGGAAAGGCATGATAATTAATTTGTTATGTTTCATTATCAAATTGTTATTGTTCAGCAATTTAATTTTTTCTTTAAGTTACAAACTTGTCGTTCCCGCAATCAAGGAATTATGAATCGCTTTAGAGCTGTATAATTTACAATAAAATAATAAGTGCGTGGTAACAAAAAATTTAATGGAGTATTACACTGACCTGAAACAAACAATTACGTCTTTATAAGGTACGTAATGGTCTTACCTTGTATATTATACATACTCGTAGCGTCGAAGGTAAAGAGGTCGGACTCATTACAACTGTTACCTTCGGTATGCTTAGAATGAAAAATTTAATACAATTATTTTATTGGAAGTTTAGAAGATGCTTGAATGAGAAAGAGACAGCTCAATCTATTATTTAAATGTTTACAAACATAACCTAATCTTTAAAAAATTATACGATACGATACGCACCGCGATAACTTGCCAGAAACACTACCAATATCTGATTTTGTAATGAATCTGGGACAATATTCTAAGTGAAGATCGAGATTATTGATTTTTGCGCCGATAGAATTCCCAACGTACTTTCTAGCAATTTGATCGCATTGTGGATTTTTTAAACGATTCATCTTGAGCCAAAGCAAACTACTCAGCAACTGGTAAACGTAATCTGGATATTGGAGCACGAGTGGATCAAACGACATGAAATTGGTGACGCTCTCAGAAGGGAAGGGACTGTCTAAATTTTTCTGTGGAATAATCAAAGATTATAGTGAAGGAATGATTCGAGATTGGGGAATAGTAGTTTACTGGAGGAACTCACCTAACTAAGGTAAGCAAAAACGAAGTTTACTGGCTGTTATCTCCTCGTTGGCATGTTCCTCAACTTATCACATTAAGGAAGTGTGATACCTGCAAATTCTATAATAATGCAGTGGAACCTGTGGAAAGTTCTAAAATCCCTGTTTCGTTTACGCACCAAATGTTTGGGAAAATCTATGACCATAAGAGTATATAGAACTACCTTGTGAAGTCATAGTGAGAATCTAAGATCAATTTTGGCAGCAAGGAAATAAAATATGATACTCAGCGTCACTTTTGATATGTATTATTAGATCGAAAAATATTACTAGGTAGTTTTGTAATATACGCTCCTGCGAAGTTTATTTATTCACCTTTATAGTCGGTATATATCACGTTAGATCTTTTAATGTTCTAAAGAAATTTAGAATTATTACCTCTGCATGTTTGCGAAAAGAGAACATCAAAGCTCTGAAAAAAAGAAAATCTAAACAAACATCCCATAATACTAATATTAAAAAATTCGTCGGAAAAGTTCGTCCTGGATATTCAAAGAGACGGACATCGTTTATCTAGGAAAACGTCTATATAAACCTTTCAATTTTTCTCTTTCTATTCGTTGTACCATCGCGTACGCTATCCAATTAAACATTACGACGGTACAGGATATTTACGTTACACTCACCGGCACATTCTTAATTAATCAAGTAAACGTTTACGCGTTCCGTTTAAATTCTTCCGCAAACACCGATGACATCAGGAGTTTTAATTTCGACCTCTTTCCTCTCCCGTCGCGATGTCGGAGGACCCCGACCCAGATCCCCGTCAAAACATCTATTAAACGTATTTTTCAACGTTAAAGTCGAACGCGTAAATATTTTGGCGTCTGTCCGCCGAAACAAGAAACAAGCATCGCAGAAAGAAAAACAAGATCTCCAATGTCGAAAGCGAAATTAAACCCGGACGGACGGTCTCTGAAACAAAATAAATTGTTCTAATTGTGGTAGGGCACCTGCCGTTCCGTGGAATCTTGTTTATTCCGATGAAGATCCGAGCTCATTTGCGGCAATTAAGACTGCGTACGGTTGAAATTGTAACAATAGATGGGTCAAGATGAGTCGGTCTTAATTGATGGTGCGCTTTCAAGGGCGTTTCAGTACTTAATGGATAGAAATGCACATTTGAAATGGTCGAATGGCTTTCATTTTGATGATGATACCAAACTAATGTCAATAAAAAGTAGTGCAGGGAATTAAGGTCCAAATGGATAATTGGAGTCTTTCTTTCGTTACACGTTTTTATTATCGACCAAAATGAAGTTGTTTTTCTTTTAAATGCCCTAGACAGCAAATTAAATCAAGGTCAAAGTCAAAATTAACTTTCTCCACGATCAGGTTGTTAGTTATGGCACAACAGAGAATTTTAAATTCAGTCAGTTGGAGTTCACGACTCACTTTCGGAGGAAAAACATTATTTGATCATTTATTTCCCTTGTAATTTTTGCTGGTCGTCGAAAACAATTCCAACTCAAGACAACCTGGTACGATTTCAGGCCAGAAACAAGCCAATGACTGACTGTTGAAGCACTATTTTGTAAAAAGCAACTTATCTGAAATTAAAAGGAGGTTATTGGATACCCTATTCAGACCATAACAAGCGACATATCTGGAAGGTTTTCATCTTTTGTGTTGCAGGAAAGCGCGCAATTTTAACTTGGGCGTTGACGATGAATCTTACTCGAAAGATTTGCATGTTATTAATAAAACCTGCGAATTACACCGTGAGACGGAATATTTGCAAATTTTAAAGAATTTCCAATTCTGACATCATGATACTCAGGAAGAAGAGAAGCTCTCAGTGGACACATTTGGTGCGACTCGAGACTAGAATCATGCTAGAAACTGTTAAAGCATTGTTTAGTGTGGAAACAACTTTATTGCCTTAGCTTAGATGATATTTTGAAGGTTGTCTTTGTAGAAATGCGACGTGAATTGTTGAGGAGGTCGGTGCAGATCTTGACTGAATAAATTCGAACGTTCATGATCAGATGACCAAAGGAAGTATTTTCTCTTCCACTAAAGTCAAATGGTGGTATGAAGTAATTTATATGATTCTAGAGGACTTCTGGAGTTTCAACCGAACACTAAGCCAAAATTACAGAAATATCCTGTTCTCAAGCATTGTGGGATCTAAAGGAGTCTATTGGGTACCTTATTCAAATTTTAGAAAATACTCTATATTGGACGTTACAAGGCATTTTTTTTGGTCTCAGGTGCCGATGAGAATTCTGATTAAGAGATTTGAATGTTTCGGACAAATTAAGATGGTCGCGTGGTTGAGTAGAGTCTTTTTTATCTTGCCCAATAAACGTTGCTTAAATTTGACCAACAGCCTAAGATGGGGAGAGTGGAAGAGGTATAAGCCTTTTAAAGATCAGGCGATGGGTTGCAGTCATTTTGTGTTTCTTGCAAGTCATCTACATTCACTCTTTTTGAAGATGGTGCATTGATTTTCTTCCAATCATTATGTTGTGGTTTCAAGTTTCTTCATTGGCCATTTTGAATATTTTTATTAAATCACTGTTCTTTATCTTTTCGCCTTCTCGGTTTGAGAATTGCTGTATTTACATAACACTCAAAAATATACTTTCCCAAAACCACGTTTGTTATAATATCCTACTTTTATAGAACATACTAGAACTGCTTGTTGCTACGCGAAAAAATACATCGCCAACCCATCATGTATTGTCGTTAATTCCTTATTTTATATTCCTGGAAACTCGAGGCAATTAAAAGCATTTTGTCTCTCGCTAATTACCGTCTTGTGTACACATAAGTAGCGTGCATATTGAGCGTCAAATGTAAATATCGTCCGTTCGCGTCGTCAACAACCTTCATGGTCGGCAGTCATCCATGCGAAACCCAGCCGAGATTATTGAAGTTTCTTCTCGCCCGCATTGTCTACGATATTTTGTTTCATTAAAACACGCTGCTGCGCATATTTTCGCCTCGCCGTTTTAATTTTAGTCGTTTCCCCGTCTCGTAGGCGGCCGCATTGTTACTCGTACTGCGAATACGTGGCGGCCGAAAAAAACGCCATATTTATTCACGGCGAGCCGCGATCAGGTCTGACATTTAAAATGATTTGTGGTTTTATTTATAGCAGCTTTGAAGGTTACGCGTTCGTGGTCGATCCGTTTTCGGAACGCTCGGAGCCAATTTTTCGACGACTTCTAATATTTGAAGAAAAAAAGACGATAGTTGTTAACGATCGATATTGGCGGTTATTAGTCTTTTGTTGTTTTTTTTTTGTTCTGGGTTGCTAAGGTTACTTAGATTTATTTCACTGGGTTCGATAAACTTTGGTATTGAGATTTTCTATGAGGTCTGACGATCAATTTCAAGGAAGACACGCCTAGAGCCTCGTTTTGGTAACGCCCCGAATTATTTTTTCTAACAGATTTTACTGTGATTTTCGAGTAAGACAGCCATTTTAGGGTTCATTACGTTATAATTTACGTCCACTGCCGAATAGATTAGATCATCCGTGCTATAATTTTGGAATGTGTTGATAATCTAAAGCTCTCGTTACTCCAAGTTGATTCCCAAGCCTAAATCTAATACCGTGTTAACGCCCCACAATTCTAATAATTAATAAGTTCCTGATAGATCATCTGTTTATGATTTCATTTTCTACGTTCTAGCTATTCATGTTCCAAAGATTCTTGATGGGCTGCTATTTATGGCTAGTATTGTACAAAAAGTTTCCGTTTTTTTTGCCATATTTAATAGAATACGAATCTTACTAATCTCCACGCATTCGCCTCACCTCTTCTCGGATCTATAATCTTTCGATACCAGGCCATATATGCGTCAGAAACAATTGTATGTAAATGTTGCCAATACCGCAAACAATCTATCAAAAGAATAACGCTCGAAGCTCGTTGTCAATTGTTTGCGGTTTTCGAACGACCGCAGCATCGACCATCTATAAACAGCTTTACGTAACCGACCGACCGATGACTAGAAATTTTATTTTCATCACGGTATGCCCGCTATTAGGATGCCAATAAATAAAAAGGAACGATATTGGTTAGTTGGCCATCAGTTTATTTCCACTGCGATTTTGTTTTATTGTTCTTATAAGAAGATGTACTGTGTAAACGAAGTACTATCTGTAAGTAACTTATGTTTGATTAGACCATTCAATATCCATATTTTTTTGGCCATATTGTTTACTGCTTCCTGAAAACTTTTTTGAAAAATAGTTCATTTCGTTTTGATATTCACATGCTAAATCTACTTGGTTCAGTTTCGAGCTAGAACTGGGGCCATCGAGAAGTTACTGTTTAATAAAGATCCACCTAACAATGTGTTTTCAAACATTTCAAACCATTGTATTGAGGTTTTTTACACGCGTACGTTTGCATCTGACAATCTTCACAACCGGATTCCATCAAATGCCCTTGTAGCAGAAGGCAGTGTGGCCAAATCAGTCTTGTTGCTGATCAGAGGGTAGGCCCAGTTCTCTAGTCCAAAGTATGACTTTGGTGTACTTAAGAGCGTAGTATCCGGTTTCATTCTTTCTGACAAAGCCCGGTACAACAACGCAGGCATTTTGAAAAAATGGCTTAAAGAAATAATACCAAATAAAAATTGAGATGATGGCAACCAAAACAAAGGTTTAAATAAATGACCTGCACGATATACATAGATGCGTACTATAGCGTGCTACACCAGGACATTTGGGTGGTTATGTGTAGATATAAGTATACCACCAGTATCTACTAGCGCTTTTGACAACTTATCGATCAAATTGAAACAGAAGAAAGTTCAAACAAAATTTTTCTGCTATCACAGGAACCATGTATACTTTCTTTAATATTACAGTTTTGCATGCAAGATTTTGGGTATCCCTGAACTCCTATACGTTCAAGTAGGATGTTTGTTACTTAGATGTAGGAACATAAAAGCTAGTAGTGATTCGCAATCTCAAGTGGGATATTACTATAACACTTATCAGACCTATAGTCAATTCAATTTCGAGTATCTTAAGTTATTATCAAGTCGTATGTCATGTTAAATAACACGTAATGTTTACTGTTTAGACAAAGAAATGTAAACTTCAGTCAAAATCGGCTGATATGTTCGGCGTCTCTTCTCAGATCGTTTCAATACATCTGCGACCATACTACAAAGGAATCGATCGCATGTCTGCTAACTTATGGTTATATCGAAATTGTATTCTGGAAACATCGAGTTGTCAGGTGGAATGTTATGGTTGAAGTAGAATACGGGATGTCATTTTTTTACATTATTGACTTACTTTTTACCTTATATAAATGAATTTGACGCATACTTTGTGAACGATCCCAGCTTCTTTCATAACTTACACATAAAATTAAAGTAGAAGAAAGTTCATAACAAACAGAACCTTTGCACGGAACAATATCTGCCTATTGTCACACTTTCCCATGCACATAGCGTAAAATAAAGGGATATGTTTATTGTTTAGACAAGTAAATGTAAACGCTAGTAAAATTAGGACAATATGTTAAGGAAGGTCAAGTATATATGTTTGTATATGACGAGTGTATTTTATTCGATGATCAGCGCGTCTAACGTTGAATGCGTATCGGGATATCTCTTGCAATAAATACGTCGGCGGTCCGAAAGCTAAACCTATTTACCCAGTTTTTGTTTCAATATCTTTTACACTCATTGACTTACATTTACCTCATACAATCTTCTAAATAATTTGACGTATTAGTTGTGAAGAACCCTGTATAGTGGCAATGAAACTTAACGTAGAAAAAGATAGTTTTACATAAGTTCTATGACTAAAGTGAGAGGTCAATAGTCTATGAGAGCGAATCGTAATAACTCCCGGTCGATCCACTATATAAGATGCTGTTGCAGATTCTATAAGACATAGCAACCTCTCTCGTTGATTCCTAACCAAGATGACTTGCATTGGGGAAAATGCATAGACAAATAAATACGTAGCATATTCGAGATTGAATTCCGCCAAATACAACGTATTAGGAATCAGCACGGTCACCATCCTTTAACGACGTCTTCTTCTAAAATACCTTTCCTTACTCGATCGAAGCCTCAATAAAACTTACCGTTGTTGTTTCTTCGGTAACAACTCGCGTCTTGCAACGGGCAATGAATCACGCCGTTTTAACTGGAGATATTCTAGGAGAATTAATGAACCTGTTCGGACCGGACGGCTTCTGCTACGTCGATTCCTCGCATGTCACTGGAAAACGCATTAAATTAACTGCAAATATTTCGAAGTCGGGCATCGTTTTAACCGCAATTAAATAACAAGAAAGGCGCGCACATGTGCGATTCGCGCGCACCTGCGTACCGTAAGGAATCCGCTACTAATACGTTCAACAACCAACCAAGCCACCAATAAAATCGTCTTTTCTTTTTCTTCGTTCTTCGTCTCGATCGTACGAGACATCCACCGGAGCCAGGCTATTGACTAAAACGCGCCCAGGGAACAGAATTAATTGGATTAAATTACGTAAGATGCTCAGCCAGTATTTCATTCCGAGAGGCGAGCGAATCGCGCTCCCGTATCCACTCCAATACGACAACAAATCGCGGCAACGACGACATGTACGCTTATGGAAAGCGAACGGAATATAAAGAGAAGAGAAAATGACAGTTCGGTTCGAACGCGTATGAATAAATAAATAAATAAACAAAAAGAAAAACGGCGATTCCCATTACGGCGGAATGTCGAAGCACCTGGGTCACGTTCCCTGCTCTGTCTCTGTTTCCCGCTACGACTGTTACTCCTTCGCCTTCTTGTTCGTTGTCGGCGTAACTTGCATTCATTATGTTGGTACCATACGTCGTCGCGAAAAAATTAGCGTTGGCAAGCGTTTCGCATCGACAACCGGTATGTTCGATACATAAGTTCCCTTAAGGAAACGAAAATTTTGTAGAATTTGCAAATGCTTTGAGAATTTTTGTAGTTCCAAGAATATATAGGATATTTCGTGCAAAAATTGGGTGGCGAAAAGACGAAGTCATTAGTCTAAAATTATTTTTGGGAAAGTTACTAAAAGGCTTGACAATCTAAATGTAAAGAGGAAAATCAAACAATCACGAGATATTTTTATTTCTTTTTTATGGGCTTCCTGCAGTAGGAGCAGTGCTTAGGGATGTCATGTTGACGTAACTGGTTGAGGTTCCAAGCAAAAGGTGGGGATTTAGTTCCATGTGGTTTTGGCATAGTGATATCGCCACATTGCTACTCAAATCGATATAACTTTTGAGTATTTTTTTCACTTGATCACCAATTACGCACTCAGGCTGTGTTTTGGCGAGGGAGTGTTCTCACGCCAAACGTTTGGCAGAAACATTTCTTAGGGAGGTACTATCTTAACTTTCCAATTTCGGAATTCATTTCGTTGTTAATGTTTATTCACCCATGATCATTCTTTCTTAGATATTGCCAGGAGCAGCCTTCTGTCGTAGATCTCCATTTTTTTTTGGAGCTGGGTGAATTTATGCAGTTTTAACCTACCTAGTGGTTGCCCAAGTAGTTGCATTGCCATATGGTATTGTCGAGGCAGCACCTTTGCTTTCATGGGAAGCTCAATCTCGAAGTTCACTTTGTTGTTGACTTCTGTTCTCTCTTGGCCCTTCTCTACAAGAACTACACTTCTTTGTTATTGCCTGCAATAATTTGCCTAGATCAGCACGAATATGTCTAACTTTACCAGTAGGACCATATGTTTCAGTGATTCAACTCTCAGATTATATAAATTTCTCGTAGGAAACATGGCGAATTCTTGCAGATTTAATCGTATCGTTTCCCTCCCGACACATTCCATTAAGGTTAGTAATGCAAACACGGTCCGTAACCATCTAATTACCCGTATTACGTGGTCCAGACCCGGGGACACATGTTCGAACCGTTTCGAAACCGTCGACCGACACGATTTACGTACATACAACGAAAATTCACATGCTCCGGGCGATCGAAACATAGATGAGCCTAAGAAGACATTCATGGAGGTAAAACGATGGCGTACCTAACAGTCACGCGAGGATAATGACACGAGTCTCGAGAACTACGAACGCCGCCGCGTTCGCTTCAAACACACCATTTGCCAGCGTTAAACACATACAATTGTCACGAAAATACTTCTTCACGTCGGTCATTTACTTAAAGACGAGGCGTGGTCGGCGAGGCGCTTTACGATGCCGCGAGAATTGCTCGAACCAACTCGGGCTTCATTGTTGGTATTCGTCCTCAGGGGCGTTTTGCGGAGAATTAACTTTTCGGCCGACCTCTTCTACTTATTCACCCTTCTTCGCCGACTGCCGAAATTGAGAAGCTCTCGACCGGCAATAAACGGCGAAATCTCCCGCAAATTTAATTTATCGGGTAGTAAATGCGACCACCCCTCGACGGTGGTGTTACTGGCGCTGTTAGGACGCAGGAAATAAGGAAAATTGGGGAGCGTTTCCTCCAAGTAGGTGATTGTTGCGATGTGTCGCCCTCTCGACTCCTTTATTAGGTTAGCTCGTTGAAAACGTTAGGGTAATTGCATTTCCCTTTAATGCACTGCTCGGGTAGGTGAATACTATTCGATTAAGATTAAGATTTCGTCTTCAATTCAGCGCCCGTAACGATCTAGGAGGAGATTAAAGCGTGGGTAAGACATCGAGGTTTGTTGGCAGGATTTGGGTGGAGAAGGAAATTGTTTTTTTATAGACATTTCCTCTCTGACGAGCAATTTTGATCCTGATCTCTTTTTTTTTCTGGGCAGATTTGCTAAGTACGGTTAAGCTTTCTTGTTTTTCTGTAGGTTGAAATAGGGGTTGTAATAGAGTAAGTTATGCGTTTAGTTAAATGAAAAGTAGTTTTGTCAGGCAGGAAGCGGTGCAGAAGATATTGTTGGAGGATTATTTCGTTTACACATATTTCATATCGTGTGGTGAAGAGTAGTTGAGGAGAATGCAGCTATTTTTTACGACCTTTGATGATTTTCAAAATCAATATGCAACGTATAAAATCCTAACTCAATTTGAACGTTTTACCTTGTTTTCACCAAATGTCGCCACCTAATCATTATTTCCACTTAAAATCTCACAACTTCCTGCCTTTCTCATCAAATGAAGCCATTACGAATGATTGCGATAATCGAAGAACCATTAATTTTCTTTACTCGCAGCGGCTACGTAACGAGACGAAATTGATATTGTTGTTACGGAAAACGACCATTTCTTAGTTAGTTACTTCGGCTGAAAACGTTCCTTTTTTAATTACGCAGTGCGCCGTTTCGAAACGTCAATTGTCAGAACGAGATCATAACAATTAATCAAGCATTTGGTAGTGAACGCCCGACGTAATAACAGTTATTACTAGAAGATCAGGAAACGTAGTCTGGCGACCACCAGACGTTTCGGAATCTTATGATTTATAAGCGAAGCTCCGAGATGGACACTATAATGAAAAACGCATCCGCCTCGATAATAACCGTTGAGTCGGATGTTTGGCGTTTGAAATGTTAATTTATGTTTGTGATAATGAACGGTGCGAGTTGATTGTATAATTACAGCTCTTGTCTCTTTTGTTGCAGGTGAGTTCAGAACTATTTTTGGTAACTTGGTGGAAGGAAGTTGGTGAGCAGTTCGCGGTAAGATCACTTTTTTTTTTTTTAATAGAGTTGGTTGAAAACACGCAATAAGTCTTGTGCCAATCGGCTCTTCACATAGACAATTACCATTTTGAATGTTTACGTCCTCTTCACGACAAACACAGCTACCTAAATTTTGTAATAAGTAAGTTGATAACTCACCGGATCGGAATACCTCGGTCTGAAGTCACCAAGTATATCAAGTATATAGGGTGATTCAGGAGGAATTGTTAATATTGTGGTAGGTGGTAGTAACAGCCAAATTAATATCATGTGTCCAATTCTTAACCTTCCTATACTCACGTCAAAATGAAAGACGTATTCTATACTATATAAGTCGGTCTCACAGACCGTATGCGTGAGTATAGGAAGGTTAATGATTATGGCGATACAGCTGTCTACATTCAGGACGCCAATGTCCAATGCGCGCGAATAGTGTAAGTGCACGAATAATCATTAACACAAGAATAGCAATTCATTAGTCTTTATAAATCAGTAAACATATTTGGAACCATTGTAGACCTCTCTGAATTGATTAAAATGCACTTTCTACGACGTCATCATTTCAGAAAAATGCTCTCAAATGATGTATTTTTAAGGGTTTTCACCCCTAACACCAAAAACCATCAGTGATATTCCGAGTATTATTCTAATCGATTGTGCACGTGCTCATACACTACGATGCACTTACAAGTGTCTGAAAAAAGTATTTTTCCCATTTTGCTTAAAAATGATAAAAATTGATACATCAAATTTTAATCATCGTAGTCCCCTTTTCTCAACCCTCCGTTTTTTAAGCGTCGTATTCATTACGCAAACGTCGACCGCCCATGAAACCCGATTCTTTTCATAAGGTCGAGCTCATAATCGATCCTAAATACGTCAATCGCCAGATGACGTTACTAGCTATTCTTGTTTCTTTTTTACTTCTCGCGACTCAGGCCCACACCCTCGAAAAACGCGACCTCCCTCTACCCTATCCACGCCTCGCCTTCGCCAGCGTCGGATCGATGAAGAGACCATGATGAAGCCGGGCACCTCAGCGCCGACTTTAATTCCATTCCGACGCTCGCCGAAGGAAGCGGCGTCTAACGCGAGCCATTAATCGAATTGTCACTGGGGGACTGGGAGGTTAAGGGGCGAGCATCCCTTCGTTTCGCCCACGTTTCCGTAGCACGCATCGGCCGTCTAGATCGAGTTGCCGCCGCGCCGCAGGTACTACGCTACTAAATAGAGATTAAAAGACAATTAGGCGAGATTAAAATGGGACGTTGGCGTGAACGGGCGAGGTCTTGTCTCGTCGTGTTGCGACCTGCATACCGGATTAATCTATTAGCGTCTATTCCGGGGAGGCTTTCGGGGCAGATCGGATTAGTGGAATATTTGGAGTTTGTCACCCGGATGGACGCGAACAATTGTTTATTAATAGCTTTATGCGTAGGCAGGGCGATCGCGGAGGGCGGATGATTAATGGAATTTCGACATTTTGCTAGCGGGAGCGGAAGCCGTGCCGATGAGTGGCGCTCGCGGTAATCATTTGCAGGTAATAAATTTTATATGATTTCGAGTTTGCGCCGGCGGAGGTTTATAAATTGTTTGCTGGTTAATCAAGTTGCATGAAATGAAAAATTACCGAGAAAGAGGTGATAACATTTTGGGGAGACTATTAGTGATCAGAATTGGAATTTTGGTTGGAATTTAGAGTAGAGAAAGAGTAGGAGAGACTAAAGATTTTGTTGGACATTTATGCATCGACTGGATTTCCTGAAATCTTTGAAAAATGGTTATTCACATTGTGAATCGAATATCAGTTAAAATATGATCAATCTGAAATACTCCCATTTTCCCAGAAACACAACCTAATAAGTTATCCACTATGTGGTGAAACACTTCCCTTTTTTAACAAAAATTGATTTGGAACCGCCCGGGCTACAACTTGTTTTCATTATTTGATTCTAAAAACCAAAACACTGTCCTCAGAAAGAAAAACGATAGGAATATATCCACACGTCCATGTAGAAGAAAACCTTACTTCATCTCTAAAAATGTGGTTATAACCTGTACCGCAACATTTTTCAATTTTGTTTTATATGGTTTAGAAATAGACAACATCTTCATAGCTCTTAAAGTCTTCTTCAATCCTCTTCTTTCTTCGCTCATTTCACCTTCTCGTTTGGTGATGAAGATCTTAAAATACCCAATTTTCTAATTTGTTAATTATTATTTGGTTTATCAGACCTTAGATGTTGCGCCTGTTTCATTCTGCCCTAATTTTATACTATGCATAAGCACTCCTCAATCATTTTCCATTTACTTTTGAAATAAGATACTGACTAATGGTGTTAAACTTTACCAATTAGATTTAGCGATCATTCAACTTGATTTGGTAAAGTCGGAAATGCAACGCTGATAAATTGAAAAAATATATTTACCAAGCGACCACCCATTAAAAAAAAAAGAGGAGATAAAAAGCCAAACGTGAACCTGCGCGTGTTTTTTGTCCGCTCCATTCGCCCTTTTTCCATTTCGATACCCCAACGCTTTCCGTCGTCCATGACGATATATATGAACTGTTAAAATTAATTCCGAATCAAATAGGGACGGAAAATGCATTTCCGGATTAAATAGCGGCCCGGAATTTGTGTGCATATGCCGGGCGCCGCTTCCGTGTTTGCTCCAGCCTGGAGTTTTCCAACATTTGCCGAACGCCGGAACGAAGCCGACCGCGTCCGGGAGAATGGGACGAGGAGGTGGGAGCGCGAAAATATTAATTACTGCCGTTCGGATTTCCAGCTTTAGAGTCGACGCTAATGAATCCGTGGTCTGCCGTACAGATTTCCAGCTCGAAATTCTATTCGGACACGTCATGACGTAATTATCGACAGGTGTTTCGGATTGAATCGAAACAAAGGGATCGGTTGCGTTTGCTAAATGCGCTGATATGCGGTCGAAGTGATGGATTCGGATTAAAGAAATTTTGCACTGATGAACACTAAAAGTTTTGGTTTTATGTATTTACTGTTAGTGATAGTTGTTTTCTTATAATCATGTAGCGTCG
The DNA here is from genome assembly GCA_038088585.1 of Chrysina gloriosa. Taxonomy (NCBI): domain Eukaryota; kingdom Metazoa; phylum Arthropoda; class Insecta; order Coleoptera; family Scarabaeidae; genus Chrysina; species Chrysina gloriosa. Next base: position 16,145,462 of record CM076093.1, on the reverse strand, counting down.
TGTGGTACTTGAGGTACGTGCACTATCGTCCATATTAGTTCGGACACTTGGTAAAATTTCGTAAAGTATAATGAAGTTTTTAGTAAAAAGAGAAATACCTTCAGAATTTCTGGATAATAACAGCATCAAATAAAAATAAAAATTTACGACTTGTGGAACAAATTTACGATCCCTTTTTTATGTTTATTTTTGAGGTAGAAGTACGAGTATGACTAATAAATAAGCTTAAGAAGTATACATTACTCTGTCCTAACAGCGCTGCATATTATAATCAATATTTTAGTTGCTAAGTAAATAGTTATATTAAAAGTGATTAAAATGCTGTGGGGAACGCCAACAAGCCAAGAAAAACGTGCTTTTCACTAGGAATGCTATTCATTGCGCCAGATTGCATGCGCCAGAACGCATGCGAACAAATCAGCAGTAAGTGATGTCATTAGGAAATATCAACGCACGGGCATTTCGTAAGCCAGCGCACGTCCAGGTCGTTCGCGAATAACAACAAGAGCAGACGATGAGCGCATAAAATTGTTAAGCAAACGAGATAGAGGGCGAATAGAAGCCGAAATTGCTGCAGAAATGAATCGCGACCGTGAAAGGCTAATTTCTGTCACCATAGTAAAGAGGCGATTAAAAGCTGCAAATCTTCATGGCCGCGTTGCTGTGCAGAAACCTCTATTATGCCGGGGTAACAGGCTAAAACAGCTGAAGTCGGCCGAAAAACATACAAACTCGACAGTCGAAGACGTTTTTTATAGTTTTAAGTTTTATAGACTGATTAATCGAAGTTTGAAGTCTTTGGACAAGCGAGGCGTGTTTTCGTAGGAAGATCCAAGGGTGGAAGAATGTTGCGGTATTGTATCGTGGTGACTGTGAAGCAAGGAAGGGTTTCCATGCTCGTTTGGGGTTGGTTTTTGTACGCTGGCACAGGAGACTTGCAGCGAATTGGAGGGATTATGAAGAAAGAAAGTTATTTAAAAATATTACAAGAACATGCAATACCCTCAGGGTTGCATTTAATTCGTAATAATTTTATGTTCATGGACGACAACGACCGGAAACATACGGCATTGGTATGCAGAAATTACTTAAGTAACCAATAACAAAATAATATTCCTGAAATAATGACGTGGACACCGCAAAGTCCTGACATCAATCCGGTTGAGCGGTTGTGAGATGAACTTGACAGAAGAATTCGAAGGATGTGTCCTACACCCACGACACATTATTCAACATTATACAAAACCAATGGACCAATATGTCAAATACAGTGCTTGAAAAATTGGTGGAATGGATGCTTAGAATTGTTAGTGCCATCCTTCGTGCACAGGGGGATTTTTTCGACGAAAACGACATTTAATGAATTTAATATTATTTGTTGAGAATTATCCTTATTTTTGTCGTATGTTATAAATATGTGTTAATAACAACAATATTATTATGTAAATTGCATTTTTAGTTTAATTTAAAGTCAATATTCTACAATTTTGTAAATTTACTTAAGTGTCCGAACTAATATGGACGGTAGTGTACGTGTTAATTCTTTCTCTGTTCTCTCAGTGCATTATTAAATGCAATATGAGGCGACGAGTACCTCGAGCAATCGGCCAACAAAGATAGATACCAGGCCGTACAGGATTGAATTGTAATTACACAACTATTCAAATTATTAGTTTACTCTGTTATTCAACGAGAAGGCAAACTTTTTGATTTTTCTTAATCATAATTTATTGTGGTTGGGCCGTATGGTTTAGTCTGGGAATAGCCAAGAGAAAGTAACAAATGGCGAGCGATCCATGTCGCAAATCCCATCCAATTGAATGGATGAAACGAAGTACTTTATTACGTCGTTAAAGCAGACTGTTTGTATACCATTTCCATTGCTATTTTTACCGGACTAGTATATCTAGAGATGAATATGAGGACGTCGCGTTCTGATCCCCTGTTAGGGCATACGAACGATCGGCTTCGACAATGACCGCGTGCATGATTTACATTTTACTATTATTAGATCAAAGTTAAGCTCGCGTACTGTTCGAGTAGTACGCATTCCAATAAAAATCCCACCTGATATACTACGCCAGTCAGAAAACTATAAAGCCGGCATTAAACGTCGATTCGTGCCCTTCCACGTTTATACATACGTACATATTATATGTATGTATAACGATCTCTTCGAGATCGTACTTTGCGTGTAGCAAATACGTCTAGCTTTGCTCGCGGAATTTACCATACTTAGCTGACTCTTGAAATTTAAGATTATGAATGAGCGGGTAACATGGAACATATGTCGGGAGATTATGGCTCGTTCGTTCAGGTAAATTTAATGGGTTAGGGTCGCCTGTACGGTATCAAGATTTGTGCGTCTCAACGTTACACGAAGTTTGAGTTATTGTTAACGCCAAATACGGGCGTTAAAATTAAGTATATGGAGGTATTTCATATACCCAAGGTAGGTGTTTAGCTCTTATAAATAAAATCATCTGGAGATGAAAGCAATGATAGATAGAATGGGAAGAGTAAGCTCAAATAAGTTTTAGGGCTAGCGAGGTGTGTTTGAAATGTACATAAGACGAGTAAAGCTAAACAAAGGAAATGGAACTACAACCAGCCTAACAAAGGTGAGTAAGCTTTATGAACGAAGCTGAGGAAGGTAATTAAAGAGGAAGTAATTTGAATTAGGGGCAAGCTAGCCAAAACCAATTGAGGGTTTGAGACACCATCCCTGTACCCCACTCCTCATCTCAAGAGACTGGATCTGCAACCCTTACTTGTTGAACAAAAGTACTCATAGTTATAAAGACGACGCGTAAAGGAAAGAAAGCACAGCTAACGTAGACCTCAAGCGTATGCCCAAGATAAAGGCTGAATAGCTTAGTCAAAGGAAAGACCTCCAGAAAACTGCGACAATGTGGGCAGTTTCTTTCTCGAAGACTTAGTTCTACAGTTAAGGGTCTTAGAAGTGTATGATCTAGAGATAGTCTTGAGGCCCTCGAAAAACTGCAAAAATATCGGCAGTGTACTTCTCCGAAGACATAGTCTCTAGATTTAAGAATTCAGAGTGGTTATGTTACCAAAGATCTACGATTGGTCGAAATAATTGGGACGCACGTATTGTCGAACAATCTACAACAATCTACAATTACTTCAGTTAAGCTTGGTGCAGGAGGAGAACATATCATTAAAAATGAAATGGATGAAGGGGATTTCACTACTTAAGTTATATCAGCTACACATATGAAAGAAATGTATGAATAGAACTGATGATGATTATTCAAACAAGAGGAGGAGGCCAAGTATCCACCTTCCTTGCGCATTTGTAAACAGAGCCGTATGTAAAGTACACGTGCTGATAGTAAAAGACTCAACGTCCAAAAGAAATAAGGATAGAAATCGGGAAGGTGCTGATGTAAGGATTTTTGACCTACCAAGAAAAAAGAAGTGACGTGAAGGAACATTTGATGTTTCTTAGATACCAAAGATACCGTGGCTCTAGACGAGGCGCATAGAAGTTATGTCGAAATACAGTCCGCTCTAGTAATATGGCTGTCTACAGGCGGTGAGGAGTATTTTTCCTGGAACTCGGGATTCCCACTACTGACGCGCGCTCACGCCGTCGAAATTCACTTCGCGCTGAATTGAATTTGAAGCAGCGAAATTATACGCTATTACATTGAGCTAGTTTGCGGCACTATTGACAGAGACAAATATGAAACCTGAGGTGGACCAGTAGTGTGGGTAGCGCGACAATGAGGGAAAGCGGCCCTATTGATAGTGGCCTTATTACCAGAACGGACTGTAGAAGGAAGATACGGTTTGGCGATATGGAAACTCAGCATGAAACATTTTACGTTGTGGACTCTACTGAGATAGTGGAAGTCATTCTGTTTACCGCCAAATTCGATCTATCCAATTACGAATATAACGAAGAAGTACGTGAGGTTCGAAAGGTAAAACGAGCTTTAACGGACGTGGAAAATGACCGATCACTGAAGCCACCGCAAGGACAAAGAAAATGGTTGTTTGATATGCCGCTAAGCACACTTATAAATATTTCGAAACTAATTTTATCCGCGATCTACAAAAGACCGAACCGCTTTCAGATGATCCCTTTTTTGTCGAGTTTCTTCGTTATTTCAGCAATCAGTCCTCTCTTGCGCCTTTATTACGAATTTATGTTAATTGCGTCGTAGACCCGAAGCTCTCCGCTCCGGATTTCGAAATGAATTCCGAAGGACCGCGATCATCCGGAATAATAATCGGAGCGTTGGAAATTCGAAATCACTCATCCGCGGCAATAAATTATCGCTAATTAGAATTCAATAATCGTTTTGTTCTCGTTCGAAAACGAAGGAGATGAGATAGAAAGAGAAAGGCGAGGCACAGAAGAAGGGCCTGAGAAAGAGAACGAAAACCAGTAAAAGAAAAACGAAATCATCGGTTAATCCGGCGTCTCCTGCCTCCTATCCTCTTCCCTTTTTAGACTCCGTTCGCTGTTAGAGCGATATTTGCGCCGGGATTTGATTCGGGAGGGAAAACGCGTTGTTAAATTTCCATTTGTATTCCGGTGTGTGTCTCCGCGATCTCGTTACGTTGGCAAACCTTTTAGCCATTATTGGATTACGTAATGCGGTTTCTGTTCAGTTACGACGTCGTTATTTTACTTATTGCATCGTCGGAACCGGTGTCTCCGACAACCTACGTAGTTTTCGATCCGATGGTGTAAAGCTGACATTCTTGGCGCGTTTAGCAAGGGATCCAGATCGCACAGTTCCCGCCGGAAGAATGAGATTGCAGAAATATATTCGAAAATCAAGAGCTTAAAAATTTTTGTAGGGATCGGACAGTCGGCATTATTAAACCAAAACTTTCTTTTGGACGCAGTTCTCAAAAATTTTCGCCAATTCAACTTTAACCTTCCTATACTCACGCATACGGTCTGTGAGACCGACTTATATATATATAGTATAGTATACGTCTTTCATTTTGACGTGAGTATAGGAAGGTTAAAGTGATTTTTTTGTGATGCCACAATTAATATCATATATTTAATAATGACAGAACTTTGCTGGAAATAAGTTATTCCCCTTACGTAATTTCAACTTAAAAAATCATTTGACCCTATTGAAACGACCTCCTACAAATCCAGCGCAATTCAATTTACGTCATTCATTGATTACGACCGCTCTCTTTACCAACCCTTAAACCTTTCGTTTCTAAATTTAGCAAAGATTAATCGTACATTTCGTCCTGCACGAATAATTCCGATCAAATTTAAAAAAATTCGATTAACCTACATCCAGCTGCCACGACGTAATAAATCCATTACGTGTACATTATTAAACCTATATATTTAGCTCGCACTGTAGAAAATTTACGCTTCGGCGATCGCCGATGTGTAATACCAGTGATTTTCCACCGGGAAAAAAGAACGCAACGACTTCATTACCATCCAGAAAGGCAACAAGCGGCGGAACAAAACTCGTACATGCGTTGATCAAATAATGCGACAGGATATGTAATGACGGATATTAGCTGGATAATGATTTCTGCGAAAAGTTGACGTTGATACGTCATTTAATTTTGTGGTTAATTATAAAGCAGGCTTTTGTTAAATTCTGTTCTCTTTTTATATTTCGTTTGCTCTCCTTTTCTACTTTTTAATATTCATAAAAACACCAATTGAAGTATTGCGAAAATGGCAATCTATAGTACTGGATGCAGGAGAACATTCTAGTTCTTTGCGATAAACGTAGGTTAATCAGATGTTGAAGAATTTGATAGTCATGAATAATGCAAAACAGAATAATAACTCCCCGACGAGAGGAAAGAGTAGGGGTACCAACATTTACTCTTGAAGTACACTAGATGTTGAAAAAAATAATCGCACTTACATAAATTGGCTTCTACTTCTAATGCCAGGTGCACAAGTATGAAATGCGGATTCTTTTTCTAAAAAACACATGTTAAATTCGGAAGAACGATAAGAAGTGCTTTATTCAAAGTATGCTCCATCGCTTATACATTTTCCCCATCTTTTGAGCAATTTGTGAATAACACGCTGATAAAAATCTTCCCCCTTTGCTGCGAATCAATCATCGATCCATTTTCTCACGTCTTCTTGTTTGCAATTCGTATTTTTTGGCGGTTTTCATGTTCTTTGTCAATCGAAGTCACCACTTTTAAAATGCGGAAATCATCGTCCACACGCATATTGGGATGGAGCATGTTTACCATAAGCTTCTCGAAGTAATGGGTATCATTCAGCAGCAGTTTTATACAAATGAAAACGAATGCTCTTTGTTCGGTACAAATGTTGTTGGTGACACCAAATGGCGCAGTGTCAAATCTATATAACACAAACTGCATTGATGCGCATCTGTTATCTGAAATCCGCATTTTATACTTGTACACCTGGGTACACCTTCAGTGTGGATGGTCAGGGTTAACAGTGCTCTTGAAAGAGCACTGTTAACCAAAGTCATTGTGCTTGTCTTTCATTTTTTCCTTCAGGGATGAGAACTCGATGGGCAAGTTTGGAATTTTACAAAATCGGGTGTGGTGAGTTCGTTCTACACATCGGGCATTTACTAGTTCTAACTTATATAAATATGCCACATTTGCACGTGATGTATTTCATATGAAATGGCTTTTAACTAATTAGGAGATGAAGAAAAATAGTGGGTAGATATCAAAGTTTTTGTTTTTAGAAAATTCTAAGGTGGATACAAATTTTTAGACATTTTGATGAGCATGAGATTTTGCAGTAAGTATTTATTCCTATTCCCACAATAAAGAAAGACAAATTTGCAATATTTAAAAAATTTCAACCACCTTATAATGTCGAGAAGCAACTTGAAACCCGTCGTTATTGTGCAAGAATATGTTTATATTTTATCACGAAGCGCACCTCGTAAAATCCTGTCGTAAACGAGCGAATTTCGCGGCGAAAAGAGGCCCCAAAACTCTCATCTTACGTCGACGATCCCGGTTGACTTTCCAGTCACTATTCTTACCCCACGGCAAACTTGATTATGCAATAAAACTCCAGCACTGACATACTTTTCGCCCCAAAGGATCCGACTTCCTCCACCTCCGCTTTTCCGGGGCGTTGGTGGTGATGATGGAACCGTCGGCCGTAACCGCCTCAAGAAAGGCGACGCGCGAATAAACAGCGACCTCGGAAAAAAATAATCGTTTCGTCCCGCGGGGGTGTCCCGCGCCGTTTTGTAATCTACGTCGCACCTACGCTCCCTCGTCCGGGTTAAATTTCTGCGAGTTAAGCGCGTTTTTAAATTAAATTTGCCTTTTCCTTTCCTCTCTTTTTTTCTCGTTATTTTACGCAGGGGTGGAATAAGGGTCGATTTGGGCGCAGTTGAATGTTGCTTTTGGGGGATGGTAACCACATCGTTTTTGTTGTGGAATGTCGAGTTAAAACGGTGTGTGTGTGTGAATGTGTCAAGAAGGTGGAAAATGCTGTCTAGAATATGAAAACAGGGAAATCTCATTTTTGCTGTCCCAAAGTTATAGGGTTGAAAAGTGAAAATTATTAAGAACATTTTCAATCCCAAACAGGAACATCTAGTCGTATGAAACAAAAATGAAAACTATTAGAACTAAATTGAACTATCCTCTTCCAACTAGAAATCACATTACCACTTCAGTTCAATATCTGATCCAATCCTTCATAGGGTTGAAAAGTGGAAAGTCTTAAAATTAATAAATTTCTGTCGTTTGAATTACATCCCTGATGATGGTGGAATGGCGGAACTAGTCTGATATTAAAGTATTATTTTGGGATTTGAGTGTAATTTGTTTACACTACATACATCTGTGAATATTTTAATATTGTTTTTAAACTCTGAGGCATTTGATACAGTTGAAGATGTGGGTTCCATTGCAGCGAATTCAGCAATTGCTGGTGAGTTTTCTGATATGGTTTAGCATTAATAATAAACACATTTTTTTACATATGAGAAAGTCATTTTTCTTTACAAATATGAACCATCTTCCTATTTTCAAAATTGAAAAATTCAAGAAAATTAAAAGGAAAAAGATGCTAGTCGTCTTTTTCTATGCATTTTAATTCCATAAAACTAAACCCATCCAGAATGCGCGTAAAGACACTATATTCGCTCTAAAACACTCAACACGTATTCTTTTAACCCACTTATCTTAGATGCTTTTCAGATGTGGAAGCGAAACGGCGCATTGCTAAATCTGTTCGCCCTGCAACCGGCGGCGGTCCATTTAGCTGCAATTTGCTCCAGATAAAAAAGTTTCAAGTCGCCAGAAACGGTCGTCCAATCGCCCAATTCCTGTCCCCTTCAATTTCCACCCTCTTTGTCTATTCGTACCGGTAGGGTCTGTTTCTCGTCTTCTTTCAGTATTGAGATTCGGTCCAAGAGCACCGGTCTCATCCCATTATCTCTGTCGTCTATTTAGCACGTGTTCGACTGTCTTTAAATGCTAGTCGCTTCGAGAAAATGGCTTGTGGAGTATACAATAATGTTTGATGATATTTGTCCGTAAATGATGGGTGTAGATAGCGTGGAAAGTTTTTGTAGATTTCGGTTTTAAAATAGGGAACATTCTTAGAATATAGAAGTTATTTTCGAATTTTTATAGGCACAACAAATAATAAAATAACAATGGGGTAAATGTAAATTGCTATTTATTCTCTGATCCATACTTTTTCTAATAACTGGACATAGTGGATAGTAGGTATAGTAGGCATTACAGCTACTTCTGAAACTTAACTTGTCTACAAACCTCCAGCATTTCTAGTCAAGTACCATTTGGACGGCGCTGTATCATGGAACCTGGCATTCCGAATATGTTGATTGCGACGCCGTTTTCGTCATCGTCTTTTTGCTCTGGCTTCATTTTCTTCTTGTGTCATCTTTATTGCCTCTGATTGCCGCTGTTAAGATGCTTCGCGTTGCAATTTGTTCTTTTATCGTCGGATGCCATCTAGCCTTTCTGGGCGCAAGAAGAGAGTCCGACGGGTCGGCCGGTAATTGCTGCGCTTAACTATTTTCGCTTTTTTCCAGTTTATAATTCGCACCTGGCCGCGATGTTTGGACGTGTCGCGAACCTAGAAGAGATGCGGGATATGTCTGATGTGCGATTGGGGAAAATGAGGAATGAACGCCGATGTATGTATGTAGTATGGGTTTATCGCTAATTTATGGCGTGTGGTAGCGAGTAGAGGAATTTTTAACGCGTAGTATAGGGTGATATGGTAATGGAGATCGTCTTTCAAGAAATGCGTATAATCTGTTTGGATTGCTGTGTTATATTCATACGCCATGTTTCTGTTAATTCTTCATCGTTTGCAATTACGAGTACATCTCCAAAATATGTACTTCCAATTTTCTCTTTTGTTACTGGCTTCTAAAGCTTTTGGTGAAATGGAAATGATAAACGGAAAAGTCAGAAACGTGAACGTGATAAAGACGGAGATCCAGGTCGTGCTAGCCCAATGGAAACGGCATAGGTTAAAGTTCGAGAAATTAGTAACAAGGGGGCACTCTTCAATTATAGAACTCGATCACATCTGAGTGCCTGGAGTCAGGAAGACCCTCCAGTTTCTTTCGTAGGTGCTGCGAGGTTAACCGAATCGTCTACGTTCTGGATCTTTATCCTATCGTGAAGCGACCAGCAAAACTACTTGAACACTTATTTGTCACTTGAGGTGTAACTATCACGTTGAACTTGATTAAGCTCACTTCTTCCTAACTTTTATACACTCTTGGTAACCGTTGGAATTCCAGCGGCCTTACAGCCACATTACAGCTTTAGCAGAACGTAATTAAAGCAATAATATATGCAAATGACAAGTAACTGTGATTCCCCCTTAAACTACTAAAAGAATAAACGTTTCGTTCCACAAATATAGTATTTAATAGCAAACGTAAGGAAAACCTTTTTACCCGAAAACTAATCCGATTGCCCCCTCCTCCCTCCCTAAAATACTAAAAGAATTAAATGTTTCCACAAGTAAGAATAAATTAACTAAAGCCTCTAAGGAATTTTTCCCAAACCTCAATGAGTCAAAAATATAAATAAAAGCGACATTTAACGTAACGTATTTCCGGTTGTCAAACTTCGTACGGTGTGGTATTGTGACGAAAAGTGTTCAAGATGGCGGGTTTTCTCGCACTTGGTGTAAAAATGCCGGGAAACCAACCGACCACAGCAACCTGAAAACTAAGTCGGCTTCTAGCTCCTGCGTTAGTTCTCAGATGTTCTCAAAAATAAGTCTTAGCCCTCTACTAGTCCTATACTAATTCCCTACAACAACGTGAAAGAGAAAAATAACGACATTGTAATTACCGAAAAGAAGACTCACCTCCAAATGAGGGACAAGCAAAAGCTCAACGTGAACGGTTAGCTCAAGCAGCAAAATTGGGGAAGCGAACTTCCAGATTCATATAAGGATACTACTACATTTGCCAGAGTCGAATTTCCGTGTATATCCTCGACAAACGAGACTTAAGAGCGAAAACGGAATAACTTACTCACGGAAAGCGACGTGTCCAACTGAACGTTGGAAGCAGAATGCCAACACGTCCATCCACAATGCGCGAGTGATATCAGAAACCTACGAAAACGGGACACCATCTACGGCAAAAATGGAAACGAGAGGCCAAAAGGAACAAAATACAGGACGCTGTAACAATTGGCTGTAACACCTTATATACTTCATATCACTTCCGTATTTTGATGTACGTCGTTTTTCTCAACATACTTCCCAAGTTCCTCAACTTTAAGAACACCGTTAATAGCTTGGTAAACATCAATTCCTTGTTATTGGTTGCTTTTTAAAACCAAACAAAAAGCAAATACGTTTTTGATATGAGTAGTTCTTAACGATTACGTAGCTTAATAAAAGATGACAGTTCCTGTACGTTTATGAAGGCATCTTCGTATCCTGTTTAACGACTTTTTACTATCTTCTTTTACCACCGTACTGAAACATCGATCATTAAAGCCCGTCTACATTTTGATATCGTTCGCGGTGCAGGCGCAATAATCACCATCATCAACGTCATCATCATCATCGCGGCCATCATCGAAACGAGCATTCCCCTTATTACCACTCATAAATAGGGATTCACGTTGAAAAATCATTAAGCCGTGTTCGTCCTCTTTTCTCCTTCGTATCCGACTCTCATGTAATTTTCAAACCGTTAACGATAACTTGCGTCCAGAAAGAAAAAAAGAAAAGAAGTGGTGCCAAAGATAGAGCAACTTGGTCCTGTACATACCTACTAGGTACAAGTCGACAACAAGAACGGCCAGACCCGATAAATAATTCATAATCTATTGACTTAAGGAATGCATTATGGAACGAGTCGGAAAGAAGAAGACTCCAAGCTGCACGTACGTACAGTACGTTGCATGTACGGATGATGTGTATTATTCATTTGGGCGATGCCGTTTTCGTAGAACGGTCGCAGAAAGAGACGGATTGCGTCCTTTTTGCGCGTATATTCCGATCTAATATGCGGACGACTGATTTATTTCTTATGATTGATGGTTTATTCATAAACAAGAACGGGAGATCGAATGTTTACCGAACGAAACGGTTTTTAATGGTGACAAAAAGTTGCTCGTCCCAACTACGAAAATGTCGAAACGTTGTGCTCGGGCTTAAATGGTTTATAATAAATTTGCGCTAAATTATACCGGTCGTCTTTGTTATACCATTTCAACTTAATATTTGACATCGAGGTCGATCTATCTTTTGGATAGTACAGAATGACTAGAGCTTTCCCGATCATTTATTTACCTTTAAAACCGCTCCTAGCATAATGAACTAAGAATGTTGTCCTTCCAAGTCTAAGAAGAAAGAATGAGAAGAAATTGTGTGATAGTGGTAAGAACCATTTCATTTGAGTTGATTCTGTACCATAGATCTTTCTAGTTTTTGTAGCAGCATACATCTATCGTTAGAATGTTGAACAAAGATTGTAAGAAAACGTTTTCATCATGATTTATATATCCAGGAGGAGCAAACAGGGAAGTAAATGTTCCACTTATATTTCAAAATAGCCAAGTAATTTGTTTCTTCGAGATTAAGGATCATTAATAGTAATGTACATATATAATAATTTATTAAAATGATATTTACATTTCATAAGAAAGAACCTTTGGCAAGGTTTTCCTTTTTCCGATATAACAATTTTTTTGTTTGTACGGTGTGCATACATTTACACTTATGATAGATGTATAAATTATTGCAGATGCTGTATATCAAGAAATCCTAGTCGTTAGTTATTTTGTTGGTAGTGTCTAAATAAAATCGAATGTTTATTTATATGTATATAACTTTATTTTAACGTTCTGAAAATATAGGTATTAACTCCCGATTTGGGCTTTGATTGACCTGGAAGTGATAGAGGAGAAGATATTTAAAAGATTAATATAAATGATTTTGGAACAACTTTGATGTTCCTAGGAACCGGTTTTTAGGATATTAGGAAGAAAATTTAAAATATCCAGCATTTGAGAATTTTGTACCATCTTCCAAATTCAAAGTTTTTCGTATTTCTTTAGGGAATTTGGGCAAATATTTAATCTTTTTCCTTTTAGAACACGTATAAAATCGAACCAGTTCCAGATGGAAAAGATATTCTTAAAAATCTTAGGAAATAACTGGCGTGTTTCAACAGCTACGCGCTCCCCTTGTTTTCTACATCTTTACAGCACGTGTGTTATTTCCTATTAGTCATCCGTCAGCATGATATAAACTGGAACAACAAAAAAGCCAAGGAGCCTCGTTAAATTTAAAAATATACTTATTTTTAACACCAGTCTCATCTCGAAACAACCCGATAAACATTCATTGGCTTCGAGTAAACGAGTAGAATCGAAGTAGGCCGTATTATACTGGCCTAGGTTCCAGTCGCTCTTCATTTATTTTTTATCTCGCTAGCACGGCCTCTAGTTTATTTAATATCACTTCCTATACGAGAAGATTATCTCATTCTCGCTGCTCTCGCGAGCAGGAAACGTATTCCGTAATTGGAAACATAGGAGTTAATACGTCCGATTAAAGAATAAAATATGCACGCAAATTCCCCCAGAATATGGCGGTATGTATAATTGAACGATGGCGCTGTAAGTGTCTAACCCCTTCGATAAATCAAGATTTTATCTCCGATTAAAGGTATCGCCGGCGTTAAGAGTCGGTTTCATGCGAATGCTTCGCTCTTAACGGCAAAAACAAAGTATAAATTTTATTGCCGCGAGATGTTATAATACGCGGCGAGGCTACAAATTGTTTAAAATAAAAGTTAATTAGCCGAGAGCTGTCGTATTTTACTCTAGTTGAGGCCGTCGTAAGGCAGCCAACTGGTTGTAGCACATAAAATTTTATTTTGATGTTTATGAAAACTTAAGTGTTGAAAATGGTTGACTTTTCCGGTATAAAATAAGGAGAAAATTACTTTAACTGAAACGTCTGTTATTGACAACAAGGACTTTGGTGTAATAAACTTGTGAACAAGAAAACCCCCAGTCACCAGTATGAGTATATGACGACGCAAACACGAGAAATCTCAAACACAAAGTCCAAGTTGTTGGTGTAATAAAACGTTTAAGTGTCCATACCTCAAGTGGTGTCGCACAATGAACCTTCAAGTCGATTCAACCACGGTGGTCTATGAAACGTCAATTGAGGCGGTGTATGATGAATCCATGGTGATGTCAAAATAGTGGCTCATTATTTGCGCCCACCTAATAAGTGGTGCCATTTGCAGTGCTTCTGAATTTTAACGAACCGTATATTTCCACTTGCGCCGAAATGCATTAACGTTACCAAGAAGTTGCATACGTAATGAAATATTTTAAACTATAATTTAACATAAGACAAACTGCTCTTCCAATAGAGCCAATGTCAATTTTACAGCATCTTTACGAATATAATCTTATACTTTATTTCCAAATTTTTATAGTTATTAGAATTTTACTTATGCTTCCTGTTCCCGTTACATCTGCTAAGAAGAGCCAATAAAGAATTATCTTGTGCACTCATGTGCGGTAACCATCACGTTACCTTTACGTTGGTGTATAGACCTTCCCTAAAGTCCAATAAACTTCTGACACATATCAGCATCGTCGATCTTATGATAGAGTTGACACAATTCTGATCCGATTTCAGTACTTTCGAAACCGACCTATAATCATTGTGGACTCCAAGCCTATCATTCTTACCCAGTTAGGTGGAGACCAAGTCCAAACCAAAACGATATCCGAATTCAAACAGGTACCTTGTTAAGACCTTGGTTATTATGTACCCAAGGTATCATGGCAGAATTTTTCTAATTCCGCCTGGCTAAATCATATGCCACTGATTATGAAATCACCGAATCAGTAGGTTGTATCTGAAAATTAATTGGTGATGGGAGACGCGAATCTTTTCATTGTGGAACTCGAGTAAGAGCGTCTACGTCATTCTGCAGTGGGCTTCACTTGCAGTAGTTATTATTTACAGGTTTACTTCGAGGTTCGTCAGGAAGAGATGAGGACTAAATTTTTTGGTGTGTTCAATTCGTTACTACGAATTCTACGATGGAAAAATCATCTCCAGATAGGACATAATTTTGAGGTCCTTCTTAATATAGGCATATAGGTATACCTTGGTTATCTGCGTCCAATTGCCACATACATTCCCTTGCACATCTTCAGAGCATGCTTGATAACGTAGGCCTTCTGCGTCGTTAGGACTTCACAAGTCATCTAGATCTGGGAATTTCGAGACAATGATTGCGGTGTTTTAAATGAGGACTAAGGTGTAAAAGAGCTCAGGATCTGTCCCATTGAGTTTCTCGAGTTTCCCATCCAGCGATGTTCGACCAATCGGCATTGAGATCTTCCAGTTTTTCCACGATTCTTCCTCAAGAAGAGAATCATATTTAAAATTCTAGACGAATTACTACGATTCCCACTTAGGAACGTAACTTAAACTGACCGATCAGTTCTAAACGCATTAGATCTCTTTTATTTCTTTCTTTTTGTTTTCAAAAAGGAGATTAAAGCAATTGATTACGACCATATGGCGTACTGGAACTTATCAACGATTCTAGTCGCGCTTGAGCATACAAAATCGAAAAACTATGAATTTAATAAAGCAGAAGCGATGCATAATTCATTATAATCACTGGGCATATCAATCACCACTGCGTAAAATATTGAAAGTTAGAATTCCAGATGGGAATTACGAATTCCGTCGCATAGACGCCATTAATCACGCTCGCTGTAAGCTTAGCTAAATAAAATTTTCCGATTCGGATGAAAGTCGTATATACAAGTCTCGCGATTCGTCAACAGTCCGGATCAAGAAGGAAAAAAGAAACAGAAATGAAGAAACGATCCGTCGCGCAATTATTCACAATAAATCAAAAGGAACGATCTCTGCTACCTCCGGTACGTCTATATTTACTTTAATTAAATCCAACCAAACTAGTTCCTCGACCGTTCCGGTGAAGGGACGTGCAGAAGAAGAAGGCATATGAAGAACATGAAGAGTACAACACAATTAATCACTAATAATATCGGGAGCGATAAAGAAAAGAATATGTGTGAGAGGGAAACAGTTGGATGGATTTTAAAGCCTCCTCGTCATGAGTAAATAAACTTAATACGATGATGACCGTGACCACTAAAGGACCTTGAATGCAGTATCCATTTCTATACACAACCTCCTATAACGTATACATACACATGCATACATGTTGCTCGAATGTATGTATGTATGAGTATACATGTGGACATCTGCGCTTGTATCAATATGTAGTATCTGCCCCCTAGCTCCTCCTGCTTCTCTTTTTCTGTCCCGGCTGCTTTTTCTCGTTACATACGTTAGATGTATGTGTGTCAAATAAAATATTATTAATTGGTGTCCCCGGTTGTAAGTGTAGGCGTTTTATATTAGAAAACATGTAAATATGATCTAACGGAACGATGTGTTCGCTTTTTCATTTCGGTTCTGGCCTAGCTATGTACAAATATAAAAATTCAAATGAGTTTTAAAATTAATTTAAGCCGTCAGTTGGATCAGGTTCTCTGTACGTTATATGCATGTTTGTATGTGTGTACAGCTGAATGTTGTATTTCGTTATGTAAAATTTAAATGATTGTGCACGCTATAAACGCATACACTCGAGGACGCTGATAATATTTTTACGTAGGAGGTGAAGCCATATGCACCTTTTATTTTGCGGATCTCACAAAGGTGTTTTGGTTTGATTGCACCCAATAAACGTTGTTGGACGTAATCTACTAATCTACGATGGAAATATGGTTAGGGAATAAATTACGTAAAAACGTATTTCTTCAGCTGTTTTCTAAACTGGCGAAAACTAAAAGGTTTTGTTTGTTGAGCTTTGGTTAGAAGGAGGTTTTAGTGAATTTTAAACTAACAACGAATCATTCAAAAAATTATTGGAGATGAAAATAAATCTAGAGAATCGATAATGATATAGTGAACAAGCTAAAAATGGTATCCATCCATGTTGTACTAGAAATGGGCTCAGAGGAACAGAAAATTCCTCTTCCATCAATTATTTTCTAAATCGTCAATGATATTCTCTGAAAACTGAAAGGTTTTGATAAGAATACCATGGATATGGTAGAATCAAGAATCCTCACGCTGCGTTTTGGGTGTGAGATTTTGTTGACTCCCATGTTTGTCATGAAATTGTGGTCAGAGGATAACATACTTCAACGTATTGATCAAATAAAGAAGTCTCAGAACAAATAAGAGAAGTTAAAGAAATGATAATGGATGTCTTACAACCCGGATTTACTAATTTGGTTATTCAATAGGGGAATCTTCTAGTGGAGTTCAGCTAGATAGGAGTGAGTCTATTAAATGAACGGTAATTGACTGCCATGGTGTTTGCATTTACCCAATATTGTTAATTTCTCCGAGCGCTTTAAGATACAAGTGCTATAGAATAAAATGTTTCGTCGTATTTCCACAATGGTCTTTTAAAGCAGCCAGAAAATTAAAAAACTACGAATATTCCATAAAAAGTTGTCATTCAATGGGAATTCGAAAAACGGATAATTAGGTGGAAAAGAATTGTATTGGATTTTTATCAAGAAACAGCAATCGAAATATTTTGGAAGTGATATCACCAAATAGAACTGAATCTATATAATCGATGGTGATGGATTGGCTGTAATGGAGATTCTATCCAGCAAATACGAAGACTTTATTTGGAAATCACAAACGGACTAATAAATTTTGTATTTATTCAGTTCTCTATTAATTCAACAATGAAATTATCTGAAAACCATGGTTAAGGTTGTCGTATGATTGAGAATCAAGCAGTTTGCTCTGAGATGGCAGCACTGATTTGATTGATTTTTAAACCAGTAGTGAAGAGATATTTAGGGGAACAATTAAAAGAATGTTTGGTGATCACATGAAGCAAATCATTGAAATCGATGGCGGTGGATAGGGCGCAATAAAGATTACATCTACTTTATTTAGTTCTTCGCGAAGATTTTATTATGGTAATATCGTCAGAGAATAAAATATTCATCGTACCTCTTTCGTACTGTTTTTATCTGTGCGGTAATTATCTGAAATCAAAAATAACCGAAGATTATCAACTTTAGTCTGGAGTGGAATTTTGAATGAAAATTTTAATTATTATTATTAATTATAAAGAAAATCATGGATGCCAAGCAACTAGGAGTCATCAGCTTTTGATTAGGTCTTGGGTGGCATTTTAAGCCATTTTTGTGTATTCAAGACGTGGATCGAACAATTATAAGCATCATATAGCCGAATGAAAATGAGTTTAGGGAGTCGATGATGATAGATGGGGCACAACATTTTATATTGCTCGCACTATATCACACTGGTAAACCCCTTACCGTACAAATTATTTAATTAAATCCGGTGACACCAGTTTTGCTAGCAAGGAGGCCAGCATCTTTAAAACCGCACCTTATCTTCGGTACAAACTATACAACAGTCCTTCCAATTACTATCAATTTTATATTGCAAATATTGGAAAGGCCGTATTTCATTTTGTTTTCTAAATGGTTGAGGAACTTGTCTAAAAAGGAAGTTCTATTAAAAATGATATCGTACGATTGGTTTAACTTGGTAAAACTATTCTAGGGAAGAAAGAACTAGATAAAAAGATAAAGCTACATGTATACAAAGCAGTCACTGTACCTACAGTAACATACGCAAGCGAAACCTGGACAATGAAGTACCTCCGGAAAATAAGTGGAAGAACCAAATTTGACAAAATTTGAAATGAAAAAACAAGAAGTGACTTAAAGCAGGAATCTATATTAGAAGTTATTGACAATTGTGAGACGAAACAGATGGGATGGTTTGGACATGTATGTAGGATGAGTGAGGACAGGTTAGTAAAGAGTTAACAAAAAGATCCAGCAAGGGAAGACCCAGGAAAACATGGACCCAACAAATATAGGAAATAGGAGAAAAGATAGGAAGAACGCTAAAAGAAATGAAGGAACTCTCACAGGATCGGGGTCGATGGAGGAAATGGAAGAAAGAACAGTAAATAATTCAACTTCGACGCTCTACCAGGTCTTGTGTAGACGAAGTTGTTCGTGGAGTTTTCAGCCAATATTAAAGGAATCCAAGAAGGGAGTTGAAAAATGATGATCTCCATATCACCAAATTGAAGTGGATGTAGGAAATAAGCAGTGATATATTGGGTACAACGAAGATTGCATTTCAGAAACTGATTCTAATATGATCACCATAACATGAAGATACGTATCATCAGAAAAGGTTGTTTAACGCAAAATTCATAAAATTTTTGAAATGTTATCTTTCAATTGTTGAAGAAACTACACGTGATTTATTAGTAATGGATACAAATACACATTTCACAACGGTTTCGATTCGAGTGGATCTCGACGACATTTCTCAACAAATTGTGTATAGCGTGTGACACAGTTACGGGCCATCATAAATGTTACATTCTCAAATCTTACATTCCACGGTCTTTCCTCATTTAAAATTCAACGGTGTACAAAGCGTTTTAACGTCGGTCTTTCTTATGCAACCGACGTGAAATTCAACCGCTTTCTATACACACATACACATTCATTTCTTTGTCTATCCACAAAGGAGATGTGCCCCCTTTACGACAAACCGAATAAGAGCGCATTTCCATAAAATATATATACGTACACATTAGATTGTTATGTACAACATACAATATGTTTTTAATCCTCTAGACAATATCGAGGGGATGCGCAGCTAAAAAGACAACCACTCCAACACGTCCGCGACGAGCATCGCTAACTTCGATGCTGTTGAACTTGAAACTGGCCCTTACATGCAGTCGTCGCAGCGTGAAGAGGACGAGAAAAAGGTGAAATAAGGGCACTTCAATAGTCGCGTTGCCTAAGAAACTAGTCCACTAGAGAGAAGAAGTGCAACATCCCCTTTGATGTCCTTTGTGCGCTCAGATAATGAAACAGCTGCTTATTACGGACGGCCCTGAATTATTTATTGTGCGTTTCAATGGACTCGGGAACGAGTTAGTATGTTAATTTCGTTCTATAGAGACGGGACCTGCACTTTGAGATAGATAAAACTGATGTTTTGAACCGTTATGGCTAGTTTGTAACTTGTATACACGTCGGAAATTGCCGTTTGGACTTTGAATGATTGGATCTGAACCTGCCTGTTGCATTTTTGTGATAGTCCAGTCATTCTGTACATTTGAAAAAGAAAGTGAACCGGGAAAGCCAAATTTTTATATGTTGTGGGGGTGCTTAAAAAAGCTTAACTCGAGATTTGAGACCAAGATTTCCTATGTGCATTTTCCGTCATCTTGGAAAAAGGGGTGAATTTTTGTTTTTGCTGTAACTTGTTGTTTTATTGTTTTTTCTTCCCCTTTCGAAGATCTATAGTCTAGGTCCTATAAACTTTTCACCTATTATTGTTAGTTGTTGAGATATCGAACAAAATAGACAAAAATTCAAAGATCCGATTTGGTTTTTCCGGTTTCTCTCTTTTTCCATAATACTTACCGATTTCAGTATTTTCAGTGGTTTCAGTTTGTCAGTGGTTTCAGTATTTTCAGTGGTTTCAGTATTTTAATAGACATATTTTCGATAAGTATTAAAGAAAAAGAGAAAACCCGAAAAACTAGATCGATTTTTTTAAATTTTTGTCTATTTTCTTCGATATCTCAACAAGTAACAATAATAGGTAAAAAGTTTGTAGGACCTAAACTATAGATTGTCGAAAGGGGAACAAGAAACAATAACACAAACGACGAGGGACCGAGTTATAGCAAAAACAAAATTCACCCCTTTTTCCAAGATGGCGGAAAATGCACATAGGAAATCTTGGTCTCAAGTCTCAAGTTAAGCTGTTTTAAGCACTCCCCACAACATATAAAAATTTGGCTTTCCCGGTTCACTTTCTTTCCTTCGCCTTATTTTTTGACAGAATGACTGGACTATGAAGTTTACGGTTGATAATAGGATTTAGAACCTTATAGCATCTAAAGCCTTACTTTCTGATTTTTTTACCTGGTATGTAAGGTGTGCAATTATTCATGGTTGTAACCTCTGTACTATCTTCATCGTTTGTTAAATATGAAATACCCGACATTTCTGAAGTCCGGCTGTTATCGTTTTCAGAATAGCCCCGAATGGGATATTTATCACCAAATGGTATCCAGATTGGATTTTTTTATAAGGGAATAAATGTCAATCTGTTCTTGAAAAAGAGAATAGATGTTCAGTGGACAACTTTGTCAATGAACTGTTTAACAACTAGTTTCCGTGCAGAAACACTACTGACTATTGGATTATATAGGGTATATTATGAAAGTTGGTTAAAGACTTAATAATAAGTAATTGTTGACTAGTTTCGCCCTATACTTCAGTCTCGTGAATATAGTGAAATTTCTATCTTAGGACGCGCATGTCTATTTTTCATCTTTCCTCTAAAACTTTTGAAACTTTCGGATTGGATTTTTGAAGATGGCACATATTATTCCTACTTTTACTGTAACATTGGCATTTATTATTACCAAAAATGTCAGCATATTCTCGTGTGTTCACCCCGTTTACATAAATTTCCTTTGATAATTTCGCGGCGCGTTTGCGGTTTGGTTCTACGGTTTTCGGGTGCTCTACAGGGGGTGCTATGTGTCCGCTCGGTGTTGTACAAACACATTTCGCTTGGTGGCCGACTGGCGGTCGCTCATTAAATATTAATCTATCCCCTTTCGCCTCGCGAGAATCCATTAGGCGGCGATTGTCGTTAAAAAGGGGTCGGTTTCTGTTTTTGTTTTGGACAGCGGTGCCCTGGCGGAATATGTGAAATTAGCTCTTGTATAAGTAATAGCTTGGGTTGGTTAATATTTCAAACGGAATTTTATGTGGGGTGGATTTAAGATTTCGCTTCGAAAAACGCTTGAACGAAAGGTAAGTTTTTATAAAACATTCTGTGTCAATATAGTTACTAGAGAAAAAAGATACTAGTAATAGTATAAAATAAAAAGTGTTTGTGCTGTTTGCTGCCGAACAAATCTTATCGGAGCAAATACGTACCGCTTTTTTGATCTTCGACAAAATGTAATTTCTTATCTGAATCTAAATAACTGATTATGTGTGTCCTTGCTCCACTTTAGTTAGGCGTTTGATTTTTATACAAACAGAGAAAAAGATATTTTTTCTATATCAGTTGCTAGTAATATAACGGTCGCGAAATATACTATGGAAAACAGAAAGACTCGAATTCAATGCTCTACTTTACAACATCTGGAGTCGGGCAAATTTTGGCTTTCTTTGTTATTTTTTTACCATGTTGGTAAAATTTATCAAGAAGATTTTGACTCGTCTTACGTTTCCGTTGCGAATATTTGAAAACAAGATGACACCTTTTATCTTGCCCCGTAATTTATTGCTTATCATCATTACCCACATCTACTACTACCATTTTAGTTTCCCGAAAGTTTCTACGTTCACACAGCATCTTATCCGTGTATGTATTTTGTCTTTATTCTTGTTATGTTCGCTGCGCTAGTACTATTGCCCTACGTGCATATATATATATATATATATATAGATATGTATAGGTAATTACTATTAGCTGTCTACGTGTTTCCTCTCCAATTTTCTTTGGGAATTCGGGTAACTTTATTTTCATCTAGAGCCAGATCCTGAGGTCCTTTACGCTATTGTGATCAATTAAGGCAGCATAATCGTTGCCACTGAGCAGTTTGCAGAAGAACAAAAATTAATTGATTGTTGTTGAGGATTGTTTGGAATAAGTAAAGCTGGAATACTATGGAGCACATAACTAGAAAAACAAAGAACTAATAATCTATGATACCGTGATTAACAGCACTTTATTGTACGAATCGGAGACGTAGCTATTAAAGGAACAAATGAAAACAGAAATAGAAGTAACATAAATGATACACTAAGACGAACAACGAGAAAAATAAGATTGGAAAGATGTCTAAATGAAACAATGAAAAACAGATGAATATAGGTCAAATAGTGGTCGAAAGTATGCAGTCACAGTAAAAATATTTTTAGGAATACGATTTCTTGAGGTGGAACAAGCAAGGTATAAGGATGAATGAGAAAGGTTGCTGTGTGTTAAGAAGTGGGGATGTTTAGGATTGGTATTTACACTGTGAAGGGAAAGAGGTTGGAGCTTCATGGTAGCATTTGGAGACCGTTTGTTTCTTTTTACCTCTTTATATCTCCCTATTTGTGCCATGCCTATCGTACTGACACTTATTATTAAGGTTTGTCAAATGAGTGCACGTAATTGGGGACAAGCGGTGGAGGGATAGCCACTTCGGTTTACACTACTTAATGATGAACTTATCATACACTCGTTTGTCGAACCGTACTTATTATTGAATCCCAAAATGTTGGACCCAATTTTGTAGTATAATACATTTTTGATCTCGAGGAATTATGATCTGATGATAGTCTCTACCTAACTGTAAACGCTAATACCTCAGTTTAAACCAAAGAAGTATGCGAGACATCTTATCAACCTAGGATAGACGATCTTGGGGATGTACGACTCGAATTACACACGGATGTTTAGAGCTGCGGGACCTATCAGCATGCATCGGTCCAAATCTTCTTGAGAAATCCTCGACCTGTCGAAATTACCACATCTGAATAAATCCGGGAATTTCTAACGATATCACAGGACTTTGCACAAGCTTGACTTTTCTGCCGCCGAAGACCCTACTAGCCAAATACAAACAGGTCAATCTAATCATCGTGAAATTGTAGCCAAATATTAGCATCTTATGGATCAGCCTTTGTCGCCAGGCAAACTGAATGCATAGTTTCCATTCTCTTGGGACCGTACCTAACGATATCAAGGAACCAGAGAAGCTGAAGTTCTGTGGACAGCCAATTTGGAAACCGAACTGTTTGTTTTGAATGACGTTCGAACCTTCTGAGAAATCTTTTAGCCTAGTGAGCCTTGAGAGAAATTATGATCGTGATGTGTCGAACTTGCTTAATCGGTGACACCGGATTTCACGCCGTTACGGATTCATCGTTCACTATCTGCACTCACTTTTTTCGTTTAATCCATTTGCATAAGCTTGATTGGATCTTACCTATTTTTACGAAGTAGAAGTGAAGATTGGTGTTTATCTCCTAAAGTGTTGGTGCTTTCTGGTGTCTCTCTGGTTCTAATCAAATATCACCATCAGCTACAAGCAGGATGTAAAATTTGTAATTTTCGCATTCAACAAAGGGTTAATTCGACTTTTCCGTCCTAGTTTTATAATCTAGAAAGAAACATTTGACTGAGATTTATTACAACTAGAATGCAACAGTCCAAAGAGAATACACAGGGAATATGTCAAGGCTACGTATTGTGCCCATTTCTGTTCAACTTCTTGTCTTGAAATTGTCACTTATGATTTTAGTGATCATTTTATTCGTTTTTCGCTTATTTTATCACAAACAGTTTTCTTCAAGACTAAAATGGTGAATATATTATATTTTGGTAAGGTTTACTAACTGGAAAATGTATCAGTATGTATTAACCCTCAACTTTTTGGTTATGATGGTTTTCACCTTTTTCTTTCGTTCATCGTTTTAATTCGCGGAAATTCTAATAATATACATTGAGTGACAAAAGAAATGGATTGTCGGCACGCCTATGGAATTTATCGTTAAACGCAAGCATGTGGAGCAGCAAATATCATATTACTATAGAGCGGCACACGTCAATTATTCTGTGTCACTGTGTATATAGCGGTATATACATATACCGCGACAATTGCAGACAGTGAGAAGGGACTACAAAAGCTACTCGATAGAATAGCTGTAGAGTGAGGTCAGGGGAGTTTGCAAATTAATGTCAGCAAAACCAAAACGTTCACATAGTTAATTGCCATTAAATACAGTTACAATTCAATATATTTAAATTCACAGCAACTGTTGGGATTTTGGAAGTTCATGTTCATGACGTTTGGTTTAGGTTTGGGTTCTATTTATACTTTTTCGATACCACGCACGCCACCTTTCAAGCATTCAATTACCCTGCGAGTGTTAGCTTCTTTTTTAAGTTAAACCAGAAACGTTTAATGAGAGAAAAAAATGTAACTACAAATAAAATCATTATAAAAAGCATCGATTAAAAGATAGAAAGCAATGTTACCATTTAAACACACACATTCAACATTTTCACATCACAAGAATTCCTAATAACCACTGGATATAAAAAACTAAGGATAGCTTGGCATCAACAATATAGATCTCTACAACAACGGCACGCCATGAAGTGTTATCCATGGTAAATAGTAAACAACTGAGAAATAATGTAGTGTAGACCTGGTTTCCGAAAAAAATGAGGGTATATTTGGTTGAGGACCAGAAATGAAAAGACAAAAAAGTCATTAAAAAATACGATTTTACTGCGTTGAAGGTGGATTGAAATATTGTAAACTGTATTTGGACCAAAAGGGTGTTAAAGGAGGTAACCATTAAATAAAAGAGCTTCACCACACCGAAGAAGAAAGAATTTAAGAAGAAACCTCTTGTAACTAATATTAAGGTTGATTTTTGGTTTTAACGCTATAATAAGAACTTATGGCAAAATAATGGGTATGGTAGTATCTTTCACTTTAATTCTTATTCCGAACTTACTTCTCGAAAATTAATGTGAGGGCGTTGCATATAGGACGAACAGTGGTCCTAAGCAACTTAATATATGTAGCTTAAACACTCTCTCGACAGATTACATCTTTTCTTATTTCCTCCTTTAAAATTTTCATTCGTTGCCGATGAACGGCCATCGCAATCCAATTTAAGCGACCATTTTCAATTTAATAACGGAACGTCGTATCGTCAATAATCCTCACCACCAGCAGACGTCATGAAATTTAACTTTCTCATAATACGAAAGTCCTCGCCCTCACGCGCCCTCGACGAGAACAACTCCGGCGACACGGCCGCGAAGCCGCGCCTGCAGCGCAAATCGCGGCAAAGCGAGGAGGAAACGACCTCAGAAGGAGTCGTAACCCCGAACGACGACCAAATTACCATCGTTCACCCCGTATTTGCATAGAAAATTCGCCCCCGCCGACCTCCGTAAGTCCGTAAATGTTTACAGCCGGCTACGCTGCGCCCATCGGAGCGACCGGAGTGGAGTTCATTATTTCTTAATGTCGTCGCGCAAAATCGTTTTATTTATACCTACGTCGCACCGAGTAGAGTAAACCCTTCGATAAAGTACAGTACTGATCACAAGTATTCTATCAAGTCTTCTAACACATTTTTCTATTGAAAATTCTTGTGTACTTCCTCACAAAATATGGACGTATTGAACCTTTCAGATTTTCATCGACTGTGATTCTTGTCACATTATCATTTTTGTATTTTAATTTCGCTAAGAACCAGTAATGGACATCTAAATTTATGTTTTATCGCACTACACTAACTTTACACAACATACAGAAACTTACTGTTGAAATTCTTTTGGAACCACCTATATACTTCCCGAAATATCCTACGTTATAAATCAACTCGAAACAGGTTATATACGCGCTCTATCCCCCTTAGATACATACACACCCGACGCTTCGCTATCGTATTATGTTGTGCGTATCGCTATTAGAGAATAACGACCCCGGAATAACTCCGTGTCCCATCCCCATTAAATCTGGGTCACCGAACGTAAAGAAAATTTCCTGCGTCGTCACACTACGACCTAAACAAAATACTCCCTCTTGCTTCTTTCCGAGCGCGTTCTCCTTCCTTGTTTCTTTCTCTTCCCTATTTTGTTGCCGTTCTTTAGATAAGGGTACGCCACCCCACACGTTCGCTTCGGTTTGCGTTCCTTTTAAATCGATCTTTCCTTCTCCTTTACGGCTCGAAAACGACGTCCCGGTGCGAAGCTTTTTTCACTGTCTTGACGTTTATTTAATTCTGAGGAGAGAGGTGAATGGAATTCGATTGGGTCTTTTCCTTTTCGATACACGTCTAGCGAATTGAAGTTAAGCGGATGTAATGTGTATTGAAAAAGGTGTGTGGTTTTGGGGACTTTAATTTAAGCATATAAAGTGTGTATGAAACAACAAGTTCAACATACACTGGAACTAACCATGTATTTAAATAAAATGTATCATATGGTTGCCACCAAACAAATTAAAATATTACCAGAAATATTGGTTATGTTTGAATTTACTGTTGCTGTATGCATTATAACCACCGTATGATTTATTTGATGGAAATTTCTTTGTTCTGCCTATTTCGAATTAAAAACAAGCTATATTTTATTTCAATATAACTTTAAAATTAAGCATATGCATAAAGCATTTATGTTGATAGTGATCATACTGCAATTACAATACAACTAATAATTTTGAAATAAGCGTTTTAATGTTTGATTCAAAGAAGTAATTATCAATTAGAACATATAATTTAAATACATCCTTATTTCATTATAAACCAATGCATACTTTATATTCAAACAAAGTTTTCTTAAAAGAAGACTCTAAGATTTGATTTAAAATTATATATTCAAATAAATGTATATATTTCTTTTAAGAAAAGATTTTTCTCTGTGTGTAGTCTACAATACTATTCAGAGCTGTATTACAACTAAAACCTCAGTGTGGAAGTAAGAAGTGTAATTCTTGATGACAACATAGAATTGAACTACACATCTGGGCTATTTTCATCTGTTAAATGGAAAATATCAGACGTTTCTGCAGTCAGATTGTTGTCGTTGTCAGGGTAGGCCCGGATAACAACTTTTATTTCCAAATTCATTCCAAAGTTGTTTTCCTTTTTCTTGATAGAAAGGGGAATTTCATAATTTATTATCGAAACAGAGATGTGCTCACAAAAACAACTACTTGCCACGCGAGAGCAATACCGACCACTCGATAGCAGATATCACAAAAGTGTGTTTCTTCATTGTCTTATAATTTATAATGTTGAGGAGAGAGCTGAATGAAATTCGATTGAACTTTTTCTTTGTAATACACGCCTAGCGTTTGTATTCTGGGAAGTGTCAACGATATCGTTTTGTATTAAGGAATGTCTACTGTATCTATCTGTAAAATCAAAGATTTTTAAAAGAAAATAAACAGCACATTGATCAAGAAAATATTCGCTAAAAGATCGCAACATCACGACCATCATCATCTTCAGCAAGAATTCAAACGTCAATGATAGGCAATTAATTATTTTATGGCGGTTTATTACGACCTCCCGGTTCTTTTTTACTCTTTCGGATGCCGTATGATCGGCGACGGATGTATGTATGTATGTGTGAGATGCATTAAGTCGACAAGAAGTGCATAATTGGATACTAACTTCGTCACTGCGCTCTCTTTGTGCGTTCGATCGTTTAATTTCGCATAATTTACGGCTGGAATGCGAGATTTAATTAATAATTAATCGCGCCGGTTATATATGCGTGCGTTCATCGCGATAGCTCCAATTTATGCGGTGTTAATGTGGAGGAATTGATTAGACTGCTTATTGTAGAAGGCGTAATTGTGAATGACATATGCCCGTTGAGATAACAGGTCTGCTAATATGAGTTATTTAGCCATATTACAAATGATTATCTATGTATACATATACGTATGTATGAAGCGAACTCGAGGGCTTCAAGAGTCAAAATAAGTAATGAAAATTTTTGTTTGAGGGTGTTTTGATTTCTTTCGGGTAGAAATTTCCACACATCATTCTATATCCAATACTACGCATTAATTGTAGACTTAACGAAATTATATCCAACGTGCAGAAGTTAAATCATGTTATTAGTAATATTTTATTACAAACTAGTGTTTTTATGATCCTTTGTAATCTGAAAACCTTTCACTTCCCTCACAGCCGCTCTGTGCATTTATGTAACCTTCAAATCAGGTCATCTAAATAATTGTTGATACGATTAAGGTGCTGCTCTCGTTATTAGTGAAACACCTATGGGAATTAATCAACAATTGTGTCATGAGTGTGTACATGCACCATTCCATATTGTTCTTGGCGGCAGTTTATGATTTAAATTTTTAAGAAATTAAGTTCGCAAAATTCGAAAATGTGTGGCACCTGAAAAATCCCAAAGGTAATCGTAGAGGTAATTTATTTTTATTCACCAATGGAGACTTGTCATAAGAATTATAATCTTCAGAATATCTTTACAGAAATGTTGACGTTGTAACTTCAAGTGTGTGGTTGTGATCTTAAACAATGTTAATCAAACACATCTGAAACTAGGAAGAAATTTGTAAGGCAAAGAGAACATAAGTCGTCATGCTTTTATTTCACTTTCTACAAGTTTATAACAATATTTTAAGGTGTCCCACCTTGAAATAACTTCATGTTGGAATCTAAGCGTGAAAATAACGTAGCCTGCTTGAAATGCTTTTCAGCAGTAGTGTAGCTGTCGTCCGTAAACATCCAGATTTGATCATAGAAAAGTCACACAAATGTGAGACGCAAAGAGATTGTTAAAATCTACTTGAAGAATGGTGAAAACTCCGACAGTTCGTAAATGCCGCACAGTTTTGGCGATAATAATATTCCTTCGTGGAAATTGTGCTCAATTTAATAAAACAAAAATTGATGCTACTGGTTCAATTCGAAACAAAAAAGGAAGTTATCTTGGTTATCCATATCAATGCATTATTGATCTCAACAAGTCAGTACTTCTTAACAAATTTTGAAACAATTTTGTATGAAGGTTTATAGAGCTCAAATGACCAAATCATGCAAACCGCCGGACATTTTCAAACTAGTTTCTTGAAAGTCAATCAGATTTTATTAGCTATTGTTAAGATCTTGGGGCGTTTAGAGCATCCATAAGTCATCTCAATTTATTTCAACATCCTGCAAATAAGAACGAGCACAACCGGAGCACTTCGCTCCATCGGCGGGCATAAAATTGTAATGAAATCCTAAAAATTTGCAACATTGTCTCTAAAACTCTGCGTCTGGCTGATTTCAGCATCACTCTCTGGAATATAAACGTTCAGCTTTTATTGCGCCATCTGCAGTCATCCGGGCAAATTCGCCGAGTAAGTCCGGAGGCGTCGAGGAAAAGAGACAGCCGTTCTATAAAGTCCGAGATCGGAACGAAGCGAGCGAATCCATTAGAGTCGAATTAACGACTTCTTTTCATATAGAGAAAAGCGGTAATTCCGACGGCACAAACGACTGTTTACTCTAAACTTACTTTAGCGGAGGGTTTGCTCGGTGCGATGTACCGTTTTGAGCATAAATATCTGATGCTTCATAAGTTCGCGAAGATAGGGGGACGAACAAAAATAAAATGTTTTTAAATAGAATTTGTGCTGTAGTGGTCATTCATACACAATGATTTGTTTCCGTAGATTTTACTGGACAACGGGTGTTCCACAGGTTTTTAACCTAAGACCGGTACTGTGTCTCCTTCTGCTTATTTGATTGTTGTTGCATTTAAACCATGTTATGTGCGTTTACGAATAAATTCGGAACAAGTATTAAATCTATAAACGGTGTTAGTCATAGCAAGATATCAAGATCCACTTATATTTTCACATATCCGAAACGTGAGAACAAGATTCTGTATAGTGTAACTAGTGGATGGATACCATGCAATATCAAAAAATTATACAAGCTACTGAAACAGGAATTCTTCTTGTAATTGTTTGAAATCCTGATTACAGCGATACTAAATTCATTTCATCCATCGACTAACCACCAATGTCGAATCAGCTAGTCGAAATCCTCGATGTCATGGATTTCGGCAGGATCTCGTTCATGTATCCGTGGGCTAAAAGTCAAAAACTGAAAAAGAAACTCCGCGGCCGATTAATTTAATCAATGCCAGCCCGCAATCCGAATCCGCTCGTCGCTACAGAGCATTTCCTAAGCAAACAGGGCCCGCCGACATAACGCAAACAGACACTCGCGTATTAATGAAGCGATTCTGTTTACCTGCCAGTCGGATTAATTTCGGACTTTGTTTGTCGACTCCGTTGCTGCGCCGACCATGGCTAGGTATGGTCCTAGGAGAACCAGTAATAACTCGATAGAATAGTGTCTCTACAACTAGTACTACCGATAAAACTAGAATAAAATATAAAAACATAAAAGTCTCCAGAATTTCTTAAAAAATTTATACACCAAAGCGATGCTCACAAAGTTTCCTATTAACCCAATAAACCAGCTTAGAAACAATAAAGCGTGAGGTTTACGCTGTTAGATCGACACATGTTATGAAATCCCCCTTCGTATATCAAAGACTTCACGACTTGGCG
Organism: Chrysina gloriosa; assembly: GCA_038088585.1. Classification (NCBI taxonomy): domain Eukaryota; kingdom Metazoa; phylum Arthropoda; class Insecta; order Coleoptera; family Scarabaeidae; genus Chrysina; species Chrysina gloriosa. Next base: position 16,114,680 of record CM076093.1, on the reverse strand, counting down.
TACAATCGACGTCAATACGAAAGATACAATTAAGGTTTCTCAATTCAGAAGGAATTTACATGCGGTATTACTCTAAATACCGGCCCGGTGAAGTGTCGAAACGCCCCAGTTTCTCGCTTAAATTGCGTTAATCGGAGGTAATTACGCGAATGTCTAGATAAATTCGTTTTATAATGGAAGTTCTGAAGTAATATCTCTAACGAGGTGCTGGAAGCGTAATCTTATAGTTCAATAGTTGCTTGGAAATGGTAGTCAATCGTTTATCTTCTTGATAAATGGTTTGTCCTTCAGATTTTGCAAGGCTTAGAGACAGGACAAGTATGTGTTCACCATTCGGGATAAGAAGGTTCGGCATAAGCTTTTACATTTTAAAAGTCTAGGAATCTCTGGTGATACATAAATGACATAATAGTGGAGCCCTCTTTATCGCTGCTACAATAATTAAGAATCAGTGCTACTCATTTACATACATATAGTAGGGCAACCACGCTGCGCTACTACGAAAACCAACGCTTTCTTCAGCAATAGAAAGTTTGAGGTTTATTACAGATTTATTGTTTGTTTGCTACGTGCTTTCTTTTCTGCAGATAAAGGTATCCAGAGCAAACGAATAAACAGCTTATTTTCGCTAAACACAAGTTAAAGCGCTGGCCGATGACCGAAAATTTTGATACGGGCGCCACTGGTTTTTTAGACAGAATTTAATGTTCCTACTACGCCCGCACAAGAACTAGGTTGAAAGCGACGATGTGTTAAACAGTTAGGACTTTTCAACAACTTTCCGATATAGGTACTTACATTTCCTTTCCCTGGAGTGGCCCTGCTCAAAGTAGTCTGGCCTAGAAGGAAGGGTTAAACGTACAAAATAGAATAATAAATGAAGCGAAAATGATAAATTTAGAAAACTAAACCCTTGTTACAACGATCCAAAAATTTGATATTTGAAAGAGATTGCTGAATAAAGATTTGGATATGTTGCACAAAAGAGAATTTAAATATTATATGATTAGGAAGAGAATAAATTACACACGACAAAACTTTCTGAAAAAGATGTTTACAGTGAAGTGTACCGTTTAACAAAACTTGAATTTTACATTAATGTTTACAGAAAATTTGAGTAAGCACAATATAAGAAAATAAACTGGAATAAAACTTAAGAAAATACCCTCGGTAAATCAATTAACAAACAGAAAATTACGTAAATATGCGGAAATGTCACAACCTTTCCAAAAATGACTCAGTTTTGTAATCTTTGGTTGAGTTTGAAGATATTAATCATTTCATTTCGAAGCACTTAACCTGGGGTCTTATGAGAATCTGTGATTTTCACTCAGTTCTGTTTATGCCATTGGAATTAACGAACAGATTTTGATAAAATTTGAAAGAACAAATATGAACAAATATCCCATGAACATTTTTCTTTTTCCTAAACATCTCAAACTCGCTTGTGTTAGGAGAAATAACTACAAAAAATACAAGATTTTTGAGCGATTCCCTAACTTGACAACACCGCAATATTATGCGTTCTTTTCTTTGTTGCACTCGATTATCGTACACATTTTTTGGAAACTGCTTTTCTTTCCTATAATAGCCGCTTTCACTTATTTTTTCAAATTAATAATAGATAATATAGAAACTGCGTGGTGGGTGCTTTAATATCGTATACACAAGTATTATACTTGTACGTGAGCACGTACACTAAAGCAAGAAATGCGGTGTTGCCAAATTATATACTACGTTACTCAAATAGAAGGTTAAAATTCTTTTGACTTACTACGTACCGGGGTACTTCCTTTAGCTCTACAATAATATAGGGAATAAAAGTGATATCGATTTTGTTTTAATGAACACTAGTCACATAGACGTAACGGCACTAAACATTCGACGATCGCTGTTCGATGAGTCGTTGTGACAATGAACGAAGAACTAAAGGACAGATCCTACCTTAAGGACTTCCTTACAGGAGGGCGTCAGGATGAATTGGAGCTTCCTCAAACGACAATTCCGCCGATTGTAACTAGGTGCGGTAGTTCCTTAAGGCTCAAACGCTGCTCCAAGCGAAACCTCCGGGGAGAAGGCAACAAAGTTTTTCCATTGATTTGTCGGAACAATAAAATAAAGACCGGGCCAAAATCCTAGCTATATTGACGAGATCGTACCGACAGAATGATAAACTCACTCTCGTGATTAACATAATTACCGGTATGCGTTAGAAGAGAGTGTAAGGCGTTGCCTTCAACTGGAACACGGGCGACTACCTCAATGCTATTTGATGATGAATGATGAAGATTCGCAGGCGGTAAAACGATGCTAGTGCATTAGTACGCTTAAGGTACGTGGTTTGGTACTATTTATTGTTAAAAGGGCGACGGTCACGGGAAAAAGAGAAAAATGGCCTACACGAGAAAAACGTACTAAAGCGATACGAAATGTCCAGTGCTTCCAAAAGTATGCAAAATAAAATCTAAGGTACAGTTTTTTAAAAAATATATCTAAAAATGAATTTAGGATTTCGAAATACGTTTCAAAAGGTTTTAAAAATGGGAAATTAGCCAAACGATAATATAGACTTTAAGACTTGGAAACAATTTTGGATCTCTTAACTTATAATTGCAGTTAGATGGTTAGCGTTGAAACACTTCGAATTTAGTCCCGCTACTGTTATGAGTCTGCCCCCAGCGCCGAGTGGTCCATTTGCTTAACGTTCTGTAACACAATAATAGATGGAAAAGCTACCTGAGTTCAATAATGGGAGACAGAAATTCCAATCTAAATAATTTTCTGTGGCCAAAATGCTTTCGTTTGTAATAAAATTCCTGTTCAATAAAATCGGCACACAATAACGCTCCCTCCTATTTCTCCATTCTTCCAAAATCCTTTTCTCCTCGAAAAGGCGGGAAACTGCCGCCGCCAGCAGATAAAAATCGCGCACACAGATAAACGAATATTGCCGCAATATGCCAACGAAGACAGCGGCGACATTGAACCGCCCTCGCGAACAAAGCCAAGCTCGAGCACCGAGTCAATATTTATTTATCATTTTTATTATACGCGAGGCGACCTCCGGGGAGCCCTCGCTCGCCCCCTTTCTAGGGCGCGAAAAAACCCGTTCGGTATCTCACCGACGCGGTAATTTCCTGCGTGGAAGCGTCGGATAAGAAAAATTGATTAGGGTGCCGTCTGGAGGGGGAGCAAATGAAAGACTGATAACGGAAGGCGAACACGGAAGGAAGAATCTTAGATATCGGGAGTTATTAAAAAATGCCGTTTTGGAAATGATCCGTGGGGAAGGAGTGTTATTGATGTCGTCGTTCGAGATGTTGGGGTCGGTTTTCTTTTATTATTATTAAAATTTGATTGTATTCATGGGCTTTATTGCTTTTTTGCGATGGGGGATTTCATTCGAACAAGCGGAATATGATAGTCGAACCATATGCTTTTAAGAAGAGCGCTTCTGGGTAATAAAATGAAGTAGGAATACTTTTTGACATCCTCGTATATAATCTTATTATTTTCTTTTTGGTAAATTTTGTACACAACTTTTGAATAATTTTTGAAGGAATTTTGTACACTGTACTTTATTGTTAAATAATAATATCCTTTATTCAGTGTGATATACATAATTTTTGCGTTGAATACGTAATACTTATGTTAAATAAATGAATAAAATAATTAATTAAAAATACATAAAAACACACATACATACATAAAATTGAAAATCAATCAATTAGTCAAATAAATAGATTAAAATTTATAAGCACAAAAGTCGCCTATATTGTAAAAATACATTTTTTAGATTAAGTTTAGTCTTTGAGTTGAGAGTTCTCTTCTGTACATGGGCAAGTGATTATACACCTTCACAATATGCCGAACTATAATTCGGTCAACCATAGCTCTTGTGGTTTGTATGGGAACCAAGTGAGATAACTTCAGTCCACGGGTGTTGTACGCATGCTGATGAAGGTGATTTTGAAACATGTGATAGATCTTTTTGACAAACACTATACACTCATAAATATATAGGCCTCCTTTGTTAAAAAGATAGTTTTGTCAAATTTTGAGGAATCCTGCACAAAATGCTGTTATTTTGTAACAGTGCATTTAAGGACTTTAGAGAGCAAGTTTATACCACGCTTTAACTTACGCATCAAATTAAAGCAGAAAAACGTTCAAACAAAATAAAACAGAAAGATTGTAAAAGCAAATATTTTCCTACTGTCACAGGAAAGCCGTAATTTTTTCTTAATATTAAAGTTTTTGAGAGTCCTTGTGTCTGAGTCAACAACGATGTTTATATTTTATACGTAGAAAAGCTAACGCGAGTAAAATTCAAGTGAGTCGTGGGTGTTCTTTAAATCGGTTAGAACGTCGACTCGATACTGCCGAAACAAGAACCACGTGATAATGACATTTTATTGAAAAGTAAAACTGAATATTTACACTTTCGATACAGAAATGTGTACGTTACTAAAATTAGGGCAACATGTTAGGTAAGGTCGTCTATGTTCAGTTCCAGTTCAATGCCTTTCAATTACGTATGGACGTATCCACGGTTCCAAAACAGCACTTTGATTTGTCCATTTTTTGATCAATGTTTTTTGCACTCGCATGCTTTTACGTCATGTACTCTTATAACTTTGACGCATTAATTACGACGAACCCTCTATACAAAGTTTAAAAAATTCACAATTTCTGCATAACCCTGTATATTTAATGTTCATTATGCTTAATACGTAATAATCGCTAAGTCGCTTCAATAATAATTTTCCTTATTTTCTTTGTTGCAGTCCCAGCAATACGGCACTGAGTTCGCTAGATCAAGTGAAAGAGTACCTGTTGACACCGGGCACGTGCAAGTGCGGTCTAGAATGCCCTTTGAAGTGCGACAAAGTCTTCAACTTCGACCCAAAGGTAAGTTACTCATTGCTCCTCCGTGCGAATTACCTCATTTAATTCGGTTGTCGGCGTCGCTACGATTGTTACCATCGCAGAAACGACGACATCCAACCTGCTACTACGACCGGAATTGTGAGTCGCACTCCGGGTTCTGTTAAACCACGGCCAAATTAAATTGATCTCTTCTGTGCGCTTTCGGGTCCCTCGAGGATCGTGCGTGCTAAGCTTGCGTTGATTTGCATAGGTGTTTACAAGGCTTACGTACCAATTGAATTAGAGTAATTGCGGAACGATTCCATTCGTGATAAGCAACTCTTGTGTGGAAGAATTTGGTTATTAGTTGCTTTGAGGGATCAGTTGGGATATTTCCTTTCATTGGTGTGCTATTAAATCCATTAATTTTTCGAAATGATACTTTCCTGATCATCAATTTGATTTTGTTTCTATTTTTAAAACAGAATTGCCTCTAATTTCTCACTTCAATTTTACTTTAATTTTTCCTTTCTCCTTGTTTTTTCCCCTCTTCTATCTTTAATTCTAGCCTCCCTGTTCTGCTCTTTTGGTTTCTTTATTACGTTTATTTTCTTCTTTTGGTTTCTTTATTCCGTTTATTTTCTTTCTTATACGAATTTTTCCACACCTGTAAAATAAGTTTGGATACTTTCGTACAAAATTGTACACAAATTTTTAATTAAAGAGAGAGCACATTCCTGTGATAAGTGGTCCTAATATTACCATCCTCTACGACAAATTATTAAACTTGTGGAAAATAGAAAAATAAAGAAGCAAAGTTGATATATCCAACTTGGACATCAAATTCAAGCTCGTTTTAAAAGTTCGACTCAAACGGCGATGCAGACGCGCAAACACACAGAATCCAATTTATATCCTCTTTGCTGGGTAAACTTTCAGATGGTGCTGTAAAACGAGTAAGTTTTAACCGACCGAAAGATAAAGACTGCAGGCAACGCCGCGCCGTCCGCTGTGCAAATATAATTTGGCGTACGTATTAGCCACGGTGATTCTTCTTTGTTTTAGAAGAGGGGATGATGGAGAAGGATGTATGCAAATTCTGTGAGTAGTCGGATCGAAATTTCCAGTTTGATTTCACCATGATGGATTTTTGTCCCGTGAGAAATTGGTGCCATTTCGAAGCCACGACGGAGTACATCAACTACTAAAAGATAAACTCCCACTCCAACTAAAATAACTATCTCCTCCATAAAGCGTCAGAAGCGGAGAATACACGACTTTCTGAAGGAGGCACCATTCTTCTCCTAATCGATCGGAAAACCAGTCGACCGTTCTTTCTTCGTTTCTCATTCGCATCCGTAGCGTTACTTAGTCTCACGCGTCTCGCGGGGCTTGGGGGATGGGGGTGGTTATTTGATATACCGACATCGCCTCCTCTATCGGAAAACGATATATTCTCGACTTTTCCTTTACTCGTTTTTCGGCTCTTCTTTGCGGCTATATAATCAAACGCGCCGCAGTTTTCAATATAGTGAAGACTGTTTTTTCCTTCTCCTTCTCTCGTCTACGAATTCGCTTCGAGTTTATATGTCGATAGCTTTTTTGTTGTTGAACGTGATGTTATTTCCATCGCATCGAAAGAGAATTTTTAGACGAGAGAAAATGTGTTTTCCAACTGGGAAACGAAATACCGAGATGTTTGATAAATGGAAAGCATCTGGTGAATTGTAATAATGGGTACGACGGAAATGGAGATACTTTTGGAATCAAGAAAAGGAAAAGAATGAAATAGGAATAGTAGAGATATCGGTGGTTTAGAATAAAATCAAATACAATTGTTCTTATCTATCTCATACCGAAGTCGATACACCAAAACATATGTATTTCGACAGGTAAGTTGCTATCCTCAGTGGAAAAAGCACAGAAAAATGTGCAGATTTATATACGAGGGTCGTTCAGAAAGTAAGTTTAACGGTGCTAGCGCCGCTCTTGGTGATAACGTAGAACTATAAACTTTCCCATCTTCTCTGATCAGTTTAGCGCGTTGCAGAGTCCGGTCGGTCGATTATTGCGAGTTTTATAACACTCTCTCATGGAGATTCCGATAAAATTTGCGTTCAAATGTGAACCGTCAAGTATAATACGTCTTTTTACCGCCAAAAACTTCACTGCCACAGATATTTATCGCGTTTCTAAATGGGCGCGAAGAGTTGCACGACGAGGTGCGCGAAGGACGACCAGCTCGCGCAGTCAACGAGGAGAACCGTTGAGCTTGTAAGACAGCTGATAGACGATGGTTCGCGGTATACCCTGGACGAGTTAGCCAAAAACTTCGAAGTAGAGGTGAACGTAGTCGAACTTCTGAACGCAAATCATTTCGAATTCGGAATTTAAAAACTTGTAACTCGTTATACGAAATGTATCGAAAGATGTGGCGACTATATGAGGAAACAAAAATTTCAAAAATGACCTTGTTATTGTGTTTTCAATACTCTTTCACAGCTTTATTAAACCGTTAAACTTACTTTATGAATGACCCTCGTAGTTCTAAATGAGTGGTCTTTACTCCTTTCGATTATCCTTCTGTAGGAGCTAAGTATATAGTTTTACTTGTTTATGGTTTACATTTTGTTTCAATCTGCAACTATTTCTGATTTTGGATTCTTGATCTTTTTGGGAATTGTGAATAGTATTGCAATAAATTTCCTGAAACGCTCCATAAATCGTAAATAAGCGACTAAATATTTTCGTAAGTAATCGTACATTTTGCAGCTTTCCATTTATTCGATTACGCAAACCAATTACCAACTTGAAGTTAATTAATCGAAAAACAAGGCATTTTGGCTAAGCCAAGGGCGTCTGAGACAAAGAAATATTATCGGTACGCACTCTGTTTGCATGAAATACATGTATATTTATATAGAAGCGCGTTTCGAAACTAAAAACGTTGCTATGAGGCGTGAAGGTCGTTCGGAATCGACAGGCTTAAAAATAGCGACCGAGAGATGCGCGTAATTCCATTTTCGCGAATAGATTCAAAGCTGGCACGTAAAATAGCACGATCGAAGGCGGATCTAGCGTAAAACGAGCGCACAAATGGCGTATAATCGCTGTTTTTTCCATCGCCGTTGTCATTGTTTTCTCTTCGCCCGCGTTCGACCTCTAAACGTCCATCAAAATTAATTTATCGAAGTTAAATGAGTCACGGTCGCCCCTCTTCGGCGCCCATTCGAAGGAGACACGTTCGGAAATACCGCGTGTCGTCTCCTCGTTCGGACGCTGTGACCGAACATAAATTAAGTTTTTCGGACAAAATATATTCGCGATTACAATAGTAATAATAAAAACGTGACGAAACAACAACGGCAACAATGGCAACAGCTTCGAGGACAGCCGGACTTGACAACGGTCTTTGAATGCTTATTTTGACGCTCATTTTCTGCAGCACGAGACGAACATGGCCGGAATAAATGAATAACATTACCGTGTCCAGATTTCCAGATATGCGGAGGCAATCTCCGAGGAATGTGTTGTCGGCTGTCACGAAATCGATTTGTTTGCTTTGGTACTGATGGCAGGTGAAAATATCTGGATAGTATTTTGCGACTATGATCTAGTAAAGAAATTTATTTTCGAACTGAAAAAGAAAGCTTTTATTTTTGGAAATATAGAACTATGCAAAAACGAATTTTCAGTTCGAATAATAAAGGATAAAGGAATGCAGGAATAAGCTAAGGCAGTGGTCGACAAACTCAGTAGTCAAAATACAAAACACGCATTTCATGTGAACTATGACCTTGCATTTCCTTGGAGAGTTTTGATAAGTCTGGTTTGTATGTCGTTGTTTTCATTTTCAAGCAGCATTCTACATTTTCATCGGTAAGACGATTTCTCAATTGAGTCTTGATGATCTTCATGCTTGAAAATGACTTTTCCAATAAATACCTAGAGCCAAAGAATGAATGAATAGCAAATGCTAGTTGTTTTAATTGATCGTAGGAGTCAGGAATACTCTTCCAGTTGTTTAAAATTATCATGTCTTACTTCTGCAGATATTTCAAAGCAAACCAATTTTGCTGTGAACTGAGGTCGCATTTGTTTTTCCAGATCAGCATTAAGGCGTTTCAATTTCGAACTCCATAATTCTTCCAGCAATGTCATTGCAAAAGTAGTAAACGGAGAGAAATTCAATTCTGTTACGTCAGCACTAAGTGGTTCTTGAACAAAGGCTAACGTCGCTATGCTATTTCTGAATTCCTGAAACCTCCGCAGAAAATCTTACCTCATATTTAAAGTTGTTGTTTTGAAATAGCTAATTTCAATTATCGAGTTATTTTCTTGGCGATGTTTCAGCAGGCTTAGAAAATGAATTAATGTTTCTCTTTCAAAATCTTGAGCAAAAGGGGTCAATTTGGTTTCGGATCGAAAAAATTGGTTCTTTTCCCCTATAGTTTACGATTAAGATTATTTAGATGGGACGTAACATCTACCATGAAATACAATTTTTGGATTCAGTGATCCTCCGCTAGTTCAAGATAGTCAACACCCTTCTCAAGGTAGAAATGCTTTAATTTCTAATAATAAGGAAGCGAATCATTTTAAAACGTTCTCTTTTGAAACCAACGTACCTTATTATGGCGCATAGTCACTCCCCATTTCATCTAAAGATTCTTTAAATTGGCGATGATAAAGAGCTGTAGCTACAATTGTGTTGACAATTTGGATGACCTATTCAAAACAGAGCGCCTTTTGATTGTCTTACAAAATAGAAACAAAACAAAACAACTTTTTCTTACTTCTGTCATACTTTTTGCCCTATTGGTTGAAATTTAAAAAATTTTCTCGAACAGAATGTGATGTTTCTCTACGCATTACATGACAGCATTTGCAATATCCTCGCCACGTGTTGGACCTTTCGGTGGTAATAATCCTAGAAGTTATTCTTTGGGACCCGGAAACGAAATAAATCGAACAAAAACTTGCGCTGTATAAATTGTGTCAGATTCGTCAACGACTAAATAACAAAGTTGAAACCAGTTGAAGATCGTCAATTTGCTAATTGGTTATATTCGAAGACATTTTGACTGTTCTATGTTTTACAGTTTTAACAAACAGTGATACCTCTTTAATTTTTTAAAGAATTTCTTTCTTGTCCTTAAAATGCCGGAATAGCTCTTTGGATGCATTTGTAAAACCACTTTTAATGCATTCACTGTTCGTGTATAATTTGCTTGGCTTTGCAATCCTTGGCTGACAATAAAGCGTGCAATATTAACATTGTTGCAGATGTTGCAACCCAAGAACTAAAAACAGGGCTTGATATTTTTGACTCTGCTGAAGTTTCTCAACTGCTTTCTTTTTCGCGTCACCGGCAGGATATTTACTGCCAAATAACGAATGTTATTTGTAGTGTTTCTCCAAATTTGACTTCTTGTTGTATGATAATTTTTCTTGACAAATAACATAGGTCGAAAGGCCATTAGAGTTTTGTATAAACGGGAGCTATTCGATCCATTCCACTTTAAATTCACGGTTGTCGTCTTGCGTTTTTGTTTGCTTCTTCTTTGTACCCATGTTAACTAAAAACATTTAATTTTGTAACAATAAAAACCGCAACATTAATTATAACAACCTATTAAATTGATGCCAAAAGTAACTGTGAGATCTGCAGCTTGCCGACATCTGCTCCGACTGGCCGAGCTCCACTCAGGTCGCTAAAGAGCCGCATTTGCCGACCACTGAACTAAGGAATAAAAATCCAAGAACCATATTCTTAAGAGATTGAAATAGAAAGAGAAAGAAAAGTTACAAATAACATTAAGACATTCGAACCAGAACTTCCCAAATGCTTAATGGATCGTATATCCTCAGGATTTAATAGGATATTCCTAGAGCAATGAGACCATTTGGACGGATTTCTATTCAACCACTAATCTATCAACCAGTTAATACGTTTCCATCAAGTTCAAAGGAACCAGTTAGCTTTGGAGTTTGTATTTGCAGATACGCGGTGTATCTATGCAAATACGATAAAGTGACATATACATATGCGTTAATTAACAGGTAGCGACAATATCTCTCTGGCGTATCTCCATTAATTAAGCGTTTTGTCGATGTACGCCTGTCATTAGCGAAGTACGCCATCCGTTTAACCGCAGCGTTCGCTCTAATTAAGTTCTGGCCGCTTGAGCATTATAAGAAACGAAAATAAGAAATGATTAATAACAAAAGAAAAACGTAGACAGAAAAACGAAAAGACCCGCCGCAGTGGTTGCAAATTTGCATAACAGTCACCCTAGTAAATCCCCTACCACGCCACTTTCCTGTTTCAATTACGTTTTGGAATCTAAACCGGAGGAAAAAATGTCGGAAATGGTAATAATAAATTCGACTTTAATTATCGGCAACATGAAAAGAAAAGGATATTAAGTCTTTGTCGAAGGAAAAAAGTAGGCTGAGACGTGGATATAAATATATTTCTTGCGTCGACCGTCTCCTCTTTTTTAATTTACTGTAGCTATCCAATTTCATCCGGCTCGTTTTTTGTCCGTCTTATTTCTTTCAACGTGAGCGACATCTGTTCGTCGAAATTGCCGACCCGGAATTGTATCCTTTCGGGCCGTCGTCATCGTCGTCATTCGTGAGATAATTTCGCCGGTGAAAAACGGTCCGACGCGCTAAGTCGGGAGGATATAAATAAACGAGGCGACAAAAACGAAGAGAAGAGAGGATAGGTGGAAAAAAAAGGAGCGAAAAAGCGTCAGAATGTGTTTCTATTTTGTCGCGAAAGAATGTGGAAAGTCGTAAATACGTATATGGCGGCGGTGGTACATAAATAGAATTTGATCGGGACGGATAGAGAAATCTCTCAGGTTCCTTCGGAAATGGCCGTAATGGAATGCGCATATGGGGCCCCCGGTTGCTCGTATTGTTGAGTTGCCGACTTTACGCGCCCGCTTCGGACGCTTCCCGGTTGCCGTCCGCGTCTAAAAATAGGGAACCGCGTATCCGCCTTGACAGGAAGGTAAAATGTTATGTGATGCTCTAAATATATCGGAATAAAAAAAAATGATGCAAAGGAAAACAAATTCTTTTTCGATGTAAGTTGATAAGTCCAAGACTTATCAGAAACCTTATTTTTCTGAAAACATACGGTTTTAAGACTTAAGTAAGATGGAAAGATTAGTGGGAATTGCAGCCAAGGATGAGATAAAAAATAAAAGACTCTCTTTCGGTAACTAAGCTTTCGAATTGGTTTCATTTTTCATCGGAGAGTTCTCCATGAGAGTTGGGAAAACAGCTTATCAGCAATTGAACAGAATGATGTCAAGATCACACTACATCGTAACGTGTTGAACAATTTGAAATAAGTTAAAATTTGATTAAAATTTTTTTTTTTAATATTCACACATCACATACTACTCGAGAACCACTAAGATGACTTCTACGTTTAACCGACATTTAAGACATGTTGACCATGTGGTCGCCAGGGAACAAGTTTTCCAATTTAATTTTATTTAATTACATGTAAAAAATTTCTAAAAAGATTTAAATTTTAACTTATTTGAAGTTGTTCAATATATTAGGATCTAGTGTTATCGTGACATCATTCTGTTCAATTGCTGACAAGCTGTTTTCTCCGCTCTCATGGAGAATTTTCCTATGAAGAATTAAACCAACTCGAAAGCTTAGAGTTACGGAAGGAAAGTCTTTTATTTTGTATCTTATCCTTGGTTGCAATCCTCAATAATCTTTCCATCTTACTTTCCATCTTACTTAAGAATTACATGTAGCTATTTCAAAGCATCAGAGCCAAGCTCCTGAGAGAATGAGCTAAGGCTAATTCCTTACAATTTTATTTTTCTTTTCGCTGGAGACTTCCAATCATTTCCTAGCAATGATGTTGTTTTACTCATTATTTTCGTTAATGGCTTATGAAGCAACAAAAAATATTTCCATGTAATGGTGACTAGAATTCTCAAACGATTAAGCTTTTCTTTCGCTCTGCATACCTTTGGAACCAAATGTTTTGCAACTCAGCAAGCAAAGAGCAATTATATATATATTATATAATATCTACCAAACTTCCTGCTTCTTAGTCAAACTATCATTAAAACGTTAGAGATCCCTTTCAGGACTACAACTAATGCTTGTGACGTCTTTAACGAACCCGATAAAGTAGTGGCTTAAAGTTTTTAAACGTTCCCTCACGAACAGCGGTATGGCAGAGGCAAACAAAACAGCATAAAAAATGTGAGGTACTTTCCCGATATAGAAACCGGACCGCTAAGCTACCCTAATTCAGTGGAGACACGCTAAATTTAAATGTAATTAAATAATTATCAATTCTATAGCTTTAACAAATATGAGTATGTCAACATTTATAGTCGCTGATTCATTAAGGACAATGGTTTGCCATTAGACAGTATAGTGTTATTAACTCAATGGGTACGGAACCATGTTTTTCAGAAATAAAAGGTCGAAGCTTATGTGTATTTAGCAAATAAAAATGTTTGTGTTATGGTGATATACACACCTTACTGTAGTAAGTCCCATGCTTCTTACTGAAAGAACAGTATTTAAAATATTACAGGACGCTCTCATAACTAAAAGTTTCAGTAACATAATGGAGCAACTGCGAATGTACAAGTGTACCAAAGTTAAGAAAATGGTAAAGCTGTCTGAAGTGTCAAATAATTTTGAAACATAAAAAAGAACATAATCTTAAATTTAAGGAAATTGTTTTGTCAATTGATGCATTTGATAGTGGTTATCACAGAAGGTGTTACAAGTCATTCACGGAACTTATGAAAAATATTATTTGCCGAAATCTGCAAGGCGATTCATCGTCAGCGTGTTCATCAACAGCCAACTTACAACCACAATGTATTGACCCATCACCACACATTTCGCAATTCGATTAGCCAATAGGAGCACAGTTTGCGTGACGTCATGCGCAAATCAACATAAGTAAACTGACATTATTTTTTGTAGGTTTTTAAAGTGTCTGGCGGAAATTATGGCCAACCCAAACTGTCTGGCAGCATTGATTTTTAATTTTTAATGATGTTGTGTAAAACATATGTAAAAATCAACAGTCAGACTATAAGAAAAGTTACCACTGTTTTTATGTACCTTTAGCACCTGGTACGTGCAAATTGGCCGCTGGTACATACAACGTACACACTAACACTACCCTGTCCAATACGTTTTGTTAATCAGAAAATAAGAAACGTCTGGCGGCCCTGGGATCTTGGACTAGTAGTGTTCGTCAAGTTTTCTAGAGCGGCTTGTAAATTGTTTATGCAATTTAATTCGTCTCGTGTAGATAAGTGACTGTTTCCTAATTCCTCAATAGCTGGTGCAACTTCAGAATAGTTACTTCGAACTGCTGCACAATCATTTGAATCAATTTTCATAATGACATTCTTCACTTGTGAAAAATATTTCTGATAGTAAGATACTGCCTGGAGCCATATGTCCCATCGCGTTATTACAGGCTGAGGCGGTGTTGGCAACTTATGACACAATTGTTTGAATACGCGAATGCATGTACACCTTTTGATAGATGCTATTAACTTATCTACCATCGGATTCTTCTTTCGAATGGACATCCTAGCACCTTTCCGCATTGTTGCAGCATCATCAGTAACGGACATTGTGACATGGTTTGCTGTGATAAAAAAATGTCTTAACGAATCTTTTATTATCGGGACAACGGTTTCTACATCAGTTTCCTGAATCCTTTTACTGGATAATAGCAATAAAGCTGTAGACCATTACGTTTTAAAGAACGCGTTACAACATGAATAACGATGTGTTCCTGTGCATCACTTGTTTCATCCACTCATAGGCAGATTTTCTTATTTCTCTATTTGTCTTTTATACATTTCTTTACTGTACCTTGAACACGTGACAAATTGTATTGTAATTGCATAGATGTTGGCAACTTCCATGAGGGAACGTACTTAGCCCAAAATAGACGAAAGTGTTCATTAGATACTAGATGTGGGATGTTGCACACACTTAACATATATAAATTGCCAGTATGGAATACTGTTACTTAAATTCAATACATGACGTTTATTTTTATAATGTTTTCTACATTCAAACCTATCGCGACTTAGCAATGCGCTAATGTATATTGTGCAATAAATATGCGGACTTCTATATTCTAATCCTGCCTGATATATTGATTCATATTCGAAAGAAACGTTACACTCTTTGGGCGTCCCCTCTCCGAGTGCTTATTTAGCGTTGCAACGTACTGTCGCATTGAACTCTCTCGCGGTACTGTCGTGATCGACTAGGAATTGAAAATTACATATATTCACGCCCCTAGCGCTACGCTGCTGCCATCCAGTACCACCTTTTTAACAAACTCGAATAATATGATAGTACCCGACAACAGAATTCTTGAATTTCAGGAACTGGGTTTTGGTGGTCCGCTTTACCGTCATCAGGGGTTTCCTCTTTGGGTCCCAGTTGTTTCTGATCCGCTTTTACGTTCTATTTTAGACGTTAGAAATATCCCTCGTTATGCGTGCGGACAATATAGCAATTCACGTGAAAAATTAATCCATCAAAGACGGCAGACTGTCATGTTTCTTTATTTAACCCCATTACCGTCATCTTGATTCTTATTTTATTCATTTTTCAACGTTGGCGACTCAACACGTACGAAGTATTCGTGCTGTAAATATAATAATCTATATATAGAAGCTGTCAAGGAGAGAAGAGATTCCCAATTCGGGATCGCTTCTAATAACACGAATTTTGCTCGATTTCGAAGGGCGCGTTATAATTACTAAACGAGCTAATAGAACCGCCTAGCGTTTCGACGCTTTCTATTCATCAATAATACACACAATAACCGCCGTTAAATCATTAAATTGCCGCGCTTACTGTTTCTCTCCTCGTCTTCTAACGAGGATACGCTTTGAAGCGAGCAGCGTGTTATTTTTCCTCCCACTCGACATTTGTTATTAAACAGTCGTCGCAGTAATGACGATACAACAACAAAACTCGATACCCATAAAGCGTCCCCGGAAATAAAACATAACATACCTTATTATCCGGCCGCCAGATAACCGCGTTCGGCTCGCCGTTATTATCGACGTCGTTAAATCGACAGCCGCGGGGTGTTGTTATCGATTTGCGACGTGACACGATACCTGTTTAAAATTGCATTTCGACATAGTTTTGCATACACTTACAGCGATATTCGAAATAAAACTAACACACCATGTATTTTGTGTATTTCTAGCATTAACAGAAGCTACTTTCGTGATTACTTTCGAACAAATTGGGTAGCATTGGAACTGATAAGAATGAAAAATTGAGGCCGTTTGTTTTGGTACTAATAGTGCATTTAGAAATCGCACAAAGAAATATTTAAGATATAAGTCTGTTAAAAATCCATTAGAATACATTTCCATCTTTTACAAGAAAATTTGAGTGAGTGACCCACGTGCTCTTTGTGAACTGCACTATCTACTGATATCTCCGGCATTTCGCAAGGTAATAACCTATGTCCTCTTCTTTCTCTGATATTTTTCTATCTACTGGCAAAAGTGGTATATCCACGGCGTATTTCATACATGGTTAGTTACATGTAGGGGGAAAATAAATTTAAAATCGGATCGATGATGGTTCGGTAACGCGGAAGAATTACCGCGCGAAATTAATCACACGCTCGGTCGTCCCCGAATACCGCTCAAAATCGCAACGTCAATAATGACGGGTCGACGCGCCGTCCCGATGCGACTGATTGACTGATTCTGCGTGATTTAGGGCGCGAGAATTAGGCGCTGATTTCGCGAATCTACATCGTTCGTCCGTGCATGCGACGCGACGGGATTTACGTTCTGTTACAAAATCGAATCAGAGGCGTCGAGGGATGAGTGATGGCATAACGTGATCGTCGGATAATTACCTTTACAGAACGGAACGCGTGTGTTGAGGGTCTTTTGGTAGCTGGTTATGGACTAAACAGGGCTAAACTCACGAGTCGTTTCTTATTTTCTAAATTAAACACTTTTACTGTTATCCTATGTAGACTAAATTTCACGAACTATGGCAAGGGAACCTAGTACGAATACACGGTGCAATCCCATCTGTCTGATCACTATGGCCAATTATTAATATTGTCCAACAATTCACCTGAAAAGAAAAAATAAATAAAAACTAGAGAATTTAACGATATTAGTACAAATAATTTTATAAGAATGTTGGAGACAGATGATTGGGGAAGAATTATGAATGTATGAATTATGTATGAATTCAGTTATTTCCACAGCATATTTATTAGGTATTTTGAAATCTGCCTCCCTGAGAATAATGCCCAAGAATATACAGTGCGACGCTACCTATCTCTATACCGACGACACTTCTTTCGTGGTGAGAGTTGGTGAGGTGGACGACATGTTGGCACAAGCCCAGGAATGGTTTACGAAATGAAATGTGACGGAGACAAAACCATGTTGATGTCAATGAAGAAAGGAGAGTCTAAAACCATAAAACTTCTTAGAAGGCGTATCTACAACAACAAGCTGCAGGCAACTGTTCAAAAAATATCAAATACTTAGCCTATCCTTCTGTTATATCCTTGCTTATCTCCTGCACACACACAAACACACCCCAACTCGGGCAGTCCATCATTCCGATTATCATATCGGAAATGAAAAAAATCCATCAGTTTCCGAGGTGGATGACCAAATGTTTGGTTATGGTTGAACCTGTAAGAAATCGCTTTATTAATCGAAAATCTATAAAACCAATTGGACAATCCCTAAATTGAATAGGTACGTTCTGCAATAATCTTATTAATTCCACAATCAAGAAACTCAATCTAAAAATGAAATTACGCGGTCGAAATTTAATTTCAAGCTTCCCCGAAACGTGGAATATTCCGAAATATCAATTTAGATTTCGTAATGAAACTAACCGGGCAAGTGACACCGAGAAAGAAAAACTAAATCGATAAGTCACGCTCGAACATTTTACCCGACAAGAGAAACAAACCTAAACCGTATTTGCAGAACTTAACACGAACAATAAACGTCGAAATTAGCGGAGATAGGGCTGAAAAGAGACCGAATCGCTTAGCGTGAACGGTCGCCGAAGAGAGACGCCGAACGCCGGCAAGCAACCGACAGAAGAGCAACGCCGAACAGTTTCCCCAGTTTTAATTAAATTATCCAATTTCATTATTTCATACGACCGTGAGAGGAGTTTCACCTCCGGTCTCGAGACCGGCGCAGAATGTAAATTGAATTGCTTTCGAATTGGAGGTGTTTTCGTGCCCGCCGTTTTTGGTCTCCTTTATTAGATTAGTTTTATCCTTTTTCCGGGGCGACTGTCGAGTCCGTCCTCCGAAATGAAACGATAAACGAGGTCCTTGCCGAACGGAGAACCTTTTTCTGCGGTAGCGCGCTGACGTTGAAATTAGAAAGACAGGTTGGTGCCGCAGAGATCGATACCCCGGTCCTGTATAATGCGTAATCCTGAATTACCGCATCGTTCCTGGGTCTTAGGGCGGATATTATATCCGGTTTTATTTGAATTTAAAATTGACGTTTATTAAGCTCGCTCTATACGTTCGGTACATTCTAAAAGCATTAGGTATAATGGCCGACCATATCCTAAGCGATGACCAGGAAGGTTTGGAAAGTTTTTGGAAAGGTCGTTCCATGAGAATCGATGGATCATTTCATACTGGATGTAATTCTAAATTATTTCATCGTTTCTGACACATGGGAGGGACGTTATAGCCACTTTTATATCAATTGAGAACAGACTTACACCTAAAAGCACAGAGGAACCTTTCATAAAAACTGTCGAGATATACACATTGTAAGGAGTTGTAGGAAGAGGATTTTCAACAGATCATTCGCTCGGAAACGATAATTTCCAAATCTCATCATGTCACTTAGAAGGCTGATCCAATTACATATGGAGGTGGACAATGTATAGTACAGAAATAGCTTGAAAACAAAACTAATGTCAACAAAATTGACTTTATGTAAAAAATAGGAGGCACACAAACGGACAGACAAAGAAATGAATCTATAAATTAACTAAACTTAAAAAGAAAAACAGGTCCAAAATTTCTGGAACTGCTATGAGCTTATAATGACTAACACTAGAAGAATTAGAGAAGAGAGAAGAAAATGTGCCAACAGGAACAAAAATAGTTTGGATCAGATGAAGATGATGATGCGTGACAGAAAGGAATGGAAAAAGTGGACCTCAAACTTTGATAAGAATAAAATTCAGCACCTCTAAGGAGATGTCAGAAACAGATAAAAAGGAGGATGCTTGGAAGCCTATTTCTCACACTTATACATAGAGGTCATTCTAATGTCGTAGTATATGATTATAAATACGATTTACTATAATATCTTAGTATATTACTTACATTTACAAGATATTTATAAAGAAAAAGAAGTTTAATTCAGGAGAAAATACTATAATGTTGGAAAGTCCAACACCGGAAAAGCTACAGAAAAGAGAAACAACCAAAACATACGTGTGAGATCGAACACTGTAAAACAGGCATATGAAAGAATGCTGGAAAAGAGACTCAGAACAGTTATAGAAGCATAGCTTGGTAATTCCCGAAGGTGGATTTAGAACAGGTCATAGTAAGATCATAATAAGATCATAGTTTTACTCTGAAACAAATTATAGACAAAATATTGATCCAAGAGAGAGAAATGTATATAGCGTTTTTGAATCTCGAAATATTATATAAAATATTTTACAAGAAGAGGGAGTGAATAGAAAGCTAATGCAATTCAAAGTCTATACGCACGTAGCATAAATTATGTTAGAACCCAAAATATGGAATCCGATAAATTTGAGGTAAAAGATTCTGTTCTCTATGTAATTTTGATGGGCGACAGAATTAAGCAAAATGCTGCAAAAATAAAGAAAATGGAGGTAGGCTACAAAAATCTACAGACAGTGGGTATATCAGAATGCGCTTTCGCAGATGATGTAGCTATATTTGCTAGCAATGACAAGGATGTACAAAGTAACATAATGGTATGGAAATACCCGTAAAACTAAAGTAATGGTAATAACAAATAATGAAGACAAGGAAATCCATAGAAGAATGGGTGCAAAGGAAATAGAGCAAGTTAAAGAATTTAAGTACTTGGAACTAATAATTGACAGCAAAGGAAATCAAGAAAAGGACATTAAACAGCGTACAGAGAAAGCTTCAAAAGCACATTATAGTATGTGTAAGTCAATTGTTGAAGAAAAAGAAGTATCAATGAAGCAGAAAATGCTTGTATATAAAGCCCATCTTCCAACCTGTGTTGCTCTTTGGCAGTGAAACAATGGTTTTTCCCGAACACCATGAAAAGCAGAGTCCAGGCGGTGGAAATGATCTATCTACGTGGTATTGAAGGCGTAACAAGAAGAGACCGAATTACAAACAGACGAATAAGAGATGATTTTAAAAGTTGTACCGACTTTGGAAGTAGTGGAAGAACCACAATTAGAATGGTGGAGTCATTTACATATAGGAGACGTGGAACAAAGTGATTTAAAAAATACTGCAAAAGAATAATTTGAGATGGAGTGAAGCAAAAATTTTGACAATGAACAAAAGAATGGCACAAGTTTGTGCACAATATATAGAGTGCTATCTCGACACCTCACGGTATAAGGGAAAATGATTATATGATTACGTTCTAAGCTGGCCTTTTGTTATATAAACCTTTCAGCCTTAATTCTGGTCGACATTATTCTAAAAGACTGGGAATGAGAAGTTAACTTTTTTTCTTCTTCGTTTTCAATTATTTCCTTTCTTGGAAAACCACCTTCCAAGTAAACTTATTTTTGGACCTTCTTTCATCCAATTGAAGTCGGCACACATTTTCAAGTTTGAAGCTTAATATTGTGGATTGAAGATAAAATGCCTTGTTTCATATTCCTCCTGAAATTCAGAAGTCTAAATTGAAGATTAAGGGGCCTACACTTCAAATGTTAGTAGCTTTGAAAACTCAAAACGAAAATGCTTAAATACTATGCGAGTATTCTAAATTCAATTTTCACTTCTTTCATCTAGAATTACAGATTTATCATTCTCTATTAATTTCCCTTTGTTGCTTTTTCCATTCAATTGGAATGAATGAACACCTTGTATTTACCAAATTCATCATCAAATGGATTTTCTTTTGACTTTTCTTCTACTTGATTGGTTTTATTTTAAAATTTTGCAGTGTAGATCGAAGATTAAGAAGGCTGATCTTTAAATATTAGAAGCTCAATCGAAGATTCCTAAATGGTATATTTCGAATTCGATTGATTGTTGTCTACCTCTTCTCCATCCAATTCTAATGGATCTTATCCTCGATTCCAGATCTATGATTCTCTATTGGTTTTTCTTTGCCCCTTCCATCCGATTGAGATGAATTAAAAAGTTTCGTTTTGAATTTCAGAGGTCAAAATGCAACAGAAATTTATAAAGCGACGGAACAAAAACAAATATGACAGTAACAAAAAGAATTTCAGAGGTCTGAATCGAAGATTAAGAAGTTCGGGTTTGAAATTCGACATATTGCGATAGACACCTGAGATTGCATATTCTAAATTTCATTTTTACACTTCTCCTGTGGAGCATTGTACATTCATCGTTCTCCATCGATTTTCTTTTCACGTTTTATTTGTCCTATTTGAATCAAGCAAGTTTGGAAGTGTGGGTTGAGGACTACGAAGCTCGGATTTAAAATTTTTAAAATGCAAAGAAAATAAATGTATGCCATCGAAGTAGTAGTAGATTCTGGATTCCTCTAGTTTGCTTATCCAAAATTTCAGATCCCTTCTTTTCCTACTTCCTTTCCCATGTAATTCTATTCATATTTTTTTGGATTGTAAACATTTTACTATTACAAATTTAAATACCGGGTGTTAAAAACTCTTGGCGCCCTCGGTAATTGTGGAGCGTAAATACTGCTTTACTTAAAACAGACGATTAATTCATGTGACCTAGAATATATCAACAGTTTAAGTTTCCAGAGCCGACCAAGGCGACAGGACTTTTGAACACCCGTTATTTGGAAGTCAACTTTGAAGTGCATTATGATTTAAACTCAGCATTATGATAGCGTATTTAAACATATTTTACAAAAAAGGAAAAGAAGCAAAGATTTTCGCTCTCGTACGACATTAACAAAAAGTCTAACGTCGAAAAATTTCGAGTGTTGGTCCAGCTCCGAGAAATCAATTCGGACGAAGATAATTATACCAGGCTCCGTTCTGACATCGTTTTTTTTTTGTTACGTAACAATCGAAGCTAATTATTATCGACGAGCATCTCGAACTTTTTCTGGCTACGAATGTACGGATACACCGCGCCGAAGGCCGCGGACATTAACTCATCGAGAAAGGCTTAAATCTTCGAAATTGTCCCGCCGTCCCCATCCGACGTGTGGCTAATCGAAAAAATTGTAGGTAATGGCCCGTAATTAACGTTCGTTTGTATATACATCTTCTTTCTCTCTTTGCTTCTCTTCCCATAACTGTACATATGTACGTCTGGTAATTACCGAAAGACGGGGAAATCGAAAAATGTTCCCAATGAAATCCGGACCCCGTATAAGGTGACCATGAAATATTCCATATTTGCCTCGGACGGTCGTGGTCGACAACAGAAGCAGCAATATACCGGGCTCAATTAAGGTCGGTGGGCTATAGGAAACAATAAACAAAAGGATAAGCGAAAGCGAGGGAGAAAAATAAAGAGAGGGAGAGAGAGGGAACGAGAGAATAAGTGTGTGGTATAAGCCGTCGTATGGTAGTGCTCCGAAGAGACCGAAAATATAATTACGGTAATGTAATTAAGAGTGGAACGAACGTTTTAGCTTCGAGACAGAATTATTATTCATTATATGGAGGCCATATTAAGGAGATATTAAATGTAATTGCCATAATTAAAATTTAAATTCCGAGCACATTGCGATATGGTTAAAAGAACGGGAAAGGGGTGGTAGGGGGAGACCAAGAAGTTATATAGCCGCATCCGCTAACGTTACGGTGGTGAAATGTAATCGCTAGCGAAAGCGGAAACGATAGAATTAGATTATATCCCTAGGTGACTAAGGCTTGGTGGAAGCAGATAATGCGGAATATAACTTGAAAAATCGATCGCGGTAGAAAACCATCAATAGAAATTGTTTGAAATTTTTGACGCAATTCTGGAATCAAACGAGTAGGATTGGAATTTTAGGGAACCGGTGGATTTGAAATTCCGGTTTTATCATTCTCAATAACATGGAACGATGGAAAAGATGGAAATTATCACAAAGTATTAACGAAATATTTATTTATTTATTTTCCTCTGAGAAGGGGACTTAGTAACTGAAATTCCTGCCATTGAAGTCCATATGTCATAAATATCATCACCATGAATAAGAGAATGATGAAGCAATTTCCTTCTTCAATCCCAAAAAAGAAACTTATCCGCTATAATCCTATTTTCAACATCAACATACATCACATAACACACATAACTCGAAAGCCTAAGAATCCATTCACATCATTCGATCATCACAATCAATAATCGTACTGAATGGCATTTTTCCATTAGTTTGCTTTCTAGAAGCATATTTCCTAACTCGTTATAAATAAATAAATTATCACTCGTTGTGTGTATGATAAAAGTCACGTCAAACCCTGGCGTTTCCGGTTATTTATAGTAACATAAATATATACAATGATGCCAACGTTAACACATATTAACCGACAAACTGCATTATTATTGATACATACGTCCATTGTGACACTGCTTTATTTGCGTAAAGTAAATAGCATAAAAATAGGATCGTGAATAATTTCATACATATAAATGCGCTAACAACACATCTGGTGATAATGACGACGTTAGTCGTGACAATAACAATTTAAGGATCGTTTGAGATTTTTATGAGCCTTACGAGTTTGTTATTGTAGTTAGATTTTGTAAGTGTAACTGGTGCGAAAAATAATACAAGATTATTTCGATAAAATTGGATATTTATTGAAAATGAAAATGGCAAGTTTTATGATTTACGGCTTCCCATTTTATTTTTGATATCTTCGTGGGAAGTATCCCAAAATGTTAAAATCGAGTATTAGTTTCTTCTATTGCAACCTACGAAAGTTCCAGTGTCCTATGAGGTGATATAAACCTTTTGGTTATGTCGTGAACTGGAAATATGTCACGTTCTTGTTTTTCAATTTCGCACACTATCTAGCATTTCAAAATGCCTTCATTACCTTTAACTTCTTTACGATGGAGGATCCCAAATATGATTCTCTTGTAGTTTTCCACCAAGAAAAACTCTGTCTGCTGTTCCAGACATATTTGACTTGCAAGGGAAAGGATCTTTTGGTCTCTGACTATCTGAGCCTGTTCAAGTATCAGCTCTATAAGTCTTCGCAGAAATGGGTAGGATTGGTAGATAAACCTCCGTTTGTGTTGTGTACTGAAGAGCAGAACATGTATTTTGGTTTATCGAAATTAATCTAGCGAGGATGAAAAGCGATTTCTCAGATTTATAATTATACCATAAACAAAAGAAAACGGGACATTTTTAAAAATCAAAAGCAGGAAACCAAAAGTAGTTAAAGCCGTCCTGTTTAACCGGCCATAATGTAGTTGTTTTAAAATTCATATCTGGAACGACTGTTACGATACACTAAAAACATAATTTATTACCTCGGCACACATACAAAGGCGCGTTATCGTACAACAGCAAAACGTCACAAATCAAATCTCCAATAAAATCGACCAGGCAATAAAGCTCGCCCGACCTCGTACGCGCACTTCCTCATATTCCATTCCACCGGCCAGAAACAATAAATACGATAATTAGGACACATATGAGCCGCGTATAAAGGAAATTCGTTCTTTATTTAAGAAGAGGTGAAGCGAAGCTATTTTCTGCTCTTTTATCGCTCTTCTCCGTTTCATTTCCTTCGCCGTCCGTAATGAACGTCCGTAACGTGCACATGCACTGATTCGGACGTGTTGCAGTGCTGCCTTCCAACCTAGTCGACCACGAAAGCGACATTAAAGAGGAATTCGGGCGTGTTTTGTTTGGCCGTTCTAGTTATGGGCTGCGGTACGACGTTTAGTGAGATGTTTTCGTAACTCTTCGGGGGCGAAGAGTTGTGGAGTGTAAAGTTTTACGACGAAAAACTATGTCGCGTGTTTAGGTTACGATTTCGTCTTTATTACCGCGGGGCATCGGTCTTTGACGAGTGAGTCGGTCGGAGTGATTTATGGAGACGAAAGTTGAAAATACGCCAATAGGATTGCGATCAATAAAGATTCTCCCATTAAATTTTCTGCGGGATTCGAATGTTATAACTCTAAATAGGTTTCGACAGAAATACGATTTGGTGTTTTACATCCGAAACAAAAATTCTTCACTATTTCTACTAGTGCAAAAAATAAGACATTGAATCCTTTTTACTTGTAATTCTCACTGTACGCTGTTAGCTTTTTGGACATCCCTAATTCCTATTATGATGGACCCTAGCAATCCCCAAAAATATATGAAGTTCAAATTAAGAACCACAAGAAATGAACGACACAAAAAGTGAATCTTACCCGCAAATCTGACCTAATAGCACAAGAAAGAAGAAGAAGAAGAAGCTGAGATTTGTTGATGTTAACAGGACAAAATTGGAGGGAAGCGTTAGATGGAAAGACGCCAACAAGTTTCGAAATTTAAACTATCAAGAAGTAAAATCTCAACAGGATCCTTGTCTCAGATTCCGATTTCCCCGCAGGGTAACGGAAATTTCTTCGTAGAAAAGACATTAACTTCCCGTTCTTGTGAACCTTACCCCTAAATCTATTTCCATCCATTTCCGTTAGAGCGAGGGAGGTTGGACCGACAGCAGGAGACATAGAGGAGGATATTAGTAGCTTAATTGTTAACATTGTAAATCAAATGACGAGGCAGTGGTCTTACATCTAAGAAAGGGAGAAAAAGACGGAGCAAATTGTGGCAAGGGTAACTCCACAAAATGACCAGGGAAGGATGGTAATATAACTAGGTTTAGCAGCGATATAAAGAAATCGTATGTACGAAGTGTGTTCAAAAACAAGGTGACTTTTTATTTTTGCCAAAAATATTTATTTATTCATAAATATTCATGCTGTCCCCTTCGAAGTAATCCTCATCAGATATAATCCACTTGTGCTAACGCTTTGTCCAATCTTTGAAGCACTTCCGATAAGCACTTTTTGGTATAGTCTTGACCTCTTTCAGCGTTGCCTCCTCAATCGTTGGAAATCTCCGTCCTTTAACGGATCTCTTCAGTTCTAGGAACAGGAAAAAGTCGCAGGGGGCCAAATCCGGTGAATATGGTGGCTAAGGCATGATTGTGGTGTTGTTTTTGGACAAAAAGTCACCCAGAAGTAACGAAGAGTGAGCAGGTACATTATCGTGATGCAAATGCCATGAATGGTTTTTCCATAATTCCTGACGTTTTTTCGTAAGACTTCTCGCAAACGGCGCATAACTTCAAGGTAATACTCGTTATTGACGACCTTGCGGTAAGAACTTGTGATGCACTACGCCACGGTAATCTAAGAAAACTTAGTAAAACCTTGATATTTGATCGAAATTGGCGTGCTTTCGGTCTTGACTCATCTGGGCTCTTCCATTGGGACGATTGGGCTTTGGTATCAACGTCATGACCATATACCCATGATCCGTCACCAGTAATGACCCTTCTGAGTAAATCAGGATCATCATTGACGTCATTCAACAGCTTTTGAGTGATGCTCATGCGACGGTTCTTCTGGTCAAAATTAAGCAGTTTCGGAACAAACTTCGCTGACACACGTCTCATACCCAAAACATCCGGAAACCGAGATGCCGATGTCAGCAAATTCTCCAATGGTGATTCGACGACCAACACAATTTTCTTCACTTCTTCAACGTTTTCATTAGTTTTTAACGTGCAGAGACGTCCAGAGCGAGGTTCGTCATTGGCATTTTCTCGGCCTTCTTGGAAGAGTTTGCACCACTTACAAACATTTTTTACTCAGAGTAGACTCACCGTATACTACTGTCAACATTTCAAGTGTTTTGGAGCACTTAATTCCATTTTTTGCACAAAATTTGATGCAAATTCTTTGATCCATTTTTTTTCGACAGACAATCGCCGAACACACCAAACACTTCTAACCTTTATACCTGTAACAAACCAACAAAGAATGCTACATACATAGTTGAAACTGTGAACATAGGTTCGGACAAGTATGCCAACATAAGATAAAAAAACGAAATCGACTGTAGATATCCCGTGAAATTCAAGACGTCACCTTACTTTTTGAATACACCTCCTTTATCTAAATGGATCCTTGGAAGGTGGACGAGTTGGACGATTAGTTTTAAAGAAAGGAGCGTGGGAAATATATAAATTAATGAAAATATTAAGATAAGGAAATATAAAATTCCTAGAGTGTAGTTTAAGTTGGACAAAAGATATGTTTTTAGGGCAAGACTAACTTAAAGGTATTAGTTTTCAGTCTAGAGGTTTCGACATACAAACACAATTTTGATTCATGTCTAAACATCACATTGTTCCATTCTCCTAGTGCTAGTGTTACACCAGAATTTTTTAACCTAATGTGGTTTAATCTAATGTGGCGATATATACCACATTAAATGGCCAGAGATTAGTTTAGCTTTTTCAACCAATTATATTGGTCTGAGTTCCTTAGGGGTAACAGCCGTTCCTGATGGATGTAGTGCATGCTGATTATTCAATCAGTTTTATTTTTCTTTCCCTTTTCAGTCTATACTTTCCACCCTTGCGATTCTCGTGATGAGCAATCACCTAACGACAAATCAGATTCGCGTAGACCGTAGACGATTTCAAAGCTGTAGAATTCTAGGACGTGCATAAACATATTTGTACATATTATAAACTTTGAACCACGTGGACGAAGTTTGTCCGTGCTTCGCTAGTTCTTTAACGCAGCTGAAGTCGAAATTCAACTATTTCTGCGCTATTGCTGAAAATTAATCCTGTTTTTATTTCGACGACTCAGAAATCCAAAAAACAATGAAGATAGACGATCGGGTTTGTATCGAACTTTCCCGATCTTTTCTTCTAAATGATATCCTATTTGTTGAGTACAATGCGCTCCCAAAAGCAGTAACAAAATTATGCGACCGATTTTATTTCGCATTTACGTACATACAAGCTTCGAATCCCACCCACCTCCTCCTACCTATCTCTCTCTATTAATCTTCTCTCGAATCTGGTTACAAATTAATGCCTTTCAGCGTTTCGATCTTCCGACCTTTCTGATCATTAGATCGCGGTAGCCGCGCGAAAATAAACAAAAATGAACCGTTCGCGCGCGCTTTTTCCTTTGACCGATCGTCCGTTAACGACGAGATAGAAAGAGCGAACGAGCGAGAAGCGAAGGGAATTTTCTATTTATCGGTAATTAATTGCTTACTTGCCGGGTATAAATCAACTTGCGGCACGACCGCCCATTCGAGTCAAAGGTCGCTCGAATTGGCGGGTACGAGGTCGACATTCGGGGGCTGGTCATCTTTATTGCCTCGGCCTCGCTTGGAATGACCTGTATCGAAGCGAGGCCGGATCGTTTTGAAAGGACGCGGAGGAATATGAGCTTTTTCTTTAACGACACGCCATAAATAAGGTGTTTTTTTTTGGTGTTTTTTATGTTTTCTCTGGTGTTTGCGAAGTAAACAATGTGTAGAAAGGTTTCTGGTCGTTCTCTTTTTGGTTTGGTGATTTATGATTGCTGTAGTCTCACTAATTTTCGTTTTAAAATGAGAGTTACACACAAGTCACAGATAAAGATTAAACGTTTTAGGTTTTTTCTAACCACTTTACGAAACTTTTCATTTGAAATTTGTTTAAATCAAAACAAGCGACCTTCTTAGCTCGAATATTGCCGCTTAGTTTTAAAATATAAAAATTCCAATAAAAACTGAAAACTTCGGGAGATACTTTATAATATTGAAAAAGTTCTTCAAGCAAGCATCCTTTTGAGCTTAATAAACACTACTTGATTTCAAAACAGGCCTTTCAAACGAAAATTTAGCAACTACTCTTCTAATTGGTTTGAAGAAGTATCTAAAATAAAATGTCATTTTTGGAACTTATGGTTTGACTTATCTTACGGTCCAGTTTAAAAGCTGGTAATGGAAACGACTCCAAGCCAATACAAGAGATTTTTCGAACTTAACTGTAGCTTTTTGGTCTCAAAAAATTTAGATATCTTAAAAAAATAATTAACAGTCGCGTCTTTAACCAATGGAACAAGTTTTCTAGAATAAATGGACGCCTACAGAGACTCACTAATTTAAAGTTTAATAAGAATATTTATGTCTCCAGTTGGGTCCCCTTCCTTAGCCTTCTTAAAGAAACCCAAAAATCTCAAACGAGAATTGAAAGTTGAGAAGCTGCTCTTCTAATGACTTAAAGAAATTCCTAAAACAAAAACTCACCAGCAAAATCTATTTCTTCTGGATTGATTGAGATTTGGTAAGGACATTAAGACAAAATAAACACCTCGATTATAATTGCTTAGTGTGAAGAGAGATCTCAAACTCTCAAAAAGAAAATTGAACATTTAGGAGTTTTCCCAATCGTTTAGATCTCATATGCTAATGGTCTGAGGTCAGGAGTTACTACAAATCAAGTCATGCATATTTCCTAGATTAAGGCCCAGGACTCTCAAATGACAACTAAAAACTCTACGAGTTCCTCTTTTAACGATTTCAAGGCTTCTTTGAGTAAAGAGCCATCTGCAGAGTCTTTTTAGTTAACTCGTCTAAGTATCACTTTGAGGTATGTTAACGGAAGTTTAAGTTGAAGTCAACGACTTTTCGAGCTTAACTTTCGTTGTTTGGTTTGACAAGAATCTGACAATGAAACATTTAAGAGCCTTTCTAATGACTTTAAAAATATTCTCGAACTAAAAGGTACAGAAATGTTTCGTTTTAATTGGATTATGTATCAAGTTAAGATGTCATAAGAAGATTTTGTTGATGTTGGAGCAAGCTACCTTTCCAACTTGGTTCTCACTGTTTGGTTCAGAAGAGTTGTATAAACCACAATGACTTAAAAACGGTTTCCAGCCAGTAAGTCTTGCTGCTTTGACATGTTTATGTATCAATCTGCATTCTGGTAATGGGAGTTTGCTCAAATCACAACCAGTGAACTTTTTCTAAAATTGGGATTCTTAAAAATTGCTATCTGCAGAACTTTTTGACCTTGACTTCTTAACGTACTAGTTTGAGTTCTAGTAACGGGAGTTAGAGTTTAAGTTAACACAAGAACACTTCAAGTTGAGTTTTTACTGGTTGGTCTCAAAAGGGATCTAGAAATTTCGAGTATGAACTTTAACAGTTACTGCTCTTACCGACTAAAAGAAAATCTCCCGAACCGAAAGTCATCTGCCGAACCTTTCTGTTTTGACTTATCTACATACCAATTTCTGGTCTGCTAACGGCAAGTAGCAATTATTTAGAAAGTCAAAACAAACTACTTCTTCAGCTTAATTTTCACTATTTTGTTCCTAAAGAGATTTATGAATCTTATCTCCACCTTAAGAATACTCCAAATCCTGAATACCCTTGTTTAAATTTATTTAAAAGAGATTGCAAAATAAAATGGAATGAAAGACATTTCTTTTGTCAAGTACTTTGGGATTCGAGTGGCTGCCGATAACGTAAGCGATCTTAACGACAAAGGACAGATGGCTCATCATACCGCATGTTTGCTCAGTCTACTTAGGATTCCAAGAAATCAAACAGAAAGGACGATTTTTTTGTGATATATCTGCTAGCTTCACTTAACGTGTGGTACGTTTTTTGAAAGTCTAAAATATAAGAAAAATTACCAATGTCAAAGTTCAGACATATCGACAAGTTTCCCTTCGTAAGATTTTCACTTGAACTTTTTATTTCAGTCAAATTCAGGTGTTCGTTGCAATGTTTCTGTAAAATCCAGAAATAATATATAATCGCAATTTTCGGTAAAATTCGTTTAATCGAATAAATATCTACTTGGAGCTTTTGCAATTTTTTAATGAACCGGTAATAATTCTAGTTATGAATGAATTGTAGACATATTGACGATGTTCCTTAAATTGACATAAATGTCGTAATAAGATTAAATTTAATATAACCAATTATGTAATTATGGAAAGACATGGCAGCCGTTAACTTAATTAAATATAAATAAATTCATTAACACGACCGTTTTAACGACAGATATAATCACCTAGTATATTAATTCCAATAAATATAATTACGTTACAATTTGTCTAATAATTTGTTTAAATACGACACACCTTTCAAGTTACAAGGCTAATTAGTATTACTTGCTAATTAGCCTGATTACATTCTGTGATTTAAACAAAAATTTCTTCTATCCAAGTTACAATTTCCAGTTTTAAAATCGTCCTATCATAATCAACAGCAAATTGGATAAAAGCAAAACGGACTTTTTAAAACCCCTATTGTTAACGGAAAAAACGATACTCCAAAATTGATTTTGTTTTCTCTCGTTAGTTTTGTCTCGCGTACAACGCAAGTGTGACAGAGCCGTCGTTCCCCGATAAAAACCAACGAATAACGAGGGAGACCTCGGAAAAACAAAAACCGAATCGCGAGTGTGAGGCAGGAGCGAATTTTCAATGCTGGGAGATGACAATAATGCTACAACGATAGAAAGCTATTATTTTTGTTTTTCGTTATAATGCAGTATATGAATGGAAAAGCTCTCGCGGGAAGCAAAAAGATTCGATTGCGCCGAATTTTTCGACAAAGCGATGCAACGAATTATCGTTAAAGCTTTGGAAATGGAAGGAAATTTTAGGGGTATTTGTGTGTGTGTTTTTTTTGTATGGAACACGTCAATACTGCAGTGATTCAGTTACAGAATTTTTCGGCAAATGAAATGGTCGTTTGGGCTTTAAAAATGAAATTCGATTTCTCCCTTATACAACGGAATAGGTAATAATTTAATTTTTGATATCAGATTTTTAATCAAAAGCTAAAACTTAGAATAAAGTTTGAAGGGTATTCATTATTCTTTTGTTGTTGTTTTGTTACTGTGTAGAAAGAGAAGTTTCAGATTACGATTTTGTCGCTCCACTGTTAAAATGCGCTAAAGTTGTATCAGTTTCAATTTTCAAAAATAGAAAAATTACTGAAAGAATTCCCTTACTGTACATACTAGTTTGGGAAAACTTTATATGATTCTTCTAACGATTCTGAACGATAATTTTTCCACGGACCATATATTTGTTTGTTATATGTCCAAATAATTTCTACATAGTTACCTTCTTCATAGAGGCCCTTGATTAAAAGACAACACTGCCTTTGGACCTAGTTCTTCAAGTAAAAGGCTAAATTCATGAGCGAGATGTCAAAATTTATTATTAAGTAACCTTTTAGACCTTTTTAATAGTATTTGGGGAGAGTCTTTTTGTGTGCATTATGTGGTAATGAACATTTTCTGTGTTTAGTCACTTGGATCTATCTTACTTATTGTTTTCTAATTTTATTTATTCAACCACGTAATCTATGGCGCCTTCCTATTTGTCCTGGAAGAGCATCTATATGAAAAGGTCTTTACAGTTTTTTTTACAGGAAAAATAGTGTTTTGGAGGTCCCCATCTGCGAGCTGATTACCTTTTAGCCGTAAACGCCATCATAAGTATTTAAAATCACATGTGGACGATTTGCAAACGATACACGGGGAGATGTTTTAATAATTCAGTATCGTGGGAAAGGTATCTATCTTTAAAGCGATCGTGATACCGGATGCAATAACACTTTCCAAATGCGCGGTTTCTTGCGCTATGCACCGGGGAGAATGTACCGAGATCCAAATGTCAAACACACACCCAGTACTTTAAAGCGGCATTAGCCATAATTGGAGTATTGTATGACGAGGACTAATATATCGATACGGCCCGTACGGACCGAGATTTACGCGGTCGATTATCGTGCGAATTACTAGGTATAATTAGCGTACTTTCACCGCTCTTCTCGGTACTTCGCGGAGGCTAAGGCAAGCAGTTTATTAATTAAAATCCCGCTTGATCGACTGACGTAATTGCAAAACAATAAATTACGAAAGAAGCCGTAGCCGTCGCGTTCGCCGCCATCCCCGTCTATGTACTTCACGAGCTGGTTAGTCGGTATTTGTTAGTGCTCGATTTTAATTATTGTTCAGGGTGGCGCCTTTGATGTGCTCGATTAATTAAGGCAAGGCGGTGGAGAATGCGACGGCGAGGTGGAAACCGGGGGTTGCGGAAGTTTATCTTGTCGGATTCGCGTCAAGTGGAAAGGATTGAATGGTGTTGAGAGGGTGTTCGGACAAGTGGAACTCGTTCTTGTTCAAACAATGGGTAACATATCAATTGGGGCTTGATTCATCTTCCTAATGCTTAAATACAGATGGATTCTGTAAGACAAATACTGTATTCCCCTTCTGAATTTAAAATTTCACTCTAATTTTACACATCCTTCGTTTTTTGAATGATTATTCTTGGTCTTTCACCATTCGTCATCAATAGAGGGATAAAAGACCACAAATCTTTTGGATTGATTCTAGCAAAGAAAAACTTTTAAGGAAAGTGAATATATAATCTACAATACGCTACAATATGCTCATAATTAAAATCTTATTAAAAACATATAAAATTTCTTATCCTGACACGTCATTGCGTTTACCGATTCCAGAAGTTTGGCCAACTCCTACTTATAATGCAACCGAAATACCCAATTAAGATCACAATCTCGGAGTCGGTTGCATAAGTACTTTCTTTCCAACGACCGAAACGAACCACAAAGAATGCATGCAGGTCCAGTCCCATCAATATTAATATATGCATGCACATGACTGCAGTCTTTGGCCGGTAGTTTCCACGAACCGCGTATACGACGGTATCTATCGCCCTTCTCTCCCTTTCGATTTTACTCGTGACCGTAAAAAGAGGGATGATGATAATTTTTTAATATTCATGACGACCGAACGGTGTGAAAAAGGAGCATAAAACCGGACGCTGGTTATAGCGTGGTCAAGGAGAAGGGTCTAATTACGTTCCTTAACGGTTGGCTTTTCGAAACTTATAATTTATGGTAACAACCTTCCATAATTACGCGATGGGTTATCCTTCCTGGCGGGAGGTAATAGGATAAGGAAAGGAGGAGGCTTATTTTAAACGAATTATTTTCAGATATGAGTATACAGGGTATCGTTACGATCTTTACGGTGAAACTTATTTTTAATTAGCCGAGGAGGGGCGTAGTTTCATGTTTTCATTAGATGTTAAGGTTCCCTCCGACGGGTGTAATTTAAGAGCTTTGTTACTTAATACTGGGGAAACAACCGAAACTTAGTTAGCGTATTATCACAAGCTTAAAGACGAAAATGCTGTCACAATGGTAGCAATTCGCAAAAATCGATGAAAAGGTCAAAATCCTATTCTCAAAAAATGCAGTCCCCGACCAAATTATTCGTCATCTTATTAATGACATGAGTACAACCAATTGTTAGGGGATTGAATTATAATAACAAGAAAACTAATTGCGCTGAAAATAGTGTTTAGAAGGATATAAAGTTTATACTTCTCTGGATCGCATAAAAGCTATTTTATGAGTATTGTTCATTGTTTTGCACTGGTGCTTCGTCATTGTGAAAGTAAAATTAGTATTCGATGTAACTTTTTTTTATTGTAATTATTTATCATCAAAAATTTGAAGTATTTCGGTCTCTTAGTAGAAAAATGTACAATAAAGAATAAATTAGCGTTGGACAAATATTCACAACGATAAGTAGTAAAACTGAAAACATGAGATCAACTTTAATGCACATGATTTCGATAAGAATTAGGTGTAGATACCCCCTGCGAGTCGCCACCTTCAGAGGCCTCTCCGGAGCGACCAAAAACATCCACAAAAAAAAGGAACTGATCGATAACTACTTTTTTAACCTTCCTATACTCACGTCAAAATGAAAGACGTATACTATACTATATAAATCGGTCTCACAGACCGTATGCGTGAGTATAGGAAGGTTAAAGAAGACGACTGATTCTTGAAAGCAAAGCCAATTTCAAGAGGCAACAACAATTTTCTTTGAGTGAGATGAACGGCGGAGACGTTCAAATGACCGAATTCAAAACGAGCAGACCAACTTGAGACATCCTTTCTTACAAGCTTGCATCTATTATTTGCTGATTAGGCTCATATGTATAATGGAGAGTGTGACTTATTATTTGCAAGTCTGCTGTTCTAGCAGTGAACATTTACGTACCACCATATGGAGAATCTGCTATCTTACAAAGATATGAAGGAGCGCAGGATTGGCCGAATATCAGATAGTAAAGAAAATATACGATGATTTTAAGCTAATAAATACGATACAAGAATATCTGAGGAAATAGTCTTGGAGGAATAAATAAGACTGAAACAGCGTGTTGAAAATGGGGGAGGTGTGAGATGCTAGAAGGAACTCGGCAACTCGTGATATTGAGGAGGGCAACTAACAAATTAAAGGAAAATGTGAGATTCTTTTTGTCGTAATCTAATCCTAAGATGAATTGAATATTGATGTGAAAGAAACGAGAAGAAAGTAGAAACCAAATTTATGGTCGTGTATTTGTTAATTGTCTTCTTCTTTTTCTGCATGCGATGCAACATGAAACCAAATACGAACCATGTTTCTTCTTTTTCATTTTTCATCGATTCCTCTTCAGTTTTTCACAACACCGTTTGCGATACGAAAAACACGATATCGACCACCGTCGACTAACATCGCAGTTCAGAAATTTGCGTCGATACCATCAAGCGTTAATTGAAGTTCTATTAATATTAATTACGGCCAACGTTTATATTTATCATAAATTACGATGTTTTAGATAATCCCGAGCTCGTCGACCAATTAGCGCCTCTCGAGCGCGCAACTTTACCTCGCAAAAAGCGCTACGGCAAATGAAACGATGATCAACGCTTATCCTCGGCTAGAGATAAGTTATTGCTTGCGTACGACCATTAGCGCGGCAGTTTAACTATCAATTTAGCATTAATGACCAACATGGAAGACGTCCTTCGCACAATACTTACGCGAAGTTGCAATCGACGTAAGGGAAAGCTCTCGGTCGGATGGGTCTTTTCTTGCGCTTTATCCTGCACGTGTCCCATCGTCACATGACCGCTTGCTTGTCTCGCGATCTTTGCTGGAGGAATTTATCGTCGTTAGATTTTATTTTATTCTATGGAATTCTCCGCCACGGGTGATTAACCCTTTCGCGGGTAGCTACAAGCTGATAATTTGTGTAATCTGTCGATGAGATGTTAGGTTTATCTGATTTCTTATGGTTGTTAGATGATCCAGGATAGGTCGAATGGAGAACTTGCTATACATTTTTTGTATTCTGAATATTTTACAGAGATTCCACAAAAGTTACGTTTAAACCTCACCGAAAGCGAATGGTCAATTAGCTTGGGAAATTTTGCATTTTTGACTTGGATGGGAAGCGTTAGGATGGTTTTTAATATCTTGAAGAATATTTTTACTTTCTTATCTCACTTTTAGAGTTAGGTATCAATTTGTATAAAACAATTTTCTTTTTGTTTCAGGTAATTTTTCTCATTCCTTTTCTTGATGGACTTTGTAAGTATGAATTTTTTTTATATAATTACGTTACCACATAGTCTGTTTCAATTTGAATATTAATTGATAATGCTACCTAAATTTCCTGTTTTATCCCAATTAATATAAAATCCCAATTATTTTGAAGCTAAAAATGGCCATCATTCAGTTTCCTAACCACCTTCGCAAAACCAAGATGCTTCAAAAGTACCTATTTCCATTACCGTACAAAAAATATATATTCTAAATTTGTCCCCATAGAAATAATAAAGACCTCCAATTCTTAACCATAAAATCACTTCCTCATATAGACAAAACACACTCCCTCATCCGCCCTGCGAGAAATCTTCGCTGCGAACGTAAAATGATAATAAAAAATGAAAACTTCCGCAATTGAATTTTACCCTCCTCCTCCTCCTTCTTTCTCTTTCTTCCTCAACTTTCAAATTCGCCCCCGCGCTCAGCGTGACTGATATAAATAGACCGAAATATTAAGCGAGGGCGCTAGAGTTTCGCGCTAAACTTATCCCGGAGATCCGCGTGGGACGGGCGAATTCCCCCGGAGAACCCTCGAATGCGCCACCCGTCCGCTTTTCGTATGAATACATACCGGAACGTATCCGGAAATAAAACTCAGCTTTCCGTCGGATTTCTTATTGGACTTTATAAACGAAGTAATTCCGTGCCGCGGAGGTGGAAGAAAGACACGAAGAAACTCACTTTATTTCATTGGTCGGACGCCGAGGGTCGGATACGGATGGAGAGAGAAGGATATATTTCCGGAAATCACCTGACTAAATGGACTGGAGTTGGTTTGGTAAAAGAAAAGCAAAGAAAAAAAGGAACGGCGGAAATATACAAGCAATGGGGAGAGTGGTACCTCACGTTGCGGAGGAAGTCGGATTAATTCAATATTATGGTAGGGAGTGGGATGGGTGAAAAAGGCGGAAAAGTTTTTCTTAAACCAAACGGACGAAGAAATAACTTTTCCTGGTTTGGGAAAATGGTTATCAAGGAATCTGCGCTTTTGTACTGCCGAAATCCTTTGAAAATATGCCACTACCGAGCTTTTAAAAATGGCATAAGAGGTTAGAAATTTATTGTTTCCCATCTTAGCTTCTATCACACCTTCACTTCAATCTTTAGACCAAACTTTTCTTCTTTTTTGGAATGGTGCGTTCTTCTTTTTTCTCATATTCTCTCGTGAAGGGCACATGTCCACTATCATAGAGATCTGGTGAATACCTGTACACCTGAAGAAAATGTCTGTTTGGGCATTTAGTTAGTTGCCATTGTCCAAAGCCGATATCTTGCAGCTTAATAAAAGATTTTGCGATTTCTTATACTTCGAGACTTTAGCAAAATTCACACTGTTACAAACTTTTGGACAATATTATGAAGGTGTTTCGTGGTTGTGGTTTAAATAGGTGGACTGTATATTTTTTGATTTTTTGTATTTGTGTGTGATTGCTACGGCGTCTCTGACCCGACTGCTGCGACTGGGCCACTGCGCAACTGTTCGTTTTTATTCTATCTCTCTCACTCCTAACGGCATATTACAGAAATAAAGGCGGGCAATTTGAATATACAAAATTAGTATGCAACAGAAGAATTCAATAAATTTTTGGATGCGTCGTGTATAACTTTTGCTAACAATAAGACACATATCCAATTGCAGACAGTGGAAAAGGCATTGTATGTTAAAGACGGTCATAGGATCCTAGACTCCTATAGGCATCTAATTAGTACTCAGAACATTGTTTAGAAGTTCTGCAGACTCTAAAAGGAAGGTTCCTGGGGACTGGAACGTAGTCGGAATTGCCAAAAAAGATGCCAAAAGAATTAATCTCCAAACGAGTTATTTTTTTATCTAATATATATATTTTTTGTTTTTTCAAAATACGAACAATTGAACACAAAATAATTCCGACGGAAATCTCATAATTCAGCCTAGCAGTAATTGTATAAAATATTTAAAGGGGATTATAATGGTGTAATGGGGGAGGGTCGACGAAAGCATGCCAAACATCATAAGCATTTGCAACTTTCAAATTTCCTGCACAATCAACTTTCTTACGACAACCCTCCTTTCCTTTCAAGCGCAATCCCCTTTTCCATTCTTTTTGTATGTCGCGAAATTAATCAATTCATCGTCGAGAATTTCCCCCTTTTTGCAAAAGAAAACCACCACCATCCAATAATTACTCAAGTCGAACCACCATACCAACATTCTTTCATCCTTTCTGGGCGATAAAATAATAACTTCGCTGCCGCCGCCGCCGATATCATCGGGGTATTGCGCTCCTGCATCCCATTTCCTCCGCCCCGTCTTTATCATTTCCCTTCGGCCTTTCATCTCCGAGATGATGCGGCTTTTTCGCGCCTAAACTTAATTAAGCATTCGCTTTTTCCGCGAAACGAGGCAATTTCGGATGTAAGCGTCGAACTTTTCCGCGACGCCTCGCTTTACTAAATCATTCTGGCGAAGAAATTCCGGCTGTAAAGCGATAGCAGTTAGTTATAAAGTTAATCTATTCACTTTGCTAGCGGCTTGGAGGAGCGAGCCCTCATTAAATGGCCGTTGGCTTGGTATGAATACGAATTTACGACGCGATAATTTACGATCTGCCCTGTTTGAATCGTATCTGCAAGGGAGATTTATGTGCAGATATCTCGCTTTTACATAAAGCGAAATTTTTTGGATAATTACAAATAAAATGCCATAGTACTTTACCGCGCGATTGTACATTTAAATTTTCGGTCCCATCACAGGCGTGTGAGAACAAATTAGAAACTTATAAGTAACTGTATACATATTTAGATGCTTTCGTGTGGATATTCAGTAATTACCGCGATTAATTCCGAGATAACTGGCAACCTTTGCATTCCGTAGTGAAAGTAGTAATAATCGATAACACGCCGGCGGGAGACTTTTCAGTGTCAAAGGTCAGAATTATCGGAGGAAAACCTGTATTTATCGTATCAGTTAACATGTATCGAGTTATCGTGTTTTGTCTCCTTTTGTTTTTGATCTTTTAATTAAAGGATGAATAAGCAGTGGGTACGGATAAAGATACATTCGAGTAAGTTCATATCAAAGAATAAGGATTATTTGTTGGTTTCAACTGTGATTTTGAGAATGGTTAATTTGACGATTGCATTAATACCTCTTAATAATCTTAAATGAAGAAGAGAAATATCTGTCTAAGTGAAAATAATTTTAAAAAGAACGAAACATAAGCTTTACTGACACGTCGAAAAGTACATACATATGTGATTGTACCAAAGGTTATGGAAAGAAATTGTGATCAAAATCCAAAATTACCTTATTCTGAGGAGTCAGTAATTTGAGGAACTAAGACTTTGCAAGCAAATATTTGAACAAAATTGCAAACGATCCTTTTTTTATCTCGATACTTTTTGTAATTTTTGTAAGACAATTTATTGAATTTGAATTTTTGTTTCAACTCCTAGTGGTACCACGGAATCCTTTCGAAATGGAAATACATTCCGAACACTTGAAGAAATACAAACATGGAGAGGAGGCGTAGAATTCATCAAATGCTACGTATCCCGGGTGTACTAAAAGTATGAAGGATTAAAAAATCATAAAAGTCTAGAGTTATGTAATTTTCAAACGAGGAATTGAATGTGGCCTTAGATTTGATCATGAAATAGAATTACTGGAAACCCCTATTTTTTGGCTTCGGAAATCGAAGGAACAGGAAGTTTTACGTTCAAGGAAGTAGTTATTTTATAGGTTAAACTTATCTTAAAGGGCTCTTCATGGTCATGTGAACATGAGGCAGTGGCTAGTTTTCTTTAAACACCTTGAAAATAATCACCTTTAAGGTCACCATGAGGTGCACTTTTTCAAAGTAATAGCTTTCTCCCTGGTTTAAATACCCTTGTTGTGCCCTTTAAGGTAAGCTTCAATTATAAAATAAATACAAAAAATTTCTTGCTCGTTCGATTTCCAGAGCCAAAAAGAGGGGAATTGACGTTGAAATGACCTTGAAATTCTATTCCATGGTCAAATCTAAGGTCACTATTGAATTCCTCGTTGAAAATTACATTGTCCCTACCCTTGTGATTTTTCAGTAGGTCATTCCCAGCAAAATATTTAGGTGTCTCCTTACTTTTGGTCCATCCAATATATATACAGATATATACGATATATACATACATATATGTAGCTGAATAAGTGTTTGTCTGTCATTTCAGAAATAAATTTGGTGGAGCATTAGTAAATTCGGTGTTCCCGTAGAAACTGCCAGTATGGATAGCAGGACGTGAATATCAAATAATGGCACACAGCAAAACCCGAACGAAGATTCTACCAGGTTATTCATAAATCCCAAACAAATAAGGGAATAAGGAACTGGGCCTAGGATGGTGAAGGTGGGCATACAGAGCTTTAAATAATCGTCTTTGGCAACGTACGAGTATGATCTCAAAGACGTATAATTGTCAACGAATCAAAGCTGACTACTCCTCTATTAAGCTCTAACGTATTTGGTACTCAATGAAATTTGTAAAACATAGGACCTACGCCGCTACCCTGTAGTATGCCACATATGCGGGCCGTATATTCTTATCGATTGACAACGTATAATCTATCGAACGTGCAAAATCATTATTTTCAACAGATGGGAATTTATAACTCTTCATCTTTTTATCTTCAAATTTGCTCGTTCCATTTTTAGCGTCCTTATTGAATTAAACGACCGATATATCACCGTTTACTACCGGTTTTCAACGCAATTAAGCAGTCCTCGCTCGGTCGTTGTACCACGTTTGTCGTTCTTTCTCTGCAATTTTCATCAGTCCTGTTACTCATTCATGCTAATTTCGCCGCTACAACAGCCCTCGGAGATTTCGATCGCATGTCGAATCACCGTTCGGGGAGCGTTTACCTGATACGAACGGCGCGCTCCAGGTAATTAAATAAATTAGCGCGCGCACTAATTCGACCCGTTCTGACCAATGGTTTCGCGATCGAGTCAACAGGTGCTTCCCTTCCGCCCCCAAAAAACCGGCGGTTGACCGAGAGAGAGGGCGATAGACTGTAAAGGTTTGCGTGTCTGCCGCCACCTGCAGGTGCGTCACACCTATTTTTCTTTCGTTCACGGGCGGCGGTGCGTTTCGATTAAATATGCACCGTCGCAACACGCGCGCGCCCCCACCGCACTAAATATTCACCCCCTCGGACGTGGGGGCGCCGCTTTCGAGGGAAAATTGCGCCTGTCTTCCTGAATAATTCATGGTTCGAACTGTGGCGGCTGATGCAGCTTCGGACGACAGTGGTGGGCTTCTAAAAATTTAAGGAGACAATTGAATTGTTGCCGACATCATTGACATATGTTAAGGTGCGTGTAGATGGCACAACAGTGATGGAAAGATGTAAAGATAGTTTATGACGTTGTAGCGACGAATTTCTTAAAAAGTGTAGGTACAAGGTTTATTCAGACATCACTAAAATGGTAATATTTTCTTCTGACCTATATAGTTATCCCATAAAAAATGGAGGTTGCAATATAGAGCACACCACCTCTACCGTTAGGATAACAGACACATTCCTAATTAGGATGCTAGAAACTCTAGATATAGTAAATAAGAAAAGTAGAAAAATTTTAGTGTAAAATGAATTACAATAACATATAAGAATTCGAGTACCTCCAAGTCCGTTGGTATTGTTCAATCAAAACACCCGAAAGACGACAACATTACATGTGCACTTCTGGCAACAAAACGCTTCAATGAGGATGATAATTAAGGTGTCGGAATACGTGTTTGAAAATATCCAGAGGAAGAAATTCATATCTTACAACAGGATATGATAGAAAAGTATTTCAGCGACTGATGCTTGGCATGTTTTCATCAACTCTCCCCCATCACACAATTATGATGCCCTTTAAATATTATATAGTTACAACCAGGTTGAATTATGAGATGCCCTTCAGAATTATTTTCTGTTCAATTACTCGTTTAAAAGAAAGGGTTACTTGTTAGATTACGTTAACTCGCTTGAAAATTAACAAGTTTTGGCATCTTTTTATTTTATTACAAGTATGCATTTTCAGAATGAGAAAAGCTTTCCTTCGTTTAATAATATATTGTCACGCGTTTCCAGATGAGCGGTAAACTTTAAATAATCCTACTGGTTATCTACTCTTCTGGAGAACGATTTTTAAATAACTATATATATTCAAATTCCCAGGAACCTTCCTTTTACAATTTACAGAATTCCGATAGAATATATGTCTAGGAGTCCAGATCCTATGGCCGCCTTCCAATAATTTTGCCTTTTCTATTTTGTTCAATTTGCTTTGTCTTGGCAACGATTATAGACAGCGCATCCAAAAGTTTCTTAAACTGTCTATAATACTGTAGTCTAAAAATTTATAACAGTGTGAACGTGAAGCTGGTTCTAATTTTGGTGATGAGTACAGAATACAAATTCTACTTAAAAATGGGCTGCTCATCTGAGAGCATATGGCCAGCCAAACGTGTGTCCTAATGTAATTAATAGTTACGTGCTGGACTGTACGTTGTGAGAAGATCGTCTCAATTTTTGTGGTGACATTAAAGAAACTGGACGTTAAAAAATTACATACATAAATTATTCTGCGACCACAAGATCCAAAAAGGAAAAAATAATAAATTATTACCGTAATGGCATTATCTATAGCAACCTTTGGAGCACCGATTTATTACGAATCGTGAACATTACACCGAGCGCATAATTTTGCATATAATTTGCTTTAATTCGTTTCCATTCTGGAGCCCATGTATTTATCGGCTCGGCTCGTTGTGCAACATGGATTTCGAGCGGCGGCGTCGCGTTATAAATTAGATTCGTGTTTTACGCAATAATTCGAGCCCGTAAATCGGCGTTCGCCTAATTTACGCCCAACCCGGAGAGCCGCTGCCGCTTAAACTCATTGCTCGGACTTAAATCGCGACGTCAAATCGGAATTATCGAAAATTTTACAGGACATAAACTACTTCAGAAATGCGCGATAATTAGTGGGGCGCGTAACGGGGTGTCTATACAAACTAATTATGCTTTATTTATGTATC
Organism: Chrysina gloriosa; assembly: GCA_038088585.1. Lineage (NCBI taxonomy): Eukaryota > Metazoa > Arthropoda > Insecta > Coleoptera > Scarabaeidae > Chrysina > Chrysina gloriosa. The sequence goes on along the minus strand of CM076093.1, from coordinate 16,071,057 downwards.
GTAAGTGAGCGAGAGCCGTTCATTCCACACTTATACCTATCTCTCGCGTTCATAATATTTATTGTATGTTACTGCTTATAATATGTACTGTGTGTGTATGCATTTGTAACGAGCACGGTTGGAATGGGGCGCGACGTGATGAACTAGGCACCAGGTGTTGACATTGTTGGCGTAATTAGCATAGTTAGCAGATACCTTGGCCATTGTACGCCTTGTATACATACGCCTGATGACGTTAATTAAGAGGTTATACACAAGGATACCTTTCGGGAGGGTTTATTTCTTCACGCCGAGTTGATTAATTGCTATGGGTATATGATTATTTAACGTTACGTGTCGGTGCTTGAACTTAAATAAATACATTCTGTATGTATACCTACATGCATCGAATGAACGAAAAGGATTAGCTTCGTCGGTGATCATTCACTGGTTAATGTATGCTCAGAATGAGCAAATTTATAATTGTGAAATTTCTGAATATACGAGGCTTGGTCAAATAACACTGGTGAACACTATTTTTGTTTCTTGGACGGAGTACTGTTTTTTATGTATTTTTAATGCTGATATCGAATCCGTCGTCAGAAATTATCCATCGGGCACAAGTTTTCCGCAATTGCGACAAAACCATTATGTAAAAAACAATGGCCACCAAGAAGACAGGTCGTTCCGGGAACAACACGTCGTCAGTCAGTCCCTGGTGGATCCCCAAAATCTACCTGCCACCTCTATACGTTAAACTCGGATTGAGTTGACAAAGTTAAAGGAATGGACAGAAACGGCGACGGTTTTAGCTTTCTAAAAAACATATTTCCGCTGGTCATTGACCCAAAAATCAAGGAAGGCATATTCGTTGGTCCTCAAATTCGAGAATTAATGAACGATCGTGAATTCGATGTCACTCTAAACGAACAAGACACACCAGCATAGGAGTCATTCAAGAAAGTAGTTCAGCACTTTCATGCAAATAACAAGGCGGACAACTATAAAGACCTTGTAGAGGAATTACTTCAGAACTATAAATCTCTTGGTTGGAACATGTCACTGAAGATACATTTTCTCCATTCACATTTAGATTTTTTCCGAGAAGCCTAGGAGATGTTAGCAACGAGCAAAGGCGAAAAATATACGTTTTTCATAATTTAGAAAAATACTAGTTGACCAAAGAAACAGCCGAAAAGATAAATTTTGTTTATCAGTATAAAAGTCAGAATCTTTCGTTTTCAGTTACATTTATTTTGGTCTGCCCGCAGAAGTCCATAAACAGACTGTGTCAATGGTTTTCTAACTTTTCAAAGTGTTTTAGTTTAGATCTACAATGATTTTAAAATTGTCACAAATTTTAGTTCACTCAGTATCTTTGGATTTATCCCTAGCTAACTTATGACTATTAAATAACAATAGGTAATACCTAGGTGTGTACAGTAGCATGCAAAAGTGTCCGACCAAAGATAATATTATGATAACGTTTAAAGGATGCAAAATGGAAACACAAATATATTATCTCAAAGTTCTTTTATTATGCAATTAAAATATGTGCTTCTTAAATTCTTTATAACACTTAACAATTATTTGTAACAAAAATAACACGTTTTGCTTCTTCATAAATATCCGGCCAAATTTGAAGAAGATACAATTCGCTTCGCTTTTTTACGTTATCAGTTGTGGAGGTAGGTAAACATCGAGAGCTCCGTTCCTTTTGTATTATACAATCAGTAACATTCAGTCAAGATGCCGAAACGCACGTCTTTAGATATACGTAAGGTGGTTATCAAGTTGCACAACGAAGGAAAAGTTCCACGTGAAATAGTTAACATGTTGACTATCGGAAAATCGACTGTTAACGATATAATAAATAAATTAAAGTCTACAGGTACTCTAGAAGATAAATACTGGAAAACAACTAATAGTGTCGATAAAATGATTTAAAGAAAGGCTGCCGCAGATGTAAAAAGGAATGCTGCAATCATCGTACGTGAATTGCGCGAACAAAATTTGGCAAAAGTACTGTTTCACATAGACTGACAGAAGTGGGACTTTTTGGTCGTGTTGGAGTTAAAAAACAGCTCATCAGTAAAAACACCAACTGTGAAACACGGTGGTAGGTAGCATTAAGCTGTGGAATGCATTCTCTTCGAAAGGTCCAGTCTTTAAAACTGAAGGTTATAGACTCTGGTATATATAGAGATATTATATTAGAATAAACCATTTATGGCAAGAGTTAAAACAACTAAGAGTAGGAATTGAAAATTGTACCAATAAAGCTCCTTTGTCGGAAAACGTTCAACAAGAGTGGAGAAATACATATCTCCCAAGATAGAATCATCAAACTTATCGAATTGATGCCTCACCAATGTGCTGCCATGATAGCTTCGAAGGGTATGACTACCAAATATTGATGAAAATCTTACACTTATTACCCTTTTCAATTCTTTTTTCTTGAGTTACTATATTTTTCTTTCTATATAGTGCGTAATTTGCGGTTGACCGGATAATTATGAAAAAGTGAAACTATTTTTCTTAAGAATAGTTATATATAATTTTTCAATTACACGTTTTGATTGGATTATAGAAGAACTTTACGATGATATATTTGTGTTCCTATTTTGCATCCTTTAAACATTACTTGATCATAAAATTATCTTTGGCCGGACACTTTTGCATGCTACTGTACATCGAAAAATGCCGATGAAATTACGTAAAATTCTGAAAACTGTCCTTCAAAACGGTCGAAATTTGCAGATAGCAAAACACTAGTATGAACAAGAACCTCAATATATTGTTTTAAAAGGATTTAATTTAGGTTTTTGTTTCGACGGAAATTAATTAGTAATGTTGATGTGTCTAAAATTTTAATGCAAACTACTGACAGCGGCTGCTTCTACAGAATGTTCGCTTAAGTACATTTTACGTTTTTGTTGAATTTTATTACTCCAATAATTGATTTTTAAGAAATTCCTGAAAGATTTACAAAATCAAATCGAAGCAATTTCAATCAAGTGAATTGTGACCAAGAAATTCAGCCGTCAATTTTTTGTTTTGGCGGAAACTGATGGGTAATCTTGTCGACTTCATTGCTAATGAATGATGATATCGAGATTTTGATATGAAATACTTAGCGATAACCTCTACATAATTATTGGTATCATAACAATAGGTACTTAAATTTTTATCATGCCAGTATGTTTGCGCCCTTAGTTTTATAAGTACATTCCATTTCTAAAATTTTATTTTAAACATTTGGATTGCCAGGTTGCCGAAGGTTAATGAACTCTATGTGCAAAATTAACCGTTCGACTTTTGTTCCAACCTACTTTTCGGACGCTATTTTTCCGTAAAGAGTAATACTTATTTCCCCAAATTAATTCAATTTTTCAAATAGTTTTTAAACGCTCCAAAACATTTCCTTTTGTTACAAAACTAATTCCAACGCGAGTGTAAATCTTAAAAAATCATTCGACTAGAAAAAAGAAATGACATCTATGAGTGGTAGGATTTCTGTACGCCGGGAACGAGTTAGCTTAAAGGGCTATTTGCACGGATTTGAAAGCTCGCGCGTAAGAACAGAATGCGCGTGAGGCGATCATTGTTGTTGCTTCTTCTTGTTCGCGAGGCTCGCCCGTTCTTGGCATTGGAATGTCGTCCTCTCTCGGTGCAATGCTTCCTAAACTTACCATACGGTGTGAGGTTATGTGTGGAATCAGGTTTTCCCAGTACAGTACCCGCCAATATTTTAGTATTTTTGTTATCCGATATGCGGCATTCGATTTTATGTATACGAACCGACGTTTTGTTGGATCGTTATTCAAAAAATGTATTTAAAAGAATATGATATTTGCGCATGGATTCTTTCCTCGACCAATAGGAACAATAAGAATTTGAAAAATTTGTGAAGTAAATTATAATTTGATATAATTTGATATAATTTGATCGAGAGATACAGGTTTCAGTTAGTTTCTTTTACTTGCCGGATGTAATTGAGTCCCTAAAAAGTGTTAAAACAATTACTTACACATCTTTCGATCAAACAGGTACACGTACCTGCAGGTCGTATGTATGCATCATTCAGTGGTGCTACCGGTCCTACAAATCGTAACCGCTGCCCGGACATTTAATCATTTCATGGTGCACTCAACGAAGAGGTCACTCTGAAGTCCATTAAATGGCAATAACCATCATCGACGGCTTTGGACCGTCGTTTTCATTAGTCCCAGCGGTATCCGTTTTACGACTGTTCAAATTGGCATTCGTTTATTGTCGAGCTGCTGACGCGAATAAAAATATGAAAACGATAAACGGTCAAGTTAGAATGATGAGTTGTTGCTGTGAGAACCATGAGGATAACAGAAGCTGTATATTGACTGGTGTAAAAATTTACGTTTTGTTAAATGAAGTGAGATGTGTCCCTAGGTACGGGCAGCTTCTAGTGTTGCTAGGAAATTCATTTATAATTCATAACTTAGATACTAGCTGCTGACAATCTCCTTGGGACGACGACTATACCTTCGACGGTGACTTCACTTTCCTAAGACGACATTGCAGTAAAATGAATATGTATTTTACTCTCCAATTTTGCTGTACACAATCACATGAAATAGTAGTTCTTGTTGCTGGAAGTAGTATGCCTAAAAACTTCCAAATCGACGACGATCTTTTCTGGGGTACGACGGACACACATTATTAAGAAAATCCAAAGGCCAAATAAATTTTCAGATGTCGTGTGTATAAATGATGGGATAAAATTGAAGTTGTATGAAAATAGCGTTTGCGGACCGTTTAGAGCGAAAAAGTCATGTGAATAGATTATTTTCGCAATTGGTTTTAGGCGACTCCACCATTTTTCCACATTTTGAAGCATTTTTGATGGATTTTGTGTCAGAATAGTGTTTACCCACCATTTCGAGCGAAAAGTCTTGTCGTGAATACTATATTTCCGCAATTGGTTCTAGACCACTCCACCATTTTTCCACTGTTTGAAGCACTTTTGATGCAGTTCGTGGTCAAAATAGCGTTTTCAGGTCGCTTCGAGCGAAAAGTTATGTCGTGAATTGATTATTTTCGTAATGGATTCTAGGCAATTCCACCATTTTTCCACTATTTGAAGCACTTTTGGTGCATTTTGTGTCAGAATAACGTTTTCGGGACGCTTCGAGCGAAAAAATCATATCGTGAATGGATTATTTTTGCAATCGGTTTCAGGCGATTCCACCACTTTTTCGCTAAAGCTTCCATATTACTTTTCCACATACAACTTTTTGACTTTAAATTTCCATAAAGTAGCAAGACGAAATATTGCTTTTTTGCTCGGGATAAGACTCATCTAAAAGCTGTAAGGCTGCTAACACCTTTTTTGGCAGAATCTCAAGTACAATCTTTATTTTAAGAACAGAGCTTGAACTTTCAGCAGTGGGTTTGCTATCCTCAAACGAAATCGGAGTAAAATTGCTTTCTCTCAATCTTACAAAGTTTCTTTCCAATATCAAACTTATGTCCTCAAATTTTGGATATTTAAAAATGGAAGTACTTATTTGTTAATAAAATAAAATCTGGAGAACTCTTAATATAACAACTTAACAAAGTAGGCGCGTTAATGGGCAGCTGTCGTGTAGCTGTGCTAAAGCTTATACAATAACCCGTGAAGAGAATTAAGCTTCGTCAATCGCAAAACCCTACCTGCAGACTAATGAGTTTCGTCCTTATTGGAACTCGCCAGTACAGTATATCGGTGTGTAATTGACGAAGCTTAACTCTCGCGGTGATAATCGATAACTCGTGCAGACGTATGTGGCCTAACTTGGGGCCCCATATCCGGAGCAGGAGAAGTATTACATCCTAGCAGTCTGCAGTTGCGGTTTGCGATAGACGAAGCTTAATTTTCTTCACGGATTATTGACATACGTAAATTGTGCTTATTGTATAAGCTTTTGCACAGCTACCCGAGAGCTGTCCGTTAACGCACCTAATTTATTAGTACACTGGGCAAATATGCGGTATGATGAGTGATCTGTCCTTTTCACAATGTAATATTATGTTACAGAGGACAATCTATCGTTAATTTATCTTTACTTATTTGTTGCCGAAAAGCTTATTTATCATTGAAAACCTCCAACTGGCGATTAGTTGTGTGCTACTACCAATGCTAAAAACTAAAGACCGACTAAACTTCCAGTGGCTACACTATCATAAGGAAAAATTGGAGTAGATTTACTTCTTGTTGTTGTTTATCATCCCAAACTTCCAAGATGACCGACGATTTTTTCTGGACGACGGCCAAAACTGATCGTTATTCGAAACCTAATTCCCCGCGATCTCGCAAATCTGCCATTTATATCTATACCCCCATATATCTTTCCCCCAATTCTCTTATAACCAATTGATCTAGCGCATCGCTAGTTCCCACCGTTTCTGAAAGAACAGCGCAGGAAGGGAAGAATAAACAGAAAGATTAATAAAACATGAAGCCGTGTATGAAAGGCCGTGGCAATAAATCAGGCGCTGTCGTGCTAATATAAACACAATTAATTATTAAATTGCGCTTTCCCTGTCCGTCGTGCTACTGATTTATTGGGGACCTCGTAGTTGCGTTTCCTGGGAGAAAATTGATAAAACGCGATGTATGTATGTAAATTATACGGTTGCCGTTTTTTTAAAAACCCCTAAAGACATCAGAGGTAATAGCAATGTTCGAAAGCAACAATTACCGACCGGAATCGAATGACAGAGTATCGATTAAATCGCCGATAGGACACAAACTCGTAGACCAAAATTATTTATTTACGCCTCGGTTAGCTCACGTGGCGAGGCATTTATCAAGGTGCGCTCTAATAATAATTTTACTGCTAGGTCGTTCGGGACTGCTTGCCTAACTGATTATAGATGTGAATTACAGATATGTCCGGTATTAATTGAATTCAAGAGCGGCGACAATTCGAAGAATTAGGGTCAATAAACTGTTAGCATTAGATACAGTTAAACGCGAAATTGTACTAGGAATATTTGTGTTGCTTTTAATGTCGTGATCGCGCCGATATAATAACTCCATTTGCATCGCAATCTACCCGGAGGTGATAAAAACTAGAACTACAATCTTTCTGCGTGATTGTATATGAATTGAAAGAAATCTCTAAAATTTTCTAAAAGAAGACTATCAACGCAACCAACAATTTTTCCACCCTCGATTTTATAATCCCCCTCACTTCGTGAAGGGATCTTCACAATTCGACGTGACTCATTAAAATCTCACTGGCCCCTCTGGTTCTGCCAAGCGAATTCTTAATCGCAGAAATGTCAAAATCATTCCGAAGTAGCGATCGATTCGAGCCAACGTGAAGGAAGTCACGCGCGATTTTTATTGTCTCAAATTTGCGTTCCAGGAAGTCGACCCGATTATATTGCCGTTTCCGGAAGGAGACAAGCAGAAGGGTCGTCGATCTCCCTAAAAATAGTAACATTTTAATTATCGCGTGAGTGAATGGATGAGTACTAAACGTTCTATTAATGTTCTTCTGACTGCGAGGTCATCGATTGATTTACGTTTTCTTTCATTTAAGTACTGATTTTGGAACATGATTTTTTCCGTATTTTCTACTCATTATGACAGAAGGTGTCATGGAGGATGTGCGATTAAGTTGACTTTCCTTTTCTACAGGGATCACCATGAATCTAGTGTGTATCGCCCTTATTAGAGTTGTGTCTTCTAGGTGATAGCGTTAATAAAGTTGATGATCGGCTCCAAGAAAACTTTATTAAGATTGTGGGTTTAAAGCCGAATCTGTTATTGTTTGTTATGCTTAAATGCTCCAGCATTACACAGTTGCATAGAATATGTTCTGCAATTTTACCCTCATGTGCCCTGTCTAAATTGGATTGATTTGGAATAAGTTTTTGAGTTGCCAGGTCCCTATTCATGTTCTTATTTTTGGGAAGGCTTACCTTCAAGTCACTATAAGTTGTTTGGTTATAAAATTGACTATACGCTGATATACGGCCATGAATTTATAAGCAGTGACTGCCACATGGTTTGCGAATTTTTTGCTGAATACACCCTGCAAGCCGGAGTAAGGATACTCCATTAGTAGTTTCAAGTTCATTTGCAGTTTCAAATCATCTTAGATTGAATTCGGTTCGCAATCAACATTTTAATTGCAGCCTGCTTTTCCATTGTATTTCCCTTGTATTCTTGGAAAGGTAGAAATCATTTCAGTTTGTCCTTAGAAAAGTATCTCCATACCACACATAAATTTCCAATCGATATTTTTACAAAAAGAGTTAATTTGATAATCTTTATTTTAATCCGCGAAATGGATGAAGTCACGGAACATGCATAAATGCTCGTGACCGGTCGTAATTTCACATATGTGCACGTTTATATAACGTCAAGTTTCACAACGGCGCATTGTGAAATCGTCCGACGTTAAATTTTATTGACAACATCAATTCTTCACTTGTCACGTCGTAATTAAAATTTAAATAAATCTGCCTCTCTCGAATGGAGGAAATTGTTACGACGACCACGGAGAAAAAAAGGGGAAACCGCCGATTGTCGTTCGGGCGACGTGGTTGCGCAAAACTTAAATAAACGCCGCGTTACGCCAGACGAATATTCCAGTTATTATATTTGACGGCCTTATTAATGATGTTACATCTGGAGAGCGATAAAAAATTTAATTAAAAACGCCGAACGCGTAGGATTTCGTTACGGAAGCCGTTCGTTAGATGCGTGCTTGTTTTGTCGGTCTACGAAATGGTTTTTATCAATTTTGGATGTTTTATTTTATTATCCAGAGCCGAATTTATTTGTTTATCGTTTTTTAATTGGTTGTTTGTATGTTGTATGTTTGTAAAAGGAAATATTGATAACTAATTTCCCTTAGATTTCACCGCAATCTATTTGGATTCCTTATCTTCCAACTTTGTCATTCGAATATTATCCGTCAATAGTTTCTGGATTTGAGTTTACATCGACGAAATATTTGCTTCAAATTCATAATTTTGACGGTAATCTAGAATTACCTGGTGCATGAAAATATCCAGTTACATTTCATCAAGTTGGATTGTTTAGGAAAACTGGAGAATGTCTGACTTCAACCTATATCATTAAAGAAATATTTCCAAATATGTGTTCTGACAAGTGTATTGTCATCGTCAGTAAACAGACAATTAAGTTGCCGAAACACTAATTTAGGAGCATCTAAACTGGTGTGCTAAGGGTAGGAACCACATCACTAGAGTGATTGACCAGGACAGCCCTTCGGTAGATTATGACCTTTTCATGCTTCCGTATCAATGTTCAACTAAGTTCTCTTGGTTTAAATAACATTGAAAGCACGCATTTTTTTATCACGAATACAAGATTAAAGGTAGAGAAACTGAAGACATGTTAGTCGAAATACGTCTTTGCAGTTGTCCAGGTCGATGTAGTATGGGTGCAAACTATTTTATTTGACTTTCTTTTCATACAAAATTCAAGCTTTTGAAATAGAGCTTTTTCAGACGTGGTTTTACATTAAGGGCCTTTCATAATTTTCTTAAAGAAACTTTAATGAGCTTGTAAAAGAAGAGATAGAACCCAACCTGAATGAGATTTGTTTGATTTTGTAACGACAACGTCTAGAAATCAAGACCCGAAGATGCAAGCTGCTTATATCTTATTTAATCCTCTTCCCGACTGCATACAAGTTACTTTCCCGAAACTAAATCCATTTCAGCGAACTTACGCCATCGTGTCTGACGCTAATAATTAGACGCCGAAAATAAAAAGACGCCAAGTAAAAGCGAACCGACAGCAGAGCGAAGAGTACGAACGATTTCGCATCCCGGCGCCCGTCCTTACCCTACGCCACTGCGCTTCGTGTTCTCGCGCAGTTCATCTTCATTACTTGCGGTTTTGTTTCTCGTTTATAGCGCTGCACTACATTATATGATAAATTATACCCGTTGCCGTAATTGTGCTAAAGTTGTTTGTTTCGAAATTACGAAGCTCGGTAGATAGAAGACGGAAGGGACGAGAACGGAAAAGGGTAGGAACGCTCCGCTTTCGGAGAACCTGGCCGAGTTTTTGGCCTTCCTTTTTCCCGTGTTGCGGAAAATTAATAAACGTCTGTGCGACGCGTTTGCGCATAAATTTCCGCCGGTTGACTTCAGTGAACTGCGCGTGAAGCTTCTGTTGTTTGCATGTATAACACCTTGCATTATCACCATGCACGAGCGTAAGGTTTAAAAGCTATGTATGTACAATGGTATTATCGGATTATGTAAGTTGTAAAAGTTTCATTTCCTCTTCTATTTCTTTTTCTGTTAGGCGATTTTCCACAAGATGGCAACTTTACGAAAATAGCAATAATAGATTAATCGAAAAGATTCAATAGCATTTTATATTACTGTATACTGTATACTGGGTCAACTATTTTTTGGGAAAACACAACATTGCTTTAAGTAAGAGTTTAGAACGGAATATATTACAAAAGTGGACTCAAAGTGGCTCATAAATTTTAACCATTAATTATAAAACAAGCAGTTTTAGGAAGCTGAAATTTTCATAGTTAATATACAATGTACTTGTTAAAAAATAACGAAGTAATTTTTCATTTGCTGAAATAGTTGTCTCTAAAGTGGTGTGAAAAATGTAACACGTCAGATTTTACTCTTCTTTAAAGCCATCTTAAATTTAATGCCTCCAATATCTTTGTAGTTTTCACCAAAAAAAAGAAACTGACTTTTATCTATTAGAAACTTTTAATTTCAAGTTAGAGCAACTCTATCTAAGAACAAAAGTTTGTTTTATAAAATGTATTGATTTTGCATGCGATGTTTAATATTATAATAGTGTTATTCGTTCGTTTAATTTTCTATTGTTAAAATTGCTATTTTTAATGCAGAAACAAAAGTGAATACAGTCCGCTCTGGTAATAGGGCCGGCTATGGGCGGTGAGGAGAGTGGAACTCGGATACCTCCACTACTGACACGCGCTCACGCCGTCGAAATTTACTTCGCGCTAAATTGAATTTGAAGCAGCGAAAGTATACGCTATTTTATTGAACTAACAGGAGGCCCTATTGACCGTGACGATGAAACCCGATGTGAGCCAGTAGTGGTGGTAGCGCCCGAGCGGGAATGAGTGGAAGCGGCCCTATTCATAGTGACCCTTTTACCAGAGCTGACTGTATTATACCTTCGCTTAAATTCTGATTGTATAATTTCTGACGTTCACGTTGATACGCCAGGACTTAGATGAAAGTTTTAAGTCGATCAGTTAGCATTTCTGGAATTTTTACAAGTTGATGTTTATTATAAAGGGAGAACGTTTTGAAATGTATTTTTCCTTCCTGTACTGCACTTGTAAATTGCAGAAAAACATGTTTACTTCAGGCAGAAGAAAACAGCCAACCGAATCCTTTGCGAAATCATCTCACATGCACAAGACGGCCGACTTCCTCCCTTTCCTACCTCCGTCGCTCTTTTTCTCCTATTCACCGCACATCAAAAGGATAAAACGAGCGGGTACGTCGACCGTCTGTAGCTCCGTCGCCTTTTTGTTGGGACGGCGGGCCGACTCCCTGGAAAAAATGATGCAAACTACTAGAGACAAACGTAAGACTACCGAAATCGCAACGTATTCGACGTGGGGAAGGGGTTGTTGGCTACGTAGTTTAGTAATGAGTGAGGATGCTAACGAAAGTGGGGGAATACTTTGAAGGGACGAAAGCCCCTGACTTAAGAGCCTCGTGTCTGTTTGGAAACACGGCGCTTTATATCATTCTTTAGACGAAGATGTTGTATATTGTGCGGGCGATGATGTAGATGCATTATTTTGTAAGTGGAGAAAGGGGTTGGGTCTCCTTTGTAGGTTTGTAGAAGTGTTTTGGTAGTGGTTGATAAAAGTTTTGAAAGAAATTTATGGATTTCAATTCGAATTTATTGACCATATGATAATAGTCAAGAAAATCCATGCGTTGGGTCTGCATTTCCCAAATTTTCAGAATTTAAATTTTCACCGACTTACTTAGCCTTAGTATTTCGAGTTGAACGATCCAAAACATGGGATAAGTAAGTTACTAAGATTATGACCGTCCATGTTCTTCTTTTCTAGAAATCCTCCTTACAAAATGGATAAACTCTGGGGATTGCTAGATTCTGAGGAGTTCCACACAAATCCAATTCTAATATGAAAAGCATTTACGTTCAAGCCCTCAGGGATGGTGGTACAAAATTGTATTACTCTGTAATATCGACTTTTGAAAGAGAATGCCTCTTTAAAAGTTTATTCAGAATGGATAACTTATGGTTACCAGTTAATCTTAAACTATTGTTACTTTAATGGCGAGATCACTTTCATAACATTAAGTTTTTAATCCAACACGAAAGCGTTAAATTCTATTAGCGACTTTTCTCCTATCCACAAGCTGCACAGCGTGAATAGGTAAACATTCCTCTTTATCAGGAATTTTCCCTGCAAGTTCGAAATACCTACGAAAAAGGAGAATCTAACAATTTTAATTGCGTAGCGAGCATCTCGTAGAAAATTATCACGTGTATTTACACGCAGACTATTAAATCAGGACGACAAAAAGTAAATAGCCACTTCCTCGGCAAGTAAGGACGATAAATCGCCTTCAATGCACGGGTTTGTCCGTCCAGGTCGTTATTATCTTTTCAATTAGTACGCACAATTGCACAGTCGGGCATCGCATGCGGGTAGAAATTACAGTTCGAACTGGAGCCGCTTAATTCAATAGAACTCTGGGTAGGAATAAGGGCCATTATCGGAGGAATCAGAAGCCGGCAATCGAACCGTTATTAGGTGATGGTTGTGGGCCATTAATTTTCCTACGCAAAAGGTTATAAATTGTTCTAAATGATTATTGTGCTTTTTGTAATAAAATCTGTCGATGTGTATCAATGCTTTCGATCCAAATTACAAAGACGGATATCGATAGAAATTTGAAGTTGATAGTCATGGAGTAGGAAATGAATAATAATGATAAATGAATATTTTAATAAAACGATTGCTGAGAAGGTGCATCGAGTATACTCTTACAATGTGAATGAGGTCAGAAAGATGGACGAGGCAAAATAGTAAAGTGGATGAAGAGAGGAGAAGCAAAGCAAAAGTTAATACACCATTGAGTAACAGCAAGAGAAAGAGTTTATAAGTGAGGATGTTGCCATTTGAAAGAATAGAAGAAATGCATCTCAAACTACTAACACTTTTAAAGTGTTGTACGAAGAAAGAGAGCGTGGGAAGAAGAATATAATGGTGTAGAGGAAGTTGTGAAGTGAGCAGCATGCAAAAAGTTTTAATTTCGCAGAGAGATAAGAAACTCGTCAGGTTATTCAGAGACTAGAATTAAACAATCATTTCAGATAAGTAGTAATCAAATTGGAAAAGCTGTCAAACGGAATGCTGTCTTCTTAATAAGTACCACAACCATTAGAATGATGGATGTTAGATTGAAGTGGTTTGTTTGGCCCATTTATTTCGGCCTATCATAGATTGTAATGTAACTTAAATAGTCTGTAGTTAACCCAAAATTCTACAAGTCTTCGAGGAAGGGACACTGCCCACTTTGTCGCAGTTTTTCTAGAACCCGTTATTCCCTCTGACTAGGTTTCCCAGCCTACCCATGCTTTACACTGTTAAGGCACATTTGTCGCTAAAACAGCATTGTCATTTCACGAATAGCTACGGAAGGCAGCTGATTTTCAGTCAGAAGTCCAGTATATTCGGAGAATGTTTATAGAACTGGGGATCGCCAGGCAGATCTGGGCCGCATTTATGCGGAAGAAGCTCTTAGCCTATTCTAACTGGCCTACGCTATAGAAATCGTAGAAGGGTTGGCATATAAAGCCTGCTGTGAAGAGGAGAAGGACGATATATTTCCTGTGAATGCCAAGAATCAAATTCAAAGACAGTTCTGATCTGAGTTAGATGTGAAGAGCTTGAATCATTTTTAAATTTTCTTTTTTTCTTTGTTAAATTGCTATCATCCTTCTTACTTTGTAGCTGCTTTAATGACTACTCTGGTGCCTTCCCGATTTCTTATATTGGGTTGTTCGGAAAGTAATTCCGTTTCTTCCCAACAGTGAACTTAATCGTATTTAACAACCAACTTCACAACTGATACAGCAAGGCTTGCTTGTGAAAAAGTTCGATTGATTCTACGCAGTAGTTCTTTATTGCTGTCCTATCAAATATGGAAAATGAAAAGCAGCATTTTCGGCATATTTTACTTTTTACTATCGAAAATGTAAAAATGCTGTTCAAGCAAGAAAAATTAATGTGTATGGAGAAGATTGATTGGCAGAACGCCAGTGCCAAAACTGGTTTGCAAAATTTCGATCCGGCAATTTTGATGTTGAAGATGAACCACGTTCTGGAAGGCCAGTTGAAGCTGATGAAGACATAATAAAGGTATTAATTGATGCAAGCCCGGGAATAAGAACTCGTGAGATCGCTGAAAAATAAAATTTTGTCGAATTCGATCGTTCATGATTATTTGAAACGCCAAGCTTTAATCTCATAGGTCGACAAATGGGTTCCTCATGTTCTTACGTAAAGCAATTTGTGCCGTCGCGTTGACGTCTGTGATTTGCTTCTCAAACGTCAAGAAAATAATCCATTTTTGAAGCGCATCATGGGTTGTCTACAACAATGTTAAACGCAAGATATCACGAAGTAAAAAAGATGAACCGGCTCAAAGCGCTTTGAAAGCCGATATTCATCGAAACGAAGGCGATGCTGTCTGTTTGCTGGGATTTCAAGAAAATGGTTCTTTTTTGACCTTCTACCGGCCAACACAACGAAAACAGAACAGAAAAGGCCAGAACTGGTGAATAGAAAAGATGTAGTGTTTCACCAAGATAACGCGAGACCTCATTAAAGTTTTGTAACTCGCCAAAAACTTTTACAGCTCGGTTGGGATGTACTGCTACACCCACCATATTCTCCAGATCTGGCATCTTGCGATTATTACTTGTTCCGGTCTCTACAAAAATTTTTAGAGGATAAAACCTTTACTTCAAATGAGGAGGTCAAAAATCATCTGGATCAGTTTTTTGCCAGCAAACAAAAATTGTATGAGCGTGGAATCATGCTACTGCCAGAAAAGATGGCAAAAGGTGTTGGATCAGAATGGACAATATCGTCTTTCAATTTCATAAAAAAAAAAACGAAATTACTTTCCGAACAACCCAATACTTTCCGTTTATTCTATAACTTTTAATACCATTCTAGCCCTTCGAGCTCTTCACCATTAACTTACTTGATTGCGCCATTAAATCTACGACCAGGTGCATCACCGTAATCTTATTTTTACGGTCTCATTATTACCAACCTCGACATTATCGAAACAATAAAATCGAAAAACTAAAAAGGCGAAGGGAACGATTTCTAAAAGTTTACGACGGTATTTAGCCTAATCGAGCAACATAAACGACACCGACTTCCTACGGGTTAAATCACAATCTTCCTAGAACTTAAAAGGAGCAGTCATAGACGCCCATTAATCGAAGACATTAACGGCACCATTAGATCACGATTTCTATTATCTGACAGCGGCCTCCGAAAGAGAGAGAAAGAGAAACGCAGAGAAACAGAGGAAGCTAATCGTCGATCGTTACGAAAGGTAAGAGAGACGGAAGGATGTCGTTGCCTCCGAAAACCTTCAGACGCAACCTCATTAGACAATCACAATCGTATCTCGAGCGTTCGGTCCGGCCCGGGGTTGATACCCGGGAACGTGTGTGGCGTGAAACCCCCGTCGCGAGACGCGTTGTGCGCGGTCAATGGTCTTGGAAGAACAACAACAGCACAAGCGTTAGTTACTTGCTTTGTTGTTTTTCTCGCTTCGCCGATGTGGCTGTATTACGCCGCATAAAAATTACTGACAGACGGAATGGATTGTCAGAGTGTGGGCGATCGTTCCGTCAGATGTCAGCCGTTTTGTTATTCCTTTCGAACGGACGTCTCGTAGTATGTATGGCGGTAAGCCGTCGCGATTGTCTTTTCTAATACGCTCGACGTTCGATGAGAAATGGAATTTCCATTGTCTGCGGCGGCGATATGCAAAAATGAAAAGCAATTTCCGAGCGACACGTAACATAATACGTTGGCGATGTGAAAGGGACAAAACACAAAAGATACGTAGAGGAATATTCGCAAACTAAATGGACATACAAGTGTTTGCTATAAATCGCTTGAGTTTACGTTTGTGAGACTCTTCTAAGATTTCGAAATTCTTTATTTTTTTTTCTTCATAGTTAATTTATATCTATATTCTACTTTTATAATTCCATTAAATTGTCTGGAAAACAATGATCAAACTATTCTAAACATATTGGAGTCATTAAAAAAAACCTTTCGGAACTATACTTTAAGACTTTTCTGCAAATTATAATCAATTCATTTTGAGTATTTGTAGTATTTCTCTGATATTTCTGACTTTCATAATTTCTTTCCTTTGTTGTATTCTTAAACCAAGGCTCTATATGTCGAAAGCGTTAAAAATGAACCTCATACGATGAGCATAATTGCATTCCTTCTTGTTTCCAATTTGCGCCCGCCTTGCAACTCAATTAATTCGTAGCAATCATCCGTATTTGCACACGTTCCTCGGCTGCAATCTCGCTCCCCGACCGCTTTACGACGCACATACCGAACGCGAAGAACGAGATACGGACTCGAGTTTGTGTTGGCAAGTATGCTTGACACGATTGTCTCTCTTCGTATGCTCCTTTTTCACGTTTCCCGACGTAAATCCGCAATAACACGCCGAGCGGCGTATTTATATTTTAAATGGAAACGTTGCGTCGTCAGACAGCTCGACAAAACCAGATGAAATACGGGCAGACGGAATGTTTTGTTATGGCAACCGCAATTGTGTGTATTTTTGTTGTCGATCGCCGTCGATCTGTTTTATAAATAATTTCTTTTGTAATCGTGTCCAAAATCGTTTTCGCTCTCTCTCCTCTGCCTGGCATCGACGTCTGACGCTGTATTTGCTTTTTCTCCTACTTAGAAGTGTAATCTCGATCCAATTAGTATCAATGAACGAGTTTTGTTAAAAATCCGAGAGTGCTCACATCGAGCTAGTCGCGACCGCCTTTTTATACCATAAAGAGCGCCCCCATATCGGAGATCTAATTAATTCCCCGATATATTTATGCCGCTGGACGTGACCGAAAAGGAAATATGATTTTGCGCTTCTTGCATTAGCGATGAGGCGTACCGCTTTAATACGCTGTAATAGACAATTCAATTAAACCGCAAGAGATGCGAGATAAGCGGTAGTGAAAAAGGGGGAAGAGAGAGATAGGAGTGCCGTAGAAAAAGAGAAAGGTTGTAAAGGCAACAAACAGATTGCTAGCGATTTTTATGTTTTGAAAGCTCTGCGAAGTTGTATCTGATTTGCCGAATTGAAGAAGAAAAGATGAGGTTACAGTTTTGTAATAGAAACAAAAAAGTGAAAAACTGAAGCCGCAGCCAACGATAAACTAATGGAAACCGCAAAAAATATATGTAATAATAAATTAAGAGGAGAAAAATTATCTAAATTTAGTTGAAAATTAAGTATACAGGGAACTAGTGTGATTGCATGGGTAACTTTCTTATTATTGAAGATAGAGTTTTGGTTAAATGGGATATGTTTTGCAGTTTCATATGCTGATTTAAAAAAGTGCAAAATGTCAAAGGAGTTATTAAAAGAAAACAGAAAACTCATTTTCTTGTACATCAAATATCTTCGTAACTAGGAGAAGGTGGGGTAAGATAGCGAGGTGGGTAAGATAACGAACGATTGTTTGGGCAAAATGTAAAACAAATATATGATCGGTGATATTGACGTTGGCATTCTGTAGTTGCTTACCTGTAACTAGCAGAAATTAGGTGCCACTGAAGAATGAGTTACAGGCGTTATGGCTGTTTGTCAAATTCTACCGTTAGTGTTATTACCAACTAAGGATTTTTCACTATTTTAAGATAAGAGGAAATCTTGGGTTGTAGTGTCCACTAGTGCTAAGCTTATTATATGGTATTTCGCGAAAATTATAGAATTTTCTGTTCCGTGAATCACAAATACGAAAACATTGTTCAGTGTGCCGCCGGGGGCAAGTTGATGAATTAGTTATCTTACTCCAATTAATGCGCGTACCGGGTTCGTTGTCTTAGCAAAATATTAATTATAGTATTTGTTTGTCAAATATCTCGTACCTACGAAAGAAAAACTAATCGACAAGAGTGGAGCGAGGATGCTTGATCGCAGCACTCTATGCTGTCGAGGAGGAGAAGCAGTCTTACAACAGCGCGTCAGAAAGAACAGTCTCAAAGATCCCAGTCGGATGTTAAAAATAACAAAGCCGTAGCGTGCCCCGGGTGTTTTGAAACCTATATAGATCCAGCAAGAGAAGAATGGATCCTTTGTGACCAATGCGACTTATGGCGGCATGAAAACTGCTCATCGTATGAAGGTATTGGGCAGTTTATTTGTGTTTTGTGTACACCTTGACTGATTAGTCGTCTTACCCCATTGAGTTAGCCATCTTACCCAACCGTGGTATAAGATGACGAAAACGCAGTGTGTTTTCTATTTATTTTTCTTTTTAAACTTTTGGTTTTATGGCAATAATATGCTAGGTGTCTAACAGATTAGGATCATATTATACATTGAATATTTTTGGACTGTTTAATATACAGAAGTTTGCATTCTATTTGTCCTTTTTCTTAAGGTCGCCAACTTACCCCACCTTCCCCTATAAGAGATACAAAAACAGTTTCAATATGGGTCACTGTTTTCAATAAGACCAATTTAAAATTCATGTTGAACAAAAATTCAAAGTGGCTACTTTTCAAGTACCTGTATCAACTTCCTTAAGTCGCCATATTGGATTTTTAGGTTATTGGATAGAATTTTTATTCTCTTTTTAACGACGTAAGATAGCACAAATTGGATAAAAAATAGCAAAAAGTAACTTTTTTACATTTCATTCTAGCTGGCTTACATACACTGACTTTCGTATGAAGTTTTTTCGGATCTCTTACACTTACGTTTCCTGTTTTATTTTTTAATAACTTCTGAAGGCGTTTGACATTTTCAACTTTTTCAAACTAATTTCAAATCAGCTAATAAAACTGCAAAACATATCTCATTTAACCAAAACTCCATCTTCAATAATAAGAAGGTTGCCCATGCAATCCCACTTGATCTGGGATACACGGTTTAAATGAGTTTTTACGATGATTTCTTCATTTTAAAACCTGACTTGATGCTAACTGACAAGTAACTGAACAATACCTCAGTTCAATTAGTCAGATTTTTGTAAAATCTAAACATTCCGAATGAGGCAGAAAGCGACTCGATTCCCACCGATTTAAAAAGCCTAAGTTTTAGGATCCTATTGATCAAATGATAGTAGAAAATGATGGATCTTAATGTAGAAGAAAAGTATATGTCATAGTTTTTCTAAATCTTTCAAGCGAAAAATGTCAGATTTTTAAACAAATTTGATACAAATAGGAAATCCTAACAGGCTTGTGACAATGAGAAAGGAATCATGGAAACTTCAGTTGTTAAATATTAAACGATGGTAAACATCAGTAAATGGGGAATCTGCCAGAATTGTCCGATTCTTTTTTTTACTTCCAAGCAAATCTGGTGCTAATTGGGTATGTTACATTAATCAAGACTTGTTTATTGCTTATTCTTGAATTTCCTGTTTAAGGTCCTAAAGGATTTTTGAAATAAAAGTAATAAATCTCGACTGTTCCTCTTTGGTTCTTATGTATCAAAACAATCTTATCCTAAGGTATTCGATTAGTTACTTAACTCTCTGAGTAGTTTGGGTAAAACAACACTTCACGAAAGGCATTTTTAACAGTTTTAATCTACGTTGTAAAACACATCAACTTCGAATATTTAAAATTTGCAATTATCTTCACTATCCGCCGCACCGAATTCAAAAATTTTGCATCCAATCATTCCCCGATAAATCAGCTTACGCGCTGCGAGGCGAGTTTCGCTCTTCGTTCGTTTAAAAATTATAAATTCCACGTTAATTACGCCGGTCGGCGGGGCGGCGAGGATCGAGAGGCGGAGGGACGGTAACAGATACCGGTTCTCCGCGGTCCGCGTTAATAAATGGACATTATTTTGACGTTGACAAGCCGTACATTTGACGCTGATGTACGCGTTTCCAGGCAACAGCGGCGAACAATGCGACTTCGTGATGGCCGTACGGCGGTCGCCGCCGCTGAAACGGGCAATTTTACAGCACGGAGATTGATATAAATTGCAATAAAGCGGAATTTAAAACCGGATAATTATGCGTTTTGCGAGAGGATAATTTTGATTTATGACTAGCTTTCGTATCTTTTCTGTTTTTTTTTCATCCCCTTGTCCTTTCTTCGTGGTGGGCGGAGATGTAATGAGTTTTTAGTTGGCGTTCGACGCGAGAGGTAATTAAGAAATGGGTTTTGCGATGGTAATAAGCTTTTGCCTTAAATTAAAGTTGCGATTGCAGACGAAAGAAAGAAATTAAGAGGAGTACGAACTTTTGTTATTATGTAGCAATTCTTTGTGTAGTTGCAATCTAAGTATTCCCTTATCAAACAGAAAATTGTAGGAAGTTGCGGTTTAGGTAAAATAATGGTGAAAAGAAAACGAACGCCCTTCGAAGGAACATGGCCTGCAGAGTGGAGCGTTAGAAACCCTATATCATTGCTTTCACACTTCGCTGCTGCATACAGTCCATTCTAGAATGATAACCTGGTGGCCATCACGTATTATTGTTTTGAAAGTAGACCGTCGGTGTCACCATCAGATGCCTTAACCATTTGATCACGTTAATTGATGCGGTTTCGATATATTAATTAAAAATAAAATAATCCTTACTACATCTAGTTTTCGAAAATCAAAATATGTATGTATACCAGGTGTACAAGTATGAAATGCGAATTTCAGACAACAGATGCGCACCAATGCAGTTTGTGCTATAAAGATTTCACACTTCGCCATTTTGTTGTGTCATCAACAAGTGCCAGACGCGCACGAGTGATAAATTAAATAATGTGTGCATAGTGTTGTGTTGTTGTATTCAATATATAGAAATTTATACCGAATAAAGAGCATTCGCGGGTAGCATTAATTTTTTGTTTTCATTTGAAGAAAACTGCTGCTCAATCATAGCGAAAATTTCGAGAAGCTTATGATGAACATGCTCCATCGCAAGATAAATACTTGTGAACGATGGTTTCGGCGTTTCAAAAGTGGTGACATCGATGTTGCAGACAAGGAACGTGAGAAACCACCAAAAAACTACGAAAATGTGGAATTGCAAGCATTGTGGGACGAAGATAATTCGCAAAGACAAAAACAACTCGCCGAACAATTGGACGTTAGTCAACAAACTGTTTCAATCGGCTACGAGAGATGGTAAAGATTCAGAAGACCGGTAGATGGGTACCACATGAGTTGAACGGCAGGCAAATGGAAAAGTGCAAGAACACATGTGACATTTTGCAAAAAAATCATGGATAGACCCAGGCGCATCATCCACATTGACAAATCGCTTTGACAGAAAGACGATGCTCTGTGTTTGGTGGGACCAGAGGTGCGTGGTGTATTATGAGCTGTTAAAATCTGGGGAAACGGTTAATACTAAACGTTACCAACAACAGTTGACCGATTTGAACTGTTCGCTGCTTGAAAAAAGGCCAGAATACCGAAAGAGGCAACACAAAGTCATTTTTCTTCATGACAATGCTCCATGACGTACGGCAAAACCGGTTCGCGACACGTTGGAAGCACTCAGCTGGGAAGTTCTATCCGATGCAGCTTACTTACCAGACTTGGCTCCCTCCGATTACCACTTGTTTGCATCGATGGGTAACGCACTTGCTGAGCAGCGCTTTGGTTCGTATGAAGATGTTAAAAAATGGCTCGATTAATGGTTCGCAGCAAAGGGGCAAGATTTTTACTGGAGTGGTATTTAGAAATTGCTCGAAAGGTGGGAAAAATGTATAACAAGCGATGGAGCATACTTTGAATAAAGCACTTTTTATCATTCTTCCGAATTTAACATGTTTTTCTAGAAAAGAAATCCGCATTTCATACTTGTACACCTGGTAAATGAGCATTTCAACAACAAAGTTATTATCTTCAGTGAAAGGTCGATCACTGTGTTATTGTGTGTTGGGATTATAGTATACTTCCAAAATCCATTGTTCCATTTTGGTAGTTCGTTGCACGATGGTGTTGTATATCATATTACATATCCGCAAGAAATAATTCCTATTTCCTCGACCCCAATTCAATCGGTCCCACCCCTTTCATTTTCTCTATTATTAGCAGCAAGTTTTGCCACCAAATCGGCATGAAATTAATTTAGCCAGCGAAGCGGCCAGCTCCTCCCCTCTCTTTCTCTTCAAATGATGTACACAAATGCATATTTCATATTCGCTAAATCAGGAGCCTCGGTGAATTATTAATTACGACCTTGGTCTCGTTGAACTCTGCTCAGCCAGGTGAAGGTTGGTTACGAGCGGCATTCAATGCCAACCGAGATACCGACA
Source organism: Chrysina gloriosa (assembly GCA_038088585.1). Lineage (NCBI taxonomy): Eukaryota > Metazoa > Arthropoda > Insecta > Coleoptera > Scarabaeidae > Chrysina > Chrysina gloriosa. Next base: position 16,048,498 of record CM076093.1, on the reverse strand, counting down.
TTCCGACAACATCCACCGATGTGTGTTCGAGTTCCGCGGATTGATCTTGTAAATTAATTAGTGCTATGCTGTATTCATAGATTCCTTTGATATAATAAACAATTAAATAGCTTCATTTGAAGAACCGAATTTTTCATTTAATATTTGCGCGGGTCAAAATTGTTCCTTTTCACAATTGGGACTGGTATCAAACCCAACCCGTATTTTACGAGGGCTTCCAACGTCCTTTAACCACACCAATCTCATTGCAGCATAGATTTGTTTTGGATTCCAATTTACAGTTCGACACTTTTCACAATACCCTTTTAATGATGTTTACTCTCGTAACTGCCGCCTTCATCCCAGAAAGGGCGTTTGTTTCCTTTTTCCTTTATTGCTAACTTTATCGCCCCTATCGGATTGAAAGGGGACGTAAACGTTCGGCACCGAATTCGAAGCTGGGAAGATTGTATTTGTTTTTCCCCGTAGAGTAACGATGTTTTGACAAGTAAATTATGTGTTGGGGGATCAGCCCATTAGTGCGGACTCATATGGGAATTCCGCGCTATTACGTTTAGTTTTTAACAATTCGCGCGATTTGCCGCAACATTAAATATGCAGCTGCAAAATTGCAAAATGGTCCCCTAGACGAGAAATGGGAAAAACCCGAATAATCCATTTTTTCCTCGAACAACCGATGAGTAATTCGTATGCGTTCCTCAAGAGGGTTAAACAGGGAAATCTCCCGTCGGGAAAGACGCATAACCTTCCCCGGAACTCGATTTATAATCTCTGTTTCGCAACGCGACCCCCGCTGAAACTCTCTGAGAAGAGCTTGGAGCAAATCGCCGTCTGTATTTATTTATGCTTAATAAATCTGTCTTTGTCTCGACAACATCATCATCGTTCTCTATCGCTTAGTCTATTTCTTGTTGGAGGCATTAATCGCATTTGTAGAAGGGGTTAAGAAGGGCTTTATGGAAATAATTATCTGCCAGGAGGGAGATTGAAAACGACATGGCATTAAACTGTCAGGGGATAATTTTTGACGTTTCGGTTAGTAATCACCCGATGAAAATTATAACTATCCTATGAATTGTGTTTCATTAAAGAGGGCGTTTGCGGTGGACTTGTCGAAATTTACAAGAATGGATTTAACAGTGAATTACGAAACGCTTTCGAGCTACAATAGGAGTATCAAACGGACTGAGGTTTTGCTTCGTCTTAAAGACGTCGTCACTAAAATATCGCGCTATTTTAAGGAAAACGATCTGGAAATTTCATCTGAGAAACCACGGAACCAACATCCGGAAGGTGCATTTAAATTTAAACGCGGGAAAGCAATCCGGGATTTCGATAAGCGCTTCAAAGGTGAATTGGGTTTCAAAAAGAACGATATCATCACCATTGTGAGTCAACAAGATGACTATTGTTGGATTGGTAGATTGAATGAGATCACCGGTTGGTTCCCTGCGAGATTGGTGCAGGTCTTAGATGAACGAACCAAATCCTATACCAAAATTGGTGATGACAGCATATCGGAAAAATTATCCTCTTTGGTTAGGAACGAATTGTTCCATGCCTTTTTAGAAGTATTTTCCCACGGATTAAGGCAATACATGATATCTAAGTCCCATCCGTGGAATTTCATCCAGGAAGCGTCCTTGAGGAAAGTGAAAGAAAATTTTGATTCCGTCTATAGTCGTTTGGTTTTTTGCAACAGCTTCAATCTAGAAGAAACGGAAAAGATTTTAACCGCTGAGGAATTACTCTATCGGACCGTGCATGCTATCAACAGTAACAGTAGGAAAAGGTCGCTGAGTTTGAATATGAATGTATTATGTTTGATTTGCCACGGACTTAACGAGCAGATCCTTCATCTTTGGATGAAGATCTGGTGCTCTTCCCATGAAATCGTTAAGAGATGGTATCAGCCTTGGGCGTTGGTTAGAAGCTCGGATTGGAAGAAGATAATCGGTTGTTTGAACGTTCTGAGTCATTTGCCCTTTCATTTGAATACGAATGTAGATCCAGCGAAAGATACCCAAGAAGTGGCTATAAGAGATGGTTTGAAAGATATTGCGGTTAATCATTATTTATTTAGTTGGGATATTTAGATATGTACAATAAGCGCGAACTATGTCGGGAATAAATAAATTGAAAAGTATAATATAAGTTTGATTATTTTGTCGGACATTTGCGTGGCGGGTGGGCGTTGGATTAAAACGAAATTCAGTTTGTGGAAATATTTTCAATTTCCACTCCATTACCAAATTACCCAATATTGCGCTACATGCGATCAAACAAATTAGAAATATTTCTCAGAATAGACGTTTAAATTTAAATTGTCCGTCATGGGATATTCATTACGCATAGTTAAGGTTATAAAGTATCTATTGAGATGCTCTTATTAATTTACTTCCTCTGCGCTCTCTAACGTAATTCTCATTTGTTCATAATTACAATCTCAATTGCTACACTGGAGTGAGAAATAAATTGAATGTACTTCTTAGAAGCTGAAATCATAGTCTTGGATATCTATCATCGTCAATTTCTCGTTTGTCGTCTTTATGGGAGTGGCTTCTGGTTAGTTATAGACCGAGCAACTTGTTTTTAGTTTATGAATTCTAACAATGATACGAATGCAGCAAATAACTTCGTTGGATCAGGAAATTGTCACCTTATTTTTTTTTTGTAGATGTATAGTGAAACATCTCAGGAGCGGACACCGATTGTTCCAGTTTTGTTGTCCGGTTGTGGGATGGGTTAAAATAAACATGGAAAGTAATAAAGTAAAATGTTTAAAACACACGTATTTAAAAATTAAAAACAAAAAGTTAAACATTTTGCTGAGAAAACTTAAAGTAAATAACGTTATGTATGTATGTTTGCACATATGTACATATAAGGATATACAATACACTGATATGTATGTATATACATATATGTTAGGATATATATACATACATACACATATATATTTTTAAAATGCGGCACTTTGTTCACATTACATTTAAAAAAATTCTGTGAGCAAACACGGGAATAAGATTCCACATTAGACGTTCAAATGCCACAAAATCTTCTTGCGCAAATATTTTTAAGTCCGCAATCAATTTCAGCGCTTTACTATAAGATTATATATTTCGGTAATTAAGCTACCTTCTTCCTCAGTTTCTTGCATAACTTGATCGTGTTCATTTTCTTCTGTATTTTTATAATCAAAACCACATGGCTCTTCTGTGAAAATTCCTTTCCTCTAAATTTACGAATTCTTTATCTTCCACTATGTTATATACTTCTTTACAGTTTTTTATAAAATTAGCCAACACTGACAAGGGCATGTAGTTTTTATTCATTTTCCTCCTCAGAGAGATCCGAAGGGACCTCATTTTTCTTAAATCCAGCTTTAGCAAAGCAATTTCGGATAGAGCTTTGAGAAGCATTATTCCAAGCTGTTTTAATAAAATACAGCGCTTCCAAAACGTTTATGGATTTCGACAATTCTGAGGCAGACGGTATCCACTTTGTATAAAATATGTGTTAAAATTAAGTCTCGATACAAAAATTTTACATTTTTTGATCATGCCTTCTGAGAGGTTTTTGGCACCGCTGGGAGAATTGTTGTGTCCATGTCCGTCCGATAGAAGTGTCCGCTCATGGGGGCTGTTTTACATACAAAAAGTTTCGAATATTTCGGTTTCACGGAAATTGTCCGGTTAACGGAGGTATCCGCTTGTGAGGAGTATCCGCCAAGAGAGGTTTACTGTATTTGTTTTTCACAACACAGCATACAAACCTCTCAAATGAAGGTTACATTTATGCCTTATTGTTTATTCTTTATTTTTCCTTCGTATCCTAGGCAATACAAATGTCGTCCACGATATACATACAAAAGTAACAAAAAACAAAAAGGAAACAGAGAGAAAGGATGCAAATACCTCTTGGTCAAGCCGATATTTGACGTAAACTTTATTAAAAGAAAAGACGAAAGAAATTCCATTTATGCTATCCAAATGATAGCAAATTCAATTTTAGATCTCGCCCGAATTCCGATATTGCTCCCCAAATAACAATCTCAATAACAATATTTCTCTTTTATACCGCCACCGCAAATCCGTAGAGCGCGAGGTACAATCAAAACGTGAACAGATCAAAGCGGTCACCTTTTTCTTCCAATTTCCATCGTCCATAACTCCAGAGCTTTTATGCGTAAAAGGTTAAACGCCGTCGACGATATTGACAAAACCTCGGGACCCGAGCCAAGCCTTTCCGAAGAGAGCACACGGAGGAAGACTGGGATAACGAACGAATTCACGATTCTATCGCCTTGTTCTTGTCACCGGGGCTGGAAGCGCATCACGATTTTTCAGCGAGAAAGAGACGGATTTCGGGCGCTGGTTGGGGTCGGTCCCCAGGTCACGGAACGGATTTCATTTATCTGAATCTGATCGATACACTTCGTGCTCATGTCGCTTGGTTCATGTCGATCTCGTTTGTTTGATCGGGACCCCGGTCGTGCTTGTTTTGAGTAGAGATTATTAGATGGAATCGGCTTCGTTAAAATAAAACGTCGCCGATGTAAATGGGGCGGCGTACGTTTTACCGGTAGGATTTCGCGATTTCGATATCGAAGTCGTGATTGGAGGTTTTGCGGAAATATCGATTTGTTTTCTTTACAGCTCGAGGAGACGGATATATTAAATTCCGTTTTGGTTATCGATAATCCTTTGATCTAGAACCGTTCTGGTTGGATTCACTGAGAGCCAGAAAATAACGTGAGAGTTATCGTAGCTATCTCGAGAATACCAACTTGTTCTAGGTAGGGTCTAGATAAATTGTGGCTTCAGTTCCATATTTTATTTCCACAAGAGGTGGACTAAAGAAGAAAAGTAGACGATTGAAAACAAAAGAAGCTGGCGCACAGTTAAAGTATTTCGCTTTTGTCTTGGTTTTCTTCCTCTAGAGGAAGACGAGCTGCACGATTGTCGGTTACGTAAGGGTTATAGAAGCCGAAAGATTTTAATCACTATGTAAGATGGGATTTGTAGCTTTCTCTGGTTTACAGAACATCTGAATAATCAATTCGATTTATAAGAAATTAGCTTTTCTAGATCATGCTATGAAGAAGAAGAACAAGCATTTTCTCTGTTTGAGACTACGGTTATGAAATGCCTCAACTTCAGCAGTCAAGAAAATTAAGTTTTCTTATTCTCAACATGGTACACCATTGAGGTTACTGAAATGATAAAGCAGGCTATATGGGGCCATAATAAATGTTTAGTTTCAATCCCATGAGCATGGACCCGCACCCTTAGGAATTGAAAACCTGAAACGCACTTAATATTCCCGCGATAGCAACTACTCCTCTTCATTAAGAAAAATGTTCTTAGTTTTTAACGATAAGAATGGAACCTTAGGAACTTCCATAGCGTTTTAATAAACGGGCCATTTTTTTTAAGTTTTTGATTATGCCAAATTAAGTTTAATAACCTCTCCGGAGGTATTAACAAAAAGGAAAATCAAAGCATCTACGTATATCAGTTTAAGCAATAACGAACCAAGTCAACGTCCGTCGCCCATTTTCTCCAAGAATATACAACCCTAAACCTTAATAATATCCATAAAAGTAACTTTTTACTACAACAGTTTCGTTGACTAAATAAGCGACCATAAAGTAGCCGCGGCGAGTTTAAATTAAACCACCCCCGCTTGCTTCTCCATTTAAGGGATTCGTTCGTAACGATCCTTCTCGTCCCTCACCGCTTGCGGTCAACCGTCTATAACGAGCGTTTCTTGTTTCAGGTTCCAAGCAAGCCGTGGACTCTGTCACCGGACACGAATACGGGCGACTTAACCAAATTGTGCAACCACAAGAGGAAACTGCTCGCGATGACTTCGTTAGGATGTAATCCGCCCGATCCCTCAAGCTTCCTAAAGGTAGGATTTACAGTTTACAATAAAACAAATCGTTTGAAATCTTCCAAATAGTCCTAGGTGTTGTACGTGAGGAAGATCATATATCTTTGTAAATACATTTTACAATTCAAAATTGCGTTCGTGTTGTGATATAACCTGTATACGAGGGTGGCCTGAAAAGTTTCCGACCTTAACGTGAAGGTGGCAGCACTGCGTCAATAAAAGCTACGGAATATGGTTGCGCATATATTGACAGGTACTCACCAAAATTTCAGCCATTTTGGATGCGTAGATGTTTGACAATCGTTTGAGTGAGTCAATGTGAGTGTTCTTGTGAAAGTGGAAAAATCGAGCCGTAATTAAATGTTTGTTTTTGAAAGGCAATACGCCTACGCAAATTGTTGGACGGTGCATACAGGGACTCTGCAGCATCATTTACTAACGTGAAATTTTGGGTAAGTTGAATTTAAACGGCCATACCAGCTTGGTACGATAACATCGCTAAAGTTCACCAAATGATACTAAACGACCGTCGAATTAAAGTGAGACAGTTAGCAGAGGTTATGAATATATCCAAAGAACGTGCTTGTCACATATTGAATCAAGATTTAGGCATGAGAAAGCTGTCCGCGCGTTGGGTGCCGCGCTTGCTAACGTTAGACCAAAAACGTGTTCGAATGAACATTTCCAACGCTCTGTTGGCGCAGTTTAGGAGCAACAAATCAGAGTTTTGGCGCCGATTAATTGCTGTAGATGAAACTTGGATATACCATTATACATCCGAAACAAAAATATAGTCAAAACAATGGACTGCGAAGGGGAATTGACTCAAAAACAAAATCAAAAATTGTTTTTTGTCTGGGAAAGTAATGGCGACTGTTGTTTGAGATAGTCATGGAGTTATCTTTATCTTCAAACCAGAAAAACCATTACAGGAGCATACTATGTATTATTAGTTAACAAGCCGAAGGCAGAAATTTCCATAAAAAATGTTTGTTTCACAACGACAATAGATCGTCTCATACCTCAGCGGTTGCCATGGCGAAAATCCACAAATTACGGTTTGAACTGCTTAACCATCCTCCTTACTCACCAGATCTAACCCCAAGCGACTTCTTTTTGTTCCCTAATCTAAAAATTGCGCTCTGAGGACAGAGATTTTCGTCAAATGAGGAGGCCATCACCTTCGTAAACAATTATTTTGCAGAGAAAGACGCCGAGTACTATTTGGATGGGTTGAAGAGATGGAAGCATCGCTGGGAGAAGTGTGTAGATTTACAAGGAGACTATGTAGAAAAATTAAAATAAATTTCAGGAAAAAATATCTTGTATCTTTGTTAGGTCGGAAACTTTTCAGACCACCCTCGTACTTTTGTAAATTTTTACTAGACACAAATTAATACAGTACACAGTATAGGATCCAAGATACTCTGTATGATTATTAGAAAGATCGAAATAAATTCCTTTGTCATTTGGGGAGCATAATATCTGCTACCTTCATGATCCAGCACGTTAAACTTGTTCGGGATTCTTTTTACTAAAATTAATGAAAACGTACATTATGTTCAATTATAAGAATGATGGACTTGTGGCTACGATATGAATTACTCTCAATATCTGAGAAATTTTCCTTCTTTCTTTGTTTGCCTATGCTAACTAAAATAATACCACTGTCCGGCGTAAACTTTCGCTTGCGATCTCTGATGATGATCGCACAATAAAGGCTGGAACGTTGTAATAAATTTTATTTCCGGGATGAAATAATACAGCGGGAATTGTTATCTTTAAATTAGTCCGCTCTCTTGTTAAAATGAACGTATATAATCTCTAAAATGAAAATTCGCCGCTGAAACGCACTCCCCCTTGTCGCTCGACGATAGCGCCCATCCGACCGCAAGCGACGAAAAGCTTTTAAATAAGCGAGCGGATAATCGCCTTCCTCGCGGATTGCTGTTTATATAACTGTAGATAAAAGCTCGTCTTTTCTGCGCGCGTGAAGATCAATAACTTCACTCGAGGGAGGCCGCCTCCTTCCCCAAGTACTCCCCTCACCGCCACCCCCCACGCTCGCCCGCCGTCTATTATCTTTCTCCGTCTTTTACGTGTGTATTTTCCGAACGCTCGACTTGGTAGCGGCTAAACGGGCGACTTGGCCGGTCAATTCTCGGTTGATAAGGGTTGAAATCGAGGCGCAACTCGCGCACCTACACGTAAGAGCCACCGAACGCGGTTGTCATCGCGCTGACGATCTGGATCACCGGAACAACGAAGGCAGCTCGTTCGTTTGCTGTTGTTGTTGTTGGTCGTCTCCGCATTGCGCAGGACAGGGATGGACTAGGGGTGATTTATGCAAATTAAAAGCTCTTCCAATGCTGTATTTCATAAAAATGTAATATTGAACGAAAGAATTGGTTGAAATATCGTTTACATTTCGAAGACTTCCTAATGGGTTTGACTAAGGTTTAGATGACGTGTTAAGTAAGGCCGTCAGTCCGGTTTACACTACTTAATGATAACATATCATTCACTCTTTTATCAGACCTTAGTTATGACTGATTCTTCTCAAGGTTTGGGGCAAATACATGTGGAACAAGATGATTGGAAACCTGTTTCTTGGAAGCCCGAGTAAACCATTCAAAGATTCGATTGGAATGGTGTTATTAATCATAATTTTTGGGATCAGATGGGAGAGGGAAAAGACTGAGATTTCTCATGATTGGACTGTTGCAATACTGGTGATGTTGGGAAAAACATAAATGTTCTTTCGGTCTTCTATGGCCGGTAAATATGTCAAGCATCTCTCTATTACACACCTCCGGGCTGCATATTCCCGAAATCTATGACGTGTGTTGTCTAAGATCGTGGTTATAAGTAGAAGATACAAAAGTAAAAAGCACATCAACAATGACGCGAAATATGTCACCAGTGCAATTATATACAATTCTTCGAGGAAAGACCAACATCGTGCTTCACCAGAGCATGTCAAAAATGCACAGAAGATGCGAATATTGGTGGAGGCGCCGATCAACCACGTCTCAAAGATTTGATATACGTGGGTAAGCTCCCCAAGCTATAGTAACGCACGTATTAGTGGACTATGTCAATAAAATAGCTTTGTCATTTCTCTTCGTACGTCTTATATGTGCCGTTTTCATATTTCGCATTAGAGTTCCACAATTCGTCAATCAGCTTCTCAACTTCGGTCTAATACACAGTCATCTCAATTCAATCCACGAACATAAGTTCGAGTACGGAGGATTGCCCCCAACGATTCTTATAAATGTAATTTAACTACTAAACAGTACCAATATTAGTACTTGCGACCACAATCCATTCATTTTGAATGAATACGTCCCTGTTCCTTAATATCCAAGAGAGACACCGGAGCGTGCCGGAAAGAGATGCAAAACGGAGATCGCGAGATGACATTTTTATACTTTGTAAGAAAAGAGCAGAAATTTGTCATCGAAATTGATATCGGACCGGCTCACCGGATCGAAACTAATATCCCTATTTATATTCGGACCGTTTTTATTATTGAATAGTCCATTCGAATAAATTACCGCCGTTCCGGCTCGAGTTGACTTTCCGCGAGCGAATAGGGGGTGAGGCGGGACTCAAGCGACCCACTGGAGTAGCAACCCGGAGCGAATTTAATTCGAATCTTCGCCGTATGGCAGCGTTAGATCTTCTGTTTTCGAGCGCGACTTGGGGGTGAGTTATTGTCGTGACTGATCCCGCGAGCGGATTTGATTGATGCGGTTGTTATTCTTAACGGTCTTCGGTGCGTCGGCGAGAAGACGTTGTTGATGTTATCGTAATGGGATTTTTATTGAATTTTAGTCGAGTGGAGGAGCTTTTGTCGATGCATGAATTTATATCGGCGGATTTGGGCGTCGCGATTGGGGCGTCATGGGGATAAAGGAAAATCTCCAATTCATTTGTTTTTTTCCCTTTTAATGTGGTAGGGTGGGAAAATAGGATAAATGCAGGAGTACCGGAGCGATTTATTTAATCGTGGAAAAGTCACCTTCAAAAGTTTTTGTATTTGTAGATTGCTCTTACTTTTATTCCTTTATAATGGGGTGGTTTTATCAATGCATCGATGCTTCTTCATAAGTTTAAGTAAAAACAAGTAGCAGTTTTCTTCAAATGAAAACAAATAATTCATGTTCTCCGCGAGTGCTCTTTGTTGGGTATAAATTTCGACATATCGAACACAACAATACAACACTATGCACACACTGTTCCAATTTATCACTCGTCTGACACTTGTTGATGACACAACAAAATGGCACGGTGTCAAATCTTTTTAGCACAAACTGCATTGGTGCATCATTTGTTGTCCGAAATCCGCATTTCATACTTGTAAACCTGGTAATAGATTGCGGCCAGAATAAAGCTGCCATGCACTCAGTTGAGGGAAGCCAGTCACCGCGTTAACAATTCACACATTCGTTGATATCTTGGAATTCCATCACTTCTACAATTTGTATAGCAGATCCTTACTAAACCAACTAAGTTGAGATTTTTTTTCTAACTAAGGCCACCCTTCAATTGTAAATCTCTTCGAAAACGCCAAATTCCCCACAACATTTAATCCAATACATTCGATTTTTTGATAAAAGTCGCATTACCACTTTCTTGTATGACTCGTCCACCAGCAATGATTGTGTTGTCCCAATTGAAGACGAGCAACCTAAAGCTTTCGGTATCTGGTCTTACTTACGAAATTAAGTTTCCAGTTTCTAACGGGTAATGAATTAGATTCTTAACGAGGCTTTCTTTTTAATTTGGTTCTGTCATTTGTCGAGGAGAGTCAAAGGTGACATGTGACTCATTCTTATTTCACAGGTATTCCACTAATGCTAAAATTTTGTTACCCTCGAATGTCATTAAATCCAGGCGTAATAGGAAGAATAAACCTATTTTGTATCCTTTATTGCTTACATAAAGCCTCCTTCTGTTAGATTAGCGTTAAAGCGAATTTATCCGTCTCTAAAATGTATTTGAAATGGGATACCTTTAAATGATTGCAATTGTACGCTTCGAAATCGTTCGAAATCCGACCTATTGATTACCGTGTGCCGAACGACATTGCGACATTCGAACGGGATTTACGCAATAAAAACGGTTGAAACGAAAAGGCGCCGCTAAAAGCATAGAGGTACGTCGTCGAACCCATTTGCCGTACAAAGAGATTTTCCATTTCCGCTTCGTTCTTTTTTCTCTCCTTTCTTTTTGGTTCGCCCGTAATATTTCTGTTTCGTTTCTTTTCTTTTAATCTGTATGCCGAAGTCCCGGGCGGAATTCCATCGCCGCTACCGCCGCCGTTGAATTGAAAAATAAGCGTGGTACGTCATCCCGATCGTTGTTTTTCCGAGAAAATCGCTCCGAACAATGCGCCGCCGGTGGATTTTCCGCCGGAATAATCTCTACCGTTCCGAATATAAATTGAATTACCGGTCGACGAAACCCGGATAGCTAGCTACCCCTTATGCAGGTACTACATGCATATACACACGCACACTATGCATAGCTACAATATGTTCGTCGTCCTTCGTTTGCATTCGTTCTCTTTCTCGCATTGCTCTAACAAAAAGGAGATGCAGGAAACGGGGAAATGATTGAAACATCTGACACAATGAAATTTCCATGCCGTGAGTGGGTTTTTACTTTTTGCCCTGCTCGCGACGACGGTAAACAGGCAAGCCGGTTGGTTGGAGAAAGGGTGATGTGCTGCTGCTACCGCTGCAATTACTCTTTTGATGTTTGTATGCTGGCCTGTTATTTTCTATTTCAAAAAGTAAGTGCGCTTTGCACGCTCTGAACTCGAACTAAATTGGGTTTTGATAAATGGGATACGTTCCCCGATTATAATGCGATAGTATTTTGGTGGTGTGTAGGATTATAAGAATTTCTTTGGTATAATTGAAACTTTGGTTTGAATGGTTACCTGAGTCGAAGGGTATATTTCACCCCATTAATCTTATCTGTTAAAGGAACACCTACAGACGATGGCAAATTGCGTGTACTCCAGCTGCTATATGCATTCGTTCAAAATTTTAAGTGACGTAATGAACACTACTCCACCACAACAACATTTTCGTAGGTACCAAGAACCATTTAAGAAAATTTAGTGCTAGACCTAGTAATTTTGCAAGCAATGGAATTTTACAAAATATGTATACTAATTTCACCTCAGGCTGTGACCACAAATTTACTTTAGCTTTAGAATCCAATGGATTAGATGAATTTGTAGACTTTTAAGAAAACCGATTAACTCCTGTTTTACAAGATATTTTTTCTATTGTTTTGAATTCCAAAACAACTTCCTATTTCGTATAAAAGGAACTAAAATAATCGCAATTATTTTGGTAGAATAGATAACCCCATAGGTAATGGAACTTTAATCGAATTTGTTGAAATAGTTACTGATGAATATTCTATTCTTATTAGCCAGACCGTTAGCAAAAGAAGTCGGCAATTGCTTACGAGGGGTCAGTTACAAAAATGGCAGGAGGTGAATCCTATACATTTTTTGACGCAGAAATTGTGTGTTTTAGAGTCACTTTAGGTTAAATTGTCAAGAAAACAGCATCGTAGGGTATTAGTCTTCAGCTTAAAAATCCATTTTGCATTGCCACTGTACTATTTTATTTATTTGAGATATGCAAGTTTGAATATTATAATGCTGGTCATGCGTATTACGGCTCTATTGAACCATTGGCACCAATCGTGTCGATTCACAGGACTGATTAGTGAGTCTGGCAAAAACTCATTCTTTTTCAGGCCTGTGAAACGACACGATTGGTATACGCATGAACAATGGTATTAATTCTAACTTGTATATCTCAGCTAAAAGAAAGTCGTATAACGACAATTGAAAATGGCTTTTAGAGCTGAAGGCTAGTACAACACGATGGCGTTTTTGGAAATATAAAAAAGGACCCCTTCCGCCACAATAAATTCATACATTTTTGGCATTCAACCTAAAGTTACTTCAAAGCTTGATTCGTTTTCAGCATCAAAAAATTTACAAGATTTACTCCTCTAATTTCTGTAACTAACGAAACCTCGAATTTTGCGAGCCTGTTATCTGAAGTTTGCCAACTGCAATGATTTTTCCATTACATCACTTCTCTCTTCTACAAAACAAAAATTTCAATCTGTTTAGAGAGTTAATGAATTTGAGAAATGCTTGACGAATCAAATTACATTTATCTCCAATTAATATGCTTGCCAGTTATTGAAAAGAAAACACACTTCTTTTAATAGAAGAACTTCACCATTTTATAATATATCAGTTGTGAGTCCCGTTGTCGTCCCTACCGGCCATAATTCAACCCCAAAAAGCATGAATAAAATCGCCATAAAACTTCTTCGCGTGAAGATTTATTCCTAGCAGACGGACATGATGTATGTCTATTTCCAGGAAATTTAATCTTACTTCCGTATGCATGCAGCGGTTCAAATATTGCATTTCCTAGATGCTGTGCGACCTCTTCACCGGCATTTTATTTTATTTTTGTCATATTTTTGGCGATAAACTTTCAACGGTCTCCACGATTACGACCAGAAAAAATCACTTTACAAAGAAATAAATAGAAATAGGAAAGCGCTCTGTTTAGCGCATAGACCTTCCGATTCTTATGGAATCATCCAAGTCAACGAATAAAATACAGAACTAAAGTCTTATTTACCCCATCCGCCGGCAATAAAAGCAAATCCGCCCCATAAAAAGCACCTTATCAAAACAATAGACGTCTCCGAAAATACTCCGCGATTTTCTTTTATTTTCCGCGTTATTGTTCTGTTTGTCGTATAGCTTACTACGACTCTGCGCGTAGGCGGCAATCTCCTAGCATTAATCCTGCGATTAAATTGGAAGAAATGTACCAGAATGGTCGGGCTTTGGTCGGCAGTTAAGCTCCGGCTCGAGTGTCGTCGGAGTTAGCAGTTTGGTATTACCGAGTCCCGATCCCGTTCACGTTACATTAGCTTCAGAAAGGAATCGTCGACGCATATTTACCGTGCCATTTGACCGTCGACGTAAACAGAAAGAGTGAGGGTTGGGCGGACGAGAAAAGGGGATGGTTATGATGGTGTTTGCGATAGGAGGATTAATGTAATTGATCTGTTTTCTTGAGCTTTAGCGTGGTTGAATTGTTTTTCTTTCTTGTGTAAGCTCGAGAGGTTGAAAAACAGTTTTCGAGATTAACGTCAGTCGGAGGAATTATTGTGGCACAGGGAAAGTTAATTTTGGTGAATGGAAGATTGTTTTGTTGCCAATACAAATGTAGATAGAAATTTATGATCTTTCCGGCTCTAGACTTATTGAATTTCCGACACTACCGAAATTTAGTAGATAATTTTCCGAAACATCATAGCATTTTTTCTTCTTTATGTAGTTCGTTCCTCGCTGAAATTCTGTCTCCAGAGTCCGCCTCTGGCGCGCCTCGGTTAATTCCCAACGTTCAATGGGACCACACCGACCGAACGAGATCCTCTATCTCGACAAAGGAAAAAACGTTTCCTAATTAACAAACAAAAGATCGGGCGCGCAAACCGCGATCCGAAACGGCGATAGTCCTCGACGAAATTAGTTTTGTTCGTTAAACACGTAAAGTGCTGCGAACGGACGCGTTTTGTGAGGAGCGTCAGTTCGTCTCATCTACTCACTACTCTTGGAAGTTGCCGGCATCTGATAGGAGTGCGACCGACGTCTATTTAACAGACCGTGAACTACAACAACGGTTTTATTGTCCGTCTGGAAGTCCGCGGTGATTTTTCACCGACGAGTGACGTCCGCTCGCACGACCTACATGCATACTTGCTGCTCGGGAGAAAAGATTATCCAGTCGGTGGACAAGGAGGTCTTTCGATACGATGGATGATCGTCGAGGTCGCTATAGAGAGATATCTGATCGTTTCGGAGGTCATTCGAAGAGATCTGTCTGGTTCAGTTTGCGATTTTCCTTTTGAGAAAGCATTGTTTTTGCAAAGGAAAAATTTAGTATTCCTTTTATCCATCTTATTCAGTTCTGGAGTGATCTGGGGAATGTCTAAAAGAAATGGGAGGAAATTAATAAAGTCAATAATGGATCACAAAGGAAGATTTTTAAAGTCGCGAGTCTGAAATACAATAAGTCTGGTAGGTGATGCGAGCGCCGCTCCGGTACTAGACAACTGCATAAAATGTCTTTTAGAGGATCCTCCTCATTCTGGCAAACCCTACTTACGAGGCAGATCTATTACCAATGGTAGGTATATGAAAATGTTTTCAAAATCTGCAATCAGTACCAGTAAATACGCTTATTGAGTACTAAAACAACAGAGGCTTCATAATGCAAACTGGCATATCCTGTTTGGCTACAAAATTAGCTGTGCCAATAAACGATTACGATGCCATTACCCCAAATCTTTCGACTGCCGTTGAAGGAACGAGAGTCTGCGTGATAAATTCGCAACATAAAATTTATCAGAACGCTGTGATAAACAGAAGGAAAGGAGGAATTAATGTCGTCTGAATCAATCAGTCCGATGCGTTAGGGCTGCAATTTTGTCCCGCAGACGATAATGGCGTTCGCGAGACGTACAAACAAATCCAAAGGAACGTAAAGTCTTCGGCATTTCGAAATGAAGCAATTTTCCGTAACCGTATATTTAATTATATCTGTTATTGCCTGGATGCGGTGGGGCGATCGACCGCGCGGGATCATCACGATCCCAATTATTAAGCGTAATTCATGGGTGCGGGATATCACCACTAATAACAGACGAATTACGTTCGGACAATCGAGGATGCATTTCGGATGTGAAAGGAACTGCAATGGAAAGCACGTTGTGGAACTAATTGGTTTAGGGATATTTAAAATATTTTCCTGAAGATCCAAACAGTTTTTTGAAAATATCCTAACACACCACAGTTATTACTTACTATTTAGTCATTCCCGGGCAACAAACTCGAGGGTCAAAGACTTTTTCTTTAATCGTTTACCCCCTTCGCTATTCCCAACGGTGTAGTACATAATATCGGCGGCTTTACAATTATGGCCGACAATTGTGGTAAATCGCAGTTTGAGTCGAGTTCAAACGGCGATAAATAACGTGTGTGGTAGATATACGCTTTATGGTTTGCTTTTCAAGAGGTATCATTACTACATTACTAGCCGGTCGATGCGTCGCTTCATATACTCGTGCGGCGGAGGACATTTATTCAGTTAAAGCTGAAAATAATATTGTACGGAGATGGGGAAATAATACGGTCGAGTAAAATAGATGTACCAGCAGTGGAGTACGAGTATAACAAATCGTTTGAGGCATTTAAGCGCTATGTCTTCGTGAATAAATCAGTTCGAAAAGGTTATTTCCTGTTTAAAGGTTTTGTAATTTCCAGAAATAAATCGGTAACAACTGCATGGGCTAGAAGTGAAAAACAAAAACAAAGTCCACATGACTGAAAATGATGACTGGGCACATTGCAATGCAATCAACATTTCTTAGAAAGAATTGGATGTCACATCAAAAAGGCAGAATCCAGCTGATCTTAGAAAAGATTTTTGGTCGAATGAACTGACAGCTTCATTGAAAAAGGGTACTGCTTTTCGTATGAAGCAAAACAAATTTGAAAAATCAGTAATTTTAGTAATATGACACTTCAATATAATTTTAAAAGTGGGAAGGTCTGTTTTTAGAACTGACTTTGATCAAGGCCAATAGTTTTTAAACTGGGTGTATTGAGTTCCCAAAGTAGATAAAAGAAAAGTAATAATAGACTTGTAATAGATCTGTAGAGTTGGCAATAATCCAGAACGTTCAAAATTCTAAAGAAAAAGTGTGTCGCGCAAGATGTAGGAATCATAATAAATGCATAGGAGCGAATTTGGAAAAACAGCAGATCAACTTACTAGGTAATTTTTTTAAACACACATTAGGTCTCCCTTTCGAAACTCCAAAGTTTATTTCCATCTGGAATGTCTCAAACTATGGAGACTGAGCTCTTCAAGAGTTGATTTGCAAATATTTGAAGAATAAAAAATGAGACTATTTCCAAGATGTTCATGCTTCAAATATCTCCAGACTCTAGACACTTGCCTGTTAACAATTAATTTGTTAGATCACTGCAAATGAATTGGTTACACATAAGAAGGAAGTAAGTGAGTTGGGGATTAGAAAAAATTAAAAATTCGTTAGAGAAATTTAAGATACATATCAAGATTAGGCAACTTATTGGTAGTCCTATTAGCAGAATATTGGTGCTTCAATAGCACCTTTACGCTAGAAAATAGGACTCTTTCAGAAATTGAATTAGTGATACTAATAAAGAAAACTCAATCTTACGAGCTTCCTAGATAAATTTGCCTCAAGCATCTATTCTAATTAGCGGAAACGGTGAAGGGACGATTCTTCAAGCCTTCGTGGTAGAAATCATCAACTATGAAAATGATTGAATTATCATGGGAAAATGGGAGTTTTTCAAATTGAATTGGTGATTCGATACTAATGAATTAGAACGAGTTTTGAAAAAGAGCAGGTTAATTAAGAGGACACAAATTTTGAAAGTTTATGATAGAGAAACAAAGTTCTGCAATATCAGGAAAGTATTGTTCAAAAATTTATTTGAGAAGCTTGTGCTGTTAAGATGAGGGGATTGTTGTGAATAAATAGAAAATGACAGTTATCTAAATGCCTGTATACTGGCCAGATACTCGAAGATTTTCAGAAATTGAAAAAAGGGCTCGTAAGATTCAAATGTTTCAAACGGTCTCCAGAGAAATTTGCTGAGTTTTGAAGATGAAGCAATTGGTGTGAGTGAGTAGGAGTAAACATGGGGTTCATTGGCAGGGCTTTGAAGAGGTCTATATAGTTGAATTAAAATAGAAATCTCACGAATTGAGTTATTGGTCTACTACAGACAAAACACAGGTCGTTTTTTAAAGCTTCATGAAAAACGTGTGCATTCAGCAATCGTTGTGATCAACAATACCACTGGAACAAGATTTCCTTTTGAAGTCTCAAGGTAAATGAATTCGATCAACGTGGGAAAACTAATGAGATGTTACTGTTTGAGAACCTGCACAAAACTGGACTAGCGCAAAATAATAATTTTTCAGGAAATAAGTTGGTAGCCTTCAGTTCTTTAGATCAAAGAGCTGATGGTGATAAACATTCGCAAACATAAGATTCTTTGTCTTAAAACAGATTTATATACAACTTAAAGAATTTTAAGTCTTCAGCAATGCTCATTTGCACAATGGGAATAATTGAAAAAGTTTTTTATCAGAAAACTAGTTAAATTTGTTGAAAAGCGGAAAGTGTTCGTAAACATATCGTCATCGTTTAGAAATTGGATTACGATGAGAATCGTCCAAGGTTAGGTATGTGAAATGTCTGAAGTGTAACGTACATACTATTTGAGAAATGGGCGGAAAATTGAAGAAGATGATACATATTTCGTATTGAAACATATTCAAAAGTTTTTACGGTTACAGCCAATGCTCTTTAGCAAATTATAACGCAAAATATTTCTTTACAAATCGACGGAGATTCAATCAATATCGACAAACCTGAATTAGGCCCAAAACAGTGGCTTACCTAATTTCCTGTTGTTACTATTATTTCATTGGCTTCAGCGAATTTCCCGTTTCTCATCTCCCTTGAAACCCGCCATGCTTTTAGATTCAATCCGAATCGAATCGAGGGATTCCCACAAAAATGATGCGTTTCCGGCGATATCCGAGAGTTATTTCAATTACTTCAGAGGCACACGGGCGCCCCGGGGTCCGCAATCGGCCGTAAATTCACGGAATACGCCGGGTACGTCGCAAGATGCGGCGTCCGTGCACGTGAGGGGTATATTGGCTCTCCGGGGCGTATAATGGAGATGGTATATTAGGGAGATGCCGGGGAATTCGGTCTGTCATGTTCGCGTGGATTTGATGTTTCCTTTATTGAAGATCGGGAATTCCGTTTCCGCGGTGAGGGCTGATTGGCACGGATAAGAGCCAGATACACGCCTTGGATTAGCACGATGAAATGATAAGCGCGGGAGAGAAATGGATTTATATATATTCGAATTTAATGGAAAAAGAGAAGGAATGTACAACCAGATCCTTTCCATGAAAGGCAAGCTTTCGTTTCCTTTCGAACCGTCTACTTACAGATGTAATTAACTGATCCAGAGACTTGAATTGTATAATCGATCTACAACGCGCATTTCTAAATGGAATTATTGTAATCCAATACTATCACGAGTTCATTTCCTGTGTAAGCTCTCATAAAAGAGGACGTACGATCGTTTTGCAGCACGATATACATACATAACTCGATGAATAATATCCCGTATTAAAGCCTTATCGAAGCGTTCAATCTACACATTACTACCACTACTATACGCGGCCTCAAAAATAATTCAACCGTTACGTCTCATTAAATTATCCATAGATACGCGATTTAACAATGATCTCTTAATTTATAGCAATAAACAGTTAATTGTCGCTCGGTCTTCGTTCGACTTATCGTCGGACAGGAGAAGCAAAAGCTTTTACAGCGATAAAAATCCAATTTAATTATCCGATCGTTGAATCGTAATTGTTCCAGGAATGATATAATGGAATCGGTCTAAGCATTTTTGGTTTTCCGAACAGCGGACAATCGATTAAGCGCGCTGATGTTCTTCAGATTATAAACGCCTGTTTTTATTAACGGATTGAATTCGAAAGTTAAAAGCGGTCTGGTCATTGATCGTCTTAATGGTACAGAGTAAAATGTTATTGGTTTTTAGCTGAAAGAATTCACTTCTTTTGGTACGGGATGCCCACATTATTCATCATGTACTATGCAAATGTGGAAGGTAATAGGTGGACGGTCAAGCAAAATAATACCCATGCTCCTGTGCATCCTATGTAAATCTTTCTTTGATTCAGCTGTCAATGAAATTCCTTCTTCGAATACGTGGTGATTTATGCGACTCGACGGTTATGTGCGTGATAGTTCAGTTCGCAATGGAAATGACATATTGGCGGTTACTGGGGGGTGTATTTAGGAAAATTAGAGGTCGAGTAAGCCGAAGCTTCGTTTATAAGCAGTGATGCAAAATTACCTTAATTTAATAATATTGGTAAGTTATCGCGGCAAATCACTCTTATATTTTATCAAGATTTATTTCCGCATAATTTATCGTTTTTTTTTTAAGTAAATTATTATGATAATTTCCCACCCCCTTTTGTACGTTTAATAAAGTCACTGCAACAAAGAAACGCACAGAAAAAAAGATTTCAGTTACTTATAAAGTTTATTAAACGAAAACCATAAAAAGACAACAATAAAAGCATTGAACATATTGAAAAATCATAATAGAACTCTAAAGATAAAACAAAATAATGATTCCTTGCCCAGCACTAGGTATTCTATATCACTATCAGGAGAACTTCTTTCCAACTCTTCAAAAATATAATTTGGAAGTCCTTTTAGTTTTAAATTTAAACAAACATGTAGCAGCTTAGCAGCCCTCCCGTTGGTTAATTTGTTCTCTTTTTTATTTTGTGTATTACCAAAGATCGAGAAACTTATTTCTGTCTCACGTTGTTATTGGGGAATTCAGTATTTTTGTTACTGCTTTGCTTAAAGCTGTAGTACAACAAAGTGATTTCCACCATATCATGGAACCAAGTTTATCCATTTTCAAAGCTTTCCATACGAAATCTCTGAAAAATAGTTATTCCGTTGATTTATAATAAGCAACCTCAGTTATAGTTTCTGCTATATCAGACCCTGTAACTAAAAGCGTCTATAATTTGTTGATATACATATGTCAGTGCTACGATGTAATCTTTTTAGTTTCAAAATGCTGACAGCACAAGCTTTTTCATTATATCTTTTTGTCTCATTGAAATACTAAACATTCAAATTATAAACGAATAAAACGATCACATCAACAGAACGATTATGAATGACTGACCTGTTATGTTAATTCGTGCTATTTGCGCCTTTATAATGTTTGTTATAAAGGGCCTTTCCCGAGCGCATGTGTGATCTTCTTTTCTTAGAATGTATAGCCAGCTGGTAATTTACAAGAACTTTATCGGGTAATTTACGATAAATTGCGGTAATTAATGTGATAATTTACTGGGTAATTTACCGATTCACGAAGACATTCGGAAACATCTGCTAGTGGCGCCTGTATGCAGTTCTGTAATATTTGAATTTTCGAGTCGAAGGTAATCTTGGTTTAGAGAGAATTTGCTTTCTGAGTGATTTTGCCTGTTTACAATCATTTCAAATACTTTTGTGTTCAGAATGCTCGAAAGGTGGAAAGAATTTTGGTCGGTTAATACCGATACGATGGAAAGAGGATCCAAATTCAACTCAACGGAAACATAACTCTTTACGAAATGTACATACGTAAGCAATACCAAGACGAAGGTTTATCAATTTTAGAAGATTGTGGTTTAGATGTATTAATAAAATAAAATAACGCAACCCTAATTATTTGGTCGAAATAACCAAGTGGTTACAGCGCTCGACAGCGGTGCTGACAGACCGGAGTTGAAACTCAAGCTTAGATATTCCGAGGGTAACCGCATTCTAAGGGCCCACAACTTTGAGTGTAATTCGTGGTCCATAGTCCACCGAAATAAAGTGAATGAATGACAGTAACTCCCTCCACACTTTGTTTTGAAAAAATCCATATATCTACGCATTTAAAGAAGTTGATATTTTAAGTGCAACAAAACAGGGTTTACTGGATTCATACGCAATACGCGAATCTCGTGGTTTTGCTGTTGAGGATGACAACTAAGTTGCTGAAATACGAATATGAATTTTTTAAAACTAAATGGTGTGAGGATTATTCTATTTTATTAAGTAATATGGCGGATGCTCATCACTTATAAGATTGTGTTTTACTTAAGTCGTTAACGCCTTTATTGTTCCGAAAATGGAAATCAACATACCTAGAACATACTACGTTTTTCTTAAAGTTAGGAATCATTTTCATAATTAAATTTCAATTCAGTTTCATAATCTTAGGCGAAATTAAATTTTTCCAAAGATTTTACAGATATTGATCGCCAAAAATAAACCTATGTATAGAACTATAAAATACATATCAATTTTCTTCACTTTCCTTCCAACAATAATAGAATTCGAGAGCTTCCATTCGCTTTGAGAGGAAAAAATCTGACATTAACGCCGCAACAAAAACAGAACAAACAATAACCAATCCGCCGTTGATCACGATCGATTCCTATCTCCGATCTACCTGTCACGTGCTCCCAGGCCGGCTTTCCTCGTCTAAAACGCGTCCGACGAGCCGAAGAAGGAAAAGGAAACGAAATAAAAAAGCTCGAAATAGACAAGCGAGACTCGCTCACGACTCCGAGAAACAAAAAAATGAACGGGCAATACTGCCAACAACAATGACACTTGAGGTGTTACACAATCGGTTACTTTAATCGGATCGAAGTACAATGGAAGTACTGTCCGCCGAAGAGGAGAAAGACGGACTACGAAGAACGGAATCGGTGAGCGAAAGAGACGGAGACGAAGCGAAATCGGCGTGCAAGTGTGTGTGAAGGGTCATCGGTGAATGACCGGGAAGAAGTCTGCTTGCTCGCCTCTCGATTTCGCTATTCCCGCGGGATAGTCGGGAGCTCTTCTTTGCCGACCGGCTACGAAATCAATTACGCACGAGGATTACCTTAATCCCGTCGGTTTTCGATATTCGCGCTGGTTGTTCTTTCACAGCTTAATGATTGCTAATAAAAATTTGTTGAAAGAAATTTATTATGTACATGATACATTTCAATGGAGATGATTGCTGTCATGTACCGCTTGTGTTGGTTTATAAGCGGTCAATAGCCCTATACACCCACAGTCAACGGTCGCCAGCTAGTCGAATTTAATACATATTCCAATAATTGCCATTTTTTCGACTACGGGAGATTTCAAAATCCACAACAAAAAACATTAAATCCTCCAACAAGGGTTTTAGAAATCTCATTTAAAATTCAAATAAAGGCACCATATACATGTTACAGAGGTAGTACGATGGAATGATAAAAGAAGTTTATAATTCGCTAACATTTATATACCAATTCAAAACTGATGACTCGTTTTAATTTACTGACAACTTCGAAGTGTTTCCTCACATTATCCAGTTTTGTGTTTCACCGATTTACATGTTAATCTTCGAACTTCCCCTAATTAAAGTAGCATAAAAAAATCACATCCACCAATCATTTCGTCCCGATTTTGGCGTTGCATCGAGACACCAATTATATTCATTATTCGTCTTCCTCTCTCTCGTCTTTAAATTTGCAAAGTTCGCCTGCTCGTTAGTTTCGTGCAGTTTCGAATGTTAAATTTAAATGACCGCTTATTAATTAGCGCGACAGCTGCTCCATCGGCTATTAATACTTATTAAATCCGAACGGGAAACAGCGTCAGTTACCTCGAGAGCTCGTCGCTCTCGTGCAAAAAGTCGTGTAGAGTGAGGAAGAAAAAAGGGATGAAAGAAGTAGTAGACGGTTGAGCGTTGTTTATGGAAAAGCGGCTGCTGAAACATTGCGATATTTTATGATGAGTGCCTGTGCGTCTCTATTTCTGTTGGAAAGGGTTATAGAAGCGATTTTGATATACTTGGAATATTGCTATAAGCGTGGCTAATCAAAGAGTGTAAAATAAATCTCAAAACAATATAATATGATTTTTTGATATATAAAAAAAATTACGTTAAACCGATGGCAAAACGAAACAGTGTATTCCATTGACGAAAAAGGCGCTAGTTATCTATCGCGTATATCAAGGGATTTTATCCCCGACCACCTAGTGCCTTCGATGGCTTATATCTCGTCAATCTTGCTAAACACACACGCGCAACGGTTTGCATTTATTAAGTCAATTGAAAAAAGCGATTTATTTCAGTCCCCATCTTTTTCTTTTTTGTACTCGTTAATCCAATTAGTAAAATAAACGATCCCAACCAGAACGAACTCCGTATAATTGAAGACGATTCGTCTTCCGTCCGCCACGTCGATACGATAATTAAGAAAGCGACCCGGCTAGGCGTCGGAGAAAAATTACCGCAATTTCTCATACAACCCTCCCGAAATAAAAAATAACAAACGGACTAAATTGCTTAATACTTCTCTCTTCTTTCTCTTTCCTCTTTCGCTCCATCCCTCGCACACGTTCCCATCTAATACGACGCTAGGTTATCGTTATTTATTGCGTCTACGCTGTTTCCCAGGAACGCTGCTAAGTACTAAATAAATGGCGTCGGGATTGACACGAATTACCGTCGCGGCAACCTAACCCTTTTAGTCGTCTCCACCGTTACACCTGAACGTTAATTTATCTCGTCGAATAAGCGCCGTCTTTTACCGAAAGTAGGCGAACGGGGAAACAAATCCGCACGGCCGGATTGATTTACGGATACAGGGAGAGCGTGCGAGGTGATATTGAAAAACGAAAGGAATCGGCAAGGGAGAAATAAAAAAAGGGAGCGAATAAGTATTAAGTAACGTGAAAGGCACGGATGAGTTTGGGGTGGATGAGGATTAGATTTTCTGGCAGATATATAGATGGAGTTGAAATTCTTTGATTGATTGCTTCGGCATTGACCTGAGCCAAGGGTTATCAAAATGTAAATCGCAAAATGTCTGTAGAAATATTTTTGTAGCTTTTTTTTTGTGTTTCTTATTTTCAAATAATAAACAATTTTTTCAAAACGGTTTGGAACTGCTGATGAAAAATTCCCTTGAGATTTTGAATTCCCTAAAGTAGAAGAAAAAAGGATTTTTGATTTCCAAAATTGCTTTCCCATTTAAAACTTTGCGGGAACAAATTCTTTACCAAGAAAGGCTTAGGCGTATTAGAAACAGTTGAAAAATTTAAAATGGAATAGCGGAAAAATGTGAGGGTAAAAATGAATCGACAAACCCATTGTCTCGCACTATATTATGTAGAATGAAAAATAATTTAAAGTGAAAGCTCAACTGTTTTTCGAAATTAAACAGATTTCTTGCAGATAGAATACAAACTGTAGAAATTAAAGATAAGATTTCTAGGAAAGCTGCATTAGTTTCTGGTGTCCCGCAGGGCTTAATTTTAGGGCCAATGCTTTTTCTATATACACGTGCATTCTACTAGCATCAATAACAACATCTAACGTTCAAATGTGTGCTAATGACACGCAGATATACCGCTCGTTTTCGGTTGGCAATTGTGATGATCCTTTAATTGCAATACAACTTGAATTGTGTCTTTGCCGTCTATTCAAACCATGTATTAACTATGAACTTACGAAAGTCATGAGTACTGTTTTTTGGTAGTCATTGGGCATGAGACTACTCTGTGAGGAATGTGTCTAGATTGCACATGGGTGGTAATGTTTTGCCTCTAGTGAGACAGGTAAAAGTCTGGGTTGAACTCTAGATAATACCTTTAGGTATAGACAGCAAGTTTCAACAAATATTCAATGTGCTTTATATATATGTATATTATAATATCAGGAAATTTGATTACATTTCTCACATTTTTAATGATTGCTGGTGGCTGAATATGCGGAACCGATTTCTTTGCAGGGCATCATGCACATATGTATCAATTGTGTAATTCCATTGTAAGGGATAAAACTCCAGAATACATCGGAAAATTATTTTTAGAACAGATGTACACAACATCAATATTAGAAATAAGGGTCGTAGCATACCACCGTTATATAGGTCAGCACTCTATGAAAGACCCTTTTCGTATTATATATTCAAACTCTATAATCATATCTAATATCATACCTTTACATCTAAAAGAATTGTCTTTAGCCGGTTTTCGGGTATTATTACATCGCTACATACTGGACAAACAGTTCTCGATATGTGTTTTGCCTGGAGCCAGATCATAATATTTTTCTTTAGTATTCTTATAGTTTTATAATTTTACATTACGCAGAATATTAGGTTAAGTTTAGGTAAAATTAGAGATAAGCATCTTATTCTTAGTTTTCGTACTGAAATATTCGACGTTAAGTGGTGGACTGGCGATTGGTGTTGCATCAAAAGCTGAACATCGCCTCGAGATTCTCTTCTAAGGTTTGTACTCCATTCCTTATATAGAAAATAAAGATTAAAGATAAAGTTCATAATAAGGGCCGATGCAAGCGAGACTTATCGATGCGCCATACAGTCCTTGAGTGTCAGTCATAGCAAACCGACGTATTTTCCTTGTGCAGAGTCGATTTATAATAAAATAACTTACTTTTATAACAAAATTATTTAACCTTTTTAATTTTTAGCCTTTTATAATTCTAAGGAAGTCCGAGCATATATCCCCTGACAGCTTGGATGGTGTTTGAAATACTCAATATTCCCATAACTCGCAAAATATGCGAAAGAAATTTCTCGAAATGTGACAGCCTCAATAGTCGAACTTACATCCCAACTTTCACGTCCATGACCTTATTTTCGCAAATCGCAAATTGTCCCTTTTCTATCATCGTTTTCGACGATTCGCACTACAAATCCGGTCGATCCGTAAAAAGTAGTGAAGTTTATCAAACGCTAAAAACAAAACGCTTCCCTTTTATTTCGAACACGCAGAACAGTACTCGTGAAGGGATTGCGTTTAACCCCGTGCCGACACCTGGCCCCACGAACCGCCCGTTTCCATCCACCACGCGCGCAGCTGTCGCCGAGGCAGGCCTGTTGTTGGCAACGGTGCGCGCCTTGTCGAGAGTGGGTACTCATCGCGCCTAGGTACACACATAACACGTAGGTAACATGGGTAATAACGGGAAACAATGACAGACGTCACGGCCGGATAAACAACCCCGGGCCCCCTCCGTTCCGCTAGCGGCACGGTGGCGTCGTTCTATTGTTGGGAGGAAAGTAGTTTTTTACGGCGGGATAGTTAGTCGGTCGGAGAGGGTCGGATCGTGGTGGTTCGTTTCCGCAACTCCAGAAAAATTTGGGAAAAATAACGAACAATGAGGTATTTATGTCGGTATGAAAGCTAGACATTAAATGAGAAAATTACGTCTTTTATTGTTTAGGGCGTTGATCTTTTGGTTAAAGCGAATTGCTATGACTAGTCTGAGCTAATAGCGGTAACAGCGTACAATTACGAATTAAGTTGCGACAGCATCGCCGACTCCCCGCTCGAGTCAGTACGCTGTATGTCTATATGTAGCTTGTCGTAACTTATTTCGTAATTACCGCTGTTTGCCCAGACTAGCTATGACTAATAACCAAATGAGTTTCAATATCTAAAATTTCCTACAAATACACTACCGACCACAAGTGTTTACCCACCCTCAAAATATTACAAAAGCAAGTCAAAAGCCAATTATGTATAAAATAAAACTTCTGTTCTTATATAAATAACTTTAACAGTTGTAAAAACAAAACATAGATTGACTTAAATACGCGATTCGTCAATATAACCATCTTTAGCATTTAATACAGCCGCACACAATCTCGGAATTCTTTCTAACAGCTTCCCCAGTGTTAGCATCCTTTAGTTACTTCCAAAGTAGTATTACTAATGTTGGAGCAGATTCTTGAGCCTGTCGATCAAGTTCCTCTCACAAAAGCTCGATCGGATTGAGATCTGGACTTTGGGGGCGGCCATTCCATAACAACAATTTTCCCTCTACACTCAAGTTCTAAATACCCAGGGCTTATCTTGTCAATGTACTTTGGATCATTATCGTACTGGAAGATTAAAGTTTTCACCGATTGTTCGTGTTCCAAAATGAAATGGCATTCCTCTCCAAAATCTCCCTACAGCCTTATTTTCTAAGGATACCCATCTATTCTTCCGTATTCCATCAAATCCCCCACTGAGATTTCGCTAAAACAGTCCCTAATCGTGACTGATTCTCCTCCATGTTTTATTGTTGGTGTAATACAGGATTCAAGAGTTCGTTTCCCTTTCGGTCTACGAATAAATGTTCTTCTGTTTGAACCAAAGCTGGAAAATTTAGACTCATTGGTCCAAAGCACTTTCTTCCAACGTTCAGTCTATGTGCTCTCCTGCCCATCCTAACCGTTTTCCTTCGTTTTCTTTGCGTAATAACGGTTGCCGTTTTGGCAGCACTTTCTGGGGCTGTTTTTCATCTATTTCGTTTGTTTATGATTACCTTTGCGCGATGTTCTACGGGTGTTATTTTAGTTCGTCCGGATCGCACACTACCACTTGTTTGATACTTTTTAACAATATAATCCACGTTTCTACGGTTTAATTTCAGTAATTTAACAGTTTCTCGGTTAGTTTTACCCAAGTTGTAGTATGCCACTATTTGACTTTAACGTTACTCCCAGAGTTAAAATATTGCACAAACTCTTCACTATCACTGCTTGCAATACGAGAACTGAATGCAAGCTAAATTTTACATTATATTGAAATGCGTGTGTCATCTATTATCATATTTTATCATGGTCGTAATAAACATTTCCTAAAAACCAGTCTTTATCTAATCGATCTATCTGAGCATGCCTAGATTGTAAAAGGTTCGTTTTCGATATTTTAATTTCAATCAGCTCATTACGACAGAACATTACAGAGGGATTATAATCTATCTCGTATTTACTGTTTAATAATACAAATATTTTCATAACGATAAAATGTCGTTTATTTCAATAATCTTCAATTATGCAGGTGGGTAAACACTTATGGCCGGTAGTGTATATACAGCACCGCGACACGACGTCGCGTTTGTTTACGAATACCTGTGAGACCAAAAGTCTACTTAGACTGCCAAGAAGTTACCCTTTTTCCATATGTGTACCCTAGAAATCACAAATACTTGATGGTTGCCAGCAAAATCCCTTGATTTGTCTCTGTTGAACAAGTTTTCTCCATTCATTTGAAATTCTTTGCCATTTCTAGCAGTCATAACATGAGAAGCAAAATGATAGCAAAAATTGATAAATCGAACGAGATGAGTTGTACATGTGCATGCAGGGACGTTGACTCTTTGTATACAATTGGGATTCCAGTCACCTAAAATGCCCCCGAGCCAAAAGCTTTCTTGAAATAAAAGCAAATGCATTTTTGACGATCACGTACGTCTACGCTATTAAATATTAATCGTCCATCTCACATATTCGTTCTACAATAAAACGAAACTTATCCGAGAACTCTCTATTCATTTCGCCGTATAAATAGCTAATTTATGCCAAAGTCGAATGGTGCACCGGCCGTATCTCGCTTTAGCGAATAAAAAGCGCACGTCCGGAGAGCGTCCGGAACATAATTAAATTTTCGACTCGTTCCTCGTCAAACGATCTAATTAAAACGCTGCATATAGAGAGTCTAAAGTTGGAAACTGGCTTCCGCTCGGGCGGGCAATAAAATGCAGTACGCTCGAATTGCGCGCTCCTGCCGCTTCCGCACGAGAGATTTAAACGTTGTACGAGTTTACGATCCTCCCGTATTACCCGGGCGAGCGATAAAAATCAAATTTTTCCCCGACGCATTTAAAGAAAATGGCATGTTATACGCGTACGTAAGCACGTTTAACAATAGGTATGTGGATATGCATAGATCGGCGGATGCGAATTAGATGTGGTTATGGCACTGCGTGGGATGTAATGTGAGAGTTGATTGCATTTTCGGAAGAACAGGACGTAATAAGATTAAAAGAGCATAAAAATGTCAAATAAGTAACGAAGTAATTCGAGTTAATGTTACCGATCGACTATAGAGGAAATGAGTTTGGAAAGTTGATGGTGTCGTAATATTATTCAGGGCACAACGACACCAAACAAGGGGATCAATTCTCCCAAGCCCTACAACATTATAAGGTATCCCAACTTTAATATGTTTATATTATGCCAACACCTTTTTTATTTGCAATAAAATAGCAGTTATTTCCTCACAATGACAGCCAATTCTGTCTATATGAATGCTGTTTATCAAACTACTTCTAGTACGAGGGTGGATCAATAAGTGTCGTGCTTGGAATGAAATCAGAATTTTCTTTTTTAAACATAATCTCCTTTTAGAAGGATACACTTTTCCCAACGTCCCTGAAATTTTTCTAAACCCTCTAAAAACATGATTTGTCAAGCTCTTCAAAATAGGCTTCTGTCTCGACAATGACCCTCTCGTTTGAACCGATCCCCCGTCCCCCTCCGTCAACACCTCGCACGCGAGCCAAGTTTTCATGTTGGGGAACAGAAAGAAATCGCAGGAACCAGGTCGGGCGAGTGGGATAAGTGAGCTGTTGTGTTGTCATGATGAAACAGAACTTTTTCCAATAATTCACTGTAGTACTGCTCAGTGAAAGTGCTTTCTTTTTCCAGAAAGTCTATGAGGATTATTCCCTTTGCATCCCAAGAAGACGTGGCCCTGACCTCTCTTGAAGCAGATTTGCGTGGAGAACCCTATTGTTTTGATTTTTCGTTTCAGCAACAGTGACAACTCGACGTAAAAACTGCTGCGGATTTCACATAAAGAGGTCAAAATACTGTTTCGGGGTTGATAACCGTATCCGCTTGTTATCCGAAGTGAGCAATCGCGACACCCATCGGACCGACAGCTTTCTCATTCTTAACTTATCACGTAAAATGTTTATTTCCGATGATTTCCTCAATAACCACGTCTGCTGGGTTACCTGGGCGCTCTTTATCAATAATCTAGACGCGCAGCGCTGACAGCGCACAATTACGACATAAGTTACGACAGCATTGCCGACTCCCTATCGCCTTATCTAGCTGTATGCGAGTAGTTCTGTGTATATGTAGGCTGTCGTAACTTATTTCCTAATTACCACTGTTTGCCCAGACTACTTATGAAAGCCAGATGTGCGGTCACGTTTAAATTCGTTAAATCGATATTTCACAGTTCTCATAGATGGTGAAGAGTCCCTATAGACAGCGTCCAGCTTTTATTTCATCGCACGTTTTTCCATTCGAAAATAAAACACAAATTACGGTTCTATTCTATTGAAAAACACCAAATACGTTTAAAAATGGCTGTCAAATCAAAGGTAACCTATGAATCAGTTTGAAATTTTGTATGGCGTTGTTTGAGAGATGGTAGTATACTATAGTAATGCTAAATTCCCTCAGCAACGCCACCTGTCTTCAAACACGGGTACTTATTGATCGACCCTCGTACAATGGAAGCAAGACTTGTGCAAAAGATCTATTAGGTAATACTGCATATGGTAGATTCTTTCCACAATTCTCGTTGTACAGTGCTCGACTTTTATATCTGGACAAAACAAACCATTGTATATATTTGACAGGCAATTTAGATGAAACTCAATAACCGGCATGCGTTGTAGGGGATCTAATTGTTTGGTAGATGAAGCTTTCCATTATACCTGCTCTTTAAATAGATAATTAAAGCAAGACAATCCACCAGGAATACCTGACGTTGCCTAAAAAGCTGATCATCGATTTGTAACACTATACTAATCCGCGCCTCATCATCAGGATTTATATCCATTTACATTGAAACAAATTTACACAACGTATCTGTATCCATTCATCCAAACTGCCGATACGATCGCCACACGGGAGTCGCATTACCCCGAAAGGGCGGAGAGCCGTAACGGGGCGATCCTACGCGCGGAAGCAACAGACTGTTATGGATAGCCGTTAATTAGATAATTGATTGTAACGTCCAGGTAATGCCGGAATCCAATAGCATCGGGCTCGAATACTAATTACGCTGTCGGGCGCGTAATGCGAATTAACATTACGGAATAAATAGACGGCGCTGATGTATGTGTGGTAAGTTTATGGAATTACTCGTAAACCAGCGATTGGACGCCGTCCAACGTAAATATACGCGCGTCGAGTGCCCCGATATACAAACGTGCAGGTGTCGCATTCTTTCTACGAACTTCCTGGAAATCGCAAATTCCGGATTTAGAACGGCGATTGGGGAATGGTATGCGGTGATACGCAGGGTTCAGCAAGAGCGTAGGGGATGTCATTCTAGTGGCTGCTAAGTGCATAACTGATAACATTGATAACTATGCTTAATTGGCTCGAGTGGTAGCACTTAACATGAATGATCCATTCCCTACGTTTTGGCGAACCACGGTGATAAGGATCAAGATAGGGTCTGTTTTAGAATATTTTCTGGTATAGATACTTATAGTTACCCTTTTCGGGTTGTAGTTGCTGGTGCACCAAAAGACTCGGGTGAAGGTTTGCTACTATTGCATTTTGTTGAGCTACACGAGGAAATGTCGGGAAAGCCACAGGTCTTTTGCTGAGAGAGAGACCTGAAAGTTTTGCAAAATTGTAAACAAAGGAGATTGCATGCATTTTCGTAAGACTACTGCCAAGTTAAGCGAAGTAAAAAATTATCTCTCTTACAAACATACAAACCAAGAAAATCAGAAGTGAAAATTATGAGAAGAACTTGCTCAATCTGCATTCACTAAAAAGCGTGGGTTGTCATACGACTTATTCGTGCATACGGTTGAATCATGAAGTGCCCAATAAACATCGCATTAAAAAAGCACAGGTGGGAAGTTTCTGAGGAGACATGATTGCCCAAGAAAGATGTGGATGGTTGTAGTAACAGACACAAACTACTGGAACACTCGAAAAATAGGAAAATATGGAAGACAATGGTGAAGAAAATCGAAGCTTGGAACCTGTGGCTGTTGTTTACACAAAGAGAGAGCTAATAAATTATCAAAGGATCTGATGATTAAAATGCGTTGGTAGACGACCTTCTCTAAATTATATCCTTGCTTAATTTTGTCAATGATTTCCCTGGATGGAAAAGGCAAGCATTCCATCGGGAACTACCCAATCTTCGTCCTCAATTTTTGAACGCCAGGGAGACGAATCTTTTTCATTTCCCTAACGATTTCAAAGAAACGTCTAGAGAACCTCGTGGCGAGCAAATAAATCTCTTTAAGGATCCAATTACCAAAGTGATACGACGTCAAAAGCTTTTAATTAGAGAAGAATCGCATTAGGCGCGAACCCAGTCGAGACATTACCGTCAGACACGCACTCTTGCGCGGCGCGAAACAAATGCTTCGCACGCATCCGCCGGGCCAGCAACAAACTGCGCTATTAGCGCGACGCACAGCCAGTACATCAAATTAAACAGAGCGTCGGCTAATTTGGCGCGACGCTTATGTTTCTATTAAGTTCGGCGTACAAGCTTCCGTTTATTATAAATACAGGCGTTTTCCGAGGAATCGCGTAGAAAAGCGCGCTCTGACGCGTCAAGCTCATAATTGTATTGTGTCTACAAGACGCTAAGATGGATGTTGATTAACGAAACTTTGCGGGTACTTTGCGGAAATTACAAAAAGGGAGATTGTGAAGAATTTATGGTTTTAACAGTAAAATTTAAGGGCAAAAATTAGTCTCCAAAGCTAAGAAGAAAAATGAAGGGCAAGATAATCCAACCAAATACAACCAAAGTATAAAACTGTTTTCGAATAATATCCCTGAGGGTTACAATTTTTGAAGTCTAGCAAAATACGGCTACCACTTTTTCGCGTTTGCAGGATATACATTCTTTGTAATTGTTGAAGAAGGGTTATACATAACGACCATACGTACCCGTTTGTTTCGCAGTCCCTAGCGAGAGGAAAATTGCCCGGTTTCGCAAACAGTTCAAACGATAATTTAAATAATATAAATAAGTGTAACGTTTTGACTTTAACGGTTGATGGTCTATTAAACAATGAACGTCATCTAGCTTGTGATGCAAAATTTACAAATACCTTTTTTAAAAGAAAAACCCGTCATTCCTTTCACATTTTTGTGGTTGTAATGTTTTTACATCCAACAGATTGTATTGACAGCGACATCTAACTACGTTGAGTACTAGGATGACACCATCTATTGGCTTTTAACCCCACTGCAATAACAATGACTTCGAAACTGTTCAAGACTATTCGAAGCGAGAGGGCCATGCAACGTTCTCGAAGTTGCAGTACATTTTAGAATAAGGTTTCGAGCCGTATAAAATCTTTTTCGGAGGTTTCATGTATAATGTTTTATTTTATTCTTTTTTCTGTTTATGTATTTCTGAGCCTCTCTGCTCTGACAGCCCGAATCGTCGCCTCCCGCTCGCACATCTACCCTCTGTTTGTTGTTATAGGTATTCTTACTCTTACAAAACTGACATACTCTACGCCTTCTTTACTACTCAACTACTCCGAACTTACATGTATACATTTCTCCTATTGTACAAAATGTCCTTATATATATAATACAAATTAAATGTCAAACACAATTTTGTAATTTTCCCATGGCGGGTAGCCGAAGAGCGCGACGGTAGTTATTGCAAGAGGCTGTGGCAACATAATTTGTCCACTCCTGTAGAAACGAATGGCTGCAAAAATGCGCAAAACGTACATAATGACAGAATTCATATCGAATCTCTCTCATACGTACAAACATCAAAGGTCATAGTATACATATATAGATAAAATTTCTATACGAAAATTGCAGCTCTTGCAAAGCCGTACTGAGGATCTGGCCTCTGGCTCCGCCCAAACTTAACGCTTTTAGGATTTCGCTTACGCTAGTCCGGTGCCTCTTAAAAAGTATTCACTTCAAAAAATAAACGGTCACGTTAGTTAAACAACATTGGCTATTTGAAACCGTAGAGTGTGTGCTGAGTCGGGTAGTGACCAGGTATGTACCTACCGGTAGATTCGTTGTATGCTTGGAAGTGAAGTCTCCTCCAATCGATTGTTTCGATTTCTTCCATTTTTCATCGGAAATTTTCAAGTTACAATTAACGTATGATGCACAACGTTGTTTGTCTGTGGTTATCTTGATACAAGCATATAAATTTGTACGGATTAAATTTCAATTTCGAATGAATGAACGTAAAAGTTACAATGTTTCTAATATATGCGATCGATTTCGTGCTTTCTAGCCGCGAAGACACATCCGCCCTAACGCTTCGCCATTAACTTTTATCGGTTCGGTCACGTAATTCTCCCGCTGGTCAGCGATTACACGTACAATAAAAGTCTCCTAGACGATTATCGCCGGCGAAATCGCGGTTATATCACAATAAAACGACCAGGGCATGTTCTCTCCACGAATCTGTGTGTATTTTTCTGCGGTTTTCGTTCACTCCAAGTGGCCGCTTTCCATTTCGTGCTCATAAATTTTATTATTTATGTTAATGCCCGCCAATAAATCGACGCCTATCGCTAAATTAAATCTGTTATGTAAAACGCGGCTTTCAGGGGGTGATGGCGGGCGGTTCGATACCTACACGAAGTGGTGCGACGAGAACGGCGACAATCATCGTCGTAAAAACGGGTCCCGTATTAAATCATCCGTTTAATAATCTCGCGGCCGCTCGAAACACAATACCGTTATGCATTCGGCCGGGTTCCTTATGACCCCGGCCATTAATCGTCCGTAATGGCCGCAATATAAATTAGTTTACCTGCATCGGTAGTGTTTTACTGCCACTACTTCGCGGGCGAATTTATGTCGTCGTTAATTTTGTCGTGAGAAGCGAAACCATTATCGTTACTGTTCTTCTGTGGATTCGGGAAAGCCGACGTTGCGAAATAAAATGGGATTTTGCGCGAGGTAACCGTCTTCTCTTTCCTTTAGAAACTTGTGGATTTCTCTTTAGATTGCACTAACGAGAATTCAATCACATTCATATAAATTGAAAGCGAAGTTATGTGAGCTGTCACTCGAAATAATCGGTCTATTCTCTTTTGTCCATTTCCACCCAATGTAAGATGGGTAACCTTCTGACTATCAACGAAGTTGAAGACCGTTGAGCGTGCACCTACTAGGAAGATGACCGGTTACAGTTCACTAAACGCGGTCTACAACCAAAACAAATGTCCCCTAGAATCCGCAATTTCTCTAAAGTAAGTTACTTTTTATTAGGACATGAATATCTTCTACAATCAGGTGTTTACAACTGATGTGTCTGTGTGGACATTCCGCCTCTCTAAATTTACTGCTTTGTCAAAAAAAAATTCGTACATACATGGGTTTGAAAGAATTCCACCAACATACTTCCCTATCAAATGAGCAAACGATGATGATTTGATATCACAATAGATCAAATCATCTTCAACATATCTGTTAGTAACGACGCGACGGCATCAGCAATAGCAGTAAGCAAAGATAACATCTGACAAGTCACCGGACTCGAGGAATTCTTCGTCGCAAGTCTATACGATGTACCCATAAGTTTATCTATTTAGGATCGAACGAACGGGTGTTCGAAAAGCGCTCGTTCGCGTTTGAGCTTACATGTTGTACTAGGTGCACCTCCGTGACTAGATCCCGCGACGCCCACGCCGTTCTCGCTCGCTTAATTTAATTTCAAAGTGGGCTTTACCATCTTTGGAGTGCCCTGCGCGTTCCTCCCGGTCGCCGAAGACCTTTCCCTCTCCTCCTCTCGTAACGTGTCTTTAGAAGTCGATGATCATAAAGATATTAAAATAATTCGTGTACTTACTTGCCTTATCGCGGTTTTCATCGTGTACGCCAGCCAGCATTTACCATTTGCATATATTCTCTCGAATTACCACGTCTTAGAATTCACATTAAAAGAAATTGAAAGGCTTTAAGCAGCTTACGTAGGGAGAAACTTATGAAAGCTATTCGATAAATTAGGATGGATCGTAAATAAATCTGTTCAAGACTCTCCCCCGTACCATAAACACCGTTCTTTATTTCCATCGACTTCTCCAAACGAGAATAAAATATTCAGACGGAGCTTCTACCGTGAGGCTTTAAATTTTCGAACTCTTCCGCAGTTTTATCTATCCCAAAGGGATCCGGTTAAAACTCCATTAGCATAGAATTTAATTTCGCCTCGTAGAAGTTACTTGGAAAGGCTCCGACGTTCTCGAATTTTATTCAGTCCGCGTGTAGCGCCTCTATCCGCTCATCTTATTTTTCGCTCTTAATGCGAGGCGGTACGTCCTGAAAATTATGTCTTAGAGGACTTTCTTTTTCCTTTTGCTCGGTCGTCGTGTTAACATCTTAAAACGTGCGAAAGAGACGGAAATTGTGTAAATGTGGATGGTTTGTCCCTTGAAATATGACGGTGAGAATTTTCTTATTTAATCACTTGTGAAAATGGAATTCTAACGAGAAGGATGATTTCATCACGTTCTTAGTTTGTTTTATTTTTTGTCATCCTTGTTTCTTGAATTCATTTTTTGTTCTTTAATTTTTCATGGTATCCGCATCGTTATTTTCTATATGTTAATTTTCAAATATTTTTAATAAACTTGTGACATATTTTGTGCTTTTGATTTGTGTATGCATTCTCTTGTTAGTTTTCTTAGGTTGTCTGATTTAATCTATAACTTCAAAATCAGGTACGAACGAAGTGAATATCTGTCCCTGTAAATTTGGGTTATAGCGATTTGTAAGAAGGAGGACCACTACTCTGTAGATGCCTTCTACGTCTGTTAAGCTTTGGCGCTTCGATGGAGACTCAAAGTAAACAAACCGAACTACGTAGCCACTGGATTTACTATAAGATGCACTGTTCCTAGCGAGAGGGGAAACGTCAGATTGCTGTGCAGCTATGACGTGAAATATTTAGAAGTGCAGTTCCTCCAAAGGCTAAGACTAAAGAAATAAACCGCCGAAGCGCAGGAGACATATTTAGTTGCACACAATTGATTACTACTAATCGTAGAGAACAAGTTACCTTTCTGCATGA
This sequence comes from Chrysina gloriosa, assembly GCA_038088585.1. Lineage (NCBI taxonomy): Eukaryota > Metazoa > Arthropoda > Insecta > Coleoptera > Scarabaeidae > Chrysina > Chrysina gloriosa. The sequence goes on along the minus strand of CM076093.1, from coordinate 16,010,935 downwards.
TCGCTCTTGGTCTATCATGTTATAGTCTGGTCTTCTGCGGGCGATTGTCATATTTTTCCTTCAAAGGTCTCCTAGACAAAACTATTCCCCTAATAGTTTTGATTCCGTACGAAATTCACAGATCCATTGAAAGCTGATAATTCCCGCGTTTGCAGATTTTCTCCAGCAGATGTCGACAGGCCTCGTGCCTCTAAAAATCCCTTCGTAAGTTTTATCTTACACTTTCGCTCTGGGAAGGTTGATTGAATGTTCTTATGTTATGCTAAAGTAGCACTTTTCGTAAATCCTCGTCTAGAGCAGGGTTCCAACTCCAATCAAGCAAACATTGGCACATGTGATGTTGGTATATAGAGTTGGAAAGGATTTGAAGGCATTTGTTATTAAAACTGCGTCGAGGGCGAGATTCCAACGCAAACCAAGGCACATGTAAATTCATTTGAAGTCACGATCCACATATCTTCTTGGATAATTTAACATTTTTATTGTTGGGATCCCATAATATGGGATGTTCCTGGTAGCATTCTATTAATTTCAGAGTTAATTCATTAGTCCTATTCCTTTCTATGACACCGGTAATTTCAAAACACGGAAAAAGCGGGTGTAAATTCCGACAAGGATGTGCAAACAATGGAGCAGCACTGAATAGTAAAGAACTCCTCCCAATCAAACTTTCTTTGATGTACCGCTTAAATAGCGAAGGCAACCGAACGCCAATCCCAACTTTGGAAACAGCTTGGCCATGTTGGTCACAACGTGTACACCAATTTCAACGCTTTGATCACAAATTTGTGACCACATCTGATTTCGCTTAAGAAGAAAATAAAGACTTAGGTATCTAACCATAGCGGAAAAGGCTGTTCCTGTTTTAAATCAGGACAGAGATCGTATACCAAAGAAATAAAAATTAAACAACCTTCGATTTGAAAATTCCTATGTACGAATTAATTCTACTTTTTCCTTTTTAATTCATCGCAGTAACTTTTTAATCTCCGTCAGAACTGAAATAGAATTCGATTTAAATCATGTCGACTATAACGAGCCGGGTGTGGCGGGTATCAGAAATTGAAAAATGGATTAATTAAAATCATAACCCAAATTGAATTTAAATTAGGAAAGTCGTCGGGAAAGAATAAGAATAAAGTGACGTCCGCGGTCATATCTAATTGGATGGCCATATTCGGAACGGATTCCGAATTACACGACGAGCGATGGGGTACGCTTTTAATTTAGCGTCGCTCGTTGGCGTACTGTGCCCGCAAATCGCCTTCACAAACAAATCAAAAACTTCAATATCGCAGGCTGCGGCGGTCCCGGATAATAAAAACAAGAAGACGATAGACCGCGGCAAACGAGTGGCTGCTGGAAATCGCGAGAGAACAAAGTCACATGCAAAGTAGATTTGCATAGAAATCGGAGTTTTGCATTAGCCGCTATCTAGACGACGTGCAATAAGGGTCCATGTAACGGAAACGTAAATAGCACTCGAAAACGCCGGCACTCTCAAAATAAATAAAGATAAGGATGGAAAAATAGAATTCGAGGGAGTGGCAAAATAGAGGCGAAGATACATCGTAGAAGCTCGTATCGAGAAGAAACCATCTTCGCGACGAGCACGTTGATGGATCTAAACAAAATAGAAACGCAGTAAACTTGCTCATTGCACGAGTTGCCGAGTTGCTTTTCAATTCATCGTGATTTCGAATAGAAATCTCCTGAATGATGGAATAACAATGGCATCTTTGCGAGGAGGCGTGAAATTGAAATTGAAATCTTTCATTCATCTGTGTATTTGCTTTTGCCCATTTATAATTCTATTTTTTTGGAAACAGACTAAGAATGTAGCCAAATCTAAATCTACATGTTTCTAGAATGGGAGAGCGATCACCATTATATTTCGAAACGTCGCAAAGGGAACTTATGCGCGCCAACGCGCCCCGTTCTAAATGGGGAAAAATCTCATTAACAGTAATTAAATGAAAGTGCGCTCTCGTCATGAAATATGAGCGTAGACATTTCGCGATTATGGAATTTTTTCCAGCCAGACAGAATTAGTGCGGGAGTAGAATAACTCGAACCATGAATGGGGTTGAATTGTCTGTCGGGGAACTGAAATTGGAGAAAATGAAGTGAATTGTGAAAAGTTATGAGAGGGCTCGTGTAGTGGCGTTATTTTGATTTGGACATTGGAAATCCAATCTACCTACCTACAAAACTCACTGACATTTTTATGGTTTAATTCCACTTTCTGATTTCACTTGTTAATGAAAACTTCGTTGGTTGCCTTCATATTATCCAGTAAATTTGGCACACACCGCATGAGCAAGAAGGACTTCTACTCTGTAGATGCCTTCTACAGAAGGTCTATTAAACTTTGGCGCTTCGATGGAGATTCATTATAAGAAGCACTGTTCTTAGCGAGAGGAGAAACGTCAGATTGCTATGCAGCTATGACGTTAAGTACGCAACTGATCAGTGATTAATAGTAATGGTAAGGAACAAGTCGTCTTTCTTCATGGTTAGTGTTATAGTTTGGGCATCTGCGAGTAATTGTCATATTTCTTCCCTCGAAGGTCTATTCTCGTAATAGTTTTGATTCCATTGGAAATTCACAGTTCCATTGAGAGCTGATAATTCCAGCGCTTGCAGATTTTCTCCAGCAGATCTTCACCAAAGCTTGGATCAGGCATTGTGCCTCTAAGAATCCCTTAGTCAGTTTGATCTTACACTTTCAATTTCGATCCCTTCCGCCCTGGGAAGGTTGGTTGAATGTTCTTATGTTCGGTTTAAGTAGTAGTTTGTAGTAGTAGTAATTTCAGTTTCTGATTTCACTTGCTAATGAGGACTTTGATGGTTGCCTTAATATTATCTCTGTTTCCGTAAGACGTCGTTTTTATCTTCAGTGACGTAGATTGGTTTCGCCCTCTCGTACACCACTCGGTAGTCCTCAAACCAAGGATTATTTTTTATGATTGAAATAGTTTTTGGTTCCTTTAGAGCATAGTTTCGTGTTTGCAGTTTTGTCTACTGAAACTAACTACTTCCCCTTTTTTTGGTTCATTAGCTAAGTGCAACACTACTTGGTGGCTAACTTTTTGCATATATGCAATATTCCCTGCAGAATAGTCCCCACATTTACAACCATTCGAAACACATTTTTCTTTTTAGTTCACACATTAATAATAATTTGAATAATAATGACAGAAGAAGCATGTCACAATAATTAATCTTCCAGTTAGGAATAAGCAGATCTCAAGCACGCGCAGAGTATAAACTATCAATCTATTCAAGAAACAAAAAAGACCTGGCACATTTTATAAGAAATATATGTTTAAGTTTTATCGTTATTTCCCATCAGGGGAACTATGGGGATAATACTGTTTTGGATTGATGGCCCTAATGGCGGAGTACTGTGCAATGAACTTAAACAAAATGGCCTTCCATCTTTGGGACACAAAGGGCTGAGTTGACTTCAAACACTTATCTGGATAATTATGCTATCTTCCGTGTGATTTGCACCATAAAAATATCAAGACTGTTTTACACCACATGTCGACCGCTACGTTATATTGCATCATTTTTCGAATTTCATCTTAATACATTAGAGCGACAACCCCCAAACACGGAACCTAGATATTATGACGTTTACAACCGGCACATCCTTTTTGTTATTCGAATTTATTTCCCCCTGTCGTTCGGGGAAAGGCGCACCGGAACCAGAACGCAATAACAGAAACGTATCGAAGGGTGCATCAGCTCACCCCTCGACTTATTGTTCCTGAATTTCGAATATTTGCATGCCACGTTAAACCGGGCGGGGAACAGGAAGAGGAAATGCGTCGACCCGCGTTAGTTGCTTTTTCATCTGTCAAGCGGGTATCTATTCGCGAGACAGGTATATATTACCGCCATTATTGTTTCCTTCGACGTCGATTGGGAATGTTTTATTACGCCTGGTAAATACCACCGATCGTTTTGTGTTTTCGTCGATGTGAGACGCACACCTTTTATTGGAGGAGGAATCGAGGAGTCGATTCGAGTTATTTCTGCACAGATGTTGACGTCGAAATTATACGTCTTTAAGATAAAATATTACGTTCTTGTAACCGACGCCGCGAAGGCGAACATGAACATGCCATATTCGTCGTCGTGTCATAACTGTCGAGTCACAACATTCAGCTTCGATTTAATGAGGTACCTTCTTTATACGCGGGGAATGGCATTAATAAAGTATCTTTATTGCGTTCATAAATTCAATTTCTATTTGAATCGGACGGATTTACATGTATATATTTACCGACTAGAATTGCCATAAACCTGTTATGTGCGAAGTTGGGGACTACGATAGGAAGATAAGAGGTGTGCTGCGGCATTAAAACGTGACGACCTTAGATAAGTGCAGGTACGATGCTTAAGTGAGATTAATAAAGATGATACTGTATCTAAATATATTGAAATGTAACATCCAGAAGCAGCAAGTTATTTGAATACTAATTCCATGGGCAGTAATCGTTCAAAAAATTCAAAATTGCTACAGTGCCGTGCATACTGGGGGTTTCACAACTAATGCGTCAAATTTATTCATAAGATTATATGAGGCAGAAGGAAATGAATGAGTGTTAGAGAAAATTGAAATAATAAGTTTAATTTTGGGACCACTGACTTGTTTATCGCTAGAGATTTCCCAGCATTAGATGCATTGCCCGGAGAAGTTCTATACAAATATACACTCGACCTTATTTAACACCTAGTCCGAATTTTACTAGTCTTTAGATTTCTTTGTCTAAACAGTAAATACATGCTTTTTCCTTCTATGTGCATGTAAAAATAAACTTCCAGAATTCTTTTTAGCTTTCCTGTGGTAATAGTAATTTGGGCTATTCTTCGCTCCCACCAGAATGTTAATTCATCCTGCCATTAGTTTTGGGTGATAAGTAAGGATTGGTAAAAGAATGGATGACATGTTATCATTAAGTAGTGTAAACCGGCCTTCATCCACTCTTTTATCAAATCTTAATGATAACACAAGAGTCCGCTTCATGTGGCGATAAGAGTTTATCTATCTATTTTATCCATTTTGCAGAAAATTGTTCAGCCTTTCAGCAGTTACAACAGAAAATTTTGATGGGCTATCATGAAACAAAGATTTATTTAGTTGTCCATTTCTTTATCTTCAATTCATTCTATAAAATATTTTGGTATCATTTGTGATCGGCGAACTAATAGACAAAAATTCTTCAAATCAAAGGTAATATTTCAGGGTTTTGCAAAAATAGATACCTCAATATCTTACCGTTCACCAACTTCATAAGTATATCCCCAACGACAGAAACGAAAAAATTGGAACAACCTCAGATGTTATGAATATTGTATGACTCTATTGTGTCGCAATTGCGTTATATGGAATGTTAACTGGCACCGCGACATATGCGCTCTGAAACCAAAAAAAAAGAAAAACTCGAGAACATTTTTTCGAACGGCATTGCATTGTGTTTTGGGAACGGAATAAATCGCTTTGAAAGGCCGTGATGGCATTGACATTGAGAGAAACGCGCCGTGTTCGTGCCGGTTTACGTTGCAGATAGATTTGTCTAGTTGCACGTAGCGTAAATTGGAGAAATTGTATCCGTACGGATCGGTAGGCGTAAAGCGTTAGTCGTGAATAATGAATTATGTTCCCACGCTAACAAAATTAGAAGTCGTTTCTCTTTTCTGTGGATAGGTTTATGAAACGTCGCGAAGGATAAATAGAGGTGATTATATATGTTTGACTGAATCTGTTCAAATTGAAAGAAAAGAAATATGGTGGAAGCGTCACGTTATGATTGTACAAAAACTAAAAATTTGCAGCATTCATCAGCATGAGGGAAAAATTGAAATATTTAAAACTTTTAACAATATCTACATTTAGATCTGAAGTATGAAAGGCGAAAAAGTGATTCTGAAGAACGTCATACTATCATGCATATCGATAGGATTTCATTTTTACGTTTCAAGGATTGTGTTACCAACTTATTTCTGTCATCATTGATAATCTGCACAATCTAAATAGATTTTTCTTCTGATTTTTTTACTTTTCGAACTATCACAATCACAACAAACTACCATTCCAGGGAATATTTCATAAATAAACCTCGTCTATTTACAAACAAACGCTTTCCATTATTACGTTATTTACGCACACGCCTTTCGATTAAGCTTGTCGATATTGAACGGCCGCAATTTACACGCACGCAATATGACCATATATTCTATGGCCTATACGGAATAGGCGGTAGCCGGCCGGGCAATGAAATTCGCAATAAAATCGTGATAACACAGGCGTACACGCATACTAAATACGTACGTATCTGCATGTGTACCGGCCAGACAGCCCCAGACACGCCAGCCAGTCAAGCATACGAAGTGCAGATGTTCTAGGGAAACACGTTGTAAACAAAACCATAACTCAGCTCTGAACATCAGAAGGACTATTTAGCACTTTCGAGTATGAATAAACACCGTAAACGACCGAATAATAGCGGAGATAATGCGGGCAATGAGACGGCTAAATATTATTGCGCTCTCTCAGATGCTAAACGCGTATGACTCGTCTTGACAAATCACTTGGTACGATATTGCAAATGCAGACGTGTGTATTTCAAAGTGGAATCCTCTTAATTTGAACTTTAGTTGGCAACGTTGTTTTAACTGAATATATTGTTTGGTGTAAAATGACTATTTACACCTTCATCCAACCATTTGAAGTTATCTGGTGTCAGAAAAATAAATTAGAATACTTGATTGCAAAAAATATCAAGAAATTGAGTCGCGAATGATAAAACCAAAAGAGAACATCGAAACAGGAAACAGTAAAGTTCGGAAACAGGTTCCATACCATGAGGAAATAACGACCAGTGTCTCGAAGAAGTTGCCCTGCTGCGTATTAGTAAAATTCGTGACTGTCATCAACGCTATACTTACGTTTGATGAATTTCTTTACATTTAGAAGTCCAACACCGTGAAGATTTCCAAGCCGGGAAAGAGCCAGGTTTCTGATTGATACGCCTACAGGTTTTGCGTCTAACTGAGGCTATCCAAAATGTTTTGAACAGACGAAAACTGGGATGATATTTCTAACTTAACGAATATCTTCTATTCCGTATGGCATGGCAGTCTGATTCTAAGGCTCGTTTATGCAGAAGTCAACTTCGGTGTCATCAGGACCATCAGCTCCTACTTTGTGACGCGTCATAGTACTGTAAGGCTTAGTATCATACATCGATTACCAAGCCAATGGTTACCCAAGGTTTCGTTCTGGGGCTTCCTCAATTACATGAAGATTTGAAGATGACCCTGATCTTGACCTCCAAGACAGCACTGTACCTGGCTAAATCGATTCTCGAGTTCGAAGAATATAACAACCTGGTTTGTCATGCAGTTGAATAATTATGAGACAGGTGCAGGAGATTGACCCTTATCTTGGCTGATGGCTCTTATAACGAGAAGGAGGTGTGGAATGAACAACTAAATTAGAAGACTGTAGTTTGTTATAGATTCCCTGGATCTTTCCATCAACTTAGTGTGAAGATATGAACAGGAAATAATCTATACATATTAAATAGTAAGGAATACGGAGAAGAATTTGTAATCAGTCAGTTGAAGTGAAAATTTAGAAGAAGCATGTCATGCAGATTTGTAAAACACAAAACTAAGAACGCATGAAGATATAGATGGTAAATGGATGAAGAAGGAACACATGCCTGAAAACGAGATTAGAACACCCTGAAGATGCAAGAAACATCTACAACAATGCGAAACGAAAAAGGAGAGCAAAATCACGAAATCTTCCTGATTAACGTCCGTATTGTAGAATGTTAGCAAGATAACCCTTATCTTCCCTAAACTTCTTAACTTCTTAAACTTAGAATTCATTCTCATTTGCAAGCAAACGAAAAATTGACTGAACTTTCCAATTGACCTAACTTATCGTTAGACTTCACCGCCATCAATTAAATCAATTTTCCTTTTTCCAATCTACAAGGAAACGTCCGAACAAATCGCTTAAATAATGGGATTAAAACGTCATTAAGCGCGTTTCTCATTTTCCTCTCGATTTTCCCGATCTAGGTCGATCGTTTTTCATAGGAACGGACACTGAAATGAACGCTTGTAAATGGCTGTTGTCGTACCCTTCTGCTAGAAGAATGTTTCTTTTTTATTTCGACGGTAGAGGTCGTCGGTTCATTATTCTTTATTTATCGTGACGCGTTCGATACCTCACCCTTCATCCTTTTTCGTAAAGTAAGAACACGAAGAATCGAAACGACAAGAAATCGTCCGTGATTTATTTCTAAAATGGCTATTGGCAGCTTTGCGAATTGGTAATAGCAAAGAAAGATCAGGTGTAACGTAATCACTCAAGATAAAAAGGGCACTCGTTTCGTTCTCGCTTAAAGAAAATGCAGATGTAGGCAATTGAAACATAAAAATGATTTGGAATCCGCCAAAAATAGATATCGAATAAAAAGCTACTGTTCCCTCTTTGCACCTAACAGATAGGAAAAGGATCGCCGTTGGTTAGAGACATAAAATTTCTATAACCTATACATTGAGTGGGCTCACTAGGAGTGTGCTGGCTACATTCATCTGTATTGTTAGACACGTCTAAACCACCTTCTTCCTTTAAATGACTTTCATTTAATTATTCTAGAGGATGTGCAATAGAATTTGTACCCTGCTTATCGTTTTAGAATGAAATCTAAAGGCCATTTCCCGGCTGGAAACATCTTTCCCATCGTCGACATGCTCACTTAACTAAAATTCAATTTAGAACGTCCGTAATCCGGTAAACGCGGAGAATATTCGCGCGTAATCTGACCGAAATGGTTTGCACTCAGCGCCGCAACGCGCCCCGAATTAATGAGGACGTTCCAAATTCGACGCACGACCACGACCACGACGATCGCGCAAAATAAACTATCGGAAACAATCGAAAAAAGAACGTTGTCACGGAAAAAGCGACGTCGAAGAATGCGCTCCGTCGCAAGAATAAGGGAGGAGCTCGATTTAGACGCGTTTGTCGCGAAGTTAGGAGATAAGAAGAACAGGGAAGACGATGACTGCGTTAGATTCTGGTCTGACGAAGTAATAAATTTAACCGAGTCTAGTACTCACTCAAAGATTTATGTCTAATTGGTGGATTACCAGCAATGAAGAAGGAAATCCTCTAGATTTTCCTTTCAATAGATGTTGGGCGTTGATTTTAATGGAGGAAAAAACTCGACACTGCAATGCCGAAAAATTGAACTGAAGTTCTAATAGTTCTATTTTGAATTTTGAGAACAAGGGTGAGTGAGTTCCTATAGGACTAAATCGGTAAAAATAGTCACTAGTCTAAACAGAATGTTGTGAACCTATAAGGTAAGAAAATGTACGGGACCAATAGCCTGACACTGGAGTGGTGATCTTCGAATTGGAGGCCTTGTGGTTCTATTTTCATATTTGAACAAAAGCTTTGTGCGTTCTTGTAGGATGAAACTGCAAGAAATAATTTCTATAAAAGAATTACGATTAAGAAAGATGTTTGTTAGCTTAGACAAAATATCATTCATGTACAAAGGAAGGAAGGAAAGTGACCCTTTTGATGAGGTATTGAGGTCAATATTGTGGCGATGAAATTTGAAATTGATGTCCTCGTAGTTTTTTGGTTTTGAGAAGGAGGTTAGTAAGTACTTATAAGATCGAGTGAAACAATATTTTAAGTAAACAAGGGAAGAAAACTTGATTCTGAAATGGTCAAATTTGGAACTAAAGTCCTGATTGTCCTATTTTGGTCTTCGAGAATAATAACGTATCTAGTACCTAGGTTCTTATAAGACCAAAAGACGAGTAAAACATTTCTAACAAAATATCAGGAAAATTATAGCAAGTTTTGTGGAAGAGGACTCAGAAATAAGAATTGCATTTGATCTCATTTGAAGGAATTTAGCGATTGTAAGATGGTACTTTAATGAAATCCCCATTTCTTACATACGACAATTGAGAAAAGGACGAGGATGCGTTAGAGTTTGAGTATAAATTAGAATGTTTCTAGATACCTAATTTCAACATTGCAATGGGAGCACTGCTTCCAAGTTCCTTAAGCTTCCTATACTAACGTCAAAATGAAAGACGTATACTATACTATATAAGTCGGTCTCACAGACCGTATGCGTGAGTATAGGAAGGTTAAATAGAAACGTATCTGTTTACGACTTTCTCTATTTCCGTCTATAAGGTCAAACGATTGGAAAACCAAATCAGAAAATAAGGAATTCGGAAACAAACCTAAGAATAAATAACCATCTGCGATGACAAGCTTGTATTTCGGAAGCTATTCTCGATCGCCCACCTTCTCAAGAAAGTCTAATCCACGCACGAATTGTAGTTCTTCTCCAGCACAATATCTGACACTGAAGATGTCATTTCTGACGTTTGACAAAAACTGAACAATTTGGTTTTGAAAATTGCGTACCCCTATTCAAAGGAGTCTTTTCAAAGTATAGGTGGTGGTCTTTGAGAGTTCACAAGATATTCAAACTTTGATTAATCATGAGAAAAATCAAAGGTATATCGTGTATATTCAAAATATCATTTTCAAGATAAAATGATGCGCGGCTGTACATAACATAACACTGAAGCAATTATCTTTGACTTTGGACAAAAACGTAAGAAGTGTGGTGATGGCTTTTCATAGTTTATAGAACCTTCAAACTTTGATCAATGAAGAAAAGTAAGAGATATTGGCAACCCGTTGCTTAAAGAATGGATGTTCTTTAAGATTTAATGGAACATTAACATCGCAATGAATGAAAGGCAAAAAAGGGTATTAAATACGCAGAAATTTAATCTTAACGATATTCGCCATTTAATTGACCACTTTTGTTTTCATCAAACTTTTATCACTAAGAGCAAATTCGATTTTATTGTTATCGAAAGAGAAACAAAAGAATTCCGTTACTTTCGCACATACAAAATTACCGCTGGGAGTCGTATCAGACGGTAATTATTATCCGGACGGCGAAGCAGAGAATGGATGTCGGAAAAAAGGCAGCGGGCTGAAAGGAGAAATCGACGAAACGCAATAAAGCGACCCAACGATGAATCAAGATTCTCGGGCGCGATATAAAGACGTGCAGAAGCATCGAGCGCATCATTATCATTGCCGCAACTGTTGCCGTTCACCAAATAAGAAAAGGCCTGACCAGCCAACAGCGTCATAAAATTTTATTACGGCGGGTATTGTTCTCACCAATATTTTATGCCAATATCTCTATATCTGGTGGGCAAGATCCGTGATGAGCGAGGCGAAGGGAGAGTAGCACTTCGCTTTGGACATTTTTTCCCGCTCGACCAACGCTATTTATGTTTTCCTTTTTCGCTTTTTCGACGTTCTCTCGTCTTCTTCGTCCGAGTGCCCACTAAAGATGTCATAATAAAGTTATACGGCTCCTTCCATTAATGCCCGCTGGTATATTGATTCGGTTAAGCGCTAAAGTACGGAGGACATTAAGAGAGAAAGACGTCAAAGAAACTCTCGTGTTTGGGTTGTAATAGGCGGCCGACGTGTCAACAATAATAAGGGAGGATTTGTTTGTTTTTCGCACCGAAACGAACCGATGTACAAGCGTTGTAGAATCCGTAGATGGGTTATTGACTTTGGGATAACAATCTGTTTGTAGTGGCTTTCGCCATAATCGGTTAGTTGTTGATATAGGCGAGTATTCGTGAGTGATTTCGTAAAAGGAACTTCTGGATTACGCTTTGACCGATTCCTTACTTAATTTTTATCTTTCTTGCAAAGACATTTTCGCACCCTACCTGGCATCTTTTAGAAGTACACAAATTACGCAAAAAAGGTTGTGAATATGTCGCAGCCACCCATCAGAGTTCTTGTAGTTGGTTGATTAGTTGAGAAAAGCTCAGCATTGAATTTCACGTCAGAAATGGAACAAAATTTTAGATTTAGAAGTTCTGTTAATTGGATAGGCTTGTGTTGTGGCTTAGTAACGTTGGTATCTTATTCCCTGGCTATGATCGGTAATTCCTAAAGCGTGAAGTTTGAAATTAGTCTTACAGTGAGAATTAGTTAATTTTCAAGTTTTTGATAAAATCTAGTGATTATATCTTTATCATTGTTTCATTACCAAAGCCCGAAAGAGATGGCTCTTGTAAAAAGGTTTAGGAGTCACATAGGAAAGACGGTAATATATGTAATCGTAAGTTTCTTTAGTCTAATCAAAAGTTTTTGATTTAAGGAGAAACTTTGACTTTTTAACAAAACTAGCTATTATGGTACAGTAGGTGGCCATCGAACTAAGTACTTCTTTTGAGAAGGCATTCATTTTATTTTGAGTCGATGTAGTATTTATATTTTGTGATGTGACAGATACTTATGTTTTGAATTATATCGACCACTCTAGGAGGCCAGTGGAAACTACAAATTTATTCTATAGAATGTATTACAGTCTGCCTCAAAAATAAGTACCTCTGGAGTCATTAATTATACATATTTTATTAATTTTCTTATTTCCAGATCATTAAAGAAAAAATAAATCCACACAAGGATTTTCTAATGCTTGAAATACATTCTTCAGAGTTAATTTATAGTTTTCGTTGACTTATATCGTGGTAGAATTAATTTAAAAGTTTGAGTAATCACGTAGAGATGAATGGATTTTCTCTTAACAAAGATAATTTGTAAAATGAAACTAATATATTCATCGGCAGAAGTTTCTAACCACCTACTGTATATCGTCCTATTTTTTAAATTCTCATTAAATGGTTTATCCATAATTAATTTAGTTTTATCGCCAGTGATGATTCACATCGTTTAATTAACATCACGCCGGAATTTTCCCGGCGTTATCTCTTGATTCGATCCGCGACCAAACGAGACTCGCGTTCAATTCAAAGTTTAATTATTCAGGCGTACAACGATCATATAATTCGAGGCGCTGCGTTGCAATATTAAATTTCTGACCTCTATTTGCCGAATCGATAGCCGACACACGTACATACACACAAATACATTAGCGCTAGCACCACTATCTTTACAGTTTACGGCCGACTTTTCTAATTATAGCTACTAACTCGGCCGAAGAAAAACTAGCTCGCGGTGAATCTCGTCAATTTACCGCAACACGCTAAACCTCTACGCGAGCGCCATAATTGCGGTATTATTACGAGGACGACAACTACTACCTACCTAGTAGCAAATAGGGATAAAATTAAAGATAAGAATGGGTTTAGAAAAGAACGGAAAATAGGTTGACTACCGACGTTCGCCTCGTCGTCGTCGTAGCATATGTTATTATTGCGGTTGAAAATTGGAAGTCTTGCGAAAGAAATCGTTTTAGTTATGCTTTTGTTTTCCATTGCAGATCCTAATCTCAAAAGAAAGAAGCGAAAAGTCGGCGGTGCTTACGCTGGAGTTTCGGTATCCCAGATCCTCACTCAAAGAGAAAAGATCGGGTTGATCCAACAGCCCCAACAGCAACAACTACAACAGCAAGCCCAACAGCAGCAGTACGCTAAAGATAACCAAGGGAATCAACAAATTCAGCAAACACAAGTGAGTATCTCAGTAGTGTTTTTTTTGAAGCCTCTACGATTTTAAATATAATATTGGTAAGATCTGCGACCCTTAAAATAATTTAAATATGATACAATTTTGGTACACTGGTTCAAAATCTTTTTGATATAATATAAATATTATTGAGGAAACTATTTAAAATATAATTGTGATATGAAATTTTTAAATGCAAAATCTATAACAAGCAACTATGTACGGAGTGTGCAAAGTCAAGTGTCCATAGGGAGAAATTTAGATTGGCAACACTGAGTAATTGGTACGGGTTGACAATGCTTTGACAGCTCTTATAAACGAATAACTGAACTTCGTATACTTCACACTTTTGTTATATTTATTGCAACACAAAATTACCATACGTTGTATGTAAAATCGGCCTGTAAACATAAATCTACTCGTCTCCTCATATTAGCAAACGCACTTTGTAATATATCCACATTTATGTTATGTATTGCTTCTGTTATTTAGTGCTCCAAGTTTCCCCAAAATATGCAGTGCGTTGTCAAAGACATTGTTTTTCAAGTATTCAAACAAAAAGAAATCTAGCGGTGTCAAATGTGTGGAATTTGTTGGCAAAGGCCTCTGCTAATTAATCTTATATATAACACAAATTTTGACTTATCAATATTTCTTGTTCCAACTTCAATCCAGGCAATTGTTTCGGCGGCCCGAACAAGCCTCGCAAGAACATTTTTTCAGCGTTTGCGGTGCTGACCGGGCAACACAAAACATCAATCGCGAGGTCGGATAGTCGCGGAAATGATTTCGATTTTTTTTTTTGGAAATCCTACTTTTGTCACGACCGATTTTTTTCTGTGGTAATATTTTTATAGACATTATTCGCAAATATTGTCATGTAATACAGCTTAAGAAGTACACCAATCTTGGAGAAATCAGAGGCACAAGAGCCATTCTGTAGCCTATAGAAACAATACAAAAATCAGTTTACAAATATTAATTTTTTGATGTTACTATTTGCTTTTAAAACTCAAAACATTTGTGCGAAAAAAAAGCACACGGTTAAAGTAAAAGAGGTGTTTTTCTTTGGCTAAAGGAACTTTGTAGTTTGTACCCATTACGACATACGACAAACCTGTATTAATCGATAATAAAACTTTGGAGAAAGACAAAATACGTTTCTTTACACAACTTAAAAATTGTTTGCTTAAATATCAACCGCTGTCGAATACATACATGGGCAGCTAGAAAATTAAAAAGAAAAAACATTCGAAGCTACACCTATGAAATTGAATAGGAAAAGATACAATAACCTCTAAAATTTGGTTATTTTATCCTAAAATGCACTTCATCTAATGTAAAATACATTAAACTGATCGCACCCACAGACCACAAAGACGTGAGCGGTGTTGCGAGGTCGAGAAAAAAATTACACTAGATTTCAGCACTAAATAGCGAAAAGTACACTAAAATCGACGAAAAACGACCAAAATGTGGTAGTGGAAACTAGAGAGTGAGATGAAATTTTTGATTATTAATCGATTCTTTAAGTTAATATTATACGATGAAGTTTCAAGTCGATAACTCGAATATTAAATACAATTGTTTTACATTAAACGTTCCAATTCAGTTATTTTGAATTTGATGACAACAAATGAGCAAAATACCAAATTTATATTAAAATTATATCAAAATTATAGTAATTTTTTTACATTGTTTACAAATTTTAATAAGATAAGAATATGGTATAACGCATCCAAATAATTTTAATATGATATTGATAGCATATCAACAATCAGAAATGTCCAACCAAAATTATATCAAAATTAATTTTAATATACCAAAAAAAAAAAAAAATTATACCTTAGTAGGAATTAACAGTTTATTTGTTTTGTTCCTAAATGCTTCCTATCAATTTTATCTACTTCAATTCTCAAACAATCCATCTCCCCTCATTACATACGTTTCTGAAGTACTACGGAGATGCTATCATCAGACCATCACTGTGCGTAATCAAATTTCCCAAATATTTCCGACCGATCATCGTCAGCAACGACTTCTTGCTATGTGCATGTGGAATTTACGCTTAATATAAACTGTCTATTAACTCGTTACGGCCGTGACTCTATCTGTTACGTATTTATAGGCGTTTAACGCTTATTTAATTATTCGTGCAGCCGTCATATAGCACAGTGCTTGTCTACATGCGAATGTTTTATATATGCAAATTGAGAACATCTTTAATTTGCATAATATATCTCGCAGAATAATTAAAGCGGCTCGCTGCGTAAGTTTTCATGTCGCTGGCGTGCATGTATATGTGTACGTACGTTGCGCAATTATTTAAATTACCAAGTCTGATTTGTTCTGCTGCAACGACATGGTTTAAAAACCGCGGTCGTTTCCTTCGTCCTTGCCTATACGCCATATTGCTTTTTATTTGATTTTGAATTATTAAAGGGATATATTTAAAGAAATGTGGTAGCGATATGCAGAAAATGCGGCCTAAAAAATTTATACATGATCCAGTCAGAACAGATTTCACATTGAAACGAATGTTTTCTTTCCACTTCAGTAGTGTCAACTACGTTTTCAGTGTCTCTCTAACAAGTATAAAATTGTATGTATTGTATGTAATGGCCGATGATATACGTGTAACATAAATCATTTACGTATAATATAACAAAACAACAGCCATCCGAAAGTAGAACCCTAAGGTACACCATCTATTTCCGCTATTAGAATATCTCTCTGAGAAGCTTATATGTAGAAGTCGTAATAGCTCATCACTTATACAATTCCATTGTGGATCTAAAAGGCAGTGATGCTGCGTGTTACACGATTAAAATTTCATATCTGTCACAGATTTGGCCGCCATCGCCCATCAACCAAGCTGTGTCGCAAAGCCGCCTCCAATCTTACGCAGAAAACTCCTCCAATGCACCTCCAAACCAACAGTTCTTCAGATATCAGGGTCAAGATTCACAGCAAATCAACAGGGTACTCAGCGGTTCGCCGATGGTCATCGGCGAAACAATGATCGTGCAACCGCAGACTTCAACTTCAAACATATCACAACAGCAGATCCAGCAGGCGGTGGCGCCGCCTCCTCAGCAGCTTCAACAGCACCAGATGGCCGCTCAGAATCCTCAAAACACGCCCAACGTCCATATATCACACCAGCAGATCATAAGCCCGAACGGGCACGTCATCAGCATTCATGGACCCGGGCCGCCACCCACTAGCGGCCAAATTCCACCGGGTTCGCTGGGTCAGGTGATTACTAGTAACGGTCACGGTAATGTGGTAATTCATGGACAGAGTTTGGTACAGTCGCCTTCGTCGCAGCAAAGGATTTATATCAACGGCCAACCGACGGAACCCAGTGGACCTGGTCGACCTAACATACAGATGGTTCCCATCAGCATATCAGGTGGCAGACAGGAGGTTCCCCAACGGATGCAGCAACCTTTCTACAATCAGCAGTATCAAATCCAACAATTCGATCCAAGCAAAAGTATTAGGCCGCAGTTCAATCAAGTTGTCAACGGTTTCCCTGTCCATCAAAACGTAGCCAACCAACAGATTCAAGGGCAAGTCGTTATTAACCACCACCAACAGGCTTTGGCTCAACAGCAGCAACCCACGAAGATTTGGCAGAACAGGATGCAAGTTCCCGGGCAGCAACAACAGCAAGTCACACCCCCTGTGCAATCTTCCCCGAATCATGGCCAGAATGTTTTTGAACGGGTACCACCTCTCCACCAGCACACGCCACCACCGAATGTGTGGCAAGATGAGATGAATAGAAAGAAAGTGAAGATCGGGAAGAGCATGAAGAAGCGGCCTTACATCATCGAACAGCATAGGATAATGGAGCCTCATCCGCCTTGTCCGAATATCGACGTCAGGCAGATACAAAACGATGGGAATCGTATTATGATTAATCAGTTCCAACAACCGACGCAAAGCGCATCCAGTCCGTCATTCATGGAAGATCCTAGCGGTTATTTGGCGCAACAGACCGCTCTCCTTAACAGTACCATCAACAGACAAACAGGTTTGTATTTGTTTTAGCATATCATGCGGATTCTTAAAATTAGAAAGCTCAGGGATCAAATCTTGGGAGATCACCTTGGGATAAAAATCTGAGAAAAGAAATTATTAAGAACCCGAAGTTTATAAGCTTTCTGTTTTTTATTTGTAGGAGCCAATGGGTGTACGAATTTCAATTGTGGCAGTCCAATTACGTCGATACCACCATTGCCGCAACAGAACATGTTACCGTTGAATTCTCAAGCTAACGGAGTGCCTTTGCCCAGCAACATGGTAGCCACACAAGTGAAGCCGCAGAACCATAACTATGGCGGAATCGCTCGAATAAATCAAAACATTCAGATAGCTAAACAGCAAGCCCACCAGCAAGCACAAGCTCCTCTTCAGCAGCAACAACAACAGCAAAGCATGGCTACTTCACAGCAGTATAATCAAATCATGTTACCGCAAGACATCGCCGACAGCGCCAGTGATCATTCTCAGTGTCAAGGGTGCATGATAGACAGTGGACAGTACCAAGAGGGAATTCAGTACGGCCAGCACAAAATGTTTCAATGCAGACCTGATAGCCAACCGGGAACTCCGAGTAGTTCCGGTACTAGCGAGGATCCGGTCACGTCTACAGTCTACAGTGATAAGCCCCATACCTCGCCGGATACGAGGCCTATACAGGGTGGTACAGTTAGTACTAGCAATGTTTCCCCACACGAAGATTCCTCAGATCAAATGCAACAACATACATCCACGTCCGCCAGTCGAAATCAAGAAATCTTCAGTATGCAGCCCCAACAGCAATTTATATTTACTTCTCAACCTCAACAGCAGCAACAGCATGTCACACATCAAATTAGGGACGTTACCACTAATTCTTACCACAGTCACCAACCGAAACATGATGGTTACTGTCCGCATCCTCACACGACAGACATACAAATTTCCAAGATAAATCATATGCCTATAGGGGTCGTAACGACAATGGCTAGCGGAAGAACCGTCGGTAGTAATACCATAACGTCAGTACTCGCTGGTCGGGCCAATACTGCCACAGTATCTATTAATACCGCACCCACCATTCCCATATCCAACAACACCCAGATTCATCCTACCCACAACTTGATTTCGACAAATTCCATTGCTGTAAACGTGAGTAAATCACCACTGGAAATGGTGCAGAGCGTCGTCAGCAGCATACAGGTTCCACAGTCGCAGATCAACCAACAGATGTCGCCTCATCACCAACAACAGGTAGTCAAGACGGCGGCGCAGAATTTACCTCCCGGACACATCTTGGTGTCATCTGGAGGGCAACTCATTATGGCTAATACGGGTAATAACCAGCACGGAGTGATGGCTCCGCCTCCTCCGAAGATTATGACCAATCAGGGACCTATGCCGCCGATATCGGTATCACCAATGATTACAAACGTAACAGCGGCTGTTACTCAAGTTATACCAGCTGTAGCAGCACAACAAGTAAGCGGTTGAGAATGACTGTTATTCATTGATCCGGGACATGTGTTTCGCTGAGAACAGAGGCTTACATCCCCAGCCATACCTCTTGATTCTAGAACGATAATGGCGTTAATAGCGAAACTCCTGTACTGTTTTGATTAATACATAACTAGCCTGGGCAAACGACGGTAACAGCGTACAATTACGAAATAAGTTACGACAGCATTGGCTACTCCCCACTCTAGACAGTAATAAATCGATGCTGTATGCAAGTACTTCTGTGTATATGTAGGCCGTCTTAACTTATTTCGTAATTACCGTTGTTTCCCAGACTATACATAACTGTGTGCTAGGAAACTATGAATTTACTTTTCGTCTTTATAATCGAAATCCTTCCAATCTTTAGGTTTTGGGTCAACAAACTGTTCTTGTAAACGCCCTTCCGACTCCATTCGTGTTACAACCAGGGGTTACGATGACGATGGATGGAATGACGGTCGGGCAAAATATGCAAATACCTCATCTCGTCACCGGAAACGTCATCCAGCAACAAATCCAGCTCGATGGTTCTGATCCTAGACGAGCGCCAGCTCTTCTCTCACCGGAAACCAAGCGCAAGGGAAAGAAAAGGAAGATGCCATCCCAGACGGTGGCTTCTATGTTACACATTGCGGCCACTCAACAAAATTCTGGGGTTGTGATGTCTCAGCAAGGCTTTCCGCAGCAGATACAGATGGCGCATAGCCCGCAAAATATCAATACACAACCGGTGATGCAGGCTCTGACTATCGTTCCCGGCAAAGCCGGTGGACCACCACAGCTAGTGATGAATGGCCAGCCGATGGCTAGTGCTAGTCATCTAGGAGCGCAACAATTGATAACAAATTCTCAACCGACGCAACAGATTAATCTGTTGCAACCGGTGAATTTGTTGAATGGAGGTATGGTGCAAAATTTTCCCACAATACAACAGTTTATCGTACCGAATTTGGGTGGTATGGTGATGAACGCCGATGGAACAGCCACATTATTGCAGGACACGTCAAATTTGGGAATGCAATTGCAGTTGCAGAATGTTAACGGGCAAAATGTATTAACCCCTGTGCAAAACAGTAACGTCTTCAATGGAGGACAAAGTATCTTAACGGCTGGCCCTGCTGGGATGGTGATACGTGCTCCTGGAGCGCCTCAAGGAAAGATCATACAGCAACAGCACAGTCCTGGAGCTCAATTCTTGTCTCCAAATGGTGGACAATTTGTTGTGAACGGCGCGCAGTTCAGCGGCCAATTAAGTCCTCTGGTTGCCAACGTGAGCCCTTCCCAACAAGTCACTTTTGGAACAGCCCCTCAAGCGATCCGCCCTTCGAATTCGGTCCAGCAAGGTCAACAGGAATTTATCCAGTGTGGCCAGATGGGACAGACTCTCATGGTGCCTTGCGCGCCCGCAGGTAATATTGCCGTCTCATCCTCCAATCAACAGAATACAACTTTTGTACAACAAAACACAACCATAGTCCAGCAACAAACGACGATGGTGTCCAATAATCAACAAATCCAGAATTTCCAGCAGAATAATCAAAATAACCAACAGAATATATCCAGAACGGCCACCTTGAACGTCGATCAAAATTTTATAATCGCCTCCAACGACAAACAACCGGTCCAAGCCTTATTGGTGCAGAGACAGAGTCCGCAGACCTCGGTGAATTATAGGCAATCGGTGTCGACTCAAACTGCTGTTAATCAAAACGCGCAAGCTGTCACTACGAATACTTTCTGCCAAACTTCGACATCGACGGCCAGTAGTCCTCCAGACACCACAACCCACAGTCCTTTGGCATCTGGAGGGCAAAGTCCTCCGACTGCTGACACGACCACTCATACGGGTAGCACAGATGATGGATTATCACCGGCACCTTCCAATTGTTCAGGATCTTGCAGCGATATTATCAACTTACAACAACAAAGTCGTCAGCAATCTTGCTCGATGGTAAGTGCGATTTGTTGAAATTGATTTTGTGCAATATTATTGAAATAAGATCACCAATGTTAGGGTTCATCTTGTTCTATTTGAAATAGATTCTTCCTGGGGCTTGGGCATATCAAACAACTACTACATGGGACAGAGCATATGTAGAAGTGGATGGTATGGGCATTTAACATGGTTTTCATTTCGGTTGTAATTGAATCTTTAGTGATAGTGGGAAGCCGTTTATTGTAGCTATTTTAAATTAATCAGAGAGAGGGAAAAAGAGTAGAGTTGCTAATATTTTGTTTCCCTTACAAACATGTGATCTAAAATTTATAACCTCACAAATTTTTGAGGTATCAAATTTGTTCTGTATTTTTATATGTTGATGGAGGATGACCACTAAATTGTCGAAATACGCATTCGGAAATATAACTAAACAAACTATTTGCTTAGGCCATGGTACATTGCGTCTCCAGTAGTGAACCCGATTCGGCGGATATGAATACCCAAAATTCCGAAAACGAATGGTCAAGGGGCGTCCAAGCAATGAATTGCGGCCCCAAACTCGAGTTTACCGACATCACCAGCGTCGGTCAAATGTCCATCGGTAAAAAACCCAACACACCGATTCATATGGCTTACGCCGAGTCGTCCACTTTGATCCCGGGCATGCATTACATTCCGGAACAAATGAAATCGCAGGAGGGTGTGGTCAGCTCGAGGAATTACGAGAAGATGGTCCCGAAACGCAAACATAGTGATACCTTAGTGGTGATGGGAACGAGACATATGTATGATGAGGATGAAGGTAACTTGATATTGGATGGTGATGGTGATATTTATGCTTTTAAGTTGAATTTTAACGCTTTTTTGATAATGCTTGTTTATTTAGGGGGCTCATTAATTGGTATTTGTTATTGTGTGGTGCTTACAATCATAGTAGTTGCGTTTCGGTAGTAATAATTTTGATGAAATTTAGATTTTACGAAGGCAATGGTTTTTGTAGTCGGCTTTCGCTATTGATATCGCTAATATCTTTAGGATCCAAATCTTAAATCTACTATATACACGCTGCAAAATCGATAATTTATATAAAGAGTGTACAGTGAGTCGGATATAAGAACGGGCCCCAAGGTCTAGAGTACACTGGCAAAATGTAAGTTTCCATAGCGCACCTTATTTATCTAGTGGTTGTAATCGTGTGAACATCGAATACAATTTGCAATCAAAAGATTACGACAATTAGGTAAACGAAGTGCGCTGTGGAAACTTACATTTTGCCAGTGCCCTCCTGACCTTGAAGCACGTTCCTATATATGACTCACTGTGACATGGTAAAACCCTGAAGAAAATATTAAACTAAATAATCACCAACATAGATTTCAAATATGCAGGCCGATGCCTCCTGCAATTTTTCGCGATGAAAGGATATAACTTGTATTGAGATATTTTAGATTTTAAAATCAAATTCAGCGAAATATCGTTGATGATCTGGATTTCATTTTTAACTGCATATTCCTAATAAAGTTATGATAACAAATACACTAATGTATTTTGATCATCCTTCACATCATTTTGAAAAACGGCAGATCTGATTAGTTCTAAACACTTTACGATCTGCTTAAATACTGATGAAACCAAATTTGCACGAAATGCACGCCTTAGCTTGTCTTTTGCTCATCGTTTGCTTAAGGAGGTATGTATGTAGTTCTGTATGATGTATTTTTATTGTCATATTGTATGTTATCCGTTGTTGTAATTTGTAATCGTTAAATGTAGATTTGACTAACCGTAGTCGTAATGAAATAATAGAATTCCCACAAATTCGTTGTATTTGTGTATTTATCCGTAATATTTGATGTTCGCATGTCTTTAGTTGTTTCTAATATTAAATGATAAGTGAGTTTTAAAATAAATATTTATTTTCGTTGTAATCTCCCAAATATATCTGGCTAGCGTGGTGTTCGAACCGAAAATAAACAATATTCATGTTATGGAGTGTTGGAATGTAAGAAATTATAACTTAATTCGCTCAGATTTAGTTTGAAGTGTTCCAAATACGCATTTCGGTAACCACCGTGCTCCACAATTACGATATATTTCATATTCCTACATTTTTTCTACCAAAGATTACAAGTTGGGAATGATTGCAAGGACTGTAGTGTGACGCCTGTCCCAGAACGAATAAGCAATTTTGTAATAAGAACTTTAGAGTTGTGATTTACTTTCGGAATAACCAGTTAGATGTCGAAATACGTATACGGAACTTTTTCAAATAGGTGCGGTAAGACTTATCTTAAATCCAAATAGAATAGTTTTTATCGTTCCATTCAATTGGTTACCACAAAATACGTATTAGTTGTCATTCCGGCTTCAAAACTGATTTCGTTGAAAAAATCACCTGGAAAAGTGTTTTATTTTGCTGAGAATTAATGGATATATCACTAAGGATGGCAACTCTATTTTGCCGAAATATATTTTCGTAGACATGGTGAAAGTAATAACAACCATTTCATTGTTATTTTGTTCTAAGTCCTAGATTTCTATACTTTCCTTAAGGATTACAATCAGACAACTTTTGCTAATCTCGCCATCCGTATGCGCGTTTCACAGCTGTACCGATCATCAGTACGGCTTTGTGAGATGTCAGCTTCGTATACAAGTTTAATGTATATATTCAAGGACGGTCGATGTTTGCAAATAGCTGCAAAAATGCGTGATTAAGTACATAATGGGAGTATTCTTAATGGAATTCCCTCATAGGTACAAACATCGATCGTCCTTGAATATATACATAAAATTCGTTACATCTCACAAAGCCGTACTAATGATCGGCATAATCATGAAACGCGTGTACAGATGGTGAGATTAGCAAAAGTTTTGTAATCGCAATTTTCACAGCGGGTTTGCTGAAGAGCGCGACTGCGGCTACTGCAGGAGTCTATAGATATTTAAGTTGTCCACTTCTGTAGAAGCTAATAGCTGCAAACATGCGTATTTAGGTACATAATGGGAGAATTCTTAACGGAATTTTCCCATAGGTATAAATATCAGTCGTTAAGAAGTACATTATTTTATAATTTCTAATATATTATTAAAATGTAAAACACGCCAGAAGAAATTTCGGTTCGAATTCCAAGGGCCAACTCTTAGAATTTATAAATCTTCCGATTATTAAAATTTTCACATAGTACCAACCTATCAAGATCTATAATATGACAATATAATGTACAGAATTTTGTTGAGCGTGATATTAATTGGTGTGGCTAATCTTTTTCCAGTTTATTTTATTTTATTTCATCTCATTTCATAACATTTCATTTCTCTTTCCATCTTTTGGGGAAGCGATTTCGTCCTGAATGCGTGAATGTGAGGCTGCTAATAGCATCTTTTGTACATATTTTTCCCCGAGATATGGCGAATTTTGGAGCTTCTCGAATGCGATAACACCATCATCGGAGATGATCATCAGCTTTTGGCCTTTGTACTGCTCAGTTAACGCAAATTTAACTACATTTGATAGGATTTGGATGTGTGGAATTTGCGGACAGATGTTTTCGTATTTTGTCAAGAAAAACATGTCGAGTTCTGTCATTGGCTTGTCACTTGTATACATATGCTTTTCCAGCTTTTTCAGGACAACCGAATTCAATTCGGTTAAATCTGATTTTATCTGCTACGTATGATAGAACTCGAAACACGTTTCTATCGTCGAGAAACTCTTCAAACGTAGAATTTCTAAAGCCCTCAAAATTGGGCGAAACTATTTTTGGTGCGGAAGAAAAACGGAAATATCGGTCCCAATTCCCGAAACACATTCGACTTTTTGTATCATCTCGACTACTGTTTCACCAGAGAGCGGCAAGTCAGATCCGAAAAGTCCGCACAATTTCGTGCCCGGCGACTTAGTTTGGGGTCCTGCCAAGGGTTGCCCGGCCTGGCCGGGTAAGGTAACACAGGTTTGCGATGACAAAGTGGTCGTTCATTGGTTCGGCGGCGATAAAACTCTTACCGAAGTCGATCCTTGCGACTTGCAGACCTTATCTGAGGGTTTGGACGCCCACCATAGGGCTAGAAAGAAGTCGAGGACGTGAGTGTAATTTTTTAAGGGTTTTTCGGTTTAGTTTGTTTTTTTATGCGATTGGTTATGCTGGTGTTCCAATTTTTGTTTTTGTTTTTATTTTTGTTTTCTTTTAATAGCCACATCTTTAGTATTGCCCACGACAAAATAAAATCTTTACAAACGTTAAAAAAATCGACGCAGCACTTAATTGATGTTGTATGTATGGCAATCAGAAAATCAAATTAGTTTTATTAACATTTCTGAAACAGTTCAAATGTGAAGTAAGTTAAAATATCGGTTTTGTAATTGAGACAGTTGAAACTTTGCAACCTGACCAAAACAACCTTGTCTCTTTTGTTGTTAATACGTAAAATTACCGATTGTTACTATGCTTCGCGTAGCGTTTAGTGGCCCTTTTTGTTATCCCAAACTATTTCAGGAGCTCGAATCCATCGAAGATTTTCAGCACAACACAAGATTAGTACATTTTTCTTAACAATTGTATTGAAAATTTCAAAAAATTGTACAGTACACCCATTAGCACAAAAAGTCATATCTGCATGGCCCATCTTTACGAGAGGATTGATACGGCAATGGAGTTTAAATGGAAACGATTCGTATGTTGGACGGTGGTACCGAGCAAGGATGTATGTTGGTGGCACAGTGGCTAGCGCGAATTTGTTAACCGACATAGCCGCCCTCCTACCTATTCTCCAAACAACCGACGTGCGCCCATACCCGGCACGACTTTTTTAACAAACTCTAGTGATAAGACGAAAAATAGCTATAATGTAAACAGTCCTTAAAATTCTACGTAAATGCATTGCATCAACACAGATGTGTGACTTATTTGTGCTTTTTGTGGGCTCGGGATTATACAGGTGTTTTAAAAGCTACTCTCCTTTCAACAGGACAGTATATACTTCTTGTTGAAATATGTCTTATATTTGACCTAAACAGTGGTAGAGACAACTCAAAAGATAATCTTTGGCAGAATGTAAAACAATAAAATAAACCATTTGGTAAAAATATCGCTTATGGAATTACAGGCTGTGCAGAATTGATTAGTAGACGATTAAAAATTAAAAATATCTATTTATTGTTAGATTTAAATAATAATACGTACATAATTAAAAAGGCTATACAAAAGCATTTAATGTGACTATTACGCTTTAAAAAGAATATCACTAAAACCTCGTCGTTTAGCAAACAATTCAATGCAACATTTCAGATATTGGGCATTGGAAAACCGGCGTTTACTGCATCAATCTTGTCTACATAGCGATAAGGTAACAGTATGGTGTGGAGTGTGTTTATTTGGGATTTTCGGACTGTACTTTTTCCAAGATGTCAATGGAAGTGTAGTAACGGTAACGTTTGAGCGTTATGTGATCATGCTTGATGATTTTATTTTACAATACAACGCACATTTGTGCTCATTATGGTTACATCAAGATGAGGCGAAATAACGACGACTATTTCCAGAAAAACCCATCTCTCGTAATGGTGACGTAAGTTGGTTTTCACGCTCACCTGATTTATCAGTATGCGATTATTTGTGGGCATACTTAAAAAATAAAGTCTACAAGAATCGGCCGCATAGCATAGTTGATTGAAGATAATCAATCACGACTGCGATTCAACAGATTCCATTAAATGTCAGAAGTCTAGTTGCTGGACGATGTATGGGCTCCATGGGCTTGATGTTATTTTTAAAATGTATTACAGTGAGTCAAATATAGTAACGGACATCAAAGTCAGGTGCAAAATGTAAGTTTCCACAGCGCACCTCATTTACCTAGCGAAAACTAACATTTTGCACCTGATCTTGATGTGCGTTCCTATATTTCACTCATTGTACTTTCACAACATGCTTTTGTATGGCCTTTCTAATTTGATACGTATTGTTATCTAAATCTAACAATAAATTACATACTTTTCCATTTTAATTCTGCCGCGCCCTGTATAACCAATATACAAATATTTAAAATTTATAATTCTTACATTAGGTACGTTAAAGGCAATTGCGGTCTTGTGTAATTTCTGTTATTAATTAGCCATGATTTAGTACTTTGTCCCCGTGTTTTATGCGATTACGTCGTTTTACAGTTGTGGTCACTTCGTAAGATGGGAACAGCAAGTTATTACGACTATTAAAGTAATATACTTTTAATACGAAGCACGTCTCAAAAGTAGGTTACACTAGTTTTTTAAATCTGCGCAATAGGCGGCAGAAGTCCGGGAGTCGCAGAGAACTTTTGTCTAGGTGTAGTGAGAGGATTGTAAAATTCCTATGCGTCTACCTTTACCGCTCGCACAGTCACGCGCCAGCAACGATGGAAACTCCACTTGCTCCAATCGTCGATTGCGAAGTTCGAGCTGTTATTGGTTTTTTTTTACGGCAAAAAATAAACGTGCAACTGACATTCATTGCGAGTTGTGCAATGTGTACGGTGAAGACGTTATGTCAAGGCCAATGATTTCTCGCTGTCGTCAATTATTTATTCAAGGGCGGACAACGGAGGGTCAGCCGCCGAATTTGACAGTGCTGTCACTACACCCAGAAAATAGTTCTTTGTGACTCGTAGACTTTTTCTGCCTATCTTGCAGATTTAAAATTGAAATGTGTAACATACTTTTGAGACGTCCCTCGTACTTTTATGTAAGCCAAATGGCTTGTTTTGTTGGGTTTTCTACTCTGTCAAAAGAAAAGTGTCAAATTTTGATACACCTGATATTGCATTAATCTTGTATTGTTTTCCATTTTTATTGCAGTAAAGTTTATAGCTGTATTGTCAATAGCTATTGACTGATCTTGCTACGTACCATTACATCTATTAACACTGTTCTACATTAAGTTGAAGTATTTTTTCAATTTACCTTTCGTAAGTTTCAACCCTTTTGTCTTCCACCTACAGCAGATATAATAATGGCATTATCATGACATGATAATAGTTAACATTTTCTTGCTTGTCAAAATTCTATTTGATTGATATTTTGATTTTTCGTTTTTCATTCGAAACATGTATGATTAAAATTATTGTCTTTCGGTCCATCCAAATCTGAAAATCAAAATTTTAACTTATCGTCATATAGTGAACAATACAACATCTACCTTAATGTAGAATGTTTCGTTTTTTAAATTTTTGAGAGTATTAAGTCAAACATGATTTCCTCAACTTCACTCCTTAGATCTAAACCACCTTCTAATTTTCTAGAAGTCGGAAACTGAACGCACAACTCGAGAATGCAATACAGGAGGCGATGGCGGAATTGGATAAGGTTTCGGAATTGGAACCGGCATCCGCCCTCAAGGATAATAAGGAAGCGATCGATGAACAGGACGACGCAGCGGCGTCGAAGAAATTGGCGGGCCGATTAAGAAGCAGCAATCAACGTTGACGACTGCAGTTTTGAATGGTTCCGTATAATTTCGTCGCATATTGATCTAGATATCAAACCCTAAGTAGAAACGGACCAACATCGAAAGTAATATTTTTCCTTTAATTTTTTTAGAAAGAAATATAAACTATAGATGCATGTAAGGAACAGCAGAGAGGTGATAAAAGTAAAATAAGAAAGGATATAAACGAAAAAGGATGTAAAAATGTACGTAGTTCCGATTTTTTTTTTTCCCGTTTTGAAAGTAGTATTAATTGTAAGATAGATTTGAGATAAAGCGGTAAATATCTAGTAATTATAATAACGTAATTATTATTATTGGAACGATGGTGACGATAATAATGGTAAATAAAAAGAAAATAACGCTTTTAAATGTATTAGGTGATCACAAACATTGTGGAGTCTACCCAACCCCCATGAATACAGATTTAAAAATGTAATAATGATAATAGTAAAAAAATTAAACAACTGGTAATGATTCCTAGAATTTAAATTAAATAAAACGAAAAAGAGTATCGAAGATATCGATACGTCATATTTAAATATTGATCTATATATATAATTATATATAAATATGGATATATATTGAAATATTTTTCAAATGCCTTTTTAACCTAGCGTAAGTGTGGGCACATATTAAATGATAGTAAACGACGATAATAAGGATAATAAATAAATAAAAGCGAAAAAGAAAAACAAACGCGGTTAATAGGGCCCGAATATTTACTATTTACATATACATATAACGATGTGAAATATGTATAAACCGGTATAACAAGAGAGACGAAAAAGTCGTACTACATATTCATCTGTGTAATAAAAAGGATATAACGTAAATTGGGCTTTCATCAATACTGTTTTGTCTATTAGAAACGTAATTTAATAATATTATAAATAGAATATAGAATATCCAATATTTATATAGCGGGTCAATGACGGTTTTTCTCCTGTTTTTTTTCTCTTTGTGTTTGCTTTTTATATTAATCATTTTTCAAATATGTTTAACAAAGTAAAGTGAAACTAAATTTGGACGTGTGTTTGTAAATAAGTCGTTTTCAATCGATTAAAGTCGAAACGGCGATTCCCAAATCGTTTAAACAATCTTGTTTTAGGCTAAATTTAATTTAATATAAACGCTAAATTAATCACAGGGAACTGTAATTTTGATATACTAATGAAATAAAATATTCCTTTTTGGGAAAATGTAGGTAGTTATTATTTATTAAAAAAAAAGTCGCGGAACGTATTTCATATTGGGTGAAGATTTAAGTGCTCAATAGGGTTAAAGTTCATGTAAAGAACGTGAACCGCGACTTTTCCTGCGAAGTTGCTGAAATATATCTGAATTTTTTCCAAAGTAGACGCAGTAGAAGTAAATTCACTTTATTTTATGTATATAAATAAATGGAACAGGGAAAAATTTACATTTTTTCTCTTCAATCTTCAGCACGATATTGAATTTTTCCTATTGGATTTTCAATTTTAAATTCCGTTTATTGTTTGTGTCTAATTATTACATATCAAAATGTGAGCCTAGAACTTTTACACTCACAATTAAGATCAAAATTTCCTGTTACTATATCAAAACATCTGGGAGACCGAGTCTGTTTAAAGTACTGTTTAACAATTTCCTTCGAATTCACAGTTTCGAAAGGAATATAAAACCTGCCACCTTACTGACTTGAGGTCAGACTGCATTATAAATTTCACCTAACTTATTGTTAGCTCATTTTCCTTCAGGCACATTACGCTGAAACCTCTTGTTTGCTTCAATTAAGTTAGCTTTGCTTGGGATAGGAAAATCTCCAATTACAGCATAGCTAACTAACCACATGATATTAACTCCATCAAACACTCGCCACTTCAGATAACTCTAGTCCAAGTTCGAAGTCCTTAATGTAGTTCAGGACTCTCTTCTTGAATTTCTGCAAGTTCATAGAGCTGTTTTAGCTAGTGCTTATATTTGGCTCTGGAATAATATTTTTAACTTGTTTAACTCCCATTGCACTTTAGTATAGCAAGTATGCATGGGAATTTTTTTATATATATATACAAGAGCTAGATATGGGCACTAGCTCAAACAACTCTATGAACTTGGAGGACTTCAAGACGAGGGTCCTGAACTACATTAAGGACTTCGAACCTGGACTAGAGTTGTCTGGAGTGGCGAGAGTGTTTGATAGAGTTAAAACATCATGTAGCCATCTGGCTCTGCTGTAATTGGAGATTTCTCCGTTCCAAGCAAAACTAACTTTATTGAAACAAAGAAGAGGTTCCAGCGTAATGTGCCTCAAGGAAATAGCTGTAATAAGCTAACCCCGGTGAAATTTATAATGTAACCTGACCCCAAGTCAGTAAGGTGGCAGGTTGTGTATTCCTTTTAGAACTGTGAATTCGAAAGAAATTGTTAAACAGTACTTTAAACGAACTCGGCCTCCCAAAATCTTGGTATAGTAACGGGAAACTTGGATCTTAATTATGAGTGTAAAAGAAGAATATAAGAAATAAATAAAAAACAGAATTTACAATTGAAAATAAATAATAAAAAATAAACAAAGTCAAGCCTCCAGAGTTAGAGGGTCGCTTCTGACAAGCACAAATAAAATTGTTGAGTTACCATATAAGAATGTTTGAATTACAGAAGACCTTGTGAAGATCGAACTAATCGAGAGGCACAGGTTACTGACTGGTCAACTATACAATCTACACCTTCAAAGCGACTTGATGTATTTAGGTGTTGATAATTTGTCTCATTTTAGATAATACCAATTAAAAAACAGACAACAGAAAGATTGCAAAATTTTGAAATTCTTAATTATCGATGTAGACGAATAATGTTAATGCCATTCGTCTTTTCTTTTAGAGCTACTGAGAAGAAAATAATAGAAATCTTGGAATTATTTTAGGTTTTGGTTATCCTTTGGAACGGGTGATTTAACTTTGATTTTGGTCAATTTAGGATACGCAAACATTCTGGACAAAAATTGTGGAAAAAGCGCACTTAGTGTTCTAAGCAATTGAAATTCTTTTTTACTCAGTAATTTTGAAACATTCTTTTGACTACTCTACGCTATCTGTGCGTTGCTCGTCAAAGTGAGTCGATAGAGCATCTACAAAATTTAAATCTGTTTCACGTGTAGCACGACAACACTATATGCAGATAAAAACTAGTTTACTTAAGAGAGTCAAAATTGCATATGCACAACTTTCTGTGAGAGTTGTCTAACAAATGAACCTCAGTGTAGGTCATCCAGTGGAGAGCTATGTAGATGTTCTACTTTTTTATTCATCTATATGCAGATAACTGTGAAGAATGGTAATACCCTTGGTGTGTCCCATTTTTACAACATTTTTAATTAATTTATCGAGCTAAATGTGGTGGAATATGAATTAATTTTTATCAGTTTTATTAATGATTTGCTTTATATGATCTTTTTTAAATGAATTTATTCGGATAAATTCGTTCGTAAGTTTCTTCGATTTTATCGCCTTCGTCGTTGCATTTTACATGCAGATATTTGAGATATACAAACTTCATTTTCTAGCCGCAATCAAAACTTTTTCGATTGAGAAACAAGTTATTTACAACACTCACACACACACACAAATAAAATGAAGTATTTGAAAGGGCTGAACGGAAGACATGAGATACCATCCACCATGAGACAGCACCGATTTTGTTTTGCTTTCTAGTCAATATTTGAGATGCGACAATAAACGAAAGTTTTTCACAGAGTTTTGTTTATTATGCTTTCTCTTTTCTTCCCATGAAATATTTCGGTACTGTGATAACGACGCAGAAGAATTGTGAACCAACTGAAACACAAAGTATATTCTTTTTTATAACGTCATGTCGATTGAATCGGTATAAGACGTGTTTTTTACATCACCAGATCCCTTTTTAACACGAAATCGGATAAGAAAATGAATATTTCATTGATAAACGGGAATGATAAAAACTTTTGTAGGATTACGTGGAATATACATGTCGATAAGCGATCGTGTTATCTTGCGTTTAGGGAGTGGATTGGTGCCCTGAAGGCAAACATTACACGGCTTTTTCCATAATTATTATTTTCACACTCAAATATGAGAACGATTGCATTTTTATTATTTAAGAGGGAGACACGAGAGTAGTCGGACGACAAAGATAAAAATGGAGAAGTTTAAAAAAATAATGAAACTAACGATAAAACAACAACATAATCAAATTATGAAATATTGCTTATATTAAGTAGTAGTTGGCTAATGTATAAATATATTACGTGAGTTTATAAAATTGTACATTATATTTTTATAAATGTATTTATTGTTTATAAGTTTTTAATCGATATGGATTTGTTTTGCGCCGCAAACAGAAACCACTACTGTACTACTATTGCTTAGTTATTCTTATAGTAATAAAATTAAAAAAACTCTTCTGTACTAAATTAATTAAGTGAAGAAACAAAAAAAGCAAACCGATACATCACAAAAACACGCTAAGTTAATTATCCTATAAAGCGCGATTTGATAAGGGAAGGTTGACGTAAGTTTTACATTACGTATGCGTCTTTAAAATTTTAAAACGACCGACCGGTATTTCAATGCTTTCGTTATGAAATCGCGTGCACCTTTTACATATACATATTTTATTTAGCGTAGGTTATTGAAAACGGCCCATCAAAACGGAGATAACTGTCTCCCCCACTCCAAATACATCACAGACACTTTATACATATTCACACTTATCTCCCTTTTGAAGAGGCATTTTCGATTGATTTAATAAATTATAATGAATTAAAATGAAGAAGAAAAAAATATTAAAGAGAAATTGTATTATTATTTATTTTTCATCTTTATGTATATATTTTTAGAGGTACCTGTTTCTATGTTAATAATGTGTAGCCCGGTGTAGTTTTTTGTTCGTCTGCGGGACGTGATCCCACCCCATGGCGAAACGCGTCCCGTCGTCGCGCAAAATACCGTGAGAGTAATCCAGTGTTAGGGTTATTTGTCATGTGCAGGAGACGTTTGCACGTGCAGTAACTTTTCTGTCTGTTTTTGTACATAACGATTGTATTGATTATGAACTTTTACTGTTTGGCCTGCTCTGTTGTGGTTAAACAATTTGCCCAGCCCAATAAATACTGGATTAATACTTTTGTTGGTTTTATTTATCATTTTAACATCAATAAACTCCTTTTGTTTTTCAGAGACACGAGATATCGCGATGAGGAATTAACTTTTTGAAAATTTAATGAACGCCAATCGCGTGATCTGTTGTTAACTAACGGGATGTAGTGACGAAGAAATAGGAAACTAAAATTTTTGGTGATTTATGATCTCTTGCGATGAGATGGAATATTGCGGGAAACTACAAGAATTTTTAGAAAACACTCGTGGACTCAGCAGCTCATTTTCTGATCTTTAGGTCGATATCTTGATTTCTTAAATATTCATAATTATAATAATTGGTCTGTAGTTATATAGGCTGTTAGCGAGATCACTTTGTAACTGACTGAACATCACAAGAAAGAAGACATTTGAAACTCCGCGCGGATGTGTCCCTAGATGGTAAGGCATTTCCTAATATTATCCTAAATTTAAACCTAATATCCTTTTACATCTTGTACCGTTGAACGCCTAGAGAGATAAGCACTTCAAGCTCTAGTAGTAATTGCATAGACACTTATAGTTATTAAAGAAACATGCGCCCACGCTAAATATTTTAATTGAGAGATCAGTCGACCGTGGCGTTTCGATACTAGGGGAAAATTCAAATCTAATTTAAATGCCCGAGGGTAATACATTTTATCTTCGTAAAGTTTCAATAGCAAATATATGTCTGTCTGATTTAACATCATAACGAACCATATTCCGAATTTCAAGTAAATCATAAAAATAAAACCAAAACCCTTAAATTGATACTGTTAGTATAATTAGAATCTAACATGTTATAATATAATTAGTATTCGATCTGAATTCATAATATGAGATAGAGTAAGTTAAGTAAGTACACAGGAAGCGCCGTTACTAACTGATTTTCAACTATATTCATGAAACACGCGAAAGTGTAAACTGCATATAGTGTGAGTAATCGTTATTGATCCAAGTACCGTAGCGAGCAACCATAGTTTAGGCGTGAATAACCCAAGGTTAACGCTTACTGCTTTCCTACCTTACAGCTTCCTGTAATCGAGAAAAATAAACTGAGAGAGCTAGAATAACACGGTGCCCCTTTATTTGAAATTTGAGCGGTGGTTTTAATAATATAAAATACTAGTTCTTAAAGTTTCTTATAAGAATTATCCTTCTTCATTTTTTTACCGTGTTATACTATACCATCGGACGTCTGAGCACATTGAATCGTAGTAAAGATTGTTGTCCATTTAACTTTTAGGTAAGATTAATACGCATGTACTGGAACTACTATTATTTGACAAATCTGCCAGTGGGTACATCACAAACTATTAGAGTTTGTGAAAAAGGTGGATGACGTGTTATCATTAAGTAGTGTAAATCGGACTGACGTCACTCCTCCGATTTTATTATTCGATGATAAGTTGTCATTGACAAGTTATTGAATAATAAAATTCGGAGGAGTGACAGCGTTAGTCCGATTTACACTAATTAATGATGCCCACCTTTTAACAGACTCTACAAATTATGCTATTGCTCGTAGCACCCGCAGCTGTTTAACGATTAACGCTTATTTCTAAGTATGCACATTCATAGGTAGAAAGTGAGATATTTTCTGCAGGAAATTTTGTATAGACTGTATTTTAATTTTAATCTGTGGTGATGGTCCTTGGTGCGGCGAAATCTGTATCATATACTGGAGACAGTTCGTTATAATCCCAATTCTTTTGAGGGAGGTTGTAGCGAATGTTCAGTACTGGAAAATCAATTTTCGTCATATCGTATTTGATCGTATTCACTGCACATTTAAGCATAAACCTGTTCAGAAGCAAACTTTGGTGAGAACGCTTGTAGTTCTAATGGAATTGTTTTAAGCGCAGTCACCGCAAATTTAATAATCGTTTCGATCAGAAACCGTAAAGGTAAGTTTGTCTCTAAATTGCTGGTTAGAAAATCGATAGCAATAAAGAACTAACTGACGGCAAATTATTTTGTAACAGGATGTGAAAACGAATGAAAATTTTAGAGTAAGATCCATCCCATACATCTTCATGAATAGAAAAGTTGTAATTCAGGTCTTCTAAAAAATTTAGGTTTTAAACCAGATCTGGAAACGGACCAATTGAATGGACTTTTAGAAATTTGATTATGATAAAAGGAAGGAACCTGTTGAAGGTGTGCATCATAATAGATAGTTTATAGAAAGTGTTAATACCTTATGTTCAAAAAAGGAAACGATTTTAATACCTCTGCTTTGATTCGTTTCGTTACATGGTACCTAACCAACTCGTGTTTTCTCCAAGAAACTTTAGCGGGAACTCACCAGTAGATGGCACCATGCAGAAGAATAAATTCCATTTCAATATAATATATAATAGCATGTTGCTTAAAATATAAATTCCTAGTTTTTGTGCACCCGATTGAATCTGCGATGTTAGGAGGAAAATATAAACCATCAGAAGACGAGTAGTTTGAAAATCACGCTAATGTAGAGATGAAGCCTATGAAAACGATGACGTATGTAATACATCACTCAATAAGTTCGCAGGATGACTAATAAAACAACATCTTTTAGGCAAAATTCGACTTTACTGCCAACGCTTCCCTATCATTTCGATTCCTTTTTTGTAGAATGATTTATCTCTGGCTTCCAAATACCCTTCAGTATCGGCAATCACTTCTTCATCGGAGCCAAATCTCTTTTCCTGGAGCATTCTTTCTAGGTCTACAAACAGGTATTAGTCGCTGGGAGTCAGATTCGGAAAATACGTTGGCTGGGCCGCAATTCAAAGTGCAATTCCTGCAATTTTGTCATTAGAACACTTTTTTTCTTCATTTGGGATCGCTTTTTCCCAATTTCTTCCTTCAAACGCACCAACAAAGCCAAATAATAATGTTCACTATTGATGGTTCTTCCTTTCTCAAGGTAAATATGGAGGCGAAAATCTTACCAACTGACATTTGCGTTCTTGGTCACTTTGGACGGTTTTCATCCTTTGCTGTCCACTTAGCTAACTGCCGATGTGACTCTGGAGTATAGTGATGGATCAATGTTCATTGATGGTCTATTGTCACATACCTCATGAAAAAATAGCTTTTATTGAGCTGAAACAGCTTCAAACAGCACTCTCAATCGTCGATCGACTGTGAGCAAACGCGGTATCCATTTTGAACAAAGCTGTCTCATGTTCAGGCGTTTATGCAAAATGGTTAATACACTGCCTTCTGATATGTTTTAGTTGTCAGCTATTTCACGCAATTTTAATTTACGATTGGCCAAAACAGCCGCATTTAGGCTTCCAATGCGTTCAGCATTATCGATGTTTGTACGGGCGCGTTTAAAATCAGCCAACCACTTCCCTACCATTTGTTTCGATGGAGCATAGTTCGAATAACACTTGTCAAGCAATTTCGTTGTTTGAACCGTATTTTTTCTCATTAAAAACCACGGCTTTATCAATACACGAAATTCAGATTTTTTCATTGTTTTAAAAATTACAAAAGTAGCGCCACTAGTCACTGTAACTTGTGAACTAAACGTCAGATTGTCATAAAATTTTGATTGGTACGTCCTAAAAATCAGATGGATTTGTGAATAGTGGCGCCCTCTATATGTCATCCTACGAACTTATTGGATGATGTGCATAGGTTCTAAATTTGGAGAAGAAGTTTATATTAAAGTGACTAACTATCCAAGCATTAATATAGAAAATTTGAAAAATAATTTATAGGAAACAATTCAAATTTGGTGTGTCTTTTTCTTCTATACACTTGTAGTAATATATTGTAATATGTTTATACAAACCCGCGACTTGCCAAATTTTCCCAAGAGAAACCTTAGTTTTGGCCATTTAGATCTACAATAAATGCTTTTATGGGATATAGCCTGATATTTCTGGAATTAGGGTGGTTGATATTTGGGAGGTTGATTCTCGAACTCATTGAGGCAAGTGAAGACTTCTGCGTTTCTTTTGGAAAATTTTTCACTGCATATGGGTGCAAAGCTGAACTATCATCATAAGTATATTGGTTTTTATCATTATGGAAATATGTATTTTCAATAACAGCATAGAAGATTTAATGAGAACAGAAACATACAGCATCATTCTTCTAATACCAACTACATAATGAAGACATTATATTTTTTGAATGAGTATATTCTTAGCTTCTTCCTTGTACTTGGTTCTATATTTACCATAATAGTAAAGTGCTTTGGTCTCATATGTACCAGCTTCTGGTGCTTCGGGGCATAAGAGATATTCAAAATGTTGTTCATATCTATGTCGTGGTTACTTTTGCAACAATGTCGAAAACAGAATCTTCATCACTTTCAGACATGGTTTTTCTTCCTCTTTATCTGTTTCAAGTTTTTCATATAGTTTCCTGTTTCTCAATTCCTACATTGCAAAGATACGAGCATTAACTTGCTAGTGTAAAATAAAATTTCACCATCAATTGAAAACAACACAAAAGCTGATTGAATTCTAGTACATACTGCCACCAGTCCAAAGTCGCTGAAAGACTTTTTTTCCATCCACACTAAACATGTAACCGTCTTCTCTTTTACACGTTCATAAATTAACCCGGCACCTAAACAGCTCCTCGACCCTTATTAGACCGCCATTCACCGGCGATCCAATAAAAAAGAAAGCCACCCGAATAAGTACCGCTCATCAAACGGTAGTAAACACGCGGCAGCGTAAACGCTACCGTTTCCTTCCTGCGCCTATCTTCGACAGGTTGACGTTAATTTACCGCCACTGCGCCAGGACGTAAATCGCCGCCCCGTCACCCTTTATTTCCTCCTCGAGACATTCGATACTCCAATAGATACCTACGAGTTGGTAATATAACGCAAACGTGCTGCGCTAATAACAATAAATTCAAGGGAGCCTAATTAATTTTCCCGGTTTATTCAGGCGCTAATGGATTGCATTTGTGCAGGATCGCAACGGCGGTGGGTGTTGGAGGGAGGAGGTGAGGTGAGCGGTAAAAGGGAAAATGCAGCGGCGCGCGTAGGTATATAAAGTGAAGGAAGCCGTGTTAATTTATTTCGGTTGTAAATTGTCTTGGAGTTGTGTGTATGCGGAGGATAATGTGTTAATTAAAATTCTCGGAAGGATTTCGTGAAATATTGAGAGCTCCAGTTGAGAATGCTAGATTTCCATTATGGTAGTGCACTAACAATAAGTAATGTAGAAAACCGAACGCCCAGCTTCTATGATTTCATTTTAATAAATTTTGCTAACTGTGCTGACTATTGTACGTGTAGAATATAAATAATGTTATAAATACATCGCAACCACAACTAACATTCTCTTCATCATCATCTTCGCTCTCTGCATCTAGATTTTCATCTTGTACTTTGGATGTTTTTGTCTTTGTCCTTATGATCCGCTTTTTTGTGATCACTTCACTTTCATTACCTTTAAACACCTTGCGCTTGTATTTTTATTGTGTAGTATTAACTTGTGGTATCTTCCTTTTCTTTGAGAACGTCCTTGGTGGGAGTAGAAAAAACATTAAAATGTTGTTTGGTTGTCTTTCTTTCTTCGTCGATTTTATCTGCTGTGTTTTAGATGTTTCTGGCAAATTCAGAACCTTCTCAAATGAAACTTGAGACCGGTCGTTATACCTACCATGTGTTTCTAGTGCGGGAATCGTGGTCGGCCACAAATACTCCAACAAGACTGGCTACCATAATCCCAAAAGTACTCATTGTTATATCAACATTTCTAAACAACTAACTCGAATGCAGGAGTTTGTTGCAACTTAGTTATCCACTTCTGTAGAAGGAAATAACCGCAAAAATGCGTAATAAGTACATAATGAGAGAATTCTTAATTCAGTTCATCATCTTACTAGAATAGATATTAAGTAATCAGATGTCTATAGCAAACATTCGTATCTTACTGATAATTTTAATAATAGATGCAAAAGTTCAGTTCAAGGTTTATACAATTTGTTCACGATCACAATTAGTGCGTCAAGGTAAATCAATAATCAAGAACTTATAACAACCATAGCATGACTTTTGCGCCTCCAACTTCCCACTGCGGTTCAGGCTCGTAGGCTGCAGATGGTGCTACGAATCCAGAACGCATAATGTTAATCTGAGAAAAGCTCTAACTCCCATTACCCCAAGGGCCATAATTACTCGGCTCTACCCTGTATGATACTGTCGGGAAATCATCCCATTTTTCAAAGTTACCTTGCTAATTATTGTCGTTCATTTTGATAAACCCCGGTGCTTAGAGTACGTAGACGAGAAAATTTTAGACATTATGGGTGTTTGATTGGGGTTTAATAGTAGGTAATAAGCGTCAGTCAGGAATGTCACCCCGCAAAATTGGCGATAGAATGCCAAGGAGCTCTTCCACCCTATTAAATTGCTGTTAAGCTAACTTTCAAGAAGACCTTGAATGCCGAGGTAGGTATACAAGGTGTCGGAGTTGAAACAAAATGTCAAGATTGCTGCTTTTGGGAATTACATTATACAGCCATATTGCTACGAGGTATGATCAAAATCCATCCGGATTAGGTTTATTAAAAGAAAAATATAAAACTTATAGGCATATTATTTAGTCAGAAACCACACACTTAGACCAGCGCTGTTTCCATTGCACAAAGCAATTTTTGAAATCATCTTCGGAAATTACGAATAGCTGCCTCGTCACATTCTGTTGTATCTCCTGAACATCTTGAAATCTTCGTCCTTTCAAGTGGTATTTAATTTTTGGGAAGAAAGAAAACCGCAGGTACGTTAATTTTTTTCATTATTATATTTTATATGATGGAATCAGTAAAACATGTTTTAATGCAAAATATTTGTATACAAACATAAATATATTAAAATCAAACAAAAAATATATGAATGAAAAATAATTATTAATTACGAAGATGCTTCACCAAGAACTAACGGCTACATCAAGAGATAGTATGAAAAATAAAAGTATTCACATATAATAAAATAAAATTTATTGTTATTGCTCAGTATGCCATAATTTGAAGTCAGGGTTCCACACATAAACCTTTATCATTCAAACACGTATCGCATACATAATATGAATCAGTTTTTTTATTTTATGACATTGTTAGTATCTTTTACATATTTTATGTTGCTCAACACTCTTGTTGATCTTCGGATCGAAAAATTTCGTACCAAAGTATATATTTGGAGGTTGGTATGGGTAAGGGTAAGGGTAAGGGTAAGAGTTAATTTATTTGGAGTTGCAACATTCATTGTTCTGCTACTTATGCTTTTCATCTTTATCGGTAACATTGCTATCTTCAGATCTTAATCCTGTATCTAATAATGTCCCATCTAATTAAGATTAGATGCGGGAACTTCCTCGCATTAAATTCGAACGAACGAATAACGGAAACCGCGAATACAAAACAAACAACGGAACATCGAAGATAAAACGAAATATTATGAAGTTGTCATGTTCAATGTCCGCGCCGTTTTCCTATATAGAGGAGAAGCGCCGGAAACCGTTTTGTACTTTTCCAAAAAAAAAGATGGGAAATTAGTTTCGAATCTCCTACGCGATTCAATTTTCGTTCAGCGTCGTGGAAGGAGAAGACAGAACGGAGACGGCGATAGGTTCGGTCGAGGATAAGGATTTAGTTCTGGGAAAAATCTTGTCCTTTTAAATAAATTGAGACGTCGCGTCCGGGCCGCTTGTTCGACGAGTTTAAACAACACTCCAACGCCGCATTGTCTCGCACAGTTTGGGAAATTGTAGTAGTAGTCGGGGAAATTGATTTAAGGGGCTTTGCGGCGCGGAAAATAAAGGTTAAATATAACGGGGAAGATGAAGAAAGTTCGCGGGAGTTTACCGCCGCTCTTGTTCGTAAAACAAGCGTCGCATAACGAATTTTGCTTAAAGTGCACTCGCGAATTTTCGCCGCCTATGTATACAGATTTTCCGCGGAATTTATCCAGATTTTCTTCTGCAAGATCTAATGGCTTGTTATATTACTAAAGTCAAGTATTTCAAATTACGTCAGGAGAGCCAAATCCGTTTTTCAACGGCCTTAACTGGTGAATGCAAATCGCTCCAGAGGCATTGTAGTTGGTTTATATCCCTATTGGCGCACGCGCAACGCTCTCGTGAAGTCGTTACAGTAAACAGTGCTCATATGCTTTTGCCTGGAAAAGGTTTTGGAAACGATACCATTTCACCAAAACTAACGTTTCGAATTTTTCAAAGAGGGAAGGAAAACAGCCATAAGAAAAAGAATGTCTTCTCATAATTTATAACACGATTTTTCCGGCGAGAATCCATTCGTGACGTTTTTTCAAAGCGTCTCTCATACTTCACTGCTTTATTCGGCGACCCTTTCTCTTCCCATACTTCCCATTCGCGTAGTATGTAGGTACAGCGAGAAGTAAAGCGTTCCCGCTCACATACGCACGCGGCGGCGCTCATTCGATTTGATTCCATCACTTTGCATAAAATTGACTCCGAAATCAGCAATGAAAATTTCCATTTCATTGATCTCGGTTTCATTTCGCCACCGGCGCGCGAAATCAATATTTTTACCTGCTTCCTTTCGTCGGAATATCGTATATGCTTTTTGTCTTCCTTTTCCCATTTCGTTACAGATTTTCTTTCTTTATGTCATTTAAGTTGTGATGAAGATGGGTTAGTACCTGAGTGTGGTTTGGTGATAAAACGAAAAATGTATGTTGGAATTAAGGTTGAGGTAGTCGGGAGAAAATTTCTTTTATCACAGTTCATATAGTACTACAATTTTTTGACTATAAAGATGTATATCACATATGTTGACAATGTCAATGCAATACCTCGTAAGTGCCAAAGTGACATTTTTAGGAAACACATTTTTGTAAATAAATTAAGAGAACGAAGTAGCGTTCTGATGTTTCATATTTTTATACGCATAAAATAGCTTGATCGTGATCATTTGCAAACCGGTCATTAAAGTTTTCATATTTTGGAAATTTATGGTAGTTAAGAGGTATTGCATTTCGAATGGTATCAAAACGTTGACGATACAAGGGATTGCATGGCGTAAATAAGTATTTCCACATTATTGTGTCAAAAATAACATTTATTGTACGTTAGACAATTTTTAACAAGCAAACTAAAACTGTTGTTCCACGTAAACGATTAAACAAAAACATAACACCTACTTTTTTGCGGTAAATTATTGTCTTATATGATAGAGATCTACCACTAATAGGTCAATAAAACAAGGCTGGTTTGAGCGATAGTTATATTTTCATGATGATGAAAATATAACTATCGCTCAAACCAGCCTTGTTTTATTGACCTATTAGTGGTAGATCTCTATCATATAAGATAAGTATAAAAAGGTCACGAAATATATATATATGTAAATTATTGTAGAAGTTCCAAAAATTTGGACTAATTTGCGGCTTTATATCTTTCTTTGTGATTGGTAACTTTCTGTCAAATAATAATGGGTATTCTTCACTTTTGTTTGGTAGATATTTGGTCTGTGGGGACAGTGGCGAAAATGCTTGATCAAGGTCACGTTTGTAGCTGATGTTATCTTCTTCGTATTTCTGGGGAACAATTTCAGTAACTTTTGGATCTGTACTTTTTTATCAGTTTTGATGGAATCATAAACTAGAGCGGTATAAAAATTTTAGAAGAAGGTGTGTGTTGGGTATATAACTTCGTAAGGTGTCGAGTTGCAATGAGCGTCATTTGTAACTTGAAAATAATCATTAGGGATTTTTATAGTGCGATTCTTGAATCTTTTTCAATGGTCGCATGAACACTATCGCATTCTATTTGGGTATGTCCCTTCACCAATTTTTTTTTGTATAATTGTCACTTTATATTGATATGACCAGCTTAATAGAGCATTAGCTAAAACGCTATTACGATTTTGATAGATGCCTCCATCTGAATACAACACTATCGTTTTAATATTTTTCCGTAAGAGAAATGTAGTGGGTTATTAGAAAATTCACAACCATCGATGCAAATGTTGACGCTTGCTAATCGGCGCCTGACTCGTCGTACCAATAGCATGTAGAATCTTTTGTATTAAGGTCAAAAAATGTTTCCTCTTTGTAGTGGTCTTTTTTTTTGAGCCCTGTCCTTCCTGTTTCTATGAATTGTTCACTTATCTTTGCTTAAGTTTCCTGCTTCAAATTCCGTGCATGTATCGCAGCGATCTTTTCTTGGCTTGAGTATCCCAATATCTAATTTCTCAATCCATTGCATGAATGTATTTCTGGCAACTATTTTCTTTCGAATTTCCTTTGAGTACTCAACAAATTTCTCATATCACTTTTGTTGTACCCACGTTCTCACACTTCATTTTCCTAGACCAAGTATGTTTAGAAACATGGTTTTACATACTGGAATAGTTTTTTCGCCAATGTTTATACTGCAAAAGAGTGATGATGACTGTCTTGATATTTCTTCTGTAGTTCGGCGTTGCGTATGTTTCTGTGATACTAAGTAAGTTACTGACCAAAATGTCCTTTGGTTCCAGTCCAGGTTGTTGTTTCGCTAATTTCATTGCACATTCTGTTTTTTGGACTTCTGCATAACTAGAACTGCCATCACCAGCAACAACAATAATTCTACCGTCACCTTTGTAGAAGAAAAGCGTAAAATGTTCAGAAATTGTTAAATATCTCTCTGCAGCTTTCGAGGACTGAAAAGAATTCGATAGCAATGGATCCTGGGTTAATCATTTTAAACTTGTAGAACGAGTTTAGAAGACAACGCAGACCTAGTACTTGTGGCTAGTTGTGAGATGTTAGTTGCAGTAATAAGCTACCTTAAAAGAAAAGCAACGACGGAACACACCGATTGTTGTAGAGAGATGAACAACAGATGAGTGACACTAAGCATGGTTTCAACTCATTGGGTGCCTCGCCCGTATTGGCTAAAAACTGGACAGAGGTAAAACTTGTCATCAACTTCAATACCTTTTCCAATTTTATATTGAACAATTTTAGTTAATAATAGTGGGTGAAACTCAGTTCTGATACTTTAACCCAGGTATGGGCAACCTCCGGCCCGCGGGCCACATGCGGCCCTCGAGTAAGGTTTGTCCGGCCCGCTACTGAATTCTTTCGTTGCATATTAGCACGGCCCGTCTAAACTTAATTCATAATGAATCATAAGGACACTACAAAAATGTATATTTTTCAAGATTACTCACAGCATAAAACTT
Organism: Chrysina gloriosa; assembly: GCA_038088585.1. Taxonomy (NCBI): domain Eukaryota; kingdom Metazoa; phylum Arthropoda; class Insecta; order Coleoptera; family Scarabaeidae; genus Chrysina; species Chrysina gloriosa. The sequence continues at coordinate 15,966,112 of CM076093.1, read as the reverse complement.
CTACAAAAAAGGTTGCCCATGCCTGCTTTAACCCAAAAGTAGAAAGCCAATCTAAGGAATTAAGTAGCCCAAAAGAAGGTCGTTCTTGAAAATCTAGCGCAGTTTGTTCTGTGGGCAAGGTACTGTTATGCAATAATATTAGCGGATTACCTTCTAAAAGGGTGCACAATTAGTGCTGAATACATAGGAGGCAAAGTACAACTCAAAAATGTTCTGTGAAGAAGGCCTTAAGAAGATAGCTTCACGCTGGGACAAATGCATATAATTAAGCAACTACATATAATGTTACATACACGAAAGCTAGTAAATACCATAAAAAAGGGAAGATGTCTTGAAGTTCGAAAGCATCTATTGTATAAGGGCTGATGAGGGCAATGTCAACAAAAATCAATTTAATGGAATTTCCTAATCTTTGGTGATGTCATCCCTCAACATTCGTAAATGTTTTGAATAAATGGATTGATAGGAAAAGTATCCACGTGTAAGAACTCGAACTGTTTATTGCGCCTTAAACTACTCCTTTAAAAAAAAATTTAAATCGTAGAAGGACATCCTAAAAGTTATTTCAAAAAACAGAAAAGGAACTGGAGTTAGAACCAATATAAATTTCATTTAATTTTCGGTAAAACGAAAGCTTATCTCATGAAACGCATTGCTTCCTTCTGGACAATCGAGTGCTTTAAAATTGTATTCCGCACAAATTAGTTTCCATTCTCGGTACGCGTCAGCACCCTTGCAGAGTGGTCTTGTCTCCCTAGTGCAGGGCGAAAGTAGCTACTGGTGCGTGAATTACAAACTATCGGCATAATAAACCGTTATCACTTCCGGCCAGTGGTCCACGGAACAATGTATTATCAAACCCTCGGGACTGTAAACATGTATACGTATATAGGATGCAACTTTATGTACATGATTTAACCTGGGTTTTGGGGAGCCGCTTTTGTTAGTTTGGAAACTTGGAAACTTATACATACGAAAAATAATTATAATTGTAACTCGAAGAAAATTGTTGACTAAGAAGATGATGGTAACTACCAAAAGTTGTGTATTACGTTGTACCCACCAATACCTTCTTCAAAAGTTGGACTGTTTAGATTATCCTTAGAAATTGGAGGACGGTGACACAACCAAGCAAATTGGGGCTGTGCGAGAGGATTAAACTTTTCCTCTTCTTTAGGAAAGCTCTAAGATGTGACAATTAGATAAGGGTTGCCAATTTGATCCCAAATAAGAAAAAGAATCTGTGAGAGCATTAATTTTTTTCTTTCCTTCCGCGCTAGAACGTGTAATAAATAACTACATATTTCATTCTATTTTATGCGAATAAAAATACGATAAAAACGCTCTAGTAACGTCCTTATTACACATAAATCATAGGCGTTATTGTTCCCAATTTCACGGCGACAAAACCGCCCCGACCAAGCAAAGAAATACAATAAACAGAAGCGGGAATGGTAAAAGGAAATCGGACGCGAAACACACGTTCGCCGAATAAGAGGCGGAAGTTCGAAGTCGAAAGAGCCATTTCGTTTGGGAAAACGCGACCGCTACAGTCCTCGAAACTCCCAATTGATGCTCGAGAAAAGCGAGGCGTCTTTAATACACGCGGACCTATTCTAGTTGAAGGAAGAAAAAAGGCAAACACGAAGTTTGCGAGTCATTCGGTTCTATTCGAAAATTTCGCCAACAAGAAAACAAAGGGAACTGCGGCGGTTTGCATAGAATTGCCGCTTTCGCGAGTAGTTTTTAATTAAGCCGCCGAATGGACTCGGAAAGCCAAATGACGTTGCCGATTTGAAGCTCGAAACGTCGGCAATTCGGGCGTGATGTCCTTTTCTATTCGGTTAAGTTGCCGCTGGATACAACCTCCAGTTTCGTCGATTTCGATGACTGTTAGAACAACAATGACGACGGCGACGTCGACGACTAGCAACGGTTTCTAGTCAGCCGCGTACCGAGCGTGCGAAATAGGAGAGCAGAATTAAGTTTGAGCATCGATTATGCGCTCGAATTTAACTTAGAATTTAATTAAATTCTTCTTGCGGCAACCGTTAAGGGTGCTCTGTACGGCGAGATGGAATTTAAGCGGAGTCCCGGAGTCCTGTTGCGGTCCTAGGACAGCGCTGTATAAACGTTTATTCTGCGAAATTCGAGACGCGGTTCTCGGGATTAACCTAATCATCTTATTTCCTAGATTATAAAGTCCTCCTCGAAGACGCAAAACGTGGATTTGCCGTCCCGTGCACCGGCAGTTCGCGTTAAAGTTTAATAATAAACTTGAAGGGCGCCGGTATCGGGCTCGCTCAGGAGATTAGCAGATAATGAAAGAATATTTGCACGAATATTTTCTGCAACCATCGTGGTCAAATATAATTTCCTGTTATGAAAAAGAATTTTTATCCACGTATAAGTTCGAGAGGTTTGGTACAGTCTCCAAAGTTGAGGTATCGAGAGTTTTTCTAGATTTCTCCTAGAATGCTTGATGAATTATTTCCAGCTAAATAAAAGTCAAATCCAAATAAAAGGGTAACACATTAATTTACATAAGGGTCATTCCATGTCAAGTTACCAAAGGACTCCCGTTTCATCTTTCTTAATTTTAGTTAAACATTGGCAGGATATTGTCTGAGGTTTAAAAGGAGGTACTGCAAAACTTTTAGCTTCATATGTCGTATAGGTGTGACACTAGGGCAAAAGTCGTTAGGCAATGCGGATGGATTAACCGAAGTTTTCCTTAAATTTGATGTTTTATTTTTCTGCATTGAAAACAGTTTGCATGTTGAGGTTTAGTATTCTGGGTCATTTTTTGTAGAGTATTTAGAAATGACACTGCTAAAGACCAGAACCTAATATGCTTTCTGGAATTTGATTTCAAAGTTGTCAGTAATTTTTGTCCTAACAAAATTAAGCCCTACTTTGAAACCCAGTTATTAAATAGCAAAGGCTTTGCATGATTCGAAATTCTGACAGTGTGAGTCCAACTTTGCTCACAATGCAGTATAACATTAGCAAAGCCATTGTAGTTTTCGGAATACTGTTCAATGAAGTTACCTACGAAAATTTAGAATGTTAAATCTAGGTCATTTTTAGAGGCCAATTTCTCCCAATGTTTTATTCCCAATCTCATTTTGAATAGCGCGATTATAAAGGGCAGGTCTTGGTCAACAAAGAACTTGTTTTTTTTATTCTGGGCTGGTATACTTTGGTTCCTGAAAACTGAGCTATAAAATGACAATTTTGGTCATTCGGAGTAGGTATCTATTTATTGTCTTAACATTCCTTCAGAAGCCATAAGAGTTTGGAAGCCAACATGTCTGATGCAATAAGAAGTGAAATTTGTCAATTAAACAAACATTACTGTGATGACTTTATTGAACGACAGATGATAATTTCATTGATACCCTTCTTATATAATCAGTTATTATGTGTTGTTTATATATTTCAATGTTTTATTTTATGTAGGGCAGAATTTTGAATTAATTTGTATAAATATTTACTGTGGCTTTCCTTTATAGATCCTTAAATGTATAAATTTATCCTGTGATATAAGATTTGTTAATAAAGTTAATCATGGAAGTTGAAGAATCTATCTAGTCTAAGAGTCTATGTACCATTGGAAAAAGGTCTTAAGCTTGTATCAGAATTCACACTGGAAGATCAACATTTAATAAGTCGACGAAGTGGAATCAGTTTTGGTGACAAATCCCAAATTTGTCTACAGCATGAAGCACTATTTCTGACGAAATTCCAATTTTTGTAACAAACTTGTTGCAATCCTTTCCACAAGAAGAATTATACTGGGCGAAAAGATCTGCGACAAATTACATCAGCTGCTGCTGATCAAATGAGGGACATGTTGAAAACCCATGTCAAGCCAGGCCAATAGCTATATGCAGGGTGTAGACATTGGTGGAAATCGGCCTGTAAAAATGACCTAGATGTAACATTTTGAATTTTCGGATGCAACTTCATCGAACAGTATACCAAAAACTACAAAGCCTTTGTGTTTGCTACTTCTACACTGTACTGCCAGCAAGCTGGACTTCAAATTGCCCAAATTTTGAATCATGAAACGAATTTGCCATTTAATAAATGATTCTAAAAGTAGGGTTTGAATTTGTCACAACAAATTTATTGCTGACTTTGGGATGAAATTCCATAAAAGATATTGGTAATGTTATTTTTGAATTCTCTGCAAAAAACTGACCCAGAATACCAAGTCTCAAGATGCAAACTGACAAACACCAGACGACTCCACTTTCGATTTTGACGGGTCTTAGATATGTTATAGGAGGACCTCTCCTGAGTATCTGGTTAACGGCTTAACTCGCACTTCGCCCTGGTTCTGCTGGTTTTCGAGAAAATATACCTGTGACTTCCTTGCGTTCTTTATATACTAGTAACGTTAGTTGTAACTTAAGCATAGAAGCGTAGCGCAGTGGATCAAGTACATAGCTACCACGCTGGAAGTCCATTGTCCTTGTGAGTCTCATACAAAATATTAAAGCATCAAACTCGGTAAAAACTTCAACTAATTCATCCTCGTTGCGTAATCATTTTTGATATGGGGATATGTCGTATTAAGCTAAAGTTTTGCATGACCTCCTTCAAGACCACCAGAAACATTGTGTCAAAATTTGGTGAATTAATATACAATGACTCATATTATATATGTCAAATATATATTTTGACAACTAACAGGTCATCTTCAATGGAAAACGACGACGTAAACTATTTCTACGACAGAGAAGGAGAACGGTGATACATTACACAAATGAATAACGATATATCTCACACCTTAAACGGTGAACGAAACCCGTTTCGAATTTCCATCCCTCGTTCCGATCAATAAGTCGCGAGCCTCGCTTCGATCTAACGTGTTTACATTTTTCTTTTCTAAGCGCGAAAGTTGTTAGGTATTCTTATCGTCTGTGCAAAAGTGCCGGCAAACTTTAGCCATTTTTATAAAGTGAAAATGGCTAAAGTTCGTCGGGTTTCTATGTTCGGACGGCCGACTTCCCGAACTAAATTCATATCATTTTGCGAATACGAAAACAAATGTCGCGAACCGATTCCTTCGTCTCCGAAGGCGATGGTAATGAATATCTTTCGAGAGAAGTCGTGTGAAATATGGAATTGTGCGTTTTTGTAAAATTCGTGTTCCTTTTGTAAATATTTGTTGGAAAGTTTTCGCATAAGAATATAATAGGGATCAGAATTGGAATTGTGTCGATATCTTTTACTAGGTGATGATTTATAGAAATTTCAGAATTTTTACCGAGTGATGGTTAAATTTGATGTTATCGGAGAAAGACAGAAAGTTTTCTAACTGCTGGTTTGTTCTAAACATCACAAACCAATAATTTTTAAAAAAGCAAAGGGGATATCCTCTCTAGGGAAGGTTCCTCCAGATCATTTAGAATTTAATGGTATTTTTCTTAAGATCAGTTTCCTTAGGATATGGTATTTAGGACCAATTTCCTCAGGAATACATAGATAAGCTTTCTTTTAAACTAGGGAAAGTTAAAGACCAAATTTTGCTCTCTCGGAGAAAATTCTCTTGTTGAGATGAATCTAATTAACCTGAGCTTCTTAAGATAGCAGTAACGAGGTCGATTCGTAAAGTAAGTTCCATTTGGTTATTAAACAAAACACCAACACATGAAGAAGTTTTTATTATATACAAGCTTTGATTAAACTGGAAACAAATCGAACAAGTAGAATGCTTTAAATACCTAGGAGCAGTTATGGAGGAAAACGGTAAATTGGACAGACAAATAAATGAAAGAATAGGAAGAGTGAGAGGCATCTTCAAAACAACATTTTTAGGAAAAAGAGAGTTACCGAAAAAGGTAAAAACTGAAGTTGTCAAAAAGGTTATACGTCCAGCCATTATATATAGCAGCGAAAGATGGACACTATCAGAGAGGCAAAAATTGAGAATAAACGCAATGAGGATGAGATTCCTGAGAAAGATTTAAAATAAGAAAATAATGGACAGAATCGGGAACGAAATAATTAGACAAAACCTAATAACACATTCAATAAACGAAAAATAGGACATCTTATGTGGTTTGGTCACGTGTGTAGGATGACAGGCGAGATACTAACTAAACGAGTGTCCGAAACGACGGTGTGCGGAAAAAATTGAGGAGAAAGCCCAAGAGCCAGTTGGATTGATGGAATCAGGAAGGAATCAGACAAAAGAGGAATGCCATGGGAAGACGCACGGAAACTGATACAAGACAGGAAACAATGGAGGCAGAGATGAAAGACTCAACCCCTCCACCCTTACACCGAAAGGTAGAAAGGCTCAGGACTAAGTAAGTAAGTAAACAACTTAAAGCTATTACTTGCAGCTGATTTTCTATTTAGTTTCGATTAGGATTGATACATTTGTCATAACCAGTTTCTTCATAGAACTCTGCCGCCTGTGAATTAAGCCATTCTGTAACACTGTCCTGGAGCTCTTCATCGCTCTCAAATCGCTGTGTATTTGAGGGGAAAATACACTCAGTTCTGTAATTGTGAATCGCCGAATTTCACGAATTTTCTATTTGACATTTCGCAATAGTTCGTCCGTTACAACAGTTGGTCTTCCACTCCGTTCTTCTGCATGGACAGTTCGTCCTGCTCAAAACATACGATACTATCTTCTAATCATACTGTCGCTCATGACATTTTCACCATAAACAGAACAAAGTTCACGATGAATCTCAGTAGCCTTCATGTTCAAACGAAAAGTAGAAAATAAAATTCTACATATCTCTCACATAAATTATCTGATGAGATGATAATTTATGAGAGATATGTAGAATTTTATTTTCTACTTTTCGTTTGTATTTGTAACTCTCCAAGCTCTTGAAACTATTTTTCAAAAAGCATTCATGTCCTTTGCACACAGAAATCGGATAACAGCGTGCAGTTCATAGTCGGCGAGATTTTCAATTGCAGCGGCCATTTTAAACGACCAAAATAGCACGAAAAATGTCTCTTACTACCACTGCCATACTCATATTGACCTAGACTACATCGCACCGATCGGGCGGATATCCCCACTTTTCTGCTTACTAACAATAACCGGAAACAGAACTTACTTTACGAATCGCCGTCGTATAAAGACTTTAAAAGGATTCAAATGTCACGATTGTAAGAGATAATTCTTTGAAAAATGATTATTCTTACTACATTCTTATATTTTGTGTGTAAATATACGTACATATCTTTTCCCGAGATTTTTGGAGCGGCTCTTATAGTGGTACCGTATCCAAACAAAATAACGCATAAAAGTAGGGAAGTTTTATTCTGAAATAAACTAGGAAGTAGTTCCGCCGGAAGTACTTACGTAAGTTAATAATGCAAATAAATTCGAAAAAGAGAGCGTATTTTCGCAAGATTTCTCAATTATATCCCTTCTAAAATCACGATAAAATTGGCTTGACGAATTTTCATGCATATTGCCTTGTAAAAAGTTTTAACCTCGGCCCGTTAAACCTCAGCACTTTGAGCGAAGAACTTAACTATGTAAATTAAAAGTTATTTTTCCGAAAGTTTTGTCCTTTTATGTTGGCACAACTAAAAAGAATGGAAGCCGTTTCCGGTAACTTTAGATAATTGTAAATTAGTAAATAATTGTTATACCTTGGTATTACTTATTTTCCAACTAAGAAATGTAATATTGGTAACGTTTTTTATTAAATTGGTGTGTTTTAATTAATTCAATAATCAAACAGTACACCAAATTTCTTTTTCTTTTCAGAGTTTTAAACGTCCGCGCTTAAGCAAGGTCATCGCCGTAAGCTAGGAGCCAATAAGCGACGTCGACGTCATGACGCATCATCAAGACGATGCCACCGCGTTTGCGCGAACTCGGAAATGTGCGATGCAAGCATATACACGTTTGAAAATGATATGAATAAAATTTGAAGAAAAATTGTATGAACTAGCTAATTTGAATAGTGAATCGGACTTAACATGTTGTTTGAAGCTGTGAAAGTGGTGAAATTCGGTTTCGTCGGTATTTTTATTGCGGTCCGTGAGGATTGTTTGTGCCGTTTGGAAAATGGATTCCAAGTTCCAGAAAATTATTGGGTGAGTCATTTTTGTGGATCATTTTCCTAGTTAATTAAGTGATTGTTGAACGTTGAAAATGGAAATCCATACTAAAGATTTCTTTAGTCAAATGTATTCGTAGAAGTTCTTTTACGTTAAATTAAATTAGAAAATGTGCGAAAACAATTTTATACCGCCCAAGAATGCTCTATCCTCGACGTTTCGGTCGAAAGTTTCGGTATTTTCGTTTCGTTCAGTGAGAACTTTTTATGCAATTTTGGAAATGCGGTTTAGATGACAAGATGGCAAGATGTTTCATTAACCGATGTCTTCCATTGAATATTTAGCTTCCAATTCAATGATTGAAAATGTGTGTAAACCATTTTGTACTCCTTACAACGCTTACGTTGAGATATATAAAATCTGCGTGTCAAGTTCAAAACCAATAAACATTAACAATCATTTTGTTTGATGTTAATAATAATAATAATAATTTATTAATCCAGGACCAAAAGATTTTTTTAACACCTTTATTCAGGTATAACTACTACAATCTTAATACATATATTAATTAATTTATTAGAACAGATGAATTGTGTTTATATTAAACAAGACTCGTGTGGCAATACTAAACCAGTGTTTAGTTGCCAAATAGTATTCTTTACATCTTTTATCTACATAATTCATGTGGTTTTATTCGTTTCAGTCTTCTTCTTTCATTAGTTGTATCCAATAATTGAATTGCTTCCACGTTTGGATGATTGAGAAGTCTAATCTCATGTTTATTGGCTCGTTCCTTGATGACTGCCTCTATCGTGGGTATATTAATGTCGTTATGTATTTCTTTATTGGTCACGTATCGATACGCGTTGGTGATCATCCTCATTAATTTGTTCTGGCATTTTTGTATTATCTCCCGATTAGATTAGATTTATGTGCACAACCCCAAAGTTGTGTCCCATACATCCATATCGGTTTGAATATAGATAAATAAATGAGTCTTTTACAATGAAGATTCATTTTAGAATAATGGCCAACTAACCACCAACATTTATCGTTGTTTTAAGTGAATTTGTTCAGGTTTTTTCTTAGATGGTGTTTCCAGTTTAATCTTGAATCTAAGTGAAACCCAAGATATTTAGCTGATTCTGCTTGAGGGATTGGTACTTCGCTGAGGTATGTTCGTGGACTATAATTTCTTCGCCGCAGCGCATATGTGACATGGACTGATTTCAGCTCGTTAAGCTTGATTTTCCAGTCTTTCGTCCATCTGTTGATTTTGTTCAGTGTGCGTTGAATTTTCTCAACTGCTATTGATTGCAATTCATTTACCGCCATAATTGCAGTGTCATCTGCAAAGGTTCCAATGAATGTCTCATTTGATGTTGGAATATTGGCAGTATACAATAAATACAAAAGAGGTCCCAATACACTTCCCTGAGGTACTCCTGCTTGTATTGGATAAGATTTTGATTTGACATCTTCGTGTATCACTCGAAATTGCCGATTAGCTAGATATGATTCTAGCAATCTGCAGTAATTTTTGGGTAGCATTTTACTCATCTTGAGGATTAAACCTTTGTGCCATACTCTGTCAAACGCGTGATACATCAAGGAATACTGCAGAGCAATATTTCCCTTCTTCAAAACCTCTTTCAATGATTTTAATGACTCGGTGTACTTGATCGATAGTTCAGTGCTTGTTTCGGAATCCCAACTGGAAATCCGGGATGTTTGTTAAAGTCGCTTTAGAAGTAATTTCTCGAATAGTTTTGAGATTGTTGGAAGGAGTGAAATCGGTGTCTACGATCTAACTTCCTCGTCTGGTCTATCTGGTTTCTTTAGCATGATTATCTGTGCCGTCTTGAAGCAGTCAGGGACGTATTCCAAGCGTAGACAGGCATTGAAGAGATAAGTGAGCATGATATTGGCCCTCCTTGGCAGTTCTTTAAATACCCCAGGTGATATTTCATCAATCCCTGGTGCCTTTTTTGGGTTGAGGTTGCGATCTATTTCTTTTGCTATTTGTATTGGTGTAAATAATTTGAAAGCAATTTCTGATACATAAGTTGGTGTAGTTTGAATATCAGACTGTATGTCGTGTGGTTGGAATGTATTTGCTAGATGTTGTGCAAACAGTTCAGCTTTTTCTTCATTTTTCGTAGCCAGTTACCTTCAATGTCTCTTATAGGTGGGACACGAGTAACGGGCCTCTTGTATCTTGTATCTTGTCGCTTGCCACAGTGAGTACTCTTTGTCCATTTCTGGTCCAAGGTTACTTTAGGACTCGTGGAAGCAATTTTGTTTGTATGTATTAATCATTTCTCTGAGTTGTTTGCTTATTCTATTGAATTCTATTTTATCATTATGGTTTCTTTAATTTGTTCCCTGATATTAGCAGGATAATTTATTTCACATATGGAAGTTTCTTTTGCTTCAGGGATAGCTTTTTCTGCTGCTGTTTTAATATTCTCAATAACATTTCTAGATTGTAATTCTAGGTCTTTTTTAGATTTCGAGCTTACTTTTAAGTTGATTATCTCTTCCAGTTTATCTCTGAAGATGTCTCAATCTGTATACTTATTTGTGAGATTAATTTTTCGTTTCTTTTTGATAATATTTGCGTTGAGGCATAGAAGGACTGGGGTGTGATCTGATGTTAGATCATCAATGCCTTCTACTTCAATATAATTTGATGCAATTCCTTTAATATAAAGAAATCTAACAGATCAGGTATCTTTCTCACATCTGTAGGCCAGTAGGTCGGTCTGTGCGAGGAATGATGATCACAGGATCAAAAGATATAGACATCTTCAAATATACACAACAAATACAAGTATAGATAAGATACAAACATAATACACAATACTACAATACCGAAAACAACAAAACACATACATGCCTACATGTAGTATATACTTACCAATTGCTATCTGCGGAAATATTCCTCAAAACTATAAAAACAATTTTGGGGTATAAATTTTTTAAGCTCTGTGAAACAAATTCTTTCAAATACAAGTGCTTCAAGGAGTTCGGCAATGCATTGAAAGCCTTGATTGCTGAATAGTGCGAACTTCTTTCAAAAAATGTAGTTTTATATCGTGGAATTACTAAATTGTGCGAATTCCGTGTTACCATATTGCGACGCCTCCTCAAGATATCGTGAACAGAGGCTAATATTCATATTCAAATTTCGGGAGGATGTAACTGCTACAATTTTGAAAATAAACTAATAAATCACATGAGGAAATTGAATAAACAATTTCTCAAATTTGGCATTATGCAAGTAACTCGATAGTCTGGATATGATGATTCCACTCTAGAAAACGTGAGGCACTAAATTGCAAAAGTATGAGAATGTAGTGTGTAAGTTGGCCACACGTCAATACTCTTGCATGTGCAACCACGTGTTCCCCTTTCATGAGTTCCAGCAAGTATTGAATTCTTCTTCTTCTCTTCTAGGGAACCGCTGTTTTTAAACTTTTTTTGTCAAAATGCACGGGAATGTTTTGAGTCAACTCTGTATTTTTTATCGATCCTTTCGGGGTTTTCTAATAAGTGGAGTTTGTGAACGAGCTCCGAACGACATGAATATTCGAATTGTGATTCGTGAAATAATTGCAGTAACAGTGGAAAAATTATTGAAAAATTTGATATTCACACGTAGTCCCGGTAGAAATTTAGTAGTTAGTGGAGTTCGTTAAAAGGTGGATAACATGTTATAATTAAGTAGTGTAAGTCGGACTCACGCTGTCACTCCTTGGAATTTTATTATTGAATGATAAGTTGTCATTTGTAAGTTAACATTGAATAATGAAATTTGGGGTGACAGCGTCAGTTCGATTTACACTCCATCCACCTTTTAACAAACTCTAGCAATTAGTAATATGTAATTACAGTCCATGAAGGACCATTCGGCTCGGCTTAGTGCGGATTGCCGATTTCTAGACCATCAGCTAGAGAATTGAAGGTAGTCTAGCAAGTACATTGCATCCGTCTATTACTACTCCAGGTGCTCAAGGCTGAGTCGGTTGAAGGTATCGAACCCACAAGCCTTGAGTTTGTAGTCCACCGTCGCACCAACTTAGGTGCTACTGACTCCTAGATATACTTTGATTATAATAAAAGGAAACAACTGAAAAATTCCAAGTGCTATTTTTTAGATAATCCCTTGTTACTTATTTGCGGTCAGTCATCTTACGTTTTTGAAAATATTCTATTCACTGCACGTTCAGGATTTAAAGACATGTTTAAGGCTGATTCTTTAGAACTAATTTGAATACCCATTACCTTATTCTGTGCTAAGAAATGTTCGACTTGAGTACGTTTTTGAGCTGATTTGCTATCCTCAGTACATACAGAAAACGGAAAGGAAAGAAAGTCATATCCACGAGTAAAACTATCTTTGTTTTCTTCATATTTTGTTATTACAGGATAACCACTTAGTTGTCGAAATGTGTATTTGAAGTTACTCAAATACACAAGTTTAAAGCAATACTATTTTATTTCAGTTCGTTCTATTCAGTTCTACTTTTTGCACTTTGATTTTTGAGGATGTAGAAATCGTAAACGCCACCTTTTGTGGAAGAAGTTGAAGTTAATTACAACTACTTTATCGGTAAACGCATAAACCGTCGCATTTTCACCTCACTGAACTATTTGAGGTATTCGAAAAGATCGCGAAAGACGAAATTAATTTTATCGCATCAGATCTTAGACAACATCAACTTATACCACTATATCGTCTTCGAGAACGAAATGATTGAATTTGCCAAGGATGGATCGATAAGGACAATTTTTCGCCGCATTCGCCTAAAACCTCGTTGTTCGAGAAACGCACCCGAGCGATAGTTGTTCGAGTGGACGCGAACAAAAGTTCGACGTCGCTCGTTCTTTTGCCCGTCGCAAGAGGCGTGCGGACGTTCGCCGCTAATACTTTTGTCGACGGAGCCGAAGAACTTGATCGGTTAGTTCGTTCAATTTCTAAGAGCCTTTTGTCATTCGTTAGATGGAGTGCTGTTGAAGAGGAGTAGATGTTGAAGGAGGAGGAAATGTGTGGTGTAGGGTAAAGTCATGCAGGAACAGCTACGAATAGTGGAGGAAGAACAAGAAGAAAAGCAGTGAGATGGAACTTTTTATTTCGACTTCCGATGATGCGTCTCTCTGATTCTCCTTTTACCGGGAGGGCTAGAACTCCTGCGGATCTAAAGGCAGTACAATAGAAAGAAGTTATTTAACTTTTAAGTAACGTTTATTTGTTTCGAATGAAAGCAGAATGGTGGTTAAAGTTCTACTGGAGGCATGAGGGTGTTTTTATTGAGGAGAACTAGGACTTAGATGTTAAATAGAAGTGATAAAGTGGAGATTTAAATTCGGCTAAAATACGAAGGAAGGCTCTTGGGACTTTCTTTGCCAAAACCTGCATTTCAAAGAAGTTAATGTATATATATATATATATATATATATACATATATATATATTTCGTGACCTTTTAATGATTATACTTATCTTATTTATGATAGTTTTCTATCACAATGAGGTCAATTAAACAAGAGTGATTGAAATAATAGCTACATATATTCTCAGAACGTTTTCAAACGATTTCGGAACACCTTCATCAGTGAAAATATAACTAGCTAATTGTATAAGCAAACAATACTTTGATTTTGTTAATTTATTTTTTCATTCCAAACTATAGTAACAGATCTCTTTTACTACACTAAATCTAAAATAAATAAACACAATCAAAGTAATGTAGTTTATAAAATAAACTGAAAGACCGGTGGTTGTTACATCGGTCAGACAAAACAGTATTTAAAGAAAAGGTTGCAGAACCGTAAATATTCTTTAAATAATGATTTTGGTGCAATAACCGCTGTAACAAAACATTACAAAGATCTGGGACATTACTTTGATTTTGAAAAACACAATTACATTAAAAACAGAAAATAATTATAAAAAAGGACTAATCTACGAAATGATAAGTATACAGAAAGATACTAAAACTATTAATTTCAGATCTGATGTTCAGAATTTAAGTAATGTACTCCTATGTATATAATAATTTATTAAAGTGATAATTACATTTCTTAAGAAGGAAACTTTTGGCTATGTTTTCGATTCGGGTTTTCCGTAGTCCTTGAACAGAATTGCTAAGGTTTGATAAAGATTTTTCGATATCACGTTTTTGTTTTGGCTGTTTTCATAGTTTGCATGTAGTATGTGTTTGCACATTAAATGAGTTATTTATAATATATATTCTTTTACAGATTGTATATATCAAGAAATCCTAGTCATTAGTTATTATGTTGATAGTTTCCGAATAAAAGACAAATGTTTGTTTAGGCACTTATCTAGTTATATTTTTACTGATGAAGGTGTTTCGAAAACGTTTGTAAACTTTCTGAGGATATAGCTATTATTTCAATCACTCTTGTTTAATTGACTTAATTGTGGTAGAAAACTATCATACTTATCTTAGTATTTCAACTAATTTGGCTCCAAGTCTTTGTCTGACGTTTTCTTTTAATGAGATTTATTGCGGATTTGTAGATTGTAGTATTTTTAAAAATAAAAATATAGGCGAGGAGAATTTATTTTATTGAAGTTGGAGCTACTGACGATCCAGATCAGTTGTTTGGTCTTGGTGGGACCGAAGAAAGTTTTCTTGTGCCTCTAGTATAAAGCCTTCATGTTTTAACGTTGACGTTTCATTTTTGAGTTGATGGGTTGTACTTCCCGATCATTTTTGATTTTACGATGAAGAAAGATCGTGAATATTTAGGAGAATTTTATTCCGACTGTCATCATTCTAAGTTCTCAGCAAATTACATTGGATTTTACATGTCTACAGGTGTCTTGGCGTCTGCTTATCTCTGTTTCCAATAATAGCTCTGGAATCATCACTTCGCAGTTTCTTGAATCGCACTGTATATTTCATTTGTCTATTAAACGTATCCTATTCCACTAAATAAGTTAGTTCGCCCTAATTTCCTCCATCTATAACTGTTGCCGAATTAGGACCAAATCCTTCACTTCAAACCCGTTCCATCAATCAAACAACGTCCGCCTCTTCCCCAAGAAGGAAACGATGGCATAACGCACGATTTCGTACAAGCGTAACGTTTTCGAATCTCTTCCTTCATTTCCTTCTCTTCTTCTCGTTTCTCGAAGTGAGACTTGAAACAGAGACGGGCTCGGGGGTGCTTCCAGAATCCTCTCGACGCAATTTCGAGTCAGGAACGAAAAAGGGCGCTCGCGCCGTCCGTGAATTATTACGCATTGCATAAATTTAAATTAATGAACGTCGCTCGCCGTGAGCTCGTTACAATTTGTTAGCCGAACGGGACTCGCCCGATGTCGAGCGGGCGAAATAGGAATATAAACGCTTCCAGTCGTGACTTACACGAGCCTTAATTTATATGGCGCGGGACGGAAAAACTGGGGCAAAATTCGCTACGAGCGAGTAAAGGTTCTGATTGTTTTAGTTCGAAATGAAGGATGATGATTGCTCGAAGCTCGAATTTCGAGAGAAAAATGGTATTTCTGAATTGCAATGGAGTCTTCAAATCACAAAAAATCCAAGTACCAAATATTTTGTAATTTGAATTAAATAATTGTAAGCCATAACTATAGGGTGATAAGTTAGTAAAGTTTGTAAAGTAATCAGTGTATGAAGAAAATGCAACGATATGGATTATTAAAATTGTATACTGGATAATGGATTTTACTGATATGATAGAAGCAGATCCTCTCACTTGGAATTACGATATCCGTAAGGGTCATATGTGAATCGAGGTGCTAATTGATGAACCTACTTATGTGAAACTTGGTGTTGAAAACTTATGGCTGAATTCTGTGATGTAGAGTCTGGGAACAAGAACGAAGACGTGTGTTACTACTATCCAGTAATCCGCACTTCACCCATCAGCTGTTGAGAGGATTGTGCGTGCATTGTTGTAGGTTGTGTTAAGGTGACGTCCTCTTTCATTAGATTAGAATATCTTAGCACACTGTAAGTCGCTGGTTAATTCTCCGAGAATTGTGAGGCTATTGGTTATTTAAGCATATCTTTTGATTTCAAGAATACAGTAGAACTAGCACAATTATTAGAGATACATCGCCTTTTCGAATTAATTTAAATCTATAGATATTGAAAATATTGACCAGCGATGTAAAAACCCCATACTCTCAAGGAAACCTACATCCCTCTAAAGGCGTGAAACAAATCCCAATTCCCTAAAAATAACTGCGATCCGAAAAAACAGTTCAACGGTTTAATACTGGCATTTTCTGGGTATCCCCCACTTGTTATTTTTTAATTAAACGCTATGCACAACAAACAAATTCCTCGGACGGCGGTGGGATCCGGTTAAACAGGGTAGCATCCCTTTTAATTCAGTACCACGCGGAGGCGCTGCGATCGTTCTCCTCGACCGTTAGTTACTCCGGCGAAACAAACGGGAATAATCAGCGTTGTTTCAGCGCGAATTGCACTTATTTATTTCTCTTTTCTTTCGTCCCGGCTTTCGACCATCGTCGCTTGTTTTTTATTTTCGTTTCCCATTCTTTCCTCGTTTCCTTTTTCCGATCTAATTCGACTGCGGCGCCCCGTTTCGCGTTTCGAATCGCTTTCGTAATGACCTCGATTTTCCGTTCAGGCCGGCGGTGGTGGTATCGACTACGGGGTTTTGCTGGTAAAAAGTCAACGGGAGCAACATGTGCAATTAGCAGCACGAAATCGCGTCTCGGAGGTGTTATTACCGGGTATTTATCGACGTTAATTCGGAGGAAACGCTGAACTAGGATGTCTTGATGAAAATTTGTGGTACAATTACTTTTGTCTTTTGTTTTAGGATCGTCTTTTTTCTAATTGCATATTAGGTCCGAATTTGATAGTCAAGATCTCGTTGTATCATTGAAATAAACGTTATTATTTAGATTATCTGGCATTTATCACAATTTTCAGTGACAATCGAGAAGAGAAGTGACCTATATACGTATCTTTAAAAAGGATGAAGACACATTTTCACATTCTTAACATGTTTGTCTCCCTAATCACCTATGTCTGGAGTCAAAATAAATACGTATATGCTTCAAACACTCTACATTCGGCCTATTGTCTATAAGCCTATAAGCTTCCAAATTCGTCTTTTTTGTAATGTAAAGATTGAAGTCCGAGATAGTACATTATAGCAGTTTCTATTTGAAAGTATTGGTAGCCTCGTTCTTTCCATTTTTTCATGGTTGACCATAGTTTTACTTTTTTTTAACCTTTTATGATTGATCGAGGGTGATTATACTGTTATACATGTGTCTAACAATAAATGATATGAATGTTGGGGATTGTAAGCCGGAGAAGTTAACTAAAGGTCATTCAAGCTCTGGTCTTGGTTAATGTGTCGGAAGAAGGTGGTTTCATATAGATATTGGTAAATGTAGTTATCTTTTTAGTGACTCGAGTTTCGAGAAACGAGAAGGCTTTTGGGAGAAAAGTGCAACGAGTATAAAGCACATTCTCAAGAAGAGAAAAAGAAATGGCCTCAGAGGTTTTTCGTTTAATTTACTCTTCGATTCTTCGTTTCCACCGATTCACACTAATTTAGTATTTCGCACCGTAAACCAAATATACGTCGAGTAAATATATCGGGTCACGTGATTTCCATCCCTTTGGTCTCATCCCTGGCGTCGACATCATCTCTAGGCGAGTGGTTTTCAATCCGGCCTGATATGGCGTTTTGATCAAATCTTAGCGATTCTCTTTGAGGGAAAGGGATGTCGCGCGAAGAGCGGAGACGAGAGGAACCCGCTCATGAGGAAATATGCATGTACAGAGGGTAGACACATACGGATATTATATTACGCCAGACGTCGGCTCACTCGCTCATTTAATATGGGATTATTATACGTCTCGCGCGGGAAAAGGGGCGCCAGCATGGAAGAGAATAATTTCATTCTAATCTATTATAAATGGGTAATTATCCGTTTGAGCAGCGTCGTCGAGAGGGGGAGGAGGGGGTTGAATTTTAAGGTGACGCCGACGCGAAATGGATGGATGTTTCGACGTTGACATGAGAAAACGCGGGGTGGTATTAGAAAAAGACGTTGGAGATGATTTGTGAATAGGTAAAGATAAGGCTGTCATGCATAATTAATGATCCTGGTTGAAGTTTTACGGCGACTGGGATAAATGGAAAGGAAGATTCTGTTTGGAATGCGTTATCGAAAGATGTAAATCGTCGCTAGTTCTTGAAGATTCAACATAATATTTATAAGGGGTTTAGGGAATACACGTTTCCTGTTTCAATAAGATTAGAAACAAAGAAGAACTCTTTCAGAGTATGATCTTTCAGACCAAGTTGGTTGTCTTTACTTTGGAAATATCGTCTAGAAGGTGAGACTTTTGCTAACTTTGCTTTGTTACGAAAATCTCATTTAAAGGGTGCACTTTTAGACACCTTTAGACATCGTTACCTTGATTACCTTCGATATGAGCTCGCCCTGCTGTTTCTTTTCAACAATTAAGACGACCGTGTTCATGGAGTCAGAACCTGACAGTACAGAAGTTGTTTATCTTTCTTGCATCACTTCTAAATAGTGTCTCCGAGATCTAGGCACCTAAAAATAAA
This sequence comes from Chrysina gloriosa, assembly GCA_038088585.1. Classification (NCBI taxonomy): domain Eukaryota; kingdom Metazoa; phylum Arthropoda; class Insecta; order Coleoptera; family Scarabaeidae; genus Chrysina; species Chrysina gloriosa. Next base: position 15,947,432 of record CM076093.1, on the reverse strand, counting down.
CTAGTTAGTTTAGCGCTAGTTCTTGCGCTAAAGTGCAAGAACTAGCAGATTTGGCCTCAAATACGACGCTTTAAGGTGTTCTAGATTTACATGCATTTGTAGGATATGTTGCATATAATACTGGTGTTGAATCCAGCTTCGATGGTGGAAAATGTTCCAAGGCGGGGTGATAGTACTGTCGGTTACTCCAATAGCTTTTAAATCGGATGATCTATGAAGCACTACATGTCTCGAAACAGTTCAGCTCATCGGGGGTTTTCAGGTGTTACAAAAAACTTCTTTCTGATGTTACATCGATTCAGATTCAGAAACATTTGTCTTTCTTACCGTGGCATGGGTACGAGACAGTTCAAGGGATATAGTAGATCTTTATGTCGAACTAGAAAGGAATTGACATCCCCAAAATCCAATCGTTTTCAACAGTACTTAGATGGTTTATATAATCTTGAATATTTCGAGGAGTTGTGGTAGGTTACTGTTGAATTTATTTAATGTAAGTGAACGTCAGGATGTTGCCTCTTGGTTGCGAAGTTTACGTCGAGGAAGATTTGCCGTTCTAGACTCTATCGTCATCATGCATTATAATTTTGGGTAAAGAAACTAAAAACCTGTACAATTTAAACTAATTTTCTCCGAAGCCGAGAGGTTTAATTAAATTCTAATTACTCCACTTATTTCCGCAGACTTATAACCAAACGGCCCGTTTAAATATTTACCATTCTATAATTAAAGCGTCAGGCTAAATTTTAATATTACCGAAAGCAGTGCGCGGCTGTTTTTTCGAGATTCCCGGAGGCTGCGCAACTATTTACGAATGCGATAAACGTTTAAGGCCCTGTTTTCTTTTGTTTCATCTCCTTTTATTTCCCTTTTTTCCGGCGTCGGCGTTGCCTTATAAACCAGACGTGGATTAGTAGCGGCTCGCGATCTAGGACCACCGATATCAGAGAGAATTAAACGTTTAATTCCAGAAGTATTTTTGTTTTTAATATCAGCGTTAATGAGCGGAAATTAGCTTTGTCGGCGTTTTTAAAAATGCTAACGGCAGTTTCGGATCGTTTCTGGGAGCCGATATAAACGTTAAGCGAGGTAGTTTAAAACGCCGAGCGAAATAGAAATAAAATAAAATTGGGGTCATTGCGTAAATTTGAGCCACAGCGAAATGGACTTAGAAGGGGAAGTAAGGATGGAAATTAAATGCGGAAGAATAAAAATAATAGAAATGTTCCTTAGAATTTATTAGTACCAAAAGATCTGGTAGCCTGCTTGGAAAACTTGGAAAAATACGTCGCATTATGCTCTCGGTCCATTTAATTTGAATTGTATTTCATTTTCTAATGTTCAATTCTCTTTCTTCATTGTCTTGTGATAATATGGAAAGCAATAACGAAGCTGAACAGAAGTGTGAGGTAACGTTAGCACGGTGGCCAAAGAAGCGAATTGCGTTAGTCACTCCATTAAATACCTATTGACTAATACCACTATATAAACTAAATAAAAATTAACCTTAGCACACCTTTCGGAAATAATTCTAGATACGTATTTCCATAAGTAACCTGCCATCCCCACAGGAAAACTGGAGGAACTGTAGGTGTCACCGGTAATACGTGGTCAACACCACATAATGAACACCGCATATTGAACACTGCACAACAACTTCAAAGTACTGCAAATGAACATCGCACATTGAACACTTGCACGCACTTCATCGAAACACTGTTGACGCTTAATTTCTCTAGTTTTCCACTGAGGATGACAGCTTAGTATCTATTATTTTCGTAAGGTGGGGTAAGGCTAATTGTTATATACTTTTGATTTATTTTATATATTTTCGTATTTTAACCACAATCTCCTTACACTGATAGTCAAAGTGTGCCAAAGGAACATATATGAACATACAAATTTATGTCAAGATATTTATTTTCAAATAATCTAGTAATCGAAAGTACATTACATATCATTTTATTTATGGAAGATATCGGTTCCAACCGGTTTTGTAACTTTCTCATTACATGTCCTAGCATATCCATCGGAATTGTACTAATTTGATTGCGAAAGTTTTCTTTCAATTCTTCAATTGTCTGTGGTATCGTAAGGTAAACGTCGCTCTTACGCCAATTCCATAGCCACTAGTCACAAGCGTTGAGATCTGGAGACCGTCCCAGCCAAGAAACATCTCCATGTCGCGAAATGATTGGTTCTGGAAACATTTCTTGCAGTCTTCTTGAAATCAAACATTATTTAAATCAAGGTTCCGGCGATGAAGTTCTGGTTCTCAGAAATTCGTTCAAAATTTCCACATAATGTAATGAATTGGCCGAGAGAACATTTCCAACACAATCTTCATAAAAGTGTGGACCAATTACACCGAACCGCGCCACTTCGCACCAGACAATGATCTCTCTACTATGCAGAGGCTGTTGATGGGGTTTTCTGGGATTTTCTGAATATCAGTAACGAAAATTTTGCTTAAATGCGCAACATCAGACATAATCAAATCATTTAAGGCAACATCATCAAAAAGTTCCAGAAGTCGATTGTAACAATTCAGACGGTTTAAAAAGTCTCCAGCAGTAAGTTCTTGAAGAAGTGCTAACTTGTAAGGATGAAAGTTTAAATCCATATGCAACATACGCCATGCTGATGTTTCGATATGGTCTTAAAGAAATTGCTTGTCGCTTGGCTGAACGATGTGGACTTCCTTGCACGGCTGTTCTCTCAATATTTTCTGGTATTCCAACTGTGCGACGACCTAGTGGTTTAACCTTCATTGCTGACGCGTGTCAACGAAAATTTTTAGCCCATAAATTAATTGTGTTATGGCATCGAACAGAACGTGACGTCCAATGTTGACATGCGTGCGAAGTAGACGTTGTATAATGACCACCGAATTCACTGCTCTATGACTACTCAAATGGCAAATGATTTCTTCCCCCACAACGCGTAATTGGATATTTTGTTACGTCGTGTATTGGCACCCCGTTTACTACTTTCGAAGTCAGAATTCTCCCCAAAAGCCTACCAATTTCGCCCCAGGAATGCGGTTTGCTCACAGGGTTCTAACCAGCTAGTCGGCGAGGGAGTGGGGAATGAAATCCAAAAGAAAAATTGTAATTTAGGGCGCCACCTGCTTCGGCTTCCCTGCGCAGCCCTGGATAAGCAGGAATCCTGAAGTTGTTCAAATCTCTCGGTTTAAAATTGGTAAAAAGGGGAAAAGCTAATAAAAAAACAACTAACCCATATCTTTGACGAGTCTTTAATAAATTAAGATTGGCAAAACGAAAAACAATTTTAAAAAAGAAGAAAATATGTAAGTAATGAAATAAATAAATAAAAAGGTAATGTTTCCAGAGAGTGTCCTTAATAATTAATAATAACTACCGATTCCCTTGGCCAACGAATTCGTTTACAAAAAAAGAAAAAAGACAATCAATTAATTAAACATTCTAACAACCAATCTGCCTATTTTTAATTTAATTACCTGGAGTAGACATTTACAATTTTTCTTTTAAACTTAAATGAATAAACTAGTTAATTTAAGTTGGATTCCAAAATGTACTGACTCTAATAATTAAAAGAAGAATAAAGAGAAAACTGAACAAAAGTTGATAGTAGGGACCTAGCTGTATGTTCCCTTGGTGATTGGCGGCGATGTGGGATCATCTCTCCGTACTCCTGTCTCTCGGTCTTCCAATGTAAAATTAGAACGGCCCTGATGGTTAATTAAACGGGCGGGCACCGGCCAGGATTAACTCAGCCAAGACTAACAAGGAGAACGCAAGGTAATCGGATTTTTGTAATTTTTGATATTTATGGTACGTGTAGTTTGGACCTTAAATAAGAATATTTTGGAGTAGTTGTACGCAACGTTCATAAATTACCGAGATAATCGATGTTGAAGTTTCACCCACCAGCTAAATCCACTAGATATAATATGATTCTGAACTGGACTCGTGGCCTAGCCGATACCGTTTTGGTGCGATACTCACGAGATCGCTGGTTCGAGTCTCATCACGGTACATTTCTTTTTCTTCCATTCAAAACGCACCATATGTTTTATCAATCTTCTTCTCATATCAAAAATTATGAACAAACGAAATATATGAACTGTATGCAGGAACATTCTTCAAGTACTTCATTAAAATGCACAATCGATTGATAAACAATATTCGTTTTGAATTAAATTAGCAATAAGGTAATAATAAGAAAATGTTGCTTCCCATGTTTCTATGATAACTACGATTCTGGCTCGTGCCACACTGCGTAAAATGTCGCATTCTAGATATAAAATAATAGAACTAAAATGGCACGCAATGCAGCTTCAATTACTTAAATTTGAAAAGCGAATATCTTTATTATTATCTAAATTTGTAATTTCATATCAAAAATTGCCAGGTTACTTTGGTGCAGGCTGTACCACTAATGACAGGAGATTTGTTAGAGAAACATATTCAATTATCTTTATTGAAAAGACTTCTTGTGTCCTTCATAGGACTAGCCACACTAAATAAGTTAAACATTCTGTAATCATGATGATCATGGTGGTGACTGTGCGTTTTGTCGGACCAATATATAATTTTTCACTACCTCAATACTCAATTTTATAAATTCTGAGCTGGATTGCCTAAAAGATACCTTTGAGTAGAAGGTACCAGCACCAGATATTGGGGCGTAGCATCGATTTTCAATTGTTCGTTTGAAAAACATTGCTTGGTATTTTATCTGTAACCTCATCCTCGTTCTTCAAATCGTTCAACATTTCCAAAATAATTCTATACCCTCCCCACTTTTTCTGTAGACATTAAACTATCGAGCGTCGTAAACAAGGGAAAATTGTCTCTTTATGTTGGTACCAAGGCTACAGAATAAAATAAATATAGAGACATCCTGAATAATTCAATTCGGGTTTGCTATCGTTCAGCCACGACCAACCTCCGCTCGAAATAAAAACAATTATTCGCGGCCGTCCGTCGGCGACATCTAGCATACGAGTTTTCTCCGTCTTGAATAAAACAAATGTCGGTCGACGAGCGTTTCTGATCTCTCGTGCATTTTTTAAAGCAGGCCGCTACCGGATGTTTAGTTGTTAGCGACCGGCGCCTTTCGAAATATTCGCTTACGACCCACGCGCCAGCTAAAATTTTAATTAGATCGTACCGGCGGAAACAAAGGAATCGTGTTAAAAAGCTCGAGTTTGAAAGTCTGGAGAAAAAAATCGAGGCAATTCCACTTGAAGGCCTTTGGCGGGAAAGCGTCGACCATTTAAGTTATGCTCCATGTATGAACCATGTTGTCTCAAACAAGAACGAACCTTTATCTCACAAGAGAATTTCAATACTTCTGAAGAAACTGACAATATAACGCCGAAAGATGTTTCTGCATTGTGTGTCATTTTAACTTACATTCAAGATTTAATTTATCATTGTAAAGGATTTAATTTAGAAAATACATGACCGTACGACCATTTTTTTACGTGAAGGATAAGGAACGCTTCAACCTTGACAAACCGAACTGAATATGGTTAAAAACTCAAATGATCCTAACGTCAATGAAGAAACGTGAGAACAGTAGCGTCAACTTGTAGATGTCCTCCTCCACATCCTGCAGTGTCCTGCAATTTCCGGATATACACAAACATATTCCAAACCATAAAGAAACATATTTTAATTTTTCTCAATGCAAATTTGAGCGTAGACGATTTTAATGGATGATTCGAAATTACGACCGGAAAAACCAAATTACATACTTCCAAAACTTTTATGTTACAAGCTACAGACGACAAATATACCGAATACAGTAACAATATATTGGAGATAAACAAATGGCAGAATACGGTATACCGTTCGGGTACACAAAGCACGTCAAATGCACTTGCAGCCGGAAACAGTGTTGACGTGTCGGACGTGGCAAAAATAATATAACGGAAATATGGAGCGTAGCACCAGAAGCGCTGACGAGAGATACAAAAGACGAAACATGGCGGCGGCGTTCGCTCCAGTTTCATGGTGGCAATTTGCTGTTTTAGAAGAACAAGACAGATAGATTACGGGTGTGTGAAATAACAGCTATTATGTTTATATTGAAATTTCATTCTAGTTATGAGAACTGGGACAAAACGGAGCGAATAAATTAAGCTTATTTCGAGTAACTTAACGAAAGGGACTATATAATAATAATATAAATAAATAAAAATTCCCCATAAGTTTATCAGAAAGTCTCCAACAATATCTAAGGAAGTATGTATAACTTAGAAGAGTCGATATCAACGTATGTTAGCTGAATGCGAGCTAGCAATCTCTTCAACCTTTCAAACGAAGTATTCCACTTCATCCGGAACACAAAGAGTAAGGGAGTAGGATGGTAATGTCTTATTTATTATTTAGGATCCCGGCTCAATCTCTATTGTTTCTATGTTGCTGGAAGCGGCATTTACTTCGATTAGGTATCCCCTTTCACTACAAATTCGCGTTTGCCTTTTCTTGAAAATAAAGACATTTCCATTTTTGTCGTTTAGAATTTGTATACCCAGATGATAGTACTTTCATGAAAAGTTTGTCTTTAAAATTGAACCCCTCATTATAATGAAAGTCGTCTGTGATCGGCTAATGTGGACGACCAAACATTTGTGTTCTAAGAAAAACCGCTTTAAGCGGTCAAACAGAATCGGTGTGCAGTCGATATCTAAAGCTCGTTCTGTAATTTCCCTGGGGGCGTGGTCACCTATCATCTGACAGGATCCGGGCAGTTCTGGAAGCGGACGTAGATAAATGATACCGCCTTTGACGCCTATTCTAGCGGTTAATTCTGAAAAATCAAGTGTAATTGTCGTTGGGTGTCAGGGGTGAAAACGAGAACGTTGTTGTTTACATTCCCTCTCCTTTATACTCACTTTATTTCGAAGAAATTAGGACGGAGTTCCGTCCTAATTAAATACACAGTTTTATAATGTCATAATATGATAATGAAATTATAACATACTAACGAAATAAGTGACGACTATGAGTAAAAAGAGATCAATAAACAAGTCCAAAACAGAAGGAGAAATAGTATTTCTAGAAAGGAAAGGGTGTCTCTTTTCCGGTAAATCTAGGAACAACACGTCTTAACTTGGTAATTGATGAATGATACCAAAATGTTATTGACGAGTCAATGCTCGTCAGTAACATGTTGGTATCATTTTCAGACACAGTCTTGATCTCCGCAGAAGACAATTATAATCGAAAGTAGGTGCAAACTCATGAACGTTTCTTAGGGGTACGCAATGTTCTATTGGTGGCTTGGATATTTTTAGGAAATGATCCTCCACAAAAGAACAGATTTTTCGTGGGCAATTTTTTAAATTACTATTGGCGAATTTCCGCCCTCTTTTTCGGGATACAGCGGCAACAGTCATAGCATTTAAGCGATTATCGCATTGAATTTTGAGGAAAAATAGGGCAGCTTCTAATCATCTTTTCTTATGGTGACGGCAGTTGGTATTGATGAAGTTTTGAGCTTAAACTTTTCAAAATGAAGAAATGGTATTCAGTTTATTTTTCAAATCTCAGAAGACGAGGAAAGGCAGAAACTTTTTGAAAGGATGTCCATAAAGAACTCTATACACTTGGGAAAATAATTGAAGGCTTATGAATGACGAACTAGAAAAATGCCAAAGAATGAAGCAGAAAAGTTAATGGAAGCATGAAGGGTACGATAGTAGATACAAGCACATTAGTAGACCGGAAAATAGAATGAAGGGATAACCAAAAGATCTGATATGACGGCCTGGTGCTTCTGAATATAAGAAGCATGGGATTATCAAGATGAAGAGAAAAAATAATGAACAGAGAAAACTGGAAAATAGAGTGACTCACTATAACAAAGAACAAAGAATTTATATGTACGCCATGTAAGACTTATTTATATATCCATATACGAGAATGTTAACATTCCTGGCATATATTCCATCTGAATTCAATATTCATCACCATTAGTTATTCGCTACTCAGTGACATTTAAGACGCTTTTCCTTCTCTCAATATTATTTACTTTAAATACCGTTTTCCTTCCTCATCAAAGTCGATCTGAAGGGATTCGAAATTCTCGCCGCCGAGCGAGTCAAATACCCAAAAGTTAACGTTAAATTTCTCCTTCTCGGTAATACCCCATCGCTAATACCCGATATACAGTTGGTCGAATAACAGCATTCCTTTCGAGCGAGAGGCTCCAACCTAATCATCAATACGTCTCAAAAGAGGCTTACGTCGGCTACGGACGGATTTGCATTTCACAATACGACGGAGCGAACGCCGCTGCCGCCGCCTACGACGTGGCTTGAAAGTGCGCCTTAAAACATAAACAAAACGGGAAGCGAAGAAATTCATCATTTTCAGAGCGGAAGCTTTCGTTCGAATGGAAATTCGAGGAGACTTTTTGTCTCAACCCAAAACGACTATTTATGAAACGGGGCCAATTGGAAAAAGACGACGGAGCGGATTAGAAATAATAATAAACGATAAGAGTTCGAGTTGCGTTGATATAAAGAAAGAACTTGGGAGGAACGAAGGAAATAAGGGAAAAAGAGGAAGAGTCGGCGGTGCTAGGGGACGGGGGCAGATTGAATTCGCGTCGTTAAATTTGTATTACGAGCTGCGAATGCCTCGTTAGCATTCTTCTTTTTCGATTTCTTTCGTGCGAGGTTATTTTTTCTTTTGTTTTGCTTTTCGGCGAGAAATCACTGATGTAAATTGAACGATAGGAAATGAAAATGCGCTTAACAAAAGCGGCTTATTTAATATTTTGAATTTGGATCACAGAAAAGGAAAGTTTCCAAAATGGCACAAAAGTGACAGAAGTATTAAGAAAAGTTGAGATTTGTAAAATAGAAGTTATTAGAAATAATATGGTGAAAACATTAGATATCTGGAGGTCAAACAATTTTGGGTACAACTTCAGATGATGTTTGATAACCAAAATCTGAGAAAAGACTAGCTACACATCGTAGTTGAGTTACACCACTCCTAAGCTCCCAAGAAATCATTGCATGAATATGTTTTATTCCACTCCTTTCAGGGGCTATTAAAATTGCTTTTGTACACAAACACTAGCAAGTGATCCTTTTCAATTGTCAATGCTGCTCTACTCGAAAATGTAAAATGTTATAATGGTATTTTGACGACGAAGATTTTTATGCAATAATCTACGTAACAATTTACATGAATCGATTTTCAGCATATGTGATCTCATTCAAAAACACTTTCATTACTTGGGAATTAGGTCGATTGTTTAGCCAAAATTGTATTAAGTTTGTTTGAAGTTGGTGAAGGGTGTGTTCATGTGTAGTTTTTGAGGTAGACGGTTAGAGAGAAGTCAAATTTGATTATGACCAGATTAAATCCTTCAGAATGTGGAGGAGGTTCTAAATAGGCAGTATAGGCAAATATTTTTATAGAAAGCTAAAGCAAAAGTACGGGAGATGATGTTATGAATATCCAATAGCCTCATCGAAATCCATTCTTGGAAATATTCTTTTTTGCATTAAGAATTAAGAAGAGGGAAGAGTGTCAACGGTGTTTTGATGAGTTTCGTGCCAGTGTTCAGTGTGTGATGCTCATTGTGCAGTGCTTTAGAGTTGTACAGTGCTCGTTGCGTGGCGTTCGTCTTGTGCGTTAGCCGAATATCGCTGATGGTCTTTATTTTCCCCAAGAATTATTTCCGAAAAGTGTGGTAAGGGTAATTTTATTTCTTTTATATATTAAGAAAACGATCGAAATGTTGCTAGCGCCCAGTTCCAATAAGTAAACAATCTCTACTTTCTAAATTCGCGTCGCAGTAATATTTCTAGCAAAATATGAAACTTCTCTTTAAACTGAATAGAACGTCTGATTACATCTAATCCATTTACTCCGATATATCATCTTCTCAGCCTAGTCGATGTATCTTTCCTGGAACTCTCTCAAAACTAAATCCCCTTGTTAGTCAAACAAATTTATCTTATTCGAGATGCGGAAGCTGAAAAGATACAAATAATTCTCTCGATAAGGATGATACGGCGTATGAGATTACAGTTTTCAGGAAACGGCTAACGAATACGCCTCGAAATTACTAAGAAACGCGCCTCCTGATCGTCGTCTTCTTCTTCTTCCTCATCCTCCTTTATGGGATACCGGCTTACTTTTTACCAGGGAGACGCCATATTGTGTATGCGATACGCGAATTTAAAATTAGAGTACCGACGTAAATTGGGGAACGTGGGTAATTGAATTTGTTTGTGAACATTATGACGAACTTAATGACAGATAGCGCATAGAAGGCAGTAAAATCAATTTTGTCGAGGTGAAAGCCATCTAAGTTACAAGTTGATTATAAGGTTGTAACGTAATATAATATTAACTTATTTACAATTTACATTGTTTATTGTCAGTCCAAAAGAGATACCCAAGTTCAATGAAAACTTATCAAACGATGAACTTCTATTTAGTCTCCTCATACTTTTTATTCCTTATATCCTGTGTTTTAATCGGTTCCCTGAATGCCTTCTTCCTTTCACCTCTTCGATTTGTTGAAGTTATTTCTTCACTAAGACCATGTCATCCTAAGCTTCGGTTTGCTTTTGCTTGACTACGAGGACCAATTTATTATGGACTTCCTTTATAAATTCCTCCAATTGGGTAAAGATTTTCGTAGCAACAAGTAAACAAAATATATTTCTTCTTTTGATGTTCTCTCATCAATTGTCAAAATGTAAATTTAAAAAATCTAAGATGTGACTGTTCACACATACATTCAAAAATTAGATTGTCGATATATTTTGCTGTTGATAAAAAGTCTTGCTTTGCTTTTGTCTAAATATGATGGATTCACAAATTATGTACGTTCACGCGTATTTCTTGCAAATAAGAAGAGGCAGTTATGGTACAACGTGAAAGACTAAAATTGTATTTTAGTCCTTGACGTAAGTAAAATACAATTTTAGTCTTTCGCGTAAGTAAACGCGATGTTTAATTTTGAAGCAAACCCATTCACTGACAAAAACATTCGCATATATTCAATTAACCGATTTACCCCGAATATTCATACATAGAAACTTCCAGTCCTATTCGAAATCTCGCCCGATTGTTGTAGGGTTTTGCCGCAATTCACTTCACTCGATTTCAAGCAATTCGCCACCGCTCAAACCCCATAAACTAATAATGAAAACCATCGCGAGGCTCGACCGCGCTCTACAAATTATTTTCAATTTTCTACCGTCGGTGTGTGATGCGGACATAAAAGCAACTTTTAACGTCCAGTCGTTGTGTTAGTTTCGCATATTGGAAATACAAGTTGCAGCCGAATATGTAGCTTTTAAGCAATTACTTTAGAATGAATGGGCGAAAAATTAAGGTAGATAGTGTGGTCTTTTGTAAACATATGGATTGTAATCAAGATGAATGATTGTTTGACTTTTTCAAAAAGAACAAAAATTCCAAAAAGGCAATAGAGATATGAAGATAGTAGAGTGCAATGGGAATGGAAAAGGTGAATAAAGGACGGGCGAGATATAAAAGTGAGCGAGATTTTATGCCTTCTGCAACATGGCGCAGTCGATAGAAATTTTACAGGCGGCACTTAAATATACTTGGCGTTCTAATTAACATCAATCCCACTTTATTTCCACTTTTAGCTTATATTTTTATACTGCCGTCTAATTTCATAAATTACTTAAAGTTGAAAACGCAAAAATATCCCTGTTGATCTAATTCTACAATTAACGGTAATTTAAAATAATCAGTGATGTAATGTGTAGATTTTAATACAATTTTTTAAATTATTTTATTTCATCGTGTCGCGTCAGCCAATAATAACAACCGCCTCGGTAAAATGCGCAAATCCCAGCGGAAATTTTCGGACGCGACTCCGAATGGGACGCGGCTAATTTCACGGCTAACAAAACAACAAATATATGTGCCGTCGGATTTATTACACTTTGCAAATTTACCGCGTATCGATAGTGCGTTATCTGCGAGAGCGTATTTTGCGTCCCCTTTCGCCAGCCTCCCGTCGATGCGCCCGACCGCTTGGGACTTTAATTTCCGAATTTGACAGGGGTTCAGATAAATGTTTTGAGTATTCAAAACGAGTCCGAGTCGCATTCTTTTTACCGTGTTGGAATATTTTGGGATCGAACCTCCAACTATGACTAATTTGGGTGATGCAGGATGAAGAAGGTGTATATCGAGGGAAACGTGTGAAACTGTTTTTATGTCAATTTTTTTATAATGTTCTAGGCTAGTTAGACTAGAAACTCTATTTGCTCGTCACGTTGCTAACAAAAGCAGGATTTGATCCTGGATAGACTTTCTTGTTCAGATATGCTCCAGATTGCCAACTTTTAAAGTTATAATTGTCGCTCGAAGAGGTAATCTAATCCTGATAAGGGATCGCAGTTGTAAACTGGAGTTTAACAAAATTTTGTCTTGGAAGTTGATCCTTTGCTCTCAAAAAAAAAAAAAATGGGTTGCTGTTGCAAAAGATTCTAAAACTTTACACGACTAAAAACAAAGTTTAAGTAAATATACAGTGTTAGTAAAAAATATCTCCCTGGCTTTAGTTAGTGATGACAGACAAATGACATAATTGCAGAAATGGTAGTAAACCCTACTTCTTTACAGTCCAAGTTGCGACTATCTGTGAAGTCAGTTAAAAGACAGTAGTAGTAGGATGTTGGCTAAATTTTTTTCATCCATGCAAATTAAAAATGGTGCACGAACTTTCAGATGATGATCCCGACCGAAGGCTAGAATTCTGGGAGAATATGTCTAATCAAATTAACCAACAACCAGACTACATAAATACAATTTGGTTGAGTGACGAAAGTGCTGTCTCCCTCAATGGAAATGTTAACACGCAAAATGTAAGATATTGGAGTTATACCAATCCTCACATCTTTCAGGAAAAACATTCTCAATTTCCAGAAAAAGTAAATGTTTGGGCAGGTACTTTGACAAACCACATAGTTGGGCCTCCTTTTCTCAATGCTAATTTAACCGGTGAATTGTATCTGGAGATGTTAAAAAATGCAATTGAGCCCCAAATTCTTGAAATTCTGGAAGATAATCCAGATGAATTCGGCAACTCGGAAATAACAGTCCAACAGAATGGTGTTCCTGCACAGTACTATGGTACAGTAAGACGTTACCTAGATGAGGAATAGCTAGCTCGGTCACCGGACCTCAGATCATTACATTTTTTTCTGTGTGGACTTGAAAGCTAAGGTTTACGCTACAGCACCTAACAATATTCATATTTTGAAACAACGAATTTTTGAAGAATGTAGGGCAATATTCGCTGACACATTTGAACGAGTACGACAAGAGTTTAGCAATAGGATGCATTACTCTCAGGAAGTAGAAGGAGCACATTTTGAATACTTAATATAACAACTGGTTCTTAAATCTTTATTAATTAAATTCGAAACTGTAATTTTAGTATTTATTTAATTTATCTATCAAAATTAGCCTAAATTCAAACAAAATTAGTATGACTGAATATGTATTTGCAATACCTTTCAACCGAGATGTCACCTGCCATAAGGTCGGTGACGTCATTTATGACTATTACGTCCCCTGTTACGACTAGTTGAGCCTACATCCGTTTATGTCTACTCTCCAAATTTCATTATACTATAGGTTTAACTGGGTATAACCTTTCAAAAGATACGGGGGGACTTTTGACTAGCACCGTATGTATGTTATATGCAACAAGATTGGGAACTATCAGACACTATCAAGGTACATCTTTTCATCTTCGATAAATGATTAAGCAATTTTGTTTATGAAAGCATCCTCTAATTTGAGCAAATTTGGGAGTGGCCATAAGTTATCGTAAATTATCTCAGCTGAGTCGAAGACATCAGACTTTTCGTATCGAAAATCATCTGAGCAGTGATTTCCAAGGCAGCGGTTGTCACATGTGGTAAAAACTTGCAAGGATTAACTATAGTCCAGAAAATATTTTGGTAAGTATCATTACCTTATCCAATAGATAGAAGAAGGTGGCCTCAAAACATACAACACATTCTGTCACAAGATTTAGAGCGCCTTCTGTAAATTCTATCGTGGACTGGTAAGCTACTCGACTAATATAGAGCGAGGGTTGAAATCGTAAAAAATTCGGAAACTTGCGGAGCTGCTTACAGGTCGTTTGTGCTCAATCGAGGTACTTTCTTTTTACCGAATTCATTTCTGTTTATGCTAACTCCTCTTAGTTGTAATCGGAACGTGAAATTATTTTGTATTTGTAAATATATGCATTTCCGAACTTGTAAATGGACGAACTCCAGACAATTTTCGAATTTAATTTCCATCCCATTCGCTCACTGTATGTACTTCGCGCAGCGTATCATCTCCCTTTTTTCCTTATTTCCAATGCTTATTTGGCTCGCTATTCATATAAGAGAACAACAAAGCGAAATCCGTTCAAGTTTTGCTTTGAAGCCGATATTAGATTTGTTTCTATTTACATGGATGGAGTCTTGCCCGGTTCGACGTTCGCCTGTATTTGGTTTATTTACTGCAAGCGTACCTACCTACATATGTGACAGTATCCGCTCTTTCTGTGTTTACTACCTGACATGATTTACTCGCCGCGCACTTTGATACGTTTCGAGCTTGAAATGAAGCGTATGATGTCGTTGAAAATAAAAAACTATACAGCTGTATTTTCAAAAACATGAATATCTTTCATTTCGGGACTTTATGATTCGGTAAATAGATTTAATTCTACTATGGAGGCATCTATTGTATTGACATCGCTACAGGATATTTATTAAATAAAATGTGTTGCTTATTGAGTTTTCTTGGACTTCACTAGCTCTTTCTGAAGATTTATGGTAGAAGTAGTCCTCTTTGAATCTGTTTCCTAATTCTCTTCAGAACTTCAATAAACTTTGTACAGGACTCTGATACATTCCCATTAAACTTTACCAAGCGTTTCTGCAGATTTCGTGAACTTTCTAGGATTTTCGGTGAGAATTTCGAACAATGTTCTTTAGGGTCTCCAGATCAACCTCAATTAGTACTCTCAGATAAGCATCTCCTTTCAAATTTTGAGCTAAAACTAAAAGCAGCAAAAGTAAACAGATCTTCAAAACGTACATCTTTCTCGACAAAACAAACTCAAATTACGAAACATCTTTTGCTTTCTCGGTGTACACTATAACAACAATAATAACTGTACTGCATTGTTGATGGAATAAACTGCAAACCTAATAACTAAAACGCCCGCAGATAGAATCCCAGCGCTAAGGAAAACAACGTCGAGTATCTGCTCGGTATATTTTCCGATTGCAACGGCGTCTTAACTGGCGCACGAGTTTGTTTTGAAATTCTCGAATGGCAGACGGCGGATGAAGCGTTTCTAACGCGTGGAAAAAGGAAGAAAAAGTAACGGTAGTGTCCGGGAAAAGGACGCCTGTAACGTAGTATCCCGGCGAGACACGGCTGCAAAACGAGTCGGAAGGAGTTCGTTAAATCTTTTGCTATGAAATGGAGCCTCGAAAAATATGTTCCGTTCCTCGCGACGTAATTAAAAAGCCGCGTTTGATAGTTTTAGAACTGCCGCGTCCGCGAAGTTTGCGAGATTCCTTAATTCACGTCGAGGTGGAATATAGAGGAATAAGCGTAATTTGGTTAATTTCTTCGGCTTCGTTGGAAAGGAATTAGTTCTCCGGGCAACTCGTTCGAGTTTGTTTACGATTTAGTCGACGAAAGTGAAGAAAATAAGCAATGGGTTCGAATGAATTCGAAGATTCTGTCTTCTGTCTGCGTGCTATCTTCCTTTTAGTTGTCAGTTATTGAACTCTAAGCCACTGCTCATCTTTCACTTGCAAGGGAACACCGGTAAGTTTATCTCATCGATTTAAATGAAACTTTGTGTTGCTAACCTCTTCAGCTGGCCAATCTCACGTCGCGAGGTGTGTAGAGCCCTAAGCTCAACACTACGCCTGGCTTTGAGATATAAAAAGAGTTAAGTTCATTCATTTGGTATTTTTCTTCTTCTTGTCAGCTACCTATCTTTTCGTTAATTGCACGTGTCCTACATCCTACTTGTTTCTTTTACCTGTCAGCTACTCACATTCTATTCGTCGCCGCGAAGAAGGATTGATATAAATGTGAGGGAGTCGATTATGAATTCTCCTATTGCGTACGTATATAAGAAATTTCCGTTCTTTCACCAAATTATCTTATTAAACGTTCAACGCCAATTTCTAAGCTGCCATTATTTTCACAGTAACAAATATTAAATCTTATGAAAATAGTAATGACGCATCTCAATAGCGCCATCTAGCGATTGTTTGCAAAAACATAAAAGGCGTCCCTCGTAATGTACTTTAAGATTTAATATTTCTGAAAATACAAGTGGTGTGTTTTTATGCAAGTTAAATCGGGTGAAAAGTAAAAGGTAGTTTACAGGATCATATTGAAATGCAAAATTAACAGATTGTCGTCTAAACGCTTTCTCACACTCATTCGAAATGCTAGAAGTTTGGTTCCCTTCACAATAATTTATGGAAATAATCCTCAATCAATTCGTCGACTAGACGCGTTCCGTCGTCCTAGTACTAAATCGCCCGCATCTATCAAGGCGTTGAGTCATCGTGCAATTCATCATAGAATTTCCAGCTTGAAGCTAATTCGACGCCGACAGGGATACGATGCCGAACCGAAAATAAAATAATCGCGAACGGGTTATGCGCGCGTGCGCGCTCTGTAATTGAATTTATCACGTGCGCGACGAGATTTCAGCCGATTATTTGGAGGAGCAGGTAACGATATCCATCCGGCAGATGCACGCCCTTAGTATTTTAATAGAACCAAGAGGAAAACGACTGAAAATCCCGTCGGTGTACGATATAACGATGGTTCGAACGTTGGTAACAGTTAAAGTGCTTGTTAACATTAGGTACTTAATGCTCGTAATAATGTACGGCGGAAATCCTCGGTAATGAGTTTTTGCGTAATAAATAACGGAGAAGGTGGGTGCGTTAACTGGAGGGCGCTTGTCTATATTCTCGCTGTTTCTTGTAGTGGATGGAATTGGTGAATTTAGTTGGATCTAAGGAATTGTGGGGATTTATGTTAATTGATGATGAATTTGATCGTACGTAATTAAAATTGGTTTTAAATTTTGAGGATTAAAACACTGTGGAAGGAATTGGCAAAAGCTGCTGCAGAATTTCTGAACAAACTGAGTTCAAGACAGGCAGTTCTGAAACATTAAAGATAAAATTTCGATTATACTGAAAGTAGCAAAACTTGATGTAGTATGAATGCCACGATACCTGGATATGTGGGGAAACGAAAAGACGAATTCTCAGCTCTTATAAGCTGAAGAGTTGAAAACATTCCTCATTTATTTTGTAGCACACCTACCTGACAGAGTAACCAATTTAGCAGGCGCGCCGATTCATTCAGTTTTCAATGCGATGGACATTAAACTAGATGCTTAAAACAAAAGAATTCTAGTTTATCGTGATAGGGATGGATTGTTAAGATCATATTTTCTCGATATTTATTTCAGGTTCCTCCCATATCCATAACGGATTTCGCATTAAATCAAAGCCTTCCTTTCTTCGCTACGTATAAAGGGAGAACAACGAAAAGCAAGCGTCCCGTAAAGAATATTTTTTTGTAGACGATGTCGCAATTCCCTTCAAGACGCCCACCTACCTGCTTTGTTTTGGCTGACTTGTTCTTAAAGCCGCCTACGTCTCCAATCTATAAAGGCAACTCTCAATCATCTTATCGGGAGGCTGATGCCGTACATGGTTCGACGTTTTCGAAACGGAGTCTGTCTGACTGCCTCGCTAGCGTCGAATTTATTTTCGTAATTGAATGCGTCCCGATAGAGGAAAAACGACAAAGGAAGCGCCGACGCTCCAGCTTGACTGATGTTTTCTTTGCGGTCGGATCCCTTTCGTCAACTTTAATATATTAGCAAGAAACGGAAGTAATCAGCTTGTCAAAAAAGGGCTTTCACATTTATTGTAGATTTGGAAAGAAACGCATTTTACGGATAGTGCGGTAATTAGCAAATTAATCCTAGGGAAGGAATTCCTGATATTAGACCTGGAACCAATCTAACACCACATGGGTTCCACGTCCACTATCAACAATTTCTTTTTTGGGACCAATTTTAAATTATCACTACTTTAAAATATGTAATCGTTTTTACTTATCAAAGCTTTGTAGAAAGGACGAGGCAACCATCATATCCCTGTAAATGCATCATAATTTTGAGCTCTACTTTTTGTGCCCATTCTAATAATTCGCCTACAAACGACAAGAGTAACGGCTCTTATTATTCCTGCGCGCCATAACGACTATCCTTCACCTAAATTAACACATTTTTGCATATAAAGGATGCACTATCCGAGTGCAACGAAACGAGGTAATCGCGTCCTCTGTCGTGCCGACAATTACCGCTCATAATTTTGCCTTTTCTGCGTTGAATTGTCGTCGTCCTTTAAATGAACGCGAAATGTGGTCCATTAGGTACAAAAGGGGAAAAGCAGCGTTTACGTTTGGATTTATTCTTATTGTCAGTTACGTCATTAGGATTTGTAAAGGTTCATACAATTAGTAGATGGTATCAAATGTAATCTTCTTCCCTGGTCCAGTCGAGGTATTTCAAAATTTCATGGCCGAAAATTCTCAGAACTAGATAAGATTTTTAATCCTGAACTAACATCGCTATTTTTTGTTACATAACTAACATCGCATGGTGTAAATCTACCCTAAACGGAAAATCGAGAAATCAATACTTAAAAGTTGTTGATGTCTAACATTTATTATTGTGATGTAAAAAAGGGTCTATCTAGTAACATTTAGAAGAGAAGAGAAAAGAGACCCCATTTTCGTAATTAGAAACTCTTTAACAGAAAACAATTTTGACTGTTAACCTTTCAATCAAGTTGGTTCATTCTTCTTTTTTTCAAAGAAAAATATTAACTTTCTTAACAAATAACTAGTTTTACATTAGCGTAGGTTAGGTGTAGGGACTCCATGTTTCTGTACAGCAAAAAAGGTAGACTTTTACACGTCATACGCAAGACCATGCCACGATGTCACTGAAGGGTTAAGGGTGTGAGGTACTTTTTCAAGATCGGTTGAACTTAATTTTTTTATTGGTTCCAAAACTATTTTGAAATTTGTATATGTGACCTTTAAAAGTAGTGTGTCTAACGATAAAATACTAGTTTTTTACAATGTTAAGAGCTTCTACAGCTTCAATTTCTGTTCAATAATAAGTGAAGAACCAGTAAGTTTACGGGCTCAAAAAAAAATGCATACCCGTGTATTCGTTACGATACCTACCACTTATCGACGAGCTTTTTGTAAATTCCTTGTCTGTTGTTGAATTTAACCTCAATTAAGGAATAGAAAAATGACCATGGGTTTACCGTCATTTTTGAACTTCAAGAAAACAATGATAACAAAGGAATTTACTAAAATGTTCTTTGACAAGTCTTCACTACCGTATTGAACATGTGGTATTCAAAATTTCAGGCCTACAAACCTGCTGGTTCTTCACTTATTATTGAAAAAATATTAGACCTGTCTGAGCTCTTAAAATTGTAAACAATTAGTATTTTATCGTTATACATACATCTTTTAGAGTTAAAATATATAGCTTCCGAAATAGTTTTTGAACCGACCAAAAAATATTAATTTTAAGCGATCTTGAAAATAAGTACCTACCAAACACCCTTAAATGTCCATTTCTAGAAACGATCGACTCTATGACGCTATCAGTAGTGTATACGACGTGTTAAACAGTTGATTAGTAACTGCTCCAACTTATTGCACGCCACTGATAGTATCTTAAATTCAAAGGTCTGAGAATTTTCCGGCATCAAATTCTTAAAGAGTTTTGTTTGAATTTTTAGAAATTTAATAATCTGAAGAGGAGAGAGGGAGAAGTAGTTTACACTTCGTTAAGTTAATTGATTATATTTGAAGTGGACATGTGGATTTCCATCACTTGTTTGTAACATTTTGCTTGAAATAAATATGGGAACTTCTTAGCTTTGCTCTTTCAGGCGTCACATGAAGCACGAACGCAATAGCTACGGAATGAGAATGAGGCCACAAAATTTTAATACCTTTTCGCGGTTACCTGAAAAATATTAATGTTAGATATAGATTATTCAAAATATTCAGCCAGTGCAATGCTCGCATCAGGGTTCGGGTTTCCTCTATATTTGATCGTTCAATAAAAACAACTTTAAGACGGTTAAAACGTTCACAAAAAAGCCAGTTGGTTGTGTATTTTCAGTTTTCAGTAAACATACGTCATTGTAAAATATCTTGGAAACCATTTGCAGCGATAATAAGGTTGTTGTTACTAATTCAAGATAGAATAGATAGAAGTGGAGAAGCTATCGATAAATTGGGTATCGATAAAAATTTGAAGCAATCGGCGATTTAACGTAGGGAAATTAGAGATAATGCAAATCTTGCAACAACTAAACATTTTAAATTTACTATTTCAAAATGAACTTAACTAGAAAAAAATCAGTCAAATTGATTCAAAACATTTCCACGTTTATCCGGCTACAGCCTATATTGTTACCATAACACAAATAAGAGACTCTAACAGTTCAGGAAAGCTACGAACGTGCCCATACAAGCAATTCGGACGACACGCCGAATCCTCGAGCGAAAAAGAGGAACGTCCAACAGGGAAAATTCGCGTTCCAACAACGCAAATTTCGCCTGATTTCTCGGCAAAAACGCTGCGACATACTCTGCATCCGAGGGTCGACCTGAATTCTAATTTGTTTATTATGTTAAAACGACGAGCGGCGGCGGAAGGGGGCATCATCGCTGCCCCCGACTAAGCGTCGCTTTGGGAAACCCCGACGTCCTCGAGCGAGCTCGCACGAGATTGTTATCGGCACTTGTTAGCGAGATGGGAGCGCACCATCTACGGTTATGTCGGGTCCGTGGTGGTATCGCGAATAAAAGGACGATCCGGGGCGGAATAGGTACGCGCCCGATTTTGTTCTCTTGTTTCGGAATAAAAATTCGCTGCGGTTTCGGAAAAAATGTACTTATAGATGGCGCAGTGGACGGTAATAGGGGATATAAATGCATTTGGAGCGGTGTTCTTGCTCGGTTGGGTCAAATTTTAACATCCTGGGCTTTTTATGATAATTTCTTTAGGTTAGTTCGTTTAGACGGCTTAATAAAGGAAGTTACAGTTGCACCGCAAAAAGCCAGCTCCACATATTAGTAATAAACAAAAACAAGAACAATATTGGCAATATAGAAATAATAATAATAATAATAATAATAATAATAATAGAATCCAATAATGATTGAAGAAGGTAATAACTAGAGTTTGTTCAATAGATGGTGTCGGATGGCAGTAGCGTAGGGGTAATCAACTCGTAGTCGATCTCGACAGTACCGCGAGAGAATTCAAAGCGACAGTACGTTGCAAGCTGCACGCTAAATAAGTACGCGGCGATGGAACGCCCAAAGGGTGTAACGTTCCCTTCGAATGTGAATAAATATCTCAGGCATTTCCCTGTATTAGAATATAGAAGTCCACGTATTTATTGCACAATATGCAATAGCGAATTGCTAAGTCGCGATAGGTTTGGATGTAGAAAACATTGTAAAAGTAAACGTTACGTATTGAATTTAAGTAAAGGTATACTGGCAATCTATATATGATTTTATTTTTGTACTAAGTGTGTGCAATATCCCATAACATCTAGTATCTAATGAAGACTTTCGTCTATTTTGGGCTAAGTATGTTCCCTCATGGAAGTTGCCAATATCTATGCAATTACGATACAATTTGCCACGTGTTCAGGTACAGTAAAGGAATGTAAGTTGGTAGGATGTTGAAAATATGCTTTTCGACTCTTCTTCACATAACATGTCTCATACCATGTCACCTCGTAGCAGGAACCATTCGAGAGAAGTATCCGATGATGAATAAATTAATAGCATCTACCGAGAAAGTGTTCATCAAATCTCCCAAACACATCCGTATATTCAAACAATTATGTCCGAAATTGCTAGCACAACCTCGGCCTGTAATAATGCGATGGTCAATATGGCTCCAGGCAGTATCTTACTGTCAGAAATATTTTTCACAAGCAGTTTGAGCTAGTCAGCAATTTGTTTCCAATTCGGACGTTCAACACCAAATAGATGAAATATCCATAAACTAGGTATTCTGAAGTTGCACAGCTATTGAGCAATTAGAAGGCAGTCACTTATCTACACGAGTCGCATTAAATTGCATTAACAATTTACAAGCCGCTATACTTGGCGAACACTATAGGAGTCGATGTTGCTCAAAAATGTTGTGCAAATTTAAGGAAAAATTTCGATTTACAAAAGGTTCGGTCTATAACTCAATATCAAGAATGCACAGATGACGAAAAGGAATATCTGACATTTGCAAATCTTACTTTACTGGATGTCGAACGGTCATTTTCATTTCACTGTCGACGGCTGAATGAATCGGCAATGGAAGCGTTGCTGGTGGTGCAATTCTACGCAGCTTACCAGGGCGGGTTGCCTATGATCACAGTGGATATCAAGACGACATTGAAAAGTAACAATATTATATCTCACTAATATTGTATATTAGGTATCTAGTTTTATGCGGTGCACCACTGCCGGTACCGCCTTTTATCAAACTTTAGTAATAACATATAAATAATAAGGCTACAGGAAGAGAGAATTAAAGTTTAGAATTTTATTCCAACTTTTCTTCCTGCGAAACGAACGCCTTTTCCTTACTTTTTATCAAAAACAAAGTGAAGGAAACAAAAGAAAAGCAAAGAAGAAATAGAATGTGTTCCACATCAAGTATGTACGCGCTTTAATTGAAAAAAGAAAAGCAGACGCAGAAACGGCAGATGTACGTAATTGAATATTCTGCGCGCTTCTCGCCTTTGCCGTTTGCCTACTCACTCGGTCGCGAGTTTTCTTTTCTTCGTCGGATAATCAAATTTGTTCAAAACGATACCGGCTCTGGCGCGTAATAAGAAAACTTTAGAATTCGAGGAATCCGACAGGGGGAAAGTTTCGGAATGTCTAGTCCGGAGGCTAACGAGAACCTTATTACCGTCGACATCGAAACGGCAGTCTCGTCTATGGTTGGTCCAAGGAACATTAAGATGTAAAAAAACAATGAAGAGAAAGGAATGCTCGTTCATACACTGCATGACATAAAAAATCAAACACCTACTATATGTGATTTAATTGAACAGTCTTTTCTGGGTGTGCGATTGCAACACCTGGTTAATACGCTGAATCTTTTCTGTAGTACTGTCAGCATCATTTATCATTTCGGCCTGCTAAAATAGATAAAGATTCAAGATTGTGCCTCTGAAGTAGGCTGCCATAATCAATGCCACGAAGAGGATGGACACCATCCGATTTATAAGAGAGGTACTTCAAAAATCCTTTTGAACCGCTTCAAGCTGCAGTTGATGATGATGGTAGTGAGGATACCATACAATAGAGGCATACTCCATCTTGGAGCGAACAAGCGAGTAGTAAACAGCCCTAACGCTGCATCATCGGAAAAGTGTCTGCAAGTTCGAAATAAAAACCCAAGTGATTTAGAAGCTGAGGAACTGATAGCTTGTATGTGTAAAGAGAATGAAAATTGTGTATCAAACAGTACACCAAGATCTCTGAATTGGCTCACTCTAGGAACTATAACATTAGAGACTGTGTAGTTATATATCTCTGGCTGAGAAGAGCGAGTGAAGATAAGTGTTGCACATTTATCAACATTCAATTGAATGTTATTGAGAGAGCACCAATCGTTAATTGCTGTGAGGTTTTTGTAGAATCAAGGAATCAGACGTTGAAGTAATCTTGTTGTAAATTTTGAGATCGTCTGCATAAGCAAGGAAGTCACAATCCAAAGAGAGCAAAAGATCATTCACGTATATATTAAAAAGAAGTGGACCTAAATTTGAGCCTTGAGGGACTCCACTGGACGCAATGAAAGAGCGAAATAGAAAACCATTATAGTGCACGTAATATGTACGATCATGAAGATAAGATTGCATTAGCGCAACAGCACCAGGACAGAATCCAGTTGAAGAGAGTTTGGATACTAACGCCCCGTGATCAATAGTGTCGAAAGCTTTGCTGAAGTCTGTATAAATAGTGTCTACCTGAATTCGTTTATCGAGGTTCTCGCTAATGTACTGGGTAAACTCAGCTAAGTTGGTGGTAGTTGATCGTTCACGAGTGAATCCATGTTGATGAATAGATAGATAAGGTTTAATGGAGTTTAACAATCTTTCGTAAAGAAGTTGTTCGAAAACCTTAGCACAGTTTGAAAGTATACTAATAGGTCTACAATTGTAAATATTACGCGGGTCACCTTTTTTAAGACGGGGGTGATCCTGCTAATTTTCCAAGAAGTCGGAAAAGTAGACGTTTTGATAGCCATATTAAAAATCGTACATAGCGGTTCACACAAAATAGGAGCACAGTCCCGAATAAGAAAACTAGGTAAAGCGTCATCTCCTTGAGTCATGGTCGCTTTAAGTTTTTAAGGCACTAGTAACCTCGTTAGGAGTAAAGTATCCAATGTTAAAAGAACAGCTATTAAAGTCCGAATAGAAATGGCTAGGATTAGTAGGTATGCTATGAGTGAATACTTTGGAGAACACATCTGCAAATGCTTGAACGATATCAATTGGTTTATCAAGGATTGAGTTGTCAACATCCAAACACCCAGGAATTCTGGAGGTATATCGCCTAGAGTTTAGAAGCTTCCAAAATAATTTTGAATCACCAGCTATATTCATTTCAATAGTTTTATGATATTCCCTATAAGCTCCATTAATTTGTGTCTTAATTAAGGACCGTAATCGTGAAAATTCGCTATGATAAATGGAAGACTTAGTTGTTTTCCATTTCCTATGATAATAATGTTTCAGTTTTAAGTTCTTTTTAATGTCCGTATTAAACCAAGGTGGGTAGATTCGTTGGGCACTTCTGTATATTGGTACGAAAAAGATAAATAGTAGTAAAGAGTTGATTGTAAAATGCAGAGACAGCATTGTCGACATCAGAAAAACTGTTCAGAAAGGTCCAGTCGACATGCAAGATACTGTCGTACAGCGACATAAAATCCGCTCTTGAAAAATTATATCGCAAGTTTTTATTAGACGGGACGTTATTTCCTGCTTTAGACTTGGTAATATCTAGGATTGCAATTAGGGCAGGGTGAAACACATCTTCGTGTATGTATGGCTATGTCCAAACTGAGGCAATCACCATAGATGCGGACATGCCGTTGGGACAAATGGCTATTACTCCATGCCAAAATAAATTATTTATGCCTTTAAGATTTTCTACACAAATTTTTCTCCAAGAACAACGATGAAATGCAAGCTTGCTGCTGTTAATATATCCGAATTGCGTATCACAAAGGAGCTCATGGCGGTATACATTGATAGGTACAATATCGAACCGTTAAATCGGAAGAATAAGGTCAAAATTGAACTTTAGGATGGTGATGATATTCTCACGTCGTACTTCATAATGGAATCCAGGGTGTTCTCCGGGGTAAAATTAGAACAAACCAATTTCGTTGCGTCCGCAATTAAGTGATTGGCAATGTTTAATAGCACCGTCGTCCACATCAATCATTGATAGCTATTACGAATCGGAAAAAATCGGAATTGTTGGTTTTGGCTTTTTACTTTCCGATTCGACCGATCTAAATCGTTCGAGCTAGCAAAGTATGGCCTTAGTGATTGATAAAGATTCCTTTTGGATTATTAACTTCAAAAGGATCAACATTTTCTTCAATTTCTGTAACCATTTCAGTACCGAGTGTGTTTTTGCGTATCGCCGAACACCACAATTTCCGTGTCTAAACTTAATTCTGTTAGGATCTTTTCAGCATTTTTACGCCCTCGATGGTGGAGAATATCATTTTGGATTTGCCCAGCTCGATCAAGCCTTTCACATGAAAATACACCCCTAAGGGACGAAAACAACTTATTTTAGCTACGACGAAGAAGGGAGCCACCATGGCTACGGTGGTATTAAAATGTTTATAGATACAGGGTGCGGTGACGTCTTGAGACGAGTAATACCTCAACAACATTAGTGTAAGGTGTTATAAATGCATCTGATGAGGTCTTCAAAGGTAGCGGTTTTTCCCGTATCTAGATCGATCTAAGAATTACGTTTGTGCGAAGAGGATGCCTTATGACGATTGACTATTTCGGAGGAAACTGTTTGCACCGCAGAGATACCGTATTCCTTCATTCTGGTAAGAAGTTGATGAGTTGAAACCGAGGGGATCGGCAATTAGTTCTGATTTTGTTGTCATCTTCATCTGGTAGCTCTGCATTGGTTGCAAAATAGATTAAAATGAGACTTCTCCGTTTATTTTTTAGAAAAGTTACGAATGTGACTTTGTATGCATTGGTTATCATTATAACTCGATTAGGTTCAGCAGCAAAATTTATAGATATTTTGAACACCATCGAATATTCGCATAGAATATACGAAATCCATAATTATGACAAGAATTGTCCAAAATCTTCAAGAGAAATGTTTTATAAATTTCGTTATTCCAAATTCTTGGAACATTTGTACCTATATGTCTGGAAAATACAATGTAGATCTAAAAGTAAGTACGAGCTTACAACAACTATACCTTTATTTTGTCATTTTTGTGTGAATCAACTCGGAAGAAGTGTGTGATTGTTCTACTTTCACGCTGATATAAATAACACTACAATGTTGCCGATATACTACTATCTGGCACCGAACGCAAATTATTCAAAAAATTCGCTGTTAATCTTGTTCTATATTTATCAAAAAGGCGATCCTCCAAAATTTATTTAATGGAAAGTGACATTGGTTGATTTGGAACCTTCAAAGGTTACGTATGTGGCTAATATGGCTAAGTGTAACGGAATTGAACTCATTGCCGTTTCATGATTTTTTCTGGAGCAGAAGATTTGGCCGTTGTGGTTTGAAAATATGTTACTATTCAATTTTGCCCAGAGGAACTCATTACCAGTTTGGAGCTAAATATACATATAATTCACTGCACTAAATTTAGTCAGTCAACTCTTATTACCAATTTTTTCAAATTTCTTTATGAAATTCAAAATCTTATAAATGTAACGAGGAATATTAAAGAAATACTTTTCCTTATCGCTTGCTTACTCATCCTCCGAATCTACTCCACAAAAGCCATATACATGACACGTAGGTTGAAATAACTACCGTCATAAAATTTTATCGTCGCACCTAGTACGTCCTCGCACAAATAAAAACCTGGCGAAAAAATATAACGACAATGGTACCCTTCAGGATACTGAGGAAAAAACGGAAGCCACCTCGCCCGAAGGAGAAAAGGGAAGAAGGCCACGGAATAAGTTGAAAACACGAGAGTGTCGTAAAGCACGAGGTAACGTCCGAGATATCTGACCCACATGCCAAGCAATTCGCCATACTTCTTCCGGTCTCCTCTATTCTATCCTCATTGTTTTCCTTTTTCCCCTCATTCTTTCATCCCCGCCAGGCTAGCTGTTTTCGTAATCTACCTGTGTGTTGCTTCGCCGCAAAAGCCCAAGAATAAATCCTCCCGGACAGCTTTTCCATTTCGACCTAAATAGTTCGGCCGACTCGCAATCTTTCAATGGTCGACTTAGGCCCCCAAATTAATTCGCCGTTGTTTGCTTCGCGAATTAAATTAATTTGTTGTTCGGTCGCAGTTGGGGCTTGGCTCATCCCTAGCGGCGCGGGATTTTCCGATCCTGCGGAATCGGGGAAAAGGTTCGGTTCGCTGTTTGTTAATTATTCGGAAGGTTTTGAATTCGAGTGGGCGCGCATCGTCTCTTGACGATACATTTCCTTATTTAACAACTGGCGTTGGAGAATTGAAACTTGATCCTCTGTTTAGACTACCGTCAGAATAATTGAACTTAAACATATTAGGGGTTACTTGATCGGTACTTGCAATTGAATTGCGTTGGGAGATAATTTTTTTAGATTGATGGCACATTGTATTGACTTCTATGTTTTATTAACTTAAAATTATTATAAGTTATTGCCGGAGAGTAATTATTTTTATAGTTAGGCGACCGGCGTTTTCTGCTGGCCACGTTTTCGCCTACTTAAAGAATCGGCTAACTTGAGTTAGATTCGCTAACAGTAATGAGTAGAGTTTGTTAAATAGATGGTGGTAACCGATGGCAGTAGCTTAGTGGCAGGGGCGTGGGTAGGAGTAATTTCTAACTCATAGTCGATCTCGACAGTACCGCGAGAGAGGGTTCAAAGCGACAGTACGTTGCAAGCTGCATGCTAAATAAGTACGCGGAGATGGTACGCCCAAATTGTGTAACGTTCTTTTGGAATGTGAATAAATATCTTAGGATTAGAATATAGTCCACATATTTATTGCACAATATGCAATAGCGGATTGTTGAGTCGCGATAGGTTTGAATGTAGAAAAGATGGTAAAGGTAAATGTCATGTATTCAATTTAAGTAATAGTATTCCACACTGGCAATTTATATATGATTTTATTATTACGTTAAGTGTGTGCAACATTCCACAATATCTAGTATCTAATGAACAATTTCATCTATCTTGGGCTAGTACGTTCCCTCATGGAAGTTGCCAACATCTACGCAATTACGATACAATTTGCCACGTGTTCAAGGTATAGTAAAGAAATGTATAAAAGACGAGTTGAGAAATAAGAAAGTCTGCTTATGTGCGGATGAAACAACTGATGCTCAGAAACACAGCGTCCTTTAAAACGTGATGGTCCATCAGCTTCAATGTTGTTATCCAGTAATAGGATTCAGGAAACTGATGCAGAAAGCGTTGTCAAGATGAAGAGATCAATGTTGAAAGTTGGTAGGGTGTTTAAAATATGCTTTCCGACTCTTCTTTACATAACATGTCTCACACACGCATGTTACGTCTTACCAGAAACCATTCGGAAGAAGTATCCTATAGTGGATAAGTTAATAGGATATACCAAAAAATTATTCATCAAATCTCCCAAACACATCCGTGTATTTAAGCGATGGCGAACATGTTCCAAGTCAGTATCTCACTACCAGAAATATTTTGCACAAGTGAAAAATGTCATTGTGAAATTGATTCAAGTGATTTTGCAGTAGTTCGAGATAGTCAACAACTTTTGTCCAATTGGTAGGT
Organism: Chrysina gloriosa; assembly: GCA_038088585.1. NCBI lineage: Eukaryota > Metazoa > Arthropoda > Insecta > Coleoptera > Scarabaeidae > Chrysina > Chrysina gloriosa. The sequence continues at coordinate 15,918,216 of CM076093.1, read as the reverse complement.
TCAACAACAAATAGATGAAATATCCATGAACTATTCTGAAGTTGCACAAGCTATTGAGCAATTAGAAAACAGTCACTTATCTACACGAGACGCATTAAATGGAATAAACAGTCTACAAGGCGCTCTAGAAAACTTGACCAACACTATAGGAGTCGATATTGCTCAAAAATGTTTATTTCTTTAAATGTAAATTTTAAGAAAAATCCGGATTTACAAAAAGTTCGGTCTATAACTGCAAATCAAGGGTGCACAGATGAGGAAAAGGAATACCTGAATATCAAGACGACAGTAAAAGGTAACAATATTATTTTTCACTAATATTGTATGTTACGTACCTACTTTTATGCGATGCGCTACTGCCGGTACCACCTTTTAACAAACTCTATTAATAAGGATTCAGTATTTGATTTTTGGGCGGTTTAATCAGTTATTCTTTTCGAATGTATTTTTACATGAGTTAAAGTTTCCTAATAGGTAGACTTTGGAACGGTACCAGTTTTGCATAAAATAATCTCTGGATGAGTCGCATTCCACCATGAGGAATTAATTTTCACATATAACCTTAACGTTTGTAGTCTTAAACGAAGCTCATTTTACTACGTAATTCTCCCGGATCATTCTGTCTCAATCGATCGATACAGTACATCGCGGAGGAAAATCTCTCCAAGCAAGTAGACTATTGCTTCGAACGGCACACGTACCTCAATGTAGCGAAAGTCAAAGGTCGACCAATTTATTGTAATTGAAACTAGGAGGTCGTCTGGTAAGAAAGGCGAGTGAAGAGATAGAATTTCCGTAAAATGCTCGCGTATGCCGCAGTCGTATATCGCCGAATTCTATCGTACTATTTGCCTCTCCACCGAACGAAATATGAATATGAGAGCGGGAAAGCGCTCCTGTTCGCAGCGATTCGATCGCTTTGAGGTAGAACTTTGCGATATTGATTAAATTAAGATGTAAGGTATCTTAACGATCGGCTCCTTTTATCTCCCATCGACCTTTACCACTACTTAACGTCCTCACTCGATAAAAGGATAAAGACTAGTATACGAAGAAACAAACAAATTAGCTATCTAACGTCGCTTTTACTCGGGTTTGTTTCCTTGACAAACCGATACGAACCCGGCGAGAGTAGGAGAGATCGGAAGATCCTCAGGGACGCGGACGGGCCGATAACTTTTACGACGGCGATAAATTAACGAAACCGAACGTATTATGAAGCGGGTAATAGGTCCGATTGGATTCGGGAGCCTCATTTCCTTCATGCGTTACATGACGGCCGCTCGGAAAGCCACCGAAAGCGATTGTTTTTGCGCAGGCCGGAATCAGATAAGCTCGGCGGGAAATTGACTGGGGCTTTGGGGGCCGTTCATTTAGATTGGATTTCGATACAAATTCGCGCCTTAAACAAAATAACGCCACCGCCGCCGGTGGTGGTGGTGGTGGTGGTGGTGGTGTGTGGTAGAATACAATTTAGGTATGTGCACCATACAATTTTTTGAAAGGAATTCTTTAATTCTTCAGACAATAATTCTATAGTCTTCTAATCATAAAAAGTTAAAAATCTGTTAGAAAGCCTGCTCGGATTTGTATAATTATCTAAGTTAGTTATAATAAAGTTCGCTAAACGTGGGTATTGTTCACTCTATACAGTGCTAGTCAAAAGCCACCCCGCCCCCACTCCCCGTATCTTTTGAGCGGTTGTACCTATAATAATGAAATTTGGTGGGTGGAAATAACGGATGTAGCACTAGTAACTACTACTAGTAAGTAGTGGTAACAGGTGACGTAATAGTCATAGATGACGTCACAGAGCCACTCTGACCAATATTTTTAAATGGGACATCTCGTTTGAAATGTATTGAAAACCTATTCACTGATACTAATTTTGTTTGGGTTTTAGGCTGATTTTCATGGATAAATTAAATAAATACTAAAGTTATAGTTTCGTATTTAATTAATAAAGATGCCAGAGTCTGCCTTTGGTTAATTGTTATTATTCCCGAAAGTGAATCCCAGGTACTGATTTTCACAGGATGAGTGCACCTGGAATCCAATAAGAAAACTTAAGCTAGCCTTTGAAGTCATCTAGACGGAAGGGCAGAACTCTTCATAGGGCATCAACAAACACGACTTCTATTATTTTGCACTTCAGACGAGAATTTATTGGTCCAAGGTCTTAAGATTTTAGTGACCAAGGAAGTTACTAGTGCCAATGAAAATAATTGCTGAAAGAAATGCTCTGTAGAATATTGATTTATCATCAATCTTGGCACTGTGTACGTCCTTTCTAATCACATCCACTGTCCAGCAATTAACCATTTGAAAGCACAATTGCACAATAGGTGACAAATTCGTAACTTACACAAACACACACAAAATAGATCTACAGCCATAAATTTCAATCAAAAATAAAACGTCACCGATTTCGAGAAAAACGACGAGAAAATAAAAAGGGGAATTCTATTCTCGTATCACCTGTACGCTCTTTTCCGACTGTCAATATAACATGTTACATAGTAGGCACGCTTTCCATTCAAACGCTCGCCGCTCGCGTCAGCGTCAATCAGAGGACCCTTTTCCTCGCTCGAAGCCTATTCTGGATTTTATTTATGTAGGACGGACAGATTATTCTGAATGGAAACTGTGATTTTTCCGCCGTTCGCTCTAATTCGTTTTCGTTTGAATGATAGAAGTTATCTGGTAATGCGATATCGCTGTTTATTTTTGAATTTGAGGTCGTACATTATAGAATTTTTAAAAGGACATTTTGGATTTTATAATTGGAATTGACATGGTATTAATGTTGAAATTTTCACAACTATTAGAAAGTTGAATATGGTTTTAGTTTAGAAGAGACTTTTACTGCCAAAATTGACGATAATAAGTTTTATTGTTGCTAGACTATTTAAGGAATTGAAACTGAAGCTAGATATTAGCTTCTAAGGCTTTCGATGCCAGAATTGCTTATTGGCATATGGAAATTGTGCTTACTTAATAAGCTTTTGCACAATTACTTGATAGCTGCCCATTAACACACCTAATTCATTAGGTCGTTATATAGAGAATCCTCAAGAATATACTATATTAAGATTTTGCTCCCAAAAATCGTTTATTGTTTCGAAAATCAATTACTTAAGTGAACCATCAAAGTAAATCTTCGCGAGTTCCTACTAACGATCACGAAAGATTAATTGTCACTCCATATACCGCATTTAAGTACCCCAAATGCGATACCAGTCTAGTATGTAAATTGTTAAACATTTCCTCGTTCAAGCGTCAACTGTCGCGGGTCTCGCAACACCTGACACGCGAATTATGACGCTACTTCTCGTCGTCAACCTACCGTTTCTAAAAGCGAACGATCCGTTTTCCGACAATCTTATAACTATGGAACGAGGGAATGGTTGATTAAGTTGCTACCGATAATTTTGCTATCATCGAGCCAGGTGCTTCTTCCACGTGTGCTGTTGGAGGGTTACCGAACGAACGGTTTGCCCTCGGCAGTACGAGTAATTACTTGTATTACAAATAGCTGAAGGCGTTGCGGGAACCGCGAGAACTTTGATAATTGAATTATTAATTATGCATATCCAACCTGTTTGACTTATTATCGTCGCGTGTTTGTAAACGACGCATTAGGAATGAAGTGTTGCCGTACGATTACCAGATGGTTCTGTTGTATTTTTATTAGCTAGAATTTGGGAGAAATTCATAACTTCAAATATTACAACCGGATAACAATGATGAATGATTTCCATTACTTGACATATAAAATTGGGAAAGATAAAAATTGCTGTTTTCATTTAAAACAGTTTAGATCTTAGAAGTTTCGTACAGAAAATGGCACAAGATGTATGGTTCATATTCACGTAGTATGTGAAAATTGACGTTTACGTCAGATTTTGATTAAATATTGAGACTCCTCTTGTAAAGATCTAAGGCGATCTGCTTTCAAGGTAACTTGCTCACAATTCTTCCTACTTTCGGATATAGAATGCCTTTATGCTAGCTACTATGGGATTGGATTATGAGGCAAAATTGGTTGTGCCGGTGATTCGCCCCCAACCATCACCAAAACTAAACTAAAACAAAATCTATTTTCATATATTCCAATCTTTCTCTGAATTTCAATTGAGCCATTTCGTAACCCATTTTCCAGCAGGAGGTAGCGAAGATAGGAGGACATCTGAGATGTACTTAAGACGATTAGCTCGTTTTTAATAGCAGAATTCGGGGCGAAAATTAACTAAACAATCGTACTCAAAGCTAATCTCGACAGCGTTCGGCACTTTCGCTTAATTGCGATTTTGCTCGTCCAAATTGAACAGACTGGGCGGAGGCGACAACGCGCTGGAGCATAAAACGAAATAAGCGGGGATTAAAGCAGCTCTCGAGACGTGAGAATGATTTCGCGAAAGATCTCGCGATTTCAAAATTTTCCGATTCTCTTCGCTAATTGGCCGTCTAACATCAAAAAAGTACGAATCTATATTGCGAAATTAACATTTGGAAAATATCTATTTCGTGTGCACATACCTTTTAAGGGACGAGGAAGAAACTATTATTGTTGTTGTCGTCATTATTATAAACCCAATTTATTCTTTAGGAATTAAAAAGGAAAACTTAGATTGTTGGACAAAGTTACAGAGAGAAAGCACACTAATAATAACGAAATTATAAGAAAGATTCCCAGAAGATGTATAAATAAAGTTCACCTTAAATTTTCCAAAATGATGTTTCTCAGAAATTCAGGTTAATTCTATCGAAATTATGACAAGGCATAAAGCAATTCCTGGGGGAGGTATAACTGTAAAGATTTAACAAAACACGTCGCTATAGCGAGGAGAAACAATTTCCATCTATTTTCTAGTTTATCCATCGCCGGATTGAAATAGATAACGCTATCATTTAGGAATTAATATGAATAGAAAGTGTCGGCAAGGTAAGGCGTATTTGGATATTGGTTTGGGAGGCGTTGGCGCAGATGGAAGCAAAAAGGAAAAACCCAAAAGAAGAGTCCGAGGGGGAATTTTCAAATTAAAATTACTGTAGCTCTGACGTTTTTTATTTGTCATTTGATAAACGTACTTCCGAAATTATTAATATAAGCGAATCCTGAGAAAAACAACCGGGAAAATATGTAAAAATCAAATTTCTATCTGGTGGTGTCGAATTTCTTGATCAGTTCTTAATAAATTTTTGTAATCGCTTTACCAAGATTTGAGTCGTTCAGGAGTAATCTCTTAATGGAATTTTCATCCTGTCTAAACTAATAGAAAAGAATCCGTGTATAAATTAAGTTAACGCCGTTATTACGAGCGCGAAACGACGACAGTAACGGATGATTTAGCTTTATTACCCGTTTAACATTACAATAACCTGAGATTAATACCGAGCATCTATTATTCGCTTGAAAATGCCCGTGTAATAACATGATGCTAAAGATATATCGACAATTTGCACACTATAATGTCGCGAGCATAATTTTGCGGAAAAATAAACCAAAATCCATAGAATAAGGAGAAGAACGAGGATAGTAATAATAATAATAATACTCTTTTATTGCACAACAGTCAAGCCCAATTATAGGACAATATACATAACAAAATAAACAAATCTCTCATGCACATATGTAAATAAGAAAAATAATTAAATAAAATGCATATTAATGTTTCATCTCTCCAATAAATATGTCATCATAAAGGGCCTCAGCGTTGCGAACCATGTGATACGGTGGTGCCTTGTACAATATATTTGTTCTAGGTGTTGGTAAACTGAATATAAGGCAGTGACGTGATGAGAGCCGTGGCATGTGAAAACCAATGATACTAACAATAAGTAGAGGTGAGCAGTCGATTTTATTATTTATTATTGTAAAGAATTATTCTTGTGGATAGTGATTGGATACAGCTCACTAACAGATCGCTGCAATGCGGATATACGCCATCAATTGTGTACCTTGCAAACATCATGAGTCTTCTTTGGTCTCGTTCCACAGGGTTCTGCTGAATGCCATAATTTACTAACGACGAATGCGTAAAATAATGTTTTAAGTAAACCAGCGCCGTCGAAGTGTTTGGTCGCTCTAATTTGATATCGCAGAGTTTTGGAAGTCGACAAAAATATATAATTAATTACCATTGAAATATAAAGTGGGATCAAAATAGACACCAAAATCTTTATTTATTGGAATCTAATTGCAAACTATTACTTTTTCACAAAGTAAGTATACGATGTGTGTTTTCTAGAACGTTTTCCATATCATGATTTTCTGCAATTCGAGTGTATATCTTCTAATCGTCTGAGTAAACCAACACATTATGGGTTAAAGACGTTAATAGATCACTAATAAAAATAACAAATAGTAGTGGTCCCAGATTAAAGCCTTGTGGCACACCTGATACAAAATTAAATTTAACCGATTTGAGACCATTGTATGACTTTATAAGTGTTCCGAAGGACGGTGCTACTCCAAACTTTTGCAATTTCAATCTTAAGTTGTGACCTATAGTGTCAAAAGCTTTGGTGAAGTCAGTGTATATGATATCCAATTGATTCTTATCATCAAGGAATTCGTGTGCGTGCTACATAAATGAAAAATAGGTTATCGTTGAACATCCTATCATGAAACTATTGGGGAGGAGATATAGAAGACTTACCATTATTATAAATCACAGAATACATGATATTTTCATAAACTTTGGCAAAATTGGAGATAGGGCGATAATTAGCGATTTGGGTGTTATCGTTTTTCTTAAAAACAAGGACAATTCTGTTTTTTCTTCCTAAATCAGGAAAAGATGAAGACTTTATTGACAGACTAATGATCTTTTGTAAAGGTGTAGCAAATAAATATCTAGCATCTCTTACAACATAACTAAGTCATAACTGGAAGTAAAATTATCAGATATCGACAATAAGGAAAAAGAGGAAGATCTGGAAGAATGTTAGAATAACTGTAGGTGCGCTTAGAAGAATATGATTCAGGAAAGGCCGTAGCAAATCCATTAATAATGTTTTCAGAACATTCAACTGCGCGATTTTCGAAAAATAGTTTTCCAGCAATTCTGGAAGTGCTGTGTTTTGCACGAATATATGACCACGATTGCTTAAGATCTCACAAGAAACTTTTAATTCGAACTTCAATTAACGCGAGCTACATTTTTAATTATTTTAATTGATCTGAAAACGAACTAACACAAATTCCGATCGTTTCTTATTGACGGAAGCGGGCGAAGTTTCTGCTTCAGCATTCCGTATTAAACTTCGATTTTAAACTTTCAGAAGGTTTCTACTTCTATGGACCGCAACCTGCGGAAACAAAGAGACACAAAAAGCAGAAATGAAAAGGCTTTCGCCGAGCAGCTAGGACCAACTTGTTAAAAACTATCCCCTTTACGTCGACCTCCCCTTGTCTTATTCGAGCTTTCGGGATCGTAAGCAAATAATTAAAAGACGAAATAACCGTTTCGTAATTGAGAAATTGGCAATTATAACTGCTTTAAATGGGTTTTAAGTTTTTGTTATTATTTGCCCTATTCCGAATTGTAAGACCAGTTTTGATTTTTCAAGTATAAAATTTATTTTAATTGCGTCGAAAATAAAGTGTGTCGTGATTAACATTCTTTCATGTAAAAGAGAGTGGGAGTGAGAGTTTCTTGTAAGAAAGGCTATTAATAATTGCAAAAATGGAATCAGGAGATTGTGGGATCTTTGCCTGAAGTTTGTTTGCATGATTCACATACATACCGCGGGCTCTTATGAAACATTAAAGTCTAGGTTGAATCATTTTATGCTCATTTAAATAAATTCTCTTATTCTTACCATACCAATGTTAGATAACTCTAAATATGTATTTCGACAACTAGTCTGCCATCTTCAGTGGAACAGAACCATAAAAGAAAGAAAGCGGCGTTTGTTAGTTTTGGTCTTACAACCAACTTATTTGTGTCTTTCCCAAGGACTGTTATCCAAAGTCAACGAGCAACAATTTTCTTCTTTTCTGATTTTTTCTATTCAGGATGACAACTTATTATGAGTTCTTAGTTTGAAGGTTTCAAAAATCGGTGTGGTACGTACAAGAATCAATTTACTTGAATTCATTCTCAACCACAGGCATTCCTACTTTAATCCGTTTTGTTGTCTTTGTTATTAATTAATAATTAATAATTAATTAATAACTTCATCATTACCTATTGGTGTCTTATCTGGACGTTTCTGTCAAAACCAAATCTTTACCTGTTTTTCTCTAAGTACACTTCTATTCTGACAAAACTGTATAGGAAATTAATCTACATAATTAAAAATAAATTCGGCTCAAGAGTTCGATAATTTTTGACATAAATACGACATCAAAACCGCCCCGGATATTACGGAGATCGTTTTCGGAAAACCGATAACGATCCCAACGTCTTTTCGTTCTTCCTCATTACTCTCTTACCCTTTTCATCCGACTGACGTTAACCGTGTCACCGTGGCATTTCGGTTTTCGGTCCCTGAAAAACGCACACCGGAAACGCACGTTTCGTTCCGAATATTCGAGGAATTCCAACAATTATGCTCTTCCGTATGTTAATGTACGTTCGCCTGACATTTCGTCTGCCGTTTTCGAGTTGGAAATTCAGTTTAGCTTCCAGCAGTTGACGAGCTCGCGTTGGATACTTTAAATTTCGACGCGTTTTCCGGGACGTTACGTTTCCAAAGTTTCCCTGTTCGCGTGTCTAAATTAAGAAAAAGATTGCTCAATTTTGAAATGATCTGGTATGTATCTATAGGTGCGATACGGTCGTGACCATTTCATTAATCAATTCTTTCACGAGGATGAAACAGCGGGGAAACTTTCTAGACTTTTTAGATAAAAATTTATTTTAATTTTCTGGAACGAAGACGTCGAAAGTTAGTACAATGCATAGAAATAACGCACGCCCCTTTGGATCCGACAAGGCGCAAGAAGTTTGATACGAACTACCGACTCGACGGTTTCTGACCTCCCGCTGTTTCCATTATGTCATTAATAATTCATTTCTGCTGCCCCCTGATGTAATGTATGAATAAGTTTATGGGGAATCCGCGCCAAGACCGGACTGGGGAACTTGAATTACGTGCAAACGTATACGCGCGATGCTGCTCGTGACTGCGAACGGAGAAGGGCAGATATGAGGGAGTCTTCTATTGTTGTGCGACCCGAGCACTTGGCTCTTGTATTTTCCTTTCCTTTCCGCACCCCTCGTAACTCGACGACCACGAATAACGTACGTTATCGCAGCAGTTCGTTGCATCACGGAGAGTACCGAAACAGGATATAATGCATCGTCATTATCAGAGGTATTCGACGAAGAGAATCCCACTGTACCACTGGAGATATGATTGTGTTTGAGGATGAGAAAAGTACAAGAGAGGCTTTCGGATCGTTTTCTAGCTTGCCTAAATCAGAAGCTAATAGTAAAGTGAAGATTTTGGAAAGATATTTAACCTTTGATTAAGATCGAAAAAGGAAATTGCTCACCCACAAAGTAAACATAAATAATTTTATATCATTGAGAATGTCAGTGTTGCAATAGAACGGAATAAATTCAATAGACTATTGACAAAACCTATGTGTTCCAAAATCTTAATTTCTTGGCGTCGATAATGGATAGAGTGATTGTCACTGTTACCACTCAATCTTCAAGAATGCGGATCTAATTTCACGCAATAGACAGATGCTCGCTGTATATGTAGGTAGACGGTCTATCATGCTTCAAGTCGATATTAACGTTTGTACTACACCGTTGCACAAACCGTGGTACTTCAATACATCCATAACTTCTGGCCATTTCTGATCCACCTAGCTGGGGGTACAGACCTTAGTGGTAACAACAAACCTGAAGCGTTTATTTCGGACGACCCTGTAAACCAAATGGATTTGATCGGGGATTCAAGATCTCTTGGATACTTTTTAGGGAATTTTCACCCAGTACGCCTATATCATGTTTAGTATTGTTTTTGTATTAGCTAATGGCGTGTTTTTGGCATGGTGATGTTTGATCTGTATAACAACGTTGAATTATCCCTTAATATTTGTGACCACGCTTCTAATTGTTAGAAGAATATGTTTAGGTAATTTCTTATCGTTGATTGCTGTTAACACATATATTAACGACATTGGATTAAGATCTGCAGATCACACACTGGAGCCAGGACACATCCAGTAAGCACTCTTGTCCTCCAAATTGTAGTTAAGGTTTCTTATGTAGAGAAGTGATGTATTCGAAAATTGACTCAACACGAGTTAGAGCTATTCTCCGCATGCATCTTGGGGTGTCGGTGATCCTACGCAGCGCCCAATTTTAGAAATCCGCCAAAGTGGAAATATACGTTTTGGCCACAGTGATTCACAACATACATTTCGGCGTGGGTGATAATGGCACGGAGCATGGAGGTGTAGATAAGCAGCTTGACTTTTATACGTAATGGGCTATTGAGATTAATTAAGGGGTAGAGGGTGTTCCTCGCTCCAAGGGGCCGAGTATCCTGAACAATGAAGTTGCCATGGGCCGACTCTCGCTTTTTCGCAAATTTGACCGCCACACATTTGGACCTGTTGAGAAGCAATCTCTTCCTGGAAGCCCACCCAACCAATCCCACCCGTCACAGGTTGTGGCCCTAGAAAACAAGCGCTTTTGACTTTGAGGTAAATGACCGTATCATACGCGTATATTGCCAATTGTGTTGAGGGTTCCTGTGGGATATCATACGTGAAGAGAATAAATAACTGAGGAATACCAGCCAATATTAGTATAAACGCCGATCTTGCGACATTCCAACGTCCGCAGGAAAGTACACCCGGTATGATACGAGTGAAGAAGTCTCACCAGAGTGCCACTACAACCAAGGTAAACCATCTTAAAGATTAAACCTTTGCACCATGCTCTATGAAAAACATTTGAAAAGTAGAAGAAAATCGCCCCCGTCGCGTCGTCTCCTGGTTGGATAGACCATAAATTACGGTTTCGTATGGTGTCGGTGGTGCGAAGGAGGTTGAAATCAGTTCTGAAGCTGAAGTGTTCTTCAGGAAAGAAGGTCGATTTTCCAATCGGGAGAAAACTCCACAAACAAGCTTCAAAAGACTGGAAGTAAACTTATGGGGCGGTAATTGTTCGGGAATTATGCGTTCTTACTCACAATATCCTCCGTGTGCGCCTCGATAGCCCTATCAGGTAGGAACTTCAATCCAACATTGCCGATCTTGTCCAGGCCGGGTGTTCTGTTGTTCTTTCTTGATTTAATAAAGAGGATGATTTCGTCTTTTGTTACCGGTGGACGAGTGGAACTGACCAACACAGATATAGAAGAAACATCACCCTGAAATTCTTCCGTCAGATTGGCGTCTTTAAAAATGACCGACTTCCCATCAATAAGCGCCGCTAGATAAGCAGCGTGTACTTCTAAAGTATATTTCGGAAGTGAAACTAATGTCATCCGGACCCCAAAGGGATCTGTCACTCCTTTTTAGTTTATGTGCAAACTTCCATATGTAGCCATCCTTCATGAAGAGGGACGACGATATTCTCTGTTAATTGTTGACCGTAAGATATATGTGTCTGCATGGGAACAATAAGAGTAACATAATTAGAACTCAAGATATTGTACATTCACTGGGCTACTAAAATACAATAACAGTTAATTAAATCGAGCAGTATTTGCCTTCCTGCAGTCTAACCGTTCGTGACGGTATCGGAAAAGTGTTAACGGTCTGGCACGTTCAAATCGGCAACAGTTACAACGCAAATTCGAGGAAACTCCGAGAGATAACTCGGTCGAAGTAACGGTCCCCGATCGGTCGTCGACATGATATATCGACAATTTGCACCCAATACGGTCGCGCTGATTTAATTTCTCTTTAATAACTTCGAGAACTGCGCGCTCGGATTGTCCCAAATCGCCCCGTATTGGATAATTTATCGACGCCGATTAATTAAAAGCGTGTAATTTGCTAAATCCTTCGCCGCGAATAACCGGGATAGATTGTAAATTTTAAGGATGGAGAATTTTTATTGGGGCTTTAAGTCGTTGTACGGAAAATGTTAAATTTGCGAGTATTTCATTCGAATTTAGTCTGATGAAATTGAAAACATTGAAATCTACCTAAGTTTCTTAAATTGTTTCGGATTACATGGAAAACTAGCAATACACCAAACAAACTAATTATGCGAATAAACGTCACATTATTGAATGACATACTGGATTAAATCTGAAGACGAAAACTTACAATAAGACGTCGAAAGCGACATATTGAATCTGTCAAGAGATTTTCGATCCAAACAAGTTCCTTCCACGAATTTAAATCCTCAACATCGGTTCATATCAAGTCATATGCTTATGACTCCATGTGCTCTCATTCCATATTTAAAGGATCCGAGAAGCCCGAATCGTTGAAGTTAATTTAATATCGGGATTCCATCCCGGGGAAATGGTGACGTTTTCCCGGGAAAGTACAGTCGTCTCGCTCGATTTTAATGAAACATCCCGGAAACCGTCAACATCATGTGTGCATGTATAAATGTACATACATTCCATCCGTTACATGAAATCTATTGTAGGTAGTCGCCTAATGTCACGGAGTGATAGCTTAGCAGTCGTAGAAATAAACTCGAGTAGACAATTAAATGTTGCAGATCTGGGTAACGTTCTGCGCGATCAAGGATAATTTAACGTTTGCGGGGTGAAGTTAGTTAACTGAAACATACGTTCAGATATGTTTGTGAATAATGAGGGGTTCTGGAAATGTGACTTTATATCGAACTAAATTTTGACTTCGTTCAGATACCACAGTACCATCTACTTCGAAAAGTTGAGCTTTATGTTATATATTTAGAAACATCATTCTTAAATGTGTTGAAATGCTTCTCGATTCTTCTAGTTCTTGTTCATCTGTAATCATTATTTCCTTCTGTTGGGACATCTCACTTAATTATTATTTCACGATTTAAAAAAAAATTTCTATACACGTCTTCATATAGTCAATCATTGACTTTAAATGATATCTGTCATTCTAAACTGGAGCACGTGCATAATTGTTTCGACGCATCCCCTATTTGTTTTTTCAATCGGTATCGAATTTGAGCGTCGCTTGCATTCAATAGAAAATATGATGACCGTTTCGAGTTAAAAGAGCACGCAAAATCAGTTAGTGTAAACCGTATAATGTACATGCATAAAAATAAAAACAAAAGAGAGCAAAACAAGTTTATCATTTTTGTCATTCGATGCGTTAAAAATACAACGTCGACAGTCGCATAAATTCGCTTTTAGACGTGGACGTATTTAGTCGCCCAATATGGAAATTTCAATGCTGCATTTCGGTTCAAATTTGAAATATTAAAACAACAACAATAAATTATTTTTAGTCGATAAATAACAGTATTGTTTTCGATGGGAGAGGTTTTTTAATGAAATGCTGCGATGTAAAATTGATGATGTCCACAAGTTAGAAAATTATATCCCCGTTAGTAGAGCTTTCTTAATCAATAAAAGAAAAAAACAGTGTGAGCCTTTGCAAGTTATTTAAAAGAAGATGTATCGAACAGCTGCTACTTCCTATTCAGAAACTGGCCATGCATGATGCACGATGAGCGTTAAGTTCATCGATAATTTCATGAACTTAACGAACACCAAATTTGAAGACCGTAGGTATATGTATCTTAAATACATTCAAGAAAGCTTGCAGTTTATATTATATATTATTATTATTTTAATAACTTAAACTATTTGTAAACTAAACGTTGGTTTTTATTCATGTATATACCTATGTAATCAGAACGATGAGGTGCTTCATATCAACACAATTCATAAAAACGAACAAATTACAAAGAACTAAAATCGTTTACAGTCACAACATCCAAAATTAAAATAATCGAATCAGTGAAGATTTATAGCTCTTTTTAATAAAACTATCGGAGAGAGGAATTTAATTAAACACAAATCCAATTCTATTTAATTAAAATCGTAATTATTATACGCGCACTATTACAACGAATTCCTGAATTCCCCGTTCTGCACGCTCGGTTCTCTAAACTTGTCATCCATGCCGAGGTCACCATCGCCGTCGTTTTTCCTTACCGAAGACTCGGATCCGGCCCGGCGGATATATCGCGCATAAACGGCAATTCGTAACCGCGCTATCGCTTCTATAAATCGCCCTTTATCGATTCGCTTTACGGCCGATAGATAGGACACCAGCAGGGTGGGACCTACCCATCCTTTTTATTCGCCTTATCAAAACTTTATCTATTTATTTCGAGCGAGTAAATCCACTATTATCAATTGTTCCCGGCGAAAACGGACAAAGGAACAACAGAGGGAAAATATTGCGACGATCACACGAGATTAATAGCGCGAATAAATCGTCTTCGCGGCGATATCTATAAGGAAAAGATTTCGTTTAAGATATTTTATTTACCGAAGAAGATGACCTAAGCGTCTTGTTGGCGATGCTAATGATCGGAATTCAAAACCTTCTTTGCTTTGTGGGGTCGTCTGTGATTGTAGCCAAGTTAGAGTAATCAAATGGAATAGAAAGATTTTGGGGCAATATTCCTCTAAGGTGGTTCACTAACTGTAGTTATGACCGCTTCCTGCCTCTAATCTTGATTGAGCACTAATAAATACCAATATCCCACCCTTTGAGGAGTTGCTGCCTGTTGAAACCTAGTCTTATGAAATATCTTAGATTCCTCTTTGAAAGAGCAGGTGAAAACAATTTCCGCTTTGTGCTGCCTTTCGGGAGAAATTAGAATGTTTGTATATTAAGTATTGCTATCACAACCAACCCTCTTCATTTTACGGGGTTGTATCTGGTTGTACTCAAGTCTGATCCTTAGAGTATTTCTTACTTCCGAACGGTAGTAGTTAGTTCAGACCACGTCTGATGTAATATCATAGACATTCCCATATTGGATATTTTCAACTTATGTCACTTACCAAAAGAAATTGGCTGATTTTATTTTAAGAAGCGCAACCATAACCTGTCCATAAGTTACATTTGGTACCATCCAATACCTTCTTTACTTTGAGGAATAGCTTCTGATTGTGCCTAGTAAACTTTTTGACAGATTGGGCGAGAATAAGGCATTGAGGTAATCTCCCTCCAAAGTGAGTTACTCATTTTAATATTCCAATCTACCATTTCCGTAATTGTACCAATCCTACATACTCCTTTTCTTTTAATCCGGCCTTAATATCCGCATCGACTACTACATTTCTTTCATTAAATTTATTTTTCGGCATTTTTAATTCAAATTGTTCATCGCCCCGTTGCCACCGTTATATCGTGGGTAACATGCACGGTAATAATGACGAGGCATAAAATTGCAGTCGTCGCCTCTCACGGTTCGACGAGCAATAGTGCTGCAGCAGTGTGCCATTTTGAATCGGGGTAGTTGCGTCACTTGCCAGTCGACCAGTGTGTATAGGTAAAAAAGGCATTCAACGAGTAAAACGGCATCTGAAATTAAAATTTCTCGTCCATTTTACCAGCTTTATTATAATAATTAATGTATAACATTAATTTTCACTTCAAGGGTAGTCGATGAGGAAAGGGGGAAATTTTGCAGTTAATCAAAATTAAACGAGGACGGGGAGGGGGATGGAAATAAGGAAGAGCTGCCGCTGCCAAGAGATGATAAATAAATCTTAATTTCGTCCCTTTTTTCGCTAAACCAGGTGCGATAATATATCGCGCCTGCAAAGGAAATGGTAAATTAAGGGCGTATTTAAATTAATCAAATCGCGGTATAAATCGTTTATAACTGGAGAGTAAATTAATTAAGAGTTAAATTATTTAGATTTATTTCAGGGTGGTACTTCAAGGAAAAAAGAGCTCTGCTTCTCCAAAATTCTCTGCCAGGAGGACTGGCGAACTTCGAGATGAAGGAAAATTATTTGGTATCCACATTTAATACCCAAAACTTCCACAAGATGAACGCTTTGAGGTTGAACAGGAAGGAAAACGCAGTAAATGTATTTTACGGAACTTTGTTCATACATTGTACCTGCCAACTCAGAACCGCTTAGTTCGTTAGTTGTAGCGCACGCTCGACGATTCTAAACGTTCCTTTTCTGTTAAAAGATTCGAATTATTGTAATTTTAACATATAAAAGAGCTCGAAGTGCCATTCTAAAGAATCACCGACGGTAAAATCTTCTCGACCAATGGTAACTCGAGTAATTATTGCACCGAATCCGCTCTAATTTCTCTAATTTACTCGATTCTGTCGTATCTTTTACTACGCTGCAATTATGCGCGCTCGTTCTGTGAAAACTTTAATTAATAAAATTTGCTCTCCGACGTTCAGCGTAACGAAGAGCTTTTTAAAAAGCGCCGTATCTATGACGATAAAAAGTGGTAGGTGTCCGGCGGTAATTTCGTCGAAACGGTGAAACACCGACTTGCATTATCCGAATTTGATTAGTTACGTTAGAATCCGGGCGAGGATATTTTTCTACCTCAAAAAAGTTCTACGCTGTATAGTTCTTGGTGTTATTGACCGCCATGGGAGTTAATGGAAGAAATGTTAAAATATTTTATTTTAATTTTAAGAGATATTTGTATCTTTGAAGCCTTTCGGTTTAGCTGCAAATGGATTCGTTTGTTGTTTATTTCATAAGTAACAGCAGCCACGTGATTTAAGTGTAAACTTAAATTCAACTCGAAAAGTCGATCTACCGTCGAGACCGGTTCAATCGTCGATGATTCGATCATACGGAAGAAATAATACATGCCTTGGATTTCATTTAGTCTCGCGATTCTGAACGCCCCGATTTTATTTATTAACTCCGATCGCGACAATCGAAGCCGTTATCCGGTTAAAGCTTTAATTAAGTTGTCGTTTATAATCGTCTGTTCGAGTCTGACAATAGCCGAGGCAAGGTATCTAGGAGATAGGATGATATTTCCGTTTCACTCGCATACCTACGTACGCCACCGATATATTATTAGGAAAAGCCCGGAATCGTTTCGGATGAGGTTCCTTTATTTGGCGACCGTCTCCTCTGTTGTTTCCTTATCTCGTACTGTCAGTCCTGACTCTACCGGTAGCTAGCGGAAAGCGACGTTGCAGTCGACGCATTCATTGATCCAGAAACGCTATCGCTATGTTGAAATTGTCCATTTACTTTAGTATTGTCGTTTAAGCCCGCAGGTTTCCGGAAATCCCAGCTAAATGCAGGTGTTTATTATCAACGTTGCTACAAGTTGGTATCTCATTGAAATATGCTGATATGAGTATGAGTGTTGTTGAATGGATGATTGCTTATGAAAGATCAGTCATTAGAGTTAGTTAAAAAGGTGGTACTGGATGGCAGTAGCGTAGGGGCGTGGGTAGGAGTAATTTTCAACTCATAGTCGATCTCGACAGTACAACGAGAGAGCGACAAAGCGACAGTACGTTGCACGCTGCACGCTAAATAAATACGTGGAGATGGGACGCTTAAAGTGAGTAACGTTCCCTTCGAATGTGAATAAATATCTCAGGTGATTAGAATATAGTCCGCATATTTATTACACAATATGCAATAGCGGATTGCTAAGTCACGATAGGTTTGAATGTGAAAGACATTGTAAAAGTAAACGTCATATATTGAATTTAAGTAACAATATTGTATACTGGAAATTTATACATGATTTTATGTTTATGTGGATGAAACATCTGATGCTCAGATACCTAGCGTCATTCATGTTGTAGCGTGTCCTTTAACATGATGGTTCACCAGCTTCATTGTTGTTATCCAATAAAAGGATTCAGAAAACTGATACAAGAACCGTTGTCAAGATAATAAAAGATTCGTTAAGAGAATTTTCCGACTGTTCTTCACATAACACGCCTGATACGCGCACGTCACCTTGCAACAGAAACTATTCGAAAGAAGTATCGGATGGGGGATAAGTTAATAGCATCTACCAAAAAATTATACATCAAATCTTCCAAACACATCCGTGTATTCAAACAATCGTATCCGAAATTGCTAGCACCATCTCAGTCTGTAAAAACGCGATGGGAAACATGGTTCCAGACAGTGTTTTACTATCATAAATATTTTTCACAAGTGAAAAATGTTATTTTGAAAATTGATTCAAATGATTCTGCAGCAGTTTGAGATAGTGAGCAACTCTTTTCCAATTCAGAACAACAAATAGATGAAATATCCATGAACTATCTACACGAGACGCATTAAATTGCATAAACAATTTACAAGCTGCTCTAGAAAACTTGACGAACACTATAGGAGTCGATGTTGCTCAAAAATTTTGTACAACGAAAAATTCCGATTTACAAAAGGGTCGGTCTATAATTGAAAGTCAAGAGTGCACAGATGAGAAAAAGGAATATCTGACATTTGCAAATCTTACTTTACTGGACGTCGAAGGATCATTTTCGAAGTATACGATAACGTATTCACAACACCGTCGACGGTTGATTGAATTGACAATGTAAGAGTTGCTGATGTTGCAATTCTACGCAGGTTACCAGGGCGATTGCCTATTGCCATAGTGGATATCAAGACGATAGTAAACTGTAATAGTATTATTCTTCACTAATATTGTATATTACCTACTTTTATGCGGTGTGCCACTGCCGGTACCGCCTTTTAACAAACCCTAGCCATTAGGGTTATTTAGTTACCATTACATAAAAATTAGTTGGAGGTTGGAATTTTTCTGGAAAGGGAGTTGAGTTGTATGCAGCTTGTCGCTTGTGAAGAATGTTGACTGATTTGAACTTTCTTGACTATCGAATTTGATAGGTGCTGCCGAATTTGGAGTATTTTGGTGGAAAAAATGAACACTATTGTTTCTCCTAGAATCTTTGTAACACAAATAGATTGCCATTGCTACCCTGATCTAGGGTGATATAGGAAGAAAGGATTTTAACCATTTCGACACTTAGAATGCGAATTAGTTTCAATTCTCTAACTCTTGCTTCATACTTCTTTCCAACTTTCCCTGATGGTACTCCTTCGTTTTTGATTGGTGGTGGTGATATTTAACCTTAGGTGGAGTCTCCCTTCACCAAAGACTGCACTTTCGAGCAACCCAACTCTGAGAAGAAACGTTTTCGTCAGTAACAGGCATTCTTAATGGCTAAATGAGATGGTTGATGTTTTGTAAGACCATATTTCTCGGTGTGAGTCGATGGACCCCGGCAATGCTGAGCTTTCTTCAACTTATTCGTCACTAATGGGGGAATCTTGATTTGTTTCCTTTCCTCCGCTTAGTAATATGTTTAAATTTGGTGGATAATCTCACCGGTAAACAGGTCTCTTTGAAGAGGAAGTTCAAAGATATGTGAAATTGTTTCGGGATAAACTTGAGATATCCGATAATTTGAAGCATTGTGAATAGATTATGAAAAACCTAAAATCACTTTACTACATCCTTTGGTGATAATTCCAGATACGAATTTCGGCAACTAAGTTGCCATACTCAGTGGAAAATTGGGGAAATTAAGTATCGTAAGGGATACGCCCAAGACGAACACTACACAAAGAGCACTGTACAACTGGGAAACACTACACAATGAATATCACACACTGGACGCCAATTGGTTTTGGGTATTGTGTGAGAGTGAAGTGAATCAATTGTGAGCTATCGCACTTTGGATGACTATCAATTTGAAGTTCTTTGGGGTAACTGTTGTATTTCTTTGGAACAATTGCCTTTGGAGGCTGTTCATGTGATTTTGAATTTTGTAGTTTCTACTAGAAGGCTTGTGATATGACTAAACTGCCACTGTAACTTTCATTAATGTAACGATATATCAAGGGAACGTGATTCTTGCGCAATCATGATACGAAGAATCATTAAGTGCTTAACATTTTCTTCGTACTAAAACATATGTGGAAGTCAATTATAATTATATTCAAAATTGGTGAAAAAGTTGTTCTTGTGTTCTTTTTATATCAAACGGTAAGTATTTATTTAAAAACATGTATCGTATTATCGCTTCTGTTCGTACTAATAAGGTCAATCTTGAGATGACTTTTTAAGAGGAATGATACGTGCAGAATGTATATATTATCTGGGGATTTACCGTACTGCCGAGTTCCAATAGGGACGAAACTAATTAGTATACCCATAATATTGCGACCGTACTGTATTACCGAGAAACCGGAAATGTTGGAGAGAATGGGTAGGTAACTGAAAAGTAAAAATCATCTTCGATGTTGCACATTAGGAGTTTAAGTAGAATAAGGACTTCGTGTAGATTTGGTATAGAATATCCACTGGTTTGCAATATTTTGAGAGCGTTGTTTTTGGGGGATGTTGGTTGGGTTTTGAACATTTCAAAGAAAGGAAGTCGTATTTCGAAAGTATTGATTGGTTTTTAGTTTTTTGAGCAAAGAGGATAATAATTTCTGAGAAAATGTTCTAAGGGATGTCATTAAAGTTGGGGAAACTTTGAGCATTGAAAAGAATCGTATCGAGATTTTTTTTTTTTTTGAGATGTGCATACGGCTGTAAATTTAGCATCATGGAGTTAGATAGCACAGTTACTCTGTTACACGCTTCATGATTGGTCGATTGATGGTGTTACGAAATATGAAACGGAATGACCGATATTTTGAAGCATAGTTAATTAAGAAAGAATAAAGAAAAAGGCGACTAGAAGAGTAAATAACAAATTAACATAGAAGAAAAAGAGTAAAATCAAGATGAAGGACGTAATTCTTTAAATCGAGACTCTGAGTTTTGGCCTTTAGGAGAAACAAGTGGTTAATCCAGCTAAAGAAAACTATTCAAGAGCTGTCGAATGAGGTGGAATGGAGTGTAATTTAGGACTAGACCGGTGTAAGGAATAAAATTTCAGCCATTCTTACCCCTGACGTAAAAACTATAAAATAATCCTACACTAGGTGTAAGAAACGTCGCTTGTAATGCAAATTTTTCGATTAAAATCAAAATTCACCCGCTCGTTCTCGATTTAACAGCCGGTCGCGAACGATCCTCGTACTACATTTTCACGCACCCTTATCGACTTTTTCAATCGGATTCCGAAATACTACGCGTCCGAAATATCTTGCTTCGTTCCGACATATACATACAGGCGACGTTACGTTTTCGCGGCGTTCCGGATGCACGATAAAACACTTTCGGGAGCGAAAAGGTAAAAGCAAAACGTCCGAAAAATTTCCATAATTGATATGTTTTCAAAAATGTACGCGGCGCGCACCGGAAACGATACTGCGGCGGAGGGGCGATAAAACTCGGGACTCGGACGAAGAGGAAATGCAGGTATCTGCTTTTGTTGCACTCTTTCACCCTTTCTGCGTTCACTACGTTTTGCAGCGTGCCGGGGAGACGTTTGGGTATATGTAACTCGCCAAAAGATTAAATTGAAATGTCGACTTCCTTTTAATACTCCTTTACGGTTTTTTAAGTCCTTACGAAAACTTCAGCGGCAAGCTATAAGTCAATAATTCGAAAAGTTCTTGATAAGGAGACTTTTCCTTCGATATTCCCGAGGATGAAGGTTTTATGAATCGATAGACGCGGCGATCGTTAATATGAAGTCTCTTGGCAATTTGTCTAGTAAAACAGTCGCTTAACTTTCTCATTCCTTGCATAATAGATGGTATTTTAAGACTTGAAAAGTCTAAGCTATATGACTTTGGATGATCGTCTGAGGGACTCTACGACTTGAATTCAATTAATCGTTTCAGAATCAGATATGTAAATTGTAAAATTTGGACCAATACATTGCCATCTTCAATACTTCTTCACTCCTTCACATATTTTCAGTCTTCTCAAACACTCGAAAACATTACATTTCAGATTCCATCGTAAATATTACTTAGGGCTTTATCCTCCCTTAATTAATACGAATATAAAAACCCTTCGGATGCCACTCGACGACCTTATTTCGCCATCCCTGATGAGGATTGTGTGCCGCTTTCCGTACCTAAACGATGACGAAGGATGGAAACACGAAAGCGGAGGAATACCGAAAGAAGAGACATTAATAACGTCATATATTGGATTCGGCCGGCTCTTTACGGATTTTTCTTTGCGTAAGCGAAAGGCCCAATCATCCGAGGCTATATTAAGGGCGAACAAATATTTTCCCTCTCTTATTACGAATCTGATGGCAGCCGGGGCCGTTTGAGCCGGCGTATACATGCAAAGCAATAACGTCAAAGATAACCGATCTGTGTGTGTGCGTTCGGCTGTGCCTAGATGGGTATCATCTGCAAATAGGAACGGCACGGGGAAGCTATTTCGACATATTAGACCTCATATCACGTATATTTCCTATAATGCTGATGCAGATGTGAGCCGGGTTTGATACGGAGGTGATCAGAAAATTGGCCATCATCGAAAGGAGATAGCACCGGGATGTGCTACTCCTATTGATTAATATGCTTATTTAAGATTAGTTATTTGCTGTTAGGTTATTAACTATTGTTATCTACTAATTGCCCTTCCCATCCATTCAGGATTCATGAAACTAACTATCGGCATATCTAACTACTGGTTACTAATCCATTCATTGGTTTATTCCTTATGTGCCTATACACACATGGTTTTAAAACGTATTGTGTTTGATCTAATTCTCACTTTTCTTTCTGCAATTTTGTGATATTTCGCGTACTGTACTGTACCTGTTGCTACTGTTTTTCAAGTAATATTGTGATTATTTCGAATGAACCAGTTTCGATTATATGAGCGTTAAAAAAGGACGCAATTGTCGGCTTGTGTTGTATTAATTATATCTAAACTATAATAAATTTTAATAATACTACCATTAAAAATAGTAAAGTATGTTTGAGAGCCAAAATCTTAATAGAATAAAGTCTGGCGGACTCTCTATATAACGACCTAGCACTGTGCTTACTTTGTATGATTTTGCACAGTTACTTGATAACTGCCCATTAACGCACATAGTTCATTAGGTCGTTATATAGAGAGTCCTCTAGATTTTATTTTATTTATATTACTATTTACTGGCCTAATTATGAGTAATAACTTATATGTACAGTAGGAAGACAGCACCAACCTCGCAAACTCCACGCCACAGAATTGTTGACTAATTTCGGGATAGTTACGTCTCTGGCCAAATGTTGGTAATATTACAATTAGTACCCACTACACTACTAAAAACAAAAAAAAACACTTTTAAAAATTGCTGGTAGGCAAAACTATACTAAATATGGATTAATTCTATACCTGCAAGATGCGCAGTTCGTGATGATCATAAGTTTAACTAAGCTCTTTGTTTTGATTTTTGTATTTGTTGTTTCTCAAATTAGAATACATAAATCTTTAGACTGTTTGTTAGCATTTTAACTATATATATTCGATAACATAAGTAATCTGAAACATTACCCAAACAGTTACTCAAATGAAGGCGATTTGAAATTGGCATTCACTTATATTGCTGTCCCCAAGAGTAAATGTACATAAGTGGACTAACGAATAAGGAAAAACATAAACGCTTACTACTTTCTTTCGGTTTCCACAACCCGAGTAACTACGAGATTGAGAGCTTAATGTGTTATCAGCGGCTACCTACTCTAAGGAGCGAATAGGGTACACTAATGGTAGGTAAACATTAACTACAGGAAAAGCAAAGAAGGAGAGCAGAAAACTTTAGTCGTGTAGTATAATTAACTGAAATCGTAATACAGTTCGATTTGTAACAAGTAACTTCTACAAGGTATGGAAATCACAATCTATGTTGGTGCATTTGCACGTTGCCTGTGGTTTCTGCGGAAAACTTGGTATACGTCAGGTAAATATGATTAGTTGTTCAACTGTTGAATTGCTGTGCCCTATACAATCAGCTACCTTAGTAACTAAATGAACTAAATTATATTATTGACTGAGTGGTCCTAACACTCAATTGCTAACCTTAAATGCTGACCTCAAACGATAAACTAAACAAGAAATTGACGTCGTCTGCGGTTAAAACAAGCTGAAGAACAAACTAAATTATAATATTATCTGTACCATATACTTCAAGGCGTGGAAAATTCGTTGCGACTACCTCTTCCAACTAAATAAAGAAATTAATAAAACAAAAGAACGATTATTAACGAGCCAGCACGAACAACGTTGGTAATCGTAACGTGATTTCAAGACGCGACTCTCAAGAATCGGATACCACAATCGAGCTGTCAGGAAGCAGGTACGGCAAATCAAACACGTGTCTAAACGCACAAGTGTCTAAACACTGACTAATACCAACATCGGGTCCAGTTTTGAATCAGATAACGTTAGATAAACCCGACGCCACTAAAACAATAGTATTACCGCCTTAGCAAATTAATAATAGAAACGTATCATATTTGGTAATAGTTTTCAGCTGTGAATAGCTGAATTTTTCTATCAGTTGCTGAATCTATCTATCCGTTATTACTTCATCTATGAATTGACGATACAAATTAAGTTAAATCGTTTTGACTTGGCTTGTATATCAAGTGATTCACGTCTCCGTTCATTCAACCAGCTAAATCATTATTCTTCTATTTTTCTACCAATCTATGGTTTGCTAAATCTGCACCATTAGAAGGTTGTGATTTCTGTTAAAAATGAGAGAGGCTATTTATGTAATCCCGCCATAAAACAGATGACATGATATTTCATATAAGTAACCAATCACTGCTTGAGGTTTTGTTGAGAATTATTCGAATTGCTTGTATATTTGAGACATAATGTTGTTAATAATGTAGCAACTGTTAGTCCTGTGTACCTACTTAATAGTTCGGCAGTGTATTCGTTCGAATAATACCCAAAGAGGATTAAATGTCGCTACTAAAAGGTAATTAACCAAAAGTGACACATCATCGGAAATGAGGGTTTCTAAAACTACCGCTGAAACTAAGTTAGGTAATTAATAAACAACGGCGCACAAATTCGGTGAGAACCAAATTTTTCGAACAAAGTTTCATCCCCTGCTGGTTTTGTCTGGAACTTCCCGTCGTCGTTGGCCCGAAAGTCTATCAGATTAATTTCAGCACGCTCCAACGACTTAATAAATTTATTTTGTTGCAGATTTAACTATGGTAAAAGCGGGAAACGCAGCAGCCGTGATGGTCGTAATGAAGACAATAACGCGTGTTTATAACCCTCTACGTGTTGCGGATTTCTAGGTGAGTAGGCGTCCGCCCACATTAAAGGCCTCCGCGGTATTAACGCGGACATGTTTATAGTTCTACCGTGCGTTCTGAGATCGTTTAATTGCGAAAACAAAGGTTAAAGTAGGCTTAACGCGATCTAAACGAGTATTAAAGAGGAAACGGTCTCGATACCATCTGTAACGATGTCCGTAATTGAAGGATTCTCAATCGATAAACGGAGAAAATAAACCAGAAAAGTTTCGACGGGACAAGATGTCGAAGTAACGAACGGCTGTCTTTTCTAAGTGGCCAGCGTCCGCTGTCGGCCTGGGGCGTGTCATTACGTTGCAGTCCGCTTATAAATCTGTCCGGCTTAGCAAAGCGAAGAT
Source organism: Chrysina gloriosa (assembly GCA_038088585.1). Lineage (NCBI taxonomy): Eukaryota > Metazoa > Arthropoda > Insecta > Coleoptera > Scarabaeidae > Chrysina > Chrysina gloriosa. The sequence goes on along the minus strand of CM076093.1, from coordinate 15,892,729 downwards.
CAAGGGAAAGCAAATTCTGCCGAAGGACGTAACCCTGCTTACTTCAAAGCGACATCAAGTCGTTGTTGGAAATGTCGTGTCTAATGGAGGGCGAATTCTATGATGTACAAAAAATTTGATTTCCTTCGCGCTGTTGTGACGTCATTTATGTGAGTTGTAGTCTTTAAAACCATTGGTGATTCGGGTAGAAAAAGTAATTCCTTTGAACGGAAACATTTTTAATTATTATTAAACGATCTGGGTATATGTGACTTAGACTTAAAGCTTTTGCTAAAACTCAACCATCCTCTTGGGCATAGACATTTGTTTGAAAGGTTTTCAACTTCCGATTTAATGTTATCTCATTTTCGTGGGGTAGTTGACTACGTGAATGACTGCCTGTAGGTGAAGAAGTGCTGAAACTACTTTAGATTAGCTACAAAGAGTTTTCTCCCACTAAATGTTCGATTATAGGTTTGTTGCTCAATTCGTTTGAAGACTAGATTTGAAACGAAGCAAACATGCATCAGATAAATCGTCCTTAATATGATTTATCGGATCCCAACAGAAATATATGGGTTAGGAGAAGTAGAAGGAACGCGTATACTTGAATGTGTATCTCAGACAGCTTTCTTCATGACTAACGCTCGTATACTAGAAATAAGATATTTTACGTCACAAAAGTTCCTTTAAAATTACCCCTCGGATAACACATGTCTGGCAGTAAATCTTTACAAGTCCAATTTCACCCGTTCCGGCGGCACCTTCTCCGTAGCGCCAACATCACACTGAATGAAAAGCATTTTTCTTTTGTTTTTTTTTTTTTTTTGAAATATCGCCCTCCTTAAATATCATCTCGAACATAACTTTGGCGTTACTTTAGGACAGGAAGAGAGCACACGAATATGTTTGTTTAAAACGGTAAAAGAAGCTTTTGAATGTGAATTCGAATTGGCCTATGTCTTTTTTCCTTTGTTCGGTATATTTTGAGTCCTTTTTATTTGTCGGGGGTAGTTATACATGTGGAACAGCTGCGGACAGCCGGAACGGTTATGTCTTTTGCGCACATGTTCCCATAAACATAAACGGAAGAGGAGTTATATAAATGGACTGTACTATGCATGAATTTCGCCTACATCACGGTTCGTCGATATATCTCGACGGCTACCTCGACTATATCAGCAATCCTGTCTGATTTATTTCGAATGACGACGTCTAGTGGCGATCTAATGGTGTTTGTGCTTGTATTAGATCGGCTAATGTGCTATATATCTTGATATTTACTGAGCAGATTATGGTTCGATAGTAAATGTCACTAATGATAAGCAATTTTGAAGTCTGTAGTTGGGTATTCGTTATATCTATAGCCAACCTATTTGTTCTTTGATATAATTGCATTGTATTAACTTTTATTTGTATGTGTTTGGAGAAAAAGTTACCCCATCGTTGAAATAGATATTTGTGGAAATAGTTATTTGCTTTGAAGAGAGGTTTAGCAAAGCTATCCTACCGTCCTAACGCTCACGTTGATCAAAATCAAGATTTAAAAAAAAAAAAAAAATTTAGAAAAATCATGATTCGTTAAATTTATTTTAAACATTGACAGTTTGATATATATTATAACTTTACTTTTCATAAAAAATACTGATAAAGTATTGCGCAACAATTTGAAATAGGTCAAAAACTGACAAAATTTGTATTTCTACTAACTAACAATCATTCCGGAAACGTGTTGAACATGTCGAAATTTATAAATCGCGCTGAACCGTAAAAAGTCAACACCGTGTTTCTGCTAGTTAATTCTTCGGTCTGAATGACTGATGTATTAAAATGACAAGTAGAGGCAGACAAAAGATGTGGGTAAGAAAACTTTTATTGGCAAACTCGGGTGTATACTAGCTGTAAAAATGCCGAAAGGGTTAGTCGACAAACTTAAAAACCATTGGCAAACTTGTAATAATAGAATTCAGTCAAATAATGGTGATGATGAAAGTGAAAATATCAACAAATCCCAACCGTCAAGACAAGGAAAAGAAAGTGAAGAGAAAAATTAGTAAAGATGGGAGTTTTAGTAGCGGTAGTGATTTTTTAAATTAATGATTCTCTGAAAGGAACTTCATCAGGATAAATTGAAAAAGCTTCTCCTGAACTAAAATTTTTGTGGTTCTTAGGGAGAACTTCATTCTTAGCATCAATAGATCGAAATTATCTATTACTTTATATCCTTTATGGCTTAGATCGTTCTAAGATCTAAATCTTATATCTTTTGCTATTTTACCTTTATGTTTTGTGCCTTGAGCCAATAACGAGGACAGAAGATGATATGACGAAAGAATGGAATTTGGCGAATATTAGAGCAAACATAGGAGAAAAAGTAGGACGTCCCATTTGAAAACAGTTTATTGTATTAACTTATTTTGAAGTACCACAACTGCTTCTAAACTGAACGAAACTATCTTTTTACTATTTTTGAGAGAACAAGTCTAGCGATTGAAGTATGTTATATCCGTCATCCGAGATGGTACATGGATAAAATTGACAAGTAAAAGACTGAATGTGTGGCACATTATTAGAATGTCTGAGAAATCTGCTGGGAATAGATCAGTTAGAATTCTATTGGGGATCAATTTGACGTCTTAGGAAATTATAAACACTGTTTGTCTTTAGGCAATTCAGGCTTAAAAAATCTTTTATTTCCTAATTTACGACAACAATTGATCAACGAATTATCTTTCTTCGGTAACTAATTAGTGTAGATAGTTTAGAAAGAAGTTAAATAAATTAATTGAAGATCATCACAGTAATGACTATTGATCTTTTTCCCTTTTTTATTTGTATAAATCCAGTCTAGGACAAATAACTTTAGGGGATGTTTATTCCGAGAGTTGGTTGATTCTACGATTAGGATTTATATAAGGGATTATACTGTAGAAATTGATCTGTCACACTAAAGTTCGAGAACTTCGCACTCAATTCATTAAAGATACAAAATGAACTAGCAAACGAGAGTCTGGACAACTGTTATTTGAAAGCATACTCTGTAGAAACTGGCTGAAATACGACGAGGAGCTAACTGATCTTACGGATTACATTGAATATCACATAGTCATCATACTCATCATTTTTTTTTTTTGCAAATTTGTCTCCTCAAACATTTATATTTACTTTCAATTAACAAACGACCCCGCTAATTGCGTTGGGTCCGACCAGGTGACTGCAATACTTTAGGAATCCGAGCGCGGAAAAAGTACTCCGTTGGCTAAGCGAGTACGCCGGGTCAATATTTAATTACTTATTCGCTAGAACGGTAGACGTTTCTACCTCCCGCCGCGTCTTCAGTATTTCTAGAATTGCGCGCCTTTGAAGTCGACTATTCGCGTAAATATTTAATTCGAGCCCGAAGGTGAAGTGAAAAGTAGAAAAAACACGGAGGTTGTATAGAAACTGCGGTCTTTGAATTAGTCGACTGTATGCAATCGCTTAATACCCACTATTCCGTTTCTTCACTGCTCCGGCAGGATGAAATCTCTCGAGGGTGGCGGAAACTATGAATTAGTGAGGGAGTATTTCATTTTATAATTGATTTATTCGCCGCTCACGTTGTTTAATTATAATTAAGGTTTCGATTGGAAAATACACTTTTCCCTCTGTAGGCCGACTGGTATTAAATAAATATCCAAAGATAATTTTCTTCAATTTTAGAAGATCAATTGGAAAGTACCCTTTCTTTCTCTTCTTCTTCATGCTTTACTTTTAGGTCGTTAAGTGTTTAAGGAATATACAATTTCAATTTTCCCATAACCTTACAATCCACATTTCGGGAAACAAATCTTTCACTATTTTGATATTTATGTACGTATAGGCTCTTTCCATTTCGCACCAAGAATAAAAAATACAGTTAATATTTTCTGGAATTCTATTTTAAATATACTCAAAGTAATTTTCTTCACCAATGATATGCTTGACTATTCTTTCTTTTCACTGTTTAAAAGCTCCCAACCAATCTTCTTTCGAAATACCTTCAAAATAAGCGTCTTCAGACGAAAACCTTCTACCCCGCAAATTTCGCTTAAGTTCAAAAATAGCCAAAAGTCACATATTGCTAAATCAGGTGAGTACGGTGGATGTTCTATTACTTTTATATTTTTCTCAGCCAAAAACTGGATTCCATTGTCTGGAACTCTACACAACACTTTAGGCAAACACTTTGCAGTATACTACTTAACTCTAACTTTTGTCTTTTGTCCATCTAGCTTAATTTCATTTTCGTTTCATTTCGTACTTTTGAAGAATACGGCATACAACAAACTTTTTCATAGTTCGCTGCTTCTTAGTCAATTAGTTTCCCCGTCTTTGTAAATCCACACACGACTCTCTTGGCGGGTAGAATGGTCGAAAAAGGGAATAGAAGTTTCGTCACCTATCACTATTTTGAAGAAAGTTTGGGTTCCGCCATCATTTAATAAATTTAAGGTTTCATGGCAAATTCCCACACGCTCTAATTTTCAGAAGTCAGAAAGATGATGCGGCACAAAACGACTTACGACTTTTCTTAAATGCAGGTGATCGTGTATGACTGTTTTAACAACTGAGGATCCAATCTTGAGTTGGTGCTCTATTAGTCATTATCTTTGCAGTCATAAGCGCTCTTTTGAAATCATAATAAATTATGATTCGAAAGTGCCCTCTCGTTAATTTCATTTTATTTTACCTCTAAAGAATAAGTAGCTGAGTTATAACGAACTTCAACAAGTAAACCTCAAATGAGAGATAAAAGTTTGTGTGATTGCTTTTTATGGTCTACTAGATTCTTTTATTCTCAATAAGTTCAGGTTATGCCTCGTATTACATATAGATATTCCTCTCCAAAACTAAACGAGAAATATCCACCGAAATCATCGGTCCAATTTCGGGGAAATTCCCGCGAAAGGAAGCCGTAATTACGCGCATCTGTTTCTGGCTTTATTAGAGGTCGCTCGCGTCAATGTAATTTGACTGTCGCTCGTATTTCTAATTAATTTCGAGCCGGAACATCTGACGATCGCCTCGCAACGAGAATAGACGGCGTTGCACCAGTGGACGTAACGGCGCTCCCGTTCCGGCTGACTTCGACTTTTTCATGTTTATTGAGTTCGTCCGCCATGGGGCGGGTCGTTGCTCTTATTTTACGACAGACATGATGTAAAGTTAATTAAAAAAGGGAGATCCGGAAAATCCGGGCGATTTTTCAACGTCCTGATTTGATGGTGAGATGCAAGTTTTGCGTTAAATTATGAAGCCTGGTGCTTTTGTGAATTTCCTATGATTATGGTCAAATTTATTCGTTGTAAGAAAGCAAAATTTTTGAAATATTTTGGAAAATTCTCGAAGTGTATCCTTGCCCGTTGGGACTTCTCCGGTGACTAGTTTGGTCGGTTCGATAAATAACTATATGAGAATTATCCGTCTATTTCTTTTTCTTTTTCTTCAGTAAATGCAAGATAGAAACCGATAAATCTAAATCATCGACTGCATCCATGAGTATTTATAGCCTGCGTTATCTCATCCCTTACGACAGGTCTCGAAGTTATTTCGAATATAGGGTGAGCGAGTTGCCTTCTCGCAACGAATGCAGCAAAAACGGATTCCCGAGGGATGACGGCGAGTAAATTTCTTTTATGTACCTTATCGGAAGTAAACGTGCCCGTTTTTTCTCGTTCGGAAAATAGAGGGACGTCGAAAATTATTTTTGCGGATTCCGTTCCTGCGAGACGGGATTACGTCAAAAAGCATCTCGAGCACTACAGTAAAACATCTGTTGCCAACTAATTTTATGATCTGCTGTACATTCGACGGGTCCTTATCTCCAAGGGGCATCTCCCTACCGCAGTCTCCCTATAAATTGAATACATATACGTAATTACCTTGCGAGGCATGTGGGTACTTTGTGTTAAATTCAAGTTGAAGAACTGTGAATATTATAGATTTCCTTTGCAATTTGTCACCATATTATCAGATGAGGATGAGGACACTAACGTGGGAAATTATTACCTAAATCTTATCATTGATGTGGTGCGAAATAAAAGCTGAATTTCTCTTGGGCAATAAACTGTTCACTGCTGACTATAATAAAATGTTTTCCGTAAGAGAAAATGTATTTCTGGCCAACTAAATAATTGAGGTTATTGAGCAATACAATTGAAAGACAACTGGCAGAATCAAAACCATATAAAGTCATAGTTTTATATGATGTAATAAAAAGTTTGTATTTCAATGATACTAAAACTTCCACTTCAATAACTTGCTTTTGCCAACTAAAATGAAACATACACTAGCATTGCGTTCCCGAATTTCAGGCTCAGCTCCAATGGTATCTACCGGTAATCTGGGACATTGTATCCAACGTATTAAATCCATACGCGCCGTTCCGGTACGCGTACGCCTCTCTATAGTGGAATAAAGCCGATTGCAGGGGATTCGGCGGGCGGATAATGATACGGTTGACGCAATGAATTAGGTTACAACGTCCTCCCGAGACCGGCGTAATTACATTTAGCATATTAATGAAGGCATAAATTGAAGTTCGACCGGTCCGGTTCCTCCACGAGGTGATGTGTTTGGCGCAATAAAAATTACCATTCGCAACGAATTGTGGTCGAATTATGAGGAAATGATCTTTGTGACGAATTGGAGATACTCTTTTTGATTTGCACATACAAGTATGTAGATGTGTGTTTAACCTATTGAATTTCTTTCTTGTGATTTGAGATCTAAGGAGTTTCCTGTTTACATGCAGGAGGTTATTCGTAAATATAGTGAAACGTGTGAGCGTAAATTTAAAAAATAATAAAAAGGCGAGCTAACGCAATGCCTGCAAAAGCTATAAATGAACGAAAGGGTACTCGTTGTAAGTAGACCACCGCAAAAAGCGGTCGATGTTAAGCAGCTGGTGCACGCTTTGAAAGCGCTGAGGCGGTTCTGATTAGATTTGTTTATATTTGCGTTGTAGGATGCATTATAATATACAGGAAGAAAATACAAAGCAAACCGACGACAATGGTTTATTGTTAGGCAGAGAGGAAAACTGTAGGCTACAGCAAAGGCTACGTAATATTCGAGCTTCCATGTTAATGTGTTTGCTTGACCAGTAATGATTGAACATATTGGAATCTTCGATCAGATGAGTGGCTGTAAGTTATGGTTTGGGAAAGTATCGATGACTTTGAAAGAATAACAGGAATTAATTTAAAAACTTCTGAAACATTATCCTGGAAAAGAGAGAGATAGAAGACTTGGTTTGTTTATTTCATTGGTAATGAGCCGGAATGATACCAAGGTGAAGCGATCGAGTATCTATAAGTTACATTTCGAAAGACAATCCAGATAAGAGAAGCAATTCGAGAATTTTTGAATCATTATTCTTCAAATGTTTGACAGGTAAGAAATGCCATTTCGTTTTTGAGAGAATAAACAAGTTCACGGCACAAAATAACATTCAGTATTGTATTGCCCATCTCTAACAATCTCTTCTTGCCATCTTTCAAGCAGCAAACGCCAATATACATTTATTATTACTGTTTTCTGTTGGCAACAAAATTACCTTGCGCCATTTCAATTCTCATCACCGAATGCAAAGCTAATATTTTGCTTTGCTTTGGTAAAAACAGCCAAAAATCCCTATCGCGCTTACAGGTGTGACAAGAGATGAAACGCCATCAGCTAACCGGTGTTTGTGTGTATTTCCAGTGAAATAATGTTTACACAACTTGCCGCCGCGCCTAACTCACGGAGTAAGTAAGTACGCCAGACTTCGAAAATATACTGACGGAGTGTAGGGCACTAACGTCAACTTCATCCATCGCGTATTTGAATATGTAAATACTTAGGCTGCCAGGTTCAGACACGTATATGCGCGCAGACGAATTTCTAAATACACGCGACTGGGAAACTCGACGTGTTATTATTTGTCTTAGCCGCGCGTTCCCTGCGAATATTATGTTTCGGATGTTGACGTTGCGAAGCATGCAATTGCGAGGATGGCTGTAGACCTGTTCTAACGCGCGTAACTAACGATTTTGCCGAATTTAGACGCTCAAATTCGTGGCAATTGTTTGTCAGAGTTCAGAGATTGTCGCATCTAATTAAAAGAAGATACGAAAGTTTGAATACTGGATAGTTGGTGTGAAAACAAAGCTTGAAGAAACCCTGTATTGAATTCTCCGGTTTTGGATATTCTAATTTCTTGTGTGAAAAGTTTTCATGCTTCAGAAGATGTACGGATTTAACTTAACTTTCTCGGGATTCCTGGTGAATTTCCGGTTCTATTTCGATGCTTTCATCAAGATGCTGTTCATTCTTTGGAATAAATACTTTTATGTGAACATAGCTCCCAGCTCCTCCACCATTTCTTTCACTCCAAACAACTCAAATATTTTTAGTTCAAAACATAGCCTACAACAGGGATGGGGCAAGTAATTAGGACGCGGATGACCTAGAAGTGGTCGACAGCCTTGGAAGAAACTTGTAGAAAAATATCGAAAAACTGAAAAAGATTAATATGAAGACCTATACTTGAGATAGTCAAAATTACAAATGCATAAAAAATAGAACATCTACATAACTCTCCAACCAACGACCTGTATCTGAGGTATTTTATATACAATGTAGTCCCGCAGTGCAGCCATTGTACAATTCTCTGTGAGAGTTACCTCACAAACGAATTTCACTGACTGGTCGTTCATTGAAGATTTATGTAGATGTTCTATTTTCTTATTCATTTAAAACAATGGTAATAGGAGACGAAAATGTGAAACAAAACATAGTAATTGATGGAAAAGAAATGAACAAGTCAGCCAATGTTCATATTTGGTGGAAAATATAAATAACGCGGATAGCGTGAAGAGTGACGGCTGCCAGTAACCGGAAGACTCCATAAAAATAACTTTCTTAAGTATAGAGGAAATCCCGCAAAATATGAAAGCGAAAGTGGCCAACAAGGCGGTGAAACTAGTTGTCACGTATTCGTGCTAATCATCGACCACGAACGAGTGATAGAAGAGTAGGTTGAATAGTGTGGCGATAATATTCTTTAAAGGAATACACGGTAAAACCAGAAGATACCAAATAGCTGGGATAAGTGAGGTGGTTTGGACACGTCTGGTATCCGGAAGAAGAGACATTAGTTAGAAAAATGTATGTATCCAAAGCAACAGGAAAGACAAGAAGAGGAAGTTCACAAAAAGTGAGTCAAAGGAGGAATTACTGGACAGAAATAAGGAACATTGGCGGAAAGTCTGGAGGAGATATTCTTAAGTCCCAACTCTGCTTTAATCCTGTACTACAAAGTAGGACGGTTTGTGACTATCATACTATTACATTGGCGTTATTTGCGGTGGATCAGACAATTATGGACAATTTTGGTGGAAGTTTCGAACTTTATCATGTCATCATTTCTAATTTTAGCAGCCGTACAAGCATTTTTTTCATTTGATTGGTCGGTCTTATACTGCCAAAGCTCACTAACCGAGGAAGCACTACATATATGCGTTATTAGCTTTACCTCTGAACCCATAGTATTTCAGGAATTATAAAGCTTCCACTTTAACTACTCTGACTCTACAATTTGCAAATTCAAGTCATGCTTATTTCCTGTTTTGCAAATCAGAGCGCTTAAAAATACGAAAGCATCAGCACGTTTAAATTTTGCCTCTTCCAAAAGCTGACACGTCGCCTTTTTAGAATAAAGTTGACACTTGTCGAGGAAGGAGCTCGCGCTTGCATACGAGCATATTTTGTTTTGTCGGTGTTTCGCTTAGTCACATGTTACGCCTCCGTTGCATAACTTTATGTAGCTTGGGATTGCAACAAGATCGACAAAAGCGTCCCGTCGAAGCCGTACGAGAGAACAGAGGTAGACAAATAGTGACTGCTGTGGTGGCGGTGGCGGCGGCAGTTTTTCCGAAGTCGTAAAACCCGGAAAACAGCTTGCATATTTCATGTAATCGCCCGTTCGCCAAACCGCATTAGGGAAATAAGGCCGCCGGCTAGGGCTTATTTTATTTTGCGCCGACGTTCCCCGAGGTACGAGACGAAGTACCCGTGTGAGAGGACGCTTTTATTTCGTCGTAGATTCTTGCACTCGCGGTATTTTCTGTCTATTCGACGAGCCTGCCGAAAATAAAACTATAATGCAATATTTCGCTAAGGCGGAGGAAGGTCGTAAAACGTACGCTGCGTCGTATCGGTTTATCTTATAGCAGAAGTGCATCTTGTGTAAAGAATTTTCTCTCGGGAATCTCCTAAGAATGTCAGCATGTTTTGTATTCGAAACCATCTAAGCTGTAGTATAAAATTTGGCAGAATAGGTACACCGTTCCATCCTATCCGGATTGTTGTGGTTCTCATTTTGGAGATGGTGTTTGTGGCCTTTATTAATAGATTGAGACAAAACCCAAACTAGATACATAGAGTACTGATAAGAGAGACAAGCCTACTTTGCATTCATCTTAAGGTAACAACATTCAGAAACAGAAGTAATCCTATATCTTCGGATCATCGCCTGGTTGACGCCACTCATCCATAAGAAAACGAAGTTCTGTCTTATGTGTCAAGTACAAGAATATATTTCTTTTAAGTTTAGTCTTAGTTGTACCCTTGACTATAACGGTTAAACGAATATAGTTGCTTTGAAATCGACCCATTGAATGAATAAATGAATGAATGGTTAATTGATCATACATAAAAAGGTAAGTTACAAACCATTTAACATACAGTCGTACAAAAAACAGTTAAACAACATTGATTGAGAAAGTCATTTGTGGTGTAAATATATTTGTTCCCGCTTGTGAAAACTTCCAAATTTAATCATTTCATATTTTTCGGAAGCTAATTATATATTTTGACCTCTCATTTGTGCACACTACGTTGTGTTACACTGAGTTTATGACAGGGGTGTAGCACAGTTTTCTTTGTTGCGCGTGTTATCTGCATGTATGGTCCTTATTCGTTCCTCGTAAAGCGGGTTGGATGTACGAACTTAACTCAGGCGGAGGATGAAAAGGCTGGCGACATGAACACATGCCCCACACCGAAATACCATATGTTGCTACACTATGAAGGCTTGCTTTGCTGCTTCCTTTGTGGCTACCATTTTTATTTTTCGGATAGTATATATTTCATAACTAAGTCTAGTACCAATTAACTCCACGTCAGACCACTATCAATCTTTATTCCTAAGAACTTCACGGTTTGGTTGTTCTGATTTCTTGCATCAAAAGCAGGGGGCTGTATTATATCACCATTAAGTTTTAATTTGTTACTGTTAAACCATATTTGCGCTGATCTAAGTGCTTCTTCTTTCCTGTATTTTATCTGTTCTTGTATATCTCTTACAAGTATAGACGTATCATCCGCATATATGTATGTATGTACTACTGCTGTTGATATTTTTCGGCATGCTATTTAAATATACCTATTATAAATAACAGAGGGCCTAAACTTACTGATTGATTTCTATCGCGCAGGTACGACTTCAAAATCTTATGCTCGTTACCTCTGATACCATAGTACTACAACTTTTCTAGAAAAATGACATGTTGTCTGTTGTCTGTTTGTTGTTAAAAGCGTCTACCATTTCCACCGTTGCTGTTATGTTCGACCTTTCCTTTCTATATCCATGTTGTGCCTCGGAGAGTAAGTCAAACGAAAAAAGATATTATTCGATTTTTAATGATCGTTTCAAATATCTTCAATATCACGGAAAGCACTGAAATAGAACGGTAATTTTCCGAATTCTGTCTGTCGTCTTTTTGAGTATTGGTACAACTTTAGCTAGTTTCAGTTCTTGCGGGAACACTCTTTCTTTAAAGCAAATATTAATCAGCTCTACTAGAAGTTTTACTAAAGGCTGGATGATTTTTTTTTGCAAAAGAGTTGTCGTTCCATAGATGTCCTTGGATGTTTTGTTCCGTAACTGCTGTACTATATTCAATATTTCACTGGTAGTTGTTTCAAATAGGAATCAGGTATTAGAGCAACTCCTTTTCAATTAAAGTTGTAACATCAATGGTGTTGCCATCAGAATCAATGTTCTCAATCCCGTCCAATTGACGTGAAATAGTTATTCAGTTCATTGCCGGTCAACTTACAATTAGGCTTACTCAATTTGTTTTTTTGTGTTAGCCTTTTCATCCTTGATCACTCGCCATATTGCCTTTTGTTTATTACTCAATTGGAGTATATATTTCAGATTTTTTAATCTTCTGGTATTTTCTATTAGAGCAACACATTCATCTTCATATTGTTTATATATTTCGCCAATATTTGCATTTCCTGTTACTTTATATATAATGTCTAGAGCATCTAATTCATTTTTCATGTTGCAAATTTCTTTTGTTTTCCAACTCGTATTAGATTTTTGGTAGTGTTATTTTTTCAGACATATAGTAATTATACATTTTCACAAGTGTCTCGTAACATTTGCTATACATCACATGCGCATCGCCCCGCGTTCATACCTTGTCCATGAATGCCTATCTTAAGCATCGTAATATTGTCGTTATTTATTTCTGTTACATTAAGTTTCATTCTGTTTTGAATTACTGGAATGTTATTCTCAATATATGGTTCTACTATTTGTGATCTGTGATCAGAGACATGTGTCTTGATGGTTTTTGTACCCAATAAACGACCGACATTTTCCTTATTCGTAAAGATGTTATCCAAACAAGCATTTCTTCTTGTAGGTTCCTTAATCGTTGGTCCATTGCTTTATTTAAATAACCAACTTCCTATAAATATATGTATCCAGTATTTAATAGTGATCAATCATCGAAGGAAAACAGATCGTCGTCACCCAACCAGTGTTTAATCTGTTGACTAGTATAGAGTTGGTTTATATTGTAGGTTCTTATAGACTCTATAAGATCCAACAGTCGACGTTCATTGACTAAAATCTAATGTGTTTTATTCTCTTGCGTCTTCCTTATTCAATCCATACCTTCCAAACTCGCGTACCAATAACGAGATTCGCACCTTTCTTCTCGAATATAATAATAATAATAATAATAATAATAATAATTTATTTCCTGTAACAGAAAAGGGAGTCATAGATTAGTTAAACAATATTTGAACTTAATATTTACCTATTATAACGAACGAAATGTTCTGTCTGATACTGAGGAAAGTCTGTTGACGCATTCTTAATTTTAGTTTTAAATTGTTTAGCTGGTAACAGATTTATTTCTTCCGCTAAAGAGTTAAGCATTCTTATTGCGTTATATTTCACAGATTTTTGTCTTATTCTTGTAAAGGTATTCTAATATTTGAATTATTCCTTGTTGAATATGTATGCAACTGGAGTTGTAGATTCTAAGTATTATTTTCTATAAATAATGAAGAACATAATACATACATACACTGAGTTGATTGTTCACTCACATTGTTCATAGCCGGGTTTATGAAATATTGCTTGCTGTGTGTTTTGTTTCTAACACCCATAATCGCTCGAACACTTTTTTCTGTATTTTGAATACTCTCTCCACTTGTCGTGCTCTCCTAACAGTGGTAGACACAGTAAAATGTTTTTAGCCATAAGAAAATTTAAGTGGTATATTAATTTTGCTGTTTCCATGCTGGTGGTCATTACTATTTTTCTTATTTGATATACAGTCGTATTAAGTTTCTTACACAAGTAGTCGACGTCAGCTTTACGGATTAAACCCGAATCAACATCGGAAGGGTTTCGTTAAATCCGGTAATACTGCTGACGTACAATACCGATTATAGAATTCTGCAATCACTGTATCAATTATATCGAAGGTTGTTGATTTATTGTTCAGATATCCATATTGTTCGTGACAGAAGAGGGATGTACTTTCAAAGTATTCTGATAGTCTGTTAAGATCTGTTCATGTACTTTAGATACGATGGGCAAGACCGAGGATATGTAGTGAAAATGTCGAATTGGTTAACATAGATGCATTTCTTTTGTTTCAGGTTTCGAATTTGCTTCAAGAACAACACCGCTACGTTGGTTCCAAGCCGATAGGGAAGTCGGTCGGATGAAGGGGAGCTGTTCGTGCAACCGTGCAGGTAGGATATCCTTCTTCAAATTCGCGTATTTAATTACATTCCTAGAAACGTCGGCTGTCTGTGGCGTTAGGAACCGGCAGGTTTACGGGATCGAGTAATAATTTTCCGGCGGCCGTAAGGTGCAGGAATACCTCCTTTAATCACCTTTAATTACAGTGCGAAACTAGCGCTAACTCCAGCCCGTCGCGTATGACGCAGTATTCGACGTTTCATCTCGTTCGTTCGTCAAATTCGTTAGTCGAGTTTAATGGGCGGTATCCGAGTAGGTTCTATGCGGGTGCTAATTAATTTGCGCGCGACTATAAGTGAAAGGCATTCATGTTTTGACGTTGTCTGCGGCTGGGGTGAAATGCAGTGATATATAATAACTATTCGGTTGTTGGGGTGGCAAAAATAAGTTTGCGTTTTCTACGTATAACCCTATTTTTTATTTGAGTTGTATACATTAATAAGTTAACTATTTCTTTCGATATATGTATTATATATACTTTTGGTGTCACTGACCGGAACTCCCGTCAACGAAGCCACCCTTACTTTCCCCCTTTCTTAATCAGAGATCCCCTAAAATGAATTATGTATGTGGTATTTGAACTCGGCGCTACCAATATATGGTTGATTCGAAACATTCCCATTGCTATTCCAAGACATTTATACGCCCTGAACGATGGATGGGGGTTTACCGGATTCGATCCTCGTAGACGTTCAAGCCGAAGACCGTTGAATAGTCTGGAGTAAAAAAGGAAGGAGCGAAGTCGTTGACAGATTCATTTGTACATAGTGAACGAGGTGGTTCATACGCGGTATTTGTCGGGTATTTATTTGGCGGCGTCTGGAAAATCCAAACCAATAGAATTTTGACATCGCAAGGGACAACGGAATAGTAGAACGGACGGTTCGAAATATGAAGATTACGAGGTTCTCTTTCGTGTTTCGGGAGGGCATGCATTTGCTTTTCTATCGCCAACATTTGTCAAGATAATTATATTAATGTTGATTATCTCTTTTCCCGATGTCCAGAAGAGGAAAATTGTTAACCTAGTGTATCTTTTGTGCGAACAAAATATTTATCGTTGCAACATTGTATTTCAGTAAGAAGCCATGAAATCAAAAAGGGTGTAGTTGTGTTCCATTTTAGGAGAGAGAACTTGATAAAAAGAACAATTTATTTCTTTTAAAATGGAACAAAACTAGACCCTCTTTCTTGATTTCATGGCTTCTTAGGGAAATATAATGTTACAACGATAAATATTCTGTTCGCACGAAAGATACACAAGGTCGACAATCGGAGGAAAGAAACGTATCCTTCATATATATCAACTAATTAATTGCGATCCTTTCTATTTACCGCCGCACCCTTCTTGCATGACGTCCTCATCATCCGGGAGTTATAAATTCGTAATTCGAGTGGGATTCGCGTCGCTGTCACTTCGGTGCGTGAAGGCGACATGAAAGCTCCCTCGAGGTTCGAGACTCATTTTCGTAATAGACTCATTCACACGGACTCACGCATACGAGCGGGCTCGTTTGAAATTTCAACCCCGATCGCACACTACCGACGCGTGACTTTAATGGGGCGCGCAAATTATTTTGCTCATTTTCTTTTTGTGCATCGACAGTTTGCAATTGTACACAAGCCGTAACATAATACTTTTTATTCAATGTTTGAAGTTAGATCCTGCTGATTATGAGATTAGAGCTTTCGGTGTTTACTAGTAAGTGAATAATTTCCCTAGGCGATATCCACCACGAAGTAACAAATATATTTTCATCATTTCAATACCCAAAATGTTTCCAAAAATCTTCAGTTTGACAGGTCACATTTTATGGGAGCAACTTTAACCACATCAGACTTTACTGAGTTTATTGTGACGCTTCCTTTTGGTTCTTCAACCAAAAGATATTTTGGAGGATCTAAACAAAAAACACTTAGAAATCTGACAAAACAAATTAAAAAGGGTAGGAGCAGAAATAGGGAAAACGTTAAAAGTGAAGGAACTCTTTTCTTATTCACTGGAACAGACCCAGTACAGCCCACCCTCGTTTTCATTTTGTCGACGATTTTCAGATTCTTAATAGATAGTTAACGTAGAAAAAATCGCTTAAAGAAACTGAACGAAACTCTAAATAATTTGCTCGACTTGACAAGGAGAAAATGAGAAATTAACAGAAACGTAATCAACAAATTTTCCATCGAAACAAGCGAGCTCGTTAAACATACAGACAAAAAAAAAAAAGACAGCAAAAACACTAAATTTCAATTCTATTTGGTTATTTTTCTTGCCATTCCCTCCCTTTTCTGCTCTTTCGGTATTAATCACAGCGCATTTCGATTTGCAAATTGGCTACGACGCCTAACAAAGAGGATTGCTGGACGTAGGCGAGGGGGTACGGGAGTAAAGGGTATAGCGAGCGAGAAAAAGAGGTTAATGGAATTTGCAGGGCGATTTGCAATTATTGGATGTTCGAAAAGCCGTCCGAGCTTAGATTTGGGAGGGAATTAAAACGATGGCCGCGGCGAGGGTGTAAAGGGCGGAACGGTAACCGGCTGCTCGACGAACGATACCGGTTAGTAGCCTTTTCGACCTAATTCACTCGCGGCGCACAATGGATTAATTCATTTAGTACTTTCCGCGTCAACAAACTTAAATTTATCGAAAGCGAAACGCCGAAAAGCTCCGTGTTGCGCCCGGAGTTTATCTCGCGGTATTGATCGATTTCGGAGTTATAACCGCGATTACATAAAAGAACTGGTAGGCATACTGGAGTTTTTGAAATTATAGTTTGTTAATTTAGTTTAAAAATATCGGAAATATGCTATGCGCATGATATGGTTATAATTGCAAAGAACGAAGAAACACTTAATATGAACGTACAAATTTACAAGGAAACAAAGGGAGGAAATAAACATAAATATCTATATACAGGAAACTAAGGTAGTAATAGTGGGAAAGAATCCTCAAAAACACACAGCAAAAGTAGGAGAAGAAATATTAGACCAAGTAAAGAAATTTAAATATCTGGGCTAAATACTATCAGAGTACGGCAAGATAGATCAAGAAATAAAAGAAAGAACTACAGCAGGAGGAAGACTGTTTAAAAATATAAAAAATATATTTCTGGGGAGAAAAAGAGATACCGAAAGATGTTAGAGTAGAAGTATTTAAAAGTAGCTATGCCACCACTTTATATGGTGGGGAAACATAGACCACGAATGAGAAACAAAAATGAAGAATGAGAACTATAGAAATGAGATTTGTGAGAAACATGGTGCATAAAACAAGAAAGATCAGGATTAGGAACGTAGCACGATAAGATAATCTGAAACTGGGAGCAATGGAGGAAAAGATTGAAGAAGCACAGCTGAGATGACATGGACACACGAAAAGGATGGCGGAACAAATAATAGTCAAACAGGTATTTGAAGCCAGGACTAACAAGAAGAGATTAAGAGGAAGACCCACACAAACGTGGTTAGAGAGCGTGTAAGGTGCATTGGGTAAAACAGAAGTATCGTGGGGGAAGCACAAGGAGCCATACCAGATAGGAAAAGATGGAGGGAAATATGCAGGACGACAATATAAAGAACTCAACTCCACACACGCCTTACATCCCACGAAAAGGGGTAGAAAAGGTTTAAGGTTTAAGTAAGTAAGTAAGCAATTTAGTTTTATGATCTCGAAAGGAAAGACGATGCTTTTCTTCCTTTAAAAAGTTCATTGTTTTAATATTCAATTTTTCAGGAATCTAACTTCAGGCATTCTAAATTTAGATCTTGTAACACCTAATAGGATAGACAGTGAAGCATTTTTTATAGTAACCGATTCAAGTAAAAGTTTCCGGTAAAGTTATCCTAAACATTAATATCCAATGAATTCTAAACAGATCTTTTTCCCCTTCTTGTTAGCTTGTCAATTCGTCGTTAATAGAATCGAAATAATTGGTATAATTCGTACTAAACGCGTCGTCGTGCATATGACGAAAACAAAGAACAACGAAAAGAAAGGTTATGAATCGCGACAAGCGCTTCCTTTTTTAATATCCCGGTACGCACCGGCGCGCCGAAAACGGAAACAGCGCGGACGAGCTAATAAATATTTATGAAGCATTAAAATTTTAAAACGCACCGCACTTCTCCATCCAAACCTGCTTTATTAAATCCGAAAATGCGAAAATTATTCCCGCGTAAATTACGTACCGGCGGGTGATTGGACGGGAGGGAATCGGGTAGAGATTTTTCAGAGGCATCGCGAAATTGCTTGCACTGGTAAACCGGCATTAGCCGTCTGGGTGCGCAATGAAGATGAACAGTAAGGGAATACTAATGTGGTTAGTGGTTCATTTTATTTCCTGCATGCTAATTGTTGAGGTTTACTATCGTTTTCCTCCAATTTTATTTTTCTGAAAATTCTCTCTAATCATTTTCCAGTCTTATAAATCTTATAAAAGAAATCAAAATCGAAATGAATCTTTGTGGAGAAGTAGTGTTTTCCTTAGGATGTTGGAAGATATTTATATCCAAAATTTGATTTGTTGGTATCTCCCATCGCATGTGTAGAAAAGTGTAGCCTACACATCGATACATTGAAAATGCTGCGGGTTGCGTTTTCAATGCATCCCGCTTTCAAAAGCCAAATTTTGCTTTCGCCCATCTTATGAGTTGGCAGTGCATATTGTTGAATCTGTATGGTATCAGTCATCAATTCCGAACTGTACCGCTCTGATAAATAGTATCAGATCCAGTATCAAGAATTAGTGCCGAACATCAGTGTCAAACGCCAATATTATATCATTGTTAAGTCTTAGTGTCAAATTGGTTTCACCCTTTACTTGACTCGTCGAGTTAGTATGTTGTTTTGGATTTCTTATCAAATTGGTTTAGATACTGGTCTAGTCAACGTGCCATGTTAGCATACCACCTCCGCCCAAAAATGTTTGCTCACCATGAAAATTGAGTATTGTTGAGGTTAGACAATAGATGTTAAAACATCTAATGAGTAATACGAGGGATAAGCTGAAATTATTAAGAATAAAAAACACGGTTAATATTTTCTACGATGTTATTTTAAATATGCTCCCTTCGGCAATGATTTACTTGACCATTCTTTCTTTCCACTGTTTAACAGCTCCCAATCAATCTCCTTTCGGAATACCTTCAAAATAAGCGTGAACTGCAGTATCAGTCCCTTCCTCAGACGAAAACCTTCTACCTCGTAAATTACGTTTAAGCCCAAACATTGCCAAAAGTCACACATTGCTAACGCAGGTGAGTGCGGCGGATGTTCTATTACTCTTATATTTTTTCAGCCAAAAACTGGAGAGTTGAAACTGCCGCATGGGACGACGCATTGTCATGATGGAGCATAATTCCCTTGTTTGGAACGCTATTCAACACTTCAGGTAAACATTTTTAGTGTACCACTTAGTTGTAACTGTCTTTTGTCCATCTAGCTTAATTGCATTCACTAAGCCCGTACTTCTGAAGAATACCGCATACATAACCTTTTTCATAGCTCGTTGTTTCTTAGTCACTGTAGGAGCATTCCCATAATTGTGAATCCATACGCGACTCTCTTGCCGGGTAGGAAGGTCGAAAAAGGGAATATAAGTTTCGTCACCTGTCACTCTTTTGGAAAAAAATGGTATCTGTCCTTATTCCATAAATTTAAAGTTTCATGGCAAATTCCCACACGCTCTGATTTTTAAAAGTCGGGAGGGTGATGCGGCACAAAACGACTTACCACTTTTTTTTAAATGCAGGTGATCGTGTATGATTGTTTTTAAAATCTTAGTAAATTATGATTAAAGTGTTCTCCCATTAATTCCATTTTATTTTACATTTAAAAAATAACTAGCTGAGTTATAACAAACGTAACTTCAACAACTAAACGTCGAATGGCAGATGAAAGGCTGCTCGAAATAAACACTGTGTGATTGTTTTTACAGTGTACTTGATTTTCTTATTCTTAATAAATTCATCGTATCCTTCGTATTTATAGTGTATTTAAAGCAAATAAAAAAATAGAAAAAAGGATTACAACTAACAATATTATTATTACATTTTTGACTCATCCATATGCCCACCCTTACTTTTAATAACCGCTTCACAAAGTTTCGGCATCCTATTAAGCAATTTTATTAAGGTTTCTGGTGAAATATTGTTCTAATCTGTCTGCAAAATAGTCCACAACTATTCAGTAGAAGTGGGGCAAACTTTTCTGACGTTCCTGTCGGTCTAATCTTACAAGATCTCAATGGGATTGAGATCAGAGGACTGTGACGGCCAAACCAAAACAGTAAGTGTTCCCTCAACTGATCATCTATCCAAGTATTCTCTGTATAGCTTCGAAGAGCGCTTCGGGTCATTGTAGAGCTGAAATGTGAATCCGTGTCGAAAACTACGCAGTCCAGATGGTAAGATTTCAGCTTGAAGGACATCTCAGTACCACTTTTTCGTAATTATTCCTTGAATTCTGAAAACATTGCTGATTCTGTGTCCTACAAAAACGGCCCTATATCATAACGTAACCGCCACCATGTTACACGGTAGACACTAAACATTGATCAGATGTCTGTTCTCCTGCAGACCTACGCAGACAGACACTTCTTCTCAATCCAAAAAACTTTTATCAAAGTTTAGACTCGTCATTTCACAAAACTTTTTCAATTCTTTAAGTTTTCTTACTACTACTTATTGCTACTTGGCCATGAAGGTTTGCCTTTTGATGTCTGTGTTTGACGATTAACACACCGAAGGAATTCAACCTCTCCATATTCGCAGGAATTAGTCATGCATCATCGGCAAGCGTTAGCGTTAGGTGTCAGTGCTAACCTGTAAGGTATCAATGATCTGTGTCCAGTGCCAGTATTAAGAATTAGGGTCAAACACTAGTGTAAAGTATTATTGTCAAATATCAGTAATAAGTTTTGTATCAGTCATCACCGTCCAGCGCTAACATCAAATACGAGATTCGTTCAAGTAACAGAGTAACTAACTCTGGAGTTAGTTATAGGTACTGCTCAAGCATTAGCGTTAACTGTTAGAACCAGATGCCAGTGCTAAGTATCCGTTTTCAATGCCTCCTTAGATGAAATAACGTCTCCAAGAACTCAAGTGCGAAGAATATTGGTCGCTGTAAATTCAAGAAACGGAAGAAGGAATCCGGCTGCACATTACACATTCGATTGATGCTCTCGGCGCAGCTAATAGTAATTTTATGCAATAATCCGGAGCGTTTCGTGTCGTCCTTCGTTACGTCGGAACGGCAGTAGATAAAAATTTATGAAGCATTTTTATATACCCGACCGAAGTCGCGGCGTACGGGGACCGCTGGCGCATAAGCCAATTCCAATATCCATCCGGCGGCGGTGACATAAACTTAACGAGCGCGGTCTACTAAATCCCCGTAGCCGTGCGTAGCCCGTATTCATCAACAACCGTTTAATATTCACTTTACGCTCAATCTAGTTTCCCGCCTAGTTCGCGTTCGGCATTAAAATTACGGCCTTATCCTCTTTCTCTCTCGCCTACCGCCTGCACCTTTCGCTCTCGAAACCGCTCGCGTTAGCGCCTTATAGATGTATAAATTATTGGAAATGCGATGGAGGCGGCGTAAGTCATCTGAAATTGCGAGGAAATTTTAGAGAGCGATCGAAGCTTGCGCCGCTAGATCCTTATAGCTCGTTATATATGGCGGAAAGTTTTTGCTTCAAAATGCAATTTACTCTGAGATCGGCAAGTATTTCGGTGTCATTATTCATAATAAATGAGAAGCCCTGTCTTCACAACCTTTTCTGACGAATGAAAAACATCGCAAATTCCCTTTAGTGAAGATACCAGACTTGAGAAAATATGGGATGCAGGTACTTTCATGTGTTAGTAAGAAAATTAAGTATATATATCTGAAGTTCGTGCGAAGCACTCAATAGAAATCTGCTGAAAGATGCAACCTGAGGACCTCTAAACTTTAGGAAGGCAAGCTAGCGGAAACACTTTGGTAGTTTGGTTTAATGGCCTATGTCCTTGGTTTATGAAAATCTTGAGTGAAGAAAAATGGAGATCGGTAAGGAACATGAAAGCGATAGGATAAAGCAAGTTGAAGCGAAGAAAATTGGTCACCAAAGATGAAGTATCTAGAAACCTCAAAGACATTAAATTCAAAATATGAAAGAAAATTGTAGTACCTCAATGAAAAAGATCTATTTTCGATAACTCCTTTGTGGTTTCATAATACAAGGGATAAGTTGAAATTATTAAGAATAGAAAAGACGGTTAATATTTTCTAGAATTTTATTTTAAACATGCTCAAAGTAATTCCCTTCGGCAATGATACTCTTGACCATTCTCTCTTTCCACTGTTTAAAAGCTCCCAACCAATCTTCTTTCCGAATACCTTCAAAATAATCGTGAACTGCGGTATCAATCTCTTCTTCAGGCGAAAACCTTCTAGCCCGCAAATTTCGTTTAAGCCCAAAAAATAGGCAAAAGTCACACATTGCTAAATCAGGTGAGTTCGGCGGATGTTCTATTACCTTTTTTTCAGCCAAAAACTGGAGAGTTTGAAACTGCCGTATGGTAGGATGCATTGTCATGATGGAGCATAATTTCCTTGTCTGGAACTCTATGGAACACTTCAAACAGTTTTCAGCGTACCGCTTAGCTGTCACTGTCTTTCTTCCATCTAGCTTAACTGCATTTACTAAGCCCGTACTTCTGAAGAATAGCGCGTACATAATCTTTTTCATAACTCGCTGCTTCTTAGTCACTGTAGGAATTTCCCCATCTTTGTGAATCCATACACGACTCTCTTGGGGGATAAGAAGGTCGAAAAGGAGAATATCAGTTCAGTCATCTGTCACCAGTTTGTAAAATAAATGGTGCCCGCCATTATTCAATAAATTTAAAGTTTCATGGCAAATTCTCACACGCTCTGATTTTTGAAGTCAGAAAAGTGATGCGGCACAAAACGACAACGACAAACGACCATTTTTTTAAATGCAGGTGACGTCTACGATTGTTGTAACAGCTGGGGATCCAAACTTGAGTTGATGCTCTATTACCGCATAACTGGCTTTATTGTCCTCTTCAATTATTTTTTAACAGCAGCAATGTTTTTGTCGTTAACAGCCGTAGAAGAACGCCCTACTCCTTTTTGATGTTGAACAGAATTCCTTTTGTGTTCAAATTCCTTATACCATCGATAAATTGAAGCCATGGAAGGTGCTTGTTCACTAAAACTGAATCTAAACTCTCTTTGCACTCATAAGCGCTTAAACCTCTTTTAAAATCATAGTAGGTTATGATTCGAAAGTGCTCTCTGGTTAATTCCATTCTTTTTACTTTTAAGAAATAACTAGCTGAGTTATAACGAACGTAACTTCAACAACTAAATGCCAAATGGCAGATAGAAAGTTGCTGTTACTAAACACTGTTTAATTATTTTTCACAGTCTACTTGATTTTCTTATTCTCAATAAATTCCGCTTATCTCTCGTATACTCGAATCGTGGATCTTCCTTTTAGATGATTAAGGTTTGAATCGTGGAAAGGAAAGAAGATGGCATGATCTTCAATTTTTGATGTTTTGCTTTCTTCCTGTTCAGAGTATATGAAAACAAGTACAAGGGAGCTAAAGTTCTGTATTTATAAGGTATTTTGCTTCTATCTAGTTCCACTGCTCATGAAGGCCATTGGCTTCCTTCTGGAATGTTAACCAGTCTTGTTTTGACAGAGGTGGTTTAGATTTAAAACTAGCATGAAGAAATTATTTCCAAAAACTAACTCGATGTATTTATCCAAACCATTGATTTTCGACCGCGCTAATTTCAAAACGTAAACAAATTCCTCTATTAATACGCGTAAATTTCGACCGACGATTAGCGCGATTTATAATTGCAATATTCGTTTCAATCCAGCACCGATTACCAGGTTTAAATCGGAAAACGAGGCGTAAAAATTAGGTCAGTGCGTACGCAACGCTAAAACGCAGATTTGCATAAAATCGTGCAATAAGGGTTTCTACTGAACGTCCATCTATCTGGTATGGACAGGACCTGGACCGTGTTTGTCTGAAATTTATCGTTTTCGAAAACCGGAGCCCGTTGATAAAGCCCTCGAAATTACGATCGACCCGGAATCAACATTAGCTACATATATTCGACTGATTTTGGCGGCAACTTAGTTTCGGGTTTGACACCAGATGCAGCATAAATTACAAGCAAATTATTGTTGTTTTTCAGCAGTGAGGGGAACTAAAACTAATAAATTCATTATCTGGTAATTACATTGAATGAATTTAAGGAATTCATTTTTATGAAATTAAAAATCTGCGTTGCAATAACAGTTTGACAAAGTAAGTAACTACAGGACTTTCCATTTACGACGGATGTTCCCTTTCGATTCCATCTGCGTCCTCGCAAAACAATAGCCTAACAAATACGTCGGACTTAATTGACACGAATTTAAGAGGGTCATTGGTAATGGTCGGAGTTTGGGAAAACGTAGGCTGCCAAGGCGAAAGCTCCGGCCGCCGACGAGTAGCTGAAGGCGATAAAAGTCTACGACTCTCGATGTAAATGTAAATAGGAGAAAGCTTTTGAATAAAAATAAAGAAAAAGAACGGAAAGCGACTGCGAATAAAGCGTAATTAGAAGTTTTCTAACAAGTCGGGAGTCGTGGAGGAAAGGGGCGGAAAATTAAAACGTAGCTAATTCCGCTGTAATAGCGGTGCTTCGAAGGGACGCGGATGGCATATTAATGGTTCATATTTTTCTTGGCATACAAGGCGAAGGTTAATTACAAAAATGTTAGCCATGAAGTCGGATTTTTAAACATTTATAACGTTGCTATTTCTCAAATTAAAATTAGTACAGTTATGCAGCTCCCGTGTAAGGCTTGGTACTATAATTTTTTCAATATTTCTCGATGGATGGATAGAGAAACATACATATGTACCCGGACGAATTAATGCTGTACAGGTCGGTAGTCGGTCGAGGGCAAATTCGTCAAGTGGACGGCTTTATTGATGTGTTGCTCGGTAAACCGTAATTTAGCGGCCCAGACATGGGTCGCACTCTGTTGCGTCTTGCATTTCTGATGGGACACGAGAATTCAATTACGTCGTCTTGTTGTCTAAGATTGATTTGAACTATTTGCGACTTGCAACGCCCTTCGTAGAATCACCGTTTATTTGCTTCTCTATACGACGAAATTAGCAGGTACACTTAATTATTCACCAGTAGCAGGTAGGATGGTCGCGATCTCTTGTGGAAAAGAAAAAGTGATTTGGATGAATAAGTGACGATGATAAGACTTTTGTAATTTCTGAAGAGCGTTGTAGAAAGAAAATGTCGGTTCTCTTGCAAACGAGGAAACCATTTGGATCAAGGCTTGAAGAGTATCGATGCTCTCGAAACAAAGATTTCATAGTTTTCTGAAAATTAGTTAGATTTAACATGTTTGGATTTCCATCAAATTTTCTTGATAGTGACAATTTAGTTCTCAATACATATAGTTTACTCTACTCCACAACATTGCAAAATCTAAATCAGCTTTCCATTTATAGTCCTCTTAGTTTGGAAGACTTTTAAGATGATATTAGAACACTGTGTCACTCAAAAACAACAAGTTCATTCAAAGATTATGAAGAAACCGATATCATTTATCCTTCTTTTACAAGCAAGGCTCGTGAACCTTTCGGATCTTAGCGTACGTCGGAAACAATTTTCGTTTGTCGTTAGAACAAATAAACTTCCATGGAAATAACAGCGAACGCTGTGAAAACTGAACCAGGTCATGCGTTACAGATTTATCGGGGCGAAGTGAATTGTTGGACATTTCACCTAACTGGTTTGCTGGCCTATTGCCATATATTCCGATTAAATTTTCGTATAAATTTTTGCAACGAACTATTTGAAATTCCCATATTTAATTACTATTCTCCTAAGTATCCTAAATAGTCCTTTTAAGGTATTACATCGTAAATGCAGTAACTAATTAGGCATGGGCGTCCTCTTACATCCAGCTCATATCTAAGCTCCAGGTCGAAACTTAGAAATTAATTTAGTAAATTACACAAAGCGCATTAACGATTACAAATCGAATCATAACTCGAGCGCAATTTGTGCACCTACCCCAGCAAATGATTACAACTTCGGCAAGCAAACACCGCTATCACGACCACCCACATGTTACCGCATATAGACAAAGTACATCAAATTCTCGTTTGCCTAGTTAACTAAGTGCAGCGCTGCGTGTCGCTTTATTAACTCACTTGGACGCTGCCCCTGGGGTATTTCGGGCCATAGCGAGGGCCCGCTTACTTCGAAATGGTTGCGGGCCAATTTGGCCAATCGTTGTACAGTCGGTGGAGTTACACGCTGTAAACCTAAATTCCGGGATTCCCCGTTTCAGACTTCGAAAACGTAAACGGGTAATTGTCTCGGATAAGAACGATTTCGTATTATTGTACTGCTGTGGTTAAAACGTATAACTTCGGGCAATGGCTAGAGGTGATTTACAATTATTTTGAGGATTAATGTTGATTAGATGTTCGTTTATTAGATTACGTGTCGTAAACGGAAAGAACGTAAATCTTCTCTGATGATTGAAATTCCAGATTTAAGTGTTTAGTCTAATAGATTTGGTTATAAAACAGCAGATTTCTTCAACTATGGACATATGTACATAATTGCGGTCAAGGAAACCAAATGGGCATTCAAATAGTTTGTGGTGGGGGAGTTTCGTTAATCAAATAAAATGTAAATAGAACGTCATTGATATCTTGTTAGCTTCAAAACTATTTACAAGATATAAAAGTAACTTCAATTAGACGAACGTGGAATGGAATCTTCCTGAATCTGCAACGAAGTGGCCAAAAGCTCGAAAGTAAAAAATGATAAATAACGACAGTATATCTTTAAAAATCATTTCCTTAAGAAACTGCCGCCGGCTTTTCCTTGCAAAAACTCGTCTGGCACTTCTTTCTCTTCCGCCGAATGGGAAACACGCCTTAGGACATAAAAACCGAACGAAAGTAAACAACGCCGGAAATAACTTCGTACCCAGACGAGGACGTGCAGCAAAAGTCAATTCCGCCTCGTTCGCGAGATCTCTTACATACGTAGCTTGCGACAGGAATTCCCGGCTTTATGGTTCCCGTAACAATAGCTTCGACGCCGAACATCGCGACCCCAGACTAAAGTCGCAACTTCACCCTCATACGCGTCGATGCACGCGCGATTTCACCCCCGTTCGACTAGAAGACCGGACGAGGGCAATAATTTCCGGCGAGGTAGCTTTTCGAAATCTCGGTGAGATACCGTTGTATAAAAAAAAGGAGAGGGCAATGGCGACAAATGTAAAGTGTAACGATTGAAATTCTGTTCCTTTATTGGTTAATATAATGTTCATTTTATTAAAATCCCTGATTATCAACATACTTTCTTCATGTAATCAAATTCTTAGTGTCAATATTGAGAAAGAAGTGAAATTGTTAGATCCACCTCTGAATCCAAGTATGACACACATATTTAACCATTTCCAAACAGAAAAACATAAACAAGACGGCTACAGCACTTTATTCGGCGATTTTCCAATTTTCCTTTTTCTAAGAAAGGAAGCAGCATCCCAAATCCACAATTCACATCGGGGCAAACAGACTCCTTCGGAGTTTCACTTCCGAACCCATAAGAGTAAATACGAAGATCTCATTCCTTTATGTAGAGCTCGCAGTTTCTAAACTAAATTTGCAGATTCAATATTTAACGTCACGTGGATGCAATTATTTGCAGCGTGCGCTCATTGGGAAAGTTTTCCTTATTTTACTTTCGAAGTTAGGGTCCTTTATCCTTATCTGACGCACGTGCTTGCCTTCATGAATACGGGAAGTCGGAGCGTCTCCATGCGTTTCCTTATTTGCAAGTAAGTACAGTGGAAAAAATTGAAGCAAATTGTGATTTCTAAATTACACCATGAGTTGGTGTTGGACAGCTTTCTACTATTGAAATTTAGCGAAGATGACAACAGAATTTACACCTATCGCTTTAGAATTCCGGACCTGACTCAAAATTTAAACAATTTCTTTTACTTCCTTCCGTCACAATACTTTGAAAAAAGCGACCGTTCCCAGCGGCAACCTTTATTTAACATTTCCCGCCACCTTTTGTTCATCGAACAAAAGTTTCTCTGTCAACTCTTTTTGTATAACATCGGACCTGGTCTTTCCGTCTCCCTCTTTCTCTCTCTATCTCCCTTCCTCGACAATAGAATTCCGTCGCGGTAAACCGCGGACGGTCGTCCCCAAAATTCCGTACAAAAATTCGCCGGCAAAATAAGCAAGAAGGGTGAAAACTCCTAGGATGCGACGGTGGTTGTGACCTGCACGTGACAGAATTACCGAATGGCTGCAGGAAATCTTCGCGCGAAGCCTACTAATGAAGGGCGACTCGGACGAATCGACTGTCACCTGATTTAACACCTAACCGAAGCGCCATTAAATTCTGAAAACACGTCCGAGTTTATTTACCTTTCTATCGCCCGCGTTCGGTGCTTTTCTTCTTTTGTCCGCGTTCGTCTTTACCGATGAAGGAGAAAGCGACGTTAATTAATTAAAGCGACGAAACTTTTGCGTTAATTAGGGAAGAAGGTAAGAAGCTTTACGGTCGAGTCTTCCTTTTCATAAATATCGAAAGTAAAAGTCGCTTCTATTGTTCGAAGGTGGTATTAGAGGGTTTCGAAAGATTTTCTGTAATATTGCGCTGGCGTTATTATTGTCTTTACAGTAGGTACGGGAGGTTTTGGAAGAATAAATTAATGCCAAAATATAAAATTATTTTGATTGGACGGAATAAACGAAACTTAACTAAACTTAATTAAATTTAAAATCGACTGAGTTGCCAACTTTCGAAGAACAATAGTGAGGCGATCTGACAATAGATATAGCTCCTGATAGAATGAAT
The DNA here is from genome assembly GCA_038088585.1 of Chrysina gloriosa. Lineage (NCBI taxonomy): Eukaryota > Metazoa > Arthropoda > Insecta > Coleoptera > Scarabaeidae > Chrysina > Chrysina gloriosa. The sequence goes on along the minus strand of CM076093.1, from coordinate 15,863,726 downwards.
ATGTAGATGGACTCCAAAGAAAGTAAGGACTAGAATATGAGTACAACGAGATGCAGGAATACAAACACCGAAAAACTGGGATATTCTACAAAAAGAAAAGGCCCTATTAGAATTAGTTACATAATCCATTGGTTGGTGGTGGTGTCTGTTGGAAAGCAGACAAATTAAGCAGAATCCTGCGGTCGCACAACCCGAAACGAAGGGTAACTCAACACAACATAAAAATTTAGGCAAGCGGGAATAACAGTTCACTAAATATTAGAATTGGAGTTACACTTCTCTGTCCTAAGATAGGTCGCCCATTACAGCGAATAATTAGGATGAACTGGCTTGACAAAGATTCTCCGCAGGAAACGAAATATCGAACTCACATTTTTAGCTTTGACCGTATTACTTGTGACTATCTACTACTCACAGCAATCTGCTAGCCCTCAAAGATGGCACGATTTCGATTATCAGCTCAAAAACATCAGAAAAAGTTAATAAATCGACAATGTAACGGCAGAGTCTCATGTTTCAGCAATTTGAAAATTTTCTGTTTATTGAGAGCGAGCAATGATAAAGGTTACATCCGAGGACTGTTCTTTTTTAACCTCCGATCGCACAGTCCGATCACAGTGGTTGTGCATCTCGCCCTCCACACGCTCTGTCACTGCCGAGTACAACACGCCATTTCTTACTGAGCTGCAGTCACGTATATACGACTGTCTCTATTGATTCTCCCGCGAAGTGTGAATTGCGAAGTGTTATTCGTTTCTTGTAGACAGAAGGGAATAGTGCAGTGGAAATTCATCGAAGAATGAGTCGAGTATATGCCGACAGCTTTATGAGTGACGGTGTTGTTCGTCAATGGTGTCTAAGTTTAAAGATGTCCGAACTGATGTGCATGATGAAGGGGAAGGACGCAGGTCTGTCGCTCCAGACGACCTTATTCTAAAAGTTGACCAAGTAGTTAAGGAAAATCGAAGGTTGACCATAAGTTAATTATTGATGAAATTCCCGGAAGTTTCAAGATCTTCCCTGCACTCTACAGTTACTGAACAGTTGCGCTACAGAAAAGTTTGTGCTGAGTGGGTCCCAAAGATGTTGACTGACAACCATAAAACTCGCTAAATAGCTGCAGTCTTGGCGTCTCTTGACCGTTACAATACTGATTGAGAAGTTTTTGGAATCCCTTGTAACAGATGATGAGACATGGGTTCAATATGATACGCCCGAAACAAAACGATAATCACAACAATAGATGCACACAAATTCTCCAAAGAAACCCACAAAATTCTAACGAGCCTTCAATAACCGTAAGGTTACGGCAACTGTTTTTAGGACCAAGAAGGTGTGTAGCTTGTTGAGTTTATGCAACTGGGGACAACAATTACTGAAGATTCATATTGTGGAACTTTGCAACACTTACGGGGAGCTATTCAAAACAAAAGAAGAGGCATGCTGACTTCTGGAATTGTTCTGATCCATGACAATGCCCGTCCTCACACTGCTCGTGTAACTCAACGGCTCCTTGAACAATTTGAATGGGACATTTTCGAACATCCACCATATAGTCCCGATTTAGTGCCGAATGACAACCATCAGGAGCTCAAAGAAACCGTCACAACTCACCTCAAATCATTGGCGGCAACATTCTATGAAGAGGGTACTACAAAGCTTGTTCACAGATATGACAAATGCCTCAATCGTCAAGGTGATTATGTAGAGAAGTAAACTTTATTGTACATTACTTTTGGTAACAAAATCATGTCTTATATTCACCCATTCTTCCATTATAACCTATCCGAAGTTGAAAAAGAAACAGTCCTCGTATATGCTTTGTCTGTGATGGTTATTAAGAAAAGGAACAAATCAAGAATACCGGCAAAGACACTCGTTTATATATCTGAAAAATCTAAAAGAACTGACGGTAAAGAATGTCACCTCTATAAAGGAGCTTTGAATTTTTTGCCCGATTTATGACTTTTTCTAATGTCTGCGTACACATCTTAGAATAGCTCCAGTTTCTTCGGTAAGCTCTAGATATTTAGAGGCTGTTCGGTTGCTCGTGTAAAAAAACAGTAAACGAATTGGACCGTCTACAAAGCTCTGATTTAAACAAATATTTGCGAACGTTTTGAATTTTTTTGTCAGTCTGAGCTGGAAGCTGTAGAGAATGGATTAAAACCGCGTTGAAGAAAAAGACGGCAGAAGAAGCAGTCGCATGAAAGAAAAAAAAAATTAATAATTCGGCTTAATTGTAAGAGAGGTGAAATAAATAGAAACTGAATCCGATATCGCCTTTCTCTTCTCATTTTCATCTTTCATCTCCTTCCTTTCCTAAATAAATTACGGAATGGACCAAAGGCGCGGCGCCATTGCCATTGCCGTCACCATCTCTATTTACATTTCGCGATCTCTTAATCAATCAGGACCTAAGGAGATCTCGCCGGTGCGATTTTCAATTCGTCCGGGAACATTTATCTTTTCCGCGCGTCAGATTCATAATCCTTTATCCTCGACAGTCGTCTTCTCGGATCGGACGGGATTTTTCTTTTCATCGCTCCGAAGGTCGTTGCATTGAATAAGAGAAACGACCGCCCCGCGCGCCCCAACTTAATTAAACTTTTTAAGTCGCGCGAATTGAATAATCGCTGATAATAATTCAGGACAAAAAATTTAATATCGCCGTGTCGGAAGGAACGAGTTGATCTAAGGATTTTGGAGGAAGAAATTCAGACGAAGCGGTTCTTATACTTACTGCTGCAACTTCGATAAAAGATTCGAATACCTATATCACAGCTAAGTTCGTCTTAGTCCTGAAGTTGCCTTCGTACATTATTCTCGTCAAAGAATTGAGCAAAGTTGCTTCAAGAGATTTTAAAGTTTCGTGCGTATCACGACACGGCGTGCATTTTGAAAACGAATTGTTATCCATAAAACGTCCTTGGGCGTATTTCCGTGGCGTAATGCACTCGCAATGCGAAAATCAATGAACAATATTCAATCAGACCACCCGACCATAAAGCGCAAAAAGGTTTTAAACTTTGGCTAAAACCTTCTGAACAGGAAGCATTTCGTCATTTATCGAAGAGATTATCCAAGCTATTTCTCTGTCAGGTTACTCAAGGCAAAAAGCAGACATCAAAATAAGCAAAGCGATAAAAGTTATGTAAAATCCCTTCCAACCAGAATGCCAAAGATTTCCATATTTCCAAATGTAATAACGTCAAAAAGAGATGATTCATCCAATTTAGATGCGCCTGTTATACTCGGCCGTATTTTATCGCCGAAAATTGCTCAAATCATCGCTAAATTCCTCCAACCTACGCCCATTACCGTTCCTCTTCGGAGAAAATATAAGGGCGCCTTTCAGCGACACTTTCACTTTCCTTTTCACAATAATTTCCTCTCGTTTTCTTTTGCGTTTCAAACCCCGTCTTTAAATTGATTACGGCCATCTCGAATCCCTTTTCCTCCTTCTATGGGAAGATTAAAGTGCAGATAATTTACACACCCTTCGATGTCGTCGTATTTTTGCGCCAATCAATTTTCATATAGATTAGGATCGACGGTTCCTCGCCATAGTCGCAACTTGCGTAAGTTGCTTCAAAATTACTGATGTCCCCTCTGAAAGCTCGACTGTCGCTCCCTCGCGTAGGCATTCATTACGGCTCCTAAATCGGGATATCGTGTAATTGGAGTGAAGCGAAGGCAATAATTGTAGAGAGTGACAGGAGCTGATCTTGCTGAAGCTTGGTTAGTGTTATCGATTTGCTAGTTCGAAGCAGATCACTATCGTCGTCAGAGGTTTTAGTGTTCAAAAGCGGCCAGTCATGAATTGGAAGCAAAGGTTGTTTTGTTTCGTTCGTTTGGTATTTTTCTTTGTATTGACAATGAACTTTAGTACTCACCCATGGTATAATAATAGCAATAATATAATAGCACAGCAGTGATTGAATAACAAGCAGTGCGATCGAAGACGTCATTGCAATTAACAGAAACACAAATGCAGTTAGTTGTTGACTTCTGTTTATGGGCTATAGCTCAAGGCCTCATTCACCTGAAGAATAGCAATACAAATAAATTGACGGTTGAATTATCGCTATTAACTAACTTAAACTTGAGTTAATTGTGGCCCAAACAGCGTGAGTCTAAAACTAAAACTAATAATTTATTTGCTTCTTGATGTTGATGGTTACTTGGTATAAAAGGGGTAAGCTAAATTTATTGAAAATAGGAGAATCTAGTAGACTGCGAAAACAATCACACAAGGTTTATTTAGAGCAACTTTTTATCGGTAATTTGACGTTTAGTTGTTGAAGTTACGTTCATTATAACTCAGCTATTTATTTTTTAAAAGTAAAATAAAATGGAATTGACCAGAGAGCGCTTTCTAATCATAATTTACTATGAGATGTTTAAGCGCTTATGAGTGCAAAGATTCTGCTTAGATTCAGTTTTTAGTGAACAACGGCCTTCCTTGGCTGCAATTTATCCATGATATAATGAATTTGAACGCGAAAGGAATTCTGTTCAGCACCAAAAGAAGCTGGGCGTCCTCCTACGGCTGTTAACGACAAAAATATTGCTGCTGTTAAAAACAATAATTAAAGAGGACGATAAAGCCACTTATGTATGTGGTAATAGAGCATCAACTCAAGATTGGATCCTTAGCTGTTAAAACAACCATATCCGATCACCTGCATTTAAAAATCGTGGTAAGTCGCTTTGTGCCGCATCACCTTTCTGACTTCCAAAAATCAGAGTGTGTGAGAATTTGCTATGAAATTTTGAATTTATTGAATAATGGCGGGCACCAATCTTTTTCTATAATAGTGATAAGTGACAAAACTCATATTCCCTTTTTCGAATTTTCTACCCGCCAAGAAAGTTGTGTATGGATTCACAAATATGGGAAAACTCCTACAATGACTAAGAAGCAGCGAGCTATGAAAAGGGTTATGTATGCGGTATTCTTCAGAAGTACGGGCTTAGTGAATGCAATTAAGCTAGATGGACAAAAGACCCTTACAGCTAAGTAGTACACTAAAAATGTTTGCTTGAACTGTTCCATAGAGTTCCAGACGAGGGAATTATGCTCCATCATGACAATCGTCCCTTACGGCAGTTTCAACTCTCCAGTTTTTGGCTCAAAAATATAAAAGTAATAGAACATCCACTGTACTCACCTGATTTAGCAATGTGTGGCTTTTATCTATTTTTTGGGCGTAAACGAAATTGGCGGGTAGAAGGTTTTCGTCTGAAGAAGAGATTGATACCCCAGTTCACGCTTATTTTAAAGGTATTCCGAAAGGAGATTGGTTGGGAGCTTTTAAAGAGTTGAAGAAAGAAGAAAGAATGGTCAACAGTATCACTGCTGAAGGGAATTACTTTGAGCTTATTTAAAATAATATCCTAGAAAATATGAGCTGTGTTTTTTATTCTCAATAATTTCAGCTTATCCCTTTTAAGTATTATTTTTAGTATTCGTTTTCGAAATAGATATTTAAAATTCATTTAAATGTTACGTGTTTCTTTACACAAAATTACCTTTTGTGTTAAGGCGAAGACTTTAGCATACGGCACCCAAACGAAAATAAAATTTACGTTCAAGAACGTCGATAAATTTTCAACCTCTTCCGCAAAGGTCAACGAGCATTATCATAGAAGGGAATTACGACGTGGCTCGAGTAGGCCGCAGCTTCTATTCACGCAATATAAGCAAAAGCGGGACGCTATCCGGACGCCTTAAATGAGTACCGGAGCGGAGAAAAGCACCTTTTGTTTCTCTTCGTGTGTGAATTACCGTTAAGCAGCTTAAATCGTGCGCTCAACGTAGAGGTAGAAACGACAGAACGGAAGCGCCTACTGTCTCCAACGAGATCCGCCATCGCGGTTAGACTAATGCCGTCGCGTCGCGTCGTAACAAAGCATTGCCGTTGTTAAGTTTTTATTATCGTCGCGCTGCTTGTATTTTAATTAACTACGGCTTCGTTTTCTTTACTACCCGCTCTTCCATATGCAATTTTTGCGCTCAGTTCTCTAAGATCTTAGGTAGACGAAATTTCAAAGCTTAATTAAGTTGACTTTGAGAATTGCAGGAAGAAAGGAATTGTGGGTGTACTTTAGGCTCAGAAACAATTTCAAATAATCACATAAAATACATCCAAATTCGTATTTCGATAAATTGCAATCTTCATTGTTAAAGGCGTACACAGTTTCAAATATAAAATGCTAGGAAATTGAAGAAGCTATAGATTAAGCGTGATGCTTTATTCCTTCGTGTGTTCTTATAGTCGGAATGGTACTTACGAAGTGTGTGTTTGACGTTATCTAAATTGCTTAGGAAAGGGGAACAAAAATGTCAATTTCGGGACTTTATTTTATACCTGCCTTCACCAGAACCTTTAAAAATGAACCATCTTATTCCCCCAATGACCTCATAACAATGCCTTAGAGTTACTGTTGGGGTTTTGAGGTGATAATTCCATTACAGCGATTGTTTCAGGTTGAGACTTCTCCTAAATTTTATCAATGTGTTTGAGGCTGTTATCTTGTTGATACCCAAAGTTCCTGTTAACCCATCAATCGCAACCGAAAGTGCAAATTTATAAAATGCTTAAAAATACATCTTTTTTGTTTTCAGTTACTTGGATGCTGGCTTGCTTGCTGGCGTCAATCTTACACAGCTTGCTTACATATTCACTCACTATTCTTTCTCCAAGAGGTCTGTGAAAAAGCCTCTAACATCACTCACCACCCAAGCTTGTCTAGTTTCTCCGAATTTTCGCCATACCAAGTTCTCTTCTTTATATCGAGCCGCTAAGGGCAGCCTTGTTACATGACCTCTAAGCTAACTTCTAGTAATTTATGCTTCACTGTTGTGACATCACTTGTACTTTGGCTTAAATCGAAGTCTACTGCTGTACCAAGGGGTTATTCGTGGTCTTCCACAGATGCAAGGCCAGTGTTCATAGTAGGGACATCTGCTTGATTTTACCACCTATCACTTGTAGGTGTCTTACTGTTTACGCTACCGAAATCTTCAGGAATACTCTATGGAAAGGACCCCAAAGAAGCTTTTGCTAAATCCGTCGATAGCTGTAGACGAGTTTTTAAATTAAAAAGTGCTTTCATTGGTGCAATCTATAAAACATTTAACTAATGGAAGCTTCCCCAATTCGCTCCAAATTATCCTGAAGAGAGCACAAGAACTTCTGTTGCCAGGCAAAATTATTAAGTAAAATAGCAAGGCATCAAACTTATTAGACAGTGCTAAGGCGCACACCGGTTGCCGTCTGAACAGCGTGGTTGTCCCGAGAACACGAAGTGGAGACATCCTTGCCAACCTCAACAAACATGCAGGCAGGTATTATAATGTTATGTTTATCTTTTATGCATATAATCAACTTAGCGTCGGTAGTTAATCCCCCAAACTAAGGCTGCCAAGTTACTCTACGCCCGTAACGAGTAACTATGGACAGCTTACGCGGATTATATAATATTAATATTTCGATATTAACGGAAGTTGCGGACTAAATTTGCCCCGCGATCTCGGCTGTAAACGAAATCAATAATTAATTCCGAAATATAGCGAAAACTTTTGCGACCTTAGAAATGCAAAGCTTCCAAAGCTCCTATTTAGCGAACTTATTGAGAAAGACAGAGGGGACGCGTATTTAATCTTACTTTGCACTCATCCCTCTTTCATCGCCGTCGTTTCCGATTTCGCCACCAGAAGGATATTGGCCCTTTTCGGATCGCTTATTTCACCTGCCGATATAGCTAATTTTCCTCTTAACAAGTTCTGCGTCTCCGATTCGATTTCCGCGTTGGGGAAAATTTCAATTTCAATAGTGGAAATGGCTTCGCCGAGGCGGATATCGGCTTGTTCCATCCGTGGGCGTATTAAACGTTTCTGGGAAATGACGGGTGAAAAGTGCGTGAATACGACTTCGATTCGAGGAAATGATGAAAATAGCGATTTTGAACAAAATTTTGCTCACTCGACGAAAAACTTAGCTTTCGAAGGAGATTTCCTTTAGTGTTTAGTTATTAAGTCGCAGCTCTTGGTTTGTACGCGATACGCTTATTTTTCGAGCAAAGTCTTCGCGAAGGTCACCGAAAGACGTAGCATCGAATAGTAAAATAACTGGATTTAAATATGGGATTAGTTTGCCTCTTCATGTTGTCCATGAAAACCAGCTGCAGATGCTGATGCATATCTTCAACATAACAGTGAAGAAGTATAATATGGAAATAGTTGCTGAAAAAATATTTGCACGACAACACCAAAATATTTAAATTAGAAGTTGACGGCGGAGTAATTCAGCAAAAAAGGGAATTTGGATACCCTGATGTAGATATAACAAGCTTCGGCAAAATGAAGTACAAAATAAAGTGGAACATCAGGTCATTGAAGCGAATAGAGCTACAGGCTGCCTCAACGACGTAATCTTGAGGAATAAACATCTTACACCGGAAACGAAGGCCAGGATTTACAAAGCGACGATCAGGTCCATTATAACACCCAGAGCAGAGACTAGATCAAGTACATCTAAAGCTAGAAGTCTACTGGAAACAACCGAGATGAAAATATTAAGGTGAATTTTCGGGAAAACACTGTTAGACAGAGAAAGAAGCAATGATATTATAAGATCATGTGGAGGGGAAAGCATTAATTAAGGGGTATCGCAGGGATAGGTTAGCTGTTGGTGCGCTTAACGGTGGTGGCCTAGAAAAAGATGGAGGGATGAAATAGTCCAATGAGCAAAACCCGCAGAAGAAACAGACTTAAGCCTAAAGTGGAAGGAAGAACGTATTACAAATGTGGAAAAATGTAAATTTAAGCGCTGGTAACGTCGAAAGAAATAGATAGGGAGTTGGTTGAACCTGTTTCATACAACCTCAAACACCGTGTAATCCATTTCGAAACGTCCAAATTGTTCTATTCTAAAATTTTTTATTTGTTACAAAGCTAGATAAAAATAGGTGGAAGAAAAACAAAGACGAAATTATTCTAAGGTGGTAGCTCTCTTTAGTGTAACTTCCTCGTTACAAAATATTTCATTTTAGTTGTTTTCTACCATACAAGGTCAAACGAAATGTTGCTTATCACTTAAGTAAAGATTCTTTGGTGATTCATCTCTACTAGTTTTTCTCTTTTTGTAGAGACCGTTCTTACCGATCGTAGAAGTTATATGTAGAGTTTGTTAAAAGGTGGGTGACGTGTTATCATTAAGTAGTGTAAATCGGACTGACGCTGTAAATTTGTAGGAGTGACAGCGTGAGTCCGATTTACAGTACTTAATGATAACACGTCATCCACCTTTTTAACAAACTCTAGTTATATGCGAAAATTAAGTTGTAAAATATTTAATAAAAGCCCACAAATAATATTTGTTATTATTTTATGTTGGCACGATTCGTCATAAAAGTTTTATTATGCCGCAATAAGGTGGAATGAACAAATGTATCTATGTTTCAAATCTTTGATTTATGGTCGCTTAAATGATGATTGAACGCTCTTCGAGAGCGACATTCGCTGCATTTGGTTGAACTCGTATGATTCCTAGTGAATTATTTAGTAATTTCGACATTATTATGTTGGCAGGGCGTTATGACACTTGTTGCCTTTTGGCGGCGCTTTACGATTGCTTTTAGTTAACCTATTCTGTTTATGTGTTTATATATAACTAAAAATATCTAAAAAAGGTAATCTAATTTACACTTTTCGGTTTGCAAACTTACATCAAAACTTTTATTACTTTCAGGCGAAGTATACGCGAGGAGGCACACGAAAAGAGAGAAAAACTACAAGGAACGGTTGCCCGAGTCTCATTCCTCCTCTTTTACCAACCATATCGTTTAATTTCAAAGTTTAAAGTTTTAATCAAGGAGGAGGGGTACAATTGGAAGTGATTTATAGCGCGATGTCTTCGTTACTTTCAGCCGAACTCGCTGCAACTTGTAACGCGCTCGGATATTTCGACGTCGCCGCCAATAAATACTATGCAGATTCCAACACCCTGGAAACGGCAAAGGACCTCATACGATATTTGAGGAAAGATGATGAGAACCATGATATACGCAGACATCTTGGGGAGACCAAGATTGTTCAAACCGATCTACTACCATTGCTTAAAAGTTATTGGGAGGAAACGGAGCTCTTCGATGTATTGCTTCGGTAAGTTCTCATTTGAACTTCCCTTGCTAATGTAACATGAAACTTAATACTTGATTTATCCTCGTTATGCATGTGAATGTGGTTTCCTAAAAAGAGCCCAACCATCTCATTCAGGTGTTAGAATACATATTTAGATTTCCTTTGTATAATATACTAATATACAAATCGGGTAGACATGAAATTAGCATGGTTTCAATTGTAATAATTGTTGTCGCGTCCAAGTAGGCAACTTAAATTGAAGATATGTATAGTTTTCACAGAAAATTTATTCAATTTAAATAAATGAAATAAATGTAGTTTTGATGTATATATTTTTTACAGCCTTCTTGTGAATCTCACAATGCCGGCATTGGTAATATGGAACGAAGAGCCCCGACAGAGAAAACAGAGAGAAACTATTATTTACAAATCGAGGGTCACCTACAGGAATACAAGCAGGCTTTTGCAGATGAAGCAGTTTGGGCTGTATTGAGTACAAGAATTAGTAAAATACTTGAAATCGTAAGTGATCCTTCTATTATTTTTTGTACTAGAAATTGAATTAAACGGTGTAGTACATTCAGATGCCTAAACCAGTCTATAGAGTAAACTTTAACTGACAGTTCGAAACACCTAATTGTTATTGAAATCTGATGCAGTTAATTATGAATATGTGAGTTTTAAATGGTGCCAAACAATGATACATAAGGTGTTTGTACATATGAGAATTCAATTAAGGAATTCCCTCAATAAGTACTTCAATACGCATTTTTGCTTTTATATATTTCTATGGGAGTGGACAACTAAGTTGCCACTGACTCGTGCAGTAACTGCAGCTGCGCTTTTCCGCTAACCTACCGAAGTACATAGCTGCAAAAGTGCGCATTTAAGTACATATTGGGGGAATGTCTTAATTGAATTCTCGTATGGACAAACATCAAACGTACTAGCATATATAGTGTTTATCTGGAAATGAAAAGTACTTCTCACAAAATGGCACTGACGAGCGGTATAACCGCAAAACGCGTCTGCGAATGGTGAAAGTCGTTTTCTAATTACACAATGATCCATAAGATAAAACTGGATGTAGGAAAACTCATAATTATCCAATATATAGGGATGTTCAAACCCCGTACTTGTCGTGACAAGTAAATATTTTGTCATAAATATGCGTCAATATGTAACAATGCCAAACGATGCTAACATAAGATATGCACGTTTCGTTTTCTTTCGTATCGTTTTCGTTTCTTCCTATCGCGATATTTGCTTTGTTACATGCAAGCTGAAAATAATTACATAATAAATTCGTCTTCAACGAATTAAATGGAAACAATCTCAGGTGTAGGCTTCCGCGGTCGAAATTACAATGTCTAACTTGGTTTCCGGGTTGGAACCGCGTCTGGTTTGGCGTGGATACCCACGAAAGAAAAATATGCAAATATTAGGAAAACATTGGTCAATCTTTACATCTGCATTCCCCTAGGGGGCGCGACATCTTCAACTTTTTCGGGATTTTCCTTGTTGACTTTATCGGTTATCGTTATCCGAGTTGTTCATATCTATCATAAAAGAAATGTACAAAGCGCGACTTGGTAACTTTTATTACTAAATCTATAGGATATGCAATATTAAACGATCAATATGCATGAGCTCAAGCTCTGCCGGTTTAGGTGTTTAAATACAACAATATAATAATAATGGTGAGGCACCAGCGCTCCATGAGGGAGCATGGCCTGCAAAGCGGGGTATCAAAGACGCCGTATCTTCGCTCCCAGTCGGTTGTCGCGCATCAATCCATTTTTAAAATAACACCTGATGATGTGGTGAGTATCACGTATTGGACAACCGTATTATTACCCCTTGTTCACAATGATTGCAAGACCGCCATTTGATCGCGGCAAAATATCTTAACTGTTAACCACGCTGGCTTTTAACAACAATAGTATTTTGTAATTATCAGCAGGTATAAAATAAATTTTCTATCGTTTTCCGTCTTTTTTGTTCCAATATCTTATGTACTGGTCGCAGACTCTTGATTTTTATTAATATTACTATAAGGCAACGTACCCTTCCCACCCGCTCCATCCATCATTCTAAAATATGTGACACACACATCTCGACTCCATTTCACTGCACCGGAACCATCAGGGAAGCATACTATATCTATGGAAATGCGGCAAAGACGACATTACGGACGGTAACAAATGCATGTTGCAGGACGAACGGGTTCTGACCTATATGGGGAGGGCGCCGCTAGCTGGTGGGTTGCAGCCGCCTAGTTTTCGAGCTGGCGCAGGAGATATTGAGGACGCCGACACTATCGTCGCTTCCACATGAACCTCATTCCGGAAAACTAATTGGATGTTCGTCCGGCGAACGAACGGTGTGCGGAAACTTTTCGCGTAATTCACGACTTGAATTAAGGATAAGTGCGGGCCGGGCCGGCTGCCAAGGAGGTAGCGCCGGAAGAGGTCAGTTATGGAGTTTTTCTGCTTTATTAAAACGAACGCCGAGGAGCGAGCGCGTCGTGGTTTATGAGTGCACGGGACGAACTCGATGGCGAATCGATGGGAGGACTAATTTTGATAGTTACGAGCCAGTAGAGTCGGATCTATCGTGAAATATTGCGTTCGATTCATTTCGGAGTTTATATCGGATAAATGCAATCGGGGAACAACAAAGAATATTACTCCTTTTTTTTGTAAGGACAGCAATGGATAACGTGTTTGGTATTTAAAGTTGACATTATCATCTCTGTTGTTAATTTTTCCGTTTTTCGTAATAGACATTTGTTCTGATATCATTTGTTTTAGGTTGTCAAGTACGGGTCGATTTTGACTTAAATGGGCGCACCAAACCGTTGTTTCCAAAAAATGTTGGCTGGGAAGTCAGATCGATTGAAATCTGATGTAATGAATAATCCACCTGCTATATTTATTTATCTCTTGAAAGGTCTTTGTTTCTTGAAAAAAAAATCCGCTTTGTTTTTCTGATGTCGCATAGCCCTATTTGATTCGGCTTCATCCACGCAATAAATTTGATTTTACTTTTGTTTTTCCCTTTTCATTTGTATTGTTTAACAACTTTCGTTAACGACTACTCCCTCAACTATTCTCATCGTCGGGTTTGGCATAGCCATACGTCACCCAACGTTTCATTAGAGATCAAAGCGAACGCGACCTCGTCCCCGTACTTGTCAAAGCCATAAAGTCACGATCATTAGTCGCTAATCACCTCACCTTGCGCCAACGACAATAACAACAACAACGTTTAGATGCGTTACAAACGACGGGATACGCGTATAATTACCTGTAAATAATTATTTCATCGCGTGTAGCCTGTAAAGTTCGTACATCTAGACGCGCTCCATTCGTTACTGAACCACCCCCTATCGGAGGAGGTTTCACATACCCTTTCCATCTCCATTAATTTTAGCGGTTTCTAGGGATAACTAACGCTCTCGATTTGCTCAGGACCCTAGTTCACCGCCTAGCCTAATTGATTTCGCCGTCATTATTAACCTCGTTCGAATAATGAACGTCATATTTCTTTAACCACATCGAAGTGGTTGGTTTACATCGGAAAACCCTTTTGCCACATGTAGGTTGAACTTTCAATATTACACGATTTCGGATTTTCTATTTATTTTATTTTCAAATAACTTACGTTCTCAAAAGCGAAACGTACATCACGTCAGGTTACATTCACCTAAACAAGCGTTGAGAAAGCCGCAGTTTCCGGTATCCGTTCTCAGGTTACCGTAGGGGATTCCCGCTACGGTCTACCCTGCCGCCGGCGGAAGTACAGCGCCCTCTAAGCAAACACATATTTCGCCCGCGTAAACTTTGGCACCTGCTTTGTGGCGAAAATCCACAAACCTTCGATCTGGTAAACAGGAACGATGCGTTTCCGACTTCGACTTGCGAATGTAAGGGGAGAATAACAGCTGTTCGGATGTCTTATGGGTTTTAAGTAGTGTTCCCTAAAGATTGAGCTTTAACTTTGTGAAATTTTGTGCAAAAGTAATTTCGTCGAGAATTTTTTGTAACAAAAATGATCTTAAACGGATGTTAGATATACCGTGTAGAACATAAGTAGTGGGACATCTCTCGTAATACTGGCGAATATTTGTTTTTTCTCTTCTAAATGTTTTCTGCAATATAAGAATAAGAAACAAAACGAAATAAACGCCTCTGAAATACAATGAAATTCATATTTTGTATTAGTATTTCATTATATATTCTAGTAATCTAGTCTTTTGCCGTTTATAGTTCACTATATTGCTTCAGTTATGTAACATAATTTAAAGAGGCGTGAATCTTATTGTTTGTACAGTCATTACCACAGGAACGTGTGGTTAATTTTATACATGTAGCCTATTTTATGTTCTCGGGTGTTTTCATACTCCTTCATCCTCTTCTTTATGAAATAACATATACCGCTGTCCAATTCATTCACAATCTGTAAGCATAGAAACTGCCATACCGGCGATATTTGCTACGTCTAATTGCTGTCGTCGTTTGGAGACTATGGTTCATGTTTTTTTAGTAAGTTTGAGTTGAGACGATATGAAACTACATGCACCAGGTATAAAGTGGTACATTTTAAATGCACGTCTATTTTCGAATCAATTCGATTTTGGTTGACGCGTTCTTTCTCTACAACGCTTAAACAAGCCTGAAGTTGCCCCCTCCCTCCTCCCTCATCCGTCCTCGTTGAGGTGATGCAATTCTGATGGTTGTGTCAGTGACTAGAGTATATTAACTAACCATTGATATACAAATGAATATTGAATCATGTATATTGTAAAAATAGGAGGCTGTGGTACCGAGGTCGATTTTTTGCTACAACATACACATAGTTGATAACTTCTAACAAGGGTCAGTATTGTTCATTCGACGATTCTCTAAGGCGAATACAGTAACAAGATCAATTTCAATGAAAACGAAGTGGTGATATTTGCGTTGGAACACTGCAGGAACAGAAGGTTTTATTAGATTCGAATTATCTTTGAATATCCAAACAGTCGATCATTGCTTCGTATCCTACTCCAAAAATCCATCCGTCGCCTGTAACAATGACATGTTTCTTATTGAAAAATTAAAGTTATAAAATGGTATCACAAAGTTATCGACAAAAATTTATTAACGGGATTCTTCAAAATGTCTGTCAGCACAAACATCGCCTCTGTCTTAAGCATTTTTTAAGTACTACTACGTTGCCTCAGATCTCAACAAGAAAAGAGCTAAATCAAAACCTTCGGAAATCTTAACGTACTTCCTCGGAAACCACAACCACCCCTAACTAGTAGAAAAGAAGCCAAACACTTGTTGTACGGTCCATTAGCTTCCAATTAGTGTTTTAATTATAAACGCTTCACCTCTATCTCGGCACCTCCTTTTTTCCCGGGCGGAGTTTTAATTAATTTACTCGTGGAATACGATTTTTAATTACGCAACCCGTCCGGGGAGACCGTAGTCGCTCTAGTAAGGGATAATTTTACCCTCTTTTCCGTGTAATTAATAGGCTTATAACAACAACGGTCTGATATCGTGCCAAGGAGGCGATGGATGGAAAGGTGGAGGAAATACGTCGATGTAATATTTTTCGATTGATGGATGTGTTTAATTAATTTCTTCCGTACTTGTTTAGAGTTAAGTTGTCGTTTTAGTTTCATTGCTAAAGGAGTTAGTGACCTGGATTTCTAAATACTAAATGTAGCTCAAATGTTTGCTTTAGTGATGGTAGAATTTAATTTGTTTGTTCTGTTTCTTCCTTACGTAATAACTGAAAAGGAGTATAAATTCATGATGTTTGTTTCGCTGAAAGAGGTACTTCTGGACCAGTTTTTCGATGCAATTATCTTAAAGTAGTATTTTATCCGTGGTGTCGGTGTTTACGGACCATTTGCATACGGAGGGTATTCAGGCGCACAAATAATTTTAATGAAATAAGAGACGTAAGAGTTTAATGTGTTTCGCTTGCTGTTGGTGCAAATTATACATTTTATCGATTTGATACTTCAGATCTATCTAAAATATGTGTGAGGAAGTAGGAGGCTCTCGCTCTTAGTTAATTAATTAAGTGCAATTAATTCATTATGGAGTGTCATGTAATCCAATGAGATAGAAATTGATAGCTATAATTTAGTTATTTGGCAATCCACGTGTTGCAATGTATTATTTTTCTTTGCAGGATTATGTGGAGCGCGGAGATGAAAACAGCCTAATCATAGAACGAATTCTTATTTTAATTCGAAATATTTTGTATGTCCCGGTAGATCCGGACGCTGAAAGGAGGCCGGATAATGATGCCAGCGTTCACGATCAGGTAAAACGCGCCTATATCATAATACATCCACTTTTGACGGGCATAGAAAGTAAATGATCGAACGATGTTATACTGTAAGAGTATATTTGCTTTTATCAATTAACTTCCGTAAGTCAACACCCATTCCACAAACAAACAAAAAATAATTTGATTATCTCCAATTATCGAGTCCTCTGTAGTCAAAAAATAAACAGAGGACGAAAAATATGGGGAAAAAGGTAAATATTTCTCTCAATCAGAGGTAAACAGTTAAACATGGAGCGCCGAAATGCCGAGATGGAAAAATACTGTACTCGTCGTAATTCCATTATTTTGCACGGTGTATTGATTGTAATTTGAAAATTAATTAATATGGTGTAATGAATCCTACGTCACTCAATTGGCGGGGAAAGCAAAAGGGAATGTTTTTAGTAGAAAAAAATCCAATTTCGTCAGCCCTTAGTCATATCAATGTCTAAAAGGAAAGTTTCAGTTTGTTAGTTATAATTATTGACTGACTAGTTTCGAGTACATTAAATTTGATAGTTATATTTATTTCGCTAAGCGCCTGGATCTTATGTCGAAGTTGTTTGGAAATATCTAAATTTTTATGACTATGATTAAGACCGAAATGAATTTTACTTTTTCGTTGAGGTTGAATAGTCATGACCAGTCATCACTATGTAAACTTTTCATATCTTTTGGATTAGTTTTAGTTTGAATTGAAAAATGAACGGCGAAGATCTACACTGAAGGTTATATGACTTGTAGGAGATATTATAATCAAGGTTTTTTATATACGAGGCCGGTTTGATGGAAGAGGGACTTTTCAATAAAAAAATTATTGTACTGTAGAAAACAAATTTTATTGTTCAACATAATTTCCTTGTAACTTTACACACTTAGCCCAGCGAGTTGTCAACTTTCTTCAAACTATTTAAAAGTCATTCTTCGGGACATCAAAACATGTCAGCAAATCAGCATAATATTTGCCAATTCATCATTTTCACTTTTTGTTCTGTGTTCTGCATCATCCGTGCTCATATGGCCACTTTTAGGAGCTACTTACAAAGCATTCCATGGACACGGAGCACGTTGACGATGATATTTACGTAATATTTCCTCCGTTTCTTTCATTGCTGTTCCACGTAAAAATAATGTTTAATTAACACTCGAAATCCCTTTTTGTTTTCATATTAACACAACGAAAACAGTTTCCTTTAAATTAGTATAAAACATAACCTATTTGTCAGATTCGTGTGAAATTTTGATAGTAGATATCACAAACACGGCGGAAGCCAACAACATAATCACCGCACCGTAGCGAAAGTATTGCTAACCTCTGATAAGTCACTGGTAATTTACTTTCAATTAAAATAATGAACATGTACATATTTGTGAAGTCTGTAAAACAGCCTTCTTGAAGATCAGTAAGACGGAATCCATTATTCTCCGTACACTCCTCTGCACGACCGTTAATCGAGTGTGTTGCCTTCCTCAGAATTTCCGCTGAAATGTGTGTGCGAAATCGCTTTGTTGGAGATGTCGGTTCTCTTTGTGACTTTGTGCTTTAAGTATCCCAATAAGAAGTAATCATATGGAGATAAATCTGGCGAATGGCAAGATCAAGCGATGTGACTGTTTCTCGATATGACACGTCCTGGTAACAATTCTTGTCCTTTTTATATTGAGATTCGCGCCTTATGAGACCTGGCACCATCTTG
Source organism: Chrysina gloriosa (assembly GCA_038088585.1). Taxonomy (NCBI): domain Eukaryota; kingdom Metazoa; phylum Arthropoda; class Insecta; order Coleoptera; family Scarabaeidae; genus Chrysina; species Chrysina gloriosa. The sequence continues at coordinate 15,845,543 of CM076093.1, read as the reverse complement.
CCGAAACCATATTAGGCGAATTTGATTGTGACGTTGGCGTAATTCTAGGAGAAGAAATTTATTGAGCATTTTCACATAACACTCAGACTTTAGCGTAACTGCATGTTCCTTGTCGTCTCAGAAAAAGTAAGATTTCTACAGCAAACGTGCGATGTAGCTGTGACCAACGGTATATTGTGATTATTATTAGTATCGTGACTATACACCCCGGAAGGGGTTGAGCCTCCGAGCCGGCTCTCTAGATCACCACAATTTGGGAGATCAGCCATCAGAATTTTTCTGATTATATTTTTTCACATAATCTCTTCCATAGTTTTCTGTTTTTGGTTTTTTGATATCAATCGATGTCTCCAATCCTTCTTATATCCTATTCCACTTCTTCCAGCCATGTACTCTTCGGCCTTCCACTCTGTCACATCATAGATTACAGTTCCTGGACCCGCTCTCCATACATGTCCGAGCCACCTTGCTGTTGATTGCTTAATTTTTCTCACTACATCCATTCCTATTTCCTGTGCCAATTCCTCGTTCGTCCTTCTTCTGTATTCATTCTCATTTAGTCTAATCGGTCCCAGGATAGTTTTCATTACTTTTCTCTTCATTATTCTTAGGTCCTCATGTATCTCTGTCATGGACAGCCTTTCCATGGCATACAGCAGTGTTGGTCTAATTATTATTTTGTAGTTCTTCAGTTTGCTGTTTTTGCTTAATGTCTTACTTTTTAATAGCATTTTATTTGCGCAGAAAGTTCTGTTTGTTATGATTATCTTCTCTTTGATTTCTGCTTCACGTTCGCACTTATTGGTAATTGTCACTTCCAGATAATTCAATCTTTCCACCCTCTCAAAAGCATACTTTCCCATCTGGATTTTCTTCTTCATTCCACTTCTGTTTTTTTATTAATGCAATGTCATTCGCGTATGCTACTATCTGTTCTCCTCTTGTCTTGTAGAGCCAGATTGAATAGTGTTGCTAATAGTGCGTCTCCTTGTCTTATTCCTTTATTGAACTCAAACGCTTCTGTCTCCCCTTTCTGCGTTAATTGTCATCATTATTAGCCTCCTCAATTTTGCGCTTATTATCTATTATATGTCTATATATCTCTATATATCTCTATATATCTCTATATATCTCTATATTATTATCTATTAATGCTATCGAATCTATTGTGATTGGTTGGTTTAAAACTGCAGCACACGAGGTCGTAACACTCAACACGTTATCTAATGGCATATGCATTTGGGTAGCAATTTTAAATCATCTGTTCTACCAGACCCGGTATAAAGTTCATGAGACCTTTTTATATTTTGTAACGTTTTGAAACTTTAAATATATTTCAAACCTGCCACATCACTGATGCTGGCGTACATACGATATGGGATGCGATGAATCATCCCTTACGAAATACGAATCCGTGGTTATTGCAGCTTCCAAGGAGAATTTTTTCTGGGAAGACCGGTTTCTGGTGTTCACTAAATGTTAATGATATTTTCTCGGATATGATCTTATAATCCTTCGTAACTTGCAGCAATATTATCCTTAATCTTTGTAAGATAACATAGATGCATGTATCCTATTCGTGCTGAGTTTTTAAATTCAAGTTTCCATTAAAATGGAAATCCCATTTCATAAAGACAGAACCATTTCACCGTTTCCCGCTTGGCGTAGCTCGTTCACTTCCGATACATACAATATATTTTGCAATATACAAATAATCAAAATGGCGCACTGATTTAAATGTAAACGCATACAATATTCGGGTCTCTCGACGCACTGCCACGATAATTATGTTTACACAAACGCGGGCGGATTTAACTTTATTCTGTATCTCTTCCGCCGTTAATTCATATCTGGTTTGAGGGTGGCCGGGGCGACCATCCGGTCGCCCGCTATTTCAGTTAATATCGTTAAACAGTTAATTACTGCGTTAGCCATTAGGGCTTGTCCAGATCGTCGCACGCAAACAGCGAACCACCGGCATCGACACGTACGAAAAAGTACGTTTTCGATTCTCTCTCGATTAATAATTATATTGAATTTTCCTAATTACATCGGGATGTTGTTATTAACGTCCCATAATTTCGATAAACGCACAAATTGAAGAGAATTTGGTTAGCTGGAATCGATACGGTTTTGTTCCGGTCTGGCGATAAAATTCGACGGCAGTGAATTAAACGTTTGCATTATTTAATTGCGAGGGCTCGTTATGCATTGCCGATATATGAGGGAAAACTTCAATCTTCTAAATTTGGCGTCTATACAATGTTCGTGAAATTATTATTTGCTTTTGAAACTTTTTGAATAAGAGAGGTCTGTGTTTAGAAGTAGGAACATGTATAATTCCGTCTATCAAACAACTACGTTCCTTACAAAAAAGCATCGACGACTATTGAATTATTACAGGTAGTGTTGTACATATGTGTGTATATACTTCTTACGTATCTATTATGTTCTATTAAGTAAGATTTTGAAGTCCAATCAAAGTTATTAACAACATGAACTCATTGCTTCAAACAATACCTTTATATAATATATATTTTTATTTTTGGATTCCATTGTATACAGATATGACTTAAACAAGGTCTATTATTACATCAGAGCATAATACTCGAAAGCTACCGCGCGTTTCAAAGGGGAACAAAACAAGAGGGGCGGATGAAATTGGATTACGGAAGTCACTGATTTATGACAAGTCGGAGAATGGCAAATTTGATTTTACAGTAGAAAATACCTCCTTTCTCCTCTTCATCCCCGTTTCTATCTATTTATCCGTTTCGCTTCGATACGCATCCTTAACTATCCCAGCTTCTGCCTGTTACTGCGTATTCCACCCGGAGGGTAATAATCGCTAATAAAATCAGCCGATGAAGCGGAAGTTTTTATTGATATTGATGCTTTCCGACCAGGGGGAAAAGGTCGATATTTAATTCAATGCCTTTAAATTTAATCCCGAGATAAACATCTTTGTCGTTCGCAACGGTGTTTAACGTGTTGTGATGTCCATTTTCAAGGTATTGTGGTCGCTACATCAGTCGGGCATGTTGGACATAGTCCTGTACATAAGTAGCTCCACGATGGAGCAAGCGTATTATATGCACGTACTGGAGATATTGTCGTTTATGTTGCGAGAACAATCAGCCCAGGAACTCGCCAACGCCGCTTTGCAACGAAGTCAGACCGAGAAATTGAGAGACGAAGCTGAGTTGTTGGCGATAAGGCACCGAGAAAGCGGACAGAGGCAGCAGAAGTTGAAGATGTTCAATGGAACTAGGTAAAATAGATAGGTCACTGATTTGAAGATTGACACCTTAATCGTTTTAACTGTGTAGGCATTCAAGATTTGGAGGAACCTACGTAGTAAAGTCGATGAAGTCCATCAGCGATAACGAGCTTATCTATCACAAACCTCTCAGCAAATTAGAGTCGTTAGACTTCGACGTTGATAAGCAAAAATTGAAAACACCTAGAAATCGTTTACCGGTTAAAAGTATATCGACAGAACGAAGATCCGCCTTCAGCATTCGTTTGTTCCTGAAAGAATTTTGCATTGAATTTTTAAACGGTGCTTATAACACGCTAATGTGTCAAGTTAAGCGCAATCTGGTTCGAACAAAATCGCAAAATCACGACGAGTCGTACTATTTGTGGGCATTAAGATTCTTCCTTGAGTTCAATAGGTGTTATAAATTCGAAGTTAAGCTAGTGAGGTAACTTATTATTTATACATCTAGATCTATTATTATGACATTTTTTCCGTATTATTTTACAGCGAAACAATGTCGATCCAATCATTCCATTACGTCCAACAGCAAATGGAAATCCATTTCGATATGATCAATCAAGACAAGAAAAAGTCCGCCTTTGGTCGAGACGGCTTCATCTTGCGTTACTAGCCTACAGGGAACTATTACTGACTGTCTGCGCCATGGATAAATCGCCAATAGATTCGGTCAAGCATTCAGCTAAAGTGATTAAAAGCAACATTTTCTACGTACTCGAATATAGGGAATTGGTACTGACCCTTTTAGTAACCTTCGACGAACTGAAAATGTCGGGCGCGTACTTGAACGATCTCATCGAATGTCAACACATTTTCCTGAAGATGTTGCAAACTTTCTGCGACGGAGGCTCTTCGGGAATTATCGTCCAAAAGCGCGCTAGGACGAAGAAAATGTCAAAAAAGGGTGAGTAATTTTGAAACATTTGTCAATATGACTTTTTAGTGTCTCCTATCTGATCCTCAATCAAGTCCAACACGTCAAGCCTCAAGTAATAATATCGTAAATAAAATTTTGTTCTGTCATGTACGAGAGATCCTTCGAACGTTCTAGGAATTTGGTTATAGTTTTTTAATGTTGTAATGGTATCCCAATGTGAAACTATTTTTTTAAACCATCATCGAAGCACGTTATTCGGAATCTCTGCAATCTACTTATTTATAGCTCGTTTTACATCATTTAAACTTTCAAATGGAACACAATGGTTCTTTCAAATTTGGGAACAGATGAAAATCATTAGGAACCAAATCCGGCGAATAGGGTGGATGTGGAAGCAATTCGCAGTGCAATATCTGCTTCGTTCTTCGAGCGGTACGGGGGCCTTGTATTGTCTTGTTGCAATAAGCGACGCCTATGGAACATCGCAGACCGTTTCTTGTAAAGCGCCTGCCGCAATGGGCCAAATAAATGATTAGAATAATATTCTACGTTAATTGTAGTACCTTTCGGTAAATAATCCATAAAAATAATCCCTTCACAATTCAAGAATGCAGCAAGCATTACTTTTCCAACCGATGGAACTGCATGGGTTTTAAGTGGAGGTCCTTTTGTTTGCGCCATTCTTTCGATTGATTTTTGGTTTCAGGATTGAAGTAAGGTATCCATGTCTAATCAGTATTTATTATCCGTTTATAAAATTGGACGCCGTAACGGGTTGGAAGTTGTTGAATTAAGGGGCATGTTTCGGACCAGTTGAATTTCTATTTCGGTCCTAACAGCATTGATACATAGCGGGTTGAAACCCTGTTTGTGTAAAATCTCACTAACGTATCGTGTTCCTACACTAACACTAATTTCATGAACAGTTATTCGCTTATCATCTTTCAGTAAGTTCTCCACGGCAGCAACTTTCCTTTCATTTACAGCGGTCGTCCACCGCGCGAATCGTCTTCTAGGGACGTTCTGCCAGCTTTCAAACCATCGACGCAGACGTTGGATGATTTCGGAAAGCTTTACACCCTCTTTAAATCAAAAGAAAATAATAGCGCTTTGTGTTCTAGTGGCGTCTTCCATGATTGCAAAATCAGCGGTACGGAAATACCCTTCTATCAACAAAGTAGTTGAAGTATACTAAACAATATTACACGGAGTGGCCGCTTAAACATATCAAGATTTGTCTCTGACCAATACCAACCTTTAAGGTTTACGTAATTCAGCTAGAGCCAAATTCCTAGAACATTGGAAACGTCCTATAATTTGAATACAGCAGATTTTTATACGACGAAAGAAAATTCGAGATATTGCGCTTCGCTTTCAATTATCGCCTGAAATGTGATCTGTCACAAATTGGAGTTTTCCTGTTTTGTTTGTTTGTCGAAGATGTTTGTTTTCCACCCCCATTCATTTTAACGGAGCGAATACAGTTGTAAAAGGATAAGCGAGTTATCGCGCTTTATTTCGAGATATGACCGATTATCGGCGATTATATCATAGTTTATTCTTATCTTGTTCTACAAATACGAATGTGGTAGAACGTGGTTTATTTTTACGGAAATTTAAAAACTCTCACTGTATACCCTCCACGATATTATTTCTTGCATATTTGTATCGTGTTTACAATCCAACTCGCGTTCAGCATCACCTTAATTTCCTCCGGCTTAAATGTACTACGCTTCAGCGAGGAAGATGACAAACGATTTGGTCGCGATCCTCGCGGCAGCTACAAATATAACTTGTTGTTTCGTTCCTCGTTTGACGTAACGATCTCGCCTCGATTATTTGCTTGGTTGGGAAAGAGGCGCCGCGAGCTGTTTTTTCCCTTTTTTGTCCCACCAACGGTAGAGGTATTTCATATTTTTACACAACAGCGCCTTAATAAATCATCATCGCTGTAAAAATGAACTTCACACTTCCAAACACCCCAGTAATATCCGCCACGAGCTAAATTTTTGGAGTCGTTATTGGTATTGGAGTCGACATTGCGACGTTTTAAAGACGGCGCGCAGCACTTATTTTGAGGCGAGTTACTACCGGTGTTGTTGTCGAATTGATGTCGGTACGAGCTCGTTTGGACGCGAAGAACTCGTAAATATTGCAAAATTTTACGGTCCGAACGTCGGAATATTGTTGCAAGTAGTAAAGCGTGTTTAGTATCAGCTTGTATGGCGCGCCGGTATATGAAACGAACGAGTAGTTCGGTGCTCGGATGAAATAGATAAACGTCATAATAAAATATCCTTATGTATGTTGTTGTATGTCCGGTTTTTCCGGTTTTATTTCAATATCGCGCGCAATTTATCGCTAATGGATGTGTAAAACGGAAGCGGATGGTGTATAGTGTTTCAAACTTCGAAGCGTTTAACGCGCGTTAGCTACGTTTATAATTCTTTCTGATAGTGGTTTAATGACTTTTCGAAAGAAATAATTTCCGTTTCTCCCGCTATCTGATACAGGGATTCAGGCGTCGTTTAGATGTATAGATCGAATCGAGCAGTATTGGATCAACTACTTACAAGGCGCCCTTAAATTGATGGTGGACCTTTAGAAATTTGACTGTTCAAATTGAATTAGTTTCATGTAATTTAAAGCTTTATGAAAAAACGAAAGCAAATGAATGGGGTTTTGTTTAAAATCTCTTGTCATCCAAAGTATTATGTGTTGAAATCCAAAACTATATTCGGTTTTCACGAATTTTTCAGGAAGGACATGCTTTAAATTAGAAAAGTTCAGTACAAAATGTTAGTCGGGCTCTGTATATCTACAAGTAATCATTCCTGCTTTCAGGAATTAAATCCCATCCTAATTAATTCTGTCGACTCAATTAACTGGCGCGTTTTAGTTTAGCACTGCAGATTCTAAATTCCGCAATCCTAGTCTTGCGATATTATTCAAAAACTTGGAATCGGTCGGCGGCTAGATTAGAAATCCACTTTAGCGCGCGCGGTTCTCGTTGCAATACTACTACTCTAATCCCTGTTTATTTAACTTCTTAACGTCTTAAACTCCTTCGACTACATACCGAATTGTATGGATTCGCCCTTGGTACACAGATATCAACAATTTCTGTCCACCACGTGACGCCTACGCCTCTCAATTTTAGATAGATTTAAGTTTAGTAATTACGACAATTTATTTATTCGATTCGTTGAACAACTGTTGTTACATTAAGAGTAAAGTAAATAAATTTCGTTAAATTACAATAAATGTTCAAAATGTGATCCGTTTTGTGCTATACATAATTATCGTCCTTTTTAAATTTCGAAATACTTTTCTCAAATCTTCTACAGTAGTGATATATTCAGTTGCACGCTGTATAGATTTTTGTAGCTCATCAATATTATGTAAGCGTTGATAATAAAAAAACTTATCTTATATGATAGTCTTCTACCACAATTAGGTTCATTAAAAAAAAGCGATTAAAATAATAGTTATATTCTCAGAACGTTTACAAACGTTTTCGGAACACCTTCATCAGTGAAAATATAACTAGATAAATGTATGAACGAACATTTGTTTTTTATTCGGGAACTATCAACAAAATAATTAATGACTAGGATTTCGCGATATATAGTATCTGTAATTTCTTTTTATATATTATAAATAACTGATTTAATGTGCAAACACATACATGCAAACTATGAAAACACCAAAAAAACCTTATATCAAAAAATTTTTGCCTATTTTTGCATATCTCAATTTTAATAGGGTGTAAACTGATTTCGACAAAAGTTTTAACTTTTCACGCAGCCTGATAAATGGAACCATGTCTCATCTGACTCAAATGTTTTGTCCAATACTTCGTTATTGTTTAAATTTTTGCATACGTCCTTGATGCGTATAATTGTTGTACCACTGATACTTTGTATGGATGCATAAGCAAAATTCGCTTCAAAGTCTTTTGGCAGCTTCCATAAGAGATACCTACAAAATAAGGAAACATTGAATTCTTTTATAATAAATAATGAGATACGCTATCATAAGTCATCATTTGCCTGAGCAGATGACTGGGGTAAAGTTTTCGTAGGACTTTGCTCCATTTGATATTGAATGCCATCAACAACATCTACACTTGTTGTTGTTGGCCTACTGATAGATTTCCCTCAGCAAATGTAATGCTTATTTCCAAAACGTTCCACAAGTCTATTCTTGTGGCGAGAAAATGTTTCATATGAAATACTAATACAAGTCCCATCTTTATTTAGAGTACTGCTTCGAAAATGCTCCATCAGAATGAATGCGTTTGGTTCACTTGTAAATATTTTAAAGTTTAACCCAAAATATTTATTTCATGCTATATGATACTCTACTTAGCTTACCTTAACCAGAAATACGATGAAACGATTATGTACTGAAAATTACAGTTCTGTTAGTTTAAATGTATGATAAAAATAATGGAGCGAAAATGTAAAGAATGACAGCAAAAATTGGGAATAATGATCATACGCCCATCTCAAATGCTAGTATGATACTAGTGATATGCAAACATCATAAACCTATGAACACAAAAATCCCTACATTTTAAAAAATTACTGGTCACATGGTGGACAATCATTCTCGATAAGTCTGTAGAATCATAATCATATGTTCCCTGCAACTTTTTTTTAATATTCGACATCAATCAATCTGGAAGGTGCGCTCACTTTATATCGATTTCGGTTATTACTAATTAAAAATTGCATCATCAAATTGTTTCCTTTTAAACAAAGTCGTTATATAAATTCGAAATGTAACGCATTCGATTCCCCAGTTATTCGTATTCATCCTACTGCACAATATTTAAAACCATCTGTGCGTTTATCCCCACATTTTTTACTGTAAATTATTACAAATACGCAATATCACCGAAATCTTTCCATTTCTCACTCCAAAATCCATCCCTTTTCCGAAAACGCAACATCCTTCTCTCCAAATTAAATTCATAATCTATATTTCATAGCGGGCACGGAACGACCAACGGCGTCCGGAATAACCGGGCCGAATCTGGAAAGCAGATGGGATGAGGTCGCGCCCCAACTGTCGGTCGTATTGGACGGGCAGGCCGAGATCCCGGATGATTTGGTACCGTTTGACGCGACGTCCGAGGTCCCCATCGACGATCAGAAGTGAGTATCGTCGTCTTTCTTTATCCGTTCGTGCGCGGTTAAACGTATTTTGTTCGGGAGCGGACAAGAGGGAGATGGAGGAAATGTGTGTATGTCGGAACGAGTTTTGAAACGTTGTTGTGTCGTCAATTTTCTCGGAAAATATACGACGATGCGTAAGCCAGGGGAAAATAGGACGGGTTTAAAGAAGTATTTCTGGATAGTTTCGAGTTTGATGTTGTTAGTTAGTTGATGATTAATTGTGATTTTGTTGTTTTTGTTAGGGTGGTATTTTGATGTTATTTTGTTTCTTATGTACGTCACATCATTTGTTGTTAAATTCGAGGGTCTTGTCTTATTAAAAGATTTTTTATGTTACAGATCAGAAGCTATGAAGAATATTCAAAGGAAGCTTAGGGATAGTGAATTCGAGCAGGCGGTGGGGCTACTGAGAGCAGCAAGGTAAGAACCATATTTTAAGGCGCATTCACTGCGAACATCAACTAATATACAACGATGCTTTTGCACTGGAAATAGTTGTTTGGCAGATGTAACTATTGTCGAAAAATGGGTACATCATGGAAACTAAATATTATGAGTAGATTTATCTCCCCCTTTCCCCATTGTTGATTTTCACCAACTTCAGGCAGTTTTCACAATAATAAATTCCACATACCAATCCGCATTATTCGCCACCAGAGCCATTCATAAGCGCATTTAATATCAATTCCATATATATCCGAATTAATATTTACGTTAATACCGCCGCGATTTTCGATTATTTCGATACTAATTGCGCGAATATTGAATTCCATTTCGACGGAGGGAACAAAAGTTTGTCGTATGATAAATGTGTTGAAAGCGCAACGGCGTTACCGCAAGTTTAGAGAGCGGTTTTACATTTAAATACGGCATAAATCGAAATAACAGTATAATTAAAAATACCGACGAAGCAAAATGGTATAAAAATCGGATGAAGAGGGGGACTGATATGATGTGATCCAGTTTCTATCTGCTTTATATAACGAGACTTTAACGATCCAGATTAAGTGAATAAAATATGGGAAAAATACATCATTTAACTTCCCACGTTAGTACCAACCCTTTGCGGTTTTTGTAAATTATTTTCAAGTAGCGATGATATTCTCATCTGATCTGAGCGTCTCTTAACGGTATGCAGTGGCCTAAACGGCCCTTAAAACAAGCTTTAACCATTGTCATTATGAGTGCCGTTCGCTTTAATAAGGCTAACAATAACGTTCCACGGCAGAATGTTGTTTCAAATTGAAGCACCTGCTTCATACTTTTTACGGTACCAACAAAACATCTAACCGGTCGTTAGCTCCAACGTTTATGTAAGCATTACACTTGGTGATATATTTTGGATGATGCAAGCCTCTTTGTCAACGAAACGTGTGACTTGAATTTAGTCTAGTTCTTTGGCTCTCAGTAGAACAATAGGCATTACTTCATTTGGAGCCATTTTGTAGTTATAAGCGGTTCAAAAATTCAAAAATCATGTAATATTTTGCAGTCAAAAATTTTTTGGTACTTGTCCTAAATTACAGTTTGATGAATGTAGCTGGAGGTTAGGTTGTAAAATCATGACCCAGTTACCCCGAAGCACCTTATCAATTTTACTTTTTAAATAACACAGGGGACACTTTTAGATTTATTAATACTACAATAAAACAATTTTCTGGTCTATTAGAGAATTCCGAAATTAAAGCTGAACAAATCCTCTCTGATCCATGCAGCGTTTAGGTTTACCTTGACACTTATACCTCGTCAAAACGAAGGTTGAGGACTTTACGTAAAATTTCATTCGATGTACAATATCAAATTCTAGATTTATCACATCACATTAACCTAACTCGATACGAAAAATAAAAAAGACGCGAAGCTCTTCTTCCATTTCCTTACCTTAACATTAATGTCGCTTCGCGTGCTGCTGTTCGTAAATTTTAGATTCAACCGGATGTCCTGTTCAGCCATTAAAACGACGAAGTCATAAAATTCAAACGCCGTTCGCCGAAGAAACTATTTTGCAGTAAGCCAGGTCGCAAGCGAGACAAGACGCAAAAAGAAGGCGTAAAAATTTTACTACCGTTTCTTCCGCCGGAGAAGAAGTTTTTATTTTTCGAACTCCAAGTTGTTGCAGGAGGGATAGTAATTAGTCGGACATACTCTATTCTTGGAGTTTTACGCGTTGTTCTTAAAGTCGATGGTGCTTGTATTAAATAATTCAGAGTCTGCAGCATCTGCTGATGAAAATGCGGCTAGCTTCGAATTGCGTGGAAGAAATTTTTTGGACAGTTTTTGTTTTCTATAAAAATTTACACACACACGCACACATTTCATTAATTGTAGAATTTCAAAGATTTAGTTGAACTGCAACTTGAAGCGACCTTCTATACGATACAAAACCAGTAAGTCCCGAAAGTAAAATACGTGGGACAGTGTAGCTTGTTTTTCAATATTTGAAGAGTCTGTGGAGCATTTAGAAACCACTTTTTTATATACCCTCTTCCGAATGGAAGGATTGCTTCGAAAATTGGTTCCAACGCAATAGATTGTGAGGTGGACTTCTTCAAAAGGCCATTTTTCATAAATTCCTATTTTTCTCGAGTTTTTCCTACCGGTTCTCGTATCAGTCTTAAGTACCCAATTCAAGTCTCTTGATACTTCCGCTCAACCCGCTTTAATTTTATTTGGTACGAAGTCTAGCCCTTTTGAAATACTAATTTGTCACATCAAAACAAGCGCCTTGCTTCGCTTCGCTTCGTCCCGGCCATTAACTCCACATATTAATTAATTACGGACCGCCAAGCAGCGACTTTCTTCCGTTAATAATCGCAATTTGCCCGCTCGCGACGTCGACGCGTAACTCGGTTTCCGTTATCTCTTTCGGTTCGAGGCCGCGATGTGTTCGAGAAAGATACCGCGTGGTTCGCTAAACGCGAACGTACATTAAAGCTCATGTACAAGAAACAAAAACTACTTCTTAATAAGTTTCGCCTGTTTCCGGAACGATCCAGAAACTAACCTGACCCAGTTCGCGCGAGCCACGTACGCGACGTGTCCCGCCGCCACGCGTTCGGTCGTTTATTACATTAACGGTTCCGCCGCAATGGCACTATTTAAAAGAAAAGGGTAGCTAAAAACGGAGTCAGGCTACGGGAAGAAAAAAAAAGTAAGAAGAGCAACGAGTTACGACGCGAGAAAGGAATTTATCGCTACGTTTAAATGATGATTCCGTAGGGTCGGTGCGATGCGCTTTTCCTTTTTTTTTGTTTTTATTGTGACACGTCGCATTTAGAAAGTTAACCGAGGCAATGTGCAGAAATTATCTCGGGCAAAACGGACCAGTGAAAAGCGCTCACTTATGTATGTATGTATGTTCGCTGGCGCGTTATTATCTTTCCACATCATCTGATTATATGGGCTTAAAGTTTTTAAAATGTATCCGACACAAAAATAAAAAATCACAGGGGACATACTTCAAATTTATCATCTGCATCTCTTTGCAGGGACGTATGGCCGGAAAACGATTGCTTTGGGGGCAATAACATGGCTCCCGAGGAAGAATTTCTGGCGCTAAAGGATATCTTCTTTGCAGATCTAGGTGGTAAGTCAGACGCTATTTTCTTTTTTCTCCTTTTTTATCATTTTGTTTTCCTACGCTATCGTGCACTTTGTCGATAGATACTCCGTTGTTCCTTTTTATATGTATGTATTCAATGTGCTGAATCAGCTGTTGGAATTTATATTCTCTGTTATGTGTTTGATCGTATTGGTCAAGATAAAATTGCGCGGATTGTGATTTTGATATCTTTTGAAACATAGAACGGTTAATTATCTTCGTTAGTTTCAAAGCTATTTCTTTGAAAATTGGCACATGTGTATGAGGGTAGGCTGAAAAATTTAGAGCTTAACGTAGAAACATTTTTCTTCCGCTCAAACACAATTTTATTTTTCGGCATAGTCTCAATTTAAATTGATACACTTACTCTAGCGATGCTCCAACCGCTTTAACCCGTCCAAGTAGTAGTTGGCGTCTTGCTCAGCAATATACTCATTTACGGATTGCATAACCTAATCATTCGAAGAAAATCTCGGTTGTCAGAGTCAAACCTTGAGCTTAGGAAACAGAAAATAGTCATTCGGGGCTAGATCTGGTGAATACGGAGGGTGGTCAATGAATTCGAACTGACACCATTTTGGCCATGGCGTCTGCCGAAGTGTGAGACGAAGTGCACTGGCTTGATGGTACACTTTTTGCTTATACAAATGCGGCTTTCTTTTATTTGCAATTTCTGTCTCTAGCTGGTCAAGCAATGATGCGTAGGATTTCCCCGTTATTGTTTTACCTCTCCCAAGATAGTCCATAAACACAATGCCATGATTATCTCAAAAAATAGCCGCCATTACCTTCTCGGCCGATGAAACAGTCCTCGCCTTCTTTGGATTAGGTTCGCCCTTTGCAATCCACTATTTTGACTATTTTTTCGTCCCAGAAGTGTAGTGATGATCGATCACGCCCGCACTATCACGTTTAAATTTAGCCGACCATGTTTTCACGATGGAAAATTATTGAGCAGAGTCTGCATAAACAATGTCCAACTTGGCTTTAGTGCGCGTTGGCGTATTGTCTTTTAAATGCAAGAATTTAATCAGGGCACGATATTCAAGATTTTCTATCGCACAACAACTAATGGTTCAAAATAGCAGACATTTTCAGAGGTACCTTTCGAAGCATGTATACTGAGAAGATTAGTAATGCTGTCTTCATGTTGAGGTTCAAAACTTTTCAGCTCACCCTCGTACAGTCAGTATTAAGAAACGTATTACTAATATTTATAATTTTTTGAACTTCTATATCGTATATCTGCATATTCACATGAACATAAAAAATGGATAATTTAAAATCGATAAAACATGTTAATTCACAGCGAGAACTTGATGTGTATGAAACGGTACACATACAAAAAATACAAATCTTCTAAATCGGGATAGCGGCCCCATTCAATGCTCCTCCTTGTTCAGTCTATTATAATTAAATAATTAAGTAAGATTAGTTATCATTTTAATTTTCTTCGGGAGATTAGCTGAATTGGTCACATAACGATACTTGTATTTTTTCTCCGAGATAAATATTTTTTACGTCTCACACATGATTACAGTAAGGATAGGGTAAATATGCATGTTGAGAACTTCACCAAAAATTATTTGTTCAATCGGTTTACGGTTTTGATAATGTTTTCCTGGTGCTAGCGAAACACGTGTCATCGAATCTATTATTAAACTATTATGTGGTGAGGAGTTTGCCGATGTGATACCTATACTGTCAGAAATTTAGTAAAAATAAAATTAAGGACTCGAGCGGAGAGCATTCCGAACAATTTTATTCTTTCTGGTCAAATTGAAACTATAATTCTGTACAAATAATGAAGAAATATACAGGGTGTTTCACCTGGAAAAGTTAACTTACGTTCCTGAAAATATCTCTATATGTAATAAATTGCTTAATCCGACTGTATACATACGCATGCCAATTTTCAAAAGTAGGCTTTGAAACTAACGAACACAGTTAATCATTCCGGGACTTTTTATTCACCCTGTATACAGTTTTCTCTTGAATTGTATCGATTTTTGAAATATTTATTCCAATCTGAAATTGATACTTCAGAACCTTGTGTTTTTAAAAGCGTCTATAGCCTCTATAGTTTCGTTGAAAAGTGTTGACGATTTTATTTTTGATAATTAATAATAAACAAAAAGTCGTTATGTAATGAATTAAGTTGTCTGTTTGAAGAGAAGCATTGTTGTGACAATGCTTCCTTCACCGATGAAGATAATTTAGTTATCGATAAGTGTACATATGGATGGGATGAGGCTAAGATATCTGTGATTTACAATTTCCACCGGCTTTCCCCTACTCAACTTCCCACGAAAATTTTCGTGCCATGCCTGACTTATATTAATTCGACGTCGAGTTTGCCTCGCGAACGTTTCGCAATAAATCAACGGTACTACGGAGATATAGACAGTCGCTTGGTTGAACGCTACGACCACCTACTCGCTTATTACGTGCCGACAATGGTAATTCGGCGAACGCTAGCGATATGTATGTAGATGCTGCGGCTCCTTTCTTCTCAAACGAGCTTCGCAAAGGAGTGCTTTACCGGCGATTCGGGGCCCCGTCTAGTAGAAAAGGAGGACGACCCGACCCGATGCGGTAGTCGGTCCTCGCTTATTAATTCCGGAGGAAAACGGATTGCCCGTCATATCTTGCCAGATGTCGTAGAGACATTCGGACATGTCGATGACAGAAACGAATCAATATTAGGTGATGGTTTAATGAGATGGAAAAGGAGAATTCCTTATTTCTTCCGCTAATGTAAGTTATTAATGTAATCCCCCTAATTATTATAACATTTTGGGGAACTACCATTTTATAAGTTGTATAACAAATACCTTTTTCAACCCCAACTTTTCATAATCCGGGCAATCACTAATTCCATACAAATACAAATGCGAAACGATTCGCCCCCTTAAAGACCGTTTAATGACATTTTAAGGGCGCAATTGCGTTGTATTTAATTAATACCCCTTCATCGTTTGCGCTCATTTCAAATCTTTCCGTTTACGCGGCGTATGATTTTTCGCTTTTGCGCTGGAGTTTTTGACGATGCTCGCTCCAGTTAAGCGCCTTAAGCGCCACCGTCATTCCCCGCGATTCACCCTCGAACGCCCGTTGTTTGTACAACCCGTTGCGCTTCTGCAGTGCTTGTTTTGCGGCGTGGACGACTTGGGGGCGCGCTCCGGTCGACAATAGCCCGCCGGCAACGTTTTGCTGATCTAATACACCTTGTTTCAGTCTGGCCGACGGGTGCGGTAGACGCATGCATAATTTGCACCCTCCGCCTCTTGTCGATACAGATACAGATCCCTCGCGTCCCTGCTTTGAGTATAGTTCCGTAATACCGCCGTAATTCCGACCGAACGTGGATGGGTACTTGAAAAGTCGCCGTGTATTATTAAACGCCAACGACCTCTGGCGGTGGGTTTTGTTTGCCGATTTACGTCTATAGCGGGGCGAATGTATGTTTAGGCTAATAGGCGCAACTTGACGAAACAATTCAGGCTATTGAGGAAGGAGCGGAGCGTCGGTATTGTTTAGGGGTCGCGAACAGCGTCGGGGTGGCCGCTGAGGTATTCGCTTCCATTTTGTAAAGCGGAAACCTCGCTGCTAGTCTGATTTGTAGTCATTGACGGGTACAATAGGAGTCTATGTTGGAAAAAGTCGTATTGTTCGGGACAGGGAAAACAAACATGTTTTGACAAAATGCTCGAGGGATATTTAGATAAATAAGCCCTAGAGGAGCAGGTCCCATTTTGAATAAACGATTTCCCCGACTATGTACTAACCATGTTAGTATTTTATGCCAATTTTAGAGTTTTTAGCATAAGGGAACAGAATGATCCAAGTACCAGTCTATTATACTACAAATTTTATAATTAAATGTACATATATATAAATATATTTCGTGACCTTTCTAATTATACTTACCTTATATGATAGTTCTCTACCACAATTAGGTCAATTAAACAAGAGTGATTGAAATAATAGTTATATCCTCAAAACGTTTGCAAACGTTTTTGAAACATCTCGTTGTCAGTGAAAATATAACTAGATAAATGTAACTAGATAAATGTCTAAACAAACATTTGTTTTTTATTCGGGAACTATCAACAAAATAACTAATGATTAGGATTTCTTGATATATAGGATCTGTCAAAAAGGCATTTTATATTATAAATACCTGATTTACTGTGCAAATACAAACATGCAAATTATGAAAACACCCCAAAAACCTTATATAAGGAAATCTTTGTCGAGACCTTAACAATTCTGTCCAAGGACCAGGGAAAATCCGAATCAAAAACCTAGCCAAAGGTTTCTTTCTTAAGAAATATAAATATCATTTTAATAAAGTACTATATACATTACTTAAATTCGGTTCTAATTTCTGAAATTAATAGTTTTAATATCTTTCTGTATATTTATCATTTCTTATATTAATATACATAATTGTATTTTCAAAAATTATGTATTCCTAAAATACATAAAGATAATATTCCTTTACGTCCAACCGTAAATTGTGTTAATTCTTCACCCACTAAAATTTTTTCAAATTTTTATCTCAAATTTTAAGCAATATTGTAGGTACTACGTATAATCCGAAAAATTCATGTGAATTTCTAGATTTAGTTAGAAATCAAACAATTCCTAATAATTTTGAATTAATCAGTTTAGATGTTGTTTCTTTATTTACTAATATTTCTGTGGATGTAGCACTAAAAATTTTAGATAGAAAATGGAATACCATTAAAGATTTTACAGATCTTCCAAAAGAGGAGGTCGAAACTTTACTTAAATTATACTTATTTTAAATATCAAAATAAAATTTATAAACAAATTTTCGGTACTGCAATGGGTTCTCCTGTATCAGCAGTCATCGTAAATCTGGTAATCGAGGACCTAGAGCAAAATTGCTTGGTAAAACTAAATTCTAGTGTAAGTTTTTACAGACGTTATGTGGATGATTGTTCCGTAAGAAAGGGTAGTGTTGATGAGGTATTGGATTCCTTGAATAGTTATCATAATAGATTAAAATTTACATGTGAGGGGAAATCTAATATCTCTAATCTCATTAATTTTCCTGAACGTGACAGTCATGCACAATAACGGCATTGTAAAAACGAATTGGCATATAAAGCGTACCAATACAGGAAGACATCTAAATTATTTTTCAGACACATCAAAATTACATAAAAAGTAATGTAGTTACCGGATTAGTTGATCAAGCGGTTAGATTAGCTAATTCCCAGTTTGGGGAAAATAATTTAAACGAACTTAAAGAAATCTTAGATAAAATAATTATAAAAATAGTTTTTACAAAAAAATAGAATTAATAAATTATATAATAGACGTATAAAAAAATGGCAATGAAAGATATAATACTATTCCTTATAAAAAAGGTTTAAGCGAACAAATAAGAAGAGAATTAAATAAAAACAATATAAATATAGCTTTCATTCCAAATTATAGTAGCAGATCTTTTTACTAACACTAAATTTAAAATAAATAAAGAAAATCAAAGTAATGTGGTTTATAAAATAAACTCTAAAAACTGTGATGGTTGTTATATCGGTCAGACAAAACAATATTTAAAGAAAAGGTTATATAACCATAAGTATTCTTTAAATAATGATTTTCGTGCAGTGACTGCTGTAACAAAACATTACAAAAATCTAAGGCAGTACTTTGATTTTGAAAACACAATTATGTTAAAAACAGAAAATAATTATAAGAAAACACTAATATACAAAATGATAAATATACAGAAAGGTACTAAGACTATTAATTTCAAAAGCGATGTTCAGAATTTAAATAATGTATATAGTAATTTATTAAAATTAACTTTACATTTCTTAAGAAGGAAATCTTTGACTAGGCTTTTGATTCCGGGTTTCCGTAGTCCTTGAATAGAATTGTTAAGGTTACGATAAAGATTTTTTGATATATAATATATATAATAATATAATTTTATAATATCAACTTTTGGCCGAATCGGTATATTTTCCTTCTAAACCCGACACCACATTCGATGGAGTTTTGGTAATTAAAACTGACATTTCGACACGAAGGAAGTGGGAGTCGATCGTAGATAAAAGAAGGATAGACATTCCTGTCGTGCAGGTAGATAAGATTCCCTTTTAGTCGGTTTCCGCCTGTAGGGAGACGCGCGAAGAAGGAAATATTTTCTTTCGTTTCCTCTCTTTTATCTCGAAAATACGATCCGTTGACAAAATAATATTCGTACCGACGGAGAGGGAAAATATAAGAAAAGACGATTCCGAAATGAAATAATTTAATTTCGGGCAGAAATTTATATCTGCCGGTTTTTATGCGCGCAAAATCCATTAAGGGCGGTCGTATTTATTCCTTCGGCGCTATCTTACGGAAAAGAGATGACGCGACGTCGTGTGGGTGTTTACAAAAACCGCGATGTTTCTCAATTATATCGCCGCAATAAGAACGAAACTTCCCGTATGGAGTTTGCTAGATTTGCTTGAGACGCTATTTATGTATTATACTTAGTTTTACCGGAATTGCTTTCGCGAAGTAGGTAGGTGCTCCTGTTTAGAGCTCGTTTAACTTTGTTGGTGTACGCGAATTTAGCGCCAAAATAGCAAATATCTCTTTAAGTATGGTTTTAATGAAGGAGGCGAGGATGGGATAATGACAATTAGTTTTGTAATGACGATAGTATGAAAGTAAGTGTCTCTAACATTTTTTGCTCCTGCAATACTTGGGGGCTTTTATCTTCTGCTTGTACAAACGTATGGCACATTAACATGAAATTACATAATACCGTGAACGAGTCAGGTCTGACGATTTAATACATTTTTAAATGTATAGAAAGAGATTTAGTGCAAGATGTCTTGCTGGACACAACGTATGAGTCAAGGCTCTGCAATTTCAAGAAAATGTATGGCATCGAAACTCACTGATGAATTATCAATTTATTATGTTTAACCGTTCGTAGGAACAATGATTCTGTTGCCCATACGAGAAAAGATATCATAGGCGAAAATTCCAGGTGTTCATGGCAAAAGTCTGCAGTCCGTTCTTAACCGGTAGAATATCATCACACTCAGCCTGTGACTCAGAAAGTTTTTAACGCTGTTTGTCTCATTTACGAAGACCTTATATGTTGCTAACACTAACACTAAATTGCTTTGTAAACAGCACGGATAGCGACAAAAAAGTTGCTATTGCTGCTTGTAATTTTAATGACGAACTGAACGGTCTCATCAAACTAACTAAAGTGATGAAATTGACTTTTTTTTTTGCTTCAAAGCCGATACTTTTAGCGTTAATGGATATTCAGAATTTATTTTTCTTTTCCAAAAAGTTGTAAATGATAAAAGTTTTGTATATCGGTTTAAAGAGGCTGTGGTTAAAATAATATTTTTTAAATTTTTTTAACACTTAGTGTTAAACCGTTATACCTAATCCAATTCTACGACTAACCACTATCTTATTCTTTAAGTTATTATTTTTAAACTAAAATAAATCTAAGTAATGTCCAGAGACAAATACTAATTCCTAATCGGTTAAACCATTCTTCTGCGCACTAAGCACTCGTGCACTAGCACAATTCTAACGACCACCTGGTCAGTAATATATAAAATAAATAAAGATTATCCTTACCACACCTTTCGGAAATAATTGTAAATACGTATTTCGGCAACTAAGCTGCCATCCTCAATGGAAACGGGGAAATTATGTTGTTCTGCTATGTTGGTGTGCGGTGTTCGATGTGGCCGTTGATGAGGTATCGCTGGCGGCACTTAATTCTGCCAGTTTTATTTTATACTAGCTTACCCGCGTTGCTGCGATCGAAGAAAGGAAATTCAAGGAAACTCGTTATGATCCTTATAGGGCCTGTCTGTCAGTCTGTCATCACGAAATAAGTGTTTGCTTACATAAAAGGAACCTCTATGCAAAATTTCAACTTTCTAGGTTCAATAGTTTGAAGTGGGCGTTGATATTTCTTGGGGTTTTAGTTAAAAAAAAAAGTCAAACGTAACACTACAATTCAGAAAAGAGTACCGAGATTTAGCTTTTAGCCGTTTTTACCCCTAAAAAGTACAGATACTGAAAAAGTATCAAACACATCTTCGCTTATTTTTTTATAAGATTCGGAAGCATTTTGAAGTTTAGTTCTATCCATAATAGTTTCGGAGATATTAGGTTGCCAATTTCACCCGTTTTAACCCCTTTTCGTCCATTCAACATTCGAATTACCCTAAGATGCTTTTACTGGACCTAAACATTGAGAGGAGAGCCTACGTATTGAATTTGATACCGTATCAATATACTTAAAAAAATATTGGTTTAGCAAAAGTACCAAAAATCGATTAAATTTTTATCCCTTTAGTCCGAATTTTAAAAAAGTACCAAAACGCATTCGAGATTTTTTTAAGAAAAGAAAAATTCAATTTTAATTTTATTCCTATCTCTAATACTTTAGATATATATAAATTGGGTACAAAATACTACCAAAATTCGATTTTTAAGTACAAATACCAAAAAGTACCAAACATGTGTCCGCTTATTTTTTGACAGCATTCATATGCTTTTTGAATTTTGATTCAATCTGTCATAGTTTCGGAGATATTAGGTTACCGATTTTACCCGTATTTACCCCTTGTTATCCCCTTAGCGTTGGAATTTCAAAAAATCCATTCTTATTTGACGTAGTCATTGAAAGAGGTACCTGCTTACCGAATTTCAGGCGTTTGCGCTGGGCGTTGATGAGTCAGTGAGTGAATGAAAGAGTCAAGATTTGTCTTTTTATACTATACTATATATATATATATATATATATATATATATATCTGTTGTAAATCTTCTAATTGTATGATGGTTCTTCTGTGGTTTCAGTTTAGATC
The DNA here is from genome assembly GCA_038088585.1 of Chrysina gloriosa. Lineage (NCBI taxonomy): Eukaryota > Metazoa > Arthropoda > Insecta > Coleoptera > Scarabaeidae > Chrysina > Chrysina gloriosa. The sequence continues at coordinate 15,823,717 of CM076093.1, read as the reverse complement.
ATTAGTTTTGCTACTTCAACACTTACGAGAAATGAGTTCAAAACGCGTTTTCCGCCGTGATAGATACCTCCATTAGTCCGGACGTCTTCTGCGATTTGCTCAGACTTCCGGCGAGTACGGAAAATCGGTACTCGTTTGCTAAATCAAAATGTTTGTTGCCACGCTATCGGATTGCTAACGAGACGCCATTACCGTTTATCAAAGCTTCCTTTCCCAGATACTTCCTCTTCCTCCACTTGACTTGGTTTTTCGTCATCTTATTTTACTCTCCCTCCTTTCTCAGCGTGACGTCGCTCCCTCGCCAGTCTTTCGCGACAACGAGGTTCATAATTGTACAATGGGATGTGTAAACGTGTCATACATTACCAGACCATTACCGCATGATGTATCGTTTTCGAAATTGTGGGCCGTGCTCTTACCGTTCGTCGTAAATCTCTCTCGGACCGGGATTTATTATTGTACGCCGTACAATAAAATCGCCATATTATTATAATACGGGCGTCGTATATTATCCGAAGTTGCCTCATTCACGTTGCGAGGGTTTTCTGTTCCCATGGCTCAAGTGGTTATTTAAAAAAGCGCGCTCCTAATGGATACTTCCCGAGGTTATAATGATGACGAAAAAGAAAATGTAAGAAGTATAATGTAGATGACGTTTCGACATCCAGCTTTTCTCCCTGGAATTTCTTATCCCATATTTGTGTATATATGTACGAGGGCGGTTTGATGGAGGCGTGGCTTTTCAATAAAAAAGCTATTGTCCTATAAAAAATATATTTTATTTTTCAACATAATCCCCTTTTAATTGTACACACTTAATCCAGCTTGTTTTCAATTAATTCAAACCATCCATAAAGTAATCTTTTAGAAACTCTTCAAAATATCTATTTGCTTCGGATATCAACTCTATATTTGTCTGAAAACTTTCTACCAAGCTATCTTTTTTAAATTTGGAAGCAAGACGTCACTGGGAGCCAGATCTGCAAATATAGCCGATGAAGCAGCAAATCGTAACGTAATTTGACTAATTTTGTTGTAGCAAGGTTTTTCCTTCAACAAATGCGGTCGTTTTCTTTTGTTAACTTCGGAATCAAAACATGTCAGCATAGTATTTGCAATTATCCCTTTTCCGTTTTGTGAATAAGCTATAAAGATATGGTATCTCAGAAGATCTGTGGCCATGATCTTATTGGCTGAAAAATGGTTTTCGCCTTTCTGGGGAGTACGCTTCTCGGGAGCAGTCCATTCTTTTGACTGTATTTTTGTTTCTGGAGTATAATGTACCGAAGTTTCATCTACTGTGACATATTGACGGAAAAATTCTTTTGGATTGCGTTTGAAGATGACCAAATATTCTTCTGAATTCTTAATGCGAGCGCGCATTTGATCAGCATCAAGCAAACGCGGCACCCATCTGGCTTCTTCATATTTAAACATTCATACAAAATATTGCATACCAGTTCGGTTGAAATATTTACTTCATTAGCTATCTCTCGTACTTACTAATTACAAGGTTATGGATTTTACTAATCGTTTCTGGAGTTGTTATAATAAATGACGGTCAAGGACGTTCATAATCCGTGCGCATACCTTTCTTCCGTTTCTTTCTTTTCTTTTCCGCCCTCGTATGCATGTGATGAATGATGGTCCACAAACGGCAAAAACTGTAGGTGTTAGAAAGTTAAAGGTACTTAACACAAATATTATCAAACGAGAAATTATTAAATTTTGAGTGTTACATATGAAAAAAAACGACACATTTTTTTCATAAAGTTGGCAAGCATATAAACAAGCTTATTTCTAACTTCATCGCTTAAGTTCATCACACAGTACTTCCACACTGCTTATACCGTGTATATTCCGTGGTGGCGCGCGTATTTATTTGTCTTTAATTATGCGCTACGATTTGTTTAACTTGGCCCGAAACCCCCGGGGCGATTTAGCATCCCGTTGCGTCGTAAGGCTTCCGAATTAGGGCGGGCGGTTTTTAAAACCCTCCAACACCGAAGTACGAGGAAAGTTAACCGCGATCTTCGTCGAGTTGACTGTGTCGATTTTTCTTTTTCCTTTTTTGTGTCTATACAGGCGTAATTGAATTTTTGAATTACGTAATCTCCGTCTTTCTTTGTGCGCTGTTGTGTCTTTTTCTTGTTCCGTTTAATTCTGGTCGTCGACTCCTTAATGCAAAGCGTGTAGAACGCGATCGTCTTTTAGTTGCGAGGAAGTTTTCAGTACGTTACCTTGTGGTAACTGAAGTGTGACGACTTGATTTTAAAGTTAAGTAAAAGAGGATTATATTTTAGTACGATATTTAAATATTATGGTCTCTGAAATCACGGAGTTCTATTCAAATTAACCGCTGTATACAGTATCTAATAAATAAATAAATAATAATAAATCTTTCTTACCTGTTTTAAGTCAATTAAACAGTCCCAACAAAGAATTGCGCATTTACCATACATACATACATACATAGGTGGTCATATATTCTTGCACCGTATCTTATTATCTCCAGCTTTGTGTTCCACGATCCTTTCCTGTATCATTTCATGATAGTTTTCTTCGCAATATTTCGTATGTGTCCTGCATTTGCTGCAAATGCGAGCAGCGCATTTGCATATTTATTGCCGTAATTCCGAAACTTACATTATGTAAATGGATAAATTTTTTGAGATCTCGGCGATAAATTTAAATAGCGAGCGGACGGGAAAGAAAAATTTTTACGAGAGAAATAGGAGTTGTGCAAGTATTCGGTGATAAGATGAATCAGATTACAGTTTTTTGAGAGGAGGACGTTCGGAAGTTTTATAGGGAGTAGGCGATAGGAAAAACTATCGCGGTGATATCACCACGTAATCAATTGCGTTTGCTATTAAGAATAGGCTGGCATTCCGGATTGAATGTTGCTAACGTGATGTATCCCTTCTTATGATCTATAAATATCTAACCTTAGTCTTGTTAGTACAAAAACTTTTTGCTTCTGTTCCTAATTTAAAAACCTAGCCTAGAAGGAAACCTTTGGCTAGGTTTTTAAATTTGGGTTTTCCCTAGTCCTTGAACAGAATTGTTAAGGTTCCGACAAAGATTTTTGATATAAGGTTTTACTTAATTTGCATGGATGTTTACACATTAATTTAGTTTTTATAATTTATATATATATATATATATATATATAAAAGTTGGTTACACATCCTCTATATCAAGAAATCCTAGTCATTAGTTATTTTGTTGATAATTCCCAAATAAAAAACAAATGTTTGTTTATATATTTATCTAGTTATATTTTCACTGAAGAAGGTATTCCCAAAACGTTTGTAAACGTTCTGAAAATATAACTATCGTTCAAACCAGCCTTGTTTTACTGACCTATTAGTGGTAGAGATCTATCATATAAGGTAAATAAGTTATATGTTATTTTGAAAGTTGTATATTTTAGCTCTAAAAGATGTACATATGTATAAAGATAAAATACTAATTGTTTACAATTTTAAGAACTCATGCAGGTCTAATCTTTTGTCAGTAATAAGTGAAGAACCAGCAGGTTTGCAGGCCTGCAATTTTGAATACCACATATTCGATACGGTAGCTAAGACTTGTCAAAGAGCATTTTTGTAAATTCCTTTGTTATCGTTGCTTTCTCGAAGTTCAAAAAAGACGGCAAACCCAGTCATTTGTCTATTCCCTAATTGAGGTTAAATTCAACAACAAAGAAGGAATTTACAAAAGCTCGTCGATAAATCGTAGCTATAGTAACGAATACATTTACTGGTTCTTCACTTATTATTGACAAAAAATTTAAGTTGTAGAAGCTCTTGACATTGTAAAAAACTAGTATTTTATCGTTACACACACTACTTTTAAAAGTTAGATATACACTTTTCTAAATAGTTTTGGAACCAATATAAAAAGTTTAACCGATCTTGCAAGAAAGTGCTTACAACCTTAAAAGATCTAAAATTAAAGTAAATGGTTGAGGTTGAGGTGTAAAAGTAAAAGATGATAACTACTAACATTATTTCTTAACTTCGTTTCTTTTGACAATGTAGTTAAATGTATTCAATCTTTAATTCTCATTTTGTGTCCTATTATGTCACACAACGATCTAAGAAATTTTTATAAATGATCTGTTGATAAAAATTTTATAAATGTAGGCAATGATGTCGAATTAGCGAAACAGCTTGAAAACATGTCATAAAAGTGTAATGTCAATCAATTCAGGTTTGTATTTTAACTATTTTCATTAAAATCTGTTTCATAGTTGCATTACAATATATATAACATAAACCAAGATAAATTGGTTCCATTGTTGAAATCATATTATTCGTGGTATTGATTTTTTGTTTCTCCGGCATTTGCTCGGTTTTCGTAAACTTTCAGGTTTGTTTGTGTCTCCATATATGTATATTATATAGATTGAGCATACGGAGGGAGAAAGTAGCAGGAGGTAACAGAAGTAAGATATGTGATACTGAAGAAATTTATGCATACGTCAAGATAATGCGTATGTGCTCTAAAGTAGTCAGTTATGTCAAGAATATATTGAATTATAGTTACATTCGGAATAAAGTATTGTTGTTGTTTGTTTGTATTGTAATGAGGTGGGGTCTGGCCCAAAATGACCCTTTGCACTGCGACCACGTTGATCTATTGTGCTTCCTCTTGTTTGTTTTATTTATTTATTTAATACGCTTAGGAACAGGATCAGATCCTTCAATGGGAGTGTAAATAGGTCCTCCTCACTCAGCGTATATGCATGTAGTAGTCTATATCTCCTGTGGCCTAGTGCCCCACAGTTAGTGATCAAGTGTTCCATTGACTCCTCTTCTTCACCGCAGAATCTGCAAGTGTCCGTGTTGGATAAGCCCATTTTGTGAAGGTGCTTGTTACAGGTATAGTGGCCTGTGAGTGCCCTTGTCAGTGTTTTTAAGCTTCTCTTGTCCAGTTTTAGGGCGAGGTCCGCCCTCCTAGCGTCGAAGCTCAGAAATTTTTTGGAATGTTCCAGCCCGCTGGTCTCATTCCAGTGTTTCATTGTAATGGACGCTGTCCATTTCTTTATCTCACCTTTAAGGAGACCTTTGTTAAACCCAAAAGGTGGGGTAGGTCCAGTAAAGCTTCTCTCAGCCCCTTTTTTGCGCCATCATTTCCCCGTGCCCCTCATGTCCTGGCACCCAGACCAGGGTGATCTGGTTCTGAGTGGCCAAGCCATTAAGCATGTTCCGGCATTCCAATAATAATTTGGACGTGATTGTACAACTGCTCAGGGCCTTAAGGACTGATTGACTATCCGAGAATATTTTAATTCGTATTCCCCTGTGTCCCATTTCGGATAGGAATCCTACAGTTTCCAAGATTGCGTATAGTTCCGCTTGGAAGATTGAGGTGTCCTTGCTCAAAGTTATTGATCTGTGTGTTCTAGGCCCCACTATTCCTGCCCCCACTCCGTGGAGCGTTTTGGACCCATCTGTGTACCACTTTTGCGATCCATCTCGTAACCATCTCGGGTTTGCGCACCACTCATCCCTTGTCGGGAAAACGACCCCGTACTTCCTATCGAAGCAAAGCATGGGATCCATGTGGTCGCTTGCTAGAGACATACAAAGTATGTCTTCGATTTCCTTCAGGATAGTGAGATGACCGGTAAGGTTCCCTGCCTTAAGTTTTTCTTTTCTATAGATGGAGATTGCTTGCGTAGCTGCCTCCTCTTGCACGGCCACATTTAGCGGTGTCAGGTTCAGAAGAACTTCCATGCCCGTCGATGGGGTTGATTTCATAGCCCCTGTGATGTATAGGCACGCAAGTCTCTGCACCCTGCGTAGCCTCGATATGGCTGTTTTCTGTTTGGTTTTACCCCACCATACCAGAGCACCGTACAGTATTGTGGGTTTAACCATTTGGGTATATATCCAGTAGGTCATTTTCGGGGTCAGACCCCAGGATCTACCTAGTAGTTGTTTAGCAGTCCAAAGGTTTTTGCCTTATCTATTACTGACTCGAGGTGCAGTTCCCAGGTAAGTTTTTTATCCAGGATAATTCCCAGATATTTCACCTTATCACTGGGGACGACCTCGATGCCGTTTACTTTTAAGGTGGGGATATCTGTCCCTCTTTTCCTAGTGAATGGTACGATGGTTGTCTTCTCTGGGTTAATTGATAACCCCTCCAGCCTGCACCATTCCCATGTTGTGTTCAGGGGATTTTGCATCCGTTCGGCAATCGTCCCTATATGGTTACCTCTAATTATTACACAGATGTCATCCGCATAGCCAATGGTTCTGTGTCCCTTCCGGTTAAGGACACTAATCAGGTCATCAGCTAAAACCGACCATAGAAGGGGAGATAGTACCCCACCCTGTGGGCATCCCTTAACCGCAGTGACACTCATGTCCGTAGATCCGAGTGAGGCTCTAATCAGCCTTTGGTTCAGCATGCAGCTGACCCATTTTACTATCGTTGCATCAGCTCCTCTATTAGAGAGCGCAGTTTCCATTGCAAAGAATAAAGTATAAAATCATTATGAATAAGTTAGACATGAGGAAAATATGTTTAACATTTATGGTAAACACAATCTTTTATTTAATTATACGTAATTTAAAATACACCCAATTACAAATAGTCATAGTGTGGTAACAGGAATGAGAATGATAATAATAGTAGCTACAACTGTACACTGTAATCAGTACTAACCAATAACTAAAATGAATCACTAATATCAAAGAACAATGAAGACATAAAATGCAAAACTAAAATCAAACATGGCAAAAGCAACTAACAATAAGAGAAACTATAACAAATGATGAAAACAGCCAAATATATAAGTATAACAGAAAGTGTGGTTATAATATAAGCAATAAGAAAGTGTAAACAATGTATTGCAGCCGCATTTTCAGAAGTACATATGTACATGTTTTGTGAATTTGCGCGAACGGAAGTTGGGAAAGATGTAGACAAATTAACAGGTAGTTATTATAGAATGTAATAATACCAAATTAACAAGACGTTTTAATTGTTTGGAAAAATTAGTTTCAAGAACTTGGAGAGAGCTACAATTGAAATGAAAAAGTAGAAAAATAAAAATCTACATATGTAACTCACATAAATGACCTCACTGAAGTTTATTTATTCGGCAATAAACCTCAGTGAGGTCATTTATCTGAGAGTTATGTAGACTTTTATTTTTCTACTTTTTCATTTAGTGTTCAATTGTCTTGAGGAAGACAATTCAAAATATTTTAAAATATGTGCGTCATTATAACTGAAAATTAAATTTTAAACGTCAAGTAAAGCGGGCAGTAGACTCGCCGTACGCAATGTGGTCGCGCAGATGACGTAATATGCACTTCTAGAATACCGGCTGCTATACCTATTCTGCTCATGCGCATTACCAGCTCTGTGTAACTAACCCTATCTCTGTTGTAGTACATTTGCATATTTCCATATCTCTAAACTGGGCAAATATGCGGTATGATGAGTCATCTGTCCTTTTTACAATCTAATATTATATTACGGAGAACAAAGGACAGGTAACTCACCATACCGCATATTTGCCCAGTCTACATGTCTCTCTTCATTTACCTACGGTCATGTTCTGATAGCAGATCCTTATGGATATACTCAATCCATGTATACACAGCCTTGGCCATGTGTTATCGGCATCCCTGTAAAATTGCGTGCAGGGAATTGCTATTCGTTATACCGCAGTTTTTGGAATTTATTATCTACTTCTTCTTAGAAATTGCCTGCAATTAGTCGAAGCACAATCCTACAGAGATGCCAATAACATATGGTCAAGGCTGAAGATGATCAAAGGCTTGTGTTAACAAATTTACGGGTTCCACTTCTTTTAAAATTGCCAATAAAAGGAATTTCTTGGAATCGCGGAATCTTGGAACGGTTATGGAAAATATCAGATTTACCTTTCGTGGCTTTTGTTAATAGTCAATCAATATCAAATGAGGTCTTTCTCTTTTTTCCTTCAATTCTATCTGTAAATAAAGTAATTTAACTCTTGCGTGTCGATTTTATTACATTTGCAATATACAGAGTATAACTAACTATAACTAATCTCTAACAAGAAAAAAGAAAACACTATATAATATACAAAGATTGGGGTAATTGAAACAACATGTTTTTATTATTCATGCTCACCCCGTATGATTACGTTTTCACTGGGGATGATAACTTAGTTGTCGGGATACGTATTTGAAATCTTTTGAAATTTTATTCACTAAAATTTGTTCAATTTCATAAATTCTGGCCTCATACAATAGTAATTCTTCCATAGAATACCGGAAGGATTTTTGGTTTTCAATATTTTCCCATTTTCTATTATATCTTTTTCCCTTTATAATTCCATAGCAATGAAACCAGTAAAACACTCAAATAAATTTATTTTCTATATTTTTCAATCCTTACGACTATCACAATACATAGAACATTTGTTGTCGCCACGTAAAATAAATAAAATACAGGGTGATCGATTACCATTGTTTCGAATGCTCTATTTGTATACGTAATGACTTTGGAAGTGTTCACGAATAAGACATATACAAAATATTTTTTAATATTTTACATTTTAAACGTATATAATCGGACAACCTGTATATATGTATGTATATATATGACATGTATGTACAGTTAGTAGCAAAACTTACGTAATTACTTACATCGTCCGTTTTCCCGTCACATACTCATTCTATCCCTTGCACAAAAGAGGATCATCGTTAATCATAGATTCGCTTCGTGAAAAATATCTTTACTTATTATTTTTACAAAGTATCCGGTACAAAAAATCAGTCATGTCAAGTTAATATAATATCAATATATGGAATTTTTCACATATATCACAAGCACAGTGCTCTGGGACTTTTGAATTTAGAAAATTAGATTCACTTTAGGTTATCGTGTCGTAGAGGACCGCCCGTTCTTCGTCCCCGTTCCTCAAATGTCACCATAGTTCCGTAACGCTCGGTATGCTGCTTACCTCCATCTCTGATTGCCGTCGCGAGTTCCTTTTCCGCGTAATCTGTGACGTGATTAATACCAAAATCGCTGCTGTTGCTAAAAGACTGAAAACCAAGATGATCATGCCCGGATGGGTGGCGATCTTGTCGTAGTTACTATTCGCACAGTACATGGAAAGTTTTCCCGTGGACGTAGTTGAGTTTTCACCTTCGAAATTAATTTCAGCATCTGTGCTTTTATTGTCGGTTATATTTCTTAATCTATTTGGCAAATTTGCGGTCTTGTTTGATGATATTTCGGTACTGGCAGTATCCGTAGGTTCGATTTTTATTTTTGCGGCGTTCTCACCGATTAACCTCAAATGTAACGGTTCTTCCAGCGTCTGCTCGTTTGTGAAATACGTATAATTGGCGTTATAATCGAATTTTGTACTTTTTTGCACCTTTTCAGTTGTGTACCCCTTTTCTTCTATTTCTTGCAAATCTACTAAGGGAATTGACCAAAATTCGGCGGGCGACGCACAAGTTACTTTGGCATACTCATCTTCGTCCTGTTTCCTCATCCAAACGGCCAACCAATATAAATTGGTACAATTTAACGGATTTCCTTGTAGATGGAGCAGACGTAACTGTGATAAATAATGCAACAAATCGGATCTGATATATTCCAGGTCCGTATTAACTAAATTCAATTCTTGTAATTCCCTGGCCGCCATTAGAGCTGCCGTATCACCTAATAATTGATGAGCTAATCCTGGACTTTCAGATAAGTCTAAAATGATTAAATATTCTGTTGACGTCACTGGAAAAGCAGCTTCTTCCACAGGTGGTACGGCTGGAATTCCGGATAATTTTAAAATTTCCAATCTTCCTGATGTCGTTAGCATACCGGGCGGTAAAATATCTATGGGGTTTCTTGATAGGTCTAAAGATACTAAAGAAAACAGGTGATTGAAGGCGTTCTCTTCGATAGACGCTATTTTATTATCGCTCAGTAGCAACACTTCCAATTGGTTTAAATTCTGCAAATCGTTGCTTTGAATTATCGTAATTTTGTTCCTCTCGAGATGTAAGACTTTCAGTTTCTCGGGGAGACTTCTCGGTATATTTGGCAATCTGTTATCGGTTAAATATAAAACGGTTAACGAATCGAGTCGTCCTAATGCATCCTCTTCGATTTGTTTGAGTTCGTTTGATGCGAAATCTAAAACTTGTAATAAGGGATAGGTGTCTAGATCACCACAATTTACGGTTTTTATAGAATTTCCTGCTAGTCGTAGGGTTCTTATGGAATGTGTAAGAGCAGCTGGAACCTGTTTAAGTCCGGTTCGAGAAGCGTCAACCGTTTGAAGACGCCTACCTGTACCTACGAGAAGGGTTGGTTTTCGAGAATTTCCCAATTTTGGATTCCCGGCTAGTAATAACCTGGCTAAGCTGGGCAATTCTAGGTTTCCTGGTATAACTTTGGCGAGGCGATTCCACGAAACGTCCAATTGTTGAAGACGTAAGAGGCTGCTGAAACAAGCCTCGTTGAGGATTTCGAGACGATTGTTGCTCAAATTCAGATATTGCAGATTCGAAAGCGGTAACAACATTTTGTCGTTGATGGTCGAAAGGTTGTTGTTCGACAAGTCCAAGCATTTTAAATTACCGAGTCCTTCAAAGTACCCGTCGTCGACGATAAACGCGTCGTTGGCACTGAGATTGAGCACTTGTAAGTTAGCTAAAGTCCTGTATGGCGCATAGGTAAACACGCGAATCTGATTGCGGGATAAGTCGAGCGTTTCTAAGTTCGTGAGATTGAGAGCGGGCGTCGAAGATATATCGCCGTTCCTCAGCGATAAATGGATTATTTGTTCGGCGGTAAACGCGATATTCGAGGCGTTAAAGGAGCAATTTGTAAAATCCAGGCGCGTTAGTGATGGCAGCTCGCCGCAGTTCGCGTCCAATTCGCCGAAGAGCTCGTCCAGATCGATAGCGGCGCCGTCGAAAGTGATCCTTTCGACGTGCTTGGGAAGTCGCGTTAAATTAAACGGCGCTCGACACCTGGCGTGCACTAGGAGGTCCTTTTCCGGCGCGTATCGCGACACCCTCTCGCAAGAACACCGTGCCGGACAGTCCGTCGCCATCGCCGCCGTCGTGTACGCCATCACAAGAATGATTGGCACTAGCATCGTCATCGTACATATTCTCTACGCGAACATCACCCGGCTTGTGCGAAGAACGACAACGTTTTCATGCTGCCATGATGGTATGCGACCGGCGTCGCTCTTCTCTCGAACGCGACTGAGCTTTGACGATAGAATACGAATACGACCTCCGCGGCCGACGTTCGGATGCTTCTGAAGCTGCGCGTCCATGCGCGCTCCGTGTAGGGCTCATGGTAGACGCGTTTTCGTCGGGATTTTGATATTTGTCGGGGGAGTTTTGATATAAGTCAATAAGGATTTATTATCGGGATTTGAAATTTCGATGAAGGGAAAATTTAGTCATTGTTAATTTAGGACAGTTAAAGGAATCTGTAAGTCGATTCAGTTTGTCTGATGTTCTTTTTATTGCCAGACCTTTTATCGGTTTGTCCAATAAATATGCACTACCCTCTAAAAGTTTTGGAAGCAGCAACGGATTTTACAAGCTACAGATACAGTAAAATTTTATTTTGAATATTAATGAATTTATACGACATAAGTTACTGTTGTCAAATAAAAGTACATTTATTCTAACATAATACAGGTTGGTTGAATAGTTTTGAAAGCAAAAATGAAAGAATGTGCATTTTTTAATGAAATTAGGGTTTTTATTCAATGTAGTCTACCTCAACTTCACCACACTTATTCCAACGATCCTCCAATAATTTTATACCATTTCTGTAATGATTTTCCGGAAGCTTTGCGAAATACTGTTCCACGACTGCAACAGCTTCTTCATTCGACGAAAAATGCTTTCCACGAAGAAATTGTTAGTCGGAGGGAGCCAAATCTGGTTAATACGGTGGATGTTTAAGCAATCGTACTTGAATTCATTCAAGTTAGCCATCGTCAAAACATTTGTGTGAACACGTGCATTGTCTTGATGAAAAATGATTGTTTTCTTCTGTAAGCCGGGTCTTTTTCACGAACTTTTTATCCAACTGATCTAAAAGGTTGCAATAATATTCAGAGTTAATTATTTTACCTTTTTGAAGATAATCAATCAACGTTTTGCATCCCAGAAAACTGATTCCATAACCTGACTTGTATTGGAGCTGAACAACCAGCTTCAGTCCACTGTAAACGTCTTGTTTCAGTTTAGGATCATGATGGTAGATCCGAGTCTCATCCATACTTATAAAACGACGCACAAATTCTGTTTTATTCTGCTTAAAACCCTCCAAATTACGCTGAGAAATTTGTTTTCGATTCATTTTTTGTTGAATTGTTAACGAATACGGCACTAACTTTCGGAATAGCTTTTTCATATGTACCTAATCCTTCGTGTAAAATATGGAGTACTCTATCATTCGAGATGCCTACGGTGTTAGCAATTTCACGCTTAGTCAAACTTGCATCTTTACTAACAATATCATAGACTTGCTCAATTATATCTGTTGCACTTTTTGGACGTCCACTACATTGTTCATCTTGAACGCGTGTATGGCCACGTTTAAACTCCAAAACCCATCGATGCACAGTTGGAAATTAAGGAGCAGATGTTTGTATGAATTTCTGTTGCAGATAAACCTTCCAAAACAAAGAATATTATCACCGCACGATGTTCGGTTTTTTCCATTCTAGCAGAATACACTGACACATCAACTTCAAATGGCTTGTAAAGAAAGAATGAATTGACAGATCGAAATGAACTTTTGTGTGTGTTCAAATGGAAGATGAAATATTAAAATGGCGTATAAATTTTAATTCCTCTACTGGTTAATAGGCGTCGTTTTCAAAACTTTTCAACCAACCTGTAATATTTATGCATTATTTAGCTCGTAAGTTTCTTTTGTCTATATGACCTCCTTTAGCTGTGATAACCGCCACACAAATTTCCTCAAGACAGTCCGCGTCAATTTGTTGTCATGCGTTCTGTAAATATTCCCATAGCTTTTGGGTGTCTTGTGGTTGTCGCTGTCTAGCCCTTCGATCAAGTTGATCCCATAAGAGCTCAATGGGGGATAAATCATTCATTTTAGTTCATTTCTTGCTGCTTGGAATAGCATGATTTTGCAAAATACCAAAATACTCTTCTCTTCGCATTGTGCCACTTATTTGCATTAAATCACCCGTAATTGTTCCAGCAAAACAACCCCAAATCATAACACTACCACCTCCGTGTTTGACGGACGGCTCTAAGCAGGCAGGGATAAAAACTCTCCATTTCGTACCAAATAGCTCAAATTTGAATTCGCCTAATCCAATGACCAGTTTGCACGCTGTCTTGCCCAAGTTAATCGTTTCTGTTGATGCACACGTTTTAAAAACGGTTTTTTTTTTTTTGCGGCCGATGCATCCCCTTAAACCTGCTGCCAATAATCGCCTCTTGACGGCGATAAGAGAAACATTTGTTCGTTGTTGTGTATTATCGTGCGATGCGATATCCGGTGCCATTAGACGTCGATCTCGTTTCGAAGTAGGTTACTATAAATCTATCTTCAGCTCCAGAACTCAGCCGTGGCCGCCCACTTCGTCTTCTATCAAGATTTTGCGCTGTCTCTCTTCTCCGGGCCAATGTGTAATGCACATCTTTTGCTGAAATCCCTAACCGTAGAGAAATTTTCTCTCCGTGTATCCTTCGTCGCGAAGAGTACAAATAGTACAACGGTGGTCTATAATCAACTGTCTGCGTTTTGGCATTTTTTCGCTCAGTACTTTACCAAATTGTTATAATTGCGCACTGAATTAAAAACTAATTCCGCACAGGAAAACGATAAGACAGTAGTGATTAATATCTTTACCACATACACCAATCGATTATCGAAGTGATACTAAACCGCTTGACCGAAAGTAAATATTGCAGATGTCCTACCCCATCCCCGTCACACAATAGTCGTATTTTTGGAAAGGAGTAACAAAATGTATTCCGGTGAAATTTGTAGGTAAATGTTTGGAATTTATTTCAATTTGGATTATGTGTAACAATTTTATATTGGCATAGAATAATTTATAATAGGGATTAACGATTTCACAATATGCGTAGTTGTATTATTTTAAAGGAATTTCACCGTGCTTCCAAACTTATGGACGGTAGTGTATTTAGGAATTTGGCTGACGAATATTTGCAACGGGCTTTGACAATAACTAGAGACAGTACTAGAAATAATTGGGTTTAGTTTTGTGCATACGTGTATGAATATAATAGATTGATGATTGTCGGGATGATGACTGTTCAATTTTATAGTTGGTCAGGGGCTTTCATGTGATTAAAAGTAATGCTGCAATTTATGTTCACAAGTTTTGTCAATCAAATTCATCATTCACTCTTCTACTGTTTCCTTCTAAAGTTCGCCAAAATCATTTTGACCTAGAAAAATTAACCATACATTGTCACAGCGTTATATACATCGGATAAACATCGAGGCACAAAGATAATTATTTTTTGAACTAGCCAATACAATGATAAAGAAAAGAATTACTCCAAGTAGATAACTCTGAAGCATCTCACAAGGGGACCGCCAAGTATGGTACAAACGGATTTCAATGAGTCCCGGACATGTTGTGAGGGAACGTCCCCAGAGCACTAGGCTAAAAGGATTTTTTCCAATGGAGCTTGGTTTTCGAGAAAATCGAAGTCAAAGTTGCATGCGTACGTATTATACCTGTACATTTTGTACGTTGTCCTGCTCGGAGTATTTGCGCTGACTGTTCCCGACCCTTGTTTTGTTATCCCCGCTTATTCTGTGTCTACCCATCTGACGAGTCCTAACTGGATTTTATCCTTCGGACAGTCGGTTAGTCATTAGTAGCTTGTCGACAAAATGTACAGGTATAATAGGTAGGCACGGAACTTTGACTTTGATCTTCTCGGAAACCAAGGCCCGTTGGAAGGAATCCCTTTAACCTGGTATTCTGGGGACATTTCCTCACAACATATCCCAGACCCATTAAAATCCGTTTGTACCATACTTGGCGGTTCCCTTGTCAGTATTGTGTTCGAAAATTGACGGGGAAGTTTTCTCTATTATAAATACATCGTTCTAATCAGTTTGGAGAAGACCATTTCCTCTGTCTCACTTCTCCAACACTCTTTTACCTAATTAACAATTCAAAGTGGCCTCTCACAGGCGTTAAATCGCATCACCTAGGATCATTGGTATCTGTCTCGTTTTAAAGTTGTCAGATCCAAGACAGAACAAAAGAGAATTCTTTAAAAGCGCCAGCGGATTGCAAATAAGTTTATTAATTACAGGGTTTCCCAAAGTGATTGTGCATCATATCTTCTTGAGAAGTACGAATGTACCCAGCTCACTTTTGGAATAATGCCATTGTATCTATTGGTATGAAATTTTTTAATTCTTTTCGTTCTTTGTTAGAGTAACATGTAAGGTACCCAGTCGAAAATGAAATCCGCAACGGTTATTCCACCAGAAAGCAAAATTCTATTATTCATCGCCAATTTCAATAAATTATCCCCGCGGTATCAATAAAATCAATCTTAACTGCCATCGTCGAACAATACTACATTGTTTTCCTCGTCTTCGCCGACGTTTCCCATCTCTAAATTCCTCCCCAACCTTCACCCATTTTCCCGAAAATCGACCCTAACGAATCGACGGCGTCGACATGCTGACTGGAAGTCGGTCTCCGTTCCTTTATTATAACTGAAAGCATATCAAAGGGCGGGCACTAAACGTTACGTTAAAGGTTAATTACGCGTGGGACATTTAAAAATACGGAAAAGCGTCCGATCTATTAGGAAATACGATCTACTAACGTCCGCTCCGTCTTTTTCCGTTTTCTACCGCGGTTACATTCGTCGTCTCCGTCTTGCGTCTATTATTGCTGCACTACTAAAGTCCCGGTAATTTAAAACAAAAGAAAATTGCAAGGGCAAGCGGAAAATAAGATTACGACGGCGAACGGGCTCCCTCTGTCGACCCATGACGGCGAACTGAAGCGGGTGTATATGGCAACGGAGAGGGAAGGCACTAAAAAGGGAATGGGGTTAAAAGTGACGCGTTTTTCAAGAAATAAAGACGTCTTTTCCTGTAAGTCGGAGGTAGTTGGGTGTAAATAGGACAATCGCAATTTGTCTGGCTGTTCTAGATAGAGCAAGGGATCGTTTATCAGTTAATTAAGTTTGTCTTTTTTAAAATAAGTAAATATTACTTTAAAGACGTAACATATAAACTTGCTTCTTCTAAGTGTCCACGACTAATTCAAGAAATACATCAGTACCTTGCAGGTCAAATGAATCAATAGTAACTTACATAAAACCTTCAATTATGCTGCATAAAAAGAAGGCCAACGTTAATGAGAAAAGTATTTGTCATTTATTTTTGCAATGCTCCCAAATTATTCTTAGTTTAAGGTTTTTGCAAACATATTGCTCACACTTTTGGCACTTGCAATAAAGGATTCAAGCTACCTTTAGATCGAAAGATGGCATCGGTTTCTAAGAGCAGCTTTAACACATTGACTGCCCTACCAATTTTGCTAATGTTAACCGGGGAGCACCATATTTTTTTGTTCGTAATGCGTAGTATCCAACATTAAATTTAAGTAAAACAGTTTTTTTAATCTGGTTAAATTTTTTATGGTAATCATGAATTTTTGTCTAGTTATCAAAAAAAAGAAGAATTTGCCGCGGCTCCCCGTGAAACTTAAACGAGTTTTTCTGTACGGATTATGGCTATTATCATATTTGAGCACATCGCAGGAGTCAAACTCTTACAAGATTTACGTCTAAGTGATAATTTTTTGATAGCTGTGGCCTGACGTGTGACTCCATTTGGTTGCTATTAGTGCCCTACAAATACACGACATACGTTACACCAATCTGTCCAGGTATTCTGCATCTATAGCATCCTCAGCACTTCCTAGGGCCTCCCAAAGGGTGTTTTTACTAGTGGGTAAGATCTTAGTCACCTCACGATTCAAGTGATTCCATAGCAAGTCTATTGGATTACAATCCGCACTTTGGGGTGGCCGTTCCATTAAAACTTAGTGTTCCGATCCTTTTTTTTCAAAAACTGTTTAACAATTTAGCGGTGTGTTTAGGGTCTTTATTTTGTTGATAAAGGAATCCCTCACTAATCAGTTCAATTCCACTAGAAACTGCATGTCTTTTTAAAACTTCCAGTTTCTGTTAATTTTCGAAGCCTTGTCTGCTTATACAGAGCAGATAAACGCGGTTTTTTTTGCAGCTACCCAGCCTCTAGGACCAGCGTCTGTTAATCGACGTTTTACAGTTGTTCGTGACACTAATCGAGATTTCCTGACTCATATTAAACTTTGCTGCCATCTCGAGGTGTGTACGACGGCGATTTCGTATAGACATCATTTTAATGTGCTGTTTAGCCTTCCACTGCGCACTCAATCTTTCAGTTGTCCGGTTTTTGCATTCTTTTAATTGTTTGACGCACGCAATACTTTGATACTTCTACTTGTCGCGCGATTCTTCTATTTGGAATCGGTATTTCGTGTAAAGCTATAATCCTTGCCCTTTGTTAGATGCTTAATTGGTTTTTGTTGCTGTATTTTCATATTTATAATTGAATTAAAAACAGAGTTCTGTGCCTAATAATGAACATTGTGAACCCTTATCTACCACCACCTTGCCTAGCAGCCACGTGGTTTCTCTATAATTCGTTTTAAACTAGTCTAAATCCTTTAACGTTGAAATAATGATATTCAGAAATTTACATTAATCCCTCTTGTTCAACCGAAATGATAATTTACCAATAATTATTAGTTAATTATAGGAAGTATTTATGTTAAATGATGCACAATATACAATCTTATCAATGTTTAAACGATACTATGTATTGAGGTAAAAGGAAACCTTAATAATTCCATTGACATATTAAAATCTACGTTCATCATTAGAGAAGAAAACAATTTTCCTTCACATTTAACGCAAGCAGAATCTCTAGCAACAACCGAACCTATTATCACTCGCATTGAACGAAAAGTACAACTCCCATCAAAGTAAGTACAATACAATTGTAACGTTTTTAACATAAAATGACACACTTCTCGTAGAAGGGTTAAATCTTTGGTCTGCAATATACCCTCATAAGATGATGGAAATACACCGGTTAGTACGGTGGCGTAAAAAAATATGAAGATAAAAATGTTCTCGATTTCATTTCACATTTTACCAAGAGAAACGGAACAACCATTCCCTTAACCTTCGCACAAAGCTATGTCGCGTAGATTCGTGATGATCCCGTGCGGGTGATCTCTTTGTCATCAGCGTCATCCTCGTCTAGATTTTACAGCCGCCACTCTCTCATATTAGGGGCGCCAAAGTGCTTTGACAAAAAGCAGCGCGCGTGGGCGTACGCACAACAGCCAGATTCGTCACAGCAGTTCGTACAAGACACATTATACTTATACTAAAAGTATTGTAGTGAAAGAAAGGCCAGAAAAGTTCAAAATAAGGGAAAGAATAGTCAGTAAATGTTGGTAGAAACGTATTAATACACTAAGTATTTTTTTATGATATCGTTTTCTATTATCTTAATTATTTTTCTCTACTATCGGTACGTTTATAGCAAAGGCTGGCTTCATAGTATGTAATGTTTGATTCGTTGTGTATATGAAGTTACGTTAGTTTATTTGAAAAATTAATTCTAAATGTATAATACAGGAACAATGCAAATCACATCATATCTAAACTACATTTTGTAAGGAAATATCTGCTTCAGACACCAAATTTTGTACGAAAAATTCTTGAAATGGCAAGTTTTCGAAAATAGAATTTTCCAGATACATATATATTTCCGCCCAAAAAATAGACGCCTATACGATTTTTGCGCTTTGACCTGATTATTTCTTCTATCCTCGCTTAGCTTGCTTGCTCTTCGATGTTGCGCCTCCTCTCTTAATAATGAAAATCGTATTATTTTGTTGCGAACGGCGGAACGCTTGCTTATAAATCATTCAGCTTTTTATTCCTCCCCAGTTTATTCGGGCGTGTTAAAATTTTATTGGGATTTCTGCGCGGGGCGTGCGGCGATTCGTAACGCGTTTACCGTCGGTATTCATTTTGCGCTTATATAAATCTATAAATTTTAAATTAGAAAGAAAAAGATGGATTCTAATCGAATTAGCCTCGTTCCGTTTTCAGTCTTTCCGTTTTGTATACGGAAGATATCAATTTTACGACTGGGGAGACGACGTTGATGTCGAATTGATTAAAGCGTACTAGAAATGGTATTATCGGAGCACAATCTATCAAAATTCCACGCGTGCTGCTTATCCTAGACGACACTTACCGTATATCTCTACTCGTCCACAAAGCTCCTTCATTGTTCGAGTTTGCATCTCCAACTAACTCCATTACGCTCCTAACGCTAATGTTGTCTGATTTACTGCACAGAGTCGCTTTGTCCCGGGTGTCACCCCCGCTCTACCATCGCCATGATACGGCTGCAAAACAAGAAGAGGAAGACTCGAGGCTAATTTCGCATTATACCCTTAGCGCCGGCACGAAATCGTCGCAATAATCTTCACATATCTGCGGCACCCTTTCGACGCTAATTTAACAACTACCCCCTTCTCCCCGTATCTTATTCCCTCTTCTCCGCGGCGTATCCTCGTCAAGACCGAAAATCATTGCTTATTCGAGAATTAATCCGCGTGTTTCGTCCCTGACTGAACGATCTCGACGGATGGAGTCATTCTCTTGTTTCGATGGGTTAGTCGGGCGAGTAAGTTTTCTGCGTTCGTGTGGCGCAATTTGACGGCGGAAAGGCGGGTAATTGACAGGGAGGACGACCCCTAGGTGACAGTGACGAATTTATCTCTTCCGTTAATTATGCAGAAGGTAATTCGTCCTTACGGCTTTGTTTTTACCTTGCCACCATTTGAATTATTTAGGATTGTTTGTGATCTGCTTACTTTGGAAGCTTATTTGGTTGGCATATTCAATTCCTTTGATCTACCTTTGTCACTTTTTTCTTAATGATTTTTCCCCCGTTGGATTGATCAAGAAAATTGTATTCTTATTGTAAAGTAAAGGGGGATTTTTGGTGCAAACCAAAAACTTTCCATTTGGCTTGACTATGTTTAGCGATATTGGGGCCGCGCGTCACACAACAGGGAGTAGTAAGACCGAGAACTAACAAAGAAATAGAGGACCAACTTGAAGGAGAAAATATCATAAGATACATTAAAGCTCGACCGCTCCAATGGGCAGGCCGCATCGTGAGAAGGAAACCAATGGATATGATAAAAAAGATAACCGAGTGGATTCCGATATGGCCCAGAGGTAGAAGACGATCAGGGAAAAGATGGAGAGATGCCGTGGAGGAAGACGTAAATGCGATGAAGATAACCGACTGGGGATCAAGAGCAAGGGACAGGAAGGAATGGAACAAAAATAACAGACTGCGAAGACTCATAGCAAACTTTAAAGCGCAGGCAACAAGAGGATTAGTTCACCCCATCAAATATAACTTCAAAAACGTCATAAGACGTTAGCCCCAGCCCAACGGCCTGAAAAGCTTGATGATTGTGATGTTTTGGCAAGTTTGAAATTCCATGTTCAAATCCTCGTCCACTATGAAATTTTACGTCATTTCGTATAGGAAGATGGATTTTCTTCAATCGAACCCGCCTCCTTCGATAAAATTAACCGAATTATTGCGAATCGTATGGATATATCCCATTTGCAAGAGCATCGTCGTTAGGCTACGTTCGTCGACGCAACATAAACAAAGCTTATTTGGCCGTGCGGGATAACGAGCTGAAGCCGGAGCTAGCGAAAAAGGCGGTGATAATCGCTCGCAACTGCCGAGCACATCGTTATCTTGATTTTGAAACGGGAATTAGTAGCAGGGTTCGCTAACGAAGGAGGATGCGCGGGTAGAGAAGGTATCGTTGATGAGAACGTCGTCTTGTCTTGGATACGGCAACTTAACAATAATGAGACGGCTGAATCAATGATTCCGGCTGGAGAGCGGTTTAACGCATAAGGGGGTCGCGTTTTGAATTGTAAATTGATTTTAAAGGCACGCTAGCATTTTTAAATACAAATGTATCCATCTCGGAAAATGGAAGTGAAGTAATATTTCTTCTTCATTGCTTGAATATACATATGTATGTCACAAGAAAAGTTCATCCTGTAATTATGGAAACAAATATTGGTTTGCTCAGGGTTTTGCGCATGGATCAATTCCTTTTCTTATGTACGTATATGTAGAGTTTGGTAAAACGCATCAATCATATTCCCTGAACTTTACATCACACTATCATTTGTTTCATTTCTTCCAGGTGCGACCATTATTTTACCATGGTAGAAATTTATTATAAAATATCAGAGGTAGAGTTCGTCTTTTTTGTTATATAAAAAATAGAAGCTAGAGGTAAAACTTTTTGTAATTCACCTCATTTTTCTTGGGCACCTTTCTTGCACGTACAACGGAGACTGATGTTGTTATTTAATATACTTTACATCTCCCAAGCTTCTCCATCAACGTACTTCCGCGCAAAAAACTTTATTCTCGCCGAGTTCATCACATTTCAATTCGTATCGCGTAACGGTTAAGCTCCGCTTTCGGCTGAAGCGCAAAAAAATCACCCGCGTTTCCCGCACTCACGAGCGCCGCTAACGAGACGTGATTCGAACCCGGAACTCGGACCCGCTCGTTTCGGGTAGGTGAGGAGATTCCGGTAAAAATTACTTAGAACCGACACGAAAATTTCTACCTCACATACCGTGAGGAAGCCAGATCGGAAACGTTCGCTCATCAATCGTCAAATCCAAAATGTGGACCTACACTACTTTCAAAGATGGCTCCTTACAGCGGAAAGAGCTGACTGCGGAACTCGAGGCATCAGATCCATCAAGATGATCGGCGGATCAGATACGGATAGTGGAGTGCAGGCTCTTATCCGGAAGGCTTCGGAGATTTCTGGGCCGAAAAGATGGGGAAAGGGTAGCGGTCGGGGGATGATTAATGACCTCGGTGATAGATCACTGCCGCATGTGTCTTGTAGATCCGTCTTGTTCATTAAAAGTAGTACGGAAAATGGCGTGGCGCAGCAGCAATCTGTCCGGACGAAGGAGATTAAACGCGTGTCGTATTATCATAACTCGCTTTGCTACCGCTTGAAAGCGTGCGATTCGTTGACGTTCCTTCGCTCGTCAAGTTAAAGCGCGTCGTTTCGGATATATTGCTTTCTTTTAAGATTACAGATTTTATTAAAGTTCCCTTTAGATCCTTTTACGGCATCGAAACATCGATTTTCTTGTTAATGTTCTTTATGCTGGATGATTTTAAGTTCTATTTTATTTTGAACTAGATTTTCAGGATATAAAGTATGCATATGAAATATATTACATTTAGTTGTATTCCACGCTTTCTAGAAAGTGGATGATTTGAACTGAAATAGGAAACTAGCTGCACCACACTGTCGTCCAAAAGAATTGCAATAATTTTTTGGAAAGAGGTGCAAACAGAGATAATTGAAGACTGATTGCGTTGTTGCATTATTTAGTCTATTCGTATTGAGAAATTCCTAACTGTAAAATAATTTAGTGCAGAGGTAATTTTAGACGAAGGAAGAAATTGTGTTCAGGCGAAAATTGATAAATGGTATTTCGCAACAATTTATTTTCGAAAGTTTGCCTGTTTCTTTGAAGTTTTCTCGACTAGTTAGTAGAGTTTGTTAAAAGATGGTATCGTATAGCAGTAGCGTAACGGTAGGGACGTGGGTATGGATAATTTTCAACTCGTAGTCGATCTACAATCGAGATCGCGAGAGAGTTCGAAGCGACAGTACGCTGCACGCTGCAGGCTAAATGAATATTTAGAGATGGGATGTCCAAAGGGTGTAACATTTACTTAGAATGTGAATAAATATCTCAAGTATTTCCCTGGATTATAATATAGAAGCCCGCACATTTATTGCACAATATGCAATGGCGGATTGTTAAGTCGCCATAAGTATGAATGTAAACAACATTGTAAAAGTGAATATCATGCATTGAATTTAAGTCCATCTTGGAAATTTATGATTTTATTTTTATATTAAGTGTGTGCAACATCCCACAACATCTACTATCTAATGAACACTTTCGTATATTTTGGGTTAATTACCCCTCATGGAAGTTGCCAACACCTATATAATTACAATACAATTGGCCACGTGATCATCTGCCTAGGTGTGGATGAAACAACTGATGCGCTGAAACACAGCGTCATTTATGTTGCAGCGCGTCCTTTGAAACGACAACATGTTCACAACACCGTTGATGGCTGAATGAATCGCTAGCGAAAGCGTTGCTGATGTTGTAATTCTAGGTAGCTTACCGGGGCAGTTGCCTATTGCCACAGTGGACATCAAAACGACATTAAAAGGTAGCAATATTATTTTTCGCTAATATTCTATATGACGTACCTACTTTCATGCGGTGCGCCACTGACGGTGTCACGTTTTTACAAACTCTACTAATTAGCGTAGTATGAACCTATAACCCTGTTCCAAAAAAATTTCGATGTTAGGCGACTCAATTCTATTTTTGTAATCATCAGCTGACTTTGTTAGTGATCGGAGAAAAGCAAATGATGTTCCATAAAAGGACCAAGAAACGGCTAATTTCTAACACGGTCTTCCAATCTTTCAAGGTAATTCTTTCAAACTCAATCCTTAAAATTTTACAACTTCTTGCGTGATTCATCTCAGAACCTTCCGTGCATCGATTATCGTTCGACGGTTTAATTAACAGTCTCCCTCGACTTTCAACGGGGAAATTTAGCCCAAACCGACTCGCGATCCCGAACGCTATACTTCGGCGGCAATCCGTCTGTGCAAAGTTGTCGCATGCACGTGAGAACGCCCTTAATTGAATAGCTGCCGGTTGCCAGCGACATCTGATCCTTGGATTAGGGGAGCTATCCAACGAGGGAGCTACACGCTTTATATGACGTTTATGTATGTACGAACCTTTCAAAAATGATGTTTTAATAACAGCGATCGATATTATGTCGGTATAAAAGGTGATATGCTGGAGGTTGGATATATTGCGATTTTGGATGTTTACTTAGGAATTTAGGATGTGTAATAATGTATTGAAAATTTATGGACGTGTGGGATAATCCAAGAAAAAAAATGTATGAAAAGCGTAGGTGATATTTTGATGATTAACTTAGCGTCCCTAAAAGGGAAGTTAAAAATATTTCATTAAAATTACATTCTCCAAAAAGATTAATTTGTTGTTTCACTGACACAGTGTGAGACAAAAGGATAATTCGAAAATTTTCCTTTATAAACTTATCAAGCTCTCCTCGCTTTTTCTCTTTTAATTCACCCTTTCATCGCCTACCACCGTCGAGTAATTTTTGCGCTCGTTTTTCTTCCCTGACCGTCGGCCCAGTTTGCAGCCTACTACCAGGGCGTCGCAACGGGTAACAGCCCCCTATCACCGCTTGGCCGTGACACAGTTCCGGCGCTTACCGGACTTTAAGTGTCTCTTGCATAAATCATTACGTACACCGAGCGGCGCGGCGCACCCTCTCTTTCCGGACGTCCAACGGGCGGGCGTAGGTTTGTCCAGGATGGCCATTATCTCTTGTAACGTCCTGTAATCCCGCGCCGTGCCGTCATTTATCTTGCTTTCTACTTTCTGGCTGAAAATCTTTATCCCTCGGTCGTCTCGCCGCCTAGCGTGAAGCGTGACCCTGTGTGCGGTGGCGTTCGCACCTCTAGCTTACATGCTTTGAACTCTAATCAATTTTCAACGAAAGCTGTGCTTTTTGTCGGGTGGCTTTAGGTGTTCGCAGTCGCTAAACGCGATTGACGGTCATATTTGGGTGGGACGGATGATAGCGTGTTAATTTTATATTCTATGTGCTTTCCTTTATTTTCGTTTTGCACAATCTGGTCCTGGTATTATCTAAATAATCTCCTAGAGATAAGGCTTAACTATTAATACGTGGGTCATTATATGCTGCCTAAATGTCCGGTAAGCTGGCAAAAACAAATACAAGAAAAAAGAAAACTTTTATTATACATAAGATTTACTCATACATGTGAACTATTTCTCAACATATTCGCCATCGAGATTGATGCATTTGTCGTAACTGGGCACCAGCTTTTATATACCTTTCTCGTACCACGTTGTCGCGTGGGTTCTCAGCCAATCCGTGTCCAACCATACTTTCATTTTGGTGAATAAATGGAAATCGCTTGGCGCCAAGCCCGGACTGTAGGGCAGGTCTTTGAACAACTCCCACCCGAATTCCTTGAGCAATTCTATTGTTGCTCTTGCTTTATGAGAGTGTGGATTTTCATTATGGAATGTTATTCCTGATAACAACATGCCTCTCCATTTGTTTTGTATTGCTCTCCTTAGACGCTCGGGGGTATTACAGTACGTCGTTGTAGTAATTGTTATTCCAGGGTCCAAGAATTCCATCAGTAAAAGTGCTCTACAGCCCTAAAACACAACGGCCATAAGCTTCTTGTTGGACAAGGTTTGTTTGAATTTCTTTGGTTTGTTCCCAAAAACGATTCTCCTTCGTCAATATTGCGCTGCCAAAACATCAATGCAGAATCAATTCGCTGCAGTTTGTGAACCTTTGTAAGCTGCGCAAAGTCTCTTGTAGTCAACTCGTACTATAAGTATAATGATTTCAAGAAATTCAGCAGACATTACAGAAATTGTGAACCGGTAGCGCTCTCGTACCACACTCTTCTCCCGTGTTCACTTTTTTGACAATGTTTTCAGTTGCTAGGGATTTCCTATAGTAGCCATCCAAACGGAACTCACATCAAAACTACGTCACGTAATGGTCTACTAATCTGGGAGGTACTGGCAGAGAGATTACTAAACACTACTGCACAAGCACCACGTCACCATAACAGCTGAGTATCCATTGCCTACCTAACGCAATTTGGGAAAAGAATAGCGCTCATAGTAGGAATATTAGAGATTTTTACAGAAGGAATCATTAACATATCAAACAGCCGGAATCAGTGGTGTAGTGGCTTGCATATTGGTTTCTAAAAGTCGCGGTTCAAATCCGACCAAGGACGGTGATTTTTTGCAGTTAAAAGTCTTCGACATGACTTATTCTCGAATAGGAAGTAAAATCGTACGCCGCTTGTCAATGTTATGATACGTGCCTATTGGGGATGGAAATTTTCTAGATTCGGCCAAATTCTAGTTGGCTATATGAAGGATCTCTAAGGTGCGGTTTAAGTACATATAAGTGCGAAGGATTGGTGCATTCCTGAGACTTAACCCTAACAAACAAAACAAAACATATCCAACAGTACTTGGCATTTTCGTTTGCAGATTGTGTAGAGGAAGCAACATAGCGGAAGAAATAGAAATTCTGGTGAAGATTTTTGTTAACCTTCCTATACTCACGTCAAAATGAAAGACGTATACTATACTATATAAGTCGGTCTCACAGACCGTATGCGTGAGTATAGGAAGGTTAAACGATGTTATGTGTTTTCAAATGTGGTCTAATTCAACACAAATACATGGATCGACTTTGTTCGATTTTGGCGATAAAGCAACCTTCCGTAAAGACCTTCCTTACAGCGTTGTTATTGCACAAAACATTGATGCTGTACACACCATAATTGACATTTAGCTGTGACGAAGTTTTGTACTCGGTGGGTCCGCACAAGTTGAGTGGTGATCAAGAGGATTCGTATCGAATTCAGCATTGAGATGTTAAAAATATTCAATCGAGATCTAATCATTCCACACCGCTTCACAAGCATTCATTCTTTAATTTCGAAAATTTGTTTCGTTTCTTACATCACTTAATAATGAAAGAAAACTCATTAGACTATCAGCATCCGACCCCTTTTTTATCAAAACGACTCTCCCGTCTCGACTTCAATCACAACTGCGCGATTGCCATATACAAACAACATTGTTTTTATTAACCGTCCAAAGCGTTCTAACTTATCGGACGATCTAAATTGAATTCGTGTTCACGAAACCATTTGCCTGGACGAATCCGATTTCATAATTTAAATATTGGAATTGCCCCACCTTTCGTTTAAAGGCACCTAGCGCAGGGGATGACCGTCCATCGTTTTTTATTGCCATAATCGCTGCGCGTTCTGCAACGGATGCAGGCTTCTATCGATATTGTACTGCCGATAGTATTTCCATTGAAAAAAATTCAATAAGTGGTAATAGCGATTTTGAATGGGCGCGCCGTGATGACGTTGCAATGATTGGATCGACAGTAACGGAAGCGTATAAAAAATGGGGAAAGTGAATTTGTACGATTTTCGCTGAGTCGTAGTGGTAAAAGGTTTTCGAATGTAGTTGCTAGCTGGTATCTAATAGAAATTCAACGTCTAAAGGGATAATAAGCGCGCTTTGAGTCTGCAACTGAAGCTTCGTTCCAATTAAAGTGATCCGTTTCGACGTTGCTTGTTATTAATCCGCGTCGTTTCGATACGTCACGATATTTCGTCCCCCGGGCACAATTCGCCCCATTTGTGCAATAGTCCAATGATTATAACTGTGGCTGAATGCGTTTTAATGAAGCGTACGATTTAATATTGCGAACAGATGCTGTCATTACTGTTCGGGGCGCAATATCGCTAAAAATATCGATACTACTGCAATCGGGGTATTAAAACGTACCTATCAATTATGTTTAATGATACTGCAACGATTCGTTATGCGAATTTGAGGTTGGGTGCTAGCTTGGTTTGGGTTTTAACAGCTGGTTCTGACGGTTGCATTTAGGTTTTAAAAAATGGTGTGCACAAGAGTATGTTTTAGAAGAAAGTTTAATTATATAACATCGCCATCATTGAGTTTATCCCCTTCTCGTTAAGAATATAGTTTTATCTCCTAAAGTTGGAACCTTTGTTATTGCCTAGATCTCACCGTACTTGCAATTGTATCATTTAGTCTTATTTGAAGAGATCGAACTGACTTCGAAACTTTGCATCAGATTGATGTCTCTCGATTCATCATAGATCCAGTCATACTTATTGAGAATATACCACTTAAGAAGAGTGTTTACCTGTTTATTTTGTCAGATTGATCAGATCTTGACAGAAAACAATGAAAACGAGGTTCACGAGGTTCGAGGTTCGCTCCATTATCTATCTGATTAAACTAGTGTCTTCCTAACTTAATTGTTTTCTGGGTTTTTATCTCTTAGATGTGATCCTATTGTATCATATTTTGTGATTTGATGATTGTAATAACAACATATTAATTGATAATTCATTCGTTGTCTCCGCTCAATATTTTTAACATCAACTTAAGTTTTGTTGATTATACTACCATCTTCTTCAGAAATTATTTAAAGAAACCTCTCAAATAAGCTCCGAAGCAACCAAACGCTAAGTGTATCTTTCCTTCTCTTTCTAACGTACCCAACTTCACACTATCACGCAAGTTCAGAGTGATTACAAATTTAATTTTCACCCCACAACGTAAGTCTGAGTTATATACCGCAAAATAGTGGGGCATCGGGTATCCCACATACACACCTACATCCAATCCGGCGGAATTTTTCTCCGCCCGTTTTCTCATACGACTTAGAACTCTCGCCGAACCCGCCCTCTTTCAAAATCGAATTAAAATGATAAATCACTTGTCATTGCGCCCGGGCTACCCGATACATATGGATCCGGTGAGGATTTTATGAGCCTGTCAGGATAACTAACCTCCAGGACTCTCTTTCTGCGCCGCCAACCCCAAATTTATGATCCTTTTGAATTTACGCGCTAGCCAATATATTCGACGATGTGAGAGGATTTGGGCTCCCGCGCGCGCGTCGCAGGAATATCGAAACATTTCGCCTTATAATCGAGTATAAAATACGACGGAAGAAGAATTATTTCCGTAGAGAATGCTGTTGAATCCTAAATAAAGAGTGAACAGAAAATTATTAACTAAGATGATACTAACATGAAAATGATATGATGAAAAATTTTGTTGAATTGAACATAACAACGGGACCCAAATAACCTTGAATTTGGTACAAAGATTTTTTATGAAAACAAAGGAAACTGGAGCCTGCCGCCAACGAGGTTCGAAGAAGGTTTAGAATAAGGAAACAAAACGTATTAAAAGGTCACAAGAACGTTAAATTAGACAGAGAAATGGAAAGATATGAACTATTGGGAATAAGGTAATAGATTGACAGAAGCAAAGTGAGTGGTTCATAGATGAAGAGTGAAGATTTTGTGGACAGAGAAATATGGAAAGTCTTTTTAGAGAAAAGCAACCGTTTAGAGGAAAGTCAGAACTCAAAAACGTAAACGAAAACCTTTGTTTAGGAGCATATTTAAAGGAGTTGTGAGGAAATGGATTATTGAATAGAAACCTGACAATTTCTAAGCCCCAAAATCAATGAGAGAATGTTGTAGCAAATCTTATGTCATTGAAAATAAACAGTCAGAGATATCTCGTATCTTTGTAAAAGTGAATAATAGACCGATGTACATTAATTTACTGCTTCTTTCTAGTTTTTCCAAATAAACAAATTAATAGAAAAATCCGGATCCGAAAACAAACAAATACTTTTACTCGGAAAGCAATCAATAAGAAATATCGCGATTTTGAGGAAAGCTTTCGCTTACTTATTGTTAGATTCGATTTCCGAAATGAACGAATGGAAATTTATCAAAAACTATCCTCGTAAATTAAGTTGGCAGAGGCTCGGGCCCGATCTTATTTTGTTTCTGTCTTTGCGCCGCCCCAGTTTTTGCCAATCCGGCACATACGTGGACGACGTATGGCTTTCCACTTTATCTCGATTGGTCTCGGCAAGGATTTATATCGACATATTTCCTAAGATTGTTTACTTTTTTATCAAGAGAGAATTAATTCCTGTCGACTTTATAAATTACAAGGCTCCGCGTGAAAGATGTTGGGGTAAGTTTAGGTAATGTAGTGTTTGTGGCTTTGCTGAAATTGATAAGGACGGATATAGAGTTCAGGACAAATGTTGCAGGAAATGGACAGGATTTTTTTGGAAGGAGGTTGAAGAACGGTAATTGAGATGATACCAATTCTCTTCTAAAGAATTGCTAACGTCTTTCATCTCACCACCATCTCAATTACGAAACATATCTACCGTTCGAATTTTATGTAAGAACGACTTAAAATTTACCACATTCGTCTTCTTTATACCGGTCATAAATTTTCCACTTTATCCATATATTTCACCCCCATTCACCGGTATATATGCATGTGCAGGTATTCGTATTATTCCGCTTTCGCTTGCGGTGTGCGATCCGAGACGTATGTAGATTTGTAGTATGGATAACTTATGCAACTTCTAACAAAAGCTCCCGCGAAAAGTATTAAATCGACGAGCAGGAGTGCGCCGTTGATTTTCGTAGTCTTTAAGTGCGAAGTTTTCCGAATAAAATTTCAATTCGGGCTTAATGTTTGTAAAGGGCGGGCGTCGCAAAGTTAGGCGTTCGGATTCTCTGCAGGAAAGTGTTTCCAAAGAGATCGTGTTGGTAGGTGGATTACGGTTAAAAAATGTGGGCTTCGGAAGGTTTTAGAGACACACGTCGATTCAATCCCGTACTTATTTGAGATGCCTTTTAAAATAATGGCGATGGTAGGGATACAACTGATTTTCTAATAGTTATGGCGGTTACTCCTGAATAAGATAAAAAGGTGTTGTAATAAATTGATGTCGGTTTTATATTAAATTCGATAATGAAGATGAGTCCGTTATCGTCCAGTGAGGTTCTTTAAAACACTAACATATCAACATTTTAATACCTCTATATTAATAACTGAGACCGGCTTTAACGCACATTTCGCCGGAATGTATTCTGCTTCGTATTAATAATAATTCCGCAACTTTATTCCACTAACTATGCGCGCGCCAGGATCGTTTTAGTTTTGTCGGAATTAAAAGTTAAAACGCGTTACGGCATCGCTACTAAAACTACCACATGCGGCCGTTGCGATGGCGGTGGAAGTAATCCTACACTTTTCGAGACCGGCGCGATGGCCGTAACGTTCAGAAAAAAAGGCTAATTACAAAGTTCCAAACGAGACTTTTGCAATTAAAATCCTTTATTATTAGACCGCCCGCCTACACTTTTTGATTATACGGGCGAGGGGCAAAAAGTAGTAACGTTTTAAATAGCGCTTGTGTGTTCTGCAGTTTCCAGTAAGTTTGTTTGTATTCTGTGGAAGTTTGTGTAAGAGATGATTCTAATTGGAGAAAATTTTCTTTATGAAAAAGGAGAACAGTAGATAGATTGTTTTTGTCGTTCATGGCAAGATCTTGTTATTAGCGGATGCCCAAACCATAATACGTGGTTGTTCTTTTCGACCAAACGCCTGTAGCAAGTTGGAGTGGTTTATTTGTGTTTACGTCGTAGGCTATTATAAACGTAAATTGATATTCTTCAAGGTAGAAGAAGCTTTTCTAGCATGGCATAAATCGATTTTATCGGGGTACATATTTAGGACAAGCAATTACGTTTCTGCACGTTGTCTGGTATAACAACTTCGAACGATTCGAAATGTTGTAGGAGCGATGAACAAAAAAGCAAACGTAGAAATATGGACTTCGGAAAACTTCAAGTAGGTATTTAGCCCACCAAATTGTTATTCTCAGTGGAGGAAATGTGAAGGGAGGAAACTACGGGTATCGCTTTTCTCTTCTAGTTTCACTGCCAAAGATAACTACCTACTGCTCTACATACCAGCCTCACAAAGCTTCCGCGAATTGTTTTGTGCGATACACTTAGTTTTCCTTGTATCGTTCGTATTGTTGTATACGGATTTTTCTTAACCTCCCGTACGATACGAGAGTTATCGCCCGTTTCCTTCCTCTTCCCTCTCGGTCCACAACAAACCCAGTCTCACGAAACTTTTTCCACAGTTTTTGCACGTTTAGCCTTACTCACTTCAAATTTTTTGGTTACTGTTCTGGGCGAACAAACCTTTTTAAACGTCTTTGATAATCAATTTTCGTATTTGAACACAAATTTGTTTCCCAGCCATCTTAGTCGAGGATTTTTCGGAACTGGACAATGAGCCAGCGAATGAAGTAAACTTACATACCAAGGTCGCAAAGGATAATAAACAGAGTACAGTAAAATTTGGCTCACCCGTCGCCTCAATGATAATAATCTCTTTATTTTATCGCACACTCAAACAAAACATTTACGAAATAAATTACGACAAACTAAACTCACATAAAATAGTGTAAGAATTCACACTGAATGTTAAAATTAAGTTAGTACAGGGTATGTTCGCAAGAAAGCGAATAGGTTTTCAAATATTTTTTCCCAATATTTCAAAAGTACACTAGAAAAGTGGGGTGGTCTCTTTTCTTGTCAGTCACTGTGTTATTTTAAGAATAGTCTCCTTATAGTTATTTGCATGCATTTAAGAGTTATACTAGAGACCTATAATAAATAATCCACTCGAAAATTTAATTAGGCAGACATAAAACATTATAATTGACGATGCATTTGTGTAATAAAAACAATCTATCGGCTCCTCCACGACGTAATTGAAACCTCATTGATGTATTCTGATAACTGAACCCATCAGTATATTAAACCGATAGTATTAAAACGTTCGTGTATGCCTATGTAGGTATGTGTACAGGATGTAACTGTGAAAATGGTAAAAAATTTGTCCAAAGGTAGATAATTAAAATATATTCAATATTTGCTGAATACACATAGGGCCCCAAACGTACCGTTCGCAAGATATTTATAATTACAGTTTTGAGTACGGCCCTGTTATACAATTATAGCGAGTTTTCAATACGATTAACGATGGGATCATTGATAGAGTAAGCATAAAAAATGTATGAATAAGCGAGTCTATTTCAAATTTGCGAATTTTTCGCACTGCTTGCACAGTACATATGTACATGTTATCTTTGGTTTACTAATCATTTTACTGTCAAAATTTTTACACGGCAATCACATAAACATTATTTGTCAAGCAGATCTAATGTTAGGCATTTCTTGTGAAACTTTGTTTTATTGATTTTACATTGTTTACCAATAAATAAATCTTTTTGAAAGAAAACATTTTTATTATTACCAATAAAAATCGTCGAACTTTTCAAATACAGACAAAGTTCATGCAACGACAGCGAAATAAAACATCTATTATTCTATTTATTTTTCTGTAATAGTGTCGATAATATACTATTTACTGGCGAAAGTTAGTAATAAGTAAGCGACCGTCGGATTCACGGAAGGGTTTATTAAGGGGTAGCGGACCGGACCGCAGTCTATCAGAGCCTGACGCGGCGGCATTTGATGTATGTTTCATCGGGCGTCAGCGTCCCAGCGTTGCGGTGCCAAAGGGTCGTGCGGGAAAGGCGTCGAAACGATAATTTGTTAAAATATTTTCGGATGGCTCACGGGGTCGGAAACTAAATATATATATATATAATGACGAATTTTACTTTGAATTTTGTCCGCTCCTTTTCCACGTTAGGGAGTGTTAAACCCGCTTCCGAATTATAAGGGGTTCAGTACGCACGTTGCGAGATATTTCAGAGTTGACGTTTTCCAAGAAAGGGTACCAATTTCATATTTCAGTGCTTCCGAAAACGGTCCCTAGAATTCTGATGTAGCACCAGTTAGCGACGAATTCGTGAATTGCTTTTATAACTATTGAGTTGGGTAAAATGTAGTTGCATCTTTTTTCTATATAAATCTTCATCTTATTGTCCAGCAAATCTGTGTACATGGAGAACAGCTTTGGAAAACTTGACAGCAAATATCAACAAATATTCTACCTAGGTGAAACATAACCTACGCAGAAAATGTTTGGTTCTAGTAGTGTTAAAGCGCCGATTGTCATGTTTACATGTGCTAATTGATTAGGTTCTTTTCCCCTTAAAAACAGTTATACTATTAGGACGTATTTTCTTTGTTTTTCCTTTCCATTCTGCTTAATGAAGTCATAATGACTTGGTCTGATAATCCCCGGAAGGCTTTTTTATTACAGTTTCGAGCTGTCATATTTACATTATCCATTTAGTAAATTAAAAACGCGAACGAATGAAATCGTCAGAGAGTAAATTGTTTTTTTAAAATCCCTTTTCGCATACATCAACGGTTTTTATGCGTTCCATTTCCGTTTTCGATCTACATTCTCCCTTTTATATCCCCTAATCACGAAACACCCCCGAGTCAAATAGGCGCCGCCGCGTAACTATCCCACTATGTATATAGTTTCAGCCGCGGTCCACCTCTTACCGCTCATTATTTTTCTCCGCTCTTATTTTTATTCATTCTTTTTTAGTGGAAGTTGTGTTTCATTTTCACGTCAGCGGTACCGAAACGGTACCACCACTCTCTAAATATAACCCGAGACGATCAACATAAATCAATGATAGCATCTGCTCGGACTATAGTTTTGTGTTTGTAATTTTTCGTCGCGTCGTCAGCGGTACGTTGTTTATATGATACTGCAAACCCGCTAACTATTAATACGTCGCCAGTAGTGGGTGCAGCTATCAGATAACCATGATACATACGTACACGCAACCGGTAGGGGTGCTAGCGGGTCGTGGTAACAATTTTCAACCCTCATATGTGGAGGAAGCATTGAGGACATAATGGAATTTTGCATTTTTCGGTTTGTGCGTTTTTGTAATTCGTACAGTCATCGCTTTGGAAGGACAGTTTGTTGTGAAAATTTATGCATCGCGATGTTTCTTCTATCAAATGTATTTTTACTTCAACGTTGATAGTGGAATACGTGTGCTAAAGCTATTTAAAATTATTTTATTGATGGTTAGATACGTAATATCTTCGCCTAATCCATCTCAATTTCCTCAGTTTCCCTAAACTCCCATTTAATCATCTCTTCATATTATGTAAACTAGCATCACCGGTATGTCAGGCGGTTACATCTAAGATTTAACTCGGACGGCTCTCGACTTGTTACCGTCACCGTAATGAGGTTAGCGTTGATTCGAGCGACTGTGGAGAGAAGCTAGGGGACTTAAACCACCAGATAACATTCGTGTAGGATTTTGAGGAATGAGCTGCAGCTAATTGATTGATTATCGAAGTCTATTAGGGGCGCAATCCGCGTGGATAATTTTGCGGTGAAACGTGTCTCTGTATATGGATGTTAAACTAATTCTAGGTTAGTGACTGCGACGTCGAGATGGTATCGATTCGGCAAACTGACTTGATTGGCTTGCTTGCTTTATTTATGGATTTGCAGTGAATTGTAAGTAGATATAGATCAAATGTGTATATCTTAACTTGGTGCTTAACAATTTACAAGTTTGTTTGATTGAGAATTGACGTGTATTTAACCATATCCAGCTTCCTAGAAAACATAAAATTTGGAATAACGGAGTAGCTACGTGCAGAGAAATAGATGAACTCAATTCACAAATATTTGTGTTAGTCGTTAGATCTCATTATAAAGTACAATGTGATTCTATTGTAGTGTTATTTCATATTTGTCAGAGTAAAATCAGTTCTAGCGAATGCGTTGATTGAAGTACTTTAGTGACGTTTACCTCAAGGAACCAAAATTCAAATAGTTACATCAACTAAGCCTAATCGAATTTAGCACATTTAGATATTCCTTCCACACATTTACTTACATTTACACTTCAAAAAGATTTCTCATCCAAACTAAATATCCGATATGTATTTCCGCCTCTCAAATAAACTTGCAAATATATTGATATATTCTTTGCTATTTCCACTACCCACATAGAGTGGGTACTTCAATTTTTCAATTTGGAACTTTCCAATTTCAGCGTCGGATCGATTTTGTACACGTAAATTTCATCCGCGTCAAGCGATAAACGAAATATCTGGATGGTATCTTCGAAGTGACAACCTTCCACTTCGTCGCCACACTTCATGCTCGCGAGTTACTTAAAAGTTCATCCGATGTTTCGTATCTACGATCGCTAGTTGTACACGAAACTCTAGAGGAAAAAATTCCTCATTCAGCCCCATACGAATATTCCGTTTCGGGATATGTTAATTTGTTCTCGTCCCTAATTGCGGGAAAAAGGTGTTACGGCACGAGCTTACGCCGCCTCGATGAAATGGGTGTGCTATTTTCCGAATCAAAGCTGTTTATTATACGAAAGCCGAGAGCGCGTGTTTATAATTATTCATTTTAAATACGCTAGACGTGGAGGGAATGACAGGAGTTTGCATAAAAAGTGGCGTTAACGCGTAAGCATGAAACGTATAATATTTAAGCATATATTACGGAACGTGCTTTTTAATTAGAAAAGGGGAAATTTAGAGAAAAAACGAAGGACTAACTGAAATTAACGTGATATAGTTTGTATGTGACAAGAAAGATCAACTAAGGTAACTAAAATTAATAGTTTTGCATGCAGGTACAATGATAAGGTCAGGATTTCCTCATATTCTATTGAAAGCCGATTTTGTAAAAATAAATCTAGAACTGTCTGACGGATATTTGCAAAAACCTCTCAAAATTGGTATGAATTTAGCTACAAACAGTCCTTATTTTATACAGGGTTTGTCATAAATAATGTGTCAACTTTATTATTAATTTATATGGGGTAAAAGTAAGTCTAACGTAAAGAAATTGATCATATAAACGTATTGTTTTAGAAACACTCAATTATGTATCGTCGAGACATAATTAAAAAACGCGCTGTCGTCGAAGTCTCCCTTAGATACAGGCATACGATTCGGCGGTGAAAGTAAACAAAATACGCACTATCAAATGAAGCGTTTCAGCGTCTTTGGATTATGGCACTGATTTTACTAACGCGCATATTGTTTTCTCTAAATATTCGTCTTTATTTTTCAATCGCATATTCGAAGGATATCGACATATATGATATACGTATATATAGCTCGTATGGCAAAAATAAAACAAAGGACTGGACCTTGTTCCAGATATGACGCAAATTTTACTACTACATCTAAAAACTAAACATTATACTTGACGAGATTAGGAGTTCTCAAAATTTTCCATGGAAAACTTGAATGTTAACAAAATAATTACCACTTTCCTGTGATAATAGCAAAATATTTTCTCTTACAAATTTTATTTTATTTTGTTTTAACTTGATGCATAAGTTGTGAAAAATGGTGTATAGTGTGCTGCTAGTTCAGTACTTCTTCAGTTAAGATCTTTTCAATTTTCAAGATTTTTAACCGCAGGAGTATGGTTTTACAATCACTCGAAGTTGCCCCCATCAGCTTAGTGTCCTCAATATATTCACCACCTTGTCAGTGGGAAGTTTTCTATCTTACTCCTTTGTAAAAAGAATTGAGCAGGTACTAATTCTGACCTCTTCATTAAGTTTCCCTTCTTGGATCTCTGTCCCAATTGTTATTTTCAATCTAACACCAGAAATCCTCTGCATGTAATAGCAACCAAATAAATAGACAGGCTTATACGAGGGGCATCTTTTAAGTTTAAGTCTAAGTTTCCTTGCCTGCTGCGATGTCGTATTGTGCAGGGTTTGGTTGTGGTGGTTTGTGGGTTACACCAGCTAGTTTCCCTGATAACTAATTAGGAACACAAAGAAACACACAAAAACTAAAACGTAAACACTTTACTACAAGATGCAGAAAGGTTAGACAAAACACAGGAGCTTGTCTTTAAAGGTTATATTGAATGACTACAGTATTTACGAGTACGAGAGTAGAAGAAAAGCAATTTAAAAAAGAAAGATGGTTTCGATATGTGATTATAAACGATCAAGTCAATGATAATGTAATAAATGATATCAACCAGGGCAAGATTGGGCCTCGTGGAAGCTGAAATACGAAAAGAAGTGGCAAACGGCAATCTGCCGAAAGAAAGAACGAATGGTGCAAGCTACTTTGAGTCCCGTGGCCTTGATCTCGAGCAAACGGGCTGAGAACGGGCGCGCTGGGGGATTTTCGGTGTGCGTCGGAACACAAGGCAATCGGCTGAAAGAAAGAATGAGTGATACAAATCAAAAATTGAGTCCTGAGGCCTTGATCTCAAGCAATGGGACTGAGAACGGGCGCGCGGGAGGAGTACAGTAGGAGTATGCACTGTATTACACACGTACTGTACGAATTCGTGTTTTACCACTGAACTGAATTAATCTAAGGGGGATCGATTGAATTAGCTGCGAGAACTGATCGAATATATGGCGAAGTACCGAAATTCCGAAGTTGCCAAAGTTAAGCGCGGAGCTCGAATGTCGAAAAGTGATCTTGTCGTGTTAAGGGCTCGGAAGGTACTCGAAAACTCTTGTTTCTTCCCTAAGTAAAAAGGGTTTTAAAGAATTGGCGAAATTAACTACAGCAAATCAGAAGCGGACGAATAGACAACTTCCAATTTGGGATAATGCGGAAGAGAAAATAGAAAAATGACCTAACATGCGGGGATGATCGGCAGCAACCTCTTGTTCCGTGACGCCGTCCACTTTGAACAATGAAGGCTGTAAAAGAGAAAACGAATGAATATTCCCCGCGATGCAGTTGCTAGTGCCTGAAATAAATCAAACTTACGAACCTCTGGTAGAGTTTACCGAAAACAGCCAAAAACTGCAAAAGGGTCGTCTGGAGAACAAAACATGCTGTAAAATGGAATACGGACAATCGTACGATTGAGAAAAGACTAGATAACTTATCAAATCATAGTAATGACACATCGGAATAGCGCTACTAAGTGGTCGTTTGTAAAAACATAAAAGGGGTCCCTTGTATTATCAGGTATAGCAAATAAAAACAAATAAAAAGTAGCTGTATATTCCTAATGACTTCTGCAGCCGTGTATTCAGAATACCTTCTCTTTACCTGTATAGAACTATCCGTTTCTCTGTCCATGCGATAAAGGCCACGTGTAAGGGTGCTCGCGTACATTATTACAGTCATAACAGTAACTCGTCGTCGATAATGGTCCGGGTTATTACCGTAGATTATGCCGAGCTTCCGACAGGGGTATGTAATTACGAGAGGAACGGAGCGTTATCGGCGGACGTCGATATTAGATGCTGCTATATTGTTGCCGATGTGACGCCGCGAAAGACGCGAAACGCGTAGAAACGTAATCGTGTGATGTACGACCACGCGTCGTCGGAAGGGTCGATGCAGTTGCCACCGTTGGCGTCGCAATAAGACGCGACGCGCACTCGACGTACCTACATACATATGTGTGAGAGCATGTGTATTGGAAAACAATTTAGACACGATTCGATTTCGAATTTCTTATTTATGCGTCGAAGGCGCGCCTCGGATCTGATTTCGATTTAATACTTTACGATGTCGAAGGAAAGTTTGTCGGTTGTTTGTTTCCTTTTTTGTCTTTCTTCGGCTACATGTACGTGTCTAGCGCGAGTGATTTTACTTTATGAAGGGAGACATATTCGATTTAGGAGCAAGTGGTAAAGTAAATGATTTCGGCACGACTTTTCCCTCTAATCTTGTTCGCTTTTCTTTCCCTTTCGAACAAGTCGGTGATTGGGATTCCTATCGGATTACGTTTAAACGTTACGTACTATCGGCAAAAGACGTAATGTATCCCCCGGTCGCGCACTGATTATAACTATCAATATCACCTTCCGCGCGATAGAGAGCGAGCTTCGGGCGTTTTCAGTATCGTAGGTACAAGCTTTAGACAAACAATATACGTATTTACCCGAAATTTTATGGTTTACACCGTCTCAAGTTTTAGTTTACGATTCCCAGTTACATATTTAAATTGTCTCTTAGTAGGGGTAACGCTAGACTTTCGTTAAGTCCGTGGTCTATCGTAATTAATATCTGATGCGGAAATAATTATTCGTAGATGCGGTATAATTAATAATTGTAGGATGCACTTCTAACAAGGGGAACATCTAGGTTGTGAATAACGGATTTTGGTGGGTTTCGAATATGTTATAGAGGGACCTCCCCGAGTACCTGGCTACCAGCTTTTGTAGCCATTCGCCCTAGTTCTCGAGAAAATTGCAAAAGCCTTTTCTGCCGTACTTTGCGTACTGTTACTGTTAATAATTTTGTAACAAAGCGAGTGTGGTGCAGTGGGTAAGATCCATCCTTCCTGCGCTGGCGGTACATGTTCAAATCCTACCACTGGGATAAAGTAGGAGTATAGGTGGGGAAGTAGAGTAGAGTGGGGATACAGTGGCGTTAGTATGGGGATAAAGTAGGAGTATGGTGAGGGAAAATAGGCTAAGGTGGGGATAAAATAGATGTACGATGGGGATACAGTAAGGGTAGGGCAGTGTAAAGTGGGAGTAGGGCAGGGATAAAGTAGGGGCACTGTGGGGATAAAGTACGATTGGGTGTGAAGTTACGATAAACAAAAAACAAACATTTCCGTCGGAAACGGAGGTGAGCTTTTGTTAATACAACGACAAATATTAGGTTACGTACTACATTAGAGCATAATTCTTGTATGTTTAGAAAGTTCATTGGGCAAAGCGGCGCGGCGTCAAGTCAGTTTTATATTGTGGTTTGAATTATTAACGGGGATGGCCTGCATTCCCTGACAG
Source organism: Chrysina gloriosa (assembly GCA_038088585.1). NCBI lineage: Eukaryota > Metazoa > Arthropoda > Insecta > Coleoptera > Scarabaeidae > Chrysina > Chrysina gloriosa. The sequence continues at coordinate 15,783,163 of CM076093.1, read as the reverse complement.
CCAACAGAAAAAGTAAATAAAGATTAACTAACGGTTCGACTAGCATTATACACCTTTCGAGTTCAAAAGGGAAAAGAAAGTTCCCATACCTATAATAGATGGGTATCAACCGCATAATGCAATGCAATGCAATGCAAGTGCCACCAGTTTTTATGTGTTTTGGATTATTTACGAATTGGTCGCTTCCCCACATTTTGGAAGATTCACGAGCTAGCGAAGAAGTTAATTGCGAAGGAGGTTGTTTCGGCAAGTAGGCCTTTTAGTTCTTTAATATCAGTTAGTGATTTGCGCTTATTGTCCTTTCACACAGTCTTATCTTTGTCATCTTATTTTGCGTATTATTTATTAGCATCCAACTGCCGCTTGAAAACGACGCATTTTGCTTACCACCTACCCACGCCACGGTTGGATCTTAATGATAATATAAGATGGCTTTTTGACATTATCATACTGTAAATGAAAATTCCATACTATTAACTGCAATCTAATTGCGAAAACGTGCGTAAATTTAAGAATTTTTTTCAACATTTGAAATCATTGCTCTTCGGAAGTCAATTATTTCAAAATTATAATAATCAAAAGACGTAAATGTAACACATTTTTGGTAACCGATATTGATCAATAGTGGACAGAGAGTATTGGTCTGTCTCATTTGAACATTGTACAGAATGAGACATTTTCAGACTGATCACATGGTTTCCTATATACGAGGCTAGATCAAAAAAAAAGAGGTTACAAGGAGCAGCATTTCAAACGTAAATAATTTGGGAGGAATATTTTTCCCCAGAGTGGAGACAGATCGCGCTCGTTGTCTTACAGCGGTTGTGTGGGTAGGTAGCGTAAGTTCGCAGATGCGTCAGAGCAATTGAAATGACAAGACCTTTACAAAAGTGGTCTGGGTTGATGGTGCGAGCGGTGATTCGTTCTGTGTGGGCAAAGAATGTGTCATCTGAAATTCACTACCACATCGTGGAAGTGTATGGTAAGAAGCAATGAGCAGCCAACATGTACCGAAATGGTGTCGCTTTTTCAATCGGGCAGAGAGGATGTAGATAACCGCAATAGGGCACCGAGTGTGCCCAAGTTCTTCAACGACAGACATCAACACGGACGAGTTGAAGAAATTATTCGAAATTATCGACGGGTAACTGAGCTATGATACCACGCAGCGTACCGTTTCTGATGTGTTGCGATATTCCAAAATACCACGTGCGTTATCCGAGGAATAGAAAGGTATGGGAATGATGTACAGTGTCACGTTTCTTCAGCGTTACAATTCTGACAGCCAGCACTCTATGGATCACACTCTTTACTGGGGACAAAACTTGGCTCCATTTCGTTCCCAGAACCAAAAGAGCTACTATGTAGTAGAAACACGCTGGATTACCAACGAGAAAGAGGTTTAAAGTTACATCCTCTGCCGGTAAAGTTATGGCAACTATATTCTGGGATTCATGCGGTGCTATCCTGATCGAATATTTGAAGCGTGGTCATATTATTACTGCCGATGGTTATTGTGCCACTTTGATAAGGTTAAGTGAAGCCATCCGACACTAACGCCCTTGGTTTTTGAGTGATTACGTCATCCTCCTGCATGACAATGCCAGTGCCCCACACTGCTTGCTAAACTCAAGAGTTGCTGCCAAAGTGGGAAATCGAAAGCCACCCTCCAGATTTGGTATCTAGTGACTTTTTTCCGAAATTAAAGGAGCGCTTATCTGGAACAAGGGTTTCTTCAGATAACATAGTTATGTGAAAATAGCTGCCGAGAACTGGCGTAATGGACAGGGACGTGATTTCTACTAAGCCGGGTTAAACAAGTTGGTCCTGTGTTTAGGTAAACGCCTAAATAGATTTGGTGATTATGTGAAAGACTGATCGGCAAGTATGTTTCTTAATTGCCTTTTGTATTTTCTGTTTATCGGTAATAAATAACTTTTTATTTCCCTTGGATCTAGCCTCGTATATTCCTTCGGAACGCCTAGATTCATTGCAGAATGGACATTCCAAACCGTCCAAAATGTATTGGATAGAAACAGTCAAGCATCTTCAGGACAAGTTGCTGTTAAGAATCACAATAGAACGTCCTGTCCCAAATAATTTAATTTAAAATTAAAATTTTAGAACTACCCATTCGTAAATTTTATGTATTCCTAACTCTGGCAAAATTGTAAAAGTTTACACCATACACCGTTTTCGTCCCTTGTCCGTAGCCTAAAATGAAGTTTATTTAGGGCAAGCGGAAGCTGCTCCCTATTCTGCTACATCCCTCGCCGACATCACCTTTCAAAGTCGTACGACACAAAGTGTAGATTAGGCGTCGTCGGTACCTCGGTCCTTCAAATAATTATTTGAATGGGCGGCCGCCGGTCCCTGCATTAAGATCTCATCGAAACTTTGCCGGAAAGTTGAACAATATCGAGGCTCGAAGGACGACGGCGCTCCGGGCCTCTCGTCCGGACCACCCGGACCCGCCGGAGCATTATTGAGTCTTCTTATCTCCGATGACCAACACTCGATTTACTCCCGACGAGGAACAAACATAAAAGTTAGTGTAAACGGACGGACGAAAGCTGTTTATACTCTCGGCGCGCCTTCGACAATTCATGCTCAGATAGGCAAAGTTCGAGCGACAGAATGGACGCGGTGGCGTACGGGACGTATAGTTATTGTTGTAGTAACGGTAGAGTTGGCCGGAATTGTCGTTTTTGTGCTCCGGCGACCAAAGCTTGCGTTATCGACGGAGGGATGGGAAGATTCGAGCGGTGTAAACTTCTAGAAAAAAGTGTCTTTTGTTCTTTTTTCCTTTTATGGCGTTGATGTCAGTCTCAGTTCTCAAATGGAATTCAATATTTTCTTTTACAGAAAATCTCAACTCCTCGGACATTTACCTCAATAGATATCATTTGATTGATATTGGTTGTAAAGTTTTTTTATCTTTTTCTTTTGGTATAATAATCTTCACTGCATTTCTACCAAAATAACTAAAGTCACGTTCTGAACGCGTCAGCAATAAATATTTTCACATTCAGTAGGTTTCAAGCACGTTTCTAAAATCTCCAAACACAAACTGACAAGGGAGAGCTGGCTATACATTAAACCATCATGATTTTTTTTTTACCAAGTGGCACGACAAGGGACGTCTCTTTGTGATTCTTGCATTGCTGGCGAACTTATGGCAATTAAAACTTCGCAAACTTCTCGAGGGCAGTCTGCGACGTTTTTCTCGTTTTATTTATAAAGAACCGATTCGGCGGACCGCTTTTTAATTCCAAGCGAATCGCGGTGCCCGGTCGGTAGAAAGTAAATAACTGTAACAACGGCCGTTCGTTTCAGATGGAACGAATCAGCCCAATTTTTGCAACGACGGAAGAATTACGTGCAATTAAAGATAATTATGACTTCGACCCGGTTGTCTCTGTCTCCGTTCGTTCTAATACTCGCGGTATTGTCGAAGACGATCCAGATATTTCAATTTCTGCATTTTCCAGTGTCTGATCGGTTGAAGCCGCGGTGTGAAATATGAGCGCTCTTTGCGTTACTTTGCTGAAAATTCGCTGCGACGTAATACTTTATAATAATAATTTAAAGCAACTTATTCGATTTAGTCCGTTTACATTAATTGATGTCTGTGAGAAAAATTTGATCAAATATAACATTTTCGGAAAGATAATGAGATATTAATAGATCATACTAGGTGAATCACAGTAAATTTGCGTGTTTTATACCAAAATGCGTAGATATACTTCTCGCCGTACAGTTAGTTATTTTGTCACCATATGTGCTTTGCTCAAAATATGGGAAATATCAGCTGACCAACAAAACTTTTCATTTCTCTTCTTGTTATCTCACATCCATTGTAATCGTTCATCTGTGGTAAGCTTGATTTTTATAATTAGAATAAATAGAAAATTAGAAATCTACATAACTCTCCAATGAATGACCTAGAGTGAGGTTCTTTTGTTAGGCAACTTTCACAGAAAGTTGTGCAACGACTACACTGCAGCCTACATTGCATATGCCATAATTATCACGGAGGGAATTGGCGGTGCTAATCACGGACTACAACCGTAAACTAGTTTCGTCCTTATTAGGACTCTTCAGTACGGTATAGCAGTCGTTGTACCACTTTCCGTTAGAGTTGCCTAACAAATTAACCTCAGTGTAAATCATTCATTGGAGAGTTATGTAGATTTCTACTTTCCTATTCTTTGATTTTTCTAATCTTCCAATTTCAATCGTGCAACCAGTGTTACTGTGGAAATTCTGAACTTCGTAATTCTCTCCGGTTTTGTAATTCAACTTGTTCGTTTGTTTTTGAGTCGTAATTATTTTCATCGCGCTTAACCTTCCAAACGTTCAGACTTGATTATTTTTGATTGACTTCGTAAACTACCAGACTCGTAATCGGCTCGTTCTAAACAACAGCCAATCGAACCGCGTTACCCACGTAATTATTTCAAATCAAAGCGAAAGTTGACACGAGCGAAATATAAATAAGCGTTCACAATGACGCAGTCAACAGGCACCCGAAATTTTGGCGAACCGGGCTTCAAACGTCAAATTTACGTCCATATATGTGCGATATGAATGAGATGTAATTGCGATTAGCCCCCGACTGAGGGCGGCAGCGGCGGCGCACGAACGCGGCCATATGCGTGCGTCCGGCGGGACCGCACCACAATAGGGGTAATTATTTGATCTAATTGCAGCACGCCACATCATACGCACGTAACTGCATTCATCAGCATATCCAGTTGGTAGTGACTACCAGACCAATTATACGGACGACTTAAACAAATGACGACCGCAGCCTTTGCCTTGATTAAATCTGCCTTTTCCGAGGAAATTCCCTGTGCAGGGGGAGTGAAAAAAGGAAATAAATAACATAACAGGGGGATGCTCCTCTCGCGTACAGACGCACACAGATGCATCTGCCTTTTGAACTTTGCCGAAACGAGGGGACGAAGAGGGTGTGGCGATACCATCAGGGGAAATGATGATATATCAACAGCAGACATCCTATTCCAAATACAATCAATCACGCGAAAGGCCTCGGTCGACTGTAAAATCTGGGCGTTTGTGCGAGTGTCGGCCGACATTCATCTGTCTTCTGCATTCATATATTTACGGCTAATTTGGTTGTCAAATTTCGTTTGCAATTTTTCTCTCGGCAACGCTAGCGGTGAGTGAGCAAAAAGAATGAATTAGCGTCCCTCCGATCGGAGGCGCTCATCAAGCCTTCCCTAGGGATATAAGCGTTCGTTGCGCCATTTTTATGTGTTTGTCGGTGTCGTCATTCATCATGGGGGTTTTAGGTGTTTCGGTCAAAAATTATAAATGATCGCGAAGAATTTCAAGGGGTAGGACGTCGAAATTACTCGGTTACATATTTTCCCACTCGAGTTGATTTATTAAGGAATGCGAATTTCAGTGATAGCTTGCCATTCAGTTCTTTTGCATTGTTTTTTTGCGCTTTATCGACAAGTAAGTAGCTTAAGCTTACCTGAATCTAGACTTCCGAGCTCTGATGGACCATCAACAAAGTACTATTGACGATGCTGTCTTTGTTGCCAGCGAAACAGGTGTCACAAAAATTAATTGTGTAGTAAGGAATTCATATGATGTAGTAGTACTATGTATCAGTTAATGAGTTTCATTGTTATAAGAGGATGTGATTGATGAAGAAATTTATGGGTTTATGTAATAAGGATGAAGATAGGGTTTTGAATTTAGTCCCAGGCTGCGATGGTCTGCTGTGAGGAGGGAAGAAAGATCACTATCGGATTCTACTACTGAAAATCTATATTGTCATTGAAATTTTTTGTGAACGTGTGAACGTCATAACTAGAAGAAGAAATAAAAGTTGGAAGGTGAATCGCACGTATTAATGTGTGTTTTTAAAAATTATAACCGACGTGTTTCAGTGTTTAGAAAAAACCGGTTGAGTTCGTTTTTTTTTAATATATTCCACACTTTAGTCTCACACTGTATATATGTATATTGTATGTTCTTCCACTTAATATGTCAAAATCAATTATACCAATTCGGCCTTCAGACGATTAAAATTTACCTCCACAAAATCTTGCGTGTAATCGCATCCTTAAATACAAACTACGTTAGTTGTTCTTTTTCTTTCCTAAGGGAACGAAACAATGTGCACACAATATCGTAACGTACCACACTCATCTTTTTATTCCCCTTCCCGATATAATGACTCTCGAGAGCGAAAAAATCCATCGACTTAACGACGCTTTTGCGTCCTTCGCAAACGCTCGTTCCGTTGTCTTTAGGTCCTCGCGTTCCATCGAAAGCTATTTCGATGCGCTTCGACCGAATGCATTTCAACGTTTTAATGGTGCGCGTCGTATCTTTATCGACTGAAGGAATGAAGTGTTTAATTGCGCTTCATGTAGTAGTCATTTGTTTAAGAAAAGCAAAATGTGAAACTGGTCGAATTTATTCACATGTTTTCCGGGAAAAAAGAAACGAACTACCGCAATTTTTTCTTACGTTTTCACATCTTTCTTCCTTTTTCTAATTAGACCGACGTTAAAAATTAGCCTACATTAGTACGAGGAAGAGAAATTCAGTCCTCGGCCGACTCCTATAATTTTCGCCTAGCGCCCTTTTCTTTTTATCGCCATCATCCAGATGAATAATTTTGACGCTTAATGACCGTTCCATCTGTAAAGATAACCGAAATTATCAACACGGACGTTTCGCAGTCATTAGTAAAGTGGCAAACGAGGTTAATTTATTTCGGAGCTGTAGCCGGTTCGCGCCGAGCTGACTTGGACAAAGGACTCAAGCCGGAGATCATTAGTATAGCAGGCGGCGCAATACCTGGACGAAGAAAGAGAAAGTATCAGCGGGTCCCGGGAACGATTCCCAGAGAAAGTCGTAGAGGAGCTGCGCACGAAGCTGTAATTATTTTAAATTAGCGGAAACGATCTTCTAGCCCCTTGTTCTTCGTCGCACGGCTTTCGAGATAATGGCACTGAAAAAACGTTCTGGCGGTCCTCAAATAACATCCCTATTACGTCGAAAATAGTAGACCCGAAACGATTTACTCAGATTTTGTTTTTTTTTTTGTAACGATTCAGATTACTCTACCGACTTACTGATTCTTTCACTTCTCTGACGTGTATGTGAAATGTGTCATAATCTGTGTGCTTTGTACGTTTCTTAGAACTTTGTACGACAGGAAGATCTGTCTAGGTGTAATAAGTAGTATAAATCAGACGGCAATTTCAGATGACACAATAAAGGTCCTTTTCCTTCCTTAGACAATAACTTCTAATTTTCTGCATTATTTCACGGACGTTTACTTTTGAAAGGGTTTCATTAAAGTAAAGTTGTTCAAATTATTAAATTAACAGGTTACTAAATTCAGCTGTTCGGATCAGACCGAATTCTGCTAGTTTGAATATCTATTATTCGAGGACTGAAGCTTGTAGATCCTCTTCCAACTGACAATCCAAAGAGATCTCGCAATTGTCCAGGGCATTTTGTTCTGAATAACTTCAAATTCCTTAAGATGTGTTGGTTTTACTTTGAATCAACACGACATATCGCAATTGAGGACAAGTTTTATAAAGGCCAGGTAGGAAAAACCAGATCCTCCTAATATTCACACTGAAGCGATTATAGATGAGTCGAAGAAGAAACGTCCATAGATCTGCAGTGAAGAAGCTCGTTCCCTTGATCGCTATAAGATCAAGTATACTTTTCACCACCTCAGCGTGACTTACGCATTACATCCTGTCGGATGCACAAGTTGTATTATCCATTTAAATCGGCGCTAATGATTTCTAGACCAACAGCAACTCTGCATCCGAAATTAATCCAGGAGGAACGCCGCCCCTGTTATCGGACAGGATTCAGAATGGGGATATAAGACGGTTTCAAAATCTGTGATCTAGAATGTGTTTTGGAGAAGTCACAACAACCTTGAGTTTGTGGGAATTTAAGAAAATTGCTGAATGTGTCCTGAACCAGCAAAGTAAGCAAAGACGTCACTTCTTTATTAATACTTTCTAACCAACAATATATTAATCTGTCGCTTGCCGGAAATCTTTTCTGATAATAACATACTCCAGGGTTAGCAAATAACAGGATCCGCATTACGATGAAGATCGTGACCCGGCGCGAAGTTTCCCATATTCAAATCTTGATGGCGGCTATTAGGGAAATGCCGCCACATAGTAAGTCACGCTTACGCTTCGTTTCCGCAGTACTCCATTTACTGGTAAACGATCAGCGGTGCATTTCCACAATGTCGTGTGCATATCAGTATGTCGGTTGGTAAGCTGCGTATACGACCGGCGATTTGCGGATATAACCGCTTGCAAATGGACCTGCGTTTGGATAGCCACACGTTATACGGATACAACCGTCCAAATGGAGTGGAAGCTATCGGATCAGTAGTTATCGGAAAACAGATTCTAGTGCACGTAGGTAGTAGGCACGGTAATAAAATTATGCGTTATTAGGATATAGAACGAAAATGCCTGTGTTGAAATGTTGAAATCGTTAGTGTGGATGATGAGTTACGTGGATTGGTAAGAAAATTTTGCGCCGCAGTGTTTTTGTTACTGCCAAGGTTTGAGGAATGTCCTTTCAGGCTACAGAGATGGATATTGGATATTAAATATTACATAGATTTATAGGAAATGAGTTATGTATTTAAAAAGAGGAGAGGTGTCATGGGACACCCGACAAGAGCGAAGCTCTTTACGCATTTGATGTTTATTTGAATAAAAGGTAAAATTCTATAATTGAATAAACAATGTATAAAGAAAAAGCATTTCATTTCGAAACCCATGGTAATAAGTTGAAGCTGAATTTGAACTAAATTCGAATCGAATAATAAGAACATCTAATGTGGGGGAGGGCGGGGGCATGCGGCACTGTTCATAATTGCTCCTGCGATGAGTATGTGTGTATATGTGTGGGAGAAAGAACTAATGAAAGCAAGGATTGAAAGATAAAAGCATCTAGTGACGATTTCAAGCGTCTCACTTTTTCCCAGTTAGCTCTCGCCGCAGAACCTCGCTAAAAGAGCTTTGCTCTAATAATGCAATAATACAACAAAGATTGAACCCGAAAGGAATATCTTCTTGTAATTGGCGTATTGTGTAACACCTCTATCCGTTTTTTATCGATGGGTGGCGGTCAACCAACCAATGACCTGAAATATATTCTGTTTGTAAATTACATTATTCAAGGGCAAATGTTGTTTCTCTTATGAGTGTACCGAGTATCTTTGGTCTCGATTTAGTGATAAATTCAACATTAGATAATTTACATTTTAATACTATAAGTACGGACAAAAAGAGAATGATTTTGAACTTCCCCGAAGTAGTATAAGATTTTAGAGAGATAAATTGAACAATGGGAATTTAGGTGGACCATCTTTTACCATTAGTAGGAACATCTATCATAAGCAATATTCTTTAATTAGGTGATAATTTGACATACAAAAATTTTAAATCATTTTTGTAGCGTATTTTGTTCTTTATTCTGGCATAAAAGTAACAGATGAAAAACCTAATCGCCATTAGGATTTCCTTGCTCATTTGCTTAAAATCTCTCTGGATTTTCTATTTTTGCTTCTCATTTCCTTTAGTGTCCTATATGAAGTATAGAACCTTAAAGTGCATATTCAGTAATCGAAGTTGAGTGGACTCTAACTGCAACAAACATCATACCATTAAGATATTGGAAGATGTCGCCTGTAAGATGACGTCAGCGAGAGGTCTGGATATGTTAGCACTATATCACTATAAGATACAAACACTTCTAGTCTTAGTTGCTTGCAAAATAAAAGATTTCCTTATTCAGGAGCCTATGCACAATGGTCTGGAATCGTCAAAAGCTGGCTGACAGCATAAGCTATAATTCTACGAACTGGAAATTTTGCATATGAAGGTCTTTGTGATCGCTAATTACGAATTTGAAGCTAATATCGCAGAATACAAAATAGCGGTCAACTAAACCCGTATAGAAGGGTTTCTAGGTCGCAAGAACCTAGTTGTACTTTGTGTACCCGGGGTTCTAAAGTCGTTTGTCAGGAACATACTTTAAAGAGTAGCTTACAATGGTTTTTATTGCAAACGCCACAGTTGCAATTTACATAAATTATTGACTTTAATCACTTGATTCGTCATCATCTACCACGCAACCATCAGAACACAAGAAGATTTGCCATAGCTTCTCAGGTGAGGAGCTTTTTCTTTCTGTTTTCAATTGTGTTCCCATACTCGAAATGTATGGATCGGATGTGATCATTATTTGTTGAAAAACATTGGGCACTCGGTAATTTTCAATAGAGATGTTCAAGAATTGATACAAGTTGCAGAGAATTCTTTGTCTCCACGTTGAAACATGGAATACTCAACAAAATAGGAAGTTAATGCATAAATATATTCTAGGCCTATACCTTCAGAAACACCCTCCATATTGTACATGACGAACAGCGCTTCAATAATATTTTACACCCACTTATCAAAAAATTATTTTTTTCTCGAGACAGGTGGGATTGGCTACTGCGAGCTGCGGCTCACTGTAGAAGCTGTTGTTGTCTAAATACGTAAACCAGCTCCCTATCCTTTTGCACACCTACGAAGTGACTCCCACTATCGAAATTTCTCAAAACCAACGGCTACAAAGAACTTCGAAATTTCGTCTTTTGGCCAGCTTTTGACGATTTCCCACCACTGTGCGATGGAACAAATTACCTGGAGGATACAGTAAACTACTGAGCGTACTGGGAGGAACATGGAACCATACACTTAAACAAAATAAAAATCAGAAAGTAGTAACGCAGAGATAGAAAGTAATTCCTGTTAAATGATACTTTAAAGGAAGTTTCCCCATTTCAACGTTATTTTGCGCAGAACCTTAGTATGCACCGACTGTTTTGCGATCGGAGTATCTATCCTTTTTATCGTCTTTTGAAGTATTCAACATAGTTAAAGAAAATATAATTCGAAACACAGTTTGTGGCTTTAAATACTATTTTCACGAAAGAAGACCACCTATTTAAGAATTTAGTTTTCTCTGTGGGCTCCATCTCAAAGGTGTAATTCAATTCGAAAATGTTCACAGAAATATTGAAAAGATTCGCACCGAAAGAACGCAAGAAAAAATCATTAAAATTTCCTTTTGATAACTTGCGCGTGGATAAAAATTAATCCGCTGTGTATCGACGATAGCGCAGATAAAAGCGACCGAGTTTTCGGAATTAATTAAAAAATAAACTTCACCCCTTCTAAATCCACCCCGCCCACGGTGTTCGCTCGTTCGTCGTACGCTTCGGCGATCATTCGATTTCACGTCTCATCCGCCTCGATATTTCACTAACCTCGGTTCTCTTCTTAGTCTGCGAACGCCGCCGACGCAACGGCGCGCTAATTTCGCCCGTTTCGACCGTTCGTAATCGCTACGGCAGCGAACGTGTACGTAAACACGATCGCTCCTCTTTATCGCGTAGCCCACACCTAAGACTTTCCTTTCAAAAGACTAATTCACCCCATAATCGGACTACTCGCCGTACGCATCGTCATTCTTCGGATAGCAATTAACACTGAAGCATAATATTGCTTTTCCGCGAGATAAGGGATGAACGTAAAAGGAGGATTTGGTCGCGACGGGGCCGGGTTGAGGGCATACCTACGAAAGCGAGGTTACTAACCCTCGATGTCATAGAGAGAGATTCCTAGATTTTGGAGGTAAGTGGTACAGTAAGATGAAAAGTAACATGAACTGGTCATTTGGACTAACCAGAATTTGTTCTGCACTGGTTTACAAAGTAGATAAAGTAATCGTATCACATGTATTTGAACTAAAAACGTAGGAACTTCATTTTTAATTTGCTAGCGTGCTAGCTATAATGCGGTTTCTTCTGAAGCAGGCTTCTGACAACTTGTTGGTGTCAACAAGAATGAACGAATTTTGCGTCAAACTTCAGAAGAACTACTGAAAATTTCAATAAATACTTGATAGGAAATTAGGATTGCCTAGGTCACACGTGTGTACCGTGGATCCATTAAAGATGAGCCGCGTTTTAGAGGAGCTTCAACTTCAACTATACCATACCCGAAAAAGATTTTACTTCAAGAATTAATCATGAGAAAGTTTATAAAAATTTGACAATCGAACAGAAGAATAATTAGAGGGAAGTGTATTTTCACTACTTGGAATAAACCAGATACTTTTTGAAAAGATGTAATTACAGACTATACATTTTTGAGTGCTGTCCAGATAGAAAAGAAAAGTTAGGAACGACTGGGTTTTGCTTCATTATGCTCAAAGAAAAGTGCAATAAACGATGAGATATCAAATGTATACTCATCTACATTGCAGTTAAGATAATATGTACAAGGGAAAACTAGTAAGCATTACCATGATGCTCCTGTATAACTAAGAAAAGTGCCACAATGCTTCTTGTTAGACAGAAACGTCTACAATGCAAGATTTTTAAAGAAACACCGATTAGAAGCAGGGATAAATAGTAAATGAGAGGGTACCAAATCAACCACTTGAAACTGATTTCGTTTTCAGTACTCTGTGACAGTATGTCTGCATAACATCAATCAGATCTGAATTTAGTTTGTATCAACACTCCATTGCAAGCAGTTTCCTCTTGACCCGAACCACTTCCAACTACCTCCCATTTTTCTTTCATCATTGTTAATCGCGTTGTCCACGAAACTCCTAGCTTGTTTCAATACCGTTTGGTCCTACTGTACATTATAAATACCGCATCTATCTTTCGCACTCGACGCCCTCCAATACACTTGACTATAGATAGAGATTTCCAGCCGGATAACCGGGAGTAATGAATCGAAACAATGCGTAAGGGAGTCCCTCAAGGTCTCTAATCCAGTCCGCTAATCTGCATGCGCCTAAATAGGGCCTAATCCCGGCGTCATCTCGTCCGGAACGCCGTCGCTTACGATTGCGGCGGTCCATCGGCACACAGAAGACCGTCATTTCATGAACTTACCACCCCCTTCTCCTCTTACCCGCACGGGGTTAATCAACGCCCGCAACTTTTAATTACGGCGATTGTTGAACGCGTAGTGTTTCGTGGTCCGATGAACTCGGCCCGGCAATGAAATTTAGATGAGTATGTGAATGCTCGAAAGCCGTTATAGGAAAATGCAATCGAATGAAAAATGGAATTCCAATGGAATTGAAAAAAGGAAATGGAAGCTTGATTGGGTGTCTAGTTGGGAATTATATGGACTTTGCAGATTATCTGTGCCGATTTTCCTTATAGAATGTCACTCCCCTTCTCTCCTCTTAAGATTTCAACTTCGGACCTTCAGAGTAAACCTGTATGTTGAAAAAATGCTGAGTAATGTTGACTCTTAAACGAATTAGAAATACAAAATGCATTTTTAGAAGTTGGCCTCTGACATTAATATATATCTGGATCGATACTCACTGTTGGTTTTTGAACAATATCATGTCGCTGAGGTTGTCGTTCTACACTGCTAGAAGATATATTCTTCAAATATTCTTTGTATTTGATCAGTATTAACCAAACGTGGCACCCATCTCACGGACAGTTTTTTTCATATTTAATCGTTCATGCAAAATATTGAGTACCCGTTCCGTTGAAATATTTACTTCATTAGCTTCCCACGTATTTTCAATCGGCGGTCGCTAATATTACAAGGACATGAATTTTATTAATCATTTCTTGAGTAGTTACATTAATTGACGGTCTCGGCCGTTTAGCAGTATCCGTGCTCATATGGCCACTTTTAAAAGCAGAAAACCACTTGTTACAATATACACAATATTTACGTAACTTTTCCTCTGTGTCTTTAGTTGTTTTTCCACGTAAAAATAACGTTTAGTTAATATATTTTCCATATTCACGTAACAATGAAAACGGTTTTCTTTAAATGAGTGTAAAACATAACTTGTCTGTTAGATTTGTGTGAAATTGTGACAGCACACATCAGAAACATGGTGGAAGCCAACAACATAATCACCGTATCGAAAGTGTTGCCAACCTTTGAAAAGTCACTTTTTCGTCAAACCGCCCAAAACTAACAGTAGGAAAAAACCAGAAGCCAGAAGCGAACAATACGTCAATGACTAAATAGACGTCAAAAATGACAATGAGTCAATAAATTACTTACATAATACCAACCTCACACATAAAAATTGTAGTGAACATCGAACAAACTCCATGAGCACCAGTGTATTTGTTTTCTTTTATTATTATATAAAATTAGGTGTATTACATTTTATAATAGAAACCTATATCTAAAACTGACACAACAGCAACGCTACCGATGATTTCGCTAAAACCGGTATGCGTAACTTTCCGTTACACTATGGGGGCTTGGCGAATAATTTGCGGCCAACTTCGCGGCCATATTGATTTTAATCCGGGGCATGCATATTCATTAGCTTTTAAACTTAATTTCTACAATGCAAAGTTTTCATCTAACAAAACAGCGCTCATTTAAATTTGATATTTACGTTCCGCTCGCCGACATATTCGCCAGGCGAAAACGAGAAACATCCGTCCGAATCGGTTACGAGCGCGATAAATCGTCCTAGTTTTAGTGAGTTATTCTGTGGCACGGCCCGTTAAAAACCTATTTGTTGGGATGTTGCCGGCCAAATAGTTGCTATTTTTTGATATTGTGCTGAACGGCCGGTGGTCCGTTTGATGTGGATTTATGCGAAATGAATGAATGCAAGAATTGTTGAATTTCAAATAATTGTCTACTTGAAAGGTGTACGAATGGGCGTTCTAATGCACTATACATATTTGGTTTTTTATGTTTAGATATATTGATAGTTACATTAACTACTGTTATACGCATATATGAATTGGGGATTAAAGAAAAAGAAAGAAGATAAAATAAGCCGTCGTATTTTATTCCGTTATCGGGGGTACTCTAAAAAATAATATATATTCAGAATAAAATACTAAGTATTATATTTTATCTCCATTATAATATAAAATATAGTATTCGCCTTTCCTACATCCAACTTCCTAATTCTTTACGGCCACATTTTTAGCGCATACAGAACGTAATCTATCGAACATTTTTTATCCTATAACCAACGCGTACGAAGTCAGATAACGTAGCGAACACATCACTAGCAGCGGTCAAATTACAATGCATAGGATACGTTTCAAAGTTTGATTAAAAATGCCTGTTTTTTTGCCTTTTTTTTGTTTTTGATTTCAGATGACCAACAGGCAGAACCAATCTCAGAACGCGAACGAGATGCAAACGAACACACCGAAGGTATGATTTTTTTTTTTTTCATGATTGTTACTTATCTTTTCTTATTTTTCGTACATAGAAGAAAATGAAGAAGATGAGGAGATGGAGGAGGAAAGAGTTTGCGAGAGCGATCTTAAATTTCAGGATTTCGCGAAAAGGTAAGCTCAATTTTTCTAATTCTTCAAAGCTTCTTTTACTGTTAGTCTAATAATTGAGTCATTAAATTTTCGGTCTCGGCACTCTCTCCGTCTCCGTCTTCCCTCCCTATAAGTGACTTTCCATATTATTTCCAAGGAAAACCTTTACACCAATTGCTTGATATTTTGTTACGTAGTTTGTGCGTAGATAAAATTAACTTGACACTTCCTTCCAAATGATAACCAAATTAAAACTATTGTACGCCGTTCCCTACTGATCAACCATAATTTCGTACCCAAAAAGTCACAAATAACAGTTGTGTTGGATTTTCTTAATAATACTGGATCCTGTCCTGATGAATGAGTATTGTTTCTGATCTCCCACCCCTTCCTTTATTCTTGCCTCGCAGCCTACATTATACACTATGTCAAAAGTTCATCGGAAATCGTTCAGTAAAACACGAAATATTGGTTTACTCCTCCAAATTTTTTCTTCTTTCTCTGTCTTCAAAATGGACTCTATCTGATGCCACACAGTTTTGCCAAGCACTTTTCAGTACGACCCGCAACTCCTGCGAATTTTATTCTGAACTTTTTTGTTATGTACTTAAAATATTCGTCAGATAATGGCAAGTATTGGTTATGTTAAACATATCTACATTTTGAGGTATCCTTAAATTTGAATGACGATTTTCCGGTATCAGTTCCTTATTTTTCTGGATGTTTTCGTCAATCGCAGACGTTGAAGTTTGACTGGAACGGGGAAAGTCTTAAACCGCCTCTTAGTTTCCTTTGAATGGGTTGTACCACTCTTATACTAATGTTTTTGCTAAAGTATTCCAACATTTTCAACGATGTTGTACGAGAACTTTTGTTATCACGCCAAACTTTGAGATAAGTCCTTTGTATGATGTTTTTGTGGCGCTTGAGGTCGAATAACCAGCAACTGTAAAAATTATTTTACGTATGTTGCCAACACATTATTGAAAGTTTCTTAATCCACAGCGATTTCTTAAATACTTTTCACGCAAGCGTTCAAAATGAACAAATAATACTTGGAGGAGTATTACTATGAACGATTTCGGACACTTCCAAATTTTCCCTACAAAATAATTAAATTTTGTCAAAATATTATCTCCATTCGATTACAGACTAGCGCATCCGAAAATAGTGAGGGCCTGTGGATTGGCTTTGAAGAACTTCGAAAAGAATCCGATCCTGACCAATCACAGCATAATCAAATTACTACATCGCATAGCTTGGGATTGCAAAATGGCCGCTATGATCTTTCAAGTATCTATTTTCCGGACTTTTCAGAAGATTTATGAGATGAAAGGAATGCCACAATTTAAGGTGATATCTATGAAGTCAGCTTTTTTGTTGTTATTTTTTGGTAATTCTATAGGAATTGGTCAAATTCGCCAATTATATTACCAGAGAATTTACCCGTATTTCTCAGAAAAACCCTAAAGCTTTCGTGGAAGCTCTATTTTGGAAATCTAGCCGAGAAGCTTTTGATGTTGAGGAGGGTTATGGAAGTTATCAAAAGAAGTAATTATAATACATCCATATATTTATATATTTGTAAATGTTTTTACGTTGATTCTTTGATTAGGTCGGAAGCAGCGGCTAAAGGTTGGACGGAGCTCGAAGAGGACGAATTAAGACGATTGTACATGGAACATCAAGAGAAGCAAACAGACGAAGGTGAGCTTCTTTTGCAAATTTAATGACATTAGCATCTATTTAAATATCCCACCGCGACCTTTTGAACGGCTTTACAAAGCGTTTACCTATTAAGGCATTCATTACCCGGCACCACTCTCGTGAAAATTGCAATTTTGTCGCCTTACAAGCCGACAACAATAGGCCTCTTTCGCCATCCGAACCCTCCATTTTCTCCCCTTTTCCAGACGTAGTCGACTGGATCCTTAACAACCTGATCGATAACACGAGAACGAGACGCGGAGTGCTGAAAAAGTTGAAAGAAATGTATCTTTTGACGGAATACAAAGGACGCTCGCGCTCTGGGCCTACCAACAATAACAGGCCGCCGAAACACTGGTGCGAAGAGGAAGAGCTTCAACTGAGGGAACTGTTCGAGCAGTTCAGGGACGCAACGGGTAAGATACCGAATAGATATCGATTTTGACAACGTCACTCGGCGTTTTACGCGTTATAGATCCTTTGGGCTGTATAATGGATCGGTTGGAGGTGAGAAGGCCGAAGAATAGGATCGTAGAGAAGCTGTTGGTCATGGGCTTGGTGCGGGACAAAAAGGAATTGAGGAAGAAAAGAGCTAGAAAATCGCACGGAGAAGGTAAGTGATTTTTTTATACACAAATTAGAATAGAATTCTTCACGTAAATTGCTTCTATAAATGTTCCAGCGTTCGTTTATTTTTCTTCTATAACAATTTGAGGAATCTGGCTTAAGGTTGTTCAATACTTTGTAGGGACAAGGTAAATCCGCTACGCGTCGCTAGTAGT
Organism: Chrysina gloriosa; assembly: GCA_038088585.1. Lineage (NCBI taxonomy): Eukaryota > Metazoa > Arthropoda > Insecta > Coleoptera > Scarabaeidae > Chrysina > Chrysina gloriosa. The sequence continues at coordinate 15,765,268 of CM076093.1, read as the reverse complement.
TCAGTTTTATATTTAATATTTAGAATACCGCCTACCGTTTTTGTATTGGTGCAATAAAAGTCGAAAAGATACGTTGTTTACTTACAACCGAACGTTCAGGATGACTAATGTTCTGTAAATAAACCAGTCAATTCGGAATTGTTCTAAAAGAGAACTTTTGAAAAGAGTGAACTGTATTGGATGGTTTTTATCTACTTTGATTTTACTTGCGACAGGTAATAACATAAATAACGTTATTTTTTTAGTTTTTCTACCTTGCAACATGTTTCATGTTGTAAAACAAAGGATTTGCCCTTACTTAGTCGTTGCTATCACATTTAGTTTTCTAGAAAAAGTCAATAACACGAAATTTGGTGCTTAATTAATCAAATAGCTGCAAAAATGCGTAATTAGTACATTATGGCCGAATTTCGTAATTGAACTCTCATATGTACGAACATCGAACACTAAATTTGATGTTCTTGTGTCAACATTTAGATATAAAAAGTAAGGACATCATGAATGTTCAATAATATTTTCATTATGATTTCTATATGATTTTTTTCGTTATTCGTTTTCATGCGGGCATCCCCACTCTTACTCAAAAGATACAATAATCTACGGTTTGAATTAACTCCAGTATATACGTTTTTGCCAGTACGGCGTTCGAATTATTTCAATGAAACTTTCTCAATCTTCATTCCCAATTTTCATTCCTCTGGGTAATCTTGAATCAATTATCTCGGGAAAAATGCGGTTCCCATAAAAGAATTTAAGCTTGGGAAGCATGACATTTTTTCACATCTCATTTCTGTAGAGGTGTTCAACATGAAAATCGTTTTTCATGTATATTTCGAAATTGCAAAAGTCTTCTTGGAATATTTATCTGTCCTTGTACTTGGTAATAATAATTATGTCTCGTATTTAACTTACAAAAAGGAAAAGAAAAGTAAATAGTAACTGTAGTTTGAACACCTTGTTCAATTTTCTATTCTTTCTTGATTACTTGAAACCAGTTTTAAGAATTACGTGTCATATATATAGTTGAAACTTACGTGATCTTTTCGTTTGCAACTGTAAAACTATTTTTCTTTGTCGATGTCATCAGTTTTCCCTCTATCGAAGACAAGGACTTTATTTCCAAGACTCCTTTTTCACCTATTAATGCATCAGGTGAAGCACCTAAGACTGGATTTTCCATATCAATAAAGAATCCGTATCTCACCTTTCATGCTATATAGTGCTTCATATTTTTCTATAGCTATTCTTTCATTGAGGCGCCCGTAAAGTACGGAAGTTCGCAGATCACCCTTCTTGTACAACTTTTTGACTAAGTTGTCGCAATGGGTGGAATCTCTTCTTTTAATAACTGCTCTAAAGTTGGATGCAGTCAAATAATTTTGTGTGATTTCTCGCTACAAATGGTTGTCATGTCCTATCGTCGACTTTTCGATTTCGGTTGATTTCGTAATCGCCGAAACATGTTTCCAAAACTTTAATAAACATTTGGGAGATTGAAGGTGAAAGTTTAGATTTGTAAATATACATTAAAATAATGGGATGCCAGTTACACAATGAATTGAGATATTAAATTTTATCCGATGTAATAATTGTATTACATCGGATAAAACTTTTCCGGACAAATACAATGGCTCTTTCATGATACTAGCCACTACGTGTTTTGCCAGGTAAAGGTATACGAAATGATCCTTATTGATTGAATACTAATTTATAGGAGGGATTAGCTGAGAAGCGGTGCCAAATTACTTTCGGCATTACTTTCACCTTAATTTAAAGCAATTTTTTTATCGTGTATATATGTAGATACCTAGGGCATAGCGATCGTAGAAATAAAGATTTATTTAAAAGTATTAAAAATACATTAAAAAAGCGTTTTGAAAATCTGATTTGTAGCTAAATTGAGTTTCCCTAGAAAAATTCGCGATTGATACGCTGTAGTTCTTGAATACATCTTTCAATTTTCATAAAAGAGAATTTTTCGTTCACTCGTTTGTTTGTAAGCTTGGCCACAAAAACGTCAAATTTCGTGTTATTATTGACTTTTTCTAAAAAGCTAAATCAGATAGCAACATATAAATAAACACTTTGTTTTGCAACATGAAAAAAGTAAAAAACAAGTACTGAACAACCGCAAATATCACGAATTGTGAAACGAAATAACTTCCAGCACGTATCAAATACGTGTTTCGATAACTAAATGGTCATTACTCCTAAGGAAAGCGGAATAATCACGAGTTGACGATAGGATAATGGCAACTAATATGCAAGACCCATGTGTAACTTATGTTTCCTTTGTTTTCCCACTGTGTGTGGCAGTTTGTTTGTCACGGGTTTTATCTCTACAATTTTTTACGTAACGGAAATTTTCCCCCTGTTTTAACAGGAAATTTTAGCATAATTATTCAACCGATGATAAATTAAAAATATCGACGACTAGCGATAAATACATACCTATATCAAATTAAGCTTCCCACCCTCCCTATACCCCTCTAGCTCGTTAGGTTAACCCTGCATATGAAATTTCCGACTGTAATGAATGCCTCGCCCAAATTTCATCAAATAAAAGTATAAATAATCACCTGAAAACGCATCCATCTGGCGCCATTTCAATTTTCGCTCGTATTCCTAAGGCTAACGCAAATTAATTAGCCCGGGAATGATTTTAGGGCCCGACCGACGCGACGGGGAGATTAGAGGATCTGGCAGAAACGAATCCGCAGTGTAACGTGTTTTGTTTGTTTTTGATACGTCGCACTACTGTGTCGGACACATTTTTTAATGAACAGGCTTTATCAAGGGGTGGTATTTCAGTGTTTCAATTTTTCACGTTTACTGAGGACTGTTAGTGAGTGTGGTGCAACCGCCGTCGGCCTTTTAGGAACGGGGAAAGAACAGCGTTTCAATTTACGTACATGTCGACAGTTAGGTTGTAGCTGTTAATTTTTAATTAACTTATGTCTCTAGTAGCAACCGAAACAGTTATATTATTCCATTTCTAAAAACATACATTCATAATTTGATCATATTATACCTTACAACTGTCGAGCATTTATGGACTATTTGATAATGTCCTTATATTTGTGTGAAGATTTACCTCGATTTATAATTATTGTGCTTATTATTTTTACGTCCTGAAATGCTGTTATTCTGAATTCCATCACAAGCACTGTATATTTAAGCTTTATTTCCGTTTAGAATTCAATTGTAATAAAAAGCTATATCGAGGGTAAGGGTGACAACGGAATCGCGTGTTTCTCTAGCAAATATTTTACGAGGCTTTAAATTCAGTTTACATCTAGAGTAATGATGCCTTTTTATCGCTCTTGATGGTAGACACAAAGTCGAGAGGAATTGGATTGGTACAAGCAGCTAGATATGAGGAGCTTACTTATTTTTATTTGCCGGGTTTGAAGGAAGTTTACGCTTTCATTTCTGATAGATAGATGTAAACAATACACTGTAAAACAGAGCAAATAAATAACCAACGAATTACTAACGAGGTTCGCTGTAAGAATGTTGGGGAAAAATGATAAAATCAAAAGACAATAAAAATGTATTACCACTGATTTTTTTTTAATTGTCAATCCTACTTTGCTCCAAGAAATGTTGAGTTTTTGACAACACATTCGGACTAAGAATTTTTGGTTTTAAGAAGCACCTTGCATTAGATGTAAATTTCAAGAACTAATGTAAAATAAATATCCGCCACATAAATAGAAGCAAATAACGCGGAAGCCATTAGACATGAAAACACCCTCATGAATAGCTCACAAGGCGCCGCCATTATATGCGCATTAGATGATAAAAGCGCCGTGCACTATCGCGTAATGTATTTTTGATCTACGAAGACACCATCGACCCGCTGTGTTTGTTTATATCTCACGACCGTGTGCGTTAATAACGTAAATATCTCCGGCGAAAAAGAAAAAAATATGGTTTTATTACCGCTCGCCGAATGAATATCATTATATGCACTTTATCGTCGAGTTTACCGCTGTTGCGCCGCGATATTTCATTCTTATTGAGATCGTAAATTCGAAACGTCGTGTCCCCCCTTTCTATTCGTAGAAATAGAATGCAACCCTCGCGTCGCCTTGAAACCATCTAAATATTAATAATTCATTGATAACGCGGCGAGAAATGAAGAAATGAATTATCAAAGTCAAACGGGTGCTCTCGGACGCAAAAGCGTTAACGCGGGCGTTATAGGGGGAAGAAACGGTAAAGGTGCATTATCGAAGTAATCATGGCGCGTGATCCCACTATCGCAGTTGTTTCTTTTTCACTTCTTTACGCCACCCTTGGCGAGTTTTTCTTGTAAGAGGGTGGAAAAAATACTGGGGCAAAACGGGACGAGCAAATAAATAATACAACAAAGAGACGTGATATTGTAGAGTTAGGGAGACGAAGTCACCCTTTTCTTCGAGCGAAGGGTGGCGCGGACGTACGTATGCGTGTACAGGCGTGGCTAAAAAGTGGGAGGATGACCTTTATAAGAATGCAGTTTATATTTGGAAAGGCATTTCTGGAATTAGGATCAAAAATATGTAGGTTGACTTTTATGTGGTCAGAAAAGGAATAAAATGAACTAATGCGTTCGAATGCGTTGATTATGTTTCGGGGGTGTCTCTCTTTTCCATTCGACGAAACCGACTTTTGATACATTTGTTTTACGCTGCAGTTTAGCGCTTGTGCAACCTCTTCTGACCTTGAATAATGTTGATCACGCGCTTGTGTTTGATGATATTGTCCAACACGATTTTTGTAACACAGATCAGCTCATCATTTTCACAATGTTAATACCTTTCTAATAGAAAAATATTCATAAAGCCCTAATATGTCCAGTTTTCAAGGGGCCCATTAGACCCTTTTATATTGGCATGTAGTAAATATAGTTTATAGAGTTATATTAGAAATATAGTTTAGAAGCTGTGTTATTACATAATGGAAATTTAAAACCATTTATACCACCTTCTCATTAAGTGACAATGAAAGAAGTTATAGCAATTTTACTCTGAGTTCCAGAAGGATTTACAAAATATTGCTGTTTCCTTTGTTTGTGGGGCAGTCATGCAGGCAATGAACTAACTAAAATTTGGCCACAAAGGAGTAAATTTAAACCGGGGATTCAAAATGTTAAGAATGTGCCCCTTAAAGACCAAAAGAATGTTCATTTACCTCTCCTTCACGTTAAACTTGGAGTAATGAAAAACTTTGTTAAATAAAGAGGGTGAAGGATTTAAATACGCAAGGCAGATCTTTCTCATTGCTGCACGATGTTAATTTTATAGAAAGGCTCATCCTGCAAGAACTCAGAGCTTGGAACTCATTTGTAAGTGTAGTGAGCGGACTTTTAGGCTGAATGGATGCTAACTAGAAAACTGGTTAATGAAATTTCATCGCTTGGTTTCCAAATGTCATTAGAAATAACTTTCTCCATTTCCATTTATCATTTCTTCCCAATTTTTTCTTTTCAATAAATATTTCATGATGCAGTTCTACATGTGGCTTGTCTAATATAACAAGAAAATCTTACGTGTTACAACTTTTTGTTGGCAATTTTCGTATGTAGATACGTTCATTCTACAACAAAATGCTATTCAGCTTAATTTTACAAGAAAAAGAATTTATCGACCAGTATGATTGTAAGCTTTCGGCGTAGTAAGTCGTTGCATCACCCTGATTCTGGTTTTAATCCAATAACCGGCGGTCTTTTTGTATGGGAAGTAGTTATTTCCATGCTACATTCAATATGATTCATTTTGATCATTGTGCAACATGTGTGGAATGTATCAAGCACAGAACTTCACACCTACATAAATGTTCATGCAATATTCATTGTATTGCGGCTTCACTAATACCTCTCCTTCGTGATATGTTCCAAATTTCATGCCGATCAATTTCAATTAAGAATAAGGAGACTGTCGTTAAAAGAATATTTATCAGCCGTTTCGGAAATAATTCCAGATACTAATTTCGGCAACTAAGTTACCATCCTGCTATCTGGCTAACGCCCAAGTGGTGTTCGTCTTGGGCGTTAGCCGATGATTCTTAATTTCGCAGGTTTTCTACTGCTGGTATAATTTGTGAGAAGCGTGATAACGGTAATTTTATTCCTTTTATATATTGATTTCAGTGTTAGTGAGTACGACATTCATGTTTTATGGAACAACAGTTTTGCGAGGACGACTTTTACAAAATTCATCACTGAGACTTTCACGATCACGTTGAATTGCTACCCAGTTATAAATTGTAGTAACATATGCTGCTTTATTACCAAAACCTAAATTAAATCAATTCGTCTATTCTTGGAAAGTTACACATTTGAAGTCAAAGAAAATCGAGATTGGTAATCGAAATGTCAGATATTTCTCATCTAAGAAACGATCATTATAAAATGCAAATAAATTCATTAAAGTTTTAAAATGATTTATTTTGCAAATTTATACTACAAACAAGAAGACAATAGAACGTCCTTCCGAATCTTCCCAAAACTTCTTTCAAGTATTTCAATCCAAACCTGTATTTACATGCACACTCCTCGTCAAAGCTTCCGGCCATCTACAGCGTTTCTATCGAAAAGTTACGTAATTTATTTGTCGCACAACATGTAGCGGGTCGTTATGGATAGCGCTCGCTCCTGTCGCGGGGGAGGGTATTGCGTTTCTGAAAACGGGAACGCCGAGGAAAGGCGGCGGACGAGGATAATCCAGTTGGGAATTCTTTTTCGAATTCGAAAAATAAAATCTTGAAAGTATATGGGAGATGATAGGAGGAGGCGTGGCAGGATGGAGGAACGCGGCAATATTTTTATATACCTATATCGACGTACGTCGATGATTAATAGTACTTTTTGTGTTAACGTAGTTTTGCTCTTTTTCACACGGAGAAAGTTTTTAGTCGGGAATAAACGGAACACGGACGCGGTATCGATCGCGATGAATGGAGAAAATCGGTACGGTATTTTTCGCGGATTGAGCTTTTTAAATTGTGATAATTTGTCAAATTCGATTCGCTTTATATAACGTTGCAAGATTCAAAAAATCGAGATTTGTTAACTCTTGTAATATTTTCTGTTTCTACTACGAGGTTGATTCAAAAGTTTTCGGAATGACAATGAAAACAAAATAATACGGATTTAAGTTATATTTTATTTTTCAATATAATCCCTTTCAAGCTCAACACACATGGTCCAACGTTCTTCGAACTTCTCGATTCCCTCCCGGAAATGACTCGAGTTTTACAAAATAATCGTTTACAGCCTCTTCATTCGACCAAATTCGGTTTCCAACCAGAAATGCTTTGAGTTTCGGGAAGAGGTGGAAGTCTGATGGAGTGAAATCAGGTGAATATGGCGGATGCGTAAGCATTTCGAACTTCAATTCTGTCAATTTTTGCTGAACGATTACACATGTTTGAGCGGACGGATTGCCTTTGTGAAATAACCCTTTTTTCCTTAACTATTCCCGGGTGTTTTCCCCGAATTGCTGTTTTCAATTTGTCCAAAGGTGTTGTGTAATATTGAGCAACAACAGTTTTATCTTTTAAGATAACCAATTAGCAAAATTCTTTTTGCGCTCAAAGAAACCGATGACATTACCTTTGGTGATGGATTCTCTATTTAATGACCGCTCGAACTTCGTCTTTATCCACAATTGAAAACATAGAAAAAGGTACTTAACTTAAATGTTTGTCAAAATCAAACTATTGATATGAAAGAATTGCCAACACAACGACATGAAGTATTTGGCAAAATAGCAACGCTCTGGCAGCGATTTTGAAAACTTGTCAATCTACCCTCATATATATACCGAGTGTGTTGGAATTACACGGCACTATTCTAGGGATGTGTTCTCTAGCGCGAAATAAACAAGAAACTTTATATAAACATATGGCTCAAAGTAATTTATTATGGAGATATTGAAAGTTGAAGATTAAACTGCTTTAGGGATATGTTCTCCAGCACGAAATTAACAAAAAAGTTCATACAAACATATGGCATTCATAGTAACCGTTTAAAGTAGTCTCCATTTTCTTGAATGCAACATTCAGCAGGACGAATCCATACTTCTCTGACACGCCTTATAAGCAGCACGAAAACGAGTATGAACTAGTAAAACAGTCATCAATTTTACATCTTCAAATATACTTTTCGCGAAAACAGAGCTCATTTTTTTCATTTCTAACGAAATGGTAGCCAATTCACATTATGACATTACTTTTGCGGCACTTGTTATTTTAATTGTTTTCCACAACTTACTAGGTTTAACATTTCGGTTCTTTCTAATTGCTCATTTTTTCATCTCCATCTACTTTGTCATCCTGTCCGGAATTTATTTAATATGTTACGTGCTTGCGCTAAGAAGGAAGATACCTAACAAATAATTAAAGGCGTTCTCCGGCTTTTACCGTCTTCATTCGTACCTTTTTCTTCCCTATTAGCTATTCTGCCCATCCATTTTCGTCCTTAACCGCCCTCATCTATTATTTAGACGGGGAAAAAATGAAAGCGGAATAAGATTTAAGCCAGCTCGGCGAATTTTTTTTTCTATTTTATTCCACTGTATTACGGTGACAATGCGGCAATTTATATGAAAGTGATCCCTCTGCGGGTCTAGGCGATCCATCTCCGCCAGCCAGGTTCCTCGGTATTTTCGCTCGAATCTTCCCGCGCTCGAAAATCTCCCATTTTCCTCGCCCCGCTCCCTACCACCTACGTTTTATTCGGCGCCGTGAAAAAGCGTCTCCGCAGAACGCAATAACAAGCGTGCAAAGAGAGGTTCGCCGCTCGCAGGCGAAAGATAAATGATTTCGGCGAAAGTAATCTTGGCTTGTCATTGAATTAATCAAAGCTGCTTCTGACAATGCTATGTACAGCTCTATTGCGGACGCGATTCTCCGCGGACTATTACGTACTAACCGACGTCGACCCTCTTCTTACAGCTGCTGCCGTCAGTGTTATTATTATTTCGCTGTGGTAGTGCTGTGGCTATCCAGGCGCCTTCGAGCGCGCAAAATGGAGAAACGCGCCATCCATTTTAAGTGGAAATAAATTGCCGATGGGAAAGACGCCGCGCCAGATATAATAATACCTTGACTGCTTCCGCCCTTGGTATTATAACCTGCCCCAGATGCAGTCGACGCCGCGAGGGGCTCCGTGGAATTTTAATCGATCGCATAGACGGGGAGTAATTCAATCTCGCCGAACGTTCGCGACGTTAATAAAGCGAAGGGTTCGATCTAGGAGTCGCGATAAAAAGCTCCTCCAGGTACGATGACGTAGTTCCTGACTGGATATGAACGAAAATCGATTACTGACGCGAACAAAAAGACGAAGTCGGATATGTACGAAATGCAATCGCAATGATCAAAAATAGATATTTTTTTCAGGTAACGAAATATGGTATTAGTATTTGTTCATTTAATGATTGGTTTGGCACGTAATTTAGGTAAAAACAAATCTCCAAAACTTTTTTACAATCTTCCCGCATTATGTTGTTTATTTGAATTTAGATGTATCCATCTCTTTTTCAGTCGATGTAAAAATTCCACCTAACTTGTTCCTTAGATGTGGAAATCAAAAGAAAGAAGTAGGTGCTAACTAACATATAGCGAATGGCACATTATTTAAGTTTTGTTCAAATACTCAGCTGAGCAGTAGTTTGAGCCCGAGCTTTATCGAAATGCAAGATGATGCTCTCTCGTAGGTACTTTTCGCGAAAATTTTGTACTTCAGAGAAACAAACTATAGTGAACCATTCATCATTATTACTCTTGCGCTGCTTCAATGCTACAGCGGAAAAGTATCCAGTAATTAATAATAATAATAATATAATAATAATTTTATTAAGCTTCGGAAAAAAGCTGTCGTACAAGCAGATATTCCTGAAATAAAGTCAAAAATTTAAAAATTACAAGACTCGTATAATGCCTAAAGAATATAATACATATACACGTCACACAGATAATGTATATATATATATATATATGATAATGTAGACTCTTGACCGATAAGAAATGTGCAAGGAGAATTCTCTGAGTAGACAGTCAATATATTTTTAATTAAAAGTCTAGGAATAAATCATGCGATAGACGTTTCGAGGCTATGTTCTCCTCATTCTCAATGTTCGTTAATTCCGATAATGTGAGAGGAATCCCATTGTCACACCACGTCACTATTCTGATGTCCCATTGGAAATTTTAAAATTTCGAAAGATTCATAACAATAAACTTCTTTTGAAAATATTTTAAATTAAATTTGTCATCATCACATCATGCTTTTGTACGACTAGGAGACGTTTTAATTTTGCACAAATTATAAATGATCAAAGACAAGTACAGAATGGGAATACACAAGGACTATACACTAATTAAAAATACTCATCAATGCTGGATAAAACATTTGAAATCAGCAGGCTTTTCAAAGTTGACCTAATTGTAGCCCACGTGGGTACATTTATAAGTTTTTTGGGAAAGTGGTAATAGAATTTATATCCGTTGTGGTACATATGCCTTTGTTATTTGGCAGTAGAGTATTTCACCGGTATAAAGACGTCTTTGTTCTGTATATGATTTTTATGGTTCAGATGACAAAATTTACTTTGGCTATCATACGTAACACACTGTTGTGTTCGTACACATATAACGCGTAAATTGTCATTATATTAAGGTGTTCAAAAGATTATCTACAAGAGTCCTTAGATGCTAGCCCACACACTGCTCTCACCGTCCCCTTTTGCACTAGAAACACACGTTGAACATTAATGTTTCCAGCACCGCCCCAGTGTACTATTCCATACTTTAAGACGGATTGAAAGCAGCCAAAAGATAACCTTGTCAGAATTTCAGTAGAACAGTAACTAGATAGGTTTCTAAGCCCAAATACTACCTTGGACAGTTGGGTACACATATGATCAATATGTGCGTACCAGGTTAATTGTCCGTCTGTAATTAGACCTAGCATTCTTGCTGCGGAAGAAACCTTCAAATTAGAATTACATAAATCTAAGCGCCTACTATTGTGGGCTCTATTAGAGAAAAGCACCACATTTCTTTAGTAATTGTTAATGTGTATATGATTCCGCATTACCCAATCCCCTCATCGATTTTCCTTCGTTTGAACTGCCTTATCTGCTATTTTCGCATAATCACTTTCGATTATTAGAAAATTTGTGTCGTCGGCATAACGAATTACGATCGTATCATCCGAACGAATGGCTCGGCCCATATCCTTTATATAAATTATAAGTAATGTCGAACCTAGCACGGACCCCTGCGCTACACCCATTTTTATACTGAAGCTTGATAATGTGCCACCATTCACTGTCACGAACTGCGATCTGCCACTCAGATACGAGTCACACCAAGAATGAGCCACCCCCGTATACCATAACCAACTTGTTGAGCAAAATATGATGCAATACACAGTTGAACGCATTGCCAAAGTCGATGAAAAAGCCCAAAGGAATTAATCTCCTATCCAGTGCTAAGACTATTCCATTTACAACGGGTTCCAACGCAGTGTAGATGTTTCTTTTTTCAGAAAACCATGCTGGAAAGGGTCGAGGATGTTGTACTTAGTTAAAAGTTTGTTAATTTTTCCTTCGCAATAGCCTTGATTAGCTTAAAAATTATAATGAAATCGATCTATAATTCTCCAAATGAGTCTTTCTTGTGCAGCGCAACAACTTTAGGTTGTGCCAGTAAGCTGGGAATTCAAAAAATGTGGCGACCATCTTTTTGCTTCCGCCCTTTCGAATAACCTTTGTTGGAGGTGACACATTCTCAAAAATCCAAACTTCCGATTGTCGCTTTTTTTTTTCTGGATCATGGGAGTATATCCATATTCTGAGCAGAAAGAGAACATCCCTCGTAAATGATAATCTGATTGTGTAACATAACTACTATGTTGTGCATCTGACAAAGGAATACAAAGAAGCTACAATAATTTTCGTTGACGAATTTGTGAACCTACAGTTCTTTTTTACATTGCGAGAATGTTCTTGATTTTCCATTTCTCAAAACCGATCAACACCGAACAAAAACTACGTAATAGATCGATATAACTATTTCTGAACGTCAATGGAAGCACCAGCCATTAGATAACAACGTACGTAAACATACCTAAAAATTCAAATACAGCCGTCTAGCAAATCCACAATTATTTGCTGAACTGATGTATTCACGAAAAGTGGCCAAACGTATTTTTCTTTAAAAAGTAATTCTGGAGCACCTCGCTTCCTTAGCAAAACGCAAATATAATTTAAAGTTTGGATAATGTCGACGAACCTCAACCGAAACGAAAATTACATCCTCAACGAGAAAGTTGGAAAAATCCCCGTAATCTGTTAACTTGAAAGGAATTAAGAGAGGTCCTAATTTTAATATTAACGTAATCATTACTCGCAGGCTCTTGATTATTCCGCGTCTTTTCAAAATTTGCCGTTTGAAGTTTAGAATTTTTGTCGGGACAAACTCGCAACTCGGAGATGAAGTAAGGTACAAAATTAAAGGAAAGTATATAAGAAGATTTAGAGAGGGAGAGTTTATTTAAGGTGCATGAGATCCGATAAAAGTTATTTCTTACAGAAAACTTCAGAAATATGGCAACATAAATACGAGGGCGATACGTAAAGTCAGTTCCGTTTGACTATTAAAGAGGAGCACCAATATATGAAGAGGTTTTTATTATATATAACTTAAAGCTACTACTTGCAGCTATTTTCTACATAGTTGTCATTAAGATTGTGACATTTATCATAGCGAGGTTTCTAATGTCCTGTGCCTGTGAATCAAGCCGTGCTGTAACACAGTCCTACAGCAGGAAAAACGCACTCAGTTCCGATTTTCACGAATTTTTTCTTCGACATTACCCAAAAGTTCGTCCGTTACAACAGCCGGTCTTCTACTCCGTTTTTCATCGTGGACATTTGTTCGTCCATCTCAAAACGTACGGCACTATATTCTAACCATACTGTCACTCATAGGAACAAAGTTCACGATGAATTTCACCAGTTTTCATGGTATTTTGCACACAGAAATCGGATAACCGAACGCAGTTCACAGTCAGTGAAATTCTCAATTGCAGTAGCTATTTTAAACGACCCAAATAGAATGTCCGCTCGATTCTCTCCAGACTCACATTGAACCAAACTACACCACAGCGCGGAAACAGAACATACTTTCCGAATCGCCCTCGTATAAACATATTTTCATCCGGCATTTTTTACATAAAAAGTCTACTTTCTCATATATTCAGTGTTAGAAATCCTAATTATCGCGTTTCCCTTGCACGACATTAGTAAAATTCGACGAACGAGCAGCGAGGAGAATGGGGTAAATTCGCGAATCAGAATCTCTAAACAATACTTCGGCGCGGATTCAATCTATGTGCAAATCGTACATAAACATTTCATCGGCTGTAATTCGATTCAAATCGACCGTGTAGGTGGCATCTTTGTCGCGGGCGGTGCTCCGCTGAAACCCTGGAGAATATATTCAAATGAGACGTCGAAATTACCCAGATATCTGCGACGCGCTGGAGGTCGAGCTAAATGTTATTAATTCTCCGTTTACTGCCGGCGAATGACAATCGATGGTCGCGATGTGTGGGGATTTCAATTTCAAAGTAAATTGGAGAATTAGGTCTGTCGGTAAAGTTTCAGTTTTAAAGTTTGATTAATGAGATGGAATTTGAATTTATTTCGTTTCGAATGAAATCGGAAATTATAGGTACAACTAAGGAAAGATTCGGCATATTAGTTCTTTTATAATTTTTGATTGTACGAGGTAGGCGCCATAAATTCTCGGCTTAACATAGGAGAGAAAAACTTGGTAAAATATAAGAATGTTTACTATTCAATATAATCTCCCTAACTTCGACACATTTCCCACAACGATCAATTAATACTTCTATACCCTTATCAAATTAATGTAAAGTTTTAACCTCAAAATGTTCTATTACAGCTGCTTGCAACTCGCTGTCGCCCTTACAACGATTTCCCCTACAGTCTTTTTATGAAACAGAACGATTCTTTCATCTCCTGTGACAATGGACTCCAAAATCGGTTTGGAGTCGTTTTCTTACATATTCAGAGCTTAACGCGTACATTCGACTCGATGTTGACGTTGGAGAGGGGAAAGAAGACGCGGTACCAATCTTGCACTAATCTTATTCATACCCAAATGGTCGTTGAGAATTCGCTGAATATTTGTTATACATTACTGCTAATTATTTCACTTTCAAACGGTGATCTTCTAATACTATTTCTTCAATCATTGCATTACTTTAGTTGGCCGGAGCGTTCATCATCTTCAACGGACTTTTACTCCAAACGGAAAGATTTTGCCTACTTTTTTACAACGGAATATAAAAGAGATAAACGTTGTTTAATGTGATTAGGCGCATGCCCTTCCTTTGTTAAAAATTTAATGATTGCGTGATACTCTGTTTTCGTTAGTTGCGACATTTTCATGCACTAGTCACGTTGTCTGGCTGGCTACTAAAAACTACTATCGGAGGCGTAAAATATATAGCGTAGGCCTCAGGCCCGTGCAACTGTGACGCAATGAAGTTTAAAACACGCTCGGACCTGTATAAGCCTATCAGGCCGAGAATTTATGGCGCTAGGACTGAATCTGTCTTTAGACTTGTTAGATTCGAGAAAGATGTAATAATTCCGCCTTTATCCATCGTTGCAAAATTTATGTTTTCGGTGTCTCAATGGAATTATTTCGCAAATGCAAATATGTTTTTGTTCGTTATAAATAAAAAATAACACTTTTTTTATTACAGATGGCCTAATAGTAATTAATAGTAAAATATTTGCATGATCCAAAACGTATCGACCTCTTGTCTTCGACCCCTATTCTTAGTTATCAATAACTTAATTACAATTACAATGATTAACATATATAATTATACAAACAAATAAAGCTCTGATAAGATCGACACAATGACATTGTTCTCTATCTAACAAGTAAGTAAGTAAGTTGTAAGTTGTAGCTGTAAAAGTTGAGTTCACTATAACTAGGGACGGCTTGCAGATTGATGAGGGAGCACCTTTGAAGTTCAAATTACAGCGAAATTTGCATACGGATGCTTCTTATTTTCGTAGTAAGAAAAAGAAAAAAGGGAGGAGAAACGCACAGCCTTATTTATCTTCCGTGTAATCTAATAAATTTAGAAACAACAGCTGCCGCGGAAGACAAGGAATTTTTCTTTATTAGGAGTGTTGAATTAATGAAGCGGGAGTTGGCGGAGAGCGATTCCGTGATGTTGTATGCCTCTCAATTAACATAAAAACTTGTACTAATTTATATAATGCAGTGATTTCTACAAATTGTTAATTACGACGAGGGTGTAAATTAAGAGGAAAGTCAATCGTAAATAAAAAAGATAATGAGAAGTTGATTGACTGGTCGGCTAGACACCTTCCTTTATCCACTAACATTAAGAAGTAATTTAAGTTAGTAAAAGGTGAACGTGGAGGAATGCTATGCAAAAAGGTTAAAATAAAATCAGAATAATACACGCATTTATTTCATTAACAGACAACGCAAATAAAACAAGCACTGTCTTTTCAGAACGCTTATTAATTATATCTATTGATTGATTAAATTTTTAAAACAAAAGTAAAAAAAATCAATTACGAAACGCAATTGAAATTTAGAAAACGCGTGGCAGTACGTTTTGCAGGGTAAGTATGTACATGGTGTCGAGTAATAATAAGAAAAATAAAATTAGAGCGATACGGGGTGTCTTACTGCGTGGTACCTTAGCTTGAAGATAGAGCGTCGAAGCAATGTGAGCAGTTTGCAATATATGTCGGGCTGGGCAGCAAAACGGCGGTAACGGGGGCTGTAATCGTGTGAGTACTTAGTGACTGATTGTTAGTACTAAGTGACCCGATTAATTGACACGATTTGTTTTTAAATAAAGCCGAAGGGTGCGAGGGGTTAACTAACGGACGGATGAAATAGAAAGTGAGGATGGTCACGCTTACGAGAATATTCGCACCATTTCTACCTCCTGGAGGAACAAACGGTCGGGAAGGGTGACAATGGCATCAGGGAGAAATAATTTAAAACGTATTACCCGAAATCGAAATTGTAGAAAAGAAACAAACATTCAAGCGCGTATTTAAAATGATGAATTAATTACTTTTAAGTTATACAAAGTGTAACAATGGTAATTAGTGAATGATTTGTCGCCTTTTCCACCGAGTACTTTTTTACATTTTTCTTGAGATTACGCTTTTATAGGGTAGTTAATACAGTGACCGCAGCAAAGTGCATATTAGGCGTTCCTCTGTACACTAAATCGTTTCTTACACTTTCCAAAGTGCCTCTAATCATCTTAATATTAATGACCCCTTATTCTACACATTTCAAGGAATCGTTTTAGTTAGAGAAAGAATTATTTCTGACAATGGTTTTCCCCTTAATGCTGAACGGTTGACTACAGTTTGTTTGTTCAAAGTTTTCCAAAATGTTCGCGCAATGCGCCTAAGTAATAATATCTTGCACTTTGATAACACTCGAGTTCATACCGCTGCTCGGGCGATTGAGTATTTGAATACTCCAAACATTGAAATAATAGACCACTCTCCATATAGTCCAGACTTGGCACCTAATTATTTCTTTTGGTTTCCACGTGTAAAGGATAAGTTATGAGGATTACATCAGCCCGAAGAAACGGTGGTCACATTTAAAAATAAATTGAGGATTTTTTTCACTGGTCTGGTACAAAGTGTATTGAGGTTGATTATAAAGGGAATACTTTAGAAATTATAAATAAATGTGTTGTGTAAATATATTGTGGGTCCTCGTAGAAACACGATTTAAATAAATTAATATCAACTGTACATATTATTTCACCCCCTACCCCAAATTCTCCCCGTCATCATGTTTGTTTAAAGGATTACAGAATCAAACGAGTGCGCGTATACATGCAAACACATTCATGACCTCAAATCGACATATGTACATGTATGTATATATGTACGTAAAACACACTAACGTAAATTAATTAAATGCTATAAAGTTGAGCGCACGGGGACGATGGAAAGCGATAGCCGTAGGCGTAGTGAATATTTATGAAAAGGTAAAAGGAATTCAGGTGAACGAACGAAAACTCGCCCCGCGCGTCTCGGGGAAAAACCGAATACTTCTTAAACTAACCGCGCCTAACTTTAACCCGAATAATAAACTTATGAATTAGCGTTTTCGTTAACTTCTCTCCGTCCCTTTCTTCCTCGCTTTCGTTCGCGAATCCCGACGCCCATGCGTGTATCGCCGCGTTTGACTAAATTGATATTGACGTCGAACGCGAGCCGAGAAAAGCATGGCCCGCGCTAATTGACTCTATATCGTCTTCGACGCACGAAGGAAAATATGCTTCCCGCGAATTATCGTTAATTTGTAAAGTTCGCCGACGTTCTCCGTCTTGACGAGTTTGAGAAGAAAAATTTTAACGTCAAACTTGGGTAAATTAGAAGTTGAGCAGCTATTTGTAGATTAGAGATGAATGAATTCGTCGTCGCGACTTTGCTGTGGAGTTACATACGAAATGAATGAACGAGGGTTAAAACTAAGATACATAAATCGGAAAGCATGTATACAGTCTTTGTAAACTAGCAAATGGCTCATGTCATCAAAATTTCGGACGTTCAATTCCAGCAGTGTTGGCGATATTCGTTTGGATTGACATATTGTTGGTTTACGAATAAGGTAAGCTTGTACCCGAAATTAATAAAAAAATAGTTTAGCAAAGATATCCGTTGTTTGACCTTAATTTGCAAGAATATCATATAAATTATAGTGAAAATTAGAGTGAAGGCGAATGGAGGATGAAGATGACAAAAATAAAACCGAATATTTATAAGAAAAACAATAACAGCAGTTTTATAAAACTATTGAGCACAGTACTTTAATACAATGTAATCTCCATCTGCAAATAATGAACTGTTTTATGAAGATCAGTGCAGTGAAGTAGAGTTCAACAAATCGAACGCGTTATAACTGACGTACTTACTGCTTTCTATAAAATTCTCTATTTCCGGTAGAAAAACGAACACAGTGCTTTTGTGAAGTAGACTTCAATGAAATACAGTGTGGTGAAGAGCGACGTAGTGTGACGTTAGTGTAGTGCATTTTAGTACAGTGTAAAAGTGTTTGAATACGGTGTTTTTGTTTATAAAACTTGTAGTAGTCCATTCAAGTTGAATGCTGTGAAGTAAGGAGTACTGTAGTGAAATGTAGCGCAGTGAAGTATATTGAAGTGTAGAGTAGTTTATTGAAACAAGGAGTGCTAATTTTCCGGCAGAAAAATCTTCCACATTTTGCTCCGTCACTGTCCGCAAATCAACGAAGAAAATAGGGATTTTAATGTGTGCTATCAGTAGCAGGTGCCTTGCCGTTTTACTTATCATCATGAATTGGAAAGGTGAGCATCGTGCGTCGTCGAAATATTTATCAAAAATTATGATTTTGTAACCCTGGCCCAACGAGACTTTCGTACTGACTTTGCGCTTGGCAGACATGCTTCTGTTCCAGACCGTAAAACGATATTATTGTGGGTTACAAACTTTAGCGCCACAAGCTCCGTCTTAAAAAACAGCCTGGTAGACCAAGAAAGACTTGGACGTCAGAAAATATCCAAGGTCTAAGAGCATCAGTGTTAAAACCTCCCAGACGTGCAGCTGTTAAACATGCTTCTCTCTGCATTTGTTAGATCGGACTGTTAAGGCCTGCGTGAACAATTCTTCTCTCACGCAGGCCTTAAATTTCGCCCGTACAAAACGATGGTCGTGCAGGAACTTAGTGAACGAGACTGGGAAAACCGCAGGTAACGTTGTAACGATATCCTGAAAGAAAAACGTTCCAGAAAATGCTGTTTTGATAACAAGTGACAAAGCTCATTTCCGTTGGTGTGGTACTGTTAACAAGCAGAATTTTCGCTACTGAGCGGTAGACAATCCTCGACGGCTCCATGAAAGGCCATTACCCAGCCCACGTGTTACTGTTTGGATCGTTTGGAGTTTGGAGCCTTTATTTCTTTGAGGAGAGAGACGTTACAGTAACTGCCGATCGTTATATCGATATGTTCGGTCATTTTTTGGAACCAAAACTTGTTTAACTTCAAAATCCAGAAATTTGGTGTCAACGAGATGGGATATGTACCACACGGCAAGAATGTCAATAGACGTTTTAAGGGATGTTTTCGGGACACTTAATCTCGTTCCATAGCCGCACTTTCATCCGATCTTGTCCCAGGTGAACATTTTCTCCGGAGCTACCTAAAATCTGAGGACTATGAACACCGCCCAGAAAACGCTGACGAATTGAAACAAGCCCTACGTCACGAAATTGCAGCAATATCGCCTCAAGTGAAGGCTCGAGTAATGTACACCCTCTGTCCCAAAAGTAACCGCAATAGTTCGAAATAAAGCACGCTATGTATGTTATGTCCACAAAAATCATTGTATTTATTCGAAATATTCTCCATGTGCTACAATACATCGATTTGCACGGTCAACGAGTGCTTCAAACGACTTTTTCATGTCGATCTCTGGGATGGCCTTTAGGATGCCGGTCGTCGATCTTTGAATGGCGTCTACGGATGCATAACGAACTCCTTTCTGCTTCAAATGAAGACGAGGGAACAGGAAATAATCGCATGGGGACAGATCAGGCGAATACGGTGGGTGCTGTATCGAATATATTTCATTTTTCGCCAAAAAATCGGTGACAATGGTTGCTCGATGACACGGTGCGTTATCGTGCAGTAATCTCCAGCTGCCTGGCTCGCGATATTCGGGCCGAACACGACGAATGCGACCCAGCAAACGCCTCATAACATCGAGGTAATATGCACCATTAACCGTTGAGCCGTATGGAACGAACTCCTTATGGATAATTCCCTTCGAATCGTAGAATGAAATCAGCATTGACTTGATTTTCGACTTCTCCATTCGTGATTTTTTCGGATTTCCTTCTTCTGGTGACCTCCACTCTGCGCTTTGACGTTTGCTTTCTGGTTCGTATTGAAAGCACCACGTCTCGTCACCAGTCACAATCGTTTTCAAGAAGTTTTCATCTGCACGGGCTCGTGCAATAATGTCTTTGGAGTGTTCGATTCGAAGCGTTTTTTGGTCGTCGGTCAATTTGTGCGGAACAAACTTCGAATTGACTTTCTTCAAACCAAGGGTTTCAGTCAAAATGCGCTGAATAGTTGTTTTAGGGATGCCAAGCTCCATTTCCATAAATCTCACTGACGATTTCTTCGAAATTTTCACAAATTCGCGCACTTTTTCCACATTTGCCTCGGCCAAAGTTGTCGAAGGACGACCGGCTCTTTCGTCATCGTTAACATCTTCTCTGCCTTTACGAAATCGTCGATGCCACTCGAACACTTGCCTCTTCGACAAACAATCGTCGCCATAAACAATTTGCAGCATTTCATACGTCTCGGTTGCAGTTTTTCCAACTTTAAAACAAAACTTAATATTGACTCGTTGTTCGTGACTCATTTTCTGACCGTTTACGAAAAACACTCTCACAGGATGCGTGATGTATCAGCTGACTATGCACCAAATGTCATGAAAATTTGTCAGGTTGGTAAGGAAGAGTCCCACTACAATAATCAATCAACTATCAAGAGATGACGCCACTGGTTTCTGATTTATAGACGCATTGCGGTTACTTTTGGGACAGAGGGTGGAAGTCATCAGGAATCACCTGCAGAGCAGCATCGAAATAAATGGTCAATCTCATGATTCAAACCTAATAAAGCAAACTGCATTATATACACTTTCATTTCAATAAATACAATTCTAAATAGATTTTAAAATAGCGTTTGAATTTAACCGTAAAATACATTCTGAAGCGCCCTGTAATAAAGTGGAATGTCCTATAGAGAATGTTTTCGGTGATAACTGAACTGTTTTTGTGAAACTGATTACACTGACTATGAATGAAATACACTGTAGCTAAGGGCTGTAGTGAAATTTTTCGTTACCGGCAATCATAAAAAGTGCTGGTGTGAAGTACGGTACAGTGGAAGACGATTTGGTGAAATGCAGCTTACTAAAGTGCAACGCAATGTAAAAAATGTTCCCAGAAATTACGAAGCACGGTAATTATGAGAAATTTAGTGCACCGACTTGATGTTCTGTGACGGCAAATACATGTTACTGCAGTATGATACAGTCAAATGCAATGTAATGCAGAAATTGCTAATGAATTTAGCGTTCTATTTGTGGTAAGTTTCTGTTTACTGAACGCAGCTTTTCTGTGAAGTTCGGCGCATGAAGTGTAAGTGCTTTTTAGCAAAGCGCAGGTTAGTGAAATGCAATATGGCGTTGACAATATTGATACA
The DNA here is from genome assembly GCA_038088585.1 of Chrysina gloriosa. Lineage (NCBI taxonomy): Eukaryota > Metazoa > Arthropoda > Insecta > Coleoptera > Scarabaeidae > Chrysina > Chrysina gloriosa. Next base: position 15,743,889 of record CM076093.1, on the reverse strand, counting down.
GCTAGTGTTTTCCTTTCCTAATTTCAACAATTACAGGATTACGGTACTTTTGTAAAGTGTAATACACTGAGAGTACAGTAGAGAATGATGTATTCTAATACAGCGCGATGCAGTATATACAATATTTCTAGGGAACGATAAACTAAATATTTTTGTAAAATTTAATGTGAACAGTGAGTGTGAAGGGTAAAGTGCGTTGTAATTAAGGTTTGATAAAAGAGGGAATCACATGTTATTGAGTAGTGTAAACCGGACTTTGTCTTCACTTACGTGCATTAAAATTCGGAGAAGTAAAGGGGTCTGTCCGATGTACACTACTTAATCATAACACGTCATCCACTCTTCCATCAAACCTTATAGTAATTATAATGAAATGCAGTCTAGTGTTATGCAATGTAAAAATGCTACTGTAGTTAGTGTTGGTGCTTTTTAGCAAGCTTCTTTTCCAGCAATAACTAAATACAATATTTTTTGTGAAGTGAAAGACAGTGAAGTAGTAAAGTGCGTTTTATTATAATTTTCATGTTTTGCTTTATTTTCCGTTTTTGTAGCGTTTTTTCCTTGCCTTCCATAGAACGAGCAACAAATACGAAGCAAACATTTTTGTTGTGTTCTTAAAGTTTTGTTCTTTTTTTTTCGAACCTTTGAAGCTATTACCACCTCCTTCCAATTCTAATCTGATCTTCAATTTCTGTTCACCCCTCATCCCGTCGTAAATCGAACTTTCCATTCGTCCGTTTAGAAACGGTGACGACCGTGCTCATAAACCAAATATAGCCGCGAACCCGTATCGGCCACCTCATCCCTCCGAGCGTTGCCCGAAACGAGGTAACTTCCTCGCCAGTGCCGCCGCCGCTGCCGCCATCATCATCATCATCGAAAACCCTTCGTTTGCGTATTTAATTAATACACGGGGCGAACCGCTTTCAATCACATTTATTAATATCACCTCGGCCGGTCGAGGGAGGTAGGAGAGACTGGGAGAGATGGGATCAGCACGGACGACTGCGCCCGTAAAGGGAGGAGGACTTTCGGCCGGTTGAAGCCCGCCGAGACCCTTGTCAATCGGCCCGGAGGTGTTTAATGAATATTCGAGCCGGTGGTAATCGGGTTTTCGGGAACGCGCGGCTTTAAAAAGCGCATACGGCGGCGGCCGCCGGTATGGCTGTAGAACTTTGTCGTTGCCGTTCGATAGATTCAGAGTTTGACGCGCCCTCCGGCTTTCGATTTTAGACACCGTCATGAATAGGTTATTTGACGAGATTTGTGTTTTTGACGGAACGACCGGCAGACGATTCCTATGAATGGAAAGAGTTTTGAATTGAAGATGAATATTGATCTGTCTCGGCTGTGTGACTGAATGAGGAAATCTTTTTCGATGTGTGCTGAGGAGTATGAGGAAAATAAAACACTTTTGTTGGTCTCTACGGTAGAACGATATTTGTGTGATTTAAAGATCATTCAAAGGAAAATATAAATAACTTTTATAAAACGACCTAAAAAATGAGGCACTTCTCTTAAGAGAGCTGTGCAATAGCCTGCAAAACACGCACCTATTTCATATGTCATTATTATTCTATCCCCGCCTGATAATATTGGGATATACAATTTAGGCCTGCAGGCTATTGCACACCTTTCCTGGAGGGCTCTCTAACAAGCGTATACTCGGTTTCAAAACTGACGGTATGCGCGGGTGCGCGATGTGTGGCTTAAGTGTAATACTATTCGCACTAAAAGAATCGATATTTAAATTACTATGGCAGCCACTGGTAAACATTGGTGTTTGAAGTGCAAAGAAACGCAAAGAAAAAGGGTTTTACAGAAACTATATGTTTGTTCTGTAAAGTTTCAAATATTGTAAAACTAATGTGAATATGTACTTCTTAAAATGAATCAGTCATCTACCATCTTTAATGCGTAAAACTGTAAACACACTTTAATTAAAATTGTGTATTTGTAGATTAATTATTTATCTACTTTCCCCTGATTAATTTTTTTTAACTGAAATATTCTCAATAATGTGTATCTTTAATTAGATATTGAAATCATTAATGAATAAATGCAATATAATCACACAAATAACGAAATAAAATCGAAAAATATGTATATAAGTTTGTATCAAACATTCTCATGTGAGGAATAATCCAAAAGAGAGTCACTATCACTATCACTATTTACAGTAGTAATAAATTCCTCTGTTCGCCTTGAGGGCTATCGTCGAGGTTCGACATCTTCACCTTTAAATAAAGAACACTATTTATTTATATTTTCTTCTTAACCTATTCCGGCCTAATGGGTATTTAAATACCCAAAAAGTAAAAAATTCTAGCGCGGGCCAGATGAGAGATTATTGCTGCAACTTACAATTTTATTTAGTAGTAGGGATTCATTAGTCTGGAAAAGATTAAAAGAGTAAAATGTTTTGCTTTTGTACCTTTACTTTCCATATAGGTAACATGGAGGCTTTTTCTAGATAGCTTTAGGCGTCCCCTCAGCAATGTAAACAAATATTTCAAAATAATTAAAAATATATCACACCAAAACCTGTTGGGTATTTAAATACACATATCCTATCCCAGGTATGTGAAGAGGTAAAATTTTTTTCTTTTCATTCCAAGCAACTTCTACGGACCCCCAGATACATATTTAAAAATTTCGTCAAAATTGTACGAGCGGATCTATGGGCAGGCATTAATGGGTTAAGTTCATTTTGTAACAACTTACGTAATAATGAGTTGAATACAAAACCCAAAGAACTTTGAAAAAAGCTGATTTTATTAACCGTGACAAACAAACGGAAAACGTATACCTAATATCGGAGTATCAAATACAACGAAAGCAGAACGATAACTGACAACCACCGTTGACTGATATTTTCAGGTGTTACCATACACAGTCCGAACTATTTCTCTTCTCTCCCGTTTCATATTTTCTACTCTTTTTAATTCCCAAATTCGTCATCTGAGCAAATGCCATTAATTCTGAAAGCGACTATAACTCCTTTATAGGTCGTTTTATAGAGAGCCATGTAGATTGTATTTGAATTATTTTGACTCTCGTAGAAAAATAGTTTAAATAAAGTTTCAGTAATATGAAAGTCATCACTCGCATAGATCTTACATTTGGTGATATTCTCCTTTGACATTTTTTTTTCAGGTGCTGCAGATAGTGATACATTAGGCAGCGATTCTGATCAAGATAGTCAAACATCTCGAAGATTGATATCGAACGACCATAGGGATGGGGTTCGAGCTAAAAACCCAGGTAAAGCAGCACAAAGTTCGCGACGTGGCGGTCCCAGCGACACACGGACAAGAAAGAAGACATCAAAACAATTCCGAGTGTCCAAAGCCGAGCTCTCCAAACTTCTGATAAAAGCTGTGGACTCAGGTAATAGAGAAATTCGGTTTGTGCGGTTAAAATATTCCGACAACTATACTATCATCCTCAGCGAAAGAAACAGGAAGACATAATACATGCATCGCGCATCAGGTTCTTGAGGGGCGCCTACTTTAGGGGCTTATTAAATGGTGATTATTTCCACTGAGGATGAGAATGTAATTGTCGAAATACATATCATTTATCAGTCACGTTAGCACATTGCTATTGTAAAAGTTGGGAACAGTTGAGCACGCTGTAACCCACAAATTGTCTTACCTTTCATAATTTTTTGTACCTTTTCAAGGACGAGTAGCAATTCGTTTAAAGCCGGGAACGAATTTTTGTCGAAATTAATTTTCGTTTTCTTTTCCCGAAAGTATTGACGCCGTGTAATTAAATAACACTTTAACAGGAATGTCTGAAGCGCTCGAATGGTTGAGGGAAAGCTTTTCCGATGCTGCCGAAGATATGGAAAGCGATCCCGATTCGGACGAGACTGGCATACCCCTAGTGCCAATTCTAGACTGTTCTGTTTCTGCCATGGAAGACGCACAATTTCAACGGCTGCTATTGGCTCTCGGAATCGCGAAACCAGCTGATGAACAGGTTAGTATAGTAAAAACATTGTTTTTATTAAAATAAAGGAGTTGTGGAATTTAATCTAGTGCATATGACAGAAGAGGAGTTACTAGAGAATCTCTATTTAGACAGAGAGTCGGATGAGTATGAAAATATTCCATCCGATGTAAATTCTGCGATTAGCAATAATAACGACTGTAGTTCTGATGCAGAAAAAGTTGATCATCTCTAACTACAACAACAATTAGAAGTAGAAGTTTCGGATACTGAAAGTGAATCTAACATTCGTTTACAAATAATACAAAACCAGTTATTATACGACAAAAGTAATGGAAACGATAATTTGTCTACGCCAACGAAAATCACTTGGAGTAAGACAAATTCACCTGCAAACGATATTATACTTTTTAATAGTCCTGTTGATAGCCCTGGTTTTATAAAAACTCTAGATGTTCCTTCGCCGGGCGACATCTTTACGCTGTTTTTTCTGATAATTTTATGGAATTTCTTGTTTCCAAATTTATATGGTTAACAAGCTAGAAAACCATACAAACCAAAGAAGAGTTCAAAGCATTTATAGGTATTCACTTGATGATGGATATAAAAACACTTTCGAGTTACCGTGATTATTGGTCCACTTCCACTTATTTACATGATCATTTTATCAGTAAAGAGGTTCAGTTGGCTATTAGCAAATCTCCATTTAAATGACAATTCTGAGCAACCAACTCGTAATGATCATGCATTCGACAAACTCTATAAAATTAGACCACTGCTTACCGAACTGCAGAGAAAATTTTTAGAATGTTATCTGCAATCAGAAAATTTGGCTATCGATGAATCCATGATTCGGTTCAAAGACCGATCTATCATGAAACGGTATCTCCCAAGAAACCCTATAAAAAGAGGTTACAAGGTGTGGATGTTAGTAGATGGTAGTGGCTATTGTCTGAAATTCGATATTTATACAGGAAAAGGTAGTGAAACTGGAGAAAAATGTTGAGGAACTAGTATGATGCAGAATTTATGCCGAGGATCCGAAAACAAAGGACATCGTCTATACCTCGATAATTATTTTAATAATGCGGGCCTTCAAGATAAATTAAAACAAAATGAAATGTATGTATATGGAACAGTAAACATTACATGCAGAACCCATCAAAATTTTTGTCAGATAAATGAATGAAACAAGGGGAATTTGATTATTGCGTTAGTAATAATGGTCTTCTAGCTATAAAATGGGGGATATAAGATCTGTCCGTTTACTTTCAAATTACCACAATCCAGAACAACAAATTTGTTCCAATTGGATGTGTTCTGAATGTAATGTACCCCTCTGTTTATCCAAATCAAAAAATGTCCCGAAAGAGTTAAGTAGAACGACATGCGCAGGGATGATCGGTGAGGGTTATTTCGAGCAATCCAGACATATACTGCATGCGCGTCGTATACCACACAATATGGGGGAACATACATTCTTCTGCACACTTTCCTTTTCTTGTACGAGGGCGGGTCAATAAGTCCGTGACATTTTGAATGAAACACAGGTTTTTGGATAAAAAATCATTTTATTTTACAACGTAATTTCCTTTGAGCTCTATACACTCCAACGTTTCCCCATTTTTTGTATCCCTTCCAAAAAATAAGATTTGTCGAGATCATCAAAACAGGTATTTGTTTGTGATATGGTTTCATCGTTGGAGTCAAATCTCTCTCCGCCGAGCCATTTCTTCAGGTTTGGGAACAAGAAATAGTCACTCGGGGCTAAATCCGGAGAATAGGGTGGATGAGGGAGCAATTCGTAGCCCAATTCATTGATTTTTGCCATGGAAACTGCACATGTGTGCACCCTTGCATTGTCCTGGTGGAAAAGAATTTTTCTTGGTCAAATGCGGTCGTTTTATTCTTTTCAAATGCTCATCAAATCGACCCAATAAATTGGCATAATATTCTCCATTGATTGTTTTACCCTTTTGAGGGTAGTCAATGTGGATTATACCGCGTGCGTCCCAAAAACGGACGCCATGACTTTATTGGCTGACAAACACACCTTGGCCTTTTTTGGCGCCGATTCACCCCGAGAAACCCACTGTTTTGACTGCTGTTCAATCCAATTCAATCTAATCCAGTAAACCACTTTTTTACCATTGAAATTAATGCTGCAGAGTTTCCATAGTATTTATCAAGCTTACAAGGGGAACATCAAGATTGTGAATAACGGATTTTGATGGATCTCGAATGTGTTATAGAGGGACCTTCCCCGAGTACCTGGCTATCAGCTTTTGTAGCCATTCGCCCTAGTTCTCGAGAAAATTGCAAAAGTCTTTTCTGCCGTTCTTTGTATACTGTTAATATTAATAATTCTGTAACAAGGCGAGTGTGGTGCAGTGGGTAAGATGAATCTTTGCTGCTCTGGCGGTACGTGGTCAAGTCCTACCATTGGACTTTCTTTTCAATCTCATCGCATATGATATTAAATATATTTGATTTCATGCAAAATTGTTCAAAAATAAAAATTTTCGCCACGGTAATTTTATCAATAAAATTAATCGGTCTTTTTACCACAAGTATCTGATATTAATTATAAGTTTTGATTGTGAAATTTAAAATACACACCATGGTATACTTCCGATTAATTTTAAAATTACTTTTAATTTTTAATTACTTTAAATTATTTTTTTTTAATTCCAGGGGTAGGATTTGATCACGTACCGCTAGCAAGGATGGGTCTTATCCACTGCACCACACTCGCTTTGTTACAAAATTATTAATATTAAGAGTATACAAAGTACGGCAGTAAAGACTTAAGCAATTTTCTCGAGAACTAGGGCGAATGGCTACAAAAGCTGGTACCCAGGTACTCAGAGGAAGTCCCTCTATAACATATTCGAGAATCATCAAAATCCGTTAGTCACAACCTTGACGTTCCCCTTGTTAGCATTGGGTTGAGTGATGGTTTTTTCCCGCAAAAGATAATGCTTGATGAGCGCACAAAATTCACTTTTTTCATTTCACGCGGCAGTCTATCAATGGCTGTCAAACACAAACTAAATGACGCACCTTGTTCAAATTTTGACAGGAGTCAACTGACAGTTGCCTGTGGACAGGAGCAGTGTTGCCCTTTCAGTTAAGAAGTGGGAAACTCAAAAAGTCACGGACTTATTGACTCACCCTTATATTTAAGGACTCTACCATAAACCACTGATTCAAAACTTATGATAACTTATGATTCCGTTTTCATAAATTCACAGCTGGGTTGTAACACTTCCTTACGAGAAGTCCTCTAGTAACGTGATTTTATTTTAGGAATCTTATTGGAGAATACCTAACGCCATTACTCACGCCATCTTAACAGAGCATTGTGACCTGATTTCACAAGCATTAAATGGTAGTCTACGGGAGCAAACTCAAAATGCGGACGAAGCAATCGAAAATGGCTCTAGGAATGTTCCTTCGAACGATGGCCAAGAATCATCAGATGATGAATACGTCTTCGGTAATCTACGAGGAAAAGCACCTGATGACGTCTCCAAAAGTGAAACCGATAGATCGGATGCGTTGCCGAATTTGAATGACGCTGGATCAAGCAACATTAATACGAAATCTTCGAGAAGGAAGATAGTTGTTGTTGACGAGAGCGATGAATCCGATAACGAGAACAACGTGCACAAAATAAATGATCTGCATGAAGTAGGCGTAGGGGATGAAGATGAAGATGGAGAAAGCGGGAAGCGGTCTAGACTATCAGATTCAGACTCCGAGAAGCCTCTGCAAAAAAGGAGTCGAAAATTGATTTTGGACAGCGACGATGACGACTGAAAATGGTAAGTTTAATTTCGTAGTTTGCAAAATATTATCATTATCATGTTGAAGTCGTGGTTGAAACTTGGGTTTTTTCGTGTATCACTATTTGATGTCAACGTTACACTGTCCATACTGCCAAGTTCTTCAGGAAAACTGAAACTGAAACCTAAAATAAATTTGTCGTTTCTAAGTTTACGCCTCTTATATTTTAACATCATTTCTCATCTTATCATCGCTGATAGGTTTAAATTATTATTAACTTGTTAAGTTCTAATCTGCCACGAAATTATTCTCACTAAAACTGCTGCCTCCCGATATACAACACACCAGTCCGGGAGAGGATTACGCATTTTTTACGTTGCTCGTAAAACCAGCCGGATGAGGCTATTTATTACAGTTTAAGGGGTACGATATTAGGCCTCTACACACCACAACTCCGTAATAATCCAGACCGCAACAGTGGTAGCATGACTTGAATGTGTGCTGTTCGGACGACGGAGGTACCATCTTTATTCAGTGTGACAGTTATCACCGGTATTACATCACACCTACTTACTGATCAGTAGGGTTCGACAAATGAGTGCATGATAATTTGTGTAAACCGAATTGACACTGTTCCTCGTGTAAGGCACGACATTAAATTTCGGAAGAGGGACACCGCCATTCCGGTTACACAACTTATAATGCACTCGTTTGTCGAACCTTACTGATAAGACAAGCGTAAATGAGTCGTCGCTTTTGCTTCAAAACTGTACAATACCAACGATTTAGTATTAGAAATTGTTTGTGCATTCCTTTTAATATCAGGTTAGAATTCATAGATACATCAATTTCATCTCGCTTAGAATTGGAATTCGAATACCGACAGTCCATTTACAAACGTTTGAAATGCCTGAAATGAATTTTCTACGAAAATATTTTATTTGCTGTCACCGCAAGACAGTCCCGAAATTACGAATGCGCATGTGATGTGCAGAACTTTTCCTTCTATCTCTGGATATAAGAACTTCCAACAGTTGATACTACTATAGAGGTCGAGAATACGACTTCGAGGTCTTTCCTTACATCTCACGCAGCTTTGCATTTTTGAATAGTTTGTTCACGTATTGTATTCATTCGTTTGCTGTCAGTCCGAGGCGTTATTCACTATCTCTTGAGGTGGACTTTGAAAGGGATGGTGTTTGCACGTTGCATATTGCATTCGCTCGAATGATCAGGCGTCTCCAACTGACGCGTTCATAAATTCGCGTATTCTACGATCAATTTTGTGTAACTACACAATGTCTATCACAATCTACCGAGGATTTCTCATCGAAATTCCGTAAGTTTTATGAACTACAATTTACGGAGAATTTTCTTAGCTCGACGTATGTACGTATAAGTAGATTTCATTTTTCTTCACGTTCATCATTTTCGTCCTGTGACTTTCTATAACATTTAGCTCAAAACGTTAATGGAGAATAATTTGAATTTAAAAGTTTGCATCACTCTACGGAGAATTTTCGCTAAGCCCTTTCTTGACAATGATAACTTTCAAACTCTGCTCTACTTGAATCCTGCAGAGACAGACTGTATCGGCAATGAAACGTTGCTGCTAGTAGTAATACAGGGCAGACCCCAAAGGAAGTTTTTACCATCTGAACACAAGCTGCGAAAGCCTGCGAGTTATTGACATTGCTTAATGCTATAAGCAGCGTGGAGCAACAATGGAAACGTATTTAGGTCTAAGGTATTTATTAATTCTATTTCTCATTTTATTCTTTTCAGATACCCCGTGGCTGGGCCGAACTCCCGATACTAGTTTTATAGTGTATCTAGTGTTATTATTTAAATAAAGACGTATTTTGAATTATTAGTGTTATTCTAGTATTTATTCATCACATGAGGCAGTCCAGAAGAAGCCGGAGTTATGTCTTATATACAACTACCTTGAACACCTGCTGCACGATTGACCGTATATGCAGATGATACGGCGGTCTACACCTCCTCCTCTGACAACTGACAAATTTGCCGTCGCCTGCAGTACGCCGCCGACGAACATGAATGAGCTGGGAAATGAAGACTGAAAATCAACTCCGAAAGAACATTAAGGTTAGGTTCACCCGTAAGCGCAATCCTCCAGCCGACAATATCTTCATCGACGGTGTTCGTCTACCGTACAGTTCATCAGCGAGATATCTCGGTTTGATCCTGGACCAGAGACTGATCTTTCAACTTCACAATGACACCGTGTTGAAAATTTTCAGGAAGGCTGACAGGTGGTCTTGTCTCTGCTGGCCAGCGCTCCAGACTGCGCATTAGAACAAAGCCCTCGTCTACAAGATCTTCCTCCGACCAGTCATCACTTACCTGTCCTGGTCAACTGCTTCTACGACCACGTTAATCGTCTGATAGTGGCTCAGAACAAACTGCGACGCATATCTGGCGCCCCCTGGTCTGTCCGAAGCGCACAATTACACATTTACACTAATTTTTTTAGTTCACCTCTTCTCCGGTAGAGGCGCCATCGATCTTTATCGGTGCTGATCTGCACTAATTTTTAGTTCAGGTGTTGTCCGGTAGAGGCGCCATCGATCTTTATGGGTTCTGATCTGCACTAATTACTAGTTCACCTGTTTTTCGACAGAGGCGCCACCGGTCTTTGTCGGTTCTGATCTGCACTAATTTTTGGTTCAACAGTTCTCCGGCAGAGGCGCCACCGATCTTATCGGTTCTGATCTGCACTAATTTTTAGTTCAGGTGTCGTCCGGTAGAGGCGCTACCGATCTTTGTTGGTTCTGATCTACACTAACCATTAGTTCACCTGTTTTTCGGTAGAGGCGCCACCGATCTCTATGGGTTCTGATCTGCACTAATTTTTAGTTGACGTATCTTCCGGTAGAGGCGCCACCTACACTAATCTCTTTAGTTCACCTGTTCTCCGGTAGAGGCACCACCGATCTCTATGGGTTGTGATCTGCACTAATTTTTAGTTGACAGTATCTTCCGGTAGAGGCGCCACCGATCTTATCGGTTCTGATCTGCACTCATTTTAAGTTCAGGTGTCGTCCGGCAGAGGCGCTACCGATCTTTGTTGGTTCTGATCTACACTAATTCTTTTAGTTCACCTGTTCTCCGGTAGAGGCGCCACCGATCTTTATCGGTTCTGATCTGCACTAATTTTTAGTTCACGAATCTTCCGGTAGAGGCGCCACCAACACCAATTGTTTAGTTCAGCTGTTGCCCGGTAGAGGCGCCACCGACCTTTGCCGGTTCTGATTTGCACTAATTTTTAGTTCACGAATCTTCCGGTAGGGGCGCCACCAACACTAATTGTTTAGTTCAGGTGTTGTCCGGTAGAGGCGCCACCGATCTTTATGGGTTCTGATCTGCACTAATTTTTAGTTCAGGTGTTGTCCGGTAGAGGCGCCACCGATCTTTGTGGGTTCTGATCTGCACTAATGATTAGTTCACCCGTTTTTCGGTAGAGGCGCCACCTACACCAATTGTTTAGTTCAGCTGTTGCCCGGTAGAGGCGCCACCGACCTTTATGGGTTCTGATCTATACTAACTTCTTCTCCGGCAGAGACGCCACCGATCTTTGTGTGTTTTGATCTACACTACAAAACAATACAAGTATATTCTCGATTTTTATTTGTTTACATGGTAAATATAAATTCAGTACAAAAGAGATGAAATACAATAGTATATAATACTAAATATAAATTACAAACGTAATACGAACAACAAAAAGGTTGTATCTTATCCTATAAAGTTGTAATAGTCAGCTGTGTCTTTGGTAGGTTGTACTGTAAATAAAGGAAATAAACTACTAATCAGGATTTTCGGTGTAACAACACTATACTTACCGCAAAGTCCTTTCCATTTATTCGAGTAGTTCAATCCGTAACGTGCACACTGCGGATATCCCTTCACATAGGGCAGCTTGCTGATTATATTTCCGCTGTAAGAAGGGCCATAGTATTAAAATACTCAAAGATATGGTCGTAACAGCAATGACGGCCGATGTTAAAGATTTGAAAGGACGACTAAAGGATAAGGTTTGTATATGCTTATATATCGGTGCGAGCACATACGACCTTATAATCGCACTCTTAAAACGTTATCACAGTCATCACTAGTAGTTACCGATCATTGTATGTTTTAATAATAATTAGAGTTAGGAGCTAGCCGTTGAAATGTGAATTTGACCTAACTACTGTTGACGAATGGACCTTGCGATGCTGGGGCTCAGCATCGCAAGGTCCATTCGTTTGGAGGTTACTTCTAATACTAATAAGCGAGAACGCCGCTGCCAGCAGTGCTAGCACATGCAGCTTGGTAGTAGGGACCAGAAACCGGTAACTGCATAAATATTCTGACGCCGCAGCAAAGCGGAAAATGTGAAATGAATATAGAAAGAGGAAAGTTGAAAAGATGACATGTTCGTCGTCTTCTTTCTTTACTACCGCATCAGTGTATCTAATCACGCGTCAAATACTAATTAAAACATCGACACCTCTCGAGGATACAGTATTAACGTAAATAATAATAAATTACCTGGGACCATAATTGCAAATGTAATTCTTGGTGTAACCCTTTTTCGGATCGTAGTAGAAAGCAAATCCGCAACCGACTAGATTCGTATCAGCCCACATGAGCTAAAAATTGAATATGAAGTTGAAAATTAGCAGTTGAAAGCGCAAAGGACACCATCAAATGTTATACAAACCTGAGTGTAGTGTCCAGTGCCTCCATAGCCGCTTATCCTACCATAGCTGTAATACGACACTTCATTAAACCAACCGTTCACTGCCTTGGCGAATTCAGGAGCCATATCTAAAGGCACGCTGGGCTTTTTCGTCGTCCAAAATGTAGCTATATTTTGTCCCACTGGGAATCGAGCTAGAAAAAGATTCTTAACCATTACTATTTTAACTGACTACAGCTTAATGCGAAATGACTGAACGGTATAATAGTATGAGTTTGTGCAGAACGGAATGGAAAAACGAAAAGAGCATTTGCGAAACATTATGCTATATTAATTCGGAGCGGGATAAAATGCTACTTGAACACCCGAAAAAATTGGTAATGGTTCAATTACCATTGACGTTATACGAAAGTCGTATGCACAGTTCAAAAACAGAAAGTGCTGCCTTAATAACGTTAATGGTACATTGTACGAGGTCTGTTCAAAATATATCCCACCTTTAGCCAGGAGAAATCGAACTATTCACTTGCAGTATGAAATCTTAATCGCTTTCCAAATACTCTCCTTGGGGTCATACACGCTTCTCCCAGCGTTGTTGTCACTGTTGGAGGCATCCCCGCAAGACTGTTTTTGGAATGCGATTCAGCTGCTCCATCGCATTCTGCATAATGTCCTCCCGAAGGTCAAATCTTTTTCCTTTCAACGGCATTTAAACTTAGCAAACAGCCAGAAGTCCCAGCGAACCATGTTGAGAGAATAAGAAAGCTGACGAACTGGGATGCTGTGTTTGGTCAACAAAGTCTGAATCAGATGAGACGAATGCGCTGGTGCGTTATCATGATGCAGCTGCCGTGGTTTTTTTTGGTCTAGGGTATATTGGATGTTTCCATTTGGGCGACTGCGCCTTTGTTTCAGAGTCATATCTATAAATCCCCGGCTCATCACCAGTGAGAACAGTCTACCTGAAGTCATTATTTGCCGCGTCCAGCATGTCCTGCGTAATTTCTGTACGTAGTTCCTTTTGCTCCGCCGTTAAGAAATTCGACAAGGATACTCTCCAGAAAGCCCAAATCATCATTCACAATAGCATGCACGATCCCAACCTCGTCTGACAATTCTTTAATAGTGATATGACGGTCCTACAGGACCAAGGTGTTAACCTTCTGAATGGTTTCGTCGTTTCGGCTTCCTGAGGGTCTGCTAAAATGTGCGTCACTGTCGACCGTCGCGCGGCCGGACTCATGTACTCACTATTGCTAAAGACCACAAGCTGCGCACGGGATATTTTACCCACATGCCCACGAGGGTACTCAACAATTCTCTACCAAATATGGCACTCGCTTTATTACTTTCGCGGGAATCACGGCAGGACGGATACATTTTGAACAGACCTCATGTATGGCTCCTACATAATCTTAATGATCGTTAGTTTACGCAGCGTTCATTCACCTTTATTTCTTCAGACCAATGTAAACGGAGAGTGGCCTATTGCTAGTTATTGCTACAGAAACAAACAATTCACTCAAGTATTAATATATATACTTGACATACATAAATATATAAACTGGAAAATCTATCTATAACTCTAGCTTATAAACGTTCTGCCCTGATTGATACAGCACTAAGAGAATGTGCCACCGCAGATACGAGGGCGAATTAAATATGAACCGGACCTTTGTTCTAGAACTTTTATTGGTACAGTGAATAAAATTTTGAATACACCTTATTTTTCTATATAATGTCCCCTTTTATTCACACATTTTTCCCGCCGAATCGGAAGTTTTTAATTCCGCCATCTAAAAATGAAATTGGTCGCGTCTGTAACCAACTACGCAGAAACGTTTCTACATCGTCGTCGTCAAAGTCGTCGTCCTCCCAGTTCTTCTTTGAGTGGCCCAAACATGTGGTAGTCACTCGGTGACAGATCGGAACTGTAGGGCGGATGTTCCAGTGTTTTCCAATGAATTTTGTACCAATTTTTCTTGCTCGCCTTTTTCGTCGATAGGCCAGTTTTACTTCATTAAGTAGTTGGCAGTAGTAGTCATCTTCAATCATCAAACGAATCGCATGAATATGCGTCTCACAGGTGCTTGTCCGCGGTCGGCGTGCATGGGTCTCATTTTGCACTGACTCGCGGCCATCGGAAATTTTTTGTGCCAGTAGTAGACTTGGATCATTGCAAACGTTTTTTCAGCGAACTGTGCAGTTAGTCAACGCAAAATTTCAGCAGGTTTTACGCCTTCCCGCGACAAACACTTAATAATAACTTGTTGTTCAACAGACGTGTGCATCTCTTGCTCTGACATGATGCTGCTAATAGCCAATCTGCTCTGGCTAGCCGAAGCAATTTATTCCCTTCCACTTTACATCCCCACCCAACATATATGAAGACGCCATGGTACTTACTTCCCCTAGGCAGCGTTAAAAAGGAAAGTCCGGTTAATATTTGATTCGCCTTCGTATATATAACCACCGTACTGATGCTGATAGAGCTTTTATGAATTCCGATTTGTCCCCCAGGTAATCGAATTTTCTTGTTGAAAAAAAATGGCATCTGTGGAAAGTATTTAAATTCACCTTGAAGAATTTCTTGGGAATAAGGACGAATATTCTGAAGAAATGGCATTATGAAATTGCCGAACGTTGGGAGAATGTTGTTTTGAAAATAAAATACTGTATAACAAAATCTTTTCTATAGGAGGAGAGGTGAGAGAACTTGAATTATTCTTCTTTTTACTATTCGTATTTATTGCGAATTCATTTTTCATTTACTCAGAAGGTTATCGTTTGTTATCAGAACTTCTGTACGTACAGTGCTAGTCAAAGCTTATGACACGTGACACCTCATTTGAAAGGTATTCAAAATGCCTGTTCAGTCATACTAATTTTGTTTGGGTTTAGGCTGATTTTCATGGATTAATTAAATAAATACTAAAATTGTAGTGTTTTGTTTGTAGCATTTAATTAATAAATATTCTAAAGTTCGCCTCTAGTTAATTGTCAAAAAAGACATTTTTTAATTTTGTAGTTATTTTTACTTTGCTAAGTTTTTGTAAAAGTGCTATTACCTTAATTATTGTTTAACGAGGCCGTAAGTGTTTACATATGCAAAATGGTACGTACCGTAGCTGAAGAAAGTAGCAGCTGTCCTAGTAACTGGTGAATGCAGCTGAATGTCTTTTTAATAAGAGGTATTCTGATCGCCCTATATCAAGGACTTATTTGAGCGAGATTCTTCGGAAGTTTGAAGCAACAGGTAGTGATGCCAAACGATTTGGTCGCCCAACAATTAGTGATAACAAGAAAATTGACATAAGTACAGAAATGCTAGTAAACCCTACTTCTCCTACAACCCAAGTTGCGTCTATCCGTGAGTCAGTCAAAACGATCAACATAGAGTGTTGGCTAAAAACAAATTTCATCCATACAAATTAAAAATGGTGCACCAACTTTCAAATGATGACCCCCACCAAAGGCTAGAACTTTGTGAAAATATGTCCAATCAAATTAACCAACAATCAGACTACATAAAAACAATTTTAGTGAGGAAAGTGCTTTCTTCCGCAGTGGACATGTTAACATACAAACTGTGAGCTATTGCAGTGACACCAATCCTCACATCTTTCATAAAAAGTTTTTCATAGTTGGGCCCTTTTTCTCAATGCTAACTTAACCGGTGAGTTGTATCTGGAGGTGTTACAAGACGCAATTGAGCCGTTAATTCTTGAAAATCTGGAAGATAATCCAGATTAATTCGGTAACTTGGGGATAACGTTCCAACAAGATGGTGCTCCTGCATAATATTATTCTGCAATAAGACGTTACTTAGATAAGGAATATCGTGGTAGATGGATTGGACGACGAGACTCGATAGAATGGCCAGCTCGGTGACCGGATTTCACACCATTAGATTTTTGTGGGGATACTTGAAATGTAAAATTTACCCTACAGCAGTTGACAGTATTGACATTTTGAAACAACGAATTGTTGAAGAAGGTAGGGCAATTCCCGTTGATACATTTGAACGAGTACGACAAGAGTTTAGCAATAGGATGCATTACTGTCAGGAAGTAGATGGAGCGCATTTTGAATACTTAATATAAGAACTTGTTCTTAAATCTTCATTAATTAAATGCGAAACTATAATTTTAGTATTTATTTAATTTATGAAAATCAGCCTAAACCCAAACAAAATATCAAATATATCAATACCTTTCAAACGAGATGTCACTTGCCATAAGGTCCCAATTAAAATTATTGATCAGAGTGGCATCTATGACCCTCCAAATTTCATTATTAAAAAGTATAACCATTCAAAAGATACGAGGGGTGACGGGACTTTTGACTAGCACTTACATGAGTAACGCGAATATATTTACATCGATATAATTCATAACTTACACCTCTTTACGAGCTTTAATCATTAATGACGCATCTTACATATGTATTTCATATGTGCACCTGCAAACTGCAGCACTTCGAGGTCGCTTCCCCCCCTCTCCCTCCCCTTAATTTATTCAACATCCGTCCTAGTTTCGTTATTAAACCAAGCTAATTTAGTGCAAGCGAGCGCGGGACGAATGAAATTTCAATTCGAACGAGAGAGTTGCGAAAGCCGCTGGTGGTGCGCTGAGACGGGTCCGGAGTCGGATTGTTCGACCGGATCGGAACAGCGGGAGCTTTCGTAAGAGAGAGGTAGGCATTGATTGAAGTGGACGACAGCCGCACATAACTAATAGTGTAACGGGTGTAACAAGAAGAGGATGTGTTTGCGCTCGACGTCAGCTAAACGTAGCCTCTCGGAAAGCTCGCCGTGCACACGTGCATTTGTTCGTTCACGGCTATTGTGGCGGTTTTCAATACGCCGCTGCTGACAAAGAGATTACCCGTCGTTATACCGCTGCCATCCGTACCTGCGGAGATGCCCGGTGCAATATTTGTTTTCGGCTAATTAAATTGGAGCCGTTCGTCGGAAGATCGAAATTAGTTTTTCGGTCCGAAAATGCGCGAGTTTTTTGCCCTTGTTCGATCTGGATACCGGCGATGATATTAAAAATCTTTTTATCCCTCGGAAAAATTCGTTGAAATGAATTAAAAGTGATTTTTGTAAAACCCTATGTGAATTCCTTTTACACATCCTAACTTATAAAAAGAGGATTTTGTTCCACTTTTATACGTATTACAGTTGCGGATGTACCATAAAAAAGTAATGAAAAAAGTAAAATCTTATTTCTTATACATTAGAAATATATATATGTATATATTAGCTCTGCGGGCCAAACTGGCCCATGGTTTGTGCAGCTTCTCTTCTCCATGTATTTCTGTCCCTTGCTTTCCGTTTCCATCCGGAAATTTCCAAACTGCTTCCACTTCTAAATTCCATTTCGCCTTCGGTCGTCCGCTTCTTCTTTTCCCCCTATTGACATTGTCATAAGTAATTTTGGCACCCTAGTTTCCGACATTCTTTCTATATGTGCTCTCCACCGTAATCGTTGTGCTCATACAATACCTACTATATTTGTTTCTTTGTACAGTTCCATCAGTTCCTTATTAGTTCTTCTTAACCATAAGTCATTAACTTTCTTTTCTCCGTAGATGTTCCCTAGTACTCTTCTCTCACACACCTCCAGCCTTGTTTGTTCCGTTTTATTTATTGTCCATGTTTTACAAACGTATAACACAATTGGTCTTATTACTGGTTTATACAGCTGCACTTTTGCTTTCCTCGATACGTGTTTACTCGACATGATTCTATTGAGAGCTCCCACACATCTGTACCCTGCCACGATTCTGGACTCTATTTTCCCTGTAATGTTTGGCATCCTTGTAAATATCGTTTCCAAATACATGAATGGATCTACCTCTTCAAAAACATATTCTTTCCCACTTTCGGCTCTCACCCTTAAGTAT
This sequence comes from Chrysina gloriosa, assembly GCA_038088585.1. Taxonomy (NCBI): domain Eukaryota; kingdom Metazoa; phylum Arthropoda; class Insecta; order Coleoptera; family Scarabaeidae; genus Chrysina; species Chrysina gloriosa. The sequence continues at coordinate 15,725,525 of CM076093.1, read as the reverse complement.
TTTCCTTTTTGAAATTCTTTGTCCGTCCATTCTATGTACATCGTTTTCTCTTCGTTTATATATAGCCCATCTTGATTGCTTCCGCCTCTACTCTCTTCGTAACATTTCTTCCTTATTTCTAGCTAAGATGACGACATCGTCGACGAAAGCCAAATATTGGTATATCCTTCTAGACACGAGTCCTGTTCTATTCACTTTTGTATTTCGAAGTACTTTTTCCAGTTCAATGTTAAAGAGTACCGACGGCAGTGGTCTCCTTGTCGTACGCCCTCTCCAATTTTAAACTTATTCGGTCGTTTACTGTTTACTCTCACCATACCTTGGGTATTTTAAAGATCATTTTAACCATTCTTATTAGTTTATTGTTTATTTCTAATTCTTCCATAGCTTTACACAGTTATTTCCTCTTCACTTTATCGTATCCTTTCTTAAAATCGACAAAGAGTACCATCGTTTGTTTTTCGTATTCATGACTTTCTGCTTATTTATTTTCTGATCTTCATTTTCATTTTTCATCCTATTCTCTTCATTTAACAATTCATCAAAGTATTCCTTCCATATATTCAGACTTTCCACCTGCCCTGCTACGGTTTCTCCATTCTTGTCCTTGTAGAAAACTGTTCCGGCTTGGAAACCACATTTTTCCTGTTTGACTCTCCGGTATAAGTTTCTAATTTTATTATTGTTAAAGACATCTTCTATTTCCTCGAACATTTCCATACTATGTATATCGTCGATTCTTTTATACCTTAACAGTTTTTACATCAGAAATATAACACCTAAACAAGTGTTACGTCAATTCAAAATATTTTTTGCACCTCTAAGTAATTGCTGCATTTCGATTACATTCAAAACTCATAACCCAACCATCCCCTTATAACCCCTTTCCAAAAAAAGGCCGACCCCAAATATTAAATAATGTTCCTCCTAATTCGCGTATCGAACGATAACTTCGTTTGATCGCGGAATTCGTCGTCGCTCTAAACGAGATTTCGAAATACGCAACAACTCGATATTGCCCGTGCAGCCGGAAATGTCAACAATTATTACGTACACACCGGATGAAATATTGATTCGAATCGTTCGCTAAATTTTTGATGACTCAAAGGGTTGTTCTTTTGTGATTTCGTCGTCCGGCTATATTTACGTACAACTCCCGCGATGACAGGTTGAATATCGATCGATTCCGCCTCGAATATACATATGTACATATTTTGGAACATAAAACGCGCGCTTTAGAGGTCGTATTGCGTGCGCGAATTACGTTTTGTTTCCAGTTGTTTGTTGCTCTTTTCTAGGGTTGATGTAATAAAAAGCTTTGTACAGGGGGCAGTACAAGAAATTCAGTTGAGATTCTCATACGTTTTTAAATTATTTAGAACGAGAGGAAAAAGTGAAAAGAAACCTTACATGTTCTTCGATTCGGATCGTGGTCCTCCGAGAAGCAGGACATCGCCCATTTCTGAGCCCTTTGAGCCAATTCCTCGTCCCATTGCTATTTAAAGGATGATGGATAAAATATATTAAAAGTAATATGTTGTACTTACAAATTCTTGCATGTTTGCCGCCGGTGGTTGCCCATCGACTTGTCCTAAAGCGACGGCTTGCCTGACGGAGTTGTGCATATCCAAAATTCGCTGCCGTTCTTGGTAGCTCACGCCTTCAGCACCATCTATAAAGGACGATAGGCGTTTAAGACTTTGGGAAATTTGATGATATGTAATTATGCTTTTTCCTTGTTGAGGAAAACTAAAGAATTATAATTTGCAAATCCATTTTTCTAAAAATTCTTGGCCGCGGTCATGAGAAGATAATTCCGATTTTCAGAGTCATACTAGATTTTATGATTGATTGATTGATTTGATGATAGTTCATTAAAAAACGTCAAAACTATTTCGATTAGTCACATCTTTACAAGAGTTTTCAGCCATGAGCAAACACTTCAACAGTTTCTTCATCGAATCATTACGACTTCGCCAGTGATCAAACCAAGGAGCAAAATTATTACATTATCTGACCCTGGACAAGCTAAACCGTAACACAACCGAAAAGATGTGCATCCAAGATCGACATATAGGAGGGTGGATTGACGGAATCACTGCTAGGGGGTTGCTCTTTTTCCAAATGCTTTATGTCATTGTGTTGGCAACTCTTTCATATCAATTAACTGCAAATGTTAAATCGATCTGTCTAGTAGTCTGACTTTTGACTAGCATTCAAGTCAAGTATCTTTCTGTGTTTTTAATTATGGATAAAAACGAAGTTCGAGCGGTAATCAATTTTTTCTATTTGGAAGGGAAAACCGCAACGGAAATCAAGGTTAGATGCCGTTCTTGAGGATTCATTACCTTTATTTGCCACCGTCAGGTTTTGGGTTTCAGAATTCGAGCGTCGCCGCACGCATACAACCAGGTTCAAGACGTTTGAAAAGCGCTACCACACCAGAAATTGTGAAAAAAACCCATGACATGGCAGATCGCCGAATAAAAGTGCGTGAAATTGAGGAAGCTGTGGGCATGCATCTTTTGTGAACGAATAGTGTGTATTTTACATTATGAATTGGATTAAAGAAGCTATCTGCAGGATGGGTGTCGCATTTTCTCAATTACGGGGAAAAACGCATTCGAGCTCAAACCTCACCCGATTATTTGGAAATGTTTACGAGTAATTGAACGGATTTCAAGAGACGATCCGTGACCATGGATGAGACCTAAATTCATCACTACACACCAGAAAGAAAAAAGTAATCAAAACAGTGGATTGCACGCGGTAAATCGGTTCCCAAAAAGGCAAAGACCATTCACTCGGATGGAAAGGTGATGGCATCGGTTTTTTGAGACGCAAAAGAAATTTTGCTAATTGGTTATCTTCAAAAAGGCAAAACTGTTACTGGCCAATATTACAGACGACTTTTGGAAACATTGAAAGCAGCAATTTGGGAGAAACGCCCGAGTATTGTTAAGGAAAAAGTGTTGTTTTACCACGACAATCCGCCCGCTCATTCAAATGCAATCGTTCAGCAAAAATTGACAGAATCGAAGTTCGAAATCCTATCGCGTCCGCTGTATTCGTCTGATTTGACTCCGTCAGACTTCCACCTAGGTGGAAGGAGATTTTGGTCGAATAAAGAACTGATAGAGGCTGTAAACGATTATTTTGGGAACTTCGAAGAAAGTCACTTCCGGGAGGGAATCGAGAAGCTAGAAAAGCATTGGATCAATTGTGTTGAAGTTCGAGCGGATTATATTGAAAAATAAAGTATAACTTGAATTCGTTGTTATGTTGTTGAATGCAAATCAATCGTTTCGAAACCTTTCAATCCTGGTATAACTTAAAAAGTACACCTGGCGTAAGAATGGTAAGTATGGTACACTTGTTTCACACATCACATATCAAACTGACAGGAAGGTTTAGCAATCTTGCACCATTATTGAAAAATGGCGCGAATTACTACTGATGCCGTGAAATGGTAGACCCAGATGTTATATTGAATCGTACTCCATAAAACTCGTACAAAAATCAGAAATGGACAAACTCATATCCTACTCTGTTCCAGAGCTCCTTCAGTTGTGGATAATGTTGCCCTACTTAAAAATATCGAAGCAATTCTGGTTTCCAAGACCTTAACTCTTCATCATCGACCATGAGTCGCCACTTTCACAAGTTAAAGAAAATAAACAGGCGATATAGAGAATTACTCCACGTTATGACTAAAGAACTGGCACAACGGCTTATCCGTATTTGCAATGAACTTTTTACAAACGCTCAGAATCATCGTTCCTTCGGAATAATCGTCATTTCTTATAAAAAATGAATCTACCACTGCAATTCTAACGAGTCAGATCAGTGCCTATGACGGGATCGGCTCAAAAAGTGATGCTATGCGTTTTGAGGAATTACGAGGGTGTTATTCACTTTGGGTTATGACCTGAAAGAAGGGCGATAAATTCTTATCTGTACTGCGATTAAATCACGAGGATATGTAAACTTTTAAGAGCCATTTAAGTATCCCTGTTGTATTGATCAAGAAATATCGCATATTACTTCAGCAGGACAACATGAGAGTACGGACTGTACAAAGAACGTCGCAAACTATAAGAACCCCCGATGCTACGGCACTCTGCATAAAGCATTCTCGCCATCTGACTGCCAATTGTTTCGATCAAAGGGCAAGCTTTTTCTTGAACGGAGGTTCGCCAATATCGCGGAGGAAGAAGGATGATGTAAATTCTTTTAAAGTGTGGGGTATACAAAATCTCGCTAAACAATGGCAACACTCATTCAACACAATGGACCTGTATTTCTTAAATTTAAAAAGAAATGGCATCTGGAAACTAAAATGTTTCCACGAAGGTGAATTCATTGAATATCAGTATCGAACCTTTTGGGTTTACTGTGGTTTGCTTGTCCCTTTGTGGTATTATTAATGGTAGTAATTGCAGTTGTTGTATGCTATCATTCTAGAAATGTTCATTCTGAAAGACACATACAAAGTGCAAATATGTATTAGCAATCCTGAATCATACTTAGAAGCTTTCAACCAGATCTACTTATGAGCTATTAGGATCAGTTCTCCAGTATCGAATCTCTTGTATGGAGAATGAACAGCGCTATTCACAAATCGATCCAATAGGTGGATAATTTGCGGCAATTAATTATCTTAGGACTTTGTAATCCTAAACCAAAATCCCTCTTTCAAAATTATTCACAAAATATGCCTTGTCAAAAAGGAAAGAAACAAAATAGTGCTTACTTTAGTTTGAATTCTAAACCGCCTACATTCCTGCCTTTATTGGTCTAAAAAAGCTAAATTTTTAACCAAAAATCCATTCATATTCACCGCACCAACCTCTGAAATTGGACACGTACTAGCAACAACCAGAAAAGTACTTATGATCTAATAATAATAAAAATCTACTCACTCAATATTACACGTTGACACAAGCCAGCCACCATAGCGACGATTGTGGACTGGAACACGATGGCATACAGGAGACGATGATTAGTCGAAGACATGGTTGTTTATAGCTGTATCTGTAATAAAAAAATTCAACTTTAACGAAGATTATTTATTTCCAAAGGACATCATTTTTCAGGAATTTGATACAGTTAACAGTTAAAAAATCTCTAATCGAAGAAAGGAGCAATATATCCTAAAGGGACATTGCTAATGAAAGACACACGTTAGTCGCTTATTATTGATATATTGTCGGTAATCTTACTTGCTAATCATCTTATTTCTTCTGGCTTTTTAAATTAATGTCGTTATCTTATAAGTGATAAGTAAAATTTATATTATTATATTTTCGAAAATTTATTCCAAGAAATTGTTACTTTTTAAGATATCTATATTTGTATAATGTTACGATTCAAAAAATTTATTCAGATGTAAATAAGTGTTATAATATCAATGTACAGTGTTTAAATAAAGTAAGGAACAATATTCATTTTTTTATTATTATCGCTGTTTGGAAGAAAAGCTCGGATACGTCAAGTTTGTTTCTTTCTTTCGGAGTTAATGGACGTTTAAAATTTCTTGTCTTACTCTTGTGTTTGTGAATTTATTTTATTTGTATTATTGCTATTACCATTTTGTCTGACAAGGGAAGATCCCGAACTCGGAAATTCCAAAAAATTACGAAACTTTGGGAACATGTAAATCACATAGGTACATATATACTACACAGAGTCTGAGTGGATGAAAAAATTTTTTGGAAACGGAAAATTTTGCATTCTACCGATGCACATAACTCGCTAATGGTAAGAGATAGAGAAAGAGTCTTAAGGCAAGAATGGTTTGTTTGAATGAGATTTATTGAACACACAAGAAAAAAAGGTATAAACATTTTTAAATACCTTTTCTGACAGGTAAACATCTTCAGGATTAATAATAGGCAATAGATATTGGTTGATTGTATAAAAACCTGTAGTTGTAGTGTTGGATTTAATTTTAAAAACTAACAAAAAATTAATAACTACATGATAAATTATTTTGCATTAGAGTTTACAATAATATACCAGCATTATCCTATCGATTTTGTTATACGTTAAAATACTTACCAATACAATTTTTGTTTATATTTAGACATAATACTTCAGGCTATGAAAAACTTTGCATTCTACCGATGCGCATAACTCGCTAACGGTAAGAGATAAAGAAGTTTTAAGACAAAAATCGTTTATTTGGATAAGGTTTATCGAGCAGACAGAAAAAAATATTTACTCTATTGTTGTCATTAGATTAGATTGTTTCTTATATAAAAGTTGTAGGTTATCGAAGGAAGCTACATTAGACCAGTAAATAGTAAACATGTTGTAAAGAAAATAGGCAAGTAGTATATATAACTCATCAAACTTAAAATGAATAATAGTTATTGGTTGGTTATATAGCAGACTTGTAGTGTTGAATATATAATGTAATTCGTTTCCTGATGGTAACGTTCGAAGTTGCCAATAATAATAATGGGCCCCTTGTGAATACCAACGAAATCGAATTGCACGACATAATGAAAAATACCCTTCTCGATTCTCGAGGAGAAACATCGTTTTCACTGGAACCTGATACCACTCAAGAATTTTTGCAACAGCACAGACCACACATTCCATAAAATTTGTAGATGAGGTATATGCGCCTACAAGGGAAAGAAGAAGGAATTGTAACTTTAGAATACAAAACCAACGCTGTTACATATTGGAAAAGTGGAACGAAAAGATGACTTGGGTTGAAGACCGTCCAGCAAGCTTCGCAAAGTTTTATCTATGCAAAAATTGTACAGGTAAATTGTGAAGTAATATTGTGACATAGCAAGGATTTCTTCCTACTTGTATTATTCTGTAGTATTACTAGATTATTTTTTCTAGGTGGGAAGAAGCAATAGAGGTGGTACGCCACAAGAAAAGTTACTTAAGATTTCTTAATTCGTATATAATGAATTTGTAACCAGTATTGAATCAGGTGCCATTATTCATTATTTGGACGTCCAGCGATGGGCATTACAGGGTAACACATTGATTTAAAGAATTTTGAAGCATCACGGCACTGTATTTGGAATTTTAAGAGAATTTACAAAATAGTTTCAAGAAAAATTAATAAATTTATTACGGGTTCATATGCCACACACTCCTAGCAACTGAAGGAAATTGCTTCAACTTTCGTCAATGGTGCAAAAGATCATATAGTGCAGATCAGGATAGATAATGCATTCAATGTCGATGCGAACAGGTTTAATCTACATTCCGGCCGCACTTTAGCTGTGCAGGGAACAAAAACTATGATAGTAGCTGCGCAGTCTATGTCCGCAACTACACATAGTTGTATCATACTACCAACAATATCAGCTTCCGGAAAACTATCCTCACCTCTATTCATTTTCCTAAAAGAGAAAAATGGTAAATGCGGGCCGCGTGTATCACAGTCTTTGTTTCGACCGTGGAATATTCATTTAACAGCATCTACACCTAGAAAGTTAACAAAAGAACTATTTCAGCAATGGTTAACCGATGTGTATTTGCCAAATGTGGGAACTCGCAGTATTTTGTTATTGGACTCTTGGACCGGCCACTGTCCTGCCTCATTACAAATCAGTATAATATCCAACAAACATGTGAATGTATTAACGATCTCGAAGAAAACTACATCAATAATACAACCTCTTGATGTATATGATTTTCGCATATGGAAAAATTTGGTTGTAAGAAACTTTTCTGACTTTGTACCACTGTATGGCTGCGATATTGTTTTACATGAACGCCATAATATTATAAAATTACAATTTCTTATTCATTATCAACTTTCGGTGCCAAAATATGACGACCTATTTTCATACGCTTGGTATAAGAGCGGTTGACCAACGGCGAATGAATTCGAAAATCCAATAACCTTTGCTTTCACACAACAAGATTTTGTGCACCCTCCTCGTTGTTCTGTATGTGGTAGCCATGCCATCGTATGATGTGCATGGTGTACAAAATTCCTGTGTTTTAAAGATTTCTTTGAGGAGTGTCATCACTAGGCAGAATAATCCATTCTATGTTTAAATATATTCAAAAGTTATATTGGTAAGTATTTTAACGTATAATAAAATCGATGGGATAATGCTGGTATGTTATTGTAAACTCTAATGCAAAATAATGTACAATATGGTCATTATTTTTTTGTTAGTTTTTAAAATTAAAACCAACACTAAAATTGCAGGTTTGTTATACAATCAACTACTGCCTATTATTAATCCCAAACATGTTTACCTGTCACATATTTAAAAATGTTCATGCCTTTTTCTTATCTGTTTAATAAAACTCATTGAAACAAACAATTATTGTCTTAAAACTTTCCAAATATTACGTGATCTATATTGCTCAAAGTTTCACAATTTTTTGAATTTCCGAGTTCGGGATCGTCCCTTGTCAATTTTGTTATTGTTGTTCAATTTCTTCCTTACTCGAGGAAACCAAAATAATTTGGACAGGCTTCACATTTAAAATGCTAAACGATTAGTTTCTGAAGTCCAATATAATTCATCATTCTGAATGGAGAAAATACTAAGAACACAAAGCGCCATGCATTTTCAATAATAATATCTGGGGTACAAATTAGAACTATTTTATTTGAGTTTTAAACCGCAGATTTTGCAAAATAACTATTTACTAAATTCTGAAAAGAAGAAGTTTGGAGGGGACAAATTTTATTTAACACAAACCATTCATTACGACTGGGATAATTCCAGTATAATCCTGGCAATTTTAATATTTACTGCCATGTCAGAATGTTGCCGACATGCCCTTGAAATTGGCAATACAGAAACCTTATTACGTAAGCCATCATCATTTCGAGTTGAATCCAATTAATTCGTGAAATAATCCAGCGCTGTATCCTTCCTTACGTTTGAAAAGCCAAATTACAAATGCAAAATAAACACCTGGCTTTCTTCCTCGTTATCCTGACCTCGTCTTTCGTTTATCGCGCGAGTCGAAACGGATATTTTAATTCAGCGTGTAATAGCTCGTCTATCGGCGGCGCGCCGGCTATACGTATACGCATTCGAACCAACCTTCGATCATCAATCAACCGCCAATCAATCATTTTAGCATAAATCATGCTGAGTCTACGAGAGACAAACAAATAACCGGTACGAACTGGCCGTACGTACGTTTTCCGTTCGCACGGGATACATACGCGCGTAAATAGAGTTTCCGCCATGCCGTCGCCGTCGCCGCCACCACCACCACCACCACCACCGATCGGTTGTTTGTGCTTTTATTTTAATGATGATGATGATCCAAGCACACGAACACGCGCTTTCATTCTGGGGGTAGCGTTTAGGGAACGTCATTAACCGGCAGAATACCCGTCAATAATTATATCGGGGGTATTGATTTATCAGTTCTAGGTTTTTGTTTAGGAAATGTTACAACGTGTTACTACACAGTTACGAGTATTTTCAATACTCTCGATTTTATCTTTTTTTTAATCCGCAGTAGATTTTGGTATGCGGTCACCGAGATTTGAATTTGTATCGTCTTTTTTCATATTGTCTTCCATTCTTTTACATTTTCTACAGTTATGTTTTGAGTAACGACATTATTTCTATCTAAATGCAAGTACTCGGTTGTACTTAGACCCATTCGTTTGTACTAATCAACCGTTTTCTATTTTGAGTTATAGTTTGTTGTTAAGTCGAATAACTTCTGAAGTCGTAAAGATTATGGCACGAAAATATTGACTGTATAATTTCACTTACACCCTCTGTCCCAAAAGTAACCGCAATAGTTCGAAATAAAGCACGCTATGTATGTTATGTCCACAAAAATCATTGTATTTATTCGAAATATTCTCCATGTGCTACAATACATCGATTTGCACGGTCAACGAGTGCTTCAAACGACTTTTTTCATGTCGATCTCTGGGATGGCCTTTAGGATGCCGGTCGTCGATCTTTGAATGGCGTCTACGGATGCATAACGAACTCCTTTCTGCTTCAGATGAAGACGAGGGAACAGGAAATAATCGCATGGGGACAGATCAGGCGAATACGGTGGGTGCTGTATCGAATATATTTCATTTTTCGCCAAAAAATCGGTGACAATCGTTGCTCGATGACACGGTGCGTTATCGTGCAGTAATCTCCAGCTGCCTGGCTCGCGATATTCGGGCCGAACACGACGAATGCGACCCAGCAAACGCCTCATAACATCGAGGTAATATGCACCATTAACCGTTGAGCCGTATGGAACGAACTCCTTATGGATAATTCCCTTCGAATCGTAGAATGAAATCAGCATTGACTTGATTTTCGACTTCTCCATTCGTGATTTTTTCGGATTTCCTTCTTCTGGTGACCTCCACTCTGCGCTTTGACGTTTGCTTTCTGGTTCGTATTGAAAGCACCACGTCTCGTCATCAGTCACAATCGTTTTCAAGAAGTTTTCATCTGCACGGGCTCGTGCAATAATGTCTTTGGAGTGTTCGATTCGAAGCGTTTTTTGGTCGTCGGTCAATTTGTGCGGAACAAACTTCGAATTGACTTTCTCCAAACCAAGGGTTTCAGTCAAAATGCGCTGAATAGTTGTTTTAGGGATGCCAAGCTCCATTTCCATAAATATCACTGACGATTTCTTCGAAATTTTCACAAATTCGCGCACTTTTTCCACATTTGCCTCGGCCAAAGTTGTCGAAGGACGACCGGCTCTTTCGTCATCGTTAACATCTTCTCTGCCTTTACGAAATCGTCGATGCCACTCGAACAGTTGCCTCTTCGACAAACAATCGTCGCCATAAACAATTTGCAGAATTTCATACGTCTCGGTTGCAGTTTTTCCTAGTTTAAAACAAAACTTAATATTGACTCGTTGTTCGTGACTCATTTTCTGACCGTTTACGAAAAACACTCTCACAGGATGCGTGATGTATCAGCTGACTATGCACCAAATTTCATGAAAATTTGTCAGGTTGGTAAGGAAGAGTCCCACTACAATAATCAATCAACTATCAAGAGATGACGCCACTGGTTTCTGATTTATAGACGCATTGCGGTTACTTTTGGGACAGAGGGTGTATTTCTGACACCATTCGGAATACCGGACAAACAAAAAAGCGACTTCTATATTCAGTTTTGTTATCAAAATTCATAGCAATCACCTTCCTTAATGGTGTTTTATTTCGAAATCGCGTTTCTGTACCGCGCAGAAGAAAGGACAAAGTTCCAATCTGATAAGGAATTAAGAAATTCTTAGAGAGGTAGTCAGTGCAAAACTAAGAACTGCGTGTACCAAATAAGAAAGGGAGAAATTTTACGTGCTAGTAGGAATTTCAACGAAATGTGTCGACTTTAAATCCTCGTTGAATTTAGATTACTTCCACATATGAACAATAAATACTCCAGGCGAAAAGAGAGATTTTGCCTGTTCTTGTTGAGATTTCTGTATATTGCAAACCTGGACGCACAGATTAGACTTCAGCCTTGTCTCACTTCTCTATTCCCGCCAATTTTTGGAAATATTGCATTCGAAACAACAATAGACGATAATCTGTATTTGAAGCATTTCATTATAATGATTTTTCTTGAAATCAAACTAAATTTCAATAACACTATCATATTTCATTTCCTCTACTTTCTGCCGTTTCAACTGGTTCAAACGTGTTTCGTAATAATTCGATAAAAACTTCACATATCGGCTTGAATCTTCCTTCATCTCTTCCAGTTCCTTAATTTTTCAAATTTATTTAGACCTTTTTATAACACAGAAGTACGTCGTATTCTGCTATTTAATAAATTAAATTAGCATCCAAACGTTTTAATCATATTGTACGAAAAAAATTAATTTTAATTCGGAGTTCATTAAGATGACCTTCCCTTTTACCATTTACATTATCATTTATACATACGTATTACAAATCAGCACATCTTACTCAATCAACGTCAATAGCAACACACGTTAGGTAAATTTACTCGATGTCAATATGGTCTATCCCAATCTCTAGTGTCAGGCCAAGATGTCGCAGACTTGCTAAAGATCATTACATTACTTAATAGCTTTCGAGCTATGCATATTTGTCAGTTGACCTACAATCGTCGATCTTAATTTTTCAATAACTGATCCAGATTATGCACGTGCTTGGCTTCATTTTAAAGACGTATTTTTGTATGATTAATCGTTTTAAAACTCAGATGTACCTCAAAATTCCGCTTCCATTAACGTTTATTAATAATAGAAATTTTAAATATTGATATCCCGCTAACACATCGTAACCGGAATTTCAACGCTGCCGCGATGAAAATTACGGATTATTAAAATTTGCATAGGTAAATTAATAAATTTACCATGTTTACAAATTTAGCGATTGGCAATTCGCACAGCATTATTAACTCACGCATAATCCTAGCGGTTATTAGCATGTTGTCCGATATATTATGGTTCGTGCAATCCTACTGCCACCATCAAGTTGCAAAACGTTACAGCATATATGGTACATATATATGTGCAATAAATGCAATGAAAACATTCTGGGTGCACTATAATATCGCGCACGCCTAACCAAATAATGTTTTTCCGAAACACGGAAAAAAACTTTGTATATTAATTCATAGACCGGAGATTTTATCTTTCAAGTTATTTATATCCCGAATTTGCATGCTATTTAATACAATTTTAGACTAGCGGAGTCGTATTGTTCATGTCAAACAATACGTGAATTATGTCGATTTACTTTTCGTTTTAGAGTTCGGCCAATTTCTTAGACAAACATTCCAAAAACACTTGTACCAAGTTGTCTAGTTAAATAACTTCGATATTAGATGTTATAGATGCTTTTAGGATATGATTTAATCAATTAGATCGAATTTGTGTACAGCAGAAATTAGTATAGTTTGTGAGGTATAAGGACCTAGTAACAATATGATGGTGTTATAAAATTATCAATTTTATATTAGAAATAAATTCAGCACGTGTCAACACTGGGTTGATTTGTAATGACATATTAGGAACTTTACAGCAAGGAGATTCTACAGGCGTATCTAAAAGTCTTTTTATGGACCATTGAGTTTTTAAGTGGTACAACCGGAATAAATGAAATCGAGTTATGCTTTCTATCGAGCCCCAATTTTATGGTTAGGCGCACGATAATCGTAAGACAGTGAAGAGGTTACGTAGAAAATACAGAAATACACAATTCATTGTTAAACATACAGGTATATCCAATCGTTATACGAGAGATGATGACCTGATAGCAGATGATGTTTGAAGTTTGAACGCAGACAGTTACCCAAAGAATGTGCTCTAACTTATGGTACTTTCGTACCTACAAGGGTTGAATCGGACCGCTTTATAGCAAAATAACGTGCGTCTTCAGACAGCAAAGGCTGCTATCCTATTTCTTGAAGACAAGGGGCGTGTTTCATTACAAAAAAAAGCTGTTAAAAGCTTAAGTTATTTGAACTCCCAACATAAGGAAACAAACGAGCAGCGCTGTTAAAATTGCAGTTTGGATCAAGATACAGTATGTCTCCAGATAGACTGAACAGGAGAAAAATAGATTATTTGTAACTTACCCAATGTTCTTTTGCTTGTCTTACAACTTCAGAATTGGTGAAAACAAAGTTAAAATTTTCCTTTTATTACCTGAGAAAATTTAGAAATGCACAAACGTTTTTGCATTTTACATGATAATCTGATTTAATTTCATAGCTTCTAGTAAATCAAGTTACGTGTTATTCGACAATGTCGTTACTTATGAGTCAAGCTAACTAAGTGTTCTGGGACTTACTTAATAGTAATGCTAACTTTAGAACAAACAATTTACCTCGTTCAGTGTTATGGAACTGGTAAAGTTTCTTATAATTTTGCAATTCATAAATTTTAACATAAGTTTTCTAATATTCATGCTTTACGAAATTTGGTACAAGAAAAAGATACATGATGAGAAAGATGCTTCTACAAAGAATTTTTAAAGAAAACAAAATTAAACCTTATAAATCGATTTTTGTCCATGAATTAAGAAGTGGTGATGATGCTCTGTGTTTAGACTTTTGCTTATGGATAGGAGAAAAGCAGCCTGAAAGTCGAAATTTTTTCAGAAATATTATTTTTCTGATTTAATATTATATAGCTTTTTTGGTCACGAGAAAATCTTACAATTAGATGTAAAATTGCGACTATAAGTCGGTATTGCCAAAAGTTAATGTGTGGTGTGGTTATTATATATGGGAAAATCATAGCATCAGTCTGTATTTTTGTAATGAAAATGTGAATAAAGATACGTATTTGGAATTTCTTCGAAATTTTTTGTTGCCTGCAGTCAGAGATGAACCTAGCTTCGAAAATGTATTTCTCAGCAAGATGGGTACTCTGCACACTCGACAATGTTGGTAAGAAACTATCTGCGCGAACATTTGCGAAACAGATGGATAAGTGTGTTACGGAACCATTAATTGGCTGGCTCGTTCCCCGATTTAAGCCCACTGGACTTCTTCTTGTGGGGATATGTTAAACAGCTTGTTTATAATAATAATTTAGATAACAATAATAAAATTTTAAAGCAAAAATTACTGAAACGTTAAACTCTTGTCACTGAAGACATGATTTACAATTTTCATGAAGAATTTGTATCGTATATAGCTGGAAAATGTGTATAGGTTGGAGGATACCACGTTGAATACAATAAAATATTTTTCTTTAGCTCAAAGAGTCTTTCTTGTTTTATCTGTGCACTTTTTGTTCATTTCCTCGTCTGCTAAAAGGAATAGGTAAACTTTGTATTCAGAATTGGTGGTTTTGAGGCAAACAAACATATTTATAAAGAACGACATTTTTGTTACAAATAAAAATTGGTTCCCTATTGGTTAGTCTATCTAGAGACATACTGTATATGACTTTCTAGTCTTTAGCCATTACTTCTAACAAGTATGTGCATTCCTGTTCCAAGAGAACAATGTAACACTACTTCTGTGACGTGTCCGGTTCCTGGATTTGCATTTATTTGCAATTGTCTTAGATTGAAAATGTAATTAGATGTAGATATTTTTCATAATCTATCTAGACACTTATCTTTTGGGTTGCATCTTACATTCTTAGATAAAATTACTGTATATACAGCGTTATATTTCACTGACGAAGCTTTTAGAAAACGGTTTAAAATATCGTTAATAAATATAATCTGCTGAATTAAAATTTTGTGAAATAACTCGAAAGAAAAATTGAAAATGCAATAATTAAAAATAAAATAATCAACTCTTTTAAACACAATGTCTTAGATATGGAACTAATGTATGCACAAACACCATTCAGTGGTCGATTTTTATGCTTGAAAGAGTTATTCAATACATCTTAAAAATATTACTCTTATTATTACACAGATCAACATTTTTTGAATAATCAGCAATTTTTGTAAGTACGTATACTAAATCAGCTGATTTTGGAGCTCTTCACCCATCGTCAGTTAAGCAAACATATAAGAACTTATCGTTTAAAGTATGGCAACAGCGGAAATATACTTTTTAAGTACAATATACAATACCGCGATAAAGGTTTAAATCGAAGGTATCCCAGAAATGCGTGAATCATCCTGGTACTGTCATTTATATAGGTACATACTTCAACAAATTCCTTCTTGCTTTACAATTCTACATACACACTTATTTTTATCTATCTCTCAGAAAATCGTGAAGAAAAACTAATGCCCCATAGAAAATAGAACTGTTTCGATTAGAACGGAAAAATATGGTTCGCATCGTTGGAAGTGCACCAGCAATTAGAAATCATTATCGGACAATTATATACGCAACTACAAGACAATTGAATTAGTATCAAACGCCCTTGAAATGTGGAAGTGAATATGGGTCTGTTGATAATAAAGGAAAAAAAGAATCGCTAATTATTTTAATATTAATCTAATAAAGTAACAGTAATAATTATGCCATGGAATGAAGTTGAGGTACCATAAAAAATAGTAATAAAAATATACCATCAATAAACTTAAATCGTCGATTACTACTTATAATTATCTAATATTTTGAGGAAATTAAATGTATATATATATATATATATATATATATATTTCGTGACCTTTTTATACTTATCTTATATGGTAGTTCTCTACCACAATAAGCTCAATTAAACAAGACTGGTATTTTCATAAATATAACTATCATTTAATTGTGGTAGAAAACTATCATATAAGATTTTGAAGAAATAAAATTTAAACTAGAATATACACCGAGGGCCACGGGAACGTTTCCATTGCAATTTCATTGTTGACTTTGCCCTTGTAATACAAACGATATTAACAATTTTTTTCTCAAGTCTCAATGTTACTCCACCCAGAACATGATGAACTTTACGATACTCTAATAACACTAGGGGTCCCTGATTTCCAAAATTTATAATCTCATGGATAATGATTTGCAAAAAATTCTAGTAAGTGGAAAAAATAACGAATTTTACTTTAAACGTTAGCTTTAGTTTAAATCACAAATCCAGGACATTTATAAATGCTTTTTGAAATTCTAACACGACGACTCAAGCACGTACTCATCTTACTATACAACCGCATTTTAATCTCCACTTCATTATCGTCCGCAAAAATTCAAATTCATTCATTACCGTCCGTTTATTTATCGTATCGTCCGTGCGAAATGAAAAAGTCAATAGAACACGAGACTTGGACAAATTCACTGAGTAAATATTCGCCCGACTCGTATTTGAATATTATGTAATAGTCACCGAAGGAAACCAGATTGCGGATAGAAAGGAAAAAATGAACGCCCATCCGCTATTTACATTACAAATATTTATCGATAATGGAACGCGTTTTGATAATTAATTATTTAGCGGACAAAAGATGAGAGTGAGAGTCGTTTTTTATCGATCAAAAATAACCGGTTCCCCTCAATGCAAATATGTGTATTGATATTCGGCGGAAATGTAGATAATAGGAACGTTCACCTCATTAGACGTTAGAATTATTAATCTTTCGCTTAACGATGCCGTAAATTTACTTCTTGATTTTATGAGCGTTACATTAGTGTGGGTAATTTTTTGTTTGTTTTTTTTTCTCGTTTGGAAAGGAAATAAAAACGCCTTAAATTGGAATCAGAAAAGCGATCTGCACCTGCGTGTAATAAATAACCACTTTTCTGTTATAAAGGTTTGATTGGAAATCGATAATTTACATAAACTACACGTGTGACGAAAAGGTTGATGCAAAATGTTAATGCTTTTAATCGGGAGTAATTTATAGAATTGTTTAAAAAACATTCCTCTCTTATTGAACAAAGAAAAAAATCTAATTTAAAATTAGAATTAAAGTAAAAGCAAACTTGTATTAAAGAAAGAAGTAATAAAAATATTGCCTTCTTTCTCCAACCATTCTTCGAAAATCTTGAATCAAAAGCCTGACTGACTTATGATTCAGTAGACAACAGCGACGTTACACGACAAGGAATTGTTTCGTAAGCGAAGATGTACCTACTTTTAAATTGGCAAAAAACAAAGGAACAAATAAAAGTGGAAACAGAAAAAAGACGGGAAGACCCCGAGACTAACATATAACCTAGGGATTGGAAGAGATGAAGATATTGCCTGAAGGAGGATGGATGGATTGAAATTAGAAATAACTAAAGATCAACCAGGATTCCTTAGTTAGAAGGAAAACGGGCAAATAATTTGATAGCTGCAAGGTAAATATCTAGATATTGTCCAGACTATTTACCATGGCGCTGAATCCACGTACGTCGTTGGCCATTAAATTAAGACCAGAAGGAAAATTATTAGTTTTGTTATATGAGTATAACTCCAATAGAAATCATATTCTCTCAAATCATTTTATTAAAAAGCATTGATACATAAAACACTTAATTCACTATTAATATTTCATATATCCCCCTTTTGCTTTAATGAGAGCAGCATTCTTTTCGGCATACTCTCAATTGCAGTAATGACAGAGTTTTGGATTTGATCACAATTTCACCAAACGTCTTCAAGGTTCTCCATTAAATCCTCCCTCTGGTACACTTCCGTGATGCTATAATATGATATTTTTTAATATATTCCAAACATCTTCAATAGGGTTTATATCCGGAGAATTTTCTGGCAGATGCAATAACTATAGATTTACTTCAATCAAGTGTTTGTATGGCATGGATCATTATCGTGCATGGACACGTATGCTCCTTCGCTTCCATCCAAAGTACCAATGCAAGGCGTTAAGACTCATCTATGATTTTTTTATATTGGTTTGTATTCGTCGTACCCCGAACAAATTAAAGTGGACAGGACCCTCCAGGGTGATGCATGACCATATCTTCACAGGAGGGGGACATTTCATCGTTACTGCGGCACATTCTTTTTGAAAGGTTCAGATGGTAATCTTTCCACATGCTGAGCATGTTCTGTTAACGCCTCTACTTTTGATTCGTTACTGAAGATGAACTATGAAAAAGTCGAAATATCGAAATTTTCCAACAATTTCATACGTAAAAGTGCGTTAAATAAATTAGTATTGATGTTGACCCTTTTCCAATCGTCTACTGTGTAATCTTTGTATAGTTTGGTAAATTTCTATGTGCTTTTTTCACCCAATTAATCAATTTGGTTTTTTTTTACAGGACGCTTCCACCTTAATCCGATCTCGTACAAACGTCTTCGAACAGTTCGTGTTGATAGGTTTAAGCTCTTCTCTCCAAGGATTCGGTGAATCAATTTAACTGACATTTGTGTGTTTTCTTTTGATAATCAGACGATCACCACGGATTGTTGTTTTTCTTTCTTTGCTACAATTTTGTCGAGATGTGCTAGTGCAGAAAATATTTTCTTTGACTAGTAGAAAGTAGTAGTCCAATAGAACACTGATTCTATTTCCCTAGGTTAGTACGTAACTTATTTTACCTCTATCGGAATTAACTTAAAAAGTTTGAAATGCAAAACAAAAACAAAACACTAAAATAACACAATAATGTTTATTTCAATATCTCTGTAGCCAATTATTACTCGAACGGGATCAGAGATAAACTAAACTCATTGTCAGATATTTTAACGCCAAAATTAGGAGACGACCATAAATCAGGTAATAGATAAAATGTTGTACACAATGGGTGCAAATACTCGAAAATAAATTAAATGTGTTCCTTAATTATTCTCAGAAACATAACATCCTGGCAGTGGTCCTAATTCAATGGCCAAGGCCAACGACTGTAGTACTCATCTCACCGAAACATAAGATAAGTGGTAATGACTCGCTTTCACAAATTTAGTGGTAATAGGGTGAGCACTTCTTTGCTCAAATTTGTAAAAACAAAGTAATCAGGTTACGCACCTTTTTATGGTACAGGACGAGAATGAGCGAAAAATCATTTTCATAAAAAGCAAACTTGTATTATAGAAAGAAACGCTGGGAATCTTTTCATAAATTTTCCATCTTCTTTTACTTTTCCGAAAAAATATAAAGGTAGATTGAATCGGTGTAAGGCACCCCGTACAATTACATGCGTCTCCGAAGCCTGCTCGCGTCGCTCATGCATCGCCTCTTTACCTTACTCCTACATTTGTTCTTCACACATCGATTCCCTTCCGAACCGTATCCATGGTGAGATATCATGGACTGACACTTGTGCGTCGGGCGAAGATACATTATTTATGCGGGGTTTGTCGTGTCGCGGGTCTCTCCTCGACTGGTTAGTTTGCCGTACGAATTCTATTCTACAGCGACGAGACTCGACGTATTTCTTTATATGTGCGCGTGGTTTGTGCGATGGTGAGCGAAAATGTCAGAATAAGTAAGGAAAAAATGTGTAAAATCGCTTAAAGTATATTAATTTTAACGAAATTAATAATAGCAAAAAACCATTATTCGGTAAAAAAATCCCTAAAAGGATCTTTTTCTTCTAATTAGAAAGCATTTTGAGTTTGAGTTTAACTTTCGCTTTGGAATTAAAGTTTCTTATTAGGAGCTATTGAGGCTGTCACCCCCTCCATCAAACTTGATATAGTGAAATCCTTTACGGATGAGACCTAACTGTGCGAACGAATTGCGCAGGATGAATACTGACCGTCCTGCGCAAGTATCATCGGATGACAATACTACTATAACATATTTTGACATCAGTTTCATCATTAGACAGCTACCAGTATAAAGAAGATAAAAAAAATGAAGAAAAAGATTGAGGTTTGGTATGTATATTGGTAATGAGCGATGTCATGACTTTCCCCTAGTCAGGGGATATAACTATGATTTAAAGAAAATAAAAGAATCGAATTGGAAGGAGAAAAATGTTTTCAAAATGCCCGAAGAATAAAACAAAAGCAAAAATAATTGAAAAACTGGTTCCAATGAGTCACTTTAGAGAGTCAGTATTACCAAAGAAAAGTAAAAAGTAGAATATCTACATAATTAGGCTAGCCAAATATGTGGCATGATGAATCATCTGTCTTTTGTCCTCTGTAATATAATATTACATTGTGAAAAGCACAGATGACTCACCATACCGCATATTTTCCCAGTTTATGCAGGTTGGTTGAAAAGTTTTGAAAGCAAAAATGTAAGAATGTGCATTTTTTAATGAAATTAGTTCTTTTACTCAATATAATCTCTCTCAACTTCAACACACTTATTTCGACGATGCTCCAATAATTTTATCCCATCTCTGTAATGAGAGCTCTACAAAATACAGTTCCACGGCTGCAATAGCTTCTTCATTCGACGAAAAACGCTTTCCACGAAGAAATTGTTTCGAATTTTGACGAGGTAATAGTCGAAAGGAGCCAAATCTGGTGAATACGGTGGGTATTTAAGCAATTCGTACTTTAATTCATTCAATTTAGCCATCGTCAAAACACTTGTGTGAACAGGTGCATTGTCTTGATGAAAAATCATTGTTTTCTTCCGTAAGCCGGGTCTCTTTTCTTGAATTCTTTCATCCGACTGGTCCAATAGGTTGCAATAATATTCAGAGTTAATTGTTTTACCTTTTGAAAATAATCAATCAACCCCTCTTGCATCCTAAAAACTAATGACATAACCTTTTCGCCGGCCGTTCTGACTTGAGTTGTTTTGGAGCTGAACAACCAGCTTCAATCCACTGTAAACGTTCTTGTTTCAATTTAAGGTTCACGATGATAGACCATAGTTATAAAACGAGGCACAAACTCGGTGTTATTCTGCTTAAAACCCTCCTAATTACGCTGAAAAATTTGTTTTCGATTCAGTTTTTGTTGTTAACCAATGCGGCACTAACTTTCCGAATAGCTTTTTCATATGTAATTCTTCGTATAAAATATGGAGTACTCGTTCGCCCGATTTCACGCTTAGTCAAACTTCCATCTTTACAAACAATATCATAGACTTGCTCAATGATTTCTGGTGTTGTTGCACTTTTTGGACGTGCACTACGTTGTTCATCTTGAACACGTGTACCACCATGTTTAAATTCCAAACCCCATCGATGCACAGTTGGAAATTAAGGAGCAGATTCCTTTAACACTTTCACCACTTTTGTATAAATTTCTGTTGCTGATAAACCTTCCAAAACAAAGAATTTTATCACCGCACGATTTGCACTATTTTCCATTCTAACAGAATACACTGACACGTCAACTTCAAATGGCTTGTAAACAAAGAATGAATTGACAGATCGAAATGAACTTTTGTGTATTTTCGAATGGAAGATGAAATATTAAAATGGCGTATAAATTTTAATTCTTCTGCCTGTTAATGGGCGTCACTTTCGTTTCTGTACATAACTCTCTATTGAACGAACTTAAACAGCGGTTCGTTATTTAGTTAGCTCTCAAAGAAAACTGCGTAAAGGCTTGCACTGCAAAAACAAATTACATCTGCCAACAAATGTCACGTGGGGAAATGTGCTTAGACTAGTTTCGTCCTTATTACAACTCTTCAGTACGGTATAGTATTCTGCGATTGATAAACCCATTTCCCATAGCTAGATGTACAGAAGTTCATCAGATGAAGCCACTACTTTGGTGAAATCTATTAATAGAATGAACTTTAGTTCATCTAGCTGTTTACCTGTGACTCCCAACTTTATGGCGATTTAGTCTGCTCCTTAACCCAGGTTTTCTTCACGCTTTATTACTACTGTGCCCATATTTCACAGAATGACAATGGCAAGTTTATATTGTTGCTCACACAAAGCATCTGATCGTTTGTGCACACCGCTGCACAGTAAATCGGTCAAGGGTTGATTATAAACATCGTACAATCAGATATTTTGTCTGGGTTTAGTTTTTACTCTTCAGTTGTACCTATTTATAAGGAAACAAAGAATATTATATGTATTTCTTAGGCTTCATTTAACTTCTACGATACCATATGAATGGTTAATCTTTTCGACCCAAACCTGTTTTGAGGAGTCGCGACTTAGGTTGTAAATTGCTCATTAGTAAATTAAAGAAAAGTCAAAAGGAAAAAAGAAGTGAGAAGCATAAACACAAAAATATGAAAATTTCCAACCCTGGTGATTCTTGAATTTGGCGAAAGTCTAAGGAAGATAAAGTTGGCACGATGAAGACTCAACTGGGATGGTTTATTATAACTGTGAACATATTTAGAAGTTCTGATGGGTAAGGGTCTCCCCTATGAGGGTTTGCTGGTGGGGTTATCTATATGACGAAAGTAAATCTGAAGTATCGCCAATCTTTCTAGAAGATTTATCATTTCTTCCTTTTATCTCCGATTCTATCCCTTAATTATCGAAACATTACAAACCAAACTTCCCAAAGATGCAATCCCCAAATTGTATGAGGAAGTTTTCGCGCTTCAGGCTTACTTGGGTTGGTTTAATATAATTTTAAAATTTCCAAGAGGTTAAGACGCTGAGGGATGTAACTTGACATGAAGACGAAAATAGAGGATAACGGTTATTAATTTTTTCTGGGACATCCATTACTTCCTTCTCTTTGAACTCTATCCAGCAATTGGCAAATCGAATGACGCAGAATTCATGCGATACATCTAATACAAAAGTTTGGAACATGGAAAGTTGCAAATAACAATATTTCCTAAGGCAACACTATCTTTTCAATGATCAAAATCATGCTAATTCTTACCACACATTTCAATCTCGAAAACTTTCATTTCGATAATTATCGATGGGTTATTTTCGCTCGCTTCTCCACACAGGAGCGCCCCGAACGTGGCTGAAGCTCACCGGGACGCTCTCCGTGGGTCGTAGTGCGCCTCGTACACCTATACCTAGCCGAAATGAGCTCTCCGCTATCGTTACAAGATTCAATTTTCACAATGTAATATGGTTAAGAGGGAGAATCGTGTCTGGAATATTGACTTTTGTACTCATAAGGTCCGGATTTCGAGCGTGCCTCCTGCTCATCATCTATCTGTTGTCGCCGGTGTCTATTGTTGCTATACCATCGTCTATCCCCATCTCGAACAACATCCGACGCTTAAGACTCGCTTTGTTTATCCTTCTTCGGTGATTTTCCCATCTTTAAGCGTTCATACCATGATGTATATACGAGGTGTGTAAATAAAGTAATGACACCGATATTTTTTACTTGATTTATTCCAATAACATTACAACAAACACTGCTTCCTTCGAAGTAACTGCCTTGGGAGGACGCCCAGCGCTGGAGACGGTTCCTCCATTCCTCATAGCAATGCTGGAACTCGAATACTGGAATAATCTTCAGTTGATCGGTTACAGCCGTTTGAGTGTTGTCCAGTACACTGGAACCGCGTTTATAATCGCCGCTGGAAAACGTAAACATTTACTTATATCTTCCGGGGAGGGGATCTTACCACTGTTACCCAGCGGAGGGGAAATTGGCGCGCTACGCGCTAATTGGCTTATTTGAACAGGCACACATAGACATACCTGCTGATTGGTCCATGTTAGTCAGAAGATATGCGAGCGGATATAAGTGAAAACTACAGCGAGATATAAGTGCGGGAGGATATAAATGAGGACGGATATAAACGCGGTTCCAGTATTACCCTTTGAGGTGTTGTTTCAATCTCGGGAAGTGGGGAAAGTCACAAGGACTTAAGTCGAGCGAATAAGGAGGATAAGGAGCCATAGAAACGTTCTTACTGGCAAAAAAACGGTGAAACCGCTGTGTGGCAAGGCGCACTGTCATGATGCAATACCCAATTCCTTTTGATGTTTGGTCTTACACGCATAACCGTTTTTCGAAGTATTTTAAGAACCTTTCGGTGTAAGTGTTGATTAGCTCCTTGGCCTGGAGGGACAAGCTCGTTGTGAACGATTCCCTTGCTATCACAAAAGCAAATCACCATGCTTTTGATCTTTGACTTGCTCCACACAAAAGTTTTCGTTGCACTGTGTTCAAGTGTCAAGCAAAACCTGATCGCACACCGTTGCTCAAAAATCATGTTACTCATTTTCAGAACGCACAGCCTAAACTTGGTTCAATAAAACAATCGCTACGGACAAACAACCAGACTCTAGCGAGTTCCAACTCGCACTAATGGCCTATTACATCTTAACTTGCCTCCCTCCAAATCCCGCGTTACCAGTGTTGCCCGATCGAACACTACGCTACCCGTCTCATTACTTTATTTACACACATCGTACATATGGAAATAACTGCGAAGGATAGGTGATTCTCGAAGTAAGTTCCTACCTAAATTTCTTGGTACACTGCGGATTGTTTGGATTGTTAAGTAACATTGTTTCATTTTCTTAACACTTCTTTGATTTTAAGTGAATTTCATTTCATATCCGTGTGATAGAATATAATGTTGGTTAGACTAGTACCTGCGAAACTCAAATAGTCGCAAGAAGTCACTGCGATGCAAAAGTATAAATTCTATTGTGAGAAGCAAAATAAGGTTAGGCGAAAAGCTAAATTATCTATGCAATTCTTCCTGTTCCCTTTGCCATCACCGCGATAGATTTTCGTTTATAAGGGTCGTAATTTCAGTGCGAGCGGTCTCATTACATCTTTAAATCGATGCAACGGCGCAATATTTTCGTTATTATCCATCCGCTGCGCGAACTCGTTCGGGTTCGAACACAATGTGGCGTTAATAGGGCTGTAGGACGCGAACGAAGGCTAATGCAACGGCGATCGAAGGGTTATCCAAGGTTAATTAAAGTATGCGGGACGACACGGGAAGTAATGCGACTCGCGCTAATATATGACGTTCGTAAATT
This sequence comes from Chrysina gloriosa, assembly GCA_038088585.1. Lineage (NCBI taxonomy): Eukaryota > Metazoa > Arthropoda > Insecta > Coleoptera > Scarabaeidae > Chrysina > Chrysina gloriosa. The sequence goes on along the minus strand of CM076093.1, from coordinate 15,700,386 downwards.
CGCGCGTTTACTTCCTTGTAAAGTGGAATTGTCGCCGGGCAAGGGATAGTCGATACTTTAACACGGATAATGTGGCGGTAGGGGTAGATAATCGCGCTCGATTCGTGCCTGGATAAACTGGAAGTTGGGTTAGGTTCCTACATATAAATTTATATTTCGGGAGGGAGAAAGGAAGGATTTTAGTACCTTCTAACGACCATACATTTCCTTTGATATTAGCGTAAGCGATAAAGATTGTTTAGGGAGAAGCATTCTCCCAATTCTCTTGCAAAATCCACCTGGCATTTTGCTATTGTGAACAACAAACAAGTGAATGACACAGTTATTAGTGGTAGTTGAGATTTTGGAACGAAACTTTGAGTTTTGCTTTCGGCGTTCAATGCTAGAAGAATATTGGTAGTGAGGTACAAGGTGGATTATGGCTAATCAATATACGCCGTACTTGAGCAAAAGTTGAATTTCTGAAAAACAGAAATTGCTAATTTAGTAGAATACCACGATTACGATGCGATTAGGTTCTCGTTCGACACAATTCGAGCCAGGAAGTGGAAATCTGGGGATTAAATCGATCTGAAAAATGACACCATCTTATTCTAAAACCAAAATCAACATTATGAAAATTCGGTTGCAAGAAATTGACGAAACTAGGAATAAAATGAATAGTTGTTATTCTTATCGGTTTATGAAGAAAGGAGAACCTGAGTGTCTAAGATAAGATCGTGAAGAATGCTCTTGAGTGTTAACCTAAATTCGCGAGTAGCACTATGCCCTTCTGCATTTTCTTCACCAAAGATGACTAAAACATAGTCGAAATATGTATTTGGATATATCCGAATCCATCCTCCTTTGGTTTAAACGTGGAGAATGAGAGAAAGACATGCATTTGCGATGATGTACAGTACTTCCTCAAGGATTCTATTAAGAAAAAGTTAAAATTAGCAGGAACTTCTTTGAAGTTATTGCCATTTCCCTCGTGAATATTGAAAGTGATTTCCTGAAGAATTTGGGAGTATAGATAACGAAATGATAAGATTATATAGTGATACATGACAAAACTCGAAAAAACTTTTATCATTGATACCGGCGGTGAAGACAAATCAATTTATTCTGAAATAATGCAACTATATATTTAAAACGGAATATTGAAAATAACCTAAAGCAAACCAAATATAACATTTTTAAATGTAGATTCCGATCAGGTAACACTAGCTACTAGATAAGCGTTAACCAATTTATCGCGGCTTTTATTCAGCTGCTTAATCTTATTTTAGGCTGAAACGTAGAAATGCAGTAAAGTAGCAGTCTACAGTGTAAAGTGGTTGTATAGAATCTTACTGAATAGATTATCAATAGAAGCAGATTGAATGAAGACTTAATAGAATGAGGGAATTTCGCTTGAAGACGAATACAGTGTCAAAGCATCTTAAAAGAATTAATGTATTCCTTTTACTTTCCATTTTGAAAAAATATTGTGTCCATTTGTTACAGTGATCGTTGCATCACTTTCCTTTTTAATTCTGAAGAAATTAGCAGGAATTTGGCCTGTGTTTCTTTTCTAGGATTTTATTACCTTCGTGGCTAATTTCGGTAAAATTAATTGGAATCTCGTCTTAATTCGTTGTGTATTAAACTTAAAACTTATTAATGTTGTACATCAAAATTGGTACATTGGTACAAAGAGGTTTACAATGAACATAAAGACGTCCATTTTGGAGCGGTGAAGGTGTGAAACGAAGTAAAATCAGTTCCTTGTGCTTGTTTGAATTTTATAGCACCTAAATCAAAATTTTCTTTTTGTTTTCCAAATGTATTGTACATTGCATGAAATAAAAAAATCAATTTTATTTAGTAACTGGTGAATTCATAAATAGGGTAATAATTTTCATTATTTCTAACGAACAACATTCCTTCTTTTTAATTGGTGAAGTTGTAGATTGCAAACGTTCAGAAATTGTTGATTTATGTTTAACATGCATGCATCTGCATCTATCTAATGGCCAAAGGCTCATCCACGCGCACATAAGCAACTGTAATTATAGCTTTGACACACTTATATTACACATGGTTAAAAGTTCATGGTTAAATTGTAATTGAAATGAGGTGCAATTATCGCTACTTACTATATCGCAAATATGAAAAACAAACATACAAGTCGACGAGATGAGTTAAAAATAATCGCAGAATTCGCAGAATTCGCAGACAATGTTTTCCGCTTTTCATTTTCTCAAATCATATTTTCCATGACGAAATAAAATTTCTACTTACATGTTCAAAATCACTCGAAGAATCAAGAACTCCAACACACAACCTTTTTAGGAAATTTTCCAACACAGTCTATAATCTTTTACTATATTTTATTCCTACGATTATACCATAAACTAGCTGTGCGATTTCTTGATTCGACCTGAAGAAATACGACTTCAACTGCGAGCCTGATCGTCCGGTGCGAGCGATACCATTGAGTCGTCAATTAGTCTGGCAAGCTCTTAGATTACCTACACTCTTTATATCCTACCGTTTCGCCTCCTATGTCAAGGTCGAGTTTTTAACTTTTTTCTCTCCTCTCTGCACCGATTCATCGATCCATCGCCGCTCACCCAATCGATTTTAACCGAACGTTTCGTGTCAGAAACACGTGTTTTATCGGTTGAATTCCTGATGAAAAGCGCATGAAACATTTCGCGCGAGCGATAAGGCACGAATAAATGATATTTCGTAACGAGCGCTGTATTTGTTAATTGGTTGGAATTAAAGGAATTCGCGAGTTTTCAGCGACGCTTGTTGATAAAACAGAAATAAAAGCATGAACGAGAGAGAATTTTGTTTGAAATATCTGATTTAATTTCGCGCGAACAATGAGTGTTTTTTCCCTAGAAATGAAACTAATACATTCCCGTAGTATCTCGCACCTGAGAATAAATTCAGTTTAAACACCATCAAAGAAAAATGTCTTTGTCAATAATCACCGGAAATTAAGACTGCCTACAACGTGCACGTCGCGAAATTCTACAAGCTTCGAAAAATAGAAAAGAAACCAAAGGAAAATAACAGCGACTCCTTGATATCTCAGCCTAGTTTTTAAAAATGCAATAATCACCGTGGTACTTGTACGGGAAGTAGTCGCTTGGTAGGCGAAGTTTTTTATAAATATACTTCATAAAACACGCAAATACTGAGAACAATTTCAGTTTTTTCCTTTTCATTATTTGTGAAGTTTCTAAGATACAGAACCGTTGCTAATCCAAAATTTTTCAGAAAGAATTATGCTTGCATTACTCGCGATTTATAAATTTTAGGAACTTATGTATTTCCCGCATTAAACTTCTAATCGCCATTGTTCCTCTTTATTTATGAAAATTATAATTGAGCGACTAAAATGATAAATTTGCGTATTTCGAAGTCATCTTCTGTCTAACCTATTCGGACTACAAAACCGTTGTAAATCCACCTACATTTCCTATCTACCTACACACATACCTGTTGAATAATAAATAAGGGTAGTTTGCCCTCGTATCTATGATTATTTAATAAGACAATAACGCAGGTCGTTTGTAGATAACGTTTCGCAAAAATTAATAGATTCTTTATCTCTTTCATTTCCCTTTCCAAATGCGTATACGTAACATAGAATTGAAGATTTCGTTTCCTACGAATAAGCGCGTGCAAGGATTCATGCCTATTTAAAACCGATTTACCCTAAGGAAATACTTACGCTTACCACCGATCCGTCACATTCCTCATTCTTAAAATTACGAGGATCGACTTTCGAGCGATGAATATTTCATGCCACCGGAATAATTTAAGGAAAAGAAAATAAGAACGTCTCTAAACCGGCACCGCCATTCATTCAATTTGGTAACGCAAAACGCTCGGAATTTTCGGCTCGGATGACTTGAAAAAGTGCCGCCGAACGCCTTTTAAGGGATGCCACGACGCTTTACTAATGACAACCTACGCGGCTCCATTTTTATCGGACTTAATAAAATTTCTGTGGTTTCGTTTCGGTTGCTGTGAAGTCGGAAATAAGTAATCGCAAGCGTATACAAGGAGGAAAAAAGCAGAAAAATCTACGGCTTCTTACAAGAATTTGATAGAAACTGGGGGTTGTTTTTATATTTGGAATACCTGGCAAATCATCTTTTCATGATCAACGGAATTCACATTCTGTTTAAAGTAGATACTGCCGATAATTTTGTCCGCCGAACAACTTCCTATGTAGAAGCGTTGGGGGCGTTAAATTCATATCGGATTGATTTTATTTTGGATGAGTTACAAATGTTTCTTTCATCACTCGCAACTGCTACTTTTTCTCGATTTCTTGTTTTTTTTTGGGAGATATCAACAAATTGATAATGTAGACGTCAATGTCTGAAACGGACGCAATTAAAACTAAGGCTAATGAATAAGTAATTCGTAATGTACACATGTACTTATGCAAAACGACCAGACAGATTACCTTTCTCGAAACAACCGGCGTCAATGGTGGAAAAGGTAATATTCAGTATTATTTATTTTTCTGTTTCTTACGTACAACGAATAGTTTCCAGCACATTTTAATATTGACGTTCTATTCAACTATTGGAATACAGTTGTGACAAACAACGCGCTTCATCAAAATATCAACACCTTCGTGTGTTTGTTCGCGATATTTGCTTTGAATTGGCAAATACACGTTTTGCAAATTGAGAATTGATAAGTACTCGTAAATTAATTATCGATGGAACTTCCTCATAAATCTGCCGAGTTGGGGAAAGCATGGCATTCCTGTGCGATTATGCAAAGTAAATAAGAATCGGTGAACTTTTCGAAGATTTGATTTTTACGTTTGTATTTTATCTTTTCAAAATATTCATATTTTAAGAAGTAAATTGCATTCTGCGAAATTAAATGAATTGAAAGAAATGTCCTTAAGGGACGAAAAAATTTGCTGCACGTCAAAAATTTGATTAATAACAATTGCACTGATCAACACATATTTTGCTGCCGGACTTTCTTTAACTGTTATTAACTAATTTTGGGGCACTCAATCGAAAAATACCATCAGATTTTTCTATCAGCTCGTTTTCAAAAGATGTGAGCACGTATTTGTATTTAGTTAGTCTTATTCCTGCATATAAATATTGGTTCCAATACAACCTATAAAAAACGAACAAATTAAAAAGAAAATAGGTTTATTCTATAAAACAAATATTTACAAATATTATTACCCAAAATAAATATTTACAATAGTTGGTTTTCCTCGCGTATGTCTGAAACGGTATCTCCTTTAATCCTCCAGCAGTAATCGGCCACAATGTGTGCGTCCCATCTACCCTGGTACCTTTCGTCCATTATTCTGATATCCTGGTAGAATCGTTCGCTCTGCTCCTCACTAAAGTCACCAAGATTTGCAGGAAATCTCTCTAAACGATTGTTGAGGTAATGGACTTTAATGCTCATATGGCAACCCAAAATTTAGAAGTTATTAAGCATATCTCGCTATTTGTTCGTAATTTTCAGAGTTATAATTACGAAGAAAAATTTTAACAACTTTAACAAAAGAAAACCCATGTATTGGACTCAATTTCAGTCATTGATTCCGTGAAGTGTGGGTCTTTTATAAGTTGCCTTATCTGTGGTTCATCAAATATTCCTGTTTTTAATTTTTCATTACTGATTGCAGGGAATTGATTTGCCAAGTATTAACAACAAACACCATTTCGATCTAAAGCTATCACAAATTGTTTCATTAGCCCTAGTTTAATGTGCAAGAGGGGTAAAATTATTTTTCTCGTTCTACTAATGCTTCATTAATAACATTGGCTTTTCCCTCTAGTAGAGCGTCTCTGTTAGGCCAATTTCTTTTATTCAATGTTGTTCTTTCGCTCTGTCGCTCCAAAGACACAAAAAACAAGGATATTTTGTATATCCACATTGCTTTTCTAAAAGGAAATTTACCATCTTTAGATCAACACATATCATCCATCCATTCGTGTAATAGTAATTTTGTTTCAGAAGTAGAGATATTGTTTTATAATCCTCTTTCATCTTTGTGGAATGCCTAATTGGAATACTTCCATATTTGTTTCCATTAAGAAGAAAGACACACTGCAGACTTCTTTTGGAACTATCTATAAAAAGTCGCCAATCAGTTGAAGTGTACTCTGATATATCCATAACTTTTGTTTCCGGAAAAAGAAGATTTTTTTCATTAAGTGTAGCAGCAAGCAACTCCAAAGGCTCCTTTAAAAGGTTTAAATCTCTAATAAGATCATTCAATTGTTCTTGGGTAAACCTTTCTGAACATGTTGAGTTTCCTTCAAAGTCACTGTTGTCATGTTCACAAGAACACATTTCATCATCATCGTCTGGTAATATATGCAGGTTACTAAATATTGAAACTAGTATTTCTTATGGATGTGGAATATGTCTTCTCGTTGAATCCAAATTGGAGTATGCCCACTTATGTCGATTATTCCGACTAATAGCCTTTATATTCACTAGACGAAAGTAACAATCATCAAAATGGTTTCTTGGTTCCCTCCATACCATTGGAATCCCAAATTTCAAACACTTTCTTTGTTCTTTTATCCACTAGTCCAAGTCCCAAGTTTTATTTTGATCTCCTAGATGTGCACCAAAATAGGCCGTGTGTGCCTTTTTCACAAACTCACAAATTGGTTTTCTATTCTCTCTTAATATGTATTCGTCACATATGTATATAGCAAAAAACGTCTGGATGATTAACACAACTACGTCTGTTTGTAGAAGCCATGATTTTAATAACACTTCTCGAACAAACACACAAAACGACAAACAGAATCACCATGGGCACTTTTGTTTTGATTGTTTTTGATCTTTGAGGTACTCGTCTATAGTATAATATACCTCAGACCGCAGAATCATTAGGACGGCTTTTTGAATCTGGATCGATCTAACTTTCGGACACTGTGTGGCAGTGCGCTGTACATCTTTATTCCGAGGTAGTTTGTCCCTGTTCTTGTTCCATTTCTTGGAAACCATAGAAAGATTAGGGAAGTAGAAAACCACTGTAATAGACAACTAGAATTGGAAAGAAATTCAGAAGGTTTATTGTAGCAATATGAATGAAAATATAGCATATAACAACTAGAGCTGATGCAAGAAACAGCATGGTATTTTTGGAAACAGTTTCTGAAATATTTTTTCATACAGCAAAAACATTTTTTTGTCGGTTGTGAGCCGAAACCGGCAAAACTTGTTCGTTTATGCAGTGTTCCAAATTAAATGATCGCCCATTTCCTCTATATTTCTGGATATGTGGCAACTGTAACTTTAACGAATCGAAGAACAGTAAACACAAATTGGTACATCGCAATTTCTTTACCGGGAGTTATCGGTGAAATAAAAAAATCGAAATTGTCGCATCCTTCCATGGTACCACCAGTGCGCACATATCACAATTTATGGACTTTTAGGCAATATAAAAAAGATATTAAGTTGCATTTTACTTATACGCCTGATTTAACATTAAGTAAATTCTTTCTTGTTACCGACAAACAAAAATGAGATTTGTGGTGAACGTCTTTCTTCATCTGAAGCAGCCACCGTGGCATATAGGTAGTTGCCTTCTCAGCTACTGGCTACGAATTGAAAAAAGATACGTCGACACCACTGTTGGTGTTTGCAGAAACTTTTCCGACAGACCTCGTAAGAAAAGTTAACTACCAGTTAATATCGATAGTTGATAACACGTTCCAGTTGTTGACCGTCAACTGCAATCGTCAGTCTTCCACATGTAGTAAATGTTGACCATATCGACCACAGACAGTAAATGTTGGCCGTTGTTTTCTGTTATCAGCAAATGCTATTTCACACCGTCAACTATGACAAATTGGAACATTTTCGGGAATTTGATACTTCGAAAAAAAAAAAAAAAGAACAAGACAGGATTGTAGTTGGATGGGTTATTCATTGAAACTAACCGCGACATTTCATTAACAAAAAAGAGAACGCGAATATAGTAAATCACGAAATCTAAATATAAACTGACTTTCGAGACGTGTAACACCTGCTTGCTGTGCAAGTGGTCGGCCACCTGAAACCATAAATGGTCAATTTTTAAAACACACAAAAGACCAGAACTAGCTTAGCATTTCGCGATTTCCGCGAAGGAAGAAACAAATACGACGACTGTAAATTAACGTTCGGTCTTCAAGGTGAGGCGTCCGCCTTATTTTAATGGGATGGGATGTTAAAATAAGAACCCAAACACGTGTGCATGAACGTCGTTTCGATGAATAAATTCTAGTGTCTAGATTTTTTAGTAGTGTGAGAAAAATTCTATCCTCCGTCGGACAATATCGTCTTCCGATTGCTACCTTCTATCGTTATGATAATCGCAGGGGATTAAATTTATGCTTATGCGCGTTTTATTTAAATCAGGCGCGTCGCGTCTATGCTCTATCTGTATGTCAATTCAAATCTTGTAGGAAGGACAATAATGAGTAAATCTAAGTGCAAAAATATACATCTTACATAACGCAATCGGTGTTAACGGAAAAATCAACAATCGAAAATTCTAAATCTTTTGGAGTCTATTAGGGGAAACATAATTCTCCCCCTCAAATATCATACGGAATTGTCCCCTACATAGTAAGTCGCTGCGCAATTTCAAAATCACGTCTGCTCATGTACAAATTTATATAGGTATATCTAAAGAAATTATTTCATGTCTCTAATGACAAACACCACCAAATATTTGTATAGTCAACATCCCTTCGAATTCGGGTACCGCGCAAATTTTATGAAATAAAACTATTTATCACACTTTCAGCGCTAATAACTTTATAATAACAACGTTTAATTAACGTCAACCGCCTGCCGGCCTTAAATATTTCATCTTAACGCGCAGATTGTGTACGATGTGACCATCAGATCGAAACTTTAACACGTATACATTTTTCTTTTTACCGCGAAATAACCGACATGCAAACAGAACACAGCGCGCCTTGAACTTTCAGATCAAAAACTAATTACAATCCATCTGCGACGTATTAATTAGTATTGACACGTATTTACCGCGTATCTTGTTCTTTTCTCCTTGTTCCGCTGGAAGTACACACGTACGTTTCCGAAGCGAAGCGCTTCTTGATTAATGTTAATAGATTTAGGGTCAATGCTATCGCGATCAATAGACGTGTACTAAGCGATAAAATACCAATGCTCGAACTCCTCATTCATTCCCGAGGTGTATTTCGGCTTCCAGTAAGTCTCGGACGATTCTTATCTGTCGGTACGATCTTTGGCCATTGACAAATTGTTTAATTCATCATGTAAGTCGCTGGATTCTTATCGTTCCTTGTATCTTAGCGGTATTCCGCATGTTTCGGTTATTGGACGTCACTTTAAATGCATGTTTTGAATACCATTCGACCACGTCAATCACATGGTTGTGTTAGACAAAAACAATTATTGCTACTTCTTCCGCTTTTGGAATCAGAAATACGAAAAAATACGAGATGGAAATTGTACGAAGAAAATGCTTGAAACAAGAATATTGCTACATGGACGTCTCAGACAATAGAAGGATAATGGGGATCAAGCATATACAGTTAGTATGAAACAAAGGATAAAGAATTATACTTGACTCATTCACACACAACGAAGGACGGTACTAGATTCCTCATGTAGGATCTAATCACAATCGACTGGAAACTTGTATAACACGAATTACTTGATTGCTGAAGACTTATCACCAGAGACCGGATTATATGTTTTTGCATATCGATGACTATCAACGGTACAATTGAACGCTTTAAGATCTACATGAATTAGGGCAAATAAAAGCGTTTAGCATTAATTGAACTTTACATATTCAGAATATTTAGGCTTTTTTCAACATATTTCGAATATTTTAACATATTTGAAATTACTTGACATATTTTTCCGTTTGAAAATCGCGTTTTTTTATAAAAATATAGTAGACGATTCTCTAGGAAATTTACATTGGACGATTATTGATGTTTCGTTAAATGTAATAAAATAAATATTACTTAAATGGAGATTAACGCTTTTTTCAAGAATTGTAGGTTTCTAAATTTTTTTAAGAAATTGTTAATTGCCTTTTAAGTTCCAAACGAAATATTATGTTCAATACCGAAGAGCAAAGATTATTTCCTTACGGTTTCTAAGAATAATCGGAAATTAAACGAATAAAGGTGAGTTCTGATTGGTTAAAAATAACTAGGTGGGGCGCAAATACGTATTAGCATTTATCATTTAAAAATTTTCATCATATACGAACACCGAGTAAAGTGAAGTGTTACCGAGTGTTATCCAAAAATTGCCAAAAATGAAAAGCGATTTAGTAGCCTCCTGGATCAAGACCGTTCCAGAATTATTTTCAACGAAGAAAAGTATTCTGTAAAGCGTGCGGTAAAATGGTAAGTTGATAATTTTACAAAACAATTTTATTTTATTTATTTAATTAAAATGACATGTTTATTTTGCAAATTCTTGTCTGCCATACAATTGGTTCAAAAACTTGCTTTGGATTGCTGAATAAAACTATTTTCATTAATAAAAATATTTTCCTTTCAAATTTCAAAATCATTTTCTTATCTTATATATAAAAGGGGGTATACATTTTCTATTGTGATTTTTTTCTTTTATAAATTCTCTCGACTGACCTTCTTAAACGAAAGTTAGAAAAAATGAGACAATCAAAATTAGTGCATATAACTGAAAGTCAGTCACTAGCAGGCTCATCTCCAAAAATCAGAGTGAACAACAAGTATTTAATTCGGAATTAACCAAAGCTTTGCTTTCTGCTACTATCCCTCTTTATAAGTTACAAAACTTAAATTTTAAACTGTTGTTAAATGTGTACTGTACCTGATGAAAGTACTTTAAGGAAACATTATGTTACAAATGTATATGAGCACGAAATTAATGAAATCAAGCAAACTGTAAATAACAGTTTTAGTCATATATCTTATAGTAGATGAAACCACAGATACTTGTGGACGCTATATGGCAAATTTATTAATAGGTTGTTTAAATAACAAAACTCATGGTAAATCCTATTTGATTTCGTGTAAACAAATTGAAAAAACTAACCATGCAACAATGGTTAAGTTTATTAATGAAACTTTCATGAATTTTTTTCTCCCCGATCAATGTCGGCTAATAAAATTATATTCACGCTTTCCGATGCTGCGTGATACATGGTCAAAGCTGGTCAACAGGTTAAAGTTTTGTATCTCAATTGAATTCACGTGACGTGTTTAGCACACGGTTTAAACAGAGTGGCGGAAAATATTAGAAATTCATTTCCTATAGTTAATAATTTAATTAATAACGTAAAAAAATATTTTCAAAATCTCCTCTGAAGATTTAGTGTTACTGAGAAAAATTACCTAATACTCATTTGCCACTGCAACAAATAATCACAAGATGGGGAGCATGGTTGAAACCTGCTAGTTTTTATGAAGATAAGTTTGTCCATATTAAAGAACTTATTTCAAGTTTTGAAGAGGAAAATATTGGTGCAATTTCAAAGTGCAAATCAATGTTAGAAAATAATTCACTGCACCATGATCTTTGCTTCATTAAATCAAATTATGATTTTGTTCATAAAACTATTGTCATCCTTGAAACTGAATCACTCCTGTTACATGAATCTCTCGATTGATTGATGGATTTAAGGAAAAAAATTGAGAAAGTTCTTGGAAAAATAGGGCAATTAATAGATCAAAAATTGAATTATATTTTAAAAGAAATAGCCATTTAAATTTGTTGCAACAAGCAAACCAAATTCTCCGTAGTCATTTTGACGTCGAAACCGATGTAAATCCGGAAGTCGTTTATGTTTTAAAATATGCACCAATTACATCAATTGACGTGGAACGAAGTTTTTCAACGTACAAATCGTTATTAACGGATAGGAGACATAATTTAACTATTGAAAATATTGAGAAACATTTGAGTGTAAATTGTTTTTACAGTAAGGGACGTAAAGTTCAACGTATAAATGTAAGTGATAGGTATCTGTTTGATAACACCTGTTTAAATTTTCTTAGTGTTTGTTTCACTTCCTTGTTACTTGAAAATATATTCGACATTCTAAAATATTTTTGAAACATATATTAGGTACATATTGTAGACATTTTAGGAAAATTTCAACACATTGTGCTCATATTTAAGACATATATATGTATATATTTTAGTCAAATCTCAAGCATACAATCCGATCTTTAATTATCATTTAACATCATTAGAGAACCTAATAATGTCAGAAGAACGAAGAACGAAGAACGATACTGGAATCTTTAAGTCTTCGCAATTAACGAAAATCAATAGAAAACATAATAGATCAAGAAAATAGAAGGAATTGACTTTTTAACTTTCAGAAAATCTTGGTTGAAAAGGTATGCTCCATAATTTGCTGATTTAATCGCTAATTCTTCTAATCCTCTCAAACTTTCTCAAGGATCCTATTATAGTGCTAGAGAGTGTGCTAGAGTGTGCTATAGAGCTCTTCAGAATGCACATGAAAGATTTAGATGAAATAGGTAGATCTTCTGGGGACTCCAGAAGGAACTACCAAAATTATGTACCTACATATCTTTCTAGCCAGCTAACACCTTTAACGTCTGAAAATATTCCGTGACATGACCCTGATTATTATTTTCCTTACATTTTAGATAAATTAAATAATAACCTTGTCGTTTCTGCATACAAGCATCCAAAGACCGGCTTTAATAGCGCTAAAGAAGTTAACGACCCGAAACACAGACGAAATTTTCGAATATTCTAAAGCTTTTCTTCTTCCCCGGTGCTGCGCCACGTTTAGTTTGACCTCTCGTTTCGCATTACTTTCGAGTTAAATCGACGAGAGCGGGAACGTGAGGTGCGTGTTTTTGGATCGGAACAAAAGACGAATATTTACCGATTCACAAGACCTAAAGCTTCCGCAGAAAATTTACGCTTCGCCGAGGAATCTCACGGAAAGCTTTATCGATTTGGGACGGGAGACTAACGTATGATGTAATGTTTTCGAAAGGATGCCTCCCGGGGAAGGGATCGAAACGTCGGAAAAACTGAGCGGAAATTAGCAAAATTTATACAGGATGTTTGGTGTAAAGATATAACAAGAATAAACGGTGATTGGGACGCGTTTTACTGTTGAAATATCGAGTCTGATGTATTTTGTCGAAATTGAATAAAACAAAATTAAATTGCTTAGCATTTTATTTTCTAAAGGAAATACCAAATTTTTAGGTCAACAGAATCGATATATTAATCACCCAAATTAAATTTATTTCCATGTTTGGTTGAAAATTATTTTAATTTAATTAGTTTAACTTTAAGCGACCTCACTTCGAGCTTACACCGTATCTGTCCAGTTATAATCGGTTAATTTCCAAACTGGTGCACGCTCAACGTTCGGCGACGTATGTCAATCATACTAAACTAAAATTATCCAGTCTTATAGTCCTTTTTCCAGCAATATATGATGTACGAAAAATGTTAATTTCTTATGACGAATAACATTTTCTTTTCCGTTGGAACCTGATACGATAGTAACAGCTGATCGGGGTGCCCTATAATTAGTCCGCCTCAATTTTGTATTCCTGACAATCCTGATTCCTGATGAAATATGTACGGCCGTTTTCGAAACACCATTTTCAAGCTCAAAATTAAAAAAAAATACTCGAAGGTCCACATCAAATCAAATTTTTAAATCGAATATTTTTCTAAACATACATTTCCAGCAGTTTCAAAATTATAATCGTTTTGCTTACGCATACCATTATGTGCCGCAGTCTTTGTACAGAGCTAAAGATATTAATCATGACGATGTCGGAGAGAAAATTTACATAAATTTAACGATACAGTTAATTGTCTAATTCATCATTCTTCGGAATATGGACACATTCATTTCACCACTCGGAAGTATGTATATTTAAATGATTGTTTTTATTTGACATTATGGATTTTGATTTGCATAAACATATAAATTACAACGTGCGCTTTTCGCCTTAACGTAGGCTGTTTGATGATGAGCGGAGTTATTAAGGTGAAATAGTGAAGATGTCCGCGATTACATTGGCAAGGTTCGAATTCGATAGACTTGATGTATGTATATTATATATATATATATATATATATATATATATACATTCATATATATATACAATGAGGAGGCTTTAAAGCATGATTTAATGGGATTTACTACATCATCGTGTTGTGTGTCAAGATGAGAGAGATCACAGCCGTATTTAACAGGATGACAGATATTGATGCAGTTGAAGTAATGGATGGTTCTTTGCAAAAGAAAACCGTAAACAAACTTTAGCTCTGAAAAGATGTTTGAGGTTTCTTCAGAAATAAAATTAATTACCGTAAATTCAAAAGCAGAAATGTCGATATGATCAAAAGATCATAAGATACAAATTTAAACACCGTTATCATTCTGTTTCTATATGATTAGATGCAACATCATCTCAAAACCGACATAAATGTACTTGTAAAGCTAAAGTCTGTCATCATAATCATGGTATATGCAACTTCACAAACTTTTCCCCCAAACCATCCCGAGAACCACACGTTGCTCTAATTTGATTCCGAACTGCATTTCCCGTCATAGATTCGCAATATAGCATTTTTCCATGGTCTCCTCGCTTTCGACTTTTCAATCTCGTGCTTAACGAAGATGTCGACGGAGCATCCAGTCTCACGTTCACGTCAGCTCGCGTCCGAGAAGGAAATTCGATCGTCCGTCTCCTAGATCGAAATTTATTTATGACGTTGCGGCGTGCCAAGAATGCCCGAGTCGATCGGGGAGTCCCAGGTACCCAATTGATTTTATTACGTGTTTATATGAAGCGACCGCGCCAGAATAAACCGTATTATGTGAGAGATAAGTGAAATAAGGCAATCATAGAGGATCGGTACGGACGCAGAATCGAAATTCGGACATGTTTCATCGGTAGAGTGAGGCGAAGAATCGGATTGCAGAATATTTCATCAAAAGGAAAAGTGTATAAAAGAAGTTAATATTTCTAGGATTTAGGTGCGTGTACAAGAAATATATCTAATATTACGTAATGAATTACCGTCGTATACTTCAGGGGATTACGTTTTAATCGTAAACCGCGTCTGTCGGGTTACAACCGGTCATTTACCCAACTAGCACACGGTCTACGCTTCTGCATATTACATATTAATTAAAAACCACAAAAAGGCGTTTAATGACTGCCAAAAAGTTGGACGAATCTGCTTTTTCCAATAATTCAGATTTAATTGAGTAAGAAAAATGCATAACCAGGACAATCTCTCTATATCCGACGGATTAATATCCAGTGCCGTAGCCGCACGCAATTCTCAAACGATTCTAATTAAAACAAATCTTTTGGGAGACAGTTCGAGAACCATTTGTCTGGAAAATCCGCGTCCGGAGGTGGAAAACGCAATTATCCGACGACAGCAGAAAAAGAAAACAATCCCAGTTACATTAATTAGACGAGAAATATTAGAATTTTAATTCGGATAGAGCGCTCGCGGGCGAAAATATCACTTAAAAGTAAAATTAATTAAGTCTCTCGCCGTAATCAGCCTTTCATCTTTAATTACGTAATCCGCTCTCGAATACTCCGCCGCCGCCGTCGCCACCACTGGCACCACCCTCGCTTCTGTTAGTTGTATTTTTCATCTTCTAATTCGTTTTTATCCCGACGCCCCAACTTTTTCGCTTTAATGATTGATACTATTCTATTGACCGAGGTGATGAAGCATACATAAGTAACTTAATGCGAAGTTTTATTCGTAGTATGCTTAAAAATATATATTCATTCATTATCATTTTCTGACTTATTATATTATCAAGTTAAAACACAACTTTCTGAAGCTCAGCACGGATTTGTTAAGGAAAGGTCAACTATTCCGAACTTGATTTCGATAACTCAGTACATCTCAGATGCTTTCGACGAACGCTGTCAGGTGGGTGTTATATATATCGATTTCACTAAAGGCTTTGACAAAGTGCCGCATGTCGTTTTGCATCGGAAATTAAAAATATTTATAAACCCCTGTTTTGTTAATGTTATTGCCGACTATCTGACCGGTCGCATCAATTTTGTAGACTGTGATGGCGTAAGAACAGCCGAGTCTGTCTCTACTAGTGGCGTACCGTAAGGCTCTGTTTTGAGCCCTTTGCTGTTTGTCTTATATGTAAATGAATTGGCTGCCCTAATTGGATCACAGTGTTTGTTCTATGCGGACTATTTGAAGAATGAATGAACGCTGGGATTGAAACAACTCGTGACTGAACAACTTCAGCAGGATCTAATATCTACAGAAAACGGGTACAAACTAAATGGACTTGAACTAGATACATCCAAGTGGAAAACACTTTTTTAGAAAGGACTTACAAAGTATTTTGATTACGCTATAAACAGTTTCCCTTTGGAGAAGGTTGAATTATTTGATAGAATTTGAAGGAATTCGACAGTATTGAGCCATTGAAAAGGTTTTACTGCGTATATGTACGGAGTACATTGGAGTATGCTGGTTAGGCTTGGAACCCACATTATGGCAGTGGCATAGATTGAGCGCATTCAGCGAAAATTTCTAAAGGCTCTTTTCTATAGAATACATCAGGAATATCCACTCAGAGGATTTCTTTACCAAATATTACTAAATGAATTTAGATTTGTAAGTTTGCAAGATAGAAGGACTGCTGCGCAATTAAAATTTATATCTAAGTTTATCAGAGGTTTGATGGATGACAATGGCTTAATGGCAAAACTAAATTTTATAATTGCGCGATTGAACAGTACAGCACATAGTGTTTTTTATGTGGACAGATAAAACACACTGCATCAATTTCTCCTATTGTGTCTTTGACATCAGTGATGAATAATACAATAAGAGGACTTAATTACGACTTTTTTGGTATTAGTGTAAGCGAATTCTACAAGTTAATGAATGCATCATTATATTGCTATTAAGTTACACAAACGAATCTATTGTTTGTTGTTTTAATGATTATCCTGTAAATAGTTATAATAGCTTTTGGATAAATAATTAAATAAATAAATAAATTACAATTTTTAAATTCCTAGTAAGAGGGTGGCTGTACGCTAATGCAAGAGATAGCCTAGCGCTTTTCAAAGTCAAACACTTGGAACTTGTTGGGCTCATCTAATTTGATACTTGACGCTATGAATCGCTATTATTTATTATTTATTGCTAAATTGAAAAAACAGCAGGTGCTTGCTTGTCAGCGAATGGAACTGGGGCGTTGTGTACAATATCCACAACAGATATGGCGGTACTATTGAACATGCCGCCCTTTCACCTGGCAAGCCAAGATAGCAGCATACAGAATCAAAGTCGATAAATGCGATACCGCCTAGAGAGAGAGGAACTTAGAAATGTGCTACAGAACAAAGTGCAGACGTCCATCTTCTAAATGCTACTCTAGATAGTTACCACTGCATACGATTTCAGAAGATCCTTAGGGGTAGTTATACCTGATCATGATTTATTCAAAAAAATCGGTACCATCTGGTTCACAGCCAAATC
This sequence comes from Chrysina gloriosa, assembly GCA_038088585.1. NCBI lineage: Eukaryota > Metazoa > Arthropoda > Insecta > Coleoptera > Scarabaeidae > Chrysina > Chrysina gloriosa. Next base: position 15,682,836 of record CM076093.1, on the reverse strand, counting down.
GAAGCTGGATACCATAACTGGAATGGATTTATATGAGACAACAGTCATAACAACGTGTGCGCAAATCATGATACAGAGATGCAGCCGGAGTAGAAAGATCTATATCATGATGGACGGCCAAGCAGCCCTCAGAGCAATGCACAAGGTGCTGATACTATTGAGGACTGTCCAGGAATGCAGGGAAGCACTGATGGGTTTAGCATAACACAATAGAGTGTGTCTATGGTGGGTGTCGTCATACCGAGGAATAAAAGCAAACAAAGAGGTGAACCCCTTGTCAAGGGTGAGGACAAAGGTGACGCTTAGAGTGGCTAAACCTACATATGGAATTCCATATGGAATCAGACCGCAAGAACTGCAATGAAAAGGAGGAAGGAATGGTATATTAAATACCGGACGACTGCATGTTGAGAATGAACAGGAACCAAATTGGAAACGCAATGAACTTGCTGATAGGACACTGCTGACTTAACAAACGTCCGTGCCCGTTATGAGGAAGAGGTAACTTCGGAACTATTTCTCTGCGAACAGCGAGGAAGCGAGAAGTGAAAGGCTTTAACACTCTGTGTCGCGGTTTTTGCGACCAAAAGAGCTAAAAAAGTCCCAAAGCTCCGACCAAATTGAGTAGATTGTCTAAGGGCCACAATAAATCAATACGCTTCAGTGCAATGGGCGATTAATCATATCGTTAAGAGAAAAGGATGGTTAAAAGTTATATAAGAAAGGATCTAACGGTTGAAGATGATAATAGAGTTGCAGCTTCTCTCACTCCTGCTTACGGAGTGACCCAGGTACAACCCCTGTGAGAAATATTGATATTAAATTGATATTTCTTTGCTCCAATAAATCTTGGAGTAACCTCTAAAGTTCTAAAAATAATCAACTCAAAATAGAACAAAGAAAAATAAAAAATTATTGTTGTTGTAACATAACGAATTAACTCAATCCATTAATTTAAGAGTAAATGTTAACATAGTCCAGTAAACCGCAGACATGGAAAAAGTGTTTTTCTTCTCTTCATGTATTCAAATAAAAGCGAAAAACTGGTTTTACAAATGACATTAATTACGGAATTATGCTGTAAAAGTCAAGTCTTCTGCAGGCTGCTGTTACGTAAGTGGGGGTATCGATTTTTAATTGGCAGTCACTTAATTAATGAGGCAGGTGTGAACTTGAATGTTAGGAGAAAGATATTTACATAACTATTCTTATAATTTATACAGCGTGTGTGAAGCGTCATATTTGTATTAGTTCGCAAGAAGCCCTGATCGTTTATATTTTAAACCTCAACATCGATATTTAAGTCTCCAAAAGAAGACAAAACAAACTAATTGAACAAATGAAAATCGGTTCAATCCTTGTACGATTCCATCATAGAAAACTCTGTTTTCTTCCAATAAGCAACCGTTCAGAATGATAAACGATTTTCGTCTGGTTCGGAAGGTAACAAACGAAGTTTACGACCGTCATATTGTATTTTTAAAGGGTTATAAAGTGCACTGGAGATAAATATTGACCTATCCTCGCTTCGACTGCGGAGGGAGCTCTTATGCCACCACTTGTGGCTCCCGACTCGCCGCTTCATAATCGTAAAATCGAGCTCTTTATCGAAATCGTATGTGACGGGGGACAGGCTTTAAGGGTTCGAGGAGATCGCAAACTTAACATCGAACGAACATGTAGCGATGCTGTAAATTCGTAAATTGTTGAAGATTATACGTAGAAAATATTGCTTGTATAAGGACTCTAAAGAGGTGTCTGTAAAATGACTGCTATACGCTCCCTGTGGAATATCGGGTGAGCTCGAGATGGTAAAAAGTTCCCTTTACTTAATCTCAAGTACTTAGTTTAGTGCTGACATGCGATGAGCCGCAAGAAATTTGCATATAAAGTGTATGGGTTTAAATATGAGATAGGTGTGTGTGTAGTCGATAATATCGTCTGCGCTCCGGGAAGACATCGACGCTTTATATTCTTTTATAGAAATTTTACCGCTTGGAATTCATCACGTGGGTTTTTCCATACGATAAAATCGTTCGCTGTCTCCAAAGTTCAATTGCCTTTGATTAACAGCGAGACGTTCTTTGTTTTTAAAACAATACAATTTTATTATTGTCTGATACATATTTTCTTTAACTTCAGAATTATTTATTTCCTTAATTAACGACTTAATTACAGCTTAAAGCCTCACAACAATTTATTTTATATTATTGGAATTGTAAGTTTAGAATTTTGAGTTTTTCTAAATGATTTTTGTGTGTCACCTACATGTAACCAGTTCAATATGGAGATGCTCCATAACTATAATAACCAAAGTTCAACAAACGAGTACATGATAAATTGTGTAAACCGGACTGACGCTGTCACCCCTTTGAATTTTAATGTCGCGCCTTGCACGTAACTGGGGACAAGCGATTGAGTGACAGCGTTAGTCCGGTTTGCACTACTTAATGATAGCTTATCGAACATTAATAATTACGCTTTCATTCATCACTTTGGAAGTTTTCGATAAGTTTGGCAACTAAGCAGTCATCTTTATTGAAACAAAAGGCGAACCACTGCTTAAAGATTGCTGATTACTGAATAGCGTGCGTCAAATACTACTAACAACAATATACAATGTTTGAAACTTGATGATGATCACATTGTCACATTTCGCGCACTAAAACAAAATAGTATTGATCTTAATTGGTTAATGAATTTTTTCTGACAAGGAGTTTATTTATAAAAACTTATTTTCTTTTTGGTAGCTTGGAATTTTGGTGAACCGTAAAGTTACATAAAATTCCTTACGAATTGAAACGTCGTCAGTTTTACCATCCCTTGTTGGCTACAAGACCGGACCATAGTTTTATTACAGCATATTATTGTCCTCTAGCAGAAACGACTGACGCACCGCACTTATTGCTTGATACAAGATCTGCCTTGTTGCAAGTTGTAGGGGTTCGTAGTTTAGATTTATTTCACTCACCGTCCAAGTTCCTTTCCTATCCTTTTTCTTTCCTGATTGGCTGCAGTTGATGTTGGTAGTTGGTTAAAAACTGTTAGGCAGATCATTTGAAGCTTCAGACACATTGACACTTAATTTTCGAAATTCGGCATTTCAGTACTTAAATATTCATAAGTGACATACTCGACTTCATTTTTGTGACTCATTCAGTCGATTCCTTTTCGATTCGATCAATCAGTGTTATAAGACAAATTCGTTGCCAACGCTGTAACCTATGTCGTTAAGTGACCCGTGCGTGATGCAGTGCTTAACTCGCAGTTCTCGACGCAGCCCTTTCTCAGCCCTACTGCCCCTAAACGTTGTACTCGTTCTCAAGGTTTGATTGCATCATTCACCGTTTCCGTCGGCCATTACAATTACTCTTTATCGTCGCCACTTCTTTTCTTTCTTTAATTGCTCAACTTCAGCAGTCACTAGGTCTAAGCGTGTCCTGTTAAATGCAATTTTCTTTGCTTATTACTGTGATAACTACAGTATTTATTCACATGTCGTAGTCGCTGTTTTCCCTATTAGCCGTAAATATAGTATTTTTTCTAATATAAGATTTAACGACACTATTTCCTTTCTTTGCAGCTCCTAATAAAGTGTTTCTGTCTTTTTTAAAATTATTATTGAATTTTCCCTTGTAAAACAAGCCGCCACAACCTCAGTAGCGAACATCCTTACAACTAATTTACTAATATGGAGTGTTTAAGTTTAGGATATAATTTGATAACTTGGTACCCCGTATATGCCGTACGTATAAAAAAAAACACCTGAAGTACTTAGTCTATATTAATGACCATGTGTACCTGGAAAGGGGATATGATTATGCATTACTCCTCAATAGATTTAACTCGACTTCCTTACAAACCAGGCGAACTGTTGCTAGCATCAAATTGCTCTTTAGGTTGTTAAATAATAAAATTGATTGTTCCTGGTTACCTGCAAAATCAATTTTAATATGCCCAGACTGTCTACAGGACTTCCACCCACTTTTTACATGGATGGCATAAGAACAAGTTTATGCTTAATTTTCTTGTACTTAACTCATGTTGATTTAGAACCTTTTTGAAACCACATTGTTTAAGAATTTGATTTAAATGGTAAATAAATAAATTTAACTTTCAAACTGATTCTTAAGGCGTCGATTGACTTGTATATGATAATGTCATGTAACACGAGTAAAACATGATCTATGCAGGAAAGTGAGCGGAAAATCGATGCGCCCGCTTTCCCGCCACATTTTTTATGATTGATAAAAAGTTTGCGACGTCTCTGACTCGATTAATAAATGGAAGGCCGTCGACTTGTAGCAAAACATTGTAATATAACGCTTGCAAAACATAATCAGTGCAGGAAAGTGAGCACCAAATCGAGCCACTCGCGCTTTACTAGGTTGCCGATTTCTTTGGTAAATCTCTTTGATTATTACGTTACAAATTAGTGTAGGTCAGGGTATGTTCGATTAGAGCACCCTTATCGGATTCATCCAGCAAGATGTCAGGATGCTTTCTAGGCACATATGTAGTATATACCCAGCCGTTTCAAATTTCAAATAACTTGACGCACCTTCTCCCCCGCCATATTTTTTATTGTTATAACAAGTCTTCTCACATCTCTGATAGCATTATTAGAGAAATGTATCCCTTTTGAGCCAAACATTCAAAGTGAGCATGCGTGCTGTCATATTTATGTGACGACGATTGCATGCTCGTGTAGTGCTTGTTGGGAGCATTACATTGTTCTGCTCAAGACCGTCGGCGCTTTTATGTGAATAACTTTTGATTTTGTTGGAATATGTAACATTCGATAAGATAATTATTTAAATAAGAAATTAATCTAACTTACCACGAATCCAAGAATTCATTTCTATACCTTCTGGATCATTGGATCTTTGGACACCGTTCCAAACTATCAATAGATCTGAAAAAGGAATAAAAACATTAGACAGACGTCAAGGGTAAATACCAAAACTTTCATCCAAATTTCTTTACGGTATCACTCAAATATAAAATAATTATCAAAATAACTAAAAGGCAATTATGGTTTTTGAACAAAAACAGCCCAAACATCCATTAAAGCGATATCATAGAATATTCTATGCATGATATACCCATATGATCTCTTAATACAACTAGTAAGCACATCTATCATCAATTTTCATACATCAATAAGCACCGATTGATATTCGGAACCGTTATCCTTGGCGAGGCAGCTACATTTTTATCATTTCATTTCAATACTCCCCCGACAGACAACACGATCGGAATTCCGGAATATCGCCGCCGAGATTTAAAAACTAAACACGGACGCTTCGACGATATTTACATTATTATTAGGCGATCACGCGTTGGGCTTTTGTGAATCCTAATGAGCAGAAAAACCATTCAAATTCGATTTCGGTAGCTACGGCAATGAGGAATAGTAACACCGCGTATACATTGTGGCGTCAAGGTCGATCGTGTATCGGAATAATTTAGAACAATTGATGAATGTCGACGGATTATTGACATATTTGATTATGGCGGGTCGTTTGAAAGTAAACAGATGGTATTTGATTTGAAGTAGGTATTCGTCTGTCGATTGTTTTCAAGTACCGATAATTTTGGAGTGAGATAGTTCATGGATAAAGAGTTTTAATGTGTATTTGTTGGGATTTACATATATACTTGCTTCATTATCAGAAGTCGATTTTCTGGACAAAGACATAAATTAGAGGCTTTTTCTTAAGTCTTCTCACGTCCTAAATGACAAAAACGTGAAAGTTGACCGTCAGTTCCAATGATGAATAGATAAAGTAAAGAATTGTACTTCACCTAAATTTATTGTCTTTAAGTCTCTCACAAGTACTGTCAATCCACGAACCTATTGGTTAATACCTTGCAGAGGCAGTCTTCGTTCCTTGAGGTTGAATAGATCGAAAAAGATTTGTCGGCTTTCAAGGAAAAGCTTGGACCCACGAACTAACCTTGAAGAAGATCAGCTAGTACGTCACCATGCCCGACGTAACCCCTTAGCATTTATGTACATATATATATACCATGCGTCTCGGATCGAGTAGGATTGCATGGGTAACTTTCTTATTATTGAAGATGGAATTTTGGTTTAATAGGATATGTTTTGCAGCTTTATATGCTGATTTAAAATCTGTTTGAAAAAGTTCAAAATATCAGACCCGTCAGAAGTTCTTAAAAAAACAGAAAACTGTGATTTTCTTATGCATCAAATATTTCATAATTTCATAATTCATATGAAAGTCACTGTTTTCGATAAGACCAATTTAGATCAATAATGTGGAACAAAAGCTCAAAATGGTTGCTATTGGATTTTTAGGTTATTGGATAGAATTTTTTATTCTCTTTTCGTCATAATTACAACGATGACTTAATAACGATGGTCAGCATTTTGAACATTCCATGTGAGTATTAGGATTAACTTTTGTTATTTTCAATACATTTTTGTTTGCATTAATGTAAGCCTAATTGATTAAAATATCAATTTTTTGGTATCTTACATCGTTGAAAAGGGAATAAAAAATTCTATCTAATAACCTAAAAGTCCAATATTGCGGCCATTTAACTTGTTGAAGTTGATACGAGCACTTCAAAAATAGCCATCTTGAATTTTTGTTTGACGTGATTGTTAAATTGGTCTTATCGAAAACAGTGACTTGCATATAAAACTCCTTTTCCTATCTCTTATAATTATGAAGATATTTGATGTACAAGAAACTGACAGTTTTCTATTTTTTTAATAACTTCTGACGGGTTTGACGTTTTGAACTTTTTCAAACAGATTTTAAATCAGCATACAAAGCTGCAAAACATATCTCATTTAGCCAAAACTCCATCTTTAATAATAAGAAAGTTATCCATTTAATCCCACTCGATCTGGGGCACACGGTATAGTGTTGAACGTTTTGCCTATTAAAGGGGATTCCACTCCCACTCATCAACTTATTTCAAGCGCCCTGTATGAAGACTTACTGCTGATTTCCACAGGCTGTGAAAATCGCAGAAGTTGTCGTTTCTTTTTCGAGAAGGGACTTAATATGAAAATTAGAAGCATATGTGGATCCAACACCTATCCCTGAGGAACGCCGGTTTTTCAAAATTTTCGACGCAAAACCAAAGAGTGAATGTAGGAGGCTTTATAGTTTTAAAAACACAACTAATTCTCTTTCCGTTGCACCTTCATTAATACATCAAATATTGTTAGAGTGAAGAAATACTCGCATATGTATGCACTTTGTCCATAAGTCAGAGTTTGTTGTTTCCATGTCATAGAAAAATATATTATTTCCTAAATAACCAATGCTTATTATTAAAGAAAGGAAATTATTGACGACCAAACGAATTACATAAAAACAATCATTTTAATTTATATTTTTATTGAATTATCATCAAAGAACGAATCACCCATTCATTTTTACTTCGAACTCCATAATTACACGAATCATATGATTTCCTATAATTTTCTCCATTAACTCTTCACTTACAAGGGCGACAATTTTCAAGGTTTCGAAGAAACTCCACAGCCATTACATCATTACGAATTCCTGACGACTCCCACTTAACCTCAACGCCTAACACACAATTTAACTTATAGGCAAAGGACGTAAATTTCGCTCATAGTTAACTAGAATCCGGACGGAACGCGACACCGCAGCCGTACGTCCCGGAAAATCTCGTCACGATCGTCTCCGGGCCCGTCGCAGAACCCCAAAACCAACAATCAGCGCTCCAGGACGGTGACTAACCGGCTACCGTAGCTAGTTGGGGCTACTGCCCGTGCATACAAAACACATATCGCGTTTAATTAAGTCGTCTTCCTCGTCTGTCGGAGGCGTAGGTCTACCGTCTTTATTTATATGTAATTCCCGCGCCTGGAATCCGGGTACGTACGCGTAGGTTCAATCGGCGTCCGGGGAGTCCCCGAAAATTCAAATTTAATTCGGCAGGCCGGTATCGCGTGGGATAACGGTCGTATAATATTTAGTTATGTATGTAATCCGAGAAATATAATTCTGAAGATACGGAGAATCGGATTTTCACGCGAGCGTTTTGATTAACAGAGGCGACAGGAAATTATCGAATAAGCGGAATTGTGTACGTTCCGAGAGGATATAATTATAGAGGATGCGATCGCATCGGATTACGTGCCTGGATTAAATAATAACGAGAATTGACGTATGACGTAAACAGAAAGAAATAAAAGGGTTAACATTGTTTTTCTGCTGCGCTCGATCAATTACATAGCGCTGTTGACATTATAGAGCTGGTTTAGTTACTAAATGTTTTTCCACAGAGAAGAACACAAGAGTCTGCGACTTAAACTGAACTGAAACTGGTTGGGTGCGACGAATAATTTGAAATACACTTGGACCTCGTAAAGTGTCGTTGCTCGGGTCTTGTTTGGACGCTTTACGAGATCGTGAGCTAATGAGAACGCAGTGCCGTATTCGAATGGAATAGAAATATGGGAATAATTTTTTCCAATTATGTGTCAAAAATTATCTGTAGGTCAGTTAAGTTTGGAAAATTACTAAATTTTTCGAAGATATTCTGATGGAAATAAAATTTGTTGTGAAATTGTAGTTTCGAAATTAGAATTCGATAAATACCTATGTCTTTATTAAAAAAATTGAATTTTTAAATTACATAGTAAATAAAAATCAGGATTTAAAAACGCTTCGATCTACATAATCTGATTTCATAGCATTTAGTGAGTTGCCGCCAGTATGTATATTGTAGATATGTATAAATTCGCTATGAAAGGTAGTAGTGTAGATTAACGCTACGAAAGAAAGTCAATAGTCCTTGTCAGTGTGACTGCCAATTTGCCAAACTATGTACGATACGGTCCTGCCTTGCCTTGAGTAGGTGGTAGGAAATACGGGTCTCGCAACGATTGAGGATCGGACAAAGCGACACTTTCCGAGGTTCGAGTATATGTATTTTGATGATTATATTCATCATTGTAAACAAGAGGTAAATATCATAGTTACCTAATGCACGTGGTACCCATACGCACCACGTACCATTTATGAATAAATTGATACCCGATAACCGGGTGTGCAAGCAAAAGTACGGAATCCTTGACAGTACTTTATATGGACAATGGTCCTTCGTGCAGCATTAATGCCCTATCATTACCATTTGGAAATTTTAATTGGAGCTTCGTCTAAATAGCAGGTTTTATCAAAACAATTATTGATCGACGATACATCCAATATGTAAATAATAAAAGACGATACACCAGGAAGCCAATCATCATTGTATCTCAGTTACCTCAGTAGCCTTGATGCAATCTTATGCGTTGGTGAATTGATCTACAAATCAACATTGATGTATTCAAGCTCTTACTCTTACCACAAAGATTTTAATATTTTGACAATTGTCATCCTCAGTGCAGAGTTTACATTCTCCCCAAAAAGCATCACTAGTGAATTTTGGGTTACCATAGTTCTTAAAAGAGCGCACTTTACCATCCAACAGTAGACTATAACATGTCATTGAAGTTCGTTTATAACCACATGTATACCTACTATAACGTCTTCTAATACCTTCCTTCGATTCCTTCACCTCTTCTTGAGCAACGGGCTCTTTTATTATACTCATATTCCATTTCTATATTAGGTAATAGTTGAACACAGAAATTCATACCATGATTCATACCAAAATCTTTCTCCCACGCATGCATCATAAATTACAACTAATGTTCCGGAAACGTGCGTCTAAATGTCATCCACGAATTTTGCAAGCCCTTCAAATATTGCTTCTTCTAAAGCGGGGAATATGTATTGCTGCAAGGCTAAGTCCGATATAAAATGCTACATTTGCGGACATTTTATTTGCAACACAAACCGCAAAATATTTTGTTTAGCACGTAATGAAACACACTTTCAATAAAAGCCTACTTTTTTCTAAATAAGCTTAGTATTTTGTATTTTATCAACTTGAAATATTCAGTAGACCAAATGGTCCGTGATACAAGATAAGTAACTTTTTAATTTTTTAGTTCAAGCTTATGTCAGATACTTAAAATTATGGCTTTAGGCTTGTTACAAAAATATAACACGAGTCGAAAGTTCAAAGCAATATATTACACCGTTAAAAAGTTATTGAAATTAAGAAAAAAATTGGACCAAATTTCTTAATTTAATTTCTCGCAGGCCCGGTATTACAATTAAGTTCAATACACATAGAAAAAAGGCGTTGAATGTTTGATTACAAAGAGGAAGATTACTCTAAATTAAATTGATGGCAACGCTTCTTGTTTAAGTTTTATTTTCACTTGATCATGATTGAAACGACTGTCGTGTATTCTTCTAAACATCAATGATGCTAACATCTTTAATCATAGTAGATTTGCTTGAAAATACTGACCTCGTTATAAGCGAAACACGTGTCCCGATATCAATCAACAATTGTGTACTAAGAGGATTTTCAATTTTCCAGGGTGATATTTATATTGCAAAATTTTATCACCTTAATATCTACACAGTAAAGAAAAAGCAATGATATACTTTGTAATAATTGTAACTCCTAAATAAAGCAATTTATTTTGGTTGTTAAAGTTGATTATTTATATAGGTTAGATAGAGAAGCTAGTCGGGGTAACTGTTTGATCCATTGAAAAGTTTATGGAGGATAAATATGAAACAGATTACACAATGATATAGGAAGAGCAGGGCCATGGGTTTGGGATTAGAATAGGTGCACATAAGGCGCATATAATATGTTGCGATTTGCCAAAAGTAGTTTATCCTTACTTAAAACTATGTTTTTCACTTTTGTGGTGACAAAGTTCGAATATGCTTCACCAGTTTGGTCGCCACACTATATTTATCTAAAATTATTCTTAGAAAAGGTACAAGGCGATTTTTGAAATACTTGTGCTTTAAAATGGATAGCATATACCCGGAGCGTGGCATGTATTATGGACTGCTTTACGAAGACATCGTGTCCGGCCCTTGAGACAGGGCAGAGAAATTCATAGTGCCCGATGGAAACTTGTTCACGGCTTAATTGAATCTCCTGATTTACTTCCCCGTATTAATTTCATGTACCCCGTATTTTCTCTCGTTCCTCTCCTACATTTGCATTACCCTTCCCTAGAACGAATCTGTTACTCCATGCATCTCCTATTACATCAATGAGTAGTATTGCAGATTTGTTATACGCCGATATTTTCTTCAATACCATTAATGAATTTTATTAGTTTTCCTTTTTTCAATTATATTTCGTTTCATATACTTGCACATAATATTTATACGTATGTATTTTTTAATAAGGTAGGTATGTATATTCAATAATTTGTCCTGTAAATGATTAACCGTTGGACAATAAAGATATTATTATTATTATTATTATTATTACCGTATTCGTTGTTAAAACACACGCACCATCAGCAAGTGTTTTACCGCAAGAACGTCAACATCTGATAGATAATTTTATTTTAGACAACGGCCGTGGAAGCCTACATCCGATTACCAAGATATTCATCAAAATGAAAATTACTTCCGCTTATAAATATAGCCATTAGGATATGCATCACTGTAAGTAGGAAATAGGGCAACAGTAGACGTTGTTGATTATATTGGGACAGTCCTGAATATGGTTATGATGACTAGAGTTGCTCAATTTGCGCCAACAGTACTACAACTATCATAAACGACTACTACTACTACTACTACTACTACTACTACTAGAATAGCAACATTGCGCTATACGTGTACATAATACATAATAGCTTCAATGTATAGTACGAAGCCATCTGTATTCGTATAGCGCATTGTTGCTATTCTAGTACAGCCGTTTATGATAGTTGTACTACTATTGGCACAAATTGAGCAACTCTAATGATGACAATTCCTAAGCCGCGGAGTTTTATATACATAGGTGCAGGTTTTTACTTGTCCCTACAAGTGAACGCATAACTGCACGAAAATGGTGTACTTTTTGTGTATGTGGCTTTTTGTTTCTATTTCATTCTAACAATTAATTTTTTTCTTACTCATTCTTCACGAAAAATCAAGGTATATCCAAAGGCAAATGTTATTCTCCTTCAATTGATTGCAGTTTCCTTGGTTTGGAAATCGCTGGTGCAAATGTATTTTCATTATCGTACTTGGCGTAAGAACGGAAAAACTATAGAACCTACTCAGTTAAATGCTATAGATTCACGTATAGTACTCACATTTTCTATACATTAGAATGTTAATAATTGCAAGGAGTCTAATATGTAGTTGTACATATAATATTACTGATGCTAAAGCTCCTTATCACACAATTCTGCGATATGGGTTTCCTTGATAACGAGGTCAGCATTTTCAATCCTACCTCTTCAATAATTCCGCAAAATACGGTTGATAATTCAGCCTAACACGTACCGAAATCAATTAATAATAATATACCTAATTGTGACGACGAGCATTTACCCACATACGTAACGTTTTATAGGTTATATCGAATTTCTATTTTATCCTACGGATAAAATCGATTTACTTTAACGTCACATTAACTTTTGCAAACATCACAGAATCTTAATTATGAACGAATACGGAATAAAACATTTATAATCGGAGACCACAACGCGCGCCATATTGCATCATACATTAGGCGCTCTGCATCGTTATTTACATTTTCATCGAAAATCCTTTAATTTATAAAGCGAAAAAGTGCAAATAAACATGCATTAAGCTATAAAGAAGGTGTACTTACCTACGTAAGATTTCCACTTCATCTTTTTCATCGTATAAGTACAAAGAACGGATAAAAATGTACACGTCACATTTGCCGGTCATCTTTACTTTACAATAACAACGGTTTGAATAAGCGACCAATAGGAGCGGTTGTGGTTGGGGTAATATCAGTGCTGCCAAAATAAAATTGGAATTTGTTAAAAATCACCGGAAAATTATACATTTAATAATTTGTTCTCAACGATAGTTGTACAAAAACAGTTATATATAATTTGATGTTTTTGATTATTGTGATTATATGGGGAAAACAAAAAGGAATGAAACCTTGTTCTTAAATTCATTTATATGTTTGAGATGGTCCAAAACGATATGAAATTTTCTGGCACACTTTCTTGCGTTTTTCTTCACGCCTCTAAAGTTGAGGACGATATTTAACTGCTACCAAATCACAGAATAGACGAAGCGACAAAGTTAAAAAATCTTGTGGTCAATTTTGTATGCGCATGGCCGGGAACCATGTTTTAAATAAGATGAAACTGCTATATTTGGCTAGCTTCATTAATGTTATTATTCTGGGATGGTGTGTGCATATTAAAATTAAAATATACGGTTATTGTTGTGTACCACTGATTTAACTTTTTAGCAAATACTATTCTTTTAACATATCCAAAACTCTAATATTTTTCAACTAATACGAACAAATGTGCACCTTTCGTATTTTCAAAATTGCGTTAGCTAACTTCTGAGCTATTTCGAGAACATTCAAATCGACCACATGAATATCAAAGCTGCCAACACGCTTTGTCGCTTTTGTCTATTCCGTGACCAAATATTTAACAAGGACGATGGTACCAATGAAAAATAAAATAACTTTATTATATCGTTCAACAAACCTCGAGGGCCTAGGGCGCGTTTCCCACTTTCACTTTTGTTTACTTTCTGGTAATCGGTATACTGTTTGTCTTCATTCTTTTCTATCTCTCGCCTTTCTATTTCCAGTTTCTTGTTCCCATTTTTCTCAGGTCTTGTTCTACATTTTCACTCCATCTTTTTCTCGTCCTCCTTCTTCTTTTTCTCCCAATTGGTTTCCTTTTCATTACCAGCTTCGGCATTCGTTCATTTGACATTCTCTCTATATTGCCAAAGCATCTAAATCTTTATGCCTTTATGTGTCTTATTATACTTGGTTCCTTGAGCCGTCTCTTGAATTCCTCGTTCGTCCTTCTCTACCAGCTCTCTTCCATTTGCCTTCCTCGATAGATAGCTCTTAGTATTTTTCTCTTCCATCTGCTTAGAATGCCCTCTCCCGTTTTGTTCAGTATCCACGTGTCTGCTACATATGTTACTGGTGGTCTTATTGCAGTTTCATATATTCTGGTTTTTACCTTTCCGGATACATACTTGGAACTCATCAGTGACTTCAAGCTGCCAAATTTTTGATTTCCTTTCATTATTCTAGCCCTGATTCCCTGCTTTTCGTGGCCTTTCCCTTCTATCAGTACCCCTCAGGTATATAAACTGATTTACCCTTTCGAAATTATACTCTTCCTCTCCCTGTACTGTCGATCAAACTTTCGATTTTCTCTTCTGTGCTCCCCATCATCATGTATTTTGTTTTTTCCTGGTTAATTTTTAATCCCTATCCTCATTCTTCTTTTATCAGTTGCCCCGCAATTTTCTTCAGCTCTTTTCCGACTTGCTATCATGGTTAGATCATCTACGAAGAACATTGTCTGATGTTCGTTGGTAAGAAGAGACAAAAAAATTGGGATATCTTTTGTTGAAATTTTTGGAGTGAAATATTTGGTTCAGAAAATCATGTTAGCATTTTAACCTCTTGCTAAATAAAGATAGAAGAGAGAAGCAGTTTGCTTAAACAAAGCAAAACAGTCCTCGTATCTGATTTGTGCCTATATTCTGGCTTTTTAAGTGGAATACAAAATGAAATCCCTACATTTCTTATAAGGCGACGAAGAATAAGAAGCAAAAGAAGAATTGCTTAAATAGAACAAATTAGTTGCCGTGTCCGAATTGTGAATAGTTTCTTGGCATTCTAAGCCAAGACCAAAGCAAAGTCTTACATTACTTTTAATAATTAGACCAAGAACATGTAGGAAAAACGAGGTGAAAAAACTACCTATTTTTCTGATTCTCATGTATAATGGGATCCAATGGATAACTTGGTGGTTTCAAATTATAAGTTGAGCTGAACTAAGAATTAGGACCCAAAATATACACACTTAAGGAAATTGAAGATTATAGAAACTATATGTATTATCAAAATATAATGAAAATTATTAGGGACTAAGTAAAGGGGAAGCAAGAAACAGATGGAAGCAACAAAATTGGCAACCTATCAGACAATTGACTTATAGATAGTAGTCTTATATTGGTTGCACGAGATGTATGTATATTGACGTTTCTACCCGAAGGAAATTATCTCGTCAATTTCTACACAAGGAGGCAAAGAGAAGCCGCAATTTCTAGAAAAGAAAACCAGGAATACGACAGCAAAAATTTAATCTTTTCTATATAACTTTGAAACAACTATAATATTTCTGGAAAAAATATATCAAATCCTTTTCTACGATAAGGTCGAATGCGACCTCTAAAGCAAATATTTATCAAAACGTTTCTAAAAAATCTCATTAGTACATTCTGGACAAATTTCATTGACTAATTGTCGAATATAAAGTAGTAATCTTTCAATTTTTATAGAACCTTCTTTGAATTTTTTCACTTACATTTTTCAAAAATACATCTTCAGTTTGTTGGAGTTCATGATTCGTTTTATTTTTTTGCAAGACTAGTTTTGGTATTTACTTTCAATACATCATTTCGACTCTTACAAAAAAGAGAGCTCGTTTCAGGCTCCCTCTAAAGCTTCACAGATTACGCAAATATCCTCAGTATTTATCAAAACAAGAGCTTTAGTTATTTGACTGCTATGCTATGGTAACCGTGAAGGTTACTAAGTAAAATAAGGTAGAAATTCAACTCTCAATTGAACGAATTTACTTGGTTCACAGAGGTTCATTACTTGGTCAGCTCTCCAAGAAAACTTTGTAATGACATGCAGTGCAAGAACAATAAATATCACGTAGGGGATTATGCTTTATTAATCGTAGACTGCAACCATAGACTAGTTTCGTCCTTATTAGTAATCTTAAGTATTCATTTACTATTGTTATTTATTAGTCGAATTAGTTTATTTAAACGATGTACAAGCAGGAAAAGAATAAAAACGCTACAGGAATATACAATTTTTATTTAATAAGAATAGACAAAACAGAAATTAAATAGAGCATCAATCGAAATGTACCTGTTCATTCCGACGACTAATAACTAAAACAATAGACTTTTCCCACTCATGTACATAAGTAGTTCGTTTTGCAAAATAAATACCATGTACCTAAAATGATAGATTACAATAATTGATTATACACATTTCGTATATTAATACAAACACGTTTACATCCAAATTTACAAAATAACCGATAGACTTTGAACTTTACAAAAGAATGAATTATACAAACCTTTCAATGTATATAAGATAGGCCTACATTTAACATGTTACATTGTTGCTTCCTTTTCACTTTCCTTTTATTTATTACAAACATCGTTAAGCTACAAATATGCATTTTTTATGTAATATATGCTAATACAAGATTCATTTCTTCCTCCCTTCTAATACATTTTTTTATCTTTTCCCTTCTGTTTAATACTAATTAATATTGACTTCTTAGAGTGATAAACGACCTCAACGAAACCAATAAGCGGAAACGGAAAAGCAGGACTTCGCCTGAGTAACAGCCATTTTACAGTTATTATTATATTACGTTTACATATTTTCTCCTTAAAATTTTTACTATCCTATAATTAATTTATATACGTTTTAATCTATTCCGGCGTCGTTCCTTCCGATAATCGCATCGACAGGGTAATTTATTAACGAATTGACGGTCGTCGTCAAAGCCAAACGTTGTTAATAAATGTAATTAAAGCGGATCCATTACCGATTGATTTTGTAGTGTTTGATTTCGTCCTACGATGTGATTTTTGAATAAATAATTCCGGACTCTCCATGCTCGCATCGCCGAGTACCGAAGTCGAGTGCGTCGGTAATGGAATTTCCTGGTATGTACATACAACGTATGTGAGTTCGTAACGACGTTGATTTCCACAAAACAGAATTGAAGATTTGTTTGCAATTGGGAAACTTGCAACGAGGAAAAGCTTTTGGTAAAAGTGTTGCTTATATGTACCTTAACTAGAAGCATCATAGTTAATTATATCTAATAATTCTTTAAAAGCACGTAAGGATGGAAGTAAACACTACAGTACAAATCAGAATTGCCTAGGCCGATTAAATCCAAGAATGTTTAAATTTTGGCTCTGGAAAGAGTGATGGAAATCATAGAAAAGCTACGTCGAAAAATATAAAGCTTTGGCTTAAAATAAGACAAAGAAGAAGAACATATGCTTTAGATCGAGTTTAAGAATGTTTAAATTTTGTGAACCTTCCAAGTGGTACGTACCCTTTAAACAAACTTGAGTATGTTTGAAAATAAGTCATGCTATACATCAAACTGAAAGATCTCATATGTAGATTTCAAGGGAAAGCAATTTTTGAAAGCAAATTTGTATCGCTTTTGGAGTAAAGAATGAGACAATCAAGAATTTTATTTATTCTGACGGAATATAAAGGTGAAACATATACGTCTAGTTGCATCCCAAAAACGTATGTGTCTAAATTTGTAATTAGCTTCAAGTACTTTTAATCTGATGTAAACTTTTGAGAAGCTGACGTAAATTCTGCCCAATTTGAATCACTACATCGATTTACACTTTAGAGTCATTTTCTTTTGTACCCTGACGAGGCTTTGATTAAGTCCAAGAATGTTTACATTTTGGCTCTGGAAAGAGTCATGGAAATCATAGGAAAGCTAGGACGAAAAATATAAAGCCTTGGCTTAAAATATGAGGAAGAAGAAGAGGATATGCTTTAAATTGGGTTTAGGGATATTCCAATTTTGTGCATCTTCCAAGTGCTACGTACCCCTTAAAAAAGCTTTTTAAAAGTAAGTTTGAAAATAAGTCATGCTATACATCAAACTCAAGGATCTTCTTTGCAAATTTCAAGCGAGAGCAATGTTTGAAAGCAAATTTGTATCGATTTTGGAGTACAGAATGAGACAATCAAGAATTTTTTTGATCCTACGGAATATGAAGGTGAAACATATACGTCTAGTTGCATCCCAAAAACGTGTGTCTCGACATTTGCAATTAACTTCAATCACTTTTGATCTGACATAAACCTTTGGGAATCTGACGTAAATTCTGAGCAAATTAGAATTGCTACATCGATTTACAGTCATTTTAGTGTACCCTGACGAGGGCTTAGATTAAGTCCAAGAATATTTAAATTTTGAAAATGTCTCTTGGAAGTTTTATGCCAAATCGACGTGTATGAAAGTAAATGTCAACGTGTAATATACATCAGATTAAAGATTGCTTGTGGATAAATTTCGGTAAAATTATTTACATATGAAGCTAAATTCCATCTAACCTTACAGTTATAGGAGGGCAAACGTGAAAACTGTTTTTGCATGCTTTCCTAAAATTAAAACAAAATACAAAAGTTAAGATGATTTGAATACATTATCAAATTCTGTTTTATAGAAAGAAACCAATTTATCAAACATTAATGTGTCTCAACAATCTGGCGAGGATCTCACGTTTCACCGAAAGTAAAGTGAGAAAATTCGACCTTATCGTTACTGCTACTTTTCGTAAACTAAACAAATACCAATTATTACTTTTTCATTCAAACACTACAAAATCAAACACGGAACCGTCCCACGCGCGATAATTATTCGCAATTTCCGACAAATCAAAGGCCACCGAGTAAGACGTACCCATATACTTTAATTACTGTGCACACACGAGACACTAACACAAAAGTACGCGTATCGGTAATTACGGAACGGCATGGCTTTCCTACCTTGAACCTCTCCTTCTTTCTTTTTTTTTCTTTCATATTCTCGACCAGAGATGCATCTATAAAAAATCTCACCTCCGGTCGCAAAGGTCAGGATTAAATTTGTATTGAGTAGACAGGTGATGATAGAAGACCCGGTGATGATTTCGACTCTCTCGACGCGATTATGAAAGGCGAAGACGTCCGCTTCTCTTTTTATACAAGGTGTAAATATATTTATATTTATATATATAATATATTCATATACCTATTGAATATCACATCAAAATGCGAACATATTAACATATCGAAGCGGTAACGCTTAGGTTACGGTGCACAAGTTACAGGGTAGGGAGAAAACAGAAAATTTAATTGTTGAAATAAAGTGTAATAAATTATTTTCTTACATACGAATATGCTAGGGAAATATAATTTACGTATATTTCCATTTTTTATCAATATGCAATACAGATGCAATAATGACAACCTTTCTCTTTCTATCATTGTTATTATTACTATTATATCTTGTTCTTTTCTTCTTGAGAATGATGTGTCTTCTTTTAATGTATGTATATTTTTAGAAAATACATTCTGAGAATATTTATATCAAATATTGTGATATAATAATTTCGTTTTACGTTTATTTAATTTCTTTTTAAATTGTATATAATAATATATTACCTAAATAATCTATTACTTTCTTATTGGACAGGACAGCTCAAGTCATGTATGTAGTTTTTATTATTTATTATTATTATTAGTATTATTTATATTATTTCATTCAATATATACGTGCAAAAACACCGTGTACTGATTGTTTATAACATTCTATTTTACCTATGAATGTATGTACATTTCCCTTTTCGTGTTTGATACAAACTTTAGCACAAGAAATAAGATATGCGACATCAACTTTTAAACCACTTGCCTTTGCCCTCTGAATTAGTACGTCTGGAAATTTATACTCGTGACTGTCCTAATTTAACAATTACGTGACATAACTTTCATCTATTTCAATCGACATTGGAGAATTGTATGTCAAACTTTTTTATGTAGCAGTGTACGAATTTTGTAACTTTTAATTTATTCAAATAATCGCTGAATAAAAAGGTTTCTTCTAATCTCTTTATTTTGAAGAGTACACTGATCTCATAAATTTCGTTTTATCGAAAGAATCACCGAATTAAAAATGAATTTGTTTCATCTCTGTTTCGAATGATCTAAGATTTTGAGATAAGTTAATGTGGACGGCGAGCAACCAGTACATGTGCCCCATACATCCATGTAGCTAATGATTATGACAACTCCGAAACTTGTATTCCACAAAGCGGTGAATTTGAGATGAGGAAACTTCTAGTTCGGAGCTTCTTCTTCGTCAAAGCGATATCGTTCTCTCCTCTCTGCTGTGCGAAAGGATTATTAATTAACTCCCCGGAGTTGGTCTGCATAGATCTTGGCTCCGTGCCCCCGCCGTATTTGATGCGGTGTTTGTCGAAAACGCAAGTATGCGAGCAAGAACGACAGAATGTATGTATGTAGATATGAATGTAGATGTTAATACTGCAGTTTACAGCTGAATCGAAATACCATATTATTTTTCTGCTTTGTTTTTACACCAAAAATCTTATTTACGTAAGTTTAGAACTTTTCCATACTCAGTAAAATGGAAGTTTTGTGAACTATCTCGTTAAAAAGCATGTTAAACATTCTAAATCGTCTATACTTTGATCGTTTGGGCATGTTTCAACAATGGCCTTCGCAAAAATAAAATAGGTCGTTGAGATACGTACGTCAATTTTGACTGAAGTTGGCTGAAACTTTCTTATTTTTTGAAGTTTAAACATTTTGCTTCATATATCTGGTTAACATATTCTGTTCCGATAGCGTTACTAGTTCGTACTTTTTCAAGAAAAATAGATTTCTTATTTGATATTGCCAAAACTTACAAATCTGGAATTATATAAATGATAAATAACCTAGCCCACGCTAAATGAATTTGAAAGTTTAAGTATGTGCTCGAAGAAGGGCTACGACGTTTATAATTGTACCTAAACAAGGACGAACCATTAAATAATTCATAATTGCTTTTGCTTGGAGGAAACCGAACAAGTGTATTCTTATATTCTATCCAATCCAATTTTAATTAGTTCATCTATTTTCGTAACCTAATGATCGTCAACGAAATTAAGTAAAGAATTCTACAAGATTCTCCAGTTTTTCGAAATTTGTTTCTTTAGTCAGTTTTGTGTTGTATCCTTAATGATCAGAGCAGATAGTTTCCATCTAATTTCAAATTTTACAAATCCAGCAACTATCTATTTTGATTTGGCCCTACATTCAAAGGTTCTTGGACCTGTAATTTATTTTGCGTACTAATGTCAAATGCAACATTTTGTATTCCGCTAAGAAAACCAATGTGTTCTTATCTTGTTTTCAGTTTGCAGGATCCTTTTTGCCCGTTTTTGTTTTAATCCTGTAAAAGATCTAAGCATTGTTGGTTTCCTATATCTCTTTGGTGTCAACAGATCTCCCTCGCATTCTTAATTGATTATTGTTACGTCTTCTAAATATTTTTGGCCGGTAACATTTACGTACTTTACCCATTTGGAATCACATAAAAATTTTCAATTTTGTTTTATATGCTCTGCTAATGAATTCGTTTGGTGGTACGGCTATTTTAATATCTCGTAATTTTCCAGCCAAAAAGGATTCTAAAACTCATTAATTTAGTCCTAGGTTAAGTCGTTTCTCGATGTTTGCGAAAGGCTATGTTCGAATTTGTTTCCATGTTCCAGATTTTTGGTCAGAGACATGATACGAAAAACTCTTTGTTACTTATCCTTAGCCAATACAACTGCATTTTATTTTCTAGAATTTCTTGTTCGAGCAACCTCTGAATAACAAAAGCAGAAAATGGAGAAAGCGAAGGAGTTAGTCCTATCACTATGGTTTGATAAAAGAGTGGATTACGTCTTATCATTAAGTAGTGTACACCCGACTCACGCTGACACTTCTACGAATTTTGTTATTCAATGATAACTTATCAACGATAAGTTATCATTGAATAATAAAGTTCGAATAAGTTATCATTGAATAATAAAGTTCGGAGAGTGACAGCGTAAGTCCGATTTACACTACTTAATAATAACACGTCATCCAACTTTTTGTCAAACTTTACCTGTTACGTTACCGGGTGACAGTCCCAACAAACGGGAATTAATATGTTGTAGTTATGGCTGATCAAGTAAAATAGACGAGAAGAAGTTTTTCTCTCAGGGCAATTATCAAAAGCTGCATCATAGAAAAGGGAACAAAACAGCGGGAGCATTGGTCTACCTCGAAGCATTCCAGATACAAGAGACGGAAATTGGCAGTTGTAACCATTAAAATTGAGTTAAGCGCCGTAGAACAAATTTCTACCATAGAAAAGGAGAAGAAAAGGGAAACTTAAGTATTGTTACTGTAACATTACCATGCTGCATTTGTAGTGATGAAGGAGAGGCGTTAATCAAATATCAAAATACGGGTGTAGAACAGGAAAACGTAAGCCTCTCTGTCAAGGCTATTGTGTCACAAAAAAACGAAACGACGAAAACATTGGTGTTCCACCATTACCTCCAAGTACTCCGACCGCAAGAAAGTGGAAAATTTACTGCTGTAACTGTCAACATGGAGATATTAAGCGTTACAACACAAACCCCCGCATATCATGAATTACTTTACCCACCAAATTTGACCATGCAGCACTCCAGACAAACAATCGAATCGTTAACATTTGATAGAACAGAAAAAGTAGTTAGTTAAGTTGGACATACTTCAAGTCTTTCTACCATCTGTTTTTTCTTCTTGTGAGAATTCGTGTTAGAGGAAAAGTCTCCTTTCTTTGAGCATTACGTAAAATGTTCCTGTTACATCCATGTAATGGTGACTTTCCGTGTCAGTAATTTGAACTTTTTCTAAACTCCGTTTCTTTCGTGGTTCGTTTCACTTTTAATATACATTTCCTTTGGGTATTTTATTTACTTGGACTTATCACAACGATTTAATCGCGTATAATTTTCTAGGGGTGCTTACTAGAAGGCTTCTACCAACTGATTCGTTTGCACGTGGATAATGTCGTTGTGTTTTTCTTTCACATTTTCAGAATACGAGTGAATTCCAAAATTTCATGGTGAGAGATAATGCATAATTTATTTATTTACTCAAAAGAGGAAGAAAATGTAGGTACGTGCAAATTTTGTTTGTTAGATTTTCGTCCTGGTCTTATTTTGTCGACTCCAATTTTTACACATTATTTCTTTTTCTCATTTGAAACCACCTACGGATTCAATTTGAACCTTATTACGTTTAGAATAGTAACGTGACACTTCCTCGACGTCTTATTACGATTTTCCATTCCATTTCTCTAATTTCAAGCGCGCCTTTCCGTCAACCTCTAATAACAGCCTGCGCTTTTTAAATAAGCCGACGAATTATCTCGTTTTTCCATTAGTGAGCGCCGGTTTTCCGACGGGGACACGGATACATCGGTTAACGCCGCCGCCATCATCATCGTCGCCGCCTCCGCATGCATATTCATCGGGGAGCGAAGTCAAGTGGTCGAACGCACTCGTCGTTACCGCAGGCTGAATAGAGCTAAAAAGACGAAACGTAGCGCGCGGATAATTGAAAGCTGCAAGGCGAGCAGCGCGCCCTTTGAAGTCGAAAGCGACGGCTATCGGCTAGAATTTTAAAAAGGCGCCACGCGCGTGCATATCTTATTTCTTCTTCAGCTTAATTCTTATCGTACGTACCTTATAAGATTAACACGGGTAAAAATAGACAGGCCTTATAAAACTACTTGCGTCACTTTCGCGAGTTCGAAACGATTAGAAGGAAAATTAAAAGCGTTTGACTGAAATCAAGTGTTTTTAGTACTTCGTCTTGCCCTTTTTAGAAGCCAACACAGCTATTTTACATCAAATTGATATGTATATACATCGATTTATCTCGCCGGAGCGAGTATACTAACGACTCTAGCTTATTTATTTCTGGAGGAGAACGGAAAATGCTACTTTTAAGAGTGCGATACGCGAATAGTGAGGGCACAACTAAAGCAAGGAACAACAATACAGGGAAATAAATTATTTACAGCAAAATTTATACCTACATATCTATGCTTCCTTTGGTAGTACAGGAACTAATTTGTTTTTTATTTCTCCTTTAATGATATGTTCAACTGATATGCGCTTGAGTGTAAGAGCACTCACCTACTTGTTTCAACCGCCTTATCAAATATATATTGCGTATGCGGCAAATTTGATCCGGTCTGCACGTGCCCGATTATTTTCTTCTATTTTTAAAAAAGGAACAAGGTTTAACACAGCATATGCAACAAAATGCTTGGGTATTCGAAATTTATAAACTAATATTAGTTGGAGTAGATTTTTGTCCCTTATTAGTTGAGGGGTACGAAAAGATAAAGTTTGTGAAATTTAAATCTATGTGTACAATTCCTTATCAGACCATCAGGGTTGAAGTTTGAAATTAGACTATCTACAAATTCCTCGGCACTTTTTAAATGAAGTTCTATTTGTAGCATAATCTACCCCAACAAATATCAAATACGCAGCTATTGGGTGATGTGTTCTTTTCTGGGAAATAGTTACCACGTTTGATTCTGTTTATTTTGAGATCTGATGATAAATATATAAATATTTTTCTTTGGCAAACTCCATGAGATGTTATTGCATGTCATTCTGTTAAGAAAAGATCCTTGAAACTCAAATTTACCTATAACCTTCAACTTCTTTAATACGATGATCATTATGTTCATACTGCTCCTGGGCGACCAATGGCAAGTACGCTGCTAGTTGCCATTATTGACTAACGACGATAGTGTCAGTTATTGATCTTTGAGTAAAGTCAAGGATCAATTGCACTTAGCAGTTGTTAGTCGATGAATAAAATGCTTATCAAGATTGTTATGGTTATTGGTCATCGAGTGCAGTCAATCAAGTTGATGATCGACTAAAATTGACAGTTGACTGTTGACATACATTGTTGACTGTTGCATAAAGTTGATGTTAAGCGTGCTAGTTATTGTCTGCTGAACTAGATGGTTGGTCATGTATAGCAGTGAATAGCTGATGAGTAAAGTCAGTGATAGGAAATTCAGACCAGCTATTGACTATCGACTCAAGTCGACAGCTTATCACACGTAGCAGGTGTCAACGACAATAAGTAATGCTTCCCAGTTGTTGGCTATCAAATAGATTTGATGGTAATAGCGTACGACTTAAGTATAAGTTGTCGGTCGAAGATTATAATCAATCATTAGATATCAAGCAAAATCGACGATCCCATCAACGAACTAATCAAATTTGTCAAATATCCGAGTATACAATTATTTCCACATTACTTAATTTCCTTCAATTTTCTTCAATCACCAAAACCATCATTTTAAGAATAATCCCACCTAATGATAATTTCCTTCTCCTATTCTACGCTATCGCTACTAAACCGTTGACTAATCGCTTTACGTTCAACCTCGTAACAGGTCGCCGCGTTGTCGAAATTTAATAACTTCAAAGGCAACCGCAAGCCAACGTCTTAAGACAAAAGACTTAAGACCGAAACCACGGAGTGATGGTGCACAACCTAATAATTTAATAAATGTGCTCCTTATTGCGTTACGACCGCCGTAATTGGATCCGATTGCGTGCTTCGAGGGCGCTTCATCGCAGATGACAAAATCTTACTCGACTGCGAAATAGATGTAATAAATTCATAAACTCAGATCTGTGTGTACATATATTGGATGATCTTATGTATGTATGTATGTAGTTTTACGATTTTCATCGCAATTCGAAACGGGGAAAATGGAAAATGGTAATACAGGTGCTTTCCTTGATTGCATTAAAGGATTTCGTAAAAGGAAATTTGAATACTATAACTTTACACAATTCTTCCGGTCTAAGGATCTACACAAAATTTTGACATTTTAAGTTTGAAATATGGTTTTGAAAGATATCGAAGAAAAATTGAAGAACTTGTCCCTTGTTTGTAAATGATGTTGAAATCTCATCGTTACTAAGTTTGTATACGTGGTTTATCATTGCCTTTGCTGAAAAAATGCCAAGAACTGCGGACCATTTATTTCTAGTCCATAAACGATGTCTAACACGTGTGCCTCATCTTTGAGCTCCTTGGACGATTAACGACTAATTTTTGTTGATTTTATAGAATCCTAGTACTTTTAAATATACAACTGATCGACATTACTCGCCGACCAAAAGCTAACCGATCTTGGATTTTAGTTGATGATCAACTAGTATATACATACATTTGCATATGCTTAGTATGGCCTTTATTCGTCACCTAATCAACCTTACTATTTTCTGAATGATATCAAAATCGATTCATTCTATAGTTCGTATACGTAGCTTATGATCGACTTTGGTCGACGGTCAACAACTGCTAGACAGGAGCAACTTAGTTGATGATCAACAACTAGTATCTACGTCTTGCTTATCGTAAACTTCATTGGAGCGTTTATTTCATATAATCAAAGGGTAGTAACTAATGTGTTAATAGGAAGACTGTACAGATCAGATCTTGGACGCGGAACCAGCTTATTTAGTTTGAACGTGTTAACGTGGACTTTATTTACATGCATATATAACTGGAAGCATTATTTCAGGTATAATCAAAAATATATTCTGTTCATTCATATTTAAAGCCACGTGCAGACTGGAGTTTCAGTTGTATATCCACAACCCTTCACAGCTAATTTTGGAATACTACACAGTTTTTGTATTTTTTCCTCTCTTTTTTTGCGTTTAACCACTAATTTTTTTTGTTTTTATTTTTTTAAATCTCTATTAAACTTATATTACTTATCAAGTGTATGTATGTATATAAAGTAGTAATAATATCCATAGTGTATATAATACGTATAGGCACTAAACTAATCTTTAGGCATTAGACTTTAGGGGTAGTATTACGTTATATGTATATATATGTATGTATTTGATATGTATTATATAAGCTCTACCACTGATTTGTGTAGATTTTCGGGACCAATGGACTAGCTACCACCGAAATGAATATAAATTGCCTCAACAGGTTGGCTGCCCAATACATACTCATTTGGGGGCAAACAAATGTACTGGCCTGCGTTCTGTGTATGTATCTATATGGTATAGTGGTGGCAGTACTGATGCGATGCTTTCATTAGCGTACGGTGACTTAATGAGAATTTATTCGTTAATTATACGTTCCTCGCGGATTACCGGGGCCCGGTACGCGTGTTGTTTCGCGTTTCCCACTATTTACCTAACTGAATGTATAACTGAATATAATAACTTGATTTTATTTACTAACAGATTGTTTAATTATGTTGATAATTATAATTCCGGGGCAAATTAATTTAATGCGGATCGAGAAATCAACAACAAATTAGTAATGACATTTTGTGATTTTTTAGAGGATGCGTTTGGATCAGATCAATTTATGAATGAAGGCGAAAGACCGGGCGAAAGGACAATCTTTCGGCTCATCTTGTCCAAGTGAAGAATTTAAAGATAAAATTCTGTATTACCGCAGTTTATAAAGAAAAATTGGAAGAACCGAAGGAGTGGAGGAAAAGCAGGGAATAACTGGAATCAGTACAACATGAAACAAAGATATTACGGATTCGTCAGCACTTGAAAACAAAATCGAATAAAAAGGGCGAACCGATAAGAACAATAAAGAAAGCGACAAATACAAAAGCTACAAAATCTCCAAAATATTTTGACATTTACAACTACAAACATATTTTGTAGAAACATACATATCGCATACATGAAAGCTAAGAATCTAAGATAGAGGAAACAAGAAAGAAGAGGACAAAATAAGTTAAGGCGCTTATCCTCAAATATAGACGTTGGTTTAACCAATAAAGAAGAAGGTAAAAGTTGAAAATATGATTAGCCAAGCACCGATAAGGAGCAATTAACAATTATTGTCAAAAAGAGCTTACAAAGCTGACAAATTGCAAAAGATCCGAAACATACTTTTAACATACTTGAAGAGGTTAATGCCGGAGCAACCTAAAATTAATAGAAGGAAAGAGGAAATTAAAATGTTAAGGGATTAACTAAACAAAGAAAAATGTTGAGAAAGAAAGTCAGGAACCCGAGAAAGACCTAAAAATCAAATGGTTGACAAACTGGTGCTTAACAAAAATCGATAAGATTCCAAAACTGATTACAAAGGGATCAAGAAAGGTGAACTCAAGAAACCCAGCATTGACAAAGAAAAAAGCGGAAGGCAAAAAGGAGATTTTGAAATCTTAAGAAAATAAAGGAACATGCAGACAGGAAGGCGGTAAAAATTCGTGGATTACAGTAACTTCATACATACATAAATCCAAAATTGATAGTTACATAGAAGGATAATGGGGACTCTTGGAAGTAGTCTTGACGAAGTCTTGCAAATATATTTAGAAAGAAAAACCATAACAAGAAACCTACCCAGGATGAAGAGCTCTCAAAATAGTGGATTACTTCATCGAACTTGTTATCATTTTTAGGACTAGAACCGTCAGAATAATTTTTGAATAAAACTGTTAGTTTTGGTATAGAAATTGATCTGTTTTTGGACGATTTCTTAATTATTTTTTTCTTTTGGTGCGACACGAATGTAGAAAGTAAGGATCCTTGATGAGATAGCTTATGAACATTATTACAAAGAAAATTACAAAGATTATGTTAATCTCCTCAAGAACATGTACGTATCCAATACTTTAACTATTTCAAAGGCCAACTGTTGAAGGAATGGCAGTTTTTATAAACGTAGTTTCGAAAAAAGTTGGCCATTTTCTCAATTTAAACATTTTTAAGATAGATAACGATATATCATTAAAAATAGGAGCATATTGATTTAGATGACATCTGCTCTTTCTTGTATCTTCATCGATTTTTTTTGTAGGCAGACAAAATAAAATTATTAAAATTCAAACTGATTAGTTTTTCGTAGCTAATCCATTGGTCCCGAAATATTATCGAACGAACAGATGGCTTAAAATGTATTCATAAGAATATTCCGAGCAACTTCAGTATTCCATTCTGTCTCCTGCTTTGATGTTTATCCCGCTGAAAGCAACGATAATTAAATCGAGCTCCCCATCGCGTAGCCACACATATAACAAACGCACAATCTAGCGAAGGAGGTATTAATAACGCTATCTGTCGTCCGATCTGTGTAAAAAAGTATTCTATATGTATATAGATATGTATTATGTATGTCAGTACATAATAATAATCGGCTATGTCTATAAAGAAAGATAGAGAAGCGCTTGTGACGTGAGCAACCAGCCGATTCGCGGAATAATAGCAAAAGCTGGTCTATTAGAATTTTATTGTACCCTTACAATTGACAAGCGAGTGGTGTTGGACAGAGATACATACGCACACATCGACTTTTTATCCTTTTTTATTATTTTATACATTTTTTTACAATATAAATCTAGGTTTTTGTGTTTTCGGCTAGTTAGACATTTCCTATTTTGTCTAGTAGTCTCTAGTAATCGTATTATAGGGGTTGAGTTACCGGTTGACGCGAATATCAAGATATGAAATGCTTAGGAAGATGATATGTTTACGTTTTAACTTGATATGTTTCTGATATGTAAAGTTTAATCGATTTGTGGGGTTATCTTCGACAGATGGTTCAAATAATTAATAAAACGCAATGCGGTTATTTCTTTACATGACTGTACAAGAGTCAAATACTAAATTTCATTGTGATTTGAATACTTCACGGAAAAGTAAAAGTAAAGAAATAGAAAAATGAATATCAGATGGTACTTTAGAAAAGAAAGCAATAAATATTGTAGTTGTCTCGATAGAAAAAGAGAGAAAATGTATGTGCCCTCTTCTAGGCGGGTTTACTTCAGATGGGAGTAGTAGTAGTAGAAAAAGACATGCAAAATTTTACAGCAAAGAAATGCAGATAAAAGTTTATTCACGTTATTAATTTTGGAAAAACGCACAGAATAATACAATAAGGATTTCATGAGGAAGAGTGCAAGAACAGACGTCTCTCGCCAGAATATTTTTAAAAATATTCTGAATTTGCCTAAATATTCGTTTCGGAAATTCTCTGAGTTTAAGAAAAACAAAAAGAAATGCATTAATTATTTGAACCAACTCTTCCAATATAAAAGCAGGATAACCAATATATTTTTCGCGGTGGTTAATGCAATAGGTCTATAAAAATGTCGCAAAGCATTTTCCATTAACAGAGGCCCGATTAGTCATCGGAAAATATACCGCGCTATCCCCATTGTATCCTATTTATCTATTTTATTATATTTACGTGTGTGTATATACAGTTTGGCGCAATATTACCTGTCTATATATATACGAAGAAATCAACTCGCTGGCATTCAAGAATGATATGCATCAGGTTATGTTTTGGATATGTGTTGATATCACGGGGGTCGTACACATTATTTTGTTTCATTTATTACCTTCTTTATCGAAATAATACTTAATTTAGTTACATACATACAAATCGCTTTGTGTTTTAATACGCGACGTTCGGTTTTTACATATCATATGTGAGTTTTAGTTTATTCTACGATTCAATTGTTTTTTCTCTTGTTTCCACCTATCCTATTAGCTTATTTAGTTATCTTTTTGTTTTATTTAAATAATTTACTACGTAGACAACGCATGCGCGATGCAAAATTTTGCACAGCCTATCACCTAACATAAGAAACGGTATTTTCAAGTGTCTTCATTTTTGTTTGCCTCTGCTTGTATATTTTATTTAATATTATTAGTATGTCATAGGTCGAGCTATATATAAGATATAGAAGGTATTTTATATGTATATACTAGAATGATTGTCGCTGACAATGTATGAAAATAAATTTCGCCTTAATTCTATATGTATTCTATCTTCTTGTGCATCGGCGAGCGGAAATATGTGCTTTTTGGACACTTTCGCTCACTAGTGTACAAAAGTCATCATCGATCATTTTCATACAGAGTCAAATGCATTTTTGCTACGAGCATGCTCTTTTCTCTGCCTTTCCCTTAGGTATAGGTATACATAAATACCCTTACATACATAAAAAGCACGCTAGCTCCTCAGTTGAGTATTTCATCAAATTGAATCGTTATGATCCTTTTATCTCCATAGGTGGGCCTTCGCAGAATAATTTTAAAGCTATTTATCGAAATACTTATCTGAGAAGCCATTATAGCCCATTTCTTTCTAGGGGAATTAGGTATCCGTACAGTTTTCCCTCATTTCATTTTTTCGGATTTGCGGGCAAATTTCTCCTAATAGCGAAGCATTTATTTGCGATACAAATACATCGAGACGCAGGTATTCGAGTTACCCTGGTACCTTTGAGCCTACCGACACTTACACTGCGGCAACCTCCGCGTCAGTTTTTCCCTCTTTTTTATCGTTTTTTTTTGTGTTGAAAGCAACGCTTGATGTATTTAAAAACATAATACAGTATCTGGCAAATGATATATACAACTATAACTAATATCATCTAGAAAATCTTATTTACATAGGTACTTCTCTTTTAACATCCCTCTACTTAGGGATTCAATGTGAGAATAGATACATATGTATGTAGTATGCGTTTAATTCAATTAATCGTTAGAGAGTATTGTCTATTATCGATAAGAAAATTATATTTAAAACTATGCTGCCTATACGAAATTAGAACATCTGAATCGAAACAGCGCATCGTACTTTTGTTTTTTTATCTCCCCTAAAGCCCCGAATAACGGGGTTAAGGGGACTTCAAGAGTCTTCAATCTAAGAAATACTACAGATCGTTCTACTTATCATTAAAACGGAAACGATGCGAGGAGGAATGCGACAAACGTGGTGAAAGCCAGCAGTGGAGCGAAAAGATGTCGACTCGAAAAGGATGGGACGGCCCCGAGGACGCTAGCCTCGCAAGGTGTTTCCCCGGATCCTGCAAAAATATCTTCGTAAAGATTTTACCATTTAAATATTCAATAAAGTAATTATTTTTATAAAGTTTGTAACACTGGTTGATTTCCTAAAAGCAAACAGAGAAAGCAATATGGATGTACATGCAAAAATACGTTAAGTTTGACTTTTATTCAACAAAATCAAATTGTTTGTTCCGAAAGATGGTTTCTGGTTTACCTCTTGATATACGAAGAGATATTAAATATACAAGAATTTCTGGTCTAAATATACTTTCAAGTAAAGAAGAAAAACGATTTAAAAAATCAACATAATACACGTAATATAGTAATAACTGTTAAAGCTTTACTGTTGGTCACAATAAATTCTTCATCCTTCTATAAGATACCTTTGAAAATGATGGCCTGGACCTATGTAATCTATTGTTATTTTCCAGTCAACTTAGTATTTTACTACATAAAAATAAAGCTAATTTGTAAAATGTATTACGCATTGCACATCTTCCGAAGACGGAGCTAAGCTAAGTCATGTATTAGTTAACAATATGTTCGCTCTTAATCTTAAACGATAATTACTAATAGCTCGAGTTGGATCAGACCGATCTTTAAACATGTTATTATGAGAGTGGGGGTTGAGACATAAAACACACACAGAAAATTTGTTTGTTTCATTTCAATCTAATGCTGGACGCTTAGCACTTAAATAACCTGATTCATATCTTCACCATCAGAACTTATACACATCGAAATACTTCGACAACTAATATATCTTATTCAGTGAAAAACTACTAAATAGTAAAGACCCGGCTCTGATTTTTGACTTCACTGAGTATCAGCTGTGAAATGGAAAATTATGTTATATAAAAAAATTGTATGCGATAATTTATTCCTGCGCAGCTTGCTGTAGCTCGAGCTAACCTCAACATGGCGGTAGTAGAAGGCCACAAAACGTATTCTAAAAGAGGCGAATTGCATTAGTCACCCCATACTGGAAATAAACGTTTTACATGCATTCACGTCAAACTACTTTTCTTGACGAAGCGGTTAGCACAACTTCTTGTTAATTGTGCTTGAATTCAAACCTTTCATTAACGACAATTTGGAATTTACAGAGCCTAGAAATATATGTAAGAATTTTACAATAACAAAAATCGAAGCTCAGGACGAGGAAGCCACAAAAAAGGATGACCTTGGTTTTTCATATATTTTATTCTTAATTCGTAATTGAAATATCTTAGATATAAGTTGAAGATCCTCATAGTTTACCACGTTAACTAGGCAAAGCAGTAATATGTCTTTTAAGCAAATACCAACTCTGATTTTTCATCACTTCTGAATTAGTAACCTTTAATAAAGTTTTCCTAATAAGATATATTTGTAGCTCTCGTGTCACGCACAGGAATATGCATTTGGAAATATTTTTATATTTTTCGAAGTAGTTTTCAGCGATTTGTGTCGATTTTGACTCTTAGGATATAATACAAGCTTATATACAACTCTGGAAATGCCTTTAATTCGAAATACAAAAAAAAAAAAACATAAAAAACATAAGTGATTATTTTCGCGATCACAGGAATCACCTTAAGTGAAATAACATTTCTATCTACCCACCCCATCTAGTACAACCCCTAGTCACATTCCGAGAAAGATGATCGAAGCAATTCGGGGACCTCCTCCTCCCTAGTTGCGACTGAAAGGCAACTGCCGTCTCCCCAAGGTGCGATGGAAGATGCTGCTCATCGATCTCGGCGTATACGTAAACACCACCTACGTCGTAGACAAACCGAGGTGTATCTGTAGCATACCCACGTCGGTAAATAAAAATTCGCTATCAGGTTTACATCGCTTTGCTTAGGACGTTTTCTGCATTTTGTGCTCTTTAATCCTTTTTTGCATATTTTCCTAATTATCCGATGTAATTTTCCTCCAGGGTTGTTCTTATTAGAAAAAAGGAGAAGTGTCTTTAAGCATTTGATGCTTAACGCTTATTTGAATAAAAGCTAAAATTCTATAATTGAATAAATAGTGTATAAAGAAAAACTATTTAATGTCGAAACCGATGGTAAATAAGTTGAAGTTGTATTTGAACTAAATTCAAGTCCGAATAATAGGAGCCCCATCTGATAGACGCAAATACGGCACATTTCATAGTTGCTCCTGCGATGAATATCTCAGTTAAGACCTTCGATCTAAAGAAAGTGTTTTATTCGCATGTCCTACCTTAGCATATCAATTAATTTGCTTTAATTTGGTTTGAACCACTACACTCATTACTTTCTGCTATACTTGTGCACCCTCTAAGTTCCTTTTAAAAAACAATCACACCGTGTTTATTTAGAGCAACTTTTTATTTGTCATTTAACGTTTAGTTGTTGAAGTTATGTTCGTTATAACTCAACTACTTATATTTTTATAAGAAATTTGAACGTGAAAGGAATTCCGTTCAGCATCAAACAGGAGCAGGGTGTCCTCATACGATTGTTAACGATAAAAAGATTGCTGCTGTTAGAAAAAATAATTGAAGAGAACAATAAAGTCACTTATGCGGTATTAGAGCATCAACTCAAAATTGGATACTCAGCTTTTAAAACAATTATACACGATCACCTGCACTTAGAAAAATGGTAAGTGTCGCATCACCTTTCTGACTTCTAAAAATCAGAGCGTGTAAGAATTTTTCATGAAACTATAAATTTATTAAATAATGGCGGGCACCAATTTTTTCCAAAATAGTGACAGGTGACGAAACTTATATTCCCTCTTTCGACCTTCCTGCCCGCCACGAGAGTCGTGTGGATTCACAAAGATGAGGTAACTCCTACAATGACTAAGAAGCAGCCAGCTATGAAATGCGTTATGTATGTGGTATTCTTCAGAAGTGCGGGCTTAGTAAATGCAATTAAGCTAGATGGACTGAAAAATGTTTGCCTGAAGTGTTCAAAAGAGTTCTAGGCAAGGAAATTATGCTCCATCATGACAATGCGTCGTCCCATGCGGCAGTTTCAACTCTGCAGGTTTTTGGCTGAATAAAATATAAAAGTAATAGAACATCCGCCGTACTTCTTTGGATTTAAACGAAATTTGTGGGGTACGAGGTTTTCGTGTGAAGAAGAGTTCGATACGGCAGTTCACGCTTATTTTGAAGGTATTCCAAAAGAAGATTGGTTGGGAGCTTTTAAACAGTGGAAAGAAAGAATGGTGTAAAGTGTATCATCGCTGAAGTGAATTGCATTGACCATATTTCAAATAAAATCCTAGAAAATATTAACCGTAGTTTTTATTCTCAATAGGTAGCAGCTTATCCCTCGTATAGGGACATACCTCACGCTATTTCCGTGATTCGCTTCTGCAAATCAATTAAGTTTCTTCAGGTTGGTCTCTTTTTTATGCGTTATTTCATTTATTTTATTTAACTGTTTTTTCTTATTAAAATCATATGTCCTATTCGCATACCTTACGCGTGCATATCGACCAAATTTCTTCAGTTTGGGTGCACCTTCTTCTTTCTTGTTTCAAGGTTCTTCAACTATACACTTTCGAGTCTTTATTATTTTTCATGTTTTGCTTCTGCAAATTAACTAATTTTCGTCAAGTTTATAATATAATTTTTTCTGTTGCCACAGGCACATGCTTTATTCCTACGACCTACTGCTGCAAAATATTCCTTCTTTATAATATTAATGAAAATGTTAAATGACACAGACATTTTCGTTGCAATAATTAATCCAAATCTTTCATATGATAGAAAATCCGACACAAATCACATCTAGAAAGTAACTTGTGTCCAGTTCCGTACAAAGGCACTTCTCAAATAACTTCACCAAAACAAAACTATCACGAAAATTCTGAAGTAGAATTTCGCCCTTATATTCCGGAAAACGAACATTTCGGATTAGAATTTTCGTCCGATTCGACTACTTCCGTTCCCGGACTCTCCAGAGTCGGTCCTAATTAAATTCCTACGTCCGAACATCCTCGGACTCTTCCGCCACCACCGATCGGAATCGGGAGAGCACAGAAACGTAAAAACAGGTCGTCTCGGAATCCTGTGGGAGGGATTTGAAAGCAACCTCTGGTCAGAAACGATTCCGCCGGGTGTATTCAAATAAACGATCGCGATTGCGAGAACGCAGCCACCAGGAACTTAAAAACTCGGACGGAACCAATGACAAAAGCAAGGAACCGGAAAGAAAGGAGCGCGATCCAGAGAGGATAGAGAGAGCAAAAATGCTGTTTTGATTAGGAAAATATATGAAGTCTCATTTTTTAAGAAGATGCACGTGAATTTTAGGTGGCGTATTTTATTTCACTTTGGGATAGTAATCGAAATTGAGAGACAAAAATTATCTTCCAATATCAACAACGAAGAACCTTCCGTCTTCTAGACGTAATATGCCAGTAAATTTCGTTACAAACATAATAAAACATACCTGACGCGCTCTCCGTCTTTCTCTCTGCTGAAAGCAAGCGATTCATTTTCGCCGAATTACACCGAAAGGAGGCGTTAACGACGTAAAATGCAGCGCAGTGATATTCAGAACTAAACTCGACGCATTCAGGCGTTTCAGAGGCACCCTCCGACGAACGAACTAGAGCGAGGCAAGTAAAATGTTCGATAATGGATTTAGATCGAATTAAAAAGTTGTTATCTTCCGTGAAGATAATGAGTTTTCGTCAGAAAAAAAGTTGTGAAATTAGTTTGAAGTATTGAAGTGTACGATTTTTTATTTCACTTTTGCTCTTCTCAGGCATCTTTTTACCAGATTGTAAAAAAGGAAAAGAAAACTGAAGAGAAACATTTTTCTCCCGTTTGAGATTAAAACATCCCCTTGTATTCCTTTAATACTTGACGTCTGGATAATGATTTACGCAGCACCCTAGAATTTCCGGAGGCTTTACTGTGATAAAAACCTTGGTAAATCTTCCAATTCCTTAATATCGATTTTGTTCCAAATAACATAATACATAAAAATTCTCCTGATTTAAATTAAGGGACGTTACTTTTGCTGTTATACATAACACATCACTCAGTAAGTTCATAGGATTACTAACAAAACAACTTTTAGGCAAAATTCGACTTTATTCATTAACACAGTCTCCTTCAAGGATGATACATTGTTTCCAACGCTTACATAAAATTTAGATGCCTTTTTTGTAGAATCTCTGGCCTCAAAATACCCTACAGTTTCGGCAATGACTCCTCTTTCCCTGGAGCATTCTTTCTAGTTCTGCAAATAGGTAGTAGTCCCTGGGCGTCAGATCCGTAGAATACGGTGGATGAGGAAGCAATTCAAAATGCAATTCGTGTAATTTTGCTATTGTTGTGATGAACTTGTGGGCGGTGCATTGTGTTGGTGAAAGAGCATCTGTTTCTTTTCATTTGGGGTCGTTTTTGCGCAATTTCTTTCTTGAAACCCACCAATAACGCTATTCAATATTGATAGTTCTTCCTTTCCCAAGGTAATCGATGAATAAAATACCGTACGTATCTAAAAATACGGAGGCCAAAACCTTACCAGTTGGCACTTACGTTTCTGATCGCCTTGGACGGTTTTCATCCCTTTGCTGTCCAAGTGGAGTCAACTGACTGCCGATTTGACTCTGGAGTGTAGTGATGCAGCCTTGTTTCATCCACTGTCATATACCGCATGAAAGAATCTTTTTATTGCGCTGAAACAGCTCCAAACAGCAATCGTCGATGCGTTGTTGTTTTTGATCGATTGTGAGCAAACGCAGTACCCATTTCGAATAGAGCTCCCATGCTCAAATGTTTGTCAAAATACACTGCCTTCTGATATCTTTAAGGTTCACCTATCTCACGCAACTTCAATTTACAACCGGCCAAAACCATTTTGTGGACCAAAGCGTTCAGTATAACCGGTGTTCATACGGACGCGTTTAAAATCAGCAAACCACTTCTCTACCGTTTGTCTCGATGGAGCAGAGTCCCAATAGCACTGCATTGCTTGAACCGTATTTTTTCCCATTAGAAAACAATGGCTTATCAACACACGAAATTCAGATTTTTCCATTGTTTTAAAAATTACAAAAGTAGCGTCACTAAAATTACTGTAAGTTGTGAACTAAACGTCAGATTGTCATAAAATTTTGACACGTATTGTGATTTAAATCAATTTCGTTGTAAAGACTGTGGTTTAGCAAATCTTACACCAAATTGTATCAGCAATTCCGCACCAAAAAATGATTGATTCAGTTCTGTAAGAAACAGTTGACGGTGCCATTTTCGTTAACGACAAAACACGTGTCCCAAATTTGTTAGTAAAGGTATGGTCCACAATCGCAGAATCACCGATATAGTTAAATGTCAGTGAAAATCTCTCTTATCCTTTTTGTAGTCGTTCAGGTTTCAATAGTAATAACGTTGATGACTAAACAGTGAATTCGAGATTATTTGCATGCTACGTGGCCTGTATAGAATCCCCTAAAAGGCTGGCGAGTTGGTATCACTCAGTTGTTACTAAACCGAATTTTGTTCACAATGTATTGTAGTACTATATTTTGGTATTTCTATCCCTTTTTTCTTAGAACACGTATTTTTAATCAATTTTAAAAAAGATCTAAAAAGCCGGTCTTTCTCGTCCAACCAAAAGATTTCCCCAATGGGAATAGGAATTCATACTCTTTTCCCGCAATATACAAGAGTGAGGTGAGTGATGGAGACAGTATTGCAGAATGACACCTTGAAGAACGCATATCTTGGACATAAAATTTCACATCATTTCTGTGGTCTGTTTCAATAATGCAGAATAGCTCCTTACGATGCAGAATTTATTAAGCCGTTTCGATATATTTAAAATTTATCTTTTAACACTAAACCTACCGACACTTTATGCATACCTATTCCTACCGTAAGCGGTTAAATGACCGCTTCAAGAAAACATATATCTTGCTACAGAATGAGATTTTAGCCAATTGGATGTTGAATAAACTATTTTGAAACGTTTTATTTACATGATCAATAATCAAGGAAAATGGCGACTCAATTCTACTCTTCACAATATTGCGTTTAGTGTATCCTGTCGGTCCTGATATGTTCTTGAAAATGTTATAAATCGGTGCTCTTTCGCGGTTAGATCCTTCTTGTATTTTTTGCCAAGCAGTTTCAGTGTCTTCTTCGTTTTCACTTTCGGAACTAACTACAAATTTATTTCTCTTCTGTCCACTTCGTGTACTCAAAACATTTATTTTGTACATATAGCTGTCAAGTAAATCAATCATTTCCGGTGTATCATTATCAATATTAGAAAATTCCTGGTCACCTTCCGAACAACGAACCGATATTATTTATTTTGTCTAATAAATTGATATTCTTCGAATGTTTTGACATTTTTGGGGTGAATGTACAAATGATAAAACGAAAACAAACAATATAAAAATGTAAATCAAGCAGGGCAAACACATTGGAATATAAATAAAATAACTAAGTTTAAATGTAAATCATACCACAAAATATTGTTGGCTCTGTTCACTTTGTTGAAACTAGGACTTGTAACACGTAATGCGCTGTATTATACACTCTGTAGAATTTTGATGCTCTATGTTAGGATCGCAGGACCATAATGTCACATAAAGATTTGTAGGCATCTTTTCCAATCGCGCATTTATTTACGTAGTGGATGAGATAATAGAGAACACAAAGGTAATGGTCTAAGATATTTCCAGAAATGCGAGAATGTAGTTGCAAATAACAAGATTTGTTTTGAACGATCAAATTGCCGCTCGTGGAAGCTTAGGCAGACTATGAATTCTTTTCCAAAAGTAAACAATAAGAAAAGTTGTGAATACTGAAAAATGGGTTGTATGTATACTATACGAAAAGTCAATAAGACAAATTGCGATACAATAACGTTGTATACAATAAATTCTAAACGAAATTTCAGAAACGTCATTTGACCGCGCCTGGTAGGTTGTGTTAAAGACGAATTGCGAATTGCAAAATCCTTTATCCTATAAATTCTTGCAAGTACTTAGCTTGACATTATTTTCCACTAAAGTTCAATACAATCTATGACACAATAAGGTTTTAAATACTATTATGTTCCCTGCAGCACTGACAAAATCCAATTGATACGTATTGTACTCACGACGTTAGGTTGGTGAAAATCTCGACCTAGAGGACAATGATTTTACACATCTCAGGTAATTATCTAATTCTGTGGTTAGGTAATGGGCAATTTCCATCTGGTTGTAAAACAAGTACTAGCAATACAAATGCACGATCTATAATCAAATTACATACAGATCGAGTACCGTGCACTGCACTGAATTGAATACACTTCGCTGACAAGTTCCAATCGGAGGGAAACTGGTCCGACACGCTCACTTGTGCCTAATTTCAATATTATTTCCGTCTCCAATCAATTAGCACCGGCGAGCCTCGATTTGTATGTAATACAATGACCGAAGATGAGTGTGTACAGGTACTTGTCTTTTTACAAACGGTAATTACCAATTAGCTAATTACAAAATTTGGTAATAAGTTGAGGTATACGAAATCCTTCTATATATTTGAATGTTTAAGGTACTTTAGTGGAACACTATAAGCGACGGAGTGACCTTAGTTTTTGATCACGTAGCTTGCGCAAATATTTGAAGACTCGGTAGATTATTTCAAGAATAAGAAGAATACGTAGTAAAATTACTCAAACAGAAAGGTTTGAATATAACAAAAATATCTACTTTCTGTCAATGTAATGAATAAAAGTTTCCCTAATGTGGATGTGCGATATATACTAACACTTACCTTGACCTTCCCGAAGTTTAGGCAGAAAATCGTTCCAGAAGGCACAAGGGGTAGCTCTCGGACCTTTCCCGACGCCGGCTCTGTCAGCGTTGAAGATAAAATATTGAGGATGATCCTTAGTGTACAAAGGCCAATTGATATCGTCCGTGACTGGTTTCCTGAAAGACAAAAGAAAACAATTGTGGGGCGCTTATTAATATTTTGATTCTGCTATTCTGTGTATATCATAATTTCGCTACAATTTGTAATATTTTCTTAAAAAAGAGGAAGCAACCTACACATTTTTTATTTACAAACTGTATATTTATAGATGATTGAAATATGACCTTTTCAAATTACATTTTTGTATTCATCCATCGGTGCTTTTCTTTGTTATTAATGGAAACACGTCTGACTTTTAGATTGTCAACGTCGCGTCCCTCGAAAAATGCTTGGAAATCGCTTCAG
Organism: Chrysina gloriosa; assembly: GCA_038088585.1. Taxonomy (NCBI): domain Eukaryota; kingdom Metazoa; phylum Arthropoda; class Insecta; order Coleoptera; family Scarabaeidae; genus Chrysina; species Chrysina gloriosa. Next base: position 15,641,997 of record CM076093.1, on the reverse strand, counting down.
GCCACATCTTTCCAATTCAAGTAAAAAAATCAAAAGGTCAAGCTTAATACTAAAAAGACAGCACGAAACCGAGCCAATCACACGCTAAAAGAGGCAAAAATTCACCAAGCTGTTGCCAAGCATGTAGGTAGATGTAGATGCCACCAGTTTGCTAGTACAAACTGCAAAAGGAAATAAGGCGATCGTCCTATTATCTTGTTTCTCGTTTACCGCCGGTACGAAAGCAAATGCCTTTCGTCGCCCACGAATGCTAAGCGTATTGAAAGGGCTCTCGCGAGTTAGTTCTTCCTCCTCTATCATCATATGAAAGTAGACGTGGGAGTATCACGATAGGGTAATATAATTATGCGCAGGTTGTCGGTATTTGCTCCTAGTGTAATATATGGGTGGTTGAACTTTGAACTTTGAAGTTCGTCTTAAATATCAGAGAGTTTTTTCTCTGTGAAAGGAAGTTGAGTAGGTTTTTGCGACTACGTTCAAAGTTCATATTTTATATAGGAAAAATTGGGGGATTTCTGAGAAGGAATATGTTCAAAAGAAAGGTATCCATGGTAAAAAGAATCTTGGGGTAACTAAAATTTGAAATCGAATTCTTTTGCGATCGTTTGAATTCTGATGCGAATGTGCGTAGGTGATAAATTCGACATATTTACAAATGTCATTAACCCTTAATTGGGTGTATTGTGCGTTAATAACATTTCTTTTTCCACGAACAAAGACGATAATACGTCTTGGCCAATTAGTAGTTGCCTCTCTGATTAGGAAAACAAATTCACCCCGGAAAATTTTTATTGTTCTCCGCAAGAAACGAAACAACGGACGATCAATCCGGGCTTCGTTAAATATCTCAGCGGGTCACCTCCAATCCGGGACCGACAGAATGTCGCTGGCGGAATGAAAAAAGGGAAACAATCCCGAATAATAACAAAAGAAGAACGTCAAAACGGAACGGAGTCGTGCCCTCAATCAAAAGTCGCGGCTTGCGTGAGCAACTTCGTCTTTTTCTTTTTCCAGTTTTGCCTCATTGTCTTTGCGGATCGGATATAAATAAAACTTTTCGAATCTCATTTGCCAACCCCGAATTATATTCGCAAAACACGGTCATTACCTGAGCATATGAAATATTAATTTATGACATGAAAATGGTAGGTAAAACAGAAATAATCACTAACTGGAAGAGAATAACGATATTATGTTGTCCTTTTTGATGTTGTTTGGATGACTTTGCATTTAAATTGAACGGAAGTAACAGCCGGCGTGGGCGGATCGTGTGACAGTTTCATTTCGCTCGAATTGAAGGGAAAATATGAATTCGAAATGATGAAATATAAGACTAAATTGTACGTATTTGTAGCGCAACAAGAGAGGTGAATTTAATGAAATGGAATGCTTTGTTTTCTTAGATATACACGGGAACGTTTTATTGGAAAATATGGTAGATTGTCATTTTTTCACCATTTTTTCCATATCAGCACCATTTTTTAATAACCATTAGTTGAAATATTTAAACAATAAATCCAGTTATTCGTATGGCGAGATGTACCACCTTCAATTCTTTTGAGCATTTGTATCCTCCGGCAGGAAATGTGGCACCCACAAATAACAAACCTTCCTCACTGGAATATGGTCCTATAGAATGAAGTGAATTGTAGGTGCAGACAGGTTCAAAAATTCTTCTGCTGGTATGAAAATCCGGTTCTTTCTCCACTAGACACTGCGGCGGTAACATTCTCTTTAGATACATCCAAGGACGGTCGATCTGAGCGGGGAGAATCTTCCAGGTGAAAGTTATACATCTTAAATACTCGAAATCATGTGAATTTATATTCACATGAGCATATGATGATATAGTTATGTGACTTGTATATATGAACAATCTTCAAGTGCAGGAGACAATTCTTGGAAGTATATCCACCTGATCAGAAAAGAAAAACAAATTCCATTTCCGCACTTTACACACGTTCCCTTTAAGATTATTTCATCCAATTTACCTAAAATAAACTTATCTCGCTCAACAAGCTTGATAAAAACACATAACCTAGTCATCACTTCAGATACTTCCCAAACCCACTAGTTTACCTCGTGCATATATACGCATCCATACATCTCTCGGCTCTATCGTTTTCGGTACGACTGGTAGGTAGCACATCCGCCGTAACATAATCCGAATTAACAAAACCTAATTATCTATTCTGCCTGTACTCACGTAGGGAGAATGGTGGGTGCCATTGCTTACGTATACATGGCTTTGAGCGCATAGGTTGCAACGTACGGGCTCTGGGGCGCTTCGACGTATTCCTACGTAAATTCATTCCCTGTAGGGAGTCGCGCCCGGGCCTCCTTTTAATGTATGTGTGTAGAAATAAACGCGATCGTTATTAATAAATATGTATGAGCATTATCGGGTTTCTTTCGGCGTGTAGTACGTTGGGAACATTGTAGGTTGTCTGATTTATCGATCAGAAATGTCTCTATTCCACACAGTTTTCCCTTTTATATTCTAACATATCAAAAGAAATCGTGCAAATAATCCCAAAATACTAATAATATTTCGACAACCAACTTATTATCCTTGTTCGAAATAATAGGGAATAAGGAGTCCCGTGTCGTTCATGCGCGATATACTAGATGACATTTACCAAAAGATAATTTTCTTAATCTTCCAGACGAGGGACATTGTTCTCGAAAATCATTTTCCCAGTTTAAGGTTGACGCGTCGTCGCCATGAGGACATAATTGTATTACGTTCTAATGTCGTAAGATGCGATATCCGCCGCCTTCGACGGTCATTCTAATTGCGCTATATCCGACAGGTTATTATTAATAAAACCCTTTACCGGACCGGGATCGAGTTACCGTTGACACGCAGGCCGGAAACACGTGATCGCGCCTAGAACGTCGGTGACAAGGAAGTTTTCCGGCCATTAACAGGCAACGTTAGCCGGCGTAGAGATATTGACGTACGTAGATCTCGTAAAATCTTCGCCGAGGGTAGGTACAGCTATTTGGGGTGAGGGAGGTTCTATTCGATATCGAAGACCAAACATTGTATAAGTGCTTACAGTAGGTAGTGTACTATTTATGTTCGTTGTGCTTTGTGTGTAAATTTGAGATTCTGGTGATACAGGTGGGTTTTGCATTAATGACGTGACACTTGATACAATTCCAATGGTTAAACTTTTGAGTAATCTTTCTGATAGATTTGGTATTGTTACTTTCACCATATATATCCATTCGGTTCAAATTTATCGATTGGGGGATTTATGCAAACCTCTAGTGTCATTTGCTATTTGTCCTATTATCGACACTCCTTTGTATACTTACTACGTGCTACCTCATCTATGTAACTGTTTCGTGTATCTAGTACGTATTAATTTATACATGCACCCAGTATATTTATTAATTCAGTTCTGCTCATTTCTTAGAATTAAGTACAATATTAAATTACAGTTACTTGAAATGCAGTTGACACACATATTATACATATCACACCCTGTATACGTATTTGATTCGATTTCGTCCATTTTTACGACTTAGTTCACGAATTGCGAAGAACCTTACCACATATTTGATGCTTTGTTAATTCAATTCTGTTCACCCAAACGACTTAAATACAGTAATGTCCGCATACAACTAACCTCAAGGAACCGACAAAAACGATTTGCTATAAGCGAAGTTCGCACTAAACGATAAATATCATTTCATTCTTTTATTAATGTATGCCGACATAGAAGTACATACGTCTTTCTAGTAGGTATATAATATGTTTTGTAAGAGATATACATACCTTTGTATGTACATTAACAATAGCTTAAAAGAATCTTATTTTGAAAACTTATGTTAGATTATTTTATTTTTGCAAAATAAATACACTTAGAAAACTACTTTCACCATTCACATACGCATTTCACGGTTATACCGATCATCAGTGCGACTTTGTGAGAAGTAGTTTTCGTTACCAGATAAGTACTATATACTTCTCACAAGTCGCACTGATGATCGGTATAACCGTGAAACGCGTATGGGAATGGTGAAAGGAGTTTCCTAAAAATTGCATTTTCCCACGGTGGGTTAGCCGAAAAGCGCGACGGTAGCCACTACAGGTGTCTGTGGCAATTTAGTTGTCCACTTCTGTAGAAGTAAATAGCTGCAAAAATGCGCACCTAAGTACCTATTGGGGCAATTCTTAATTGAATTCTAACACATCGGTCAATAAGTCCCGAGGCTTTTTGTCAGATGGCGCCGGTAAAAAATTCATTTTTGTTACCGTCGCGGGCCATCTCTTAGATGACAGGGAAAAAATTTCATAGAAATCCGTCCATTAATTCACATTAAGTTACATCGCTTCGAGTGACGGTACTCTTAGCAGTGACGTCAACCATGGATGCAAAGCAGTTTCGTGTCTTGATTTATCATTGTTGTTTAATGAAAAAAAAATACTGTACAAGCCAAAAAATGGCTTGATAAGTGTTATCCGGACTCTGCCCCGTCGAAAGCAACCGTGGAACGTTGATTTGCCGAATTCAAGCGCGGCCGTACGAGCACCCATGACGCCGAACGCTCTGGAAGGCCGAAGAAGGTGGTTACACCGGAAAACATCAAGAAAGCCCACAAAATCATCTTGGAAAATCGTAAAGTGAAGTTGCAGGAGATCGCTGACATCATGAAGATGTCGAAAGACAGTGTTTTCACAATTTTACATGAACATTTGTCCATGCGAAAACTTTTTCAAAATGGGTGTTGGACTGATTGTATCACTCTTCAAGGGAACTATGTTGATGAATAAAAACAATTTTTGGAAAAAATGTTTTTTTTCTCCATTTGCCTCGGGACTTATTGACCGATGTGTTAACATGTACAAACATGAAACAACATTAATATATATGTATTTCTACTTTGGCTAGTCGATCGAGTATACCTTCTGGAGTATTTCGCGACTGAAGGAAATGACAAACGTTCTCGATATGTCGAAGTGCTTTTGATGTGGTCGGAACTGATATCAAGTCCCTATTCACAGATTTTTCACCATTATCTTCCTCCTCCTGCTCATTATCAATGTGAATTGCAGAACACACAAGAGCGACAACAGCATCATCATTCAAGTATTCGACAGCCGCAAGATTGTCATCAATATGGACAAAGTCATTGAAATCGTTTTCATTATAAGGAAGATTGTCTCAAAGATCGTTATCATTATCTATATCTGTGGAATTCGCTTCAGCCGCTCAACTAATGACAGGCCATCGTCTGAACCAAGATGATTCTCAACCTCTTTGGAAACCGCTGTGTTGGAAACAATTAAAAATTTTATGCTTTGATACCATCTGACATACCATATGAATTGAGTGTAAAAATTTCAAGAATTCATTCATTCAAAATATTGATAGTAAAATTTTCCCGGCCATTAGCAATAAAATTTACAATTTTCGAGAGAGAAGAAGTCGGCGATAATGGCTTTTTGAACTATGGGTAACAGACCTCATTACTCGTTAAAATACCGTTTAAAGTTCGTTATAACCGAAAACTTAAAAATTAAAGTTCTTTATATGCGAAAAAACTAACATACGGTTAATGATACTTTCGTTTGTTATAAACGAAAGTTCGCAATAACCGGGTTTATTAAAAGCGGACATTGTAATACATTAGCTAATTTTGCTTGAGTAACTTATTCATTATTTTCAGTTGTCTCCCTTTGCATGTGGAGAAGAGTAAATTTCCGAAACGTTGTGGGTTATTTGTTTTAAATTTTGTTGGAAGATGGTCTGCCATCATCTTTTAACCAAATGAATTGAATGACTGACAAGGATATAGCGAATAATAATGGATGAAAACAAAAACAAGGACTCTGCACAGAAATATTTCTCAGTAGTAGTAGAAAAGTTAAGACCCGCCTCGGAAAGATCAAGTTCCTTGAAGTAAATTTGTTTTCCATCGGTATTATAAAATACCGTCTACCTGCTATCATTGTTCGCTATATACATTTCACTCTGTATATTCGTTCAATATGATTTTTTCCATTAGTATGGTTTAAGTATTTGACTTGGGAGTACTTGTAGTGCGTCCTTCATTTTCAGATCATGCACCACACACCGTATAGTAATGTATTTGAGTATGTAGTGAGCTCGTTTTTATTTGATTTCATCTCGTCATAACCAAGTAAATATTTTTAAATTTCGCCGACAATTTAAGTTGGTAGTTCCAGACATACTCGCCAATTTCTAAGCACAATGCATGGGTTCACTATTGACGGAAATACCAACCTAAACTATCCCCGAAATTTAAAAATGTTTACTGAGAACGATGCTATCCATTAGTAGTGTTTTAGTCTGGGGTTTCAGATAGTTAAGTAAGTTTTTAGTTCATTGGATATCTCCATCAACTAGTTTCACATACAGTACTTCTACTAGACACGATTCTGCTAGTTCATTCGATTTGAGCGACAGATTTAGGTGGACGTTTTAGTATATATTTACACCTGACCTTAGCCGATTGTGCAAGGCGTAAATTGAGTGGTCGCTGCTATTTCCGACCCATCGTGCATATGAAATGCATGTGTTGAATCGATATTTCAAAATGTCATGTAGCCATCGCAGTTCATTTATTCATAACCGTTTCCAGGTTTATCCAGCCTTTTTATTCGCTGATTACTTCCTCCCCGCTTGTTTAACGAGTAATTTTCGAACGACTACTAACGTTCTTCCCCTTCTAATTACATCACACACTCCAATTTAACTTCGGCAGCTACGTAGGTGCCGGAATTTCATAATTACAAGCCCAGCACTGCTAAGTATGTGATAGTTGGTAGCGATGTCGAGATAAACTTCGTCGTCGAGACGGGATGACACAAATAGATCTAGATTATTATTATTACAAGTTTGTTGCCGCTGCACACGTTTGATAGTTTACAAAATTTGCAAGGGTCTATTGTTATGTCGAACTTCGTTACAACTGCTGCGAGTTGTCGGTGCATTAGTCTTCTTTTCCGGAAGGTTCGCGTAAACATTTCGTCGCAAGATAATTAAAGTCTCATTAAGAACTTCGAGCTGTTGAGTTAGGATCGTTCGAGGTGAAGACGAAATAAATGCAAATTAATGCTGCCAGGCTAAGCTAATGTTGATGAATTTCATACTTAAATTTTTAAGAGAAGAAATTGTGCTTCCATTTATCTATCGCCATTATATTGGTGATTAAGATCTGTCTGGTTTAGATTCCAGGCAAAATAATCAGAATTCCATATTTGCTTGCAAAAGTGGAATAGAACGAGTATTTTTGAGAACTAAGAAAGAAGAAATACAACCACAAGTGACAAAAAAATTGCAAATAAATAACGGGCGACTGTATGGCTACCACTTCAATACATAACTGCAATTGTAGCATAGTCATCTGGTCCGCGCAATATCCTGATACCTGTTACCTTAATTACGTAATTTTTCTATTTCTATATTTCTCTCCTCCTCTTTCTCCGCTCTCATTTCGTCTTAACTAACTTAACTTACCCGCTGGAGGCGAAACGTGCAAAGACCTGCATCATCTTGAGACTGAGTTCGCGTTCCCTGGAGTTGTACTGTAGGGACATATTCAGGGGATGGCCGAACACGTATTCGATTTCGTCTCCGTGCATCACGCCCATCCATTCGCCCCATAGAGACGTGCTCGTCCTCTGCAACAGAAAGAAGAAAAAATCGTTGGGGAACTACAGATTCGTCCGTTGGGGGACGGGAAACGAGTGCGAAGCGCAATGTGAAAAACGTCCGTTATTAGTGGAAGTGCTCGTTTTTGGTTTTAATGTGGATAAGGGAATTTGTTGCTGTAGTGATGATTTCAAAGACGATATTTTATTTTGAGTTTTAAAGTGATGGATAAAACAGCAACTTTTGGATTAGCAAATTCTTCAAGTTTGTTTCTATGAAAAGATGAGTCGTAGGAAATTCTAAAACTTTCATCAGGATTTTTAATTAGACCTTTTCTTTGTTTTCAAAAAAATCAACTAATCGTTAGATTGTTCAATATCAGAATATTGCAGTTCATTTGCACCGAAGAGAACTAGTTTATATATAACTAAAGTATCATTTAGAATTCTCACTCTTACAGAACATATTTTTGGAAAAATTAGACTTGAAATAAGTATATGGATTATAGATAGGGAAAAAGTTATTCCTAATTTCAGAAAAGATTAGACTTACATACGTATACAATAAATTACTGCTTTTGGGGTAATTCTAAAAGAACATATTTTTGTTTCTGTTGCTATTGTTCTTGCTTATGTTCTTGGCTTGCGATCCTTTTCATGTTTGTCACTGTAATGGGTTTTATTGTTAGTATCAAATCTGGCATTATCGGGAATGCTTCTTCGTCAAGTATTTGGAACACTTATTGGTTTTCTTTGCCAGATTCTTGTTCCACAACCTTTACTATTACATAATTTTACTATGCACTTTGCTGTCCTGTACTCTCTTATTGTACTAGTTAATGTGGATAACAACTCCTTGGCCGAAATGCGTATCAAAATGGTAAGAGCTCTTCCAGAATTACTTAGCAGTTCTTTAGGAACATTTAGTAAGTATAGAACAGCTATTTTGTCATTATAATCCCGTTTAGTAGCGTGTACAATGTATTATTGATAAAGGCCAACCGATTTAATTATTAAAGAAGCACGGAGTCGAATTTTTGCGACCGACGAGTTGCCCAAAACATTGCTTGTTACTAAAATGTTAAACACATCAACGGTAGTTCACATTACTAAAAAGTCAAGGTCAAATTGCTTAAAATATTTAAAATTTGCCGATAGAATAGTCTCCTTTCCCACGATCCTCTCACAAATCCCTTCCCCTCTTTCATCTCCTTTACACGTGTACCATTTAACTCGAATCTTAACATTTCTCTAAAAAAGAGAGCTGCTCGCGTTTGATCTGAAGATCATCTCGTTACATTTCCCTCGCCGCTCTCCATTACAAGCTCCCTTCGTCTATTCGATCCTATCTATCTCGCCGAAAAACGGAAGCCCTAAAAGAGAAAAAGAAAGAAGGGAGAATTTGAAAGCGAGACCCGTATCTTTTATTTACGTAGTCGAGATGCGCGAAAGCGCCGTATCCACGAGCCTCTTAAACTGCTACAAGCTCGCATTCAACAGCTCTACGACTCTTCGCCGAAAACGATTTCGCGAGGATGACGAAAAAATAAGGCGCGAAACGCTCGGAGAACGTTACTGGGAGCTTATATTTTATCATTATGACGTTTACGGCCCGAGCCCGGCGCTCGGAACGTTGGATTGTTAAGTTTTGTGGAAACGCGACGAGTATTACCTGGGATTTTTATGTGCTCGAGAATTGTAGTTTATTTGCGACGAAGTAATTGGAAGAAAAGAAAATTCATATTGAAGATGTTGGATAGGCTTGGAAGTTTGGGATTTCAGGCGGTAGAAATTGATCAGAAAATAAATATCAACCTGCAATCTATCTTCGATATCTAAATAAAGCTGGTCAGATTTTTTCCAACCATGATTGGCTTTTGGAATGGCTATCAGTGCTTCCATCGATTAAAAATTTCATGGTATAGTTTTGATTAGAGCGATCTAATAAAAAGTTTCCTCTTTAACTTTTTACCATTACCATACCAAGGTAGCTTTCGCATTGTTTAAATTTCTTTTTGGAATACTGTATGAATTAGGACGTTTTGCGTAATACCAAAGTAATCTTCAGATACCCATTAACTGTAAACTCAGGTCAAATAATTCTCACTCCTTCAATAAAAATTGGGATATACCTAAATAAGTTGTCATCTTCAGTGCAGAAAAGGAACGAGTTACGCTTTGTTCCGAGGATGATAACTTAGTTGTTGAAATACGCATTTCAAATAATATTAATTTATCTAATTTCATTCTAAATCACAAATATTCCTATTTCTTTAGTAGTAATTAAGTTACGAAGTACAAAATTTCTCTCAATAAATACAATTTATTTGTAGATACAGGCTAGCATAAGTGTAGCGTAAACATTTCTTCCAGTACATCATACGAAAATATTGATCACAACGGTTATATGCGCCGAAGATAGCTAGAAAGCTCGATTCTTATTCCTCCGATAAAACCTTCAATTCCATTTTCGAACCACGTAAACGTAAATGCAACTTTTTAATATGTATCTTTAATGTTGATAGAAGCACCCATGCCTTCATTTCAATCTTATTTTCCATGTCTACAGTTACGAACTAGCGGCAGCCTCTCAAAGTCCGGATAAAGTAAGTACCATGGGAACGAAATAGATTTGCTGGAGCTCCTCGTTTCGTTCGACGTAGATGCGATATTTTAATATTAGCAACCAGGAAATTTCTCGACGAGCTAACGATCGTGTGTTCCTTTTTAAATCGCAGTTAAAGGCTTCTACCAACGTTTAGGTGTAAAATTATTAACGCTCAAAGCGAGCGTGAGCTGGTTGTTTTGAAAGCGACTTTGTTTTGTTATATGTGACGCCGGGGGTTGCTGATCAATAAGCTTTTAGCTTGTTTAAACACGCGTAACCAAGGGAGCTAAGTCCTTAAAAGCGACGATTAAAAGCAGTGTAATATACAGCTTGCTCTACGATGAAATTAGGAATTTTTATTTAAGGGAAAGAACTTAACTAAAGACTTATTTCATCCTGTTTCACGATCAAATAAGATATAATTTAGGGTTATACTTCCATAGTACTTTGTGAAAACCTTTGTAAATTTAATAAAAATATTAGGAATATCTGTAGACAAAAATTTGGATGTAATAACTGTGCAAAAACTTGTCATGCGCAGTCAAATCTTATAAGATCATTTACCCATCGAAAGAAAACAATACTTTGATTGTTTTTTTGACAAAGAAATTGTTATCTTTAGTGGACAAAACACAAAGATGAGAAGGCTGAATTGTGAAGCATGCTTAACATCATTATCAGCACGCACCGATACCATTTCACAATTCTTTTAGAACGGCTACAATTTCATACTCCCCGTATCAACTCTAAAAGTGAATGCAGAGACTTTAGTCTGCAAGAACGAACATGTACATATGTATGTGATGAGTAGATCGGTAAATAAGTCAAGAGCAGAAACAAATTCCTTAAAGTCATCCCAATAAATAAGTGACCCCGGCAAATTCTACAAATAATAAATGAGGAATTCAAGGAGCACGGCCCACTCGATTAGACGTGGTATAAAAATTATACATCTGTTAAGATTATACTCACATGTGTAAAAAAATAGTAATAGACCTTCATGCCTCTATCAGCCGCTATCTGTGCAAAGAGATTGGTGGGACAGATGAAGAAATAATCTCCAACTACGTCTCCGATCATCTTCTGATTGAGGTAGCCATCATTAGCGTGCTCCCAGTCGGTATACTGAAAAATAAAGGCAACGATATAATGGATATATATATAAATGGAACAACATCGAGTGCGGTAAGATTTCGGCTTGTTTTACGAAAAAAAGAAAAAAGAAACTAATTCAACTAATTTCAACTAATTTTCAACATCATCCTATCATCCAGCCTTATCGTGTCTTTCTTTCTCTTGGGACACAAAGTTAACGTATTTACAATCAATTAATTACAAAAATAAACGAAACGATATAATTTCAAAACGTCGCAATATGGAGTACTGAGAGAATTAAGAAAAATGGAAATGTTAAAGTTTACGCGTGGCTTTCTCTCTCTTTGATGTTCTCCCGAGAATGACTACTACAAATAAGTACTTGAACGTATCTAACTCGATGTGGGGCCAAAAATACTTTATTTGGGTATACATCTACGCAACCTTCAACGGTCAATGTAAATGATACAAAGTTCTTTTGAATGTGGTTGGATAACATTTCGCTGTCTATACCGTTAGTTTCATCAGTAATAATGAAACGTTTAAAATTCCTGAGGAAGATCCAGCTTATACTGAATATTAAAACATTTATTGGTATTGACGAAAAACGAAAAACGGGACACCGCAAAACCGTAATAAAGTTTGGACTATTTTATTTCAAGTGCCGCAAGGTTCCGTATTTACACCGCATCGTTTTATGAAAAAATAAGTCATCTAAATCCTCCTATCCCTTTTGCCTTAATCCATCCGCCAACCTCCTGCAACATCTCTTATCACCGGTACTCTAATCTTCACCTCCTTTCCCGGTGATACTACCGTCAGTCGCGAAGAATCTGACAGGTAAAACGAGAAAACGTATTGTGCACAAAAGGGGAATTTTTTCTACGATTTGTCAATGTCAGAATCTAGCTTTGCGGAGAAAAAAATGCGTGGAATGGCGGGCGCTTTATCACGCGTTACATATCGCGCGGCGTATATCCGTCTTAGTAGTCGAGGAAGGGAAAAATGAAGACGATTTATTAACGACGAACGTGACGAAACATCGGATTCGTCGAATAATATTTTTATATCTAATTCTTTGGTACGAAAGGGGGAAACAATTGACAAATCGCTAGCTTTCGTTTCGCGAAAATTACCGTCTATTCGAATCTGATTTTTCAATTTCCAATTATTAACGGATTAATCGATTTCTTGGGAGGTAAAATACGTCTAATTGCTTGCAATATTCTACACATCTTAGAAGTGTTTGAGCGTCAAAATAATGCAGATTAATATGTCTGAATTTGACGAAAATTGCTTGTTATATTTTGGGTAAAAAGATGAGTAACGGGGAAAGTAGCCTATTTACCCTTCTTTCTACCCAAACCTAACTGGTACAGCCGCACTTCCACTTTACTATATTACTTGTCACAGTTTTTGAAAACTACCGTTTGATCCGACCCCGACTTTCTGGACGGTCATGGTCACTTTCAGACAGCAGAATCTATGTTGATGAGTTGCTTAAAACTTAAAGCAATGCAAAGAAGAACAAACGTCACAACACTATTTTGTCATCAAAAAAGTATTTGCGTAAAGTTTTTGAGAACCCCACCAAATTTTTTAATCAAATAAGAATTATCACCCCAATTTGTACTTTTGATATCGTTTTCTGCACTTTTGACAATATTCGAAGAATTCTCCCTTTAGAGTCTTAGCGAAAATTTGAGTTATCTAAAAGTAAATCGCGTTGTATATCAAATTGACGGTTCTCTCCAGTAGGTTTTGTAGAAATTATTTGTTTAGGAAAATTGATATCGGCTTAAGACTTACACGTTGGACATTTCTGCAAATTTTCACCAATCTTTCTCAGAAAACAGAAACTAATCACATCTAAGTAAACATTAGCTTATCCATTTTACATCTATGCTGTTAAAAACTTAGGTATCCAAGAGAGAGAAAATCTTAAAAGACCATTTTATCGTCCAAATAAAAATTGAACTTTTGAGAATGTCACCAAAATTATAATCAAATCTGATTCATTACTCAAATTAAAGGATGTTCAAATATTGACAATCTTCGAAGAAGGCGTGCAATGAAAATTTGATACATCTAAAAACAAGTCATGTTGTACACCAGAGTGTGACTTTTTGTGGGTAAATTCCAAAGAAATGATTTCCAATGATAAATTTATGGCGTTCTTGAAAGTTAGTCGTTGAGAAAGGCAAAAAAGACATTTTTGCACATCTGTGGCCAAATTGGTCGGAATAAAAACTAACTGCAGTCGTAGAGTGCTTGTTAACAATTTTTCGTCCGAATCAACAAAAATTTTATGAAACCTACAGTAGTCCAAATAAGAGTGAATCTGAAAAGACATTTCTTCGAAAGAAATTGAAATATCTAGCTAAATCAGGATCATGATCCTATTTTGGACATCTGATATCGTTTTTCTGCACCTTCCAAATCAGGTGAAATTTTGTTAAACACGAAGATATTCGCATTTTGACAACTTTCGAAGGGCGACACTTTTGATGAAAATAAAAATACATTTTGTATGTATTTGCTTCTGTAAAAACAAGTGGCGTTGTACATCAAATTGACCATTTTGCGTATTTGTTTCAAAGAGGTTATTTAGAGAGATAAAATAACGCTTTCGAGAGTTCATCGTAGAAAGAAGGAAAACCTTGAATACTTTGAATACAAAAGCTATCCACATGTAACTACAATCCTAATTTCATTACAATTATTCATTTATAGTAATGAGGATAGTATCTTCCGAATAAGAGCAAATCTGAAAGAACTGCTTCATTGTCCGAATAAACTTAAGAATTCCGCCAGAATTCTAATTGAATCAAGTTATTAGCTGAATTTAGACTTTATAATCATCTTGTACATTATGTCAAATGTTAATAAGCGAACTTTCGTTTGAATTTTAATCATTTCCCTTGAAAGTGCATCACGTTATAAGTTTAAAATTGTTTTCCATCTTGATTTCACGAAAATTATTATTTAAACAAAGCTCTTGTTGCAGTATTGACGCGAAACTGTAAAAAATGTGCATATTCCTTGATCTCTTCATAATTTTCAGAATGAAGGTTAAACGCATCCAATTTCCTCCTTAAACTAAAGTAGGCTATTTTGGTTCCTCTATTTTTCGTGTCGTAGCATCCACCAAATTCCATCACATCGTTCACATTTTTCATCGCGAGAGACAAACAACTTCATTTGCCACTTGTTGCGCCTTCAGAACAATCTTTATCGATGCTAGTGGCCGATAAAACGCAAATATCTGTGTAAAGATATTCTTATGGGACAAAAATTCGCATGTTGAGTTACGCATTCTACAACCAGTCGTAAATTCTAAAGGGTTCTTCGCGAGACCCGCTAGTACCCACAAAATATGATATCGCAATTCAAGTGGAAGTACCGGAGAAATATTGCGTTGTTTGCGTATCGTAGTGGTAATAGTGGTAGTAATACGCTAACAGAGTTGTTTGAAATGGCATAATAGTCGGATTTTATGTGGTACTAAAACGGGATTTGGGAGAACGTCAAATTATCGAAAGATTTATGTGAGCTTGGACGCAGTAATGGTGGTCGTTGACGATATTAAAACGTACACACAATGTAGTTACTGTGTGGATTTCTAGTTGGGAAAGCTACAAAAGTAGGCAGTCTTTAGCTTTTAGCGCTTAGGTTTCACTATTCGTTCTTGTCCCTTCATTACTATTAAAATTTTAAAATGTAACATTTTTCCGTTACAATTTATAATAAAAGCTCACCATTTCATCCTCTACCAGCGCATTATCTTTTCAACCATAGGTGAATCAATCCTATCTACTTCGTATCGCCCCTTTCTATTATCTCTGCCCTTTTCCATCCTCCAATCGCGAATAAAAGCGAATATATCCGATGGGAAAAACCAGGCGGAAACGGAAAATTGCGTAACACGATTTCACTTTTACGGGGAGGATCGAAGTACATTAGTGTAAAAAAACGGCGCAGCACGAGCTCGATTTTGGAAAGAAAAAGAACGAATACACACTTATTCGGCGCTTTTTTCATATTTCCTGCAAGATCCTAATAAATTTTCCCCTTCGTCGGTGACGACGACGACGCGGCGCTACCTAACGTCTACAGGCAGGGGTACAAAAATGTATTTACCTGAAACACAATGGCGTCTCGCTCTAGGGCGCTCATATTTCTAAAGATCGTGTTGATTATATCGTGGTACTTTTCCCTTTGCAGATAGCT
Organism: Chrysina gloriosa; assembly: GCA_038088585.1. Taxonomy (NCBI): domain Eukaryota; kingdom Metazoa; phylum Arthropoda; class Insecta; order Coleoptera; family Scarabaeidae; genus Chrysina; species Chrysina gloriosa. Next base: position 15,626,434 of record CM076093.1, on the reverse strand, counting down.
CGGGCCGTCCTTTTCAAAGTACTCGATGAAATCGTACAGGATGAAGTAGGTACCTGCAAAGAAGTGAAAAAGAAATGTAAAAATCTTATTAAATCGTATCAATTCCTTATTATTACGGATGATTTCTATTTTTTAATATTCGATAGTCTGGAATAAATGAAAATAAATTTTTCCATTTTTATTGTCACGAGAAGGAGCGGTAGGGCAATTTTTGATTAGAATTCGAATCGGCAGTTTGCACTTTCGGTTTAGATTGTCACATAAATATATTAATGTTCGTTGATTGGTTATGGTGACAGGGATTATGGGCTAATTGAATTTAAATAAACTTTCACCATGCAATTGTTAATTGATTCTAGGACATGCGTTTCATTAGTAATAAAGCCAGGATCTTCAATATTACCAAATTAGTCAACAATGTATAGGAATTTTGATTTTTAAAAACATATTTAAGAGGCAATTTTATAAATTCGTTGCTACTAGATGATGCCGCAACCGGAGAAACCAGGAAACTATGAGAATGAAAAAGCAGTGCGTGTTCCAAAATGGACATAAGGGATACTAGTAATGGGTTTAAGAGCTGCTTCATTACCATTAGTTGACGCCTGGATGATATTTTGTTACAGAAAAGAAAATATACTAGTGATTCAAGTGAAGAAAGTGAACCAAATGAAGTGACCAGTGATGAAACTATCAATGAAGGCAATCATTTTTACATAATAATAATTACTTTTTTGTTCATTATTCTAAATATAGCACCTCAAAAGGGTTAAAAGTCCAATCAGTCCCCAGACGACGTAGAAATTATTCCTATGGTTGCGATTATTCTGATGAGCCAAACATTGTTTCGAAATCATTGGGTTATGTTTATAGTTCACGGTTAGTAATGGCGGCACCCGTCGCCAAGATAATTTTCTCCTGTCCAAATTTTCTCGCAATATTCTGAACATGGTTCAGTGCGAGATGTCTACGGCCCCTAATATTTCTCACACTTTTATTGTATGAGCAGAGAGCATGATATGAACTTTGTTGACCATGTCTTTGATAGTCACCTCCATAGGAAGGTTTAGGCGCTAGTCATCGAAAACGGATATCGGATCAATCTAAATTCACTGAGCCAGTATGTCATGATTGTCATGGATGGTGTAGGGTTTCCACAACAGTCATGTAACTTCTGTTTGACTTGACACTGTCATTTCAAACGGATCTCAAACCAAAACGAATTGATGTATTTGTTTGATATGTTGACACTATGAACAAAAACATAATAATAATGGGAGAACACGCGATATCTGTGGATAGAGTCTATTTAAACCGCTCCTATGTTTTTTCTGCTTCGTTTTATTATTCCCATGCTTCTGACCCCTACAACAGAGCGCTTTCTATCATAGTATCGAAAGTTATTATAATTGAAAAATAGCAATGGAGATAATAGAGATATGGAGAATGATAGAAAAGGACGAAATGCATTAATAAATCAAATTAGTTCAGACCACCCCTTTTTACCATCCTATTTGAACTAGTTCGACCTAACGCCATCTTTAGACCTTTCATTATCGAATCGATACCAATTCGTTTCTCTTCCACTCTTTTGCATGATAACGGCATATATCTCAGCGTTATACTTCGACTCTTTACAACCTACCGGAATACTCGCTTCTCCCAAGAAAACGAGTTTCACCATTCCCCGACCTCCTGCACGTCGCCGCGTTTATACGGAGGGTTAATAATTACCCACAGGCAGCAGACGTATCCAACGTCCTCGCTTAATTTTGCGTTACCGTCCCCATACATCATTTCTAACGTTCGCCGCCTCCTATCTGCTTCCCATTCCTTACTTACCCCCTGTTACCGCTGGAAGGCGAGGGGACGATGAAGGAGGAGGAGGTGGAGTACGGCGGAAGAATCTCTTCCTCTTCTTATCGTTAAATAATACGGTGGGAAAGACTCCGTTCTTCCGCGTCAAGCGTTACACCGTTTTTCGCCGGCATATTTGCTTTTAATCTGCGTCTGAATATTCTATTGTCGGGTGGTAGGTGTGGTTGTAAAACCTAGCAAGAAAGGGGGAGAGGATTTTAACGAAGTTCTGCCGATTTTCCAGCGATTGTTCGCGAAGTCGGTGTTGAATTATATTTTCACTGGGCTGTATTGGATTAAATTCGAACGCTGTGTGATGATTTAGAATGGTTGGCTGAGTGAAAATAGAAGTAAATAAATCTTTTTATAACCACCAGAAACTAATTCAACACTTCATTTTAAAGAGCTGATGATTCCACTTTCAAGTATATCCAAAAGTTTGGTTGTGTTTTTATGAGCAATACTACGAAAATTATCCCTGTTCCATATTTTTACCGTTAAATCTTCAACACGTCTAGAGCATTTTCTTTGAGTTGTAGGAAATAGTTCTCTAGTGAGGTATCCTGCTATCCTCACTTTGGGTTTTGTTCTTAGCATACCAATTTCGTTAATTAGTGCAACAATTTGGTCTGTTGATCTTGATAGCCGAATGCATAATAGTTTAATAAGTAGAATAGGAAGGAAGTTCCTCTGCGCTAGAATAACCTTGAGACCTGCAGATAGACTTGCCGAGGGATACATCGACGACTATGTTGTTATCCTTAGCTTCAAAATAAACAACATAGTTGTCGAAATATGTATTTGGAGTAAATTAAAGTCGAAAGGATGAAAATCCTTTTCTTCGAATTCATTCTAAAACACGACGTTTTACTTATTTAGATTCCAAACTAGCTAGATATGTATGAAATGCGAATTTCAGATAACAGATGCGCACCAATGCAGTTTGTGCGATAAAAATTAACACTGCGCCATGTTGTGTCATCAACAAGTGTCAAACGTGCACGAGTGATAAATTGGAAAAGTGTGTGCATAGTATTATATTGTTGTGTTTAATATGTCGACATTTATACCGACAAAAGGGCATTCGCGAACAGCATTAAGTTTTTGTTTTCAAGTGAAGAAAACCGATGGAATCATACCGTTTGCTTGGAAAACTTTTGGTGAACATGCTCCATCGCAAGATACGTGTGAACGATGGCTTCGGCGTTTCAAAAGTGGTGACTTTTATATTGCAGACAAGGAACATATAAAACTGTCACAAAAATACAAAGACGTGGAATTCCAAGCATTGCTGGACGAAGATGATTTGTAAACACAAAAACAACTCGTCGAGCAATTGGGTGTTCGTCAACAAGTTGTTTCCTATCGCCTACGAGAGATGGGAAAGATTCAGAAGACCGGTAGATTGGTACCACATGAATTGATCGACGGGCAAATGGAAAACCGCAAAAGCATATGTAACATTTTGCAAAAAATATCATGGATATACCCAGGGGCACCATCCCCATCGATCGCAAAACCGAGTTGCTTTGGAAGAAAGACGATGCTCTGTGTTTGGTGGGACCATCGGGTGTGGTCTATGATGAACTGTTAAAACCTGGGGAAACGGTAAATACTAAACGTTAGCAACAACGGTTGGCAGACTTGAAGCATTTGCTGCTTAGAAAAGGCCAATGCTCCATGACGTATGGCATAACCGGTTCGCGACACGTTGGAAGCACTCGCGTGGGAAGTTCTACCCCATGCGGCCTTTTCACCAAACTTGGCTCCTTCCCATTACCATTTGTTTGCATGGATGGGTCACGCACTTGCTGAGCAGCGCTTTGGTTCGTACGAAGAGGTGAAAAAATGGATCGATGAATGGTTCGCAACAAAAGGAGACGATTTTTACTGGCGTGGTATTCATAAATTGCTCGAAGCATGGGAAAAAATGTATAACAAGTGATGGAGAAATCTCTGAATAAAGTACTTTTTATTATTCTTTCAAATTTAACATGTCTTTTTAGAAAAACTTCGCATTTCATACTTACACCTGGTATATTTGCTGACTGACTCGTTCTTATTTGTATGGTCTTTGGAAATGCCTATTGTACCTGCCATGTTGAAATGGAATGTTGGATATCGCAGCGATTTAATCGAGGTATAAATAAACCCCTTAAGTAATGTTAATGAGTTTGAAGTCCAGAAGCATTTGGTCCAAATCATCTTATTACTTCTCGTAGCATTGTTGTATTGTTTCTTAACGAAAACATAACAATAGACTTTTCCATTCACTTCTGAGCTTGCTTTAAATTTCATCATAGACCAAATCTCACATCCTCCATATATTTCGATCAACAACCTTTCTTCCTCTTTTCGTCCCGCTTTTTTCCGAAAACATACCTTTTCCTTCAATTTTATTTCGACCTTCCCGGCGAGGGACTCGGTTTTGACTCAGCCGTCGCCGCCGTTACAAAAGCCCCAGCCGTTCCATGCGGCTACTACCGCCGTCTAGTGGCGCTACGATCGAACTCGACGCGAAATTCTATTTCCCGTAAAATAACATTTTTACCCTGGAGATTTGCGTCGACAGAACGCGGAAAGCTCGCGTCAGGATGCGGAATAACACGCAAGCTTTGAAAACAGACACACACGCGTGCACACATATACAGGCCGGGTGGTACAGTCCTACAGCACCCTAACGAAAACCGGCGTTAGAAAATTCCTCGTCCTAGAAATTTTACATCGGTATCTTCCATGTGTAATACGGTGTAGAATATGCAGTTCTTATGTGACGATATTGATGTCTCCTTAAAGGGGAATTGCTTCCGGGAATGGATCGCGTAAACAGAATAGGAATAGGTCGACGTTTCGTTTGTTGGAGTCTTCCTTGGGAATGTAAAGAATGTCAAAGTAGTTCTGAGGAAGCGTTTACAATAATAGACGAAATGTCAACTTGGTTTTATTTTATTTTCCGCCAATATTACGCGATCAACTCGGAGTTGGTTACTTCGCTTAGAATTGTCGCATAAACTTTTCAAATTCACGCTTGTATCGGATGCTTCACTTCACAAAGCAAGGTTTTCGAGGAACCGAGAACTTCACATGTAAGGAAGAATTTTTCTGTTTTGCTTTATGATGATTATCGATGTAGAACAACGGATCAAGATAGTTATGGGGGTTTAGATGATTTAGTCTCAGTTCACATGCTATAGATTGCACATGCTCTAGAATTAGGTGAGTGACCAAGGACAGATCTTTATACGAAGCAATACGAAGGTAAAAAGACTTTGCAAGGACTCTTTCATCAAACCGCCGATATTTCTACTACATACATGTACAAGTATCAGCATAAAAAATGCCCGCTCAAAACACAACAAACAATGAACATGTTACATCGCGTGGAACTAACCGTTTACAGATGCATGCATGCACTTTCGTCGCCCGCTTTATTCAAGCGCTTTCGCATCCAAAACGTAATTGAAACCGTGAAAAGTATTGCGGTCGCCACATGTCAGTAACAATTATCCAGGTGTCGTTAGCAATATTCCGGCTAGCTAGACGGTCGTGTTCGTCATTTCCTGCTAACCAGAAGCACATATTGCTAATTGTGTAAATACTGCATGCATACATTTACCTACACGTGTTCGTCCATGCGAATTTGAATTGGAAAGCTCGAATTTGAATTACAAATGAAATTATGTGAAAGATTGGGACTAATTGTGATGTGAAAACTTTCTATACTAAAATTGATTCGTTTAAAAATTTCTGACCATGTCAAGGTTGTACAATTTGGAAGAAATTTCTACTACTATCTTCTTCTCCTTTTTCGTGACCTTTACGTCCACCAGAACGTCGGCTTATCTGTACTTCTTCATCATTTGCATTTTCTCCATCCCTTTCCCCTCTGTCAGTACTTTTATCTTTGCCATACTCTTTCCCCTTCGAGATGTTTCCTTTCTTCTTTTTCCTATTCTTTTGTAGTGTCCCAGTTTGATGTACGTTATTACCTAGCCATTCAATCCCTTCGATTTTCTATCTTCATTGATTTCTCTCTTTCCAAATATGGGCTTATTTCATTGCTAGTATACATTCCGTTCCTTTTTAATTTTGTTCGATATACCCAGGTTTAGGTTTTCATCATCTAAAATCCAATGTCTGTTCTTTTATAGTAATGTCTCTAATCAGATTTTCCGTCATTATTTCTTTCATTAATCGCCATCACTATGGGCTTGTGTATGTTTAGCTCCATCTACTACTTTCTAATTTCCTCTGTCCACACTTTTTACTGGATCTTTCATTTTTTGAGTGAAACTGTAATCACTACTAATTATAAGTCATGGGTATACAGAAAGGTATCCATATTGATTGGTGATAACCTATTGTATCCGATCATCGTCTGCAAACTTGGATGCTCACTCTCTTGTGTTTTTAGGATTCTATATATTCCAATTATGAAGAGTAATGGACTTAGACTATATCATCGTTTGTTCCCTTTCTGCATTTCGAAAGTTAATCATCTATACCCGTGTATTTCTACATTTCTACATACATTTATACACTAAAAATCACCCGTATTAATTTTCTGCTACTAGTATTAACCACAAAATTCGGTAGAAATATAGTTATCCCTTCATCTCTTAATGTTTCATTTTTTGTACATTCTAATGTTTGCTTTCAATTCTGTTTCTTAGGTGGTAAAATAGCATTCGTAACAACAATAATTTTATCCATTATTGACGACAGTAAACATTGTGTGATTGGAGACTTTAGGATTTTAAGAACACCCATGAATAGCCCAAGTATTCGCGACGTTTTATATTTACAAATTTTTGCTCATCATTCTGCAACTTCTTTGCCAGAACATTTGCTACATTTTTTCTTATTTTCTTTCGTTTTTGTTTCCTTTTTCTAAATACAATTATTTGCGAGTCCTATTCCAATTAAATTGAATGAGGCTTACCACAAATAGAAAACAACAAATATTTACGAATCCATACACATCCGAATTGCACCTATAAAATATTCTCCGTGGCGGTTGTATTTCTACCTTTCCGGCTACACATTCTATGCATCTGAATATTAAAAATTAATGAGGACCGTAATTCCGCTTTCTCTGTAATGCTCTTTATGTGGACGCGGAAACATATGTACCTAGTATACCTACAGAGAATCACTTTGTTCTTCCGGGCGAAAAGTTACACAAGAGCAAACCGCGTCGGCCGGCCCGAAGCGACATTTTCACCTATTCACACGTCCGGTTCGCTGCCCTCTCGCAACTTGCTTCGTTCTCCGGTTTCGGGGTGATAACGACTCCGTAAATTAACTCCTCCTCTCCTTTTGATATGTCTGTGCTAATACGAGATGGTGGTCGCAATATTCTAGTACGTTTTGGAATTTTCTGTTGTACACGTGCAGTCTCTCCTTGCTTGCAACGAGAATTTGCTGCTTTGATGTAATGTTATTTGGACGACGCAGACGCACAGAAGATAGGTGCTGTAGATTGTCAAAGGATATGAATTCTCATTTCAGAGTTAGGATTTTTCACTGGTTATTTCTCTATCATAGTATAAGGATCGACATAGTTTAAATTGTATCAGTAAGTTCTCGATATTTGATTACTAATTTATTCCGGTAGATGTGTTTCATCCATAACAAATATGTTATGATCATCATTTATTTACTTGTACCGTTTCTTCGATTTCCTGCTTTGCAAAAATTCTTCCACTTGTTGAAAATATGAAACTAAAACAGGCTTTTCTGTGTTATTAGGTTTTATTAAATAACAATAAAAATGAAAACACACCAGCCGTCCAGCACCTGAAGCTTACGATCTCCAGTAATTTTCCAGCGCATCCGTAAATACACGGAGACCAGCCGGAGTAGGTTTCGTTACGATTGATAACTAATAATGACATTTCTTTTATGAATTCGTTTTTATCATCCTGTATTAGCGTGCTGATAATAAATTCCTTGTAAAAACTTTCAAGTTATGATATCGTTAATAAATCAAAATTTTCAAAATTTAATTCCGATGGCTAGACTCCAAACAAAAATGTTTGAACTTAGGCTCTTCCTGACACCTAGGCTTTTTCTATGGTGCTCTTTCTTTCTCTAAATTAAACTATTATGATCAATGGTACCGAAGGCCGAATACAAATTGATACTGACGAGAGAAAAGTCTAAGCAAAAGAAAACCAACAGAAAATATGAAATCTAATAAATAATATATCTTAGCGCGTAAAATACAATAAATGTACGAAGGCATTCCAAAAAGTTGTACCCATTTAGTCGTTCAGATGGCGCTATTATACCAACTAAGAGCAAAGTGGCGCAGATGTCAACAATAACATCGGAGTTTTGTGGGAAAAAAGAAGTTATTCTGATGCCTGATGTGAGTTTTATGATTGTTTACAATGGCGCATAAGATGCGAAGGGCGATCCATGATCCGTCTTTTGAATGCAGAACACATCCGTCCAAGCGAAATACATCGCAGGATTACACAAATGTATGATACAGGAACAATGTATGAGTCATCTGTAAGGCGCTGGGTTCAAAATTTCAAAGAAGGAAGAGATAATCTGCACGATGAAGAGTGGTAAGGTCGCCCATCCATTATCACCGACGATTTGAAGAAACGTGTCGATGGTTTCATCTGCACAGATCGACGCGTAAAACTGAAAGACATGAGTAAGCAATTTCCTGAAATTTCACAATCATTGCTCCATGTAATCGTGACGGACCATCTAAATTACAAAAAAATTGCGCAAGGTGGGTACCCAAACTGCTTACCGACGAACACAAGACCAACCGTATCGGTGTAGTGTTGACGTTCTTGACTCGTTTACGAGCAACAGGACGATGCACTCCTTGACGAAATTGTTACTGGGGATGAAACCTGGGTGTGCCATTTCACACCTGAGACAAAACGCAAGTCCATGGAGCGGCATCATCCACGATCTCCAACAAGGCCGCGCAAGTTTAACCAGTCGTTTTCCACGAAAAAGGCTACCGCCTCAGTATTCTGGGACCGAAAAGATGCGTTTCTGATTGACTTCATACTCCAAGCGACGACCATCAAACTAAGAGGCGGGGAATGCGGACAAATGGCATTGTTCTTCTGAACGACAGTGCTCGTCCCCACACGGCTCCAAAGACCACTGACCTTCTTCGGAAGTTCAAGTTCCGACTTGGCTCCGAGTGATTACCATTTGTTCAATAACCTCAAAGATTTCTTGCCAGGACAATGTTTCCAAAGTGATGATGACTTAAAAGCAGGTGTACGGCATTGGCTGGCTACTTTGGCGGTAGAGGTTTGCGTGGAAGGCATAAACAAACTGGTTTCAAAATACAACAAATGTCTCAACAACGGCGGTGACTACATTGAAAAATGAGTAAATGTATTACTTTCATTTAAATAAAATGGTTATACATACAAAATATATATTGTGGGTTTGCTTGTATTTTATACATAAAAGTATTGTAATAACTGCGCATGCCACTATTTTTATTTACTAACATAAATTGTTAGTTTTTATTAGGCAACGATGGACCAACTCTTTCGCTTTTGTCGTCGAAAACCGATCAAACAATCGATTTTCGCCCAGGCAAATTTTATACGCCAATACGCACTTAAACTAAGTGAGTCTATGGCCGGTAGAATATCTCTCAACTTTCGCAACGTGTGTCTTCGAAGAAAGCTGGAACGCCAGCCGTATGAAGCGGCAGTAAGCCTAGCTCGCAAATCCTTTAATGGTATCTTCAATGCTGCTGCCTTATACATACTACATAAGTCCGTCGATTCAAGAGGGACAGTCGACGTTACAGTACGATGTTTCTGGTAATTTTGTCCCTAGTTTGTCCTTCGATAAGGACCATATCTATCTATCTGACGTAGTTTCCGTAAATGACTTCAATGCCCTCGCCATCGGCCTCAAAGTCATTTCTTAGATGCTCGTCTCTGCGCAATTGTAATTTATTGCTCTGACTGGAATCCAATGCAAATAAATGATTTTAAGTGTTAAAGACTTCCATAGTAAAGTATGAATAGTTATAAATTCAAAATTAAAAAATCTGAAAGAGCATATGAATTTAGAACAATATAAGTTAAAAGCTTTTAACATGTTCCAAGTATATACGAGGGATGTTTCGAATGTTCCAGATTTCAGCTACTTGACTGATATAGACGTATTTCCGTCCGCCGATTTTGCAATCATGGAAGACGCGACTATACCAAAAGAGGTATCATTTTCTTTTTGTTTAAAGAGGGTGTGAAACCTTCAGAAATCGTTCAACGCCTGCACGGTGTATTTGGAGAGTTTGCAATATTAAAAGTACAATCCATGGTTTTATAGCTACCAGAGCGATGAGCACTTTTCTGAATGAAAGAGATGTTGTGATTGTGGAACATCTACTAAAAGATGGTGGGCGAATAACTATTCGTGAAATTAGTGTTAGTGTAAGTATAAGTATACCACGAACATTTGAGCGTGAACTAGGTTTCAGCCCATTGAGTACCAAGGCTAGCTGGAACCGGAACCGGAACAGAAACTCAACCGGTGTGATACACGCCACTAACTTCAAGAACTTTTAGTACGTTATAGTGACAAATTTTGGCAACGCGTAATAACTATTGACGATACCTGGATACCTTACTTCAATCCTAAACCAGAAATCAATCGAAAGAGTGCCACAAACCAGAAGAAGTACCTCAAAGCACTTCCTTCGGTTGGAAAAGTAATGCTTACTGTTTTCTGGGCTTGCGAGAGTATGACTTTTATGGATTATTTATCGAAAGGTACCGCAATTAACGCAGAATATGATTCTAATTTTCTAGTTGGCCTATTGCTGCAAGCGCTTTGCAAGAAACGGCCTAAGAAGTGGTACAAGCGTTTGTTATTGCAACAGGCCAATACCAAACCCCATATTCGCACAAAGAATGAACGATGATTTAAACGAATTGCGCTAGGAATTGTTTCCACTTCAACCCTATTCACCAGATCTTGATCCTAATATCTGCTCCAAAATCAGGACCACTACGAGGTGTTCGATTTGATCCCTTAAATAGGATAAAATTTACTTGAAATAGGTGGATTGCAAGGACTCCGAAAGAGTTCTTTGGGGACGGTCTTTGTATCACATTGGGCTAAATGTATTCAATTAAATGGAGATTATATTAACAAACTACATTGTAATTTTAATAAAAATTGACGAAATAAAGAAATCATAGCCAAATTCCTGGAATTTGGGAAACATTCTTCGTATAATTGTTGTAATACAGCAGCACATTGATTTTGTCGTATGCAAAATGTGCGTTGGATGTTAAATTTAATGGTTAGGTCTTGGTTTGAGTCTTCTCTCAAAGATTCTCATCTCCAGAAATCTGTTGCAGAGAGGTGATTGCACCACTCTACTCCAACGAAACCTGTTGTTTTTTGGTAGCGTTCTACTCCACAAGTCCCAGGAATTGGGAAAACCTTCATTAAATCCTGTTTAATATTTATGGATTTGGGAATGTGTTGGGAAATTGTTGCGGTTTCTGTATGTGGCGATGAAAACTGAAGGAATGATCAGAATATTTGAGTACTTGAACAAGCTGCTATACCTCACTTATATAGAAGCGGAAAGCTTACATCCACAAGAAAAAATGGATCTTCAATAGTTCAGGTCTCATACACTAACAATATGCTTTACTTACAATTAATAGATCATCGAGATAAAAACTTTTGTGTAGTTATTTAGGATTTTGTCCCAAATTCATATTAACCTCGTTAATACAACGACCTATCCGATTTTAGAACTTCCTTGGCGACCTTGATATTTACACCAATAGTTACAAATAAAGCCGTGTACTCGTATAGTAGATTATGTGAAAAACATTAAAGGTCAGATGCCAACCAATTTAGTGGTCAGCGGCCACAAGTTAAATCTCTAGCGGTTAACTACACTCTCCGTACCTCACACTCTAAGCAAACGTTCGGTTAAAATTTCTACGTTTTATTGAAACAGTCCGCGATATAACTGCTTTGGATTTATTGGAAATAATGACTTATTTGCTGGTCTTACATTTAGTGGCTTCGTTCCTAACTGAAGTGAAGTTGTTTTTAAGAGAGTGCAGTTGGTTCAAATGCCTTCTCTGACAGCTTGCTATTTATACATCTTCCTCTTGATTCAAGCACCTGTCTTTTTTGGGCGATGGAAGAAATTTAATCCAATTTCAGAACTTGTTAAAATACACGTTTTAAAATCTCAAATTTAGTACTAATCAAAAAAGCAAAAATTGAAACTCATTTTCCGGTGTAATAAAACCAAAATAATGTTATCTAAAAGCGACCTTGAATTTAGCTAATACGGACACATTCAATGGTATTTTCAATTCGGATGAGCTTGTATATCGACAATTTTACGTATTGTAGATACTTGAATAAAGGAAATTACAGCAATTTTAGTAATAACCCTCGTTCAGTGGACGGCCATTATTTTTTTCTTTGTCATGGCAACGTCAACCACCCTAAGCAACCTTGATCGCAGTAAAATGAAATTATTAATTTTTATGGCGTTTTTACGTACCTTCATTCTTAATTAGTTTTTAATGACGTTTTCGGCTCTAAACGACGAAATAATGGCGCGGGATGGGAGGAAAAGATGAGACGTGCAAGGACTAAATAGCGGGCATTGTTTCCTTGTTAAATGTCAAAGGAGTTTAAATACAAAAACGAAGGACAACTATGTGTTTAAAAAAGTGACCGGTGATCGATAATGCTGGCGTATCTTTTTTATGGTGCGGTAGGTCACTGTTTTTCTGACCCAACCAACCGGAAATGTCCCCAGATTTGCTGTAATGATGAAGTCTATAGATGTCAACAAGTGCCCAAGTGATTCGTCAAGATTTTCGATATGGAAATATTCACCCCAACATAAGTTCAGGCATTGCCATCTGCACAGATCACTTTTCTTAAGTTTGGCTTTTGTTATCGAATGTAATTCTAATATGTTTAGGCGAAAAATATAATAAGAAACCCATCGATACCACGGTATGTCAGATGCTAATCAATTCATTTGGCGAAGATGTCGAGTAACCTATACGTTTTGCACTAATTGTTTGTGTAACTGCAATGAGTCGAGTTCGAAAAAGGTTTTGTTTGAATGTTCCTCATTTTTCCTTCACAATAATATTCTTTATTATCCACAAACAAGGCACCATAACAGGATAACAGGTATAATTACATTTTACAAGAATAAGATGAAGTAGGAAAATTGTAAAGAAACATATCCATAATGTGCCAGATCGATAAGACTAACTAAATTTATCAAGATACGTAAGCCTTGGAGTAAAAATACGACCCTGAAGTAATGCAATTGTATCCGTACGTATACGAGAATCTTTTACTAGGCGTCGACTTCCTTTAGTTACAAGCGCGCCCCATTTCATCTCCATTTATCGCTTCACTGCGAACTAATCCAATTAATCAATCGGAAATAATTAAACAATTATGCGTGAAAGGTTCCGCTCCAAGCGAACGACACCTAACAGTGTACCATAAGACAGTTCATCCCGCTCTCTCGCGATCGCTTTCAATTAACGTTTCCAGCTCCTCTCGCCCCTTCTTTAAATCCGATTGGTTCTAGGTTCTACCCTTTGAGCAACAGTACTTCTTCGGTAAAATCAATTAGATAGATGAAGTAAAATAATTTTGTATTAAGAAGAATAATGATGTGGGCGGACATCCTACACACCAATTTGCATAGAAGGGTTAAATGAGTAAAGTTGTGGCCTTTATATATTCCCAGAAAAGTTTGCCTCAAACATCCTTCAAAATTTGTTTCAATTGCGGGAATTTGTATAATTTGAGGAAATATTCTCGGCCACATACAAAAACTGGACGATGCAATGTTTGATTATGAATCATTTTAATTGACCTTTCAAAAGATTTAATCTACATTCCGCTACATCTCATAACGAAAAGAAAGAAGTTGTTAGTGCGTTAAAACTCGAGTAACCATCGACGCTAGTTGCGTCACCTTATTATTTACAACGGAACAAAGCGTAACATAATCACTTTACCTAATAGGTTTACGTAGTATAACCCATAAACAAAAGCATAATGACGCCTACTCGATTTCGTCGGGCCGCGCGTGCATGTGCTCATAGTAGTAGGATAGCAGGCAGGCGCACTGAGAAAAACCGGATGGAAAACCGTGGAAAGCGGCAGGATGGCAGGAACGTTGCCGGTGGTGGGGGAAGACCGAGCTTTCCAGTCGCTGTCGCTAAGGTCGGTGCAGTCGATTGGAGAGAGACGGCGAGTACGTTTGGGCCAAGGTTGTCTTGTCCAGGGGTCTACCAAGGTCACAGGCGAGGTACAGGTGGCTCACCTCAACTAAAATAAACGACATGACGGCGGAAATCTTGATATTGATTCTCGGCTTTTACCCGCGAGGATACGGCAGGGAGCGCGCGATATGACGTGTCGAGAAGACCGAGGATTCGGAAACAAAAGTTTCTTGGATCGTAATAATCAAGGAGGACGCTTGTCGTGACTTTAAAACCCATAAGAGAAGATCAACCCTCATATGTACAGGGCACGTCACATATTGGGTTGAGCGAAAAATAATTGCAAAGTATAATTTCAGTTACCTTTGACCAACTTCCTGCCAACTTTTACATTTTTTATATTATTACTCCGAAAGATGCCCTTACAGTCAGCACAATTTTTACTAAAATAATTTTTGAATCAATTTATATGAACTCAACTACACCCACTACGTTAGATGCATTTATGAAAAGACGTATCCTGCTCTCTGCCTCAAAAACTACCAGAGCATCATCGTTTAAGCAACTTCGCGAAAATTTTAAAGAAGTTTTTAAATGCACGTCTACGCGAGATGTTGGCTATGATTTACGATCCAATAAAGAGCGTCTTAGCGTAAAGAAAACGAGACTTTCCCCTCGTTCCTTCGAACGTAATTTCGAAGTTCATTGGATGCCCATAATATGCTATGAAGTTGAAGCATATTGCAGTCCTTTTATTCTAAAAGATACCTAAATTTTGCGAAGACATAAACTTGTGTCCTGGAGATTCCGGACGTTTCCTTTTTTTGTTAGAACGAGATAATATGCTAGGTTTTGTAGGAAAGGTAGCAAATTGGTATGTATTTCATTTGTTTTGTTGTAATCCTGGGTACCTTAAAAACAATTCCGCCTTGTTCAATTTCTGGCCTCTACCATTCTCTTAACATAGCTTTCCTCCAAAACTTAAAGTGCCAAATTGTCCAATTCCTAGGTTAGTATCAATTGTGAGCAAGAATTCTTAGGTGTCCCGTAAGAATAACAGCAAGTTAGTTGCATTTGGATCGCACTTGGGGATTAAACTTAGTAGAAATTGGCTCTTTATGCTAAGAGGGCGTGAAAATCATCAATCACTGTTTACCAGAGAGTGAGTTTTTACATAGTTTTGTGTGAAAGAATTGGTCCTTTTAAGCCAGCAGGATTTAGTATTTGTTCCTGGAAATGGAATATTTCTTAGGTTTGTGTTCTGGAGATTTTCAGGAATGTTTACAGACCATCACTGGTTTTAGAGATTTCATTGAGAACGAGTTTAGACTATTTCTGCGCTTACGTTCTGAAGGTGCGGATTGTCTTTGAGGATTTCTCTGGAAAAGAACAGAGCATTTCATTAGTTAGAGAGGAGTTTGGAACATGTTAACTGGTTTACATAATTTTTGGAGGGGAGTTGTAGTTTACATCGAGGATGTTAATAGGGATTTAATTCTTCTTTGGGAAATATGAATAATTTCTTAGATGGTGTAGATCATTCTTCAGGATTCTTTTCAGAAGTGGTCATATGTTTTACATCATGAGTGTATGAAAGATACAGAGCAGCTTTTAGACTGGATTGTTGTTGAAGCTTTTTGTGAGAGCAGGTATAGCATCTTAAACTAGAAACATTTCAAATTGTCGACAGGTATTTATGGTTTTGGTGGAGGTGGCGTGTTGATTGTTTCTGGGCTTGTGTTCATAATTCTAGAGATTATTGTTGAGGATTTTCTTGAGAAGGAGCCGAATATTTCACGATATGGATATTTGGAGGACGTTGACGTTGTTGAGCGTTTCATTTGTTATGACAAGGTTTTGTTCTGAAGGTGACGACTATTTCTAGATTTGCGTTGTATTAATCGACTTTTGTCAGGGAATGACGAGTATTTCATCTCAAGGACGTTTGAAGACTACTAATGGATTTTTGAGATTTCTTCTGGGAACAACCGAACTGCTTCTAGCTTTGCATTTGGAAGATGAGAAACAGTTTAGCATTTTCGTACGAAGGCACCTAGTATTTCACACCCGAGGCAATTTATCTGGTCATGTTCAACTGCTATAAGTGTTTGGTATTCAATCTCTTGAATTTGGTCATAATGTAATTAGTGTGAGCTTCTTGTTGAATATACAACTTAACAACAAAATCAACGACAACCCAACGTTGTTCAAATACATTTCATAATTTCCTTTCTCCGCTATCCAATGTAATGTTTAACAATACGCTTAAACATCGGTGCAATAACTAATACGGATATATGTAGATATAAATTTCTCCTCATTTTGTCCATGTTATTTCAATTATTTCTTCCTCTGGGAAAGGAGACAGTTGACAGATTGTAAAGTCAGTAGATTCACTCAGCTACCAACTTAATTCAAGACTGAGCCTTAGAATGCTTAGGTGGGTAAAGTCACAACTCCCCAAAATAAGTCGAAGCCTATTCCCTGTGGCTCACTCAATCTTTATAGTAACCGAGTAGACCTATCACAGGAACTGGCACGCTTTGGTTTTGAATTCAAACCGTTAGCATCGTAGCTGAGCATTATAACCACCAAGCCACACCGGTTTATAATTAGAATATTGTTATCACTATTTGGAGTGTATGAATTAGCTTTTGAGATTCTGTTGAGAAAATATCGACTGTTTCTGGGTTTGTATTTGAACGGTGTAGGCAGCTCGTAATTATCTTTCTATGAAGAAATTGAGCATTTTACATTAGTTGTATTTGGATAGTATGAACTGGTTTTTGACGACTTACTGGGAGGGTATTAATTATTTCTAGACGTGTGTTGTGAGGGGTGTAGTGTTTATGAGAGCTTTTCTAAAGCGGCGTCAAGTATTTCACACCAAAAGCGTTTGAAAGTTGTGTATCATATATGAAGTTTCTCTACAGGTCCAGGGTCGACTGTTTCAAGTCAATTATATGTTGTGTTGATTGTTTCAGAACGATTGTTGAAGATATCGTGTATTGTTGCTTTGTGGTTGTGCAACCTGCCATAACCTCTAACCGTCCCGGTTGAATCTATAACGTTGATGCTTGCGCACTAAAGAATCAGGTTAATGTGTGGATCGTTTAACCATCCAACTGAAAATAAAGTCTGAATCTATGTTGTAACTTTGAGTTTATGTCTTTATGGGTGTTCAGTACTTTTTCAAGATCGGTTAAACTTAATTCTTTTTATTAATTCCAAAACTATTTTGAAAGTTGTATATCTGACCTTTAAAAGTAGTGTGTTAAGAGCTTCTACAGCTTCAATTTTTTCAATAACAAGTGAAGAGCCAGTAAGTTTACGGGTTCGAAATTATGCATACCGTGTATTCGTTACGATAGCTACGTCTTATCGGTGAGCTATTTTGTAAATTCCTTTGTTATCGTTGCTTTCTTGAAGTCCAAAAATGACGGTAAACCCATGATCACTTTTCTGTTCCTTAATTGAGGTTAAATTCAACAACAAACAGTATCGAACACCCATAACAAATGTGATTCAAGAACAGTAAGCAATGAACCTATAATGTAAAGCTTAAACTCGAGTGCAATTCGAAGGGAACAGTTCTCGATGTTACGAGCACCCCTAATTTCCGGCCTTTCTTTGTTGCAACATGTCATCGTAGCTTAATCCACGTCGAACGCAAATGAAATTGGACAGAGGACGAACGACGAATGCGTAATTCGACATCGGCTACCTACTTTGTGTATGTTTCGGGTTAATTTTAACTCCATTAATGCGGTGGTGGTCAGGTCGTCCTTTAAAACGCGAGGCAGAGGGCGCCGCCGAACGTTCGTGCGTGAAATGTTAAACAAGGTTATTTCGCAGCGCCGGGGCGCGCGCTTTCCAAACGGAACTCGTTAATAAATTACGGCGTGTAGCGTATGAATATATAAGCCGTGTCTTTCGGTAAGCAGCGCGCAACCGGTTTGCGGAAATGGTTCACCGGTCGAAGGTAAGGAGTAGGTGAGAAGGATTTCGGAACGAGAACGAGGGAAGGGAAGAAGAGGGAGTGAAAAGTGTTATTCGATCTGGAGGCGGGCGCCGGTAGGTTTCAAGGTCGACGCAGATAGGAAACGGAAGTGCGAGGTGTTGGATTAGTTTCCTGGATTTCTTTACTTTTGAAATTATTACTTCCGCTTTATTGAGCTTGATTATCAAGAATAGCAGGAAGGACATCAGACGGGTGCTGTAAATCTATTCCTAAAATAGATGCATCGATAGTTCCACATTTATTTCTTAGGTGAAGCTGTTCATGACGTACCAGTTAAGAGCAGATTATGTATTACAGAAAAATAATGACATGATGAAATGCGTACTGTAGACTAAATTATATGCGTTCCCATTTTAAAGCTAAGATATTTATAATTATTAGTTAATTAAATGTGACAATAACACACTTCAATCAAAGAAATCCCTTATATGTCACTCAAAAGCACCAGCGTAGATAGAACTGAGTAAATCGCTTCGTTTCGCATGATTAAAACGACATTTATCATACCTACGTGTCTGCCCGACCACAGCTTTCGACCTTTACGACCGACGAATCGATATCGACTATAATGTCGCCGTTTTGTTTTCTTTTCCCTTCGTAAACTTTTCAATAAATCATCCGGCTACATTAAACGGCTCTTTAATATTTAACGCAAGCGTCTACGTTCGGTACGGACGCGTTTTCCATAGCCCATCGGGCGGGCTTCACGGTTCGATCCGAAGCGCGAGATGGAATTAGCCGTTTCCTCGAGAGAATTCGTCTGTCAGAGATGTCAAAACGGAGCGTCGTTTAAGTGAAGGGCGGAAAACGCATTAAGAAATGTGAGCGCACCGCTTATATGGAAGTCTCGAAAAGATCCCGATGAGTAGTATTTGCCAAGGTAAACGTGTGGACGATTCGCGAAGTTCTGAGTTGTTTCTAGGTTGAAGTCTTAAGACGGATTGAGTTTTAACATTAACGTCTTTATGAGAATTAAACGATCCCAAGATGTTCAAGTAAATGATAACAGTAATTGATAGTAACATGACTTTTAGAAAGCAGTTATAACCAGAATGCACTAACAAGAAGTTAAGCTGAAATGGATTTAGTTGCAACCCATATAACTTGGTTTGCATCACAAAGGACAAATCCGATGTATGTGCCCACCAACATTAGGTCGTTTTCAGTCCCTCCTCCTGATGACGAGAAAGAAGACCTTATTAGCCATGTGGAGGGGTTTGTCGACTTCTCGAGATGCTCGGAACCTCACTCGACCAACCATACTTGACATAATCCTAGGCTTTAGCAAGGCCACGAAAAATAACGATAAAGGTAGCGTAACAGATCTAACGTCATCATAAATGTGGTTTTCCAATTGCAACATTTCTCCTACTCTTGGAAGCACGCCATGTCCTTTTGGATGAGCACATCGTCTTTTGAACTGATGTTTTCACCAAATTTCATTTTGTGAGGCTCTCAGAAGACGTCTGGCATAATGGATTGGCTCATATCTGGCCAGCGGCTTCTTCTATGCCAGATAGAAGAGCCATTTGGCATGTAGCGTGTGAGACGCGCGTACGAACTATAACCACTATTTTCAATAGACTTTTTAACATTTGATATGTTTGGTCAATGCGTGTGAAAACATTAAACGGATATAGGGCCTAACATGTGTGTACAGCGCGCGTGTAGGGTACACTAAAGACGATCATAACAATTTCCGTCACATCTGATGATTCTAAGGGCTTTATATCACGAACTTTCGAAGATGTAAATTGATTAGATTTTATGTCCACGTAATGAAGAAAATCGAACTTTTCTCACTTCGAAATTCGCGCTTCTATAATTTAGATACAAATATAAACTAACCCTTTCAGACGATAATTTAGAACTTGCTAGGAAGAGCAAGGAAAAGATCTTACACCAAATCAATTATGTATATAGTAGGAATCCATTTAACTCATCTCTTTAGAGTTCGATTTCTTACGTACTAGACTTGTCCGCATTACGTTCAACCCTCTTCAACCCTAAACCAATTCCGTAATTCTACGCGAACTGGCTTAGTTAATAATACGTATACCACGACCTCACGAATCGAAAATCCTGGCATCTGTCCATCGTTCTAGCGCCGCGACCTTGGATCACGACGACGACCTCAGACATTAATTCAATTATTCCCTCTAAAACGGCGGGAAAGCGAAAGGTGAATACCTTTAATTCCCAATATCTTATCTTACAAGGACATTCCAGTCGAACGTTTCCTCTTCACCCTCTCATCATAACAGCTGAACCGGGATCGTTAGCTGAACAAGAAGTTACTTTCACCATTATACGACAGGACAAGGGCTCAAGGTTTTGTTATGATGAATGTGATAGAAGGGGAAGGGGTGATGCTCGATGTAATCCAAGTTGACCCGAGGCGGAGTCGAAAGAATAAAAAGGAGTATACGGAGGGTAACGGGATGTACGAGTAAAATCGGTGCGTGCGAAATTACCTAAGTGCGTTCGCTTTTGTGTACGGAATGTCGAGCACTCAACGCGAAGCAACGGACCGTAAAATTATCGTTTTAGTCTGATGAATTTGGTTCCTTTCACGCAGACCGCTCCGCGAATTTTGACACCTTAATCCTTCATTTAAATTAATCATTTGCTTGCTTTTGTAGGTTTGAATTTGGTCTTATGTGAAGTAAAATAGAAGTACGTCCCGAGTGCCAAGAGTTGAATGGTTTATAGCATGCGTTAGCCAATGTTCATGAACGATGTTTTCTTTCCTTTATAATTTCTGCATTAACTATGACAACTTAGTTGCCGAAATACGTATTTTGAACTACCCATGTTGGTTTTGCTTAAATAAAAATCAATTTACTTGCCGTGTGTAGTAGTAGATACATTGGATATATGTAAAATCAATTGAAGCAACAAAACTGAGAATGGAAGGAAAACAATGTGTAAGCATTTACCTGATCTTTTATTAAAAAGAAAAAGATGTTAAACATGACCCAAACCATCATGGCTGAATAATTAGACATTAAGGCAAATGCGAATATAACATGCTCCAACCTCCTCAAGTTTCTACCCGAACACAGTTTTGAAATAACTGACTATTTGCAGCAGGAATGGCACCCCATCATTAAAGGAGAATGCGACTTTTTTTGAAGGATATACATACAGTAGTAATAATAATAATAATAACTATCTTTATATATATATATATACATAAGTTTGCGAAAAAAAAGGAAAATAGTACCAAAAATGAACATGACTTTCAAAATGTTACATTAGAGTATCAGTAAGTAATAAACTAAGCTATGAAATATACATGTATCATTAGAGAAAGATGAATTAATAATAAATTCATAAGTTCATAAGTGTTCGTCATATGGAAGATTGGCGATGTCGTCAAAATATTGCTCTTTGCTCTAGAATTATGTAATAAATTAGAGGATCTGGACTTGGGCTTGATATATTAATATTTATATATTCAAACAACGATGGGAAATCAACTTTATTAGTGATTAAATGTAGTAAAAGTAATAAAGAACGTGTAAAGTACGGAGGGCTTCCTTGGAAAACTGAACACTCTTCTAGACTTAGTGGTTTGTCAAAAACTGGAAATGCGTATTTATGTATGTAGAACATCGGAATTCTCTGATCTTTTGAATGTTACTACACGATTTAAGTATTAGGAGATCTTATCCGGAGAACGTGCCATAAGTAAGTACTTGATGTTACAGCAGGCTCTTTGCGCGTTCAGTAGCCAAAAACAGAGGAAATGAGTAGGAGCAGAAAATGTAAGTATCACAATATATCCACTAGCAGCATATAAACCTGTCCGCACTCTCGGTGTAACGAAATATTTTAAAGATCTTCTCAAAGAAGAACGAACTCCTATGAAGGTGTCGAAATGGAAGGACTAAGGAAAAGCTGAGAAGAAAATAGGGAGGATGTATCTAGAAGTTTAAACTTTGATAGACCTATTTATCATGCTGTAAAGAAGAAAAATGTTCAAGTGGGTGGTCGTTTTGGTCTTCTATAAATGAGATATCAAGGCGGAAGAAAGTAACGAGAAGCAAAATGATGAACTATTAGATCTGTCCGAAGAACTCTGCTATTTTGATCAAATTTTATCGAACACCTGATAGAAGACTACCTGGAGAAGCTACTGTGAATAGGAATAGATGTCCCAACAAATTTTTACTCTTTTTGAATTTCTTCGCATCACTGAAGTGGAGATTTTATCTGATGACGAAGACTGTAAAGTTGAATCTAACACGAATCAGTTAATCCGCTGTTTCCATTGCGACAACTCTGCGATTATTGCGATCCATTATAGGTTGGAGGAAGAATGCCAGTGTCCTATGTTATGATCACTAACTTGCTAAAATAAGGAAAAACCAGATATGCAACGGGCTTTGATAAGGTTGTTCAACCATTGGGATAGTGGAATACTTTATCCGGAAGATGTGCTAGATAGGAATGAGATTCCTTACCCTAAGGTTTTCTTGTGGTATATATAAGTATATGGTATGTTAGTACTTTCCAAACGACAATCTAAATACAACACCGGGACACCTAAGAATTTTGACCCTAAGTCAACGGAGAATAAGTCGCTTAGGTGTGCTTCGTCATGATAAAACCACTTTCGAAGCATCTTTAATATTTCACTATTCACCTCAATGTCGCTACAGATATGGAGGTTTTGCGATTACTCCAACAATTTATACCGCTCCCAGATCTTCTTGTTTCTAGTGAGCAGGATGACTTGCAAATAGACTTCTCCAATAGCTGTTGAAATTCTCCTCTCGACTACATAACAATTACTTCCCAAAATTAATTGGCAACGACGCGAAAATCTGCGAAGGTTGGCTCGCGTTCGCATCATTGTCGTTTAGCAAGGAGCGCCGGCGTCCTGTTTACGACACCCTAGCGACGCCGGATCCCATCATCGGTAATAACTAGTTCCGAAGTAGTTACTTATGCAATTAACATCCGCCTCAACTATTAACGAGATTATCTTGGCGCACGCCCTCCAACCCGATACGGGTAAATCGCGTGTCGTCCTAAGATGCTTGGACGAGCCGCCGTTCGAGCTTACCTGGAGTAATTGTGCAAGGAATTAGAAGGGAAAGCGTTGCTTTTTATTTATTTTTAAAGCTATTTTTGTGTACAGAGGAAAAAGATACAAATAAATTAGCTCTGACCCTTAAACACATCGATATCAGGAAATTCCAAAATCCTATTTCGAGAACCAAGTTCTCATCCTCACTGCTGGAAACATTAACGTTAAAAGGTGCCAGTGTTGTTGTTGACCATTATTCGGAAGTAAAGCTTTTCTTCCTTGGTGTTTTTCCCACTGAGAATTGAAACAACCAAAATTAAGGTGGTAAGGGCCAGAGCTGATTTATATGAATTTCTAGTAATTGGAACCAGGAACTACCATGAGTTGCATGGAAACTGCCCCCACACAGTACACTGAACCTAGAAGCTACTACCTCCTAACCCTCATAGAATAGTTTCAAGAGATTAAATATGTACGGATCATCATTGACAAAAAAATTCTTCTGGGATATACATACATACCGGACATAAGCTAAGGTGGCAACCTGGATATGTCACAAACTCTGACAGAAACTGGGACTTTAAACCCAAAATGATATACTTAAGCATTAGGAACAAACCTAATAACTAGAGTTTGTTAGAAAGGTGGTATCCGATGGCAGTAGGGCAGCTGTAGGGCGTGAGTGGGGGTAATTTTCAACTCGTAGTCGATCTCGACAATACCGGGAGAGAGTTCAAAGCGACAGTACGTTACACGCTGCACCCTAAATAAGTACGGGGAGATGCGACGCCCAAAAGGTGTAACGTTCTCTTTGAATGTGAATAAATATCTTAGTCATTTCCCTGGGTTAGAATATAGAAGTCTGCAAATTTATTGCACAATATGCAATAGCGGATTGCTAAGTCGCGACATATTTGAATATAGAAAACATTGTAAAAATAAACGCCATGTACTGAATTTAAGTAACGATATTCCATACTCGCAATTTATATATGATTTTATTTTGTTAAGTGTGTGCAACATTCCATTCTAGTATTTAATGAATACTTTCGCCTATTTTGGGCTAAGTAAGTTGAAAATACGCTTTTCGACTCTTCTTCACATAACATGCCTCATACACACATGTCACCTCATAGCAGAAACCATTCGAAAGAAGTATCCGATGGTGGAGAAGTGGAGTTCAAACAGTTGTGTCCGAAATTGCCAACACCACCTCAGTTTGAAACAACGCACTGGGGAACATGGCTCCTGGAAGCATCTTACTATCAGAAATAGTTTTCACAAGTGAAAAATGTAGTTTTGAAAATTGATTCAAATGATTCTGCAGCAGTTTGAGATAATCAACAACTTTCTTCCAATTCGGACGTTCAACAGCAAATAGATGAAATATCCATGAACTATTCTGAAGTTACACAAGCTATTGAGCAATTAGAAAACAGTCACTTATCTACACGAGACACATTAAATTGCAGAAACGATTTACAAGTGGCTCTAGAAAACTTGACGAACACTATAGGAGTCGATGTTGCTCAAAAATTTTGTGCAACTTTAACGAAAAATCCCGATTTACAAAAGGTTCGATCTATAACTGAAAATCAAGAGTGCACAGATGAGGAAAGGGAATATCCGACATTTGCAAATCTTACTTCGCCTCCTGTCGAACGATCATTTTTGATGTATATGACAACGTATTCACAACACGGTCGAGGGCTGAATGAATCGACAATGGAAGCGTTGCTGATGTTGCAATTCTACGCAGCTTATCGAGGCGGTTGCCTATTGCCACAATGGACATCAAGACGATAGTAAGGTAACAATATTATTTTCACTAATATTGTATATTACCTACTTGTATGCCGTGCGCTACCGCCGGTACCACCTTTTATCAAACTCAACCAATATCTAATCATGAGCGTTCTTGCATACGAATACCGGAATTTCTTTTTACTCACAAATGATTTTGGGGAAATGATTGAGATTGGTGGATTACTTTTATAGGTCATAACAATGCCACATTTTTTTGTACATCAACGTAAGTATTCCCCTGGAAGAAACTCTGGACCTATGTTATTTACCTCCCATTTCCTATCACAACCGTATAGTAAAGATTTCTAATCGTAAATCACATATTAACCGTTTTCCCATGGTAATTTTTTCCTTTTCATAGAAACGCGTTACCCGCGACTACCATCGCCGGTTTGCTATGAAAGCGATGCCGAATTGAAATTCAACGCTAAATTGAACTGGCGTACATTCGCCATCCATAATTACCGGTGCCGGGTCGAAAGTATGAGCTTTCGTCGGAATTCCAATCCCCGCAGGCTTTAACTAGTTCTCTTCTGGACTCGTTCGTGATTTGATATATTCGGTCCGCGGCATTCCGTATTTTGTGCGATGCGGTCTCGATCGATTCGTACGGACCGTTGTCTACCTGGCCGACGACCGTCCTTTGCTTCCAAGTGTCTGATGGCTCGCTGTCTCGCTCGTTTAATAAAATCGCACCTGTGTACGCGATATTGTTTCATTTCCAACCATGCTATCGGTGGGTGCATACGGGCTATTTGCGGTGGTCTGTGTTTTCAGAGCAACCGCATGGTATCGAAAGTCGAGAACATAGGTAATAAAGCTAGAGCTGGTGTCACCATTTTGAAAAATACAACCGATAGTTTTTACGTATTCTTCAATTTCGTCGTCAGCTTCGCTTTTCATGGTTTCCTAATTTAATTACCTGCGTGCTTTGCTTTAAATTATTCGACATGACGATTTCGTTGTTTTCGCTTTGACATTTAAATATTTCAGCGTCGAAGAGACGAATTTGACGGCGAGATGACGTCGACATTGGTTGGGGAGTCACGCGAATTCAACCCCTGCTACTGTCATCGTCTGAATATTCCAACCGAGATACACCACCGAAGGCTGATTAATTTATTGGACAATTCAATTTTATATCGTTTTCTCGTGCAAGTCGCCTATATCTTATTCTTCTAGACGCAATGGAAGGATAGTAATAATAGATAAGATCTTCGGCTATCGCAAAATTGAAATGACGGTGAAGACAATTGGCAGAAGTAATCTAGTCAATAATAATAAAAATGAGGAGAAAGTATAGACTTGTGAAGGTGAAATCCCTTGGATGTTAACGAATGACACAGAAGATTTTATTTACGATAGATGGTAAAAGATGCTGGCTTTATCAGCAGGTCCCAATGTCTAGCGCAAAAGATTGTAATTTGGAATCCAGAAGCTGACTCGTGAAGATGAAAGTTTGTGAAAAGAGGAGAGGAGTAATTTTCCATGCTTTAATACATAACGCCCGTGATGTTTCTCCGGAAACGATGATCGCATTATTAAATGAGGAATCACTAGTCGTGTGTAGACGACGTTATTATTTATGAGATAAGACGCCAACCCTAAATGAAATAGCAGCTGTAGTTAAATTTCGGAGATGTTTATTATCCTGGAAACGTTATCCTAGCAAGGAATCCGTGAGTTTATTGAACAAATGATATCACTTGGACCCAAGTCGGGGCCATATGCAGGGTGGTCAGAACCTGTCACTTGAACTTCCGAAGAAGGTCAGTGGTCTTTAGAGCCGTGTAGGGAAGAGCATTGTCATGCAAAAGAACAATTCTTGTTTCGGATGGTCCTACACAGCTACTGAAATGTTTCACAGAATGTGTCAGACTTGATGATCGCCCCCTTGCGATATGAAATCAACCAACAACAGACCTTTTCGGTCCCAGAACACTGAGGCCATTTCCGTGGAAAACGACTGCTTAAACTTCCGCGGCATTGTTAGAGATCTTGGATGGCTCCACTTCATGGACTTGAGTTTTGTTTCAGTTGTGAAATGGCACGCCGAGGTTTCATCCCCAGTAACAATTTGGTCAAGGAATCCATCGCCCTGTTGCTTGTAGCGAGTCAAAGACGTCAACGCTGCATCCATGGGGTTGGCATTGTGCTCCTTGGCATTTTGCGCAAATTTTTCTGTAGTTGAGATGGCCCGTCACGGTTTCATGGAGCAATGATTATGAAATTTCATGGAAATTGCCTACTCATTTCTTTCAGTTTTACACGTCGATCTATGCAAATGAAATCATTGACACGTATTTTCGGATCAGCGTGGGTAAGGGACGGGCGACCGCTCTTCCACGTGCGCATTATATCTTCTCTCTTTGAAATTTCGAACCCAGTGCCCTACAGATGACTCATCCATTGTTCCCGTACCATATACTTCAGTAATCCTGCTATGAATTTCGCTTGGACGGACGTTTTCTGCATTCAAAAACGGATCACGGATCGCACTTTGCATTTCGCGGGATTTTCTTATGCGCCATTGTAAACAATCATAAAACTCACACCACGCATCGGAAGAACTTCAACTCTTTTTTCCCACAAAGCGACGATATTACTGTTGACATTTGCGCCACTTTGCTTTTAATTGGATAAATAGCGCCATCTGTATGACTAAACGGGTACTATTTTCTGGAATGCCCTCGTACATACTCAGAGAAACTAAAGCCAGTCTTTGATAAAAAGCCAAAACCTACATAATTCAAGACGGCGATTAGGCTTGCTAGACTCATTAACGTATCGTATTCTACAACCTTTGTACTTAAAACCTCACCGGACACCCCGCTTATAAATAAATGAGAAAGAGTACAAGAGGAGATCGATTAGTACGATGACACATTGACATTTCCGCCTCTCTCGCTATTAAGACATTTCAATCAAGAAAATTGGTAACAACAATCGATACATCGATATGGGAACGAGGAAGGGAAATAATTCGTTACCGACACTAAATACATCAAATAACTCCTCATCGTCCACTTTAACCGTTCACATAGAAAGTTTACATCCCTCTCTATCATTCTCGTCTCGTAAATCGCACAAATTGGAGCTTCCCTCTTAACAACCGACGCCAAAAAAATTTGAACTGGCAATTTATCCTTCTCCGCCCTTTCTTCCCCGTCGCGGACGAGACAAGATAATTTCATCGTTGAATAATGCACGCGGCCGCCGTCAAATCGATTCCATTTTTTCGTGTTTATGTTGGACGTAAGACGCGACGGCAGTGATGGGACGAAAGGGGATCGTCATCGGCTGGCAGGCGACGGGACGCCATTTCCCGCGGTTTTATCAATCCCTATAAACCTTCCGTCGTCCTCGATCCAGTGGCGTGCGTCCGTCGGAATATAAAGTGAACGATTGATACGCGGTAATATGATTGCGTTCGGTGAAGGACAGAGGGGCGGGGTGTATAAATAGGTTCCTGTCGACGTATTGGAAAGGGTGCTAGCGGAAACGGCGCGGTTATTAGCGAATATCGAAATTTGTGATGGAGAAGTAGGAGATGTTAGCTCAACGACCCGCTTTGTTCTGATTTATGGGTTTCGATCCTGCATTAAAGGAAGCGATTCGGGAAAATTAATTGAGCAAATAATGGGAGAGATGTCTTTTACGGGAAGTGCGTGATAGTTGATATTTTTAGCGATGATATAGCCACCTTGACAACTATGAATTTGTAGTTATCATTCCATTTTTAGAACGAAGAGGAACAGCGGACAAGATTTTGTGATTTAAGCATGTCTTAACCTTCTACTCAGTTGCTCAAATTGCACAAACTAAAACGCGATGTAAACTCTATTGGTGACTGCATAAAATTAGGGTTTATAGGTTTTTGTTACTGTTGAATACCTCATTGTTTATTATTTTCCAGACATCAAAATTTATGAGAGATCTTCATCTGCCAGTGAAACATATGAAATGAAATCAAAAGTTCCAAAAAATCGGATGAAACTCGATTGCATTGACGGTTTATGGTTTGGCAAAAAGTAACAAGTACATAACGATTTAAATGAAAATATTCGGTCCCACCACTTGTCAACAAACACAAATACATCCAATAAAGTAGTATGTAATAGTTACTGAGAATATTATAATCAAGACTTGACCGGTCTAGCTTACAGGCAGGTGTTAACCATAAATGGAATACAAATGATTAGCCTTGCCTGACTGTATGTGCTGGCTTGAGCCATTCTGTAAACCATCCGTTCTTTACTGACTTATTTGTTGTGGATATTTCATGCACCGAAATGAAACAATTTAAATTCACAGTATAGCGGTCAGGCATATTCATGATACATACAGAGAAATCTCCTGTAACGGACATCTTTCACAAACGTACAACTTCCTTGAGTGTACATAATTTGCCAGTACCGAACTTATCTTGGCGAAACTGCATATAATTTAGGTTGCCTTAAACGGACGTGGACAGTAAATTCTGGTGCAATATTGTTAGTTAATCCCCTTTGTGGACAAGGTGAGAGCCTTTCCTTCCTATATGTAATAATAACTACAATACTTCGGCAATAGAATAGGATTCCAAAACGGAAAATTTTGTTTGTTTCTTGTGATAACACTTGTTATCATTGGAAAGACATTCAATTAAAAAATATGAAATTGATGTTGCCTGTGAACTATATATCAGTGTGTGAACTACTGCATCAGAGTTATAACAAAAATAAGTCATATAACAGAATAATGGTAGTGAACACACTTTTAATTTCAATTCTGAACAAATACTGTATTGTTGCTGTATATTTCACATAGATGGGAATATGTTCGCTTAGAAACTGTATAAATTTGCCTTCTAAAAGGTGAAATTGCATCTAAACTTCAGCTTGAACATAAATGTAGACCAGAATTGATACACCCCTATCAAAAGTACTTGAAATGTGCAAGCCAGAACGGTACTTTTCTGGCTCAATAATCAAAGTAAAATTACTGTGTTTCAAATTTTGTGCCATACGAGGAAGAAAGTAGTAGTTTCCTGAGTTTGGACAGGAAGATGCAGGTGAAACTAGGTACAATATATTTGGCTTCAAATACCTAATCAGTATGGCTAAGAATTTTGTCTTGAACAATTCTCATATTTTTCAATGCATTATTCGTGCATGAATTAGAAGAAACTAATACAAGATGCAAGTTCTATGTGTGGGATTTGTACTACATAACTCCATGAGATTCCTCAATCTTGGGGAATAATCAATCACATGCTTTCTTCTTATTTGCCAAAAGTTTTCAACAAGACCAAGAGAATGCTTATTCTTTTAAAGATGCAGTAGAATATAGGATTTGTTTTCTTAATTATTCTTTTTAAAGCTAATACGGCGAATATACAGAAAAGATGATTAACTATATTGAACAAGTAGAAAATACAAGTAGCTAGGGACATTGATAAACCAGAGGAACAGAGTTGAGGAACTGTGGCAGCAGGTGAACTTCTACAACAAATAATTAACAATACGAGGAAAAACTAAATTCGCAACGGAGTAATTAGACAACTAAACATAATCCCCATAGTAGACAAAATTGAAGAAAGTCAGTCTCAGTGAGAATGTAGCAATAAAGAATACCTAAAATAGTCTATGGGACGAAGAAAACAGAGAAAAGACTAAGTACGAGGCGCATGTAGACTTAGGATGATAACATCAAACGTCACTTAATGGAAATACCACTTGGCTAAAATGGACAGGAATATCTAGAAGTACAAATTCAGCTCCAATAGTCTTACAGCTAACGGCGGATAGGCGAATCAAGTATGACGAATGCCAGCTTCCAGTTTATATTCAAGTTACGTCTTTATGACAAAGTTTATCAAAATTCAAAAGTGAAATCAGAGCACAAGAAAATAAACTACAAAATCTATTTTACGCAGGCATACATTATGTAATAAAGCAGGTCGTGAATATATAAATGGAAAAAGCTGAAAAGTGAAGAATATATATATATAGAGAGAGAGAGAGAATTGAAACAATGATAAATAATAGAGAAGAAAAGGAAATAAATATATCGATCCAAAAATTATAAGAACGATAACCTTGAAATAGTAACCGAGTATAAGTATCATTATGGGTGCAGGAATTGCAAATGGAGAAAAGAGAAAGAAATATTTGCTACGCCCTAAAGCCAACAACCTCCGGGAAAAGGAAATAAGAAAAACAGCGAAACGCAGCGCGTACAGAACCATAGTAAAATCATTTATACCCTACGTAAATGAATCATCCGTAATAAATAGGAATTAAGCAAATGCAAATGACAATGATGTGTTTAAGGAAGGTGGCAGGAGGAAGATTGCGCTGGAAATTAAGACATCAGAGAAATGATAAGTCAAAAATGAATAATAACTATATTATAAAACAAACAGCTTAATTGGTTTGGATGTGTGATGAAAATGAATGAAGGGAGGTGGATAATAGAACATAGAAAAAGTTTACAACTGCAGGGGACTGGAAATAATGGACGAAATCAAAAACAGTAGGGAATACACCAACCTCAGCCCAGCACCCTTCGGAAATGTTGGGAAGGTTTTGGATCTATGGTCACCAGGCCGTTTTTTAAAAACAAAAGAAAAAGAAAAAAAAAAGAAAATTGGACAGAAGTAATTCGAAGTAATATACTACTTGTCTTACAAAAACGTTGCCGGTTATGATATTACCTGCGAGGCAATAGGCGGTGAAATTCCACAAGAAGTAGTTCTTAGGCATGGAATGTTATCCACGTACCTATTTTTTAAAAATATGAGAAAGTTACGTATACAATTCCGTTCAAACTTTTAAAGCCTCTGTATAAAGTTATTTGACTTCTTTTCAATATTTTAGGTTAATAAATTTTTGGGAAAAGAAGAAAGAAAAAGAAGAACTAAGGAAAACATGGATAGACAAAATAACAGATTAGAGAAAAAGTTTACAACTGGAGGGGACTGGAAATAGTAGGCGAAATCAGAAATAATAGGAGACACACCAACCTCAACCCTGCATCCTTCGGAAATGTTGGGCAGGTTTTGGATCTATGGTCAACAGGCCATTTTTTAAAAGCAAAAGACAAAAAATTGGACGGATCACTAAGAAGTAATTCTAAGTAATAAACTATTTGTCTTACAAAAAAGTTGTCGGTAATTATACTACCTGTGGGGGAATAGGCGGTGAAATTACACAAAAAGTAGTTGTTAGGCAGGAAACGTTGGCCGCGTACCTATTTTTTAAAAAATATGAGAAAGTTACGTATACGATTCCGTTGAAACCTTTAAGGCCTTTATATAAAGTTATTTTGACTTCTTTTCAATATTTTAGGTTGATCAATTTTTTGTTACTGTACGTCATTTGTAGTTTATTTAATACTACTTTTTAACAATTTATTTCATTTATTTGTCGCGTAAAAAGAAATTAATCTTGTTGGACAATAAGGACCTATTGTTGTTATTATTATCATTATATCCGATTTAGCCTGTGAATTCAACATAAGTCGCTTAACTGTGAAATAGTATTGTGATCGATATCCTTTTGACGATTCCTTCCCACTCTACCCACGCTCCATTGAATAATTCCGTCGAATAGCCAAACTTAAAGAGAAAAAGCCAAACTAAACGATCATCCATCCTACGCTCCATCATACCTATCCAGAGCCATCAGTCTCAATCAGAGATCATTATTCTAAATTAACAAAACAAAAACATCCACCGATCGCTTGAAAAGTGAACAAAACGCGTCCAGCAGAGATAGTATGTATTATTCTATTATACATCCTTCCTATTTGTAATATTTATGGTAATGTTACCGTAGCGTAATTTTCCGCCGTACCGGCCGTTCTCTTTGTCCCACCGCCACCTGTGTCCAGACATTGCAATACATATTTAATGTGGCCGCGTTAACGTCAAGAACACCATTAGTTTTCTATTTACCGTGATCGTCTCGCAGTTTTGTCCTTCGATCGACGCGCCCTGCGACGCCTCTTTTTAGTAACGGTTTTTCCTGGTGACCTTTGAGACTTCCGTCCGGCAAAATCAACGGTTATCATAGTCAAACGTATACTTCCTGAGTGCTACCGTTTAGCTTTTTATAGGGGTTTGAATGTTCCCGAACTCAACTGGAAGTTGGTTATGAAATTCAATACTTTCCAACGAACTGTCTGTCTAAATACCTAAATCGTTACCGTTTGAAGGTTTCCTTGGGAAAAAACTCCTGGATACTGATATCGGTAACATAGATTTCAGTTAATTGTTATATGAAGGTTATATTCAAAAGGTGGTAAGTGCCACTTTTTGGCAACGCGGGTTTTGAGCTAAATGGGTAGTGTGTGCCCTAGTGCACAATAAAAATCATATCGATGGCGCCTTGCCAAACAGAGATTTAAGATATTAAAATATCAAAACGTAGTAAGTGCCAACTAAGAGCTGTGTAGTTTAACACAACCTAGTGAAACATTTAGAGCGGTGTTCGTTGTATTTCGTTCGTAGGTTTTCTGCGAGAAGACAGAAATCGTAATAAAAGTTCTGGGGATCTATACCAGACTTTGACGCAAAAGCGACCAATATCTGGAAGAGTTTTTGCGAATAAGTAAGTAAAAACTATTATAGAAACCTTATTTAGAACTTTAGTTTCTTTTTGGAAAGGTCAGCAAATAGTGGGCGAATGGATTTTATGTATTATAGCAAAATATTCCTTTAGGTAAAGTGCAACTGTTACTACGCTTGTAGAGTAATCAAGTTATCATTGAATAATAAAGTCCGAAGGAGTGACAGTGTGAGTCCGGTTTATACTACTCAATGATAACACGTCATCCACTCTTTTGACAAACTCTCGTAATCACAGCTGCTACGATGAAAAAAAGTGTTTCAGAAGTTTTGGAAACTGGCAGAATGTATGAGCAGCAATACTTTCTACGTTCCCTTATTCGAACATTCGTCTAAATATTTTCTACCATTTTTTGGAGAATCTGAAGCTCAGGTATGTAAAAGTACGTTGTGCTAAACTCTATACAAAGAAGATTGGAGATACTTAGTCGACGAATACTGTCCTTTGGCATATCTGTTAAAGACAAATGAGGTGGCAATTGCCCTGCCAGAAATACTTTGGAAACAAAAAATTGTTGATTTAATTGTGTCAATACCTAGCAGAGGAAGTCGTTATGGTCGAGAACTAATTCCAAACCGCAGATACCTTTCCGAAGATTTGAATGGACGCAAACTGCATATGGATATAATGCCTTTCTTGAAAACTATCACCTTGATATAATAAAACCCCCGTACCTCGGCAGTGGTTTAGTGAAATGTTTAACAAAGAATTCAGTTTAGCCGTCGGAGCCCCAAGAGTGGACACGTACCCTACTTGCGCTACCAAGTTGTTACCAAGAGTCCGGTTGAAAAGAATGAATTCCAATTAAAGCCCGATTTGCATCGTCCTAAAGCAGAGAGCCCTCAAAAAATTATGGCCCAATACATATTAGATAGCACGGGCCCTCAGTCTGATGTATGTGTGCTGTCTTACGATTTACAAAAGCAAGCGTATATTCTTGGACTTATTCATACTCAGATATAGTGTAACAGGCAGTTTACTTGTATTAGTCTGGGAATTAATTTTGAAGATGAAGGTAAAGATTTTATGTACTTGCGGAATGAAACAGCTGGGAGACGAGGATGTAACGAAATTAGCAGTTGTTTGTGTGATTGTGTTACAGCACAGCTAAAAACTACAAAGCTAAATTTGGTTCTGTGATCCGATAACTGCGGAGGGCAGAACAAGAATCAGGAAATTTTGGCTGTTTATATTACTCTGGTAGCCAAAGGATATTTCCATGAAATAGTTTTCACAATTTAGCCACACATTTTTGTCGTGTGATTGGCACTTTGACTGCATAGAGAAAGCCTGAAATACCAGTGGACTTGGTGCGTACCATAATGGGAGGTGCGCCGTTCAAAATTCCGTTTGTAATTAAATGCACTACTAGATTTTTCAATGGATGGAAATTGCTAAAAATACCCTGGTAACCTCCAACCTGGGTATTTCGCCGGCTGAAATACTGAAAATCTCCAACGACCGCTTAGAGCATATTGAAGTCAAAACGTCGTACTCGGATTTTTGAGACATGACGCAAACTGAGTGTGTTTCAACAAAAGAATGCACTACAATATTTTGCAAATTTCAACGTTGAACTAGTTGAACAGACATCACCTTAAATGGAAAAAAGACAAAATTAAGGAAATTAAAAGTATGATCCCGTTTATTTCGCTCGTTAATCAACAATTTTATGAAGAACTGGTAGAGAAGCAAGAATCCTTACACAATGAATAATGAGTTTATTTACATTAAATCCATGACAAACTGTTTTGTGTATTAAAAGCGTTAAACAAATAACGCACTTTTTATTATTTCGGAATTTATTGCTAATAACACGATTTCTAGTATTCACTGTCCAATGTGCAACTTTGATGGCACATACTACGTTTTGAAAATTAAAGCCGAATAACAAAATTATCGCCATTATGTCCATTAAAATGTGCATTATATTCTATGAGTATATCTGAAATGATACCAGAGTTAGCCATGAATATTTTGTATTTGTTACTAAACTAAAGTAATACATATAAATGCGCCTCCACGTAAAATGTCTAAATTTGCTCATACCACCTTTGGCATATGGCACCCTTCATATGTAAATCGAGCAAAACGTCGAATGTAGTAAAATAATCCCAAGCAATGCTTCTTCATCTTCAATTTTTTTGTAAAGCTGTTGCTGAT
This sequence comes from Chrysina gloriosa, assembly GCA_038088585.1. NCBI lineage: Eukaryota > Metazoa > Arthropoda > Insecta > Coleoptera > Scarabaeidae > Chrysina > Chrysina gloriosa. Next base: position 15,590,686 of record CM076093.1, on the reverse strand, counting down.
TCTTTAAACTGATTTGATTATTTATGGTTGCAACCAAACGTTCATTATGATGTTATACGACCACGTTCCAAATCTTCTCACTAATTGTAAGATTTTTCTGGATGATATCCATAACATTATATACAACTTCCGGGCACGGTTCCAGAATCTCCGAATCAGTATCGTTACAGTTGGATTTTCTGCATTTCAGACATTAAATTTTTCCTTCCATAAGAAACAGTTTGCCTTCTAATTTTATGCATAATTTTGCGCTTTAAACCGCTAAGAGCGGTACCGGTAGTAAATTGGATCAGTCGCCGAGGTTTTGGCACCGTTCCAAAGATAAAGGTACCTTTCGCCGCTCTCCCCATCTCATAAAAATTCGAATTTTATCGTCCACTTATTAAATAAATTCGAGTTCTTACGCTTTCACCTTAACTCCTCCCATAGATCCCGAATTTCTTCCCCGGGTCACTTGCTAGTGGTCATAAACCACCGAAACGTGTCGTCGTAGTTTATTAAATCGTCGAGGTGGACCTTTAAGATTGACGCTCAAGGCGTTTGGGCGAAAAAGGTTTGTAGGGGGATAAGGAGGTCCCCTAATCTTAGCTTTTGTGTGCGTAGGACTTAAAATAATAGGGTCGTAGTCTTCTCGAGTTGTGTACATTTCGCGGCCGGTGCACTAAAATTACAAGATCCTTGGCGGCTTGAAGATGTTGTGCTAAAGGGACGCGACGAATTTGATTTTCCCGGAAAGAGGGCGAAAAACGAGTGCAAAAACAGAGCGTATTTTTATTCCATCTTCTCCATTCGGGACGGTTTGGGTTATTCGAGGTATTTGGCATCTATTTTTAGATTCCGAATAAACAGAACAAGTACACATTAATCTCCGCATTAAATTAGGGTTTCTCTTTTACTTTCTCATTGTAAACATTTACGTCTTCGTCTCGTAAAAAGTAGGAGAAGATTGGAAGAACAGCAAACTCAATTGTGTTTGCAATTCTTGTTCCTTTTACTTATTTAATGTATATATATATATATATATATATATAATCAGAAATCCATTTACTATCGCAATGATGTAAGATATGTATTACGTCTCATTTTAGGTTACTATGCGTACAAGTTTTGCCCATTCCTTTTGTTTCGGGCCATTTTGATTGCGTCTCCGCATGTCATATTCCTTTTGTTGAGAATTTCTGTTACTACGTCTTTCCACGTTTCCTTGGGTATTCTTCTTCCTGTTCTATTTGGTATTTTCATTTCCAATATTTGTTTCATCTGTCTGTTATCGTTCATCCCACAGATAAGTCCGAACCAATTGAGTTGATTTCTTTCGATTACCTTGTCGATTGCTTCCACTGTCAGTTCTTCTTTGACTGTACCGTTCCTGATTTTGTTTCGTTTCGTGATTCCTTCACTCTTCTCAAGTATTTCATGTCCATGGCATTTAATCTACTCGTCAGTGTTTGTGTTAGGACTTTTGCTTCCATAAGTTAATACTGGTCTAAAGATAGTTTTGTTCACTGTCATCTTCATTTCCTTTGAGACTTCCTGCTTGTTAATGAACGCGTGCGTGGTGCACTGGTTAGTCTTTCATTACCTTTTTCTTCTCTACGTCCCTCCTTTTCTATTTTTACTCCTAGGTATTTGTATACTTCTACTTACTTAAGTCTCTCATTGTCCAGTTGTGTATATTTAATTCTTTTATGTTGTCTCCAATGCTCATCACTTTTATTTTGTTTGAATTTATTTTAATTCTTCGGTTGTCTAATTCTAATTTAATTGTAATTCTTCTTCCTAGATTGTTAGATGTCTGTAATTCTTTTTCTTTGTCCGCAAATACCCAAACCGTCAGCAAATGCACATTTCGATATTCTTGTTGGTTTTAAATTGTTATAACTTGTACGTAGCTAACGTGTTTTACATTATGCAGTCCTTATAACATCATCCATGATAATCAGGAACAACGTGCGGCTCAAGACTCCACCTTGGTTTAATTCATCACGAATTCCAAACATGTTCGAATTGAGACCGTCTTTCCATACATTTATTACCTTTGAATTGGCTTTGTATGGCCTTTCTTAATTTTGGTTGCATATTGCTTTTCTCCATAATTCTGCTTACTTCTTTTTGTGATACGTAGTCAAAAGCTTTTTCGAGGTGCAGGTAGGCTGTATATATCTTTGATTTAATTTTCTGTGCTTTTTCCATGAATTGCTTCATTGTAAAAACATGGTCTTGGGTTGATCGTCCTTTCCGAAATCCACTTTGGAGTTCTGCCAGATTCTTTTCTACCACATCTAATGAATCTTTGTTTAGTATCGATTCGTTTTGGATAATCTACTGAACTGTGCGATTCCCCTGTAATTCGCTCAGTCTCTTGTCCCCCTTCTTGTATACTGGCAAAATGATACCAATTTCCCAATCCTTCGGCATTTTACCTACATATTACTCCCTTATGAAGATTTCTATTAATATTTCTAGGCCTTCTGGCCCTAGATTTTTCAGCATGTCTGTTATTTTGTTATGCTCGGCGGATTTCCATATTTTCACGAGTTGTATTGCCTCTCTGACTTAGCTGATGTCAATTCTATAGTTTTCTGCATTGTTGTTAGGTATTTTTCTCTTTATTGGTCGAGTTATTTAAGTAATTTAGGTCATTACCATTTAGTAGTTCTCGGAAATGTTCTTGCCACCTCGTCATAATTTCGCCCTCCTTTGTTAATATTTTATTATCTTTATTTTTAATTTCTCTGTGTGTCAATTGTTTGTCTATTCATTGATTTTCAGAACACTGTAAAATAACTTCGGATTTCCTTTGCTGTTTTTTTCGAGTTTACATCCGAATTCTTCCCACGGAGTTTGCTTCGCTTGAGTTACCATTTCCTTGACTTTTTACGTTGTGGTTTATGTTGTTTGTAGTTATCGTCGGTTTCATTTTGCAAATATTATTTACACAATCTTTTCTTCTATCGTTCTATCGTTACCTCAGTTTTGATATTTCGGTTCCATCAACTGATCTGCTGTTTGGTTTTGTACGTTTTGAAGGAGTCACACATTTGTCCTGCTGAAGTTATGTAGATACTTCTTTTATTTCAGCAGTTGTAAAGCAAATGTAGTTAGACGACATTAGATGCTTTGAAATAGATATATAAACGCGCGACCTAACAAGCACAAGTGTGATGACGGTTAATGCTAAGAAATCATCTTTGGGGGATGTCGATAAGTTTTGTTATTTGTCGATAAAAAGTATTGATCGTTCCAGGCTGAACGCTTTTAGGAAATATCAACCGATTTGATGGTTTTCTGGTGAAACGTGGAACATTCCAAGATTGTCGTATTTAAGGGGTATTGGTTGATATAAATTATTTGAATAAAAAATAAATCTAGTCGCATTTAAATACTGAGTAATCATGGGTTTTTCTGATGAGAATTGGACCATTTTTAAATGCCCTCATTTGCTAGGTGTCGATTCATTTGACCCAAAAGTAAAAAAAAATATGCAAAATATCAGAAGATAAGCAGTCTCTAACAATACTAGTTTCATAATAGGACTCGATGACAGATCCGAATAAACCAAATACAATGGGTCCAACAATGACCACCTTATAATTAGAGCAAAGCTTTTCGGTAGAGAACGTCTTTCAAATTAAGTTTTATCGGCTGACAATACACCATCTGAAGAAGCTTTTCGCCACGTCAAGTTTAATAAAGCGAATATCCGGAATTTTGCAAGATTAAAAGAAGATTTCGCCTCAAACCCTTTAGCTTTCGACTAAAATAAATCTATCCCCGCCCCATAAATTCTACCGCAAACCGTCCGTGTTCGCGGGCAAACCGGGCGTCATATATATGCCGAAGGAGCGATCCCGGACGCCAGAAAGCTCGAAAAAATCGCCTCTCGCCCCGCCCGAAATTACGTAAGTCTACGCCAGTCGAGCAGAAGGTTAATATAGTAGCTCCGAGTTAAAGAGATAACGCCGCCAAAGTAGGATCTTGCATTATTCAAGACGGATTTTGCCCCGCTCGATTCGGGCGGCCACGTTAAGTCTCTTTTCCTTCGCGGAAAGGTCCGCCCGGCCGTTCCTGACGATGCTTTCGCCCTTTTTTTCCTTTCAGTAGCCAGCCAGCCAGCTTGCAAAGAATCCGCCAAGATTTTCGTTCGTTGACAGTTATGTAAATGGGGGTTGACTTATTACGACGAGAGAAAACCGTTTCTGTGATATCTGCGTAGTTCTAGGTCGCTCTGTTTTATCGTTATGTCCCAAGCCGTCACGTAAACGTCGTTATTTGAACGGTTAAAGAGATTGAAAGATGGGCTGTTTGTGACTAATACGTGACAGTTTGTAAGCACACAGGATTTAAATGGTTCTAGAATTGATCAATCCCGAAACGTACTAGCTGAATTTAAGACTCTCTTAGATTTTCTTATTTAGTACACTTACTAGTAGAAAAGAGAAACTTACAAGGAATTAGAGGACATGAGCTGCAAGGAGTTACTTTATCCTTGAAGGATCTAGAACAATACAGTAAGTTTAGGATGAGCTAAGAAAATTTAAAAGTTGTGGATCGTTTCGATGGTCTTTAAATCTTCTGAAGGACCTGGTCAAAGGATCGCTGTGTGATTCTGGCGATTATTGGAAGATTTTTGGAGTGATCTAATAGAACACGACCTTCAAATCTACATTATAGAAGATATATAACATGGAAAGGAAGCAAGTGGTTTTCTTAAGCGCCCTAGAGCAACGTAATAATCTCAACATGGCGATTATAATTTAAATTATTTGAGCAACTAGCAATCTAAGGAGATTGCTGATATTTATAGATGTTTGATATATATTTTGTATTGATGTCTCAAGGCGATCAACCGAAACTTAAATATCGAACTAACAGTACAGATACAGTAGCGATGACTTTCATTATCTTTGTCAGGAAAGGATCAACTGGTTAGAACATACGTATTGTTAAAACATTTTAACGGAAGAGTGGATGTGGTCATCACACTTTGGGAGTACCAATGGATTTGGAATTTTCTTTCGGTTAAAGATGCACCGTAATTTGAGGCATCGATTTTCTTTGGAAGCTACACTACACAAGAAGTCTTACGTATTTCTGGAGATGGAAAATTCTATTCCTAAAAACGGTCGAACATGGACAGTAATATTTATAGGAAGTCGATCGATTACAGAGTTCTTTTGGGAAGGAAACACAATTGTTTCAAACCCATCGTTTTACGAAATATTAACCAATTTGCATTATGGAAATATGGACGTTTAAAGTTTTCTACGCCCGATCACGGGTTGTTTCCCGTGGTATGCGATTTATTAAAATTATTCCAGAAAATTGCATACCTGTTCTTTTTCCAATGGAACTTGATAACCCGAACTTTGGTAAGATATTTCTCTATTAGATTTGGTGATACTTGACCGGGGTGAGGGAAGTGGCACATTGTTTCAAGTCGGCCGTATTCGAAAACATGACCGATTTGAAAATAATGCTCATAAGTTAAATCATTGGTCTAGTAGCCGATATCTCAGTCATCTTTTCAAGAAATTGAACCAACTACAGTGGAAACAAGCACATCATCGTTCAAATATTTGCAAAAGATTGATTAGAAAGCAGTTACACAAATCTATAAAGTGAAGTGAGCACAATGATGCTTAGATGACTGAATATAAGAAACAGGATTTTTGAACCTACGAAGTATTAGAAGCAAGCGACGTAAATGCAATTTCATTGAAATACTGAATATGGTCGTAGCAGATTAAGATCCAAAAGATAGCATTTTACAATTTTGTTAATCTAAGTTACTTAACCAAGTATGGCGTTTATATATAGGCCGAGAGACTATAGCGAATAATGATTTATTTGGTCGAAGTTTCTTGTTTAATAAAATGTTTTGGCAGTATTTTTATAAATTCACCAGAAGAGTACTAATACGCAATTTTAAAACTATATAAAAATGTCAATTTAAATGCAAAATAATAAAAATTGCCATTGTGGGTTAAGGAGTTAAGAATGGAAAAAATTAGAGCAGCTGCACGAGCTTGAGACTGGAAGAAGTGAAAGATAATCTTTCCATTTCTGGACAAGATTATTTTGACTGGAATCAATGCCCAAATGGAAATTGTAATTTACGTAAGAAGAATTATAATTATTCGTGCACGCTTTTCATGCACGCAAATTACGTAACCTGCGATTAGAAATTAGCGACATGCACATGTGCAACTGATATATGCCGCCTACCTCTAAGGTGGTTTTAATAAACGATTTGTCTGGAATTCTGGATCTATTTTTACCAATTCATTTTTCCATTTTTCAAGACAATCTTCTCAAAGGCCTATCACGCCCTTCACCCGTTCCACGCCGAAAAGAATTAAAACTTTCGGACGATTTCACGCTATCGCGTTAACGCCCTCACCTATCGTGCCGTCGGCATCGAAGTTGCGTGCACCTTGCACATACGTTTTCCCCAACAATTTGTAACGATAACGGGGAACACGTATCAGCGTATCATCTCTCGAAACAACGTCGCACCGCACCAGGTCGCTCGAAACACGCTAATTAATCTTTTTCTTAATTACCTGTAATTTCCGTGACGGTGCGTTAAATTAGCCGCTGTTTCGTTCGAGTATCGATTTACATCGCCAAACGAAACGAGAATACGCCGCCGGCCGTGGGCATGTAAGTGCGCTCATAATTCCAAGGTGATGGGATGAGACTTTTTGGCTCGTCCCCTTGTCGTTTTACAGCAGATTTTAGCGGTGAAGGTCTTTGGCATTTATGAGATCATCGTGATTATTTTATTCAGAAGTTGACTATACAGCTGCAATGTTCTGTATTTGACCATTTAGATTAGACTAGATTAGATTACTTGAGGTGGCAATGACGCCTGTTCCACTGCGACCTTTCCAGATCTATTGCGGTCCTCATGTCTCCTGAGAGTACGATTTCCAGCTTTGTTTCTTTAATTATACTTAACAGCTTCGGGCGCGTTTCTTCCGCATATAGCTTCGCCTCAGGATATTCACCCCCATGTGTGACAGTTGCATCCTTGCCAATTCATCGCATTGACATAGTACGTGGATCGCGGTTTCCTCCTCAATTTAACAGAATCTACATATCATTTCTTCTATCAAGCCAATTTTCTTCATGTGGTTGTTGAGTCTGCAATGCCCTGTTAGTAGGCCTACTATCACCCTGACAGACTTTCTGTCCCTGCGCAGTAGGTTTGTTGTAAACTTTGGCATTTGTTCTCTAAGGAATAGTTTTGTCGATCTCTCATCTGGGAAGTTCCTCCACCTTTCCCGAGATTTATCCTCGATCCACTTTCTTATGACAGTTTTGATTTTTGTCTTTGCAATGTCAAAGGAGGGCTTCGGCCCTATGAATGTCATCGACGAGGCCTCTCGGGCCAATCGTCAGGTTTTTCATTCCCCCGGCAGCCCTCGTGCTCCGGAACCCAAGCTGTTGTCACTTTTACGCGACTGCCGAGGTCACTCAGAGCACACATACAACCCCATATAAGCTTTGAGTCATTTCTTCGACATAATTATGTAGCGCGACTGCTTCTGTCTGAAAGCCCGTATTATCTTTACTTAGACTCATCTGGACCATCATCTTTTCTTTAAGTCCGTATATGCCTGCCCCCGACACCTTCCTCTGTCTTAGAGCCATCCATGTACCAGATAGACTGTGCCTGTATAGGTGGAGCTTGTTTCCATTCCTTTCTATCAGGTATAATTATTTTATAATTTTTTTTAAAGTTGAATTTGTAAACCATGGCATTACTCGGCACTTCTGTGAGGGGATTTACCTTAAGTTCTTCAATCAACTTATGATGATCAGTATCGTGGACATGACATAGGGGTTTGACCTTGCATCAGTTTATAGGCTACTGACCTTGCTACTTCTTGTGTATGGATATCTAGAAGTGGTAAGCTCAGGATCACCTCCAATGCATCCGTAGAAGTTATTTTCATTACTCCCGGTGCACTTAAACATCCGAGTCTTTGTTCTCCACCTAGTAGCCTGGTACCTCCTCCTTGCTTTGTTTTTGGCCACCACACAACTGCTCCATACGTTACCATGGGTCTAATTACCCTTGTATATAACCATAGAGTTATCTTAGAACTAACATCCCAGTTTTTCCCTCACATTCGCCTACATCTGCCAATGGCAATTGTCGCTTTATTGGTGGTTTTTTGTATGTGAAAGTTTCACCTAAGCCTTTGGTCAAACAGTATCCCCATGTACTTAGCCTCCTTTACAATTGGAATTTCTGCCTTATCTAGCACTGGTGAATGAAAACCTTCCAGCGCTTTCTTTTGGTGAAGGAAACTATCTCCACTTTTTGAACGTTAATAGATAACTGCTATTGCCTGCACCAGTTGTATATTATATTAGTAGCGGTTTGTGTTCTTTCTGAGGTGGCACTTGTGAATCGTCACCACATAACGATCGCTAGCTCATCTACAAATCCTAGACAATAAAAGCCCTTGTTGGACAACTTATTAAGGGGATCGTCCACCAGGATGGCGGACGGATGGATTGCGGACACGGGTGCGACTCCATTGTCTTTCCAAAGCCCCGACAATTGAGTTTGTAGTAGTATTATTGAATGCTCCTTCTATGTCTAAGAAAGTGGCTACCGCTATTTCTTTGTCTTCAATCGACTTTGACAGTAGCCTATTCAAATCGTCCAACGCCGATCTTCGGGTTTGGTAAGTATATTGTCCTTTGGTTAAAGGCTGTTCTCCTAGGAATCCTTCCCTGATGTATCTGTCTACCAATCTCTCCAAAGTTTTTTGCAGGAAAGATGATACGTTGATTGGTCAGTACGATTTTTGTCTTTGGTAGTGGTTTGACGATTTTACACAGAGTGGTGTCAATACGTATGTCTCCTCCCATTTGTAGTGATGCAGGGTATATTCCATGCACCTCAGGAGATTTGATTTGTTGGAACGTATTTATAGCCCATCTAACTCTATTTGTTCTGGTGATCTCTGTGGCCATGTATATGACCATAAGATATAACTTACTTGATTTTCTATATTCAGCTGGCTGGTTACTACATCCGCGGTAAGCTTAAAATCCGCATAAAATTTTATATGGGAAGTAGTTGTACAGTATATTTCTATCTTCCGATGACATTTCCTCGTTTTAGCAAGTTCAAAAAAATAAGAATTTAATATACGAAAAATGTAAATATCCAGTGAATTATTAGCATCGCGTGAAACGGGACAAAACCAGGTTGTGAAGAACTAAGCCTCACAAAAGGATCAGCAACGATTCGTTGCCGTTCAGTTCTAAATTAGCGCATTTTCACGTTATACAATACACGTCAATCGCATACACGAGCGAACAAATGACGTAACGACGTTTCCCAGTTCATTGTCGGACGTTGGTCAAAACATAGCCCCCGACGTGGAACGTAATTTCTCGCCACCGGCGATCGTCCGACGAGTTCGTTATTGTACCGCTAACGTAATTCCATCCGCTTGATTTAATATCGCTAATGCACCGCCTCTCCAGGCAGGAGAGGCGAGAGGCGGACGAAGGCCAAAATATTCGATGCAGAGCCTCCATTATTTAATCGCGTGCGTTTTCAGATTGCGGCTTCGCACATCTGCATGCGTAATTCGAAAATCCGGGCGGGAATATTTCGCGGACGCGTTGATAGCGCGCATGGCGCGAATTCCAACAAAAACAGAATCCAGCGTATTCACAAAGGGCTTCGATGTTTTGGTTACGTGAATCCGATCCGGATGGAAAAAATATGCACATCGAAAGAATAATTAAAATCATTCGGTTATGCACCTTCGAATATTTGATCAAAGTTTTTTGTGCTAAAGTTTAGAAACACCCGAAGGGTTGCATACTGAACAAACCATTATAATTTAAATCGACACATGCTGTGTAAAAATCCTTAACGTTATCACAACTAGCACTTGGGCATTTTTCGCATCGTTTACGAGTTTCAACATCACTTCCTAAAGAATTTAAGACGCTGCACACTTCTAGTTTCCAATGCCTCTTGATCCTCATCCTTTTCCCAAGGAAAAGTTTCTCAATGACGTGAGAAAAGATATCTTATAAAACCAAAAGGACCATGTAAGGAATTCAACAAAACCTTCCACTTATACCTTCTTAAGGTGTTGAAACCTAAAACCGTGCTTTAACACAAGAAAACCTTACATTCGCAGTTTTCATAGCATTTCGTTTTTCAAATTCTTTTCTAGCTAAAAGATTCTCAATAGTCCGAAGAGACAAGATATTGATCACATCAAAGTCGAGACTTCGTAGCAAATACTGAGGAATGGTTACAATTTTTGATTTTAAATTTGAAATAAATCTTTGAGGTCGTGCTCCATCATGCAGAAGTCTCATGGCTGCAGTTTCTCATACGCTTTGATGCTCCCATGTCAGATTAATTAATCAATCTCAATTGTTCCAAGAAGAAGAAATTTAACGGAACTTGATCGAGATGGAGGATACTACGGAATCTTTAAATTGGAATCTCAGCTCGTACTCCTTCACTTACAAGCTTTATATCCATACTTTCAAATACATTTTCATCCTTTACTTATTTACTGGATGATAATTATTTAAGTTGTTCTAAAAAGCAGGAACCTGATGAAATCGAAATTCTTCATCTAGACTGCAGTCCGAGCTAGAATCCGAGATCGTATTCCTACAAAAGGATGTCTTAGGTGGTGACCTCACAATTGCTTTCTAGGTGAAAGAGATTTTAATAGCTGTTCTGATGGAACCAGGCTCAAATTGTGTAGAAGATGATGTACTTCTAACTAGGCTCCATTCTAACTGGAGTCTAAGATTGTGTCTCATTATCATCTAAGTTCTCTTCCAACCAAAGTCCTGAATTGGAACTTAATATCCTATTCCTTCACATAAAAATATCATATTTACGGTTTTCAATGCATTCCAAATCTCTCAGAAATCTGTTGGAATTCAATCAATAGCATCTAGGGATGCCAAATTTTTACACTCCACCCTGAGCTGGAATCTGAAATCTTTCTATATGGAAAGCATCTTAACTGCTCTTCTGATGAAACTAAATCCAGTTGTATTGACGCTGTTTTTAACTAGGCTGTGGTGTGTATTCTGTCATATAGAAATTTCACATTTGTAAGTTTTTATTTTGTTTTGGCCTGCAAATTTTTTTCTCGGTGAATGTAGCTCAAAGTCACAGGATTTTAATGGAAGCCAGGATTATCTGGGGCGCATTGTGGAATGTCTCACTCTCCTTTCCAATCTAAGCAATACGTTGAACTACTGCAATTAACATTTCTAATCTTTCTTATTTCATTTTCCTATAGTTATTTGATAGACTTGAAATCTGCCAGTTAGGGATTATTGCTGTAAAGTAAAGCGTTTGCCAAAAGCTTTGCAGGAACTTTAAAATGTCAATATCTTTTCAGGGTGTAGTTTTTCTTTTTACTACTAATCATACCTCCTCACGTATTACGACTTGCAGAACTAAGAGAGAATCAAATTTTAATGATTTGTAGTATCGTGTTTCTTGGTCAGGTTACTCGGTCTGCCTCTTACGAAACGTAACAATATCACGTGAAAATGACTCAATGTGATTACTGAATTTGTTCGTGGAATTTAGTATAGTTTAGTTAGTTTTTAGAATTCGAATGCGACTTGTCTTTTGAAAATTGCAATTTAATTCTCACTGGCTGCTGTTCTTGGAAAATGCAGCCTTTACCTCCGAGTTAGATGCGGTTGCGTCACATCATTACGACAAAATATCCCTTCTAACGACAAAACAACGTCGTATTTCACTTGTTCGCTGCCGTTAATTCCAAATTCTTGAAAATCTAGATTGAGCGCGGTGGAAAAGTCGAGAATCCTCGCGAAGTACCTGTCGCCCTATAAATCCTTCCATGTAAATAACCCCAAATATTCGCTGACCCTTCCTTCACTACGCATATATGGGGTAAACATTCCTACCTACCAACGACTCCAACAGCCGCCGAATTATCCGGGGACGAATTCAACGTTAAAACGAGAACTTTAATTCCGTTTTTACCTTCCCTTAATTTAATGTCGCGTCGCTAGACTGTGGCGGTTGCTGTAGATGGCGCGGTTACCGGATAAACAAGGACAGCGCGAAATCGGTAACCGGTTAGCCGCGTACCCTGTTCCGGACTCCGGTTTAAACGGAGACGGAAACTCACCGATAAAAAATAACCTTTTCTTGCTTTCCGGTTGTCGAGTTATCGTTTAATTCATCTATCTCTTCCTTGTTCGTTCCGTAGTAGGCGAACTAACGACGCATTTCAAATATATATAGCGTCGTAGGCAAATTTACCTAAATTAACCTAAATTATTAAGATTAAAGATATTTATATCAAATTTACCGTGAATCTACAGGACGATGTCACTAAAAGCGCAATTTGGTTGTAAAATTTTAATGTTTCAGTACTTGAAGAGGGGTATTGATAAAAGAAAATCTACATAGCCGGAATCGAAACGGTTTCTCCGATAAACGCGATATTAAAACTTTTCGAAATTTGTGTAAAAAGTGGTGGTTACGCTTAACATCTGAAGCCACTGAGATAACTTCCCAAAAAAGAAATAAAAGGTACATACATATACGAAGGTCGTACAGAAAGTAAGTTTAACGATACTAGCGCCGCTTTTGGTGAGAAGGTAGAACTATAAAATTTCAGGGACGTGTTCTCCCATCTATTCTGATCAGCTTAGTGCATCGCAGAGTACGGTCGGTCAATTGTTGCTTGTTTTAACATTTTATCATGGAGATTCCGATAAAGTTTGCGTCAAAATGTGAACTGCGAAATATAATACGTTTTTTACCGCCAAAAAACTTCACTGCCACAAAAATTTATCATGAATTAACTCTGTTTACGGCGATAAATAGATGAGGCTGCAGATGGTAACGCGTTGGCGACCAGTGTTTCTAAATCTGCGCCAAGAGTTGCACGACGAAGTGCGAGAAGGACAACCAGCTCACGCAGTCAACGAGGAGGAGAACGTTGCGCTTGTGAAACAGGTGACACACGAAGATGCGCGATATACTCTGGACGAATTGGCCAAAAACTTCCAAGTAGAGGTGAATGTAGTCGAACTCCTGGACGGAAATCATTTCGACTTAGGAATTAAAGAACTTGTAACTCGTTATACGAAATGTATCCAAAGATGGTGCGACTATGTGAAAAAATAGAAAATCTGAAAATTTCAAAAATGGGCTTAATATTGTGTGTTTCACGACTCTTTCATAGCTTTATTAGTATTACACCATTAAACTTACTTTCTGAACGACTCTCGTATGTTACCTTTATTATTTGTATATGATGGACCCGCATCGAGTGATCTCTTTTCATCTCCCTCTCCCTATCCCTCTGACCAATAGGATGTGCTTTTCAGCGATAAGAACTAAATCTATCGAACTTAGAACTAGCAATTCCAATATATATACAGTGATCCAGAATGATTCACGGCCACGTGACAACTGCATTGTCGTTATATTATCAAAACTACTTTACCAAGGGAAAATTGATAGTTCAGTTATGATTCGTTTTAATTCGTTTCGATGATCATCATAGGCGTACAGATAACATTCTCAGTTGTCATTTTAGTAGCAATTTCGTGCAAGTTTTACAAATTTTCCGATTGTTTTTCACTTATATTATCACAAACATTCTTCTTTAGACTAAAATGGCGAATATGTTATATTTTGGTAAAGTTTACTAACTGGAAATTGTTAATCAATATCAACTCTAACTTTTAGGTTACGATCGTTTTCACCACCGATTACAGTAAGTTCCCTAAATTGTCAGGAACAATTTCAACAGGAGTTCCATAACTTTGACGTTCAGCTTGATTTTATGTTTGGGCAAATAAAGTAATAACCTTCTTTACTTTTTTCTGTCTTTCATAGTTTTAATTCGCGGTTTTTTAAGAATTTAAATTTTGTTTTAAAATCCAAAAATATACATTGGTTGTCAAAAGAAATGGATTGTCGGCGCGCCTATAGAATTTATCGTTAACTAGTCTACGAGCTCTGCTGGGTTACTTTTAGGCCGATAAGAGTGACGATTAACGTTGAAGTGTAACTCTTGAGGATGTATATATTATTTAATTTATTGTTTTTACTCTTGCGGATGTAGTATTGTATATTTGATTATACAGTCTGTATCACAAATGACGTGACGTCTTGCGTCAGTGCGTTGCTCTGCATATAAGACACTCGGGGTCAAAATAAGCGGACTCTCGAATGGGACACCACAGAAAGTTGTAGGAAGTAAATCCTAACAGCGCTGTCCTTCTCCGACTGGCGGGACTTTGTCCCAGACGACGAGGATAAAATTGAATAAAATTATACGTTAAGGAATTTCTACAGCGGAACCGATAGTAACCTTTTTATAGAGAATAAAAGCTGATGCTCACCGATTTTCACGACTGATGAAGGAATCCATCTTATTTGCATTTGGCAACTTTTTAGCAACTTCACTTGGAACTTCCCCGCTGCCTCTTTCGACGATCGATAAGTGCTGTGAACAGCAAACAACAAACAAATCAATAAACAAGAAAACCTCCGTTCCTTTTCTTCCTTCTAGCCACGTTTCAATCAAACCAATACAGTTTAGCACCAGCTGAAAATCGCTTTTCCCAACAGTAGGGTTCGCTATATTTCAATTTGCCTCCCAACGCAACTCTTCGGGCCCTCGGTAATCCATACGCAACTGGAACGATAGAACCGATATTCAGATGCTTTCGCATACGTCGATAAATAATGCAGTAGGCCTTGAAAAAGAATTCGCCTTACCGATTTATTGCGGAGTTCGGATGAATAAAATATGTTTTCATTTCGTTTCGAGTTTGTCTTATTCAATATGGTCCCGTGTATATATATATATGGATATTGGAGGACACGTGCCAAAAATAGGGGTGGATCCTTTCAAGCTATTTGTTATTATTTGACCTGATATCTGGAAGAATATAAAGGAAATTGCGGAAGTTAAATGTGGGATACGTATCAGTGAAGGATTCGAAGGAAAGAGAAATGAGATTAATGTGCCATAGAAATCCGATAAATCCAGATGAAGATAAAAAACTCCCTGACCGGGTAATGAGGGGTGAAAACACTCAGGGAATGTCTTGAAACGATTTGTAGGAATAACCGGACAATGAAGTAGAAGTAAAATATAAGAAATAGAATGCTGTTAGCAGGAACTTTCTTTGTTTGGAGAGAAAGTTGAGTAGTCATTTGTGCAGGCTAATCTGAAGAATAGCAAAACTGCCAGAAGTTGGGAAAGAGAGAGAACTCGGGATACACGCACTTAGTTTTCTTATGAAGCACCTTGGTAACCAATAGCCAAAGACTAAAGTCCATTACGGACTCACGCAGCATTAACTCTGTTGGTCTAACCTCCACTATTGATTTCCATTTTACTAAAAGACTAAAAGTTTCTATGAACCGCTGCATATCCACAGTCCGAAGCAGATTAACCAATTTTGTACTTTTCGAGCCGGTGCAGCCGAGCAATTAGGAAGCTTGACTATGATAGCGAGTGCCAGGGGTTCGAATATCATCCTCCCTCCTGGCTGCAAATTAAGTACGTGTGAATAAGAGCGTAATAATGACGGCTCTCCATTGCCTGCCGTATAATAACGTACCATTCCTGAATAGACAGATACATTGTAACCGGGTGTATAAGCAAAGATACAAGATCGCTCACGTTGGACTCTGTGGGTGTTCAAGAAATTAAGGAACTTTTCCTCACAAAGCGAATTGCAACAAATTTGTTCACAATAAGTTCAATAACTCAAAAGTAAATTTCTGTTAACGGCAATCCCACACAATAACACAATTTCCATTTATTTTTAACTCGTCGACATTGACGACACATAACAATATCGTAAATTTAATAAAATATCCGGGCGTCGATACAAAACTTCCGTCGTAGTACAATGTGCCAAACTCTTCCGAAGTTATTTGTTCTATTTTCCCGTCAAGTTAGCATGAATTATTACCTTGGGTATTTTAAACACGAACACCGACGACGTCTTTAGTTCACATTATTATTAGCGCAGAAAAGTGAAACGCAAAGGAGCAACTTTCTACGACTTTATATTATAAAGGAGATATTGATTAACGCTATCCCGCCCTAGATTTAGAAAGTATCTGCTCTAATTTTACGATGAACAGCACGTGAAGTTTCCGAAAATAGATTTATTAAAAATGGAAGCACAGTTTTAGAGTCGTTGTTATCTCCATAATTTAAAGAATAATGGCTTCTCAACGGAATAGAGAGCGAAAATGGGTGAAACTTTACGAAGTACGGTGAAAGCGATTGTACATAACACGGCTTGAAGGAATCCAAATCGAGTTTCTGGGTCGCTTACGAGGGAAGACATTTAAAGTTTTCGTATGGAAAATGTAGAAAAGCTAACAAGAAACGTTACATAAATACGAATGTATAATTATATAATATATTCCTTGGATTTTACTTGATTGTTTATTTAAAGTCTGGTATAATTGCGAAAGTTTGACGAAGAAAGTCTCCAGGATGAAGGAAATACAGCTGCCTGAGTGCCTCTACGAGTGCCTATAAATTCGAATAGTTTGAAACGAGGTTGCATTCCTTATTACGAGGTGTGACTTTTAATTTTTTTAACAAACTGTTTTATTGCTTTTCAAAATATTCTCCTTTAAGATTCATAGACTTTTGCGTGCATTTAAACCAATTCTCAGAAAATTGTTTTCACTTTGAGGACTTTGACAACTTCTTGAGACGCTGAAAATCGCTGTGTACGCAAAGAATGTCGTTAGGCGATAAGTCAGGGAATACGAATAATTAGACATGAATTCGACGTTTTTCTTCTCCAAATAATTAATCGTTTGAAAGACTGTTGAAAAGCTGGCATTGACATGATTAGATATGCTCATGTGAGCCATGGAAAGTTGCTTTTTGTCAAGATCGGCTTTTAATCGTGAGCGGTAGCAAGTTGTAAGGACGGATCGAGTGTGTATATTCTCGAATAACTCCGATCTTAACAATTTTGTTTCGCATGAGCAACTCTAGTCATGATGAAGAATAATGCGACGGTTTCGGTTGTTTTTCCTAATCTCATTAATCATTTCAGGCAAAAAATATTGTCTACTATTCAGTATTGACTCTTCTTCGACCTTCTATTCTAAAAGAATGTTTGCGACACGTCCAGTACAACCGAAGAAACCAGCGATATTTTTCTTGGAAATCCTTCGTGAACGAACAACTTTTATGGAATTCAGTTCATCTGGGAACACTTAAACTGTGGACTGCTGCTTAGTTTCCGGTTCATACGAATAATCCCAGTTTTGTCATATATTACGACGTTATGTACGGATTTTGCAGTTCTTCGGTCGAATTCTTTGAGGATTTCCTTCCACCACTTAACAGAGACCTTTCTTTGAGCTTCGGCTAAATTATGCGGAATCCACCGTGAACAGATCTTTGTCACAGCTAAACTCTCAAGCAAAATCGTATATATTGCGCCTATATAATATGCCTAAGAATGCATCTATCTCACTATAAGTCACGTGCCGACCTTCTTCAGTCATGTTGCTCACGATAATGATGCTTTTTGGAATAACAACCGATTTTGGTCAAGCTTGACAGCACGACCACGACGAAATTCTACAAACCCACTCTTTGCTGACGGTGCTTTATTACCAGGGGTTGAACGAAGCGATGCTATGCGTTGGTCTTGAATTAGGCCTTTGCTAAAACAATCCAACAAAAACCTTCACTTTAAATGTCCATTCTTTCACAAGATTATTGTTCTCAAACGTTTGCTGCAAACTACTCAGTCAATTTCTAAGCTGCTACTGTTTTCACAATAAAAAATGCCAAATTTTTCGAAAATGGTAATAATACATCTCAATACCCCTAGCGGTCGTTTGTAGAAATATGAAAGGAGACCTTTGTACCACATTCAGATGCATAGCGTTGAAATGAATTTTGTCCCACTATTGTTGGCAAATCCACCTTCAATAGCGGGTGTAGATACGAACGAGAAACAACTGCGGGTTGCTTGTAGTGTTGACAGGTAAGAATCTAAGGCAGAAAACGTTGATGGCCTATACAAATATTGGTCACTGATACATCCGTACGCATCGCAATCTGTCAAATGCTGTAAATGGATATATGCATTCTAACAATACATCCTCACTATCAATATAATTGTACTTTATCAGATATGCTTATCAGTAGAAAAGGTGATGATACAGCGACATTTTAATGTGGTTTGTAGAAATGTAAACAAATATTTCCAGTTTCCTTGTAAAGATTACAAAACGATTGCCGGCCTCACTTGTAAATACCACAACGTAATATTTATCTATACGTACCTATTTTTCATTATCAATTCATACTTCTATTTAGAGCTCGCATTATTCCAACATTTTCAAACGGTAATACACAGCTCTATTATTTTGTTTATCAATCTCTCTGCAATCTATAATAAGAGAAGTTTCACGATAATTTAATCTCGATTACACTATAAAAAAATTCTATCCCTAAGAAATGGTTAAACTGTTGTTGTTACGCATCAAGAAAAATTATATAAAAGTAGTATACTTTTGAGAATAATGCAGCAAGTTACATATGTAACTGCTGAGTTCCACTAGGACGAGTGGGCGAATGTTCGGACGTTTGACTGTGGTACCCGTGGTATACGTTCAAACTCCATGCACTGCGGATATTGTGAATAATGAGTTATAATGCGGTTTTCTAAAGCGTAGTGTCCATCACTCGACCACATATCATTCCAGAGTAAATTGCTTTGCGAGAACTGAATGTGGAAACAAAAATAAGTCCCTGACGCTTTACTTTGCAGCCCATACTCCTTCGCGGAGCGTTAGTGCCTCATCATTATGAAGTACTGATTTCGATATATTGCATTGTGATCTGGGCTACATTTATAGCTTTGAACATCTCCTCTAAGTTTGGCTAAAAAGCCAGAAAGCTAGAAATTGTGTTGGTATTTTCTGGAGTTAATCTATTTTTTCTTATGTCATCAACTCATCTATTAACTCCAAATACCCAAAATAATGGAAAAAAAGGTACAAAATACATTTTAGTATCAATATCAGATCTTATTGACAATGACATAGAACACGTATAATTACATACATACTTTTCCTTAATAGATATCGGTTTAAAAGTATTTGCAATTACTTTAAGCCCTATCCGTAAATTTATGTGAATTACGTAGTAAAATGGTAAGTCCAAAACTTTTTAGAATAACTGTTGAACAAAGATTTTCGTGCTATCACCAATCAGGTTGACATTTGTGGTTTTTACAAGTATTTATCGTATGTAAACCGTTCTCACTAATTTCATTCCCGAAGAATTTTTAATATCGATTCTAATTGCATTAGAAACAAGAAATACATTCCTCCGAGTATTACAATGATTTATGTTTATTGCTATACACTCGAAGTACAGTTATACAACATTAATTTGGTTTAGCTTGAGAATGATATCAAACACAATATCCATTTCCTTACCCCCTTCCAATTTTCATCATTTATGTCCTTATAACGTAATAGATTTTAAGTTCAGCCATTTCGTCGAAAAGTGACTACGCAGTTGATAGGAGCTTATAGTAATCGAATGTTTGTGTTTCAGGGTACTCAATCGTAATGGCTACTCCAAAGGAAATAGTAAAAATAGCTCGGATTGCTTTCCAAGATGGTCGAACCAGTTCGCTAACTTTTAGAGTATACCAATTAAGAAATCTCGTGAAAATGCTCCAAGAGAAAGAAAATCAAATAGTGGAAGCTCTTAGAAAAGATTTCAGGAAATGTAAGACAGAAACTGTCGCGACTGAAATACTTACCACAAAAAATGAGATTTTGGAACTGATCTACAATTTGAAAACATGGGCTCGCCCCGACAAAGCTGCTAGAGGTCTGCTAAACTTCTTAGATAGTGCTCTAATATATAAGGACCCGTATGGCGTTGTTTTGGTAATCAGTCCTTGGAATTATCCACTTCAACTGGCTATACTACCATTGGCAGGTGCCATTGCCGCTGGCAATACAGTTATATTGAAACCGTCCGAGATATCATTAGCTACTTCAAATTTCCTAGCCGAAAATTTAGCTAGACATCTCGATCCGGAATGTTATCACGTAATATGCGGTGGAGTTCCGGAAACCACTCAATTATTACAGGAAAGATTGGATTACATTTTTTTCACGGGTAGCACGGCAGTTGGTAAAGTCGTTCATGCAGCCGCTAATAAATATTTAACGCCAGTGACTTTAGAACTGGGTGGTAAAAATCCAGTTTACTTACATCATACGGCTGACATTGCTGTTGCAGCGAAACGTATTTTATTCGGAAAATGCATTAATGCTGGACAAACTTGTATAGCCCCGATTATGTTTTGTGTTCCAAGGAAGTGGAAGATAAATTTATAAGGGAGGTAAAGGTCGTATTAAGAAAATGGTATGGTAAAGAAGTACAACGTTGCCCAGATTTTTGCAGAATAATAAGTGATAGCCATTTTAAACGGATATATGGGCTAATGCAAACTGGAAAGGTAGCGGTAGGAGGATCAACTGATTCTGGGGAAAGATTTATTGAGCCAACTATCTTAGTGAACGTTAAATCAACCGATCCTGTTATGCAAGAAGAAATTTTTGGCCCAGTTCTTCCCATTGTTACCGTAAAAGATGTCGACGAGGCTATTAGTTTCATAAATGCGAGGGAAAAACCATTGGCTTTATACATTTTTTCAAAAGATAAAAGTGTGACGAAAAGATTAATAAAGAAAACATCTAGCGGTGGCATCTGTGTTAATGATACAATTATGCACGTAACATTATCCTCCTTGCCATTTGGTGGAGTTGGCCTAAGTGGTATGGGGTCTTACCACGGTAAACAAACATTCGATACCTTTGTTCATAAAAGAAGTGCTTTAATTAGAGACATGAGTCACTTCGAGGAAGCACTACAAGTTATAAGATACCCACCTTATACGCAAAAAATTAAACCTCGTAAAGAGGCTGCTTAAACCACATAAGTCTCGGAATTTACTAAAATTCGGGCCCTACGGTGTTGT
Source organism: Chrysina gloriosa (assembly GCA_038088585.1). Lineage (NCBI taxonomy): Eukaryota > Metazoa > Arthropoda > Insecta > Coleoptera > Scarabaeidae > Chrysina > Chrysina gloriosa. Next base: position 15,569,596 of record CM076093.1, on the reverse strand, counting down.
TTGCGCATTAGGATTTTTAGCAGCGTATACCATGCATCACTTTGGATTACTTTAATATCTGACATTATTATTTTCCATTTTGTACACATGTTTCCAATGCGAAGATGAACAATTATTTGTATTTAAGCAAAATATAGTTATATTCGAAACCAAAGTGGAGTTTTCCTTCAGTTTGGTACCCAACTTCAATTCATATTAAACATATTTACTATTGCTACAGACTGCAGCAATAGCTACTAACTACAACTTGGGAAAAATAAATTAATAATAGAAATATTTCGGATCGGTAAGATTAGGGTAGACATAAATCGCAACAAAACAGATCCAATAACAAAACAAGACGGTTTCTGAACCGCGCTCCGCATCCCAGTCCGCCTTCGCTAAAATAATCCGTTAATGTCCGGAAAGTTGATAATGAAATAAAAGCTAGTTGAGGTTACGAGTTCGCGAGTAGACGCGACGAGAGAAGTTTTTCGGATTTCGTGAATGACACGTGTTAATTGACGTACTACCTCAAAAACAAATTAAAAGTTCCGCCGCTGAAAGGTAGTATATTGCTCTGACGAAAATTAACTTCAACAAGTTCGTTATTCCGAACGGCCAAGTCCGGGAATCCGTCCGGATTTCGCCCTTCACTTTGATTCGTCGGCGCGATTGATTCGAGTTTAATCGAATAATTGAAAAAAAGAATATGACGTGAGATCAAATAATATAGCCCCGTTCTTTGCGACACCGACTTCGATATCTTGAAATACTTTTTCGGCAACTCATTTGTCATCCTCGGTGATGTAAAATAGGAAGGAATACAAAATCATTCGCCGACACTTATGGGTCATTTTATCTCAATTCGTTTATAAATCGCCCATTTCTCCTGTGTTGTTAGTGTTAGTGAAATTTTTCTAAGTCGTCATGTTTTTGCAAAATATTCCAAAACAAATAGACACTTTGTTACTATACTAACTTGAACTTTGACTACGGCTTTAATGGTTCGGTAATTGGTACATTTACCTTACATTGAATAATTACACAGAATTGAATAATTTGTCCTGGAAATCTGGGTTATCTGTAATTTAGTCTGAAATCGAATCACCACAAACCAATACTGTTCATCTCGTGAGAACTGAATAAACTTCTCAGAGATACAAACTGATTTACTTATGAATATTTTGTATTTTCGAGTTCCATTTTAATTTTAAATGCGCCAACTTTTCCGCCAATTCTAGTGAAATTTTCGACTGAACGGCGAAACGAGTTTTATTTAAAATTGCTGTATAACATGAATAATAAAAGAGATGGGTGTGCGGTGCCTAATAATTTATTTCGAACAACATTTCCATCTCGGATTTTGCATATTAATCAATTTTTAACGCTATTTAGTTTAGCCGCATAACGGACGCGAAAAATAACAAATTTATATGCATTCCTATTTAATGGAGAACGTAATGGCACGGATAAATACAAATAGGACAGCAGAAATGTCCTCTGACTGATACAAAAACGGATTGCAATGCGATATTCCAGTTCCGTATCGAAATATCAATATCGCAGATCTAAAATTACCTACGACTGGATATTTTTAACATGCAACTACTATTAGTTTGTGACGGGTAATCGATTTTCTCCACCATCTGATGCGCAATAACATCTAACATAAGTCTAGTTTGTTTGGAGAAACCTTGATTTAGGTAAATATGAGTGCGTCGCTTAGGATACAGGACCAACGTAAATTTTAAATCAACAGAAAGACAAGAAAGTTTTGAGTCGAAAATGATTTCACATTTTCTTAGATGAAGGATAAAGGGGGTCCTTTATTATTATTTTTAATAGATGCATTAGACGTTCATCCTCCATTTCAATTTCGGTGTCTAAATTAGCTGATTGTGTTTGACCCCATATGGTGACTTTTAAATAAGTTGATTATTCGTGACTCCAATAGTGCTACAATAGTAGCACCTGAATCAACTGATCGTTCTTAAGCCATGTTTTGACACACTTGAATTACGTATAAGTAATGATTGAAACTTAGTTTAATATAATAAGGCGAGTCCGAAGGGGCTGCTCTCAGATTCTTAAGAGCCCATTGTACTAATTCTCTTAAGTCAGTACGGCTTGAGATTCCTATCGTCTTTAGAAGGGAGTGCATCCTCTCTGATCGAACACCAGTAGGTTCGAGATATTATCTCCCCTAAGAATATAAGTCTGTTGTAAACTAGACCGTCACAGCATAAAACGTGCTCAGTATTTTTAGGTATTTGAATTCAGAATCTCCACTCAGGTTTATTGCTAAGCCTGTTTTTATGCAAATAGTAGTTACCATACAACGTCCAGCAAGAACACCAGTTAGGACCTTAAGTTAACTTCTATTTAGTTTTAGAAGGTTTACGGTCCGATTACAACTCAAAGAGACTTAGATGAAAGACCTCTATTGCTTGCACCTTATCTGATGTTTCCATTAGGGGCAGATTTAGTTTTCTGACGAGATCCGAGTCCCCTCCTGACATTGAATGTGACAATTTCGAGAGCAGGTTCATGTCATATATGTGCACCAGATGCAATGCCTCGATGAGCTGGTACTGAAATTAATTAAATTCTATTACACTCGCAAAGGCTTTCTGGGATTTATTTGCCGTCAAGTGCTACCATTGAACTAATCCCCATAATTTCCAGGGCCAGTAAGGTCACTGAACTGCTGCTATATATGCGTATAATTTTACTAGAATAATAAAAAGTTAAATTCTAATGTTAGTTCTAGGTTGATTCCCATAAAGTTCCACCTCTGTTCCTTTCTTCGTCAGAGACCAAATGATCCTACCTTGGGAAATGATGAGTTAGGCCCCAACTATTACTGCATTTGTGGAACAATAACTTCACACTGCGTAGAAGGGGTGAAAATAGGAAGGATTACATCTATTCGTTACAGAAGATATATCTTACCGCCTACAATCAGGCGCAGTCTCATTACTCTTGCTTATTAAACTGTCCCTTTTTGGTTGTCAAATGATTGTATTAAAAATAATAATAACAATACAGATTTCCCGAATTAATAATTTAATTAAGCGAATTACGTGGAGCATACAGACGCGTTCTACTCGTACTACCATCTACAATTTTTTCGCCTTTCCAAATACCCAAACCTTGACAATTTATTAGTCTTAATCTTCGAATAAGTACTCATTTCTCGTGCTTAAGCTTTCTCAACCGTACATCAACCAAAAAAATTAATCGAATCCCGGTTCGTGTCCAATTGCAGCGGGCAACTTATTTAACGAGGTTAGGACCCTTTATCGGCTTACAAATCTGCATAGTTCTCCGCACGAAACTCGATCACATCATAATTAGAATAGTCTGTTTATGTACAGCGACCATACTTGACGCAGTTACTTAAAAGAACTACAGGAAACGGCAATTTATCCATCAACGGGGCCTAATTTGAAGAGATTATGCCGCATTAGTTTAGTAACGTGCATTGTTCGGACAGTGGCAGCGAATTGACGGCGCTGCTTATTAAATTATTTCGTCTCTTTGTATGAGACGAGAGGTGACGATTCAAAACGAGCCACGTTAAAATGTTAATAGAAAAGAAACAAGAATCAAATCCCAAATAAATCTACAGTAAATATCAATTTTTTATTTACAATCAGATAAATTTTCCATATAGTCTGCGTGTCAAGCGATTACACGAACCACCAACGTTAAATTTTCTCCGTCTGCGTGTCGCTCTTAAAACAGTACTGCCGACCGCGACGCGGTAATGAGACCGTCACTAATGAAGTCGACGACGAGTCGCGTCCAATTAACCAATGTACAGTCTTAAGGCCTTCTTCCAAATAGGCGTAATTGACGGTAGGCTTTGTTCCTCGACCACGAGAATTGCTCCATTTCGAGCTATCAAAACGGATGGGACACTCGGTTAGTTGCGACTCAAAGGAAAAGTGCCGGAGGGGACAGATAAGAAACGACGGAGACTTCGTCTTCCGTTGTCGTTTCATTGTTATACTCGCCATGGCTTTAAATATAATATATTATGGGATAATTGGGTTGATTAAGACTGAGAATAAGAAAAATTGCAGAATTGATGATTGGAATTGTATGAATTCGATGAGAATTCTGGAAGGATTAAGATTTTACGACATAGTAGTTGGACGGCAGGGTTATAGTTATATCACAGTTAGGGAAATATTGTCAATGCTTTTCCAGGTTCTCGCGATGGTGGTCAAATTTCAATTTTGCTACCTAGGTCTAAATTTTTAAAAGACTTTGATACTATCAAGCATTTGGTCGTATTATTAATTCTCAAATGACTTATTAATTTAAAAGAAATCATCAACTCATAAATCATTTTTTAGATTTTCTTGAAACTCATCCCGATTCCTTCCTCTTCAGTGCCCTCATTTACACCTAAAAGTATAAACCAAAACCAGATCTAAATTTTCTAAACCGACATCGTATCGTTTTCAAACGCTTAACGGCGCTCTTTTTCACAACAACTACCGAAATAAAAGAGCGAGAAAACGAGCGCAAAAGATCGAATTCAAATTTCGAAAATCGCATTTGCCCGAGTTTATTTCCACAAAAAAAAAAGAAATGGGCGTAGAATACACAATGGAGGAAGCCGAAGAAGGAGAGAGAGGAAAAGTACCGAGAAAGGAGGAACTTAGGGGAAAAGACGCGAAGATGTATTGCAATTGGGTTTGCTTCAAATTGGATCCTCTCGCGTAATCTAATTCTTTGCGGGGTAACTATACAGAAAAGCCGGTAATGCGTTTAAGTCAGGCGCGTGATGTTCCGGTTAAATGGGCAACGGAGAGTCGCTGGAATACTATTACGGAGGTTGGTGAGGAGGGAGGCTTATGTGGAGAAACAGGGATGGGTATTTGTGGATTACGGATTTGCACTGCTATATTTTGTTGATAGATGTATTTCTTTAAGAACCTTCGTTATTCATGTGTATTCATGTGTTTCTCTTAGAATCGTCGTCAATCACATTTCGCAGATTGAGTTTTTGCTTCATATGATCATATGTACATTACAATCACGAAGTGATTTCGTTAAATATTTGCGTACTTTTTCATGCGTTTCCACCAACAGATTGTAGATTTGGATACTTCGACCTCTAAAATATCTTTTGTAATATATGTACATCATTCTAATTTTATGTTCAACTCCGAATTTTTGTGAGTTAAAGGCTATAAATCTCCGAGGAGGGACACTGCCCACATTTTCGCAGGATTTCTGATGGCTGTTCTTTCCTTTAACTGGGCTCCTCAGCTTTTATCCTTAAGGAATCGGTTATATGTGCGATCGAGCCCTAGGTACTAAATACTACTAGGGTAAATTGGGAAAGAATACTACTTAAATTTTCACAAGTTTTGCTGAGCGTGCTTCCCCCTCTAGTAAGGCTCTTCCATCTTTACCCACACGGGTTTAGACATGCGCCTAAGGATCAAGTTCGACCTACATACTTTTCACTGTTAGATCATATTTTCTCTTAAAACATCATCATCAATATGAATACCCTTGTTCTACGACTAGTTGGATAAAGTTATATAACCGGAGATCGACAAGCCTCCGGTAACTATGATACTATCTCTATGCTATCTTCACCATATTCATTCAACTATTAGTTTTAACATTTTTTCTGTTTCTTTCCAATGTAAACATCACATTCTTTTTCCAGTTTGTTGGAAGTAATTAGTAAATTATCATTCGCTGAGTAACAAGACTAGCAGGGATCATTTTAGTGACATTACTGTTAAATAATAACATCAATTTAAATAACTTAATACCTAATAACAACCAAATACACACGAAATCGTTTTAAGAGCGTCTTAATGATTGATAACGCATTGAGGATTGTTCTTCATTCAAGATTTGAGAGTTAAGGCGGCTAAGATGAAACAATTTGAAGCAGAATGTGCCCTTAATGACCTGCGAACTATTTTGAGCATCTTTTAGTATATTTCAAATTTATAGTTCGTTCTAGAATCTCGTAACAGCAAAATCATAAATAAACAGTTCGAAAATACATCAGCTGACATGTTCAACAACATTTTTGCAAGTTGTCCAAAGCACAGACTCTAAAATAGCGGGACACTTAATGAACGAATACTTCATTGAAGGAAGGAACTTTACTCAAGAAGACTAAAGTAATTCGAGTGTACAGGAAGAGTCGTTCAGAAAGTCTCAAATTATCAACCTATTGCTATTAGTCGTATAGTATAGAAGGGCTTGAAATCTTCAATCTCACAAACGATTGTTACCTACTTTACCAAGGGAAACCAGTGAAGTTCGCCCCAGCTCCATTTCGGCAAAGGTAATTTTACACTAACAGCAATGAAAGAAGTAGTCCAAGTTATAAGCGATATCTTCGCCGAAGGCAATGCATTGGACCTACTTTGCTACGATACCAGCAAAGCTATTGACTGAATGGACTATTAAATCCTTCTAAATAAATTAGGATTGGAGCCCGATGCTTTTAAAATAATGAGAAAATTGAAAATTGAATCGTATTTGGAACAACGTCGAAATTGTTCACAGAGGGGCTCCCCAGGAGTCTATACTAGGACCCGTGCTATTACTTGTACATGTCGATATAATCAACAGTATCTCACGGCAGGTGATATTGTATGCAGATGAGATCTCATTTCCAAGTACAGGTAAAAGATTGAAGAATTCTAACAATCCTCCATTTTACTTGCTTTCCTTTTTCCTACAGAAGCAGAAGGTTTCGGTAGAAAGCTGTAGCAATTAAGGAAAATTCCATATTGTATTTTGGAACAAGTGTTTCGTTCCAGATTTTCTGCACAACTGTGATCATATTGACTACTTCTTTGTGCTAGTGAAAATCATTTTAATCATCGATAAAAAGCAGGATTGATCGAGAAGCACGTCATGCCACGCTAACAAATAGTGATAAAAGTGACAAGTGGGCCGTTGCGGATCTTCCACCTTCAACGCAATCTTCTGGTGAGAAGGGGAGGTACATAACATGTGCATTTCTTTACCTCTCCTTCTTACCAGGAAAGCCTGGAGCTTTCAGTAAGAACTTGAATAATACTGCTTTTATAAAGATCAGCGTTGCTTAATTCCTATAATTCTGATTGGAAAATTATTTAATGAGAGCACATTTTTATTTTACTTTTAGCTTTGCTCAGGGTGATGGAATGGTATGCATATTTTCGGATTTTATAACTGTCTACTACCAACGATAAGTAACTATGGTAGAAACCAGAAATCTGTGAAGTACATCTCGTTTCGTCCCACTCGCTCAACTTTTGGAAATTCGATAGAATTATTTACAATTCTCCTTCGACTTCCACCACCTACATCTCTACAATACGTTGCTAGAGTTACCCGCCTCAATCTAACGCCCTCAGTTAGAGCGGAATTAACTTCTTTTACTTCTCGTATCGTATTTTCCCTCGCCGTCCGACACCCGAAACTCCATTCAAACGTAACAGCTGAAATGGAGCGATAACGCCAAAAATAAAAGGATAAAAAACCGCGATTTTCCGGTAGGCGCCCGAAATCGATTACTTTCCCCTTTACGAATTATTTACGGTTTATTAATAAATACTTCGACGCGTCGTCGTCATCGTCGTTCTCGTCGTATCGACTATCGCGAAGAAGGGATGACGTAGCAGGCAACTTCTAAGGCTCGCTTATTATTTATAACTGGTCGAAACGTCCCGGAATCGCTTATTTTCCGTAGCGTAAACGGCGAGCTATAAAATTTAAACGCGCAAAAGTGCACGAACGTCAACAAAGGGATGAGTTATTCCAGTTTCAAACGCTATCGTTCCCTTTCTGCAATACGGCACGTCGTCCGGATTTCATTCGCTTTTATATTTTATAAAGGTTGTGGATTACAGGTTGGAAAAATATGCTGGGGATAGAGGATAAAAATAAAACGCTCGACGATTAAGATTCAAATCACCAGAATTGATTTTAGATTCCAACTATGTAATTTGTGTAGAACATGAATACAGTTACGTACGAATATATGGTGCACAACAGAGGCGATTTTCCTTATAGGTATAGGTATTGTTTAATGTCCCCGCAATTAAAAAGTCTTAATTTCGTATACCGAAAAATACTTTATGGACTTTATGTTCGCGAATAATTTAAATTTTGTGTGTAGCACAATACCACTAGAACCTACCTACATACATTTCAATTTTTGCAAAAGCTTTGAATTGTTTAAGAAATTTCTACTGACACCGATTCAGTTGGAATTTCGTGTATTTACCCTACTACTTAAAACATAATTTTCAACGATAAAAGAGTGAAATATGAACCAATGAAAAGATACAGCTTCGAAAAAGTGCAAGACTACCCATATTTAGGCGTGAAAATAAGAAAAAATTGTTATAAAGCACGAGAAATACAAACACGAATAACAAACGTAAATCGGAAATGTGAGATGTAAGATCGCTAACGAAATTGTGTCAAGAAGGACTAAGAAAAGAACAATTTATACGTGTGAAACCTGGGTATTAAATAACGCGGAAGAGGAAATATTGGAACGATCAGAAAGAAAGATATTAAGAACAATATATGGAGGGGTTAATACTGAAGAAGGTTGAAGAAGCAGGACAAACAAGGAAATAGAAATACTATACAAAGAGCCAAAAATAGCAACAGTGGTAAAAGTCCAACGAATTAGATGATTTGGATATGTGCAAAGACTGGAAAACCATATACGTAATGACGAAAATGGTGCTGTGTAGGAAAGCAATCGGGAAAAATAAAAAGGGGGGACTACGAACAAGATGATTAAACACCGTCCAAGAGGACTTAAAGAAAACAAAAATTAATAATTAGAGAGATATAGCAATGGACAGTGACAGCTAGAGAAGAATAGTGAAAGAAGTCTTAGAAAAATCGCAAATACATTTGTGAACATAAAACTAAGATCATTGTTATTATATATTATTATACCTAAAGGAAAAATGTATTTAGTTTTAGAATGTATAATTCATCTGTGCCAAAGGGGTGCAGGCCCTACAGAGCAATATTAATAAAAAAATAAAATTGTGAGGGTATCCGATTTATATTGTATTGCCGAGGAGCTTTATTTTGTAACTTCAAATTTCAAATTTATATCCGCACCAATTCAGCTATGCTTTTATATATTTCAGCTATTGAAAGCGTAAACATATATAATTATAAGCTCTAAATCGATAAAATATAAGCTATTGAAAAAGTAGAAACTAGAACAATAAGGTTTAAATCCACCCTGAAATATTGTCGCTTATTTTACTTGAAATTGAGGTGGTTCACATTTTTGAAGACGCAGAATTCAAATTCGTACTTTCAGTTCCATCATCCATTAAAGTAACTCGAATTTGGGAAGACTAAAACCCATTCCAAAACCTAAACTGATTTAATTTAATTTAATCCCAAAATATTGGCGCTTATTTTACTTGAAATTTGGTTACTTGTTGTTGAAGCCAAGAAATATAATGTAAAGCTATAACTTGATGAAGCTTGGGCTGCTAAGAAGGCACCCCCAGAAAACAGGACAGTAACAATTCGATCCAAAAGCTGACTTAAATGGTTAAAACACAAGCTATATACATATATAGCCATATACATATATTGGATGTGTATAAATTGCCGAAAAAGCTACACGTGACGTAACCCCTTATGAAATCCTGAACCGAAAATCTCAACATAAAAATATTGTACTATGCTTCATACGACTTTACGAGGTTCTAGAAGTTCGCACTTTTATTCCGCAAATATGCGTTATTGTTATATATCTGTAAACCAACAATAGCCGCTGCAAATAAGTGTAATTTTGCATATTTAAGTTGAGTCGGGCGTAGGACACGAAATTTGCCTTAAAATTAACTAACATTGACACTTAGAGCAACAGAACCAGAAGTTTCAAAACCTGCCCAAAATGTTGAAGGACAAGATATTTACCTAAAATTTATAATTTTCATTCCAAAGCTGTAGAATGCAATTCGTATTTTAAAATTAACGAGAAACGAGCCCTTCAACCAAAACTGGCATCAACAAGATTGAAATATGGTCCAAAATATAGTTTAGCGCATAGTTTTTAAAGTTTGAAGTAAAGAATAATTCGCGTGATACTTCAAATATAATAATCGATATTATTTTAAGAATCCTGTCAAAATGTTTGATCGCAAAGTATTCTATTTCAGTTTGCAGTTAAACTCTTTGGTATAGCACGAAACAAAAAAAAATCGCAAGAAAATGTTGCAGATCTATCATACAAAAAGTAACCACATCTAAAGTGGACTATCTACTACAAATTTCGTTAAGAAAAGAATATTCAATCCCAAATTTCAAAATTAATTACAATTCATTTCCTGATTTGAATCCTATAATCAATTAATTGATCCGACCTATCTGTTACTACCACTACGATCAACTCACCCTCATCTTGGTTGCTTCCCAACATAATCTCCATATCCTCGTAATCCCCCTCCTTCAACATATCTATAGGATGCTTTGTTAAAAAACTACCATCGATCGTCGGCGTCGAGGGGAAGCCCAAAATCCCTGAATAAGAATTCCACTGTTGCAGCGAAATGGTCTTGGCCTCGACTGCCCTCATGCAATCCATCACTTTCTGAGGATTGCTCGCCAGCAAACTCACATTACATCCGCAATCCTGCACCAATATCTCGCCGATCTGTTGAGCCCTCTCACCGGTCATGTAACTCCAAGGGGCGTTCATCGTGCCCGACTGGAGGATGCCCCTTTTCGCCAAACCTTTGGTAACGGGACTTAAGAGATGTATACTGACAGAACCTCCACCGGCAGATTCCCCGAATAAGGTTATCAAATCAGGATCTCCCCCAAAAGCGGCCGCGTTATCCTTAATCCAGCGTATGGCTAACGCCTGGTCCCACAAGCCCATATTCCCCGGAGTTTCTTCGCCTCCAGGACCGAAATATTTGTTTAGATAAAGGAAACCAAACGCGCCTACTCTATATTGCATCGAGGCCACGATTACGTCACTGGTGGCCGCAACTATGTCAGCGTCATAGATGTCCAAAGTCGATGTGCCGCTCATGTAACCGCCCCCATAAATCCAAATTAATACCGGAACTCTAGTATTCTCGTGGATGGGTTTTCTCGGCATGGTGACGTATCCTAAGTCGTTGAGGAACCCAAATATTTAAGTAGAGGCAGTCTTCTGATATGTTTGTGTTAGGATTCCACATTTCTTCCCCTTCGAATCCGGGGAAATACTCATAACGTTCCTGGTAACAGGAATTGGGTAATTTTGTCGCATCTAATATTCCGTGCCAAGGATCTATGGGAACGGGTCGTCTAAATCTCAATTGTTCTATAGGAGGTTTAGCGAAAGGAATGCCGGTAAAAACATGCACTTCCCTTCCTAAAGCCATCTTCGAATAACCCCTAACTAATCCACTGCTGGTCTCCACTACTAACGGGTCGAAATGGAAGTCTTTGGGGCTTTGCGCTGGTCTGGTCGTGGTCTCATCGCTGGGCCACGAGTACCCGTTTACCGTACCGCAAACCGCTATGACAAATAACATTTCCGATAGTCCCATGGTTTCACTGAATTCCCCAATCCGAACGCGACGAATCACTTATCCGTACTTCGTTTCCGATTGCATCCTGCCGCGATTTGATCGGAGGGAAAATTTCGAACTCGCGTTGTGTACGTACACGGAAACGGCACTCACGTGCGAAATTGGCGCGAATTTTCGAAACGAAAAGCTCTTACCTCGAAATACACTCCCGGAGTTGCGTTTACCGGAAGAAGAACGCACCGATAATCGTGAAGATATGGAGGAAATTCCAATTTCAAACTCTTATCGGTCCGAGTTGCGGTTGTAGTTTTTGAACTGAAAGCAGAGAGCGCGCGCCAAAGGGACGCACAGAGTCGCAGACGGCCACGAACTGTGACGGACGATGCCATGGCCGACGTAGCGATAAAGCTTGCGCAAGCTCACTCTATCATATAAATTAGAATAGACCCTCGAAGGCGCGCGAGATCCGTGGAAACGTAGTAGTAGTATAGTAGAAGTATGTATATATGCATATCTATATAGTATACATACATATGTACGTGTGTATATGGAACTTTCAGTTTCATGATTGACCCCAGACTTATGTAATATGTATTCGTCCGCTTTTTTTCGTATTATTTTCCGTGGATAATGTTACGTCTAGAGTGGTCGATTTAATCGCGGAAGAGATATCCGCGCGCGAATTCGAGAAGGTCGTTTCATATATAATAATATCCCATCGACGTGGAACTCTTTTACGTTTAATTTAACTTCCGATAAGGTAGGTCGATAAATTATAATTTCTCCCTCGTCCGACCTTTATTAACTTGTACAAGCCATTATTAAAAAGAACTGCTTCGTGCTGCTAAGTCAATACCAATTAATTTTTCCTCAAACGCAGAAACAGGGAGGAAAGATATCTTCGTTTTCATAAAAGTTGAGCAGAACTATTTTGATTTTCCATTATCAATTTGTTTTTATAAAGTTAAACTAAAAGTCAATAGTATTAATAGTTGTTCTATTTCAGTTGCACATTAACAAAAGAAGATGGAAAAAATTTAATTCGTCTTATTCTTCTTCTTCCTCTTCTTGTGTTAACAGTTACATCCATGGGTGTCCGATAGAAAAATATTAAAAAGGCTACATAAAGTCCTGGGTAGAAAGCGACTTTATTTAGAACTAGCGCGTGATCGTATTACGACATACAGTATCATCCTCATCCTTATGTTCACACTTGACACTACTTGTTCATGTACACACTGAAGATGATCGGTGATATCGAAAAGAGTGGAATAATTATGTTTCATTTGAAGCCCATCGTAAGGTAGTGAATCAATTTTTAGAAGTCTTTTATCACAAAATATTCCAATTAAACTTGCAAAATTTAGATTATCTGGCATGTTAAGAGATCATTAAAAGTTGCATAAGAATATTAATGATTTCTAGACAAGAAATAACCACATCGAAAATGGATTATTTGTACGCGCTTATTATCGTTCTAATTTGTCATGTATTATTTAGCAAACGACAATCAATTGTTAGTAGTTGTTGGAAGATTTCGTTCAAATTAAAATTTACAAATTATTCATACAATAAATTTACAACGCATTATTGTTTATTTCTTGCTACGACCACCGAAGTGGTGAGTAGTATTATGATGGGAATGGGCTGCTTGCTAGTAGTTGTAGTAACCAACCCATCCCCATCTTATTACATAATTTCCATATACTCGTAACTTTCCTCCTTCAAATCCTGGATGAGAATTTCACTGTTACATTCTAGACATTTTATTGTGGCTTTATAATGTATACCATTTTCAGTTTCTTTGCCTAGTTTATCTGATTAATTGATTTCAATAAAATCTAGAGGACTCTCTATAAACGACCTAATAAATTAGGTTCGTTAATGGGCAGTTAACAAGTAACCGTGCGAAAGCTTACGAAGTAAGCACAATTTCCATATGCCATTTATCCTGTAGGAAATTTTGACTATGTCAATCGCAAAACGCAAGTGCATATTAATTAGTTTCGTCCTTGTTAGGACTCGTCAGTATAGTATATCGTTCTGTGTGTGCCACAGTAAAAATTTCCAGGTGATACGTCGATATCTCGTTGAAATGGATACGGTCATAATAATGACCCCATCTCTCGAGCAGGAGAAATATTGGCATACCCGGTTACATCGCAATCAACGACGAATTTTTGGCTCTCGAAAATAGTTCACTATTTGCGGTAACTTATTGATCAACACGTAAAATGATCGTAAATTCTTAAGACAAGTCTAACCTTAGATAGCAATAAGATGCCTAGCAACTGTCTTTGGCTCAAACAGAGAATACGGAAGTAGATAGTAGGCCAACGACATTCGAGGTCATTATCTCTTAATGTAAGCCATCTACAATCATCCAAATAAGTCATCTAATTGTTTTTTCTAGTCCAAATTGATGTCCTCCGGCAGTTATCTTAATACAGATCTTTCACGATCCGAATAAAATGTCATACTAACCTATCTAGTGCAAGTCTAGACCAATAAGATAATGAAGAAACTTGTTCAGCCCAAACTAAAACCATTAGGCTAAACATGTCCTCAAATCTTCTAAAATTTCTCAGTTCTTAATGTATGAAATTCCCTATGATTCAAATAATCCAATCTGAGGTGGTTACGCTAAACACTCATCTGATGATTTCTGTACGAATTCAAATGAAATGTCCAAAAGAACTTATGCAATCCAATGTGAAGTCATTAGGAGTTCTAGTTTAGGAGCAGAAGTGATGATTTTATTCCTTTCTCTATCCTTCGTTTCGGTAATAGCAAAACTAGTCGTTCAACCGTATGTTGCTGCATAATTTAGTAATTTAGTCAACGGAATAATTGCAAGACACTGTGGGCATAATTAAGTTTGATCTGATTACCTGGGGTATCAGTGTGCGCATGGTTTTGAGTGTGATATAACAGTGATATAACAGTAAAATCAACAATGTTGTGCTTTAGCTTACGATAGTCCCCATGTCTGGGGATAGCTATGGCAACTACAAAAAAATACAACCATCAGTTAATTTGGCGATAGTCAAATGGTTATTATTGCTGCAGTATCTAGTGCTCTAGCGTATTTAGAAGATCTAGCGCTTTAGATTTGACCGGCATAGCTCGTAATGATTTTTAGTATTACGGAGAATCATGCCAGAGATGGTTGCGTTTCCCCAAAGTTGGGAATTCGCGATAGATAAAAAGAGGTAAGGTATGTTGCACCAGAAAACAATTTCTTTTTACGTCTTTTGCTTGAAAAACCCTGAAATTTGCGTTCTTAGGATGAAAGAATATCGATTGATACTGCTTTGACTTCTCAGGGCAATGTTACAAAACTGTGGCCTTTCTCATAATGTACTACCTTTCTCAAAACGCTTCTTATAATATCAATAATCAAAATTGTTCCGAGTATAATATTATGATTCTACGCAAAATTTCACAAATATCATTTTGGCTGCTTTGAAAAGAAGAAAGAAAAAAAGTAATCTGTATAAGTTAAGAAAATATATTAATATGAGTTTCTAATCTTTATTAGAAATTTACATTAATTTATTATATATCCCAATAAAATACTTTAATTTTATTCAAGAAAAGAAAATACATAACAATTGCTCAATTTGAATTGTTTTTCTGTAGTTAGAATGCAAGAATACGAAACAAATAATAATTTAATATGCGTATATTTATGAAATTTTGCATAGAGTCATAATATCATATTCTGAACAACTTTTCTCAATAACATTTTGCGGAGCTATTGACCGAAATAGCACTTTACTTTAACAAAAAATGTTTCTTTTTCTCAATAGTCATGAGATCCCTGATTTTTCAAAAGTAGAAATGTGCTGTAAATTCTTTTCAGACCAAGCAGGACGCCATTCCAAAAGAATAAAACGAAATTTAAAAATATTTGATCGTAGTAAGTACTATATTACTTAAGTTATGTTGAAATCCTGAATAATCTAGTTTTTTTTTCGCTTGATTTCACTTTCCTTAAAATTTTCCTCCTCTTCTAAAAATTACTATAATCTGCATTAAGGCTTCAAAACACTTTCCATTAAAAAATTCCCACTAACATGTCAGTCGAGGCAATCTTCAAAAGTTGTCGTATTAGTTTCGTTGGCAATTTCCATCCATTAACTCACTCACGTTTTATAGACCAATTACCTAAAATCTTCTGACCTTTGAATAAAAGCCTACAAAATGGATAATCGTAACAAATGTCTATATCGATTACATTTGGGAGCTTCATCGACCATTATCCGATCAAAGTAGCTAGTCAGGAGCTTGTAATAAATTCCTTAATAAAGCTCTCAAGCTCGATTTACTATAAGAATATCTATCAAGCCACAAAATGAATTCGTCACGTATTGGCATCTCACTTTGATCGCACAAAAGATACGTTAAAATCGAAGGAATAACATTCACATCTTGATAATGTCGTAAAGATGATACCCAATGAAATCAGACAAAGGCGCTGTATTTCATTTCGGCACATCTCCTCTCTCATCATTTGGGTAACAAAAAGACATATACCTACACTACAGCCGGAGTTTACTTTTTATGTTTACGGCTAGACCGTGCGATAAATCCGCGCGTGAAAGCTTTTCTTCGTAAAGAATTAAAATTAACGCGCGTTTTATGAAAGCGCGGACGATCTAATTTTATCACCCGGTTTAAGATGCAATAATGGCGCGCGTTTTTGCCGAGGAAAGAGTTGTTTATGGCGATGTTCAGCTTCAACTGCTCGCCCGCTTCGGTTCGTTACGATCGAAACAAAAAATGGTAACGAAGTGGTAACATCTGCAAGAAAGTGGGAGGCGGATATCGTATCCATTCCCATTTTTGTTGAATTTTATTATTAGAAATTTTTATAAACACTGTTTTTCGTGTTCGTTGACCTTAATGCACCTACAAAAAGTTTTTTATATACTTCTTCCTGGTTTGTTCACAATTGCCATATTTATTACCGTATTTTTCTTTTCCCACAATCTTTCGAAATTAGCTATTTCTGGTATGATTATACTGGTCTCAACCTCTTTATTTTTTCTTCGGAAAACATTATCTTGCTATCCCATTTTTAGTTTCCTGCCTATATGCGCATCTGGATTCACATGTAGCACGTTTCGCCCGCACTATCTAAGCCTTTTTTAAACTTCCTTTAGGCTTAGTCGTTGCATTGCCCTCGTTTGAATCATTTCGCACCGACTTTTCTTTGTCGTCTGCATTTTTTGTTTTCTTTGCCACAGACTGCCCCAGCTGCTGTTGTTAGCTTAATGTATTTCCCCAATCTTTGCAAATAAGAATAATATCCCAAAACTGGTTCCAAATTGAAGGCAAATATTTTGAATAAAAACACGGTACTTGGATGGGCAATAATTTATCACCATTTATGGCAGATTTAATTATGAAAGAATTTTGAGATTCAATTTAAAAAAGATGCTAGATATCTCTCGAGTATTTGGATTAGATACGTAGACGACATATTTGCCATTTTTTGATGTTAAGAAATATAAATTACGAGAATGTTTGGATGTACTTCCGTTTATAGATACCTTAGCAATTTGGGGTAACACCAATTTGGAGATAGACATATATCGCAAAGAAACCAATGTCAACAGGTTTATAACTGAATATTCTAACCATAGTTTTTAGCAAAGGATTGCATCTCTTAATTTCCTAGTACATCGGCTACTAAACTTTCCCCTCACAATAGAAAGATATCACAGAGAACTTAAATGCATAAGAAATATAGCTGAATACAATGGTTTCGAAGCAAAATTGATTGATGACTTAATCAGGAAACAAAATTTCAAAACTTTAATTAGGGGACTTCCGAACCTAACTTTGGATAAATCAGCTAAGAAATTCGTTAAATTACCATTCCATCATAACACTAAGACCCTTCCCAAAGTTTTCAAACAGTTTAATTTACAGGTCGCATTTAAATCAGCTAATTAATAAAATTAAAATTAATCAAAAATCAGATATCTACGAAATCGGTTGTCAGGAATGTGACATAAAATACATTGGATAAACTAGGCGATCAATCCTAACACGATATAAGTAGCACATTGCTCATTTTCGGTGCAACAGGCCCGAAAAATCAAATGTGACCCGACATATTTTGGACAAAAAACACACTATGCCAATTAAACTTTCATTTGGCAAAATTACTTAAGGCGGTAGAAAATAACAGGGAACTGGATAGCTACGAAAGCATATATAGTTACACCAATAGAGAGAGAGAATTGTGAATGCAGATGGAGGATCCATTCCAAATTCCAAATTGTAGGAGCTATTGAATTAAATGTTAGATTCTTTCAACCGTATTGACATTCTCCATAGAGCATGAAATTTAGGTTAGAAGTAGTATAAATACACGCTCCCCTTAATGGGAGTTCAGTATCAACAGTATTTTGGTGTGCTTCACGCGTTCATTGTGTGATGTTCATTGTGCAGTGTTTTGATGCTGTACAGTGTTCGTTGTGTGGTGTTCGTCTTGCGCATTAGCCGGATTTGCTAGTGATACTGAATTCCCCAGTTTTCCACTGAGGCATTTAGTTGCCGAAATACGTATCTGGATTTTTCAGAAATATGTGGTAAGGGTAATTTTATTTATTTTATATATCCCCAATCTTTGTTGATCTTTTTGTAGTTACCAACTTTTGAAAGCTCTTGGAAAACGTAAGCTATTATATTTGTTATACGCAATTCCATCAGCCCAACCTGAGTAGAGGGAAACCAATAGTTTTAGATTGAATTAAAAATACTCAGAGATGAATTAAATCGAGTACTTTTAGACCGTTGGCGTTGCCATCAAGTACGTCTACTTCTTTACGCTAGTCTAACGCCCCAGACAGAAACTGAGTTACACAAAACTATTTGATTTGATGGTTTCCCTCCTATTCCTTTCAATTCTTCTGTTTGCTTCATGGTTTGGTAGTGTTTTACTTTTATCTCTTTAAATATTTTTACAGAAGTTAATACTAGGACTTGGACTCATCCAAACCTGAATCTTGAAACCAGCTACTCTAAAAGCCTCTAGTTCAAAACTGAAATTATCCATATATTCTTAATATATCGATTAAGAAACGGGGCCACTAAAATAACTAGAAGACCTCGATATCCACCATACATATTTAGCGTCTCACAATTGTAGTCACCTATCTATCTTCGTCCACGCCCAAGGTGTCGGAACCGCCTCATAAATACGTGAATTCCAATTTCAGCCCAGATTATGAATCCACCGCTACGACCACTACTGCACCCTATAAGCACCCCTACAGAAAACAACGGGGACGAAGGGAAACGGAAGCCCGAGAGCGTAACGCCGGCTCTCTAAGACTGTGTTTAACTATAATGCATAAGTAAGTATGTCTAGAGGCGTCATTAAATACGTCGTAAGTGGCAAGTAAGGGCTCGTCGAGCCGGCGTCGTCGCGTCCCTCGACGGAAACGCGGGGCGCCGGATCCGCCAATCACTCTCCGCTGCTTAACTACACTTGGGAGATGGGGAATATGGAGCGCGGGGTGTGCAACGGGAATGGGACCGGCTCGGAGCAATAACTATCTATCCGTCGGATTATTTGGAGAAAGTCAATGACGCCAACAATAAATTATAGCGCCTGTAAGGGGGCACGTTCGAGGGTAACTACGGTCTCTTGCGTAAGTTGTTTGCGTCGCAAATTATTACGGTGTCAAGTAGGTGATTTAGTAACTACTGAAATTGCAGTATTTTCAAAGGAACAAATCTATGTATGTTATGTAGGCCAGTAGAACTTTTGATGGAATTATTTCTTAGTGACACTTCTTTCGTGTTTAAGACTAGAACCTGAACTATTAGTGATTACTTTTACTTTTTACAAATTACAATTCTTTTCATTCACTCTCTTCAGTTATCGTAACGGTTAATTCTCAATTATCAAGCAGTACAGGACTCCTAAGAGGCTCTTTATTATCGGCGAACTCCACCGAAAATCGATTTTTTTATTGGTTTAATAGTTGCTTTGAACCTTCTACAATATGAGGCACTATTTTCCTTAAAAGGTCGAGCTCTTCCCCAAACGCGCCGGACATCTCCGGAACGACTACATGTGATCAAATAAATTCCTGCTGGAAAGGTACAGCCTAATGTCCTATGTTTTGATTTCCAACTCCTCCAATACACTAAGAGATATAGTTAGAAAGTGTTTATGTTCAGTTAGAAACATTTCCGTGTTTAGTTCAGAAGTAAAAAGTACGTTAGTGTAGCGTCAGTACATGTGCAAAGAAGACATAATTCCCTTTAATACATATTCTTGTATAGCAAACAAATTATCCAATGCGGTTCAGGTCTCTGAGCATGTCCACATGTAGTGCCCCACAGGAGTGCGAGCTGAGCCCTGGTCTTATATTGTTTATAGCAAATAAAACTATCTAAAGCGATTTACCATGGAAAGAAGAACTGGGTCAAGTTTAATCTTTACACAAGGTTATATATTTCAACGCCGGCGTGCCGCATGAGATCAATTAAGAACTGATGCTAAGAATGTGACTACTTGACTCATTCATAAAAGATTTCAATTTTGCTTGACTATCTATGTTAGTGACCGTCAAACCTCCTTGAATGCTGGACATGATGGTTGAATAATTAGAAAAATTCCGTGTACCTTATACTTGAGCATTAACTATAAAGATTTATCATTTAGAAGGGCTAAAATTTTGTAACAAAACTATCAGTAACGCACATCCAGATAGGGGAGCCGGGAGGAATGCCAACTTAAAACCGCGTTCTGCATGGGGTTCTCCTCATATCTGGGGCAATTGCGGTCATTAGATGTTGGAAATCATTATAAGCATATTTTCTAATTTCAACGTCATTAGTGGCCTGTAACTGCTATTAATGATACATTAATTGAACTATGTAATTGAAAATATAAAATACAGAAATAAGGGTAATTAGCTACTCTACATTTCTCATGTATTATACAATAATCACAAATACAATTTTTGGGTTCATCCCATCCAGAACACTGACAGTGGGCCCATAACCCACATAATGTGCACCTCCAGAATTCACTTCATGGTTGTGATAGTCAAAATTTGGAAATGTTGTCTGGTGCAACATTGTAGGTTGGTTTCATCTGTGCCAAGTCAGGAAGTTGGCGATATATCTTGGAAAGAGACATCGTTGCGAAGTCTTGGAGGAGACGCCTGTCGAGTTGTGATGGAAACAGGTAGAGCTTCTGCATTTGGATTCTGTTCTGGCTCGTGAGGCAAAAAATCTTCATCGGAAAATACATCGCCATCAAAGGGATAGATACCAGTTGCCGGTCAAAGTGACTGCCATTGTCCCAACGTATAGCGCCGTTACGGTGATCATGAGAAGCCATTTCATAGAACTTTAAATCAAGTTTAAATACATCAAAAGTCACATAGAACTCAACACTTTTCAACCACCATGCAAATTTTAAAATAAACAATGTAACAGAAAACTTACATTCGTCTCTGCAGATGTCCTTTCTTATAAGAAAACACAACAAAAGATTGAAAACGAGCCTTCTTCTACAAATAAAGAGCCACAACTGGTTTGAAGAGTCGTAGTATTTCATAAACTGCCTACACATGTGTCAGCACCAATTAAAACTCTATGAAGTGAATATTATTACAAAGTCTTCGCTGACCATTCACCCTGGCTTCCCTACTATATGAAATAAATAGCTTTCATATCAACTCATTACTGAAATCTAACTCCAGTTGTCATAATCACCAAAACTCATAATGACAACCCCTAACAAATACTCAAACAGGTGCTTACCCAAAACGGACGAGCAAAAAAAAAAGCGATAGGACCTCGTTGGCACCTGAAAAAACATCGCCCTAACTAACGAGATTTCGCCCCGAATTTCGAAGACAATCAGCGCGTCGTCTACCAGCGCCCGAACACTAATGCAAACATGAAGAATCGATGGAGCACGGCGGCGAAAAAATACTTGGAAAAAGAATCACATCTTACGTTCCAGTCCGGCAGGACCGTGGTTGGATTGTCGCGCGCGTTCTCTTTTCATTTCCCAGCTGTCGTTCCGTCAGTTCAGCGAACGTGGGAGCCCCGGTGTCCTTTTTTCTCGTTATCCAGGCGACAAAAACACATTTAGAAGAGAGGAGGGAGAGGAAAAAAGAAGACTCTAGAGAAAGGCTGGATATCGAGAAATGGAGAATCGGGAGATGGATTGACAGACAGCCCTGTGTCCGGACGCATAGATAGGGGTTGAAAATTGGGACGTCTTATTTTGGTGACAGGTGGTAAAGTTTAATTCTAAAAGAAAAGTTTGACTAACTTGTGATAACAAGGATATCTTGTCTAGATGATCTTGGTCATAATTGAGAGTGATTTTGACTGCAGCAAAATATTTTCCTGAATTGTTGAACATCAAAGGAAAAATCCCGCGAAGGACGAGGTCGGGCTATAATTATCGTTTACTGCAAATAAAGCACAATTCCCTTTTCATTCAGTACATGCTCGGTAAGTCATCTCTTTATCACAGTTAAGCGGATAGCGTTGAAACGCGCTGATTTTAGTTCCACTACTGTTGGAAAATGTACCTCCAATACCGCGCCGTCGACGGCGAATGAAATACGACTGTAGGATGGCTTGTAGTGATAGCAAACGAAAACACAATTATCAGCTACGTAAGTTCAGTAGAGACACAGAAAACATCTTTTCCTAACTGTTCGCATTACAAAGCGTTTGCTATCTGCAGATACTAGCATTCCCTAATATTTCTAGTTCAGTAATAGACGCAGTGCTGTTGTTTCGTACATTGAACCCTGTATATATATATATATACATATATATATATATGCAAGACAGATGCTCGGAGTACACAGTCAAATATAATTTTATTGAAAATCCGTGAGCGACAGACGTTTCGAGGTTAATTCACCCCTTTCTAAAAGGTAACAAAGTCGAAAATTAAAATCAAAAACCAAGGGGGAAACGAGGTGGTGGTAAAAGAAAGAAAGGCAAAAGGGAAAAAAAGAAAAGAAAAGCAAAGCTTACTGATTAATTTCCAATGATGCGGGGAGATCCCATTATTGCACCATGCTGCTACTCAACCTCCCCATGAAAAAATCCATCAATAATAAAATTTCTAGTAAAAACATCCTCAAAAAGAAAACAATTTAATTAAAATTAATCTTGTCTAAAATTTAAAATCCCAAATCTCCCAGTCACAAGAGCACGTGTCTGTTCGTAAAACACATGGCAAAGGAAGCCGTCAAATCGGAACACAGGAGGAAGAAGAGAGAAGGGCCTACGCGCCGCTGACGGGGACTTGCGAACAGGGAAGGGCGAAAAGGAAGCACACAAACGACGCAAATGCAAGAATACAGAATTATGCAAAAATTAATAAGTACTCGAAATTAGACATTTTAAAGAAATCACAACAACAACTAAAAGATTTTTGTTTCTTCCAAAAACTTTAGAAAATTTGAGCCTCCAAGAAGAGGAAGGAAAAACGTCTAAACAGCAAACGTATCCAATAAATATAAATTTTTAAATTCTGACCATTTGTTAACGGCAATCGAATTCAATTTAATAAAACAACTCTCCACAAATTTTCTCTTTGTGCTATTCTTTTCTGTATATAGAACTTTCGGATTGCTTAAGCAAAAGATGTGTTGATTAAACATGTGGTCGGATAAAGTGCTCTGGGTCTGGCCGGTATGTAGTCTGTTTAGCCTATGCTGGGCTAAGCGCTTTTTCAGGTGTTGTGTTGTTTCACCTATATAAACTTTGTTGCAATCGTTGCAAGAGGTTTGGTAAACTACATTAGCGTTACTCAAAAGTGGAGTTTTTGTTTTAAGCTTTCGAAAAAGTGTGGAAGTCGTATTTTCTGATTGAGAAGCCACCATAAGGTTATATTTGCCAATAAGTCTCTTATACCGATTGAAGATGGGTTCAAGGTAGGGCATAGTTATGAACTTCTGCTCCAATGACTGCGACCGATGTGTCATATTGTCATATTTTCATATAGTATATATATATACTAGCTTTGCGAACCTAACAGGCCCATGGCTTGTGCAATTATTCTTTTCCTGTTTCCATCCGGAAATTTCCAAACTGCCTATATCCCTCTCCACTTTTAAATTCCACCTTGCCTTCGATCGTCCTCTTCTTCTTCCCCCTCCCCCTACTGACACCATCATAAGTAATTTTGCCACTCTTGTTTCCGGCGTTCTTTCTATATGTGCTCTCCACCGTAATCGTTGTGCTCTTACAATCCCCACTATATTTCTTTCTCTGTACAGTTCTCCCGGCTCCTCATTAGTTCTTCTTAACCATAAATCAACTGTCTTTCCTCCTTACTACTGTTCTCTCCCACACCTCCAGCCTTGTTTATTCAGTTTTATTTATTATCCACGTTTCACAAGCGTATAACACAATTGGTTTTACTGCCGTTTTATACAGCTGCACCTTTGCTTTTCTCGTATTTACTCCTCAAGATTCAGTTGAGGGCTCTATTTGGACTCTATTTCTCTATGTTTGGCATCCTTGTAAATATCGTTCCCAAATAGGTGAATTAGTCTACCTTTTTAAAAACATATTCTTTTCCACTTTCGGCTCTAGCTCTGAAGTATTTTCGTTTTTGAAATTCTTTGTCCGTCCATTCCATGTGCTTCATCTTCTATTCGTTTATATAAAGACACATCTATATTGCCTCCGCCTCTACTCTCTTCACAACATTTCTTATTTCTTCTTTATTTTTAGCTGAGATGAGGACGAATGCCAAACATTGGTGTCTCCTTCAATATACGAAATCTGTTCTATTTACTTTTGCATTTCGAAATACTTTTTCCAGTTCAATGTTAAAGAGTACTGACGACAGTGGAGCTACTTGCCGTACGCGCTCTACAATTTCAAGCTTATTCGATGTTTTATTGTTTACTCTCACCATACCCTGCGTATTCTTAACGTGATTTTAACCATTCTCATTAATTTTCTTTATCGCCCTTCTTGTGCAGTGGACCTTCCATATCATCATCATCATCATCATTACGCCTTTCCGCCCTTTCAGTTGTGGCTAACGTCTTATAACGTTTGTGAAGTTCTATTTGATGAGGTGAACTAATCCTCTTGTTCCTTGTACTTTAAAGTTGGCTCTGAGTCATAGCGACCTGTGTTATTTTCCTTCATTCTTTTCTGTCTCTTGCTTTTGAACTCCAGTCGGTTATCTTCACCGCGTTTACCTCTTCCTCCACGGCATCTCTTCGTATCTTCCTTGGTTGTCCTCTACCTCTGGACCTGGACCTTATATATACCTATCCCTAAAGCGCCTGCCTATGGTCTACAATGATCTCAAATAAGATGGCTCTCCTTCTTAATATACATAACGGTTTGAAATTAAATTCGAATTTTAACAATTAACTTAATATTATCCTCATTGAAACGTTATGCTTTATTATTTTCCTATCCACGGAAGATGATACGATTATTGAACCATGTATGTAAGATTGACAAAATTGAGATACTAACTGATCCGTTGGAGTTAATAACTTACTAATTAATTTGAATAATTTTCATTCCTACAAGAAAAGAAATCGTCTTTAAAGACCCTCCGCTGTTAATGCGTAGACAAAACAAACACAAAAAGTAAGAAGAAGTCATAACAGTAGACAGGACTTTTGCGTACGGTCCGATGGCATGTGACAATATTTTGATGCCTGTCGGGACTTCGAAAGAAATTCCGCTCGCGTCGACTGGAGCGAATTTCGTGCCGCGAATAATACGCGAACTCGACGAAAGAAAGAAGCGGGAAAGAAGGGAGACGGCGACTTCGGGGACGCGGACCGACGAAAGAAGTGAGAGCAAAAGAGAAGAAGAAAGCGTCGGGGTGCTCGTTTTGCGGTGGTCGGAGGAGCATGTACAGACAGTCCAGCTGTGCACCCGATGGCGCCTCTATCCATCTTACCTGAGCTCATCCAGAGCCGGCCTATGCTCTCCGTTACCGCTAGTATCCGACTGCGAGGTAGATCCGGAAAATCAATAAATGGTTTTGCTCACCTGGACGGTGTAATCCCATATCTACTGAGGGATATCGCGAACGCGAAAGGAGCCGCAGAATATGTGTATAAGCGGCCGATTCGCTATGTTTGAAACAAGAAAGGGAATCTGAATCGTCTATTACTTAGAAATATTCAAGAGGGAAAGGTGAAAATGTATACGGCATACGTTAAGAAAAGATATGAAATCATCACACTAGAAGTACAGAAACGCAAATAGATAACCAGAAACAAAATTCGTACGAGATCAATTGGATCTAGAAAGGTATAAGAGACGAAATCTTAAATGTCCCAATTCGTTAAAATTACGGAGAAAATATAATAAAATCAACATAAATCGCATCAGTGTAACGATGACCAGACAATTCATCCGAAACGTCATGAAAGATGATCGATCTTTCTAGTAAAACTTACCTCCTACATACATCAATCTATAACGTAACCTTCGAACTTCCTTTTTGCTCAATCTCGGCCAGATCGATTTATTTGATTTATTAAAATCTTTTTAGCGTACCGTGTTCCGCTCTGTATGTGTACATTTCATCAGCGCGCAAATTAAGATAAACACCGCTCGGGGCCCGAATTGTGCCTAACGAGAGACGGAACGGGTGAGCGCGAGGACGGGGTCGGTATCCCTGCTCGTTAAATCGACCCCAAAACGGGGAAATCTTTTGTCCCGCGCGCGGATCGCCAAAGCGAGCGGAAAATATCGGCGCGTTTGAGCGCCGCGTATTAATTTAAATTAGGCCGCGGCACAATGGAGCGCGCCCGAAATCGAAGGACGCGCGCTGCTAATTTTATAAAAGGAAAGCCGTGTTTGCGGCGTTCGTGGCCGGAAAAATGTCACGATCGTGATTTGGTAAATGATAAAGGGGGTGGGAATCGATAAGTGAACTGTCGTAAGTTTGGAAAGAAAGAAACAATGGAATTATGAAAATGACTTAACCTTACTTACCACTTGCAATTCCTGAAAACCTCTCAGAATTTGAACTATACTAGACTACTCGATACTAAAGGTTCTGCGCCTTTGATTCGACTGGAGTAATTCCATGAAACATTCAAATATGTACGTCAACCCCAGTTGAAGTCACAAATCACTAGAGATTTCCAAATAAATACGAAAAATTATCCGCTATAGTTATCTTTGTTTACTTAATTTAAAAAATCATGTGCTCCTTCTTTGCTGGCGCCACAGCAAGGTTTACCACATGGCGCGACAATTGCCCGGATTCGTTAAAAATCGTAGAACAATCGTACTTATTGCTATTAATACGTTGGTGTTGGGTCAGCGTCGGTATATGTTGTTTTTGATTTCTTAATTCGTTATCTTCCACCATTTCTCACCGTCGATACGAGGAACAAGTGTGTTTTGTGTGGGAAGAGCTCTATGGAGGTTGCAAAGATGTGCTACTTTCCGAGGAATTTTCAGAGGCACATATTGATTTGTATACATGACTTTATATGAAAGAAATAGATCTAAAATTATGTATCTTAAATAAAATTGATAGATAATTAAAATTCTAAAGTTTACAAAACAACAATAAAATAGAAGATATAGTTAAATACAGATAATAGAAAATACATATATTGATGAATATATTTGAATCGGCCAGCTATCTAAAAATATTTCTTTTGGTCTTATACTGTTTTCCCACTCACCCATTTAATTGTCAATTTAGGAGTTGTACGTAACAATAATGAAATATGCTTTTAGGGCAAAAATATGGTTCGATGCACTAAATTTTGGAAACCAAAATTACACAGAATTTAAGATCATGCATTGATCATTTTGATTCCTCCATATACAATTCGAGCAAGAAACTCTACCATACTTCAGTACCTAAGCCCGTTCAAGAAGAAAGGAAAGTTTGGATCCAGATAGCTAAGCATTCAGTTATTATTATTAGCAGTACTTTCAGTATCTTTCCCTATACCCCCATCTTCTACACTTACTACCAATGCGTAATACTACTATCAGCAATTATTTACATTTTCAATTTTCAAGAATGTTACCACAACAGGTACTGGGGACTGCTGCTTTCATCCATGATATCGACGAGCTTTAATGGAAGTGCCCGAGTACCACCAGACAGGAACTCATTCTGCTGCTGCGCTACGCAAGTTACAAACATAGGGACTTTTGGAACACAGCCATTACCAAAGTCGAGATGTAGAATTATGTGCGCGGCAAAAGGCAGACCGGTTGGAAACTACCATTACAAATTGGCTGGATACACTCGATTAAAGCTATTACTTTAATATAGCAAAACATGAAGAGTCGTGGAATAACTAGATCTACCCTCCAACTTTTAACCAGGATACGGCTGAAAATTAATTTGGGGAAAATCGTCTCGGTTGTGGCTGCATTGATAACCCAAATGTTCCACAGTTTGTTACTACTTTAGAGACCCAAGTCATTAATAGTCTCACAAATCCAAGGTTGTCAGAAACCACTTGTGAGCACGATGATGAGAGTCTTTCAAGTAATTTACAAACTTTTCTCAACGAAGCTGAAGTAATTGGGAGAAGTAATCTGTGAATGACGATGAAACCCATAATATATGCGACAATGACATAAGACATTCGGATCCTCGCTGATATTAATTGTGATACTTATTTAAGTGCTTTAACTTCTGATTGTTCACTATTACGCAATCAATTTCTTTGTTTCAAAGTATTATCCGAGCAGCTAAAGAAATTAACACATCCTTCGGAGAAGTAGGTTGTGTCTGATGGTCATAGAAATACGCTATTAGTTATTAGAACATAAATTGCAAAATTTACAAGTAGCAAGCATTCAGAAGAAAGCTATATTGTTTCGAGCGTTTAATTATTTCATGGCTGCACTTATATCTTTGATTTAATTAACATTCACTCTTTTTTAACGTAAAACGCTACTGTAATTACTTTTTCCTTCCTTTTATATTGTTTTTAGTGTTTATATGAAACCCCTACTTATCCAATACTTTTTTAATATCCACCGATTATTTAATGTAAAAATCTACTGTAACTAATCTTTCGTTTCCTTTAATTATACATTTTCTTTTCAAATAGTTGTTTTCATCTTGTACTTATTATACCTACATATATTGTCGGTGTGACGGCAAGACTCATTAATAAGTTGCATTTTAATTCAAAACAAATTATTAACACGTAAATACTTGTGATAAATACATGCTACATGTATTTACGTCTTAACAATTTATTTTGGATTAAAAGGTAACTCGGCGGGTCTCACCTTCAAACCGACGATAAGCACATTTAATATATATATAATCTTTTACCCTTTCTAACTTTCGGTGTAAGGGTTCGGAGCCACCGAGCCGTATACGCACGTATACCGTACCGCTCCTCATCCGCCCAGTGGCATTTCCTTCCTGCAGCATATTGAAGGTTGCAGATCCATTTTAGGATTTTAAACTACTACGCTTTCGCCGCGGTCGAGTTTAGAACCCAGACCTACTCATTGTGAAACGTGATTTTTACCACTGAGCCACTAGGGAGTTAAGCACATTTAATATTAATTTAAAATTCCCGCCTATAATTTTAAATTTCGCCGGTAGTTGATATTTAGCGCCCTCTTTCAAATCTTGCCACCCTGCTGTGTGAAATAGATATACTACATCTATCTATATCATCGGATAACTTTTTAGCATTGAGTCGGTAATATGTAGGTAATATGTGGTTGGAGTACATAAAATCGATTCGAGGGACCAAAGTTAGTTTAGAAGCAAAATAATTTGTTTCCTGGGCGATAAAATACAAAATCAATGATAAAGCGATAAATGACTAGAAAATTTTCCACAATTCTCAAACTTCCTACACAAATCTTGCAGATGGGTTATTTTAATCACTATGGCTCATTCTGGGATCTATCCATTATATAACTACTTATAGTGACACTTGGCGCTTCAAATCTATCTAGATATCAGTAGTTCCCTAAAGATATAATCAAATATTTTTCCTTCTAGAAGGATATTTATGAATGTGAGTACCTATAATGTTGCACGAATGGCTACGGAAAATCAGATAACGCGAGATAGAGCCCGGCAGGTTCATGGGCTTCCGAAAACGTAGACTGAGATAATTGAAAAGGGTGATCAATATTTTAGCTTTTTCTGGCTGCCTTACTCCAGTACGCCCCCTCTGATTCAAGTACATACGCCAAAAGCGAAAATAAGAAGGCCATGCTATAAGACCATAAGATATTTAAGACATACTTCTTCGTTAAACATTATTTCTTTCGAATATGTTTGTTCCAGTAATTTTATTTATTTTTTATTATTATTATTTTTTTGGACTGTACCTCTCTTTTTTTTCTTCCTAAATGTATTTTTTGTGAAAGGAGTGCTGTACTCATTAATCAATTGTTTTCATATTTTCCGTTGGATCACGGGAGCTCTCATTTCCTCCTGGGTGCATCCGCGTTTAATCTACCATATTCTAAAAGTTCTTTTTAATCGTTTTGGTTATAGAACCGCAGCAGTTATGTTTTCTTCTATGAATGTCCCCCAAGTTTCTTCATCTGAATTATGTTGTACTCTGTTATCCACCCTTTCCTTCCTACGTCTTCCTTCAGCAATTGGTAAATTTGATAGAATTAACTGTTACGATCCTCTTACATATATCCTAAAGTTTCCGTTTACTGAATCCGATCGGGTAAAGATGTGGATAACTCTGGAATTTTTCTCAATACCCAATAATTCTTTTTGCAACACTACTAACTAGCCGCAGCCGTGTAGATCATATAGTAATAAAAATATCTACACATTTTCTAGATTCTCTTGTAAATCTGGTAAAAAGCCAAGCCAATTAAAAATTTGGTTGTCCCACAATGGCTCTCCTCAAATCGAACGGAGAAAGTCTACCACACAAGTAAAGTTCTGTAGTTAACGAAATGACAAGAATAAAGAAATACTCTGTATATACTGTATGCATTAACTTTAGTAAACTTGCCTCCAACTACAACTTTATACCGCAAAATAAACTATAAGAAAGCTGTGGTTAAAAAATATATACTAGGTTACCATCCTCAATGAAAAACTGTGGGAATAAGGTATCACCAACAATATGTGGTTTATCCAGCGCTTTAGTTGTACAATGCTCGTTGCGTGATGTTCGTTTAGAGTGATACTCCAGTTTTCGACCGAGGATGACAACTTAGTTGCCAAAATACGTATCTCGAATTATTTCCGAAAGGTGTGGTAAAGGTAATTTTATTTATTTTATATACACGTTTATATGATACTGTATAGAAGATATAGGAAATTATCCGATTTCTCAGTAAATTTTCCTAGTTGTTGATGTTTATTGTGTTTACTGCAATATCTAAAGTCCATTTCACATTATCATATTAAATTGTACGTAAAAATTGAATACTATTTTATAGTACAATACAAAACGCTGTACTATTTTTCTGTGCAAAATCATTGTATGAAATTAGAACCTGTCCTATTTTCATACTAAATGTTTTGACTTGCGCCTGCTCACTAGTCCGCATAGCACGTATTCTAATTTAACCTCATTTTCTTATGTTTACGTCTTATCTAGTCCTGTTACAGTATCGAAGGACGACGTATCAGCAAGCATTTTACTAAAAGTATTAGTGTTATTAGCTAAGCATAAAATTAATCTTTTTGGAGGTTATGAGAAATATTTGTAAATATTGTGTGATACTGGTGTACAATTTAAAACGAGGATGTATCATGGCGCAGAATCATAAACAGAATTTTTGGACAAGTTCATAATACATATGTAATAGCCCTGACGAATGATGGAGTCTAAATTCATACAATACTATTGTACAAAAGACTGGTAAAGTGTTTTACATTGTACTATAGAATGGTATTCAATTGTTTGGTACAATTTAATATGATAATGTCAAACGGGCCTAAAGAAATATACCAGGAAATGTTGGACAATTGAGTTAAATTGGTGTTGCATAGTGGGTATGCCTGAAGCAGGAATGCCATTTCAAAAGGTAATAACTGGTAAGATGCAGATGAACGTTTCCATTGTACCAAGACACTGCAGAGCTTATTTTTAAGAAAATCATCACCTCTGAGCTAAGGGTATGCAGTATTGGAGAACGTCAAGAACTCCATCTTAGGCAATTTGTAACGTGAGACCTTTTGGCTACTTCTGGAGGAATTGTGCATCAATGGTTTATATACATTACCGTTCTGAATGGTGTAGAGTTAGAGAGCAACGAGACGCTTTTTCTTAGTGATATACGATGGATGTATACTGATAGGAAGACATTGTCGTAAAAGATCCACAGTGTTCTACGCAGGTGCTCGTAGTCCAAGTTATAGATAGGTAGGTACTATAGTATGGGAACGTATTGCATATGGCAACACTTAGAGATAGTATGACAGCTCCACGCCAAATTCCAAAAATTATGGAGCATTATCTTACACCATATTTTTAAGCGCCACAAGGTCTTTTCTTTATGAAGACAATGCCCGTTCTTGTGTTACCACGGTAACTTTAAGCCTTTTCAATAGCGCACAGACTAATCTGCTACCTTTTTTCGATACATCACCAATTATACATATTATTGACAGAAGACTGAATAACTTACGTCATCCCTCACAGGTATAACAAACTCCTTATCTCCAAATACAGTTGACGTAAGATATGGTATATCGTAAGAAAGCATAGATAATGCCACGATAATTGATTTATTTCAAACATCGATCACTTACTTCTTTTATCAATATATGGACATTACATATATCTGCGTATAGAGGTTTATCAAAATAAAATAAATACCTGGTGTTCAGTTTTGCAGGTGACTTACGCGATCACCCTTCAACCGCTAAAACGTCAGATTTGTACCGACGAAATTCAAATTTCATCGTCTCTCGTGTTAAACATCCCGTTAAATTCAATTATACATTTATTATCGCCCTCGGCCCGTTAAAAATATCAAATTATTCCAGCGTACATACAGATAAAGCACCTGGCATAACATCGCCTATCGGCGGCAGAGCCCCTAGAGCGTAAAAACATATAAATAATACGTCCGACGATGGAAGTACCCGTAGAAGCAATTAAAACTCCGCTCGATTAAACCACCAATTTGAAAAAACGCGATGAGGGGCGTTATCACAGCTAGAATTCGAGTGGTAACATGAATTCCACCTTTTTCGACGACTCCCTTTTTTGTAATTGATAAATCAAACGTGTATTCCTACAACCTTTCGACGATTACAGCTGTTAATGGGGCAATTTAATCCGCGGAAAGATCGGCTAACATATATAACGTTACTGTTAGGGGAGAAGAAGGAGTGGACAATTTAAATTAGTAAATATTGCTGCACGCTTGGATCTCGCGTGAGAACCTGCTATTTATTTTGAGGACATTTATTTTTAATTCGGCGGAGGTTTGAAATTATACAATTAGGGATTTTTCAATGTAGGGATTTGTTCTATTTTATGGTTAAATTTGAATTCTGTTGTATGTACATATGTAGTTAGTTGAGTACCAAAAGAAGGAATAAAGACCAAGTCTTAAGTACATAATTTTCATCTTTCAATTTCATCTGCCGAACAAGTAGTTCCTGTAGAAAAGAAAAACGGCGACTATTGAATTATGTGGTAAATAACAAGGAGAAACCTTGCTTTTTCGCCACGAATTGTAACTATGGGTTGACAAACAGGTGCATGATAAATTGTGTAAACCGGACTGACGCTGTTCCTCCGCCGAATTTTAATGTCGCACGTAAGTGGGGACAAGCAGTGGAATGGCAACGTCAATCCGATTTGCACTGCTTTACAATAACTTAACACGCACTCGTTTGTCGAACCTAAATTATAACTGTACCTATCTAGCCCTATTCAAGGCTCATCAACCTGGCGATTTAATCGTCCAATTCATATTTGATATTTAAACAAGATACTTTGCAAAACAAGAATATTAATTATTTATCAAACTTTCCTCCGCCGTAACAAATTGGGGTCCAGGAAAAAGTTTCCTGCAACAAAAACTTGAGATACACCAAAAACTTTCTTTGAAATTCGGCAATTCGGGAAAAGTTTTACGTTGACCCTTCACAATCACTCGCAGTAAAAAATCACCCCTTCTCAATAGGAATCGAATCCAATTCCGCCTCCTTTCACTTTTAGAAAAATATCGAAAATATTTGCTCGGCGCCTCCCGAAATCGATAAAAATAATTGCAAAATCAAACAGTACGCCTCCCCGCCGTCAACACCACCACCACCACCACCACCACCACCACCACCACCACCCGGCCCGCAGCACCGATCGGTAAAAAAATATTTATTTTTCAAGGTTTTCGATTCAATGTCAATCGATTTATGCCGCCCCTCTCCGTCCGGAGTCCGGGCGTGAAGAAAGGGCGAGCTCCCCTCGATTTTTCGAGAGCGTTTTCCTGAGAGGACACTCAACGAGGCGGCTGAGCCGTGACCGCCGCCGTTTTACAAAGAGGCAATACCAGCAGCGTACAAAGCGTTCGGCGTCGTTTTTTCTACGGTGGCAGTGGTGGTAGTGGCAGAGATGTCACTCGAGAATTTGCTGCGTGGCGACGGCAACGGCGTTGCTCTTTCGATAATGGGGAATGCGTTAATTGAATTTTGTAACGACAAGGCGAAACGGGTGAATATTTTAGTAGCAAGGTGTTACAGGATTTCCCTATTTTTCCTTGTTTGAAGTTTTAGAGCCAATATTCGAACACGCCTAAGTCTTTTCTAATCAGAAAATCCGATAGCTTCGAAACTTCCGGACAATCGCAAATCCACAAAATTAAGCTTCAATTTCTATGTCAAATAGAAAATCCTCAGAAAGGGGAAAAAATGAAGACAGTTAAATATCGTATTACAAAAACGCCACCGCAATCAAAAGCGCCCTCCCGACCTATTTTAGCAAAAAGCAGACAACCTAGACGAGCTCTAACATCTTTAAAATTAGTTTAGTCGGCGCCATCATTAGCGGCCGAATAGACGTTAGTTTTTGCCGCCTCCGTTTCGGAACACCCCGCCTGGAAAATTCGTTAGACACTAATTCGACTCATTGTTCGTATGAACGCCGATTTCCCGACAAAAGGCTCAGTCCTGCGAAGTTTAGTAAACTGTCTGGGGAGCAGAGCGACTGGGGTGTGAACATGACATCAACTCAAATTCGAATTTTAACTAGAATTAGACGTAAGCAAATTATGAAATCGTTAGAGGTCAAAAGCAACTTGTAGACTGTCTGGAGAGTTTCGGTGATCGAAATCTAATCTAATTGATTTTCGCGACCCTTAAATATAATAGAATGAGGTTAATTGGACCGAGATTTTGAGGATTGTGGGATTAGTTTGAGGTTTACCTTGAGTTCGGACAAGAAATTAAATTTTATTATACGCAGGCGATACCTGGGGAAAGCTTGGCGATGAAATGTTGGAACCATTGCATTGGCGATCATTTTTATTAACTATATGGAGGAAGGTACTTTTTCAAAGAAATAGAAAAAATAAAAGTATGTACTACCAAATGCGAAAGAGAGTGAGAGAATTACGCGGTACAAGAGCACGCCCATAGCTGTTGTCTCTAGGTTGGAAAACTATTGGACTTGGCAAATAAAACAGGGGTATTGGGATTCTTTACCCAACAGTCTGTGGTTTTAAACAATCAGCATAGGTGGAGCTACCGTTGCAGTTATATCAGAGCTACACTTCACTAAGGCATTTTACTTTATCGATCACAGTATATTACTAAAAGTATACCATTACTGCATAAGAAGTACAGCTCATGCATTATTAGCGTTGTACTTGTGAGGTCACAAAGGGAGTACCTCAAGCTTCGATATTGAGACAATTATTATTTATACTTTATGCAAACGAGTTTCTAAGTGTGTTTATTCACAGACGACAGACTATGAGAGCGATGGAGTGATTCGGAAAGCGGAAAAGTAGTTCAGAAGCAACTAATTTTAAACAACAAGAAAGCTCAAGTTATGTTACTTGTTACAATAACGCTGTTTCAGTACACAGATGTGTTCTTCTTGGATCTCGTCTAAATCTTTGAAGAAGTATTTGCGTTGTTGCGGTAGTATGTGTTGAGACAATGTCGTTGACTATAGCAAAGTCTCTCAGTTTGTTTTAAATAGCAAGTCTTAATATTCTGCGTGCCTCATAGTACGCTTCTGTAGTGATTGTAAGCGCTGGCTCCATGAAATCAACAAGCAATAAGGTAATTGCGGCACATGTGCCCCACCTTTTTAAAATCTAAACCAACACTTTCAACATACGTTAACGAGGGCCCTTTCAACCGTTACACATCGTGTGGTATGTGTAAAAGTTGGAACAAATTCGTTTCATCAGTATTTGACAATAGAAAACTATCGTTGAATTATTTGTGAAAAGTACTAAATCAACTGGTGGAGAAATCTTCAGGGACATGCGCCCCACCTTTTCAATTTGAATTTAAACTTTTGTAAAGACAAAAATAGGCAGAAAAATAGTTAGTGCATTGGTGGTTAAAGGGTCATAAACATCATCTTTATCGACATGCTGCGTGTCTGATGTTTAACTGTCCGTGTCTTCCAAAATCAACCTTTTTCGGAACTCTCGTTGATTTTCTTGACGCTGATATTGTATTTATTATTCTTCACCGTGAAATTTTTAAGTGTTTCAATCTCCTGCTTTTTTCCCCGTTTATTTTTACAGTCCTCGTTCCTTGTGCTTGTATTTTCGTCATAGTAACCTCTTATTTTGTTCAGGTTTTTCATTTGAACCTTTTTTCTGTTTTCGTCTGACGTCAGCAAAACAGTAGATTGCCTGGTTCTTCTGGTTGATGTAGAAGCTGGCAAGGTGCTAATCGGAGAAATATTGTGAAGCCTTTTCGTCGGGGACAGAGACTCTTGAGGAGAGATGGGCAGTTAGTCTATTGACACGGCCTGGTCACGCAATTGCTCGTTAATAATCTATGAAGGATTTGGAGTTCCCTGATCCAGGGCTGCAACTGTAATACTATTCGAGATTGCGAAAAAATGGTCACGAATCATGAATCGATTCAATGGAAAAATTCCAGTTGAAGCAAAACCGCTGATGCTTTTTCCAACTGTAACTGATCGAGTCTAACTTAAATTGATAAACATTGATAAATATTAAGATAAATGTTAATAAATATTGAATTCATATTGATAAATATTAATCGTTATTTATAAAATAAGCTCCCTGACCCAGACTATTGATGGGGCGTGTGGCCCTGAAAAATAGTGGGGCCTATGCCCCGATTGCACAAGATATATGTAAAATCCTGTTTTCCTCAAGGTGACGCTCGATAAACATATGTTGCAAATCTAGAAAGTGATGCGCATGTCCCGAGGGGGTACATGTCCCAGAATTACCGCTCCTTCTTTCTGCACTCAAATTACCGTTGCTGTGAGCTTTTCGTTGCTGATAGTTTGTTAACACTTTCTTAGCATGTTTGGTGAGTAAATTTGCACGGAGTGCTTAGACTACTGTTTCGTTTCAGGGTTGTCACAGTGAATCCCCGTTTCATCTCCTATTACGGTTTTCTCCAAAACTCCTTGCTCTTCGTAACGTGACACAAATGTCAAGGCCGAACCCATGTGCCAAGTCTCTGTCAACATCTTCGGTAGCCTATCAGCAGAATATAATAAACAGTTGACCTTGAAGTGTCAGAAAACTGGTAAAATAATTCAGAAATTGTAAATTTGCGCCTTCCCCGGGACACTTAGTCAACTTGATACTATAGATCTTCGATCACCACAGCTTTCTTCCCTGACCAACTTCATCGTGAACGTCTGGTCGTCCTTTCTTTAAATTTTCTACACCACTCTCGCACCACTCCGTTAGCCATAAAGTTGGAACCGCACACACTGCTCATTTTTTCAAATAAATTTTACCCTTTTATTTCCAAAAAAAACCAATAGCGCAAAGTAATACACACTTGCCGAAAAAGTCACTGTTAGTGTGTTGTCAACGTTTTTACCTTCTACGCCCCAATTTGTTGAAGATGATGGCACTATATCACTTCGGTTTATACGGTTCTGATAATGTTTGCCTCGAGCTGGAGAAACACGTGTCATCGATTTTATTATAGAACAATTGTGTGGTGAGAAATTTACCTATGTGATATAGTGTGAATAAATTACATCACAGTCCTTGCAATCGCCTTCATTGAAGATGGTGTACCTATTGTGGAAATTCGTGTGTAGCTTTGAAAATTCATTATTTCTTATGCCCAATACGACTGAATTACTACTACTCGATTCACAAACATACTTAGCAGATACGTTGTTCATAAACTTGCCATTCAGATGTATATTATCATATTAATGATTTTTGAGTTTTTAGACTATAAGCTGCAATAAAACAAATATAAATCTTGAAAGTTGTTTATTTATTATTAACTAAATGAAATAAAAATGAGCAAAATAGTTTTCCGCCGTCTATGAGACGAATGTTTATGAATCTAGGATTAAAGAGGGCTACGACGATCACTATAGCGTTTAATCCCCAATTTAATAACTACAACGTGAGTAAAAATGGCAAGGAAATCAACACATTGAAGTGGTCATCGTCTTTCCTGCAAAATTTTCTGCCTAGGAAAGCAAAGAAGAACGGACGAGGATGTCCACTTGTTGTTTTATTTATATATCGGATTCAATAGCAATTCCAATACAGTAACAAACTTTACCACAATTCCGCTCCAATTCCAAAAATTCATTACAATCCTCCAACTTCTACAGAAACACAAAAAGGATTAAAACACACAATTTTATTGCTCCTAAACTATTAAATATTGTATCACAAAGAACTGACAGACCAAAAGGTGATCAATCGGCAATCAAATTTCATCCATATTTGTACGCCCAATTTAACCTCAAGCGTGGATCGAAAGTATTCGTTGAGCTGCTGTTTGGCTTTTCCGATCTGCCATGCATCGACGTTATTGTCCAGATGAGCGGCGGCATTCATCCGAATGGAATAATTGCTTATTGTCGAAATTGCTTCTTCCTGTGTGTGCTCGGTAACCGGCTCCGCTCTGACGTACGATCCTAAAAATTGACGCCGGAAAAAATCGCGCGCGGTTTACGAAACGGTCCTAATTGTTTCGAAAACGTTGAAGCTAGCTTCCGTTTTATCTTCCCTTAAATAAAATTCATTTCTTTTAATTATTGAGAATAATTATAACAGTTTTAGATTTCGATAAACGTGTCTTGCAATTAAGAGAACGTTTGTTTTTGGGGTTTATCGCAGATTTTTTAAGGTAAATAAATCGAACTCGTTTTGAATTATCCCCTTTTCTGATTTGAGATTTGTTTTGAAATTACATCCTACTAGTTATATTACCCACAATTTATTATTTCCGGGTATGTCGATTTAATCTACTCGTGCTGCTCTAAGTATGAAAAATGTATCTATACATTATTGCAATTAATCTCCACGCCAATCCTCCGAGTATACCTCTATTTTCAACTTTAGAACCAACAACGCAATAGAAATACCACATAGTAAAAAAATCGTGCTGAATTATTGCGTAATCACGTCGCCGTAATAACTCACGTGATACGTGAGCGTCTGTAATAAAGAAAATTTTGCGTCGGCTTCATTACCGGCGCGATCCTGTCACGATAGCGTTAAACATGGTTTATGCCGTACCTATACCATTTGTAAGCCATTACGGCGACAAAATCGAAGAACGCGCCACCCTCGAGGGCCGTGAGCCAGGACAGAAAAAGGTAAAAATGCCCGATCGACGTCAAAATACAATTAAATTTAACTCGTCGGTATAAATATTGTATATACTACGTATAATCCGTTATTTTTAAATCCGGTACTTCGCGATTCTTCCTGTATTTCCGCAGGGAAGGGAACGCCCACGCGCCAGCGTCGAGGGCGTTCATGTAAAAAATTACGTACCGTCAGATGTAGTGTGACGTGAATATTCCTTGTTTCCGCGTCAAATAGGAAGTCTCGCTTAAAGGGATTCGTCGAAAATGGTACGCTTTAAGTGAATTTTTAGAGCTTGAATTGATGATCTCAACGGAATACCTGTACACCGCTTGCTTTTCTAATAACAATCCATCTTTAAAGTTTTCTTAAATTATTGCAGTCAACATCGTCTCGGGGATGATTCTCCAACTCATAACCTGCTATTTTTACATAAATGAGGGTTAAAGTCACATCCACTTCGACAATATTCAATTTTTCGAAATCAAGCTGCATTTTATAAAATGAAACCACTTCCCAACTATGTCAACCACTCCAAATTTTGAGTTACTTCTGGCGTTTGAATATATATATATATATATATATGTACATTTTCATCCTGGCTGATCCTTATAAATTATTGCATATTCAGTTATGATCGAGATCAAACCCCATCTTACTAAACTCATCCCCAACCACGTTAGCCCACTTCCATCGAAATATCCTAAATTTTGAATCACTGGTTTTATTTGTAATTTTCAAATATTCGCATTAAATCAGAGCCTCTCTCCATTCATGTTAATCTATTTCCATCAAACTACTTCAAAATTGATGCCACTTCTGGTTTCTGAACGTATGCACATTTTATCGTTGGAATTTCTGAACACACCCACCATCCACTCATGCCCGTCCACACGTCCCCAGACACCGTTGACATCTATCCCTTGATCAGAGCTTGCTACCAACTATTATGGACAACAGTCCTTGTGGACATAGGACAAAGAAAAAGTGAAGTTTATGTTTCTCCTAATGTTGCAACAAAATTATTCTCTATACTTTTCTCACAGTCTTATATCAACTGACTCTCTTCTCCAGGTACCAACATTTACCTTCCTGAAGTCACTTTTTCCCTCTCCGTCCATTCCACTCGCGGTCTTTCCATCAGTCTTCTTCCAATGGGTCTCCTACCTAATATCAGCTTGGTTATTCTTTCACCTGATATTTGTTACCATATTATTGTAATTCTAGATTCTTTATACTACCCGCATAATTCCAGGTTTGTTCTTCTTCTCCAAATTTAGCATTTTTATCTCCCACAATGTTCCTTAATATATATATTTATTTATTCCCAATTTTCCAAATCTATTTTATTGAGCACCCAGCTCTCACAAGCATACGTAGCCGCTGGTCTTATTATCGTGCGTATACCCGCAGTTTTCCTTCCATACATAGGTGTTTGGACCTTCTCAAGTTTCTATAGTTCCGATTTCCTTTCGCTATTCTTACTTGTATCTCTTGTTTTCCGTGTCCATTTCTTTCCAGTAAAACCTCAAAATATGTAAACTCATCGAAATTCGTAAACTTTTTCAGTAGGTATCTTGAGATTTTCTACCAGCTTCTGTCCATTTATCCACATGATTATATATCTTATCTTCTTAACACCCATTCCTAGTTCGTACTTTCTTGCTCTACTTTCTAGTTTTGTTACAATTGCCTTAAGTCGTTTTCGTATTGCCCACTGCTGTTAAGTCTTCCGCGAATGCAATTCATTGATGGCCATTGCTGAAAATTGTTTCCTTCTTTTCTACTCCACTATTTCTTCCCACCGTCTCCAAAACTAGATCAAATGAGATTGTAAATAGTGGGTCGCTCTACCCTAAATCTCTTCTCACTTGAAATGTCTCTGATTGTAATGCGTCTCACATCACCTCATTTGTTGCCTTTCTAAAGTCAATTTTATTACTCTTACCGTCTTTCTAGGGATGCCGAACTGCAACATTGCTTGATACATTTCCACTATTTATTCTGTCATAAACCAGCTTGAAATTTATCACTAAGTTGTACGGATTTATTCCACATTCATAAAACGTTAACGTAAAAATATCATATATTCTATAATCCTGAAAGGGTTAACTGAGTCTTGCTCGATCATGTATTAGCTGAGGATCTACATTCAGACTATGTTTAATCGCTGAAAACATAGTGGGTAAGCCCATCTGTATAAAAATTTAGCCATTTCCAAAACAAAAACAAGATCTTAATAAGACCAAATCTTCTAAATTACTTATAAAATTCCTGCTTCCTCCTTAGCCGAATCTGAAGTCAATCAATTCTAAGTGGTACAATGAACTATACTTCCAGTTACCATTAGGAGGTCATCTAGTTGCAGGCTAACAAAATTGCTTAATCGAAGGTTATTGACTGGATCCGCTTAGGTATTGGATCGGAAAATAATAATTATTAACTGGCCTCGTTCCCACATTTAATCTGCGTCAGTACGCTTTGCTCCCTTCCCTACAACCACTTTCCAATATCGCATTCTTCCAGTTAACAAAAGAGGAAAAAAACATAATACTTACTCCATTTCTTGACTCGGCATGTCGCTTTCTTTGTATACGCCGGGGGTCGCTCGCAATGGAAATGTAAAATCAATACGTCCCTCCGTCTCCAACCGTACGTACGATTACAGGGGCAGCGCAACCTGCTTGAACTAGATTTGCGATTTGTTTCGTCAACTATCATTAGGTACACCTTGGACGACATAGCGTCGCGACGTCTACCTGTTTATGCTTCGAGAGAACGGCGTCGTTCTCCGTCGTTTGTTTTGTTATCGCCTTCGGCAGGAAACGAAGCTCATTACTTATGCGGTAGGAATTTTTTCCGAGGAAATCGAATCTAGGCGAGAATGCATTTTAAAACGTCGTTTCTCGGCGAGAACATCCAAACCTAATACTCTTTTTCCTATACGAGTTTACGGCGGCGTCTTTTGTGGTAAAATAGCTTCGACGGCGCGACGCTGGGGCAACGAACAGGTAAATCACTTGAGTAGGCATTACGAAAATCGGAATTTTTATTCTTCCTGTATGACGATATCCTCGGAGAAAATCGAGTCGATCATTTATTTCGTCGAAGATATCAATGGTGCTGTTTTACGGTGTAGTTTCCGATATAACAATTGAGTGAGCTTTTGCAGGCTTGGAATTGAGAATTTCAGAGAAATATTTTAACATTTATTAATAGACAACATACGGTGTTTTCTTTTTTTTTTTTTTTGGTATAAATTATGATATCAAAATAACTTTGTAAGTTTCAAAATATTTAACCAAAGTACCACTACAATATTATTTCGCCACACTGTGGCTTAATCATGTGGATGAATACTGAAGGTTAACGATTGATAGCAACTACTTAAATACAAAACAATAGCAGGTAATTATAAATTTAGAAATTTAGTGCTAGGAAGGGGGAGTGGCAAACATCTGTTTGGTCGTTTAAAGCTAAACATAATTTATTAAATCTGTTAATTTCCACTGACTCTAAAAGATTTAGCTTTTTATCTTTTTCCTGAATATAAAGTATATCAAAATTATGATTAAAATTGTGATTATTTTCTAAACAATGATTTGCAAATGTGGATTTTTATCTACAAAGTTTTTCTCATTTCCAGATATCCGGGTTGTAAAAATCAGAAAACCTTTATAGATAAACAATCTGACTCCACATTTGCAAAACATTTAGATACATCTTTCTGGGGATTAAAGGAGCCAGGTGACTTTGATGTGGATGCCAGGGTGTGAATAGAACAAAGGCAACAAAAATGCTTCGCTAAAGAGGAATCTGTCGTCCCGTATTTTGGAGAAGATTCTGCTAATGCTATTACTACAATAAAGATCATATTATTGGATGAACAGGTTGCGCCATAAGTGAATAAAATAAATTAAACTATACTGTAATAGCGGGATTTCTCAGTAGACCATCTCTGCACAAGTCATCGATTGTTTAACAAAATACGTGTCCTATTGAACACCAAGGATAGATTGTACGTTATTGGAAGAAAAATAGGAGAATGGGAAGAAATAACAAAGACTTCCTATTTGAGGAAGAGCTAAACCTGATAGCCCTTTGCAATAGGTCTATGAGTTCAGGGCTCAATATAAATTACATATTTAAAGAAATCTTGTACAGGCTGACGTAATCGGGAAGCACACGTTGGCGGATAACTCTAATCTATAATACAAAGTGATATACCACAAATATACGTCAAAAAGATCTCAACTAATACACTATTACCCAAAGTCATCACCAAATTACCTCAGATTATTAACTCTTAGGTATTTTTTTTTTTGAACTAGGAACTCTTATAAAACAAGATCAAAAAATTCATGATCATGTCGTTCCATTTGGATTTTGACTTTGAATTGGTCATGTCTTAAAGACTAAAGATGAATAATACGTTCTATATCGACCACAAGGAACTTTGCAGCAATTTCATTCAGATTATTGGTTCCAGCATTATTTAACTAAAGAAAAGCAACAAAACAACTTTCAACCTGTTTTACTCCAAGTAGATAGTATGTAGTCTATTATGGAGGGAGACGAAATAGTTGCGTAGTAGCTATTAATTTAGTGAAGACAGGAAACATAACAATTACCAATTATTACAATTGACGAACCCTAGTGTTCTAACGAGAATTAGGGTCGAACTATAATACATTTCGAACGATCTATTTTGTTTCTGTTTCCTGAAAGGGTAGGTATTCATTCACTCTTTCTCACCAACAGACCAGCCACTTAATTATGCGCCTTGTACTGTTCCCTAAAAATACTTTCGCTTCCGTTAAACCAATCTCGTGACCTCTAGAAAGACCATTTTGCTCAAGGAAAATCTGAGTATTGTCGTGGGCTTTAGTAGATCCTTAGCGTAATGTTTTCGCCCTGGTTTCTTCAGTTCTTCACAGGCATGCTAGTTTCCTCTTGTAGTTCACGTCTCCTACATCACGGTTCGCTAACTATTCCCATGGTATCTAGATGCTTTTTCAAAAGGTAGTTACTGAACGGTTACTAGACCGGTAATAATCCTTTTTGCTTCTTCTGATTAGATTAGCCGAGAATTTTGCATCTAGCCTATCTAATAATGTCTTAGTGTGTAATTGACCTTCAGTCAATTTCTATCTCTTTGAATGT
Organism: Chrysina gloriosa; assembly: GCA_038088585.1. Classification (NCBI taxonomy): domain Eukaryota; kingdom Metazoa; phylum Arthropoda; class Insecta; order Coleoptera; family Scarabaeidae; genus Chrysina; species Chrysina gloriosa. The sequence goes on along the minus strand of CM076093.1, from coordinate 15,525,143 downwards.
CCTCTTCCTAGCCATAACCAGATTTCCCGTCGGACGGTATCCTTTGATATCTCGCATTTCGGTTCTGCTTCTATGACGTTTCCTTTAAAGCCCTCCTTGGCTAGTTTATTGGCAATTGAGTTGTCATGTGCTGGTACCCTGACCAATCACACAATGTTGTCCTGTGCCAGCTCACTAAGGATTTCTTTGTAATGTTTTACCAGTTTCGCCTTGATAACAGGCTTTAATAGTCGCTTGACTATCATTCATTATGTTTATTCTTCTTTGTGTAGCCTTCCCTCTGATTTCTTCAGCGTATGCTGCTATTGCCAATAACTCGACCTGAAAAGCCGTCGCATATTTTTCCATGCTCACCATCAGTGCTATCCTCTGTTTAAGGCACAATCCGTAAATGCCTAGCCCTGTGTCTTGGTTGGATTGCGATTAATCCGTAAACGAGACGCATGACACTTCAATTTCTCAAATGATGCCTCGTCTAGTCCCTGCTCGGTAGTAATGTGTTTATTTTATAGTGTAAAAGGTGTACGGGTTAATGTGCAGAAAAAATATGTTCAATGATTTTTAAGTACATGGATTTGTTGTACTCCATGAGAAGAACAATGCTGTGCCATTAGAAAGAGTCCAGTGGCCACCGGCATTGATAATTGTCTGGTATCTCCAAGGCGTACTTTCCACTAACAATAAGTTGATTGTGTATTCGTTCGGTAAAGATCTGCTAATGAGACGAGTTTATCGTGTTACCTGCTTCAAAGTAAACACTCTTTTTCCTCGAAGCTTGTGCTTGAGATATGCCCACACATTTAGTCAACAACAAACACTTTTCACAAATTCTAAGCATTTTCGGAGAATTCAAACCTTATGTACTCAGACGTAATGCACAAAACCCGTGTTTCGAAAAGTAACCCCAAAGATGAACTTTTGGAAGGAGGTTTACCAGTCCGTTGAACAGATTAAACAGAAACGTCGAATGGTAGTTTATCCCCAAACAGAAGCTTCAAATAGTTGTATGTGATATTTCTATACCCTTCTGTTTTAATTTTACTGCTACTTGTGACAATGTTCAAATCGGGTTCCACTTAAACAAATTCACAATTTTCTTTTCCTTGTGGCGTCACTTTGTCGATCAAATCACGTTCTGACAAGTCATCGACATTTTTTGTCTTCTTGTATTACTGAACCCAATTAGCGGCGAATGGTTTGGACTTTCCCATGTATGTAGCAGCCGCTCCATATGACATGGTCCTTTCGAATGGGAAGAAAATAATACAGGCCCGTAGCGCGATGCGTATGCGGTACTCATGGCGATTAACGTGTTTCTCAGGTAAGAGTTCAACACCAACTGAATTTTTTGTGACAAAGCATTTACGACAAAGATTGGCTCACAAAAAACTAGGACGATATTTGAAGCCAACTGCCATTTATGCCGTACACGCTCTTACTTTACAGACTGTACATGTGAAAATAATTTCTGGCGCGACACTATCCATAGGTATTTGTAATACGGTTGCAGTTATATGCGTGTTCGTCAATTACATTATTAGGACAGCAGCTAGCTTTCAGTCTTAGAATCGCAGCCATGGCCCTCGCTTTCACGAATAGTTCCAGAAGAGCGAGGCCCACTATTATAGCAATTCCCGTACATTGCATTCATGTGACAAAATATTCACTTTTTAATCCAGTTATGATTTCCTAACGTTAGTGAACTCAAATTCTTTTTCACACTCAACCCAATTTATTCTAAACCTACCGATAGACCTCAATCTACACGAATCCCACGTCCGAGAACAATACGGGAACAGGAGGTGGAATCCAGAAATTATATTCGCACGTGCAAGGGTGTAATGCAGCAGCGCGAATTTAATTGATTAAACCGAAAGCAAAACGTTTGACCTACAACAATTTATTCCGGTATGGTGAGGGTTTCTAGATCCGTTCGTCGTCTCTCTCTCTCTCTCTCATCCCGCGCGTTTTCCGTTCCAGCGCCGTCCGTCTCTTTTTCGCCGACGTAAGCGGAAAAGGTACGAACGAGTTCGATTTCGGTACGGATATAGAAAATCACGGGCCGGAGGGAGGACGTCGAAATCGGAGCCTTCGCCCGAACATTTCCCTCGTTAAGGTCAGGTGCAGTCACGCGATGCCAACGCGGACCAAAGTTTGAAAACGCGCCTCCAACGACGACGACGACGACGACGAATGAACGTAGGTAGTAGCTCCGGCAGTAGTTCGGCTATTTTTTTCTACAGCGTTATCTGTCGAAAATCTAGGTCAGAAAGTGGGTCAAAACGATATCTCGCCGATTTCGAATTTATGGCTTAAAATATCAGAGTGTCATCAAATAAATGAAATCATCAATTGTTGGATTGAATTTTTTAAAATGCCTGTTTATTCTTTAATATCCGCCTAAAATTATATCTCAAGGATCTGAGTGATTGTTCATAAGTTTCTCCATGACAATCGTCGATGAACATTTTCAGAGATTCACCTTCAATGAAAATTAAGCCCTTATCACTTCAGAACAGAACTAAATTTAGGGGATATTTTCTCCAAAGTAATCGGCAAATCGTTAGAAGCAGGGAAATCTAAGCTAATAATAAACGCAGAAAAAATGAAGTACGTGATAATGGGAGCAAAAAATCAGGAAATCAGAAGAGAAAAGATATGGATCAAAGTATCAAATAAGAGACGTATAGAAGTGGAGAGGGTAAAAACCTTTACATATCTGTAAGTATGTATCACACAAGATGGACATAATACAGCGGAAACTGAGTCGCGGTTGGTGAATGGAGATATATGTGTGGGGGTACTCAGTAAATTAATAATGGCGAAAAACATAAAGAGGAGCTAAAGTGAGGATCTACAAAACAATGCTCAGGTCAACAGTAACATATGGCAGTCAAACATAACCCATGTGAATAAAGTCGACGCAGAAAAATTGAAAATTTGAGAAAGGAAAATATGGGGAAGGATTGTTGGAGGGAAGAGAAATGGTGAGATATGGGAAAGACGAGTCAATAAAGATTTGGAACAACTGTATGGAGGACGAAATATGTATCACGCAATTTATCAAGACAGAGACAAAAAATACTATTCTTGGAGCTAACGACAAGGAAAAGACGAGGTCGGCCCAGAAACAGATGATTCCAGTCTGATCTCCGAGAAAAAGGAAAAACAAATGGAGGATAAGATCGAAAACCTAGAACGAATGGAAGAAGATAATTCAGCAATGGGCCTAAAACGCCTATATGAAACCTGTATACATATATATATATATATATATATATATATATATGTCACCAAAATAAAGCTGCATTTAGTATGTGAGCCCTTACATATAACCTTAATACAACTCCAAATTTTTGTCAAATACAGGTACCAGTTTAAATCAAATATAAAGACGAACTTCTCTGGAACGCAAGAAAGGTGGAACTGAGCTCGAGCTAAGCAATGTAACACTGTGGATGCGTTGGCAAAGTTGTTAGAAGGATGTTACTAGGGCGACAGCATCATCAAGTTTCGACGTTCATCTATAATAGGATAAACGGGAACGAGGTTCATCCATTGGTTACGTAAAGAATTACAATCAAATTCTTAGCGCAGGAAAGCACACGGTCTCCCGAAATTTCTCCAAGTTTACTTGTAGTACTTGCACAATTCTAGAAATAGACGATGGCACAGCCGCACACATTCTACTGGTATTTTCTAAAGAACGAGAGAGGATTGAAAATGAGGGGCACGATTGTTATCTCAGAACCAATCACATTAATTTAGGATTCAAACAGTCAACTTCTACTGGATTTTGTCCAAGTAATGCGAGATACACTACCAACTTCTTGATCAAATTAGCACTGCCTACCGGACCAAAGCCCACGTGAATCGACAAGGAACGTGTTTCTCCTCTAGGAGAATTCCAAACCACAAACAGCAAACCAAACATAAGAATTTAGAGATCAAAAAGTTAAAGCTTGAACATCTCCTCTGTAGCCCCGATTAAATTCATGAGAGTATCACATATTTGGCCCCCAAATGGAGGCAGTATTTTCCAGACTATGCAACGGTGGAAGCTTTTCTATGCAATGACCCATGATATGGACTTCTTCTTCCTAGAGTGAGAACATCAAGAAACTCCCAATTAGATTCGAAGCACGTGTTTTCAAAGCTGTTGTTCTATAGAAACCTAATTTAAACTAAGCCACCACCTATCCTTTTAGGTCATAATCAGAGCATTTCCGCCTTACAAATGTTGAATTTAGGCGGTCCTTGCTATCTGTCTATAATAATTTTTAGATAGATCACTTTTCAGAAATATGGGGCAATTTCTGAAACTCTAAGCATTCCTCTTCACGTGAACTTAGATAATTAAATAGTTTAATAATTAAATAGTTACATACATTTACATCCTTCCCCTAGTACTCATAATGCTTGTAATTTCTTCAAAATCAAGCTTCACTTTACCATTTTCATCTCTAAACTCTAACCAGCTCTAGTATTAATATCAAAATAAGGCCAAGTTCAAAAAAGTACATTAAAATACGACCCATGTACATTCTTATCGTTGTTTTAAGATGCTAACAATTATGTGACGTGCTGCGATACCCGACCCTAAACTGAAGTCACCATCCTCTCCTTTCGTCTTACTAATTTTATTTGAAGATTTTGGGATGTTGACATTAACCGTACTGAAAAAATTCGGGCGTGGGATTATAGTCCATCAACATCTGAACAATTTGAACGCAGTTTGGAACATATTGTAAACGCAACTAGACAGGTATTTCATAATTGAACAACAAACGAGACTGGGAAAAAATTATAGGATATCGTTTAGAGGTGGAATGTTTTCGTGTATTTACATTTTATACATTTACATTGTATACATCCAATTTCCCTAAATTAATCGAACATCCTTCTGAAATTCCAATATCGTGCAGTTTCCACCTTGATTAAATCGAAATAATCGACCCTCAATCGAAGGAAACGTTAAAACCGACATTTTATCCCGCCCATAATTACGTTCGACGTAAATTTTCCGACGCCGACCTTATTTCCCAATCTATATCTATCGAACTAGCAGCCCGTATAGCTTCGCGACCTTGTTCCCTAGCCACTACGTTTCTCACCCCCATATAGGCAGTCCCGTCGGGCTAAAACGAGGGTAGTAGGTAAAGGCGGCCGCACAAATAAAGGCCGCGTAACCAGATAAATTTGAGTTTTGTAATCCTTGACGGATTACACCAACGTTTACACAGTTTTAGATAAATTTTTATAGAAAATATTAAGCCTCGACTTAATCTCATTATTAAGATGAGGTGCGATTTAACAGAAATAATAGATATGAACAAATGCAATAATAATAATCACAAGAAGGAAACTATAATAACGCCACTTTGATGCAAGTTATGTATCCCCAAAATCTGTTTGAAAATCCATAAAAATATTAGATAAATACAAGAGTGGATTGTAACAAACTCACAAAAAATGATGAGCGAGGCTAATAGATGAGAATTTTATAAGGGCCCAGAGAAATCATTTAATTGCAAGTGCATGCAGGCTTATGAAAACTAGGAAGGACTTGACTTACCTTACCAATTTCCTGATCGCTTTCAAATCGATGCACATATTGTCTATGATTAGGGATAATTGTTTATAAAACACACTAATGTTCCTGAATCACAAATATCACCACAATTGTTAGAATTCACACGTCATTTGCCGAAAATATTCAGAGCGTATCCCTGAATTTAAAACAAAAAAGCACACGAACATATGACGCTACACCAGCATCCATTTACAAATTCTGGCGTCAGTATGTATTTTTGCAATAACGTTGAAAACGAACTAACACTCAAACGCGAAATCGAAAGTCATATTTAATTACACCAACATTTATTCCGCAAAATAAATACCATTTACACCGACGCGTGTTTTCCCGGTTTTATTCAAAATTTGAACATTTACTAGGCAAAATCGCATTTACGCGCCCACCAAACTCCGGACTTAACAAGCAAGCACTGCGCGCGCACTATCACGTGTGCGGGTAAGTAGCAGTATGCGATATTTTGCGTTTTCTTTTTCTTATTGTAAAAAGAACCATTATTTTATAATCTTGAACAGTTTTAAATTCCAACGAAAATGAAAACTGATGCTTTTTAATTTGCATAAATGCATCAGACGCTGCAGTTGTTAATATTTCTTTTAGCTGTAGATTTTTTGTTTAAATACGAGGTATGATTAAAACGTATCCGGATTAGTGGCATGCTTAGCGTGGATTCGTGTGATACAGTTGGTATTAACGTGGCACATGTTGACCTTGGAATATACCGCTGCAAATCACGGCAACCTAACTTGTCTTACAGTAGCGTTTTGTCGATGTGTCTGTGTTGTTGTTTGTCGCATTTGTCATGTTCGAAAGAACTGATTTTGTAGTAAACGTGTGAAATATGCAAAGACGCGTACTTAGGTAAAGTTAGAGACCGTATACAGTAAAACTTCGCAATAACGCTCTTCTTGGGCCCTAGAAAAAAGGGCGCTATTACCGTGAAATCTTAAAAACGGCAAAAAATGAACAAAATTTATTTTAAAACGTCTTTATATATACGTACACTTCCAGTTCAAAGCCGGAAGGTCGAATTTCAATAAATACTACTACTAATATGTACTACTACATATATTTTATTTCTTTTAAATAAAGTTAAAGTTAACAAAACCCATTTTACATAAAACTTGTACGTTAAAAAAAAAATATATAAAACAAACTATGTATACATTCCTACAAATTTTATTTTTAAAGTCATTAATTTGTGTTTGTTTATAGTGAGAGATAGTTTCTTTAAAAACTGCATTTTCTAGTTTATTGATATTTTTGAAAGTTTCCTCTTCTACCTCCGTACAAGAAAAAGATGCTCCCATTGGTTTCAAGGCCTCCTCGTCCTCGTTTATTTTTGGCGTAATTATTTCTGAGGAATCTTCATCCTCTTCATTTTGCACTTCTGATGGTGCATTGTAATCGGCGATTAGTGTCTCAAGGCTTAAAACTTCATTGGTTACTAGCCTGTTGTCGAAGTCATCAAAACTTTCCAATTCAGTCAATCTTTCTTCCATTTGTAAAAGGTCTCGCCAGCCTTCATCAATTTCTACCTCGTCGGCTTCATCTTCCCTTGTAAAGTTATCAACACCTGCTTTTTGAAACAATTAAAACTGGTCTCTTTCGTAATGTCCATCCATGCAGCCTATGAAAAATAGATAGGATCAAAAATAGAAATTGTTGGAGAAGTCGAATTTGAGCTGATCATAATCGATAGATATCGTTGGATCATCCTTTTCCAGTAACCTTGCTTCAAAACGTTTATGATGCCTTGATCAAGTAGTTTAAGCTCACTTGTGGTGTTAGGTGGTACGAAAATCAAGTTGATGTTTTTGAGATTTACCTGTTTCGGATGCGCAGCGCAATTGTCGTCAAGCAAAAGTATTTTTCTGTCTTTCAATTCGATGTCCCACTCATTAAGCCATTGCACAAATCTATCTCTAGTCATCTATGCACGAGATGAAGAAGAATAAATGCAGGGAAGGGTTTTCACATTCTTAAAACAACGTGGCTTAGCGTATTTTCCAATTACGAACGGCCTTTCTTGTCTGCGCCTGTGCAATTCGTGCATACGAGGACCGTTAGGCGTTCTTTGCTTAACTTCCCTCCGTGGTACTTTTTCATTTTTTAAAAACTAAAAATTTATCAGGCATCACTTTCAAAACCAACCCGAATTCATCCACATTATAAATTTCTGAGGGATTGTAGCCAGAGGTGAGGGTCGACATTTGACTTTTCCAGTCGAATGTTACATCAGCATCTACTGAATTTGACCCACCACAAATTGTTATAATAATATGTTTGTACACGATAGAATGTCTGTTTTTAAATCTATCGAGCCATCCAGTGGAAGCGGTAAAGTCTGTTATTCCAAGACCGTCGACGACTTGGAGGGCCTTTTCTTATAAAATTGGGCCACTTACTGGGATGTTGGAGCTTCTGGCCTAGACAAACTTTTCAGAATCGTTTCCAGCTCTTCATATTTCGCGGATCGCATTTTTTTACGACTAGTTCTCTCATGCACCCGCTTCTTTAAAGTTGTACGTAAAGTTGAAGCATGGATGTTTTTTGACGCCGCAAAATCTTTTTGATTTAAATTGGATTTATGAAAGTCTTTTATAAGATCATTTTTTTCTTTTAACGAAAACGATTTTCGCGGCATGTTCCCAGCAGCGTAAAAAGTAAAAGACGGAAAAGAAACCTTGGTTACGCAACCGTCAAATCAATAAGTCAGATTCTCGAAAAATTGTCTAGCCAAGATTCGTGGAACATCTTGATGGGATTTGTTGATACTAATATTTCATAGAAATCGTAATGATGGTTAGTTCCCAGAAATATGTAGACCATTTCCGTTTGCTTTTTAAACATTTATTTTAATTTAATCATATCCCTTTCTAGTGTTTGCAAAATAAAGTTAACAAATTAATAATTGAAGTATGTATGTACATTAAAATATATCCTTCAATGGGGTGTTATAAGCGGGAAATGGGAGCGTTATAACGAATAAAAGTACTACAGAAAATTAGTCGCTGGGACCGGGACCAAGGAAAGAAAGCGTTATAGCCGGGAAATCGTTATAAACGGGAGCGTTATAACGAAGTTTTACTGTATGGGGAGGAATGCATCAGCCGTACCCAAATTTACAAGTGGCATAAACGTTTCAAAGATGACCAAGAAATTGTTGAAAGTGGTGCACGTTCTGGAAGGCCCGTAACCAGTAAAATGGAATAAAACGTGGAAAGTGTGCCTGCAGCTATGTTAGCAAATCACCGAATCACTATTCGTGAGTTATCTGAAGACGTTGATCTTAATTTCGGTTCAGTGCAATCAATTCTTACGAACGATTGGAGCATGACACATAGCTCAGCCAAATTTGTTCTTCGATGACCAGAAACGGGCCCATGTTTCAGCTACTAGAGACCTGCTTGAGTGCCCCGTACAATTATTGGTGATGAGTCGTAAGTATGTGGGTATAATCCCGAAACTAAACCTCAGTCTTCACAGTGGAAAATCCCAAAGTCACCCTAAATAGAGCTAAGAAAGCACGACAGAGACGCAGCAATGTCAAAACGATGGTGCCTGTGTTCTTCGATTATAGGGAAATTGTGCACCACGAATACGCTCCACCAGATCAAATAATAAATATTAGTTAGTTAGGAGTATTGTTGTGACTTCTTGCGCTGTTTAAGAGGGGGCAGTACGTCCCAAAAGACCAGCAGTGCATGGCCACCATATTGGCCAGATCTCGCGCCCTGTGAGTTTTTTAGCTTCCAAAAATTTAATACCACTTGAAAGGACGATGATTTCAGGATGTTCAGGAAGGGGACTGCTTCGAAGGGGTCTAACAATAAATAATATATGTATATGCATATAAGTATTGTATTTCTTTTAATAAACCCAATTCTGATAGATTTTGATCATACGTCGAATGAATGCATAATTATTACTATTAGTTGTACCGAACTTTTTGCTTGATTTCAGAGAAACTTTAATCCTTTTAGAAACATAAGATATTTTTCTACTGAACTAAAATTAAATAGGTATCTGTGGTATCGAATAACCTGAAATATACATAATTATTCTTATTCTTACCACAGCGATTTCAGAACTTGCGAAAACTTTCGATAAATAAGTTGCAACCTCAGTAGATGAAATACAAAGGACAAAAAGCATTATTCCTGAAGTTTGGTTAACACAATTCTTAAAACGCAATGAATCCATTCAAAATCACAAACATTCATATTTTTTTCGCTTAGTTTTTACCCATTCAAAACAGCATTCTTGATCATTTAATAACGGCAGTATTGCGAAGAAATTTTTATATTTGAAAATCCCAGTGAAAACTTTCATACGATTTTGTCATCCCTGTGTTATTCGTAAGGTTTGTACCCTAGATCAAATATTGTGGCGTCCTTCAGAGTACATGTTTTGGGTCCACACCTGTTTCTAATTGTAATGCCAGATTCTTTGATGAAAAACTGCATATACTTTCCAATGTACAGAAAAGATACTGCAATATACAGAAGCCTTTTGTCAGATGAAAATGTACTTACTACGATTAGATTTACAGTAAGGTTGCTTATATATTAACAGCCCCCAGTCCACTACACAGCAACAGTTGTATACAGAATTCGTAATAAGAAAGTCACTTGGCACCATGTTTGTAAAGTGTGAAGTTGATTCAGAATTTTCTAATCGATGTGCTTGAAGAACATCAAAGTGGCAGGTGCCGTATGTGGTGCAAGAGCAAGTTTTAGAGGTTACCAATCCTTGCTCCTGTCCCATTTTCTTAATTGTACTAACGCATTTCTGCATTAGTTGTCACACAACGTTTAATTTGACCAGAGAAACAACAGTCATAAGTTGGCTATGGAGCGCTAGCCTGCACTTTTTCAATTTGGGAGAAATTGTAAGCTTAGATTGATTGTTACTTAGCTTCAAGAAGCCTGTACTAAAAATACACGTCTCGTCGCCAGGCACAGTCTATTTAAGCAGGGCTTTCATTTTCGGATTGTTTTTCTTCAGCTTTTCGCTTCACTTTCTGGCCATTTTGGCGAAAGACAGATCTGGAGCAACGTATTGCCATTGTTTCAGGAGTATTGTTCTTGTTTCAGCAATTGTAAAAGAAAAACGTAGACAAATTTGGGAAGGAAGGTGCTGGAGGGGAGAGGTGTGAACTGACTGCGCAATAGTCCCAACTTTTGTTTTTACCACAAAAGAAAATAAAACCAGTAATTAATGCTAAACCAGTCCATATATTTCTCTCAAACCAATAAATATGACACGTTCCTCCTAAAATTATCAGAAATTGAAGACCTTCCTCCCCTCCAAAGCATAATAATCCCCAAATAATTTACATATCTTCCAGAACACATAATAGCCCAAAATAATTTACCTTTTCTTCTTAAAATCACTAAAAATAGATGCCACACACATTCCAAGCTGTTCTGGTGCTCCGTTTAAAATTTAAAAAAACTGGCTAAAATCTTTAATTTTAGTGTTTCCAAATTAGTTTTCTCCCAAAGTTATTGCAAGATGGACTGCGACTGAGACACTGAACGGCTCAAGAACAATTCATCCTTCTGTCAATTTTTATTTCTTAGGATATTAGGAGCTTCTTTTAGAATCTGTCGTGTGTGATTGTAATACGATCAGCAAATCGTTAGCAATGACCAACCTAACACGAGAATTACAAGCTTCAATTCGATAATTTCAAAGATATCCACATTTTACGTTTATTAATCGCAAACACCTGATATCTTCCTTCTTTTCGCGCTATTTCCTTGCATCGACTAAATTCAGCACTACTTTGCTACAGATCAACAGTTCTTAATTGTTTTGGAAACTAACGTAAGCTAAAGTGCCAAATGACCACTTTATTATATATCCGCTGTTGAAACAACAAAGGTAGATACGCGCAACTTCAGATGACGGTAGTGGCCGCTACTTGATGTTAATGAAGTGATCCCAGGACGCTGCTGCGTAACTTGCGAAGCACGAGTGCAAAGCAAATGTTTAGTTTAACTCCTCGCCGAAGGAAAGCAGCTAGATTGTTGCGGATTACTGAGTTTGCCTAGATTTTATGTAAACATGATGTAATAACAACCGGAAAGGTTGGTAGGAGAAGTTTAACTCATGTTGGACAGTGCCGTCTCTTTGATTATCAATACTCTTAGGTTTATATTTCAATTCAATACAAACGAAATTTTCTTCTAAAACTGGTCATCATTTATTTCTTAAAGAAAGATTCCTGTATCCTGTACATTTTGACAATAAGATTGCTAGCTTCAGCTGTAACTGAATTTCCCTTAAATTGTATCGAAAGCGACTCTATCGAAAACTCTAGAGTTGCAAAAATTTTGATCAGGGACAACAACCTTTCCCAATTATCTTACGAAATAGGTCACGTCCGGATAGGAACGAACCAGGAGAATCAATTAAATAAAGATTTTCTCCAGCATCTCGATTAGTTTCTGAATTACAGCTAGCAGCAGATTATTATCCCTTTTTTAAGTTTCAACATTTCGATAATATCGACTTCGATTCCAATAATTAAAAACTCAATAATCCCCAGGTCGACAGCATCATTTTCTACGATCCTATCTCTCGCGAAATTAAGGGTTAGGCAATTTAAATTCCGACTGCATTCTCGGCCACCTTTCCGGCGCTCACCTGGCCTAAATATCGATCCCGGTGACGTGTATTGCGTCCTGCAGACGAAGCCGGCCTGCTTCGTCGGAAATAAATAGCCTCCCGAGTAGTTCGCCATGGCCGCCTTTCCTCGCCGCCCACGGTGTTCCGAAACTGTTAATTATTTTTTCGTCTATCCCCCTGTGCCAAGGCGCTACATTTGCTAAATGGAATAGGGACGAGCTTCGTCCCATCCGTCGAGATTAATGTGAATTTTTTACTGAATTAGGCCATTCGTTTCGAGGACGATATTATTCTGATTAGTTTTCAGGACAATTTTTCCGATGCGACATGGATATTGCTTTAACGAAATGACAATAATAATTTGCTAAGAATGAAGTTGATTGTACTTCAATTCATTTGTACCGAGCTAGAAAGAGAAGTCACGTGTTTTGAATTTACATGCTCAAAATTTTATGCGTTTAATTCTCCACAAATATTATCCCTAAAGAATTTAACCATCTCCTGTAAAATATATTAAGAGTAGAGGAAATGAAGACTTAATTATGGTTTAACAGCAAGGAACTCCGGGAATGACTTAATAGTTAGAATGTGGAAATTCTTGCCAATAGAACCCGAATAAGAAGACAGTAGACTTACTAGTAGCACATACCTGCTTTAGGAAACATATCATTGCAATAGCAACAGAAATAGATTCCATCCACTGGGGGAAAGCCAACAGAGTAAAAAGAATTGACATTTTTTCAAAAGAGATAATTACCGGAAACAGCAGTAACATAATAAAAAAATAATTTTGAAGACAAAGTCTGGTTGAAAAGACTAACGAAAAATATCCAATTAAAAGAGGTCCCTTTCGGTTTCTGAACCTCAGGACGTTATTTCCAGTCAGTACTGGTCTTCTGTGGGGCAATGACTAATTTCCAGACCTCTGGTCGCTGTAGAAATTTTGTACGGGCAGTTTACCGTAATCTTCACAGTTTGGGAAGATGGTGCAACCAGCAGCTAAGTTTCTTTGGACTGAAGGTAACCTAACAAGAGAAAATTATGTATCTGTCACACAAGTACAACTTTAGAGGAGAGAAGAAGCAATTTCTATTTAGTTTAAAGCACATCATACCATCTGTGAGTGCCAGGTGACGAGTAGTGTAAGACTTAAGCGCTTTGGATCACGGTTCTTGTAGCCAGAGGAAACCACAAAGAAAGTTCCCATTAGCAACAATGCAGGCTTCATCGGGGTACTGACATGATGAGTCAGGGTGGGTAGAGAGCACAGTAAGCCGTCAAGCTTCCATGTTGGAGCCACTCTTATGGGAAGAAACACACAGAGAAAAATAAAAGAAAGAATAAAAAACCTTCCTAACTACTTCTCGAAACAACTCCGATTTCACATTTTCAGCAAAAATCTGCCGTCGTAAATACATGTCTTCTAACCATATACAACATCGCAGCTGTGATTATTATTACTAACTAATTATGTTATTAAAGAAGACGTTGACTCTAATTTAAGGGCGTAAAATACTAGAAGAAAACTATGAAGTCATAGTTTGCTTTAAACCACTTAATAATGGATAAATATAGCTAAGTGACGAAATCTTAACAAGAAGTGAAGTGTTATCTAATAACAATAGGACGCTCTTCTGCTCAAACAATTTGAACTTGTTTACAAAGTTCTAGATCGCCTGTCCATAGCCCTGATTATATTTTGCGTCATTGTACCTTATTTACTTAAAGGAGATGATTTGTGCAAGATAAAATGCTTATACAGGCGTGAAATCGAGAATCCGGCCGGTTACCGAAGAACTGATTTGATGAGTGATTTTGGCGGATACAGGTGGGCATAGAGTGTAGTAAAAATTGCTTTGAAAACGTAAAATGGGTGTATCACAACTGGAAAGCTTTTACTAGTCCACTTAGATCTAGATCATAGAATTCCTCCAGAATTAACGTTGATAGGTCGTAGTAATGATGACGACAGTAGTAATAGTAAAGCGCCTCTAACGTGCTTTTGGCGGAAACTTGTGTCACGATAAATTCGCCTCTTAATGCGAAAAATTTCTCAAGAAATACCAAAATTGTTTGAGGAGTGTGTGAAGATGGAATATTGATCAATTCTTGAAAATCCAAAATAATAACGGATAACTTTTCATTGAGTAGTTAAACGGAACACAAAACGTTTGGGATGTGGAATATAATGAACAACTGATCACCTAAACAACCATGAATAATAATATGAATATTATTCACATGTATATGAATAAGTATAGGATCTAAGTGCTTGCTTTTCATTCGGTGCTTAGGCTTTAAACGTGTATTCTTAACGACGAGAAGTTGAGAATCCAAGTTCTTTCATTGCATTTTGCATTCAGATATACCCATGAAGTTCAGTAACGTAGAAAAGTGACTACCACCTTGATGTGATGTTAAGGATTCAAAATTCTACGTTTCAGTTTGGATTTAGAATGCAGTAAATTCAGTTTCATGTCTCATGTCTCAATATTTGGTTTTACAGGAACCCTAATTGATTAGAGTGAAATTAAATGAAATAGTTCTTGCCTTTGCAATTCTAATTTAGGCACGCAAATAATATGAATGAGGAGCCATTGGTTATCACTTAGCGCGGATGACCTATTTTCAGGAAATCGACTAGAATTGAAGGTAATGTGGCGAAAAACAATGTTTCAATCTCCCATTATTACTCCTAGAAATAAATCCCCGGTTACTCATTTTCGCAGACTGAGTACATTTCATGTCTGGAAAAGATACCCCGATATTATAGCGAATGCAGTAGTACTGTGTACCAATTGAGCTGCAATTTAGTCCAATACCCTAAGTACTTGATCAGAATGGTAAGAATTCTCATTTTAAGTACATAATTAAGGGGTTAATTATGAGGTAAAAGCGAACAATTTTCAAAATAATATAGAAATGGAGACAAATTACTTTTGACGCCATTATCAGAAGCAAATCTACGAACTGTATTTCGTATTATAATTCATATCCGGCAGTAGACTGGCAATTGATCCATTCCGACGAGGGAGAAACTTCCTCTAGTAGCTATTAAGGGAGCACCACCAGATATGTCCCGAGTAAAAAGTTTCGCCTCCTAATAAAGTGCTGAAGGTTATTGGCTACGAACATGTGGTAGGCTAAGGAGGTAACTTTAATGAATTTAATGAATACTAATAATGTCGCAGGGAATGAGATCAATATTTCAGACCTACAAACTCCACCGAACTTTACCGCCATCACAGTGCGCCCTGCTCTTGTCCCCTCCTCCCCCCCCATTTCCCTGCATCTCTATCTTCCTTTTACCCATCTCGCGCGCTGGCTACTTAAGGAAAGTTTCAGAGGACATGAGGAGAAGAGGGTCGATATTCGAGGCAGCGGAAGGCGATTAAACGAATTGAAATAATGTTTTCTGCACCTGAACGTTTCCGAACACGCTAGCAACAAGTTTCGTCCGCTTTTAACGACGAAAGTTGGACGCCAACGTACTGTAAGTACGTACCGCCGTTCTCTTCGTGGAAATGTTATGTTACGTTCAACTGCTCCCGACTCTAGGCAAAATTGAATTAAACAGTATCCACCGGCGGAGGAGATATTTGCGAACGCCACGCGCAGTCTAATTAGATAATTATGCAAAAAGAACGGAAATTAGTTTAGTTAGTATGCATGAGTTACGTATATTTTATGTTTCCGGTGGAATTAAATAATTGTCCCATTACAAATTCGAGAAAATTCTACCGGTCCGTCATTCCAACGCTTCAGCTGGGTATCTCCTAAAAGTTATAGCTTAGGTTGTGCTGAAATTAAGTTCCTACCACGCCAATTTGTATACCTCGAAATACGTATTTCGACAACTATGTTGCCATCCCCAATAGAGAAGAAGGAAGGGTGAAATCCAATCTATTAAAAAATCATATTGCTTAGTTGACACAGTTGCCTTGTAAAAATCAATTTACAAAGATTTGTTTTGGAAGATGTCTAGCAGCACAATATATTAACGAAAATTCTTTGGAAAATAATTTTAGTAACCCATGTATATTGTATTAGTATTATTACACATATCTTATATTTCAAAAGTAATTTTACGAAAGAATTTATGCAAAGAATTCATCCAAAACAAAAAATTGAAACAGAACAGGGGAAAAAGCAAACAAACGCAAGAAAAATCTCCGCCAGAAGAAAAGTAATTATAAAACGCCCAAGAGATAAACAGGGCAAACAAAGAGGGGGAAAGGTCCAGAACTCATCAAAATTTTCTAATAACCCCGTTAAAGCGTTTAGCGCGAAAAATGATACGACTAAATTAAAAGTACGAATAAAAACGGGCGCATGTCGTTCAACAACCAGAAAAAAAGTTTAAACGGAGTCCGTACGACGACAAAACAAGCGAGGAAGAGCGGTAAATAACCAGGACCGGCGTAGGCGACGCGCAGAGATGGAGCTCATGAAAGTTTTAATAATATCCCTGTTGGGAGCGCAGTCGAGTCGTCGCGTTTATCTTTTTTTTTTTCAGACAAGTGAATTTGTCGCTCAGTTGCCCCATTATATCCTCCCCGACGTAGAAGGATTACCGCCTTTTAGAAAGTTGACGGAATGAGGGATTTTGTTCTCTTCTCCATCTGCAAGTTCGTTCGAGCTTAAAGGATTCCCCTTTTGGTATTTAGCGAATTCTCGTGTGGTTTCCGATTTTCGTTCTTAATGCGAAATGAGAAAATTTTATATATTCTACATTTTTGCAGCGTAGAGTTTCGAAGGAACCGAAGCAGTGCTGTGATACGTAATGTAATGTTTTCTAATTTGTAGCTTACAAATCATCTGTATAGATTATCTCAACAAACAAGGTAGCAAATTTTGCGTTGAGATATGTCTTTCTGATAACATACTACAATCTTCTCCTTCTATTCCAAAACCGGTCATTATCAGATACGGGGGAGATGAACGCTACAAGCTTATTTGATCAGTATTTTGCTCAAAATCAAGATTTACCTTTTTGAGCGAAATTTCGAATCGTTCCAAGGCCTTGGTTTGTGACTACTTCTCCATCGAGCAGACTTTCCTCGAAATAGATTTCGACTACAAATCAAATGGAGTAAGACATATCTAATAGTTTTGGAACTACAACAATAACAACTGTAACAAATAGCGGTGCAAACTCTTCTCAGCATTTCTTCGAAGCGATAAGTCGTAGAGATTTCATTACAAACAGCTCCTCCAGCTACCCCTCCTGAGTGTGATAAAGGTAAAAGTATCGGTGAAAATTTGTATGCCTTAATATAGAAATTTCTTTGGACATAAAATTTTTTGGGTCCAAGCGTAGATTCAGTTCACGCACGCAAAATTTACCCATAAATTGCGAAATATACGTCTTATTTTATGCGTTTACTGTAAGTTGTCGCTTAAATTCTTTTAAGGACGTACATCAATCTACGTCCGCCAACAAGCTGATTTCATTGGTGTGTAATCTATGAAGACTATACCGAACGGTTGCTCTGAAAACGCAAGAAAATATTGCTAAAAATTGTCAAAACTGTACACCCGTCTCAGCTCCTATGAGACCTAGAACGTTGGTTCTTATATCAGTCGACGCGTTTTGACGAGTTGAATTCATGGGTGTAAGATTTTTTAGGTGACTCTAACGATTGCCGAAAAACTTTAAAGAAAACGCGAAAAATCGCCAAAAACCAACTTGTATGGTTCTATGAGCACTGGGTGCACTCGAACAACTCAAAATATCGCCGTAATTTACCTATAAATGTATGACGAAATTGACGCAACACATATTTATATTACGCGTTTGACCCACCTTTTGAGGGCATTAATTTCTACAGCTATGCGTTCCCCGTTTGAATCTATAATGATATACTAAGTAATTATTGACCGCATAAGAAAACTTATAGGGCAAAATAACTACGAAATCCGAACGTGAATTTTCGTCAAAATCGAACCAAAGAGGTATGTAATAGAGGATTTTATACCTATTCGCATATACCGTGGTGTCCCAGAGCGAGTGGGATTGCATGGGATACTTTCTTATTATTGAAGGTGGACTTTTGATTAAATGGGATATTTTTTAAGCTTTATATGCTGATTTAGAATCTGTTTGAAAAAGTTCAAAATGTCAAACCCGTTAGAATTTATTAAAAAAAAAAACAGAAAACTGTCATTTCCTTGTATATCAAATATCTTCTTAAGTATAAAAGATAAGAAACAAAGTTTTATATGAAAATCACTGTTTTCGATAAGACTAATTTGAAATTCATGTCAAATAAAAATTCAAGGTGGTTGCTTTTGAAGTTCTCGTATCAACTTTCTGAAGTTAAATAGGCGCCATATTGGATTTTAGGTTACTGGATAGAATTTTTGTAATCTCTTTTCAAAGATGTAAGATAATGTATGATTTAGTAAAAGATACAAGTAAAATTAACTTTATTATATTTTAATCAAGTAGGCTTATATAAATCCAAACAAAAACAAACAAAATTTATTTCAAATAACAAAAATTAATCCTAATAATCACATGAAATGTTCAAAATGCTGACTGTTATTAACTAACCTTTGTAATTATGATCCTCCACCAATAAATTGTTTTCTCTAGTTCTCCCTTTATTTTTTCAAACTTCCATACCTCTGCATATTCTTGTCTTTTATACGATTTGATATTTGGTTGTTTTCTTTCCGGAAAATTAATTAATAATTAGTTGAAACTAGTTACAAAATAAGTTCGGTCTCGAAGATGGGAATTTTGTTTTTCTTTCCGTATCTTTTATACTTACGAAGATGTTTGATGTACAATAGAATGACAATTTTCTGTTTTTTAACCAAAAATCTCTCTTCAATAATAAGAAAGTTACCCATGAAATCCCACTCGACCTGGAACACACGGTATGTTTAGTATAGTAAAATATCTCTCATTACATAAAATTCTGGAGTCCTTGTCTCATATCAAAATCGTTTTATTAAGGGTACTGAACTAATGGAGAAGACTATTTGGAAGACAGAATTAGCCATTGAGTGTCAATTTCCAAATTTCAGAGTCCACAACACAACCAAACTATCGCTATATTTTATACGAATCTTTAAGTTGAGACGTTGTAAATCTTCGTAGCAATCTCATTCCTTCCTTCATTAGCAACTGCTATTTATTATTTGCTACTGCATCTAGACCAACCTCAATATGCAAGTCCTTCACGCCCATTTATAATCCTATGCGTCCTCTTTGATCTACCCATCCCTCGGTAGTTCAATTAATCAAATCCCCACCTTCAAAGGAAACCACACCCATTCTCTTTAAACTCCACCATCAATTTCTTTTTCTTCACTTCTTGTCCCATTTACCTTAAATATCACCTCGCTGTACCTCATTCCCTTCCGGCCATTTGTTTCGCGCTAGAGAGATAAACAGCGAAATGGAATTCCAATCGAACATTTGCATATCTCAACGGGCAAGGAGTGATAATTACGTTCGAGAAATGTGTCCGCTCTCGTTTCGTCCGTTTCAATTTCATTAGAATGAAGTTTCTAAATCATATCCTAGCGCGCCAGCTTGCGCGCTGTTTAATTAAAACTATTTCGCTCGAACCGGAACGGAATAGAAGAAACGGGCGCAAACGAACGATACCCTCCAGCCTTATTAAGTAATTAGTTTCAGTCTGCTACCGCGCGACCAGGAATCTTGGCTGCTAATTCGCTGAAATCCCGACGTCATCCGGAAACGGAATTGCATTCGTGTTGGATGTTTCAGTTTTGTTGGTATTTTCGTTTTGGAACAAAACAGAAATATCAAGAAGTAACTTGTAGAAATACGTCTAGACGAGGAAAAATTGAGATCCTCTTTAAGTTTTATATTACTAGTATTATGTGGCTATACACCCCCGAAAGGGTTGAGCCTCCTAGTCGAATCTCAGATCGAAGATCAGCTCCTTCTTCTGAATATATTCTTTCACATAATTTCTTCCATAGTTTTCGATTTTTGTTTTTTTTTGATTTCAATTGATGTCTCCGGTCCTTCTTATATCCTATTCCACTTCCTTCAGCCATGTACTCTTCACACACTCTGTCACATCATAGATTACAGCTCTTGCACCCGCTCTGGATAAATTTCCAAGTCCTTGCTCTTGATCGCTTAATTTTTCTCACTACATCCATTTCTATTTCTTGTGCTAATTCCTCGTTACTCTTTCTTCTGTATTCATTGTCATTTAGTCTAATTGGTCCCAGAATAGTTTTCATTACTTTTATCTCCACGATTCTTAGGTCCTCCTTATGTTTCTTTGTCATTGACAGCGTTCTCTTGGATTTCTGCTTCACGTTCGCACTGATTGGTAATTGTCACTCCCAGATATATATCTTTCCACTTCCTTAAAAGCAAACTTTCCTATCTGGATTTTCATGTTTTCGTATTCTTTATCTAGTCTCATTATTTTGGTTTTTTCCTCATTGATTTCCAATCCCATTTTTGCTTCCTCTGTGACTATTTCTTCTAGCACTTCCTCATTCTACTTCTGTTTCTTGTTATTAATGCAATGTCATGTTCTCCTGTTGTCCTTAATGTCCCTTTCTAGTATCCTTTGGAGTGCACATTTTAGGTAGGCTAGGTTGAATAGTGTTGCTGATAGTAAGCCTCCTTGCCCAACTCCTTTATTGAATTCAAACTCTTCCGTCTCCCCTTTCTGCGTTAAAACACTCCCTGTTGTTTTCTCCATTGTCAACATTATCAGCCTCCTCAATTTTGAGTCTACACCCATCTTTTTTAACGCTCTTTTTAGTTCATTTCTACTAATGCAATCGAAAGCTTGCTGGAAATCTATTTCTACTTTGTATTGCTGAACCTTTTTCATTAGTTATTTTACTGTGTATATTACATCTATCGTTGATTTTTCTTGTTTAAATCGGTTCTGATATTACTCCATCGTGTTCTTTGTTACTTCTGTTAATATCCTCTGCAGCGGCGTTGACAGCAGCTTGTAGGGTGTGTTTAGCATGGTGATCCCTCTATAGTTGTTGCATAATGTACTGAGAATTTAGTTAAATTTCTTTAAGAAAATTGCACCGGTCTAGCTCGTAAATAATGATATAAAAAGCATAAATTATAATAAATTATATTTATAAATTTTTGGAAATATTGAACATAAAATCGAAATATTTACCTATTTTAGTGTGTGTGAATGTATAAGTGTAATTTCTTCCTGTATCTCCTCTCTTCACTTCTTTTCTCGACGTAGCTTTATGGATTCTTACCTTTATCAGCACTTTCTTCTTCTGTATAGTGAGGTTCTTTTCTTACTAATACTTCTTCTTAAAACTTTTTTTTAATATATTTTTAGACTTATTTATTGACTTTTCTATATTGTCAATTCAATCGTCGTTAATCAAAACTTTTATTTCTCTTGACACCAGGACTACACTGCTGTCTTTCCCTGTTGTCCCCGAAACGAAAACTTTAATTCACCTTGACTTCAGTTCATCCAAAGATATTGCTGTTATAGAAACCTGTACTGTACGTCGATGTATCCTTTATTATTTTCAGTAAATTTATATAATTCTTGTAATATAAAATGTTGTATGTAATGTGTTTTGAATGTTAACAATGTTTTTCAATATATCCATTAATATATGCTTTTCTTTTTTAAATATTTAACAATTTTTATTTTTGGTGACATTTGTTTCTTCCATTAAACGTCTCTGGGTGGAGTTAAAATAAAGAGATAACACCCGTAGGGGAATAATATGCTCAAAGGTGGTGGGCGTGGTGTCGAAAAGGTATAAATAGAACCCCTACACTAGACTAAATGTCAAATGAAGATCATAACCCCAACCTTAACTGTGATTTTGATAACTTGAATTATAATAAATGATGAATTTTCTAATGGCAATTAACCATTCGTGTATTATTATATAACCCCTGCTCCCCTTTTTTATGAATTGCTATTATTTGCCCGAATCCCCAGTCTTATGGCATTCTTTCCTGCAGCCATATTTTTTAGTCAACTGGTATAGTTTTCCTTTAATCTCTTCTCCTCCACATTTGACATTTCCATTTTTATTCCGTCTTCACCTGGAGACTTCCCATCTCTCCTTTTGTTTGTAATTTCTTCTATTTCTACTCTTGTTAGGTCATCCAGCTCCTCTGCTATTTCGTCCATGTTATGTTCTTGCTCATTTTCTACTGAGTTCTGTATTTCATGATCCGTTAAGAAGTGCTTGAACTGCTCTTTCCATATTTGCTTATAGTCGTGTTCAAGCTATATTATAGCGGGCTCAATAAGCACATGAACAAAATGGACGTGACAGAAGAAACGATATGTAGATTCTGTCAAATTGAGGAGGAAACCGCGATTAACGTACGCGACTTTCACACATTGGAGACGAATCTCCCGAGGCGACTGGGAAACGAACTCTAAGGAGCCACGAGGATCACAATAGATTTTAAACAGTGGAACAGACGTCATTGTCACTTCAAGTAATCTAATCTAATCTAAAATTGCATCAAGGATGTGCTGCAAAATATGTAGCCAGCTAACATTACTCTAGAGCCCATAGAGACTCAATATTTGCCAAATGATCTGATCAAAAAGGAACCGGTTTCAATAACGAAGAGCCAGTCTCTCTTAATTAATGCTCTGAACCTTTTGTCTATTACGCTTCAATTTCGCCAGATTTAACACTCAAATCTGAGGATTATTTTGGTCTGACACGAACTAATATAACAAACCTAATTGCGTTACGAATAAGGGAAGCACGTTCCCCAAACACAATCCGCTCATATTTAGCAGATAACGCGCGCCCCACAGATAGTATTTCGACCAAATCAAAGCCACCAGATAACTAACTTAATTGCGAGAGGGCCGCAGTCAGTTGGCCAAAGTTTAACTACAGTTTGCTGACCCCTTCGTTACGCGCCCTCCCATTAATCGTTTACGGAATTTTAACGCAATTAGGACCCTTAAGCGACCGTAGAAAAATTATCCGAAGGGAATAGCCTTGAAGGATGAACGTACAAATCATTTTTGCAAAATATCGTTGTAGTACGTTACCGGTTGCAGTTTTGATATCGAAGATGATGGTTAAAATTCTCGATATCTATTTTGTAACGAATTCAATCATTCATGAATTACGGAATTTTAACGCAATTATAATCGATGAAATACCATATCAATATACTCAAAGAGAACGACTTTAGGCATCAAAAACTATAAAACGGTATTTTTCACCCGTATTACATATACAAGTGAGTTTTTCCCGATTTTTCTTAGTAGCGAGTTCGATTTCGAATAATTCACCCCTTATCGAACGCCTCAAATTAGAAAAGTTTTCACCAAGTTTCCGGGAAACTTGGGCGGGTCTGGAGAACGGCGGTGGCGAAATTCACGCGATCTGCTTGATTAGGCGTTATGATTTTGATTTAGGCCGCCCGGCACTCGGATGAAGGCGAAATCGATACTGGCACGCACTGGAAAGGAAGCTTTTACGTTTCTGGGAGGTAAGGAGGTTAATTAGAAAAGTTCGCCCTCTTCTGGGGCTTGAAATTCTGAATAAATAACTAACTAGCGCCGCTTTTCTTGTCCGAAGAGGAGATATCTATTTATTAGAGAAAAATATCCTTTCGGGTTTCCCGATAAATAAGAAAGGAAAGAAGTTGAAGAAGTTTGGGAGTTGTGGTACGAGTAAAGTACCTGTTGAAATAAGTGAGGATAAGGAAACGGGATTTTTCGAAAAAATAATTAAATTGAGCAAATTAATCGATGGTTCAAATGATTTTAAATCTGTGCCTACATCCTGTCTACCAATTTTGTAGAACAAAAGAAAGTCTTTTGTGTCGATTCGGATGCATCCGCTCTAACCTTTTTCTAACAGTGACTTTAACCAAAGGTCGCACATGTTACTTAGTTACCGTTACGGTTGAAACCCTAAACCTCAGTTTAATTGCCTAATGTGTAGAAGGTGAGAGGTCTACTATTGTTATATAAAACTCATTTAATTCAAACTTTCGTTTTAAATTGTAAAAATCAAACAAAGTTATGGAAAGAAAACTTCAGAAACAAACAAAAAAGAAGAAAACGACAAACGAATTCCCACCCTTCTTACTCATCAACTGCGATTCCTCTTCCGTATTACCACCGCCTCGCCTGGTCCTTTGAGAAAATATCCTCAAGACGCCGCCAGCTCAGTTTCAATTTGCATTATTAAAATTTCTCAAGACGACGTTGAAGTACTCCTTAAGAAGTTTTTAAGTCAAACTGGAAAGAAAGTACCGGGCGAATGCTCCACCCATACAGATGTAATCCGCCATTCGGGCGCATCAGATGATTCGCGAAGAAAACTCGTGAAACTTTTAAAAAGTACTACTATTATAATATCCTACGTCGTCCGTAACTAGCTAAAATAAAAATCATCCGAGATCGTATTTTCCCATGAAAAACGCAGAATGATTTTTAAAAGATTAGTGTTGCGGCATCTATGGTTCGAAATGAGCTTTAAAATCGTTTCAGAAGACGACGTTTCGTGCTAAAGCGCTAGACGATTGTTTACTCTCGGTTATAGGGAGCATTTTTATTGCTTATTCGAAAAGGGATACGGTATGAATTTGACCGTTGACCTTTCGCATAAGGTTCCAAATACTCATATTACCGGGGAATATGTGAAGGGTACTTTGAACCTGTTCCGTGAATTATTCAGGCTCGTACCCGTAATGGTCCCGGGCTCTTAATTATTCAAGTAAATTGAAAAATCTTCCATACTAGGGAACGGCGTAAATAAGTTATTTCCGTATATTGTTAACCTTTTGTATTAGCCCTTTACGAATGTTTCTTAGCTTATAACCATTTGCTTTGGAACACTGGATCCGATATTAACTGAAATGTTGCATTTATTCAAGGGTACTTTTGCTTAAAAGATTGAGAGGGTAGTAGGATTCTGAGGAAAGAAAAGATATCGCTGGAACATAAGTTTTAGTCGTAACAAAAAGAATGCTTGAAATTACAAATTTGTAGAAAGTTCATACTAATCCTGATCCCTTGAATCCTTCCAAAAGATAAAAAATTTCGAATAATATTGGAGTTGGACTCCCTCAAACGTATACATGTCCTAATGCCAAGTACAACCATATTGTAAGAATTTGGAAAGAACTCAGTTTAACTTTTATTTCCAAAAATACCTACATTCATGACATATCAATCTGATTTGATCAGAATCCCCATAAAAAGTCCACAGAAAATATTACCAATCCAACCTACCGGAGGCAAATGCAAGAAATTGATGATGTTAGTTAATACCTCAGGTCTTATTCAGATTCATTTGAAATCCCCTCCAACACCCAAAAATATTCTAACTTATCCCAAATTGTTTTGTCTAGATTTAAAACCAAGGAAATGTTAACTATTCAGTCAAGGATACGGCAAATGTTAATTAACTGTGTGCTATTGATACTGAGCGGATGATTTATGATGACACAAGTCTAAACAGCTGCCCGTCAACAGGTGTTGATTATAAACCACTTCACTGCGCCATGTGTTGATTTTAAACGGCGTGCAAACGATCACCCGCATTGCTTGTGCGGCTTTCCGAGCTTGCGTCATCCCATAAACCATTTGCTCACTACTGATGACGCATGATGTTACTGATTTTTAAAGTAGTTAAGCTACCTTATCGCAAACAAATTCGATTACAATTCATCACGATTCTCAAATAGACCTGCAATTTTTATAGACACAAAATTGTATCGCTACATTTTCCCTGGTTCGTTGTGATATTTTAAACAAACCGCAAAACACTTAGACACGCAATTTACTGAATCACAACACCAGACGATCTTCATTTATTAGTTTTAATCCTCTGGTAGCATCTGGTGTGTTATGCACTTGATATTAATTATACTAAAAGAAGTTCTTCCACAATGAGAATGGGATGCACTTTAATTGAATTTCTTGTCTGGCCAACATAGTCTTGTTAATTATCTTGTAAATTCCCGATTTTTGTTCCTGGGTTCGTTATCTTTCAGATCCAGGAAGCCAAGAAGTATAAAGTAGTATTGACACAAATGCCACATCGGTAAACTCCTCACCACACAATTGTTTATAATAAAATCGGTGACACGTGTTTCGTTAGCTCGAGGCAAGCATCTTCAACAACCGTATAAATCGAATTGATTGATGAATTGTGTGGTGAGGAGTTTACCGATGTGGTATTTGTGTCAGTAAATTACACCACAGTCCTTGCAATCACCTTTATAAAGTAGTATGTTTAAGAAATTTGCATCGAGGTTGAAAGTTAAAGTTGTAGGAGTATAATTAGAATGCGCATTTTATTTGGTAAGATGCCACTGACAATGCTGGTTTTATGGCCTGTGAGATACATACGTGTTGTGAATTCATTGGTAAGTTGTGGAGCAACGCTGCTACCGCTGTTTGACCAGATTAGTTATATTACTCCACAGTTCTTTCAACCATTGTCAAGGGTTAAAAATTGCAAGAAAGTATAATTCTTCAGCAAAACCAAAAATTAACCATAACCGCAATGCAAACAATGGAGTTTAGAAAATGTTTATTATTTACGAAAAGTAAAGAGTCAAGTTTAGTCGTTCGGAACAATTGACATTAAACGAAGACAATTTCAAAATTATTGAGTAAGAGAAGAAATTACAAATAACATCTATAAACGAAAAAATACAGGAGGACAGTTGAGGTGATTTGGACATATGTCTCTTATGGGGAATAACAAGTTACCGAGAAAGGTATACGAAACGCGAATGATGGGCAAAAATAAAAGGGGAAGACTCAGAAAAGCGTGGAGTGACGGTGTGCAAGTAGAAGCAAAAAGAAGAGGAATCAAATGGGAAGGAATTAGGCAGACCGCACAAGATAGAAAGCTACGAAGAGAAGTGTAGGCAACAACATCTAACTCAATCCCACCAGTCTTACGCCTAACGGTAAAAGGCACATGCTTAAAAAGAA
Source organism: Chrysina gloriosa (assembly GCA_038088585.1). Taxonomy (NCBI): domain Eukaryota; kingdom Metazoa; phylum Arthropoda; class Insecta; order Coleoptera; family Scarabaeidae; genus Chrysina; species Chrysina gloriosa. Next base: position 15,497,960 of record CM076093.1, on the reverse strand, counting down.
GAAGAAAGATAAGAGTAAGAGGAAATAGAGAGCTTTGGAAAGCATTACTTGCAAATAAAAATCAAGTAAAGAAAATTTGGGCCGCCCAAAACTTGAAGCTATATCTTCAAGAAATTGAAGAAATTAAAACACGAAATCGACGAGGAAAGAAAGGAAGGAAACTGTTTTGTCCTTAATAGCAAATGAAGAGACTCTATCTCTAATCGACCATGATGAGTGGCTACCTGAACTCATTCTGTTCTGTATTCGGAGAGGTCAAACAACAATTTCCGAATTGCAGGAAAGGAACAAGTAACAGCAAAAAGAAAGAAATTCCAATACTATAACAATGTGCCAAATAACGACATGTTTTAGTTCTTCCTATTTGTTAACAAATCTTGGATAAAGTAAAGTTTTAGTCCAAACTAAGACCCATGATCGCGCTATATTTAATTTTCTGAAACCAATACTTCAGTCGATGCCTCAAATCAAAAGGTAAAGTCAGATTTGTTGAGTTTATTTGCTCAAGCTACTGTGAATTTCGATCAGAAACGGTACTCTTGGAGACTTTAGTTGTTTCGTACAATCTAATTTTTAACATTCATTGAAAACAAAAGAGATTCAAGTGTAGTTGTAGTTTACCAACAACAGGTTCTTAGAATTTCTTTGTCGCTAAAGTAAAAAGCAATCTGAGGATGCGATTCCATTTACAGGAAACGAACTAAAGAATTAGAAATGATTCCCATCAGTAAAATGCTAAAATTAGTCCAGAACACGCAATCTTCACAATAAACTCATCTGATAATGTAATAAGCGAAGTTTCTGTAAAGAAGTCATACAAAAAAGCCGTCAAGAGAAAAACATTTTTAAATGAAATTCAATGAAAAAACAAAATAATCGCCAATAAAGTAAATCTATCTTGGTCTAGTTTAACATTTTTGTAGTAAGTTTGAATTTCCTATTTTTGGGTTACTACTGGTTTCCTATCTGAATAATTGACTGAAAAATTAGACAGAGTGTAGTTTTAGTCAAACTCCGTAATTTAGTAGACGTTGTAAGTCAGTAGATAGAGTAAATTTTGGGCATGTCCAAGAACCAACTGTATAACAATTGACGTGATAGTACGAAGAAGTTAACCTGACAAATTAATGTTAGTAGACTTTTTTATACCACTAAGAGCTAAAGAATAGAAAATTTGATAAGGGGATCAAAATAGGGGTGCATGCTATCAAAAAATCGTTTTGGATCGAATTATTGGCAAGATCATTGATGGTGATTACTTTCTTCGGGATGTCTACTCAAAATTCAGATGGTACAACGACTAATTCTACCTTTTTCCGTCTCATTTGAGAATAGATAGGAAACTAACTAATCACAGTTTAAGTGTACAATCTACATTCTTCGTTGTTCGATTTATCAACATTTTCTATGCTGCATAATAAAGACGGAGCAGCGTCCTGCAGTTTCTTCATCTCAAAGCTGAATTAGCCTAAACATTTTACAATCTTTGGTGTACGCAGAATCTTTCTCTTTCTTGCTTCTGTTGATTATTTTTCCCAAGTTTTTAATTTAGGCATTCACTTCCTATTAAGACTAGCTGAGAAAGAAACATGTATTAACGGACAATTTCGACTTATTATTATTCTAGGGCCAATGTTAATACTACGAGGGTTGCCTTTTATGTTTCGGGATTTGGCAACCCTAGTGTTGCAATATGGCAACTGATAGCTCTATCGTAAAGTTGGACATTTTTGAGGTTATACGTACTCAGAACGTTTTGACATACGAGCGGTATTTGTGTTGTTTACAGTAACTTAAAAGATTCATCTCGGCCCAAAAATGGAATTAAATTGTGAACATTTTCGTCCGATTATTTTTTACAACTTTCGACGTGGATTAACTCAGCAACAGTGCATGGATGAACTTAATTCAATTTTTGGCGATGAAGCTCCATCAAGGACCAGTGTTTATCGATGGTATGGTGAATTCAATCGTGGTCGTAGTTCACTCCAAGACGAATTTCGTGAAGGTCGTTCAAAATCAGTTGCTGTTCCGAAAACCATTGATGCTGTGCGCGAACTGACATTGCAAGATTGTCATGTGACCTATCGTGAGATTGAGACAACCTTAGGCATTAGTGGGACCAGCATACATTCACTATTGCATAAACATTTGACTGTCAAAAAAATTTGTTCGCGTTGGATCCCACACAATTTGTCAATCGCTCAAAAAAAAAGGCTCGTGTCGATTGGTCTAAGGAAATGCTCAAAAATACGATCGCGGTGCTTCGAAACACGTCTATGACATCGTGACAGGTGATGAATCGTGGATTTACGCGTATGAGCCCGAAAGTAAACAGCAGTCGACTGTATGGGTGTTTCAAGATGAGCCAAATCCAACAAAAGTTGTTCGCGCACGAAGCACTTCCAAGCAAATGGTCGCCTGTTTTTCGGAAAAGCTGGACATGTCGCAACCGTACCACTAGAACAACGCAGAACAGTCAATTGTGAGTGGTACACAACCATTTGTTTGCCAGTTGTGTTCCAAGAAATCACGTAAACCAACCGCCGAAGACGGATCACTCTTCACCACGACAATGCGAGCTCTCACAAATCGGCTCAAACAACTGCATTTTTGAGCACCCAAAACATCGATTTGATGAGTCATCCGCCGTATAGTCCTGACTTGGCACCGAATGACTTCTTTTTATTCCCGTACGTAAAAAACAAACTGAGAGGTCAACGTTTTTCCACACCTGAAGAAGCGGTTGTTGCATTCAGAATGCATGTTTTAGAGATACCTCAATCAGAGTGGCAAAAGTGCTTCGACAATTAGTTCAAACGCATGCAAAAGTGTATAGATCTTCATGGGGAATATTTTGAAAAACAATAAAGTGATTTTCGATGATTAATATTTATTTTTGTTCTCTAATCCCGAAATATAAAAGGCAACCCTCGTATACATCACAACGTCAAATAACATTTATTACAGAATGTGTTAACGATATATTGGTACAATGGCACATTTCAATATGAGTGGAATCTTATAATCAAAAATTTTTGTGACTTAACGCCTCCATGCCCTCTTGCTTGAAGTTCCACTAAGTTTGACTAGCTGGACCTTTGTTCAAAATTTTGGCTCCTTACCTTCATTTTTACTACTTTTGAAACTTCCTTCTTCCTCTACCTAAGTGCATCAATATAATTCTCTAAGCCGTGATAGAACTAAACAAAGCAAAGCACAAACTTCTAATGCACTTCCCACATAGACTAGATTTATTTTCTAATTTAGGTTTTCAGATAGTATAAATGTTTCGAGAGAAATTCCTCTTCCAAGTTAAGTGGTTCGCTTAATTTCTTTTTAAAATAATAAAGTCCCAGTCTATCAAAAGACACACTTAATGCAAACAAGCGATTACAACAGCACGTACATTGTTGGTATTATCATTTGGCGTGACAACATTAAACTTTCTGCGCCAAAGGGTGACGGCGTTATTCGCGTCTCCCGGCCCGGCAAAAAAAAACACGACATATCCGAATTAGAGCAAACGTGCAAACGTGCCGGCGTCGGAAAACGAAATATAAATAAGTATTAAAAAATAATTAACCGCAGCGCAGTTCTCGCGATAAACTTACAACGAGGTAAGCATAGAGGCTGGCGGAATATAATAAATGCGTGGTGGCTTATCCGGAAATTTAAGCTTTAATCCACATAATTATCTCGTTTCTTTTTCTAAATTTCATTTTGTCGACGATCGTTTTCTTTTATTTTTTGCGGTACACATCTACAGATAAATAGATACATTTTCAAGGAGATTTACATCTACGTTTATTCATGTTATGTACTATGCGATTTTTCATTTTCGTTTTGCTTTGTGTCGTGTATTTTTATCATTTCGCTAACACAAAATTAATTAATCCATATAGTTACATGTATATTTATGTATTTTTTATACATTTATATCATCGATGACGTGTATGTTTTATTTTCGTGTAATACTGCTAGTGGACATTGACTTCTTCGTTTGACGTGTTGCAAATAATAGTAATAGTAGTAGTAATAATAGTAGGTACATGTTGCTTTGGCTCCTGTGATCTGAAACAGGACGAAAGAACTAAAATCATTTTCTGGATAATCGAGAATTCAATTGAGGGCATAATTTACGAGGAAATAATTTACCTTGTTTAATAATCTGCGAGACAGTTGACGCTCATAACAGATGTAGCATCGTCTTCAGTCATTTGCCTGATGTTAACTGTCACTGAGTTGTCAAAAGCTCCGCTAGACACCAAACGAACCGAAGTGGTCTCACAAAGTATTAATTCGGGACGATAACCTGTTAAAAATTGTAAAAATAATTTTTTTATCCAACTTAAAACCAAAACTTATCTATCTATTTGTTCCGAAGAATATTAAAATTGATAAGTCTCTTAAAATAAAATTATGTGTCGAATAAACATGTACCACATGACGTGGAAATAGCAACATCAACAAGGGGCGCAAATTTTTTGACCAAATTTGCTAGAAACCCATACAAAGGTGATAATTGATTAAAATTTTGTTGCGATGGGTTAAATGGTAACGGCATAATACACTTTCTTCGAGGATTATTGTCAATTTTCACCGTTTACCTCCAGTTGAGCGAGTTCGACAGAGATCGAATTGTTGATTTGCATGAAGGTGGTTTTTCGTTCAAGGAAATTGCAAATCGACTGAGCCAAAACCAATCCACCACCATGCTCTGCCATCAGTCATGGAGTAGGGAGGATCAGAAACGCCGTCAAAGATGAACTGGGGGCCGAAGAAGAAGTAATGGGGTGTAAGACCACCTCCTTCATCTAATGGCACTAAGAAGCCGAATATTCCGTTCCAGGTCAATTGTGAATCAATAGTTAGGTAATGTAAGGTCATCCCTCAACACCGACTGCAACGTTTAGAGTGGTGTGGGTTGCGAATGCACGTGGAGAGGCTTAAGATAGTGTTAAGTGATGAATTCCGATATTATATAGGGATGTATGATGGCTTCTTGAAGATCAGACGAAAACATGAAAAACGTGTGAGACGCATGTGCACCGAGTTGTGGGAGTTATGGTATGGAGTGCTATAGCATATGGGAGTAGGTCTCAGTTGGTGTTTATCCGAGGTAGCATTAATGCCCAGTGTTACGTCAGCCATATCTTCAGCAGTTCGAAGACCCACTTTTTAAGCAGGATAATGCTTAATGTCGCAGAAAGAAGAAAACGGAGGAACTTGGCGAATCCTCCGGAAACACTGGAAGCCCTCTAGTATCAATTGCAGGTTGCTTGGGATACCATACCTCAATAGGGCATTTACCACTTATGGAATGAATGCCACAAAGAGCGAGGGAGTGTGACATTAACGCGGCATGCCCAATTTATTATTAATAAAGAAAAACTAAAATGTGTTAATGTTTTGTCCTTCTTTTTTGAAATTCTAACCAATAATAATATTTGAATAGATAAAAGTTTCTACCAAGTTTGGTCAAAAAATTCGCACCCTTTCTTGGTGTTGCAATTTCCATATCATGTAGTATATATTGATAATCATTAATATTATATATAATTTTAGGAATGAAAGGAAATAAAATAAAAGAGTAGAAAAAAGTGTACATTGTATAGTAGAAGACAAGAGATGGGGAACTAACCTGGTATAAACTATTTTAGCACAAGACAAGTGCAATCAATTTAAAAGGTGATTCACCAGAGTTGGTCCACGAACCAACAACTATGCGTACACAATCTCAATCGTTTGTTGCATCACGTATCAAATGCAACCATACAAACTAATGTATTCTTTTAGTAAAGTAAAAGCCAATACCTTTTCGCCTTTTTGCCAACAAACACAGCCTAAATCCACCTAATCCTTTCAAAGCATTTCGTTCGTTCGAAACCACACCGACCAACATACACTTCTCAATTTATCATCCTTTTGCGCCGGCTGCAAATCCTTTCTTTCAACTTTGAAACCATTAAACTTGCCGCTCATGTACTAATGAAATTAGCCTTTGCATGCAATTTCTTTATTATGTTGCTCTTTTTCGTTCCTATTTCATTCACTTTTTCTATTGCATCGATACTCTCTCGGTTTTGCCCTTTCTATTCCGGTCACGTGAAAGAAACGTCGTGGAAATAGAACGGCAGGTGCTTGAAGCCGACGCGTCGATCGCATGTCGGAGAACTAAACACCTGTTTAACGCAAAATGTCGGCTAAAAGCTACCTGCACGGCGAATAAGATAGGTTTTTAGTTAAGCTGCGACGTTTTGTTCGTTCAATTTTGTGATCGTGATGCATGGCGCTTATGCACGCCAACGAGGGAAAAGGATTTCTTTATATTAGTGTGCGCATTGGGGACGGATTTTGAATTATTTGAATTTTGTGAAATCGTGAACGAGAGTAACGTCAACGCTATCGAAAAGGGCAACTCAGTAGCAAGCAAACTCCAAAAATTTAGCAATCTCAGATTGGATAATCTATCGCTCTCCTTTTTCTATGACTATCTTCTTCGTAAATCAACGCACTCTGAGAAGTTAAACCAGTACCTTTCCTTCAATCTCTTCACGCAGAAGACCAGGATGAGAAATCCGATTATAACCAAATATACTTAATCGTATAGATATGTGTATGCATCTCATCATTAGACACAGAGTTAGAAGAAATGGATCAATTATTGCATTTGTATTATCAGAGTACGGTCCTATATGCAATGCATAAATTAAAACTAACCTAGAGTAATGAAATGAAGATGTCATTCCGCAGTAATATTTTTCAATTTATGTGAAACTTGCTTTTAATGGGTCATTCAATCCTATTCAACATGACTTCAGATATTTTCATCTTTAGATTTGGGTTAGAACAAATTTGTTTACGAGTTTGTGTCTTTTATTAACAGATCCATTTTGCTTCATCGCTTACATAATTACTGACTAATCTACTGGCATTTCCACCAAATTTAACACCCTAAGTTCACGAACGGTTATAAATTTTGGAAATGTTCAAACATATTCAAAAACTAGGGAAGTTGCTTTAAGAAGTTAGAAGTAAGGATCGAAAATCATTTAGTGCGGGAAAGAAATTTGACGATAATGAAATAGAATCCAACGAATTAAGCAACAGAAACTATCGAAATGATGAAACTAGTTTACAGAACGATTACCCATTGCACCGCAATTCTTGACACCTCTGTAAATCTTTCTTCATACTAATATTGTTCTATTCCTGTTTCCTTCAGAAAAGAATTAAACAAAATTCCAAATGCTTAATAAACCTTTCCAACAAATTTGAGGTCAGAAAGAAAACTTTATAAAAGTTCAATGGAAAATCACGAAATTGTTTAAATGTTAGGATTGGTACGATTGAAACGTTAAAGAAAATCTGTAAATATATACATGGCCATTGAAATATCCTGAAAATGGATGAAGGTGGAAATTAGTAGAGATTGTTTTTCCTTTGAGAAAAAAGATAAACTACATCATATCAATTTTATACATCCGCCAAACAACTTCAAAGCCACAAATTTGTTGCTGCGGTCTTTGTTTGATTTGGAATATTATGACAATTTTCAATTTATTTCGATGATTATATCGGCCTTTTGGGCTTGCGTTGCTTTGGGTGAGCCCGAGTGGCCCAAATTGGTTGGCGGCTACAAATAAGCTGAAGATATAACACAATTAAATGTGGTTAAGTGTCTTCTGTTATCAAAATTTTGAGGAAATTCTGTTTTCCCGTTTTCTTGCGCATAAGTATAACATTAACATAAATGTGGCGTAAAAGCTTAGTTCCCTGTAATCCTCTCACTAATAGTTTCAATTTGATTCATAATATTGCCTACTTTTTGGCATAGCGAGTTTTCCCCAAAAGTTCAAAGATCTTGAAAATTCGGTAAATTACGAACATATTTGGATCCAATCTAAATTTCTTTCGAAAAGATCCTCGAATATTTCTGATTTTGTTAAAATTTTAATTCGATTTTCAAACATTTCGATTGATCGACAATTTAAATACAAATCTTAAGCAATTCCTGATATTTTGAAAAGTATTCACAAGGTTTACCGAAAAGAACTATCTTCTGACGACTTAGGAAAAGTCGGAAATTTATACCTGCAAAAGAAAACTGTATGGAAATGTGGCCAAATCACTTGGAAGTTAGGGAAACTAAGAGTTTGCTGAAAATTATCTACAAATAGGTAAAGTTTTCATTTCAGCACTCTGGAAGTAGATGGCGCCACAAATAAGGAGACATTGTTTCCTTCGTTTAAAGATATTAAATTGCTGGTAATTGGTGAACCACATCCCATCAACTCTATAGACTTCTCTTGTTGTACAGTAAATTTTATTCTGATTCGGATTGAACAGTTTTTGCAGCCGCTGTAGCTTGGATTGTTGCCCGTCACCACCACCAATTTTTGTTACTTTGAAAACGTGGAAAGTTTGCATCTAAGAATACAGATTTCAGCGGAAATTGTATGAAAGAAAACGAACTCACTGCTAGGAAAACTGTAATTCAAGCGCTGACGATGGTCTACAAATAGATAATATCCCCATTTCAGTACCTTAAAAGCAGATGGCGGCAAAAATTAGGAGAAATTGTTTCCTTTTTCTAAATATTTTCAATTGTTTTCAATTGATTACTCACATCCTATCAACTCTGTAAACCTCCCTTGGTTTACAAATTATGTGGTCGCAACAATTTTAATTCAATGTAACCACCTCCACCAATCTTTGTTCGTGTAAATGTTTTGCTTAGTATCAACAAAAACTTGTCTTTCACAAATTTGGAAAAGCGAAAAAATTGCATCTGAAAAACTATATCTGCAGAAATTCTGTGGAATACGACGAAATCATTTGAAAATCAGAGCGACTACAATTCCAATGCCAATGATTACCTACAAATAGGTAAATTGAAATCCTAAAAGTAGATAGCAGCACAAGTTTGTTTTTCTGCTGTAAGGGCAATCTCGTAACCCTACTCCTTACAGCTGCAGTAAATTCCATTTTAAATCATTTTATATTATTGAATGCATACAGTAATAGGAACATTATTAAGCGTTTGCTGGCACCTCCACCATTTTTCGGTCCAGTAATTTTGTGTTTATATTGAAGTATAGATGTTTGTACCTGTGAGAGGGACTCAATTAAGAATTCTCATAAGTACAAATATCAATAGTCCTTAAATATATACATAAAATTTGTATACGAAGGTTAACATCCCTCGCAAAGCCGTACTGATGATTGACATAACCATGAAACGCGTATACGGATGGTGACAGTTGCAAAAGTTTTCTAGTTTTTACTGAAGTGAATTGAAATGAGTAAATCTTATTCTTTTACCTTCAGAAAAGTTCTGTATCGTCACCGCGATTTCCGATTTGTTAATGCAATCAATTAATAAAATGAATTTTCTACCAGTATGTATTCAATTGTTTGTATGTGTACAAATCTGTTAAGAAACAAAATAAGGAACTTACTGAAGCTTTGCGTATAAATAATTGAAATCAAAAAATTGGAAGAGAAATAAGGACCCCTTCTTTGTCGTCCCCAATCGCTATTTTTACTTACTCGGCTTCGAGGATATGCCGCAAACGGCGTCGGCCAAATCTAGTTGCGAATTATCCAATCCTTGGGAGCCGCCGATCTGAACGTAATCCTCTAATCCCCTTTTATTGCACTGGAACGAAAAAGCAGATTCGCCATCAATGTCTTTATGACTATCGCAATCTTTTAATGTGTCGGGGAGGATCGAAAATATCGTCTTGTTTTTTCTAGATTTCGATTGTATTTGATCGATCAGAACGTAGATTCTACTTAATGAAATTACGAAGGAAATTTGTCAAATAAAAAGTTTTGTTCAGGCAATTTAACGGAATAGGAGATTTTCATGCGTTTGAAATTGTGTTGAAGTTTAAATTTGGTAACGTGGTGCAATCTTTCGTCTGTTTTCTACGTCAGAACTAAAAAATTCTCGCGATTTGTAACCACTTTTTCTAAACAGTTAGCCGTAATTTAAGGGAATGAAATCGGTGCTACTTGAGGATAAAGTTTGCTTCATAAAATTAACACAATCTTGTTACTTCTGTGATAAATCATCTACAAGTAGATAGGTTTACTACATTTTTCAGAAGCTTAAGTCAGTGTGGTCAATTTCAAGCGAACTATTTTGGTAACACAAATGTACATATGATGAAAGCCTGAACTAATAATTTAGTGCCATACATTTTATCAATTTTTTTACTGAAGTATACAAATGGCTATATATTGCGTTTGTATTAACGGCTTGTCAAATTTTCGTAAAAGGAAATCGTAAATGTTGGTTGTCAGGATAGTGAAAAGCTGGCGAAAAGTTTGAAATTTGTTGATGATCACATGATTCCTTAAAACTTGTTTTAATTGGGATAAGTGCCCAGCTACAAATGTGGTAAAGAACGACTTCGTAATCAATTTATGTTATATGATCTGTCAGAATATTGCAAAAATCTGCCTTTTTGTGTTCTTGCGTTCATAATTTTGAATAATTTTGCGTCAAAAGCATTTTTCTGGAATTTAAGGTTTAGTAGAACAACATACAACACAACTTTAAAGTATAAAGTTTGACAAAAATTGTGAAACCTGAATATCCTCGAAGCTAATGAAGACTTCGCTCATAAAGCCTAAATTATTGTAATATTTCTCGCTTGATCAATATTTGAACAACATTCAGTTTCAAAATTTCAGACGATTATGTATCAATTTTCATTACTTTAAATGGACAAATTTATCTATATTGCAGCTACAAATATGACAAGACCGAATTCGCAATACAATGTAGTGTGATTACATTTCCCGTTTTGGTAAAATGTGCAAGAAGTTCCCCTTTTTCATTTTAGCGCCCATAATTTTAAAATCTTCAATAATTTAGTATTAGAAATTATTTCTCTAAAATTTACTGACAGAGAGCTTCAATTTAACACGTTTTACTATTGGAGATGTCGATTTTTTGCAAAAATTGATTGTTTAAAATTTTATATCAATGGGTTTGATCGAAATTTTGCTCTAAAAATTTGTGCAGGCATAAGAAACAATTCTAACAAGTCGACATTGTTGAAATAGTATGGGGTTTGGCCACAATTTCAACAATTAAAGCCGATTGCAACTCACTCACATAGATGGACTATCCGTATGACTTATCTGAGCTTAAAAGCACAGCAAAAAATGGTTGTAAAGTCTAAATTGGTGTAGCCATTCTGGTTTGAGCGAACTTTGACTAGATTAGGAAAATATTTGATTTTTCAATGACTTCAAATATTTGTGCGGTTGAACCGTTACTAATCGTTAAAGTTTGAGCTTGAAAGGACAGCAAAAAATGCCTGTAAAGTCTAAATTGGTGTAGCCATTCTGGTTTGAGCGAACTTTGACTAGGTTAGGAAAATATTTGATTTTTCAATGACTTCAAATATTTGTGCTGTTGAACCGTTGCTAATCAAAATTTGAGCTTAAGAGCACGGCAAAAAAATAGTTGTAAAGTCTAAATTGGTATAGTTATTCTGGTTTGAGCCAACTTTGATTAGATTAGGAAAATATGTGATTTTTTCAACGACTTCACACAGTTGTGCTGTTGAACCGTTACTAATCTTTAAAGTTTGATGTTGATATCGATTACATTTGGAGGTTTTGAAAAGAATAATGATAAATCAAAGCAGTTGTAGAAATAAAGAATAAATTGAAGGAAGGATAGACGGAGCTAGCTGCTGAGAGGGAATATCTAGAAAGACTCGGAAAGAAAAATAAGCTGAAATATAACTGTGCAATTTTAGAAAATTGTATAGCAGAAAGTGGAAAAAGAAAATTTATTTGCTGAGTATGAAAAGATTAATTGATCGTGATGAGGACATCACATTTGGAAAGTGTGCTTTTTTGGAGTCATTAACATTTAGATATTTATATGGACAAATCAACAATCTAATTTCGGAACAGGATATTTACCAATATGATAGTAACAAATTATTCATTTCTATTCTACGGTATTACGACTGTTATCAAAATTGCTTGACGTCATTATCCCTCTAGGGTGCTTTTGGATCTAATTACATGGATTCGGTTAAAGTACATAACCGAAACAGAAGCTTCCATTTATCACTTCAAACACAGAAAATAGAACCAACGAAAGTAACGTAATTTACATATCAAATATTTCCTTACATTTTCGACAAATTGACACGACACTTTGTCTCTTTTTATTATCCGAAGATAATTTATTATTCCATTACGTTAAAGTAAATTCTATTACATAAAGTGTACGCAAGCAACTTGAGGCTTTTCATGTCAAACTTTAATATAACGAAAACGACTTCATTATTTACAGCAAAGTACACGTGAAAGTCCCCACGTTGAAACCAAAGTCCAGTATGATTAACACCTTCCAATTCCCTTTCAAAATTATGTTCCAGTCTCAAAAACAGACAGGATATTAGTCTACGCCCAGAATAGTTTTCTAATTTTCTTGAATGCCCGTCTTAGTTACCCTAGTTGACCAGTCAGATAGATGAAATCGGAAGATCTTAATTACGAAACATCGTAGAAATGCGAGAGCTTGAACTTTACTTCTTAAGAACTGCTGGTTAAGTTTCTCGTAGATTTATTACTTAGGGTATCGTTTACAAGTCGACCGTAATATAAATAGATAAGGCGTCGGTTTTCGAGAAGGTGATTTATTTAGTGTTATGTTTGATAAAATGCTAGCCATAACAATTGTAATATATGTATAACTATTGGCATCTATTGAACTACATATGTACCACTCGTCTAAAAACTTCAATTTCAATACACTCACCTTATGCACGATTCCGGTTTCAATTTCGACGCCTCTACCCACGCTGGGAACTACCCCGACGCTGAGCGCCTCAACCCTAACGGTGGCCGGAAATAGGGCCGCTATGCTGCAGTTCGATCTGTTTCCGTAATTCCTTAGGGTAAAAACGGATTCCGTGTTCGGAAGAAGGATATTACACGCTGAAAACAGTTAGTAAAGTGTCATGGAGAGTCTTATTGTCGCGGCGACAGGGGTCCTCAGACCCGCCCGTCGCAGACACACGCAACCTTTCGCGAAATCGACCGCTTTATTTTTTATTGTTATTTACGGACGCGCTTTGAGGCGTCGAAGTTGGTAAAAAGGAGACGAGGGAAAAAGGGAGATGTCTGGAAGATCTTTGACGCCCTCGTCTCCAAAAAAAAAAGGTTTGTTTATCTACACCCTTGGTCCCGCTTTTATATCCTGAAAGTTTTGAATTGTTAGGCGACAGTTTTGGTCCGTAAATTGCTTATTCGTTGTAGCTGTTGTAAGCTGGGGACGTCCGATATTGGTTCGGTATCGGTGCGGATGAAAAATAGAAGAAAATTGGATGGAGAAAAGTTTGCGGATACTTTATTTAGTAGATGGAAAGAAAATGGAACATCGACCAAATAAATCCTGTCCAGAAAGAAGATTAAGGGGATTTCCTTCAATTTAGTAGGATCTGATGTCCTACAGCCAGTTGATCTCTTATTATCGAGTATAATAGAATCTTAAAGTGATTTATAGGTATCTTAAGGAATTGTTAACAATCGTATCTGGCTCGTATTTTAACCGATGCCTTCTAGAACTATTTTTCAATTTCCAATTGACTGAGAAAACGATTTTCTTTCCATGGAAAATGAAAAAAAAACCTCCTTACAAAACGAACGTAGTCAAGATTCCGGTAAGTCGACAAACAGTATGAAATTTGCAAGTTTATGCTATTTCAGAAACATTAGATCTGATTATTGCCTGACATGGGGAAAATTCGTTTTGATTATAAATGGCTGAATACCACAGAAACCGCAGACTCTTCCAAATTTAAATCGAAATATGTTTCATTTTACCTATGATACCACCAAAGCGAATCGAATAACCCCATTAAGCCGATTAATATTTATAAATTCAAATGTTTCCTCTTGTTGATTATAATTGCAAATTTTCTCTCCTTTCACCCCAGCAAACGCGATGGTATTTATCCGACTTTGTTTATGCTCAATTCCATTAAACCCGACTCCGTAAACTAGAGTTTAGAAATCGAATTAAAATCTACAAAAGAAATACCCAATTACAAGCGAAAAGCTGAATCTTACGCCTCGTTCTCCAGATCTAAAATCGGATCCGAGACAAAATAAAACGGCGAGACGGTAAACCGTTTAATATTAAAACCCTTGAACTGCTCATCGGCGTGACCGGTAAGTTGAAACAACCCTGACCCATATCCCATCCAACCTGGTCGTCGCGCGAAATGTTAAAGGACACGCGGTAAAAGTTTTAATAAAACTTACGTCTCGGATTCTTTACATATCTGATGCTGAAACTGAAACTGGAACCTTGTTCCGGCATCCGATATAAGAGCATGGCGGCGTTCTGCGAGCTCCGGAAACTTTCCTTGATCTTTCGTCGGCCGCAAAACTCGAAAGTCCTCGCTGACATCGGCTTCGGATGATCCTCGGGCGTAGGGAACATCTGGCGATTCAATTCCCAGCCGTCTAGAAACTGAAATATTTTTATTTAAAAAATTATTGGTGGTGGTGCTTGCGGACGATATAAAGAAATATATTTCGGCGTTTGTGGAGTGTATCGGAGGACGATAAGGAGTGTCGTTGTGAGGAAGTTATAAAGCGTAAAAGGAGGAAAATACGATGAGAAAAGGTCTTTTTGGACTCGTCAATATATTTCCAATCATTTCTTTGCGGCTTTGTTGTGGTTTGTGCTGTGATATAAAGTGCTTATCGCAGAATTCCCACTTTGACGTTTTTATACGGAAATAATGTTCTATCGAAGATTTTTTAACATTATTGGTCCTAAATTTTAGTTATCATTTCTATACGACAAGGGTTTTTATCCAACGTCTAAACACACACTTTATTCCAGATCCTTTGAAAAGGTACCCTAACTTCTTTTTCAGTAAGCATCCCTCTTATTAAATTCCTCAGTATCTACCGACTAAACTTGAAATACAGAATTTTGAACTTATCGTAACGACATTTATCCACTTACTATGATTCTCCCTTCTTTCTCGCAGGATACGTCCATAAAATTTATATGCAGTTCGATGTATTCATCTGGTTCGGTAAAGACGTAAACTCCACAAGTATCGTTGACAAACTCCGTCCTGTGGTAGAAATCCCCATTATCGGAGGTCATATACATACATTCTGAAACAGAAATAATGTTCGGCTGTTATTATTATTGTCATGACTTTTATTATTATTATTATTACGAGCATATGTTGTATCTGTCCGGTTTCATATGCAGTGTGAAAGAATAAATCCGGATCAAGATTATTGCAGGTACAATAACAGGTGTTGAAATTTAATATATAAAGGTTCGGGTTCTGTTCATTGCGTCAAGCTTTCACAAGCTATCTTATTCAAATCACGTTCTGCATCAGAGAAATTTATCCATAATTCGTAACATTCTATTCAAACAGGATCCGAAATGCATATCTTCCTTTGAATAATCAATTATCCAATCACGAACAAGCGGACAGCTTGATATATTTTCCAATCCGCGAATAGATCGAAAAATTTGCATACTTTTAGAAAACGAATAAAGTAAAATCGTGTTTGACCTGTAAATTTGGGGAAAAAATACCAAATCGTTCCCCGGTACGATTAATATTTTATGAAACCTAATTTTCTAATTCAATCAGAGTTTAAAACGAACTCTCTGGACTCGCACATTAATGATTTCAATAATTAAATCTGGCCCTCATCGTCCATTTTTTGCCTTCTTTTGAAAGCCGTAAATCTAAATACGGAACGTCCCTCGGAATATGCGTCTCCGAAAAAAGCTGTTTCATAATTTATGGGGGTCACCTCTCGGGGTAAATTAATGTGATATTTTTGATTACGCAACTTTTTAATGGCCAGAATTTGAATATCGCAAGACTCGTGCAATAAAATTGATGTAAAATTTAAGACCGATTCATTAGCGCTACGACACTTATTTGTAAGTATAAGAAGCAACATTAAGGACGCGATTGTTTAATTTTGGTAGGTGCGCTTTATTTATGTCGACTATAATGTTGGTGGAGGTGCTGGTGCAATCTTGTTTTGTTTTATTAATAAAATATGATTTACCTATATATGTAGAATAACCGTGTAACTAATGGTTTTATATCTGGGTGATGATATAGGGTTAGTTGTAAACAAATAAGAACTCGATTTCTCAGATTGAATGAAATCTTGAGCAGTAAAGCTTGGCATTAGATTTACATCTGCTTAGTAAATTCTATAAGTTAAAAATTGGATAGCCATCAACAACCAAGTCAACCACTATTTCCTTTTTTATGTATTTTCATTTGCATTCATCATCTTTACACGAATCCTCGACTACAGTTAATGATCTTCCCCACGGGATCTGCTACCACATACATATACACGTATGCATACATTAAATTAGATTGCCATCGCGGCCCCCATCGCAATAAAGTCCTCTCAACTAGAATTTAATGGAATATGTCCGACGGGAGATTTCAACTTGGTTGGCGACGGTTACCGCACGCGAACGAGAGAGTAAAGAGGTGGACACAGATCATTTGATGTGGTCGCGTCTGTTTACCTGTCACCAAATGTTCGGCGGATCGTTTTGTTCGACTCGATTGGTTAGGAAAGCTGAGCTGGCGGTCGGTCTGGACTTGCTGCTGTTGCTGTCCCCTTTTGAAATGAAGCTGAAAGAAATCGGAGAAAAATCATGTTAGTTAAGGAATACGATTTAAAGTATATCTGTTGGAGGTGTTGAGGTATCGAAATCGCTGTGGTAAGGATAAGAGCTACTTCCTCTGACAAAACATTTGTTATGTATTCGAGCTTTTCATGTTGCTCGTGGTTTATGATCAAATGATTTATGAAATTTTAATTTCATTTTTCGATAGAATCACAGTGGGGAACCAGTCGTATTAATTTATCTTATGCATGGCTACAGTTTTGACACAATAATGTTTCAGTAACTCCGCGCCAGATAATTATTGAATTCATCACGATACTGTTTTGCAAACAAGAGATCCGGCTTCTTACCTTCTTACCAACTTCAGTAAGGTATGGTTTATGATACCAGCTTCATTGCTGGCAAAACATGTGCCCCGATTAATTTAGTAGTTATATAGTAATAATAATAATAATAATAATGATAATAATAATAATGATAATGATAATAATAGGGATTCTCAAAAAAGTGTACATACTATCAAATCATAAATTGCACTTCCACATAGGTCTTGGTCGGTAGCACAAAAAAGGAAGAACTAATGCCTATCCTAAATATAGTCTACAATAGCACAGTTTTCACTGCAATTCTTAAAAGACGAAACATAAGTTTTGTTTAGGAAAATGCGTGTATTCCGACGCATAGCAACGAACTAATGTTTCTCTGGTAGAAACTTCTTAACGTTCTAACTGAGTGAGATAATTATTGATTTGACGTGGCATGATTTTTTCAGTGGTTGGTCATAAGACAGAGTGAATACTGATGGGACGCAGGTCATTTATCTGTGTAGGCTGACTAACTTTTTGAATTAAAGTAACCAAATCATACTTCCAACCATCAGGAACAACATTCATAATCAACCAATAATTAAACAAATGGGCAATGTGGGGCAATACAAAGGGGCAACATTGCCTTAACATATCCACAGTCTAGCTGTACCAACCCGGCGACCCATGCGGCATAGCTGCAATCGGAGAAGATATAATCTCAGGTTCAACTGGTGAGAAATTAAATATGTATCCGATGTTGTGGATAGTGTCATTATAAAGGTTATCTATTTGAGAAACAGTACTAGCTGGGGGAATGTTATTGATAAAAACAAACTCACTAAGTTCATCCACGTTGAACAAGTTAGAAGGAATCTCGTCGTTTCTAGTAGACACCATGTCTAAAGATTTAAGCCTTCTCTAAAACATATTGCCGCTATCGTTTCTACTTAGAAAACTAAAATGCGCTCGCTTTTCTCTTTTAATAGCTGAATTAGTAAAATTACGCATAGTTTTATAATAATCTACATGACTCCGTGACTAGTCCGCTTAAATTTTGCCCATGCCCTAAGTAACATTAATAGTTTTATATTTTCCGTAATCCACGGCATAAGTCGTGCCGTCGGGCGAATGGCCCAAATCGGAGCAAAACAATCAAATAAGTTGAGGATATTATAATTAAAGAAGTTAATCTTGTCGTCAATATTATCCATGTAGTATATACCATCAAGGGTCAGTGCTTCAAGACAATTGCCAAAAATGCGGTCGTCACGGTCATTTGAATTCCTAACATATTTAATTTTGCCTCAGCTCAGCACCAACCACATAGAAACCACAGAGTCAACGATTTGATGATCAGATATGCAACAATCACGAACATTAGCACACACAGAGCTATCCTTAACGATAATTAAATTTAATAAAGACATGGTATTCGCACCTATTCTAGTTGGCTCACCCACAATTTGAGCCAACCTAAGTAATCACAAGGGTGTTATTGGATAGAGAGTATGTAATAACATCAATGTTCAAATCACCCAGACACATGAAAACATTATATAGTCATATGCTTGCTATAAAACTGTATTTTAATTCAATCAGAAACATGTTATAATCAAAATTTGGAGGACTATAAACTACTCCAATAATTATTGACAGTTTTCTGCTCTTAATGAGAATCCAAAGTAATTCTATTCTATCATTATGTTCTACTGTAGAGAATCTCATACCTATATATGGTACAAAGTCGCCGTCAGTGCCAGTTATAATACCACCTCACAATTTTTGCTATCGTTGTGAAGTTATAATTTTAATAAATATAAACGGACTTATAATTTTTACTGTTCTGGTGGAGTCCTACAGAACCCTAGAAATTGTAGGTTTATTGTTAATTTTCTGATCCATCTAAATATAGCGTCAATTCCAACATAATAAGTTTCAAATCTAGTTTCGTCAATTCAAGGAATAAGCGGTACCCCCATGGAGAATTAATTTATGCAAATTAAACTTCGTGATCAAAAACCTAATAGCATAGTCGTCCATTTGGGAAACCTATGTAACAGCAACGCGACTTTTTCCACTGGTTGGGTGAGAGCAGCGTTGCACGTTCTTTGTTCACCAGTGCAACTACTTTACACCTAAATGACCCACCTCTTTTGTTAACCAGTTACACGATGACAAGCGGTGAGGCACTGGAACTTTTTGCTCTGGATTGGTACTTGAATCAGGCTTAAAAGGGCGGCAATCTAGGATTCTACCTTTGGTTTGACGCAATCAAATACGATAGGCGTTTGTGACAGTAAAGTAAAGTAATGAATTTTGTAAGATATCCAGAAAACTATTCGAGAATCTGGATGGAAATCACAAGACCGTCAGAACGCAATTGGCACGGAATTTGCATTGCGGGTCATCATTTACTTGTTAGCCGCAGACTGCCTTGCGGTCACAAGATATTCTGCAATAACAAACGTCAGATACTCAAGTGACTAGTATTCGGCATTCTAGCAATTTTCTCACAACTGGATTGTAGTTGCGTTGCATCAATGCCCGAAGCGTCTACTAACAGCATTAAAGCACGGTAAGCTAGTTCCAACAGAAATCAAGCCGAATAAAGGATGAGAAATAATGCCTGCTTTATTGGGTAGAATCTTGGGAGAAGTTTCTGTACCTACGTGCCAAAGAGAATCGGGTTATTATGTTACTTGCTACTGTGCACCAGGATTACAAAATTAATAAACAAACAAACTTGATTTTATATTAAACTACGATCTCACAAAAGAGGGAGTAAATTCCAGCAACTATGTACGGACTATTTGCTCTTTCGTCAAACACACAGAGGAACAACGATAATAATAAGATAACATAAGATAATAAGAGTGATATTGATGCAATAACAAAGATGCAAGATATTGAGAGATTTTGTAATGGCTTAAGGAAGACCATATATTGAACTCCATTGTGTAGAATCCCTTTCCCATGAATTAAAAGAAATTATCAAACTATGAAGTAATCAGATTTAAACAACGTATTCTGAAATTGGACCTGCTACAAAAGTAATAGGATCTTATTCAAACAAAAATAAAAACAACTAAACTAACCTAAACTGGGGCTTTACAGACGCGATTTGTCAAAATTTCTCCTGGACAAGATTTTGACAGTAAAATTTGAGGAAATCTTCTTCGTAAACGGTTTTAGTTGTTTCATTGGGCTACCATTACCCTATCCGGCTTTTAATAATATTCCTGAGTTGCACTAAAACAACAAAGGGTAAATCGTACAATTGTCTGAATTTCCTCATCTATTTCGAACTGTACAAACGTAATTGCTGCTTTATTGTATTTTCCCTTTTTTCCTATTGACCTCGATCTATCTGTTGCAAAAAATAATGGCGCCACACACGAACCGTATCAATTGTTTATCCGTTAGTATGTATTTTGTCGCGCGCCGAAACGTACAGGAGGGTCATCTCGAAGCTGTCACCGTACAAACGAATGGGTCAACAGGCTTGACAGGAGAATATTTATTTTCCATTAGGAGGATCGCCCCCTCCAGCGTTGTCGAGTAAACGGGTTTCTGTCGAAACGGCGAGGCATTACGCAAACCGCTAACCTTTATCGTGTGATGGCGCGTTATCTTCTTTACTTTGTTTCGCGAAACGTGATACTAGCTTTGTCCTTTACAGACACCTAATAAGGACGCCTCCAGTCGGATAAATAATGGTTTTAGGTCGAAATTGACACTAGGAGAGAACAGTCATTACATTACTTCGTTAGAATCATGGAAAATGACTGCAGAAACCAAAATGCTGATATAACAACATAATCTATATTTTCATGAAGCCATTTTATCCATAGTCTTTTCCTCTTATACGTCGAAAGCAACGTAAGGGTAGAAACAAAATATTCAAATTCAAAATCCAGAAGAAAATGGACGAAAGTATCAGTAAATAAAGAAACAAAAATATTAAAACAGTTTTGAATTAAAGACGGGAATGACTGAATCACCATACATGTTCAGATCAAAAATATATATATATATATTGCGCTTTAATAATAATACAGGGGTGATTCGTAAAGTTCCTTTTCCGCCAACTGAGAAGAAAAGTGGATATATCAATACGATCGCAGCACTGCGGTATAGTCTGGTTCAATGTGACTCTAGTAGTGTTAGTGAAAGAATCGTTCTGACATTTTTCGTGCTATTTTGGTCGTTTGGCTGCTGCAATTGAAACTCCCGCCGGCTGTGAACTGCGCGCTGTTATCTCGTTTCTGTGTCCAAGGAACATGGAGGCTGCTAAGATTCATCGAGGACTTCTGTTTATGGTGAAAATGTCATGAGTGTGGGCCTACTGGACAGTTTCAAATGGACAGTACATCCTCCTTACAGTCCTGATTTGGTTCCTCGTAACTCACATGTCTTCTCTAAAATGAAGAAATAGCTTGAATCACAGCGGCTTGAGAGCGCTATAGCGCTGCACAGCAGTGTTACACCAACTACCATATGTAGAAAAATAGCTAAAAGTAGTAGCTTTAAGTTGTTCAAACCAGCCTTGTTTTATTGACCTATTAGTGGTAGATCTCTATCATATAAGAGTTGTATATAACAAAAACCTCTCCATGCATTGGTGTTCTTCTTTAATAACCAAACGGAACTTACTTTACGAATCGCCCTTGAATTAAGATTTCTATTTTTTGATTTTTTACTAACGAATATACACGGTCTATCAAAACAATCCCCTCAATTGCTTCCTGTTCGAATTGAAATATTATTCCTAATCACTTCCGGAAAGGATTAAAAACATTCCCATTTATAATCCGCGTTTTAAAAATCCATTACCATTTGACTTCCCTTCTGGTTACATTTCCCGATCGCTTAATAGAGCTTAAAAGCTCGCGTGCGCCGCAATATCATCTGGAGCGGACACGGTAAACGTCCAATTAAAACGTCGCTCTTCCTTTTAACGATTCATCTTCTCGTCTGTGTCGGACGAAAGCTTTATGTAATTGCGCGTATCGGAGAATCGAAATTGTACTTTCTACTTCCTCCAATGCTGAACTGAACTGAAGTCTTAGATTATGTATTCTTTTGTATGCAAAATCCAGATATTTTGGTTTTCTCGAAGATTAATCGAGATATTGCAAGCCTAGTTCTAGTTTTGTAGTATTACACAAAAGCGAATGTTCATACGGGCATATTTTTATTTAAAAAAAAAATGGTGGCCGGTAAGCTTTACTGTTTACATCCGGCTACAATTGGATCCTAATTAGAAAGTCTTCAAGTTTAACTCTTGCTTTAATTTGTGGATGAGAGTCGGAAAATATAATTAGATCTCTTTGCACATTCCAGACAAATTCTAATTACAAACTCTTCACATCTAATTCCGGTTTATACATCCCAACATGTTTGTGGCACATATGAGGTAAAAATCAACAAACCTTCCATCCAACAACCGCAATCTAAAATTGTCTGAAAGTTGACGCAGCAGACAGAATCTTCCGACAAGTTTAAAACTACATCCTAATTATAAGCACCTCTTCTTATTATTTATAGCCGAATATGTATGTTTATGACAGCTCCAAGTACATACGTACTTAACAACCGAGGGCTTTCTCCTTCAGAACATATGCCGTGTATAAAGCCCATATCTAAAAATGGAGATAAAGCGTAACTTGATCGCATTATTACTGCCCTCGAAGGTAATTACTTAGACGCTCAGTGTCAAATTAATGCTAGCGCCAAGCTGCTGATTGAAGTAGTTCAGTGCTTTAAGGACTTATTCTGTCAACGAGAATGTAATCCGGTCGAAGTGATAGTTAAGACGATTTAATGGATTTAAATGCCTGTTACTTCTAATTCTGTTTTAATTCGCCCTTTTTTAATGTTATAATACAGTCCATATCCATTAGGAACCGGAGCAGTTGGTATTCATTGTGAGAATTTCTTTAGCGACCAAAATCCTTTTAATTATTTTCATATTGTCTTGTTTCTTCCTGTTATGATGCTGAAAATTTTACTCTTACTATTCCAAACAAAGGAACCCAATTCAATATAATTCGTAATTTTCATCATTGTAAAATTTAAAATTCTTTTGGAAGCGTAAAATCGACAGTTATGTTGCACTTAACAATTTTCTGTACCAATTCGCAACCCAAATCACTAGCAATCTTCAAACCGAGGAAATCGCGGGTGTTGCATTCCCTTTGGTGATGACTAGAAGGGATTTCTTTTTGGATTTTATCCATGATAATGTATAAGTTGGAATCAAACCACTTACACACCCAATACTTATAACCAAATCATCAGGATCCTCACCTTAATTTAAAATGGACGTATATTCCACATATTGCATAACCAGTACAGAATATATTGACAGATCGTTAACAGAGATCAGAAATAGGATGGGCCCAAACAATTCCTTTGAAAGTCCAATTTGCCGTCTTCCCAACGAACACGCTGCAAAATGCGTTTTTATTCGGATTTTCACAATTCACACGATTTCATCATCCATACACTAGTATTATTTTCAAAAGCGTTATTGTCATAAGTATATTGATTAGGACTCATGGCATTAGCATGAAACCGATATTAACAATTTTGCGGACACAAGAGTAGTGTTTGTTCAACTTCACACAATTTGATCGAAACTAAAGAGGTGGTTCATGGTAAATAGAGCGAGGAAGTTATTGAAAATCAAATCAATGTACTTAAAACTGCAGGTAACAAAACTTGGATTTGCTCGTATGAGTCCGAAACGAAATGGCAAGTGGGGGAGGTAAGTGGGGGAGTGTTAAAGCATTTCTGGATGAACCGAATCCGACAAGTCGTTTATTCACAAAATATTCCGAAGCAAATGATCGGCACTTTTGGCGGTGTTACTGATCATGATTGATACACAACCATTTGTATAGCAGAAGTCATCAATGAAATCAAATACATTCATGAAGATCGTCGGATCACACAGCTTCACAAACTATCGATTATTTAAAGGAATAAAATTTGGAATTAACGACTCATTGTCCATGTAGTCCTGACTAGTCCAAATTTTGATTTTTTAGCTTTCCGCTTGTAAAAAATAAACAGCATGGTATCCGTTTCTCAACAGCTCTAAAGATTAGGGAAACATTCAGCAGTCACATTTCTGACTGGAGCATTTCGAAAACTAGTTCCAAGGCACGCAAAAGTACATACCCACATTGAATGTAAAGTGTATTTTTGTATCTATTTTTGTCCAAATTTTGCAGCGATCGCCGTAGTAACACGAAGATTATTGTTTTGTTGACTAACGAAATTTTTTCTTTAAAATATATTTCTTATAATAATAATATTTGGCGACGTAGGAAAATGGCTTAATTACTACAAAACATAATAGGTTGAAACATCCTTTTAGGGAAAACCCATTATCCCAATGAAAGGAAAAAGAACAATATAACACCGTTCCTTTGTTATTGAAGATTAATACAGGATTTCGAGGTTTATGTGTAAGTCATGTGGAATCAAGAAATTCTCTCCACATTTTGCTTTTCCTCCCACACTAGATAATTTCCAATATTGACTAGGCAAGTTCGCCATTCTTAATGCGTTTTCATGGTATAAATTCACCGAAAATAGGCGCCGATGATATACATAAGTGACTCTGTAACATATTGACCGTACAGCGAGAGCGTACATACTTTCCTAGTCTCGCTTTGGAGGAACGTTTTAACGAAATAACATCGCCGATATTTAACGGAAATACTTCGTGCAACACATTTTATAAAACGTTGTTTCGATTTTACGTCCGTTAGATGGAATTAAATGAAACTTTTAAATTAAAATCGAACATCGCTTCACATCGGAAGTCCAACGTTTCCATATTCGATATTCAAATCGCATAACCACCCCATTCGCGCGTATCCACCTCGCTGCAAACGAACGAAAAGCGTTATTGTACGCCCATCAGGTGTGTACATTTTTTGTCAATTTACCCTTCGATCGTGACCGTTTTCGAAAACAATGTAAATGTTTCAATCCAATCTAAAATGCAAAAACGCCGTACTCGCTGCGATAAATTGAATTGATAGCCGAGAGTTGATACAAACGGTAAATTCCGAGGTGCGAAATGGAAGAGACAAAAGCGAGTATTGGATGAAAATTGTAATTCGCAAGGGGATGTTTTATAATGCCAGTAGGTGAAATCTGAAGAATTTATAAGGGAGTTGGTGGTATATTGTGTTGAAATGTAAACATTAGTTTTAGTAGAAATAGCTGAGGAAACGTTTCCAATACAGCAGGTGCAAAATCAGCCGCCATGTATGACATTTCACCGAACACATCACAAAATTCGATAGATAATTTATTATTTGTTGTTTATTTACATGAAAATACACGTAAGGTACACATACGTGATATAATATACCCTAGAAATGGATAAGCACACATGCGTTTAAAAAAGCGATGGACAAAAAGCAGAACAGGAGGTTAGAACGTCGCCTCGTCTAATAAAATCGATTACATTATTGTATTTATGTATATAAAATTTCTCTAGGGCTTTCAGAGACTAGCAGTCTTGCAATTTCATGGTGGTTTTGACAAAGTTGAGTATTTGTATACCAACATGTTAGTTCTTGTTCTTACCATGACGATTCGATGGTGGCAGACTGATTAGTGTCATGTTGATAAAGTACCACATTGCACACTACATGTTTTGAACCATGAATCTAAGGAATGTTATAAGAGCACTCAGTAAGAATCCAGTTTGCTTAACATCTCCCGGTAGTTGAAACACCCCAACAACATCCTCATACTGGAAAAAGGGAGCTTCGCTGCTGGCTTTTCCTTTCAATGGAAAATTTAGCTAATATAGCCACTTTAGCCATCTCAAGTCTCACAACTTTCCTTATACCGGGTGACATAGATGAAGGTTGACAGATGATGGCTGTTTATAGGTTTTGGACGTGGAAGATCCAAAAACATATTATCGATGCGGATTCCCACATGCTTAACATTTGTATGTTTTACATTGCTTGTAGATATCAGCAACTTCTGGGTCTTCTATGAACCGATTTTAATTTATTGGCACTGAAGTGGTTTCAAAGCGGGTGTATTCACCAAGAACGCCATTTCTAATAGATTCTTTAAAATATATCTAAATCTTAATAGAGGGTATTATGTTGCTATTTATGTTTTATGCAAAGCATTAGATGGACTTCATGATCATATTTTGACTAACACGGAATCGTCTGGAATACGCGTTGCAGGATTAAATATTTATTTATTTATTTACCTGTTCATCAAATTTTGAAACTATTTATATTCAAGCTGCTTTTCTTTGTGAGAGTGCACCAGGGTTCAATTTTTAATTTTAATTTTAATTTATTACTGGTTGGTTCCTTTGGTTTTGGCTTAAATGGTCGATTGGATCGGGGCAATTATACCTAAGTATTAATGAGTTATAAAGGCACAGAACGACCTGTCGCCCCTGTAGTAGGTGGTTTAAATGAACACCAAGATACCAGCATACAGAATTAAGATCGGCAAAGGAGATATCACCTAAGGAGATGAAGGGCACTTTGGAACCCAGTAAGACAACAAAAAGAGGAACCGCATTCTCAAAATGCAATCCGGTGAAATTAGCGATTTCAAAAGAGCTTCCAGGATAGTTATATTAGTTGTAACTGCAGGAACTACTCAGATAAAAAGGTGTCGTTCATGGATCACACATGAATACTGGAACTGGAATAGGTTTGTATAAAGCGGAAATGAAATAAACCATTAGCATGAGCTTGAATATACGACTGGACTCCAAGCAGAGACTTCATCCTATAACTATATGTGCGCAAATTACGAAAGAAATGCAACTAGAGCAGAAAGGCCTACCCTTTGTGTCATGGCGGATAACAAAGTAGCTCTTAAAACGTAAATGCACGATGGGTACCAAACGACGAGACAAATCTTTTGGCACGGACATCCTATCTATAGAGGTTGATCTGCGGAAGAGGAGGGTCCTCACTCAATGCCAGGGGCTGATCAATGTTTAATTCTTAAACATTGGCTGCGACTAAGGTCGTAGTTCTAGCAGCCAGAAAAGGTAACAGAACTTTCCACTGGCAATGTGACACTGCCCTAACTGGCCCAATGGAATACATTACCTAACGGGCGCAATAAGCAGATAAGTGACAGTGCGGTAACCGATGGCCCTTAAGAAGGAAGAGGAATATCTGACTTGTTTTTCTACCGTTCTCCTTCTTACCGCGAATCAGGTATCTATGCATGTCATGTTGAAGTTGTATCAATTAGTTGTATAATTAACGTTTCTCATGGCTGGTGCTTATAGCGAAGTCAATGGCAACAACATTTACCTTCTCTGGATTTATAAAATTTATTATTAGAATTTTATTATGTACAGGCACAACTACAGTTCAATACCTTTTTTCTACTAGTTGTCATCCCCATTTGGTTTGCTTCAGACAGAGAAAGCAATAAAAGGATTTAAAAGTTTTCTCCATTTATGTGCGTAGCTTTTGCTTTCAAGAAAGTTTTTAAAAATTCTTTTCTTGGTACTGTAGGTGATTTTGTATAATCGCCTACCTTTATAACAAATTTTTGCGAAAGAAACACTTTTGGACGCCCACGTAGGAGGATAAACCTGGAACGATCCTTTTTCAAGTTGCAGGTAGAGACGACTTTCCAATATGAAAGTGTAACAGTCTCGTATTCCTCCCAATCCTGCGTAAATAAAGCTTTGGAAAACCACTAAAAGCGTCCCGAAATAAACGGGACAGTCCCTAACTGCAACAGTTAGATATATATCGCTCCACATTAAAAATAAATTGTCAACACCCTCTTAATACACCAACCTTGTTACTTGGTATACATATGTCCAGCAATTTTTGCAGTTCAAGATAATGAGCTTGGTAAATATAAAATTTGCTTGTTTACTTTCACATTTCCATTGAAATTTTCATTGAATGTCAGCAAATTTTCCAAATTAAGGGTTGAATTATATCTAAATCATTGCTATCTACTTCTTTTACTTTGCCAATAAAATTTGTCATCGGGAATCGGCCATATTGCGACCTCATTAATTAAATTTGCCCGATGTAATTTCTTTAATGTGACATACATTTACAGCCCTCGAAATATAAAGATACCGGCTTTTGTAACAAACGAATCCGAACTAGCCCCGGTTAACTTTATGGTCTAACTCTATTCCGTTTGGTTTTAAAATAAATTCCGCTAAACTAATAAAACCGGTAGAGAAATCCGGTTTTCCGGTAACTGAATTTCACAATAAACTCGTTAGAATACAAGATAAACTGAGTAGATATACTCGCATTTGCAACGCATCAGATTGCCGCGGTGGAATTTATTGTCTTTTTTGTTACAGCTGTTCTTTCGCAGTAAACCGAGAACAATTTACTTTAGTTCAAATCGTAAATTTGGCGTTAAGGACGCAATTGCATTATATAATCAAGGTAAAATTTGTGACATCCGCTTCATTCATTTTTATGTTGCACGAAATGTAATTGTTTAATAGATGAAGTTTCCCATTGTTTTAAAGAAATTAGACACGAAACCTCCACTGATATTTTCCTTTAATGTATCATACTGATTCTTGCAATCTAGAATAGTTTCCATTAAACCTCACATATGAAATTTAAATTTTCATCCTCCTCTAGAGAGTTAAAATGCAAATAGAAAAAAATTATCGTACTTCAACTTACATACATATGTACGTAATTTTTATTCATTTTTACAACCTCCGGTCGAATATGCACTCCAAACTTTTCCATCATTTCAATATTCATATCACAGTACCAATTTCAAAGCTTAATTAAAAAGTTGGAAGTCAATACGTCATATCACTTACATACATATAAAAAACTCCCACGCGCAAGAGAAACTGCGGAAGGCACCAAATTGAAGCGAATAAACTCAATTCTTCCTAGAACTGTGACCCGCACAACTGACTATTCCCTTTGACTATTCTATTACCTATTATTTATACTGTAATAATATGATTTTGCAAAGGATAAAGGAAGAGGAACTCGAGATAGAATTAAGTGGAATATTTTTATTTCAGTTGTATTGAATTAGTAGCTGGAA
This sequence comes from Chrysina gloriosa, assembly GCA_038088585.1. Taxonomy (NCBI): domain Eukaryota; kingdom Metazoa; phylum Arthropoda; class Insecta; order Coleoptera; family Scarabaeidae; genus Chrysina; species Chrysina gloriosa. The sequence goes on along the minus strand of CM076093.1, from coordinate 15,468,875 downwards.
AATATTCTTTCGTGCATCCTTCGAATATCAGAAATTGTCCACTCATATCATTTGTATTTTATGTGCCTGACAAGTTAAAGCATCTGTATTTATATTTTCCAATAGAAAAATGTTATTGAGTGTTGAGGAAAAAGGTGAGAAATGTCAAACGAGTTCTCCTCTAAACTTAGCGATAGATAATATAATCAATTGAAGTGGGAGTCTTGAACAATGCGATTCGTATATTGAATTTAATAGTCTGTTTTCTTTGTTAATTTACATAGGGATATGGAAATGGTGAGGTAAATTTAACACATGGACTTTGTTTTAAACAAACTTACGCATTAATTTCTTCAGCGCACTTGGACTCCAACACTTGGATTAAAAATTAAGATTCTTGTGGTAAAAAGCCCAATTTGCTGGAGCATGTATGTAGTAGTGATGAAACTTTGAAAATTTTCAACTTTTTGAACGGAGAAGGTGGATTTATTTACAACTGTACAATTTTGAGAAACATCGATTAGTGTAGAATTGGTACCAGTACAGGTGATCAAATTCATTGATTCTATTGCATTAAGTAAATAGTCCAGATATATATTGATTTCCTAGAGCGTGTATGAACCAATTCAAAGCTATTATATTCCCATGGTGTTGACCAATTTAGTAACGTTTCTACTTGCGCATTTTGTGTTCAGGTGATTTCCAAAATTTTGAAACATTTAACGCAGAGTTTATGATTACTACATTTTGGAAGCTGTCGACTTCTTAAAACTGTTGCTAATAGGGTAGATAATGCAAATTGAATTTATGGCATGTTTGAGCAATGCCAAAAGATTTTCTTAATTTAGGTAAGATTTGAAAAGATTTTCAGTAATTACTGACTAATTTAGTCATTTTTTAGTGAAAGATATGAGTCAAGTTAATTTTCGAGATGGAGCGCGAGATTCACTTGAAGATGTGATCGGCTCCTTTTAAACTTTAGATGACGAAATAGAACCATTGCGTGATTGGATGATGATCTTAGTCGACTAACTGAATAATAATATATTAGTCATATTTCAGACGAGGGGTCTGGATTGATTTAACTTTGGATATAAACAGCTACATTCACTTAAGAATGCTTTCTCTGGAGAGTTTTCAACAATTCTTTCCAGAGTTGAGAATGCCTATGGATTTTTACATTTTGGGGAGTGTCGGCTGGTTTGGAGCGGAGCAAATAAAACGAATCCAATGTGTTTGGCTAGTATCTACAGATTTTTTATTTTTAGAGGAGAGATGGTGTTGCATACGCCGGTGTCTACTAATTTTGTGTTGTGAGTGAACGATATATAGGTTGATTTAATTCTTGAGGTGGAACGGAGAATTTTTTGAGTGGAAAATATCGAATAATTTAGAACTGTTGTACTATAAAATAATGCGCGAAGAACTGAGGGGCTTTGGTTGTAACTGGACTTATCTTTTCATTTCTGCTTTCATCCTCGTATTCCTTAAATAAATTCGCGACAAATTTTCTGTTTTATGTTGAGATAATGAGTAGACTTCACTTGAAGATGTAGTATCTTAAAGGTGTTCATAATTTTTTAAATCAAATAGTCGCAATTATTGAGAACTGTTGCATGTTTGGTAGAGTAAATAAAACTAATTGAGTCTGTTACCACTGATCTTCTCTTGCCATCCATAGACGTACGTTTCGCGGTTATACCGCTCATCAGTAAGGCGCTGCAAGAGCTGTAATTTCGTATACAAATTTTGTGTATATATCGTCTGAATATTGATGTTTGAACATCAATCAATCAGTCAAACGAACGGTATAACCGCGAAACATACATCTGTGGATGGCAAGAGAAGATAAAAATTTTGTAATTTGCAATTTTCCCACGGCGGATAGTCGAAGAACGCGACTGCAGTTACTGCAGGAGGCTGTGGCAACGCAAGTTGTCCACTCCTGTAAAAAAATAACTGCAAAAATGCGTGCACAGTGAGAGAATTCATATCGAATCCCTCTCGCATGTACAAACATCTGTTACTACTGTAATTCTTTTTGTGTAATTTTGACCCTTTAAACGCTAAACTCCGCGCCTTACTAGAAATGGGTTTCTGGATAAGTTATCGAAATAATTTGTCTGCTTATTGCATGAAAACATAATATATAGATTATAAATGACAATACTATTGTACTGAGCCAGACGATTATAATCGAGTATATCGATTCATACATTTCAGATCGTTTTAACACCCTATAGGGCCTAAAGGCTTAAGAGTGTGAATCAAATAATTTGTGCCAATTACATTTGAGTATGTTTCTAGTGAAAGATGTGATTTCAAATGTCCTTATGTCCTTGTCAATAGATCTTGGGAGCTTTATGATGGGGTGGATATCAATTTTGAACTGCTGCATACCACATGATTCTGATTTTATGACTTTACCTACAGAATGTCGACAAATATTCAATATTTGGAATGAACGACGTCGACTGATTTATTGACTATCTATTACATCTGGGGACTATCAACTAGTTTTGAATATTTTTCTGTGAAGAACGTAATACGAACTGAATTCATTGCATTGTTAAGTAATATTGATATTTTGCAAATTGGAGCTGGATTAGTTTAAAGTTGTTCCATTCAAAGAGTATAGACAAATTCTGAAATGTTTAAGACGAAAAATATGGGATGACTTTACTTTTAACGTAATGTGCTAAGAATACCTGAAGATGATGCATCTAGAGAATCATAATAAATTTTGAGTTGGTTTAAGCGAACAGGTTGCAATAATTTGGAATTGTTGCTATTACTTGTATTTTTAGTGGAGAAAGTAAAAGAAATTAAGTGTACTGAATGTTGCCGAAAAATGTTTGGATCTTGAGAATAAAAATCGACTAATTTAGGACGTTGCATTAGGAAAGAGTGAATTAACTTTGTAATAAAATAATGCATATTTGCACGGACAGATTCAGTAACAAAGATTGGACAGTGTCGTATTAGAACGAAAATGAAATAATATGAACATAGTGCAAAATAATAAATGTTATAATTTTTTGTTTTGTGCGTTATTGTCATACTTTTTTCATCCCAGAAACGGTTTTGTTACTAAGTTTGGATTTTCTTACGCCAGGAATGTGAATGCAATTTGATTATTGAGGTATCATCTAACACAGCCACTATTTCGGCGAAATAATTGTTGCAATTTTTTGTTAAATATAGTGAAGTATTTACTCAACCAGTTTTATTCATTATTATCATGGATCTTCACCAAGTAAAGGCCAGTTCTATTCAGTTTTTCAAAGCAGTATTATATCGAGCTTCCAGTCCATCATTAAGAAACATGAAAAATAGTGGGCGACCATCACCGCTACTTCCATTTTTTAAAATTGACGACAATCTTCTGAAAGGAGATGGCTATTAACCCAAGTTACCAGAAAAAAGCGCACCTAAAGCTACGCGGAATATGAAAGAAGCCGTAGTTATCTAAGATGATTCTTCCATGAAGAAATTGAAAGACTTCTGGACGAAAGTCACAACATTTAGGGAATGTAGTGGTGCAAAAGAAAGTAACATTTTGGGCTTTAGTACATTACATTAATTATTCCCAAATTTACTAAAATCAAGAAACACCTAAAGATTTCAACATTTCTTTTTTTCCATTTATCTTTCCATTTCTAGTTTTATCCCCATATTGAGGCGTTGGCGATCGCAGGATTATCGTATGATTTTCGAAGGAATCCTGTATCATAAATTTGCGAAAGAGCTCGAGCAATGGACTATTTGTGCTCCCAAAATTGATGTAGGTAAAGATTAATTTCAGTTCTAACATCTCCAATTTTATCTTCTTTTTTTTTAAACTATTTTAGTTCTTTGCATCTTACGGGAGTAAATAAAAACTGTTAAGTAAGAGAAAACAAATTTGGAACTGTTACGTAAGAGAGTTGTCAATTAATTTTATTCTATTCTGGATGAAGGACGTGATTATAAAATTGTCGTATGTGGGCGCATCAATATGTAATTGGAATGCTAAGATGGGATGTAGCCCAATTTGAGGCTGTTGCCATCGATTTCTAATTATTAATCTATTATTTTTGGAGATTTTGTGAATAGGAATCTAACTGATAAAGGACTATTTCTTCAGTGTCGGTCGATTAATGTTTTCTCAGATCTTTCCATCCAATGTAAATAACAAAATGAATAAGAAAATTTGGTTTTTGAAGTTAGACATATTTATTAAAGGATAGAAAAATTATTTTAAGCCACAAATTGCCATTAAGAGGTAAAACAATTCCAGGATCTGCAAAAATACGATTTTTTGTTTTTGGCTTAAACGATACTTCAGAGTCATAAAAACAATATGCCATTTGTTTTATAGTAAAAAAATGTCAAGAGGTTTAGTTATCGATTTAGCAAACAAAAATTTCAAGGATTAAAGTGTGCATAAAACGCGTTTTTATCGGAACCACTTTTTTCAAAGTAGCAAGACAGATTTCTCAGAGATTATGGCATGGATGGATTTGAAAGTTTTACAGTAGCTTCACAGCAATATTCTCTTTAGAATTACATAGCCATTTCTTTGCTTTAATGTAAACTTTTTTAATGAAAAATTTAAATCTCATTTGTAGGGCAAACAATCAATTCATTTCTTACAAAGTGCACCAGTTCCACAAAAATTGATTTAAAACGAAACTCGTATGTACTTCCAAAGCCAATTGTATGTAGATTATAAACTTTTTGATTTTTGTTCCGGAACCCATACAGGCCGAGAAATCCGGCCTCCGGTGGCGGTGTTTTCAAAAACGCTGTTCTTGACGACGGGCTCTGTCGCCCCTGTCGCCCGCTGTTGTATGAAAATGACAATAGAATTGTTTTTCGTACTTCAATATGAGTGAAATAAACCCGCCGAAAAGAAATTCTATTCCGTTTGTCATACTTCCTACTTCAAATTGTTGAATTCAGGTCTAACGGGTATTTCGGAAACACTCCCAGTAAGTTTTACATTATTTTAATTATTTATAAATTTTAATTTTTGGCAATAAGTTGACAAGTCAGCCTTAAATGTAAGTCTACTTTTACTCAGTAGCTTGGTAATTTTTTTATTTCTCTCCGAATTTCAGCGCAAAACTCCATCGCTGCAACCTTGTTATATATTTTGGAAAATTTTATTAGATCATATATTTTCTCATAATTGTTGCGTTTCTAAACTCAATTGCTCATTTTTTTATTCTAACTCTAAATCTGAATAAACAAATATCAACTATTGCCGCTAAAACTTTTATAAAACTTTTAAATCCTCTAAAAGTAAAAAAATGTAAGTTAATTTTGCTGTATTTTAACGAATCTATTTAACAACAAACATAGGTTTGAATACACTTTCAGCAAAATATCCAAACATAATTGTCTGCTATAAATACTCAAGTTACCAAAGTTTTCTAAGAAAGGAGAAGATGTTCCTTATAAAAAGTTATAAAATCTCATGATTGAAGATCAAAAGCGCAAAGGAATAAACACCAAATAGCACTAACCTTTTCTAAGAGTACCGAGGCGGAATGCACCTCCACAGCGACGAGGACCAAGCAGAAGGAAGCAGCAACCGTCCACAGGAGCATCGTGCTAAACGGAGAGCTACAGTTTCGGTAGAGGTGTAGGTAACAGGTGGTGCGAGAAGTCCTTGTTAAAGGATAAGGGCGATATATTGGTGGTGAGTACGATCGGCGAGGGTGGTCGTATCGTGGCTGCGGTGGCGGCTGTAATGACGTGTTCGGCGACGTTTTCGGAGGAACTACGCGATATGAACTTGGACGGAGCGTCGCGCCGACCTTAAATATCGTTCCGACGCCTGCAGATGCGCCGCTTTCGTCGACAATAACACTGATGGTCTTTACGCGGGCCCATCGCGGTCCTAACTACAATTGTTCATTCGGTGGCGACGCGACCACTTTTATCGCATTTCTGCAATGCAAATCCCCGGATTTCGATATGATCTGTTAGGTTTACGTGTATCAGTTCGAAAAACGAGAGGTTATTTATAAGTCCAGGTCGATGTGGTAGCGGTAATGATTGACGGAAACATCTTTTCGATTTTGGTAGATGAATGCGCAAATGAATCTAATCTGATTTTAGGAAGTTTTGGAGTAGGTAGTATATGAGTCTAAATCGCACATTAAGCTTCCATTTCGGTGAGGGAAATGTAAGTCCATACGTAGCTGCTCTAGTCCCTTCTCCACAACTATGCAAATAAATCCAATATGGTTATCTTAGGCCAAAAAATGGAAACATTTCAGAATTTAATGAATTGATAAAAACTATGACATAGACTCCTTTTTTACAAAGATGAATTGCTTTTCTCCACGCTATTTTTGCAAAGGAATAGATTTCATCCCGGTTCAGTAGAACAATTATAAGATCTTGTAGTACGATTGTGGGATTTTGTATGTCATTAACACCAATCTTCCAGTAAAATTATACAACTCCTCTTTCCAACCACCTTAAAACAAGGAAAAGTATTTGGTAGTCATATAGACCAAATTTCTTTTGTTCAAGTAGATCTCTTGTTATCTTCCTTCTTTTGGTGATAAATTCTGGATAGATCCAGAAACAAAATGGAGCTGATAGCTCACAATAGAATTCATCCTACCTTTTGTTTCCTAAGAGCTGAGTTCTTTCCTTATGCACGATCTATTCTGTAAAGATTATTCCAATAGATCTAAATCACTCAAATAACTATTATACGAAATTGCTTTTATAATTCTTTAAGAGCTAGTGTGATTCGTCAAACTCAGTCTGACTTTTAACGGCTGAATCTTCTAAACCAATATTCCTATATTCTAGCCACAGGCTCAGAGGTACCTACCCAAAATTCTTAAATCGTCGTTAGTAAATTTACCAAAATCGATTTTCGTTCTTGTTTTCTGGATGTGACTATTCGCTATAGAAATATCACCTGATCATCTATTCCTAAATTCTCAGTAATAATTTTGCCATCCTCTAGATCCTTTTGAGGATTTAAAAAATTTGAGAATTCATTTAGTCAGCACTCATAATCCTCTACAAAACATTTCTTGACGAAAACGTATTTGTTAGTACGATTTCTTAAGGTAACTGAAAATAAAATTAAAATAAAATTAATTCTCACTTTACAGAAACATAATGATATTAGAAGTGAATTTCAGTTAAAAAATATCATCAGTAGAAATCTAAAAGCCGTTTCAAGGCCAGATCTCTGCAGATATTGGTGTTATTTACTCCTTTTTTCCTCAATTATTTGCTTCATGCTGTAAGGTACTTATTTTTGAGATCGCTTAAAGTCAATTTTTTCTGATCGGTTGGAAAAATATTTCGAAAGCTGTATATTTTAGCTCTAAGAGATGTATGTATAACGATAAAATACTAATTGTTTACAATTTTAAGAACTCATGCAGATTTAATCTTTTATCAATAATAAGTGAAGAACCAGCAGATTTGCAGACTTGGAATTTTGAATACCACATATTCGATGCGGTAGTTAAGACTTTTTGCAAATTCCTTTGTTATTTGTATCGTTGCTTTCCTGAAGTTAAAAAATGACGGTAAGCACATGGTAATTTTTGTATTCCTTAATTGAGGTTAAATTCAACAACAAACAAGGAATTTACAAAAACGCTCGTCGATAAGTCTTAGCTATCAAATCGAATAGACGGTATACAAAATTTCGAGCATATAAACTTACTGATTCTTCACTTATTATTGAGAAAAATTAAAGCTGTAGAAGTTCTTAACATTGTAAAAACTAGTATTTTATCGTTACGCACACTACTTTTAAAAGTCAGATATACAATTTTCAAAATAATTTTGGAACCAAAAAATTTTAAGTTTAACTGATCTTGAAAGAAAGTACCTTACAACCTTAAGCTTTTAGTTAGCTAAGCATCTTCCGATTCTCAGATTGGACATGTCACAAACCCTGGACGTAAATCGAGGTTATCGTGACCTACTCGACCAAGATTCGAACCTAAGACCCTCCGCGCCAAGGCGCTTTTCTACACCTAACTATCTGGTGCACTACGTATACGCAATGTATAAGTCTAAACAACACGTCCTTAGATATTGAAATATAGCCTGTCCGTATAACACGACTTTGTAGACGCAGACAATAATCAAGAATGTCGATATGTGAAAATACGCAAAGCGTAACGTATTACCAAGGTTTGACAAACGCGCGTGTTGTTTTGCTGAAAAACCAGTCTGTATAAAGCAAACAAGGCACCCGTTTTTCGAACCATACCTATTACACGATGCTGTGTGGAAGCTGCGTAGAACGCCGGATATGAGAGTGAATGAACCGAAGATGTAGTTATCTAACTTTCTATCAAATAAATAGATGAATCTCATCAAATATCTAACCTAAACACAAGTGCAGCATCAACTTGACTCCTATCGTCAATAATCTAAGAAACAAACTCAGTGGATCGACGATGCATGATTTTAACATGTTGGCCACATTGCTATCAAAACAGGTGTTCTGGAATTAGTAACAATTACGTAATGAGAAGTTTATCGATTTGATGTAATACCAACATTGCACGCGTTACTAAGTAGTTTTGCTGGAGCGATAAATTAATGTAAACAGCAGAATTGGAAGCAATTTTAGTTCGAGTATACCTGAAAAAATGTGTACAGCATTTTTCTCGATCATGAAGCTTCAAAGCATTACAAATTGAAATATTCTCTAAAACAATCATCAATCTAATTTACAAATTAGAAAACAAGAAAATTGAGTTTGATCAATGAAGGAGACAGTTGTTCCGTTTTACTTGCTTTCATCAGCATTGTCCCACTTAATAAATTTGTATGTCTTACAGAATGAATATTGAGCACCAAGGGAGTCGAATAATAATAATAATAATAATAATAATAATAATAATAATAATAATAATAATAATAATAATAATAATAACTATCTTATCTAGCAGTCACTGACCAACTACAGAATAATTTACAGTATAATAAATATGCAAACATGCAAATACCAAAAATTGAAATGATTTTCAAAATATTACATTAGAGTATCAGTAAGTAATAAAGTAAACTATGAAATATACATATATCAAAAAAAAATTATAAGAAAAAATGAATTAATAATTAAGTTCCTAATTCTGAATAAAATCTGTTAAAATTATTCGTCATATGGAACATTGGCAATCTCGTTAAAATATTGGTCTTTGCTCTAGAATTATGTAATAAATATCTAGATCTAGTACTTCGACTTGGTACACTAATATTTATATATTGGAGCAACGATAGGGAACAAACTTTATTAGTGATTAGATGTAATCAAAATTTTGCACTGTATTTTTTGCGGCGACCAGATAGAACTTAGAAGTGATGCTGTTCCATTAATGTCGCATAATCTGAGCCGTGAGCAGGATAATTGCCAGAAGTCCTAAATATCAAATATTTGAGGAAGCCCTTCTTAATGTGTTCCAAAGAAAAATTTAGTAAGTGTAACAAGGATACGAGATCAGTGACCCACGTTCCAATCTACTCTGAACCAGGGTATTACACAAAGTTTTAATTGTGTGGAGATTATTGAAACCCCGGCAAAATCTTGTACTAAACTCAAGGAATCGCGAAGCGGATGGTCATATGGACAGTATATGTTTAGAAAATCTCAGACCAGAATCAAAAATCACTCCAAAATCCTTTATTTTATCTCTCCTAGTAATTGATGTAGATCTAATTGCATAATTGAACTTAATTGTGTTTGAACATCTACGAATCGAACAATCTACGATAGGAAACTACTGAGCATTTTCCAGTATTCAAATAGAGCCCATTCAAGAAGCACCAGGCAGGTGAATTAATCACGCTATATATTTTCAGGTCGTCTGCATAAGCCAAATATTTACATTTTAATTTGCATAACAAATCATTTATGTATATATATGTATGTTAAATAATAAGGGATCAAGGTTAGAGCCCTGGAGTACTCCAGACGACATTTTAAAATTAGTCGATGGAAAGCCTTTATAAAAGACATTGTAATGAGGTGGGGTCTGGCCCAAAATGGCCCTTTTGCACTGCATACCCATAAAAGACATACCCAGTCCTGTCAACTAAATAAGAAGAAATTAGTTTCGACAATGATGAGCAACAGCCAATGGCATCCAACTTAGCTAAAAGAATAGTTCTGTGTTTGTAGCTTAATAGTTTTTCCCACTTTTTTTATTCTTTTATGTCTATGATGAAATACATTATTGTAGAGTACGTTCATCTTATTAAGAGACATTTCTAACATCGCAGCGCCGACAGTAGTTTCTTCATTAGTAAAATTTACATTAAACAAAGAAGAGCATCCCCAACCACTCACGCATCTCATCCTAGAATTCTGAATACCTTTCCGCATATTAAGGTTATAAAACGACTTTCTCGTGGAGCGCTGAGAGCAACCGCTCCAAAAGTTTAAAATTGAATCCGAAGCACGACTTCGAACTTCGAATAAGCGACACATTTAATAGTTTCCTGGTTTGGTGACTCGAGGCTAAGAGATCTTATTAAGTTACCGCTAGATTTCTCCCATTTATGCTTGCACTATGTCTTTAGAGGATGAATAATTGTCGAAATGACAGACTATATTCAACCTGAAGAGCGACTCGGCCTGCCCGAATGGAACGACGGGAGTCTGCAGGAAGCTCGAAGCAAACTCGAACGGGGAAGACGTAATTCGATTTTACGGGCGAATTAAAACTTCCGTCATTAAGAAAGTCGAGAGGATTTGTTATTGTTGACTCTTTAACGGGCGGGAAATAAAATTATGAAGTTTCCGCTTTTGTTTCGTCGGTATCTCGTAAATTTTTCAGATGCGTCGAAAAGGAAAAAGGGAAGGCGCAAATCGGGAATGATAATTGCGGAAAAAACCAGCCGAATTCGATGCGCAGGTAATAACCTGTTCGCCTCTTAAATTCTAGAAACGAAAACAAGCGATCTTTCGGCCGCCCACGTCTTCTCGCGATCGGTGCGTAAAAGTATTATTAGACTTTGAATGGCCGAGTTTATAAAGGTGGAGGAAGTACGCGACTACTCAATGAAAACGCGGTATTTTCGGAGTAGAGTACGCATTTCGCATTCCGTTCCGACGATGTTTTCTTTTGCTAATTGATTAAGAAATGCGAAAAGGAAGGCGGGAATTGGCGACCACTTGAAGTTGCGTTTTGAAGCACGTTGTTGCAACGTTTATCTGTATACCTTTATGTTGTTACAAATCGCTTTTAATAATTTTGGGAAAAAGCATCGTCTTGTTTTGTACTTACATTTTTTTCTGTTTTAGCAAGTTATGGTGTGTGGGATTTATAAGACCATTATACCAAAAGATAACTGTTGAATTACTTTGTTCTGAAACATTTTGCTCTTAGATTTGGCCCGAATCGCTTAACAAGATTTTCAGGATATCGTGAAATCATAATGAGTTATAAGATCACAAAAAAGTAAACGAGAAATAGTGACAGCAAAAGTAATAACAGACAAAGAATTTTCAACCTTGACGAGATCGCACCAAAACTCTCTCCAGGAAGGTAATGAAATTTTTAATCCGATCCAATTTTAGCGAATACTCAATAATTACAAACAAAGAGGAAAAACTACTCAAAGTATCTAAAGAAGAGGGTAAATACAGCAAGAATGTCTTTTTAATTGCTTCTTCTTTTCCTTATTTTTCTTGTGGTAATTATTTTTCTTTTCATGCTCCTTCTAAAAGATTCTGAAGAGTTGCGGATAAGAGGAAATGTCTAAATTCTCGTCCAAAATTTTAAATTTCTCACTCTCACTCTCAACGATAGGATCACATTGCGTTAACAATTTGCCAATTGACACCCTGCTTTCCCTGGACAAATCTAGAACGAGACTGCTTGATCTACGAGGGCTGTTTTTATTTTCAATCTCCGATTGTACAGTATGAAGACCAGCCATGCGACAGGTGGCTGGCGAGCATATTGATGCCTGCGCCCCTCCACACGCTCTGTCACTGCCGAGTCCAATACGCCATTTCTTATTGAGCTGCAGTCACGTAAACATGGTTGTCTCTATTGATTCTCCCGCGAAGAGTGAATTGCGAAGTTTTATTCGTTTCTTGCAGGCAGAAGGAAATAATGGAGCGGAAATTCATCGAAGAATAAGTCGAGTGTATGAAGACAGCTTTATGAGTGATGGTGTTGTTCGTGAATGGTGGCTAAAATTTAAAGATAGCCGAACTGATGTGCTCGATGAAAGGGATCAAAGACGCAAGTCTGTTGCTACAGATGACCTTGTTCAACAAGTTGACCAAGTGGTTAAGGAAAGTCGAAGGTTCACCATAAGCGAATTATCGATGAAATGTCTGGAAGTTTCAAGATCTTCGCTGCACTTTATAATTACTGAACAGTTGGGCTATAGAAAACTTTGTGCTCGCTCAATCCCAAAGATGTTGACTGACAACTACAAAACTTATCGAATAGCTGTAGTTTTGAAGTTTCTTGATCGTTAAAATACTGATGGAGAAGATTTCTTGGAATCCATTGTGACAGGTGATGAGACATGGGTTTAATATGACACGTCCGATACGAAGCGACAATCACAACAATGGATGCGCAAAAATTCTCCAAAGAAACCTTTAACAACCGTAAGGTTATGGCAAAAGTTTTTGAGACCAAATAAGTGCGGTTTGTGGAGTTTAAGCAACCGGGGACAACTATTACTGCAGATTGATATTGTGAAACTTTGCGACGCTTACGGAGATCTATTCGAAACAAAAGAAGAGCCATGCTGACTTCTGAAATTGCTCTGATCCATGACAATGCCCGTCCTCACACTGCTCGTGTAAGCCAACGGTTCCTTGAGTAATGACATTTTCGAACACATACCGTATAGTCCCGACCTAACGCCGAGTTACTACCATCTTTTTCCTGAACTGAAGGAGTGGCTTGGCAGCAGCTCTTCCAAACTGGCCAGGAGCTCAAAGGAACCGTCACAACTCACTTCAAATCATTGGCGGCAACATTTTATGAAGAGGGTATTGCAAATCTTGTTCACAGATATGACAAATACCTCAAGCGTCAAGGTGACTGTGTAGAGAAGTAACCTTTATTGTACATTACTTTCGGTAATAAAATCATATTTTATATTCACCCGTCTGCAGTTTACAACCTATTGGAGGTTGAAAAAAGGCAACCTGCGTATATCTCACCTGATACTACACATACATCACATCGGCAAACTCATCACTACACGTTTGTATAATTGGAATAGTTTTACCTGGTATGGATAATTTCTGTGGGGAGTGTCTCATTTCTAAATCACAAAGCCAGCAAATTACAGTTGAAGTTGGGAAAGAATTTTCGAACTATGAAAATACTGAATAAGCATAACAGTTTGACTGCGGAAGATACATACGATGAAGATACTCGTATGTAAAGGAAGCATTGATCCGAAACGCAAGATATTTTTAGCAAAATATTTGGTTAAGGATGATAATAAATGAGGTTGAGAAGCAATTGATAGACAGACTAGCATCCCATCCTCAGTTAAATTTAGAATATTGTATACTTTCAAGGACAAATAAGAGAAACTTAAGAAAGAGAAAATAAGACAAACAAAATGTAAATCCGAAGCAAACAAAAGAAGAAAAGAAGAAAAATTTACATTGTTGGATTATTGGCGTGGAACGACGTATTGATTGGAAACTTTGACTTTTAGAGCCTGTCGTGTCTAGGCTATTGCCTTTGGCGTGATTGTGGAATAATGGATTTTTCCAAGGGAGTTCAACTTAATTGTCCTCAAGCTCCCGACGGCATAGAGAGAGATATAAACAAGTTAGATACGATAAAACTCGAAAAGAACTATTAGCGACAAATCTATTTCTCAATCTTTACTCTACATCCACGATTCTTTTCAGCCAAAATTACTATAATTTTTAATAAAGCAAGTCAGCAGGACAATTAGTATTTTCCAACTAAAATTTTGCAAATGGTTTTATTGCTTTCATGCCTTTAAAATGCAATCGACGGACGACTCCGAGTTGTGCCTCTTTATAAACTGTTAAATGAAGTTGTCCTTCCGTAATTACATTGCCCGAAGGATAAAACGCTTTAGTGAGAAAAAAGATTGTTGGAAAGAGGGTGGCATCGCCAACACAACCTTTATCGACGCGCGGATCACCATCGTCAGTCAAACGTGTAATCTAGAGCGGGGTCAAGTCCAAGTTCACCGCTTCAATCAAAGTTCGAGATCGTGTCGAGGGAAATGAGTATTTCAGTTGCGATCCAGGCTTTCGTTTTCAACTAGATTATATCAGTGCTTTACGTAACTCACCGAGTCTATGATAAATTGCTGAATTTGAAATATACAATACGATCTGAAAAGGCAGATAGAAGAGTTGGATCATTATACGCGAATTCAAATACGATTGAAGAAATTTAAGGGACGAAACACAATTATTTTTAAATTTTGCTACACCGAACTAAATAGGATATCTATTTCGCTATCATTTATTCATAACTATGAGATAAGGTGACACTTCACGCTTAAGTGATCATATACTTTGCCTACAGGATATCGACGAAGCAAAAGTAGATTAACGCCCGTTGTAAAAGTTCATTGCCATTCTCGTAACCAGAACTCAATTTATGGGAACGATATTTTCTATACATGACGCCTTATTAATTTAGTGAAAGCTCCTAAGGCGATAACATAAAAGTCAGACTGAGGTCTTCACCTTTTGTTTTAGCAATAATTTTATAACAGCCATAACAATAATCGTTCTAAATATTTGTATATGAAACGATGCGATGTTATTATGCTTAAGCTCCCGGTTTTCTAATAAAGCGCAGCTTTTATATAAAAGTTATTTGGTTATCATGAGGTTATTGCTTGCGATTGCGATAATGTGGCTAAGGTTAATGATACACAGTTTTGGATGGTAATGGACAATTTGTGCAAGGATATTTCGATATTATTTTTGTTTACGGCTGAGAACTCTGAACCGTTTCCTTTTTACAGGAATGAAAGATCAACTAATATATTTATTAAGTACTTAGGAGCTCTAACCAATTTACCTTTAATGCATAATCAGTAGGAACCAATAGGAATAAAGGAAAGTTTAGTTGTAGATCCACCCCGTTTCATAAACAAACTTAAATATTTCTGAAGGTACTGGCAGTCAATAGGTAAACTAAAGCACTTGATCTTAATCCATTTTGCTCTACGCGTTTAAGGAATAAGTTCTGATAAAACTTAAAGAAGCTTTCGTGGGGATCTATCAAACTCTCATAGTTCTGCACCAGTCATTAAAGCTTTGCTGAATAAGAAAGTGAAACGCAACAAGGAATGGAAATAAAACTCAAAACAACATAAAATTCTGCATCGAAATTATAAACAGTTTGTAAAGATAATGAAAGATTATGAAACCAATGCAGTAAATTCAAACCAAATCTTCGTAGTTTTAATTTCTTTATCCTAAATTTGGTTTCTTCGTTCTATGCAATTCCCCTTTCTTCTGACAATTCCTATCAACTACTTCTTATCTCAATTTTAAATAAGATCGTGTCAATAACTGAATAACTCCAAGTTCATTGAAACCGTTACTTCCTCCACTTTCCCATAATCCAACTTAAAAGCTCGCGCGGAATCCCTCGGACACGAAGAATTTCGATCAGATCCACCTCGATCTCGAAGCTCCAACTTGGAATCTCAAGCAGAGGATCTTATCTAAAATGCATGAATTTGCTTCCGACCGGTTATCCAAATCGAATTGAATATTTACATTATCCAAACCGACGGCCGTATTTTAATTAAATCTCCCACAATTACCAATTAACGATTCCACCGCTGTTTCGTAATAGCATTCACCTGTATTATGTATATTCTCCCAAATATTTCGTTTATGTCAGATATTATACGTGTCGGTCCTACTCGACAATATGGATAACTGGATAACCAAATTACAAAGAGTTGGGAAACTCACGCCCACGTAATTCGAAATTAGTAAAAGGATACATTTCGCGCATACTAAAACTAATCTGGAATATGCGAAGGGTTCGTTGTATAATAATAATGAATAATAAGTTTGAATCGATATCATCGGATCGGAGCGATTTCGAAAGGATGTCACGGGTTGTAATCCAAAAGGAAAAGCAAAAAAGAAACGAACAGTAGTAAATGTCGAATATATGCCACTGGTGCCGGAGTTTATTGGACCAAACGAAACAAATAAAATCCGACGAATAAGTGAGAACGATTTATGGCGATGTTTCATCACATCGAATAATATAAGCGTTTTGTGTTTTCCAGTTTAAGATAATATAGTTTAAATCTGGCTTAAGGCTGTAAGGTACTTATTTGCAAGTTCGCTTAAAGTTATTTTTTGGTCGGTTCAAAAACAATTTCGAAAGCTGTATATTTCAGCTCTAAAAGATGTTTGTATAATGATAAAATACTAATTGTTTACAATTTTAGGAACTCAAGCAGGTCTAACCTTTTATCAATAACAAATTAAGGATCAACAGGTTTGCAGGCTTGAAATTTTGAATACCGCGTATTCGATACGGTAGTTAAGATTGGCCAAAGAGCATTTTTGTAAATTCCTTTGTTATCGTTGCTTTTTTAAGTCAAAAAATGTCGGTAAACCCATGGTCATTTTTCTCTTCATTAATGGAGGTTAAATTCAACAGCAAACAAGGAATTTACAAAAAAGCTCGTCGATAAGTTGTAGCCATCAAATCGCATAGACGGTATGAAAAATTTCGAGTCTGTAAGCTTACTGGTTCTTCACTTATTATTGACAAAGAATCAAAGCTGTAGAAGCTCTTAACACTGTAAAACATTAGTATTTTATCGCTACATACACTACTTTTAAAGGTCATACAATTTTCAAAGCAGTTTTGGAACCAATGAAAAAATTTAAGTTTCACCGATCTTGGAAGAAAGTATCTTTTAACCTTAAACTTTTGCCTTGCCAAATGTTATTTCATTTTTAAATCATTATTGGCTCATTATACTGCATTTAAGTGCTGCTAAAAAACGTAAGTTATTACATTACTCGGGGAAGAATGATCGATAAAGAGGTTAAGTAATAGATTTGGAGCCTCCAAAAGCACGATTCACGAGATTAAAAAGAAATGGCTGCATGGCTCTTTGTTATGAGAAAACTGGCTAATAAATGTGAGGATTCATTTATATCTTAGTGTTCTTTATATTTTTTCTGTACATGTTTTCAGATTATTACATTATATTCTTTTTTGTAACGTTGCCCTGTTAATAGGGTGACCTGTTGGGCAAATAAATAGTATTATTATTATTATTATTATTATTATTAAAATTGACATGAACATGACAAACAGTTGGTTTATACTGCTATAGCCAAAATAGCCTATGACTTGTTCGAATTTTTGTTGCCACAATAGTACATTGTCATCTTTAAAAGTATTCACGTTAGAGTAGAGGAAGGAGACAATGACTTATAATTGGTAACATCCAGTGTGAAGATTTGGACAAATTAGGTATGACTCAAAAAATGCATCATAAAAAGAAATGCAAATCATATGCAATACTGTGTTCCTTTGTTTATCGATACGAACATGGGACGTCCCAAACAGGTTTCAACAATAGTTATGTCCCAAATGCGTAAGTTAATATAAAATGTAATTTAATGAAACCCCAATCCATTATTTATTAATTCATTAACATACATGTAGAAAAACACCTTGGTCGTATTGTATAAAATCCCGCCTGTTAATTGAATACCAACAAATTACATAAAAGAGGGTTCATTTGCGCGCTTCTCATAGTTTACCAATAGCTTGGTTCTAATGCTTAGTTCGTGAAAGTCAACATCTTTGTTTCGAGTATATCGTTTTAGTGTATATTGCCTTATTTAGTTACGCCCTTATTTCCTCTTAGTTTTATTGTTAGTTTATAGTTGATGTCTTTATTACTATTTAGTATTCATCGTTGTTGGACCAACATGGGTAAGCTATTTTAATTTTGCTACATGCTTCCCCCAATACACTGCACTGTTTCACTTTAAGATGGAGTGTCGGATATGCCAAGAAACGTTTGCAAGAAAAGACCCCTTCAACAGGCATCACTGCTTAAATAAGAAATCTCATACATGCTGCACAAAGAAACCATCACGAGATCAGATAGTCTGTCTTGACATAAATTAACGCACAATATCATGTTTCAGAACAGAAGCAACCACCAAGTAAAACGGTCCATCCTTCCAATAGCAAATCGGAAGAGAATTTTCGATTGTGCGGCCAAACTCCCGACGGTTGTATTACACAAAAGACCTTTGTTTCCAAGCGCATCGAACCAGCGATGCTCTTAAACTTGAAGCGGATATTTTTATCATAAAAATCAGCCGGAGCAGTAATGTAAAAATAATGATAAAGCAGGCACCCCATGATGCATTACAACTTACAATAGGAAGAATCACATAAATATAGGATAATATGCTACGAGTACTATTCGACGTGAAGATCATATCGATCTCCAAGAGAAAGTATTGCGGGTAATACATTTTTAGAAAATAAAATAGTTTTATACATATATTGAATAAAATACATTTCATAGACTTTATGAATTTTATTTATAGAATGAACAATATTTACAATAAGTATGCAGTACTAGAATAATGCGATATCACTAATAAGTAAGTGCAACAAAACAACGTGAGAATGTTTATAACAAATTATTTTTGTTTATCTAACTCTTGTGGAAGTTATAAAATCCCAGCGATTTGACATAAACTTGGTCCTCTTTTCTGTTCAACACCTCTTCGACGGGATATACGTTTTCATATTTGACTTTATGCAATTGCTATTGATAGAAAATCCCCAGAATCGGTTTCCCGCCTACGTCTTCAATTAAATATGCATTGGGATTACACGCCTTCTCTTTAACATGTAACAATAGACGATTTCCTCTTAATGGATCGATGTTTCATGTCATTGTACTCATCGATTATTTTGAATAAAATATCTACGTTGGAAACGAAGAAAAACAAGATAGGTCAGATGATACCGGAAAATATGAATCGTTTCCGTCGTAGATATCATGTTTAACATCCCATTACATTGACTTTTGGTATGTGCATGATGTTGATATCGATCGAGATAATTCCGATGAAATCATTGCGGTGACCTCTTTCTTTGCCAATATAGCCGATCTCTCTTTGCGAAATCCATGTTGACCATGGTTCTACAAGTGTAGACTGTGAAAATGGAACTAATTATTTTCTCCTTAATGACCTCAAGTACTTTGGATATAATAGAAATAACCAGACTCTATCTGGCTACATCATTTATACTTCCTTCCTTATATGCAGAAACAATCCAAGATAGGTTGAATAGGTTCGTGAAAATCTAGCCCGAAAACACTTGTTTATGGTATGCGACAGCATTACATATATCGGACGTTATAAATTTTAGAATTTTTGTTGATGTTTCCACAACACTCTTCGATCTTACACCTTTAATGATTCGCTTTACTTAAGAATTCGTTACTGGATGCAGACATAGTGAGCCTACGTTTCTTCTATTGATTAAGAAACGATAGGGATTATTTGTTTAATACTTCAACAAAGTAAAGGTTAAAATTGTTGGCAAACAATGTATTGGCTACGTTTGAAGTCGTTGTACAGTTTTCGGATCCCTGCCTAATAATCTTAATATCTCATGCTATCTCGTCATTAAGCCAATGTTCTGTTAAACAAATTATGTCCACATCAGTGTTTCTAACCATTAAGCTTGGGATGTCGATTTTATTTAATAGTAACTGGATATAATACAAGATGTGTAAATAAAGTAATGAGACTAATAGAAGCAGCGTAGTGTTCAATCAGGCAAAAGTGGTGACGTTTAACTTGAAGGAGAGGCAAATGCAGATGTGATACGCTTTCAGTATGAGTTGGAACCCGCTAGAATCACGTTCTTTGTTTGTATTGTGTTGTCAAGGGCACAGGTGTTCCTGTGGTTTAACGCATTTCCATTAGGAAAAGAGTCGGTTGATAGTCAAAATGATCAGGGCAGCGTTGAAGTTGAATCAGACTTTATCCAATAAATTGAGGATGAGAAAAATCTGACCAAAAATGGCTCCGAGAACCCTACACAAGACCGAAAAGACATGAGGAGAGACAACTGGGATCCCCGTTTTCTAGAACATGTCACTACCGGTGACGAGACTTGCGCGTTTGAGTACAACTCAGAAACCAAGGGCCAGAGCATGGAATGGCACACCAGCTCTCCAAGGCCAGAAAAGTAAGAATGAGCAAGTAAAGTTCAAACGCATGCTAATCTGCATTTTTCATATCTGGCGGATCGTTGACAAAGAGTTTGTGTCTTCAGGGCAAGGGGTTAATCAAGACTTTCACCGAAAGGTTCTTGAAAGACTTCGAAAAATTGAATGCCAGTACCGGCATTGCTATGAGGGGTAGAACAGCCGTTTCCAGCGGTGTATGGCCTCCCAAGGCAGTTACTTCGAAGTGGACTACGTTGAATTTTAATGTTATTGGAGTAAAGCGAGTGAAGAAAATCGGTCTCATTGCTTTATTTACAAACCTCGTATCTTTTATACTGATGCCTTTGTCCTTGGCAACTGGTAAATTTGTGTCTTCGCACCTTCAGTGCCTAGCGACCAGTATCCGAATTTATATATTTCATCAGTCAAATTTTCATTACATTTGCATTATTTTATTTTTTTAATATTTAATGGTTACAAGATATTGGTGTTAATCACTATTTTGAAGTAGTTGTTCAATTTTCTCCTCGTTAAAGTCATCCTTTAACAGTAATCTGAAAATTGTACTGATAAATAGAAGAAAGAAAAGCTAAAGAAGACCTAGATCTGCCCCAAGTTATACATCTTTACTTTCTGGAGGTATGTGAATCTAACTCGAAAATAGATATGAGGAACAACATTTACCGTCAAGAGTATTCCCTCAGAAAATCTGGGAACCGCTAACCTTTCCTTCACCAACTTTTTCAACGAAACAAAATTTCATTTTAAACTGAAAACCTTTCCGATCCACATAGCCAATTATAGGAAAACAATCTGAAATCCATAGAACAAAGTCTGACGCCCACATTTTTAACATTTTTAAATTAATGATAAAACTCGGTGATCTCTACCCTTCGATCGATATCCGGCTCAATTTCGCGTATTCCTTGGACAAGCGGTTAAATTGAAATGTGTCAAAATTGTTTACTGTCAAGCAAAACGAGGAAAATACAATTTTCCAATTAGAGATTGTCAGGGAAATTTCTCATTTCTACAACAACCACTGCTCATGTCACCTATTCATACGCAAATAATCAAGTTATTTCTTGCTACCAGTTCGGCTTAAATAACTTGTTTATCGATTCACAACGACCAAACATCGCCAATTAACATAAATTTCTCGCATATAGCGGACAAACACGCTCATTAATCCGACAAACGACCGCACATATCCGTTGAAACTCCAACCTACGACTCCTAATCTTATTAATCACGATGGATACGCCTTAGCGATGCCCGAAACGACCCCGCGTGGTCCATTATATCGCGCCTTAATGCATACAGGGTTTATACTTCTCGTAATGTGTGGAGATGTTAAGTGAGACGCTTCCATTTATCCCGGAAATTGCGTGGGAGACGAACTGGTAGTTTTAAGAAAGTACAACAATGGGTTACTTGGCGCAAGCACTATATGTGTTCGCGGTCGGAAAATAGAGTTTCCCAGTACATTAAACGCGTCGTTTGAAGTTCTTCAACCTTAACGTCAAGCCAAATGTTGCGTTTCTTTGGCGCGCAAGTTGGAAACCGGGAACCCTGTATTAATTCCGTTCATTCCCATCGAGTTGGTGACTCGAAACGAGAAGGTCAGAAAGGGTAGTTTTCACTAATATTTTCTTTAAAGTTCGAGTTCGGATGGATTTGCGTCGGTTTGACGTTAATGCCACGTGTTTTAGAGCGAACGTTGTTTTGCTTTTATTTGTATTGCTCCAGATAACAATTTACGTAACTGTACGATTGCGGAGATAAGACCTTATACAAGGATATCCTTTGCTATTTAAATGAAATAGTTTTAACTCTTGCTACACCGACTTGACTAAACTAGAAAAATTATTTATTTAAAATAATTTTGACGGAATTACTTTGAATTTGGGAAATTCCTCAAAAACTTCTTACACGTTAACACCTGCTTTCATATCTGTTCCAAGTTTGAAGTCGACATTTTCGACATTTGGCGAGCTCTAAACCTTTCAAAACAGCTTTATGTTTGAATGTTAAAAAGATTCGAGTACTGATTTTGACCGGATTGCCATAGAAATGAAAAGATCACGACAGGCTTCGAGAAACTTAACAGTAGGAGCACCGCTATTGCTTTTGCCATATATATATGAATGAATTGCGTTGCAGATTTGATAATGACATCAGTCAATTTCCGGATGATTCTACTGTAGTTTTATCTGGATTAGTTTTGAATAACATCTCTAGAGTTGTCTGTAATTACGAGTATTATGAGTCTTGCTTTGTTGCCGGAGAAATAGAGTAAATGTGAATGAAACTAAGTATTTTGGTGGTGTAAGGCATTTTCATTAGGAAGAGAATCTGTTGACTCTCAGCATGGTCAGGGCAGAGTTGAATTTGATTACACCACCGTTCGTCAGACTTTGTTCAATGAATAAAGGATGAGAAAAATCTGCTCAAAGATAGTTCCATGGGAACTATACGCAGAACCAAAAGGACCAAAGGGATAGCTGCGTTGACATTTTAGAATTGATTGAATAATTCCCATCCCCATCTACTGAAAAATGTCATTACCGATGACGACACTTGGGCGTTTTGGTACGATCCAGCAACCAAGCACCAGAGCATGGAATGGCACGCCCCAAGCTCTCCAAAGGCAAAAAAGCAAGAAAGAGAAAGTAAAAATAAAACCCGTTATGAGCCTTGGTTTGATACTGGAGAAATGGATTACATGTGATAGAAAAATGAATTATATTTAATCTATCATCTATCTGACGATGGAATCCTTAATTATTTGTCCTCGCCTAAATTATGTATCTGATTCATCCACGTCTTCCTTGGCTTTCCCCATTCCCTGCTTATTTTCATTTAACTCTTTTAGTATCTTTTCTAGCCTCACAATATACCAAAACCAGTTCATCTGTTTATTATCTATTTTTTAGGTATTGGCTGCTGATTTAAATTCCTTCTAATATCGTCGGTTTTAATTCTGTCAAATTCTATTATCCCAGCTTACTTCCTTAGACACCTTTTTTCTACTGCATTTATTATAAACTTGTCATAGTTCTGAGCGACTCCCGTTTCTACTTCATACGTCATTATTGGATGATTTGAACACCTTTCGAGCGATTATATTTCTGATTTTAGCCGAATTGCTTGGAAAATGGAAAGATGCTGAAAGCTCTCTGATCAGTTTGATATTTGTTTTGAGCATTTTTATACTCGATAATAGCCATATCAGTGTAAATGGTGAAGACAATATTTGGAAATTAAAATTCAACTTAACTAAGGGGAAGTTAAGGGTGTAGTGCGGCAAGGCTTTGGTGACGCTTTATGCGTTAAGGGAAACATCCTTGGTTCCGAATTAACTAACTAACTAATATGGAGAGTAATTCAGGTTTTATTTTATTAACATTTTGGCCTTCAAGAATAGTTTACCATTTTCAAATAATATAGTCTCTGTTTGTATCAAATCGATTTAAATACCTAGAAATACGTATTTCGATGACATCAAAGTTGTAGTTTCCAATGAAGAGAACCTCAGGAGAAGAAAGAAACAATACTGTCTCGCCGAGATAATAACTTTCATCCAAAACAATGCGGTAATGATAAGAACTATTCTATTGTAGTATTCACATCAAATATTTCCACGTTTGTCTAACGGTAGATCCCAACGCCAAATCAAACGATCGGAGCAAAGCAATTATCCGTTTGACCTTTCTAAACATGTATTAATTAGCAAAGCCATGAAAATCAATTACCTGTTAGGCTCTCGATAAACAATCGCGTTTTTAATCAATTAACTCGTCCTCGCCTATCGAATAATCGACACCAAATCGTTCGACTAAAAATATCATTCGGATTATAGCTTTTTCCGATCGGTCAAAGCGTTTTAGCGCGAAAAAGCGTGTTTTCGTTTTGAGATCTCGTCCGACCGAATTATCAACATTTTCGACGTAAAAGTAACGTACCTATCGTAATAACTCCAATGATCAGAGTAAATATTATGCCATATACTCGCATAGAGTGCAAGCATCCTAATTTCACGGTAAATATTGGCTTAAGGCTAGCTTGCTACATATATACTTTAGGACCTAATATTGTTTGTTTAATGAGAGCTTATTGGCCCTAATCTGAAAGCTAATTCTGGGAAATCGAAAATAAAAAGAGACGCTGATAATAATATTTATTAGGAAGGATTTAATTTTTATCGCGTCATACCACGTCATATCTTAACGCTGCGATATTTATGACGACGGGGACTAAAACTACAGGCTATGGTTTAAAAGAATCAATCACAATTGAACTGAAACTTGTTTGCTGATCGATGGACCCCATTTATCTTAGTGATAATATTTTTACATCATACAACTCACTCATAGAATTCTTTTCTACGGCTGTTCTAATTATGTACGCATTATTATTTAAATCTAACAATAAATTACATATTTTTCTATTTCAAATCGTCTAATCTATTCTGCCGCACCTGTAGCCACATTAATTAATAACTTCTTCGTGACATTACTTGTATATTCGTTCAAATTAATTCTCGATGTTTGTACCTGCTATTTGTATAGAACAAAATGTAAAGTTATATTTAAAAAATGTCGGTAGCTAGCATAAATGCAAGATGGGGTAAACCCTCATTATTCCAGCGAGAGGATTCTGTATAGGATTAATTCATATCTCCTATTGTTATGTTGATATGAAAAGGATATTGTATGG
Organism: Chrysina gloriosa; assembly: GCA_038088585.1. NCBI lineage: Eukaryota > Metazoa > Arthropoda > Insecta > Coleoptera > Scarabaeidae > Chrysina > Chrysina gloriosa. The sequence goes on along the minus strand of CM076093.1, from coordinate 15,443,948 downwards.
ATTCTATTCTGAGGCCAAATTTAGGCAGAATATATGCTCGAAATTGTAGTGAATCGCTGTATCGGTTACCTTGTACGTAATTGTACATTCTAGATCGGGGTCGTTTGAGCATTGAACTAAAACTGAACTGGCTGATATTGTCTAAAATTACTAAATAGGATCTCATTAGAAACAAATTCTCACGAGAGCCAAAATAATAATTCAAGGAAAAGTACATAGATGAGTCTCTATCGATATTAGATTAAGTACGTTAGTTAGCATACCAAGAAAGAACAGGAAAAGGGATTATATTAGATTATTATCAGCAATCACAGACCAAAGTCGTAGATAACAATTTTGTGGTCACTAGGATTTATCAGTAGATATGCTATATGATATAAACACAGTTATACATCTAGGAGAGGAATGTACACAATTGCGAACCGGCTATACCGTACTGATGAGACCTAACTATAGTCTACGATTGCGGTCCGTGATGTAGAAACCAAGAAAAGTAGTAGTGTAAATGCTTTTAGCTTAAAATGGAAAAATAGAATAGTTTTACTTTTAACACATCACGTCAATTGCAATATCCTGAAATACTTATTGTGACAACGAAGATGTCATCCTCAAAAAAGAAAACACAAAAGCGAAAGACAATTCATTAACTTAACTATACCTGATAAAAGAATACATTTCACAATCTTACAATAGGCATACATTGTATTAGTGAAGTGCACGAGTGACGTTTTTGCCATTAATTTAATTGCCGGAATACGCCCTTGGAGAAATGTGATAAGATTTCGATCGAAATTTCCTTGAAAACGTTTTTAACCTAATTGTGTTTTCTGCAATGTCACACACCCAATCTTCTATATACTACCTACATCATCCAATCTCTTTTGGACCAACATGCCATCGCCATGCCTAGTTTTATCATGGGGTATTAAGTTTTAACCAAAAACCTTTTGAAGATGTATTCGATCTTTGTTTTGCCTTGTTTTGATTTAACAAGATCGAGTTAAAGAAAGAGTATATGTGGTTTGGGATGAATTCACTGGAGAGTTCTTTTACCCGACTCCAAATTCCGGCAACTAAGTTATCATATTCATTGGATAAGATACAAAAGAAAGATACTTTACTCGAATACTTTGGTTAACATAACGTTTGGAACAGCGCACTTTGCCATCTTACAGTAAACATTGTGGTAACCAAAGTTTATAAGAAACGTTTGCTCTGCTTGGGTCTTCTCTATTGAGGGTTACAACTCAGTTTGCCAAATACGTATTTTAAGGTATTTAAATCAGTGTGATAAGGGTAAAAATTATTTCAACAGAAATTACCATTTTCAGCGAATTCTTTTTCCTCATGAATGTGTTGGTGACAACAATTAGTTGTTGACGTAGATTTTTGGACATTTTCAAATTGAAACTAAAATAGCACCTCTAACCAATAAAAAGTTCCTTAAAAGCATTTTCTGGATATCTCCAGTCATATTATCCAAAATCAAATTTTACTAACCATATCGCTTAGGTGTGCTAATCATGGTTCAGAAACGCATCAGAAACAAGAGGGCCTATAGCATGACTGACAGCCAGATCTATGCAGGTTCAAGTTTTCTAATCTAATCTATGGCTACCAAATAATATCTGGATGCACTGGTGTCTCTGTCAAAACACAATAATCTATGGTGGGTTCCGGAAAATGGGGGCATAGAAGGAAACGAAAAAGAATACCCTCTTCCACGGGATAGGACAAAGAGGGAACTCATAGAGCTTCAACCTATGTAACTCCTTATCAAATACACTGGAAAATGATTAAGACAGTCTCACCTGTTAATTGAAGAACCTTCAGATGCCAGGACACAGCAGTTGGCGCAGATGGCCAGGAAATAAATTCGAAAGGCAATGGGTTTATGACGGGAATACTGCCGACTTAACAAACATGTCCATGCCATATTATTAGTTTACGACCCAATTTATAGGATCTTTTGTAGAGGGCAATTATTATCCTTTGTGAGTGTCAAGAATGGTTCAACTCCTGCAGCCAGAAGAAAGGAAGCAGTTTTCTACTAACAACATTATAGGATTATAAGGTGGAATAGACTGTCTGGGAACCACAAGCTTTGATGTAGTAAATCAGAAGTCAACCTGTTAGGAAGAAGACAAAGAAACATAGTGACTAAATTGTAAGAAAAGAGAGAAAAAGGATGCTGGATCTGAAATTTTTAGATTACGTGGTTTAAGGTTTAAAGCAGACTATTGACTTTATTAGAGCAATTTGCATTACTTGACATATATAAGTAAGTTCGGTAAGTAAAACCGGGAAGAAAACGTCACTCATAAACTTTAATTCGCAAAAACGTTCAACACTTCACTTTCCTGTCTTTCCATTTTGACCGTTTAAAATCACAACTCATTTGTCGAAATACGGTTTGCAGGTAAGTACACGAATCGAAATAGTAACTATTTTATTTTTATTTGAGCCTCTAAGTTAGATGATAATAACAATGATAATAATTTCTTGTTATTGTTGAAAGTGGTTCGAAGTACATATGTACGTTCATGGAATAACGTTTTCCATTATGTTAAACAGCGCGTTAAAATTCCTTGTTCGAAACGGAATAATCCATAGAAGCCTATCATCCGGAAATTGGTAGAACACAATCGGAAATAGAATATGAAATCGATTCACAGCGCATTAATCTGATGTCCTTTATGTAGTACTGACAAGTGACAGCTCAATATGAATCCGTCTCGATCTTAAATGCCAAGAGCACGATCGTCGAAACTTCATTCGATTACATCACGAAAACCGGAGTAGATGATTTGATGATCCGAATATCGACCATTATTACAGTGGAGGAAATACAAAATCTTCTATACAAAGAATGTCGGCTTCTTCAAAGTCGAATATGTGTTAACAGTTCCGGATATGTTTCAAAGAGACAGTAGTCGTAAAAGTTCCATCGTCAAAAAGCCAATAGATCCCATTCAGGAATTCTCGATTTAGCAATCTCAGCTAAAACGCGCGCGTTACTCAGGTGTTTGGGATTTCGGCATTCGAACGATGCGCGCTACTTGTTTAAATTCGATTTTTATTATCAAATCGGATTCGTAAATAGCTTTCGAATGGACGAAAATAGACTAATGTTTATATCGTCAACCGTTATATATGTATGTTGTGTTAACTCAACCTTTTTGATGGATCTACAGACTTTTGTTACGTATATATACGTATGTATGTATGCATGCTCGCCTCCATTATGGTACTTCGGTTTATAAACGTTGACAACATCGAGTTTTCCGGTGTTTCAATGATGACGCCGGTGGAAATTTTTTAATCGCGCTCCGCGATAAAATATCGCTTGGATATTCTGATTAGAAAGCACAATTTGGAAAAGGCGTCATATTGTAAGTGATTAAAGAAAAAGAGAAAGTCACAGGTAAGTATTGGGCTACCTTATTGCTTAAGCATTCGAATATGACCGCCATGAATTGCAAGATAAAAGGAAGTAAATTAAAGGAATATCATACAATGTATAAAATACACAATACAAATAGATTAGAAGGATTGACGAACAGCTAATTAGAATTACCTAGACACAGGTGACCAGAAGAAACTAAAAGCGGAGGACTGAGGAAAAGATGAATGGAGAGTTGGCACTCAACCTCCAGCGATACACCACACCAAAAGTGCGAGGGAAAACTAACTTGAGTCTACTATAAAGGAAGAAACAGAAAATGACACCCACCCTACTTACGTATTTAAGCTGTTGCATAAATTTACGAAACCGTGTATAGCTGATGTTGTCTGTCTAAATTTCATCATCAAAAAATGTGACATCTATTTGATATGGTAGCATTGACGATTGAGAAGCGTTAGTGTAGTAGTAGTAGTAGTGTCTTTATACAGCAGTAAAGTTCAAAATCTCCGAAAAATGAGAACAATCTATTTTTACTTAATCATTGGCTTTGGAACCCTTGGCACCCATCACCCTCCTATTGGAAGGTGTACAGTGGCCAGTTGTATGCTGAATCCTACTGTTTTTTATAGAATAGGAGGGAGTTTGCCCTTTTTGTGTCTTTACTATAAACCTCCTATTTCTCCTCTAGTTCTTCCTATGTACACTTTTCCTTCCTTCCTTCTTTCTCCAATTGCTGATTCCCAGATGCTGCAGATCTTCTTACATCGTGTCATGTGTATCCATATCTTTCTAAGTCTATATTTTCAGACAATACACATGACCTAACCAGCTTATCATTCTGGGCCGTATTATACAGATAATACTTGGACCTTCCATTTCCGCTTTCAATTCAAGATTTATTATTAGAGTAAGATAATCGTGTCGTTCCAGCATAGCCCTAACAGTTGGAGCAGCCAATCACTGATGAATATATACGAATCTGAACTTGAACGCATCAGACAGGCGCGTGCCGAGTTCCGTTGGCTGTTCCAGCTACTAAAAATGCTGGGAAGACACAATTATCTTACCCTATTCATTATACATAGGCTTCATACACTGTTTTACCCCATAGGGACATACATATATTTTACGGAGAACTTTGATCCCGATATTTCCAGCACCTCTCATTCCTTCGCTGCAAACACCAAGTATCTGATCCGTAAATTATATACCACAGGTCCGATTATTGTCTCATAAACATTCAACTTTAATTTTAGTAATAATATTTTTGTTTTTTAATACATTTTTAGCTCTCAGAAGCATTGATTACCTCAGAGGCTAAAATTATTATCATCCCAAAATCGCGGAGTATTTCCAGTGATTATCTAATTTTGTAATTAGGTAATGGAAAATGTTCCCCTAAGAAATAACTACCTCCCGCACAAAATCACTGTCGCTTATTAAATTATAATTATATTCTAGAACGATAATCGTACGAGAACTTACTACATTCTAAATACAGTCGTATATGCTAGTTAATTACAGGTGGAAATTGCTTTGGGATTTTCGTGTATCGTTCATATCGGCCCTTTCGAGAACTTCCGACAGAAACGGAATTAAACTGGTAATATTTCCATCCCAGTTCTTACGACTTTAAAATTGGTTTAACTTAATAACGTCTGGATCGCCTTTCTGTGATCAAGATGCATTAAAAAACACGATTTATTCCATACTAATGAAGCTACATCCATATTAGTACGTCTGCACCTTGAAGAGCTAATGAGAACGTTCAAAAACGATAACAACGAACTTGATCCATCAATTGCAAACCTGTATCACAAAGGCTACTAACTAATAATGTATTTACTTCTTTAGCTAATAAGAGTATTGCAGAACGACATTTAGCCTTGAAATTGGAACACAACAACTCCTCTTTCTTTAAAATAGAAAAAAAAACACCTGATTTGAATCTCAAATCCATGTACCTTATTAACGTCTTCTCTCCAGATATATGATACTTCCACCTATGCTTAATACCTACATTATATATTTAGTAATAATACTTGCAATGGATGAAATAGGAGACTACGGACATAATTGAGAGTTTCTATTAAAAGGTTCATATCTCCCTACAACTACTAGAATTTCCACGTTAGTTCGGACTTCGCGAAAATACACGTTCGAAACCATATTGCACGGGCTAAATTATAAAGTTTGCTCCAACACAACTTCCAAACAAAATAGGAGAGTGGTTTATTAAAATTCGAAACCGCTCAAAATTTCTCTCGTTAAAATTTCCCGAAAACAAAATGAAAAATACGATGTAACATTATATATAAGTTAAGTGGGCAGAAAATTGTTACATTTAGTAAATTAATAGAAAACAAATACCTACTTCGATATCTTTAGACTTAAAATCACCACCAATCACTAAAAACGATACTCCGCGTTTCTACAACAGCACAAAAGAAAGAACAAATATTCAAGTGCGTATCATACGGTTCCCCTTTACAATTGGACCTTATCTACAGAAGGTGTGTGATGTTCAAAGCAAATTTGCTGGTGGCATATTATGCTATATGTACCCATTTTGACGTCATCGTATTTTTACCTATCTTGCTTGGTTACTTTAGCATTAGGACATGCATATCTTACGTATGTACGACGATCGTATTTGATCAACAACGTTGACGTTGTGTAAGTGAAATGGCATTTTATGTAATGTATGGTTGTTTTTCCTCCGGCTTAGGTAAGCACTTATGTGAGATGAGAGTTCGTTCAACTTGATGATACGCAAAAATAGCGTATGTAAATATGGAAAGAAATGGAAAATGATCAGAACCCTTTTCTGACGATAAATCCGTCAAAGGGAGTTCAAATATGTGTAACAGATCAGATTTGGACGATACCGAATTGAAAAATTAACTTTTTCCGATGTCCGATTTACTTAAAAATTGCTTGAGAACGCTTTTCTAACGATAAATCCGTCAAAAGGGGCACAAAAAATGTGTAACAGGTCGGTGTTTGTTCAAATTAAAAGCAAAGTTTCCTTCGTTCCTCCGAGGACATCTTCAGCGCGCTTGAACAGATATTGCAGCAACATTAAATTAACTCAAATGTTCCCATATTTCCAATTATCTTCATGAAAACATCCATAGTGCGCTTTAAAAGGAGCATTCCAAAAGATTTTAACAATCGAACTACACTTGTCAGCTTGACATGTTTCATTTATTTCCACGTTAATCGTCCGAACAAATAACTCAACAACAAGCAACTCACTCATTTATTGGCTCTACTATTTCTGAAAATGTCACAAAAATAAATAAATAAAATAAATAATTGCACCTCTACCGGGACGAGGTAAACAGAAAATTAGTTTCTAACAAACAAATTCATATTCGCTAGTTTTTGTCCTTATGGCCAGGAATATCATCGGTATACTAGATACTCAAAAAGATGTTCCTGACGATAACAAATGAAACGCCAATTTTTCAAAATGACAAAGGAAGCAATGGAATACTAATTGCTTATAAAACGAAACGGGGCGCTAGATGCTCTTGTAACAACCATCGAGCTCCTTAAACGACCAAAAATTAACGATATAAAGACAAGAATTTGACGGGAAATTGAACACAATCATTAATTCTACCGCTAACGACTAGGGCGAAAAGACAAAAATGTAATTTAATTTCGGCCTTAGTTTGAATACAGAACAAAAGTAAGCATTCAGATTTGATAGGGTTGACCAAGACATGTGTATCTATCGCCGATTCCTAATATAATAATAATAATGATAATCGACTTAGAAATTTGTAATTTCGTAACGTAACTTGCAAACAGAAACTCGCTAGATTTTCTTCCCGATCGTCAAATACAATCCATAGGACAATGAACGTAAAGATGACTAGTCTGGGAAAACAGCGATAATTACGAGATAAGTTACCACAGCCTACATATATGCAGAACTACTCGCGTACAGTGTACTGATTAAAGTGGGGAGTCAGCAATACTGTCGCAACTTATTTCGTAATCGTACGTTGTTACCACTATTTGCCCATACTAAACATGACCTCTTTTTTATTTGGATAAACTTCGGTTGGTCGGAAGATACGAGGGATGTTCCCTTTCCGCTGAGCCTCTCAAACAGGCCATTATATCATTCAACAAAATTTGTTTGACATTTTAAGCTAGTTATTACCACGCGCAATGATTTTGACAGTTCACAAATTTTCTTGAGTAATTTTAGAATACATTCAAATTTGAAACGATCCTTTGCAGGAGAAATAATGGAATCGAACAAAGAGCATTGTCGAACTGCGATTTGTTACAATTTCAAAAGTGGTTTAATCCGTGAACAATACTTTTGGGAAACCAATTGAGTGTTTGGTGACCATTCGTGTTCCTTAGCTACCTTAGCGGTGATACAGTGAATTTCAAAATGCTTAACTTTCTTCAAATGACAACTTCCAAACTCCTAAACCAAACGCGGCCATCATCGAGAAAATTCTTTTATTCGGAATATGAATGAAAGGGACCGATATGTTGCTGCTGAGATAATTGAAGCAATTTTAAAGACTGGTGTAAAAGTGATTAACACGATTTTGGCATTTGAAAGTATGGAGGCTTTGTGCCCGTTGAATACCCCACAATTTGACCCGTTTAAAAAGAAGATCACGTGAAATGGTGCAGATCACTTGATCGCTTTGACAATGGATCGCCTGATTTAGTGTACATCAGTACAGAGGATGTAATACGGCTATACGGCTGTGAACCCGAAAAAGGCAACAATCGGTAACCTGTTCGTGAAAAGAGAAGACGAAAAAATTATCAGCATATATTTTGGAGTTACTGGACATAATTTCAATGTAGCACTGGAAAATAGCCATATCGCTGTTCAACGATTTGCTACAGTTGTTTTTTGTTTCAAGTTCTTCAAGGTATTGGCGAAAATCGCCTAAACCCTAAGGTGATCGTGTATTATAAACATTCGGGCTTATTCTGCTGTTCAAATGATTCGGCGTGAATACTCAAGACATTGAACCTAATGACTTCCTTTTGTTTCTACATGTAAAGGTTATGGTGTTTATGTTTTAGGTGTAGATCAGCCGAAGAAGCGGTAAATGCATTGAAACAACCTACCGCAAAAAGATTGGAAAAGTATTTTAGAGGTTGGGTTTCACGGATGTAAGAACAATTGGCTATAAAGGTGAATACTTTGAAAAATTAGGAAGAAATGTATTTTGTCTATGTATTGTGTATTACAGTACAACCTTCGAATAAGACCAGCCTCGGGCTTGTAAGGGAATATAATTCCGGGACACGAGTTACCCCCACCCGCGGTCCGACCCACCACGAAAAATTCTCGGGTCAACTTCCAAATAGGTCCACTTGCATAAAATCTATTGTTCTACATCCGGTTTTTGAGGTACTTGGCTGTATTTGACAAAATTTCATGTATACTATTTTTTTAATTATATTACTTTGTGTTACCTTTCTTTAAGATAATTAAAACAATTGATCGATATATTTGAATAAAGAAAATGTATAAATATTAGTAAGTGTTAACCATAGATCAATGAAATTGATCGCAATCAATTGCAATTTTCGCCACTTCGGTGTATACGGTTGTGGTAATGCTTACCTCGAGATATCGAAGCACGTGTCACCGATTTTATTATAAAACAATTGTGTAGTGGGGAGTTTACCGATGTGATATAGTGTCAGTTGCAATTTTCATTATTATACTATTATTCAAAGCATAAATTAACATCAAAACACAATTGCCATGCGCGGTGCTATTCAGAGGTTTGCCCTTGATCCTACCAAACAGAAAGTAGTGGGGGCCACTTTCGAACGAAGATTAGGAGAAGCAGTCTTATTTGGAGAGGGCTTATTCAGAGGTTGCACTGTATTTTACCATGCTCTGCGGAAAGAGAACTGCCCTCGTATTTTCCCGATTTTCGGAAAGATATTTATCCTTTCAGGACAATCAATACACAAACTTCATATTCAATACCATTTCTTTCGTTACAACACACTTTGGGTGCATTTAGTAACTAAAAGTTTCCAAGCTCGAGTCTTTCATCTTTCCTTAAATCGCATTTACTTAGTTACCGACTTTCGTACCTTTCTTAATACACTTTTGGCTTTTACATCTCCACCATTTCCGGCCACACCTAAAATCTTTTACCGCGCAAAAGACTTCCAAAATCGAATAAATTCTAATCCCATCTAAAACCTCCCGGTAAAGTAAAATTTTCGCCTGGCGTATCCGACGTCTGCCGAATTAATTGACGGCAGGCTCGAAGCTAAAGACGAGAAATTAATAGCGATCCAGGTAAGAAGAAATTTAACTACGAGAAGAAAATCCTTTCTGCAGACTTAATAACGCTATTCACGTCCTCGAAGATGTATGGTGAGATATTAATTTTTGATGCGACGCAATAATTATTTCCGGCGAACTTCCGTCTCTATAGATTAAAAATTTTTGCGCTTGTAATCCTATTTGATCTTCCCGTTGCGTGGGGCGAAAGGATGAGGTAAATCCAGCCCCGGATCTCGGACGTCGCCTTCCGGATATCCTTGTTGATCGTCCTTTGAATTATAATACCAACTTCGATCATAATGCCCTAAAAATTAAAAGAAAACGCGATTACAACTCGAGCGAAAGCAATTCTTCCCTTTCGCCGGCGACGCTCGTCTTAATTAAGAAAACTTTCCCGAAAGGCGAAGGATTTAACGATAACACGTCGAATCGAACCAGAACATGCTTGATTAATTTCCGTATAAAGTTAAGAATTTTTGCGCTTTGAGATTTTATTGGGAAATCTCGAATAATAAAATTTGAAATATTGGCACATGAAGCCAATTAAATTAAGCAGGATGTATATGACTGAATAACTGCTTAATTTGAGAGAGATTATCACAACAAAGCAAGAATGTGTTAATCAATTTTCATATCTATTAAAAACAGAGCTTAAGGTGAACAAAGGACGTAGCAAAACATTACGAAGGACAAAAGATTAGAAGAACCAAGAAACCTGGTAAAAGATCAGCAGGACCAAACCGTTTAGCAAAAATTTGAAAGATCGAAAGACCAAAGACCTAGTAAAAGATTAGCAGGACTAAACTATTTAGGAAAAATCTAAAGGTCAAAAAAACCAAGAGACCTAGTAAAAGATTAGCAGAACCAAACCATCTAGCAAACATTTGAAACACCAAAACACGAAGGAACCTAATAGAACATTAGGAACAGCAGCAGTAGAAAAAACAAAAGACATAAAATTATAAAGATCAAGAGGCTAGTAAATGAGTAAAGGGGTGATACACTCCACTATTATCCCAAAGATAATTCAATCATCAAGGCCAACCAATAATTCAGCCCAGCAAGTTTTATTTAGGGAAGATTGCACGTTAACTAAGAAAAGACTATTAGAAAACAAAAATTTTAATATCTTTAGACCACAAATATCACTGATCTCGTCATCTAAGAAAAACTCAATACTAGAAATATTTCTCGTGAAAAGGTAATTTGAAAGAAACCTTGAAGAGGAAAATATCGACAAACATTTATGTAAATAATTAGCCCGAAACTACAAGCTTTAAAATCTTTACCACAAGAATCAGAAGCTTTCTGATTTTGTGAATGAGTTCTCAAAGATATGACTAGTGACATCAAAGTGATGGTAGTGTGGAACAGGATGTGCGAAAATTTTAGAACATAATCTACATTCTCTTTTACCTCCAAACTCCACCCACAACTTACACTGCGCGACAAAAATTTAGACGACCGTCGGTTTTCTTTAAGATTTTAGTGCCTAACTTCAATCTGTATAATGATTTTATTGCACCCCTATTTATGAGTGTAATCGGTTAATAATAACGTAATTTATTATTCTAGATGCAATAATACCCCTCGGTTAAATACATTTTAAAAAATTACATACGACAAAATCTTAGTCAAGGTATTAGTTTAAATGTGAATATAATGAAACATTGTTAGTTTATTTCCGTATTTTGCAAGTATCGGATGTGTCATTCATTTTACAATTTTTGTGAATTTTGTGTAACACTGTGTTAAAACTATGGGGAAAAGGAAAATCTTTGTCGTTAGAAGAAAGAGGTAAAGCCCTTACATGGCATCAAGACGGGGTTTAGTAGATTGGAAATTGGACATTGATTATCGCGAAGTGATCACTGCATTCGAAGTTTCTAAAAGATTCTGTCAATTATGCTAAACCAAGAGAACAAAGTCATCCTAAGGCCACAAGTGAAAGGGTTAGAAGAAGCACGATTAAAATTTGCGCAAGATCACATAACCTAGAAGAATGAATGGCAGAAAATTATTCTTTCCGATGAAAAGAAGTTCAACTTAGACGGACCAGGCGGGTACTCTTACTATTTCCACCATCTCAGAAAAGAAAAAGAAATTCGAATGAAAAAGTAAATGGGTGGTGGCTCAGTTATGATTTGGGCGGTCATAGGACTTGTGAGAAAAGCAACATAATGTATAAGCAAAAGGCTGAGGCAAAAGATGAATTCAGCTAAATATATGGATGTGTTGCACATGGACAGGAAGAAAATTTATATTTCAATAGGACAACGCGCCTATCCAGAAAGCTAAGCAAGTTACAGAATGGTTTAGGAGTGAAACAATCGAAACACTTGCATTGTCGGCAAGGTAATCAGACCTAAATATTATAGAGAATATGTTGGGCCGGTTGCCTCGAAAAGTGTACGCGAATAATAAATAATACCTGTCTATGGAGGAACTGAAAAGGTCGATAATACTTGAGTGACAAAATATCGATTAGAATTACGTAAAATCTTTATACAAGTCAATTCCATCGAGACTTTTCACAGTTATCAAAAGTAATGGTGGTTATACTCATTATTAGGGGTGCGATTTTTGATGTTAATAACCCTTGTTTTTGTCGCATTGAAATTTAACGAAATAGCTTAAATCTTTTTTAAGTACAATTATAAAAAAATATAGTTTGTTATTTTGTAGTATATACTTATAAAAATATGTTTTACTGCATTTGTTTTACTGCACATGCATTTCAAACAAAAACCTTATCTCGTCTAAGTTTTTGTCGCGCAGTGCATTTCTCCATTTGACAACAATTGCTAAAGTATGCATTCATTTCTTTCAGGTCCATCATTAATTTGTTTCAGTACATACACATCCTGTACACCTACAGGCGACTACATAACTGCTCAAATCCCTAACCTCCGATGGGTATCAAGTCCTCGAACAACAAGCTAAGTTGAAGTTGATCGTTTTCGAGCCTGAACTCGTAATTATCGCCAAATTCAGGACAATCTAAATTATCGTAAACCTTACAGGGATTCACGCCGGCCGAGTGGTACAGTCCGTAGTTCAAGTTGCTGGTCGCTATTTTCTTCAGGCCTTGAATGGAGGTCAGTATCAGCGCCAGTTTAGCCAATAACAGTGCCTTACCGCCGAGAACCGCAAGAAATTGGAATCCCATCGGTATGGCGATCATAATAACGGCTAAAGTACCAAATATCATCAGGGAAACATGTGATGGTAGTGGCGTCTTCGTCTGCCTATAAAAGAAGACAAAGAAAACGGTATTAGTATTGTTTGTAACTTTGTGGAAAATTTATAACGAATAGGTACAACGTAAAATGATGTTTTTCTTGTGTTCGTCAAAGGAAGAGGATATCGTATTATAGGTATGCAGGTTGAATAAAAATGGATGTTTCTAAACTAGCTCCATAACAGTGGAACCTGAACGGGATCTTGAGTATTACAAAAATTTTCTAAATCTTTTCTTAAGAGTCTTCCGTCCTAAGTCTGGAGAGGATCGATCCAAAGGATCTAAAGAAGCTAGCTTGGAATAGAATGAAAATCTGTCGCTGACAATTTTCCAAACGAAAAGCAAATCGCGCCGTAAAATTTAAATAGATTCTGTTTTTGCTCGTCCCTATCTTCCACACATTTCGGAACAAATCATATCAATTCCTCCCTAAAGCGACATAAAAAAATCACAAACATGCTGTTTCAAAATTGAACATCTCGTTCAAACCGACGCCATCAAAGCTAATAATCGTGCACCTCAAAAGCCTTCGAAACGTCAACTCGCTTATTTCCTCCAGTTTGTTTCAGCTCACGCAAATTTACATTTCATTCCCAGAACGATCGACGCGACGCGACGTTCGGAAAAGAAACGCTGCGCGTTTCCAACGTCACCCCGGCAATTTTTTCGGGCGAAGAAACGGAAAAAACAACGGAGTCGAAGGGAAAATTTAAATAACGGACGAGCTTACGACGACGACGGCTGTCGTCGGTTATTTTTGGAGTATTTTCGCAGAGTAACGGCGGGAACTGTCTGACTGACTTACCCTCTTCTAGCGGCAGGTCGCCCGTCGTCTTCATTTGAATTTTTAAAACACGAGTTTGGAGTAACAGGTCGAGTCTATCGGCGATTTGATTCCACCAGTTGGTTCCGTTTGTGAGATGGCGGTGGTTGTGGTAACTCCTATCTAGTTGGCTTCTTGCAAAAACAAAAAAGAGGAAAAGTTAAAACGATAACATTTATTTTGACTACATGATTTCTTTTTTGTAAAAAACTTCTGCCGTTTCTAACCGCTACTGTGGCACTTTTGCATATGAGGAGGCGAAGAGAGAATTTTAAAATCAGAACTTACGTGCGGAATTCCCCGTCAAACGATAAGAGCTGAGATGAAGAACATTCTATAGCAACAGCACGTAAAACACTGGAAAAACGCGACGGGATTCCTTACGGGGGAGTCATGAAATAATAAGACACAATTACTGCCAATGTGACAAAACCGAATTCTAAACGCAGCGCAGTCGGACTGATGACAGGACACTGCCTGGTTAACAAACATCTCGACACCATAGTAGTAATGAGAGATCCTATCCGTAGGGCCTATGGTGAGGAAAAGGAAACTTCGGTGTATGTCCTGTGTAAGTACCAGAGACTAGACACTCTGAGAATGAAATACTTTCGATTTCGATTCCAGAAAAGAAAAGGCATTAGCAAGTTTATACACTTAATCGATGACAGCAACCTAATTGAGTAAACTGGCTGAGTCATTAACTGTTGCTGCAATGGGTTGGAAGCAACATTATTAAAAGAAAAGCAAATTATTGTCATATTGGTACAAAAATTGTTCTAGAGGTATTAACTTAGAGGATAAGTTTTGAGGCCTAGATCCAAACACAATTTCGTGTTGATTTTGGACGGCCAATTCCACAGTAATAGTGGCAAATCGTCAAAGGTTATAAGCCTTGAAAATATATTTTCTTTCAATACCTGCATGAAGCATTTTTTAACTCATCCACATAAATTTATCGAGAATGAAACATAAGAAACCTGAAAATTGCCATCGGCACAAAATTCTAGCTACAGGTACGAAATATTTTGTCAATATGATCATCTACTCTTGCAGTAAACAGGGAGTGGCAAGGCTGTAATGGACTCTAATGGTAGAAACCTCAAACACTGCAAGTTCTGAGTTGGTTCAAGTCAAATATAGGCAAATGTTATCAGGGTTAGTCCTTTGTCTAGGTTGGCCCACTACGCTTTTTAGCTTTGATCAGTAGCACCACCAATTTGCGAGCGTGGCAAAATTTCTCTCAGCTACACTAAATTTTTGGTGATATTACAAATGCGGAGCATTGAAGCAAAATAGGTATTTTGTACTCAGTGCTTTGGGAATCACGAAATAAGTATTTTAGCGCCAGTGAATACGTGATCAGAAAGTGAAGCGAAAGCATGCAATCATCAAGGTAAGCATCGTGAATGTGTTGGCTGGTTAATGTTTAAACACCAACCAAAGAGAAAATTCAATCCCGTAATGTGTTTGGTTGTGATGTGACGCAATGTGAGAATGGTGCTTATCATCAAGATTGGACCATTTGTGTAGTCAGGTTTGGCCTACCTTGATTTTGTACGTTAAGCCGTCTGGCCAATCGAAAAAATGTTGGCCCGATGTCTGCAAGATAATCCGATATGGATCCGATTTTCGCATGTAATGCTTTATGAACTCGGGCCGAATTGGGTGATGACAATATCGGTGACCTCGAATCGACCGATGTTGGCCGAATTTTTTCGATCGAGGTGTTGATAATGCTCCGTCAGTCTTCGATGCTATAAAACGCCAATCACGATCTGATTGAACCAAGAGAAAAAATAACTAAAACCTAATGCATTGTGGTTTTCCTTATTTTAGCAAAACATCTCGGAACAAGCGAGCGAGAGATTGGGGGGTAAATTTGGCGGATGTCGTTCAGCCATTAAGTTGGGGAATGAAACGGTAAGAACCGCGGCACGGGCGTACAACCTGCCATGAACAACTTTGGGGCGATATTTGGAGAAAGAGTTGTAGGAATATGATGACATTTCCACCGTCACCAACGAAGAACTGTAGGGAACTATGAAGCAGCCTGGTACATACGCTGCATGTGCCTAAAAAGGACAGAAGAAGCTCTCTTTGGACGAAGATGAAGACTGTCTCATATGTTTAGAAGCAATGCCTCGTCGGTTAAACCGCAACAACTCCATTGCATGCATTGAGTGAAAGAGAGAAGTGCATTTGATGTGCGCCAATATAGGGATGAGCTATTCTTTTCGCCGGAACTGGAAATCCGAATAACGTGCTATTCAACAGCTTTTTTAATTTTGCTAGACCATTCTCAATCATTTCAGTACAAATTTCGTCAATTATCAGTAATGGGCCAACCTAGATAGCTGGGGCCGACCTAGACAACATCTTGTTTTTTTGAATGCCTACAACTTTCATTTTCCTCCAATCAATTTGCGATGTTCAGCAAAAGTGTTCCTTTTCCCAGATCTTTCCAACAATGTAGGCGCATCCAAGCGGATTCGCTAAATTCTTTCTTAAACGGAAGTTATGAGCAAAAATCAAGAGGCTGGCCAACTCAGACGACATTCCCCTACTTATTTAAGTATAACACCCAACCTTACCAGCGATATTCTCATTTCTAGTAAGCCATATTGATGCGTTTTTATCTTCCTCCAATGTTAGTCTTAATCTTAAAATATTTTTAGTAAAGAAGAAGAAAATTTGTTTAAAAAAGTGATAAAAGAAATATGTATAGATTATTAGATTACAAAAATGTCACATATATCTTTCGCCTTACAATACCTTTATCAATATTCCAATACATTCTGCCCCAATACATTTCTAAAGCATCTCCTCGTAAATAATAATAAAACCACCCTTCCTTCTCCTTTTCAATACAAACCTAGTGACCATCTCGAATATAAATCATTACCTGAGGTCGGTTTCGCTGTCGTTCCTGTATCGAACGAGGTCCACGCCTGGATATATCTGCAGATGATCTATCGTCCGTAGCCTGTCCAAAAAGAGGAAGCTCCTACGCAAAAGACATCCCCGCATCAGCGACGGCAAATCGTAATAGTAGTCGATGCGATTGCGTTGTGTGAACGAAATCTCTTTCAAGCACTTTTCTAACAGCGTTTTCGAGATTCTGAACGTGCTCCACAGCAGGCCTTCGTCTTTTTCGTGTCGGACGTGGGCGAAGTAGATGCTTTTATCCCGTGCAGCAACGCGCAGAATATGACGATGGGGTAGATAAACATACTGGAAATTAAAAATTCGCCCTTATTAACATAGTCTCATTCCGCAATTAAAATATGTTTGGAAAGCAAACATTTCCGGATGATTTAAATTACGAAAACAATTTATCGAAGACGTTTTCCGGAAGGTGGTTTTTGGGAAGAAAAAACAATCGAGCAAATCTACGAACGCGACTAAAAGGACCTATTTCGAAATGTCGTTGAATAATTCAACACCTCAAATTGTCGTTAACTTAAAGAGCGGTGGTACGCGAACGAATTTCGTTTAACGCCAGAGGATATTTTATTTATGACCGATTCGGTTTTAGATCGAAAAAGTTCTCGAATTATCGAATTGGGTGCGTGGGTAGCGAACGGTTGCTAACGCCTCTATCTTTTGCCAGAGCGTATAAATTTACATTCAAAGAAAAGAGAAAATAGAAAAGAAAGAACAACTGAGGAAGTAATTTCTTGTTTCTATCAACAATTTCGTTTCGATGTCAAATTTGTGTGACAAGCCATTAGACATTTTTCATTTGGTGATCCCGTAACGTCTACATCTAAGATCTGAGACCTTACGAATCCAATAAGCTTTCCCAGCATTTTGTTTTGTAAAATTTTGCAAGAAGAACCTGCTACCCCTAGAAAGGTTTTAAACTTTTTACGTTTTGCTAATTTTGTGACATCCTTATTTAGTACAAAACTATTGTAATCCAGGATTACCAGAAAGTTGCCCAAGTGTTGTCTCTCGATTTGGCAATCCTACGACGCCTACACCGAACACACGAAACATTCTAATAAATTTCCTCCAGTATTCGATTTGAAACTCGTTTCAGAAATTCTATAAAACCCTCACCTAATAGATAAATTCATCAAATTTAGCAAAATTTCTTCAGTGCTTCGTGCTACAAAAAGGCTTCCTAATCATTCCTAATCAGAGAGGTTTCAACACGGAAAAGTGGTATTGAAAACTGTGATGCTTGCAAGCCGCTCATAAAGTTATTTGAATCCATCAAAGTTTTTCTAGTATTTTATTCTATAAGGATTTTCAAGCAAAAAGTTCCGGTTCTAGAAAGGTTTCCAAATTTTATTTTCAATTGTGAAACTTTTGTTACATCCCACACCTAACGACGAGCAACAAAATTTTCTGAGGTTATTTTTTCTAGAAGCCTCTACAGGAAGGGTTTCTATTACCAAAGAGCTATCTAAATATTGCTTCCCATTTTGTTAATTCTATGATACCCTGAAAATTTTACAAATTAAGCTTTGTAGTAACAGCAAACTTTTCTAATTTTATTTTTTATTTTAAAATTTCGATAAATCGTCCTTCTAACCCATAAAGCTCTTCGAATCCGGTAAACTCTTGTATTATATTGCCAGAAAGTTTACAGAGCGAGCGGTTTAACATGAGAGGAAAGTCTGCTCATGTTAATTATTTTCGACCAACTTTTAATCCAACAAAGTTCCTCTTGCATTTGATTCCGCGAGATTTACAAGATAAATTCTCTAATACGTGAAAATTTTCCTAATTATATTAGCCACGGCGCCTCCTCACTTAGCACTTAGAACTCTTCAAATCCACTCAACTCTCTTTTGTGTGTTAACCCACAAAACTTTACAAGAAAGTTTTCTAGTACCAAGAAACTTTTCAAATTTTGTTCCTCAGTTTGTCCATTCTGCAATGTCCTCACCTAACACCCGAAGCTCTCCGAATTAAGTCAACTTTTTGTTGCGTTTTGTAAGCTTTACAAGAGCGACCTCCTAGTGACAGGAAGCTTTCTAAATTTTACTTATCGTCTTGGAAATTCCATTATCTCCTCACCTAATATGTGAATCCTCCCCGAATCCAGTAAATACAGTGATTTATTGTAGAAGCTTTTCAAAAGCAATCTTCTAGTATCAAAAACCTTTCCAACTGTTTTGTAACTTCATTATAATTATAATATATCTATTATATCCTTACCTAATACACAATGCTGTTGGTATTTGCACCAACAAAGGTTTTCTTTTAGACAGTTAACACTGTAAAATGCGAAGGTAATCGCCGAAATCACCAAAAATACGTGTTAATAATGTTTGTTGAAACCTTTTCCAGAGAACAATTCCGAATTTGCGTTGTTAAATATCCGTACTTGGTCTTGTTAATTTTTCCTAAATTATAATTTTGAAACCTGTTGTGACAAAAATTTGATATATGTAGTATCACAAAATGGTTCAACTAGCCCCATTTTCAAGTGACCGTTGAACAGGTTTCAAAACTATAATCTAAGAAAATTTTTGAAATTATCTAAAGGATGACAAAAGGTGGTAGAATACAGATTAACTTGTGACGATCGAAGATTTAAGACAAATTTCAATTAACCGTCACCCTATCAAGACTAAATTATTTTAATTACCTTCTTGATATTAAACCAAATCCATCAAAAATATGTACAAATCGTACTTCTATAAACACTCTATTATCCCACACACAAATTAACAATAACTAAAAGTATGTAAATTTCCTTAAATTCGATCGAAAACTAAACGAGTCGTCCCCATTCGTAATTCTTTTATACAATTCTTACGACAAACAGAACTATCGTGGACCTAGTTTCGCTTATGCATCTGGTGCATGACACCCCAATGCCCTATTGCATTTACCTACTCGACCATTACTGACCGCGACCTTCGAAAGCACGAAATCGGCGCCACCTCGTCATATTCTAACGACTATTTGCAGAAACAAATATCGAATTAGTTCTTCTTTACGTTCTAATAAATAACGGAATAACTCCGTTAAGGATAATAGTTCCATCGATGCGTGCGTGGGGGTCAATTAAATCGGATTTGCTTTTATTAGCGTCGCGGTAAACGACTATGTATGTGGAAATACGGCTTCGGGTTCCGATAAAATGAATGTAATTCACTTAACAGTAAATTGCTAGATGCCACCGGTTACGTGGTTTATTGTTATAGAAAAGCTGTTATCTCAAATCAGTTAGTGAGTAATTATTGTTGGAGAAATTTAAGGGAGGTTATTATCGTTATAATTAAAGTTGGTGTAACTAATTGATATAAAAGGGAAATGTTCAATCGTGGTTATTGCTAGTGAAAGTTATAACTACTACTAGGGTTCATAAGAAAATAATAAATTTTCCAAATACGAAGCAATTTTATTTTTATAAGAAAGCCTCTACCTCTAGTTTTCAACATAATTTCCACCAAAAATTAAGGCACTTATCATAACGTACAACCAGCTTCTGAATTCCTTCCTCATAGAAGTCGGTCGGGTCATTTGCCAACCACTACAGCACGCTAAGACTGCAACACCTCCTGCCTATGCCAAAACACAGCTAAAATTGTTTTCTTGAACTTCACTTTCCTGGGTAATGCTGAATGCCTCCATTCTATGGATTGCTGTTTTGATTCCAGTGTCACATCGACCATCCATGTTTCGTCACCAGTGATAATTTGGCTTAACAATAAAGGTGATGGCCTTTGTCAAGGTACCGTCCAAGGAAGGTAAAAGCATTGGCTACACGTTTGTTTCTTTGCACCACAGACAGCATTTACAGTGCCCAACGCAGCGTGAGCACGACGAAAAATTAAATTGTTGGAAAAATTGCACTTTTATTCTTTTACAACAAAACGGAGGGGCGGAGGGGGCTTAAAAACATGTCCCGTATTTCCTAAGTGTGTAATGAAAGATAGCAACATTTCTTTTGCATTTTTCATTCTATCCTTCACCATATTAGATAATTAGGTAATATTTTTCCAACGGTAACAACATAGGGATGTTGTTATCGTTCCGTTGGAAAAGTCAAACAAGTTATAACATGAGAACTTTATGGTGCTTCATCAGACCACTTCCACTGAAATTTAGCTAAGTAAGACACAATTATTGCTTATAGCTCTTGTTACGTCCCTTCTTATCCAGGATTCCTTATAGATGTCCTCCTCATTCGTTTGGATATCCACAAACTTTACGTGCCCAATATTCAACTGTCAAATCCAATGCAAAATTATCGCAAAGTTCTTCTATTTGGTAACTGGAGTACAACTGGTTTATCTGGTTTAATATGAGTTTTAACGATATCATCTTCAGCAAAGCTTTCTTTTGTATTTTGTTATGTTTTAACACACTTGCGTAGTTCAACTACTCAGTTCACGTGTAGTATCGGATTTGTTCTTCACAATGATTGGACGTTTGACATTATAAGTTTTTCGCAATAGATTTAATAGATATAATAATTTTAGCGGTAGTAATTGGAGGCACAGTAAACTGTGGAGCAGTGACCATGATGGGACTCTTGAATACTTTCCTGCAGGGCTTCCTTTTCCAAGGCCTCCAGTTTGGTCTTTCATGTTCTCCTATCCAACAAGTCGTACATAATTTTTATTGACTTCAGCTGTGAATCTTGTAAGAAATCCACGCGTAATTATAACGTCTAAGATTGTATAAAATATTTAGAAAGTAGTTACAATGTGCGTAAAAGTACAACGGAAAAGATAGGCATTAACTTTGTGATCTATACACAAGTGATGTACCTCTTATTTCTTCCTTTTCACAATACGTTCTTATAAAGATGACAAATTTGTTTAGAAATGGGCTCAAATGTTAATAACAAATTTTATCATTTTTTGATACGTTTTAACATAAATTGAAATCGAGGTGAAATTGATATCCGACATTATCATCATCTTCTTTTATAAGGTAGACTTAAAGGATATTTGTCTAAAAATTGTGCCTCTCCTAATGTAGATATCATTTTGAATTTAAACAGAAAAATTTTCAATTCGAATGCCAATAATCAGACTAGCATTTAATTATGCATACAAGACATGGATGTTGAAGAAGATGGATACTAGAAAGGTGGGAAATCAAAATGTCGGGGTTTTGTATAGCGGAAAGTAATTATATGTATATAGAAGTAGTAAACAATAACAAACATAAAATTATAAGCTATACGATGACTGGGATATACTTGGTTACTCGGAGGTCGACCAAGACAAAAGAGCAAGGAGTAGAAGAGAATTGTACTTCAACATGAAATTGTTTGGACTGTTTTGAAATTTCTTTGAATTATCTTTTTCAATTATAGACACTTATCTTATATGATAGATCTCTACCACTAATAGGTCAATAAAACAAGGCTGGTTTGAACGATAGTTATATTTTCAGAACGTTTACAAACGTTTTCGGAATACCTTCTTCAGTGAAAATATAACTAGATAAATATATAAACAAACATTTGTTTTTTATTTGGGAACTATCAACAAAATGACTAATGACTAGGATTTCTTGATATAGAGGATGTGTAACAAACTTTTATATATATATATAAATTATAAAAACTAAATTAATGTGTAAACATACATGCAAATTAAGTAAAACCCTATATCAAAAAATCTTTGTCGAAACCTTAACAATTCTGTTCAAGGACTAGGGAAAACCCAAATTTAAAAACCTAGCCAAAGGTTTCCTTCTTAAGAAATGCAAATGTCATTTTAACAAATTGCTATATACATTACTTAAATTTTGAATATCGGTTCTGAAATTAATAGTTTTAGTGTCTTTTTGTATATTTATCATTTCATATATTAGTCTTTTTTATAATTATTCTCTGTTTTTAATATAATTGTGTTTTCAAAATCAAAGTAATGCCCAAGATCTTTGTAATGCTTTGTTACAGCGGTCATTGCACCAAAATCATTATTTAAAGAATACTTATGGCTATACAACCTTTTCTTTAAATATTGTTTCGTCTGACCGATGTAACAACCATCACAGTCTTTACAGTTTATTTTATAAACTACATTACTTTGATTTTGTTTAATTATTTTAGATTTAGTATTAGTAAAAAGAGATCTGTTACTATAATTTGGAATGAAAGTAATGTTTATGTTGTTTTTATTAAACTCTTTTTTTTATTTTTGTTTAAATTCTACTTATTTTACATATCAAAATAAAATTTATAAACAAATTTTCGGTACTGCAATGGGTTCTCCATTATCAGCAGTTATCGCAAACCTGGTAATGGAGGACCTAGAGCAAACTTGTTTGGCAAAACTAAATTCTAGTGTAAGTTTTTACAGACGTTATGTGGATGACTGTTTTTGTTCCGTAAGAAAGGATAATATTGATGAGATATTAGATTCATTTAATAGTTATCATAATAGATTAAAATTTACATATGAGAGAGAATCTAATAACTCATTGAATTTCCTGAATGTGACAGTCATGCATAATAACGGCATTGTAAAAACAAGACATTTAAATTATTTTTCAGAAACATCAAAATTACATAAAATTAATGTAGTTACCGGTTTAGTTGATCAAGCGGTTAGATTAGCTAATCCTGAATTTAGGGAAAAGAATTTAAACAAAGTTAAAGAAATCTTAGATAAAAATAATTATCCAAATAGTTTTTATCAAAAAATAATAAAAAATAGAATTAACAAATTATATAATAGAGGAATTAAAAGTAATAACAATAAATCTTATAACGCTATTCCTTATAAAAAGGTTTAAGCGAAAAAATAAAAAAGAGTTTAATAAAAACAACATAAACATTACTTTCATTCCAAATTATAGTAACAGATCTTTTTACTAATACTAAATCTAAAATAATTAAACAAAATCAAAGTAATGTAGTTTATAAAATAAACTGTAAAGACTGTGATGGTTGTTACATCAGTCAGACGAAACAATATTTAAAGAAAAGGTTGTATAGCCATAAGTATTCTTTAAATAATGATTTTGGTGCAATGACCGCTGTAACAAAGCATTACAAAGATCTTGGGCATTACTTTGATTTTGAAAACACAATTATATTAAAAACAGAGAATAATTATAAAAAAGACTAATATATGAAATGATAAATATACAAAAAGACACTAAAACTATTAATTTCAGAACCGATATTCAAAATTTAAGTAATGTATATAGCAATTTGTTAAAATGACATTTGCATTTCTTAAGAAGGAAACCTTTGGCTAGGTTTTTTAAATTTGGGTTTTCCCTAGTCCTTGAACAGAATTGTTAAGGTTTCGACAAAGATTTTTTGATATAGGGTTTTACTTAATTTGCATGTATGTTTACACATTAATTTAGTTTTTATAATTTATATATATATATAAAAGTTTGTTACACATCCTCTATATCAAGAAATCCTAGTCATTAGTCATTTTGTTGATAGTTCCCAAATAAAAAACAAATGTTTGTTTATATATTTATCTAGTTATATTTTCACTGAAGAAGGTATTCCGAAAACGTTTGTAAACGTTCTGAAAATATAACTATCGTTCAAACCAAGCCTTGTTTTATTGACCTATTAGTGGTAGAGATCTATCATATAAGATAAGTATAAAAAGGTCACGAAATATATATATATATATACATTTAATTATAGACACTGTCATTCTTACATCTTCTGCATACATACATATATATATTAAATCTGCGTTTACTACGTTTTCCACCACTAGCATTTGCATTTCTGTTGAAGATTTCGTTTTGTCAAAGATAGTATCGTTTGGCATATTAAACATTTTCCAACTATTCACCTTCTTTTGATTATTTATGGACCCAATCTTCCTATTTCTTCTATAATAGCTCCTAGCTAGTTGAGTTCTCTAATTTACGCAATGGCAGAGTCTGTATTCCTATGTTATAATTTATAATATAACCATTGTTTTGCATTATGGACGTTTATTTTCATTTTCCTGCCGATTTCTTTGTTTAATGCACCTAGATTGTGCTGCAGGTACTTTTCTAAATTCTGCATCTGGCAATATTACCAGCTTTTTCATTTTTCAGTATCCCATTGTCACAGACTTCATTCTCTGTTTTGTTTGCGTTTCTTCAATTGAAATTTTTACATATTTCGCTTATTTAACCATTTGTATTTTACCAAGCGACGTTTCGTGATCTGATACTTTTTCCTTTTCGAAGTCTCATATCTTCTTTTGCATTTCGGGTTTTCATTCCTCCATTTCTTATGTAGTCTATACTTCTTCATGATTCTGACCACTTATGTTTTGCAGCTTACTTTAATTTCCTCTAGTGCCTATGAATTCACATCCCTAATGCAAACTCAGCCGATTTGATAGTGAACTAGTTCCTTCGCCTCCATCTGCAGGAGTTTGGGATTTCATGCCTTTTAATTCGAATAATAAAATTGTTAAAGTTAGGTAGACATGAATTTAACTTGGTCATTTTATTTTGGAAAACAAGTCGTTAATTTTTGAATCATGCCTTGTTTCAAGCAGACGTCCTCACCTTTCAATAAATTAGCTATTACGCTTATAACACCGATTCTTTAGAAACATTTAAATACGCAGTTCGACCACCAAAAGTTCATCGTTAGTGGAAATGAAGAAAAGCGTCACTCGTAAAAATTAACAATGCTCGTTTCGATGGTTAACCAATTTTAATTTAATTTGTCCTTAACATCTAAAGCACAAACACTTCTAATTTGATCTACTTTCTGCTTTAGCTTCTTCAGTTTTCAATATTTCAATCTATGACGGCAATTAAAACAACTACCATATTCCACTGCATTTTTGATTATCATTAACAATTGCTGATTCATATTTGTGTATTCCTACATCGTCGTTTCCACCATCACGTTCAAATTTCTTGGGTTTAAAACATTAATTACTGTACACAGAAAAATAACCTCGAACGAAAAGGTAAACAAAGGAAATTGCATAAAGATCATTTTCCCCTGTTCCAACTTGCATCACGACAAGTTCTAAAAATAACTGTGTAATACCTCTCTTATTTTATCACCATACTGTCATTCCCGATATAGATCCATAAAATTTGTTATCAATTTTATATTCCGGCAGTTGATTATTCACAGCGCATCACCTACTTTGCTCGCGATGTATTGGTGAATTTACGTCGTCACGGTATGTCTCCTCCAAGTAGTTATAAAATGCAAATATTATCTTTGAAATCTTACCCACCCAACGAGATACGAGATGATTTTCTTATCGCCTTTGAGAGAACAGATTTAAATTAAACACCTTCAGTATAATCACATTAATTTATTTTAGACATAAAAGAAATTTGCTAGTCTTCAGGCGGTTTGGTTATTCGAAATTTGGGTAGGGTAATTCCGAATTTGGTTTCCATCCCTTGAAATACATGCACGGCAGTCGAATATCCACCTATGTGATCGTGTTTGATGGTTTCCGGCGGTTGGCCTATGTGATGTTGTGTTTGTCCTAAAGCTTGACGCGAACCGGCAGATGCTCTGCAAATAAAATTTTCTCAATTATAGACTTGGAAATGACGATAGCTTTGAGAGCATACCTTCCACCAAAATCTAAATACAAAAATCGCTGGAGGAGTTCGTAGACGAATAGTGTGATACCCAGTTGTGGGGACGAACGACATACCCTCGCTAAAAGCAAGAAAAAATTGAATTCCAATTTGAAATGGCAACAAAGATGTGTAATGAAATATAGGACAAGGAACGAAAATGGAACGAATTTTTGTGTTGAATCTCAACTTCTCCCAAACATAAGGACGGAAGAGTAAACAAAGATCCAAAGATCTACTGAAAAAGGTCAGCTTTCCTTCTTAAATATGCAGTTTGGAATGACAATTCCCCCTTTCCACAAGGAAAACTCTTGTTCAAAAGACAATCGTACACTCTTTCAAAAGACATAAATAGTCGTAAGGTCTCCTTTCAAAAAGGTCACCACAAAAACTTAATCACAAGAAAATTAAATTTGAGAATTAGATCTGAGAAAACTCGCATCATAAAATTTTTTTAATACAAACTCAATTTACCTAAAGTTCCCTTCCAGAAAGCCCTCGGTCCTTCCTGTTTCATAATTTTCTGAATCGTATCAATAACTCCCTTGTCGTACGTAGTTTGACCCGGTCTAGGAATGACTTGGATTCTAGTCTTCACCACGTCAGCGGGGGTGGCCAAAGCTGCAGCGGGAATCCCCGCGCAAATACCGGCAGCTAGCAAAGTTAATGGGTTATTGTAGCCGTTCTTGTCGGCGAAAAGTTTCTTCAGGTTAGCGTAAGTAGAAAAGTAGATGGAGGCGAAGGTTATGTCTCGAACTAGACACACTTTGATTCCTTTGTATAAACCTCTTATTCCCAAATCTCTGATCAGCTGTCGCGCTTTTACTTTGTGACCATCTTTCACTTCGCCCGCCGTTTGGAGACGGATTTTTATTATTTCCAGTGGATTAGTTACTACAACTTGAGAGCAACCAGCCTAGAAGAAAGAAAAATGAATTTGGAGAACAATGGCAAACCTTTCACGGTGAACTTCGTCTTCTGAAATTATTAGCATGGCAGAAAACGCATCTGATATTTCGATATAAATGAACCAATTCGCTGATGGCAGAGTGAAAGGTAGCACCATCTACAACTCACTGACGTTTGACACTGACGAATTTCAAAGAGGAAGAAAACTAAATCACTCCTCTCTTGGCAAGTGGCATTCGCAATAAATTATCACACAATATCACAATAGTTAAGGCCAATTTTGTGACACTCGTTTGATGTTCCCAACACCACTTAACAAAAATTGATCCCACTTACACATGCACCAGCGAGCAATTCGTATCGATATTTAATATTCCCCTCCTCATCGTAAAATTTGTCTCTAACTGAGTCATTGATCTACAAAAAAGTTATCCAATCAATTTTATTCCAAATTCCCACTGAAATTTTTCCCCTTACCGTTAGCTTGATAGCCTTTTCCGGGAGACTCCCATGACTTGTGGCAATAATCCTCTGTACAATCCAAAGAATCCTTCATACCTCAGAACCTTGAAGAAACAATCAAAATATCCCTTGTAACGTGCCCCTGCAGCTTTCGGATTCATCCGTTGATTCTGAATGCGCGTCTTCACCAAATCGATCGGAAAAACGGCCGTCGCCCCAGAAGCTGGAAATTTTAAAGTTTTTGGGTTTTTGCTACTTACTAGTTAGTATTTCCAATACCTACCTCCGGCGACAAACCCGAAGGACAGCCGGTACAATTTTTCCAATATGCTCATCACCATGCTTCTTTTACCCTGGAAGACAAAGTTGTAATGACCGAGCCGGATTAATCTTATCATGCGTTTTGATTTATTTATGTATCTATTATTTTTAAAGTGGTTGGTATTAAATACTGATTGTTTAGATTGAGTTGCTTACCACCTTATCGTCTGCGATCGTTCCGAAATGATGTTCTGATATTTCCTGTATATCGTTGTAAACGATCGATCTAGAAAGTTATGTTAATAAGTACAGCATTTATTAGAAATACTATTTTGTCCCCTCAAAATTGAGCAACAAAACTTCTCTAATCCAAAACTAAATATATATCCATGAATTTCTTTTAAATTTTTGGGATCAAAAGAACAAATAAACCTCTCCATGGTTGGGTGTTTAGCCCAGTACTTTACATAAATTAACTGACACTAATTACTATTATTATGTAAATAGATTGATCTTCCTTGTGCATGTTTTGGGGGTAGTAAGATTTCGAAAAAGTGGATCTCCTCGGGAAAGAATTTTAAGACCGTTATTTTTGTGTTTGATAGACACGAATCGAATTAAAACAGATGACTTAAAACCATTCTCAACTTTCTTTTGACTTTTTCTGAACTGCTGTGCATTCTACGTGTTTAGTAATAAAAACAGACTAAAAGATAAGTATACGTCATACGCGTAACAGAAGCATTAAAACATACATATGTACAACATTAACAACTTACGAAACCATTCAAACTCGTAGCACACAAATACTCGAAATGAAAAAAAAATCAAACTCACGTTTACAGCAAATTTCTAACTGCGCGCATTATTTCGTAACAGTTTACTTGCTGCCAAAATCGAAACTTCGGTCTAAATTAAGCGGTTTTCCACGCACTTCAATGACCGACTTATTTTTAACCCCGTGGAAAATGTAAATGCACACCTTTCCAGCGAAGCAAGCAGTAAATCAACGAACAACAAATTATGAGCTCTTACTTCTTGTCGTGTAGCAACTCACATAGTTGGTACAATATTTCCACTTCAAGCGGTGACATCTGCGTCATAACCAAAGCTGAGCGCATGAATTGACTCTTAGACACCTCTTTCCTCCGATTTTGCTCCGTGGTGTACAAATAGATCCTTTTCGTCAACTCCATATGTTCCAGTAAAGCCGAAAATGCTCTGAAATATTCGAAGCTAATCTGTCCCTTCGTAGGATCTTTCTTGACTGCCTAAAAAATTCCTCTTGAACATGAAGACTGAAATTTACGGAAGCACCCCTGTCAACCTCGTTCAGCAAAGATTCCAGTTTCGGCGTCAAAACATGCCTTTTCATATTGAAAACGATGTTGTGGAAATCCGCGATCGAAATAAATCCGGTTCCGTTCCGATCCGCGTCCTTGAAAGCCTGTATGGATTGCTCCACGTGAAAATCGTGTAGGAACTGGGTGAACTCGCAGAAATAAATCTGAGTCTGCTTATTTTTACCAAAGTACATATCCAAGAATGACGAATCGAAATTTATCGGAACTTTCTTGTGTAGCTCCGTCTTACCCATAACATTCCTAAAATCAGCTGCGAAGGGGCAGAACTCAAATAGTGTCCATCGATAAATATAAATTTTTACCGAAATTAACAGCTCCCGTTCTTCCGATATCGAATAATTGAAAAGCAGTTTGGTAAAGGGCGTCGGGGTACGCTAAGACGCCCTCGTAAGCTTGAAAATCCTCGAAGGAGATCCTCCCAGTCTTCTTAGTGTCGACGATGGACGCAAGCAGACGTACCGTTTCGATATTGTAATCTTCATGGTCGTAAATGCCTAGGAATTTAATTACGAAATCCTCCGGTGTCATAAATTTTTCTCCATTTCTTTCGACGGAAGCGTACTTATTGAAGACCTCTCTCAATTCGTTGATGCCCGCTCGCTTCAGGTAAGGTTGCAGACCGCCTGGCTATTATATAGAAGGAATTAAAATTTTTATTCCGGAAAGGATTAAATTAGAGCAGCAATTCCCAAACGTTTTAAAAGTTCTAATGGGAAAAAGAAGCGAATCTTCGGTAAAAGAACATTCCTTGATTACATATCGTTATTGATTTTTTTGGGAATGGCTGAATTAAATAATCGAACCTTCTCACAAGTTAACATGGTGGTGGAGTTCTTTGGATACTACATCAAAATGCGCAATATCATAATTAAATTTAACAGGATTGTCCTGGAAGATGTTACACGTTTTTCATAAAATTAGATACATAACTGACAGCATCTGTCAGCAAAACTGGCATTAGGTGATCGGCAAGTGACAAGTTAGGTCAAGTAATACTTATTATTATTTGCAGCTTAGAGTAAATATTGCAGAAAAATACACTGTAATTCAACTAGACGTATTTTCAAAAGTAAGTTTTACTTCACTACTCAATAAGATAAGAAAATCAGCGGTAGTCAACCTTTATGGAAGATAAGAAAAGGGAAATTGTCGCTAAAATAATATACAAAATAAATAAAATTACCCTTACTACACCTTTCGGAAAAATCCAAATGCGTTTTTCGGCAACTAGGTTGCCATCCTCAGTGGAATTCAATATCACTAGCGAATCCGGCTAATACCCAAAACGAACACTGTACAACACTAAAGCACTGCACAATGAACATCACACACTGAACTCGCGAAACACACCAAAACACTGTTCATACAGTATTTTATATACTTTATTGAAGACGTTACGTGTGTCACTAGTCAATAAATTTCCTTTGTCCACCTTCATAGTTTGGAACCATAAAGCCACAACTGCTTGTACCACAGCCTCGCTATCGAAACGCTTTCCTCCCTAAAACTACTTTAGCTCAAGAAGGAGAGCCCTTAGGTACAAAGTCAAAACTATACAGGAGATAGTCGAAGACTCCCTGCTTGAAAGGATTCAGAAGAGTTTACGTCGTTTGAGCTGTGTGGATTCCAGCATTATTGTATGAGGGCACATTGAATTTCAACTTCTCTTGTTCTAAGTTGCCCTTCGGAGCATCTGCAACCCCCAGCATTAATGGCCTATCCTTGCAGTCGATCCCGAAGGTCAATGAACTTAACTCTTCTGGCAGGCTTTGTCTGCTTGAAGTTTGTCCTCACGTGTGAACCGGAATGATGCCAGTGCATCGATTGC
This sequence comes from Chrysina gloriosa, assembly GCA_038088585.1. Lineage (NCBI taxonomy): Eukaryota > Metazoa > Arthropoda > Insecta > Coleoptera > Scarabaeidae > Chrysina > Chrysina gloriosa. The sequence goes on along the minus strand of CM076093.1, from coordinate 15,412,828 downwards.
TACTTGATCTTGCTGTAACATACGAGTGCGACACCTATGTTTTAACCTTTACAATAACAAAATTCAGAAAATGGTCACCTTTATCTTAGTACAGTTGAAGTAGAGGGGATTCCGCCTACGAGCGTTTCGTTTCATGCTTTAAGTATCAATTGCTTCGGTACTGATCCTGTACAAAATTTGTAGAAAACTCGCTTATGCGTGATGATTTCATGCAAAAAGGATCAGGAGATATGTGTGAATTGAGAAGATATTTCCGAAACTTTAGAACATCGGTTCTGTTAAATTGCTTGCTGAATACTTTTATCCAGTTCGGGCGTAACTAAAGGGGGACCGCCACCACAATTCTTATCATGTACATTGGATCGACCTTGCGTGCATTTCTTTTCTTTATCTCCTGACCATACTCTGCTAGTAGATCTTGACCGAGATCTGCTCGTGAGTAAGAAAACACCTGACAACGATACTTCCTCAAAGAGGGAAGCCGTATCAGAGCTACCATCTTTCCCCTAACATTGTCCTATAGCTACTGACCTCCCAGAACCATATAGGCTCTTTGTTTCTATGGTTCTTACTTGACTTACCATAGCCAATACTCTCACACAGGCAAATTTAGAGCTTGTTTTCTAAGCACGCCTCCTATATTAGAGATTTCTCCAGCAGTGACGAGTAGTTAAACCCAAAAGCACAAAACCTACAAAAATTTTATAAATCAGAACTTGTTTGAAATAATAAAAGCTGATGTTACGTACCTACCGTTCTAACCAATCATATTAAAAGAAGGAAAAGGTGTTCTACAATTTATAAAATAATTTCAAACTGTTGATAAGGCGACCCTTTTCAAGAATGGTCCTCTTTTTTTACTAATTGTGAACGTAATACTAAAACCTTAATCCCATAGGTAATATGTAATTGATAGAAACTGATCTTGTGCACCGTCCTAACCAATGGCGATAATAAAAGAGAAAACAAAAACATCAACACGGAACGGTTAAAGACAATCTGACCAAATTAAGGAATTGCTTAGAGAGTTCTTTGTCCTTTATCTGATTTGTCAAAATTCCCAATATTTGAACGAGAATGATTATTTAATCAAAAACAATATTTAGCACAGCAGTTTTTATTTCCTTCATTTCGACCACATCCGCTATCTTAACGCGCAAATTTATCCGACTTCTGCGAAACAGAAGCCTTTATCGCGAGCAAATAAGATTACTCAATCGCCGGAAAGCTTCGAATAATGTTACTAGTATTTACAAATGCATATGTAAGCAAAAGGCATGCAATTTGCTATAGGATTTTTATTTGTACTTTTAGTTTGTGAAGCATAATTACGACCTATGTTAGTTTTTCGACGTTAGAAAGCGTATAAACTTGTAATGTTCTTAGTCGCGTTGTGAGAGTATTTAATTAGTAGTGTATGTGTTGTGTAAGGAACAATAAATACATAGATTAGCTTCTGTTAAAGTCGTATTTGTCTAAAGAGGAATATGGCAAACACGTCTTCGGCTGCGATAAGAACTGAAGACGATTCTAAAGTAAGTATGCCTAAATGATATATATTTATTTGCTGCATTGCACGCTTATAAATCGTTTTGGAATAAATTTGAAGAATATTGGGGAAATATTTTTAAATTATAGAAAAAGCTGAAATAATTGGGTCGACACGTTTATTAGGTACATCGTATGATTTACGGCAGTAGAAGTCAACGAATATAATATAATAACGTTTATGTTTCGGAGAAAAATTAATCATTCTTCAAGAAACTAAAACCAAGCTTAATTCATAGCAAGTATACTTCTATCAAGCTACAGTAGAGATTTAAATACGCCGAAAAATCATCTATTGAGTAAATAACAAACCTTCTCGGCTACCCTGCGATGTTGATGGTAGGTAGTTATCTTGTCCCGTCCTAATCGATTTCTTTTGTAGAATAATAATTTTATTTAGGACTTCATACATTTCTTATTATTTAAACATTAAAGTCGGGCAGGATACAACTACTGCCCTTTCTTGACAAAGAACTACAGTAGTTGATAAAGGTTGAGTTGATCGTACAGATCGAAACACATGTTCTGCTTTCTTATGCATTTTCTCTTTTATTTATTATGATTCCTTAGTGTGTTCTGTTGTTCTCGCGCAATCTTGAAGATAACTACATACAACAATTGACGAAACTTCGAGTAATTTCTGTACTGTTCTACCTGCTTAATTGGATCACGCCTATTAGGTATAATCTATCCCAGTAAACATTTTTAAATTTCGCGGATAGTTTAAGTTGGTATTTCCGGCAATAATGTAAATTTCGCATTCATTGTGCTTAAAAATCGGCGAGTCTGTCTACTATTACCGGAACTACCGAATTAAACTCTCCGCGAAATTTAAAAATATTTGCTGGGATCCTTCATAGAACCTCATTAGCCCCAAACTATCCTAAACCTAGAAAACTAGAAACGTTTCTTTAATTTCAGTGCAAAATGCGCAGTGTTTCGAATCCGTCGAGAATTCCTTCTTATTCAATCGAAAATAATGCCCACGTCCGTTTTAAACTCAAACTAGTACATCCCTACCAATTCGAAACAGCTTATCCTCTGAATCTGCAGAATACGAGCAACTCATTTCTCCCGAATGCATTGAAAACAAGTACATACCTTCCTGCTTCCAGATCTACAGAAGACTAACTGATACCGCCATTTTCCGGAAAGAAATCGCATCCTTGTGTCGAATTGGTTATTCATTCATTTCTTTAGGGTTGGTCAGCAATAATCCAGCCATTTGAGCTTTATGTTCCTTGTATCGTTCCCCAATAACACTCTCACTTCCGTTCAAGCAACCCCGTGTCTTCCATTTTGGAAAATTTGACTACTGTCGTGGGTTCCAATAGATCCGAAATACTTCCTTCAGTTCCTCACAGGCACAGATAATATGCATGCTGGTTTCCTCTTCTAGTTCACATCTTCTACACCACGGTTGCATAGATGCCTTTTCGAGGGCCAATGTCTGGTTACTACACCGATAATGGTTCCTGGTTCTGAACTGGCGAAAAGTAAACCACAATCTCATTCCATCCTAGAATCAAACTACATCCTCACTTTCCCCTTTGAAAATGGACCACCTTCTCCCTGAATCTGATGGTAACTAGCCACCCTCTCATCGAAATTGAACCACCACTTCTTCAAATTGGATTGCACCAAATTTTCAGAAACTAAATCATTCTCTCCTCCTAAAAACAAACCATCCCTTGGTGACAATTCTATCAAAAACAGACTACGCCATTACTTTCTTGCGAATCTGATGAAAACAAGTCATTTCTTCGTGTTGAATCTATCGAAGACAAACCTCTTCCTTCATCTAAAATTTATCAGCTGCAACTTCTTCTCCAAGAAATCAACGAAAACGAACCGCTTGTTTCAGATTCATTGAAACTAAGTCATCTTGTGGTGGTTCAGACCCGGTCTTCCTACAGAGTCATCGGGGCAAACTCCCACCAATCGCTAATTCGAAAACAAGCCCATTTATGGTGCTTAGCATGGCTTTCGGTTAAAGGTGATTTCGAGTAGAGGACCAATGACCAATACACAAAATAGCACAGCTATACCAGGAACAGACATAGCAAGCTGTTTATCTACAGGTCATGTAAGAAACTTGCTGCAGATTTGCTACTCTTAAGCAGGTCCAAACTGAGGAAGGTGGTAGGTTTCTCATGACGGGGTATGCTCCAATAAGAAATGAATTACAAAATATGGTAGTTTGTTTTGGAAACCTAGATATAAGATTATACAGGAAGGATGCACGAACGACTCAATATACACAGTATAACTGCGAGTCTCTTACTCCTACGCGGCAGCACTTTTATGAATATGCAACAAAATTCAAAAAACCCTCGGGTAGAGGGTGTGGTGAAACGTTGCTGAAATAAATCTTTAATTTGTAAATACATCAAAAACTTAAAACTGATGGTGTACAGATCCAGGTCGAGGCGGATTTGATTGAATTGAGTGTTAGGTCACCAGTGATCTCATAGTACTCAATAAGATATTTAGACCCTCTTGTCAAATGCATCAACCAGGAAAATGAAATCAAACTAAACACATTTTAGTGGAAATAACTTTTATTTTAAACAAAGAAGAATAGTATAAACAGCAAGTGTGCGCGCAATTCGAAAGATTCTTTCAATAAAAAATAAAAAGTATAACAATTACTGTAGTACGACATCGCATTTCATCGTCATCGAAACATCAGATAAAAAGGAATTTCTTTCGTAATATATAGGACCCATCGATCTACTTTAAACGACAACCTTGACGCAAGTGGGTGTCAGGCAGCTAGTAGCATTCACAAATCAAAATCTCTATAACTTACTTATAATACGAGAAGAAAAACAAGACACGAAAACAAAGAAAAACGTAAATAGAAGCAATCCCTTTTCCAATTTTTCTTTTTTAGTGCTCTTCGATTCATTTTCGTTCGCTTTCGTGAGACGAAGTTTTTAAAAAATAAAAATATATTTGTAGTAGGCATCGTAATATTCCGCTGTACATAATTAATATATATATATCTCCATTTCCTGTATTCCCTTTCCTCTTACAAATAATAATTTCATCATCTTTATAATAATTTCTATCATTATATAATAATTAGCAATAATAACGACACGATATCACAATGCCAGAACTTGATAATTTTATAACTTTTTGATGCATTTGGCGAGTATTGATCAGGTAGACGTTAGAAAATGATATCCGCGCCGATATTTAAAAATTACGAAAGCGCAGTTGAGATTTTTCACTAAAAATGAAGACCCAATCTGCTTGCGAAATTAACTGAAATGTATGCACGTGAACTGGCTACAAAACAGATACTGTGGCGTAAATTATTTCTTTTAATTCGATTTTCGAAGGGTTAATATCAAAAAATTGTATAAAATATCACCTACTTTAAAAAATATATATATATTTCTTTACGCTCTACTGATATCTCCTACATCATTATAAAATTAAAAAAAAATAAAAATATATAAATATGTGTCACGATATAAAACGAACTTTCGCGTACTTCTTACAGAAAAGTGATGAGACCCAATTTTAGATCCCCGGAAATCCCTTACTTTTTCACCTGTACAGGGTGTTTCAGGAGGAATAGTAAATGTTTTAGGAGATGGTAGTATGGACTATTCTGAATAAAAAGTTCATACCTACATGGGTCCAATTCTTAATCATTACAGCCATACAGAGGTTTAAATTTGGCGAGTACATATTTGATGGGCATGCACGTCTGAACATCTGGTATCCTCTACACCCATATGCCATTGATGTCGATGTGTATCATACCACGCAACAATCAGTTGCTTCGGCCTTTTGTGTTACCGCATCACTGTCTTACAGGGTCCGTGGATCTAGACTTTTTGAAAACGAGCTTCCACTATTATTGGAGGAGGTTCTTGTGGCTATATGAATGGCTATGTTACCAGCATGACGGGGCCTCTGCACATTATAGTCGTTAGGTGACACATCCACTCCCCGAAAGATGAATCGGCCACAAACGTTCCTGGAACTTGCCTCTTTAAATTTTTTTTTCCTATAAAGATGGTTGAAAGGCAAAGTTTACAAAAAAAAAAAAGACGAATTGATCGTTCGCCTTTTGAATGGTGCTGTCCTCATAAAAACAGGCCAGGACAACTTTGAAGAGCTATTGTCAAAAGGGTTTGAAAATGCATTGAAGTCAGTGATGGCATTTTTAAAAATTTAGTGTGAACTTAATTATTAGTGTGTTTTACATCTTTTACATAAATAAATATAATGAATAAGTTATTTGTCCCTCCTTAACACTTTCTGAGTCTTTTTATGGCAAACATTCGAATTGGTGTATCTCTATAAGCATTAAGAATCGAATCCATGTTTTTTGCTTTAATTTAGAATAGTCCATACTTCCTCCTAAAACATTTACTGTTCCATCTCAAACATCCTGTATATGATCACAAACAAAACGTAGTGTGTTGTACTGTACAATATCTTTTTAAAACAGAAAATGTGTATTCCTCCAAAATGAAATAGGACCAATGTCTTCAATTTCTATGTGTCACGAACTTCTCATTGAACTTCATGGCGCAGAACTGAAAAAAACTGTTTCTATCATTAAGAAAAATTCATAATTTTCCGCATGCAGTGTTTTTTTCCCGGATTACGCGAGATGAATAGAAAAAAATAAGTAAATTCTCTTACGTACCACTTTTGGGAGAAACCATTAGCCTTATTTTTTATAAATTGAGAAAATTTGCAAAAAATTCAAAATTTAAGGTTGCTAAAATTTTGGTCAAATGGCAATTTTTTTAAATCGAATAAATCTAAAATTTATTCATCTACAAGTACATCCATGATTCGAATTAATATAAATGGGGATCAAGGTCTCATCGCTTTCTGTATGAGTTTTCGACGCGCTTCTAACATATCGGTCTGATCAACGCTCGTACATCGCTGGCTTCCGTCTCGTCATCCCCAGACAAATATTACCGTTACTGTAATTTGAAAATTCACTAAATTCTCTCCTAATATTTACACAAAGAAAAATGGCTTAGTGATAGCACGAGTTCGTTCGTTTGAACGTCTTCTTTGTTATTGTGTTTCTGTCTGGCATCTAGGTCGAAGTTTTGACGACGTTAAATTTTGGCAGGCATATTCCGAACTTCGTCTCGACACCGGAGAAGATGGGCAGTGCGACTGAATAGCCGCCGATGTGGTCCGGATTGCGGGATTTCCGTTCTTGTTCCAGGCCGACGACAGCTACTTTGAATTCGGATCCGGTTGGACGCCTAAAATAAATTGGAATGTTTTATGAGCGTCGGGTTAGTTTTGAGACTTGATGAATATCGAAAATTTATCGAACGAGTTAAAAATCGTAATTTGTGCTTTCCAATAAGTGAAAGGTTCATCGAAAACTATTGATCTCTCCTTTTAGCCTCCCTGAGTATGAAACACTCCAAACTAAAAAGTTACAGATAGGTGAAACACAATTTACGCTTGCTTTGCAATCAAGAATGTGCCCATGTTATACAATATTTATTTATTTTGCACGTGTAAGTAAGCTTGCAAAAATTGCCAAACATCCGTGTACGTCTCTAGTTTTTACCAATTTTTTTGGCTAACACCCATATGTATCTATAATTCATACCGATTGTGCTTTGCTGGACGCACATGTGCGTGCATACTTCACGCAGGTCTTTGCTGAACACATACATATATGCGTCTATACTGCTCGTCGATAACCATCGTCGAACTATACGTCCATGGCAGTGAAAGAATTAAAGGAGTTCAAATATTTACTAGGAACCGCATTGTATGAGGGTGGTCTGAAATGTTCTCAGCCTCACCCATACATAGCAGCACTACATGCATGATTTTTCCTCGTGTTGGTACAATTACAGTAGACGCCATGTGAAATTGCAAGTCATTCCAACCTCATTCCAGACTGATTCCAGTCAGCCGTTCACTGTAGGTAGTCGCTTGAATCAGTTCTGGTGCGTGTGTTGTAAGAAATGGAGAAAATCGAATATCATGAAGTAATAAATTTCTTCGTAGAAAAAGATTTAACGTCAATCGAAATTCATTCGAAGATCATAAATGTGTAATGGTGACTTTTCTTCTTCAATTTTCACCGTAAAGAAGTGAGCGGCGGACTATAAACGTGGCCGTGAAAGTGAAAAGTCATCGAAAAAGTGCACGATATGATTTTGGAAGATCGGTGTACGAAGGTGCGTGAAATTGCTGGTATTGTACAGATATCGAAAGAACGCGTCTGTTACATTTTGCACGAAGAATTGGACATGGACAATCTTTGGGCAAGGTGGGTGCCGCGCTTGCTCAGTGTTGATCAAAAACGCGCAAAAGAATGGGAACAGACATGGAAAACTGTTAATCCACAGGCCATGTAAAAATCTATCTGCAAAGTTGCTATTCCTAAGCAACTCCCAGCTAAAGGAAGTGGTAGGTGTCATGACGGGGCATGCTCCAATGATGGAACTGTGGAAACCTAGGCTAAAGGTTATGGGAAGAGGATACAGGAACGATTCTATATACAGCAATGGATATGCAACAAAAATCCAGAAAAGTTTTCATTCAGTTCAGCAACGGACCTATATCGCCTGGTACAAAACGAGGTACTGGATTGGGTGCAGTCATAATTAACTGGGAAAAAGACGAATTTGGTTGTAATACCCTCACCCAGAAAGCATATTACAAAAAATTGAAACCGAGTCTGCCCGATACCATCGGGATGACTATATATGATGAGCGATACAAAAAGTTACTTACGTTCCACCAAAATCAACGTATAACAACCTCTGTAGCAATTCGTACGTCACAAGGGTCACACCAAATTGAGGTGAAGATCGGAAGACTCTAGCTGAAAAGTAAAACGAAACGACACGTTAGCTAATTTCATATTTGCAGAGAACACACATCACATAACTACATGATCATTTGTCGCCTTCAATTTCGATTAAAATTTTGCCAATTATTGCGAGATACAAGCTTACATCAGCAATTCTGATAGAGGCTTGTTTCGCGTCTAGAAATACTTTTGAAAGTGATAAAAAATAAGAAATAAATGCGAATCTGGTTTTTAACTAAAGTTTCCGAAATTGTACGTTTGTTATTGTCATGATTCCTTAGTTTTAAGCCGATACGACTATAGTATTCTAACAAAAACATTATTGATTAGTACAATGAGTACAGTTTACATAAATTGCTACCACAGATACATATAACTTTCATATGATGAATATAATAATCCATATTATTACCTTGTCTAATTTATCCAATGCCAATGCAATCTACAGAAGACCTTCAATGATTCCTATTAATTTGGTACAAGTCGAAAACAAGCAAGTGGTTTTTCGTTTTGGTAGAATAGCTGCATTATTGTAAAAGGGATCGCATTGAAAATATTTTTACTTATATCCGTTACGGATCTAAATTAATCGACGGCGATGGTTTTACTATAACGCAGCATTCGGGCGTGAATGGGAACTACTTTCAATTTATCATTTAAATGGAAAAATCAAAAGCGAAAACTAAAAAATATACTGGAGTAACAAATTGAAACAAACAATTACAACTTTAAAAGCAGTGAACGTTAACATATTTGTCCTTATCCCATAAATCTCGTAAACTTGAAATACCTACACGTGATTCTATATCGAGCAGCGTTACAAAAATATCAGAAGAAAGTTGGATGATTTAAAGAAGAAAACGCCATCGGCGAGCCCCTCCGATACCTACCTAAGGCTCCCTTCCAAAAGGCGCGCGGCCCTTCTTCCGCCATAATCTTCTTCGCCGCGTCAAACACCCCCGTGTAGGTTGTCTGACCGGCCCTGGCCACCACCTGTAACCTAGTCTTTATAACATCGGCGGGTGTAACTAGCGAAGCAGCCGGTATACCAGCGATGGCACCAGCCAGCAACAACGTTAGCGGGTGATTGTAGCCGTTCTCGTCCGCCAGTCGGGCCTTCGTGTGTGCATACGCCGGGAAGTAAATTGCGCTGAAGGGTACGTCCCGCATCAAGCACGCTTTCGCGCCCTTGTACAAACCAAAGAGGCCGAGATCTTTGACGACGGTCCAAGCGCGCACCTTGCTACCGCCCGCTATCTCCCCGGCCACCTGTAGACGGATTTTGACGATTTCCAGCGGGTTCGTGAAAATCACTTGGGAAGCACCGGCCTACAAATATTAATCAGAGATGACGCGCCTTTCGAAATAGAAGATGGAAATTTCTAACCTTTTGAGGAGGAACGGATTCGAATTTTTCTAGAGGTAAGGAGCAATCCGGGAATGCACAGATATAGGAACCTGGGGATCATAGGACAAGTCAAGAAAATTAGATCTTGGATAGTGAAGGTACTTGGTAATAATTTCAAGGACTGTGGTGTAACATCACTGATACTAGATCACAAGGGTAAATTACTCATTACAGAGTTGTTGATTAATTAACGGCAGACCAGCATTTTTGACGGCAATCTTATTGAAGATGTTGACCTCGTTAACTTCAAAACACATCTCCCGAAATTAAATAATAATTCCGTGATTAAAAGTGATGTGATCTAATTGTAATAGATATGATTAATGGGATTTAACAAGAATAAGAAAAATTTCAGATTTTGTGAAAGAGCACAAAATGGGTGTTCATCACGTGGTATGCTCAATACCGCAAAATGTCAACTGTGTATGATTTGTTAAACTGCTCCAATTGGCCAGAAAATTGCAAGAAAAATTAAATTGCCTAGAATTACCCACTTATTTGGACATCAATGGGGCTTAGGAGGAGCTTCTTTTTCGATTCTAAATCAACCACAAAACAAACTTTTATCCATTATCTTTTCGAGGCTACGAGTGCTTAAAGTGTGTATTGCGATGTTTCCCTCTAAAAGTGGGCGCCAAATTTGACCCATAAATCACTTATGGGTCCCGACACAAAGAATATATGTACACTACCGTTCATAAGCGAGTGATCGCTAAAGAAAACTGTAGTAGTTTCTTAAAAAAAAGTTTTCAAATTAAAATGCATTTATCATTTGAAATTATAGTTTTGATCATTTTCATAACGTTTACATGTTTTCATATTGACAATTATAATTTTCATTAAATTTTTCTTTCGCCAAAATAACCACCCTTACTTTTAATAACAGCTTTACAAATTTTAGGCAACCTTGAGACCAGCTTTTGTAAAGTATCCCGTGGCATATTTTCCCAGGCATTTTGTAACTTCTCCCAAAGTTGGCTTTTTAACTGCGAGCAGCTCTATCTTATATTTCTATCCAACTGATCCCATAATAACTCAATTGGATTCAAATCAGGAGATTGGAGTGGCCAGATTATATTTATAAGGATTCCTTCTTATTCTTTTTGTTGAAGGTAATCCTTACACGGTTGGATGTATGATTGTGATCATTATTTTGCCGTAAATAAAATTGATTTGCGATCAACCTGGATCCTAATGAGATCGCGTTGTTTTCTAAAATGCCTCTGTAATTTTCCTTTCCTAAAATTCCCTCAATTTTGTAAATATCTCCAATACCATCGAAAGAGGAACATCCCCAAACAATTACAGAACCACCACCGTGTTTCACTGTTGGTACAACACACTCCTGCATCATTCTTTCACATGCTCTTCTTCGAACAAAAAAAACGGCGACTACTTCCGAAAACTTGGGACATTGACTTATCAGTCCACAATACTTTTGATGTTTGTACATATGAGAATTCAATTAAGAAATTATACTTAAGTATATATTGGGGGAATTTCTTAATTGAATTCTCGTATGTACAAACATCAAACGTACTAGCAAATATAGTGGTTATTTGGAAATGAAAATTACTTCTCACAAACTCGCACTGATGAGCGGTATAACCGCGAAACGCGTCTGCGACTGGTGGAAGTAATTTTCTAATTGCACAGTCCATAATACTATTTTCCACATATTATCCCAATTCTTACGTTCTGTTGCCCATATGAATCGCTTCTAAGCATTTTGAGGCCTTAACAAGAGAATAATAAATAAATATCTCAGAAATTCAACTACAGCTGCAATTTCATTTAGGGTTGGCGTCTTATGTCAAAAACAATACTGTTGTCTAGACACGTTTAGTGATCTCTCGCTTATGAACAGTAGTGTATATCCGCCCTATTTTGCACGTTACCCTAAAATTTATGAGGGCATTTCCTCGAAAAATATCTCGTTTGAATCGACGAGCATTACATAGTTACCGAATCAATAAGAAATACAACAGAATAAACTTCGAAATTCAAAACAGATTTTTTTCAAAAACATTCTCTGCAGCATTCTATTCAACCGCGGTTTTCATTTTGGGCCAAATTCAAATAGCTCTTATGGCTGGATCGTGGTCCAGTAGATCTTCCTGGATGCCAATTGTGATCACGAATCGAATGAAATAAGGACGCTATCTCTAATAGCTTTGCGTTACAGTCACAAAGCAATTAAAAATGTGGGTTTTTACCAACATTTTGAGGGGCTATATCTCCGACATAGTAGGTTATAGAAATCTGCGGGTTCGTTCATTTTAATTACCTTTGAAAGTCTCGGAAAGCAGTAAGACTCCATAGCTGAAGGCGGGGGTAGAATTTCTCCCTGGCAAAATCTAAAGATTTTCACCAGTAGATTTCAGATATTCAAATTGTGATGCGCCATCTCTTACTGCTTTCCAGACAAAAAAAAGGTTGGTGGGAGTTTAAGGCGAATATATTTGTCCCTTACATTACAATTGGTCAATTAAATGGATAAGTTTTAGGTGATTTTAACGACATAGTAATACTCTCTTCTTTTTCGTTTTTTAAGCTGGGAGTTTGGAGTTTTCTAACAAGCATAAGATTAGAAAGAAACATTTTTTGAATACTTACACAGCCGCCTGCAATGATTTCACCGTGCATGGATATATTTCCGTTTTTATCGTAAAATTTGTCCCTAACGAAGTCGTTAACCTGGAATTTAGGAAAGAAAAAATTGCATTACATACAAAACTTTACAGCCAGATTTGTGAAGGAAATACAATTTCTTGCACCACCAAGATTGCGATCCTCGTCACGTTTTGGGTATACAAAAATCTTGAAGAAAATTGCGTTATGCCGAAATATTTTACACTGTACATAGGTACTATATCCTAAAGAAAGAGGACAAAATGCGAGTTTTGGATTGATTTTGGGTCTATCCTACATTATAGAATTTCTACTTTTTTAAAAAATAAATGCAAATAGCCCAAGTTTCAATCCTAAACACGAAACCAACAAAACGTTGGTTACATTTGAAAGCTAAATCACTTACTTTTGTTACTAGGCTATGCGGGGGATTTTCAATTCGAGTGTTTCGTTAGTAAAACATACGAGATAAAGCTTCAATTTACCGTTAATTTAATAGCCTTTTCCGGAGCGACACCCATGAGCTGGGGAACCAGCCCTCTGTAGAGCCCGAAGATGCCCTCGTGCCTGATCACCTTCTTGAAGCAATCGAAGCTATTCCTATACATCAATTCACCTATAAATGACCCTGTTCGTTGATTCTGCATCCTGGTTTTGACTAAATCGATCGGATAAACGGCAGTTGCACCGACAGCTGTAAAAAGATCCTATTAGAACTTTGAAAATTTCTTTTGTAATACAATTTTCGATCTTACCACCAGCGATAGAACCTAAGGCAAATCGATAAGTGCTTTCCAAAATTTGAATAAAAACGCCTCGATCTTCCGGGCTCTGAAAGATGTCAAAAATCATTTGGTATCGATTTAAATTGATGGTTGTACCTACCGAGACCGCCTTAATTTCGGCTAATCTATTCGTAATTTGTTTAAAATATTGTTCGGGAGCTATTGCATTAAGATCATTATAAACTATTCTCCTGGAATGTAAAAGAACATAGTCACTAACGAGTTGGATAGATAAAATTCGATTTAAATTCAAATTAATTTGAAATGCTTGTCTGATAATTATTTACAACTTCCTTTAAAAAATATATAAGCCAAAATAATCGATAAAAAGATGGAATAAAGAAATAACAAAAAATATTTTAATATATTTTATACATCATTTACGTAGGTTTTAATATCATATAAATCACAAACCCATCCCACAATCCACAATCTTCTAATTTGTAATACAGACTGATCCGAAACGGCAGCAATAAAAAAAAGGAAAAAATCTAAATTACTACCTTTATCTAAATTTTTAACAAGCTCGAAGACTAAATTTCTATGAAAAAACTAAGTAAAATAGCTCCTACCCACTCTGGTGCAGTATGTCGCACAATTGGAAGAGGATATCTACTTCTAAGGGCGTCATCTGCGACATCGCCTGGGCCGAATGCATAAATTCCTCTTTGGTCACTTCTAGCGTTCGATGGCCGCTCGTGCAGTTGAGGTAAATGCGCTTCGCCAGTTCCATATTATTGAGCAACGAATTAAATGCTATGAAGAACGGAAAGCTTACTCTTCTGCCCGTTTGTCCGCCAGAAGCTGCCTGAAACGCAAAGGAATGAGCTACGTTTTATCTATTGGGAAAGAAAGACTTGTTGGTTAATTCTTTCTGCGATTAGTGATTGCCCTTTGGGATAGAAAAAGGTAGGAATCAATCAGAGTTCATATTTCAAACGCTTCCAAAGTCCAGTGTGTTCCAAATTTTATTAGACTGGAAGTCAATTTGCTTTATAGACATTACTACAAAAATTGTCATCACGGCGTATCGTTCCAGAATGGTTTAATTCGTGGGAACCAAGTGTGAAAACAAAGATACGCTGCTATGTCCTCTTACCATTTTTATGATAATTTTCCGATTTGAGATAAAAAAATCTTAAGTTAGAGGTGACCCAATCTCTCCCGCCAAAAGTCGTTCATATCATCCCACTTTAAATTCCTTTCAAATCAACATTTTGCGAGTGTAATTATATAGTTGATTGCGTGCTTCCGATTTCTTAAAATCAGTGTATTAATTTTGAAGGTTTTCGCACCTACTGTTGTATTAATTACACGTTAAGTCATTAATAATTTTAAACCTTTAAATAAGGTTATAATCTGAATGTAAATTAAAGTAAACGTTCGAAACCCGCCTATCAGATGTTAATCATAGTACAAGTACTAATCATATTTATAGACCAATTAGGTGAGATGTTTGTAATTTTTCAAACATTGCGTGCAAAGCAGCGCATTTGTTATTCGAAACGATAAAGAACTGGAAACGCAGACCTTGAACACCTTGCGTTAGTATCGTGCAATTTTAATCGCGATGTTGATTCACATGAATTTCGTCTATTCGTTTCTCTGTTACGTTAATTCCATCACGTGTATGCGATAAAATAAACAAAATTTTCGATGATGAAGAAATGTCGAATTTGTCGATTTAGGCTCTATTGTTTTTATCTGAAATTCATTCATACCCAAACCGAAGTAAAATAAAAAAGCTATAAAATTTTGTGTAATTTTCGGAAAATTGAAATGCTGAAGTTGGTATGGTGCAAAATTTCCCCATAGTTCCCAATAGTGGTAGCACGACAAACTTTCGCCACAATTACTTTTAGCCACTTTCTCAGATTATTCAATTTATTTTATTATAATTTAAATTATTTAAATAATATAGCACAGCTCTTTATTGGCTTAGCAAACAACCACGAATACAAAACCATATCCCCATGTGTATACATATATGGCCCATCACAGTTTAGGATTTTTCATACTCGATTGGATAAAACAAACGAGGTGCTTCTAACTGCTCGAAAATTTGACTTACCTCTATCAGATGTGATTGCACTTGTTTCGTCAGCAGATGACTCTTGATGCTAATCATGATGTCTTGAAAATCGTGCACTGATATGAAACCCGAGCCATTTTTGTCGGCCTTTCGAAAACCTTCGATGGCATATTCTTCATGAAAGTCGTGCAAGAATTGACTGAATTCGCTGTACGATATCACCCGTTGCTTGTTCCTGCCGAAGTAGAGTTCTACGAACGGCGACTCCATATTGAACGGAATCCTCTGGTGCAGTTCCGTTTTCTTCATCACCTCAACGAATTCAGCTGTTCGAAATTAAAACGAAATAAAATTAAAAATTGACTTTTTCATCACTTTCAGAAGTACTTACAGAAACTAACCAGTCCATTTCCGTTAATATCGAAGAGTTGAAAAGCCGTCTTATAAAGGGCATCCGGGTAGCACAGAAGGCCCTCGAACGCCTGAAATTCCGCGTAGGAAATGTAGCCATCTTTGCTGGTGTTAACGATGGACGCTAAAAGCCGGACCGAATCCGCGTTAAAATCGCCGCCCTCGAAGAGTCCAAGGTACCTCCTAATGAAGTCCTCTGCGGTCATTAACTTCTCGCCATTCTTTTCGATCGACGCATATTTGTTGAAGATTTCGAAAAGCTGATCTGGATTCGCTCGTTTCAAATAACCTGCTCCCTGAAAACAACATAAATATACCCTTAGGATTACCTGAGATATCAAAATGCGTGCAAAACATCAAGATGCAAAGATTTTTGCCACCCTTATAACACCAATGAGGATATTTGGACAACTATATTGTTGGAGAATATCGCGAAAATTCTGGAAATCGAAAGAAGGATAGCGAGAAGTTTAGAAAATAAATGTGGATTGTTGAAAAATTTTTACAAAAACAGAATTGGAGCGAAAAAGTTCTAGAAGGGATAGAAGAGAATTTAAAAGCTTTAAAAATAAAAGGGAATCGCACAATCTCCGCTAAAGACTGTGAGGGGGAGAGGGGGCGTTGAAGTTTTGAAAAAGAAGTGGAGGTTTTCTTAAAAGTTGAAAAAAGAGAATGAAGGCTTTCGCGAAAATTTTGAAAAAGGAAAAGGGTGATAAGAATAATGGAAAGGTAGGTGGAAATCGCAGAAGCATTGAAAATAAAATGGGGGCTTTAGAAAATAATGTGGGAATCTTTGAAGTTATGAAAACGAAATGAAGGATTTCGTGGAAATTCTAAAAAATAAAAAGTTGGCAACAATTATGGAAGGTGGAAGATTAAAGAACAGGTAATGATGCGTAGGTTTTGAGAAAGGAATGGGAGAAAGTTTTTACAAAAAGAGTGAAAGACTGTGGGACATTCGAAAATGTTTTTGACACCATCGATCGATGTTGAAAACGTTTGGGGGAGGCTGCCATTTAAGGATTTGAAGGACATAACAGAAAAGTATTCAGATATGTTAAATCACCACTATCACACCGAATGTTGAAACGGTTCCAAATGCGTATTTCGATAACTAAGCTGTCATCTTCAATTAAGAACGGCGAGGGGTTTTTCCCGGCGATTCCTCCCGAAGGATCGCGACTTACTGCACATCGCATTAAATTATGCAGCCAAACATAATCCTGAATAATGTGCATGTATTTCTTGTATGTACATGCACACACGGTTAAATGAGGTCTTTAGTATTTTTCTAAATCTTTCGTATTCCATTGAAAATTGCAACGTAGTTAGCAACCTTGAAACCCTTGCAATGTTTTACGTCTATCAACACAATCCAACAAAAAGAAATTAATTTGATTGTTAAATTACGTTTTGTAAAAGACCAATGTTTGGTTATTTATAGATGCAGGTTATCCATCGGTTTGAAGTGGCCATACATAATTCATCGATATTGCATTCTAGTACCTGGACATTACATTCGAGATAGGCGCCATAAATTCTCGACCCGATATAGAAAAACTTGGTAAAATATAGCAATTTTTATTTTTCAATATAATCTTTCCTGACTGTAATACATTTCCTATAACGATCAATTAATAATTCTATACCCTTGTAAAAAAGTTTTTCGCTCCAAACGTTCTATTACAGCTGCTTGCAATTCACAGACCCATTGTTTCATATCCTGTAACAATGGACTCCAAAATCGGTTTGGGGTTGTCTCCACACATGTTTAGAAACGAACACGAACATTCGATCCGACCGGGGCGTTGGAGAGCGGAAAGAACATGTGATACCCATCTTGCGCTAATCTTATTCATACCCCAATGGTCATGGAGAATTCGATCAATACTTGTTTTAGAAATGTTTGACATTACTACTAATTCCTTCACTTCCAAACGACGATCTTCTAGGTAATACCATTTCTTCAATCATTGCAATTTTTTGAGGCGCTATTACTTCAGTTGGCCAACCGCATGGCTCATCATTTTCAAGGATTTCTTGCTCCAAACATTTCGCCCAGTTTTTCTACAGTGGAATATGAAGGAGATAAATCACCATAAACTCCCTCTATACGTTGTTTAATATGATTAAGCGTATACCCCTCTTTTATTAAAAATTCAATGATCGCGCGGTACTCTGTTTTTGTTAGCTGCGACATTTCCATGCACTAGTCACGTTGTCTGGCTGGCTACTAAAACTACTACTCTACGAGCCGTAATATATACTAGTTTGAAACACGCTTGAACCTGTAGAAGCCTGTCGGGTCGAGAATTTATGGCGCCTATCTCGTACATAGACGACACAATCACCTAATCTTGCATATATTAAACTCCCAAAGAGCTCTCCAAAGATTTAGAATATTTAGATTATGTTAATCCGGTTCTGTCACTAGTATCCTCGCAAAAATTGTATTTTAATCACCTGGTAACGAATTTCATTAAAGAAAAGCTATCGCGAATATAAAAAAAATGCTGAAGGCTTCAGAAATAAATTATAAAGTCGCTCTACGTTATCGACAAAGTCGCAAGTTCGAGAATATTATAGTCGAAATCGAATTCAATTATTTCTGGCAGCATAGGATATTAAAATTGCGTAATCGACGATAAAATCTTACGTTAGATTTAAACTTCATAATTTGATGTATCAAGGAAAGATTGCGAGCACGTGTCGAGCACGTCGTAGTACGGTGATAGCAACATTATTGAGGATGGTAGTATTTGTAGATTGTTAAAACAACGAAAATACCGCAATCGTTTTTCCTTTTATTGACATATCATCCAAACTGAGTTGTAAATATGTAGACAGGAAATAAATTTGTTGCATAAAGAAGAGATAAATGATAAGTAAACATGTGTTTCTCGCGTTGTATTGCGATAAAAATACGAAATGTGTATACACTGTCAATCAAAAGAAAAAAACTGACTTCTGTTATTTCTAACGACAAATCCTTGAAGGTGTTAAAATTACAGACAAAATAACGAGATTTGTACGTATTTTTGTAAAATTTTGGCAAAGCGCTGAACTTGCTTCAGGTAATGACAGTTTTTATCATATTCTTACAACTACAAGAAATTATATGGTGCTCGCAAAAATTAAAAATTTTCATAACCGATCTTAATTCTGGAAAAACTACCACTTCTTCCAGTTTGCAATTCTATCCACGGTTTAAAAGCGGGATTTGGATTAAATCCAAGCGCATTTAAATTTTGAGTTTTCAAGAATTACTCCTTTTGAGAAAAATCAATATGTCTAAAATGAAGCACATTCAAACCTCTCCTGTGAGTAGATTTCAGAACAACTAATTTGGATCCTAAATGCACAGAAATTCGAAAATTATAAATTGAAAACATAGAGTTTTGGCACATTTTTTCACAATTCTGCCAAAATATGAAATATACCCACATTTAATCGCCCTGCCAGATCGTATTTTATCGAACTTATGCCCACAGTCCTAAAAAGCAGGTCCTAAAAAACACTTAGTTCTTGAAAAAAGTGGAAATTCTCATAATCTGACCAAAATTCTAATCACACCAGAATTACCATTGCACTTAGAGCTTTAAAATGATTTTCTACACCTTCCTATGGTGAAGTTTTGATTAAATCCAAAGACGGAAAACACGTAGACCTTGAGAAGTTGAAAGGATTAACTTCTCAAGGTTATGCCTTCTGCGAAACATCCCCCTGTCTAACGTTAAGTTGTATTGTACCTTCAATTGAAGCGTTTTATGAATGCATTGTACAAAGTTATTTCAAAGACACAATTTTTTAAGTGCCAGAAGTTATAGATGAAGAATGACAAAACAGAAACATCTTGGCACATAGCTGCAAATTTTTCGCAAAATATGAAAATTGCACTTTACCGCGTTCTAAGCTTATTTACTTATAATATTTGAGTTGAAGCACGCTTTAGCAGACTATTTAACTAGCGCAAGCATTTCATTAACTGATCGACATTCTGATCAAACCAGAATTACACCATTTAAGACTTAATTATCTTTCTATGCACCTTCACAAATATTTTTGGGTGAAGTTTTGATTAAATCCAAAGATTATTTAGCGATTTCTCAAGGGGTACCTCTTTGATCATTCGCGAAGAATCCACACGTCTAAACTTAAGGCTTCAAAAACACTATTGCAGATATTCTTCTTCTATATTCTTGAAGAATTTCAAAAATAGAAACATTTTTACCAAATTTATAATTTTTCCCATATTCTGATCAAAACAAAATTAACTACGCCTATGTAAACTTCAGAATCACTTTGTACTGATACAGCAATATTTATGGGTGAAGTATAGATTACATCAAAGATAAAGTGGACGTGCCCTTTGCACGAATACATCCCTGGAAAATTCTTTGAAGATTCTCATATTTTAGGCCAAAATAAACAAATTTTAGCACTCTTTCCCTAAAATATTTCTGATTCCCGAAAGTATTAAAAATATTGGCGAAAAAACGTCGATACGTAATAAAAATTAAATTAAAAATACGAAGTTGGATATTTATAAAGATGGAGAACCCCGCACCAAGAACAGAAATAATCAAGTAAATGTCAATAATTTACTCATCAAAACGGAACCACAAAGCTATTCTGCTTCATAATAGAATTGTTAACGGTTTCCTAACACGCAAAGAAAATATTTATTTTTAAAATAGATTTTTGTTTAGACAAGCGGTCTGTTCTAATATTAAGCGGTTTCAGATGTCCGGAAGTTGTTTGATCTCCCAGATACCATTATTAAATTATACACCTGGTAAATAAATATGTGAAAGCCGTCTTGACGCGCTTGGAATTTGAAAAGAACGGAAATGCTAATGAAAATAGTTGTACCTTTGGAATATTGGCAAATGTTTCTACTTGACATTTTTTGGAGAGGTTAAGGATATTGATTCTTAGTACTTAGTAAACACAACATTTTTATAAGTTCGAAAATCTCTAAACACTAAGCTATTAAAAAAATTAACCTCTCATATATCAGTAAAACAAATACATCAGACAAAAAGATAATAAAGACTGGTGGACCAGTGAAACATTTAACAATTTCTTTCCAGACAATTTCTCTGAAAATTTAATATCGCTGGAGTCAAGAGTGACTCTTAACTTTATGACAAATTCGATTTGTAAAAATTCCAAAATCTGTAAGAGGACTTACCGGTATTATAAGATATATCAATGTAACACCAGTCTTCAGGTGGCTAGAATTTCAAAAGGGCCAAGATGATAATGAAGATAATTTGCACCATTGGGTAACATTCGATTTTTTTTTATTTTTCTAAAGAAGTAATAATTTTGGAGGAGTCGAAAGTGTTGAGTGTTAAAATTACAGCAAACGCGACATTTACAAAGGTTTGAAAATATCTAAAGACAGAACTATTACAAAAAGTTATTTAACATTTCAAATTCCAGTACATAGCATAAGATACATGAAGAAGAAATGTGTTAGATATGTTTTGAGGTTGTGAAAATTTGAAAAATACAGAAATAATTATTAAGGCAGTTGTACTATTAGAACCACATTGTAAAATCTGTTTTCTAAATGATTTTTCTGAGAACTTAATTTTTTGAGGAGTCAAAGCATCAAGTCACACTATCAAGAATAAACGAGTTATATGAACAATCAGCAATTTTCAGAATGCAATAAAGATAAACACAATTATTTTAAAGCTAACAATCGTAAAAATACAAAAGTTTTGTTTTCTGAATGATCAGGCAGAGAGAGAGAGATATTTGTGGAAGGCCAAAAGACCTCCCAACGAGATGCTTTTTTAACAATTAGAAATCTTCAAAGGAATAGAACTGTTAGCCATTGTCTTTTGAAAATGCTCGTTTTAAAAGTAAAGCAAAGAATCGAATATCCCAATGAGTTGGTTTTGAACAATCAGAAATCTGAAGATTTAAAAATCTCTACAGAATCGTAAATTTTCTAAATGTTCCAATTTCCCCAAAAGACAGATTTCCCAAACAATTTACAATTTTACGAAAATTTTAGAAAATTTGTAAGGATCGGAAATTTTCCCTACGAGTTGATTATCTTAAACAATCAGATATCTTCAGAAGACTCATGAATCTTTAAAGAGTCGTACAGTATCTGAAGGTTACGGACTTTTGAGCAAATGCAGATGTTGCGCAATCGTTTAGAAGTTGTAAACTTGTTTTAAAAACAGAAGATCTCACGATATGTATCAAAATCTAAATTTCCCACAGAATATATTCTTTTAGACAATCACATATTTTCTGAATATTCGCAAATCTCGAGCGTCGTAAGGTTTCTGAAAGTTTCAGTCTTCTAAAGGGGTGCGGGCTTCCGCAGTTTTTTTATGATCTTTACGTTTTCTGGAGGATCGGAAATATCCTGTCAGTTTGAAAAATATTGCAAAGAATCGCGATTTTTAAGTCAACAAATTCCAAGAGTTTTATACAACATCCGAGATCTTTCAAAATCGCAATTTCCCAACACGTTCATTCTTCTAAATAATCAGAAATCTGCTGGAGATCCTTAAATCCACAGATCTCCTAAACAGTGGGTAGCCTTTTCAAAGTTTCCTTTTTGAGAATGGAGTGATCTTGCGAAAATTGGAGCTGTTTCTAGAAATGGAAGTCATGTTGAACGAGGTAAAATGTTGTAAAACTTTGCAAAATATCATGCAATAATTTGTTCTTTAGGCGAAAAGAACAAAGTTTGTTTTATATCATGGGTTGCCCTGCTGTAGATGACGAATTATCTATTAGTAGTTCCGTTTGGTTATTAAAAAAACATACATGAAGAGGTTTTTATTACATGCAACTTAAAGCTAATACTTCCAGCTATTTTTGTCATAGCCATGAACCAGTTTGTTAATGCCCTCTCCATAGAACTCTGCCGCCTGTGAATTAAGCCAAAACTGTATGTGAAATTTTATGGTAAAAGGTACTCAGTTCTGTGATTGTAAATCGCCGATTTTCACGAATTTTCTCTTCGGCATCACCTAAAAGTTCGTCCATCACAACAGCTGGTCTTCCACTCCGTTCTTCATAATGGGTCCTTCTCGAAGCATACGGCACCATATTCTAACCACACTGTCACTCATGACATTTTCAATCTCAGCAGCCTTCATGTTCTTTGCACACAGAAATCGGATAAAAGCACGCAGTTCACAGCCGGCGAGACCAAAATCGTACGAAAGAATGTCCGAACAATTCCCTCACTAGCACTGCCAGAATGACATTGAATCAGACAACACCGCAGCGCTGCGATCGCGACGATATACCCACTCCTCTGGTCACGGAAGCCGGAAACAAAACTTACTTTACGAATCACCTTTGTATTTTGAACGAAACTGCTTTCCAGCCACTTACCACCTCCAGGAAACGACCGCTTCTTCCGAATTTCCTTTTACATGTAAGCGTTTGCTGTCGAATTACTGAAAGTTAGTTTTTCGGACTTAAAACTGAATATTTCAGTGTTTCGATATAATTCTAATATTGTAACGTCATAACTATTACCTCCATATATACATATCCTAGTGTTCGATACTTAGATAGCAATCTATTTCACATTCTGAAAATATTTTGCGCATAAGCAAGAACCGCGATTAAGAAATATCGATAACCAAATATGTATCCCAAAAATGGCGAATCGACTTCGTCTACATTCAAACATTAATTTAGATTACATTATTAAATTCGAACTCCCATACTAAAATTCCAATCCCATCGTCCAAATACGCTTCGTAATACACATCTAATTAACGCGACTCTATCATCGTTCATTATTACGTAGAAAGATAAGCTGAAAGATAAACAAACATTAATATAATGTTTGTGTAGACTTAGTGAGAGACAGAGAGAGCATCGACGAAATAAAAAAATATCAGAAGCAAAAAACGTAAACACAGCGTAAAAAAGATGTAAATTTCATTCATAGTTTCGCCCAATATAGAAGACGCCAGATATTACAATCCTTTCGGGTTGGCAGTACACCAAAAATTCCAAAGTCGCGTAAAGATTTCGGTTTTCGATGTTTTGCGACCTTCGTACAGCATGTAGAGGACGCGGAAAGAACACTCAAAAGACGACCACGAATTCCCTCCGAAATCTATCCTTCGGTACTTGTTTTGAGCAATTTTGCAGGTTGCGAAAGCTATAAATTAATTTCTAGGCAATTTTTGGGAAAACCTTTAACGGATCCAGTTCGTGCCAAGGTGAAACAGGTCAAATGGTAGCAAAGAAATCGGGAGCTGTACAAGCTATATTCAATTTTGACTGACCTCCGAGTCCTGATCCTGATCGTGTGCTTTATCCTTCGCGTTTCCACTACCATCGTGCTTACTGCCGTCGTCAGCAACTATCATCACAGCGAATTTATTCCTTCTCCTCCTACCTGTCCGCGGCGGTCTCTACACCAGTTGAGTTACCTTAAAACTAAACCGTTCGCGAGCGCGTTTTGAGGTGATAATACCGATATTCAAGCGCAAAAAAACATTGAGCAGATGTGTATGTTCATGTAAGTATCGGGTTGGCGTACGGTGCGGCGGAGCGTCCGTGTGCGTGCGTGTATGTGTTTTAGTGAAATAGAATTGCCTCCGGTGATGACGAAACCGCGCGTTTAAAAATAAATCCTTTCGAATCCGACGGCGGTCAGAGCGTCGAAATTACCGCGCGACGCAGCGCGTTCGCGATTTTGCGTTTTGCGTGAACCTTCATCGAGTGCAGCAGGTCCAGACCGACGTACACTGATAGCACTATCTGCATTGTCTGATCCATAGAAGCTTCGCGCCACGCGAACTGTCTTGCGTAATGTTCGAATACCTACAGGTAATGATGACGATAAAATCTTCTCATTTGACACTGACGCTTCCACTGACTCACACTCGTTACTGTGGCTACTAGATTCACATGTGGGAAACTCGTGCTGGTATTTTTATCACGAGAAGCACGTAATGCGATTTTGACGAATTGTGCATAATACCTACACGTTTTCGTGTTTGAAATGTGATTCTTGAGAAATTACCATTTTTCTCTTTTAGTATCAAAAATCTGCATGGAGCCTTCTTTTCCTATTTTCTCCTTTGGCGCCAAGCATCTCCAAACCGTATTTTACCGAATACAACACCACAGTCCGTGCAATCACTATCAATTGACTTTGCTACTAAAGCTTAGAAGAAGATCATGTTGTGACGTCTCTTTCTTCTCATAGCCGACTTTGTAGATAAGGTTTTTTGGTAACGATTCCTATCTCTCGCCGCGCCGATTTTGACAAAAAGTCGTCATCTTCAGTAGAGAAAACACAAAAAACGAAAGTCAGTGATGAACTCTAGTTAACAAGTAACGTATTTCGTATTCGTAATTAATTAAACTGTCATTTTCAATCAGAAAACACACAAAACAAATGGCAACCTTCCTTTCTTTCTTTTCTCTGAGAATGACAACTTAGTTGAAGAAATAGGTACACTCGAACTTCGTAAAGTGTCGCGGGTCGGGTCTTGTTTGAACATTTTACGAGGTCATGAAATCCTAGGTCTAGAGGTACTGGGCGCGCAATGCCATATTGGAATAGAAATACGAGAATATATTTTTTAATGAAGTGTCAGAAATTGTCTATAGGTCAGATAGCTTGGAATATTACTACATTTTCTCGAAGACATTCTGATGGAAATAAAATTTGTTGTGAAATTACAGTGAGGATCCGATAAATCTGTCTTTATTAAAAACTATCTAAGCTGTTAGGATTGAATTTTTAAATTAAAGAGTATCAGAAATTGAATCTCAAAAATGACGATTTAAAAACGTTTCGATCTACATAATTTGATTTCGTAGCATTTAGTGGAGTTGTTGTCAGTATGTACATTGTAGATATTTATAAACTCCCTATGAAAGGTAGTAGTGTAGATCAACGCTACGAAAAATGGAATGAAAGTCAATAGTCCTTGTCAGCGTGACTGCCAATTTGAAACTATGTACGAATCGTACAGTACGATACGGTCCTGCTTTGCCGAGCACGTGGCAGGAAAAACGAGTCTCGAAACGACTGAGGACCAGATAAAGGCCCGCACGCCCTTACCGACTACGGCCTACTACACTACGGACGGCAATTTATTCTTTCCATGCGTACTAATGGAGTGTCGTCGGTAGAGCCGTTACCGATAAATGAGCTCGGCTCCATTAATATACATGCAAAGAATAAATTGCCGTCCGTAGTGTAGTGGCCCGTAGTCGTCCGTTGCCGGTAAGTGCGCTGGGGCCTTAAAGCGACACTTTGCAAGGTGACACTTTACGAGGTTCGAGACAAAGATTGACATTATTTTATTTAAGTTAAATATTGAAATTTCAATATGGGGTATTTCCCGAGCATGACAAATTCTTATAGGACCTAAATAATTCCCATAAAAGACTCTCGACAGTATAAATTGTGGTTTTGTCATTGCGGTGTTTAGTGAAAATTTATCACAAAAAAGAGGCAACCTTCCTTTGTTTCTTTCCTCTAAGAATGACAACTTAGTGATAGAAAAACGTACAAATTTGAAGACATAAAAATTCCTGTGATAAAGATAGAAATTATTTTATTTAAATGCAATATCAAAATTTCCGTATGAGGGATTTTCAAAGCATGGTAAAATCTTATAGGCCCTAAACAATTCCCATAAAAGACTCTCGAAAGTATAAATTGTGATTTAGTCATTGCGGTGTTTAGTGAAAATTTATCGCAAAAAGTGGCAACCTTCCTTTGTTTCTTTCCTCTAAGAATGACAACTTAGTGATAGAAAAACGTACAAATTTGAAGACAAAAATTCCTGTGATAAAGATAGAAATTATTTTATTTAAATGCAATATCAAAATTTTCGTATGGGGGATTTCCCAAGCATGGTAAAATCTTATAGGCCCTAAACAATTCCCATAAAAGACTCTCGAAAGTATAAATTGTGATTTGGTCATTGCAGTGTTTAGTGAAATTTATCGCAAAAAGTGGCAACCTTCCTTTGTTTCTTTCCTCTAGGAATGACAACTTAGTGGAAGAAAAACATACAATTTGAAGACATACAAATTCCTGTAATAAAGGTGGAAATTATTTTATTTCAATGCTATATCAAAATTTCCATATGGGGGATTTCCCAAGCATGGCAAATTCTTATAGAACCTAAATAACTCCCATAACACTCGCGTTAGTACCTATAAATTTCGATTTTGTCATTGCTGTGTTTATTGAAAATTTATGTATGACTTTTGATGCCTTTAGATTTCATTATTAAATCTAGTTTTCTAAACACAGAAAAATGGCAACCTTCCTTTGTTTCTTTCCTCTGAGAATTACACTTAGTTAGTAGTACAAAAACATACAAATTTGAAGACATACAAATTCCTGTGATAAAGATGGAAAATATTTTATTTAAATGAAATACATATCAAAATTTCCGTATGAGGGACTTCCCGAGCTTGACAAATTCTTATAGGACCTAAATAATTCCCATAAAAGACTCCCGATAGTATAAATAATGATTTTGCCATTGGGGTATTTAGAGAAAATTTATGTGCGTTATTGACTTTTGAATCCCTCAGATTTCGCTAAGAACGATAATCTAGTTTTCGAAACATCACTTTGAAGCTTTTCCAATTCCAACAACTTCTGCAAAAATTTTCACCACCCAATCACATCCTAAGTTTATATTTTCAAAAGTAATTATTTGTATGCGTCTGTCGGGTTTATTTAAATTTATTTAAAGGTGGCGTAAACACGCGGTAACATCGCGCC
Source organism: Chrysina gloriosa (assembly GCA_038088585.1). Lineage (NCBI taxonomy): Eukaryota > Metazoa > Arthropoda > Insecta > Coleoptera > Scarabaeidae > Chrysina > Chrysina gloriosa. The sequence continues at coordinate 15,385,411 of CM076093.1, read as the reverse complement.
ATTACACAATCTGTTTTGCATTTGTAACCGCTGCACATCTTATTTAAATTGTTACGAACAGAACTTACTTACGTATGCATGTATATGTATGTATATGTACATACATACTCCCATACACACAGTTGCGAAATTTATACGCATATCTGACCTCATTCCAATATGTAAACAAAGTTTATTAATTAATATATATAAGGTGAAGATATACAGTGTGAACATTAAAATGTAGTGTCCTAGTTGACCAATTTAATAAAGTGTAGTTACCGATGGCTTTCTACCCCTTGTCATTAGACGAATGTAGTTATTGGTGAACATTTATATGTTCGTCTTTATTGCTATTTTTGAATTTTTACTGCTGGTTCTATTAATGCCTGGTAGTTTTAATGGGAATGGTATAAGAATCCATTACTATGCTCTATGTTTCTTTTGGAAATACCAGCGGTTCGTTGCAAGTTATGTTTGAGGTAATCTTCAGTATGAAATAAATTAGCCTTTATCCTTACCACACCAACTTTTGAAAAATTCTAACTATCCATTGATGTAGCCGTTGGTTCTCGGTGAAACAACTTCGTGGTTAATAATCAAAAATAAAACATACTTGGCTGAATTTCACTAGTAAAAAAATTCTAACTACTTATCTCAGCCATCAAGTGGTCATTAACTGTGCAGAACAGTAAGAAGAAAAAGGCGTCCCCCAAAATAGTTGGTTAACCATTCTCTTAAAAGAACATACCACAGGACTACAGTACCACACAATCGAGTGCTTACTTTCTTTTATGTCCTACACCAAGATTGATCACTTGGTAGTTCCATCCACTGGTAAGGGTAAGGTAATTTATATCAATAAAATTCTAAACGACACGACATTACTAATTTTATCTTGTTAACCTTATAGATGGGTGATGTTCTTAATTCTTTGTAAGTAAGAGCTAAACACTTCTGAAAATTGTTCAGGAAATAAAAGTTAAATGCAGCGCTATAACAGAATCCAAAAAGTTCTTGGTAATATTGAAAAGTTAAAATTAATGTGCAACAGCAAGAAATAGGGAGAGGAATTTCTAGCAAAAATAAAACGATACCTGATTTTGCAGAACTTGCAAAAAGAATTTTTAATTTCGTAAGAAAGCGAACTTTTACTGTTTAAATCAGAAAGAATAACTACATTAGCAAAATACCTCTACGTAATACAAAGTGAAATGCACACTATTGGTGTGTTCGAAAGTGCTGGCAATAGTTTATAATACACGCTGTGACAAGTCAACGTACCCGAAACAAGCAAAAAATATCTAATTGAAATATTGTCCTTTTAATTCAATTTTTTGCACTTAACGCCTCCAGAACAGCTTTGCCACCTCTGTAATATTGGTCATGAAGCATATATTGATTTTCTTAACGGAATTTGAGAATCAAGATCAGAAATTTCATGAAAAAAAAAGTTTAATGAATACTGCGTAGAAACAAGAACCAGACTGATAAGACGATAGGTCCAAAGACGGGATACAGGACTTTATATTAATATTTCGCGGCTGTCTTTGGTGGCATATTTCTAATAGATGGAGGGGTATCAACACATACTGAGTCCCTTGAAAAAGAAGGACACACAATCTGAATTTGAGTATTCCTTATCAAATAATCACATAATAAAGAAGTAAGTTAAATACTAGCAGAACTCCCTAAAAACAGAAACTGGGAAGAAAAAAGAACTAAATGCCAAAACTAGATCTACCATCTTTAACAGAATACCTAAAATACCTAATTGATTTCAGAATATAGAAATATCTACAATCTCTTAACCTTCCTATACTCACGTCAAAATGAAAGACGTATACTATACTATATAAATCGGTCTCACAGACCGTATGCGTGAGTATAGGAAGGTTAAAGATAAAATGATCAAAAAGTATCTCAAAGTGAGTTAACACCCATCAAACGCTCTATCGAACGAAGGAAGCTGCATAAATTTCCGAAACTTGGTTGGGATCAAATACTCTAGAAGAACAAAAACATTGACAATAGGTTTGGTGAGGAGCTACCATAAAAATATATAAATAATTAAGAAAAATAGGAAAATCTTTACTTCAAATCGAACTCAAAACTGCGCCAACAAATTGTGGCCAACCCATCAGGAAACTCAAGTAATCGAAGCCCTACGTCCCATTAAATTCCCGTTAAACTCAATCAATGTATATCAATCAATTTTACGCGTGTACTACAACTACAGCCAAAGTTCATGTGTGATACTTCATTCATTCGTGGTTTTCTTCTGAGGATGCACTCAATTATCGAAATACGTCCTAATTGGTGCAGTACGGTTGAGACATTATTCACCACACCAAATTGCAGAGCTCCAAATACGTATTTCCATTGAACGTGGTAACACATTTGTCGAAATAAGTGTTTGAAGGAATTCAGATTGTTATGGTTAGGGCGAGATCTACCACTATATTTACCGCACCAACTTGAATGCTTCCACATGCGCATACCAACAGCTTTAATAAAAATTGCGGTGCTTTTAATTCATAAGATGAAGCTAAATGCTCAATCACGGACCATCTGGATATTTTTAGGTCGTATTAATGAGACCCAAAGAGGACGAAACTACTCTACTGTTGCGTTCGTGATTAGCAAAGCATAATTCCCCTCTCCCACAGCTTATCTCCAAATTTTTTAAGAACGATTTAGTTCAATAAATCAATAAAGGGTCATTAAAATATTTTTCCTTGTTTTCTAGTTTTGGGTCTTGAAAATGATTTTCTGTTTTACATTTGTGACGGATTATGATGTGTCTCGGTGTGTAAATTTTGCTTATTGCTTATTTGAAATAATGTAATGTTTTGTTACAGCGATTATTGCACCAAAATGTCTATTTAAAGAATATTTATTATCTCTTCTTTAAATATTTTTGGCTGACCGACACCCATCTCACAATCGGTCTTTACAATTTATTTTATAAACTTCATTACTTTGATGTTGCTTATTTATTTTACATTTAATGTTAGTAAAAGACATTTGTTACTATAATTTGGAATTCAAATTTACATTCCTTTTATTAAATCATTTTTCGGATTAATTTGTTCGCTTAAAGCTTTTTTATAAGAAATAGCATTATAACGTTTATGATTATTATCTTTAATATCCCTACTAGTAGTAGTACCCATAGTGTGGCTAAAAAAATAAGGCGCTTACTCTGAAACAGGCTGTATATAATTTATGAATTATATTTTAATATTTTGGATAATCATTTTTGCTTAAAATTTCTCTAACTTTGTTTAAATTCTTTTCTTTAACTTTGAATTAGTTAATTTAACAGCTTCATCAACTAATCCAATAACTACGAGTAGATTAGTTTTGTGAAATTTAGAGGTTTCCGAAAGATGATTTAGATGTCTACCTGTATTGGTAGACTTTATATACCAATTTATTTTTACAATGCCGTTATTATTGTTATTGTGCACATTTAATAAGATATTAGATTCCTCCTCGTATGTAAATTTGCATCTATTATATTTATAACTTTTAAAAGAATCCAATACCTCATCGATACTACCCTTTCTTACGCTAGAAAACCAATCATCCACATAAGGCGTGTAAAAACTTACATTAGAATGCAGTTGTGCCAAACAAATTTGTGATTTCTGCTCATAATGGAGAATGCCAATTTGTTGTTTTATCGACCTAAAAGTGGTACAGGAGAGGATCTTTAAAAGTTATGAATAATTTTATAGATCTAGGGGAAAAATGTACTTTGCCCAATCACGGACCGACTACACCGTACTGAGAAGTCCCAATGAAGGCGAAACTAGTCTGCGTTTGCGATCATTTTGCGTGATTAGTTAATTTTTGTTTGAACGATGATACCGGTTTTGTAAAGGAAATCTTTTGCTAATTCCCCCTTCTTTGTTTTCCTCGTGTCCGCGTGTCTTTCAAAATCGTATAAGATGCAGACCAAAAATGTCTTTTTTCCGATTAGATAAAACTTATCGAAGTTTACCGACTTCAACTAAACGCCAACCTCAACTTCATGGAAAATTATTGGCGAGACGGTTGATAAAATTAATGACGTTCATCGAAACGATACTATCCGTAAAAGGAAGATTTTTAAATAACCCATCCACATAGATCCCATACGATCCGAGAACATCTGATCCCACCGTTCTTACTAAAGAACGATAAGATTTGTGAAACAGAATAAGAAAATGTACAAATTTAATCTCTCCCTTGCTTATCCTCCGGAAAGTTATTTAATAGATATCGAAGAGCGTAATGGAACAGAGATTAAGTTACAAAACAATTGAACGTTGCATGTTTACTGGATCGTTGGAAAAAAATTTAGTAGGCTTCCTTTCGCAATTTGTCAGTAATTAAATGACGAACGTATATTTATCTCTTCTAACATTCTTGTTTTTGTCCTCTTAGATACGTCATTCTAATTCCTCAACAAATATTTTTTTCTAGATCGTTGAAAAACCACAAAAATTTAAAATAGGTTGCGGTAATTACGTCGTCTAAATTCCTGGATATTTTCCTTGCATCTATGTATTTACATTGGCAATAGCTTTTAACACTATTTAAACTCGTAGAAAAGGATCGATAAGTATACTGCAAACCAACATTTCCTGGATCTTTCTACGCGAATCTATGTTACAAACCTAGTTTCTCCCCATAGACTCCCCTTATTACATCTTTTCCCCTTTTTCCGGTACTTATCTCTAACGACCACACGATTAAGAATTGCTTTTAAAGAAAAACTTACCCACCTCTTGACAATGAGCCCATGAAAATATAGAACTAAATAACGTGTTCATTCCAATACCAAATTAATAACACACTAATTATTTTAATTCGCTCTTAAAACGTACCGATCCCGAATTAGCACTCAAAAGAAAAAACAATTGAATAACTTAGATACGTAAAATCCAAACGGTGACTTCAAAACTATTTGATCGTCCAACGAATATTTCCCGGAACTTTGTAATAACTCAGTTTTCTGTACCAACATGCGGCCACACAACGCTGGTACGATTTGATAAGCTCGAATATGCTCGAATCAGCTCGAATGTGGCTCTCGTGGCTCTGGAACCGAACCTCGTTTGTTACTTTCTTCTGTTCGGGGAATTTAGCGGCCTCTTGATTTCGATAGCTTGACGGCGTGGAATTGCGAGTAATCCGGCTCTATTCTGGGAAAGGAAACGTTTGTTCACATTGTGATTGTTTTACTTGGAATTGAATGGATAAATTCTGGGAATTCCTTCGTTTAAGATAGAAACAATTGTTAGGAAAACAATTCGATGAGTGAGCTTTTCGTGGAAAATAATCATTTATTCGAATTATGTTTTAACAAGTAAAATTCTAATAGTGTGGAACTTGTTTCTTATTTCTTCATTTCGTTGCAAAAGTGGGAAAATGACCGGAAAAAGATACTTCATGCAGATTCTAACTCAATTTTTAGCAACTTAATCGAGCTGCTTGAATTTATTCAGTTGAGATAATCTGTTTCAAACATCAGTAAAAAGATATGTTCAGAAAAGCTACATGGAGGAAGGATGACCAGTTGATGTTTATAAGCTAGAACATCAACCGGCTCTAAAAATGAGATCTTCACTTCAGATTCTACTTTGATACAAAATTTTGATCTTTGAATTTATGTAATTGAGAGATTTGAAGCAATACCGGAAAGATTGTGTTGTGTTCGGTTTTAGACCAATGTGCATATTTCGAGCCAAATTAGAAGAAATTTTAAGTGCCATGCTAGGGACACGGATGCTGGAAGGTGACGTCGCGGTTCTTTCATTCGCAATGGAATCCCGTTTTGAAAAATTGAAATGATATTTGTGTTTATTTTATCAATCTGATTGGTGTAGAAAGCATTTTAATGTAAGGTAACTAAGATTTTTAAAAACCATACTCGAGAGTCATCAAAGTTTTGGGATGGTCTTCATAAACTGTAGCCTGTTTCTTTTTCTTCGGGAAGAGGAGACAAACTTTATAGCCCACCACTTATTGAAATGCATTTCATTGGACTGATTGGCCTAATTAGTTTTAATTTAATTTATAAAATACTAATGCTTTCCATGGGAGAGACAGAGTAAAAGTTAGTTTAATGTTATGATTGGGAGAGACGTGTTAAAAAGTGGTGATTGATAACTTCTTCTAGTAACTACTACTAATATATTTAAATTCAAATATTGAATATAGGAACCTTAAAATAAATCTTTAATTCATCTGCAGATACTAGAACAGAAATGAATTGTATGAAACTAGTTTAGTATAATTCATTACTAGAGTTGCTCAATTTGCACCGATAGTACTACAACTATCTCAAAGGTCCGCACTGGAATAGTAACATTGTGCTATACGAATGCAGATGGCTTCTTGCTATACGTTGAAATTGAATGAGAGTATCTACTATTAAGTTTGTTCTGGAGAATAGAATTTCTTCTTAAAACATTTGAACCGTATTAGTTTAGGAAGCTGTTTTATGTAAAAAATTTAACTGTCATGCTCAATAGAAACACGATGGAAGGTAGAAATTTCTTAGTCTCTTATAAATACAAAAAATTGTATTAAAATTTCGATCAAATTTAGATCTATTTACTACAATATTGACACAAACTAATAAAACTTTTGATAGTTAAGCCTGGGTGGGACATATTGAAAAGTAAAGATCTGTTAACATTTTCTGAGATGTGGAATATCGTATTTGAACAATTTGACTTTTAAATTTTGAATATTTGGATTTGTTTAATTTAGATGTTAGTTTAAGAAGGATTTTGATGCAGAATAGCAAAAATTACCATTGTTCTTGGTGTAATCAATAATTACTGGGCAAATATGTGGTATGATGAATCATCTGTCCTTTGCCCTCCGTAATTGTGTAAAGGACAGACGACTCATCATACAACATAATTGCTCAGTTTAGTAATCATAGTAAGAAACGATAATCTGTTAGTCTTTAGAGTTCTAATAAAAATTATCAGAAATTTTAAACTAGTATGCTGGGAAAAAACATGAAAGGTGACAAACTGTTAATTTTTTGCAGGCGATGGAAGTTCGTATTTGAATTGTCTACAAAATTGAACAACCTTTGTATTTATATATTTATTTGAACTAGACACTAATTAAGGGAGAAGATTTTCATGCAAAATAATGAAATTTGAACCGTTATCCTCTGAGGAAACGCGCTGGAAATTCGTCGAAAATTCAGGAAAGATGGTTTTAACCGAAAGTTTTAACTATACATATTTTAATTTGTTGTATTGAGCTGATTACTTTAAAAGGAATTTTGACGCAAATTACTGAAAATTTTGAGTACCATGCTCGGAAGAGACACTGTGGAAAGGAAGCACCTGTTATTTCCTATACCTACGCAATTAAATATCGTATTTAATTGGTTTGTGTTGCACTTTTTTGACACTATTTGTTGATTCATTTAGGAAACATTAAAAATAGCGAATAGTTTGAGTGTCATGTTCGGGGGAGATACTGTAGAGAACAACGACTGTTACTTCCTATCCGCGATTAAATCTCGGATTTAGGTTGTTTGTATTCGAAATGTTGTACAATATTTTATATTATTTAATCGGTCTGATAAATGGAGGGAACATCTTGATTCAAAACAACGAAGTAGCGCCTCTAAAAGTAATGACTGTTCATTGTCAATGTTTTTATTGCCCAAGAAATACCCTATTTATATTATCATTTTACTATTTATCGGTAAATCTAGAAGTTGTGTATATTTATATCATTGATCTGATTAATTAATATAATCCTTCTGACACAAAACAGATAAAAAATACTGTTATACTCAAGACGAACATGAAATAATTTCAAGTTGGACAATTATTTAGATTCTACTTTAACTACTTCTGAGTGAATCGTGAATATGTTTGGATTTTTAATTAATTAACGAAGCAATCTCACACGAAACTACGTAAATTCTCAATATTATGCTTGAAAAGGAGGTATAGAAAAATAATAACCGCTCAGTATTTTTACTGGCAGAGAACTACCATGTCTAAATCCTCATCCAATAATTTTTGGCTAGATCAGGAAGATGTTTAGAATTCAATCTAGAAAGAAGGTCCCCAGAAAGAACAATCAAACAAGTAAAAGAATCCAAGAGACATGGACAAAAAAGAGTCGAAACGTCAGGATAGAGCATACGAGGCAGAATAATGAAAATTTAATAAATGAGAGGAAGAACAATTCAAGAACTAAAACGGAAGAAATGGGCTAAGAATACGCGGTAAGGCCTAAGACATTACAGATAAAGAAAGTGTTTGGAAAAGATAATAACGACTGGTCAGCTTTCCCTTTAGAAAAAAAAATTCTATTTGGATCCCTGATTTCTCAGTTAATCTTGAATATTTACTATTTAAGTGATATAAAGAAACATTTTAACATAAAGTAGCAATTACTTTTTATGTTATGCTTGGGCGAGACATGTCGAAACAGCTCGGGAGTAGGTCCACTGGGAAAGAAATGCCCTTTTAGAATCTCATTTAATTATTTTTTATTGAATGTCGAAGAAGTTTAGAATCTATGTTAATGATATGATTCAAATAGCAAAAAGTTTGATTATTGTTCTCAGGAGAGATGTGTCGAAAACTTACTACTTTCGTTCTGATTTAACAATTTCTAACTAAATCTTTAAGATGTTAGGGTTTGTTCAATTGAACTGATTAATTTAGACTGCATCTTAACAAACTACAGCAAAACGACTGGTACTACGAATATATTTAAATTGAAACATTCAATATAGGAATCTTAGAATAGATCGTTAATTCATCTGCCGATACTAGAACAAAATCGAGTTATATGAAACTAGTTTACTATAAATAATATAAAGTTGCTCAATTTGCGCCAATAGTACTACAACTATCTAAAACGACTGTACTAGAATAGTAACATTGCGCTATACGAATGCAGATGGCTTCATACTACACGTTGAAATTGAATGTATAGTGTGAAGCCATCTGTATTCGTATAGCCCAATGTTACTGTTGCTGTACAGTCGTTTCAGATAGTTGTAGTACTATTGGTGCAAATTGAGCATCTTAAATAATTACCAAAACAAAAACCAAAAAGTAAGACTTCACATAATTAATTTCTAAAAAAATTGGCAACGGAGATAATTCGATATAAATACGTATTCAAGTGTAAAATGATTATTTAAATAAAAATTTCAAACGTTTCACGCGTGCTAATTGAGGCGTCATCTTTGAACAATATTTCCCATTGATATGTCTTGCAGTCGATAAGTAGACCACCTTTTTACTGGATCGTTCAGTGTCAAACTGACATTTCTACTATTTATCAACGCGCGTTCCTCAATCACACCATCTTCAATTCGTGCAAAAAGAATGTTAGAAATAATTTACGAGCAGTATTATTGAATTTCATCAAATATCGAACGATGGTCTGATCATCAGAACCGCAAATGCGCTAAACGAGTCGAACAAAACAAGCGATAAACATGACCGAGCATCGACTGATAGGAAGATGAATCTCTTCGAATAATTCGAAACGTTCGAAAAAAATGTGCGAGAATTCGGCGAAATCCAAAAAACTCTATTTAACAAGTGGAAGCGCGAAAGAGGTGATAATAATCGAAGAGAAGACGCTTATAAAATCGATTTTGGTAGGTGGTCTAACCTCAAAATTTTGTTTTAGGACACCCTTTTGCGACACGGTGAAATTTCCGTTTCGGAATCTGAAAAGAGGGCGAACGGCTCGTTAAACCTTCGAGAATACTACACTGTATACCTGATTGAAACCAAGTAAGCAATTATCACTTTCTTGATAATCACATTAGCCACAATAGATAAGTGCACGAACGCGAGAATGTATAAACCTTACCCGAGCGGTTTAAAGTTTGTGTATTTTGTATTTTTGTGATATACGGGTTAAATTAATTTTTATCGTTCCAGAGCGACTGATCCAGAATTCCAAAGCAAGTTATCAAAGATATCCGCAGTATGGCGACGATACACGGAATTCGAACAGTTACGAGACTATCTAGAGCATACATATCCGTACGTAGTCATTCCTCCTTTACCAGAGAAAAGGGTCCTTTTCAGCTGGCAAAAGGTATCTACCGATACGTTTGATCCTGATTTTGTCGACCGGAGGCGAGCAGGACTAGAAACGTTTTTACTACGAATTGCTTCGCATCCTATTCTTAGCTATGATAAACATTTTATTGAATTTTTGCAAAGTGAAGATGGCTGGAGGGAAAGTTTTAAATCAAATGGTAAGTTGAACTTTTTGCTCTCTTAACCTTCTCGATTCCACCACTCTTTTAGTTTTGGAACTAATAATCACAAAAAATTTCGGTACTTAATCCCATAAAACTAATTATATAATCAACATTAATCTTATACCATATAGTACTATATGGTCTAAGACATTAATCGATATATCATTTCAAGTGAGTAATGTTGGTTTTTTTCCCAGGCTATCTTCAAATTGCTGAAAACAAACTGAAAGCTTTAAGCGTATCTGTCCGTCTAAAAAACACCGATCCAAGATTTGAATCCATTAAGACCTACGGCAACACTTTATACACAAGCATATATAACTTATTAAAAGCAAGATCTCGAGTAGCCGAAAAACAGTATACTGTTTACAAGCTACATGCGAACTACGGTCGAGTGTTCAGCGAATGGAGCGTTATAGAGAAAGAGATGGGGGATGCTCTGCAAAAGACCGGTCACTATTTAGATTCCCTATCATCGAGTATCGATAGCCTACTTGAAGATGAGGAACTTCTCGTCGATCAGTTCAAGGAATATCTATTCTTCGCGAATTCATTACAGAATCTCTGTAAGCATCAGGAATTATTACAGTTGAAATTAGAAAATGCTGAGGAGAATATCACTTGAAGAATTCGGAACGGGTCAAGGCGCAGCAAGGGAAGATAGGTTTGATGAGCAGGTTGTTTGGAACCATAGATACGGACGAGGTGAGGGAGTTGAAGGTGAATTTGTTGGATCAACAGATTCAAGATGGAGAGGTAGCGGTTACCGATACGAAGACAGAATTGACGTAAGTGCAGTGGTTTGTCCTTTAATTTTTAAACTTCAGGAGTAACAATGTATTAAACTCTCGGGAGGTCAAGGTGAAAAGATCTAAATTTTTCTATCTTTTATTGCAGCTACAGAATTTTCGCCCTCAGATTAAGGGCATCCTCAGTGTACTGAAGAGGAATGAATTTTTAAGTTAAAGTTGACCTCCCCGAGAGTCTAAGACGTTGTTACTCCTGAAGTTTGCAAGTTACGTTGTACTCGTTACTTCTGCCTAAATTTAATTTTTAATAAATAAATTGTGGGACATCTATGGTATGTTTGAGTTAGAGGTTTATTTGAAATTGATTGGAGATCTCGAATGTAGAAGCACAAAAGTACAATAATGAGAAATGATGAAAAACAGAATTGCTAAAAATTATTGAGAAACCCTTATGATGGGACCATCCTGAACTGGAACGATTTTATAAACGAATCTAATTTCTAAATAAAATATATGTGAGACTTATGGTTGTGGGAATACCTCCAACTGAGCTATTTAAAAATATTTTTATCATCTAACAACTAACAATTTTAGGGACTGCCATAAATAATGCTAAAACACACAGCAACGACTTCAATTTCTATAACCATTGATATCTCATCAAAATTATCCTCAATGTATGAATGACGTTTTGACGAACTATGACTCAGCAGGTATTGCTGGCATTAGAATAGAAGCTTCGATCTTCCCATTATTGATTATAAAGGAACAGTTTGATATCCTCATTTTCGATTTGGAGCAGGTGATTTAATTTCGTCATTTCAACTTAAAAGGGGGTGATTCTATCATTGTGTTCTGAATTTTCCGTTTTATATTGAAAGAGAGTTAACACATAACATTTCTAGTGCAAGTTCCCTGATATGAAATCCAAATTTTTCGTTTATTGTCTATGATTTTCCATAAAGTTTTCACGAGTGAATTATTGTACAGAGTAAGGATTATTAGGAAAATAAGCGAATTGATTTGAAATTTATGATTAGAAACATGGTGACACTTTCGGAGGTGTCGATAAATCTGGATTTATTCGGGATTTCACGAGATTTTGGTTAAGCTATCTCGTAATTAGTTGTGAGACGTAAATAAATTATATTGACGAATCAGAAATTGCGAGTTTTTGGTGCTACATACCTGAGATTATATCGCCACCTTGTGAGAATTACTAAGGGATACGTTTTTATATTAAGCATTTTTTATAATTTTTTTCTAAATTATATACATCTCTTGAGCATTTTTAAACTTTTGACCTAAAAATGTAGTTGATGAACCTACAGACACAATTATTCGAACTGATTTGCATTTTTCTCGCGTTTCAACCACTTACACCTAAATTGTTTTGTTAACGATTTTTAAAAACTTATAATACGTGTATGCGTTTTGTTAAAGAAGGAATTGTATTATCCCCATTTCTTCCTAAAAATCTTGAAAAAATCATTCGCGTCTCTATGATCTGATGGCGTTTTGGACGTTAAGGTTTTCAAGTTCTGATTCTGGCCGAATTTAAATTGGAAGAAAACTAAAGTTCTGTATCTTTGAAGATTGCTCTGATGACATTTCGATCGATAGCGGAATTCGAGTTGTAGTTCTCACCGAATTGTATCTGAGATCGGGGAATCTCGAAAGAGGTCAAGCGCATTTACTATCATTTTGTGGCCTTTTCAAATTTCAAGTTACAGCAGAATTAAGCGAATTGCGTATCTCTCAAATTTTCTTTGATGAAATTTTAAGCGTTAGGGGAATTCTGACCATATTTGTTACCGAAATAGAAGAATCCCGAAAGATGGCAAACAATGTAACATTTCCTCGATATCCCTTCCAAATTTGTAGACGCCATTTTCAAAACTAAGCGAGTTGTATATATTTTTTAATTAGCTGTGATAAAGTTTCGAATGTTTGGGTTTTTGGATATCTGATTGTTTTCAAAATGAAAGAATCTCCAAGGACGTATAGCGATTTGAGATTTATATTCACTTCAAAAAAGTTGTCATTTTTTAAATTAAGCGAATTGTGTATCTTTGAAAATAATTATGATGAAAACTAAGTTATGGAAATATATATCTTAAGGTATCCAATTCGATATGTACCTAAGCTTGAGAACTAGTATTTCAGGTTATCCTAAACAACCACATTCCCATTTTTCTTACAACGGGAAATTAATTTAATTATCTTCAATGAAATGAATAATTTTGTGTTTCTAATCAATAAGAACGCCTTTGATACTACAGCATATCTTGACAACGGAGTTGTAAACGCTATTTCTTACTTCAGGGGCACTTATACCTGGTTTCTGCTGATTTGCCGTTTGAATTTGCTCTATAAAGTCGCACAATGTAACCAACATCCCTCAAACATGTGGACTGGTACAAAATATCCCTATCTTTCTTGTTTCAGTTGCAAACTTGCGTTTTATAGGACTACCAAAGGGATTGGAGCTAGACGCTGGGAGGGTCAATTTCACAGTATTTCCAACGCCAAGCATCTAACTGCACTCCAAACCAAATTTTGTGGTTCAATCGTATAAAGAATGTTTCGAATGTTATAGGAATTTGGGTCTAATTCAATTGCGTAAATTTTATAGGTTGCGTTATTGATCAGAGACAAGCGTCGAGACGTTTACACAGTCATCACGTGCAATATTGTTTAGTATACTTCAGCCACTTGACTGACACAGACTTATTTCCGTACCACCCGATTTTGCAATCGTGGAAGACGGGACTAAATCACAAAGAGCTATAATTTCCTTTTTATTTAAAGAGCGCGTGAGACCATCTGAAGTCGTGCAATGTCTGTAAGGCATATTTAGAGAGTCTGCAGAATCTAAAAGTAGTCTATCGATGGGTCGATCGTTCTAAAGCTAGCAGAACACTAGAAGACGAACCGCACAGTGGACAACCGAGCACCTCTGTAAATAAAAGAAACATGCTGCGGTGGAGAACGTACTGAAAGAAGATTGGCGAATAACTATTCATGAAATTAGTGATAGTGTAGGAATGGACACACGACACATTCATGATATTTTACAGGAACGTTTGGGCGTGAAAAAAACTGTTGGGACCGGAACAGAGAGACAGCAGGTGCGACACATGCCGCCAGCTTCAAGAGTTATTAGGACCTTACGACGACCAATTTTGGCAACGAATAATAACTATTGAAACTTGGATACCTTACTTCAAACTGATCGAAGGGAACGGCGCAAATCAAAAGAAGAACTTTGGAACTTTGGAAACATTCTTCGTAATATCAGAGATAAATTCAATAGAGTTAAAAATATAGTTTTCCCTGTATATTTCGTTAGTAACTTAGCAAGATAACCCTTCGAATACATTGCCTGTTTTGTATCGAAGAAGGGGACGATTTGATTTTCCTCTTTTGATTTTGCTGCGTTGAGCTTGGGAAAACAACCTATTTTTCCATTTTGTATTGAGAGATGGCGGCATCTTCAATGATATTTCATCGAATTTGCAGTAGAAAGGGACAATAGACTACGTTTTTAAGAACCGCACCAGAAATAAAAAAGAACGTTGTGAAATTGGCACCATTTTAATCATTTAGGTTTTATCATTTTGTTTGTTAGAATGGAATAAATGGAAGTAGGCCACTTATTGATAAGAATGTAAAAAGTTTGTTCAAAATAAGCGAAGCCATTCTTCTTTTGCGCTTTTTTGTGCCAGTACAAAAGTTTTATTATTTTTTTAAATATTTGTTACTCAATTTTACTTAACATACAATGATCTAGGTGACATTGCAAAACCGCATTTGAAGTGAATTAATAACATTGCTCCCTATTCAAATTTAACCCACTAAATAATCCTTCGTAAAGGACGTTAAACAAATTAAATAAGGACAAGATTTAAACAAACAAATGCAAATTCATTTACGCAAATAAGGAAAACAATAAAAGTTTACCTCACCTCAGTACACTTAACTTTAACAAAAATAACAAATATCGAATCAAGGACGTTATATAACGTCCATATTTACTTCCATTAAAACCTTTTTGTTTTTATAAACACGAAAATCCACAAAATCATCACGCCTACCTTAAACCTCATCGTCGAACTGTACCTTTTCGAACTTTACGTCCTCGAAAAATTCACTTTTACATATTGAACCGGACTCACTTAGTCGTAGCATTTATGTCGCGATCTAAGCGTAATACTTTAATTAAACACGACTTATCGCGCACTCGACGAGTAGAGAGAAAAGTAAAAAAAACGCTTTTTATCTGTGTCGGGAACCCAACGTTATCAAGCCATCAAGTACATACATAAGTTTCTCAATCATCCTGTTTGATCCGCTCGCGCGAGCTGCGTGTAGTACTGTAGCATGTGCGGTAATTCTACGGCTTGTTACATACGCGTAATTTACGTCTGCTCGTGAAGTAGTTCGGATGAAAAAGGCAAACAAATGTTTGCCGGACACAATGAGGACTGTCCAAGCGATCAATTAGAGGCAATGTGAGTAATGTCACGACGATTAATGAAATATACCGAGTCGTTGGTGAAAGGTGAGCAATTGAAATTTCGCGAGGATATTGTACATACGTAGATAATTGCTATCTTGTTTGTTGTTACCTTTTGAAAATATACAAGGGATGTTTCGAATATTCTAGGGATTTTGCTGTAGTTCAAATTTAAATTTCACGCTATTGATTAAAGACTAGATACATTTACGCAGTCATCCCGTGCAATATAGTATACCTTAGCCACTACACTGATAGAGAAGTATTTTCGATTTTGTAACCATGGAAGACGCAAAAAGCTGTCGTTTGCTTCTTATTTGAAGAAAGTGTGAAACCTCATTTCAATCCTGAGATTAAAAATCAGCACAAAGAATGGCGCAAACTAGAAAAAGGGGCCTCGGTTTAAAGCAATGCAGTTTTGTTGATTGAAGAAGTAATGTTTACTGCATTTTGAGATTGCGAGGAGATCATCCACCGAAAAGTGCTACAATTAACGCAGAATATTATACTATTTTTTTAATCTAGCCCATTACGACATGCGCTTTGTCAGAAACGGTCTGGGAAATTGCATGCAACACCCCATACCGCACGAACAACAAAGCATATTTTAAACGAACTATGCTGGGAATTGCTTCCGCATCCACCCTTAAATGAGGCAAAAACTTTCTATAAATAAGGTGGATTGCAGAGACTCAGAAAAAATTCTTTGAAGACGGTTTTAAAAAAAAAGCTAGTTTCACGTTGGAAAAACTGTATTCAATTAAATGGGGATTATATTTTCAGAGAAATTGATGAAATAAAATATAGCCAAATTTCTAGTACTTTGGAAGTATTCTCCGTACGTAAATAACAGAAGTCAGGATGTGGGTCTCGGGCCTGAAATGAATTCCAGTTAACAAGTCGAGATGCCTTCTTCAAATAAACAAATATAAAGCGGGAGCTAATTGATGAACAAATATCTAAAAAAGATCTCCACACGAATTCTTATGGAACTCCGCATTGTTCGATGTCCGTTTCAGATTGTTTCGCTTATTTGCTGTTATAAAATTATGATAAAAATATTTGTTAACATCGATTGTATTTTCGTTATATATACCGCGTTTTTCGCGACTAATAGGTCAAATTTATTTAGGAGGTTGTACGAGGTAAAAGTAAGTCAATGAGTAAAAGAAAAAATGGACAAACAAACATATTGTTTTGAAATCACTGAATTATATATGGTAACAGATTTATCGATACGTAAGTGAAAAACTCGGCGGTCATTGAACTCTGCGTTAGATGTAGGCCAACGAACTAACCGTGAAATCAAACAAATACATCCTATCCAAATATCCACTTGACCTTGCTCGGCATATTGCCCGAGTTTTATTAGCGTTTACATTTCTTTGGCCAAATTGAAACATTCGCCTTTATATATATATATGCAAATATAAATGTATAAAAACAAATCCGATCCATTTGACCTTGCTAAAGGTATGGCCCGAATTTTACTAGCGTTTACATTTTTACGTATAAGTAATAAAACATCCTAGTTAACTGCATACTGTCAAAGCTTCTCCAAGTGTTCTTTGGGATTTCAAAAATTAATTTCGGCTTTCCTGATAATAGGAAAATATTTGTTTTTACAAATTTTGTTTGAACTTTCTTCTGTTTTAATTTCGATGGGTAAGATGTGAAAAGTATGGTATATGCGTAAAAAGTTACTGTCTATTGAGTGGACATTGTCGGGATTCCCATGAACTATCTGTTTTAGAGACTCTCCGTTTAACACATTGAGTGCCAAGCGGTTTTGACGAAAACCTTCTCAGCAGGCCGAACACTTTTTTAAAAAATATATATATATCATACGTTTTTCACTTTATAAAACCTCAAAAGATTATCCTAGAGTAATGAGTGCTTTTGAAAAATTTTCAGTTAAAGGATTCTTTATTTAAAAATCACATCAAATTTCACTCACAATCAGTGTCATACATAAAAGAACGACAAGCTCTAAAAATAAACAATCGCTGTCGTACGGAAACGTACGACGTGGAACCCTACGACGGGATGGGTGTCGTACGAAAACGTACGACGTGGCACTCAATGTGTTAAGGGAAGTTATATGCAATGCAGTTCTTACAAGAAGGTAGTTCGTTTATTGTAGGTGTTCATTACGGGAGATTTCACTGTATTTTAATAATGAAAGCGCACTATTTGCACTATTTCACTCTTGGGCCGTTTCTGACATATCTGTACATGAATTCACTCCTTTAATATTTTGCGCTTTACGACCGAGGATGATTATGATCATTGCTAGCGAAATACCTATCTCGTAATCAGTAAATCATTGTGGCTTGACTACACCAATAAATAAAGAAAATAATCGTATCCTTTTCTTGTATTGCAGCGATTTTTGCACCAAGGCTTTGGCGGATATAGACCGATTCCAATCTCAGAAATGCGTCGACTTGAAGGAAACTTTAGCTGCTTACGCGTTTCTTCAGCTAAAAACTGCCAGAAAGGTACGGTAATAATTAGTCTAGGAAAATAGCACTAATTACGAGATAAGTTACGACAGCCTGCATATACACAACTACTCGCATACAGCATCGATTTAGTACTGACTAGAGTGGGGAGTCGGCGATGCTGTCGTAACTTATTTCGTAATTGTACGCTATTACCACTGTTTGCCCAGGCTAGTAACAATGATTAAATGAGTTTTTGTGGCATGACGCAAACCTACACAACCACCCAAACAAAATGTGGTTGTACGACGTCTATAATAAACCTGTGATTAACACTAATCATATGTATTGCACAAACGATCACATGCTTTAACCATGCCCGCTTGCATCATCCCATAAACTATTCGCTCTCAAGTGAAAAAAGTTGAAAAATTTTAGTTAGAGATGCGACACAAATTTAATTTTTGTTTTCGCAGGGATTACAGACGTGGACTCAAATAAGGGATTGCCTCCAGAACATTCCATGAGCGAAAGACCAAGTTTACATAATTAGTGCTACTTATATTTTTAATTAAATCAAAAGAATGAAAGAGGAAAGAAAGGAATTCAAATTTTAACATTTCTCACTCTCGTATTTGATATTCATTCTTAGAGAATTGTTTTTCTTTTGATACTTTCTTTATTGTATTAACCTTAAATCGAATTTGTGTATATTTTTTAAATTATTTTTGTTGTACACTCGCAATATTACGTTTATTGTTATTAAAAACTGAATAAATAAATGTTTTAATTTTCTTAAGTTTTCATGATGGAACAGGGAAATAAAATTATCCAAGTCTCTTTTGTTATAAATTAGTTTATTTATTAAATCTGAAAAGTAAGAATTTATATCGACTGGTATTTTCCAAATAAAACAAAAACGTCTATAGAATGTACGGATGCGTTTCGATGGTGTATACAGTGTGTTTGTAGCAAATTGATGTCGAAAAGAAAATGAATAAAAATGCTACTATAAATGCAATATCGCGGAACATTTTAAACTTGGACGTCTTTAAGTACCCCATCGGGAGTGAAGTTTAAATTTTAGGAATATAGGTCCCAATTTCTACAAAATACGCTATTTTATTAGATATACCCCGAAACTACACAACCTACAATCTTGACGAGATTTTCTCCGAATTAATTAACTTTTACGAATCGATGTCAGGTGGCTGTGCACTTAAAATCAGCTGAGCGTTGTTCAAAATCAGGCAATCATTCGGCACTCGGCATGGGTAAAGAAGAGGAAACAACCAGTGTATTCTGATGCTCAGAAGTGGGGATAAAGAGGGTAAAGTGTGAAAAAAAAAAGAATCGATGTTAGCTCACGTCCTTGTAAAAGCGGTAATTTGAAATTAATGTAATAAATTTAAACTAAAATTTTTGAAGTGAACTAAACAAATTAAGATTTTATGACAAGTAAGTTGATTAGCAGGTTCCAAGTCGTAACCCTCAAGACGCTAATTTCAAAGTTTGTAAAAAATATTTGTCTTATATGATAGATCTCTACCACTAATAGGTCAATAAAACAAGGCTGGTTTGAACGATAGTTATATTTTCAGAACGTTTACAAACGTTTTCGGAACACCTTCGTCAGTGAAAATATAACTAGATAAATATATAAACCTTATAATATATTATATTATTATAACCTTATAATATATTATATATATATAATATATTATATTATTATAGGTTTATATATTTATCTAGTTATATTTTCACTGACGAAGGTATTCCGAAAACGTTTGTAAACGTTCTGAAAATATAACTATCGTTCAAACCAGCCTTGTTTTATTGACCTATTAGTGGTAGAGATCTATCATATAAGATAAGTATAAAAGGTCACGAAATATATATATATATATACATTTAAAAAATATTTGTAAGAATCGTGGGCAAGATACCTCCCGGAGATGCATAATTTATATTAGGTCGTTGCCCATGAAATATCGAATTTTGCTATGAAATCGAGACTCGAATTGTAAACATTGAATGAATAAAATTATTAATTCTGGCCCCTAATCAATTAGCACTTGCGAATGTACTTACTACATAGTAAGTCGTCGCACGATTCTCGATCTGAATATAATTCAATCGAACTTTCATCCAAAAGATAAATGTGTGGGCGATGAACGACCAACATTGTTAATAAATTGCGGTAAAACCATTCATGTTGAGACATAGTGGGTTCAGTTGGATAACAAGCATCAGAAATTGCATGTTAAGCCGCTTAGACTGGTCAAGATACAGTCGGGTCTCGTTTATTTTGAGTTTCATTTATCTTAACTTGGGAGTCTCGCTTATTTAAGTTCTACGCTCCCCTCCATGTTCCACAATTTCACCGTCACACTAGAATCTAGAGTGAGCTTGGAAGAAATGGGAGGTGTGTAGGTGACGCAATTCCAGTTGGCATGGTAACGGTGGTGGTAGTAGGGACCCCTCCCGACTTAGATAAACGAAACTCGTTCGTTTCGGAGGACTGAAGATAAACGAGACTCACCTGTATCTGCAATGTTCTTACATGAGAGCCCTGTACAAGACCACAAAATTTCAATTTTTTGTTAAATCCGCGTTGCTAGTGCTCCTTTGTAACTGGAACGTCAGGGATCCCATATCATTGCTTTCACACCCGGTTATCGCATACTTAGTGATATGATAGGAATCACGTACAACCGCATTGTTTCCTTTGTTTATAATAAACACACACTCAATTCTTATAATGACCGTATGAGCCACCTGTCCAATCGGAACACCTGAACTTGAACCCAGGACCAATGACATTGCTCATTCTAACTCCTCGGTTATATCGATGTAGAGCAGTTTTTGGCAGTAAGCTCGAGCTTGAGAATTCCGATTGATTTCCCTAAGCTATACGGTTCAAATGCATTCGTAAATTTTCGTGATCTACTTCACGTCTTTCTACCAGAAATTAAGACCTATCTAAAGTAATAGTTTTGATATTTCACATTTTCATTTATCACAAACACATCTGTATAACCATACTCTACAATGTTATAGATAAATGGAAGTGGATGTGGTGGCGCTTTTCACTACAGGATTTTCCTGTCATCGAAATACATAGAAATGTAAAATTACCATCTCAATCGCAACTATTTTATGATAGAAAGTAATACGTATAACCATCGGAGCTTGGCTCGTTATTCAGGGTGACGTTATTTCGACTAATGCTTGAGGAATTTAAAGTCCTATAAATCAGTTGTGACCGGTAACATCATCCAGAACGCGGAGTCGAGCTTCGATGACGATAATAGCGATATAATCATCATATCCACATTATAAGATAAAATTCAATTCACATATATTAATATATTATTAACTTGTATTTAGCAATATTATCACAAATTTCTCATAGGTTCTCAATATATTTATAATAATAATAATAATAATCATCTTTGCAACGCTACAACGCAATACGTTAAACAATTTGGCAATGTGTACTGTCATGATTGCAAGAAACGAAACGACTTAATACGAATTAAACTTAAAAAAATAATTAAATAAAATAAGGCTGATCGGCTGGTATTCTACAGAGTCTCGGTCGGATTTTCTTTTTTTTTTTTCTTTTTGAAAGTGTACACTCGCTACGTTAAAGCTTTAAATATTTGTATCCTAGTTGAAAGTAAAAAATATTTAATTCTATTTTTTTACTTCAGAGACGCTGTGTCATACTTGCGATTATATTAAATATAATTAATCTTATTTAAACTACAACATTTAAATATATGTATTACAATATGACGTGTCGAAATGAGTTCACGCAATCAGGTTTTGATTTTTTCTTTCTCAAAAAAAAAAGGTAAAAAATAACGATATAATATGTGGATTGAGTAAATACTACGTACAGCCAGGACCGCAAGTGTTTCGATCTATTTCTTGAAAGAATCAATCAGGGGAATGATAAGTAAACTGGGCAAATATGCGGTATGAGTCATCTGACCTTTTCACAATGTAATATTATATTACACAGGATAAAGGACAGAAGACTCATCATACCGCATATTTGCCCAGTCTAATGATAAGGAATGGGGGTAAAAGCGAAAGTAATCTGTAATACCGTGCTGTTAAGTATCGATGAGTGGGTACATCGAGCCGTAATGATAATTGTTCCTCATCCAACTATTTGACTCCGAATAACGCTAGATTAATGCTTATGTAGCCGCAATAGCGTGACTGTCTTTTTCCAGAATTTTATATCTGACGTTTGGTATCGCAAGAAAAATGGACTACTCAATTGCAAATTTATTTGGTAATAGAAAATATGATAAATACCAATTTTATACAAAGCATGGATCTATTGAGAGATATCGATTGTTGCTATAGGAATGCCATCTGTGATTCTAGTAACTTGTTCGCAAGCATCTTTTTAAATTTTGAAAAATAAACCGAACTAATTTTTGCAGAGCGGAATCGACGCACATCCATCTTTTTTGTATATATACTGGATGTCTTAAAAGTTAGTCACTTTATTGCTGACACAAGGCGGAAAGTATTCCACCAAAAACATATGCAATAACTTTCTGAGATACTCATTAGAACGGTTTGGCCGGGTAAATTTGGATGTATTACATATTTTAAAACAATACTAATATGGACAGTCATGTACGTTAAACACCAATATTAAAAAGAAATTATTATTGAAAATCATCTTAAGTGCACCGGTTATCCGGTTGCCTTCCAGTATAAAATTATACATGTTGACAGGGACGTTCTCGCCTGGCAGCCCTACAGCAATCGCCACACAAATCAGCCGCCCGACACTGGAGCTAAATTCCCTAACAGTGGCGTCAAACTCACAGTATTTCTACCCCAAGTCCCTAACCCTAATTATTGAAAGGTGAAGTTTTTCTCCCAATTTAATAGACATCTCTGCACAACCAAGTGTGTTTTTATGGAGAAGGAGGGAATAGGAGGGGGCACTGATAAATATGTGTGGGAACCAGTGGTAAGGTGCCCATCTTACCCTTACGATAACGATAGTTAGAAGGCAGCTCTTCATAATTAATTGCTTTAGTGGGTGAAATTACATACAGCTGGAAAAAATGAAAATAAATCACTTTTATTACCCAAGTACTATTCTGAAAATTGCTAAATTACAAACACAGCTTCAGTAGAATCCACCTCAGTATGTAGTATTTTAAAATGTATGATGAACCAATCGAAAAGTACACAAATAAAGTTCTAAACAAACACGAACGTAAGTAATCATTTCAAATGCCTTTAACATAAAACATTAATTTATACGCCGGACAAGAAACAGATATCTTAATAATCGGAAAGGGCCCCTCTTAATCCGGTAGTTTATAAATTATAGCTTTTAAAGATCATATGCAAATTGGTCGTACTGTTTAGATTATTTTCATCGTTCATTGGATGTGGAATACCTGACGTATCCGCCTAGTCTCCCTAGACTCCCTAAAATAGTACAGTCGTTGGAAAAAAATCCTAAAACTCAATGGGTTCGACAGCAAACAGGCTCTTACTGCAACATTCACGATAAAAGAAGAAAGGGATAAGTAAGTAAATAATTATTTTAAACAGTTTTGGTTCTATCCATAATTTAATAACCGACGATACTCCTGTATGGGTAGTATCCGTTTTTTGGACGACTACGTTTTAAATCTACCAACAATGAAAAAAATTGTTTATAGAAGAAAAAAAAATCGTATTTAAGAAGTACAGTACTATCATACAAGCGCATTGTTTTTATATTTCACTTATTTATCATGCTGCTAAATATTTAATGTCGATCTTTCCATCCGTTTTAAGCGGACAATCACGGTGGGAAGGCGCCTGTGTTAAGAGTAGTAATTTATGTTAATCTTCTTCTATTAAAGAAAACAATGATTAAATACAGCCGCAACAATGTTAGAAATCAATGTAATAAAAATTCTGCAAAGTAAATTTTGATGGGAAAAATGAATCTCACAAACGCCCCAATGGCAGCAGTAGTGAATTGTTAACAGGCAGAAATTGAATGTCACCCATCAAAAATAGTGCGATGTTTGACAGAGTGATTTGAAGTGTCTATTGTCACAAGAGGCAAGATATTTGATTGGTATAGTAAATGAATGATAGCGATTGCAAGGACTGTGGTATATTTACTGACACTGTGTCACATCGGTAAACTCCTGACTACACAATTGGTTAATAATAAATTCGGTGACACGTGTTTCGCTGGCACGAGGCAAGTATTATCAAAACCGTATCGGTGCCTGGTGCTAGCGCCGAATTTATTATTTAAACAATTGTGTGGTGAGGAGTTTAGCGATGTGACAGTGTGATTGGTATAGTGAGCAAAAATCAATCGACAAGTTCGAGGGCGTATTTAGCAGAGGGAGCAGGCGAAGTAGACAGGCTGCGGTCACCCCCGTCGAAATGCGGAAAAATTTTTACCTCTAAAATTACTTATTAAAGTTATATATAAGTAATTTTTCACCGTTACAGCCATCTCTCGTTCTAAGCCCTGTCCACGATAGGTATTAGATAGGTAACACATGACCTAACGAGAGACAATAACCATCAGCGTCTAATTAGCTTAATTAATTTTTAAGTAAACGAAACGAAATAAGGTCGTTTCTTCATCCCGTCATAACTTGT
The DNA here is from genome assembly GCA_038088585.1 of Chrysina gloriosa. Lineage (NCBI taxonomy): Eukaryota > Metazoa > Arthropoda > Insecta > Coleoptera > Scarabaeidae > Chrysina > Chrysina gloriosa. The sequence goes on along the minus strand of CM076093.1, from coordinate 15,360,784 downwards.
GGCGAAAAGTGGATAATCGGAGATGACCAAGGCTATGGGTAGATCGAGGAGAAGCACCAAGACAAATTGCACAAGCAAAAGAGCTGATAAAATTATCACATGCTTTAGAACTGGAGAAGATCCATGCAGAATTGGATCACTTGCTATCCTTCTGTACGATAAGGCAGGGCCATATGTTGCAAAACAGACTATCCCAAAACTTTCAGGAAGGGGGATATGATATTCCCCCTCACCCACTTTATTCGAGAGGCGTTTCACCGACTCACTATTATTAAACAATATTTTTCAGAGCGCGGACAATCGTTTACGGAATAGACCCTTGCGATCCGCAGGAATCTCTAATTTCGACATTCGAGGAGTTTCTGAGGTTACCGCAATAAAGATTTCATTAACAATGGAATTTTTACGTTCCCGGAACGTTGGAAATAAATAACTAATGTGGACTGTGCTTTTTCACACGATAAACAGTTCTTTTTTCGAACTACTGAGTTTAATTATGTCGCTTCGAACTCGGGACATTTAATTCGGAACAATCTGATATATTCCTTATAATTGATGTGGGTCAATGTTATAAATTCATATAAATTAAATAACTATTGTTAGTAAATAAGGGTTTCTCAAAAAAAAAATTGATTTTATTTATCGTCGCGAATTAAGTTAATACGACGGAGGTTCCGAAAAGCTAATCAATATCTCTCAAGGATAAATGGATATTTACAGAACTATTTTTCCTAAACTTTCAATCAATACATAAAATTAACCTAATTTCTTGTCGTCGCTTAACAAAAATGCAACAATTTTTTCTCCTATCTAAGCCATGTGTAAGACACAAAATAAAATACAATTACTGAAAAAAAAAGCATATTTAACCACGATATTTAATAAATATTTGATCTGGGTCTATACAAATAAAGTTTTTGTATATACACATAAACGTAATAATATAATAGTAATATTTAAAAAAGAAAAAAAAAAGGGGTAGCAGGGGAGGGATGAAAACAACTTCTCGAAGTTAAATTAAAAAATTACTTGTACGATAGACAAAATATTTCACAAAAAAATGGAAACAAAAAACAAAAAATTGAAGCAATCACATTTGATATGGGAGATACGAAAGGTACCTTGAAATCTCTAAGGTCCCCTTTCACAGTTCAGTTCGGGCTGATCAACTTATATAAAGCGGATATACTAACACGTGATATCGATGTAGTAATTTGTTTGAAGGCGGGAACATAACCGAATGCATACTTCCACAGTTCGTTGAAACAGAAAAAAATTACTAGATAGTCTAAAAGAAAATTAACGCGTAAACATCATCCACGTTCAAACTTTCCGAAAGTAACTAGGTATTAGCGATTGATTACTACTTTTTTATCGATGATCAATTCTATTTCGTTTGTAACTCGGCTATGCAAGGGGACGACGATTTATAAAATACAAAACTGTATAGTCACAATGAGAAATGTATGGAGCTCTGGCTTCGTAAGAGAGGGGATACTTCATTTAATCATATATCGATTCGTTTTTTGTGTTTGCTTTTAGCTTTTTCTTTTTCTTTTTTGTCGGTTCACACACATCAAGCTCGCATAACCGGTACCTGGACAACATTCACACACATTAAGCTCGCATAGGTACGGCGCGAGCTATCGCGGATCGTACCGTCTGCCGTTGGCATCCATGGGATGCAAATACCGATTTGTAATTACAGGAAATTATAGAGACCTTTCGATAGTTCCGCGCACACTGCAACTACCTTCACTCGAATGCTGAAATAAAGAAAAACGAAATTACAAATTTAAAAGCGATTCAAATAACTGTTTCTCATTTCATTAGGGGATTTTTTAAAAAGAAATGGAAAACAGCAGGTCAATCTAATCCTTGTCACTCCAAATGTTTAGCACACTTGAACTAAAACGCTTTGGGATTAGTGGTGTTCGAAAGGTACACCTGGAGTGATAAGGATTAAAGTAGACCCACTACGGTCAATAACATTTATTTAGTATCGAGGAACATTTATCCTTATAAATTGATTACAAAGGAGATTAATCTAAAACATTAGACATACAAAAATAAATACTTTCTCTATTTCATAACAAAAACTTAAACTCTTCATTTCCCTAGTAAATTTCATTCAAAACATATTTCGATCATTACTACAATTTAATAGTAAAATATACAGATTAGAAGCTCTATTAAAAATAGTAAAAAAATCGATCCTAATTCACGGACGTCGGAAACGCACTGACATAGCAGATTGCATATCTTGACGCTTTTCGCGAATAAAGCGTATTGAATCAGCCCTAATGGCCTTGGACCACGGCGGAAAAGAGGATTCCTCCCGATTTTACTTATCGCGCGCTTCAATTTTGTATAAACGTAACACTTACGTGAAGGCGATCGCGTCATCAGCTGCGGCAAGCAATTCTGAGTCGTGCTATCAGTCGTTGAATTGAGAAAATCCCATATTAAGATCGTGTCGTCGTGAGAACTGCTGACAATCTGGAACTCGTCGAACTGCAGACGGAATACGCGTCCAGTGTGTTCCTGCGACGACAAAAATGGGAAAAGGTACATCAAAACAGGTCTAGTCGAGAAATTTCAAAGGTACACCGGAACATTCATGTCCATAAGAATTTCGCTTTAAATTGGAAATATAATTGAAGGACTTACAAAACATTCGATACGTACCACTAAAGTTCTCAAACATAAAGAACTGGCCGGTTTCCTAGGATCCAAGGCAGCCACCAGATCCCATACTTTGATCTTCCCGTCATAGGCGCCGCTCACGATCCGCTTCGAGTCGAAGCGGATGCAACGTACCAGTTCTTCGTGTCCTTCGAGTATCCGAAGGCATATTCCGCATTCGATGTCCCATAATCTACAAATAAAACAAAACGGTCTTAATTTATGAACCTAGTTCCATCTTATGATCGGTTAAATATATTTCCGTTATTACTTACCTTATCGTATTGTCCGAACTACCGCTAACCACTAACCTATCACGGTACTGCAAGCACGCTATCCCCCTCTTGTGACCGTTCAAGGTGCGCACAAACTCACACGTAGACGTGTTCCACACTTTTATAGTCCTATCACCGGAAGCGGACACTATGTATTTTTCATCGAAATCGACGACGTTCACAGCCGCTCTGTGGCCCACCAGCACCCTTCGCAGTGTTATCTCCGACTGCGACGTCATGTCCCACACGGCTATGGACCGATCCTAAAATCAAAATTGTTATCAGAGAAATATTGAGGGTATCTAAGCGAAGGAAATCGATAGTAATATTGGAATTTGAAATCCTTTCTTAGTTTCTGAGCTACTTACTAAACGGCACTGCTAACTTGCTCATTATAGCAAGGGGTAAACAAGTTAAAACATATGAAAAACCTGGAAAGTTCTCCTAAAATTTGGGTATGTTTCTTATTATTAAAGATAGAGATTTGGTTAAATAGACAATGTGGTGCAGGTTTGAATGCTGATTCAAATTTCGTTGAGTAAAATGCTACATTCCGAACAGTTCGGAAATTATTAAAAAAAAAACTGAAAATCAAAATTTATTTATAAGAGCGAACTGTCATACAAACTCAACTACAAAAACAATAATTAACAATAATTAAACTACTCAAATAATCCACCACCGGCACGACAAGAAACCCCCAACCAATAGCACTAGTTCGTTCACATTAAATGGTGATTTTAAATCTTATTTACCTTAGAACAAGTCACCATCATTCCGTTGTTGAAGCGCAAATGAAGTACCGCCTCGCAATGATGAATTAGCGTATTGACCATGTCGCCAGTATTCACGTTCCAGACCCTAACGGTGGAATCGCTCGAACCGCTGATGATCACCTTATCGTCGTATTGCAAGCAGAGGACCGAGCCGGTATGTCCGGTTAATACCTTGGTCGACTGTAGCGTGTTCCTGTCCCAGATCTTGATCGTGTTATCCCGAAGACCGGACACGATCTTCTGGTCGTCGTACTGCAAGCAATAGACGCCCTTGCTGTTCTCCGAGCGGCAATTGATTCGTTGCAGGATGTGGCGACCATTGCGCCAGTTATTTTCGATACTCTCGATGTCCAAGATGATCTTCGGATAGAGCGAACGGTAAAACGAATGTGGCCGCTGATTCTCGGGTCGCGGTTTGAACAGATATTGGATCCTGAAATCGCAGGAAAATTTAGTCATTTCATGCAATTTTGGATTTGGAATGGAATACTGGAAAAGTTATGGAAATTCAAAAATTTATCTTGAAAAATCAGAAAGTTGATAACTTGGAAATGACGGTGTAATAATGACAAAACAAAGTATTTGGATATGGAAAATAAATTGCCAAAATTGACACGGAAGATGGCGGACGTTCAAGTGGAAATCTGATAATTTCTTAAGCAAAAACGGAAGTAAATTACCATCGCTCTTACGGCGATTGATAAATTCCGCCGTAATTGTAAAACTTAATAGGAAACAAACCAAATCTAGTCACAGAAGCAACAGAATAAAATCGAGATACATCTTGAATGGCTGTCACCATCAGAATACAGCAAAAGGACGGTCGTTAGTTTCCAAATAGTAAGAAGGAATAGCCATAGTCTTCCAAAATAGACGGGGTGGCCAGGGCTCACGAGGATTTCTTTTAAGGGAAACTAATATTGAGTAGTGACCAATCCACTTGCGGTTGATATATGTACTTCTTGTTGACATACAAAAAAATGTACGACAAAACAGCCTAACTAAATCAACCCTTATTCCAAGCTTCAGTACAAAATACAGCAAATAAGTAGCTATAACATACCAAATAAAGGAAGGGAACAATCATAACCCCTCAAGATAGAGATGCTGGTGGCTGGAGTTTACGGGAGACCCCAAAAAGTTTTAAAATGAAAAATTCAGTTAAGAAGTCATAGAAATATTTTTCGCTGAAATACGAAAAGTTAGGACAAACACCCTATACCTCGTCTTATCTGAAGCAGAAGTGCTACGTTCATTTTGGATGGCTGTCACCTCAAAAAATGCAGCAAGAAGGTAGCCGCTATATCTGAAATATCCAGAGGTAAGGATAGGTGCACACGCATCGATTTTTGATCGTACGAAAAAATTTCGTACATTATTTTATCGTACGAATAAAAATCGTGAAGTGTGCAAGCGTTCGTTGGATCATATACGCCACTGTATTCACGGCAAGTCGATCGTAATGGCAATGCACGGAATCAACACGGAGATCGTGCCGTATCGTGTGGAGTTCGAAGCTTGTGCACGCTCCTATGCTCTTCTTTGTTCCACTAAAAGAATTTGATCGTACGATATTTTTCCGTACGATCGAAATTGATGCGTGTGCACCTAGCCTAAAGAAGAGGATAATCGCAACGTCCAAAAATAGAGACACGAGATGGCTGGAGTTGGCCTCTGATATACAAAGGGCACTCAGTTTTTTTTTTTTTTTTTTTTCAATGAAAACTAAATGTATGGAAACTGATGTTATGACCCCACTGGCGGTTGATATATTTCTAGAAATACGGGAAGGATTAAGACGAAACGTACTATATCAAGTCATCCAGAGCAAAAATATCTTAAAATGGGGGTACACCTTGAGTGATTGTCACCTGACAAAACAGAGCAACAAAGTAGCCCAAAAGAAACAAGGGGTCCTTGACTTTCAAAAGGAATTCAGAATTTCTATTTATGAAAGCCAAGGTTAAATCGAGACCACTCCACTGGTGTTTGATATATTTCTTGCCGAGATGAAATATTATTTAGGACAAAACGCCCTAAATAAAGTGTGAACCTAAACGCACATGAAATGAACATTAGAGGGTGAAAATGATTCCTTTCCGTTTGAATAGTACTTAATATCCAAGAAATTGTTTAGGTTTAGGCTGTGAGTATAATGTTTTAGGAGATATTGTAACAAATCGTATCATTCTAGAGCAGGAGATTCCCCACTATGCAAGATATGTATGTAGTTGAAGAACAGTATTTTTTATAATTCTGAAATTCACTCGTTTCGAACAATCAAATCCATCTTGATGATTAATGTTCAGTTAACTCCAACATCTCACAATATCATCCTAATTTATAATAATTGTTGAGACGTGTAACCCCATATTCTTGAGACATCTACACAACACATATTATATACAATTTCCTTCTTTTCTTTTTAATTAAAAAAGATTACCTATGAAATTAACATTTTAACATTCATCTAGAATTATTACCATTTGGAGTTGAAATCGTTACGTTATGCAATACAATAGACATTAACAATGACATTTTTACTTTATGCCTGCTTAGAATTAATGAATTTTAATGCTGTATCTGTGGCGATAATCTAAATCTCTGAATTATTTACACGAATACGTTACATAACGTTGTGCAATGTTATCCTTGAAACAGGCAGTGGTATAATAAGGTAATAAAAAGTTTCACTACCTTGCAATGCCTAGTTGGCATTGCAAGGCAGAATTTCTAATTAAGTGTAAATGTAATAGTAAATAATAGAACGTCTTGTTTAAATAAACAAAATTTAGCACTTCCGAAACATGTAACAATAAGTTTTTATTTTTTACATGTTAGACCAAGCTGAGATAAAAATTGAATTCCTAGACACGAAAATAGGGTTTCAATGCAAGATAAGGAAAACATCAGTCTTCTTGAGCTCATGGTCATTACATAGTAGTTGTTATTGCTAAGTAGGTCCAAATTCCCAGTGGTTTACATATGAGGTCTATTCTCGAAGTAATTGGAACATACAATGGACAATAATAATAAAAGTTGCTCCAAAACTGTTACGAACGGAATTACAAATTACTAATCTTAACTTAAACTTCGAAATATAAGAAATTAAGTAATTTAAAAAAATTTGGTGTAAGACTAGACACATGTCGTAAAAAAATAATAGCGTTTTATCGATATGGAAACAAAATATTACCATTGTCTTCTTTCAGCCAGTCCACTCCAAAGCGTATCCGTCCGCACTTTCCGTTCAATCAATTTCTTCCACAGCATCCCGTCGGATATCACACGAAGCCATTCCTTACACACTAATTCGGCTGCGCACAAATTCTCAGCGTCTAAATATGATAGGATATTCTCAGCTACGTGGTCTAATCCTTTTTCTGCAAAGGTAAAAAGTTAATAGTTTATGAATTTGATGATGGAAAAGTTCTTACTTGGCAATAATGAAATGAAGTCTCGTTGCAGCATGGGTTTCAAATAGGAATTTATGTGACCGTGCTGATAGTGACACATCCTCGCCAGTAGATTCTCCACGAATTCCACTTGGTCGGTTTCGCTCCATTTCTCGAAATATTTAATACAAGCATCCCTTTCAGCGTTGAACGTGGCCGAAGGTTCTTTTTTCGGGTTGGATCGTATAGTATTGTCATTGGATACTAGAATAAGGAACAAAGTAAAAAATCTGGATACAACTTTTTGATAAATGCTAAAGAACATCTTCCTTTTTCAATTTTTGATCTTTTTCCACGATTAAGTATCGAGCTAATGTGGTGAAGAATTGCTATTTGACTTAGAATAACGCTAAGGGCATTTAACACACTGTTGTCTGGTTCCAGGTTTACCCGTTCGGTTTCGGAAAGAAAGATTTTACTTGAACCGAGTTTAACACGTTGTCACACGATGTACGGTATAATTTCGAACGAACAGATTTTATAGTTGTACCAACCTCATTAATAAACGTGTGGTTCATAAACCCACCAACACAATCACACAAATATCCGCAAAGTGTGACCTAATGAAAATCAAATTTACTTGGATTTTGTTCGTCCAAAGCTCGTTCCAAATTTTTCATACATAAATCCTGTTAAAACACATTTAGTTTTGACGTCATCAAGCGGTACTAGTAAAATTGAAACCAGACACGAACGTTTGAAGAGCCTTTTAGTCTAATATTTAGTGCACCGCCGTATAGCCACCCTTATTGTCGTTTTTAGGAAAATGGTTTACAATACCATTATGAAATATAATCTACTAAATTAAAATTTTGTGTTTTATTTGACCTGAAAAGTGGTAGAAATAACCTGAAAGATAGCTTCTAAATAGGTCACGAAACATATATACATTTAATTAAATTTATGGAAGGATATTTAGAATGAAATGAATTATTATTCCTGAAGATTAATTCTAGGAGAAAGGCATTTATAGGGAGCATATAAATCTCTTGAATCCACGAGAGTAAGAGTGGAGGGAGGGAGGGGGGGCTAACCCTTCAAATGGGAAAAAATGGAATGATCTCATCGCTGAAAGATAAGATATAACACTTTGTGAGTTAACTACAGTGATCACTATAAATGTTATTAATGAAATTGGCAAAAACAAATCACATTTTTGGATTTTCAAGTCTTCGAGGGAGAAAAGAGTTGTGCAATGTTCAAGACGACGAATCCTCATTTGAGATGATTATTTATTGTAGCGATTAGCGACCTGTTGCATGTGCAGCTTAGCTCTTCCCTGAGCTCCATTAAGTGGTTTTGAACAGGTTGGAATACCAATATGTTCGTAAATCTGCGTATTCCTCGCGAACCAAGGATATCAAAGGACTAGATAGAGGATCTTGTTTTTAAGAACTTTGAACAAACTGCATTCGTTCCAGGATTAAATATAGGAAGTAACAATAAAAGAAAGGGTTTATCCCTGGAGGAAACTGAAAAGATTTCAAAGCAAATGAAGGAACGAGGAACGGAGGTTAACTGAGGAAAACATTATATAGACAACAATGTGGAGATAGGAAATTCAATCAAATGTTCCTAGAAACTACATTGATTTGCAAAAAAAAAAAAATACAAATGGAGTGAATGTACAGTAGTGCACTAAGCAATAGCCTACTGTGTTCTTCAGATGTAAGATAGCGGTTACTTGGTCCTGTAACTAAACGGCTAACAATTATTACTAGAGGTTGAAGTATTCAATCTTCTCTCTTGAGTGGTGTAAAAGAGTAAAAAATGGAGAAAGAAAGAAAGAAATAAAAATAAAACTGCAAAAAATATCGGGAAATCTAGTCTAACACAAAAGGTTTTGAGTATGCATTGCGGATTGTAAGAATAAAATCAATAGCATTTTGTATTTCAACGATTAGGGACTCCTGAATCGTTTCATCCTTCCTAGGGTTCAACACACGAATTGATTATAATTTTTAAAAATGACTATCAAAAGATTGTACCCTTATTCTCGCATAAAAACAAGATTAGGGTAATAATAAGAAAAATTCAAAATATAAGTTAAGTTTATGATAAAACAATTGATAATAAATTCTATCTACAATAATTGTTACAACAATGAGATCTGCGGTTTCCCAAAAAACAATGGTGATTGTATCGCACTTGATGATACAGCAATGATTACAAGGGGTATTGGAGGTTCGTGGAGATAAACATGGAAATTTGTAATAAATACTATCTATAATAACAGTTCTAAGGATGAATATCTGTGGTTTCTCAAAGGCAATGGTGATTGTATCTCATTTTTAAGGGATCACAAGGGATTTTGGACCTTAGACTCTTGCATGCTTCCAGGATTAAAAGTGGAAATTAATAATAAATCCTGTGTCCAGTAATGGTTACAAGGATAAGGATCAGTGGTTTCTCAAAAATAATGGTGATTGTATCCTATTTAAATACTCAACAAAGATTATAAAATGGCTAGGACTTTCTTGGAGACTCGCATGCTTTCCAATGTTAAATATTTAAAAATTAATAATGAATTTTAACCACAATAATGGTTGCAAAGATAAAGATCTGTGGTTTCTAAAAAAAACAATAGTGATTTCATCTGAAGACGTATGCAATGATTATAAGAAGTGTTTGATCTTGAATGCCTACATGTTTTCCACGCTTTAACATTGAGAAGTAATAATAAATCCTATCTAGGATTGTGATAATAAGGGTGAAGGTATATGGTTACTCAAGAAACAATGATGATTATATTTTACTCAAAAATACAGTAATGGGTACATGAAATAATAAATCCCGAAATGAAAACAAGGGGAACTGGATAAAAATGAAAATGCAGAAAATATTGAGGAATCTGACATGTAACATCCTAACAAGATTTATGAATGTAACTTGGCGACAAATATTCAGTAACTTTTCTGGATAAGTACTGAAGGTTATAAAATAAGATATCATTCAAAGTAGATAATGTTTATGGATGTAATTCGTGGAAAAAATACAAAATTGAATAGCTATTGAGATGGGCCTTAGAGGTTATAAAAATAATATCATTACGATGCTGTTTTCGGTTATTAAACATAGGAATTTGTATTAAAAACGGCTAAATCGAGGATTTTTCCTTATCCTCAGCTACAAATGAAAGGAATAAGGTAAAAATGAAGTAGCAAAAATATCAGGGAGTCTGACATATGACAGATCCGGATAGGATGAGGTTTGCAGATGTAATTAGGTAAAAATCACGAAATTGAGGGCGCAATTTAAAATACCATCAATAGAATCGATGAAGAAACGTTTTTATAAAAATTATAGGAGTACCTGTGAGTTACTGTTTGTGTCTTCGATCACTTTGTCCGTTTCCATTTTTATCATCGTATCTTACAAAAGCTGATAGAAAGTAGATCACACGAACGTTACTTAAATAATCCTAGCGCATCGTACGGGAACGCGATGAGATCCTAAGTGTTAAAAAGGCAATGCATAGCCCTCGAAAGCTTAACTAAAAGTCTAGATATCACTGAATCGAACCGATTTCACTTAACTGTCACGGAAAAAGGAGAAGAGTCGGCTATGGATTACGCTGATTACTCATGTCCTCCGTCTGACGTCATTGACATTAACAATTTTCTTTTGTGCTCGATCGGTAACCGGCGCGTCAGCGCGGCAAATTTAAAAGTAAGGCCTTGGAGCTCCTTACGCAACGATCATTTTCCTATTTATGTTTCGCGAATTTCTTGATAATGATGCGCTCATGCGTTCCAATCTGTGTTTGTTAAATGAGAGTGCAACATGGTTGATCTGGAAAATTTCGTCAAGCTCGGCAAAAAAATCATTGGAGCTGCGTTGAACTACAAGTAAGAATAATTGGAAGTAGAGAAGTTTCGGTTTATATCAATTTTTTGGTTGCAAAAATGTCATTAATCACCTAATTTAGAAAAAAATTAAGGAACTAGAAATTATCAATGTTTTTTATATGTACAGTCTGTCCAGCATGTGTTGCTCAATTTCTTAAATTCGGAATACTGTGGTACCACAATTTAAGAAACACTTTTCTTTGTTATTCTGATGATTACAGATGCATAAATTAATTACTATCTATTACAAAACAAACTAATTCACTAAGGATTTCCACTTGTAGATACAGTCTATGCAAAACATACACATGTCCTAAATTTTACCGTACTCCTTAAGTTCGAAATACTCCAGCTTTTATGGTTGTAATAATTTGACGTTTACAGAAATATCACGAATATACTTGTTTCCCTTTAAAAATAAAAGCAGTATTCCAATACATCCGCATAAAACTCACCTAATGTCATTCCTTATTCGAAGATGCCAATCATCCAACTAGATTTATGGCGGCATTTTTTGAATTAGAAAGCTTACTAGGAAATCCAAAGTTTCAATGTTTATATATACAGGTTTGCAGATGTTATGAAATTCATTGATTTTGGTATACTACATATTTTTTAGAATAGTAATTTGCAAGCAAAAAGATTTGATTTTATCTTTGAAAGGAGTCAATTTAATATCCTTGAAGGTATCTTTCAAAATTTAATCAAAATCCCTGACGATTGTTTTATAAATGTATCAAAAAATAAGTAATTGATAGGCCTTGCAAATGCTTTTATACCAGTCGTTAGAACGTTATTTCCCCAGAAAGTAATTTACAAAGCTGAGGATGTTAATCATTAGTCTTTGGGATAGCTGGATTAATGTTTTTGAAAATATCCAAACTATTTTGATAAATGATAAGGGTGGAAATCATTTTATTAAAGTCCTATTTTGTCAAAGATAAATTAAACTTTTAATGACAGTAACGCCGCGTTCATCAATTTCCCGTACCAAATTAGTGATTATTATTACACTGTCATAAAAGTAGGATAATATCTGCAGTACTTTTAGTGGGATAGTATTGAGATGGGAAAATATTAATTGGTCCTCAAGAAAACTCAATTAACATTCTTGAAGATGATGATCTGTGCTCTCTTTTGAACCTTTTAATGTACAGATTTACTTGTAGCAGGTAATACAATGTTAGCAAGGGGTCATGAATAGACTATTTATACGCAGCTCCTTTTTTCCCAAGCAACATATAGAAATCCACTATAGTTTATGTAAGTTCGGGCTTTTGTTCGTTTAAATATACTAGAGAGTTTTAACGAAATCGTCATTAATTGTATCAATAGCGAATGGTGGCTAATATGAATGCCGGAAGATCAGGGTATCTCTACCATAATTCGAATCCATGACCATTCTAACTAGGTACTCCTACCATTACATTAACTAGGACAAACTACCTTCATTTGATAAGGATAAGCAATATTTTCTTTGAACTTTTCTTCTTCTACATTAACGCTACATGTTTGCATCCTCGACCTTATTTTTCCAGTCGTGTTCTCCACTGTTCTCATCCATACTCTGGCATGTCTCATGTGTGCTCACCTATGGTGTCTTTTCATCTGACTCTCGGTCTTTATCCTAATCTACATATCTACCTTCTACTATTTAGTACTCTGTCTTCTGTCATTCTGATTACATCACTCGCCCATGGCAGTCATTTAAGTCTATAATTTACGATGCGATTAAACGAAGAAGTATATATCCCGTAATTGTATCATAGAGTTTGTGTTCTTTACACTACCATATGGACATTTTTTGCAAAATGTTACAAAATCACTTAAATTAGTTGTATAACTGGTTACATAATTAAACAATTGAAATTACGATAGTCTACTAATACACTGCATGGATCATGATTTGCAAAGTGAGGAAGGCCACCCGTCGGACGTCCACTTCAGATATGAATCTTAACCGCGGGCATCGCAGTTGAACATTCTAACCGCACGACCACGCCGGCTTGAAATATAAAAATTAACTAAAAGAAATCAAAGCTTATAGAGTTTATATTAGGAAAGCAACAATAATCACCATCTCAATCAATCAAAACTGAAACAATCCATGTATCAACAACAATATACGTTAGCTTTCATCTAGATATCAGGTTTACAAGAATAAAGCGTATACACAAAATACAAAAAATAAGTTGTTCATCATCAGTGACCATCCAGTCAAATGTTGCCACCTACTATATCACATCGGTAAACTAGTCACACACGTATTTAATTAAATCCGGTGGTGTTTCGCCAGCATCTTCAAACCGCACATTACCGAATGAACCGCTATTTCTTAAATTCTGTTCATGCAAACTAAACTTTCCCCTCGATAACTCAGAGGCATATTTTTTCATCTACTATGATAAAAATTATTCCAACGAATATCACCACGTCATCTAAAATCTTGTAAACAGGTTCTATTTTACGCTGATGGCACGTATTTCCTCTTCGGACATTTTTTTATTTATTAAACACTCATGCAAAAGACGAACAACCTCTCCCTATAATAAATCAATCAGCAGCGATCTGAACAAGGGACCGTCGTCTTTGTACTATCGCTGAAAGAGTGACTATGACAACATCGTGGAATATTCTAGCTCTACTAAAGCTATATACTAACTTGTGTTAAATTATAATTTTGATTACTAATGGGATTAAAGAAAAATAATAAATCCGGCGAACATCCTGGACATCGATTAGTTCCAATTTATATCTACCCGTAATTTCATTCGTACTTGTATTTATAGATCTGTTTTAAAACAACGAAACCTTCCTACACCTACGAAACCGGTCGTCTTTTTAAAACCGACTACTTCTTACATCACTCAAGGACAAAGTATAAAAGTAAAAAGAACTACCATCGAGATAATGATCAATTATTTTATTTAATTAGTACAATTGTAGATACCGGAAAATTTTACAGTATACCAAGAAGCAGAACTAGGAGTCGTTATTGGACGAACTTGCCAGCAAGTGAAAGAATGCGACGCGATGCGATTCGTTGGAGGTTATTGCCTTGCCTTAGATATGACGGCTGTATCTGAATTGGTAAACGTTATTTATAAAAATATTGTTCATCTTCTCATGTTTTATCCATAAACGAATTTCGTCTACCACGATATCATCCTCAGTGGAAAATTGGATAGTTCGTTGAAGAAGAAGGATGACAACGTAGTTGTCGAAATGCGTATTTGGAGTTGTCAAAACCATTTTATTTAAGTTTGTTTAAAGCCGTAAAATTTCCATTAATTTCTTTCCACTTCCACATTTATTTTTCTTTTATCCAGTTACCTGCCCGTAAAAATGGACTTCCTTGGACCATAGGTAAATCCTTCGATACGTCTTGTGCCGTTAGTCGCCTACTAACACTGAAAGAAATCAAAGATCCACATAACTTGGAGATCTGGTGCAAACTTAACGGGCAACTCAAACAGAAATGCAGCACTAACGATTTGGTCTTTAACATTCCGCAAACAATCAGTTACGTTTCCCAGTCCATGACTTTGGAAAAGTGCGATCTGATATTAATGGGGACGCCGCTTGGTGATACCCACGTAAACTCTGGAGATATTATCGAGCTTGGTATTTCAAATTTGATAGCGGTTAAATTTCCTGTACAATAAATTATTTTTGGAATTACATTATTTTGGTTTCTATTTTCTTCTAATTGGGAATTGGAGACGCTGATATTCCTTTTTAGTCTTGGCAATCTAAAATATAATTGCTTTTAAGCCTAATATTTCTCTTCATATCATCCATATCGTAACATAAGTTAACTATTTGAAGAAGTTCTTTAAGCCCAACGCTGATTAGAGCGACACGCAGAGCCGCGACCAGAATCAAATCAAATGGGGTAACGCGCACTTGAGCGCGGCGACTTCTCGGCAGGGAATTCTGGTCGCGTCGCTCCAAACCGCTCAGGCTCAGGCAGGTTTAATATCTACGGCCTTTAATAGTCAAGTGCCTATAATTAATTCTCAGAGACTAGAATTGGAGTAAGTAGCTAACAAAATGATTCTGCGACTATAATCTTATGTAGTTGACTAATGTTGGTGCATTTGCCTTCTTCAAAATAATTAAAGTGAAGAACCTAACTAACAGATATTTTCTTAGAGTTTGCTCAGTTTTGCCGCTCCAATATACTTATCCCTAACTTCAATTTTTGCTGAGTAAAAGAACTGAAGAAGTTTTGTTACAGAAAGAATTTTGGAGTTTCCTGGGTGTAAGTGGTTGGTACTCTCCTCTGACCATGCTTTTAACTTCTTCAGAAATAACTAAATCCAGAAAGCTAGTTAATACAAATATATCGAGGCTCAACAAGATGTTCACAGTTAATACCAACGTTTCTGTGTATACTACCTACTTCTTCAATTACTATAGAGTAAGGAAGCTAGCTCTGGACATTTGCTTTCGTTTTCAATCTTGTGTAATAAACATTCTTATCGATTGTATTAAATACAATGTTTAGATTAATTAAATTGAAAAACTTATCGAACAGGAACTTTGAAATTTTGTTTCGTGTATTTACTCGGTTTGTCGGCGACGGTGCCTTTGTAGGTGAATGATATTGAACTCCTCTTTGGAGAACAATGATACATTGACCTTCCATCTCCAGGAAATACCACCACTGCGGTTTATATTAATGTTTCTATCGAAGTTGCCATCACCTTCAGCGCAACCTAATTTTAAAAACTGGTAGCATAAATACTAAGTAATAACAAGCGATATAATTCCAAAAGAAATTCATACTATTACCATCAGACTCTTTAAGACACTGGAAGACGTGTGTAAACAAATATATTTTTCTTGTCATTTCAAAATTACTAATCATTCCAAACAGAACGACGCCGACCCAAAGTCATCTCCATGGTTCATCAGGAAGGGCTTTGACACGTCCTGTCCTGTTAGTCGATTTCTGGCTCTACAAGAAATTCACGATCCACACAACGTCGATATATGGTGCAAAGTTAACGGAAAATTGCGACAAGACGACAATACCAAAAATCTCCTCTTTACGATACCGCAGTTAATCAGTTACGTAACGAAATATGTCACTCTAGAATCTTGCGATGTGATCCTAACTGGAACACCCGTCGGTAACTTGACCGTCAATCGAGGGGACGTCATCGAAGCTGGACTTGGGGATGTGGTTACGTTTAAGTTCCCTGTGGAATGATGAAAAATGAGATTAAGGGTTGGGGAGGGTAGATTAATAAACAGGAATTGTTTATTATTAGATTGTATTGTAACTTTTAATTGTTTAATCAAGAGGATGATTCGACGAAGGGATTGGGGATGCTATCTTTAACCCTTACACCTCCAACAACTTGAATCAGAGTGCCTAACATCGGCGGTGTTAGAGGCACGTTTGAAGTGATAAGGGTTGAATTTCCTATCGAATATATAAAGGAAAAAAGTGGCAAATTGACATGTACGAGTGTGATTTATGGATTTGTTGTAAAAGATGTAACTATATTAGCTTTTGAATAAGTACCCAATAAATTATTATTTATTTCTTTAAAAGTTTGGTTTTATACACTGACTGTTTAATATCTACGGCCTATCATACTCATCAAACTCTTTTATCTGTTTACTTTCTCTAGGCTTACTCTACCTCATTAACTTGTTAGGTTGAAAAAATTGGGACGAAGAGAATTTATGAAATGTCTTCCTCTGCTCCAATAGTTATCCTAGCTTTACCTCTAAAATGAATTAGCTGCTTCGTCAACGTGCAAAATTCTACCTCCAATCTATATCCATTCTGAGGAGCATTATCGTTTTTAGTTTGAAGTTTTCTTTTTGCCTGGAAGACGATTGCATGAGCATTTGAATTTCGCCGTACTTCCGGTAGTTGTCTTAACATTATTCGAAATTGAGCAATAGCCACAAATCGTCTCACAAATCCAAATCCGATCATAATCATCAAAGTCGAAGTAGGTGTTGCACAATTATCGTCTATAAAACAACTACTATCCGTACAAATGCACACAATTCAACAACAACAAACAACACTTCGTTGATTAGCTTCAGTTAGTCTGAAGCCGGTCGGTAGTTGTTGCGCGCAGTTAATTTAATGTAATTTCCACCTTCACTTAACCCTTCCATACATAAAAATAAATGAACTATGCTAGTTTATGCACTAGTATAATTTATAAGGGACATGATGTCTGAAAAGTTAATTAGGGTACGCAGATGCACTTAGTACATAGTAGGTCATCGCACGATTGTCGATCTGTATGTAATTCACTAGCGTTTACACGGGTAGTAGTAGTTTTGCAGGTGAAAGTTGTCCAACACTTGAGTAGTATATTAAGTGATTACTGGAAATACGATGATATTCTTAGTACAATTTGGCAAATCTATGTTGGGTGCTCAAGGTTACTCTGGCGCAGATGAGTTTCCTACTGATTGTACCTTCTTGCTCAATTGCGCATTCAACTTTGAGACCTTAAGATAGATTTGCCATTTGTATTCATGTTTTTAGTTTCTTTTCATCATCTTGTACCCTATTATATCGTTAAGTTTAAGGAAAGGAGGGGGAACTGGCACACCGAGCTACAGTGATGATTAGAATTTCTCATACGCGCCAACGAGCAGTGGCGGGGTTTGATACAACCTTTAGTATAACTACAAGCCTCAACGAGATCTGCTATGTATACATGTACGCTGCCGTAAATACTATTTCGCAGTTCTAGGTTTGTTTTAAAAATGTTGCTTACGTCGCGAAAACGACCGATGTTTTATTTTGTGTGTAAACTTTTATGCGCTCGCCACTGTACATATAATGGCGCAAATTGAGCAATTCTAGTAATGATTGTTGTCCATTCAACTACTGTAGCAAATAACTGCTATTTTTGACTTTGAATGTCAGACTAATGCTTAGGGCAGTACCATACAGCCACCCAAAGTTGTGGTAGTTGTACTCATATTATAATGTTGTTTTGGCAAGCTTCCCAAAAATCTTCATCTCTTTTTATTCTATATCCTGGTCTAGTTTCAACTTTTAGATGTCACAGTGATATTCTCATAGCTCCCAAATGATGACAAACACAACCACTTACTACAAAAATGATATATTTTAAAAGCTATACATACTTTCCTACAATATAAAACAAATGCAATATATTATAGACTAAAATCAATAAAAAATATGGCTTTCTTATCACAAAGAAACGATCTTCCATCCTAATTTTGCTGACTTATATTTTGTATACTATCCAATTTCGCCTGTACCTTCTCCATTGTATTATACAATTCCACCAACTCCTCTTCGCTAAGTTGTAACGTAACTCGCTCCCCTTTGGAATCAGTTACAAAATCAGTCAAATTCAACTGCAACCTGGCTTTTGGAACAAGTTCTTTTGAATCATACCTAGATACTGCTTCTAAATTAATTTCCCAGGCAATGGAATCTAACTTCTTCTGTTTTTCAAGATCACCACATTCAGATTTAGTTCTCTCAGTCCAAATCTTAACGAATTCCTCCGATTTTTCCGGCGATAATTGCAATATCTCAGTGAGATTTAGCAATAAATCTGTCGGTTTTAAGATGATTTTGATCGATTGTTTCCATAGGTGAATCAAGCATTGAAGAAGGAGGTTGACACTATCCGGGTCTAGGTCCAGTACTTCGCCTAATTTTCTGTGCTCATCTTCGCTGACGATATCGCTAGCTCCTGATTCGTTGGTGCGTTTTAGAAGTAAAGAGAATTGTGTGTTGGAGAGGAGGTTGAGTAGTTTTATCCCTTCGATGAGCCTGAAATTTTAGGGTGTTGAAATATGTTTAAGAGGGATGTAAGGTTCTATATACTTTTTATTCACGTTAATCCAACGCAGGGACATGGTTTTAAAACTAAATTAAATTGTAAGCCATTAGGGTTTATTTTGAAACTAACTGTCAGATGACAGACGATTGAGGTTATATATAGTGGGAAGAATGCAGTTATTATAAGAATTCAAACAATAAGTTAAATGCAATATATATTTATTTAAGAGTGCTATTAGAAGACGATAAAAGGTGATATTTAACAGGATTTTATATTATTTCTCATATATCTTTAAATACATTTAAATTTTGACAGGTTGTACAAAGCGCGCGAACTTTAATTCTATGGAAATATTACTTTCTTTTTATAATTTTTTGAATCCATAATAGAACTCTAATCGCTACGAAAGCGTGCTTTTACATTGTGAAATCGCCTGTAACTTAATTTGCAGGAGAACAGAAGATGAATATGAGCAATCGGAAATTTTGCATCAGAGCATTGTATAAACGAAGATGATATTGCAGTGACATAGGTTTTTCCTGCTGGTCAATGGGCTAATGACCTCCTTGTAATTAATAATTATCTCATAATCTAGTATTATGAATATAACTAGGCGATTGGCATTTTCTGTCATCCACTACTGAACCTAAGAACTAGCAGTGGCGTTCTCGGCCGCTATTCTATTAAGGAAGTGTTAAAGCACTGTTGCGAGCCACTGGAGGTAATAGCTAATAGTAATGAAATTGAATTCAAGCGTTTAACTTCCTAATTGTGATGATGAATAATGCTACAAGGACGTCAATATCTCATTGACTTTCAAGAAAACCGCCAGTGTTCCATTCAAAGCTAGTTACCCTAAAAGGCCTAAGATTCTTCAAAATTGAACTTTTCCCCTCATCACCAAATTCTGCAATAAATAGTTTCGTCTGGATTTGCATATTCCATGCCTCCAGAATATCTCAATAAGATCCTTAGAATAGCATGAGGTAACGCTTTTATCTGTGTGAGTTCCTGTTTTTAGATGGTCACCAGTTTCTAAGGAAGCGATGAAGTGATTATCTTCGCAAATACACTAATCATCTAGTATATTTTATGATTCTTCTAATTTCTTACAAGAAGGACAACCAAGCGGAAAAGTACTTGCTCAATTCTAGAGTAGGATCTATTTCGGATATAAATATGTGTGCTTGGCAATTATTACAAGAACTGTGCGTAGTATTCCTAAAACTAGGCAATATGCGTTAACTGTCCACCACACAATTGTAGGTCTCATTATTAGCGGAGTACGTGTTCCGGAATTAACCAATAACTTTGCGATTAGGAGTTTATCGATGTCGTCTAAAACCAGCGTGCTTCCAATTAATTATTGCTTTGAAATCCCCTTCTGCTTCGTATGAAAGTTACTACCGGGATGAGAATGCACCATTCTCTTACAAAATCTTCCAACCATCCAAACGATGACCTCGATCACGAAAACAATCGTACTAACTACAAGACATCCGGCGAAAATATATAAAACCGGCTCCAGCTTAAAATTAAGTTTTAACTCTTGCTCGCGTAATTGATCGATATGCTGCAAGAATGAATCGTATTCGGCGTCGTTCATCCATTTCATAAACAAGCCGGCCTCATGAATGTGTATTATCCTAGAACTATATTGCTCGTAAAGGGGGTGGTACATCCTCATCAACTGTACTATGAAGAATCGAAACACGAGGATCTTATCATACAATTTGTTGTAATGCCGGTTCTTCCTCAAGTTGATTTCGTTTGCGGCGGTGATAAAATCCCTGGTTTTAACAAAGTCCTCCATATCGCCATCCACATCAGCCGCCTGACTGGGTTGGTACTTTTGAAAGATTTGGTCGTGTTCTTCCCCTCTAAAAATAAAAATTACTCCTACGGAAGGTTGGAAGACCATGCGCAAATTCGAATCCAAGACGTCTTTTAAAGTCTTGATAGGTTTTTCGTACAGAGGCTTCACACTTATACTGTAGAGGTTTGCCTGCCAAAAATTGGTGTACATCAAGGAGTGGACGAAGTAGCAAAATAGGAAGAAACGCAAAGAATGACTAGCGACGTTGATTCGGGGACACTAATTCCAATCTGCAACGTAAATAAGTAGGAGACGCACTGCCAAATGTTCCGAAAATCTCTTTCTTGCATGAATCTTCCGAAGACTTTAAGCATGATGATTCCTACAGCGAACGGTAGATGAAAAAGTATAGCCAATGTATCATCCGAAACTGAAAACACCACCTTTCCTATTGGCAACAAGTGAGGTTTCGGTACGATTAGGTACATCCTCTCTTCATACACCGGATATGTGCAATAAAATTGGATGTACGTATCGTAGGTTCCTCCAGCAATCCCCATATAGATTTCGCTGACGTTCGTTTCGAAATCGTATAACAATTTGGTGTATCCAAGGGTTTCGCCGATTTCCATAGCGTATTTATTCGAGGGTTTGTTAAAATGAAGATTGAGGGATTCTTTCTCTGATACCAACTTCATCAACTGCATGTAAGCCCCTGAATTGGACACGTTTCCATCGACTAGCATAGCTTCGTATTCCGAAGAACTAACTTTTAGGTCGCAATTCCTCAATTTGAAAGTTTCTGGATCAATTCCAGTATCACACGAAGATCCGTTGAGAATTATAGGTATTTTACAAGAGAATTGGCTGAAATCCAAGGTATACATCCGAGGATTCTTCCGATCAACGGCCACTACCTTGAATATGTCTTTTTCCCAAAATGTTTCGAATAAATCATAGATGTGTTTTTGACTTTCGATTATTATGAGCATTCTCGTGAAAGGAGACACTAAATTAGTGCTGAGCTTAATTTGCTCAATTGTCTCGAACACCTCTTCATCATCGATGAAAAACAAGAAATTCTTTATCTCATTGGGGATGCCTGCTAAAGTCCAATTTTCAAAGCTATAAACGTAGACACTGCGACCTAACAAGATCATTGATAAGTCGTCATCTTGATTTACAATCACGACCTCTTGTTTATAAAATAATTTGTCGGCAATGTTTTCGATGCAATTACTTAATTGATTATCGATTACATGTATGTCATTTAAATAGCATTTTGCAATAAGAAAATGACAGACAAGAAGAAAAATCGCACGAGTGAGTTCATCGCCTTCGAAATCTTTAGAGACTAAATTGTTAAAAACACAAATGGAAACAGAAACATCAACCCCATATACATATACCCCATACATACACCCTTAACAAGATAATTTATGTTCAATTTACTTTATGTCCCAGCAAATGGAAAGCTATCACCCATCATGTTTGTTTTATTAATAAATTAAGAAAATCACTCTGGATGCACTTAGGATGTCTTTATTTTTATTATATGCTTTTCAAGTTTTAAATAATAATTTCTATCGCATCAGTAGGACAATTTGTTCATAAAATTATTTTCAAAATTACAGAAATGATTCTCATAATTAGCTACCATGAAGAAATGGCTATGTGGAAAATAAAATATGGGGAATCTTCAAAGAAGTGTCCATTACGGCGAAAGTCTACTAATCTGAGTAGATATATATATATATATATATATATATATATTCGGAGCCATTTAGCCGTATACATACGTATGTGTATACCGTACCGCTCCTGGCCCGCGTAGTGGCATTTCCCTACTTTCTGCAGCATATTGGAGCTAGCAGATCCATTTTAGGATTTTACTACTACGCTCCGCCGCAGCCGGGATTCGAACCCAGACCTTCTCGTTGTGAAACGTGATTTATTGAAAATTGCAATAAAGATCATTTGCTTCATCTTACAATTTTAAATTGATTAAACTTTTTGATAAGAGAGAGAGAGAGGGGGCGGAGGGTCAAAGTGCAATTCCTTATCAAACCGTAAGGATTGAGATGAGGAAGGTCAGAGCAGTTGCGTGTGTTCATGACAAAACACAATTGCTGCGATGAGTAGGTAGGTACCAAATTGGGAAGACTTGTTCACAAGTCATTGTCAGCTTTACAAATATCTCCACACCATAGGATAGTGAAAGATCGGACCTATAGGACTTGGTGGGAGGAAGAAGAAGTAACAAAACTTTTCCACTAGTAAACCGCTAAGTTTTATGAAGGAAAAAAAAAGAAAAAATATTTAAATTACATGAAAATTTATAATAAATAAAACAATTTTTTAAGAAAACAATTTTCTTCCTATCGCAGGAAAGGCGAAAGAAATTTCTGAAGTTTTGAAAGGAACTGGTTGGGAACTGCAAATAGTAAGAAGTAAAGGCGAATGTTTCCTATTTAGACGAAGAAATGCAAACGTTAATAAAATTCGGCCCATATGTTTGCAGGGTCAAGTTGATATTAGCATAGGACGGAGTGGATAAATCCGATTGATTTTTACTTAGGAGGACGTCTAAAATCATTAGCTTATGAGATACCATTGATGAAATACAAGATCACTAGGTCTGCAACTGTAAGGCAAATACATGGAATGTTCAGCCGTTATGTCGGGTACAACTGTGTATCGAGACTGGCGGTAATAACTTCGAATATCTGTTGTGATAAGTAACTCAGTGTACCCAAAACATTTACTTTTATTTAGCCATCTTTCTCTTTTACTCTCATTGCCTTACCTATACCTCATATAATTTTAAATAGCTTTGACACCCAAGTTGTTAAAAATCTTGTAGGTTTCTGGGATCGGCTTATTGGAGTCTAGACGAGCATGGTAGGAGGCCAGATGATTGCGAAAAGCCTTTATCCTTTCGAGTGTTCTCTTACTTACACCAATTAGATGGTTACGGTGCGTGACAATTATGAGATCTTCATGCACTTGCTAATTGCGAATCATGGACCTCCAAAAATTATCCGCAATATCTCATTTAGCTGTGGCATTGGACCACGTGAGTGCTCCATTTGTGGAAATGGGCCACTGAAAAGAGAAAGACAAAGCTTTGTTTTCAGACTTGCCTATTGTGCCTGCATGAAGAAGAAGTAACATTGACCAAGTCGGTCACGGCCGAGGCGATATGTTGGTGGGAAGCTAGGTGTGAATCGAGGGTGACTCGGATAGATAAACTTTCCCTATTTTCGTTGATTCTTACCCAGTAAACATTTTCAAAATTCAATGGACAGTTTAAGTTGGTAGTTCCGGCAATAGTTGACATACTCGCCAATATGTTTACTATTGCCGGAACTGCCAACGTAAACTATTCGCGAAATTTAAAAAATGTTTACTGGATAGCCTCCGCTCGGACATGTGTAAGCAGCGAAAAGACAGCCGCGTTGTCAGTAAAATTGGAAGGTTGGTACCGGTACCTACGTAGGTAAGGAGACCGGAAATAAAGATCAGGAACAGCTACGGCGTCAGAAGAGAATCCTTGAGAATACCAGTCAGGATTGGGCGTGCAGTGGAACGATAATAATTAGAAATTTCTCAGAGATGTTTCAAATAAGAGAATAGGATAATAGGAAGAAATTTATTGATCAATTAAAAACAATTCATAGTGGAGAAAAATTGATAACGAGTACCTATAGCCCATCATAATGCATATAATGATATGCGTATTTTTCTTGCAAATACTAAAATGTATCCTTAAAAGGCGGATACTTCGTTGGTTGATTAAAAACAATTACAAAATCTTATACAGCCAATCATAATGTCCAATTTTTGTATCTTCCGGACATTTGAAGACACATCCGGTTGTTATTAAGACTTTAACGGAAATTTGAGGGGAAAAAAACAAGAAATTATAAATTGGCGGGAAAATGTAATTCTTTCTAATTTCTTAGGTTGCCAACTTGCAGAGAACGAATTTAATTGGACGAACACTGAGCAGGTGCAAGATTTTCTTATTCTTTTCTCATTTGGCGCAAATATCAGCTCGTGGTGTACCATTTTACTTGTATTCCTGGTGCTAATTTTTTTGTGACTGAGTACATTTCTTTAACGTATTGCCATAGTAAAATTTTCCGTTTTTTTTTCTATTTAAACGTACCACATCTCTTCAATACTCAAGATGTTTTGGGGTAAGTTATTCACATTGTTTGATTTACATTGTCTTATGGAGCCGGTAGAATGCCGTTAACACGTGTCGATGTACACTTTTTATGCATGCATTTGGTATTTAATTACGATTTTCTCGTCGTAGGTTTGATAATGGAGCCTCAAAGGCGGTATTCCCAAACGGTGAAGAGGTCCTTCCATATATCCATGGCCGCGTTGGACGAATCCACATCAGACGATAGTCCAACGCAAGTAATTTGCTCGTACGACGATAGAAATTACTTGTTATGCACGCTGGAGAAAGGAAAAACCACACAAGTCACTTTAGATTTAAATTATGAGGTAACACTTTCTGGAACTAGGACCTTTCTCTTAGTAATTGCTGTATTTCATAGGTCGGCGATAAGATCTCCTTCGCAACAAATGGGAAAGCACATGTCCATCTAACAGGGTATTTATTAGATGAGGAGTTTCCGATGGATGATAGTATTGAGGAGGAGGAGGAAGATCAGGACGAGGTCATTGAGGATACAGTTGGAAAAAGACGACAGAAAAAGGGCCCCGCCAATAGTCGTAAGTGTTACATGGCAAATTTATATGTTTATTTATAATTTAAATTCATAGCTTCCAAAAAAATCAAAAACACTTGAATTATTGGAGGCAGTAAACAGTAATGATGAGGATGATTCAGACGATTCAGATGTTAATATGTCAGATTTGATGGAAGAAGAAGATGATGATACATTAGATACGACAGCCCTCGAAGAAGTAGAAGATGAAGAGGATGATGAGGAAGATGATGAGGATCAAGAAGATGAAGAAGACGAAGCAGATGGAGAGGAGGAAGATGAAAGTGAGGATGAGGTGGAGGAAGTAGAAGTATGTAATGTATATATGTATATATCATGTTTTTGTTTACCTTCAAATATTTTGCATCATGATGTTTCTTTTTTTTTTTTTTTTGGTAATTTGCGTCAGATTCTTGAATGACGAAAATTCTTTCTGATCAGCATATATTTTTCAATATATTTTTATTTTTATTGAAAACTTCCTTTAAAACAACTTTTTTCAATCAAGGATGAAGAATCAGATGAGGAATCAAGTTTAAGCGACGATGAATTAATACAGAAAACAAAAAGGTGATGGAGAATGGTGTAGCTGGGAAGAAACAAAAAAGCAGAAAGAGAGGAGTCCTCAAAGTCCTACTAAAGATATCGAAACGCAACAAGAGAAAGCAGAGAAACAAAAGAAAGATAAGTCTGGGAATAAAATGCAGATAAAGGGAACTCCAGCGAAAGCAGAAAAACCTTAGGCAAAACTGACAAGGCTAAGGGTGATAAAACTCCAGCTAAGTCACCTAAAGCTGACGGCGGATCTCCAGCTAAGAAAACAGTTGAAGGAGGTGTCATCATTGAGGATATCAAACTTGGAAATGGTCCTTTGGCGAAGCCTGGGAAATACGTTAGGGTACTGTAATCATTTTTTCTAATTTATTTAATTAATGAAACTTTTTGTGGATCATCTTGAAATAAGAAAACAAATTGTAATGACATCTTTGAAGTCTTGAGAGGAACATATGTATGTACATATATAAGATATTAGAATTGATGGGATCTGAGTTTAAGACTTTTAGGGAGCATATGGAGACTATTCAGAATTAAATGGTTTCAGAAAGCCTTTCTCAAAACTTTGTAGGCAGTAATAGCAACATTTTTGGCAAAATTCCTTGAGGAATTTTGACAAGTTGCCAGTTTTGGATTATTTCCGAAGAAACTGATAACATTCCCACTGATTTGGTTTAAAATTTTGAGAAGTTATCACCAAAACAATTTTTTTGGTCACCCATATTGGAACTTTTTAAAATTATGAGACTTTCGAGCGAGGTATAGTGAAATTTCCAGGTATAGAGATGTCTTATCAAATTATGAATGTGTTGTAGTATATTTATAAATATTGTAATATTTGGCTTCAGAAATAATCTAAATATTTAAAAACAGTTAGCCTGTACCAAGTTATTTCTGAAGAAAGCTGCAGCAGTAGTGAGACGCGGCCGTGGAGAATTTTTGAACATTTTATGAAGATCGTGAAATCTGTTTTGGGGATTATAGGGTATAGTGGGTCTTGGGTAAAATTCTGAAACTCGCTAGAGATTATATAGACACCTTTATATTGAGAGATCATCAAAGCCTAAGATATTTTGGGAATTAGAGTGACATTTTTTAGAATTCAAAGGTTTCATAAATTCAGAATCCCATAGTAATTCTAAGATTTTCTTGTCAGAATCAGGGATTTTCTTGATAGAAGATGACATCCATTAATTGCTAATCGTACAATTGTTTTCTCAAATTACGAAACTTCGATATTGATAAACTAGAACCAAAATATTTTTATAGCGCCGATTATTGGTAATATATGTAGGGAATACGGAATTTGATGGGAAATTCTCAGAACTAGATAAGAACATTAAATGATTCTTAGGAACGAGTGGATGTGTGACGTCACTCAGTAATGTTTGTTGACGCAGCTTACGACGATGTCTCTAAACCAGTCTTTTTGCTATAAGAAATAATATGTGTGAAAACGTCATATATTTTCTAAAACTCACTATTGGTAGTGAACATTGGGTATTGACGTCACGTACATATAGCAGCTCAAGTTAGCATATAAATATGTTTAAAAAAAGTGTAAAATGTTTTTGTTTTAGTAGATTTATTCGATATAATCTGAAATAATAATATAATAGTAATGTAATAATAACTTCTTGTAATTAAAGGAATTAAGCTGCTATAATAAATTGTGCACAAATAGTTACTTTAGTGTATATGTGTATGTAATATATATATGAAGTTATTACTTTATATGGTAACAAGTAGTACTTCACTAATTTCGGTCGTTTACTATTCTTCAAGGCTGTCTCCTATAAATCTGTTAGAATCAATACATTTTACAGTTTATCTTAGATAGCTGTATGTTAACTTGAGCAGACATCTATACTTATTGTTAGTGTCGTACAGTACTTATCCGATTAAAGTTCTCACATGTGTTATTTCTTATGGCGAAACGATTTGTTTAGAAACAAGCCTGACCTGCATCAACAAAAATGGCGACGTGATATACGCACTAACATAGCGTATTCAAACATATCGCACGCAACTGATAACTTCACAGCCGTTGGTTTGTAAAAATTGACGTTGGAAGATCAAGTTCTAAGAATTCTCCTCCTTTAAATTTGGAATTTCCTGTATCTACGCGCATAGAATAAGGTTGTGATCATTACTAATACTTTTTCTTTTAAATTTTTACGAATAGGTCTATTATGAAGGTCGATTCAAGAACAACAACAAAATGTTCGATTCCACGACCAAAGGTGCAGGTTTCGAATTCCGTCTGGCTCGTCAGGAAGTCATCAAGGGATGGGACGTAGGAATCGCCGGGATGAAAGTAGGCGGCAAGAGGCGTATTATCTGCCCTCCGAATATGGCCTACGGTCAGAAAGGTTCTCCACCCACGATTCCCCCGAATTCGACTTTAGTTTTCGAGGTCGAACTGAAACATGTTAAGTAAAATAGTTTTCGACCATAGTTCTTTTAAAGCTATTATCCATTCAATAAGATAAAAACTGTATTCCTCCTTATATGATATCGAAACCAGTACTGATTTAAGTTTAACCGAGCGAGTTAGATTTTGCAGTTTGCCAAGATAGATGATAAGAAGAAGCGTTTGCTTATTTATATTGTTACGTCTTTTTCCCGACATCAAGTGTTTGTTTAGATGTGTCGATATGTGAAAATGCTTGTCGTTCCATTGTAATGATATAAGTCGGCAAAGTTTTCGTATTCGTTCGGAACTGTTATTTCTGATGTGTCTATAGTGTGTAAGTATACGTTTCTATTGTTTCCATTTCTTTTTTATGTATGTACATGAAGCGGCATAGCGCCGATGATAACGAATAAAAGTGAATAAAATATTTTCTGTAATTGTGTTTTATTTTATCATGACAGCGGAACAAGTTCGATTTATTGGCGACTTCTTTTAGTTCGAAATTGATGTATTTTCGATTTTGCATTATTTTGAGATAAATGGTATGAGCGTGAGGCAAGCTTGAGTTTCATTACGCACAATTAAGATTCTGTTGTGGCACCGACTTAAAAAGCATATTCGTTTAGTGTACGTGTGAGAATGTAAAGAAATGTGAAGCGGTAGCTTGCATGTGTGCAGCGCAAGTTGAAAATTAGACATTTGTACATGTCAATCGAGGTGTTACTCGTTATTACGTCCTAACTAATGTCCTTGGGAGGAACTGCAATATTGCTTTGAGCAGATCGCTGGTCTAATAAGATCCCAATACTCCGTAGTTAGTGGCTTTTGCTAGGGCATCAACCTGCGTAAAGCAATATTACAGTTTGTCCTAAAAACATTAGGTACGGTGCAATGACGAGTAATGACTAATTCACGACAGATGTATAAATGTCGAATGTTTTCGACTTGCGCTGCACATGCATGCTTTATCGCTTTCGCTCTCCCATTGCTCTGTTTCAACGCAAGACGGAAATGTTGTTTCTCCGTCGACGCCTTATTGAAATCCATCGACAATTGTCAAAATTTTTATAGCGTGACGCTAGCTATTCAACAAGATGGCGACCACACATCCGAAGTAAAGGCACCGACATTATCGGTTCTTAGACATTTTTAGTATCACAATAAACCAGGGTGATTGATTTATTTTCTGTAGAGTTAGATTTCGTCCTTCTGTTAGCATCCTATATCAAATTAAAGCTGTTTAACAATAGATGCCGCAATAATGCTGAGTTTACAATGGTTATTATATAGGTGTATATTAAGTAATGCCTTTTAAAAATTTATATAAACATGTGCACTAACTTGCATCATTTGTTCTAGCGTGCAAACACTATCATACCTGTGTAGTAAATATGAACAACGTCAAATTGGCTTAAATGCATTTCAACGATATCCTAACGAACAGATTTCAAAGTGTAAGGAATAAGTTTCTATTCCTTTCTCGAAAACTAAGTGAGATACAAAAAAATTCAAGAGACAAGAAAGTTATATCTTTATTGTTTAATTTGACAAAAATTTATAAAAAACAATGGCGTACAATGATTTGTACAATAGAAATTGATTAGGTAACCTTCTGCGACGCCACTGGATTTATTTTGAGTAATTAATTAAAAAAGACATTTCTTATGAAAGCTTTGACGCGCTGTTTCTCAAAACAGAAAGCAAGTTAGGACACATGTTTATATAAACTTTTTTTTCATGGAATATGACAAGGAATCACCCCTGAAATTAAAGTCATCACTTAATTTACAGCTTGTATATAGCGTGTGTTCCAGATCGAGTGGGATTGTATGGATAACTTTCTTATTATTGAAGATGGACTTCTGGTTAAATGGGATATGTTTTGCAGCTTTATATGCTGATTTAAAATCTGTTTGAAAAAGTTCAAAATGTCAAACACGTCAGAAGTTATTAAAAAAACAGAAAACTTTCGTTTTCTTGTACACCTAATATCTTCGTAGGTATAAGAGATATGAAAAAAAAGTTTCAGATGAAAGTCACTGTTTTCGATAAGACCAATTTCAAATTCATGTCGAATAAAAATTCAAGGTGGGTGCTTTTAAAGTATTCGTATCAACGTCATTAAGTTGAAAGGCCGCCATATAGGATTTTTAGCTTTTTGGATAGAATTTCTTATTCATTCAACATAAATCCAAACTCCGAAAAATAGGGACGTTTGGTTATTCAACAATCAATTTTTTCCAGTTTTCGAAATTTCTCTCTGTAAAAACGATAGTCAAAATCTACTTGATATGATTGATTATCTTTTAACTTAATTCTAGATGAATCTCACGAGATTTATGGATGTTAAAATGTCAGGAAAATCACGGGTTGAATTAGAACGAATCCGTTATTTCGGCTTTAGTTTGAGAATGAATGCAGATATCTTTCTGAATCATATCTCATCGATTCTACGTATCGTTCCTATCGGAAAATATCTACAGAGCATGCCTTCAAGTAGATTCTGGACGTAATCTTAAGAAAAGGATCACCAGATACTTGGGATTTGTCGGAATTCTAATACTATTCCCACGGAGCTTGAGGTTTGTCAAAAACCAATCGTTTTCAAGTGAGTTAGCATTTGGATTTCGAGTGGGCCACGGTAAGGTGGTAATGCCATTGCTTACCTTTTACCGTATACCTACTGCGTCGAGGGCATGTTTGCCATTATTAGTTATTTCTGGAGGGCGACTCATGGTGACAACAGATCTTCGACAGCTTCTTTGCCATCAAAGTCCCGCCAAATATGTAGATTTTCCCGAAATCAGGAGAGCGTGAGCACTTTCATGAGGTGCTTAAACTGCTTAAAGTGTTATTACAGGTGCGCTACATATGCTTCTAGCTCCCCGCTGTATTCTAGCAGAAACATTTACCCGAGAAGATAATATTGATCAAATTCTAATTCCTATAAGACCACGTCCAATATTATTCGATGTAACCCTGCCAGAACACTGGTTTCGGGTACGTGCACACCGTATTTTTACAGTCATTTTCGCAACATATTAAGGTACACTCGGATATCTCCCTCTATTAATTGTCCTCGAGCTTGTTGAAGTGTTAATGCCGTCTTTTATTGAAACATTCCTATCACTACGTGATCTTGTTTTCTGTTCTTTTCACGTGTTCAATTACGGTCTGAAAAGTATTTAGTAGTTTTGTACTGATGTCAGGAGGTATTCCATTTCCTTATGTCGCAATCCTAGAATTACGGTTTGTTAAGAAGAGAATGGTAGGTGGGAAATGGTACTTGGAAGAATACTTCTACAAATCGCTTGAGAGATGCTAGAAAAACTACGCGCCCAAGGTCAAAACTCAATTGTTACTTCTTCCATCAAGACAATGCTCTGGTCCATTGCTCGAATATCTGTACCTAGTATTTAGTTACAGTGGGTTTAAAATTCATGATTATCCTCTCCATAGCTCTGATCTTATCTTACGCAATGCGAATTTTGTCTTGTTTTTGCAACTGAAGGCTTTGCTGTTAGGGAGGCGATTTGCTATAGATGAATTGCTCCTGCAGACATGTCATGTGCCCAACTGCCAAGGGACACTCCCTTTGGGCTGGTTTGATAAGTAACGAGTGAAATAAATGTAGATGTATTGTAAAACTTTCGCAGTCTCTTTCGAATTGTCGAAACTTAAACTAATCGAACTGCTTTGATTGCGTGTCGATCATTAATATTATTACTAACTGGTCTTAAGATGTACCAGCAGCCATCAACATACGAGGGATGTTTCGAATGTTTTGGGAATTTCGCTCTAGTTCAATTGCTTAAATCTTATAGGTGACGGTATTGATCAGAGACAAGTCTTGATACGATTATGCAATATTGTTTAGTATACTTCAGCTACTTGACTGGTACAAACGTATTTCCGTACAGCTGGTTTTGCAATAATGGAAGACACTAAATCACAAAAAGCTATCACTTTCTTTTTATTTAACCAAGGTGTGAACCTTTTGGAAACCATTAAACGTGCGCAAGGTGTATTTGAAGAGTCTGGCGAATATAAAAGTACAGCCTATCGACGGGTTGATGGTTTTAACGCGGGGAGAATGGCATTAGAAAATATCAGCACAATGGACGGCCGAACGCTTCTGTAAATTAAACAAACGTTGTTGTCGTGGAAAACCAACAGCGAGATGATAGGCGAATTCATGAAGTTAGTTTTAGTGTAGTAATTGGTACACGACATTTTTATGAGATTTTACACGAATGTTTGGGAGTCAATACGGCTTAAGTACGGTGGGCACCGGAACAGAAATTCAACAGGCCAGATAGACGCCGGCAACTTCAAGAGGTTTTAGTACGGTATGAAGACCTAATTTGGTAATGGATAATAACTGTTGATAAAGCATGGATACCTTGCTTCAATCCTGACACCATAAATCAGTTGAAAGAATGGCGCAAACTAGAAGAAGGATCTCCGCTTAAAGCGCGTGCAGTTTCGTCGGTTTGAAAATGTTGTACCACACTTAACGCCGAATACTATTTTAATCGTTGCTGGCTTGTAAAGTTGTAGAGACGTCCGTGATTGCAATAGGATAATGCAAGGCCGCTTACCGTACGAAGAATGTTTTAAACGAATTGCGATGGGAATGGGTTCCACTTTCACCATAGTCACCAGATCTGCCTCCTAATGATTTTCATCTGCAACTTTCATAGAACTAGTAAGGGGTACGCAATTTGAGACCCTAAATAGGGGTAAAACTAACTACAAATAGATGGTTTGCAGGTACTCTGAAAATGATTTTTGAGGACGGTTTAAAAAACTTTACGTTTATTTATTTTATTGGAAAGTGACATTGCAATCGTGATGAACATTGACGAAATAAAATAATTATAGCCAAATCCCTAGAACTTCCACCTTCCAAAAACTAGTGAGTCGTACTTTAGCCCATTTTGAATTCTTTAGACGCCAAACAGAACCTGAATTCAAGGAACTTCCCATTCCCTTTTCTTTTCAGTTGTAAAACATCTCAAATATCCGTCTAACTTCCGTACGGCAACTACGACGCAAGAACAGAGCGATAACAACGCAAATTATATTTTAAAAGTAGACTACTGCTAAAGGAGATTACATTATCCGGGAGTATATACCGGGAGGAGACGAACGGCGGCTGAAATAAGATCCGTAAAGTTAGAGCTTGACGGTCCTTTTTCTTCGACGGTATGTCTAACATGCAAAGAATTTTAAATTAAACTGTTGTATGCCCGACCCGAAGTGGAGGAGGTCGCCCTCGCACTCGGCAACCTGTCATGATTCTTCTCTTCGGGACGACGACATAGAAATGAAGTTCGCGATATTAAGAAGTCAAGAGTGGTTCTTTCCGAGAAGAAATTGCGCTGTAAGCGGTGTAGCAGGATAAGAATGGGTTGGGACATCTCATTGCGCTTGCTCCCATATTTTGGAGGGAAGTAGTCTTCGATAGTTGTACGAATAATGTAATATAATATGAGTACTATACTCTTTCCTTTAAGTTTGGTAAAATAATATACAGTATATTTGGCAAAACACATTTCCTTCAAATCTTTCCACGTTAGGTTGTTTACCTACTTTTTAAATGCGTCCATCGCTTCTGTCGATGTAAAATGGAAATAAAAAGAAACCATTATATTCCAGGTCTGAACTATATAGCGAATGACCGATTATCTGAATGTTTAGGCATGCAAATACCCAATCGTT
Organism: Chrysina gloriosa; assembly: GCA_038088585.1. Taxonomy (NCBI): domain Eukaryota; kingdom Metazoa; phylum Arthropoda; class Insecta; order Coleoptera; family Scarabaeidae; genus Chrysina; species Chrysina gloriosa. The sequence continues at coordinate 15,326,678 of CM076093.1, read as the reverse complement.
CGATCAGACGTGTGAGCACGAGGTCTATCAAAGTTCAAGATAATTCTACCTCTTGGCCGCTTGTGGTGAGAATCTGATGCAAATTGAGGTAAACCATTCAATATTAACACTAAGATAATGCTCCAGTACTACAGTGCAAACGTGTAATTGCAAACACATTTGTTTCGGCTTTCTTCACGAGTAACCTTTGTTGGAGCCGACTCATTCTTAAAGACCTAAACTGTTGATTGTCGCTTTCTTTAGGGATCTTACCAGTATATCCATGTTTCATCGCGTCCAATGATGTAAACCAGATGAGACAATCCATTGTCAATGTGTAGATGTGCACTATTTTATATGGGTCAAATTGTTGGGCATTCAACGCAAACAAAGTTTACGTACCTTCCAATGCTTGTGTAAAATCGTTTAAATTGCTCTCACATCAATCTTCAAAGTTGCTTGAATATTTCTTACAATAACATGTTCGTCCTTTGAATCATCTTCCGAATAAGAGCAATATTTTTTTGGCAATGGCCATTTTTGGCTTAGGAACTAACCTGTAATTTAAGGAAAGCTGATCGCATTCAAATTTATGGTAGGCAAGGAATACGACTTATCAAATGCTCGATTGATTTTCCTAAAACATTGTTTAAAGCTTAATTCAAGTTTGAATTTTTAAAAGGTCAGAGCTCCATAGTGGTCATTTTTCAACTTAAAATTCTGTATTTTAAATATATTCAAGTATTGTCAATTGTAACGGCTATTAAATATACAAAATTTATAATGCAAAACACAATTTGTTGAAAAATATCATGCCTTGCCATAGGGCCTCAGAAGAGAACATCCTCGCATAATACTTCTCAAAAATTATGAATCATCCTACTCCAAGAAAACTCGACTTTCTATTCTTCAGAACAAATGACTCAAAGATTTTGTAGATGGAGATCGAATTTAAGTTCTATTTTTCATTCTAATTCTTTAGGACAAATACGCTTTTTGCCAGGGTCAATGCAAAGGCACCTGGCGAACGTAGGCAAAGAAAATTACATATTCACATATTCACATTCACAGCCAAACATAATTTGGCCAAATAGACAACAATTTGGTATAACAAGTTTCATTATTATTTATTTTCTCTTTTACGTCGGAGTCGCTCAGGAGGAAGTCTGGCGAACTAACGGCAATTTCGTTCGATAGACTAGCACCTTATCATCATGAGGCCGTAGGCGGTTGTCGAATGGTAAAAACACCTTTTGCATTAATCACTGGCAGTAGATTACCAAAGCAGGTTCTAGCGCGGAGGCGATGTCAGTTCCCAACCAATGCTCCGTTCTCTAGTTCGACAATTTTAAAGCTTGTTTGGTTTCTAATGGTAATAATACTGTTGGGAGCAAACGAAAGGCGAAGAAGCAATGTTGTCTGTGTGTAATAAGGTCGATGCCAACAGGTTTCTGGGCGTTAGCAAGCGGTAAGACCGTTGTTAGCAGATTGTCCAACGATTAGGATAAGATTCTGTTTGATTCTGATCAAGGTCTGACAAATATGATTAATCATGGTCATCGATTGATTATTCTTTAGCTTTTGAGTTGGTCTATTTCAAAACCCATAGCATATGTGATGAACTTGTTTGGTGGAGGAGAGTTCTTCACTTTTATAGAGGAATGGAGTGGGTATTATTATCATAAATATATTCAAAAACAACTAACAAACTGTGGACTGAAAGAATATCACGATATTTGAAACGACCAAATTTCTCGGACTAATCATTTTTATGGGGCAATTTAGATAGAATAAACGAGCACTGGACTACAAAATTTTGCACAGAAACGTCTGTCCTGTGATCTTGGGGTGGTATTTCATGCGATAGTAACCAGTGAAAAAGGCGTTACTAGCTTCTGTAGCTCGAGGAGGTTCTTTCTCCAGAGAATGAGTGATAAACATTTTGCCTGTATAAGTCTTGGAATATTTCTTCAGTAGTGGTAGTAGTCTTTGTTTCTTCCTATCCTCCCCATAATATATATTATTCTTCTTGATCTGTTACTAGTGTTTTCTGCCTTATGGCGTCAGTGAGTACTTATGTATATGTAGCTAACTTGAATACTACTCTATATAACTAATGTTTTACTATAACCATTTCTTCAAACTTTACAAAACATAAAATTCTTCTCTGAAGTTTTCCTTACTATTTGATTTAACTCCAAAACGACTTCCAAGCGCACGTTTCCTCGTGTAGGATACGGTCGTAAAAAGGTCAAAAGCGCCGGACGTAGCATTCGCTGACAGAAACATCGAGTAATATTCGAAAATTTACAACCTCTTGTGCGTTTCCTTTGATCGGGCGGAAATTATGACCGTTTTCGTATTGATACGGTTAGATCTAGTTGGCTGAACGCGAAAGAGCTCTCTTATGTTATTTATGCACGCGTAATGGAATTGTGAGAGTCGGCGTCGTTAAAATTACGATTGCACTTTGTTCCGTGCGATAAATGGTGGCATTTTGTTTATGAATATCGTCCTATAATAGGATTTTTACTGCTTCGAAATTGGATGGGTAATTGTCTTGTTCTCTATAGTTCCTTCTGTTCGTATTTAAGGTTCTTAAGTTGGCGATACAAACTGGATAAATCCCTCATTCTGAATGTGAATTATTTCTTTTTAGAATGAGACAATAAATGTCGGGTCAATATGTCCGAAATGTACGTTTAGATTTGGGATTGGATTGTTAAGTACGACGACCATAAGAAATAATTACACAAATTTAGGTAAATATGAAACAGTTTTAAATTTGGTCAGTTGTTGCCATGTTATTTCTATAATATATGTATGTTTCAAGAGATAAATTGTTTGTTGTTTAGAACTGAAATAAATTTGCTCTTACTGTTACTACAGCGATTCATTAGAAAACTCCAAATACGCATTTTGACTACCAACTGGTTGGTCTCTGCGGAGGGCATAAAGGGAAGAAACCGATATTTCTTCGTGTTCTCAATTGAGGATGACCAGGTGATGGTCGAAGTGCGTATTTGAAAATTTTTAAATCGACTTGGTAAGGACCTCAACTAATTTAGCACATATTTCGACAATGTCATCATTCTCCTGTTGTGGATTTTGTGATATGCATAGTGTTCGCCTGGGTGTAATTGCTGGGTAGTATTTTCGAGCTCATGTAGTATTTGGAGATAAAAGCACATCACTCTCGTTTGAATTGGTCCAATTGGAGACATTGTCAGCTAAGTTTAAGTACAAATCGTTTCTACCGAAGTTGGCTCTTTTAACCCAAAATCTATCGGAGTCTGCGTAGGGTGAAGAATTTGGCTGTTTACCTGAAGAATAGAGTCCTCGTTGTCCAAAAACTACGACTGCCTAGCACAAAAAATGATCCTTCAATGTACTCGTTTTATTGAAAAGCTACTGCCACAAAAATTAGGTATACAATTTGTTTATTTTGATAAGTTGATTTGTATTAGAGTTGGGTACTTTCGTTGATCGTCTGATCTGACACATTTTGGAGTAGCCCTGAAACCAATCGGATTCCAATTTGATTCGGTACCCTAAGGGATACAATTTGTGAAGTATGCTCAAAATTACCCTCTGTGCAGTTAGGCGGATTGGCTTGAAGGGTACAGTTTTCGTAAGTCCAAAAGTATGTCTCACAGAACTTGAAACTTACGATTCTTAGATGTGAAGACTAGCATCTATTAATCTAAATAATGTTTCATTGGAAACAACATAGCTGTTTGGTTCGAAAACTTTGGTCTGCTGTCTAAGTAGAGTTGGGTGTTTCCGGTGTTTGTTCCATTCAATTTGTCCATGTACCTGAAGAATAGAGACGTCGTTGTTCGAAAGCTACGACTGTTTAACACAAGAAATGATCCTTCAACATGAAAAATGCACTAGTTTAATTAAGAAAGTATTATCACTAGTATTGGGAATACAATTTGTTTATTTTGATAAGTTGATTTGTATTAAAGTTGGATGTTTCCCTTGATCGTCTGATTTGAGACATTTTGGACTAGATTTCAAACCAATCGGATTCCATTTCAATTCGATTCCGTAGTTTAAGGGGTGAGATTTGTGAAGTATGCTCAGAATTACGACCTATGCAGGTACCAACAAGACCCGGCGGATTGGTTTGAAGAGTACAGTGTTCGCTACTCCAAAAGTATGTCTCACAGAACCTGAAAGTTACAAGTTTTAGATACGAAGACTAGGATATATTAACCCAAATAAAGTTCCATTGGGAACAGCACAGCTGTTTGGTTGGAGAAGTTTGGTTTGGTGTCAAAATAAAGTTGGGTGTTGCCGAATTTCTGATCTTATTCTGAATCCAATCAAGTTCAATTAAAATGGGTTACCGTGATCTAGTAGCATATCCAAAAATATGTCCCACAGGGCTTAAAAATTACAGTCATAAATAATACCATTCTTCACCCTCAAGAATTGTTTGAATAGTATTCGAGGTGCAGTTTTAGAATTGGCCCGATTTGATAATTTTGGAGCAGGCCTAAATTCAAACTGTTCCAACTCCAATTGACTTCCCTGGTTTAGAAAGCCCAATTCATGAAGTATAGAAACCATTATTGACGTAAGTCACAGGCACCAAAATCATAGGCTCCGTAGTCCTGAAATAGAATCTGAAGATAGCGACGTTTCCACACGAAGAACACCTTCTTTCATCATGAAGAAAATGTTCGTATAATTGGAGGAAAGATACCAAACTCAAAGAATTTTTATTGACTTCATTAACGGAGCAGGTAGTCAACGCCTCATTATTAAAATTTCTTTATTTACCAACTTCTCGTCCATATATTAGGGCTACAAACAACAACAATAACAAAGATATTGTAGAAATTCTGACAAATAGAATTGACTAAGACTGCTACTTATTCTTCTTTACTTTTTCTGGAGTACAGAGCACCGTCTTGGTATTTTTCGAGCATTTCAATGTAACGACAAGGTTACTAGCCGTGTGCGGATTTAGATTACTTACACAACATAAAGAAGATGTTGGCTAACTTTTGCTTTGGTCCGTGAGTGAAGTAAGTTATTTAACATTTGTTTTACTATTGGATGTGGGAAAGTGCAATTTACTGTTTATTGTGATGGATTGATTTAACAGAATTCTAAGTGGAAATGTTTTTTCTGTATTTTCGCTCATTGGGTTGATTTCGCTTGACATATTTCGGATCAAGTCGGAATCCGATTCGATTCTTCATTAGTTTCTTTTCCTATCTAGTCGGATACTGTTCGAGAAGTATAGGAAGTACTATCGGCGTATCAAGCGAAGTACGACTGGTTGGTTTGAGGAGTATAATCTTTGTGATCTGGAGGATTAGAGTTATAGGATTTGAAAATCATGTTTTCCCAACGGCCGAATATGTAAATGCAATACATGTAGGTGTTTTTGTATGGTTAGTAGTTGTTTGATAGATGGAATTCACTAGACCCTACACCTAGGCTGGGCTCAGCTTGTTAGGTATGCAAACTACTGCAATATGGAAGATTCTGTTCTGTGAGATTGAGTTCTTTGGATGTGGCAGACTTACCAAAGTAACAAGTTGTGGTCCATTTAATTTGAGTATGAGCTCGATTCTAAATCGTCGATAGATCAAGCTAGACTCGCTCCATCCTGGAAATGGGATTGGCTTGTATTAGATTTGCCCTGAAGCTTCTAATGAGCTTCTTGAACCACGTGCAGTTCAGTTTTCTTAAGTATCTTCACCAAAATTAACGTCGAGTCACAATTACGAGTACTTGGCATTGGATCTGATTGGATTTTATGTTATACACAAACATCAACTTGGATGATGTATACGCACCTAATTAAAAAAATGTGCACTTGTGCTTCTTGCCCTCACGATTGGGCATTTGAATGGTGTATTTAGCGGCGCAATTGTGACGTTTGAAATTTGGTACATTGCTACGTACCAATGAAATACGCCAAAATATGTATACGTGTCGGTACATATAACAGAATGATCTTTTCAAATAACTTCAATCAATATTCCTTATCTTTCATTACTGAACTCAGTTTTTCATTATACGTCATCCTGTGCTACTTTATCGCTGTCGGATTCGTGGAAAATTAACTAGTGATCGCACAGGAATCCACTTTTCAAAGATTTCTTTGCTCCTTTTGCAATTTTCATCGAATTAAATTCCTCTTGTCATACGACCTAATGTAACGTTCATTGTGGATTTCTACCACAAAGCTCTTTCCGGGCCTCCGAACGGCAATCGCTCAAGCTCATCGTAGTAGCGGCGGCGCACAATGCACCGTCGTCCTTCAAAACATCGCATCACGACGTTCATTAGTCTTTTTAAAAGAATACCTAGCGAACATTTTTCAAAAGTCGCTATCGCTTCGGACGGAGCAGCATCGACGTCGAAAAGACGCTTGCTCGCTCGTTCGTTCATTAAGCCGATCCGGGTCGCTCCGGCGTTTACAAACCCGATTAGACGACTCTCTTTTCTCCACATTTCTTCTCCCGGGCGGCGCGAGCTTTCGGGTCGCGTGTCGGAACGTCGTGAAAATGACGGAAAGCTCCCTTCGGTCGTAGATTTTCGGCTCGAAGTCATCCGGGGCTCGAAATCCCGTCGAAATGAATTACTTAATGCGCTGCCGTTGCAACTGTGCAAGCTATTGCGCATTATTAAAGGTGCACTGCAAATTTGCGGACGGGGTAGGGGAGTGGTATACGAGACGGAGGCGTGGTAGGGTTGTGTTTGGAGTCAGTCGAAGTGCCACAGGACCGTAGTAAGTGTAATTTTGATATGGACTTCGAACACGATGTCTTTTGGTTCATGAAAGGAAATTTGTGCATTTGGATTTGGGTGTTGTAAAGTAGGTTTTGGGTTTTCATGCTATTCTTGAAAAGTATGATTGGCCATCAGGTATTCTGTACGCAAGCTCAAGGTAGAACGCCGCAATTCATGGTGCGATTGGGTAGGACTTATCATTTACACGAATTGAAAATAGATCAAGCACAGAGTCATTAGCGTTGTATTCTTATCTTTCTAAAATCATGACGTAACAAGAACGCAGTTATCAATTTTGTGATCATATAGACTAAGGACAAAACCTACTGCCTCTAGTGATTCGTACTTTTACTTACTGAAACTTTAGTACATTGTAAGTTTCTACGAATAGATTTCATTTATCTCCCCTTTATAATTTCCGTTGGTTTTTGAAATACAGAGTTCAAAACACCAATACAGGAGAACCCTAATTTTGAAACAGTTTACTGACTTTTCATAGTTGAACTTTAATACACTACCATGTGTAAGGAAAACTTTATGTATGGATAGACATTTTAATCAAAATGTGTTCACTACGAATTCTCGTTCAAAACCAATAGCTTTGATGTATTATGGTTCAGGGATACGTTAGAGACGTAATATGGCGCCATGGAGACATAAATGAGAAAGATGAGACCAGAATATACAAAACCTCCTTGAGATACCTGCTTTTGAAATATGAAGAGAAACAATGAAAACAAAGAAAATGGCTAGGATAGCATAAATGAAGAACAACTAAAGAAATTACACTTAAAATTAGAGACAGTATCAGAAGTGAGCGTATCAGGAAACAATTTGATCCTGGCGAGATCATGGTGATCGTATGGGTGCAGAACGATTAGCGAAATAGGTAAAAACACATCCTCCAAGTACCACGAGACCGTTAGGGTGACCACTAAGACGATGGCAAAAATGTTGGACGTTTTAGTCAGCAAATGACCGAGCGAGCATAAATAATAGGGTATAGAATAGATTTGATCTGACTCTGCAATGACCACTTTATTTGTATAGAAAACTAGTTTCAATGGTTGAGCTAAAAATAATTTAGCAGAAATAAAACAACAAACCTAAATAACTTTCCATGGAACAATCTATAACTGAAGAGCTGCCTGGAAAGCCGGGAAACACAAAGCTAAGCTTGTGACGTATCACTGATTGTGAGTGATATTTTTTTCCCATTTGTCGTTATAGATTTGTATCCGGCATTCGATTACCGCCGAATGTGAGGGATAATTCAGAAGAAAAGCTTCAAAAGATAAGGCTAGATATCACTGATTGAAGAACTTACGTCTGAAAGTTTCGCCCAATCACTGAAATTACATTTTCGAAAATGAAAATGTTGCGAAATTTTATTTTTTAAATTTGAATTCAATGGTTTGTCGCAACTAGAGAACATTTTGTACATTTTCCATCAACTGAAGGTTAATGAAAAATGATGAAATGTTTCCTGAAAGAGAAAATCATTTTATTAGTAAATAAATCGCGAAAAACTGAATCGAACTGAAATTCCTGAATCTTATCGCTTCGGTGGTAAGTTGTTGGGGAACGCAAATTTCAATTGCTGCACGGTCGCTGCGAACTAGTTACTAACCGAAAAGCTCTTAAAGCGCGAGGACGGCACCGTTGAAGTCCAGCTATGGAAACTCTTCCTTCTTTTTCTGGGCGCCGGGTTTCGCGGTTTTTCGGTGGGGTTTGGACCCTTTAGAGGCTACTGCGGCGTATGCCATCGGGGTTTGCGCAGGAGGAGGCGCTGGAGGTTGCAGTAAGAAAGTCGCTGGGTCAGAGACTTTGGCCGAAGTGTTGAAATAGAGGTGTTTCGGCAGTATTCGGGGACACCTAGGACACGCCCGATAATTTTCGGGGTGTTCACCACTAAAATTTGCACAGGAAGGTTTTGCTTCCTTGTCGCGGTTGCAGTCTAATGCACGATGGTCGCCACTGCATCGCGCGTACCTCAATGGCGTTGAGCAGCGGGATTAAGCATGTCCATAGCGTTGACACCCGAAACGTTGGCTTAAGCTGGGTTTGGACCGCAGCGTCCCGATTTTCACGTCTAGTGAGAGGATCTTCTTAATGGAGAAGATGCCTTTCTTGGATTCTGGTAGCTTTATCATAATCAGGGCCATGAGATTCTTTGTACGGCCTCCACACGGAATTAGAGATGTTCGACTTCAGACGCGACGACGTCTAAATCGACTTCGACTGGGACATCCTTAATCACGACGTTTAGGGTTTTCACCCAGGCAAAACGATACGTGTGGTAGGGGATCTTGAAGGAATCGAGAAGCTTGATGATGGTTTCGACAATTGTTTTTGCACACTTACATTCGAACAATTCTTTTCAAATAATTGTTGTTGAAGAATTTAGCGGCACCAATAATTCAGACAAGAGTAATAATTTGCCTTTTGTCGTAGATGGACTGTATTCCTGAGTATGCAAATATCGCTTTAATTCGTCAGATGGAGCTAATTGTTCCGTCAAATCAATGACCGCCAACTTTTGTTGGAGAAGCCATAGGGGAGATTTCTATGTTAATCGCGGACTGAGCCCTAATAAGGACGAAAGTAATCTACGGCTGCAGTTTGCAGTTTGTGCTTGCTACGCAGGCTATTGCACAGCTTTCCGTCAGAGCTGCCTAACATACCAACCTCAGTTATATATTTTCACAGAGAGTTATTTAGATTGCGTTTCGATCTGAATCCCTCAATTCATGTTAGTTACGAAATATGTATTGTAGTTAAAATGCTAATAGGGAGAATCTACATTCTAAGCTCTGGATCTCTTCACTGACTTTTTCTGAGGTGGTAGGAAACTTTCAATGGCACCCATGTATTCGTGTTACAACGAAATTCAGCACCTCCTCATGAACTATAGTACAGAACATATTGCAAATAATGCATAACATAACATTTTTTGGAAGATGATGAAAGCCTTTGAAGGAATTAATTCTATAGTTGGCATCTATCAAGATCCGAAATTTTCTAGCAATTTACGTTAACTAATGTACTTACCTTTCAAATGTTCCCTATCATTTTTAGGTCAATTAAACGACAAATTTGACAGATTTTTTTACACTTAAAAGGTACTTCCTATAGAAGTGTATTCCACTAGTATCTTTCTTTCAGCGTACTATAACAAATTGTTAAGGACTTATTCTAATTGATCTGGTGTCCCAATTCATACAGGTATACTGTACGCGTTACTGGAGTTCATGGTTGTATGCTATTTGAAAAACCTATTTTCTCCTGAAACTACTGAGTTGTGAAAATGGAACTATTGCCCTGACTACGGTTCTGTTCGGCTGGATGAGTCGAGAAAGCCGGTAATAGAAGGCCAAGAACAAGAAGAACGCTCGCGAACGCGGCCCTAAAGACGACTGTTTTGTTAGTCGTGTCGCGTTTCAGTAAGCCGAAGATAATGTCTGCTCGGTGTATATGGGAGGTAAGTAAGAGAGAGGTTCGGTTGCACGCCGTGAAGTTCCGGCTGGAATTATGAAAATTCGATACCGAAGACGGCGGTTATTGTTTTGCGCGGCGGCGGTCTCTCGGTTATTTATGTACTTTGCGCTCGGCGTTCGAACCCGTACATAATTTTCGGTCGCTGTACCCACCCATTCACCCGACCACCCCACACCGATAAGGCGGCGGGGAAGCGAGATGATGACGACAACGACGAAGACGACGACAACGATGTCTATTACGAGTTTATACGTTCTTCTGTTGTTTTCCGAGTTGTTTTACACGAACGAGCCGACCTATCTGCATTTACGGTGCACGAACTCGGTTGCTCGCGAATACAATTATGCATTGAGGAAGAACGGGGTCAGGGTGAGAACGGGTTGGGACGATTTCTAGAGTAGTGGTTGCTTGGGAAGGGCAATTAAGTAACTGTAGCGCGGAGTGACATTAAAATGCTTCGGTACAGACTTCACCACAAAATTAATTTCAAAATTTATTCGAGGCACGTGTTCAACGACAAGGTTGATATTCTCAACCGTATTTAATCCAATTAAGTCATAATAAAATTTAAAGATATTTTCAGTGCAACAGACGACTGAGAACAACGTGAATTCAATAACTAAATGTTGCCAATCTTTACTATAGTTTAGCAGGTGCATTTCAAATCATCGGGTAATTTCAATTACCGTAAAAATTACACGTCTTGTGATAGTGAACCTTCAGCTTGACCGTCAAATATTCAAGACAAAGGTAGGGTAGCAAAGAAATCGAGAAAGAGACGTTACGTCACTAAGGATATATTTTTGTTGGAAAAACACTACCAATTTCAACAAAACTGCTTCCAGAAGGATCAGCAGCTATAATAAATACTGAAAGATTGTCAGTCCACTTCAGAGAAAAATCGCCTCTTCAAATTGTTGAAGACTTTTTTACCGAAGAGAACATATTGTCAAGGAAACAATAATATATGCAAAAAGTAAACATAATCCTGGACTTATTATATAATATATATATTATAATCCGATGATATCACAGCGTTCATTGGTATCGTTTTATTCTCAAGATATCATCAGGTTCCTTCTGAAAGACAATATTGGAGTGAAGAAGAAGATCTGGGTATAGTGATTATACAAAAATACATGTCTCAAAATCAATTTCTAAAAATAAAAATTATACATTTTACTGATCATGCAAATATAGATAAAGCGGACAAAGGTTGCAAGTTAGGACTCAAAACTCAAAATGATCAATACAGAATTTTAAAAGTAAGGAGTTTTTGAAAACGCTTTATCAGTCGATGAAGTGATCGTAAAATACTACGGGCAACATGGATTAAAACAATTTATTCCTGGGAAACCCATTCGGCTGGGCATTAATTTCTGGGCTCTTTGTGGAAATGGCGGATACTGCTATAATTTTGCTTTATATTGTGGTAAAACAATTGCTGCCAATAATCGAGAAGATTTAGCTTTGGGCTCAAAAGTAGTACTTGATATGTTAGACTGCGTTTGTGATCCTTCGAGCCACTTTATTCACTTTGATAATCTGTTTACTAGCAGAGACCTTTTGATATATCTACAGAAAATAGGATACCGAGCGACAGGAACTTTGAGGGAAAATCGATTATCAAAGTGTCCCATAAAAGATTCCAAGGAGAACGTGGAACATTTGACTTTCGGTTCGATACAAACGGCCAAATATTTTTGTAAAATGGAACGACAGTAAATGTATTGTAGCGACTAACTTCGACCGTATCGAAGCACTTTCTCAAGCAAGTAGATGGGATCGAAAGGTTAGGGAAAGGTGTTCAATTGTACAGACTCGTGTATTAAAAAACTACAACAGCTACATGGATGGTGTGGATCAACATGATTGGTTCATTGCAAAATGTTATACCAAAATCAGGGCTAAGAAATAGTATTGGTCATTATTCACTAGAGTTGTAGATATGACGGTGGTAAACGTGTTGCTTGTTCATAAGCAAGTAAATAGTTGTAATACTACTTTGAATTTTCGCCGATCTATAGCGGCGTCTTACTTGAAATTGGTACAGAATATTTGACCTAGAAGAAGAAATCCACGTTCTTCAATATCGAAAGTATCTAGCGATGTAAGATTCGATAACAAAGGACATCTCCTACCAAAGTTTGACACACAAAGGCCTTTTGACGTTGTCAAGGTAAACAATGTAACTCTAAGCAAATAACTTATTGTGTCAAATATAATGTAACATTATGCCAAAAATGTTTTGTACCATATCACACAAAATAAGTGTACTATAATAAAATAAAATATTTCTTCGCAGTTTTCACTCCCAATAAAAAAATATCACTAAAGTCCAGCGTCCTATTTATAGGATAGCCCAAAACTTAAACATGCTGAGTAACAAAAAGAAATTTTGAGTATTTTCTTTTTATGTGAATATTGTGAAGTAATTTTTAATAGGTACATTTCAAATTAAAGAAGAATTTGCAAGCTAGGAGTTAATGGGTTAAGACGATTAGAGGATTCGTATAGCATCTGGTTTATTTCATATCTCAAAGTACCAAACAATTTTTTACACGTACGAAATTATCTGTAGGTAGAAGGAAATTACTACTGCTGCAATATTTCTTCACTTTCTGACAAAATAGTAAATTCAAGTTCTAATTAAGAATCAACTACCATTCTTATTTTTCTAAAGAACGAGAAGCCAGAGTCGAGGATCGAAAGTAATTCCTTTCACGTTTTCGTTCGGTGTGAACGCTGCACAATGCTGGACAATTATTTGCAAATAAAATTGAATTTAATTTGATACAGTTTTCGCCGGTGCCAGAACGGTGCGATCGTTAGAGAACTAAAGCGATGGCGGTAAAGATCCGGATTGGAGAAACGGTGGAATGGAGAAAGGTGTACTTTGAGTGCGGCGAGACAAGCGAGAAGCTTTTATAAAGTTTCGAAATACCAGAGATCTAAACATCCCCTTTCAAAGAGGTCGGACCGTTGAACGCGAAGCAGTTTATACCTCAAGTTGTGGAAATAAAACGAACTCGGATTGATTCCATTCTAGTATTCGCTATTTTAGCCGTTGGCATGTTTTCCGACTAAATCCTTTCCTCTGTGACATATTTATTTTTCTACATTATTTACAATTAGCTATCTCTCAAGAATGTTCCGAATCGATTTCATCGCGAAACGCGAACTGAAAATAAAAATTTCTTTCGAGGTACCAACTTCCGAGGTGCACATAAAGCGAAATCCGAACTGGGAACTCTCGCCGACACAAGCATTCCCATCGAGTTTCTATTGAAATTGGGAAAACTCGAACTGTTGTAGTACTCACGCAGTGGGATTATTAGCATCGAATGTTGAAAGCGATTGATACGGAAGTTAACGATTCCAATCGATCCGTCTCTTTGACCGAGCAGCCGGTTTACCTGTACCGATATATCGAAAATGCGAAACGGCGAATTTCGAAACTTTCAATAGAAAGCTCGATTGGCGCGCTTGGGATTTTCCGCTTCACGTTTTAGTTTCTCCATAATGCATTTACATGAGAGGCAATTGTAAAACAGAAATCAATTTCGATAGTCTGGCAAAAAACCAGACCTAGAAGGAGGGCAATCTCAGAACAGAAGGCCAAAAACAGAATAACTTTAATGTGAATATGAGAGTAGGTACACGGCTTTTATATTATTTATTTGTACAATTTTTGACTGTGAAGTGTATCATACACGATTTCACTAACCAAGTATGATTTGATATTTCTTAATTAATGAGTATAAACCGTCAAATACATAAATACATAAATATGAATACACGTTTATCACTTTAAACTAATATCTACATACTAAAATGAAGCAAAGAATTTAACAGAAAGATTTGACAAAAAGAGGAAATAAAAGTTCTTATTGGTGGACTCACAAGAATTCGTCTTTGTGATTTGCAGGTAACTGCAATAAGCTTTGGAATTTCAAGAATTTGGATGTTGGTCAATTTCCCCATAATGCATTCACATAAGAGGTAATTGTAAAGTAGAAATCAATTTCGATAGTTCCATAGCAAATAAACAGACGTAGAAGGAGGGTTTTAGGAAAATAATAGCTTGCTGTAATTGAAGGAGTTGCATCTGTAAAAGGAAATTTGCTCCCTATGAAGCTGAATGAATGAAATTCATCATTAAAACCAGTGATACCATGAGGTGTTTAAAAATAAATTTTCCTTTCCTATGATGTTGAACCCAGATTGTATCTAATCCTATTCGTTCTGGTACCAGCTACACATATCTCGACCGATTTTCTTCTAATTTTAACCGATAATTTTTGTGACGTAAATTAGTATATTACCACATATATTAGCGCAATATGTACACGTCGATATAAATTAAATCTAATTAATTAGCCAGATGTGGTATATCGGTCCAATTATGCCTGCAACCTCGACCGGTCGGCCCGCCATTATCGCGTCATCGCGCGCGGCCTGTATCCGCAATTTCATAATTGCCCGCTTCTAATTAGTGAAATTTTTAATTAACGCAGAGGGACAGGCGTCGGCTCGCGATGATTTAGTATAATTTTGTGTTTCCCGCCGAAAACCGCGCTTTCAATTTGATTAATTAACTGATTAAAGACTAATATTTAACATATTCGCGCTTTGCTATTCTGATGAGCCATTAAAAAGGGTGATACTGAGAACTCAACCCGGTATATGCTCAATCCCGAATGAAAAAGAATGATCTTTTCATTGAAATATGAGTATCATTGTCTTGTGGTTAAATTGTTAACATTTGGGTACCACTGTATCACTCCTGACCACGCAATTGTTTAATAATTAATTCGGTGACACGTGTTTCGCTAGCACGAGACAAGCATTATCAAAACCGCAAAATCGATTTGGGTAATAATTTTAGTGGGTGTCGAAGATGTTTGGCAGTACGAAGGGATCTGATTCAAGTTGCTTTAGAAAGATTTAGGTTTAGGATTCTGGGAAGAAAATGAATTAGACTTTATGACACTAAAAGTACTATCCTCTCCTTTACGACTACAAGAAAATATACAACATTTGAAGAAATTAGTGAGAATGAGTGTAAACCAGATTGGCAAGGCTTACAGCACCTACTGATCAGATAGAGCGCACTGCGAGGAGGAAAAGATATGTTCTTTGTGAACGTTGGCGACTGAAAAAGAAAGAAGTAAAGTCTAGGTACCTATGAAACCAAGACATTTGTGTTGTTTTTACTGGTCGGACAAATTTGATGAAGAACCAAATAATGTAACTGTACCCAATATGGCATACCCAAGCTTATTTTATTTTGAATATTTGGGAAGTTATGGAATCGTTAACAAGAAAAAAACGCAAAAAGTGAATTTAGTTCATATTGGGTTACCAATGCAGCCAATATAACCTATAACTTTAAATTAGAGTAATATGTGAGTATATGAGTATAACATTATTCCTGAAAATGAATGTAAACAAAAGGGAATTCAGCTGCTGTTTTATAGTCAGAATCTTGTTCCTCTGTTATAGCCTTAAAAGCTTTCTCAAGGACTTTCTGGGACCACTACTCCCTCTTTTTTCAGTTACACCACTCATGTCTAAAAGTACGACAAGCAAGTGATAAATAATTAACAATGAATCAAGGTTTTAATATATAGTATCTTTCCGCCTACGGGACTCCTTTGTTACCGTTCGTAATCCAATATACCGCCAGTTTACCCAATTATGGCTTAGCTAGACCATACTGCGTCTTCCCTGGAGGTGAACACATAAGAGGCGAAAACAAATACAACACCATGGGGTGTTAAAGAAACAGATAATTGCACCAAGACAAAAAATAATTTCAGAGCACACTCGCGTATTATCTTTATGACCACGACGCATTTGGTTGATTGCATTAAAATATGGATACTCTGTTAGCGCCTTTCACCCGTTCTATGGCGAATTAGCTGAGATAGCCGCATTAGGCCATATTGAGTACTAGGCCATATTGGGTCCAGGTACCTTAATTTGTAACAGATGTGATAGGAAACATCGGAGCAGGAATTCAGCAACCACAGTCAAAGAACTTCGTGTTGTAGAAGTTTAAGCAAATGAGGTGGCAGAAAACACTAAGAAGATGGAAAGACGGCGGAGGCAATAAAGATGGGTCTATATATAAACGAAGAGGAAACGAAGTACATGGAGTGGACGGACAAAGAATTTCAAAAGAAAAATACTTAAGGGTGAAAGTCGAAAAATCGAAAGTGGGAAAGAATATATTTTTGAAGAGGTAGATCGATTCACGTATTTGGGAACAATATTTACAAGGACGCCAAATATTACAAGGAAAATAGAGTCCAGAATCATGGCAGGAAACAGATGTGGGGAAGCCTTCAATATAATTCTGAGGAGTAAATACGTATCGAGGAAGACAAAGGTGCAGCTGTATAAACCAGTTATAAGACCAATTCTGTTATACGTTTGTGAAAGATGGACAATAAATAAAACAGAAGAAACAGGGCTGGAGGCGTGGGAGAGAAGGGTACTTAGGAAAATATACGGAGGAAAGAAGGTTAATGACATAAAGCTAAGAGAAACTAATGAGGAGCTGAAGGAACTGTACAAAGAAACAAATATAGTGGGGATTGTAAGAGCACAACGATTACGGTGGAAAGCACACATAGAAAGAAAAACCGGGAACTAGAGTGCCAAAATGACTTATAACAGTGCCAATAGGAGGGGGAGAGAAGAGAACGACTGAAGGCAAGATGGAATTTAGAAGTGGAGAGGGTTATAAGCTGTTTGGAAATTGCCGGGAAATAGAAAGCAAGGGACAGAAACACATGGAGAAGAATAATTGCAAAAGCCATGGACTAGTTAGGCTAGCAGAGTGTTGATGACTTGCAGATAACTGCAATAAGCTTTCTAATTCCTAGAATTTGGATATTTGACTTCGAGGACTTACCTGGTGGCAAAAGCACTTGACCAAAAAGACAAAAAGCTTCATTTTAAGAATTTGGAAATCTGCAAATACCTACCAAAGCTTTAGGGGATTTAAAATCTGGAGTTGGACATAGGCGCTTACAACTTTCATCAAATTTTAGGACTTTTCTAACTCAAAGCGATCCAGAAGCAGATGATACCCGACAATTTATCCGAAACCTATTTCAATCAACTCTTCAACGCTTAAACTTTTCGACGCCCATTCTTGTACTATTACGAACTCCCGGATCCTAACCAAATTCGATCCGATTTCGGCGTTCTAAAGCTCCCGATGGGAAAGTTGGGCGGTTGGCGTCGGCGTCGGCCGGCCAGCTATCGGATGCGATGTTGTAATGTAGCGACATGGTGCGGTCGTTACCGGTACTAACGGCGTCGCTTTCGGGAAGATATATGCGGCAATAAATCGTCCGTTTTTCGATGGGTGTATACGGGAACGCATAAATAGTTTCAGATCGGCTTTAATTTAAAATAAATAACGCTTCAGTCGTTCGATTCTATATCGCGAAATTTATTTACTCCGAGCGGCAGTGATCTCCCGCGGGCTTATTACAAAAAGGAGAAAAGAGAAGCCCGTCGCGAACATAAAATCAAATAAGAATCGAGTTGTTTGTTGTTTTGCGTCGGCGACCTCGATGTTTATTTAGGGCGGAAGAATATAAGAGGATGAGAAAGAGGTGAATGGGAGAAAAGGTGTTAGGGCCACCACGCGGCGGGCAAACAATGGGCAAGCTGAATGAGAATGAAATTATTCGGGACTTAATGCTTACGCGGAATATTTCCGCTGAGCGTCGTATTTTTGTGAGTTTTTTTTTGTTACCAGTTGAAGAGACCATTGTTTGCTTTATTAATACATTTACCACGACCAAAAATACGTTCTCTTCGAAAAAGAACCGAGCGAAATTTCAAGAGATGCTAAAAAACGTTTGTTGTTGGCGGACGCCAATTACATTCTTTTCTCTGGTTATTATCAAGAGCAATTTTGATGATTAGGTAAATTAGACTGGCGCTGGCAATTTTAATGAGCTTTTCGATGTATTTGTAGTAGTACAAACCGGTACAATCTTGATCTAAACTGAAGTTCTTTTAGTATTTTCCCTTAGAAGTTCTATATAAGCCCGGGTGTTAGATGTTCGTACATATTAGAGTTCAATTACGAAATTCGGCTAGAAATGGAAACTACTTCACACAGTCGCACTGATGAGCGGTATGACCGCGAAACGCACGTCTGCGAATAGTGAAAGTAGTTTTCTAATTAAGCACAATTTTCCCACGGCGGGCTAGCCGAGTGCGCGATTGTAGCTACTACAGGAGTTTGTGGTAAAAACAAGTTGCCTACTTCTGTAGAATCAAATGGCTGCAAAAATGCGCAAATAGTACATTATGGCCGAATTTCGTAATTGAACTCTCATATATACGAACATATGGTTTATTGCCCGACAGATTAAAAAAATCCAATTACAGGACAAGTATATATAACAACAGGTAAACATATGTAATTACAGAATAAACAAAAAAAAGAAAAAATGTATATTGATATAACATACATAAGTAATAATATAATATACGTTCAGAACACAAGAAAAACTTAAAAACTAAATATAGAGGACACTGGTCCTACCTTCGCTCAAAATCGACGCCAAAGAAGAAAAATGTGTAAGCGCAGTGGTAAGTGAATTAAAAGAAGAACAGATCTTGTGTAACGACCACCTAACCAACGCATTTGTTCTAGATCTGTTATAGTAAAATGTAAATGCTCGTCTAGAATTCTGCCTAGGTACTAGAAAACCGAGTTGTTGCAGCAGTTCAGGTGAATCTATTTTATCGTGCAGTAAGTTCTAAAGAAATTTCACATCTGCTCTATCATGGCGAAGATTCAAAGGGTCGAAATTGAAACCATTAAGCAGGTGACGATGACTGTGACCACGTTCAGGGTGTACACCATATTCTTTATAATATAAATATTTGGGGAAACGCCTTTAGATCTGTTTAAGTAGGTTAATCTGATACTTGTAGATAGGTGACCAAATGATTGATCCATATTCCAACTGAGCGAATATATGTGAAATATAAAGTTATTATACCCCTCAAGAACTCACTGTTAACTAGTTTAACAAATGAGTTCGGGAATTTAGCGCTCCCGAAGTACCGGAGCTAAAACCAAAACTAAGATGTAAGGTACCGTGCCGAGAGTTGCGTGGCCGCAGGAAAGTGCGGTATTTAACATTCCCCTGGGGGCACCAGGCGAAACCCCCTTGTAGTTAGCCTTACCCGATCAAGCGGGACTCTGATCGGATGGACAGATACTTCCCTAATTACTCTTCGTACAGCTACGCTCTCTAAAATTTCCAAGGGTAAGGTGCAAAAGCTTGTGAAACAGGGCCAAGATTACATACAGGCTAAAAGAGCCATAATCAAGGCCAACTTCACTAGGCATGCATAAAGGGGCCAGGTTTAATCTAGATAAGGAACGTTAGGCCTGAACAGACGGCGGAGGCTACGTAAAGAAAGGGCGGAAGTCCAAAAGGCGAGGTCGGAGGGCAGTACTCCCGCAGGTCTTCCGAAAGGCAAGCGGCCGGAAGGCTTAACCTTTCAAGGAGGCTGCTTTGGAGAGGATCGCGGTAGTATGCAACGACTATCCAGACACCCAGATAGAGCCGGAAAAGCTTAACACAGTCCAGGACTCTATTATCGAGGCGTATAACAGCATTACGGGGCAAGGGCTTCAAGTCCGCTTTAAAAATACACGTAACAAAGCTGTTAAGTCTAATTAAAGGAATAAAATTGGAGAATGTACTCTAAGGAGGCATGAGGACCACAATAGATCTGCAAAGGTCACAGTGGAACAGGCATCATTGCTACCTTAGATGTTAGATGTTAGATTACTTGAGGTGGCACTGATGCCTGTTCCACTGCGACCTTTCTAGGTCTATTGTGGTCCTCATGTCTCCTTAGAGTGCGTTTTCTAGCTTTATTCCTTTAATTAGACTTGACAGCTTTGAGAGCGGTTCTTTCCGCATATACATATATTTTTAAAAGAGGACTTGAAGCCCTTGCTCCGTAATGATGTTATATGCCTCCATAATAGAGTCCTGGTCTGCCTTAAGCTTTGCCGGCTCCATCTGGGTGGCTGGATAGTCGTTGCATACTATCACGATTCTCTCCAATTGTCACCTTAAGTAATCTTATCTTATTTTATCTTAAAGTTATTATAGCGTTGTGAAAAGTGAAACTTCGTGTAGTTCTTACTATAAATCCGAGAGTTTAAAGGGCGGAGTTTGCTGTAGCATCAATGTGATCTCTGAAATGAAGGCCACTATCAAAGACAACACCTAGATCCTTCACTGATGCTGAGCGCTGGATACCTATATTGTCTAAGGAGTAGTCATATATAATGGCATTAGTTTTGCGCGTTGTTACAATCTTATATTTAGAAACGTTGATGTCTAGGCAGTTTTCTTCGCATCACAGCTTGACAATATCTATCTAATTCTGTAAAAAGACACTATCATTAATACTTTCAATAGATGAATACAGTTTTAGATCGTCCGCGAATAGAAGCAGGAGAGCTTATCACATAAGTGGTTGATGCAAATTACGAACAGCAAAGGCCGAATCCGAATCGTGGCCCATGCAAGCTACATAGTGCTACCTATTAGATAAATAAGAGCCAAAAAATTTCACAGTGTATCAGAGAAACCCAAACAGTCCAACTTATTAAGAAGCAAAGTATAATCAATACGATCGAAGGCCTTCGTAAGATCAGTATATATACATCCACTTGTTAGTTGTTATCTATATTAGCTGAGAGAAATTGTGTTATGACGGTTAGATTTAGAATGGTAGAACGGTTGCAAACAAAGCCATGTTGGTCATTGGATATTTAACGCCTGATTTGAGGATATATATGCATGTGTTCAACGATTTTTGCGAAGTTGTTGATAATGACAATCGGGCGGTAATTGTCAACTAGTTTTCTGTCTCCTTTCGTTGTATACGGGAACTAATCTAGTATTCTTCCAAATAACTTGGATGATACGGGGATTTAGTATCTGTATAGTCCACACGATGATAGTCTTTATGTTTAATGTCGGCAATATGTTCGAAATTGAACTATACTGGGTACATACTCTTGCTTATGCGCTTCAGAGGGACAAACCGATAGAAGGCGTTGTAAATCTCCCTGTAAATAGACTTCGCATGTGGTATTAATATCATTTTCAGGAAAAGCCTCCGTCTAGTTGACCTGCATTCAATGGTTGTATAGGTTAACATAATCAGATTTCGATAGTTATAAGTTAATGATCGAATATTGCTGTGGGTATTGGAATTATGTGATGGGATAGTGTGTTCAAAAGGCAACCCTAGTACAAAAGCCTTATTGAAGTTCGTGAGTATTAAATCTAACAGCCGACCATCGGAGGTCACAACGGCGTTAATTTACATCAAATTAGAAAAATCTAGAACAATCTAGAAGAACTTCGATAGAATCAATTATAGGACATATTTCTTTTACGCATTGTTACTGGCTAGGTAAACCAGCAGCTAACTAGACGATCTGTTATCAGGAATAGGTACCACTTACAATAGTCTCTCATTTCAACTTCCATATATTTAACATTAAAAAACTTAAAAGCTATCGCGACAACATAATAGAAACAACGGAAATGTTTCCACCTGATCAAAAAAGCATCGAATTATGCTCGGCAATGCAAATGTTAAACATTAGTTTACATAATCCGGCATTAAATTTCGACGTATGCACCGCTAATGAATGCGCGTATCATAAACAACTGGCGTTCCTATTCTTGTTATCCGACCGGGTACGTTGCGTTGTGCGACCGGGACCCGGCTAGGTAACAATGCTATTTCATTACAATTACAAATGGACGCACATTACAAAATTTCGCGCACGCTAAAATATCAGAGAGGCGTATTAAATTTAATCCACGCCACACTATTAATTAAAATTTATCACGGTTTAGTACTGCGGGATTTGATCCTACTTTTTCAGTGTGAGTACCCGTTGCGAAAACGGAATTGCCAGAGGATTTATTTCGCTCCGGAGAGGCGTTTCCGGTCGGAAATTATTGCTGGTTACATCGTGACTCCCTTGATGTGCGGCATGGGACATACATATCTTAGATATTTACAAGGAGAATATACATTGTTTGTTCATAATAACTGAAGTAACATAATAAAAAGACGTGATGAGAAATGATAAAAGTGACAATGAGACAAAGAGGGAAACTCAAGAGAGCATGAATGGATGGAACCAAGGAGTAGAAGTGTGGAAAGAAATGAGAGCAAAATGTGGAAAAAATTCTCCGGAGGATACTACAAGATCTTTAGTTTTGGGTTGATCTGAACTTATTTGTATTATCAACGCAGTGAAGCGGGATTGGGTATGCCTGAACTTCTAGCACTTGTAGCATTGTACTAACAATAAGCCCGGGCTTGGACCGAAGGGACTCGACGATCACGTCAAGTCGAAGTACTTCCTTGAGATTGTGAATAGAGCTATGCGGCCTTGGGAGACTTTACCACTTTGAGCCGCATGGTACTTTTAGTACAGGAATGGCGTAAACGCAATATGCACTCCACGTCATATTCTAAGTAGCGAAGGGCCTCCGTCTCCTCAAAGACCGTTGTCTTCACGGGGATGCTTCTGATCACCACATTCAGAGTCATCTCCAAGGGAACTGTGATAGAGAATTCTTTCGGCTCCTAAATATAATTCCGAGACGGGATAGAAGTTCTTCCGTCTCGGATGTTTTGCGCCTTCGAGAAGTAGATTTTGTGCAGGTCAATGCATCTGAAGACGGATCTCCACGCCTCCTTATCCGGTAGGAGGATAGGAGAAATCTTAGATTTCGGGGCTGAGTCATCTGCAGCTGTCATTGAGCTGCAATTCTCGTTTTCTTGTCCATGAATTCTGCTTCTTCCGGGTTTCTAGAGCATCGGATTCTTTTGTTCTTCGTCCAGTTGAGGAGGCCGAAATTTCTCTTCCAGCGGGTGTACAATATTTTGGACGAGCATTCTCAAGTAATCATCCGACATCGCGTCGTTCTCTCGCCTGCCGGTTGCAACCGTCCATCTGTCGACGTAGAATTTGGTTTCTTCTTTGTTCAGATAAGTCTCATCACGTGAACTTAGAATCAGGTTATTATCCGGCTGGGGCGCATAACATTTCCGGCCTCATGAAACATATGGAGAAAACAAACAATGTAATCGTTAAAGGCTAAGAATGAAGTTATGTTATAGTTTAAAACGATCCCACCAAATTCTGGTTTTACCGTTACGTTCGACCACCAGTCCGCACATGGACTGAAGTACTGCGTACTAAAAAAATAGCATTTATATTGATTTATTAATTAATTGTTTTTCGGTCAAACGTTTTCGATCAAAACTTGTTTTCTTTTTGTAACTTAAAAACGACAACGATTGCGTTCACAAACTTAGTAATAAAACCTATGCAGCCTTTTTTAAAAATTTCTATGAAGCGTAATTGCGCATAGATTTCCTTCGCGACTTAAAAGTTGTCGTGAATCGTGCAATCGTACAATTATCCGTATTTTATTTTACAGTATGCTTTGTTTTCCTGACGACCTTTTTGCTGTTTTTGGTTGTTTTCGGCGAATTCTACCGGAGGTTCGTAAGTTTGATTTATTTCAGGCAATATCGACTGCATCGCGAGGACTATTCTTTTGTTTTCTCTTTTACAGCCTTCATTGTTCAAAGTGGACAGCGTCATGGAACAAGGGTTTGCTGCCGATCATCCCCGCATGTTAGGTTCCTTTTTTCTATTGTCTCTTTCTTCTGCATGCCCTAAATTGGAAGTTTTCC
This sequence comes from Chrysina gloriosa, assembly GCA_038088585.1. NCBI lineage: Eukaryota > Metazoa > Arthropoda > Insecta > Coleoptera > Scarabaeidae > Chrysina > Chrysina gloriosa. The sequence continues at coordinate 15,302,639 of CM076093.1, read as the reverse complement.
ATTCGTCGGCTTCTGATTGGCTGCAGTTGATTTCGTTAATTCTGTAATACCCTTTTTACTTAGGAAATAAACACGACTTTTCCAGTTTCTCTCGAGCCTCTACCATGACAAGATCACTTTTAGACATTCAAGCTCTTACGCTTAACGTTTGCAACTTCGGTGTTTCGGCACTTCGCCACATACGCGATATTCGACTCGCAGCTAATTCAATCGATCGACGCCTTCGATTAATTCAGTAGTAGAACACGAATTCGTACGACACGTGTATGATACAGTGCATATTCCTACTGCAGTCCCCCAGCGCGCCTGCTCTCAGCCCCATTGCTCGAGATCAAGGCCCCAGGACTCAAGGTTTGTTTGTATCATTCGTTCTTTTCTTTCAGTGGATTGCCATTTGTTCCGACACACACCGAAGGTCACCTAGCGCGCGCATTCCCAGCCCCATTGCTTGAGATCAAGGGCCCAAGACTCAAGGTTGCTTTTTATCAGATTGCTGTTTGCTACATCTTTTGGTTTTAATAGCATTATTTCAGCTTCCACGAGGTCCAAACGTGCCCCGGTTGACACCATTTATTATCTTTTTATTGACTTGACCGTTTATAATCATATACCGAAACCATATTTTTTAAGTTTCTTTTTCCATTACTCTTGTACACGTAAATCCTGTAGTACCACTCCTTTTTGCAGCTTCTAGTAAAGTGTTTACCACCACAACCAAACCCGCTCGTTTTAATAAAGATATCGTCGCTTCTTCGCTGAATACCTTTCTTAATACTAGCCAAATTAGTACCGGACATATCCGTCCGCAACAAGAACTAACAACTTTAGCTTTACGAACCCCCTCAATTCTGCATAATGTCTTTTATTTCTTGGCTGCTCTCTAGACTTTGACCATCCAAAAATCTCTTTAGATGAAGAAGAAAATGAAAATCGGAACTATATCAGGATGGTATAAAAGATGTTCAAAAATTGACCAAGCATTTTGTTCAAGTAATGTATATGTACAGTTCTCACTTACCTTAGTATGACAAGAAGAGCAATGGAGTACAAAACCCTGTGGAACTTCTCTCTCATGCGACTTGACTTTACCCCTAGTCCTTTATTTCCTTTCTCTAGTATGATGTACTCAAGCGAATAAAATTTCGTGATTTACATAGTCACATGCTTTGCTGGGATCACAATAAATCAGTAAACAATCAATACAGCCTCTTTTCTTTAATGTAGGGTCTGCAGCACTTAATCCCGTATATTGTCGTTGCTGCCGATTTCTATACCTGTACCCGTGGTAGTATCTATAAAAATATAATTGATATACGAGCATACAGGAATTAATGCCATCCTTGTAGTAGAATTTAACAAACGTCGTTACCAGCCGTCGCTGGAAAAAATTAAAATCAATTTCAACGAGATATTGGAGTTGCTTGACCGTGAAATATCTGAAGAAGAAATTTCCGTACATCGAAAAATTAAAATTCCTGTGTTGCCCATTATATTTTGCAATGAAGATATTCAACCAAAACATTTTTAGAGCATGCATAGATTGAGACAGCGTAATTGCAAACTCCTTATCCGGCAGGAACAATATAGTCAGTTAAAAAAAGAAAATTTTTAAATTGTGGGTATCATTCAGTATATTTCACAAAATCGTAGATTCGGAACCGAAACATATCTAAATCATGCAGGAATACATTCACTTACAAATCCTTCATCCAGTAGGAGCAACAGTTTAATATGAGTACAAAGTTTGCCGTTCAGTTCCGGTAAAGCCTCGCAATCTCTCCGATAACGGGATGAACATGAGGATTTGGATAGATTCGTCCTGGTTGAGTGAAACGTCGCGATTTCCTATATAACCGGATATTGAATACAATTATACAAATAGGCTTCATAATGGATGCCTTTAGATATTTTTGTTTGTTCTATTTTATTACATTTCTATTTATCTACATCCTTCAAAAGCAAATTAATTGCTGTACTACATCCTCTTTGCGTTGTAAATACAAATAAATAAATAAACGTGCAATTTATATAATTGATCCATTTCAAAAGTACGTCCGGTTGAATGCGCTTCCAGTTTCTAGTGCTACGGCGAGGAATTTATATCTACAATAAATTCCGACGTGGAACTGTATTTGTAAATAATTCGATATTAAAACGTATTTTAAATCGAACGAAATCATTCCGGTAAAAATAATCATATTTATCTGCGCGAATGCGCAAATTTGCAACTAAAAACATTTCGTTCGCTTTCCAAAAATAAATCAACTTAAGAGAAAAACGACAATAAATTAATTACTTAATTACGCGTAATAATTTTATGTATCAGTTGGCGCTATACATCCCTTTCGAAATATGCAATAATAACAACGTTCCTCGATTTATTAGTATATTTTCGTTTTAATATCCCCGTTTTACCAGAGTAGGTGTGAGGTACTATGGCGAAACTGGGAAATTGAGTTCAGGGTAGCATCAAATTTTTGTTTGCAAAATGGGAGAATTAAGGAAAATAAGCGCAACTGTGTTTCGAAGTTTAAGACAATGGTTCTTACTATTACTTCACAGGTTTGTATATTTACAGATACTTATTTTGGTGGCTAAATTGTGGACAAAGGACAAAGGGATGAAAACATAAAGATTCTAGTGGTAGAATCGAAAGACCTCTATTATTTTAGAGGATTAGAGCTGATTGGCTATCAGAAACTGAGCTCGTGGGCATATTTGGGTTCGATGTGATGATCTTCTGCTCAGAATGCTTGCGATCCCTTCATTTTAGACAGTTTCGAGGCAATATATAAATTCATTTTTCCACGGAGGAAGCAATGACTGAATTCATTATCCACCCCTTTCCAAGATTATGGGGCCTGTCTGTTTTGCGCATAAGTTTCTGACGAAGGAAGTGAGAATTTTAGCGGCCAATTCAGGACAAGAGTCAACATACTACTTGTTCGTTGCGTCCACTATTTATCAAATCAAGATGGCTTCTAGTATGGTATGTGTCTATACGAAACCCAGCAGAACTAAACATAAACGCATCCGCGCTGACAGTTAAATAGTTTTATTGGGCCTGAAATCAGCCAGGATCAGTCCAGCACTAACTGGCTGCCAACGAATCCCAGCAATATTATTAATCTAATGCGGTTTATGCCATTTGCGTAATCAGTTCATCAAGGCCTTGAAGGTAACCAGAGGTTAGATGAATTGATTCGGGAGGGCAGTAGCAAAATCTAAACTAGGAACTGTCACATCCACTCTAAAGGCGAGTCTAGTGAATTGGTCTGAAGAACAATTTTGATTTAAATGATAATAACGGACAAGGCTCAAGCAAGATCCTCATACAAATCTTCTTGCGTTGCAATAAGATTAGGAGCTTTCCAAAACCAAAACTAAAAATGTCAACTTGGGGTCATAACTGGTGGCATGCCAGATATTGGATGGTCACTTACATCAAAACAAAATCCACTTTAGCAATAAACATCTGGGTGCAGATTCTGCAACGAAGTTGATGAAACTACTGAGCGCTTAACGTGCTTTAGTTTGCAGTGGGATTCTATATTAAGGAGGACAGATATCTGTTTTAAGGAAAATAGAAACGATCAAGGAGGTTAGTACAGTAAGATTTCAAAGTATCTATTATAGTAAAATCAAAACACATATTTCCTACAAAACAAGGATCACATAATAGATACTTAATCAAAAGTTCATTACTAACGATTTTATTCATTGTTAGTTTTCTCTAATGAGGATGACACCTTCCTTGTCGTAATCTGTATTTGAAGGTACGTACAAACCGGTGTGATGAGGGTATTTTATTTGCGATTTTTCGTTCATATTTGACAAGAAACAACCCCAACTGAAATACCATCCCAGAACGATTTTAATTTCGGCAATTGTTTTATTCAATATAGACACAGTCCAGCCTACGCCCGGTGGAAGCATGATCCCTTCGAGTTCTGAAACTGTTTAATAAGACACGAATGCCTCACTAAGGCCGGTCGATAAAGATTAATTACTCAAATTTTCCGGAAAATAATATAATTTTCGTGGATGTTCCGATGAAGATAAGAGCCTTAATAGACTCGGAGATGCTTTCTTAATTGAATTCCGAAAGTATATAGCGATAAATTTTCGTTCATTGGAGCAAATAATTGCATTATGTGAAAATACTTATTGAATCCAATGCGATATAGTTTCGTTTAAAATAGAAGTAGCGCAGAATTTCTTTGGATTTAAATCGAAATATGTAGTACGATTTCCTCGTAGAAACTTAAGGCAAAAAGGGAAAAACTAGGAAACCGATTTATCAATTTCTTCTTCGTCTTAATCCTTACGCATATCGAAATTGTGTTTACGGCGTGTGGAGTGGAGTTGTTTATGTATATTGGGTTTTTAACAAATTTCCTCCAATCTCTTTCTATCTTGAGTGGTTTGTTGCGTTTCCTCTCATGTAACTCCTATTTTGCAAAGATAAACTATTTGAGGCCTTACAAAATCTTGAAATACAAATAGAACTAACCAGATTGATTCAAACTAACATTAACAAGAACATCATGTAAAGTGTTGGTGGAAGGAAGGCAGTCAGAAAATTTTGAGGTGAGTCAAGGATTAGGCCAAGGAGGAACAATATATAGACCAAAACATCAATACGTACCATATGTAGATTATCTCATGTTAATGACGCGAATTAAACCTGAACGTTGCAAAATCTTTAACCGGTTAGAGAAAACTGCAAAGAAATTTGGTTTGCGAATCAATGAAGATTTAATACGTATATAGAATTAACACCAGGAACAGTCTGTAGTGGAGAGTCCTTTAAGATAAAAATAGTCGGCTCAAATGTTTACAGTTTTGAGGTGGTGGGGGTGATTTTAGCAAAACAACTGAAAAAAGGAATTGCAGAATATAATAATGAACGGTAGGAGAAGTATGGGTTCCCTTAATGAGGATAAAAAATGTGTTAAGAACAGTGAACCTTTGTGTATATAAAAGACTTTGTTGTATGGATGTGATACCTGGACACTTAATATTTTGGGAGTGAAAGTTTCTCAGAAAAATATATGGAGGGGTTAATGAGAATGATATGTGAAGGAGAAGAAGAACTGAAGAATTAATGGAATCTACCAAGAACCTAGCATTGCCGTGGTAGCAAAGATCCAAATGTTAGGATGGCTGGGGCACATATGCCGAATGAGTGATATATTATCATTGTGGCTATACACCCCCAAAGGGGTTGAGCCTCCTATTCGGATCTCTAGATCATTACAATTTGGGAGATCAGCGGCTTCTTCTGATTATATGCTTTCACATAATTTCTTCCATAGTTTTCTGTTTTTCGTTTTTTGTATCCAATTGATGTGTCCGGTCCTTCGTATATACTGCTCCACTTCCTTCAGCCATGTACTCTTCGGTTTTCCTCTCCATCTTCTGCATCCCGGCTTCCACTCTGTCACATCATATATTACTGCTCCTGGACCCGCTCTCCATACATGTCAGAGCCACCTTGCTCTTGATTGCTTAATTTTTCTCACTATATCCATTTCTATTTCTTGTGCCAATTCCTCGTTCGTCCTTCTTCTGTATTCATTCTCGTTTAGTCTAATTGGTCCCAGCATAGTTCTCATTACTTTTCTCTCCATTATTCTTAGGTCCTCCTCATCCTTCTTTGTCATGGACAGCGTTTCTGTGGCATACAGCAGTGTTGGTCTAATTATTGTTTTATAAATCTTCAGTTTGATGTTTTGATTAATGTCTTACTTTTGAATAGCTTCTTATTTGCGTAGAAAATCCTGTTTGTTGTGATTATCTTCTCTTTGATTTCTGCTTCACGCTAGCACTTATTGGTGATTGTCATTCCCAGGTATTTGAATCTCTCCACTTCCTCAAAAGCATACTTTCCTATTTGGATTTTCTTGTTTTCGCATTCTCTATCTAGTCTCATTGTTTTGGTTTTTTCTTCATTGATTTTCAATCTCATTTTTGCTCCCTCTGTAACTATTTCTTCCAGCACCTCCTTCATTTTACTCCTGTTTTTTGTTATTAACGCAATGTCATCAGTGTACGCAACTATCTGTTCTCCTCTTGTCCTTAATGTCCCGTTGTTTAACCAGGTCAATTTCCTTTTGTTTCTTCTTTGCGTCAGGTTTTTACATTCATCATTATACCACTCATTTGACGTCCTCCTCTTTTCTTCTCCCAGGATTTCTTTTGCTGCTTCACTGACACAATGTTTTATTCCGCCCCATTCTGCCTCTATGTCATCTTCATCCTCCAGATTTACTTTGTTTTGCACACTTTTTTTCATAGTTACGTCTTACTTGTTTTATAATCAATTTAGACGTATCCCATCTACACCTTGAGCGTCCGCTTGTCCTATTTCTCTTTATTTTCAGTCTGACTGTTGCTATTACTACGAAGTGATCAGAGTCAACTTTGGGTCCTCTGTATGATCTTACATCTGTTATTGAGGATTCCATTCTTCTATTTACTAGGACGTGGTCTATTTGCGTGTATGTGTCTTGCCCCGGCGCTTTCCAGGTTACTTTGTGCCATTTTTTGTGCTTGAACTTTGTACTACTGATCACTAAATCCATACTTGCTACTACGTTCTTCTCATGTAAAGTGAATTGACCCGCTATTTTCTGTATAGTCGCTTCTCTTCCTATCTGTGCATTAAAATCTCCCATTATTAGCCACGTGTCTTCTTTTGGCATCTTCTCTATTTCGTCTATTTCTAACCACTCATAGACCTTTTCTTTCTCCTCCTTTTCTGATACTTCCGTTGGCGCATATGTATTTAGGGTTGATATGTTTAAAGGTTTGGCTTGAATTCTCAAGCATGCCAATCTTTCATTAATTGCATTAAATTTCATTATGCTTTCTTTTAGTTTCCCCATTATTATGAAACCTACTCCTTTTTGATCCTGCTTTTCTCCTCCTGAATATTTTAACGTGAAGTTTGCCTTGTTTATTTCACTTTGTCCTTTCCATCTCACCTCCTGGATTGCTACAAGGTCTATCCCATAATTTTTGATTTCTTCTACCACTTCTTGCATCTTTCCTGGCTTTAGCATCGTTCGTACATTCCATGTTGCTATCTTCATTTTATCCTTTTGTTTCTTTTTATGCATGCCCCCCTTCTCATTTTCCCCTCGGCCATTGCTAGATTTTTCATCTCCCGTTTCTTTTCCGTTTGCGTGTCCTTTGTCATTGATGTATTCGTCATCCGGCCCTTGGTTACATCATTGCTTGTTTCTTTGCTGTCCTCTTCAGTCTTCCCTTTTATGGCTCTCTTATATCTCGTTACATTCCCATTTGCTTCGTTTTCCCGCTCGTATTCCTTTTTCATTGCCACTGTCATTATGTCTGTAGCCCTGTCTTCGTTCCCTTTTAGGTTTTTGAATTGTAAGTAGTTCTTGTGACTGCACGTATTTTCCCTCTACCTCTATAATTTTCCTCTTCGTCTGGCGACCTTTGGCCGAATGTCCTAGTTTCTATTGTGTTCAGTTCCGGTGTATTATGTTGTTTCGACTGTTTAATCTCTCTTCTCACCTCTTCTAGCGTGTATATTTTCCCGTTTATTAGAATTTTGTTGCATCTCAGGTATGCTTGATTACCATTTTCCCTCTCCCTTTTCACAATCTCTATCAATTGTTTTCTCTGCTTCATCACCTCCTTGGAATAACACTCATCTATCCATATTCCCTTCTGCGCATCTTTTAGCTTTTTCTTTATGCTCAGTATTTGGTTACGCAACTTTTTTGTTCTTGTTTCTATTTGCACCGGTCTCACTCCCTCATCCAATCTCCCGCCCAATCTCTCCACCTCCACCAAATCCATTCTCGTATCCATCTCCATACCTATTTCACCTATTATCTTTGCTATTTTCTTCTTTAAGTTCTCTTCTGTCTTGTTATCCTCTTCCTGCACTCCAAAAATAATTTTTTATCTCTCGCATCAAATGAGTGATATAAGGATGACAAAAATAGTTTTGGAAGTTGGCAGTGGGATAAAGAAAGTAAGATGGCAACTCAAAAGAATGTGAATGGATGGCGTAAAGGACGATTTGTAAACCTTGAGAGTATATAACGGACGAGAGGAACAGACGGAAGGACAAGGACAGACGGAAGGACAAGGACAGACGGAAATGAAAGGACATTCTAGAACACCAGCTTGGCCTGCCATAATTATTATTTGCATCATTATTATCATCCTTTTTACATGCTCATTTCATCTCAGTTGAGCAAATGTAGGTATATGTATTTTTTTGTAATTCATCGACCCCTTTTAGGAACAGCCCCTCGCAAGTAATATAATATAATCGTTACTCATTACTTGCAAGTTTACGGTTTATTATTTAGGTGCATGTATACAAATTCTCTCCATTCCTTTTTGTCTTCCGCTAGTTTTCGGGCTTCTCTATAGGTACAGTTTTCCTTTTTCAATATCTCCTCGATGTTTTGCTCCCAAGTTTTCCTCGGTCTTCCTCTGTGCTTCTCCCTCTCCACCCTTCCTTCCCAGATAATCTTTACTGGTGTTTGTTCCCCCATTTTTGTTATGTGTCCCCATCATACGAGTTGTTTCTTTTGGATGTAATCATTTCTTATTTTTTATTCTTAATTTTGTCTCTCAACGTTCTTCGTAATCTCATTTCGGCTGCATGTATTTTTCCCTTATCTCTCTTCCCTATGTCCCACCATTCACAACCATACGTTAGTACTGGTCCATCTATTGTTTTAAAAACCGTCATCTCTGTTTTCTGTTCATTAAATTTTCAGTGATTGAGGAAAATACTTTGTTTGTGCTGTTGCTACGCTCCGTTATGTCTATTTCATCGCTTCCTTTTTCGTCTATCATTATTCCTAGATATTTGGACTCATTAACTTTTGCAATTTCTTCTACTATCTATTTTTATGAACATCTCCGTCTTCTCTCCTATCTCCATTATCTTGGTGTTCTCTGGGCTTATATACAATCCATATTGTTTTAACGTATCTTTCCATATATTCATGTTATTTTGTAGGTCTCTTCCGATCCTTGCCAAAATTCCTATATCATCGGCGTACGCACATGCTGATATTTTGATAGGTATCATTTCTTTGTATCCTAGGTGCACTGCCGTGAATATATCTCTAAATTTTTGCATTATTTGGTCCACGAAGACTGGGAATCCCCCTTGTGCAAGTCCTTCACATTTCAAATTGTTGGTTTCTGCTTATCACATAGTTTACATTATGCTCGTACAAGCTTTTTATTGCTGCTTTTAATGGTTCTCCAACTACTCTATTTTTCAAACTTTTCTATATCTTCCCTTCTAACTCGGTCAAAGGGTTTCTCCAGGTCTATAAATGCCATACATGCTGTTCCCTTCTTATTGTTGGTCTTCTGAATGATTTGTTTCAGTATGAATATGTGGCGTATTGTGTATTTCTCCCATTTCTGAATCCACTTTGTGCTTCATGTAGTGTTTCTTCTGTAATTTTTCGCATTCTTCTTCCGTTCATAAACTTTCATGGCATTGCTTAGTAATGTTATTCTTCGGTAATTTTTAATATTCTCTTGGGTCTCTTTTTTAAAGAACAATATTACTGCTCCCATTTTCCACTCTTGGAGTATTGCTCTTTCTTTCCATGCTTAGTTATAGAATTTTCAGGAATACTTTTCTGCCCTCTTCGTCCATCATTTTTAACATTTCCGTTGTTACTGTATCATGTCCTGGCGCTTTACCATTCTTTATCAGTCCAATTGCTTATACCATCGGTCCGTCCTGAATTCCTTCCTCCTCTCCTACTTTTCCATCTGTTCTGATTCCTATTTCATCTTCTCCCGTCTGGATTTCCGATATTGTGGTATCGTTTTCATTCAGCAGCTCTTCGAAGTATTCTCTTCATCTAATCATTCCCTCGGTTAAAATCCTTCCTTCCTTGTTTTTGATTATTCCAGTTTATTTCTCTCTTTTGTCATTGATTTTATAGCTCTATAGAATAATTTCTGGTTTCCTTGTTTACTGTCTTCCATTTTCTCCCCCAGTTTTTTCCAGGCTTTCGTTTTTGCGTTGTGCACTATGTCTTTCTTCTCAGATATTCTAGCCATTTGTTCTTCTTCTTCTTTATTTGTTCCTTTATTTCTTTGCTTCGGCAGTGTATCTGTTCTGTTATTTGGATTTCTTCGCCTTGTTTCACAACTTATTTTTGCAGCTTTCAATAAAATATTTTTAAATTTCCCTCAGCATTCTCGCATTTCGCATTTTCCGCATACTCGTTGTGATCAGCTCTCCTTTCTCTGTTTGTTCTATTTCTTCTTTCATGATTTGTCCGTACTGCATGCCAATTTCCTTTTCTCTCAATTTTTATACCCAGATATTTTCTTTATTTTATACTTGTTTTATTACCATCCCATTAGTACCCTTTTTTATTTTTGAAGCTAGTTTTTGTTTCTACTAGTAAGAGGTAATGATCACTGTAGATTTCTGACGGCCTATTCATAATTTTGGATTAAATATGTTCTAAATGTGAAGGAACATCATGCGTCAGTTGTAACAAAGAATTAATTTCGGTGTGGCTTCGTCATTGTTCAGACTCATCGTGAAAACGAAGGATATGCTTGTTAGATGTGAGAAACCTATACTGTGTTATCTGCAGTGTATCCGATACCTGTACACCACTGTAAGCACTCGAATTTACTACAGACCATTCTCACTGTATGCTGTGACTTACACTTAGTTAGTGTCGCAGTACGAGGATGTGTTATTGTCACATTACTCCTCCGTTCGCCGCATAGTCGGGATGCTTTCGCGAATATCAGATTGTCGTTTTCCCCGCATGGGTAAACTGATATTCCTGCAAATACGCAACCAGCGCGATCCAGGTCGGCCGCACGGCTTGAAATTATGTCGTTGCCTCGACGAACCCTAAGGCGAACGAAGTACCGGCATCCACGATCTACCGGCTTAATTTATCCCAAGCCCTCGAATGTATCGTATCAATCGAGTATAAAGAGGTCATATCATGTATGGTACGAAATCAAAATTTGCATAAGATGCAAGCCGTTAGCGGCGTTGTCTTCGTCGTCGTCGCGCGAATAGATAAAAGCCGAGCTCTATGACCGGCATCATAATTTACACGTTTTCTCTTCTTCTTCCTCCTTTTCCTCCGGACTCGCTATTCACTCTGGAAAAGGGGCACCACGAGAAATCCACCTCATTTTCTTAATGCAGACGTTAAGAATGTTGATATATCATTGCCAATTTCTGGCCCGCGCCGTTCCGTTTTCCGGTAGTATCTCAGGCGCGACGTCTGCAAAAATTTACGGTGTACCGGTTGTTGCGAGCCGGAGCCACGTAAAATATCTTAGTGCCGCGAGCCGAGAACGGAGGATATAATTTACCGCTATTTACTTACATACGCTTCTGTTTCGCTAAGTACATCATCGCGCTCGTAATGTAAATTAGGTAAAATGCATACGCCAACGAGTACGATATATGTAGGAGCAGAAATCGAGAGAATGATGGCGCTGCCAATTGACTGTGTAAATTTTATTGGGGGAAATGGAAAAATTTATTTCGAAAAGTTTATTTCAAGGGATGGAAATCGAAGGGGAAAACGGAAGAGATGAAAGAATTTGGGTAATACCAATTTCGATAGGTATGTTGAGCTGGTCGATTGTATGTGTTAAGATGAAATCATAGATAAAATATCGACATGAACAATTCCTTAATCCCCGAGGAAGAAATATCTAAAGCGAGACGGAGTGAAGTACCCTTAGTTATTATTTCAAGCATGTTTGATGATCTAAGCTCAATTTTTGGGACACTGCGGCGAATGACTTTGCGCTATCATAGCCGTAGAGCTAGGAGTTCGAATCTCGCTGAGGTGACCGGACGGTTTGTACTAGACAAATTCTACTTTGTAGACAATTATCCTAGACTTTTCATTAGAATGTTGCAAGGGTGAAGGGCATTGGAATTTGTTTCTCTATTCAGTAAAGGACGAAATAGTTGATCGTGCTTGGTTATGTTGTAATGGGAAGAGAGAGGTTTTACTTCGTAAATCAGCAGCTATTTGGAAGCTATTTTGGGCATGACTCAAGATCTTGAGTTTTCATTTTCAAAAGTCGTCTTCCCAAAAGACGCTATTGAAATTTGCTACTCTTTTCATTAGAAAATGAAGTAGTTGATTGCACCAGATTTTCCCGTGAACAGAGTGTTTCAACCATGGCTACCAAAAAGAAGGTTAGAGTAATATACCAAACCATAAATGTAGACCGTAACAAGATGACAACAAAAGGTCTGGTAGGGATATATTCTCTATATTTTAAAGATAGGTATGGTTTTGTAGGACTTTTAATCTTCCAGTGCTCCCATTTTTTAAAGGATTTCTTTTGGATTAGTCACATATTCTCAATGAAATGTGCTTCCTTTTTTTCGGTAACGCAAAACAATAATATATCGAAACAACTACGAACACTCTTAGATGCGGAATGTTTGAAAAACGAGTAGTTTGAATATTTGTAGCGAGGAAAATTTAAATCTAAGATCCTGTACTCGATCTTCGAGCAAGTTCTAAGTTAGGACTTGGCAGCACGGAAAATGGCCAATTTGTATGTTAATTTCTGCAACCTGAGAATGTTATTTGTTTGCGCTACGTACCGAAACGGAGAAAAGCAGGCTGCATCTTAAGAGCATCCGCCACGTTTATCTTTCTAGAATTGCTTTGTTTCGTTAGAACCATACTTGTAACTAGCGACTCCGATAATATAAAATAAAATTTCCATTTCGTGTCGGCATTAAAAGAAAGAAAATTCTATCTGTTGGCGCATAAAAATTTTAATTCCGGTAACATTTTCGGGAAAAACAAACGTTGTGGTTGGTACGGGAAATTAGGCGGGTATTGAGCGGTCATTCGTTCCCTGAAAGAAATGCTCGAGCGTCAGCTTTGCCGGAGGCGCCAGCAAACTTTTCTAATTACCACCTATTCGACGGGAGCAAAACTCCTATCGGATTCAATATCAACTACATACACGCAGTCGGCGCTTTTGCAACCTAATTCGTCGGCCGGTTCAAAATCGAATTAGAACGTGACCGGAATTTTTCAGGGGTTTCCTGAAAAAAGAAGGAAAACCGAGCTTCTCGAATGTCGATAGTTGATTGCGGTTCAGAAAGTCGTAATTCGGGATTTGAATTCTTACTTGATACGTCGAGAATTGTAGATGAACATTTTGGGATCGGTTTGGGGACGAATCTTATTTTCATTTTTTATTGGTATTTAGTCGAATAGGTCTAATGCCTGACGGACTATTTTCTTCATTAAAAAAATTGATTAGATTTGATTCAAGAAATATATTATCTCGTATATGTGCAAAGTAATTCTTCTTCTATCACTTCGAAGGTTTATCTTTACCTCATCTTTCCTCTATGTCAGTGGCCCCCACCCTTTATCAGTCGGCACACTTACTTCTTGTCAAACTATGTGCACTCTTTGCCTATTTAGAGTTTTTACCTAATACCATACAATTTTTCTATAGACAAGGGAGACAAGTGCAAATCGTGCTTCTTTTTCACCTGCAGCACTTAAGAAAGATAGCCAATTCATAGAGTATTTTAGATAAAACAATGACGTCAGTAAAAACTTAGAATAGATGAAGTGTACAATGACATAAATCAGGCGCAGAAATGAAAACAATTTCTAAGACACACCTCACAATGTGAAGCTCGCATTTATTATAATTGAACCAAAACAACCACCAAACTAAAATATGAAAATGCATAGAACTGGCATATAGCTTGACGGAATAGCTTCCTGATCGCCACACATTTCTTCAAAATGCGGAATAAGGTTTGACATTGCCAGTCTCATTTCTTGTTCCACATCGGTTTTACTACAGCTACAGCTGAAAGTTCGGTTTCGCATAAATAGGCTGTCGTAAGGGGAATGAGAATCCTTAGAGCTATTGAACACAGAGCTGGATATTCATTTTTGATTGATATCCAAAACTCCACTAAATCGGAAGAAAGAAATTTTGTTTTCAAGCGGTTGTCGCAAGAAAGTTCAATAATTAAACTCTCTTCTTCTTGTTGAGTGAATTCCGATGGAGCTTGAGCACGGAGAAGATCTTGGATACACCCCAATTTCTCGACATTGTTCTCCTCCAAGTATTTTGCAAACCAGTGAGCTTTGAAATGTATTCCTTATTCTTGTGAAGCAACGAACATTGTTACATGCCAGTATTTGTCCAATTCGGGAAAACAATGTTGACCGCCGTCCTCACTGATTCTTCTTATCAAGAACTGCAGCTGTTTCCTAAACGCCGTAACCTTCTCCAAAAGTTCCAAAATGTGCATGTAATGGTCTTGTAAATTGGTTGAAGATATTCAGATTTTCAAATATATTGCACAAATATGCTAGTTTCAGCAAAAAGTTGGGTTCGACAAAGTATCTGGTGCTTTCATGACGTTCCTCTTGTAGAAAAAAGTGAATTTCTTGACGTCGCTCGAATGCACGGGATAAACCGTTGTCACGTGAAGAGCTTGCCTAGTAAACACATTTCTTTTGCTTTTGTAAATCTTGCAACTTCCTACTAAAGAATTCGTGAAATTCTTCAACCATGTTGGAGTGATGGGTCCCTAGATGTTGCTTTAGTTTACTTGGGAGCATACACTTGTGCACTTTTAAACATAGCACAATAAAGTCAATTTCATGAATCAGAAAGTTTTTCTTGTTGATAATGTAGGGATATATCTAAAGTTTTGTTTTGCACAGTTTTGAAAATGATCGGGTAGGTGACGCCTCCCATTGTCTATACACTGAATAAGCCGATTTATGGCGTTTCTCATGATCCGTGCAAACATATCAGCGGGTACGTTGGGAATTTCTGCCTTCAGGTCTTGACGGTTGACATAAACGCTGGTTTTCAGAACACGCCACAAAGAAAGTCGCAAATAGCCCCTTATTCCCTTGTTCCCTTAAAGCAGCCATTGATGCTCTAGAAGTGTGAGCCGTTGTTTACATACCGGTCTGAATTCACTGTTACTGCCACCTCATTTTTTTCAAAAAACCAGGGACCAACAATCCCAGCTGAGGAAATTGCACAGCACACTGTGACTTTCGATGAATGCAAAGGGATTGGTGTTGGCCCAGTAGCGCATGTTCTGCTTGTTGATGTATCCAGTCGGATGAAAATGGACTTCGTCACTGAAAAAGACAATTGCGTCCTCAGGAAAGTTTTCGAGAAATGCCTCATATGCGCACCTCCGAGAATTGAAGTCGCGTTCGGAGAGTTCATGCACAATTGCCAACTTGTAAGGATGGTAATGAAGGTAATCGTGAAGAATTCGCCTCACTAAAGGACTTGAAAGTCCAAGGCCAGATGCATGTTTGCGTGCAGAACGCTGTGGGATCGCAAGATTGACTGTCTCAACGTTCTCAGGTGATCTGATGGGTCGAGAAACTCCAATTCTTCGTTTTGTCGTATTCGAGGTTTGTTTTAACGTAGTGATCTATGTAACAACTGATTTCCCGTCCGGAACACGGCCCAACGGGGGTACATTGAAGCGACGTTGGAAGGTGCGCTGGATTGCGATCACAGAATCACATCATGGCGACTGACCTGGAAGAAAACAATACTTTAGTTCTGCGCCTGTTGAATGAGATCACTCCTGGCTAGCTACGACTGCTACAGCTTGAATGGCGCGCATTTCAAAAAAGGAAGTTATGCTGCCCTACCCTGTACTAGCTATCCCACCTACGTAGAACTTTCGCAAAACTTCGACAAAGTCCAATTTTATGCTACATAAGTCTACTAGAAAGTTCAATAAACTTCACGAAAGCTCCATACTTTTTGAAATATTGTCTTCTTCTATGAGCTTCGAAACGAGAACGATCTAGTCTAGATGTTCCAGAAAATTCCATTAGCTTTGAAGTCGTTTCGAAATTTTCATTCTAGAATACTCCGCTATGTCTGCCCACGTTCGACAACCCTGTTTACTTTCTATTACGCCTCGGGGCGCCGCAGCGCACATTTAGAGAACCTCTGGTCTATGTAATACAGCCTTACTACTGATCCTGGTAGTTTCTCTAATAAATGCAAAATGTGCAGTGGACGCAGTGAGTTTTTCGTTATAGTTGGCAAACCTACTCACGTTAGTACATAGTCTTTCTATATGTTACTTTTCTTTCAGTCCAATTTATTTTGTTTCAAAAAAAAAGAATCGAAACTGTTTTCGCATCACCCCAATATGAATCGCAGTTTAATTTTTAATTTCACTACATTTATCGTCCGCTAACTGCATATTTACACTCTATTACACTATCCGGCGATAATGGAACAAACAAGCGCGCCGCGCCGTTAATTTCCGATTCATCGAGGTGAAATACGCGCTCGCGGAAATATTTTTCGGACGTATCGTTGACAAATTAATAGAAATGCCGGTTACATCGGGCGTATCGGACGGCATATCAATTTTCATTTGTTCCCCGTTATTCGTTTGTCTAATTTGCAATTTAACTAATGTAATTCGCCGATAACGATGCAAAACAAATACTACTATCCGACGAAACTATCGGCATAAATTCCACTAATTAGCGCCGGCCGAATTCGGCCGCCTCGTTAAAAAATAGATGGCTTTGTTTACCGTTTAATCGAAAATATGTAAAATTCCGCTAACGTTGGCGCCAGCCCCTATTCCGCTGTGACGGAGCGAATATAAATTTTGACGCGTTTCGGGAAAACTAACGATATAAATTGGAGAGGTTTCCACTTTATGACGTATGCTATTTGAACCCTCTGGCCGCTATACCTGTAATTACTGCGAATAATTACGCGTTAAGCCCAAATTCGTAATGACGCAGTGCGAACGATGCATTAATTAAATCGCACAGATTTAGAGAAGATGGGGTCATATTTGAATTGAATGAAATTATAGTGATTGCAGCGAAATGGCTAACTAATTTAAATAGCTTGTAAATCCCTAATTTCTATACAATGATTCACGTCAACCAGCACTAGTGTAAACATATCTGCCATAAGCCTTGATCATAAAAAATTATCAATAAACATTTTTATCATTAGCGCTACTACTAAAACTAAATACTAGTACATAAACCTCAAATTCTTTCAATTTAAATCTATTTCAATTGAATCAGTGGGTGGAAAAACTACATAATTTCAAAAAAATAGTTTGCTATGCCTACCTCTTCCTGCTGGACCGACAAACAGCATAAAATTTGATATATGTACGCTTCTACGCAGCCCGAAAGTCTGGCATTTCCTGGATAACTCCATGTTTTATATTGTTTTTCCAATCAACAGCAAGCATAAACGTATTCTTACTCAGGTGATAATATGACGCTGGTGGTATGTATAACTACTATATAACCAAAAGTTCAATCAGAAATTTGATCTTGCTTTTAATACCTAGATATCCAGTATTTTGTCTTACATTGGTTGACATTAAAATGTCTGGCAGTGATAGTTCTGATAGTGAAAGAGATATTTATTGGTCCTAGAAGTTAAACCATCAAGATTAGTTAGATATCTAGGGGTATACTTCGATGACGGTGGACTATTTTGGGTTGTATAGTCAAAAAGGGCGGAAAGTAGGACTGCACCCCAATATTTATGGTTCATACAGCGAGAAAAGAACGCTGCTGTACTTTGTAGTGCAAAACCTATTATTTTATCAGGCGCCTATTTGATACGAAGTGTTAAAATCGGGAAATACGTAAGCTTCTCGACCACGATTTAAAGAACAGCACTTTTAAGTGTGGCTTCGGTGTGTCTTTTGCAGTGTTAAATTAAATATAAATGAGTAGGTCAACTGTTAGCACAGGAGATTGGACTACTGGTTGACACAAATAGTGACTCGCCATGGTCTTTAGGGGGCCTATTTAAAAGGAATGGGTACCAGAGGGACAGATGAGTGTAGGTGCTGTAAAGGAACAGATAATGTGGAGCACACAATCTTTGAAACTGTACGGTAGCAGGAGATTAGAGCAACTACGAGAAATTGAATAAATATGGATCAGTTATAACCAACGACCGACAATTGTACTGACAATGATAGCATTGAAAAAGAAATTGGATATTGTACATGACGGATAATGAAAACAAAAAAGGCAGAAGATAAGACATGCTGTTCTCTCCTCTCTTGATATATTTATATACGGTGGACCGACAGAGAGTAACAATGGCGAAAGGTGGTTTAGTGGATATACCGTGTTTTGCACCCCTGGACAAGAGTCCCACACTATCAGGTGGCGAGATACCCATACAAATGATGTCCGTAAGGGTTCCACCTGTAAAAAGATGCATTCTTAGTTACTCGCACAAAGAGTTGGCATCAGGTTTTGGATCTAATGTAATGATTTGCATACCCTAATGTTAGTATTAACACTAGCATTAATATGAGCTGTTTTTCTTTTACTTCAACTTCCACTAATACTGCTATTAACATTCACACTAGCTGTAATAATAAGATGAAATAACATTTTTAATACAGAGCTGGTATAATAATAATAATAATAATAATAATAATAATAGTGTTTATTGTCCAACGGTTAGACCAATAACAGGACAAATTAACAATAGGTACACACATACATATAGATATGCTATACAACAAATAAGTCAAACTGATTGAATTACAATATCCAAAAAAAAAAAAACAAAAGAAAAAGAAGGAAAAAACAATTAAATAAATTCATTAATTCCATAAAAAAAAGTCATTATATAGCGCATCAGCAGAATGGTAAATAGATGCAAACGGAGAGCCATGCAGTAGCAAGGTCCTAGAAAACGGTAAAGTAAAAGTAGGAGAGGAACGAGCGGATATCCGGGGAACAAGGAAATTAATAGAGGAGAGAAGATCCGAGGAATCAATGACACCATCTACAATCTTCCACAAGAATCGAGCTTCCTGGGCTTCACGACGACTTGCCAAGGACTCCACATCATGTCTTCTCAGCAGTACACCATAGTCAATACCGTGCTCAGGATAGATGCCATCCATTTTAAAAGATAAGTATTTTAAAAAGCGTCGTTGCACCTTTTCAATAGATAGTTGGAGGTATAGAAAGTAGGGAGACCAAACTGGTGAAGCATATTCCAATTTGCTGACGACAAAGCTAAAGAACAAGGCCCCAAGCAACGATGTACTGCTGAAAAATTTACAGGTTCGTAACACAAAACCCAATGTCCTAGATGCAGAAACACAAATACGGTTAATGTGATGTGCAAAACTAAGACGGGAGTCAAACAAAACATCAAGGTCCATTATACTATGAACTTTAGGAAGGACAGAATCTAGGACGGAATAGGTTTACTCGATGGAGTTAACCTTTTTAGTGTAGGAAACAGAACAACATTTTTTATATTTAAATTCAGTTTATTTACTGAACACCAACGAACAAAGAATATTTAAATTTTACTGTAA
Source organism: Chrysina gloriosa (assembly GCA_038088585.1). NCBI lineage: Eukaryota > Metazoa > Arthropoda > Insecta > Coleoptera > Scarabaeidae > Chrysina > Chrysina gloriosa. The sequence goes on along the minus strand of CM076093.1, from coordinate 15,283,219 downwards.
AAGGATCACATCGTCCCATGTCTTAATAGAATGATAGATCTTGATGTCATCCGCATAGGCGAGAACGGGAACAGATAAAGACATTAACAAGTCATTGATACAAAAAAGGACAAATAATAGAGGCCCCAAATGAGACCCCTGTTGAACACCAGAAGTCGGATGAAATTCAAAAGACTTGTAGCCGTTGTAAAAGACATAGTGGCACTTATTGTTTAAATGGGATTTCAGAAGACGCAGCAAGGAAGGACTCATTCCAAAAGTAGATATCTTGTTAATTAAAATTCGATGGTCGAGTATATCAAAAGCGCTGCTGAGATCCGTGTATATATGTAGTTAAATGGTTGGGACGCTTGCGAAACCCATGGTATGCGTTCAAAATTCAGGCATTCCAATCCGGCGAGTGACCCATTCTGTTACTAAAACATTGAGTTCATTCTGGGGTAGCCCACCACATCATTCCCGAATGGAATCTCGGAAGGATTATTATTATTTATTTTCTTTTAGCTTTGTTCATTTTCACATATATTAGTGAAAATACTAAGATTGGTACTAACTGACGACTTATCTTACTTCTTTCAATCTATTTAAATTTGTGTTGATGGTAGCGCCAACACTGATACTAATTACACGTTTCTAGCATTTTCTCCAATTTACAAAGTTAGCACCGACGTGTACACTAATACAAGTTCCCGAATCGTACGTCATAATTTTCATGCCTTAGTGTGACTATTAGCACTTGCAATGATTCTGGTAATGAATTAAAGATGTTTGCACTTTGACATTGTTGCTAATAGAAGATTAAGGTGTAAAAGCAATATAAATTCGTTACTTTTTGTTTCCCAGATTTTCTTAACTGGCACCTCTTCACTCATTCTCTGTAAGTGTCCCCACCTTGCCTTCTTCATTAGCAAAATCACGAAATTCAGGTGTTTCGCATGAACATTGGTCGGACACTGCATTGAATACCACATGCAACGCACTGCACAATGACATCAGATCATTGCACAACTACGTATCGCACATAGTCTCCACTCTCCACTATATTACACTCAATACTCTCATGGAAATGCTTTAGAATGCTTACTCCTTCGTTTTAGTTTACCTCAAATCAGCAGTGTTAGTGTTAGCACTAATATTAGCATTATATTCTTAGTATCCCCGCTTTGATTTATTTACGCTACCGCTAACACTAACAATGATTTCTTAGTCCTCAGTGTCTTACTTATTTATATGCCTGGTCTATACAGTGTGCCTTTAAAGTATGAAATAAATTCAGTACAAGCAAAATAAAATTTTGACGGCGAAGACCGAAAGAAGAAGAGGTACACCGAGGACAACGTGGATGCAACAGATAGGAGAGTTGGGAAGAAGGAAGGTAATTAGAGAGAAGATGGATGGAACAATGAAACAATAAATTCCGATGTCCTGAGAGTGTAAAAGGAGAATCGAAGAAGAAGAAGAGTTTTACTTATTTTACATTACATTTACTGGCACCGATACGAACCAAGTAGATTTTGCTGAATAGAACTTTGTCACCGAACATTTATAGTACCAAACATTGATAAAGTTCTCTGTGTTAATGCTAAAAATAAACTCTTAAGGTCTATAAACTATGACACCATTACACCAAATCTGGATCCAAAGAAACTTACAATACAAGATTGCCCATTCTGCTATTTTTCTAATGAAAATGTCACTCGAAAATGGGGTCGCGTACTTTTCAAAGTTCGGCAACCGTTCCTTTCGGTTCGAAACCTTTCGGTTGTACGTGGAGGGGGCGTCATGTTTAAATTATCGCGCCGTCAGTTCCTCGATTCCTGCGAAACCAAGCGACGTGCCGTAGATGGGGAGTTAGGGAAGCCTGCCGCCGGCAAGCATTTGTAGCCACCTGGCGGCGGTAAACACCCGTCGCATGTAAACTATCCCCTCGACGCGTCGACGGCGGCGGGTTAAAACCGTTCGAAATGCCAGATCGAGATGCACTGCGGCGTAAAGTGCGAACGTGTCGATCTGTGTAGAACTGGTAAACTTCTTGCATCTTGTCCAATGAAGTTTGAATGGCGAGGGTGTCTTTTGAAAACGTGGGATATGTTGCATACCCTTATTTTTATAACGTATGTAACTGCGTTCCTACGTATAGAGTTTCAAAGGTTTTGCCCTACATTGGTGGGAGCTGCAATCGAAATCCCTCGATTTTAATTTGGATACCTCAACCCTCTCCATATTATTGACCTAGATCGAAAACCATTGTAGATTTTCAATATCCATCCTGTCCACGTTAATAAAGCTACACGAAACATCGCTCCGCGATTAAACGACCTATGAGAATAAAATATTTCATATCGCGTCCGAATTGAAAATGCCTAAATAGAAATTCCACATCACGCCAACCAATAAACCGTAATAGAAACGAAAAAGCGAACAATAGCATACTGCGAAACAAATTACGTCCGCGGACGTTGAAGTGGCAGGGCACGTAGCTAACTTGCAACAAGCGGCACAATTCCGCGCCCGAAAACTTTCTAAATCTTCCGGTTTTGTTGATCTAATATTTCCCCGGCTATACATCGCGAGAGGCTCGCTTCTCTATTTTCGCTTAGAATTACTTTGCTTAAGCTATAACTTTACGCGATGTAACTTTTCTATAGTTTTCTTAATCAAGTTTCTCGCGCTGAACTTTTCGGTATATACATTTCAGCTTTGTAGTTGCTCCTGCTGCTGACATTGAAGCCTATTTGCAGCGGGTAAATTTTACTGGGAGAAAGGTATTGGATCTGTAAGGTGGGAGACTCCATTAAGTATCTTAAAGTTAGTTCAGCCGACAAGAATACCATAACATACTGAAAGGCGGAGGCTCATTATACTGCCATTATTATTACATAACTTTCTTCATCTCTTCCGGTTGTAGAAACGCAGTTTCAGGTTTAACCAGCAAAGCCCTCAGAAAGTGAGAGACTTTGCAATATTCGTAATACGAAAACTTTCATGGGATTGAACAGTAGGTACAATATACCGTATGATCCCAGATAGACTGAACAAGAGGGAGAAAGATATTTGTAACTGAACGAAAAAATGTCATTCAATATAAATTTTTTGCTTGTCTCAATTCTGAACACAAAGTTTAAATATTCCTTTTAATAGCTGAGGAAATTTAAACTATGCACAAAAATTTTACCAAGAAGGTTTCTAAGATTCATATTAAGTTATGCAATATTCGATTTGCACTACATATTGCAGTTATGAAACAATTATTTAGGTATGGAATAACCCGATATACACCTCGAAATTGACATCAAATGGAAGATGTGCAGTGCAAGATGTGTAATTACGTTTGGCTTTTGTTCATAGATAGGTAGAACTTTATCGTTGCATTTACGAATACAAAACAATTGTCATAATATTTACAGGAAAATATGATATATTTCTTTGTCAGTAAAACTTAAGGTGTAAATAAAATTAAAATTAAGAAAACCAACAAAGAAAAGAGTACAACATAGATCACAAGCAAAGACACAAATAAAAGACGGACAGAAACAGAAACAGATAAGTCTAAAGTTGATCACTAAATTCCAGGGTGTAATATTCTCCCTCAATGCGTGTCCTCTTGATTTTTCTTGGGGAACTTCCTAAATCTAGTTGTTTCAGATGCTGGAGCAGATGATTATAGATTTCAGTGCCCCAATAGTGCATGTAGGTCTGAGTTGTCACTATGCGATATCTGGGAATACTAAGATCTGCTCTGCTCCCCATTTCTTTTATACTGCCCTCACTGCTCGTGTATGTGGCACCACATATATATAAGGACACCAAGGTCGGGATATTGTTATTCTTTAAGTATCCTTTGCGTGACTTACGATACCAGAGGCCGCACATGGTTTGTATTGCTCTCTTTGCAGAATGAAAATTCGTCGCTGAGGATGTTGCCCAGAAAAGAACTCCATAGGAAAGATGACAATGGATAAAGGAAAGATACGTAAGTATGACTGCTTTATACGTAGCTATCATTTTGATTCTTTTAATGCAGTAGATTCCTGACGATAGCTTCCTTGCAAATTGGTCTACATGGTGGGGTTCATTTTAATCCTTCATCCATATGCACACCCAGTAATTGGATTTTTCTATAACTACATCTGATTTTGCAATCATTCTTTCCCCACTTTCGTCATTGCTCAGAATTGTAGTATCGTCTGTGTATAAACAACATCCGCTCTTCCTTTATGTAGCCGGGCATATCATTTATAATAATAATAATAATAATAATAGCCTTTATTGTCCAACAGTTACAATTAAACCAATTATAAAACAACATGTTACAGTAAATACAAAGAAAAAGTGTAAGCCAACATAAAATAATATAAATTCAAGGGAAACGAGCAAAATTCTTTTACATAATAAAATTCATTAAAATTATATTTGTTATTGAGAATAACGCCTGAATAAATTGTTGGGGTTGTGACATAAATACGTGATCGGTGCCTTCGTTAAGATGTTTGTTCTAGCTCTGGAAACCAAAAATACCTCCGAAAAGCGAATCGATCGCAGAGGAGTCAAAAAAAAACAATTTTGCTTAATAAATGCGGCGAATTAACTTCATTTGTAATAAGTTTTATCAGAAATCTAGCGCTAGAATCCTCCCTTCTATCTGATAGAGGTGCGAAATCATATCGATTTAAAAGGTCGACATAAGATGCACCACGTTGGAGTAAATTCCATCAGCTTTATAAGAAGAAGTATTTTAAAAATTCTCTGCTGTAAACGCTTGAGGGTAAGATCGAGGTAAACATAATTGGGATACCATACAAGGGATGAATATTCCAACTTGCTGCGCACGAATGCACAATATACAGATTTCAGGTCAGATAAGTTGTTAACATTTTTGCAGCTATGGAAAATAAAACCCAGAGGTTTAGAGGTAACAGACATTTATGTAAATAATAAACAACAGTGGTCCCAATATCGATTCCTGCGGAACCCCAACAGTGGCGGCCTCCTCGGTAGATATTACTCTATTCCATTCCACCACCTGCATCCTGCCTGAGAGCTAGGATCGAATTAGTTCCAATGGCGTGCCTCTCACACCGTAGTACTCTAGCTTTTAAACTCATCTAGCGTTTCATTAATAAATTCTAAAACTTCCACTTCCTTCGTCGTAGATTAATTTTTCGATATCGAAGTTGTTGTTCCCCGAGGTACCCTTTACTTGCTAGATATTCCATTCGTCTAACAGAGACCAGGCGTACAAAAATTTTTGAGATTATGGAAGCACAGATATCGACCCGTAATCTTTACAGTCACTTACATTTCCTTTCTTAAGCATTGTTCAGGAAAACATCCTTCCTCAATACAGGTGTTCATTATTCCTGCCAGTGATTAACACAGCTCATTAGTAACCCATTTAATGATGTCCGCATTCGTGTCGTAAATATCTCGACTTGGTTTATTTTTCAGATTCACAATGATGTTGATTTCTTCACGAGGCACATATCTGAAGAAGCATGAAGCAGCATTGCTTAGAGTCAAATATTTCAGCAGAGGCAGAACTAATAATAGTGTTAGCAGTTTCAACTCCTGCCTTACAAAAATATTCGTTTATGGAATTTGCTGAGAGATGAGAGTCCTTATTCTTATCCTGATCAATTGTTGAGAGTTCGTTTTTGATCAATTGCCATGTTGCTACTATTTTATTGCTATTGTTTTTGATAGTCCTAGTATTTTCCTGTTTCTTGATTTCCTGTATTGCGCCTCTGTATATTTGTTTTCTGATATTTGTAAATATCACACGTTTCATTACTCTTTGTGGTTTTTGCAATTATCGCAGGGCATCCAGTTTATTTTTCATATTTGCTATTTCGTCATTGTATGTTAATTTATTATTTGTCGCCGTTGGTGTCACTTTTTTCTAAAGCGGTAAATAGAGCTCAAATGCCGATATGATACTCTTATGAGAGAGATTAAAGGCGTTTCTTGCATTTAGTTTTTCTTCTGGTAAGTATAAGTTATTTGTAATGGCTCGCCTAAACAATGCGATGTTTATAGTTAATTTTTTTTTTTATAAGATTTTGCATTTATACCAAATCTTAACATTTGGTTCCTATGGTCGGAAAGATGGAACTCAACACTTCCCCGATATCATCTTTTTACTGATGTTGGTAAAAATATTGTCAATAAAAGAATTTGAAGTGGTTGTTACCCTTGAAGGCCATCAAACATCTTATGTAGATCGAACGAGTTAAATAAATCTGTTCTTAAGTTTTTTTTGCTCTTATTTTCATTAAAATCTATATTAAAGTCTCCTACAATTAGAAATGTTGCTGTGATTTCGTTGTTTCCGAGAATGTTTAATCCACATTCTCTTATTCCTTCGCTTCTTTTCGCTTAATTTTTCGATAAATATATTGATATCTCCTGCAGGAGACCTGTAGATGGAAACTAAAATTGTGATGTGTTCTTTCACTTTCAGCGTTTGATATGAAGAAAGGAAAGGTTGACGAAGCTCGACTACACCGAAAATAATTCCACCAACTCGCCGTGTTGCCCGCGCGGTATCTACGTACATTGTTCATTAGGACGACGCCAGCTTTGGAAAAACTAATGTTTCCGCAGATTTGTCATTATACCCGAGCGATAAACGTCATTCCGCGGCATTCTGAAACGAGGAGAAGATAGGCTCGAAAATGGTTCGGGACAATCGCCGAAGAGACGAACGTTCCAACCGAGAGACAAAAGTCCTCTTTGTTTTCTTTCGCGTCGTGTCGTTCTCGTTTCTCTTGGAACCACTGCGCGAGTAGCCGAATTTGCGAAATTATCGTCGGCCGTAAAGGCGAAAACGTCCTCATCACAATACGGCCGTCGCCGAACCCCACGGTTATTCACCAATTCACGAGCGAATAACCAATTTTCTAACGACTCCGATGCTCCGGCGAAAGTTTCGAAAACAAATTTTACGAAACGAGTGTCGTCGATGATGCCGCACCCTCGCACGCATCGTCGAAACGGTGCCGCGATACCAGGTACCGTTACCGCTCTCGAAGAGCTGGATAAAGTTGGTCGAAGTACATGACCCGTATATGCGATGGCTGTATTATGCCGGGGCTATTATGTTGCGGGAAATTATTTTGCGCAGTCGAGGAACGGAATTATTTCTGGTATAATAGAGCGAAAAACTTTCTCGAGGCAGTGAGCAAGGAAAAGTTGTTTCTATCGAAGGGTAAAGACCCTATTTCTGCTGCTTTGCGCGGTAATATTCTAGCTATAAGCTGGGAATATTCGATTACTTTTGGCATAATGTGTGTGACCGAAATAGAAAGAATTGGTCAAAAAAGAGAGAAGAAGTGTATTAAAAAGAAATCAAAGGAGATTGTGTTTAAATAAAACAAGCGAAGAAGGTACAAGGTATAAGAAAGAAAAGTCAAAAACAACTGGAAGGGCTTATATATTTAAAGGTGGAACTAAGAGTAAAAGAATTTTAATGGAAAACATTTCAAAGAGGAGACGTAAATGATTTTCATTCATCATCTGTTCAGTTCAACAGATCTGAAGAAGGATCAAATAATGGCATGCTTGATAAGATTCTTCCAGTAGTATAAAGTAAAGGATGTCAGTCTCTGAAATTTTGTTAATACAAACCAAACTGTTTCATGTAGAAGCAAGTTCTGGTGATGAAGTTACATAAACATAGAAGTAGATATAGTCCATGTTTAGGGGTCGAGGAATGGTTGTAGTCTTCGATGATAAGTTGATGACCATATTAATGCTATTGTTTAATTTACCGTCCTCCTATAGTGGGAGGAGAAGACACAATCACGTTAGTAGGATTTCCTTCTCTTATTAGCATTGAAGTCATGAGTCCAACTTCGAGATCGTTTTGCCCTTCATTTCTTTCCGCAGTAAATTAATATGAAAACATTGCAAGTAGCCAGCAGTTCTGATTTCTCCACGAGGTATTTGTATCCTCCTCCTTCTTCTTCTCTAGTTCCTCTACCCAACCGGGTAATGATAATAATAATAATAATATATTATATTTCACAGTACTCGATAACAGAGTGTATAAATGGTCAAATATTGCTGAGTTAGTTATTTTGAAGAAGATAAAGTTAAACTTCCAAGGCTGCTCTTATGCAGTAGCTAACTTTCCAAATAATACACCCTTTAATAAATATCTGTAGGGTTTCAGTTAATCATCAATAGCTTCCATTTCACATTAGTCGATGATCATGAATACGACTTGGAACACAAGGGGATTAACGCTTAAAGTTTTCCAATATTCATCATAGAATTGATAATGGATAATTCGGGAAAAGTTGCGCCGGATTTATGAGGATTTTCTGACAGAAACACCTACAATATCTTATAAAATCCTCAGATCTAAACTCTCTCCGTGGTCAATAATCTCGCTAAGCAAGAGATGATTACGATAATCAGAACTTCTTTGGAATTTTAATCCTAATTGAATTGAAGATATCTTTGGAATTACGTAGAATGTCTAAAAAAATACTTAATTTTGGGGACTAACAAATAACTGGAAAATTTAGGAAGGAAAATTGTTACATCATTTTGAAAGGGTGTCGATAATTGTTGGATAACGAATTAATCGAAACGGATGTGCAAGTGACCAAAAAGGATACAAATTATCCTTTGTACTACAAACCCTTAGTGCAAAGAAAATCCTAGACCAATCTCTCATTCTTAAGTACGTTATTGGACAGCTCGCAGAGTAGGTGTGCAATTGCTTACTAAGGAAGCATAAATTGCATTGCAATTATCATGATGCGAATTATCCTTTATTAATTGTGGACTGCAACTGTCGATTATCGTTTTGTCTTTATTACGACTTATATTATATAGTCAGTCTGCGATTAATAAAGCATCCTAGCCTAGTAGAGGTATACATTATTCATGGAGATGGATTTGATCAGAAATGCCTAGATCGCAATCTGCGAGGAATAAAATGAAGTCTTAACTTGTTAGACTTCTTGGATCGAAGCAATGCCTTAATATAGTAAGTAGTTATGGTAGGCCACCGAGAAGGAGCATCTTTGTGATTTTTGCATCGATTCGATCTTACAGAAAAAGAAGAACATTCAAAGCCAACAGTCGTTGACGATTTCCCACAATGTGTCCATAGAAAGTAATGGGGGAGAACTAAAGGTTCCAAAGAAGAGGAGCAAGGTTCTTTCTTTAATTACAATTTTATAAAATCTATATATGCGGGAGCTGTGATTGTTCAGATTTCTTCAAATAATATCCTTCAAGTTGAAACCGGAGTTGTATTTATAAGAATTTTTGATTCAGCCTTTTGTTGTCTTTGTGGAAGCTACTTTGAATACTTAATATTAATACTTGATATTTTAATTTATTGTATTCCATCTCTTCTTATTTATTCGTTGTATTCTGATCTGTTCTCTTTAAAAAATGGCGATCAAAAGGGAATTTTAGACACAGAAAGTTGTACGTTTCCATACAAAATTGAGTCCTCCTCAGTCTCCTCATTTAGTTAATTCTCTCGTTACGAAATTGTTATCACAACAACAAACAAGCGTAATTCTCATTCTTTACACATAATAACCCCGTACCGCGAGTAATCGAGATAATCGCGGTTTCGCTGCGTAATCGTACGGTAAATTAATGTAAAAAGGGGTGGTTCCTGCTGAGAAGGGAGAAATATCAAACGCGTTCGCCAGATCTTAGTCGGGATGAAATAATAACGGAGCTGTGGGGGATAAGTTTGGTTTCTAATGAAGTAAGTGAAGGGTAATAGTACAGAAATGAACAAAGGTATTGGAGTTGATATGCATTAAACAAAAAATAATAGGAATGCGTTTGGTTTAAAATAAACTCCAATACAATAATTATAATAGTTACATATACGTCATTCGTGAACTTTTCTTGCTGTATCTGTGTCACTAGAAAAGCACTACCTATCGGAACATCCTTTTGCCTTGATATTAATAAATCCATCATCTACTTCGAAAACTGATTTATGTTCAGTGTCTTTAGTTTCAATGGTAGACGTTTGTATAGTTTTGGTGCCCAGTAGTTCAGGTAGTGTAAAGAGATTAGACCGTTTATAGCATATGAGGCAAAAAGTGAAAGTTGCTGCGATCCTTGATTGCCGGGCCGAAAAAGTTTCCATTTGACCTACAAGCCTCCAATAAAAATTAGGGGCCGAACGGATAACGCTAAGGTCTGTCCAAAGTTCATTGAAAAATTAAAACACACTTTATATGGTGAAATATGGGGTTTTTAATCAAAATACGTATGTTTAAGGAACTAAAAATATTTTTCTGGATAACTAGACTTGACATCGATGTTAAATACAGTTTTTATTCTAACAAGCCATAAATGATCAAAATCGTTAGAGAAACAAAAAAGTTACAACAATTTGAAGATTATATTAGATCCGACTTGTTGTGTGAGGGATATTTTCGACGATATGCTTCAATGCACTGTAAGATAAATTGATTCTGTTCTTCGTCTTTCGCAAGGATCCTGTTGTAATCATTCATAAATTGTACACCGCGTTCAGCAGCGTCGTTAACAACAAACAGATCACGACAAACATCGAGAGCATCTTTCTATCTATTTTGATTGAAAGCTCCATATTTCACCCTATAAAGAGTGTTTTAATTTCTCAATGAACTTTGGGCAGACCTTAGCGTTATCTGATCGTCCCCAAATTTCTTATTGGAGGCTTGTAGGCCAAATGAAAACTTTTTCGGCCCGGCAATCAATACAACAATAATAATAAATGGTTTAAAAGAGATGGTATGCGTCCCTCTGCTGCTTGAGGTAAAAATAATTATAACCATTCAAGAGAAATATATTCTTCTGTGTGTGAAAATATTTTGATAGTTAAGGATTCTATCAATAATCTGTTCAGTTTCCTGTTGTTAAAAGCTCTAACTGAACGTTTCTAGAAAGAAAAAGTTTGCCTGCTTGGTTTAAACCTGCCCACAATAAGACACCACAACTTAGTTTTAAATCAAAATTCGTGAAATATGCTAGGTTATCGCAATATCTTTAGGATATTAATTGCAAAGGTTATTGACGTCGATTTCCTTGAGAGTTTATCAAAATGATCACAAAAATTATAGTTTATCATCAAATATTGTAGTATTGATCCTCACATTTCACAGCATGGTTTAGTTGTAAGTACCGAGTTTTAGGTTTAATTCCTATTCAGGTTAAGTTTATTCGCTATAAACTATTCGTTTGCAGGTCTTATCAGTATCCTTAATTTTTGTGCAACATCAGTAATTTGTTCCCCACTCAAACTCGGTGTATGGGGTACATAGATACAAATACGAATGTTAAGATTAAGTTCGAGTTTAGGTAGGAGTAATAGGTGTATGGCCCGCCAAAGCGAAAGCTTACTTCAATTTAACATATTCCTTTGTACATATTTCCTTTGGTTGTAAGCTTTGTACAGGTTGGCTGAAAAGTTTTGAAAGCAACGCCTATTAACCAGTACAGGAATCAAATTTATACGCCATTTTAATATTTCCATTTAAACACACACAAAAGTCCATTTCGATCTGTCGATTCTTTCTTTGTTTACAAGCCATTTGAAATTGACGTGTCAGTGTTTTCTATTAGAATGGAAAAAACTGAAAATCGTGCAGTCATAAAATTCTTTGTTTGGAAAGGTTTATCATCAAGAGAAATTCATACAAAAATTATGAAAGTGTTAAAGGAATCTGCTCCTTCATTTCAAACCGTGGATCGATGGGTTTTAGAGGTTAAACATGGTCGTACAAGCGTTCAAGATGAATCAAGTAGTGGACGTCCAAGAATTTCAACAACACCAGAAATCATTGAGCAAGTCTATCATATTGGTTGTAAAGATCCAAGTTTGACTAACCGTAAAATTGTTGATACCATAGGCATCTCGGTCGAACGACTGCTCCATATTTTACACGAAGAGTTACATGTGAAAAGGCTATTCGGAATTTCTCAGCGTAATTTGAAGGATTTTAAGCAGAATAAAACCGAGTTTGTGCGTCGTTTTATAACTATGAATGAGACTTGGATCTGCCGCCATGGTCCTAAACTGAAACAAGAACGTTTATAGTGGACTGAAGTGGTTGTTCAGCTCCAAAACAAGTCAGAATGTTCAGCAAAAAAGGTTATGGCATCAGTCTTTTGGGACACAAAAAGGATTTTGTTGATTGATCATTTTCAAAAAGGTAAATCAATTAACTCTGAATATTATTGCAACCTTTTGGACCAACAGGATAACAAAAGTCGTGGAAAAAGACCCGGCTTACGGAAGAAAACCATTATTTTTCATCAAAACCATGCACATGTTCACACAGGTATTTTGACGATGGCTAAATTGAACGAATTAAAGTACGAATTGCTTGAACACTCACCGTATTCACCAGATTTGGCTACCTACGACTATTACCTCTTTACAAATTTGAAACAAGTTTTTGGTGGTAAGTATTTTTCGTTGAATGAAAAAGCTAATGCAGCCGTGGTACTGTATTTTGCAGAGCTTCCGGGAAATCATTACAGACATGGTATAACATTTTGGAGGATCATTGGAATAAGTGTGTTGAAGTTGAGCGAGATTTTATTGAATAAAAAAACTAATTTCATTAAAAATGCACGTTCTTTCATATTTGCTTTCAAAACTTTTCAACCAACCTGTAGAAGTTATATATGTCAAGAATTATAAATTTATATTTCCGATGCACATGTTGCTTGTTAAAGGGTAGAATACACTAAGCCCCCAAGCGAAATAGGAGACCAAACGCTCGAGAATGCGGAAAATGTGGTCAAGCCCCCAAGGCGAAGTGCTCTCGTGGCTATCACACTATTTAAACAACTTCAGTAGCGTTGGTAGTTTCCTAACTTAGTTAGAATTAGCCAACTCTGAGATTGCTGCAAACATCTTTGTCAATGCTTTCACATATTGATAGTACTGTTGCTAATATCAGCGATTCTGGAAATACGTCTTCATTACTACATCTATTGATATTATCAGGTAGATTACTACCAGTGAGCTGACGGTTTACGGAATGACGCACACTTCAATAGTCCATTGGCAAAGCGTCTGATCGTTTATGTGATCTTGATAATCACTACCTGACTTGTAAATGTTGTGCAAACGATCAGGTGCTTAGTTTTGGTGGTAATGTAGACTTGCGCCATCCCATAAACCATCCTCTTATTAACTAGTACACACTTTATTGGCAACCTGTTTTGTCTTTTCTTGATTTCAAATTTTTGATTGTATTAATGGTATCAGATGTGGAATAAATAAGGCTTAATAAAAGAGTGGATGCCGTGTTATCATTAAGTAGTACCGTCCATACTTCTCCGAATTTGTCCCGCCTTGCACGTAAGTGGAGACAAAGGCCGGATTACACTACTTTATGATAACACAATCCATCCACTCTTTTATCTAACCGTAGTAATAAAACGTTCAAATAGAATTTTTCATGTTTTAGACTTGCAGGTGATGAAACTTAAATGCTTTGAAATATTACTGTTAATGTTACAGTAGTCTTTTATTTTAAATGTTTCCAAATAAGTTGCCTTGGTTTCTCTTGTTCATAAGTAGTGAATGGTGTTGTATATTTTCCAAGTGAGTAGGGCAAACTTAATGCGATTGGAACTATGGATGCGCCAGGGTTTATTGACTGTTAAACTCGAAAAAAACAACTATATACGCATATAAAATTCATATATAAAAAACTTATTGTTCGGGGGTTCACGAGTAGGATGCGGCTGCAAAAGAAAAAATAAACCGGCACATATTGAACACGAACCACCCTTGGAAAACCAATATAAAATATTTTCTGTAGTTATAAAATGTGACTTGTCCTCCTGCAGAATTAGTGATAACTTTCCTACAATTGGTACATTAGTGGTTACAATCATATCAAATAAATAATAATCAGTAGTTGATGCACAAATATTTTGTCATCTGTTTTTGGTTATACCATTTCTCGCCGCATTCTCGCAAGGCAACATTTAAACATTCCACACAATTATTTTCTTCCTTCTGTGAAAGGCGAGATCATAGATTAGTGTCGATAAATTTTTATACCGATACCTATACATATACAAGCAATAAAACTAGAAAGCATGGGAAAAGTTTTCCTCAACTAAGTTGGTTAAATTTCTCTAGCATCGCACAACTTTATGCCCTCCGCCCTCCGGGGAATCTATTTTTCACAATATTCGAATGCTGGAACTCCAGAACTTTGCACTCGTATCTCGCTCGTAACAAAGACACAAATATGTATTTCCTCCGGTAAAATTCCACTTTAAACCTGAGAATAGCGCCCTCCGACCGTGGCGCGTTAATATAGAGGGCATACTAGAAGCAAATCCTCAAATAACGTTCTGTTTTTTTTTCTCTACATAGCCTAGATACCTACCTTTAACAATACAATAGCGTATACGTACTTAGCCGTGTACGTAGGTGTTGTCTAGACCGCAAATGCGACGTAGAATTATAACCGGACCGCTCCGGGCGTATTTCATCGCTTTATATTGGTATTAGGATACGTTAAGTGCTGCTATAGAAAGGATATAAATTATCCCTCCGGCCGAACAAAGGGGATACAAGGAACACACTTCGGAATACGGACGCCCCCGAGCAGATGTAATACACAGGTCTAAGGGGTCGGGCCGCTGCGCGACTGTACGGATTGCGCGCTTCGGGAAATATAAAGTCGGTCGCTGCACCGTCGTAAAATAAGGGAAAAGAAATAAAGAAAGAAGAATAGAAATGAGATTCCGGTGAAAAGAATAATAGTAAATGTGGATTCTTTGGACGAAACTAGATAATGAAGAAGACGGATGTATAACATACTTAACAATAATAGTAATAATGATAATAATAATAATAATGTCCTTATTGCATACCAATTATTACAGATCATACATATATACATATAAAGAAAAAGAAGAGTCGCAACCTCAAGGCAAAGTTCAGCTAATTCTGCTTTACAACTCAATCTTGATATATTAGAAAAAAATACATTGCACAAATCTAAAAGGTTCCAATCATGTTAAGAGAGGCAAAAGAAACAGTAATACTAATTTATATCAATTTATTCCACAAAATATCATTTAACTTTTTTCTAAAGTGAAAAGCATTCTCGTCTAAAAAGTGTATACAAAACTTAGAAACTACTTACGTGAATCAAAACCCCGGGGTATCTCTCAGATATTCTCTCAAACTGCTACTAAATGAGATACCACACATAGCTTCAACAGGTAACTTGTTGTACATGACATACATCTGGAATAGGAAGGATCTTTCATAAAGTGCTCTTTGGTATTGTGGTGGAGAAATTTTGCACCGAAATCTTGAGATTATGTAGGCATATCTGTTTTAAAATGTAATCTTTTGATACAGATACGGCGGAGATCTCAAAGATACTATTTTGTGATATAAGACCAGGTAGCAAAATTTCCGTCTGTGATGCATATTGAGCCATCGGGCACAGTCCAATTTATGGGAAATATGATCAAATTTGCGTATGCCATAAATATACCTCAAACACGAGTTTTGCATTTTTTGTATGCGATATTCAGTAAAGAGTAAGTAGGACAAAAGCTTCGCATAAACTTTTTTAAGTTTCATTAAACATGTGCCTATAAGGAAACAGCTTTTTCAAATCAAGATAAGCATTACGAATATAAATCAAGATCTGCACTTTCCACAAGTGGAAGTTTGACATTATTAATTTCTATATTAACAACACGAGAAATGTTGCAACATATTTTCTTGGGGCCCAATTCGATGAAGATAGCTTAAATCTTTATTAATATTGTCAGCTATAACGGCTAGTCTCCAATCAGTAGGCTGAAAAGAATAATACAATTGTGTATCATCTGCATAAACGTGTGCTTTGAAGTGATTGACCCCATAGAAGAAATTACATGTAGATATCGTAAATAGGATAGGCCCAACAATCGATTCATGGGGAACTCCATGCGGGGTATCAGGAAGACCAGATGTGCAGTTACTAATTCTAACATACGATTGCATACTTGAATTGCAAAAATTGATATTTGCGCGTTCGGAGCTTGAGAAAAGTTTATGGGTGATAACAGTCATTAAACAACGGAAATCTATTTTTTCTTATTTTTAGGTTTGTTTGAACTTAATACAAAGTGGGAATAACAGTGCATCAGGATGAACTCAAATAAAATGTAGTTCTTACCCTTACTAAACCGACTTCGACAATTTAGTTGCCATCATTATTGGGGAGAATACAAAGGAAAGGAGCTCTACTCGTAACCCTTAATGTGAAATGCGCTATTTGAATTCAATAATAATTATAATAATAACAACTTTATTTGTTCTATGGTACGACTAACATTGCAAACAACAAGTCAAGAAAAAGGTAAATACAAAGAAAATACAAGTAAAATACAAAGAACAATATTTGACATATTTAAAATATAACTGTTTGCAAATATATTTTAGGCTCGGTTTTAAATCCGGAAAATTGTGTGGTGGTTCGAATATATTTTGTTTTTGATATCATTGCAATCAACTTGTCTGTTCGTCTTATATTTGGCTTAATTTTTGTATATGTGGCAGGCGCATTCTATAAGTATAAGGACGGCAGAGTTAGTATCTGTAGAGACAGGAAGAGAGATCTGCACGAGTCTGTTGGCCCGGTCGCCACCATCGTATGAATCAAATGCTTCTGAGACAGGAAAATAGTCCTGGCTGCAGTTGAAGGACCCCAGAAAATAATTCCGTATCTCAGATGTGATTGAATGTCGGAATGGTAAACATTCATCAGTACATTCCTGGATAGGTTTCCTCTTAAGATTTTTGATAAGTATGTCCTCGAATGAAGTCTACTAGATACCTCTGAGCAATGTTCTTTTCAATTCAATGTTTTTTGAATTGTTACCCCAAGAATCTTTGTGCTTTCAACCGAGGTTATGCCAGAATTACCAACATGCATTGAAAACTCATTTTTTACTATTCTTTGGTAAGAATGGAAGACCATATAGTTGGTTTTTCATTTAAGCATACTTCCTTGAAACTCAGTTTCCCCAGCATGACGTTCGCCCGAAACATCGACTGTTCCATATCCTTTGAAGAGACAATTATCGAGATGTCGTCACCGTACATGACAGCCAACAATTCCCGTATACAGTTAGCTATGTCATTAATATATAATTCAGTCGAATCGGACTTAGAATTGATCCTTGCAGAACACTTATGGTCATCGGCAAATTAGATGATACATATTTTATGATACCGCTGGGCTCATTAAAACTTACCCTAACAAACTGCGATCTATTCTCCAAGTACGACTATAACCATTTAACTGACGTTTCTCTGATACCATACGCTTGGAGCCGAAGTGTAGTCGAAAGCTTTTGATAGGTCACAGTATAACGCAAGTGGTGAATTTATCTATTTCTTTTATTATAAAATTGAAAAAGCTACGCAGAGCAGTTGTTGTGCACTTCCATTCTCGGAAACCGTGCTAGCCAGGCGACAGAATCTGAAACCCGTCCAAAAAACTGCGCAACTTAGAGGACATTGCGTATCCAAAAATTTTTGAGAATATAGCAAATGTATGGAAATAGGCCCGTAATTTTCGACTTTTTAAGGGTACCCCTTCTTAGGGATTGGTGTTACCATTGCTCGTTTTAGCAGGTGAGGATGTATGTCGAGGTGATTCATTGATAAAATACATTAGTGGATGAACAATTTGATTTTTAAATTCTTCAATTATGGCTGCTGATATATCATCGGGACCTGGTGACGAATTCGATCGATTCCAGTTCCGAAACAGGAAGCAGAACCATACTAGATGGATAATGACGCGCTGCCACCTGGCTTTATTCCCTGAAGATGACAATTTGCTGGTTAAAATATGTATCTTGTGGTATGAGAGTTAGTGCCTAATGGTGTAAACTATTTTATTTGAAACCGCAAAGAATCAACATAAAAAATAAAACTTTAACTATTTTAATCACCCTGTAATTTCAAAACCAAGTCTTTGGCAGTTCCGTTTGTTACGACAAGAATTTCTGCGCTGCGCTCTTGACAAAATCGACTGGATTTTCCAACCTGAATTTTCAACGCAATATCCAGCTTACTTAAAATGTTGGACGCAGAGAGTAGAATCATAAGCATTTATGGGCACTATGTCATTTATTTTTCAAACCACCAGCGTCCAACGCACAGAATTAATGCGTATACGTAAAATCAGAAAGGGAATAAAAAGCCGCAAAATATCCATTCCGAATCTAAAATCTGATAATAAAAAACGGAAGGCGAGCCATAACATCACGTACGCTATTTTATTGGATTTCGACGTGTGCACTACGTTATCCGAATCATCCGAATATCGCGAGGTATAGTACTTAAGTAGGCGCACGGCAGAGCCGAGAAGTAAGCACTTACATAAGTAGATGTTTGCGCGACGGTCGGAAACGTGTAAAGTACTCGCAAACACTCGACCGCACGTGCGTTATAAATCATAGCCGCTAAAGCACTCGAATGACAACGCCAGATTTTACCGATACAAACTACCGCCTCCGGAGCCCGGAGTTCGGAACCTGAAAACGCCCCGAACGCCGAACGTATGGGACAATTTCAGCTAGTCACTGAACCGCCTCCGACACCTTTAAGATGCCGTTTGTGAGCAAAAATAAAGCGAAAAGCATCATATTTCAAGCTTGCCTGTTCTTATCAGTGTGAGAATGTGAGTTTGAGGTTGTGTTGGCATTTCCAGCAATAATTTTTCTAAATTTAAATTGTAGTAAAGCTAGCCGAGTATATATTATGTTACTAGCTTCAAAACTCTTGGTGCTGGATTCTGGCAAAAGAGAAAAGAAAACAAATGATAATAATAAAAAGAAAGTTGGAAACGTGACCGATACGGGAGGTAATCGTTGCAACTCGAATAACCCATTTAGTTGGCTATAAAGGTGAAGATCCAGGCCGTACTAGCTGAATGGAGGCGGAGCAGGTTCAAGTTAAAGAATGTATTAGTAATAAGGCGCCACCATCCTATTATAAAACTGGATCGCATCTAAGTTTCTGAAGTCAGAGAGACGCTCCAGCTTCGTTGGTAAAAGAATCGAGGTTATCCGAACCGGTCTGCGTGTCTAATTCTTTTATTCGGTTGTGAAGCGACCAGTAAAGTTACTCGAAAACTGTATTTAAAAAAATAAAAGAAACAAAAATAAATTGAGGCGAGAGAGTGATGTTGAACAATAAAATTCAAATAAGCTAGTTTCGTATCGTACTTAATTAATGTTTACTAAACTCTCGCTAACCTTTGGAATTCGAGGCTTCATAGACACGTTACAGCTTTAATAGAACGTAATTAGCAAAATACGTGTAAGTGACAATTAAACGTGATCCCCCTTTAAAATACTAAAAGGAATTGAATGTTTCGTTCAGCAAATATCAAACAAAATTATTGACGGCAAGATAGCAAACGTAAGAAAACCCCCTTTTTAATTGAAAGCAATTCTCCGGCTTACTAAATCTAAATTAATTAAATAATTATAGGGAATTTTTCCAAAAAGCGCATCGAGAAAAAATAAAATTAAGACGTGTCTTAGCGTGGCGTGTTCCGGGTGTCGACATTCGTACCATGTTGTAGTCACTGTCGAGACAGAAGCTGTCAAAGTTGGTGGGTTCCTCACACTCGGTGTTGAAATGTCGGGAATAGAGCCGGACACAGACAATCTAAGACTAATTCGACCATATTAAGCTAAGGATCGATACTAGGTGAATCGAGATCAACGTCCTTCTAGCTTCTACAAAAATTCATAGATGTTCTTAATGTTATCAGATGTTCTCAAATAATCTTAGCTCAACCTAGCATATACTAGGTCCTACTAGCACTCTACTGGCACCCTACAACAACGTGAAAGAGAAAATGCCGGCATCGTAATTAACAGAAAGAGAAGCTCACCTCTAATAAAGGGCAAAGCAAACAACTTGGCCGATAGTTCGAACAGTAAAGTTGGGGAAGCGTGACTCCCACATTTATACAATGATAATATTTAACTTCCCAGAGTCGAACTCGCCTGCAGATCCTCGACATGCTAGTTTTTAAAGCAAAAACAAAATAACTTATTCACGGAAAACGACCTGTTCAACCGAACATCACAAGCAGAATATCCAAACACGTGCATCCAAAAGGCGCGAGTTGTATTGAAACTTCCGACGCGGAGCGCCATCTACACGTCAGAAGTGGAACCGAGAGGCCAAAGGTAGCAAACCGGAACGCTCTGACAAATTGGCCGTAACAATCCAAGTGGAGCTTTTCGCAATTACGAAAAAGTGTTTCTATAACATAAATCCTTTATGATTCTAGAATTTTGGAAGAGAAAGTGCCAATATTTATGAGAACTTAATTTTTATACAGTCCCAGACTGATTGATCACGCTACATATCAAATTGAAGCTCTTTAGGAGTATAATCTAAGAAAACGTTCTCTCTCTAAAGTTCCAGATATTCAGTTCATCTTTAACGAAAACTACGCACCGTGACTCGTGAAGAATTATTATGCCTCATCTAAGAAATACGTCCGACCCGCCCTCTTTCCCTTAATTCGGTATATTCTCCCAAACCAGAAGCTTTCAATAATTTCGTGAATTCCATACCCTCGTTTTATAACGTCCTTAATATAAAATGCGCGGAAAGCATCAAATTTATATCTATTTATTTGCTTTCAGTCGTCGACCGGGTCCATTTTCGACCGGACGAGGTCGGCAGTAAATCCTTTCCGTACCCGGACCCCATTCTAAACTCGCCTGGAAGCGAGGAGGAATCTGAGCAAACACAATACATGGCGAGGACGTAACGATCGTGGGGACGCTCGGACTCCTGGCCCTTTCTTTAACAGAATAAATACGGAGAAAGAGACGTTAAGGGAGAGAAAAAAAGAAAACGAACAATAAATAACTTCGATTTAAGAACTCGACTTTTCGCTCCCCGCTCGTATTGACGGTTTGATTCGAAGAATGGTTTCGCTCAAAAACTCCAGGCGCAAAACGTTTGAAGTAGACTTCTCGAGGCTCCGGCATTTAATACTAGGGAGCTCTACTTAATTGGTTTCTTCCCGTTTATAATCCGTTTGCTTTGCGATTTCGGGGTGTTTTTAACGTTTAAGTCACTGTGGCTGGAATTTCAGAGAACTTTTCACTTGATAATGGATGAGAAACTTCGAAATAAATTCGCAAGAGATGGAATTTATTTCATTGAGTGCTAAAATTAAAATTGAAAATAGAGACATAAAAACAAACAAAAATATATACGGACTAACGAGTATTACCTTATACCTTTATACTGCAAGGTGTCGGATTAGCACCCTATATGTTGTGCACAAACTTGAGCCATTCTTTTTTGTCCATTGTCAAAGCTTTTGCTTCACTCAATCTCAAATTCTTCTTTGGCAGTATTTCTGTGATCACTTTGTTCCACGTCTCCTTTAATCTACCTCTGCGTCTTCGATACAAAGTTCTTGCCTCCAATATTCTCCTAACTGGCCTAAATGACCCCACCATCTTAATTGTCGTTTTTCCACTATTTCCAAAGCCGGTACAACTTTCAAATCTTTTGTTATTTGTTTGTTCTTAATTCGGTCCTTTCTTGTTACGCCTTTAACAACACGTAGATACATCATTTCCACCGCCTGGACTCTGCTTTTCATGGTGCTTGAGAGGGTCCATGTTTCACTACCAAAGAGCAAGATAATTTGGAAGATGGTTTTATATACAAGCATTTTCGTCTTCATGGATACTTCTTTTTTAAACAATTGACTTATACATGCTGTAATGCGCTATTGAAGCTTCCTCTGTGTTCTGTTTAATGTCCTTTTCTTGATTTCCTTTGCTGCCAATTATTACTCCTAAGTACTTAAATTCTTTAACTTGCTATATTTCCTTTTCACCTATTCTCATATGGATTTCTTTGTCTTCATTATTTGTTATTACCATTACTTTAGTTTTACTTATCGTTAGGTTCTTATTATCCAGTGTATCTTTCCATATATGTACTTACGTTACTTTGTAGATCCTTCTTATTGCTAGCATATATAGCTATATGATCTGCGATAGCGCATTCTGATATACCCATTGTCTGTAATTTTTTGTAGCTGACTTCCACTTTCTTTATTTTTTTATCATTTTGTTTAATTATGTCGTTCATCAAAATTACAAAGAAAACAGGGCTTAAAACTCCTTTCTGCCGTAGTCCATCTTCTACCCCAAAATTCATCGGATTTTAACATAGTTTATGCTACGTGCGTATAAATTTTTAATTTGTTACATTAGCTTGCTATTTACTATTCTCTCTTGTAAAATCTTCCATATAATATTTCTCGGTGCCCTATCAAACGCTTATTCGAGATCCAAAAGCGCTATATACATTTCTCTCTCTTGGATCAATATTTTGTCTATAATTTGTTTCGTAGTAAATATATGATCTTGTATACGATGATCTCTTCTAAATTCACTTTGGGAATTGCTAAGGTATGGTTCTATAACTGTTATGAGTCTCTTATCCAACGCTCTTTCGTAAACCTTTGTTGCAGTGTTCGTAAATCTGATTGTTAACATAAGATAAAAATCCTCCCCAAAGCAAATGCAATTTTAAAGAAAGCGTTCCAACTGCCATCTATCAACTTTCTGACAATACGCAAGCTTATGCAGACATTCTTCTCGTATATTTTGAATTGTCTCTAACGCGATGTTCTATTTCACGAAAATTTTGTGGTCTGGTGATGGGCTTTAAATAACTCCATAAAAGATAATCGAGGCGTGTAAGGTCTGGGAATCTCGGCATCCTAGAAAATTTTGCATAGGCTGAGTACAGTGCGGAAGTACGCCATTTTGCTGAAATCATATGGTATTATCTGAGAAGTCTGGATCATTCTCATTTGGAAAAATTGCTGTAAGCGCCAGAACAAGGTCATCTTGCAAAAACGGTAAATATCTTTCTCTTGTGAAGGTTCTTTCAAAGAAGAAACGCCTTACTATTCTGTTATTAAGTATTCTAGCCCACACATTTAATTTCTTCCGGTGTTGAGTATGTGCCTCAACCATCAAATGAGGATTTACACGACCAATACGACCAATATCTTCAATTTTGACGATTCACTGTGCCATCGAGGTAAAACATTAATTTATCCGAAAAATGTAATTGCCGGTGCAAACATCGTTTCTTGGCACAAATTTATCATAGTTTCGGGTCGTCTTCGTTGAGTTCATGTACGAGTTGAATATTATAGAGGTGATATGTTTCCTTTCTCATAATACGTAACACTGCCATCTGACTAACTTCATTGTCTAATGCAACCAATCGAGACGCTTTGTAACGATTCTCTTCCATGCTTAACAAAATGTTCAGTTTCAGATCTTCACTAACTTTTGGATGTCCAGGTTTTTGAATACCCTTCACATTACCAGTTTCCCGAAATTTAGACTCAATCCTGCTGACTGTAAATAATAATAGGGTAATCTGAATATTTTCCATTAAACAAATCCCACACTTCCTTCTGAGTTCTTGTCTTGTCCCTGCACCCAATTAGAATTAAAATCTTAATCCTGTGTATAACATTTGATTGTGCCATTATACCTAAATTGCAATAAGATTTTTATACCGCTAATGTTAAAAAGTCAATGTAAAACTGATACATTGTAATTATATGTACCTACATCTATGAAAAACATTTGGCACTTCTAAGAGCCAATTTGGATAACGCTTTTGCTGGTAAAAGGGTTTTTGCTTTATCTTACTGTTTTTACGTTTTCAAACATTCAATTATTATTTACTCGAATAATTTACTGTTACTTCGGCAATGAAAAGATCTATCAAAATCAAGAACAAAAATGGGGGTTGCTATAAAAATTACGTTATTACTCAAAAACAAATGATGGTTAAAAATAAACTGTGATGCAAAAATGTATATCTTTATCAAACAAAATCGACTTGGTCAAGGATTCTTTTCAGCAAAGATTGATAAATTCAGTAAAGAATTTATACTTTAGGCGCAGACTGTATTACTAATGGATCAGATAGCTGAATTGGTTATAGATAGAAACATGTGACATGAAAAAGTATCTGAGCTTTTCAGGAAATCGATCTAGTTAATCGAGTAGATTGAAAAGATCATCACTCATATCAAAAAACTCCGAAATTGCACTGGAGATGTATAGGTGGTGAAAAGCTATGTTTTACAGAATTTGGCAAAGAATAAAGAAGACGAATAACAGACTGGTAATTTTTGAGAGGTTGATGCACCTAATCACCTTACTGGAAAGCTTAGTTATAATCATCGAGATATTGGAAAGTAAAAACGATATTTAGGGGATGCTCGAACTGAACGAAAGACAAAATATCTGACTAGCATCTAGAAAATCTCTAACATAATCTCCATGTGTTCAGGATGTATATATATATATATATATATATACATATTTGTATATATATATATATATATTTCAAGTGCAAGAGAGTGCCAGCAAAAGTTAAAGACCAAATACCCAAAGATTGGAAGATTTCAAAAAATTTAAATGGCTGTCGATAAAACTACCTACTAAATAAGGTATGTTTGTTGAGAAAATTTTCAGGAAAGCTGTAGAATAGGCGTATAAAGGATACGGTACTGAAGAGTCCTAATAAGGACGAAACTTGTCTACGATTGCAGTCTGCAGTTAATAAACCACACTTCTGTGGTGGAATATTGGATTCATGCTTTTGCACTGCTTTCTTCGAGAGCTGCCCAACAAAAGTACCTCATTTAATAGGTTGTTTTCCAGAGAGACATTTAGATTGTTCACTAACAATAAGTTGGGGTTAACGCGTGTAATGACTGCAGCAGGTTTAATACAGGTCGAAGATGTTAGACGCCATAAATCCTTTTAATCATTTATTTCAAGCCAAACTTTCGTCCTTGATCAAAGCATCAGAGCATAAAATTTAATCGAATTTGAGTATTAAAACTTTTAAAATTAAAAAGTTCGTCACTTAGATGAGGAGTACTAAATTAATCAGAGCTAACAGAATGCGAAAGAATGCTTTGCCTGAAACACGCACTGAAAAGTTGTAGATAACTCAATAACTATAAACAACCAAAATATAGAGACTATAGCAAAGAACCAAAAAATAATTAATACTACCTAATATTGTAATAAATGAAAGAGGGATGATGATAGAAAGGACGATAATGAGGTAGAGTATATTTATGAAATTACACAATTAGAAAAATAAAACTTTCGATAAGTTTTGTTCAAAATTGATAGAAAAATGGGATATTCATTGTTAAAGCATATTATAAATTAATGATACAAATATGGGGATAGGAAAAGATCGAAACAAATAGAGAAATAAACAGTTTGCTTAATCCGCAGAAAAGCGGAACATGTTGGTACTACTGAAACATATGCCTATTTTTGTATGTATTTTCTTTTGAATAAGAGATTTGTGTTTATCGAAATATTCAAAGAATAAGAAAAATGTAAATCTTCTTAGTAGAATTCGCCCCTTAATTGGTAGACGTATCCGGTTGTTCTCCTCAAACGAAGCAAAGCTCCTTGAAAACCTTTAAGGAAAAACAACATGAAATCTGTAGCGATAGCAAAGAATACAAACATGACCCCTGTAATTCTTAAAGTTGAAATAGAAAATGAATGTTAGCTCCTTAACCTAATGTAATCGCATGACGACCTGAATAATTTCTCGACGACTGAAATTCCTCTTTACAATCTCCAATTGCGAGGCGTGAAGGCATCGAAAAGCGCAGATTACGTGTAGACTAGCACGGTGGTGGTAATATGGTTCGAAATCCTTCAGTTCCTAAATTATCGTCTAGACGGGATTACCTTCACGACTCGTCCGCAGTTCGGCTGATCCTCGACGGGGAGCAAATGAATTATAAATTAAATTGAAGCGGGCGAGATTTTGCCTTGTCCGGATCGTCACGCCCAACAAACTGAAAACTAACCGATCAGACGCCCGATACCATCGGCGCTTGAAATGCTAAATAGGTGGTTTTCCCCATCGTCGTAATGGACTTACAATTAACTCAGGGAGAGAAATCTCGACGTTCTTGTTTTGTGTAGTGGAGCGCGGATATTGGAATAACCGCGATAATAGTTCTAGTTTCTGGATGTAATCGTACGATACTGCTGTATGGGGCGGAGTTCGACCCACTTTTACAAAGTTGGAGATATTCTAGGTTTTTTGTCCTCGTACTCCGTGCGAATTGGGACAACGGTCGTTCCGCTTTCGATATTAAAATTACTTTCGGAGATGCGTCCCCGGAGGGCGGAGGCGTAAAAGAAAGTCCGATTTTCTTTACGCAACTGCGTCGAGACTCCCTGTTTTTATTGTCTCGGTGGCGATAGTTTTATCGTGTGTGAGGGTTGCATATATCACAATGATTGGTACTGGTGCCGCGGAAGGAATAGTAGAGATAAATAGATCTTTCGCGTATATAAAAAGTTTCTTCGCTTGAGTTATGTTGATGCCCGCGTTATGTGATATCTAGGGCACGAATCGATTGAGGACAAAATCCGGAAGTACTAGATGTAAACGGAAATATCACCCTTATTCCTTTATAGGCAGTATGTAGAACTAATAAAAGGAATTCCAAGGAAGAGAAGGGAATACGTACGTGTTTAGTCATAGCTTACCAAAAACTATTTCCTTTGTAGAATCTGGACGACTCTCCGTTAATGACCTAATTAATTAGGATGGTTAATTGGGCAGCCACAGAGTAGTGTTACACTTCATATAACTAAAATAATTCCTTCATTTTAAATACACGATTGAATAATTTCTCTCTTAATATTTTAGCCAACATCTGTGTGTTATATTCAGTTGAAGAAAAGTTATTTTAAAATTCATTTTTGCAATTTTGTGCTTTCGGGTGGTACGTTTTGTGACCTTGTAC
The DNA here is from genome assembly GCA_038088585.1 of Chrysina gloriosa. Taxonomy (NCBI): domain Eukaryota; kingdom Metazoa; phylum Arthropoda; class Insecta; order Coleoptera; family Scarabaeidae; genus Chrysina; species Chrysina gloriosa. Next base: position 15,256,304 of record CM076093.1, on the reverse strand, counting down.
CGACCGTTAAGTCCTATAGTAGGTAGAAAGAGTGTGAATATTTTTGTAAATTGACCATCCACACTTTCTATTCCGTAAACGAATCGCATCAATTTTACTGGAGTTACTTGGTGACACTCACCCACGCGACACACTTCACCTAGTACCTCTAAGTTAGTACTTATTCGACTCACAACCTTAATTACACACTCAATTGTATACACGGTTACCACCGAAGCTCCCGCCTCCGCCATTTTGCTGCCCAGCAAAATCAAGGTTTTCAAGCTCAGGTACCACGCAGTAAGTCATCCGCATCGTTTTAATTTACCTAATTTCTTTTATTCCTATCCTATCCTCCACACTACCCACTTCGCACACAAAACGTGTTTTCTAAATTTCAATTACATTTGATTATTGTTTCTTACATTTACTTTAATTATTTGACGAATTAATTAATATAATTAATATAAGTTCTTAAAGGACAGCGTTTGTTTTATTTATCAATCAAATAAATACATGTTTTATTTTGATTTATTTTAACCCTTTTGCATAGCACTCCTCCACATTCACCTTTTACTAAAATCACTTATTAATGTTATACCGTAAGGGAGGTGTCTAGCTAGCCGGTCAATCAATTATCAACTCAATCATTCTTTTTACAACGATTAACAACCCGTTCATAATTAATTAACGACCCCTTCGCAATTAACAGTAGTTGCGCAATAGCTCACTAAGTAAGCCCAAATTATATATGCCAATAATCACCGAGGGAGTGTGATTAAGTAGTCCGTTACTTTGTGGTAGTACGCGGTCACTTATGAAGAGAGAAACACTAGTTTGTTACACTAGCACTTTCTTTAATTTAAAAAACGTGACTGCAGTTTCGTACACACTTCAACACACTTCATAAACTTCAAGTTTGACAATGTAGCAGTAACAAATTTGAAGTTTGCGAAATGTGTTGAAGTGCTTACAAAATTGCAGTCCATTTTTTAAATAAGACGAAGTGGTAGTCTAACAAAGTAGTGTTTTCCTTTTCACAAGTGATCACGGAGGGAATTATGCTTCATTAATCGCGGAATGCAAGCGTAGATAGTCTGATGCTTAGGACTCGTCAGTACGATATGGACAGTCTTAGATTAGCGAAGCACAATCCACCAGATGATAATATGAGCACTCTTTGTGGAGATGGATTTGAGTAAAAATGTGGCCCCATCTCCTGAATGGAAGAGATATTGACATACCCGGTTAAATCGCACTCTGCAACGAATAAATGGCAAATTATTATTCTGAGAGCAAACATATTAATTCGTATAATCTGGATGGCTCTCTACAAGCAACCAATTTAATTAGGTGCGTAAATTTGGCAGCTAATTAAGTACTGCACATTCCGTGATTATTGGAATATACTATTTGTGTTTTCTTAGTAAGCTGCTGCATAGCTACCTTGTAGCGGTCACAATTAACGTTCCTAATTAACTAGATCGCTTGTAGGGAGCCATCCAAATTATACGAATTAATATTTTGGCTCCTGGAAATAATAGTTTACCAACCAGTCCCTCTTGATATATATGACGAATAGAAGACATCAGATTCACACGAAGACTGGGTTGCAAAACACAAGCGTATGCCTTCAAATGGGAAGAAGAAAGTAATATAGGATATAGCGCAAAATACGGAGTGTGTTGTACTAAACATGTGTATCACATAGACTGTTCAATGAACTAATGGTAAAGATTCCACCGAAACTTGTTTGCCTAGTATTCTCAGCTTATCACATAACAAAACCATTTTAGATTCCACAAAAGTAATCAACAGCGCTTGGCCTTTGGAAAAGAGAACCCGCAAGGGCAAGCAACTCTGTAGAGCACATTGTGCTAACAGCCTAGAGCATGGTCAAAGCTATTGATAGTTTCTCGTTAGTCTTCAATAGCACTGTACAGTGTCCATTTGTAGGACACTCATGTCGAGTTATCTGATGTCATGTGGAATGATGACAATTTTGTTCTTGAAATACGCATTTGGATGTTGCCAAATAAATTAATTTCAAATAAGTACTTACTTTTGAAAGATTTATTAAATAAAATTCTAGAAAATACCAAATACAAGATTAAAGTAAACCAATTATCAGAAATGTATGACATTGACTACTCAGATTGTGTAGATAAATACGAGCATATCAGGGAAGCAAGCTGACTATAATGCTGCTTACATAGACTTCTGACGAACACTACATCCTACCGGAGTACCCAAACTTTGACCAAAAGCTGTGAGTCTTTGGGGAGAGACACATACTTAATAGTTTTGAAGTGCATCTTAAAGTTCAAAATTTCCAGAACTTTGGTAAGGATTGTAGGTTTTATGAGAGGAACAGTGCTCATATCTTCGCAATTTTCATTCTTAATATTGTTTAGTGTACCTCTTCTAGAGCCTCGTACATCCCATAAGGCCTATATGATACCAGAGCGCCACTTTTAGGGTGTAAAGGGTTGGAGTTGTGGGGCGTGCGTGTCGAATCCCCAGCGTGCTCTGGTTTTCTTGCCTCAATCGACGTTTCTAAGATAAACATGGTGCTATGCAATTGAAGTTAGTTGGTTTCACAACCGGGGTTATCTTATCGATAACGAAAATATTAGTTTTGAATCAAATGCATTCTCGCAGTCATCAAAATGTTAGTTCAACCGCAAGGTGTTCTGAAAATTGCTGAGAACCACGGTGCCAATCCAATTGTTTGGGCCTAAACCGATTTCTTAGTAACTATTTATTATTATGAATATATTTTAAGTTAATTTTACAATACAGTTATCCAGAAAACATTATGCAAGTAAGCTGGGACTGGCGCCCCATTATACTAGTGTATATTTACAATTAATTTTAACTTTTTAATATTTATTTCAAGAAGATTTTCGAGCTATATTCCAATTTTAATGTTAAATTACGAGAACCGTTTTCTTTTTCCAACCTCCGATAGGCTAAAAAGGAAAAACGGGTGAATATAAAAGAATGATTTTATTACCAAAAGTAATGTACAATAAAGGTTACTTCTCTTCATAATAATCTTGACGATTGAAGTATTTGTCATACCTGTGAACAAGCTTTGCAATACCCTTTTCTTAAAATGTTGCCGCCAAAGATTTGAAGTTAGTTGTGACGGTTCCTTTGAGCTCTTGGTCAGTTTGGAGGCGCTGCCTCCCAAGCCACTTCTTCAGTTCAGGAAAAAGATGCAAGTCACTCGGCGCTTGGGCGGGTCTATATGGTGGGTGTTCGAAAATATCCCATTGAAATTGCTCAAGAAGCCGTTGGGTTATACGAGCAGTGTGAGGACGGGCATTATCACGGATCAGAAGAATTCCAGAAGTCAGCATGCCTCTTCTTTTGTTTTGAATAGCTCTCCCGTATGCGTCGCAAAGTTTCATAATGTGAATCAGCAGTGATTGTTATCCTCGGGCGCGTAAACTGTACAAAGAACACACGTTTCTGACCCCAAGAAAGAGTTGCGATAACCTTACGGTTGTTGACGGTTCCTTTGAGTTTTGTGGGTTTCTTTGGAGAAACTGTGTGCATCCATTGTTGCGACTCCCTTTTCGTTCCGGGCGTGTCAGATTGAACCCATGTCACAATGGATTCCAAAAATCTTCTCCATCAGTATTGGAACGGTCAAGAAACGTCAAAGCTGCAGCCATTCGGCGAGTGTTGTGGTTGCCAGTTAACATCTTCGGTAAAGTATTTTGTAGCGCAATTGTTCAGTAACTATAGAGTGCAGGGAAGATCTTAAAATTTCCGAAAATTTCATCGATAATTTACTTATGGTGAACCTTCGGTTTTTCTTAACCACTTGGTCAATTTGTTGAGCAAGGTCGTCTGTAGCGACATACTTGCGTCCTTGACCCTCTTCATTATGCACACCAATTCCGCTTTCTTCTTTAAGTTATCGAGATCATTGACGAACAACACCATCACTCGTAAAGCTGTCTCCATACACTCGACTCATTCTTCGATAAATTTCCGTTGCACTATTCCCTTCTGTCTGCAAGAAGCGAATAACACTTCGCAATTTGCACTTAGCGGGAGAATAAATAGAGGCAGCCATGTGTACGTGACTGCAACTTAACAGGAAATGGCGTGTTGGACTCGGCAGTGACAGAGCGTGTGGAGGGCGAGATACGCACCACCAATACGCTCAGCAGCCACCTACCGCGTGCCTGATCTTTATACGGTGCGATCGTAGGTTGAAAAAAAAAACAGCCCTGGTATATGGAATTTCACCACGTAGTCTTCATGAATGCAAAGCTATAAAACCCCCTTCTTTGGCAATCAAAGCCAGTTCTGTTACATCAATTCACCAATACAGTGCTCAATCTCGTGAAATTTCTTTAAGCTATCGTCGTTATTTTAATTTACTTTCCGTTAGTTGCGCGTGCCACGTAGTGTTAAGTTTTGCAATAAAATGTTCTAAACTTGATGCTTCACGCGTTCTTTTTTATTACCAATCGCCACGCCACGTGGATGGTGAAAATAGGAGAGCGACGTTTGACTTTAAAAGTGCTCGAATTTGGAACGCCCATTCCTCAACGCCAATCAACACAACGATTTTCTAAAAAGTTTTATCCGATTTTCAGCAAGGTAAAATATATATACCATATAAAAAAATATAAAACTATGTACGGCAATTACTATCTAATTTTGCCCGTCACAAATAACTTGGAATTTTTCTTTCCTCTTCGTCTGCGCGACATCATAAATTACGCCATCACCTTAAATTTAACTTAATTTATTGCGAATTAAACCAGAACGTTATTAATTCCTCAACGTCGTGGAAAAATGATCCTTAATAGCGCTAGACCGCATTTTAGGCGAAGCAGTACGAAAGTTACGCGAGAGCACTAGTCAGGTAAAAGGCATCAACCCGAAACGAGTAAGGATAGCGACCGCTTCTCGCTTTTCACATGATTTATTCTATATTGTGATCTAATTAGCTGCAGACAACGTCTCTCCTCTCCTTTTTCCTCGGCATCCTACTCCATCCACTACAGGGTTTCGCTCCATATACGTCCTACCTGACACTTATTTCACCTTAATAAAGTATCTTGCCGCAAACGCGTCGGGGGCCCATTCATTACCGATCCATCGACGGCCGCCCACTTAACGCCGAACCGCCTCTAATTTCCTTTCTACCGTGTGACCGCTCCGATCCGCATCGACGCTCGGTAATTGAATGTTTCTTTTCGAAATGGCCCTCGACGTCACGAATTAGAATAACTATCGGTTCGGGCCCGTCGAAGGATGAAAAGGACTCTTTGTGTGAATAAATGGCGATTTGACGGGCTTCGTTTTCGCGAGATTTTAGTTAATGCGTCGCCGTCGCGTCGGCCGGAAGTGGAGTGTTTCCAGCGAAATCCTATTGAGGTAGAGGTAATTAATTAATGCCGGAAGTCGACGTTAAATAACGTTGGAATCAAGTACTGCTCGAATAAAAGGAAGAGTATTTGCTAAATTTTTATACCGCAGAGAGCTTTAGGGTTTCATTGTAGGGATTTGGAACGAAAGAATACTATCAAGAAATTGGTAAGGAAAGCGACAATGTTTGTGCCCCATTACGGTCTATTTTAAACTTTATAGTGTTTCTACTTTATGTATAAGCATAAATTTAATGCTTATTACAAATTAATTTTCATGTAAAAAGACATTGTGACAGAAATGGAACATCTACTCTTTGCATTACTGGCATTAGTACGCCTGAACTTTGATCTTAGCTTGGGCTCAATCTGAAGGGCCTTAAACCCTTTAATCACGTTGGACAAACTACTGCTATCGGCCGGTTTGAAGAAATAATGAAAAACATAAAACACAAGGGGAGAAAATAAGTAGTAATCTTTTTAAATCCTTATTAAAACCATATATCGTATACGACATTGACGGCTGTCAGTGAACTCTTTCAGCTGAGGCTGGCCGACGAATCCTGCGAGGTGGGTGACGTTTTTGGGAACGGATGAGTATCTGGACGAAGCGATTTTAGTTTGCGCGGGTTCCTTCTCACGCTGCTGTTAAGATCTTCTGGAGATGCTTTCGGAGAGTCAGGATGCCCAAACTGCGATGAATCTATAAATTTCTTAGGAATCAAGGGGCATGGATGAGAATTCGGAGAGCCCTGTTTTACCAGATTATCAGTTTCCGCAGGTAGTAGACATTAGTAAATAGTACAAAGTATCCAGGTACCTATATTAGCATGTCTATATATTACATACATGTAATGTATATATATGTATATTATTTAGATGGAAACCGCGTCAACTTAATATAGTTGCACGTTCCATTTTGAGTATGTGTATATCTATATCTAATAACCGTTTCGATGGTAGACGTGTGTATATAGTCTGCAGATGGTCTACTACAACTTTTCGTATAGTGGTTATGCAGCTTCACGAGATCTGTGATATGCTATCAGGTGTCAGCAATTTAGAATCACTAATCTAGATAGCCATTGCATTGATATAAATTGCGTACATCCGCCAGTCGCCCAAAATTATATGAACTAAACTACATAGTATGTGTAAACCATACTTGAAGGAACTATAAAGAGTAGTAAAAGCAAGGTAAAATTTAGCGAAATCAAAATTATTCCTTCTTCTATTGTTAGTGTTTGCGTTTTGTTTTATGATTTTTATCTTGTAAGATGACAGGTAGTTTCAAAAAGCTTCTAGCACTGAGTTTCAACGGATGACCTATGAGTAACAACAGGTATATCTGCAACAACCAGATGACATGTGTAGTGACTGAGATTGCGAACATTTAATAGACAGCAATACCGCAAATTCTAATTAACCTCCAAAACTTACTGCAGAAGAATTTTATGGCTACCTGGGAATAATAATAAGCGCAAAACTAATCGATGGTCTGTTGCATTGTTTTACAATATAGTTCTTCAATTATATTGTATTTCTCCTACTTAATTTTAAGCTGTCAAGTAGGCATAGCGTTCAATTTCATCTCTGAGATGTGAAATTTTACCTATAAAAATCCAAAAGGTACTCGAGTACCTCGACATTGGAATGAGGATTAAATTCGAGCGCTATCCTTGAGGTAGTGTACAAGTTCTTTCTAAAATTACCAATTTTGGTAAATTCAACGATTTTCTGTTGTATTCCCTTCAAGTACCAAACTTTTTCTAGTGCCTAAAATCATACTTTGAGTAGAACTGCATAAAATCTTTAGGTTCCAAACATTAAGTAAATAATCTTGAATTCTAGTTTTGAAAACATTACTAGGAAGACTTAAAAAACACATTCGGGTGCACTTTAATTGTTTTAAAAGAAGAACCGTTTATTAATATTTTTGAGGAATAAGTTTCGGAAATGACGCACGTTGTGATCTCGGATGACTCAATATTTTATTTATCGACTTACAATGATCGGGGCTTGGCTCTTTGTAGTTGTAGGGAGGCGTCCATTCAAGGCCTGCGTTATGAACACCAACAGATTGGCATTTTGTCGGTGCTTTGATGATATAGTGTAGTTTACTGACAAGTACCATACCAAATAGGACTGATACATTGCATATGAAGAATTACGTTCGATTGGTAGTTCGCTGTCGTTTCTGGTAAATCAAGTTTCTGTGTATCAAATGGTTGTTTTTTGTTGAAGAGGGTGCTTAGTCGATTAATGCGGTGTTATAATAATAATGATAATAATAAGAAGAAGATGAAGAAGAAGAATTGATGCATTGAACGTTGGAACCGCTACCACAAATGGCAGTATGTTGTGTTCTCCGATGGGTCCAAATTATGTTTATTGGTATAATTTCTAGTCATGTACATGCTAGTTAACACCAGATTTATCACACCAGTCGAAATGACTGGTTTTACAATTCTATTTTCAAATTCCCACTTTACCTTCGTTTTTTTCTTTGAAACGATGTCATGATATTTGTAGGGATAATTAAATGATTAATATTAGGTGGTTAGTTTTATATTTTTGTTCAAAACCAAAAAGTTCTTGTTCATCATTGGTACTTATACCAAAACCAATCAAAACTGGTGCATTTTTCTATGTGAGTGAGTTTTGCGCAGTTATAATAATTTATAAATACTGCGTAATTTCAGAAGGATAAAAGAATGTTACGCGGCTGATTATGACACACAAATATGGTGACAGTATTTATGATAACGGTACATTTATGATCATTATTTAGGAAAAGATGAGACACGAGGTTCATCAACGTGTATAAGTGAATTTGCTGTTCTAAAACTTTTAGAACCATATACTATGAACGGTAGAACCGTAACAACAGGCAAGTTCTTTACAAGTTTTTCTCCGGCGTTCAAATTACTATAAAAAATGTTACATTGGTTGGAACAATACGTGGAAATAAAAAGGAACTCCCAACAATTTTCGACGAAAGGAAAGATAGCATGGCTCATCTTTCAAATTTGGTTTACGAATCAAATGGATGTACACTTACTATTTACAAGAGTAAGCCGCCGGAAAAAGTACTTCTACGAAGTACAAAGTACAAAAACAATACTAAATGTGGCGTCGATGTGACTGACCAAATGGCACGGAAATGTAGTGTCAAATCAGGTTCCAGAAGATGGCCGCTTCAAGTTCTTTTGAGTATTCTTGATTTAGCAGAAATACATGCCTGGATATTGTGTAAAATAAGACAGGTGAAAATATATTAAGAAAAGAGTTTTTGTTTCGTCTAGCTGACGAACTTGCTTATCAGATTTCAAGAGAAAAACCATAACAAGCTGATATACCAACAGGTGATATATCAAGTTCAAGTAGCACCCGTCATACGCAAATGGTGTCAAATAGAACATTGCAATAATAGTAAGACCACGACTATTTGTAATATATGCAAAAAATATGTATGCGGAAAATGTACACAACGTAAAATCTACGTATGTGAAAATTGTGGCAAATCCAATACTACCAATTAGGTTTCTGATTCAGAATTTTTATTTTACTGTATAGTATAAAAATGTATATATATATATATATCATTTGTATATATATATATATATATATATACAATGTTGTGAATCTTGAATTACAGGATAATTAATTTATGTTTACGAATTTGAATATTATTATGTTCCAATTAACTAATGAACGAATTTATAACTAATATAATATATTACAATAAACAATAAATAATATAAAATGAAGTAATTTATCTTTTTTATTTTTAATATAAAAACAGGAAACTCCACTAACCATTTTTTCTAAGACCAGTCATTTTGACTGCTGTTGATAAAAATAGGAATAGTCAAATTGCCGGTATATCTAGTGTTAAGAGCTGTGTTGAGTGAAAAATTGGACACCAATAGATTGGAATTTCAGTGTACTTTGACGGAGTGGTTTGTTGGTGGACGAGGGTTCAGTTATAGTTCGCGTTATGCGCCAATGTGTTGATGGGCTCCAGCAGCAGGGCAATGCTCGTTCGTACGCACGGCGAAGCTTTGTGGTTTTCACTTACGATACTAAATTCAATACGTCCCTTGGTTGCTTAAGGAAATTGATTGAGTAGGTTCTTTAACGTTCTATAACGTTGTCTTTCGGTTAAGATTTAGAACGACTCTTGTGGAATTCAAGAGATATGCCTAGGAGATATACCCTAAGAATCTCCGTGCTCTCTCCATCACCCTATCTGTTATAGCATTGTATGTAGTTGCATTTTCCGTAAATAGTAGTTATACAGGATAGATATCGTTCCGAAGATATAAGAGCGTCTGGAAACTTTAGCCACGAATTACCAGCAATATATCATCGAATCGCATTCGATAGTAAACATAAAGTGTATCCCGACGTACGTGGCTACTTCCTGATGCTTTACCGTACTTACCGCTTTCCCAAACGTCGATCGATTATTTGGACGCTAGAAACGGCGATCGTCGAGTACGAAGCCCTTTGCGGCACCACTGGAACACCTTCTCGCGCGTATGATACGCAAGCGTACAGATAATTCACTTAACGTGTTACCGTTAATGACAACGCCCGTTCTGGAACCGAATTTCGTCTAATGTATACGAGCCAATTAAACGTAACGCCGGTTAATAACGTTTCTCTTGTTTGTGTTTGTCTTCGAATTTGGCGAAAGTCTCTTCGCGGTAATATCATTACCGATATTCCCGCCGGTCGTCCATAGATTGCCTGATACATGGGTATTATCATACCGAATCTAATGCAACGTACGGTGGACGTAAATCGACCCTAATTCCATTGCTAAGAGAAATTTATTTTGAAGCTTTTGGTCTGCATTTAGGGAATGAGATTGAATCTTCCACTGAATTTTATCTTCAAATTAGGTTATAGGAGACTTTAAATCTTGGAAATCGTTCCAGTTTTATTTTCATTCTACCTTTATGTGAAGATTTTGAGGAGATCAAATCTTAGAGATTCCCAAAAGTTCATTTTGATGTCGCTCTTGAGTGAAGATTCACAGAACGGGTCTTGGTAATGTTTCCGCTTCGATTTCGATTTTACTTTTAGACGCGAATTTTGAAGATATCAAATCTTAAAGACTCTCACAGTTTAATTTGACGTCCCCGAGGGAAGATATATCGGCCAGTAAATCCTGGAGATCTTCTCGGCCCGAGGTTGGTTTTGCTTTCACGAGAAGATTTTGAGGACATCTAATCTTAGAGGCACTTTGGTTTTGACGTTTCTGTTGGGAGGAGATTCGCAGGACAATAAATCTTGGGGACTCATCCACTTCGATTTCGACTTTGCCTTCAAATGAACGTTTTAGGTAAATCAAATCTAAGGGATCTTCACACTTTACACATTACTCTTGACTTAATTTTGTTCTCAATCGTTGATTTTGATGATCTTCCTACTATAATTTTCACATTTCCCACGAGCGAAGACTTACAAGGCAACAAATTTTGGAAATTCCTTCAGTTACATATTGATTTTACTTTGAAGTGAAAACTTTGGACGTAGCTCAGCTTGGAAATATTTATTTTTTGACTTGGACGTTGGAAGTTCAGGGAACAAGTAATTTTGCAGATTATTACGATTGATTGTAAATGATCCTCAATCCTACAATCCTCGCTACTGAAATATCCTCTCAGATTCCTAGTGGCTATTTTGACTTTATTTTCAAGCTAGGACTTCGGAACGTGAAATCTTGTAAATGTTGATACTTTCCTTTTGATGTTCTTGCTTGTGAAACTTTGTAGGGCAACACGTTCTAAATGATTTCAATGTTGGGTTTGCTCGCAACTGAAGATCTAAAGGATGTGGAAATTTTTCGATTAGGTCTTTGATATTGGCTTGAAACAAAGAGAAGATTGATCTGAGAAGAGGATTTAGAATATTCCAAATCTTAGGCTTTCATAAAGTGTAGAATGACTTAATACTGAAGTTCATTCCTTTTGCTATGCAGTTAATAAAAGCAGCTATAGAATCGAACGTATAAGTTTGTGGAGGAATCTCTTATTTATACCAACATCCAACCGAGAGGTCGGAAGAAAAGACAAAGTCGTATTAAGTTAAGTTTCGTCCGTCAAATACAATTGGTCTTCCTGATAACGCAGATGACAACGACAGTTATAAAATTCATCTCATTCACTCCATTCCTCACGTATAAACTATATTTGGAACGCCATTCAATCTCCCGTCGCCCCTCGCAGGCCTGAACAGTTAATTGTTAAACTCTGTCTCCGTAATCTGTTAAATGAATCTGAACAAAAACTGATTCAACCTCAACCCTCAGTCGAATCGGCTTTGCGCTGCCGTTTAATGGGCAAATAATGTAGTATATTTAGCCGAAACCGGAGGGCGCGCTACTCCTCTAGCACGTTGAACAGTCATACATTACCGCACACATAGGCATGATAATAATTACGTACGCATTGAGGCGAACGGAGGCGAAGGAGCGGTAACGTTACTAAGGCTTACTCTGCCTCTGCCGCCACCATTACCAGAAATTCCGACGCCGCAAGAAATCGAACCGATCGTGCGGAAACAGGGATGCGGCACGTAAGATTTCGCACGCTTAATTAGCGAATTTATGGCGGCAAACGATTAAAACTTATTTCGTCGATAATTACCTTTTCGATGATGTAGCATTTTCGAGTTTGATGCTCAAGTCAGATTGAAATACCGCCTGGTAGGTATGGACGCAGATCCATGATACTTTGCCATCTTCGGTGAAAAACTAGAGTTACTATTTGCATTGGTGAAAATCGACCCGTACTCTTTTCGTTTTATTTTAGATTCCTCGCCCCTGCCATTTTAAGGGCCCTCAACTTGTCTCTACTTCCCACCAAGTAAATAAAGGACGTAGCGTAATTCGAACATTTTCTCACTCCACTTTTCTCATCAGAGAACCATCCAGAATCCGACCTATTACAGTCGTCAAACGACCAGAAATAATTCTCGACGTATTTCGGCATGAACGTTTTATCGAGCCTATCTCGGATTTTACGACGTGTTTCTCTGCGGGTGTCGCGTGCCTTCTACGGCGAAACAAAGCGAATCTCACCCTTCTGAAAAGGCGAAAATTGAAGGGTGATCTGGAAACAAGTAGAGGAGATAGACAAAGCCAGACGAGAATAAGGACGGAACGCCACTGGGCGATTTAAAATATAATAATAGGCATTCGCAGTGGAAAATAAATCCACATACTGGAGTGCTTCATTGTTGAGGAGAACCCTTACTATTACTTTACAAAACGATTTGGATTATTTATCATGAATAGACTGAAAATTACAACTGCAACGACATTCGGCTAAAATTTAAACAAATTTATGTTATAAATCGGGAGCTTCCGGTGTTTCTTATACCCTGATATTCCTATTCTTATTATTTGTTTACAAACTAGTTAATTGCCTAAATTGCAATATTTTGGAAAGTTTAAAGCTACTGTTACGGTCAATTGTTTGTTTTCTGTATTGTTACAGTTTTCTCTGCTTTAATATTCTGTGATCTCTCACTTCAACGTTTGACGTGTGAATGGTGCCACGCGTTCGTAATTTTGATTCAATCATACGAATTACGCCGATTGGATGGGCACGTGGTTTTGATCCCGCATGTAACGTTGCAATTGAATAAATCAGTTTCCGTTCCTAAGTTTATTCTGTTTCGCTTTTAAATCTCGTTTCGAGGATATACACGGAAATTCGACGCTGGGAAGTGAATAATATCGTTGAGAGAATCTAGAGTTTCGCTTTCCCAAGTCTTTCTGTTCAAATAAATCCTTCGCGTTGCTTTTCCCTCAATTAGAGGTGGGTCTTCTTTTGTTAATTCCATGTCGTTATTGTATCTTTCACGTTATTGTAGGGAACTAGTAGAGGCTGGTTTATCTAGTATAGGTTGGTATAAGTAGTGTAGGCTAGGATAACTAGCGTAAGTTAGTATTAACGAGTATATACGAGTATAGAACTATCGTAGGAGCTAGAAGCTAGTCTTTCCTACATCTTTTCCTGACGTCCGAGAAAACCCGCCATCTTGGACAATTTTCGTCCGGTTCCGAATACCACGCCGTGCGGAATTCGACAACAGCAAACTACATCACGCTAAGTTTCGCCTTTACTTCCTTTATTTATATTTTTATATCGTTGAGTTTTTGGGGAAAATTCTCTAGAATCTGGTAATTAATTTTAAGTTAGGAAATTGGGGATTTGTGTGCGAGTATCCAGGGGCTTCTTTATTTTTGCAAACATTGAATTATTTGAGGTTTTTTTTTGTTACGTTTGTTACTTAGTACTATTTTTAATACTTTCAGTTGATTAAGGGAGGGGGGCATTATCAGTACTTGTCAGGTGGCTGTAAGGCCGTTGGAATTCCACCGGCTACCGAAGCGTGTGAACCAAATAACGAACTAGCTTAATAGATAATTTTTTTATACACCACCAGTGACAATAAAATGCTGGTAAACGTCAATCACTCGCCTCAGTTCATCTTATCTTCCTTATTTTTTTTTTATTTCGCTTATGTTAATTTTAAATAGTAGTTAATTTAATGTAGAGAGTTCGGATAACCACGTACCATCTACTACGGAGGGTCTCTTCGACTCCAGTCATATAGAGGTTATCCAGTTTTATAATTGGAGAGTGGCGCCTTGTTACTAATTCTCGATCCTATGCCGTTTTCACTGAACTGGCACCACTTGAATCGCACTGTAACTGTATTGGCCACCTTTCTGACGTTCCGTTTATCATTTCCTTTTATTAGTTTCACTTTTCTTTAACAAAAGCTAATAATACTACATCTGCAACGATATTCAGTAGCGATAGTGCCAATTAAAAATTTACAAAGTATAGAGATACTTTCTGGCATGCCTTGCAATTCGAGCTAAGGACCTTTATTACTCTAAATAATTGATATTGATGAATGAAGTAACGAAATTCCTTAGTGTGCCTCATAGTTACAGATTGGGTCCATTATCGACTTCTATTGCTCGCTTTTCTGTGATAAGTTTCTACTTGATTTACATATATGTACATACATCTATCCTAAGATTCTTTATTATTCTAAAATGTAACTCGTGTAGTACAAGATGACTCTTCGAAAATATGTACAAATGACAACCATTTTGGTCCTTCTCATTCTATACTGGCGACCTTATTCACATCAAAAACGATCTGACACGGACCGTTGCTTCGGTTTAGCATTTGATATCTCCGGAAGTCACACACGCGAAATTTTTCCCCTAGCTCAACTTTGCCCGCTGGGTCTTGCGAGCTTGCTGGCAACTCGCTTCGTCATTTCTACCTCCGCGCTCTTTTTTTCCTTTAAAAGTAACAGGAGAAAGTACCTTTCTTTAGAGTTTGTAAGCGCACGGTTTCCTAACAACACTTCTCCGCGCTCTCAGGAGAATGGAATGGCCTACGTGAGACGAATTCATAACTCTGGATAGATGTCGTTCGCTATTTTCGCGTACCGCATCGCAGGAAGTAAGTCCCTCCCTGTAGAGTCTCGCTTTATTGGTACTGATTACGTAGGTGATGGCACGGGAGGAATCTCGGGCAAAGCTTAAACTGTCACGGATTTTCTACAATTTGGGATTTGATTTGGGTACATGTCCGCACATGTTTACCGGTTTCCTAACGTTCAAACGACGATAATAGGATTGTGTTCTATTGAGCGCTGCCGCTTTGAAGTATTGAGCTAGCGCATAAAATGAAATCTATCCCGTACGTACGTATGTACTAGTTGATATAGTCCGTGTCGACAGGTTGCTTGAGGTAATATTCGTGACGTAAACTGAGCATCAGTTCTCCATGGAGTTAAAGCAACTGCGAGGGTTGGTGGTTTTAAACAGAGAACGCCATTAACGTGATGATTCTATTAACCGATTTTAACAGAGGGATGAGAAATTGTATGGCGACAGGTAATTAGAATGTGAGAAGTTCTGGGAATGCAGAAAAATTATAATCGTTATTACGTATAATAATGACTAATAACGAAGTAATTTATTTATCCATTGAAGGCAGGAGTAGATGAAAATCCTTTATGGAAAAATTGAGGAAACCGGAAGCAATAAATCCAGTAAAGTCGGTAAAATCGACCTCTTTCAACTAGTGTAGTAATAATGAGAACAACTGAATTAATTCCAAACTTAACTCCAATGTAGATTTAAAACACGTTATTTCTCGTCAGTAATGTTCCTGTGATAAACTCAAATTAAAATCAGTTGTTTAATTCTTTAATCCCCAAGAAAGTTTAATAATTGAGTATGAACCCTAAAGAAATAGGTTGCTAGGCGCTTCTTAACACCGTGGAGCAGGTGGCTACTAGTTTGCCTCAAAAGAGCTGCTGTCGCACAGGCAATCTCGGGCTAACTTTCGCGTTAGGGTCGTTAAAAAGTACGAACGCCACTAGTTCGTTGGGAGCCAAGGTTCCCAATTGCGTCGGGCCTATGAATCAGAATGCACACAAATGAAATAAAATAAAGCTTATCACCACGGGCGCTTACCAAAACTCCTTCCTGGGTGATTCCTGCCTATGGGGGAAAGGGGATTAAGGCACACAACAACACCAATAAAAATCGTGGAAAATTAATCTTTAATTTAAGGTAAATATATTGAAATAATAAAAAAGCAAATAAAATAATAAAATTCACCAACGTCGGGAAGAAAATAAAGCCAGTGATTTCGCAAATTTAGGAGCATGAACAGGAATTAAACTAAAATATGTAAAAGAGATCAACGAGTTCGACAGGAGTAAATATGGGTTGAGTGAAAACTCTGAAAAGCAGAAACTCTTCTTATAATTAAATCTACTTAGCCTGGTAATTTTTACGAGCGTCTTGGTGTGATAATTAAAACTAAGTGTCTAAGTAATTGAATTGTTTACGGGCAAATGCAGAATAAAATACTACCGAGTCGTTCAAGAAAATGCAATACAGTAAAAGAATAATAAAAGGACAAATAGTTAAGAGATCGTCTAGGTTTCGGGTACGCGCAAAGTCGTATGGCGCACTGCATTGGATTCGGGCTGGTATGTTAACAACAACAAAAGAGAAGAAGGATGTACCTTACACTAGAGACTACAGGGGGTGTGTAGTTAGCTGGAGTTTTCTCTCTGCCTTTCGTCGGTGTTTATGTCGTCACTTGGGGCCTTGTGTCCGTTCTCTTTCCCGCAGCAATTCTCCATCCTGTCGTTTATCGGAAGTATGCTTAAGCTGGGACTTGATGCCCTTAAATTGACCCGGTCAACTGTCTTGATGTCGTAGCCCGTAAATATATATCAAAATTTTACCGTGAACAATCACTACTAAAGCGCTAATTTCTGACAACTGACACACACTGATCAATTCGTTGGGACCGACCGAGTTGATGACACGAAATTTTTTTCTCGAAAAACTCCGGTTTCATACATCTTTTCGAAGTCGGAGCGTGAACGGGCCGAGGTATAACGGATTGACAATTTTAATGATTGTACGTAACACCTGCGTCGCAACAAGCGGCACGGCGTTTTTCAAGCCAATCGGCACACGCGCTTGACAGAAACCGATAAACGGTATTGCGGCAATTAATATAAAATATTGGCAGCGTACCTCTGCCAAGATTACCTTTAGGTTGAAGGATTTCTGGCTGATCATAGATTAGTGTTACATTACAAAGAATCTGTGATAGTTCGATGTAATTGAGATATACATTTGTCGAACGGCCGATTTCAATATAGAAGTTTAATGATTACATGGTGGAGCTAAATAAATTCCAAATAAATCTCCTAAATATACCACTGCTGTTGCCAGTAATGAGACTACATCAACATAGGATCCAAGTTAATTATAGTCTTCTTGACCCCAAAGAAGTCCAAAGCTATGGATCCGCACTTCAAAATAAGTGAGTCTCGAAATATCGATATATGAAAGAATTCTTTAAAAACCTATTAAACAATCGAATGCGCGCTTTCCATCATTCAACTTTCCTGAAAGACCTAATCGACTCTACATCCTTCCCAAACGGATCTCGTTTACAAGAATTTTCCGTATTACACACAAACGTAAATGCATGTAAGCCGCGTATATATGTACGTATATGCAAATGGCAAGCGCAACTATGCTGCTTATGCAAACCGCGACTGCATCACAGTTTCATAAAACCAATAAGTGCCGGATTTAGGATTTCAACGTCGTATAACGTAGCCCTCTCCACCCACTCGAACAAGGAAAGCTTGGGGTAAACCGATGCGAAAAGAGCAAAAGGGCGCATTCGAGTTGCAAGCTTAAAGACTCGTAAAAGCCGGTTCAACTAACCTTATCGTAACGAGGCAGTACCGCCGACATCGAAGAGGGAAAAACCAGTTCGCTACCGCCGAATGGTTCTCCTAAATAGCTATTTTTAAATAATAAATTCGAATGACGTTAAGGCCGTGTCGTGCCGAGTGGAAGGACGCAAAGGAACGAAAGTCGGGAAAGTCGGGAAAGCCGAAAGGACGACAAAAAGAAGCAAAAACGGGTAAACCTATTTAGAACGTTAATTAATAAGATTTAACAATGTAAATAGGTAAATAAGAATTCCTCTTTTAAACTTTAATTCGCCGTCCGGAATTTAACGTGGAAAAGGTTAAAGAAAAAGTTAATTAAAGTTAAGGGAAGAATTTTATTGGAACAAATAAAATTAAAAGGGGAGACGAGATTTAACGAAGCCCTGCAAGAATATCGTTTCTATCAGAAAATTTCCCATTCTAAAGAAATGAATTTGTACCGATTTTGTACTAATCTCTGAGTCAAAATATATGAGATGTATTGATTTTGGAGATCTACTAATTAACTAAGAGATTCTTTTGTTAGTACATCAATGTCATATTTCTCATTAGTCTTTTTATAATTATTAAGAAATGCATTATTAAGTGAATGCGACCTCGATTTTAAGCATACATGGTCACGTTGATATAAAAATCAAATGAATAAATGGAATTTGAATTTTGATACCATCACCACATTTCCCATCATCCTTTCGATACGAACTCATAAAAATATTAGGAAGGATCCTATTGGTTGAGGGTGAACCACTTCCAATTGCACGCACCATTTTTCTACAACAAGCCATCGAAAGTTTGAGATGGATGTTCCTCACTTCCATACGTTTCCATTGTTCATAGAATATCCTATTGGACACATATTTCCATAATGTTAACGTTTTAGCGAATTAGGATGAAGATATTTCAACTTTGATGCCACCTTCATATTTCCCACTATTTTCTCGATAAGAAGGCATCAGAATATTAAGAAGTATGTTGTTGGTTTTCTTTGCGGCGTTGTCAAAGGTTTTCATTGTGCGCATATCATCATCATTAAGTTTGGATAAAATTGAAATTCAAGCAAATCGAGGCAATATAATCTGAATTTTGACGGAACCATAATGTTTGCCACCAATGTTCTGTAACGAACCGTCAAAAGATGGAGAAATGCAATGCTAGGTGGATGTTGTCACTTCCAAACCCGGTTATCATCGAACAGAACACATATTTCTGTGGGCATGAACGTTAAGTAAGATGACGAGGAAACTTTAATCCTGATACCATCTCGCTAATGCACATAATTTTTATATAGCATTGTATCAAAACTGTAAGATATTTCCTACTGGTTAGCCGTTGGACCACCTCTAGTAAGCCCCACTCTCCTTATATCATGCTATCAGTTACAGAAATTAATAATTTTGAAATTTTGATTAAATTAAAGAAATTAAGATTTTGTTCCTACCATAATATTCTACGTTATTGTTTCTACAGGAATCCGTGAAATTCACGCACTTCCTCTGTTCATCTTATTCTAGGTCTTCTCTACTGTTTTCTTTTGATTGGCTTGGCTCTAAATACTATTTCCACCATCCTATCCCTTTCCATTCCCGTTATGTGTCCCAACTAGACTGGGCAAATATGCGGTGTGACGAGTCACCTTTCTTTTGTCCTCTGTACTATAATATTACATTGTGACTGATCATACCGCATATTTGCTCAGTTTAGTGCCAACCACTTCAGCTTGACCTTTTTCTATTCTTTCCTGCACGGGCTCTATTTCCAAGTTTCCTCTCATTATCACTATATCCATTTTCACCTTGTCACCTATCCTTTTTACAAACCTCATTTCCGTACTTTGTATTTTTGCTTCTGTTTTCTTGTTGTTGAACAAACTTACGAACTATAGGTGAATATTGGGACTGCTGCCCTTTTGAAGATTTCAGTTCTGGTTCCCTTGGGTATCTTTTTTAATTAGTAAAGTGTCCTTGTTGCCATAAAATAGTCTTCAAGCTGCCTCATTTCTTCTTTTTATCTCTTCATCGAATCTTCCATCCTTAGTCAGAATTGTACCCTAAGTATTTGAAGCTAGCTATTCGTTTCAATTTTCTTTCGTTTAGAAACATTTCGTGTTTTTTATTTTCCCTACTTATAATCATGTCTTAGTCTTTTCTTCATTTATTTTCGAATGAGATTTTTATTCCCTATATGTTTTAACATTTTTCTTTGGTATAAGGGCTATATCATTGGCATAGACTATTTCTAACACCCCTACCATATCCATGTTCCATAATTCTATATTGTACTGTTTCACCTGTCTTTTGGCTCCTTTTATTACCCTATCCAGAACCGCTATAAACAGAATTGGGCTAACGATGCATCCTTGTCCAAGGTTTTATTCCATTGTTAGCTTTTACATCTACTTCTATTTTCTGTAGGGTTATCCATGTCCTTTCTTTTCAACCGGTCAAAGACATTCTCTGTTTTATGGAGCAGAAGTGTAACTCCTTCCCTTCTCTTAACACTTTCTCGTTTTTTTGTTTTATTAGAAAGATCGCATCTGTCACGAATCTTGCTCCCCTCCCCCTATATTATTTAACCGAACTTATATCATATTTTTTATCATTTCTTATGTAATTGTACTGTTGGGCTAAATCTAGTATTATTATTGTCTTCTCTATGCAACGAATGGTAGATTCTATCCTAGCATACTTCCTCCTAAAGATGGCTGGACCACCATTGTCGCTTAGTTCTGTCGTTTTTTTCTTTTCGTTTGTTACCAGGTTAAAGATTTACATATATTTCGTTAATTTTTGAGATTTAGACGGGTTGAAATAATGGAATATTTGGATGGAAGTTCTGGCATTTTGATCGTATCCCTCACCGTTCCCATAAAACTTCATGAAAATATGAAGAAATTTTGTTTCTTGTCTTCAGTTCAATAGTACGTTTTACCTTATCCAATTTGGCATAAGTTATGATAATTTTAACTTTTAAGCAAGTTGAAATGATGTAATTTCGATTTTAATAACTACTTTCCATTTCCTTTCTCCTAAATGCTTTCATTGTCTGTACACTGTTTTACCAGGCGCATGTTGAGATAATTTTGAAAAATTTAAGCAAGCTGATATAACAGAAACTGAATTATGACATCTCGTCGTATTCAAATTTTTCTAGACGAATTCATTCAACTAAACAGTCATCTTATCGGTTTAATGTCTCGCCACGTGCAAACTCCCCATTGTCCGTACGTCATTTTAGCAAACGTTTCGATAATGTTCATATATTAACGATCTAAGCATTTCGATTATGCATTTTGTTGCCAGAGTCGTATTTCCTATTTCTATTCCTTTATGATCCTTTACCTGTGTTTCGAGGAAATCCGTATTTCAGCGTATTCTCTCGCATATTAAAAGCAACGCGTTTAATCGGACAACTGTACCGAAATTAGTCAACAAGTTAGCAATCAATGAAGAATTTATTCAAACCTACAACATAGATAGACAACTGTGTATATATATATGTACATGCATCTAACGAATCGAAGAGAGGGAATTATTCAGGTTGTATAGGAACGCGCGCTTTCAATCGCCGTCCATCCGAGCGCTCAAACCGGGCGTCAGACGTATGTACATACACATACGTACAGTTTAGATTAGTTCACAATTAAATGCATGTATATTACATCGTCCGGACCTTGCGTAATCTCGATGGCGTGTTCTAACCAACTAAATAATTAATTGTCAATGGATCTGACGTATTTAGACAGTTAGAACGTTAACGTAAAGCATAACTATGGGCGTCACTCTGTAAATCGACGACTTATTACTGGCCCAGGGATAATTTAGTTTGGAGAAAAACAAAGAATTGAGGTGTAAACAAGGGAATAGCAAGACATGTATATCTGATGTTTTTTTTGAAGGAAGCAGAATTAGAATCTGCCTGGAGAATCGTCTTAACATTCGCAAAAGCTCTTTATAACAAACAGTAGTACATAACATGGATGACTGTGGAACATCTCATAGGAACACAAGTGTGTAGGTTTGTAAGAGTTACATGCAATGAAGAACTTATAATTTTTGCAAGAGATAATCTTTTTTGTCACTGATCAATGAGAAAAGAATTCTTTTCGAATCACTCAACTCTTTGTCACGGAGAGATGTATTTGATAGATACGTACTTCAATCATTTTTAAAATCTCAATTGCAAAAGGAAATTTTGCATATGTACGTATTCATATTCATATCCCATTGTCTTGTATCTTCTTTGCTAACTTCTTTCTTGCGTCTTACCTTGATTCATTATGGGAAGATCATACGTCAGTTATTATTGTATAGTAGTATAGGTTTAGCCAATGTTATAATTGTGTTTTGCTATTCCGAGAGCTCCCTATTCGCGAATTAAGTGAGATATACACGTAATGTGCATGCGAGATTTGCCTATGCGCAAAATAAATATTACTGTAATGAACGTATTCCACAGCTGTTTCACTATATAAACAAGCTGGATATTATTCTCGCGGAACGTTCGCAGATTGAAGGGGATATACATATATCCTATAACTATGTATTTCATAAATATTAGGATAATGCACACCACTATACTTTTTTGAAGCAGCAATTAACCTTGAAGCCGTCACATAGATGAACGCAAAGCCGACAACTTTGCAAACAGTTCAAATTTTAACCTTCCTATACTCACGTCAAAATGAAAGACGTATACTATACTATATAAGTCGGTCTCACAGACCGTATGCGTGAGTATAGGAAGGTTAAATAAATATGCTTCCAAATCTGAGAATTGAGATGGTACAAACTTACAAATTTATTTCTTCTTTTTCCAAGTAGTAACCTCAGGTCATTCATTTCACAATACTGATTATAAATTCTCGTTTGTATGCCATCAGTGCGAGTTAAACTCGCTAGGGTCACGTTATTTGTCCATAGCCATTGTTTTAGTGAAGCGGGTTTAGGTTATGCGTTCCGACAAAGAGTAGCACGAACGACCGGAACCGTAAACGAAGCGCCAGAGAATGAAAAGGCACACTCCCAGCTCTCCAAGGCTAAAAATAGCTAGAATGAGCAAATGAAAGATCAAAAGCATGTTGATTTGCTCTTTTGATAGCCAGGGAATCGTTCACAATGAGTTTGTGCCTTCAGTCCAAGGGCATCACTTTTACCCAAAGGTTATTGAAACACTTCATAGAAGGGTCATGCGTGTGAAGCCAAACATCAAAAAGAACTGGGTGTTGCATTATGACAATGGGAATTGTTACATAGCAGTTTCAGTAAACCGATTTTTGACCAGTAAGAATAATCCTGCATTTCCTCAGCCTCATTATTCTCTCGACTTGAATCCTTCTGATTTTTTCCTCTTCCTGAGATTGAAACAACATCTCAAGGCACGTCGTCTTGGAGAGACAACATACAAAACGAAGCTATTCCAGCATCCGAATTCCAGCACTACTATGAGGAGTCGAAGAACCGTTTTCAGCGCTGTGTGGCTTTCCAGGACAGTTACTTTGAACTCTAATGTTATTGCAATAAAACAAGTGAGATAAAGTCGATGTCATTACTTTCTTAACAACGTCGTACAGTTGACGCATCTTTCAAAACCATACAATCTTGCACTGAAAATATGAAATAATACTCTTTTATATATTTCTATTTTACTGAAAGCCATTCAAAGATGACTGTTTAGGATGTTTCAAACTTATCCATTCGGTAAACATTTGAACTGCTCTCGTCGTTAATTTTAGTCAGAATAATCTGCAGGGTATTTACAAACCTGTATTTGAAGAGGCTATTCAAGTTTTGTAAAAGGGTAATGTAAATGTTTAATTTAATAAGGTAGACGTACGGCTGTACCAGTTAGGTTTAGTTTGAAAGAAGAGAATAACGTGGAAAGCAGCCTAGACGAAATAAGTTAACTTCTTTTGGTGTTACTCAATTTATTGCTTCTTAGGGAGTACATCTGAAGGAGCAATAAATTAGTGCCAAAGCTTGAGCAGCATCAAAAGAAGTTAACTTATTTCGTCTAGGCTGCTTTCCCCTTGTTCTCCTTTTCCAAACCCCATCATTTATTTTGAGTTTTGAGCATCTTTAGATAATTCTAAGGTTTGCACCAAAGTCAGTTTATTTAAAACCATGTACCATTAAGCCCCTGAAGACTTATGTGTCCTAGTGGGTTCTCACGGCCAATGTCAATGCTGGAAACTTCTTTTGAAATTTGCTGTGTGTAACTATTTGATATCGATGTTTCGCTGTCCATACCTTCAGTTTTCTTAATTAACTTTCAGTATTCTTGACGAAGCTGGCAGTATGGACTGCGAAAATTAGATATTTACCCTTCGCTGCAGAGGTGAACACAGCAGAAGCGGCTCTTCGGGTAGTGCTGCAGAGCTTCAAAACACCGAGATGAGTTGGCGACTCCCATTTACCCTGATGGCTGAAAATGCAGCCCATCTCGATGTTCTGCAGCTCTCGGAGGAGTCCAGTTCCATGACTTGAGAGGCCTCCATATGCAGTTGCCTTGTTCCTTTGATCATTGTATTGAATTTTTTCTATTCTGGTCTTATTTAGATGTAATAGGTGCTTTGCTACGTGTTAATATAAACATAAAAAAATTGAAGATATTGATTAGAAGATATGTACCTATACCATATATATATATATATATATATATATATATATATATATATATATATATATATATATATATATATATATATATATATTAAAAATGTTCTTATGGTTTGATGTGTGCTACTCAATGATTTCTTTCAAAACACAAAAAAACTAAACTAAATTAGAAGAAAACAAAGATTTGTTAAACCTCAATAAATAATTAGGGATGCGCAAGTTATTTTTATTATATTATATATTTACATACATGTATATGATTTATTACAGGAATCCACGGGTTGGGGTTGAGGGAACCACTAACCTTGCTAATCCTCTTAAATACAGAAGTATAAAATTAAGAATCACTGCATGAACATGTGTTTCATCATCATTTCATCAATTATTATTGAAAAGTACACAAAAGGTCAACTAATGTATGTACTTTTTTTGTCTGAATTTGTAACATGTCATTTACGCGTAGCGTCGTAGGCCCAACCACCCCATCATAGTTAGACGTATTCATTTCCACCTCTTCTTTTGATGCTGATCATTATCGTATACAATGCGTTTTCAAAGTTGCACTTTAATAGTTTGAATCAAATCCAGGGACTATTAAAGCCTCAAAGACAACATTTTGAGCTTTGATGATCCCCAGAGTATTACAAAATTTGAACTCTTGTCTGTTGGTTCAAAGCAAGATACATTTAAAGTCCTGAAAACTTATTTGAAACCTAGTGACCATTAAAATGCCAAAGAACTAATTAACAGTGGCATACGCGTCTAGTGTTTAACTCCAGAGTAATAAGAACCACGTTGCAATGTTTCGTCTTTAATCGTGATTGTCGACAATGTATCCTCTAAATTGCACTTAGATTTGTTGATTCAAAGCCGATGACCATGAAGTCTTTATAACTTGACAAAAAGCCACGGCAATATCTGCATTAAGGTTTTGTGGGGAAGGTCGCTGTTAGATACAATAAGCTTTGACCGCCGTTTTTTCTTGGGTCTCGATAATTCTCATAGCACTCACCGTCTGTTGATGTTAGAACATCGTCCTACTATCCTTACATTTGTATGTATTTTAATCGATTTATTTGAAGCAAAAAGCTAGTGAAATTTTCTTCTCTCGAACATATAAGAATTGTACGCAAGAGATACTGGCTCTGGAAAAACATCCTAAACGATTGGTTTAAAAAATTGTTTTGAAAGTGCAAGCTAACACTATCACAATAACCTTTCCAGTTTCATTATGTTTAGAGGCTCATCATCCAGCATCGTTTCAAAGTAAATGAGTAAAGCAAGGCAATAAGAAGAAATATTTATAGTTTGATATTAGCGCGTATAGATTTTGGAGAGCATTGAGTTAAGCGAATGTGTGAGTTGCATTCCTTAATAGAGGACCTGCAACAAACACTTAATGAGAAACCACGATTAAAGGGACCTTCACAAGTTAAAAATATTACGAAAGTTAAGCCTTGAAAAGTATGTTGGATTTATATGGCGGGTACATTAAAAATTTCGGGAAAATCGTAAATAAAATAAAATGATAACAGATTGAAATACTTTAGCGTTTTTCGAAAAATCACCCTTACGTTCTATACACTTTTCCATTCGTACAAACCAATTAGTGAAGTATTTACCCACTCAGAAAGTTGTATGTTTAAAATGTGTGTTTCATACGCCCTAACTGCTTCTTCAGGTGAGAAAATCTTTGGTCCACACATTTTACTTCTAACTTTGGGCAACGTAAGGGAGTCATTGGGGGATAGGTCGGGCCTGTAGGGACAATGGGTGAGTAATTCAACGTTCTTGGCGGTCAAATAGTCGAGTGTTAGTTTTACGGTGTGCTAACCTGCATTGTCATGGTGAAGTAGTATGCGACGGTTCTGATCGCTTTCTGCGCCTCCGCAATAACATGCGACAAACAAATGGTAGTATACCACTCTGCATTTACGATTCTCTAAAGAAACACTCATAGACCAGATAAGTTTTTCTTTCAGGTTCATATGAGTAGATCCATGTTTCATCATCACTGACGAAGTTATACACAAATTTTGATGAACCTGAGTGGAAGCGTTTCATTGTTTCTTTATATCACTTTACACGAGCTTCTTTTTGATCTGCTGACAGATTATGTGGGATTTACCACGCACATAGCTTTCTTACATTTAAATGATCGTGCAAAATTGTTTGAATTGCAGTCATGCCAATACCTAAGGATGCACGAATTTCAGCGTACATCACATGTCGATCACACTTAATCATTTTACGAACGGCATCGACGTTTTGCCTATCAACAGCTGTTGAAGGTTGACCTTTACGAAATTCATCGCGGAGACTATGACGTCTAAGTTTGAATTCTTGAAACCAGCGATATATTTTAGTTTTAAACAGTACTTCACTACCAAACGCAGAATTCATTCGCTGGACACATTCTTGTTGACTTAAACCACTACGAAACTCATAATAGATCATCGCACGATAGTGTTCTTTTGTTGAATTTTTTGTTTTCACTCATATGAATGTGAAGTGCGCTGAATTTGTATAAAACCCACGTCAGGTACCAACTATACTGGTGGTTTGCGAAATGTTTAGTGTACCCCTCGTATATGGACCAGCATTTATACGGGAAGAGATGGGACGAGTACCCTGAATTTCTTTCAGAAGGACTTTGCCCGTAAAATTTTTTATAATTAGCTAAAAATTGAAGCAAGATGGATACATTCCTCAGATGTGATTGATGAGGTTTGGGCGAGTATAATTACGAAGCTATGCGTTTTCTGTCCCATTTGATTTTCCTTTAATTTCAATTGATCAAAATCATTTTATTAAAAGTTGAGAACGGAAAGTAACTAGTAACTTCTGAAAGGTTGACACAGACTTGACTTTGATAACTCGTCAGTCGTCACACCGCCAACGAAATAGATGCTTCACATAAAAAGATGCGTAGTGGGCTTGTTCGAACATCGATCGCCGGCATATTTCATCTTTCTAGTCCATAAAAAGTACTCTCCGAGATGGGCAATCATCACAATCTAAATTCGTATCAAACGTTCCTGTTTACCGGCGTTGCTTCAATTATCTAATCTAAACGACCGTCGCCGTCTCTACACACACATCTTTCAAAACGACTCGTTTATTTTCCCTAGACTTCATTCCAAACCGACTCCGTTTTTATTTCATCGTCCGATAACGTTATCGGCCGCACGGGACGACTCGCGTGTTTACGACCGCCGCGTGTTGTTCGCCCCGTCGCGACGGACGTCGTGGGTGCGTACGGAGCGTCGTCGAGCCTTTGCCCAAGCGCTCGCGCACCCCACAACAGTCGCATGTCTACGATCGGAGTGTCCTCTCCGCGGTTGCTCGGGTCCTTCGTTTTCGTTTAGCGCCGTCGTCATCCTCCTACACGCGTACTCGAGGTGTACGTACGTAAACACAATAATTTGGCCCTGAAATAGTCGATTTCTTGCGCGCGAACCGGACGAAGTGAGCGGGAAAAATCGCCTTTTAAGCGAAAGGTGGCGGTCGCCTCGTCCTACCTCGGACGGCTGATCTTGTGCGCGTGATATGAAAGGACAATACTTTCGTTTTCACGAAGAAGAAGAAGGACGATGAAGATGAATATGGAGCAGTCAACGGGTGGAGTCGCATTGGTCGTTTTGTTTTTGATGTGGCTTGAAGGTAGATGGAATTAGTTTCTTTTGTAATTGAGTTTAACTGGATCTAAATGGTTATTGTTCTGATTTTTATTTGACGCCAGGCGATCGAAGTGACCATCGATCCGAGACTTAAACAATTTTCTTATCCAACAATATCCAAAATATTTCTTCTTATTGGATGAGGAATTAATCAATAAAAAAGATATTATTTAGATATTTTTGATGATCTTGTAAGGCAAATTTGTAATTTTTTCCAATTTAATAACCACCAATGAAACGAATCGGAACAATTCTATCATTTACTTTACCTGTTATAGTACTTCAGTTAACCCAGTAATGCAAACAATTGGAAGATCAAAAGGAACTTTCTTTTCCTTTTTTTTTGACACTTCAACCCAATACAGCCTTATCCTTTTCCGTAGTAAGTCGTTTTTTGAAAGAAGTCGTGTACAGAGATTCCCAGTGTTGTGTGACATGTAGATTTTTGCAAAACTTCAAACAAGTTATCCTGCCCGTAAAATATGCCAGAAATTTCTAATTCTTGATTTCCATCACAATTTTGTCTTTAAGCCTTATTGGATTTTGAAGCACAAATTCATGCGACTTTCGAACTTATTTTCGAAGCAACAAGAATTAGGGATTGAATTGTAATTACCCAATAATCTATACAGTAATTATCGAGCAATTTACACGACGAAAACTTTAATTCTATGTTGAACAGTCCACTTTCAAATATGCCGACTAGTTCAAATTGTTAAGAAAAAATTGTACGAAAACACGAAAATGGTTAGACTTCAACTAAATTTCATCTTTAAGCATCGACTTTCAAATTCGAATTACGAATCCAAACTGATATGGATTTATCGATTCGTTCTGAATTAGTTTTTAATTTTAGAGCCCTCAGGGTTTTTGGGGCTGGAAGTAATCATCCAGATTATATACCTAATCGTGTTATATATAATTCCACTTGGGACATGACCCAGTATCAGATACGTCGATTTGTGTCTGAAAGTAATTATTACGTCTATAGCTTTAATTTCATACTTTCAAAAGTGTTCATGGTCTTAGCGACGTAGCACTTGCATTTTATGTAAACTTCGTCTTTAAGCATTATCGAGATATTAAAGTCTAATTCAGGCCCCTAAATTGACGTGGTATTGTGTAATTAGAATTAAATAGCTGCAAAAATGCTCATTTAAGTGCATATTGGGGGAATTTGTTAATTGAATCCTCATATGTACAAACATCTGACATGATATTATCGATTCAGTCGGAATTGACTTTCAATAATTTTAGAACGCGTTAGAATATGTGGCTCACAGTAATTTTCCAATAACCTGTACATCGATAGCTTTGGTACAGGACGTGAGCCACCTTGAGATTTGTCTGCTAAAAAAGTTTAAAGAGATTTTCCTTTTGACAAATATGAACTTCGTCTTTCCCAAAGATGTAGAATCCTATCTTGACGAAATTGGCGTACCACTATATTGTCTTGGTTGAAGTAAATCAACCCAGGTTTATGATTGAAATCTAATTTAGATGTGAGAGTTCTAAAAGTCACATAAAACATAAGCAGCTTTTATACATGGTGACTTGCCCCAAAATACAAAACGCCATCAAAACTCAAAGTAAAAGGAAACTGCTGTTGAATTCGATACAAACTTCATCAATAAACATATTCTATACTTAAAATTGATATGGCGTTATCGATTTCACCAGCATCCGTATTTAATCTTTGAACCTGTAAAG
This sequence comes from Chrysina gloriosa, assembly GCA_038088585.1. Lineage (NCBI taxonomy): Eukaryota > Metazoa > Arthropoda > Insecta > Coleoptera > Scarabaeidae > Chrysina > Chrysina gloriosa. Next base: position 15,226,598 of record CM076093.1, on the reverse strand, counting down.
ATTAGGGACCGAAGGTAACTTCCTGATAATCTCTACCTCGAGAGCTTTAGTTTGACGTATATTCATATGACATTAAGAGTTTTTGAAAAAAAGTTGATCGAACATTCAAAACTTTCTTATATTTGATCTAAATTTTTAGATTACAGACAAACATCTGTATTTAAAACTATTTTTCCAGAAAATTAGATTGGACCATCGTCTTTCAAAATTGTTTGAAGTCCCGGTCAACGTAACGTTATTAATTCGATGGAAATTGGCTCTTAATTGTAGAGCTGTTAGAATTGTTACAGCTGAAAGTAGTTTTGTAATAATTTACGCATCCAGGCGTTTAATTTGATGTGAAATACAGCTCACATTCGGACGCCAATTTTCTGCAAATTTTAGGATGCCAGCATTTGAAAACTTTTTGCTCCAAAACAGAAGTGTTCGAATTTGATCCAATCTTCGTCTTTTAGAATTGTTTTCCTTTTAATGCTCAACAGGCCGTGTAGGCCTAGGACAGAGGTTCACAAAATATGAACTCTACATTACATTATATTTCACACTGTCCCTTTATGTGCTTGAGTAGTATGCTCTACTACTCTTCTCCATTCTCTTTTGTCTATAGTCTTTATCTTCTTCCAAGACTGGAAGATAGGTGCCATTGTTCTGCACACTGTTTAACCATAGTTCTCCTGATCTTTTCTTTCTTTTTTGTTAATTAGTTTTCTATGTCATCATCTTCCTCATTTTCTTCTCGATTGGTCATTTGACATGTAGCTATCTTATTCTTCGAGATCGAACATACGTGGTTATCTTTTGTTTCTTATATAATTTTTTGATTTCTCTACTTTTCCGTTCTTTCCATTCTTTTTCTGTATTTATCCCTCCCTAGATGGCTCTCTCTATTGTATTATCCCACTTCTTCAGAATCGTTCTACATATCCGTATTCCTGGATCATGCTTTGATTTCATGAGTATTCCCACACTTTCATGTTTTTGTTGCTGTTCACGATTCGAGTCTTTAATTCCAATTCCTTCTGGCCTTTTTCCTTACTCCCAGGTACGTGAAGCTTTTCACTCTTTCAAAGTTACACTCCTTTCCACCATATACCATCTGCTTTAGGTCTTCATCTGCTTCTTTCATCATCATATATTTTTCCTTGTTGCATTTATTTCTGGGCTAAATTTTGACGCCTGGTTTACCGGCTTTTTGCATTTTTCTTGGACTATTATTACAAGATTATCTGCAAAAGCCACGCATTGCTAAATATAGATCGCTTGGTTTCTATTTTACTGTTTCTTATCACCATCGTCAGCACCATAGTAAATAATACTGTATAGAAGAGATTTGCCGGTCATAGTCCCCTTTTGACTGGAAAATCCTTGGGTTTGAAGCTCCTGCAATTGTTGATGACGTGATATCCAATTCTAACGTCCACATTTACATAATGTTATCGAATTAATAGAGATTAGCTCAGATTATATATATATATATATATATATATATAAGTTTTGGGATGTATGATGTTTATTCTGTAATCCACACATTGAATGCTTTACTTTAACATGGGATACGAGTCCAAATATGAATGTGTTAGAATTAGGTTTAGATTTCGCCCTTGTTTTAGTTGTAGTTAATATGGAATTCAATTCTGTCCAAGTTGACGACATGTCATTAGTTTAATAAAAATTTGCTCTCAACTTGCGAACCAGCAAAGATCGAAAACTACAGGTTATTTTAGATTAATGTACAGGTACAAAGCTTTAATTTGATAAGACGCACTTAAAACTACATCAATGTTTTGTTATAGTTTCAAAGTGTTTTGAAGAAAATCATAATTTCAAATTTGTTTTTGAATTACAGCCAAGTTTTGCTTATAAGTATGATCAAAGGACTATTAGTACCATCCCCTAAAATAAAGAAGGAATGAATATTACCAAAGGCATAGAATTCGATTCTGAAGTAAACAACTGTATTGTATCACCTTGATAGGAATTGGCTTGTAATTTTAGAAGCGACAAGGCGAGTAAAGATTTATGTTACTTCCTTGGTTTTCGCCGGTGACATCAAGTTTTATTTACCTCACAAACTTTTTCTTATTTTAGATATCTTGGTAATATTCTAGATTTAGTTGTGGTGGTATTAGTAGAAATATATTTTCCGCCTTATCTTTGTTTGTTTTCTCAAGATTTTTTTTTTTTTTTTTTTTCTTTTTGGCTACTTCGGTTGTGGGATAATATATAGCTTTTCAAATTGGGAATGCGTGATGAAATGATGAAAATAGGTATCCTATTTAAAATCTAAAGAAAAATAAGAAAACTAAAGTAAATAGTTATCATCGAAATGGTATATGAAAATACAATTTCTGGAGCTTTTATTCAGTTATTACCGGAAAATAATGTCCGTTAGGTAACTGATTTTGCTTCAAAATGTGCTGCAGAGACCGTCGTCTTATTCCCAAGTGAGGAAAATGTTAATGTTCCTGGAGCTTCCCTGATACTATGCGTGACACGTTAAATATTTTCAGACAAGCTTGGTGTTTCTGGTCTGCCTGGCCTTCTAGCGTCACCAACTGATCTAGTCTCCCAAAATTCGGGTACCAAATTGTGTATTGTGAACTTTGAAGATGCTTGTCCCACATTTAAAATTCATCGTTGATGCTTGATAAATTTGTGTTCGTTATGGAAGTGAATACCACACCATTTTTAAAACACCTCAGTTTTTCTCTTCTAAAACAAAATATAAAGCGAGAAATAATATACATATCTTAAGTTAAAATGGGAATATCTTCTTTTGCACCATCTTGTACAACAAAGACATGTCGAATTCGTTGGGTAGCAGTAGTAGCAGCGTACTAAGCTCTATCCAAAAGCGGAGAAACGTCTCCGTCGATTCAGAGGTGGTAATCATTATTACGATTTGGTGTGTTGGTTTCCTCTAATATCTAATGCTGCAGGAGGATGGAAGATGGTACTGAAGTAGAAGAGAATAAGTTGTTGACGAGTGAGTTAGCCTTGATATTACTGCAATTGGAGCTCATCTGCCAGAACAAGAAAACTGTCACTAATAGCTCAAAGAAACAATTCATCAATTTATAACTGGATTATAGACAAGAAAAGGCACTGCTTTTCATCTTTTAGTGTGTGTAGATCTTATGAATATACAATTAAAATAGGTTATACAATTTTTATTTCGGAACATCCGCGGAAAAGTCGTAAAGATCTTTTGCCAATCGCGAAATCCGAACAAGAAAGAAACATAATAATAGCTAATACGAAATCCTCCTTCGCGGAAATACATTTTTGATTGCCAAATCACTGCACATTTTACGACCCGCAATATCCCGCGTTATTCAATCTCCCAAAATATTCGATTCCGTTATTCGCTTTTTATTGCGTTCGACTTTTCAAACAATAAAATATTTTATCGTCCTCCTCGCCCCATAGTTTATCGATTTCGCGCTGATACATACTTATATTAAGAAATGAAACAACGGGGACGTTTGTTTGTTCCTTTTCGAATCCGTTTGTTTACGTAAACGTCGCGTCCCGTCGTATCGCTTACATTTTACGCAGGAAAAAAGCTTACCGATCGCTTTGTATTCTTACTTCTCGTACGTAGCTCGTAATATGTGGAGTCATGTATGTATATATTACTTTGCGCCTGTATGCGACGGGACCGAATAAAACGACGATATAAACCCTTGGCTGAACGTAGATCGCGCCGCGATTTATTTTAATTTAGAAAACGAGCGTTTACGACGATGGTGAGCGCATCGTACATGCATGAACCACGCGTACAAGATCCACCTGTTTTCCGAGGAAAATCGTTAATAGTCTGGAAGAGACGTTGCTACGATTAAACGAGTGGTTTATTTGCGTTTATCGTAAACAGAACGGTTGGAGAATTACAGTGTTGATATCTCATTTCGGCGGGGCTGCCAACTAAGAGCCGGTCGGTTATTTTCCTGTATAATGGGTATTAAAATATATGAAATACACACGTGGTATCAACTGTAATATACGGATATCGAGTTGATGGCTAACATCTCAGTAATCGACATCCTATAAGAATTATTAATAGAATAAAGACGGCCGAGGAAAAGTTCTAATGTTCAATGTATGGGGCGAACGTTAAAGTTAAAACGAATTTCAAGAAAGCATTTTCAGAGCGTATATCAGCAGTTAAGAGTTTCAAGCAGCCCAGACTGTGTATCCAAACACCTCGAAAACGTTTGACTGCCCTCAAAATTGAACACTTTAGAATCTCCCTTAATGTTTTCAGAAATACTCGACCTCAAGAAACATGAAACTCCCACGAACTGCCCTGCTCCCTCTCTCCAAAACTCCCACAAATAGTCGAACCCTCTTCCTAAATTCAAAAGGTCCAGAACAGGTTCTCCGGAATTTTCTCTAAACTTAAACTTCCAGACCATCTATTTCCTACCTCGAAAATCTTAAAAAGCATTGCAAATCTCTACTTGGATTCTAAAACTCTAGAACTTCTCGACAAGTTTCCCTAGAAGCAATATAACCTTCTAAATTCGGGATTTATAGGAAGATCAACTACTCCCTTCTAAAATGACCGAAAACAGTAGAACGCGTCCAAACCCAAAAGTATCAGAATAGTACACTTCCTTAACATGTTCCCCTGGATATGATTCTCGTTCAAAAACTCCAAGAGCGGTCCAAATAGTCAGATAGGTCCACTGTCTCCCAAACACATTGACATTCAGAAAGCACTTCAACACAAGTTTCCCCTAATAGCAGTATAATCTTCGCAATTTGAGATTTATAGGAAGATCAACTAGTGCCTTCTAAAATGACTCAAAACAATAGAACCCGCCCAAACCCAAAAATCTCAGGATAGTACACTTTCTTAACATACGTATTTCCAGAGATATGATTCTCGTTCGAAAACTCCAAGGGCGGTAAAGAAAGTCAGACATGTCCACTGTCTTCCAAAAGATATTCATATTTACTACTGAAAAATGTTCCATTTATGCTTTCTAATTTATTAAAAATGGTTTTAATTCTCTGAAATCATAAGTTTTGAAACGATGCGTCTATCATCAGCAATGGTCTAATTCTCCATAACGTAGCTCTAGCATCGTCTACCCCCTCTCTTCAAGAATTTAAGAAGTCTTCGACCCTTCAAAGTAACAGATTGAAGAAAGCTGCACTATATCCCTTTGAAATCTTTAGCGATTTTATTTCAAAAGCCATAGAAACTCAATATTATCACAATAGCCAACTTATTTTTCAAAACTCATCAAATGAGATTGGTACTTATTCTTCTGAAATGCTTTGGTTACAAGTGCTAATTTCCTAAGAATGGTTCTAACTCCCAGAAGTCATTACTATGTGGCTAAGGTGTATATTTAGACCAAAAAGTGCTGACATTCCTCTTTACCCCCAGGGACCATCAAATCCCCCAAAGTCGTAAGGTTTGAAAGAATGTCGTGACACGTTCTCAGCTAGTTCTACTTCTTCTTCTCAAATCGCCAAGAGTGGTCGAAACCTACAATTATCTATCCGTGAAAATCATCCCATTTTTATAAAATCACCGAAAGACCAACTTCTATAAGGGCACCACTTCTTTCCTTAAAAATCTTCAGTTTCTGTGATTGCTCTCCCTGAAATGCGACTGTTCTTATACCAAAGAAATTTAATACTTCCTCAACACCCAACTAACATCCATTTCTTTCCTCAAGATTTATCAAAGGAGGAATCGACATTGTTCTAACTCATTTTCTAGGAACAATATAACTTTGTTCCGAATTTTTTGAAAATGGTATTAAAGTAATAGTAATTTCCGTAAATATTCGTAATAAGTAAATGAATTGACGGCGGGTTGACAGGAATTGGAATACCGTCCATTGACGGTTACCATTGGTAATGTAGACCTTCTGGATCCGTAACTAGAGGTACTCGTAGATCTTGGTTTACTGTTGAGTTCGATACGTACCATGGGGCATTAATTATTATGCGAAATATCTTTAGTTTTGAATGTTTGCAACAGCTTGATGTTTGTTGGTTTGGCGCATCCCCAGAGCTCAATGTCCATATGGGTACTAAAATTGTCTTGTAGGGTAGAAATTTATTTTCAATGGTTAGCTGGGATCTGGGAATTTGCTGCATTATTTATTATTATTTGTGGGCATAGGATCTGTCTTGTGGTAAATGTAATTTAGGTCGATTTGCTGCTATTAATCTTGATTCTCCATTTGTTTATCCAATGCTCCAAATGGTTTACATGATTCTGTAAGTTCTTAGTGGCAATTATGGGATTTTCGTTAATTGTAAGGATAGTTGTATGGTCAACAAAAAGTCTGGGGTATATACCAAAGTGGACCAAGCACGCTATTCTGAGGTACTTCTGACCGAGTAGTTTGATATGTCGCGGTATTGTTGTTGATTTTGACTTGAAAGGATCTTTGAAAAGAGGTATGACTTAATTTTTTCGTTCAGCTTATATAATAACCCTTTATGCCATACCTTATCAAACGCTTGTTGGATGCCAAGGAAAACAATAGCACACACCTTCTTTTCTTCAAATCTATCCATGATTTTAAGGACAATTCTATTACACTGTATAGTATAGTTGAGTAATTTTCCTGAAATCAAAACTGGTGTTCTGGAATAATTTCTTCTATTATATTTTTAACCCTCTTAAGGATGTATTTTTCGAAGATTCTTTTAACTCATTTGCCGGGTATAGTTCATGTTCTGCTTGGCAATTTTCGCAAAATGTTCAAAACCAAATCTAGTGGTAACCATTGATGTTTCTCCTGAAGAAACACATTCTTAGAGACTGAAAATTACGAAAAGCAGATGATGATGTCATTTTCGGTAAATCATCCAGTTCTTTGGCGAAAATTCATCAAAAGGCCGTCGATAGCCTGTTAACCCATCTCTTAGGAATCGTCGGTCAGGAAGTCAGGAACAGTTCACATTTTCACTAAGAATTTCTAAAAATTCCTTTAATAAATGCTAAGCAATCGTATTTGTTATAAGGACACCTTGCTAGTGACTTCAAATGTTATCAGCAACGTTCGATGTTGCTGCAACTTCTTGTATTTAACTCTTTTTTCCAAAACTTTCCGAAACAATACCAAAAGCAGTTGTCATTTTCTATGTTTCTTGGGACAGTATTCTGAGTACTTTTTCCTAAAAGGAGGATGGAAGAAAATCAATTTCGTTGTCACTTCGTCAGACATTTATTGACATTTTCGGGGATACACCCTCTAAATAAACATCGATATAACCCCTAATTTGTTTTGGTCATCATTTTTCATGCTATCGCCCCACTAATTTACTTCATTATAATCCTAGACATGATTAAAAATCCTCGAACCCGATCGAGGATGGTTCGTTAACCGCCGACGACAATGGAATTTCACCGTCGGATTTTCGTGCCGAATGGCGATCCCCCTTTTTAAATTAACATCGAGCGCCAATTAACGGGAGAAAATTATGGCGATCGAGCTTGTCGCGTCGCCGGCGTCACAGCCTCCGCCGTCACCGCTACCCACCACCTCCTCCATAACCTAAACTACGAGGCGAGCTCGCTTATAACGTATTCCGTCATCCAATTCACGTCAACGCTCCTACCAATTATCGGGCCTGTCATTTCCATTTATACACGGGCTATGCGACACGCAGAAGAGGAGAGAAAATCGAAGACGTGCAGAGCCGCACGGGGCGATGACGCGCAGCGGTCGATCGCTAGCCGGGTGGCCCACCAGTCCATCCGTTTTGAAATTAATACTCCTCACGCATATGAAAAGCATCCCCAATACGTTTTGCACACTATTTCTTGCCATATTTCTGCCATACATTGTGCAGTAGTATTAAAAGGATGGTATTGTTGTAGATCCACTGACAAAGAAAGATCCCGAACGCGGAAATTGAAAAAAATTTGATATTATGGGAACATGTAGATTACGTATAGGTATATAGTACGCAATTTTCTTTTTGCGGAAAAACAGTCTGTGTGGGTGAAAATTGATTTTGGAAATGGAAAATGTTGCATTCTGCCGATGCGCACAGCTCGCTAACGGTAAAAGAGAAAAAGTATTAAGACAAAAATTGTTTGTTCGAATAAATTTTACCAAACAGATAAGATAAAGTGGTATGAACATTTTTAAATATTTCTTTTTTGACAGGTGAACATCTTTGGGATTGTTTGTTTGGATAAGGTTCATCATGCGGGCACGAAAAAATATTTACTGTATTTTTTCATTAGATTAGATTGTTTCTTTACTAAAAGTTGTAGGTTATCGTGGGAAGCTACATTAGATCAGTAAATAATAAACATGTATTTGCAAAGAAAATAGGCCGAATGAGATAAGCGAGTGGTATATATAACTCATCAAACTTGAAATTAATAATAGTTATTGGTTGGTTATATAGCAGACCTGTAGTGTTGAAAATGGGCGTCATAAGTATTATAAATATAATTCGTCTACTGATGGTTACGTTCGAAGTTGCCAATAATAATAATAATGGGCACCTGGTGAACACCATCAAAATCGAATTTGCACGATGAAAAATATCCTTCTCGATGCTCGAAGAGAAACATCGTTTTTAGTGTAAACTGATAGAACTCTAGAATTTTTGCAACCGCACAGACCACATTCCCAAAGATGTTTACCTATAAAAAAATATTTAAAACATGCATACCACCTTTTCTCGTCTGTTTAATAAAACTCATGCAGACAAACAATTTTTGTCCTAAAACTTTTTCTCTATCCCTTACCCTTAGCGAGTTATGCGAATCAGCAGAATTCAAAATTTTCCATTTCTAAAAATCGCGTAGTGAATGCGTAGTAAATACCTACATATATGTGATCTATATGTTTCCAAAGTTTCATAATTTTTTAATTTCTGGGTTGGGAAGATCCCTTCCCTTATGAGTTTGGATTTGCGTTTGAACTCTTACCTTTACGTTTTCAGACGGGGTAGTAGAAAAGGAGTACAGTCAACGAAATTCTATTAGTGTCACCCATAAAAATAAACAAATCGTCTCTATTTATACGTTCCTTATAAGAGTTTGCAACCATATCTTAATAGGCGAGCTGGCACCTAAAGCTGTTTTTATATTTAACACAAAACTAATCCAAGTTAGATTATATTTAGTTCTTAATTAATCGTCATTATGTGAAGTTGTAACGTATTATTCAATTTAATAACGAAATTTCATTACAACCGTGTAAAGTTTCTTCCAGAAAATTTTAAAATACTTTTATCAGTGATTGGTGAAAGTTAGTGCTTATTTCTTCTACATTTTTACATATTTCAAATTCTCATTTTATTTATAGTAACAATATGGGACAAAGTAAAGACTTACATACGTATCGAAGAAATTGCTCAGATAAAAACGTGACTGTGACGTTCCAATACGGGGTATAGCAAAGCAAATTGGTGAGTGTTATGCAAAAACAAAAAATTTGCTAAGGAGAAATTATGCGATTGGCACCGGCGCAGAATTCTTCGGAAAATTCGTGGAAAGTTGACAACAGCAGCTGAAATAAAACCTAAATTACGGTTTCCAGTGGCTGTAAGACGCGTACAACAGATTCTGCGATCTGATGAGAATATAGTTTATACGAAAAGATTGAAGAAACCGCCGTTATCACGTCAACATAAAGAAGCTCCGAGAGGACCGAGAATGGATGAAAGCAATATAGCGTTGAAAAGAAGTTCAATTTAGACGGTTCCGATGACCTTTCTCTTTACTCGCAAGATCGTTGAAAGGCAAAAGAAGTCAAAATGAGCCGCAATTTCGGGGGTGGTACTTGTATGATATGAGCTGCATTTTTGTCCTACTGAAAGTAACAAATTGCCTGGATAAACTGTCGAGTAACTAGTGAAAGTTGTATTGAAATTTTGGAGGATGCTTTAGTGCACATGATTGAAGAGATTATGCATTTTCCAACAGAATAAGGCGAAAATTCATACCGCGCGAGTCGTAAGAAATTGGTTTTTTGAAAAGGCAATATCTGTACTAACTTGGCCAGCAAGAAGTCCTGATCTTAACTCAATTCAAAATGTATGAAGACTTCTTGCTGGTCAATACAATGGCGTTGAAGACTTAGAAAATGCTTTCCGTGACGGTTGGAGTAATGTTACAGCAGCTGCAAATATTAAAAGATTCCACGTCCAATAGGCTCCTCGAGGGTATTCGTAGTAATGAAGGAAGAACTACATACTAACAAGCTACATGATTTATTTTTTTCACTTACTTGGTTTTATTGCATTATATAATCATATCATGTTTATAACAAATGTTTAATTTTATTATGGTGTTTACTTCCTACTCATGATGTACGAATACACCGAAGGCTTTATTTGTCTGGTAACAGCTTTAAAACAACAAATTTAGCATAAAATAAGTGCGATCCTGGAATTTCGTGGTCTGTATTAATGGTTTCCTTTCGTATTCTTTTGGTTCTCACTGTATTATAATAGTTTTATGGGATGCTCGGGATAGGACAGTTAAAACTCTTTCCTACTAGATTTTTCCCACATAGACTCTAGAGAAGTTAACATGCATTAAATAGTTCTTTATTGCGACCGCGCAATTGTTCTCAAACATCCATCTCCGCCGTATTCATTTATGTAATACCCACGAGACCACATCCCGGCAAAAGCTGTAATTAATTACCTGTTCCATTTCCGCTCTTCACTCATATTTAATAAAAGAAGAAACTATTACGACGACGCGACGTCAACGGCGTAAAGTCTGTTGCTACAGAGACAGAGAAAGAGATTTACATAAATGTCCCGTCGGGCCGTTTTTAAATTAAAGCGGGCACCGCGACGTTCTCGACTCTCGCCAACAGAAGAAGAAGGAGAAAGGCAATAAAGCTCGACTAAATTACCTGCAGTTCCTGCATTTCTGTCCGCACGCGACGTCAGAAAAATCCGGACCGCTGAGACCTATTGTTCGACGGAGGAAAAGCAAAAGAAAATTGCTCTTTCTCTAAATGCAAGTGGAAACAGGTAGGTACACGTTCTTTCGATGTGAAATGGACGTAAATACGGAGGTATGTACGATTTATCATGGCATGGAAGTAAATTGGATTTATTTTTCGACGATGTACGTTGATGAAGCGGCGTGTTTAAAATTGGCTTTGCCCAGTTAAGGGTAATGACGGAGGTAATGTGCAGGTAGCAAATGAATCGAAATGTAGGACGACGTTGTTTAAATAGAAATTATTTTCTGTTTCTATTTTTGATAATATACAATCAAGACTGCTAGTTATACACCAGAACACCCAATCGATAATGTCCCGCAGGTCTTTAAATGAAAATGCTTCCAAAGACTATATCATTAGCTTTGAGGTCATTACGTTGAGTTTATATCGACTGTACATGTCGAATTATTTCTCCATCAAATTACTTATTTAATCCCCTTTTCCTGGGGTGTAATTTGCATTTGTACAGTGCATAAACAAAAGTGGTAGAATTAATTTAAGGAATCAGAAAAATATTAACAACTCAACCAGTAATAAACGGATAGACACCTGAAACGACTTTTGAAGCCTAACGAGTCAGTTGACTGGGTGATGAGAGGGGCGGATTGTGAGTGCGTGGTAAACAACCAGCTAAGAGTGGTGCGCGGTGTGAGAAAAGTGACTAGCAAACTGCGAAATGAGAAGAGAAGACTGCACGTCAGAAGACATTAAAAGGAAAATAAATAAGGAAGCGGAAGAAGGACTAAAAAATACTCCCAACAAGGGAGCAGGATCAAGGATAAGATGGATGCTCTAACCGACATGATGCGCGAATTAATGAAGGACATTAAGGAAATAAAGCAAGACCAAAAGGCATATCAGCAAAAATTGAAAAATGTTAGGATGGAAAACGAAATGCTTAAGGACAAAAATAGGCAATGTGAGGAAGATTTGGAAAACATAAAGGAAAAGAGAGTGAGGAGGATGGAGAAGGAACAATTAAGGAATATGGTCGTAACGGGAATAGAAGTGAACACAGACAACAAAATAAATATGATAATCGGAATCGAGAACTTCATAAAGGGAAATGTAGGTGTAAAAAGTACATATTAAGGAAGTCACAAATGATGACTGTTGTAATACTTTCATTGCTCCATTCAATCATTTCCAAATATGGATCCCAATTTGATGAAGCATAACATCTCGAAAAATTACTATCGATGTTCTTGTTTCCCCAATCCTCGATTGACAGCTAAATTCCCATTCATTTTATGAAAGTCTTGAGTGGACACCTAATCCTTCGCTGTCCACGAAATCTAATAAAAATCTAATTACATCCATCTCTCGACCTTCCGATTTCCATTCCCACCCGCAACGCACGATGAAGACATTCGATAGAGAGGGATGGCGATATTTACCAGCGTCTTAATAATTACCGATATTGGTCCTCGTCGGAGGAAACTTCGATAATTAGTCATCGTCTCGAAATCTAATTGGTCTGCGTCGCGTCTTACTACCGGAGAGAAAAAAGAGGACTTTTACTGAAGATGAATGACGAAACAAAAGCAAAACGAAACGATTCTTGCTGACGAACCAGACAAGATCGCGTCTTGTTCTTCGAACATGAGACAAGTGCCCGCGTGCGATGTCTAGATTATATTTAGATTTGCATCGGAACGTCGCGGCGGTGGTGGCGGCGCGAAGCATCTGGTCGCGTATAAATTATCCCGTCGGCATCTGTTTCCAGCGCGGACCGCGCCACGAACTAGCGCCTAAGTGACAAATAAATAACGAGATTCCGCGATAAATTACGAATCTACTTTGAATTCTGGAGGCCGAATGGTCCCCGCTTTAATTTACGTCGCCGTAGCAATATCGTCCTCTCGGGCGAGCAAACAAAGGACCTCGGTTCCGCATAATTATCTCGGATGTTTTGATAGGACGTATCGAAGACGTTACGATAACAAAATGTAAAAGGGGCGGCCGTTATTGTTCATTTTTCTGCGTTTATTTCGTATTATTTTAGGACGTCCAGAAAGCAACGGGCAGAGAAAAGCATTTTTGTGTGTACGAGCAGTTTCTGGTCGGTTGGTTTCCGTTGGTATCTCTTTTCGGACCCAAATGGTGATGACGCCTAAATTACGAGTTTGAGGTTTGATATGTATGAAAGACCTTTTGAGTACTAAAAGAACACGCAAATGGTGGATTCGTCAGATCAGTTAGGGGAAACTCGCCTATATTGGACCGAAATTACGATTAACTTGTTTTTAGGCAGGGTGTTTAAGTCACCTCAACCAAATTTGATCTATGGTTTTAACTATCTTTCTTGCGACCTAAATGTGCAAAAAATTTTCAATATCTTGTAAACTTACTTGTTGACGTAACATCAAACCAGTCCGTGAGATCAGCCAATGTAGGCAACTAGTTTCTTAATTTGGACCTTACGATTCCTAAATAGGACCTTACAAAAAATAATCTCTTAACAGTATAAAGATGTTTTATTTTATTCTTATTTGTTTATAGGTACAAAGCCAAATACAAAAATAAAAAATAAGTTGCATCTTCAAAAACAGAAAGTAAAATCAAAAAGTTAACGAATTGGGAAAAGTTAACCTCATTACCAAATGTAATACCGGTTTGTTGACGTTTTGTTTGACCGTGTTTCTGTGGACTTTCGCGAAAAAGAAATTTCAATGCCATCTACTGATTATTTGTCCTGCAGAATTTGCCCAACATGATAGACATCTTTCCCTTGTTCATCCTGTAAACGCACTATGACGTATGACGATTTAAAAAAACCTTGATCCCCAGATGACGAACCACTTTCATTAGCATAGACTATAGAACTGTAAGTTTTTAGGGTGGTACCGATATTGTCGCAGAATTCATGCTTATACTGTTTGGGATCATCTTCCTTTAAAATAGCATCTTCATCAACTTGAATGCTAATACTCCACGAGTAATAAAGTCAGATCATCCGAGAAGTCTCGCGAAACAAGGACGTCTACGGAGATGTTATTTACATTCTGCAGAATTATCAACTTTTTAGTTTCCACTTCGTTTTAATTTCTGTATATTGTCACTGTCTAAGAAAGAGACCATAGTTCAATTTCTGCAAAAGTTATTCACGTTCTTGGTTGGTAAATCTATCTTCTTTGGTAGATATTTCCTGCTCAAGCATCTTTCATATGTATTGTTTCTTCGGAGAGCAAACAAGTTTGGAAACTTCAGGTGTTGTTAGTTGAAGCCACGACGAAGAAGATGTATAAAAACAAGTTAAGTAAGCTCAGTGGCCCACGTACGACTCGTGGTGTTAAGTATGAAATTTGGCGTTACGATGTTTGAAATTTTCATCCATTCTCATAATGGAACCCGAAAAGGGAGGGTCATACATACATCTAAGTTTTTGAAAGTATTCGGCATTTTTCTTTGATGCACACGTAGGTTCTTGTTGTTTCTTGAACAAACATTTCTTTTCAATTTTTCAACTTTTCTGTAAAGTCATTGTTTGTGGCATCATAGTTTAAGACGGACGTTACAGTTCCACCCGTGGTGAGTACATATTTTTTTATATTTTAAAATCTTTATATTTATTTTATGTACCCACTAGTGTGATGATCCCAAATTTATTTCTGGCATTATGGATAAATTTTGTTTGTTTATTGATTAAAAGTATCGATTTTCAAAAAATATTATTTATTAATCTAAGAACCTTAATGATTACCGTCAGGTGTTCAGGTATAAAACTCAATTACATCTCATTTCATTAATCATAAAGAAATTTTGTTCATTCTCGATTTCTTCTCGTCTTTATCTTCACTTCTTGCCAATTTAGTCCTTGCTCCTTAAGAACTTCTGCAACTTCATGTTCTCTTCGGCCTCCCTTCGGTGCGTTTTCGGAAAGGCAATGCTTGTCATATGTTGCGTATATTTTTATGTAGGCCTTATTTCCGCCGTCTCTCTGTATCTTGATCCCTAGATCACCAGATCCCCAACCACCCCCGGTTCAGAATTAGTTATTTCCCGGTTTATTATTTCTTCGAAATGCTGTTTCCATTTCGCTATCACTTTTTCCCCGATGATTATTTTGCCATTTTTATTTTTCAACTACTTGGTTCTTAGTACTATAAGAACAAATTTTGGTTTTTCAACCGTTCACATTTATATTTTTAGTCTTAACTGCATCTTTGATTTCTTGGCTCGACCATCTGGTTAGATTTTTATTTTTCCTTATTCTTATTGTTCCGTACGATATTTTAACAGCTGATATTAATGTATGTTACATGTCTTCCCACAACTTATTAATTCTTTTGTTATTTGCCTCTTTGAACAGGGCTGCTTAGATCATTTTCCACTTTTCCTTTGTACTTATGTGCCATCTTTTTTTTTTCGTATAGTCTCTATGTTCTGATTTTGCATCCTTTATTTTTTATTGGTGATAAATTGTTGAGTTGTAGCTGCAATTAGAAAACCAATAGGTAGTGATCTGAGTAAATTTCTGCTTTTCTATAAACTATAGTATCTTTTATTTCGCTTCGGAATTTTCTACTGACTACAACATAGTCTATAATAATATAACAGGAGGCGATTTTGGGCTTACGTATGTAGCCCCATCACGCTCAAACGCGTTGACCGATTTCAACCAAACTTATATCGTACACAGGGTAGGGATTGGTACCTATATGGTTTATGTTAAGTTTTGGTTGAAATCATGTGTGCGATAAATAAATTGCAAGATACCATAAATTTAGTGTTTTGAGTTCTATATATATATATAAAAAGGAGACGATTTTGGGGTGCGATTTAAATGAATTGAACACATTTAAAAACTCGAATTCGCCGAAATTGAATCGAGAACAAAGACATGCATATGATACCATTATGGAAATCAAAGCGGAGGACTGTATTTTTGGACGCCCCAGGAGGCACTGCGAAAACATTTTTGATTTCCTTGCTATTGGCGACTATAAGATCACAGAGTAATATTGTATTAGCACTTGCATCGTCTGGAATAGCCGCCACGTTATTAGATGGTGGTCGCACAGCTCACTCTGCACTGAAGTTACCCCTGAATATGAATGCCAATGAAAATCCTACGTGTAACATTTCCAAAAATTCTGGAATGGGAAAAGTTTTGCAACAATGTCAATTAATTGTCTGGAATGAATGCACAATGGCACATAAGAAATCAGTAGAAGCATTGGACAGGACTTTGCAAGATTTACGCAATAGTCAAGCAATATTTGGTGGCGCTTTGATATTATTGGCTGGTGATTTCCGTGAAACATTGCCTGTGATTCGCCAGCAGATGAAATAAAGGTATGTTTAAAATCATCTCATTCGTGGAGACACCTGCAAACACTCACTTTGACTACAAATGTGCGAGTTCAAATACAAAATGATCCATCGGCCGATGCATTTTCTACGCAACTACTGGCGATAGGAAATGGACAAATTCTTATTGATTTTGCCCGATGGTTTCAAGTATTTTTCCAAAAATTGCGCAAAATTATCGGAATCACAATTGGTTAGCTGAAAGAGCGATACTGGCTGCGAAAAACAAGGACGTTGGTGCATTGAATACAGATATGTATTCCTATGTTCCTGGCGAGGTTGTAACATTTCAATCAGTTGACATGGTTACAAATCCAGATGACGCTGTTAATTATCGCACAGAAGTTTTAAATTCATTGGATTTACCAGATTTTCTACCTCATCGTTTACAATTAAAAGTTGGTGCTCCCATTATTATGCTCCGAAATTTAAATCAGCCTCGATTGTGTACTGGGACTACATTAGCAGTCAAAAGGTTTGTGCATAATCTCATTGAAGCAACCATTTTAAAAGGGAAATTTTAAGGGGAAGATGTATTCATTCCGCGTATTCCAATGATTCCACAAGATCTACCATTTGATTTCAAAAGACTCCAATTTCCGATACGTCTTGCGTTTGGTATGACAATAAATAAAGCGCAAAGGCAATCATTGGCATCGTGTGAAATTGATTTGGAATATCCATGCTTCTCCCACGATCAATTATATGTATCGTGTTCACGTGTCGACAAGCCATCAGTTCTCTTTATTTACACTATAACTCAGGACAAAGCAAAAATGTTGTTTACCAAAGAACTCTGAGATAGTTTAAGTTAAAACATAGGATTTCTATTGCAAACAAATAGAAATAAAAGTACAATAAATATAAGCCAAAAAATCAACTTTGTTAAAAACCAGTGTTTCATTTCTTATCTTAAAAGTTTCTTATTTTGTTTTGCCTGGCAAAGCAGCCACAGGGTCCGCTAGTAGTCTATAATATATTATAGATGCTTCCTCTCTGCTCCTTGTTTCTCTGGTGTATTTGTGCATCATAATTATCAAATTATTTGACATATAGAACTCTATCTTTCTCTATTATTATTTCTGTTGTAGTCACCATAACTTTCTATTGTTCCTGCCTGCAAAAATATCCATAACGAACTAAGTTATAGCGAGAACTTTGGAAATTTATTTCCCCATTTGCAAAAAGTCCAAATCTAATTTTCAGCCATTAACATGGTACGTAATCATTTTGCTTTCTGTTTATCGAAATCCACCCATCATAATCGCACGATAATATTATCGCAGTGCTTTAATCCGAAGATCACGTGTGCATTCACTTCCCGGATACGCCTTATGATTAATTTATGGCGTTGCTAATTCGACTAGGGATTCAACTAATTCTCCGAGCCTTTAATTCTTAATTGGCTAGATGGACCGAGGCAAACGCTCCTAATTCCGTTTGATTGTAAATAACTGCAACGGCATGCGTTATTCACGCTTAAGCGACGCGTTATTACCTCATTGTGTTTGCGCGCGCGAATGTACAATTTACGCGGACGTAATCGCGTGCGAATTTCGCTATGAAGGCACTCCGAGGGAGAGAATCGCGAACGCATAAAATCGTTTCGGGGTCGAAAAGGCAAGCGAGCAGGTACGTCGAGCCCCTTCCTTCCTTCGTTCGCTAGTTTCCTCGCGGGGCTACTTCGTAAGCCTCTTTCGCTTTTGTTTACGTTCCGGGGATGTTCTAAATTATCTGCCTCGTTACTTCGTGCGCGGTAAACTTTAAAAAAGGTTGAATAACGAGGTAAGCGGTCGCTCTATATTAACTGGTTTTAGCGGAGAAAACTTGAACCAAGTTCTCTTTTTTCGTTTTTCTTGTTTTGCTTTTCCGAGTGAATCCTGTAAGCTTTTGGTTCTTTTTGTTGAGAATCCTTCAGATTCCGATCGAATATGTAAAGTTACCGGGAAAGTCTTTCGATTGTTCTTTAAAGAATGTAACGAAATATTTGTACGAATATAATAGTCCATTTATTGCCCAACAGATCTACATCCATGAATAGGACAAATCAAAAAGAAACACAGTTTAGTTGCACATACAACAATATAATAATGTTTTAAATACTACAGCCTTATAACTAAATCTATAATTAAACTTGAAGTAAACTTAAATAAAAAACTTAAATCCAAATTCAAAAATTCAAAAACAGAAGCCCAATATCCATGAACACTATGCGCACATATGATAGGTATCCTCAGTATCGGCAATGATCTCATTAAAGGGACTGTAGTGTATATCTGAAGTTGATAACCTATTTCGAATTTTTGCACATGACATGTAGGGGCGATCCCAAAGACAAGTTTGTTCTTGACAACTGCAGGTAAAAGGTTGGCCTATGCCTAGTGGCGAGCTGCGAGAACATTGAAGTTCAGACTACCTAGAAGCTCAGGAGCGTCGATCTTGTTATACAGTAAATTATACAGAAATTTTATACTCAGTTGGACTCTCCTGAAGTTCAGAGATGGTATACTAAAGCGACTCCATAATGTTCCCTGGTCAATACTCCTTGGCGAATAGACACCGTCCAACCGGAAGTAGAGAAACCTCACGAACCTCCGCTGCACCCGCTCAAGCTCATGACGGTATGTTCAGTAGTAGGGATACCAAACTAAACAAGCATATTCTAGGCGAGACCGGACCATAGAGAAGTATAAAGTTGTAAGTGCACCAGTACTAGAGATGGAGGCACAATTTCCTACTATAAATCCAACCATGCCCCGAGCAGAACCAGCAACAGAGCGTATGTGATATGAAAAATGCAGTTTCCTATTAAACAGAACTCCCAGATCCCTAATTTGTTCGCAGCGGTCGAGATTAGTAGAAGTAAAATAATATTGAAACAATATAGGGCTGGGTCTACATGAATAGGTCATAGCCTTACATTTAGGAATGTTCAAATGTAGGTTGTTTAATACACACCATTCATTAATCCTATCCAAATCGCTTTGCAACTCTTTACAGCTAGTAATGCTGGAAATCTGGCGGTAAATTTTGAGATCGTCAGCGAAGAGCAATTTTTCGGAAGTAATGACTGAAGACAAGTCATATATTGAATAATAGGGGCCGCAGGTTGGAAGCCTGGGGTACACCCGATGAAGGAACAAAAGGAGATGAGGAAAAACCGTTGTAGGAGACATACTGACGTCTATCACTCAAATGCGATGCCATAAAGGAGGTCAAAGTGTCATGGAATTCTAGTGAATGTAGCTTTTGGGTGATAATAGAGTGATCAATACGATCAAAAGCTTTAGAAATATCAGCATAAATTGCATCCACTTGGCCCCTCGAGTCCAGCGAGTGCGGTATGTATTGACTGAAGCGACCTAAGTTCGACACAGTTAAACGGTTCCCCATGAAACCATGTTGATACTGAGAAATTCGAGTTCTGATTAATTAAATGTGTATATATATATATTTCGTGACCTTTTTATACTTATCTTATATGATAGAGATCTACCACTAATAGGTCAATAAAACAAGGCTGGTTTGAGATCGCTCAAACCAGCCTTGTTTTATTGACCTATTAGTGGTAGATCTCTATCATATAAGATAAGTTCTGATTAATGGATAGATATGTTTATACAGGCAGGCTTCAAAGATTTTAGCAAAATTAATAGTTCAACAAAGAGTAACTTTTCAATAATAGAAGTTATTTTACCGTAAAAAAATATATTTCAGTTTTCAACATAATCTCCTTTTAACTCTACATAGTTAGTCCAGCTGGTTTATAAGTTTTCAAACCATCCAACAAGTTATCTTTCAGAAACTCTTGAAAATATGCATTTGTCTCGGATATCACCTTTTACTAGCCTGAAATCTCTTTCTACCGAGCTATTTTTTAATTCCAAAATAAGAGAAAATCACCGGAAGACAAATCTGGTAAATATGGCGGATAAGGCGCCAAATTGTAAAGCGATTCAGCATTAAGCAAACGTGGTATCCATCTTGCGGATAATTATTTCATATTTAATCGTTCATGAAAACATTGCATACCCGTTTGTTTGAAATATTTACTTGATTAGCTATCTCATGTATTTTCAATCGACGATCGCTAATTACAAGGACATGGATTTTAGTAACCATTTTTGGAGTAGTTACAGTAAATGATGGTCTTGGAAGTTCTGCATCATCCGCGCACATATGACCACTGTTGAAAGCAGAAAATCATTTACAAGTCATTCCGTGGAACGGAGTACATTCATGATGATATTTGCGTAACTTTTCCTCCATTTCTCTAATTGTTTCTCAACGTAAAAAATAATTTAGTTTAGTTAACACTTGAAATTCTCTTTTCCCCCATATTTACACAACAACGAAAACAGTTTCCTTCAATTAGGTATAAAACAAAAGTAGATAGTAGATATCAAAAACATGGCGGACGCCAGCAACGTAATCACCGTAGCCAGAGTGTTGCCAACCTTTGAAAAGTTACTCTTCCGGCGAACCGTCATCGTATTGTGGCGTAGTACAATTGAAGTAAGTAAGTTGTATCAATATTTCTGTACCACAATTGTTGATTGGGAACATGCACCCCTTGGCTTTACTGACGTGCAAGTCGCGACATTAAAATTCGGAGGAGGGATAGCGTCAGTCCGGTTTACACAACTTATCATGCACTCATTTGTTGAACCTTAGTCATGAATTACCTATATGATTGAGAGTTAAAAACACTTCTCTCGATCTATTATGCATTAAAGAGTGCAGGTTTCAATCTGCACTTATTGTGCGTTATTTTAATAGCTTTGTTTCGCCAACTAGAACGATCAGCGATTATGAAGACGGCTCTTCCATCACATATCGTTAATCGAATTTTCCTATCTTGTCCTCACAAATTTCCCGCCGGCTATACATAACGCAGCGCCATTTGCGCCATTTGTATGCAGAAATTTAATAAAGTTCGTGGCTTTGACGCCGGCCACCTCGACGTTTCGGCCCGTTCACCTCACCGCCAATAATAAGCGTATTGTCACGAGACATTACGACAGTGTTTACATATATTAATGGACGGAAGCGGGACTGTTTAATTATTTATGTTCCGGGAACGTCATAATGGAAGTTTGCTGCGCGATTTCGTTGATTTATTAGGGCTCGAGAATATTTTATACGCCATTGGTTTAGCGCGCGATTTCGATTAAGCCATCGACAAACGAGGGACCGACGCTATAACGATAATAATTCTGCATCGATTCGTGACTGCGTTTTCGCCATGGGCAAGGACGAACGGCCCAGTCCGTTGGAGTAATTCGTGTTTCTGAACTGTTGGCTGGAAATTCAACCATTGTCCCGTAATATATATGCCCGTATAAGCGTATATCGTTGAATTCATAGCGGGAACTGGATGTTTGAGTGGCCTGAAATGCGCATATTGGATATGTGTGTAAACATATGAATTTAGCTCCCTTAAATCACATTAGGGTCGAATAAAAAGTCAGCTTGTTAAATCAGTTGGTATACTGTGAAAAGAATATTTAAGTATCGATAACCGATCTCATGCTGTTCGCAGATGTAATTAGGAATTTCATACAAGTGCACCACGATATACACGTCATTTGTACCCAACCTACTACAACAGCCGTCAGTAATTTCGTGAATATGAGCATTCAGCGTGTTTAATCTCAAGTTAGTTTCCACCATACAGGAGTCAACAATAAATACATAACCGGCTATGACAGCAGTGCCCCATCAACGTACCTGGTAGTCTGGGATGCTAACAGTTTATGCGGCAAATTGTAAGTTATGCCTCAATCGCTGTCCTACGATATTCGAGTGGATAGATCCGGATGAAATCGATCGCCTCGACATTAACAGCATAGCGGATAAGGATAAAATGGTATTGCACGATGTTCGCAACGACCATCAGTTTCTTCTCGAAAACATAATTCCCCCAAAATCTATAACAGGCAGCATTACATCTAGAACTCCTACTGATCCATCGAGTACTACGATTCAACCAGTTCACATGTCTGAAATATTATATTGATTAGAACACCTCCCTGAGACAGCAATCCGAGAATGACATCTAGAGGGACTTCTTTTAATTAATGAACAATTTCCTTTACAGGAAAAAGAAGAAGAACATCGATAAAGAAGTATATGTTCAGTTGCTAACATATTGAAAGGATTTGAGGCATAGACAAGACACTGGACCTCTGATTGCTAAAGAGAATTTTTAAAATATCAATATATTTACCGAGAATTTTACAGCAATTCAAATGAAGATACTAACAGTCGCGTACAATAAATCCGTATATGTCGGATTCATCGCCTTGGAATTGTCGAAGCTGCTGATGTATGACTGTTACTACAACAATCTAAAACGGCTGTACTAGAATAAAATACCATTGTGCTCTACGAATACAGACAGCTTCATACTATACATTGAAACTGAGAACGTATATGCCAATACCAATCGAAATTCACATAAATTCAACACATCTGATTATGAATACGCTATAATTCATACGAAATAAGGTCGTGCGAGGACCATTTAAAACGAGAATTACTCGATTTTAGATCAAAGTTGGTCGCACTTCAGGTAGACAATCGACAAATTAAACATGTGAAGGAATATGACCAACGACAGGTTGTTGTATAGAACGCAGTATATATTCAGCTCAGCTCTCCACGATATCTACAAAGTGGAGTATAGGAAATTGACACTGTCAGTATAATAATGGTATACACACCCACGTCTAGGGTACAACAACGCCATCGAGATCGGAAAAGGAGAAGTTTAAGGCAAAAATCACAAAGAAGTACCAGTCGTAAGAGTATGTGACTGAAATGAGATTTTAATCATCTGAGGCTGAAGATTTGAAAATTCAAAGTTGGATTTTAACAGAATTCTGTGGTATTCACCGTGCACCTGTTTAGTTTCATAACGGTCTCTCGCGGTCTGATAGAGTCTTGTAGCCTGTTGCTTATGGATCAGATTAGATCACTTGAGATGGCAATGATGCCTGTTCCATCGCGTCCTTTCCAGATCTATTGTGGTCCTCATGTCTCCTTAGAGTAGGTTCTCCAGGTTTGTTCCTTTAATTGGAATTAATTAATTCCTCCGCAATTTGACAGAATCTAGATGCCGTGAAGTCCATTTTATTTATGTGCTTGTTGAGCCTGCAGTAGTAGTAGACTCGAGGGGCCAAGTGGATGCAATTTATGCTGATATTTCTAAAGCTTTTGATCGTATTGATCACTCTATTATCACCCAAAAGCTACATTCACTAGAATTCCATGACACTTTGACCTCCTTTATGGCATCGCATTTGAGTGATAGACGTCAGTATGTCTCCTACAACGGTTTTTCCTCATCTCCTTTTGTTCCTTCATCGGGTGTACCCCAGGCTTCCAACCTGCGGCCCCTATTATTCAATATATGACTTGTCTTCAGTCATTACTTCCGAAAAATTGCTCTTCGCTGACGATCTCAAAATTTACCGCCAGATTTCCAGCATTACTAGCTGTAAAGAGTTGCTACTAGTTAGTAGGCTCACTATCACCCTGGTAGACTTTCTATCCCTGCGCAGTAGGTCCGTTGGAAACTTCTGCATTTGTTCTCTAAGGTACTGTTTTGCCGATCTCTCATCTGGAGAGTTGCGCATGTAAGAAACGAAAATAATGAAACGAAATGGTATTTCTTCGCCTTTGATTTAAAGAACGTCATTAGTAAATAACGGGTACTTCTTGAAAGAATAGCGAATGATTCTAAGAGGGAATTTTATATAAACTCATTATTTCTGACACAAAGTAGATTTTCGTGTAATTGTATTTACGTCTAATAGAGCTTCGCTATTTTGCTCCATTTTCTCTGTCTATTTATATTTACCTAAACACAAACGTACATCTACAGAGAAATATTTATCGTAATTGCGCTCTATACCCGTTCCCTTTCCGAAACTCAATATCCACATTCCCCGTACGTAAACTCGTCTGACTATACGTACATAGCTGTTACCAATAAAGCCGGATTCGTCGATAATTAAACAAAGCCAGTCGCCGTTAATTCTACAGCAAACTAAAGCCGACGCGACGTTGTTGAGCTATTAGCGTCCCGCGTGTTCGCGATGTGCAGCAACATTAACAATAACACGAACGTAACGGCGCTGCAAATTTGCACCTGAAAGGTATCCAACAAAATTCGTTTCAGGAGTTGGAACTAGTTTGCGCTTCGGTAGTTTCGCGACATAAGCGAAAATGCAAGGCTCTACGCTTCCGCGAAAGGTTTCTTTGAGTTAATCGTCGGCGAATTCCTAACATAGCGCCGAACTCAAACACCTTTCTAGATACATACGTGTGTATATACATCTAATACCGGTGCTTATTACTCGTGGAATTGCTCGTCGTTAAAGCTCGGGGGCTCAAAGGCGTCCCGAGCGTCTGACGAGAAAGGGTTGCGGGTATAAATCTGGGATGAAAAGTGAGGTGTCATAGAGACAAACTTGCGGCGAGGCAAATTTTACCACCATGTTGTGTTTGTTTCAATTTGTATCTGAAATTTAAACTTTTATGAAAGAAAACTATGTTTATTAACATCAGCCAATTCGAAGGATCTTACGACTTCCTTAAGCGTACCGATGCACATACGCACCTCGAGAGAGAGAGAGAGAGAGAGTAAACATTTTCGACTGATTTTGCGAATAGGGGTGGAAGATTTAGAAAAGTATTTATGATGCTGTGTTTGAGACTGCTCTTCAGTAGTAGCTGTATTCACCATTGACATCGAGAATCGTAGTCTTCTGGTGTGGTTGTTTTGGAGACTGCAAACATGTACATAGATATTTCTGCAAGCACTAAGCAACAAAATCCAAACATGTTTCATCCGACTTGCCTCCTTACCTTGCATTAGTGTAACTACTAAAGTTTGATAAACGTGTGTATGACGTGTATCATTAAATAGTGTAAACCGGTCTTTGTCTCCACTTACGTGCAAGGTGCGACATTAAAATTCAGAGAAGTAAGGGCGTCAGGCCGGTTTACATTACTTAATGACAGCACGTCATCCACTCTTTTATGAAACCTATTATCACCAACTCTCTGTTACTGAAAAAGCGCATCTGGATGTTGTCTCGTGTTACTGGCCTCAGATTTGTTCAAGATGTTGATGTGTAATTGGTAATTTCTTTAGTTCTTGTCAGGTTTTGCACTGTCAACTATTTGCAGATACTGTACTTCTTGGTTCAAGCATATTTTTTCCTTTGCAGATACTTGAGCTTTAAGGGTCTCTATGATTGGTACTACAACCATAAAGTTGATTTTTTAATTAGTAGCAATAATCGTGATGGTGAAGCAAACGAGGTGTTGATGCTGTAGCGAGGATTAAATGAAGTAATAGATTGCATAGATCATAAGTTCTACTTTTAAAGGATTCTCATATATTGTTTACATCTTACTGTAGCAATAGAAAGCAGATGGTATCTTGGGATGGTGACTTATCCGTAAAGTCACGGTCAGCAAAGCTTCTGGTCTGCATAAATGCTATCATAGGTTACATCGCAAAGGACAAAAATCATCTGTGCCCTGAGAAATTCTGTGAAATTCAATTACGGCTGACACTAAGGTGGATTCATATCATGTCGTTTCTTTCGTCCAGAAAGCAATGAGTTCTGACCACTTGGGACGCGTGGGACGAACTGAAATGGGATGATTGTTCGATGTTTGAAATCTGCAGGAGGCCCTAATTCGAAAAGAAAGACATCAGAAAAAAATGCCTCTGCTTAAACTGTTGGCCGTCGAAATTAATTGACGTCCGTTGGTATTCTTACCTCTTTTCATCATCGAATTACAGTTCTGCTGCAAGAGTTCATAGAAAAGCGGGTCCCTTCCAGATTGCCTCTCGTTGTTTTTGTTAAAGTTGAAATACTGAAATCACCATGAATTATTTGGGAATCTTTGGCATACCCTTGGAGATATAAACTGGTGTTGGAACGCAAGACACCCCTGTTGACCAGGCAAAGGCGTCGTTAACTAGTAGTGGCTAGTGCATCGTCTTCTATAGAACTTATTCCTCAGATGAAAGGAGAGCAACGAGTTGCGGACAGAGAAAGTTCGATTTTCTTCCATTTGCTTTTTCCTTAGGTAAATTAATGATCGAAAGGGACTCACTGGAGTACAATTCTTTTAATGTGCGTTCGTTTACAGCAAGCCTTCTTCGATTGGTTGAAAAGATAAACTCGTCTGTAAAACGTTACGAGTGCTGACAGAGGAAGTTCTTATTTCAGCAGAATCCGCAGATAATGGTGTCACCCGCATATACGGTCAGATATGAACCGTTTTCCAGGAGCAAAATGACCATGTAGAATAAGAAGAACCGCGGCTAGGGCAACGATCCAAATGGTACGTCGCAACTGATGCGTGTACATTCTTCAAACGTCGATGAAGATGTCATGTCTAAGGTCAACAGATAAGGAAAACGTGAACATCAACAAAATGCAAAACATTTTGTTAGCTATGCGGCATCTTTCATATAGTAAAAGCATTGCCTTCTTCGGTTTCCTGAAATCAAGCAGTTTACGATTTAAATATACGGAAGATCTTTTTCCGATCAATTTTGTCCTTCGGCGTTAAATAAAACACCACGCTGATTATTTCTCCATGTCCATCTTCCATATAAAAACGGTGTACCGTATTCATGGTGTTGAAACAAATTGGCCGCCTTTCATTTACCACACTTCTACTTCATTCCATAATTTTCTAACATCGGTTTTAATATCAGTTACATATTAACGCACCACTTTATTTAATTCAACTAATTACATAAATGATACTTAAATTAAGCATATTGAAACACAAATGTATTGTAAAGAATGAAATTAGGTATTTTAAAAATAAATCAGCGAACATAGTCTTCTTTTAACTAATTTTTACTTAAAAATTTGTCTGTGTAGCGAAAACTCGTAAAACATGGAAGCCCAAATCAAATTAAATTAATCCTAAAAAGCCAAATTAGTAGCTCCAGTGTAACCTCAATATTAGGTATGTCCTTCTCTACTCATAATTACTGCATTTACACGTCTCGGCATGCTAGAGATTAATTTACGAATAATTTCTTGAGGAATATGGATTTATCCCATTCTTCAACTAAGGTTGATTGTAATTGAGAGGTGAAGGTGTACGGGTGCGAATCTTTTCTTTAAGAAAATCCCGTATGTGCTTAATCGGATTTATGTCTGAATTATTAGATGGCCACTCAAAAACCGGGATATTATCATTTACGTAGTCAACAACTCTTCTAGCTACGTGCAGATGTGACTTATCTTGCATGAATACAAAATTAGATCCATGGCATTAGATACCCTACCACGATGTTTTCCAAGTAATAAACTGCATTCATTGACCTCGTTCGTATAGGGCCCGATTTTGTATGGGCGTCGAAACAAATTCCTACCCAATATATTATAGAGCCAGCCTCAGAAAACATTTTTTGAGAAATATTGCAACTTGTAAATGGTTCTCCTAGTCTTCGCCAGACACGCTGACGTCCATCAGGAGATTTTAAACTAACCCTCGTCTCACCAGAGAATAAAACCTTCCAATCGTCAATAGTCTAGTGTTCATTATTTCGGGAAAACTCCAATCTTTGAGTTTTGTGCTCTTTGGTGATTAATGGCTTTTTTGCCGGTCTTCTACTACTTAATCCAGCCTCCTATAGACGTCTTCTTATAGTTCGAGACGATACGGCAACATTGCGAACAGCTAGTAATTCATTTTCTAAAACATTGCTAGTAATTCTCCTGTTTCTTAGAGTCGATTGTCTAAGAAAACGATGATCCCATGTATTTTTATAGCGTTTTCTCGCTTAACCTGGTCTTCGAGAGTAAGGTCCTCTCCTGCTAAAACTTCTGATCAACCGACTTATGTTGAAGTGCGATCTCGCTAACATACGAGCAACATGACGTACGATGTATCCCTCTTCCGGTAAGCTAGTTGTTCGTACTGCCTCTTCTACCGATAAAGTCCTTTCACGATTCATTTTAATAACGGTAACAATTTCGATGTAGTAAATGTGATATCGAAAAAACTTAATGCCTACTGCAAAGTGGACAATACTGGACTAATTCAACATAAAAAATTACTGAATTAAAATTGTTTTAATTGGCAATTGCTACTTTCAAAAAAAAAAAGACTTTGACAACAGTTACATTGAATGTGGAGGAGATCCAAAGCATACTTGTAAGAACATTAGTAACATCACAAATACTTTAGTCTTTGATTTAAAGAAGAATACAACTACGTTAATTTTGTCCAGGAGCTTATATAGTCTCCAACCCCATATTGATTTCCAGATTTGGTCCGACAAGTTAGCTCGATCACCTCGAACGCGTGTATGGGATTCACCGATAACCGCCCGATCTCAGCACATAAAATCACAGGTCCGGACAGGCCACATCGCGCTCCTTCCATATTAATTTTCTATTACCTCGACCGTTATCTCGTCGGAAATACAGTCGCTAGCGGGCCAGAAGCCTAGGAAATATTAAATTAAGACGTGCAAAGCGTGAGCGTGGCGTCGCTCGCAGATTACGTCGGATGTCGATTTCCCGTTAAAAATGGCGGCGAGTGCAGGTGTCGGCTGCCTGATAGGGCAATTTGCATCCTAATCCTTGCGAAAATAAATGGGATCGCCTAAACGTACGTACGTAAATATCGACGCCGTATTGTAGGTGCTCAGCTGCGCGTCTGTGCTGGATTTTTACGTAACGAGGTGCATTTATCGACTGAGAGCGATTTCAATGCGGAACCGGATCGAGAGGTGCTTTAAGGAAAGAGCGATGGCGTTGGAAGTCATGCTAGTAAGTAGATTTTTGGGGATAGGAAGTCGGTTGAAGTTAACAAAATATAAACAGGGATGCAATTGATAACTTTGGCAGCAGATTTTTTCTTATAAAGAAGGGAAACTGCTTGATTAAGTAATGGTAAAATGTTGGAGTTCATTCTAGATGTTTTCTAATAAAGATGGATATAGAATTGCTTGAGTAAATCATGAGGGGGTTGTAGTTCGAAATAGGTAACTTCTTATAGGGATATGAAATAACTCTAGTAGCCACTAGAACTAAACATTTAAATTCTAAGTTGTACTAAAGATTGCAAATTAGCAACCAATTCAACGATTTTTCCTCCGCTAAAATCTTATTTTTATTAATTTCATTGCAAATAACAATAATGGAAAACTTCATGCTCCTATAAATTGAAAATTTATTTATTTTGCTTCGATTATATCATGTCGTCTGGGCGAGAAGTAACAAAAGAAAAACATTGGCGAGCACGTAGCCATTCTAATATCATATGTCGAAAAGCAAAAAGATATTTTTTCAGTCCCTTTTTGCAGCGTACCGGGCCGCCTTCGATGTCAACAGAATTGAAGTAGAAATGTAATTTTTTTGCAAGAACGAAAGTCGAATACTCAAGTAGTTCGGGCCGTAAGCAGGTACTGGATACGAAGCGCAGAAACAGAAAATAGCTGTACCCTTTGCATATTTTATTACCCGATATGCCTTGTTTATCGAATTCTATTCGACGAGTTGAGTTAAAACAAAAACAGCGAATGTCTAAGGGTAGATGCGATCTTGACGAATAAACTCTGGTTAGAGTGAGAACCTTCAGTTTTACAATATAATTTTCCTCAATTGTATTGATTCAGTCAAAAATGTTTTTCTTTTCAATCAAAGCTTTCACTTTTTTAGCTCTGGAAATATAGAAGGTATTATTTTTTATATTTTTCTGTTTACCATTGCATTTAAGTCGATTCAACTTATTGGAGCAGATACGAATTTTCTCAGATTCTGTAAGCCTTACTCTAAGGTATCCCCAAAGTCCTAAATTAGCGCAGATTGTTTAATTGAAGTTGGAAACGAGAGAGAGAACGACCATTCATCCCGGTTTCGCTCTATCTAGCGCTGTTGTAAGATTAAGGTGTACTTTAAGACAATTGTCCTGCAGCCGGAACCGTTCCTTTCGGATTCAGATAAGCGCTCGACGACAATGGACCGCCGTCTCCGAAGTGTCGCGAAGACAAACACAGATACCGTATATCTCTGTACACACGTATACACGCGTGCGCTCACGGCTCTCCGAGTTTACCCTACTTTCTGGTAATGAAAAGGAATAAATTTCGTATAATAAACTTAATCTCCTAAACGATCTTGCCGTATTGTCCGATTTTCGAAACTAGACGGACGTGGAGGGTAAGGGGAAACAGCAGTCGCCTGATAAAATAGCGTCGCGTTCTTAAAGTTCCAAGCAAATTCGCTTTTATGCCCGGCTTGGATACAAAAGGAACCCCGTTACGGGCTTTTATCTGTTTTAATAACTTGATAATTGCTGTTTGCAGTTTCTTCGCGAAATATCTCGTGTTCTTTCGTTTCGATTTTGTGTACTTTAGGAATTAGAGAAGACAACGAAGTATACGAATAGTTTGTCATTAAGTTTGGTGCTCGTATAAATCTAGAAACTTGAGGTTGTAACTTTTAGTGAAATAAATATTTTCCTTGAAGCTATTGATTTTTAAAGATAGTAGGTACTCATATAGATTTCAGATTAGATGGGCAGTCTTTCCAATATTTATGTGCCGTGATGTTGGAGCCTCAACGAAACTCGTAAAAAATCCATAGGTGCTGCTGAAGTGTTATGAAGGTGATTTTTCTGAGCCTTTTCTGGATCTGCTGAAGAAAAAATGCAATAGTATTAAAGTAATTTAATAGAATACTTGTTTCAGTCGACACAGCCCTAAGTCAAATTTCGTACTAAGTCGATTTCTCAGTTGACTTGAGCGCTAGAATGAAATCTTAACAATTTTCTTTAACTTAAATTCTCCCTAAGATGAAGAAGTGGTAGGAATAAGTTCGAGTTAGAGAGCTATTTACTACATTTGAGAAAGAGGATGCAGAAAAGTGCAGACGATGTAAGAAACTGAAACAGATTTCTAATAAGATACAGAACATTTTTAGAATTCACAAGAATGATGGAAAATCGAGAAAAGTAGGAAATTGTCTGCATCAGATTAGTGATTAAATACACACGGATGCGATTCAAAAGTTCTATTTTCCAGAATTTTTCTTGAAAAAAAAAGGAAAAGGACCCCATATTGCTTAGGTTTTTGATCTTCACTGATATGCTAATGGTGAACGAGGAGCATCTGAAGTTGAAACACTAACAACAAGTAGAATTGGTAGAATTGGCTGGGACTCTTTGTCACGAATGTAAACTAACATCGAACATATTAGGCGAACTTTCGCATAATTTAGTTACTCAAAGGTGGCTAGTGGTTTACGAGGAAACCATAACTCACGACGTCAGCACTGTTCAGTTTGCTAACCTTCGCATTTCTATAGTTTCGTGCTTCATGAGGGATTGCTTAAATTCATGGTAATCTCGATATTTATCAATTAGATTATTTAGAACCAAGATACGTCAGAGTATCCAACAATTAAATGATTTTGATAGACGGTAATGCAGGGTCGCAAATTTTAAGCGGTCACAACCTAAGCTTATCATCTATATACAGAATCGCGGTTAATGAAGATATTCTCAATCCTGTAGCAATCTTGAAATTGTTCGATTTGCTATCCCCATTATAAGTGCGGCCTCCGATTTTGAGTGCTTGAGTGATTAATTAAAAATTAATTAGAATAAAATGGTTCTACTCCAATCATCCGTTCACATTGGGGATATGTCACTATATCTAACATTTTTTGTTGTTCATTTTGATAAGGAGTAATCATTTTTAAATCAATTCACTCCGAGGCTGATCATTATTGGAATGGCGCTTAGAACATGTTGGTATCTAGGCGAAAGATCTAAAGATCAAGTAAGAAACACCATAATTCGAGATATGTTTTGGACAAAAGATATTGTTAAATGGAGGAAGGGCTATGAGATAAGCTGTCAAAACGAGCTATGGAAGGCCTGGCGGCCAACAAGTTCATCGGAAGTATAATTGGTTCAATTGAAATTTTGTTAACCTGATATAGGGAGAACACCAAGAAGAAGAAGCAAGTTTGAGCATTGAATTAGAGAATTAGAGAATATGTTTGTTGAAAACGTTTTGAAAATATGTATGATTTCGTTTCCTACTTTGATGCATTGTGATTGTTGCTTAAGGCTGTTCGGTACTTTTTTTCAAGATCGGTTAACCTTAATTTTTTTTATTGGTTCCAAAATTATTTTGAAAATTGTATATCTGACCTATAAAAGTAGTGTGCGTAGCGATAAATCACTAGTTTTTTACAATATTAAGAACTTACATAGCTTTAATTTTTTAAAATAATAAGTGAAGAACCGATAAGTTTGCGGGTTTGACATTTTGCATATCGTGTATTCGTTACGATAGCTACGACTTACCGACAAGCTTATTTGTAGATTCCTTGTTTGTTGTTGAATCTAACCCCAATTAAGAAATAGAAAAATGACCATGGGCTTACCGTCATTGTTGGACTTCAAGAAAGCAACAATAACAAAGTAATTTACAAAAATGCTCTTTGACAAGTCTTAACTACCGTATCGAATATGTGGCATTCCAAATTTTGGGCCTGTAAACCTGCTGGTTCTTCACTTATTATTGAAAAAGGATTAGACCTACCTGAGCTCTTAAAATTGTAAACAATTAGTATTTTATCGTTATACATACATCTTTTAGAGCTAAAGTATATAGCTTTCGAAATAACCGACCAAAAAAATAACTTTAAGCAATCTTGAAAATAAGTACCGAGCACCCTTAAACATATGTAAGGAGTCAAGCGATTATCTTGAAATTAAGCTGTGTTATGCAGATCTTTATCTTTATCTCTTTGAGACCTTTCCTGACATATTTTCAACCAAAATCGGAGATTCGATGAGTTTGCTTATTTTCAATTTTCCTTAAGAATATACACAAACTTTTTTGTTGGATCTTATCTAGAACAAATCAGGGTTACCGCTTGTATGTATGTTTATTTGCTTAAATCAAGAAAAACTTCCATCTTAATTAAATGGGCTAGAAGAATCTGATTCGAAAAGAAGGCGTAACAAACCAATTACACCCGTTTTTAACGATGTTTATCTCATCAGATCAGATGCTGCGAGAAAGAAAGAAAGAAGAAGAGATGGTGGAAAACGAGATCGTTTCGCGTCAATTCTCCTTTTAATAAACTATGAATTATGGACGGGGGTCGCGCCCCGTCGTAGGGGTAAATAAGCTGGCGACCTCGAATTTATGCCGGAAATAATCAAATAGGAAGCGAATAAAAGCCCTTTACGGTCACCATAAATATCGTCGACCGGCGAGAATATCTCGTAATCCCACGGTCGAAGCAATTATTATTATGAATAGCCTTTTTTATATCTCCGAGGTTGGGTACTAACGTACCGTGTGTGGGTAGGTGTGTTGGTGTTTTTTTTTTTTTCCGTATTAGTGGACGGGCGGTTTATTGGAGATAATTAAGTCGGGAATGGGATTAGTGATCTTTAACCCGGATATAGATTGAATTTTTAGTGGTTTTTAAGTAGGGCATAATTCGGGAATTACAGAAAACCCAAGTTATGGAAACTTTTATTCATTGGGAACTGAAACTATAGCGGAAAGCAGGAAACAAACGATTTACGTCATTGTTTTAGGGATAATGCTCAATATGAAATTGACGTGATTCGTTTGATCCCTGCTTTCTGCTGTAGAATAACTACCATCTATATATGTATATATATATATATATAAATGGATCGTGGTTTGTTCGGATACTTAAAACTTGAAAACAACTGCACCAAATTAGATACTTCCTTCTGCGGACTTATTCGTAATTGCTACCTGAAGGTTTAGGAAAGAAGAAAACTATTAAAACATTTAAAAATTCAAAAAAAAAAAATAATTGGAGATTAAGCAAATTGATGACGTTTGGTGGGTTAGGTTATGACAGTTGTCATGGAGCGCGCAAAGACAATTTAGGTTGTGACATTTGTGATTGTGCGCGCATGAATAATTATTATGTCATAATAGAAGCAAAGTCAGCAATATCCATCACAATGTTATTTACAATGCGGGGAACGAGAAGATCGAATTTTTACAACGAAACCGTAATGCAATTAGACTGCGGAATATTGCTAATCAATCCACTGCAGCTGAAGAAGAAATCGCACGAGAGAAGGGCGCCGTGTTAATACGGCCCGACTTCGTGTTTCACAAACACAAGAACAAAGAGTGAAACGTGAAACGGCTCGGCTGGCAATGAGAAATCGTCAAGCAAAACAGAGAGATCAACAACGTCGAGCCGCAAGAAGAAATGCTTTAAGTATTAATTTGAATCGAGGAGCGTTTCAATGCGATTCCACAATTGACTACATCTCGCATCCTTTCGTTAGAATTGGCGCTATGGAGGTTGTGTACGTCCATTGCGGTGCATTAAAGTTCGCTAGAGAAACGTCTGGATTGTGCTGTCTCAGTGGAACGGTTAAATTCGCCATTATTGTCTCCGCCACCTGAGCCATTGCATTCATTGCTTCATCGCGAAGCTCAACAATCACGACATTTTCTTTCGAACGCTTAAAGGTACAACGCATGTTTCCAAATGACTTCATTTGGAGCAAATATTACTGAAGAATGAGGATTCAGTTCCACATTCAAGGTAATGTTTGTTAATAAGACAGTAACCTTTATTTTTTGGTAATCATAAATCACTAATTATCACTTCCCTTTCGACTATACAGATACAAGGACAAATTCATCATAGAATTGGATCATTGCAGCCGGTTGAAGACGCACAGCATAAAATTGTTGCAAATTTACTTCATGGCCAATATGGAGGACCAGCTTGATCGGCCTCAAACGATCAATAACGCAATAAAAGAGACATTCTTCAAGATTTGCATCAAGTACTTCATGAATATCATGCGTGGATTCGGTTGTTCAAAACTGCGTTGGATTGCATGCCAAGTGATGACTATAAAATCGTGATCAGAACAAATAAACGCCCCGCTGGAACACACGAACGACAATTCAGCGCTCCGACAATAGATAGTGTCGCAAAATTTAGTATATCACAAGGTGCTTCAATGAAGATAATGGACACGAGTGCAACCCATTCAGCAAATAGTTTAACAGAAAGGTGTGCTACAACGATACGCGAATCATTTGGTTTACATTCAATAAAGCAAATGCTTTGCTCCCACGTAAATTTGCTCCTTTTTGAACTCCTATTCAACCTAATTAATTTTATCTTATCAACATGTTAATAAAATTCAGGTAATAACTTAAGACAACATTTATTAATTTTAAGGCGGTACGAAGTTCGCTGGGTCAGCTAGTATATATATATACATATACATATATATATGAAATAAGAGAAATGCGACTGAAACAGTGTAGGAACTATTAATGAGGGATTGTTGCCTTAATATACATTTTCGCGTTATTATATTGTCAGTGTGATGCAAATGGTAAAGCTGCACTGCTTTTCTGGAAATTTATGCCTGGAAATTCACTAAAAACTTGCTAATCTTTCCAAACGGCCATTGCTTTCACAAATATTTACGGCCGTTCCAAATCTAGAATTACGCGGTCGATTAAATTATTGTCTGCTGTAATCGAGAATAAAATTTAATATCAACGAGATATGCCCATAAGTGCATACTACAAACCGCAAATACACCAAATTGATTTGGAATTTCGATTTAATTTTTATTTAGCCTATCAAATTGAATTACATTTCCCATGTAAATATTGTAGGGAGGACGAAAGGGGCACATAACGAGGGAGGGTACAACGTAGCCTGTTTTTCTCTCATCCCCCGTAATTACATCGGTTGGCGTTTTACGTTTAAACTCGTCCCCGTTTGGCTGGCGGCACAAAGCTCGCATTTGCAAAGTACGTTCGACGGTAAAAATTTTATTGCGGGATTAAATTAGGCGTTCGTGTATAATTCGTATTTATAGAGATTTTATTCGCTCTCGAATGCAAATATGATAAAATATGGACGCTATATTTTATTAATTTCGACGTTGTTTACATTTTGTTTAAATACAGTTCCACTGCAAAGGTACGCTAATTATTTTGTAACAGTATGGATCCGATATATTCATCCGGAAAGGCGGAGATTTACGGTAAACTCGATTTTAATTGAGTACGTAACGATTATTTCAATGTTTTCATTAATTTTAAATTTATATTGAAATGTCGAAAGCATGTGATACCTATTTGATTGTCATTTATCACTATTTTCGAGGTTTCAAGTCAAAATTAGATCAAGCTCTAGGGGATACTGATGAACTAATTAGAAACTATAGAATATTACATCCAAACACCGATTTATTCAATAGTTGAAGAAGCGAACCCAAATAGATTTTGTTCATCAAATTGTTATGAGCTTGGATGTTGAGTACCTACAGGTTTTACTTTGATCTATTTGCAAGAAGCAAATGAACTTTCTTTTTCACTTAAGCTAAGGGCAGCAGTTTCATACGAAGAACCAATCAGCCTGGTAATAATTTACCAGCCCAAATCCAGATCCAGATCCAATCAACTATGAGCCCTGATGTTCATTATTTAGATTTGCTTTGACAAAAGATTTATTTGCAAGAAGTAAATTAGCTTTGTTCTATAGCTAAGTTATTGATTGAACACTTCCTAACAA
The DNA here is from genome assembly GCA_038088585.1 of Chrysina gloriosa. Lineage (NCBI taxonomy): Eukaryota > Metazoa > Arthropoda > Insecta > Coleoptera > Scarabaeidae > Chrysina > Chrysina gloriosa. The sequence continues at coordinate 15,189,691 of CM076093.1, read as the reverse complement.
TTTAAGTAAAATGCTGCTAGCCCAGGTCTCGATCTAATAGGTGAAGATGTGTATCCAAAGAGAAATATTGCAAAGTCAGCGTGCTATCTTAAGCATCTAGGAATCTAGATCCAACAGACGAACGTGGGATCAAAGAGAAAATCTAGATGAGCACTGTCAAGTTGTTATGAGCATTGCTGTTGATTTTTTTCTTCTTGTTTGGACTGTAGCTTTCTATTTCAATCGTACCACTTAGATATAGTATGCAGAAGATCTATCTCGATCAAAGGTTTATGTGCCAGAACGAATTCAATTTCCTTTTCACCTAGGTCATAGTCTGAATTCTACAAAGGGTAGATACCAACCAGTGTAGTAACGCCACAATTGGATAGTTTAACAATATTCTTTCTAAATCCTTTCGATCGCAGATTGTATGGTTTGATCATCAGTAAGCACTCGTGGAGGTAACCCATTTGAGCATTTACGAACTCGTATTGCTTAATTGAAAATTCAGCCTTCTAACGATCAACTTAATTCTGTATTAGGGTCAGTCTGAAATACTTTGCGCATTCTAATCTCGATTGATAACATTTCTGCAATCGCCCAGTGAAGAAGGTGCAAGCATAATGTAGGGGAAGAGGCAACAAGTATAGTTACTGGGCGTTTGGCCTGTTTACCCAAAAAAAAACAAAATGTTGTTAATGGCAAATGTTTCAGGCTAACCACGGGCTTCAAGACTGACAATTATTCAAACGTAGCGGTTCTTCCAGATGCGAACCCTATCGCATGCTGCTTTGAGGGTGTTCTATAGATGTTTCCAAAGAATTTCTTGATATTCGAAAGTAGAGGAAGAGTAGTAACTTACGATTAATAGTAAAAATGATTCGAACTTATCGACCTGCTTTCTCTAGACAAGACATTGATCGAAGTAAACTCTTAGGCATTCCACATCATGGACATATGTCAGTTGCGAGGGCGTCATCCTCTTTTGAATTTAACCGCTATGCAATTATACTTATTAAAAACTTTGGATTTCCATTGAGACTTAGAGCTGGAAGAGTAGTCAGTAGGTCTTTGTAGACATGTACTGATAAATCCTTATATCATTTCACTGGTTTCGTTCCGACTTGTAACAAGAAGGGAAACAGATTTCAAAATAATACAATTGGTACGTATGTCTATGAATCAGAAATGACCTTAATAATTTTTTGAGACCAACAACTTTCCAGCAGTACTTCTGCGATTTTCTCCGTCTCAATGGAAACTTGAAATTGCAATATAGTTTTGGAATAGTCTTGTTTCTATTTCGATAAAACAGCTAAGTATAGTAAAGCTAAAAGTATCTACTACGACAAATTTGTACGCAAATACGAACGAGTGATACTTCCAAAACGAACATCTCACAAGCAAACAAATTCACCATCAATTCGCCCCGAACGACTTGCGTACAAGTTGGTAACGATGCCCTAAAACGCCGAATATCCATACACCTTTCCTCGTCTCCTTAGTAGGTTTGTTTTGCCTGTGAAATCGGCGAGCATCCGATTTAACTTTCTCAAGGAGATCTAATAGCTGCTCACGTTTCGATCGGCTTCTTTAACTTTATCTGATTTCGTTCGGAATTTATCGACGGGACCGTCACAATTTAGTTCGATGATATCGCGATTGTACGGCGCACGTTCCAGTCGAAATAAATCTTTTGAACCTTCTCCAAGAAATAATGGATACGGATGTGACGATTGTCTTAAAGTTGAGAGTATGTGCGACTTCTTCTACGGGGTAATTCTTTAATGAAATAATGTGAGAGATTTGTGGAAGATTTATTGTTTGGTCGTCTGCTAACGAGTGTGTTTTATGTTTTCTTATAATCTTTCTTCAGCTCATGTGGTGACATTGACGGAAAGTCTCCGAGGACGAAAATCCATCTTCGTGTAAACTAATAACGCGACGCTTAACAAAATTATATAGTACCACATTTTGCCGAATAAATTTGAACCTGGATTGTTGGTCAATTTCCTTCTTGACGAAGCTATCAATATCAGAAAAAAATCGAAAATCTGATTGTAGTAACAAACAAGTACACAAAAAGTCATCAGAAGAAAAATGTAATTTTTGTATGTTGCATTTCTACCATTCGGTAAATAAATCATTCCCGGAGGTAAAAACTAGACGACTTAGACAGAAGACGGCGATAAATCCGACCACCAGACAGCTATTTCCTTTCAGCGGAAGACCCTAACGGCGCACGATGGCGTTATTTAAGTGTCCCAACGTTAAGCTCGCGGAAAATCCTAGTCGGGACGCCCAGGGCCGTTTCAGAATCGTACGAAAGTGCAGAGCAGACCGACATACGTAAATAATGAAACAATCTCTTACCTCAATTAGGGTCGGGAGAACGATGGAATTACCGGAAGCGCAATGGTCGTTAAGATTTGCATTAGATGGCGGCTCGAAGCTAATGAGAATGGGTATTGAAGATGCTATTCTTTTACGGCATAATCTTGGAAAGAAAGGGTTAAAAGTTTTTCGGAACGATTAAAGAATTGATTACGTTTAATTATGTTTTCGTGGGGCAAAGAAGGTAGTCCAATCTAAGGTGGGATAATAGGTCGCTTTTTAAGTTGAAGGGTGTGGTTTTACGCCCACAGGGCCGGAGCTCAATGACTTATTATGTCTTCTACGTATTGTGCTCTATTAGTCCAGTGCCCTCAGTAAATTAGCTCCTGTAGTTAGTAAACATCGAGAAGCGAAATGTTTAAATCTTAACACCTGACAGTGACACAAGACGTCTTATGGCGATTACTATTCTTGATTATAGAGTCGTATTACCGTCGAGAAAAAGAGTTAACGAGTTTTTCTTAATGATCGAAGAATTGGGGGTGTTTAGTTGAAATTTCATGAAGAAAGGATCGCACTTCCGTCAAAGTTTCCTATTTTAATGGCATGGTTCCAAGTCGATAGTACTGAAGCTTAAAGACTTATTTTCTTCGCTAACTTGAATATTTAATCAGTACAGGGGGTAAACCTGATCAATTCTTATAGCTTTAGGAACCGGAAATCGAAACATCTATAACTTACTCACTTCCGGTACTAACGTTCTCCTATTCTTCATAGAGCGACTTTTCGGCAAACTTTTTCATATCGGCACAGTGGTTAGGGATTCATTAAGACGACAGTGCGCTGCTCTTGACCATTGGCAGCAATTACTCAGTTTGAACATCTGCAAAGCACAAAAAAAAATAGGCTGGGCAGTTGTCGGCTCTGCGGTTTCTATTCGTAACTTTTCCACTCTTCCCACGGTTCCACATGAAGATTTATATGTTGCGAATTTTGATTAATCTCAATTTCTTCCTCACTAGAAGATTTGTTTCTTCGTTATCCTTTATCCGGTCTTCCATTATCACGGTATCTTGACATACACGGTTTGACCACTAATAGAGAGAGCAAATTAAATCTGTTCCAATCCCCGTGCGATACTACAGTGCTTGTGGTAAGAATCTCGTTGCTTCTAGGTTGTTCGCTTTAAGAAGTAATTATTATTATGCGATGGGGTTTCGGAGACTTAGTCTTTTCTTCTTTTGCGAAAACGCATCGTAGTGTATAAGACATCCTTAACACGAAATGGACTAATTGGTACCACAGTCCAGGATTCACGATTGCACTGACATGCTTGTAATAATTGGATCAAAACGTCTCGTTTATTTTATTATTACTACCCTTTTTTTGGTAAAACTAACTTCGTTCTTTCAAAGATGCATATGCTTCCCATTGTGAGTTTAAGCATATTTGGTTACTAATGGGCAATGTTCTTTAAAAATGCTAGAATACGTCAATACTTCTTATTTATTACAAAAGGATACTTTTGTTGCCAGTTTGTTCTAATACTTTTAGAAATGTTATTTTGCCGGTTATATCTTGCGGCCTAGAGACGACTAGGGAGATTCATTTCTGAAAAATTCCTCTGTTTAATAATTTTGTTTTCTAATATCCTAATGGTATGTTGTCATTTTTCTTTATAGGTAGTTGTTTTACATATTTTCTTTAAATCTAGAAACATCACAACATAAATCCTTAAAAATGAACGTGTTCGTTTCACCAAACCCGTCTGAAATCTCAGATATTCAATCAAATCATTAGGTCTGTGTTTTATTTTGTACTTTGGCCGGAAAATTATCGCTAATGTTAGCTATCCGGATTATTTGAATTGCTACACTAGGGACTAGGTTTGAAACTTAAAGCTTAACAGATTTTGATTTTTTCATGATTGTTGTAAAGTTTGTAAATTTTAAACTTTAGTTCCGAACCAGGAGTAATAAGCTGATTTTGGTGGATGAGGGAAGAAACAAGACCAAAGAATCGGAAAACTATTTCGAATGGCTAATACTAATTGTACTTTATCTTGCAATTTTCCCAAAAATTAAATAATTGATCAGGACACATCTCCACACTTGATTCCACACTTGAACAGGAAATATCTCGACTCAGACTTTTTGACTCGATATTAGATATGCAATACTCTTTGAGCTTTTTAAAATTATTTTGATATGAAGTTTTGTTGTAGATCAGGATCTGTTATAACAACACGAGAATACTGTGAGGAGTAAAAGTAGGTGCCTAGGACTCTTTTATCTATAAATTTAGGAGTGTGCGTTTAGTCCATTTTATGCGCTTTCGCTTGGCGCAGAAATCAAATTCGAATAGAAATTTTCTATCGAGTTATTGATTTTCATTTGGAGCTAAATTTAAAATCGTGTTCACGTGCTTCTTTCGACCATACCACATGCAAATTACGAGTAGTCATAGAATGGGATGAAAAGTCTGAATTCTGAAGTAATATATCTCCAGATTTATGGGTTATAGAACCCTGCAGCTTGTTTTATCATAATGATTTCGACGAATTCTATAAACTGACGGAATCTGAATGTTTCTAGGATCATTAGAAGTATACGTAACATATTATCTTAACGGAATGGCAAAATTTCGAAAGAAACTTACGAGGCAATATCGAGCTCATCTCCAGATTCCAAACATAGGCGTGATTAAAGGAGTAGCACTTCGTATACTTTGTAAACCTTCAAGTTTAATTTGCATCTCCTATTATTAGTACTATGGCTCGGAATGTCATTGAACATTGGCAATTGTGCATTGTCTCTACAGGCATACTGGAATTTCTTTTCCTTGATACTGGCGTTTCCCCACCTACTGGCTTCTTCAAAAATGTTTTTAAGAATGTTTCCCTTAGCTATTAACGTTCTTTAAAAGAATTATGAATTTCTTCTCTTACCTATTGGCCTTCTCAACCAAAGTTTTCAACATTTCAATGGACTAACAACCGGTAAAAGAATATTTTTCATTTACATTCATTTCTGCTACCATAAAGCGACCGTATATCCGCATTTGCTCATCGCAAATTCCCTCCAGTTCTCTAACCGACATTTCTTCCTTTACCGCCATCCTAGTTAGCTACACTAACTGATTCCTTCGGTCGTATTGATGCCGGTCGTTAATGGTATTAACGGTTCCGTCCGTTTACTTTAACATTCGTTCCGTAAAAACGTCGCAAAGGCTCGCAGCCCAATTAGGCCTATTTACGTCGACGCGCGGCCTTCTTTTGCGCGTCGTGCAACAAGGATCGTTAAATCAGTCCCAGCGGAATTTACTTCGACCGTAAGAGGCCTCTTCGTTCGGCAGAAGAAGTGATTTTATTACGGCGACTTTTTTCCTCGTCCCTTCCGCTTTTCGTGTTTGTGGGAATACGAGTGTGCCAGCATTAAATTTATTTCGGGAACCTGTTCAGTTTAAATGGACGACGGATAGACGGCTATTTTTCCGGTCAACTGCATTCGTTCAGATTGCGTTCCTGTAGGGCGCGAAGGAAAGGGTCGTGACGGTCTTCTAGATTGCAAGTTGTTTGAATTTGCAATTTATAGTTGTCACTGTTGGAACGGGAAGATTTAAGCGGCGTCGAATGTACGAAATGGACAATTTTTATGGATTTCGGTTTTCTGAAGCTAAAAGTGACGAAGATTTATATATACATTTCTCAGGATCCTTTTTAGCTTTCTAGCTTCTGTCTCTTATGCACCTTTCATCTTGTTTTAGACTACATAATAGTCATCATCTTCAGATCAGCAGTTTCTGGCGGGTTCTGGCTTGCTCTAAGATTTACTTTCCATTTGTTCTGTGGCAACTATCTTTTGACCCTTAGGTTTTCAATCCCTGGTCGACTTTGGCCTATTCCACGATTAATTTCCATTCCAGTGTTGTTCCTAGCAGTTTGCTTCCATCTTTCGGTCCTTACAACATGAAAGTCCACTCCGACTCCATACATCCATTTTTTATATGATAGACTTTCTTCCTTCTGGAGTACTCAAAGTGGATCGATTTGTACTGTTATTAATTGGGATTCTCAATAGGTATTCTTATATATAACCTACAAAACTTGTAAAGTGTTACCTCGCAAAGTGTCGCTTTATCCGATCCTCAATCATTTCGAGACTCGTATTTTCGGCCACATACTCGGCAAGGCAGGACCGTACATAGTTTCAAATTGGCAGTCACACTGACAAGGGCTATTGACTTTCATTTCATCTTTCGTAGCGTTAGTCTACACTATTACCTTTAATAGCGAGTTTATAAATATCTACAATATGGATGCTGATGGCAACTTCATTAAATGCTATCAAATCAAATTATGTAGATCGAAGTGTTTCTAAATCGTGATTTTGAGATTCAAGTTCTGATACTATTTAATTTAACAATTGAATTTAAACAGCTTAGATACATTTTAATAAAGACATATTTATGGAATTCTCATTTTGAAACTGCAATTTCACAACAAATTTTATTTCCATCAGAATTTCTTTGAAAAAATATAGTAAGTTTCCAAGTTTAATTGACCTATAGACAATTTCTGACACTTCATTCAAAATTATGTTATTCTTTCAATTTTTGTGAATGTGAATATAAAGGCTGGTGTAATTAATATTATTAATTACTTATTATTAAATATTGGTATTGGCATATGATGGAGTCACCGATTCACCCCATCTCCTTTATATTTTGTATTATGCTCCCCTACAAAACTATTTTGAGATCCATTAGAACCTACTCCTTAACTACCTGAAACTTGGATACTGTCTAAAAAGAAATCAAAAACTAGAGATTTGGGAAAGAAGAATTGTGTGAAGAATTTTCGGAGGTAAGTAAGAGCTAGCATGGAAACGAAAGGCAAACGCAGAATTGTACGAACTGTTTAAGGAGGCACTAGTTAGCAACACCATCACAGCAAGAAGAATGCAATGACCTTGGCATTTAGCAAGAATGGAACTAGAAAGAGACGTAAAGGCTGTAGCATGGAAGGTACCAGAAGGTAAAAGAAACGGGGAAGATCCAGAACACGCTGTACGTAAGATGGGGAACAAGACCTAAGAGAGAAAAACTCTAGAACTGGAAGGAAAAGGCAAAAAATAGGAAGAATTGGAGAGAGATCGGAAGGCTGTGGACCTAAATGTTTTGCATAGAGACTATATATATATATATATGTAAGTCAAAAAGTAGTACAATTTGCAGCACTCTTTTAAGGCTTCTGTTTCCTTGTAAAATCTACAAGCACTGACTATACTTATTCTGCGTAAATGTGCATTCAATCTACAATAACCGGACAGCGCTCCTATTAAGATTCTTGTTTAATTTTCACTGGGGCCAAAGGATTCTAGACCTCGGTCAAAAGCACCAAGAAGACATTTAGCTTTCTTTACTCCCGGGAGGATTGCCCAGTATGTTTCTCTGTATAGCATCCAATGAAAACATATTTTATCACAACAAAAGGATTCGGATTCAACGAATGGTGATAATGACCTTGTTGCACTTATCCGGAACATTTAGTTTCTCGCGTCCTTCCTAGAGGAGTCTTGTATTGACGTCCCGTGATTTCAGACCTTGAATGGCTGCTTGACTGTTAATAGAAACGATAATCCCCTGGTTTCTGTAGTTTCTCCTGAAGTTAATATCAGCACATGAACCATAGCATAAACTTCCGGTTGGAATACGCTGTGGTAATTTCCCATTGTTTAGAAGTATTTGCTCCAGGGATCATATACTCCTCTCCCTGCTCCTTCAGGTGGAATCATTCCACCAGTCGCGGTTTTCACTGAACTCTATAGAGAAATAATCATGAAAGTTATACTGTACTGAATTATTCAGTTCCTAGATGGTTGGGACCAAACCGAAGTGATGCTAACTAACCCAGGTTCGAATTCAGTTTTTGTTGTCTCTCTGTGAACTGTGGTAATGAACGTACTCTTTGCGGTTTCCTCCTGTATCTATCTTGGTTCTGTTCACCCAAGTTACTGTTTCGTACCTGATGATTGGTCTAACTTTCCGTTCCTTCACGGCTTCAAGGATTCTCCGTTAGATGCTTTTGTTACTAATAGATTTTTGGGGGCGTGAAGAGTTCGGTTGTGATGTTGATTTTCATTTTATATATAATATTTAGGTGATAGGATGAAAACTATTATATATGTGTGCGTCGAGATAATAAGGAGCGTTATCACCAACCAGATTGGTGTTTCAATGATTAACACCTCGATCTTATTAGCTGCGTTACTTTTCGAACAGCAAAATCACCGTTAATTTTTCTTCTACTAATCCCATTTCAACCGCAACGATTTCCATCTATTTATCCGCATTCTTTTCCCCTCTCTTCTGTATCTAGAGACATCCCGGCGGATTCGAGAAGCAATAAGACTACATCCGTGGTATCATATCTCATTAATCAAGCGTTTATGTTTTACGAGCGCGTTACGATTATACGGTTCTTCGTTGCTCGTCGTGCGCGAGAGAGCCGGTCGTTTATTTTAGATAGAAATTTATCGGATGATACGGATGCGCGGTAATGCTGTTTTGATTATGTTGTTTTCTAAGAAATGAAATTCTTCCACGATGAATATTTACTGTTTACCCTCGAGGAGATGGTTCCGAATTTTAGCGCTGGCTCAGGCTCTGGATGTTTACGTTTGGTGTAGTTACTATGTTTAGAAAGCAAATCTTGCCGGAATAAACGTTTAATTCGAAATTGTTGTTGCTTCAAGTTGATGTTTTAGAAACTTAAATTGTTGCAGTTTTGAGCAAACATTTAATGCAGTATGCTTTCTTTGGAGCACAATAAGTAATCGAAACCCAGGAGAATGATCTCTGGATGACGTCCTTAACAAAAATAACGAAGCATTTCTTGATATGTTACAAAGAATTTAATTCAACCTTTTGAAGGCTGAATACTGATCTATATATATATATATAACTATATCGCCAATTAAGTTGTCATCTTCAATAGAGAAACACATAAAGAGAATAACGCGTCACTTGTAAACTTAACACAGTTCCTAAAATACTGCGTTTATAATTTATTTGCGCACATTGAAGGACATCCATTTAGCTCCCACTTGACACAATAATTCCGGCAATATTGTTCCAACGATAAGATTGTTCTTATTATTGCATACGAACGCCGATGATAACGCATTTTTCTATCTGCTCCATTATCAGATATTACGATAAATATAGAAACTTCCACGCTCGCTATCAAAACGAGACAGTAACAACGAATATTCAATGAAACTATTAAGTATAACGAATTTAGTTCCTTTAGAAAATTAGAGGACTATTCAACCCGTTATCGTAAGTAATTGGAACTTTTTCTATGCACTTTATCGTTGTGAAAAATATCGTTTGTAATCTAAATATCAATCGCTTTATGACTCACTGAAATCTAATTCCGATTTAAAAGTTTAGTTATCTTTCTTCTTCATTTATAGCAAATCACAATGGAAAATACTTACTCGAACAATACGGATCTTATCGAACTTGGGTGGGGACCACCGTCACCGACAACAATCGTAACAGTCTTCTATTTAATTTGGACAATTTTATGCATCCTCCCAAATATTTTCTTAACATGGATCTTAAACCACTATAAGCTTTACCAGAACAATTTCTATTTCGTCGTCATTCTCTTCAGCTTATTAAACGTACTACATACCTTCGAAACTTTATACAACGTACTAGTTCCTCAAGATTACATCATTGATTTGGCCGCAGCCATTTTCATGATTCTCAATTGTGTTGTAGTGCAAATTTTGATGATGTTAGCTACCGCTTTTACTTTCGATAAATTCACACGAAGTAGAAAGTATTGCAAGAGAATTATTTACAATAATTTGACAATTTGCGGTATCAATTTAATCGTGAATTCTCTCTTGGTTGTCTTTAAACTAATCAGTTTAACGATCCACGTTATAATCTTCACTTCTTTGACCAGTATAATTTTACTTGTGTATATTGGGAGACTCGCATATTCATTTATCGAAGGTTCACAGGGAGGAAACCATTGTTTAAGGCTGACGATGTCCGGATATTGTGTCTTCGCCAATTATACTTACGTTGTGTGGATCACTTTAAACAACCTATTCAATTTGGATCTACCAGAAATGTACGCCTTAGTTACCTTCGTCATCTATGCGAATGGATTTGTAAATGTGTTGTTGCTAAAATATTTGGATGCAGAAACTGGAAAGATATTGGCGGACATTTGGAACGGTTTCAAGAAGAAAATTTCCAGGAAGAAATCAAATTCCGAAGATTACATTGCGGAATCGTCGTATAAAGTTGAGAAGACGAAATTTTATGTACCTAGAGATGTAATTTGTGTGACAGAAAGATCGGGTAGTAGACCACATCATGGAGTGTAATGCACAGGAAACGTAATCAAATCCAAAGGAAAAGAATCTCTAATGGGGGAACTTAGTATTAGAGCTACTTTATATTTATAGATTTAAACTGCCATAAAGATAAATAAATTATATCCTACTTTCTATGCGAGAATTTACTAACGTTTTTAATACTACAATTCAGATGATCCCAAAAGATACCAATCGCTTGGTAACGATAGATATTGAGTGAGTTTGCGCTTGAAATCTAATGGACTTATGGTCCTTAGGCGCAAGATATGGCTTGTTCCAATAAGTATACTTATACATTCAAGTTCAAAGATGCACGCTTTTCTATTATATTTTCAAACTTATCTAGATCTGTTGATGATAAAACCCAGGAAAGTCAAAAATATATAGTTCGCAATAATACAATTCGAGTTAATTAAATTGATTTCTTGGATTTATGTTTTGAAAGTTTTATAACCACAAGGTAGAAATTGCCATCATTCCTTACTGCTGCCTACAAGTTCCAAGATGTAGCAAATTTTAATCATAATATATAAGTACCATAGGAGACGAGACAAGTTCGCAAATCTTGGTAGTTTTTGACTTTACTTATTTTTCTCAGAAATTGTTGGAGTTAAAAATTTGAGGACGTTGGAATCAGCTTAGTGGAACGTTCCAATTGTCAAAACTTATGTGGTAAATTTGGGTAATTGGGTAAACCGTTGACGTCGATATCTCCCAAAACGGTAGGAGATAGCGAACTGCGGTTTACAATTTTGTAATCTATAAATGTTAATCCAGTGGATGTATCCATAACGGTATTCGTTGTTATGAAAATGGTAAGAGGAAAACTATATTTTGAAATTTCTGATGTGTTCGATCAAAAAATATCTGGCATTTCTTCCCAGCAGCTCTAGATTTTGAGATACACCACGGCAAAATTTATACGGATTCATACGGATAAATAGAAAAATCAAAATAATTAACTAAATATTTTGGGGACCTAAATTGTCTGTTTTTGCCTGAAATTAGAATTATAATATAATTATAATTCTCAGAATTCCCTATTACTGCAAAAATCTACCTGTCCAACCCAATCCAAACTTAATCCCCACTACTTCATTTATCTCTAACATAGGGTTCCTCGTATATGTCTGCATCTCACAGTTCAGCTTAGTATTGTGCTTTTGTGTGATAACTGTGCCAGTGTTTACTAAGTTTTAAATTGTTGCGTCAATATTAAAAATTCGTTTGACAACAATGGCTTCTACAACCAGACCGAATTGTGTTAACCACTCAGATGTTTTTTAATTTGTGGTGAATATACTTTTAAGGAAAGTAGAAAACCCATATATGAGTTTACAAAGGGGCATATTTGGCATATTTTGGCGTCCAGTTAGGAGACCAGGATAAATCTTGGGCACCACATTTTGTATGCAAAACATGCGTAGAACATTTGCGACAGTGAACAAACGGAGAGAGAAAGAGCTTAAAATTTGGAATACCTGTGGTATGGAGGGAGCCAAAAAACCATCAAAGGCTTTAATCGCAATAACCGGCATAAATGGACATATCCTAACATGGAATCAGCAAGGACACCTCTTCATTCTGAAGAAATACCTATCCAAGGTTCAGTAACTTACCAATGCTTCCGGAGGATGACTCAGAAACATCGTCTGACGAGATCCAGTTCCAGAAAGGTGAAGGTGATGCTGATTATGAAGGACGTTTAGCGAGTCCCCAACGCTTCGGTTAAGAAGAGCTTAATGACCTTGTTAGGGATCGAACCTCTCAAAGGAGTCGTCCAAATTGCTTGTTTCCAGAGTAAAGGAAAACAACTTACTGTGTCCAGGTACTAATATTACATTTTATCGTACCAGAGAGAAAGATCTGCTGCCGTATTTCTCTAAAGAAAACAACTTAGTGTTTTGTAACTTGAAGAAAATGGGGTTAATTGAATACACGCCAAGTGAATAGCGTCTTTTTATAGACAGTTCATCTCTACGTTTAAAGTATGGACTTTTAGACAATGGTAATAAACATGGTTCTATACCTATTGGACATTCCACCACTATGAAAGAGGAATACGAGACAATATCATTGGTCCTGAAACATATCAAGTATGAAGAGCATGAATGAGTGATTTGTATCGATCTAAAAATGGTAAACTCTTTCCTCGGGCATGAAAATGGTTACACAAAATATCCTTGCTTCTTATGCATTTGAGACAGCAGATCTAAGGTCCAGCACTGGATTACCAGAAACTGGTCTTTAAGAACTGTTTTTGGTCAAGGAGAACAAAACTTTCTGAACGAACCATTGGTTGACACAAACAAAATCATCTTTCCATTACTGCATATCAAGCTGGGACTTATGAAGCAATTTGTTAAGGCTTTACATCGAGATGCCTTCTTCGGCTTCAAGCCACTAGAAAATTTCTCCGCTTTGACTAAACATAAAGTGATAGTTGCTGTATGTCATGATCTATTTTTCGGTTAGCTTCACTGGGTTCAAACTTGGTGGAGTGATAGTTTTCGAATAATTGGCTAAAAAGAAGCTAATCGCAGGTCTCTGTAGCTTATTTCAGCGCAGGAATCGCGTTCTAAATTAAAAGAACAATTTACCTTTCTGAAATTATTTCTGGTGTATACTGTGGACAGGCATTTTTAATATAATTATGCATCGTCCAGCAAGCTTTAAGTTATATCTGTGTGTCAACCAATTAAGTTGTTGGAACACCATAAACAGCTACCTTTCAATCTTAGGATTAGAGTTATGACCTCCGCTTTCAAAAATAATTCCAGCGGAGTTACACCGACTATACCACTATGGCCTTGGTATCCATTTTACGATTTTAACCCTTATAAGCAGCTGCAGTAACATTTCGTCTCTTATTTTTTTATTTTTTATTATGCTGCGATATGGGAGTAATTCCTTAGGTAGGGTTCACACGGCAATACATCCCACGTTTTTATGCTAAGTGTATGCACTGCTACTTATTTGGTGAGATTTATTAATTTTAAGGTAACAATGTACCTACATACTATCAACCTACATATTCAGTGAACTACTGTAATTTCTATAAATATTTATTACGTTCCAATTTTTTGTAATTGAATATCGAATATGTGAGTTTGCTTTGTTATGACTTCTATCAACACAATCTAAGTACTTCACTTATTCATGTAGTCTGAGTCACAGTTGTTATCTACGATTATATAAAATAATTTGTGCAGTACATATTTCAGCGTGGAACAATAAAATGATAAAATCTTTCAATGCGTTGTAATTCTACATAAATTTGTTATTAATAGAAACGCTATGATTAGATAGAATTTTCATCTTTAAAGATACATCTGCACGCCTTCAATCGTGTTATTATTGATGTAGTGAGTGGATGGTGGTGTTAGCTTGGAAGAAAAGTAAGTGAGATAGTTTGGATCGCGTTGTAGCTTACATTATTAAATAATAACTGGATTACGCGAAATGGAGGCTAGTGGTGAATATGACATTAATGACCAAATCATCTCTTGGGAACTCACCTGGTGGATGATACTCATCAGGGTCATCCTAGCTATTTGGATCATCGCCTACATCATACCTAACGTGCTTATCATCAAGATTCTCGTGAAACGTCCTTTTTATCAAGATAATACCTACTTCAGTATTGTCCATTGGAGCATCGCCAATCTCTTGCAGATGATCTTCGCCGTTTACTTATTTTTCGTCCCGTCACAATTCATGTTTTACAAATTATATTTGTGGTTCTTTATGTTTTACTCTATTGTATCAACGATGGTGATGATGATCGCTTCGGCGTTCGTTTTCGATAAATTCATTACCAGTAAAAAGTTCTGTCGCGAGAATATTCGCAACAACTGGATAATAAACATTATTAACGTTACGGTGACATCGTTTTTGATATATTTCGATATATTCATCGATATCATCACGATGATTTGTATGGTGGTGCTAGGAAGTACGGCTGTGTTAGTGTTCATTTGCCGTTTGATTCATTTCCTGCGTAAGGGCACGGATACTCATAACTACGACCTTCGATTGCTGATGTCTGGAATATGTATTATTTGCAACTACACTTATATTACCTGGTTGATATTCGAACGGTTAGCGCAACTTTATGAATCCATCATGCTGGTGTTTGCTTTCTGCATTATATTGGCGAATGGATCGATTAATTTCATCCTGTTGTATGTTAAAGATCCTCGATTCAAAGTGGAAGTTAGAGCATTGTTAAGGAGAATCTGTGGAAAGTGTGGCAAGGGATTGTCACGTAATGATATAGCAGAAGTCGAAATACCTCCTTCACCAGAACGCAGGCTCAATTTGTCGCCACCAGATGAAATGGCAATCTCCAAGGTAATGGATATTTCGACGGATCTGGAAGAAAGTCCGCCGAGTTATGAAAGAGTAAGCAGCAGTACCTCGATGGCGAGATCCCATCGCTTCGATCTCGGTTCGAGTAAATCATCATCATTTTGATGGCTTCATTACCAAATCGATTTAGTCGTCTAAGTTTGACTTCCTTATTCTTTCAGTGCTGCATGTTTTAAACGAATGATTACCAAATTGTTAGGTTCATTAAATTTAAAAGGTTGATTTGCCATTTCATATACACTTTAAAGAAATTTGGGAATCAGTGTAACCGGTAGATAGAAACGTATGACCCCAAGTTGCAGTGGGGATATTTAACTTTCATGAAGAGAATTTTCGAAATCAAAATGCATTCGGTAAGAGACAGTTTGAAGATGCTTGCCTTGTTGCTAGCGACACATGTGTCATCGGACTTTATTAAATAATTATTTAGTGAGGAGCTTGCCGAGCTGATATAGTGTCAGGAACTACACCACATTCTTTGTAATCAATATCAAGAGATCTAGGAGCAACTAACTGAGACTACTTTCATATACAATATACTCATATAATTCTGTTGATGTAAATAAACTTTATTAAGAAAGTTGTCTATTCTTATTGGTATCAGACCTGTGATTGAGACCTCTTAAATACATAGCTAGTATATATATGGGTGGATCCTTGTACTTTGGGACAGCTTCTACTTCGAGACAGTCTATATTTTATACACAAAAGTTGAAACCGAGCGCCGAAAGTTACATGTATTGAAACCCATTGCAGTAGGATGCAGCACATTTCAAAGTAAATACGTTAGTTGTAGTGACTAGGTCCAAACGCATTAATGTTGAATTTGTCAGTGCACTAGTAATTTATACATTTCAGATATCCGCTTAAATAACGGTAAGTTATTGATTTTATTAAATTTGACAATTTTGTATATAATTAGTTACACTTTATGGTACACATTGTCGGTATCAAATCGAACATTAACCTATAAACATAATGTAAAACAAGGTTAGAGTTAGACACGTGTTGTGCTTGTACTTCTGGACAATATCTGTATCGTACTTTGGGACCTGTCCGAAAGTACAAAAGGTAACAAAAATTTGGCATATTTCAAATAATGAATAATTTATTACAGATGCCAAGAAGTAAAACAAATACGAAAAGGACTAAAGCAATTGCTGTAGATATAATAGCTGCAGCAGATGCTGTCTTACAAAATCGGCTGTCATTAAGACAAGCATCTACAGATTTTCAAGTTAAAAGATCGACTCTTTCCAGACATTTGCAAAAACATGGACAACCTGGAGCGGAATTTTTTGTATATGAAGCTGGGCAAGATGTTAAATTAGTTTTCACCAAGAACCAAGAATTAGAGTTGATGAAATATTTAATTATTTGTTCGCAAATGCACTATGGTCTTTCAACAGTTGAAGTTCAAAAGTTAGCATTCGATTACGCGAAAGCAAACAATTTGAATTGTCCACCGTCATATTCGTAAAATATTTAAATCACTTTATAAATCATACGCGTACATCTATTGAAAATGGAGCACTATTAATTAACGATAAAAATGAAAGCATTTACCGTCAAAAATGTTCAATCTGGTTTCTTAGTGTCGGAAATTTATCCTCTAAATAGAAATAATTTCGAAGAACATGAATTTCGTATGTGTTTGATAGGCCCATGATCCATCCTACCCAAGTTATTAAGGAACCTACTACATCCCAATTAATAGAAGACGCTATGCAACCGAGCACGTTCAAAACCTGTGTGAGTCCGGAGCAGATACGCCCCTTTCCTAAAGCGGAAGCAAAGAAGGCTACAAGGAAAGGAGGTAGCAAATCACGCCGATGTAGCATTATTACAGATAGTCCACAAAAACATGGACTTGAGGTGTTAGCAGAAATAAAAAGAATAGGCCAAGAAAAGTTTCTAAACAAGGTAACCATGTAATTAAAAAGAAAGGGATTACCAAGGGATGACATTGTGTACAAACTGCCAATTGTTGGAGGTACAGCAGGAAAGTGCGAAGAATTAAAATTTTCAGTGTATATGTCTTCGTATAATGTGGAATAAACATGTGTCCAAAAGTACACACCCTACTGTCCTAAAGTACAAACCCTGTTTGTACTTTGGGACTTTTGTTAAAGTTTATATTTTGTTATATTTCAAGTATTTCTAATGTTTGTTTTAAAATAGGTTTTTTTATAACATGTTCCTAAATATAATACAATTTACCTAAGCAGTCTATATTTTATCAAATATAAAAATAAAACATAGAAAATATATTTTCAAAAAACCGTCCCAGAGTACAATGATCTCCCCTATATATATATATAATGGTAACACTTTGGGCTTTCAGACTACTGACTTATATTTTCTTTTAAATCAGGTCGATTGGTTGTAGTATTCCAGAATGAGGTTCAACTTTATGGTAATCATTTCTATATTATATTTAGCAAATTGTCTAATAATGTCGAGTATCAGGTGATTTAAAACCCATGACATATTCGTGCTTAGACAAATGAGATATATGCTTCATGAGCCTGGAGAAAATTTATGTACAAAGGAAATGTGAACGTGCTTAAGACAAAGCACGAGAAATCAAGAGAATTCGAAATAAGGTAAGATGTAAAAAAGATGCGTCCACTTTTGTTCCTAACATATTAGATGACGCAATGAAGAAAGACAAGGAAAAGATGAAGCGGGTAACATTGGCTTTCTGACAAAAGAAGCAATTCAATTGAATGTGTGCAGACGATATGGAATTCATGACAGATACAGGGGAAAACCTGGAATGGAATAACTAGCGAGGATAAACATGAAAATCAATGTACAGAGAAACAAAAACTATGATAATATCAAAATTAATGTAAACCCATGAAATAAGGCTGGACGGAAACCACTTTAAGTACTTGGTTCTAAATATAGATGAGAATGGAAAAATAGAAAGGGTAATAAACGAAAGTGTGGGAAGAACAGTAGGCATATACAATACAATGAAATCAACATTTCGAGGGAAAACAGAAGTACTGTAAAAGTTAATAACGGAGGTTGTGATAAAGTGGTTAGGCCGACACTCATGTAATGGAACGAATTATGGAATCTAACAAAGAGGTAAGAATTCAAAATCAACGAAGTGGAAATGATGTTTCTGAGAAGATTGGAAACCAAAACTACAAGAGCCAAGTAAGAAACAATATATTTAAATGAAGCCTGTAAATAGAGCCTATCAAAGAAAAAAGTCACGGAGGGACAGCTAAAATGGTTTGAACATGTGTGTTGAATATCAGACCCCCAAGAATAATGTTTAAAACGTCGGGGAAGGTGAGGGAGAAAGGCCAAGAACAAGATAGATAGACAGAATAAGAGGAAGAACTAGAGCGGAAGGAGACATGTAGCGAGATATGAAGCTTAACACAAGACCCCAAAAAATGGAGATAAAGATGCAAAACACTGCACCATCAGTCTTACATTTAAAGGTAGAAAGGTTTAGGGTTAATTAACTAAGCAAGTTTAAAAACACTGTTAACCAAAGTTTACTAGTAACAATCTTGTTGCTTTTTAGTTTCATATTCTTATTGATATTCGTCTCTGTACCACGGTTGACCATCCAATTGTCAAAACCTGTATTTAGAATTTCCAGAATCGGTGTGGATAAGTGCTAATTTATTTAAATTGTTGAACATGTCCAGACACCAACTATCCCTAGATAGCAATTCTCAAATTCAAATCACATCACCAATTTATCTCTAAACACTTCAGGAGCCGTGGACGAAATGATGACCCAATCGGAGCTGATTTTTCTATCGAAAATTCTTACTAAGAACACAATAATGAGGTCCTGAACATTTAAACACCCTACAGATCTCCAAATCGATAGAATCGTATGCCATTTATCCCAGCTCTTCTGATAAAATTTATGCTACGGATTTGATTTACGCCCATTGACTTTCAACCTTTTCACTAAATGAAAATATATTTTCCAGGAACATGATTTACAGAGGAGAATAACTGCAGAAAATAGTTCTAATATCAACTAAATAATTCGTAGTTGATGTAATATTGAAGCTGGACCAAAGAATAAATTTGGAGAAGCTCACCTGTAAACAAATTTGTACAATATTTCTGTTTAAAGATGTTTTTGAAATTATTCACAGATACACACCACACATTCCACCACAAATTATAATATTTGTCCCTTTTAAGTGTCTGTAATTGAAGGAAGTTTCGTAATGGTTTGGAAACTTCTGCTAACAAATAACGGACCAGTAATTTTCTCTTGGATAACACTGGTAAACACATACATGTATATTGCAGCAGGACTTTTTATGACTATTCTTAACTAATTTTGGTGTGCTTAATCCAAAAATACCATCAGCTTTTCAGCTCGTCTTTAAAGTATGTGAGCACGTATTTATATCTAGCTAGTTTTATTCCTGTTTATGAATATTGGTTCCAATACAACATATAAAAAAAGAAAATAAGTTTATTCTATAAGACAAATATTTACAAATGTTATAACAAAAATAAATATTTACAGTAGTCTACAAGGGTTTGTCCCTTTTAATACTCCAGCAGTAATCAGCCATCATGTGTGTGTCCCATCTGATTTGATATCTTTCTGTCATTATTCACAAAGATTTGCAGGAAATCTCTCCAAATGACTTTGGCGGTAATGGACCTTAATGCTCATATGGCAAACCCAAAATTTGAAAGTTATTAGGCATATCTACCACTATTTGTTAGTTATTTTCAGATTTATAATTACCAAGAAAATTTTTCCCAACTTTAACAAAGCAAGACCATGCATTGGACTCAATTTTAGTCATTGATTATGGGAAGTGTGGGTCTTTTATAAGTTGCCTTATCTGATGTCCATCAAATATCACTGCTTATAATTTTTCATTGCAGGGAATTGATTTGTCAAGTATTCAAGATAAAGACCATTTTGATCTAAAGGATTCACACATTGTTTCATTAGCCCTAGTCTAAAGTACACGGGATGTAAAATTACTTTTTCTAGTTTAACTGAATCAAGGGTAGACACGTACATATTTTTATAGGTATTTTGCAGATATTATTGGAAAGTAAACCTTAAATACTAATCATACCGCTATTTTCATAAATCCTTTATGACGTACATTCTTAAAAACTCTTTATTGCATAAACACATTAAAACCGGTATTCTTGGAAATCATTGCGGTTTTTAGGAGAATTTAAGATGATAAATAAGTAGCTTTATATCTAGAAAGATTAGGGAAGTAAAAAACAACCGTAATAAACAACTAGAATTGAAAATAAGGTCTGTTGAGAAGGTTTATTGTAGCAATATGAATGAAAATATACGAAATATTTAATTTTTGTCTATCTCAGCAACTAGAGCTGATACAAGAACCAAAATGGTATTTTGGGAATTAGACTTCTCGAAATATTTAAAATCAGCTTTTTCTTTCATGTAGCAAAAAGAATTTTTGTCGGGCTGTGTAATCAAAGAAACATAGAGTTATAAATCGAGATAATTAAGTAACTTTAAGAAAATTTGCCAGACATTTCACGATAGTTATATCACTTATTATCTTCAACTGTATAACATTAAAAATATGGGTCTTGGTCCTCCCTGTTCCCTTCTGAGGACGACAGTGATACCGAAATACGTTGTCCTACTTGATTAAAATTTAAAAAATAATATTACCGATATTTTTGATTTATTCATAGTTATTTTACATCGTTGTAAAGAGAATAAAAAGTTCTATTCAGTAGCCTAAAAAATCCAATATGGCGTCCGTTTTACTCAAGGAATTAAAATTTTTGTTCGACATCGATTTTAAATATATTATCGAATACAGAGACTTTCACGTGAACATTCTTCTCGTATCTCTGAAACTTATGACAATATTTGATATATAAGAAAATGTCAGGTTCCTGTTTTTTTTTAATAAATAACTTCTGATGGGTCCGACATTTTCAACTTTCTAAAACAGATTTTAAACCAGCATAGGATGCTACAAAACATATTCCGTTCAACCAAATCTCCATCTTCAATAATAAGAAAGCTACTCATGCAAACCTACTCAATCTGGGAGAGACTATATAGTAATAATTATATCTTCTATCAACATACATAATTAGTGTCCACATCATCTTTACAAACTGAGTCACGACTCCTACCTACGTTAACAACAAACTATAACACTTGATAAGATTCTTGAAAATAATGTAATTCAATAGAAATTTCATGTATGTACATTACAAAAATAATGATTAGATAGAATTTCCATGTTACAAATGCGTAGATTTAGATTTCACTCGTTGTTTTGTTAGCGGAGTGATCGGACGGAGGTGTTATTGTTTGGAAAGTACTAGGGGAGCAAGCAAGAATCTCTCCATATCGTCTAATCTACGACAAGGTAGATCATATGGAAATGGAGAACACCACTTATTACGGAATATATGAGCGAAGCATCACTTGGGAACTCATGTGGTGGGAGATACTAATTAGGATCGTCGTGTTTGTTTGGATCATTACCTATATCATACCGAATATCTTCGTCATCAGGATCTTCGCAAAAAGTCCATTTTACGATGATAATTTTTATTACACTGTCCTCCATTGGAGCATTGCCAATCTCATGCAGATGCTGGTCGTAGTCTATTTGTTTTTCTTTCCGATTATATTTATGCACCACAAAGTCAATCTGTGGTTCTTGATGTTTCACTGCTTGGTATCGACGACTGTGATGATAATAGCTACGGCGTTTGTCTTCGAGAAATTCATTGACAGTAAGAAGTTTTGTCGCAAGAATATTCGCAACAACTGGATAATAAACACCTGTAACACCATTTTATCAACGATTTTGATATATTTCGATTTATTCAGCGACACCACTACTATGATTGGTATGGTCATGATGGGAAGTGTGGCTGTGTTAGTGTTCATTTGCCGTTTGGTGTATTTCCTCCGCAAGGAAACAGACACCCAGAACTACGCTATTCGGCTGCTGATGTCGGGAATATGCATCCTTGGCAATTATCTTTTCGTTTCCTGGCTGATCTTCGAACGGTTAGCGCAACTTTATGAATCCTACATGATGCTGTTTGCTTTTTCTGTTATACTTGCAAACGGTTCGATTAATTTCAGCTTGTTATACATCAAAGATCCTCGATTCAGAGTTGAAGTTAGAAAGCTCTTGACAAAAATAGAGAAAAGCCTGACACAGGCTTGGCACGTTGTGATGTAGAAGAGATACAAACGCCTACAGAAGGAGGCCAGTACAATTTGTCGCCCCCATATGGAGCAGTAATGTGCAAGAAAGTGGATATTCCGACGGATGTAGAAGAAAGATCCCCAAGTTATGAAAGAGTAAACAACCACACTTCGGTGCCTACATCAGATTACTTTGATCTCAATTTAAGTAGATGCTAAACGATTTTATTTTGTTATCATTTGAATGTTGACTTTTGTACTGTTTTTAATTCATTTTATTTCATTTGTACATTTACCGGCTGTTTCCCAATAAAATCGAGTCACTGTCATGGATTTCTGATATATATATATATATTTAATTTATATATTATCTACTAATTTGCAGTGATTAAGTTATTGTATAGCATCGTATCACTATAACCGATTCCTATTGTTACTTATGTAAAATGGGAAAACATACGCTTTAAAATAAATATACTAGATGAAACGGTGGGGAAAAAGGCATCTTCATCACTTGTATTATAATTTTTAAATACATGTTTCGATAACTCTATCGTTATCTTTAGTACTTCGCAGAGCGTATGTTATCCAAGATTGCTGTGTGAGGCTTTATTTGTTCAAATCTTTTCCCATTGAAGATGACAACCTAGTTGTCGAAGTATGTATTTGGAAATTGGTGTTGTTAAGTTTAACGTAATTCTAGGTTTTGATAAAGTTCCATGTCAAAATGAACATTTCGAAATTCATTATAAGTCTATTGAAGGAGTTTTAGAAGTTGAAAGGAAGGAGAATAGGTTTCACTAATTTCTAATATAAAATGTATAATAGTATAAATAAATTTTTATTAAGAAAATTATTGATTTTTATCTTATAAGTAGCAGGGAAAATGGCTCACTGTAAGAAATTAAAATATTTTTGATCCTTGAATTACCATTTTCACATCGTTACAACACGACCAAGCAGTCCATCCAATCTAACTAATCTCTAAACGATTTAGTCATTCTCAGATATAAGTCATATCGAATCACCGAATTGAAGATGTAACAGACAGATGTAACCTTGGATTAAGTTATGGTCTTAGAAACGATTTTGGCTTCCAACGATTATTATTAGAAATATGCAGATTCGATTTAGCGCCATTGGGATTTCATGTCCATGGTGCATTAAAATTAATTAAAACCTGTATCCAGAAAAACGACATTTTGAAAATCAAAAAGTGACGAAAGCCCTACAAAATCGCCTTAATATCGAACTATATGATTATTTACTCCCTACAGAAGTTAAAATAAAATGAAAAGTGGATAGTGAAGCTGAGAGTCAACATTAATTGATAGTTGATTGAAGTTTTCTTGTAATACAGTTTCTTGTACACTCTGGTGCAAGGATGCTTCTCCGATTACCCACCAAAATACCACAACAGAATTTTGTGATAAAAGGGAATATTTGTAATATATTTTTGAACCAACATATTTTAAAGGAAAACGAGGACTACTTTCAATTACCACTACTACCACCTCCTTCAGTTGTAAGGCAGACTTGAAATATTTATATGGCACATAAATCCTTGCTCCTTTAGAACTAGGCCCCGACATGATAGATGGTCGGTGTTACGACCTATGTATGGTTTTTTGGTTACTAGCCAATCGAAGTCCGAATTTTACTGCAAGGTAGAAAAAGTGCAATGTAACTAAGTATTTATCTTTATTGTACATTTAATTTATACATACGTAATAGTAATGATAATTATATGTGTATCTATGTCACTAAAACACATTAATGTGTTGATGTAAGGCATTGCATGACGGTATCTCCTTTTTTGAAAACGGGTGTAAATCTTATTCTTTCCCAAGTCGTTGGAAATGTGCTACTCCGCAGAGATAAATTGAAAATATGCGCTTATACAAAGGCAAAATTGTATCGACAATCCTCAATAAAAAGAAATATCGAAGATAAACATGGATTTAAGAAATGTGCTTACATGTTACAAAGATGGCGCTCACTCTATGACTTGCGTGTGCTCGTAGCCCGGCGGCCAAAGCCCGATTAAACTATACGATATCAATGAAACAGAAATGCGCTAGATTGGTTGCCAACTTAAGCAGTACACCACTAACTCGAAAACTTAACTACCTAGAAACTAGTGCTGAACTAAACTATAGCATTAAAATAGTCTAGATCTATTTCTAAATGTGCGAATTTTAATGGATCTTGCGCTCTGCTACTTTTGCTTATTTTTTTACGCAGCTTCATTTTAAGGGACTTAAAACGATACTGAAACTGCTAGCCCAAAATACTTCTCTTATCACCGAAATTGTTGCAGTCAAATCAAATTCATTGAAGCTTTTTCTTCAAGTGGTTCCGCTTCGGGAAAAAGGATGTGAGGAGGAAGTAGGAGATTGCATTAAAGAAAATAAAGTTTGGATTGCTAGATATTGAGTATGAAAATTTACAGAATATTGATCGTATAATCCTGGCATAAACAAATACAAATTACTCCTGATAAAAGTTATCGATCCTAATCTAATTCGAATGTATTGTTTCCTGTTCTTATCTTAATTGATACAAACACAAAAAGAGTTTCAAATTGAATATATTTTCTTATATCTTATTGTATTGACACAAGTCGGTTTATACGGTTGTCGAAGATGCTTGCACTTCGGTTAATACGGTTGTCGAAGATGCTTGCCTCGAGCTAGCGAAACACGTGTCACCGATTTTATTATAAATAATTGTGTGGTGAGGAGTTTACCGATGTGATATTTGTGTCAGTAAATTACACCACAGTCCTTGCAATCACCTTTATTCCTTATTGTATTGACTAAATTATAAAAGAATGCAGATAATATCTAACATTGTACTTCAAATGCTTTATTATTTGTAACAACCGATTATGCTGCACAATATTGAATATTGAAATTTCAAATACGTGAATGTACCCTAAAGTACGATTCACCAGATCCTAACCCAAATTAAGCAGCTGAATGGTTCCTTCCATATTCGGCGATTTCTTCGTAAGTCGGCGGGTCGTCCTCTTCCAATGCTGGGGGAGCAGATGATTTCTCTAGTGAATTTTGGGATACTTCAGGCATGTAATTTGCGACGTCATATGGTGGTGGTGGTGCATAGACCTCTTCTTCCAGTTCTGGAGGGGATACCTCGGGAGCTTCGATGTTAGACTCAGTTTGCCTTTTACCGAACATTCTCTTAATTTTTCCTTCAAATTCGGAGTCGTGGATATATAAGAGGACTAAGTTTATTAAACCGCTCGCTAATACGACGACCAGGATGACATACAATATTGATGTAGCCTCGAGGCCAATTAATCCATCCATGATGAAATAGGCGGCGTGGGCTGCGTTGCTCAAGATGGAGATACCAGTCATCCAAAATCTCAGCGGGTAGTTTTTGGTCGTAGAGCCCTTGCGCCAATAAGTAATTAAGCGGGTAATGAAAATTAATAAGGACATACTTGTGATGGTTACGAAACCCATGATCAGGAAGGCTTTTTCCAGGTAATCGTAACATATTAAGATCGTAAATAATACTGCTCCAAAAATGCTCAATATCCAATAACTATGGACGATGGCTCGGTATAAATTTTGACTGTTGAGGACTGTATCGAAAACGAATGCTACCGCCAGTAGCAAAATTATGCTAGATATTACCGTATGGACTCCAATCATAGCTGTAACGGTTGGTTCGACGATGTAGTTCGTCGGGACGTACAAGGCGTAGCAAGCACACACAATTTGAAGCAGATTTGCGATGCACCAATGCACCACGGTGAAGTACAAATTCTTCTGGTAATAATCGCGTTTCCGGAAAACCGCTATCAGGAAAACGTTGGGTACGATGTACAATACCAACCAAAACGTAATGGCGATTTTGAAGAGTACCTCCGCTGACGTCGGTGTCCAATTGGTGGTGTCTTGTGAACTGTCATCGTCGTCATCATCATGGTTCCAATTCCAGTGGTTGTTGTTGTTACCGTGATTGTGGTTATGATTCCAACTCATTCTCGTTGCGTTTTCTACTCACTACACGGACGCGAACGGGAATGAAAACGAAGTCGCAAAAGTTGGGCCATATTATTGTATATTTCGCCGAATAGAAAAGAAAAAGAAACCCTATCTAATCGGGATATTTTACATGGCATTAACGATGATGAGATCTTATCTTATTCATTACATATGCGTACATTATTGTTGCAATTAGAAAGTAAAGGTAAATTTTATCGAGTGGCTGGTTTAATTGTGTCGGTGGATTTTTCTTTCATAACAGCCATTTAGATATAATGTTTCTCTAGAGAGCATAGTGATATTTGAAAAATGAATAATGGAACGAAATAGTTTAGATATAACAGCAAAATTACAATTTGTTAATAGTGATTAGATTTCACGTTCCGCTTTCTGTGTACAAGGGCTGTTTTTTTCAACCTCCCATTAGCTACAAAGGAAAATCGGGTAAATACAAAAGAAAAACAAATTTGTTATCAAAACAAATGTAAAATAAAGGTTACTTCTCTACATAATAACCTTGACGATTGAGGCATTTGTCATATCTGTGAACAAGCTTTGCAATCCCCTCTGCATAAAATGTTACCGCCAATTATTGGAAGTGAGTTGTGACGGTTTCTTTGAGCTTCTGGTCAGTTTGGAAGCGCTGCCTCCCAAAGCCACTTCTTCAGTCCAGGAAAGGGACGGTAGTCACTCGGTGCTAGATCGGGACTATATGGTAGGTATTTGAAACTGTCCCATTGAAATTGCTCAAGGAGCCTTTGGGTTACATGAGCAGCGCGAGGACGGGCATTGTCACGGATCAGAACAATTCCAGGAAGTCAGCATGGCTTTTGTTCTGAATAGCTCTCCGTAAGCGTCGCAAAGTTTCACAATATGAATCTGCAGTAATTGTTGTCCCCGGTTGCATAAACTTCACAAGCAACACACCCTTTTGGTTCCAACAAACAGTTGCCATAACCTTACGGTTGTTGAAGGTTCGTTTGAATTTTGTGCGTTTCTTTGGAGAATTTGCGTGCGTTCATTGTTGTGATTGTCGTTTCGGATGTGTCATATTTAACCTATGTCTCATCACCTGTCACAATGGATTCCAAAATATCTTCCGCATCAGTATTATAACGATCAAGAAACGTCAAAGTTACAGCCGTACGGCGAGTTTTGTGGTTGTCAGTCAACATCTTTGGGACCCAGGTAGCACAAAGTTTTCTGTAGCGCAACTGTTCAATAACCATAGAGTGCAGGGAAGATCTTGAAATTTCCGGAAATTTCATCGATAATTCACTTATGTTAAACCCTAGATCTTTCTTAACTTATTGAACTTATTGAACAAAGTCGTCTGTAGGGACAGACTTGCGCCCTTGATCCCCTTAATCATGCACATCCGTTCGGCCATCTTTAAATTTTCGACACCATTCACGAACAACACCATCACTTATAAAACTATCTCCATACATTTGACTCATTTTTCGATGAATTTCCGCTCCACCATTCCCTTCTGCCTGGTTTTCACACTGTGCGATCGGAGGTTGAAAAAAACAGCCCTCGTAGATGAGAGAGTTTTGATAATGCCTAATGCGCAATAAAAATAGTTTCCATTGCTATTATCGGAAATTTAAATCGGTAACATGACTTTGTTGGTGGTACCTAAGTTTACATCATCGTAGGTTCATCATTCTTTGGCACATTTCACGTTCAACGCCGAATCACTGAAACGGGTTTGCGTTCACGTCTCCCACAACAGAGCCTATGAACATTTAAACGTTTTAATTGCCCATTTAAACATCTGTTTTCATCCATCACAAAAAAATTAAAACCCATTTGTACGAATACTACAGTTACAATAATAGTTAAATAAAAGTAGCGTCCCTTTATCCCCGAGAAAAAAAAATAGAAAACGGTACTCTTCCAATAACAACGCGTCGCGTTTTCGAGAGAGTGTTTCCGGCTGTGCCGCCGAACAGCTCCGAAACTGCCACGGCACGGACCGTATCCGCTCTGCAATAGCAATAATAGCATTAAAACCCTCTGCCCTATTAGAGACGCTAGTATTTATACAACCCTGTTTGTCGATTCTGCAGCTTTAACGTTGTACGTACGTACGAGCTTGTAGAGCGTGGTCTCCTTCCTCCTCGCGCCTGGAGTTTATTTTACCGTAGTCGGGTCCGGTTTATTTAGCTTGAGGGAGGAATTAATGAGTTGAATGTCATTTCGATTTTTTCCTCCCTGCCTCCGAGTTTCCCGCTTTTTGTACGTTCGGACTGTTCTAATTCGATCGCGTTATTTGCAGCTTCCAGCGGTCTAAGGAATGTCAACTTGACCATCGTGCCCTCAATTGTCAATAAGAGTGGGGACGCCGTGCTGTATTGCGACTACGACTTGGAGGGGAAGCCCCTGTATACCGTTAAGTTGTATCGAGGGGAAAAGGAGTTTTATCGCTATACCGATCCGGATGTTAATAAGGTCCAGGTGTTCGAAATTGATGGATTTCGAGTAGATGTGAGTATATCAAATTGACAGATCTTTTTGGTTTTTTAAAGTTTGGTTCCTGCGACTGATCTTAAGAAACTTACTTGCGTGAAATTGAACCTGAAACTAATCTTTACTTAAAGCCCATACATAGTCACAACCATTATGAGAATTCATCCCCGACTTTGTCTTTCTTGATCCCAATCCATTTTTCTTTGTTGTAGGAAAGTCGCTCGGACAAAACGCAGGTCTACCTCCGGAACATCTCCGACTTCAAGCATTCCGGAAATTTTACGTGCGAGATAACCGACGACGGGCAACCCATCTCATCGGTGTCGGATGTACAAACGATGCTCGTTGTACGTAAGTAGAAAGATGTTTTCAAATTTCGAACGACATCCTCCAATTGTGCAGGTGGCTCACTTCCGATTTGAATTGCCTTATTTTGTAAATTCGATAGCGTGCCATGCAAATACGTTTGCTTTCAAGTTTTCGCGATATCCGTAGAGACGATTCTGTAGGTTGAATGTATTTTATTGAGAGTTTAGGGTAGCAGATGAAAGTGACAATTTAAGCAGAGACAGAAGGAAGAAATTCAAGAATTTAACATTAGTAGCTAACAGTAAAACCAAGACATCATCGGGTCTTTTAGTAAGTGCGACCATTTCGGGGATGAATAGGTCTCCAATAGCTTGTTGTATCACCTAATTTAATAGTAATTCCCTTATTCTAATATTTATTAGAATATGACTTTTCTATTTTGCAGCAAAACTTTGAAGAAAATCGGAAAGGAAAGTTTTGCTAAAAAATAATTTACCGACTTCATCCCCTTTCCTCTTCCATCTCCTTATTTACCGCCTTGAATAAACCAAAATCCCCCCATTTTTCCAGATTATTCTTTTTTCCGCTCTTCCATCCCGCCTATTCTTTATTTTTTACAACCTCGAGGAGGCACCATCCGACTACGCGTTTATCGACGCTCCGGTTAGAAATTATCGCCTCAATCTGTATGCGCGTGCATGTTCTTCCTCGTGCAATATTAATTCGCTCCCATATCTCCTCAATATTATCGCGCTTCGCACTGACGGGCGACGTGGGCTTATAAAATTAACCGCGCCGTTTTTCTCCGGAAAACTACATTTTCTCGGGCGCCGACCGGAGAAAAAAAGGCCGGAGATAAGATTTTCGTAAAATTTAAACGTCAAAATCGAGGGATGAAAAGGAGAGTTACGAAGGAGATCTTTTGTGCTTTAAAGCCGAATGGTGGAGTTCATCATCTTGTATCGATAAAATTTGGTGATTTTGGATGGATTATGAGGGGATGGTGAAGAGGTAGATAACGCTGGGGTAGATTTAAATCAGGAAGAAGACTTTGTACGGAGGACTGTTACAGTTGAGATTTTCAAGAAATATTTTTAAAGGGACCTGCTCGTCTTGTGTTTGTTTTGTATTGATATAGTTTCCTGACTTCTGGATGGATTATGGGAGAATGGTGGAGCTAGATAACCAGAGGACGGATTTGAATCACAATACGAATTTTTGTATGTTTAATTGTAGGAACAACTATCGAGATTCTTCCGATGAAGAAGAAAACACGCTTCAACAATTGAACCTTCTCATTATCGAAATTATGTTCATTTCTGACATTTAACATATTCCCAAAAGGCTAAATAGTGAAGTATCTCTACTAAATCAATAGGGAGTACAAGAAGGAAAGCCATCACTTCTCCCAAATTTAGATCAAAATTCGGCAGGGTACAAATCTGGGTTCACTGCCTTCTCTTAAGTTTAATTTGTGTTCTTGGTTTGGATTGATAGTCTGCAATATTGTAACATTACTGATTTAGTTTTCTCTCTTCTTTTGTAGTTTTGCATTTTAGATCCATCCTCAACCATCCCTTGAATAGTGGGGAAGTGAAATATACCATCTCCTAATATCGTAATGTTCTCACAAAGCTTCCTAAATGATGAGCAATACCCAGCAAGTCAATAATTCGCAAATACAAGGAAAAGAATTTAAGAATAAGAAAGAAAATCTAAATTTGCTTTTCCATCTGGAACTTTGCAGAAATGCAATCTGGGGGATCTTTTTCTCTTGAATTTAATTTGCGATTTGAAATTATCGATTTACATCTCGTTCTTCTTCTATCGAATTTGTAATTGAAATCGGTCTTCAGCCCCCACCAACCAGTGAATGATAGAGGTGGGTAACCAGTAGACATATTTTTATATCATAATCGGGCTACTTTACTTTCTAGGGAAGTCTGTTTCGGTTAGAAATGTAGATGCATTTTTAAAGAGGACCTTCTTCTATAGTTGTGTCTTGCATCTACCAAAGGACAAGAATTTTTCTCTTTCGCCATGTGCTCAAGAAGACTTCGAAATAGTGAAAAATGCTTACCAAGTTAATAATTTACAATTACAAGGAGGAGTTTCCTCTTCTCCCAGGGCGTTGTTATCTAAGATTCTGCAGGGTCAAATCTGGATTCCTTACTTTCTGTTGACTTTTAAGCAAGATTTGTTATTATGGATTTATTTCCTTCTCTACCTCTCCATCTAATTTATATTGCAGCTTTGTATTCCAGATCGGGTACTTACTTCCAGCAACCACTCAACGGTGGAGATAGACAACCAGATGATAGATTTAAAGATAGAAGCAAAATGAGGTTCTTGTACATGTTTAACCATTTTTCCTTTGAAGTTCTCGAGGAAATCTACAAAAGGTTGTATCCTGAAATCATTGAAAGACGCTATCGTTCATCTACGCCACAATAACAATAATAATAGTAAACAACAACAAACAAGATGTCTACTAGGTTAATAATTTGCGAACACAAGAAAGTAGACTTCAAAGAGTTTTAAGAAATATATTCTCCTAGATTTGTGCTGATAATCTAATCTGAAACCATTATTTTATGTTTGGTTTGAACCGCGGTTCCCTTGGTCTGCAGGAGTGGTTTCATCTGTTAAAATATTATTAAATTACTTGTTCTTCTTCTTCTTTTTGTGCCTTTACAACTCAAAACGAACTTTGTTCTCCACCATCTCACTGATAGAAGTAGTGAATTGAAATTAGAAAGATTGTTTTGCGCATGTTTGCAATATAGGTGGGGTGTTTTGACTTATATGTTCTACAAATTTCTTTAAGGGAATCTCCCCCAATAGTTGTGTCTCCAACTTCCCGAAAAGACTATTCCTCGGCTGGGGAGCATAGTCTGCGAAGCAGAACGTTAATGAGCTGGTAACATTGCTTCCACATCTGGTTCCCCGTATTAGTCCATTCAGGAACGGTATGTTGTAATGTGGTGGGCATCAAGCATTAGGCAACTGCTAATATTAATCTTCGCTCAGAATAAATGCAGGTACTTAACTTCTAGTGACTGATAATGAGTGGACCAGGAACCGAGTTACCCGCTTGAGGTTTGAACACCAGCCTTCAGAACTGTAGCCTAGCTCCCGTTAGGCGACACTGGCTCTAGGCCCTAGATGTACGCTTGATGTTGTCAATATTCGTACGACGCCTGCAGCGATGACGTAGCATGCATATTAATACATTCTTCTTCAAGGTTTCACAGGGACAGATCATGATAACGTCAATATCTGAATGGGGTGTGACGTGGAAGCGCCTGCAAAGATAAATGGTCTAGGCGTGTCTCAAGGGGCGAGGACGTAGAAAAAGATGAAACGACTTTCAAGTCCATCACACTATTTTGGGCATGTATTCAAATACATGTTTCTTGTTAATTCTAGTTTTCCTTAATTCGTCGGAATTTCAAACCGGAGAGCGAGTATAAAATACTATCAAAACAAATTTAATCTTTCTATTTTCCTTTTTTGACTTCCCATCAAAAAACTTGCGTATTTCCTTCTTTCCAATTCGCTTCTTTTACGTCCATTATTATCAAACGAAGTAAAATTGATTACTTAATCTAGAACCATTCACTATCGATCGTTTTAAATTCCCTCGCTGGTCCGCGCGAATGCAACAAACAAAGCGTCCCATCCATCCATCGCGGATTTTAACTCCTTTCTCCATCGGCATTCTCGAGAGCAGTCTTAAATATCCGATCGAACAGGGAAACATCATTAAATCCGACAAAAATACGAAAGAGAAACGAAAAAGTCGGAAGAAGAAAGCGCGCGAACAATTACGTCGCGTTCGAAACGCGATGGAAAAAATCGCTCTGACGAAGCGCTGTCTTGAATAGAAAACGAGAAAAAGATGGGGAAAGATGAGGAAGTGACGAAAAGCCCGGTGATGAAGAGGAGAGGAGAGGAGGATTGCTACAATTAAATTGGGTTTGAAAATTCAATAATTCGCAGCGTTCGCTGCGCATAAATCGACGAGGTTGCGTCGATTGAAAACGCGACGGCGGGGTATTCCCTAAAGAAATATGCCACCTCTCGATCGGAAATTGTTGGATAAATAACTCGGAGTAAATTTTCATGCGGCTTTCAAAAACCGGCGGTTTAATCGAACAATTCTTGAAATTCGGTAAAAGCGATTTCGATGAGAATGAATTGGTTGTTTAGTGATGTGGGTATGTAGATCATATTCAAGTATTTTCTTATAACCAGGGCGATCGTTTTGTGGGTTGATACGTTTAGATAAACTTTCTAAGCGTGTGCTTGGAGGAATATGCATTTTTTAAAACATATTGTTGAAAAATTCCTATTTTTTGGTGTGAGTGGCTTCATGCAATTTCCGTTGGAATTAATTTTTATAGGCGTTATTCAAGAATAGTTGCGCCAAGAGTTTATATATTGGTTTTAGACGATTAGGTGCAAAGAGGACAGTTTAGCTTGCGGTGACATACAAGTTTTCGCGATCTCAGTGGAAAGAGGTCAGCTTCTATCTTGACGTTATCCATTGATAATGTCAGAGACATTTCTCTCTAACAACGGATGATTCGATGAAACTCTGTACACTGAAAGAGTATCTTGCTATAAAAACAGCGTAATTTTCTTAGCGGCCAAATCTTCCGATTTAGCGGTACAGCCCCTCCAAAATTTGCACTATTTTTGAAATTTTTGTAAATTTATCTCGGGAACTATCACAGATATCTTTCCCTTTTAAAATATAATTTAAAGTATATTACATAGTCTCAAAGTTGGCGTAAATTATTTTCGGAAAAATTCAATAGCGGGCGACCGGACGCCTCCTATCCTCTTTCTTAATAGTTTCTTTTTATCACAAATAAAGTTTTACGTAGAAATAACAAATGTAAACAGCCAATAGTAAAGATATTAAAAACGGTGATACAATTTCAGTTATCATTGATTGATCTACATAGTTTTGTCGTTTTAAACATAAAATACCTTGAATTAGTAATTATTTCAATAACGTTTGAAAAAATACGAAATATACTCAGATAGATATGCATGTAATGATTATGCTATGTAATTCTTGCAGTAATGGTATTATTCAAAACAGAGGTATTGGTTGCACTACGAACAACTCACAATAGCAGATTTTTAATACATACTACACAAGGGCGTAGACCCCGCGTCTGTTGCAAAACAAAACCCTCTAGGCCTTTTAAAGGATCCTTGTCTTACATCCATGTATCCACGCTTATACCATGAGTATTGGTGAAGAAAACTGATTGTGGGTCAACGATTGCAGCTTAATAATACTATTTCTCACTGTACCAGAAAAGGTTCCGATTATATTTTTCCATCATCTAAAACCAAACATATCTAGAGGTTGTACCATTAGTATTGTTTTTTTAGGGATATTTAAAATGTTTACAGTTTGATCTTTAGCACCAATTTCCGAAGTTTGTCAACACAATGCTCCACTCCACTCCAAGAATAAATCAAGAGAACACCTTTCGGTCAGATATTTGGAAAGAAGATATCTGTTAGATAGGTTTTCAAATGATTTGAAGTGAACTTTTCCAGACGTCGAAGAAGAAATATGCAAATATGTTTGTTGGTCGAAACAATGATAGCGCAACTCGATGTCCAAACGTATTCGTAGACTCTTTTAATACCAAAAAGTAATGGCGAAAGTAAGCGTCTGTCTGGCAGAATTCCTGGTAAAATTGTATAACTATGTGTTGTAGGGTGCAAAGATTACACAACACCTTCAAAGGTTTTCTGACCCTTTACTGCCAAAGTACGACCGGAGTGCATTTCTAGATTAATCTATTATATATATTATATATTAATCCGATGAGAGTGCATTTAAATGCACTCTCATCGGCGTTGTAGGTATACGTTGCCTCTGCCGATATGAGTGATATGGAGTTTGACTTCCCCAATAAAATTATTACTAATCAACCGTAGATCCTGCATATCAGCACGGATTGACCGAGTAATAAATGGATATTTTACGTGACACAATATTATGTACGTTTTCAAAATGCCATATCCACCAATGTCATGAATTATTTTCCCATCATCAATGACATTTTGAAATTTCATATGAACGTATTCTGTAATAAGCCGTCGTTTATCCGTATGGATGGCGCCTCTCTTAATACTTTCGTCCCATCTATACCACTGGGGTACCAATTTCACTTTTTTAAATTCCTTTCACACTTTCGACAGAACGTCGTTTGGTTTCACCACCTTTTCAGTATTCTACAGCTCTAATTTTGTAATTCAGCGCAATAACACTGCCTCCTTCTTCAGAAACACAGGAACACAGGAAACATTTTCATAACCGTCTTCTTCATCTTCTGCTACATCTTCCACAAATTGCTCTTTCATTGCATCCAATGGAGTCGCTCAAGGTTCAAATTTAAGTCCACTTCTTTTTAACATATACTTAAATAGTCTTTTGCTCTCTTGGGATTGTGGCTTCCTTGCTTATGCAGGCGATCTCAAAATTTATAGAAAGATTACTTCAACGTTTGATTGCCTGAATCTACAAAAAAACCTCACAGCAATTAATGTTTGGTGCTCCCTCAATAACATTCAATTGAATGTTGATAAATGTGCAATACTTACCTTCCCTCGCTATCCTCAGTCAGAGAGATTTAACTACACAGTTTCTAATGTTATAGTCCCTAGAGTGAGCCAATTCAGAGACCTTGGTGTAGTGTTTGATACACAGCTGTCATTCTCCGTACACATACAAGGTATAGGTTCCTCATCTTCTAAATCACATGAGTTTTTATTTCGAACTTGCAGAAACTTTTCCGATAATGCGGCGTTAAAGGCTGTGTACTACGCTTGTTCGCTCCAAGATGAAGTATGCTTCTATTGTATGGTATCCTCACTACCATTATCATCAACTGCAGCTTGAAGCGGTTCAAAAAAGATTTTAAGGTAGCTCTCTTATAAATTAGATGGTGCGTATCCTCCTCGTGGTATTGATTATGGCAGCCTGCTTCAGAGGCACCATCTGGGATCTTGGTTTCGCCGCAGGGAAATAGTGGGAATTAAAGTTGATCAACTATGATATCGATTCGCCGTCTTTGCTATCCCAAGTACATTTCGTTGTTCTCCAATATAACTGCAACTCTCTGGATACATTTTAGTTCACGAGCACATACTAATGTTTTACTTAAAGCGCCACTTAATCATATGAGTAGGAATGATAATTGTGCGTATCCTGATCCTTTTAATTTTTCTACCGCACATTAGTATTTTTTTTGTCTCGGAAACATTTATTTGGAAGTTTGTTTTATGTTAACATATTGTAGCGATCGGATTTTTCACTCATCTTTTCATCTTTTTTACGTTTAAGCTTAGCTTTGGTTTAAGTTTAAGTTTAAGTTTAAGTTTAAGTTTAAGTTTAAGTTTGATTAGAAACACTCCATTGTAGTTTCTTTTTTTTTTGCATATTGTCCTGTTATTGGGTTAATCTGTTGGGTAATAACGTTATTATTATTATTATTCAATTGCGCTTAATGTGGTTCTTCTAATCGTTCAAACTCTAATCCTGTTCTATATTCAAAAGAGAACATGTCATATGTTTAACCCATCATACAACTCACGTTCTTGAGACAAGAATTACTTCGATGTTAGCTACTTGAAACTTTGCTTGTAACATGTTCAACGCATTTGCTATATTAATCGCTGCCATTGTGCCAAACTATACATTTACAAGGCGCGAAAAATTCTACTGATATATCATTCGGAATTGCGATCTTGTAAATGTATTCCTAGACCTGTATACGTGACACAATGCGTGTATATTTTGTTTATTGATATATTTACAATAATTAAAAAATCGTGAAAACTTTTAGAGGGGGCTGTACCCCACAATCGGGGATTCGGCCGCTAAAAAAATGCGTTGTTCTTATAGTTAGGTACTTTTTCAGTCTTTACAGTTTCATCGATGTCAGAAGTTCTGTTTTCGGTGTTGTAATTAATTTGACTTAATAAGTGTTTCAGGATTCATTTTTAAATCTATAGTCAAAATTTCTTCGGTTATATTTTTGCAAGTCGAAATTCAGTTTCGTCCTTTTCATTCGATCATATTCCTCACATCTATGTAACCACAGAAATCATCCCTCATTTTCCAGGGAAAACCTCGCTTTCATCGTTGGAGAAAATTCCATTCCCCGAAAGGATTGTACATCCCTTTAAAGCATAATTTCTCCGCGAAATGTTCTCCGGCGAATATCTCCGGATCGCCGCAGTATATCGTAATTATGATTTGGAAACCGCACGAGGGAGGCGGCGGCGTTTGCGGCGAACAGCTACTACGACTACGGACTACGGTGGAGAATCTCTCTCCGCGACTTCGGCCTTAAGTTATGCGGTGGTTTCCCTCAGTTAACGATGAACAATTGAGTTTCGCCGCTAAAACTAGAAACCAGATGCTTGCCAACATATCGAGTTGGTAATATCTGCACGTAGATCAGTCATTCGTACTCTCTCGCGGACCGGCCGTCCTCCGTTAATCTTCCCGGTTGCCGTGGATGAACAGATTACCCCGAAGATGTTGCGAACAGGGTTTGGAGGTGTTGGATTTCGTGTCTTGTGCAATTACCGGCATGGATTTGAGGTTTGGCTTAATAGTAAGTTAGTTGGAATTATTTCGGGCAAAGGAATGATAAGTTGTATATCTCTGAAATCAAGCTGGTTATTGCCCAAATAACAAAAAATTGGGAATGAAGAAAAGGAACAGGTAGCTGAAGATTGTTTGCATGGCAAAATTATGTAATATAGCACTACTTTCATCAAAATATTAATTTTTGCAGTGTGTATGGTGAAGACGTGATAGTAGGAAAAATGTGGAATGTCCAATCTCATCATTTATAGTAAATCAGGCCACTCTACTTTAGTTGAAACAAGTTTTTGTAAGAACAATGTGTTGTGTGTTCCTCTTCTTTCAGTGAAAGATTGAATGACAAGCCAGATAAGGATGTTATTTTGAAAGTTAATAATAATAGAAGTTACCTATCAAAATACTCCATCTTACTTATAATAAGGAATAGGATTGTAAAGATGCATATGTTTTGAAAACCATTCACTGCCTGTATAAGAAATTTTATATTTCTTGAACGCGCTGATTGAATGATAATGACAGAAATAATACACCTAATTCCCTGAAGAGGTCACTATTCTCACGACCTCTTTGTTCAAGGAATAAAACTATGATACTGTTGCAGTCCTTTTGATACGTACAGGTCGTCATTAAGCATTTTCTCACGTTTAATTCCAGACTATTAAGACTTGAAGAAGACACTATTCATTCGATATCTTCTTACAAAATTTCAGTTTTATAACCTTCAAGCAACGTACTATATATTTTTAGGTCATCAGTAGAGACGAGACGTTTTAGGCAAACTAAAGTCTCGCTAAGATCTCTTCGCTCCGATACAATTTGCACTTTATCATTATTCATATTTTTACTGGGCAAATAGGAGGTGCTGGGGCCTGTTTGCCGTATTCGGGCCCAAAACAGCACGCCTCTAGTCGTCATTGGAGACTAAGCTAAAAATGTTACAAATCAACAGAACAAATCAAATCAAGTTGATTATCAACAATTTTCACTTTTTCCTCGGTGAGTACGCCTACAAACACACAAAATCAAATGATTTTCAAGAACTTGCTCACTATATAATACAAAGTAGACTCTGATATGCAGGTGAACACGGGCTATATTTAATATGACACTTCCACTAAAGTCCTTGGTAAATAGATAAATCGGAACGTAATATACCACACACCAATACTTTTACTCACAACAGAACGATGTTTGCACAAAACAACAAAGTAGCAATGCGCATAAACACTATGAAATTTGATTACATAAATGCAAATACCAATATACTTACATTTACATATACGAGTATGTCGACTTTGTCCCTTTATATTTTTATTACATTCATTTTGAGAGTTCTCTCACTCTCTCACTCTAATAAGTATATTGTATACGATTGCATCTTCTTTTATGAGGCGCAGGCCATTTTCTTTTGCCTTGTTTCCAAGGCAAAAGCTACTTTCCAAATATCCATATATCTATTTTCGCATTCATTTTTTACTGTGGTAACTTCAATGCAGAACTATTGGCTGGCAACTTGTGCTGATTAGACTATGTTAGTAATAGTCGCAAATTTCTACGAATAATTTTGCAATTGCTTATAGCAGCGTACAGCATCGAGCGTCTTGAAGCTGTCGATGAATTAAGAACTACTCACTATATTTATGATATTGAACGCAGTTGCCAGACCGTCGACCATTTCTTGGGATTTTGATGGCGCACGCTTCAAGCATATGTACTGAAAAAGTACTATATGGCAAGTATCAGACCCAAAACAATAATGAAGTCGTCGGATGTGATGAGAATTAGTTATGGTAAAGAAGAATCCTAATTTATCATTGTGGAATGGCAAGCAGGGGATCTTGAAGGCTTAACAAGGTTACCATTTTATCTCATCCTATATCACGGAGATTTTATCGCTAAAGAATCGTATTTATGGAGGAAATGCAGGCGCAGAAATTGATGAAAACCTAGAGTCTATGTTTAACTGTTTGAGAGTAAGAATTAGTTAATTTAACCGGTGTGACGAAAACACACCAGAAAGCAGAGGTCATTGAAACTTTCACAGAAAAAGAATAGTAGGCGAAAATCCATCGAGCTGCAAGAAAATCATCCAAGTGCAATATGTTCCACCAAGAATATTTATGGATTTTGGTAGAGATATAAGTATTTAATGTATGTCGGTAGTTAAAAATATTTAGACAGGCCACAGTAGTTGAAGCACACGTTTACTAAAAGATACTCTTCCCTAATTAAGTTTCCGTTTTAATATCTACAATTTCATTTTCATCATCGCCCCAAATCCTTACAATTTTCCGACATTCATTTTTCTCTAATAGGCGGGCGAATTAAATTCGTGAGCTATTCTCCGACGAACAATGATGATGTAAACAGCGCGACGACGTTCCTAATTTATTAAATTTACTCACCATGCTGGCAATATTCTTTTCAAACGTGCAAAAATCCCAATGTTTTTTGTCCTCCCCGGTGGTCCTTGAATATTTGAATCCGGCAGGATTTAGAGGTGCGTCACCGATGACATGATAAATTAAATTTTAAGCCGGCGGTGTTTGCATAACAAGAGGGAGTCGGTGGTTTTATATTCTTTGTTGTTTGGCGTGTCTGCGGTCTTTGCGAGGAAAAATTTAATTTTAATGTAGCGATGGTATGTTAAATTCTTGCTTAATCTAGAGATAAATTGTGTGTATGATCTCCTGAAAGAAAGAGAGGAATATTTAGTAATTAGATTATTGCAGAAAATGATTCTTTGAGAAATATGTTTCGTAAAAGTTTTGCTGGATGGTTGTCAATACATTCTTTAGGATCTATCACCCAACTGGTTACGCTTTCATTGCTACTTTTTCACAGCCGGAACATACGTCGTGCTTAAGTACTGAAGGTGTTCTTATCAATCCACTCACGGAGTTATTTTCCTGTTAGAACATCAAAGGCATTCTATTTTGGAATTTACATACCTCTATTCCTAGGAAAATTATGTCGCACTGTAAATGCAGGAATAAGATCTAGCGCTTTTCAAATATAGGTAATATATGAGAAGGACGAGCTTTCGTTAGCGTATGTTACACGTCATATTGGTAGAAGGTCCTGTATCTATATCTCTTCTCAACTTTATTATTTTTCTTTATTTTGATCTCTTTGGGATACACTTTGGAAAAGAACCCGGGAACAGCAAACACTGTTTATTAAAAAGCGTCAGGGGGCTTCCTCCGTCGAAGGATACCCAAAATCCATTCGAAGTTGTTTGGGAGTTCGGCAAGCGTTTTAATGTTTTCATATAAGATTCGAAATCTGCGCTCCGGGCTAAAAAGTATCTCTTGTATCAACACACGGAGATTTCTCTGAATAATTTAATATCGATTCCTCTTCCTCCCTCCTCCTCCCAAGCCAACGCCCGTTGCGAGACGCAAATTTCTATAACGGTACCCGCGTATTATCTTTTGTTGTATACGGAAATATATTTTTTCACCGGTATCGCGAAAAAATTGTCGATTTCTCTCGTTTGCCACGTGGAGAATCTTTGATGTTGAAAACAAAGGAAACGACGAGGAGGAGGGAAATAAGCAGATTAAATTTGTATTCTCAGACGAATTCGAGACGTTATTTTCAGTAAACGTTCGGCGAATTTAGTTTCGTTAACGAAATGACGTTGCGAGTTCTGTTTTCCGTTCGCTTTGAACTTCAAACGTTTTAAATATAGTAATTACTTTCCGAGGGAGGAAAATCCGAAACACTTTTATCTGTCGCGTCGATTATGGGCTGCAAAAAATAGAAGAATAAGCTCTCGCGCGGCCGGCAATGCCTGACCGACGCGTTTTGAAAATAAATCAAATATGCAAATAACCGCCATCATCTTCCATGGAAATTGCTACGCATGCAGTTTGCGAATTTACAATTCAATGAGCCGCAAGTATTAGCCAATGCTGCGAAGTGTATTCGACTTTTTCGGCCGTCGGTCGGGAAAGTTTGTTCCTGTTAAGCTGCAACGTTTGTACGAGAGCAAAAATCTCGCATCCTAGCTCCATAATTTAAGTGGGATCGAAATCGGTAGTCGTGACAAAAGGGGATTGAGGTCAAAGCGTAACTTGAATCGACTATTATTTATAAATATAGCAATTCTGAAACGCAAAGTTTGAAATCCAAAAGAAGCAATAGGAAGAGGCACCATAAAGTAATACTTGGATGTAGCTAAACAGACGACTGCTCTTTGTACGGGCAGCAGTTAGTCTGCAGATGAGAATTATGCATTACCCAATTATAAAATTAGGTTAGTACTTCAGATATTTGAAATCCATGTATCTTTCTTCAGCTTGGACTTGCGGCACATGTTGCTGTGTGTAGACGGATGTGTATTAAATTGTCAAATGGAAGCGGACAAACTTTCTCATGTCCTAGTGTCTGTATCTTCTCGATCTGGTAGCTAGATCCATTGGAATCCAGTGGATTGACTGTGAGTGAATATACTTTTGTGACAAATTTCCACTCCTGATTAATTCAACTACAATTCCTGTCCCTAATCGCAGTAAATCGTCGTAGGATAATGGGTGATGCTTCTTTACGGAGAGTAGTTGCTTTTCAGATGAGAATTGATCATCACCTAACGTATTCAAACATAGTCTGCGTTTGCTTCAGTTGTTTTAACCATTTCATATATCAGATGTTTCCCTTCTTAATG
This sequence comes from Chrysina gloriosa, assembly GCA_038088585.1. Classification (NCBI taxonomy): domain Eukaryota; kingdom Metazoa; phylum Arthropoda; class Insecta; order Coleoptera; family Scarabaeidae; genus Chrysina; species Chrysina gloriosa. The sequence continues at coordinate 15,147,291 of CM076093.1, read as the reverse complement.
TTATTATTTTCTAATTAGATCAAATAATCTTTATACGTTATCAAACTCTGACAAGAAGTCCAAAATTTGAATGATTTTAGCAACAAAAAGTGAGTACTGTTGATACCCTGAAGACCATAGGGGATTGACAAAACTTTAGATCTTTATATCCAAAATATGGTGGAAACAACTGGATCAATGGTTAAAATGCAGCCTAGTAATTTTAAGTTATATACCGATACACACTGTTCATCATGGGTTGATCTCGTTCATCTGTAGTTATATTGGCTTATCGTCAACTGCTATCAATATGGTAAGAAGTTTTATTGCAGATAGAACAAAATCTGTCAAAATTAAAGATAAGATTTCTGGGAAAGCCCCATTAGCTTCTGGTGTTCCTCAGGGTTCAGTTTTAGGGCCAATGCTTTTTCTACATACACGTGCAATCTACTAATATCAATAGCAACATCCAAAGTTCAAATGTATATTGACGAAACGCAGATATACCGCTCGTTTCCGGTTGGCAATTTGATGATGCTTTAAATGAATTTCAATACGCTTTAAATTGTGTCTTTGCTGTCTGTGCATACCATGTATTAACTAAAAGCTCCTCAAAGCCATCTGTTTTTTGGTAGTCATCGGGCATGCGACACAGTGGGAAATGTGTCTATATTGCACATGGGTGGTAATGTTTTGCCTGTAGTGAGACAGGCTAAAAGTCTGGGTTTAACTTTAGATAATACCTTTACGTATGCACAGCAAGTTTAAAAAATATTCAACGTGTGTACTGTAATTTTAGAAGTCTGTATCCCCACAGGTCATATTTTCCCAAGCAACTTGAAGCACTTCTCTGTAATTCCCTGGTCTTGTCACATTTTACATATTGTTCAAGTGTTTGTGGAACTAGTATTAATGCTTCTGACCAGATAAGAATTTAGAGGATTCAAAACTTCTGTCTGAGGTTTATATATAACATCAGAAAATGTTATCACATTTCTCACAGTTTTCATTATTGCGGTTGGCTGAATATACCAAAACGATTCTTTTTCAGGGCACCTGTATATCATTCTATTGTAAGAGATAAAACTCCAGAATACTTGTATTGGAAAATTATTTTTAGAACAGATATACACATCGATATTCGACATAAGGGTCTTATCACCACCGTTACATAGGTCAGCACTCTAAGAAAGATTCTTTAACTATTGTATATTGAGACTTTATAATATCATACCTTTAGATCAAAAAGAATTGTCTTTAGATGGTTTTCGGGTATTATTAAGTCCCTAGATACTGGACAAACAGCTTCTCGGTGTTTGTTTTGCGTGAATTCAGATCATAATACTTTTCTTTGGTATTCTTACAATTTTATAATGTTACATTTTTATCGAGGAATATTGGGCTAAATTTAGGTTAAATTAGAGATACGCATCTTATCTTTAGTTTTAGTACTGAAATATTCGAGGTTGAGAGGTGGATTAGCGATTGGTGTTACAACGAAAGTTAAACTTCGTCTCGAGATTGTCTTTTAAGGCTTACTTCATTCCTCAATAGAAGATTATTATTATTATTATTATATATCCAAGCTTCTTCATTACATGTTAAACATGATAGTGCTGAATGAGTAGAAACGTGAAAACAAAATTGAAAGTTGGTCAGAGGAAAGACAGGTCACACAATCTCTTTGTTTATACTCTGATCAGTTGGCCACTAAAAGGCTCTTTAGGCCGCGTCTGTAGCAAATTGATAATGCCTAGAATGGTAGTTCTCGCTTCGTCAAGATTGATGCAAGCCGCCATGGATTACTTGAAATATTTGCTAATTTGCGTGGAAGATAATATTTAAGGATTTAAGGGTAGTTTGATTTAGGGAAATTTGAGAAGTAATGGTTCAGTTTTGTTGATTGTGGAGAAATTGGAGGATCATATTGATAGAGGCTCGCAGTTTTCTTACTGCCATCTAGATTGGCGTTTTGTACGACCTATTGTAGGGTCTGGCATTAGTCTAATTTTATAGGAGCGGCCCGAAAGAGCAGCATTTCAGCTCTTGCAACTCGATTATAGCTATCTCTCCGAGTTGACGCATCAACCCTAGAGCTCCATTTTCTCTCGCTCAAAACGCCCCCTTCATCCATAGGTTCCAGATATCTGTTTTCCTAAGTGTTCGGCACTTTTATTTACTTCGCTAGAAGCTAAATTTTGTGCTTATATTTCTGCAGATGGTACTTGACTTATTCGTCTAGTAAGGGCATCAGTTATTCATGAGAGTTGACTTGACTCCTTGCTTTAGAAGCTTTGGGGTCTCATTACAACTCAAACGGACTTCTGTAAAAGTCTTGAATAAAGTAAGTATCGTCTGCTCTTACCAATCGGGTCTGAATTTGTTACCGTGGATGTGACAATACGGATAGCAGATTTAGGCCTTATAAGAACAATAGTATTGTCCTTCCGAATTAAGTTTCTACTCTAGCAATGCCTACAATGCCTCTATTAGCTGTTACCTAAATTAAACCAATTGGACAAATAAAGCGTTTATGGTTTGCAGTCAAGTCTTAATGCTTAGCCGACGATGACTGATTGCAAAGTCAGCAAGACCGCTACGTATGTTCACCAAAGTAGTCGATATTAAGGTGATGTAGGATATAAATCGTGATAATAAATATTTGGTTTAATAGCCTGTAGTGTAGGAGCCAGGAAATGACTCTTCATCTCGATCAGTTCTGGTCTTAATGGAGAATCTTGGTTGGAAATTGGTGAGTGATATGGCGGTTCTCTTGTTGATTTCTAGACATCATTACTTCATTTTTGTTTTCTTGATGGGGTGGGAGTGAGTTTCGATTGTGTTCATTGTGGAGAGATGAGGTTGTTTGAATTTCTGGGGATTACACCGACCGGGTTTTGCTAATGTTTTTGGGGAGGTCCATCATCTGAGGTTGGTGAGGTTACCTTGTCGTATCAGACTTCAATGAAGCTTCATGGACCAAACAATTTCCCTTTTTAATTTACAAAAGTATAATTACAAGTAAATACTCGAACATATAGCTGAGATAGATCTATGCCACCTTTCGACGAGAGTAATTAGTAAAAAGCTAAACGGTCCCGAGTCAATTCCGGTTGCGCCCAACGCCCGTTAGAGCGCTTAGTTTTCGTTCGATTAATTCCATTTGCGCCGCTTAATCGTTTGCCCGCATCCGAATCGTTTTAAGCATGTAAATTGCACGTATAAATAATGCATTCCGGGTGTTCGGGCGGTCCGGTGCGCTTTTCCATTGCCCGTGTAATGACAAATCGAATATTTTCATTAAATCGGGACGAATCCGTGACGTGATTCCGGTGTAAAAATAACTTCCCGGATTATTTATTTGGCGATTTAGTAATCAAGTTGAAATGCGTCTAGAACTAGATTCAATTTATGGTTACAATTTTGTATGTATGTATGCACTTATATATATAGTAGCCGCCTAAAGAGCTCTTTCATTGTTATTGTCGTAGCTCAGTAAACTTTCCGCGAATGCTTTAAACTCGAACGCAAACCGAGATGAAACAAAAATAACCCTTTTACGCCTACAAAAAGCAAAGTTTCTCTCGACTAGCTTCTTCCCCTTTCTCCTTCCTCGTTAGAGTGGCCGCAACTCAACAGCAACAATATTTTGTTACCCAGTTTTATTTCGGCAGACGGAAGTTTGTGAGGAAACGAACAACTTCTTCATTTAGAGGCCATGAAACTTAATATTTCTACTTTTTCTCTTCTCTTTTCTCTTGTATAATCTCTCCATCGTGCGCTTTCTTCTCCGTTGCACTCTGTTTTCATTACGTACGGCTCGCCCTTAACAAAATAAAAATTAGCTAGAAGTTGCTCCTGCCTTTGTCCTAGTGTTTATTACCACGGCCGGGATGAATGACAAGGGATAAAATATAATTCGTGTCTTACTACACAGATAGCTGGTTTATTTCAGTAGTGGAATAGAAAGCCATTTCGAAAATATAGGTCTTCTTAGCCGCAAAATTTTATAAAATGATGTGAATCCATCAGGATTGTTTGTTTACTTTACTGTTACGCACTCAATTAAAATCTGAAATAAATCCTTGGAATTCCGTTGAGGGTTTTATTTGGAAACTGAAGAATTTTAGAAAATGTATTTATCCATCAGAATTAACTGAAAATATTGTCGTCTTATCTACAATGGGAATGGAATCCTAACGAAGCTTCTGAAACGTTTAATAACTAACTATATTGAATGATATGAGCCCTGTAGAGATTGTCCGAATACTTTGTTGTATTTCTATTTTTCATCTTAGGCGCCAGTAAAAAGGGTCCCTACAATATATAATATGTATATATGGTAATATTTGGAATTTTTTAAATAGTACGAACCGTTAGGCCTGTTGGAAAATATTGTGACATTTTAAATTAGCATTAAGGAGAATCGGTAAGAAACTGGAGCGAACCTCTAAAAGCATTTAAAAATGGTTAAATTTTACTGAATGATATGATTCGCATGAATACGCATATGTAATACATAATTCATATCTTTTCTGAAATAAAACCACAACTATTATACTTTCAAACGTAAAGAATCCCATCCTTTCCTTCTTGGAAACTAAAGAAGCAACAAACTCATTTTAAGACCGCTTACCGGATCCATCATTCCGGACGGATTTCATCGTGCGAAACGACCCGGTCTACAACGACGACGAGCTTTACGATTCTTTCGTCCCCGATACCGGTCCGGGGGCTCGCTAAAAACCGCTTTAAAAGAAAATAATACCCATAGATTTTCCGGGAAACCGTACGGCCGCCGATAAACGTCGATGGCCGGTTCGCTTAAACGATCATTACGTACCGTACGAGCGCGTATTTCTCGTTAGAGCTGGCCCTCCGAAACTAAACCCCGTACTTTACACGGAGTAGGGGAAGCGCCGGCACCGAAAGTAGGAGAAAAACATCTGGGAAAACACACAAATCCGTTTTGAGGTATCGAAGCAATTATTTTCCGGCGGAAAGCGGGTTTAGAGCTTGTCGGTTGTAATGTGGATCGCTTACCGGTGATGGATCGGGGTGTGGGAAGAAGACGCGATGATTGTGTTTCCGATCGGCAAATATGATGGGATTGTAATGGACGAGGGATGAACAATAAGGTAAACAAAGTTCGTTCCATCGGCTGTGGGGCTCTTAAGTTTGTATGTTTTTTTACAATGGTTTCTTCTGGGAGAAATTCAACCTTACTTCGGAAGTCCTGTAGGGACCAAGTCCTCTTTTGTTTAACACTTTTATAAATAACGTGCTATTATTCTTGACGTGTCCAGTCTTGGCCTATGCTAATTCTTTTTCTGAGATTTCATCAGAGGGTGATGCTAGACCTTTCCAGACAAATATACAAATAATATTGTCCAGTGGTATAATCACTCTAAATTACTCTTAAACATACGAAAGTGTTATGTACTTTCGTTCTGCCACTCAAGATCATCCTGTTCCAGTAATTACATCATCGATAATGTTGTGATCCAGAGAAAAACCGAAGTCAGGGACTTAGACATTGTATTTGATACTATTGTAATGAGGTGGGGTCTGGCCCAAAGTGGCCATTTGCACTGCGACCACGTTGCTCTATTGTGCTTTACTTGATACTAACTTTACTTTCAAGTCTCACATAGTATCGATCAATTCAGATATAAATAGAGCCATGGGTTTTCTAATGCGAGTGTCGAAGTATTTTGAGGATCCGGAGCAAATTGGAATCCATATCGTTGGCGTGGTATCCCTTGTAGATGTGTAATCATCCAGCACTAGGACGCATCTATAGAAAATTGTTTAAGTTTCTGTTCTTCAAACAGGATGGCATATATCCGGATGTTGCTACTTTGCAATCCGATTTACTGGAACGACACAGTGTGGTCTCACTGGCATCTCGAAGAGATATGATTTGCAAAATATTTCTTCTTATGTTGATGAACAACAAGTTCGACTGCGCATTTCTATTGCAGCGTCCGGGATTTCATCTACCGCGTATCAACTCCTGGACCGATTGCCGCTTCAGACTACTCTTTTCAAGGACGAACAATTCGCGGATGCCGACCTACGTCATGTGTAAACTGTCTAACAAATTCAAGGACGATTTTACATCTTAGTGTTCTTTGCATTTTTTTCGTACATGTGTTTCAGGTTATTGTATTCTTTTTGTAACTTTTGCTCTATCGTAATTGGGCAAATAAATATTATTCTTATTATTAAAAGTGCAGGCCCAAATTATTATTGTGTCTATTTCTTTCTTTCCTTTGGAACAGGGCGAAGATTGCTTAATGGTGTGATTCATATGCAAATCACTGAAAGATATTTCATAGAAGCTAGGGATGTCTTCTAGATATTTCGCCAATTTTCGAACATTGAAAGATCTTGAAAACTTAAACGAGTGTGAAAGATTTTAAATTATAAATTATGGCGGCTAATTGGGAAACGAGCTGAAAGTTTTATTAGAATTTTGGCCAATTTCTCAGACCTTGCGAATTTTGAATCAGAGATGAATAAAATATAACATGTACAGTAGTAAGTAATAAGTTGGGGATCTCTCTGGGACTTTAGCAAAAGGGTCAGAAGTGGCTCCAAATCATTGTTCTGCTGACAATAATCACGGAAATCTATCTGGGATTTTGATAAAATTTGCCAAAGATAGTAGATTTTGACAACCTAAAATAGTTTACTAAGCTAATAGCCTGAAGGTTTGTTACACTTGGACTTTGAATACCTTAACGAGGTAAGATCCAGAGAGATAGAACGACTAATAAAATTTAAACTGAGAACTGAAGGTTTATCTGAAATTTTCAACTTGATAAAAGCTAAAGATCACAAGAAGTCAAAAGTAAATATAATGTTTTTGGGAGTGTGTTGAATATCTCTCAAGAGACTGTTTAGAAAGGAAATTAGATCCCTTCCTTACTTTTGCCTTCCTGAGATTTTGATGAAGTTTCTCGTAAATGGAGTCTAGTCGTGTTAAAACTATGTAAGAAATTCCAAATTAGAGTTTTAGTCCGAGACAGTTATAAAGAGCTGAAGATTGCTATCGGATTTCGCAGAGACTGAAGATCTTAACGACATAGATACCTATATGTACGTGAGCAAGTGGTAGCTGATGTAGCAAGATGGAAATCTTAAGATTTTGACCAAGCTTCCCAGGTCGGGAGGTGGTTCCAATAGTGGTTAAGGCTTGGAGGGAAATCTCAAGCGTATTGAAAGATGCATAACGGATTTTCCAAGTGTAAGTTTAATCAGTGGTAGCTAATAAATTAAAGCTTTTACTGGGATTTTGACTACATATTTCAGAAAGGAAAGTGATTCCTAATTACGGTCTTGACTGCGACGATTCCGAAGACATCACTTGGATTTTGATGAAGCTTTTAACATGAGATATTTTATTTAGTGAAGAGTGTGCATAGGATTTCAAACTATAATTTTAACTGTAACAACCTTAATGGGCTGAAAATTTTTCTGAAATATAGACCAAATCGAGAGTGTTGAAGAGGCGAACTGAATACGAGAAACTTGACGATTGCTCTGGCATTTCAAGAAGGCGTTTCAGACAGGAAAGTGTGGACCAAGACAATCCTGGAGGTCTCTGTAGATTTTAGTAAGGTTTAATATAATAATAATAATAATAATAATAATAATAATAATAATAATAATACATATTTGCCCAACAGAAAACAATCAATTTACAGGACAAACTTATTTGCTAAGATACATATACAGGTGAAAATAACACGAAGGTAGAAAGAAAAAAACAGAGTAGAAATAAACATGTTGCAGATAATTACAAATCAAAAATACTGTTACAAAGTAAGCATGATAATTTGTTGAGCATGAAGTCTGAACGTCTGAACCATTGTGGATTAAATCGTACAGAAACTTTATAAGGTTTCAGAGGGATGGGATGCCCTGACGAGTCAAAAGCGTTGAAGATATATTTATTTCTAGTCTTCATTGGTAACTCTAATGAACTGGAAAATTTACTGATATTTTAGCAGGCTCGCTATGATTCAAAGATTAAGTGGTGAGATAGCTGAGATGGCCACAATACATGGGAGAAAATGAATATGGAAAGCATTACCATATTTTTATCTTTGCTGTGGTAACCATCATTACTGCTATTATTATTGCTATTATTACTGCTAGAAATGCTGCGAAGCTTTGGGCTTTAAGGGTGACTTCAGATTGATTGGCCAATCGAGGGATTTCTAAATTAAGTCTTCTATTAGAACTAGTTGCAACAGCAAAGAACTTAACAATGATAACTAAAGCATGCAACCGATTTTAAAAATAAAAATTTTCGCCCAATATTAGCTGAAATCGACGAGCTTTTATTAAAAGCCTGACTAACAACGCGAAATTCCATTCGATCCATAGTTTACTAATCAACCGACTATAAGAGACGACGATCAAAAACAAAAACCGCCCACTTTACTACTCTCGGATTAGATCGAAACAACGGGCGCTCGCCCGTTGCTCGGAAATTCGCCAGCTACGAATGCACAATTGCGAACGGCTTTTCAATACAAATTTTGACAGCCGAATTATTCGGAACAGCTTCTCGCTACATTCCCTCGGACAGTAACGGACGCAATTTTGCGCGAATATCGAAACGTACACGCTCGTACGCGCGACATACATCGCCGCCGGCAATACACGACAAACAGTTCGAATTCCATTCGTTCATTAGAACAATAAATTGTGTCGCTCACCTATTGTTTATTGCTGTTCCACAATTTAGATGACACACACGCCGCAATGTGTGCACAACGTACATAAAGGGGCTGTGCGTGGGGTGTGCGACGTACTTCTCCGGGGATGAAGGTGTGGGTGGGTCGTTTTCGACGTTTCGAGGGAGCTTTCGAAAAATAACACCGGGTACTACGAGCTGTGTTCATACGCTTTCGGACCCTACGCGCCCGTATATATCTCCTGAAAACACGGCTCGCAACGGTCATACCAACTCTTTTTCTTGATTAAGTAAAATTTATAACAATTACATGTTATGTCCGGCCGACGCGGGCGTTGCATGGTGTTCTTGTTTCGAATGTCGAATTGTATTTAGGTAGATTTTTAACGCGAACATACCTGATTGTAACATGGTCGCTTATATTAAAATTTTAATCGGGATTTATCGCTGCGAATTAGCAAATTATCATGTTAGTGTGATTGATTTTTGAGGTTCGTTACTGCAATAAATACTAAAATCTGTTGCAAATTAGTTCAGTTTAGCGTAGAGGAGTTCAATTCATTTGGAAGAATTTGGAAGAATTAATTACTTTCCAGTGGGCAATACCTTCTAAATAGCTTTCACCCCACGTCAAGCTGACGGTCACCAATTCGAGATGCCACTTAAAGCTACTATTCACCAGGTGTACAAGTATGAAATGCGGATTTCAGGTAATAGATGCGCACCAATGCAGTTTGTGCTATAAAAATTTGACACTGCGCCATTTTGTTGTGTCATCAACAAGTGTCAGATGCGCACCAGCGATAAATTGAAAAAGCGTCTGCATAATGTTGTGTTGTTCTGTTCAATATGTCGAAATTTATACCCAACAAAGAATATTCGCGGACAGCATTAATTGTCTGTTTTGATTTGAAGAAAACTGCTGCTGAATCATACCGATTACTTCGAGAAGCTCATTGTGAACATGCTCCATCGCAAGATACGTATGAACGATGGTTTCGGAGTTTCAAAAACGATGACTTCGATGTTGCAGACAAGGAATGTGGAAAACCGCCAAAAATACGAAGATGTGGAATTGCAAGCATTGTTGGACGAAGATGATTTGCAAACACGAAACCAAATTGCCGTGTAATTGGGAGTTAGTCAATAAGTTGTTTCCAATCGGTTACGAGAGATGGGAAAGATTCAGAAGGCCGGTAGATGGATACCACATGAGTTGAACGACATTTTGCAAAAACTTATGGGTATACCCAGGCGCACCATCCACATTGACCGCAAGACTGAATCGCTTTGGCAGAAAGATGATGCTCTCTGTTTGGTGGGACCGTGGAGGGGCGTGGTTTGTTATGAGCTGTTAAAATCTGGGTAAACGGTTAATACTAAACGCTGCCAAAACAATTGACCGATTTGAACCGTTCGCTTCTTGAAAAAGGGCCATAATACCGAAGGAGGCAACACAAAGCCATTTTTGTTCGCGACATGTTGGAAGCACTAAGCTGGGAAGTTCTATCCCATGGTCCTTACTCACCAGATTTGGCTCCGTCACGCACTTGGAGAAGCACTTTGGTTCCTACGTAGATGTGAAAAATCTCGATGAATGGTTCGCAAGAGGGAAAGATTTTTACTAGCATGGTATTCCGAAATTGCCCGAAAGATAAGAAAAATGTGTAACAAGCGATGGAGCATACTCTGAATAAAACATTTTTATCATTCTTTCGAATTTAACATGTTTTTCTTTAGAAAAAATATCCGCATTATATGTTTCTGCACCTGGTGGGATGCAGAAATTACAATATGTATGGGAAGTACTTAACAATGACAACATGAGTTGTAGAATATTAGAATGATTAAACAACACAATGCTGTTAGAAACAAGAGCCTGGTTAAATGATGAAGTCTCCGAATCGTTAAGTGTAATGCGAAGAGATAAACCTACAGTTTTCAATGATATGATGGAGCAAATAATTAGAAAATCTGCTGTAGAGTGCAATATTAGGCGAAGTATAATGCAAGTTATTTGGTGTTGTTTATCAGATGGAGTCACTAGTGAAATGATGAACTCTTGTAATACCTAGCCTCGGAGAATCGGTTTGTTAATCGCAGAAGGCTACACTGTACTGAATAGTGCTCATAAGGGCGAAACTAGTCTACGGTTGCAGTCAACGATTAATTGAGCGCGATTTCCTCCGTGACAATTATTGGCATATGCAATATAGTTTGCACTGGAGTCATTGCCAAACTTTCTGTGAGAGTTGCCTAATAAACGAACCTCAGTGATAGGTCGTTCTTTGGGTAGTTATGGAGATGTTCTACTTTTTTATTCATTTGATAATATAATGAAAAAAAGATGTAATCATCGAAAGTAAAGTGATGACTTATAAAGCGTGTGTAGCAGATATGCAAGCTGAAACTATCACAATAAAATGTCTTGTGCAAATGACGGAAATGAAGAGGTTGTGAGTATTGCTGGAGTAACGTTATAAAGTAAGTAGGACAATGAAAATACGTATTAAGTTTGTGATATTTAGTCTATAGTGAAATCGATCCGAAGGTATATGACTAGCAATATCTCCAGTGGTCGAGAAGCTACGCTGAAGATGATAAAAGCAATGTTAAGATGGAACATTACGTTTAACTTCTAACTGGCTCTAAGACTTCTTGTATAACTATTTCTCTTCTTCGGCAAGGTTCTGGTTATCACTCAAATCGTTGGTATCCCATGTTGAGGGATTAAGAGAGAATCTTGACTAGGACTTAAGTTCTGATGATAGCGTTGACTATGACACTTTAACTTTCGCTTTCGATGACCTTTAGTGACGCTTCTTTAGGGATCGCAAAGTCATCGTCCACTCCCAGCCTCATCAAATGTTCTTCAGTCACCGGCTCCCGATGGGCTGTTCTGGACTTTCTGTTCGGTAGAAATTTATCATTCAACGTTTCTGCGGAGAACAATTCCAAATTCTCGTCTTACCACAATCTCCTGCTCTACATTGAGAGAATGAATGAGTTGGAAACACTCGACCATCCGATACCGGGTTCCATCAGGCCTTTTCAGTCACCAATTCATCTCCAAAGCATCTCCAGTGTCATCATCGAGTTAAACGTATTGAGGATTGGATAAAGATTTGCACATATAGTACCCATTAAAGCTTTGTCTTTCATTCGTGAGAGGCGCAAAGCAATTGCGAAGTATACCATTGGCCTTCGGCCAAAGTCGTTTTATGCCAATTGTGATGTATGCGGTCCTCGTTTGGTTAAAGATCGCTAACACCCACATGCTCACATTTGCCGGACTGCAAAATCACAGCTTATAAGCCGATTTGGAAATACCATCTCTACCGACATACCTACGTATTTTGGAGGTGAATAAACATCTTAAAAGTTCGTCGCATTGAAGAAGTCCTGAGACTTCAACAAAACGTCAACGGGGAACACTTAACGTCTTCCTGTAATAGCCCACGCCTCATGCTTCATGATGACCAGTAAAATATCAAGTACCGTTAATACAAATTTTCTTTCATTTATCACTCACCATTACTAGCGGCCCAAAGCAGCTCCTTTCACACGAAAAATACGGAACTCAAATGATTAGGGTCCACCTCTAGAAATAGATCTCCAGATCTTAGCTAGTGACGTTTCCTAAAATTTTTGAACTGGACCATTGCAGGGTTAAGAACATCCAACACCCTGAACATGATAATCACGACTGGCCCTTTCGAAGTTCGAGGCCTAAAACCATTTGAAATTACCGATCACTGGAGGGTGAGATTATGATTTCGCAATCCCCTTGAGCACGACACCCGTTAGTGTTACTCCCCACTGTTAGGTTACAAGTTACGTAGACTTGAGGGTAACAAGTTCCATGTGAGGCGAAAATGGATCTAGTAGTTACAAGCATGGATATATTCATTATGTAACGAAAGAACTAATGAATTGATTTTTCAATCCTACATACAATAAAACAAACAGTAAAACAATTGTCTCGAATGACATCTCTCTACCAGTAACAATTAAACATCAATGCAATATATCTAGAATATTCGTTACCGATAAATGGTCGTCTCGAGACGGATAACTGATTATAGTAGTTCTGCAAAGAATTTAAATTTTGTAATTGCCTACAGTTCTAGGGTACCCACAATATTTCAAAGAATATTCAAACCATTATTACTTACAATTAAATGAGGCACCTGACTTCTAACTTAAATAAATTTCAAGATTGCAATATCTTGTCAAAATCACTTTCAATTTAAAATTCACCATAGCATTAATTCAGACCATTAAACCAAATAGCTGCTTAAATTTTCCACACCACCTTTGGTAGTTTGCTTTGCGCACCCAGAAAAGGCAGTACAACATCAAACAAATGACTGAAGCAAAAACCTTTAGGTAATTGAAAACAAACATGCGTCAAAAAAATCCCCTCAGAAGAATAAAAAATGTGCTTTCAAAATTACCTCGGCCTCTTTCGTCGCGAGTGAACTCATTTAGAACCGACCTACAACGATACACACAATGCTCGAGATGAGAGTCAGAAAAAGAACTTAGTACCTACCTACTATTCCTTTTTTCTCTTTGTCCATCCATCACTTCCCTCGAGTAATAAATCAACCCTTCACGGATCGCGATTGTAAAAACGCCAAATTACCACCTCCCTCCACTAACTAAGAGAGAACGTCAATAGTAGGCGAGGACTGAAAGAATTCATCGAGATTTCGTCCTTTTTCCACTTCATCCTGATTTTAGTAGTGTCTATTTGTTCGGCAAGGGACTTGAGAGGGACTTTACTTCAAATATTGACAGAGTATATACCTCTCTTAAACCGAACTTGTCAATAATATCATATTCGAGATGAGAAGGTGAGGATTTCGAGCATAAAGATAGGCTAAAATGGCATTTTCTATGACATCGCGTTCTGTCGCTTTTCACATGAACAATTCCCAATTCCGCTTTCCATTGTATTTGCTTAACTGGGTCTCGTTGGACGAGATGCGGGAGGAGGTTGCTGGAGAACGTTCTCCGTTCTAAATAAATACGTTTTCGGAAACGTCGTTAGCAGCTGCGAACTTTAATCAGCGAGGGTGGATATCGACGCGCGCGTGATCTGGCTTGATTAGAACAACGTGGTTTCCGTTTCAATAGCCGCCGTAAATATATCGAATGGAACATCCAGAAATATTTTTTTCGATGGACTTTTTACCAGACGTCAGCCTGAAACTATATGAGAGAAAATGATTAAATCTTTGAAATTGAGAAGTTGGTAGTGTGGGAAAAACCGTTGATAATACGTTTGACGACTTCGGTGTTAAATGCTTCCATTGATACTTCCTCATTAAATGGTGCATCCCAAGCAACTTAAATTTCTTTTCAGGAACAGGTGAAAGTTTGGGAAGGACGATTCGAACCAATCAACTTCCTTCCGATCATACCACATGTTGCTCAGCGGGATTGAAATCGTATAGTCTGGTTCCTTTTGTTCTAGTTATTATTCTTAAACCATTACGCAAAAAAATGTCAAAGGAGAAATTCTGAAATTCGCATATTTAACATCATCCAACATACCCTATATTCGTTTGTTTCAATGAAAAACAATAGGATTTTCGTAAACCGGTGGAAGCAATATTTTAATCGTTTCATATCTTCCTGGTTTCTGGCAATTTCCAGAACATCTACTCCTATCGGTACGTCGAAATTTGAGTCGCACGCGTCGTAGTCGACTTCTAAAATTAGACGTACAATAAACGAGGCGACCTAACGCACCCGAAGATCCGGTATTTCGCCCAAGTTGGGTGTTAAAATTAAAGCGTATCGGAGAAAGACGATCTAGACAAGTGTAAACCGGAAGATTTAGCGCCTGAACCCCTAAGCCAATGGTGTACGGTTGAGCGACTTGTCAACCTGGTGAAACGGTACCTACATCATCGACGATCTGGATTACGCGAGGTGCAATCGAAATCGATCTGAGGCAACTTTTTGGCGATTTGATGTTTGTATATTTTTAGTAACAGCATCCGCCACTTAACTTTGCAAAATTACAAAGTGTTTATTTCGTATTCCTACAATTTTGTGAAGAAAAAGATGGCAGGAGTAATAAGAAGTTAATAAAAGTATTTTTTTTTCAGAACTACCTTCAAGTCCACCTACGATTAGTGTAAGTCACAAACCGTTGGATTATGACGACGTCCTAAGGGCCACTTGCACCTCACCACCATCGAAGCCTCAAGCGATAATGAGGATGACTTTAAATAGGATGGTCGTAAGTATTTTCACTTTTTTAACAAAAACACCTATATAAGCCCCAAAAAGAGAATTGTAATCCATAGAACGAAATTCAAAAACATTCATAAGATGGAAACTAGTTTAAAATACCAGGACCAAATTAATAATTATAAAGACAATATAAATTACTCTTCCTCTACTGATCTATCAAAATTAAATTTGCTATGAGACAGCTTTTTAAAAAAATCGTGCAATGACTTATTAAATAGGCAAGCACAATTGCAAAATAGTGGAAAGGAAGGACTTTAGCTTATTAATTACGAACCGTAACCATAGATCACAATTTAGTCATCGTTAGGATTCGTCAGTATAGTGTAGTTGGGTCCGTTGTTAAAAAGCAGATTCTATACAAGATGTATAGAATTATTTGAAACTAACAAGGAGGCAGATACTGGTTTTATTTACGAACTAACGGCGAGATGACACAGTTAGACACATATCACATTTATGACAAATATGAGAGCCAAAATAATAACGATGTGGGTTACAACAACCTTATCTTCAACTATATTATCCAGGTCATATATTTTCTTCTCTTCCGTGATGGCATGTTTTATACAATTTGCCCATGCTTCTGCATTTACAAGGTTAAGTCTTTCATGTGATAAAGTTGTTATTTCGACTAATTTAAAATTGGATTTAGATTACAATGATATGGGGGCAATCGTGGAACTATACGGCCACTCTCTGTTTCAATGTGGTCAATTACGTACGGTATTGGGTTAGGACGTAAATTATCTTTTACAAACTCAAGAATTTCAACTTTTAAAAGAGGGCTGTTAACGATAATTCCTTTTGAGAAAAGCCATTCAATCAGTGCATCTTTTTTATATACTTTGGTAGATTGTTTTTCAGCTTTGACATAATGGTAAGGTGCATTATCCATTACAATGACACTGTTAGGTTCAAGATATGGCAGAATGTTTGTCATCCACATTGTGAACAATTCACCATTCATATCTTCATGAAAGTCTCTACTTTTTTGATTCAAAAACCATTAGACGATTTCCAACAAAACCATCTTCACTACCAATATGTAAAATAATCAACCGTTTCCCTTTACCAGAAGGATTTTTAATCCTGTTGATACTCCTTCAACTCCTTCAAGTGCTTGTCTTGCAGTAAGTATTGTTGTATCTTTCCATACATTTTCTTTAGTGTGACTAGCATTAAGCCATGATTCATCTAAGTAGTATATTTTTCTACCTTGCTCACGAAACTTTCTAATCTTGGTTAGATAGCGACGTCTCCCTAAAATAATGTCTTGTCGTTCTAATAACACATTATTCCGGCTGCGCTTCTCCCACTTAAAGCCCAATTTCTTTAAGATTTTCCAAAGCGTTGTTCGCTTACACTCAGATAAAGTATCAACTGCATTAATAGCCTACAATAGTTCGGTAAAGAGGTTTAAATATAAAACTAATTTCATCTTTATTCTTAATATTTTTGTACACGTAGCAATTCATTATTCAAGAAAAACGAATGAATATGTCCTCCAATAGCTGAGTTCTGCGCTTTGTCCAAACGATGATACGTAGTTTCACGAAGACGTTTTCTAGGAGGTGAAGTAACAATTCCATAAGAATCCATTTCTTTCACAATTTTCCACGCTGTTCGTTCTCCTATCCCAAATTGTGTTGAAGTCAACTTGACTGACGCCGATTTAGAATTTTGTTGCTCTAATTGGAACTATAAATTGTAAATCATTTGCTTTGTCTACTACCAATATGCTTCCCTGGTCAACAGCTAAGTTAACCACCTTCTCTTTGGCCATATCAAAGCTATAAATATTCTATAAACATTAATTTATAAAATAACAAGTATTAATAATAAAATAATATAGTAATGTAGCTTTGAGAACAAGAAAAATGACGCAAGAAACGAGGTTACGACAACTTTTATTGTGTGTATTGGTATATTATACATCCAGAAGTTAGCTATAGTTCTCTTTCTGAGATTTGGTAACAACAAATGGTTTCTCCATAAGACTTACACTGCACTCTGAAAGTGAATGATGTATAGTGTCGATAATCGATGCATATATGCGTCGGATAAAAGCTATTGGTATGTACTATGGATCCACCTATACAGAATTAGCAACCAGAACCAAATACCACGTAACCCGACACTTTTACTTGAGTGCATTGAGATGTTGATAGTAGTAACACTTGACAACAACACAAGTTCAAAAGAAATGTATGTAAACAATAGAAAATTGAGCTGAAAATGTTTAGGTGCTATCTTCCGTCTCCACATAACTTCAAAATTGTGCTATAATAGCAAGTGCTTTATTTAGTGATAAACGGAATCTCTTCAATGGAATTGCCAGATAAATCACGGATGACGAAACCAACTTGTTCACTGTGTGTATCTCTTCAATTTAGGGAATTCACTTTTTGACTGGAATAAGCGCATATGTGCATCCGGTGAACGTTATCGGTGTGGACTATGGACGCACATGCCTGTTTGACAAAGGCTACTGCTATAGACTATTGATGAGCATTTGCGTTTAGTAAAAGATTACCGGTGCGGACTATTGTACGCCCACATACATCCGCCAAGGGCTATTTGAATGGATCAAGAACGTACATGTGAAAAAGGCTCGTACATTATAGAATATGGTCGCAAACCCGTGTTTGGTATATGTTCTCACCTTATATACTCAGCAGATACAAAAATGATTAATGCTTACGATGAACATATCTGCAGCATTCCTTAGTCAAATGGTTAAGCCTTTGCAGTAATTTAAAGTAATTTATTTCCCGATATATTAAGGTCTAAGGCTGTCAGAGTTTGTTAATGCAGAGCTTGCTCTACCCCCTCCCACTTCTATCCAATGTTGCTTTTTATAAGAAGTCATTGATACCTTTCTCGCAGGTGGTCCTTGCTTCCCTCTTCTTTTCCCTACAATTTTGTTACGGTACCACACATCTTTGAAAAACTCTTTCCAGCCACACATGGCGTTTAAGAGTTAAGTTGTAAAAACGTTAAACTTCAACTGGGTAAAGCTGTTTGGGTGTCAATCTTAAGCAACGCTCAATAATAATTTGATTTGAACTGTTTGAGTGATGTAGATCAAGAGAGAAAATGTATATGTCGAACCGTTTTCCTCCTTTATTTTTCAGATTGCCCGGACAAACATGACCCTCGTCCAGAAACAGCACGAGCCGCTGTGGAGCGACTTGAGCGTGGAGAGACCCCTTTCCGAATTCTACTTCAAAGAGGGCGGCGGAAGATTGATATTGGAGTGCGTGGCGCAGGTGGCCGGCTTCGAGAGCAATGCCGTCCTGGAACTGGACAGCGCTCGTCACCCCGTCCCCGAAAGAGGTCCGTATCTATCAATCCCCCATCCTTCCAGTACCTTTTTCATTCCCGCAATTCTGTTTTCCGTTTCATCCCCGATTCGGTGGCGATCTGACAGTAGCATTATTACATCCGCCCCACCCTATTTATAATATAAGCGACGAGGTTTCGCGATTCCCTTGGATCTTCCCGAGGGGTACGAAAGGGGGAGCTGTTGGCGGAAGAGTTTTTAAGTAAGGGAAGGGGGTCGTTTCGTAAATTTCCGCAATAACATGCGGAAACTGTTCTTGTCATCGTTCGCCTTGCCCGGGCCGAGATGACAAATGCGCGCCGGTATCTGGCGAATTGTAAATCCAGTCGTGTAAGACGTGGGCAGCTGCTCGAAGAGATACGACTCGTCTGAGACGACGAGGAGTGATTTGCTTCGGTTTTCATTACTTATCTAGATTGGTTTCGTGGTTCTTTTCGCCGGCTCGGATGCGGGACGTTTTTGATGGGCGTAATTTAGAATTTTCGCGTGAAAAATGCGGTAAGAAATCATAAGGAATCTGGGTCGTTTAGACGAGACGAATTTCACGTTGTTTACTTGAATAAAGAAGCAAAGAAAACTTGGAATTCGATATCGACAAGATTCTTAATTTACTCCAATTAACACGGTAGTAGAGGACATTTCATAGAACCATTTTTGAAAATATATATAGATACAACTATTTCTCATACAAAGGCATCACCGCGACGCTTTGGTAATATTCATTTCGTATCCGGTGTGAATTCGAAGAAATTTTCTACTTCGCCAATAGTTCGGGGCCGTACAAATGGAAGAGCTATCATTCGATTCTGATACGGACGAACAATACAATGCATCAAAGGCGGTATCGAGTTCGCCGGACGACCATAATTCGCGCAACTTTTAAAAAGAACTCCGGCAACGAGAGAAATGTTATTAAAAGGAAGCGGGCGGACACGTATTCGTGCTCCAATTCACCTCGGCGTTCGAATCGAGAACTATATGTTATTAAATTATCGGCCCGACGAGTAACGGAATCATCTGCGAGCTCCGGGAGCTTTCGAGCTGTCCATCTCGCAATAGCGAGGCTGTAATTTGAAGATACGTCCAGTTTGCGTGAGAAACCTTGAGAGCTTTGGTTCGAGATGTAATTTTCTGAATAGAGTTATAAATATCTTGCGATAATTATCGAATATTGAAGTATTTGAGTCGTAGATCTTGACTTCTGGTATTTCTTTTGTGATTTCCCTACAAACGTTAAAATGTATTGAGGTTGGCACGAAAGTAATTTTGATTGCCACACATCGAGAGCGTTGCAATTATTTTGAGAGACTAATAGCAGTGTTATGGCTTTCTCCTTTTAATGTTTGATATCAGTCGTTATTAGGTTACTTTAGAAGCACGTTCTGCGTAATTTTATTAGTAGCTGTTAGTTTAGGGTCAATCCTAACATAGAGTGCAGAAACGGACATTTTCGACATATTTTTATTTTCCGTAAAGAAAAGAAATAAGGAAGTAATAAAATTGGACAGAGCTGGACCTAAGAAAACGGCACATTAATTATGAAACGTTCGATTTCGGATCTTCCTGGATGAGAAAGTTGTGTAGAAAACGTGAATATGCACTGTACATAACATAACTTTCACGCTAGAAGTTAGAAGAAAACACACTACTATTAAAAGCTAACTTTTATGGTTGAGCAAATACTGTAGGAAATATTAAGTTAGACCGTACATTTAACTAAGAATAATAAAAAGATTATACCAGACACCGCCATTAGAGCCTCCAACCTATCTGAGTTGGAAGCGAGAGAAGTTTGCATTAATTTTAGAGCAATAAACTGGGGACGCAGCTGGTAGAGCTCAACCTTTCTGAATGAAAGAGTCTAGTAGAGAATATGGGAATTTAGAGAAATAAACATATCATTGTTGAGGCGTAATGATGACAGACTCCTGCAGGAACTGAGAATTTGTGTACTAAATTTGCAGTAATTTTAATTAAACGTGGACTGGAACAATAATGTTGAAGAGAACTGGAAGCTAGAGCTTAAACATCCTGGATAAAAGAGTTCTGTAGGACTGACTGATTTTCTTCTGCCTCCAAATGTATTGTATTTGGAGAAGATATCAGTTTACCATTAACAACTTTCTTGAATGGCAAAGTCCTATAGAAAAGAGGGTTGGATAATAATCTGATGTAAATACTAGATGTAAATACAGTAGACGTAACTGTTCTGCCTGGATTTAAAGAATACATTTCATACAATGCCTCACACATCTTCAGTAACTCATGGAAAATTATTGGAGCTTGTATTGGAGCATCTCCCATACAGCCTTGATCTGGTAGCATCTGATTACCATTTATTTCGGAGTATTCAAAACTCTTTCAATGGTAAAACGTTCACAAACAATGTTGACCTTAAATTGTGGTTCAGTTTTTTAATGATCAGGACCGAAGTTTCTATGAGTGCGAAATCATGAACCTGCAAGAAAGATGGCAAAAGGTCATTGAACAAGATGGAAAGTGCGGAATTGGTTAAAGTTTATGCTTTGTATAACAAAAATACGTTTTATTTTAGATTACAAAACCGAAATTACTTTCTTGACAATCCAATAGTTGTTAGGTAGCTTGTTTTCTTTAAAGTTATAATTATAAATGTTTTCTCGCTAGAATAATCCAGATATCATACAGATTATACGGAACTTCGCTCTAAATTCAATGTCCCGACGACAATCGACGCCACTTTCCAACAAGCGATACATATAATCGATAACAGGAAAAGGCCCCAGTTCGGAGCCGTAATCGTGACGGAACACAACTAGAATTAACATGTTAAGTTCGTCCGAATGGGAAGGGCACAATCACGATAATTGGGGATAATTAAAATGACCTCCTCGGCATTGCGAAGCGCTACGAAATTATTCGTAAGGGTCGAATCTATCGGAATGAACGAACGAGCGAACGGGTTGTAGTTGCGGCAGCAATTTACCCGCGGGACGTTCGCTCCGTTTCATTAAAATTTTTATTACGGGAAATTTAATTGAAGATTTCGGACCGGGTCGTAATCAAAAAGGTCGAAAAAAAGGATGGGGAAGAGGGAAGGAAAGAAGGCGATAGAAGAGATTTTTTTAATACCCGTAGTAAAGCGAACGCGGAGGAAATTCCGCCCTTCGACGTGCGATAGGTAATTGGAGGTGGATTAAAGTAGTTTATTGAGGATTATTTTGGAAGCCGGCGTTGTTTGCCGTTCTAAGCCTGGCTCGACTAGGGTGCGGGTTATTAATGGAAAGTAATTGATGCAAAAAGTATAACGACTCTTACTCGCAAACAACAGGTTCTGGAAATTTGATGTTGGAGTGCATGTAGGTGCAAAAGAGGTTCAGAAATTTCTTTGATGTAGGTGATGAAGTCAAATGCAAGGAGTCTATAATATTTTTACTTCTGATATTCGTCTGAGGTAAGAAGCTTTGATAGGAAGAAATAGGAGAACAAAATGATTCCTTTGAACGATAAGTTTTGCGGGAAATATGGGTTTGAATAATAAATCTGGAAGTGCAACAAAGACATATCAGTGTTAGAAACCAATCCCTTTACAGAAGAGAATCCTTAAGAAAAATACATCATTGTTGGAGTCAATCTTCCTGCTTGCGACGTAAAACAGAGCAATAAGTTAATAAATTGTAAGCGAGAGGAGGACACGCCACTGTAAGAAGCTAATTTACTTAATAATATGGTTCGCAGTTGTCCGAAAAATGAAAATGACGATAAATGGGTCCTATTACATCCCATAAAGGACCATTGGGATTTGGCTTAACGCAAATTATCAATCCACAAGCTATCGGCCATAGAGTTGAAGGTAACAGAACTACGCTTCAGTTATCCATTATTAATTTCCCCATGCTGAGTGTAGCTGGAGCACGACAAGGCGCGATATTATAAGAAGTGATCATTTAATCCGCTATCTCCGTGTTTGCAGCCCAGTGCCGCACTAACTGAGCTACTACGAATAAAAAGACGATATGTGTATATACGGTTATCAATAAGTAAGTTTCCTAAATAAGGAAGTAATAAAATTGGACAAAGTTGGATATAAGAAAGCGGCACATTACTCATGAAGCCTTCCAGTTCGAACCTCCCTGGATGAAAAAGTTTTGCAGAAAACGTGGATATGGACAGTATATAACATAACTTTCAAGCTAGAAGTTAGAACAAAACACACTACTACTAAAAGCTAATTTTTATGGTTAAGAAAATGCTGTAGGAAATACTAAGTTAGGCCGCATATTTAACTAAGAATAGTAAAAAGAAGATACCAGACACCGCCATTAGAGCCTCCAACCTATCTGAGTTGGAAGCAAAAATAAGACACACTTTTGCTAGAGCTTACTCATCCTGGATGAGAAGGTTCCATAAGAATCATTGATTTGTTTCAGTTTACTAGTACCGATTTTTTTGAATGATAAAGTCCTGTAGAGAAAGGGGTCGGATAATAATCTGATGTAAACTAGATGTAAATACAGTAGACCTAACTGTTATGCGTGGATTTGGAAAATAAATTTGATGCGAGTTGAATGTTAAAGTTTTGCAAGGCACCTAAAAATTGGCAATAAACTATAGGCGAAATAAACATCAGGCGATTGTGCAATAAATTCGGAGAGCACATCATTTCTAGAATTCAATATTTCTAGATAAGAGGGGGAAAGTTTTCTGCAGGAAATATAAGGTTCGACAATGCATCTCGAGTGATTTTTGTTAGAAGCCAACGTTACTGACAATGAATTGGAGTAGAATGCGTGGGTTGAATAATATACCTTAAGAGAATCAGAAGTAGACAGAGGACATTGTTATAGTGCAACCCTCTTGCATGATCCTTTTGGGATTGGTGTTCAATAGACCAGGTACTTGAGCATTATGCTCTTTTGTGCCGTTCCCCAATAATATTTCCACTTCAAGTCAGGCAACGCCATCTCCTCCACAAAGGCCACAGTGGTAGGTGAACTCAGTGATTGCTCACCTAGTTCCTGGTCGGTATTAAAGTGTTTAGTTTATTTGTGAAAATAATTTCTGGTGTCATACTATTCGTAAGTATCTGTAATAACGACACATTCAGTGCGGTTCCAGTATTTGTGTGTTCGCCAATTACGTTATTGGGACACCATAGCCTTCAATCTTAGGATAGCGATCATGGCCTTTGCTTTCACGACTGGTTCCAGCGGGGCCAGACTCACTATAACCTTCATGGCAGCGGTTCACGTTTTCTTCATTGCTCTAGTAATTTTTAACGCGGCCTGCCTCTCAAAAGTAGTAAACAGCTTTACTGCCAAGAATACTTCTGTCCCTATGCACCAGACTACAGCTCCGAAGCTAATCGTTGGCCTTACTATCACAGTGTACAATAAATACATCACTCGTTTAATTCCTAGGGTTTGGCCAAAAACTCTTCTGTATCGCCAGAACAACTGTCTGACCGTGTTAGTCACTTTCACACAGTGCTTGCTCCAATTCAGTCTTGCATAAAGCGTTATGCTCAAATACTTTATTTCCTTTGTCAATTTTAGGTTCTGGACGAACAATTGTATACTGCCCAGGCCTTCTGGCTTCACCTTTTGATAAAAATTACTTTCTTTTCTGTGGATTGACAGATAGATTTTCTTTAAGGCACCATCTTTTCACAATTCGAGATACATTTGGTATAATGTTTGCTACTGCCCCTTAATATAATAACTATATCATCAGCGAACCCTTGCGCTCATATTCATTGACCATTTAATAACCTGATAAGATCCAGTACTAGCCTCCACAGTAGTGGTGATTTTTCCATTGAGGGCACTATCTTGTTGCCCTCCTAGTAACAATTTTATTTTGCATATGAGCTTGCACTTTTTGCTCTGGAGGATACAGTTTTCCAAAGACCGGATAATTGATGACATCGAGATATTGTCAAAGCACTTATGCTCATAAATACTACAAGGGTAAGTTTTTGTCCATGTAGACTTTTTTCCTCCGATCACAATCTCGTGATGTTCTTTTTCTTCTGAAATCGAAGGTTAATTGGTTACTTATGTTATTTAGAAATTATTATAACTGATGGGGGCAATGTAACTGACGGTATTACCTTTATTGGTTACTTAGGTTGACAGTTTTATCTACAGTAATTGAGCTATTGCTGCCAACTCAAGGACAATTTTGCACTTCTGTCTGTTTTGTAGTTAATTGCTCACTTATGTTATCTAGAAATCATTATAACTGATGGGGCATCTCTTTTGCTGATTATATGTCAGTGTTGTAAATTACTCCTTAATCTTTCTATATTATAATAAATATTCAAATTTCGAATTAACAAATGTTGAGTTCCACCTATTTTGATGGAATTATTTCTTGGCGAGGCGGCCCAAAGGACCAACAATTTAACGTGTCTCCTGGTTTGAAGACACTGATGGCATTCTTCTTTTAGTGATTATACTGATAGTTAGCAACTATAAATTCTGTGATTCCTTTCAGAAAAATTTTAATTAGGTGAATGCCGCAGCATAAAATCGCGCCAAATAATAATGGCGATTTCCCTCCCCCAACAAGTACTGAGTACTTAGGGGTAGTTGTGAAGTGATACTAGCAGTAGTAAGCTACTTTAAAAATAAAAAAGAAAACAGTTACAGTGATTTCTACGCACATAAACTAACTATAAAACAGCCAATAATGCTGTTATTACTAGGTTGGCAAGAGCGCCGTTAGAAAGGTATTTTTCTTTTGGGTATCTGCTGTATACAGAGATGAATACCCGGAATTCTCGCTAAAAATGCTCAGTTGGCATCATTACGTCCCTAAACAATTTACTTCAACTTTAACGTTAAAAGCTACGGATTGTACAGAAGAAGCACTTGGCGATATTTTCGGTAGTGTCATCATTTAATTCCGTGCACGTGCAAGGGTATTACATTTACAATACGTATAGTAAACCTGGGAATCTGTTCGTTCGTATTTCGAACGGAAAAGCTCGAAAATGTTCATTTATAATTTAAATTCGACTAAAGCCGTGCCGTACCTCTATTAAACGAGCGCTATTGTGCATTATTAAAAGATGTCCCGCTTTGTTGCTTCGTAGAAAAGTTCGGATTAATATATTACTGTCAGATCGCCGCGCCGAGTAGATTAACTCCGTCACGCTATCGCCCGGATTTTTCTTTGCAGTGAGCGCGTTTGGCTCGTCGTCCTCCGGCCGACTCGCTTGCACGTCAACAATGCAGTTAATTACGCTCGTTCTGGCGTTGTACATCAACAATAGCTAAGAGAGAGGACATCCACGCAAATTCGGTTGTTCGACGTGAATAATACATTTCCTTCTATTCTTTTCCTTTTTTGGGAGGAACAGGGGCGTTTCTCTTTTGTTTCGTCAAGTAAACAAGGAGGTATCGTTTCCGGGAAGAATTTTCCTATTGTTTTTATGTAAATTTATGCGCCTCCTTTCGCGCTGAAGAGAGAGATAGAGAAGTTCCTTCTGAAAGAAGAAAAAATACTACAAAGAGGAAACAATTTATTCCTTGCTAATGATCTTTTAATGTCAGTTTTTTTGTTCTTTTCGGGAGGGGCTTTTTATGAATCTAAAGAGGTAACGACGCGAAGTATTTAGCATAAGTGTGTAATAGAGCTCCTTTTCGGTTTGTTTACTCTCGCGGACGGAACCCTTCTTTCCCTTTTATTTTTTCAGAATTTATCAAGGAATAGGGGAGACGAGGAGGCGCATAACGAGATCCTTTTTTGTAACGTTCGGTTTGAAGTTCCTCTTTAAAAGAGGAAAAAAAAAGGGGAGGAAAAGGAAAAGATAGGGCTTACTGGGAATATTTCGCTTTGATTTTTAACGTTCCACCCTTTCTGATTTCGTAGAAAATGTTTGGATAACTCGATTTTATTTTTCGATGAAACATAAAGTTGTGAGATTTTTAGGCCGAAGCATGGGAATAATTTCGTCTGACACGATATCTTGTTTGGAAATTCTCAGATTGGAAAGCAGAGGAAACACTTAAAAATTAAGATAGGGTTCAGGAATAATAGATTTTCATTCTCTTAAATTTGCAAGAAATGAAAATTATTTTACCTCAAAAAATCCAGGTCAAAATATCTGTTGCTTGTGACGTTATCCACCATTTTGCAGTTTCTTGTCATCTTCAAAACGCTGCGAACTAAGCCACATTTTCATGTGGTTGAAGAGGTGGAAGATGCTTGGAGTCAAATCTGTGTTATACGGAGGACAGTCAAAAAACACAGCACTTCAAGTTATTGAGCAGAAGCATGGACTCAGGCGCTATTATGCATGAACATAAGTCTAGATCTTAGGATACCAAGGTTTTCGTTTCGAATTATGTTACTTAGCTTTTCCAAAACTTTCAGGATAAGCTCCCGTGTCTATTGCAACGGACAGTAGCCTGATTGCTTTTAACGAAAGTGCTCTCGTTTGGTAGGTCTTTGTCGCCTGATGAATCTGACCGTAACGTTCTTCTTCAGTTTCTATACCTAAATCTAAATATTGTTCAGTTTAATCCACTTATTGGTCAATACCAGAATCTTATCCGGGAATCTCTGAGGTTTATAGCAAACCAGCCATTTGTCACAGCTCTATTGGCATATATTGCCAAATTGGTTACAGGAGTCTGCGGGAGATCGTATACATAAATCAAACGCAGCTCCCGGTTAGGAAAAAATAATGGAGAGCTTCAGTCACCATGGGTCGAGATGTTGATCGATGGTTTCCAACCCTAACCGAGAAGGATTGTCCCTAGAGGTAGAATTGAACGACTCTGGCAAATTTATTCTTCAGTCCTGGTCGTACTATCTTAAGAACGAGACTGTCGTGCCAGACGGAATTAAATGCTAAATGGATTGGCGAGTTTGAGGAACACCGGCCCAAATACCTCACTGTGTCTAGGGCTCTTCTAATTGGCTCCGTAAAAAGGATCCTTTTCTCGAACAATTCCTCCCCGAGACAATTACGTATAATCAATTCTGTTATCTTTGAAATACATGGTAGCAGACTTATGGTTATTATTTTGCTTTGGCTTGGGCATCAGCGTCCTTATTTGAGGGGACACAGCTTCGGGCCATTCCGGCCTTGATGACAATTACAATATTCCCAATTAAGCTCGTCGGTAGCCTCTGCAAGTTAGCATTCGTGACACCATCGCGGCCTGCAACTCTTCTGGTCGCAATTCTAACGACTTGGGCGATAACCTCGTCTTCCAGGAGAAACGAAATTACTTCCGCAGGAGTACCAACAAAATCCGTTCGATTTCTTCTTGCAATTCTTCATGAGAGTCATATTCTTGCGATCCTTCAAGGATGTAGCTGTTGACCATCTCATTTCATGTTTCACATTTCGATGCGTGATTGTAAGATTGAAAAAAAAAGATTGCGGATTTGCAAGTTGTGAACATCATTTCGAGAAGGTAGGATATCGATTGGTATATGCTTGGGTCGTATAATTGTTGCCTTAGATTTAGTGGGATGTATGGAAATAGAAAAATAAATTCCAACCACTTCGAATGCTTTTCAATCGGACCAAATCCGAGTCAGTAATGTAAATGCCCGAGCTGAGGGTTGAATCTTATCCTTTTGTTCTAGTAATAATTAGAAAGGAAGTTCTCCGATTTATATGAGTAATGTGAGTTTGTCCCATGTATTGCTTTACGTTTCCACATTCACGTTTGAAATCCAAATTATGTCGTGTGTAACAACCTTGTTCAGAAATTGTTCACCTTCGTTGCGGTAACGCATGGGATAGTGCAAAACAAAAACCGCACGTTATGATTAGTAAAGTGTGTCAACCGCTTAAAAACCCAACTTGCATAGAATTTCTGGAAGTCCAAAATGTTCGTAACAGTTGCGTAGACAACCGACTGCTCAGAAGCTTCGCAAATCGTGCAATGATGGATTACACATACTTTATAACAAGTTCATTGTTGGCAACACCTGGGTGGTCGTCCTTACTACTACTCTGATGAGCAGGCCTAACTTCGTAGCGCTTGCTCAAACTTGGGCGCTCATAAACATTCCGAAATTTCTATGGTTTCAAGTCTGGTATATTGGTGACATTACAGGCGTCAAATCCTTCCCACACTACGTGAGCAAATAATACGTAGTCTATTGACTCTATACAAAATTTACAAGTGCTGATACTAGTTATCTGCAGTTTAGTTAGACGAAAATTCTAGTAAGGTTGATACAGACTCTTCCGAAGGAATTGCGCTTCTAGCCCATAGGGAGATTCGTATCCTGCGAAGAGTGCTGAAGTCCTGATTTGACGTTGTGTTCATATACGTGCTAGGTTCCCCGTGAAATTTTGCCATCATTGGAACTAATACACTAGATATGTAAACAATTGGGCAGCATAGGTGTGTTGAGTTATGTGTAACCCTTGCATTCGCTCTAGGGTTAAATTGTTTGCTTGAAGAAATCCTATCATATAATTCACGTCACAACTGGTGAGGTTTTCTTTTGCAGACAGAATTTCAAACAGCGCTTAGAGGCAAGCAGAAAACCAAAGGACGCTCTTCTATAAATTGCGGAATGAGTTACAATTTAAGTCCACGCAAGGACAGAGCTGCCAATCCCAATGCTTTTGGTGCTACATAGATGTGGGGGTTAATTTCTCACTTGTCTTCTATATTGCCATATCAGGAAGTCCTGTATTAGTTGTAGTTGTTTTGCAACAGTTCTTTACGTTTCTGAACAAGTGGAAAATCAGTTCAGTTTATCATAATCCTTAATATATTAATATTTAGAGATTATCTACTTGATTCTGTTTGTACTTTTCAGAATACACTTCTTTGCTTCCCTCAATTATAAAGGATGGTGTTTAAAAGTTACATTATTCTTCTAGGATCTTCACCACTTCAGAAATTGATTGTGTCGAGCTGGTTCGTTTTAGAACATGTGCTTTCCTTATTGTTAATTTTTGAAAGCTTTCCTTATTGTTTAAATTCTCATTTGGCTTACAATTCTACATAAATTTTTACTTGTTGTAATTGGTTGCTTACATTTAGATTCATTTTCAATTCTCCTTTAGTTATCTCTGATGCTCATCATTTGCAAACCATTCCTGACTTTATCTTCCCATTCTTCTTTTCAATTTCCAATTTATATTTCTCTTTTATAAAAGAGAAGAGCAAGGAAGAACATGGAAGAACCATCTAAACAAGATGAAATACGTACCACTTAGGTGCTATAGAAAATGTATAATTGTATTTACTGACACAGACGAAAACCAGTAAAAGGTGGGAAGAACAATAAAAGGGTGTAAAATTTAATATCCAAAATATGATGATAATTTTTCCGTTCCGTAATTCACAGTTCGAATTCCTTTGAAACACGCAGTAGAAATCAAAGAATTAACTATTTATCGCAATTTAAAGAAAAATGTATCTTCCTATTAACATAACTACAGCAAAGCGATTAAAAATCTAATCGAAACATTTCCAACGTGACATATATATTTATCTACACTTGCGTATTTCATATTTTCCACCTTCATCAACTCGTTTAGCTGAACGCACGCTCGCTCGTCCGTCTGTTCGTTCTGCCATGAAAATTCGTCGCGTTTTTCCTTTTTCGATTACATACGTACATATTTTCGCTATCTGTCTACATACGTACATACATACATACATATATTAAACGAACTGCAACCGTCGAGCAGACATCAACCGATATTGGGCAATTTTTTTAGAAATGTCCCCTGTCGTCATTATCATCAACATCATCAACGACGAAGAGGCGGCGTTCGGGCGGGCAATATTCATTTTACAGGCGAATTATTCCCAATATCCGCATTAGAATTCAATATGTTCGGCGTTAAATTAAATAATACGTGTGCAATATTACAACCAACGCCAACCTTTTATATTAAATATATACTTCGTTAATGTTTTAGTAATGCGAGCGTAATATCCGGTTTGATTTTTAATGGAGAGCATCCATTGTGCTTGTTATTTATATGTATTATATTTTCGAAATATGAAAATATGGCACTACATAAAATCGACAAACGTGTTTGATTTATTGGAATTGGAATTCGATACTTTTGATGAAAGTCGCTAGTGTGAAGAATAATGAAAGTGTCTTACGCAAGGTTTCCATTAGAAGGAAATATGATACCGATAAAGTAGAGTGTACAATGCTTTTGTGTCGAGGTAGTAAATAAAACTTGCAAGTTGCATCTTATAAAAAGTACAGAAAAAGCTTTTCACATCTAAATGGAAATATTGGTTATTATTTATTATACGTTACCCCCTAACTCTTTGATTGCCAAATCGTAACTATTATCACAAAATTCAATAGTGTTCCTTCTGTTCTATCATTTTAATATATATATGTGAAATTTTGAATCTACTTGGTAGTAGTGTTTTCAAATGATGCAAGTGGACAAGAAGATATACAACAAAGACTTATGATAAAAGCGAGAAAGCAGAATCGTTGAATAAGATATTGAGACCAATAAACGCTACAAGAACAACAAAAGTAAAGGTATGTACTATTTTTCAACCAACAGTACTATACGCGTGAGAAACATGGACCCTCACACAATTCCTGAAAAAAAAAAAAACTTGCGATTTGGGAACGCAAGATGTCAAGGAAAATGTGTGAGGGCATTAGAGAAAATTATATATGATGAAAGTGAATTAATCAAGAATTAATGGAATTGGATGGGGAACCGAAAAGCACTACCAAAGTTAAAGCTCGGAGATTGAAATGCTTGGCACATTTACTTAGAATGCACGATGACGAGTGGCAAAGTTGGTGGTGGAAGAAGAGACAAGAATTAGAAGAAGATGGTGATTGCATACAGATGCATACAGATGAGGAGGACCTACAAAGTATGGTAGTAAGAAGATGAAGAACAAAAGCAAGGAGAAAAATAGTGGAAACTGATGACCCAAGTTATGGGCTGACATTTGAAGCTTCTTACTTTTGTGCTGGGATATGTGACATGCACTCCGTCCTAATCTAAAAGATACAATTATTTGTTCTCGATTGTACACCTAAATGAAAAAGAGTAAATAAGAGGAGGCCTTCTTGTACCAGATGGATACAGCTTGACTTACCGCGCTAACCCTATTCACGTATTTTCTTCTGTCTGTTATATGTTCGGTTTTATACTTCACTTTTATAAAATTTGAGCGTAATTATTATAGTATTATTATATATATTTATACATATAATGTATATTTACATTGACGAGTTTCTATGCAATGGATGGAACAAATAAATCTATCTATACATACATTCCACAACGGCACACGTCTAAGAAACTTTGAAATGACTATATAATTTCTTGTTAAACTGACCAAAACCGCCAATTTTGTGCTTTATGCTTAGACATTCTATAATGCAAGAAAAGGTTAAAATCATTTGATTATATGATTCTTCGTTCAGTCTAAGTTCCGATGCGCCCTGGTTAGAAAAATATGATCGCTTGATTTGGTGCATTTCTTTAGTGCCTACATCGCAAAATGTAAAAAGTCACAAAAATCTGAGATAATTACGTAATTTCCTGATCCACCTCCCAGACTGTGTTGCTTTTAGAAATAGGAAATATAAATATCTGCTCAAGATTGTGGACTTCATCGTTGGTTCGACGTTGTGTAGTAGCAAAAATTGAGAAAGTATTCCAAACTTGCCTAAGTACTACTTTAAATGGATGAACAGAAGCGAATACCCGCTGTTTTTTTATTTCAAGAAGTATCATCGCCTGCAAGCACAATAGATCAACGTGGTCGCAGTGCGAAGGGCCATTTTGGGCCAGACCCCACCTCATTACATTACATTACATTACATCATCGCCTGCTTCCAAATTGTACATTCCTTTACTACTTTCACATCCCTACATAAATAAGCCATACAAATCCAGATATGACTGATCCAAAAAGTACAAATGGCTTCCCCAAATTGTGTACCACAATATCGCAATGACATAAAATAGAAAAAATACATGATAGCTACGTAGAATTTTCATTGTTGATGAACCTCAAAAATTTGGCGTTGCTTAGTCCAAATATACGACTCACCTCAAACAAATTGTATACTTATTTACTATTTCGACATCGCAAAATGAAGAGTTAAAAGAATTCGGGATTTCTCCGATTTAAAAAGTATATAAACACCAGCTTCAAATTGTCTACTTCTTGATTGGGACTAATTCGAAGAGAAATAGTAAAAAATATGCCGAAATACGGCTGTCCGACGGAAGCTAGATGTTTTTTTATAATAATGAAGAAATAACAAGATTTTCTCTTGTAAACTGTACACGTCTTAGCGGATTTAAAAACCCGGAAAGGGATAACAAAAATCCTGTAATTTCTTGCATGGCCAATCAGTTCCAAAGTCTGGTCTTTTCTGTTCTAAAGACTGCAATTTCTCGCTCAAAATTGCTTCAGATTTTTCGACATTAGGAAATGAAAGGTTGTCAAGAGAATAGCGAAATAATTATGAAATTTCTTGCACAGCTGCTTACTGTCATAAAGGCAGTGTATTCTGAACCAAGAAATACAATTGAGTGTTCCAAGTTTTACACATCCCTACTGTTCTCGTATCACACAGTATATAAAGAGAGGTGTAAATAATTCTGAAATAATTTGATTAACTTTGTGCAAAAAAAGAAATACAGTGGTCTGTCCCAATTTGTCCTCTTTGTTAGTGCAGTACAGAGTGAAGATATATCAGAAAAATCGAAGAGATTTTCGTTTCTTGTACAGCCCAAAAAAACAGGAGTTTTCTGATTGAGAAAATGCAAATGCAGATCAACTTCTTCAATATTCTCGAGAAGAAAATAATTAAAAATACCTGGGGATAGGTAGCCCAATCCCTAAAGTCCGGTGTTTTCTAATAACAATCGTGCTACAAATTGTACATCTCTTAATTCCTTTCATATCGCAACGTCGAAAGGCTGAGAAAACAGCTGAGATTACTATATAACCTTTTGTGCAACTGATAGGTGCTAAAAGATTAAAAAAGTAGTTTGTGTAACTGACCGATTCCAAAGGTTTGAAGGTTCTTGATCCAGAAAGTACGATAGCTTACTTCAACTAGTACGTAGTTCCTTGGAGGTAAATTTCTAAAGGTTGACCTATTGAATGTTGTATTTTGCACTTTTTGTAGATGCAACCACCAAATAGGTAGTACTAGATTTCGTTGGTTCTAAGAAAATTTAAGAACATTTTTTTTTTTTTTGGAATTTATATACTTGTTTGTTATATGTTTGTTTATTTATTTATGTGACAAATTCGAACAGAAAAGTAACTAATTTCCTTATCAAGAAGCCCTGTAGAAGCAGCATTTGCTTTGTCTGGTATCGTATTTGACTTTGAGATCTTGGAATTGTGTTTTATAGTCAGAAGATTCTGGGATTATTTGAACAACACTGCACTCATTGTGCTTGCGAGGAAGCGATCCAGCTGTATATTTAGTAGCTGGAATAATTAGCCAATTTTCTTGCTTTTTAATCAACTAAAGACATTGCACGCGTATTTTCCAACTCAAAGCTAGATTTCATTATAGTATTCTTAAGATACGGTGCTATTTACTGCAATTTCTTTGTAAATAGAAAGTATAAAATTTTGGTCGTTACTTGCAGGTCGAACATTGTTTTTCCAAAATTGCATTCGCACATATCCGTCTTGATCTAATTCATTGGAGATCACACCCTACCTCGACTGGAATTTTATGTTTTCTATTTATGAAAGAGTGAAATTTGTTTCTATTATTTGGGAAAATTGAATCTAAATACTGAATTCCCCCTTAGGTATTTCAAAATTCATATGGTTTCCGATAGATTAGTTTAAAATATTTCATTCTTCTTTTATTTCTAATTTTAGCACTTAGCCATGGTGTTTAAGCTATATCGTATGTATATGTATAAGCCTTGTTATTGCTAGGTCTTTCACAATTATCGGTGACTTTTTTATGGTAAATTGTATAAATTCGTTGTTTATTTCGCTAATAATACGTCAAATATAGTGTTTGTTTATATGAAAGAAACGATATTAACTGTGATAAATCCAATAAAATATTATACGTACAGATGTTGTTTCTTTCATTCCTTAAAGTAATTTCAATTGGGAAGACTCTCAAGTGGTAGGTATTTTCGTTAACATAATTTTAATTAGCACACCCATAAAACGAATCTCTACTTTAAGCATTTAAAGTGTGATAAGTTCAACATACACCCCGAACTAACCATATATGGTTGTCACAAATTTAAATACATTCTTTTTTATTATAAATCAATACATACTTTATATTCAAGCAAAGTATTCTTAAAGGAAGACTCTAAGAATTGATTTAAAATTATATATGCAAATAAATATATATATTTCTTTTCAGAAAAGATTTTTCTGTGTGCAGTAGCACCGTGACGGTAAGACTTATAATTTACCTATTAGCCGAATATGGTTATGTATTAGATAGCTTTGTTTGGTAAGAGAAGCAATCAAGGGATAATTTTTACGTTAAATGTAACGTAACGCGTCGTTTACCTCAACTTGTCCTTATGTTTGTACCATCAATCTTAAATGATCAAATAATTGCTTAATAAATCATTCGATCTGTAACTATCTTATAAAAACTATTCCTAACAAAAGGAAAAAAATAATTTTTGAACACTATCCTCAGCCCAAAGAAAAATCTTTATCAAAAATTCTAGCCGTTAATTACGTTAATTTCGTCTCGTAACCACCCCTAACAGCGCCTTCATTGCTTCAAATTTCGAAACTGTGTAGAGGAGGCCGTCGTTGCGTGTAGCTGTAATTAATAGATTATGGATGGCATTGCAAATATGACAAACAACTACCCCATTTAACGACCGCGCCCTCGCCGTCGTCGGCATCAGCGTCGCAATCCCCTATCTGCGTTTGCATCAAATAAGCGAATATCATCAACGGCGTATGCTACATACATTTTATATTTTAATCACCCTTATTACTCGCATTAATTGGGGTGTGGCCGAGGTTATGCCCTTCAAGATCGGTGCAGACATGTCAAAGGCGTGACTGCGCCGAGAATATGGTGTAATTACGTCGGTTCTGTTGCACGAGATTTTGCAATTTTTCATTTTTTTGGTAATTGCATCGTAATTAAATAAATTAGAAAGTAGGAAATAGCTTTTGTGGCGTTTCGCGAAAAGGATTGGATATAATTTTGGTAAAATTGGTAAAAAGCGAGTTTCGCGTATTTATCAAATTCATCAGTAAAGCTTTCATATCTCGAGAGTGCTTTCCACATTTCAATGCCGGTAAAAGTACACAACCTCCTATCTTTGTTGCGAGGTTTTTAACCCCACGTGGGCGACCAATAAGAGGAAAATCATTCTAAAAGGAAAAAAATCGGATACAAAGTGGGGAGAAATCGTTTAATCCGCGTATTGCTTTTCGGCGAAAACTTTAACTCAATCTGTCGTTATCCCCGTATCCGATCCGGAGGCCGCAACGGTCGCCTTAGCTCCGGTGGTTAAGGACTCCAGGGATAGCTATCATCGGGTTCATATCAAAAACGCATATTGCGAGGGGAATTTGGGAGGTCTGCGGTGTGACAATTTCCACGTGAAAAGGACGGATAATGGAAAACGGAAATACGCCCAGAAAGGAAATCGCGTTACGGTTACGTGTGGCGGAAGAGGAACCGGAAATAAAACAGAAATAAAGATATCGACGTGGAAATTGTCTTCCGTGTATGCGACAATGGGGAAAATTCTATTGACGAGGAGAATATGCAGGTTGGCGATATGCAAATATTAGGATGCGATTGACAAATAGCAAGTCAACGCTTCAGTGGCTTTTTAATAGAGTTTTCTAAGGAAAAGTTATGAGACTGAAGGAAAATATGAAACTGATGAATTTTCATCAGAACCCTTTTGCTACTTCAAGTACTAGCATACCTAGAATATAAAATCTATAATATAGAAATTAAGAGTTTGGGAAAACTGTCCTAAATGATGGGGAGTTACACAGTCTGTAACAAACAAAAGTAAAAGGGCTGAAGATGAAGAATTTTCAGGCAAGCTTCCAACAAATTTAAGTAGAAGTGCCAAAAGTTTTCGAACATGATAATGTAAAATTTTCTATGGCTGAACGCATCTGACAATCCGATGGTTTCTAACTCAAGAAATACAATCACTTGCTCCAAAATTTAATATGTGTATTTTCACTGCATTGGTATTGGAAAGTGGAAAGAATGAAAAAGGAAAACAAAATACTCCAACTTATTGAACAATTTCTCGTCAAGCGAACCTTCTAGAGTTCGGTGTCGGAACTTTCATTGAGGAAAATTTGCAGGTTCAGTAATATACGATACCCTTCTTGATTCTCTAGGTAACCTTTCAGAAGAAGTACGTTAAGGTAAGGAATCTCGAATTTGGGGAGTCTTTGCAAAAATTTGCTATAACAAAACATCTTCGTTGAGAAAGAATTCTGAGTTTAGATCGCCTCCCAATTTTGAACTAATTTCTCGAAAGACTAAAGTCAAGACATCACCAGATAGTAGGTCACAAATTTTTAAAATCCTACATAATTTTAAACATTTTTTGTATTCCTCTAATTGTGCAAAAACATGAATTTTGAAAGGAATAAATGATGTGTTTAATTGTTTAGGTAAGTTTTCCGGAGATGGAAGTGAATATGGCTTACACAGTAACTAACTACCATAATTTTAGAAACAATATTCTAATATCGGAACTGACTAAAAAAAAATCGAAGGTATAATAGGGCAACCTCCATTTTGATCTTTGAGTCCGCCTATTGTTGCAATATATCTTTGGTGAGCAAAAACTTTGAAGAAAGCGTAAGATATTGATATTTCTTCAAAAATTTGAGATTACTTTTTATACGGTTTACCCCAGTTCAACTTCGCATTTTTAAAGATATTTTTTAAGTAGATTTAAGTAGGATCTTGAAGATCAATTCTGAACAAAATTTAAATCTTAGCTAGATGATCACTTTTCCCTTTCAGAACTTTCAAGTTCGTTAAAAAATTGCTTTTTAGCCAAAACCAAATCAAACGGCTTTATAGCTTCATTCGAGGAGAAACTCCCATTATTTCCTAGTAGCGACCAACCCTTCCCCCTTAAATCAATTCCATTCGCATTATCATTACACGCGATTTCCTTCCCTCGCCACAACATCCTAGGCTTAACGAAGATTAATTTTTCAATTAGCGATTGCGTAGTCGGTAGTTCTTAGGTGACAGGCCGCGAAATGTGTATCCACGCTGAATATTGATGAGGCGAGGGGCTGGTGAACGTGCGATACGTGAGAAGGGTTCCAAAAATTTATGTGTCTAGACGTCGACATAAAACTATGTAAATTAAATGCATTTACTTAGTCATTATGAAATTTTTATATCGACCGTTGCGGTAGGTGAGCTGGCAGAAAGAGTTCAGGGTAGGGTTGGTGATAAAGTATATGAAGTCGTAAGTGTAGGCGGCGGGTGCGGCGACGTAGGAAGAATTTAAAACACCAATTTATATCCACCGGATTTCTTTATGTACGGGCATGAATGCTGAAATAGCTAAAAGGAAAGATGTTCACTATCTTTTTAATTGTAATTTTCAAACGTAAAGCTGAATTTGTTTCAATTAATTGCATGAAATTTAACCTGTGTGATATGTTTGGTCTTTGGTCGAATATGTCATTTCCAAACTTGTTTCCAATTTCGTAGATGGAGCCGTATATCCATCTTACAATCTTAGATTTTGTATGAAAGCATTAGGGACAACTTAAACTTTGGTTGAGTTAATCGAGAAATGATGAAGATTTGTTGATATTTGGAAGATAACTGCATTGTTATCCTTCCACGTCATAGGATTTACGAGTAACACAACTCAAAATTATTTCTGTTTTGTGGCTGTGATATTCCCCAAATTCACTTCGTATTCCGAATAATTTTAAATAGTGGATCACAGATTTAATCTGCGCTTTAAGCGCTCCTCGAAAATGATCGGGGCTTCACCGATTTGCATATAAAGTTGCTATCACGATCGCCGTCCGTTCGGCCTTGCGATGCTGCCGCACCTGCCGCCACGGCAATGAGTAATGAATTGCAAATCGCCCGTCGCCATCTGCTATCCGGCTTTTTGAGACCTTTTTCGATGACGAGGAGACGATAAAATTGGATGCTATTAATTATTTTGTTTCCGTGCTGTCTAATTAGGCCACGGAAATGTTTCAACTAGTTCAGAAAGTTGGTGATCAGAAGGAAAATGCCGGAGAAAAAATATTTTCCGTGGCTCCGAAGATGGTCAATTGCTTGGAATTTGAAGATAAATGTTTTCGGAGTATAAGAAGCTTGTTGTTTTAGTAGTTTTCTTGAATTGCTCTTTCAGTTGGCCCTTCAATTATTGATTATGGCAAAAATTGTGAAAGGATAGTCATAGTCACCTTTAGGATATCATAGTCTTAAGGTTACTGAAGATGCTGTAACCGAAAACGTTAATCCTTGAAGTGTAAAATAATAATAGAGCGACGATTGAGAGAAAATTGTTTTTTTTTATGTACCAGTTTTTCAATACTTACTACTTCATCGTTCCCTACAATCTTGCAAAATGCGCAAGAATCGCACGGCTCCATGATGATGTAGAAATTGTAAAGGTGTCTTTGGAGTAAACTTTCAGCCGGTTTCTGATTTTCTGATTTCTCTGGTTTCTCTCGTGAATCACTTCGGTTGTTGTTTGATTACCATTATATAAGACCCACAAAATGATTAAAAGAGTTCTGGATCGGAACGATAATAAAATTTTTAACGTTTTTTCAGCAATAATCCAAACTTTAGAGATATCCTCTTCTCGAATTAAATGATGTTCAGCACAGAAAAACTAGGTGTAAAGCGAAATTATTGTATTGGAAGATGTTGGTCTCTACTAGTAAGCACTTTACTTCTCCTTTTATTTCTTTGGAATACTTTTAAAATTGTGGATTGTCTTGCACAGAAAAGAACTTGGTTATAGTCACAGCAAATGTCGAAACGCATTGCGAGTAGATTCAAACTTTTAGGACATTTTACCATTAGAATCTTGGTATTCACTCGCCGTTATCCCTTCTTCCATTACCCCCAAAATCCTTCAAAGTATTATTTCAAGTTCTTTCAATTATAGACTAGGCTTTCAGAATATTTTCTACTAGCCAGATTTACTAATTTTAAGAAAATACTGATAAAACTTGGTTTTCATTTCTCGCAGTTACCTTTCTTTGTTCCATTTTTACGTATCCGTCTGTTGAGCAGAAATTAAGTTAACATCAATTTCCTGAATTCCTAAACTATTTAAAGGCATTGCAAATCAATCGATAAGTTTGGTGTTAAGTTGTTTCGAAAAATGTAAAATTTTGCCGTGAAGTATGTCTATCTTTATCAGTGGCACATCCAGAAATTTTCTTCTTTCTTTTCTTAAGATTTTCGTATTTTGGAGATAGACAGATTCAATTGCAATTATCTTTAGTTCCATATTATTGGTGAAAACGGTCGCTGCAGAAATTATATGTTTCCAAAGAAAACCCCAACGTTTGAAGACCGATCAAAAAAGGTAAGCTGGAAATGTTTTCTATTTTTGAAGATCATGCGCCCTTTAATGAATTGTAGAGACATGCAGTACAAATTATGTTTTAAGCAAGCTTTTAAAGAAGGAAAAATCCTTCAGCTTAAATTGGAACAGCACAATTGTATCACGTTAATACCTAAAAATTTATATAAAAGTCTTAGTGTAAATACACCATTAAACAGAAAAAAAAAAAATCAAAAACGCAATAAATTTACGGTTTTAATTGAAAAGCAAGGAGCATTAAAAACCTTTTCGTTTGATGAGAATTGTTCGAAATAAAAGGGCAAAGCATATTCCTCCATACGTTAAACGTGACGCATTAAAAACACGAGGACGAAACGAATATAAAGATCAAAGAAGCGCGCGTCGCGTCGTACCAAACATTACGGCCAGTAACAGCAACAAATCCCCCGAGTTTAATGAAAATTCCTCCTTGCTCGACCGTTTAATTACTTTCCTAAATACGCGACGGTTTTGTATCTTGAAGGGAATTTCACTTGAAATTTCCCGTGATCGTACTTTTTTAATTTGCGTACTGAGGGTCTAAATTGGAAACTGATTGGTTTTATTGGATTAGTTTACTGCAGCGAGTTCTTATGTATGTGTGAGTTTCTGTCCTAAAAATATGCATGTAAAGTTAATTTTGATAATAGCGTTCAAATGATGAGATCGTAAGAAAAAGGAATGTCCAATGGATTGCTTCGACTTATATCTATTTGGGTAGGGTAATTTATTCTGACTCATTGCAAAGTAGTGAGTAAGTGTTCACGATTAAAGAAGTAGTTTGGTTTTAAACGAAAGATGCCTTTGCAGCAGATTAACTCTTGGAGCGAATATTTCACACTATCAGAATCCAGAAAATTGAACGTCCAACATTTGACGAAGAACCTCACGTGCGCTGAAAAACACTGTAAATAACAATGGCCGTGGTAAACATGAATCCTTTCCACATACTTACAATAGACCCCGCTGACAACG
Source organism: Chrysina gloriosa (assembly GCA_038088585.1). Lineage (NCBI taxonomy): Eukaryota > Metazoa > Arthropoda > Insecta > Coleoptera > Scarabaeidae > Chrysina > Chrysina gloriosa. The sequence goes on along the minus strand of CM076093.1, from coordinate 15,106,467 downwards.
CGCGCCCGCTTCGGAACCTTTCAATTATTCCCTCGGGAGAACGGTGGGTTCCCTTCGAAGGAGGTTTACATACACATAATAGAGTGAACCGGAAACCGTTAATTCGACGTTAGCAGTCGCTCGCGCGAACTACGATAAAGCGAGAGAGCGGAGAGAAACATTTTCGCGGTTGAATTTTCCGCAGGTTGCACCTGCGGACAGACCGTTGATACACTTTGGTTCGAAATTACGGAGCGGGCAACCGACTGCGAATAAGCTTTCTTCAAATTGGATGTTCAACTCCCGGAAAACGAAAAAGATAAATTATCGGGCGTACAAAGGCTCGCCGACGCTCGAGGAAGAGCTGAGGATCTTTTGTGCGGTTTACTTAGAGCGGGCAAAAGAACGTTCTCGAGCGGCGAAGCCGCTTCGGGAAATAAATTAGATAATTAGACGTTTTAGTTTAGTACTTCGAAGATGTCTACTACACTTGTACCTCATTAATAAAGACGGGTTGAAATGTAGGAAAATATCGAACCAAGGGTATTATATCGATCTAAGCTCTAACAAGAACACACCAACTATCGACAACAAAGTTCAAGAGTTCAAATTTTGATAATTTCTCATCTGGAAAACTCTGATTTAACAAATAGACTGATGTTTGAAAAGGCTTCAGCTACGCACCAAATTGAAACTTCTGCTCCGTGAATTTCTGAGGAAGTACTTCTGAACAAAACTAGCCCCAAACTTATAAGCAAAAAATTTTGACCAAAAACAGATGCTCCCCATTCTGCAGGTTACATTTCTCTGCAAGAATCTATTTTGTCAAATGCGTTCACAGTTGCCTCAATTAAAAGCATAGCACAATAAGTTTCAGGTACAGGGAAAGATTTGAAAATTTTGACACATATTAGGAGCAAATAGGAATAAGGAGACTGTGGCCAAAATAATATATAAAATAAATAAAATTATCCTTACCACATCTTTCTGGAAAATCCAGATACGTACTTCGGCAACTAATTTGCCATCCTCAGTGGAAAACTGGAGAATTCAGTATCACTAGCGAATCCGGCTAATGTTTAAGACGAACACCATACAACGAACACTGTACAACACCAAAACACTGCAAAATGAACATCACACTATGAACGTGCGAAACACACCGAAACACTGTTGGCACACTCCCACAAAGGGGAAAGTGTATTAATACCTAAATTCTATGCTCTATGGTGTCAATATGGTTGTTGAATGTTGAATTTGTAATAAGTCCTCCATCTTCATTCATAATTCTCTCTCTATTCTTATAAATGTATGTATATGCTTTTGTAGCTATCCCTGTTGTTTTCTACCGCCTTAATTAATTTTAAACTTTCAATTGGCATAGCGTGTTTTTTGACTTGTTCTTCGAGCCTGTTGAACCGAAAATAACAACAACAAGCCCGAAAAATCAATTGTGACCCGACATATTTTGGACAATAGTGGTATGGCTGGTGTGATGCTTATTGCATTATAACGTACTTCATGGTAGATGGACTTGAGATTACTTATTAAGAAGAATATATTATCAAATTATTAAATTTTATGTTATTATGCGTTCTAATTTAAGCTAACAGGACTTGCAAGTCCAGAACAAAAATTTCAACTTTCCCTCCAATCTGGTAGTAATATCTATCGAGATGTCTATCAATGTGGCACTACTACCGAGACACCTAATATTATATATTAGGTCAAACTTCAAAATCGTTCTCCCTCTCTTTCTCGATATTCTAGTTTCTCATGATCAGGGCACTTCTCGCCGTTGTCTGAGTCGTCTTTTGTAGACGTTATCGTGATATTTGCGGCTTTCTTGAAAGTTGCGCAAACTGACGCTTTTACAAGATTAGTTGTTAGTTGCATGCCCAATCTCCTACTAACGAAGAACGATTTCGTTCGCCCTGGCAATAGACGAACTGAAATTCGATTCAAAGTAGAAGCAGATAAGTTACATCAGGAGGATACCATGTGTGCGCATCACTACACGTTATCCCTTGGAACCTCGCCTTAAGAAATATAAACGCATGAAGTTTCTATTCATTTAAACATAATCTAAATTTACATAGTTTTTCAATTTAATAGAAAAGCAAACGTCTAGACGCGGTTTCAGTTGATGAAACTTAAGTTGCTCATGCTGACTTCTCCAGAAAATAATCTTGAAACCAACATACTGTTTCCAAAGTTAGAAGTAAAAGAGGCCAAAAGGCAGAAATTTTTGACGCTTCTCGTAAATTTAGACTAAAATACATGCATTACAAGGATGTAGGTATTTCACGGCATTTATATCTTAATTTTGTCAAATTACTAGTGGGTTAGACCAATACGTCCGTTTAAAAGGGCGTGTGTTAGACACATAAGTATAAGAATGAAGCAACCGCCAAACGCACATATGCGCCTTTGGTTGAAACCGATAGCATTCTTCCAATACCGTACAAGTAGTTTTGTCTTGTTGTCCGCAGTAGTAAAAGGGCTAAAATGGTGCCTTTAAATTTCAAGATGCATATTGAAATCACTCAAGTGAAGGTATTACACTGACTCGAACTTCGGTAATGTTTTCTACGCCCTCGAAAATTTAAATGCAACAAGTTTGGAGCCATTTTTACCGAATCACACACTTAAACAATTGTCCAATTTCGTAAAAATCGGGACGTATAGAAATGATTCTAGTTGGTCGTCTGCACTTTTCGAGAAATTGATTTCAAATAAAAATTCTGATGGGCGTCAAAATTAAATGTAAAAGAGCACGAAAATTTTGAGGTCCATGAAGCTTTCCGCAAGTTTCGCAAAAACTTACTGTATTGATTTAATCACCAGGTTCAGTTTTATCACATTTGCTTGCATGGCAAATTGCTTTACTCAAAGTAGTTTTAACTAAGACAGGACCTCAGAGGGTGGTAGGTTCAATAGAACAGATTGAAAACTCGTCATAACATACTGCTTTGGATTGCTCTTTTTGTAGATGGGATTTAAATAATCCCGAGTTTCCACATTCTCCCACTCTCCTCAGAATAGGTTGAAGAAGAGCTGTTGGTTGCTAAACCTATTTTTGACCTTGAATTTATTAGACCTCTTTAATGAAATCCTCTGGTTGAGATGAGCATTGTTCTAATAGAAGATTTTGATCCAGATTCATTGTATTTTGCTACCACCATCAGGTCGACTCTAAGAAGAACTACGGGTTGTAACTCATTTTCGATTTTGAACTTTGTATAAGTCTTTCCGACAATGTCTTATTGTTCTAGTTTGAAATCCCTAGGTTGAGGTAACGATCGAATTTTTGAGTTTATCTGGGCCACTATAAACACCCTAAAACTGAATAACTACCGGAATTGGTCGGATTATTTACATCGAATAAACGATGGAAATGCCCTCAACGTCAACAGCCTGACAATCTTCTATATGGATAGAGCTTTCTCGGATGGTACTACTGCATATCTGGATGGGTATCGATAATTCACTTCTCATCACCAATGACAATTTAGAAGAAATTTCCAAGGAACAAAGACAATTCAACGGAGTTCGAAAGTATGCATAGGGATGTTACAACCATAATAAAACTTTCGGAAATATTTCCATAAGCGTCCCGAAACATAATATCGACCTCGTTTTTTGAATTGTCTCCCTTGGAAAATGAATAAATAGCGCCGTAAAAGTCACCGATCCACTACAACAATAACACCCTCGACGCTGCTGCCCTCGCTTCATTATATCCGACGACGTTTTTATTGGCCGCCCGCAATAATATGCGTGGGTAATACCCCGTCGTCGTATGGGAACCGAAGGAAAATTTTTGCTTAACACGCCCGTAAAATTTTACGAGAGTGTGAGCATCCACTCCGAATTATGCGCGCATAAGAGGGACGCAAAAAGAGGAAACATTTTTATTACCGTTTCGGACGACCGGCCCTGTCCATACGTACGTACGTATATACACACAAAAGCTCAAGCTCACCCCGCTGCGCCGGGGTCGTTACTCGTTTCAGCGCTGCTGTCATCGCTCGATCAGGACGCACTTAACGTAAGGTTCCGTCATTCAGAAGTTGTTTCGCTCTAGTCTAATAGAATTCGTTCGCGTTCTCGTATCGTTCGGTATGGCGATGATGTCGTTGAGGCGAATCGTGGCGCCATCACCAAAAGAAACGACGAGGGTGTCTGGGAGAGAAATCGCTTGTTTTCGGTGCGATTGGGTAAAGTTGGAATTGGGAAATTGGGAGAATGCAACTTTTGAAATGAAGACTTGTCTATAGCAGTGCCGATAGATGATTTCGTATAGTGTTTTATAAGTCAAGGGAAAAATAATGCTCAAATGAAGGAAAGTAGTCTTTTAGCTGCCCATGATTCTTAGCTTTAAATAGGTTAATATAAAAATTATGTAACTCCATCTGAATTTATTCAGAATTAGAAATGATGGGCAGATTGTATGCCAAATGTCTACTTACAAAAGACAGCGTGAGCAATTGGATTGCTGATAGAACAAGAACCCTACAGGAGGTGACCTTGTTATCACTAGGGAAAACTAAGAGCAAATCACTTTTCGTTTATTGAGAAGGCTGACTTTCGAGAAGACCTTAATTTCTAACTTCTTCTAACATTCAATTGGTTCTTAAGAATCTTTTGTTTGTGACTCTCTTCTCTATAAATTACACATTTCAGTTGGTGCATGGGGAAAACCTTAGGGATAGGGTTAGTCTATCCCTCGATTCAGTTTACTAGTGTGGTTAAATCTTAGCGTTATATCAAAAGTTTAAAGACTATATAAAATACAAAGGCAATGATGAAAAAGCACAAAACATTTGAGATTGGATTTCCTAATGGTAGTTAGGAAATCTTGAAGGTGCAAATGGAAAGGATACATCACGGCTGTAAAGCTTTCTAAATCTTTGACGCAGCACTTATTCACCCCACATACTCGTAAACAGGTGGTTTGCATCGTTCAAAGAATACATTTTAAACGCCGGCCGGGGCTATAACATTTTACTCGCCCTAAAGTTAGGGCAATTCAGTTCTCTGTCGGACGCGCGAATTTCGACCCTTTTAGAGGCAGTTCCCCGCGAAATGACGTCGCTATTACCGCAGCACACCACTGCATATTTCCGATGCGGATCGTTTCGACGCTCTCACAACTTTGTAAACAAATTAACTTGTCGCGACCTGACGAACTAACGACGTTATCGGCGAATTGCGAACGGCTCGATTTACCGCGATACGATCCCGCCTCGGAGTTTAATTACGTTGCATTTCGTCTCGTCGAAACGGTGCGAGAATTTTGTGTTTGTGTCGGAATTGTGAAGTTTAGGGTCGGTTGGTTGTAATACGTTCTTGCGACGCGATGGAGATTAATTATCGAATTATTAACAAGATTATTAGCGAGTCGCAGAAGTTTCGAATCCATAGTTTTCGAAGTGCGAACATGGATCGAATATCATTCAAGGGAGTCGTAACGCTCTGGAATTGGAGAATTGATGGGGTAGTTTTAAAGCGGAATGTCTGTTAGAAATGGAGAATGTTGGATTTGGGAGATGGTAGTAATTTGTGGAATGTTTTCGTCTTGTTTCCCGGCTGCAGATTGATGTGAAATTTTCCGTGAAAAGTGCTATTGTCTTGATTGATTAATATTGGAGGCAAGGGAGCCTTAGGATCCTTCGACACCTGACAAGCATTTCTTGGGGAAATACGAGTTTTTCGACTGGGGGCTAAAGTGATAAATAAGGTTTAATAAAAGAGTGGATAATGTGTTATCAATAAGTAGTGTAAACCGGTCTTTGTCCCAACTTACGTGCAAGGCGCGACATTAAAATTGAGAGAAGTAAGAGCACTAGTTCGGTTTGCATTACTTAATGATAACATGTCATCCACTCTTCTATTAAACCTTAGTGATAAATAAATTTGGAGAAGTACGACTTTTGGAGGTACAAAGTTGTTGGAGCTTTCGGAAATAAATATCTTTAGAAAAATCTGATACTAAAAGTGAAGAACACCCAGGAATAGTAATTTTTTCGAAAGCTTTCTAAGCTTGAGAACAAAGGGGGTATCGAAGTTTTCGGATATCGATAAATACCTATTGAAGAGTGTGATGAACTCATGTTTAGAAATTCTCGAACACAGGTTTTGCTGACAATAAAGCTAGCATCTTCCAACTATATGTACCTAATTCTTTTGTATATGATGGTTTAGGTGCTGGCGAAAGATGTCTTTGAATTAATAAGCCATAATGAGGTTCGTTAAAAATGGCTGTCGTGTAATTATCTGCGTCGTTAACATTTGGTGGCGGAGCATAAAGCTTCTTTCATGCACAAATAATTCAAACCGTGCAATACACAATGACCAACAATGGTCGATAACTATGTAGAAAGATCGAAAAACTAAAATAATGGATACCCTCAAAGCACAATTTGCAGTAGACCTTAACAACTACAAAGGGGGACCGAAGTTCGCAACGTAACTGTCGAAATATGTACGCATTCGAAACTTTTTCAAAACAAATGTATTAATGTTTAATCAGACACTTCATTAGGGAATAGTTACCCCAGTTTTCTTTGGTCCCGATGGTCGCCGTAAACAGACAGTTTTGAAAGAATTTTGTAAACCCGTCAGTCCTTTATTTATATTCCATTGTTCGCGTTTTTGCCTTTTAGCACAAATTCACAAGCATTTGTCTTCAGTTCTTCCTGTTTCTTCTGCACCGTTCTCTCAATCGTGGTATTGCTTGCACAATCTCCCCCAGAAACTTGTTTTATTATCGTTTTCAGGTCAATTCCAATTAAGGACTTTTTAGACTAAATTGTTGCAAAATCTAGAAATGAAATTAATTTGATAGTATCAGTCATTATCAACTGTTACAACTGTCATTATCAAAAGTTTGCAGCAAACTGACCAAATGTCGGTAATTCAAAGTCCAAGAGAGACTGAAAATCGACAATGATAGATAAAATAGTACGCCAGGTTGTGCATTACGACCAAACTTTCTTAATTTTCATATGAAATGTAATTTTCCCTAAATAATTTCCGTTTGTATTCAATCTACCTGTTCAAGTTGGTTCGTCCTCTATAAATTTAGTGTCTAGTCTTCTACCTCAGTACAAGACATTTGCACAAATACGTAGATATAGATATGGAATTTTCTTCGGAGCTCCTTTCAACACACCTATCGGCCATTAGTCACCTAAGAATATCTGCAATCTTCTTACACTAGCCTCCTCCATAAACCTAGAAAATCTTTTGTGAAAACTCCAAGTTGCGGGTGTTAGAACTGCATTATTTAGGTTTCTGGGCCATTGCATCAAAGTTTAATGGTGTCCGCCCATCTAGCAAGTCGATGTTTTTAATAATATCTACCACTTTGCTAATTAGAGGCTTTCGTTTGCGGAACTGGTTGCAGCATCGCCGATCCAAAGTCTCATTCACCTTTTAACCCTTAGTACTCATATAGGACAAGCTGACAAGGGGAACGTCAAGATTGTGAATAACGGATTTTGATGGGTCTCGAATATGATATGGAGGAACGTCCTCCGAGTACCTTGCTACCAGCTTTTGTAGCCATTCGCCCTAGTTCTCGAGAAAATTGCAAAAGTTTTCTTGACGTACTTTGTATACCATTAATGTTAATAGTTTTCTAAAGAAGTGAGTATAGTACAGTGGATAAGTTCTAGGCCTACTACGCTGGCGATTCGTGTTCAAGTTCTGCTCTAATAGTTTTCTTCTTAATCTGATTGCATACGATATTAACAAATGTATTTAATTTCATGCAAAATTGTTCAAAAATAGTATTTTTCGCCACGGTAATTTTATTAATAAAATTAATCGGAAGCAAATGTGCTCATAGTTTGTTTTTTAAATTTCACAATCAAATCTTATAATTAAATCGTTTTATCACTAGCGATAATAATTTAAAATACGCTCCATGATGCACATTTGCTTCCGATTAATTTTATTAATAAAATTACCATTACCAAAATTGAGAAGAAAAACTGCAAGAGCAAGGCCTGAACACGAATCGCCAGCGTAGTAGGCCTAGAACTTACCCACTGCACTATACTCACTCTTTTAGAAAATTATTAACATTAACGGTATATAAATTACGTCAGGAAAACAATTGCAATGTTTTCGAGAACTAGGGCGAATGACTACAAAAAGCTGGTAGCAAGGTACTCGGGAGAGGTCCCTCAATAACATACTCGAGGCCCATCAAAATCCGTTATTCACAACCTTGACGTTCCTCTTGTGGGTTGGTCCTCCTCAAAACGAGTCCTATAGATTGGGTCATCCACTAATCTTGTGTTCTTGAGATGTTTGTTCTTCATCAGTAAGTCAGATGTTAATTGATTTTGGGACCCTTGATGTCACTAAGGTTTCTTCTACGTGTAGATGGAAATACATTGGTTTTGTCAGAATTAACTGACAATTTCTTACTTAAATATCATACTTAGGTCCTTGGCGTCCAATGTACCACGTGCGATACGTCTGCTCTATAGCTACCACCTACCAAGATAATGAGGTCATCAGCGTATGCAGGTATATATATATCCCGATCTGGCTTCTTTAAGACGTCCTCCACCATTAAGCACCACAGCACTGGTGAGAGTAAGTTTAAACTACAGGCTCAATTAAATGACATCATTGCTTAAGAATTGTAAGTTGTGTGTGGGTCGAACGTATAAGCCAGAAATAGGAACTCGCGTATTTTTTTTTATATTTTAAACGATATAAATATGGGTATTATGATTTTTATAATAGAAGAAACATTAAATTTAGAGAGTGTAGTTGTAATTATAATGTAAAAATGATATGAAAGTTGAAGAAAGTTGCTTCAAGATCTCGTAGGGATGTCGAACTTTGGATTGTTCTGGTGTCCTTGTAAAAGGTACCACTTGAGTTATAGAAAGCCTAGACTTTACTTTGAAAAGTTTTTCAAAATTAGGTTTGGTGTATTAAAACTAGATCCGTTCAATTTCTTTTCATATGGTCCTCAGGAAAAAGGAAATGAGGGAAGATAGTATAAACTCCGCGTTTGGACCAATGTAAATCAGAGTGGGTCCCTAAATTTTGTAACTGCTAGACCACTTTACCCGGCAAAGTTCCTAGAAATTAGTAAATTCACTTAAATTTCAGGCAGTTTTATCAGTAAATTATTGATTGACATTAATTATTTTTCTCCTTATCATCGTACAAATATTTGTAGTCAGTTTCTCCATATTCACGACGTAGTCAGGAAAGTGATTGAAGTTAGATCCTTCATTTTAGAGAAGAAAAATTTGTATAACGAAGAAAGCGTCCTCCAGCTTTACCCGTAAGATCTTTATCCTGTAATAAAGTAAGGTATTTATTATTTTGTGTACTTTATCATACATCTTAGGTAGAAAACTGTTTAGTTCCAGGTGTAATTTTGTAGAGCAACTTAAATGCTGTTTTATGTGTGCTCAGATAACCAATTTTGTGTTTGAAAAAATCGATACTTTTCAAAATCTATTTTTTTTTCCTAGCGTTAGTTCTAACCATCTTTAACCTTTGTTCATTCGACTAAACCGCACATATAGCTTTGCTGTAGGATACTTTTCATCAAAACTAATAACCGTCTATGTATAAATATGTTGGATCCATAGACCCTTCCAATCAATATTACTATTGGAATTGGAAACAAAGGTCCTTCGACGACTATTAAAATACCTTCGAATTTTAATAAAAGGGCATACGAAATCATTACGAAACCTCTTCTAACCAGCTCGAACCACTTCCCCACTTTCCTCAAATTCCTTCACCCTTTTCCCTCGTTCCAATAAATTAATCGTAGTTGTCGAAAACAATACACTCTCGCGAGTAAACCCTTTCGGTCCGACGTCGAATAAATAAACAGCGAGGCTAGAAGACGCCACCGCCGCCGCGCGCTATATTTATTGGCGATTTTAATAGGAAAGCTGTGTTCTCGTCAGCCCGCTTTCCCTTCGTATTCTTTTAAGACAGTTTTAATGGTTATTGTCGGAGAGGATGAACGAACGAAACGTCCCGCTTTTGCCCGCAACCTCCTCAAACGGCCAGGCCGCCGTTTCGGTCGGTTTCTGTGTGTTTACGCTGCCGTACAATCGTGTTGTGTAATTTACTGTTAGTACAGTTGCGGCATCCGCAACGAAAATTAATGAAATTTAATCTTGCAAGCGGGTTCTACCATTTAGAATGACGGGATAAATTTAGGAGATGATCATTAAAAAAACTAAGAACGAAATTCCACAAATTTGTATAGTGGAGAGATTTATAACTGGGTTATCCGAATCGAGGGCTCAGCGAGCTATAGTCAAGTTCAAAGGTTTACAGTAAATTTACAATAAATCTTACTATAAACGTTTTACAATTTTCAACCATAATATCTGACCAATAGGTGTAGGATTCAGACAAAGTCTGCTATTCTAGATATATACATATACGCTAATGCAGATTCTTGACCGATGAGAAATGTGCAAGAAAAACTCTCTGACTAGACAGTCAATATATTCTTTAATCAAAAGTCCAAGGATAAAACATGTGACAGACGTTTCCAGGCTATGTTCTTCTCACTCTCAATATCCGTTAACTCCGATGACGTGAAAGGAATTCCATTGTCACACCACGTCACTATTCCAATTTCCCAATGAAAATGTTAAAAATTTTTGAAATATTCATTACAGTAAATTTCTTTCGAAAATATTTTAAATCAAATTTGTACAAAATTAAATATATATAATTTGATATATATGTATATACACACGCATACCAAAAAACAAAATGAGCTACAAAGAGAAGACAAAAACACAAAGAGAAAAAGAAAGAAAAACAACCAAAAAAGTAGTATATATGTGATGAGGGGACATTACTAACTACGAACTAACTATAACTAACATATCCACAAATTAATACTCATAATAAAATAACAAATAATCAGCCAATCATCAAACTGAGACTGCAGTAGAAACTTCATGCAATTCCTGCTTAAACGCTAGCAATGGCATGTTTCCGAGACCCGAAGGTAAAGGAATTACAAGGGCTATTTTCTTTCAAGCTTCGGCAAGCAGCAGGACAGCAGCTCTTTTATACCCTCCACATACCATGTTGCCACCTGAGTTCTCAGCCAATCTGTTGCACTTGTTTTCAACTACTCGCTAATGTTGAACCGCTGCATCCCTAACCATACTTTTATCTTGGTGAATAAATGGAAGTCGCTTGGTATAGGGCTGTAGGACGGGTGGTTGAACAACTGCCATCCGAATTTCTTGAGCAGTTCCTTTGTTGCTCTTGCTCCATGAGGGCGTGGATTATCATTAAAAAGACAACTCCTGATTTGTTTTGTATTTCTTTCCGTAAACGTTTCAAAGTGTTACAGTACGTCGCTGCAGTAATTGTTGTTCCAGGGCTAAGAACGCCACTAGTTGCTCTTTTGTATCGACGTGCACAAAGTGAACCCACATTTCGTCTCCCCTTATGATTGTTCCCAAAAACGCTTCTCTTCTTGTCGAATCGTACTGTAACAATATCATAAAGTGCTGATCGAGAAATTTCAGGAAATTCAGCAGACAGTTCAGGAATTGTGAACCGGCGGCGCTCTCGACAGTGCCCACTTTTTCGACAAAGTTGTCTGTTGCTACGGTCTTCCTTCCCTGACCCTCTTCGTCATCAGTTCGGGCTAGAAAGAAAAATCCTACCACTTTCCCACTGCACTATCACTCATAGTGCTTTCCTCGTAGACAAAACACAGTCTTGAATTTTAGCCGTAGTATTGCGTTCAGCTTGAAGAAAACGGATCACAGATCTTCGCATTTGGTGGGAGCTCTGATGATAGTAGCAATGATAAAACATCGCTCACATCAGAACTACGCTACGTAATGGGCGACTCGGTTGGGAGGAACTGACAGACAGCTAAGTATACATTGCCAACCAAGCGGAACTTGAAGAAGGCCCTCATAATAATAAAAAACGTACACAATATCCTTTAATTGGTTTGAACAATATGGCCACACAAGCGGAGCATGAGAGGCGAATTGATTACTCAACAGTAGAATTAAATCCTCGATAAGGTTTTAAACGAAGATATGTTCGTAGTTCAAAAATGGAAACAACCTAATCGTGAGCACTTTCTATTTTCGCGACCTAACATTTTGGACAGCTTCTTCATTAACGAGCCACGAAAATCTTCAATACGATTATAAATGCGTCTTAAAGTATTGTTAAACGAAAGAATAACAACTCTCCTAACAATGAAAACAAACTGCCAAAGCAGAAACGTCCAAATATTTATTTCCCATAAAATCTTGCGATCCGCATTTAGCAATCGGACTCTATCGCGTAACGCGTAAATCTTTCCGACTGGAGGACTCGTATTTATTATATAAATATGCCGTCGTCTTTCCAAACGATGGAGGGAAAGAAAAATCGCCCATAAAACATCGAAAGGCGCCCGTAAAAAATAATTTGCGGTTGCGCTAAACAAGCCGTCAACTTCGCGGAAACGTTATCTAAACTAATTATCTGAATTGTTTATTGCCGTCTACAAAACGGTCTCCATTAGAGAAGATTTATGATGTTTTCGGTTGACTTATTATGCGGAGGACGTCACGCGACGGATTTACCTGTCATTACGTTCATTCGCGTTGTAATTTCTGTTGGCATTACGTTGTGAAATTATAATTTGTCGCGTGTACTACAAACAGCGCCGTTAATAAAAGCTTGCGGTGGAGTAATGACGTAAATGTATCAAAATCGAAATAATACTCGATACTTTTGAGTTGCGTTGCCACTTGTGAGAATAAGTAAGAGACAACAAAAAGTTTCAACTCTGCCATGTTTTCCTTTAAGGCTTGCAATGATCTTAGGATAAAGGCAGAATGGGATTTGGATCAAGCTTCGGAGACCAAAAGCATTCGATCAAACGTACTATCTTTAATGGCGCCAGATAGTCTTGCGAAGTAATATCGTTTTCTTCCTTTTTCTGGCTTATGATATATGTCTCTCTTGGTTAGCGCTTGTCCTGTGGATATTGACAATTAATTAATATATATATATATATATCTTCTTAGTGGTTGTCCGAGAAGATCTTTCATCTGTTGGTTTCTAATTTATATATAATATTACTACTCCCTGTTACGGTCAATTGTTACAGTTTCCTGTATTGTTACGTGTCGCTTCACCTTTTGCCGTAGATAGCTTCCCGCCTTCGTAGGCATCTAATATAACACGCGCATTTTGATGCAAGCGTTGGCATTCGTTTGGTGACGTTGAGTTGGGCAGATCGCTTTCCGTGAATAGGTTATTCCGTTTTCGGTTTTAACTCCCGTTGTCGAGGACCTACACGGAAATTCGACTCTGGGAAGTTAAATAGTATCGTTGTATGAATCTGGAAGTTTCGTTTCCCAATTTAGCTGTTCGAACTAATCGTCCACGTTAGGCATTTGCTTTTCCCTCATTTGGAGATGAGTTTTCCTTCTGTTAATTACAATGTCGTTATGACTCTCTTTCACGTTGTTACAGGAAACTAGTGTAGGCTAGGATAGCTAGCATATACGAGCAGAGAGAGCTAAGATTTATGTATTGCTGGTTTCCCGACATTTTTTCATCAAGTGCGAGAAAACCCGCCATCTTGGACAGTTTCCGCCCCGATACCGAATACCACGCCGTACGAAAGTCGAGAACAGGAAACACGTTACGCTTATTTGATTTTATTTATATTTTTGAATCGTTGAGTTTTTGGGAGAAACTCCCTAGAATCATTTAGTTAATTTAGAGTTAGTAAATCAATTCTTTTAGTATTTTAAGGGGAGGGATGAGATTAGTTTTCGAGTAAAAAGGAGTTTCCTTATGTTTGCTAGTTAATGTTATATTTGTGGAACGACATAATCAATTCTTTCAGTAGTTCAAGGGGGAAACGCCCAGTTGTTTGTCACTTGCATATATTCTTATTTTAATTACGTTGGGATAAAGCTGTAAGGTGGCTGTGAGGCCGCTGGAATTCCAACGGATACTAACAGTGTGTAAACCTTATATAAAAAGCTAGCTTAATTGAATTGAATTTAATCATTTCAACGCAAGTGACAAATAAAGTGCTGTTAAACATTAGTCTCTCGCCTCAATTATTATTTTTTTATTTCTTTCATGTTATTTTTAAATAGATTGTTCAAGTAGTTTTGCTGGTCGCTTCACGACAGAATATAGCTTGAGAAAGTAGACAGTTCGGATAGCCTCATATCATCTACGAAAGAAGCTGGAGAGTCCCACTGACTCCAGATACTCAGATGTGATCTAGTTCTATAATTGGAGAGTGGCGCCTTGTTACTAACTTCTCAAACTTAAGCGTACGCCGTTTCCATTGGGCTAGCACGGCCTGAGTCTCCATCTTTATTACCAATGAGGTGGGTGATTCGAACTTCCGTATCGGTCACATTTCCGACTCTTTCTTTCTTTATTACAACTTAACCAAAAGTTTTAGAAGTCCATAAAATCTCCCAGAAAGGAAATGTATCAATCGATAGTGCTAGTTATTGGCGTTGGTTATAAAAATTAAGAATAAATCGTTTTTATTATACGCAGTAAGAAAAAGGCATAAATAACCCAAAATCTAGGAGTGGATAAGTTTTGGCATCAGTACCTAGTACACAAATTATATTTCGTCGGCAATTACGCGTCGCAGAAGGAATAAATTCAAAGGAGGAATAATAAAACAAAGCGCGAAATTCACTCAAATTAGTGTAAGCAAGGGAATACTACAATAATTCAGAAGCGTTGCCGGCGACATGCAAAATAACAACATTCTTAATTCGCCGCCTTTCGCATCGACACTCGACTTCCCAACAGCAAATTATGAATAAAACATTAAGCAGACAATAAAGGCCTCGCGACATAAGTACCGTCACCGCTATACGCGACGCGGTGTACCTAAAACTTTTTCAATTTATGCAATCGCTCTATTTCGTTTTTAATTAAATTAGCGGCGTCACTTAGTCCGGGGCCGGCGGGCCAGATCTCCGGATATTCTGGGCGGCCGCCTGCTCATTTCGCCTCTCGTTGCCGAAAAGCCCCGGTTTCGGTAACGGACAGAGACGGCGAGACGTTGCTAGAAAGAGCGGCACAGCGGCGGTCGACGCTGGGTAGCCCATTAACTCGATCAAAATTTAATCCGGTTAGCGTCCGGACAATTTCATTTCCATTAACAAATAAGATCATCGTATGACTAAGCGCCGCGAATTATGTCCAACAGATGAGCACAAATAGCTTTTGGTAGTGCATATTTTCTCTAGCAACCTCCGCAGTCGAACGTAATTCTCTTCTAATTTTTTTCCTTCTTTTTCTCATCTCGCGTTTACACTTCCTTCTAACTTCTCTTCGCGTCAGTTCGATCTCCTCGAATACTGCCCGAATTTTTTAATGTCAAAAAATTGATGGTTATAGAAGGTTTGCCGATGGAACGTGTTACTTTTCGCAAGCTTCGAGAGGAAAACGTGTCGGGCGAAAGGACGAGTGTTTCCGTTTACGAAAATGGAGCAAAATAACCGAATTTATCACAACATGTTTCGACAAAATAAATGTGGATCAGGATTGTTAACTTTGTCGATATACAGCATTTTATCTTGAGTCATGTTGCTGCAACCAAAACTGCTAAAGTTTCAAATCAACGACAATATGATATGTCTTGAAATAATAATACTTTGCAAACAAGTACAACCCAATTACAGGAAAAACAAACGAAGAATAACATGCAACTAAAACTAATCAGCTACCAGAAAACAAATAAAAATCAACAACTTAAACCTAATGCAGCAGTACACCCTAACCAACAGCGAATTCAATACATTCAATACACACTAAATAAAACTAATGATAACAACAATATAGACAAAAAGAAATTGACATGGTAACGTGCCACAATACACAATAGAATTGTGGATTTAATTTGTTTTCAATTTACCAACAAAAACATCGCTATAGTAAACGTCACAGTTTGTACACATATGCCACAAAAGTTCCTGCACTAAAGCATCAGATCGGGGGTACCCATATTGAACGTAACCGAATGCCTGGCCGAAAGATGTGGAATGTTAACATTTACGCTAGATAGCAATGTAGGACAATCAACGGTACCGGATGTCATTTTATACAAAGATTTAGCACTACCAATTCCCCTTCTGCTAATGAATCAAAATTATGTTGGCTTAATAACTCGTCATACGAGCAACCACGTATAAGATAAGCACCAGTAGTTTTAAAAGTTAAAAATTTCAGGAGCTGTCGTCGAATTTGTTCAACAAAAGCTGTTGAGATGAGTACAAAGAATACAAACGACAAATGCATACTACAGCGTTCGCAATACAAACACATCATTAAAATACTCCAGAGGTTCTGATAATAAAGCCTAAAAGTCTAGAGACCTGACTACAAGTGAATTCAATGCGTAAACGACGAGTTCCTAACAAATATGATCGCAAGGTCTTTAACATTGTCTACGGTATAAAGTGCGTGGCTCCCCATCACATATAACTTTACAACAGGATTTAATTTTCGGTAAAAGCTCACAGTGAGGCATTTGTGACAATTGAGCCCAAGTTTGTTGACTGCCGACCATCCAACTAGAGACTTGATGGCTTCTTGCACTCTATCAGTATCTAACCTGGTTGTTAGATACTAGGACAAACAATTTGGCGCCATACTCATATGCAAGTGAATGGCAAGGTAAGGAAGATACCAGGTCATTAACAAACGAGACAAATAACAGCGGTCCGAGATTCCAGCCCTGAGGAACGCTAGAATAACATTATTATAAAATCGTAGTTGCATCTGTATCTAAGGTATGATGACATTAAGTTAACCAATGAAAATGCAAAACCAAATGAATCTAATTTCTTTAACAAAAGTTGGTGGTTTATTGAATCAAATGCCCTATAAAAGTCTATGTAGATAATATTAACTTGATCTCGATCAGCAACAACTTCACTGACAAAACTCAGAAAATGTTGCAAGATTAGTGATGGTGGAGCAATCAGGAACAAAACCACGGCTTGTTATTTGGATATATTGTCGCCTGCCAGACTTGTTCAAAGGTTTTGGAGAAGTTAGATAAGATAGCTACAGGTCTGTCATTAACAAAATGAAAAATATCACCCTTCTTAAACACCGCAATAATTCTAGCCTTCTTCCGTACTGAGGAAAAGACAGAAGTAGCCATGATAAGATGATTTTTAGCGGCTGTAAGAGAAGGATTCTGGAATCCCTAATCAGAAAACTAGGAATCAAATCGTCACCAGCCGTCATACTATTGGATAAGGAGGACATTATACTCTCAATTAAGTTATTAGAGACAGAGGCGACGTTAAATGATGGTATATTCGTATTAGTGTAGGATAGGTAAGAACTAGAATTTGACGTGTATAGATTAGCAAAAATGACTATATCCTGGGCGCGATTGTATTCAATAACATTATAAAACGTGTTTACTGGGGTACGAAATTCACCTTCTCTCTGTCTAACGTATTCCCATAAGCCTTTAAGATTGTACTTTCTATTACTTCGAATTTATAAATTAAACTAACTATTATAGGCACGTGATATTTGGTATGTAACGATTCTTCGTAATCGACTAAATTCATTGTAGTATTCAATGTTGTGTGTTTTTCTCAATAATTTTCTATAATAATCTTTAGTCTGCAAATTACATCTTATATTACAATTAAACCGAGGAGGATACAATGAATTGGATTCAAAGGTATTGGTTTTAGGAACAGACTTATCGAAGATTCTGTAGAGAGTTTTGTAGAATTGTTCGAGTGCTTGGTTAATATCATTAAAGGCTTCTAGAAATGACCAAGCAGCTATGGCAAGATTTTCATACAACTTTAAAAAATTAGTTTTACGAAAATTATAGCGCCTAATGTGCAGTAGGAAATTGGAAGGTTGACACCGACGTAACAAAATCAAGAGCAATAGCTAAAGCGGCGTGATATCTATCTTCAAGAACAGCATACATACATAAGTTCAATACACAACGTGATTGAGCATTTCCACAAACAGAAGAGTTATAAAATTTTGGGTTATTAAAAGCCTCAAGAATTATGCAATTATTAATCATGTGCTTCAAAGAACAGTATAAAATCATCAGGCGTAACATCCGGTGGTACATAAATTGCAATAAGAAAGAAACATGAGCCATTGTAGGACAATCGGCACATAACTAAGCTGATTAGTGGAACAAAAGCAGACAACACATCACTATCAACAACGGTATGTACCATGTAGTCACTCGCTACATTGTAATAATCTGGAAAAACATTCAGAGTTACTAAACGACTCACTAAGCCAAGTTTCAGTAATAACAAACGTATTGTAATTATAAGTGCAAGCATTTGAAAAAATAAACGTGATTTAGTGCGCAGGCCAGTATATGAACCAACATCAAATTTAAAGTTCAATAACATAGATACACGCTTGGTCCCCTTACTCTGCTACATAGGGATCGAAGAATAAGCAGTAAAGAAAAAGATATGACAACGCCGCGCTTGACGGTCATTGCCAACCGACGTCAGATGACGTCCGGATCGTCGCTATTGTCTGTCACTGCGTGGTTATCGAGAGAGACGATTTGTTTGGATAAGGAACATACAATTAACTAAAACAAGATGCGAGTTTATGAAACTGAAGAGAGGGTTCAAATCATTGAGTGGCATTTTGCTGGAAATTCCCTCCAAAGCACTGTCAATCTATTTTTTGTACAGTATGTGGATCGTCCTTTTCAAAATGTACCAAATCCATATGAGAACCGTCGAAGTGTTTAGGAAATTTGGCTGTGTTGTTGGAAATTGCAGGAAATGTTAAGAAATGGGCGGACAGCTCCAAATCCTTCAAATGAATTCGGAGTGGGGAGTGAGGGTTTATTGCAGACGAAACGAATACTAACTACAGGTTTTGAAACGCAACAAATAGAAATGTTACAAAGTTCAAACAAAGTCAGGAGATTCTTCCCGAAGACTATTTTCCAAGATTATTGCAATTTTGTGAGTTCGTGTTGGAGAAGACTCGGCGAGACGAATAATTTATTAAAAATATTCTGATTCTGGACTAGTCATCTTTTGCACGTCATGGCTATCACAATCTTGGAGCCCCGTGATGATGGTCTCGGGAAAATCAACATCTGTCTCGTAATGCAAGAACTCACTACCGCGAAAAGCATAACGTTGAAGTAGCTTAGATGACATTATAAGCCCATTTGTTATTCCAAATAAGAATAAGGAGGCTATGGCTAAAATAACATATAAATTAAATAAAATTAGCCTCACCACACCTTTCGGAAAAAGTCTAGATACGTATCTCGACAACTAAGTTGCCATCCTCAGTGGAATGGTTTCCAGCAGAAAATGGTATCTCCTAATTCTCTAGATCGGCTACTAAATTTTGCCCTCACAGCAGAAAGATATCAAAGATAATTTAAATACATAAGAAACATAGCAGAATACAATAGTGTTGAGGTAAAATTGGTTGATAACGTATTAGGAAATAAAATTTGAAAACCATGATTAGGGCATCTACAAGTTTAACTTTGGATAATCCAACCAAGTAATTCGTTAAATTACTATTCCATCATTGCACTAAGGCCCTTCCCAAAGGTTTCAGTTTAATTTTCAGGTCGCATATAAATCAGCTAATTCACTAGGTAATCTTTTATGAAATGCCAAGGCTAAGGATGAAATAAATAAAAATCAGGTATCTACGAAATCGGTTGTCAGGAATGTGGCATAAAATATATTGGACAAACTAGACGATTAATTCTAACATGATACAAGGAGCACATTGCTTATTCTCGGTTCAACGGGCCTGAAAAATCAAGTGTTGCATATTTTGAACAAAGAATACGCTAAGCCAATAGAAAGTTTAAAATTAATTAAGGCGGTAGAAAATAACAGGGAACTAGATAGATAGGAAAGTATATGTATTTATAAAAATAGAAAGAGGATTATGAATGCAGATGGAGGACAAAAATTCCAAATTATAGGAGCTATTGAATGATTATATGAATAGATTTAGTATCGGATCATTCAACCGTATTAACACGCCCTATAGAACATGGAATTTAGGTTAGAATTAGTGTAAACACACGCTCCCCATAATAGAAGTTAAGTGTCAACAGATTGTCTTGGTGTGTTGCACGCGTTCAGTGTGTGATGTTCATTGTGTATGCTTTAGTGTTATACAGTGTTCGTTTTGGGTATTAGCCGAATTCACTAATAATACTGAATCCCCAATATTTCACTGAGGATGACAACTTACTTGTTGAAATACATATCTGGACTTTTTCTGAAAAGTGTGGTAACGGTAATTTTATTTATATTACATACCATTTGTTATTGGCGGCAATTTGAATGAAGCGAGATATTTGGATTTGTTGCGTATCCAGTTCGTAATATTCACAATGATTGTGATGGAATTTGGTTTCAACAAGACCGTTGTTTCGCACATGATACCAAATTAGTAATGAAGTTTTGACAAAACACCTTTCCTGATTATGTTATTGCCAGAAGGGATACGCTGGAATGTCCACCTGGATCACCCGATCTCAGCCCTTGCGATTATTTTTTCTATGGGGTTATGTCAAAGAAAATATTTACAAATTTGTGATGGAGGACAACATGCAGCAAATGCAGCAGTTGCAGCAAAATCCTTCAAGAATTTTCGCGACAATAACTTATTAGTATTCTCTAAAGAGTGAGACGGTAGTTTTGGTTATTGATTATTGCTTAGCCAAGGAAGGTAGCACTTTCGAAACGACATTTTGATATTACAACAACAGAATTCTTACTAATTTTCTCGATAAATTTTATGTTTTTGTTTGTTGTTGTTGTATCAGAATTCACTATTTATTTTCTTATTTAGAATTGCTTATCCGTTTCTTATACGATAGTGACAAAATAAATTTATACCAAATTGGGAGGAAACGAATGAAGATATTACGCAAACTGTAGCGTATTTGTATTATTTATTCCCGTAACCGCTACCATAAGTAAATATGACTGAAATCAATCTTACGGGAAGCACGCTTTCGTCAGTTTTCTAGAAGGAATTGCGCGCAACTGCGTTACAATTCTTTGTCCTTTTATTGCATTGATGATATTGATACTATTGCATAAATATTGTATTTGTTACCAGAAACTAAAAAAACATCTTCACACAAACCCTTATAGAAAACCCCTACTCCATTACATGCGAAAAATCCGGCGATCTAATTTATCTCCGAGTTATTCTATATTTATTTTCTGACGGGAAAAGCTCGCTTACAAAATATAATAGATACAACCGAAGTAGATAAGATAACCGATCTTCTTCCTCTTTTTCCCGCAGAAAAAGCCTATTGAAATGAATCGATGTGCGTGTATGTATTCGTCTTCGAGGGTTAAGCGAACGTATCTCGATTTTTTCGATCAAATATCCAACCCTCCCGGCCTCAAACCACTCACTGAGCCATTCAAGCTTCCGGAGCATAGCGTCTCTAGACCGAATCCAATTACAAGGCACGAAATAAATATCATATAGCAAATAGCTCGGATCATCCCCGCCCATTATCTATTGCTTTCTAAATTCGAAATGTCTATAATAAAACAGCATCTCGTCATCCGGAACGAAATTGAACACGCCGCACTACGTGCGCGGAATTTGGAAGCGTCACGGACTCGGCCTGGAATCCCCTTCTCCTTAGATATAGCAAACCACCCCCGAAAGCTGCGGATTTTGCACTGAGAAGGTCAAAAGTAGAATTTTGACGCGCCTCAAAGACGAGCACGATCTACTCGATAAATTAAAATTTGCAAAAGGGATGGTTGTTACCGCTCGAATACCTTTCACGATTGCGAACGAAAACCACGTAATAAACACTTCCAAACGGCGTTCTTCTCACTTGCGGGCTGGAATTCCGATCGAAAGAGCAAGGTTTCGTCGAAAAGTTTCTCTTATTAAGTTCTGACACAAGCGACATTCCTCTTGGAAGCCGTTATTACGAGTTATATTTCGTCAATTTGTGTTGCCGTCTTCGATATTGGAAAAGCTCCCCGTTTGTTGTTCAATATGAAGGAAAATTCATTACGTAAGTGTCAATCGATGCGTACGCGAACTGCTGCTACTGGCTGCTGGCTGCTTTGACATTTCGAACTTCGCAATGGAGACAATGACAGCTTAGCATCATGATGATGCTAAAAATTTAGATTACATTCAGATCCTATTCGGAAATAAATAAATTGTGTAATGCCCCATTAAAAGACGTTCAATACAAAGTAAATCTGGAGGATGGTGATGACATGGAGGCGGACTGGAGTGGAATTAAACATTGTGTCAGGGAAGCAGCAAAGGAAATCCTGGGAGAAGGAAAGAGGAGGGCGTCAAATGAGTGGTATAATTACGAATGTAAGGGCCCTGCGCAAACAAGAAACGAAAGGAAATTGATTTGGTTAAACAGCGGGAGAGAAGAGCGCAGAAAAGAGTATAGCAAAATCAGATGGGAAATGCATTGGTAGTAAGGAAAACAAAAGGGAACTGGATGGATATAGAAAAAATGATACGATGTTATTATACAAGAAAATTGGGGAAAACAATCAAATGCATATGGGAAAAGTAAAGGGAATAAACAACAAAGAAAAAAGAATAATAGAGTTTGAACACGAATATTAGCAAATATGGAAAGAGCACTTCAAACACCTCTTAACGGATGATGAAATACAGACGCCAGTAGAAAATCAGCAAGAGCAAAATGTGGACGAAATAGCAGAGGAGCTGGACGACCCAACAAGAACAGAAACAGGAGAAATTATAAACAAAAGCAGAAATGGCAAGTCTGCAGAGAAAGACGGAATAAAAACGGAAATCTTCAAATAGGTGTATGGAGGACAAGAGGTTAAAGAAAAACTATACCAGCTGATTAAAAGAATATGGTAACAAGAAACGATGCCGCAAGATTAGGGATACGTGCAAATAATAGTAATTCATCAAAAAAAGAGAGCAGAGGTTATCAATATAGAGCGATCACCCTGTTAAACACAGCATACAAGCTGTCCACGCTCGAGTAGTAAAATCGGATATTGTATCGAAATTGTCAACTGATAGAAAGAACCGAATTTTCGAAAAGGTGTTGGCGTGACTGTTTATTCTGATTTTCTGTAATTAAGAGGAAAATAATTGTGAATCCCGTTGTTGTAAGTAATACAATAAGCTTCTGTTTGCAATTATTGCTTTTTGTGCTACGCTTCCTACTTTCTTATATATTTTTACTATCCGGAATTGGTAGACATAACCTCTAACTCAGTAGGAGGTCCTGTTTTGCATGGATTCTCCCCCTTCGGGGGAGAAATCCCCAGATCCCAATGTCGTTCCTCCTTTACTATTATCTCCTAATACGGCAAACAGAATTGAGGAACTAATTATTGCCTTTCCCAAAATAAAACTCAAAACAGCATTTTGGATGAAATGGATATGGACAGCTGCAGTAGAATTCCAGCTACCGATCAAGGAGCATCTTCTCAAGGTGAGCGAAGTAGTATCATAATAAATTCATACAATCAACATTCTAAGGGACCATTCGAAGTGTATGTACAATATCAATACCCAGAAGAAAATAGAGGAATAGGATCTATTCACCCAATGACTATGGGTAAGATCTTGAGCCAATGTAATATTCCAGGCATTAAATCTATTGCAAGAAAAGGTCGTAATAGGATTTCTATTTTATTTAGTTGTGCCAAAAATGCAAATAATTTTTTGGTACACCCAGGAGATTAGTAAAAGGAACCTAAATGCATTCATCCCTTCGCACTTAGTTTCTTGTCAAGGCATTATCCGGGGTGTACACACTGCAATAGAGGAAAGGGAGATTATAGAAAATATACATGCCCCCACCAAGATTTTGAAGGTAAGGAGACTTAATAGAAGGGTTGTAACTGAAGATCAGGTCCACTATAAACCAACTGGAACAGTGGTTATAACATTTGAGGGCACGACATTGCCAAAAGGGTTTACTTATATTATAATTCTGTGGAGGTGGAGATGTATAGACACCCAGTCACTCAATGTTTTAAGTGTCTTCACTATGGACATACTGCAAAACAATGCAAGGGGAAAGAAATATGTAGTTCTTGCGCCGGTGATCATTCCAAACTACAATGTAAAAACACAAAGATGAACTGTTTTTATTGTAAAGAAGAGCACAGTGCTCTGGATAAAACATGTCCAGAATTCTCTAGACAAAAGCAAATCAAAGAAACAATGGCCTTCCAAAATATGTCATACTATGAAGCTTCCTTGTTGATTAAAAGACCAAATGTAAACGTTGTTCAAACACACCATTTCCCTACCCTGAAGAGGACTGAGCCGCATATTGAGGCGAGTACTTCTCACAATACGTTTCGAAAATCATTCTCGCAGGTGTTATCTCCGAAACGCAGAAAACCTGATACTCCAAAGAATATAGATTGGTCTCAACATAACAAGAATTTAATGTACCAAAATGGAAATATTAATTTTCCTTCTACTTCACCTGTTTTCCTATTTGGGGGAAACAAGGATTCCTCCACTGAGGGTTCACAGGATCCAATAAATTCATCTTTGACCCAGCTAAATTCTGTAAAAAACGCAATACAAGAGTCACTAAAAGATCATCCTATGGTAATCCCAATTACCAGTATGTTAGAATCTATAATAAACTTATTTAATTCGATACTTCCTCTACAGTCTTAATCTGACTATATTAGCATTTCTTTATACAGCATATTTACTTCCACAAATTGCAGTTTTCAGGTGTTACAATGGAATATTAGATCTGTTAATAGTAATAAATGTGATTTGATCTGGCTTTTGAGAGAAATGCAGATTAGTGTGGCGTGTCTTAGTGAAACCTGGTTGAGCGAAGAATATCCATGTTATATTTCCAACTATAACATTGAGAGAGATGATAGATTAGATGGCAAAGGGGGATCGGCAATTTTAATTAGGAAAGATATTCCGTATGTTAGAGTAAAGGTACCCTACAACGCCGAGGAATGGCAGGTGACTATAATCCGCTTAAACCAATTCCATATTGCCAGCATCTATATTCCTCCCAATAGTAATATTAGTATCAGGGAAATTCGAAGATGCTTGTCCAAAATTCCAGCTCCATTCATGCTGTGTGGGGACTTCAACGCTTTACATACTGTCTGGGGAAATGAAAAAAATAATAGGGTAGGGGATATTTTAAAAGACATAGTGGATGATTTAGAGCTGAACATCATTAATGATGAACAGCCAACTAGAATGGCATCTCCACATCAAATTGCCCACATAATAGATTTGACTATGTGCACCCCAGATCTAAACTTTATAACTACATGGGAAATGCTAAAGGATACCCATGGCAGTGATCATTACCCTATTATAATAGATTTGTCGCTTAACAAGGATGGGCGGTTACCTGCGAATAGACGCAAATACAATATTACCGAAAACAACTGGCCCCCTTTCAGTAATTATATCAGTAAAAGGATAGTTAATATGTCAGAAGGCGACGAGAGTCCTGAGGTGTTCCTACAGGAGGTTCTCCAAACTGCAGGGGAGAAATTTTCACAACCCAATAATAGCAATCAGTACAAATCTTCCCTCCATGGTGGGACAATGAATGCTCTCAACTCATCAAGAGAGAAGATCAGCTATACGTCAATATAAAGAAAATTGTAGCATGGAATTTTACTTGGAAGCTAAGAGGAAGATAGCCATAACTAAAAGGAAGTTAAAACAGAAAAAGAAAATGAGCTTTATTGAATTCTGCTCCTCAATAAATAGGGATACTCCTATTACTGAGGTCTGGAAAAAGTTAAAAGATTCAGTAACATATTCCAACCAGCTCGTTGTCTACCACTAGACATGGATTGGATTGAACCTCTGCTCACTATGATAGCTCCATCTTCAGTTACTGGCTCATTGCTCGAATTAGGTATTGAGTATTCAAACAATCAAGTCTTAAGTGCAGGATTTACATGGCAGGAATTGGCTAATAGTTTATCTAATAGAAAGAACTCGCTCCCCGGACCAGACAATATAAGCTACAAAATGCTTCAGGAACTTCCGTATAACGCTCAGGCGCTGCTATTATGGGTGTTTAATCTTTTCTGAATTCAAGAAAAATTCCCCTATCATGGAAGGAGTGCTATATTATACCTATCCTTAAACCCAGTAAACCTTCCTGCCTAGCAACGTCATATAGGCCGATTGCGTTATCTTCATGTCTGATTAAAACCCTCGAATCTGTAATTAAAAATCGGTTGGAATGGTGGCTAGAACATAACAGGATTATTCCGGACTCCCAATATGGGTTTAGAAAGGGCAAATCGACTCAGGACAGCATAGCGACTCTAATAACAGATATATATAAAGCGTTTGGTAATAAGGAATATGTAGTTGCGTGCTTCCTCGACATTACCGGGGCTTATGACAATGTTGATTGGTTAACTCTCCAAAAGCATTAGTTTCGGCTAATATCCCGAAGAACTTAACAGAACTAATTATGGATGTCGTCACAGACCGTCCTCTTAGGATAAAGTACAGGAGTTATATTCGGACCCCAGACACTCCACTAAAGGTCTGCCTCAAGGATCCTCTCTAAGTCCGGTCTTATTTTCATTATACACCAGTACTATGGGAATAGCTTAACCAGTGATTGTAGCATATTGCAATATGCAGATGATACTGTGTTGTATGTAAATGGAAAAGACCTTTCAAATGCAATAGATAAACTTAATAGTAACCTACAATTATTACAGCAATGGTTAGAGGATCATAACTTCTCTATAAGCATTGAGAAAACCAAAGCAGTGATTTTCACCAGGAGGCAATTACTAGATCCCATACCGCTGATTCTTATCAAAGATGATAATATTAGAATTTCATGGGAAGTAAAATTCTTAGGTATTACATTGGATCGAAAACTGAATTTCAAATCGGAGGTGAATAATATAGTTAAAAGATCTACCAAGGGTTTATACGTTTTACAGTCTCTCAGAAGAACTTGGTGGGGTGCACAACCATCATGTCTCTTACTATTATATAGGGCAATGATTCGATCACATATTGATTACAGTGGCCCCTTAATCTTTTCACTCTGTCTAAAACTCTTTCAACCAAATTAGACAGAATTCAGTTTCGAGCTCTTAGAATTGCCTTGGGAGCGATGCGTTCTACTCCAACAGATGCATTATTAATAGAAGCCTGCGAACAACCTCTAAAATAAGATATGAAGAGCTTGCCTACAAGCTAGTACTTAAATCCATAAGCTTAGAGAACAAATTAAAACACAACTTGTCTCAGATATATTTAAACTCGAACTTAATCACCAAAAAAATATTTGGAGGAAGTTGCCTCTGCCAACCTTAATTAAATCCTATGCCGATAGCAGGGATCATAGAAACCGACTAAAAGTAACTACAATTCTCCCATGCTTTCTTTGTAGTTTTTATGCTCAACATAACCAAATTCCCGTCATTCTCAATACTAACGTAAAGTATAATTTATCAAACATTCCCATCCAGCTAGTAAATGGTGTATTTAGTGAAATGGTAGCATCCAGATGGCCATCATTTCATTTGATTTACACGGATGCGTCCAAATTGGCTCTAACTAACTGCGTAGGCATTGGCATATATGCACCATCTTCTAATCAGGAAATATCTATCAGGTTATACGACGACCATAATATAACTAGAGCGGAGTCGATCGCCATTTTGGAAGCTTTAAAAATTATTCAACGGCTAAATCTCAAAATCCCTCATCATATCTGACTCTCAAAGTGCTCTCTACGCTATCAAGAAATCTGGGATAAATAGTAGATCTGACTGGATAATATTGGAGATTAAGAAAATGTTCTTACAACTGTCAAGTTCTCTGTTTGACATTGAATTCTTATGGGTACCAGGGCATAAAGGAATAGTAGGCAACGAGAAAGCAGATGAACTGGCAAACAGGGGGCTAGATTAGATCAAATATCTGTCTCTTACAGGCTTCATTTCAGAGACGTTTTACATATCTTCCAAGAGCCACTTTTGCAGAAATGGCAATCGCAATGGGATCAAGTTAGCCAAGTTAAAGGGAAATACTATCGCCAGATTGTAAGCAAGATCCCAAATAAACCCTGGTTTAAGGACCTAATTCTTAATCGAAGAAGTATCGTCACTATATGTCGACTCCGATTTAATCATTGTCTTTCATTTGCTCATCTAAATAAGATCAATATCCTGGATTCCCCCAATTGTAACTGCGGGGTGATAGGCGACTTAAATCACATTTTCTTTGTCTGTAGAATAAACCTAATTCACTGCAACGAATTTTGTTCTCGACTCATCGCGATAGGGATGCCTTCGCCATTTGCTTTTCCCTATCTTCTGATAAATCCCTCACTGGAGCTTATTAAAGCAATAATGAACTTCCTTGATAAAACTAAAATCAAATTATAATATGTAACAAGAGAACAATATTTTCCCAATAAAGCCTCTCCCTCTTCTCTACTCTATTAAACCTATACGTGTCTTTCCGTGGCCCATTTCTGTGATGCTACAACGGGCCCTGTAGCAAGAAGAGTCTTAAGCTAACCCTTTATATTCCTTTAGCACGCTGCATGCAAACAAAGCTTATGTAGAGCCCCCGCTTGACGAGTTTTGGATCGATTGATAGAAAATAGAATGGCAATACTTTGTGGAATATAGTAGTGTAATTTCTTTTCTCTAGTCATCACACAGTGTCTGGCTGAAATGGTTTCTTCCGTAAGCCAATAAATACGAAGAAGAAGAAGAAGAAGAAGAAGCTGTCCACGCTCCTGTAAAGGAGATTAGCGGAAGTAACAAAGGACCCGGTGGAGCAATGTCGGAACGGATTTAAACAAGGAAAATCAACGATAGATGCAATACACATAGTAAAACAACTAATGTAAAAGACTCAGCAGTACAAAATAGAAGTAAGATTGCTTTTTAAGGTTTCCAACAAGCTTTCGACAGCATTAATAGAAATGAACTAAAAGAAGGCTACAGGAACTGGATATAGGCGCAAAATTGAGGAGGCTAATAATGATAACAATAACAGCGAGTGCTTTAACACAGGAAAGGGAAGAGGATGAGTTTGAATTAAATAAAGGAGTAAGGCAAGGAGACGCACTATCAGCAATACCATTCAACCTGGCTCTACAATATGTACTCCGAAGGATAAAGGAAATAGGGAAATAGGGAATAGTAGAGGGAGAAAGAATGGGAACCAACGAAGAAAAAACCAAAGCAAAGGGACTATGTATATAGAGAATACGAATCCAAATAGGAAAGTATGCTTTTGAGGAAGTGGAAAGTTTCTAATATTTGGGAGTGACAATTACCAATAAGTGCGAACGTGAAGCAGAAATCTAAGAGAAGATAATCACAACAAACAGAACTTTCTACGCAAATAAGAAGCTATTAATAAGTAAGACTTTATGCACAAACAGCAAATTGGAGATCTACAAAACAATCATTAGACCAATACTATTGTATGCCACGGAAATGCTGTCCATGATAAAGAACTATGAGGAGGATCTAAGAATAGTGGAGAGAAAAGTAATGAGAACTATCCTGGGACCAATTAGACTAAACGAGAATGAATACAGAAGGATGAACGAGGAATTGGCACAAGAAATAGACATGGAAGCAATGAAAGGCAAGGTGGCTTGGACATGCATGGAGAACGGGTTTAGCAGCTGCAGTCTATGATGTGATGGACTGGAAGCCGAGATTCAGAAGAAGGATAGGAAGACCGAAGAGTACATGGCTAAAGGAAGTGGAACAGGACATAAGAAGGAGCGGAGACATCAATTGGAAGCAAAAACGGGAAAACAGAAAACTATGGATGTAATTATGTTAAAGAATATAATCAGAGGAACGGGCTGATATCCCAAATTATAGTGATCTAGAGATCTGACTAGGAGGTTCAAATTTTGCACATTCGTCGGTATCAGCAGTCAAGACAATCCGGCATAGAAGTTTTGGTAGATTGGATATTACCAATGTTAATTTGATCTTGGGGGATTTATTAGCAGTATCTGACACAAGAAAATAAAATAAAATTCGATGGTTTAGGCTACGGAGCGTTTAGCTGTACTTCTTCTGATCACTAAAAGTAGATCAAGTGTGTCGCAGGTCACGTTTGATGTTCTTATAAGAGTGGACAGGAATCATTTTCCACGGCGAAGAAAATACAAACATCTTCGATATTTTCGTGAACATCGCGATTAAGAAAAATCAATGCTGTAAACCTTCACCACTTGACTCCAACGTTTAACGCGACCAAAAGCGAAATTAATCTATCCATGGCTCGCTAGCCTTCCCTTCTCTTATTCCGAAGCCTAACAACAACATCCTGGCGCAGTTACGCCATCTGAACCGAACAATATATTTTTGAAAGTCGTTGAACGTCTCCAGATGTTACAAATAATATTGATATATTAAATAAGTTTCTGAAACGTTCGCGCCGCGAATGTTCGCACCGACACCTCTTCGCGAAGCGGAACGAGATGGGATACGGGAAAGAACGGTATTCTTTCTTACCTCTTCCTTGCCCCTCTCTTTTTCTCATCGCCCCGCGTTTGTCGGCGATGTTCCCCCATTGTGAGACATTTCGAGGGCGTTCGATTCGGCGATACTACCTCAAACAACATCAATTTAAAGTTCTTTTTTCGGGAATTTGTGAGCGGTATTAGGATCTGCTTGTGGAATACTTGTTTGGCT
Organism: Chrysina gloriosa; assembly: GCA_038088585.1. Lineage (NCBI taxonomy): Eukaryota > Metazoa > Arthropoda > Insecta > Coleoptera > Scarabaeidae > Chrysina > Chrysina gloriosa. The sequence continues at coordinate 15,075,712 of CM076093.1, read as the reverse complement.
GGTCCGTTCTTTATTATAGTGTTAATATATGAATATTGCGAATGTAACCATTGTTGAATGTTTTTTGTATCAGGAATGCATGTATGATGGCGTTATAGTAATTTACCTGATTTATTTTGGTAGAAACAATTGGAAGAGGCAGCACTGAGAATCCTAAGAATCAATTGTAGTAACATCTCCGAGTCGACAGATAAGCTGGGGAGTCATGTATTTCCCAAGAAGGAAGGGATCTTCTCTGCCGTCTTACATCCTCAGGTTTCAGATATTTGTCCTCTGCTGGTAGCAGCACCCTACATTAAATGCTCAGTAGTTTCACAATCTTCGCGTATGCTACAAAAGTTGCCCTTAGGTCATTGCTAAGGCTGATTTTACACAGGTAGTGTCCAATGTCTGGTAAAAGTACCATTTACGATCCTGAGTTAACTTTTCTTTAGTTCTAGAAGATAAACGGTTTTACTGCTGCTCAAGGGAGACTTCTATGAAGGTCTTGCATTGCTCGAACCTGGTATGTTTCGGATCGGAATTAATTCTAAAACCAGCTGTGTGCCATGGTGTTTACAGTATAGGCTCTGTGAGGGTGATGGTATTGCCTTCTTGAGCCAGCTCATCTGCCCTCCAGTTGCCTTGAATCCCTCGATGAATCGATACGTAAATTAGGTAAACCCCATTAGATTAACAAAACCTTTTTGAATTTCGTTAGCAGTTAAGGGTCAGTGCTGGACCGACCTTGCGTGAGCCCAGAGCCGATGGTATCATTCAATTGTCAGTACATATGTTGATATGTTTATTAAAATAGTTTCCGTTATTGCTGTTATTTTGGGCACCACTTAGGATAAGAACTATCCCCATTTGATTGACCGTGGAGTACTCACGAAGTGCCATGCCATCGGTTGGGTCGTTAGTCCTTTAAAAGAATTTTAGAAGAATTTTAGAAACGTCCTGTCAGAGCAAGTACAAACATCAAAAGGAATTGCCTGTAATTCCATTCTGAAGAAAAACATCCTTATTCCATCACATGAATTTATATTTCCGCTTACTACAACCATCTTCTAATACGAAAATATCCTTGGATTCTGATTCCTAAAACGACTACGCAGACGGTTATCCGACACGGAAAGATTCAAACCCTCTTTTTGCGTGCGATCCCCTCGCGCACGATCGTAACTGATCCCTACAATAATTATTCTCATCATTAATTGAGGCCGAGTCTTCGGGCTATTAAAACGTCGTTTATCATTTTGTCAAGGATGGGGAGAGGAACCTGTTTTTCCGCAATAAATTGTTTTGCCCCAGGAAGCGCCGCGCTTCATTTAACAACAACGGTAGAAGAGTGTAGGGTCGAGATCCCGGAAGCTCGTAGAGAACACGCAGGTTACTTCTCATTTCCTCAATTTCTTTTGACAATTAAGTCCGCTTAATTATGATTGATGGCCCGCGTGTTACGTTCGCCACGAATACGCGGATATCGGTGGTGCAGATTATTTGTGTGAATCGAAATGATAGATTTTGATGGATCAACATCGGAACAGGATGGTGCAAACGTGATGGAGTTTAATGATAAAGATACGAATTTTGTCGCCTTTAAAAATAATGCCAACAGAATAAACGAAAGGTTTGTCGAAGACGGTAAGTTTTTAAAAATAGATATGGAAGCCATTCAAGTTATTGATAGTGAGAAAGTTGACAAGTGATTCAGATTAATGGCAACGATATGAATTTCGTCATCTTTAAAATTGTATTAAAAGGGTGAGAGCTTAAAATTCGCAATGTTCAAAAGACTTCATTATCTCACTGGTGGGCAAATGCTTGGTAAGATGCTCTTCTTCGTTCAAAAGATTCATTGTCTTGATAATTTGATTCTTGCTAACCATTCTCCTTTGGGATCAAAGTATCGCAGGGTTATTTCAGTGCTCGTGGAATTCCTGGATGCGTTCTTTTGCAAAAAGTTCACCATTATTTTAGCTGAGAATGCTGACTTCGCTACCGAAATGTTTATTGAGAGGAGTAACAATCATTTCATTTAAAGTTTCCATATGAGTGTTAGTATCTCATAGCCAAACGTTTTATATATTAGGAATGCCACTAAGGCCTCCACTTTCTGGATAAGCTTGAGTTAGTGTGGATGTATTATGTCGTGTTACCGTAAAGGAATATGACATATGTAGGTTGAATGTGTACTCAATGAGGTTTAGCGCACCATTGTCATTGACTTCTTAAAATCGTTACACCTCATGATTGGACCTATGTTGGAAATATAAAAGAACGAAAGTATAGTGTTTGTTGACAATTTTGATGCTTACCACTACAGCGGTCTTCAGGTTGTGCTTTGCAACAAACAAATTAATTTTACTAAACACATAACGAAACAGTAAAAATATAAAGAAATATTTGGAAATTGCAAGTCGAACTTAGAAATAGCTTTCAGTTTAATACGGATACTGATACCGATACCGGTGCGCATACCTTTTATTACTTTCTATTGAAACAAGTTTTCGACACTGATGCTGTTAGCATCTTCAGGTAGTTGCTGTTCGTATGTTTTTTTGCAGAACATCTCTTGGAATTAGTTGAGGTTACAAATTCATGAGAAAAATTAAATTCTCACATTGATTCCAATATACACTAGAACTTGGGTCTACGCAGAAACCGCAAGAGATTAAAAACGGTTTTGATGCTGACGATCTTTTTTCCTCAGTGAGTCCTGTGACATATTTAACGTAGTATTTATATGAAATAAATAAGAATGTCCTGTAAAATACGCTGTCAGTATCAACAGTGTTTTGGTGTATTTCGCGCGTTCAGTGTGTGATGTTCATTGTGCATGCTTTAGTGTTGTACAGTATTGGTTGTGTAGTGTTTGTCTTGGGCATTAGCCGGATATCACTGGTGTTACTGAATTCCCCCAGTTTTCCACTGAGGATGGCAACTTAGTTGTCGAAATGCGTATCTGGATTTTTTCCGAAGGGTATTTATTCTTATTTGTATTTGTACAATGAGAGTACACAAGCCGCACTAACAATCGATTCTTCTGAATGCTTGTAGTTTGCACAACAAAAATTATATGTATTTCACATATCTTGAAGGACCAAGAATTGATTTTTGAGTTTAACGTTAATCATTTCCGAGCCCAAGCTTGTAGCACCGCACTGTTGCAATCTTACTCCTTATGGAATTATTCAGGATCCATTACCGTCGACTTAGAAAAAGTTCAAAGGTAGACGTTTTTGAGGATTTTAATGTTAAAGATTTTGTCTATCTTCGATAGTTGTTTTCGGCAACGAGTGTTCTAACGGACTGTATTTTGGCTAGCAGTGAGATTAAATATGCTCCATCATCGGCATTTTTTCAAGTATTTGCAGTTCAGAGTAGAAATTGGGCCAGAAAATTGGAGATAAAAAGATGCAAATTTCGTTGAATTTAATTCTGGCTACTTAGTTGCTTTTTATTGTCTTTGTGTTGACTAATATTATCATGAACTCTTCTTCACAAATGGACCAATTTTGGAAGATGAAAAGTTGATGCGGTATTATAATGAAGGTACGCACTCAATTCCCTTAGAAATTATTTCAGAAGAATAATCGGAAGAGCTGTTGTAATACCATGTGATAATTCCTCCTACTTTGAAGGAATGGTGCTATGGTAATGAAATAATACTGGCCTCATTAACGTCATTGATTTATTACCATGACGGATCCTACTACTTCGCGGTGGTTCTTTATAACTGTTTTTCTGACACATGATTATCGTTGCGCAATAAAAAAATCTTTTTCCCTCTGCGCACGAGTTTTAGTACACGAATCAGATACGCCGAAACACCATGTTTCTTGAAATTGAACCAAGAAGTCATACCTTCCACCTTTCGGCATGAATTCACAGAAATTGGTGGATGAGAAACGTACTAAATAACGTAAAAATTCCTGGAGAGAGTCTAAAGTAAAGTTGATGAACTTTGATGGATCGGTGTTGAAGTAGTAAGATAAGGTAGTGATGATGAGTCCTTACTAAAAGAATAATCTACGCCGAAAGTATCGAATTTCTTAAAGATAGACATAAACATATAAACACTAAGATTCGACCAAATTCTAATGCATATGTATAAGGGTGAAAGATTTTTGCAAGCTCGAAACTAATAATACAATCAAATACAATACATAAATGCCCGGCGGATATTATTGCTGTGGAAAATCTAAATCAAATTAGTGATTTTTGATAGATTCGTCTTACGCCAGGAAGATGAAGAGATCATCTGTTGGATCCCAAAAATGATCAGAGCATCAAATTGTATTGAGTCGATACCATTTCCTAAAGATCTTGTTGATCCGATGCTTCATCTCTTCGCCCCTTTATTCTTGGATCAATGACATATTGTTTTGTACAAACGCAAAAAGCGAAAGATAATTTTCTAAGGTCATCTTTTAATTCAAACCGATGCGGTTGCTTTGCATGAATGTTATTAGGTGAATAAGATGGAATACAAACAACTTCTAGCTTGATTTTGTAGCCGAATGGAATATTTGCAAGCAAACCCAAAACTGTCCAATATACTCAGTCCAAGAATATATTGCAAATAGTAATAATAATAATAATAATAAATATATTGTAAATTTAACTTGCCAGTTTCAATATGTTGTGTTCTGCACCAAATTCATGTATATTTTATTTACACATCAACGTTTTGTTTATATTTATAAAAATTGTACATTTTTGGGATAAGTAACAAATATAATTGACAATTTCTAAAATAAGGTACAACGGAAATATGTACAACATCTTTATGAATGGAATTTAAGAAAGACAATGCAACTTATTTTTAAATTCTTTTCACGAACATGGAGTTGCTTTTCATAACCCTAACATCATATTAATTAAAAAAATTCATGCCGAAACAAGACCGCTTTGGTGTTTCGCGACAGACCCCTTTGTACGTTTTTGCTATCTCTAATTGACCCAGATAATTAGGTTAATTACTCTCTCCCTTAATAAACTCACAATTTCAAGCCATCTTCATGGCAAGGAAAATTTTGCGAATGGAAATTACCATATCTTTTGTTCGTCTTTATAAGAAAAGATTCTATGGCCCAATCCTTCGAAGTACTTTCTCTTAACCTTTAGAAAAAATGAATTCGATGCTGGTATTATTTTATAGATCTGTAGTCAAATTCCTTATACAACATAAATATTATCCACGCCTCGAAATTCTTCCCAAGCTCCAGTGCCTGCTATGTCTTTCGTCTAACCGGGCGGAAACGAACGGAGGCGTCATCCGCAGGCATTGATTAATTACGCTCAGATAATGAGTCTCGTTAAAATAATATTATCACGTCTTTAATTAATACGATATTACCTCCTCCAGCTACGAGATATCTGATACATATCCGTAGACTGGTGGGAAGCTTGATGAAGGCTTACTAACTCGAGGAAAAATTCCATCGGAGACCGATAGCTCGAAAGCCGTGGTGGTCAGGGCAGTAAGTGGATTTTAATAAGTGAAGAATTTGATTTTTAACAGTTTTAATCAGAGGGATTGGTTGATGTTTAACCCAAATTTAATAATGGATATAGGAAATTTGTGTAATGGTTGTAAAACCACACCTTTAAAGAAAAACCTGTATTACCTATATAATCAGAAAACACTTGTGGAGCGATTAATACCCTAAAAGCTCATAAATCTGGCATCGTTGGGAATAGGTACATTAAAGTTACTCTAAGAAATCGCAATAAATTTCGATTTTGTGTACGAAATTTTATCAAAACCAAAAAGTCCTCTTAGGATTAATACGTTTACGCTGTTAAGTTTTTGGCAATCATCTAATTTTACCCTACAACCACTAAATTTTCGGGATACACGTTTAGCAGGTCGCAAAATCGCAAATTGGAAACATATGTACATATATTCTGAACTTGACTAATTATGTGATGAGAAACGTGCTGACGTAATTCATTCCCTCTTTTTACAACTTTAAATAGAATACGACAACGATGGTTTGGGGATCATTTTCATTTTGGAAAAAGCTTCGAACGTATAAAGTATGATTTCTACGGGTTTTCCAACGCGTATGCATGCGGATATTCCGGAAAAGTTAGCTTTTCGCGTTGTGATAAGGGACGAAAATATGTCAAGAGTTGTTCAAACGAACCCTACGGCCCCCGTCGCCCGAAATTGTATTATACGACGTCCCGCGTAGAAGCGTACTTCTTCCTCCGTGACTGCGAGAGAGGATCAAATAACATTATTCCCCGGCGACATGTATATTTCCAGGATATTTGTGATAGATACGCCGCGCCTCCCGGAATAGATACTTACATATGTATGGACGCGAGAACGACGGCGCTGGTGGAATGAATAAATGTAAAACGGCGACGTAATAAAGATAAAACGGGAAACCATATTCGATTTGGATTTGACTCTTAACAATGGTGTAATGAGTTATTTTAATTTTTGGCACGATTGTGGGCTGATGGAGTTCGGAGTTCAAAAATGATATCGATATGAGGAAGATTTATTGAAATAAATTATAGTCGGTTTCAACCTTAAGGCACACTACAGGTCTTATAGGAACTGACTGCAGAGTTGCCAACTCATCTCTGACAGCTGGCAGTTATAATATTACTAACTAAGGTTTAATAAAAGAGTGGTATCATTAAGTGCTGTAATCATCATCATTGATAAGTTATCATTGAAGAATAAATTTCGAAGGAGAGACAGCGTGAGTCTGGTTTACAGTACTTAATGATAACACGTCATCCACTCTTTTATCACGCCTTGTTAATAACATAGGCGTTCGATACAACATGCAACATCTTATATCCGGATATAGAGATGACGCTATTGATGGATTATAGTGATAGCAATAGACGCAAAACCCCTATTCAATCTTCATTGGTTTCACTATTATAGAGCCGAGATGAAATACTTGCAAGAAAATTCGTATAAAATAATTTAAAACTAAGGATTTAAAGAAAATAGGAATGTCTGTAGTTTAGAATAATAAGACTATTAGCACAAAGACTAAAGTTGTCATCCTCGGGACGCTTCTTTATACAGAAAACTTGAAAACGGTAAAAGATACGTTCGATTCTCTAGATTTTGTAAACCAAGAAATTAAAAGCGATGAATCACGAAACTTATATAATAAAGTACGAAAGAGATGATACAGAAAATGTACAGGAAACTAGAAAAACGACGGAGTATCAATTATACAGAAGGCACAGACAGAACAAAGAAAAAGAAGGCAATATGGAAAATCAATGAAAAATGCAATATACCCTTGAAAGTTTCAACAAATTCTTCACCGAGGTAGGTTTTGAATTAACTGCACATATCTCAGGTCCAGTAAGTAAAGGTTTCAAAGAATTATCGAAATCAACTGCAGCTACTCAGAAGCGGACGAATGGACAACTTCCAATTTAGGGAATACATAAGAGAACAAAAATAGAAAAGGAGGAACTTTACGTGCAGGGATAGCCAACAGCAAACCCCAGTCTTTGACGCCGTCCACTTTGAAAATGAAGGCTGTAAAGAGAAAACAGACGAATATTCCTCACGATGCGGTCGATATTGCCTGAAATAAATTAAACTTACGAAGCTCTGGCAGAGTTCGCTAAAAATAACAAAAAACTGCAAAAGGGTCGTCTGGAGAACAGGATATGCTGTAAAATGAAATACGGACAATCTTACGATTTTTAAGTTGCGAAGGAAGAAAAGGGCTACATGGATTTTATTACTAGGTTTAGAAAGTTGTTGGACGCAGATGTTATTGTTTCTAAGTTACAAAAGCAAACAAGTTTTGAGCAAAAACCATATGACCAAAAAGAATTAATTGGTAAATTAGTAAACGTTCTTAAAGGACAGTACTTGTTTTAGTTGCATTGTCAATCAATGAAATAAATAAGCGTTTCAATTCGTTTCTTTTTTAATCCTTCTGCATAGTACTTCTCGACGTTCACCTTTTACTAAATACTTATTAATGCTAATTAAAGGTGGTATCTAGTCAGCCAATCAATCATATTCTTCTTCACCGAGAAGGGCTAGAGAGAAGATGACTTGAATAACACTGTCCTGCGAGAGTCAGTTTTAGATATGATAGGGGGTGAATGTCATAGATCTTTTTGATGCAGAAAACGAATTCGGCCGAAGAAACTGTGTAACACATCAAGTTTTGGAATAACTTTAGAGATAAATAATAACCTAATGGCCTGATCACTGGGTCAGACAAAAGCTCACTTTCTGCAGGCTTGTGAATCGACAATAATAAATCGACCAATATTATAAATTCAACCTTGCATATCTTAGCTAAATAAAATCACACAGTGGCAACTGAAAATGGGTTTTAAAACTAAAGGTTTGTAGAATACCAACCCTTTTCGGAGAAAAAGATCCGTTCTCCCACAATAAATTCATAAATTTGGCCGTCTTTTATTATTTAATCTAAAGTTACTTCAAAATCTGAGATGCTGGAGAATATCTACGGTCAGATTCATTTTTATATCATAAAATGTACAAGATTCACCTTCTGTAATCTTTTTAGCTAACGAAACCTCAAATTTCGCACCCATTTCTGCACTCTCCACGGTGTTAGAAGCTTTTGGAGAAGCCATTAAAAGTATGCTGGTATAAGTCGAATTCATAGAGATGAATAACTTTCTGACTAACCCAGAGCATTGCTTCACCTTGCCCAATGACTCGTTTGAAGTATGCAATCTACAATGGCGATATAAAAAATATATAGAAACAATGACCATAATGTAGAAGCTTTTAGGGGTAATTACTTAGTATTCTCTATCAGCCAAAACGAAGGGATTGCGATATAACACTGGGCCATCTTCCTGTACTAAACGCTGATATGAAACGAGCACCCCAATCTCCAATAGCAACTTCAAAAATACACCCAAAGGATCAGAAAATTGGTGATGAGAAGATGAAGGAGTGAATATATCCACCGAGCCAACATTTCGTGTTTGATTTTTTTTTTTATTTGTTGGTATACCAGTGGACTTTTTATTAGCTACCTTAATTCGTAAGTTGAATGAAACTGTGTTATCCAAGCTTTCATCCGAGATGTATTGCTATTGGTGAGAATGTTATTTATCCATGTTACTTACCGTCCTGGAACGCATCAGGCTCCTTGAAGACTGGAGACCTAGAGACCTGAAGACCAAAGGACAAGAAACGACCCATTAGCACCGATTTAAGGTCAGCACCAAGTCTAAGGTACTCTCTGTCTCAGATATTAAGACAACAACTGTTTCAAGTAAGTAGATACCAAATCGGAAGAATATTAGATTTACATATATATCAATGAGGTACCATTATGCTTATATCTTGACATTGTTAGAATGTTGTAGCGAGTTTTGTTATGACACACTATTTTCTTCAAGATTTTCAGAGGCTTAGGAATGCAAAATATGGAAACTTCACATCTGACAATTAGTTTGTTCCGCCGAAGAAATTGCTTGTATACTGGGTCACTGCATTTTTTAACAAACTCAATGATTACCTGCTTACTGTACTAAAAAGAATTAATATAGTAATTGCCACACCCTTAATACCGTTTTCTCTAAATGCAACTGTCATTAGCAAAGCTAGAGGGTTAAATCAAATGGTGGAATGAGTGGGAATGCTAGTTACTTTGCGAGTCAAAACCTTCTTTCCTTAGATTCATCATAATATCATCATCATCAAGCCTTTCAGCCTTTTGGGATATGGCTAAGGTCTTATGACGTTTTTGAAGTTCTATTTGATGAGGTGAACTACTCCTCTTGCTCCCTGTGTTTTAAAGCTTGCTCTGAGTCCTGGCGGGCTGTGTTATTTTCCTCCATACTTTCCTGTCCCTTGCTTTTGATCTCCAATCGGTTATCTTCATCACTTTTACGTCTTCCTTGGTCGTCCCTTGCCTCCGAGCCATATCGTAATCCACTGGGTTATCCTTCTTATCATCTCCGTTGGTTTCCTTCTCATGATGTGGCCTGCCCATTGGAGCCGTTGAGCTTTAATGTATCTTGTAATATTTTCTCCCTCAAGTTGATCATCTATTTCTTCGTTAGTTTTCGTTTTTATTACTCCCTGTTATTGCTCTTAAAACTTTTCTTTCTGCTATCTTTAGGTCTTCTTGTTCTTTTTTACTGATTGCTGTGGTCTCCATTGCATACGTGATGACCGGCCTTATTAAAGTCTTGTAGATCTTGATCTTGGTTTTCTTCGTTAGTGTTTTGTTTCTCAGTAGTTACCTATTTCGTCCATCATAATATAGTGACGCTAATTTACTATGTAAATGTGATTTGAGATCATATTTTTATCATGAAATAGTTTCCTAGATAAAAATCGGGCAGCCTCTCATTTTAAGCGCACTTCAAAAGTGGAACTGACAATTACACGCATAAGGCATTTTCTAGGATGACTCTTGCTTAATTTTTATTTGATTCATTTCGATTTCGATAAAACCAAGGACAGGACGTCGCTATTAGTGTGTTCCATTTACGCGTTTTTGATGTGCGTAAATGTACGTATTATGTCAAATCCCTCTTTAATCTGTTTTATCGACCATAGATAAAATCGTGAATTTCGTCAATTTACGAGAATCGTCAGAACCTTAAGGGAGTTTGTAGCGATGAGTTACACCAATCAGTGTAAAGTTAGTGTATTTCTAAATGAAGCAAACATTAGAAACTGAGTTATAAGTGCGGCGCTAAGATGAATTATTGTCGACTTTGTCGGTTACCGACAAGATTTTTCTGTTGTCAGTTGAACGTGGCTGGAATCATCGTTGCTTGGTTAGGTGCAGTAAGTATGTAATGTTTTCCTTAATTTTGGTTTTGTTTATTTTTTGTATGTAGTTCCTGTGAATATCCGTAAATTATCTATTTTAGACTTCTAGGGTGATAACTTTGGGTATCTTCGCCGCTCTGTTATCCAGGACGCAAGTTTACGATCCAGCTATATTCGATCTCATATTTACTATTGGCTTGACGGTCTCAGCTGTTAGTTTGGTCGCGAATGCACTGCTCCTCTATGCTGTCTATAAGGTGAAGTATGAAAAATCAGTACCATTCCTTTAATAATATCGTCGAGATTATAAAATGGGTACAAAACTATTTTTCTTCTTTCCTTGATACAAATTTATTGTTGTTATTATAAGTATTTACATAAGTTATTATGTTATCTATGCCTTCTATGGTTTTTTGAGTTTAGTACTCTTGAAAAATGTCAACTGAATTGGTACGGCCACATAATTAGAATGGAACAAAAGAGTTTAACAAAGAAAATAATAGAAGCCAAAAATAACGGGAGAAGAAAAAGGGAAGACCAAGGAAAAAATGGATTGACAGAATCAACGAATTAGGACGAAAGCGAGGAAAGACCATAGCAGAAATGAGAAGAATGAGTACAGACCGGACACGATGGAAAGAATGGATTAAATCGTCGTAAGATCCAAAAGTAATCCGACGCTGAAAGGCATAAGGATTAACGAGAAGAAGAAGAAGAAGAGTTTAGTACTTTTGACATCTGCCTGTCTTCTTGGAATGTAGAACTCAAAGGAATTTAAGTTTCGTATGAGGAAAGTGAAGAAGGATCTCACTGATCAGAATTCTATGTTGCTAAATAAGGACTATAGCCAGGATCTTAATGTAAGCGTACAGTTGCTTATGATATCGTCAAAGCTTAGATACAAGTTGAGTTAGAAGAAGAGGAAGTAAGGAATTGAAAGATTTTCATCGGATTAATGAACTCGTACCTATTTACTGAAGAATGATTGAAAAATATTATAAATATATTAAATGGTCGGAACCCATTTTGGGAAAGCAGTTTAATAAATATTTCTACACTTACTCCCTTCTGTAATTTATTGGGAGGAGAAATAACCAGGAAATTTTAAGAAAGTTCCTTACAATTTTTATGAAATTATAATTTTTCAATTTAAGTAATTAAGTTAAAGCAGCCTTCATTAGATTGCACGAACATTGTCCGAATGGTTTTGTATTTGAAACACGAAAAACGACGACACTGTTTTTAAAGAAGATTATAGTCAAGATTTGGCGTGGCTGTCGAACTGTTTATGAAACTATTACAGCGCTGATACAAATATATGCAGGAGTCTGAGCTTGATTTGGATTGCCAACTAGCTTCATCCAAATCGCCAAATTCTCTAGTGTGCGCAATCGACGTTTGGTGGAAGTTCTACCATGCAGTAATAGAAGTGGACACCAGAGGTAATCTGATGTCAACATGAGCAGCACATCAATTCGTTCTGAAGATCCACGAAACTGAAATTCACTATAAATCACTCTGGACGGATTGATGTATTCGCCCCTAGTAGTAGACGGAAACGGTTGAGGGATTAACTAATTTACATATTCGTATCTGTTTATTGAATATTCTTAAACGGGGAAAGCAGATAAATATCTCCTCACAACGACCGCGTACAATGATTTTGGAGGAGAAATAATCAAGAAAATTGCATTCTTTTTGTGGGTTTTTGAAATATTTTAATTAGAGTACGGCGAACACGGGAGCACACCTCCACTAGAGGGTGGCAAGTGAAAATATGAAAACACTTTGGTAAGGTGTTATGCCCGAATGCAATTAGTTCACTTTCAGGAATTAAATCGAAGAGAGTCACCTTTAGAATTCCGCCAGACGAAAGAGCACAATTCGTTGCTATTAGTTTCGATCAAAATCGCAATTTGATCTGAAACCGATCGAAAATGTTGGATGGTTTTATCAGATATATTTCTGAAAGAAGGTATATGTAGGTAGTTCACCTACCAAGTAACTGCTTCCTGTACAAAACCACATCTGACTATGTACAAATCAAAATATGAAAGCAAATGCGTTCAAAAATTTAATACTTTATTCACTTACTATTGAAATCAAGAAAAGTCAAAAATATTTATGTATCAATTTAACACATATTCATAGATATTTACATGCTTTCTTAATGACCGAATTTACCGTTCTAATTTTAGAGGATACCTCTGCTTATGTTACCGTTCTTAACGACAGAAGTTCTCGAACTCTTAGTGTTACTAATAGTACTCGCATTTTATAATTTTTTGCAATTTTTTCTCAATCCGTTCACTCTCAGCTGGTTGGTACCCTTATCTGTTTTTGTCTTATGTAAGTAAATCTACTAGAATTATAGCATTATCTTACTATAGTTAGGATCTCTTTCAGTTTTATACACGTATTTTTACCTATGCATGGTGAATTTGTACCTCATTTTCCAAAGGGAAGAAAATCAAACGGAGAATAATAACGAGAGGATGGTAATCTACACTATCCACAGCAACGACGAATGATTTGCTAATTACAAAATCGGGTATTTGTGAGACTCGAATAAATAAATTTATGATTTAACTTGTTTCTATTTCCTTCTTAAAATGGAGTACCGCAACGATATCGTCTGGCACCCATGTTTTTGCGAAGAATCAAATAAACTGACGTAGACTAGATACGGTGTTCCAATTTCGAAGGTACCTACTACAAGAACGACTTTACTAGTTTTTAAGCTAAGCTTGCAAAACATAAACACTAACCGGTATGTATTTTTCACAGGTACGGTTTGTATTGGATATGAAGTACCTTAAGATGGTAGTCTAGGAGTAAGGGCATAAGTTGGTGTTTTGTAAACGATACTAATTTAATATCCACTAAATAAAGGAAATTTCGATAGATAAGTTGCCATAATCCATTGCAAAAAACATGAAGGAAGGATAAAGTCACTTTTGAATATATAATTCACGGACGTTGTGTATTAAATAATACTATTTCTAATTAATAGTCGTGTTACAGCGATTAATAAGTTATTGATTTCGGAATATGTTGCACCGACATCTTTAACAGCATTTTACAGAATGACGAATAAAACATATGATCTCCCAAGTCGAGAAATTATGCCGAAAAAACTGTACTTAGACAACTTTGTATCTACCTTCAAAATCCTGATGAGTGACAGTTTTCTCCGTTTGTGCTTTCTTTACTGAGGATGACAAACTTGCTGTCGAAATAGGTACTTACTGTGAGATAAGCCCGAATCGGTTTAGTAAATGTAGATAATACTCCGCGGAGGGCTCACCGTAAATTATGGACATCCCTACTATCCTTAATTGTATGCACTTTTAACACTTGTGTGGGATGTGGAGTACCGTAAGGATACCACTTAGGATCGATGCTGTGACTGTTTGAATCTTCCTCAAGTCAAGAAATATCTATAGCTTGTTATCTGTTTATTTGATAATTTCATATTCAAGCATCTGCTAGTTTAAAAATTTCCCTAGTTATGTATATTCACCTTTAAGTAGTTTTACTACTCGGATTCAGCTCAGGACCGGTGTTATAATTGTTTGTAATCTTTCTGAATTGATAATTAATTCCGGTGGTTGGTAACAGTCTTATGTTTATTAGTTACGATTTAATTTAAGATGGAAAATTTAATGGGGATTGCAGCCAAGGATGAGTTGAAATAAAAGGCTCTCTTTTGGTCACTAAGCTTTCGAATTGATTTAATTCTTCATCCGAAAGTTTTCCACGATAGCTGAAAAAACAGCCTGTCAGCAACTGAGCAGAATAATGTCGAGATCACATTGTAATACAATATATTGAATAGATTGAAATGTGTAAAAATTTTATATCAATTTACATGTAATTAAAACAAGACTAAAAATAAAAACCTGTTCATCACACATACTACTCGAGGAACCACAGAGAGATAACATGTTCCTCTGCAACCACTTAGTCAACATGTCCTAAACTCGGTTAAACGTAGAAATGTATAGCTTGGTGGTTCCTCGAGTAGTACATGTGAGGAACAAGTTTTTATTTTTAGTTTTGTTTTAATTACATGTAAACTCAATTCAAATTTTTACACATTTTAATCTGTTCAATATATTGCATTACAATGTAATCTTAACATTGTTCTGTTCAGTTGCTGACAGGTTGTTTTCTCAGCTCTCATGGAAAACTCTCCGATGAAGAATTAAATCAATTCGAAAGCTTAGAGTGATGAAACTCCTCAAAGAAATGAACACAGGGATTTGTTATACTATGCTCATCGAGGACGATTCACAAAATCTTGTTGTGTGAAAGCAAAAGTTATTGGATTTTCAAATTTATTCGGTCTTTGGTCAACGTATCCGCTTTTATACTAAGCATAAGCAAATAGGACGTAATATTTTGATGCCGAAAGTTGATTATGAGTAAGAGATTGTAATTTTATAATATTATTGCGTTTATGTAACCCAATATCGCAACTATACAGTAGTACAAGGTCAGAAAATTTTCTTTCAAATTTTTTCCATATGCGAAAACCATATACATCAAGAGGTTGTATCATTGATGTAGTTTTCTTCGGGATCGTTAATATATTCAGTGGCCGGTCCAAGAGTCCAATAACAAAGTTCTATGTTTCCGTATTTGGAAAATACACATCGGTTAACCATTGGTGAAATAGTTCTTTTGTGAACTTTCTCAACTTTCCAGATGTAGATGCTGTTAAATAAACATTACACGGTCGAAACACATACTGTGATGCACGCGGACCGAAATTACCATTTTGCTCTTTTAGTATAATGAATAGAGGTGGAGGTAGTTTTCTGGAAGCTGATATTGTTATTGTAATCTAGCTCTAGATTAAACCCGCTCTCATCCGCATTGAATGTATTATCTATCCCGACCTGCCCTATATGACCTTTTGCACCATTAACGAAAGTTGAAGCAATTTCCGTTAGTTGCTCGGAGTCTGTGCCATATGATTGCGTAATATATTCATTTATTTTTATTTATTTAAAATTCAAAACCCAGTGCCGTGATGCTTTAAAATTCTCTAAATCAATGTCTGTCTTACCTTGTAATACCCATGGCTGGATGTCCACATCATGAATAATAGCACCTAAATCAATACTATTTACAAATTCATTATTTACGAATGGAGAAATGTTAAACAACTATTGCAACTATGGCACTATAGAATAATAATAATAATAATAATAATAATAATATTTATTTCAGATCGGTAAAAGTACTGAAATGAAATAATGTCAGAAAGTTTAAAGTACCTAATGTCTAGATGTTAGGTAATCATTGATACTGTAAGGCTCTAAATCTAAAAGAAATTTCTTAAGAGCTAATTTAAAATGAATTTTGTGTGTTTTTAGAAATTTTAATAGTATCCGGTAATTGATTATAAAATCTGATACAGTTATATAGGGGCTTCTCTCAGTTAACGTCAATCTGTGTTTGGGGTAATTGAGATGAGGCGCCCTTGTGTTACAGCTATGTTGACCCTGCATTTCGAATTTGTTTTTATGCAGGAAACAAAATATCAGGCATTCATAAATGTACAAAGCATATACTGTCATAATGTGTAATGATTTGAATACCCCTCGACAGGTTTGGTGGTATGACAATCGTATTATTTGATATTTAAATGTACAGACGTATGTGCGTTTATCGTTTGACATTCGTATGAGTTACAATTTGTAAATATATTGTCTATACAACTTTTAGCGTTCGATGTTACACGCGTATATTCAAAAATTGTCTGATCTAAATTAAAGGAGTTCATTAACGATAAAGGTTTGGTTCCATTAGCGTTTTCATGCGGCATCTCAATATTGAAAACCCCTACAACAAATATAAGGTCTTTATCTTCAAAAATGTTGATCTCTCAGGTCTATCAAAGAAGACATCGACTCTACCGTCAGGTGGTCGATAAATTGTTCCAACCGATATACTGTAGTTATTTATATTACAGTTTATTGCCGCGCACTCAAAATCACCTTTCACCGAAAGAACACTTAAACATTTTCTGTTTGTGCACTTGATATTTTTCTTCGCATTTATTGCCACTCCTCCGTGTTCGCCTGTATTACGACAGTAGCTCGCAACCATTTTCAGGTTTTGTACACGTAGGAACAAATCGTTGCTATGTCGTAATATTACTTCACCATTTACCTGTATAATGCTGCATAGGTGAAACTTTGCGAAACTTTTGCTGGACGGTATTCAACGCAAATCGTCTTTTCTTCCCACTTTTCCAATATGTAACAGCGTTGGTTTTCTATTCTAAAGTTACAACACCTCCTTCTTCTGGTTAACACTCTTCTTCTTCGGCTTCGATTGTTTCTAGCGCTTCTTCCCTTGTGGGCGTACATACCTCATCTACAAATTCTAGGGAGTGTGGTCTGTGCGGTTGTAAAAATTCTAGAGTTGTATTAGTTTCCAGCGAAGACAATGTTTCTTTTTGATCACCGAGAAGGATATTTTTCATGTCGTGCAATTCGATTTTGTTGGTATTTACAAGGGGTCCATTATTATTATTGGCAAATTTGAATGTAACCATCAGTAGACGAATTATATTTATAATACTTATGACGCCCATTTTCAACACTACAGGTCTGCTATATAATCAATCAATAACTATTATTAAATTCAAGATTGATGAGTTATGTATACTACTTGCTTATCTCATTCAGCCTATTTTCTTTACAAACGCATGCTTACTACTTATTGGCCTAATGTGGCTTCTTTCGATAACCGACAACTATTAGATAAGAAACAATCTAATCTAATAAAAAGAATGCAATATAATGTCTTTTTCCTCTCTGTTTGATAAACGTTATCCAAACAAACAATTTTTTCCTTAAAACTTTTTCTCTATTTCTTACCCTTAGCGAGCTATGCGCATCGGAAGAATGGAAAATTTTTCATTTCCAAATTTCTTTTTCACCCACTCAGAGTGCTTTTCCGCAGAAAAAAATTGCGTGGTACATACCTATATGTAACCTACATGTTACCAAAGTTT
The DNA here is from genome assembly GCA_038088585.1 of Chrysina gloriosa. Classification (NCBI taxonomy): domain Eukaryota; kingdom Metazoa; phylum Arthropoda; class Insecta; order Coleoptera; family Scarabaeidae; genus Chrysina; species Chrysina gloriosa. The sequence goes on along the minus strand of CM076093.1, from coordinate 15,057,914 downwards.
CATAATTTTTTGAATATCCGCGGTCGAGATCTTCTCTCGTTAATGTATTCAATCCCTTGCCAATCAACGATAGGAGGATAAAATATAAAAAGAACGAGCTTTTGTCAAATATAGAGCACCGCGAGGATCTACTTTAACACGGAAATAAGGAAAAATGGAGCCGTCATTAATTTTTCTTACTTGACAGGTTAGGGATTCTTCAACTTACTAACGTCAATACCAAAATTGTAGTATTTCAAGAAGTCAACTTAGCACAATTACCATTCGTGTTGCATTGCAAAATGAGTATATGTTCAAACACGTTCTAGTTTTTTTCATATTATCTCCTCGTCCAAACTTTTCTTGATCCTCTGTCCATAGCTCTTTTTATTTTCGACTAAAAGTTAACTCGGTGTTCGTCTCCCTACTTCTCCAACTAAGCCACTGACATTATAATGTCCGGATTATAGATATTTCGCTCCGAGGGGCGGTTGAACTATATTAAGCGGCGGCAATTTGTTAGGAAGGATTATGTGGGGTTCATTTATCCGCGGAAACTTTTGGATCCGGCTGGATATTCATCAACATAAACATTGGATAGGTAGGTATATGGAAGTTCTAGATGGCCGAACGCGACGTAACGTTCGTCGACGCTGACCACCGACTCGCCGCCTACGACTGGATGAAGAACGGAAACGACGCGTAATTTGTTAGTTGCCCCTCACATAGGATATTCGCCGCATCGTTTGTTACCTGTTTTTGTTTTGTATTGTTTGGTTTTTACTTTGACGTAATGATTTGAAGAAAAAAGGAATAGTACAAAAAGTTAGTAGCATAGATTTGATATAAATAGAAAGAAAGGAGGAAAAAATCGCGTCCACAAGAGGTCAAATATTGGAAATTTGAGTCCCACGGAAATAATTCACGCTAACCCTGCCTTTAAACTTTGGTACAGTAGCGGCAATTTTTGTTTAAAGGGCACTTTGCTTACAGTTTCTAATTTCTTGAAAACATTGAATTCAAATCTAAATACATTTTCTATGAATAAATGTTATTCTTTCTTAAACGCACATACATAGTTCGTCCTCTTCTACCTTTCGGTGTAGAGGTGTTTCCATGCTTTTCTATCAATCGTCAAGGTCCAGGCTTCTTCCCACATTATGTCTCTCCTTTTCAGTAGCTTCGATATTTCCTCATTCCAGGTTCTGGCTGGTCTTCCTCTTTTTTCTTTTGGTCCACTCTTGCTTGCCACACTTGTCTCATCAATCTGTCATTGTTCAGACGCAACATGTGACCAAACCATCTTAATTGACTTTGTTCTACCTTCTCTAACAACGGTTTCACGATCAAACACTCACGGACTGCCATATTTTATATGCGATCTTTTCTTGTTACTCCATTTACTCCTCTTAGGTACCGCATTTCATTGGCCTTGATTTTACGAAGATTGAGCGTCCAAGTTTTACAACCCTAGATTAGAATTGGTGTATATTCTATATTAAATACCTCTATTTTAGTTTCTAATAACACCTCCCATTTTCATATGTTGTTTATTCTTATAATATTACTTGTGCATGCATACGTACTTTTAATTGCACCCAGAAATTTATTTGTTACTCCACGTTCCTTTATTATTTTCCATAATTAGTCCGTAGGCACACTATCGAATGCAATAAGTCCACAAAGCAGACATGGATTTTGTAATCATATCGTATTGCTTTCTCACTCATTTGTCTCAGGCTGGAAATTAATTCAGTTATTCGCCTGATCGGTCTGAAGCCATCGAAGCTAGATTCCATTATTTCCCGACTACTCCTTTCTATTATTACCTCGTACACCCTAATAGCCACGCTAAGAAGTGAGATTGGCCTGTAGTTTTCATATTTTTTAGTTGGCCCTTTCATGATAATTGGGCTGCTATGGTCCAGTCAGCTGGGACTTTGCGCTTGTTCCATGCACACTTTGTATTTTTTGCAGTATTTTCATTCCGGTTTCATTCAGATACTCTATTAGTTCTGCTTTTAGTTCCTCCTTTCCCGCAGTTTTAACGTCTTTTAGTTTGTTCACTGCATATTCCATATATCTTTTCTGACTACTAGTGAATCACTTGATTCACTTTCGTCATAAATAATTTGTATGTTCCTGCATCTCGCTGTCTCCTAATGATTCTCTAAAGTACGTATATGATCTTTCAGTTATTTGTTCGTCCGATGTCAAAGGGTTACCCTCCTCATCTTCTATATATGTATTTCACACGTTTTGTAGTATACGAGCGTAAGCTTTTCAACATTCCATACAATAAAAATGTATTTGTTTGACTGTTTTCCTCCAATTTGCTTCCGATGTCTTCCTAGTTCTTCATTTTTGCTTATTTTACTATATTCTTAACGATAGTCCTTTGTTTTTTCTTTTTATAAATTGTGTATTTTTCCTGACTTTTATTGCTCGGGTATTCCTTCCAGTAACTTCTCTTCTGTTTGACTTCCATTTTAATTCTCTCACTCCACTTTCATAATCACACCTTTGAAGCACATCCATAGCGATTCTGTCATTAATTTTCTCCCAGTTCTATTTCTTCCGTTCGAAGTCAAGTTTCGAACGGTAATTTATTCTGAAGTTTCCATTTCTGAATTTATATATTTTGATACACTGGCCTGATATACTGCTACTATCCTTTATTTGTCTGTTCGGATTTTCCTCTCATTTCTTTTCTTTTAAGTTCCACGAGGTAATGATTCGTTCCGATCTCGTAACCACGTTTGACTTTTTGTATCGGCTATCCTCTATCGTCTCTTCTTACCATGAAAAAGTCTATGATAGATATCTCCCCCGTGCTTTCTATAGTTCTTGTGTATTTATGTATGTTTCGATGCTTAACCTTCTTATACTCACGTCAAAATGAAAGACGTATACTATACTATATAAGTCGGTCTCACAGACCGTATGCGTGAGTATAGGAAGGTTAAAAAGGCGTTCCACAGTATCATATTGTTTCCTTTACAAAATTCAATAATTTTTTGTGCATTGGTATTTTTCTGTTCTTCTCCGTATTCCTCGGCCGCGTGGTCTTTCTCTTGTTTCTATCTACCCCACCATTAAAGTCTCCCAAAAGTATTAATTAATTAAATCTTCTGTCGCATCGACTTCTTCTTGTAAATTATCCCAAAATTGGTCTTTCACCGTTCTTTCATCAGTTTTCGAAGGTCCATATCCTACTATTATCGACATTTTGTTGATACCCATGAATTTCAGGTCAAGCCTCATTAGTGTTTCTGATATGACCATTTCTCATTTTTATCCATTTCTCAAAATCTTTATGCATTATGATTGCTACCCCAGTTTTTGCTCGTTCGATTTTAATAACTCCGCTATATATCATGACATCTCCATTCTCCATTTTAATACTACCGGTTCCTTTCTTCTTTGTCCTTGTCAGTCCTAGGATGCCCAAATTCGCCTTTGTAAATTCTACAACGGGCTCAACCTTTTATCATTGAGCCCCTGGATGTTCCAGTTTCCAATCTTCTAGTAACTTTTCGGAATTCCTGCACTCTTACTCTTAATACCCATTTTCCATTTAATCGTATTCCTGTTCATAGCCATGATCGTCATCTCGCGTCCTTGCGGTGCTACATTTATTAGTTTTTGCATTGGATATTTGCTTATAAAGATCTTCCTGTACAATATCTTTTGTCTTTGGATTCTATTTCCACTTAGAATTGTCTACGATCAGAAAGTTATAGTCCACTTTGACAGACCTACATTGTTCTCTAATTTTCACTACTCTTCCTCGTAAGTATTTCTGCATCTTCATTTCTTGTAAGGTGAGATCGCACTCTATATATACTTTATCATTGGGTGTGTTCCTAAGTCTTTTCTTAGCTTTAAGAACTTGTAGCTCGTCTTTTCCAGATCGATAATACATATTATGTCAGAAATTCTGGCTGCCTTTCCCAATTTTGCTTCAACTTGCAGCTCAGTTTTAAAAAATTTTCGTGGAGTTTCTAAGTATTTCCCCTGTTGTGTTTACAGTGATCCCGTTAACTACTAAGTTGTTTTGCTTCCTTTCTTTTAAATTTATTTTCAAAGCCGCTTCTATTTTATACATTTTCTTCATCTGATTCAGCTCTTTCTTTGTGTTCACTCTCACGTTTACCTTCTGTCATTTGTTTTTTATATATATTGTTCTATTTTCTAATTAATTCCATTTCCTGTATCATCTCCTTCATTTTATTCATGTCGGTCGCCTGTTTATTGGTATTTCTCACTACTTCTAACATCATTTCCTTTAGTTCTTCTAGTCCATCCGATATATCCTTCTGAGCTCCGTCTTTGTTCGGCGCTCTAGAAATTTTCTCACTTCTTTTAAATATTCCTTCCGCACTCTCTTCCCTTCTTCTCTTACTGTCTTCTGAAGTACCTCCATCACTATGACCCATAATGAGTTGTGGTATAATTTCAACGTTTAAACCAGCCTTATTTTGATTACACTACACAGCACGCACCCTCTTCACTCTGTTTTTGTTTTATGTTTGTTTGTTTCCACAGCTGTATGTATTTTGACCTTTTGTACCTTTATTTTAATTAGCTTTATGCTCACTTTACGATTCTTACAACTTTATTTTATTCGAAAGAACTACTTTTGTTTTCTTTATTTCCTTCGTTTATTCGATACAGTTATCGCCGTTGTCGAGCACGCGACCGTCCGTTTTTCTTCTTTCTTATAATATTGATAAAATTAGTGCTATTTATATTTAATACATCCAATATGCTGCTAGGTTGCATAAAATTTGATTTTATCATTTTTACTAGAAAACGCCGAGAAATAGTTGCAGTCAATAACTAGAGAAAGAATGAAAAATTTCATAATATCAAACACCAAAACAACGAACACGGATGAAATATTACGCCAGCGGGCAAATATTGCGTTCGGAATTGTCAGATTTACATGTCTATACCAATTCCTATTGTGTTTTATATTATGAATAATGCTTGTTGTGCGCTCTCCGCATGTGTACGTACCCAATACGTAGTGCCAAGGCGTACAGATACAGGATACGCTCACATTTTTCATAACCATACGCCGCCAGCTAGTTCATATATTCCGCATTGAGACATGGAGGTTTCTCTTCGGTCGAACAGCCAATCGACCCAGTATATCGTACGTATTGTGTACGAAATCAATTTGTAAAATCGAATCTTTGTTTTTGATGTCGTTGGCGTACTTTAGCTTTACTTTATGCGCCCATCGAGCGCCGATCGGACGTCGAATCAAAACCGGATTCTATTCCGGCGTATTATGGTAATGCTTCGTAGTAGTTTTCCGGAAAATCTGCCAGATATTCGATGCTGTTCGTGATTTCGCATTCGAGACGTCTATTGTGTATAGTGTCACCGGAATTATCGTGTTGTTCTGGGTTCTGCAAGGTTGTAATCGGAACCGCTGCCTGTTCCCATCTGCTTACGTAAAGCTTTTGCGAAAACACAGTTAGTTCGATGACATCAATATAAAACCGAAGACGTAAATGTTTCAAAATACCAAATAAAATAGTCACACCAATTTGGAAAAATTTCCAAATATCTATTTCGACAAGTCAGCTATGATCATCATTGGAGGAAACATGAACGATTTATTACACAAACTTAAAAACATATTTTACGATCTCGCAGAAAGTACTGTAGGTACGAGGGCTGTTTTCTTTCAACCTCCGATAGGCTATAAAAGACGGGTGAATATAAAAATGATTTTATTACCAAAAGTAATGTGCAATAAAGGTTAATTCTCTTCATAATCACCTTGATAATTGAGGCATTTCTCATATCTGCAAACAAGCTTTGCAATACCCTCTTATTACCGCCAATGATTTGAAATGAGTTGTGACGGCTTCTTTGAGCTCTTGATCAGTTTGGAAGCACTGCCTCACAAAACACTTCTTCAGTTTAGGAAAAAGATGGTCTAGACTGTGGATGTTTGAAAATATCCCATTAAGATTGCTCAAGGAGCAGTTGAATTACACGAGCAGTGGGAGGACGAGCATTGTCGTGGATCAGAACAATTCCAGAGGTCAGCATGCTTCTTATTTTGTTTTGAATAACTCTCCGTAAGCGTCCCAAAGTTTCACAGTATGAATCAGCAGAAATTATTGTCCCCAGTTGCATAAATTCCACAAGCAACATACCTTTTTGGTCCAAGAAGCAGTATCACAACCTTACGGTTGTTGAAGGTTTGCTTGAATTTTGTGAGTTCCTTTGGAGAATTTATGTGCATCCATTGTTGTGATTGTTGTTCCGTTTCCCATGTCTCATCACCTGTCACAATGGATTCCAAAAATCTTCTCCATCAGTATTGTAACGGTAAAGAAACACCATTTTGCGAGTTTTGTGGTTGTCAGTCAACACCTTTGGGACAGAGCGAGCACAAAGTTTTCTGTAGCGCTGTTCAGTAACTATAGAATGCAGGAAAGATCTTGAAACTTACGGATTTCACCGATAATCTACTTATGGTGAACTTTCGATTTCTCTTAACCACTTGGTCAACTTGTTGAACAAGATCTTCTGTAGCGACAGACTTGCGTCCTTGACTCCCTTAATCATGCACACCAGTTTGGCCATCTTTAAACTTACGACACCATTCACGAACAACACCATCACTCATAAAGCTGTCTTCATACACTCGACACATTCTTCGATGAATTTCCGCTGCACTATTCCCTTCTGCCTCCAAGAAACGAAATACACTTCGCAATTCATAATTCGCGGGAGAATCAATAGAGACAGCCATGTTTACGTGATTGCAACTCTACAAGAAATGGCGTGTTGGACTCGGCAGTAACAGAGTGTGTGGGGACGCTCACCAGCCACCCGCCATGTGCCTGGTCTTCATACTATGCGATCGGAGGTTGAAGAGAAAAAACAGCCATCGTACTATGAGCGTCTATTATATGATATTATCTAATGCTATCACTTATCGATTGTTGAATTCGGGATACATGTTCTGTTGACAATTAGCTCGCTGCCTTAAACTGCATTTTAACCACTAACCAACTCAAAGCACGGGTGTCAAAATAACGACTTCGCGATAAAAACTTGTAAAACAGCGTCGTTTGATAATTAAGCTTCCAATAACTTCCAAGCACCTATAATTCACATCTTCATACATAAGTTTCGACTAATTTACGCTAGAAAGAAATCATACTTATTACGTAAACCTAACCGATAAAAATGTTGGATCGGTACTCGAACTTACCGATTTCGATTTTGATAAACAACCTTCGCAGTCCGACATGAACTACTTCCAACATACGTTGGACGTGAATAAACGACCGCCGTTCGGAAACGGAACTGTTCGCAATAAGTCTAACACTGCGAAACGGGGGTGAAAGAAAAAAACAGAAAAAGTGCGGTAGGCGTAGATGAGGGAAACGAGAGCGAAGCGTTACTCCATCAAGTATTAATAAAACGGGGAAAAGCGGGAAGTTTTCCCACATCCAACCGCTACCGACACCCTTGTTTATTTTCTTCTACTTTTTGCAAGAAGTTCAGGTATTCATTCGTTGGTGGGTGCAAATATACGAAGGGATAACTGGATGTAAAACTGAACGATGGGAAAATTTTGCAAATCTGGAGAATTTTGCTGAAATACATAGAAAGGAGGTGGTTGATTTTGGGGGTAGAATCATCTTTTATGAATATTTCTTTTGGATGTTTAGATAAGGGACTTGTATGTTATCCAGTTGCCGCTGACCACTAACCACTAACCACCACGGTTGAGGCAAAAGGTTCCTCGCTGACTTTAAAATTATGATTCGTTATATCTCATCTGTTTCCTTGATATAATTTTGCCTCTCGGTTGAATCCGAAAAACCTTTACTAGCAAATTTAGGTTCGCCCAATTCGGATCGTTCCAAATTTGTATTTCTATAGGTTGCCGTTTTCAATGCAAGAACAATTTTTAAGATTCAACAACTAAGATGTCATTCTTAAAAATATTCTCAAATCAGAATGACAACATAGTTATTTAATCCTCACTAATTTCCCAGTGCTGCAATTTAGTTGTGAAGTTTGAAAGAATTTGATGTCTTTTTTAATGAGAACGACATTTTAGATCTCTAGTTGAACAAAAACAACTGGCAATCCAACAAATCCACCCGAAAATAGAAAAAGTAGAGGCGAAGTACGCCACCCCAACATACTTTGGAGCAGTGTCAAATAAATTGTCATACATACTACCCAAAGCAATCTCCAGGTACCCTTAAAACTACATCAGAAAGTTTCTAACTTCTATTTAGTATCAAATACAATACACAGCCAAATCAAAAATCAGGAGTTTATAGGTTAAAATGTGAAGAATGCTATAGCTGTTACGTAGGCCAGACAGGAAGAAGTTTCATAACTCGTTTTAAAGAACACTAATCGTCATACCACCTAGAAAAACAAAATTCTAAATTTTGCTAATCATTTCCTACAAACCACAAACAAGTTTCTCGAAGCTAATAAAGATCATACACACCGCACCGAGAAGCCGCAAATTTAATGTACTAGAATCAATTTACAAACGCAACAAGTACAAAGGGATAACCCTCCTCAACGACCACATAGACCTAATGACGTCTCCATTGTTTGACTTTCTACAAGTGTTTTTCTAATATCATGTATTTAGTTGAAGTCCATAAACACTATGGTTAATTTTACTTAATAATCAGTTATACAAAATAACGTCCTCAAAGTTTTACTTATTCTAACAATTTTTGTAGGAAGAATCCAGCATCTAAATAGTTATTTAAGCATAGTTATAAGATACTTCTAGTTTGAGAATATAACAGTGTTGAAGAAACTGCAGTCATGTTTTTCAAATAAAAACAAAGTGGTAGTGTACCAAAGTAGTATTTTTCTTTTCATAAATGACATATTCGGGGGTGTGCATATTGTTGTGCTAAGAGTACAAACTATTCCATTTGAATTCCTTCTAAACTATAGACATTCTTATTTTTCTTAGCTCATCTTTCTACTCAATTTCTCTTCACTCAATTGTTTCTCCGCTTGTATTGACATCTCGAAACCGAAACTTCACATTTCGTGATATGAAACACGATTTCCGTTTTCCTTTGATACATTTCTCGTAGGCGTACCGATACGTATAGTCACATAACCATACCTTTCTAGCATATACATACGTACAGAAATTCATTAGAAACTACTAGATCCACCATTACGTGATGATATTAGAAATAGCGACACAAATAGGGACGCGTTGGTACGTCGTTTGTCCTCCGTGTCTCTCGTCCGCGGCAATAACCCTTTGCATATGCCACCGGTTCCGGTATAAATTACGTCACGTTTCCTCCAATCTTCGAGTACACAACGCCTTCATTTATTCGGTTCGAACGCGAATTGAAGCCGGGAGATATTTTCGGTGCCTTTCTTTCTCTACCTCCCGACGTGAAAATTTACGTATGCACATAGATAAAGGAGATATGGATATACGTATGTATGTGGGTTCCTACGTGTATCCATCTATCTACTTACCTCTACGTACCAGTTCAGAACGACTTATCCGTAGAATTTCGTGTCGTGGTTTCTGAGTTCGACATCGAGATCGAACTCGAATAATACGATTCCTCCTACTTCTCCTGAACGATGATGAAGGCAAATTTCAGTTCGCGATCTTGGAGAGGGCGATAGATACCGGAATCGGGTTTTTGTAGACCGCAGTCACCTGACCTATAAGTAAAGGTTAGTGTTTAGAGAGTTCACAATCTTGATTTGAAGACTAACTTGTGTTTCTCTATTCTTTTCTACTTGCGACCCTTTTCTTCTGAAGAAGAACGGGACAATTCTTCTTCTTTTCCTTATTTTTCTTTCTTTTATATTATCTTTCCTTCAAGCATTCTCTGAGAAAATGAAGCTTTCCATCCATCTCTTTTTCGGTTTCTTAAATTTTGTTGAACTTGCCTTGCCTTTGTATCCTTTAAGTGTGTATATATTCGTGACTTTTATCTAGTTATATTTTCACTGATGAAGGTGCTCCGTAAGCGTTTGTGAACGTTCTGAAAATATAACTATTAATTCAACCATTGTGGTTTATTTGACCTAGTCGTGGTAGAAAAACTATCTACATATCAGATTTCTGTCCTTTATCATCTTTATCATATATATAATCTATGGCTTCTTTAATTCTATATTTACAGAAACCACTTTCTACTACTGAAGCTGCAATTTTCGTGGTTTAAATCAGAGCGCAGGAGCTGGAAAAAGTAGATTTGGTGATTTATTGTTCAATTTTTTGCAGTTCCAAGTCGGGATTTTCCTCGGCAGGTGCGGTGATTTGATCTTTTTACTGTTGAAAAAACGTATGTTGCCATACTGAAGGACTTGGATTGAGAGAATTTCTGAGTGGCAACCTAGTTAGTTTTCAAACGGAGACTCCACCCCTGCATATTTGAAATACCGGCTAAGACTAGAGGTTTCTGAAATGATTAGTTAGGGATTCATTTGGCGATGGGAATTAATATTTTGAAAATGCTTGCCCTAGACGTCTGACCGTCCAACCAAACCCTAATTTTTCTTAACCGCGTTCGGAAAAGGAACTTCCATATATGATTTCTGGGCGGTATTTGGGGTTATAACCAAATACTTTTGACTAGCGGCAATAAAGTCCACCTTTGAGTGGTGCGAAAGGCACCTTTTAACTTGTCACAAAAACTAGGAAAGAAAAAAATGAAAGGGACTAACTCTTTTACTGCATGTCGAAATATTCACCTTTAAGATTTATACACTTTTGCATGCGTTCAATCAAATTCTCAAAACATTTTTTCCGCTCTGAGGTTGGTATCGCAAAAATAGTGAGTTTTGAAGGCCTCGAGAGCTTCTTGAAATGCTCAAAATGGCTGTCCACGAATTTTTGGTTTGGCATTCAGGAACAGAAAGAAATGGTTAGGCGATAAATCAGGTAAATACAGGCAATGAGACATTAATTGGATGTCTGCGATTGATTTAAGTCTTTGCCTTGCCTAAACTTTGGATGCTTGATAAACAACAGCACAAATTTACTTCGAAATATTCGTCTAGGAGAAAAAGCTTGTTCAAGCAAAAAGACACAATGCTACCAATTACTATAAGAAGTGGAAAGTGCTAATTTGCAGAAAACATCGAAGAAATATTATTGTATTATATGTTTTGAAAAATAATAAAAAAATGTTCATTTTATTGTTTCAAACAATTGTTCTGATACTGGAAATCTATCTATCTGTCTTTGTTTATTTATTAAAATAAGGTTTATGATACTTCCATATTTACTTTAGACGAAAACTATCCTGGGTTCCAGGGTAACGCACGAGCTAAGAGGAAGAGCACCTGAATATCAGTAAGGTTAAATAAACGAGTGCATGATAAGTCATTATTAAGCAGTGTAAACAGGACTGACGCTGTCACTCCATCGCTTGTCCCCACTTACGTGGAAGGAGGAATGACAGTGTCAGTCCGGTTTACAAAACATACCATGCACTCGTTTGTCGAAGCTTAGTTATCAATTACAAGGCTATTGTAATCTGAGTGGTAGGGCACTGAGAGTATTGAGAGAAAGAATCGAGAACAATTATAATTCTTATGAAAGTTTCAAGCATTCAAGCATTTCCTATGACGGAGAGCGTTAATTCTCAGAATTTTCATAGAATCGGGGGACAAGTGTGGCTAGTCGATGCGCTGCTTCGAATAGTTTAGTCTCCAATTTTGGGGATTCCTGCAGCGATTGAATCAGTATTTTGGAATTGCCAATTTGTTGCAACCACACTCACAAATAAATTGGTCGCAATCAATGTTCTTTTTATAGATGAAGTCATACTAAAGATGAATATGGACTAAGATGGGTTCCAAGCTTTTCTGTGACATCGTAGGTAATTTCTAAATGGATATCCACATTCTTAATATTTAAAGATTTCTGAATAAGTAGTAAACAGCTTCAGGCACTTTAGTTAATTAAGCGTTTCTGGTTTCAAGTTGGAATTTTTTATGATGATAATTTTTTATGCGTCCAGCTGACACTTGTAGTCCCATCGAAAAAATGTTTTGAGTAGGAGCTTTTTATTTCAACTTCTAATTATTTATGCCAACACCTATTCTAACATCGGTCTAGAGGTAATTATCTTTCTGCATTTCTTATTGCTTTTAGTTTCCTCTTTGACTTGAGTCCAATTTATATCTCTTTTTTTCATTACATCTGTCGCTGATGCACTCCCCTTTTCTTGGGTCTCCCTCTTCTTATTTTGACTCCTCGAGCTTCTAATGGCTTCCATATGAGAATTCAAATCCTTAATATGGCTGATGTAATGGATGTAAGAGTCAAGTATTTGTTATGAATATCAAGCTTGACACCAGGCTGACTGTCGAACGTACTGCTGTTAAGGCTAGAAGTGTTCTCTGAAAAGTATGTGGAAACTAAAGCCTACCCACAGTTCTTTTAGTCTCACTGCGAGGATAAAAGAGAAGAATCAGGATTATGCAGTCAAGTGGGGAATGTAAAAGTGACTGAAAAATTAGCACATGAAGAATTTCACTTCTTGAACCTTTTCGGGGCTTACATGATCTTCGATATTCATCAAAGTTACTACAGTGACAAGTACGGAGTGAAATAAGTTGCTAACGGTCCGATGAATTAGAAAGTGTCGATGGTCAGTTATGAGAAGGTTACACCCCCTTTCTACCTCTTAGGGAACCGAACTGTCGGTAAAGGACCAAGGGCGCAAAACATACTACCCAAAAGCATAAAACTGCAAACATGAATTTTAAAATAACTTTACTTCAACCGAATGTAACGCACAGATATTGGCTAAAATATTAAGAAAAATAATAATTAAATCGCGTATTTAAAATGAAGGAATTATTTTGGTTATACGAAGTGTAGCAGGGTGAGAGAAGGATCTAAGTCTATAACTTTCGAAACAACAAAAATTAGAACGCAAAACGAAAAAGACTAGGATATACAAAAAGTTATTCTTCGCTTAAGAGAGCTGCATAATGCTCAATATAGAAAAGTATTTCCTTAAGTTTTAGTATTTTCTAATTTCAACCTAGTACCACTTTAGATTTTCATATGTCTTCAATTCAGACACTTCCATGCTCTCCTGCGCCTTATCTTGGGATACGTGCGCTAGATTCAAATCGCAAATATTCAACGGGAATTGGCGGCGGTGCGGCGCTCTTAATAAATATTTGGGAATCCTAGAATTTTTGAAACGCAAAGGTGGAGTTCGCACGCGGCAAAAATCAATATTGAATATACATACATGTAGCGCCGGAGAACGGATGCAATCGTACGGAATGTGTAGCCGTTGAAATTTGATAGCTAGGTACGTATGGATGTGCCTCGTCGATGAAAAATATACTTTTCGCTGGCGCACGCGGACGTGCTCACGGCGAGGGCGGATACGACGCCGACTGAATAAAATTCGTTCATTAACGCTATGCAGATATCGTTTTTCCTTTGAAACACAAGGAAAATGATTACTTTTTCTTTCTTAGAGGAGGAATCGAGATACGAAAAACGTGTTTATAAAGCGAGGAAATTGATTTTTGATGAGATCTTTTATGATAAGGATACCTAGTGAGACAAAAATATGAACCAACGTTTTCTGAAACTTAACATAAAATCCCTACTGCAACATGTTACCAGAGGTACAAGTATGAGATGCAAATTTTTTTCTAAAAAAACATGTTAAATTCGGAAGAATGATAAAAAGTGCTTTATTCAAAGTGTGCTCTATCGCTTGTTATACATTTTTCCCATCTTTCGGGCAATTTGTGAATACCACGCCAGTACAAATCTTCCGCTTTTGCTGCGAACTATTCATCGAGCCATTTTTTTCACATCTTCATGCGCACCAAAGCTATGCACAGCATCGATGCAAACATATGGTAATCGGAAGGAGCCAACTTCCCAACTTTCCAACTTCCCAGCTGAGTGCTTCCAACGTGTTGAGAACCGGTTTCGCCGTATGTGATGGAGTATTGTCATGAATTGTGTTGCCTCTTTCGATATTCTGGTCTTTTTCAAGCAGCGAACGGTTCAAATCGTTGTTAACGTTTATTATTAACCCCTTGCACTACGCCGAAATTCACCATCAGCCGTGCCAAACTCGGGCGCCTGAGTGGTCCCGAAAAGAGTCAAAGCGGCGAAGCCTGAGTGTCGGAACTTTGAACACGATATCTTAGGACTGACAATGAGCGCGAGATAGGCGTGCTCGTGTTGACTTCACGCGATGGTGCTCTTGTAAAATTCAAACGAATTTAAATCAAAAACTTTTAAAAGGTTTTTTAATTGTTACATATGATGCAACTAATTCTATATAAATAATAATAATATGATGAATTAATAGCAGAACACAAATAAGTTGAAGCGAATCTGCGGCAGTAATATTTAAATTGAAATAAATTTGCAGATTGTCATAATCAGCAGACCTGAAACTGGAAAAGACAATATAAATAAACAATTAAATATCAACAAACTGTTTTATTGAAGAATACTCACAAGTGAATATGTATCCTAAGTAGCGCGTAAACTGCATTGGGACACAAGATATAAAATACCCATTCATATAAAGAAAAGGAAAGAAGAGATAAGACCTCATTCAGGCGTTCCTGGTGGCCCGAGATTAAGACCACGAGCACGGCTCGTGATATTCATGTTTGGCCCGAAATGTCGATTACGAGCCTGACTCGTGATATCCACGTTTGTCGTGGAATTGAACAACGAGCCTGACTCGTGATATTCAAGTTTGGCCTAAAATTTTCATCACGAGTCAGACTCGTGAAAATAGTGCAAGGGGTTAACCGTTTCCCCAGGTTTTGGCAGCTTATAATAGACAACGCCCCTATGGTCACAACAAACACAGAACTGATCTTGCGGTCGATGTGGATGGTGCGCCTGGATCTACTCATAATTTTCTTGTAAAATCTCACATGTGTTTTTGCACTTTCCCATTTGCCTGTCGTTCAACTCATGTGGTACTCATCTACCGGTCTTCTGAATCTTTATCATCTCTCGCAGACGACTGGAAACAGTTTGTTGACTAACACCCAATTGCTCCGTGAGTCTTTTTGTGTATGCTAATCATCTTCATCCAGCAATGCTTGCAATTCCACATCCTCGTATTTTCTTTGGCGGCTTTCCACGTTCCTTGCCTGCAACATCGAAGTTACCGCTTTTGAAACGCCGAAATCATCGTTCACACGTATCTTGCGATGGAGCATGTTCACCATAAACTTCTCGAAGTAATCGGTATGATTCAGCAGCAGTTTTCTTCAATTAAAAAGAGAAAAATTAATGCTGTCCGCGAGTGCTCTTTGTTCGGTACAAATATCGACATATTGAATACAACACTATGCACACACTTGTGCGCGTTTAACACTTGTTGATGACACAACAAAATGGCGCAAATGTGTCAAATCTTTATAGTATAAACTGCATTAGTGCTGCCAACTTTAAACAATTTCCTTAATTAGCAGTTGACAACAATCGTATAACGTAAAATGTCTGAGTGTGGTCCATAATATTACATAATATTTCCGTTTCTCTCACATCGACTTTAAACTATTCTTTCTTCTCCAATTCTTTTTCACTGTCAACCGCTCGACGTGGCGGTTTTTGTCACCATCACGATGCCGTTGCGCGTGTCGGGGTTGAACGATGGGAAAGGGCTTCCGCGTCGCCCCGAATTTCACAAGTTCATCTTTCAAGCGACTACTTCCACGACGAAAAATGGGAAAACGTTCCGTCGAAACTCGACGGTGAAAACAAATTTATTTCGCAGATAGCGGCGATTCGCGATTCGACACGGAAGAAAACATGCCGTTGTCGACCCTAAAAGAAACTGAAAAAGGGGCTTCCACACTGGTTGGAAGTATTCGCGATTCCGGGGATATCTGCGTTTCCGTTTTATATGTGTGTGTGCGTGTAGTGTAACATGGCGGGAGACGTGTAGGAGTTGATTTCTTTCTTCTTTTTTTTCAGTTGTATATCCAAAGATCGCGTGTCGTTTAAGAGATTTGCACGCAAACTGTGCCGGGCACTCGTGGAATGGGAAGATTTATTTCGGCAAGGATCAAGATCGGTGTGTGTTTTTCCCTGCTAGATGAGGATTTGTGTTATGGCTCCTTGACATGGATGGGCTGTGTTTTATATCAAGAGGTGAAAGCGGGATAAATTTATGAGGCACGATGAGGTGAAGTGTGGCAAATAACAGTAATTCGTGGCGTAGGGAATTTTTGATGTAATATTTGTAGGATGCAGTATTTGATAAAATGTTTTCAATCAGCGCGACATATAGACTAATCGGAAAAAGTGAGTGAAATTAGTGTTTTTCTATGTTGTAAAAATGGTGAAAATGCATACATAGGTTGAATACTTCTTTAGACTGCATACAAAAACTACATTGTTTATGTCAATTAGAAAAGAAGATATCGCATTTCTTGTCAAAACCTAGTTTTTAAAATTTGAATTTGGATAGAAGTTTTGCACCTTGATATCAGAAAATGAGATTCTGTCGTGTTATTTTTTATTCTCCAACATGGAAAGAAGTCATTTAACCATTTGCTGATGCCAATAGGGCACTTGGCACGCTGAAAATTGATGCACGAGAAATTGATGTATCTGCTTCATTCAATGACAGTCAAAGTGTTATATCGTGGCTATATAACAGGTACAGAACAACGGAAACTATCGAAGAGAAACCCAGAATAGGCAGACCTAGACCTACAAATGTGCGTGAACATTAACCTCTAGTCTAGTCACTAAACTGGGCAAATATGCGGTAACAGCCAGTAGCATGGCGATCCCATAAAAATTTACACATCAAATAAAAGATAAAAAATAAATTATAGAACATTCTGAAACACTTACCGTTTTAAAAGTCTTCCGTGATATAACAAACTGGGTAACATCCGTTAAATATTTCAATCATTAGATACGACGTGCTGACTAAATGCTTCTTAATGCCATAAACAACCTTTCTACATCTACTGATGTTACATTTGCATATTTAAAATGATCTTTGTAACAGCTTAATGCATTTTCACCCCCACTTCAGAAATTTGTCTTAATATAAGAAAATCGGAGTCTTTGTCTGAAAAACTCAAATTTTTGTATTACACACCAATTCTTTTCGCCTTCTACAGCGCATAAGTGTTCGTGAACATCATTCACAATTTGAACAGAATCCACTAACACCGAAACATTCTGTAAGCTTTCCATTTCTTCCGCTAGTCCGAAGTCATTGTTGTGAATAATTTGTAAATCTCCTTTAACCTGACCAGCTTGAAATATTTCTTGGCTTTTCTTGATAGCTGTAGCTTCTGCCGGTAGCAGAATAACCGCCAGAACTGCCTTGAATTGCATCGATGCGATAAATTCGGGTTCCACTGATAGCAGATCACAGACGAGCGAGATTAGCACGGTGTCAAGAATACCGGCAAGACGAGTATTGTTTACAGATCAAAGTCAATTTGGGGTTTTTAGTGATAGACGGTCTGTGAGAGTCTGGAGACCCTCGCTATATCCAAGGAATTTACCTATTTTGTGGAGGAACAATCATGGTATGGGGCGGTATCTTTTAGGAGGTTTTCAGAGCTTTATGTTTTCGAAAATAACAGCCACGCTGCAGTACACATCTAGAACATTACTGATGAGATTGTGGTGAATTTTCGTGAACATATTGGCGATGGATTTCAATTTCTAGACGACATCATCGAACTCGCGTTGTTGGAGATAGGTTTCAATTGGAGTTGAATATCCACATTTTGGCACTACCAGCACATTCACCAGACCTTAATCCGATTGACCACGTCTGGAATATGCTGGTACTAATTGATTACTGACCCAGCCCCTGCAACGCCAAGAATGCCAAAAGGCTTTCACCGGTGCTATCGAATAACTTTGATAATCTTATCTTGAATATGCCATGACATTTCATGCGAAAATGTTTGTTTATTTAATTTTTTGTATTGGCATTGTCGAAATTCAATTGGTTTCTTTATTTGATTTATGTTCTCGTTTTTATGAAAATAAATATGGTTTGTTGTTTCGGTATTGATTTTTGCCATTTAAGTAATTAAACCATCAGTATTCCTAACTTTTCTCGACCAATTTATTTGGAACGATATGACGATTGACGATTAACCCGAAAGGGCGCGTGGTAATGCCCGAGTTCTTAAAATAAGTGACTTTCTAAAGCAGGTGTATATCGTTGTGAAATTGATCGATCTCTGGCGATGTGCAAGTAGCGGCACAAGGATCTCGTCAAAATCGTCATAAGAGTTTGCGACAACCGCAGTTCTTCCTAGTTCAGTAATCTTCATGCAGTACTTCGAAACGAACTCTACAATTGTAGCTGGCGCACTCGAACAAAGCTCGCTGGATTGCGTTCGTATGCATCCAGTGTCAAGATCGAGGAAAGCGTTGAAGCTAGCAGGCAGACTGCGCTGGAGGATAAAGTTGTCAGAAATTCGCGGGACTTCATTAAAGACTGATGATATTTAAAGGCATTCTATTCGCGGCAGCCGGGGCGCGCGCAGTCTCTTGACACATGTCACGGCAAGATGTCGCCATCAGGACGAAGTGAGGGCGAATATAACTACTACTCTCGGGGAAAATTAAAGTGGCGCTGCAGATGAATCAAATCTTAATTACGAACTACGCCACCGAATCCGACGCTATCGGCGACGTGTCCCCGCTTTTTCCTCCCCTCTTTCCCTTTTCGGAGCGGGGCAACGTAATAATTTGTTTCTGCTAATGGAAACGCTACATTACTTTCACATAACGAAGCAGTATCTTCGTTTATTCGTCTATGAATTCGTAATATCCGCGCGAGAATGCGGGGTGGAAGGCGGTTTTGTTGCTTTCTTCGGGACGAGTTTGGCGCGGCCGTGTTTTGCCATCAACGCGAATTGTTTAATGTATATTTCATAAGGGAGGAGAGTTGATTAAAATAAGCTTTGCGCTGTGCGGTTTGGGGAAACGGACGAGGTGGAGGAGGAGGGAAATGGAACGTTTCGGTTCGCGTTTGTTTGTTCATCGTTGTAATGCGTGGAATTGCTTTGAAGGATTAAATTCGGGAGCTATTCCGGAGTCCATCCATTAAAGGGACTTGATCACACTCTGACACGAGAATTGCGGTGAATCAAAAGAGAAAACATAAATAATATAATTTTAATTGTGGCGAGGAATTGATGATCGCCAAATGTTGGTATTTTATGGTGAAACTATGATGGAGTGACATAGTAGCAAGAGACCTTTTTCTGAGTCTTCCTGAAAATTAAAAAGAAATTGAGATAATCGAACAAATATCCTTAATATATAAGTGGGATGAAAGCCATGCCAAATCCTTGGTTCCAGGCCTACTTCCATTAACATCAAATACGACAATATTTCCGACAGAACTGATGCCAATCTTTTATCCTACTTTTATGTTTCGGTAAATACAAAAGTAAATCAAAAGATATCAAGTTGTATTTAGATCAAATATAGCAAAACTGTCTAACAAGTCTACTATTAGTTCCTAATATCATTTGAATTGTCGGAAAAATGAAGAAAACTGCTAGAAACTAAGAAATGATGTCAGTTTCTTATCCGGTGTGGAATTAATTGAGATTATTCCTTCGGAGACTCGAACAGTAACAGTTTACTTAATTAAACGCAATAGTATCTGATGTAGTATTTCGCTATTTATTATATAGCATGATCAGACAAAAATTACAAATGAAAACAATCAAAGAATGGCCACAGTATAGTTTTACAAGTTCATACCTGATGTACTGAGAGTCAAATTGATAGAAAACATATATAACTAACTACTGTCTATTTAACATGATTATTGTGAGTTTGAAAATTTTTTAAATGTATTAAAGCAGGGGTGTCAAATATATAAGACAATGTAGTAAAGTTGTCTCTGCTCTCTGTTACGGATCACAGTGTACTGAAATACCCAAACATATGTATATGAGCCAGAGGCGAAAATTTCGAAGATTTGACAATATTTCCTAGAAGGGACACAAAAGGAGAGAAGGAGGAACGGTTTGTATGAAGAAAATGTACGAGGAAATTATTTTTAATTTTGTATTAGGTCTAACACCCCGGCATAGGCATTAGACAAGCCTATCTTTACTGTTCGAGACTCCGAAGAAATAATCCCAACTGCTAGAAACCTAACAGTCTCACGTCCATTGCTTAAACATTGACTATATGAAAATTACATGCAATTATGTATACATGTACATTGTCATCTTGTCATCGTATAAACTAGTCGTTACTTCTTAACAAGCGCTGATTGTATTAACCCTAGATTTGACAGTATTATCCAGACACCCAAAGTCAATCCGCAGCCTTATTCAATTTCTTGATAAATGCAAAGTCAAAAAGTGTAAACTCATACTAAAGTCAGATGCAATAGGATTTTCCTAGTGCTAAGTTGTACTATACGTTTTTATTTCTGGAGAAATTGAGAAAACTTTCAGATGAACCTAACTCCAATCTATCATCATTTCTTAATAAATACTGGGTGTATTTGCCATGCAATAGCATGTCCGATATACTCAAGGTCAATAAAGTTACGCGAATGTTCAATGCTACAAAGCATTTCGATGGGCTTAATATTACGTTCTAATGCCATTTTTAATTTCGGACGATCATCTAGAATTCTTCTACAGATGTGTTACCAACACATTACTGCTAAATTCGGCAGTACTTTCAAAACAAAGGTTAATGAGGTCCAATGACACAAAACTTTTGGAAGAACAAGCAGAAATCATTGGTAACGTGAACGCTGCGTATGTTAATGCCGAATGCAACAATATTTCCGGTAATCCTAATGTCGTATTATATATTACCAAACTAATACCAAACCTGACTGTTTTTTTAAATTTACAACGTAAACTTTCATTGCATTAACATCAGATGTGACAGTTTCTTTGATAGTTCGTGCCCCAATATGAGCGCTGATCAAATTAACACCAAATACGACAGCACTTTCTATAGTTCTAATACCAACAGAATTGTCAGAAGTATTCCTATCAAATGCAACAGTATTTTGAAAAAAAAAAAGGAAGACCAGCATTGAAACTGATCATATTATTATCTAATGCGACAGCTTTTCATAGTCATTTTGCCACTATTAATGCGTGTAGTATTAATAGAATATGCGACAATGTTGATGCCAATACAAGTGCTAAATGTGTTAGTAGTACCAAATAGGAGAGCATTTCTTATGGTATTAATACCAATACGAACGCTGACTCTATTAATATTAAATGCAACCGTATTTCCGACAGTCGTAATACCAACAAAGTTGTTGACCACATTAATACTAAATGCGACAGTATTTCTGACAATTTTGCTTGTGTTTCTGAATAAACACTAGTACTTCATAGAATCGAACGTTATAACGAAACTAAAATTGGAAACAATTTACCTTTATTCTATACCAAATGCAATCTCAAATAAGTGAGCTATAACATAAAAATGCGACAAAATTTTCCGACAGGAAAACTTTATTTAATGTACCTCGAGTTTCTAAACATTGTTACTTTACGAGGATATATTTTAACGACTTTAACTACATTTTGCCAACTGTAACGATCACTAAAATCTAGTCAGTGGAGCTTTTGGCGACATTCCAGCTACTCTCATCTTGTCTAATTATCCAAATTATAGTGCAAATCGAGACCCGTCCTTGAAAAGGGACCGTTTCGCTTGAGCCTTCTGAGCACGATCCGTAGGAAGAGCCTGCGAGTAAACCGTATAATAAATACATTTTACGCCCCAATACAATTCTTAATACATCCAATAATCGTATTTCTCCGGACCTGATGGCGGTCTTAGGGTGACAATTTGTCAGGAGCTGGGAGGTCGCCGCCGCTGCCGCCGCCGCACTTCTGTTTTAGTACACATGTGGACGTCCGACCAAAACAAGAGCCCTCGGGGATTCAACGCGGACGTGCTCTGAATCAACAGAGACAGGGCGATAGCGATGAATAGCCTCTCACGTCCGCCGCCCCGGCCGACCGCCCGCAACATGCCGCAGAGCAAGGGCACGTTACAATGAGCTTTGATCTGCTCTAGCGCTGCCGCCTCTCTGTTTTGTTCTGCGAGGCGGCCGTGGCTTGATTACGGACGCCTCCCAACAGTATTAGCCGATATTGACCCTAATTTTTTCCGTATTGTTTTAAGCTATCTCGGTTCCGGTATTCCCTTTTCCGTTGTGAGTTTTTCCCTTTACGTGCTGTAGAATTCGAATTTTTAGCGTTCTTCTGGGCGAATTTCAGCAAGCTTTCCTGCTTCGGTTCCAATAAATTTGAAAATGAATTCATGTAGTCACGGGATATTTGAGGTCTGCTCTTCTAACAATTAAACCCTGAAGAAGACTATATCTTCTACTTGAACCAAACAAAAGCTGAGAGTGTTTCTATAGCAGTCTTAGCCCTTGACTTAGAATTTTAGATTTGGTAGGGGAAAGTAAGAATCGTATCGTTTTCCATTTTTCTCAAATTCTAGAAAATATGTTAAACCACGTGTTAACCACGAGGAGGGTTGTATTGAATTAGAGGGGTGATTGATCGTTGTCAAAACAAAAGAAGAAAATTGATTACGTTAATAGACCGGCTAGACACCTCCCTTACGTAATAATATAATATTAATAAGTAATTTAGTAAAAGGTGAACGTAGAGAAGTGCTACGCAAAGGGTTAAAATGAAACCAAAATAAAGGCTTCTTTATTTGATTGACTGACAGCGCAAAAGAAACAACCGCTGTCCTTTAAGAACGTTTATTAATTATATTAATTAATTCCTTAGATGATTGAAACAAGGTAAAATAATAATCAGATCGATTGAAATTTGAAAAACACGTGGCAGTACGTTTTGTGTGCCAAATGCGTGATGCGGAGTAATAATAAGAACAAAAGAAATTAAGTTATCTTATATGATAGAGATCTACCACTAATAGGTCAATAAATATATAAGTATATATTTATCTAGTTATATTTTCACTGACGAAGGTGTTCCGAAAACGTTTGTAAACGTTCTGAAAATATAACTATCGCTCAAACCAACCTTGTTTTATTGACCTATTAGTGGTAGATCTCTATCATATAAGATAAGTATAAAAGGTCACGAAATATATATATATATACATTTAAAAGAAATTAAGTGAATTACAACGATACGGATTGAATTACTTCGTGGTACCTTAGCTTGAAGATTGGGCTTCGAAGCTTGTATGCAATGTAAGTTGTAGATTTTGCTGGGCAGCAAACTGGCCGAGGTGGAGGCTACGGTGGTAATCGTGTGAGTAAGTGAGTGTGTACTTAATGGGTGGCACTAACAATAAGAGTGTGAGTCGTGTGAGTACTTACTTAGTGGCACTAAGTGAAGTGTGCGGGGTAAGTGCATATAAAACTTAACTATAGATAAAATGAAATATCGCTTATAATAAATTGAAATTCGAAAATAATAATAAAAGCCTGCCGGTTTGGGAGAACTGTTAACGAGAAAATTTGAAAATGGAAATCTGAATTTGTAAATGTTGCACAAAAATATAAATTTCTTACAAAATTTATTTAGTTTTATTAGCTAAAAGTAAATGCTTTCGTGTAATTGTGAATGATTGGGGAATAAACAATTACGAACAAAAACATTTAAATTTGAAGCATATAAAACTAATAAATATTGCTTTAAAAAGTTGCTCGTGTTTTTTTGATGCGGTATCCTTGAGAAACATCCAACAGGAATCTTTTAAAAACAAAAAAGAATGGGAGCATAACGATAAAATATATACATCATTTGTAGGTATCTTTGTTGACCTTGTTTAATAATATTAAGAGCAACAAAATTAATAGTAAAATACTAGTAGTAACAGTAACAACGACATTAAATATTAACATTATTATATAAATTTCAATTTCTTTTTCTGTATCTGAAATTTGAGGTTTAAAGGGGAAATTTTTTTTTCTATTATTAAAACAGATTTCCCAGACGCACAATACTAACACATAAGTGTGAGAACTTATACCACTATAATACTTATTTATATTACAACAAAGACCAGCCAGTAAAAGAGTAAAAATACAAATAAAACAAGTCAATAAAAGAAGAGAGGAGAGCGAAAAACTGAAAAAAAAAAAACAAATCTAAATTACTGAAAAACGTTGGGTGCTATCATATTTCTAAAGACATATTCAGATTCTATGTATGGTACAATTCCATCCAGAAACGCATAAAGCTCCATGAAATTCGTCTTCTTGGAGTTTTTGCCAAAATGTGGCAAAACAAATTAAAGATCAATTGTATTAATTTGGAATGAAATTTAGATACGACCAATAATTTGTTATAGTATTAAATCAGGTAAGCTTACATATAATATACACATACTTAATAACTATTTGAATATAAGCTTTTGATAAACTGCAATTAAATGACTGTTACATATCTGGTAGATATACAGTTGGATATACATTCTTTATCAGTTTAATTGTTTTTCCAAAGCATGCATGAGTAAAATATTTGGAACAAATCCATTAATGTATATAGACATAGTCCGCGGGTAAATCTTCAAAATATTTTTCAGGTTGGGGGAACTTGTGTCTTCCACAATTCTTATTTGGGATGCACTTCTACATTGCACAACCAGCTTTCGTTTTCACCGTTAGTAACTAAAACAGTATTTCCGAATTTCACTGAAACAAGCAAAAGTAATTCAATATTAATTTTATAGTTCTACTTACCTAGAACTACGTAAATTCATCAACTAGTAATGAATAATGATTAAAAAATAGAACACAAAATTACTCATAAAAAGCTTTCGAATATTTACGATTAGGCCTATATTATGTTTGTTATGCCCATTGATAATAAATTGTAATGCTGGCAGTAATATAACGATATTTTCCCTCTATCTTTAGTTAGGTTATCTATGGCTAAGTGAGTGTCACCAACTGACTGAAGTAAAATTGGCACCATTCGTTTTTTAATGTTGCTGAAGGGTGCGAGGGGTTAACGGACGGACCGATGAATTAGAAAGCGAGGATATTCACGTCAAAAAGATATTCACACCCTCTCTACATACTAAAGGACCGAACGGTCGGTATAAGGTCGCAAAAACCTACTAACCAAAAACACAAAATTGCAAAAGTGAATTTTAAAATAACTTTCCTTCAACTGAATATAACACACAGATATTGGCTAAAATATTAAGAAAAAAATTCAAGCGCCTATCTAAAATGATGAACAAATTATTTTAGTTATACGATGTGTAATATCTGAAAAGTACAGGAGAATATCAAATCCTAGAGCTGAATTTCCAACTCTTCTTTTGCTCGACCAAACTCGCTGAATCTGATTAAAAATAAAGAATTTTTTTAGTGTGGTATCATTTTATTTCGATAGACCTTTCTTTTTCTTTTAAGGTATGATTTTCGTTTGTCTGTGAAAACTTTGTAAATTGCGTTTCATGTCTTTCTTGACTTTTTCCTAAAATCGAAATGTAAACAAATATTTTCAAAATAACGTCCAAATATACAAACGATATAAACTATCTCCACTGCATCGTTCCGGTTCTTCAGTTCACAAACAATTTCATTCCAATATTAGAGCTGGCATCCTCGGGAAATATGGAAGCTCTTCTCGGGCACATAAAGCATAATGTATCGATATTTTTACAGTTATTAACTTTCCGCAGTTGCAGCTTATAAATTTTCAGTAAAATTCTGGCGAAGAGACAAGCAAAATATTCTTTATTACATATCGACGCCGGCGAGTCCTTCCATAGCGCGAATATAACTTTCTTTTGTTGGAGAAGAGATGCCGTATAAGCCTACTAACGCTTTGAATGGAAAAAAGTCTACTGTTGTAACGATATAACGGGGAAGAGCCTATAGTACTTTTTGGCGAAAACTCGGCGAACGATGCGATATAATAAAATCTATATGTATGGAAATAAAACGAAGTGGATATTTGGGAAGACGGCGGTGTGCCGGAAAAAATTGGAATTGGGTAGTAAGCCGGTAATATCGGAATACATATGTATGTGTTGTGTATACAAAAGAGGGGAAAACTGAGGAAGTTCCTAATCCGAATGCGAGGAGGGAAAACCTGCAAGCAGTAATATCACGTTGGGTATAAATGGAAAAAGGATATGTCGGTGATTTAGTTAGTAAAGGAAGCTAAAAGCTATCACCTAAAAGTTTAAGGAAAGAACCTAGATGTGGGATTTGTTTCCCCGAGACCCATTGCACTTCGATCTCTTTGGGTTCCCAAGCAATGAATAATTCTTTAGAACTAACTAGAAAATTGGTTGGAAGAAAAGGATGTACATTAGGGATGAGGAAACTATCAGATTAACATTCTGAATTAGATTATTGGCTTCAAATACCAACATTCTTGGATCTCTTTCACAACATGTCTTTAGTTTGCGACTGGTTAAAAACAACTTGCAGAGATAGAATCTCTACGTTTGTTATCTTTTGGGAACTCGTGACTTTAAAATATTTTACGCCCCATGTATCACAAATGCCACTGTACGCTGAATAAATATTTTACCTTAAGTTTCAAGTGTTCTTCGTGAATTCTAGCCAATTTAACTCCGGCATATATTTACATATAAAATGACTTCAGTTTATTATGCTCATTACATCCACCGTTCTAGCTTTGAATCAATACGTTTGATAGCAACGTTGAAATTTCTCAACGGATTCACAAGATAAGTACACTCACATCGTCTGATACTTTTTCTTCTTACTTACTTCTAGACCGCGCATCTCCTCCCCTTTCTTTTTTTGCCTTTTTCCTTTCCAGAAACTCTGAAGACCTGGCAACGGTCGGTCGTCGAATTACCTACGTAACGTTGCTGTAGTAAGACCGAACGGAGCGAGTTCAAGATTCGAGAAATGAAATATTTAAAAAGTCTGTATCAATTAGTTTCGGGGGAAAAGTTTCGAGACCCGACCGGAAAGCTAATCAATTTAGTCGAAGGAGAATATTGGAAAAGTGCCCGCCTTGAGAAATGAGACTTCGAGTAAACAAACGCCGTTCCAACGGCGACTGATGCTAACGTTAATGAGCTTTAGCGTTGCTGAACGCGGATTTATATCATCCGGATCGGATAGGCTACGAAAAGATTTATCCTTAACGGCGGGAGCTTTGAAGAGATTTTTATAATTTTAGATTCGGAAAAGTGGATGGATTATTTCCAACAGTAGTTGACGTTGAGTGAGGAGTAAAGAGTTTATTGCCTGTACAGATCGGATATAGTTAGATCGTGAAATGTAAAATACAATTTGAAATCATTTCAAAAGGCTTCTGCGACTAGGTTGGGATATGATTTTCCGATAAGAATCTTGAAAGGTTTCAGCTCTCAGGAACACTGCAAATTATATGAATAGGATTGAGAACTGAAGGTAAGTGCTTAAGCAAAGCGAGTTTAGAAAAAAGAAAAATTTATTTCTAGGTAATTTATCTATTATTTATTTTCATCCACATCAAAAACGAGTTGTTACGTCCTAAGTTCTAATGAATTAGAGGGGGAGAGTTGTGTTGAATTAAGGATCAATTGCCGCCTTTATTAACTAAGCATGTGTGGCTTACTAAGTAGTAAGTCGCCGCACGGTTCTCGATCTGGAATAATTACTTTCTAGACCATAATTACCTATTACCTAATTTCAAAACAGGACCATATAAATTATGTTTGAGTATCGACAAATACAGGCACTATTAAGTTCTCACCAGTTGTGAAGTCCCTAAATTTTACGTAAATATTTAGTCAAACATTTAGGTGTTCTGTTTGACTTGCTACGCTTCTGGTGTTTTAGCAGTTCGACCTATTGTACAATGCCTTTGATAGATCAAGAATTATGCTTCAGTGGTGCAGTTTCTGAAAATTATTGGAGGCACAAGTTTATAAAGTGCGTGTTATTAGTATTATAACAATCTATGGAATTCCTCCCTTTGAATGCTTAAATGGGAGGTGGGAGTTTCGTCTGCCTCGTTTGGTAGATAGGGTAGGTGGCTGCCACGTTGTGCATGTTATATAAGGTATTTAATAATTTGGTGGATAATGCTATATATGTATATATGCTATGTGTGTTCAGGCTGCATACTCCTTTCTACAGTATTTTACCTCGGCCGTCCTACGTATCCATATATTGTAGATCTACGGGTTTTATCACCAGTCAACAAGATGTGCAAATACAATATCAAACTTTTCGATAACCATAATTCAAATTTCTTCCTAAGCTCAATTCTTCAGTTGGCTGGGACTCTAGAATGCCTTTTTCTCTAACTTGAACTCCCGCTAAGCCGAATAATTTGGTATGGCAGATATAACTGCGACTTCAAAAGGTTCAACTGTAACTTTTTCCAGCAGATTGAAATTTTTGGCATATCAAGGGTAACATTTCTGACAAATTCAAAGCTTGTAATTTACTATCCAGAGAACTGAATTGGGTTTATTTATCCATTTACTAAAAATATTTTCTCGCTATTTCCAATTAGCCTTGAAA
Organism: Chrysina gloriosa; assembly: GCA_038088585.1. Lineage (NCBI taxonomy): Eukaryota > Metazoa > Arthropoda > Insecta > Coleoptera > Scarabaeidae > Chrysina > Chrysina gloriosa. The sequence goes on along the minus strand of CM076093.1, from coordinate 15,029,403 downwards.
TTTCTACAAATATGTAAGGTTGAGACACTGCGGGTTGTAATAAGGAAACAAACTCATAATATCTCTAGAGCATGCTGTGGGGACGAGGAAATATCTCGGCATATTCTCTGCAAGGGGTTGGAACAATATGTAGTTCCAAAATTTGAGTAATAGGTTCGTGACACCGAAGGTATTAGGAATGTTTTGCAATGTAGCAAATGTTATCCTAGACACCGAATTGATGGAGTAAGCCATTCCCACGGGAAGACCTTCAAAGAATAAGTGAGCCAGTCCCAGAATCCCACCACAATAATAACAATATTGAGATATTAAAACCTGTAACAGAAACTCATTATTTGTACTAAAAAGAAAGAAACATTTTCCTTTTGCTCCGAAGAAAACCCATCCATTTTCATTTGAAGACCGTCCTCAGCTTCTCCCTCAAATGATTGCTAGCATAATTTAATAAGTCCCAGCTCTTGTTTAGAATTTCTAGGGGCTGAATGAAATAAAATTGATCTTTTGTGGTGGTGATTCCTTTAGATTTGTTTCTACCGTGAGGGGATGCAAACACGCAATAGTCGCGTTTCTGGTGTGGTTTCCGCAAGTGTCAATTGTGATGATTAATACAGCAGTACATTGTACTGTAGTATCAATGTAGTATTAATCACTTCTACCAGAAGCTGCCCTCATAATTACTGTCATCAAATTCTTCATTTATCCTGATTCTTGCTTTAAGTATAGATCACAACATGGATCCCAAATTTTCTAAGCTCCGAAGTACAAGAATTTACATAATATAATGCTTTAGATGGTATACCAATTGGTTGGATTCGAGAATTTTTTTGGGAAACTTTACCATTAATGACAAAAACCTCAATAGAAAATTATTGACGGCAAAATAGCCGCTGCAAAATTTATTTTGGAAACGTTAAGCAGCAACCGGTAAGAAATTGACGGAAAACAGTGTGTACAATTCGTACAATTCAAAACCATTGCATAAGTACGTTTCCATTTCTCGACGGAAGATCAATCTAGTGTTAGTAGCGTTTTTGGAGAAATTTCTTTTTCGCTAGTTTGAATGAGACCAATTTTGGCCTCATTATAGATCTCATTAAGTTGATCGAAATCTACTAACCTATTGTTCTAAAGAAATCGGGTTTGGAATTTGAAAAAGGGGAATGGTCACTTTATCGGCTTTCTGTTCTCGGCTTGAATTTGGCCTTAAAATGCGATATTGGCGCAATTCTTACTTCGTATACGACGGAACGTTGAGTATTTTATGGAAGGAGAACGAGAACGATATGATTTTTGTTAAATTCCTGGTTCAAATTGATCTTGTGTCACAAACTTAGATTTTGAAAGAAATTTTTGAATTGGTAGTTGCTCTATTGGTGCTGCTCTGTACTATGAACTCTGATGCAGTAAATTCCACCCTTACATCTTTTAGAAGCAAAAATGTCTTTCGTAAAGATTATTTCCCGGCAACAGCAGATCTTTTCATAGAATTGAATTTCATCCCAGAAAGAAGTTACTATTTGTGATGTACCAGACTTAGAAAGATCTGTAGCGAGACTTATCCCATTTCAACAATTATTTCAAAAAAGGTATATCAACAATGAAGCCACAAACGACGAATTGGACCTCCATTATGTGCCTGCTGAAATCAGAAAATTTACCACCAAATACTTCAGCAAGGTCGTAGCTCAGATAAGTGACCAAGTTGGTCGACTAAGCAACTCCCTGACTGAAAGAAGATGACTGAAGCGGCAATGGTCTACTGACTTTAACATAGCTCAATTGTATAGTAGGTAATATCTATCTTTGGATAAGTTCTAAAGGGAAATCATCCAATTCACTAATTGTTCTTAAAAACAGAGTGTTAACTGGCAGCAAAATTCTCTTTTAGGAAGTGTGAAATATAATTGGGCAATATGTCTTGCACGTAGGATTATATGTAGCCTGAGCAAATACCGGCAATTACGAAGTAAGTTACGTCGTAACTTATTTCGTAATTTTACGCTGTTACCACTGTTTGCCCACGCTAATTGTATGTAATAATTTGTACGCGCTGTACTGGCGTTCATATATATGACTTGTGATGCCTTTATGATTTCCTGGAATTATTTTGTCACACTCAGCTAAATGTCGGATTAGGTATATTTTGCTTACTTCAAAATTCCATAATTAATTTTCCCTAAATCGATGCTTACGCCGCCTCCTTATCTTCAGGAAGCGACCTGTTATAAATACAAGTCCCCTTTCGAAAACTTCGAAGGTGAGAAGCTTATAAAAACGAATATAATTAGGAAACTTATTTGATCTTACTTTTAGCATTCCCACCCTTCTTGCCTGGCTACCGGTCTCGGATTCGCACGCACAGAACGAAAAATTAAATTTTGTTTAATTAAACTCGACCTATTAATCATAATTTAAGGCTTTCGAAGGGGAAGTTCTCGCATTTATTTAAGAGGACGATGCGCGACCTCTTTAATTTATGCGTTTGCCGACTACCAGCCTCACTCCCGGACCGTTACCTCAAACAAGTCCCCGAAGATACCGAGAGAACAAGGGAACCCTTTTCGATTTTCTTCACCCGCTTATTGTTTAACCGTCGATAGAATATTTTTATTTGGTCTTCACTTCGAGGATTTTCGATCGAAACGAGGAAAACGGAAAGTCTAGACACCGCTTTCGGAACTCTATATAAAGACGAAACGGGGTTGGGAAACATGAAACATTAGTGGAGGGTGTCGGATCTTCATAAACGTCTGAAAAGGAGATGATTTATTATTCCGGCGGCTTTTTGGCAACAGAAAAGATAATGGATATTTTTATTATACTGACGTATCCATTATGAGCTCACAATACGAGGTATTACAATCAATCATTTTGATATTTGCAAATAAAACTCGGTCGTTCGCTCGCTTCGAGTTTTTGGTCGCCGTTTTATCGAAACCTATCGTAATTATATTTCGCGTAAGGCGAGCTCGTCGGGCCCGCGGAGTCGCTGTGAAAGGGAGACGAGAATAAAGATGAATAGACCGTGGACGACGCGTTTGCCAACTTCTCGTCCCGAAGATGATGGGTGCCTCGTATTGGAAAGTTGACGCTTTTATTCAGGATGAGTGGTCTAACTGAAATTGCCGCGAGATCCTTTTGTCTTTAACTAATAGACCGGTCTGATATTCGAAACTAAAGTGTGAACTCAAAGAATCATTAACGCCAGAGGCTTTACTTTCAGCCATAGTAACACTTCGAAACATGGGCGTCCGCAAAAAGATAGAGGGGGCAAAGCTAAGAGACAAATAATTACATTCAATCGTTTTTATATAATTTTTTTTGAAAGTTTATTACGAAATATTGCATCAATACAAAACCATATAAGTACATGTATTGTATTGTATTGTATTGTATTGTAATGAGGTGGGGTCTGGCCCAAAATGGCCCTTTGCACTGCGACCACGTTGACTATTGTGCTTCCTCTTGTTTGTTTTATTTATTTATTTAATACGCTTAGGAACAGGATCAGCTCCTTCAATGGGAGTGTAAATAGGTCCTCCTCACTTAGCGTATATGCATGTAGTAGTCTATATCTCCTGTGGCCTAGTGCCCCACAGCTAGTGATCAAGTGTTCCATTGATTCCTCTTCTTCACCGCAGAATCTGCAAGTGTCCGTGTTGGATAAGCCCATTTTGTGAAGGTGCTTGTTACAGGTATAGTGGCCTGTGAGTGCCCCTGTCAGTGTTTTCAAGCTTCCCCTGTCCAGTTTTAGGATGAGGTCCGCCCTCCTAGCGTCGAAGCTCAGAAATTTTTGGAATGTTCCAGCCCGCTGGTCTCATTCCAGTGTTTCATTGTAATAGACGCTGTCCATTTCTTTATCTCACCTTTAAGGAGACCTTTGTTAAACCCAAAAGGTGGGGTAGGTCCAGTAAAGCTTCTCTCAGCCCCTTTTTTGCGCAGATGTCTGCCATCTCATTTCCTCCGTGCCCCTCATGTCCTGGCACCCAGACCAGGGTGATCTGGTTCTGAGTGGCCAGGCCATTAAGCGTGTTGCGGCATTCCAATAATAATTTGGACGTGATTGTACAACTACTCAGGGCCTTAAGGACTGATTGACTATCCGAGAATATTTTAATTCGTATTCCCCTGTGTCCCCTTTCGGATAGGATTCCTACAGTTTCCAAGATTGCGTATAATTCCGCTTGGAAGATTGTCGGGTTTGCGCACCACTCATCCCTTGCCGGGAAAACGACCCGACCAGTGCTAAACTTGATCGGAAGATGTCGACCATCAGCCGAAAGAGGGTAGCATTTCCCCTTGATAGTAATGCCGGAAAAATGCCATCCGGCCCCGGTGATTTGTAGGGTTTGAAACAGTTTACAGCCCATTTTATCTTTTCAAAGGTTACTATGTTCCTAATGACCTGGCTCGTCGTCCCGCGCCGACCATAAGGCGATATTACCTGAGCATCAGTACTGACGCTCCAAGTCTACAGTCAGGGAAGTGAGTTCTGAGAAGAAGCTCTAGTGTTTCGTTGAAACTACTTGTATAGGTGCCATTTGTCTCCTTAGTGTACCTGCCGGATTTGTGGCCCCTTTTGAGAGGGCCTTGTGCAATCTGGCTGTGGCCGGGACATTTCTAAGTTCTTCACAGAGAAGCCTCCATGATTTTCTTTTTGACTTCCTTAGCTCCTTGTTATATGCGGTTAGGGCCTCTCTGTAGCTATCCCACTTTTTTATTTTTTGGCCTTATTAAATTCCAGTCTTGCTGTGCTACGTAGTTTTTCAAGATTTTTGTTCCACCAGGGTACCCTCTTCGTGGAGGATTTTATCTTAAGTGGGCAATTGTCTTGAAATGAGGATATGATTGCATCAGTTAGTTTTCCGACTGATGAATCCAGCTCCCCAATTGATGTGGTAAGAAATGTGTTTCCATTAATTTTTGACTGCAGATCTTCCGAGTATTTCGTCCAATCTGTTGCCCTGGGGTTTCTGTAGAGCGATTGACTCTTCACAGATCCCCTCACTTCAAAAGAATATGTTTATGGTCCGACATGGAGACCTCTTCAGAGACCCTTCAATCCCTGATCATATCAAAGGATTTGTTGGTTACGAGGGTCAAGTCAAGAACCTAGTAAGTAATAAATATTCTAGGAGTGACTCACCTCTGTTGTTTGTGTCCGTGCTACCCCAGACTAGGTTGTGGGCATTTGCATCACAGCCGATAATTAGGGTCTTCCTATGGCATCTGCAGTGTTCCACCAGACCCTTGATATTTGAAGGTGGTGCTTCGTCCGTGTCCCCCGGAAAGGAGGCTGAGGCGATCACGACCTCTCTCCTACCTCCGTTTGAGTCCAACTCAACTAGCACCACTGCAGTGTCACCGTCCATATATTCTGTGAGAGGCAAGAAATTGATATCAGTGTTCATGATAAGCGCAGCTCTTGGTTTGATTGCACGCGTATCATAGATTACCTGAGTGTTTTGTGTTTTGAGGCCTTGGATTCGGCCTCTTGATATATATAAGTACATAAGTTAGTTTCAAAAAATTATAATTTCGATTTGTCCAATAGTTCCTAATCGTGCTAGAATCGAATTCGACGTTTGTCGCATGCAAATTAGTTGATAACATTGTCAATAATTTTTTTATTTGCCCCTCCTTCTCTATTTTCTTCATGTGCATACTACGCATACCTAAACCTGACAAATGCGTTCCTGAAATCACGGAGCTTAGCTATTTTTTCACATGTCTGAAAGTACTGAAGCTTCTTTCAACAGTGCACGTTATAACAGGTAATCTCATACCAATAGTTATTGCAGAACTAATAGAAGGCAAATATCGCATTGCTTCAAAAATTGTAATAAGGTTTTGAGAATGTTAGTCTATTTCTAGATATACCAAATCGCATTTTTCGCTTATTTTTTATTGGCGTTGTTTTGAAACTTTATTCTATATATTTTGTGAATATTCTTGGGATAAAACTGAAATATTGAAAATGCTATTTCATTATCTCATGAAAATCTTGACGTTTAGGATGAAATTAGAGAATCTACGCATGGCACAAAAATTGATTGTCGATAATACTCTTCAGGTGTAATTCCAGGATGATTGCCTCTATATTTCTGTGTGGAACATCGTCTAGGTATCTCTATTGATATTGCTAATGTTTCAGCCATATTTACTAAAGTTTATAATTTTTTTAAACTTCGATTAAATTTTTACCGTAGGAAGTGTGATTATAAGCCGCTAATAATTCTACGTCTAACCCCGTAATTTTTGCGATTTTGGCACGATAATAACGGAATATTTTGATATTATGTTTAAAGACATAATAAACATGTGGGCACTGCATGATGTTAGTAAGCGATGCGCTTCTTGACGTATTGATCCTATCCAATTCAACGACATTTCTTCTAATTGATTAGAAATGAGTTGAAAGTTGTTTGGGAAAAACCGATATATTTTGATATTTTGAAGTCCATCTAGTTTCTGAAAATAAAGGAATTGGCATAGTGGCTCTCCGTTTTGAACTTTCCCAAAAAAAAATTACTACAGATTTAATAATTCCTATTGTTTGCTTCTGGTAGAGTGTTTAAGTCATCAACAATTTTGCCCATTTGAGGACGCCTACGCTTCGAAAAGAATTTAAATTTAACAAAATCTAAAGGATGACTGCATAGTTGGGCTCTCAACCTTGCACTATTTAAAATTAAACTGAAATTGTTCGATGCAATAGTTAATATAATAATATAATAATTTTCACTTCGATTCGATGTGCCCACCTTTCTGAATACTTAGTGGAACAAGAAGGTAAAAGATGAAGAAAGAACTAGTTAACTGAATCTATTAAGCCACATCTAACGGTAGCTCCTAGAAGCTTGAATTTTGCTCTTACAGCTCCACTGATTTGAGGTCCCGCTGCCTCTCTATTTTTTAAAGCTTATGGATCATTTTGACTTCTTTCTAATACTTCTTCCTTCCTTTGACCAGATTTTTAAACTTTTGTCACCGAAGGACTAGAAAGTTTGTAAGTATCCATACGAGTTTTTCCTTGATATCTTGTAAGTTACCCAATAAGCTTCTCGAAACTCAAATGACTGGCACAAGCATAAGAATAAGAAGATTGTGGCTACAATAATATATTATAAAATAAATAAAATTATCCTTAGGACAAAATAATTCCAAATACGTATTTCGGCAACTAAGTTGCCATCCTTAGTAAAAACGGGGGAATGAAGTATCATCCACCAAATATGATGTATCAGTATCAATACTGTTTTGGTATGTTTCGCATGGACGTTAAGTTTGTGATGTTGGTTGTGCAATGTTTTACAGTTGGACAGTGCTCGTTGCGTGGTGTTCGTTTTGGACGTTAGCCGGATGTCACTGGTGATACTTAATTCCCTAGTTTTTCACTGAGCATGGCCGAAATACGTAACTGGAATTATTTCCGAAAGTTCCACTAAGGGCAATTTTATTTATTTTATGTGATACAAGAATGTTTAATGTTCGAGTTAAAAATTTGTATAATTATTCACAAATTCGTCAACGTTTCATCTACCGCCACTCAAAATATCTACGTACATCCCATATCATTTCTCCCTTCGTTCCCCTTAATTCTCAAAGCTCATTTCATTTCCGTAACGACCTACCTTTACATACATAGTCATCCCCTTTAGGAACCATATTCAATTTTCAATTCGGCTAGAGACACTCTGAACGTTTAAATTATTCAACCGCCCGACAACTTTGCGGCGGTGAAATACGCGCGACATCACAGAATTTTCCCTAATGCAAACGGCGAAAAAAAGACGTGAGACGAGTTCATATTTCAGCCGTATTGTTACGCCCGAGGAAAGCGTCTTTGGTGCTGGCGCCTGCAACATAGAACGTAAAAACTTTATGAAGGCGAGTCGCGCGCGTTATCATTGTCGTTGTACCTTCGGAGATAACTCGGTCCGACGCTAATTTAACGCCGACGTCGCGCGCTCTTTACAATAGAAAGATGTAACGAGAAACTTCATATCCGATGCACCGCTCGTACATAGGTGCACCTTCGTCTCAATTTCGGCGGTTTTACGACGAGAAAAGTAACTAGATTCGAATTTGCATTAATTTCTTCGAGAACAAGAAAATGTGAGATGATTGCGAAGATGTCAAGAGATAGGAATAGAAAGCATCAAACTCGTATTATGTATTCATACAAGCAGGAAAGGTTCCTTTCGGCTTCTCATTTCGTTGGACTTCAGACGATTTTTGGCGGATTACCAGAAGGGTGTTCTGAACGAAAGGTTTTCTAAACTTATATTGTATACTTTTTGTAAATGTTTACGTGCCACCGGGTAACAGACGTGATGAATTTGAGGCGTTTTCGAATATCTTGCCTGCGGAACTTCTTTGCAGATTTGGAGTAATATGGGGGGACTTTAAAGGAGCAGAATTTGGTTCTGGTAATTTATGCAATGATCCAAAATGCTTTGCCATTTGGATCTTTATGAATGTTCTTTATCTGAAACAGCTTAACAATATAACAAGTTTACAACAACTTCAAGTATTTACGTGCCCAATTGAGAGATGAAATAAAAATGGGATACAAAAAGACGAACAGAGCTTTCTATTATTGACAATCCGCAGTTCTTTTGGAGATACTTGAATAGTAGGAGGACTTCTTCACGTATCCCTGGAAATATGGTTTGCAATGGTTTGGGTCTGGAGAATGTTCAAGACATCATAGAGGGTTTCAGTGATTACTTTTCAGAAACATTTCAATTACAATCGTTACATGCAAATTTTCAATATAAATTTACTAACGGTAACGTTTATCATGTCAAATCGTTCACTGAGTTGGAAGTTGTAAATCCAGGATGTTTAAAGTCGAAAATGACTTCTGGTCACGATTCCATCCCGAGTTCCTTCGTACGTGAATGTGCATCCCATATTGCCGAGTCATTCACAGTCCTCTTTAACTTATCATTAAGAACAAGTACCCTCCCACAAATATGGAAAGTAGAACGAATTACACCTAGGTACAAAAAGGGTGCTATCACAGGTATATCCAATTACCAGCCAATATGTATCATCAAATTTTGCTAACATTTACGAGCATTTCCTGTGTATAGAGGTCTCCAGGAACCTGAAGCCGCTCATCTCTGAACATCAGCATGGTTGCTTCTCAGGCAGGTCTACTGTGGCAAATCTGGTACATATTGCTCAGTTCATAGTAAAATTTTAGTCAAGTTGATGTTATATACACAGACCTGTCAAAAGCATTCGATATTATTAACCATTCTCTGTTAATACAGAGGCTTGACCCTTTGGATTATGGTATGATCTCATAAGGCTTTTCTGGCGTGGGCCAAGGATCTAACCTCTTCAATATTTTTTAAAATGACTTGATCACCTTGTTAAATTGTTAAGTATTGATCAACGCAGATGACTTAAAGATATTCAAGGAGATTAATAGTGATGCTGACTGCATTAACTTACCAGAAAGTCTTACTCAGATATTTAAGTGGTGTGTGACAATGTTGTATCGTATTCAAGAAGACCTAATCCAATAGAGTATTGACATCATATCAATCATATTCCCGTGCCCAGAAAGTTAGTAGTGGGTGATTTGGGCATTCTCTTTGACTCTCAGCTGCTCTTTTCCGAGCATATCAATTATATTGCAAGATCAGCATCAAGAAATTTGGTTCCTTTGGTTAGATCATCGCGTAGCTTTCAAAATATTGCAACATTGTATTACACACTTGTTACGAACAAGCTTGACTATGCGTCAGTTGTGTGGTATCTTATATAAGTACCTCGACTTAACAAAACGAATACAAAAACGATTCCTAAGGTATATATCCTACAAAAACGATCATACCTATTCCGCGGGAGGCTCAGATTACAGCGAAATGCTGCAACGGCACAGCTTTGTTTCTTTGAGGCAGAGTCGGGAACGATGCTGTACCGGATTTTTTTAAAAATTGTGCATCAGTAAGTTGATTACCTCTATGTACTGTCACAATTATCCTTTGTGGCCCCTGCTCACAACGTGCGTACCGCACAAACTTTTTATATTTCCAGATATCAGTCCAATGTACTCTGAAAGGATACTTTTATGCACATGGTCAGAAATTTTAATATCCGAAACAAAATATAAAAATTAATATATTTGCTCAATAATTATTAGGTTTTTTAGTGATCTGTACTTGCGTATAATTGTAATTAATTAATAGCCATAATTCTTATAATTAGTACCATCCACTGCACTGCTATATTATATAAATTTGTTCTGTAAGTGGTGTAACAGCTGTTGGACAATAAAGATTTATCATTGTCATTAGCATTATTATTATTAAATAATCTCTTAAGTTTGTATACATATCCTGTAGGAACAAGGAAGTCAAAAACCTGAAGTATCTCAGTTTAACAAGACATAGTAAGGTTCATGAATCCTATGCAGTCGTTGAAGAAAAATTGTGTCCTTATCGTCCGATGGGTGGAGTAATTGTGAAGACTGGTCGAAACAAATCGTAAGTCTGGCTTACGACCAAAGCTAAGGGCTAAACAGAGATCTAAAGAGGAGCTAGGTCGTCCTAGGATATTTCTATCGTCTATTTTTTCTATTTGTTATTATTTATCTCTTTGTGATTAGTTCCTTGAGATTCTATCCTGAGAAAAATTTGTCTTTCTTTTCCGCACAGAATTCGTCAAATTTCATTGTTCGTCGGAACAGTTTCTACGACTAATTCTTCGCGCGATAAATAACGCCATATCTGCCGCCTCATCTGACTGGATCGCGAGATCTAAATTTAAAACTTCGTTCCGCGTTCTCCAGCCGAGCTCGCGAAAATTTATAGAGCCCTCCGAGTGTACGTGCTTAATTTGCTTTTAGTACTGCGAGGGAGCTCCTCGGCTCGTCCCAGATAGAGGACGGACGCAAACAGGCACATCGGAACGCGACGCGAACAGACAGGCAGACAGACCGAGATACAAAAGAGACGTACGACCTCTTTCTCCTCGTCCTGCTCTTTGGAAAGGAACAGAGAAAGGTTCGAAGGAACGAACGAATTCGCGGGGATATTAGTTCGAGCTGGAGAGATTGAGACCCTTTTTGGATTCGTCGAAATTCGGTGCGCGATTGCTAAATTCATTCCGAACGCGGAGATCCACAACTTATTCTTCATGCCGCGTTTGTTAGACGGGCAAAAGTAACGATGTCTGGCTCGTATGCTATTCAGCACGTGCGAAGGAATGCTAAACACGAAGAAAACGAGATATGCAGCGCTCGATCAAGACGGTCGTAGGAGGTGGAGGATGGGAAACTATTTTCGACTGGATCTCTTTGTCAATACTCGTACTTCATTGAGTGACAGATACAATGTTAGTTGTCTGGTATGTAAAGCGGCTAGAACGATTTCGCTTAGTGTAGATGAGGGTGATGAACTATCAAGGAGTCACTGAAAAAACAAGGAGCGGTTGGAAGAATTGTAATTGTAATTGTAATTCAAATAAAGAGACCAATAAATTCCTCATTTGGGAGACATTCCTTTCTGAAGACATCAATGGCCTGAACATACAATGTGAAAGGATCAAAGTATAATACGGAGACTATTAAACCATTATATCAGCAACTAATGGTTAGAGTAACAACAAAGGCATGAATATGGATAGCTACCAAAAATTCAAATTAAGAAGACAACTAGAAACACACACACCAACATAAAATGCAAGCGAAGCAATTACTATCTGGAATTGTTAGATTAGGAACATGTAATGTTAGAGAAATAAATGGAAAAGAAGATGAATTGAGAGAGGAACTGGAAAAATTGAAATTGCACTACGTAGAAATCACAGAAACAAAGAAAAAAAAAGAAAAGAGCGAAAAGACTACCTAATGGATATTGGATGTACTGGTCCGGAGTGGAACAGGGGGAAAATGCGGGAGTGGGAGTGGCACTACTGATAAAAAAGGGAAAGAAAGTATCATGAATGAAAGATTTGTAAATGAAAAATAATATTCGTATCAATTAAAGAAAATGGAGGAAATAAAGAATAAGCCTTAATAGTATGCTACGGCCCGAACGACAGTGCAACAGTTGAAGTAAAAGATAATTTTTAGTGATCTGCAAGAAGAGATAGATGGTACAAATAATAAGGTAATAATAATGGGGGACTTAAACGAGAGAGTGGGATTAGAGAATGAAGGAATGGAATGTTGTCTGGGAAAACAAGGAGAGACAGTGAGAAATAATAATGGAGAACAAATAATAGAAATAAGTTTTGAAAATGAATTAAAGATTGGCAACACACGTTTTCAGAAAAAGAAAAAGATAAAATAACTAGACAAGTGATCTGGAGAAAGGAAAAATCTATTATGAATTACTTCTTAATACATAAGGAAATTTGGAGAAATGTCAAGGATATTAAAGTAAAACCAAGTCCGGAGATAGGAAGCGACTATTTCCTCTTACAAATGTTACTAAAATTTTGAAAAGGAAACGTTGAAAAAATAAACACAAGGTTGTAAAATCTAAAATAAAATGCTATAAACTAAGACAGAAGGAAATAAGAGATAAATATCAAAAGAAATGTGAGGAAAGAATGGATATAGACAACGGCAAATTAGGAATAGAACAAAACTGGAGAACATTTAAAGATATAATTTTAACCACGGCCAAGAGCATCTGTGGCGCATCAAGGACAGTAAATAGAAATGTCAAAAAGATAAACTTGTGGATAGATAGAGTAACAGTCAGAGATAAGAAGAGAGAGAGAGTGGAAAAAATAGTTGCAAACAGGAGACCGAACATAGTTGCAAACAAGAGGCCGAACAGACTATGAGAAATACAAACAACGAAGGAAAGAAGTTCAAAGAGTGATAGGGTAAGAAAAGTAAAGATCACGGCAACAAGTTGGAGAACAAATGAAAAACGCGTCTAAAGAGAACCAGCAGCTTTTCTTCGGTGTAACTAGGAACATGATACAGAAAATTGAGGCCAGATGGGGAGATTATTATAAAGATCAGGGACATAACCCCCGAAAACCAGCTAGAGTACTCTATAAAAATAACATAAACACACAAGATAAGTGTGAAGGAAGTAAGAGAAGCGATAAGAGAGTTATAATTGGGAAAGGTACCTGGACATCATGGGATCACAGCAGATATGATAAAACCACTATTAGAGACAGCCGTACAAGAACTTACGAAGATGGTGAACAGGATAATGTCGGATAGTGCACCAAAGGATTAGACAACCGGTATAACACCAATTTATAAAAAAGGAGAGAAAAGATTGTAGCAACTACAGAGGAATAACACTAACTAGCACAGTGTCAAAAGCAAACCGTGAGATATAAACTGGAATATACTTTAGAGGAAACACAATTTCGACCGGGTAGAGGGGTAAATGATGCCATATTTATAATAAGACAGACAGGAGAAAAAGTAATAAAAGAAGATGAAGAAGCACATTTATGCTTTATAGACCTGCAGAACATTTTTGACAAGGTTAATAGAGAAGACATATGGACGAGTAAGAAATAGGAAAATACCGGAATTAATAGCAAGAGGAATGCAAAGCTTTTTAGAGAGCAACTTTTGACGTTCTTCCTCAAAGACATATCTTTGAGGAAGAACGTCAAAAATAGAGAGAGTGCGGAATGGAAGTTGAGGGGGATGGTTTCTAGCAACACGAAGCGCTAAAGAGAAAGTTGATGAAAAGAATAAAGAAGAATAATACCAAGAAAGTGAAGGACAAAGAAAGAACTACAAAAGAACAGAAGCAGAAACAAATAAAGATGAAGAAGATGGAGGATAGAAACAGGAAGAGGAACGAGAAGGAGGAAAGCCAAAAATGTCAGACCAATGTTCAAAAGAAAATGCTATAAAGTTTGGGTAAATAGGAGTTTCGTCATTTCAAATATATGTGTCTCGAGAACATTTTCTACGTTACTTTTCGGCCATAATTCCATTATTTATACATCCCAATTTGCGTCAATCTCCGGCATTAAAATCCTTCTCTTTTCTCTTTTCTTTCAACAAAAAAGTAATACTCGGGTAGTATTAACTTAAATATAAATCAGAAGCAAGCAGAATGAAAACATTTTTATTTGCCCTCCTCTACCCTGCGCATTACCTCTCGAATACCTCCACGAATTTCGTTTAATTATAAATGATTTCTTCGCGCGAGCCGGATCCGCGAGCTTAGGTACGACAATTTTTATTATCTCTCTGTCCCATTCCCGAGAATCGAATCACGACCCGGTGACGCGGGTCGCCGAATCGGTTTGACGTTACGTCCCGGTCGTTACGACCGCAAACGCTTTCCTTCCCCTTCGTCGTCGTTATCAAATTAGTTGAAAATTTCGACCCTCGAAACTTACGCGGGTGGCCGAATTAAAAGTTCTGGCCGCGAAATTTTACAATCTATCCAGTTTCGTTAGCGGGAAATCCTTCGCGGGACCGCCGCAAATTTATTTTCACTTTCGAATTAGACGTCCGATAAGATTACAAATTCCGGACTTCGCGCGGGAAGGTTCCTCTTTTTTAAATTTAATTAAAGAAGAGGGTTGGAAAAGGCGAAATATGTTCGGATGTGGGAGCTTGGCACAGACTTTTACCTTAACGAAAATTTCAAAGCTATCATGCCGGAGATTACATTTAAAATTCATTTTGGTGATTACGAAGAAAAGAATTCAGGATAAAGAGAAAAATAAACTTATTTATGTACTCTCGAATTTTTTTCTCGGAATATTGAAATTAGTATCCACAAGCGAATCAGATCTTCCTATTAAAGTTCCCAAAATCGTAGGACTGCTTCTTTTCCTGAATTCTCACCTCACGTAACGTCCAGAATAGAGTCACAGTTTCCCCATATTGTTAAATGTGATATTCAGAACCGATTTGCACGTTCCTCTCAAACTTACCATAATCACATGATAATTTCAAACACTAGTACACAGCATCAGACCGCTCCTTTGACTACCACTCTCCAAAACCCGTTTGACACCCAATAAATGAAAATATTGAAAGTAGAGCCACCCCTTCCTCACCAACTCATAAGAAGTGATCCACAGCCACAAATGCAAATAGTTAAAGCCGTCAGGGCGACCTTGCACCCGCCATCTTTTGAAACAAACCACTTAAAATTGGAGTACTTCTTCCTTTAAAAACCTTTAAAAACAATCGATACTTTTCCAACGAGAACGCCCAAAGTTGAGCTTTTTCCTTTTAAAATTTCCAGAAGTCAGTGCTGGTGATGATTGTTGCTCGTTCAACTGCTATCCCGAGGAACTCCCGTTTGATTCCTAAAGCATTGGTCTACTTCCACGTAGACTAGGGAATTATTTCTTTACTCAAATTTACAGGGTTAGTTAACATTTTGTCAATACAAATCCCCAAATTCGAGCATCTTCTTGTGCTTTTACATTTCCCGTTTCTACATTCCATCCTCAAACGTATTTTTGACATGTAGCTATGTTTCTGGTTCTTAAGTAGGTAACATCCCAGAAACCGCTGGATATAATTTCGTCTTAAAATCGTCAACAGCTTTCCATTGCTCCAAACTCAAATACTGCAAACCGAATCGCTTTTCGAAAACAGCAATGTCAGACTACACTTCCTATACGTAAATGCTAAAGATTCTTAAGTTCTCTAAACGTATGCGCCGTACCACTAGTCTGAGTGCTTCCATTGCGGGGTGTCCTTTATAGACTTCTGCCTCGGTTTAAGTTTCCCAGAAGTCAGCCGACATGGAGAAACCGAAACCTTTAATGTCGAACCACTTTTTCTTAAAATCCTCAAAATTAGCCCCCATACTTAAATGCAAACAGTTAAATGCGAGTTACCATCAAAATTAAAAAAGTAGTTTAGTCAATCTTCCTTCTCACGAAGCTTCTTGATAACCTCCAAACGCAAGGACAAAGAATTGTAGTGCGTCCTCCTTTTAACTAAAAAATATAGTCAACGCAAATAATCGTAAGCGTTCAACATTGAACCATCCTTTCTGCTTAAAATCCGAAAAACTTAGTCAATACCCACGAACAAACAGACACTCAAAGCTAAAGCATGCTTCTCAATCAGTAACATACAAAACTGGCTTTCTTCTTAGGTTTTCACGATCAAACACCTTTACTAGCAGTTGTCCAAAATTTTGCTTTTTTCTACTTGAGTCATCATAATCTTCCTTCTATCTTTTGGTGTAAGATTCGGAGCCACCAAGCATTTCCTTACTTTTAGCAACATATTTTTCTACTTTTCGATATTATAAAATCAAAAGCAAACATACGAAATTTAGCTACGCTTTTCTCTAATATTCTCGAAATAAATTGACAATTTTTAAAGCTATTATTTGGGCTTGAGAATTATCAAAAACAATGCCCTACTTTGTTTCTTAAGTTTGTTAACCGATCTCACCATCCAATTTTTCAGAAATCTTGAAGGATCACTTGATCATCATCAAGTGTTAACCTCAAAATTACGCTACCTCCAAAATCACTAAAATCGGTCAACAGAACAGTTATCATAGTCGAGGGTATAGCGACATCGCCCCAAATATCAACTTCATGAGATAATTTTATTTAGAAATTTCTTTCTAAGAAACTTCCTAACAACTTTTCCGAAGTGAAAATTGCCAATAACTTTTCAAGATCAAACAGACGCTACGCGCTAATGAACAAAAAAGCGACGTCGAACGTCAAACAAGTCGAAAGAAGTCGAAATCCAAACGTACATGGGCGTCGCTCAAAGGAATCTTATTAGGACTCTTCGCTAGGGGCTGGTCGTTCTTCGTCACCGCTAAAGCTAGTGGGCACATACACACACTTACGTTGTAGGTTTAACACTTCATTCCAGATTCCTCGCTCTCGAGCCGCTCAGAAATTACGAATTAGAACGTCGGCAGCAGCCGGAAACGCGTACAACTGTTAAAGTAAACGTTAGGCGAAACTTCGAAATTACACTGAAGCTGAATTATTCATCTTTAAGGGCGGCGATCGTGAGAAATTAAATATAAATAAAGCGCTCGCTAGGGTAAAATTTGCTGCTTGCCCGTGGGAAAGCGCGAGCGTGTAAGTAAGCAAAATTGGCAAACGAGTATACATTGTCCTGCAAATTGTGTCGATGAAGGAAGAAACAAAGGATAAGTAAAGGAGTATTAAAATTTTTTATGCATATCTGAGAAACTGATCTATTTTAGATTAAATCTGATGATTATGGATGCTTGTTGATTAAGCATGACAAAATTATGCATGAAGTATAAAAACCTTGGAAGATTTTCATAAAACATAAAGAATATAATGCCATGAGAGCACATTAGGAAACGGGTCTTGTAAACTTTGAAGCTTTGACGGCTTTACTTAACTGATATTTTAAATAAGTTGTACTATTTACTTTTTATTATTCGTTTGGTCTTTTCAGCGCACGGACATGTTCGGTCGCCGCCCTGCCTCAATGTTACCTCTAATGTATGATAAAAGAGTGGATGACGTGTGATAACTAACTCGTAATGATAATTAAGTTGTGTAAACCGGTTTTTGCATCCACTTACGTGTAAGGCGCGATATTAAAATTCAGAGAAGTAAGGGTGTCAGTCCGGTTTACACTACGTGTCATCCACTCTTTTATCAAACCTTAGGTTATTTCGAATACGCGATAGTAACCGCCCATAATGCATAAAAACGGTGTGGGAAACAAAATTGACGAAATATATGATACGTATGTAAGTGATTGTGCTATTGTATAAAAACAAAAATGGCCTATTTATTACCACCGGGTTTCATAACCCAGATATCATTGGAGCCTATATGAATATGCAGTGTCAAAAATTAAAGCAAACATATAAGTATAAATCCCTAACATCTTCCCCACAGAAAATAACAGTACTACAAAAAGAAAGAGGAAAAAGTACCATTACCACCACCAATTAATGTGAGTGACATTACAGATCTCAATTTATTAAAAGATTAAGTTAAAACCTGTGCCTAAAATTCTGTACAGTACAAAGCTCTATATTAAAGACAGCTACAGCGTGCCATCAAGTTGGAAAGTGGTAGGTTGTTTAGATTTGTCGTCAGAGATACGTCTCCCAGCACTAAGCATGACGAAATCAAAAATATTTAGAAAAATATGGACCTAAAGTAACAACAATCATCGATGTCATACAAATTTTTACAAAAATGGAGCAAAGAATATTAAAAATACCCAGTATTGTACAACAAGGAAGTAATTAGTAATTTCATAAATAAGTTAGCAAACTTGCAAGTAAAAATATAACCGCCGAATAAGTCAAAGGAAATTCCATATTGTGCCAACTGTCAGCAGCTTGGACACACAGAAAACTGTTGCAGCAGAACACCCAAATGTGTGAAGTGCAGCAGTGCCCTAAAATGTCCGCTGTGCGGAAAGGATCACACTACAAATTACAAAGGATGTGAGGTATACTAAGAAAATCTAAAAGAAAATCAGCCGAGAAAAACAAGTCAGCAGAAAACCAAAAATGCCTAACCCATTACTATGCATAATAACTTGGAATGCCAACGAGCTTAACCGGAGAACCCGTGAACTTAAAGTATTCCTGTTAACCAGCAATATTGACATCGCTCTCACTTCTTCGATAAAAACTTTATGAGACTAAGACAATATAATGTCTATTGGAGGCACTGCGGTCATCATAAAACAGAATATTTATAATTTCCAACAGGAAAAAGTTATCAACTAGATATTTAGGCTACCATTGCTATTGTCCTAAGCTATGAAACTGAATTCAATATTGGAGCATTATACTGTCCCCCTCCCCCTCTCTCGACCATATTGTGTCAATCAAAAGCAATTCACCGAATTGTTCAATAACTTAGGTCTCCAGTTCATCATCGGAGAAGACTTTAATGCTAAGCACATCGCGTGGGGCGCAAGAATAATATCTCCTGGAAAAGCTAAAAACTTTTGAGCGCTATTAATGGCTCGAACTGTAATTTTCACTCGCCGTGTGAACCTACATGCTAGTCAACAGATGATAAAAAGATTCCAGATCTCTTAGATATCTTTATATCTAAAGAAATATCACCAAAATATGTAGTTACATAAAATATATGCGATCTAATTTCGACTTACACACTTGTTTTATTGTTTTATTAGGATCAACAGTCATCAAAAAACTCAAAAAACAAAATTTGACTAACAAATGCACCTTTTGGAATAAATTCAGAGATACGTTGCATATTCTAATAACGCTGCAAATAAACCTCAAAACAATGGAAGAGATTGAACTACAGTCAAAGAAGCTTTTGAACAAGTTCGAACAGCATCTAAGCAAGCTACCTCTGCAATGAAAGACGGAACAGAAAACGGAATCAATTCTCCTTCTAAAATGAGAGACATAATCAAAGAAGCAAAGCTAGAAGAATCTGGAACAGAACAAGAAACCAAAATGATAAACGCGAATTTAATAGAACAAGTAATAAGACAAAATAATCTATAGACGAATACGATCAGTGCTCTTTCGAAAACTATCTTAACGGTTTAAGTGCCGAGGCCAATAGTGAGTATTCGCTATGGAAAGCAACGTGTAGCTTTAAAGTAGCTATTATACACGTACCTCCGATTAGAAACGCTCAAAATCAGTGGGTGAGAAAAAGAGTGAAAAAGTGGACTTGATCGCGCAACATCTAGCACCAGTATTTTAACCGAATGATATACATTCGGCGGTCGAATACCAACCGAATGTGCCTATCAAAGTGATAGGCACATAGGTAGCATATGGTAGCATATGAAACAAACAATAACATCAATTCGAAAAACGCACCCGGAATAGATGAAATATCGCCTGAACATTTAAAAGGGCTCCCAAGAAGAGTGATTATCATCTCAACTTACTTGTTTAATGTTTGTTTTAGGATACAATATATTCCAGAATGTTTCGATATAGCACAAATAATCCTGCCAGACAAGCCAGATAAGCCAGCGGAGCAGGTGACATTCTATCGACCGATTTCACTGTTACCTGTAGTTTTGAAGTTGTTTGAAAAACTCCTACTGAAAAGACTCAAACCTGTGATCAATACTTCGCACTTTTTGGGTTTCGTAACCAACATTCCACGATCGATAAGGTGCATACAGTCATCACCCACATCTAACATGCGTCGGAAGAAAAGCAGTACTGTCCTGCCGTGTTTCTCGATGTTTCTCAAGCCTTCGATAGAGTGTATCTACAAGATGGCCCAAACGCTTACTAACGTAATATCTATCCGGAAGAACATTCAGAGTTAAACACCAAGAAGCGTTTTCTTCATTTTACCCAATATCAGCAGGAGTCCCACAAGGGAGTGTTCTTGGACCTCTCTCCACTGTAATAATGGCCACCGCTGTCACCCAAGAGAAAACAACTGAGAGATTCCAGTATGCACTGAACGGTACCAACCACTGGACGAGAGATTGGAAGTCAATAGGATGAAATCCACCCACGTCGTGTACATGCTACGTCACAAAAGTAGCGACCAACGCCTATCCTTAGCTGGTATGATTATATCACTAGCTGAATCTGCAAAATACTTTGGTCTACATTTGGACGGAAGGCTAAATGAGATGCACCATGTCCAGCAGAAAGCTATACAGATAGGCCACAAAGTCCGTGGCGTCTGTTGGCTGATTGGAAGAAAATCCCAACTCAGTCTTCAATAAAAAAATGGTCTACCAGTCTGTTTTAAAACTCATATGGACCTCATATGGCACTCAGCTTTGGGGTGTGCCAAAGAATCTGACAGAGTTATAATCCAACGATATCAAAATAAATATCTTCGATTGATTACTGATGGCTATTGGTAAAGCAGCTAACACTCGTCTTACCTATCGTATCGTAGTTAATAATACTTACATAAGTACAGTGTTATCAGTAGTAATCAATTAACTTAGTAAGACTGTACTAACTATGTCCAAGAGAGAGGATGTTTAAAAAATTACTTCAAAGTTAAAGAATGGTCCACTACATCGAATTTGGATCATGTTCTCTAATTCTTAACCTCTTTCCTCAATCAAAAACGCTTAAACGAAGAAAATCACATAGCCCATCTCTCCCCTCCCTTCGCCTCCCGCCTCAAAAGGAGGGAAAAGGAACATTAACGTCTCATCGTCGGGAGTCGGGATAATCGTTACTCCATTAACCGAAGTACGGATCTGTACCGTACCGACTGAACCCCTGCAATTCAGCGAGGTTGTTCGACCGATGGTCCAACGGAAGCGGCGGCGGTGGCGATAGCTCTCGACTTTAAGAAGATTATTTCAGAACCGGCGTCCCGAAATGAAACTCGTCGAATAAATGTTTTTGGACGAACGCGATGAAGGATTCCCGTCGTACGACCCTTATTTGATCGACCGCACAGTTCGTTAATTTTTTCCCTTTTCTCGCGTTCTCTCCCTTTTCCTCCTGGCGTTGGCCCACTCGGATAAACTTAATCTAAATGCAAATTTCGCGTTAAAATTCTAGTAATTTCTTCTTAATTCGCCCCTTATTTATCGAATTTTAAGACGAAAGTATTTTGAAGGATGTGGCGAATAAGAGGGAGAATTTGGTCTAACACAATTGGGCGGTAGAAAATGTTTTGGGAATGTTTAAAAGATGAGAAATGCAAAATACTATTCCAGACTACGGCAGTTGCAGATATTGAAGTCAATGCAAAGAAACTAGTACAACAAATCCAAATAGCAAAGATTTTGATGGCAACTATCGCAAAACTGCATTCAGACCTAAGAATATACATATATTAACTGTGACGGAGATGACCCAGTCATATATAGCAGATGCCTAAAATATTCGCAATTAGAAAAAGGGTTTGGGCATGAGCCAGAAGAAGATAATGCTTCTATCAATGCAGCTTCTTCTAACCTAAGCGATGATAAGCAGTGATCTACATTAAATTTAGGCTTAAAGTTTCAAACATTTTCAAATTAAAATACCACCCAATTAACTCATTCAATCGCTCAAGATTTACACTACTCGCTACACACGCAACGAGTAAGTGTGTTTCATGTCACGATCTCCTAGAATACGAACGTCGAATCTGAATTTAGAAGAAAAGCCAAAGTGGTTGGTAATGATCGGCTCATTTAACTTCGACACATTAATTACCTTCACTAAACTAGTTTTGGACAACTGAGACTAATTATAAGCTATATAAGTACTTTCTATATAAGAGACAACGAGCTTTAAGTCGTGCTGAAGCTTCATCCACGTTAAATGTTCTTATACTCTGATCAATATGAGATAGAAAACGACAATGCCAAATACATTAGATGTCATGAACCGGAATTTTAGTAGTTTTCTCCACAATAATCTAGAACTATGGAAATATCTTAATCGATACCATACAGAAATTACATTTCGAGCATCTATTGCACAGACAAAGCTATGGGTGTAACAACTGCTTTAGTCTAACATAATGCCAATAATCATGTTATTTAGGGTCTCGATGCTATTCATACCAAAGTTGCAAAAATCAGTCTAAACGAACGCAGGCAAGTTAAGTGCCACTAGAACTAACAAGTCTACAAAACCACGCTTATCTCGACTTATGACTTATGACTTATAAAACACGAAACGGTCACAAGCGGAATTTTCATTTCAATATTGAGGCAGTTCAGTTTGTAAGATGCCCAGTAGAGTACTCACTCTATATGCAGATCAAGAATCATTTGAAATTATAATTTCAAGAGTACCAATACAACGTGATAGAAGTAGATCTTTAGAAGTATAATAATTGTGAATAAGATCAGATTGGATTATCTAATATATACCCAGCCTGGGCTCATATTTTACTCTGATCCAGTTTTATCTTTTCTTGGTAATAACCAACAGATCACAAACAGAAAATTATAATACCATTTCTGGACCAGCTTATACCGGGTTACTTCTCTATAAGAGCCCGAAATATCGACGAAATATAACTTCCTTTCTTTCAGATTCGTGCCGTTTACCCAGACTGACGAGTGTTAAGCGTATCCTGGGGGCTATTGGAAAAATAAGATAGAAACAAGACACTCCAGAAGCGGAATTACCCAAGATTGCAAAACAATAGGATTGTGTTAGTAATCGCTCTCACCGTGCCTGAGATCTAGTATAAAAACAAAAAGCAAGAATATCGGTAGTACCTGTATGAACTTTGAAGTACTAGAACATTTAGTGACGTCCTCAAACCAATGTTTCCCGCACACCAATCGTAGAAGGTACTCAAGAGCGGTGGACATTGTAATTTCTGCTTAAAAGGAAAACGATAGCTTATTTTGACCTTCAAATCTTGTTTAACTTTAAATTAGTGGAAACTAGAAAGCAGAGCGAATTAGCCCTCCTATGAAGGATAAACTGACTATTTCCCAAGGAAAACGGTAGCCACTATTTATGCCTTCAATGGGTCCCACAAATTGCTCAAATAACAATTTCTTAGTCAAACAAGCACTTATAGAACACAACAGTTAACAATAAGTTTGTTGTAAGAACTTTAATTGGCCAGGATGATATAAGAAGGAAGCTATGGACTATCAATATTGATGCAAATTACCACTCATTGAGGGAATCCTTCGAACAAATTTTAAAAACGATTAAGATAAAGTCGAAAAGAATCATTTATGTATTTAATGTTACATATATGTTGTATATCGGTGTTAGAACAACGATGGTTAGTCCCAGTTATCTCGACATCGAACTCATATGTGCTTAAATGTCTAAGCATGACGTGGAAGAAACATTTAAGCAGCTATATACTCAATATTCCATTTTAGGTACACATAGGACAATAATGGATATCTAAAAACTAATTCTTCTACAATTCGAATATGAACGATGTGATTCTTCAAAGCAAGCGTAACAATCCGAAACGGCAAACTAATAATTATCTTGGCAAGAGGAAGGATAATTTAGAAATCTACAAAAGTTTAAATAATTTTAATTTTTCGCACGAAGTTCTCGATTCGCTTCTTTGTACCACAAAGGACATGTATTATACATATATTATTTAAGTTTGCTTAACCGTTTGATACAATTCCATTGTCGACGATTAGATGTATATAATTTACAATAGACCTAATGGACCGATTATGTCTACAACAATGGAACTACGATTATGTACATAAGCTAGTTTGTATTGTCATCGTATCAGGATATGATTTACAATGTTTGGTCTATAGTCTATGGCCTTTTTGTAGAATGATTTATGCCTAATGATAATGGAAATATCAATTGGATATCGTTTAATGAACGCTTTCATTACCTTTCATCTACTCTAAGCTCTAAGTTTCTTAACATAGACATGTCTTTTATGTGTTGGGGTGGTTGTTAGCACTTCGGCCTTGTTATTATGTCAATGATCCAAATTCAAAGATGTTTGTTTTCCACTGCCTAACACCTCATTTGATAATTACCTCAACATCTTTACCGGAAATAGTCCGACAGTGGTTGTGGAAGAGTTCAACCCAAAGCATTACTTTTGAAAATCTACAAGCGACTGCATGCTCGTATAAAAAATTAACCGTGTAATGGTTCATTTCATAGATGTTGTCATCTACTACCACACAGGTATTCTCGAAATTTTAACCATGGCCTTGGCGAAAAGTATCCTGTGTGCTCATACCGCTGAAAATCTCTCAGAACTTTTTGGCATTGCAATCGCATCCTAAATTATGTGGCGAACTCTGTACCTAGGCGGAGCTGGAACATGTCTCGAGAGACAAGCAACTCTTTATCACCAACACACTCGAATAGTCGCTAATGACTAAGATTCGACAAATAAGTGCAGGATAAGTTGTGTAAATCGGACCATCATGCATTCGTTTGTTCAACCTTACTAATGATATAGCAGACATGGCCGCGTTGGATGTTGTTGCACAATCTTTCTTAATGGCCATTGGCCAAGTTTCAAAACAATCTTCAAAACCTAAATCTATGCAGTTTTTGCTGCCTGGTAAATTGGGGTGTTTAATCAGGATCAAAGAAAAGGCAAAAGGACGTACTTCAATCACCCTTAGTTCACAGAACATTATCTGTTTAGAGGGGTTAGGGACGTCCTCACCGGCTAGTACAGTAATGTCCAGCACGAAAAGGTGATCGATGTCTCCACTACTGACACATTGTCAAAAGCTCTTTAGTAATCACGGACGGAATAATCCTAACCAGCCTCTCCACGCTACTAAAAGTTTAGTGTCTTTTTCGGAAGATACACTCGAGGTTTACACTGCCAATCCTTAAAATGTGTTTAGGCGCATGATCTCTCACCGACGACGACGACGGGAAAGATTCTTGAGACGAAGTGGATGAGCTAATGATGATGTTTGGTCTTCATATAGGGTAAAGCCTACGTAAAGTCCTCATACAAAGACATCGCGAATCTGGTCCAAATATCTTTTGAAACTAAGGATAAGCACTGAGTTATTATCAACAAAGCTCGCCTGTTCTAGCATTGCAATCTGTTTGATACCGCGCAGAGGTCATCACAACCTTAATACCCAGATATGATTGATTTTTTCTTTAAAATTGTCGTCTAGTCAACGTGGTCGAAGTGATAGCTTTTGCTAAGCTAAGCGATCTAAGGTAAAATCAGCTTGAACAGGCGCAGTTGTTCTTGTCCACAGAACTTCAGTTTCTCAGCTTCTCCGGGAGCATGAACTAAGGTTTAAGAAGGTGGAAATCATTGAAACATTTTTCTTCAATATTCAATATATGCTACATGAATAATGACTCTTGGAAGAAGAAAGTCTACAACATTTTCTACTGAATATAACACGCCACTGCCAACCCTAGAGCTGAGAATGACCCTTCATCTAGTAAAGAAATTGCTTCCAAGACAACAATGAGGGTAGTTCCAGCATATTGACCTGATTCTTATAGCGCAAACCCTGTGATTTGTTAGGAGTTTGAAGATTTATCGAGATTTCTACGATTTTCACCAGCAGATAATCGCCAAGGAATGAGACACGCCCAGTGGCTCTAGGAACTTTTGTGTAAGGTTGGTCTTACACCGCAAAAATCATCTCATACAGGGTTTAACGTTAACGTCCAGTAGACTTCCTCAGTTAAACTGATGTATTAGTTTACGCAATAGAGACGGTCAACTAATTCAAATTTTCGTAAGAATCAAAATCACAGATAGTAATATTAACTTCTTCTCTCTAAATCTTCCTCAGGGACATTGCTTGTACTGCATCAATCGGGAATGAATGGGCAAAAGGGTTAGGAATTTAATTGAGGAAAGTATTGTGTGGGTTTAGCATGTTGTCATTCTGCATATTGTAGGAAATTTCGACATCACCTTCAATGATTTAGTAGTTACGATAAAGTTTTACGTTACAATTAGAATTGAAGCACAAGTATGAGTTGATTAATAAGTAGTAAAACTATGTCGTTTATGTTACAATATATTCAAACTTAACAATTATAAACATTTATGATGCTTCTCCCCTTTTTTATCTTCGGGCATTCACGTCTCCTTTACCTGTAACCTAGGATAACTCTTGTATCTCTTTTTATTGTGTGGGTTTTATCCACGTCGGTGCGAACGGAGTGTCTGCTAATATAGAGAAAGGGCCACGGGCGAATATAACCGCGCGCAAACACATCAAAGAAGGTTGGTTTTCTTTCGCCCCGTTCCGACAAATGCGGCTGACATTCTTAATCTCGTTTCCAGTTTAGCTACCTTTCTGATTAGCACTGTCGGTGTTTTATTCTGTTGTTATGCTGTTGTTTTGTTCCACGTCGTTTGTTTATGTGTGAACTCATAATGTAATTATATATAATAATATATATATATAATATATATAATTATTATATTAAGTATAAAATACTTATGTAAGAAACATGCCGAACACTATAGGTGTGAGGACTTGAATGTTTAGAGTTAAGGTAGTTCGAACTGCATGGCAGATTAAAGCCTCGCGCGCACTTACCGACTACGAACGACTACGGCCCACTACACTGCGGGCGGCAATTTTTAGTTTTAACGCGCACTATCGGCAAAGTTGTCGTAGTTTTGACTAAAATGTCGACACATATGGATAGTATTTTAGATATAAAGGCTGTTATTGTGGCATTATTGTGCGAAGAGGAAGAAAAGGAGAGAACACGAAACGGGAGGACATGGTTATACAAAATATACAGAAAAACACATACCGAATATGTTAAATTGTTTTCTGATCTAATATGCGATCAGGGTAAAATCTTCCATATGAGAATCAGTTACGAAAAGTTTAAGGAACTTGTATTGATTCCTCAGCTCCAATAACAGAAGCAAAACACCAAATTTAGAATGTCAATTCTCCCGAAACACGCGGCATCGGCAAAAATATTCTATGGGTAGATTTCCGTTTCTTCTTCATTAATACACATGCAAGGAATAAATTCTCGTCCATAGTGTAGTAGGCCGTAGCCGTCCGTAGTCGGTAAATGAGCGCGAAGCTTTAACTCATTACCGCTCTCTGTCCCCATATGAGGACACCTCTTTAAACGATAACAGCTCTAAGTAAAGCCGTTATGTCTTTTAATATATACATAAATATGAAGAGAAGCTAGAAGCTAGAAGCCAAATAAAGCTTACTATCAAAGGCACGTCGCAAAAAATAGAAAACAAAGAGTCATTTTATTGTTTAGAATTTCGGATTTCTATTCGGTTAAATTATTTACAAGAAAATTATTGTTTTTTTCGTATCTGTTGCTTTAAAATTTGGTATTGTCGATTAAATAGTTTGGAAATAGTCTGAAGAAGTGTGTAAAATCATTAGATTGTCAAAAAGTGCAAGAAATTAGAAATAGGTATTGGGTAATGGGTAGCATTAGTAAATTCAACACTTTTACAGATTTTTCAACGTTTGCAATATGACCCATCGCAATATTTGTAGAGGTCAGAATGGTTTTTTTCGACTACAGGAGGCTGTTAATTTTATAATGGAAAACGATTACGATGATGCCGAATATGACGTTTTAGTTTTAAAGCGATGAGGATGAAGGTAACGAAGAAGCCATCAGAACGTGCTTATTGGAGTTTGGACGAAGATCTAGGCGTTACATTAGTCGCGGAAACAATGAGCTGAAATAGATTTTTCGAAACAATGAAAAATTTGCATTTCGCCGATAATAATATTACCAAAAGTTTCAACGACAAAATGTTTAAATAACGCCCCCTTTCTAGTCTTATTGAAAAAATTCTTGCCAATGGGATATTCTTCACAAAAGTTGTGGATAGATGAATCTATGATAAAATATTTTGGTCGCCATTCAGCAAAACAATTCATCATGGGAAAGCCACTGCGAATTGGTTACAAGAACTGGGCAGCAACAAGTTCGGATGGATACTGCTGTTTTTGATATTTACTGTGGCAAGTCAACCCATTTTATTACTGACGCTTTGCGGGGAAGAGTTGTTAAATATCTGCTCGAGAAAATGCCAATAAAATCAACTGAGCACATGGTATACTTCGATCTTTTTTACAAACTATCATTTTTTATGCGAATTGAAACGATTAGAATATAGAGCTACTGGTATAATACGAAACAATAGAATAAAAAAGTATCCACTTATGCCTGTCAAAGATTTGAAGAAAAAGGGAGCCAGGGCAGAATATGACTATCGCTTCGGCATAAATAATGAAATTACTATAGTTCGCTGGAAAGATAAAGTTGTCACTATGGCAAGTTCATGTAAATTATAATCAAGGTAAGGGAGGCGTTGATCAAATGCATCAGTCCATTAGCCTGTACAGAGTGTCCATTAGCGAAAAGAAATGGTGGTGGACTATATTTACCTATCTTTTGGATTTAGCAATTAGTAACGCTTGGCGCTTGCATATTATGGAGAACTGAAAATAATACTCCAATGGACCAATTATCATTCAGACGGAATATTGCGCAGTAATATTTGAAGTCTACAAAGTCAAGACAGCGCCCCGCAGCGTCCATAGTGTTGATTTACTTACTTACTTAATCCTGAAACCCGTTTGACCGTGAAGTGTCGGCTTGTGTGGAGTTGAGTTTCCTGGCTCCCTTTTCCATATCTGTCTCCACTCTACTCTCTTCCTGCATCTTCCTCTCATGTCCTCCCATTTCTCTCCCCTTGCCTCGCATGCACTTTGTACTTCTTGCTCCCATGTCTTCCTTGGTCCTCCTCTTCTCCTTTTTCCTATTTATTTTGATTCGTATATTTGTCTTGCCAACCTTTCCTCTCCCATCCTTATAACATAGCCAAGCCATCTTAATTGTCCTTGCTGTATTGTTATTTCGACTGGCTCTATCTTCAGTTCCTCTCTGTATACTGCGTTGCTTATCCTATCCAACTTGGTTTTATTTTTTGTTCGTCTTGGAAACCGCATTTCTACGCTGTTCATTCTGCTTCTTTGTCTCTCGTTTATAGTCCATGACTCGCACGAGTTTGTCAGTACTGGTTTCACTACCTTGCGGATCAATTCTAGCTTTAGTATTTCTGGTATTTCTCTTTTGTTTAAAAATGGTGCTTTTATCATGTTTTGCAGTTTTGGATATTCTTTCATTTTTTTCGTCTTCTAAGGGCCCCTTGCTGTTAATAATCCATCGCAGGTATTTAAACGCGCTGGTTTGTTCTATTCTATGTCCTTCTATTTTTATATTATGTGTTAGACTTTCTTGGCCTATTGCCATTGTTTTTGTGTTGTCTATATTAACATAGTGTTGATACCAATTATGAAACTGTCCGAAACAGTTGCATAATTAGTTGCATTGTCCCCACGTCAGGTAACCCATTTTTATGAAAAGTGAATTATTTTTTTTTAGTTTTTTTAATTGTATTTCTTTTTTAAATCAATAATGTGTCAATAAATATGAACAAAAATATTTTTTAAACGACAGTTTTTCTTGGGCGTTAATGGGTTAAGTTAAACAGAGTACTGATACTCTTTAACTTTTACTTCATCTTCTAGCATAGTATACAATCTCCCAAGTTTTCTCCAAAAAGACTTACATATCACACTTACACACCCGCCCACCACGAGGTCTACAATCGAAGTAATACAACAAAGTAGAAGCATGACAAGAGAGTTGTAGTTTTGATAATGAGGTGCTGAAGAATTCCTTAGATTCCATTGAAGAAATCTGTAACATTCACAGCAAAGGGCTATAGGATCGAATTGAGATTTTTCATTTTGTTCCTCCCTTGTTCAATTTTGAAACTCCGGGTTATAATTGCAAACACAACTATCTCTAAACACTGCAAATATCCTAGATTTCTATACTTCTGCTATCATACACATATATCTACCTATTGTTTCGTTCCGTACAAAAGCGTTTTTACGAAAGTTTGTCGTCAACTTCCCGACCATCCACCCCTTGGCCCGAGGCGGTAGAAATACGTAAGGAATTCCGCGCTGGTTGTTTTTGCGGAGACGAACCGCGCCCGCCGAAGTATTTCGAGTTCGTTCGTTCGAAGAGGGAAACGACGTCGAAAATGTTTGAGACGTTCCGGCGCAAAACGTCATAAAACTTTGCGTCTCCGCGAAACTTTTCCCGAAATAATCAACTTCGCTGGCGTATCCGAGAATTTTTGACAAAGTGGCGTTTATGCATGTCGCGCGGAAAAGGACGACGTAAACCGTATATTACGCGCGCCGTAATAAAAATACGGATGTTTCCCATTTGTCGAGAGTCGCGGCCAGAAAGGAAAGCGGAAAGCGGCGCGAGGAGGCGGCGAATTTTTAACGTATCGTCGTATACGAGCCTCCCCGGTCGCGTTATGTGAGTTTCGAAATAAGAAACCGACCACGGACCGGAGATTTATCGTGTGGAAAGCGCATCAAGCACGATATATATTTGTTGTATTTCCTGCGTTGACCACTGATACAGTTGTGTGAGATAAGTCACTTTTGGCACTCACATAGGATAAGTATAAGGGAGTCTCTAATTAAACAAATTATTTCGAGCTTTATCGCGTGAAACCGTGAATTTCAATATCATTGAAGAACTAGGCATCATGGCCACCGAAACATCGTTCACATAAATCAAAACTAGGCAAACCTCGCACCTTTCACTACTATCCCATTTCCAAATCTTCCTTACCTCGGATCCTCGTATATCGAGCTATATTACGACCCGGTTCGAAATTTGATGTCGCCGTATCGAATTCGCCTTCTCCTCTCTATTCCGCCATAATCTCATATCTGGAGATACAAGTTCGATAATTCGCGACATAAAGCTCGGCGCCTTTCAATAACCCACGTCATAAACGGAAGGACGTAAAGGATCGGGACTCCGCCGTCTACGACCTGCAGCGCGGCGACATTTTACGATATTAAAAATAAATATTACCGGGCGAAGAGGGTAGCGGATCGAGGAGGTTGAGCGAAAAGTGACGACAATCGAGGATTGGAAAGTTGTAAAAAAATAAGAACCGAAAAAGTTTTCCCCTGTTTCGTCCTATTTTATTGATGTATTTCTGCGAGAAAAACCGTCGTTTTTACTTTTCGTGACCCTCCAGATACTAATATAATACGAGGAAAAGGGCGTTCTGGCGAGCTGGAAATGGGGTGAAAGAAGTCTGGAACGGGAAAGAGAGGTTGCTAGAACTTTGATGCGTTCGGATTCCGGCGTCTCGTATGTGTGCGTGTAAATGATAAATAGTGTTTCGAAGCTTGTATTTCCTGAGCCACCACATGTGCTAGCGCCAGAAGACTATAAAATAACTCGAGGCAATGGATAGTTTTAGGTTGGTAACGCTGTCTCGACGGGCGTACCAACCGGAGGACACTTCGGGCACGTTCCTGTCACCATTGAGTAATGTTCGCCGTCGCACGTTTTAACTCTGCGGAGGAATAGTAGAAGGAAGAGCTTGGAATACTAATTTGGTCTATTAGAAAACGGGGAATGCGCTCGGAAAGTAGGTACGTACATATAATGCTGTAAATTTTCACGGAGGTATTATTTTATATCGCAGCGGGAAAGTTTTCACGTGGAAACGAATAAATTTCAAAGTGAGAACGCAGAATACTAAAGCCTGTTAACGCTATGCATCTAAATTTCATGGTTCTGATGACAGGTAAGCTTATGAATCGACCGAAACTGCTAACAATTATGTGGATTAAGTCAAAGATCTTTGCCACTACAGGAGTTTCTATATTTAATCATGACTAGAAGAATACGAATATGTAGAATAAAGGGAAGAAGACTTATAAATTTAGAAGAAGAAAAGAAAAATGGAGATTGTGTTCACTTAATCGAGGACGTTGGTAATACAGAAGCTATGATTCGTGTAACCAATCATGTCCTGAAACAAACGAGGAAGAAGTAGTAACAGCGAAACTAGAGAAAGAAAGAACTAACAAAAAGTGTCAGAAAAATGTGCGAGAAATGAGAGACGATGTTGTTCCTGGTGTGATTAGCATGCTCAATTACTCAAGTATAAATAAGAAAAGGATAAAAAGGGAAAAGAGAAACACGAAGAAGATCTACAAAGAGACATGAAAATACAAACAAATACAAGTATAAGTATAAGTAAGTAAGCAGACTGCCACCTAACTACAAAGCAGTAGCCGCTTGCTACTACCCCACTTACCGTAATTATATATAATAATAATAAAAATAATAAAGGAGAAACAGATGAGAGAAATGCAAAATAATAACGATACTTACAAGAAGGAATACAAGAAAAGTTTCTTTAATATTTTGAGGAATCTAGGCTACACATGTATGCACTTAGCCACAATAGTAGAAAAGAAGGAAGCGGTACAAAAAATGGTAACGTTAAGAATATGTCAAACACCAAAATAATGAGGAAGAAAATGAAAACAAAGGACCAGAAGAGGAAATAAAAACAACTATGATCAAGATCCAAATATGAGTAATGTCACAATACAAAGGTTTCTTCTCCTTCGGTTATAAAAATGAAAAAAGAAACGAGAAAAAGAAAAGAGGACCGACCGATATAGAAAAAATCAATGAGAATATGGATAGAAATTACACGGTTAGCACTTTCAATTATAAGAAGAGAGCGAAGAAGGGGCTCACAATAATGATTTTAAAAAAGGAATACAAAAAACGGATTTTCTGAATCGAATCTGTAGATATAGCCAATGTTATCTCGACACACCGCCAAACTTCTCACTATTAGCATAGCACTTTTTATTACAAAAGGCAGAAGGGATGTAAAAGAAGAAATAGATGAATAATTGGGAAACTAAGAAGGAATAAGAAAAATGAAGGTTAACATGAAAAGTTTAATCTGCAGGTGTATGTAATGTATAATACCAGCAATTTAGAAGGGCATTGTCGTTGATGCAGTTAGCACGCTGGATTATAACGACAACGAAGATGAAGAGGGAAAGAAACCAGGAACAGAATTTAGAAAAAGGAATGGAAGAAATGGATTTGTAAATATGTGTAATACAATCTTTAATCACAATGTAGAGCATCCTTGCTGTTAGCATAAGTTAATGACTTCAATTGCAAAGGAGAGGACGCAGGAGAAGACGAGGAAAAGAAAATCAACGTGAAGGCTGAGAACAAGGAATAGAATAGATGTTGGTTTGAGAAATCCAACTTGTAGTTTTTTAAATGCTGATAACGTTGTCTACCTCTATTGCAAAGGGTTCTTGTTACTAGCGCAATTAGTAGACCATAATACGGCTAAATCTTACTATAATTACAATGGAACACTCCATACAAGTGGTTCCTCTTCTAAGGTTGTTTCTCCAACTTGACAGTTTTGTTGATTCAAAAACTTTTACTGTAGAAACTTTACTGAGAAGAAATGTTTAGATTAATTGATGGGAAGTCAATACTACGAAGTACGTCCAGAAAGTAAGTTCTGTTTGGTAATAAAATTAAATTGTGTACAGATACAGAAAAATTATTTACTGCACAAAATTCTACAACTCTTAAACTACTTTTCCACATAACTGCCGAAATTTTGCAGACATTTGTCATAGCGTGGCACAAGTTTTTGTATACCTTCTTCATAGAAGTTTGCCGCCTGTGTCTTCAACCAGTTGGAAACATTTTCTTTCAGCTCTTCGTCATTGTTGAAGTGTTGACCGCCAAGGAAAGACTTGAGATGTAAGAACAGATGAAAGTCGCTAGGAGCGAGGTCAGGGCTGTACGAAGGATGGTCAAACACGTTCCAGCCAAATCCCTGTAGGAGGTTTTTCGTCACATTTGCAGTGTGTGGTCGTGCGTTGTCGTGAAGAAAATCAACACCTTTTGACAGCAATCCTCAGCGCTTATTCTGTATTGCGCGGCGCAATTTCCTAAGTGTCCCGCAATAAACATCTGCTTTGATTGTTTGACCACGCGGTAAGAAATCAATGAGTAAGATGCCTTTCCAGTCCCAGAACACTGTGCACATCATTTTTCGAGGTGTCAAGATTTGTTTCGGCTTAACCTTTGGCTGGGGATGAAGTGTGCCTCCATTCCATTGATTGCCGCTTACTTTCAGGGGTGTCGTAAGAAACCCAAGTTTCATCTCCTGTGACTATCTGTGTCAGAAATTCTTCGCCGCCTTCATTATAACGGGTCAAAAACTGAAGTGCACTACTCATCCGTTTTGTTTTGTGTTGCTCAGTAACAATCTTTGGTACCCAACGTGAGCAAAGTTTACGAAATTTCAGTTTTTCGCTAACAATTTCATGAATTAGTAGACCGTGAGATTTGGGGAAATTCCATAGCGAGAGCACTAATTGTAAACTTGCGGTTTTCCTGGATCTTGTCATCAATCGCGTGAACCAGTTCTTCTGCAACCAAAGATGAACGCCCACTTCGTTCTTCATCGTGCACTTCACTACGTCTTTCATTGAACTGTCGGACCCATCTTCTCACCATTGAATCACTCATCGCGTTTTGTCCGTAAACTCCGCAAATTTGCCGATAAATTTCAATTGGTTTCACTTTCCTAGCATTCAGAAAACGAATCACAGATCTGATTTCACAAGCGGCAGGATTTTCAATCAACACCGACACACAACAAGCAGAACAAAGCGTACGTGGCTGACAGCGATCTCAAAATGGCGCACGTTTCTTCTCCTTGATACACAGCGTCTACCGCGCATGTGCGGAACTGCGATCGCAGCGCTACAGCGGAGTTAAATTAAAACGGAACTTACTTTCTGGACGTACCTCGTATATAAATATTTAACTCATTAGTAAATGGAAATATATAAAAATAATCAAACCACGTTGGATTAATAAGAAGAAGAAGAGAAAGGGAAACAGAAAAACAGGAAGATTTAAAAGAAAGAGAAGAAATAATTAGCTTGAGAAATAAAAGCTGTAAGTATGGGGAATACGTTCAAGTCAAAATTAAGAAAGTTCTCGTTGTTAACACAGTTAGTACTTTGAGCTATAAAGATGTGGAGTGAAAGGAGAGCAACGAAAAAGTTTGGAAGAAACTAAGTTGAGTTGGGAAATCGAATTTTATAGATAATATGTGCGATACGATATTTAGCCACGGTAGAGTAGGTTCTTTTTGCTAGCACAAATTAATGTCTTCAATGAGACTAAGGAGAAGAAGAAGAGGAGGAGGAGGAGGTAATAATGGGAAAAAGGCTAACAGGAAAGTTGGGAACAAGGAATAAAAATGGGCATGAATTTGGAAAATTGCACATGTAGGTGTGGGTAATACTAAAAATATAGTCGAAATACAGAAGCGCAGCCAGCAGGTCAGTTACAAAGATGAGGCAGTGGAAAGGCAAATCGAGAACGTCAACAGAAGAAATGTAGTTTAGTTAAGGCAACCAAGCTTGTCAATATGCAATACTACCTAGTCACAGTAGAAACTTGTTGTTATTATTAATGTGTGCAATTAGAAAGGTAAAGAACAAGAACACGAAAAAAGACTGATGGGAAACAAACACTAAGGTTAGTAGCACGTTAGGAAAAGGGGAAAAAGATTAACAAGAAAATTTATAAGAAGGAATAGGAGAAAGAAGAAGAAAGTTAGCTTGGGAAATCGAGCCTTCAAATACATATGTGCGCCTCCAAATGCATATGTGTAATGTGTTTCAGGCACAATAGTAAAGATTGCTGTTGCTGTCACACCAGTTAATATGCTGGAATACAAAAACTTAGCAATATGTACATATGTAGGGAAAATGAACGTTGGCTTGGAAAATCGAACCTGCAGATTTGGATAATGCAATCTGATCATAGTTCAGAAGTTTTTTGTCGCTTGCAATTAGTACATTCAATTATAACAACGAAGAGGAAGAAGAGAAGAAGCACGCCAGTAAGGAAGTTAGAAGAAATCAAAATTGAGGATTGCATTATGCATGACACCTAGTCACGGCGCAGAAAGTTCTTGTTATTAGCACACTTGGTATGATTAACTGCCAAAACAAATATGAGGACAAACAATGAATGAAAGAAAGGACCAACAAGAAGATTTAGAAAGAAGAATAGAGTTAACAACGGTTAATTTGGACCAAAACCACATCTAACCACAAGATCGGAATAGGAGAGCCTATAGAATTCTTGAGAAGACTGCGAAGGAAAAGGATTATACAAGAAACGAAGTAAACTTTAAAAATCACATATGCAAAACTACTTTCATAGAGTGAACAGCAATTAGAAACAGTGATCAAATCATATTCGATTTTATTCCTGTTCCTACGAGAAAGTTGTTTTAATTAGGAACTATCTTCAGCTATAGTGGAATAGTACGTGCATAGTTACTTGAAGATAATTCAACGATCCTAGAACTCTTAGACAAAGGAGGAAAACGATCAAAAGGAATGAAGAGCGTCATCAGGAGAAAAAAGTAGATAAGATTAAGTCTTTATTTCCTACTTACTTAAGGTAAATTTTCATCGCAGATCCCTCTTCAATATACGACACAAACTTCTCTTGTAAATCCACCATCTCGGAGGTGAACGACGCAATTTGAACTTCGAGCGCCTGTTGGAAACTTAGCTGCCTCACCTTTATAAATAACTGCCACTCCTTCATTGAATAATAGAGTGACATCGGCAAAAGCCACATAATATCGAAAGACAAGCCAACCGCAAGGGCCTTCGATACTAAATAATACAAAATTCAGAGAAGGTTTAGTTAATCTAGTTCATGGGCGCTAATCTGACTTGACGCGTTAAAGCGATATGTGACAGGAATATGTCGGTTTCCTTGCATTGTTTGATGCAGAAGTGTATAGTATATATTTTGATATACATATCTTAATATTTTACCTGGAATTTAATGGAGCTAGCACTAAAAATCATCACTCTATTTACTAGTTATTTAATATTAATGACAATCTCTCCATTCTCGTTCTAAATAAGCAAATATAAGCATACTAACTACCAAGCTGAAATGCTCGAATACAGTTAGCGCGTATAAAATTCGCGTTATTCTTGCTTTTCAACGGTATATAAGTGCAGTTGACGTTAGTTTAAGTGGATTCGTTGAGCTTTTCAGCATTTATTTAATCGATGTAGCGAACCCGCTCTACTCGGGAACATTGCCGCCGAGGAATAAAATATAGTTCGCCGGTAGTACTAAAATTTAGTTACCCACTCGGTCTATAAAACAGGAAATGGAAATATCGTCAATATATCGAAAAGTAGATTATTACTCGACGGGGTATTGAAGGCAATTGGAACACTGGAGTATTTCCTTTTAAGTTGGCTCCGAAACTTAGTAGTTTATAATTGAATTTCGAATGAGTATTTACGTGCTACGCTTTCGCTGTAACGTCGCCCGACTTTCGAGAGGAAATTGTGCGGCCGAATACGCGTTTTAAATTGTATTAATTAATAATTCGCGAGGTACTGAGCGAAAGATATGCCGACGATAATTGGGTCGTAACTAATTCATGGCGTTCGATCCGCGAGAGCTTTTTTAGGGCTTGTGCAATATCATAACTATCACTCGAGCTTTCCCTGCTAAACACCGCTAATAGATTGGGTTGTCTAGTATTTCAATTAGAAAGGTTCCTCCAGGGCGATGCCCTTAACGAAATAAATGATCTTTCTCGAAGTCGTGTGGCTCAAGCCCAACTTCAAGCTGACGGTGACTGTAACACTACAGCGCAATGCAGCCGCGTAAAAGAAAACCCCCTAAGGCGACAAAAATCGTTTTTCACTTTTTGATTTTTTCTCTGTACTTTGGTATCTTAAGAATCACCGAACGCAAAACCGAAGGCGCAATATGCAAAAATCAGTTCTGGAATGATCAAAATGTAAAATCAAGGAACGTCATGTATAATTCAGCACAAAAAAGGTCAAAATACAAGTAAATGTAATTTTAAGAGCAACACTAAGTAAGAAAATTGTTCCGGGAATTTGTCATAGCGTTCCGGTTTGTTACTTTTGCCCTCTCGCTCCCATTTCTGAGATATAGATGGCGCCTCGATTTTGTAGGTTTTGATATAACTCGCGCTTTTTGGGTGCATTTTTGTTGACATTCTGCATGTGGCGTTCGGTTGAACACATTATTTTTCGTGAATAGGTTATTCGGTTTTCGCTTTAGAATCGCGTTGTCGAGGATTTGCACGCGAATTCGACTCTGGGAAGTTTAGTATTATCATTGTGTGAATTTGGAAGTTACGCGTCCCCAATTTTATTGTTCGAACTACCGACCACGTTGTGCGTTTGCTTTTCCTTCTATTGGAGGTGAGTTTTTCATTTTGTTAATTACGATGCCGTCATTTTTTCTTTCACGTTGTTGTAGGGTGTTCGCAGAATGCTAGTATAGGACTAGTAGAGTGCTAAGATTTATTTTTGTGAACATCTGAGAATTTTACGAGCATCAAAGAATTATCGTAGAAGCTAGAAGCCGACTTAGTCTTCAGTTTGTTGTCCTGTTGGATTCCCGACATTTCAAGACCAAAGGCGGCAAATTCCGTCCTGCCAGGGACTACAACGCCGTACGAGTGTTGACAACCGGAAGCACGTTACGCCAAGTCCAGTCTTTATTTTATTTTTGTCTTGTGGAGCTTTTGGGAAAAAATCCCTATGATTATTTAAATAATTTAGATTTCGTAAGTCGGGGAATTCTCTTCCATTAAATAGAGTTTTTTTACTTTTGTTATCTTTCCGTTAACAATTTAGTTAGATATTTGTTGAACGAAACATTCAATTCTTTTTGGTATTTTAGGAGGGATCACGTTTAATTGTCACTTGCACACATTTTTCTAATTACGTCCCACTAAAGCTGTAGTGTGTGCATTATTTAAGTACGATACGAAGCTGGTTTATTTGAATTTGATTAAGACCCTATACACCCCAAGAGTGCTATAGGTAACAAATGCGCTGTTCAACGTCATTCTTTTGCCTCAATTTATTTTTGTTTCTTTTATTTTTAAATAGAGTTTTTGAATAACTTTGCTGGTCGCTTCATAACCGAATAGAGGAATCAGAGACGTAGACGGTTAGGATAACCTCGTTTCACTTACCAACGAAGCTGGAGGATTTCTCTAACTCCATAAACTTAGATGCGATCCAGTTTTATAATTGGAGAGTGGCGCCTTTCTACTAAATTCTCGAACTTGAACCTACGCCGTTTCCATTGAGCTAATATTATATATATATATATATATATATATATATATAGCTGTATCTCCATCTTCATAACTAACTAATTGGGTTATGCGAATTGCAACGACCAACTTCCGTATCGGTCACGTTTCAGACTTCTTTTTACTATTATCATTTTGTTTCTCTTTTGCCACAATTCAGTATCAAGAGTTTTGAAGTTTTGAAGCGAGAAACCATAATTGTTATCCTAATGTCCTCCTCCTTTTGGGTTGTTTGAGTTCTGTAGGCCTTTGGGCTCCTCTCCTTCTTCGTCTTAGGTTTTTTGATTACTAGGGCCGACTTTGGGACGATAGCATCTGCTTTTGCAGGGTCACCGCAAAGTTGCCTGATCGATAACCCCAGATTGTGGAATGACAGCAGGTAAAGAGCTTGGTTCCTCAGATAATCTCACGACGTGCACTTCTGCTTCGCTACCGACAAATTGTCGACAAACTATTGCATCCTTGAAAATTTCTAAACGATGGATCCGAGGAATACCTCGAATATAATACGGTAGGTACATAACGACCATTTTGGAAATGCACTGATACTGCCTAAGGAAAACGCGCTTATATGGAAGTTTACGATTAAATGACGCAAAGCAATCATCCTATTTGCGAAATGTCACATCCGCTCCCTCTACAACTTCATTAAATCTGCCGGAAGTCGGCACCAGAGAAAATCCTCATAACAGTCGATGTTCAATGAAGAAAACTTTATATTTAATGGTCCAAACATGCGGTCTGGTGAACATTTTGTATGCCCTGTTAAAAGAAAGTTGAATTAGATTTTCTTGTTCCGTGTGGTCCTCACTCTCCACGATAAATAATTCACCATCGAGTTATTTTTAGTTATGGGCGAAAAGAATCGGATTATTGATGCTTTTTTGGGATTCAAGGAAATTGTTTAAACAACTTATGGTCGCATTGGAGTTTTTCCCCAAATCTTCGGCTTCATCGATAAGAAAATTCGCTTGACTTTTCGTCGTTTTGTTATTAATTCCGAAGACATATTTCCTGCCGGCTTTGAAGTACGTCGACCTTCTCTGTTGATGACAATACGGATAGCTAACATTTTGTGCAAAATCAAATGAAAACACCAACGTAGATTCATCAGTAGTTGTTTCTCTACACTGCTCCTGATGACATTGACGTTATTTTTGTTTTCTTTGTACGCTCCAAAGATTCTGAAGCAGTTCTCAAATCATTTGTCGGCTATCAGCATTTTCGTTTTGCAATCGGGAAATCAATATTGTCTTGGCAAACCTGGCATAAGTCGTCAGCTGGTTTCATTGTCGTAATGTAAGGGTAGAACTTACTTCACAGATCATAGAAAGAACTGCGTCCGATTCTTTTTGTTTCTTCTTTTCCAAAGTCGATGCATAAACATCGTCGTTTCAACGGATGGCAATTTCAGGACCTTATGGTCCTTGAATTTTGGAAGACGTTCTGGAAGAGGTGTGTAGCAACGCGTTCGGAGAGCTTTGGAGTATACTCTACAACAAATAGATAAAGAATGTTATAATATTACCACGTTTCCAGCCAGACCATGTCTTTTCGGATACAAGGCTTCTTTGTCAAAATGTTGGACTAAATCTTTATACCTATCATGTTCTAGATCATTGATAAATAAGTACATTTTCTGGCATGTTGGAAACTCGCGAGAGAAATAGAATGTGTTTTGTCGAGTTTCCTCATTCTCGGCCTGTGCTCCGTATTTCTTTCTTGTTAATGAGCTTATTAACATGATAATGCTACATCTTGCCTATTCGCCTCAAAGTGGCTTAATACACCCAAATCTTGTTCGTACTTTTCTAATTGATGATACGAATCACGAAACATGCACACAAGATCTTTCGGCAGTTTTTTATTACATTCTGACTTGCAAAATACCGGAGCAGTTTCTGAAGACATCCGCTGAACAGTTTACAATTATTTTTCATCCACGAACGATCACTCAATAGTCAAATCGAGAACAGAGGTTGATTTCTCTTCAGATGGAGGATCGGCATAAGTTGTATCTAAGCACTGTAAACCTACATTTAGCGCTTTACTGAGTTTAGGATCATTTTCGCACGAAAAATTACATTGCGAAGTTGTACACTTGACACGAACATCACTGGCGGGCGTACTCGATATACTGGGTTAATACTCTGAAAACGAGATAATAAGACAGGACTCTCAATTGTCGAAAAGAAAATGACAACGAAAATGTCCGATTTCGTGGTTTCCTGAAGAGTTGGTTGTGGTTTTCTGCGGTTACGCCATGTTTTTCTGAGAACTCTCAGAGATGGGGGGTGAGCAATATAAATAAATTATTTCGAAAAAAAAAACATATGAATTCATATCCCCTCACACTCACAGATTGGTTTACATTTACAAGCATAAAACTACATTCAACGGCAGAAAACTACATTAGTTTGAGGGCATGTTGACAAAATGCAACTAATAACTTTGAAGGGCTCGTTCTCAAAATCTCGTTTTCGTACGTTAGCCTAGTTTTCTCACATATATGTATTTAGTCATTTCACCCTCGCCCCAAAAGATTGTACGTGTCGAACCAGCTACATAGTACGAGGATGTTCCCAACGAACATTATTGGTAGCAAAAATCAAGAATCTCGTTTGTCCGTTAATTTTGAAATAAACACCTTCCTTCGAAATCAAGCTAGATCCGGAAGATTCCGTCTCTTTTGGGTCACAAACAGACTAGGTGACCTCTTAAATGCATTACACAATACCTACTCATTGCAACTAATATGAAGCAAAACAAACGATATCTAACGATTTTCACTTCGAAAAGAAGACGATAGGAATTGGAATGAAACCACAATTCCAATATACCCACTCTCACAAACTCAAAACCTTACATCAACGAAGATGGCAGTTTTCAAATCAAACTCCGCTAATTTTAATATGATTAAGGAACTCCGGCTTTTCAGAACCAGAGACTGTCGAGCCGCCAAGCATTAGTGGTCTTCGACAATTCGCAATTCGCGCTCCTTATTTTCATCCAGGTCGAGATTGCTCCCGAATTCCCTGAGACTAACTACGGCGTTCGTTTTGTTTGCGAGCGATTTACATAAAAGGGAGGAACCACCACCGCCCCTCTCGAGCGTTTATCCGGCGAAACGTTGTATGCTCGCGTGTAAAAGCGGCGCCCGTCCCTGGACTTAGAGATAGATACCGATGCGGCTACGCGAAGAAGGAGATTTGTCGGTGTTGCCCACCTTCGCATCGTAAAATACCGGCACCGTGCTTAATAAAGTTGAGAAGAGGATGTGAGAGGATCTGCGAGACTGTAGATGGATGTTTATTTAGTATCTGGTGCGTTGTAACGGAATTAAGTAGATTTGGGGATGTTAGACGTTCTCTTGTACATTGCCAGGTTGCACGAATCGATAATAATAATTACAGTAATAATAAAGATTAATGAATAAAAACTGGAACATCTGCATAACTCTCCAATTTGTAATTCGGAACTTCTCAAGTATCGTTATGAACTTCGTCGTTCTAGGATCTCACCGGCCTTCCTTTATTCCCATTTTCCGGATACAAACAGCTGTCTTACCCCCAAAACTTGTTACTAATTCCTTTGATGTCTCCCAACGTTTCTAGTGCAGCTATATATACTTATTATTGCTTGAATCAATTTTTGACCTATGTTACTTTATTCAAATATTTCCTATATTTTTCCCTAGGCGCGGTATCTAAAGAATTTTCCAAATCCACAAAATATAAAAACAATTTGCTGTTATACTGGTTGGTTTCTTCTATTAATTGCCTTATAGTAAATATTGGGTCTGTCGCACCACGCCCGGGTCTAAATCTACATTGATTGTCATCAAGTGTTCCCTCAATATCTTCTCTTAAACTTTCTAAAATTGCTTCCTATACATTGCTGTGAGTTGACAATAATGATATTCCTTCGTAGTTGGTACACATTTGTGCGTTACCTTTCTTATAGAGCGGTAATATTGTGACAAGCGTCCAATTTCTTGGTATTCGGTCAGTCTTCCAGCAAGACTTATAATTCTGTAGAAAAGTTCTTAGCCTTCACATTCTAGACTTTTAATTAATTCGGACTTAATATTATCACCGGCAGCTTTGCCATTTTTTAGTTTTCGGATGGC
The DNA here is from genome assembly GCA_038088585.1 of Chrysina gloriosa. Taxonomy (NCBI): domain Eukaryota; kingdom Metazoa; phylum Arthropoda; class Insecta; order Coleoptera; family Scarabaeidae; genus Chrysina; species Chrysina gloriosa. The sequence continues at coordinate 14,985,809 of CM076093.1, read as the reverse complement.
ATTTTGGAATTCTTCTCAGGATATCTGGCCATCTATTTTTTTAGTTCATTTCTTCCTCTCATTTGTGACCCCATTTTAGAACCTCCATAGAATGCTCCTGCCATCTGTCTACATGTTGTGCATTAGTCAGCAGCAAGTTTGCTGCAGCATCTTTTATACCACTGTCCCCGTTTGTCTTCCCCTGAGGCTTTTATGTGTTTTATAGAGCACCTTTGCATTTCTCTTGCTATCCTCTTCCATTTTGTTTCCAAATTCTTCCCATTGACGAATTTTTGTTTCTTTGATTGTTTTATTTACAAATTTTCATTGCTCTTTGTATCTCGTGTAATTAGTTGTGGGGCATCGTAGAATTTTATACTGTACTGAAGAGTGCTAATACGGATGAAACTAGTCTACAATTAATAAAGCACGATTCCCCATGTGACAAGTATTGACATCTGCACTGTAGTCTGCAATGCAGCCCTTGCACAACTTGCTGTGAGAGTTACCTGTAAGAAACGGACCCCAATGATAGATCATTCATTGGAGAGTTTATTTATTTGTAGTCTTCACTTTCTCAAATATCTTTTTAAAACTAGTTTTCTCTTTGTCACCCATCTTTGATAATGATTAAATTATACCAATATCATAAAATGATAACCTCACCATGATGGATAATGTACCAAGAGATCTTTATTGATAAGGATAACGATAATCAGCACATGTGGAGCAATTGTAAACATAAGAGATCTTGTGACCAACGGTGCACACCTCAACGATCGCAACAAACCATATATAAATCAACCAAAATACGCGACCACCACCATCTTTAAAGACGTCGTACCACATTACCACAATTTTCGCTGAAACTAATTATGATAAAGATCCAAGAGCTGTTTCTGACAAGGGAACACCGGCAACTGAGAAATTCTGATTTCGATGAAACGGTATAGACTGAAAGCGTACTTTACCATAAAAACAGCAGAATTTTTTAGCCGAATCTCCCGATTTCGAGGTACAGCACCCTTCAAAAATTTGCCCGAGAATATTAAATAACGGGCGACCGGACGGCCCCTACCAGAAGTAATTTGCGCCATTCTTGAGACTATGTAATATAAAGAAATGTAAAATGTAAGGAAAGATATCTGTGATATTTTCCGAGATATTTACAAAAATTCAAAAAATCGTATCGAGGGGCTGTAGCCCGAAATTAGGAGATTTGGCCGCTAAAAAAATTGCGTTGTTCTCGTAGTAAGGTACTCTCCCATTCTGTACAGTTTCATCGAAATAAGGATTTCTTAGCTCCCGGTGTTTCTTTGTGAGTGAAAAACCAACAGAATATACTAAGGACGATCAAAGATATACATTTAGTCTCTGATGGATTCATTTTCGCCAGTGTGTTAAAATAATTACCCGGTGTTCATTTCGGAGACACCGTTCGTCGAAGCGAATTGTAGCAAGACACTAGCAGATCTCCAAAGAAAGAGGTGAGGTAACACAACACCTTCAATCATCACACTAGAATATTAAACTCATGCAGAATTCGATTTGGTAACATGATATCAAGAGGCGTCGAAATCGATGGTCACAAAGTCTCTATAAAAGATCAGAATAGTTGAACCAACATAACATGCTGATGGTCCAAAGGAGGACGTAATTTTAGTTGTGTACGTGACACATTTATTAGATTACCAGGACTTGCTTGCCTCATCAAAACGAGTGACAACAAGATACTACAAGATCTTCTTCACAAGAGAATAATCAACACAATATCGTCAATGCCAGAAGGAAGATATTTCATTCTTAAAGAACTCACCTTCGACAGTGCAATAACATGAGTCGTTTAAAGGTAGATCTCTCAAAAATTGATAGTAAGAAAGTACCAAGAAATGTACATCAGAACAGGATAACTAGTCAAGCATCCTCAGCGCTCAAAGAGGAATATTTAGAGCACTAGATGTTCCATTTTTTCAAAATTATTGCATCAGCACTGGAAAGCTGATTTTACCAAAAGCTGATCAGAAGGAAGGCAACAAGGAATCTTCGTTCGAAGAGGATTACTAAAGACAAGAACAACTAAAAAACTCGGCCAAAATTATTACACTAACAGTAGTTACCTGAAGGTAGATCTCGGCAAAATCGATTGTGATACAATCTTAATTGTTTGTCAATGCTCTTCAACACCAAAGGAAAGTTGAACTAATTTATCCCAATATTTTTTGTAATTATTGCGTTCACTACACCAATTTCTTCTGATTCTCTGTAGACTTCACAAGCAAAATAGGAAATGTTCGTCCACTACGTCTAGTATTTACGAAATCTCTGCAGGTCGTGGAGGTCTGTTGTTTCGACCGGTTGTTCGGTATCTCCACGACTCTTTCGCCATTCGTCGAGTCGTCTCCGCCGTTTTTATCTTAATTGTTTAATCTCGAAATGCTTTTAACTACTTTTAGGTTTACTCGCGCATCATCTGTTTGTTTTCTCCGTAGAGAAAGAGAGGAACTGGAGCCCCGGACTCGTCGACCTCGGCCGCGCAAGATAACAACAACTCCGCCGATGTCTCGAGTTCGCCTTCTTTCCGTTCGTTCTGTTTTTATTCTCCGGCCGCCGTTCGTTCGCTTGCTGCCAGCAAAGTGAATGAAGAAGAAGAAGGTAGATAGGCGATTCGAGTCGGAATTACGAAGGCGTAAAAAGCCAACTTCGGCGGCGGGCGAGCGAGGAATTCGCCCCGTCTTAATTTATTTTCGCGGCGTGCAAAGGAATTAAAAAGTATCGGCGGTAGCGGCGAATTTCCAACGAGATGCCACGTCGTCGATCCCCTTTTGGTGGAAATCTTGGTAAAATCCGGAGAAATATGAACGAGACGAGAGATCAAACGGTGGGAGAGGGCGTGAGAGAAACTCTTTCTCGGCGGAAGTGGGAAAACCGGGAAATATTATGAAATTGAAAAAGGTTGTTAGCGAAAATGGAATTTGAGGTGAATTAGCTCTGATTAAGGTATTTCAGTCGGATTGATGCTACTGACTGGACGTCTATTCGAATACGATCACGGGAGGGTAACTCATTTTAGTTGTAAATTTAGAGCCCGTATTAGAAAATGGTTTTAATTTTCACCGCACCAACTTGAATACCTATTTCGACAACCACATTATTATCCTCGGTGAGGAGGTATAAAAGATGTTACGTGCACAAATTTCACTTAGTTCAGTTCCGTATTTCATTTAACTTGTTAGAAATATAGGCTCAAATTTTACTCCTTTCGGACAATAGTTATTTCCTAATATCGCTTAACGATACTCCCGTTGAACCCATCATATCGCCGCGTGTTAGTTGTCCTTGAATTTTTCGAATTCGTCCAATCACGAGAACGCGAAGCGAATCATAGCTTCGGCGTACTAACAAAAAAAAGAGGGAATAGGCATTAGGTAGGAGTGGTAAAAGGACCGGTGACGAGATCGGAAGAGGTTATGACTGAGAAAATTTAAGTTTGCGTATCGTTTATCGACTTATCATCAAGAAAGTATATACCCTGTAGTGGGGAATTCGCCAGAAAATCCTCTAGTGTATTGTTCAAGTACATCTCCCGTTCGCGGGGGAAAAGAAACCCGAGATCGAATCCTCCTACACCTCGTCGTGCCCAATAGAACATCATTGTCTTTATACCTCCCCATCAACGTATTAAACGAAGCAAAGCCGATCGTCTAATCCGTCGGACAAATCCGAAAGACCATTTCCAACATCTGAGGCAGACAAAGGGTAGAACCTTATGCGATGACATCACCCGGAAGCCATGACAGCTAAGAATTCATTCTATATGTTTTAAACCTTTTTTCTTTGTTTCGAATATTTCGTATATCGTATATATAATAATAATAATAATAATAATAATAATAATAATAATAATAATAATAATGTTAGATGTTCGTACATATGAGCGTTTCGCGGTCTTACCGCTCATCATTGCGACTGTGTGAAGTAGTTTTCATTTCTATAGAAGCTCTATATAAGCCCGGGTGTTAGATGTTCGTACATAGAGCTTCTATAGAAACGAATAACCGGGTGTAGTTTTTCAAGTAGAATTATATTGTTTTCGTAACAGAATCTAAGCATATAGAATCAACGTGAATTTTTCAGCTGATCTTGGTCGCTCCTGACGTCAGACAGTTCTTCGATCGATATAAAGGTACCGATTATTTGACCATGAAAATATATCTGGTAAGTTCTTATGACCTTTGACCCAAATTTAATGGTTGGCGCCCATACTATCCTTTTCCCTGACAAGAGCTGTTGTATTCAACGACCGTTATTTAGAGCTTGAAAAAGAGCCGACACGACCTCCCACTGAGCTGAGCACGGCATTGACTAGCCTGTTGCGACAAGCGTATGTACCGCTTGTTGTTTTGTTCTTGTCGTCTTGTGCACCCTAACCAATTATTCCCCTCAGTTATTGCTATCTCGGAGAGATAGTAGTAACGCAGTTTTGGGGGTAACAAAGAGTAGTAATATTTAGTAAACTAATGAGTCTTTACAAAGGGAATGGGAAATATTTAATATGACTAAGTTTTCTTATTATCTCAAGTGGTTTTCCTATTACGCAGGCTGTTACGAGGGCTGTTTCTCTTTCAACCTGCGATCGCATAGTATGAAGACCAGCCATGCGACAGGTGCTGGTGAGCGTATTGGTGGCTGCGCATCTCAACCTCCATACGCTCTGTCACTGCCCAGTCCAACACGCCATTTATTGTTGAGCCGCAGTCACGTATACATGGCTGTCTTTACTGATTCTTCCGTATTGTTCGTGAATGGTATCGGAAATTTAAAAATGGCCGAACTGAATGCATGATTAAGGGGGTCAAGGATGCAAGTCTGTCGGTACAGACAACCTTGTTCAACAAGTTGACCAAGTGGTTCACCATAAGTTCACCATAAGTGAATTTCCGACAGTTTCAAGATCTTCCCTGCACTCTATAGTTACTTTGTGCTCGCTGGGACCCAAAGATGTTGACTGACAACCACAAAACTCGCCGAACGGCTGTAGGTTTGGCAAAAGGTGGAGTACATGCAACCAGGGACAACAATTACTGCAGATTCATACTATGAAACTTTGCGATGCTTACGCAGAGCTATTCGAAACAAAAGAACAGACATGCTGACTTCTGGAATTATTCTGATCCATGACAATGCCCGTCGTCACACTGCTCGTGTAACCCAACTGCTGCTTGAGCAATTTCAATAGAACATCTTCGTACACTCACCATAGAGCCCTGACTGAGCCCCGAGTGACTACCATCTTCTTCTTGAACTGAAGAAGTGGCTTGCGGGGCAGCGCTTCCAAACTGACCACGTGCTCAAAGAAACCGTCACAACTTACTTCAAATCATTGGCGGCAACATTTTATAAAGATGGTATTGCAAAGCTTGTTCATAGGTACGACAAATGCCTCAATCGTCAAGGTGATTATGTAGTAGTAGAAGTAACCTTTATTGTACATTGTTTTTGGTATTATAATCACTTTTTTATATTTACCCGTCTTTTCTTTATATCCTATCAGAAGTTTGAAAGAAAAACAGTGCTCGTATTGAACAAGTTCATATCAACATATGAAATATGTAGTCGTACCATACGTATTCAACGATATAAAGTGCTGTTATATAGATTGAAAGGGGCGTCCCGCGTATTCTACAAACTTCCGCTTATTTCAAAATTGAAATGCGGTACCGTCTTCGGCGCAGAGCTTCGCTCTTAATTTAATAAGCAAATCGCCGAATCGATACGTTTTGAGACTGAAGGTAGAACGAGTGCACTCAAAAACATACACCGAATATAAATAAAGCTCTGAAGGAGGATGAGGAGAACACTCGAAGTCGACGATATGCAAAAATCGACGTCGAAGACGAAGAGGGGCGCATAACCTTTGAACTTTATTAGCCGGACGTCTCCGCCGTCGTTAGCTATACATATGAAGATGAAAATTTCGAGATAAAAAGGAGCACCGTCGACGCGAAGGTAAGCACGCAGAGAAGAAAGTGCACTGAATATTTCATCCCAATCCAACTTGCAGTAGGTACGCAATTTTATTAAAAGGGGCGACGATGTTTTATTCAGCGTTAAATGAAAAATATGCAGTCAGAAGACGCTGGGATACTGCCGGTGGAAAGACGGGAAGTGAATGGAGCAGTTCTAAAAAGACAAATCGAGATGAAATCCAATTATTTAAGAAGAATATGGCGGTTTCTATTTTGCAAGTTCCACAATATTTAAATGAAATAGTTTATGCTCTTGCAACAGTGATTTGAATATTTTTAAGTACACGAATATTTGGACGGGGCCAGGCATTAAAATTTTGTGCACTGTGGACGTCATTGAATGCCAATTGTATTTTTTTATATATAATTTGGCCGTTTCGTTACAATAGGTCTCAAACTTTTTAACATCAAGTTTATATCCGTTCGCAAACCAAATAACCAAAATAAGGTTAATCCCAGTTATCGCGGAAGACACTTCTGGATTATAAAAAATCTGCCCCACTTCTACTTCCAAACCCAGATTTTGGCATATCTACTATTAGTCCAAGTTCTTCTTTAAATCTGTTTTGAATTTCTTGCTTCATAACAGTAACTTTGTCTTCTTGGTTCCGATTCTGCAATTTTAGTATTGATACTTTATATGACAGATGTAACAACGATTTGAAGAACCAGATTCTTGGGTGTAGTATAAACAGTCCAAATTTAAGTCTCCGGTTCCACGTCTTTTGGTACATTTTCGAAATCATTGAAATTTAAGTTAAGTTACAGATATATCACCGCATTGTTGACGGTGTTTTAATTGCTGCATTGCAGACTGTCTGTCAGACTGATGCTTTATTGAAATGTCAAATGCTCTATTCTGAATCCTTGTATTCTGGAGGGTAGCGATTTATCCTCAAAATATGATATTTCTTCATTTGTCACCTCCTTTGATTCAGCAATTAATCGTATTCTCATTGCCCTACAAAACCGGGGCAAAAGTGGCCGTCGATTTTGCCACAGTATCTTAGTATGTGAACAAATCGATCTTAGTGTAACCAATGACGACTGGAATGTATTTGCATCTGAGTCAGAAACGTGGTGACATCTTTGTTTGTACCGTAATTGTTGCGAGCCATTGCAACCCCACTTTTAAATTAGCTGCTCTGCTTCCACTGTTTCAGTGTTAGAAAAGGACAGCATGACATCTTCTGAGCATCGTAGAAGTATGGTTCAAAAGATCTTGCAGTCCTGCTTCAGCACATGTTTCTGATATCTTTATGGACTTTTTATCTGGATAGCATTTTTCCTGTCCTCTAGGCAAAACATCATAACAAGGGTACAACGTCGGATCACTAGTTGTAATAATGTTTAGTTGTGCCTCAATAAACATTATCAGTGCTTCATTTGGTGTTTGTCTTCTTGATGTTATCACCTTACTCTTGTTCAATGCATTTCAATATTTTTCTCCTCGTGTTGGTGACATTATCTTTTACCACTGTTGCATTCCCAGATTCCCTAAGTATTATTTGGGCCGCGTATAATAATACTTCGGTCTCAACAGAGTTCTACACTCTCTCTGTTTCTGGACATTTGGAACGCTCATATGATTCCGGGAATGGTTTTTCAGGCCAGCCAGGACCACATTTATTCTGCTCAGGTATCTCTACAGTCCCTGCACAGAGAAGAAAAAACAATACATAGCATTAATAGAAATATATTACATAATTATATATTGCTAATTACTAACCAACAACAAGCCATTTTCGGTTAACTAGCAAAAAATTTTCCTCTGTTCTATTTGCTGCATTCCACCTCGGTTTCATTTCAGATTTCAGACGAGAAAATACTTTCGAGAAAGTAGTTTATCGATTACTTGGAAAATCTTCTTTATTGATTATGTCAGTTTGTACTAAGTCCAAATTTTTTCACGATTTTGTTGCGCCATATAATATATATCTTACCGCGTCACACTTTTTACATCCAATTACTACAGTTAGTACACAACATAATGGAAAAAGAATTACACCCGGGAAAAGTCGGGAAAGCCAAATAAATTACAAATCTTTGAGACTTTGCGAGACTATTCATCAATCGGATAGCAAAGATTTCCTTCCAGGCAAAGCAGCAGTCGAACTCATTCTTAAAGTACACAACGATTTGCGTGAAAAAGTTGCCGCAAGACACTAAGACAACTAAATTACCAGCCGGTACCAACATTAAAGCGTTAGCTTACGACGGCAATTTGGAATATGTGGCAAAATGTTGGAACAATTGGTGCAGGTTTGAGCATGGCCAATGCAGAAAAACCGGGGAGTTCGAGTACGCTGGACAGGATCTTGAGTCAGAATCAGAATGCGGCCATAGAAGACTGGGTAAGTGAAATTGACGAAACTACACCGGAATTCCTGAATTCTTATTCTAGATGTGGAGGGCACTTTACATTTTATTGTATTCACAATGCCAGATAATGGGTAATTATAGCCCTGGCGGAAATATTAGAGGAGCTCCCGTTTAAAAACAAGATGGGCATACTTGTGAGGAGGACCCGAAGTATCCCCATCTAGGCAAGGCGGAAGCCCCTATTGCGGCTGAAAATGTTAGTGGTGGTAGTAGTGCTGATGGTGATGGTAATGGATGGAGCAAAATTTCTGCGTGTACTAATTCATCTTTCTGGATGTTGGCAATACATGCTTGGGATTTCTCTTGCTAATAAAATTCTAGTACCGTCAGTAATGATTTTATTTGTTCTATTTGTTTATTAATAGGATGAGAATTATGCTATCAATTGGCAACTGCAAAAGTATAATTTGGCGATTGAACGCTATAGAATTACTTATAGCTATGCTTAACTATTACGAGCTCACATTATTTTTCTTTATTTTGTTTTTTTCTTTTTTGGTTGTATTTCGAGGAAAGCTTAATTTTTGGTGGTTGCTGTACTTTTCCAACGGCACGTCCAGTCGTAGTTTTCTTTTCTAAATTTAGCTTATTCATCTGCCCTCCAAAGGGCTTGCATCTCCAATGTTTATTTACCGCACAATGAGGGAAAGGAAAGCTAAGAACATGCTGTCGAGATCGGATCGCTGAATTAAGTCGGAAGACCGTTTAAGTCCGATTAAAGGTTTATGCACACTTCGTTGATGTTTCGGTAAATGGTCTAATTACGCGAATGTTGTTTTGTGCCGTCTAATTTCTGGGAGATTCGAAATAGCAGGAGATTCATTTCCGAAAAACTTGCTCAATTGAATGGCAGATATTTTCTTAGCCAAATTTTATAGGAGTTATTAACGCTGAACATGCACAATTAGCACATATAGACCATTGCTCATAAACCAGACATTGTAGCATTTCTGTTAACTCTGTGTTGAATTTTAACTCTCCTTTCGTCAATTATTATATTGTAACCATTTAATGTTGCTTCTAGAGAAAACAGATGTTCTCTTACATCAAGTACATAAAATACATTTTTATTTCAACATCATGCTACATCCTATTTTTTCAAATTTGTATATTGATTGTTTCTTTACCATGAGTGTATGTACTTGGATATTCTTTTCCAAGCGAAGTTATTTCAGCAACACAAGCAAATTTGGTGTACGAAACAATTGTTTGGAGTAACATGCTTGGTAACACCACTATTACAATACCATTTGTTTACTTCAATATAATTTGTAATCGATGCTCTCATAGCATTTGGAATAAAAGCCTTCCTGTCATACGATTTTTTTATTTTGTTGGTCACCGATATTTCTATTTGCCTTTTGTGGACATTCTCTTATCCAATGACTCATTTACTTACATGTATTACCTGAAAATGATTTCTTTGCTCCTTCCAAGGACATTTTCGATTTTCGTTTTTGTATTCTACCGTTCTTCTCAGTTTATTAACAACTAGGAATCAATGTGTCACAGTTGTGCTTTGATTACGTTTTTCAATCGTGTAAAATGTCTCAATAAGTAGATTCATACTTTGACTTTCTGCTGGGATTGCATTCGAAAGATTTTTAAAGTTATAGTGTTCTTTTTCTAATGTAGCTACAATGACCATTCGATACTTTTCAGGCAGAGTATTTCCCTCATGTTTTGTTAATTAATAATTTCAACCAACAAATATATAACTTCTGTGGTTTTGCAATATGTGTTCTCTTTTTCATTTCGCTTGGCCCTAAAAGAATGTTTCGATTGGTATCTTCAAACGATGAATGCTGCTACGTTCAAATCGCACGTTGTTCCACGTTAGAACAAGTTTTAACAACTATTAAACTTTTCCTGGTTAGTTGGTTCAACAGATAGTTTGACACACACGCGTATCCCATTAACAATACTTACTAGCCCAAACGAACGCAATGCCATTGATATCTACCAGGTGTGCCAACAAGTTGGCCACGAAGTTATTTTTGGTTGATCACAGCTAGCAGGAGACGATTTCAACATGCTGACTCAATGTTATCGTGACCGTTGCTACCAATAGTGGCTCCAAACTGAAGGTGTAAAATGTCAGGGTTTCAGTATTTAGATCGCGACACATTTTTAAGAAATAGAAGAATATATATATATATATATATATGTACTATATATACATATATATAAATGTAGACCAGGAGTCTTTGCCGTTGAGAACAAATAGTTTATAGTAAAGAAGTTGATCACCTCTGATATATACCATTTCCACTTTGTGGAGTAAGAAGTCCTTCTAGTTTATCAATATTTACTTTGTACGCACTGCGGGCGATCATTTTGTTATCGTTTTTTACTGGTACAGTTTAACCTCTAATTAATTAAATTTATTTAATTCCTTTTTTATTTGATATACACCTAAATTAAATTTGTTAGCGGGTATGTCGAAACAAAGAATAGTGAATAGTGGAACCTTGCTATCAACAATCCTAAAGAGATCAATATCCTGTAGAGTCTCAGGTTTCGGTAATATTGTGTGTCTATATTTTAATTTTCAGGTACGTTTCACTTGATCCCCGCAGTTTTCAGCGTATACATGAAATTTTATTATTGGAAGTTTAATGGACTTTTGGCATAACCTCCTGCATTCCTAGAGTGTATTGCATATAAATCATCACGCTATTTTTAAGTTGTATCTCTCACAGACTGACCTTGACAACAACTGAAGGGCGCTAGAATATTGGTGGCTTACTCATCGCAGGAAAGTTTTGTAGTTTTGTCACGAAACTGCCTCTCGTTTGTCGGACTTCCTCTTCTCAGCCGTTCAATTGTGGAAAAATATTACTTTGCCTAGGAACGCCAGGTTTTTCTTGTTATTATGACGTTGTCATAAATTCAAATCCATCTTCAATTTGACAGCATACGCTCAGGTGACAGGTTTGGGTCAAATATGAATGGAAATTGGTACTAAATATGAACATAGTGCAGGTCATTACCCTAAACATTTTACTGAATGTACTCCAAGTTGCTGGTTCAGATTACTGCGCGTTAACATGCCTTGTCAACGGACAAACCGTCGAAAATTCGGCGTGCCAATGCGATAAAACCAGCACATGTGGATCGGATAGCAAAGATTTTCTTCCAGACAAAGCAGCAATAGAACTCATCCTTAAAAGCCACAACGATTTACGTGAAAAAGTTGCCGCAGGACAAACTGACCTACCGGCCGGAACCAACATTAGAGCGTTAGCTTACGATGCCAATTTGGAATACGTGGCAAAATGTTGGAACAATCGATGCACATTTGGGCATGACCAATGCAGAAGAACGGAGAAGTTCGAGCTGGTTGGACAGAATGCTTACATGTCGATGGGAACCCCATGCGAAGATCATAACCAATTCACCAAGGCTTTAGATTCTTGGGCGACAGAAATTAATCAAGTTGACGCGGCTTGCCTTCAAGCTTATACGGGATGCGCAGGGCACTTTACACAGGCAATCTGGGCGGAAACGACGCACATTGGTTGCGCGAGAGTTTTCTATTCGTCGACTTGCCAGATAGTGTGCAATTATGGTCCGGGCGGAAACATGTTGCGAGCTGTCGTGTATAAACAAGATGCGCACACCTGCGACAAGGACGCAAACTATCCCCATCTATGCAAAGGTGAAGGTTCTATTGCAGGTGGAGGTAGTGCTGGTGGTGGTGGTGGTGGTGGTGGTGGTTTTGGCGGCGGCCGTGGTGGTAGTGGGACTGAAACTAGACGTGTGCCAATTTCCTTGCCAATTTTTTCATTTTTGTTGATGTTGGAAAGGTACGCCTGCCTTTTTCCTGTTAATGTGATAATAAAATTCTAGTAACATCCGTAATGATTCATTTAATACAATTTGTTTATTAAGAGTATATGAAGGATTGTGACAAAAAATTACCTACCTATTTAGCTAGTTAAGCATTCAATTGTCACTTTTGCCAATTTTAGGAGAATGACATACCATGCTATGAACAATAGACCTCGATATAATTAGAATTTGGCGTAGAACTACGAATATTCATGCTTTCCATTAACTACTGCAGATTCAAAATTTATTTCCCTTTATTTGGTTTTACTCCAATATTTTCGACAGAAGCTGTATGTTTCGTTCTTTTTAAAACTTACTTAGCCTCATTTTTGTTGAATTATCAATTATCTCGTCATCTACTGAACTACCCTCGCTTCCAAGCGCCTTTTACGGGACGGGAGTGAAAACTAAGAAGACCCGTTTAAGTCAGAGATTTACACAATATCCCGTTTATTTTCCGTCAGTTGATCTAATTACGCAAATGTTGTTTCGCGCTGTTTAATTTCGCGAAGATTCAAAACAGAGATTCATCTCCAAGCATTTCATTGTTTGCCTAACCGAATGGCAAATATTTTCCTCGTCAATTCTTATGAGATTTCTGAAAGGCTGGACAGGTCGAACACCAACGAAATTAGACCGACAAAGATTTAAATTCAGATGCAATGGGGCATAGGATTTTAATTCTATTTTTTATTTGCAATTAACGGAATTTACTATTTATAGCTTATGGGGATGAAATTATGACAAAACCTAGAAAACTACTTATTTTCAGGTATGTAACTTTACAATAACGTACAGGTTTTAATATCGAGAGAAATAAGTTTTGCGTTTCCCGGAACATGGTTTACAAACATCCCACTACTAGACACAGCAATTAAATTGTCATAATGGTATATCTTATAAATATCAGCACAGTCCTAGTTTACTTTCGTATATTTTATTCTTTGATAATGGTACATAACTACTATTAGAGAAATCTGAAAAAAATTGTAAAACACACAAGGTGTTTGTTTCTTTTTATTTTAGATATTGTTATAATGAAGTATATTAAATGTATATGCATGTATATGTAAACTTCATCAAAATCTCTAAATGTTTCACAATACGAGTAAATCAAATTAAAAATTAAACTAAAACTTAAACTAGCGGTCTGGTGAAGGAAGAGTTACCAGACAAGGCAATATTTAACACAAACTAATAGTCCATATACACTTATTGATTATGAAATAACATTAATTTCATATATATTTACGCCAAATGTTTATATCTTTTTGTGATCTTAATTCACCCGCATGGTGCAATCGCACAGTTAATTAATACTTTAATATTAATGTACCAGTTCCACATTGTGATTATCACATTTTGCAATGAATACAGTTTTGTATACTTTGTCTGTTGAACATGGGGGCTAATCTTTTAACAATTTTATTCATTAAGACGTTAACTATGGTATAAGTAATAAACAATGCTGGAATATGTTCCCTTACACTTTGTCTGCAATTGTGAAAATTCTAATAACACCTGTACTCGGGTTTATCAGTTTTCCTCTCTGCTCATTTGAAAATCTCTTAACAACAAACACGAAAACTCACTTGGAAAAACTGCAGTGAACTGCCGTCTGTTTTCCCGCTGTGTGGTTGTTTACTGCGGCATAGAAAACAATGTCGCGCATACATGCTTTGGTAAACACGAGACCCTAACCTATAATTGCTTAGAATACATGGACACAATAACAAGAGTTAGGGAAGCGCTGAATTTCGGACTACGATTGGCTTTTATAACGCGAGTGCACTTCTCTGTACTCCCAACAAGTGAAACAGAGATATGTTTTCTGTTTCATAATGTTGGCAAGAAGAATGTGTCAAGGCGCATTATGTCGGTTTATGTTTATATGTATGAGGAAAATGTTCGTGCATCAAAAGCTTTTTCGGTGGCATTTATTTTTAGAATAATATATTTTGCTATCTATCGGACAATGGCTACACTTTTACCAAGATTTTGAGGACTCATAAATCAATTGCCTGTCATACGTTCGCTTTACAAATTATACTCTATACATACCGAATTGTTCATATTCTTACAAATTTCACTTGTAGAATATCGCGGCAAGGTATTGTAATATATTTTGCTTGATTTTAGCAATTTCTCTTTTTTATTAGCAATATTTGGAACATGTATTCTCAGAATATACGACATATTTCAGATTGATAATATAACCATACTCCAGTTCATTCCTTTCACTTTCGGATTGTTAAAGCTTTTATTAAAAACAGTGCTTAATTTTTCAGTTTTGTATCTTACAAATTAGTGCCGTTTTTCGGTGGTGATGTCATCTGTTAACTATGCACTCTCAAGCCACTCCCGTAAAACATCCACCAATCTTTGTTCATAAAACTTACTCAACGCAACTAAAACGTAATAATTTCTTTGGAATTGCTTATATCTGTCGAATGTGTATTCAGTTTTACATAATATTGATGCTGAACAAATGTTGTTAATTTTCTCCTCAAGCTGCTGATAAATAGGTAATTTCTTTCTTTACTTTTAGAAGAACGTGAGGATGCTGTCGCAAAAGGCAGCACACACATATGAATTTCTGGGTTAGCAGTAGATTAGTACATTAACTGAGTTACTCAAGGTGTTTTTCCAGTAAATTGTAAATATTCTTGGATTCTCAATTAGTTTAATTATTACACCTTCCAGAAGCAATTATTGATCTGATGTATGTTGAAGATGAACTTGAACTATTCCAGTTTTCGATTTTAGTGTTCATCAGCACTAAATGATTTTAAAAACGTTGGGAATTCATTCAAACCGAATGAATTCAAATATTATCGAATGTTTAACGCTTAGAGCGAGCTCCGGCTGTATTTTCTCCCTCATTGAGAATTTTCAATTTTTCTTTTTCGATTAATTCCCTTCCCAAAACCAAAATCTAGATACGGACGTAGGCGCGCTAACAAGATCGGCTCGCTCAATTCCCTCGACTCTCCACGGAAACGACTTTCGAACGCGAGCGGACGAGCTCGAAAAAACCGTTTTACTACTTCGGTTCGCCGCCGTACGCAAACACGCATCGACGAACTCAAATACACCCGGGTAAATAAAGTACTACAATTCTACATGAAATGGAATTCTACAATTCCACGATCGCCAATACGCTCTCCTACTCTTCCGATCACTTTTTTCCCGTCCTCTCCCCCTTTTGTGTCCTTTCTTCTCCGATTCGCCCACGCAAATTCTGCGAGAATTAAGTTTTAAATTGAATCCTAACCGCAAAATTATAAGCTCGTATTTGGACATTAAAATTCACTATTTCAAGCCCAGAAATGTAACAATAGGTCACTCTGACAATGCCGCAGAATGCGAATATTGAGGAGAATCTAGGGCGACAAACTTAAACTATAACAGTAACAAATTTTGATTGAACCGTAGCTCTACTTGGATCAACTACCGAGAAACAGCATTTATTATGATTATTT
The DNA here is from genome assembly GCA_038088585.1 of Chrysina gloriosa. NCBI lineage: Eukaryota > Metazoa > Arthropoda > Insecta > Coleoptera > Scarabaeidae > Chrysina > Chrysina gloriosa. The sequence goes on along the minus strand of CM076093.1, from coordinate 14,970,106 downwards.
TCAATAGGTACTGAACTAAGAAATAACCAAAAGGGGTTTTAACATCGGGCCACTGCTTCCAGTGCCAGTGCTTCCACCAAAACTGGCACATTATCTAATACGCTTGACAATACAGAAGTGTACAACTAAACTATCATATCATCGGCTGTGCATTCACTTCGTAAATAAGCAGGTTATATCTAAATCATTGAATTTAAGCAAGTTTCATACGCATATGTTCTCCGTCTGAGAGAATCGCAGCGAAAGCCAGAAAAACAAACAGGGCTTCGACATAATACGAATTTACGTGCAAAGAGATAGTGCCCGAACATAGAGACCTCAGCTATGCAGTAGAATTCGCTTGCAAGCCGTTGTACCATTGTAAATACGCTTCTGTCTGAGCCAGCTTAAAACGTCCGCTTGTTTACCGTCGAAATCAAGCGGTCTATTGCTTTGTTTAACGCGTTCCATTCAAATTCTCTCCTCTAATACGTTATTCGTAACACGTCCCTCTATCTAAATGAATGATATTTTCAGTTCGAAACAACGACTACCTTCCGTTTCCCATACATCTGCTTCGATGGATTACTGTGATAATTGCGACGGGTAACTTTTCGAAAAGAAAATGTGAGCTGTGAGCTGAACGTTCCAAAAATATTCTCTGACACCCGACTTTTATAGGCTTTAATATCTGTTTTTGACGAATGAGTTGTCATCTTTAACTATAATTTTTAATTAAAATCTCAGATTCCTGGCCGGTGGCGACTACAATTAAAAAAATACGCACTGAGACTCTCGACTCACTACTCCAAAAGGCTGGAAACTTCTTCTAGGCATGAATAATAATGGCTGCAAACATCTTTCCACTGGTGAGCCCACTTACTGGCGCACCGATATAAATAAATTGCCTGATCTAATTGATGTCTGCACAATTTAAGTAATAGGAACGGAGCGCCAGATAATCAGATCGTGTCTTGATCTTTCCTCAGACCACTCATCAGTCCTGAAGCTGAGAAATTATGCTTTATTAGTAGCGAACAACAATCGTGGACTAGTTTCATCGTATTTACAACTCGTCATTGATGAGTCATCAGCACAATCTAGCTTTCCAGCTCTTAATAATAATGTAGTAATTATTTCGTGTGCACTGAAAGGCGCCCCTCCTTGTTGGAAGCAGTTGTGTGCAAGTTTATTCTTAATGTTATAAAATTTTTAGCATAATTCCTTCCCAAAACACCCCCGACGAAATTCGGATTTTCGACTTTACAAATTCATGCCGCTCGAACTCGAATTAAAATCCGATTTACGTCGATAGCGGCGTCGATGCCAAAAATTTACGCGATATCCACCTACTTACCTTCCCTCCTACCGCGCGCCGCCGAAATATCAGAGATATGACATTAAATTTGGCTTACGGCATGAATTTCAACCCTCCGAAACGGATTGCGAACGCCCGAAGTTTTGTTATATTAAGGATAGTTTTCGAGAATTACCGCGCCGCACTTGCTGGCACGTCGAACCCGTTGGAACTTTGCAAATAATTTTTATCTGATCGACTACGTAGCCAACTTGTTAGGATATCCATTCTATCTGGATTTTATCTAGTTCTAGACTTTAGTCTGGTTCGTTTCTGTGGTTGAATTTGAAGGGAGAAATTGCTTTCAGGGTTGGTTCCTGGTATTTTATTTTGGTAAGCATCTAAGTAGAAGTGGACTCGATCTGGCATTTTGAGGTAATTGTAATTACTGATAAAAAAGTTGGTAGGAGTAGATTTTTACATATTACCCTTAAGATATTATATCTAAAATTCAAAAAATGGATATTTCTAAGGTTGAAATCAAAATAAGTCAAAGTAGGTGATTCAGAGAAATTAATGAAAAACTCTTCAGCAGATCTGCTGCCCTTGAATAATAATAATAATAATAATAATAATAATAATAATAATAATAATAATAATAATAACATAATTTATTTTGTCGAACGTTTTAGATTTACAGGACAAAGGTAAGGTACGTACATATATTTACAAAAATAAAAAAGGCATTCTTAACAAACACTGAGAAAAATATCATCATAATAGACGTTTGAGAAACGACACATTCTGAGGAGTGGTGATCCGTAGAATAGATTGGTTCTGGAGGAAGGAATTAGAAATGTGGAAGAGGAGCGAGATGATAATCTGGGAGTAATAAAATGAAGGGATGAAAGAAGAAAGGAGCAGTCAATAAATCCGTTAGTAAGCTTCCATACAAATCGAGCACCGTGCACATCACGCCGGTGTTTTAGTGACAGGAGGCCATGAGTATCCAATAACAACGTGTAGTCAACGCCACGTTGAGAATAAGTTCCTGTAATCCTGAAGGAGAGGTACTTGAAACATCGCCGCTGAACCTTTTCAATTGAGAGCTGTAGGTATGTATATTGTGGAGACCAAACCTGTGAGGCATACTCCAACCTACTGACGATAAGACTGAAATATAAAGTCTTCAAAAGTAAAGGGTTACTGAAGAAGAACGCATAACGAAACCTAAGGTGCGCGAGGCTGCAGAACAAATGAAGTCAATGTGGTTAGAAAAACTCAGTCTGCAATCGAAAAGCACTCCAAGATACCCAAAGTGCTCCACCCTCATTAAGGAAACATTACTTACATTGTAAGTAACACTAAGATAGTTCAGTTTCCGCGTGAAGGACATATATCAACACTTGTCAATATTTAACTTTAAGTTATAGTTAGAGCACCACCGAGACAAGATATTTAAGTTCTGTTGAAGGCAGAATACATCATTCCAAGACTTTATTGGGTTGTAGATTTTAAGATAATCGGCGTATGCCAAAATAGGACACGTCAAGGAACCAAGCAGGTCGTTAAGGAATAAAATGAAAAGTAGTGGTCCTAACTTGGAACCCTGCGGGACCCCAGACGAAGGACAAATCTCACGAGATCTAAAACCCTTGTAAAAAACATAATTGCATCTATCAGTCCAATAGGAATGTAACAGCCGAAGTAAAGATGGACTGAAACTAAAAGTAGAAAGCTTTCCAAGCAGGACACCATGATCGATCGTATCAAAGGCACGACTAAAATCGGTATAAACAATGTCCAATTGGCCTTGGTTATCCAATTCTTGAGAAATCGCTTGAGTTATTGATATCAAATTAGTGACGGTTGACCGGCGTGGCCGGGAAACCATGTTGAAATGGAGATATAAAAGATTTAGTATTAAAATATATTGAAGAATAGATTACGTTTTCGAAAACTTTAGCAAAGTTACAGAGAATAGATAGTGGACGATAATTTTCAACACAGGCTTTATCGTCCTTCTTAAAAATTGGGCAAATTCTTGTGCGGCGCCAACGGGAAGGAACATATGCAGTTTTCAATTAGAGATTTATGAATAAGAATGCTTGGAATTAAGTCATCTCCCGCAGTATAATCTTCTGGAAAAGTTGACAATATGCTAATAAGTTCACTCTCAGTAACACTTAAAGATTGGGATTGGAAGATGCTTCTGCATTTTTAAATTTTTCTACGATGACGTAAGCTACTTTGAGAATTCTGTATTTGAAAGATAAGTAAAATTTTCTTTTTCAGATAATTTGGAGTTACTTCTGCGTTATTATAAATCTTCGAAATATTTCACGTCTCTACAAGGACCTTCAAACAATCTACAGCGTCCAAATTGAATCTCCAAAACAGTTGAATTTCTGAATGAACTGCTTTTGAAGTTTGGAGGGTGTTGATCATTCCTGCAGATTTTAAGAAAGGAGGTTGATCGTTTTTTGGAGTATAAATTACATTTGAAATATGTTGTGCAAATGTTTGAAAATTAGTTACGGCCAATTTGTCACACCGTTTTGGTATTGTTACTTTGGGCCTCTTGCTCCATTTCTGACGTGTAGATGGCGCTCCGCTTTTATAGGTTCTTGTACAATTCGCGCTGTGGTTGCAGGTGTAGATATTCTGCTTGTGGCGTTCGGTTGGATAGATCGTTTTCCGTGAATAGGTTATTCCGTTTTCGCTTTAAAGTCTCGTTTGTCGAATATATGTACGCGAATTCGACTTTGAGACGTTTAATATTATTGATGTGTGAATTTGGGAGTTTCGTTTCCCCAATTCTGCTGTTCGAACTATCGGCCATATGGTACGTTTGCTTTTCCCTCTATTAGAGGTGAATCTTTATTTTTCTTAATTACGATGCCATTATTTTCTTTCTCGTGTTGTTGTAGGAGACTAGTATAGGGCTAGTAGGGTGCTAAGATTTATTTTTGAGAACATCTGAGAACTTTACCAACATGTAAGGATTATCATAGAAGTTAGACTTAGCCTTCGGTTTGCTGTGTCCGGCTGGATTCCTGATATTTTAACACCACTTGCGAGGAAGCCCGCCATCTTTGACAGCTTCCGTTTCGATAGCAACTACAACGCCGTAAGGGAGTTGACAACCGGAAACACGTCACGCTAAGCCCCGCCTTTATTTCATTTTTGTCTCGTTGAGTTTTGGGAAAAATTCCGTAGAATTATTTAATTAATTTAACTTTAGTAAGTCGGGGGTTTGTGCTCGAGTAAAAATGGATTTTCTTTCTTTTGTTATCCTATAGTTAACGATTAAGTTAGATATTTGTTAAACGAAACATTCAATTCTGTTTAGTATTTTAAGGGGAGACTTGTCACGTGCACATATTTTTTTAATTACATTCTGCTAAGCTGTAATGTGTCTGTGAAACCTCTGGAATTCCAACGGTTACCGCAGGTTCCATAAACATTATTTAAAAACTCTAGCTTATTTGAATTTTATTGAGAGCCTATATACCCCAAGGGTGCTGTCAGTGACGACTTAAGTGTGGTTCAAGGCTATTTTCTAGCCTAAATTTATCTTCATCCGACGCTGAAAGGCATAAGGATTGACGAGAAGAAGATGAAGAAATTTATCTTTATTTCTGTTATTCTATATTTAAATAGAGTCTTCGAGTAAACTTGCTGGTCGCTTCACGGCCGAATAAAAGAATCAGTACGTAGACATTTCGGATAACCTCGTCTAACTTAGCTGGAACGTCTTTCTGACTCCAAAAACTTAGATGCGATCCAGTGTTATAATAGGAGAGTGGCGCCTTCTTACTAGTCAATTCTTGAACTTGAGCCCACGCCGTTTCCATTGACCCAGTACGGCCTGGATCTCCATCTATATAACCAGCTAGATGGGTTACGACTAACGTCCGTATCGGTAACGTTTCCGTCTTTTTCTTTTATTATTACCATGTTTTCCCAAAGTTTTTGAAGTCAATAACAAATTTATACCTGTTGGGGACTGAAAATTGACGTAATGTGTTAGTATTCGATACAACCAGTTGTTAAGGATCTGCTCGTAAATTTCCAATATATTTGGAATTTCATGTCGGCGTTTATATCGAGTCAGTGTATTATTGAGGATAGAAACAGCGTGCATTGCAAAATTGAAGCGAACATATTGGTATTTACCGAAATTCCGTTCGGAGGTCGTTTATAAAACTGCCAATCGCGATTTTTATGTCGGTCACGCGACTTTTTCTCGTGAATTTCGGAAATAAGAAGGACGTACGAGCGTCCTAATTTCGTCTAACCGGCTCGGATACACCTAAATTACGTTTCCGGCCTTAACCACCGTCACCTTCCCCATCTTCACCTGTTCGACGACGGTGGCGATCTCGCGCACAAACACGTATCGAGCTTATCGAGCAGTACGTGCCCCAACGACGTATCGCTTATTAAATTGGCGTCGTCACTTTATTTTCGGCAGTTCGGCGTCTGCCGTCGCGTGCGTACCTAGTCACAAGAGGCGTCTCCTACTCCACCTCCTACAGCTAGTCCGGTCGTAAATCTCGAATCCACGGAGAGCGATTGAAAGCACGGGCCATAGAGACGATACGCCACCTGCATACGGAATTGCGCCGGAGGAGAGATGCAGGAGTCAAAGGCTAGCGTATCGAGCACGAAATCTCGACGTCGTTGCTGTTGTTGTTGTCGACGGCATAGATGCTCTTGCTAGCCTTGTCCGTTTCGGGAGTCGTTGCCAAAGCACGGGCTGTTACGCTTTATGATGCGCCATAACGGATAGTCGTTCCACACGGCTTGCATTACTGAATATTGTATACACGAGAGTAGAATCTTTTCGGTATCCTAGACGAATTGCTGACGGAATGAAAATGGTCAAGGAAAGAAATTTTCGATGAGACGGGCGGGGCGTTAACACCTGACAGTGTTTAAGGACGATGACTACGTGAACATTGGCTTTTGTAGGAACGTGTTTTGCAGGAAAGTGTTGCTGCAGTTGATAGCATTCTCGAAACAATCCATTCCCTAAATGAAAATCTTTAAAAGAAAATGGAAATGTGTGTGTCTCCCACAATAGTAACCTTTGATGACGACATACATGCTTCCTATCAGATTATGTTGCTGCAATTTACGATTGCAAAAACATTTAACATTACTAAAACAGACCAAGAAATCTGGTTTTTAATACGAGGACATAACTCAAAACTGATTCACCTTTTCCTAAAATCCATGGAATTGCTGAAATCAGAAATTCTGAACAAATCAAACAATCAACAACATTTTATGACGACGTCATATTTTATTGGTATTGATGTCTAAGCGGATATCTTGCTATAGCATACAACTTAAAAAATATTAATAATCACTAAAAAAATTAAATAACTTCTAATTCAATACCGCAAATATACAGTCAACTCTGTCAATTGTGGATTTACTGAGCTCCATACCTGCAGATAATTATTAATTTAACATTAATCATGGATAAATTTTTCATTAATAATTTTTGAATAGTTAATTATCATGTTGGTTAAGAATTATAAATTAATAACTTTAAATAATTTATTCATAGATACTTATCAAATTATAATTAAGTGATTTTAAATTATGTATATAACAATTATTATTATTCAATATAATTACTATTATTCATGGTTATCAATCATGTATTATTACAAATTGTTACTCTTTTAATTTACGAGTATAAAAATAAATTATGCGGGATAAGGAAAAATAGCAAAGGACTTTTTTCCTCAGAATTCAATAAGGAATCTGTATATTGTACTGAGAATTTAGTTAATTATATTACAAAGATTGTACCGGCGTAGCTCTTACTTAACGATATAAAAAAACCATAAATTATAACAAATTATATTTACAAAATTTTAGAAATATTTAACATAAATTGAATATAAATATCTATTGTGTTGTGTGCCTGTCAGTATGTAATTGAATCCCCTCTTAAATTCTTTCTCCAGTGCAACTCTGTTTTCATGAATTCCTTCTCTTAAATTCTTTCTTCAGTGTAGTCTATTTTCTATGGATTCCCTCCCTTAAATTCTTTCTTCTTTGGTGTGGTGAAGCTCTTTTATTTCATGTTGCTTCCTTTAAAACCGTTTGGGTCCAAATATATAAATAATTCACCTTCAATGCAGTAAAACGTACTTCGATGACTTTTCTATCTTGTCAATCACCGTCGTTAACCAAATATTCCCTCATTTTTTCAGAAACCAGAACTACACTACATTATTTCTCAGTTGTTCTGATAACTAAGTGTTTTAATTTACTATGGAAAAAATACTTCTTTACGGCGTGATATTGTTATGGAAATTCATATTGTTGCTATTCAGGTATCCTTGGTTTCTTATATCCAGTGGTTATTTGGGATTCTTGTGATGTGAAAGTGTTGAATGTATGTGTTTTAATTGTTACAATAGTTTTCTACCTTTTGACCGATGCTTTTTATAATAATTATATATATATATATATATATATATAATATAAAAAAGTATAAATAGAACTCAAAATAAAACGAAAGTCATTTGAACATAAACATCCATAACCCCAACATGTACTGTGAATTTTGATATATTGAATTGTAATTAATGATATATTAATTAATGGCAATAAACCATGTGAATATTAATGTACTACAATATACACATATAACATATACACCATCATACATATACTATATTTAACATTTTAACTTATCATATACCTACACAATTATAAATCACAGCATTGAAAACCGTAAAATTAACTGAATTTACTTGCGGCATTATTGCCAGAGAGCGATTGGAATATCGGAGGAGAGTACGAGCAGCATAGGAGTGGGGGCATCGCTCGAACAAAAATGGGGGAAGTGGCACTATTTCCAAAGTTGACTGTAGTTCATTCTCTTTCTTTAGAGATTACCAGGAAATGAGCCCCCAAATTCCGTAACTGTTAACTGTTAACCTCCGCATGTATGTGAATGTTAAGCAATCGGTTGAACTCCCGCGATAAAAGATACCGAAAAATTTCTCCTTTCAGCAAATTTTCACTTAGCAGTGCTTCTCAAAGACAACTTTCAAATTCCATACTTCAAGAATAGTAAAACGTTCTGTTAATTACGACGGGGAGTGGTTAATTACAGGGGAGTTGATTGTGGAACAAGAAATGGGAAATAATAGATTGATTCGGTGGATAGCTAGACGCCTCCCTTACGCAATCACATTAATAAGTGATTTTAGTAAAACATGAACGTAGAGGAGTGCTATGCAAAAGGGATAAAACAAGCTAAAATGAAGCATGCATTTATTTGATTCGTAAATTGAAGAACACTGTCCTTTGATATGAATATTAATAACATTAATTAATTAGTCGTACGTTTTTGTGCGAAACGCGCGGTGTGGAGTAATAGTACCAGAGATAAAGATAAATTAGAACGATACGGGTGACTTACCGCGTGGTACTTGAGGTTGAAGGTAGGGCTCCAAAGCTCGTACGCAATATCTGTTGTAGATTTTGCTAGGCAGCAAAATGGCGGAGACGGGACTCTGGTGGTAATCGTGTGTGTAGGTGAGTGTGTACTTAATGGATGGCACTATATGCGTGAGTGTCTGCAGTGATTGCAGTAAATTTGGCGCGATTTGTTTTTAAATATTGTTGAAGGGTGCGAGGGGTTAACTAACGTATCGTTGGAATAGAAAGTGAGGATGGTCAATTTAGGAAAATATTCACACCCTTTCTACCTCTTCGGGGACCGAACGGTCGGTAAGGATCCAAGATCGGAAAACATACTATCCAAAAGCACAAAATTGCAAACATGAATATAATACACAGATGTTGGCTAAAATATTAAGAAAAAAATAATTCAATCGCGTATTTAAAATGAAGGAATTATTTATACGAAGTGTAACAATTCCTTTGAAAGTGATTAGAATTGGTGACATTTTCAGGAACGTTTGGTTACTGTGGGTTATGTAAGTGGTGTAAGGATACATATACTGCACAACATGCATTTTCTGGCGATAATCTATAGAAGCACGGATATTGGAACGCACCTCCACTAAAGGCAATAACTCTGGGGGACTCCAAACTTCAAATAGTCTTCGAAAGGTACCGATTTAATGGTTTCAGAACGGATTGAAAATATTGAAGCGTTTGGATAATCACAGATGATTATCGTTTCAAGGACGACTCATCAAATTTTCTTTTTGCAAAACATCTAGGAAGCTTATGCATTCGCAAGAACAAACCCTTCGTTACCAGTACATCCTCCATATCAAAGACACTCAACGAACCTTTTGCAAGACAAAATTCTCCAACTTCTTCCATCGATTGATAAGTGCCGTAGTCTTACCGAATTACGTCGGGACGCTCAGCGAGTGGAAGGCCCCGAGGTCGCCTAGCTAATTTCCAACCCGGATGAAGTGTAAGGGGTAACGAAGTACGCGGAAGACGCACTCCGACGTCGACGTCGCGTTCCGCTCCCTTCGAAACGAAGTTTCGACTAATTAGACTTGCTAGGGGATAATTCCTCTCTGTAGCACTTATCGGCGTGAGGAGTTTCCCGATTATGACCGCGCTAATGAAAACGCTGATAAGTCTTCGGCGCTTCGATGTTAATTGGCGTCGGGTTTAATTGCTCGGCGTGTATTTTGTTTGCGTAATTGGTCCAACGAGCGCCCGCGAGCTCGGTGTTACGGTTCGAAAACTGCGTTAATTTGGCACGCCGAATCGGTTACTTGTAGAAAAACGATCTGGCGCGGTTAATAGGAATAAATTAGTTTTTGAGGTTGTTAGGATGATATCACTGGAGATCAGGATCGAAAAACAGTCAACTTGTTAACAGGAGGGCACTTCTGCGCCCAAGATCATTCAAGGAATTGGAAGACTGATCTGTAGAACGGTATCAGAAAAAGAAAACGTGTACCCCGAAAGATTCCGAAAATTGAGAAGTGGAAGATACCAAAGTCCTGATTTGCCAAGATTTTAAAACTACCTACTTTCTTTGGTGAGTTGCACAATAATTTGACTTAAACGTTTGAGTTCTCAAAGAACGATAACTGAAACTAGATAACCAAGAACTATCTATTAATAATTTCTAGTGAGAAACAGTAAAAGAATCCAATATTAACACGTAGCTGACATCCATTTGGTCAACATCGTCAATCTCGGTTGGAAATCTACAAAATATTAGCGTATCGAGCGACGTTTTTCGAGCGACGGTACCGGAGACATATGTGCCTCATAATTGGAGAAACGCAAATTCCGACCCTCATAACTAAGAATCGAGTGAAAAACAGGCGATCGATACCGGCGTCGACTCGCCCGCGAATTCATCGAAACTCATCTCTATTCCTTCGACAATATCGCATTTAATCACGGGTTACGAATGGTTCGTTTCAATTCGAACCATTGCGTCCCATTAAACGGCCGGAGCGCGCCTTGAATAAATCAAAACTCGATGAAAATATCGTCCCTCTTGGCGACGCGGTGTTCGAAAATATGCAGATGGCTATCGCCGGTGATATTTTCCTCTTCTATGATATTTGAAACTAGGGGCAGGGTGCGTCCGGTAGTTACGGGGTGTTTTAAAGGAATGTTCCCTTTTGCAGAATTTTTAAATATTTCTTTGAAAGAACAGACGTCAAAAACGGTTGAAGGCGTCACGCATTACTTAATTTCTGAAAACAACCAAAAAATAATTTTACAAGACGTACAGCTGCACTTTGTGTATGTGTATCTGCCATAGGCTTAAGCAACTTAATGAAAGATGTAAAGCTGATATGGCTGCAGTGCGCTACTAACCATTCCTATAGATCTCTCCAACATGAAAAATACTGTGTTCTCCACAAAAATCCAACCCCAAAATAAATCTAAATAATTTAAAGATCAGCATAGATTTCATAAGATATTTAATGTCTATGTCTATGTCTTAATGAAACTACAGTTTCATGTGTAGTTCACATGAAACTGTAGTTTTCTATAAAATATTGGCCAAAGAGCATGACGGCCAAAGCGCTGACTTCAGCAAAGTGCTTAAGTACCTGAACTGGGTATGTTCACTGTGGACTGCTTCTTCAAGATACTTGCTTTTGGCGTTTGAGTAAGACATAGTAGAAACATGCTTGCAGTAGATTTTCCAGTTGTAATTTCCTGATGTCACGCAAGCAATTACACTTCTGTAAACGTATTAAGATTTACTTCAAACCGTAGAATTAACGTATGTAAGGGTAATTGTTACAAAATATCAAGAATACCTCTAAAAATTTTGTAAATCAAACGATTTGATATTATCTTGAAATATATTTATATCCACACAATGGGAATTAAAATCCATTATGCTTCCAACTGCTTCTCCAATTATTACCTAATTTTCTTAAATAGAATGTAATAATGCCTTTCACAATATCTGCTATATGTAGCGTGGCCCAATGGTAGATGCATATAGCATGATAAATAAAATTATCCGCACTTTTCGGGAAAAATCCAGATACGTATTTTGGCAACTATGTTGCCATCCTCAATGGATTGCTGGAGAATTCAGTATCACTAACGAATCAGGCAATGCCCTAGATTAACACTACATAATGAACACTATACAACACTAAAGCATTGCACAATGAACATTACACACTGAACGCGCGAAACAAACCAAAACACCGTTGACACAGAAATTCCGGAGTAATAGTTTGTCACCATTGATGGCCGATTTGTTTATGACCAATTTGTAAACTCAACTTGAAAAAGATGCTAGGTATTTTCCGAGTATTTGGATTAGAAAAGTAGGCGACATATTCGTCAGTTTTGACATTAAAAGATAAATTACAGGACTTTTTGGATGAACTAAATTCTAAATTCAACACCGTAAAATTTACAATGAAAAAGGGAAAAATAACGAACTTCCACTTCTAGATACGTTAGTAATAGGTGTGACACCAATTTGGAGATAAACATATACTGCAAAGACACCAATATCAACAGGTTTATGACTGAAGATTCTAACCATAGTTTTCAGCAAAAAAATGCATCTCACAACAGAAAGATATAAAAGAGAACTTAAATACATAAGAAATATAGACGAAGCAAAATTGATTGTCAACTTAATTAGGAAACAAGATTTCAAAACTTTAATTAGGGAATCCACGAGCCTAACTTCGGATAAACCAGCTATGAACTTCGTTAAATTACCATTCCATCCACTAAGGCCCTTCCCAAACTTTTCATACAGTTCAATTTACAGGTCGCATATAAATCAGCTAATTCATTGAGTAACTTTTTAGGAAATGCCAAGGATAAAGTTGAAACAAATAGAAAATCAGGTATCTACGAAATCGGTTGTCAGGAATTTGACATAAAATACATTGGACAAACTAGGCGATCAACGCTAACTCAATACAAGGAGCACATGCTCATTTTCGGTTCAACAGGCCCAAAAAATCAAGTGTGGTCCGACATATTTTGGACAAAAAACACACCATGCCAATTGAAAGTTTAGAATTAATTAAGGCGGTAGAAAATAACAGGGAACTAGCTAGCTACGGAAGTATATATATTTATAAAAATAGAAAGAGAATTATGAATGCAAATGGACGACCTATTCCAACTGCCAAATTGTGCGAGCTATTGAATTAGATTTAGATTTATGTAGGATCATTCAACCCTATTGAGACGCTTTATAGATCATGCAATTTAGGTTAGAATTAGGGGGAGTTCAGTGTTAACAGTGTCTTGGTGTGTTTCGCGCGTTCAGTGTGTGATGTTCATTTTGCAGTACTTTAATGTTGTATAGTGTTCGTCTTGGGCATTAGTGGAATTTGGTAGTGATACTGAGTTTCCCAGCAATCCACTAAGGATGGCAACCTATTTCCCAAAATACGTACCTGGATCTTTTCGGAAAGGAGTAAGGTAAGAATAATTTTATTTATTATTTGAGCCACAGTCTCCTAATTTTCATTTGCATATAGCATGCTTGATTCAACCTAAGCACAATTACTACTATCACTACACTAACACACAAACTATCAAAACGCTTGGCACTAATATATTAAAAGAGAAAAAGAGGTACCATTCATATGGTTTATTTTGAATCTAAAAATGATAAAATGTTTTGACGATGTATCGTGGCAATGTCGAGTTTTCCATATGCGTAAGCACAGTCAATAGCAAATAAAAAAGGTAGGCTTTTAGCGCAGTAGCTACATTTGTAAATTGTTGTAGTACCATAAATTTTCACCCATACTCTTCAAAACATTAGCAGCCATGAATATTGTGTTCACTGTTCTCTTCTTTTGTGAAACTGTACTCAAACTCATCGCGTTTGGTGTTAAGGCAAATCCCTCTTTTTATATTTTCTACAATGTGTGAGTGTCATATGTTATATACACTGGTTACTGTCTTGTGCGCAAACTTCATTCTTATTTACGAAATGAAGGGAGTTTGTTTGGACAACTTCTTTCAACTTCTTAAAGCTCTTTTTCTTTCTATGCTAGCGAAAGTATACTCACTGATATATATTTCAGTACGAAATGACACAGCCGATCCTTGCAATCTAGCTGAGATTCAGTAGTTGTTTAAAAGATATTCGTGCTTTTGTGTGTTTTGGATGTAACCAAGAAATAGAGAAAAAAACACTTTCCCGCGTTTTATTTCTTCGAATTCTAAACTAAAATGATTAAGTAACTAACAAACTTTCGTTTTATTTAACCAAGTCTCTCCGTTTTATAGCTTCACTGTTTTTATCTTGTAAGTGCAAACAAAGGAATTAAACCTTAAACAAAATTTGCACAAATCTATTAAACTATCAAATTGTGCCCACGCTCAGAATAATTTTCAGTGATACGTCTCCTTTTTAATTGTACATATTTTATAAAATAAATCTGGATAAGGCCGCAACTGCAGACTAATTACTTTCATCGTTATTGGAACTCGCCAGTACAGTATAGTTTGTCCGTAATTGACACATCACAATTCCCCAAAGCCAAGAAGAAGAAGAGTTCGTGAAACCCTCAATTTTCCAACTTAACAGTAAAACGTTCACATTTTGTGAATCCGTTTTTACATTTCCATTCAGAAATGCATTGCTCATGTTGAGCTGAAAAAGAATCGATGATCAATTTAACGAGTTAACATTTAAAAAATCTGTATATATAAAAATGCATCGTAGTTTGTTTGGATGCTTAAAGCTTGAAAACGACCGGACCAAATTGGATACTTCCTTCTGCGGGTTTGTGCGTAATTGCTACGCGAAGGTTTAGGAAAAAGGAAAAATCGAAAAAAAAAATTAGGCTAAACAAAGTTTGCCGGGTCACCTAGTAATAAGATAAATTGGACTAATTTGGAGAACAAGCAATTTTAGGCGACGGAAGTAAGGAAAAGAAGTATCGAGATCGTCACTTTGTTGTTTCAGTTACTTTTGTCCTTTTTATTTTCAGTTTCTTGGATATATCTTGAGAAATCGGGGGTCAATCTGATCACTGCTTCTGTAATGACATTTTTAGAATTAACTCCATTCAATTGCTGTACCAAACATGCAATAAACAATACCGTGTCCGAATCTCCTAGTTATACTGAAGAATCTTTAAATCTTCTTGGTCTGCTGTTATTCTGGAATCGTGTTTCTGATTGTCTGACAATCAAATTCATTACCAGATTATCGGTTAGAAAATGGATTTGATTCCCTCTTTATTAGTTGGCGGGTTGATTCTTTTCTGATCTACATGTTTGGTGCTTTGCTCATCAGTAGGGCTCCTGAACTCAATCTTCCAAAAGCCTTGTTCGCTGCTCAGATTTATCATAATCTAAGATAACTTTTTGGGCGATTGTTGTTACAAATTCATGTTTATGGATTGATTGGTTTATATCTGCAAAATCTTCATTTGTCCTAAGAATAATTAGTTGGTGGTATTCAATCGTTCCTGCTCCTTCCATTTCTAACATTAAATTGCACTAATATCAATCAACGGATAGAGCCAGTGCCTTCAGTTTATCTAAAACATATTGGAATTAAAAGAATCATTCTTACACTGAAATGATTCCTACATTCTTGTTATACATACGTCTTGCCCTTCATTCTATTTTTTCCTATCAGCATTTCCTGCGTTCGAAAGCCACTTTGAGTTTCGCAAAATGTGTTTTCAAGCTCGGACAGAACCCATCCGACGTCATTTTAACATTTCAATTTTCCCCTGCGCGATTGCTTTCTTCTTTTTTGACAAAAGCCGTCACAATAATAGACACGCGCGGGCTGAATTGAAGGGGCAACCGTTTATTTTGCATCGATCGCTAGAGACGAACGCGTACGTGCGAGTCGTCCTGTCATTTTACGAGCCGTATTCCGGTTTACATACATACATACATACGTAGTTCGCTTCCAACCTATTCAACCGCTTTGTTTGCGTCCTTCGTTACCAAACGCGGAATACCTACGCCTTTTTGCGTCCCCATTAAAACGTCCGACGACTAATTAGCGGATAGCAGATAAACTGCGGTAAACCGAAACAAAAGAGCGAGGAAAAATCGGGGAAAACATTCCCTAAATTCCTAGGATTTTTTGAGATAATTTTCGATTAACGCGAGCGTTTTGGTCAGATACTGTTTCGAATTGCTGTACGGCACGAGATCCGTCGTTTCGAAAGCGCGCGGCTCGTTGTAAATTTCATTTCAACTCCTGTACATTACGGCCGCCTACCACTATTTGTCTTAATTAAAACAAACACGCAAGATTGTTTTAGTTCGTTCCTTGTTCTTGCACGCAAACATTAATTTTCCTCTACTAATTTAATACACTTTGCGTATTATTTGCTTTACGAATGTTCGCCGGTGATTACGAACCTCGATATTCTGTGCCGCTCGAGAGCGAGACGAAATGGAATGAGCTTTGCGAGATTAACGTCGGAATTCATGAACACATTCCGCTGTTTCCTTTCATTAGCAACATGTTGCAGAATTGTTGCGTAAGGTTTCTAAATGTTGAATAAAAAATGAATGATTGAATTGAATAGTCGAGAGAAGATCTCTCAGTCGCAAGGAGTGCCAATGGCTAAACAATAATTTTTCCACCCTCGCACCACATTCTATTGCAGCAGACACTCTGAAATGGGGCGAAACCATTTCAAAACAAGATCACTAGCAAGGGACTACTAATGGGTGTGTGTGTGGCCGTAGGCTACAATTTTCATCCATTTCTGGAACATGTATAATTTTGCACCGTCGCGAAAAGAACTCTGATAAATTCCCATGATATTCACAACGCAATTAATGACACAAACATAAACCAACTCCTCCGCTTCACACCATTTATCCACGACTGACATCGCCCAGATTTAGCAGGGCATATCCGACATCCAACATCGGATTTCTTCTTTCTCCCAGTAAGAAATATAACATCGTCGCTTGAAACACGAAAGCATAAACAACGCTCGCCCAGACAGCATCTCGACGTTCACATTTATTCACCCCGCGCCCGCTTGAAATAGTTTCCATACCGAGTCGTTCGGGGCGCCCCGGGCGCCTCAACTCGTAATGAAAACAGTATTTTGGCAGAAGCCATTGTCAGATTTGAATAATATAACATGGAGAGAAGGTACCTACGCACCGACGAACTACTGGAATTAAGGTTGACTTTAAGATTGTAAAATCCGCCTTTCGCACTGGAGAAACAGGGTTGAAAAGGGCGCGCGCTAATGGCGTTCGCACCAGTGTTAGACTTTAACGAAGTTAGAAGGAGACTTCTTAGCTGGGTTGATGTTAATTCGGGAAGTAGAAATCGCGTTTACAAACTTTTGATTGACTGACGCGGGCCGTAATCGTTGCTCGGTGGTAAGCACCCCCATCGGAAAGGTCGAAGGTGGCATCGACCAAAAGAACCAATTAAGAATATCTGTTGGAATCGAGAACCATAAAAGGTAATTTAACAAAACAAACCGATCTTCCAGCTAGTTTCCGATCTTAATAAATCCCTTCCGACCGTTTACCTCGAAAACTTTCCCACCCGCTCGATCCGCCAGAAGAACTTGTGCCAACTTTATGAACAAATAAGGCCATATATTAACTTCTTGCGAGCGAAATCTACGATCCACTACCGTTATCACGATCGGCGCCCCACCTGCTCCGCCTGGTTCAAGACGAGCGGTCTAAAATCGACGCGCTCTTTGTACAGGTGGATATAATTGAAATCTCGCCCTGACAAATGCGATAACTACCTCGTCGACGGCGAGGGTGAATGTTTAATGCCGCGGCACAGAAATGTTAAGGAACATTAATCGCTCGTTGATACCGTTGAATTTTTACGCTCGACGTCGAAAATGGTCGTCTCTCTGTCTTGCAGCGAATAATAGACGGTTACGATTCTTATTATTTAGAGCTACAGAAAAACAGTGCATGTTTATCTGGTCGTATTGCGGCCGCTGCCGCCGTTTCTCCGCTAATTTACGGCCCCATTTGGCTTTTTGCATATTGCGCGATGCGGAAATGTCCGTACAGAAACCCAGCAGAGAAATATCACTACGAGTAGCTACTAACGGAGGCTTCGTCGAGTTCCAGCGGAGACTCCTTTTGTACTTGGGGTAGTGATAGTTTCGTGTGATTCAATTGTTTGCTACGAGGGCAGTATGAATACTGCATGTTAAACAACAACATCTCATGTTGGACCATATCGTTCTAATAGGGATACATGCAGACGTTAGACATGTCTTTCCCGTTCCCTCTCCTCTTTCTGTTTCTGTTTTTGTCTATTTCGATCCAGTATAGCGCGGCATTTGTCTATATAGTGTAATATTTGTATGTTCACGTGTATATTTTTACAACTATTTGTATACTTTGTAACGACCTCTTATAGGTTTTCTACCTGTTGGTCTAAATAAATAAATAAATGTTAGTTCTATCATATTTATTTATTTAACCCTTTAAACTAGAGTTTAGTATTGGACAGGTCAGTAATATACGTCACATATACAAGATAACTTAATACTGTATAAAACGTATAAAATTTGTTACTAACTCTTAAAGTTTTTGTTAAAAATGAAAATAACAAAAGAAAAGTCAGAAACGTAACCGTGGTTACAATGCGGATAATCCATCTTGTTGGTGAGAACGATGCAGATCCAGGCCCAACAGAAATGGCGTAGGTTAAAGTTCGAGAATTTAGTAACAAGACGCCACTCTCCAATTGTAGAACTGGATCACCTCTACGCGTCTGGAGTCAAAGAGACCCTTCAGCTTTCGTAGTATGTGGTACGAGGTTATCCGAACCGTCTATGTTCTGGATTATTATCCGCTGGTGAAGAGACCGACAAAAGTACTTGAAAACTATTTAAAAATAACATAAACCAAAGAAAAATATGATGAATTGAGGCGAGAGATCGACGTTTAACACCACTTTATTTTCATTTGAGGTGTATCTAATAAAATCAATTAAACTACTTCGTTATCTGGTTTACACGTTTTCGGTAACCGGTGCAATTTCAGCGGCCTTACAGCCATCTTCCAGCTTTAGCCCAACATAATAACAAAACTCCCTGCTCACTTTGACTACTATAAAATGCTACGTAATCTAACTACCAAATCGATTAAATGTGAAAAAGAGCTTATTTTGAACATACATTTAAATCCTGTACTCAAAAGTCCAAGTGGAGGGAATTGAAAGCATTGAATGTTAAGAAACAAAGTAACTTAACAATTCCTGAACACTTAAATGATGCCAACTCAATTAATAATTTTTTATCGATTGTTTGCCTGCTGCGCAGTCTGTTTGCTTCAGGTCTTAAACATTATTACTCCAGTTTCAAATTTGAAGATAACATTCCATCCTTTTCTTTTGTTACTGTTGATATTTCTACTGTGGGCAAGTGTATTGGTGAGCTTAAGTGTAACGCTAGTGGATCTGATTACCTTTCTTTGCAGTTAATAAAATTGTGTTGTCCGTTCATTTTGCCTCATGTCACCAATATTATCAATTCTTGTATACTGTCTAATACATTTCCTGATTTATGGAAACATGCTATCATTATTCCCCTTCCTAAGAAATCTAATGCTGAGCATTTCTCTGATTTGCGACCAATTAGTTTGCTTCCTGTTCTATCTAAAGTATTGGAGAAAGTCATGAACCTTCAACTCCGAACATATCTAAACCTTTATAACATCATACCTGAGTCTCAATCTGGATTTAGATCTGGACACAGTTGCACAACGTGCCTCTTAAATATTACTGATGATCTGATAACTGCGCGTGACAATGGTCAAGCTTCTGTACTTGTATTGCTTGACTTTAGCAAGGCCTTCGACACTCTGAATCATGATGTTTTGTTGTCCGTGCTGAACTATATAGGACTGTCTATGGATGCGCTTCAGTTCTTGAATAGTTATCTATATAAAAGAACTCAGAAAGTTAGAACTACGAATGGCGTCTCCGATCCCATTCCAGTATCGCGTGGTGTCCCGCAGGGGTCCATTTTGGGGCCATTGCTCTTCATTATTTATACCTTCTTACTACCAAGGGCGGTAAAATCATGTAAGATTCATATGTATGCTGACGATGTGCAGTTATATCATATATTCAACATTGCTGATACGGACCAGGCATTGGGTGATGTCGCAACTGATCTCGATGCTATTTATGAGGCTGCACTGCGACATTCGCTGATTCTGAATCCATCTAAATCTACAGTTCAGGTTTTTACTGATAAAAAGAGCTATCGTATGCTTTTTGATTCCATTAAACTTAGGATTAATGGTGTTGCAGTACCTGTGGTTGAGGAGGCAAAGAATCTGGGTTTAGTTATTGACCGCAATTTTAGATTTAATACTCAGGTTTTGGGGTACGTTAGAAATGCTTATTGCGCTTTGAAACTAATTTATCCTCACCGACATTGTTTGTCTAGAAAGATAAAATCAGAGCTTTGTGATTCTCTGGTTTTATCACAATTTAATTATTGTTCCTCGGTCTATGGCCCTTGTTTGACTCAGAATGTGTTGAATAGGGTGCAGCGTGTTCAAAACTCTTGCATTCGCTTAATATATAGTTTACGCAAATATCAACATGTATCTCCTAAGTTGGTTGAGCTGGGATGGTTGAACATGAGGAGCAGATTTTGTTTGCAGGCTGGAATGCTCTATTTCAAAATTATTACATTTAAAGCTCCATCATACTTATTTAACAAATTGAGCTTTCGTACCGATGTTCATCATCTGAGTCTCCGACACAGACATCTTATTACTACGCCCATTCATAGAACTTCTTTATTCCAGCGATCTTTCTCCTACAATGTCCCTAAATTTTATAATAATCTGCCTTTGGAGACAAAGAGTTATTCTTTCGCTAGGTTTAGATCGTGGATGCGGGAACATTTGGTGACGGGTCAGCGGTGAGCCTTGTTCTGGTTCCGTTACTGTTTTATTGCTCTTACAATGCTTTCTAATTTTTTAATTTTCTAATTTTCTAATTTTTAAATTTATTTTATCTTATTCATGTTAAATATTTAATTGAGTAATTATGTTCGGTACTAGTGCTTATGTATCAATTCAATGTTTGTGCAATTTGGCAACTGTGTATATGACAGAATTTAGGATTAAGTTAGAATTAGGCATTCTGTACTGTTTATTTTTGCTCATATACTGCAAAGGTTCGACGGAAGATCAGAACACAGTTATCTGTGTTCTGAGTCGATCCTTTTGGTTTTCACATACAGAGAATGTACATTTTCCTTTTTTATTTCTTCTCTCTTTGTTATATTTTTAATTATACTGTATTGTTGAAAATAAATTATATATTATTATTATTATTATTATATTAATTAACAACAAGCATATGTTCAAGTGAAAAGTACTTGTAGTTTCCCCCTTAAACTACGAAAAGAATTAAGTATTGTACTAAATAGCCAACGCAACAAAAATCGTTTTTACTCGAAAAGCAATCTGAATCTCCCCTCTCCCTAAAAATACTAAAATAATTGAATGTTTACAAAAGTTAGAAAACCCCTGTTTACTCGCCCACAAATCCCCAATTTCCTAACTCTAAATTATCTACAAGATTCTAGGGAATTTTTCCCAAAACTCAACGCGTAAAAACAATAAAATCAAATAAAAGCGGAACTTAGCGCAACTTTATTTATTGTTGCCGACGTCCGTATAGCGTTGTATTCGATATCGGGACGGAAGTTTTCCAAGATGGCGGCTTCTAGCTCTTACGATGGTTCTCACATGTTCTCGAAAATAAAACTTAGGACATGCTAGTTATCCCACCCTACACTAGCTAGCCTATACTAATTTCCTACAAAAACGTGAAAGATATGATAATAATATTGTGATTAACAAAAAGGAAGGAAGAGTCACCTCCAGTTGAGAGAAAAGCAACGTGGACGATTAATTTTAACAGAAACTCTTGGGGAAATGGAACTTCTAAACGCACTTAACGATACTATACACTTCCCAGCGTAGAATTTCCGTGTATATCCTCGAAATACGAGACTTAAAAGCAAAAACGAAATAACTTATTCACGGAAACCGATCTGTTCCCAATCGAAGTTAGTAGCTGAATTCCCACGCGCGCATCCAACTGGCGCAAGCAGCCTCACAAATTTGCGAAAGCGGGGCGCCATCTACGGTAAAAGTTGGAACGAGAGACCAAAAGTAATGATACAGAAAACTGTTACACATTGTATAAATATACACTAAAATTAATAATGCCTGTTATGTCAAGGTTTAAATACTCGTCTAATGAGTAATAGCTTTTAGACGAAAGTAACTGGCGACTTGATTTTCTAAATTTGTATATGTCCCCATTTTGAAGGTATCAGGCAATTTATTGTAGACTTTTACAGTCATATATTGAGGATTCTTCTCACTAAATGTAAGTCTATTTCTGGGTATTTCCAAAGCATATGTATTCCGTGTATTATAATGTTGTTTATTGAGTTTATTTAAGCCATCAATATTTTGCTTGGCATACAATAACAGACCCCATATATAGATAGAAGGTAGTGTCATAATATTATTTCTTTTGAAAAATTTTCTGCACGTGGTTTGTGGACCCACACCATTCATTACATGGGTTGCCCTTTTCTTTGCAGGCGGAACACCCTCTTTGAATCACTACTAACACCCCCAACAATGAATCCATACAAAATGGAAATATGTAAATATGCAAAATAGTACAATCTTAATATTGATTTATCTATCAATTCTCTCAACCTACTAAGCAAGAAGCAAATTAATGCGATCCTACCACATAATTCATCAATGTGCTCCCCCTCCTCCCCCACCCAGTCACAGTTATTATCAATTGTTACTCCCAAAAACTAAGTGCTATCTACCTGTGTTATACTTTCATAGTTTACCTTAATCAAATGAGAAAAATTTCGTTTAAAAATCTCTTTTTAAAGCTTAGAGCTGTATATAAACTGCTTTTGAAGTGTTTATACATAGATCATTGTTCCGAATATAAAAGTCTATTTTTCTTAAGGAATCATCAGCGACCTCCCTAATAGCCTGTCCATTTTTTGAAGATAGAAGCAGTGACGTATCGTTGGCAAACATATAAGAAGATCTCTCGGGGATATATAATTGTTTCCTTTTCTTGCTGTATGCCCAAATTTCGCTAACGTGGCAAGGCATGAGAACAGTTGCGTAAATCGTATGCACGAAATGTCAAATATCATCCAATAAACAAAATCTTTGCAATGCGCAACAAACTAGTATCTAGCAATAATAATACTGGTCCTAAAGTTTCAATAAATTTTATGGTAACCACGAGAAACGTTCAACTGCTAGCCGTTGTAAGTATCGTAGATAACAAGAAAATGTATCCACACTAACAATAAATCAAAGCTGACCAATATATGAAAGAGATAAATTGGAAGAAAATTAGACCCCCAATTCAAAACGACATTGACAATTGCAATAATTTGGGAGTCTTCTATAGATGTAGTGGACTATTTTCGAGAGACAAAATGTAAAGGACTATCTATATAACGACCTAATAAATTACGTGCGTTAACAGGCAGTTAACAAGTAACTGTGCAAAAGCTTATAAAGTAAAGATAATTTGCATATGCTGCGGGCTAGTTAGTTTCGTACTTATTAGGACTCGTCAGTAGAGCATATCGGTCTGCGATTGACAAAATATAATTTCCAGGTTATACGTCGACATCTCGTTGAGATGGATTGGCGCCTCAACCGAATAGAATTTTTTCTTTGTGGGCGATTTTTTGTCTTATCAGTAACCGTATAAGTTTCAGGAATAAGGCAGTACTTGCAATGAACTAAGAACAGATGAAAGATCACTTAATGTCGGAGGAGCAATTGTAGCAGCACTTTGCAAAATTATTTCTGAGCCCAAAAAATATTTTGGAATACTAATTTTTCTAATCTTTAGGTATTCGCTTATTTCAAAAAAAAAGCATGGCACTTTTAACTTAGAGAAAATGCTAACGAATAGAATTGGAGGTTACGCATTAGAAACGGATAGAATTCTATTAAGAACACAAACGGAATCATATACATATGGAACTCAAACGGAAAGAGGAGTTATCCTTGTGAAATGGGCTGACAATAATGCTTTATTTGGTTTGTGTAGATGCTAGTATTTTCACTTGTACTTTAAACGTATCACTGTATAAGAAGGTTTTGGAATATATAAACAACATAAGCGAACCAATGCCTTTCAAAGTTTTATTGAAACCTATTAGTGGTAGAAATCTATCATATAAGACACTCGGGAATGTGTTTGGAAAATGAAAATAACTGAATATCCTCAGATGGCCAGGCTGCGTTCAAGATCCTTAAATCCTTCACATATGGGTCGAAACCTGTCTGACATCCTTGAGCAGCTGCGTAACAAATTAAAGTGGCCTTAGCTTTCCTCAATGTTTCCAATCAACTGTCAGTCTACTTTTGCTTGAGATATGACTTCTTCTACCTTCTATTTTAGCAACCAAGGTGATCCAACTTCCTATTCTAAGCTTGCGGATGTGGTTGTCCCATATCTTCGACTTTCTTCCTTGATTTTAATTTTATAGTTGGATGGCTCTATACACTAAAAAATTATCGTGTGGCCCTGTCATCGTTTACCTTTTATCATTTCAGAACCAATGAAGAAGCAGATTTAAGAACGCGTGCGTAGAATTTAGATGAGATTGAAATACTTTACCGAGCCTATTATATTTCTTTCCTCTTTCTTATCAACTGTAAACCTTTCGTCATACTATATTCTAATTCTATCCAGGTGGACCTTCCATAAGCTAAACATACGCACGGATTGCGTGGTGAAAATTATTAAGGATTTCATTTGAAATGAAGCAAAACGTAATTCCAACAAGTTACGAAGGTTTGCTTAGTTTGGGAGAATTTCTCGGCTTCTATTATTGTTGCCTTTGTTCGCATTGGCATAATTTGTTCAAAATGGAAACACCTTATTACACCCTCCGCCTTCTGAGGCCATTTTAGTTTTGACAAACCGGCCGTATCATCTCCTGTTATTTTATTCCGATCCTAATAATTTTAATATCACATTTACATTTACTTTCCCTTCCAGGTCGAATCTAATTCTTTCCTTTTTGTCAGTGGGTCTGGAAGGGTTGGGTGTAACACAAAATGGAGAGGAAAGGGATGGAACTGCATCAGGATTGTACTAAAAATGTTGTAGGCGATTCCATCTACTATTTTCTAATCCATCACGCTTCTGACGGTGTTACGCAGTTTCCTTGATTTGATAGCTCGGTATACATGTTTTAGTATTTCGCCCTCGGTTTTCTTTTCGACAAATTCCATATGCTTGTCTTATTGTTTGTAGAATTAGATTGAGAAATGGCATCTTCCTTCTTTGTTTGCTTGTCACGTAGTTATTCCGCTTCATCTTCTTTTCTCACTGATTTTAATTTATAGAATATTCTTTCGCTTCTCATTTTCTTTTTATCAATGTATTTTTGTCTGCATTCCAATTCTGCCAACGTGATTGTCATGTTCCTTTCAGCTGTCTTGTGACTGAAGACTGCAGGCTCAAATAACTTGTATTCAGTAAAGTGTTCAAATTTATGGAGAACGCGAGAAAAGCACCACAGACCCATATGAGTAATAGGCAATGGATTTAACTCGTTAAAAAAACAGAAAATGTGTTTGGGACAACCTTTAGAAATAAATGTAAATGTTTTCCGCTAAACTTAGAAACGTAACCCTTACACATCAAGTTTCTTCCAGTCGTTTTATCAAGTCCCGTAATAAACTTAATTGGCGGCGTTTACGCCACGGAATGTACAACTTATTTACGGTAATGGATCCTTAAACTCGAGGAAACGTCTTCGGTTAAAGATTCCTTCCGGGCCGTTCTCGTTGAAGCAAAATGGACATCGGCACTTGTTAGTTAACCGAGACTGCAATCTTGCGCCAACTATAAGAGCCGTAGAGCGCGGTGACGGCGGTGGCGGCGTTTGATTACAGTTCGCAATGGCAAAGTTTCTGCCCTCTTCCCACTCCTTTCTCGTGTTCGTGCGCCGGTATCAGCGGCGGCGAAGGGCCGGGACCGGCTTCAATATCGCCGTGTTGCGGTCAGGGGGTAGGACGACACAGAAACCCCGGCTCATTCATTAGTCCACCGCAAAACAGGACAGTCAACGTCCTAAATTACATTAAACCTACAAATTGTTTCATCAGAAATCCTATTTCTGAAGATAATGATATTATTACAAACTGCCGCTAATACAATGTTTGCTTTCAGCCGGCTCACGGCGAATGTACAAGTACAGCGCCGGAGGGTGGCTGAGGGAAACTGAACGCGCGCCGCACAGCTTGCGCCCTTGTGTAACTGTATAACTGCGTTATTAACGGTTCTTGAACAGGTCCTTGACGTTACCGCACGTCGCAGTACGGGGCTTATAACGAATTAGGAATCTCTCTCTATGTACCGGAATACGATGCTCGGGTGTGGCATGCAGAGTTGCCGATACCAAATGACGATTCTCGTCCGCAAAGGATAAATTTGTAATAGATTCGACCGATAAACTTTTTTGCCTGGTATTTGTCAAATTGTTCATTTTAATTTTTTTAATCCCCTTCCTATACATCGACCGTTTCTTCAAAAATATAAAAAACTTCTTTTGCACAGGAATGTAAAAGAAGTTTTAAATAGCAAACGTTCTCTAAATCTAATGATTTGATCTCGAAACCTGGTCCATTTGAAGAGAGAACACAATAAAACATTGTAACTTCATTCGATACCCAATACAAGAATCTCCGACTACTTGCAAACACGACATAATTCTTTCGATTACTTCCCTCCCTTGACGTTACTACACACATTATCCGTCCGTAGTAGACAACTCGATAAATTCCTGAAACGAGTAAAGCAAAGCGGGGTAAACAATTCTAAAGGGAGCAACTACGTCGCAATCGAAATAAACAAGGAAGTGGGACGACACGACGTTATTACGGAAGCTTCACCAACGTCATTATTATTCTATTAAAATAAAAGTCTGGTAGTTTGTTCCCTGTACGACGGGGGATTAAATATAAACGAGCCTTTTGCAAAAAACCATATATTTTTCAAAATAAACTCGAATTTACATTTCTTTTATTTTTATATATAGTCTTCTATCTTATCTATGCACTTCTTCGAACACTGTGGTAATTCTTAATCCCGGCATCATAAAAAATTCGCGGACGTGTATAAAACTAATTGCACACGAACTTCTGCACCTTCTCGTTCGTTGTGAAGCGCTGTCCACCAAAGATTTCCTTGAGTGGCTCAAACATATGAAAGTAGCATGGCAACTGGTCCGGAATGTAGGGTGGACATTCTACGACCATCGCATATCGGGCAACTTTTGTTGTTACTGCTGCCGTGCAACACACCATTGATCGGAATGCCACGTGTTATTGACCGATAGGGAGCTTGAACCTAGCCAGGAATTTCACAATAATAATAATAATATTTATTATTCAATAGGTTACGCCTAATAACAGGATAAAAATCAACAAAATACAACACTAAAACATAAGTAGTGACAACCCTAAAAAATAATACATTCACGTACCTATAAACTAAATGATGCAACTTCACAAACTTAATTGGAAATTTTGTAGAATGGGGTATAGATCTCTTTGGGATATCCTTCTCAAATATCGTTTCTAAGTACTCGCAGAAAGCATCAACTGCTGCGTTAACGTCCTTAAAATGTAGAAGAAAAGACCAATCACTCAAGAGGAGGGGTTATAAAGCAGCTGAAAATTTTCTCTAGGAAAATTAAACGCGTAAGAAGTCGATGGAAAATTAGGCTGATACATACCATTATTGAAAGACACGGTCAGTTCCAAACTAGGCTGATGGATATTGTAGTATGGTAATATTCCATTAGTAAAATTATCAATAAAAAGATGTAAATTTTATAGAAAGCATTCTTTAAGAAATAGAAAAGCGTTGTAAACATACCACACACATACACTTGAAACATTAAAAATCTAGACTTCCAAATTGCTATAACGTCGTGCCGGAAAAATGAAGTTTGTTTATGACGACGGTATGGGATGGTCAACGAAAAAGTCAGATAAAAAGTTATATGAAATACCAGGGTTGAAAAGAAGCAGACCACATCAAAAGAAGAAGTTGTTGTTTACAAACGACGAACAGTCCAAAGAAAAAGAAGTACAATAAAAGGAAAAGACCAAAGAAAAGAAGTGAAGAAAGAATTCAAGAGGGAGGGTGAAGTTAAGAATTGGAAAACAAATTACACTTACACACTAGGTAATATATTTCGATTGTATTGTTCATTATTTTGTTAATATAATACTAAAATTTTATAAATTATTATTTGTAATAAATTTTGCTTTTCTATAAAATTAACTAAAAAATTCATACTAAAATTCATACTACAATATCCTCCGGAAGGAAAGGAGTACAATAATGAGCGACAGAGACATAGATTCCATTAGAGGAGGAAACCAGCTCCAAAAATCTCTTGTTACTATTCAAAACAGTATTTCTCTGAGTCAACTGCAGTATCTCGGTAAAGTTATAGATGCATGAAGTTTCACGACAAAATGGAGGAGCCCGAGGTCTGAAATTTCTTCAAGAAGTGAGCCTCAAGTGCACTCCAGTTGTTCGCATGATACATCAAGGGAAATATATACTAGGCCAATTACACATTTAAAAGGTTTTAATTATTTACAGGCGACATCAATTAGTGGAACAAAATCGGTAAAATGGGAAGTATCAACTAAATCAAAATCTATGGAACTTTTCAGCGCCATAATCACGCCTTCTTTACTCGATCCACTAGTAACTGAAAACCACCTATCACAACGAAGAATCTGATAAGTAGGTGGAAATAATAGCACATTCAGTCGGTAAGTCAATTTTCAGTAACACAAATAACGTGGTAGGATTGCTCAGAGCTATCTGTCTAAAACTGATTTCATTTGGTATTTAATCCGCGTGTATTTTTATAATATAACAATATTGGCAGTTTGCAGGAAGGACCAAAAACGATTGACTGCGACGAGGAGACCGAAGTGTTAAGAAATCTGTTGCAGCCAGTTAGTTTTCCGATTTCACTACTGATGGAGCACCATTATAATACACAATTCGCACCGCGCTCCTGACGAGTTCTTAACTCAGTTCTTATAGCCTTATAATAGACCATTTGCCTAGGCGTTCTGTCAAAGGACACAGACAAACCAGAGAACTGCTCATCAATCTATAGTTTCTTAAATTTACGTACTAAATATCGAACAATATCAGGGCAGATAGCCTCACTTTAATAGGGCGGCTTGTTTCGTTTCGTCAAATTTTCCCAGACGAATTGGCTTAATAACATGGAAAAAATAACTGTACCAAATGGCACAAGCAACCTGTTGTGAGTAAGGTTGCCAAAACTTGTAGTCGAAATATAGTGAAAGTAGTGCCACTTCATTACCAATGTGCAATGAATATAACTAATAAACTTGATGCGTTTCAAAAGTTTTCACAAACAAGATAGTTTACAGTATTTTGTTGAATAGCAGTAAATTTATTGTAAGCATACAAACGAATTATGCTAGAGAACGTGATATTAAACCGATTATCAACACAGAACTTTTGGCATCCTTTGGTTTACTGTCTTTATTCGGATTGAAGAGAGCTAATCATACCAACTTTCATGAACTCTGGGCACAAGATGGAATCGGATTTGGCCTTCTTGCAGCTCGCATGAGCTATAATTGTTTTCTATTTATCTTACCGACTATTCGATTTGGTGACAAAGATACTAGAAATACACGTCGACAAACAAATAAACTGGCAGCTGTTCGCGATGTGTTAGACCAATTTGTGACCAATTGCAAAAGCAACTATTGTCATAGTGAGTTTTTGACCATCGATGAAATGCTAGTCTCATTTCGGGGACGCTGCGCTGTAGTTTTATACAGTACATCCCCAGCAAACCCGCCAAATATGGGTTGAAATTACTAGCACTTTGTGATGCTAGGACCTATTACACTTCCAATTTAGAGGTGTATTGTAGGCAGCAGCCGGATGGTCCATACAAATTATCTATTTCTCTAGTTGCTATTGTAATGAGACTTGCAGACCATGTCAAAGCAAGTTGTCGGAATTTGACTTATAGCAATATCATTTTTGCAGAAAAAAATTGCATTGGTTGGTAGTATTAGGAAAAACAAAGCGGATATTTCGACCGAATTTCCACCTAATAAATCCAGGCCTGTGAATTCGACTCTTTTTGGCTTCCAGAAGGAGTTGATAATGCTGTCAGTTGTACCTAAAAACAATAAGGCTGTTATATTGATATTAACCATGCATGACGATGCCGCGATAAACCAAGCCACACATAAGCAAGAAGTAATTTATCTTTACAATGGCACAAAAGGAGGAATTGACACTGTCGATCAGGTCTGTGAGAACTATTCAGTATCTCGAAAAACTAAAAGATAAGACTAAAAATGGCCATTATCTTTTTTTTTTCATTTACTAAATGTGGATGCTGTTAACGCACAAATATTATATAATAGAGCACATGCTCATAACCAGCCTTCGAAGCGAAGAACATTTTTGAAACCATTCGCGATTCTGCTGATGAAAAGACATCTTGCCGAAAGAGCAAAATTAGAAAATTTACCAGCAAGAATCAAGAATTTGTTGTGCAGGTATAAAAGAAAAATGAAACCCCAACGGAACCACCAAAGAAAATAAGAAGCCGTTACGTATTGTGTGGACGTGCGAAAAACAGAGTGACTACAATGAAGTGCACATCGTGTCAAGGATTTTTATGCGAAGAACATAGAACAACTGTGATTGAACGCCAATTTAATGCAAGGTGGAGAAACAGAAGATGAATATTGAACAGTTTTGTGTACATTTTTTAAATTTATTTTGATTGGTTTTTATTTTCCTATTCTTAACTTTTAGTTTTGTTAGTTCTAATAAAAATTTCTTAGTTCCTCAAAAATAAATAATACATAACGTGAATTGGGCTAAAGAAATACATATAACACCTTCAAAATTCCCAAAAAGTAGATGTTTATATGTGGTGTATAAAAAAATTTAGCTTTATATATGGGACTTAAATTCATCGCACTAAAAATATACCAGACGAGTAACTATATTACGGCACACGAGTAACTAAGGGTTAAGTTTGAACAAGACACATGTACAAAACTTGTTGCAATCATCGCATTTAATAAATTTATCTATATTTTTCCTAATTGCCTGATTACACTTCAGACAAATCATTGTTGGAAAAAAAGAATAAAAAACAAGTAAAGGTAACAAACAGCAGCAAGTAAACAGTAAATAATGCTAAGAAGAAAAGACAGGGTTTTGTTGCCTGGGCGCAGTTCGTTTGTTCACGAAATTAATGATTCGACGTTCTTCAAGAAAATCCACCAGCAGAACCGTTTTACACTCCCAAAACACAGTGACAAAGACCTCCCCTTTCACCGGTGTACCCTCACTAGTCTTTCGCCACTCCACATGACCCTCTTCGATTCGCGTGTGTAATGATGAACCCATGGTCTCATCTCACGTGACAAGAAACTGAATAATAACACATTGTGTAATTACGGGGTGTAAAAACCTAGTAGTTCTTACTCCCAAACGTTATTACTATCTTCGACATCAGCCCTCTCCACTGTCCAAAACGTTGCAAGCCCCTCACGTGGCCCGTTTATATTTGATGCACCCTCATATATGTGTATTTATGTCCAGAAATACATTGTAAGAAATTTTGGAAGGTGGTGAAAAGCCTCCTAAAACAGATAGGACGAAAGCCAAGATTAGTATTACTATTATTACAGTTATTATTCGTCATTCTTATTACTGTCATAATTATTATTATTACACGCTAAAGGACAGGACGCGAAGGCGCGACAAAATTTAAATCTAGATACACTAAACCGGATTAAAGCCCTTGCTGCACTTATGGGTGACTAAAAGTATACGAAGGAATTCTTGCTTCGATGTAACTAGGTATGTACGTATATATGTATGAGCTAGGTCCCATCGCCCTTATTTATGCGCCTAAGTATTTATTTGATCCGGGGTCGTAGCGCGCGTCACGTTTAACTGTCTCATAAATTCGACGCGTTCAAATCTCGAAAACAGCTGTTTTATCATCTCTCTTCGGATGCTCTCCCGGGCTCGTCCGGAATTTTATAAACAGAGAGCTGAATATGGACGCAGGCGTGCTTCCACCACGTTTTTCGTGTCCGAAACGGCGTAAACAAACGTCGTCGCTTGAATGTCGTCGTAAGTTTATTATTTCTGGCCTCGTTCGTATATATTTTGACTACGGATCGAAAGAGAAAGGATTCCATATCTGGTAAATGCCCGAATCGCGAAGCGGTAACGCATTTCGAAATATGCGACCCGTCCTGAGATGAATAGGCGTAGATTTAATTACGGCTGAAAGCTGCTCGTTTGACCAGTGGAGCAAATAGATGGACACGCCAAAGGAGTAGTTCAGGCGACGATTCGTTAGTGCTAAATGTTGCAGGTATGGATCTTAGAAGCCGCTTATGCAAACGCGAGTGATTTCGAAAGGACAAAGCTGCACTTTATCTCGAGGAAGGTTTCCAAAGAGGTTGCGGAGGTCTTTGAAATATAAAGGATCTGATACGATGAAAGGAGATGCTTGAGATTAATTGGTATCGAGATGAACTAGAGCGGAACACGTGTGTGTAACGCATAATTTCTGTGTTGTTCTAGTTTCGTAACCCCTACTTTCGTAAAGTTCCCTATACGCCATAGATGCAATGATACTTTTACAGAGTACCGTGGATAAATAAAAAATAAGCTCGAACTTTATCTTTTATCGATACTCTCGTTCCAACTTTACCCCTTCCTTTCCGGGTGAGCAAAGACGCTTCGACGACGACTACGACGACCTTCTAACTCGGAAATAAATTCTGCTCGAAAAGCATTTCCTCTTTCCTCAGCCAATCAATAACCATAAACCACCATCTATCCGTTCGCTAATCCATCTACTCCCAACATCACTTTTCCCCCGTTTCATCTCGCCTCCACCGTCGTGCCCAACCTCCAATCCTTTTCCACCCCCGGAGTCCCGCTCTCGGCGAAATACGCCTTTTATTACCAACCATTTTTTATAAATACATACATATATAGAGGGCGCTGGTGCGTGTGTCTCCCAGAACGGATCGAGCCGACTTAATGGATTTGGCACGGGGCGCGTTCGCGTTCGTGGAAAGGCGTTTTGTTATTGAAGGTGGTGGAGTGACGTGATGGGAACGTTGACTTAAATGTGACGAACGATATGTGCAGGTATCATCGGCTAAATGCCAGACCGTTCCGAAACGACAGAGAAGCTCTGGGGGTGAAAGGTGATATGACACTTAAATTTACCTGATGGCTTTATTGGATAAATCGTGTTATTTTAGGGAAAGTGTCTGTAGAGACTCTACATTTTTTCAAAAATTTAAAACTATTATGGAATCTCTTCGATGGAAGTTCGTATCAAAAATTGAACAACTATGGTTCCTATTTCTACGATCATTTTCCATACAAACATACATAGAAAGTCAAGATATTGAAGGTTTTGGTGTAGATGGTTCTAAGCGGGTATTTTGACAGCCCTTAGAAGGAAACTATGGAAATATTAGCCATAATCTACCTATGACGCATTTACCCTTCGTTATCTTGCAAATTAAGAGTGACAACTTGGTTGTCGAAACATACATTTGGAGTAAATCAAATTGACAAGATAAGATCATCATAGTCATCGATAAACTGGGCAAATATGCGGTATGATGAGTCATCTGTTCTTCTCACAATGTAATATTATATTATAGAGGACAAGGGGCATATGATTCATATGAACTGGTACTCATATCGCATATTATCTAATCATCGATAATTATTTTAGATGCGTTCATAGATTAAATTATTCAGGGACATTTCACTTATATGAACTGGTTCTTTACTAATGAAGTTAGTTGCCCCTTTGTAAAAAAATCTTATGAACGAAGGACTCGAAGTTGTCAATCTGCGAATTTTGCGCAATTGTAGGTGACAAGTTTAGAGACAAATTTAGAGGCTAATATTCAGTAGGTGGTTACCTCTGACCAGCGTAGGCTGCGCAAAAGCGCTTATAGTGTTCCTTGTTGTAATTATTGGAAGTAATCCTCTTGATTTCTAGTACTGGTTTAGATTTTAATGAAAAGTTTTATTGTATAATATATACAAGAAAACTTTTTCAGACACCTAAAATTTCCTTCCATTCTTCCATGTTTCCCAAAACCACTGCCAAAATTCTTACGACTCGTTTTGAAACTAACAAGAATGTAAGGCCAAAGCGGACAAGAAAAGGAAAGATGACCTTCCTCCTCAGATTGATTTTCAATCGTGATCCGTAAGCGTCTTTTTGTGTCAATTGAAACCTCAAATTCACCCACACCGCCGATGGACCGGATAGCACGCGCAAAGTTGCGATATTTCGCTCAAAACCGACGTCTGGAGTTCGTGCGCGTCCTCGACTTTCCACGTCGAGAGGACGGAAAAATAAAGGGCGAGACAATTTACCTAGCGTTCTTTGCGCGCGGCCATTTCTTAAAATAAATTGCGGAAAAATACTTCGTGTCGTGAAATATTGGAATGAGATTTTCTCGGCGTTAAATCGGTTGTGGTATAAATAAGAGAAAAAGACGCGGAACGTTACGGGGTAAACGTGTATACGGGGCGAACCCTTTTTAGAGATTTATAACTCGCTGCTGGTGACTGGTATAAAATGACGCGAAAATAAATGTACTTAATATATGAGTCCGTAGATACCGCCGCCGAGGTTTCGGAAGTTTGCGGGAAATCGTGTCCGAATATTTAATGGCCGGAGTTTGTCAGTGTCCCCGTACGGGACTAACTGGAAATATGTGTGTTCGCCAATGAATTCGATGCGGAAATGTAAACGTAGACCTCGAGAAGTTTTCAGTACGATTGACAAAAAAGATTGACGAGGATGAAGGATAAGCACAATGAAAGTTTCAAGCGAGATAACGCTCCTCGTTTTTTGCATGTATTTCTAAGCTTCCAAAATTACCTCTCGGAATCTCTACCTATGCTGTGGTTCCTCGAGAAAATTACTTTTCATCTTTTTGGACTAGGCAACATTAATGGAATTTTTTCATAACGGTTCGTGATGAACATCAATCTTTGCCATCTTACAATAAGACAACCACAATCTTGGTAAAGACAAGCAAATCTCCACGTTACGAAGACAATCCGCTGTCAAAAACCAATCTGGAACTCCAAAACAATCTTCAAACAGCTCACTAAGAAGAAGGCAAGCCCGATCTTGGTCAAGACAAGCAATTCTCCATGTTTTGAGGATGATCCGCTGTCAAAATCGATCAGAAGCTACAAATCAATCTTCAACTTTTATAGACTTCAGAATAGCTTCTAATCCTATTTTTAAAATTCCTTCTTGAAACTTATAGACCGATACCCAAAAAATGTCAAAAAATATTAGTCACTTTGCTTTGGCTGGCAATTCCTGAACAGGGCCACAAGTGTTCTAATGGTTATTAAGAAAACAACACAAGGGGATTAAAGACCGGTATCAAAATTGCAAGCAAATCCTCAGAGGATTGCTCAAACACAAGAAGACCTTAATCTAATCTAACCTTGCTAAACAAAGATTGCTCAAAGATTGTCAAGATATTGTAACAAAATTTTAAGGTTACCCAATGCTAGCTTCTGTCAAACTAATACTACAAACTAATAACTAATCTATTTAGAACAAGAGCAAAACTTTGAGTAGTTTCCCCAAACACACCAACCTTTCCTCAAGCTGACCGTTATAGCCTGAAACGTGTCAAAAGTCCGCGAAAAATGCAGAGAAGTCTCTTAAAAATTGAGCACTAGAGAGGAAACTTCACTTACGATTTCAGGGTATGAAGACGATGCAAGGCAGATGTCAGAGATTGCAAGCAATCTCTCGAGTACTTGTAGAAAAGAAAAACAAGAACATAACATTGGTTTGCTTGCCAAAACAAGAAAACCGTCGAAAGTTCGAAGGTTGCCAAGATATTCTAACGCAAAGCTAGATTTTCTCGAATTGCAGGAAATCTATTTGGATGAAAAATCAACCTTAGGTACTTGCTCAAATACATAACATGCAATGGATTTTCCTGTTGCAACTGTGGACTGAGAATGCTCATTAGTAATTAGCCAATTTTCAGTAACTTCTACGACAAAAAGGCCAGCTGGAATAATATTTGGCACCTCTTTTCCCAGACAATCCCCAAGTTTATGCTATCGTTCAAGAAAATACCTTCCCGAGACCGTTAAAGATATTTAACTAGATTGATATTAATGCACCAAATATGCGCCACTTTCTTCGGTTTTCTTCACATATGCAATTTTCAGAACACGTAAACTGCGCAAGATGACTTAGGTCTCGTGTTTGTTTTCCACCTTAGTTCTGTTTGCTTCTGGTGACATCGAATATTCTAATTACACTGACTGTATTGATCCGCCTAATATTTTATTCACTTACAGAGCTTATGGGTCAAATCGAGCATTGGCCTACTTAATCATCCCGGAGAAGGCCAAGGGTAAATTTTCAACAGCACCACTGGAGACAAAGAATTCTAATTAATCCTCACAATTTTGATTCGTTTTTGCAATGATATAAAACACTTGCTTCAGTCTTCATCTTCTCCTAACTGATAAATACGGGCGTTTAAATTAAATTCTAAAATATAAAAACCAGAAATCTCGTGATGGACAACAGTTTCTTCCATTTTGTAGTGGTTTCGGGCATATTGCAAAGTTTAGAGTCACGCGATGGACAGCTCCTTTCATATGTCTTTGATTTATCTATATAATTCTGGTTAATCTCCGTCCAAGAGTGAGATATGAACTGATGGTAAGTGAAGTTTAATGACTGTTCAAGAATAGCGGATAAGGTAATTATTACCCCTCCTTAAAATATTGTAATATATACTTGCAATTTGGTACTTTATTTAAGTGCATTATGACGATATAAAATCTACAAAATCAAAAGAAAAATCCCGAGCGGCTGGCGCGCAAGTGTGAGCCTGTTGTAGGCTCTATAACTAAGAAACTAATTTCAATTTATATTTGGAACCTTTAGATCCTTATTCTACAGGCTTCAAACTAGTTTCTGAAGCAACACTTTTCTCTTTATTTTTTGAAAAATCTAAAATCTCGTGACCTATACTGTTTACTTACACATTTTAGTAGTGCTAACTCGCACCGGTCTTCACAATTCGGAGAAATTGTTTCATTTGTTTTCTTCTTCGATTTGTTAAAGCTGATCAGAAAGTAAGCGATGCGTAATGGCTTCTTCTACCGTGCGTCCTTCAAATATCCAAAACTTTAAGATCTTTGAAGTAAGCTCTGGAATAGCACAAAATCTAAAGTCTTGTGATGGACAGCACTTCCTTCCACTTTTCAGTTCTGACTCTAGTTGGTCTTCATAATGTGTTTCAAGAGTGATAAAATAGAATTCTTTGGGCTTTCATCATTTTGGTACATAATGATAGCTAAGGCAATTACCACCGTTCCTACGAGTACGTTTTAAACTCTTTGAAATAAGTTTATCCGACGCTGATAGGCATAAGGATTAACGAGTAGAAGAAGAAGAAGAAGAAATAAGTTCTGGAATAGGAGAAAGTTAAACCTTGAAATTGAAACATTTTAACTAAAAGTATATATAATGTACTTGTTTGATTTTTTCTTTAAAACTTTGGACCACTCAAGGAAGTCGTAATCCTATCAGGAGCAGTTTATTTTGAAATTGTGCCATCAACTTTCGGCCCAAATTATCATATTGATTGAAATTGTCGAAGATAGTACCGTCATTCCTGTACCACCTCGTAATGAATTCTAATATCGAGCTTCTAGTTAAAAAGTTATATTAAAGCGTTTACAATTAAAACAACGTTTTTGAAAGTACTTCACCACACGATCGTTTTTCCAATAAATTAGGTACAAAATGAAACCTAGAGCACTTCGTTTGTAAAAAAAAAAGATAGAATGGCTTCATTATAACTCGTTTCAGAACGATGCTGTAGTGAAATATTGTCAAATATTTTCATACTATTAATTTTTACAACTGCATACACATTTCGCAATATACAAACCAAATATTTTTCTAGTTCACAAACAAACATCGCTTCGGTTTAATAAATTTTTGGTTTTCATCGACGCTGCATATTTACTTTGAGGCAAGCATAGGGATTTAATAACGAAACACAAAGGGTCACAATGAACCGGTAGCAAACGGTATTGCGTTTGTCGAAATCATCAAACCGCACGCAATAAAATTCTTACAATTATTAAATCCAATAAATCGAACGAAGATTCAGGTACATGCGAACGTATACCGTGCAATATTGAACTGCCGACACCCGTCGCTGCTTCGTAATATTGCAAATCCCAAATCTGCTTCCGTCTATGATTCACGATACAGTAAAGGTGACACAATGGTGAATTGATTTGTCAAGGTGTTCCGAGTCGGCTCCCGAAATGTAAAGTTATTGGAAAATGCTGTGCTCCTCAGACAAAGTCGAAAGACGAATTTATCTCGCGATACTCCGAATCCAATATCGTCTAGTAAAGGAAATGATTTAATTTCCTGCTTTTCGGAGGACAATACCGTATCGGCTTAATCGGGTAGAATTGATAGCGTCGCGATATATCCGAGGTGAAGAAGGAAAAGATGTAAATGAAACATCAAACGAAATTTATATCACCTAGTGGTTGTTTCGTTAATCGAGTTTTGATGAGTTTCAAACGAGAGGTCGGTTTGAAACATATGATGTCCAAAAGGAAATTTCAATTCGATTTACAAATGCCATTACTGAGACTGGTCAACTTTGGTTTCTGATATAAATAATGTCGCACCTCCAATTTGATCTCTTAAGAATACAGTAGCTTTTGTCTTAAAGTTAAAATAAGGAAGCACATCCTTAAAACAAAATATATTACAAGCTCTGCAAAACATTTTCGTATTTATTCCTACCGTCATATAAATATTTAGAATACGATCAGCGAAAAATACTGCATTAAAAAGATATTTACATCAACTATTTCGCTTAGAAAAGTTGAGCAATTGACGTTTCGAAAGAAATCACAAGTGGTTCTCTTCCATGGTTTTGACGTAGCCACACGGCCAAACTTAAAAAGTAGATCTTACAGCGGAGCATCTCTATATACTTCAAACATATCGCTTAAAAAATCTGCAATTATGAGTTCTATCTAGAAACACCAGCAGAATAGTTTTAATTTATTTCTATCCATGAATTTATTGACATTAAAATTTAATACGAAGAAATTCCGAATTATTCCGAAACCACCTGATTTTAAAGTGGCATATGTGTCACATCAAAACATATTTAATCTAGTCTACACTTTTAACCGAATCCACGGTCGCTACATATTTATCACTCGATTTTCGAGAGAGAAATTCCGAAAGGCACGTAAAGGAAAGACTGTCGCCGTTAGAAATGTCCGGAGGGAAATTTCCCGTAGGATAGCTGCCATCATAAACGTAAACGTCGCGAATATGCCATCAAAAGTATACATGCAGTAATATCTGTAGATGTAGAGTGGAAAGTTTGCAATAAAATACTAGACGGGAAGGTGAAAAGTTTCGTGATTTCAACAAGCGCTGTGAAAACCAGAGATAAAATTTACGACGGAGTCAATCTGTGGATGAAGTTGAGCGAAAATGATAGTAATGATAAGAATAATAATAATAAAAATAATAATAATAATTTCAGATGAAATACTTCGACAATACTACGTTAGGAAATAAATAGAATCTTGAAAACCACGTCAATCGATCAATGAGCATTTGTTGGAAATACTCATTATTTCTCCGATTTATTTGTCAACTTATCAGGTACCACAGGGGAGCATCCTGGACCTGATGTATACAGCCACCTACCACTAACAATACATACAAAAGTAGGCACTATTACAGACGACACGACAATCCTTGTGGCTTAACTAAACCGCAAGAACACCTCAACTGCCTTGAAGTATGATTAAACAAATGGAAAATCAAAGTGAATGAGTCTAAGTCATCGCATTAACCTTCACCCTTCGAAAAGAGTGTCTTTCAGTTAGCATCAATCCAGTACCAAAATCCAAAGACGAAGTGCTTAAATGCTTAAATACCTAGGACTACATTTAGAAAGCAAACTTAACTGGAAGTATCATGTATCCAAAGAGGAAAATCAAATGGGTATAAAAACAGTTGGATTATTAGGCGTAATGTCACTGGCTTCGAAAACTTTTGGTAAGAATGAGACTAGTACGAGGAAAAGTTGGAAACGTGACCGATACGGATGTTCGACGTTACTGTTCGAATTACTCACTTAGTTGGTGATAAAGACGGAGATCGAGGCCGTACTAGTCCAATGGAAACGGCGTAAGTTCAAGTTCGAGAATTTAGTAACAAGGCGCCACTCTCCAATTATAGAACTGGATAACATTTGAGCGTGTAGGGTCAGAGAGACCCCCAGCTTTTTTAGTAGGTGAAACGAGCTTATACGAAACGTCTACGTTCTGGATCTTTTAGACGGTCGTGAAGCAAAGAGCAAAATTACTTGAATACTGTTTTTACAAATAACAAAACGAAATAACAAACAACTTGAGGCGATAGAATGACGTTGAAGAACACTTTTGTTGTCACTTGAGGTGTATCGCTTAAGTTAAATTCCATTAAGCTAGCGTCTTACCTAATACTTACAACACCCTCAGTAACATTTAAAATTCCAGCAGCCTTACAGCCACCTTACAGTTTTAGCAGAACATAATTAAAACAAGAATATATGCAAGTGATAAGAAATATACAATTAAATTAGCAAAAGTAAGTGAAACTATTTTTGCCCGAAAACCAATCTGCCCCCTAAAATACTAAAAAGAATTAAATGTTTCAAAAGTAGAAAAACTCTTTTTACTCAAACACAAATTCCCGATTTACTGGCTGTAAATTAACTAATTCTAGGGAATTTTTCCCAAAATTCGGCGAGTCAAAAATAAAATAAAATATAGGCGGGACTTTGATGTGTTTCCGATTGTCCACTTTCGTACGGCGTGGTAATCGGTATCGGGGCGGAAGTTGTCAAAGATGTCGGGTTTTCTCGCACTTGATGTAAGAATGTCAGGAGTAGTAAACTGAAGTCCTTCCAACTTCTACGTTAAGTTTTAGATAATCTTAGCTCAACTCGCACTCTACTAGCTTAATACTACAACTCTACAGTAACGTGAAAGAGAAAATAACGGCATTGATACTAACAAAAAGAAAAAGACTCACCCCCAATAGAGTTGGGACAGTAAAATTGGAGCAGCGCAACTTCCAAATGCACACAGCGATAAATTATTTCCAGAGTCGAATTTCCGTGTATATCCTTGACAAGCGAAACTTTAAAGCGAAAACGGAATAACCTATTCACGGAAAAGGACATGATCAACCGAACGCTACATGCAGAATCAATAACGCTTGCATCCGAAAAAACAAATTATATCAAGAAACCTACGAAAGTGGGCGCAACAAGTAAGAGCACAAGTAACAATACAGAACGCTATAACAATTGGCCGTAACAGTAGGTCCAACCGGTCAAACTGCTGGTCTACAAAGCAGTAATCAAATTTATCTGGGCTTACCGGATTGAACACTGGGGTTGTGCAAGCAAGTCAGATACGTCATTCAATGAGCTCAGCCTAAAATTCTAGTATTGCAGATGCACCATGCTATATATTCAACCGTGCACTACATACGAATTTGAAAATTTCATACATGAAGTTATCCGAGAGCGCAGTATCGCCACGAATTAGGAAATCATCCTCATTCACAATTACCACCCCCTTTACAAGGCTTAAACAATAGAATATTAAGAAGACACCCAACCTATGAAACTAGTGTGAAATCGTTGGATGATTACTTCACCACGCCC
Source organism: Chrysina gloriosa (assembly GCA_038088585.1). Classification (NCBI taxonomy): domain Eukaryota; kingdom Metazoa; phylum Arthropoda; class Insecta; order Coleoptera; family Scarabaeidae; genus Chrysina; species Chrysina gloriosa. The sequence goes on along the minus strand of CM076093.1, from coordinate 14,928,411 downwards.
CTACATGTGCAAATATGTTAAGTATCGTAGGAGGTATTTGATTCGCTTATAAATTGTACAATTCTGATTGCTAATAAAGTTTAAAAAAAAAAAGAAACTTACCAGGAGCATGGAAGTAGAGTTGTTTACAAATTCGCAATAGCGTCTGATGGTTTGTGCAACGTTCCGGTCAGGTCGTACAAACGATCAGATGCTCTGTTTGGAGGACGGCGCGAGCTTGCTACTTCCCATAAACCATCCGCCCGTAAATGATTATCCCTTTTGTTTCCAGCGTTAACCGTTAATGAAATGCTGAAATTGCAGTTCGAACATATATATGTGTATATCTGGAAATTGATTTCAAATCCAAAGCCGTGCTTTGACATTACCTCATTCGCTTTGCCTTCATACCCATTAAATAAAATACAATCTTCCTATACGTATACATAAACTTATCTATTCGTCGATCTAACATAATTTCAATTTCTACCGCGCCCAATTCCCATCGTTTTATGCGCCGGAATCTATCTACCCTAAAAATCTCCTCGTTCCCTTGCGGCTTGCCCGCACCACTTTTCCCGGTATTTGATTGACGCGTTACGATTTCCAGGGCCGGTGTACGAAGCGCGGTTTAACATTTTTATAGATATTTTACGGTCCATCCGCATAATAAATTATTCCTCGGGGGATTTCGGGCCGCGGTCCCGCACGGTATTTGAATACAAATGCAACACGCAACCGTCGAATACGATGCTTCTAAGAAGGTGTGCGTATATGAGGAATCTAAGAACTGTGGAAGGTGTAGAAACTATTGAATCCTGGTTCAAAGAAGAAAGAATCATAAGGAGAACCCCGATCGAATCTATAGAAATCATTTTCTTTTTACGAGACAGCGAATTTTAACCGAAAAGTCTGTATCAGAATTTATAGCGCAAATAATAAAATTAAGGTTATTAGTGAAAAATTTTACTAGAGAAGATTGTAGCACTAGGAATGCATTAGTCTTCAATGCTGATTCCCTTACTTTTTTGCGACTTTATGTTATCAAAACTCTTAACAATTAAGTAGTGAAGTTAAACAGTTAAAACAAAAATTATGAGATCAATAACTAGAAACACGTTACAACCAGAAAGTGGGGACAATACAAAATTCTGTTGTTATGGTGGTTGAGGAACTGCTCCACGTTGAACAAGCACTCGTTTGTCCAGTCTCTTAGCTCGCATGCCGTCACTGAGCGCATATGAACTTCTACCAACTTGTAGGGGCACTCCTTAAGAATTCTTTTAGCATCCGACGAACTGTTAAATCGGAAATGCCTTCTTCTTTGGTCAATTTCCTCATCCACCTCTTTGGATTTCACCTGACCTTTTCCCTGATTCACTTGATGGGAAAATCGGAGGTAGCAGCATTTTCCGACCTGATCTTGATCTATTCGTCATTTTTCCGCCCATGGCCAACCACTTGACGTTGTTATACATGGTTCGCTTCAGAATATTCAATCTTTTAACGATTTCTAGATAGCTATCCCCCTCACGGTGCAACTTCAACTTTGCTTCGTGCATATCTCGGCTTCCTATGATAGTGAAAGTAAGGAAAATCATGCTCGAAGTGCTAGTCTCCAATTCGTTGAGTGGATATTGGAATCCTCTACAATCCCCAAAAGAGCTTGAAAGTCTACCTAATGTTAGTTTTCGAAATGAAGGGACGTCTTTCGCCAAACATTTGAGAACCACTGTTTTACATCCATAATGATGTGAAGGATAGGATGTGAACTACCTTTAAAAGTGCCCCATCGCGTGCCTCAGAAGAGGTCCGTATGCCACCTTGAGTGGGATGTTACGCACTTACAATATAGACATCCTTGAATGGAGAAGAATTCTTGCTTAGATTGCCGAAAAACGCCCGCAAATATACTCGTGCAGATGAGGTAGGAAAAGTGTTCCGTAGTTGTAAATTTTGAAGGAAGCCGTCCGTCCTAATATGTTTAATATCTCATTTGCTCTTGTAAAAAGTTTGACAAGCATTGTATTTGTTACCGAAAGTGCTTTTTATGCAACCATATATAGCTGCGATATGAAACAATGGTATGAAACACTTTCCAAAATATAAATCGAGAATTCTAGATGACCATCTTAGCATCTCCCTTACCAAAGTTGCGCAATTAGGGAAAGTTTGTGAATCATTGCATTCACTATGAAAAACGCCTTATATCTACGCTGTGGTTTCGAAAAGATGTTAGGAAACGTTTTTGAAGTATAAATCAAGAATTCTAGTGGACCATAGTTAACATCTGACTTAACTTAACTTAAGTCTCGCCTTTGAAAAAATTTGACATGTGCTCGTTATGATAAGCGTAGTAAATATGCATAGCTGGGATATGCAAAACTTTGGAAAGCGCTCTCCAAAATGTAAATCAAGAAAGCATCTTCTCGATAGACATTCATACATAATAGAGGTACTAAAATTATCCAAAGTAATAAATCATGACTTCTAAAAGAAGTTGCACATCATCTTTAACTAGTTTAGAAAAGAGTCGCGGTTACTAAAATTTTGAGGGCCACTGCTTACGATAGCGAAAGTGCTTTAGCTATAAACATCAACACATGACCGTACCAATTATTGGAAAACACTTCCAAGTAGTAAATCGAAAACTGTAGAGGAGGTCACCAGACAATCTTTAAAGTCTCACAAAAGGTTTGGGGACCAATGCTTATATTACCAAATGTGCCCTTCCCTTAAACATACATTCTGTCAGTGATGATTGCAACACCCCCGAGGCTTTAGTTAGGGCCAATATGTTTTGGCAAGAAGCTTGTCCTCTCCGGGAGCATTCATCTACAATTGATACCAAGGATGTTCATAGTACGAGGACAAGTCACTATTTCGTTTAATGAGGTATTTTTGAAAGAAAAGACCGTTATTCAATAACTAAAAGTATAAGTCAAACAGATCTAGCAATTGTATGGACTGGTTTAGACATTTTTCTGATGGAAACATGGGGTTAGAAGATAATTTGCATTGAAGTTCACCGTGCACTAGGCAGGCTCTGTTTGCGGCACCGAAAGACTGACCCCACGCTAGTAGTTTATAATTGTGAGCGATATTGCAATCTTCACAGAATACCCTAGAATTTTTGTAAAATTTCATATACCTAATCGTATAGATCGGTTGGTAATTGCGTGAAGTCTCACTAATGATTGGTGTCGTCAATGGGTTGCGGTTACAAGTAAGAAGTGCCTAAATCTCTTTGTTCTGGTAAAGAAAACACTATCATCGAGTTCTACTGTAGAATAACCTTGTACAATGATTTAGAGAAAATAGCTTTATGTTGTAATGTCGGAATTTCGAAGGAACAAAATATATTTCTAATTTGGTAAAATGGTGAAATTGCTGATGAGCATCTGCATTGCCTTTAAAGTATTATATAGTACTAGAAAATAGGCGTGCTTTGTTATAATTTTCTGTTTTGTCACCGTAGATGGTGCCCGGCTTTCGTAGGTTTCTGATACAACTCGCGCATTTTGGATGCACGCGTTGGCATTCGTTTTGTAACATTGAGTTGGACAGGTCGTTTTCCGCGACTAAGCTCTTCCCTTTTCGCTTTTAAGTCTCGTTTATCGAGAATATACAGGGAAATTCGACTCTGGGAAGTGTAACATTATCGTAGTGCAATTTTACTGTTCGAACTATCGTTTACGATGAGCTTTTGCTTTTCCCTTGATTGGGGGTGAGTTTCCCTTTTCCTTGTTAATAACCATGCGTTTTTTTCTCTTTCATGTTGTTATAGGAAACTAGTGTAGGCTGGTATATTTAGTATATGCTAGTAAAGTACTACTATAGGACTACTAGAGAGCTAAGATTTATTTTTGAGAACATCTGAGAATTATTTACCATATCTGGCTGGAGCACCAACATTTTTACACCAGATGCCAGAAACCCCGCCATCGCGGACAGTTTCCGTCACGATACCGATTACCACGCCGTACGAAGTTTGACAACAGGAAATATGTTACGCTTTTATTTGATTTTATATTTTTGACTCGTTGAGTTTTGGAAAAAAGCCCCTAGAAGCTTTTAGTTAATTTAAGGTTAGGAAATCGGGAATTTGTGTTCGAATAAACAAGGGTTTTCTTACTTTTGGAAACATTCAATTGTTTTAGTATTTTAAGGGGAGGGATCATATTGGTTTTCGGGTAAAACGGGTTTTCCTTACGTTTGTTAGTTAATATTATATTTGTGGAACGATACATTTAATTCTTTTAGTAGTTTAAGGGGTTAGCGGAAATCCCATTTGTTTGTCACTTACGTATATTCTTGTGTCCGTTACGCTTGGCTAAAGCCGTAGGGCCGCTGGAATTTCAACGGGTACCAAGAATGTGTAAACCTCAGATAAAAAGCTAGCCTAATTAAATTAATTAATCGTTATACCTCTAGTGACAAATAAAGTGCTGTTAGACTTCATTCTCGCGCTTGAATTCGTTTTTATTTCTTTCAGGACAGGACAAAGATCCAAAACGTAGACGGTTGGGATAACCTCGTATCACCTACAAAAGAAGCTGGTAGGTCTCTCTGACTCCAGACACCCAGATATGATGCAGTTCCATAATTTGAGAGCGTCGCCTTGTTACTCTCAAACTTGAACGTACGCCTTTTTGTTGAGCTAACACGGCTTGGATCTCCAGCTTTATAACCAACGAGGTGGGTTATTCGAATTGCAATGTCGAACTTGCGTATCGATCACGTTTCCGACTTTTTCTTTCCTTATTACAATTTAACCAAAAGTTTTAGAAGCCAGTAACAGTTTGACGAAAACTTCAAGGACTGGTGATGCAAAAGTTTACAACATTTAGCGATTTCGTAGATCAAAGAAATGATGATCCTATCCAAAAGCTCACGGAGGATGGTGAATGGTTTTGCAAATTGATGACCATGACTTTAAGATCGAGTTTCTTTGTCTCGTATTATCTATAGTCGTCTATAAGATCCTTAATTTCTAATTTACTTGTACTACTGAAAGTTGTCTATTCTATAAATACTTACAACCGAGGTATAAAAATTTTGGGATATAGATTTCAAAATGTAAATCTATAATCTCATATAGAATCGAGTTATTCTTCTAAATACAGACAGTTGAATCGATTAAAATGTGAAACGGTACAAATTTCTAGCAGAAGAAAAACTAACTAGCAGAAGAAAACAGCAGAATTTCTTAAAGTCTGTATTGGACCCATTCTAATCCCTGCAATTTAAATAGTTTGTTTGGAATAAAACTGGAAGCAAATCAAGTTAGTCTGTCTGCATTGATAGTGATAGTAGTGGGACCTAGTAGATAACGTATGCCAAATTTCAATATCCAGTACCTCTGTCTGTAAAATATTTGTTCTAAATTTACGGTCCCTATAGTTCGTCATAGAATTGTTCTCCTGAAGAGCCAATCTGCAGAAACAAAAATCCTTTTACATTGATACTTTCGAGTGAGTAGGTGGCCGGTTAGGACTTAAATCCAGATACTTAATATCGTCTAGATAGAACAAAAGAAATCTCAACGGTAAGTTCCGGCACACAAAACAACTCAATTTATAGCGTCACCGGTTTAAATTCATACGATTTAGGATTCTTTCCGCTTCGAAGACGTATTTCGGATCCCTTTGTCGCCTGTATCCGGCGATGGCCGACGAAAGACAAAAAGCTCCAGCTACTTACAGTGAGCCGCCTCTCAAAGAATAATAAGTTCGCCTATTGCGATACTCGTTCGAGTTCAATAGAGGTCTCCGAACCGGGCGACGACGGCGTTTGTTTGTTTTTAATCCTACCATGTACCTCTTCCTACCAGCTTAAATACGAAACGTCGGCCGTAATTGTTCCTGAAAGATGTTTTACTATTTCGCGGGGAAGTTTTGTCCACCGCGACTTTCAGTATCCACTTTTACTGAGTTGCATCGAATTTTATTCGCTCGTTATATTGAGGTTGGTAAGAAAGTAATTTCGCCTACCACACATCGAGAGCGTTGCGATTCTTTTGAAAGACTTGTGCCAATATTATGGCTTTCTTCTTTTAGCCTTTTATATCAGTCATTATTGGTTACTTTAGAAGCAAGTTGAGAGTAATTTTGTTAGTAGCTGTTAGTTTAGGATCACTCTTCACGTGGACTGCAGAAACAAATATTCTCGGCATATTTGACTTTTCTACTTCCGTAAAGAAAAGAAAGCTGCTGACGCTCATAAAGAGATATGTGAAGTTTATGGTGGTATGCTTAACAGAAAGTGCCAGAATGGGTTTAAAGAAATCCATCCCGCATATCTTTCACTCAGAGATGACCAATGTTCTGGGCGACTTAATGAAGTTGATGATGACCAAATGAATGTATTGATTGAAGAGAATCGTCGTATAACTATTTGGGAGATTATAAAGAACTTAAATGTATCGCACACGACAATTGAAAATCACTTAAAATATCTTGGACTCGCAAGTATTTGCGGTATGCATCTTAAGCGCAACGAAATCGACCTTTCTTGAAAGGAATCATCACAGGTGTTGAGAAATGGGTCATGTATAGTAGATTTGATTAGATTAGATTACTTGAGGTGGCACTGATTCGTGTTTCACTGCGACCTTTCCAGATCTATTGTAGTCCTCATGCTTCCTTAGAGTACGTCCTCCAGCTTTATTCCTTTAATTAGACTTAATAGCTTTTAGAGCGGTTCTTCAGCATATACGTGTATTTTTAAAGCGAACTTGCATCCCTTGCTCTATAATGCTGTTATATGCCTTCATAATAGAGTCCTGGACTGCCTTAAGCTTTGCCGGCTCCATCTGGGAGGCTGGATAGTCGTGGCAAACTACCCCGATCCCCTCCAAAGCAACCTCTTTGAAGGTTAAACCTTCTGGTCCCTTGCCTCTCGGAAGACCTGCGGGAGTACTGCCCTCCGACCTCACCTTTTGGACTTCCGTCCTTTCTTTACGTTTAGTAGCCTCCGCCGTCTGTTGAGGCCTAACTTCCTTGTCTAGACTAAACCTGGCCCATTTGTGCATGCCTAGTGAAGTTGGCCTTGATTATGGCTCTTTTAGCTTGTATGTAACCTTGGTCCTGTTTCAGAAGCTTTTGCACTTTAGCCTTGGAAATTCTAGATAGCGTAGCTGTACGAAGAGTAGCCAGGGAAGTAGCTGTCCGCCCGATCAGAGCCCCGCTTGATCGGATAAGGCTAATTACAAGGAGGTTTCGCCTGGTGCCCCCAGCGGAACGTTACATACCGCACACTTCTGCGGCCACGCTACTCTCGGCACGTTACCTTACACCTTAGTTTGGGTTTTAGCTCGGGTACCTCGGGAATGCTAAATTCCCGAACTCACTTGTTAAACTTGTTAATAGTGAGCTCCTGAGGCAGTCATGTATAGTAACGTCATTCGAAGATGATCATGATGTAAGCGTTACAAACCAGCAAAAACCACATCTAAAGAGGAATTGCATCAAAAAAGATCATGCTGCCAATTTGGTGGGATTACAAAGGTGTTGTGTATTTTAGGCTGCTTTCAAGAAACCAGACGCTTAATTCGGATATTTATTCTCAACAACTAATAAAACTGGATGAAGCAACCAAAGAAACATGGCCAAAATTGGCAAACCGCGACGGAATTGTGTTCCATCATGATAATGCAAGACCTCACACATCTTTAGTAATTTATAGAACATTATTGCAACTTGATTGGGAAATCGATGTGGTATCCCCCATACAGCCCTGATATGTCACCATATGAGTACCATTTCTTTTGCAGTTTTTAAATCTCTTTGAATGGTAAAACTTTTATAAATGGTGTTGACCTCAAATCGCACTTGGTTCAGTTTTTTAATGACCAGGACTGAAATTTATATGAGCGCGGAAAACCTGCAAAAGAGATGGCAAAAGATCATTGAACAAGATGGAAAATACATGATTGATTAAAATTTATTCTTTGTACAAGAAAGGGGCGAGTTTTATTTCAGGCTACAAAACCGAAATTGCTGTCTTGCCAACCAAGCATATGTATGTATATGTAGTACATATGTATGATACATCCGCTCGCGACTCGCCCGTGGTAAAACAAAGAAAGTTTTGTTAAATACGGAGCGAGTTTCGGACGTTTTTAGTTGAGCGTAGAATGGCGATGCGTCGCAACTCGTAGTTTCAAAACGTTGCCGTTTTGTGTTTAATTAGTTCGCGTCTGCAAATGAACGGCGATCCGATCCGTTTTATAATTGAGAAGATAATATGTTCTAATTGTTTCGAAGGATGCGATGCCTTTTTCCCAGTGGAATTGAATAGATGGAAATAATAAAGTGCTGTTCCTATTCAAAAGAGGATTTTACAAAAAGAAACTTCGAATAGTATTTCGCCATTGTTTATCTTTCCAGTCGTCATGTTTCTTGATATCGGAAACATTTATAATTACATTCACCGCACGTGAGTTCCAGGGATTTCACAGAGAGGTGGAACACAACGCACAGGATTAAGTAATCTATAGATCCGATATCTGAGATGGGACATCGAACACTCCTCGTTAATAAGATTTAATCTTATTTAATCTACCCCATTTAGTATTTTGCAAAAAAATTACGACAGCACACCAAAAATAAAAAAAAATTTTGCGTGGTTCTTTGATCTTATTGGGCCATTCCTATTATATTTTTGTCACTGATTCCGCATCTCCTTGCCGAATTTTTACGTCAGGCATAGTTTTTGGATAACGCGCGTTTAAAATGTTGAACAATGTATATTTTTGCATTTGCTTACAACTTAAAAGAGCTTGACTTCTTGTGTTAAGGGCAGTCCAAGAGATATTTTTCAGCAGAAATATCTCTGTTGAATATTCAACAGTAATCGGCCAGTATGTTTGGGTCGAACTTGCTTGTCCTCACCTAATTTTTCCAGAAGCAAATCTAAATGTTAATGAAGAAAGTGTGTCGTCAGTGACATATTGTAACCAAAGAGCTTTATAGTTTTAAAGTAATTCCTCCACAAAGTCCCTCCTCTTGTTATTTCCAAGAAAGTGCTAGACTACTTTCTTGAATGACACCTTATGCTGGCGTTTCTTACTCACTTGTAGCCGGTGGTATTAAATACCCTCATTTTAAACAAAATAAAATATTTTCTATGATATCATTTCCTGTATGGCATCTTACGAATGTTATAAACTGGGCACAGTTAGAGATATCTGTAGATTTGTCCATCTGTAGAGAGAAGTAAATGCATTTCTTGATATTTTCAAGAACTACTGCTCGCATATCTACTGTCATGCCACTTATTCTTCTTTGCATAGTATTATTAGAGAGAGGTATTGTTTTAATTTTATAGCTTCCGTTTCACTAATCAACAGCATTTGGTAAAATGAAGTCTTCAGCAATTTTAGTATATGGTTGATTGGTTTTCGCAATGCGACATGCAATTCAATGATTAGCAGCATGCTTTTGCATTTGCTGTTGATGGTGTAAACGCGACTTGCAGCTTGTGAGGGCGCTTAGTTTTCTTTGAAAGGATTCCACAAGTTTATCTCTTTTTCTGGATGTTTGCCATTTAAATGTCGAAGTGGCTTTGATAGCTTCTTACCCTCTTTTGATAAAACTTACAGTTTATTGAAAATAATGGTAAACCCAAATTTAAGACATTCATCACTGTACAATCTGTTCTTTTTGTATTTTTGCCACTTTAGAACGTAGATGATTCTAACGATTTTTTAAAAAATTTGTCGATATTTAGCAAAATAATAAATATCAAGGAACGAATAGGACACGCGCAAATTAACATCAAATGTTTAATATTGAACTCCGTAAAGTACACATCTTGCAAATACGTCCAGCGAGCATTTCGCTATTTATATTAAGGCGAACGCATAATTCTAGAAAGATCTAGTATTGTTGTGTTATTTCTTGAACAGGCTGAAAGTTCTGGAAAATGAAGAACGAGAAACTTGTGCTATGTGCTCACAGGTGGCGCAAGTAACAAACATATTTTGTACTTTGAATGTGATTGCGTGTGTTGTTGTTATTTTTTTGCAAATAAAATTGGCTATGGTATAAAAAAGGTGACCGCAAAAAGCTTCCTACCAAAAGGCGGTCTGGCTGTTGTGGTACTTCCAAAAACTTTTGAAAGTTCCGCTGGAGTTAATGCACAGACGACAACATGCCGTCAGCGAATAGGTAAAGTGTCTTCGTTGTTTAGGTCTGGTAACTAGTTCCCCAAGTTGTACAAGGTTTTGCCAATCTTAGTTAATTAAAATGTGTAAGTGCATCTTCTAACTAACATTTCCGTATTATCGTTTAAGCTGTCCAATTTAAAAATTGAAAACGCAATTGCTTGAAAATCCTGCAAAAGGTACAAGCCCACGCACCTTTCCCTAAATCTAATCCTCTCCTTACTTGTATACGCTTTCATACGCAATAACGTAACCGGCTAAGGTTCACGGTAATAAGCGCCGGCGGTAAGAATACCACCGCATCGTCGACAACGGCCGAGAACCGCTTAAAATTTATATACAACCTTGCTCGAAGTGCGGGGTACAGAAGGGGTCGTGAGTTCTCGCAATATTAGCCCCGGCGGCTGCCGAATAAAGTGGCGCTTAAATTTCGGGCGAAGGTGTGCAAAGGTTACGACATAATCCGGGCGGCTTCACGGAGCGTCGCGTCGACTTTCCCCCGAAACACAAAGAGTAGACCTTCCGGGGCGCCCACAGCACCCGAGGACAGTATTAACATTTTAGTCCTTTGTGTCCCGCTGAAATATAAACCGGGCTTAAGGGATGGAGCGGAATTAGAGCACCGATTGGACTTGTAATGCCCCACGCGCGGGGCACCAAACAAATAATACTTATTTGCATTTTACAGGGAGAAGTGGATTGTTTTGGAAAGAGTCGGTCGAAAGAAGAGATTTTTTGCCGTTGAGGACGGACAGATTTAGAGATTTCCTTTTAATGCGATCGATTTCGGCTACGTGGAATATTTGGACTAATGTACTGAGAATTTAGTTAGTTTCTTAAACAAAATTGCACCAGCCTAGCTCTTAATTAATGATATAAAAAGCATAAATTATAACAAATTATATTTATTAATTTTGAGAAATATTTAACATAAAATCAAGATAATTACCTAGTGTTGTGTGAGTGTGAGTGTGAGTGTTATTTCTTTTATTCGATGATGGTTCTTCCTATCTCCCCTCTCTTAACTTCTTTTTCTGTGTGGTTAAATTTCCTATGAATTGTTCCCTTTTTTAAATTCTTTCTACTCCGGTGTGGTGAGGTTCTCTAATTCACTGGTACTTCTTATTAAAACCCTTTTATTCGAAATATATTTATAGACTTATTTGTTAACTTATCTATCTTGTAAATTTTCTTTGTCGTTAACCAAAGGAAACTCTTAATTTATTTTTGGATACCAGGACTACACTGCTTTATTTCTCCGTTATCCGCGAAACGGAAACTTTAATTCTCCTTGACTCCAGTTTATCTAGGCATATATGATTGTTATAGAAACCTGTATTGAATGTCGATGTATCCTAGGTTATTGATATCCAGTATTTTTTCATGAATTCTAGTAATGTAAAAGTGTTGTATGTATGTGTCTGAATGTTTACAAAACTTTCTATCCATTAATATATGCTTTTCATAATAATTATTAAGTTTATTTCTAGTTCTACATTTTTGTTTCTCCCTGTTTTGTTTGTCTCTGGCTGGAGTTAAAATAAGAAGCTAACACCCGTAGGGTAATAAAATGCTCAGAAGGTGGTGGGGGTTGTGTCAAAAGGTATAAATAGAACCCCAACATAAACCGAATATCAATTGAAAATCATAACCCCAACATAAACTGTGAATTTTGATATGCTACACTGTACTTCCAGTACAATTATTTTCAAAATGGAAAATTACAGAAATAGGTAAGTTGACTTGACACTCTTTCTGTAACTGTAAAAAGACTGAACTCGATATCCTTAACATAAAACTAATTATTATCAAAACGTAGCTCTAGTGTTGTCATAGGGAATTGTTTCGAGTGTCATTTCCGGTATAATCGTTTCCAGGATAAAAAATTGCCTAAATAGGCTAAGTGATTTAAAACTTTTCTTATAGCTCCCCTAAATTTGAATTGTATATTAAAATTAATTAGATCACGTACTTCTAAATTAAGTTCTAATGATGCTCATACATTGGAAATTTCGAAACTTGCTTTCTGCCAAATTGTTTCCAAAACTAGGAAAGTCGAAAATGCATTGAGCAATATAGAACCTTTTCTCCAAAGGTTCTAAATTCGAATTCAATATCTTTAAAATTCATCTGTAAAGTATTTGTCATAAATCGAGAGCTTTCAATGGATCGAAATTATCTTCAGGTCGAATTGGTTCGAGGATGGAGAATTCTCAAAATGCAGTGTGATTTAAGTGATTTAACGCTTTCTCTACCATTACCTCAAATTTTAAAGGGATAGCTTTAAAATTGATTGAGTAGGATGCCTTTGAGGCTCTACTGACTTTACGGGACTGTAAGGTTCGAGTTCGGCTTTTGAGGGAATTGTTTCCAGGGTGAAAGTAATCTGGAATACTTCAATTGATCTAAAACTACAACTGCCCCAATATCTCTAAAATTAAGCGAATCGCTTATCTTCGATGACAGCTTTAACTTCACAATGATTTAGTACGTTTGGGCTTCATTTTCCGTGGAATTGGTTTTAAGATGGAAAAGCACTGAAGTACATGACGTGATATAAAATTTTTGTTAACTGCTCCAAACCTATAGTCGATACCTCTAAAATCCGGCTAATCATATATAAGCATTTTAAATGAGGTCTGGGAAGTTATGAGGATATGAATATAAGCATTTTTATTTATAAGTCAACAATTTAAAACTTTGCCATGTATTTGTTTCAAAAATATCCACAACAACGATCAATGTAGAGTAAGATATGATTTCACGAATGTCGATTTTTCACAAATGTGTAGAGAATAACTCTTGGGAATTGATCACGTCTCAATTTCAATGACACTCGTCAGAGTAATGTATTTGAAGGCCGAAATCGCGGTTTTGAAGTCAGAAACATTAAAATACTTCTGGTTTGGGCGTTGTCTTACAATGTCGAATATATTGAAAAATTTCGAATTACATTTGAGATGTTTGCATTTATGTAATAGTGTTGTAGGAATAAGTCAACAGGTCAATTTATTTAATATTTCCCAAAATTTTTCAATCTGAGGGTAACTTTTCCGTGGTATTAGTTCAAAAATATCCTTTTTGGATGGGGCTCTGGTGTTTTCAGTGGCATAACGTCAAAAATATTAGAATTTAGGTCGGAACGTCATACATACATACGTATGTATTTATTTGCAATCTGTCAAGTAAGATCTTGGATTTGGTCTGTAATTTAATATACTATTCGAGTCGTTTCAGCCTTTTTGTATACCTGCCAGGCTTTGTTATAAAATCTTGGCGGTGCAGTCCTCCAAGCATGCTAAAATTTATTTAAGAGAAATTACTTTTGTTAAGTAAATTGCTTAGCCGCACTCGACGCATTCACTTCTTGGATATCTACATCAGGCCAGTGTCCTTAATTAAATTTCGCACTTTACTAATGGAAATTCTTTCCACCTCTTCTAGCTACAGCAACCGCCATTTAAAATGTTTGAGTCTTACATCGGTCGGGTCCTGTAAATCACGGAGGATATGTTACGGTTTTCCTCTTCATTACAGCAGGCCCTAGAGATAGGGTACTCCACCATACCTATCCGGTGGAGATATTTATTGGTACCTGCTTGTTTGATGCAGTTATGATGCTTTGTTTTCTGAAGGACCCGCGATGAGCATATGGGACTGCTTTATTGTTAGTTCCGGTGCGGTCCTCCAGTATCTATGATGCTGTCCCTTTAGCAAAGTCCTCACCTCAGTCATTAAGCTTTCACAAACCTTCCACATGTAGATTTAGGGTCTACAAGCTTCCTCCTTGCACCCTTCGTTGTCTGTAGGTTGGCCTCGTAGTTTCGTTGTATGCTCCATTCTCCCGGGACCCATCAGAGATTCAGTCAATTGCATTCGGCTAAGGATATTCCTGCGCATCCCTGTACTTCTGGACATGTTTGCATGTTCTAAAATGGTTCAATAACATTAATCTCGATTCGGAGCATAGCTGCATGGGCTTCCAAGTTCATGAGGAGAGCGCATATCCATTCCAGTCCCGGTATACAACATTGGTCTGTGTGTAAGCACGGCGTTTCCATTCTCTTTGAGTAGCTCCTGGAGCTCCAACTCCACATTCTTTTCAGCTATAAGAACCCTGAAAGATCGTATGAGGTGCATTTGCAGAATACTGCTTGCCTTGACACTTTATTTCCTCGTGAGTCTTAATATTAGAATAACAACTTAATTAATGAGATATGTATCTGAATTGTAAATAACTTTCAATTTAATTTGTTGGCCGAATAAAGAGATAAAACAAAGAAGAATGAAATTGGTTTATCTTAAGAAGAAAAAAATTAAGCACCTGTCCTAAAATTATATCGCGACAAACATCATGAAATCAATGACTCGAAAACGAGTAGGTAAGTGGAGTCATCGTCGTTTCGCTAATTGAAAATAATTTCCGATCCAATTACGCCCACGCAAACGCACAAATAATTGCGATTCCCCCGGATGTCCTCGCGTGCAAGCATCGAAAACGAAAATCGGAACAAACAAAAAGAACGAACGAACAAACGACTTTCGACCGTGTCCTTTTCGCCCGCGTCTCCGTCGCCTTGGAAATAATTTGTTTTCATCACGAGGTCGCGAATACGCCCCCGATAGCCCTATCGCCTGGATACATATGTCTCCGGGTGACTGGAAAAATAACCCGTTTATTTGGCCGGCCGCCAGCCAGATGGTTTCAATTTCTGAGGCGATCTCGTCCGCGAAAATTTACGATTTTTAAATTTTCGTTACGTAAGGCACGTTACGCTCCTCGCGGGAAGGAAGCGGATGGGGAAGGAAGAAGATATTTATTGCCGTTTGAATTTCGCGTGCACTCCAGATGAAATAATCTTTCTAGTGGTGATATTTCCAATCTTATATTTTGAACCCGACGTATATCATTGAAGTTATTATTATTGGAAAAATGTTTTATGCGTTTTCCTTATAATTTCATCAAGATTAATATGACTTTAGTTTTCTAGATTTTCCAAGATCCGTCTTATATTTATTATTTATCTCTTTTACACTTTCCAAGGAATAATTTTTATGCACTATCCTTCTAACTTATTTCGCTATTTCTGTTAGCACTTAATTTATTATTAATATTATGATTTTTGTCTGCAGAAAATTTTTGCGTTTCACTTCTCTGCTTTTGTTTTGGTTTTGCGACACGTCAATCAAACCTTTTTCATATGCCGGCGACAACCAGAAAGGCGCTCTAAAAGTTCGATTCTACTCGTCCCCTCCGCCCCATTTCTATTATTCTCTTTTTCCTCTTTTTCCTTTCCCAAAAATTTACGTTTCGTCCTCATTTGTTTGCTTGCCTGCCTGTCTGTCTTTCCCGTTTCCATCTCCCCGGATCCGAAGTCCGGGCTTACGAGAAAGGCGCACGGCGTCTCCTTCTCGTCGAATACAAATGCTTGCGGTGGCGTCGCGTCGACCGCTCTTTTGTCGGCGCCACGGCCGAACTTAATGACGTCATCAAACGGGATGACTTCCGAAAACGAAGGCGGCGAGCGTGGAGGAAGACTTTCCGGGCGGCAACCCCGCTCTAGCGCGAGGAGGACGAGGATAGCTACAGAACGAGATGACCTTCTCGATATTCCGTTGCAATTATGTTTTGTTATCGTTTCTGTTAAAAGGAGGGAGAGAGGGGATGTAAAAAGTTGTCTCTAATTTGAGTTTCTCGTTGGGGATATGGTGATGCGGGGGCGAAGCCAAAGTTGGAATATTTAATGGACATTTATGGCAAGAACTGATGATTATTAGCTGGTAGATAAACAGTCATTAAATTCTAACAGGCACCTCGCTGAAAGGGTTCGGTCGCCTCTATCCACCTATCTTTCGTGTTTTCCATAATTTTAAAAAGAATTCTAATATTTGTTTCGTTGGTTAAGTGTATTGGCGTTTGAAATAAAAGTTGAAAAAATCATGAACTTCTACCAATTTCGTAAGCCTCAATCTCACTAACAAAGAAGCGACACAAATAATCTCGAGTACGTCGTTACTGGCTTCGTTACCACTCGAATAACCCACTTAGTTGGTTATAAAGGTAGAGATCCAGGGCATACCAGTTCAATGGAAACGATTCAAGTTCGAGAATTTATTAGTAATAAGGCGCCACTCTCCTATTATAAACTTCATCGCATCTAAGTTTCTGGAGTCAGAGAGACCCTACAGCTTCGTTGGTAAGTGAGACGAGGTTATCCGTTATTGATCCTTTTATTCGGTCGTGAAGCGGCCAGCAAGCTTACTAAAAACTATTTAAAAATAGAATAAAACAAATAAAGACAAATTGAGGCGAGGGAATGACGTTAAATGCCGTTCGTCACTGGCAGCACCCTTGGGGTATATAGGGTCTCGATAAACTTCAAATAAGTTAGCGTTCTTAAATAATGTTTACAGAACTCTCGGTAACTGTTGGAATTCCAGAGGTTTCACAGACACATTAGAAGAAGAATTAGAAAAGTGTGTGCAAGTGACAAGTAAATTTTTAAACAGAATTGAATGTTTCGTTCAACAAATATCTAACTAAATCGTTAACTATAATATAGCAAAAATAGAATCACCCCTTTTCACTCGAACACAAATCCCCGACTTATTAAAGCTAAATTAATTAAATCATTCTATGCAATTTTTCCCAAAACTCAACGAGACAAAAATGAAATAAAGGCGGGAGTTAGCGAGACGTTTTTCCGGTTGCTAACTCTCGTACGACGCTGTAGTCACTGTCGAGATGGAAGCTGCCAAATATGGCGAGTTTCCTCGCACTTGGTGTTAAAATGTCGGAATACATCCAGATACGGCAAACTGAAGACTAAGTCGGCTTCTAACTTCTACGATAATTCCTAAATGTTCGTAAAGTTCTCAGATGTTCTCAAAAATAAATTTTAGCCCTCTATTAGCATGACAAGGTCTTTCTAGCAGTCTACTAGTCCTATACTAGCCCCCTATATCGTAATTAACAAAAAAAAAAATCGCCTCCAATTGAGACAAAGGCAAGCGCCCAACGTACCTGGTAGTTCGACAAGTAAAATTGGGAAAGCATAGCTGCTAAATACACACAACGATAATATTAAACTTCCCAGAATCGAATTCGCGTACATATCCTCGACAAACGAGACTTTAAAGCGGAAACGGAATAACCTATTCGCCGGAAACCACTTGCTCAACCGAATGCTACAAGCAGAATGTATAACACCTGTACTCACAAACGCGAATTATATCAAAAACCTACGAAATAGGAGCACCATCTACACGTCAGAAGTTGGAGCGAGAAGCCAAAAGTAACAATACCGGAACACTGTGACAAATTGGCCGTTGCAACTTCACTAAAAGAATCTTCCAAATATGTTTGAACTTTTATGAATTTAAGTCATTTCCTTAATCTCTATAGAGCACTCTTGTCCTGTTGTATCAAAAGTGATCCAAGTAAACACTAACTTCATTGGAGCACTTCAAATGGAAACCGCGAGAGCCAATCACAATCATTTTATTTGGCACTCCGCATACGAACGAAAGTCTTAGTCGTTTTGTTCGTTTCAAATTGAAACACGACCACTAAAAAATTTAATTATTCCTAAACGTGATCCGAAAACACCTGGCAGCATACGTGTTACAAGCCATAATAGTAAAACGCCCGTTCGAAAACTATAAAAACTACAAGTAACTGTTCCTCTGCGGCTTAATGAAATTTCCGAAACAGCTGCTTTACAATGGCATCGTTGCCGCCACCGTCGCCGCCGCCGCATTTACGACATCCCAGCCCGACCCGCGTTCTACTAACCGACCTGCCAGGGACACCTGCCCGATTAAGAGTATAAATCAGCGGTTATTAAAACGATTCGAGGTGCATTCCCGTCAATGAACCGCTTGCACCTAATAAATTTCGAACGAAAAACTGCTGCGAGAATGGAAAGTCGGTACTCGGCCAAGAGGTAAGCGATGATGAGGAGGAGGTGGTGAATTCTCGCTCTTAAGAGGAACAGCGGTGGGAACTGTTTAATGAAAGAAGTTAGCGCGACGAAGTTTTATTATTTTTACAGTTGGGGAAATCGTCGGGGTTGGATCGTAAAAAATAAACCGTTTTGACATCTTGAGTTGTTACCCCAGAATTGCTGCGGACGAATACTAATGATTGAGCAGTATTTAGCGGGAGTAGATCTCGAAATTCTGAAACGGAAAAGAGATATTGTTACCGCCAATTTGTCACAGCGTTACGGCTTGTTATTTTTGGCTTCTCGCTTCAACTTTTGACGTGTAGATGGCGCCCTATTTGCGTTTTGATACAACTCGCGCCTTGGATGTACGTTTTTAGCTAACCTCGTTTCACTTACCAACGAAGTGTCTCCAGAAACTTAGATGCGATCCAGTTTTATAATAGGAGAGTGGCGCCTTGTTATTAATAAATTCTCAAATTTGAACCTACGCCGTTTCCATTGAGCTAGTACGGTCTGTATCTCCATCTTCATAACCAACTAATCAGCGACTAACTCCCGAATCAGACAGGTTTCCGACATCCCTTTTTTATTACTATCGTTTCTTGTTCTCTTTTGCCACTATCCAGTACCAAGAGTATATAAAAAATATAGAAGATGTAGGTTGCAATCTACTCTCTACTTCGTGATGATGTTATTGCTCTTGCTTTATCATTTCCTACTCTCATTGCTATTATTACAATTATTACTGTTTTATTACTTTTATCTACGGAATGTATTTCGATAACAAACTTCACCAATGGCAATACACCGACTCTATTTCTCTCGTCCTTCACGATCCGGAAAGTCCTAACTAACCGGAACAAATACTGAAGTTGGCCTGGATTTCGTATATCTCGTCCCTTAGCTTATTGATTATTGTAATGTTTATTGAGTTGCAGAGAGAACTGTTTTAGGAAACTCGTATCTCTAATAAACTATCGATAGTTTCGCGACACCGACAAACTGCCATTAATACATTCGGGAATTATCCCTGGATTCGTATTTCAGACGCCGATCGCACTGTCGCCGTCGTTGTTGTATCGTACGGACCACTCGCACCTAGGCTATGTATAAATAGCGAGAGGGAAAGAGAACGTTCGCGAGAGACAAGGCAACGCCATCTAGACCGGGCAAAAACGCTTTCGCCATGAGAAATGGCCGTAATTAATGAACTTTTATCACTTTTGTTAATGTCGGACTCGCGCGCGCGTCGGCCCGAATGGGATTTGTAAAGCCGAAATTAGTCTATTTGTTAGATCGAAACTCATAAATAAAGAACGACGCGGCGTTCGTCTGGCTTTCGCGAATTCGGAGCGAACTTGTTGAAGGATGAATTTCGGTCGCCCGTAACGCCGTTCGGGCATTAATTAGAGATTGGAACAAAACGCGGACGCGAGAAGTTTCGAGACGGCCGAAAATGCGCAACTCAAGGTAAAATATCGAGATACGACTTTGGAAATGCGAAAGGGGAATAGGCCTTTGTTTCAACATTTTGATGCTAAATGGAAACGGAGTACCAGCTTAAATAAAATGCCTCTTGTCCGTGCTACATCGACTTCAATACTAATATAGGATCATCCCCAATTTTCTTTTGAAACCAACAAAATTGGTAATGATAAGAACCATTTTACTTCAATCAATTCTAAACAGATAAAATTGGGAATATCTATGGAGCTGAAATAGTATAGCCCTTACCATACCGATTTTTAGAAAACTCCAAATACATACTTCGACCAACAAGCAGTAATTCTCAGTGTGGAGCACAAAGAGAACAAAGCGTCACTCGTGAACTTTGATTAACGATGCTAGTAAAATAACCTGCTCCACCAACTCACAATTTCATAATTCCAAATTTCAATGACGCTTTCTTTGCGTATTTGGAGTTTTCCAAAAGTCATTGTGATAAGAGAGTTAATTTTATCGAATATCAATTGCTGTTTAACTTAGCACTCAATGGATTTGTGCTTCCAAGCAATTCCAAAACCAACTCCTGTACGCTTTTCTTATGCGTGCAGGGAATATATTGCTTCGTATTAGCAAACATTTTCTTTGTTAGACCTATATTAAGATATACGCAAAAGATAATGAAGAAAGGCAATTAGGTACAAATCCTTAAACTTGTCGAGGATGGATCCGACGATTTAATTCATGTGCAAAATTAACTTCAAATTGCAGTCAATACAATCCACAAAAATTACTACAGACTGGAAAATACAGCTTAACAGCTTTAAATCAGTCCACGTCAACTTTGCGTCGCGGTAAATCGATAGTAACCTAACCATAGCTCTTGGGGGAAATCAAATTCCTTAAGCGCATGCAACAAAATATCTTGGCCTCCGTCTAAATGGTAGACTTAACTGGAAACATCATTTCAGACAGAAAGCGTTGCAAATCATGCTCAAAACTAAACAAAAATGCTAGCTATTAGGAAGATACTTCCCAATTGACCTCAGATCCATTTATCAGTCTAATAAAGCTAATCTGGAGATACGGGGTGCAGTAATGGCGTTGCACTTAGTTAACAAATCAATTAATAAGTCTACGGAGCCAAAACAAGTTTTCTTGATTGATCAGAAATGCTTACCACTGTTAAGTAACGAAGACTTTAAGATGACCTGCTAATTAAATGGATCAACGAAGTGATTCAGGAAATTGGAACAAGCCACGAAAAAGACTACTTGGACATGCCAACGTGGAAGTCATCCAGCTTCTGCACAATGCTTATGAAATAAGAAGACTTTTATAATAATAAGTTTAGTTAGGTAAGATTATTTAATAATCTTGGACAATGCATACTGATGCATTAGCATGCACTCGTCTTGCTTGATACTTGTACTCAAGCACAATATCATTAATAATAATAAATTAAATTAAATTTTAAGATTGTACTAAGCATATTCAACAAATAAAGGATGTTATTTAAAGAAAAGCGGATATATTTGATAATAGTCTTGATGTATTCAAAGAAAGATTCAATATTCCTGTTTTTAAGACGAAATTCAAAGGTAAGATTGGTGATTGGTATTCCCAATTTTACCGATGTACCAAACATTCTTCAAGTAATCACCTTTCCTGAAGTCATCCGAAGACGTCTATGAAAGTGATCTAGATCTAGGTTTTTCTCTTCCTCAGGTGCTTTTGACTTCAGATACTACCATCGGTACTTTATGATCACTTCATGATAAGTTCGCAATTATATGAACCACATATACATATGTACGAGACTAACATCCCAACGGAATTTAGGTTACAATGAATTTGGATGAAATCTATACCACGTGGCTTTAGTGGCACATCACGATTACCTTAAATATTTTTTAGACCATTGGATGGTGGTGATCATGTATGAAGCAAAATGTGCCCCAATATCTAAGTTTGAAGGAATTAGATATTGTTAATGTACAGCCAGGCATTTATGGAGGCTACTATGACTGTTTATACATTTGTGAAGAGTACTATTAATCCTCATCGTCTTATACAAACACAAGACGGGTTACTTTGCGAGTACCATCGTGAGGTTTTGGAATTTGGAAATCTCAGATATTGCCAACTCTTTGATGATCCTAGAGGTTTTTACGGCTCATGAGAGAAATCTACAACAAGTAATTCTGGGAATAGGCACATTGTGTCCTTGGAAATGAAATACATGTGATTTTGAAAATGGTCGCAACCATTTTTGAAGTGTGTGTGTAAGTGACTCCTAATTATATTGAAGTCATCAGATGTCGCAAAGCAAGATGAAGTGAAAGGGTATGTGTGACTAAAGCGATCGGCTTCCTTCTGTTTCTTCATTTCTTACCATCTTATATCGTCAGGGCGTAGTTAGTAGACACACAACATCCAAGAATAAGAAGCTAAATTTGTCGGTGCTGTGATGATAAGTGAGCGAAGCCAAGGGTAGTACGAGTGTGGATCAAATTGCATTTTTACAGATTTTATTTAAGAAAGAAAAAGAATAAATTTGCAAATTCTTCTTCAACATAATCTTCTGCTCTAGAGATCATCTTTCCTAACACTTACGAACTTTTTATATCGCCGCTTGTCAGTACGTTTGCCAAACATCATTTACCGTCCCGACGACAGCGTTACAAAGCACTTCCAGTCGATATACTTCATATTGAGTGGTTAGCATAGAGGTACCATGTGTGCTCTTGCGAATACTTTGCGAAGCTCAAGTGCCTCCGTAGTGATTGTTTGGTCAAATCTATATCAGACACCAACTAGGGACGCCACTCGGGCTACCATCAAGCCCTGGCCACCTTGAAAGAGGCCCCAAAGAGCAGCGATATCGCCGCCTGTGACGCTAGTGTGCTTGCCTCACATTCGCACTCTCATCTCGCCCTGCTGTGCGGTTATGGCCAAATCTTGTACTTGGATTTTCGATCCCCAAACTGTTCTGAGAATCACCATAAAATTCAACTTGGGTTCTATACCTTCACGTGTCAAAACTTTTATAATTATACATTGCTTCACAAAAATGGAACTGCGAGTTGCATGTGACGGATCTTCTCTCTCTTCCAAAACTTCTATTCAACACATGAAAATCCCGAAAATCTATAATTCAGGTTCGTACAAGGTGATTTATAACATGTTTTGGATGATCCTCGAGGAACTATGGAACTCTTTGAAGTGATAAAATGGAAATAACTAGAGCGTTATTTAAGTTGAATTTTGTTACCAATTCTGACGATAATTTAAGCGTATTTCGACTCCCACTGTTCATCAAAAAATAGAGGTAGTAGATACATGTTGCGACACAAATCAAAATATTATTTCGGGAAAACCACAATATACGATGCAAATAAGATTTAATAAGGTGAAGCGAAAATATCCAACCATCGACGAATCAAGAAGGTGTAGGCGCACTGGCTTCTGGAAAGTACTCAGGATAAAAGAAACGTTAGTTGATTCCATGTCTTGAGAGCACGAAGTTTTGTCCAACCAAAGTCCATAAAACCAAAATAAAGAAAATGCCATTTTCTATGTATCATGGACTAATGGAAAAGAAATAAATTTTAGCAGCGTCTTTCGGAAAATACAGACTACCCAGTCGTCGATTTTCTCTACGGCTCTGGACGGATTTTCCCTAAAGACGTTTCGAACGATCGAGATCTCAGTGAAATGAAAACCGATACTGGTTTCCAATGCACATTGGCTTCTGGAAACCGCTAAAGATGAAACATCGGTTGCTTCCATATTCTGAAAGCACCTATTTTTGTCCAACCGGAGCATATAGACCAAAATGAAGAAAGTGTCACCTTCCATGCATCGTGGAGTAATGGAGGAAACCAAATATTTTAACCGTGTCTTTTAGAAAATCCAGAATTTGCAATCCTCAGCGTTTTCTACGCCTATGGATGGATTCTCCCTAAAAACGTTTCGAATAATCGAAATATCAATGAAACGAAGAGAGACCCTGGTCTCGAATACTTCCCGAACCTACCGACAAATTGGAATTTAATAATTCCACTTTGCTCTCAGCAAGAAAATACACAAAATATTTAGCCAACATCCTTTTCCTCGGCCAAGGAAGAAGATTATAACAAAGACATGAGGGCGGTATGGAAAAATATTTGCTGAGGATAACGTACCAAACGCCGTTAATCGAAACTCTCAAGACAACGAATTTTTATTAGCGCTCGTTTTCGATAAACATCGAATCAGTTCCTGTGTTTAGGGTGAAAAACTCGGCGTCTATACCTATATATGCGAATAAGCGCATAAATTTTTTATCGCAGCCAGAGGACTTCCGGAAAGGGCTTTTTATCGAGACGATGAAGCGAAGAAAGGCTTTCCCTTTCCACGAGTTTATTGTGTGCTCGCGATTCACACATCAATAACGATATTTTATATTTCGAGGAAGTAATTTTTGCAGTATTCGCGAATTTTTATGAATAAAACGGCTCCCTTCTGGGCGACGCTTTGCCCCATCCCCCAGCGAGCCGCATCGATGGAATATTGCGACAAATTATCGGTTCTCGCAGCGATGGGGTTCTTCGATGGAATTTCTTTCATTTTCAGCTTTTTATTGCCTGAGGGGAGGATGTTGAATGCGAGGAGGGAATAGTAAATTAGCATTCGGTGTGCATTTCTTTTATTTTCAGAAATTTTATGGCCTTATTTTATCGGAAGGGATTAGAATCGTTCGGAATGTCAGCGTCAGCAGAAATGTTATTTCTGAGTGAAAATTTTGTAATATGGCGCAGATAGAGCTGACCTTGTCCTAATCCACACGTTGGCTCCTAAGATGTACCTTAGCCCTAATAAGCTAATAGGATTCTTGAAAATGATTGGAGTGATGATGATGATCCATTTCATTTCAATGATTCATCAGATGAGAATTAGTCTCCGTCGGACAGCGACGCAGATTCCAACCTGTCTGCTCACGACGCGTTTAGTAATGATGAAATCAACGCAGATGAAACAAATAATAATGATGAAATTGTTCAGGAAAGTAATGAAATAATTAAAAATGAAAACTTAGTGAGTTCTTCAAATGGCGTAATATTTTGGAGTAATAAGAGTCTAGAATTTACTCCAAGACTCCCTATTCCCGATGCTCCAGCTACTTCTTATCTACCCAGACAATTGAAGTCAAGTTATTCTTGAAAATTTTTCCAAGAAGCCTACTTATGTAAATTGCCAAATGTACTAACGCCAGATTGAAAATATTTGAGAAAGATACCAAGAAAAAGAGAGTTGAAACAGATTAGCATGAGATAATGGTTGTATTGGGAGTATCCCTTGTAATGTGCTATAACCGTGTGCATGGATTCAATAACTACTGGTCTAATATTGAATCCTTGGGTAACAGTGCAATAGAAAAAGGCATTATCCAGAGATCGCTGCAAATTGTTATTATCTAAAATGTACTTCAATAATCCAGAAAAGTCTACCGATGCCGGAATACACATTCACCAAATATCGTTCTGAATCTTATTTTCGAACTATTGATGAATTAATGACGAAGTTCAAAGGATCTTCTCTGAAACAATACCTACCAATAAAGCCAATAAAACGTAGGATACAAATTTGGATACGATTCGATTCAAACACAGGATATATTTATGATCTCAACATTTGTGCAGGTAAAGAAATTGATGCTTCTGCAGGATCACTTAGCGAAAGTGTTGTTCTTAAGTAATCAGACACCATCAAACGAATGTGGTATTGATATTTGATAGATTTTTCTCTACCGCTCACTTGCTTGACACTATCAAGTTCCCTGCTGTTGGTACTCTGATGCGAAATCGTAAAAACATTCCCAACTTTTCTCGAAACTTAGAACGAGGAGAAAACCAATTTCAGTTCAACGAAAATGGTACAGTAGTTTGCAGATCGCAAGACACATAAGATGTGCTGGCAATCAGTAATTGTTTCACTGATGAAACTACCATGATAAAGCGAACAATGAAAAATGGAACTAAGAAAGAATTCCTCAGTCCGATAATGCGGAAGTTCTACAATGAACACATGGGAGGAGTAGATCTAGCAGATCAAATCGTTATATTATACGATTTCGATAGATCTTATAAGTGGTGGAAAAAGTTTTTTACAAACTCTTCATGATGGCTGCATGGAATGCTCATATCCTCTACGATGACCCAAGACGCCCAAAAACTTCATTCCTCCCATTCCTAATTACAATAACAGAAGATTTGATTGCGTTGGGCAGAAGTGGTGCACATATAAAAAGAAGATCCGTAAAATCATTGTGGCGATCTCGTCAAAGAATATCCAAACTTCAAAGTGTGGGCGAGCATTTATTCATTGAGGGCTCTACCAGCCCTTGTTCGAAATACTTGTTGTACAGTGTTCGTTTTGTGGTGTTCGTCTTGGGCATTAGCCGGATTCGCTAGTGGTACTGAATACACCAGTTTTCTACTGAGGATGGCAATTTAGTTGCCGAAATACGTATTTGGATTTTTCAGAAAGGTGTGGTAAGGGTAATTCTATTTATTTTATATATTATTTTAGCCACAGTCTCCTTATTCTTATTTGCAATTTGAACCCGATTGGGTTTTATTTGTTCCACCTAAAGTTTCTAGTGTGACGCATATGTCCCAGCCCTTAGGGTATGAAGGGCATAACCTACAATTATAAAATACACTTTTGTTGATTTTAACATCTATATCTAATTGTAAATAAAAGAAGACTTCCGAAATAAAAATAAATAAGAAATAAATCCGACTTCAAAGGGTTAAGTAAAGTACTCCTGTTGTAAACAGTTTCCATCGAGAAATCTTGTAACTTTTCGATGCGACCTTTTATTATTTTAGAAATTTTATGAGCTAGTTTTATCGAATTCACATCAACAAAAATTTTATGTTTGGGTCAAAATTTTCACAATTTGGTGCAATTATGTGTAGTGTTTTTTCGCTAATTCCTTCATTGCTTCCCAACAACAGCAACGTATGCTATGTACCCATCCACAACCTCTAAAAAGGAGTTTCTCGAGTGTTTCTAGTCTCAGCCTCGTCTTTATTCAGGAGCCATCGGCCAGACGATTCGGTTCTTCGCAGCCAATTAAGAGTCGAGACACTCTCGTAGGACGAATGGCGTTGAAAACCAAAGCTCGCCCGTGGTTTTCTGAAATAAATAGGTTTGGCCTTTATCTGACAAGAGGGAAGGCTATACTACCTAACAACAGACGACGTGAAGTTATACTATGCTACTGGAAATAACTACAGAAGCATAACCAAACTTTTCATTTACTCAGGGCGGTTGCTACCCATACGAAGTATATGGGCTTCGACCCTACGAGAGTAATTGTTGTCTGTGCCCCGAGGGCAGAGATTATAATTTCGGCGGTGATGAAATGTTGAACAGAACCAACTAACATGTTCTAATGACATCGTCGTATATTCTTTGATAGCGAGGTATGATGAAATATCCAAGACCTAGCCAGCACCAAAGATATGCACGCATGCCGTCGGATCGCAATCCATTTCATTACAATCAATACCAAGACAGATTGTTGTCTCTGCGGCGCAAGTTGCCCTTAATGTTAATAGATAGTCCAATAAGCTGCCAGCTGGTATCTACAACACTGACTGTAGACAATCCACCGTAGGAGCCAAAATATTCTTATATAACCTCCACACCTCCACAAATGACTGGACCGCAGCACATAAGACAGGTGGACAAAAGTCATGAAATTTTTTTGGCAAAATTACCAGCCGAGAGTAATTAGGGAACAATAATGTTGGTAAATACCAATAATGACTTATTTTATGCATTCCTAGTTAAAGTTATGTCAACAAAGTCAGAGTATAAAAACTTTGCCCCTAATAGAATTTAGGCATTCCGACTTTTGCATTCAACCAATCAACATTATTTTTTTGTAGATTAGTGAAGTGATTAATTTAAGAATGGATTCATTTATTAGAAGTATCCGTACATTATTTTATAATAGATACTTGTAAATTTGTTATTTTAATAGATTTATACCACTTTAAATGATAGTCTATTTGTGAAGTGTCCTAAGTGCTTTCTACTTATCTTTGTTGACATATAGTTATTACTGGTCATTAGATTCCAATTTCTTTTCAATGTAATGTGTAGGAAACTTAAAGTAGTTACACCTGATATTAAGCTTTTTCTGCGTATTTCTGGGCAACTAATAAAAATATGCAATTTTCAGAGATTGGTCACACAATCACAAGAATGAAGTATTTTGATGTGTGATAAGTTCATGATAAAAAAGTAGAAACAAAGAGATTTTCAAACAGGTAACATGCAACTACAACTCTGCAAAATTTACCCATAAGATTAGCTATGCGTCTTTTGCTAGATGAACATACAGCTATTTCAGCATGCATAAGTTCATTCTCAGTTCTTGAATTGTCTTTTGTCTAACTGGATTATATGCGGCGCCTCAGTGTGTTTCAGTCACCAATCAGCTTGTCTAATGATGCAGTTGAAGTCATATCGAGATTAGCAATTGTATGAAATAATCCTTCCCTGTTGTTCACCGTAGCAATCCAATAATGTACCAAGAAAAGCGGCGGGTATTGCTGATTACTTTGAAGCTGTTTCTAAGGCTAACAAGACTCTCGACGAAGAGCAGAAAGTTTAGGTTGAGAACACCCTTTTATAGCTACTTCACTTCTGTGGTGATCAAACAATATATCTGGTTTCTCAAAAACTACAAAAGCTCAGAGTGTGAGGCGAAAAGCCAACACGGCTTTGAAGGTTTGATATTGGGGAAGATTATTTACGATTATTAGTGCCATGCTTACCTGAGATGTCTTCATTTTCAGCAGGAATCGGGAATTGTGATGATCGCTATTTACGGGAAACACTATTCCCGTAGAACCACCGTCTTGCAAGTATACTGTTGGGTATTACAAAGAATCCACCGTCGCGTAAGATAGCTACATAACTCCAAATCCCTCAAAATGGGCAGTTTTATTTGGGGCTGGTATCTTCAAGAACTTTCACGAGGATCATTAGGATTTTTACCTTACAGGATACTCCTTTTCCATAGGATTTGGGGATAATATTTGCCTATAAGGTATTTTCTAGGAAACCCTTCTGTACCTGATTTATGTCTCATCTTTTCCTTGCGCTAACACAACTTTATTGTCTGTACACGACTAATCTGGGACGAAGTGGATGCTGGAAATAAATGAGAACTTGTTGCTAGCAGCGAGAAAGAAAAATTACAGCTGCAAACAACAAACACTGGCCTCTGAAGTATCTGTAGGTGATCCTTCATCTAAAGCTAACGCTCTGGTAGAGTGTATCTTAGATGCTGAAAAAGTTAGTGAAGACTGGACGGTCCTTCTCCTCACTCCTATATAGGAAACCCAAATTAGATGCGGGTAAAAGGTTCTAACATGTGAGTGTGAGATCAAGTTTAACGTTTGCAGTCCCCTTGTGATCCATCACAGCCAAGCCAAATCGTCAAATCTTGAGGATAGTCATCCTTGTGCTGGTCTTTATTCTTTGTTTAACTTTCAATTGTAGGAAGTCCTGAAGAATCTTATCTTCCGAGAACTCACCGTTCTTCTAGCCAAATCGGTTCTCTAAAGGGGCGAAAACCATGACAAATGAAATTACCAACTCCCGAGGGGAAAGGGCACAAAACCCTTGAATAGCTATCCCTCCACCACTGTTGGCGATGTCCCGAATGAAGAAGAAACGAAGTAAGAAGAATAATCTAAAACGAACATCCCTTGGGTCGCTCAAGGCTACTTAAAACCTTCGCGCCACCAACTTCTGAACCACGCTCTGAAATTCCGTGCTAGATGGCGAAGATACTTAAGAAAGCCCGCTTCAGCCTCAGAATAGCAGGCAGATATTCGTGGGTCGTTCCGGTGAAGCCTAAAGTACGGCGTCTTCCACATTAGAGACTATAACGCCTTGCTCATTTGGACAAGCAACCTAAATTTTGAGTTTTAAAAAGTCATGTTTGGTTGATTTTTGCCAAAGCAACTAAAATTGATAGCAACGCAAATTTTGTATTGAGAATATCGCTAAGTTAATGTAGGGGTAGTACCAATCCCTTGTGGTGCTTTTATGTTGCAGCAACACGTGTCGCTATCTTAACTTTCAAGCATATTCTAAACAATTTAGTTGTTGAACACACGTTACCTCGTGTCGACTCGGCATAACTTCACATATAGTTAAAATTAAGGGATGGGAACCCGTTTCCATTGCTTAATTACTTCAAAATTGAAAAGTGAACTTCTCCTATCTTACCTCTCCTTAATCGTGTAGGTGGATTTGAATCTTTCTAGAAATGGGGAGTAAACGTTTTACAAATTTTTAACTTTCATATCTCATTCACAGGCCAAAACTGATTTAACCAACGCGAACCTATACTATTCCCATTCTCTTACACCACATCATTTTCCACCACATCAGCCTATCAGGGCACAACCGTTACTCATCTCTTCGACCCTACATCCCCATTACGTTCGACTTGTGACAGAAATCACAAAATCCACTTCTTCCTCGACTTCGTTCGCAAAGGATTTAAATTTAAGAAGATTGAATATCGCCGATATTCACAGCCCAAATGTACGCATAAATAACGAAAAGAAAGAAGTCGCTCGGGGTGGTAATAAAATACCTAGCACCGGCGTTATGCGTCGTAAAGATGCTGAACCGGCGCGCCTTTCGGCCGCTTTAGGGGCGCTGCTTATACGCATTCGGAAGATGGAAAGGTACATTGTAATTTCAGTACGGACGAGGGTTAACAGTTAGTGAGCATTCGACCGATCGACATGGGTTAAAATGATCAAATTCGAAATGTTTGAAAGGGACGAAGTGGGGATATGTTATGTTAGCCAAATAAAGGTGTCCGATTGATTGTTTTGGAGGTACAAATTTGTTAGTTATAAGATTTCGGATATTCCTGTTCATCGTCTGAAACCTTGTACAAAAAATAGCACGTTGTATAGAAACTGGAGAAAATCTTATATACATCACTCACATTAGGAGTGCACTGTAAGTCTCATAGAGAAACCTTTTGTAATTGCCAAATCTCAGAAAGATGACTGTAGCTATCTTCTGGTTGTATAATATACAAATATACAAAATAAAATCTGAAATTGTGGATACAAACAAAAACAAGTTGTCATAACCTCGTTTTTTGCTAATTTTCTTTTTGTTCTAGGAGCTACATTACTATATTATTTCATTATTAATACTTTAAGGTATTATTTCGTAAATTATATGTGTACAGTAATGTTTATAGAATATTTATAGATTTATAACTTTGTTATGGCCGAAGAAAAGGTGGTTGAACTAGCTCTTGACCCGGCTGCAATGCCATGACAAAGGCCTCTAGGGAAGCATATTGGTAGTAGGGAAAGACAAACGATTTACAATTCATATTTGCAACTAAAGCAACGGAATTCTAAGTCAGTCTCAGTCATATTAGTTTCAACACAACTTGGGATAGGAGAACGAACAGTGTGGGAGATTGTGAAAGAAATGGATTCTTCTGGAATTGTTAGTTCACCTCCTAGAAAACGACTCAGTAAAACTACGTATCATCGTTTGGACGAAGTCCAGAAATCAGCTATTGGAAGATATGTACATTGGTTTTTCTTGAATAATAAATCGCCTACGTGTACAACAATATTAAAACTAAATATGAAATTAATTTTATATTTAAACCTATTTACCAAACTATTGTAGGCTAGTAATGCAGGCGATACTTTATCTGAATTAAAGCCAACAACACTTTGGAAAATTATAAAGAAATTGGGTTCTAAGTGGGAGAAGCGCAGCCGGAATAATGTGTTATTAGAACGACAAGACATAATTTGATGGAGACGTCGCTCTCTAACCAATATTAGAAGTTTCGTGAACAAGGTAGAAAAATATACTACTTAGATGAAGTTACCAGTTAATGCTTGTCACAACAAGGAAAACGTATGGAAAGATACAACAATACATACTGAAAGACAAGCACTTGTTGAAGGAGTATCAACAGGATTAAAAATCCTTCTGGTAAACGGAAACGGTTGATTAGTTTACATATTAGTGCTGAGGACGGTTTTGCTGGAAATGGTCTATTGGTTTTTGAATAGAAAAAGTGGAGACTTTTATAAAGGTATGAATGGTGAAGTGTGTACAATGTATAACAAACGTTCTGCCATGCTTGAACCTAACAGTGTTATTGTAATGAATAATACACCTTGCCATTCTGTCAAAGCTGAAGGACAACCTACCAAAGCATGGAAAAAATACACTAATTGAACGGCTTTCCTCAAAACGAATTATCGTTAACAGTTCTGTTGTAAAAGTTGAAATTATTGAGCTTGTAAAAGATTATTTACGTGCTAATCCAATACCGTACCTAATTGACCAGATGGTAACAGAGAGTGGTCGTACAAATTCTACGGTTGCCCCCATATCATTGTAATCTAAATCCAATTGAATTGGTATGGGTACAAGTGGAACACCACGTTGCTGCCAACAACAAGACCTTTAAATTAGCTGAAGTAACAACTTTATTATATGAATTATTTATTCTTTGCTGGCTCCATTATTGAAATTTAAAATCTATAACGAGTATTTATTTTTTATCACATGTTAAACTTCTATGTTTACCATGAATAATTTTGTAAACAACAGTCAAAGTTCTGAACAGAACGACCGATGCAAGTGTAGAATATTTGGATTAAATAAAAATAGAAACAAATAGCATCAAATAATTTGTCAATAAGTAATGGCTTTGATAGAACGGTTTGACCATCTTTATAAATGAAAAATTCTTAATAAAAAGCAATATAAATTTGTCAACAAGGCGAGTGAACTTAGCCCCATAGGGCCTGGGCTGCACTGCGAGTGAACGAAGTATAGAATTGAAGCGAGTTTGTTTGGTGAATATAGACGCGGGTTTACCGCACATCTGTAAGAGAATAACTTGCCTGATATCAATGTAATTTCCATAACTACATGGCAATAAATATGGTAGCATAGAACCTAATATCACCCTCAAGAACCTTCAACTTATTAAATTTTTAGAGCATTCAGACTTCGTCTAAATTAAAATACAGATCTCATCTCACCAAAAACCAACCGAAAACAAACACAATACCAAATTCAAAACGAGACACCGAAGGAAAGTACGGCCTATAATTCGGATAAACAATAAAGCTTTCTCTCCCACTATTGCTGTGCAAACGTTGTTCCATTCCCCTCGCCGCCTTGTCGCGAATATTATCCTGGAGCACCGTAAATCACCTCGAGGACCGTAATTCTGGATATAAATTGGAATGGCACGGCGGCGGCGGCGACCGACGGCCCAAGTATTTTCTATGTTTTCAGCGAGCGATGGCAAATTACCGATCGCAAATAAAATATAAATTTCAGTTTCGAAATTTCGCCCTGTCCGCATTTTGATTTACGATCGGGTAACGTAACCGCCTGGCAATAAGCGCCTGTCACATAATACAGGCAAGGACATAAATATTTGGCGCGATTCGCTGTTGAAAGTTGAAGAACGGTTGCTTCGTCCTGCATAAACTTTCATAATGAAATCTAGTCTCACATTAATCGACATTCGTACTTCATAAAAATTAAACAAAATGATCATTAGTTTTATCGAATATATAAGAATAAAGCTGAAAACAGTTCCTATAAGTCATTTAAAGTGACCTGATCTTTCCCAAATGAATAAAGACGAAATTCACATAAATTTTAATCAAATCAGAAGAAAAAGGCGTACAACAATCCTTAGAAAATAAATAATTTCGATCGGCCGAAATTGTAAAGAAAATTCTAAAGGAGGAGGGTGCAACAGTTCACAGAAAGAACTAACGAACTTCTGAGCTGGATATTCCAAACAAGATTAAGATTAAACCCTTCAATATCGTTTTTATCAGAGTATACATATGCCATTCACAGATGGAATATTTCCTCTTTTAACGATCGCACATAGTTTCCATTTTTCGTAATTACCCAGAATTCTACGACGGTACTAGTTCTGAATTACAAAACGACTCGATTAACTATCCAAACAAATCGCCGTTATATGTTTGACGTTCGACATTTTTTATATGTGTATGGGTCGTTTGACGTCGATTATGAGAGCGAGCTTTTTTGCCGGACGTCGTTTTTCGACCGTTCGCCTCGCCGAAAATGACCGGCAATAGCACGCGAGGCTGCCGAATAAAAAAAAACCTGCGCGATAAATCGCGCCCCGCTCAAAATTGATATAGTTCGATTCGGGGACGATATTTCACGTCGGAATCATTTATCATTAAAAGTAATTTTAGAAGCGCCGTCCGCTACCGAAACGACAAGAGAGCAATAAGTCAATGGAAGTTTTAATTTGTATGTTTTCCGCGCCGGAAAATCAATCTTGAAGGAGAAACTGCGAGCTACCGTCGCCGCCCTTCGCCGCTCTTCCGACCGCCCCGACGTCGACACCGAAACACTAAACTTTGTCGGCGGTAGGTAATGATTGCTTCTTGGGTTAACGACGGTTCCGGAAAGGTTACACGGAATGAGAAATAAAGGGAGAGGAAGGGGGAGGAAGAACTTATTGAGGGTTTCCGGTCCAAAATTCAATACACATATTTAAAAGAAGAAAATTTGTCTGGCACCTAACGCTAGTTTAAAGTTGCTTTCTTAAGTTTTGCCATTTTAAGTCTGTGTAGGAAATCTGCAACAGAAGTTGGATTTTCGATCACAAGTGTAGTGCACATATTAAAAGATGAAATTCTTTTTAGTACCTGAAAATGGCTTTGAAACTGCTTCCCCAAATAGTATTTTTCGAGAATCTAAAAAGTTAAAGTACCTTCACTTTTGCAAGGAAACTATCCTCGAATGAGTGTTAAAGTATCAGAAAGGAAAATATATTTTTTAAACAAACTGCATGATTTTGGGTATTTCCTTTATTACTGTTAAAAAGACCTATTTACGGGAGCGAAAATATTAATTCGGAAAGATATCTAGATCTAGATGACACAACAGTGTCATTAAGTGCGTTACTGAGCAACTCCCGAAATAGCTGTGCAATTGCTTACTAAGCCAGCACTAATTGCGTATTCATTACTGAGGGATCCCAATCAGAACGAAATTATAGTCTACAATTGTAGTCCGCGATTAATAAAGTAATATTTCCTTCATGATAATTACTGGCATATGCAATTTGTTTTCTTCTTCGAATTACTGTTAAAGAAAGCTTAGAACTAAAAGGAAAATTGAAACTTCTCTAATTCGAAAACTAGCAAGCTACGAATCGATAATCTCAAACACAAAGTTCTTAAAACCATAGGCAAATGAGAATAATATTAGAGGTAGACCCAATGAAGTTTAGACATGTTGCAAAAATCGATAACAACAAGAGTTAGACTTGGAAAAACCAGGAAATGTGAAGAAACTTCCAGACGAAATAACTTGGAATTTAAAGGATTCAAACGAAGGAAATGTAATCGAATTTTGGAAGCAAAATTTTCTGATGTAGGTATCCCACAATACAAAGAAAATAAAGCAAATGGTATTTGATTTTTGTGAATTATTTGAAACTGTCGGGGAAGGACATGAAGAAGAAGGGTAATTCAGATGAAAAACTTTGAAACCAAATTGTTTGTGATCTGAAAACTTAAAAACCTTTAAAAGAAGTCTTACAACTACATATAGTGTAATGATTTTGAATATTCCCTGATACTTTCGTTACAATCAGAAAATCATTAATCATAAATATCATCATAAAAAGAAATCTTTGAGCTAAACTACTTAAAGCTGTCAATCTCAAATACTAAAAACTAAATGATGATAAGCAGGACATTCTGGATTTTTAAGGATTCCCTCATATATCTGTTGGAAGCATATATCTATAAAACAGAAAGCCTGAAATAAATGATATAGTTAGAATACAAGCTTCTGGTAGATTTTGATTAGGATAATAAGATGTGTTTGGTGTATGGTATTCAGCGATTAATCTGCTGGAACTAAAAAAGCCTGTCAACAAAAAAAAGGTCAAAACTCTAAAATTAAAATACTTAGAACAAGGAGTTTTGGTCAGGGTCAAGATTTCATCCAAACCCTTTGGAATAAAATATTAGAGCTCAAAAGTTTGGGGTTACAATATTTGGAACTTATTATTTTCTCGTATTTGTCCATATATGTATCTTCCAGAGGCTTTGATTATCTTGTGTTATTATATATCATTTTCGATGAAATGCAATCTATCAAACCTATATTACATAAATCCATTCACACATTAGGTCAGAGTCTACTTTAGTGAAAACAGTGCAACAGAGCAAACTAGAAGGTTCTTGGAAATATGTGATTATTAGAGTAGGTAGTCATGATTAAGCAAAGCAAAATTTCATGAAGTCTCCTTAAGAAGAGAATGTGGAGCAAGTATAAGTAAATTTTAGGAAAGATATAATGCAAAAGGTGCAAAGTATAATTTAATGTAATTTTAAGTTTGTATGAAAACATGGTTAAAATGCAAACCATGCAGGAGAATTTATTAGGAGGCAATTTGGACTGTAGAACCAAAGAAGTGAGAAGAAGAAAAAGAGAGAAAAGCCAAATAGAAAACATCAAATTAAAATAGAGAAGAGCAGGTCCAGGAATACCTAAGTAAGTAGAGCGTTAAATAAAAGAACACAGGAGAAATAAGGAAAGACATCTATTTCATTGGGAAAATACAGGTTTACATTTTTGACATGACGCAAGGGATAAAAATAAATAAAATGCCATTCAACTGCGTGGTTTTGACTTGCTTGACTTGCAATAACTCCAGTTTAAACTAAAAATAAAGAATTACATTTGTTCTTACAAGACTGCTTTGTTTTCGAGGTTAGATAGTAGCCTTTAGTATCCAGAATATTTTATCGTTCTAATCGCATATCTTCAAATCCTTACCGTTCACTATTCTAACACATTTATTTTCTATTTTATTAACAGTGGACGTGGCCTTTCTTTAATTTTAGGATTCTATTTATTTTCTGCTTTTCTTTTTGCGTGTTAATACTATTTCAATGTACTTTCTACAATGACTTTCTAGGTTTCGTGCTATGGAGATATAAATTTCCATCTGATCCTACATGGTACATGTTAACCGCTTATCATTTCTTTTCTTTTGGGACATTTTCTCATAAAATTTGATTCAATAATTTGGACTCTTTTTTCTCCTAGTGAGCATGTCTGTTAAGGTTCGAAAACTTTGGCTCCGAAAGTCTGGATTAAGACAAGGCAAGGAACTTTCTTGCATTTTGGTTGTTCTGGGTCACAACTATTAAAATCAAAACGTTTTTAACAAAGATTTTTAGAAGCAAATCTTCGAAGGACTGAGAACCGAGCTATTTAAAACACCTTTACAAGCGTTTTCTTGAAGTTTGACTTTAGCTCACCAAAATCTAGACCTCCAATCAACCCCAGTGAATATCAAGAATATCAGATGTAGAAAGAAACTAAACTAGCCCCAGATTCATGGAATCTTTGCAAGATATCCATGTTGATTATGAAATAAATTAGCTTTTCGGAAATACGAATTTGGACAACCATCTCGAATGAAGAACACAGAGGAATTCGATTCTAAGATGGTGGCTTAAAGCGTGGTCAACTAATTTTCACGAGAAACGCTTCTTTCCTTTTCGCTCTCAACTGAAGTTGACCACTTGGTAGTGGAAATGCGTATTTGGAGTTTTGCAAAGTATCGGTGTGATAAGAGTAAGAGCTAATTTATTTCAGATTGAAACCACAAAAATTCCTGATTTTATTTTTCAATCATGTTGATTAAGAGTAAGTAGCCCTTCGGGGATTGGTCGATTTTCAGTAGATTTATTTAATTATCGAAGGCGTTTTTTTGTTTTAAACAGTGTGATAAATTAGGAGATCCGAGGAAGAAAATGACGAAGATGAACGGCATACGGAACTATGAAAAAGCAAAGCAATTTTGATATAAAACTCGATAATATGGGGTAGGTATTACAAAGTCTGAAAAAATGGAAGCAGAAATCCAAGTTATTTTTTTAGTGGCGGAATTGCGAGGCAGGAAACTGTGAACAAGTTCTAAAAGGAGACGGAGGATATAGAAGATGCTAGAAACTTGCTAAGAATTAACTTCCAAATGAAACTCAAAGCAATTTGAGTTGTCGTGTCATAGGAATGAGAATGCAACTAAATATGTTTCCATTTGGATAACCCACGACGAATGAAAAAAAAGAATTCGTATTGAAATTTGTAATTTGGGATCGTAATTAAAGGCGATTTTTGCACAATCCCCCTCGAATGTGAATCTGAATTTAACACACTAATAACTCGATATATTTTTGTATCAAATATTCAGTTTAAACGTCCGAAGCACTGGGTTGAAAACTACATAATTTTCCTTCCCTCGCACACATCGACATCGAATTTAAACAGTAACCCTCAACTTACTACGAATTCGAGGCAAACATTTCGTACATACAACAAAAGTTTAGCATTTACTAGCGGATTACGCCTGCATCGGGACAATTTAGGTCAACGATATTGAAAATTATTTATTGCACCTGCCCCCGTGCGCATAATGGGTTACGTTCGCCCCCGTTATTTACAAGGGGGAGGACGCGGAACGATACAGTGTTATGCTGTCATTGTTCGATGACATATTCGACACGAATCACTACCACGTAAAGGACGCTGACGCTAATAATTATTGTGATTTAGAACGGCCGTAATTGACGTGAGCGTCCGTGTCATCCGGATAATCGAATTAAATCGGAACGGGACACTGCGTCGTTAAAACATTAAGCCGCCGAAATTAGCTTCCGATTTTCACCCGAGTGTATTGTTTCGTGTTCCAGTTAGTAAATGCGATCGGTAATAATAGCTAGTTAATGCTCGTGTTGATCGAAATTCAAATGGCTGATCAGATATAATGGGGCAGATATAAATACTAAAGGAGAAACTAACAAAATCTATGATTTAAGCTTTATTTTTATGATTCTTATCGAATGTAGCGAGAAGAAAACCATCTGGATACAAATCGTATCTCAAAAGATTCTAAACAGGCGTTCTGATACAAGTATTTAGTATTTCGGCGCAAAAAAATATTTGATTTTCCAAAACTTGTTCCTTACTGACGTTCTCCATTGGAACCCTTATGTGCACCTTTAAAGAAATCCGTTGGGTTGGCGAAAATACAATTGCATTTCTTTCCTCTGGAAGTGACAAGACCATTCAAGAGCCAGAAACTTCACCAAAACAATACCTTCTTTAACTTATTAGTTAATCACTTTTTGCAACTATTCAGACAACTTTAAAATTCGTTGCTCAAAGAGTTAAAATTTCTTCGGTGATTCTCAAATCCTTTCCGGATAAAACTGAACTACCCTATAAACTATCCCAAAATTTGCTAAAGCGAAGATAAGAGCTAAGAAATCTTAGCAAAGAAGTTACAATCCATACATATTTATTGTTGGCTTGCAATTACGTTTGTATATATTTACAATACTTATCGAAAATATAAAAAAATGTTATTTCTCTTATTTCTTATGTTTTTGTTGAATTTGTGTTTCAAACCTCTGGTTCTTCACCAGCAGGTTCGGAAGCAACTAAAGTGGTTAATGCTTCTTGGATTGAAGGAATAGTGGTTTCTATTCCATTCGGTTTAAGAACTTGAGAAGGTTCTTTTGTTGTTGTTCTTACAGTTGCTAGTTTGGCAGTTGGTGGCTTGACACTTGTTGGCTTGGCACTTGTTGGCTTGGCACTTGTTGGCTTGGCACTTGTTGGCTTGGCACTTGTTGGCTTGGCGCTTGTTGGCTTGGTAGTTGTTGGGTCAACAGTTGTTGAGTTGACAGTTGTTGGATTGACAGTTGTTGGTGGTGCTATGGTGGTTACGTTGGTCGGCGTATCGCATCCTGTAGCAAATAAAGGAAATATAGAGAATTTTTAAGAGCTGTAGAAAAATTTAGGAAACACAAGGTAAGTTTGAGCAAGACAGGGAAAAGAAGAAGCTTTCTCTTCTTGGTGAAATAATAAACTATGATCAAAATTCCTGTAATTTCGCGAAGAGTGTAGAACGTTTAAAACATTGATCACGTTTTTGTTTTGGCAGTCGTTATTCAATAGAGAGCATAGTGTGTTCACATATTTTCAGGGATAGGTCTAAGAAAGGTTTTTGATGTCTCGTATGTTGTAATTAACTTCTACCACCAGTTTTGACTACAAGTTTTCTTCAAGTCAAATTTAAGATTAGTGTGTACAGTATGTGTACAGAAAATTGTGATTTACAATCTTGGAAGCTATGACTATAGTTGGCTTTTGTTTAAAAAAAAACAGATTCCATTTAAATCGAAATGTGTAATAGAAAATAAATAAATGTAATACGCCTCTTATTCCCCAACAATACATAACCTTAATTAGATGAAATCATAACTTACCACCCTTATTTACTAAAGCTATCGTTAGAGACAAGACGAATATGGCCAATACTGTTGACAGGAGGATTAGTATTTTCTCTAAAGACGAGAGTGAACCTAGGCAGCCGGCTCTGTAAATTAAAAGACACGTTATGAGATTTTTAACAAAAGAAAACCATCGAACACAAAATAAATCAAAATTAGTAATTAATATTACGATTGATTTGATTTCAAATATGATAAAGTACTAAGTTATACACATAACCAGCCTTGATTTCTGCAAAGTAAATTTTTTCATTTCCTTCTCATGCTTTCAAGATCATGCGCTGTAGTTAAAGGTTCAAAATATCCCAACTTCGTTCATGCCGGGAGTAAGTATCAATTAAATTTTGATCATGGATGCCAAGACAATTTATTAAAATTTTAAATATGAAATTGAATTGGTTGAAATATTAAAATGTTGTATTTATATATATAAAAATAGTCTTTGGCTAAGTTAATAAATGTGTGTCCTTTTGTACACTTTGTAGGGTCCAACGTTTCGTCAATAATCTTCATATCATTCCAGATAGAAACTTTAGGATTTCCTTAGCACAACACTTCATTACTTATGGTTCTAAAACAAATGTATTGAACTTTGCATTCTAAATCGTGTCATCCTATTCCCTTGGATTGCATTCAAATATACGAGTTCTATCTCCGCTTAATGCCTTAATCAGTGAATTGATAAAAATGTATGATAAAGGTAGTCATTATTTTTACATGGTTGTGAATCACAACAAAATAAAATAACAAGTTGAAGTAATCGTTATTTACAGACGTTCTAAATCTTAGAAACCAATGTGATTATAACAAATGCACCGTACAGAATGGAAATGCTAGGCAAAAAAGAAATAGGGGATGAAAGATACTATTGGATTAGCAAGGAGGAAATTCATGAAGAGGAGGTCAATATGACGAGATAAAGAGAAGGAACCTCAATTTCAATTTTTCCCTTTCTTTGGAGAAGGAAGCATAAGAGCACAAGACTGGAAAACAAATTGGAGCTAAATCATATAAGAATAAATAATAATAATGAATAAAATATAACATTCAAGCAAAAATTTGTGCCTTGAGATTAGATATATTAATAAGATAAAATTGAATAACTTCTACCACACCTACTTTGTCATTTTGGGCAGGGAACTAGGGGTTTCACATAAACTGTGCATCGAATAGAGCACTCAACACCTGGCACAAAGCATCGTAAAATGGCAGATCCACTACACAATATCAGGGTTTTCCCAAATTAGATGTGGTAAGAATTATTTTATTTTATCAACAAATGAGTACATGTCACGATCTACAACTACGATTTTACTAAACAATCTATAAGAAGAATAACTGAAGAAATTCGATGAACTCGGGAAAATTCGAATCAGCCCATAAGTAGAAGTCTGTGATAAAGCAAAAAGATGGACAAAACACATGGAATTACATAGATAGATGGGGAGAAGCAGGTTGGATATACAAGGGAAGGAGTAAAGTGCATGAAGGGACGCAAGAACAGACATAGTAAGCATAAATATTGATAGACGGAGAACTGAAGTAGGGAATTAAGAAGCAACAATGCAAGGAAATTTAGTACACAAAAAATTCATGTTAGAAATAAATGCAGAAACGGCGAGAGAAATTTAATCTAGAAGGTGAACAGGCAAGAATATGTGTTGGCAGAGGAGAAAATTACAAAGGAAATCCAATAATTCAGCGTCCA
Source organism: Chrysina gloriosa (assembly GCA_038088585.1). Taxonomy (NCBI): domain Eukaryota; kingdom Metazoa; phylum Arthropoda; class Insecta; order Coleoptera; family Scarabaeidae; genus Chrysina; species Chrysina gloriosa. The sequence continues at coordinate 14,886,696 of CM076093.1, read as the reverse complement.
ACGAAATTTGATTAACAAGACGAGAAGACGAGAAGAGACTTCATGTACGCCAAGAAAGGTAAAATAAAGTATGTAGAAATAAGTTTAATACAATAGTAGAAGAGACGGTAAAGCCCTTAAGAAAAGGAATTCAGAATCGAAAAATTGAAAACCGAAGAAGGCCAAAGGTTAAGCAACATAAGTGAGAATATCTTGTATGGAGTTTTTTCAAATTTGTCCAAATTTGGTGAGGGATTTTGAATAACAGGTTTACACTACAATCATTTTTAGAATACTGCTGGGACTTTGCAGAAGGGATAGCACGTAAGTCAACGACAGATGTCAAATCTAATTTGTCACATACTCATTGTAGCCACTAGTTGGCGACAAGAATTCCTTAAACTTTGGCTTAAAATTAACTTCTATTACTGCTAGTTTCATTTCTAGAACTTATGAAATTTGGCCAAAGAGGTACTGCATACGCATCATCATTGACTTCTTTACTAAAGGGTTCCTAGTTCTACTGTCTCGATTTTCCAATATAAGAAGCTTAAATGTTGCAGATTTTAGTTTCATACCATAGAAAACTTTTTCCAAATGGTCAAGTGACAATTACTACTATAGTACTATACGCATGGGGAAAGTTGCCAAAGATTAATAGAATATCATTAAACCTTTGAAGAAGCTTGAAAAGAAAAATAAAAGAATCTAATATATAAGAAGGAGATGGAACTAAGAAGGAAGAAAACGGGAATACTTGTGTATTGGAAATTAAAAAGTTGCAATGACGAAACACATTTGTGCTCGTAGATTTTCATGATTGGTTTCAAAGGTAAAAACTTATTTCGCGCTTTGCCGGGTATTGCCACTTAATATTGATACTCACTGTCAATACTGCCAGAGTGCTAAGCTTTCAATATTCCCACAAAGGGGGATAATCCTTTGACGGAAGCTGACAAAGGGGGAGGTTCTAGTTGAAGAGGAGGTTAAGAAATTTATCAAACAGTTTAGAAAAGAAGAGAAAGAGAAAAAGAATAGAACATCAAAATAGGGAAAACATAAGCTGGGAAATTAAATACAGGAAAGTGGCAAAGAAATGATGGATTTCTTTTTGTTAAAAACATAGACAAGAGAGAAAGATCCTACATCAACAGTGTAGGAATTTGACAAATTAGACTTTTATGGAACACAAAAAAAAACAAAATGGGAAGAGAAAAACTAGGAGTAAGAAAAGGAGCAAGAATAGCATCTCAAAGTAGAGAAAACATGGGTTGAGAAGTTTGTTTTTGTTAAAAAATATACACAAGAGAGAAAATCCTACATCAAGAGTATAAGAACCTGACAAATCAGACTTTTATTGAACACAAACAAATATAATAGGAAGAAGGCAACTAGAAATAAGGAAAGAAAAGAAAAATAATCACGTAAGCGTTTAGGAAACTTAAATTAGGATGGTGGCCAGCCCATCCGATAGAAATGGGAGAGCAATATAAGAAAAGAAAAAACAGTCTGTTAGATAAAAAAATTATTTTGAAAAAGAAAATTAAGGCACGTAGAAATCGTTATAAGAGCAGAGTTGTCAGGGAACGACGAACGACAACGAAGAAAACTTGAGAAAACAATTTAAGGTTTTGATCCCTTGTTTTTATTTTCTATGAAGAGCATGTAATATAATGAGGTGGGATCTGGCCCAAAATGGCCCTTTGCACTGCAACCATCGTTGATCTATTGTGCTTGAAGAGCTGTAAGAGGAGAGATGAAAAGATAAGAGAAAGATGGTCAAAAATCCTAGGTGACTTGAAAGAAAAATATAGCAAGAAGATGAATTCGAAATCAAAATACGATCTCGTAAGAGTTAAATTGAATTTCTCGCAAGAATATGTGAGTAAATAAAATTGAAAGGAGAGTAAAAACAAGGCTCGCTGCGACAACGATTATCGATCAGCTCGAGATAAGTTATCAGACGTCTGAACTCGAAGCCGGATCCCTGTAATAAACCTAATTTTAGCCTCATCTTATTTCTATCAACATATTTTTACACATATTTCGTCATGTTAGCAAATATGTACAATAGTTAAACATAAATATAGCCTTCGTACTTTTAAATGCTAAAAGCAAACATTAAAATATTTAAATTCAACATGATCTGCATGATTTAATTTGAAAAATTCGCAACTTATTCGATAAATACTACCTTGATGGCGAGCCATCCAACGGTATGTAGGTGGTTTCGGGCATTTCTAACGCTTCCTTAAAACTTAAAACAATGTAAAGCCACTCTCAAACAATTAACGAGAACAGTAATTTGCACGAGAGCGTTACTAAGAAACTGACATTTCAATTGATATTGGTTACGCATCGAAATTAGAGGATTGATAAGGCGCCTTATCTTCTGTTTGCATGGTCCGTGTTTGTGCACTTGATTTGGCTTACATATCCTCCATATTGTGTCGTTACTCAGATAACGCATCGAAATAAATGATCGCAATAAAAACGGATCTCAACAATAAATGTTAGTTTAGGCTTGATTTAGAAAAGAACACATTATATTATGATCTTCATTGCTCATTATTTAAGGAAATTATTTTCCTGCAGCGCCCTGTAATCAATATACGACCTTGTGTTACATGTAGGTGCATATATAGATGTGCACCTGCTGGCTTTACGCACGAAGCAACTACTATCCGTGCAAACAAACTAAACGTTACAGTCTCTGAATAAAAATTACAATACCAAGAAAGAAAGAAGTTAGAACAAAATTTCATTTTCAAACTGCCCTATAATACAAAAGCGATTATACGAGGATGTGTTGAAAACTAACACCTCCATGGCTATAACTTTATTAGATTAGTAACAGATATATTATTTAACTCTGTCCCAAAAGTAACCGCAATGCGTCTATAAATCAGAAACCAGTGGCGTCATCTCTTGATAGTTGATTGATTATTGTAGTGGGACTCTTCCTTACCAACCTGACAAATTTTCATGACATTTGGTGCATAGTCAGCTGATACATCACGCATCCTGTGAGAGTGTTTTTCGTAAACGGTCAGAAAATGAGTCACGAACAACGAGTCAATATTAAGTTTTGTTTTAAACTTGGAAAAACTGCAACCGAGACGTATGAAATGCTGCAAATTGTTTATGGCGACGATTGTTTGTCGAAGAGGCAAGTGTTCGAGTGGCATCGACGATTTCGTAAAGGCAGAGAAGATGTTAACGATGACGAAAGAGCCGGTCGTCCTTCGACAACTTTGGCCGAGGCAAATGTGGAAAAAGTGCGCGAATTTGTGAAAATTTCGAAGAAATCGTCAGTGAGATTTATGGAAATGGAGCTTGGCATCCCTAAAACAACTATTCAGCGCATTTTGACTGAAACCCTTGGTTTGAAGAAAGTCAATTCGAAGTTTGTTCCGCACAAATTGACCGACGACCAAAAAACGCTTCGAATCGAACACTCCAAAGACATTATTGCACGAGCCCGTGCAGATGAAAACTTCTTGAAAACGATTGTGACTGGTGACGAGACGTGGTGCTTTCAATACGAACCAGAAAGCAAACGTCAAAGCGCAGAGTGGAGGTCACCAGAAGAAGGAAATCCGAAAAAATCACGAATGGAGAAGTCGAAAATCAAGTCAATGCTGATTTCATTCTACGATTCGAAGGGAATTATCCATAAGGAGTTCGTTCCATACGGCTCAACGGTTAATGGTGCATATTACCTCGATGTTATGAGGCGTTTGCTGGGTCGCATTCGTCGTGTTCGGCCCGAATATCGCGAGCCAGGCAGCTGGAGATTACAGCACGATAACGCACCGTGTCATCGAGCAACGATTGTCACTGATTTTTGGCGAAAAATGAAATATATTCGATACAGCACCCACCGTATTCGCCTGATCTGTCCCCATGCGATTATTTCCTGTTCTCTCGTCTTCATTTGAAGCAGAAAGGAGTTCGTTATGCATCCGTAGACGCCATTCAAAGATCGACGACCGGCATCCTAAAGGCCATCCCCGAGATCGACATGAAAAAGTCGTTTGAAGCACTCGTTGACCGTGCAAATCGATGTATTGTAGCACATGGAGAATATTTCGAATAAATACAATGATTTTTGTGGACATAACATACATAGCGTGCTTTATTTCGAACTATTGCGGTTACTTTTGGGACAGAGGGTGTATAATTGTGAAATAGTAGTATAAACGCTATATTCTAAACGCACATAATCGCCATTAACACCAATATATTTACACCAACTTACTACGAACTGCGTAAATTCGTCACGGAAAAAGTCTGAAATCTTCGCATGACACCATTTTCGCACCTCCGTTATCACCTCTGCATCCAAAGAGAAACGCTTGACCTTGAAATGTTTCTTAAACTCCTGAAAGAGGAAAGAGTTACGAGGCGCAAGATCTGGGCTGGTGGATGATGTCAAACATCATGAAACCCAAACTTCTCTCATGCTATACGCGTTCTATGCCTAGGCCGAGCGTTGTCATGATGCAGAATTGGCACTTTGTGTGGACGAACCATACGCAGCCGTCGCTTCAGATTTGCTAGGGTGCTAACATATTCTTTGGAGTTGACAGTACAGCCATGTTCCAAAAATTCGATATGAACGATGCCATCGCATTCCCAAAAAACGATTTTCATGACTAGACTGGGCAAATATACCGTATGATGAGTTATATGTCCTGTGTCCTCAGTAATATAATATTACATTGTGAAAAGGACAGATGATTCATCATACCGCATATTTTTCAGGTTTAATCATGACTTTCCCGGCAGATGGAATTGCTTTGAATTTTATCAGCTGTAGTGAACCCTTATGTCTGTACTCCGTGGACTCAAGCTTCATCTCAGAGTCGTAATGATGTGCCCACAACTCGTCGCCGGTCTCAATTCTGTGTTGAAAAACATCACCTCCTGCCTCATATCGAGTAAAGTGTTGTTCGCAAATTTGTTTTCGATTGGCTTTCATTTCACCAGTTAGCATTCGAGGCACCCAACGGGCGCATATTTTTCTGTACTTCAGTACATTGCGGATAATGTGACGTACTCTTTCTTGTGAAATACCCATCCTATTGGCAATGTCAGTTTGTGTACGCCGACGATTTTTCCGAGCCAGTTCATCATTGAGAGCCACTTGCCTTGCACCACACGCAGACACTGGTAATCCGTTTTAGCAGGATTTTCGTGTTTCAGAGTACTTACCCACCTCCTAACAGTAATCACATCAACAAACGCATCACGGTACACGACACTCAACCAGCGATGGATGTCAATGGGTGCTACACAATCCGCAGTAAAAAATTTGATGACAGCTGGTTGCTGTAACCGAATGTCCATGAGGGTCGCCATTTTTAGAACTGTCATGCGCAAACACGATGTTACTGTGTATCTCCACTAGGGAGACTTATGTACCAAGAATTGAGGTAAATGCTAAACCACTTTTGATACTGTTTGACCCATCATTATAAAATTTATGGCCATGGAAGCATTAGTTTTCGATACGCCTTCGTAATTTCTTCAGCATTTTAAATTCCCCCATTACGTTGCATCCACTGAGATATCGATTGGATACCTCATGGAACCTTTTACTATTCTATACGCTGCCACATGTCGTTTAGAGCCGCCTTGTTCATGATTAAGTCACCAGCCTAGAGTATCCAACCATATTCAATCGCATAGAAATATGGTAAAGGAGCACACCACCGTAGCAAGAATGGTATCACTTCCTCTTCTAGGAGCTCTTCTGGCAGCGTTGAGCGGCAAGAATATCCTGAACGTGTAGTAAACAATTGCCAGTTTCATAATTGATGACCCAAATTATCACATCACGCTATGCAGTTTCTCCAATACCGTTCGATGAGCAAAGATTGGGATATCGCAGCTGATTAGATTGAGATGGAACTCGACAGCAAAGACGACGTGGTTCTATTCTTAGCTCCTGTTTCGCCACTTATAGCATCATTCCAGAAGATATTCTCACACGGTTGGAGTAAGCTACAGCCGTAGCAAAAAGCATTTTGTTGTGACACCATAGATCAACAGTTGTACTGCTACGGTTCTAAAATTAAGAAATGATACTTTTGTCCCTAGCTATGCGTTGGTCATCGCTTTAAAATTAAATTCAACATTCTTTTTTATTTTAGTACCACTTTTTGCTAACCTAGAGAATTTATCAAGTATTTTTCATCAGATATGTGACCCAACGCTACCCAGACATTTTGGGCTAGCAGCAGCAATACACAAAACAATTACCGGGATGGTAAAGAAAGCCACTTATTGTTGAGTGGTAGTCGTGAAAACCAGTCGCTTTGTAAAAGAAGGTTTGTCGCAAATCCAGTTAAAAAACTAATTTTGCTTAAATTTTTCTTAAAGTTTTGTTATAGTCTAGCTTTCCGACGGCCTGCGACCCAAAGAAGGCAAGAGCATTAGAACAAACTTGTTCCGAATTTTAGCTGAAGAGCTAGTTGTAATTTTTCGCAGCCTTCCCAAACCTACCGAAGTTACCTAATTTAGTAAAGACACCGATTAATATAGGGGCTTTCCCATTATTTTACCATCAAAATATGGCTAGCTCGTCTTCCATCTTGCATCGCCATACGGCCATCTTGTAAACAAGTACAGTATAGTGTTTCGCCAACGAAAAATTCCACTTTGTTCTGCAATCAACATTATTATGAAACTTGTTAGCGATTTAACGAAACAAATATTTGTAATATAATCTCAATCAAAGCCTCGCCCCCTCCAAATGTTTGTCAACTATGTGAGGAAGTAATTAACTCATATCTTCATTGAAATGTATTTTTAGGATTTTGGTAAATTCTTTTCCTATAGTTTAAAGTTTGTAACGTACGTATCTTATTAGGAATTGGTTACCCTCGTTTGTAGCGCTGAAGAATTTCAGATCTCTACTTACTTTCTTTGTACTATTTACCTAAATTCTGGTACTAAATTTAACATTTACATATTTGAACACTTTTATTCTCAAATAAACGCCATGCTTATCACATTCATGTTGCTCTTTCCCTTGTGTGACTTTATATTTTACAGGGTCAAACGACAAGAAATTTTTCCGTAGCATACGTTCTATCATACTGTCTCTGTGTATGACGCGTTGTAGTCATTGCCTCTATAATGTCACAAATCAATCGAAACGAGTAACCGTTTATGCGCTTCAATGACCTTAGTAGCTGTATCCGAAAGCGTACAAGCTCTATGAGCGTTTACTGCATCCGACAGGAAATATGTTTGCAATAGTCAAAGAATACCTCGGCGGATATGATTTTGCTGTTTTAACGAAAACAAGAAACAACATGGGAAAATTTCTTGGTAGATGCTATTAATTTATCCACCGTCGGATACTTCTTCCAAATGGTTTCTACTACGAGGTGACATGCGTGGTATGTTATGTAAAGAAGCATGTTTACAACATCCTACCAACTTTCAGCATTCTTTCGGCCCCGTCAGTAACGTACCTTGTGACTAGGCTTGCTGTGATAGAACATTTTTCTTAACAAATCTTTTAGTACCTTGACCTCGGATTAGTTTTCTGAATCCTTTTACTGGATAATAACAATGAAGCTAGTGGACCATCAAGTTTCAATAGACGCGTTACAACATGAATGACGCTGTGTTTCTGAGCATCAGTTGTTTAATATACATTTCATATATTCCATACATCGACAGATTTTATTATTTCTCAACTCGTCTTTTATACACTCCTTTACTGTACACGGATGAGTCAACAAGTCCGTGACTTTTTGAATGAAACACAGGTTTTTGGATAAAAAATCATTTTATTTTTCAACGTGATCTCCTTTGAACTCCATACACTTTGTCCAACTTTTCTCCAATTTTTTATCCCTTCCAAAAATAAGATATCAAAATCTATAATATCTTTTCGCCGAGGCATTTCCTCAGGCTTGGGAACCAGAAATAGTCACTCGGGGCTAAATCCGGAGAATAGGGCGGATGAAGGAGAAATTCTTAGCCCAATTCATTGATTTTTGCCATGGAAACTGCACATGTGTGTACCCATGCATTGTCCTGGTGGAAAAGAACTTGTTTCTTAGCAAAATGCGGTCGTTCTTTTTTCAAATCCCCCTTAAATCGACCCAATAAGTTGGCATAATAGTCTCCGCTGACTGTTTTACCCTTTTGAAGGTAGTCAATGTGGATTATACCGCACGGTTGCCATGACTTTACTGGCTGACAAACCCACCTTGGCCTTCTTTGGTGCCGATTCACACCGAGAAACCCACTGCTGTTTGGTCTCTGGTCTGTTGTGGTGGATCCGCGTTTCGTCCACGGTTACGAAACGACGCAAAAACTCGTCCATATTGCGGTTCAACAACGCCAAACACCCCTGCGAAGTTGTCACACGTTTGTATTTGTGGTCGATTGTGAGTAAACGCGGCTGAGCTATGTGAGATGCCTATGGCTTCCACAATCTCTCTCACTTTCAATCTTCGATCGGCCAATACCATATCGTAAATTTTTCAATTGTTTCGGGTGTAGAGACCTCAACGACGCGTCCAGAACTTTCGGCATCTTCCGTATTTGTACGGCCACAATGAAATTCCGTAAACCACTTTTTTACCATTGAAATTGATGGTGCAAAGTCCCCATAGTATTTATCAGCCTTAGCCTTGGTTTGAGAGATGGTTTCTTTCCGCAAGAAATAATACTTAATGAGCACACGAAATTCACTTTTTCCATTCCACGCGGTAGTCTGCTATTAATGGCTGTCAAACACAATCTAAATGAAGCAGCTTGTTCAAATTTTGACAGGAATCAACTGACAGTTGTCTATTGACAGGAGCAGTGTTGCCCTTTCAGTTAAGAGGCGGGAAATTCAAAAAGTCACAGACTTATTGACCCACTCTCGTACCTCAAACACGTGGTAAATTGTAACTGTAGTCGCATAGATGTTGGCAAGAAACGTATTTAGACCAAAATATACGTAAGTGTTCATTAAATAGTAGATATTGTGGGATGTTGCACCCACTTACCATAAAAATAAAATCATAATAATTGCCAATATGGAATTATGTCACTTAAATTCAATACATGACGTTTACTTCTATAATGTTTTCTACATTCAAACCCGGATCGCGACTTAGCAATCCGCTATTGCATATTGTGCAATAAATATACGGACTTCTATATTCTGATCCACGGAAATTCCTGAGATACTTACTCACATTCGAAGGGAACGTTACATGCCTTAGGCGTCCCATCTCCACGTACTTATTTAGCATGCAACGTACTGTCGCTTTGAACTCTTCCGCGGTACTGTCGAGATCGACTATGAGTTGAAAATTACCCCTACTGGCACCACTACCGCTACGGTACTGCCATCCGGTACCACCTTTTAAACAAACTCCGATGATGAAGTTATCATTAAGCAGTGTAAACCGGACTGACAGTGTCACTGTACCGCTTATAATCACTTACGTGCAAGGCGCGACATTGAAATTTGGAGGAGTGACAGGATCAGTCCAATTTATACAACTTATCGTACACTTTTTGTCGGAACTTTATTTATTACCCATCTTGTAACAGTTCTACGTACAATTTTTACTAATTCCGTCTTTGTTTTCTTGGTATAATTTCTTCAGTAATGTATAAACTTGTTTCAAATTTAGGTGTAAAATTGATTGGCTTTGTACACGAAACAACTACTATACGCGACGAAGCACCGGCATTGGCTATATTAAGCGCGAATAAAACCGTGTAAACTACTATTTCCATATATTTCATTTTACAACGAACGCTATCTCTGCAATAGTTTCGCCCTGTTTAGGACTCACCAGCATTGGTGCAAATTACTCGCAGCCCTTTCTCAGCACGATACGAGCTGATACACGAGACTATTAATTGATTATACTTAGAACTAGTATGTGGCTCTGTCCTATGCCATTTAATCTGACCTATATAGCATTTCTAATCAATCTTATCCATTTAATCAGAAAAGTGAATTACCAACATCCTTTTAATTCGGGAACCCAAAAGCGAATCAATTAATTTCAATGGACTGTAAAAATTGAAAGTGAAAAAATCGACCACGCTAGGGAAACTTTTATTTTATTTTTTCCACCACTTATCTATGACGGATCTACAGGAATCGAACTCCGACAAAGCGAAATCCTCTCCTCCGAATACCGTCGTCGTCCGCACATCGACTATTTCCTTTTCTCTCCCCCTTTCCCCCGTTTTCCTTTTCCGAAGGCGGTGATTAATAGCGAAAGGTTTGATTAAGCACGTGACAGTGCCCTCGGACGTGAACTAATGTCTTCGCTCTGGGGAAACACCCGATACCGCGCCCGTCTCGGCCAAGATTTTGTTTCGTTCCGTCGGATTCAAAAGTTGTGTAGTCTCCCCTTCCCGTAATGGTCTGCGGTCGTCCTCGCCGAAGGGTCTGACCCGAGTCCTTTTCGAAACATGCGCCGGGCCTTGCTCCGATAAACAGATAGAGCGGTGACCGCTGCCGAGTCCGACGTGTCCATAGTTTAGGAAACAATTATTTTCATCGCCTTCATTCCGACGAAACTCCGTCCTTTTCGCTCTTTCGATAATGGATATTGAACGGCGCGCGATCTATGGGTGAGCCGCGGGCGTCGAGGTTCGAACGCCGAATTTATCGTATCTATCGTTTCGGTAATATCGGTCGAAAAGGGTCGAAACGAGGGAGGAAATATTTTACGCGAATGTGAATTTGTTAAGCTTCGCCGAAGGGTAATCCGAGAAGGGTTTTTAAGTTAACTGCCTTAGATCGATCGAAATTTTAAGGTGAGCATTCGGTCGAAAAGTTGTGACTACTTGAAGCTTCACAAAAGGTATCGAATATACAAATCCTAAAGATCATACAAATTACCGTTTCGTATTTTCTGAAAACCCCTGCAATATTCTGGGAGTCCGTTTTAGTAAAGTCTTGAGGTAAATCTTTTTACCCCTAAGAACAAATTTCCTAGGAATGATGACAACAGAACAAATTAAAACCTTCTCGATATTTTGGTCTCTGGTGGTATTTGTCCTAGTTTGGAACTACAAGGAACAACACGTCTCATATTTTCTATTTAAACCTAAATAGGCGTTTGAGGAAACTGAAAGTCTATTTTTGTGGGTGCCCTACAGACTTAAATTCAATCAATGAAAAAACGACCTAAAAATTTTCTTCGACACCATTAAGAAGTGAGGTCAAACTCGCTTAATATTCATACCAAGTCTATACCTCCATGCGAAAGGTAACTCCTACCTTTTCGGCATCACCCAGCTCCCGCTCGTAAAGTTCCCGGCTATAAAACGATCTCGGGCGACCAACCTTCCCACATTAGCGTCACGACAATTATAGCAAAGCCATCCATAGAAATTTACGTTCGAATTTATTGGCAGTCTATCCGGTCGGAAAGCATCTGTAGTGTATGTACGCCCGCCTTCTGGAAATTCGTCGGATAATTCTAGAGGCAAACGGCCAGCCAGTTTATTAGCTCTAACTGTAAATGTCTTAATCCGTAACTAGAAGATAATTTATTGAAGATCGTAAAATTTGAGGACTAAACGAGTTCCTTAAGAACGTGTTCTGATGTGTGTGAATAAATTAATTCACTGTTAGTTCTATTTCGCAAACTTTTCATTTTTGGGGGTAAAACCTGTAATTATAGGACCTAAGTTACGTTTCTATAGCATGAACAATTGAGGCTTTCGTTCTTTTCGTTCAACCCAAGTCTCATCATAACACAGCCTCTAGATAGGATTTTAGATTCTTCCATGCACAGAAAATGCGAGAAATGAGACGTGAAAAATTAGGAAATCAGAAGGATGGGAACTAACCTTATGAAAAAGCTTACCTTATTAGCAATAAGATGAGCAAGAAAAATTTACAAGATGGAACAAATAAAGAAGAAAATAAGAAATTGAGGAAAAGTAATGGTAAAATATGGAGCCACATGAAGATACAAAACTGACAAAAAGAACTGAAAGAAACAGAGAGAAAATAGAAGCTGATGAAACAACGGTCACATTTACAGGGACAAGGACGATGTTAAGGAGATAAAAGACTTAGCAATCCGCTATTGCATATTGTGCAATAAATATGCGGACTTCTATATTCTGATCCACGGAAATTCCTGAGATACTTATTCACATTCGAAGGGAACGTTACATGCCTTAGACGTCCCATCTCCACGTACTTATTTAGCGTGCAACGTACTGTCGCTTTGAACTCTCCCGCGGTACTGTCGAGATCGACTATGAGTTGAAAATTACCCCTATTGGCACCACTACCGCTACGGTACTGCCATCCGGTACCACCTTTTAAACAAACTCCGGTGATAAGTTATCATTAAGTAGTGTACAAAACTGACAAAAAGAACTGAAAGAAACAGAGAGAAAATAGAAGCTGATGAAACAACGGTCACATTTACAGGGACAAGGACGATGTTAAGGAGATAAAGGCCTTGTACTTCGCCGACTCTCTTAGTCTTCCTTCTAAGGAGAATATCATTGCGTCGACTTCTTCAGCTAACGGCACAAATGGAGATTCGAACTCATCCTCGAATCTGACTTCTGATCTCGGTCCGTTCGCATTTGATTTTCTGCTCTGACCTTCTCAATTCAACTAATTCTAAAACCTTATTCCCACCCATTGAGCTTAAGATCAAAGTCATAAAGAAGGTTCCAAAATTATTCTGATAATATTATGAATGCCTTTCGAGAGCTGTGGCTCAATTATACTATGTATGTATATATAGTAAGTACAATGAACTACGAGTATTTATAAATTTTCTTCTGCAATACTTTTTGGAATCGACATTGTAAGCAATGCGAGCAAATGAGTTGCATATAAGTAGATAACATAAATATCGTTTCGTACGCCTTCTTTAAAGCTAGGTGTCCCTCAGAGCTCTTTCTTTGAACCGATATTGTTGTTGTAAACACACAGAAAATGCTGCAAAAGATCATTTTGTTTTACAATTCCTCGTTCTTTAATACTTTCTTTCAAATCTAGACGTTGCTCGAGGTACGTTCTTGAAACCAGTATTGTTTGCTATTTTTGCAAGTAATTTGCGCAAAATACTAGTCAAAAAAGGAATCTTATTTTCAGAGGCCTTGTTCTTTAAAATTTCTTTAGATATCTAACTTTCTCAGAGCTCCTCGTTAGAATTGACATTGTTGTGTGTTTTTGCAAGTATACTAAATGCGACTCAAGAGAATTTAATTATATAATATCTTGATCCTCAAAACTGTCTTAAAATTTGGTCATTACTGTCTCGTTATGACCAGCTAGGTGTGAAATTTGAAAAGGACTGACACGAATGTCGACTAAAGAAGTTCTCTTTCTTTAAAATCTTTTTTAATCTAGGAATATCCCAGGGTTCCTACTGGAAACCGCTACCATATATCATTTTCACAACTTGCACTAGATGCAATAGGGGGAAATCTCATTTTACAAATCGATGCTTTCTAATTTCTCTTTAAATACTTTCCTCAGAGTTTCTATATGGAATTAACATTGTCCATTATTTGGGTACATGCTTGGTTACGAACAACGCACTCTCCCTGTCTCTATAGTTATAACCCAGATCAAGCCTCCTTCAATTTTCGACTGCATCGTCCTATCTCATTCTTGATCTTGCATTTGGTCTTGCACCTTGCATTCTTCTGTTGATAACGCCTTCCAGTGTTCTATTCCGTTCCATTCTACCAACATGTCTTGCACATCGTAACCCTTAGATTTCGATATATATTCAGAAAATGGTGTTGCATAACAACTGCAAATCACATTTCACCATCCAAAATCATTTCAAATCAGAAGATCTCGTAGTCAGGGTTTCCTTCTTTAAGCATCTCTCGGAAGTTCTCCTTGAGAGCGATATTATTTGCCAGTTTGAAAGACGATTTGACTAAAGCGCTGTAACCCAGCACTTTATTTTGTAAACTTATGATCTTTAACATCATCTTTAAATCTAGACATTCCCCAGGACTACCTCTGTAACTAATATTACTCGCCTTTTCTGAAAATGGATTGAACAAAAGGCGTTAAACTAGAACTTCATCTTATAGGATGTACCCTTGCTCTTTAAAACTTTTCTTTTTAGTCTATGAGTTCCTCAGTGCGCCTTGAAACCGACATTATTTTTTATTTCCACAAGCAACTTGCGGTGGATGCGAGAGAAAAGAGAATTTATAATGTCCTTTTCAAACTCAGACGTTCTTCGGGAGTCGTTCGAGGAACCTATATCATTCCCCATTTTTGCAGACAACTTATACAAAGGGCGGCTAAAGAAATATTGGAAAATACTTTATAATCTAGAACAATTATCAATGTTCAGCATATGCGGATTACATAGCAATATTGACGAAATCCAAAAAGAGCTCAAAAGAATTGTAACAAAATTGGAAAGTGAAGTAAGAAAATTCGCGCTAATAATTAATGAGGAGAAAACTAAGTACATGATGAAACCTAGATAGATAACTGCCAAGAGCGGTGAAAACTATGAGTTTGAGAAATTGCATATTTGGGAGTACTAGTAAACAAGAACTCCCATACTCCTCAAAAGTATGGGAGTTTAATAATGCTGACGATATCGAGATATCTATCCAGAACTACTAAACTGCGAATATATCAAACAATATTAACGTACGCTTGCGAATCCGGGTACTTAACAAATTAGAGGAAGAGCAATTGGAAAGATAGTAACGTAAAATACTAAGAAGCATTCTTAGAGGGGAAAATACCGAGGAAGGCTGAAGGAGAACCAACTAAGAGGTCTACGAACAAATACAACGAACCCACAATTACAACATACATATATGTAGAAGTAACGATTGATATGGCTAGGGTACATAGAGCGAATAGCAAGGGAGAAAATACCGAAGATAATTTTGGGGAGGAGACCGATTAGAAGGAGACGGAGAGGGAGACCGAGGTCGAGGTGGATGGAGAGAGTAGAGAAGGATGTCAAAAGAACCAATATTGATGACTGGAAAACGGAGGCGGTCGACAGTGAACGATGGAGAATTATTGTGAAAGCTTTACCAATGCCTTAGATGCCTTGGGATCCATATTGCTTATCATTTTGCAATTTAGCCAAAAAGAGTTTCTTTGCTAAGCTTTCCCCTTCAGAATCTTAAATGTAGATGATCCTCAGGATTCCTTCTTGAATCCGATATTGTTTTGAGTTTTTGCGAATAACTTACATTAAATACGATAAAAAATAATCAAACTGTGTGAGTCCTAGACTTCTAGGTTCTTTTAACTGAATTTTGCACTAGCACTAACAGATTCTTCAAATGATATAGTTTCTACTACTATCACACTTATTTAAGCATTTCATTCAAATTTCCACAAGCGACTCATTAGTAGCGAAAATGCAAAGAAACGATAAACACTAAAGATGGTCTGAATCGGTATCGTGGAGGTTTCCAAGTCGATGTAATAAAGTTACGAAGCATTTCACTTGAGTTCATTCTAAACTACAGATAGTCGTATATTGCTTGATTCAAATGGTAAAGTCGAAACTAACTATTTCCGAATATTCCAACCTCCTCATTGTAAGTAAATTTCAATAATTTCTAATCTCCTTCAACCATTTTTCCAGCGTTCGTCGAAGAGGAAACGCGGTCATAAAAGTCGTCGACGACGACTAAACTTATAAACACTGAGCGTTTTACAAATAAATGCACCTAACGTGTAATTGTTATTCGGCGACGCGACGCGCAGTTGTAATTTTCTGCCTTGTTCGCTTGTTCGTCGAGGATCGAGGACGTCGAAAAAGGCAACAGTTCCGACTCTAATAATTCTGTCGCTCGTTATTTCCATGAGCACGCATGAGTTGCTTTTGATATCGATGTGTATGGTGGTAAAGCAAGCATGTGATCGTGATTATATGCGAGTCAGTAGTTCAAAACGATTGTATACTCGTTGGAAGGCAGGGAAATATGCATGAAAAGTAAAAAATTGTGCAGTTTTCGTCTTTCCTTTTACAAAAAGATCAAATTTTTCAATATGAATTTTTATCAGAAGTACAGGAAACAGATTCTGATGATTGCGCGATAACTGAGTTTCGTTTTAAATAAACGGACAGAACTTGGTCATTTCCAGAGGTGTTCCTTTCTGTATTTTTCGCCTAGAAATTAGAATTTGCTTTCGATTCGTCAAAAAAGACCAGTAGACTGCTTCCTTCTTCTTTTACTTATTTTCTAAAGAACTGATAGAGAAGTCAGTTAATTAGGGACTTTCAAATGCCTCTCTTCCTTTGTTAATTCTCTAACATTGAGCATGATAACTGAGTTTTCAAAACGTGTCCAATCCAAATCGAGGTGGTAAGCAACGACAGAATGGATTTCAGGATCATTGCCATTTTTCTTTATTCGATACTGTACCATAACGTCGTTCACAATAAACACGAAATTTCCGTGAATTTCCTTAATATTATAACATATTTCGCCCTTAAACCGCCCTTAACCAGTGAGTGTTTGTACAATTAACTTTTACGCTATCGCCCACAACATAAAGCACAAATTCGTTTTCCGTATACATTCAATTCAACTCGCTCTTAACATCCATATCAAATCGTAGAACAATTTCTAACAAAATACGCTTACGCAAAACAGCAGAAGATCTCAACCGTAAACCGTAACCGGTACGCCTCTTTCACCGTTTCGATTGAAGTGCCGTTTTAACGTTTCGAAGGGTAGTTTTTGTTCGGCGCATAGACCACGAAACTCTCGCTCACTTTTAACCCGAATTGCGGGCGCTTACCGCGAGTCGCAATGAAACCGGCTTGTTCGGGCGATAGTTTATGCTCCGCTAAATCTCGTCCATTGTCGTCACAAATGCGAGAAATAAATAAACACGGACGCAGGGGACGAAACGTAACCAAGGCAGTTTTATTTCCTCGAATAATTACCACTGGGCGCGTATAACCACATAATCTGCTCGAAATGTCGTATGAAAATCTATGAAACGGTTTTTATACCGCTCCATCTTCACCATTCGACGTCATTTACTAGATAGCTGTGAAAGGTGCTTGTGTTTTATAGGATTTAATGCATATGCTCTAAATGTAGTTAGACTAGATGGGTGGAAATGAGTTGGTACTTTTACAAAATCGGTGCCTCTCTTAACATCGCAATTATCTCTTCGTAATTCATTCTTATTTCTCGAACTCCAGTCGCAGTCTAACTGGCGGAATTTGGTGACCCAGATCTAGAGGAAAGATTCATAAATTTTTCCTTTATAACAAAATGTGTTTCATGTTCGAAATCCGTGTTGTATTATTCAACTGTTGGTTCCATTCCGAGGGAGTGTTTACAAAAGATTTCACAATCTCTTTCGAAAATCCTACAGCGACAAAAGTCAAATCCTCTTGGTATTGGAACTGATTTCTCTCTACAAACGCTTGAACCATCTGAGTTTTAATTGTGCTTTTCGTAACTCACCAGATATTTAAAAATCTTTATCTCTTCAAGCACCTTAGAGATTCAACCAAGAAGATCTAGTTATTTTTGACCTTGAGATCCAATTCCTTTGGAAAAAGCTTTCACCCTGATTCCAAGATACTACGATATCTTTGGGAAAGAAAAGTGTGGTTATTTTGACTTTAGAACGCAATTCCTGTAATATTTAACAATCACTTTGAAGGTCTATACTGAAGTTCCACAAGAACATCTGATTATTTTGGACACTGAAACTAATTTAGAAGAGCTTTGCGACTTTCTGCTGCAACATCTTTTCAATCGAGTTTTTCAAAGATTTCTGAAAAATATTACTTCGTGAAAAGAATAACATCACGGCTCCATTAAGGCAAACACGATTGCTCTTAAACCATAGTTTCTTTTGAAGGCTCTTGCAATTTTAGTGGCACTTACCTTTCCAAGCGAGTTTTCCAATAAGAAAATGTGCCAAACATTACACGATTACTTTAGAGAACTCCACTCAGATTTCTTTAAAAATACGTATTTAAGTATTTTTAGATTTCGGAATCCAGTTTATTGTAAAGAGTCTTGCAACTTTGTCAATATCTCAAAGTCAACTTTCAAATTGAGCTTTTATTGAGGGAATTTGAAAGACATCTCTAACAATTTTGCTTCTTTTTTGACATGTCATGTAGTGTTTGATGATTAATAAACCATTCATTCAATTTCTTTCGTCATCAAAGTTCCATCACCGGTCTGGTTACTTCGAACGTTCAAATCTTTGTCTTTCAACTGCGTCTCAACTTTCTGTAATGCCACTTTTCTAATTAGGATTTCAGCCGCGGAAAATTCCAAAATATGTAACAATTTGCTTTAACAGATTCCACATGAAAAAGATTGGAAGTTTGGGCCCTCAAACGCTGTTCCTCTTGAAGAATCAGACAAGTTTGTCAAAACTTTTTAGAAGTGCGTGTAGTTTACATCATCAAAATCTGACAGTTCTGAAACAATAAACCTCAATTGCGCGCCTGTAAGGCACAAGGAATACTAAGAAGAAGGAAAAGAAAAAGAAACCAAATTTCTTTTCAAAACCTTTTATGGTGGTATCAAAACTTTCTTCTAATTTAGTTTTCTATTGAGGAAATTTTCATAATTATCAGTTTTTTCAGAATCATATGGACACTTCGTCAGGAAAGTCTGGTTGTTATTAGCATTGGGACTTAGTTTCCTTCTATCAAGTTTGTCGCTTCTTTTTGAAATATCACCAGGAATTCGAAGAATTGCATCGATACTCCAACAGGATTATTGTGGGCCTTCAAACTTGTTATTTTTTAATAGTTTTGTTATTTTACAGCAACTTTTTAGAAAATCATCTTTCCAACGAGGTTTCTTATTGAGAATGTTTATGAGATGTTTAAGAATGTCTTTGGCAAACCCAAATTCCACTGATAGTCTGGTTACCTTGTATCTTGTAACCCACTTCTTTTGAAAGTATTGTGGCTTCTTTTTAAATACAACCATATTACCACAGTGTTCTAGAACGAGGATTTCCAAGATAATTAACAATTTGATTTGGAGAAAGAAAAGATTGGAGAGAAGAAGCAAGCCTGGAAAAAACTACAAGAAGTGACTAATGGGAGAAATAGAGTAGGATATGTGGAGAAACGCGACATAGCAAAGAAGGCTGTAAGGGAAGCAAAAAGATGGGCTGGAAAGATTTTGGAAAGGAGCTGGAGGAAAACTATAAAACGGACAATAGGAAATTTTGGAACAAGGTAAGAAATTTGAGAGGAAAACAGAAGAAGGAAGATGGTGGAATTGAGGATAAAGATGGGAATATAAAGACAGAAACATCCGAGATTGTAAAGACCTGGAAAGAATATTTTGAAGAGAAGTTTAGACAGGAAGAAATACTAGATGTAGAAGAAACTGGAGAAGCACAAGAAGAAGTGGAGGAAATAGAAGAAGGCCTAGGAAATATCAAGAGAGGGAAAGCAGCGGCAGAAGACCAAATCGAGCCAGAAATGATAAAATGGATGGGAGAGATGGGAAAGAAATAACTACTCCATGTATGTAAAGAAGCATGGGACAATGAAAAATACCGAAAGATTGGAAGAAAAACATAATATTGCCAATTTATAAGAAAGGAAAGAAATGCAAGTGTGACAATTATAGAGCAATATGCTTGTCATCAACTAGTTTTAAAATATATACAAGAATCATCCAAAAGAGAGTGAGGAAAAGAATAGAGACGAAGCTAGAGGATGAACAGGCAGCATTTAGGGTAAGCCGGCAAACAAATGATAACACACACATAGTACGAAATATTATAGAAAGACAGTTTCGGAAAGACGAGGAACTATATCTAACATTTGTTGACCTAAAGAGAGCATTCGATTCAATAAACAGGGAAATAATCTGGAATACTCTGAATAAATATAAGATACCGGGAAAATTAATAAAAGTGATCAAGTCCGTATATGAGGAGGTATATGCTCAGGTTAGAGTA
Source organism: Chrysina gloriosa (assembly GCA_038088585.1). Lineage (NCBI taxonomy): Eukaryota > Metazoa > Arthropoda > Insecta > Coleoptera > Scarabaeidae > Chrysina > Chrysina gloriosa. The sequence continues at coordinate 14,866,775 of CM076093.1, read as the reverse complement.
AAAGGAAGAAGTTCGGAAGTTTTTAAATGGGAAAAATGTATCAAACAGGTGGATGGCCTAAGCCCGCTCTTGTTTATTACGGTAATGGACATGCTAATCAAGAATACAAGAGAGCAAACGAGTAAGTACCAGTGCGCAGTTGGGTACCAAGAACCTAGCACCGATAGGAATTAATTCACTACTGTATGCGGATGACATCATCCTAATGGCTGAAACGAGAGACAAATTTTAAAAAAACTAATGAACATACGGGTAAAGGAGATTGAACGGCTAAAGATGGATATTAACGTAGATAAGACAAAATATATGATAATAAGATTGGGAGATTGGGAAAGAATAGAAGAAGGGGAAGACCGAGGAAGACATGAATGGACCGGATCCGCAGGATAGGGGAGGAAAGAGGCAAAGAAATGAGGAGTATGCAGGAACTAACCCAAAATAGGAAAGAATGGAAAAGATGGGTAAAGGAGAGCGGGACTCCAGATCCGACGCCCTAGATGGACAGAACGATAAGGTGAAAGAAGAAGAAGTTTTGGAGAATTACATTGAGTTTGCATCAGCAGCATGTAGCTATTCTCGTGCTTAGAACTCAAAATTCGTCTTTACCCATTTTTTGTAATATTGAAGGATTGCACTACATTAGAGCAATATGATTATTTTTTGGGTTTCTTTCAAAAGTCTTCCTACTTTGTCCAAGCCTTCAGCAATGTAACTTCTCCGCTGGAGCTTTCCATTAATACTAGACTGGGGGTAATATATTTTTAAGAAGATTAAGTTGAAATTTTATCAAGATAATGCAGTTACTGTGGTTCTAAATGCCCAGTTACTTTGACAAGTTGATTACAACTCTCTGCAGTGTCAGTATTTAATCATTTCTTTTAAATTCGGCCAGGAAAGTATGACTATTTCAATATTTGAAATTCAAGCCTTCCTTCCGACTGAAACGTCAACGGTATTGAACAATTTTTTTAATTGCGTCAAAATTGCCTTTGGAAGGTCTGGATATTTTGGATTTTGAGGAATATTACTATTCCAATGTATGTATTTTCTATTGAGAAGAATCTCTAGTTACTTAATTTCTCTTCAGTATAACATTGAGATTCTGTTAGGAAAATCTAGCAATTTTTCAATTAAGTTTTCGACTTAGGCTATTATCAAACTACCTCATATTTACTTGGGAAAGCAGTATTTAAGTATCGTTGAAAAATTTGTTTATGGTGCGTCTTAGGATACAATTGCTTTTGAGAAATATGTTGAAATTTTATGCAGTGTCGAATCTCCAATGAATATTTTCGACAAGAAAATTTCGAAGATGTTTGGTGTTCAAGAACTTGGGGGTTTGCCAGCATTGTCTTATAATGTCATCTTCTTAATGAAGTATTTCAAGATGTGAAGTAACTATTTTGAAAAGCCTGCCTATTTTGGATCTAATAACCCAATTTCTTGAAATGGTATATTTCTACTGATATCTCTACTAGAAGAATTTGCGATGTATTTAAGATATGGTGTGGACCACTGTACTGAGATTGTGTTATTTAGGTCTGGTTATTTTGGAGTTTGGGCCTACATTGGCCTTAAAGAGTGTTGCAACTTGAACATCTACAACGATCCTTTTTCCTTTCATCAATGTTCAACGTAACTTCTACATAGCATACCATTACAGCGTAGATATTGCTTACCATTTTTTCTTATCTACCACTCCATCTTCTTTTTTACACACAAAAAGGCGGACGTAATTTCCATTTTCCTAAAAAATTCTCTCCTACATCCTCGAAGGAAGTTCGATCCCCGCTAATATGCCGCGAATTTATCGTCGGCGGCCGCCATCAGCGTCCCCTATCGCGGACCGCCTGTAAAAGTACATAAATCTCAATTTATATGATTAGATCTGAGAATTTCTCGTAGAAATTTATATCTCAAATTGCAATCTTTTTGTCTCATTATTCATCGGCGAACGAAGCTATACGACCTCGAAATCGATATGCGCGAACGTATTTGGGAATGAATGAGGAGCAGGGGAAGGGAAGGGGAAAGAAAAAGGGAGGAAGGAAGAAAGGAATGCCATTCGATTTTTAATGAAAAAATTGGAAAGGGAACGTTTTCCTTCGTAATAATCGCGGAGAAAATGGAGCTTACATAATTGCATTTGAGAGGATTCGTGGGGTGAGATCTTAGCGGAGGATTCCTGAAGTAGAAGCAGAAATCCAGACGAGATAACAAATTTCCGGTAACGAAGATATGAAACTCCAACTATATTTGAGAGCCAATAATAACGAGATGGCTTTATAAGAAGTTACAAGAAGGAAAGTTAAGCCAATTATTGTTACTTCCCCTACACATGTTTCGCTGGGAAAGAAGCTAGCAAATTCAAACTATAGTTTATCAAATAAAAACCATGTTTCTCTTTTAATTACTCGTGCAAAGCTAACATATTTCTCTATTCGGGTGACTCTTGTAGACTTACCTTCTGCGGTTAGCAATTATTTCCAGAAAGGTCACTACGTGATGAGAATCCTTAAGATCGGTGAGTTGACATTGACGTCACGACTCTTTCTTGAACAACTCTTCTTTTCTACAAACTGAAGCTTCAACTAAATCATTATCTTATATTTAATTCAATCGATTTGAGCTGGTTGGTACTGTACAAAAAACTTGGGGGATGGTGAATATATTGGTCAATCCATCCTATAACTTTAGTTGAGCTCCGTTCCCGTCATTATCGAACCTTAAACTTTGTATATCTTTCATCCCTGGATCGAAAGGGGTGCAACTTTTCCCAACCTTTCTTTTTATCCCAAAACAGACCTCGTATCCACGCAAATTTATTTAATCACCTCGAACATTTTTCGAAGGGGAAATTCGCGCCGGGGCAATATTCTACGTGCCGCAATTACCCATTTTATAGGCGATTTAATTGCGGCTTTCTTTCGAGCTTTTTCTCCCATCTTCCTTTCAGGCCGCGCGGTCCAACATCCGAGCGCCAGCTAAAACTTTTATTATCTAGTCATAAATATATTTTAATTGCCGCCGTCTCCTCTGCGCCTTTTGTTTTGAGGTGAGAATTTATTAGTCCGCAAAACCACATTTTATTCCGCCATTCGCCGTGATAAAGTGCCATAACGCTTCGAGAGGTAGGCGGAAAGACGAACGTTTTGTTTCCTTGTTTGTTTCCACTTTCCCGAGGGCTCTCTTAGTCGTTACCGGGGAACGTCAATGTTTATAATATATCTGAATTAAGGGAGCGGTTTAATTCCTCCGTATTCTCTCTCTTTCTCTTGCGACGATTATATTCCGTTTTCATTGCGGCGAGCGAAAATTTATTAAGACAATCCATCGTCCCGAGTAGTTTTAATATTAATGCTAATTAATATTATTGCGCGGGGAAGGATAGCGGGTTAAAACGCGTTCCTCACCCCACGTAGGAAAAGAGAAGGAGGACGGCGAAAGAGGGCGAAAATAATTTGATGTTGAATTTATTAAATTTCAATTTGTTTTGCCGGGGGTAAAACAACTTGAGCATTAAATTATTATTACCCCCAAAGTGATTAAGAAAGTAAGTAAGATACCGAAAGTACTTGCAAAATTGAACTTGAAATTTCTAAAACAGGTCAGGCATTATAAGCTGTAAATACCTATTTTGGGGATTTGCATATTTCAAGCAACTTCGCCATACTATTCCAGATTTCGATAAGATACCATTGAAGATACCACCAAGACTACTAGCAAAACACCTATTTCAAGTAGATAACTGATGAGGTAGGGATAATTGTGCAGATGTGTTTGAATCTTGACGAATTAAAAAACCAATATTGAGATTGGTTTTTCAGGATATTCTAAGCTAAGAAAAATTTAGTTATTTTGACTCAAACCTTTCCATCTCATCAATACTTCGATAGAATCGTCATTTCGATTATATTCTCCCACTCTAAAGAAACCGCCGTACCCACCGACGAATTTCCATCTCCATCTGCGCGGAATATGCCGCTTCGAATAAAAATCTAATTATGAGTAATTCCCGGTCGAAATCCCCCAAAAATTCGTCGGCATTAAATCCAATTACCGGACTTGATTGTGGTCCAGAACCGGGAATGACAATCCCGCGGGTATTTAACATTCGTCTCCTGTTTCCGTCGATGTTTACCGAACGATTCGGACGAAAGACGAAATGAAATGGAAGAATTGAAACGGGATTACGCGATTTGGAAGTACGTTGGAGGGATGGTACACAGAAAATTTATTTAAGCGGACGCAGATGTTTAGTCACGTACGTCACGTAGTATTGAGATGGTTGGCGAAACAAAATGGATAAAAAGTGTTGGGATTTGACATATTCTTAGATCAATTCTTCTCGCTCAACTGATTTAAAACAACCTTCATAGCTGAAAATGGAATGATGGAATAAACATGCAGAGTTCTGGATGTTACAGTCCGTGTTGGAAAAAGGAAGATACGAGAAAAATCAGAAATTAGGTTATACCCCTGTCGATGGGGGAAGGGAAAACACATTTAGAGGAAATATATTTTTATTAAATAAAAAGAGACAAAATCGCTTTTTCTATGTACTTTTCATACGGTGAGTGCAGTTTCTCTAATTCTTTTTGCTAGAAACTTTTAGGGATTGCTGTCCTCACTACATTATCATTCACGAAACGCTTCCTTCCCATATTTCGCTTGAAAGAACCAAATAGGTGGGAGTGGTAGTGTGCCAGATCGCTATAAAGCGGTTGGGACCACATTTTCGACTTGGAATTTTGCAACAGCTCCCGCGTGAAACCAGCTGAATAAGGAATAGCGTTGTCGTGACATAGTTCTAAAGTCACACGGTATGATCCGATATTGATGTTTGTATGTGACGCTCTAAAGAACTCCTTTGAAATCGAAAAAGAAAATCGCCAACCTTTTGAATTGGTGGAGTTTTTTTCACTACCTTTGGCTGAAACAAATTCCTGCGTATCCATTTAATCGATGAAGCACCCAGCTCCCATCTCCTGTAATGATTTTCACCAAAGACTGTGGATCGTCTCTAGAATAATGTTAGAGAACGGATATTGAAGACCTGAAACGTTGATTCCCTTCGTTCAAAAGACAAAGCAAACAGCGTGCACTTATCTTAGTGTAACTAAGATGGCCGTCAATAATCGCAAACACACTGGCATAAGATGTTAAATACTTAGATTTTTACGCGACTATCAGTAAAAATCATCTCATTCATGCCTTCTGCGTTTATGGTCGCGTTCGCAGTTGAAGGATGTCGATGAGGACGTTCGCCAACCAAGTTTGTTCTTCCCTTTTCAATCATTTCGCACCATTTCGCAATCATGGGGCGTAATATTGCATTTTCACAATACACTTCCATTAATAGGCTATAAATTCCACGAGTACAAATTTTGGATCACAAAAGCCGATCGACGGAACGCAATTCATCGTTGGGCGAAACTTCTATAAACACCTACAGCGTGGTTACACACTCACTGAATAACGTACAGCATTGCCACATGGCGAATGAAAAGACAACAGTATAAGCAGTGTTACTACTACAAAATATTAATTTAGTCCTTTTAGTTTGGAAACACGCTGTGGCAATGAATTTATGATCTTTCTCGTACATAGAAGTGTGAACAAACCCATATTGTCTTTATTCCTGAACTAAAAGCATCGCTTTGTTAATTTCAAATTACTACTACTATTTTAGACTATTCATTCGTGACTCTCTGCAGGAATATATGACGTAACCTAAAATCGATCTCCGTATTAAAGGCAACCATTCCTATTATGTACATGATACGATATTTATTTAAATACTGATCAATGATGCTCAACGTAACCATGAGCATCACTTCACCTCACCAGTTCCACCTGTGATGATACGAATGACGCAATTTTAATCTTCGCATCGGCGCTCGAATTTGATTTGAATTTCAAGAGATTGATCTGTTGTCGCCTACTCAAAGATGCACCATTACCTTCTTCGTCATCTTGTCTATCGGACAATATTCTAAACAATGAATATCCGATTAGTGCTGGCATTTTTTTAATTTATTTGCAAAATTACCAATTTGTCGATATATTTTCGCTCTACTATGAAAATAACGAAACAAAACTTCGAAATATAGATATCCAAGCAATTATAAACGTAGATGGTAAAAGCATGCTTTGATTAAGGAAAATTGCGCTCTTTCTACGACGCCCCGATCTTGCCTCATTAAGCAAATAACGCACGCACGCACGACTTCCTAAGATCCCCTAAAACTAACATGATCTATATGTCGAAAATGTACATGGGAAGAAGGTCTCAGTGGACGTAACCTAAGCGGTTAACTTAGTCGCTTACTGGAGGTCCTGCGGGTACACATTTTGCTACTAGTCTTCGTTTGGAGGCCCAAAGCAACATTATCTTATCAATGTCTCCACCTTTAATGGCAAAGACAACTTCTTTCCCAATAAATTTGTACGATAATCTCAGAAAGGAAAGAGACGACCCTAACTGTGATCGTTACCACCGTTTCCCTGATTGACGGAAACCATCTAATCCACCAGCTGCTTATTCGGACATATATAGTACTTACTAACTTGTTAATTAACTACAAAATGATACTATACAAGATTTCCAAGTTGTGGTTAGTGAAAAACTTCGTTCACATTTGAGTGGACTACACTATAAGATGGACGAAACGAGCATACGATTCCATTTTCAGTATACCTCGAAATTAAACATTGACACATGGGAATATCTTCCGATTCGTCATTCTATTTAGAAGATATTTATTATTATTATTACGCGAGTGTTGTCGAATCCGCTGTCGAATTTTCATCTCTTAGGCTTTACACATCGCATAGGTCATTTACAATTAAACAGGATATGCGCCCCAAAAGTGGGTTCCTGTATAAACCATAGCGATTTAAAATACCATGTTTAATTCTTGTTAGTTTGTCATTGGTTCAATAATCAAGCAATCACATATCTGTACAGAAAACAGTGATGCTTCTCTCTAAAATGATAGGGAAAGGAATAATAATAATAATTTCCAAATAGCTTTCACGAAAAAGCAATAAAATATAGAATTAATAAATTATATAATAGATGTATTAAGAATTATGACAATAAAAGTTATAGAGGCAACTCGGGTATTGGCGGTTATCGGGAAATTGCGATCACATTAATACTGAAGAATGGAGTTCAGAAACTTTTATTTTGTGTCTTGGTATAGCTTTAGATTGACTAAATGACCACATCTGGGTGCAAGTTAATGTTTTATAATGCGAGATGACGACACTCTCGATACAAATAGTGAGCGACGACATAGATTATAAAATTCTTCATTGAAAAAACTAAGGTGGGTTTAAGAAACACTCAACTTTTAATGCTGTACTTTGCACTACTCATGCCTAGAAACGTGGTCGATCTTCATCTGGCACTAAAATGGAAAGTATAGAACAATTACTCAGACATGTTTTAACAAATGCCCTCTGTACATAAAGGGTAATACCGGTCATAGCGACCGGTCTATTATTTTCACTGCTACACCAAACAAGATTCAATTAGAAGATCTTCAGAGAAAAAGAGAGAATAAAGAAAACAATCAGAAACTTAAACAAGTGAAGAAGCGTCTTTTACAAGGAAAAACAAAGAAATCAAAAAGATTGACTGCAACCAAAATATACAGGAACAAGTTTATGTGGAATGTGTTGAAAAAGGGAATATATGTGCTCTCTGTAATGAATTCGGCAACAACGGAGAGTTGTGGTATTGTTGCACGATCTGCGGAAATTGGGCACACGCAGATTGTATAGATGGGACTCCCCTATGGGTGTCAGTGTGATACTTGTGGTTAAAATATGGATCGGTATTACTCTTCCTTGCGATCGGCATTCACCGACCTTGTCGGATAATACCGATTTTGTGAAGAATTGATATTATGCTTTTCTTAAACATTTCGAAAAAAGAATTCTATTTTCCTTATTTTTTCAATTACAAACATGTATTATCTTAAGTTTAAGCAGAATTTTGTTTTTCTTTGATGTTTTATTTTCATATAAAAAAATAATTACTTGAAATAAATAAACAAAATCAAAGTAATGTAGTTTATAAAATAAACTGTAAAGACTATGATGGTTGTTATATCGGTCAGACAGGACAATATTTAAAGAAAAGGTTGCATAACAATAAGTATCCTTTAAATAATGATTTTGGTATAATGACCGCTGTTACCAAATATTACAAATATCTGGGATGTTACTTTGGTTTTGAAAACACTATTATATTAAAAACAGAAAATAATCATAAAAGAAGACTAATATACGAAATGATAAATACATAGAAATATACTAAAACCATTAAATTCGAAACCGATGTTTAGTAATTTATTAAAATGGCATTTACATTTTTTAAGAAGAAAACCTTTGGCCAGGTTTTTGATTCGGATTTTCCCTAGTCCTTGAACAGAATTGTTAAGGTTTCGACAAAGATTTTTTGATATCAGTTTTTTTTTTGGATGTTTTCATAGTTTGCACGTATATGTTTGACATTATATAAATTTTTACAGATCCCATATATCAAGAAATCCTAGTCATTAGATATTTTGCTGATAGTTCCCGAATAAAAAACAAATGTTTGTTTCGCCGGTGAAGATTTGTTAACCTTCTGAGAATATAACTATTATTTCAATCACTCTGATGAACTGTATTGGCAAACCCAGATACATCACAACTTGCTGGTTATTGCACAGCCTTCCTAGAGAGCTACCTAACCACCGTACCTCATTGAGTAGACTGTTTTATAGAGTGCGATTTACATTTTTCTTCGAATTATTTTAGTTCTCGTTGAAAATAGTTTTCTATTTGTACATACGCTGAGTTTCTTAAGAAAACTGTTTGAGTTCTATATTCCCCATAAGGTATTTATTTATTAAATAAGTTACTGGCGTCAAAACCGAATCCTGTAGAACACCTTTTTTATTAAAACTGCAATGAAGTGAACTTTTCTCAAAAATATAGTGATAACGATTTTGCTGTTTTCAAATTGGTGGTTTAAGAATAAGAGCAACTGAATTTGAGTTCCGTTTTCATAATTCAATTACGCGCAAAAGCAGGCAACTTTCATGCTTATAACGTATTCGAGATAGTGGTCGCTTAATAAAGAGACAGTCCTAGAAAAAATTTATGAAGCCACTCTCTTAACTCCCACTTTCCTAACGTAAACCGAAAGTTACCAAATCGCGGCGAAGTTCGTCGTAATGAAGTTAGGTACCACGGCGGTGTATAGCGGTTCCCATCCCGCCATTTTTTTCGTTTTTGTCCTCGCGACGACGGCTTAAGGCCCCTAACGCGCCTAATTATTCGCGAAGTAACATTTGTTATTCAGCAAATTAAAATGAACTCTTCAGCCGGCTTAAACTTTATCCTTTTACAATGAAGTCCGACTCCCGTCGACCGCCGCCGTACTCCTTAAAGCTCTCGAGTCGTACGGGCGACGTAAAACTTTGCAAAATAAAACGAGGTCCCACGAGATAATAGGTGGCGCTAACTCGGATTATCATATAACGCGGCAATGAAAAATGAGGAACGAAATAATAAAGAATAGCCGCTACCGTCGTCACCATCCCCATCGCCGCTTCTTTTTTGTTTTTATGAAAAACCGTCGACAAAACTTAGGTTCGCGTCCTTCCTGTTCCGCCTTCGAGAAGGAGAACGGGTTCATTATAGCACCGTTGGTGTGCCTAGAATAATGGAAATTACATTATAATACGAATGCGTTTGCATATTTAATTAAACGACTGGTAGGGTGCTCGGATTCCGGCCCGCGAGACGGGCGAAGTTTAATTTTGGGCGACGCCGTCTTCGCTCGCGGATACGGGGAATTCCCTGCGGTTAAGAACGCACGTCGCCGAACGCGTATTCCGGCAGCAAATCCCCTAATTCGATTCGATTAAATTAGTACCTTCGTGTTCGCAGATTTCGTTTCATTCCGATAGAGAACCAGTACTATTCTCAATACAAACTCTAGAAAATCACTAGAACCCCTGTTAGAATCTAGAAAATATTCAGAAACTAAACCTGAAAGCATACTCCGCGATAGACGACATGTAAAAGTTGACAGTATCAAAAATGACATAGTCATCCTTCATAATAATCAGTCTACCCACACTTTCATACCTTTTCACCCCCGATCATTGTTAATATTTCAGTGGTTTACCGCCCAAAACAGGTGCTAAAATTTCCATTGCGAATCAGCACGATGCTGCAAACGTTGCCCCCGGGCGAATATTCACCGTTCACGTTTGATATTTCGCATTAGTTAAATTAAAACGGAACCCTCCGCCGCACGGAAACAATAACGAAAATAAAACAACGCCGAAGGGCGACCGGACGGTAAATTCTCGCCTCAACACGAACCAGCGAACGGAAAAACCAACGCAAAATTTTAAATTACGACGCTGGCGCTTTTGGAGAGATAGGGTGCGAGAAAGGATATTAGTCCAAAATGCCTACATATAATCATAATTAAAACGGGACACTTCGTTTTTTGTATGTGCACTTCAGGCCAAAAGTGATCGGATAGAATGAGCTCTTTCTCTTCCTTGTTTCGGAAAACTCGAAATTCGTATTTTGACTACCGAGCAGTCGTTCTCAGCACAACATATGAAAAGACAATTGGGTAACGTTGCTTTACAAGAGCATACCTCACCATCACATAATCGAAATAATCAAAACTAAACATTTCTAATTCTACCTATTTAGTATGAAGCAAAATGAAATGGCTATTGCCCTTCTTCTCGAATTCTTTATTACACACCTTGCTATTATCTTTCTTCTAATCATTTTTAGATAATATCAACAATTAGCAACCACACTAAACACAAAACTCACCATTCAGATTATATAGTTTTTGATCCATTATCACAGATCTCGAATTGTACTTATGATTTTTTCGATTTGTATGATTAGATTTAATTTGTATTTATTCTAGTTTGTCACAAAAAATGTCATACAGTAATTTAATAAATACTTAGAACTAGAGTTAATAAAAATTGGCAAAGTTTCTCCATAGAGAACATTTAAAAGGCTTCCTATTTAAAATTACATTTAAGACAAAAATCTCCTCAACCCAACCAGAAGGCAAGATGCAGTTGAAACAGATCTTAAATCGAAATCTCTGTTTATGTATAAAGTGTCTCAAAATAAAAACTGTACGTAAAACACGTATGAGAAAATATTTCTACGAACGACAATTCCTAAACGTGGATATACAATAATAATGATATTTTATGTTTAATATAATTTAAAATATACATGAGAGACATACTACAATACAATAAAAAGGCTAACTTGGTTAAACGTTACTAGGTAAATTCAAAATATTACAATAAATATTGCTTAAATAGTTGGCGTCTGATTTAAAATTTACAGTGGTCGATTCATTCTTTTTTATATGGAACATCTCCAAAAAAAAGCCTATTAATGTACTTATTTTCAATTTTTAAAATTTTTATGATATCAAAATCAAATGAGTGACCAGTATCTTGTCTATGGGCGACCAAAGCACAAGATCTCTTATTAATACGGCAATCGCTTCTCTGTTGTATGGCTCGTTGTTTCAACCATTGAGAGGACTGACCAATGCGAAATAATTGGCAATCTGAACACGACACTTTCTAAATGGTGTTAGAATTGAATAAAAAAGGCGTTTTGTCTTTCACTTTGGAAAAAATATTTTTAATTGTGATAGAATTATATTTGGCAATCTTAATTTCTCGAAAGGGCCTAAATGGAGTGATTGTATCAGTTAAATTGCTAATGAATGGAAGTCTTTTGAATTTATACTCCGCTCTGACATCATCTGTAGGTCCATCAGAAAACTTAGAATTATAAATGAATTTATTTATGAGGGGGCGGATATCCGTTGTTCACAAATAGTTTGTGAAGCTTCCTAAAATTACTATTGAGAAATTGTGTGTTAGAAATGTGCATAACTCGATTCTTCATTGCTATCACAGTGCTAAGTTTCTGGTTTTCTGGATGACTAGAAAAATAATTTAGAAATCTACCAGAAGCAATTGGTTTCTGATACCAGTCTAAAATCAAAATGTTCCCATCAGTTCTAACAAGTCTGGTATCCAAAAAGGTAAACTGCGGTCAACCTCTATTTTTACAGTAAACTATAAATGCTTGTTAAACGAATTAAATGTATTCAAAACCAAATCCACGGAATCGAAAGGAACAGCACAAATGATGTCATCAACGTACTTATAGATAAAGGGAAAATTGAACGGTAAGGAAGGTATCACACTGTCCAGTAAAAAATCTATCACCACAAGGGCTAAAATGGGGCTGATAGGAGAATCCAATGGAAATTTAGTTAAACATCCAGATAACAAACATAGTAAATCAAGCTGCAAACACCTCAGATATGTATATGAGATGGCACCTAACCTCAAGTGCGATGGAAGCGGCGAAGGGAAAGCAACGATGTTTGCTAATTAATTTGCACAGACACCTACACCCATTGACAGCTGTTCTGTCGATGAAGAGGACACTCAGTAATCCAATGCCCCAGCTACTACACCAAGTATTGGATTGTACACTTCAGAAGGGATTAAAAAGACAATCAACAACCTAAATTCCTAAAAATCGTCAAAATCAAGTAAATCTATTACATGAATCACGCAAGGATTCTAATAACTTACTCATATCATCTCATTAAAATTTATTTAGCATTAGACTGTCTTCCTATATTGTTCTGGCTCACATTCCTGTATATAAATTAAATCTAACCTTATGGACTTTATACTTACAATATATATACCTACAATTAAATTTTGGGATTGTTCTTTATTCAATTAATTACAATCTGTATCAATGAGCATCTGTGTATACTGTCGATGTTTTACTGAACTAAATTTCATGGTTAGCTGTGCTATTTGTCGTCAAAATCGAGTGTGTTAATATTTCCAAGGCGAAGACCAGGAAGATAAATAACAAATCGGTATTTACCTGGAACTGCACTAATTGTGCTCAAATGGACAACGATCTGAATAGTCTTGATGCGACTGTCATAGGATTACAGTCAAAGCGGAAGCAGTTAGAAATTGGTCCCACTACCCTATTCTCTGAGGCGGATATTAGCATTCGGACTGAAAAGATAATTTCAGAGATCCTTGAAAGACAGAAACAGCAAAACCATTTGATTGTATATGCTCTCACTGAACTCCAAGATGTATCTCGAAAAGTACAAATTTAAGCGGACAGTGAATCTCTAAAATTCTCAACTGGGGTTGCAAAATACAGGTATTAAACCTTGTAAACTGGGTAGATTTGATGCTTCAAAGACAGATCTTGTACACCCTATCAAATTAACTCTAGTATTAGAATTTCCTGCTTTACTGCTTTGTGCAGTGCTAGAAAACTGAAGCTATTAGATTGTTGGATGAAGATTTTGGACCCAAGAGAAACGTCACGTTGGCATTCTATAGTAAAATTGCAGTGTTAGTGCATGGTCGGTCCACAGTTTTCTATGGAAAAAAGACAGATTTAAGCCTACTTCCTACTGTTACCAAATTCCACAGGGAGAAAATGATAATATTTTATGGTGATTTGAATTTAAATAAGAATTTGTTTGTGTAATTTTCTTAGTATAAAGTAAAAATACAAAAAGTTTCTTCTATAAACTCGCTAGCATCTGGAAACACATTTTTCATTTAAATCTTTTGATAGTCGCTGTAATAAGCAGAAATATTTAATGAGCCAATTGCATACAAATACCTGTATCCTTAAATTGTCCACCAAATTCCTATTCTCTCAGCGTCTCGTTGAGGGATCTAGACGAATTATAGTTACAAAAACTGAAAGCAAAATTGTGGAGGAGATATCCAACTAAAACCCAATAAATTTTCTGTAACTCTTTACGTGTTGCATTTGCGGTATGAAGTCTGGTATTGTTGTGAATCAATACCGCATTCCCCATCTTTGAGTTCGCTATGTAGTTCTAAGTTGACAGTACTAAGGCGCGGTAACTGTTCTTTGTTCGTGGAGAAAACAGCAGAAATTGACTATCATAAAAAAGTTCAAATGAACAAAATACACGACACAATAAGAGTGTTGCTTTCCCCAGCTGTGCACGTAACTTTCGCAGAATTTCAGCCTTTTTTCATCGGTAACTTATATATAATATATAATCAGATAATCTTTATTTTAAGATGTAAACTGAATACAGGATTGTTTAATCTATATTATTCATGTACAAAGAGCGCACATTCTTTCTTGGTTCTAGCCTTGATCTATGCCTTTTGCCACGATATTTTCCTTCCTTTTAGAATCTGCGATATTTCATGATTTCAGGTTTTTCTTGGCCGTCCTCTGGATTTTGGTTTTTGTGTTTTGGCCTGCCAAACTTACTTTACTGGTCTTCTTTTACTGCTTGGTTTTTATGTTTTCGGTTCGAGTGATACCTTTGAGTAGTCATATCAATTGTTTGAATCTTGCTCTTTAATTGTCCAGCTTTCACTCTCGAACATCAATATTGGTCAAAATACACTATCATTTTTGTTCTTCTACTAATTTTAGATTTATCTACTGATGACTTGCTGAGGTTGTTGTACATCTTAGTAGCTGTATTAATTATCTCGGTAACTTAACTATAACTATTTGCACAATGAACGAATGAACTTCTTTCTGTTACATTCTATTGTAGGTTGACTTAGTACCGTTATCACCCTAGCAACTACCACTAATATTTCTACCAATACCTCCTCAATGTCATATTGTCCACCTCCGTCTTCCCTGGGCTCCCGACCCAAATCCTCGTGTATGTTAGATTTTTCTTCATACATCGCAAAAATTCCAACTTATTCTTACTAGAGAAAGAATTTGCTCTATTCAACTAGTTTTATTTTATGTCTCAATACGATAGACACAACGGTTCTTTTTCCCTTATAAACACGGAATGATCCCAAATTTTTCTTCTGTAATAAACCTACTAAACTGGGCATTCTATCGTAATTCTAGTAATTCTAACGCAAATAGTTGATAACAGTCTGGAAACATTATGCTAAGACATCAATGACGATTTTTAATAGAAATCGTTGGTTGATCCATCTACTCAAATTTGAACCACCCCGAGCGTTCCCAACAAACCAAGGAAATTGCGTGGCCAGGCGAAATGGTTTATTTTGGAAACGTTCCAAGGTCCTAGCACTGGTCCTGGAAAACTCACTTTATCCGGTTGGCAATCCCCTTTCCTGTACACATCCACACCGAACGCTAGCGATAATAAAAGGGGACGAGATGACGGGGAAGAAGTAACAAGGGAACAAGGGTAGATAATATCACCCCCGAATACGCATAATCCGCGCTAAAACATCGAAACCTTCGTCATTCGCGAACGGGGTAAGCCTCTAAGTAATATTTTAAATTACGTATATCATTTCGTTTAATTAAGGTGCGCGCGGTTTATTCGTCGCGTTGAGGTTGCTAATCGTGTCGTGTCCTTCTCGGTTCCAAATACGAATTTTCGGCGTTACCGCGACACGACGGTCCACGGTACGCATATAGTTCGTACCGGGGTCCCCCTAATAAATTTCAATAATGACGACCCGCAACGCACGGCTAATACAAGGAAATTAATAGGCGTGCCGCAAGGTAGTGTAATTGGCCCTTAATAATTATTAAGCAGATATGTATGTGTATTGAGATTGGACAAGATATTGCCTGTTCGTGTAGGTATTGTTAGTTTCACATGATAGATGCCAGAAATTCACATTTAACGGAATTTCTTATATACAGAATGTGGCGCAATTAGGTGGTAAGCTAATATGAGAAAACAAATAAAAACTGGTGGCACCAGTGTATAAAACTTCGAAACTACTTACATTTAACAGTTGATTCAGTTTGATACAGACAGAGAATATGACCCCTGTCTGTATCAAATTCACCTCGAAACTTCGAAAGTTGTTACCATGGCCTTACGGTTCGGACAATTTTAAAAACATATTTCTACAAAAAGATTCCCATCTTCAGTGGCCAGAACACAGCTCTTAAGAGAGCACTTCATCAAATTACAACATACACCGGATTGTAACTAAATCTGCCATACATGCCGTATATGATCCGTAGGACTCCTTCTTGAGACCGATATGACAGAAAAATCTTATTCTGTACGTATTTCTCCTTTCTTCTATATGAATTGTAAGCCATTAGCTTTGAAGATTGATCGGATATTCATATAGGTACTACTTTGTACCCTTACCAGGCCGATTAGTATACTTTCAAGTGCATGTTGAGTAAATTGCCATTCTCAGTAAGGCAGACGCAAAAGAAGGAATGCTTACGAGCTCCTATTAAATCTCTAAAAACAGATAAGATCGACACATTCACAGTGTAAAAAATGATCATAAAAATACGTATTTCTATGTATAAATTTTATTTCCAGGTAAATTTTTAAGATGAGGACAAAGTATTGCAGCTTATGTTTATATTGTGTATCACGTGCTTAGCGTTTACTGTTTTTAGCCCATTTGATTTAAAGCACACATCTTGGTTTTAAGTCGGACAGTGAACGACTGTCTCTTACTCTATGAATCCGAAGAATCGGACAATTAGAATACGTTTGTGGCTAAACGTTTTAAAATACGTTTCATTCAAAACAGTTCAAATATGTTTATCTTTGCGTTTGTTCGAAACGTTTTAAATACGCTTGTCATAGACGTTATTTTACGGCCAATTGTTACAGTTTTCTGCAATTATTTTCACTTGCTTCACTTGAGTTGGGCAGGTCGTTTTCCCCGAATAATTTATTCCGTGTTCGCTTTTAAGTCTCGTCTATCAAAGATATACACGGAAATTCGACTCTGCGAAGTGTAACATTGTCGTTGTGTAAATCTGCAAGTTTCGCTCCCTCAATTTTACTGTTCGAATTATCGGTCGTTGTACGATTGCCTTTCCCTCGATTGAAGGTGAGTTTGCTTTTTTTTTTTTGCTAACCACGATGCGCTATTTTCTCTTTCACATTTTTATAGGAAATTAGTGTAGGCTAGTATAACTAGTGTAAGCTAGTAAAATCTAGTAGAGAACTAGTATATCCGAGTATAGGACTAGTAGAAAGCTAAGAAATTATTTTTGAGAACATCTGAGAATTATCGTTCTATACTTCCCAGTACTCGATAACAGAGTGCAGAAATGGTCAAATACAAAAGAAAAGAAAAGAAAATAAATGCATTTAAAATTTAAAATATAACAATTACCAGGCCGTACGAAGTTTGACAACAGGAAATACGTTACGCTAAGTTCCGCTTTTATTTGATTTTACATTTTTACTCATTGAGTTTTGAGAAAAAATCCCTAGAAGCTTGGGAATTTGTGTTGGAATAAACAGGGATTTTCTGACTTTTGGAAACATTCAATTCTTTTAGTACTTTAAGGGGCAGAATCAGATTGGTTTTCGGGTACGCTTGCCATTTAATACATTATTTGTAGAACAAAGCATTTATTTGTTTTAGTAGTGTAAAGGGGGAATCACAGCTACTTGTCACTTGCATATACTATTGTTTTAATTACGTTCTGCTAAAGCTGTAATGTGACTGTAAACCCGCTGGAATTCAACGGCTACCAAGACTGTGTAAACTCTACATAAAAAGCTATCTTAATTTAATTTAATTTAATTGTTTCAACTCAGGTGACAAATAAAGTGCTGTTAAACGTCATTCACTCGCCTTAATTCATTTTTTTATTTCTTTCCCGGTATTTTTAAACAGAGTGTTCAAGTAATTTTGCTGGTCGCTTTACGACAGGATAAAGAAGCTGGAGGGTCCCTCTGACTCCAGACACTCAGATGTGATCTAGTTCTTTAATTGGAGCCTTATTACTAATTCCTCTAACTTTAACCTATGCCGTTTCCATTGGGTTATCACGGCCTGGATCTCCAATTTTATTACCATCTAAGGTGATTCGAACCGTAACGACGAACTTCTGTATCGGTCACATCACTGTCTTCTTTAGCTGCCGAACAAGCCGTCCCGATGTGTTTGTACTAAACGTTTAGTGCATAAGCAGTGGTTTTCGAAAGAAAACGAACGAACGTCGTCGGTGGGGTCATATAAGTTCAAGACGACGCGACGCGACGTTCGGGTGATACGGTGTCATGCTAAATTTCTCCACAATGCTTTCTTCTAACGCGCTGGCCCTACACATAAGCAACGAGGCGTCAGAATGTTGCCACAGTAATCGGTCGATCCATTCAAATCGTAGCCTACGCAATGGGTCATATGTTTTTAGTCGACGCTCGATGTATGCTTTGAAAATTCGCGCCATAACCGACTGACGAAGTTTCTTATCGATGTTAAGGATTTTTCTGTGTATGCATTGTCGAAGGACCGCATATGCTCGTAAGCATTGACATTGTCGGTAGCGTTTTAAAACACAATATAAGTATCTACATAAACTAAAACATGAAAGCATTCTAAATGTAATACAGCAGTCATGGCAAGAAATGAATACTAATTTTGAAACACTGATAAAAATAAAGATAATTATTGAAGTTAAAAAAATGAAAAATATTAATATACATATAGAAAAAGCGTTCATATGATATTTTATTTAAGGTAATGTCTTTAAATCCTTAACAGAGATATTCAAATCGAGGTGCTTAAGGTAAAACGGTTATTTCACTTGGGTTCATTCTAAACTATATGCTTTCCTATACGTCTTAATTATGCAAATGGTCCAGTTTGAGTTAGAATTAGAATTATTTTATACATCGAGATATCTAGCATACACAACCACAACATTTCTTCCTTCCTAAAGTTTTCTTCTTTCTTTACAAGGCGATTGCCACACACAACTCGACAATGATTCGTAATCTCCATGCATGTTTCCCCGAAACTGCTACTTCCCTAACCTCACACGCCATCTGAATAACTCTCCGAGAACCCGGCGTGATGAGATTGCAAGATCCATTTAAATATTTACTCCGACGACGAGGACAAGAACGATGATACCACCCCGTCCTCAAATCGCAGATGCAGGTAACGTCCTCCTATTCTATGAAAGCAAAAAAGAGGAAACCAAAGAAAGAAATACGAATCGAAACGCGTCTCCTTGATACGTTTCATATTGAATTTTCCGCCAGTTTAACTTTATAAGTCGGGAGAACGTCTATTACGAGACACTTTCCTTCCTGCGCGCCGGTGGTGGGTTTTTCGCGTCCTCGGCGGTCGTCTTCCGAGGACTCGTTGAATTTCCGCGCTCCTCAGAACGTACATAGCTCGAGGGGATAAAGAAAACCTTCGCCTAGATTCGCTTTATACGGCTATCCGGCGTAATCTGATATAGTGCAAGGGCGAAATGCGTGAAGAATGTATAATGTCGTGCGTGGGTTGAATGGTTTACGTTATTATTTATGAAAGGCAATCGCTTTTTACGATGCGTATATAAATGTGGAAAGCGATCAATGGAGTTGGTAATAGACAAGAACGTTTTGGTCACTGTTCTTTGGAAAGTCATCCTTGCAAGCTTTTTGAGGTATTTATTATATTTTAATCTGTACCAAATTTGAATAGAAAATATTTCACCAATTTTGTAGTCAGAATCGTTTTAATGGAAAGAAGTCGAAACAAAAACGATTATCTGAAAATTGACTCGAATTTGGGAGAAGTTCTCAAACTGTATTTTAAATTCTTCTAGAACTTAAACTTTGTACTATTTACTAAAGGTTTTAGGAAATCTAAATGCATTCTTGAGTTTAAACAGATTTAATGCGTAAGTTCGAGGATAGTTCGACTGGAAAACCAAATACAAGATGTTTTGTTATTTCCTAGTGTCATTTCCTTCCAATTCAATGCATTTAGACAAATGAGGTTCCAACTTTAGAATGAACTCAGTATAATGCAATTTGTTCAACTTTGAAAAACATATGTAGTTCTATCAGTTTTGACCTCACGATTTGAAGTCGATCTATGATACGTTATTTTTTTAAATTTAGGAAGAAGTAATCTGGTGAATACAGCGTATGAACAATCACCTGAAAGCGCAAATCGTGTTTTTTGCACCATTTAGTAAAACCAGATACCGTCTCTTTAAGCAGGTATGCTTGATAGTTTGAGTCGTACACTTCAATTGATTCAACAGTAAAGTCAAATACTTAAAAGTGGTGATCCTGCCTTTTGTCAAATAATCCATGTATCTACTACTATAAAACGTTCAAGGAACAACGAAATCGTAGCTATTCCTCCAGGTAGAGGCTTAAGTCTCTGATACAACAGACTGAAGCAAGTATTGGTCATATTTCGTAAAATTTTTCCTCAAAGGTAGGAGACTTTGTATTAGTACCGTTCTGGATTTTTGTCTAATTTGTCTCTCTAACGAGAAGAGGATGCGCAAAGTTATCGAAAGTCAAAATCTGTGAGACCCAATGTTCCTGCTCTCTGTATTATTTTGCCTGCATATTTCACTGTGTATTTATTATCAACTAGGGGATACCCGGCGTGTGCTGCTATGCTAAAAAAAAGAAATACGTTTTGTTTATTTGTTGGAAGAAAAGGAAATTGTGCAAAGCATTGTTTTAGCGACCATCTTTGCATTATCACCTTTCTAATGAAACCGGTTTGGGGCATATCGGTTGGATGGTTTCAAAGTCTATAACGGACACAGGTAGAAACATTTTTTGTGTTTTATATGTATGTATACGTATAAATATATATATATATATATATATATATAGACAGATGAGGTAAGTAAATACTTTTATCATCATTTTTTAACTATTTTGAGTTTTGAACCGTTTTGGTTTAAACTTTTAGCATCTTATTGCTAGAGTGACATAAGCAGAGCCAGAAGCACGAATATGGGAAGAAATTGGGAAACCTGATGACCTAAAGAAAACTTAATGCGGGAAATGATTTGGTTAAAGAAAGCACTATAGATAATGAATCAGAACAATATTATAACGATATAGCAGATTCTGGCCAAAATTCAAAAGTCTTCTATAGGAAAAGACGGAAGTACCAGTTGGAAGAAGAATTATTCCAATAAATCGGTTCGAAAAACACTGCCAGGACTGAGCAATAACCGTCTAAAGACAATATAAATATGCTTCAAAAGTAGGAGGAAATTACAGAAGAGGAAAGAGCGCCAAGCTCACTGATTCCCGATTGCTTGGAAACTTAAATCCCTCTTCAATTACCATAATTAACAGGAACACTGAAGTGTAGTTAGATAAAAGAGAATTATGGAACAAGAACAGTACTGGAACTAAGTAGTTTTAGTTCAGTGATATCGATTGAAGACCTTCATTTCTTGCTTAGATCTTTACGTTTGGACGATTTTGAAACAGAAGAAGAGGGAATTTATTAAATTAGCTGTAATAAAAAAACTGCAAATGTACGAGTACTATTCGAAGTAATGTTACATCAAATGAAAAGTTGAAGCTGTAGGGAGATGCATTTTGAAGCAGTTCATTCGTAGTAAACCTAGATTTTTTGATAAGTTAATTAATATCATATACTATACACATGTCTCTAATCTGGAAGTTTATATTCATCACCAATTTCATGGTCGTTACGAAAGAAGTAATAGTCAATGCAGTACACCAATATCCCGAATAAGAATATAACAGTTGGAGTAGTAATATCGCTTTGGTGAATACTTTGCTTGGACAACACGAAATCACATACGTCGGAGCGATAAAAACAAGTAAAAAGTAATTATTTGGGTTCCAGAGAAATGCAACAAAACATCGTGGAAAGTCTAGTAGACACGACCGGTGCAAGTACCTTACAATTCCAATTGCAATACCAACAAGTATCATCAGCCAGCGATTATTTTGTACGGCATTATGGACTTTCGGACACCTTAATCGATCGCAGCGGTTTTTGCACAACCGAAATGATCATTCATTTGAGTGGATGTACAATCACTCTCATTGAACTTTAATTCAGTTTTGGGGTTACCGGAGAACGCCTCGAGGCCTACTCAGTGAATAACTACTGAATCTTTTTATACAACAATTTATTCTGATTTTGTTTGTACCTCTTCGCTCTATTTGAAGTTTGATGGTCGAGTAGAAACCTACTTTACTTGATCACCACAAACAACGACTAAACGTCCCCATCTTAAGCTGTGCCGCTCTTCACTTAAAGGATCATTTCTGACAAATAATCACTTGGCCAAAACTTAAATAATTTTTGTCAAGAATTTTTCAAATTTCCCTTATTTTCAAGATGCTGAGAAAATTTTCAGATCTTACCTCAGGTGTGCTTTCAAATTTTGTGGAAAATCACTGGAATTTAGTGTTGAAAAATCTCGCATTCACCGCCATAGCAGACTCACTCTTAACCTGCCAGTACTCCCAGATATTCCTGTAGTTGTTGCATGTCACATAAAAATTGTGATTTACAGAAATTTACAGAAGAACTCTACTACACTATCGCGCTCGTGCTATGAATCGAATATAAAGAACTACGCTACCGCTCTTCTGTCGAGTTTGTGGCTTTCGTAGAAAATACAAATACTTATCTTATATTTATCAGTAGTCTTACTTTGACAACCAGAACCATCTGCAAGGCATTCCGAAATAGCGTTCAAGTAAACACCAGTTTGTGTGCCTATTTACTGCGAGCATATGCTTATGTCTTGCCGAGCGCTGCTTATAACATTTAACCTCTTCTGATTACCATCAGGAACAAACCTATTCTAAAGGAACAGTACAGATCTATAGCAGATAAGGAATTTATCCTACTTGAAACTAGAATACATTGTCCCTCACAAGAGAAGTTGTGAAGGTTCCCTTTTAATCTATTTTTAAGAAACTGCCAACTATTACCCGGTAATGCTTTTTACTTTATAAAGGTGTCTCAAAACTTACTTTAACTTAATTTTTTTAATAAAACACATATTCCAGTTGAATTTTGCAAACGTTTTGAATTAAATATAAAATACAGGTATGGAGGTTAGGTTTGGAATACAACATCTAATAAATGCCGCCTCGTCTTTGTTGGCAAACGTTCATCCTTTTCACGAAATTCTCAATTGCATTTTGGCATAATTGGGGATCAATTTTGGAAATAACTCATTAAATTTCCGGTTTGAGGTCCAGAATTGCTTGTGAATTGTTTACATATGCTTTTCCCCTTAGAAAACTCTAAAGAAAATAGTCCAATGGTGTGAGATCAGACGATTTTGGTGGCTAATTAACTTCTTCCCGCCGCTAGATAACAATCTCAGAAAACCCCGCCTGCAATAACTGCATTGTTATGGTCGCAGTATGATAGACATCGTCTTATTGAAATCAAATGTTATCATATTGCGATAACGAAGACCATCAACGGTAACTGCATCACATCATCCGTGGATTTTTGGCCTCCAAAATTCGACAATTATGTTTGTGGAAAATTTCCTTCATCGCCAAAAGCGATGTTCAAAAGAATTACCATCGACTTGATGCTTCAGCATCCAATTGGCACAAGTGCTCTGCGCTACGCATCTGTTGGCTTTAGATGTTGTGTAAGTTGAATCTTGTAAGCGTGCATATTGTAGTATAGTAATATTAACATGGTTAATTACCATTAGAAAATTTATCATTTATTACACTTCAATATATCAAAATTCACGGTAAATATTGGGGTTATGGATGTTTATGTTCAAATGACATTCAGCTTATTTTTGGGTTCTATTTATATTTTTTCAATACCACGCACACAACCTTTTAAGCATTTTATTACACTGCGGGTGTTAGCCTCTTATTTTAAATCCAGCTAGAGTCGTTTAATGGGAGAAAAATATGGAACTAGAAATAAAAATATTAGTTATTATAAAAAGCATCGATTAAACGATAGAAAACCATTGTAGCCATACAGAGACATACATTCAACACTTTCACATCACATGAATTCCTAATAACCACTGGATATAAATAACAAAGGATACCTGGACATTAACAATACAGGTTTCTATAACAATGTTACGCCTCGGATGAACTGAACTCACGGTGAATTAAACTTTTCGTTATCTGGACAACGGAGAAAAATGTAGTGTAGTCCTGTTTCCGGAAAAAATGAAAAGTTTGTTTGGTTGACGACGAACAAAATAATGACAAAAAAATTTTAAATATATTTGGACCAAAAGGATTTTAATGGAAGTGCCAGTGAATAAAAGAACCTCGCCACACCGGAGAAGAAAGAATTTAAAAAAGGGACGAATCCATAGAAAATAGAGCCATACTGACAAGAAAAGTTAAGAGAGGGAAGAATCCATAGAAAATAGAGCTGCATCGAAGAAGGAATTTAAGAGAGGAGATAGGAAGAACCATCATCGAATAAAGGAAATTACACTCACACACACACAACACTATGTAATTGTCTTTATTTTATGTTAAATATTTCTCAAAATTTATAAATATAATTTGTTATAATTTATGATTTTTATATCATTAATTAAGAGCTAGGACGGTCCAATTTTGTTTAAGAAATTAACTAAGTTCTCAGTACAATATACAGGTCTTTAGTCAAATTTCGATGATAAGAGCTTTTGGAGGTCCTCAATTGTTGAGAGCGATGATGAATCGAAGTGAATGAGCGTTCATTTACACTTTCCCTAAATAACGGCAGCAAAATACCTATCTGAATTTCATTTTTCAGGCGATTGATGTCGTAAAGGTAATTTTTATTTTGCTTTGTTAAACAAATTGTTCTTGATGAAATTTGAATTGGATAATACACTAATTTTATGGAAACTGATACAAACACCCTCAATCATTTTCAAAACAAAAAATTGATATTTAAATCCACCAAGACGCTTTCTTCTCCTTCTTCTTCCTACGCTTAGGACCATATTCTCTTTATTTTGTCTCGTCCCTCATACTCTCTAAAAAATAGAAACCCTCTTCCGAATATATGTATATACAATATATAAATATCCCCCTGCGCTCCCTCACGCGGCAATATATTTGTACGCGAGCAATTGGCCTTGTTCCCTCCCGCAGAAGCTTTTTGCTTACATATTTATGTAAATGCTTCATCGATCATTTCCGGCGGAATAGCGTCGAATATGGCTGCTCGCCTAGGAGACCTCGTTCGCTCTCTTTAGCCGTAAACGCCCTCGCTTTAGCTAGTATGGGAAGAACGGGTACTTTGAACGATGCCGCGCGAAAGTGGTAGTAGGTAGGGTAGGCTGGAAGGGTGAATTTAAAAAATGTATGCAACAGCGATTTCAGGACGTTAACGCACCATTTGCGCTTCTAGCCCCGTCGGGCGCCAGCGGGGCCTGCGAATAGAGACGTTTTAATTTAATTTCTACTTTTCGCAACGGACGAGCACGAGTTTGTAGGGATTTTCTAAGCTTGATATTAGATATCTCTCTGTACATTGGTCTAATTCTTTACATGAAGAGATAATAACTGTATTTAATTGCCGTTATCATTATTATTATCATCGTTGTTATCACCATTAGAGTTACTATAATTAGCTACGAAAGGCCTTACTTTTAGTGTCTCCAATATGATGTAGGCGCCTCCACCATAATTTGCACTTCGCTTAAGAAGCTAATGCCAAACTTTAAGAAATAATCAAATGGTGGGTAGTGTACCCATCTGCTTGACTGTCATCACAGTAATTGGGACTAATTTGCATTCACCAAAAAAACAATATCTAACCGCGGTAATATCACCTTCTACTTATTTACTTAGTCCTGAGCCTTTTACCTTTCGATGTAAGGCTGGAGGGGTTGAGTCTTGCATCTCTGCCTCCATTGCTTCCTGTCCTGTGTCAGTTTCCGTATGTCTGCCCATGGCATTCCTCTTTTCTCTGATTCTGTCCTGATTCCGTCAATCCATCTGGCCCTTGGTCTTCCTCTTCTATTTTTCCGCACACTCTCGTTTCGAACAATTGTTTAGTTAGTCTCTCGCTCGTTATCCTACATACGTGACCAAACTACCTAAGCTGTCTTTCTATGATTTCCATGGCGTTTATTCTCGATTTTTGCCTCTCTGATAGTGTCCATGTTTCGCTGCTATATTTAATTGTTGGATGTATAACTTTTTATCAGCTTCAGTTTTTATTTTCTTCGGTATCTATTTTTCTTGAAAATGTTGTTTTCATTATATTGAAGATGCCTTCCACTTTTCCCATTCTTTCACTTATTTCGCTGTTCAATTTACCGTTTTCCTCTATAAGTGCTCCTAGGTATTTAAAGCGTTCTACTTGTTCGATTTGTTTCCCGCTCAATCTTATTTCGTGGGTTTTCTTTGTATTGGAAATTATCATAGTTTCTGTTTTTCCGTATGTTGATCTTCATATTAATCTTCAATAATTCTTCTTCTAATACTTTAAGGTTATGCTGTATATTTTCCTTAGTATATACCACCACAGCCATATCGTCTGCGAACATAAGTTCTGTCAGTTGAGGTCGTCTTATTTGCCAATATCCCAATGTTAATTTTGTGATCCTTTTCTTTGCTTCTTCTACTGCTTCATCGAGTACCGCTAAGAACAGGAGCGGGCTCAGGACGCAGCTCTGTTTGAGTCCTTATATTGTAACGAATTCTTTCGCCTCTTCATTTTTGTTCTTACTATATTGGCGATATCTCCGTACATATCTTTTATCACCCTTATTGAATCTTTTCTACTCCTCTATTCATCAGCACTTTTCAGATGTCTTCTCTTCAGACTCTGTGAAACGCCTTTTCCAAGTCAATGAACCATGTATATATTATATGGCTGTTTTTTATTATTTTCTCGCTCACTTGTCTTAATATAAGTATGAGGTGCTGTGTGCTTCTATTCTTCCTGAATCCGCACTAGGTGTTTTCAAGGTTTGGATCTATTTTAGGTCTTCTCCTTTTTTCCATTATTTTGACTAATACTTTCGCCGGAACACTTTATATAGTTATGCCCCTATAGTTAATGTAGTTTCTTTTGTTACCCCTCTTATATAGTGGTAAGATAACGTCTTGTGGTATCTTTGCCTCTTTTAGGATATCGCTCGTTAATTCTCCCATTTTGTGTGTTCCTCTTCTTTCCATCAACCATTTCAGAGGCGATGTTATCTTTTCCCGATGCTTTCCCTAGTTTAATCGTTCTTATCACTTCTTCCAATTCTTCTTCTGTTATAGGTCCTACGTTTTGGATTTCATATTCGCTTACTTGTGTCTCTTCCTCGGGGTCTTGATTATCTGTGTATTTCAGTTACTCAAATTACTCTCTCCATCTTATCATTATTTTTTCTTCATTTGTTATGATATTTCCGCTCTTGTGCTTTATATTTGGCATTGTATATCCCTTTTTTTGTCTGAGTTGTTTTAGTGTGCAGATTTCCCCAATGATCTCTCTTTTGTCTCTGTAATTGCCATATTGGTTTCTTTTCGCTTCTCTTTATATGCTTCGTAGTCTTCCGATCTTCTTCTTATTAGATATTTCCTCCATTTGTTTTTTTGCTCTTTATTATCGCCATATTTCCTCTGTCGACCATTCTGTTTACTTTATGCTGTTATTCATTATTTTCGCTTTACCAGACATTTCTTCCACTGCTCCCATTATATTTTTCTTAAGGTGTTCCCATTGTTGCTCTACATTTGTGTTGTTGCTGTTATCTTTCAATTTGATGTCCAGTATTAGTTGATATTTCCTTTGATGCTTTTCATTTCTTAGTTTATAACTTTTAATTTTTTCATTTACTTTTCTTTTTCACTTATCTTGGTTGCCATTATTTGTTATCTTCAGCCTTATTTTGACTAAATAATGATCGCTTCCAATCTCTGCTTCTCTTTTCGCGTTCTGTGTCTTGTATTCTACTCCAATTATTTTTATTCACCAGACAGTAATCAATGATTAACATTTTATTCCCATTCTCAGATACTCTTGTGTATTTCACCTTTTAATGAGTGAAAATTTTAAATCACGCTTTTGAAAAGAGTTGCGATTTAGAAGAAGAAATCTTCAAACTTTGGTATATAGCAGTATTTAAAAACGTCGATGGTTACCAACCACTTGATTAACTCATATTTTAGAAACCACTTATGTTTAGCTCAAATTTCTTTCCCCAGTGGATACACCAATTGTTCTCTCCTAATTTCTAATCACGCTTTCAAAACAATCCCGACCGATAATGATTCATTACACTTTCGCTATCAACATCGAATCCTGTGCTAGCGAAAACAAACGTAGGCCCCAGGTGTGTACGTCAAATTTCGAACGCTTCAATCGACCGGTTTGTCGCCGCGTCAGAGTGGATTTGGATTCGACCGCTATTTGATTTAGTGGATTAATTTCGGCTTAATTTTGAATAATGGTCTATAAACTAGCGGCCGTCTTTATCCAGCGACCGCAACGGGAGCCTCCGCACTTGTAGCAGACGGAATGTATGTATATTGGGTGTCGAGATACACTCCGAGGCTACCGTGTGCATAAATTTGTCCTCGCGCGTTAATTGAAGTGTATTAATGGCACGCGCGGTAATGTTCTATCCTCGAACACGTTCGTCTTAAGCCGAAGGACAAGATAATATATCGATATCTGCACGGTCGTGTTATACACCTCCGCATGACGTTTGTAATTAAAATTAACGCTCCGGTATCGCCGGATTAAATCGCCATAATTGGAAACAAATGTAGGTAGCTGATTTCCTACCTATAACTCATATCAAATGTATTAAGAATTAAATGAAGTGGTGGAGAAAATCCTATGCTCAACAAGATTGGATATTTCAGGATTTTGTCTTTTCTATTGGAACCTCAATGACTGATTTCAGGAGCGAATTTGGGGAATGACTACAGCACAATGCCTTCTTCTCTTTTCTTCTATCAATGTAAATACTTCCCGTACTCCTTTTGTTCCTTTGCCTGTTTGTAATGCTGTGCCTGTATTCGAGTTTTGGATATGATTTATTCTGAAATAAATATTGCGTTTGATAATAAGTTCCCGCAGTTTTATTAATTGTTTGTTTTTACAGCGATTGTTTCTTGTCGTTAACTCCGAGCGTAATATCCCATTTTAAAGAACTTTGGCTGGTCTACAAGCGTGTATTAAATTTTTTTAATAACTAGGTGCTGACACTATAACATATCGGTCAACACCTCATCACACAATTGTTGTATAATAAAATCGGTGACACATATTTCGCTAGTTCGACACAAGCATTATCACAACCATGTAAACCGAAGTGAGCAAAAAATGTCCCTTTTCAAAATTTTAAGCATGCATTTTTACCCCACCTTTCCACTGTAACCATGTATGTGGCGTAAACAAATTTTTCGCCCTTGAAAACGGCTAGAACGCCTGTCGCCCCCATAAATGCCCTTTTGTTACGTACTATATGAATTGAACGGAAATTGAAGTTGAAATGTTGGTTACACTTCCATGAGTAATATTACTTAATCATTTCGTTTAATTATAATAGCCGATTTAGAAGATTTATATTTTTGTGTACGTGTATCGCTTCATATGCATCAAGTTCTCGTCGTGAATCAATCTGTCTTATCAATTTTAAATTTTCCATTTTTATGTCGTCATTTTTATGTTTCGCGATAATTGACGAATGTAGCCTGCCATAACGGTAATGTGCCACATGTTCTTCAAACTAGGTGCTATAGAAGGAGGGTGGCCGTAAATAACTAGGGATTGGCTGACAGGGTGAACTGCAACAAAAGGACAATTTTGAACCGTCTACACTCAATAGAATTTCAAGAAGGACTCAGAGCTCGGATGCTACACGAGCTTATGGAAAACAAGAAAAATCGCCTCTAAACTGCGGCCAAACAAATCGCCCGACACCGAGCAACACGCGGCCACAAGCAACGATTCTTATATATAATTGTCACGGGAGATGAGAGATGGTGCCTTTACGTCAACATAAAGCAAAAGTAGAAACGGGTAGCCTACAGTGACAACAACACCTCCATCCCAATAGGATTATGATCTACGCTTGGTGGAATTGGAAGGGTCTAGTGCACTGGGAAATGCTGGTGAAGAACAAGGCGGTCGTAAAATACTCCTATATGACCCAGCTTCACCGAGTTCGTTTACTCGGTGAAGCTCGGTGAAGCTGGCCTCGTTTGGCAATGAAATGAAAAGACCTCATAGACAAGCTGGAGTCATCCTGCTCCGCGACAATGCGCGACCTCACACCGCAAAGATCATCAAGGGCGCTCGGTTGCATCAACAGTCGTACTGTCCGGACTTTGTGCCAACGCAGCGGATTATCACCTTTTCCGCTCGCTATCGAACCAAATGAGGGATGTTTTCTTCGACAACGACGGGGACCTAAACCTAAACTCGCTTAACAACTTCTTCGAGTCCAAACCAAGCGATTTTTGTCGAAATGGTATCAAAAAATTAGTCGAGAGGTGGAAACAAATCGTGAACAATGACGGACAATACATAGTTGATTAGTTCTTTGTTAGAATGTTTGTAAAATATTAAATTTTTTAAATAAAGGAAAAACGGCGGAAACTTATTTTCCAGCACTATATTAAAACAATTACCAAACTGTTCAATAGACGATATTTTACTTATCTGATACAACCAACTTATCTGTATCATCTCGTAATAATCCCAAGTAACATATTCCCATATCTTCCTTGTATCACTCCATGCAGATGAATCTCCCATTATAGGAATGGTGCGAAGATGTTTTTTAAGATTTAGTGTCCGTTAATTTTCAGGATCTATAGACGTTACAAATGTCTCTTCCAAAAATAAACTTCCCCAATTACGGGGCTTCCACGCATCGAGCAAGACGCACGTAAATAAAAGCAACCCTCATCCTCGAAGCGTTTTTGCATTTACGGACGATTTAATTTGCCCGTCGAAGGACGATTACACGCCTCATTCAACCCCGTTTATCTAATTAATTTCGTCGTTCGACTTCGCCTACGCGCCTAATTAGGAAAAGGTAGATGACGCGCATAACTGGTTAACTCGAACGAAGACGTTCGTTAAGGTAGTCAGTCAGGTTTTACTTTATTTTACTACAACGACGAGACGTGCTCGAATAACAATTGGATGGTTGGGGAAGTGGGGGTGCTAACGCGGAAACGGAGAAAACGAGCGAAGTTATTAAATTCGGCATGTGGAAATGTTCGAGCGGAGTTGGAATGGAGTATCGAAATTTTAGATAATAAATTTAATTTTTGATTGGGTGACTAAATGCACATCTCGTCGATTAGTTTAAATTCTGTTTAATATAAGTGACGTAATTTTTTCCCCATAGGAAATATACGCCGCACATAAAAAGATAAAAATGGAGGTACTAACCTGTTATGATTATAGATTAGATCGACAGACCATAACGATTGAATTTTAAGATTTCTGAGGAAAGATTTCACTGGGCTCATCAACAAAAAAAAACGAAACGGGACACAGAATGTGAACAAGATAGTCTCATGGAACTTGAATTTAATTGTGAGGTCAACGAAAACGCTTTGAACACTCCTATTTCAAAGAATAGATTGCTGCAATCGCGCAGTTCTGGGGTGACGATAAAAATTTAGTTTACCTAGTAAGTTTAGTAGGTAAACTAAATCTTCTTATACTACACACAAGATGGACGACATCTTCAAACTATTTATATGGTTCCGTCTTCTCAATCGGGAACGGGAAATATTACCCTCAGCTAAGGTTATAACCTTAGGTTCTGTATCATTCAACCCTTTTTTAAAATGATATAATCATTGCAACTGAGAAGAGGGAGGGTCTTTAAACGCACAAAAGAATATTTCTAACATTGGAAGCTAATGGGGAGAAACATTTTACATCTCTTAATTTTCATTTCTACAGCAAAACAACTTTATTTCAACTTACCTGAATAATTTTACTGAATCTTACTAATCTCATAGGAGAAACAATTTCTTATTCTTTGGCGAAAACTGCGCGGAGGAATTCTGGCTGAGATACTAAACCCAAATATCGATGTACTTGTGAAATCCTTTCTCCGCACTCGACCTGAACTATTTGGCACAGAGTTTTACTTTGAAACAAGCAAGAGATGAAATATGATAATGGAAACTATAAGTTCAGAGCAATTTCAGGAATAAAAGTTGGTACTTGGTACTTTTACCCGGTTCGTAGTCAAGGTAAAGGGTATCTGTCCAAACTGAGGGCAACAAACTGCGATCATCAGAAAATTAAGTAGGCGTTTCGTTAATATCGACTTCATTCACTCCTGGAACCGATATCAGGATGGATATTTGCTCTTCTGCTCTTCCTGCAGTGAAATCGAGTCAGTAAAAGAGGAAAGAGTCTGGCGTTACTAGTACGAACATCCTCTTTGTGTGTATGGTCTTCTACACTAGAAGCAACCATCGGCTCGAGTCACACATTATTTGGCTCATGATTGTCTGCTCGTAGTCCTATCTACCATCAGACTATTGTAGTATGAATTTTAGTTAACTTTATAGAAAACAAAATTATTACAATTAATATTTATAAAATTTTAGTGTTATATTAACAAAATAATGAACAATATAATCAAAATATATTACCTAAGTGTGTATAAGTGTAATTTGTTTTCTAATTCTTAATTTCTCTCTTTGTCTTGAATTCTTTCTTCACATCTTTTCTTTGGTCTTTTCCTTTTATTGTACTTCTTTTTCTTTGGTCTGTTCGTCGTTTGTAAACAACAACTTCTTTTTGATGTGGTCTGCTTCTTTTCAACCCTGGTATTTTATATAACTTTTTATCTGACTTTTTTCGTCGACCATCCCATTCCGTCGTTTATAAACAAACTTAATTTTTCGTCGTTATAGCAATTTGGAATTCTAGATTTTGCAATGTTTCAAGTGTATGTGTGTGGTAAATATTTACAACGCTTTTCTATTTCTTAAAGAATGCTTTCTATAAAATTTACATCTTTTTATTGGTAATTTTACTAATGGAGTATTACCATACTAGACTATGCACGATTCAGTTTTCCTTAAGAAAGCTGTCAAGTTGTTGAGTAGATCTAGACTAGAGGACAATGACTCTATTGTTGGTTACCATTCACCAAGTCCTGATATCTGGGAGAAACCGGGCTCCCAACAGAAAGCAATATAGTTCATTTTTACCAAATATGACACGTGCCAGCTCCTTTTCTGTTAGATTGAGGAAATAGTTTCAAAGAATTCCCCAGTGGAATAAAGAGGTCTTATCATTGACAACTGGAGACGATTTATCAACGCCTTCAAAGCTGATGGATGGACAAGAAGACCAAGAAGG
This sequence comes from Chrysina gloriosa, assembly GCA_038088585.1. Lineage (NCBI taxonomy): Eukaryota > Metazoa > Arthropoda > Insecta > Coleoptera > Scarabaeidae > Chrysina > Chrysina gloriosa. The sequence continues at coordinate 14,833,605 of CM076093.1, read as the reverse complement.
AAAAAGGACAAAAGGTCTTTTGAAGATGGTTTATTTCACCCCTCTTTTTCCGTCCTCCCAAAAGACTACTACTCGTGAACCATCAAGAGGTGTACGGAAAAGGAACAAATTTTCATCAGACAACGCCATCGTGAAGAAAGTCAACAAAATCCTGATTCTGAACCTTTCGCCTTTTCTCGACTTGTTAAGGTAAGCTTCTTTACTTTATTGACTCAGATCAAATTAGAAATGTGGTCAGCAGAAATATGCCTCGAATCATCCTAACGAAAATTGCCATCATCATTAACGCCGCACACGAGGCTTTTCCAACAACATGAATGCACGTATGTAAACGTCATTATGACTCTCAAGGAGAAAGGGCATTAATAGTTTGATCAAAATTATTATCTCATCGGTCTTCTCTTCGGTTTGTCCAAACATGTCAATAATATTAGTCACTTTGTGATGCTTGTAGAGTATAACATAATTGAAAGCCAGCAATTTAAACTTGACCCGACAGAACTATAAATCTTCCCAGTCACCGTGAGCATGCGTAATGAACTTGGAAGGCTCCAGGCAACTTGATGTGCCTTTTCTAAGCTTTACTTGTGCGTCAATCTGAACCTTCTCAGCCTTTTAATATCTTATCTGTCAGATCCAACATTCTTTGTAAGACTTGGAAATCATCTTCTTACTACTGGATCTATCAGCGGCGATGATCCCAAGGAGTCGTTGATTAAATCTAAGGGTTTCCTTCCTTACTCCTCAGACCATTCAAAAGATATTGACAACATCGCCACCTATATGCCGAACCGTAATGAAATTCTCATATGTCGCAGTTTACATCTTGCCATCGACGCATTCTACAACTGAAGTGATCAGTGGACGCTCAATATCAGCGAAAAACAATGAGCTTCCAGTTCATCTCGGCAAAAGATCTGGTGCACGACATCTATATGAGCCGAATGTGCATTGCGTGGAAAGCATTGATCAAATATCTGGACGTCATTTTGGACATTCCTCGTCACCAAGATACTAATCTATTGACTAATCTGCAGAGATTTGATATTGGATTTAAGCACTCAACTATAACTGCATAAGTAATTTCTCAGACTACTATTTACTCTGGTACTGTGTCCGGGTCTAGCCTAACGAAAACTATTTAAACACGTTGTAAAGTCTATTTAAATAGAATTCCCCAAATTGTTGCGTTAGTCTAAATGGTTTGTACACAACGTTCAACCCTAAGAAAATTTGAAGATCCTTGCCTGTATAATAATAATCGTGATGACTTGTAAGCGCATTTCTTCGACAACCATTTTTTGGGACAGTTTCAACAATTCTTTATCTTTAACAACTTTTCCTATCTTTATAAAATCTTTAAAGCATGAGATAAACTGATTCTGTGTGTAAAGCTGGTATAGTACTTCAATTTTGGTAGCCAGCTGGTAAACTCATTGTCCTTTACTTCTACCATAAATACAATAATGCTTTCCGGATCAGCTTTAGCTCTGTCAATGTCAGGTACTTTCAGTCTTACATTTTGGTCAACCCTCACATTTGGATATTTATCAGCCAACATTCTTTCAGGTTGGTGTTCCAAATTCAATTTTGCATTTTTTCTTATTGTCTGGACAGATTCTTCGGATCTTTTTCGGATTTGGATCTTCTTCAGCTTGAGTTACGTTTTCTGTATCTGAATCGGTATGTCTCTGGATCATTAAATTGGTATCATTTGTTATTTGCTTCTCCTTCGTTTTTGCGGTTACAATCATTTCTTTTTCTTGTTTCTCACATTGTCACTGTTTATGTCCTCCTCTGACGTCGTCTTCCTTGTCCTGTTCCGATTACACTTTTGACGTTAATATTTTGTTCCGTATTTTTTTGCGATTGCAACAAATTCTCTAAATCCTCTTCAGATCTTAATAGTTCAATCATATCTTTCGGAATTGCTGATGTTGCAATGCCCATTTTCACTGGGCTACCAAACATTGCTTCGTAGGGGATCATTTAATTCCCTCGTGATATGATCTTTTTTGATGATCTGGATGAATTTCAAGCCCTCTGACCACTTCACGGATTGGTTTCCATCTACCTGCTGAGCATATTCCCGATGTCTTGATTGACACGATTCACTGATCCTTGACTCCAAGTACTATTTTAACATCCGCCACATAAAGCATAAATTTTCAATTACTTGGTTATAAAATGCGTCTGGCGCTCTAAAAGTGGTAAAAATGCCCAAGAGATGTTGTGCAGCTATCTGCTGCGTGTTTAGTTCGAAGTGCACGAAGAATCACAAATTTAGTAAGATGATTTTGCTAAATTAATATGAGTTTCCGTCAGGGTTGGTTTGTAGGTCTATGAGATCTACTTGACAACGTAAGTTTATTTCACTATGAAGTATAGGCTTGATGACAATCCCCTTTTTCAGTCTTCTGTTTCTTTTGACAAGGTTGGCATAGCATCAAATATGTCATGATAGCCTCGACCGTTATGTTCTTATACTTGCGGGTATATTCCTTAAGCATCAAGGACCAGGATGCTACCGTGTCTAACAGCACTATGCATTTCTTCGAGAATGTTGAGTAAGTCATTGTAACAAACGTAATCCATTCTCGTCCTTCATCGGCGCAATTAGCTTTTCTTCGCCGCCTATAATCACAATATCATAGCCCTTTATACACCTGTAATGAACAACTTCCTTTTATTTCACCTTCTTTGCAGTTTTTACGTCCTCTAAACACTTTGCGTATTTGTCTTCATCGAGATAAAAGTTATTATCTTTCTTGCTTGCCATGAGCTTGTCCTTTATTTCATAAAATCTATGGTTTACACTCATTTTGATTCATAAATTACCTTTAGACATAAAAAAGCACAAACAGAAATCAAATTAACGTGCAGGTTCGAATGTGTCAAACGATCAACTGGGGCGAGCAGGGGTGCAGGCTGCTAACGAGTACGAGACGATGCGCCGAACGCGTTATGACATGTCTTTTTCAACATTTACCACGTCTTTGGGGCAAATCCTAAGATTTGCCGAGTAAATACTGGTAAAACTTCGAAGTGAACGATGATCACAGAACTGTTCGGACTTTTATCATTAAGACTTGGTAAATCTTAGCTTTTACTGGAAAATCCTAGAATTTACCGTAGTTCGGGCTTTTACAGTAACCTACATGTATACACCTTAGAGGAATTCTTCGCTAAGCACTTGGCTGCCTACAGCAACACTCATTCTTACTGTTTTCATTTCTTTTGTCTGTTAGTATTAAATTATTTACTGTTTATTTTATTATTTTTATTTTATTTATACACGTTATACATATATATATATATATATATATATATATATATATATATGCTAGTTATTGTTATTTTTATTATTTTACGAATCAAATACTGTACCGTGTAATGTACACTATATTGAAATAAAACATCTATCTATCGGAAATACAATATGAGAACTGACCAGATAGAATCACGACCTCAAATTCTCCGATCCAAATCCGCCCAAACTGGGATGCTCCCTTGCCAGTTTTTAAAATCCAAATTTGCATAACAAACGCCATTGTGGTCATACATAATTCAAATTCAGAGAGAGGTGTGTTAGATCTATTAGCCGGACACCTATCGGTCCATCCGTCAATAAACCCGTTGATTTATTCTGTTGCGTATACGAAATATGGCGTCGCGTAAATTATGCGCCCCCATACCCTTCCCCTTGTCTCATAATTCGTAATGTATACATTGAATATCATCGTTCGACGGATTCTATTTCGGATCGATAAATTTGACACAATTAAGTATTGAATTTATTGTCATAACTAACGGCGGTTTAGAATTAAATCTGCGTAAATAACACTTAGTACGCGAGCGTAGCGCACCGATTTATGAGAACCACCGTTTTCTCTCGTCTCTGTGCTGCAAATCCGAATAATTTTAATTTGTAATCGGATTCTACACAGTCTAAAGTAGTGTTTTTCCACTTACTAGCGTAAAATTTCAATTTGGACTAGAAAATTGGCGAAAGCTCGGTTTCAGAAGTTATTACGGGACTGTCCACTTGAGAAATTAGTTTAATTCGAAACAAACAGGAATTGGGCAAAATGATTATTTTATTGCGTTCTATTCCGGAATTATCGCTAATTCTACTTATTGTTAGATCTCCCGGGAATCGCGAATTTAACGTTGCACTCGGATTTCTGCAGCTAATGTGACGAATGAAGGGAATATATAGGAGCTATCGGACATTGAAACGGAATTGAAATAATAGAAGGCAATTGCTATACGCTTCTTGTTCAAGGCGAGTAAGAAACACGACATTAAATACTTGTAAGGGGTTGACAGTGTTGAATCAAGAGAAAATGAACCGAGTTTCTAGACTAGATTTGTAAAAACACAATGATTTTGAAATACAATTCGTTTCCTGGATATTCAACAATTGCAAACGAATATCTCTCTTTAAATACCTCCTTTAACAAAACAATTAAAAAAATGTCCTCTCAACATTTTATTCCTCCCATTTTCTCCTTCCTCTGATTTAATCCCGTTCGATCCCGTGACCGTTCAGATTTCTTCCGCGTCTCTACGCAATCAAACAGTAATCCGGTTGCATTTTATTCTCCCTGTTTTACACGTTGTTAACCTCGATATTCGAGGGATAAAACGGGCTTCGCAACCTACGGATACCGCGACCGATTCTTCGCTCGGAGTTTCTTTGACGTCCCTCGTTCCCTTTCGATTTTACGGGTCCGATTTACGAGCGGCCGGCCGGCCGGTCCGGGATTCGACCTCGGCAGAAAATCGTGATACTTTCGCTCGATTTTTCGGTTCCGTAAATTCACCCTAATGATGCATAAATCTGGGGAAGAGGAGTGAATCGGCGCGAAATCGAAAAACGGAAAAAGAAAAGCGGGGAAGAAACGAGAGAGGAAAAGTCGAATCGGGAACGAAACACCGGACTTTGTAAATGACATTGTTAAGGGGTTGAAGGATGATAGCCGAGGGAATGAGTCAGGCGCAATAAAAAGACACTCGTCGCCTTCCGAAACGGGGATATAAATTCCAAGAGACGGGCACCGGTCCGGCCCTTAACAGGATGTTTTTAAAGAAGGAAGATGGAGCGCGGTAAGGGGGAGAATAAATATCGATGGGTGGAATGGAAGAGGAATAGGCGGCGTTTGTAAGCAGTAAACAAACGATAAACAGTGTCAGATTCCGCTCGGAGGGTTGGACGAAATAATCGGTATTTTAGCGAATTGGAACGATATTTTTCGCGTGATCTATTTCCTGGTTTAGGATGGTTTTCGTAATGAAGTTGCGCTCGCCTGGTCGATATAAATTAACGTATATTTTTAGAAAGTGCTGTTAAAAGAAAATGGTAAGTTAATTTTAAAAACATTTGTCCCATATCATTGCTGGATGTTGTACATAAAATAATGGATTGTATGAAGAATAAGTGACATCCATATTCCGAATGGTAGATGAGTACCAATGCAGTTTTGGAAGAAGTAGATCGGTAACTGACTTCCTGGTCCAGCATGCACAGTAATTTGTATCCGAACTGACTAACAACAAGCATGAATTGCGACAAATAGTATCTTGAAACAAGAAACGTGTGGAAGTGTCGCAGAGAATGATTCTAAGATGGATTTATGGTTGTAAAACCAGGGCGAGATGTGGAAGAGAAGATCTAACAGTGAGATATTGGAGATGTATGAGCAAACCAGTATAACAGCTATGGTGAGGTACCAATATATCCGATGGTTGGCTCGTGTAATAAGGCTCCGTGAAGGAAAAACTCCGAAGACCGGGGTAAGTGGAGAAAAGAGAAGACGACGACTAAAGTCAAGATGGTTGGATGCGGTACAAGAGGACTTTAAAGGAATGGGAATCAGAAACCGGGAGGAAAAGGCTAAGAACAGGACGAAATGGAGAGCAGTAATCAATCAAGCCGTGGACCTATAGGGCCTGTCGCGATACGCATATACTGTGTGTCTAGCTAAGTTCGCGACAAATGGAAAACTTTTTTATTCTTGGGTTTATGAAAAAAGTTATTCTTTATAAAAAGTCCTACTTCATCCAAAACTTAAATTCAAATTGTCAGATTTTAATATTTGTTAGTCATATACGAGATATGACAAAAAATATGAAATTAGTATAAGAGTAAAGTACCTTTATTTTCAATAATACTTAAAATGTTATAAGGAATAGTCGTTCAGAATTGGAAATTATACAATTTAAATACAGCATTTACACAAAAGAAAGCATTGAAATTAGTAATTTTATCGACAATCTTCCGTTGCTGGAACGCCAACATATTTGGTTTCAACAGGATGGTGCACCTTGTCATAGCAGGCTGGACGTAAGGCAATATGTTGAAGATTGTTTTAACGACAGGGTTATACACCGCTTTTCCACAATACGTTGGCCACCTCGGTCTCCAGATCTGACCTCACTTGATTTTTCTTGTGGGGTTATTTAAAAGAACATGTTTATATTCAAGCGCCGTTTACGGATGTAGGCGATCTAGAACGTGCTATTAGAGAAGAAATCCGTAAAATAACTCCACAAACAAGTAGAAGGGTTTTAAGGCATTTTTGTGATAGAACCGTTACATGTATGGAACGAGAAGGCGGATATGTTGAAGCATTTGTGTAACATTTTCAATGCTTTCTTTTGTGTAAATGCTGTATTTAAATTGTATAATTTCCAATTCTGAACGACTATTCCTTATAACATTTTAAGTATTATTAAAAATAAAGGTACTTTACTCTTATACTAATTTCATATTTTTTGTCATATCTCGTATATGACTAACAAATATTAAAATCTGACAATTTGAATTCAAGTTTTGGATGAAGCAGGACTTTTTATAAAGAATAACTTTTTTCATAAACCCAAGAATAAAAAAGTTTTCCATTTGTCGCGAACTTAGCTAGACACACAGTATATATATATATATATATATATATATATATATATCACTCTATTGGAACACTAGTAATAAAGAAATCAAATACACCACTATATTGTAGCATATTCGAGCAGGTTTGTGTTCGTCACTGGTAAAAAGAGTTTTGAAGAAGCGCTCTGTCTAAATTGTGGTCTTGCTGCGTAGCGGTAGTGAGTTAAATGTGAACTAAGACCATCAGTGAATCAACATCACGATTTATTCGAATTTGAGAAATGGAGAACCGTAGTTCAGCTTGAACTACTATTTGGTCAGATTTCACTGTGACAACATCAGTTTCAAGGAGTTAAGGATGTTCGACGAGCTTGTGGACCAGGTTGTTCATCATCATCAAGGCCAAACCAGATTTCAAAGTGAACCTCATACTGTTCCGTCAACGCTGATGGTAACATAAACCATATGAAATCGGCTGCATGATGTGGGACTCCATGCCCGAAAACCGGAGGTATGTGTTACACTTTGTGGAGAGCGCAAAAGAGCCGACAGAATGCGAGCACATAACAGTTGGAAACGTCAGGATTGGAGGCAACTAACTAATGAATCACGATTCATGATTTCATGATTTAGAGTGAATTTGGAGTCTGAAATGACATTTCATACGAGAAAAGTCACAACATGAACGTGGATTTGTCATAGTATAGACCATCATTTCATTTTGGATGACTCTATTGATCCCCAGAAGTATCTCAATCAAATCCTGCAACCAGTTGGCCTTTCCTTTTCTGGAGCAATAGTAATGCGGTTCACTTTTACAGACGATAATGCCCATCAACATCAAATTCGCATAATTTAGAACGCATTGTTACCCAAAATATGCCAGTGTAACGTCAAATCGACAATGTAGAACACCTACAATATGTAATTTCTTTTCAAAACCGTTTTCTTCTCATATTCATGTTGGTTCTAGCATCCTAAACATTTTTATTTTCTGCAACGTTGAAGTTATACGATAACGAGCCTTACAACTGAAAGCTTCGCAACGATGTAATTCTCGCAAGTTTATCTTCGAACCGTAAACTGCAACTCCGTTTCCGCACCAAGAATGGCGGCGGCGCCAGAAGAGGGGCGGACAGCCGGACGAAGCACGAAATTTAATATTAATTAGCGTGAAACTTAAATGCGAAACTAATCCAATTAGGTCGCGCTTAACACGCGAGCTTTTATCGCTTCGCTTGTCGCCGCGACGCTTTTGTTTGTAGTTTTGTCAACGACGCGCGATGAAATTAAAATGAATAGTTTAGAGACGTAAAGTACCGTAGCAGATGGAAGATTTTCTGCGACAAAGCAGTGATGAATTTTAAAAACAAAGAAACTAGAATAATAAATAAAAGTAGAACAAAATTCCATTATCCTGAATTCAAAATTGAATATACACAATTAATCTTGCTGAAATTTACCTACACGTTATCAAAATAACAAATGACAACTAGCGCGAAACAATCGCGCGATAAAAATGCCATCTTTCAACGAAACTACGAAACCGAGTGTATTAAACGAAAGAGAAAAATAGAAGAGATTTGAGGAAACGCAACCAACGGAGTCGTCGGTTGACGAAGAACCCGCATAGTCGACGGTTATGAAAGGGAACATCTAAGTGATTGAGATGGTCTGGTACGAAATGAGAAAAAAAAATGCGAAAAGTATGAAAAAGGGATATCAGAAGTGTAGAAGTGAAAAATCGCGCGGTTGAAGGTTCCCGTCTCATACTCTTATCTCGGACGATGCGTCAAGGAATCTGAAAGGACGTTCTTAATCCATTCAATTAAATCGGAGAAATCATCGGAAAGCACGACGTAAAATCGCTCTAAACTTACCACCCCTTTTCCTTCGACCGAATCTGCCACCGACAATCGCAAGCTCGCATTTCCGCCGAGATCGGGATTCCCTTATCACGTATGCGCTAAGTGCTCGTTCATGTCAGCGATGGCAATTTTCGAAAACGGCTGGCGTTTTACTTACTGCGACCGTCGAGGGTGCGTTCAAACAAATGAAACGTTAGCAGGGGAAAGGTGGAAGATGGTACGATGAATGGGTAGCGTAGGATGGGGAGGATGGAAAATTGAAATTTAAAGAAGAACTTTCTCCCTCGAGAAATAAGTAAGAAGTATGAAAATGGCTAAAGAGTGAGATCTGTCAGAATTAAACAATTGTGCCAATAATTGTTTTTAACAACACGATAGGGAGTTAAAAGTTATCTATGATACGAGATATATTTGAGATTTTTAAATTATAACAAGCTCCAACAGAATCGAGCTAGTTTAAGTTTCCATCCGAGATACAAACAGATCACTTTGTATTCCCTTGGATTTTACTTAGAGTGCCCCAAACTTGTAAAATGTGGTAGAAAGTGGAGCATTACCACTATCACAGATTTTACCATAAAAAACACCCTTACAGATTTTATCTTAAAAATCTGAAACAAAGAAAGAAATGAGATTTCAGGCTCTAGCCTACACCTTTGTTTAAGCAATATGTACAAACCTTACAGATTAGAATTTTTAACGTTCAGAAACGCCAAGATATTTATGTAACCTAGATCTTCTTCTATGGAAAGGAAGGAATACGAAGCACTTGAGGTGCATGTAAGAAAAACCTGAATTCGTACTTTGATTGGGGAGAAAGCTATTAAATTTGGACATATTGTGGAACCAACTACATCAATAATCTGGAACTTATTTTAGATTGGCTAATAATTTTGTGCAGACTTCTTCAGAAGTTTTAAACTAACACCTAACAATTCCAGGCCGAAATATAAGGAACCTGATGTAATGTATTAACCTGCACGGTAATGAAAAGGTTCTGTGGCACTCTCAAACAACTGTTTCAGACATCTCCAAAATTTGAGAAGTATAGTGCATAAGTTTGAACTCAAATTTTTGCGAAAATGAAAAGGTCTTAAGTGGGATTATATTCTATAAACGCCAATGCAATAGGAAGCTAATCACATCCCTAAACTGAACGGAGAAGATCTTACTTCTTATAATGATGATCTGGAAATCCCCGAAGTAATTTTGATGGGTTTCTAAAGATGGTTTGAACATTTTGAAATCAACTAGATCTAAACGGTTAAGGCTTGACTTAAATAATTTTGACTCACCTAAACATCATCGGTGAACGATGAAGGTGGCGATGTTCAATAACTTCTTATAAACATGTTTCAAATTTGAAAATTATCGTTGTAAATCATGGTTCAGGCAATACGGTTCTTATTTCAAATTGGGTAGCAATAGTAATAATGACAAATTTCGGGATGTTTCGGGCAGACATTTTGCGGTGTTTTGAATGTATTGAAACCTAAGTATAAAAACGTATGACCTAAACCAGGTATGGGCAACCTCCGGCCCGCGGGCCACATGCGGTCCTCGAGTAAGATTTGCCCGGCCCGCTACTGGATTCTTTCGTTGCATATTAGCACGGCCCGCCTAACTTAATTCATAATGAATCATAAGGATTCTACAAAAATGTATATTTTCAAGATTACTCGCTGCATAAAACTTCTACAAAAAAGGTTGCCCATGCCTGTCCTAAACACAGCAAGACTTAAGCGAGTTTGACGATTCGGACTGATTTTTGGATGTCTTCTTTGAAATATGATTAAGTACAAAAACAAAAAAAACAGTGGTTGTGGCAAAGATATCAAAAACAATTCTTTTCGAGAAGCCAAGCACATTTTCCGAGGATTAATGATTTTAATTACAATATTCTATATTGTGACACATCTAACATTTTTTAAAGGAGTACGATAAATTAACGAAGCTATCTAGAAAATTGATTAATAGCGAGTGCAAGGAAGCGAGAATAGAGAATTCAAAGCTAATATACAAAAGGTAAAGAGGGAGTTTTTTAATAAAAAAATGCGGACACTAGAAGAAAAATTTCCACCAGGAAATAAGAAATTCTAGAAAAACAGGGAATCAAAGTTCTATTCTGTAAAAACGAAAATGGTAAATTAGTGGGAGATAATGAAGAAGTTCAAAAGTATGGAAACAGTATTTTTAGGATATCCTAGTAATAGACCGGAAGAATACTGAAAATAAAGAAATCATCAAAAGGAATGCTGGAGTTGGGTCTAGCTTGCCCAACTAATACCAAACTCCTATAAATATTAGCAAAAACGAAAAATTTTAAAAAATATTAGCAAAAGTCCAAGTGAAAACGGCATATTGAATTAATCAAAAAATGGAGGAGAAAAACTGAAATATGTAAATTGATACAGAAGATATGGGAAGAGGACCAGATACCAGAGTCATGGAACGATAGTGATATAGTTCCCCTGCACAAAAAGGAGACAGGACGCTGTGTAAAAACTATAGGGGGATAGCATTATTAGATAGTGTGTCTAAGGTTTTAGAGGTTACTATTAGAAACGAACTGCAGATATACGCATTGCAGGCAGTGGGTGATCAGTAATAGACCAGATTTTTACCTTAAAACACTTGCAGACAGGGTGCTACGAGCATAGCATGCTATACGCAACTTTTATAGATTTCCAAAGAGCTTACGACTCGATGAAAAGAAGTGAAATATACGAAGTAATGTCGTGATTAGGGATTCCATGTAAACTTATCAGACTTGTAAAAATGACATTGGGGAAGACTGTAACCAAAGTCAAAATTAGTAATAGGACATTAGAACCTTTCAATGTGAATATAGGACCTAACCAACGGGATCACTTGTCAACGGTACTTTTTAATCTAGTTTTGGAAAAAGTTAAGAGTTAGAAAACAATGCTCAGACCAACAGTAAGATATGGTAACGAAACATGGGTTATGAATAAAGTCGACGCAGACAAATTGGAAATTTGGGAAAGAGAAATATGGGGAAGAATTTTTAGAGGGAAAAAATGGTGAGATATGGGGAAGACGGGGAAATAAAGGTTTGGAACAACTGTATGCAGGACCAAATATCACAATCGCAATTTATCAAGGCGCAGACACTTAGATAGCTACGACATATATAGAGACGAGAGGGCATAGTCCAAAAATGCTATCCTTCGGGCCAACGACAACAAGAAGGCGAGGTCGATCCAGAAACAGATGATTCCAGTCGGTAATGACTGATCTCCGAGGAAAAGGAATAGGCAAATGAAGGATAAGATTGAAAAGCATGAACGAATGGAAAGGTCTGTTGAAGCTGTAAATCAGCACGCAAAATCTTCCCCAAATTCCGTTTCCAACTTCTTGAAACCTTTGAGACCTCCACTCCATTTAGACTAATGTAGACACCTCTTTAAAAACCTATCGAAGGCAAAAGGAGAAGGAAATTTAAACCAGGTATTTTGGCCATACTCCAAAGTTCGTTAAAGATATCTTTGGAGTTCTGAACGTATAATAAAATTGGTGGACACTGGAAGTCTCCAACGGTAAGTATATGTAATTTCGAAAACATAATCTAGATGGATCGTTGAAGATGTTAAAATCGAAGATATTTAAATTTTTAATCAGAACGTTACAAAACCTATAGAATTGATCGGATTCACTTCAACATCTTTCCTGAAAGCTGATGAACGACAGAAAAGGAAGCTAAAAGGTGTTAGGATCAAGTTCTACGGCTATGTTCCAGGAAACGTGAGCGGTACTTTTAAAATTTTAGAAGTTTCGTAGTAAGCTTGAACATAGATATTTCGAAAGCCGAAATGTTCTGAGTAGAAAACACCGAGGAAACTCTGAACTAAATTTGTCAATATTGGGTGTGACACAATCCTATCCAATCCTCCTAAAATTGTATATTGATCAGAGTACCTCAGAGCTACTGATCCCTTCGTCCTAACAATTTAATCACTGTTTTCCAGCGTAAACTATGGAAATTATTTTAACCGATCGCATATTCGTTTCGACCGGGTTCTTCCGGGGTCGCAACAACAACATTCTCAATTATTAACCCGAGCTAGCACGCGTCTTTCGATTAAATCTTCAGCCTCAAATGCCGCCGTCGACGAGGGGATAGCCGCTCCGGCGTTACGTAAACAGTCCGGGGACGATACTCCATCGATTCTCCGCCGTTAGATTTATGTCCGGAGTGCCCCCGACATATTCCCGGATTGTTTACGTTAACGAGAACACCCCAAGATGGATGGAGATTGAAAAGATTCTTCCCGTCCCGGACCCTTCTCGCCGTTATCGGTCAGCATTTTCGGCGCGTGTTGTGTATTACCCCGGAATTATCTCGGATCCGGACCGCGCGGATCTCGTCGATTGATTTTCCGGGCACACATCGAAAGACGACGGGAATTCTAAGTCTTACTTACGGTAACGGTGGTATGGTGCTCGCGGTACGAGACGTGGGCAATCCAACTTCTTTAAGTCGTGCATCTGTCTAAACCGTCGGGAACGGGATACAAATTCTATTAGATTCGAGGCTGACTGAAATCGGAACTTTAGTTCGGTTCCGATCTAATTGCGAACAGGGGATGATTTGTTTAAGTACGGACGTTGCCAAAAGTAAATCAGGTAATGAATTGTGGAATTGTAAATGAGGACGATATGGAGGAATTCTCAGAGTTAAATGCATCTCTGAGATCTGAGAGATACAAAGTAGAGACTGAAAGTTACGATAATAATAAGTCAGGAAGAAGCAACGAGTACTACGTAACTTGCAAACTTCAGGAGTAAGAACGTATTAGACTCTCGGGGAGGTCAAGGTGAAAAGACCTAGATTTTGCTAATATCTTTTATTGCAGCTACAGAATTTTTGCTTCTTAGGTTAACAAATAATTTATGTTATTACAAATTTTAAATAACATAAATTATTTTTTAACTTCTTTAAATTCTTTCCTCTTCAGTACAATGAAGATGCCCTTAATCTGAGGGCAAAAATTCTGTAGCTGCAATAAAAGATATTAGCAAAATCTAGGTCTTTTCATCTTGACCTCCCCGAGTCTAATATGTTGTTACTCCTGAAGTTTACAATAAGAATAAGGGTAAAAATTATAAAGGGATACATAAATTCCAGTAATAGGGTCAGGCGGGGTAAATATGAAATGGCCAATATTTTGAGTAAAAATAAGACAGCCTTGTTATTTCAGGAAATAAATGACTAACTGAACGTCACACCCGGAAACAAAGTGGTTTATTATTAATTTTATACGTCAACGAACTTTTCGATCGACCTCTCTCATTCGCTACGAACGCACCCCCGTCTCGTGCTTGCGCTACGGGGTGTAGTTTTAATCTCTAACTCGATAGGGACTTTTGAGGACGTTTCGTTTTGGTGGGAAAATATAAGACGCGCCTTAGGAAAAAAATAAGACAGTGCAGAGTGCAAAAGTAATACACTATATTATCACAATGGCCCGAAATTACGCCAAAAAAAACTAAAACAGTGATATAAAATTATAAGAAGCATTAAACAGAGTGAAAAATGGTGAATAATCATACAGGGAAGCTGCTACTAACTATAACATAAACCAATCCTTACTATGGAGAAAAATTCACAATTTAAATTTAAGTAGGCAAGGAAGAAAAGCTATTTTAACAAAGGAAGAAGAACAGGATCTCACAGAAAAATTAAAAATATTGTTGAAAACATAGTGTTTCACCATCATTATTGGAAATGGAGTCACAAGTGGTACCACTCGAGTTGTATGAGAACCCTTAACCCTCTCGCTCATTTAAGAATTTATTGCTGGACAAAGTTAAGCATACTAAGCCCACAACTGGGAAAACATGAAAAAATAGACTGCGAAGGGAAAGTTCTGACAAGCAAAGAATATCTGAAAAGTATTGAAAACTTAGACAAACACAAATGAAAGAAACGCACGACGAAAAGGCTATGCCTAAGAAAAGGAACCTAACAAGGAAAAAACCTAAAAAGGAACGAACTTAGGAAGGACCTAAAGAGGAAGGAAGAGTCGGAAAAAGAATGAATCTCTTATAATTGTCCAGCCCCGATCAATTTTTATATCATTTTCTATTTTTCTTTTTACTTTTTGTTTCTTTCCAATTTTTTCTGTACTATAGATTATGCATGTAACTTCAAAATGTAAGTCTGAATTATTGATCTCTTACTTACCAAATAATCGAAACCTATAAATTAGCTTCAAGTAAGCATAAATATGCAAACTGTGATTTTCAATTCGTAAAATAGGAAATAAAAACTTCTCAGTAAACTTGTTATAACTGTTCGTTTCATTTTTCTCCGCTCTGTCTTGTGGTACGCTTGGTTTCTGGATAAACAGTAAGGCGTAGTAAATATAGGCTGTCTTACTTTTTACTTTGGTGTTTCATATTGACCCCTTTGATGCGGAAAAATTTAAACACATATTTTGTATCGAAATTAGCTTATTTAGGGCTTCAATCTATAAAATAGAACTATGTATACTGAGAAAGATATGTAATAAATGTAAGATATAACCCATTCAAATATGTTTCATGTAATTTTTTAGCAGCTTCAAATAACAAAAGATATGATTTTCGTCTTATAAATACCCCGTCTCACCCTCCCCAGTGTAAAATGTAAGTGATATGAACGGGAAGGGTCCCCTCATTCGTATCTTAGATATGGGTTGACGTCCAACGGAGAGCAAACGTATTCCTCTGCAAACCCTAAGATTACGAATTAAAGCAGTGTGACACATATTAATTCTAGCAACTTGAAATTTAATTAGTTGCCTTTAATTCGAATTTTTCATTCCAACTTCCATGATGTAGTATCTGTGCGGTTACCATCAAACGCCACAAGTACTCTGTTTACCCAACGCCTTTCATGCAAGCATCAGGAAATGGAAATAACCCTGTACATATATTTAGCAATCGTGTCGAGTAATACCGAATTCACCAAATAGGTATTGACACGAATATAATAGCTGCATCAAGAGCGCGCGTTCGGCAAACGCCATTAAACAACGTCTGCCGTAGTTAGACGGCCGACGCTTCAATAAAGGGACGCGTCGCTTCGCAAATACTACAGCAACACAATTGGAAGCGTCGAGGCGCCTCTGCGTGGAAATTAAACAGATGCATTATTATTACATACATATTATTCGACGCCACGGATTCCGCGTCGGTGTGTAAATAGCGCTGCGATGCCCTTTAGCCCAGCGCGGCGCATGAGTACGTCGCCATAATACGTGTGGAGAAGCTCTTCGGACCGAATGCGACACGCATATCAAACAGCTTTCAAGCGTTATCAGGTCCGTATTTCGTAAAAATCGCGCGTTGTTACGCTGCTGTTGTAATGAGAGCGCGTTGTACGATGTAATGGACTGCCACCAGGACGAGGTTCTATGTAATGTATGTATTATGTGTTGCGAGAGTAAACTCAACAGTTATTGCGAATTTGAACGGGGCAAAGACGAGCTCAATTGCAGGAACGAGTTCCAGGAATTCCAGTTAGACTCAATTTCCCGCTTTCTACGTTGGAAAAGAAAAACAACTAGAAAGCTTACCATAACTGGGACCAATCTAGGAGCTTCAAACAGTAGAAAATAGTTCACTTTCTACTGCCACTACTGCAGCCTCGACAGAGAAGGAAAGATAGTCAGGTCCTGGTTACATTTTAATGATAGTCAAGGTTCAAAAATCTTTGAGAAAGCCACATGAAATTCCAACTCAAGCAAACTATTCAGCAAACCTAACTAATTTAGTGCATCCTCTAATCCGTCTAATAGCAGACATATTCCATTTAATTCTTCGTTCGAATCACACCCATTACTGAATAAACTTCAAATACCAGTGTTAACGCAAAAGATCACACTTAACACCGACAATATTTTAAACATTACTGCCAGCTCAAACAAGTTTCAGTAATACTAACTAGTCTCCAAAGTGACACTTAACACTAACTAGACTTAAAGACAACAGTATAATTTCAATCAAAGACACTTCAGAAAACTGAACTAACTTATATCTTATAAGCGGTCTAATAGCAGAACATATCCCATTTAACACTTCGTTTGAATCACATTTAACACTGAATGAACTCCAAATACCTATGTTAACGGGCGAAATCGCGCTTGAAACTGTCCATATTTAAAACACTACTACCAGGTCAAACAAGTTTCAGTTAACACTAACTAATCTCCAAAGTCACACTTGACACTGACATTATTTTAATACCACTGCCCGATCAAACAAGTTTCACTTAACACTAATCGATCTCAAAAGTCACACTTAACACTAACCAACCTTAAAGACACCAGTGTAATTTTAATCAAAACACACTTAGCACCAGTCAATAGTGCCAACTCTACCAAATCTTCCTTAACATGGACGTGGGTTAATAAATCAGTATTAATTCAACTAAATCAATAATTAATACTGGCCATATTTGGTACGTTTGTGTTAATCAGTGCAACCAAATTTGGGGTAACACTGAATAAATTTAAACTAGCAGTGTTAACACTATCGTAGTTTACATTGTTTATATTGAAGAACGCCAGTACTAATTCAGTCAAAGTTAACCCTGGCTGGTATAAGGAACTCGGTGTTATTTTTACGATACCCCATTAAACCCTCACCACACTCAAGTTAAGACTCTAATGCTATATTAACTAAATTTCCCTGCATATCGACCAGGTCTAAAGTGCCTGTGTTTTTAATTAAATCACACTTACCACTGACTACACTTCCTCTTCTGCTAATTCTGCCAAATGACAGGCAATTGCATCATATCTAAAACACCGCTGGCATCCCAATCAAGCCGTACCTAACAGTAACCAAATTTTGGAAGGTAGCGTTAATTCAAACGAAATTCACTTAAGATTGAATAAAGTTAAATTAAAAACTTGAAGACACAGTATTATTATTAATAAAATTACACTTAGTATTGATCATGCTTTAGATGGAAATGCTATTTCAAAAAGCATAGGCACACTAAAAGGTCACACAACACTGGTCAAGTTTATGTATTCTGCTAGTGTTATCTCGGCCAAACCACACTTAACTGTGATTACATTTCAGCTCCTAGTTTCAACTAAACTGAATTTAAGTTAAAACCATGCTGTGCATAAGACATATGCTGTGAGCTACTGTTAATTCAAACATTGTTGAATGTTGAATAAACTTTTCTTTTTCCTCCATTAGTTGTACAATCGGTCCTTGTAAAAGGACAATAAATATATTTTGTGTTAAGAATTTTTAGTGTGAGTAATTTTGACCCAATGGTCAAAATGCTATATTATTTGTAATTACATAAGCTTGAAATTAACTATTAGCTAAGTGGTACATTAAGCTATGTATCGTTATGACTTATTAATTTATCTATGAAACGAGATATGTTTGAGATTTTTTTTTAAATTATAACAGGGCACTGGGCGTTGACTATCGATCGGAGCACGCTGTTTTGATACCATTGGATGACTTCAATATTAGAAGTAGACCCTGTTCGTCATAGCTGGATTCCATACAACCAAATTGGCTTGAGGATAGATTTGTATACTAAAAGTTTGTTGCTGATTGTCAGTAGGAAATTCTTGTCTAACAGCCAATTTAGTTTGATATATTGTAGGCCAACTTGGTTTCTTTTGGCGAAAATGTGCTTGCGCCAATTTAATTTTTTGTTCAGATCCATTCCTAAATATTTAACAGACTATATCTGGTTTAATTGCTGTCGATTGAGGGTTACTAGTGGACCGATGCCTCTTCGTATGGAAAATTCGATGTGACTTGATCTTGCCTCATTAACATTAATCATCCATCGCTTAAACCAGGGTTGGACTGTAACTGGGTGAGCTTGTTGTTCAGAGGCAGACTCGAGGTTTGGATGAGAAGGCAACAAAGCAGTATCATTTGCGAAGACAGCGGTGTTAATCCACCTGGTTTTTGGCATATTGGCGGTATATAGTAGATAAAGTGTTGGGCCGATCACGCTTCCTTGTAACACACCAGATAGGATGAATAACAATTGATCGTATTTTCCACGATATTCGACATAGAAGAATCTGTTTGCCACGTAGGATTTTAATATAGCATAGATATCATATGGTAAGTATTTTTAGTTTGCAAATGAAGCCCGCATGCCACACTTTATCAAAAGCTTAACGTACAAAAACGCAGCCAAACAGTATCTTCCGTTTTCTATGTCTCTACCAACCTGATCTACCACTCTATGTATTTCTTCAATGGTGCCATGTTCTCCCCTAAATCCAAACTGGCAGTCGGGAACCAGTTTCTTATTGTTGATCACTGTGGTTATTCGCTTAATAAACAACTTCTTACATACTTTTGGAAGGTAGTGGGTAGTAGTAGTAGCTGATTGATTTGAGCTAACTTCCGTAGTTAATCTACCAGGTATGTGCAATTTTCCACTAACTTAGGAAGTATCCTGTTCTAAAAAGTGCGTTATTAACTTGGGAGATAGCTTTAAAATCTCCGTTGGGTAATTCTTGGAGAATTTTTTCTTTTATAAAGTGGTGACTTTTTGGGATTCATCCGTTTTTGATAACTTGTGTTATTTCTAAGCTGGTGACTTTTTCCATTTGATAGGATGATTCTAAATTGTTGCATATTGCTTTCTCAATTTCAAATGCATTTTCGCATGGAAAAGGTTGAAACACATTAAAAAAGTGGTCGGAAAATGCAGATACAGTTTTGCCCCATTGCCCATTTTTGTCTCTTATTGGTGGGTTTTGTGTCTTTGGCCTCTTATATCTTCCTGAAGCTCTCCATAGTGAATCCGCATGAGCACTAATAGGTATCAGTTGTTTTGGGTAGTTCTGTATGTTACCATTTTTTAGTTGTAGCATCATTTTTTAAGTTCTTTACTAGCATAATTTTGTCTTCTTGTTTTCTGTTGTTCTGTTGTTTTGCCAATGTTTTGGGATCTTACTTTTTCTATAATTTTTGCTCCTAGTACTGCTGTACTTTCAAAGGTTTTTTAGCTGTAGTTGCAGAATAGTTTTCCAGGTTGCTGTCTGGATGTTGTTCGTTAGCTTATGGAATGCGTCATCCATCTCTTGTTGTAATTTGAGGGGAATTGTTAGGTTTATTAGCTCATCGAGCTTACTTATAAATAAATTAATGTTGATGAAATCATACTTTAAGCCTCATCG
Source organism: Chrysina gloriosa (assembly GCA_038088585.1). Taxonomy (NCBI): domain Eukaryota; kingdom Metazoa; phylum Arthropoda; class Insecta; order Coleoptera; family Scarabaeidae; genus Chrysina; species Chrysina gloriosa. The sequence continues at coordinate 14,813,662 of CM076093.1, read as the reverse complement.
TATTAATATATCAATATCTACTTAAAAAATAAACTTGGAGAAACAGTACTATTGTTGACAAAATCACACATGGTATTGATCATGGTTTAGCTAGAAGTACTAATTCATGAAACATTTTCATATTAAAGAAGGTACTTACAAGTTCATGTTTGTAACTAGTATTATATCAGCAGAACCGCAGTTAACTACGATCACATTTCAGTCGTAAGTTTTAACTAAATGGAATCTCACTTACGACCAACATATGCTGTGAGCTAGTGTTTATTCAAACGAAGTTGATTTAACACCAAGTAAACCTAAAAATAGTTTTGACGAAATCATGCTTAACACTGGTCGTACTCAAGACTCATAATATCTACACATGAAATAAAAGTATACTTATCGTGCGTTTTGGTCCCAGATCACAACTTAAGTGCTTCAAGGAGGAATAGATACGTAAATATATGGTGTTATAATTATGAGAATGAAGAAAAAATGTACACATAATGAACATACGCGAAGCAAACGTCCGGAAGGATATTAAAAGAAAAAGACAAAGGAAACAATGACAAAAATAAAAAAAAATCCAGTTAACAGTGGGTGACCTAAAGAATTCAATATCTTTTCAACCGAATCACACTTACCACTGACAACATTTACGACACTATTGCTATCTTGACCAAATATTCCTTAAAACCGACTAGGTTTGGGGTGTCATTGTTATTACACTTAATCCTGGCCATACTTAAGTTGTTACTGCTAATTCAACTAAATTTCATTCGACAAAATCACCCTTAACATTGGTTGGGACTTGAAAATCAGTTTATACAACCAAATAATAATTAATGTCGACTAAACTTAAGGCACTGATGCTGACTACACCAAATTTAATTTAAAACCACCTGGATTTAAAATACCAATGTTAAGAAGTTATACTTAATACTGACCATATTTAAGACGCTAGTATTAATTCAACCAAATCATAATTACCACTGATATCACTTAATACACCAATGTTAAGTTTCCTTTCCAACAATCCACTCTCGCCATTTCTTCTTCTCCTTTTTCTTTTCTCGAGGCCTTCGAACCACGATGAACGGATTAAAAAAATACGATGTAAGTATTCAATTATTATCATTGCTGTGCAATTCCTCCTGATGATCTTCAAGTCCGAAACGCAAAAAGTAAAAATAACGTCGCAAAAACTTCCAAGAGCTTTTATTATTTAACTAAATAAATTAATTTCGAAACGAGTTTTCAAAGTCGGTTTATAAAAGAGTTACACCCACTTAACGCCGCCGCTCCGGCCGACATTTTCTCGGCAGCACTACAAATAATTATTTCGCTTAAGTCCGGGTCCGTCGCATCCGCAGCAGGCTCGCAGGCGGCGGAAAAGGCGTACCTTAAATCGAAACGCTAAGCGGCTTACGCTTTAAAACGACAAAGGGATTTCAAATTTATTTCAACTTTTCGCTTCAAATGTACTTTGGACCGATTATGCTTGCAACATGTAATAAGTCCTGGAGTGTTCAACGGCTTTTAACGTGGCCCGGATGCCGTTTCCAATTACTTAAATGGAAGGATAGCTTTCGTTATTCGGTGATAGAGGAAGGAGACCAATCTGCGTCCAATTCGATGATAGTCGCTTTGGAGTTCACAACGATCATTTGTGATGATCGAATATAGGATATCGATATTGTGTGGATCTTTTTTCTTGAGCTACGTATTTACGTCCGTAAAATATTAAAGGATCAGATGAATGATAGTTTCGACTCTTTGTGCGTCGTCAATGCACAGTTATTACCTGAAACATCAAACCGACATTCTCCGCTATCTCTTAATTACAAACAAGCGAATGTTGACAATATATCCAACCATTCACATTTTAAATGAATTCCAGTTCCACTATCTTTCTCATGCTTGTGCATCCTATCCCTTTTATCATCCCTCGTCGACGAAAGCAAAATATATACGAACGTAGGTACGTAAATATCTCGCAGAGACTATACGGCTTTCTCTAATTAGATATTTAAATTTCGACCCCGGCCTATTTAATTCGAAATTTTTAAATATTAAAACGGGCGTCGTTCTTTTCGCCCCTTTTTTAAGAGTCATCCTTAATACGTCCGCGGCGCGACTTCAAAGAAACTCTCTCCTGAAATATGAACTTTCCGAGAATTTAATTAATATGTAAAAAAGGCGCCGGTGGCCGCGATGTGTATTCTTCGTCCAAATAAATGAGGGCCTGTGGGTGCAAAGAAAATGGAATACGAAAGAGAGAGATAATTAATTCTTGTTTATTTTCGGTGAATTATCGAGGTAAATAATTGTAATAATAAATTCTTCATAAGTTTGCGATTGTTGAAAATAAACAAAGGTTAGTTTGGTGTGTTCAAATCTTACTCTGCCTTCCCGTTTAGAAAGAGAAAAAAGCAGTTAAAGCATGCTCAAAGTTTAGAAAAATATAAACATCAGATGAATGTATGAATACTTCCTAGAGAAATCTCTGAATAGCATTTTAGATGCCTTTTTTGAATTTCAATCAGATTACAAACAATTCACGAGCTGAAAATCAGTACAAAACAGATCCAACCTCTACAAAAAATGGAAAAAATTTCCAACCCTAATCGTCTTCAACTGCGTTTTGCATGAGAACAACAACCTAAAAATCGTTGATGAAGTCAGTAAATGTCCAGATAAGGGGACTCTAAAAAACTAAAGCAACTTAGATCAGAGAATGAAACTAATAATAAAAAATAGCCTTCTTAGCTTAACACAAACTAATATAACTTACCCTAACATAACTAATAGACTCAGTACACCAGGACACTTAACACTAACCATATCTAAGACGCTGTTAATTCAACCAGTATATTTAAAGGATTAGAGGTTAACGATGTCGGAGTTAGCATCCACTATACTTAAGAGACCGGTACCCACTCAAATTTCCTTTAATAAGTGCCAAATCACACAACACCGATCACACTCATAGTGCTGTTGCTAAATCTGCCAAATTACAAATTTAACACTCACCATATCAAAGACCAATGTTAATTCTAAGAAAGATTTTCGCCTATATTGGTAGACTTAAAATATCAGTGTTAACGAAATCACAATTAACTCTGATCATAGGTCAGATTCTAGTATTAACTCGGAAAAACACAGGACTACAAACAGAGCTTAAGACTAAACGGATAACCGATACGTGAGTAGGTCGACGAAACACAGTAAAGCTGATGTATATGAAGAGAATGAAAGGAAAAGTTCCACTAACAAATTTGTGGGAAGCAGGACTATAAAATTAAAGAGAGAGAAATCAAGATAAGTTACAGAAGATTAACATAAATATACATAAACGAGGAGTACAGCACAAGAAACACGATCACTCGCAATACTGAGATGTAAAAATTATTGAAATCAACAGAATAGGTGTGTATGTTTTTCCGTAAAACTTCTTGGACTACAATGTTACACGGAATAAAGCAGTCAGAATAGACGGAGGACTTCGGAAATCCTTCTTATTACCGCACCGTATACCATCAGATCTGGTTGCTTTTGCTTGTGTTTATACAACTTCTCAACTAATAGACTGTTTTGAGATAAATCAAGTTTCCCTAGCCGCCCACATAATACCATGAGTACGCTCTAATTCGAGACTGATACCTTAAAAATATACCCCAAACTTCCTTGCATCATAAGAAGCAACTCCTGATCTGCTGCTGGCGGGTTATGGTAATCCTAGATATTTTTAGTTGATGACTAGTATAATCAAAAGTAGTTCAAACTGGATGATGTAAAAGCCAGATGATCCTAGGACCCGGTCTGTCCAAAGAGGCTAACCAGATAGAGAAATAAAGATTCAGAAAAAACGGACGAGAAGGTTGAAACTTGGAAAGCTTTAACAGAAAGGTACAGCGATTGAACCATTCTTAGTGGTACTGAAAGAAAACACGATCAGATTCCTTCTGAGAAAGGTTGGTGTGGTGGTTATCAAAGACTGGCGCCTTCTAGGTAAAACATTTATGATTTCCCTTAAAACTTTAAGCAGTCTATAATCAAACATATAGAAAGATGGAAGGAGTGGTTAAGAAAGGAAGAATAAAAAGCGAAGATATCCGACGATGGCTTAAAATAAGGAAGATAATGAGCAAATTAGAGACTCAACAGCCTCCATGGTTAGGGCGTGTTACCAGAATAGAAGGGACCATAGTAGCGAAAACTTTATTGGAAATGAAACTGAAGGGAAGAAATGGGAAAAGGAAAGCAAGAACTACGTGGAATACGGGAATTACTATAATATTGGAGAGTAAAGGACCTACATGGGCTCAACCAAAGAGGATGGCTATAGATGGCATAATGAACTCCAATTACTTTTACACCGAGGGTAGAAAGGGTTTGGGATAAGAAGAAGTGGAAGAAATATATAAGTAGGTAAGAGTTTACATCACAAAAGATTTTTTTCAGATCCGATCATAGTAATGCAAAATGTAAAGTCTGGTGGTCTGTATCTTCTGGAAAATGTTCATGCTTTCACTCGCACGACTTCGTTAACGAGAAGTGCTAGATGGGAGCTTTCTAAGATTTCTGGAATACAGCAGTATTCTCTTCCAACTTTCCTTCTGAAAACTTTGCATGTTCCCTTATGGAAAGATTAATTTACAAAGACATTGCTAAAGCAAAAAGTTTCTATGAACAAAATGTAGTATAGTTCAGTAAATCGCGTCAACAGACACTACCGAAGCTTTTCTTCATTCTCTTTTTCCTCCGTTCTTCCTTTTGTCCTTTCATGCCGGTGGGTTACGACCTTCAATTTAATTAAGTTTCCTCCGTCCAATCCTTCCATTTTTATAATGGTTTCTCTTTGTGTTCTTTCCTCAATAGTTCCTTTAGTTTGATTTTTTGTAAGTTGGTGGTTGTTCATTATATCTGTGCTTATTTTATTATTCTTATTCACTATATGCTCACATTCGCATGCTTGATTTCCGCCTGGCACCGCTGCGACACATCCGAAACAGACTGAGGGCTTGACGCACTCTCGCTCCTCAGACATGTCAATTGCTATTTGATAATTATTACGAGGACTGTTGTATAATATTCTGACTCTTTCGTGGTGATCACATTCATAGTGTGACGAATATATCGACTTGATCTAGTGTCTATAACAATCTTCAAATTAGTGTTCTCTGAAAAGGTTGCATTCTTTTTGACGAAACTCTCCCTAGTTACTCGTGGAACGGCTTAGGTACGCTAACTCATATTTAATTTGACTAGTTCCTGAAGCTTAGACAACAATCAGCGAAAAGAAGAAGCTTATTATAGTTTAGAAATTCTTTATTCTAACGTTTTAGCTTCTGCCACATCGTACTTACTCTTCTCTAAACCTAATTCGATTCTTTCACTGACACGCAATTGTGTTTCTTACCACTTGGAGCGCTCACCGACGCAATTACCTATAGCCACGAAGAGGTGGTGAATTCAAGAAGAAACTTCCATACTTGCACGATTTATTCGTACGAACTATCGAGTTATTGTCCGCTTTGAGTCGCTGAAGGAGGCGCCGATGAACCAGGGTAAATAACCAACAGACAGGTTTTGTTTTGAGGCTATCAAAACTTCATAAGTTTGGTGGTAATTATACATAATTTCTTTGTTTCCACGATAAATTCTGCGCGATACAGAGATACCCTACGTAATCGTCGGTGCAAGTGTAAAAGTAAACAACACGAGAAATCACCAGCGAAGAGAGTGCTTGGGATAGAGTGCATTAACGCCTATCAAAATTTTTAAATATCTTTTGTAAGGAATAAAATACCGCAGATCAAAAATTTCTGGATGTACTAGTTTCTTTTCTGTAGTGGCTAATACTTTATGTTGTAATCTTTGGGACTTCAGATATAAATTGTAAATATTCGATTAAATTTTATGTTGCTCCAAGAGTTAATGTCTCTATTGACCTAACTTTCGAAATTTTAGAGGGTTTCATTTACTCAATATCTCTCTGTTTCAATAAGATTCTTACTGTTTGCTATTTAAGTGTGAATTTTCTTTACAACATCTTTAAATTACCATAGCTTAACCAGCAACAATGATTCCATGAATGAGTAACGAAAGTTTTGGGAATCTGATTCCTATGAAAATCGCTTCAGATATTTCAACAATAGAATCAATGGGTCCTCTTCTCTAATATTGTACACTTGTTGCAGTTTTGTACCTTTGATCTACATCCTCGCACTGAGCTTTAGCATGATGGAGTCCACCGTCAACAAATATCTTAAGGAAATAGCTATTTTCCTTCCGATCTTTGCTTTGTTCTGTATTAGTTAATGTTTTGATCGTCGTAAGGATTCAGTTGCCACAAATGGCCATCCTAGCTAAACCATTCGCGTAAAGAAGCAAGTAGTAAACCCCCGAAAGCAAAGCAGTGAATGTGGAACTCCTAACAGGAAAGGTACAGCAATCCAAACTTAATGGAGTTATAAGAAAATGGATTAATGGATTGGAGAGATATGAACAGCTAAAATATATTCTTCAGTTGTGTTAAAGGGGAAATGAGAGATCTCATTCGAGTGATCGCCAAGTTAAAATTTTGGGTTTTCTCTGGGCCTCCCTTTGTACGACCAGTTCTCTTCATTGCTTTGTACTTCTCTCTTAATAATGAAGCCCAATTAGTTGACAATATTCGCACTTCTTTCTCCTTCCAATTCTCTGCACTCTTCTGGAACTTCTGTTCGTGTGCTCTAAATCACCAAATTTCATTGGAATTGAATGTTTTCCATTTGTTCGTGTTCTACTGCTATTCTGTCATATTCTACTTAACATTTTTATTTCCTTGTGATTAATATTCAACAACCTTCCCTGCTACATTATTCTGAGCTCTTCTAGATATATACGTTCCTAATCCATTTTTAATTTTTACGATAAAGTAAAGAAAAGTTGAAGTCCTTCCGTATAAATTTCTCTAGCATTGCAAAAATAAGCCGTCGCTTGAGAGCAGAAACTTTGATCCTCAAATTACATGACAAATTTTAAGCAGTTAGATTTAATGCGGCGAAATTCTATGCCCTCTTAAACACGGTTCTTCCATCCTGCGCATCGCATTAAAGGCGAGCCCCTCGGCTCCGGCAGTCCATTTTTCCGGGAATTAGCTTAAGCAGTTCGTTATTTCCTTCGTTTATTTTTGCTATTTCGTAATCGCACCTTCAAATGAAATTATAAGATTGCTGTAGTCGTATTTCTTCCTTCTGGTGTCGTCACAAATTAAAATGTATAGCTTTGACATTTCCAATTATAGAAATCGTGAAGTAAAAGAAATGCGGCAATAAAATTGCCCCTTACTCTGTCCCTATTTGCACTTTCGTAAATCAATCTTTTGAGAAGACGACCTTCGTCACATCCAGGCAAAATGAAAGTATTAGGATAAAGGATTAGAACAGCGAATAAGAAGACTTTGACCTGTACCACCACCAGCACTAGTACTGCAAATTACAGAGGAGCAATTTAAAGTTGTCTTTTACACAAATTACAATGCCGCACCTCGTTTTTTTTTTTTTTTTTTTGAGAAGATGGCCACTAAATATTTGCGGAAGACCTTAAGCTAGTTGCCTAAACTGTAACGGTAATAAAAGGATCTGTTTCAATCCAAAGGCTTATCACTTATCTCTGGCATTAACACTGAACGTCGCACAAAGAAAAAGTAAATTAAGGTATTTTCTTTCACCATCTACTAAGAATAAGTTGTATTTTGATGCCAAAATTATCATTCAAAACTTCACTGTTCACTACACCAGTGTTGCTGTATTTATCAGTACATTCTAACTGCAAACTTTTATCATCACTAATTAAATTTTTGTGAAAAAAAAGGCACATTTACGATGACCAGTGTTAGTAACAGCGTTAATACTGGTATATCCATGAATACGTTCTAATTTGGAATTTTTATTTCCATTCCTTAAAAACAAAAAACAATTTCTTCTCCATCATTAATTACTTCCCTTCCTAATCTTTAATTCCATCCTAAAGCCGCTTCGATTTATTATGGGGAAACCTACGCTTTCCGATGGAACGTGAGGCGAATTATTTTTCTTTTCGCTCTCCAGGGTCAACCTTTTGGGAAGGTGACCGTCGATATTTACGGGCGAGGTTAAGCTAATTATCGGGATTATAACGGTAATAGAGGGGCGGATTAATTTAGATGCGGTCGGCGAAGACCTACCTGTTGGGCATTAATTTTTGGATCGGGAGCGAGGGATAAATTAAAAGATAAATCCTGCAAGCATCGTTATTGAATGGATATTCATTAACGGCAGTAGTGCAATGGCGTGATAGTGAAGTAATGAAAAAACACGCCTACTAGATTAAAGAGGCCGTACGGAAGTTAAAGGGTTGATTTCCGTCAGGAATCGAATAGAACGTGAGCAAAAGAAGCGATTAATTTATCGGATTCGTTCGCCGGGTTGGAAGGGTGGCGTTTAATCGAATTAGAGGCATCGGAGAAGCAGGTTACGCGCTTTACTTCAATGTTTGTGCGTTTCAAGTGGCTTCCTTTGAAGTCGACTACGAGTAGCTGTAACAGCAATGATGAAATGAGGAGAAGGGGATGATGTTAGTGACTGAAAAGTTTTACATATACATTCAAAGAGGATCGTTTTAAAATAAGCGAAAGAAAATCTGAATACTTAGACAATATTATAAGTATCCTCTGGAAGCCCAGAAAGTCAGCGACGCCATCGCAGTTATCAAAAGGAACTCCTATTTGTGTTCTCAAAAATATATCAATAATAATTTCTCCAATATTAGGATGACTTTTACAAATCGGCCAACATCTAAGGTCCAAAATCCAAGAAATCACTAATTTTGCACCTTACGTATATCTAAATAGACCCACGTTCACTTGGTTAGAAACGCACAAAAGTACTCTCTGTACCAACATCAACTACACCAAAATCGACCCACATCTCTTTGGTCAAAATCAGAAAATGATACCCAGCTCTGTGCCCATTGAAATCGACCCCCTAGATTCGATTAGATTACTTGAGGTGGCACTGATGCCTGTTCCACTGCGATCTTTCCAGATCTGTTGTGGTCCTCATGCCTCCTTAGAGTACGTTCTCCAGCTTTATTCCTTTAATTAGACTTAACAGCTTTGCAAGCGGTTTTTCCGCATATACATGTATTTTTAAAGCGAACTTGAAGTCCTTGCTCCGTAATGCTGTTATATGCCCCCACAATAGAGTCCTGGCCTGCCTAAAGCTTTGCCGACTCCATCTGGGTGACTGGATAGTAGTTGCATACTATCACGATCCTCTCCAAAGCAGCCTCCATGAAAGTTAAACCTTCTGACCTCTTACCTTTCGGAATACCTGCTGGAGTACTGCCTTCCGATCTCGCCTTTTTGGACTTCCGTCCTTTCTTTACGTTTAGTAGCCTCCGCCGTCTGTTGAGGCCTAACTTCCTTATCTAGACTAAACCTGGCCCCTTTTCTATGCTTAGTGAAGTTGCCCTTGATTATCGACCCCCTAATTTGGAATAGCTTTTCACAAGCGACTTATATATCTTCGACTAAAATTCCAGAAAGCCAGCTATCTTTATCTCTGCACACGTCAAAATTTATCTCTCCTCTGGCCAAATGCCGAAACAACCACTCATCCCTCCTCCAGCACATACCGATTCGATCGCTGTAGCTTCCAAGTCTCTAGCTATAGCTGTTGGCTTGATACATGATAGAAATGGATATTTTTCATAACTTTCAAACTAAAAATTGTAACGTATAAAATATGGAAGCTTCGATTGAATGTTCGAAACGAATACTTTCATAAGTTTCACATTTAAAGTTGTGAAGGGTAAAATCCTGAAAATTCAGTTTGAAAAATCTAGCAGTTTCCAGGGCTCTAACCAGAAAGAACAAATCCTTTAACTATTTGCTTCAAATATAGGAACGAAAATTCTCATAACATTCAAACTGAAGACTGTAACGTATAAAATACTGGAGTTTGAACTGAAAGCTCGAAACAAATACATTCGTAACTCTAAGATTTTAAGCTATCAAAGGTGAAATCCTGACATTTCAACTTGGAAAATATTGTAACTTGGGGTCCCAGCCAGAGAACAGAACCTTCAACAATTGATTTTTATATACTATGGAAATGAATATCCTTTTATAACTTTCAGACTGAAGACTGTATCGTTGAAATCCTGAAGTTTCAATTGAAAGCTCGAAACCGCTGTCAAGGGTGAACCCTAAAATTTCAGTTTCGAATATGTTGTTGCTTTCAGATATTAAGGCTAAAATCCTGACCATTCAGCTTGGAAAAAGCTTGGAGCTTCAGGATTCCAACCCCAGAGAGCAAAACCTACAACTACTGGCTTTGATACATTGTAGAAATAAACATTATTTTATAACTTTCAGACTGAAACTGTAATATATGAAATTTAAAGCTTCGACTGAGAGAACATCTTATCACTCAGACTGCAAATTGTCCAAGGTGGAATCTTGAAACCACTTGGAACATATAATGGCTTTCAAGTCTCTAGCCACATGGAACGCAACTTTCATCTGTTGACTTTGACACATGATAGAACTGTCAGACTAAGAAATGTAAAGTATGCAACTCTAAGTTTCTGCTAAAAGCTAGACACAAATACCGTCTTGTTTCTCAGATTTCAAGCTCTCAAGGGTGAGATCCTGATGTTTTAGCTTGGAAAATGTAGTAGTTTTAGAACTCTAAAGTTTGAACTGAAACCTAGACGCGATTGCTATCTTATATTTCAGATTTCAAGCTGTCGAAGGTGAAATCCTCTCCTTCCAGATTTGGTTTACAGCGTAATGATAAAATAAGTGTTTTTGTTATATTCTAGTTTTCAGTTTACCGAGAACTGCTGAGAACGAAAAGCACGCAATCATCTGATTTACCTTCTAAGTTTCGTACATTTTCTTGTATGGACTTATCATAATTCCAGTTCGCTTCTTTGATTTCAAGGTTATGAAAATGAACAACTGCCAGTCAAATGCTTACGTAGTTTGTCCAAGAATATTGAGAACTTGAAGAATGTAGGGATTGAATTTGAAAGTTTAAAGTGCTATTTTATGAAAATATCTTCTAACAACCATTTTGACAACATAATTTGTCACTATATTTTACCATTTTACGGTTTTGATAATGCTTGCCTTTTGGTAGCGAAACACGTGTCACCGAATTTTATTATTAAACAGTGGTAAAGACGATAGCGACGTAATAGGATGTCAGTAAATACACCACAATCCTTGCAATCGCTATCATTCACTATCACTATTCCAGCGAAATTTAGGTTTAGATAGTTTGTCTTGTTTCTTTTTTAAATTCCGAAACTGCGTCAAAAAATTGCTTAATTAATTTGTATAAATATGATCTCCCTAATTCGACCATTCCAATTTACAGATACACCATCCCATTTGGATGAAACTAGCATATAGTGAACATAGAAATCGATCGATTCCTGTAGCCAAAATCACAAAGAAAAGCATATCCCTCAGCCACGTCGCCTTACTTTGTCAATAAGGTATCGATCCCTTTACATATAACGGAATTTATTCTTATCTCCCTGGGCAAAAACAAATCAAATGAAAACAATTGCGTTTTCGTCCAGTGTTAGAATAGCTTCTTAAAATCAATCCGAAAACTCAACCTTGCCAATATGCCCAAGAATTTAGGTCACATCCTTCTGGCCAAAGCTTAAAATCCAACCATGCCTTTACCCGAACTGAAATCAATGTCACTTCTCCAAAAAATCAAAAAGCACCAACCACACTATCAATGTATGCTGAAACTGCTTATAATCAGTCTGGTTACAAATAAATCAAATAAAAATGGTTGGAGTTTTCGACCAGCACTAAAGTGGCTTTTTGAAATCTATTCATTTCCTATGGCCAAATACCCAGAAAACCATACATTCGTGCCCGTACTCAGAGCAAGTTTGAATCACAATTAATTGTCCACGGACTCGAAAGTTATTCATTTCATCGCCAGCGCAGATTGAAGTCAATCTACACGCACTGATCAGAACTTGAAAAACCAGCAACCGCTCCGTGAGGGCACATCGAATTTTTATTATGCATATATATTTGGTCTAAAGAAAATTAAATCAAATTTATTTATCAATGTACGTAATACTAGAAACTGGTTTATAGAAATGCTGAAGAAGAAAAATTCCCGGTTTGATCCTTGCGGAACTCAAGAGTTGGGGTTAAATTCTGCAGAAAGAGAATTATCATAGAAAACGATTATCCAAGTGAGAATCGATTAGGCGTATGGCTAGTGGAACAAGTCCAAATGCACAGAGTTCATTTAGAAAAATACCGTGGCCAACGGTGTCGAAGGCAGATAAAAGTCGGATTGAGCTAAATATTTTGCAACTTTACAGACATAAACATTTGAGAGTACCTAATTTGGGGCGATAAAAATATTTGTAATTGCCAAAGTTTCAAGGAATCATCCGTATCCCCGCTTACGCACAGCAAAACTCACTCATTTTGTAGCCATACACCGAAAATGTGCCACATCTGTCTCACCAAAAATAAACCGAATAAAAGTACTTCGAGCTTTCATTCAATATTGGAAGGATTTTTCAAATTCAATCCACACTACCAACCAACTTGATCGAAGTCGCAGGAAACCACACCTCAGCATCACGGTCGACCGACATCCTCTGACTCTAATTTAAATCAAATGAACTTCAAAACAACTCGTCTCACGACTCTTGATCTGGATGTAATTCAAACAGGTGACGTGTTTGTACGGAGGGTGGTTGTTATCCAGACGAACATTAACTATTACCTAATTACACAGTTAGCTAATTACTGAAAATTTTGAAAAATCTATGTTCTCATACATCAAATAAAAATAATTTCTAGCATTACAATGGATTTAGCAAAGCTGTTTCCTTTCCTCCTAGCCCAAATACCAAAAAATAACTCATCTCTGATCCTCTTCCAAAAATCCAGAAAACATCCGCGCGAACAGCGATCGACCCATACTTACTGCCCAAAAAGAACACCCACCTCTCTCCTTTGCGTACTGGGAAATCAATCCAGACAACTTACAATTACTTACCCAAACTGAGCTTCGAAACATCTAAATTCATAAAGGTAGTGAAATTTCTCATACCTGAACCGCGTAGTTTTCCCTCCTTCCATTTTATAATAATTTCTCTCCAACAACGCGAGCTACCACCCCCATCCCTCATTAAAATTTCGGCGCATAATCCGAGCACGTTAGGACGAGAGAAAAACGCATTTCAATATACGCCGAATTACGCTAAACGTTCCCCCACATTTTGCGTTATCGCGCCCGCTCGTAAAAGCGGTGCTTCGGAGCACGGCGACGCTTGGGGCGTCTAAACGTCAAAAACCGTTAAAATAAAGGGGTAGGCCGTCGTTAAGCGCGTACATCGCGTAAATATCAGGAACGAGGATCGATAGATAAAGAGATATGATCGGGGCGCATTAGCATTTTAATTAATAATCGGGAGTGCAAGGGCGGCGATGGCGGTGTGGCGGCGGTTACACACGCATCGGTGTGACGGATGGGCTTCGCATGGATGAAATTATTAAAATATATTAATTTTTATATAAAAAGTTTATCTCGTGAATAGATCTGCCCTCGATAATAAATAATAATAAATATGAGCTCGACGGTGAGATGACGGGGATGGTCGGCATAGTATTAATGCCCGGTTTGCGTGAAAAATTCGCCGTGTACCTGAGGGACGTTACAACTTTTTTAACGGAGAGGGGACCAGCGCTCGTTAATTAATATAACGAGATTATCAGTAGCGTGTTCCGTGTAACGCCCTCGTTATTAAATACACATATGCCTTGACTTTAATATGTTGGTTTTCTATTTCAATTACAATAATGGATCGTCGACAACAAAAATACGCGGGAAGAATAACTCACCGCCTCTTGTAAATGGGAATATGTATAATGTAATTATGTTTATAATAATTGCGTGCGGGAAATACCGAGAAAATACCACGCCCTAGAATATTTTCCCGTAGGGAAGGTTTGAAGCGAATTTTTTGAAGTTAGTACGTATACCGAGTAGCAAATAGAAAACTAATTTCAACCAGAAAGTCAAAATTGATAATGAATAAAGGAGTAAAACATCTACATAACTCTCCAATGAATGACCTATAACTGACGTTTATTTGAACTTCACGTATAGGTCATTCACTGGAAAGTTTTGTAGTATATTCTACTTTTTGTTCATTAATACGTATGGTTTGTATCAAATCACCCAGAACCATTATTGAACATTAAATGAAATTCTTACAATCCAGTGTTCGTACCTCACCGTTTCCTAACAAGTATGGTTTTGATGCTTTTAAAGGCTACGCAAATGAAAGCTTATTGTTAACGATGATGGATGTACCATCTTGCAGAAACCAAACTTAGCATTCAAGAATAGTTATAACGGGATCTATCTGGGAGAGTTCTGCCACTATAACACGAAGAGTTCCGCACTGCAAGCTGTATCCTCATATGTTACAAGCCAAAGCCAAACACTCAGCTACAACGGCCAAACATCAGATGTTTTAATTAAGATTAGATGTGAAATCTCAAGAAGACATTTAAGCCTCGATTCCATTTCTTGCATGCATTAAAATTCCTTAAATCATCATCAAAAGAAAGGTTTTGTTCACAGATGATATGTATCATTCCTGGTGACTTCCAAAGTCAAGGAGCTTGAAAATGAAACTCAAACAATAATCTGTGAGTCATATACATGATTTGACAACAACTGCTTTAAATTGAACAAAAGGAAAATGCAGCAGATAGCAATGACGACCGTCTCAAGTTTAGTTTAGTAGGAAAATCCAGAAATGCAGCACTCAGACCTTTAAGAGCCCATTGCACTAACCTCACCTTGTTGACTAAATAGCCCAATCTTCAAAAGCATTTGCTAAGCAAATACAATTTCAAAGAAAGTATTCGAACTGCCATCCACCGATTTCCTGACAACAGGCAAGTCTACGTAGAAATGCTTTTTGTAAATTGTGAATCGTTTCCAAACCAATTCTGCACATTTCCTGACAGCAGGCAAGTCTACGTAGAAATTCTTCTTGTCAATTGTGAATCGTTTCCAAACCAATTCTGCACATTTCATCTTTAATGCAATGTTCTACTTCAGCAAAATTTTGTGGTCTGGTGACGCAGACCTTGAACTTTAAATAACCTCATAAAAAGTAATCAAGGGGTATAAGGTCTGGAGATCTCGCAGGCCATTCCTTCGAACCTCGCCTGCCAATCTACCTCCTAGGAAAGCAATTGTATAGAAAATCTTGAACATGTTGAAACCATGTGGTATTATCTGGGAGATCTAGATCATTGTTATTAACAAAAATTGCTGCAATCGCTGGAACAAGGTCATTTTGCAAAAACTGTAAATATTTTTCTCCTGTGAGGGTTTCTTCAAAGGGGAAAAGCCTTACTTATCGAATACCACAAGTGTTATTATCAAGTATTCCAGAAGACAGATTTAATTTCTACCGACGTTCAGTATGTGCCTCAACCATCCAATACCTGCAATTTTGACGATTTACTGTCCCATTGAGACAAAATATGGCCTCGGTACACCTCCGCACTATAATAGAATTTCTTCTTTGAAATCGTATACTTTGGATATTCCCAATATTAAAAAGATTTCCAAGTGCTATTCTTCCAGAGATATAGCATTTCAAAAGTAGTAAAAATGGTTGACCTGGGAGACGGTTTTTGCTTTTAACACAAAAAATATTAGAGATACTATAGTTATTTCTATTTCGTTCAATTGTTAACCGCAAGTTGATTAATTTTTTTCTCGAAAAGATTAGATTCAGTTTAAGATTAGGAGATAGCTTCACTATTTTTACCACCGGTAGGAAGTTCTCTTTTGAGAGGAAAAAAGGAAGTAGTGGCTTGATTTATTCTCAATTTTCTATGGAAAAGCAGACTGCAGAATTTTGTAAAGTTTTGTATCGGATGAGACTCGATTTCATTTCTGTAATAAAATTAGTTCCAATTTATAAATTTTTTACCAAGTAGAAAATTGCTCGTTCTAAGTACCTTCAACGGAAGTGATTGTTTGGACTTTAGAAGCTCCCATCAAGAATGTCGAGTTGGGCTTATTTCATTTGAAAGGTGAACGGGTTCTTAGATACTTTGGATAAATATCTAAATCACGCTATTTGTCAATACGTTGTAACACCGCCCTGGACGGTGAAGGAGCAGGCATGCCTTAAATTCGTTTTGGGGGTAATTACAGCTGAGCTCCGTATTAGTCAAAACTCAATACAGATACAACTTGAGCACTACCAAAGTGGTAGTAGAAAGGAACTTTTTAATATAACTGCTCCACCTGCAATTTATCCATCATGTGTTGACCCTTGTTTGTTTTTTAATACACTTCCGGGATTTCTGTTCATCTTCTTCGTATCCACAAAAATAAATTTAGAGTTGAAAAAGGTTGTCAAAATATGTATAATTCTGTAATTCTAGATCTCCAAGTTGGAGGTTTGGGCGTCTGCTCGTCTACGGTAAAAACCTTTAATTTGGTAAAACGCTCAATCAGCCTCCCATAACACGTATATCTTCCTAAGTAAAATTTATCAGTTGACCCTTGCACTGGAATGAAATTTTACCTTATACTTAGTTGAGCTTTAAGTCGAAAGTTTGGAACGACACAAACAAGTTCGACTTAGAAAGGTTTCGACTTTTGCTCCAAAAGGTTGATTCGAATTTAGGAAAAGAGATTGCATTATTTTGGATGACTTCAACAGGTGAAACTAAATTTGAGGTATTTGTATGCGAGATATGGTAGTTTGAGCTCGACTGATTTGGTAATAGTTCCATTTTGAAAGATATTCGCTAAGGTTGTGGCTCGATTTTGAGTAATTGTTCCTTGTTTTGTTGAAAGTTTTGGGTCAAAGAATTAAATCCATTACACTTAATTTTGTGCGGAGAAAACGGTTAACTTTTGGGAAAAGATTGGTGCTGTTATTAGAATGTGTAGGTGGATAAGAGAACTCCCTTAATTAGAGTTTATATTGGGATGATAATCTGCATGCTTAATGTTATATTGAAGACCTTGATTTTAGCGAGTTTCATCTAGATGATGGTGGATTTATTGTTACAATTATACCTTGATTTTGGCTGGCCATCGAAGGGATGTCCATACATTACGCTGGAATTTTCGGTCGAAGAAGGAGTCATTTACTTCACCCAATATTGCGTAAATGTAGTTCATAGGATAACTTACTCACACTAGTCGTGATGTAGCTGTAATATGGTTTTATTCAACATGGCAAACAAATTTATCTGGATGCACGCATATATTTACTCGGTATTGTACTCTTTATTATGATGTTTTACGGTTGAGATTTTTTTTATATGAAACGTGATCAAAAGCAACGCAAATGATTTCCACCTAATCCGCCTCGAAAAAGAAGCACAAAAACAAAAATGTCAAGGAAAGAAATAAAATCTCATATTTTCAGCGATTTTCCTCCTTCAAAAAGTTTCACTTACAAAAGCATCAGATATCGTCCTTTGCCGTTACGAAATGTCCGGTCCATATTCTTTCAAATAAAGTCGAGAATTAATTTGAAAGATGTAGTCTACGCGTTTCTTTGTGTCCGACATCAAAGACGAATTTACCTCGAACAAGACTTTATTAAAAATTAGAAAAGAACGAAAAGAAATATTTACTCCAGGAAGAAACAAGTTAATTCACTTTTCAAACTCTCTGCTTTTGTCAGGAATCACTAGTCGTATTTATGTAAAATTTAGCTGACGGTTTATACACTTACTAACCATCCATCCATCCATCAAAGACGGGCAGTGATTTTAACGTCGCACTTCCAACTGGTGCTGTTAAGTTAAACTGGCCGGTTGAAATTAGTTGTGTTCTGCACCGACGTTGGCGGCGGTAGCTTTCCAAGTTGCATCAAGATTATGCAGACCATCTCGTTGATCAACTGCATATTTAATCGCGGTTTGATAACACTTAACGACGTTTTCATTTCATTTTGGTCGAGCAGACACAGCCGGATAATAAATAATGAATGTCGTCGAAGTACGCGGGCTAGAAAATGAAGAAAACGTCTGTTCACATTAGAGTTTCCATCATACATAACTTTCCAAATGTCAGTTTATATTCTCGTATATCGATTAAAGGTGAAAAGCCGATGGAAACAGCTTGAACTTGGATATTCTATTTAGCAATTTCAATATTTCGATTTTTCACAACTTTTTAGTTAAAGAAATTCTTACCTTTCTCACAATGATTTGACTATCTCGAAATATATGAACATATATTTCAACAACAAAATTGTCATCTGCAATAGACAGAACAAAGGAATCTTATCTATATCTTATAATTCATTCGTTAACCCTTTCATCCAACAATTTTCTTTTTAAGATTGTAAGGTACTGTCTTTCAAGATCAGTTAAACTTAAAATTTTGTTATTGGTTCCAAAACTATTTTGAAAATTATATATCTGACCTTTACATGTAGTGTGTGTAACGATAAAATACTAGTTTTTCACAATGTTAAGAGCTTCTGCAGCTTCATTTCTTGTTCAATAATAAGTGAAGAACCAGTAAGTGTACGGTCTCGAAATTTTGCATATCGTGGATTCGTTACGATAGCTACGACTTACCGACGAGCTTCCTTGTTTGTTGTTGAATTTTACCTCAGTTAAGGAATAGATATCATTGTGATATCAAGAAAGGAAAAACCTATTATAGACTACTTCTTGATACATAAGGAAATTTGAAGATATGTCAAGGATATTAAAGTAAAGAGAGGCCTGGAGATAGGGAACGACCACTTCCTCTTACAGATATTACCAAAATTTGGAAAAGAAAACGTTAAAGCAAATAAACACAAGATTGTAAACTCTAAAATAAAATGTTATAAACTAAGACAGAAGGAAATAAGAGAAGAATACCAGAAAAAATATGAGGAAAGACTGGATGTATACAACCAGCAATTAGGAATAGAAGAAACCTGGAGAAGATTTAAAGATATAATTTTAACTGTGGCCGAGAGCACCTGTGGCGCATCAAACATAGTAAACAGAAACGTCAAAAAGACAAATTGGTGGACAGATAATGTAAAAGTAACGGTCAGGGATAAAAAGAGAGAGTGGAAAATATATTTACAAACAAGGGATCAAAAAGATTATAATAAATACAAATAACGAAAGAAAGAGATCAAAAGAGTGATAGGGGAAGAAAAAAAAAAGATCATGGCAACAATTTGGAGAGCAAATGAGAAACGCGTACGAAGAGAACCAGAAGCTTTTCTTCGGTGTAATTAGGAACATGAGACAGAAAACAGCCGGAACAATATTAAATATAAAGGACAATGAAGGAAATATCATAGAAGAAGAAGACAAAATTATGGACAGATGAAGAGGATATTATAAAGATATTTTACAAGGAGAAGACCTAACCATCAAAAACCAACATTGGAATGTAAGACTAGATCACGGAATAAAAACAACACAAACAGACGAGATAAGTATGAAGGAAGTAAGGGAGACATAGGAGAGTTAAAATTGGGAAAAGCACCTGGACGTGATGGGACCACAGCAGATATGATAAAAACACTACCAGAGATAGCCATACAAGAACTTGAGAAGCTGATGAACAGGATAATGTTAGATAGTGCGCCAAGGGATTGGGCAACTAGTATAATAACACCAATTTACAAAAAAGGAAACACAAAAGACTGTAGCAACTACAGAGGGATAACACTAACTAGCACAGTATCCAAGGAATATACTAGACTATTAACAAAATGTATGAGAGATAAAGTGGAACCTACTTTAGAGGAAACACAGTTTGGATTTCGACCGGGTACAGGGGTAAATGATGCAATATTTATAATGAGGCAAATAGGAGAAAAGGCAAAAGCAAAGAAGATAAAGGGACACATCTATGCCTTAAAGAGCTGCAGAAAGCTTTTGACAAGGTTAATAGAGAAGACATGTGGATGACCCACATGTTTGTAACAACTAGAGGTGTCAAGCATAGATTCATTCTGAGCCCGATGCTTTTTACACTGGTGTTAGATGGGGCAAGGAAGAGAGTAAAGCAACAAGGAATAAAAGCATATGAAATAGGCTTTTGGAAAATGAAAAATATAAAAATATCGGAGATATGCTATGCGCATGATATGGTTATAATTGCAAAGGACGAAGAAACATGAACATACAAATTTGCAAGGAAATAAACATAAATATCAATAGAGAAGACTAAAACAATCACAGTTGGATGGAATGAAGTGAGAAGAACATATAATAAACATACAATAAAAGTAGGAGAAGAAATACTAGACCAAGTAAAGAAATTTAAGTATCTGGGCTGAATACTATCAGAGGACGACAAGATACAGGAAGAAATAAAATAAAGAACAACGGCAAGAGGAAGACTGTTTAATAGTATGAAAAATACATTTCTGCGGAAGAAGGAGATACCGAAAAATGTTAGAGTACAAGTATTTAAAAAAGTAGCTATGCCAATACTTTTATACGGTGTGGAAACATGGACCATGACTGAGAAACAAAAAAGAAAAATAACAACTACAGAAATGAGACTTTTAAGAAAAATGGTACACAAAACAAGAAAGGACAGAATTAGAAATATAACACTCAGAGATAATCTGAAACTGAGACCAATAGAGGAGAATCTTGAAAAAGCACAGCTGGACACGTGAAAATAATGCCGGAACAAAGAATAGTCAAGCAAGTGTTTGAAGCCAGGACAAACAAGAAGAGATGAAGAGGAAGACCGAGACGGACTTGGTTGGAGAACGTTAGCGATGCATTGAGTAAAAGAGCAGTATCGTGAAAGGAAGCGGAACGAGCCATACCAGATAGGAGGAAATGGAGGGAAATATGCAACAAGACAATACAGGAAACCCAACTCCACACACGCCTTAGACCCCAGGAAAAGGGGTAGATAAGGCTTAAGGACTAAGTAAGTTTAAGTAAGGAATAGAAAAATGACAATGGGCTTACAGCCATTTTTGTACTTCAAGAAAGCAACGGTAACAAAGGAATTTACAAAGATGTTCTTTTACAAGTCTTAACTGTCGTATAGAATATGTAGCATTCAAAATTTCAAGCCTGTAAACCTGACGGTTCTTCACTTATTATTGGCAAAAGATAAGACCTGCCTGAGCTCCTAAAATTGTAAACAATTAGTATTTTATCGTTATACATACATCTTTTAGAGGTAAAATATACAGCTTTCGAAATAGTTTTCGAACCGACCAAAAAATATCAACTTCAAGGGATCTTCAAAATAAGTACCTTCCAACCTTAATGATGTATAAACTTGGAAGATCAAAAACTTTCATCAAACGTCATAACCAAAAATGGCACCAGAATTGAGCAAAAAAGGAATGAAAGAACGTGAATGGGTATTGGTCAAAGGTTTGGTGATATCATTTTTCTTCTGTCTTTTTTAAGCTGAGAATGACAACTTAGTTGCCGAAACACGTATTTAGAATCATCCAAATCGAACCATTCAATTTGAGTTAAAAAGCACACTTAACGTTCGATGGAAAGCAGCAAACACCCTCTCGAACGCAATTACGCGAGCCATCGCATAAATACGGCTATTGAAGCTCGTCGAAAGTTCGTTCGCTCGTCGGGGCCCCAAATAATAACATTTCATCTGTCGAGAAAACAAACCGCCGACTTTATTCATCCGTTCGCGCCGTCATAAACCCGAACGCGTTAGTGAAAAACACTCGGACGTTGATGGATATTGTTTAACTCTTTCCGGTGCCTTTAATGCTAAAGAGATTGATCGCTGTTAATACGTCCGAAATTTCGTTTTCGAATCGACAGACATGCAGATCGCTTCGTCGAGCTAGCTGCTCGCATTATCGCTGTCAATTTGTTTCTTTTCGATCGAGCTATTTTTTCGACGCGGTGTTTCGAAATGTATGTGTATGGACACGCGACGCGATATCAAGGAATTTATTATTTGTTATATAGTCGAGCCGGTTAAAATTTCGCCGAAAACGTTTGTTTTTCGCAGTCAGAAGATAAATATTTGGTTAAATATTCCGAACGAGGCGTGACGTATGATTTTCATATCTGTTTGCCTGTCCTTTATGTTTACGTTTCGAAATGTCAGGCTACTGGGAATAACGATGGAGACGATATGGTCCACGTTCGATCGGATTAGTTCTAAATTGATGGAACTTTTATTAACAATTTGAAATACATGATCAAGTAGGTAATCAAAATATATAGACAGAAACAAATGGTAATGAGACCACTTATCACGTAGGGAGCAATAAATTGAGCAAGCAGAACCAAGCTAAATACAGCGAGAAACGGCCTCACCAAGGTACAGCTACTGGCATGCATTTATATTACTGAGGCAATGGTGAGGTGCCTAACAACGGCGATGGAGGTCATGCTGTACTCATTTTCACTGCGTAGGGTAGCTGAACAAACCTCAACAAGCACCGTTCGTTGGTTTAAATGACATGGCAAGAACTAAACTTCAATCCGAGAGAACTAGCATGCCATTCGTTTAGTTCCAACTTCCTTACACTGACTGGACCAAAGACCGAATAACTAGAAAGTAGAAAGGCTAAATTTCAATCCGAGTTTGCATTCCTTCCGTTTAGTTCCAATCTCTTTACATTGCCCAGGGGCTGAATAACTAGCAAGTACAAGGACTGAACGTCAATCTGTGGGAACTAGCATGTTTTCCGTTCAATTCCTATCTCGTTATATTGCTCAGGGATGGAATAACTAGAAAGTACAAGTTTGAGTTCTCAAGTTCTCTACACAGTTTAGTAGAAAGAGGAATTGATGCAATTATTCCATCCAGATAAGAGCTAAAGTCGTACACAGATAATATCGCTGAAGAAACATAAGCAAAGTATAAATGGACCTCGGGCCAAATCCTTCGAGCCAATAGAAAATTACCCTAACGTATTCCAAGCAGAATCCCACGCTATAGGATTAACCTATGAAACTAGGGGAATCAGGAAATTTTTATCATGCTCATAGTCAAGCAGTCATTCAGGCCCCGATGGGCCATCAATGCAAAACTGAAAATAGATCCTCTGAGCAAGTCCAATGTGTCCCTTTAATGAACATTAAACCAAGCCGGGGTTGAAGTCAACAAAGTTGCTAATAAATTAGTAAAGTAGGGGTCATCGTCACCATTCGTAGGATTCGATCCGTTTTGTGGGCTAAGGAAACATTTCCTTCGTGAGATGTAAAGGAGGAAAGAAGAGCGGAACAGGGCTCAATACCGGGCAATCCTCCCGGAGCTGAGGAAGGGTAAGTGTCTTTTAGAGAATTATCACCGACAAGGATTTAAAACCGTTATCAGTCTCAGTCAACATCAACTAATAATCTTAGTAGGAGCCCTCTTCAGAGATTGTAAACTCATTAGTCACCTACACAGGATTAGTAAGCGAATAGCAGTACTTTGATAGAGGCAGCCGAGACTCAGCAAAACTATTCAAAAAAGTGCTGGAAATTAAACCATGTGAAGGTCCGACAAATGGGATACAAGATTGAGGATAAGAATCTATCATTACTGAATCCAATCAATAATTTTGAATTTTCTATGGGCATCCAAGCTTGAACTAACACGGCGGTAATATGGGCAAAATACATACTTTAGATTAGGCGAATGTTTCAGTCATCTACTTTAATGTACGATCCTAGATTTCTCCAAGACAGAATGGCTTCATGTCTGGCCACTACAGTCACTAGTTTCCACCTCTTTTTCACTTTTGCAGCACGCTTGAGATAAAACAATTATATAATATACTAAATTGCAATAATCGACTTCATGACTTAGTTCCTTCCAATATTAATAGTAACATAGATAGTACACGTGAAGAGTTGACCTTAGTATCGATTGCTGTTCATCATCATCTTCTTGCCATTGATGTGAAGTTTCTCTTACGAAAACAAGTAAAGTTTCCCTCAGCTCTGTGTAGCGGCTATAACTTCTTGCTGCAAATTTGACTGACTTACACCTTGAACTGGAACAATTGAATTGGTCATTTTTAGACAAATTTATAATCTTGATCACACACTTGATAATTTTTACAATGTGCTTTTTTACGTTTGATGCTCACATCCACAAATTATATACTCAGCATTCAAGCTTTCCTCCCTGGTTTACACACATCAAAACCGCTTTGAAGTTAAAAGATTTTCATAGACTTAAACGGAGGCAAACCGGTAGTCTATCGTCTTATGATGAATTTAAAAGACTCCGGAGCAGATCTAAATTCCTAATTTCTGATGCGTACAAAGTTTATTAACAGTCGTACCGAAAAAAATAATTTAAACTGATCCGTCTAAACTTTGGAGTTTTCTTCGTGTCCGAAGTGATATTACAAGGATACCAGGTCTATCTCACAGGTCTGTCTCACAACGGAACTCAACTGAATAATCCACAGGAAATGGTTAACGCCTTTGTTAATGCTTTTACAAACGTATATTCCAGCAACCACACTCTACCCACACAGTTGCCTTATCTACCTTCTATCTTTCAACATTCCGCGCGTTACAGAGGATATCCTTTTAAAAATCATGGCTTCTCTTCCGAATAAAAACACGTCAGGTGATGATGTCATCCCTAGCTTCTTGGCTCCAGATATTAGATTTATCTTATCTGTTCTTTTGGCTAAGATAATAAGTCTTGCAATTTATACATGGGCGTTTCCCAACGAGTGGAACCGGGCTCGAATTGTTTCAGTGTTCAAGAACGGTGAAGCCTCTGCAATTACTAATTAACGTCCAATTGCAGTTCCTCCAACTTAGATAAGGTCTTTGAACAAGTGCTATACACGTCTATCTATTTTAATGTACGATCGTATATTTTCCCATGGCAGCATGGCTTCATCTCTGGCCACTCTACAGTCACTAATCTTGCAACATTTAGACAAAACGGTAGTGAAGATCTAGGAGATCAGGAACCGGTTGACGTGGTGTATACGGACTTTCCTCGTGCTTTCGATACCATTTGCCATAATATATCGTTGAGTAAATGACATTACTTCGGTTTTGCACCATCTCTAAATAAACGTGAGCTTATTTAGATAGGTCATATCTAACTAATAGATGTCATTACATCTTCTATGATGAATAAAGATCTTGCGAAGATATTGCAACGTTTGGTGTGCCACAGGGTTCAAATCTCGTACCTTTGCTTTTCAAGTGATACGTCAACGATTTGCTAACAGCACTGCACTGTGATACATTGGGATATGCTGACGATTTTAAAATCTATTCGTCGATTAAAGATGCTAATGATGTGTTTAAGCTGCAAAATTGTATTGACATTATTAACAATTGGTCCACAGAAAATAACTCGAACTTAAATATTAATAACTGATGTGTGTCATGTTGTTTACACGGAAAAATTGTCCTGTTCCATTCAACTACATTATCCAGGGTCATTTACAGGGAAAAGTGCAATCTGTGAAGCATCTTGGTGTTACTTTCGATGCATAGTTAACATTCAACAACCATATCGAATCAATGTGTCTGTCTGCTTTAAAAAGCTTGGGATTCATTATGAAGGCGTCGCGATATTTTAACAGCATAAACCCACTTAAAACTTTATATTATACATTGGTTTCCAGTAAAGCGGAATACGTTTATATTGTCTGGTATACCTTATATGCAACACAATATCTGCTGATTGAACGTAATCAACGACGATTCCTGAAATACATGTCTTTTGAGTTGAGTGGCAACTATCCTGACAGAGGTATTGATGATGAACTGTAGCTATCTCTCCATAGTATACAGTCCTTAGTGTATAGAAGAGAGATTCATAGCGCAAGATTTTTATTCAAACTTAGTCTTGGCAGTAGTGATTGTGCGGAATTAATGTCACCGGTTAAGTTTCAAGGGCCTCGTTTATCTGTTCGTAATATACCAACTTTTTCGCTAGTAACCCCAAGAACGAATCTTATGATGAGGTCACCGATAACCCATGTGATTCAGAATGCTCAGAAAATTTACAGAGACATTTTCATTGGAGAAGTATTTGAATAATTATTATTATTATGTTGTTCTCTTTATTATTATTGTATACATATTAATGTATGTATTTATGTAGTATGTGTAGTTACCCCGTCACTGGAAATTGCTGTTGGGTAATAAATTATTATTATGATATTATAATTATGATACATCAATACCAGATGGAAACTTTGTTATTCCAGCCGAGCAGGAGAATCTTTTCTCTCAATATCTAATATCGACGAGCTATTTGTGATGTATGAGTTACTTTTAAGAAGAACTAGGAATAAGCATTTTCCTATGGGGCATCCATTAATACCTTGAATAAAATAGTAGTCCTTTGCATAAAATAAAAAATAAATCTTAGACTGTGCATCTATTTTCCCCGATAATGCTGTGATCTCGTAACAACGCCTTAACGAAGACCTACGCCTTGCCGAACAAAATCCTTTTTGTTTTTGCTACCTCATTCTCAACGGAAGTGAAGGCTTGCGGAACTCGTCTCCTTGCAAATTAGCTCCTCTAAAAAGATTAAATTATAAATTACTTTCGCGTTAATTATAATTTATTCGGTCTATCCCGGTATTACGAAACTAGGCGGAGAAGGCACCTCCCAACTCGTTCCTCGTCAATACTAATTACACCGAGGCCCGCGGAAAACTGTTAATTGAAATTATTCGACGGCACAGTCCGATGCTTTTTGTTCTCTGTTAGTCTTGTATTTTTCATTACCGTGCGCATCGTCGGAAGGAGGACTTTTTCTTTTTGTTCTCGACGGTAACGAGGCTTTCGTTTCCGAAATAATTTTGCATTAATTTAAGACGCGGCGCGGGCCAGTAATTAGAGGGACTTTTTGCGCTTTCGGCAATCTCCTAATTCGCAGGGCAGAAGGTGTCGATTTTTCTTACTTTCGCTTCGGCTTGGCTTGTTTCTACTTTTTCTCGAGGATCTGCGATAATTGGTGTCAAAAAGTGCGAAATGGCTAAAAAGAGGAAAACGCGCTTAATTATTACCGACCGAAAAGGATCTATCCTATTTTTGTTCTTAAGCGGAAAAGAGGAAAATGACTTGCTAAATTGGACGGATACATAAAAAATGACGCTTTTATGTTGTTATAGAGGAGATCTTCAGATGTACTAAAACATCATCAGGGCTCCCTTGTACAGGATATCATTGTAATTGGTTTCCCTCTCTGGTACAGAGATATCAACAATTCCTATCCACCACGTAACTACCAAATTAGGTAACCCAAATAACACCAGTTGGTAGTACACTATTGCTTTATGTGAAAATTGCAGAAACTAGCGTACTATAAAGTTTTAATTAGGGTGCGCATTTTTAAAATATAAAAAAATCGTTTTTACTTTTTGATTTACTTTTGACTTTATCGCCAGATAGATCGTAAGTTTTTATTCTATGCCTCTCAAATTGAGATAGATTTAAGTTCAATAATTGCGGCAATTTACTTATTAAGTTAGTCCAACAGCTGTTTTTACATTAAGAGTAAAGTAAATAAATTCGGTCAAATTACAATAAATGTTAAAAATGTTATCCGTTCTGTTCCATACATAATTGTATCCTATTTTTTAAATTGTCAAATACTTTTCTTAAAACCTCTACAGTGATATTTTCAATTGCGTGCCGTATAGCTGCTTGTAGCTCATCCAGCTTATGTTAGCGTTGTCTGTACACTTTGTTTTTTAGATAACCAAAGAAGTAAAATTCAGAGCTGTTAAATCCAGTGATCTTGCAGGCCCTCTTCCATAACTAATAATACGATTATCATAAAATTGTCGTAGGTATTCCAACTTCGAATCCAATCGAATGCAGTATGAGCTGTTGCTCTATCTTGCAATATCCTTCTGTCAATTCATTAACGTGCAAATGGGTGTACAATGTTTCGATATCTTTCAGCAGTTGCTGTATCATTAAAATATACTGGCCCCACAATACGTCGTCTTGATAATGCCACCAATACACCAATTTCAATAGGGTGTAAACTGCTTTCGATGAAAGTATGTGGATTTTCCGTTTCCCATGTTCTATAATTTTGGCTATTCACGTAGTTTAATGTTTTGTCCAATACATCGTTATTGTTTAAATTTTCACTAAACCACCGACAAAATCGAATACGTTCTCGAAAGTCTCGTAGATATAATTGTTTGTATGGATGCACATGCAAAATCCTCCCCAACGCCTTTTGGCAGCTTCCATAAGAGATACCTACAAAATAAGGAAACATAGAATTCTTTTATAACAAGTAATAAAGTACGTCGTCATACCTGCCTGAGCAAATAGCTTGGGTAGAGATTTTGTAGCACTTTGATGTTGAATGTCATCAACAACATCTACATCTTCATACAGCTGGTCTACCGATTTGCAAGTGCAATTTGGAAATCTTTTCACGTATTGCTCAATACAAGACTGTGAGTGAGTATGTCCAAGTTCCATCTTCATTTCGAATACCGCTTCGAAAATACGTCATCAGAATGAATGCTTCTTGTTCAGTTGTACAACATTTTATAGTTTAACGTAAAATAATTATTTCTATTTTATGCTATATGATATTCTACTTAGCTTGCCTTGCCCAGAAATGCGATTAAACGATTGTGTACTGAAAAGTAAAGTTCTGTTACTTTAAACGTATGACAAAAATGATGGAAGGAGAACGTATAGAAGGACAGCAAAAATTGTGAATAATGATTGTACGCCTTTGTCAAATGCTAGTATGATCCTAGTGATATGCAAATACCATAGACCTATGAACAGCATATACCTAGATTTTAAAAAAATTATTGGTGACGTGGTGGAAAATTATTCTCGATAAGTGTGTACAATTTTATATGCTATTTATCCTCGTAAGCTATTGCAATCGGTGTCAATAGTAGGAATTTCTTTCAGATTTTGTCTATTTGATGTTGACTTTTCTTAGTCCATACAGTTCTTCAGCAATTCTGAAGCAATTACATGTGGCACAAACTCCACCATTTATACGCTGTTGCTGTACATGAAACTATGTACAAAACGTTGAAAATACGCTTAGTTACCATTCTTGTCTAAAACGTTACAATTCTTACACATGTATTACCCTAAATTTACTGAAATATATCCCAAGAAATTTACAACAAATCCATCATTCAAGACACATGTGGGAATAAACATTAAAAGCCTAGTTCAGCTTTCCTGCCGTCGTTTTGAGCGCAAAAATACAAGTAAAACGCCGCCAACGATCTCGTCGGAATTAAAGAAGACAGACATAGAAAAATTATAGTCGAAACAGTCTCTCGAGTGGTCGCCTTAGGTGGACTCAAACCGACGAACAACTACAAGAAAGGCGAAGACTAGGCGACCCGACACGAACTGGAAGCGTGCAACGAGATGTGTATCTTCTAAGCTTCGAGTTTCGGTTCCGGACTAAGATTACGTCCCTCCGGACGTTCCGGGTTCCGGTTCTCCGATATTTGACTACGATAGCTTGTCCGGCGTTCTTTAATATTAAAAAAAGGAACGGACGTAAAAGAAAAAAAGATGAAAATAAAACAAACGCCGACGGCGCAGCGGAAGAAAAAGAGAAACAGGACACGAAATTAGCCATAAATATCGTTTTTATGAGGGCGTTTTTCGGGGATTTATCTCGGACGGGTACGAATTTTAACGTCGACGTGGATAAGGCCGGCTGCTTTTGGACTTTTTCGATATTTCTCGAAGGGGACGGCTTTGTTGCCAACGTGTTCAATTGTCAGTGCAAGATTAAGGTTTGTACAAATTTACGTTCGGTTGTTTTAAGGGAAAAGATAACAATGAAATCTTATCTGTGTCCAAGAAGCATTGAAGGATATTTCTTCAAAATTTTGTAAATAATATTACAAACAGTTAGATAGCTTTCTTTCTGAAATACTGCTTTTCTCGTCCTTTCTTCTCCTTTCGGAATTTTTCATTTCACTTTTAAACACGCCTGGAAATGAAGTCGATTATGAGAGGAATGGGTGACTAAACAACGATGACTTTTTTAAGTTCTTTTCGTGCTTATGGTTTCTTACTTAAATATTTACCCGGCCAATAACTACAATTAAAAAAGCCTTTGTTGTTTATCAAATTATTTTTCCTTAGAAGCAATACATTTCTCTATGTATTGGAAGTTTATGTAGAGACCTAACTAGTTATCTAATTTTCTATCCATCGCTTAGACTTCACTTCATTTCATTTTACATCGATTAATTGTGTAAAACCAGCACAGAAATTAATCGTAATATAAAGTATGTTCATGTAAAGGTCAAACTAGTACAAGGGAATACCCTTATTTGTACGTGTGAACCACCGTTGTTCCTGGACACCCCCGTTGATGAATAGACCTGGTGTTAAAACGTTCCATGAGAAACCAACCGCTGTGAAACGCCTCATCTCGTTGTAAATTAACGTTTCAAAAGAGTTCTTAACACAAAGTTACACCGGTTTAGCAATACGTTCTTGTTCAATTTCGACGCAGAAAGCGCCGCGGGAGTTTCTTGATCAAAACCCTCAGAGTAACTACATTGCCTGTTCTGGCTTTCCGAGGTTAGTCAGATGATTTTCCACCTTAATGTAGAACCTTATCGGGAAGAGCATAACGTCGACCAAACACTGAATGGTGATGTTCCCTAATTTGACACCATTCCAAACTACGCGATACAGCTTCCGACAGTACTTGTCTTGTAATATATTTTTCTGACGCCGTAATACTTGAGCTTATGGGCTGGCCTTAAATAAATCGCAGCAAATTAAATGCCTGCAACTCTGTCTATTATGTTCATTATGAGCAGCAAAAGTGAACTCATGGTGTATTTCCTTAAAAGTTTGGAATATGTTGGGAACAATTGAATTAAGGTTGACTCATATGTAGTTGTTAATATTAGCAATGTCTCTATCCTTGTCTATCACTTCAGCCTTTTTGAACTTTTTAGGAAGGATTGCACAACTTTTTGTGAGAGCTGCCTAACAAACAAACCTCGATGTAGGTCATTCATTGGAGAGTTATGTAGATGTTCTTTTCTATTCTTTGTAAGTGTGACTCTCTCAAGTATCTTTTGAAAGTAGTTCCAAAATAGCAACTTAGATTGATTCCCAGTAGGAACCATTACTTTCCGAAAACAAACACTACATTAATGCCTGCTAAATTTGATTTTAGGTTTCTGAGTTTGATATTTTAATAAATAGTTACATATAGTATATCAAATGAGCAAAGGCACATCAGAATAAAATAGACAACTTTACTTCAGCATGCCTTAAGTAATAAAAGAATTCACCGGAAATAATTGGAAAACGAGGTATCGTCGTCCCCGAACAGCGTTAATTTTAACTCTTTGACGTTAAACGCAAGAGTTTCTCTTACTTTTCCCGTACACAGCGGACAATCGCATTAGCGAAAATTAATTTCATTGCCGAAACGGTTCGTTAGATTTAGTTGGGCAAGAGACCATCTCGTTCTCCTCCGAGAGGCGCAATTTTCCACTATTACGACTGTAAATTCCATTTACTCCTTAAACTCGAAAGAAATCGCGTCCTCGGTGTAGAAAACAATTTAGGAGTATCCATTTTAATTTCGCGAAAGTCGCATTAGTTCTGTCGCTAACTTAATTATGTTAAACGGACGACGGGGCGGACTTTTCTAAAAGTAGGTAGGTATCTATCGCGAAAATCGACGACACCTTCGAATAAGAAAGCTTAGCCTGACATTTCGAAATTAATTTGTTTCTTCTTTACGTACGTAAGCAATATCATTCTTTTTCTATCCTTGTGTCGAAAAGAGAGAGAGAGAGAGAGAAAGTCGATCGTAATAAGGGGGAACCCCCATTTTACTTTACGAGAGAAAAATAACCCCGTTTCTGCCAACGATGCTGTAATTATAGAGCCGCCATTTGCCGCGATCGGGTTGTAATTTGCGGCGTAATTGCGATCGTGTGTTACGGCTGATATATTATATATAATTTTGGGTCTATCGCGCAGTTTTTGCTATAAAGCTCTACAAATTTTTCATCTGCCTCGACAAAGAGTGGTGATCTGTCCATTGTTTTAAGAGCTACACTGCATTTCCTACTTTTTTCCAATTTGGTATTTATTTAAGTAATTGTACCAGAGAAACAATAAACAGGAAGTGAACATTAATTTTTGTCTTT
The DNA here is from genome assembly GCA_038088585.1 of Chrysina gloriosa. Taxonomy (NCBI): domain Eukaryota; kingdom Metazoa; phylum Arthropoda; class Insecta; order Coleoptera; family Scarabaeidae; genus Chrysina; species Chrysina gloriosa. The sequence goes on along the minus strand of CM076093.1, from coordinate 14,781,484 downwards.
ATTGAGATGGTTTCCAAAATTGATAACAGTTACTTTTCGAGATATGTGCAGATACCAAGCTGTTTACAACACCTGGGTTTTCGCTAGCGCCAACAAAGGATGCTCTAACACTCAAGGAGCTGTTTAAGATTCCGTAGAAATCGTGGTCCAAATTGTGACAACAAAAGACGAAGAATGTACGTCTATAGAAGTCTACTCTGTCCAGATGTGATCCTAGATAATTGTATGAAAGCAACTTTGAAATTAAGAAAACTGAAGATTTTGACTGGTATAGAATATATCCTTTTATCACCAGACGGAGCTAAGTAGAAGTGCAAACCGATCAAATATCGTTTTCTTTTTCGATTTCCTCGAGAACAGTTACATACAAAAAAATAAAACAATGTAGCTAGGTAAGTATTCGGAAAATGTACACCAACTTGCATCGATTTGAAATGTTTTGAGGAACAGATATATAATTTGGAATTCTAAAAATGAAGATTAACTAGTATATTTTATCACAACATAATTTAGAGTTAAAGAATAAAACTTCAGCTTTTCGATTTGTTTCTACGTTCGATAATGAATATAGGAATACGTATATTCTCTATAAAGAAAATTATGACAATCACATAGCGTAGACGATATTCCAGTAAGTTCCTTGACGAATAGCTCTAAGAGTTATATAAATGAAACCTTTAACACATATAAGCAATTGTTTTTTAACAACTGGTACGTTCCCTGATCATTTAAAATGGGCTATTGTTAAGCCTCTATATAAAAAAGTGATCGTACTGATCTGGTAAATTATAGACCTACAAGCTTATTGAGAAGATTTTCTAAACTATTTGGGAAAGCAGTTTATAATCGTTTATATAACTTCTTAAATCAATACAATTTAATTGCTAAATCCCAACATGGTTTAATAAAAATTTGCAGACAGCTTTATTCCAGCTTGGCTTGGGTGCTTTGCAGGATAAACAAATAACACAGTACCACCTCCACGTATAAGACAATCTTCCGTGTTTCGAGATCGTATAAGGCGTTGGAAGCCACCCCTTTCAAATTCGTTTGATACCACCCTTCTTACATTTAATCTAAATTAGATCATTGTATATACGACGTCTATTCAAAATGCATCCGATCTGGCATGTTTCCCGCAAAGTAATAAAGTAGTGGTAAGTAAGTACATGAGTGCGGTAGTGCGCTGGTGGCTCACCGCGTTTGTAAATTTCACGAAATGACGGAATCACTGCTACTCCATCAAATTTTGACTCTGATACAATATCGCAGTGTCTCTAATGGAAACGTCCAATATCTTCGAGGCTAAAGAAAGCACGGCACATTCGCAGCAATGTGAAAATAATGTTAACAGTTTTCTTCGACCTTGGTGGAGTGCTTCGTCATGAGTACGCTGCTTACGAACAAACCATTAGCACGGAGCACTACCAATAAGTCCTCCGTCGTCTCGGTGATGCTGTTTGGCGCAAGAAACCATATCTGTGGATAGCGGGAACTTGGTAGCTGCATAATAACAACGCACTGGCGGATTCCTCCCATATGATTCAGACTTTCTTGACTAAACACAGCGCCCCAGTTGTTCGTCAACCTTCTTATTCATCCGACATTACTCCCTGAGACTTCTTGCTGTTTCGCGAGTTCAAAATGACGTCTAAAGGGAAAAGATTTGATACTCGGGAGGACATTAAAATCGCCTTCCAGGGATGCTTCCAATAATGGCGGCCACGCTGGAATAAGTGTGCGTTATTCCAAGGACAGTATTTTGAAGGTGATTAAGCTTTCATATCTGTAACTGAACAGTTCGAGTTTGCCTGGCCAAAGGTCGGATACATTTTATGGGGACCCCGTATGTATAATTCATATTTCCCCAAAATTCCAAAACGTTTCCTCAGATTCACACCTTATTATATTCACCCCAAATTAACTTAGACCTTAGTAATGAAGCTGTGCTCCTGCATTACATTTCGTGAAAATCCGCTCACTCTCCTTACCGTATTTCTCTGTAATCATCCCACATCCTTCGGCCTACATTTTCTTTAAATGTTTGACTTTGGAGCACAAAGTTAAAGACTAATTTCCAACATTCGTTCAAAATCGATTTAAAGCCTCCAAAATCAAATCAGAAGTCTTCATTACATTCTCGCATAAATACATCACCAACCAATCATTGCTTTCCGAAATTCTTAGAGCCCGTCGAGCTGATTATTATGAAACTAACTGTAGCTCCATCGTACAAATATCATGTTTCCTAAAGAATAACCAATATTCCCTCAAGAATGACCCATGTTGAACAAAATTTCCTCAAAATCACCTTCCCAAAAATTGCTGAACTAAGCTACACACCCTCACTACGTCACTCCAAACTAGACCCACACATCCTAACGCCTTTCTCTTTAACCGTCTTACAACCCATCTTCCATCTCCTCGTTTTTTTAAATAAATTGTTTGAATCTGGAGGATAAACAAGCACATTTTCCTAAAATCAAGCCGACACCTCACTATACTCTGCAAATTTTACCTACGACCCACCGAATCAAATCGCCTTTTAATTATAATCCTTGAAATTTGGGCCACGTCCAATAACAATCCCTACAAGCGTCTGCAAACTGACTACATTTTCCTAAAATTAAATAGAGCCATAACTTGTTGCTTTCTGTGTCGTCAATTATAATCCACTTTCTTGTCTCACATTGCTATCATATTTTATGGAAGAATTAGGTGTCCTTTGATTTTATTAGCATATTTTTAAAGTAGGAAAGTGCGTACATATTTAAAGGTTCATGATCTACACAGGCAAACATAATAAGTACAACCGCCAGGTTCTTATTTAGTCTTTCCTTGATTAGCGACATCCTCAATAGCTTTCCTGACAGTTTCAGGGTCACCCAAGAACTGTAAGCTACCATTGGGAAATGGATTAAGTTCCTTGTGAAGAGTATAAACAAACGGAATCCCTGTAGGTAGATTTAACCCCATAATTCGATCATCAGCCATCTTGTCCAGGTGTTTGACAACTCCTCTAAGGCTATTACCGTGTGCCACGACCAAAATGGACTTCCCATCTTTGATCTGGGGAGCGATAGTTTGGTTCCAGAATGGCAGACTTCTTTGGATGGTAAGCTTAAGCGATTCGGATTTGGGAAGCTCTTCCGGTTTCGGACCATTCGCGTATAGAGCATCTTCAACTATTTGCTTATAATACAGATCATCTTTCTCCATTGGTGGTGATGGAACGCCAAAGCTGCATCTCCAAATTTGAACCTGCTCCTCTCCGTATTTGACGGCAGTTTCAGTTTTTTTCAGACCCGTTAGGGCCCCGTAATATCTCTCGTTTAATCTCCAGGTTCTCGTGATAGGAATGTCGGTTTGGCCGATTTCTCCCAAAATGATGTTCAAAGTCCTATTAGCTCTGATTAACACGGACGTGTAAGCGATGTCGAAGTGGTAATCGGCGCTCTTTAGTGCTTTTCCAGCAGCTGAAGCTTCTTCTTCGCCTTTCTTACTTAAATTTTCATCGTACCGTCCGCAGAATAGATTTTGCTGGTTCCATTCCGACTCACCATGGCGTACCATCACGATTTTGTAAGTTGGTGTTCTGGCTCCTTGGCAGGAGACTGTACAACAGTTGACGGCCATTTGACTTATGGTAACCACATACAATTGTCAGTTTGTATAAATGTCAGGTAAAAATTCGGTAAAAGACTTCAAATGGAACGATGGAATGAAATAAATATCTCTAGTTCGAGATCTAGTCAAGAGGAAACGGGCAATGCTGGACGGACTTGCTGGTGGTAGGGCAATGTATGTATGTGTATATGCTTTAAAAGCGTAAGTTGTTAATGTTCATTTTAGTTCCAAATATGAAGTAGAACATTAATAGTGCAATAATCGAAAAACATTGTCTCCTTTCCTAAATTTCATTTTCAATCTTGGACCTCATTGAGAATCATACAATAAAACAGTCGCTTTACAGAGAAATAAAAATAGTCATGATAAAGTTGATTTTCCCTTCATCATTCTTCATCCCAAGGTAGTATCTACTTTACTTTATCAGATAACCTTCTTTTTAACATTTCCCAACAAGAAAGCCACTTTCAGCAGAATTGCAACCATATGCGGTAATACAGTGAAACCGATATATAGCTCCTACAGTTTTATTTCTTCAGAAATTGTGCATGGGTTATAGATTTTAATTAGAATCACGTTATGTCTTTTGCCAAAAACTTACAATTAGAACTAGAATTTCGTGCCAAATGTATAGACTTAAACGGTGCCTGAATTTGAAGAGTGCTCTGTTCAAAACCTTATTTCTATATATATAGGTATATATATATATATGCTTAAGTCCACTCCTTCCCCACTAGGACCTTAAAAAATTGACTTATACATTTCCAAACTACTTGACACTTTCCCTAAAATCAACTTATGTGCGGAAAAATTGGGCCCTATGGTCCCTGCTATATTTTGAAGCATACACCGCACAGTTCTCCCACTACATTTTTCTAAACCAGAAATCTCGTACGATATTGTACAATTCTTTTGCACCAAGTTTTGGCCGAAGTAAATGTACACCCTCTCAACATTATTTGATATCTTGGCTACATTCCTCCGAAATTGTATTGCAATCTTAATCATTACCTGAATTTCCTAACTATCTACACATCATATTACCTCAAATTAACCTATGGCTTACAAAATTTGATCCATTAAATTCCATCTAAATCAACCCTTGTTCGCTACAACATTTCCTCTTAATCTTCTCACTCCTTTACTGGATTTCTCTACAAATTGACTATTCGAAACAATACAAGGGAATAGTTTTAGTTTTATATTTTAAAATCAAGTCATATCCCACAAAGTATTTTCTAAACTCATTTGAAAGTTTACTTTACTACATTTGCCCAAAATCGCGTCATAGCCTAATTACAATGCACAGAATTCACTCACACATCCTGCCAGTCTACTATCTATTTATTTTCTCAAAATTGATTTACATCCCTTATATATTTCTCAATACCCATCCCACCCCCTCTTCCTCACACTTTTCTAAAACAGATTTAATTTGAGGAACGAATAACAAGAAATCTGATTTGATATCCCCAAATTAACTCACCTCCAGAAAATACTTTTCAAAATCAATCATCTCATTACTGAAATCGTCCAATACAACATCACAACTTCATTGTATTTCCCCAAAATTGATTACATACTTAACACATGCGGCAAAAGTCGAACTGAACCTATCACAAAATCAAATCGCTATGTCTCCCTATACTAACAAGGACACATTACATCCTATAAAATAATTTTGCACAATCGTTCCGTCACAACATTTATCATGAAGTGAAGTATCCTCAAAATCGTCTAACAGTTTGTTTTTTTAGTAGATTTCCTTGTAATCATCTTATTACATTCTGTCAAAGTCGATGTACGTACATACATACATATGTATCATACCATATCTGCCAGAAGTCCATTTACACTACCTGCATTCCCTCACTACATTCCCCTAAAATAGATCCACATTCCTAGCCACATTTCTTTCCACAAAGACCTACTTAAGCTTTTGAACTAACTAGAAGAAATCTGAATTAAAATTCCCACATCGCTTCGTTTCTCTAGACGCTTTCCCAGACATGAATTCACACACTTTGAAATCATTTGACATACTTGTATTGCATCGTCCAAAAGCCGTATGCCCTCCATTTTGCCAAAACTACAAATCGACCGTCCCTCAAAAGTTTTCTAAAATTAGTTATTAAATTTTACACAATGAGCAACAGAAAGTTCAAACGAAAGCTGGTACGATATCCTAAAATTTCCTTACCCTTCAGCACCCTTCCAAAAATACGAGATTCACCCTCCAAAACTGACCAACTTCCCTATTAAACTTCATCGATTTTGAGAAAATGTGGTGGAATTCATGAATTGAATTTTTTGTTGCTTAGATTTTAGAATATGTAATAACACACAAGTCAATCATGTTTCTGCCAAACCAAACATACATCAACAGTGAAACTAGGATGATTTTCATAGTTTTGATTTTTTGAAATGTGATTGAATGCGCCTGTTTTGGGGAAATACAATGACATTTTGAGAGAATATAATCTGAAAATCGAATTCTCCTACATTTGCTCATATTTGCTCAACACACCTCCACACATTTCTCCGAAGTCAGAAATGATAAAATCGACCTCTTCCAATTTTCTTTATAAACTTTTGTTAAAAATGTATTGCCAGCGCAGACGATCTAAGTGAAATTAAAGTAAAGTCTTTGAAGGAAGTAAGCTTTTTATGGAGATGATTTCCTCTGTCACCATTAATGGCATATGCAATGTGGTCCTGCAGTGCAGCCAGTGAACGACTTTCTGTGAACGTTGCCTAACAAACCAACCTCCGTTATAGATCGTTCATTGGGGAGTAATGCAGATGTTCTACTCTTTTATTTATTTCCATCGGTTAAATTTTTGACAGAAGGAAGGGAATTCAATGTTTAAGGAAAGAGGCATTTTCTCATCACTTATAGTTATTTAAGGAATTGCCATACTAGGAAATTTTGCTGCAAAACAACTATTTCCCGTACAAGTAGTCGTGCAATAGGCACAGTTTTTGTACTAGAAGTGCTTGGTTAGTTAAGCAACCTAATCTATTACTGCTACCTATTTTTAGATAGGTTAGAGGCACTAATTTCTATTTTATGATTTGAAAAAAAAAGGAATATTCCTACATTAAGTTTGAATGTATATTCATTTGATGTTCTCAGTCGATTCCCTACATCTTCCCTCTAACCGATCCAATGCCCATATTTCGATTATTATTTTCAATTAGCGACAGACAGAACCACTCGATCTTATCAGGAGAAACAGCCATAAATCCGGCGGTGACACGTTATATCCTGCCCGGAGCTGACGCAACTCGCAACAGATATACGTATGTACGTACGTGTACCTACCGGTTTTGATTGAATAGCAGCCACTTAAATTACCGGAGGCGTTAATTTATTATCGGAACGACCGCACCCATTCGCATCAGCTAAGTCTGAGTCCGCAATGAATTATTAATTGTGTACGAGAATATATACCTGTCCGTCTGACGATCTGACGGCCGCACCACGGTCGTCGACTTGCATCGATTGCTTCAGGTCTTGTACGTGGTGCTATAGAGATGATAAGGAAGAAATAAAATGATGTAACGCAAATTTACTAAAATTTCCTCCTTTGTACCGAAGCAGGTTTGATATCTAACGGAGGGACACCTTTCCAATTCTGTTGACTGTGATTACTCAAAATATTCAAATTAGTTAAGCGTTACATTGCACCTCGTAAGATTCTTAAAAATACATACGAATTGCGGGTAAAATGTAACTGGACTGATCGTTCTATAGTCAAACAGCGCGCGATTTTGAATCAATCTGCACGCAGGCAAATCATAAAAATGTTGAGTGTCTTACAACACTAACATGTAAATGTGAAATGTCTTGTAAAACTTGGTAAACTTATTCTTTGTTAAAAGAGGTTTACGGTGATAAATGTTTATCACACACACAAGTGTTTTAAAAACGGACGAGACGAGATTGATGATGACCACGTCAAGAATAGACGAAAACATTGCCAAAATTTGGCGTTTTGATCTGAAAGGATCATCAGTTAAGTATTCGTGCAATTACCGAAACAATTTGAATCGATAAAAAATCTCTTCGGCAGATTCTGCACAGAAATTTTAACCTGTATGCAAAACTGGTGCCAGTAAATACGACATACGAACAAACAGAATCTCGGACGAACTTTTGTTCTGACACTTTAAAAACCATTGAAGAGAACCCTAATTTCATATAAAGAGTCATAACGTGTGATGAATCATGTTCTTTTACTTGATGATCCGGAAACTAAGCGCCAGTCAATACATTGGAAGAGCTCTGGTTCACCACAGACAGAAAAAACTTAAATGATGAAATCAAAATTGAAGGACATTCGTGGGATTGTGTACACAAATTGGGTAGCTGAAGGTCAAACGGTGAATCGGCATTACCACACAGAGGACCTAACAACTGTTCGTGAACGGGTAAGAAGAAAACGAACCGAATTGCAAAAAAACAGGTCATGCATTTTGCATCAAGACAACATCCCGTCCCATAGTGTACTATTTGTCAAATAGCTTTTGGTCAAGCATGGGCTTCGTATGTTGAATCATCCATCCTATTCGCCAGGCCTAGCCCAGTGTAACTTTTTCTATTGTCGAAGGCGGAGCCAACAGTAAAAGGAAGAAGTAATTTGAGACCGTTCAAGCTGTAAAGGACAATGCAACGGAGACCATGAACAAAATGATTTTTAGCACTGCTTTGATCAATGGAAAATTCGCATGGAGAGGTCCAGGGATCGGAAAGGGGAGTATACTGAAGAGGATGATGTTAAAGCTGTAAAAATACTCCATAAATGATTTTGTAGCATTAATACGGTTATTTTTTAGCCACACCTCGTATTACGTGGCTTCCTCAAACTCACAGCCGATATTGCAGACAGGAATATCTACTACATCAGTGATACTTGGCGTTCCAAAATCGTTTTCTCTTGACCTATTCCCGTCCATTTCAATCTATAATATCTCGTAATGACCTTTTCCTAACGCCTATCCCCCTACATTTGTTTTCTTCATTTCTCTCACGTGACACCATTTGCTAAAGCTTGTTCTGTCAACCCGATTCTTGGCGACCTCGAGCTCTTCTTCTCGATATAGTTCCGCCCATTTCAGTTTTCGATTGAATGCCCTTCTAACGATGTATTTCTTCCGATAAGTTGACTTTCACATCACCTACATGACTCAAAATCTGTAGTATCTCTTTTAGCCTCTTCATTCTATCAGGCTCTTATTTTCTGATCTACTTCCTCATTTTCGACTTGATTCCTTCTGTAAGTTCCCATGTGCGTTTCTCACATGACTTTTACCTCAAAAGCTCTTCTTCCCAACTCAATCCTTAGAGGTTGCATACTCTGCTTCCTCGATCCTTTTGTCAGTCTGGTTATGTAAGATATTTTTCTGAGTTGCAAGCTACAAAATTGACCTATTTACTTTCTAATGCGTTCATCTTAAAAAATTTCAAATGATTATAAAGATAAAGCGCTGAAAAATACCATAGACAAATAATAAAGAAAAACTTCTTGTAGTGCTTTTCTTAACGACTGCTTTAATTATATAAAAGTTTACGGTATTTTCAGCGAGAAAGCGTTATTCCAGCATCGCTCCCTCGCACATTTCCACATCGCGTCCTTTCGAGCGCCTCCTTAATGATTTAAACTCGACGACATCAACGGAGATTTTTCGTCCACATTATTAAATACGCAAACAAACGCAAAGGAAGCGGAGTGAGTGAAGAAAAAATAAAGAGGCGACGTACGCGGTTGCGAAGGGCGCTCTCCCGGGGTATTTTAAAAAATCCTCATTCTCTCTAAGTAAATTTTAACCTGCACCGCGTCGCCCCTTAAGCTGAAGTTATGCGACAAGCCGGGGGAACGCGGGCCAGAGCAATTATTATTACTAGACGGGAACAAAGTGCCGGTTTTATACTGCGAATTTAGCGCGCCGGTAAATGAATGGAACGACTGAGCGAGGAAAACTGCACAAAAGGGAACTCGTCGATGCAAGTTTAAAACGTTTCGGTGTGCGTAGTTTCGCTTTTTCGAATCGGCATTTAGTCGCGAAATTAAATATTCCTTATTGTGTCCGAATGGTGGAAGTCGGGAAAGGGAATTCCTAACTCCGGCGGGTTTATTAATTTACAACTAGGAGAGAATGAAGTGAATGGCACAAATCTTGATATACTTTTTAATTATTAGCGAGCGGTTCGTGAGGATATAAACCGGAGATTATACACCTAAATGCTAGTTGAAGCTTTTACTATTAACGACAGGTACTCCATTGTTATCATAAAGTTCGACAAACGCGTGCTACGGCAGAAGCGCCAAAAGGGGATTTGAGCCGATGCGAAGCCAGTGAAGAGTTTAGTTATTCGATAGCCGTGGAAGTGAACAGTCGTTTGATTAGTATTTCGTCGCAGCGCACATCAAGGCGTCAATAAAAGGTAAGTAGAAATTATTTTTGAATAATACTCTATCTCACGTACCTACGTTTGCAAGATACCCCTCTGACGTTGCACTCGTTTGTCAAACCTTTGTTATCATTGAGCGCAAAAGGTTGAACATATTTTTATCACTGTAAATGTTCTGACTCCAACTCCGCAGAAGCGGTGAAAGTGGCATATTGTCATGATATAACGCTATTTTTCTCGTGAGAACACCTCCTCGTTACCTACTTCAAACAGCTTCAAATTTGTTCCTAAGAGAAACATATTATGTGCTCACATTATAAGTAATTGCGATGTTGGAATCTAGTCTTGAAGGAATGTGCTCTGCCATCCGATAATATAAATATTATTAAATTTAGCTGCACAAACGTATATAGCATAATTGCTGTTCTGGATTAAGTCATACATCATCGGTAGTCGCTAACCTTTCTAGGCGTAAATGACCAATCAGAATTTCAGAATCTAAGCTTTAAAAGATGACGAATATGTGATCAGTAAGCTAACTTCTTCATCTCTTATTATTTTCCTCTCAAATTTTCAGCATGGAGCCCTGCCAATTGACTTTGAAGTTACCGTACCTTAAGTTAAGTTTACCTTTCACTTCAGCAATTCATAATTTGTTTTATAACTTAGCGCGAATATAATCATAGCTTTTGCTTCTTGTTTCTTTCTAATTTTCATTAACATGCAATCATTGCCAACTTCTTCCTGAGTACTTTCTGATAACTCAGGCCACTCTATCAATACCACATAAGTCCAGTCGTCTTTCCTTTGAATGTTTAGATTCTTACAATGTAGATGACCATCTTCCTACACCATCCAATGCGCAAACAGCCATTGCAATTGTCGCTTACACTTTAGTTTAGTTTGAACTGCTAAAATTTTGTCAGTTCGGAACCTGGAGCTCCTTATCTCTCCAGTATGAGTGAGTGATCAGTAAAATCTCAGGGATAGTGAGCAACTTCTCCATGACTTGCAGATTTTCAGTCGCCGATCAGATACTCACGGGGAAAAGACACGACTGCTGAACTAGAATCTGATGCATCTGTCTTATACTGGAGTTAGGCGACGCTCAGTCTGGACAAAAATTCATGTAAATTTTTCCCAAAACAACTTAATCGAATACGAACGGTTGTGAGACCAAAATGTCTTCATTTCTATCTGTCCAAGTTTTTACTAATATCCCCATTTCTGTTATGATCAACTCCTTTCCTTTTTAATTAAGACTGATATGCTCTTATAAATCCTTTTTATTATTTGTGTTTTACTTCTTCAAACTGCAGAAATAGAAAGATTCTTCATTACCAGTTTCTCAATGCAGTTTTAACACAAGAAACCATTTCATTAGCAAGTCTAGACATTTAAATTCTACAGCAGGATGAGATACAAACAAATACAGAAACGCTAGAAAATCCTAAGGGATACCTACCACCAATTTATATACCTATGTATCACGTATCCAGACTACCATTAAAATTTGGATGTCATCTTCAAATTTTGTCCCAAACAACAATGAAAGCATTTGCTTTTTGTTCTGTTCCTCTCATCTCTCTTTATCACCTACCAACTTTCATAGCTTATAGACTAGGCTTATACACTGTCATCATGAAGCGTGATCTGTTCTTGGAAATTTTTCCTCCTTTGTTTTAATTTATCTATCAAGTAACGCAAGAATTCCTTATTAACAGTTTCTGAATGCTGCTTTTCCCCCACAAACTAATTCCTTAGCCACTCTTTTAATTGAAATATTTAGATTCTTTCGGCCTGAAAGTTGATCTTTCTGCAGTAGTATGAGGAGGCAAATTATTCATAAGAAACTATAAATATAATCACAAAACTTGCGCTATGTATTATTGCCTAGATCCTAGACTGAGTATCTGAAATATATTTCCAAGCTGTACTAAAAGCAAACAATCATCTCGAAATCTAAAGCAAACAATGTGATTGAATGTACGATAGGTTAGAACGAAAGTGCAAAATCTTAGTCCATTTAGGCCCCATATTATTGTAGCAGCACAAGGAAACTTAGCATTGAATTGACCTTCAGTCAATTCCAATTTCTTTGAATGTTCTGTTTACATCCATAACCAGTCCTCCGGTCTCTCGGAATCCTCTATTATCCCGCACATAGGTTGGAACCCTAAACAGTTTCCTTTTGAATCTTCCTTGGCTAGTTTACTATACTGTATTACTGTTTCGAGCGTTTTGCAGAAACTAATTCAAGTACCTACTGAAAAGGATAGGCAAACGTCTCTAAAATCTAAATCAATGAACTTGATTGGATGTACGTCAATTGAAAACAAGAATACTTTGGTTTGATTGATCTTGGACCAATTATCCTTGAGCAAAACAAGGAACCAGAGAAGCGATAAGAAACTGAAAAATGTTGACCGCTAGCATCATTCTTATCATCTTCGCCAAATCTGTTTCGAACCCAACCCTCAAAATTAAGCAATCCTAGAAAAATTCTTTTGATTTTCTCGATCTGCAGTCCATCTTCTTATAGCAGCAAAAAAGGAACTTAAAGAAATCTATTACTACCAGAAAATTTAGACTAGCATCCTTAAAATTTAAGACAAACAACTTGATTGTTTGTATGTCCATCCATCATTTCGAAACGAAACAGAGATATTTTCCTGTACTGCACGAGGAGGTACATTATCCATGAAAAACTGATGCATTTTTGCTCCTCTTACTTTTCCTTTTTACCTAGAGTTGTATGTTTATTATCCTAATATCAATATAATAATAATACCATAATGAGAAATGACCTAGGAAAGCATCTTACACCACCATTTCTTCCAGAGTACAACTATGCATGACAATAGAATAGAGAAAATAAAATATAGAGGGATGTTCTTTGTCTAAGTTCTAAAAGTGAAAATAAACAATAACTTACTAATTACAAAGATGGATATCAAATGTTTTATCCGCAAGCCACACCAACTGCATAGCTTTTCATTGTTCCCACCAGCCAGTTAGGACCTACAAGGTTGTGCATTTTCAACTTCCAAAATTCATTCTTTCATCTTGGAAACTAACTAACAAACTTCCATTTGCATTACATCAACATCATAACTAAAATCGCTTCAACGAAACTTCAAGATCGTTTCGGGCGCCTAACTGAACCGTCACCGAGGAGGCAGTGGTGGTGACGATAGCCGCCGCAGTAAAGTAATCGATTGTTTTCCCTGGGTCATTTGGGAATTGGGATCGGTTCGCGAAGTTTACACCGACAGTAACCGAAGTGCAACGGAGCCGAGATCCTAGCGATGCCCGGCCGGTTGCAACTTGCGGATATAGAAATTTCCAGTCGAACGATCTTAATATTAATTAAATTAAGTATTTCAGCTGCGGATGCAGGCGTCGTATCCCACTGCAGTGCCATTCCCCGTTTCCACTCTCTGAAAGGCTGGGACGACGACGATCCTCCCTATCGTTGTGTCGTTAACAAGTATAAGTCGACGGTCTATTTGTTTCTCTAGTTCCAAGTTCGGGAGAATTTTGCCTAATTGGGGTCGGTGCAACTTCGAATGCTTTAATTTTTGTTTCTAGATGAAATTGTTAATGGAGGATTGGTAATTGGCAAACACAAAAAGGGGTTATTGCAAGTAAATTAATGGAATGAATATGAAAGTCGCCCTCGCCGTAATTGGAGAAAAAGAAACCTAAAGGCATTTTACCCTCTGCAGGTTCTGTACAAAAGTTTCCAATAACGACCAACATAGAATATTTGAGAATTTTTACCACGAAAATTTTTGAGAAGAAAAATTGAATAATCCGGTAGAAAGTTTTTCGGACTATACACATATAGTATATCACCAGTTGGTGGAAAATAAGATAGTCCTTACATTCGCTCATGATGATGGGGAAATGTTGAAATACGTTGGTACTGGCTTCTAAAACATTTGGTTAAATTGAAGATAATAAACGGAAAAGACATAAACGTCACCGATCCAGATGCAGTCACATAGTCGTTACGGTTCGAATCACCCACCTCGTTGGTGATAAAGATGGAGATCCAGGCCGTGCTAGCCTAATGGAAACGGCGTAGGTTAAAGTTCGAAAAATTAGTAACAAGACGCCACTCTCCACTTATAGAACTGGATCACATCTGCGTATCTGGAGTTAGACACCCTCCAGTTTCTTTCGTAGGTGATACGAGGTTATCCGAACTGTCTACGTTCTGGATCTTTATTCTGTCGTGAACAGACCAGCAAAATTACTTGGAAAGTCTTTTTAAAACTGGGATAAAGGCAGTAAAAAATGAATTGAGGCGAGAGAACAACGTTTAACAGCACTTTATTTCTCGCTTAACATGAATCGATTAAGTTAAATTCGTTTATACTAGCTTCTTACGTAATGTTTACACACTCTCGGTGACCGTTGGAATTCCAGTGGCCTTACAGCCATATTACAGCTTTAGAAGAACGTAAATAAAACAATAATATATGCAGGATCGCCCCCCCAATTAAACTACTAAAAGAATTAAATATTTCCAAAAGTAAGAATAAATTAACTAAAGATTCTAGGGTATTTCTCCCAACACTCGATCAGTCAAAAATATAAAGAAGAGCGGGACTTAACGTAACGTATTTCCGGTTGTCCAACTTCTTACGGCGTGGTAATCGCTATCGACGGAAGATGTCAAAGATGGTGGGTTTTCTCGCAGTTAATGTAAAAATGTCGGGAAACTAACCGAACACAACAACCTCAAGAGTAAGTCGGGTTCTAGCTCCTACAGTAGTTTTCAGATGTTCTCATAAATAAATCTTAGCTCCCTACCAGTCCTATACTAGTTCCCTACAACAACGTGAAAGAGAAAAATAACGACATCGCAAATAACCAAGAGGAATACTCGTTTCCAATAGAGGGAAAAGCAACCGTACCACGGCCGATAGTTCAAACAGCAAGATTGGGGAAGCGAGACTTCCAGATTGACACAGCGATAACGTTAACTCCCCAGAGTCGAAGAGTTCCGTGTATATCTTCGACAAACGATACTTAAAAGCGAAAACGGAATAACTTATTCACGGAAAACGACCTGTTCATCTCAACGTTGCAAAGCGAATGCCAACGCGTGCATCCGATATGCGCGAGGCAAAAGTTAAAGCGAGAGGACCGTAACAACGTATCTAATACGTGTCCAAATTGTTATGGTAATATCCATCAATTCTCCTTCAATTTTCATAATAGCCTCGGAAAATAGAATTTTCCCCTACCTTAAATTGCGATCGGTTTGGAATTATTGGTTAAGAACTTGAAGAAGTCACATGAACGGGGAGAACTCGCTTATTTCATTTATTTCACGAAACCGACCACTCTCCTTAATTAAAATTCGCGAGACCTCCAAGTCTAAGATGACAATACGTGCGACACCAGAAACGATGACAAAACAGAGGAAGAATCGTCAAGCTTATCCCTACGTCAATTGTGGTGAAGGGGTCGGTTTTCCGAACGACGACCGACGCGAAGGAAGAAAATTTCGATCCCTCACACCACTACGGAAACCGCTTTTTTCTCTTTTCTCCGTTATTCTACTCCCCTTCACCGTCCTCCCGCTACCTTTCCTTGTTGGTTCTATTTCCTCCTCGTCTTCGTGTCTTCGCGCCGCGTTCGACTCGGCGCTGGCTGAATCTTTTTAGACGAACCGCAATCTGGAAAATCTTTTCTAATCTGCAGATGTAATTAAGTAAGATTCCGTTTCGTCCTCCCTTTTCCGTTCTCGCGTCCTCGCCCTTCCTATCGACCACGACGACGACGAACCGAAAGATTGGATTGTTGACTGTCGTTCGTCCGTGGGGTTTGCTTTAATTGGATTATTAAAATCGGTCGGGTTTCGCTTGTCTTAATCAATGTTTCTGCCGCGTTCGAGCGAATTATGAAGACAGGTGACGTTGAGTTGTTAATTTTATTTTGGCAAAATAGGTATCTTTACGAAAACAAATCGTTACGGGTTACTTGAGTTTAGGTTATTTTGATAATATTTCTCAAGAGCATTATATCAATTTTCTGACAGTAATAGATAATTAAATCAGATTTTAGGTAGAAGGAGAAGTAGGTGAACGGGGAGCTATTACTGCCGACTTTTGGATTATAAGTAGAAGGAAAACTGGAAAATGGGATCTACTTTTTGATTGGTTTGATTGATACTATTTATGTATTTGTATGTATTAAATGAAAGGGAAACCGAGGAATTTTAACATAATAGTAAGACGGTACGTTTACACCGATAGCAGTAGTTTGTTAAAAGAAGCTACCCATTGTACCTATTTTTGAAGATACATTTGTTTCTCCATTGGCTTGGTATTTCATCAACTTACAAGAAACACCAGCAACCACTACTTACAAAAAATGGAAATTTTATGATTTTTTATTAATGTTTAAAAGATTGCACATATTCGTACGAACTGAATTATCCATAGATGAGGTGGAGAGCACTAATCAAAATGCTACCCCTTCATATTTGTGCAAATATCTTGAACATTATTGTAGATATTGAAAAACGAGTTAAGATAATTGTTTGAAAAGTACTACAAGAGCGTAAGCCCCATCCTAACCCATTTGGAACGACACTTATACTCCTTTAGTACAACTAAGAAATTCTCTTATCTTTTTCCAAT
Source organism: Chrysina gloriosa (assembly GCA_038088585.1). Classification (NCBI taxonomy): domain Eukaryota; kingdom Metazoa; phylum Arthropoda; class Insecta; order Coleoptera; family Scarabaeidae; genus Chrysina; species Chrysina gloriosa. The sequence goes on along the minus strand of CM076093.1, from coordinate 14,764,783 downwards.
ATTTCCAATAGTTTGTAATGGTGTAGTATCTTCTTTAGTATGCTCTACACTCCACCTGCGAGATTTGAGGCCTGTAAGAATATGTAGGTACAATATTCTTACATTCTACAAATCCACAAACTTTTTTAACTCCACGCTGCTTGTGTTAGTTACGTTAATTACACATATACTATCTATCTATATATATGTATATATATATATATATATATATATATATATATATATACCTACTATAGGCATCTGTCATCAAATCACATATTAGCAGTAATTTTTTAAAATAAGACATATACATAAATGTCAAAGTCAAAGTTGAAACGCCCACTAATACTTTTAAAAGCGGTGGTTTTTCCTATCAGACGCAATTTTGGCAACGGTCGTGCTCGTTATTCTGATATATTCCCTTCTCGAAGGAAATTTAACAACTTGTTTGCAAAGTTGTTTATTTACATTTCTTCTTCGTCCGCTACTTCCAGCGAAGTTCGCGTCGCTTTCGAATAAATTGTAATCATCGAGTTCGATCAGGTGGAAAAGACTGTAGTTGCTGTAGATATTTGCGTATTCTTGAGGTAAAAGAAGAGAACGACTTGAAATAAGAAAAACAGAAAGAAGGGAGGAAAGAAAAGAATCATTACGGTTAGAAAAGATGGTAGAAATTGAAAAATATACTGAAATTCAGATCGATTCGTAAAGTTCGGATTTGGTCCATAAGTTTGCTCCGCCCGGGGGTAGTAAGTGGTTAATTGAAAAGTTTCAGCTTGAAAAATGATGTATCGTTAGTTCTCAAACTTCTTACATTTGTCCTCCATAAATTAACGGAATAGCACATTTTAAGAATTAAGGGGCTAGAGAATTATTTATTTGGATTCTATAAATCGCTTACAACATACTTGGCAAGTTAATATTCAGACTAAGTCGTGAAATCCGGATTTACTCTTGAAAGTCACTTTAACCGGGTAGCAGTGGGATGGTATTTGAAGATTTCTATCCTAGATAATAATGTATCTACTTGTTGGTTTCCAAACTTCTTGGATTTGTAGAGTCAAAATACCACATTTTGGTAATTCAATAGCAAAAGAATGATTTATTTAGAGCCTACGCTTCCATCACTACCTAGTTAACAACTGAATTCTTAAATCAATTCGTAAAGTTCGAAATTAGTTTGGAAATTTACTTTGTTCAGGGAATAGTTAATGTTTAATTGAAAAGTTTTGCTGTAACAAGTGCTATACTCGCTATTTCTGAGTTCCTCGGGTTTGCAAAGCCTTTATAAATCAACACCACGAGGCATATTTCTGGAACTGAGTGCTGAAGAATAATTGGCCTCATTGGTATTTTTAATCACTTCTAACCATCTTCAATCTGAGCTGTGTATTTTGTTGTACTTTCTATTAACGACCACACCCTGAACAAGTTGTCCGCCAGTTTAGTTTTAATGCATTTTACTTATTGCAGCATATATTTAGTAGGGGAAGGTGGGGTAAGATAGCGAGGTGGGTAAGATAACGAACGATTGTTTGGGCAATATGTAAAACAAATATATGATCGGTGATATTTACGTTGGCATTCTGTAGTTGCTTACGTGTAACTAGCAAAAATTAGGTGCCCCTGAAGAATGAGTTAAGGGTGTTATGGCTTTGTCAAATTCTACCGTTAGTGTTATTATTTTCGACTGGTACCAACTAAGTATTTTTCACTATTTTAAGATAAGAGACATTCTTGGGTTGTAGTGTCCATTAGTGCTAAGCTTGTTATATCGTATTTCGCCAAAATTAAAGTGAATTATCTGTTCCGTGAATCACAACTATGAAAACATTGTTCAGTGTGCCGCCCGGGGAAAGTTGACGAATTCGTCTGCGTCGTTAACAAAGACTACCGAAACTCATAATTTGGAAGATAGCGATTGGGATTCTTCTGACATGGAACCATTGTCGTATTTGAAAAATAATTCCAGTAACGAAGAGATCGAAACCATTGATCCAGAAAATTCTACACCTGGCCCATCGCGACGTAGGAATGTAAACCGCCAAAAACAAAGTCACCATGGGAAATGAGACCCCTTCCAAAATATGACCTGTCAAACTCAAGCACCAGAAAGAAGGTAAAATGTCGCATTATAACTTCGACGCCTATCCTTTGTGACCAATGCAACTTATGGTGGCATGAAAACTGCTCATCGTATGGAGGTATAGGGCAGCTTATTTATGATTTGTGCACACTTTGACTGATTAGTCGTCTTACCCTGTCGGGTTAGCCATCTTACCCAACCGTGGGGTAAGATGACGAAAATGCAGTGTTTTTTATTTATTTTTCTTTATAAAATGTTTGGTTTTATAGCAATAATATGCTAGGTGTCTAACCGATTAGGATCATATTATACATTGAATATTTTTGTACTGTTTAATAAGCAGAAGTTTACATTCCATTTGTCCTTTTTCTTACGGTGGCCAACTTACCCCACCTTCTCCTACTTGTTTTCAAACTACGAAACTAAATTTCTTATATTTTTATATTTTAGATAACTTGTAATGAAAAGTACCAATTTTATTTTTAATAAATTCTGGAGAATTTGATTTTGCGTAGCATAAATGACGTGCATGAACTGCCAGCGATCAAGCGGCGAATAATAACGTCGAATGGCGTTTGTTCCTGAAAATCGTCTTGGCGGTTAACATGTTAACAATAAGCTCTTCTCTAAGTTTCACTACCAGCCCATATAGCCCTAAAAGCGGTGAATGAACTGACTTTTCATTTGACTTCATTTTTCAGTACAAAGTGACATGTCCTGGAAATTTGAGTAAATAGTTCCGCATCAACAAATTCTGGCATTAGAATTTATTTAGAACTTATGCAGTTAAAGATCTATTTATAAAGCGTCCTTCATGTTACTTATTGACTTTTTACGTTCGAAACTTACGGTGTTGAGCATTAGCCAAGTAGCCAAACAGAATTTGAAAGTTACTGATACCACTAGAACATGCCGGCATTGAAAAATTAATTTGCTGCGCGTGACTGCTTTGATCGGAAATATTCCCATCGTAGAAGTCAATACCAAAACGATTTTCGAGGAGCGTGTTATAATGGGACTACCCATACTATACAAAGACCGAGAAAGAATTTGTCGAACTAAAACAGTTAACGTAGCAATAAACAAGAAGATAATGATGAAAGGAATGAATAAGAACAAATCCAGAAACCAAGGAAAAATACGATAAAAGACCTAGTAACAAAAGTGTAATATAGCAAATGTGCAGAAGAAAGTGAGCTTTTTAAAGAGGCATGAATAAATGCCATAAGAATGAAATTGTATACTTAGTTTCACTATTGGAAGTTTTCATTCGGCCGTTTCTGATTGGTAACAATTGATATGGTAGTTCTTTTAAAAACCTTTCCCTTAGAGGAAGAAGGCAGACTACTTTCGACATTCACGTAGATTCTTTTTGAGCCTCTGACACGACAAATTAACTTGGGCTTTTGCAGATTCACACTTAACATTTAAAATTTTGATACTTTACCATCCATACGCGATATTCGACCCATTCTTGTAATTCACCCAGTCGTTGAGATAGGTGTATGATAGTGTATACTTCCACTGCAATCCACCAGGATGGGAAGTTCCTGGTCTCATTGCTCGTGTTTATTACTGTTCCGACGGCATCAGTTACAATTAGACGCATATCACAATCAGTTTGTTCCTTTAATATTAACCGTAATTATTATAATGAATTCAATATAAGCTTTAAGGACAATCTCCTTTGTTGTTTTTATCTTTTTTGATTACTATTCCAAAAATAATCCGACGCTGAAAGGCATAAGCATTGACGAGAAGAAGAAGAAGTTACTATTCCTAGTAAAGTATTTACGGTTGCTGGTTTTCTTTTTTTTCTTAGTATTAACTAATTAATCGGAAGCCGGTACTAACCTCAACACCGAGCATCCACCACAACACCCTCCCTCGTTTGTACTAGTACCAAAAGGATTTATTATAGCACGAGACTATCAAGAAATGTTTGAAGCAGAGGAATCAGCTGCGGCTACAACCACGAGGGCATCTGCTCAAAACATTAAAACATTAAAAACATTAGAAAAGAAAACGAAGGCAAATGCTCAAAAAATTCGAAGAGCTTGAAGGAAAGAATATGTTTTAGTGATAAGTGAAACTAAAATAAAATATATGGAAATGTGAGGAGAAAGAATAGAAGATTTGTCAAATTAAATTGAAGAAAGTACAGCTTCGAAATAATTAATGAAGGGATTAATATCAGTTAAGCTTCAAATATATGAAAGGGTAATGCCGAAATCGAGCCAGATATTTGGTATTTCGTCACTCTTACGTTTCCAAGATCCCCGTGCTGTTCATCCTTCTCTTGGACATGGTGTATACTCGTATATTATATTTTCATTATGGTACGATCTAATACCACAACCCGCTTTGATGGATGATCACCTTCCACCTTTCACTTACCTGCTGTTTATTCTGCATTCATATGAATTCATTATATGAACTTCTCGCTGTTACTAGAACCAAATTTTTCAATATTTTGATAATCTTTCTTCATATTTTCCCATAATTAATTAATGATAGTATTAAATGTGGAAAAATTCTTTAATCTTTCTCTTCTGAGTAATTTGAAACTAATTGAATGAAAAGCTTGAATATTTGGATCGCAAATATACGGCCGTTTTCTTCATGCGTATCTATCCAATGTCTCTATCCACATTGTTAATAAATTATGCCACATTAAGGAACACATATTTTCTGGCTCTTTACCAACTTTCACAAGAAACCCAATACAAAAATTAAAATGAGCCTCCCCTTACTCAAAATTTCGAAAATAAATACAAATTCAAACGAGATGACCTCAAACATGTTCACTCACCATCTAAAACCTAAGAGACCAATCGAAAACCTTTAGATGCGATGGTCTAATTAATTAAATAACGATGAGAACTAATTTTTGGAAAAAACGGGACTCGGGCTTCACACGAATCTTAACTCAACACCGTGCTAAACACCATAGCCTGAGAACCGTATAATGATAACTGATTAGTACTGAACTGTCTTCGGTCGCAGCACATAGCTGAATGTTATCATATTAAACTCGATATTGAGAGATGTCAATTGTCGTTACACATATTTTAGCGACATGTGAATCTAGCCACTTTCTCCATCGGATATGACAACTTAATTGTCGAGATTTCCAAGCGATGGTGTAAATTGTTGCTCGTGTCATTTTAAAACCCAAAAGAAGTGAGACTGCCCCCACCCCTCTCTATAAACGCAACGGACTCTATCTAAAAAACGTATGGAGCAGGTGACTCAAATTCCGATATGTGGGAATCTGCTCACTTCTAGGCAAGGTATCAAGATATCCACCTCCAAAATTGCGGTGAACCCAAATCCTTCCAGTAATCCAATAAAAATGTGGTCGATACCCAACTAAAGTGACTACGACATATCAAGGACCATAATTTTTAGGTTTATTTTTTGCTTCTCAAATAAAGGTTGGACACCTTTCAAACTTCCCAGCGCTAAATAGGAATTTTTACTTCAAATTTCGAAAATAATCTCCAAATGGGTTCGTCTACTACCTAACATCTCGAAAACCAATCGGTAACAGTTACAGTCTAAATTGGTGCTTACAGCAGTTGAAATCCCCGAACGAAAGACATTTCCTAAACGTAACAATCCCAAGTCAGTCTAACTTCAGCCAAAGATTCAGGAAGTGATGCTTCCACACCATATTTTTAGTTCCCCTCACTTAAAGAAAAAAGGAAAAGAAACAAAAAAGTAGTCGATATCCCAGAAATTTTAAATCGATTGCTTTCTCCCTCAAAAATTTGGATAATAATTTACAATCGGGATGATTTTCAAGTAGGGTCATCTACCATTCAAAAACAGTCGATAACCCTCAAATATAATAACTAGACCCCGGCTAGTTTAATGGATAATACCTACACGAGGAGGGTCAAGCACTTGCAAAGTACATTGCTGACGTAATTGGTGAGAGTTAACCTCCCTAATCTTTCTGGGATGAAACAATAATTTTGACTCATTCATCATGACTCCACCTCGAAACAAATAACCCAAGTAAAAACAAGACATTGACTTACCTGCATTTGCTATTTACAACTTATCCTCCTATCCAAATAAAGTAATTCTTATATAATACACTTCGGACACCCATTCGAATACCCTTAAGTAATGCGTATTCAAACTATTAATTGATATCCTCGGTGGAGAAAGATACAAAGAAAACGATACGTCGCTCAGGAAATAGTAAAGTGCGTTCGTCTAAGAACTGTGCGACGCTATCCTTCTTTTGTGCCTTTTCCATTGAAGAGAACAATTTAGTTATCGAAGTACGTATTTAGAGGTATTACTGTGATATTGTACGGGATAGGAAGTACCAAATTTCCTTCTATTTTAACTACAGACGTACTTTCCTTCCATTTTTTGAGGATGGGTTTTGACAAATGAAAAACTTCCAACACGTTCAAAATAAAATATTTATTATTGAAATTTCCCGTTTAATAGTAATAACCGATCACTAAATATAATCACTAATAACTATCCATGACAACTTAGAAATATAAAACATCTCCATTATCGTTATTTATTAATTACATATTTATCCATTATCATCCTCGCTTGTTATGTTATTATCGTTATTTTTTTTTATCTTAAACCATCATCTAAACAATTATGACTAGTCATCTGTGGCAAAAATTTACATCACATATTCTTCATATTTAGGTATTTATTATACATATGCGCCGTCCCAACTTTTCCGCAACCACCATCCCCTTTTCACGAATTTATTCCTTAAAAATTCGTAGAACGCGTCGTATCCTTCCTCTTCCCGTACCGTCCCTACGAAATTTTCATCGTAACAAACTTTTTAAGTAAACACGGTACCATCTATGTATCTATGTGTAAATGTTAGATCGAAACGTGTTTACTTAGCCGGTTCCCACGTCCCCCAAATCCCGGAACATAACGAAAATTGCACGACAGTCTGCTCAAAGTAAGTTTGCTTATCTATGTATCGACATCAAAGTAGCCAAGATACACAGGAGGATTGCCGAATGTTGCGTGTGGTATGTCGCTATCGCTCTGTTAGGGAAAGTAACTGAAAGAGGAAGATAAAAATTAGAAGAAAGAATTATAATGTGATAGAGGCGAGAATATCTGTGGCAATCATGTTTCACTCCAAAACACTTCCTTTATCAACATTACTATCGCCCCTATAATTTATTTCACCAACATTATTACTACCCCCTCCTGCTCCCCCGCCCAAAAAACCTAAAACAAAACGCAAGGAAACAGCATCCCCAATCTCAAAACTTACCTCTGGCCGGAATCGGATCTTTGGTTTGCCCCCGATCCAATCTGCGTTCGGTTTCCTGCAGGTAAAGTCCGGCCACCTGAGCAACGCAACGCAACATTAAACGGCCGCTGTTATCGAAGTGAGAAGGAAACAGCGGAAGCTGAAGCGACATCTCGCTCCAGAACAGGTCCTCGACGGGATTCTTTCGCAATTCGCACCTCTCGCACACCTGCAACACGAAGAAACAGCGAAACGGCGTCAACTCCCAATTAAACCTTTCGCCAAATTGCTTTCCGTTTTACCGGTCTGACGACGATGGCGCGCGGCAAACGGGCGGCGAAAGTTGTTTGCGGAAGACAAGGGTGGGTATCCCTCGAGAATGGTACGCACGAATTTCGGGGCAAAAGGAAAGAACCGAAAAAGAGATAAACAGGTCGTCGTGCGCGCTTCATGGGAGGAGGATGGAGGAGAGGTTAAATTAAACACGGAAAATGGAAGTTCGGATAATTTAATTTCTGCTCTCCGCCACAATTTTCCAATTTTCCGCGTCAATTTTTGCTCGCCGGTTTTTTCCCGTATTGACAGACGATAAACACAATCTGAAGAGTATAAATACGGACGCGTAATTTTTTCGCTTGTTCGAGGCAAACACTCCGACCGGAGTTGTTAGTTGGCGGGAAAAAATCCGGTTTTTTTCGTTTGGAATAATTCACGCGTAAACAATGGCGCAATTTGGATTTAAAAGCTTGTTTGCTTGCGGAAAAACAACATTCTGCGCATGGAATAAAAGAGTAACGCTAATTTAGAGATCGAAAACCGTTGCGGAGAGCAAATCCGGAAAATGAGTTAGTGAAAACGTTTTTAAAATAGAAACTGCGAACAAAAAACAACTACCCACCATGGATAATTATTTCCACCTCGAGGGGATATTCAGCTTTCATGTTAATGCGTTCATGTCGATTTAGTTGTAGTGTTATGCGAAAATTTAATCGAACAGCAGCAAATAGCAATCAGCCAGCAAACCATATTATAACAAATATATCGTTTAATAATGCATTCTTCTTCTACAATAAAACAACAAAGAAATGTAGGTACACTGAGAAAGTAGTTACAAGTAACAGTCCACTAGTAGGGTTCTAGCTAATATGAATCTACTGAGAGACTTATCTAATCTTAGATGCTGGTAATTGAATAACATTGTACTACCAGCATCAGGTATACTAGAATGGACCCAAATTGCAGTCTGTTATCAAACTTCCAACGGTTAGTCACTTACTAACAATGGTATTACAAATAACTATCAGCCTGCATTGTTACCTAATATTTGGCGCACTGCTTTGAGTCGATTTTATTTGGACTTGATTACGTGTTCTTTCCACGACAACACCACGACGATCAAAATTTTTTAATCAGTCTTGCGGCTCAGTGATTCTCAACGAGCCGATATCGCCCCCATGTGCGGATTTTTCCACGATTAGTAACAGTTTATATTTTGGGGAACGGAAAATAATTTTCTGTGCGATATAGTAAAACATTATAATAAGAATAATTAGATATTTTATTCGTTATATCGTACAATAATGAAACAAATAACATTACTAGTCACTAGTCTATTAAATCCAATAGGAATTTGGGAAATTTTTCGAAGTGACGGGGCCGATTCTACGTAACGGTTTTATTGAAGGGGCGATATTTCGTTAGAGGTTGAGAAACACTATGCTGTATGATCCGCTCCCCGACATCCTAAGAGGGAAATAATTAAAGCACAAATACGACCCTTTAGGGGAAAAATTATGGCACACGTATATTGTTCTACAGGGTCAACAGCCACTTTATTGTATCTCGGTGCAAGAACTTCTTTTACAGACCTAAACTAACTTCTAAAGAAATATGTTTCAACGCCTTTTTATGTGGAATTTTATTTTCATCTTCTTGTATTTCCTGTCTATTTTAGACCTTTCTCGTGCTACCCCTCGTTTTTCATACTGTCTTACTACTTAAAACCGGTTACTATTAGAATAGCAACTTTTGTTGGATACTGTCTTAATTAATAGGCAATAGTCTCCTGTAATTTCAACATACTGAGAACGTTTTAATCTATTTTAGCACAACGTATGAAGCGGGCAACTGCTAACCCTCCTTATGGCGAACTCGTCGAGTGGATTGTATGTGAACCAAAAACCGTATTGTATGTGCTTTGTTGATTTAATTTTTCAAAATCAATTCTTTTTTTTTCAACTAGAAGGAAATTAATCGAGTAGATATATGTATTTCAAAAGTGTTACCTACGGAGATTCTCTACGTTTTTTTTTTTGGTTGCAAATATCGGAAAATAACAAGCAAAACAATCTAATTTAGCATAAAACAAACTTTGGTAAACAGATAAAAGCCTTAAAAATAATTTATTTTTTGTCAATATTACCTACCATGAACTTCTAGTAAATCACAAGGTAATTCTAGCAATCAAAAGGTAAATCATACGAGAAGTATTATAACGCTATCCCGATTCTCCTGTAATTGCTTCCTCGAAATGGGATTTCTCCGAATTAGAATTTCTGCATTAGAGGAGTGACACTATGGTCAAATAATTCATAACATCTCCAACCCCGTTCAAGTGTTTCCCCCTTACTCTAGGTAGCCTAGTCGTATGCGGCCGATTCCAGAGCATTCCCTTCCACGACTTCCATATCCATCCGACGAGTAAGTGTCATTTTTTGGCTGTTTTGGGCTGTTCGATAACTTTAATTCTTTGATGTAATTTGGCCTATAACAACTACGTATCACAAGCAGCAGTATACCGATATATCGCAAATAGTTTTAAGCGGATGTTATGAGCAACAACCTACTAGGTAGTAGTCTAGTAACAGATTCAAGGCAAATGGATCAGACTGGTCTGTCATAGGTAGAAATCTGATAGTAGAATTGATACCGATAGGTTCGCAGAGGCAGCCTACCAGTAAAGGCATTTTGAGGTCAGTCCATCCATCACAGATAACAGTCTATTATCAGATTCGTTGGAAACAGTTTCATAAATGTAATAGCAAGCTTATGGAGTTTTAGACAAATCTGTCATAAGTAACACTCTACTAGCAGATTTGTTGCAGTTTATTTCACAGATAGCAATCGCGTACCAAAATATTCACAGATACATTTGCGTACAGAAGCAATGTACCAGTAGATTTTTCACAGGCAGTTTTAGGCAGGTCTAACAGAAATAAGTACTAGCAGATTTCTCGGAAACAACTTCATAGGCTTTGTAGTAGATATATGTTAGGCAGTTCGATGCGTGACTGCCATAGGCAATAGTCCACTAGCAGCTTTGTCACTGATAGATACGTAGCAATCTATTAGCACATCTACCGTAGACAGTTCCACATGTACACGTAGAAGACCAATGTCAGATTTAAATCCAATATCAGTTAGCAGAATTTAATCGTAGGAATCAAGTTTTTGGCAAGACAACAGTTTTACATGGAGAAGTCTACTAGCAGATTTGTCATAAATAGTTTCACAAGTAGTAGTTTACCAGCAGATTTATCGCTACAGTAGTCAGATGTGACAAAGATAATTTGGCAGGTAGCAATCAACTAATAGATTTATCACAGATAGTTTCAAGCAACCCTGTCGCAGGAACCAGTACACTAGCAGACTTTTCACAAGTAGTTTCACAGGGAACAGTAGCGGATTTGTCGTTAATTTTTAGGTAAACTGACATATTAGCAGATTTTATGATGATTTTATAGGCAGCAATCCATCAGCAGATTCATTGTAAATATTTCAACAGATCCAATTTACTAGTATTGTATTTGTATTGTATCGTATTTGTCGCAGATTGGTTTCAGGCAGATCGGCTATAATGGAGCGTGCTAACTTTCAATGTAATGTATTTGTTTAAACTAGTTAATAAATGTGATAGTACAGCATATAACGCAAAACTAGTGAAGCTAACATCTTTATTTGCGGGAAAGCGAGTTTGGACTCAATTATGCGCAGTCGCCTAATACAACTCTTTCAATTATAAAAAACCAAAATATTGAACTTTAAAGCACGTCTGAAACGCACATCTTAGAGTCATAAATAGGTGAATTTTATTTCCCCACTCGTGCACATGTTGATTTCAAATACTTATACATTACATACATACATACATTATACAATATACATATTCTATATAATACATATTCTACGTAGTGTATATAACATTAATCTGGTTTTAACGAAGATTGCCGCAAATAGCAATATACCAATACCAATATGGATTTATTTATTTTATTTATCGACTATCAGACTTATCACAATAGATCTGCGACGTCTATTACTAGCAACCAATACCGAATCTTGATCTATCGTCTTCATCAATTACTTTATTAGTCATCCATCAGAGCAAATCGAAATCATCAAAGCAAGAAAAATAAAATTTCAATCGGTAACTATCAAAAATTCATTTCATAACACACCACGACGATTAGTTCAACCACCAACAAATTTTATATAACGCAGTTCTCGTCAATTTCCTAAGGAAATATCTTACAGAATTATTCCCAAAGCAACAATGTAACCTGTGTATTACAGGTGTCATCGTTGAAGGATGTCAGTTACAAACTCCTGGTCCTCCTGCATTACGAACAGGCTAAAACAAAGTCGTCTCGTATAAGGAGCAGATTAATGGCGTCGGCTTTGTCCCGAAACTTGCATACATAAGCTCTGTTAGTTACAAACTTTGTAAACGTTTAAGCATATCGAGAAGTTAGGTCTATATCCCAACATTTGTCGTACTTTTTCTTTTCTTTTTGTCAGAATGTGAACGTGTTTTATAACTACTACTGTTACACTTCGTTAACTAAAATAATTCCCTCGTCATTTTAAATACGCGATTAAATTATTTTTTTCTTAATATTTTAGCCAATATCTGTGTTCTGTTCAGTTGAAGGAAAGTTATTTAAAATTATTTTTGCAATTTCGTGTTTGCGAGTATGCGTTCGTATCCTTTTTCCAACCGTCGGTCCCTTAGTAGGTAAAAAATGGCCTGCATATTCTTCGTAAAGTGACCATCCCAACTTTCTAATTTCGTCGCTTACCGTTAGTAACCCCTCACACCCTTCAGCGACGTTTAAATACAAATCGCGCGAATTTTTCGCAAATCACTTGCTGACACCCACACACTCAACGCTTCACTTAGTGCCTCTAAGTAAGTGCTCATACACTCACACACACGACTACCATCGGAGCCCCCGTCTCCGCCATTCTTCGAAGTCAGGTACCACGCCGTAAGTTAGCCCTATCGTTCTAATTTACCTAATTTATCGTTCATATTATTACTCAACACCACTCATTCACCCATTCACGCACAAACGTACGACTACGCATTTTCCAGATTTAAACCGCATTTGATTATCGCTTTTTGCTTTAATTATTTAACGATTTAATTAATACAATTAATATACGTTCTCAAAGGACAGTGCTCGTTTTATTTACCCAGCAAATAAATAAGTGCTTTATCTTTTTAACCCTTTGCACTCTCCACGTTCACCTTCACCAAAATCTTATTAATGTTATTACGTAAGGGAGGTGTCAAGCTAGCCGCCCAATCAATTATCAATCTATCAACTAATCAACAACCATCATTTTCTTTGTTTTACAAATCAACACCCTGCAATCAAAACACACCCCTCCCCTCACCCTTAATCAACCAACCAATCACCTCAATCACCCCCCGCCTAATTAACACTACCTATTATAAATCATAAGAAAACATAGAATTGATGATACGGATGATATACATATGTTGAACGCCATTAATATTTTGCGCGTTATTTCGCAAAAAAGTATAATTTTGACTTATCGATCCTGGTTTAGTTGCTAAAGGTCTCTAATGTAATTCAAATCAACTCCTTAAACTGCGGTTACATGCTATACGAACCTATAAATAATTCAACAATTTCATTCACGCAAATTTGTGGAATCCGACTTAACAAAAACCCAATCATCATTTCCCCGAGGGCGAATGAAACTTCCGATGCTTCAATCGCCAGTAAACACAATCCTCGAAACGCGCACAATGTGTAATTAGTCGAGTTCTAACCCGAGGAAACGATATGTGTATATATACAGCTGCTCTAAAGTTTCTAATAACAATAATACACGTGCCCTCATGAAAGGTAACTCCTCACCATGTATCTATGTAAGGTACACATTTCAGATTACGACGGTTCATAGTTCGAGTTCGAGGAATTTAGCGCTAAATTTTACAAAGAGGATTAGTGTGCTTCGATGGATAGTTAGGTTAAGCAGGTTGGTCGAACTATGGGAAGCTTGTTTACAGTTATCATCATCATTCCCGCTCAATTTTGGTCAGATGAAATTGTAAGTATGTATCTCGCAATAACTCCCACATCTAAAAGTTTCAATGGTTTATTCAATAAATAGTAAAGTCTATCAAGACGAGAATATGTAACTAAGGATCGACCAAGTTTATTGGTAATATTAGCAGGATTTCCTTTTAATTGTCATATACGAAACCTATTTATTTTCCAACATCCAGAAGAGCTTTAAATGAAACAATAAGCGAACTAACTCGATTTAGTAATCGCCATGGAACATGCGGCAGGTGCTGTGCCGCTTTACTAATTATTCTGTGCCCCCTTTATTAAAAAATGCCGCCTGTATGTTAATGTCCCCATTAATTGGGGGAGAAGATGGAAGTTACTAGGGACCGGGTTTGGCCTATAGGAAGGATGATAAAATACCTCTCAATCGTTGAAGAAGTTCCTTTGATTGTTTTGCCAACATATTATTGGACATTGATGTGAACACTATCTGAGAACAACATGCCTCCCCTATTGTTTTGACCAATCTCATCAATTAATTCAAAGAATATAGATGATTCTACAATTAGGTGTGTTAATTGGGCAGCTACAAGGTGTCTGTGCAATGGCTTACTAACCAATCACAAGTTGCATATGGCAATAATTATCAAGGAGGAAATTATACTTTATTCATCGTGGACCGTAATCATCAATGCGATATATTCAGTCCGCAATTAACAAAGCACAAGCCGCCAAATGTGCAGATTAGTCGTAGAGATGGATTTGACGATTTTAGTTTTTCGTCCGGTGTCCATGAATCCAACGAGAATACTCCTTTCTGATCCCAAAACACTGTAACCATTATATTTTGGTTGCTAAGAATTTATTTAAAGTTTTGGCTTGTTTGGAGAGTGAGCGCCATGTCATAACCCGCGTTTTATTTTCTAACACGAATTTTCCTCAAAATTCCACTCCCTGCTCGTCGTAATGACAGAGATCTCAAGGCTGAACCATTCGCCGAACCTTACAATTCTCAATTACCATCTTCAGTACCCAAACAATACAAAGCTTCCGGTTGTGGAGTTTTTCAGTCACGATATTCTAAATAATTGGCTTTGAAATGTCAGAAAACTCGTCGGATAATTCTAAAGTCCTAAACTTACTTCTTTCCTAAAATTCTTGCTCCAATCACTGCTCCAAATCTTCGATCACCACAGATGTTCTTCCCTGGCCGTTTGCATCATCTATTCGTCCTTCTTTAAATGTTCTACATCACTCTCCCGCCAGATCATCGCTCATATAGTGTAGACCATACACAAGCCCATTTGCAAGGAATTTATTCAGAATCAGAATCACCGTGATATAAAAGATTATAACCTTGTTCCGTGACCATTTCCATCCACCGAAAAAGAAACTAGAATAAACGAGTGCACGGTAGCAACCACCAACGATCTATTCCCCACAAACATTGTACATCTTCGTGCTCGCCGTTAACAAACACACACTTCCCATTTCGAACGTATCGGGTTTCCGCTAGGGCGGAATAAGGGAAAAAATCTAATTTGTATCGTTTCCCCTTTTCGGCCAGTCGAGCAATATTACACGTCCGGTTGGTTAGCCAGTCTCCTCTCTCTACGCCCATCTCCCATCCGTATAAACCTAAAAGACGAAGGAAATGAGAGGAACGAAAGCATGCACACGTTGCGTCTTAAATTTTCATCTCGCGATAAACATCCAGGTCAGGTTTTTGCGTCCGCTGGCGAAAAAATGGAGGGGAGGAGAGGAGACGCTTTTGCGTGCGAAACGACGAATTTATTTATAAGTCGTTCGGGGGCTCGAATAAAGTATATGCGTCTTTCTCCCCTTTCGGAGGGACTCATCCGCCACTCTCAAATATTTCCTCCCTCGCAGACGAGAGAAAAGAAAAACATTCGAAGCATAAATTTATCCGGCGAGAGATGTACGTATATGAGAGATTTATCTACATAGTTCAAAGGAGGCGAGCCTTTTTTGGGGGCGGGCTTATCTGACAAGCTCGCGGTCGCAAAAGAACGCTCAGACTGACGCTATGATATCTGGGATTGCGATTATTTTGCTCAGAGATAATGTGGGTAACAGCTAAGACTTATCGTGGGTGCTACGACAAAATTTCTCTAAGGGATGAATACCTAAGAAATCTTAGGGCCTACGTCGAAATCCAGTTTGTTATCGAATTTTATGTGAAGGAGGGATCGTGTTTCTTTAGAAATTTTAGTGTATGATTTTTCGATCTTTGCATATCGCCCCAAAGAATTAGCATTGGTGATGATGTGAAATTCTTCCAGAATATTTACGAAATTTTTCAATCTTATGTGCATAACTGCAAAAACTTAGCACTGTTAATGCAGCAAACATTTTTCATAAAAGATAAATACTTAAAAAACTTCAGAACAATAACAGGTACGTTTATTAACACCAATTTTTAGAGATAGATGTATAGGAATCACCTAACGTTTCTTTGTAGTATATACAGTATAATTTCGTTAAATCGGACATGCATTAACTCGGATTTACCTCTATACCCGGGCACATTTAAAATCATATAAATTAGTATATACATACATACAGACATATAAATGCATACCTGCCTCAACTGTTAATAAATTTCAGGAAATCCCCATATTTTCTACCTCAAATGCCTCGCGTTTATGCTTTCTGCCCGACCCCATTCTCAGTTTGTGGAAGTGCAAAATTTTAGATGTTCTTGGTAGTGGGAAAAGTATTCGCTTTGTCGCCGAAAGATTTAAAATGCCGAAATTAACAATATACGACTTTAAATACAAGAAAGATAAAATTATAAATATAACGAACACTACAAGCCCTACTTTATAAATAACGGCATTATATCATTACCGTGCATATTTATCTATCAGACTCTGGTCTCCATCTACAAGAGTAGAGACTTTTTTATTAAGCGTGGAGATATACACAACTACACCACACGATCAGCCGGTCACTTGGATGAACCGTTTCACAGATTGACCAAATGCAAAAAGAATGCTATTCAACTGAATGTGTACAACAGACTACCTGAGAGATTCAGAGACATGTCACATAATTTATTTAAGCGAAAAATTAAGCAATATTTAATGAAACAGTGCTATTACTCCAATGAAGAATATCTGGTAGGTGACATGTTTGAATAGATTGCTATCTTAATCTTTATGTATAGTTTATTGATGAATTGCCTGTGATTATATTGTTTTACACTGTATTATGACGTATCACGTTTTGACAAATAAAAATATCTATCTATCTATCTATCTATGTGTGGTGGCACCATTCCAAGAGAAATTCCTACAGTTGATTAACAAAACGAATTTATCAGAAAGCCAGGTGCACAACGCTGACAAAGGTGCTGCATTTTGGAAAACGTTACCAACTAGCACTGGCGTTCATGAAAGGGAAAAGTAAATTCCCGGTAAGAAAATTTCTAAGAATAGCATCACATTTATGCCTTGTTCAAATGCGGCTGGCATCCGCTACTTGTTGTAGGCAAATCCCTCCACCCCAGATGCTTTAAAAAATATCCTCCCGTAGACTATAGAACCAGCAAGATACAGCGAATGACTCACACTATTTTCATGGACTTGTTCAAAAATCATTTTATTAAACACGTAAACAACATTTTGAACGAGAAAAATTTTCCTCAAAAAGCGCTTCCTTTAATAGACAATAGTCCCTCACATCCAGCAGAAAATGTATTAAAATTTTGATACGAATTAATTATGTGTTTACCCCCAATTGCACAGCCACAATACAGCCAATTGAACAAAATTAAATTCAAAATATTAAAGTGGCTTACAGAAAAAGAATTATTGACGCACTTAATATCGCAAGACGATGATTTAACAAAGACTTTGAAGAGCTTCAATTTGAAGGAAGCTGTCGTGGATCTGCATGAATCATGGAAAGCTATAGCTGAAAAAAATATCAGTAAAAGTTGAACGCTACTCTGGTCAAAAGGACTATGGGATCAAGAGGATGAAATTCCTTTGGGTTAGTTGAAACAAGTGAGAATCTAAATCCGCAAATACAAATTTAAAAACCATTGTGGAAATGTTGAGTTCTATTGATCCACATGTTTGTTCTGAGGAAGTCTTTGATTGGGCAACTAGGCAAAATGAGGAGGTAGAAAATTTTATGGATCAAGATTTAATCGTGGAGGCGTCAAAAAAATATATTACCGATTCTGAATGTGAATTTGTAGAAGATTCTTGTAATACAATCAAGCACAGCGATGCTGTTCGATCACTTTCTCGATGCTTTCAATGGGCAGAAGAAAATAACATTCCAATGCAAGAGGTTCTTTCGTTAAAACGATTGAAAGAAGAGGCCAGTAAGCAAGCAGCAATATATCAGTGTTTATTTTAAGAAAAATGATTCTGTATGAATATGGTTTAGTTTGGGTTGATAAAAATAGCTAGAATTCATTAAAAATATCTTTCCAGCTTTATTTGTGTATGTATGTACATATTTGTTTTAAATATTTCGATAATCCATAAGATTCACTAATCAGGATAGAGAGAAACTCCTATCTGTCCGGCTTAGCAAAGTTATTCTGTACTAGGATCTGCACTTGTTGTTTAATGAGAGTATCTTCAATCCTTTCCGAAACTCATCGCTGAGAAAATTTCTTTTATTCAGAGTGGTATAGGCAATGATCGAGTTGTTTAGTTACAAATAACTAATTTCGTTAGAAAATTAGATGAATGAAAAGGAAGTTGCTGCAAGAAGTCATCCAATCCTAGGTAAAATTTTGAGTTAGTTGATATTTCCCCGATGTTCTGATCTTGACCTTTTGATTGATCGTCACGTTGATTAACATCCACGCCTACCAATCGAGGCGAAGCCACCAACCAATTAAAGCAATCTGATCTGCTCCATCACTTCATCTTTTTTAATAAACGAAAATCGGAGTAGACAACTTTTCAATTTCGCCTAACATATCTATCTTTCGACCGTTCATTTTTCACCCTTTCTTCTGATTATCATTCTTCTTCGTATCCCACTATCAATATTCCACCGATTCCGAATAGATATTCCGTCGACGAAATCGACCCCGTTTCCTCGATTTTACTCGACCCGAACACACACACACGCACGCCCTCGGTAGACATAGTAATCAATTTAAAATCTCGGGGTTGGGGATTTTCTCCCTCAGGTCCCCTCCACGAAGCGCAATCAAGAGGGCTATAAATCTTTATTCCGATCACATGTCACTCAGCCTTTTAATGCGGAAATTACCGGGTAATTCCGGTAATGAATTGCTATTCTTCGAGTTATCCTTCCTACGCGGCTTCCAGCTTCGTCATAGGTAGGTGAATCTCTACGAGGGTATCTTCGATAAGGAGGACAAAATTTTACTTCTCGACCAATAAAATTACGCTCTCACGTCCCGCGGCCATCCCGCTTAATTTTTACACCGATCGGGAGTAATTTTCGGCCAAATTAATCGCCTCATTTTATCATCATATTCCAGTCGGGCCAACTCGGAACAATTTGCCAAATTTGATTTTTTTTTAAGTGGAGATAGATATAATTTTATGGCCGCTAGGTACTTGGCAGTGAACATAGCCGCCGTCGCCACCGGGTTCCCGTCGCAAAAGATCGAAATCTCTGGCGGCGGCCGACTTTTTAACTACGCCCGAAAAAACGCTGAATTATTCGCGCTCATAACCATTCAACGTAATTGTTTCGGCGAAGGGGTCGCCCCGGAGCTTATTTTACGACCGCCGGGAGTTCAAGAAAGATGGTTCTTCCTCCGAATCTGCTAACGCTCCGAGCGCACGTCGTGTAAATCTTCGAGATCGCAGAGCAATTTTTGCTTTCAGCTTATACGATCCCTGTAGAGGAAGTTGGAGTTTGATCAAAATGTTGAAGAAATAATTTTGATTTTTTCGATGTGAAGTCAACATTCCAATCAATTCAAGACAATATCATATTAAACTAAAATGCTCTTAACAATGATGGCATAAATACTGTGGCTATAATAAAAGCGTGAGGGGTTGTTTCCATAAACATATATTTGTTGTAGGGGAAATACACATGTGAAACGGTTTAACCTTATCTTAACTTTATCTTGATATCTCTTATAGTTTCTGAGTTATAGAGTCAAACAGCGAATGGTAGTGTTGAGGTTAGGGCAGTGTACATGCTGTTAATGTGGAATTGGGCAGCTAGGAAAGTTGCCATCCGTTTTCACAGTATATCGGTCTGTAAATTTTATTTAAATCAGTGAGACATACAATTAGCATATACAAATTATGCTGGCTCATTAAGCTTTTGCGCACTTACTTAATAGCTGTCTGTTACATAAATTATTTAATTAGGAAGGAATAAAAAAGTGGAACATCTACATAATCTTTCCAGTGAATGACCTACACGAAGATTAATTTGTTAGGCAACTCCCACAGAAAGTTGTGCCATGGCTGTAGATACTGCAGGCTGCATTGCATATGCCAATAATTGTCATGCAGGGAATTGTACTTTGTTATTGGTAGACTGTAACGGTTTCGTTCGTACTGAAGAATCCTAATAAGGACGAAATTAGTCTACAGTTGCAGTCTACGATTAATATGGCACAATTCCCTGTGTGACAATTATTGGCAAATGCAATGCAGTCTGCAGTGCAGCCATTGCAGAACTGTTTGTAAGAATTGCCTAACAAATTAACCTTACTTTAGGTCATTCATTAGAGAGTTATATACACGTTCTACTTTTTTATTCATTTGTAATTTTGACTCTCTCAAGTAAGCTTTTGAAGCTAGTTTTTATTTGGTACTCGTCATTGTTGCGAAGTATCCTGGGTATGCCAATAGCTAACTGTGCCTCAGATGGAGCCACTAGTTTGATGAAATATTTTAATATCATGAACTGTTGTACCGCCTAATTGTGGAAATTGATTTCTTAAGTGCAGAATGCTATATGGTACTGAAGAGTCCTAATAAGGAGGAAACTATTCTACAGTTGCAGTCTGCGATTAACAAAGCACAGTTCCCTGCGTGACACCTATTGACATATACAACGCAGTCGGCAGTGCAACAATCGGACACCTTTCTGCAAGAATTGCCTAACAAATGAACCTCAATTTAGGTCATACATTGGAGAGTTATGTAGATGTTCCACTTTTTTATTTATTCGTAATTTTGACTCTCGCAAGTAAACGTTTGAAGCTAGTTTTTATTTGTTACTCGTTTTTATGATGTATCCTGGATATGCCAATAATTAACTCTGTGCATCAGGTGAAGCCACTAGTTTTGTTAACCTCTTTTAATATCATGAACTGTTGCACAACCTAGTTGTAGAAATTGCTTTCTTAAGCGCAGAGAGTTATGTAGATGTTCTACCTTTTTATTTGTTTGCAATTTTGCCTCTCTCAAGTAACCTTTTGAAACTAGTATTTAATTGGGTCTTTATATAGAGGTCGTCCAGATTTTATTTTGATAAGATTTTGCGTCTCGAATAGTTTACTATTTTAACAATTGAATGTATATATATATATATATATATATTCCTGAACTCATATTATATGATAGTTTTCTACTACGACTAGGTTAATTAAACAAGAGTGATTGAAATAATATTTATATTCTCAGAACGTTTACAAACGTTTTCGGAACACCTTCATCGGTGAAAATATAACTAGATGCACAAACACACATTTGTTTTTTATTCGGGAACTATCTACAAAATAACTAATTACTAGGATTTCTTGATATATGGGATCTATAAAAAAATGTTATATTATAAATAACTAATTTAATATGCAAACACATACATGCAAACTATGAAAACACAAAAAGAAGCTTATATCAAAAGACCTTTGTCGAAAACGGCAATTTTGTTCAAGAACTAGGGACAACCCGCATCAATAACCTAGCCAAAGGTTTCCTTTTTAGGAAATGTATATGTCATTTTAATAAATTACTATATACATTACTTAAATTGTGAAGATCGGTTCTGAAATTAATAGCTTTAGTATCTTTCTGTATATTTATCATTTCATATATCAGTCTTTTTATAATTATTTTCTGTTTTTAATGAAACTGTGTTTTCAAAATCAAAGTAATGTCCCAGATTTTTGTAATCTTTTATTACAGCGGTCATTGTACCAAAATCATTATTTAATAATAATAATAATAATAATAATAATAATAATAATAATAATGGTCTTTATTCGTCCAACAGCGTTTAAGCCATTTACGGGACAATAAAAAGAAATTACAATTGATAATAGCAGTAAATATATGAACTAAATATACATAAATTCATTGAGAGACAAACTAGAATAGGTACTAATCTAATAAAACGAAAGTAAATGTGCTGGTAACATGATAATGTATAACCACAATCATTATATTGTTACAACTCCAGAAAATCATTGAAGTGATGAATAAAATTTTTGATCATAACATTTACTGGTGAATTAGTTAAAATATTTGTTCTAGCCCTAGGCAATCTAAGTGTTGTACAGTGACGCGTATTAAAAGGAGGTACGTTGAAGTCAATACAGGCAAGAATCATCGGCGAATCGATTGTATTACTTAATATCTTTTTTAGAAATCTACCGCTATGCACATCACGCCGTGAAGATAGAGAATGCATGCTATGTTGATCCAGTAGACTTCCATAATCTGTTTTACGGCCAGGATATATGCAAGTTATTTTAAATGTTAGATATTTTAGGAACCTCTTTTGAATTCTTTCTATGGAAATCTGATGATACGTGTAATAAGGGAACCACACCAACGAGGCATACTCCAATTTGCATCGAACAATAGCACAGTATAAGATTTTGATAGCAGCAATGTTATGGAAGTTCCTACATGATCTGGTGAGAAATCCTAACGATTTCGAAGCTGATGAACAAATGGAAGCAATATTTTGACGGAAGCTTAGTTGATAGTCAAACAGAACGCCTAAGTCTTTTCCTTTAGTTCAGAGCGCAGCATTCATCAATTAATGAAAGATTAATCTGTAGCTTGATACAATCGAACTTTTCATTAATAATATTGAGAATTTTTAGATCATCAGCATACCCCAGGTACTCACAATTTAATTTCAGAAGAAGATCATTTATGTAAATGTTGAAGAACAACGGGCCAAGGTTTGACCCCTAGGGAACACCGGAACCTATTGAGAATAACTGAGACGAAAATCCATTATAAGACACATAACCAGCTCTACCCTTAAGATAGGAAGCTATTAGTCGAACAAGTGATGGAGAGAAACCGACACATTCAAGTTTTGCCAGAAGTATATTATGGTCTATGGAATCGAACGCTTTGGAGAAATCTGTATAGATAACGTCAACATGCTGCCGATTATCAATTACAGAAGATAGAAATTGGGTAATATGTACAAGATTAGTAATAGTAGATCTTCCAAACATAAATCCATGTTGTTGGATGGATATAAATGATTTGATATGGCTGTATATTTTAGGAAATAATATCTGTTCGAAGACCTTTGCAAAATTGGATATAATACTGATGGGTCTGTAGTTGAATATGTTTAATCTATCACCCTTTTTAAACACAGGTATAACTTTACTGATTTTCCAACAAGTTGGAAATTTAGAAGAACTAGTAATTGAATTATAAATTATAGCTAATGGTTCACCCAAAACTAAAGCACAGTCGCGCACTAAGAAGCTAGGTACGCGATCATTACCAGCATTCATGTTCGATTTAAGCTTAGTTGCACTAATACGCACATCATCCGCTGAGATAGACTCAGCATTAACCTTGCTATACTCACGCATACGGTCTGTGAGAGCGATTTATATAGTATAGTATACGTCTTTCATTTTGACGTGAGTATAGGAAGGTTAAACGAAGGATAGTTACCAAAGCAGACGGATGGAATAGAGTCACTTTTACGGAAGGCCCTAGAAAACTCCTCGGCAAATTTATTCACTATTATGTTGGGTTCTACAAATTCTTCCCCTTGATATGTCACTCGACCTGGAATTCTCGATGAAGAGCGCTTGTTGTTGATAAATTTCCAGAACGACTTCGGATCATTTATAATATCTGTTTCAATTCGACCTTGATAAGTTTGATATGATTATATGATATTATTTAAAGAATCCTTATGCTTATACAACCACCACAATCTTGACAATTTATTTCATAAACTACATTACTTTGATGTTGCTTAAATATTTTAGACTTAGTGTCAGTAAAAGTAGATCTGTTACTATAATTTTTATATTTTCACTGCTAAAGGTATTCCGGAAACGTTTGTAAACGTTCTGAGAATATAACTGTTATTTGAATCACTCTTCTTCAATTGACCTAGTTGTGGTAGAAAACTATCATATAAGATAAGTATTGTCGCAATATCTGTAGCTTGCCTTAACCTTTGGTATCGAATACAGCGAAGTTGCTTGCCAATTCATTGGCGAAGGAACCGGTAAAGAACAAGTATGTAGTGAGCAAGTGGAAGATAGCTTGGACCTAATTAGCCGATAGATATGAAACAGATACGAAATAGATAACTGATAAATGGGATGCAGGTAGAAACATTATAAGTTGATAAGTTGGAGACCGATTAGGGATAGGTAGCTGATATAGGTGACAGATAAATATTCTTCTACAATGAAAGACAGTTCCACAACAATGTTAGCATATCTTCTGCATTACATGGTTTTTGAGATCACCTCATCTTAATTTCAGATTTTATCCCATGGTTACTTGGCCTACCAGTTTGGAACCATTGGCTAACAACGGCTCGAGGTCTTTACCATACGAATGTCCACAGATGTGTTGATGATATCAATACTTAAAATCGATGAACTGTATAAAGCATAATCGTTAACCTTCAAACTGACACGTATATTGCCACTTTGGCAAAATAATACCTGACCGTTTACAATTACTCAAAACCTCAAACGCCACAATTAATTTCTTCCTATTTCATCGACGAGGATGGTAATCCATTTGTCAAAACTATTCATATTCTGTATTTATTTGTTAAATCGGGTTTAATAATAAATAATTTTAAAATTCTCTCCAATCCTTCTCGCTTGAAATATCGCGCCGATCGACGACATAATTTAATTTTATCTCCCACTTCTCGCGATTGCCGCGGCGAATCGAAAAATTACGCCTCGCTTTGTAACGCGATATCTCTAGTGCGTTACAATAGCCCTATCGATTGCCAATAAATATGGCAGAACGCTCGCGCCACCAAATTGCTGCATCCCTCGAATCGAAAAACAGCGCGCAAGAGCGTCGTAAAAAATCCAACAATAGTTAAACGCAATTATCGCGTCGCGTATCCCGCCCGGTTCCATTCGCGCGACATCATATCGCGCGATAGCCATTGATTAGTAATAATAATGAATTCGGTGATATCGCGATGGAAAAAGGCGTACGTCGAATTCGGTAATATGTAATACCGTTAGCGAAGCCGGTTCGATCGGTTTTAGAGTCCGAAATTATAATGCACACCGGTATGTATGTATATGTGTATGTACATACATATATGCGGATGTTCAGGAATCCCCCGGGCAGTTCCGCGGATTAACGGGGTTTAGTGGAGCGAGCGCTAATCCTTTATTCGTGAAATAAATCTTCGCGTATCGGATGTGTATGCGCTGGATGAGATTTGTTTGAGTTTCGGGCGTAAAATTCAGTGTGCAACAAAAAAAAAAGTAAAATACGGCAAGATTGACTTTCCAAATCTCTTCTGCATTTGCAGCGTTACTCGTTTCTGTTTTCCTTCGAAGCAAAAAATTAATAATTGTATTACTAAACAACATATCGAGAATAATGTCTTTCACTATACAACAGGGAACATAAGAAGTGTAAGCAATGGGAGAGCTCATTCTATTCAATTCTGAATTAAGGCCTCTTGGATCGGTGGAATACCTCGTGGTCGTTATCGATTCCAGACTGACCTGGAGGAAACATATCTAGAGGGTCGTAATAAAGACCACGGCCAGTCTCTGACCTTGCAAAAGATCTCTTGGACGTGCCTGGAAATGACATCCTCGAATACACAGGTTTGACACAGCTGGCGTAAGGCTATCGATTACATGCAGCACTCTTGTTTACTGGCCCGACTGGCAATCAATAAGAGGCAGCTTAATAATCTATAGGGACTGGCCTGCTTGGGAATATCTAGAACTTTTAGAACAACACCTACGCTTGCCTTGGAGGCAATTCTGAAGTTTCAGCCTCAGGATTTAATGGTGGAAGCTGGAGCTCGGAGCACTTCTATTCGTCTAAATGAATAGACAAGTGGTGGAAACAGCTCTCCCGAACAAATTAAGGCCAATTTGAAAGCAATAGGATAGGATCCTTTCTGTTTTAAGAATAGACGGGATACCTGCCGTTCCCAGCCTTTCGACCCAGTATAAAACCGTTATTCCACAGAAGGAACAATGGTTGACTCCTACCCCGCCCTTTCGAAAAGCACAGAGGCCCGTTTGGCTTACAGCTTGCTGATGGAGAGTGGAGTAGGAGCAGGAATCTATGGAGACCGATCGAGGCTAAAAATAAACAAGTCGCTTGGACGTTACTCCCTAGTCTATTAAACCGAGGTGCTCACTATCATGACTTGTGCCCAAGAAAATCTGAGTACGGACTACTTTCACAAACACATACATATATGTACTGGTAGCTGCTCTACTGGCTCTGACTTCAGCCCGAGTCGGTTAAGCACCAAGAGTTGACTATAAACTTGACTATAAAGGGCTTTGTGCTTCTAATAGGGTTTACCTGATTTTGGTACCAGCTCATTCAGATATTGAAGACAATGAAAAGGCGGAAGACTTAGACTGCAAAGACGAAGAAATGGGGCTAGTCTGAGGATCAATTGTGGACCTGGTGGCGACAGCAGGTAGGGCTCAAGTGTTACACTTCGCGTACTAAAAGAAGATAGCAATTATATTAATTTATTTACTAATTCTTTTTCTTTGTCAAATGTTTCTCTCTCAAAACTTATTCTCTTTTTATACCTTAAAAACGATATCTGCGTTCACAAACTCTACAAATCTAGTAATAAAACCCATGCAGTCTTTTTAAAGAATTTTTATGAAGCGTAACTGGGCATAGAATACCTTCGCGACTTAAAAAACGTCTCTTATCAATCGTACGATTGTCCGTATTTTATCTTACAGCATGCTTTGTTCTCCAGACTACCCTTTTGCAGTTTGGTTGTTTTCGCCGAACCCTACCAGAGGTTTGATTCATTTCAGGCTATATAATATTGGTCCGTTTTCTCTTTTACAGCCTTAATTGTTCAAAGTTGACGACGGAACGGAATAAGAGATTGCTGCCGATCATGCCCGCATGTTAGGTTCTTTTTCTATTTTTTTCTCTCTTCTGCATGTCCTAATTTAGAAGTTGTCTATTCGTCCGCTTTTGATTGGCTTTAGTTGATTTCGGTAATTTTTTAGAAACCCTTGTTACTTAGAGAAGGAGAAGATTTGTCGAGTATTTCTCGAGCCTCTAACACGACAAGATCACTTTTCGATACTCGAACCTGGCTAAGGATCGGATAACTTTTATTCGTATAAATGACTAGAAAGTGGTAGAAACTGGTCCCCTGGACATATTCAGGGCAGTTCGGAAGCGGTGGGATAGGATCATTTTTCAAGAATAGACGGGATACCTGCCGTTTTCAGGAGCAATGGTTGACTCGTTTAAGTTACAGATTGGTCTCCGAAGAAGAATAGAGCACCAGCAGGAATCAATGGAGACCGGTTGAGGCCAAGAAACAAGCAAGCCGCTTGGATGTTACTCCGCAGTCCACCAAGTCGAGGTACTCACTATCACGACTTCTGCTCAAGACAATCTGAGTAGGGGGTACTTTTCCACATACCATACATATACATATGTACTGGCAGCTGCTCAACTGGTCCTGAGATCAGCCCGAGTCGGTTATGCACTAATACTTGACTATAAATGAACCCTAAAAAGACTTTGTGGGGCCAATAGGATTTATCTCACTTGGGTAGCAGCTCATCAAAACATTGAAGGCAACGAAAAAGCGGAAGACTTAGATCGGGTACAGTGCCTAAACCAAATTGCCAAATCTACTGTTAAGACGAAAATGAGCTTCTGTAATGATCGATTCTGAACACCCAGTAGGGTTCAAGTAATCCAGGACCTTCATGAAAGCGCTCTTGGATTGGAGAAAGACCAGGAGCCTTCTAAATTTAAAAGGTAATTGTCTCAGCACTATAACTTGTGTCCTTTCCGGACACTGGCTGACCAACTACCATCTATGGTACATAACATCAGGCTCAGCTTGAATGCACATTCTATAGCGAAATAGATGAAACTACGGGGCACTTACATAATATGGCGTCGTGACGCTCTAATCAACCGCAGGTTTTCCTTACTGAGGAGAGGATAGGTATCTGGAACTTGTGGACGTAGAACAGGGTCGACCAGAAAGAGACGACTTATTTTTAAGGATTCGTGGAAAATCTTGTGGAGGTTTGCACAATGTGCTCCACAGGGCCTGAGTGCTGCTCTGATACACGTAAACGGAGCGTATCGAAGACCATAGCAAACCAAATAACTGCTTCGAACGTTATAATTTGAAGAGTCACTTTTGATTCATACGTCAAAAGTGTAACATTGCAAAAATGTTTTTGTTGCCTTTTGCGCAAATTGAAACCTACATAGGGATCTTCAAAAAAATGTTTATTTGAAATGGTAGCAAGTTTTTGACAGCTTCGGTGTATCTTAAACAGGCGCGGCCGATGGTTTTGATTTTGTCCTCCATTGCGAAGACTGCAGTTATATATAGGTAGATGTCACCGATATACGAAACAAGTGTTTCCTTTGCAGCCAGTAACAAAATACGATGCCACCAACCGCCACCAATCGTAAACACTCAAATTTAAAAATTCATGAAAAAGAAGTCCTCATCCAAGAATGTTCAATAATTTTCCTACTTGACTAACAAGTATGGTATAAACGGATTTTAATGGGTCTCGGATATGCTGTGAGGAAAGGTCCTCACAGTACTAGGTTAAAAGGTTTTTTTCCAATGGGCCCTTGGTTCATTCAAAGTTCCATGCATACCTATTATAGCTGTACATTTTGTACGTTGCTCTGCTGGGAGTATTTCCGCTAACTGTCCCCGGCCCTTCTTTTGTTATCCCCATTTATGCTGTGCCTACCCATGCCTGTCCGAAGGATAACATCCAGTTAGGACTCGTCGAATGGATAGGCACAGAATAAGCAGGGATAACAAAAGAAGGGTCGGGGACAGTGAAGAAAGTGTCGATGAAGCTTCCTTTGATCTTCTGCATGCTTTCGATTCTGACAAAAAGAAATTCAACACCAGCCCCCAATAACTTGATTAGGTCACCCTTATTCGGCCAGCAGAAGCCTTTGTATCAGATACAGAACTTTGAAGTTAAGTACTCCAGATTATGACAGATGAATCTCAGGATATGCTGCTCAGGTCGCATCTTTACCAATCAACATGGCAGATCTTCTCTGGTAGTATTGAGAAATAATACCATCATGTACGCGTGCTATCGGAGACTACGTGTGAATGTCTGCGAAATCGTTTCGTCTCCTGAGCCTCTACGGTATAAACTCAACATTAACGAATCACAGTGTGTTAATCCTAAAACTTCCACAACATCCACGTTAGCAGAATAATATTCTCGACAGTTCCGTTAAGTTAAAAATTTTGGAATCGACTTTTGTCAGAGATTTACCTGGCACAAAAACATTAATAAGATCAAATTGTTGTGTACGGTCGTCTGAAACTCGTCGCTTCCGCTTCTGAATAGAAGGAATCCCATTCCCCTGAACAACAAACTATCACAACATAAGGCTGGGTTATAACACCTCCGCATGGTCAACAAGACCTACCAGTTTCATCTCCACAAACGAAGCTCTTCAAATTCTAAAGCTAAAGTTGACACATTGTCATACATTCGTCAGGAATTCTCAAATCTATTGAGATTTTACAATTCCGACTCTTCGAAAATTCCTGCAGAAGACAGTAAACAACGCATCAAGAAGATCGGCATCTTCACCAGCCCCTATGCTCTTCCACTCATCGATTTCCATGATCGTTGTTTAGTTGAATTCAATGTCCATGGAGACGTAACAATGTGGTCGTTCACTTAGAACAGTGCCATTCATCTCACAAGAAAGAAGTAAGATCGGCTGTCATTGGATAAGATAAAATACACTTAGAAAATAGTCCAATATAAAATCGAGCGACTGCTTAAAATCTTACATTTACCACATCGATTTGGATAATTTCGGATGGGTATTTTGACGAGTAAGTTGTGCCGAAAATATACTTTAGTTTCCTAAATTAATCCAATGTCTTCTTGTCATATAGTACTTAGACCTAAAATGCAACCTTTCTAAGGTGTCGCCTCGCAGTGATGAGGTTTCCCCCACACCAACATTCCCATTTCCATTGACTTTTTCCTTAGCAATTTTCATTTTCCCGGATTAAGAAAACGTGTTCTCCCGAATTTCTACAATATCCTTCTTGCCCCTCCAGCCTTTTAGCATATTGACTTTGGCATTATCAATTTCGCCGGGAAAATTTTTAATAAAACGAATTAAAGATAACGTTTCAAGAAACGGTGATAAGGGGGACGAACAAACGGGCGCGCGCTCGTGAAAGAAGAGGGCGTATTGTCCTCGCGTTCTTTGTTTCGGGCGAAAAAAGCAAGGAAAACGAGGACGCGGCGAAATGAAAAAGTTATTAAAAATTAATAAGTAATATGGAATTTCGTCGAGAATGTATGGAAGACGGCGAAAAAATTGAATATTTAGCAGAAGTAACAGTGAAGTTTTGAGCTTCCTAGAATAACGCTACTTTTACCAAAATGATGGAGGAAGCGACGAGAGGTTTAAAATAATTGGAAAGATACCATCAAACAATTGTTATCTCCTGAACAGGTTTCGAAATAGAATTTACTCCGTTTGTTCGGGTTCCAAGCGACCCTTTTGGTCATAATACGTATTTTATACATATTCATCTTGCAGAAATCGATTTTATACGAACATGGAGAAATACGATAAAACAGGAACAAACGAAATGCGATATTCAGCGGTTAATACCAAATGAACGATTGACGATATTGCAGACCGTCATCCTTCGACTGAAAACTATAAGAAGACCAGTCGCTATAAAATATTAACAATAAGTTTTCAATTCTGTATCGCCGGCCACTTTGGACGGTTTTTTTTTGAAAGCGATTTCGCTTTTTCCCATGCCATCCTGCTATTCGGGCCGCTAAGCGGTTCGGGCATCTATTTTATCAAAAACGATCGTCCACTCGGAAGGGAATTCATCGAATATTAATACGAACAGATCTCGAAAATAATATTTCCGCCGTGTCGGCGAATAAAAAATGAGATAAAAAGGACGCAGATCGGATTTTGATGGAGATAATGTACGTGGAGGATTTTTCTTGGGTTCTTTTAAAAATAAAAGGTTAAAATTGTTTCTGGTCGTGTGATGGACATCGGAATTGGAGTCGTTAATATTACTACACAAAGTGATGGCTACGAGCGGAGGGATACCACGAACAAGATGAAAATCTTTTTAATATTGTTCATAGCCATAAAAGAAATAAACAATACGAAAGTGCTTTATTGTTTTTCAAACTACCCTCCATAAAGATGAACCTTGCATTTATTCAAAATCTTCAACTATTTATTCCAATCTTTAGTTGAGACAGTCAAAGTTATCATTTTGGGGACATCGACTGCTTCTTCCAGCAACTGGAACCGTTTACCACGCGTCCATTCTCGATAGAGCCAAAAGAAATTGTTTTGATTTAGATCGAAAGAAGGATGGTCCAATAACTCGATGTTTTGCTTTTGGGAAAACTTAATTGTCCTTCGAGCTGTATGCAAACTCGTATTTTCGTAGTGGTAGATGATTTCGTATTATAGGTTAGCTTTCCGAAGTCCGACGATTACTTTTGCTCAAGAAACAATAGTGTACCATGCCGCATTGGGCGCTCTAGGGTCTTATAAAGAAACAGTAATACCATGACTTGCGTTTGAGGTAAACGTTATAACTGCAGGAATGGTTAATTTCTATATTCTCCTCATTGAGAAACACCCAAATAGCTAATTGACGTTTATTTTTGAATTCATAGGTATTACTCCGTGATTACTGCAAAAAAATTTTAAATCAGTATCTTCGCACCAATTTATGGCTTTTGCTCTTCAATCAAAATAAACGAGATCTAATGGGGAAAGTAAGAATCTCAAACACAATACGATTCGATCACCCACATGTACATATTTTGCGTTATTTTATAGAAAGTCAATATTCTTTTGGTTCTACTATTTATCACTTATCTTTTATTCTAGATATTTTTTTATTGCCAGTTCCTATTTTGACTAACATCATTGTTTTTTATTTGCTCTTCTGATTTGATACTTTTTTCAAAGTTTTTGTTTCTCACTGTCGTCAATTGGACTTCAATATATAGCACGTTTCTAAATCTTTTGCCATTCTTATCTATCTGTTATTGTACCTTACCGTTGTCCATTTTTCCATTGTATTATTTACATTAAAACACCATGACGAGTACCACCACCGGCGTGAAGTGAATGTCTCCGTTTCTTCCAACGCTTTCATTTCCTTAATTATTATGTATCATGCCCGCTTGCAGTTGTAGTATAGCTACTGATTAACATAAAATTGTAAATTGCTGCATTAGTAATAAGCTAAACAGAATCGACTGTATTAATGGAACGAGCGCGGAAACTCGTAAAATCCGTTTAAAATCTAGATTTACCTCGACGTGTGAAAACTGCATTGATTTTGGTAATGATCTAAACAATGTATGATCAATTATGGTTTTGCTACAGCATGAAAGATTCTAAAAGAATCACTACTTGAGCAAACTGCTGCTTCTAAAACTTCTCTTCTGGATACAGAAGGGATTATTCAGAAGATTCCTGATCGTCCTAATCGGAAGATAAGCAACGTAATTATTAAATCAAAGGAAATGGACTGCAGATTAAACTCCGAAAAAATTAAATTTTACACAGATTTAGTCAGCGATGTGTGCTCAATCTTAGATATTGGTGGTAGTGTAACGATGTCAAAGTTTTTCGATTGGAAAAGTTTGACTCCACACGGGTAACCGTTCCCGTCCAATCAAAGTTTCCTTCTTCTCTGAGCTAGTGTTACGACTATTTCAAGAAATGTCTTGAAACTTAAATAAACTTAAATTAAGAATGTTTCTCTTTTTCCTTTTTCCGAAATCGACAAAACGACAACGCTGGTGATGATCTGGTTCCTAGTTTCCTTTTACATGATCTCCAATTTGTTTCAGCTAAAACAGTATTATCATAAATATATCGATTTGCTCCAGTGTTGTTTCCTAATTTATGGAAGCGGGCCAGAGTTACTCTAGTCTTCAAGAAAGGCGACAAATCGCTGTGGACAATTGCAGGCCTATTTCCATTTTGACTAATTTTGCTAAGGTGTTTGATAATCTAATATTTCGTTGTATTTATCACAACATTCAATCTTATATCTCATCTTATATGGCTTTGTTTGTGGTCAATCCATCGTTTCAAATTGGATTACGATCTCTCAGGGCGGAATTAGATTGATGTTGTGTATACGGACTTAAGCAAGGCTTTTGACACCATTGATCATCGCATACTGCTCGGGAAGCTGCGCTTGGTATCAGTCCGACTTTACTACATCTACTTCACTCATACGTTACAGACGGAAGAATTTTTTTGTTTTATAATGATTATAGGTCTTTCTAGTCATCACTAAGGTTCGACAAACGAGTGCATTATAAATTGTGGAAACCAGACTAACACTGTCACTCCTCCGAATTTTAATGTCGCGCCTGGCGCATAAGTGGGGACAAGCAGTGGAGTGATAGCGTCAATCCGATTTACACTAATTAACGATACCTTATCATGCACTCGCTTGTCGAACGTTAATCATCAGCTTCATCAGGTGTTCCACGAAGTTCTCATTTGGGACCATTGCTCTTTACTTACGTACTTACGTCATTTTCTGGTCCCGTTCTAGCTTATGTTGATGATTTAAAGCTGTATTCTTCAACTAAACGTTTGAACGATGTGTTACACTTACAACAGGACTTAGTTATTTTGACTCGGTGGTGTATGGAATTTAAGTAAACATTAAATATCAGTAAATGCTGTTTTGTAACCAGGTTTCCTCCACTTATTCTATATCTGGTGACGCTTTAACCCATTAGTTCCCGCGGTCCTCATTTTAGTACGGTAAACTGTACCCAAATAAGTACAGCGGGTACTAATGGGTTAATGGATGTTAATGGGCAATAAACATATATTACTTTATTATTATTTTAGCATAAGTACTGGCTGCGCACGTTAGGACTTAAATTTAAAGATGGAAACATTACTGGGGATTGCAGCCAATTGGCTGATTGCTAATTCTTCCATCTTTAAATTTAAGTCCTTTATTATTATTGTTATTAATCCATGTTGCAGATTTTTGGGATTCAGGTCCTTAAAACATCTAGAATCTCAAAACGATAAGTTAGTACACATCTTCAATTGTTTTTTTGGGTGACTGTTGTTCGTAGCAGATCAGTGCTAGAATCGTCATTAAGTACTGGTGCTTCGGAATTTAAGTTTGTAACGCCAGAAGGAAGTTGCTCAAGTAATCCTCTCCTAAAATTGTAAAACCTTATTCTACGATGCTCAAGTCCATTTTCTCGGGCGTTAAAAATTCACTTTTCCTAAATCACTTGCCGTATGATGATAAATATGTAACCGTAAGTTAACTAAGTATTGCAGTCAATTTTGACGCTCACAATTTCGTTGGTGGCGACCTGTGTTGTTACGGCCAATTGTTAGTTTGTTCGTTGTGGCCTCTCTCTCGCTTCAACGTTTGACGGGTAGATAGCGGCGCACTTTCATAAGTTTTTGATAAACCGTGCGGATCTTGGACACGCGGGGAAAACATTCAGCTTCTAACGTTGAGTTGGAACAGATCGCTAGTTTATTTCGCTATCGCTTTTAAATCTCGTGGTTGAGGATATACACGGAAATTCACCACTAGAAAGTGTATTGTATCGTTGATGAATTTAGAAGTTTCGCTCCCCCAAGTTTTGCTGTTCAAAGTAATCATCCACGTTTCTTTTTTGTTAATTACAATGTCGTTATCGTATCTTTCACGTTGTTGTAGGAAATTAGTATAGGCCGGTATAATTAGTATAGACTTGTATAAGTGGTGTAAGCTAGTATAAACTAGTATATACGAATAGAGAGAGCTAAGATCTATTTTCGAGATCATGTGAGAACTATCGTAGGACCTAGGAGCTAGTTTCCCGACATTTTTCATCAAGTACGAGAAAACCCGCCACCTTTGACATCTTCCGGCTCGGCCGTACGGACGTCGACAACAAATAGCGTTCCGCTAAGTCCTGCTTTTATTTGATTTTATATTTCTGACGCGTTGAGTTATGGGAAAAATTCCCTAGAATCTTCTAGTTAATTTGGAGTTAGGAATTTAGAGATTTTTGTGCGATTAAACAGGGGTTTTCTTACTTTGTTACTAAATTCCCAACTTTTAACCTACGTCGTTTCCATTAGGCTAGCACGGCCTGGATCTCCATCGTTATCACCAACGAAGTGGGTTATCCGCACTGTAACTGTATCGGTCACGTTTTGGACTTTCCTTTTATTATTTTCATTTTTAACAAAAGCTTTAAGAACTCGTAACAGTGTGTGACGCAATGCCATATTATATCGATAATCGCAAGCAAAATACCTCGAGAAAGGAGAAAAAAGAATTTCTACTGTGATTTTGGAAACGTGAAATTAATTTATTTCGTAAGACAGTTCGTTTCTGGCATCCTTCATCATCATTTCCCTTTCAACAGTGGTTCATGGGTGGTCTTCATTTCCTATTTCCGCCCGTCAAATCTGAATCATAGTTCCCAATTTTGGCGATGAATATCGACCGTTAGATCGAAAAATCTCGTCCGCATGCAAAAACTATTTCCTTCCTTTCTTCTCTTTGCCTCGAATTTAATCAGCGAGCGGCGTATTTTTCACACCCCCAATTCGATCATTACCACCCGCCCGAACTCAATTAACAATTTATTATCCCCGCTGATCCAACGTGTGTCGCCGCCGCGTTCACCATCAATTACTCGGCACTACCTGTCCGTCCATATATACGTCCCATTCAGAACTGATTGGACGTCGCATAATTAAGGACAATAAACTCGATA
Organism: Chrysina gloriosa; assembly: GCA_038088585.1. Taxonomy (NCBI): domain Eukaryota; kingdom Metazoa; phylum Arthropoda; class Insecta; order Coleoptera; family Scarabaeidae; genus Chrysina; species Chrysina gloriosa. The sequence goes on along the minus strand of CM076093.1, from coordinate 14,728,886 downwards.
TAATACCTCGCTGCCGGTATTTCTGGGAGACGACTAGGGTTTAACGAGAATAAGGGACGAAGTTAGAAATTGTTTTATGGGCGCCCGCGGGCGTTATGTCCTTCCTTCTATCTGGTCGCGACGACGTAACGGATTTAACGAAGATAGTCTTCGAATAATGCTTCTATGAATTTATGCATATCCCCGTACCTTATTATTAAATGAGGACGACTCTGGTGAGTTCCAATTAATGTGATTACCATTCAGTTACAAAGGGTTTGATTTAAGAAATTTTTTGGAAACGGTCAAAAAGGTAGAAGTGATGCAACGCGATTCTGTAATCTTGAAAATATTGCTACCAGAGGTCTGATATCTTTAGTTTGAGTGAGCGATAAGATTTTCCAAACGAAAGAAAAATGCTTCTGGTTTTCTACGAATTCAACGCAAGCTCACGAATGGTAAAGTGTATGATTTAAAGATGGCACAACAGTATCAAAATCAGTTTCCAAAATTTGGTTCTAGTGAATCTCGACTGATGAGTAACACTGAGAATGTCTACCTCTCTGTGTCAAGACCATCCCTGTTGGGATCCTCACTCATGTACTTTGCACAGCTATTTTTGCTTGAGCTTCAAGATAAAAATCTTAAATTTTTGTAAATGAGAAACTTCAAAGAAAAGGAAGTAAAAACTGTGTATCAAATTTATATCATGTACAACCAAAAAAATAGGGCAAACCACAAACCACAGAAGAATTGTGATAAATGTTAGCTAACATCTATACAGCAAAATTGTGAGAAATGAGTACCATAAATTGACCATCACTTGCGCTCTCTAAAGCTACTGTTAGCGAAGTCAACGAAGAAATATTAGGCATAAACTCCGAATAATACTTACGCTACTTAGAACGAATTCTAGCTGTAGTCTCGAAGAAAAAGCTCCAAGTGCAAAACTAATACGTGTGTCCTATAGAGCAAATACGAAAGAAAGTTGAGAAAAGTTTTCCCCTCTTTGCCTCGTAAAGTTAATTGGACTTTATGCGAGAATTATCTCTCTGTCATTTGGTAACCCACAACCTAGACCATATAGGAAGGCGCTAGGGCAATACTATCAGAAAAATAGGAAGAGCGTAACACCATGTTCGTTTCGATCGTGGACAAAGAAAGAAGTGAGAGTGTTGTGCCATGTGAAAGGTCCCGTCAGATGTCAGGTGCCGAAATCCATAACCGGCTTGTCAATGTGTGCGGTCAAACTGTCGTGTCGAATCAAATGATGCGAAGATGGAGGAAGTCGTTCAGGGAGGGGCGTGAACATGGATGGATATGAACAGTTACTGAAGTAGACAACATTAGGAAATAATTCAAGCGAACAGGGCTGTAATATTCAGAAAGTCGCCAGTGCACTTGGAATCTACCATGCGTCAGCTTGCACAAACTCCAAAGACTATTCTTACCAAGAGATAGTAGAGTTTGTTTGGTTAAAGAAAAACTTAAAATAAATTGAAAAGCCATTATAATTCTGTGCATCTTCTTAATGAAACATGCTTCCGTGCATAGGAACATTAATCTGATTACTGCTTTTTTATTTCCAGAAGAATCCAGCATAGATATGGACTTTCTCGCAGTTATCTCGTCTCTCTAGCGCCGAAAATGTTAAGCCCAGTAGTGTAGGCGATACTAAATCTGCTACTCGTAAGTTTAATCCATACGGTACCACTGTAGGTAGATTAGCTAGTAATAGTGGGATCAAATACACAGCATTTCAAAGCCAAACCCCTATCTACTTATTGTATTCAGTAGTATAGATTCACCATAGCATTTCCTTTTGCTTGATACCTAAAGTTCCATTTCGTTAAGATGAAAGTTCTTTGAAGCGGATTATTGTGAGCGGAATAAACAATCTAACACACTACATGCAGAAATATTACATTTAAAGAAGCCTGTGAGAAAACCCAAAAAGGAAGGCTTACATATAAAACTAGATTGCAATTTGCTAAGAGAACCGCTTCTTTAACGTTCTTTTTTAAGTCAAGGTGAAATAAATCCAATTGTTATGCAGTTCTTTTAAAGCCAATTACAAAATTTGTTCAAAAAGCCCAGAGGATGACTATCTGGTTTTGAAGATTAGTTAGCACTTGCAACTAAATAGAAAAAGTGGTAGAAAATACAATTTGCTCTCACGAATACTTGGTCCACCAACTAGAAGAACCTTAATGACTTTGCTGAACAGGGTGGATCTACATCGAAATATAAACAACTATGTTTAAACAGAACGATGTTTTACCAATAAAGTTGTATTTCAAAATATATTCGGTTAACTATATTGAACTTTTTATTGACCTATGAGAGTAGAGTAAGTTCTGAGAAACAGGAACTACTATGAATATCAAGAAATAGAGCCTGAGAAACAAGCCATACATTTTCAGTTACCCAAGTAATGCAACGAAATGCAATAAACTATGTTTACATAAATTATCTGCTATTTTTGCCATACCGATTTTGGAAACCGAAAATACGTATTTCAACCACTATTATACTAATGGTCAAAATACATATTTTCCACAATCGATGTGGTAAGATTAACGTTTTAACTAGAAGCACTACTACTTTCATCTTATCACCATTCAGTCAACATTTTTATCAATTTTCCTAAATAGCTTTATTATGCTTCATCTTATGTAAAACTGCTTTGTTTAAAACTAAAATGGTTCAAATGAATGTATTTAGAATAAATGTAAAATAGATATAACTAAGTAAATGATTATAAATAACAATGTAAATGCCCGCGCTTTTTTGGATTTAGTGCAACCTTGTTAGCAGGGGGAGCAAATGCTTGTCTCCCACCCCTAATACTATCGTTTCCATTTTCGACTGTTATCTCTGGCTCAAAACAGTTACCTGTGCAGGCGCGATGTGCTTAACAATTTTCTAAGATACCTGCGGTATTTTGTTGCTGAATTTTGGGAGGGTGGGATGATCACAACTTTATCTCATTGAGAAGAATGAAGACTTTTCATATATGGCGTGCTCCTTCTGGACGACAATGCGAGACAACGCGCAGTGGCGTTAAAGAAGGATCCTAGGTAGAGACACATCGGCAGCAACGAGAAAGTGAAGACAGTCATAAAGCACTTCTTCAAAATACAGGGTACGCAATTTTGTCAATTGGAGTTTCTAAACCTTATTAAGCTTTATGACAAATACATCAATGTCTTTGGTGATTACGTAGCAAACCACGGTAAGCCAATCCCAATCTTGCATAAAAACGTTGTCCACGTTGTCGACTCATGCAGGAACTTTGCCTTGTACTTATGGGGTATAGAACAGGTGTTACTAACGACAAGGGCAAGAGAGTCAGGTACGAACCTTGGCTGACACCAACGCCACGTAGAGTGTTAGCCAAGACCACAAATATGAGAAGCGTCAAGCACTAATTTTGACTAACACTTGCGCTACGGATATGAAACTCCAAAATCATAAATAAAAACGGTTTTACCCTCGAATTTTGACTACGTAGCGCTTGTGGAGCAAGTTTTAACTGTGCTTATGAAAAATAATTGCGTGTAATAATTTTGTAGAGTAATCGTTGGCCAAAGTCAGTGAATATTCATAGGCGGCGAACTTCTTAGTTGGAGTTCTTCTAGGAACTATTTTAGTCTTGTAGCTTGAGCTCGAGAATTTAATTATGATAAAAAGAATTACTACAGGGCAACCAGCGGGAAATATAAAACGCAGCAGACCGAAGCTTAATTGGATGGATAGAAAACGTAGTGCATAGATCATAGATCGAGGCCTTTTGAGAGCTATATCATAAGATTGATGATGATGGCTTTCCGTTAATGTTATTGCAAGTTATTCTTGCATTACATAAAATTAATTTCGTCATTTTCACCCGAAAATAGTAGGTACCCAGAATAGAGGATAGTTAGAAAATTCTCTATATCCGTTCGCCGCCCAAAAGCCGATATTATCTTTCATACACAAACTCGAACAAAATAGATAGGTATGTACTCACCACGACGTTGTTGAGTATAAAGCTGATAGTAGCCGCGGGCCTCGAAGGTGCCGTCGAACAGTTCGCCTTCAATATATCTCCCGGATCGTAAAAACTCTGCTCGGTCGACAGCAGTGGCGAACTTTCCGGTTTAACTGCGACCCCGGAAAAATAAAACACATCGTCAACGAAACGGAGCGGACGAAACGCGGCCCCGCGTTTATTGCCGTCGCCTTACCTACTACTATCATGTGATTATTGGCCACTATCGTCAAAAAGGGTCCTTCGGTGGTTACCTCGCAGCTGAAATTGCCGGACAGATGGAATTCGACGTTCCTCAGGACCACCCTGTGTTCGTTAGATTCGTGTAACTGCGGAAAAATAACACATTTAATCATTTAAATTTAATAATTTTCTTTTCTCTAAGTCAGAGACCTTGTCATTCTGCGCATCGCAGTAATTTAAATGGTAGTCAACTACATCGGTACATCTACCAATACAAATTTTGGTGGATGGACCGATCTGATATGACAACTTCTGAATTTAGTTCATCGTTGAATAATAATCATAATAATTTTCCTTACATCGACCGATATTGGAATATTTCCTTTGAAGGGTAGTATCTTAGTGCTGGGATGCTCGCTTGGGGTGTACCTGTAGAATTCCCTGTTGCCCCGATACCACTTGACAGTGTAAAGCTGGGCATCTTCCAAGTCATAGGAGCAGCTCAAGGTTGAATTCCCCCTCGTTGAACGACTTGTGGTTCAATGCTCAGTATCACATCTTTTAACGAAGCGGATTCTGAAAAAGAAAGAAAACTGAAAACATTGAATCGGATAGAATAGAATTTGATTTAGCTCAATATTCGTTTAGCTATGCGCCTACAGCCCCAGAAGAGAGTGTTAATACTCATGGGCGTTTTCAGGAAATTTTCTGGGGAAGGGCAAAACTTTGGGACAAGAAATTACATTCAATAATTTTTATATAATTACGTGTTTCTCTTTTGGAAAGTATACTATAAAATATTGCATCAATACAAAAGCATATATGTAAGTGTATATGAGTTACAATTAATGGTAAATATAATTAATAATAATCTCGATTATATTCAATGGTACAATAATTCAATGCGACATTTGTCGCATGCAAATTTATTGATAACATTGGCAATAAATCTCTTCTTCACGCCCTCCTCCTCTATATTCTTGCTGTGCACATTAAGCATACACAAACCTGATAAAGGCGTTTCTGAAATCATTGACCTTAGCTATGATTTCACAGGTCTTAAAGTAGTGAAGCTTCTTTCAACAGTACAAGTTATAACAAGTAATGCCATACCAATCGTTATTGCAGAATAGGAGGTAAATATTTTCATTATTCTAAAACTTCTAATAAAGTTTGGAGAAAGAAAACTATCCATTTCTCATATATAGTTGTCCATATAGTTGCTTCTATGTCTATGTTCCAAATCGTATTTTTCGCTTATTATTTTTTGGCGTTGTTTTGGAACTTTATTCTATCTATTTTGTGAATATTCTTGAGATGAAATTGTGATATTGGAAATGCTATTTCGCCATCTGTTAAAAATCCTGATGTTAAAGATGAAATTAAAAAATCGAAGTATGGGTCAGAGTTGATTGTCGATAATACTCTTCAGATGTAACTTCAGGATGGTTGCCTCTATATTTCTGTATGTAACATCGTCTAGGTATTTCTATTACTCCTGTTAATTCTTCAGCCATATTAAGTGAAACTTTATAAATTTCTTTAAATATCTGGATTCGGATTTTTCCCTATGAAGTGTGAATATTAGAAGTAAGTCTTCAATATGTTGGTAAGCGGCTAATAAATCTACATCTACGCCATATAATTTCTGCAATAATGGTTCGAGATTAATGGAATATTTTAATATTATGTTTACACAAATAATAAAGATCTAAGTACTGCATGATGTTACCAAGCGATGCGCTTCTTGATGTATTGATCCTATCCAATTCATAGGCGTTTCTTCTAATTGACTAAAAATGAGTTCAAAGTTATTTATAAAAACCGATATACTTTGATAGTTTGAAGTCCAACTAGTTTCTGAAGGAAAAGGAATTGTGGGCACAGTGGCTTTCCGCTTTGGACTTTTCCCAAACAAATTTACTACAGATTTAATCACTCCTATTGTTTGCCGAACTTCTCGTAGAATGTTTAAGTCATGACTAGGTTGAACCTGTAAGAAGCACAATTCGGACCTGAATACCAGCCTCCTTTCGTATCACACTAGCATAATTACCATATCCTTGTCCAATTAATTTGTACTTATTCAAACCGTAACTCATACGTTTTAAATACATTTTTCATCCATCGTACAGTTTTGCAAATCCTAAAAAATCATCTCGTTTTTTTTTTTTGTGGTGAACAAATCTAATTCCAACTGAAGGCTGCTCTATTCCAGCAGTATCTTCAGTTTCGTCAGTCAAGATTGCTCACAAAGTACTGCCGTAACAGTAGTGGAGTTGTAGTTTAGTAACATAGTCTACTCATACGCTGCCGACAGCCGTAACCGATTTTCCGCACTAAAATTTCATCCCATGGTGAAATCTAACATTTCATACATGTTGATGTAAATTCTCCTTTTGACCGGAAATAATCTATCGAGTTCCCCGTACCAATTTCATCCCCTATTCAAATAGGAATCGGTTTTCCTTCCTTTCCAAACCAAAATAATCATCATCAAACTTGCACCCGAACTGCAACACCATCGGTAAATATTAACCCAGCGATGACTTTAACCAGGAAATCCATTTATTTCCGTTTATCTAACGCGAGTGGAGATCTTCGTTCGGTCCCCCTTTTGTTCGATCAACTTGACATCTCGATGTTTTCTCAATAAACACGCTCGCGCACACAAACACGACGCAGACCCGTTATACGAGAGGGGATTCCCCGACCGCTCGCCCGCGGTGGTCTCTGTTTACACGTCAAATATTATATTTCATAAAGAACGCTAACATCTTGTACGAGAGCACCCCATTCCCTAGTACGTACGTATGTACATACATACATAATTCGGTGAATATTTGCGTTAGTTTCTACTTCGAGTCGTTTCAGAGTTCGAAAACGTTTAAAGTTCGGCCGATATTTGTACAACGAGAATTTCGACGTGGAATAACTCAAATAGAAGTTTAAACCGACGACAACGCCCCGACCCGTTCAGTCGCTAAAATAACCAAACCCTAATTTTTATCTCGAAACGGGCGCCGTTATTTGACGATGTCGAAAGTCAAAAAGACACATTTGACGAAGGATTTGAAATGTTGTAATAGTTTTGATGGGATTTACGTGTGAATCTTTTTTCGTTTTTAGAAACGAAATAGAATTGTAATATAAGGTAGGATTCGTTAGATAACTTTCGTTTTTACTCTCCGTTGAAAACGACACCACGCAAATGTCGCTGGCGCTTCTGCAGTGAAAGAGACACATTCCCCATAAAGTAGTCAGAGTAAACAGTACAGTTAGGTTACACTCTTTATTACGAAGAATCCATTTGCAACGAAAATTTTGTTTTGCAATTTCTTTTTATAATTTACTAATTATAATTATTAATTATAATTTACTAATTTATTGGTAAAATGATGATATTTTTATACTAAGTGTGTGAAATATTCACACCTAGTAGACAATAAACTCTTTCGTCTTTTTGGGATAAATATGTTCCCTCGTGGAAACTAACAACTAATAGGCAATTCCGATACAATTTACCACATTTGCAGGGTACATTAAAAAACTGTACGTTAGACGCGTTGAAAAATAAGAAAATTTGCGTAAGCGTGAATGAAACAACTGATGCACAGAAACACAGTGTGATTCATGTTGTAGCGCATTCTTTAAAACGTAATTGATCCAGCAGTTTTCTTGTTAGGCAGTAAAAGGATTGAAAAAAGTGATACTGAAACCGTCGTGAACATGATAAAACATTCGTTAAGAGAATTTTGTATCACAGGAGCGCAAGTTACAACGTTAGTTACTGATGGAGCTGCAACCATGCTGAAATTTGGTAGGATGTTGAAAATATGCTCTCCAACTCTTCTTCACATAACATGTCTCCTACACGCATATCATCTCTTTGCAGAAACCATTCGAAAGAAGTATTGGATGGTGAATAATTTAATAGGATCTACCAAAAAAAGCATTACTGGACTTTGAAAAGGTTTTCGATACAGTCCCAAGAGCTCAAATCTGGAGAATACTAAAAGACAGAAAAATAAGAGTAGTGAAAAGTTTATGCAGACACAACTATAGCTATGTGACAACTAACAACATGAAGTCAGACGTGTTTGAGACTGGGGGTGGACTGAAACAGGGCGGAGTTATCGGCCTGCTTTTGTTTACGATATTCATGGACAACATCATTAAAGAATGCAAAGCAAGAACGAAAGGAGTCAACATAGGATACAGGAACCTGAACTCCATAAGAACATCAATATGCACTTTTGCGGACGATGTCGCTGTCATAGCTAACAGAGAGAAAGAACTAGAAAACGATTTAATGATATGGAAATACTCCCTAGAAAAATACGAAATAAAACTAAACTTAATGAAAACAAGAATAATGGTTTTTGCAAAACAGGAAGAAAATGTTAACATCAAAATAAATGACACAAGACTAGAACAAGTAAACAACTTCATTATCTGGCAGTACTAATTCAAAGTGGGTCCGAAGATGTCGAAATAAACCAATGAATTGAAAAACCAAACAATACATTCTACTCGCTGAACTAGAACTTCTTTAACAAGAAAGAGGTATCACCAAGAACTAAAATGAATGCACATAAGACAATATACAGACCCATATTAAGCTACGGTTGTGAGTCAAGAATTCTCTCAACACGAACAACTAACAAAATACAAGCGATGGAAATGAAATGTCTAAGAAAAGTAAGAGGTGTCAGAAGAATAAGAAACAACAAAATTAGAGAAGACTTGGTAATAGATGCAAGAATGGTGGGGACATCTGCAAAGGATGCGTTGCGATAGACAAGTCAAATAAATATGGCAAGCAAGACCAGTAACGAAGAAAGGCAGAAGCAGACCACCTACAACTTGGGACAAAAAATAGGATCAATACTAACCAGCAAAGGTAGAAACTCTGGAATAAGTTTGTGTATGAACTGTAATTATTTGAATTATTGTAGCCATACACCTTATGGTAAAAGAGTATTTTTAATTATATATATATATATATATATATATATATATATATATATATATATATATATATATGGATTGCTCATATGTATGTGCAAACATCATATATGTTACTATATACAGACGTAAAGTCGAGAATGAAAACCACATCTCACAAGAGTCGCACTGATGAGCGGTAAAAGCGCGAAACGCGTCTGCGGATGGTGGGAGGTAGTTTTCTAATCATTTCTACTTATTATATATATATGTATATATACCAAACAAGTGTTTGTGAGATCTGCTAAACGTTTAACGCTAAAGCGTTTTCAAACAATTGGGTCCGAAACCTTCACCACCATCTCAGCCTGCAATAAGTCGATGGTGAACATGGCTCCGGGCAGTATTTTATTATCATAAATATTTCGAAAATGCCAAGGACGTGATTTTAAAGTTTAAATCAAATGAATCTCAAGCGACTCGAGAGAGTCAGCAATTTTCTTCCAATTCGGACGTTCAATTACAAATAAATGAAATTTCCATAAACCATTTTGCAGTTGTACTAGTTATATCGCTGTTACAAAACACTCAATTATCTTTACGAGGCTCGTTAAATACCTTAGATAATTTACATGCCGTGTGTGCATGTGCAGTTTTAAATAAAAGTACCGATTTACAAAAGTTTCGGTCTATTACTGAAAATCAAGAATGCACAGAAGAGGGAAAGAACATCTGGATTGCGCAAATCCTATTTCGCTAGATGTAAAGCGATCATTTTCGAAATACACGAAAACGTTTTTAGATCAACGTCGAAGGCTAAGTGAATCGACAATGGAAGCATTGCTTATGTTGCAGTTTTACGCGGCTTACCGGGGTAATAGTTTTTTGTCGCGATAGACATCACGACGTCAATAAAAAGTAAGAATATATTATTTTTAATAATACTGTATCTCACATATCTCCTTTTTTGCGACACGCCTCTGACGTTGCACTCGTTTGTCGAACCTTAGTCATCGGCATAGATAAAAACCTTTCTATGGAATGTATGCGAGGAAAAATCATTGGTTTCTTTGTCAAACAAAAAACTGAAGTCTCTCCACAGCCAAGCTGGGAACAGATTTTCTTGGATGTATGCGAACTACGATTGCTAACTAAACATAAGTCCGACTCTTTTCTTAACATGCCTGATGTTTTGGAATCATGCTCTTACCACCATCAAGTTAAGAACACTAAGTTCTATTAAGCACCCGTTTCTGTAAGTATAACCCCACGTTCTCAACACTGGGTTTCTAGTCAAAGAATTTTTTGCAGTCAGAAAATCTTAGAAGGAGATAACGTGACAGGTGTCTGTTTCCTAATTCGGTTGTTCCAATTCAGTTTGATTAACGTTTTTCTGGTACCCAAGAACTCAGTTTTTACCATCAGTATCAATATATGACATTCACGTGTGAATCGTTACTCTTATGTTTCAACTTATTGATTTTATTGCTTGAATGTTTCGTTCTTTAGTATTGCCTTTGAATTCTTCCCGCAAACCGCATCCAATAAAACTTTAAATTTGCCCAACTTCGAATCCACTCCTTCCTTTTCTTGCTAGTTCCCGACTTTCTTCGCTTCTTCGCCCCCGCAAACGAATCGGGAGGGTAGGTATACATGAGAAGAAAGAACTTCCACTTCCTTTCCAACCCTCACGCCATAAAAAGTTTTAGGACCGCTTCCTCCCGCGTTAAAGCGTTAAAATTACTTATTTCTCTCGATTTGCGTATTCCCATTCGCGATTTCGAAACCGCCGGAGGGCGAGAAAACAAAACGATAACCGTTCGTTCCGTCGCGAACGAAAATTCGCCTCGAAAAAGCGAAGAGACGAGGCGTGGTTCTAAACAAATAAGCGGCGACATTTCCCTAACGGAACGATGTGACGCGTCGTTTCGTTTTGTTTTTCTCTTCGTCTGTTCTTCGTTGTTTTTCTTTCGCGTTCGCACGAGCAGTGGCGCAGAAACAAAAACAGAAAAACAAACGAACATCGCGCGTAACATTTAGCGAACGTCCTTCTCCGGTGTAAAACAAACGAGCGTCGGCTTGAAAGAGTCATTCTCGCGAACGAAAAACTAGAGACTAATAACCTGAAAAAGAAAAGGCACGCGGTGTTACACTCGCTGGAATCCCAGAGGAAAAGTGTAGGAGGAATCCGGATCTGCGCTGTTCATAATCTTATTAAAACCTTTGAGTGTTTATCGAAAGCCTCGCGAAGAAGTTTCCTTAATTGAAGAGCAGAATTTCGTTATAAATGTTTTAACTTTATGAGAATCTTACAAGTCGAAACCTAAGGTGAACCCGCTCAATATTGCCTACATTATAAATTATGTAAGCCGACGAGTAAATATTTGCCGCGAACCTCGAATTCTCGAATCATCGTAATGTCACGCAAACACGTACATAGATGCTTCGCTAAATCCCATTAACGACGACGTCGAAGAAAACGCCGACGTCGTCGAAGGAACGGCGCGACGCGCGTCTAAATCGCTGCAAATTACCTCGCGATAATCGCGACTTGTTTCATCAACGTCAAAGGCTGACGTATAAGAAATATTTACGCCGACAGAAGAAGAAAATTAAGCGGCTGCGCGAAACGAAAAGACGCCGGTATGCCCGGAGATAATCTAGTTTGCGGCTACAAGAAATTCCAAATTCGGTGTCTGTGCGCGTACATTTGTAGTTACAACGCAAAATGAATTTACTCATTTTGCCTTCGCTAATTGATATCAATTAAGCGAAACGTTGTTTTCGTTTGATCAACGAAGGAAGTGGCGTCGTCACCGAAAATTATCAATCTCCTCGTTTAATATATTTTGCCCGAAAGTTTTGTCGTATTCCTGTTTTCTAGACAATAAGAACAAGATTGGTAGACGCTGGCTGGAGAGGATAATTGCATCTTATCCCAATTTTATAATCATTTTATTTTTTGTTCTCAATGCACGGAACAGAGGATGGAACATAAATATGTATATGTAGTGGATAATAGAGAGGCGAAAAGTAGAGAGATTACATAGCATACACAGAAGATATGATTTATTCCGTAAGAAGCATTACAGCAGAGAAGTATGCTGAAATTGGAACAAATCATAGACTAGTAATCGCGGCAATTAATATACATGTGACACAAAAGGAACAGATCAAACAATACCGTAGAATAAGGACAGCCAAACTGGAGTGTGCAAAACATAAAGAGTCTTACTACCTTAAAACGGAGAATGAATTTAGAAAATTGAACGAAGAAGACAGAGCGTGGACTGTGGAAGACATATGGTGGGAATTCAAGAGTATATTAATACGTATAGCAACAGAAAGTATGCGGAGAAGTGAAAATAATTTCAACAAAAAGAAAAACAAGGTAGTGGAATAAAGAGATTCAAAGGGGAGTAAGAGATAAGAAAGAGGCGTGGAGAAAGGTTATAGAGACTAAGAATGTAAATGACAATATACTATACCAAGAGAAAAGGAATAATGTAAAGAATATGGTAAGACAAGCAAATAGGAAGAAATGGGAAGACTTGGGGCAGGAACTAAATTATAGAACGAATAATAAAATATTTTCGGGTAAAATTAAATCCTTGAGAGGAAATAGGAGAAAACAAATCCGAGGCTTCAGGGATGAAGCAAAGCAGTTAAAAACTACAACAGAAGAAAATCTGGCAAAACTATTATAGGCAACAGTTTAAGAACGAAGAAGAAAATCAAGAAGAGGCAGAACTGAAGATTAGGGAAGTAAATAAAGAAGAGAGAGAGGGCCCTGAAAATCGTATAAATCTCATAAATAAGAGAACTAGATGAAGCATTAACAAACATTAAAACAAGGAAGGCAGGCGGTAGTGATAATATACATCTAGAGATGGTGAAATATATAGGAGAAGAGGGAAGGTAAATGGCTACTCAATCTATTAAATGATGTATTAGAGACGAAAAGAATACCTAAAGAATGGGAACAAAACTTGATAATCCCAATTCACAAGAAAGGAGATGAGACAAATTGTTAAAACTATAGAGCCATATGCCTATCAGTAATAACTTTTAAAATATATACGAGGATAATCGAACAAAGATTGAAACGAATCGTAGAATCTAAAATGGAGGAAGAACAAGCGGTATATAGAAAAGGAAGGCAAACAACAGATAATATACTTATATTAAGGGACATAGTAGAAAGAAAGAAAGAAACAGGTGAGGAACTGTCCATAACCTCTGTGAGCTCCGAGAGCGGCTTTCGATTCAATAGATAGGAAGATAATTTGTAAGTGTCTTAAGGATCTCAATGTACCTGAAGAATTAATACAGATAGTGAAAAGTATATACAGCGAAGTAAGAGGACAAGTACCACTAAACGGAGAAAAATCGAATATCTTCCAAATGCAAAAGGGAATTGAACAGCGAGACAGTCTCAGTCCTCTTCTGTTTAATATGTTGATGGACAGAATAAGTAAGAACACAAAAAGCAGAACTGAAAAAATTCGAACAGTAGTAGGGTACAGATACTTAAGGCCAATTAATATTCACAGACTGTTATACACCGACGACATAGTACTGATAACGGACATTGGAGAAAAAATGCAAGCAATGATAAACATATGGGCAGAAGAAATAGATAGAATGAAGATGGAGGTCAATAATGAGAAGAGTAAGGTAATGATTGTAAATGAGAGGGCGGCGGAGGGTAACAGAAGCAGGAATATATTTTACAAAGAAGAGGAATTAGAAAGGAGGAAGAACATACGAATATCTAGGATCTATAATATCAAATGACGGAAATATTGATGCAGAGGCAGCCAACAGACCAGGAAAAGCAAACAGAATATATTATTCCATTAATAAAACTATTCTAGGGAAGAAAGACAGTTGTGGCTATCGGAAATATGGAAGGAAAACAGTACGACAGTGCTTCCAGACAGACCTGGAACACTTACAACAGACAATAAGAAAGAACAGGACAACGAGAAATATGTTTTTGAGTAACTTAATCATCTTAAAACATGCGACAACACCTTCCGATAAACTTAGTCCTACAATTTATCTCCTGTATGGTCCCCAAACTGACACTTGCGTTTTACCAACGCAGTGCCACTACCAAAAGCCATCATTCTTGCTTTGTATTTACAATTGTCAGAACAAACGCTAATTACAGGGAACGGCCATATACATATAAAATGATATGTAGAAAAACTAAGAGGAACCGGGGAAAGTGAGGATAAACAAGACAAGGTGATAAAAAAGGCAAAGAAATTGGACATGGAAAGGCAAAGAGGAAAAACAATATAGGAACTGACAACAAAAAAATAGCCACAAGAAGTACACCAATGTTAATTCACATCAACTGCTTCAACATTCTCAACGACTAACAACTCCAATCAAATGTTCCATTTCAAAAGTTACTTCGGGCTGATGTAAGTCACTTAGTTTAGAAATTAATCAATTGATAAGTTTCTTTGACATGATACGACAATACCCTCTTATAATATCATCAATGCTTTACCTATTTCTCAGTACGCTCCTAAAGATGAAAATATTGTTTTCTCAATAAGACAATCTCGCTAAAATGATCTTTTCTTTTATTAGAATAGAATCTTGCGACAAAGTAGGTACATTTAGGATATATATACGAATAATAATAATAATAATAATAATAATAATAATAATAATAATAATTTCGGGTAAATTGGTCTTAGAATATGCGACAGTGCTTTTCCACCTATCTGAAAACATTTTCATACTCTCTGGTTATGACAAATGTCGGTAATTTTTATGTATTCCTTTTTTCGAGAACACATGCAGTAAACTGTCCCTTTACTTTTTTCGAATACCTTATTTGAATCGGAAACAACTAATCACCTCAACTTAATGTTTTATTTCGACAACTTCTTTCTGACCGCCGAAAAGCTCGACATCAGTTCGCCTAATGAGTTAGGAGTACCTTAGGCATCTTTTTAATAAGTCATTTTGTCATAACAATTACGACAGTTCTTTTGTCACTTTGAACAGTAAATTGGGGCACATCATTCGAATTTGTTCGTTGAGAGTACTTTTCGAATGTCGGCCATTTCTGTAAGTCGTCATTCTGTTCTCTTGTTCATGTTAGAAAATACGATGATATTTTCCGAGAAACTTTAAATATTTACGATAGACTGGTAACGTAATGGATATGTCAAAGTTGTATTAATGGGCAAAATTGCTACTCTCAAGGAATACGACAGTGCTTTCCGACAACGTTTTAAAATTTAGGATAGATGACATAATGAATAATACGTACAAAATACGTTTCTGGGTAAACGTATCCATCTTAATACATGCGACAGCACTTTCTAATAGTAGGCGTAGCAACATTTACGACAGATAGACAGCATACTGAATATTATACTTGAAATTTATTGTTAAATAAATGTAATCATCTTGAAATGCGACAGTACTTTCCGACAGATCTGAACCATTTCAGGAATTCCTAAACGGCACATTTCCAAATAAGGTACCAAAATCTCCGATATTTAAGATGCTGTTTCTCGAGTTCTAACATTGTCGTTTCTGGTTAGAATTTCGTATGACAACTTTTACGAAGCGGGGCGATCGTCATACCGGCTTTCTATCCCGAAACAGCTGTATTACTTCTGTCACAATTACTTCAAAAGTCCATGACCATAAATCATTCGTGCTCGAACCGCTCATAATCTCCCGAAATGCAATAGTCGCGGCAAACGTCCACCGTCGAGCAATAACACATTATTCCGAGTACTCGATCCCATATATCCGTTACTTACGTTTCAGTTCCTCCTGTCATATTCATCGCTCGGCGCCCCGAATCCTGCACGGCCGCGATTAACGTCGAATTTAACGCTCCGTCGACCATCCATATGCACCGGTTTATCCTTCCTTCGTTCGCGCCGCGGCGGATCAACACTTTAATGGCGCAGTTTGCCGGGCGTTGTTTATTGGACCGGTGCCGTTTCTCTCGTTTAACTCGACGAAATACCTGGCGAATTTTAATCCGGTCGCCGCCGCCAGGAATTCACGCCGCAATAACTACTAATTCAGACTGTGTGATCATAGTAGTTTGTTCGCTTGGTAGTTTGGGGACTTGGGCTTTTGATGTCGGCCAGTTCCGATTTATGGCGCGAAATTTGGGAGTTTGGAAGCTCGATTCGAGGATTATCGTAGTTTATTTGATAAAGCGTTTTGGTGGTTTAGAACGTTTAGTGTAATTCAGAAAAATTACTAGATTATGGTGCAATCAAACTATTCATTCAAGTAAACACGAGAAAATGCAATGAAACGGACGTTTTTACCTAATTCGTCTTGACGATTTATTAGCCACTACATTTAAGCAGCACTAGAAACGGAAGCACTGAGAATTACGCTAGATTTGCGACTAGCCTCACTGGTCACTCGGAAGGAAAAAACGTACAAGATAACAAGTCAAAGACCTAAACCACATTATCGTTATACACTCGTAACTGGAGTGATACTCGAGTTAAAGTCGCATAAATTTTTATCAACGCTTTCCGCCACGCTCTTTAAAAGACCATAAAATTAACCAACTCAATTCCTTAAACTTGATACCGGACAAATGCACTTATGACGCGGAATTTACCACGAAAGCGGAAACCCGCATGGCCGGCGATATCACTTTACGACTTCGACAACGACGACGCCACAATGGGAGACCAGCAAAACTGATTAGGTCGACACCGACCATCAGAAAATACATCCCCGCCATAATACACTGTAAAATTTAATGCAGTTAATGGCGTAAATTCTCGAGCATCGTAAAATCCAATCTTCCAACGGGTGCCACAATCGATCCATTCGTACAAAATCGCATTAGAGGTGACCAAAACGGAAACCGAAGAGAAAAAATCGTCATCTATAAAGGACGAAAGTCGAAGAAGATTAAGAGAGCGAGATAACCGATGGCGAGTGTTCTCGATTCACCCGAAAAAGAACTGCTCGCTCTCTATATATCTATAATTAATACGACGTGGATGGTGGTGGCAAGCGACACAATGAAGTCTCGTCGCCCGTCGTCGTTTTAGGTTTATGTCGACGTCCGCTCGAAGTAATGAAAACGAATTCGATCATAATTTGTCCCATTAGGAGAGACGAAAAGTTGACAAACGAGAGATGGAAGAAGAAAAGAGGACGCGCCCGGGTTCGAGGGGGGATGAAGGAATTTTTGGTCCGGATCGGAGATGATTTATGTGTTTATAAACAGCTCGTTCTAGCGCTTATGATTAATATATTTACGTTGTGCGAGATAAATTGCGATTTTTCCGACGAATTAAACGCTTCGGCGATAATGAAGGAGAGAAATTGCTCGTTTCTGACTTCCAGCTAGAAAAACTTCCAGTTTTTTTTTCTAGGATTCGAAGCGCATTCGTTGAAATGATGTTGATGTTCCCTATGTTTTGTTTCCTACCTAAAGAGCCAACATCAGAGTATGCAATGCAGCATTTCTAGAAATTAGCACAAAAACTGTTTGGGCAAAAAAATAATCAGTACTGGCTCTGTTCAAGAGTCGTAGCAACATTATATACTGTATTCATTAGTGAACTTAGGATTATGTAGCTCATTTTAATTAAAAATTCACTATATATATATATAACAAACCGCATACAAATATTATGAAAATCTAGTTACGTTTCATGAATTAACGTAAGAATTATCATCAGATTCCGGCACCGGTTGTCCAGTGCAGCATTCCCAAAAATTTGAATAAAAGTTGTATTTTGAACAAATATAAATAGAAAACACAACGACTGTGCCTAGATAGTCATTTGATTTCCGAAACACAATACTCCTAATCGAAAATGAGAATGTTTTCTAACTAAAGCTCAGGTTTCGTTAGATACTTAAAGAACCATCAACAGTAAAAATCATGGGAAATGCGTTAAATGAAAATATAACAAGATAATATGGACAGAGTAGGAAACTGGAGGATTTAAGGGGCATAAGGAATGGGTGATATTGTGAAATGAGTACAAAATCGGCCAAGATGTTGCGAATGGATGATGATAGTCTGGCAAAACCTGTTAGGAAGGGAAGACCAGACAGCAGAAGATCACCGGAAAGACTCACCAAGAGATGGAGGGATAGCTAGACAGCTTCGAACGAAACTCCGTCTTAGGGTATCAAACAGGACTTAGTCCTAAGAAGAAGAAGAAGAAGAAGAAGAAGAGGATGAGAATGATGATATGAGATTGAGATCACATTTGAATATGAGGAGATCTCCCGATTCATCAACGTTTCTTTAGTTATTTTAAGTGTCATCATCAGATTTTTGGAAGCTCATATAACTGATTGAATAAAGAACCGTTTAATGAAAGCCTAAGTTTTATTAGATGCTTTGAGAATTATAATCAAGTGACAAAAGATCGTATGAAAATCTCCAAATAAATTACATATAGGTATCTCAAAGCAACTTTTAAAACTTTAAGATTATATGTGGAAGCGCAGGAACCTCGCCTTCAACTGCAGAGGCAGTTTTTGGCCGCCAAATAAATAGTTAAATTGAAGATCACAGGTCAGATCACTGTTTTAAATAATATGCATCGACTGTTCATCTCCGATTTGACCATTCCATACTGGGCAAAGAAGAAATCTCCCGTACTTGCATTTCGAACTTGAAGTATATCATTGGTCAGCCATATCTGCCAGCAATTGATTACAGTCAATATATAACCCCGATTCCAATTTCCTTTCCTCATTTTACGGGCTACAGTGTGAAGGATAAAGCACTCCACTTAGAGTTAATAAGTAATTTGACCGATTCTGCTGTTATCCTTACCGATACATCTTTAGCGAAGACGTCAGTAGCTAGCGACGAAGTCGCAGATCTTAGTATCTACGAATTGGAAGTTTTAGGTATCCTGAAGAGATTCTTTCTAGAAGAAAATGGGGAAAGTAGGAGGAAAGCCTCTTATGAATGTCATCCTACGCAGTATGCTATGATCCACCCTTCGTTCTTTCATACACGTTGGCATAGTAACTCTAGAGAGTCGCGATACCCCAATTCTGTAATTGCTAGATTAAAATTCGGACATTACCCACCTCTATGATATTATAAGTTATAACAACGTTGAAGTTTACAGAGCCCTTGTTAAGTTCCTCGTTGACTGTAGGGTTACAATTTGATGTGTTAAGTTTTTCACAATTTTGATAGTTTGTGATGGTAATGTGGCTGTATTGATCCCTTAATGCAAAGAAAGAAACTTTAAAGCTAGGCGTCCACCTATCCGCATCGTACGTATCGGACGCATCGCATCAAACGGATCGTAGTATTCTTTACATAGGAAGCCATAGAAGTGCGTCCACCTATCCGCATCGTACGGATCGCACGAATCTGCCCGTCGGCAATGCCGACGCCGTTGCTCCGAGAGGCAACTTTTGCGATGCGTGCCGATGACTCACTACGAAAGTCCGATAGTTGCGTCGGCAAATCCAATCGCTGCCGATACTGTGAACGCATTGGAAGGAAATAATCCGTTTGATGCAATGCGTTCGATACGTACGATGCGGATAGGTGGACGCCTACCTCAAACGGATTATTTCTTTCCAATGCGTTCACAGTATCGACAGCTATTGGATTTGCCGATGCAACTATCGGACTTTCGTAGTGAGTCATCGGCACGCATCGCAAAAGTTGCCTCTCGTAGCAACGGCGTCGGCATTGCCGACAGGTAGATCCGTGCGATCCGTACGATGCGGATAGGTGGACGCACTTCTATGGCTTCCTATGTAAAGAATACTACGATCCGTTTGATGCGATGCGTCCGATACGTACGATGCGGATAGGTGGACGCCTAGCTTAAGACTCACCAACCGTCATTAGAGTATCGGAATACAAAGTTGAATCAAAGTTCAAGTTTTTTTAGCCTCTTTAAGAATCATCATTATTATTTATTACAGATTATGAAAAGTCGTACGAAAGTCTCAAAATTAAAAATACGACATTGTAGTAATGGCTTCACAAATCTCGAGGCAGCATTGCAGATCTAGTTACGTTTCTTCATTATCATCATGGGATTAGTGAAATACAATATTTAAGAGTGAAAAGATGTTGCTTTAGTTGAAACCCATGTTTCGTTAGCTGCTTGAGCAACCATCGGCAGAATGTATAAAGTCAATTGTTTAATTGAAACTCACATTTCGTTGGAAATTTTAACGCTCAAGATAGACCCGCGTCTCGAATGAAGATCCAAGATTTTTTGCGTCGGCTGAGGTAACGTCCTAGGATCATCAACTTCCTAACTAGAGCATTGTTGTTTTATTCCCCATTTAGTTAACTTAGTAAACTAAATCGCTTACTCATCAGCCCCAAAACTGCGAAATTGTAGCAGTTTCCCCAAGAGATGAAAGGGTTTAAGACTTTCGGTCCAACACTAGGGAAGAATAGTAGTTCCACAGGGGTTTTAAGAACCATCGTCATGTAGAAATGCCAACGGGATCCTATGAATCAACACTATGGCTAAACAGAGATGGTCAGCTATAAATCTGGATATACCTAACCCCATAACCATATAAAATCACCTAGATACGTCTCTTTAGCTGCCTTATGATCAGGTTCTCAAAACGAAATATTACTGGTTAATAAAAAACATTTTAATTCAAAGTTCAGCACCAAAATCATTTATCGCCTGAAATTGGAAATCGAAAACGCCTAATATTTTTTTAAACTTGGGCCACTGTAAAGACTCATCGATAAATCCTTCAATACCAGTAGACTTTCATTTAGTTTGAAATGAATGTTATTGAGGTGAAAGATACTTGAAGAGCAGATACATTACTATCTAATAGTGCTTGCTGAGTTACCTGTACGCTCTTTTGGGTATGAATTATTCAACGTTTCGACATTCAATCCACCATCAGCTCGGAAATAGATAAAAACTGTTTGCTACTAAATGCATTCTTTGTACTTGTAAACGTCTCTCCGACAATTCTAGTTTTTATAGCGGAAACTCAACAAACTCATCAATATTTCTAAAAATATATGTAGGTTAAAATAACGGGTTAAATCCAATCGAAATGCAAATATTTCTATTCCATCACTAATTATCTTGTTTTCTTGCTAAAAAGATGAAGAATTCTATCGGCCGTGACTTCTTTAAAGGTTATGGATTGAAATCGCCGATCCCGACAAATCAAATTAATCATCTTTCGCAGTCGAAACGTACGGCAAAGTATTTATAGATGCGACTTATCAGACGTATAACTTCATAGGCGGTTTACATAGTAAATTGGGTAAACATGCCGGCCTCAATTACATTACAGTGCGCGTTGTGTTCGAATAGATTTATCCTTGGAGAGCCGTCGACACATCTCTAATAGTTCTAAAAATATCACGCTTATTTATGAGACTTATGGCATGTGCGCATTAAACGCGAACCCTGCGATCTGCAGGTGCAGATACAACCTGTTACGGATATTATAATAAATTTTAGAGAAAATAATCGAAAATGACTTAATTAGATCACAGTTATGATAGACTTGTTAAATGCAAATTGGGATCTCATCATTAGGGACTTCGAAACTTTGGAAAGAGAAGGAAAGGAACTAAAACCGTTGTATGATACATTTCTTTGACTTTGCAACATGAAAAACATTTAAATTATCGACAAACAATAATCTATTGCAAGATATACTACATACACGTAGGATTTTTGATGAAAATATAAAAACAGCAGGGGAGCCAAGTTCCAAGGAGTTCTATGGAACACCAAATGTGCGACTGTGCGAAATAATCGGTTAGTGTATTAACATGCCAGATTAAAAATGTATCACCAAACGTGATCACAGAAAATAAAAATAGCAAGGCACTCATATTGTAGTCCTGAAAAACAGGGGACGTAAAAGGCGTAAATAAGGAAAATTACTAGATCTAACAAGTAACAATATCCAATGAAACATCACTTAATATCATCACCAAAGAATCTTTACCAAAAATTAAATCCAACATTTGAGCCCCCAAATTGGAGTCCTTGGAGAACGCCAGATTTAGAACTACCTAAATAGTTACAGTTCTGATATTTGACACGAAATAGTTTTAATAAAAAAACATAATGTCATCTACAGGACATCTAAACAACAAGGATCTCATATTTCCCACTTGGCCTTCTGTTTAACACGAAACAATAATAACGATGAAGAAAATGTATCAAAACGTCTTCTGCAAAGTAATTAATAAAACTTACAAACAGCAAGGACCTTAGATTAGAAGCTTACAGAACATCAGATATAAAAGCTACTGGCACTATCAAATTTAACATAACACAGTCACAATCACACATCAGCGATAGAAAAACATAATATTAAAAAGTAGTCAAAGAAGTTCATAAGAACAGATCAATTTCATAGAATTTGTCTCGCAAATAATAGCGACGTGAATTAAAGATCGAGGAACAAGGAAGCTGGAGGGAAGAGAAATTCTTCCTTTAGGACACAGTTCGAAATTTACGAAATCAATTACAGAAATGCGACGAACAAAAAAAAAAAACGAGAGAAGTGAAGAGAGTACTCGAGATTATTGGAAAAGTTTCTCGAGTGGGACGCGGCAAAAATAAATTCGAACGTGACCGTTCCTCTTAAGTGTTTTTACGGGAACTTTCGTGGGAATGATTTTATGTAAAACGGGTCTAAACGACTTTGAAGTTTGGAATGAGGCGAATGGAGGGAACTTATTATTAAAGAAAAAAAACGTTTGGTTTGGAGTACTCGAAATATTTTTTTAGTAAAGCTCTTTAACTCCAAAGTGTGCTCTCGTAGTACAATCCAATAGTAATTCCTCAAGTCGAAACAGCAAATCATTCAATCTCAAAAATTCTGCCCTAGTCTTATTTTATAGAAAATTACCGGAAAAAGTACCTTCTTCACGATTCTAAATCTTTTTGAAACGAAATTGTTATGGAACAAAACCCACATGGACATTCTTTTGATGGACACGATGATCGGCAATACTGGACAACAATTTTACTAAACCTTGTTCCAAATTTTGCAGTCACCTTTTTGCAAAATTATGACAGAAATTTTTAACACCATTGGTGAGTTATACTACTTCCAATAGAAAACGGTGCTGAAGTCATTTAGAACACTTTTAATGAAATTATTCCTCCGATTAAGGGATGCTGCAAGTAGTTAGTTAGTTAGGGATTTGAATATTAAAAGGATAGAAAAGATTACAGAAGAATCTATAGAAGAAGTTTCCTTGATTCTTCATGAAACAATGCCCTAATAATCGAAAATTTCCCACAACTTTTGTGAAAATTAATACCCTGTTTAATTCTTCAGCTCCATCACAATCGCACTTTTAGGGAATATAAGGAAATAATACAATTCTTCTCCAGAAATTAGTCGCTTTACTAAAGCAGCATAGCAAGATTTTACCATGAGTTCATGGTTAAATCTTGCTATGCTAGGTATGATAGGTTAATCGACGAAAATGTTACGCATAAAAGAAATCTTCGCGAATTCTTCGCAGGACACCAGTTAGAAGAGATCCTCGTTTCTCTGCGGATCATATTGAATAAGTTCTACAACTTTCGATTCCTATTTAACCCTACCTGAGGGAAGCTCACTTTTTCGGTAATTTCTCTAGATTAGGAAAAAGGAAATATTCAAAACCTGAACAATTTCTCTTTGAAGAAAGCTTTCTTATTACCCACCCTCGTCATCTGAAGCTTTTATATGAATTTGCGCCTTGTCAATTCTACAGTTCCCTACTTCGATCAAATCCTGTAGAAGTTGTTTGAAATCAGGAAAATCATTATCCAGATCTAAAATCTATGAATAGTAAGTAGCTCATCACCAATTGATGAAATTCCATTTTTCATGTTGTGTAAAATATTCCACATTCAATATGGATGGCATCTAATTACATAAGCTAATCGATGCAAATAGACAAAGCTTTGTTCTCGACTAATTGATGATTGGAATTTTATCGCGCAATCTCTTTTGGGCGTGGATGCAACAACTCGCACAAAATTATTCACATTTGTTAAAACCGAATTTTTCCAACAGAACGTCGCGCGTATTTTCAAAAAATTCGAATGAAAACAAACTTAACTAACTCAAACCAGCAATAAGTATTTTCAAATCTTAAAACTTACCTTTACAACAACAGACTATAACGAACGCAATAACAACATTCCCCAAACCACGGCACATAATGTACGTCATCCTAATCATCCGCAAACTACTCTCGACTTATCGCGACCGGAAGATTCACCCCGCTTCGGTCTAGAAACTTCCAAAAACTAATTTGAACTGACGTCGCACTTTCATATCGCCCGCATCGCACCTGTTCGTCTCACATTTTCCCCAAACCGTTCCCAAGAAGCCGACGCGTCCAATTCTCATCAAAGAATCGACGAAGAACGGCTAAACTCCGGCGAAAATCTCGATCAAGGCGCGCGTAAGTTTCAACGGCGACGATTGAAAAGCTCCCCGAACTGAAAAACTGGCGTAAAACGCCTCGCGAACGACGACTGCCAGATTCTGCACGGGAATCCCTTAGTCGACTGTGGTGGGGGAATGCGCACGCGTCTAACCCTTTCTGAATGGACGGAGCGCGATCCTAGACAACGCCGAGTGTCCCCGTCGTCGATCTGTTAGTTTTGCGATTGCGAAGAAAAAAAAATTGAAAATATCGAACAATTTTAGGATTGGATCGCTTCAATATTTATTTGTAGGGAGAGAAAGAAGTAACAGTGGTATTCAAACTATACACCATCCACTTTTGAATGGAGCGACGATTCTATTTTTGTCAACAATCCACGGCTCCTACATAAGAGAAGAAACCAATTTCCTCCTTTATCGCGCGACGTGTTGCTCGAACTTTTTCATTAGTGACTCGTTAAAATTTGGGCTATTATCGCCGTCTACTCGACATAAAGTAGCTGTTAGGCAATACAATAGATCGCATTGTTCCTCCTATCACTCGACTAGCCGATAACTATCTCGTGTAGGCACCAGTAAAATATTAGTTTTATATGTTGCGGTCCACAGCATTTATTTGCTTTTATGTTTTGCCCAATTTATTTTCATTCCATTTTGTTCCATAATATATCCGTGTATAATTCAAACGATAAGTTGTGTTTATCTAACAATTGGACTTTAAACTATCGATGTCGTACGGAAACACCATCCGGTAATCCCACGCCCTTAATGAAATCAGCTAAACAAAAATACGGAATTGCTGAAATATCTACAGGGATATCAACAATTCTTGCACACCGCGTGATAAGATGTTAAATGAGGTGATTCTGCAAGCCATCTTCCATAACTGATAATACGATCATCATAAAATTGTCGTAGGTACCCTAGTGTATCGAATGCAGTGTGAGCTGTTGCTCCATCTTGCTGAAAATATCCTTAATCATCGCGCAACTATCAATAAATGGATGTAAAATATTATTCCGATATCTTTCAGCAGTTACTGCATCATTTAAAAATGTAGGCCCCACAATGCGTCGTCTTGATAATGCTACCCATATACCAATTTTAATAGGGTGTAAACTGCTTTCAATAAAAATAAATGTGAATTTTCTCTTCCCGATATTCTATAATTTTGGCTATTAACGTAGCTTAATAGACAGAGCCATGCCTCGCTTGACAAACGTTTTCTCCAGTTTATCATCATCGTTTAAATATTCACTAAACAACTGATAAAATTGAATACATCCTTGGTGATCTCGTGGATACAATCATTGTGCCACTGACATATTGTACGGATGTACGAGCGTTGTTTTTTCAACCTCCAATTGGCTATAAAGGAAAGACTGGTGAATATAAAAATGATTTTATTACCAAAAGTAATGTACAATAAAGGTTACTTCTCTACATAATCACATTGACGATTGATGCATTTGTCATATCTGTGAACAAGCTTTGCAATATCGTCTTCATAAAATGTTATGAAAATGAATGCTGCCAGTGATTTGAAGTGAGTTGTGGCGATTTGTTTGAGCTCCTGGTTCGTTTGGAAGCGCTGCTCCCCAAAGCCATTTTTTCAGTTCAGGAAGATGATAGTCACTCGGCGCTGGGTCGGGACTATATGATGGATGTTCGAAAATGTCCCATTGAAATTTCTCAGGGAGCCGTTGGGTTACACGAGCAGAGTGAGGACGGACATTGTCATGGATCAGAATAATTCTAGAAGTCAGCATGCCTCTTCTTTGGTTTTGAATAGTTCTCTGTAAGCGTCGCAGAGTTTCACAATATAAATCTGCAGAAATTATTGTCCCCGATTGCATAAACTCCACAAGCAACACACCTTTTTCGTCCCAAAATACAGTTGCCATAACCTTACGGTTATTGACGGTTCGTTTGAATTTCCTGGGTTTCTTTGGAGGATTTGTGTGCATCCATTGTTGTGATTGTCGTTTCGTTTCGGGCGTGTCATATTGAACCTATGTCTCATCACCTGTCACGATGAATTCCAAAAAATCTTCTCCATCAGTACTGTAACGGTCAAGAAACGCCAAAGCTACAACCACTGGGTGAGTTTTGTGGTTATCAGTCAACATATTTGGGACCCAGCGAGCACAAAGCTTTCTGTGGCGCAACTGTTCAGTAACTATAGAGTGCAAGGAAAATCTTGAAACTTCCGGAAATCTCATCGTTAATTCACTTATGGTGAACCTTCGATTTTCCTTATCAACTTGGTCAACTTGTTGAGCAAAGTGGTCTGTAGCGACAGACTTGCGTCCTTGAACTCCTTCATCGTGCACATCAGTTCGACCACCTTTATACGTTCGACATCATTCACGAACAACAACATCACTCATAAAGCTGTCTCCATACACTCGACTCATTCTTCGATTAATATTTAACCGTGACCTCCGAATGCTCTACTACTCTACTACTCTAGCGACCAACAATTACAGAAAACTTCTAACTTACCTTTCTAGTAACTTCTTCGAGTGACCCATATTCTTTTTATCATATATATGAGAAGATGGCTCTTGCTATTTAAAGGGATATATAAGTGTTACTCAATTTTACCTGCATTGTCCTGACGCTCGAGTGTATCACAATTTAAAAAGGAATCACAAGATTTACTATAAAACACTAACGAGGCACACGACATCTTCGCAGCTATAACTTTCCAGTACCCGTGCTCATGTGAGTGCTCGATGCATCGCTCTTTCGAGCGTCGTCGCCCTTTCGACGGGGAAATTAAGAAAAGACGATAGCTATCGAGGAGGACAGGCGACGTACCGGAACAATCGTCTTTCCAGATCCGCCTCGCCGTATCCGGCACTAATCCTTTAATTAACAGATAGTTAGAATGTAAATTTATTATAAAGGAAAATACAATGTCGCATTCGCGAACGAGACTAATTGGATAACTAATTAAAACGCTCCCGATTACCTGCTTACGTCACGTACGTACGTAGCCCTCTGTCTCGCCCCCGCCGCCGACCCCGAGGGCGTTTTCGTTTCGGGGACGTTGCGATACGTTTTCGAACGGAAACGTATTATCTCGGATTATTTCGCGCGTTCCGTATTCACGGCGCGGTAATGAAGTTTCTTTTTGCCAACGATACCAATTTCCTTCCATACGCCGTTCTGCGCCGCTATACCCGCTGCCATTTATAGAAAAATAAGGATGATAGGTGCTTATGATTCAGCAGATGAAACGACTGTATGACGGTTATTATAATAATTTAGAATAATAATTTTAATGAAATAACAATGCTCGATTGTTAACTAAATGTAACAAGCAAGCTAGCGCCAAAAATAGGTTATAGTCTGCGCATAATCGACGCAAAGTCACGTCACCCTCCCAATCCGCTCGAGAAGGAGTGATGATCACAACAAATCTTTAAGTTAACATTTGATTTCACTTTTACGTATATTATTCGAGAAAAATTTGTCGATGACAAATTAGACACAATCAAAGCAACGCCACATTACAATCATCCGAGTCAAGGACCGCTCGTTACCCAAACAAAGATCATTACAACAATAATTGATTGCTTCAGCTTGTTTAATTTAGTTTAAAATTTAAAAAGAAGACAGCAATTTAGCGTCAAATGCAGTCAAGATGAGGTCTGGATCAGAACACGATCAAAGTAAAGTCACGCTATAACTACATCGAGCCCCACCGAATATAGAATCTATAAGAATTAGAACAATATAATAATAATAATAATACCCATCTTTATTTGTTCAGTATCACAGACAATTACAGAACAATTTACAATAATAAGTATGCAAAAGAAGAAATAACCAAAAATGAACATAAGTTTCAAAATATTACATCACAATATCAGTAAGTAGTAAAGTAAACTGAAATATACGTGTATCAAAAAGAATGATTGGAAAAAAATGAATTAATAATAAATTCAAAATGAAAACAGACCTAAGTTCCTAATTCGGAGTTAAAATTGTTCGTCATATGAAACATTGGCGACTCGTTAAAATATACATAGGTCTTTGCTCTAGAATTATGTAATAAATTAGTAGATCTAGTACTTCGTCTTGGTGCATTAATATTTATATATTCAAGCCACGATAGGGAATCAACTTCATTAGTGATTAGATGTAATAAAGATTTTGCACTATATTCTTTGCGGCGACCAGATAGAACCTGAAAATGATGCTGTTCCAATAATATCGCATATTCTGAGCCGTAAGCAGGATAATTGCCAGAAATCCTAAATATCAAATATTTTAGGACCTTCTCTGAATGCGTTCCACAGAAA
Source organism: Chrysina gloriosa (assembly GCA_038088585.1). NCBI lineage: Eukaryota > Metazoa > Arthropoda > Insecta > Coleoptera > Scarabaeidae > Chrysina > Chrysina gloriosa. The sequence continues at coordinate 14,700,005 of CM076093.1, read as the reverse complement.
GAATTTGGTAAGTGTAGCGGGGATACCAGATCAGTGACCCACGTTCCAATTTACTCTGAAACGAAGTATGATACAAAATTTTAATAGCGTGGAAATTATTGAAACCCCGGCAAGATATTGTACGGAACTCAAGAGATCGCAAAGCGGATGAGCATATGGACCATATATGTTCAGAAAATGTCAGACCAGAATCAAAAATCACTCTCAAATCCTTTATTTTATCTCTCATGGTAATTGATCTAGATCTAATTGCATATTGAACTTTATTGTATTTAAACATCTACCCTAAGAACCTATTGAGCATTTTTCAATATTCAAAGACAGACCATTCAAGAAGCGCCATTCGTTATTTAATATGAGATTAGTCTGAAGATGAATACAATCTGCAGGTTAATTAATCACGGTATATAGTTTCAGATCCTCTGCGTAAGCCAAATATTTACATTTTAATTTGCATAACAAGTCATTTATATATATTAGACAATAAAGGATCAAGGATAGACTCCTGGGGTACCCCAGACGACATTTTAAAATTAGTTGATGGAGAGCCATTATAAAAGAAATACCCAATCTTTTCAACTAAGTATGAAGAAATCAGTTTCAACAATGATGGGCAACATCCAATGGCATCTATCTTAGCTAAAAGAATTTTATGGTCAATTCAATCAAAGGGCTTTGTAAAGCCTATACAGATTACATCGACCTGCTTGCGCTCATCCATCGTCATGGAAATGTACTGTGATATTGCCTATCGTTACCATAAATAGTGGTATATAAAATATGCTCAAACGCTTTCGCAAAATTTGACAAAATGTTTCTAGGTCTGTAATTGGCGGATCAGCCCGAGTACAACTTGAAAACTGTTAAATTCTGTTAATAATGCTGACAAATGTACGTCGGCATATACCTACGCATGCTCTGCCCGTTACCTCATCGGCTATCATTATAACGAGACTTGATTATACTTAATTGCATTTGCAATTAGAACACAAGTTAGCCTCAAGATTAAATCAAAACCTACTCATGATTAAATCAATGTTAACCCCGGCTTTGATGACGTTTTATCGTTAGAGGGTCCATTGAAGTAATGAAGATAACGTATGTCAACAATGCTCACCTGTTTCTGCTTAATGTAAATTTTGGATAAGCCAACATCAACAGCAAAGTCAAAGCTAAGTCATAGTCTAGTTACAGTCGCACGATAGCACCATTACAGCCAAATCCTGTTTTTATAGCACCAATAACAACTATAATGACGGTTTCTGTTAGCTACACTCTACTGTTTCTGCTTCTGTAATCCAATCAACGGCTCTGAAAAATAGAACGCAGTTTAATGTCATGGTCACGCTATCATCACATCACAGTAACGTCAGGGTCAGATCTCACCATTAGAGGATTGATGGTAATTATAACGATACTCATTTGTTTTGACCATATAGTGTTCCACTTGTATGCATGCCATTCACATCACAGTAGATGACAAGGTCACCTTTCCTTATATAAATTAATGGAAGATTAAGGAGCAATCTGGAGTCAAAGGAAAACGTTCGATCATGATCAAAGTGACTCCACGCGACTGTAACGTCAAACACTCTCATCAAATGATCGATAACAGTTATGGCGGACAGTTCCTGTTAAGATAGCTCAATAACTGTTTCTGTTTCTAATGAAAAATTGGCGGAGGGTAGAAAATAATTTACCATTAAAACTAAGTCACGGTCTAATTGTAGTCACACAAGTTTCACATCACAGTAGCATCAGCGCCTAGCACTGTATATACAAAATCGCTAACGATTATAACGAGGCTTTCTATTAACGATGCTCAATTATTTTTGTTTCTATAATTGAATTTCTCATTTTATTGGTATGGACAATTGGACAATTTATTGGAATCGTGACATAGTTATAGTCATCCCAACGTCACATCATGCTCATGTCACAGGTAACTCTTGCCATGCGATCGGAAGGACTTGCAACCACGCTTCCCAGGAATAACAATATTTTTGATTCTGTGGAAACTTTTAGAAAAAATTAAATTGATAATGTGCGGTTTCCGTCACGATAACGTCACATCATAATAATATCGAAAACGTTGTATACAGCCTTCCCAAAATTCACAAAAAACCAATAGGAAATACTAAAAATATTGTTACTACCTGCAAACTACCTTACAAAAGTTAATCAAAGTTAGAAAAGTAAACCACCTTGAAAGTTGTATGAAGATTATGTCTCGAACCAATCATGATAACATCAAATCGCGGTCACACACAGCTTCAACTTTAAGGTGTTAGGGATATGCTACAGTTTCAGGAATTTCGAGAAAAAGAAATTATGAAGTATTCTGAAATTTTCGGATGCAAGTGATTAAACTTGAAGGCATTCCATTAGAAGGATGTGGACTATTTGTAAAAATTTCTAAAAAGGAATGCGTCACATGAGAGGGTATAGTTGGTAAGTATAGCTGACTCTCGAATTTCTAAGCGAGAATGCTTCGATGTGTAAATCGCTTTTGAATATTACTTATTCCAGAAATTCTACATTTACGTAAGTTGAATAGTGTTTAAACAATTTCTGCATGGAAGTATTACATCAACTGCAGGAATACCGTTCGCAGAAATTTCCACCATTGGTTCGTTCGTTAGACCAATTCCTGAGAACTAATTGTTTACATTAAGATGGATAAGAGATGTTAGTCGTTTGAAGACTTTCTGTATTAAAATAGTTCATTTTGAAGACTTAAATATGCGACAGGAGTGATTCTAAAATATCACATTCATGAGTGGGATCTGTTTCAGAAATTGGAAGCAGCGCTAGTTGGTTTGGCATATGTACTTAATGAGCGCAGACTATTCTCGGAGATTTTTGGAAGTAAAGTTCATTTGATTTGAACATATCGCTTTAGGGGTATGTACCGTTTTCAGCCAATTTTAGTTAGGGCGAAACCTCCCGGCCCCGAGAGAGGCTAAATATCCGCTCAGGAATTATGACCGAAGGAAATCGAGAACTTTTATCGGTCTCAGGAAAAATAAGGGTAAGGGTATCAGAGCTGGCATATCACCAGATCGAGGATAGTATCCACACTGAATCCACTCATAATGTTGTCCTTTTTGAGGTCATCCTAGCTTGAGAAGGAACTGTGGTTTAATTATACCGCAATACATCGGTAACAGAGGTTATTATGCATACATTAGCGTTCATTAGTCAGCCCGTTGAGTATCAGTACCAATACTTACCACTAAGTTTTATTTATTATATCGTTTTCTCGTATACAGAGTGTATATTTTGCAGATTACATTAATATATGTCATTCTTCCAAAATTCCGAACATTTATTTTATTGAGGTTTAGCTGGATTTTGGAAATATACCATCCGTCTAGTCTAGTTAGCCTTTGTAGATTTCTTGGTGTTTTTAGATATTTTCCAAATACACGCTTAGAACAGAAGAGACACAAAAGATGTAATCAAAAAGATAAGTAAAAATAACTAAGATTCAATGAAAAGTTTGTTCAATATAGTTCTTGGTTACAACATTACCATTCGAATACATTCTTGTGTTTATTTTCCTATACAATTCCTCCGCTACGGCAAACCTTCATAACCTTTCCGGAAGACATCGAATAGGTTCTTTCTTTTGGTATCCAATCGCGGCGGATCGAACATCTACGTCGTCGAGAAATTCCGCAGAATCGATATTACCTACGATATTAGATAACGAAGTTCTCATGTTTTCGCCGGCCGATATGCATTTTCAATTTTACCCCGCCATAAAAATACGAGCTTTAGAACTACGTAAGTATTACGTACAACTACGGAGGCGGCGTCCCGTACGGAGTTGATTATCGATTCCGTCGCTATTAATATTTTATACGGATTTCGAAAGAAATGGGCAGGCGGGCGGTGAAGAAGGATTTTCGAATCGAACGACGTAAAACTTTTCTAAATCCGTCGTCGTCCTTTGCGAAATTCTTTATATTAATTTTATTAATTAATTTTATGCTCGCACACGACGACGAAACACGGGAGGTAGAAGAATGGGAAAAGGAACGTCGTCATTGTCGTCGTATGAAGGAAGTTTCTCGGTAACGGAGATAGAGCTTTTTTAATGTCGCATCGACGGGATAATGAGTGAAGTTAGATGCGGGAATATGAGATTCATAATGCGCTGTAAAGTCATATTATAGTTAACTTAACGACAGATCCATACCACTGGGATGTAAAGAAAGGTAACTTTAGCAAGTTCCAGACGCAAATTGCATATAAAAAGTTAGCTTTTACACAATATTATCAATTTTTGCAATCTCCTTAAAAGAGATTAGTCATTAGGTGCATATATGGAGTGAAGTCACCAGAATTATTTAATTAATAGGCACAAGATTAAATCGGCACTTAAGCGTCTGATATGAGAGCATGTTCAGGTCTTTAATTACATCAGCATTTATATGTTTGCGTTAGCCTAGGTAAGTGCTGAATTGCATTACAATATAACGATTGAATGGATCGAAAATGACGAGAAAATAGTCGCAATCCTGATGAAACAGGTGCTGCTTTATCTGGGAAAAGATCATGATGACTTTTGGAGACCTATTACACCAAATTGAGGAGAGGACTTCGTATGACCAAAATATCATCAATTCTGACAAATATCAGACCTTCCAATCAAAATTTCATAGAGCTATTACTATAGCAAAAGTACAAGCCCAAAATTACAGAAGTCTCTTAAAGCGTCCATATGGAGTCAACTTTAGAAACACGTATTCTCCACAGAGAAAGGGACGCCACCCTAAAAGACAAAAGAAGACGATGCAAAATCCAATTGATTTTTCACGAATTCCTCTATTCTGAGCACTCCCCCATATAAACCTCCGCGACAAGACACAAAACAAGAAGTTTCCAGGAAGTTCATTATTTGAAATGTCCTAGCTTAACTCGAAACTTACTGCATCTAGTTAAGGGTGATAATTTCCTTAGCGATCAAAAGTTAATAGGCTTCTCGATTTGAAACTTATTACATTATTCAACAACTTCTTCAACTTAATCGTATTTGGAGAACGTTTTACCAAATGACAGCCATTTCAACTTTAAACTTTCGTCCATAACGCCAGCTCTTGAGTCGAGTCATAAAATTGCATTCATTCGGTATGGACTTAATTTTTCCATTTTCATCGAAGGTGTAGAGAAAACGACTAGAAAATGAAAAATAACAACCTGCAGACTTCTTCGTCTTTACATCACCGAGGTATAAATCGGAAGATTTGAGACAACGAAGTTACTTACGGCGTTGGGGAATTTGTAGCCAGTTTGCCTATATTGCATCGTGTTGCGCGACTGCTGCGGGCTCAAAGATGTAAACGAAAAATACGTGTATGCGATGCCGGTTCAGAAGCTGCCGATCTTTTAAAAATATTACCGCGAAGCTGTTCGCTTTTCCCTCTGTTTCGGCGGCGCATTTCGCCTGCATGTGTTGTTGCTCTTCATCCGATCTGTCCAAGAAAATTGCATGATATGAGAATAATCGCGCGTTGTCGGGTATATTGGAAAAATTTTAAAATTTTGTAAACAGCTCCAATGGAATCACTTTCTTTCCGTTTTAGGGAAGATTTAATTCTTCCTTCAATAAAATATGCGGGAATAAAGAAAAGCTCTTTGGTCAAAATGGAAGAGTGCGTAACAAAATTGACAAAAAACAGCCAAATAAAAACGGGTCGATGAACCTTCGTTCAAGCTGAGACACATGTCACCCAAAATGTTTCAGAGCGACCCTTTGAGAAGGAAGTGGAATTCTAGAAGAAAACCACGAGAAAATTAGGAAAAGATGAACAAACCTTAAGAATAACAAAATTTGAAGAAAGAAATAAAAAAACTATGATGCAGAGATCGAAAAAGATAAGAGAAGCAATCTAAACTAGTCGAGCCCTCTTGAACGAAGAAAGACTAAACAATTTTTGAGAAATACTGTTCCATCAGCCTGCTATTGGGGTTCTCCAATTCCATTCTCGTCTTAGGGAGGAGCCGTAAAATGGAGAAGTTTTGCAAGACGAGTAGTTGGAGTTTAAGGCTGACCTCTCAACAGATTTTTAGTTCCTCGGCTAGGCAAAAGCCACCAGAAATGTCCTTAAGATTCTAAAATCAGCTGGGGTGGTATTGTTAGACCTAGCTAAAGCTTTGATCAAAAGTTGGTAATAATGTATATGAAGGGACGATTCGTGTTCGTGAAGATTGGACATGGTCAATATTTCAACAGCAAAGGACTGGGACGAAAAAGGTCAGTCCGTAAGGCTGCCTCTTTGGTCCCTACTTATTCTTGATGTATATAACATTTCACGCACATCTTCTATAGGGCTGGCGATTTATGTGAGCGATAAGGCTGTTTACACATCCTCTAGGGATGAAAAGTGGAACTGCCGGCGATTTCAAATTGTTATCCTCTATGAATCGAAGGATATAGAAAATTAATCTTTAAGTGCACGTCTTCGTCAGTGGTTTCTACTTTCCCTGCAAGTCCTCGATAAGGAATTTGGCGAAAATCCTTCACCAAAAATTGACACCACAGCAACACCTGCGTGCTGAAGAAGTTTCAGCAAACGAGGTGAATAATATTATCACTAATATGCCATCATTGCGCCTCGGATGTGAGAATTAAAATGGTGATTAATAGGTAAATGGTAATCTACTGGCACCTAAAAAAGCTAGTGGCTGCCCAAAATATCATGCTGACGGATGTTGTTTAAACGGTACAGTGATCATATTCTAGTTCTCCTTCATCCCCTTTTTTAATCCACTCAAATTTCACGTTTTTCCTACTAGCGTCCTCTGTTTAGATGCAAAGATATAGCAGATGTGAAGCAGCATTGTTGAAAACTAAAAATAAGGGCTCAATTTCATACAAATGGCTTAGAAACAATACCCAAAGAATGGAAACAGAGAAACTAGAGGAAATACAGAAATATGATATAAAACACTGTTACGATTTCCTTCTCTTCGAAGTCGTATAGAAACAACCACCTACATAGTAGAAGGGGAGGGGGGTTGATAAAGAACGTGAACCTATTGAATCAAATAGGAAACGGTGAATACTAGCAGTTAAAAAAGGAAGGAAAGTTAAATATAGGAACTTTCTTTGTTTCTTCCTTCTAATTTCTTCAATTTCACACATTTTCGTAATCTGAAAAGATAGCAAATATAAAATGAGATATTTTACATTTGGAAACGAAGGCAACAGAAATAACCACCCACAGAATGGAAGCGAATGATTTTGGGAGAACGACGTTCGAAATCAAACGCCTTTTTGCAAAAATGGATAAAAGACAGAAATTTGAGGATCGTCAGGAGTTGTTTTGTGTTTTCTTTCTAATTTTTGGTTAATCTGCGTCGTATAGAAGAAAATTAAAGAAAGAATTAGGAGCAGATAGACCATACTAAAAAGAATAGCGAAAGAATCAAACGATAATCGAAGAATTAAATAGACCAGACAATTTGACTTCTTAGCTCTTCCACCTATTACATCCCAGCTCTCCTTGGTCTATTGTTCCAATGTCCTCAGTTTTACATATTTTTTGTCAGAAAATGTGAAAGTGGGATTCAAGAAAGTGCGCAAGAAGTGAAAATGGAACTTGGGCGAATCGTTTGAGACAGATGCCTGTAGAAATAACTACCCCACGAAAAAAGATTTCCTGAAGAAAGTATCCAAAGGGAAAGAAGATTGAAAAATAAAAGAATGGATAATTTTGTTATATTGAATTTTAGATTTTCTTGTGTCTTTCCCCAATTTCTAATTTTTAGGATTGTCCTACCAAACGAGGAATGCCTTCCCAAATGATGACAGCGGAAAATCTTTACTCCAACATGACGTGTACCTATCCAATTAAATAATCTTTTTACCTTAGAAGAAATTATGAAATAACTTGTACAGTGTTTGACCACTATATTACCATTCTCAATCCCCCACTTTTCGATAAAACAGGAAATACTAGGGAGGTATAAAAGTTTTGCGGGCTGATCATCATTGATTTGATTTCTTTAAATGACTGTAATATGTATAGATTCATTCTTCAATCTAAGATACAGTTCTCGTGCGGGTTAGTAAGTAATTCATTACAAACATACCCATGCTGTTGTACCTGATCCTGTATCAAATCCTGGGGTACTTATCCACATCGACCTTTTACTTCCTGTAATTTACTAAAATGGCAACTTATAACTTAAAGTCTAGCTCCCATGATAATTGCCATGTGCTGGTGGCCGAAACAGCGTTAACATTTTCAAGTAGCACATCTTCATTCTCTATTGAAGGCTTTCCAAAACGAGATTGCTTTTAAAGGTAAGTTAGTCCTTTTTTAGGCCAGTTTTATGTAATATCTAATATAGTATTCTGGCGTTATAGCTCACGCTGTATGGGTGGCATATGTAATACATTGCTACAAAGGGTTGAATATTCAAGTAAAATATAAAAGGGAATATATCGTATATAATATTTGTCAGTTTGATTGTGTGAAGCAATTCAATTCTTTAGTAATTTATCAATACGAAAGATTACTACACAAAAAGGAAAAGTTTTTACACTATTCAGAAACCTTTTAATCATCCTCTCCTCTACCAGTTTCAGGTCAATCAAACAGCAAGTCGGAGGTTAATGGCTATATTTTCAGAACGTTATAATTTAGCTATTAACTGAACTTTACTTGAAAGATAAGTACATAGGTCACGAAACATATACATACGTACATATAGTACTACCCAAAAACCCTCATTCCATAGTTTTACGACCAGTTTAAAGAGAAATCTTTCTTCTTAACTTCCAACGCTCATTATCACGCCATTCACTTCCCTAACTAAAACGTAACTTATCCCCGGGTAATAGTCGAATAGTTGGTACTACACTTCACGAAGGGCATTTGCATAAATATTCCGCAGTCAATAACACCGTTTATGCCGTTGTAGACCAAGTAAATGGTTGTCAAAGTTCATAATTGCAGTAATCTTATGCATTGCTCCGTCGGGTTTACCCCGAACAACTTTCCCGGAACGGGCTGCAGACAGCTGTCGTCCCCTAATGTAAGTACCCACGGTCACACATTGGAAGGAAGTAGGGCACAAACGGTTTGGATTCGCGCTTAGATGTGTGTATGTGTAAGAGTAACGAAACGTTTACGATTTGATGGAAAAATAGAAAATCGTCGATGAATAATTTGTGTGAGCATTAACTAAAAGATATGTCTATACAACGTCTGAAAAGGGAAGGAGGATTAGGAAAAGAAGAAGTACGACATACTTTACGATGCGGTTTGAATAAGCATTACAAGGCAAAAATGGGGACTAGTGTAATATTAAAAATATTTTTTATTGGTTTTAACATATTATTTTTGCATGAAAGGGTACCATTTTCAAAAGTGAATAAGTACCCACTCGGTCGGAATAAAAAACAACAAAAACAAATTTATATAACGTAAAAATTAACTGCACCGACTGCAATAAAAGAGCAAAAAGTTCCGCCCGCAACAATAACTAAATAACCACACAAATATTTTCGCATTCATATAAATCCCAACAGTGTTTTAATTTGTCCGAACAACGGTCGGTTACGCGTTGATTTATTCGCAACGTCGAGATCGCGGCCGTTGAATTTTCGTGCGTTTAATTTTCGTTTTTTGCTCATACATATTTGCGTGGAGTAGTAGCTACAGTATTTATGACGAGCATATTAATCTGCGTTGCACACACGTACACATATTACATACGTATGTATATAGCCTGAAATAAATTATTCCGTTCTGCGCAACGCAATTCGAATAAATAGCTTAAAAACTAAATACGCATTTAATGTACTACATCGTCCTGCATCATCACGCCTCTGGCATTAAAAATGCATAGGTTAGTGTTGAGAGGCGTCAATAAATCAAGCCTAAATGTTTCTTTACGTCGCATCGATGAGTTCGGATATATTTAGAAATCGTTCATCACGTTTTAGATTGATTCTTACTTTCAAAATTAATCTTGATGGTGTTAGTAAGATATACAACGCAACAAGTTACGGTACATGTAAATGTAAGCAAGACTGGGTGGCATTTTAAAGTTCTCATAGATCTGGTATCGAGGACTGGCAACAAAGCGCTACTATTTATTTCAGAAGGTTTGATCACACAACGCAGCTTTAATCAGAACATTTAGATCCATTGCTTCATAAACCTATAGGACAAAAAGTACTACAAAAGAAGAAATAATGTGGTAATTCTGCGATTTGGTGGAAGTGGAACGTTGAATCAAAAGATCAGTTCTTGTAAGAAGATAAGATAAGATAAGACTACTTGAGGTGGCACTCATGCCTGTTCCACTGTGACCTTTCCAGATCTATTGCGGTGCTCATGCCTCCTTAGTGTACGTTCTCCAGCTTTATTCCTTTAATTAGACTTAACAACTTTGAGAGCGGTTCTTCCGCATATGCGTGTATTTTTAAAGCGGACTTGAAGCCCTTGCTCCGTAATGTTGTTGTACGCCTCCATAATAGGGTCCTGGCCTGCCTTAAGCTTTGCCGGCTCCATCTGGGAAGCTGGATAGTCGTTACATACTACCGCGATCCTCTCCAAAGCAACCTCCTTGAAGGTTAAACCTTCTGGTCGCTTGCCTTTCGGAAGACCTGCGGGAGTACTGCCCTCTGACCTCGCCTTTTTGGACTTCCGTCCTTTCTTTACGTTCAGTAGCCCCCGCCGTCTGTTGAGGCCTAACTTCCTTGTCTAGACTAAACCTGGCCCCTTTGTGCATGCCTAGTGAAGTTGGCCTTGATTATGGCTCTTTTAGCCTGTATGTAATCTTGGCCCTGTTTCACAAGCTTTTGCACTTTAGGCTTGGAAATTCTAGATAGCGTAGCTGTACGAAGAGTAGCTAGGGAAGTATTTATCCGCCCGGTCAGAGCCCCGCTTGATCGGGTAAAGCTAATTACAAGGGGTTTTCGCCAGGTGCCCCAGGGGAACGTTAAATACCGCACACCCCTGCGGCCACGCAACTCTCGGCACGTTACCTTACACCTTAGTTTGTCTTGTAAGAAAGGCTCGATTTAAACTTCCTATAAATCTGGTATCGAGGACTGGGAAACTTTAAAAGTTCTACTATTTATTTCAAAGAATTCGACCCAACAGCACGGATTTAATCAGGACGTTTAGATCCATTGCTTCACAAACCTATAGGATATAAGTCCTATAAAAGATGAAATAATGTTGTGATTCTGCGATTTGGTGGAAGTAGAACGTTGAATCAAAAGCTCAATGCTTGTAAGAAAAGCTCGATGCCATTTTAAGCTTCCTATAAATCCGGTATCGAGGGCTGGCAACACTGTAGAAGTTCTACCATTTATTTCAATAAACTTGATGAAGTAATACAGCTTTATTCAGAACATTTAGGTCTGTTGCTTCACAGACCTATAGGACACGAGTCTTAGAAGGGAAGAAATAATGTTGTAATGCTGCGATTTGGTGGGGATGGAACGTTGAATCAAAAGCTCAATTCTTGTAAGAAAGGTTCGATAACATTTCAAACTTCCCATAAATCTGATATCGAGGACTGGCAACACTTTGGAAGTCCTACCATTTATTTCAAGAAGCTTGATAAAACGACACAGCTTTAATCAGGACACTTAGATCCATTGCTTCATAAACCTATAGTACAAAAGTTCTACAAAAGGAAGAAATAATGTTGTAATTTTGCGATTTGATGGAAGTGGAACGTTACATCAAAGGCTCGGTTCTTGTAAGAAAGGTTCGACGCCATTTTAAACTTCTTATAAATCTGGTACCGAGGACTGGCAATACTTTAGAAGTTCTACTATTTATATCATAAAGCTTGACCAAACAACATAGCTTTAATCAGGAAATTTAGATCCATGGCTTCACAAACCTGCAGGACAAGAGTCCTAAAAGGGAAGAAATAATATTGTAATTCTGTGATTTGGTGGAAGTGTAACGTTGGATCAAAAGCTCAATTCTTGGAAGAAGTGCACACAAGATTGGTTGAAGACTCGCTGGCTCTGAAGCAAGCATACATTTACAGGAAAAAAGTATCTTATTGAGCAAAACAGTCCATTTGTCAATAAAAATCGCACTTTCCGCTTGAAATTTTACAGTAACTCTTGGTTGACGCCACCTGAATGAGCGTTGTAGTAAAAAGAACGGCGCCCTCGCTCAAACTTGCGGATATTCGATCTCTAATGGCTGTATATAATTTTTATAAAGTCGCACAATATGATGCGGCATTGATTGTTGTTCCATGGGGCATTCAATTCACGGGTAACAACTCAGTTGAACTCGAAAAAAGCCGGCACCATAGTTTTGAATTGAAGGAGTTGTTTTCACTTTCTTTGGCTGCAACGAATCCTTGTGTTTCCATTCATTCTATGGGCGTTTAGTATGAGGAATATAATGGAGCACCCAACTATCATCTCCCGTAATAATTTTCTCCATACGCTGTGGACCATCTCTGGAATACCGTTGGAGAAACGAAGGAGAAGACTCGAAACGCAGCGTACACACATCTGACTCTAATCAAGCTGATCGTGAGTAATCCCAAAGACACTACCATAAGAGATATATCAAATAAATAAAATTATCCTTGCCACGCTTTTCGAAAATAATGGCAGATACGTACTTCGGCAACTAAGTAGCCATCCCCAGTAGAAAACTAGGGAAATTATGTTTTGCGCGGGCGTTCAATGTGTAGTGTTCGGTATGCATTGCTTTAGAGTTGTACAATACTCGTTACGTGCTGTTAGAAGTTAGACGTTAGACGTATATCGCTAGTGATACTGAATTCCCCCAGTTTTCCACGGAGCATTGCAACTTAATTACAGAAATACGTATTTGGAATTATTTCTGAATGGGCCAATTTTATTTCCGTAATATATTATTTTAACCACAGTCTCCTTATACTTATTAATTATAAGAGATGTTGAATTCATTTGCAATCCGTCTAACTTTTATGTGAGGATCAGCTAGAATCATTTTATTCACCTGTTTTGCATTATTGGTTATGTTTCCAGTTGATCAAGTTCGTTCTTTACTTTTAAAACATTTGGCAGCACTTACCGGCCTTGAGCCGTGACATTACATTTCCATCACACACATTAACTACTATTTAGCGATGAACTTTGCAACCACCACAATTTTTGTACCAGAAGAATCGGACTAGCAAAGGTAATCAACATCAGACGAATTTATACGATGCGACACACCAACAACTACTAGTTACACACTTATTGATTGGCCAACAACATTATCACTCTCCGAATAGAAAGACAATAATATAAACAGCGTTACTACTACAAGATGTTTTACTTCTTTTAGTTTAGGAACACCGCATTAGTTTCTGATCCTTCTTCATACCTGCTAGCCCAATAAAACGATGTAATTTGTTATTTACAATAATCCTGACTTCTTGTATATTACACTTTTCGGCATATATTCTTTTAGCATCGTGTTTAACCGCAGATCAAGCTTTGAAAAAGAATCAAAATTCTAACTATATACCGTGTTTGGTACATCTCACAGTTTGTTAAAGACTTAGACATTTGTTTTAGAATTAAGATATATGTATATGTAATATTGTTTCAATATTTGCTATATATCAAGATTTGTAATTTTAGTAACTTCATTAACTGTTCCTTTTATTTTACTATTATATTTTAAAAAACTATATTCAATTTTTGTGTTATATGTGTTATAGGTATCGTATATGTACCACATTTAAATTTATCTCATGTTTTGACTCTTGTAAGTGCTTATATTGTATCAAACGCTAGCGACAGTGCGTGCGTGTATTTTAACGTACGTTCAGACGTACGAGCATACGTCGGTCTGTTAACCGCGCTAAGATGGAAAGTATCGAATGTCACCATCGGTGAATACAAGTCAATCGTCTGCAGTCCCCGTCTGAAAAGATCGAGCGCCGAGTGAATCATCTTAACCCATTGCATTAGGCCTCGTTTCAAAGGAATCGACGAATCATTCAAATAAACATTCTGTGGCTTCGTCGGTACTATAGGGAAGGCGAAGCACACAGATATGGATGTAGATATAGCAAAGCAGGGACACGCGAGCTGGGTATAAGACCACCCGAACGTCTTAGAACTGAGAACCGCCTTCCTAGACGTTCGATCTACATTTCATAAGTGCTTCAGTACGTTAAGACCAGATACGTACAAATCTCCTAGCGAGACCGTAGAAGATCCGTCCGTCTTCCGTCGTACGATGAACGAAAGTATACGCATCGGCGACCGCCATCCGACTTGCGACTGCATACACGTTTAGGGGCAAACGTATTTTGAAACTATACGAACTTACGTTCCTTCATTTTAGCGTCTAACAGACCTCGGCGACCGCCTGGCCGCATAAAATTTTGTGTAGACTTCGGTCTTCAGTAAATTTAAACGTTTAAGACAAACGTATGTTAACGTCTCCGTCCTAAGAGACATATATGGTACGGCTTCGCCGTTTTTTACCGCGCTTAGGCGCAAACGTTTGTGGCTGACGTATTTAGAACATTTAGGACAAACGCAAAGACGAAATACTTGAACTGTTTTGAACGAAACGTATTCTAAAACGTTTAGCCACAAATACATTCTAAATTTTCTCCGAAGCGAGAACCATCCGATTCTTCGGATTCAAGTAACAGACCGTCGTTCACCGCCCGACTTAAATGCAAGATATAAGCGGTAAGTCAAATGGGCTAAAACACAGTACACGCTAGACGTGATACACATTATAAGCATAAGTTGCGATACATTTTTTTATCTAAAAAATTTGACCTTGGAATGATGATTTACCATCGTTTTTTTTATTGTGAGTGTCGATCATATCTGTGTGTAGAAATGTTATATAGTAACTGTGTCAATTATAGCTATCTGATGAAATGTTCTTTTATTGTGTATTAAATGTATTACTAATCATATCTATCAAATAAACCGGCATAAAACAGAAAAGCCTGTTTTAATTTCTATATCCACACGCAAGCGGGTAACCGCATTGGTGCTCTCTTCAAACCAGGAGACCGTAACACAGTTCAAGTAAATAATTGATTCATTACGACATTTCATTCAAAAATTTATACATAAAAACTTACTTATTTATTCTGATGTATTTTATACATGTTTATATTTCTATGTGTTATTTATGCAATCCACATAAACGTATTTACCGTGTTTGTCATTACAACATGGCTTTTGACATAAGTAGCAGAATGACGATGTCCATTTATTCTTGTTTTCTCTCAAATGGCAGCATTTTTGACATCTAGCATGGATCTTTTTCGGAGACTTTTCGGCGTTCTGTTTTTAAATCGGTCCGCTTCATTATTATTTGTATTAGCGATATTATGTGCTAAGAGTTTTGAGAGAAACGCTACAGATTGTTCATTCCTTGGGCATTTTTCCGTTTTACCATATAGGACGTTGCCAATGGCATCGCCAGCTCTTGTAGAAAATATTTATGTTTTGTGTGTCTTTGAGTTTGCTTCCAACTGGGATCGATTTCGTTATAGATGATATAAAGATTTAACGCAGAAATATGAATTATGTTGAAACACACAGCCATAGTCCAGCGATTATTTTTACGTTTGCAACTATAGCAATTTTGAAGTATATATTTTCAAATAAAAATAATTTATTGCAGAGTAACAAGAAAACACTTCACAAAAATAAGAAAACTTGATCACGAATGACATGCACAATAGTAGTAGAACACTTAAAACATGTATCAATTATGATACATGGCTAGAATTAAATTTTTTTGAATTTCTCATGGTTTACTTGAAATTTATTTTTTAAATGTAGCTTAAAATAACGACATTAACAATGTTGACAAATATGGCATCTCATATTTTTGGAAACAAAGTTATGTTGAGAAAAAAGAAATTAAAAAATTAAAGCAGACACCATAGAAGTAACGACACGAAAGTTCTGATCCTTAAAGTTTGAAAGACGTTTGGAGTCACAAACTCTTTTTGAGAAAAGAAGGAAATTCATTCTACATTCATTCAACCAAACCGTTAAGAAAACGGTGTACCTTGTCTTAAAACGAAAAGCTGCGCATTTAGAAATAAACCCGCCAGAAATCCAACCTCTAAGAAAAAAATCTATCGTCCAATATCCTTTCCGGGTGGTGATTCTTATGGCGGCAAATTATTTTAAAATTTCATTTCATCATATCGCATGTGTATCTTTAAATAGACGAATTTTAGAAACTGCGTACCTGCAAGTTTGTACAGAACAAATCGCATATATTTCGAATTTTTGACTTCATCATTCATCGTATTTTTTCCACCCGTCAAAAATCAATGTCGCTTCGATTTAGACTCAAATACGTTTCGAATTCCCAGCTCTCCGCCGGGCCGCGTCGCGTCCACGTGATATATCGTTATTTAAAAGGAAATTCCACCATTTTCGATTACGATCGCGCGGTGCGTAACCGTCGCGACGTCGGTCGGATCGCCACCCCAAATTCGCGCTTCGTTTACGCGGTCGAGACGAATGAAACGCTCCAGAAAAGGAATTTCGGCGACGGCTGCTAGCGAGGATAAATCGTCGTTATCTCCGAAGGATACAAAGGAAAACAGCCGCATCCATCATCGGACTGTCAAAAAGTGCAAAAACCGCGTAGCTCGAGAAAGAACGAGGGGAAAAATTGGTACGACTGATTCCGAAATGAGATTAAGGAAGGCGGCAGGAAGTGGTGAGTAAATGTCGGAATAAGACATTTCAGTACCTGTTACAGCTATTCGCAGATTGTATAGAAGAGGAATTGCTGCTTATAAACCGCTTACAAGATATATGTGTGTACTTGTATGATACGTACACACATTCCGCACTGGCCGAAGTTTAGACCTGCGTTGTTTGACGTCATGACCTGTATCTTGCAATTCCATCCTTCACTTTTATTTTTGATGAAAAGCAGGATACCAACTACGCTCACAGAGAACACTAAACACTACACAATAAGTTCAAAGCGCTGCACAATGAACATCACGCACTCAACATCTGCACAACAATGCGATATATATACAGATATATATATATATATATATTCCTCTTTTACCGTTAGGTCTGGGGTTATCTTACTTACAAATACTAAGTTTCATGAACAAATTTAGCCCTGAGCTCCTTGTCCGCCATCTTCTTTGCTTAGTTCGAGGAGGTTACTTACTTGGATAGAGTCGATCCTATTTTGTTGTCCCAAGTTATGGATGGTCTGTCTCTGCCTCTCTTGATTTATCGGTCTATCCCACCATACCTGTTGTGCCCATACTTGTCTGTGGACGCCCATGGTTGAGGGATGTCTCCATCGTGCCAATTGTCTATGCACTACAAATTCCTGTATCGACTGTATTCGGAAGCGTTTGTGTATTTCCAATTTTGTTCGTTAGTTTAACACCTCTTACTTTTCTAAGAAATTTCATTTCCATCGCTTGTAGTTTATTATCAGTAAACTGGTTGATAATACCCATGATTTACATTCGTAAGTCAGAATTGTATACGGTCCTATATACATTCATTTTGATTGCTCGCGTTACTTCTCTCCTTTTTAGGAAATTTTGGTTCAGTGCATAGAAGGTCTTGTTTGGTTTTTCTATTCGATGGTTTATTTCGACTTCTTCAGTTCCATTGTTTTGAAGTATTACTCTCAGATATTTGAAGTTATTTACTTGTTGAAGTTGGATGCTCATATGCTTTTCCTGTTTAGCAATAACCCTTACTTTTGATTTCTTTGGATTCAGTTTCATCTGATGTTTATCTTGTGTTTTCTTCCATATTTTAACTTTCTCTTTAAGTTCTCTATCACTGCTGGCCATGAGAGCGACATAATCCGCAAACCGCAAACCGAAATCTTTACCCTATTCAGATTCCCATAGCCTATGGAGAAACCTTTTGTTTTCGCTATGCATTCCTTAATGATGCTGTCCATAAATATGATAAACAGAAGCCGGCTAATGACACCGCCCTGTTGTAGTCCCTCTTTAATTTTAAATTTAGTTGAATTCATATTGTTAATTCTCACATAACTGCAGTTATTTCTGTATAAACTTTTATTACTCTTTTGTCCGGGACTTTTGTTTCTTTCAGTGTTTTCTAGATTTGTGCTCATGGTACTCTATCAAACGGTTTTTCTAGGTCTAAAAATGCTAAGTAAGCTTCCCTGGTGAATGTTTTTATCTTATGTTCTATTTATTTAAGGGTAAGTATGTGGTCTTGGACACTATAGCCTTTCCTAAATCCACTCTGTGAAGGATCTGGTGTAGGTTTCATGGGTGGTCGCCGCTTATCTACCAGTATTTGTTCATATATTTTAAACGATGAAATGAGCAGTGTGATTCCTCTATAGTCATTACAGTCTTTAATCTCCCCTTGGTTGTATATATGGATAATAATACCAGTTTCCCAGTCGGTCGGTATTATCTCCTCATGCCATGCTTTATCGTACAAATCTAGTAACAAGTATTTCCCCATTTCTCCTAGGTATTTAATCACCTCAATTGTTATAGTATCGTGTACGGGTGCTTCACCTATTTTCATCATATTAATCGGTTGGTTTAGTTCTTCGTATGTTATGTCACCTTTCCCTTCTTCCACTCTTATTGGTTCTGGTTCCTAGACATCTTGTTCTTCAGTAGGTCTGGCATTTGTACATAGTAGTTCTTAGTAATATTCTTTCCAGCGTTCCATAATTTCTTTCTCGTCAGTTGCTATAGTTCCATGTTTCTTCTTTCATATGTTCAGGTTGATATTTTTACCTGTCCTCATTTTTTTAGCATTCTATAGAATAATTTAATATAGTCCTTACTATTGTTTTCCATCGCTTTGCCAAAGCTTTTCCAAGATTTTTCCTTGGTTTCTATAACCTTTTTCTTCGTTCCTTTCCACTGCTGTATGGCGTTTATTAGGTTTTTGTGTATTAGGCAAGCTACTCAAGCTCAAGCTACTTCTTATCTTATTTGCTGGTACTCCGCTATAGATCAATACATGACCGTGATCTATCTATCTTACATTGTCCTTTTTCTTAATTTCAGACAGAGTCAATATTTTCAAGTTTACTCATTTAAATTCAATATTGAGGTCACTCCACTCCACTTCTCAATCCCAATGTATATTTTGTGTATCCTATTTTAGTTGTTATTCCATTTTTTTCCCTCTTTTGCTCTAATCCTAATTTGCTTTTGGATGTCTGAACAGATCATCTTGAATAAATATCTTGTTTCTTGGTTTCATTCTTAGTTTGCTCTTGTTCTGCATCACTTTAATTTTTTCCGATTGGTGTGCTACTTTTAATAGATACGTTCTCTCACTTAATTTTATTACATTCTCAATTCCTGCGTTTATATCTAATTCCATAAATTTTTCAACTACATCTTTCAGATCGTCTTGATTGTTTGTGTCCACTTTCAATCCTTGGAGTACTATATTATTTTTCCGGTTTTCATTTTCTAGGCGTTCCAGTCTGTTATCAATATCTATCATAACTTTCTTTATTTTTGGGTTCTTCCTGCAGTTTTATATTTTCCGTTCTTAATGCCCTAATTTCTTCTCTGTACTCCTTCTGTTCTTCTCTCGTTCTCTTAATTTCAGCAGACATTTCATGTATCGTTACGTCATGGTTCAGTGCTTAAATGGGAATGATGTACATATGTATGTATATATGTATCTACTTCAACTCTGCCATTAATTCCTTCCGATTGCCTTGATCACTCGCGGTATTTTATTAATAACACCTCTCAGACCCGTTTCAAACTCCATTCCAACGTATCCTCGAATGGAATACGAATCGGCCCGCTTCCATTAAAGTAATGACCCTCTTTCCGGCTCCGTCTCTTCACGCCCGCACCCCATTATATATTTATAAATTCGTGTGATTCCCCCGTTTCGACCCCCGACGAGACGGAGTGAAGGACGCGAGCGTGTGTGCGGCTAAATTTTTCTTTGTTTCGAGGGAAAGTGAGGATGGGTCGTTTGTTACTGATGTTGATAAGGGTCGGCTGTGCGTTTCACGACTTCCATTTATAGATTATAAGACGTGTCCACCTGCGTAAACGTATTCGCCCAGCCATGTTGGAGGAAGGCGAAACGGCAGCAAACTGGCATTGAAATATGCATTTGACGTTTGCGGGAAGTTCGGGTTTCGTTCGTTAACGGCGGTAAATTGTGCGCGAAAAAGTGTTTTCGCTACTTTTAATTGTTTTGGGAATTGAATTTCACCTAAAAGGAAATTTCGACGGTAGGAATTTGGTCAAATTTTAAACTTACATGACTTGTACAAAACGGGATATAGATTCCATTGAAAGAGAGAAGTTATGTTTTCTTATACTATATGTGCACACCGATCCACAGTGGTGATTAAAATATATTATATTATAAGGTACCACATTCCTCTTCGGAATTTTCGCCGTTTCCATTTGAAACTCCCCATTCGATTTTCTGCGTGGGCCATTGCCTAGTTAGTTATAATCACTCGTGTTTTCTAGCCCTAGCAACAACCTCACTCCATAACTTCCTCTCCTGTGCCTTCTGCTTCCAGTTGTCTACTTTCATTATTTTTAATCCTCTTCTTCTAGGTCTTCCCCTTGGTCGTCCAATTTGTTGTCATTTTGATATTACTCTCCCCATCACTTCTCCATATGTGTCTCAACCATCTTATACGCTGTGATTTTATTATTTTCACAATGTCTTCTCCTCCTATTATTTCTTGTATTTCATGATTCATCAACTTTCTGTACTCATTCGCACCTACCGGTGATTAAAATGTTTATCTTAAAACCACAATTTGACATCCTTGACGGACTTTGTACATGGATATGGCGACGATTGACTGGACCATGTTACATGAATTTAATGATGTAGACATCGCTCTAGAAATCTTTTACAATACGTTGTATTCGACAATAAACCATTCAGAACCTAAAACTAAACGGTCCAAACGCACCTTTCCGCCTTGGTTTAATGCTGAAATTATAAGGCACGTTAACTTAAAAGAAAATTACTATATAAAATGGATGAGAACAAGATCAACTTACTATTACGATGAATTTAAATGTTTACATTCTTTACTAAAACATGAAGCTTCGATGGCTTACAACGTTTATTTACACGACGTGGAGATGAGTGTCACAGAGAATCCGAGCTGTTTTGGAAATTTCTCAATAATAGGAGATCTAGTTCTGGAATCCCATGGTGTGTGTTTGCTGACGCGTTCCCTTGACTTTACGGACCTGATTCCTTGCCAACTGCTCTATCTGGATCCCCTGCCTGCCTCAGAAACTTTAATGTGGTTCCCTTCACTGAGACCGCAGTGATTACGAGCATCGGGAGATTAAAATCCAATTTCAGTGCTAGACATGATGGCTTGCCCAGTTTCCTGTGCAAATGTATTAGCTTCCCCGCTTGCTTTTGTTTATAATCTGTCCTTGAAAACAGCAACTTTTCCGAAAAACTGAACTGAACTTGAAAGCGGTAATCGGTCTGATATTCGGGGTTACAGGCCTATCAGCATATTGTCAAACTTTACTAAAGTTTTTGAGCATATGCTCTACACTGAAATCTACACAGCTGTTTCCCCCTTTCTAGGTAGGTAGATCGACAACCACTAACTTAACCCACATCACCCGATTCTTGAGTGAGGTACTTGATAGTCGTGGCCAGGTGGATGACAGTTACGTCGACTTGTCTAAGGCGTTTGACAGGATAAATCATGTGATGCCTATTGGAAAGTTAGATATCTTCGGTTTCAGTATAGTTCTTTTAAACTTTTTCTGGTCGTACCTCACTGATCGTAACTGCTACGTTTATGCTATGGTTACACATCGAAAATTTTCTCTCCATCGTCTGGCGTACCCCAGGGTTCTAACTTAGGACCTCTATTATTTCACTTGTATCTTAACGATCTTCTAGCGGCGTTATTTATGATTTGTTAGTCTATGCGGATGACTTAATACAATAGTGAAGACTTTTGCAGACTGCACTAGATTGCAAATTAATCTCACTGCTATCGACGTACTACAAACAATATACTACTGAATATATCTAAATGCGCGGTGGTATCCTATACAAACCCGAACACTTCTACTCAATATAGCTAAAACGTAAAAAACGCACGTATTTCTAGGGAAACATGTGTTTCTGACTTGGGAATTCTATTTGACGCTAGATTGCAATTTACCCAACATATTGACTCCATCTACTTATCGGCCTCCAAAGCGCTCAGCTTTGTCATTCGTCCCTGCAAGCGGTTGACCAACACTGACTCAATAAAATCTTTGTACTTTGCGTTTGCCCGATCTAAACTGGCATACGCTTCTAATGTGTGCTGTCCATATTACCTTTACCAAAATTTAACAGTTGAACGAATTCAGGGTAGGTTCCTTAAATATTTATCTTTTAAAATAGATGGAGTTTATGAATACCAGAGTTTACTTCTTAGACACAAATTTATTTCTCTCTCTGATAAAGGAGACAACACCAGTGCAAATTGTCTTCTTAAACTCCTTACCAATAGCATTGATTCTTCCGCTCTTCGATCGCTAATTAATTTTACTGTACCTGCTTGTAATACTAGACACTTAAGCACTTTTCATCTTCCTTTCCTTTCTACTTAAGGCGCCAATAACACATATGATGAGGAATGGAAATAGACTTGAAATTGATCCGTTCTTCCCATAAACATTTCTGCTATTTTCTGTCTCTTTGTACAATATTTAATCTGTCGTACCTCTTACCGTATGCTGTGCACATTCACATCGCAAAGTTAGTGCTGTATTTTGTTTCCTTCTGGCGTTGTTCTTTTTCTGTAAATGTCTCTTGGGCTGTTGGGCAATAAATAAATTATTATTATTATTATCTTTCTACACACTTCTTATCATCTTCCTGTAAAATCTACGAGTTTATCTTAAGGCTATGGACAACCATGCGAGTTCCTCGGCCCAAATTAAAAGTAATTGCTACCACCATCTGAAAAGCGCGAATCCTTCCTATCGATTCCCTCTACTCCACTCAGGAAGTCTGTCGGTAGTCCACCCGATTGTTCGACGAGGGAATTGAATTACCGGAGGCCCTGCCAGTCGAGTTAAGGCGGAAAGTGTTGAGGCCTGGTTTCACTTTCCGAAGCGAAACGGCGAGGAAACAGAAAGGTCGGCTTAGGCGCGCGTTTCCGAATCCGACCTAATAATTAAAATTGATTGCAGATCGCGGGAATTGATGGATTCGGTTTCGTTTATATACCTGTTTGATACCGTTTGAGGCCCTACCGTCGATATCCAGTTGATATTTTAAGCGATACGAAGTGATTTCTGTTCAGAGGGTAGTGAAATTGTGATAATTATTTTAACACATAATGAGTTGCGACTTGTTTCCTAAAAGAATATAATGCCAACTAGTTCCGATTACCAACTATCTACCTTTCCCTGGGAAACTAATAAAATTTAAATTCACAAACATTAATTCCAGATTTCTTTTTCGGGAGAGATAGTATCTACGTAGCGTTATTGGCCAGCTCCGAATATGACGTTACCACATTCCCTGAGGGCGTACGAGTTCAACAACCATCTGCTTTGACAACGGTGTCGTGATACACTTCTCAGACCCACTAACGCCACAGCGATACATTGCCAACCTCAACATGTTGGATATCTGGGAAAGATGTTCTTCTCGAAATACAACCCCCGATTGACTTGCTATAAGGGAGACTGCGTTTGGAAGGAACCCATTTCTAAGCGTACAAATTAGGAATATCCAATATGATCACAGATCTATTTACTCCGAAAGAGGGTAACAAAATAAAAGTCATTTTATAACATAGGAAGGTTGAGAAAATGGCTAAATACACCCAGTGTCTTAATACTAAACTTCTACGGCCTAATTAGCTTTCGGAAAAAGAAAATATGGCCAATACACCACTGAACGTAACAATAATGGTGTATTGAACGCCTCCTGGTTTGAAGGAATTATGTTGGAACTCCTCCTGGTTTGAAGGAATTAATTCCACTTTTTGCACCCTTAATCGTTCGTAAAATAATGCGAATCTTTACTAATTACAATATATTTACAAGCTTTTAAAACGTACAAAACAACTTAAATTATATCGAAATTACAGGTTAAACCGCTCACGACGCATTGAAACCCGGAGTTATTATCAAACGATAGTTGGTGTTTAAACCTTCTAACTCCGTTGTAACTAACTCGAATTAAAACTCGGGTTGCTTATATAGGGTCGAGCTATCAAACAAAATATTTGAAATATTTGAATAGAAAGTTTGCTAGCCCTAAAATAAAACAGTATTGACGTCAGAGGCGCCAGGTAGAAACCGAAAACCCCTTTCGTCGAAACAACGAGCGTAATGAAGTTACACTTATAGTACAAAAATGAAATATTTAAGAATACAATTCTTAACAAATGGATGAAATTGTAAACTTCATTGCAGCCTGAAACTATAAAAAGTTTCCAAAATTAGATAAAGTAACCAACTTGGCCCTCAAGAATCAAACTCTGGAAGCAGTGAACAAACTTATCGTTATCCACGCGGTACTTCGTCTCTCTTGTCGGAAGTACGACCATGTCGGTAGAATTTTGAAACTTCATATGGACTCTAGATTTTCATAAAGCTATCGCTCGATCAGTCCTCTGTCAAACTTTCCGAAAATGACCGAAACTCCTATTTTAGCTTGTATAATCGAATTTATTTAACCATTTAGTCACCTAGTCTTTCGATCTAACTCCAATTTGAAGATGAACTCGAAAGGCGAGAACTCGTCAACGCAGTTTCCTCTGAGCTTGATTCGGTATGGCATGAGTTGATCCACAAGATAATTATCCTTGATTTCAATAGCAGGTTTTCTACAGCTGATATGGAAAGATGAGATTGAGTTCACGAAGCTCGTGTTTCAGGGTACGGCAGGGTAGCTACTCCGGTCATACCTCATCGTAATATTTTCTCCTTCGGAGAAACGTTAGAAAATGACATAAAACCGACTTTGTAAATATAATAGTATATTGGCAGATAGCGCAGTGTTTATATTTTTGGCTTGTACAAAAATCCAAAATATTCAGTTGCCATAGAGATTTGAGCTTGTGAGCATCATATATTTGCTGTTGAGTATTCTTCTAAAAATGGTGATCCGACAACCGTAACGCAATATAGAATAAAACGCAAGGGTTTCAACACGTCAAACGATTTTGAACTGGATGGGAAAGTTTAGGTTGACTGCTTCTGCATTACCCAAGAAGAAAATTGGTCATTCACGGACAATTTGTACTCAAGAAAATGTGAGGAAAGTCAGAGCGGGCCTACAGTAGAGTTCACAACATTCTGCTAGACGACATTGCGCATCTTTACACATGAGTGATAGGAGCATTAATGAGATATCGCATATGCACTTGCATTTACATCTATTTAAAATGCAAGTGGTTCAAGAAAAGTCATCTCTCGTAATGGCGACCTAACTTGGCCTTCACGCTCACTTGATTTATTAGCATGAGCAATTACTTCTTGTGAAGGTATTTAAAACACAGTCTACGAGAATTGACCTCACAGGATATACGATTTGAAGGAATCAATCACGACTGCGATTCAACAGATTGCACTACAAATGCTGAGGAAGATTATGGATTGGCTCATGCGATATGCAGAAACTTGCATCTACAGTTAAGTAATAATATAGTACACACATAAAATGCTTTGTATGGCCTTTTTAATTATGTATGTAATTATTAATTAAATCTGATGACAAATTACATGTTTTTCAATTTTAAATCATCTAATCAAATCTACTGCCTCCTGTAGGTTAAGAACTGTTGCAAGGCTGCATTGTTAACCGTCAGTGGACGTAAAGAATTTACAAAACCATTTTGTTCCGTATCAGCTTCAAGGTTTGAAAGAGAGAATTTCATCGCTTTCAGAGGTCTACCACCAATACATATCAATACCTCTATAGCTCTTATCACAATACTTCGTTGACTAGAGGGAGATCGTATTAACACTTCGTATCAAAATCAAATTGACGCAAATTGTCACTGATTACATAGCTACAAATGGAAAATTTTGATTACGATTATCCAGAAATACCTGAAAAATTGATCGAAATGTCAAATCTAGCAAAATAATCTATAAATATCTAGAGCAGGTATGGGCAACCTCCGGCCCGCGGGCCGCATGCGGCCCTCGAGTAATATTTGTCCGGCCCGCTACTGAATTCTTTCGTTGTATATTAGCACGGCCCGTTCAAACTTAATTCATAATGAATCATAAGGATACTACAAAAATGTATATTTTTCAAGATTACTCGCAGCATAAAACTTCTACAAAAAAGGTTGCCCATGCCTGATCTAGAGCTTCATCTTGTTCTATGATTCTTAGGGTTTGAATTCTCCTCATAACTTTTGCTCAATTTATTATTGGTTAATAACTGGACGTGTCAAAGTGATTAAGGTACACTAGGACAGGTATAAAATTCAGAAAACAAATTTAATGCTTTTATGATTATAGGTACTATATATATAAATGTATTCAATAATTGGTTGAACCACCTTTATTTGTGAGCAGTTTGCATTCGTCGGGGCATGTTATCAATTAAACTATTAACGGTTTCTTCCGGTACATTGTTTCACTCTTCTGTAGCAGCCACCATTAATTTCATTTTATTTCTAGGCTTCCGGGCTCTTTTGGCCATGTTTTGCTGAATTGTGTGCCACGTGTGCTTTCTATTGGATTCATATCAGACGAATATCCTGGGCACTGCAAAATTTGAAGTCCCTGAGTTTTTCTTTGTGGCAGGGCGCACCATCTTCCATGAAAGTAACGTTTTCTTTTGATTAAATGCTAATAATGAAAAGTGGCAAGAGCCTCTCTACCAAAATGTCAATGTATTTTGCCGCATTAATGTTGCCTTCGCGCATGACAAACTGCGATCTCCCGCCATGCCATATTACTCCCCATACCATGATGCTAATCTGCCCATATTTCACTGTCTGGTGAAGAAATTTGTTATCCAGTTGTTGTGATGAACGCCTCCATATCCATGTGTCAGTAAATTGACAATATCGACTTTCGTTAGAAAAAAATACTGATTGGCAAGA
This sequence comes from Chrysina gloriosa, assembly GCA_038088585.1. Taxonomy (NCBI): domain Eukaryota; kingdom Metazoa; phylum Arthropoda; class Insecta; order Coleoptera; family Scarabaeidae; genus Chrysina; species Chrysina gloriosa. The sequence continues at coordinate 14,672,919 of CM076093.1, read as the reverse complement.
GTTATCAGGTTTGGTTTGCATGTCTGTTGCCCAAGCCATTCGTCGTCTTTTTTGAAAAGGTACCACGCTTCTATAAATACCGATGCCGTGTAAATATCGCTGGATAGTGCACTTACTTCTTTGAGATGTTTCTGCGAGCTCGGCTACTCTTTTTCGCGGATCCTTTAGCAGTTCCCGAGCGAGCGCTCTTTTGGGTCTTCCAAACCACCGGGACCGGGAAGGCCAAGTCTTGATAAAACTGTCCTTTAATCACCGCTTTTAAATTACGTAATAACGCGGTTAATTGTTTATAAGAGAATTCCTAAGAATTCGCTTATTTAGCGTTGCTAAGCATCCCTTTCGTTCTGACCTACGATACGCCCACGGATAAAATCATCTACACCTGTGTGACCTTTTCATTGTGGCATGGTTGTAGCACTACTAAACTTTGTGAATATGAATTTTTTCCTGGAAGTCATACAATTAGGAAGTTACGTGTTTTTGTTATTTTATTCTGTCACCCTAATGCATATGGAGCAGAAACGCTAGACCTTGAAATTACACAAAATTTAAGAACTACGTTGAAAAACTCCTTTCTCCCTTTTTCATACAACCTTGTAGATAAAATAAAGTACGAACAAGCACAAGAAGCGGTGCATGATAAGTGTAAACTGCGTTGACGACCTGTTCAACGCCCGCCTCATAAATATATTACGTAACTAATTTAAAAGTGCTAAAGTAATTTTAAAAGCGGCACCTTCTGAATATAAATTTCACAAAGAAAACACGTGCCCCGGCTACCTTCTCCGCTTACCTACACCTGACTTACGTTTCCTTTTTGGAAGCCGGCGAGAAAATCGCGCTGCGGGAAGGGACGAGGGAAAAGCGACGTAGTGAGAATCCGTAGACGCGAGTTTATCCGGTTGTTTGCAGAAAGTTTTCGCGTTTTCGGGACGAATTACTGCCGAAATAAGTTAGCCCGAACCGAACCAGTCGCGCACGTTTGGATTCTCCACGGGAAGGAGGCGGACGTAATTACGGCTCCCGCTGCGACTCCGGCCTCCGACGGTGGCTATCTTTAATAGTCATTAATTGTTAGGTATTAATTAAAGCGTTAAGGTGGTGTGATTGTACGGCAAGGATTAAAACAGCGAAATGCTGGCGCCAATCTGGATGACGCTTAACGTCTCAAAGAAGACGATACAGGAAGTTCTGTAATTGTTTCGGGATGGAAAGCAATTATTGTAACTTTGTGTCAATGAAATGGTAGATAAAAATTTTTAACCCCTCGATTTAGCACCAAGAATAGAATGATTCACCCCAATTTTATCTTTCCGTTGGCAATCGTAACCGTGCGATACGTAAATCCGATCGTTTCAGTTAAACTAGCGCCATGTGTACGCAGACCTTCTCATTTGACGTACCTACTATTAATAGATACCCGATAATTGGGATCGCCTTTGTTCTTCTAATATACGCCAGAATTGATACGCGGACAACTGACGTTTAAATGCAACGGTTTTCACCGTAAAATGCATTGTTTTTAGACCAGGATCGATGGCCAGACAATTCCTCATTCCACCCGGACACCGGGATCAAATTAGTAAAACTTTCGATGCCGAATATAGCATTTTCAATCAAGTTGTGAGATTAGGATACTGTCCTTTGACTGTAATCATAATTAATAAATTCAAAATGAAATCTCAACATAATCCCGAAACATTTATTAATTTTCTTGATTTTCTTGACCGCAGAGACTCATCGGGATCTGGGCATTACATCCATCCCACAGATGAGCAACCGACATTCAAGATAGTCAACCACCCAAAACAAAGATATTACAACCACCCCACTTCCTCGGCGCCGTCTGACAACGTCAACCTCAACCGACACAATTTAAAACCTAAGTTGAAGAATTGGTCTTTTTGTTCTTGATAACTATCATAGAAAATAGAATGAAGACAACTCCATACAACGTCTCATCGATTCATAGTTTTCAAAACAAGCGTTAGGTACATGATCCTTTTAGTTTGTAAAGGATTTGATCTTCCCAACACTACAGAGTTTCTTCAAAACACTGCGCAGCAACCACGTTCTTAGAGTAATTCCTCCTGGATACGGGCAGTCAACACAGGACAGATCGCCACCGAGAGGAAAGCACGTTGACCTAAAAATTCTCAGCACAGGTTAAGAGTATCATCCCCTTCCGACTAACGTCCCGTTTCGATTTTGATTAATTGATTTATTGTTTCTTTATAAGTTAACATTCATTAGGAAATTGTGAATGCCCTTGAAACTTTATAACTTGATTTTAATCTATTGATCTATTGTACCAATACAAATTGATCAAATCCTCTTTCTGCATTCTGTAAATTAGAACATTGATACTACCACATCGTCTTGATGATCATATCACGTCGCTTCGATCAAGAACTTTGCAAACAAGATTTAACGCTCATATTACGTATGCAATCCTTTTGGTTCATTAGGAAGGATCATCTCAACGTAATATGTAATGATTTCAAGAAGTTTTTCAAAGATAATGCACAGCGAATATACATGAGCATCTAAGGTCTAGAACAGAGTGCCATCTATAGAGAAGATGCAATGATCAGAGAACTTCTTCAGCGCATGTTAGGATAAACAGGTCACCTCTCAGTTACTTCATAATCAATTTTTGAGTTGGTCTGTTCTTTCTTCATAAGTAAACGTTAATTAGGAAGTTCTAGATTATAGATGCTCTTGAGAAGTATCAAGATTATACAAAATTCCATACATATTTCATATTGACTCAAACGCTTTTTATACAAATGGATTAGGCATCCTGGTACTCGGCGCTTCCACGCCACATTGATCAGGAATGGTCAAAACAAGATTTAGCGCTCAATACGTAGTGCTTTCCTCAGCGAAATTCACTCGGATCTATTCACCCTCATCTTCTGAAATTACTACCGTGTTGGCACTTCCTTCGTTCGCTTTCATTCTCTTCTTATGTGGAGCAAAACAATCACGTGGTCCAAGTGGTGTGGATTACTGCAGCAGGATGATCGTTCTAAATGTCGATGTCGATTCTGCAATGCGATCTAATTGACCTGCAAGTACCGATCCGAATGTCCTTTGATTGTGTGTATTGTCGAACAACCACGAAGTATTTGGCTTGTCTTATATTCCTCATCCTAGGAGGGGTCGGTCTCGAAACAGGAAGACAACTCTGATGCAGAGGTTCACGGAGAAGTTGGTTTCTTTTCCGATTTGCGTTTACCACCTTATTAATTATAATTCCCAAAACTCAATGAATTTGGAAATTTCTGACATACAAATATGGTCACATGGTCCAAAAAACCCTAGTAATAACCTTCTTGAATAGTTTAACATTTAAGGACGAAACTCTAGGATGGAGATACGACAACCGGAGAAATCCTTCACCGTAAGTTGAGATTTTAATTTTGCTAACGAAGTTCCCATTTCCACTTAACAGATTGGTACATTTGTTCCTTTTAACCTGACGGTTCGGAAAGTTTTCTGGAAGGAGGAACTCATAACTTGATCTTCAGGTATTGGTCAACGATACAAATATAACTTAATCAAATTTTATTTTGATTTAAATGCGATTGAGTTAAAGCTTTGGAAACAAAATTGTGTCTTTGGTGCGAACTCCTTTTGATTTAGTAGACGCTAATCTACACCTCGCCATCCCAACCGTACGCAGTACGCATATGACTAGTTTTCAACGTGAGCTAGTATGTGTACGTTGAAAAACGAATTCCTTCAGCGGTAAGTGAGCAACCCGCTGCGGCGCACTCCATTGTGCCATTTCTAGAGGAATTAGTTCGTTTGTTCTTTCTAACTAAACGTTTGTTTTTGACTTCATAATCTCATTTCCAGGTATTTCTTTTAACTAAGCATTTTCTGGAGGCTTCTTGATATTGGCAGCAATTTAACTTTGAAGAATCGAATGTAGGTTTTCAGAGCCGTAAAAATGTCTTTTGCGTATTGCCGTTGTTGTGGCAAACCTGGAAATTCGCTGATTGTGCTAACTTTAGAAGTTACAACACGATATCCACGATAATACCCGGGAAATATTTCTACATTTATCGTATCGTTGAAATGTTTGTTTTTAACTAGTTTTATTAGATAGTTCTACTTCCTCTTAGAGCTTCGTACGCTAATTCTAAGAAGTTAGCCCATTTGTCCAGGTTAACCAAAGCTTTCTGTGGAAGTTCTGAATATCATTAAAGCTGGATAATTCTATCTAGAGGAATTGGTTCGTTTACTTATTTGAACTAAACATTTCATAGGCAGTTCTAGATATCTATAACACTTCAGGATTCCATTTTGTGGCATTAACTTTTTAGTTCGTCTAAACATTTCTAACGAAGTTGTCGGAATTTATAGCTTTAGAACTTTATTTTAACGAATTAGTCCCTTTATTTACTTCAACTAAATATTTTTTAGAACGTTTTGGATGATCTTGAAACTTCATTATCAAATTTTAAGAAATTGCCTTATATATTTTTACAGTTACTCTGGTGATAACAGCATAATTTCCACTTTTCAATAACGCCTGCGGATACCTGCACCGAATTCTTTTATACTAACTTGAGACGCAAATAGAAAATGTATCCCTTTTCTAAAAGACTTCTCAATTACGTTCTAAGGAATTGTTTCGTTCATGTTTTTAAATAAAGGTATTTTATGAATTTGTAGATGTTCTCAAAACTTTAGAGTCGTAATTGGTTAACTTGTTCCTTTTTGCTAAACATCGTCCACAAACTGACACTAAGCTGCACTACACTACAATCTCCCTTTCTCTGATTACTAAAGTTGGCACTACAAGCGTTCGACCAGTAGCGCGTGCTTCGAACAATTACAAGGGGTCAAGTAAGTAATAAATGTAAACAAACACTTTCGCTTTTAAACAACATTTTGGGTATGCAGATGCACAAACTGTAGACGACCGGTTAAATATTTGCAACATCAGATATGTTTCAACAGATTATGCAATGTATGTAACTGTGTTCGCAGTTAGGAACAAATGTTCTTATACGACCGTTTGATATATATAACGTAATATTTGCATAATTAAAGTAATGCTTGTTAATACTTAACGGTTCTGTCGCGAAAATTGTTTTAATCTCGTAAAATCTGAATCTTTCATTCACATAGTACTTACTTTAGTAATAACACTAATATTTCCTACGTCGCTGACTGCACATAGCTCTGTTCGTAGATTGTCCAGCACCTGCATTGATTCCCCTAATAACAAAACTAAATCTGCTCCAACTTGAGAATCTTTAAATTTGTTTCGACTTTCGTTGATGGAACACTTCGAGTACTTATTGAACAAAGAGAAAAATGTTTCATTATCTAGTAAATTAAACGATGCATTACACTCAATCAATGCTAATCATATATACATTAGCTGTTCAATCCAACGCAATTTTTGAAAGCTTTGTCACAAACTTCACAAATTATTTTACCTCCATTATGTATTAAATATGTAAATTTAGCAATAAAATTCTTTGTACTTTGTAAACCGATGGTACCGTTTTCGACGTTCCTAATAGTACTCTTATTAAACCATAGAAAATTCCTGTCGCAAAATAAAAATAATGGTACAAATGGTACAACAGCTAACTGACGGTCCCCCAACTATGACATCTGTTACACGCCTTGCACTTCTTTGAAGCACGCGCTACTGACCAAACGTTCGCAGAGCCAACTTAAGTAATTATATACTTGTTAGAAATTTCCAATTATTCATTACTCGTTACCCCAGTATCCTAGGGAATTGCCTCACGTCACACTAATACAATATCTACCTTGCGTTAGACGTGTTCCTGAAAGGAATTGTTTCCATTTTAAAATTAATAACTTACTAATAATTCAGGCATACGTATAATTTTACAATTGAAATCGTCAAGTCCATTTCAAATTCGACCCATCAACGGCGATATTTCGTGACGTTTTCCGAATTTGCGCTTCCAGTCTCGCTTGTCCCGGATGTTCCCTACTCAAAAATAAATGAGTGTTAAAGTGTCAAGCGCAGCGATCTGTTACAAATTCATCTCGCGGAAAGTGCCTGGATATCATCGAAACATTTGCTTCTGCCATACAAGAGAGGGGAGAATTCCATGACGAAATATATATTTCTCTTACCGCTAATGAAAGAGGAAAAATAAAAATAAAATGCATTCGTGCAATGTCCGGTAACTTAAAATATCGAAATCTTATTCGACGAATAAAACAAACAAACCAAAAATGAAAACGATGCCAGAGCTAATATGTAATAACTCTCCTTCCCTTATGGAAGAAGAAAGGCGCACTTTTTAACATCGAGAATTTATCTCTATACGATCGACTAAAGACAGAAACAGCAGCCACCCCTTAAATTATAGCCGTTGGCAAGCTTTCGCAGTAAACCCGGGGTACGAATCCGCTGTCACCTCAATACAGCCTCACTAAATCAAAGCGGAGCTGCCGGTCCCCTGTATCAGAAGACGGGAGCAAAACGTCGGCTGCTAGTCACAACGTTATCTGAGATTATGCGAGGTGGTTTCCGGAAAATTGATGTAAAGCGGTTAATACTGAAGTTTCATTTCTCGCACGCGCCAGAAAGGGAGGAGAATCCAATCTATAACGATTTACCACTAGTTCTTTAATTTCGTAACACGAATTTATCACCGATAATTAGTTGAAATGTAAACGCGACAATCTCGGATTTCTCATCTCTAATGGTCTAATTAACATTGCAGACGGGAATAGGCGGGTTAAACGAGCCCTAATTGAGGAAAGAACATAATAACTCGGTTTATGCGAGCTACGCGACGTTCACCGTGTGGACCCCGAAAAGGGATTAGGGTCATCGTCCAAATTAGCTCTAGTACGGCATGCGATTAATTGTAATAATTGTAATCTTGCGCAAATATTATTATTGTTCTAGTTAGTACGTCTCCCTAACAAAAAGGTTAACGTATGTGGAAGAGTAAGCATCCCTCTTATCGTCTCGGCTTTGGTATTTATGTCGAATGTGACTCCCGAAATGTCACCGTTCATAAATTCATCCCTTCAAAGTTCCACGCTCTTATCTATCGAAAACTTGTGCTTAGAGCGACAGGACATACATCTGCAATGGATGGTGAAAAATATTAACGGAGAGGAAAGATACAGGGAAAGTGGCGGATAGATGTGGGGTGATGAGAATGTTGTAGCAGAGAAGTATGTAAAGTGAATGAATAAATTGAATAAATTATATAAATGCTTGAGCGAGTGTTTGTCTCTCGTTAACTTAATTAACCTAACTTCTTCTATTGTAAAAGTTTTAACGGATATTTACGTTAAAGAACCAAAAAATATTTGGACGAGAAGATCTAAAACTCACACACATCACAAGCGTTTGGTTACAAAAAGCAAATAGAGCAATTTTTTAAACGAGAATATCTAGTTTGGTGGTTCAGCGATAGTCTGAATTTGTACTGAAGAATTTCTCTAGTCGTCGCCTCCCCGTTCTAGGTGGTAAGTGATTCTGGAAGTTGACCCCTCGTATCCACAGAAAAGGGCATATATTCTTAACTTTCTTCGTAGTTTGTTACAAACAAGATATGCCTAATTTGAATGGGAATCTAGAAAAGAATAATCGTCTCAACCTGCGCTAAAGATTTTTCCCATAACCGCATATTCGTCCTAGGTGGCGTGCTAGGAATTAACTAATCATGTCCAGAAATTTCTCGAAGCACGTGCTTGTCGCCTTGGTACGTCAGGAATTCGAATTCTAAGAACTACAACCCTCCTAGAGCTTTTGCAGGAGATGCTAAATACAAACCTGAAACTGCCGGCTTCTCAATGAACTCCTGCGTCAGATTTGTTATCAAGATCCAAGAATATCCCCGTACAAATAAGGCAAGATGTCGCAAGGACTTCGCGGTAGTCGATTAAATACGACGTCAAACACAATCAGGATGAAATGGGAATGTGAAGTCTATCGAAGAAAGATGGTAATATCATCTTTATGGTGTTTGAGGTTGGGGTTTCGAGGTGACAACAGTAATATTTGCTAAGAAAATATTCGCATCGTGAAGCCAGTATCTCCAAACCAGGTTATGAAATTCCTAATAAACATTTAGTTATAAAGACAAAATGAACAATTCCTTCAAAACGAAAGTTATAAAGTTCGCCAAAACGAGTTGACGGTCCCAACTGGAGGTGACCATTGGCAAGGATTCTCCTAGAGCATAACTACTCCTACAGATTATTTGATACGTGGTATCCTTGAGGACTTTTTGTAAAATTGCGATAGGTTGAGATGACCGAATGTTATTCACGCGCTGTGGAGACCACTGATCGAATACAAAATCTTTTGAAATAATAATAATAATCTTTATTATACAATAGGCAAAACCTCGTAACAGAGTAATTGAATTAAATTTTACAGTAACAACACACAATCATACAAAAATATGTTAGAGAAAAGGTAATTAAAAAATAAATAAATTGTAACTAATTAATAACAAAACCAACAAAAGAAAAAAAGAAAAATAGATAACAATTACCTAATTAAAGTTAAGAACAACAAAACGAAAAAAGCAAAAGAACCGACCTAATGTAAAAACATGCTATTAGACTTATTAGCAGCAGTACACATTATGCTAATGGGAGTCCTCCTCATAAAACTGGTCCTAGCTAAAGACATTCGGAAGACTCAATCACTTCTAGATCCAAGACGTGGATCACTAAACGAAATCTTCTGCAACAGGTGGCAGCAGTCTGCTTTATTATTGATAATCCCAACCAATAGTTTCACAGATAAGAGATTCCGTCGATTAGATAGTGAAACCACATCATGTCGAAATAGAAGATCACTGATGCGGTATGAGGCTACTGAATTTTAAGCAAAAAGAAAGCATTTCAGTTCAAATATCATTTAACCCATATTTTCGCACCATGTTCTGGAGTTCTGAGAACATCCAATGTTAATTCTCGGCCCTCGTCTTGTTCCACTTCCCATTAGCTTCATCTACGAATACTTCGATCAATACTTCTTTCCTATCTATGTACCGGTATCGTGTTATTGTCCTTCTTTTTCAGCTTTCATCTAACTTTCATATTCATTAAGTTTCGATATTCTCCATTCTTTAATTTTATCTCCTAAAAGATTTTTCTTATACTTTTCCTTGTATCCCCGATAACCTCGAAGTTGATTACTACATCGTGAACTTGGTGGAAGTAAATATCTATTTCTTGATTAAAAACGTAAAAATGCATTCCAACTGAGGAAAACTTTTAGTAACAAGATTTGATCATTGACAATGTGCTGGTATTGGACGACTCAAATGTTACTAAGAGTTTACAGAACTTATGGACGTGGAATCGCCACAACGTTTCAAAAATTTTTCTCGGTCGACATCAGTTCTATATTCCCCATCAACGCGGAAATTATAAGCCCAACATGGACTGCTCGACCTAAATTAAAATATTTCACGGACTAATACTGAATCTTTCGATAAATTGAAATGAAACCAGCTACTAATTCCAAAAGAAGTCATCATTATCGGGGAACCAAACGATCTCAAAGTTGTTCGAATTGCTGATGACTGGGAAGTTGGTAATCACTGTGGTATCACTGAGGAAAAAGATATCTCTAAGACGAAAATAAAAGAAGAAAACATCCTGAAAATGCACTCACGAAGTTCGGAAGTTCGTTGTATATGGTTGTCTATTCTAGATATTAATTGTTCTATTCAGGAAATGTTTGTAAGATGAATGTGCTTAAGGTGAAATGGCGCAAGATTTATACGTGCAGCTTTCGGTGATTGTGGGTCTCCATGATGACTCAAGAATAACACGGATCAAATACAGGAGGATCTTCGATCGAGATGATAAAGTGAACCCATGAAGACCAGGAGTGTGCACCCACATATAAAAAGAAGAAGCTAAATCAAATTTCAGCAGTGTAAGATATTTTAATTTGGATTTATAAACTTCGATCGAATTGGAAGAACATCAAAATCGTAACAAATGATAGGAAATGTTTAGTTACAAAGGATAAATTAACTAATTACTAAAAATAGAATTATACCATTCAAGATTTATCACAGAAGTTTTACTCCAATCGAACAGGTGGATCAGTTATTCAAAACAAGATCAGCAAATTTACCGAACATCGAAAATTTCCTACAAAACTCAGTGAAGAATTCAATTTGATTTTGAACTACGTACATCCACCTATCACTTTCTACAACTTAAATTATCTGACAACCCTCTTCGCGTCCGTTCACTCGATTCGTTCCGATCCGTCCGCCTGTTTATCCCCGGACCGAACGTGTCGCACGCTTCCCATATGGGAACATATCCTAACAAGGAAGGAATAAAAATAAAACTGAAAAAGAAACGAGTGCCTTCTGGATATGGGAACGCGATGAACGGGAAACGAGAAGATGTGTTTATGTACGTTGGTCGCTTGTCGATTCTTCCGTTTGGACGTTTCACATTTGGATGTTGTGTATAGGAGGATGTTTTGGAGAAAAAAACACATTCCTTATCGAGGGAAAAGAAAGATCGAATAATTTGTTAAGAAATTTCATAAGGAATCACAGAAGTTGCAATAATAACAGGAATACTATATTCTCGTAGGCCTTCATTGTCGACACCAACGGTAGAAATTATTATAGATTTCTTTGTCTATATTGCCAACTTCTTAATACAGAAACATCGGATAATGGCACGCGGCTAGACCTGAAAGAAATATATACCAAGAATAATAATAATAATAGTGTAAAGTTGTTACGCCTGATACGTGCGATCTACGTCGCAATTAATTTTATACTATTTGCTTGTAGCGAACGGAACTTTCGTACATGAAGATTACAAACGGCATATTGTCCTCTTGGTGCTATGAATAAGTTCAAATTACACTTGAGCGAATTACACAAACTTACTGCTTTGGTAGGCTTATTTCACAAACTATCGTTACCACATTTTGCTCCAAGCGGCGTACTACATTAACTTGAAGTTGCTCCTGGCTGATACAACGCTTCGCTTAATTTTTAAGAGAGAAAACAGGAAAAAATAGTCCCTACTAATAGTTTTAGATGGTTAATCAACGATAAACCTTCAAGCCCACAATTTCGCCTAATGAAGAAACAATTTAATATCGAACTCGATGCTGGCGTATCTGGTCTGATAATCAAGTTCTGATGTCCCAAGAATCATTGCCTCTGATAAATGCCAGAAATATTAAATCCATGCATATATGAGCATTCCACTTTCCTTTTCAAGGCGTTCAAAATCTTTCGGCTAAGCTGGACAACGCCGTTAGATTTAGTGTTAATACGGACGTAATCTGCTACACCATAACTTGGTTAGAATCGAATATGTGCACATAAATCTACAACATTTCTTAATCCATGCGATCAAATCACATGAATAAGGTTTGATAAAAGAATGGATAACATGTTATCATTAAATAGTCTAAACCGGACTGACGCCCTTACTTCTCCGAATTTTAATGCCTTGCACGTAAGTGGAAACAAAGATCGGTTTACACTACTTAATAAATAATAATAATAATAATAATAATAATAATCTTTATTGTCCAACAGACAGAATCCATTTACAGGACAAAACAATATAGACATTACAGTACAGTGCAAAAGTTAATATTATCTAAATTAAGAGAACAATATTATCTAAAATAAGAGAGCCAGCTATTTATTAATTAGTGTAAATTAAAAAGGAAAAACAAAGAAACTAAATGACTTAATGATAACACGTCATCCACTCTTTTATCAGACCTCGCACATGAGTAATCTTCTTGCCACATAAATGTTCATTAGTTTCGGAACGCGTGTTTCGTTGGGAACGAGGCCAGCATATTCAAACCGTATCTTATCAAATTCGCTTAAAATACACCCCAGTTTCTATAATCATTACCAAGTCATTTGTTGATCGGTTTAATATCTTTTACATCTTCTTTGGTCGTTCCAAAGATAGGACAGTTTTAACTGCTACTCCTGAAGTTCTTTGTATTGTGACATCAATTGTAAATGTTTTAGGTGATCAGGTGTTTTGTATTTAGATAGAGATATAGTTTGTCCCCGGATTGACTTAACTATAAGTATAATTGTCAAATATTTCAGAATCTCGTTTTAATGTTTTGGGATAGTACAAGTGAATGGAAAAAGATCAGCAGATTTTAAAATGCAAGTGGGAATAAAACAAGGAGACAGCTTAAGTCCATTAATATTTATTATAGTAATGGACAGAATCCTGCAAAATACGAGGAAACGCACCGAAACTGTGAAGACACTGTTAGGATATAACAGACTGGAACCTGTAGCTGTGGATGCATTACTGTACGCCGATGATCTAGCACTAATAGCTGACAGTTATGTGAAAATGGAAAAATTAACAAAAATATGGACAGAAGAAATAGAAAAGATGAAGATGGAAATAAACGTAGAAAAAAGCAAACTAATGGTGATAAATAATAAAGAGCCAGCCAGTAATCTAATAATTAAAATAAACGATAAACAAGAAGAAATTGTCGACGCATACGAATATTTAGGTATTATTATATCGAAGGATGGAAAAATTGATCTAGACATAGCAAAAAGAGGACGGAAAGCCACAAACATATACTACGCTCTGAATCAAACCATCTTTGGAAAAAAGAAATAGAACCCAAGATCAAACAGATAGTATACAATGCAGTGGTAGCCCCCACAATAATGTACGCAAGTGAGTCCTGGACAATACAGCAAAAACACGAAAACAAAATAACAGCTATGGAAATGAGATTTTTGAGAAAGATCGTGGGGAAAACAAAAATGGACAGAATAGAAAACGAACAGATAAGGAATATGATAAATCAAGAAGATATACTAAAAAGAATTGAAAAATGTCAACTGAATTGGTACGGCCACATAATTAGAATGGAACAAAAGAGTTTAACAAAGAAAATAATAGAAGCCAAAAATAACGGGAGAAGAAAAAAGGGAAGACCAAGGAAAAAATGGATTGACAGAGTCAACGAATTAGGACGAAAGCGATGGAAGACCATCCAGCCACCCAGAAATGAGAAGAATGAGTACAGACTGGACACGATGGAAAGAATGGATTAAATCGTCGTAAGATCCAAAAATAATCCGACGCTGAAAGGCATAAGGATTAACGAGAAGAAGAAGAAGAAGAAGGGAGACCGCCTGGCTTGGCCTGAAGAGAATTTCCAGCATGTTTTTTTTTAATAAAATGCTTTGTTAGAAACTTAAATTAGTTTTTCTTTGACAACTTATACAAAATACTTGTTTTTACAGTTACAATGCAAGAATACAAAACAAATACTGATTTAGTCAATGTAGTCCAATATTTGCAAAATTTTGCATAGTCATAATTTCATACCCTGAACAACTTTCTTCAATAACACTTTGCCGTATTATTGACCTAAATGATATAGAACAGGAAACGTTCTCTTTCTCAATTATCATAGCGGCCTTGTTTTTAAAAAGCATAAAAATATGCTTGAAATTCTTTTCAGGCCAAGCACGACGGCATCCCAAAACGATAAAACAAAAATTCGAAATGTTTGATCAATTATGTCTATAGTTAAGTTAATACGGGGACACAATGTATATTGTACTGAGGATTTAGTTAAATTTTTTTAAGTAAATTGTAACCGGTCTAGCTCGTAGATAAAATATAAAAGCATAAATTATAACAATTTATATTTATAACTTTTTCGAAATATTGAACGTAAAATCAAAAAATTTACCTATTTTAGTGTGTGTGAAAGTATAAGTGTATTTTCCGTTGACAGTCCTTCCTGTATCTCCTCTTTATCTGTATGGTGAGGTTCTTTTCTTACTAATACTTCTTCTTTTTACTAATATTTCTTCTTAAAACCCTCTTTTTTCTTTTGGAAATATATTTCAGACTTCTTTATTGACTCTTCTCAATTTTTCAATTCAATCGTCGTTCACCAAAACAAATTTTTTTCTTTTCGAAACCAGGACGAGCCTATTTTATTTCTCCGTTGTCCATGTGTTTTGTGCCAATAGTGAGCTGTTTACAAGTAAGTATGTAAAGCTTCACTTTCTCTTGTTAAAGCAGCAAGATCATAAATGACCATTGGGGTTTGCTGGACTTGATTTCTTATATTACTGGTCATTTGTTTACATGATTCAAAACATTCTTCTACCGATTTCAAAATTCCCTTGATCTCGCAACCCAAATGTGCTTGACATTGGTTACTTCACTTGCGATGAACCGCATTCAATAAATTTGAATCAACTACTATGATGTCGGTGGTCTACCGTATTTTAAATTCTGGACCATTCAGTAAACTTCTAATCTGGCGTTCTAACTTTACACTCAACTCCCGCTTTTCCGGAATTCTAAAAGATTAGTAGGACTCTTTTTATTCAGGACAAGTGACTGGAGTAATATAAGTGGAAGACGATCGTTCTATTTGCATTGTGCCCAAATGTTGCAAAATACTTCCCTAAAGAGAATGATAGAGCTGTACAACCTTATCTTTCTATAGGTTCATTGTTAGCGTTAGATCGAGTAGACACTTGCAACCCTTATCTGTTTGCGACCCTGTTTCTGGATTTGAAGTAAACGACGAAATTTATATGACACTTGTGATCCTTTCTATTGTATAAATTATTTTGGTTTATGCAAGGCTATCCAAATCCCTAAAAATGTATTGGTAGAACACAGCCACCGTAACTTAATGAGATTATTAAAAATTCGAAGAAATAAGTACTTTGAAGTTACCCCTGCTAAGTGATTAAGAACCAATTCGCAGTACGCACATCTGCATAATCGGTACTCCATGCCTTTTCCCTAAGAAGGAATACCCCTCTTTGTCCGTATACCCCACCATTGTTTGTGTACACTTAGTACACTACAGCTGGTAAACCAGTTAGATCCAGTCGCAGTGCCAGGAAAAAGTCGGATCGACCGAGAGCGATAGTGACACAAATAGACAAATATGAAATACAAATGTTTACAATACCCTAAGGAAATTATCCTTACCATGCCTTCTTGTAATAGCACTGAATCACCCGGTATATAACATACCGAATCGCAAGTGTGTCATGTAATTTATATCATTTAAAAAGAAGATCGCAAGCGTCCATAGTTCGTATCTGTCCCGACACCGTATTGTTCTGCTCAATTTTATGTTGTACTCTTGATGAAGCTATAAATAATAGCGAATTTAGAATTTTCTTAAAAAAATAGTTCATCTCTTATTGACCGTATTCCAGAATTAAGAAGAAATTTTATACAAAAGTTTAATCAACGCTCGAAAACGAATAATATTCTGCAATTAACAATGATAATAATCAGAAAGAAAGAGCAGGGTGTTTGGAGGTCAGCCTGGAAGCGTGTGCGACTCTGGAATATTCCTCCAACCACCCGAATAACATGCCCGGGAAATGTTTCCAACACGTTGGGGATATTACCTAGGTAGGGTGAAGAGGTTTAAATAGTAATAATAGTAAGTCATAGTCAGTATTCCTTGAAATACGTAGGGGGTCTACATCAGCAGTAGCTTGGTCAGCAAGGACCTCACTGACCCCCATTTTATAGTTTTCCGGCCGTTTCTCTTAGAAACACGCAGAAATAAAGAAGCAGTTGCAATAACGCAGACCAAATTTGACCGGAACGAAAAAAAAAGAGAATAGATAAAAAGAAACACAACATCTATTATTTCCTTTTTAAACATTTTCTAAATAGTTTTTTAATGATTATTTTATTTGCGTCAAATTTTATCGAAAGTAATCAACAGCGAACGATAAACCCAGAGAGTTCAACAAAATAATCGCATATCTGACCAAAATATTCCTTTGTATACACACGAGATGGACGAATGAAACGTCCCATCCCGTTCAGCGATTGTTTAAGTTTAGATGAGGAATTGTTCCTTGCTTACCGAACGGAGCTTTCTTTTCCTGTTTACGCCTTAAATATTTGTCCGCATTGTCTACATACGCCGTACACTCTTCGCTCATGGTATCATCTACAACGGATTCCGAGACGTGTGTTTGTTTTGTTAGGATTGCGAGGTTGACGTCTTGTGGAATTTAGATCGAAGAAGTCGATCCAGATTGTGCTATTGTAAATATGGGAAAGTTCGAGAAATTTTCGAAAACAGCTAAGGAACCGAAAACTTACGGGGTTCCGTGAGTGAAACCCCTCTTTTAATAAATTATATCGATAATAGATACGGATCGCTTGCAAACATCGCGTCAGAGCGCATAAACTCGTCGGAATGAGTTATGGCGAATTATATTTAACCTTCGCGTTTACATCGATCGACGATATTTACGACCATAAACGAGAACATTTCGGTAATAATAGGTATCTATCTAGTAAGTAAACGGGGGCTATAAATCTAATTTTCGTATTTCGCGCTTGATATCATTGTGTTACTACACCGTTAAGTATAAATCATACGGCAGTTGTTTTCACGGCTTACTCTATCCCGCAGCGTTTATGTTGTATGAGAAATAGGAGATTATGACGCCGAAACATTGGCGTAAATCGAGGGAGGATCTTGTCGGTTTTAAGGGGACCGTATCGGTATGATAATGAAAATATGGGATGCATGGCTGGATTTAAACTTGTCGTCTACCAAAAATCTCGTGGATGATACTGCGAATGTATAGACTGAAAACAAATGAATGACGATGTTAAAGTTAATCTGTGAAAACAGTTGAGGGACGGAACATACGCTTAAGGAACATTGGGGAAGATATTTTCGTAATAGGCTTTCCAGGGGTCTTATCCAAAAATGACTACAATTACAATTAGGAAAGATATACATTCCACTTTTAACACAATAATGGGTTTAAATTCGAAGCTAAAGTTTGGCTAGGAGGAACGCCAAAGAAGAAATGATATACCTACATAATCACGATTAGGTGCCAGGTCGGTACTATATAGCGAATCCCACATTGTTTTATATATATATGTTTTGGGCATTCAAATAATCGTTCAAACGTTCGAATTATAACAATGGAAGATGATTCGACCTCTTGGACGCTTTTCGCAAACATTTTGAAGAACGTTCTAAAAAGAACTGGTTTTAATAAAATGGTAAAATAGCCGAGAGGCTTGAAAAACGCTACAAATTCTCAACCAGACTAACAACCAAAATAAACCAAGTAAACTTGAGGCTAACAAACTGTAGTCAACCGTTTGGAGCCATCCTCCACTAGTTACAATGGAAGTACCTCCAGTAATTCAAAAACATGTGGTCACTATCTTTTTGCGCTGGCTTTCTTCATCTTTGTTGGAGCCGACTGACTTCCAAAGATCCAAACCGCTATTTGCGGCTCTTCTTTCGGGATTATAGCAGTTTTCTCATGTTTCATCATCGGTTCTGATATTATACACCAGATGAAACGACCCATTGTCAAAACAATCTGTTGTAAATCTGCACCATTTCACACGGTTTTCTTTTTGAACCGGCGTTAAATTGGATCTAATGGGAACAAATTTTGCGTGCCCTCTAATTCTTGTGTAAAATGGTACTACCTGCTTTCATACGCGTGTTTAGAAATGCTTGGATGCTCCAGTGAAATGGTGACATGGTGGGTCTTCTTCAATCCGGCTCTGAATAAGCCCAAAATTCCTTTCAGGAATGGCCGATTTTCTCGCGTTATTTCGAAAAAATCGATTACTTTGAAATTCATTGTACCACCACTTGATGGTGGCTAAACAACATGACTCGTCGCCAAACACTAGATTGATTTCCTTTAAGACATTGTTTACGGTTCAAGTCGCGTTTGAAATTGTAAAATATTACAACTAAATAATGCTCCTTATTCAATTCCCTGACTTTCCATCCAAGGAATCACTTTGAACTTATGTATTTTAAAACTATTCAACTGGGGATATTGGTCAAATATCACAGACGTTAATTATGTAAAGAGATAGCTTAAAATGTTAAACAAAATTTGCTGCTAGATAGACGGAAACAAAATATCCTTTCGTAGTTACCCCTCTGTTGAGATTGTTTTATTTACTGTTGGCAGTAGTGCTAGCAACCATAGACATAAAACACAAGTGTAAAAAGAGTGTAGTTTGTTTATAATATTAGAAAGCAGTATACGATACGATACGATTTATTTGTTAAAATAGCGTACATTTAGCTAAAAGGTACAGTACTTAGCTTGTCAGAAACATAATAAAGTAATTAAAATACATAAAATACAATAGACATACCATATACGTTACTATACATATAAAGAAGCGTCCATATTTAATAAGAAAAATTACACCTACATGTAATAGTCGTTATAAACAAATAACAAAGATAAAATAAGAGAAATATATATAAAACTAAAAAAGATGAAATCAGAATATTGGGAAAAGTATATATTTTTCTTTAAATGAAAGGCTTTTATGCGAATTTCCAAAAGCTGTCACTAAATTTAACCGAAAGTGTTGATTTTTAAGAAATCCCCAACTTCGTAGAGGCAGTTGTTCATCAAGAGGTCGGTGATCGTTGCCTTAAAACGTCTAACACCCATGGCCCTCACATTGCTTGGTAGATGGTTACATATGATTTAATTGCTACGTAGTTGGTGCTAGTCTGAGCATGTCCTATACGATGGTAAGGTATGGCGTAGTTCTTTTTGTGCCGTCTATGGTATGTGTGGTCATCTGCGTGGATAAGGAAGCTATCGGACTCAGCATGGATGTACAGGAGAAAGGCTAGTATAAAAGGATGGTATCACAAGGATTCTTATATATATATATATATATATATATATATTTCCTTATACTCCAATTATTGCTCTAATTGCTTCTTTTTATTGCAAAGAGATTCTTCGGGCATGAGCCGAGCCACCCTCACAATAAGATACCATATGTCGCGCTGCTGTGAAAAGCACCAAAGTAGGCCAAACGGGCAACCTCCATTCCAGCAACTTTTCTAATGCTACGAATCGCATAGATACTCTTCGCTGACGGGGGTTGCAAGACATCACGTGGCTCCTCCAACACAAGGAGGAGTCGAAGTGCACTCCCAAAAAGTTTAGAGAACTTCTTTCGTTGGTCCTTGTAGTGAAGAGCATCGATTGGCTTTACTGGTAATTCACCTTCAAACCGTTGGCACTAAACCATTCCACCGCTTTCCCCAGCACATCTTCTTTCAGAACACTGAGTGGGTCGACTAAGAAACTTGTATCGTCGGCATACATTAGTGTCCTAGAGCAATATTTGTCTTTAGGTAAGTCATTCATATAAACCAAGAACAGAATGGGGTCCAATATTGAGCACTGTGGGACTCCTGTCTTCAGTGTTTTCACTGCAGACCTTTCTCCATTCCATCCAACAATCTGCTGCCTGTTGTTGAGATAACTTTCCATTAATTGTAGTGCAATCTCCCTGACTCCGTAGAACTCCAGCTTCTTCAGCAATAAACCGTGATCAATACAATCAAGCGCCTTTGATAGGTCGCAGCATAAAATCTCCATGCCTCTTTTATTATCGAAGGCTTCGGCTACAGCATCCATTAATTCTGTCAAAGCTGTTATCGTGGACCTTTTGCCTCTGTAACAATGCTGAGGATCGGTGAACAGATGGTTTGCTTCAAAGTAGTTGACTAGTCTGGACTTGATTTTTTGGATAAAGCAGATAGAACTGAAATTGGCCGGTATTTATGCAGGTCGCTCAATTCTCTCCCGTTAAAAATTGTTATTACTGTGGCTCTTTTTTATTCTCGAGGGAAGATTCAATGCTTAAACATACCATTGATTAAAGTAACTATTTGGGCACTTATCGTGTAAATAATTTGTTTAAACAAAGATGTCGTCAGTCAATCTATATATATATATACCTATCACACATTAAAATCATCATTGTTTATATGATTTCTCTATCTCCGTAATAGCTCACTTGGTGCGGCACTGAATTACCAATTCGAAAATCAAGGATTCGATTCTTACAACGCCGTTCATAATATCGAAGCTTTTTTCGAACTTTAGGTACACTCAGCCAGATGAAAATGAGTACCTGAGATTAATTTCCTGGAGTAACAATAGGCATCTAAAATATAATTATTGGTCGCGCTACCTTCAACTGTCTTAGAAATCGGTAATCCGTGCTAAGCCAAACGCCCTTTATATTATATATATTATATGCATTTTCTGGGGCTCTATGTATGGTGACTTTGATAAATTCTCCAGAAGTAAACCAGTGGGCACGAACTACGAAAGGAAAAACCTGAGGTAAAAAGTAAAAGTTTTTCCGAGCTGCTCGGAGCAGGCTGACCAAGACCCGAATGGAAGCAGTGACGGGATAGGAGCCAAGAACAAGGACCATTACACCGGCGATAAAACGATGTCAAAAAGGATTTCAATGATCAAGTTGTTAGGTTAGAACACCGACGTAATGGCGTAACCATGCTAGGAGGGCACAACATGCAATTGAGCTTCAGTGCAGTCGACCAAGAATCACACCTTTATGAGGGAACAAATACCCAAACTCAATAATCCTTCATGGGCTGTAATAGGACGTACTATACCTATCACTGACGAAAACTGTTGCAAGTTCTGTAATTAAATGACTTCCAACTCTCCTTCACTTACTTTACACTTCATTAATAAATGAACAGGGTGCACTTTCACACTTTACCATTATACGCACGTCTGATGCGTACCCTTTTCAAAGACTCTCCAAGTCGAGGACATCATCCATCGGGATCCGCGTACACGCGTTAATCAGCAAGGAAACCCTTGTCTTACAAGTAATTCCACCGTGTACATCATCGCGAGCCATTGTAGTCGGGAATTACAAAGCTTCCGCAACACAAATACCTTAATATACACCCCGTGTCCTCCCAGAGGCGGCGGCCGCTTACATACATATACATATACATACGTATGTAGGTCCGCAACCGTATTAAATTAAGGCGACTCGCTCTGCGGAGGGTCAGACAAGTGTTTACCTCCCTCGTAAGAGGTGGTTACGTGTTTACCTGTACGTATCGTACGTGCAAGTTGGTAATATGTAATAAGGGATGGTTAAAGTTGCGAGTTGCACAGTGTGCAGTTCGGCTAATTACGATCGACGTTACACGCGCAAGCCGTTTTACTGACCTGGTTGGATGGGATTTGGGGAATTGAATGAACGGTACTACTATTGAAGGAATATCTACCGTCTAATATCATCTAAGAATTTTGATAGAGGAAAAAATAAATGCTGGTCATCTCGATGGGAATAAGGATGACCGGATATCGAGAAATTTGCTTGATATAGTTAACTACGAGGGAGAGGGGTGTTAATTAATAATGGGGGATCACTCGCAAATTAAAAAATATTAGTTAATTCATTGATTAAAGCAGAGGCAAAGAAAACAATTAAGACAAGAAATGAGGTAAATTATAACGATGCGATTGACGGAGTGACATACTGCGTGGTACCTTAACTTCAAGATTGGGCTTCAAAACGATGTGGGCACATTGCAATGTATGTCGTAGATCTTACTGGGCAGCAAAATGGGGGAGAGCACCGGCGGTAATTGCGTGAGTAGTTAGTGCCACTAATTGTAAGTGAGGCGGTATGGTCAGAAAGTAAAATAGGTAGGGTTTGTTTTCAACTGAAGGGTGCGAGGGGTTAGCTAACCGCCCGATGAAATAGGAAGTGAGGATGGTCACGTTTACGATAATATTAGCACCCTTTCTACCTCCTAGAGGAATGAACGGTCGATAAGGGTACAAGGTCACAATAGCAGGGAGGAGTACTATAAAATGTACTACACAAAAGCAACAAAATTGTAAAAATGAATTTTAAAATTACTTCTGTACCAGCGTAGTCTAATATCGTCTAAGATTATCTCGACAAGCGATGTCTTGGGATGCTAAACGATCAATTAACGCTTCCGAAAAATAGGGATGATCGGGTGACCAGAGGTTTGTTGCATAAATTCTTAAGGTTTAATGCCGAGGAAGGTGGTCCAAAGAACGTTATAGATTAAATAATCCTAGCGACATTAAAAGTGCGACAATGTGACCCGTCAGCAATACTAAAATCCAAAAATGCTATCGTAGGTTTTCCTACGAAAAAATTGGAAGAAAGTTGTTAAGAAAACCTTGCAAATGATGGCGGTCAAACATCTTAATCGTTAGACCACGCCGGCTTCTTGTAGAAGTTAGCAAGCGTCCATTTGCTACATTCTAGGAAACCTCTAACCTCTTCACTTGCTTGGTCAAGCTAGTGTAATTAATTTGGAGGTCTTGGGGAACTTCAAATTTTCCTCGGATAAACCCTGGAAGTTCGGAATGTTGTAAATCCCTTTTTCAACATGTAACAATTTAAAAGAGTGGGAAATACAGGAAGCAAAGAAAAAATTAATCGTTTTCCCAGATAGCCCTCAGCTTACCTTTGAAATAAGCTGAGCGCTTTACTTATGAACCCAACCTCCAGAACTCTTGTAAATTATCTCATTTCCAATAACTTTACAATAAAAGGAAATGCTATCAAAGCCAAAATTCGATGGCATGAAATTTATAAAAACAAGAACATTGTCGTCCTGCTCGCAGAACCAAATAGACGTGTCCCTTGATTTAATCGGGGTCGACATCAAATACGAATCCGATTAATCCACAATTTCCACCTACAGCCAAACAGTTTACATCCTTCATTTCCACGGGACAAATTAACCTAAACAGGCGATTGCCCTGTATTGCCTCAGCTCTTTCAAAGACCTGACAACCTGCAATTGTAGACTCTTAACCCTTTTTGGAACATGGACGGATCTTCTTTAGGCGACCTGACTTTTCGTAGCTACTCGTAGAAGGCTATCTCCACTCACGAGCGTATGTCCAGTTTCTTGAGGAGCCTAGCCGGAAGATGAAATACGAAGTTAAAAAGCAAAGATGTTAGCAAAGGACCCAGCAGCTTTTCAGCAAGAAAAAGTGCAGCAACTCAAAAGTTCCTGGTTTTGAATCTGCCTTGCACTCTTCCACAGCCGACTTGAATCGTAATTACTTCTTTGGGATTCTATCGTGTGTCACTATTTGAGATCGGCATTTTCTGGTCCATAGAGTCAGCTTCTTGGAAAATATTGGAACTTTTTCAAATTTTCCGATACGAATTGATGCGATTGAAAACGTGCAAGCTACAAGAATTAGATAATGGGTTGAAGGGCGTTTGTAATTAGAAGTTTGTTGTTTGGAATAGAACTTACTATTAGTTAAATTTGATTTTTTTGGTTTAATAATCAAACTTTTGGAATCCATTTCAATTGATTCATCCTCAAAAGCGGAATGATAAATTTAGCAGCTGCATACTATCTTGTGATTCGAGGTATATATAATACGAGAGCAAGTCAATATATAAGTCGCGAACTTCAGTTTTCTTTAATAATGAAATTTTGGAATTCATTTTAATTGACTCATCCTCAAAAGCAAAATAATAAACTTAAGGGTTATCGCAGCTACTTTCGATTTTGTGATTCCAGGTATTTATAATACGAGAGCAAATCAATATATAAAAAGCAAACGACAGTTTACCTTATACCGTTCCAAATTAGGAGCGCATTTGTTGCCAGCGGATGGCAACATACGTATGCTTGTTGTACAGACTGCGTGACATCTCGTGGACACGCGGTTAGTCAGAGGCAGCTAGTGCACGATTGCGACTTTTTGTGAGCCAAAGTACTGTCCACAGAAGAAATGGATCGCAAAATCCATCCAGTGTATGATGATCACTGTTTTGCACGAAAAGCTGTATTCAATTGGATCCAGAAGTTTAACAAGGGAAGACGGAGCATTAGAGTTGGGGAACGTCCTGGTCATCCTATGGAGGTGTCAACTACAGCCACAGTGCAGCTTGTGGAACAAATCATTCGTGATGACCGACGTGTGACGATCGATGACGTAAATCGTGCTGTAGGGTCTCCACTTAGAACCGCATGGAACATCCTACATGAGCAATTGCAGTTTCGTTTGTGCACGGTGGATGGCCCGCTAGTTATCTGAGGAACACGAAATGAACAGAATCGCTCTTTACAGCACATCAATAAGTACACTGAGGAAGGAGAGAACTTCTTGGCACGAAGTGATACGGAAGACTAGTCTTGGGTTCACCACTTACAACCCGAATCCAAACAATTTTCCATGGAATGGAAACATTCCACTTCTCCAACGGGAAGAGTTCAAGAGGATTTCATCGGCCCGGAAGGTTTTGCTCAACGTGTTTTGGGAAATGCAAGAGGTCACACTGCAGAAATTCCAGCCTCACGGTGAGACTGTGAATTCCCCTTCAAACTGCACCGCTCCGCGGAAACTCCAACAAGCTATTCACCGCAAGCGCTCTAGACTCCTGACAAAGAGAATGATTCTTCTGGATGACAGTGCTCGCCCTTACACCAATGCTCGAACTGTTCTGAATGCTGGAACTGTTCGTTTGGAATATCCACCGTACAGT
Source organism: Chrysina gloriosa (assembly GCA_038088585.1). Lineage (NCBI taxonomy): Eukaryota > Metazoa > Arthropoda > Insecta > Coleoptera > Scarabaeidae > Chrysina > Chrysina gloriosa. The sequence goes on along the minus strand of CM076093.1, from coordinate 14,648,499 downwards.
CCCGATTTAGCCCCCAGTAATTTTATCTGTTTGGATCGTTAAGAAATCATTTGGGTGGCGGGTATTTTAAAACTGATGATGCCATAAGCCAAGAGGTTACTCATTGGCGGCGACAACAACCAAAAGACTTCTTTACCACTAGCTTCCAAGGACTTATAAAGAAATGGAGTAAGTGTCTGAATGTACAGGATGAATATGTTGAAAAGTGATCTAAATGTCAGGAAGTTACGTTCATTATTATTGCCTCTGTCCAGTTTTGCGACTTAATTATTGACTTACCCTCATAAATTGCTTTTGCTTTTATGAAATGGGAAGAAAGAGGTATGATGTAAACATGGTAATCAAGGACAATCAATTTAACATAAAAGAAATCAACCTACTACATACATATTTCAATTACAAAAACATGGAAAGCGCAAAGTAGAAACCCACATTTCAAATGTTCCTTCTTGTATCTCTCGAATTGAAGCCATCGTTATCGGATTCGGCTGCGGATAAAATGTGATGCATCGATACGATTGCAGTTCTCTCGACGATGGTAAATCTTTTGTAATTGTAATTCGTCCCGCTTTCTCGACTCCCGACAGGAGACAAGCGGCGCATCGAACACTATATATCAACTTCAGATTCGACCTATAAGTGAGTAATTCTTAGGGAACGCAGTCCACCATCTCCGACAATACTAAACAACTTTTATTGCTCGTAATACGGTTTTTATAACGTATTTTCTCCCCCGTTTCTACGTGTTGTAGATTATGCGCTTTATTCCGGATTCGCGTCGGTATATCCAGACTTCGAGAACCGAGCTCTTCGTCACATAAATTTACCGTCGCATTGTATCGGCGGCGGCGGCTCGAGGAAAATACATAAATCAAGCGCTACGCCGGACAATAACTGTTTCGATTATTGGAAAACAATATTTGTCTTGCTGTATTCCAGCTCCGGACAGCCCGGAGTTTTCGCGGACTGCGACCGGAGTTTCTCGTTTATATTTAGCGCGAAATGTACACTCTTGGTTGTAAAACTCCGGATAAAACCGATTCTCTAAGTACCATCCTCCTTAGGAATCATTCGGCTTATACCACAAGAAGGTTTTAGCTTGGGAACTAGTTTTCAAATTAGTTCCGTATCTTTCGCCTTATAATGAATATAGCAATTTCGAGGTTCAAGTCAAGTATGGGCAGTTCTCCCTACCTCCCTCCCCGCAGAAGCAACTCATCTACCCCTTCGTTGCCTTCAATGCCTGAATAAATTGCTGCCCAAATTAGGTCAACCGTATTAGACTCATAGAGCCTTTGTCGGAGTCACTTGCAGACTAGAGTACATGTTCAGCCGAACATTTGTTAATTCCAAAACCAGTAAGACAGTTTAACACACCGTACATTCAACGTTTATCTTTACCAGAATAGCTTCTATTGAGATTCTCTTGAGCATAAGTCTTACTTACTTATTAGCGCTGAGCCTTTCCACCTTTCGGTCTAAGGCTGGAGAGGTTGAGTCTTGCATCTTTGTCTCCGTTCTTTCCTGTCCTGTGTCAATTTCCGTATGTATTCCCATGGTATTCCTCTTTTATCTGATTCCATCCCTGATTCCGTAAATGCATCTGGCTCTTGTTCTTCCTCTTTTATTTTTTCCGCACACTCTCGTTTCGAACACTCGGTTAGTTAGTCTCTCGCCCGTTATCCGACACATATGAACAAACCACCTAAGCTGTCCTTCTATGATTTTTTCGTGTATTGAATCTATTATTAAGTTTTGTCTAATTATTTCGTTCCTTATTCTGTCCGTTCTTTTCTTATTTTCAACCTTTCTCAGGAACCTCATTTCCATAGCATTTATATTCGTATCTCTCATAGTGTCCATGTTTCGCTATTATATATAATTGTTGCGTGTATAACTCTTTTGATAACCTCAGTTTTTATCTTTTCCGGTATCTCTCTTTTTCATAAAAATGTTGTTTTCATTGTATTCAAGATGCCTTCCACTTTTCCCATTCTTTGATTTAGTTCACTGCGCAATTTATCGTTTTCCTCTGCAACTGCTCCTAGGTATTTAAAGTACTCTACTTGTTCGATGTGTTTCCCGTTCCATACTATTTCGTGGGCTTTCTTTGTGTTGGAAGTTATCATAGTTTTTGTTCTTCCAATATTAATCTTGATATTAATCTTCAATAATTCTTCTTCTAATACTTTACTTAAGTTATGCTATAGATCTTCCTTGGTATTTGCCACCAGAACCATATCATCTACGAATATAAGTTCTGTCAGTTGTGTTTGTGTCATTTGCCAATATCCCAATATTAGTTTTCTCATCTTTTTCTTTGCTTCTTTTAGAACTTCATCAAATACCGCTAAAAATCGAAACGGGCTTAGGACGCAGCCCTGTTTAACTCCGTGGTTTGTAACGAATTCTTTCGACTTTTCAATGTTTATTCTTTCTATATTTGTGTTATCTTTATATATATATATACTATATATATATCCTTTATTACCCTTATTAAATTTTTGTCTATTCCTCTATTCATCAGCACTTTCCAGATGTCTTCTCTTCGAACTCTGTCAAACGCCTTTCCCATGTCAATGAAACATGTTTGTATCTCCTGGTTTTATTGATTATTTTCTCGCCCTCCTGTCTTAATGTAAATATCCGCATTGAGTGTCTTCAAGGGTTGGATCTATTTTAGCTTTATTTATTTGGCTAATACTTTCCCCGGAACACTATATATAGTTATGCCCCTATAGTTGGTGCAGTTTATTTTGTCGCCTGTCTTCCAGTCTTTTGGTATCTTTGTCTTTTTGGTATATCGCTCCTTAATTCTGCCATTTTATGTATTCCTCTTCTTCTCATAAACCTTATTATTTCAGGGGCGATGTTATCTGCTGATGTTTCCCGATTTTCCCAATTATTCTGGCTTGAATAACGAGCAAATGGAATGTTGATTCATGCCCTCGGTCGACTTCACGGTCTCTAAACCAAATCCTACCTTGAGAACGGATTACCTAGGAACCAACCATTGCTCCTTTTGTAGAATATGACGTTGTATTGTCACGAAGGGGCAAAAACAGTTTCAGTTTCTGCCACCTCATCTCTCCCAGTCATTTAGATGAGTAGGAACCTTCCAAGCCTCACAGCCTTCAGCACTAAATGTAGAGTATTAAGTGCCAAAATTGCCCCTAGAGCTTGAGTAGGTGTTGTTCTATTCCCAAACAAGGCAATCTATGTAGCTTATTGCGTTGCCTTTTGATGGTTGGGAATCTTGCATCATTTATACCCCAACCTCCCACCTTGTTCTATATCCCCACGCAAAAATAAATCTAATTTGACGTTTATGAAAAGCAAAAATATAGCTTGCACTCCTATCTAGACGAGGACACTTTAATATTCATTTAATCCGGACCATGCAATCGAACATTCCACACTGGATAAGACAATTTTGTCAGATCCCACTAGTACGAAATTAATTTACAACTACGACTCTCGTCAGACTACTGAAATTTACATCCCCTTTTCAAATTTACTACTCTACCTCCAGAATCTACAATATGGATTTTATTACGGTACCGCCCTTTCGCTCGCACGCACGCATCCGTCGTCTTAGATTCAAGTAAGGTGTCGGTATGAAGGAGGCTGAAGCTCTTCGGCCGTGTTTACTCGCTTCGGTCCCGGGTCGATCCGATCTTAACACAATAGGCGCGCGTTAATGCGATTTCGCGTTCCGCGAACTTCGCGCGTAATTAAGTTTGCGGGGGCGGCTCGTTAGTCGACCCGACGACGTTTCGACCACCCGCGTTCTAATCACCGCCATGGTTGTTATTGAGTGTTAAAGACGTATGGTACAGATTTGTCTTTTCGCGTAACAAAATAAAATTCAGAGGAAGTAAGATACGCAACGGATAAATCCTTCAAGCGCAAAATCTGATGAGAATCTGTCGGGAACGGGACATGTAAACTAGTGTACATATGAATGTATGTAGGTATTTAAGGCGGACAGTACTTCTGTGTTCCTTGAAGCCGGTTTTACGCGTGGGATGCGATTTAAGATGGTAGATTTGGGCTTGGGTATATGTAGTATTAATAGGAGAGCCTTATCCACTTCATGGATCTTACAGAAATTAACGATCTGTTTCGCGTTATCGGAGCGCTTTCCGAACTTCTTAAAAGAGTTTGTTTAACAAACTTAAACTGTCAAATAAACTAAGCTCTGGCACTGAGTACTTACCGTAAACCCATTTCATACCAAATTTTAAGGAAAACCAGCAAAAAATAAAATACCCTTTTTTATGAATACAGAAACAAATAAACATCTAGCTGACTGTTAATTTCATCATCCTCCTACTCGATATCGTAACAGCTTAGACAGTTATTGAAAGAATTAAGAACTGAGAGATCACAACTTTCTAAGTAGTTACAAAAATATCATCAACTCAAAAGTTTCTACGTAATTTACTGATACTTCCACCTGATATCGTTATCATCAAAACTGAAGATCTGATGGACAGCTCTGGACTTAACCTAGAGTTAACTATAGAAGCAATTGAACATCAAGTTACAGCTGGAGTCAGCCAAGGCCCACTCGGCACATTTGACTGTAAACTGACGCTGTGCAAGTTTAATACGATTTACCTAATTTGGGCACATCGAGGCACTGAAACCAACAAGAGGGTAGATGGCGAAATCCACTGCAGGATACGGTGTTGGGTTGAGGACCAATTATGACTGGTTCGAACTGGAACTGGTTCGAATGGCAACAGCAAACTGGGCTCAAGCAAAGCGGGGCCTTCATAGAAATACCCTTGTACTATTCCTAGAAATATCAATGAGACCATGAATCTTCTGAAACTAAGAGGAAGGCAACTCTCCATAAAATCTTGTTTGTTGTTGAACTTGACCTCAAGGAATAGAAAAATGACCATGGGCTTACCGTCATTTTTGGACATCAAGAAAGCAACGAAAACAAAGGAATTTACAAAAAAGCTCGCCGATGAGATGTAGACACAATTTTTTAAAATCATATACAATTTTCAAATTTGTTTTGGAACCAATAAAAAAATTTAAGTATAACCGATCTTGAAAAGAAAAAGTACCGAACACCCTCCATTTCCCTTCAGCTCTGTGTCGCTACTTTCCAAGCGGTTATAAAAACAACAACATCAACTCAAAGCTTCACGCTATAATTTAGTACTGCTTTCCCTTAATATAGTTGTAGTCTAAAAAGTTATACAAAATCTAATCGACGCAGTTATCGACTTAACGTTGTATCAACTGGTTGTACCCAAGTTGTAAATAATTACGAAAAGAATTAAACATCAAATCTTAAGCTATGTCGTTAGATCGGTGCATATTGGCATTCCACAGGCCTCCTCCTTCAAACTGGAGCTTTCTCTAAAACATAAATTTCTTACTTTCCTCGATTGTCAAGCACAACATTAGCAATTTATTCCAACGATGCGACAGTTTTTGCTATAAGCAGCAACGTCAGGGATTACAGGGAACGATCAATGCATTCCAGGGTTGGATGCGAAAAGTATGTAAGTGTTAATTTCACATGACAGCGAAATTTATATGACTGTACATCACCATTGGAGACTATTATATTATACGAGAGGCGCCTTTTATGTCTTTACAAACGACAACTAGGACATACTGTAGACATGTATCATTATTATTTTCGTAAAATTTTACATTTGTTATTGGGAAAACAGTGGCAGCTTAGAAATTGACCGAGTAGTTTGTTTACAGTGAACGTTTAAAAAAAGAAATTTTGTGAAAGAATGGAAATTTCATGTGAAGGTTTTCGTTAAATGATATTTTTACAATTTTAGTAAAAGCCTAACTAAAGAACAATGCATAGAATCACTTCGTCCAACTTTTGGTAATAAAACATCATCAGAGGAGACTGTTTGCAATTGGTTCGCAGAATATCGTCTAAAATCGGTTGCTATTCCAAACAACATGATTGAAGAAGATTAGTATGTGAGTTACAAAGAGGTAGAGGCATTCTTATTCATATCAGAGGCTGCAATACAATTTGCACGGGCATTTAGCTGTGAAAATGATGTGCTCCCGATGGATGCCGCATAATTTTACCGAAGCTCAAAAAGAGCTCGTGTCAATTGCTGTAAGAAAATGTCGGAAAACTGCAAAATTCGTATACAACACCGTAACTGGTGAGTAAACTTGGATATATTCGTATGAATCGAAAACTCTCTAATATGAACTTAATCCAACAGAAATTATTCATTCACGAAGCATTTCCAAGAAAATGATCGCTAGTTTCTTGGGTTGTACTGGACATGTGACCATTTCTTTTGAGTATCGAAGAACACCTAATTTATCCCCTAACGATTTCTTTCTGTTGCCGAATGTCAAAAAGGGAAATGCATGGACAGCCAATTTCAGCAAGCTGTCAAAGCCTTTGAAAACCATGTTCTGGAGATACCAACTTCGGATTGGAAAAAGTGTTTTGAGAATTGTTTTGAGCGAATGAGAAAGTGTATAAATCTTAAAGACAAATATTTTGAAAAAAAAACAAACAATAAAACGATTTATTCCAAAAAAAATGTTCTCTTTCCTAGCTTTTGTAACAATTTAAAAGATGCCACCCGTATATTGTATGTTGTATTACTGTTTCTTTGCCATACGTCCAACTTAAAACCGAAGACTAAGTTATTACTCTTTAAAACTTATCTAAGACCTATTATAACCTACGAGGCTTTGTCCTGGTCTATTTAATGTTAACCGTCTCGTAGTGTTGCAGAAATAGAGTTTATGGATGATTGCCATAGCACCGTGGCTTCTCCGGAAATATCTAAAAATAATTGCCCCTTCCTCTGAGGGAGCAGACTCCATAACTGTCCAGTTCTACATTGAATTATTTACCCCGTGTGGTTGGGTTTAGACATATTTAGCCTTGAACCACTCAACAAGTCCTACGGTTGTTGATGTTCCTCCTACACTCGCCCACATGCTGACGTTTTTGGGAATGTGAGATCTACATAAGTAAAAGTATCGTCGAAAATAATTAATACTTTCTGGATCATTTCATTCATTCAAATCAGCGCGTAAAGAATCTTATAGGGAGGTCAGAAGGGATTGCATTTTACCTCGGCCGAAAGCGACAGATCAATGCATCTTCAAGCTTTGACTTGTGATCCCTGTTATCTAGACAACTACAGAAAATAAAATTGGCAATTATCGACCTAATTACTAATCGCTCGTTAATCGCTCTGTAGTTACAAATTGGTGTCACGGTATCTAGTTATTGAAGTTGGCCAGAAGCCATGAAACCATATCTTGAGGTGGTCTGTTCCGAGTTCAATCGCGCAGATCGATTTATCTCTCCTTTCTACGCACGGTAGAGAAACCTCAAAACATTCTTCTTCTTTTTCGCCCTTAATTCGTCGAACTTTAGACATTGGCATTCCTTAGTGTTCACCATTTGCCTCAGTGCATTAATTCAATTCAATTAAGCGATCGTGCCATATCGTCTTGAGTACACCGGTGACATTCAGAAAGTTGCCTGACAACGTTCAAGTCTTATAGAGTTAATCGCATTTCAGCTATGTATTTCAGGCACGTCGCCACATTCTAAACGGTCATAAACCGAACAATAGAGAATTAACTCCAAGATTTTACATTAATCAATGACGCTTTCACTTGACGTCGCTGTTACTTAGATGGTTATAAAGGATGGAAGCCACAGTTATAGAGTTGAACTTATACCCCCTAGATGTTATCAACTTCTTAGCTGTTCTAAATACAATTCAGTATCAACTCAAAGCTTTTACACAATTCACTGACTCTTTCGAGGTTGTGTAAACAGACATCGACTTGACTTTCTTTAAGCTGTTTGTGTTGTTACTTTCTAAACGGTTATAAAAGCGGCTGAGTCTCAACTCAAAACTGTTATCTAAACAGTTATAAAAGCAATTAAAGATCGAATCGACAGCTATTAACTAATTAGGATTCACAATAATCTGGAACCAATTGAGGTTCTAACTGAGATCTGACGCATCAATGACGCTTTACTTGATATGATGATTTTGATAGTAGAGGATGTTTCTTTAAGCCCGATCATTGATGTTTGTACATGTGAGAGGAATTCGATATGAATTCTCTCACAATGCACGTATTACGCATTTTTTACAGTTATTTTTTCTACAGATACAACTTATAGACGACTTCGTGTTTTTATGGGGCAAATAACCGTCCATCTGAGCAAGCCTTCCGTCGAACTGTGGATAGATTTCATACCACATACTCTCTAAATGATGGAATAACACCAACACGTCGAAGGAATGTGCGTACTGAAGAGAATATCGCCGCTGTAAACGAAAGTGTGGAAAAAGATCCAAATTTATCGATTCGTTGTCGGTTGCAGGAATTGGAGCTCTGTCCGTCCACTACGTGGAAAATTTTGCGCAAAGAGCTTGGCCTACACCCGTTCAAGATCCAGCTGGCGCAGGAATTAAAGCCACGAGACCATCATATGCGTCGTTCTTTCGCCGATTGGGCTCTAGATCAATTGGAAACTGATCCGATGTTTTATCGCACAATTGTGTTCAGCGACGAGGCTCAGGTTTGTTAATAAATAAAGTTAGCGCATATGGAGTGAAACCAATTCACAACAAACGGTAGCCATATGCCCAAAATCATTTCCAAATGTTAATGCCATGTATTGATCTTTCGAATAAAAACATTTTTGGAGTAAAATTTAATTTTTGTATTATTTTTTACAATTTAAAGTTCCATCGGGCTTAAAAAAACACCCATTATTATGAGGACAGTTATAGCCACGTTTGCAGATATCGTGGCTTTAGACGTAGTTTCAGAAACAATTGGCCATCTATTTCATAACCTTTAACAAATTGGCGCTCCAGCCGGAACATATGTACTATACTACACACAAACAGGCTAGGCTAAGTGATTGAACATCTAGTTTAGTGACAGTATTCTCTGTAATGTAACATATTCCCAACTTACTATTCCCAAGTTACTGTCATCTTCACTTTCTTCAAGAATGTCTGATTTTCTATTAGATGATTTTTCGTCCACGTCTAACAAATCAATTAAATTTATCTATCGGCGCGAAGTTTTAATAAAATTTTTACGGCACCATCCGCATAAAGAACTTTTCTTCCCCTATGTCGAGGATTCACCCCCTTCACCGTCTCTGACGGCGCCCCTCGCCCGAAGAGAAAGTAAGCGCGGTATTTCATAATCAACACTCTTAGTCGCATGAATACCGGGTGATCAGTGTCTGAAAGTTTGCCTGCTGAAAAGGGTCTAATGAAGCATGAATGTAACGGATAGTTTCGGGGTTCGTCGTTGATTACTTTCTTTTGTCGACGGGCGCCGTTCTGCGGTGGCGGGTTCGGATCGCGGAGTTCGTCGGTGGCGGCTGCAGACAGCGATTCTTTCCCCTATCTTCTCACTCTCGCAGTTTCATGTCGTTTCATTAAAATCTGAACTGTAGGTGGGGAAATCCTGCCAATATTAGGGGTGTATTTGAAACAGTTGTCTAATTGCTATCCATCATCGATGCTCAAATATTTTTATAGCAACTGAAGGAAGGGATTTTCAAGATGTAGATAAGTCACCTGAAAGTCAGGTTGTAAGAGCCAATTGTACGATTTAGATGTTACTTTGGAAACTGATTTGGGAACCACTGCTGTGTGCGAAAGTAACTAGTGAGGGATGGAGTGTAGCTTTGGTTATTTGGATAATACACAAAACGCAAGATGAATAACTAGTTGAAGCGATAATCGTAATTTTATTTCCAGTTATTTTCTAGAAGTTTCATTAGATTTTCGGTTGTTCTTACAACTGTTTCGTTCGAGCTTAGGTGACGACTTTTTCCTCCTTGTGTTAATAAGCAAATTCGAGAGGAGTGCAGATATATACTTACAAACATATATATAATTTCCGCATCAAACGTGAAAATAAAACCTGTGAAAAATCGCAATCTCCTTTTTCATCGCGACCAATGCGCCGTATTTATTCGTTCGTATAAAATGACTCGCTCTTCTTTCGCCTCCGTAGCCGCCGTTTTTATTCAGGAATGCTTTTGCTAATAAATCGAGTTACGCTAAGTGAAACGGAAATAATACGTCCTCTAATTATTGCTCCGAGAAAGTCTTTCGAGCGAGAAGTCGAAACGTGGGGATGCGCTTTCTATTTTATCGCGCTAAATTGAGTGCTTTTTTCGATGTTTGTATGTTGAAGGAAGGAGGCGAGAGAGTCGTAAAGGTTATTTTTAGCGCCGTTACGGTCGAAGTAACCGGTAATTTAAATAGTTCCCGGGTGATGGAAACGAGCGTAAACAGGCTGCCTTTACGAAATCGAATCTAGTAGATGCTTCTTTTTTGTAATTCGCCGGTTCTACGAGAGATCACAAGTAATTGCACGAGTTTTGAGAAATATGTTGGAAACCAATTTGGTCCTTTTAACGACAACGATGGTTTTTGTTCAGTAGGCGTCGATGCTTCACATCGTTTCTAGCATCTCTTCATCTCACCGTCTTAACTATTCCTCATATAATTCGACATGGAAAATCGATTTGCATAAGAAACTTACAAAGAAGTTTAATACTTTATAAGATGTCAACTCCTTAGCCAAAATTAGCTCGCATAAGCAGTACAACTAAAGTGAATCTGGGACAGCTCGATGGTATCAAAGAGTGGTAAGTATGTTCATGTATATTTGTAATACGTAGTAACTACTTTATTCGTTTCTCTTCTGGTAAATGGCGACCATACTTCTTCCAACTGTGAAACGGCAGGTTTTATTTTTAGAAATTATGTCGATTGATATGGTATTTCTTCGCCAGCAACGGACAACAACCGAGTTGGAACATAAGTGAAGCAACAAAAAACGTTTAACGTGTTTTATCAAAAAGAAAAAGCAACAGTCCAAATAAATAACAAGGCGTCGCGTTAACATTTATTATCTGTTTGATGATGACGCCAAGTTTTCACGAATAAGGTGATGAAGTGAGATCAGCCACGCTTGGACAAACCCCAGATTCAGCTTATCTATACGCAACTAGGTGAAACACTTCTTTTCCCACAAGAAGAACTATCCACAGTTTGCCAGCAACACACGTACCTCATATTTATTTGCATGCATTTACACCATACATCACCCGAAAAACAACCGCCTCCAGCGACCACAAAGTGGCATTGAAATTACCAGCTACAATCAAAAACTTTTCAAATACTAATCGCACGAAACTACCCCCTAAATCTGTCTGACCTCAAACTTTGGTGTACACACCGTTACTACCCTTTGGTGCTATCGAATTGTCAAGCTATGGTATTGTGCTGGTGCTGCTATAAAGATAGCATTAATTCATATGTGCTCATATCGGCGGCATCTACTAAAATGCAGTTGTCCTGCAGGACCGTCGTATTTCTAATAGAGAATTGTCAGACGAGGTTGGGATAAGCATTCGTTCCGTGCATGCTATTATGAATGAAAATGTCTACAAAATTCCTGGCGAAGTTGCTAACGACGGAGCAAAAGGAACTGCGTGCAGAAATTGCGCAGGATTATTTAATCAAATCCAGTGACACAGATTTTGCTAGATATGAGGCTAACATCTTCAAACCGTCCTTACCGAATGAACGGCAATTTCTCGTCGTCTCAAATCTCGTAAAGAGCTTCCACTTTACGCTATTTCTGTATATATAATAAATCAATCAGCACCACACCACAGTCCTTGAAATTACTATCAATTAATTAAATTATCATTGATGCCAAAATGGATAGTAGCTTACTTGGTGCGGCACTAAACTCGGAGGTTCGATTCACACACCTCCGACATTATATCGAGGCGCTTGTTCGGAATTCAGTCGTTCCTGGAGTAATAATGAGCCGCTTAAGAATAGTTGATGGCTACACTACCTTCAAATCTGTAGCCATCATTAATATATAAAAAATAAAATTACTCTTACCACACCTTTCGGAACTAATTCCAAATACGTATTTCGGCAACTCAGTTGTCATCCTCAGTGAAAAACTGGAGGAACTAAGTGTCACTAGCGATATTCGGCAAACGGCCAAGACGAACACCACGCAACGAGCACTATACAACTCTAGAGCACTGCACAATGAACATAACACTGAACTGTCGATTCATTCAATCGTCGACGGTATTGTAAATACATTGTGGTACACTTCAAAGCTTTTCTCATTTGTGCACTCTTGATTTCCAGTTATAGACCAAACCTTTTGTAAATCGGTGTTTTTCGTTAAAATTGCACAAAATTTTTAACATCATCGACTCCTATTGTGTTCAAGTTATTATACAATTATTTATGCAATTTAATGCGTCTCGCGTAGATAAGTGACCGTTTTCTAATTGCTTAATAGCTTGTGCAACTTTAGAATAGTTATGGATATTTTACCTATTTGTTATTCGTAATGACGTCCGAATTGGAAAAAGTTGCTGACTATCTCGAACTATGCAGAATCATTTGAATCAATTTTCAATATGACATTTTTGACTTGTGAAAAATATTTCTGATAATAAGATATTGCCTGGAGCCATGTTCCCCATCGCGTTATTACAGGCTGAGGTGGTGCTGGCAATTTCAGACAAAATTGTTTGAATACACATATGTGTTTGGTAGATTTGATAAACACTTTTTTGGTATATGGTACTAACTTCTCCACCATCGGGTACTTCTTTCAAATGGTTTCAGTTACGAGGTAACATGCGTGTATGAGGCATGTTATGTGAAAAAGAGTCGTAAAGCATATTTTCAACAGCCTACCAAGTTTCAGCATTGTCGCGGTACCGCCAGTAACGAACATTGTGTACTTCGTTTACTGTGATAGAAAATTCTCTGAACAGTTTTTTGGTTTAATAGATATTGTGGTAATCACCGATGAGTTAGTTAGAATATAATAATGATAATAATAATAATAATTGTACAATATATAAAATTTTATTGCTATCTTTATAAAATTGCTATAAAACGGGATAAACCCCCAACAAGTATACAAGTAAATTAGATATATACAAAGATCAACAAATGACATTATACAATACACCTTGTACTAGATCAATCGCCCCTATATATTCCCGGGAATAAACAAACGTCAAAGATTCTGGACTTCCCCCTTGCAATGAGCGCAACATGTCGCGTGGGATAGTGGGTGCTGCAGGTATATCTGCCCGGCGCTCAAGGACATCGCCGCTCCCATCACCGCATTACAGATAGCATCCGGTTTCGATGATAGGTTGACAGGATTCTTCAAAAGCTACAACCAGAAATGTTCTTATCCTCACTACAGCTTAGGAAGCCTAAGTTTGTGTTCCAGAGTCGTTGGCGGCGCATGAAACAGCCCAACGTGCAAAATGGGAAAGCAACTGACCTCCGCGTATTTTGCACCACGGCATCATTGCGCATTCGGCATGAAACACAAACTTGAGGCTTGCCAAGCTGTACCTCAATTTCTATCTGTCCGAATCCCTATTTCAACAACTATGTATGTCATCATCGTGAATAAAACCAATCGAAATTAAATGTCGAAAGTTTTGTTAGTAGGTTATCTTCGTTGGTGACTTTTCCACTGAAGATGATACAGTTGTCGAAATATGTATCAAAATCGGTCAAAACCGATGACTTACAATTTATTATGAATTTCCTACCTGTAAAGCTAAGCTTTCCGCGGGCGTATTCGAAGGTAAGTGAGATAAATATTCCACGGAGTTCGGAACATCCCGTTCTTCCAATAATTTCGCTATGATATCTTCGCTAATCTTAAAATTATTCATACACAAGTCTAGGATGTTGCCGCTTTTCAACGCAATATTCTCGTTATTACAAATCTGTTGGTTCAGTAGGGAGAGGTTATTTAAGCATCCGATAGAATAACTTCTGGTTTTATTTCGTTCCTCCAACAAGCCTTTTAGTATATCTTGCAGATTGTTGAGTCTGCTCGTTAGAACCGACTTCCATCTGGCCAATTCTTCAACCATCAAGCTGTTTAGATGTGGGTAAGTAGATTAATTTTCATTATTAAAATAGAGCGATAAGTTTGAGTAGTTAAACCCGAAATATAGTGTGGATTTGAAGTGTGAAAATCTAGGAATAGAAAAACAAAAGAAAAACAGTTGAAAAAATGAAATCTTTGGAAAATAAACTGCGACCTAATTGAAATATTAGAGGAAAATACAGGGAAGGTTAAGGAGAACCTATATCCCATTTGTATTCCGTCTGAATGAATTTTCCAATTTTGAGTCAAGATTAACAAGGAAACACTGATAACTGTGTCTCACCAATTTAAAACGAAACTTTGTTGGTTTATAGACCGATGTAGTGTGAAAACAACAGTAACCTACCCAATCTCACATTAACCGGGTGTACAGCGCCCTAAATTCAACACTACCCTTTGCTGTTTGACTCAATAACTATAAGGGATATCAAAAAGAGACAGAGATTCGTGAAAATATCAAAATTCCAATTTTTCAAAAAATTAGGGTTCATAACAATTTTTCTGATTATCAAAACTTATCGAAAATATAAGATTTATCAGTTTATCGAAATTTTTCGTATGGTTTTTTAAATTTTAGTAATCGAGGTTTTTAAAAAGTTCTCAAAATCTAACGTTTCCAAATTTTTTAAATGCAAATGCAATATTTTTTGACAACATTATAATGGTTATTACCTTGAAATAAAGATGCCATGTTCTTTTAAAATTTGTTTGCAAACCCACCGTGGGAAAACTGCAATTAGAAAACTATTGTCACCATCCGTATACGGGTTTCACCGTTTTAGAAGTAAATAGCCGCCAAATGTGTAATAAGTACATAATAGGAGAATTCTTAATTGAATTCTTTCATAGGTACAAACATCAATCGTCCTTACATATATAATTCTGATACACAAACGAAAGATACATCTCGCAAAGCATTACTGATGATCGGTATACCCGTAAAACGCGTATACGGATGGTGAGAGTAGTTTTCTAATTGCAGTACTACTAATTAATCATTTCAACATTTCCTTCTTTGTATTTCTTGTTTTGTGCTCTTTGCTACCTCCCTGCAATCATTAGCAGAATGCAGAGAAGCAGTGAATATCTATACCAAACGCGACCAAAGTGATAGTTACGCGTATACAACTCAACTATCTGGAGTCACTCGTTTTGAAAATATGCTGTATGTCACCCCACCTATAGACTTCTCCAATTATTACTTTAACTCAAACTAATTACCTTGATGCCAAAAATTTGCTTCTCCACACCTCACACTGCCCTGACAACCATTCAGTCTGTTCCTGATGTGAAGTCAAATGATTGGCAGACTTTAACAAAGCCCTTGCCAGTTGTAACTTATCCTCTGTCAAATGTTGAACCCTTGATTCCAAATCCTCACCTACAGCTGCCACCAATAATGTCTTTAATTCCCTATTCACCTTTAAAAAGGAATATTAAAAGAGTAACAAAATCGACGAGGCAGACTTACCTGTGCTTGGAACTTTAACTGATTCTCCAAATGAGCATTACTTTCTTGCAGATTCTTAATATCTGTTTCATAAGCCTTCTTCTCCTGGTCCCACTGCTTTCTTGTAATTAACTCCTCATCACCTTTTATCGCCTCGATCTTAGCTTTACTTAATTCGTGCACCCTCATCTCTGACATTTGTATAACCAAGTCATGTATGTCAATATTATTCTTATCTCTTGTTGGCTCCTTTCTTACTATCTTTTTGACGGGGATTATAGGCTCAACAGCCCCTTTAAAAGGCTCGTACGGCACAAATTTAGGCTCTTTCGGTTTCCTCGTTAAGTACTTGGGTTTCTTTAGTTCTTTGGGCATGTACTTCGGTATAAGATTTATGACCTTACCATTGGGTTCGATAGGTTTGAGGGAGTTCAGTATCGTTTCTGATGATCGCAAATTGAGACGGAAAGGCACGGTTTCGTTCGCGGAATTAGATACAGCCATCAAATTGTTGTCCATACCATCACCAGAAGTTCTTTCGACTAAGACCAAATGTTGGGATTTTAGAAGATTTCCAGTTAATTTTGGTACTTACCGTTAGCCATTCTAAGTGATAAAGGGTGGAAAATGGAATTAATAAGTATCGTAACGAGTCGAATTAATTAGATTAACGTAATCACAATTTTTATCCATTTCATATTATGCATGAAATTAGTTCAATATCCAATTGTGGAAGTTAGTTCATTTTTGTCTTTTACCTTATTAGAAATTATATAATTAGAAACTATAGAATTTACATCAGACATTAAGAATTAGCTTTTTACATAATTATAATTAATAAATATGGATTAATTTTTAATTTTTCATCCCCGTATTTGACACCATTTACTAATTTCACACCTATGATCCTAACCTAAATTTCTACAATGTCAATAAGTAACATCAAGCAGGTTATTTTCTCCTTAATTATCTCGAACGCTTTTTATAACAATTTCACTTTTTAGGCTCTCTTCAGCCTATCCCGTTTACAAACGCAGGCGCGATGCGCCGTTCATACAACGGCAGCTTGCCAAAATCCCAGGCCGGAAGATACAGGATTACTCCAAAACAAGACTTCCCTCTCACCTACGAAATGGCCAATCCCCCGCATCAAATTGCACATAGAAAAACGTGGAATTCCTGGAATACATGTAAAGATCCTCAGCGTCCAAGCTGTACTATATACTAATCCTTGTTTTTGCAATCATAGCTAGTGTTGAAGGGGGATTACGAACCTCAGAAACGGCTGTTGAAGATTTATTTATTAGGAGATTCATGAAGGGGACGTGGCATGCCTTGTTTGTAAGCGAAATAATCATTAAGAGGCAACATAACATTATACGGATAGCTGGTATCATTCGACAAAGTGTTACTGCAAGGAAAATGTATTTTCTGATTGGATATACTGAGGAATTACTTAGTTTTTGGTTGCAATGTCCTGTTAAGTTGGAATTGCAAACTGTTAGTCATAAGAAGGATGTTGTATTCAAGTATATTTAAGGTCACATGTAGTTTTATTTAAATAAATTTATTTGTGTTAACAAGTATTTATGGAACTAACTAGTTGAATGATTGAGTGGTGAGGCACATGCCTCACAATGGGAAGATTTGACCACGGTTGCAGTTTGTAATCCTAAAAGTGGATGTTACATCCAATATGTTACAATAGCAAGGAAATGCTACTAATTAATAATTACAATAAAGTTTTCTTTAGCCTGACTTGTATGCTTTCATTGCAATCTTCCCAGGCTACTGAAAGACCAGTATTAACATACCTTACTACTATGACTGATATTTTAAATTTAACTAATAGTAATAAAGATTTATAACTACCTATTAAAAATACATTTTGTTCATTTTGCAGTAATAAAAAAAATTACAAAGCTGCATCTTCCTTATTCTCCCGTATTTCATCCTCTAGTGTCTAGTGCTTTAGTGAGGGCCAGACAAACATCTAAGACAATGTTGCTTATACACTGATGAGGTATTTTAAATAGGTATCCATGGCTCATAGAAGAATCGTAAAGTAACTACTGTACAGTTTCACTAGAATAGTTTGTAGTTTCGAAATTTTCCTGAAAGTTCCTTTAGTAAATCTAATAACAGAACCACTGTACCTACAATATTGTGTTACTTAAAATATTTTTAAATCTTCCATACCAATGAAGGTGATTGTAAGAACTGCGGTATAATTTACTGACACTATATCACATCACTAAGCTCCTCACCACACAATTGTTTAATAAATTCGGTGACCCGTGTTTCGCTAGCTTGATTAGCATTATCACAGCCGTATAAACCGAAGTTTCACCGCATTTATTGAACAATTGTGTGGCGAGGAGTTTACTGATGTGATATAATTCCATACCAATAAGATCAAAACAGACAACCTTCAATATTATTAATTTACTTACCGTCGTCTATTCTTATTTAGACAGCATCGACCACCTCCTTGTACGCCTTTTATATTTATTTCAAGTCATAACTTATAACAGGATAATGCAGCAATTTCAACATCCACATCATCTTCCATTTTGCAATTAATTTTTTAAATCAATCAATCAAAAAAATTAAAAACAAACTTGACGAACGTTTGAATCAAATGCATTGGATGCATTCGCTTCACCGTGTAGCAGGACATTTGCCATACCAATCCTCGTCTTTAACTCAAAATGTTGGAAGCCACCATTCGAATCAAACATTCGTCGCATCGTTTGGCGCCAACTTCAGACACCATTCACAGATGCGTTTCACGGTTATACTGCTCGTCACTGCGACTGTGAGTCAAATGGTGAATAGTTTTAATTCATTTCCAGATAAGCAGTATGTATGCTAGTACGTTTGATGTTTGTACATATGAAAATTCAATTAAGAAATTCCCCCAATATGTACTTCAATGCGGATTTTTGCAACTATTTACTTCTACATGAGTGGATAACTAAGTTGCCACAGAATCCTATAGTAGCTGCAGCCGCGCTTTTCGGCTAACCCATCGTAGGAAAGTGTAATTAAAAAGAATGGATGCAAAAAATGCACATTTAAGTACGTATTGGGGGAATTTCTTAATTGTATTTTCATATGTACAAACATCAAATATTTTTGTGTTTAATTTATTAAATCGAATATAATAGATAAGGTGAAAAAAACAACGCATGATTAAAAACAATATAGTTTTGTAATTATATTAAAACTACAAGTAGAATAGTAAAATTAAAACTACATTACTAAATATAATTAAACTTACATCTAAAACAACTTACATTTATCTTATGCCATTACCAAATATGTATTTTGTCTGTTGTTTTGTTTTTTATATTTTGTATCGGTTTTATTAACGAATCTTTCGTCTCTTTCATTCATAAATGGTGAATCACACAAATTACACGTAATAATCTAATCTAACATAAATGATATTCCAGCGTAAGGATAGCATGTCGCGTTGTCCACAACAGAAAGATGAGTGTGGGGAAGTTGGGATTGGGAATGAGTGCGCGAAGAGAAGAAACCGCGAAAAAGTGGGGCGGGCGGGGATATATGATTCATGAGATGAGGAAGGGCGATGGAAGGGGTAGATGCGTAATGTGTCACGCTTGTTTTTCTCGTATTTCTTTTTAGTATGCTCGCTCAGCTTGAAAAACGAAATCCAATTATGTACATTGTGCATGTACACAAATAACAATATTATCATTATTATATGTACAAATAAAATAAATTTTGCACTTTCTTTTTTTTTGTAAATATAAACCGCTAAACCTGTACATCTTTTATATACACGTACTCATAATATACGTAACAAAATTAAGAGAAAGAAAAGAACACTGCCAGTCGCTCATGCAGAAATCTTACACTTCACCCTCGATCCCTTTATTCGATTCCTCCCCACCCAAACGCGAATCGCCGGTACCATTTTCTTCAAAAGGCTTGGCGATAATTGGTGGCTGCACGGGGATTTCGCACGAATCGTCCGTGTTGGTGCTGGGTGATGTCATATTAACCGCGTATATGCCTCCGCCGCCGCTATCTTCGTTTTTCCTTTCTTCAACGCTAGACACGCTGCTCTCGCGATCGTTTAACGTTGTACACGTTTTCAGAGCTTGCCGTCGACGCGATCGGTATATCCGGCGATCGGGACGGCTCGTATTGGTTGACGGAGAAATCGAACATATCCGGCGGAGGTTCGCTTAACGAATTGCAGATGCCGCCTCGCATGGCGCACAGGCCTCCGCCACCGATAAAGTCAGTCTTTTTATCGTCCTTTTCCTCCTCCTCCTCCTCCTCGATCGATTTCTTTGTCTCTATGTTCTCCGCTACTATCTCTTCCTTCTTCTCGACCTCGGCATCCTTCTTTTCCACCACCACTTCCGGTTCCTTCACGCTCGAAGCGGTGGTAGCGGCGGCGGGAGAGGCGGTACTGGTCGAAGTTTCCACTATCGAATCTTCGGGTTCTTCCGTGAGTAACGGCATGGAGATGGATCCGCTGAAAGTTTTCTGGTTGATATCGACGGTATCATCGAGGGTAGGCAGGGAATAAACGAAAGAAGGGCTGCTCATTTCGGCAGAAGTCCCCGATAAACCAGGGTCTTGTATTGCTAATGGTAAATCCAAATTGGTTTGCAACTCAGTCGCCATTAAAGACGCTACTTGTTGCTGAGCAACCGTCTGGGATATATTCGGGTCGGTTATGGTGATGGGCAGATCGACGTTTTTAGGGACTTGGTTGAGTATTTCATTTTCGTCATCAATTTTTTACTGTTAGTGCTCGGCACTTCGAGAGGGGTCATTATGGGTGAACTCATGGAGTTGGTCTCTAAGACATTGGTGACGTTAATCGGGTACAAAGCACTATTAGGACTCAGTTGAGATTGGACAACCTTCGATGGAGAATGCGATATCGATTGATCCTGTTGAAACACATCCGTGTCCGCCAAAGCAGCTGCTAAGATATCCTGATTCTTCACTGGCTGATTAGCGAAAATCGGATTACCGCTACCTTCACTATTTTCATTGCTTATACTTTCAGGATTCATCACCAACATCGGATTCTCCGAATCAGTGTTGATCAAAATTTGTTGCCCGTCAGCCTGAATTAGGACGTTGCCTTCGGCATTAGCCAACAAATTAGCCAAATCGGCATTTCCCTCAGCTAATGACTCCAAGAATTTCTGCGCTGTCGCGGCGTCTCCGGTTATTATCAACTGTCCCATCTCCCCGCTATTAATTACAGCCTGCACGTTTTGATCCCCACCTTCACTAGCGGGCGTTTCTGTCAATAAAACGGTCTCACTTGAAGGTTTATCACCGGATTCCTTCAGCAACATATTTTCAGTATTATCAACCGCCTCCACTGTTTCGGTGGGCGGTTGTTGTTGCGGTGTTTCCGGGACTTGCGCCTCGGCTTCCGGCGTAGCTCCCTGATCGATTTGCAACACCATATTTCCAAGATCGCTGGTCAAATTCAAGTTAGGATCTAGCGACATCAGCGCCTCGCTATTCAAGGGAGCCAAATTTCCGGTTTCGTCCAAGGTCACTAGCACGTAGGAGTGAGGTTGACCGTCGATCGCTTCACTCGGGAGAGCTAAGATTTGACCTTCCGTGATCGTCGTTTGGTTACCTTGAGCGTCTTGTATCACCAGTTGGTGAGGAGGTCGTTTGGCTTCTTCGGCCTTCTCCTCGACTATAGGCACCTCGCCCGACTCAATGAAGTGGGCGTCGACTTTCTTGGTGGGAGAAATCGGCGCTAAAGGCGGCACCGTTACGTTTTTAGCACTCACTTGCGTATTATGCAATATAGTTTTGGTAACAGTCTGTTTGATCGGTTCAGATTTTTTGAGGTAAGGCTTCTTCGCCGGCAATTTCATCGAAGTTCTCGAAGATAATTCCTTCAATTGCTGGTTGGCCGTCGCCCGACTAATTGCTTGCAGTTGTTCAGCGACCTGTTGATCGAGGAGGGCATCGTCCGTTCCTTGTATCTTCTTCACTGTTTGTCCTTGAGGATTCTTGATTATTATCGTTCTCTGTTGCCCGCTCGTGCTAGGCTTGATAATTTCGCTGGGTAATCCGATTCTCTGCTGTGGCATTCTTTTCATCTTCATCGGATCTATTTTAATATTACGATTTGATTGCGCAACCGCAGTCACGATCTGGTGTCCCCTAGTCCCAATCGGACTTTGACTAGCCAAGGTGGTAATTTGCCCTTTGGAATTAACAATAGTTTGCGAAATGATGTTCGCCCCTTTTGTTGAGGCGATTCTTTAGAAATAATTTTGTTTTGAGCGATTGTCCTACCTTTGATTTTAGTCGGAGCGAGTTGTTTCTGTGACGTAGTCAATAGGATCTTCTGTTGTTGACCTTGGCCCTTTAAGATCATAATTTTATTGCCGGTAGATGTCATGGGAGTTGTGTCAGGAATTTTGCCGATGGGTGTCACAATTTTTGGTGGGGGTTTCTTAACGATAGTTTGTCTTTTTCCGACGGTATACTTCGATCCGGTCGCTGTAGTAGTGGCAGGTACAATTATGAAATTTCCTTGCTTACCTGGCTGTGCTATAACCGATGGATTGTGCTTTATAATCCTAGGAGTCGTGGTAGCCGTAGGATACATTTTTGGCAGCTTCTGTTTAGTGATAGTAGTGGCGGGGAGGTTTTTGCAATGGAGTTTTCAGTATCGTGTCTTTCATCCCCATCCCTACTACAGTCGATTGAGTCTTATTCAACAGCCTCACTTGTTGCGGTTGAGATTGCGTGGTAGGCGTCTTCTTAATCGGATTGATTTGAGTCTTACTGGTAGTCACCGGCGTGTCTTGCAGAACAATTGGCATATTCTCAATGCCCTCCGGAGTTAAAATTTGATCACTCAAGACAATAGGCATCGAATTGATATCAAACATGTTATCATCATTCCCAGCTTGACTTACCGGAGGCTGCAAGATATCACCAGTCGGTGTGATGATGGTCTGCTGTAAAATTCTCGCCTTACCCTTGGAAATAGCAGGTGTCTTTTTGATCACTTTAGGAGTGGACGGTTCAGAATTGCCAGAAATATTCATCTTTTTAATGGGCTTCTGGATAATGTAAGTATCGATATCCTCAACGTCCTGATACGAACGCTTTGAGGTGACTTTCTTGACAGACACCGTTTTACTTTCGTCAAGAGGTTTTATAAGTTGATCCGAAAGGATTGTGGCCTTTGGTGTTCTACTTGGACCGGCTGTCGATTGTTTCGGTATAAATTTGGCGTGTTTATAAGGAGCTTTAGATCTGATAAGATGGCTTTCATCCATGTGACTGATCGAGGATAAAATCGGTGACGTCTTGGAACTAGTAGATTTCGGCTTATCGGTTAGGATCTCAAGCAATTTAGTTGAGGAAGTGCTGTGATGATTGTCATGTATTATTATTTCTTGCTCAGCTATGCTGTCGGTTATCTTGGCCACCTCAGATTCTACTGAAATGTCGATCGGAGGGATGATGATTTCCTCTTTAGGCACTATTTCCCTGATGATGTTTTGCGGTATCTGCACCTCCTTGTTGTCATCGATTAGAATATTTTCAACTGACTCCATTATGACGTTTTCTTTCGGTCTAGGACTTTTCTCAGGAGGAACTTGATCTTTTACATTGGACTCGTCGATGGTTAACGTATCATCGGGAACATCATCCTTCAGAGAATCATCGAAACCCTCCATAATCACCGAAGGAAGACTTTCCTTCGCCGGTGTTACATCCTCGAACTTCTTCAATTTAGCACATACATTCTCTTTATCCTGAACATGCAAAACTGACTTATCCTCCTCCGTCTTCCTCTTCCTACCTCTAGATTCACCAGTATGTAATTCTTTTACGAGTTCTTCAGGAGCGATCGTTTCACCACTTATAATCGGTGTTTCCACCACGTTTTTTGTTCGTCTTTATTAATCGGTTTCTTTTCGTCAATGATGGGGGATGGTGATTTCATCTTTGGTTGTAAATCTTGCTTGATCGTTTCACCTTTGACATACGGCTCCAATTCTTCGAAATCCATCGAGAAACTGGCTAGAGTAATTGGCCTTGATACCTCGGGCGTGGTCGCTATTTCGACCTGCTTGTCTGCCAGGTCCGATTCAGTGACGACAGTTACGTTGCCTTCGATATTAACCATTTCATCCTCTTTCAAAATGGATTTCACCAAATCACTGGTGCTTTCCCCAACGATGGGTTCGGGAGAAATCGGGTTACTACCTCCCACGGGGATTTCTTGAGATTCTTCTTTGAGAGTTTCTGCAGATTTCTCAGTGTCTGGTTTTGGTTCGGTATCAATTTCTACGATGGGTTTATCTTGAGCTGTTTCAATTATCTCGTCGATTATTGTGGGTTCCTCTTTCGTTAGATTTTCTTCGGTTGTTTTTAGCTTTACTTCTTCGATTTCTGTTTTGAGATTTTCCACTTTATCTTCTATTAGGATATCGCCTTTTATTTCCTCCTCCGGGAGTTTCTCAAATTTTTCTGTTTCTTTAGGTTCCTCGCTTTCATTCGGCTTTTCTTTATTTTCTTTCGGCTTTTCTTTATTTTCTTTCGGCATTTCCTTACTTTCTTTCGGCTTTTCCTTATTTTCTTTCGGCTTTTCCTTATTCTCTTTCGGTTTGTCCTTATTTTCTTTCAATTTTTCCTTTTTCTCTTTCGATTTTTCTTTTTCCTTCGGTTCCTCCATGCTTTCTCTCACTTTTTCTTATTTTCTTTTGGTTTCCCCTTATATGCTTTCACTTTTTCTTTATTGTCTTTCAGTTTCCCTTTGATTTCTTTCGTTTTCTCTTTATTTCCTCTTTTGTGTCTACTTCCCTTGGTTTTTCCTTTCTTTCCTTTGGCCTTCCCTGGAATTTCTTTCGTTTCGCTTGTTTCCGTTTCTACTTTATCCTTGGAAAAATATTCAATTTCTTCTATAATTAGTTTTTCTTCTTTTAGCTTGATTAGACACTTCCTCTACGGATTGTTCCGATTTATTTTCTTCAACGGATCTATTTTCTTCTGATGGTTTTGATACATCTGATCGACCATCCTCCTTCTTAGATTCGTGCACAACCTCGTCAAATTTTTTCTCGCTAAGCTTTTCTTCAATTTCCTTGATTATATCCTCCTTAGGTGTCTCGATGATCTCATCAGGTGGTTTTTCGGATATTATTTCTTCTAACTTTTCGCTAATTTTAAAAATTTGATTATTTGAGTCGACGTGAGTAGATTTCTCTTCCATTATATCTTTCACACGTTCCTCTATAGTTCCGGTAATTATTTCTTCGATTTCCTTTCGCGTGTGAGTCCTTTGTTCGGAAATATCTTCCGCTTCGATGTGCTTCATTTCTAATTCCACTTTTACACACGAATCCTGCTTTTCCTTCGTTGTTTCTGACCTCACCAATACTGTTTGCTCTTTCTCGACTTTCTCCTCGTTCACTGGCGGTTGAGTTGGTACCACGGGGGATGTAACACCAATTATGTTTTGTATCGTCAGCCTCTGAGATTCCGAAAGGCTAGCCGCGTCCAATAATTCGTCCTTATCGACACGTAATTCTGAGAAAATCTTGGATGGAGATGTGTTTAAATATTCTAGATGGCTGGCAGGTTTGATTTCTACACTTTGATGCTTTTCCAGCGACTCTTTTGGAGCCTCTTTTACTTCCTCCTCTACAGGTTTTTGTACATCTTTCACTTCGATAACAGTTACTTTTACATCTCGAGTTTTAGTGCTGTTGTCAAAGTAATCTGAGGTATATTTTTTCTTCTTTACGTGTGTCTTCGATTCGTTATCGCTAGCTGTCTCTAAAATGCTCCTTTTCTTATCCAGATTTTCTGCCGGTAATATTTTCTTTACTTCAACAAAACTCCTCGTCTTCCTACTCCTCTTTTCAACTTGCTTCACAGTTTCCTTGTTAATGGAAGCATCAGATAGTTTCTTCATTAATTGAGTCTTCAATTTTGAGACCTCGAGGGATTTCAGTTCATTTTCAATCGATTCAGGCGCAGGTTCCTGTTTCCCTTCTTTCGTTTCCTTCGTTGTCGACTCCTTCGAGGAATTTTTAGTTTCATCTTCAAATGTTTTCACGAAACGTTTCTTTGGATTCGTCAACTTGGTAGCCACCTCAGTATTTTTGACTATTGGCTCCTTAATAGGTTCAATTGGTGGTGGATCTGGAACTGATACCACCTCTTTAGACTCTACAGGTTCCTCTCCGCTTTTTGGAGGAACCTCTAAGTCTAGAAGCGGTGGAGTTGGGTCTTTCGTCGAGCACGTTTCCTCTTCTACTTTATCAGGAAATTTTATAGTTTTGGCATTATGAAAATTTTGCTCGTATTTGTGCAGGAGGGGGATGTCGAGTATTTTAGGAACGGTGGTTTCTTTGAGTGCGTTATTAAAAGCCTCAAATTCCATCTGGAACTGTGATTCCTTTTTCCTTTCGATGGATTCTGAATCACTCGTTTCTGGTTCAGGAGCTTTAGTTTCTTTTGGCTTATAAGTTTCGGATTCTATCACGCTGTCCTCGAAGCTTTTTGGTGTCACACTTCGAGACTTGCCTTCAAGAATCTTTTTCATTGTCCTGTGTCGATTTTCTCCTATCCGTCTGTGGTATAACCCTAGGGATTTTCCTGCCTTCAACGGTAGTTAATAAAGCTTCTTCGTCCTCTTCAAAATCAAAACAGGACTTCCCTTTTTCCTTATCCTCCTTCTCAATTTTCGGAGGATCCTTTTTAGTCTCCTCATGCTGCTCGACTGTTAGTATAGGTGATAACCTCTCGGCAATAGGTTGACTTTCCTCCTCCTCCTCATCATCGTCCCATTCCGCGAGCAAATCAGTGCAAATATCCGTCTGTTTCTTAACTTCAGGTGGAGGAGGAGGAACCGGCAGTGACGGTTTCGGTTTCTTCGATCTGGCTGGAGGTTTAACTTTCGCTTTCCGTTTTATTAAGGGTTCCTCATCCGATGAAGACGTAGCACTGCTACTACTACTGCTGCTACTGAAAGTGCTTTCTTCATCACTGCTATCTTCTGAACAAACAGGAAGTCCCTTCCGCAACAGTTCTAAATCTTCATCGATCGTTGTCGTTTTAGAAACGGGAAATCTCCTTTTTAGTACGTTTAACAGGACTTTTCTTCTTCTTAGGTGAACTCGGTGGCGAGCCATTACCGCGCAAGTGAGATTTATTATGAAAAACGATAACTTCTATCCGGCTGCACTTAAACCCACAACTGTAACACTCATATTCCGGATCGGGTATTTTAGTTTCTTTAGGAGTTTGCACTAAGATTCGAATTTCGGAATCGTCTTTGCCGAGAAACCTCGGATGTGTTATGACACTGGACCTTTTCTTGGCCGATCCGGGCGATGAATGAGACTCTAGAAAAATTGAACATGGAAATTTAAATGAAATTATTGTTTCTTTAAATACGCACTGCCTGTGCTGGATTTTCCTTTTGCGCGTGATGGAGAATCCTTCCCCTTTTTGGAGACGGGGGTGCCAAATATGGAGGCTATATCTGGCTTTTTGTCCGGCTCCAAACGGGGATCGCTTAAAATATTCGGGTCTCCATCTGTTTTCTTCTCGGCAGTGATAACATCGCCACGGAATTTTTCCATAAACGAATGCTTGGCTCTGTAGAGATCTAATAAAATGAAGGAATTAAGTAGTAATTTAGTATGACTAGAAATAAAAGCAAATATTAAATAACGCTTATGACATTTGATTTGAAAAAGTTCCAGTTATGAACGCTAACAATTGTTCATCCCAATGTTGTCACAGTTTCTATTGTGCTCTCCTACTACTACTGTGCTAAGGTGATTTCATCAACTATAATTTCCTGGTAGATGATCAAACCCTAGTCATCCGTGTGATAGGATGGAACACTAACCAGTACGCTAGCCAACTGGATGAATTAAGGATTTCCATCTTTTATGAAATAATGATGAAAATAGTGGTAAATGAATTTGGTACTTTAACAAGTGATCAACTAGTGTTAAAAATGTGACTCGTTTTCTCTACAATTTAATGAAATTAGGAAAGGATAGGAATATGCAGAGAAAATATACAAGATAGAAAACGAGGGGGACAGAAAACAGGTTGGGTCAAGGAAACAAAGTCAATATTGGATACGATTGATGTCGTGTGCTCAAGAAT
This sequence comes from Chrysina gloriosa, assembly GCA_038088585.1. Lineage (NCBI taxonomy): Eukaryota > Metazoa > Arthropoda > Insecta > Coleoptera > Scarabaeidae > Chrysina > Chrysina gloriosa. The sequence continues at coordinate 14,620,865 of CM076093.1, read as the reverse complement.
GATCCCCTCTTCGCCAACGAGACAATCGAAGAATTCGAGACCACATAAAATAGGATTTTCGAATCGGTAATGATAAACTCTTTTTTTTAGTAATTAGGTTTGATTGCTGATTGAATATTCGACATTTCGACCGATTATCCATTACCACAGTCACCCACACACTCCGGCAGCCTAACCTCTCCACGAAAATGACGAAAAAGTAAGGTTCCACTGTAAGACTATCCGAAGGCAATAAGAAGCTTCTAGTAACTACAGCAGGATCCTTCACAATGTCAAGAGCTATATGTAGTATAACTGACACTAAATTAGATCGGAATTGGGTAAGATACGGAACATACATTCCGACTTAATCAATAATTATGTGGCGCGGAGGTCCAACACAGTTTGATATCAGTAAAACAAGATAAGTGATCTAATTTATTAATTAGACAAACAGGGACAGGGATGTGGTTCGTCTTCTGTGCGACTCGTCATGCTAAAGATAAGGCAGTTGGACACAGGCGACCGAGGAGGGGTCAAATCTCCAAAAATATTGATCCAATCTTCAGAGGAGAAAATTCAGGTTGACACCCAATAGGTGCCAAACCCTAGCGAAAGAAAGGGAAGTACCAAAACCCACGTGGCTACAAAAAGTCAAACTAAAGCAAAACAGATTAGAAAATCAATTAGGCACGGGATGTCGCTCGCTTTCTCTATGATTAATAGAATATGTACATAGAAGAGAAAACCGGATAGAGAAGATTATTCTTTTGCAATTCAAAATGGATAGAGAAGAGACAAGATGGTAGACTGAAGAGATGATGAGACCATTAACACGATCGAATCTTGATCCATCTCCTGTTGATTTGAAGTTAATTAATCGTAATCTCCCAAACACTTGTAACAAGAAGCACATACAAAAGTGACCAGTTTAACCATCCCAATCAACAATTACCCTCTACTACAAGGTCGTGCTTAAAGTTCTTCAAAATAAGTTACTGTGACTGATAGTTTATGTCCATTAATCATTAGGAATTCTCAGACTCATCACGAACTCTCCAGGACTTGTATGTGACAGCTGTGGTGTATTCCCTCCATACCTTTGATCACCCAAGCAAGCCCTCAAAAAGTTGACATGATTTAAGTCTGCATTAGATTGGAAAAGCTCTACAATTGAAGATCGACATAAAAAATATTAACAGCATCACTATATTTGTGTATTTCTACAGGACAATCTTCAATTCAGTGATGAAGAGAACTTCTTCTACATCAAGTTATCGTGTATTTCTTCTATATTTCTCACCATCCAAGGAAATAATATACTTTGAAGATACATAAGTTTGTATAAGATTCAACAAGAGTACACAATTGTACTGCTATTTTTAAACACCACAAATCCAATCTCCAAGATTGATAACAGATAAAAATTTGATACCATAACTAATTTTGTGCTACTCCTTGATAATCTACGATTAAATGATGCGGAAATTTCACATATAAACATTTCTACATCATTAAGTGTTCAGGATTCTGGTTACAGGGAGTTAAGAGGTATTCTTTTTGTATTTCTATCACCCAATTCCACGCTCAACAAAGTCGAAGCCATGTAAATTTATATTAGATTGAACATGAACAACTAAAGCTTACACCACATCAATCCAAAATTCAAGGTTGATAGCAGAAAAAGGATTTAATACCTTGCGGTTCTTTCAAGAATTCAATAAAGCGGGTTGCGAACAAAAGATAAACTAGTCTATTTCAATTAACATCTTTAGGATTTACAGTGACTTAGTGGTTTCGTAACACCCACACGGCCACCTTTTTCCTGAATTTATTATCCGCCTTTTTATATATAAAGGTGGTGCCTCAAATTTAATGTATGACAAACAGAAAATTGATGTATATGTTACTGTAAAAGCTTGAATATTAATTACTCTTAGGTTTTACCAGTAAATCTTAGGATTTGCCAACGTGAGTTGGTAAATATGAGGATTTATAAAAAAGAGACGATTTTTTCGAGCTCTTACCATTAGAATTTAATACATGCTAGGTTTTACCAGTGACGACTTGTAAATGTTGGTTTTGGGAATAAAACAATGAGTACTTCTTAATCATTAATTTCAATTAACTATCAGTCAAACCGTATATATTTTTATGTATCATATGAGGGTAATTTCATCTATATTACTAATCAGTCAAATCCTTGTCTATTTGAAATTATTTTCATGTAGTATTTTGTTTTATTAATTTTAAGTTACTAGTCATTTTAAAACCGCCTTTTTTTTAATTCTCTAAATCTTTTTCAGATCTTAATAGTCCAATCATATCTCTAGGAATTGCTGACGTCGCAATGCCAATTTTCATTGGACTATCAATCATTGCTTCGTAGGGGGAGCATTTAATTCCCTCGTGATATGCTCTATTTTTCATGGCCTGGATGAATTTCAAGCCCTCTTACCACTTTAACGACTGATTAGTTTCCATCCACGTGCTGAACATATTCTCGATGTCTTGATTGGCATCTGATCACTGGCCACTGATCTTTTACTCTGGCTATGTCTTGACTTTCCACGTACGAATTTAACAACCGGCCACATAGAGCATAAATTTTCAATTACTTGGTTACAAAATTTTCGACCATTTTCGGAATGAAGGATGTTCGGCGCTCCAAAAGTGATGAAAATATCCAAGAGATGGTATGCAACTTCGTTCGTTCGAAGTGCATGAAGGATCACAAATTTAGTAAGATGATCTTGGTAAACCAATATGAATTTACAATTTCCATCAAGTTTGGTTTGTAGGTCTATCAGATCTCTTGGCAACGTGAGTTCATTTCACCATGAAGCATAGGCTTGATGAGAATGCCCTTTTTCAAAGTCTTGTGTTTCTTTTGACAAGGTCGGCAGAGCTTCAAATATTTCATGATAGCCTCGACTGTTATGTTTTTATACTTGCAGTTACATTCCTTAAGCATGCTTGTCCTTCCACCATGTCCAAGAGCAATATGCATTTCTTCGAGAATGTTGAGTAAGTCGTCGTAACAAACGTAATACCTGATTTCTCCATTCTCTTCCTTCATCGGCGTAATTAGCTTTTCTCCGCCGCCTATAGTCAAAATATCATAGCGCTTTATATGCCTATAATGAACAGCTTCCTTCTTTTTCACGTTCTTTGCAGTTTTTACTTCCACTACACACTTTGCGTATTTGTCCTTATCGAGATAAAAGTTATTATCTTTCTTGGTTATCACGAGGTCATCCATTATGTCATAAAATCTATGTTTTACAGTCATTTTGATTCTAAATTACTTTTAGACATCAAAAACACAAACAGAAATCAAATTAACGTGCGTGTTCAAACGATCTACTGAGGCGAGCGGGGCGGTACGGTTAGCAGGGGGCTGCAGACTGCCTACGAGTACGAGTCAATGCGCCGAACACGTTATGACATGTTTTCAACATTTACCACATCTTTGAGGTAAATCCTAAGATTTACCAAGTGAATGGTTGTGAAAGTTCGAAGTTAACGATGATCACAGAACTGCTTGGACTTTTACTGGAAAATCTTCGGATTTACTGTAGTTCAGGCTTTTACAATAACATATACATAACATCATATACATGCATAATGTACATCGCACCAAATTATATTTAGGACTATAATAATCTAATTGTTGAAACATGTATTTGCAACTATTTCTGAGCAGGCATAGTGAAACTTACTTTATGTGGTTTCAAAACTAAAATCTAAACATACCCAATCCCTTTTTGATAAAGTCATACTTCTTATTAGAGTTGTACGGAGATATATTTGTCAGTTGCCTTACGAATTCACTAAAAATCAAAACAAATACTTACAAAAAAGGTATCATATTGGTATTCTGATACATACTATTTCTCCTCGTCAAAGAACTTGACTGCATGCAATGGTGGTTTCTTAAAGCTTTCGGTTATATCGTTGGGTAGGTCTTCAAATGGCACAACTTCACCCGGCCACCAGCACGGACCCAACTTCACCCAGACTACATCGCCGCTATTAAAATTGTCGGAAGTTTGTTCACACATCCTTACTTACGTACGTTGCTGCTGTGAATTGCACGAAGATAATCTGAAACGTAAGAGAATTGCCTATGTATTCGTGGTCGGCGGCAAAACAAACAACACCTAACGATTCCGGCGTAAAAACAAAGGAATGTTCACGTTAATTATTTATAAAGTGACACGCTGGTGTAGAACGGGCGTCGAAGGCGCCCTTTATCACTAACTTTAAGTAAACGCATAGCTGTTAGCCCGTCGATCGTAAACTATTTGGTCATTTTATAAATAGCCCGTTCGAATAGACATAATGCTAACCATAACCCTATTTTTCTATCCACTTGACGTCGACCATTTATCCCTGTGACCAGCGATCGTGGAATATGGGGGCCTCGACACCTCACTCACCAACTGTTTCGCACGTTTAAAAATATTTACTAACTCGAATTTTATCTGTCAGAGACGTACATGTTTTACCCATAATACATTTCGTCATTGGCGTCATCAATAATGCCAACCTTTCCCCTAAATCCCTTTCCCTTTGTTGAACATTATCATCTAATTAGCGCCCTTTTAATCCGATGAAAATCAATTTCAAAATTCGAAACACTTATTTCTTCGATCACCGTTCATAATCTACACTAAATTACTCCCAGAAAAACGCGAAAGATTCATAATAGACCATCCAACCGTCTCGACGACCATATTGGCTGGGCACAGAGATTGCGCCCAACCGCCGAAATGAGCGCAATTTTAATAAATATTAGTGTTCATAAATAAATAAAATCAAAATATGGAAACGCGGGGAACGTTGGGAAATAATCGTTTCTCAGAATCATTTCATAAATTTACCGATTTTCTCGCTAATTCCTGAGCACTGACGTGGACTTAATAAATTATTATTATATATAATTCTTCCATTTTGACCTTCCATATTTGTTTGAGGATTTACACCAGTGTTTCTCAACCTCTAACGAATCATCGCCCCCTTCAATAAAGTTTCACGTAGTATCGCCCCCTTCACTTCGAAAAAAACATTGTTGGGTTTATTAGTTTATTTGATAATTATTAGAATTTGTTAAAAAGGTGGATGACGTGTTATCATTAAGTAGTGTAAATTGGACTGACACTGTCACTGCTCCTTTTATTATTCAAACATAATTAATCAATGACAACAATCTTTGAATAATAAAATTCGGAGCAGTGACAGCGTCAGTCCAATTTACACTACTTAATGATCATCTACCCTTTCAACAAACAAAGTAATTATCAAATAAATAAACCCAACTTTTTTTTTTATTGAAGGGGACGATACTACATAAAGCTTTTATTGAAGGGGGGATGATTCGTTAGAGGTTGAGAAATCGGACTGACGCAGTCGCTGCTCCGAATTTTATTATTCAATGATAAGTTGTCATTGAATAATAAAATTCGCAGGAATGACAGCGTCAGTCCGATTTACACTACTTATTGATCCACCTTTTTAACAAACTCTAATAATTATATACGCCCCTATGGGGGTGATATCACCCCCGTTGAGAAACACTGATTTACACGAAGCATAACACTCGAATATCGTATAAGTTTCCCATTTTAACCCAAAATTCCGCGGAATGTCGCTTTGTCGTCATAAGTAGAAGCCGCGCAAACTTACATTTCAGGTCATTTTCTTTTACAAAGTTCATAAACCCAACAAATTCCATATTCCTTTCAGCTCCATTTTATCCCCAAAATTCAAGGTTTCAAAATGAAATTGAATTAATTTCCTCGTAATGGCGCTCTCAAATTAGGAATAAGGGCTCTAGATTAGGACCTTGAAGTACTTCCCATGCACTACAAGTACCCATGACGAACGATTGTTTCTGAGAAAAGTAGTTCTTGAAGCACTATTGACTGACGACGCTTTTAGCTAGTGGACAATGATCTTTTACTGCAAGATATTGCTTGACGTTCATCAAAATAGAATACTGAGGTTGATAGTCCACCCTCTATATAGATTCTAACACTATATCACACCGTTAAACCCGTCACCACACAATTATTTAATTAAACCCTGTGACATGTGCTTCGCTAACATCTTCAAACCGTACCATAATCGAATTTTATTAAATAATTGTGTGGTCAGGAGTTTACCGATATGGTATAGTGTCAGTAATACTACACCACAGTCTCTCCAGTCACTATCAATTCCTATGGGTAGTTGAGGATTTCCAGACTTACCTTGTGCTAAGAGAATTTGTAGTCTCCGCGACTTCCTAAGAGAAAAAGACAAGTGTATACCAGAACGACCACTATCAAAAAATAAGGTACGTTAACCAGAGGATATTCTCACCCTCAATGATGGACGGGTCCCTAAGGAGAGCCGCCCGGTTATATTTTATTCTTCACCTTCTAATCTTTAGTACTTCCAAACGAGGAAGAAAGACGAAGTAATATATCGTTTAATTATTTGACGATGGTAGATACATCAAACCGTGATGCATTTCTTCTATATTTTTAATAATCCAATCAAATGCTAAGAAAAGAATCTAAGCTGCTTAAGTTCGTATTAGTTGGAACAGCTACTTATTCGCAACTATACTACCATCCCCTTGGACATATAAGTGGGTCAAAGTTACATTTCGGAAGAATTTTGCAATAATTACAAACCATTCATCGTCTAAATTGAAAGATTAAAATGAAATTGAAGAAAAACTCGTTTGCCTCCTAGTATTGACGCTCACACACAATAAGAACCTCAGATTAGAATCCTGAAGTACTTTCTGTTCATTACAAATAAGTACAGTTTCTTAAAAAGATGGATGACGTGGTATCATTAAGTAGTGTAAATCTGACTAACGCTATCACTCCTCCGAATTTTATTATTCATTGACGAGTTATTATTGAATAATATACACGTCATCCACCTTTTTAACAAACTCTACAAATAACATCGGAGTTATGACGGAGGTTTCTCAGAACTATCTATGTATATCAAGTGTAGAAATGTCCGTTCTTAGAAATGAGCCTCTCTGGGAAACTACCAATGACGTGCAATGTGTGGGTAAGGGTCATTTACTATGCCATCGAGCTGTGGCTGTAAAGTAACATACACCCCTCCTCTATCCCTACAACGCTCCATGTAAATTTTCCATTGTTTGAAACAGTACTGGAAGTCCCTTCTGTGAACTCGTTCATAACTAAACTGGGCAAATATGCGGTATGATGGGTCATCTGTACTTTGTCCTCTATAATATAATATTACATTGTATTGCAGATTTTTCGCCAATTTATACACATCCGATATAATGTACATAGGGTTAAGGAGAAGAGTTTCCCAGAGAACTTTTTCTAGCATTTTTTACCTTCAGTTGCTGGAAAATGTAAAAATTGTTTCGAGTTGCGTCAAATTATTAATTTAAAAAGACATTTTTATTTTTCAAAATTTAATTTCGGTGATTAGAGCTTCCAACAAAAACTTTCGGACTTAGGCTCTTCAAACTGTGACAGCTGGGCTTTCTAATGTTGCTTTTTATTCTAAATTATCCCTCATATCCGGGGTGACCGAATGCCGGATACAAATCAGTGATGACAAATGGGAAAAAGCTGAGATTTGTATTTCCCGCTTCCAGAGGAGGAGAGGGCCAGTGAAGTACTACTTGTGGACAAGTTGCTCATCAATATATGTATACTACATATATCGTGTGCCTGACGTAAGGAAAGTAAACGTGTCTGTCCAGATACATACTTCCTCTTTGTCGTTAGTTATCTAGGGAAAATTTTATCGTCAAACGTATAAATTCTGTCAAATACATTATTGTTTTTTATTATTAAAAATATCCTTTCTTCAAGAATATTAAAAATATAGATATGTACAATTAAAACTACCTAATCTATCCATCTATTTGCCTATCTGTACACACAATTAATTTAATGTTTTTATGATCTCCTTAAACGTCAAGGTGTAATCACCGAAGATGAAAAGATCTGCTTCAGTATCTGCGGTAAGGTACTCAAATCTATACAAATAAATGCATGACCGGCCGGTAGTTGCTGCGTCAATCTACAAAAAAAAATAAATAAAACAAGGTAACATGGTGATAAACTCGACATCATGTAAACCACCCTTACCTTTCGGCTTGATCTCCTAATCCACCGATAAAAATCGTGTATGCTTTCACTTTCTCATGCGAAGTTAGTAACGAGCCCAACTTGATCGGGGAAATCCCGTATCGCTGAAGGTTTGCATCGGAAAGGACTACGACGATAGCTTCGTCACAATCTTCTTGTGCCAATTCTTCGACAGCTAATTTCGTAGCTTCTAACGTGTTATCACCTTGCCAACAATATTGGGAATGAGCGTGCATTACCTTGAAATTATCGAAAATGAGGATGTTATTAATTAAAATTATTCATAAGTGGGGGTACCCTCAAGATATCCAATCGTTCCTTATTATTTTTGGGAGGTTCTTTCCTCTTAACGAACTCGATTTTATCCGTATCACCGGAATGACCTATAATATCGTATTGAATCTTATCCTCGAACCCTTCGAAAGCTTCCATTACGAGGACCAGCGCTTCGAGTTCCCTATCCAATCGTCCATCGTAGGAATTAAAACTGGAAATTTGTTAATAAAACGGAGTATACGATGAAGCGTGCAATGGACGTACCGATACATGCTCCCAGAGACATCCACGACTACTCGAAAGAATTTTGGCTTGACCTGCGGTGTCCCTAGTTCGGGTTCTTGCTCTGATCTTCTTCGGAAAATAGTCTTCTCACCAAGCAATCCTATAACGCAACTAATTACAAATAAATCTTGTAAGATATTTAGAAAATTACCATCGATCAACTTGATATCATCCAATTCCCCCATCGTCTGATGTCGATTCCATTGCCTTTCTTTATTCTTAGCTTGCAAGCTGCCCAAAATCACTCGCAAAGATTGGACTTGCTTCGAGACAGCTTGCGAGAATTGCGAATACAAAGTGGCATCATAACCGCTCATCCCGATCTCTTTCAATTTTTCCTCGAATGCTTTCTTGCCCATTTCTCGAGCTGCTTTTAGGACGTGTTCGGGTACTGTGGCTTTTTCGGCATCTGAAAGCTAATGTGAGGAGGTGTTAAGTTATCGTTCAAATAGTAAGAAGGAGGGCGTAAAGACCTGATGGACGGGATGTCCTGAGTCTAATCTGTACGGTCCTCCTTTTCCACCTAAACCGGCTGTGTCCCTACCACCGGTACCCCCAGCCCAGGTGTTGCCTCCGATATGGGGGTCGTTGTTAGGATCTTCTTTTCCATGCTTTGGGGAAGATACGTCTTTCCTAGAAAATGTAGAAGAGCAGGGTTTAGAAAGTCATCCCTGTCAACAAGTCCAGTTGAGATCAGAGTGGTCTAATATATAGAAGCCACGGAATGGAAGAATCACTATTATTCTTTGAGATAGTGTGGAAATTTGGAGAACGGAAAGTTCTTGTACCTTGAGACAAGATGGAAGAATGAGGTGAGGTTGAAGTCTAGTAGGCTTTCCAATGAAATGCTTATATCTTAAGGCAAGATGGAGAAGTTCTTATGCCTAGAGACACAATGAGAAAACAATATGACTTTGGAATCCAATAGGTCAAACCCACAAAACTGAAGCTACTATTGGCCGAAAAACAAATGTCTCCTCCTGTCTTGCACAGATTATCAATATTACCTTCCATGAGTTAGAGAGCAAATTTCGAGTACTTTCAGTATCGTAGCTAGAAGATTTTCACAAACAATATACATATTTACATGAGATTTTATCGTTTACACCGCTTCAAGTTTTAGTTTACGATGCCAGTTACATATTTAAATCTTCTCTTAGTAAGGGCAACCTTATACTTTCGTTAAGTCCGTGCTCTATCGTAATTAATATCTAATGGGTAAAAATTGTAGGATGCATCCATCCACGGCCGCATATTTGCAGACGATTACGCATTAATCGTACTAGGTTTTCGCAATAAGTTTTACCACGTAACAGCTCCTATACATCGAAAACATGTTGCTCCAGATTCCTCCCTTGACGAACGTTATAGATGTCCGGAGAGTTTTTTATCATCAACGCCCATAAATTTTCTATTGAATTAAAGTCCGGCCATCTACTTGGCCAAGGATTTAGTACAACATCGGAGTTGTTGTCGAACCAATTCCTTACTATTCTTGATGTCTGAATTGGTGAATCGTCTTGCTGTAGATGGATAGGACCTTCTGGGATAAAGTATCTTAGAAATTATGCACGTAGGGAAATGGTTTCTTGCATCAACAAAGAAAAGAGATCTCTTACTCGCGGAAGGTAATATTGATAATTTGTGAGAGAGGGGGAGACATTAATTTTTTGACCGATAGTACATATAACCTTACGCCTTGAGGCAAGATGGAAAATTGAGTTGAAAGTGAAAATCGGAGATTTTTTGTATTATGAAGCATGATGTATATACGGGATGAGACTAGAGTTTAATAGACCCCATACACAAACACAGGAGGATTAAAAACTTACCCACTTTTGCTTTCTACCGTGACCTGAAGATACTCCTTCGCCCTTTTGGTAGCTAAATACTCAGCGGTGAAAATATTCTTATCCGTAAACCCGTGTTTGAGCAAGACCTGCCCGAGAGTATCGATCATTTCTGGACTGTACCTATCGAAGTCGAACACGTTGAAGATGGCGTCCTCTAAATCGGAGTTAGGGTATTGCTAAAGTGACAAATATTTCCTTTTTTCCCTTCAAAACTTCTTTTAAATTTCTCTCACCTGCAGATGCTTCACGATATTAACCACCTCTCTTGTCGAATAAGGGTAATTCACAAGTCCTTGATCGGCCATCAAACGTAATTCTCCGAAAATCGCCACCAATTTCTTGATGCCATCTTCAGGAACGCCTGGCCCGTACTGCTTTAACATATTGATCTCTGATTTGCTCGTGGGGTTATCAACGGCGTGGCTGCTGAATAGATCGCCGAGGGCGCCGAAGAAGTCGTTACCCAAAAAAGGAAATCCCGGTCGATTGGCGAGGACGATGATTCTAAATTCGGGATGGGTTACGATGTAATTCGAAGGGTTCGTTTCAACGTTCGAGGGCAAAGAAGTGACTATACGCCGTCCATCGCTTAGGATCATCTGCCCTGATTCAACGAGGGTCTTTAGGATGCAAGTCACGTGGGTAGGTGCCTTATCGGCTTCGTCTACCACCAAGACATGACCGTTCTTGATCGCTCGAACCAATGGGGAGTCCTCGTGTATCAGGAGTCCATCCCTAACGGTTGGCTGCACCGTTAAAGTTTGAACTGTAGTGTCCCTATGGAGTTGAATGTATTCCCGAGGGCGATTTAGTAGTTCCAAGAACCTATCAACGATCTTATTCTTGCCGACTCCTTGATTGCCGACCAATAAGAGATGTTGACCTAATTGAAAATCCTGAAGCAACCTCTCCATCAGATGCAAATGTTGAGGAACATCATAGAAGAGAATATTAGGAACCTTAGTGGTGTTATCGACTTTATAAACGGGAGCTTGAGTCTGACCTATGGTCAAAATATCGTTTTCAACGCCATATCGAAGCGGCTCATCCAACAAGACATCATCTCCAGATTTAATCCCTAGGTTATAAACAGTTCTTTCTAAAGCCTCCTTGGTCAAAGAAGGTAAAAATTTCATCATGAAAGTCGCTTGAATCGTGTCGTAAGCATCGTCCGCTGGAAACTTCTGCATCCGGGACGCTATCCTCAGTAATTGCCTGGTCGAAAGGTGCCCTGCCAAATTTCTAAGAGCCGGATCTGGATTTCCGAAGTACATGAGCTAAATCAATGATCTGATGTAATGGTTTCGATATGACGCCATACTGGTAGAAAAAATTAGTGATTAGTAATTTTCCTATTGGGAGGGAGTACATTATTACCCGTGAAGTAATTATATGCATTTCCTCCTGCTTGCTTAAGGCTTTCGCTTCATGGTATAAAAATAAGCTCAGGACTTCTGGGGAAAGCCAATTTACCCCGGATTGCACGGTGGGTGGTTCTCCTATGGCTATTATGCGGAATTCGGGATGTATCCTCAAGAGACCGTTGTCCAAAAGTTGGGCTTCGCTTAAGTGAAATTGGTCTTTCATTAGTTGATACCGTTCGGAGCTCAGTAGTCTTTTCCCGTCATGTAGTTGGATTTCGCGATCGTGGACTAATCTGCAGCATTAAAAATGGATGGTTTCTTAAGTGAGGGGAAAGCAAGTACAAGATCATTTTCCTACTTCGGGACATATACAGTAGATAGCCATAGAATTAGAAACTTTCATTTAAAATATGTTTATTCAATTTGGTTAAAAAATATTAATAAAAAAATGACTTTTAGTCGAATATGTCCCTTTGAGTGACCAACAATTAGAAAGAAATTACGACAGACACCTCAAAAGTAAGTTACACTATTTTTTAAAATCTGCGTGGTAGGCGGGAAAAGTCCGGAAGTCGCTTTAAGATAAGTTTTGTGGGGGTGTAGTGAGAGCACTGTAAAATTTCCTATGCGTCTACCTTCACCTTCACGCGCCACCAACCATTATTCTTACGCAAAATAAAAGTGCGACTGAAATTCATCGTGAGTTGTGCAGTATGTACGGGAAAAACGTTATGTTAAGGCCAATGGTTACTCGCTCGCGTCAATTATTCATTGAAGAGAGAAGAACATTACATGATAAATAACGAAGCGAATGATGTCAAAGAGAAACAATTGCGCTTGATATAACGTGTTCACCATACACACTGCACTATTCACGATGAATTTCAGTGGCACTTTTATTTTTTAGTGTAACTTAATTTTGAGACGTGCTTCGTACATTATGTTAAGATAAATTTCATTTATTTCTTTATGTATTTGCTCAAACTGAAGTAATAAATGCTTAGCGGTTTCCTTTTTTGCACGGGAAGTAGTTGTTCGGTAGGTTAAACTAACTCTAAACATATCTACTTTTAAAAATCCATCCGTGGCACTTCGGTTCGTTTAGGATATTGGTCTCCATAACGATGTCTTAGTCTCTTTTTACACAATGCGGTGGCTATTCCCACGAAACTTTAAATGATTTGAAAAAGTAATCTAATGCTACTTTCCATTTCTCAAACTAACAAGTGAGAAAGAAAATTGAAACTTGTGAAATAGTTAACACTTGACATTAATTATTATGACAATATGGAACAAAAAGCTTTTTAATTTGTTCAGTAGATTTTGGGCCTACTTGTCAACTTAAACGGAAGATTCTTGAGCGCGAACTAAATGGGACCAGGAATCGTTTTCCACAAACTAACGTAAAAAATCTAAGTACAAGGACTGTTTCGAATCTTAGAGAAAGTTGGCTCTAGTTCCATTGAGTAAATCACGCTATTCGTCGGAGACAAGTCTTGACACATTTGCGCAGATATTCCGTGCAATATTGATTAGTATACTTCAGCCACTCGACTGATATAGACCAATCACGGAAGATGTGACTAAATCGCAGAGGTTTTCTTTTATTTAAGGATGGTATAAAACCTTCAGAAATCGTTCAACGTGTGCAAGCTGTATTTGGAGAGTTAACCGTTATTAATAGCTATTATGTAGATCCTATTTAATGCAATTTCAAATTTTTCTTTGTTCAATGGTATGTTCAGTAATCTATGTATCATAGAACGGTAGGCAGATAATTGTGTGATAACGGCTTATTTCTTTAGAGTTTAAGTTCAAGTAAATATAACGTCACTTTTGAATTCGAGATAATTTTCGAGTAGGAACGTACGTTTGTTTTCAAATCCTGGACACTCGTAATTTGCCACCCCTTTTCCTTCAATATTTTCACCATATCTTATAACTTTTTGATATACTTCTACCTCAAATAACTTATGATAATGTAAAGATCTAATAAATACCTAACAATACCATAAAATATTCTTTAGAAAACAGGATATAACATTCAAAAAGAAATCTCGATCTTACCTGTGTAATACCGACAAAGTACTCGGATGTATGCGATGAATCCCATCCAAAACTGCAATTTTTCCCTCCAAAGCAGCCTGTATAAGCGGCGAGTACCTCCACACTGTGTCCCCGTTATCCAAGGTCGTCCTCTGCTGAATCAAATCTCTCGAAGTCATATCTTGGTAAAGCACGATCAATTCCGTTTCCTTCCCCATCATTTCCGCCATTTTATTTACCAAAATGCTTTTACCGCAACCCCTCGGACCAACTAAGCAGAAATCGGTAACCGTAAACGATTGTAACATTTCGTGGATCAATTTGTTTTGACCCTCAGTTTCCACGTAGATGCTCCCATTTAGGGTGTTTCTGGCAACCTCGGGCTTGAACAAATCTCCGAGTCTTTTCGTAATATAGGATAGAGATATGGCTTGTTTAGGTTCGACGGATACTTTTAGGGTGGTTAAGAGATTTTCCACCGATTTGACGCCGTCTTTCAAGAAGGTGTTGTAAGGGTAGAGGCGATAGAACACATTGTAGACGGAGAGATCCGGGTTTCGCTCCTAAAAGTGGGTTTAAGGTCAAATTTTGGGGGATAAGAGAGTTGTTCGGTGAGAATTTACCAAAATTTTTGCCGCTATCGGGAGATTATCGATCGGGAAATCGGGTAGACCTAGATTGGTACTTTCCTTGCTTAATAAAACAAACGCAGTCGATAAGAGATGGTGCAGTTTTCCTTCGGGGACGCCAGGGGCTGTAATTTTGAGTTCTTGTAACCATTCCTAAAACGAAGAGGAAAGAAGAAATGGTGTTCGATTTATGGAAATTAACATCTCGTAGCCATTCTTAAAAGTACAAAAGAACCACTTGAAATCCGTCCAATAATTGAAATATTATTCGCACCAACCACCAACTATTATCCGTACAAAGGTTATATGGTGTTCGTATACGGGCAATAGTTGTTTTGTAGACGAAATCACCCATTGGACCTGTATTAAATAAATCTTAGAAAGTTTGGATATTAATCACCAATCGATTTAACATTAAATGATTAGGCCTTATACAATTTTTGCTCAAAAATTCTACATATGTATATGCAAGAATTTCTTTTAGAATTGGTGAGAAATTCTTCTTTTTCTTCTTGATAAGTAGTCTGGACACACAGCGGTAATAGCAGTAACAGCCTACTAAGCTACGGCATCCCCTATCTAGTCAGTATTGAGTCGATGCGGTATGCGAGTAGTTCTGTGTATATGTAGGCTGCCGTAACTTGTTTCGTAATTGTGCGCTGTCACCGCTGCGATTATTGATAATTTGTAACAGATTATTCGAAAAAAGAAAATTCGAACATCTCCCGGATAAATTAGGCCTATACCGACAAATTAATAAAATCCTTTAAAAAACCAATCTTTTATATTACTCCCCTTAATAGCGCCGACCTATTTTCGGTCTCAACCAATTCCATTAACGCAAAACAGCAATTTAATCCGAAAAGACCGTGTAAGAACACGATAAGTCTCGTTCGAAATCCGAGCCAGTGAAAACGCAGCTACGGAACAAATTATTACATTTCCAACTTTATAACTCCCCGATCCCGTATAATTCATGCGACAGATAAAATAATTACCCGGTCCGAATCGTAAATCACCGCCTGTCTCCTCCCATCCTCTAGGATCGTTCACCTTCCCTCGGAGCGCCCGGAATTGTTCAAAACTTCGTCAAAAATCGCACGCGAATTGGACGAGGACTTATCGGGCGCGTCGACCGGGATCGGGTTATGCGGTCTCGGACGTGTAAAGTCGGGAATGAATTGTTCCGCAAAAGGGAAATAGTCGGAATATCTCATAAATCGTCACACGTGCAGCGCCCTCGTTTCCGGATTGTTTCTGAGAGATGTATATCTATGCGGGTTCGTTCTGCGATTCTGTCGGAATGTCGACGCGCTAGAAGGGATATTACCACATGTATTTTAAGTTTTTTTTATATCTTCTGTTTTAGCGTTGATTGTCACGAAAGTTGAAACTTTTTGAGAGTTCGAAATGAGTTTTCCAAATAGATTAAATGCGACATTAAAGCTTTAAATGCGCGATGTAGCATGTGTCTGATACATTTCGTTAAAAAGTAATTTCGGTACGTTGTTTTTAAAATTTGAGAGAAAAATATGCTCTCCACTTATTAGTTATTTCCAACTGAAGCGTATATCGTGATAAAAGAACAATCAAAACTGTTCGAAGTCGACACCTTGATCGCAAAATAAAAACTCATATAGGTACAAGGTGCATCCCAAAAGTAATTAATAATATATAATAATAATATATTCTTTGGCGTGTCCGGCCTGGTCCGAGCATCGGTAGGGTCAGGATCGCTAAAGCCACGTCACAACGCCCGCAAATTCTACAAGAAAACTGCCAAAACTTGAAAAACAAATTGCTTATACAAATCCACGACGAAACTGCTCTATCGTATGTGCAAGTTACAAGGTGAGTGAAGAAGTTTAAGGGCCACGAAGCGGTGAAAGATGATCTCCGCTCTGGACGACCAAACCTGTTTGTTTCCGTGGGTCAAGAGTACACTCAAAGGACGCCATTTTGACAGTATTGAGGCTATCCACGCGAGAGTCGGTGGAAAAAATGTGTAGATGCTCATGAAGAGTACTTAAATATAAATAAAATTATTTTCAAGATGCACCCTGTAGTTGTTTTCCTTCAATCTTGAAATTGTCTTAACTTTTGACTAAAATTATAGTGTACCTGCTCGTTTTTTACTCGGAAACTCCGACTGGATATAGCAGGAAAAAATATATCTATATATATAGATATACATAATAAATAATAAAAGCTAAGAATGCGAGTTCTGTTTATTCTCGTTCCGAACGGTAAGCACGACGCAGATAGCGATAACCGTTTGCATGTAAGCTGTGAGGGTAAAATCTGTCGGAACCGCAGGGGCATGAAAAACGTTACATCCTAGGGGGAGTAGAGGTAAATGTGAAAAAAATATCATGTTCAGTTAAAGATTTATGATTCTATTTTTATGTTTTGAACACATTTTGCTGTAATTTAACAATAAGAAATTCTACACAATTATTTTTTTCAACAGTGAGATTGCAATTAATGTGTCCCAGGTACGGGGTACATTGATAGAATACAAGCAAAGACACTTTTATATATACGGGAATTAGCTTAAGCAAAGGTTCCTGACGGTTTCTTCTTCAGGTAGGAAACCTGGTAGTCACCGCCATTTTATTTGAAAACAATTTTAGCAACGTAATGTTCAAGGTTTTTGTTTTTTTTTTAAATTTAAGTACGATTAAATTCCCTTCTTTTAAATTGTCTGGCTTTGACTGAACAGGCATCATCTCTTTGTCAGAAGTTTGAGTCTGATAATGAATCTTTAGTTTTGAAATCGTTAGAAAAATCTTGTCGAATCACTTTCCGTTTTGGAAAATTTTGCTTTCTTTCGATTTCATTGCCGCATCGGTTTATGGGCACAAACATAACACCTTTATGGCTATTTTGAGTTCTTTTATGCGTTTTCTCTGTCCGTTTAGAAGTGTTTTCTGTTCCTTTATATTTGACAATTGTTAGAGTTTTTCTTTTTCTTGCGTGTCATTAAAAAAAAATATCTACTTTCCTCTTTCTTTTCCCTTCCTCTTCAGAGCTATTTTAGTAATTTTGGGAGATCACCTAAGAGATTCTGGTGTTATGATCAAATCCACTGGTGGTAATATAGAGTGGCTCAAATTCGGACTTGATCTTCAGTTTCATCGATTTTTCTAGCGGAAAATTGATCTAAGGTTGTAGCATTATAATTTACAACGTCAGAGGCGTTCGATACGGTTGCGATAGATTCCTACGCGGAAAGTGTTGGAAATTTTTCGAAAATGTCTGGGTCAAGTTCATCCGGAAAGCTTTGCTTTTGAGACCTTGATTTTCACTTACGGATTTTGCAAGGACAATAGCCCAAATTTGAACAGATACAGTTCGAGTATTCGAGTTTACATTAATAAAAGCCAATGGCGCGGTCTAGCTTCAACTAACAGCAAATCAGATCACAATAGTTCGCTGTTTAATTCACGAACATTGCATAAACCATCTTATCTTGAGAGGTATTTGTCAGATACACACTTAAAAGTAACCGAACCCTCGAGTTCGATAACTCAGCTAGTTATTTTTAATAAAAGCTGATGGCACTGTTTCTGTTTAATAGGATTGGATATCACGAGAAAGAACATATTGAGTTATTTTTAATAAATCCTCGTAATGCCAGCTTTCTGTAATTCATAGAAAATTACGAGAAAAATGCGATTTAGTCATTTGATTGAATTTATGAGCACAATTTCTCTCTAACGGGGTGTCACTTAAAAGGAAACATTTACTTCTCATATTTGGTAAGAAATTGTTAGTGTGCGCCCTTGCTAACTAGCGAGGTATTGCGGGAAACAATGTTTTCTGCTTAACAAACTTCTAACCGACAACATACTGCGACAAAAAAGGCTGCACAAGCTGTCAGCGGATAGACACCTGGACGGAAACTTTTTGTGCTTCTCATTATTACCATTATTTTAATACATGCTGATGATAGTGTTGTTTCTTTCTAACTGACAGGATAGCAATGTTTCTAGCAGCTCTATTACGTACCAAATAACACTAGACCCTAACTATCAATCATAATTTGAATTCTTTTATAAGCCACAAAAGAACCCTTTTTAATTTTCTTAATTTTACAACCAATAATGTGTCAACCCTCTTATTTATTTCCCGTAATTTCTCGAAGTAAATTATAATACGAGAAAAACGACAAATTTTTATCTGAACCATTTCCTGACGCATTTTCACCCCATCCATCACCTTTTACGCGCTATAATTTCCCACCCGCATCTCTATAACACGCACAGAAAAACACCTGAATAAAAATGACACTCCTACGTAATTTGAACCAAGAAAAGCAAAAAAAAACTAAATGCAAGCCAATTAATATTTAAAACAATAACAAATCATCACATTATGCTTGCGTCTCAATTCGCGCCTCAAAAACCGCAAAATTGCGGCAATTCAACCGCAGATCGGAACCGGGCGATAATCCCTCCAATTTAATTTGCCAGCGAGTAAATTGAATGCTTTCCCATTACGCGAAGGCAGCGGTTTGGGGGTGGGTGTACGGATAGGGTTTGGCTCGCGAGGACGCGGGAAGAGGGAAAGAGCACGCGAACTCTGGAAAGTCTTCTGGGATGTTCGAGTATGCATTGTACGGTAACATGCGATCCTAACGAGGATGTTACGTAGGTTTCGATTTTTTATAGAAAATAGAAATCAATTGATTCTTTCGAGTCGCGGTAACCTTGAATTATTTATCAATATCTCGAAAGATATTCCTTCGGTGCCTTATAGTAAAGAATTAAATAAGAATATACAAGATACAAATTTTACGAATGTGTTACCATCTTGAATTTTCAGCGATTTGAGCATCTTTTTATGATTTATTGAATAACAATGATTGGTACAAAGCAAATATCAAACTTAAAAAGTCCCTAATAATACAAAATCGCAGATTCCTATGTACTACTCCATATTCAAAATGAATCTTCAAGTCTTGAAAATGTTACTTTCCATATCGTAGAAAAGAGCTGCTTTTCCCACTGATAACACTGCTACAGTCACTTATGCTTCTTTTAGGGACATTGGGCATGAAAATGTGCAATTGTCTCTTGGTATATGTGTATCTACCTTTAGTGATTTCCCCCTTGATTATTTTGGGCGGCTCTATTTCCTCTTCGCGTGATTTTAACTCTACGCCCTCGAAAATTTCTTCGGCAGACGTCACTTCGTTGGAGTCCTCCTCGCTGATTTTCGAAAAATTATCTCCACGCACTTTATCAAAATGTTGCCCCCTATGTAGATCATAATTCCGCGCTTTCGGTTGTAGATTCGAACAAGTTAGCGCGGTCAAGGCTCGTTTTTTAACGTCCGATTTCGGATAATTCTCCTCGAACTCCAAAATGGTATTGGTGAGATTCATCCAGTTCAAAACGCGATCCGATAGGCCGGGTTCGTCCTTTTCGAAGCTATTGGAGTAGGTAAAGCGAGGCGTGATTAGGTTCGTGCCGTCGACTACTGATGATAATTCATCGGCGATTTCAAAGCTGTTGCTTTTGCGTGCAGGAAACTTCTTAGGCTCGAGGACCAGGTCCTCGGTTAAAGATTTGAACGTCACGTGAGTTTTGGGCGCGACGTTTATAGTAATGGTCTTGTCGTTATTCGAATGAATTTCGTTCGTCGGAGTCGGAGTTTTTTTGGCCGAATCCACCTGTTACCATGAATTCTAACTGCGAACTTCGATTTTCCATTTTGGGCGGTGCACTTGCGGTGCTCCTATTGCTTCTGAAGCTTTTACCACTTCGCGTCGTCTTCGGGACATTAGCAATCTCACCTAGGGGGTCCCCCTTTTCCAAGATCACGTGTCGATGGTCTCCGTTCCAGATAGTCCTGACGAAAAGGGAGCGCGAACTCGATTCCCAACGGTTCTTCTGCATGTTGCCCTGACACATCACCCACGTTCGTTTTTACCGAGTTTTTTGTTTTAAATTATATTATTTTCGATATTCAATCGTTTAGTTGAAAGTTTTCGACAGGAATCGATAAGAAGCTTTTTCGTCGTAGCGAATCGTCTGCGGACCTTTTAGAAATAAACTCGGTAAACACGCGACCGTCGAGCTTCGAGGACTAGACGAACTGTGAGTTACTTCTTGGGATAATGGCCCGGAAATAAAGTCGAATATCAACCGCAATCTGAGAGGAAAGCGACATGGTACGACACTTGCGCGTTGTTCGGAACTTTCGAAGGGATGCGGTGGTAGTAGAGGCGGTGGGGGTGAAGGTGAAGATGGTCGCGTATTTTCAGAAGCTGTTATATTTAATACTAGGTTTACCACATCAGTCAAAATGACTGCTTTTATACTTTTATTTACAAACTCCCACTTCATTTTTTTAAACAATGTCATAACATTTGTAATGATAATTAAATGAATAACATTAGGCGGTTAGTTTTATTTAGTTTTTGTTCAAAATCAAAAAATGTCTGATTAGCATTGGTACTTATACCAAACCAGTCAAAATGACCGGTGCATTTTTCAATGTGATGAAATGAGTTTTGTTATTTGCAGCAGATAAAAAATTTTATGCGGCTGATAATGACACACAAATATGATGACAGAATTTGTCATAACGGTAAATTCATGATCCGTATTTAAGAAAAGATGAGACACGAGCTTCAACAGCTATAAGTGAATTTGTTGTTCTCAAACTTTTACAACAATATACTATGAAAGGTAGAACCATAACAACGGACAATTCCTTTACAAGTTTTCCTCTGACGTTCAAATTAGTATAAAAATACACATTGGTTGGAACAATACATGGAAACCAAAGGGAACTCGCAACATTTTGCAAAGAAAAGAAAGATAGCTTGGCTCGTTTTTCAACTTTGCTTTATGAATGAAATGGATGTACCCTTATTATTTACAAGAGTAAGCCGTACAAAGCAAAAACATGTCAAAATTGATAAAACTAACAAGAAATTATCTGAAACTTTCGATGTTACTGGCCAAATGGCACGGAAATATACTGTCAAATCAGGTTCCACAAGATGGCCATTTCAAGTCTTTTTCAATATTCTAGATTTAGCTGGAATAAATGCCTGGATATTATATTCACGACAGGTGAAAATATATCGAGAAAAGAGTTTTTGTTTCGTTCAACTGAAGAACTTGTTTCTGAATATCAGATTTCAAGAGAAAAACCACAAGAAGGTGATATACCAACATGTGATATACCACGTTCAAGTAGCACCCTTCATACATGTAAATGATGTCAAATAGGACATTGCAATAATAATAAAACCACGACTATTTGCAATATAGGCAAAAAATATGTATGCGGAAAATGTAGGTACACCAAATCTACGTATGTAAAAATGTTGGCAAATTCAATACTACGAATTAGGTTTCTGATTTAGAAATGAAATAAATTTCGAATTGCTATTTATGTACAGGTTTTTATATATATAAAGGCAGGAAACTCCAAGAACCATTTTTTCTAACACCAGCCATTTTGACTGGCGTCGCGAGAAATAGGTACAGTTAAATTGTCAGTATATCTGGTGCTAATTAGAAGTGGGAAAACGAATAGCAAAGAACCAGAAAGTTGGGCACTAAAATTGTGATTATTTTAGCGGTGATATATATGTATTTTTTCGTCGTATTATCGTCCAATCGAAACGTTTAGAACAAAAAAATATAACAAAAGAGTAATAATGATGACAACAAACAAAACAAATGGAAAAATATCAATCAAAACAAAGTATAAAATCAAAAAAGAATGGTATTATTTTCTTCAGGAATTAAGGGAAACAGGGAGGACTGGGGCAACAGTAGTGAATTCTGAAAAGAACTCTATTTCTTCAGCTCCTTTCGACATGAGTACTTATGAACTTGCTTAATGTCAAGTTCTGTTTTCTTTGTCCTTCTTATTATCATTATTACTATTATTATTTTATTATTGTTCTCATTTCATGTTATTTCAATCATGACTGTGGGAGTCCATGTTCTTCCTTCTGTTCCTATTTGATTCCAAAGTGTAACTTTTTTTTAATCCTCATAATTCGAAAGACACGTCAATTTCTTTTGTCGCATCTTTCCCTTCCCCCTTTTGAACCGCCCACGACCTAAATCCCCGCGAATAAAACACAACGAATAACAAATTCACGTCAGTCGTGTTTGATTTAAAGCTCGCGGTTCCTGTCGAAAATAAGCGCCGGAACTAAATAAATGTGCGGGTGTCGTGTAGGCATTTCGGGATAGACGAGAGCTTGAGGCGGGAAACGAAAGGAGACGGAGGAAACATGCATCGAAATGTATCGGGGTTATCGACTTGAATTTCCTTAATCGGCACGCACGACCCGGCAATATATCGCCTTCGGATCGGAAATACGTCCGCCCTAATATCATCAATGTTTTTTCCACGCTATAGAAGAAATATTAACAACTGAGAAGTTACGACGATTTTTTACGTCACCTCATCATCCCCATCCTTTTTCAATTAAGTTTGGGAAGCAAGCTTACAACTCAATTACTCCCACTAATCCGAAAATTATTTTTTAAAACATCCGTGCCCTAAATTTTTGTAATTATCATAATTCACCCCTCATCCCCTTCCTTTTTCCTTTCCCATTTCTATAGCGAAACAACGACATTCATTTTTTAAAGATATTAATCACCACCGACTACTACCGAGGTCGATTATGAAACTCCCCTCATAAAATTAGGGCCGTCGTAAAGTTACGAGCGAGCAGAAAATAGGTTGATGATCCCCCTAAATAATGCGTAATTATAAAATCGATGGGTTCACCGTTAAATCTTCGCAATTTTAAAGTTGTTGGATTTCGAGAGACACATTAAAAGTTTAGAAAGTTGAACGTACCCTGACAGATATAGAAGGCAGAGTTCGGTTAAAAAAAGAAACAAGAGAGGGAGAGGGAGAGGGAAAGAACTCGCGTGAACACATGTTGCGTGCTTTTAGGGTGTTAAATTTGGAGTAGAAAAGCGATCTAAGTGAAAGGAAGCAAACAATAAAACGATGAAAAAAAAAAAGAGAACTTTCGTGTTCCAATTCTCTGTATTTTTCTTGAACGTTAAAGTTTCCCTTATCTGAACAAGTTTTATCGTTCAATCTGACATAAACATACAGTTCATCAACATTTTACCCAGTTCTTGTCTTTTAATATTTTTAGTTAAATCAAAAATGTTTACCTGAAATGTGTTGCTTCCTACGTCTCGTGCTTGAAACCTAGATCTTAAAGGTGGATCCAGGGGATTGCCTCGGTACCTGTAGGAAAATAAAAATCGCTTTTAAATACTATCTTTTCAATCTAATAAGTGTAATCTGCTTACTTCGGTACTGGTAATCCCAAAGCAATCACCCTGAAGTCCTCGTTAACCCTCACGAGTTGCCATTGGTCCAGTTGATCTTTGTTATATTCCTAAATTAATAAAATTTTTGGAAATAATAATAAAAATGACGCAAGGAATTCTATTTTCGGAGGCCTAGGCTTTCATTTAGACGAGTAGGGTGCATAGCTTAGGGGTCTTCTAGAATCGAATTAGGTTAGAATGAAATTTTTTAAAGGAATTGTAAATAATAATAAAATTCTTTAAATTTCTGACTTGAAATTCCAACTTGTGGAGTTCAGGCTTGCTTCGATAGAAACTAATTTGTATCTCGTTTTATTTAAAAAAGAATCAAGTATGTTGTAAAAATAAAAAAATATATAATTTATGAGTGCCAATAAAGTACATTTTCTGTAGTAGATAGGACGAAATATTATTAAGAAAAGTTGTTCGTAAAGGAAAACTGAGTAAGAGTACAAAATTTCACCTAAAGTAAGATAAAATTCAAGCTTTCGGAATTCATCTCCTTCATCTAATACGTGAAGAAATCGGACTTTATATGGTTTTACCTTATTTGTCTTATAAATGCGATGCAAATGTGTTTTACTAATGCCAATCTCCCTGCATCGCTTTCTAAGTTACAGCTGAGGATATTCGCGTAATGAATCCATTGGTATTAAGGCACTTACATAAAAGTTAGTCCTAAAAGTTTTTCTTATTTCTCAGTGTGTTATGTACACTCACGGTAGTGAGAAATTTTTAACCAGCATGGATACTACAGAGTGGGCCAATATTGTGCTCGGATGCTATACCTTATATATTTTGACAACTGTGAAAAAGTTGCTTTATTATTATTTTTTAGTTTAGATGGACTTGACTTTTTTGTAATACAAAATATGACAGAAATTAGTTTCTATCTAAGCAGGGCTGAACCTCATAGGATGGGATTTTATTAAAAAATTCAGGGAATTCGTAATCTGTTCATGTGTCCATTTGGAGACACGCTGTATATATATATATATATATCTTCAATTGTTTTAAAATACATATACATATACGAGTAAAGTTTCCGGAATGACAATGAAAACAAAATAATACGGATTCAAGTTCAAGCAAACAATCAGCTGGGGTTTGAGAGAATGCGGTTTTGCTCCGAATTGAGCAAATGTGGCACCCATCTTGCAGACTGCTTTTTAAAACCTAATTCATTATGTAAAATACGAACTACTCGTTCAAAAAAGATGTCCACGGCTTCCTCAATCTCACGCACTTTTATTCGGCGATCTGCCAATACCACGTCATGAATTTTTTCCATAATTTCTGGCGTGGTAGTCGTTTTCGGACGTCCTGAACGTGGTTCATTACTTGTATGCGTGCGGCCACGTTTGAATTGCGAAACTCAACAATCCACGGTGGAAAATGAAGGTCGAAATCGACAGCTTTTCGACGAAAAACGGCCACAAACAATGTGTTAAAACAACCTAATCTTGATTTCAAATTAAAAATGTATGATCGTCTTACCTTCAATTGTTTGAAAATATCAAATTGACAGCCTTCTTAATCTACAAAAACAGGACAAATAGCCGGCAACACGTTAGGCGTCTAGAGTTATCGAAATAGTCAGACAAGAATTTTACGATTAGTTAAGCAACCATCTACTCCCTAATCTTTATATATAACGTTATCGATTTGATGCCTAATCTGTTCCCTGTCATGTGTCGGTCTACATTTTCCTATCCGGTATCAACTGTGCACCAACAGTGCAATTTCCTGTGTGGTGTCATTATTATTATGATTAAACTGGAGAAATATGCGGTATGTTGAGTCATCTGTCCTTTGTTCTCTGTAATATAGTATTACATTGTGGAAAGGACAGATGACTCATCATACCGCATATTAAAGCTAACATTTCAATAGTAATCCAATGGAAATATCACATTGACATTTTACCATAAAACATTCAGTCAATGCATAATTTCATATCTACGACCTTGCCATCCTCAATCCTCAATGCTTCAACTGTTTGAAAATGAAATTGTTTTAAAATGTAAAATCTATCAAGTTTGATACAACATTATTTTCGTTTCATTCAGAAAATCTTTAACCATTCCTAACACGTGCACCTTCTGAAGGCGACATTGCTTTTGCTCCTGTAGTAATGAAGAGTTAATCTCGTTACCCTCATTTGTTTGAGGATATCAAATTGACAGATCTTTAAATTGTTTTCTAATGGTACTAACAATCTTTAGCCCTTTTTTCGTCGGTTCTTTTAATCTGTCAAATCTGTCAGACTTTCAGAATTTCATTTTTATCTTATCTTTAATTGCTTGAAAACGTCAGATATCATATTGAAGCAGTTAAACCTTCATTTCTAAATTAATTAATTAAACTGACACTAAGGTATATTAATCTTTTTATTTTCAATAGTTTTTAATTGTAAAATCTGTCAAGATTCACATAATTTAACCACCGCTAAATTAACTAACAATATTAGCTCTTTCAATCTTAAACTGTTCTCCAACGTTACACTGTCAAATTTGAGATAACCTAAATATCCATCTAATCTAAGAAATCTTTGATTTTATTACCTTTAATTACTTAAAAATGTTAAGTAGGCAGACTTTCTAACTCATTAAAAAAATATCTTAAGCAACTGAGCCTTCAGCTATTTCAAAATGACATTAGGGACATTTAATATAGCTATTTTCGATTGTTTTAATGCTTGGTTCCAAGAGTAGATAGTTACGCAGTTCCTGTCAAGTCGTATGCGTAGTTGTTTTATTGCAGAGACAAATTTAATTACATTTTATTTTCCACGTTTCAACGCGTATAACAACAACATTGAAGAGAACGCTGATTAAAATATATATGCAGATATAATCGGAAATAAAAATGTTTCTTGGTAGTAGTGGCCGATGGATTAATAAATAAGAAATAAACTTCACGTTTCGTCGTTGAAGCCTTCATCAGAAATTTCATTAACTTAAAATGTATTCTTTCTAGAATAGAATAGACAAACACGACTTGATCGGGGAAAAAATTGATAACACAGGTGCGTGTGCTCAGTTTACCTATACATAGATAGCTGACTAAAATACTGGCACATATGGAACATGAACCGTCAATGGAAAATCGATATGAAATATTTACTGCCGTTCTCTAGTGATAACTCATCGGTTGTTGTCGTAAATCTGAGAGAATCCGCCAACAGCTTTTCCAATTTTAAAATTATTTGGAAAGTAAAATCTTAACACAAATTTGACACAACCTCACCTTCATTTAATTTATATAGGAAATTCTTGATTTCAAAAACTGTTGTGAAATGTCAGTTGGACATTTCCTAATCTACAAAAAGTGACTTTTGAGCTTCACTAAACCTAAGAAATTTTTGATACTGACTTTTAACCGTTTAAGATTATCAGAGATTTTCTAATCTATAGGAGAGAATTTCCTATCATCAATTCTTTGTAAATGTTAAATGGGCGTTAAGGGGGCGGCTTGAGAGTTCATAGTCAACAGATGGCACCACTATCGAAAACGGCACTAATTTGTAGGATACAAAACGGGAAAATTAAGCATTCTTTTTAATAAAATCATTAACAAACCGAAAATGAAAAGAATGAACTAGGGTATGATTATATTATCAATCTCAAATATGTCGTATACTCTGAGAAAACTTATTCCCAAACATGGTAAAATCAAACAAAATAATTTGCATAACCTTGCTGTGATATTCTACATGTGAAATTTGTAAGAATATGAACAATTCGGTATGTATAAAGAATAATTTGTATCCGCAAAGTGAACGTATGACAGGCGTTGAGTCCTCAAAATCCTGGTAAAAGTGTAGCCATTGTCCGATTGATGGCAAAATATATTCTAAAAATAAATGTCAACCAAAAAATTCACCTTTTGATGCAGGAGAATTTCCTCATATAATTATAAAGAGTTATAGTGCGCCTTGTGACACATTCTTTCAGCCTACATTATGAAACAGAAAACATATATCTGTTTCGCTTGTTGAGAGTATAGAGTCAAACAACTCCGGAATTTACCGCTTACCTAGCGGTAGTTATTGTGTCCATGTATTCTGATGAATTCTAGGCCATTATAGGTTAGAGTCTCATGATGGCCTCATGGTGGAAAAGACTGATGTAAAATGTCATCAAAATGTATAAATTGAGGTTACGTTATTTTTGAGCAGTCTCCAAGAGTGAGATGACACTTGTATTTTATTTCACTTAGATTGCAAAACTTTCTACGCATTACATTCATATTTATGGGTAGATCCGTACCAGGTGAGACATCTGTTGATAACTATCGGAACTATCACTTTTCCCCTCGAAAAATCCAATCCCCACCACATAAGTCGCCTCCTCAATTTATCAAACAATACTTTTTTGCTATTCAATTGTCAAATCCGTCAAATTTGGTTAACCTTCATTTAATTTAGTAGCTTTTCATGTTTGCCACCTTCTATTGTTTTTAAATATCAGATTTGTCAAACTTAACACAACTTAGCCTTAAGTTCAATTGAAATATTTTTGATATGGTTGAACTGTTTGAAAATACAAAAATGGCAGATTTCTTAATCTACAGCGAAGGTATACAAATGTAATTAAAACTTGTAATGAAAATAAGCAGTTTTTATCTTTCCACCTTCAATTGGTTGATTAGCAGATTAGTCAACTTTGATATACTTTGCTTAATTTCCCAAGAAATTTTGTTCTTCCAACCTTTATCTTGGATACCAAATCTGTCCAATTTGACAACTTCATTTATAAATTGAGGAATGTTTGATCTTGCTACCTTCTATTATTTTCCCGTATCAGATTGGTCAAATTTGACAAAACCTAACCTTCATTTAATCTAAGAAATTGGACAATATTCTATATAAGGCTGTAATGGGCTTTGGACATTTTCTTAAATGTCAAATTGATCAATTTCCTAACCTACAACGTTCTTCAAAGCCATTACACCTTCAGATGTTAAAATGATACTAGGGATTTTTATCTTTCAACCTTCATTTTAAGCTGACAAGTCTGACAAACTCAAAACATTCTAACCTCAACTTAATTAGAGAAGCACCTTTGATTCCCTCATTATGTTCCATAATTATTTATTAAATACTAGAATTGTCAAACCTAACCTCCATTCACCTCAATAATTCCTAACCTAGCAAATAACTTACCTCTAACAATTTATCGTATCTTTGTGCTGGAATAAGCAGTCGACCATCCTCCAAATGCATTTCTCTGTTCTCTAACAGATTATTTAAAACTGGCAATACATTCCTTTCTGCTTTTTCAATACCTTCCAATACCAGTACCCTGCCTGTTATTGCTGCTCTAACAGCACTCTAAAACAATCAATTCTGAAGCCACATCTAATTAAAATTTTACAAAAAAATTATGTACACTTACTTGATCAAAATACTTAGCAGTGCCCCCACAATCTCTCTTCTTTGCTTTATATCTGATTCTGTGGTGTCCCTACTTAAAGCAATGTATTCATGTTCTCGGTTCGTCAATTCCAAGTATTGTAATGCTATTTTGCGCCTGCGAGGCCCCGGGGTCCTATCAGGAAGACGTCTTGCCCTAATAAATCCTTTTGCATCATCCATCTCAAATGGTGCAGAGTGCTCTGTCCCACATCACTGTTATCTGCAATAATTCTAGTTGGTAAGATGGAAGAAATAGAGTGTGAGCTTACAATAATTTCTAGGAACATATTCGGGACGCGTTTCCTCTTTTATAATTTTGGTAATTCCACCGATCGAGACCGATTCGTTAGAAACGTATGCTCTGACTAAATTTGGTTGGATACCGTTGACGTGCTGTAGGATACGTACCAAGACGTTGAGACGCCTATTTGTGGCGTTTATGCTAAGCATTTTTGAAGGACTGGGCCTTTTTTGTGAAATTCTATGATTTATGCATTGTAGGGTTACAAAGGTTATGTATACGTCAGAAACATGCCAAAAACGGGGAATTAGTAGACTACGGGTTGGCAACAATTGAAGGTGGCGTGTGAAGTTGGTTGCAGATATTTAATATGAAATTATATTTAGTTCAATTATAGTTGTTTTCTTCTTCCTTTTTTCCTTCTTCCCAAAGAAAGGAGGAATATTGGAATTGATCCAATTGAAATCACGTTTAAAAGAAAAACAAAATATTTTTCTTTAGATTTTCGATTTCTTATTCAATTTATTTCTTTGATTTTCTTGTTCTTTCGGCCCTTATTGTTTCAACTGTTTTCTTGTTTTTGCAATATTTGCAGTATTCGAAGTATACATTTTTTGTGCGTTTATAACCCCGATCTTCTACTCAACTATGTCCAACTTTTTGAGAATGAACGAAAGATTCTTCTCATTCTTCTTTCAACATTATAATGTATTGTAGAGCTCCCATGTCTCTCTTTTCTAATTCCTTTTTCGTACAATTTTGATATGCTCTGCATAAATAAATTGTTTTCGATCTATTTCTCCATTCTCTTTGTTTTCGAGTGTTCACTATTCTTTTTCATTTTTAATTTGAAATTTAGAAAATTAAGACCAGTCCAATGAGAGTTATAAGTCGGCGTTAAAGAAAAGGTTTGCTTTTTCAAGGTGTAGCAGTTCCTTTTTGGTGCTATATTTTAATAGCTTGTATAGGTCATGTATTCTTTCTGAAATTTACTTCCAATCAAGAAGAAGGTTATTATTAGGTCCTATTATTTATAAGAGTGTGGTTGCTGTATCAAGAAACAATTATTGAATTATGCCCCAACAAAAACACATACTGGGATTTGCTCTCTTCTCGTACCACACGGAACAGCTAAAGTTTTCCATTGCATTAATAGAGCGGACATGGTTATTGAGAGAGCGGACCCAATGTCTTACCAATCTGTTTCTTGTGTCTTTGCAACAGTTCCTTCGTGTAGGTTATTAAAGATCCTTTAATGATTATCCGAAACTCTAGTATTAGTTCTAGTATACTATAACTGAATTTTCATCCAGTTCTTCGCTCTTATGCTGTTGGCTTTACTCGGAATCCTCAAAGTAGCCTGAAGTCCTAAAAACTCTATGTTGTCGGCTTCCTCTCCTCCTGGCCAAAAGGTTCACATATTTAGTAATGGTTTCCTCTAGTTTTGCCTCCTACATTTCTATTCCAGCTACAGGTTCTCTTTAACATCCATCTGTACAGCATACGAGACGGTCTCGATCGTACTCCTAGAATATAGTTTTTGTTTTTCAATTCTGACAAGTCTAGAAACGCCTACCACCTTTCTAAAGTTTAGGAACGGTACGATATCTCCCTGGCCGTTTTTCATTCTATAGTTGCTAACCTTGTCTTCACTTCCACCATCAAGTGAAAAACCGGTGAACTTAAAATCGCGCCAATCAGTTTTGCAGCTGCCGTATTTAGTACTTTCGTTATTCCCATGCTTCATTTCTTGTCGATGAGATACAGTATCCGAGATTCGTGGCACCCATTATTATTTTACAGGCGTACACGATTCTGGTGGCCTTAGCAGTTATAGTTATGTATATTCCCAAATTACATTGTCATGTCAGCCCGGTGTCAAGTATGGCATTTGAATGCTATACCCACACATATCCTAGTCGTACATTCTGTATCCGTGCGCGTTTCTTCTTTTTGTGAATTTTATTATCATGAAACAATTGTGTACTTATTTTTGGTAGTCTGGAGGACCAAATGCACTATGTGCTATTCCAGATTCCTCTCATACCAAAATGATGAGATCGCCAGCATACGTCAAAGAGGGTAAGTCTTCTTTATACAGACTTCGTTCCTTGCGAGGTCGTTATATCCACCTCGAGTATCCTGAATATTTACAGGGTATTTTGTATTTTCATAGGCTAAAGTAAGTTCCCTTTTCTTTCCAAATCATTGATCTATTACATAGCTAGATATTATTATTAATACTACTCGATACTGTATGCAGTTCTTCTTTCATAATAGGATCATTGGATCACCATTAAATCCATCCTTTTTAACAAACCTAGAAGCAAACAACGTCAATTACTCAGTTAGTTTCCAGCACAAATAAATTGATGAATTAATTTTCTTCTCAATTCAAAGTCGATTAAAGATCATCTAGCTTAAAGTCTCAGAAATAGTAAACGACTATCTTTTAAATCTGGAGCACATTATAGACATCAGGGTTATTTACTTTTCCCAATATTACACGATCATCTTCCGTTTTTATTTATATCTTTCTATTGCCAGAATATATCTATGAGCGTTTCTCTCATTCTCGTCTAAATTACCATCATAATTGACACATCAAATATTTGATCTATTATTACGAATTCTTATTTAGTATCACATTCACTGGCATTTTCATCGCCTTACCTATCTTCGCGTACTCTATAGGGAATTACCTTCATTTCTCGTTAATTATCTACAAATATGTCTGTAATTAGAACGATCCGGATCGTATTTTTAATGATAATTCGAAGATATAAGACACGCGATTCTAATATTAAATAAACTATCCAGTCACGAAGTGCCATAACTAAAACTATACTCATTGAAAAAGGATGTTACTCCTTTTAATACTTTTGTTTTCCCAAGCTTTTGGGGCTTTGCAACCGATACAAAACGAGTATTTGCATAAAAGCTCTTTATCTAAATGTATATTGAGAGCGGTGAATTGTTGTATGTCCCCTGGTGAACTCGTAGTAGTGATTATTTCTAGCTTCGATGTGGCAGGAAGTTCCATGGAGCAATTCGAGCCTATCCTCTTTGAAGATCTATCAGAAAGTGATAAGGTATCATACATGATCAAGAAAGCTGCAAACAAAAAGGTGCATTTGGGTCCAAGGAAACACGTCGGAGCTTACATTATCCACGTACAGCAAAGTTTGGCAGATCTGATTGAATCTTTGAGGTTACTGCGGAATGAGGAAGACTTTAATCCACATGCGAAATTTTTCATAGTTTCCAGTTATGCATTCAAGAATTTTAGCGAGATCGCACCGTTTATTGCCAATTTAGTTTGGGATTTGCGGTTGGTTGATGTCATCGGCCTTTTCCCCGAGGAAGAATTAAGCGAGACCTACGACGTTTATACAGCGCATCTTTTTGGAAAATGCGGATATTCCATCACGCCCACCGTGATAGATTTATGTACCCATGGAGAGGCCGCTCGAGGTGACAAGTGGTTCCTGGATAAAATCCCGAAAGATTTGGGCGGATGCCAAATACAAGTGAGGACTAGTCTTATAGAACCTTTCGTTATCTCCAGGAATGATATAATATCAAATTCTCAACTTGAGGATGGATTAGAGATAAAATTGCTTAATACAATAGCTCATCATCTTAACCTGATTATCAACTATAGCATCAGCCAATCTACTGATGTTTATGGAAAATTTTATCCCAATTCCTCCTTCAGCGGTTCGTACCTCGATCTTCGGGAGAAAAAGATCGACTTGATCATGGGCTACGTGGTTTCCCAACCAGAAACTCAACAAGTTTTCGACACCATATCTTCCTATTTCCAAGACTCTTTGGTGTTTTGTGTTCCGCATGCAAAGTTGCTAGATGGTTGGATGAAAGTGTTAAATGTTTCGCTCAATTGCGCTGTAATCATTCAAGTGATGTGCTTTCTCGTTACCACTGTACTCATCTATTGGTCCAGTCGTTTGAGACCCAACGAGAGTTTAAGGTATAAGCAATATCTGAGCGTATCCGCGAGAGTTTTTAAGATTTATTTGGGTATCACCGAAGATTATCTTCCGAGCACCGACCTCAATCGCGTTCTGGTACTATTGGGGATAATTGGAAGCTTCTTCTATAGGGCGGCATATTTAACATATTCCGTCAAAACATTATTAAGTACAGATTGGGGATATCAAATCCACACCGACGAAGAGATCTGGAAGAAAACCGTCCAATATTATCCCTTGTGCTTAAATTATTTCGGGACCCAAGAGCTCTCGAAAGCTACATTAGAATTATGTGACGATTACGAGAAATGTCTCAATAGGACTGCTATGTCCGATGACTATGCTACTTGCATGCCCAAACTCAATGTCAAATATCTCTTCCGTAAATTCTTAGACGAAGAAGGTTTCGCGAGGCTATTTTACCGCAATAGGGCGATAGTCACGTACCCCATCGAGATGTTAATGTGGAAGGGTCATCCCCTCAAGCCGAGAATCAACGAATTGGTCAATAGGCTCTCGGCTGGTGGATTCATTTATCGGTGGGAAAAAGATATTTTCGACAATTTATTATTGAATACGAAAATCAAGAATTTCGTACCGAGCGAGAAGATTGTCTTAACATTGTCTCACCTAGGTTTACCTTTAGCAGTTATAATGATTTGCTACATTTTCTCAATGTTGGTGTTAATTGGAGAAATTCTTGTGCATAGAAGAAGAAATAAGAAGCAAAAGGGAGGATTAGTGAAAATAAAGAAATTTACCATGATAGGAAAGTAAAATAATAGTTAAAATTTTGTTGAAATTAGAAATTATCGTTGTACTATCTGTGTATTAATAATAGAAACTGTAGATGTAGAAGTCTGTATAATTGATTTAATACATCGGATATCGATGTAATAGTATAGAGTCAATAAATGGATCTTTCCGGCTTAAATTTTCTTTTTTACAATTTTTCTTAGTGAAATTAAAGATTCTCAACCAAATATCCGAATTAAGGCTGGCCAAAATTGTAGATTTTTATGTTGACAACAATAACCTAACGTGCATAAAACTCTTGTTTGACTTGGGTTAACTTTTCTATTTATATACTATTTATATATTTTTTAAAATTAATTATAATTTTTAGGCAAATAAGAATAAGTAGACTGTGGCTAAAATAATATATAAAATAAATAAAATTACTCTTATCACACCTTTTTGAAGAATCCAGATAGGTATTTTAGCAACTAAGTTATCATCCTTAGTGGAAAATTGGTGAATTCAATATTACTAGTAAATGCGGCTAATGGCCAAGACGAACACCACACAACGAACATTGTACAACACCAAAACACTGCAGAATGAACGTCACACAATGAACGCGCCGAACACACCAAAACACTGTCGACAGTTGTTTGTTGTGTGGTGTTCGTGTTGAGCATTAGCCGGATTCGATAGTGGTACTGAATTCCCCAGTTTTCCACTGAGGATGGCAACTTAGTTGCCGAAATATGTATCTGGATTCTTCAGAAAGGTGTGGTAAGGGTAATTTTATTTATTTTATATACAATTCTTAGGGAAAGGCGACCATATCTGAAAAAGTAAACTTTCATTGATACAATGTTCACATAAAAGCGGAATTTCTATTGGTAATATCAATCCATAGGTCGTTAAACATACGTCCCGGTTTAACGACCGGATATAGACAAGTTTCTCAATTGTTCCGGTTTGAAAAGTTGTTTCATATAAAAAAATGGATTACTGCATAAGAAATGGAACGATGCGCTTGGATCATTTAAATTCTAACAAACATTTTAGCGATTACTGCTAGATTGTGTCTAAAGTCTGATAAATAGTTCCAAAAGTATGAGATTTCAAGATGCCGAAAAGGAAGAGCACAGTTACTGATGCTTTAAAGCACGATTATCAATTTTTGAAAAAACGTGTGGTTATGAGGACAGGGTAAAGTGTAGGCGTTATTTTTTGAATTTCTCACGGCGGGCGTTCAGACCTAAAAGAACATTTGAAAAGTACAAAGTATAAATCTAGTTTAACTGGAATTGCTGGTTTCTCGACAATTTCGTCATTTAAAAGTGCCGATGC
Organism: Chrysina gloriosa; assembly: GCA_038088585.1. Taxonomy (NCBI): domain Eukaryota; kingdom Metazoa; phylum Arthropoda; class Insecta; order Coleoptera; family Scarabaeidae; genus Chrysina; species Chrysina gloriosa. Next base: position 14,585,217 of record CM076093.1, on the reverse strand, counting down.
CATCGACAAAAATGTTTTAAGGAAGCTACTTCTACTTTACACACTGCTGCTCGCGATTTATGTTTCAAAACTGCAGATCGTTCTTCAAAATTAAGTTCTTTGAATCTAAGTTTGGTCCCGCCCGAACAAAATGTGAGGCTATCATAATGCACTTGATTGCACCAACTACTGACTACATCAAATTTTATTGCATTAACAATCGATGCTTCTAATAGAAAAGGAATTAAGATTGTCCCATTCTTATTCTGCGGTACTTTATGCCAGAACAAGAAGCGAAAGTTAAGCTTATAGAATTTCAATCAATACTTGATGAAACTTCTGAGATATTGGCAAACTATTTGGTGTTAGACTCAAGAAAGAATTGGCAAGAAATATTGTGGGTGTTGGTTATGGTGCTCATATAGTCCACAACTACCGGCAAATTGCAGCAGATGTGCTACGTACTACAACAGAGTACCACCCAGTCCCTTTCCCTGCTTCCAGTTATTGAAAGATTACTTCTGTTGTATGAAGAACTTAAGTCTTTCTGTGAGAATGATAATATTGCTAATGGAGAAATGTATTTATGTTTTCTTCATAGACAGTTTACCTTGTTTAATCAAACAATCTTGGCTATGAGGACACCTGCAATTAGTGCAACGGATATTCTGATTGAACTGAAAAATCTGAAACATTATTTCCAAAAAGGTGCGCAATAAATTGAATTAGGTAACTATTGAAGAAACTTCAGAATGGTGAGTGTGGTATCACTTCTGAGTATAGAGTATAGAGATTCTTATGACATATGCCTCTCTGATATTGAGCTGTGGCAAAATTATTTAGCTGGAGGAGAATCACATACGTGGATAAACAAGAATGCCATTACATGATCCAAAATTGAGATAGCTGATGAAAAAATCAATGAAACGCTTGGAAAACCAGCCGTAATAATAGACGAACTGTTTGAGAAAGTAAGGAAAGCATTTTGGTCTTCAAACTGTAGTCATGGCTGTGATCTCGGCTTGGAATACCGTCTAGCGAAAACTCTGATACTTCACTCTTTAAACTACCAATTTTGAATGTATTTGCATCATCAAGTGTAGAGGTGGTAGATGTTGATAGGTGTGGCGTATGTTGTGTTTAGCGCCTTCCTTATTCCTAGGTATAGAAGATTTGTTAGGTTGCTTAGATTGCGCATCACAGTTTTATTTTTGCCTTATGCCCTTACAACAGTGAAGCTTAGGTAGGTAGGTAACCATTTATTTACAGGCCCAAAAGATCCTAGCGGCTTTGGTAATAATATTCTGTAAATCCCATTTAAAAATGACACAACTATCACATCGGTAAACTTCGGTTTACAAGGTTGTTGAAGATACTTGCCTCGAGCTAGCGAAACACGTGTCACCGATTTTATTATAAACAATTGTGTGGTGATTAGTTTACCGATATGATATTTGTGTCAGTAAATTACACCACAGTCCTTGCAATTACCTTTATCCGTTTAAAAATGGTTAGCCTGGTGTTAAATATGAGGGACACTGGAGTTTAAGATCCATGTATAGATCCTTCTGAGTCCTTTGATATCCCCAAAGTTTTCCCTTGAGTAACCGTTATTATAGTGGTTTTGGTTAGTGTTGTCGAGAGTAAGCAACAAACGTTTGGGCACTACTTTTCCCTAATATGTGTTATGGCTAGCTGCATGAAGTGAGATACCGCTGTTCAAAATTTCTTCGTTGCGAGAATCAGCACCTGCGCAAGACGGTAAAGTTTCTCTTCGTTAGGACTCCATTTTTTAACAACTCGTCTTGGGTAAATTTTCCCAAAACGTTTTGCGTTTTCTATGGCTAAAGCATGTTTCTTTCTGATTTTCTTTTTTTTTCAATTTTGAAAGCCGTCTACTTGATCGATTTCTTCATATACATAATTTGCTTTTCAAGTGTTCTGACTACTTGATACTACACTCTTTCCTTCTTACACGAGAACGTAGTTGGATCAACAACAAATACATTGATTTTTATAAAACTTTGGGGCAGGCAATAATTACTGCCCTATTACTCACTACATCCTGTTTCCACCATAAATAATTGATCGATACCCTCTCTCAACTCGAAGTCAATTAGTATAGCTTTGTAAGTTAATATTTCACAAATTCTAAACATACCTTCTTAATGTGAAGCATATAATAGACATTGAGGTGATTTACTTCTCGTGGTATTACATGATCATTTTCTGTTTTTATTTATGTCCTTTCATTCCCAGAACACTTTCACGAGCGTTTCCTCCATTTTCCCCTAAATCATCATCATAATTCACCCATCAAATATTTAAAGATGCCTTAGTACAAATTCTCATTTAGTATCCCATTTACCGGCATTACCACCACGTAGCCTTTCCTATCGTACTCTTCAGAGAGATGCCTTCATTTCTCGTTAATTATCTACAAATAACTAGAACGATTTGGATCATATTTCCTATGATAATGCGAAGATACAAGACACGCGATTGCAATATTAAATTAAACATCCGGTTACGAAGTGTCAGAACAAAATCTACCCTCATCGAAAGAGGATGTTACTTCTTGTACTACTATTGATTCCTCAAACTTTTGGGGTTTTGCAACCGATACAAAACGAGTATTTACATAAAAGCTCTTTATCTAAATGTCTCCTAAGGGCAGTGAATTGCTGTATGACCACAGGTGAACTCGTGGTAGTTGTTATTTCGAGTTTCGAGACGGAACGAAATTCCGTAGTGGAATTCGAAACTATCCTCTTCGAAGATTTATCGAAAAGTGACAAGATATCTTATGTAATTAAAAAGCTACAAACAAGAAGGAGTATTCGGGTTCAAGAAAAAATGTCGGGGCTTACATTATCCACGTACGACAAAATTTGGCAGACCTGGTCGAATCCTTGAGATTATTGAGGAGAGAAGATGACTTCAATCCGCACGCAAAATTTTTCGTGGTCTCTACGTACACATTTGCAAATTTTAGTGCGGTCGCCAAGTTTAGCGCCAATTTAATTTGGGGTCTGCGATTGGTTAATGTAATCGGGTTTTTCCCCGACGAGGAATTTAGCGAGACCTACCAGGTTTATACAGTGCATCTTTTCGGCAAATGCGGATATTCCATTATGCCCAGTTTGATAGACGAATGCACCCATGGAGAGGCCGCACGAGTTGACAAGTGGTTCCTGGATAAAATACCGAAAGATTTGGATGGATGTGAAATACAAGTGAGGACAAGTCTTATAGAACCTTTCGTTATCTCCAGGGACGATATAACACCAACTCCTAAGCTTGTAGGTGGTTTAGAGATTAAATTGCTCAATACCATAGCTCACCATCTGAACTTGATCATTAACTACAACATCACCCAATCCCTCGACGTTTACGGAACATTTTATCCCAATTCCACGTTCACTGGTTCCTACCTCGATCTTCGGGAAAAAATATCGATTTGATCGTGGGTTACGTGGTCTCCCGGCCGGAAACGCAACAAATTTTCGACACCATATCCTCCTATTTTCAGGACTCCTTAGTGTTTTGCGTCCCGCATGCGAAGATGGTTCAAGATTGGATGAAAATGTTAAAAGTTTCGTTCAGTTCTGTTGTATTCATGCAAGTTATGTGCTATTTCCTTACCACCAGACTTATTTATTGGTCCAGTCGTTTGAGACCGGACGAGAATTCAAGATATAAGAAATATTTGAGCATATCCCCGAGGATTTTGAAGATTTATTTGGGCATCACCGAAGATTATCTTCCAAGTACCGGTCTAAATCGTTTTTTGGTGCTTTTGGGAATGCTTGGCGGTTTCTTTTACAGGTCGGCATATTTCACGTATTCTGCCAAAGCATTGTTAAGCACAGACTGGGCATATCAAATCCACACCTATGAAGAGATCTGGAAGAAAACAATCCAATATTATCCCTTATGCTTAAATTATTTCGACACCCAAGAGCTATCTAAAGCTACATTCGAATTATGCAACAATTACGAGAAGTGTCTTGATAAGACTGCCATGTCCGAGGAATATGCTACTTGCATGCCCAAACTCAACGTGCAATACCTTTTTCGTAAGTTTTTGGACGAAGAAGGTTCCGCCAGACTCTATTGCCCCAATAGGCCTATAGTCACGTATCCCATTCAAATGTTAATGTGGAAGGGCCACCCTCTAAAACCAAGAATCAACGATCTAGTTAACAGACTCTCGGCTGGTGGATTCATCTATCATTGGGAAAAAGAAATCTTTGACGATCTACTGTTGAATACGAAGATCAAGAATTTCGTACCGAGCGAGAAGATTGTTTTAACATTACCCCATCTAAGTTTCTCGTTAGTTAGTGTAATGCTTTTCCACTTTCTTTCAATGTTGGTATTAATCGGGGAAATTCTTATTTATAGAAGAAGAAATAAGAAGCAAGTGAGAAGATTGGCATAAATTTATTATGAAGTTAAAATATAGTTCAAATTTAAAGTTAATAGGTATAGTTGTAAGGATATCTGTGTATTAATATCTGAAATTGTCCATGTAGAAGTCTGTAGAATCAGTTAGATATTTATAGAAATTATGTAACAGATGGCGACCTAACCGACTTGATTCAATAAATGGATTTTCTCAGCGTTTTAATTTTCTTACCGTTTACTATACTGAAATCTTTGATTTTCATCTAAATATACAGAATTAGGGTGCTTGAAGCTACACATTTTTACGTTGGCATTCGTGGCCTTATGAATATAAACTACTCGGTTTACTTTGGTTATTTTCATAAACTGTTGGTAGGTCTTTTCTCTCTCTATTTTTTTAATTAATTGCAGATATTGGGATATGGAGCTTGATATTCGGACTTAACGAAGACTTTCTATTGGTAACCCTGGTGCCAATGAGGCTTTTACAAAATGGTAGCCATATTTGAAAAATTTGATATTTAGCATTGACAGTCAATTGTCTACCAACAAGCATTATAATCGAAGCATATATTTAACTATTTTCGTAAGTTTTCTAATGTAGTTAATCTACAATTTTCAGATAAAAGTCGTTTCGTTTTACAATTAGACAAATTATACAAAATGAACAATTTTCTGTTGGTTACTCTGTTTTATCAAATAAGTAACTATCCATTATTTATTTTATTATCCATTATATATCGTTTATAAAAAAGCTGCACTGGTGAAAAAATATGTAATTAGGCGAAAAAATACAAAAAATAAATAATGAAAGTAACTTGCCAGGCTTTGCATCAAGAACGTTTCTTTGTAAGGTCCAGCAGTAGTGGATTAAAATAGCAGAACTCCATTTGTGAAATATATTGGTGAAAACGTCCACCATGCTCCTCGCTAACAACGCCAATTTTATTCAGGAAGAAGTCCAAATGATCGTTCAAGAAATGTAGTGACTGTGACCTGTTACATCCCACGCGGCAGTATGATCTCAGGAGTTCATGTATAATTTTGCGATAGTTCTCTATCTCATAATTGCCAAGAAGTTTTTGCAGGTACTCTTAAAAGGCAGTCAAGCCTTTTTATCAACATCACTTAACAGTTCAAAGAAATGGACATCATCCATAAACTCTTTAATTTGTTGTCCTACTAACATTCCTTCCTTAATTTCGACATCGGTGATCTTGAGCAAGTTCTGCCGTAATTGCATGAATCCACGCAATATTCTGTCCATGGCTTTTACGAGCTTTTTGACGAATCTTAATTTTAAGTGCAGTGGTGTGGTACAAATTTTTTCAGGTTCACAAGAGGAGTGTTTATCAATTTCGTCTTTCCAGGCAGTAGTACATTACGAATATGCTATTTATTTCATTTATCTTCATTGTGCCACTAGTAATTCCCCTAGTTATCCACTAAGGATGGCAACTTAGTTGCCGAAATACGCATCTGGATTTATTTCCAAAAGGTATTCTCAACATGGAGAACGTAAGAAATTATACGAATTTTGGTCCAAGAAAGGTTTAGGACTGGAAATGTTTTTTGCTAACATGTCTCAAAGAAGATTGATGTTCTTACTGAAAAGTATATGCATCGACAATACCGATACAAGGGCGCAGTGAACGGACCTAGATAAACTCGCTGCCATAAGAAACATATTTGGAAAACTCAATGAAATCTATAAAAACGTTGTATTCTGGGTGAATATGTCATTCTGGACAAAATGCTATTAGGATCTCGCGGAAGATGTACGATTAGGGTGTACATTCCAAATAAACCGAACAATTACGGAATAAACATGTTTTCCACAGCGCATCCAAGGAACCTTCTACACATCGCTTTTGGAGATTTATGCTGCAGTGCAACCTGCAGGACCTTTTCAAGTGGGCGATTCTATAGCAGCTGTCATTGTGAGAATGGCCAACCATAAAATATATCGGGAACAGAAGGAAATGTTATCATGGATCGATGGTTCAATGGTGTTGAAGCCGTAAGTCGATTGTTGCATGAGCACCGCCTAACAGTAGTTGGTACAATAGATTCCAACCGAAGGTTACTGCCGCAGGTAGCTAAAAGTGTGGAAGTTTCGTCTTCATTTTTTGCATTCCATGTTGATATGAAAATAGTTAGTGGTATCGTCAATGTACTATGATGATAAAATAGACCAAAAATCTGGTAAAAATAGAAAACCAGATGATAACAGTCTACAACACCTCAGAGAGTGGTGTTGACGCAGGCGTAGGATAATTACATCTTACAGGCTTGCTCGAAACACAAGACGATGGCCACTGCTGGTTTTTTTCGGCATACTGAATGTAGGAGCAATCAACGCATTCATAATAAATAAAAGTAACAATCCAGATGAAGACGGTAAGTTGGGCAAGCAATTAGTGCTAGAAAACATGAAATACAAGCTAACAATCCGAAGCTATCACCGAAAGTAAGGCTACGAGCGACTCAATTCTGAGGACTCTCAGGCTCAGAAGAATTTTTCGGCTACTCGAAAAAGGTGCAAGTATTGGAAGGAGCGAAAATCATGCTATTCTTGCAAGTTTTGAGATGCCTGCATCTGTAATTTTGATTAGCGGTGTTTGTAAAGGTACATTTTATGCAGTAGAGTTATATATATAAAATTTTAACTATCCTTTGTGTTGGTTGCATATTCTACTTTACGTTTAAGGCTATTTCTTTGTTATTGTTTCTTCCAATGTTTTTATTTACGATTTTCTTCTGAAAATTATGTTAAAAATAATACTTTTTCTAATAAATAGTAACTATTGAGATATGTTTTTTTGACACCGACTTTTACTTACAGCAGTCCAAAATAGACCGGATTATTAGTGGAACACAAAAATTCAGCATATTAGTGTGTTACAAGGAGAGAGGTAAACATCAAAGTTAGGGTCTGAGAGACCAAGCCCACCGAACGGTGTTAGTTAAACCACCTGTCAACTGGAGGGTTAAGACATCATGATGAGCTTGATCAGCAGTATTAGCAAAAATGAGGATAGAAGATTTGAATGCAGAAATGACTTCTACTTTGAAAATGGACAAGGCAACCAGGACGAAATTAACCTTGTAGCTAAGGCAGAGGTTTTGGCGATGAAAAGTTATTTCGATGAGAGACTAACCACAACTTTGGTGCGAAACATATGTCTTTGAGGAGCGTCGGATTTATTCTATTTGCGAAATATTTTGCTTAATAGTCACCTAGGCTTGGGATTGTGAGATTTTATTGAGGAGGAACCAGTGTTTGGCAGAGAATGTGTTACGAAGTTTTGAACGGGGATTAAGGAGTTTTCGAGAGGAAGCACAATAGATCAACGTGGTTGCAGTGCAAAGGGCCATTTTGGGCCAGACCCCACCTCATTACAATACAATACAATACAAGGAGTTTTCGAGATAAGATATCCAGATCCTCTTTAGCACGTTTCATTAATTTTCAAAGAAAGGCTTGTACGGCTCAATATAATCTGAGAAAAATGTACCGAAATATGGGGTTTAATTTTTTTGGGTTAAATTTGGTCATCACAACAACAACGTAAGAAGGTCAATGTGCTAAAAGTTTGGCTAACTTCTGACGTAATTTGGAAAGGATTGGCTTTTGTGGCAGATATACTCCTCATAGAGCACATTAATACAGTAACGTAGGCTTCCACGGCCGGAGTCCTCGATTATGAAGATATATTGTTAATAAGAAAACTCTTTCTTTTCCTCCTCCTCCTTTTTCTTCTTTTTCTTCTTTTCACATCATCCTTCTGCCCGTCTAGGGCATCGGATAAAAACTCTCTCTGATATGAAATTTTTGTGACGAAAATGTCTTTCTTATGAAACGAAAAGCTTCCCAACAAAGTAATGCAATTGCTACAAAACGTTTTCCTTTCGGAACTGAAATATTTTTTCTTTAGATGAAACAATCTTTGTATTTGCTGGATAAATTGCTCCTCGTTTTATTTCCAATAAATCGATCTTATACGCATAAACTTTAAGCGTTCCTAAACGAAATTATCGCGAACGAGCCACCACTTGTTGATTACCACCTCTTACGACCTTGTTTACGAGCAAGTATCTATTAAATTTATTTTCGTTCGCGTGGGAGTCGAAAATAATTTACATAGATTAACTTTTTCCGTGCTCGAAAATTTTATTCTGCTCCCATTCCCTAGTTATAAAGCAAAAATCTTCAATAAGAGAAAGCAATTACGACGCGAAAACTCGTTTAAAATAGATTTAACGTCAAGCGGATGTAGATCCTTTATTACTTGCCTACTTCTGATGTCTATATCCGCCCACTCAGGTAATTAAGCCCATTCGTCGCTATTAATATTCCATTTCGAGATGCGACGACGACGACGTTTGCAGCTAATGCTTGAAATCTGTTCCAATATTGACGCTTCAACTTATTCGGGCGACTGTCAAATCGTCACGATTGAAGTAGGGAGAGAAACGTGATAGGACGGGATGGCTAGGTAATCTTTGATGGGTTTTATTTTAAGTCCTGACTCCATTAGTGACAAGGGAATTGTGTTGGAACGTGTATATCTTCCTGAGCTGAATTGCAAAAATTGAAACAGAATTAAGGGGATTAGTGTTCGAGGAAAATTAGGTCGGTCTTCGATCACTTTATCTAATTGGAACAGCCGGTCTAGTAGTTGTCCTGCTTTATTTCCTTTTCAATGACTATCTCCTCTCGCTTTGTCCCTTTGAGGTTTATATTTTGTTGACTTTGCTTGTTAGTATTTTGTCATTTATACCTTACAACAATACTGTAAGTTGGTACAATCCATAGCTATTACTTTTCTTTCCCATTTATATTCCGTCTGGTTTTCCTCCTCATTTTCTTATTTCCGCATGTTCTTGAACTGACTTATCAAATCATACTGTCCTTGCTCGAGCACTATTCTTTCTTATTTCTTGTTTCCTCTTTATTGTAATCACCGCAACAAAATTTTTATCACAGATAAACAGTGCTTTTACCTCAGCTTCCTGAACAGAAGGAAAATAATTTGTTTTAATAGTCTTGAAACGACAAGAATACTGTTACAATAGCATAAGTCTATGGCAATCAGACTTTGTTAGAACATTTTTTATTGCGGCGATAAACTTGCTTTGAAGCCTTTTCTAAAGATTTTTATTATAGTAATATCATCGCCCAAGTCATTGACGTTACTTTCATAACAAAGAAACTTATTTTATAAAGGAGTTTCCTAACAAGAGAAGCTGTCGCTAAAAGCTTTTGTGAGATTTTATTGGCGAAAGAAAATAGGACAAATGAACTTGATGGTTTTATATTTTTCCAACAAGGAGGACTTGTTTGAGTACTTTTTATTCTACTTAAAAGAGTTTGAAGTGTGTCGGCAACGTGTCTCCCAATTACATCGATCTATCATAGATCTCTTGTAATGTAATCCTCATAAATAGTCAGTCCCGAATTCCTAAACTATTTAACAAAGGCTATGTCTTAGGGAGAATCACTGTTTAGTACTCCCGCCATAGTCCTAACGTTAAGTACCTTGGAATTTACTCTGACCAGAGTCCGTTCTGGAAGAAGCAGGCTGAAGAGATTTGCACATGATTTCCTACTACCCGTAAAATGTTATTCCCTCCCTTAGGGCGAAGAAGTATGGTTTACTTAAGAACCAAATTACTGCTCTACACCTCGATACTGCCGTCGCTGTTGACCTACGGGCTATGGTCTGGTTCTCAACAGCCTCAACGCACGTGAAAAAACTGGAAGCCCTTTAGAATAAGATTCTTTGTATCCTAGTTAACGAAGTAAGGAATGTACAAATTCAACAAGATTTAAACATTCCGACCCTACGGTAGCATCTGAAAAATTCGGTCGTTGTCGATCTCCAAGATCAACCCTCTTCCCTCGAGTGAAGATCCGTCGCCCAGCCGACTTCTTTACCATCGACTGAGGTAACGTCTAGGTTCATCGACGACCATCAACTTCTCAAATAAAGAATTATTTGTTTGTAAATAAAGATCTCAATTTTATTTGAAACATGTAAAAAAGCTTAAGACTACCAGTCCAGTTCTAAGAATCAAAGTTCCACGTCGTTTGTGCTCAGTATTTTACTTCTGAGCGAAGCGTACTTACGCATTCGCATATCATGTGCTCTCAGTTCATCTTCTGTCTGTCCTGAAATGATAAGCGAAAATAACTAACGAAAATGCATCTTCTTATTAGTTATTTTCACTAGTTTCGGATCTTATTTCTGTAACAAAAAGTGAAAAGGAGATTAAGCTTTTTGCCTGTCCTAGTTCGAGGGGGCGGAGGGGGAGATTGCTCTTTCCCATTCTCGTAATTCCCTCATAATATGGCCTGTAGGGCTGCAATTAAATGCTTCTGGTTTGAAAAATGAGGCCGAAGATCCTCTAGTGAGGCTGCCGGCAGTATCGTTGTCTTTGGTCTCTTCACCTGCTGACACCCACATCAATATTGACTTCTTGTAACTGGCCAGCGACTTAAGGACCTATTTGTAGTCCTATACAGCTTTCGATTCAAATGTAGGAGTTTTTAATGCAGGTTGGTTATCTGTTCATGTCTCAATCGTTGCTTCTTAGAATCCTCTCTGGAAGATGGTTGCAAAGAGGTCCTATACACAACATTTGGGCTCTAAATTATCAATAAATTATCAATAATTAGTGAGAAACTGTAACATTGTTTTAACATTTCGTTGGCCAGAATCTGTTATTTCAAATGGTATCTCGAAAGTCTACGTCTTGACTATGTTATCCTTGGGTATGTCTATAAGATCTAGACATGTAGTGCCAAAAGTCCACCAACCAAATCTGTTTCTGTAGCGCTGTCTGGGATATTTAGTTTCAGAATATTGTCACCATAAGAAATAATTGGCCTAATTACTGTTAGGTAAAGCCAATACGTTATTAAAATATACAAAAATAATACACAATATACAATATTGCTAAAAAAATTTGTGGGATTACCAGATTGCCATCGTAGTTGTAACACAAATTCTCCAGATGTTAATTTACCTCGAGATATTCTCCCCTTTTCAGAAAACTCTATGGGAGTTTTATTCAACGTGGAAACTTTTAAGTTCAACCATCCTCCTTGTAAACAAAATTACATAGTAGTCTTTTTGGGGTTAGCCCCATTCTTGAACACTGTGTCAACATGCTTTCGAGCCTGGCCGGTCCAATGTAATCAATCTTATTACTCAATTTACCAGTGAAACTCTACCTGCTCGTGGAACGGTTGGCGTTATCTACGCTGATTTTTCTACTGCTTCTGATTGCTTCTCCATAAGCTCACACTGTGTGGTTGTACTCCTATGCTGTTTTCTTTATTAAGTACCTTTCTGATCGGCAGAATTATGTATTCTACAACGGTTACGGAGTACCACAAGGTTCTAGTCTCGGTGCCTTGCTGTTTATTCTTTTTATCGATGACGGTGTGGAGTTTCTGAGCTGCCATGCTCTTGCTTATGCGGACGATCTCAAGCTTTATGCCTCCATCTCTGACATCTCCGATGTGCATGTTTGGCAGCAAAACCTTCATACTCTAGCTAATTGGTGCAATGTCAACAGTCTAAAATTCAACTGCAGTAGGTTTGTTTTTGTTATCTACTCTCGTCAACTGAATATTGCGCTTCCCACATATGTTTTGGCAGGTGAACATTTACCCACTGGCAATTCTATAGACCTTGGTGTCCACTTTGACTCTCGACTTACTTTTACAAATCACACTAAAGAACTTTGTCTCTCTGCTTCCGAGTTTTTGGGCTTCATTATGCGCTGTGGGAATTTCTTTAATGACAGCACCCTTAGCAAACTCTATGATTCTTTCGTCCTTTGCACAATTGAATATGCGGCAATAGTCTGGTCGCCTTATTATGTTACTCACCAAATTTCTATCGTACGCAATGAGCGTAGTTTGTTAGAATGTCTTACCGGTTCAGTGTACCTACTCTCGTAGAGGATACGACTACAATCAACTCCAAGCTCGGCATAATACACAGTCTGTCGCGGGTAGGAGGGATATGTTGAGCTCGCGCTTTATGTGGAAGTTACTCCACAGTCTGGTTGAGTGTCTTGAAGTTTTGGCCTCCGCGATGCTGCACGTTCCAAGAACCTCCAACCGTACTACGTCAACGTTCGCCTTTTCATCAGCAAGAACAAATGCATTGTGGCGGTTTCCCGTGGTGAATATGTGCGGTCTCGCAATAAACTACAATATTATTATTATTATTAACACTAAATGCTAACAAGTTGGAGGATATTTCTCAAACGATTCGAGAAAATATAGAATTGTATCCCTTTTATTATGAGAAGCTGGTTATCTGTGTAATCCTCATGGTCACAACAATTAGATAAACCACTAGTCATCAACAACTAGGGAGCATAAAAGTGAACAATGGCTTCCCGTCCTAAGAACAGCTTTTCGATGGCGAGACTGTGGTTGATTCATTGCCAATAATAGTTGTCATCTGTAGATCTCTGAGCATGAGTTGCTTATATTTTGATGTTACACCTTTAATACCTCTGCTCTGCAAGGTCTTTGCTATGAGTTCAAACGAGGTGTTCGCAGTGAACTCAGTTATGAAGTGTATTGATGTATTGTTGTTCAAACTTTACTTTTCGCGTCTTGATCGATTTTCTCCATGGTCTTAAGGAATAAAAGGCGGTTGGACTACTTGGGCGACGCAATTTGGCTCTTCAGCCAATTCCAATCTTTGGAATAAACACTACGCTCACTTTCCTCTATGTATAGAGTAGATAGCTTAGTAAATAGGTAACTTTTAAGATATGTATAAGGCCTGGAAGAATGTTCCGTACTTATCTGCCAACCATGTTGAAGTGGATACTTTACCGTTTACCATAAAGAGAACCTTAGTTCTTGAAAATAAATTCTGTAGCAAAATGACATTGCTATGAAGAATATTTTTGCACAATAAGGACACTTTTTTATTATTATTAAGAAAGCTTGTACCATAAAAAAGGAAACTCCTCTTGCGAAGAAGTTTGCCGGGAGAAAAGCTTTGTTAGAAATAATTCTTAGTGTAGGTGGATAAAAGCACGCCATCAATACGAAGAAATAAATTTTTATTGTTCAGAAAAGATGCTTTACTGCTTATTTGGTGACAAAGAAACTTTCTCGAGATTCTTGCTGCGCATGAGATAGAGTTTACTGCAAAACAAAGGCTTTGCTGCCATTAAGAAATTTGGTGGTTGTAAAGATTTCTAACGAAAAAGCATTGCGAGAGAAATGTTTACTGTACATGCATATGTACCCATACATTCATAGGTACCAGAAGATACATTTTTATTGTACAACAGAGACACTTTACTGCAATAAGAAATCTTTGTCTTGGGAAAGATATTTTGGCTTTGCTAGAGAAATTGTGGTTCGGCAGATATTTTACTGCCATAAAGAAAATTTGTCACAAAGGAACTTTGTAGCTTTAATATTACAAAAAAACCGTTTTTTTACAAAAACTGTTCTTGTACGTAAAAGCACTACAGCGGTGCCCAGGAACAGTTTTGTTTTACATAAGATACTCTGTCCACTGCTTTAAAACAATTTGATAAGAAGGAAGCTTTGACTTTGGGAAGAAATATGTAGCAAAATAATTTTGTTGAATTTTCGTTTTCCAGAAAAGGACCCCATTGACGCTAAGAAATTCGTAATAAAAAACATTGTTGCATAGAAAACACCCTTTAAAATAAGTTTGTGCTACTTTATTGAGGCGGCACCCACGTTTTTGTTGTAGGTACACAGAATATAGTCTATTGCTCTCGAACAATTTGAAAAGAGAAAAACTTGATCGTTGAAAAGAAATTTGAAGCAAAACGATTTTGTTGGAAAAAATACTTATACAAAAATACATTACTGGCGTTAAGAAATTCGTACAACAAAAGTTATTGCGCAGAAAAATTCTGACAAGTAGAAATTTTGCTACTTCATCGGTACTGAAACACATTTTCGTTGCACTCATATTTATTGTTTGCTATATGTTCTAAAGAGAGAAATGGCAAATGACTTAAAAAATTGAGCCTTGTAAATTCTCATTTATCTTTATTCTGATAAAACGCGTAATAGAAAAGCTACGTAGTTATTACCTTATCAGGAAACGCATTGATACTATTAATTGGCCAACCTATTTAACGTCGAACGATATCACCGCCAGTAGGTGAGATAAGCATATCCTCTGTTTATTTATACGAACGCACGAAATAATGCGTCGATCGTTAACAACAAACGCGATACGCATAAAAACAGAAACAATCGAATAACGCGGCCCCCAAAAACTGCCGAATATTATTCGATTTATGCGTCCCTTTTCCACCCCTTGAATGTATATGTAAATCATCCCCTCAGAATAGGAGTGACCTACTAACGATCAACAGAGATAGACGACGGTAACTTGTAGCATTTTACTCCCGTACCTACTCTACATTTATCCGGAAGTAAATATACAGGTAGCTAGGATTTAAATACACCTACGACGCCGAAACGCATGCCCGTTGCAATTGCAAGCTCGGAATTAGAGGTCACAGGTCAACGTCCTGCACAGCTGCAACCTACACTTGGCTTACTCGGTCGTAGGGATCAATACGCCCTGGAAGAGACCTATTTTTTTCTTGCTCGGCGGGGGACGCCTAGTAATTTTTACGTGCACATAGCTACAGTTATTTTCTTTTGTTTCTTGCGAAAACATCGATTTTACGTTAGATCACGCAAGGGTCGGTAAATACCTAAAGCTCCGGCGACAGGAAAACTAAATGACATAACCGCAGTAAAAACGTGAATTTTATGATCCTAACAGTTAAGGCTTCTCCTCTCAAACGAGGGAATTTTATTTCTCGTATATCGCGTGCTAACATAAAAGGGTAATTTATAGGTAACCAATTTTTTAATATACCACAACTAAGTTCGTTTAAACAGGAAAGGTAAAAGCGTTTGAGTGGACAGCGCTTTTTGAAATGGATAGAATAATTACCTACTTGTATGATTAAGGAAAATGCAATTAAAACGTAAAATAAATCGACACCCCATAACATATCGCTCGAATTCTAAGAATTGAAAGACATTTGATGACATGGAAATTTTCATTTAGTCGACGACTTTTAAGACAAATTTTATGGAAGAAACTTTTGCTCCAAAGAAAAGTGGTGCAGCATAGAAATTTAATTGAAAAAACTATTATTCCAAAATGAAGATATATGTATTCGACACGGGGAGCTTCTCTGCGGAAGAAGAAAATGTCGACAAAAAATGTAGTAGCAAGGAGACTTAGTAGCTATGAATTGTAAAAACAAAGAAACCCCTCTTTAAGACATCTTGATTCCAAAGAAAGCACTACTTTATTGTGCAGCAAAAAATGTTGAAGAATGTTTTGCTGCATAGAATTTTCATAGGAAAGAAAGAATTTGTTGAGGAACCTTGCGATGCCATGATTAATGGATTCCGTTATAATTTACAGTCTCTTGGAAATAGATTTTACGTTCCTTCTCCAGTTTCTGCAAAAACTTTTAACAAAGTAAATTTTGTTGCAAACAATAAAGGAAACTTGAACTCTGCAACAGAAAGGAAACTTTGTTTTAAGATATAAACCAACAAAACATACGAAAGCAATATCTTGGTTCTATAAAAAAATCGAGGAGTAAAGCTTTGTTGTAGTATTGTAACGAATAACTTTGGAAAAGAAAAGGAAAAGAAAAGAAAGAAACTGGAGGAATCTATCGATTTTGCTAAACACTTTATTCGAGAAACTTTTGCTTTAGAGAATGAAGGAAGTTAACGATGGGTTCGTAACATTTTTATTGTAATGAAAGGAGGTGTACATTAAGAAATAAATGATCAACATTGAAACATCCCCCTAGTGTTGCAAAAATATTTAGTACAGAAATTTCTATGTATTACAAAAAAAAAAAAACAAACAAAACAAAACTCTATGGTGGTTTCGTAATGAACTTTATTAAGGAAACTTCTGTCAAGGAGAAAGAAAATCTATATTAAGGAATATACGAGATGCTTAATAAAGTAATGAGACTGGTAGCGTAGTGCTCGGTCAGGCAATACTGGCGGCGCGGGACTTGGAGGGGGCAGGTGATACGCCATCAGTGCGAGTTGGGACTCGCTAGAGTCATGTTGTTTGTCCGTAGCGATTGTTTTAGTGAAGCAGGTTTTGCTTATGCGTTCTGACAATGAGTAACACGAATTTCGCGCAAGCTGTGTGCGACCCAGAAACCAAGCGCCAAAGCATGGAATGGCGCACTCCAAGCTCTCCAAGGCCAAAATAGGAAAGAATTAGTAACTTTAAGATGATTTGTTTTTTTTTATAGCTAGGGAATCGTATTCAAAAAGAGTGTCTTGGGAGTGCCCCAGGTCACTCAACAAATGCAGTAAACTGCTTTTTGGCCAGTAAGAACATTTCTGTGGCTCCTCAGCCTCATTATTCACCCGTCTTGAATCTTCGTGACTTCTTCCTCTTCCCGATATTGGAGCAATACCGGAAGCGACGTCCTTTTGAGGCACTGGACAACATTCAAATGACTGTAACTGACCAACTGAAGGATATTCCAGTATCCCAGTCCCAGCGCTCCTATGAGCAGTGGAACAATCGTCTCCAACGTTGTGTGGTTTCCCTAGGCAGTTACTTTGAAGGTGATAATGTTGAACTCTAATGTGGTTGGAATAGAACAAGGGAAAAGTAATCGGTCTCATTACTTTATTTACAACCTCGTACAATCAAAATCGAAACAACCTCCTGATTTTGTAAAACTTGTACTACAGATAAACAGACTTTGGTAGAAAACTTTTGTTGAGAAGAAACCAAAGCACTTTAAAAAATAAAGGATCAAAGCTTTTGGAAAAATGTGTCCGGATGGAACTTTTCCTGTAAAGAACAAAAAAGTTTATTTTGAATACAAATCAAGAAAACTTTTGTAAGGAAAAGTAACTCTGCATTAAATGAATGAAATGCAAACAACCTCCCGGTTTGGCAAAAATCTTTAATATTGTAATTTTTGTTGCAAGATACAAAGAAACTTTTGCGATTTCGTGAGGATGAACTACTTTATTTATTAAAGAACTTAGGAAATGAATGATCAAAAACAAAACCACTTCTTAGTTTCTAAAAACTTTTGTTGTAAGGAACATGGAAATTTTGTGATTTCGTAAAGAAGTCACTGCTGAAAAGACAAACCCTGCACTAAGGAAAAACGACCAAAATCGCAACAAACTCCTGGGTTTGCAGAAACCTTCCTTATTAAAAAACTTTTGTTGCGGATGTATAAAGAAACGTTGTTGCGATATCATAACAAAAGAACTTGCTTAAACAACATTTTGATGTCATCGACGAAGAGAACAATTGGCTGCTGGTTTTGCCAAAATCTTTGTTAAAGAAATTTTTGCTGTAAACAATGGAAACCAAAATCTTCAAAACCTCTTCGATTTCCAAAAACCTTTATAATTGAAAGAACTATTATTACGGACAATAAACACAATTTGTTGTGGTTTCGTGACAAAATGTTTGTTTTAATAGGAAGGAACCTACCTTCTAACTCACAGAACAACTTCCTAGAATCACAAAAATCTCTACTAAAATAATTCTCTTGTAAGAAATAAAACAACTTTGTGGTTTCACAACAAAACAAGTTTCCGTTTCTTGCAGAAAATGGAAATAAACGAACAAAATCGCAATAACCTCGAAGTTTCGTATCTCCTTCAAGAAAACAGAGATTGTAATCACTTTGTCTGTCTTTTTACACCATTTTTCTTTCTACTTTTTGTACGTCCTCGTGGACGATTATTAGAGTGGCGGATAAAAATGTATCCACCGCTGGGAGCCACGCGGTGGAAAAATTATCGCGTGCGTCTCCGCTTACGGTTTTCGACGGCTAATTAATTGCAGACGAGTATAAATTACGACGAATTATCCGGTAGCTCTTGCAAACTGGGGGCGCTTTTTTTATTAGGCGGATCTAGCAAAAGGCATTTTTGAGGAGAATCGAAGATGCTTTCCTTGAACAGTCTAAATGAGGTGAATAAAATTGAACGCAGGAGTGATGCGATATGCAGAGGATGTAATGGGGTTAGTCGAAAACGAATTAGAAGAAAATTAGTAAAGTGATGATCTTTAGGAAGAAAACGTTGTTGAGTTATTTTGAATGCTTTTATATTGACAATTTAGCCTTTTCGGATCTAGTTTTTAATTTTGATTGAGCTAAATCCAAAAATTGGGAGTAATAATTTGGTTCTACTGCAACACAACAACTAAGAAAACTCTTTTTGAACAATCTCGGGCGATTCCGTAGTGGAAGTTACCGTTTACTGTTCAAGATTTAAGCAGTGAAAATAACGATTTTGTTTTGTCGCTTTTGGTCGGTGACAACGAAGGTTTCTGAGCGACTTAATATATTGATTGACATTGCCATGACTATCATATTTAATAGCCAGTGGTGTTTCCGTTGAGACTTTGGCTATAAAATAATATGATAGCCATAATATATTCACATGTTAGGCCATAACTATCAAAAATTTATCACTTAGACGCAAATCTTGTAAAAGTTTGACTATTGGCCTCCCTGCGATGTGCTCAAATATGATAGCCATTATCCGTGCTGAAAAAAGGTGTGTTTAAGTTTCACGGGAAGCCGCGGCTATTATTCTTTTGATAACCAGACAAAAATTCATCATTACCGCTCAAAATTTAGCCAAATTGAAAAAGAAACTCTTTTACTTAAATTTAATGTTGAATACTACGTATTACGAAAAAAATATGGTGCCCTCCCCCTCCCTGCCGCGGTGAACATTAGCAAAATGGTTGGACAGTCAATGTGGTAATAATGGAGTTGGTCAGTAAAAAGGAACTCAAGGTGATGACTTTGTTTTTATTGAATATGGCAGCTACTACGGAAACTTTTTCGAAGGATTCTATTGTTGGACGACTTCATGGAGAAAGTTGGCATAGAATTACCTTATATTGGACTAGGTACAAGAACTCTGTTACGGTCTCCTGGTTTGGAGAGAGCAGCAAACAGTTACCCGTTTGCGTGGGGATATAAAATAAGAAAACAGGCTTTTCTGTTTTCATGCCGGTTTATTTGAACAGATAGATTGACATATATTTTTACAATAAAAGACATTTAGATAGACATATAACATATAACCCATTTAGACAGATCATATTGATATTTACTAGCAAATAAAATAATTATAAAAATACGTATTCCTATATATATATTGTTTCAAGGTCAAATTTTTGTCTTACGCAATATTCGCAACTCACTTATATTATATTCAATATCACGCACTTGGCGTGTATTCTATTTGTGTATTTATTTTCTGATATAATGACAAAGAATTGTACTTGTGTTTTCCACTTAACACACGTTTGTGACTAAACGTTTCAAAATGCGTTTTGTTCAAATTAGTTCAAATATATATCTTTGCCTTGTTCTTAACGTTTCAAAATACGTTTGTCTTAAACGTTTCATATTCTATGCATCTATGTTTTCAAAGATCGAATGATCTGTCTCTGCTTTTAAACCTAGGGACGGCCGGCCCTAATATTTTTGTACATCTCGTACATAGCAGCGGTTTACGAAGAAAGCTACGAACGTGAGGCGGGTCAGTTCTAGACGACATTCGGGTGATATGGTTTCATGCTAAATTTCTGATATTGCTTTCTTCTAACGCGCTAGCCTCACCCAAGTAGGCGACAATTCCAGGGAACGTTACTCAAGTAGCCGGTCGGTCCTTTTCGACTCGTAGCCTGCGTAATGGGCCACATGTATGTAGTCGACGCTTGATAAATAACTCTTTGTACGTTCGTACTGGAGCCGATCGACGAAGTTTCTTTTATCTGTATGTTAAGGATTTTCGGTACGCATTATCGAAAGCGTTCATTGTTTGTCGGCGATGAATTTAGATAATGTTTGATACATAATACAAGCATTTACAAATGTTGAAACATAAAACTATTCTAAATTTAGTACATACATAAACAGAAATGAATATTAATTTTAACACACTGATAAAAAATAAAGAGAATTATTGAAATTGAGAGAAGTGAAAAATATTACTATACAGAAAAACTATTAATATGATAGTGTATTGAAAATATCTTTAAATCCTTAACAAACTAAAAGTGACGATTTCGTTCCTATTGCAACGTGTTCACGAAGGATACTTTATTTGAAGGATCTTGAACGAATTTATGGTGAAAATTTCTTCTTAGTTGTGATTAGTCCAAGTCTAAAAGGTGGAACTGGCGATTCTGTTTCCATTGAACCTAAATATATCCATTTTGAACGATTTTGGGTAAGGTTGTGCTGAATATTGGTACAGACATAAAAAATTTGAAAGTGACGATTTTGTTCCCACTGGAAAATAACAATTAATTAGGTGAATTCCAAAAATTTAAGATGAAGATTTGATTTCGAGGAAATAACAGTAAACGATGCGATCTGCGTATTGTTTGTACTTGACATATAAAGGCTTTGACAATAACTAAGCTATTATGGAGCTAAGTCAAATTAAGCGAAGTTTTTACTCGTGTTGAAATATGAACTATGAACATTTTTTGAATAGTTTTGGGGATTCTATCTTGGATGTTCGATGTTTGGTAGAGTCTAAGTCAAATTCCCGAAGCCCAAACAAGTTGAGTCACCACTTTAGATATCTCATTTTGCTCCAGATCGCTCGTTCTCTTAAAAAGAAAAACTACCCCCTCATTTTCCTCATATACTTTCCTTCCTATATTTCGTCGCCGGCGTACCGCCAGCTCTTTAACCTCAATTCCAACTTGAAATATTCATGCGAACATAATTATTAGAGTCGGCCGAGCGAGCTGGAGCCGTTCGTCGGTAGCACCCTTGCACCTTTACTTATTTATTTGCGCTCGCTTCGCCTCCGCTTCCGTCGAACAATGAACGAGTTCCCGGTGTCGTGCGGGACCAAACCGTAAAATATAAAAGCGACCGGAGCCTCGCCGCTTGTTTGACATTTTAAAATCAAAAATGTATCTCCTTCGGCGCTCGTATCGATTTATCCTATCGAATATAATCGGTAAGATGTGGGAGGTTTTAGAGGATTTATAGCGGTTTGAGCGTGAAATAAGCGAATGTATGTGGGTTTCAGGGTTAAATTGTTTCGCGCTTCACAGGATTGGTTTTCTTTTTTATGGCATTTTAATGGGAAAAGGGAAGATCGCTCAATTCGATTGGTCAAATTACTAGGTATTATTTGGACCTATAATGTAGCAAGAAATTATGCTTTTCCAAAAGAAGTCAAAGACGAGCTTTTCTTCTGCTCTAAATGTAATGATTAAGGTAATCTTTATAATAACTTATAATAACGATTCATTGTTGGAATTTACTAGAGTAAGATAATTGTCACACCATAGACGTGCGTTTTAAAAAAAAATTGCTGAAAAAGAAGTAATGAACCCATTAATATTAAAAAGAACTGATCAAGAATTATAATATCTATAAGGCTGTGAAACACGCATCCTCTTAAGCAACGTAATCAAGTAGACTGGTAGATTACATTGAAATTAGTGAACATGAGAAGTACAAGCACCATCATCACTATTATAACCCAGTGGATAATAATCGTAAAAATTTACAGCGTTAGATATGTTTCAGTAGTTGTCTCGTGGAACCGTGTTCGCAGTGATAAAAAATGTTATCATTATGACAAGTAAGCTGAAAATAATGTCATTTCTAGTTGACGCGCCGTTTCTTCAATTTCTGTGTCTTCCACTATCCGCATGCTTCCTACAGTCGCTCTTTCGCCAGCACATCAAAATTTCTCGCAAACTTCACAAACTATTTTAGTATTTTCGTACAACAAATCTGGAAACTCACAGATAAAGTTTTTTTACTTTATCAACAAATGGGCGTTGTTTAGCCTTGCGGACACTAGACATTTTCAATTAAAAATGTCCTTGAACTTTTCCGCTCCCCTAATTTAATTTACACGCAGATTCCGCGTTAGTGATGTTGAATGTGTACGAATTTGAACTGTTTTGCTACCCGGAAGATGTTTACGCATCGCATCAGGCAGGCACGCGCCGAGTTCCGTTGGCTACTCCAGCTGTTACGGTTATTCTGGGACGACACGATTATCTTACCTTAGAACCTAACAACTTAGATATGCTTGATTTATGTAAGCCCAGTTCAAAGTCCAAAGTAATGAATTTTTTCTTGGTAGCATGGAATTTGAATTTTTGTTGTCGGCCTGAATCTTAGATCTTAATAGTCGTGTGTTTCATAAAGTCCAGAACTTTGAAAATTGAATAAGGCGGACTAGGAGTAGGAATTCATTAGCAGGAAATTGAGATGGTCTCCTTACAATTTGGAAGTACGAAATGCAATATAATACTCGATGCAACTTTCGTCGTAGACTTAGACGATTGTTTGTAATTTCAGTTCTCTTCCATATGGGCCAAGTGCAAAACTTCAAAATCCAAACTAGTCAAAGTTTGGGTGACAATTCAGAACTTCTCTCCACTTTATGATTGTTCTTCTTTAAACATCTGATACTATCTATGGTTCTCTCACGCCATTCTAAACGGTGTTTCGTCATTAATATTGTCAGCTCCCTTAGGAACTTCCAACTCGTAATTTTACGGTTTTCCAATTTCGTAAAGGATTAATGTGCGCGGATTGTAGCCAGCGTCCTGTATACGCAGGTGCGCCACCGGGGACTGCGGCTGATTCCGGCGCTGCCAACCTTATCGCGACGGCCGCCGCCGGCCTTCGTCGGGGTGTTGCCATGACGATGACGTCACGGGATCTCCTCGCAGTGCGCGCTCAACTTTTCCACACAGCGGAACCCCACAAACCCGACGCGTGATGGCGGCCGTGGCAGTTCCAATCTGACTCGTGGTAGGGGACGGACACCTGCTAGTTTTTCCTTTTTTCCTGCCAGTCTTGCCTGACCGGCTCTGTTTCGGCGTTTCATTTCCGTTTTTTTGCGATAATCGCCATGCGACGTGACGATGAGCATCGCGGCACGCGTACGAAACCGGTCGACGTAGCAGGATAGCGGGTGCTGCGGCAGCAGGACTGTCGTCGGCCTTTCAGAGTTCAGTTACTTGCCGCGGTGTTATGCGAAGTCGTCGATTGTTTTAACGAAAAAAATCGCAATAATAGTAGGGGTGGGGGTGATTCCGGGGTGTAAATCGGCGATTTATCCGTTAGGACAGTGCATTTTCTCGAACGGGGAAGGTGTTTCAGATACCAGTTCACCGCATGATGTCGCTACTTAGTGTTACAGGTTAGTAACGTTTGTTTTTTCGACGATTCAGGGGGTTATTATTGTTGGTTTAGTAGTAGTAGTAGTGGTAGTAAAGCGTGACGTACTACAGCTATTTTTATATGCGTCAGGTCAAGATACTTCTACCTGCGTGTATACATGTGCGTCCAAAAGTGGCGCTCAGCGTCGCTATCCTAACCTAGAATGCAAACCAAAGGTCTGAAAAATTGACTACTGAACTACCGGAAATTTTTCATGTTGAAAGAAAAACTAGGAAATGGAAATTATAATTGCGATTTAAGAACATTGAACATCTCATCCAATAATAGCATCGTATTATAGAAAATAAGAACATAGTAATAATATTGATAATAAGAAAGGAATAATAATAAAAATGTTGGTATTTTTCCTACGTTCAAGTTCTTTCATGTTTATTTTATTGGTAATACTATTTCAAATGTTATTTAAAATAATCAACAAGGAAAGACAGATTTATAAAAAGAAGTAGTTAATATATCATATTAATTTTGTTTCACAATTTTGTCA
The DNA here is from genome assembly GCA_038088585.1 of Chrysina gloriosa. NCBI lineage: Eukaryota > Metazoa > Arthropoda > Insecta > Coleoptera > Scarabaeidae > Chrysina > Chrysina gloriosa. Next base: position 14,561,015 of record CM076093.1, on the reverse strand, counting down.
AAACTTGAATAAGTCATTAGTAATAGCTAATGAGGGCTTAGTTGACTATCTAGCGAAGCAAACTACAGACCTAGAAAAGGACTAAGTTTGTGGGTGTAGTGGAAAATTCTCGTAGGGTTTTTGAAAACCAGCTTTTACATCAATTTTGATAAAGTGTACCATTACAATCAGTTATACCTCAAAGATAATTTGTAAGGTAGTTTCTGATGAAGGTGGTGTGCGACCAGCTCAGAACTAAGTGCTGAATACGGTACCCTGGAAATTATACATTTCATCACCTCATGATTAGCATTAAATTTTATATACGGTTGAAGTATCCAGCTTCAGGACATGCTTGAGGTGCGCAGTGCGTTGTGCTTGGTGGGCAAAAATCTAAGGCCACACTATGGAGCGAGAAAAGCTTGTGTGAGGCTTAGAAGTCTTGCGGGTGAAAACGATTCTGTTTTTGAGACTCAACAGGGATAGTTTATTTTAAAGTTTACTTTAATAGGGGTTGTAAATGAGTGAGAATAAGGATTATATGGCAATCTCCTCCGAATACTTCCCCTTTGCAAGTTGACTTCGCTTTGTATTAAGTCAGTTAGTACCTAGGTTTTCTTCTTTTCTGCTTTCCTTTCTCAATAGTGTTGGCACCCCTGAGAAAACTACCGATAAAAGAGGGAGGAACAGGTTCTTCAGAAATGCTGAAACTCAAATAACCAGACATAGCAAAAGTAGAAATAAGTTTCTATCACTGACACTAGTAGTAAAAGTCTATGAGGATAAATGCTTTCGAAAATGAAAACGAAGCAAGTCCCATTTCGTGCCGAGAATGAAAATTTGTATTAATAACAGTACTGAGAAATGTTGAAAAGGATTCTGTTTTTGAGACTCAATGGGCATAGTATATTGTAAAGTTCACTTTGATATGTGTCTTGAATGAGTGAGGATAAGGATTATATGGCAATATCCTCCGAATGCTTCTCCTTTGCAAGTTCATTTCACTTTTTATTAAGCCACTTAGTACCTACGTTTCTCTGTTTTCTGCTTTCCCTTTTGGATAATATTCTCACTTATGAAAAACCACCGATAAAAGCGAGTAGGAACAGTTTCTTCAGAAATGCTGAAACCCAAATAATTAGACCTAGCAAAGTAGAAATAAGTTTCTATCACCGACACTAGTAGTAGAAGCCTATGAGGATAAATTCTTTCAAAAATTAAAAAGAAGCCAGCCTCATTTCGTACCGAAAATGAAAATCGGTATTAGTACAGGTATTCAGAAGTGTCACCTTAGATGGAGAAATTATAACCTTATATGGATAATAATTTGAATATTTATATCTTATCTGATCATAGTTACATAAAGTTTTTTTAAACTCTAGGATGCATATCTTGAGTCTGAAAGACCCAGGGTGCTTTAAATACGTTTTAATTTTGACGTATTATACTTTCATAATGCTTTGTTGTTTTAGAACTGCATCTAGATAAACTTTGAAGATTATAATTTGTAGTTTCGTTTGGAAAATTAGTATTCTTCCTCTAGGAAAGATTTTAGTAGTAAAACGTATTCCGTCAACAAGAATGGAAAGATATGTATACACTTAAACAACGCATTGAAATAGTGAAAATTTACTATAAATACGGTGAAAATTTCGTAGACACAGTTTGTAAAGTTCGCACTACTTTTCTTCTCGCTCAAACGTTCATTTAATCAGTTCTGACGCCTCGGATAAGTTAGCGATGTGAAGACATCAACTAGTGCTCGTCCAGCAAAGTCGATTGAAAACATAAGCGCTGTAGCTGCAAGTGTGGCAGAAAACCCCTGGTTTATCCACACCAAGACCTTAACAGGAATTGAGCATAGTACAAACCAATTTGCACTGTATTGGGCACAAAGATCTTGGTGTAGTCTTACAAAGCCCAGCTAACACAACAATTAAAGCCAGAAGATTATGAACAATGCCGTACGTTCGTTAACTGGGTGTTAGAAATACAGGAAAACGACCTCAACTTTTCAAGAAAATCATTTTGAGCGATGATGACCATTTTAACGCTGATGGGTACGTTAACAAACAGATCTCTCGCATTTGGGCTCTGAAAAACCATAGAAAATTAGTGGGAAAATCATTCTGTCCAAAACGACTGACAATTTGATGCGGTGTTTGGATTGGTGGCGTCATTGGTCCGTTTTGTTTTTTTGAAAATGACGTTGGAACGACCGTTCAGTTACTGGAATGCTTTATCGAACGATGTTGACCAACTTCTTTTGGCTTGCAGTTGGTTCCTTGGGCATGGATGACGTTTATTTTCAATAGGGCGATGCTACATGCCACACAAGTCGCAAAGCAGCACGTTATTGCATTCAAAAATTTTCAGGACGTATGATTTCTCGAAATGGAAACTTCAAACGGTCTTGAAGTTCTTGCGATTTGAGTCCGTTAGACTACTTTCTTTGGGGCTATGTGAAAAATAAGATCTACCCAAATGGACCAACATCAATTGAATAGCTAAAAGACAACATCAGAGAAAATCAAGAAATGTGTGAAATTGTAATGAAAAATTTCCTCAAGCGAATGACCATTTGTAAGAAAAGCCGAAGCGAACACTTACCAAATATTATGTTTTACACTTAATAGTAGGGTTTTAACTTTATATTGAAATAAAAATATAACCAGTGTAATAGAAATGGAGAACCCTGTAGCATTAAATCGTGTATCGAATAAAAAATAATTAATCGAAATCGCACATAATTGAGCGTTTGATCGAATTGGAGAAAGTAACGACGTATCAGCAAAATTTTTGTCGGAAATGCTATATATCGTCGCCATTTAAATCGTATATATAGATATGTATATATATGTAGGTAGCAAGTAAATTGCTTAATTATTTCTTACCAATTCTAATATTCCATTTTAAGCCGACCAAAATCCCCGACATCTACAACCCTCACTTGTTTAAAATTCTCCCGGAATTAACCCTTGTAAATTATGTAGTGGGATACAAACTCCGGGGGTTTCCTAATAAGCTCTAGACATTCCAGTTTGTTTTTCTCTCTCTAAATTTAGAAGTAATACATCAACACCAATCGGCGAAAGCTCATTAAAATAATATCGTGCTGCGGGAGACCTTTTCGCGAATTAATTTTGATTACGAACGCCTGCACTTATGGCGTCAAGGTGATACAAGAATAGCATATGAATGTTATCGATTTTAATAAACAGTAGTGTACCGGGGGTCATTTAAAAATTCTCAGATAAACGAATTCATATCGGATTTATCGCTTTCCCGACTTAATTAGAGAGATGTATAGATTTGTAAATTGCTTATGGTATGTGTATATTTTATCAAACTGAAAATTTTCAATTGTTGTACTCGTATATGAGAGAGCTTACAAAAGCTGCCTCTTTATTGTTGATACCTTTCTTTGTTGAAGCTTTTATTGTGTCTCGAACAAAATCGTATCCCAAAAGACTTTGTGTAACTTACTACCTCCAGCAGTGGTTTCATTGATTTAATGTGTGACGGACTTTGTTGACCTAATCGTAAATTCCGATCTCCCGCGATGCCTTCATATTTTTTCAGAAATTCTCCTCCACCTTTTACTTTAACGTTCGTTGGAGAATCCCTCGTTAGTTAAGAGCCGTATCAGGACCGCGAACGTGTTTTGAGTCGTTATTTTCCTGTGACGCGTATACCGATGGATCGTTCTAAAAATTGAAATAGCTCGCGGCGCGTGTAATTAGGGCCTAATTGTATTAAAATTTATTCATAACGCACACAAAACGCGCGGGGAATTACCATATTAGCACGCGGCAAATGGCGAACGACTTGCGTTCGCACGAACAGAGTTATACGTGCATACGTGCATACGTATTCATATCGATAATGAGAACGTATTGATTTCCCTAAGCTCGTGCCAATATTATTACGTGTTCCTTTTTTAATTTTGTAAAAGCGCCGGGGAGTCTTATTATGGGAATGAATTTGATTGATAAATTTTGAGGTCGTGGAAGTCTATGTATCGTAAAACTAAGAATCAATTTTGCCCAAAAGACAAAAGAAAGAGAAAAGACAATATTTCTACTAAATATAAAAACAAAACTTTGGAAAAACTGATTTCTAGACTAAGGAAAGAAGAAATAGGGATGAGATAGGTATAGTTCATTTTGAAAAGATGATAACGATTTTGAGAGCCTCCGGATTCTAATACTCCTTGCAAAACAACCAGCAGGTGCTATTCCAACATTATAAATTTGAAAAATAGCAAACCTGAGGGGTTCTAATACGGAATTTTAAAGAACTTTATTTTTAGTACTTATTCGGGGACGTATGTACATATGTACATTACGGCTGTGTAAGGCCATAGGCCCTTAGAATTTAAAAATAAGTTATGATAATATAGGACAAAAACTCAAATTCTAATACTTGTTTAATGTTTTGAGCTAAACAGGAGAAAGGCTAAGTACCTAAGGAAAATTTTGTTCTAGCGCTTTCCATTTAGTTGATCGTACATATTTGGTTGTGATCCGATTAATTTGCGATTTTAGCTATTTCCTAATTAATTGAGAGTAATATCAATTCGTTCTTTTATGTACGCTTAAATACAAAATCGGAGAGGTTTTCAAAATTGTACTGCCAATTTCAACAATCGGTCGCGGTCTCCTTATCCTTCTTCTTAGCAGCTTCCATCCCTAAAGCCCGATTTTGAGCTTAAAGTTTCTAATCAAGTCCTTTTGCCTGGGTCCTTTTCCTAGAATTTTTCCTCTTGTGCTTGAAGTTGAGCTTCGTCACGTTAGAGTCTTTGCCACGCCTAAGTATGTCATTAAGTTTTGGACTTTATGTTTTGCCCTCTAAATTCTTAATCGGTGAAATGAATAGACCGGACTTGCGCAGAATTTTGTGCTTTTCCATCCATAGGAGGAAGTTCTGGACTGTTACCCTCGTTACAGCTTCTGGGTTCATGAATTTACGGTCCAAAATTGGGAGCAATTTTAACCTCGTCTCTTCTATTCGCTTTAGTGAAGATATCTCAGATTTGGGAAATAAGTTGTGATTTTGTGGTTCTGCTTCCTAAACATTCAACCTTCTTCCAGGAACTGGTTTTAGACTTGAGCCCTACGATTAGGTCTCCTTGTTTGTATTTATTCACAAGATTCCTTCCGCTTTAATTACTTTCAGTGTTTGAAGTCGTGTCTCATTTGCTGAGATCTCTTGTCATGCTACATATGTATTAAAACCTCTCCCTAAGATTATCGCCAAGCTTTCAACAACGTGGCGTATTGGTGAAACTGTTAGACTTTATGAATATACAGCTTAAAATTTGGTATCATTTCAACCTGAAGTTATATACTACAGTTACCGTTGAGCTTTGTATTTCATCCCTGAAAATCGCTGAGATCGCGATTCTGATTCGATCTCTTCTATTCACTTGAGTAGTAATAAACCGGAAGAATTTTTTCTGCTGTAAAACTGGAAAGTGAAGTGTGATTTTCTGATTTTTGTCCTAAACTTTCCCTTAAGCTTCATTTACTCATTGTCAGATCTTTTCTTCAAGCTGTTTTCCCCTTGATTGGCATCATGTTGAAAGTCCAGCGTTAGCTGTTGAAAGGTCTTGTCGTACCAAGTACTTCAACTTCCTACAGCTTTGGGTGTTGTACCTTCTTGATTTTCATTCACTTGAATGGAGGTAAATCGGAGAAGCTTTGAACAAGGTATTGCAGATTAAAAAATAAATAAACCGCGATCTTATGATCTCCTTCCTTCTTTAAGACCTTAGTTTTGGAATGCTATCCTCCAGACAGGTTCTCTTCTTTATATCTTTCCCTGATGCCATTGTTTCAACTCACTTGGTTCCATCTACTTAAGTGAAGGTACATCGGAGAGATGTCGAAGATTATGGTACAAATTTGGGAAATGTATTACAATCTTGTGATTTCACTTTTAAGCAAGGAAAGTGAGTCGTGTTCTCCGTACCCTTTCTCGCGGTTCCTTTATCTTTGGTCAACTTTAGTGCTTGAAATGGAGCTAAATTTGTTTAAGGTCTAAACCTACCAAGTACTAACGTCACTGCTAAGCTTTGGGTTTTCAAGCTTACTCGTGGAAGTCTTCGAGTCCGTGAGTTTTCGCCTGCCTAGGGAAGTGTATTTGTTCATGCTGATTGGCATAGACGTTGAGAGTTAAGATGTCCATCGATGTTATCTCTTTTAGATCTGAAACGTTAGACAAGATTCCAAGAAAGCAAAGAACAGATTGCAAGGCTGGCATCAGATATTGATGTAATTAACTTAGACGTACATTTTTTATTACAATACAACAACTGAGCTGACAGTCCTGATTAGACGACAAAGTGAAGGTACAACGGGGCTCAGAATGATCTTGAAGCCAATCGTATTGTTCAATTCATTATTCAGAGACGCGTCTATTAACATCCTAGTGTTCCAGAAAATATGTATTCATGGTGACCGGTGCATGTTCAATGTTCCTTAAGCCTTCCAATCACAGGCGCTCGTTGCAATTAGAAAGATATCTTCACGAAATGATACTCTGTATTGTAAAAGAAGATTCTTAACCTTCCTATACTCACGTCAAAATGAAAGACGTATACTATACTATATAAATCGGTCTCACAGACTGTATGCGTGAGTATAGGAAGGTTAAGGGAAGTGGTAAGTTAAAAGTTTTGTAAGCAGCAAACGCTGAAAGAGCGAGTTCTGGAAAGAAGTAAATCTATTTCAAGGACATACGTAAATTTATGACATCATTCTAAATATACTGAGTTAAAATCTACCAAATAAGACATTAACACGACTCAAAAAATAAGTAAAAATACTGCTTCGGCTTTAGTAGAATGCCGTTTTGTATACCCGATCATAACCGTTACTTCATGCTACTAGCAATTCCAAACAATAGAGTTACGAAGTTTACAGGAAGAGCTTTTTTCACCGTTTCTTCATTTCCTTAATTGAGACAGCGCCCTTAACTAGTAATTAGCTTCATATTTCACCGTCGTCCACCAGAACATCGTAAAGCTCTGAAAGGAGAATGACGGAAAACTGAAGGGACAGTTAAAAAGAGATATCTCGAAAACGCGTTAAAGTGTCGGAAATTGATTTTTGCTACGTAAAGTTTATCTCCCGGAAAGAAGAACAAAGAAGAAACGGACAACACTTTAAACTTTTTTCATGGATTTCAATCGTGCATCTGTTGTAGCGTGTCTTCTTGCATTAAACGACAATGCTCGTAAAATCCTAGTAAGCCCAACACGCCGTATAAATCGCGTTTATATCGGTTCTTATCCATAAAATGTGTTTAGTAGCTGTTAAAAGCGCAAATTGTGATCATTTCGGCGAAATTAGATCCCACACGTATGTATGTATTTTTGAATCCGGAAGAATTCCAAAACATACAGTTGACCGCGCATTATATTATTGTTTCGATCACTAATTATTGTTATTGTTTTTACTATCGCTGCATCCATTGTATTTACTGATTATTATTGTTATTATTATTACTACAATCTTTAACAATCTTTAATAACAATGTTTACCCTCATCACCCTATCGAAAATGAATCCAGGTTCGTATTTCGACAACTAAGTTGCCATCCTCAGTGGAAAACCGGAGGAATTCAGTATCACTAGCGATATACGGCTTACGCCCAAAACGAACACCACAGAATGAGCACTGCACAATAAACATCACATATTGACACAGTGCCAACAATGTTTTGGTGTGTTTCGCGCAGGCGTTCAGTGTGTGATGTTCATTGTGCAGTGCTTTAAAGTTGTGCAGTGCTCGTTGTGTAGTGTTTGTTTTGGGCGTTAGCCGTATATCGCTAGTGATACTGAATTACCTCAGTTTTCTACTGAGAATGGCAACTTAGTTTCCGAAATACCTATATGAATCTATTTCCGAAAGGTAATCTTATTTATTTTTATATACAATCAGTATTATTATTATTATTATTATTATTATTAATACCATTATTGGTATCAACATTATCACGTTAACCATTTTTTGCTGCTGGTAAGACGAGGGAAAAAGTAGGTTACAATCGAACGCAGATTCCATGCTTTCCCATTTTCATTGCGGCCTATTTCAAACACACATCGCGCGTCTATATTTATATCTCGAACGTCGGTCGCCTCTTCTTCTTCGATATCCGCATCTAAAAAGCGCGACGACGAAGACAGCACGACGTGAAGGGTCGAAACGTGGGCGGTTCGGGCGACTGGAGTCTGCATCCTGTTCGTCTGTCTGTTCATTCGTTTGTCTGGCGAGGGTGGCGAGCTCGGCTTTGTGTTTGTCCGATTTCGGACTCCTGATCTCGAACTTCCAAAGCGATTTTCAAGATAATTTATTTCGTTAATAACGTCGAGGCGATAATGGGTGGGTTTTCGCATGTAAGCGCTTCGTTATTTCGAATTTTCTTTCGAGTCTGTGATTCGTTTTGAATGTGGGTTTTGTTGCTGTTTATTTGATGGTGATGTATTTTGAGAATTACGTATTTAGGGCAAGCATCGATACGATTTTAGTTCAAATGGATATTTCGGTTTGCGGGTTATAATTTAAAATGTTTAATTTCGATTTACCTAGATAGAAGTGTCAGTTTGAACCATTTAACTCTTTTGGATACGCCAATTTCTTATACCTTGTACCGTGTACCATAAGTCTGGTCATACCTATATGTGTATGACCTATTTGTATGGAAATCAATGGAAATATTACAAAAAGAACTAATGCAACACTAAACCTAGAAATACTACATAAAATAAATAAAAATATCTTTACTACACCTTTCGGAAATAATTTCAGATACGTATTTCGGCAAGTTGCCATCCTCAGTGGAAAACTGAGGGAATTCAGTATCACTAGCGATATACGTCTAATGCCCAAAACAAACACCACACAGGGAGCATGCACAATGAACATCACACACTGAGCGCCTGTGCGAAACACTCCAAAACGCTATTGACATTGAATTTCCATTATAAAGAGCGTGTGTTTACACTAATTGTAAATCTAAATTCATGCTCTACTATACTAGGTTTGAAGTGTGTCGTAACGGTTGCATGATCTTGGACTAAATCTGAATTTAACTCAATAGGTCATGCAATTTGGAATTTGGAATAGGTCCTCCGTCTTCATTCATAATTCTCTTTCTATTTTTATAAATATATACACTTTTATAGTTATCTAGTTCCCTGTTATTTTCTACCGTCCTAATTAATTTCAAACTCTTTCTATGAGCATAGCAAAATATGTCGAGCCACACTTGACTTTTTCGGTCTGTTAAATCGGAAATGAGCAACGCGTTCCTTGAATCGTGTTAGGATTGATCGCTTGTTTACCCAATGTATTTTATGCCAGATTCGTAACAACTGATTTCGTAAATACCTGATTTTTGACTTCTTTCGCCCTTATCGTTGGCGTTTCACAAAATATTACGTAATTAATTAACTGATCTATACGCAACTTGTAAATTGAATTGCTTGAGAACTTTGGAAAAAGCCATAGTGCAATGATGGAATGGTAATTTAACGAATTTCTTAGCTTGCTTATCCAAAGGTAGACTTGTGGATTTCCTATAATCAAGTTTTTGAATTTCTGTTTCCTAATTAAGTTATGAATTAATGTTGTTTCGAAACCGTAGTATACGGACATGTCTCTTATGTATTTAAGTTCATTTTAATGTCCTTCTGTTGTGAGAGGAAAGTTTAATAGTCCATATACTAGAAAGTTAAAAGATGAAATTTTTTGTTGAAAACTATGGTTAGAATCCCCAGCTATAATACTGTTGACATTGGTTTCTTTACGATATATATCTATCTCTAAATTGGTGTTATTTTCCCGAAAACTCAGCTTTGCAACGTTTTATGCATTTTGTGCACTAATGCGCTTGTAACACTGATGAAGCTAACATGAATAGTGGAGGCAAACTGGATCCAAGCAGCTCATACATTTGAATCTTGTTTCTCTTTGCAATTTATCATTACTGTAGCATATTGTAGTAGGTACGGCGGGTCATCCAAATATGAATCTATACCCGATATTGGTGCAAATTGTTTCATTACATGGGGATTGTTCACGTATTTCTCGACTTTCAGACGAACTTAACATTGTACCAAATCATTTAAGAAAACACGTTGTTCGTCGGTCATCGTGCTCCTTTCGAGTTGATTTTAACATGTCAATGCAACCACATCTAGCATATTATAAAGAAAATGCCGACGGCATCGCAGGGTTGTACGTTTGCATATGTTTTCCCCTAGCATTTGGTCAATGATATCGACACCATACTTTGTCTTGTTGTAAAACATAATTGCATCGGGCTTTGGCAATTGATCACTGGTTGTATTGTTTTGACGAAGCGATGATCGCAGAAGCACACATTTATTACTTTTTTTCGGTACATATGACACAAAACCACGTTCTCGATGAAATCAGATTCTATATATATTGCTGGACGAGATCTATTTGCCAATATTGCGTTTGGTATATATTTCTTACTGCGTCGTAAAATACCAACACCAGTTAATTTGGAATCTTCAATTTGTTGACACCGTTCAAGGTCGTGGAGGAAATATCAACAATAATGGTTCTCCTCTCGCCTTGGTTGACGTCTAGTGTCTGGTTGTGTTCCTTTCCACCGTATGAAATGCCTTTCAATGGATATGAATTACAAGCGTCACACGCCAAGAATACTTTTATGCTTTATCTAGCGGGTTTGGATGATATGCTGAATTTGGTGCGGTCTCTATAAGGAAAGAGCTGCCCACACACAGTTATGTTTACTGTTGGTTTTTACAATGACTCCAACCACGTGTTTAACATCATCCAAACATTACGAATAGGTGAGGACTAATCTTGTTCCTCTCGTACCGCGTGGTTTCTTTAGTTATCAAATCTTATCTACTAAATTTTCATGTACCTAGGTCTAACTCTAGATGTTTGTCAACCTTTTACATTGACGCGAATAGGACTAACGTTTTAGTAAGATCTCCCATATCGCTTTTGTGTGCCTACTTCAATCAGATATCCGAAGTTTGCGACATATTCGCCGATACGTTGACCTGTATAATGAACCATGCATACCACCACTTCAGTCAACTTGCTTAGACACGTATTCATTCCAGCATTGTGTGTATCATTGCCAAGTGTTTGCTTGCTGCGCTTGATTTGATTTGATTTGAGATGATATATAGATTTAATATTAGTTTATGAAATGTATTTTACCTGTAATTGGGATTTTCCTGTGGGTACTAAATATATTATTATTATTATTATTATAAAACGGGTAATAGATTTGAACCGCAAAGAATGCATGATTACAATCTATGCGTACAGTTCATCCTCATCATTTTCCATTGTCTTGGCTTTTTCGGCCTTTTCCCTGCATTCAATTCCTCAATTACTTCCATAGTTCTTCGGTTAGTTTCCCACATAGTTATAACTTAATCATTTCCTTTGTAATTATTGACTTGAAAATGTCCAATGGATTTGAAGCCAATGAACTCCTCAGAGTTCCACCAATTTCTCGTAAAGTACTGTAAGCGCGCAGATGAGTAGGTGAATTTAACTCCATTCTGTCCTATAACGAGCCACAAGGTAGTTTGGCTAATTATTCTTGCATGAATTATTCTGAGCAGTCAGCTCTTCACGTTCTTTGTCATCATCTGAATCCTCAGTATCCTTCGCCGCTTTGAAGACTTTTTCGTCCTCTGTATCTGCGTCTGATGCATACTCATCGGGGATAAAATCACGATGATCACCAGCATCATGCTCAGACATAATATTTACATCACTGTTCACTTCGTGATCTCCAAATGTTACACGTTCACAAAAGCGCCTATAGTATTTGGCCCGCTGATTCTTCGACATACTAAAATATAAAAGTAATAATATGTACATATTAGATGTAGTGGAATATAAATAATGAAATAAAATATAAAACTTACCGGTTCAACATTGTCAGATTGTCAGACATCGTCCATTTCCATAATTTTCCACAAGAAATAAACACAAATCAAAATAATTCTTAGCAAAAGCATTCCACACCTGTACAAACTAGTACAAAGTAGAAGCCAATGGCTACGTTTACTCAGCCGCTAAGCCCCTGCCGTCAGGCGTCAAATCTACGGCGAAAGCATAAAATGCGCAATAAAATACATACAACAGACGTTCAAACTTGTAAACCAATAAAAATAAAACCGGGTTTTACGCAAAATGTATGAAAATATAGGTCTGACAAGATCTATGGTGTACGCTTAACATATGGGTTTTGTAAATCTACAATATAATTTGAAGCAATAGTTTTTTTAGATTTTATTCTATGAAGCGACACTAAATAGATTTGTTGAGGATATCATGAAATTTCGGATTTCAAACGTAATAATTTTTATTGGAGAAATGCAGTCAAAGTTAGTATAGGTCCGGCCAGATCTTAGTGTACCTATAACGGTTAAATAAGTAATTTCTAAACATTCTCTCAAATACAATGTCATTTTCGTTTCCATAAATAGATAATTATTCCATAAAATCATATTCTGAGAACCCACAATCTGGCCATCCATATTTCCCGTTGAAAGTCATGCAAAGCAAACAGATTTCCAAACCTGTGGAAACTTCGGCGAAACACATTTTTGTAACTACATCCTCGTCCCAAAGATGTTAAGGAGATATGTATTTTGGCCGTCTACATTTTCGAAAGTACCAGTTCGATATAGAAATGATTCTTTAGATAATCCAAGTAGTATTATGAAAATACGAATTTTTTCTAAAAAAACATATTTTGGGATATTTTGTAGAAAATTTTCCTTGAGACAATCTCTATCAACAATTCTCCATTATTTTAAAATCTTCGCTTTAGGATCGTGATACTACTATTCGAACAACATTTTGAGAAGTATTGTCTCAGTGAAGAAACCTCTCGGAGGGTGATGGTTTCAGAAATTGTTCTTGAAACAGTTTCTATCGGCAGTTCCCAACTATTTGACTTTTTGATGAAGTAAATTTTTAGGTTAACTAACTTGAGAGACTTTCCAGTAAAAGCCTTTTGTTTGGTAGCCTGCACTTACACTTTTTAAGCTATTACCTTACATAATTTCTTAGGATAATCAGAACCAGTAGTTTCCAAACTATTTGTAAATTCAGCTTGTTTCTTAAATTGGCGTAAACTAGGCTCTTACGTCCCTTAAACGGAGAATGTTAAAAATCCTAATTTCACGGTTGTAGAAGTTTATCTTGAAACAACATTAATGAGACATTTTCAAACTGTTTTAGACGCAATTTAGTCCTCAACAGAGGTACTAACCAACCTTCTAGGATGAAAAAAATTTTCACTACCTCTCCCAAATTGCAAGACAACATTGATTCATTATCTCTAATATAATCTCAATTGGTATTTCAAATTTCTTTTTGACATTCAACTTCTATCGATCAATTTCTTAAATCTAAACTAACTTTTGACAAACTTCACAGACGTTAACCATAAAACTACTTGACGGCAGTTGGAGCCCACATTTTTTTAACTGCTGATTTAAATCATTCCATTCTGACCCGTTTTTCTTCATAGGACTACCCCTTGGATGACTGGAATTCGGATTCTTGGAACTACCGATTTGTAACAACGATCATCTTCAGAGTAATCTAAATCGGCAGTTTCCAAACTTTCTTGATTTTTTTATTTGAGGAATCGACGTTAGAGCCATTTGTTGAGTGACATCCGTCTGTGATTTCCTCACAGAACGGTTACTTTGATGACTAGGACGTTGATCTTTGCAAACACTAATTTCTTGTAACGATTAGCTTCAACATAATTCAAATCAGCAGGTCCTAAATATTTCTTGCAATGCAACTTTTATAAGTGTTCTTTTTCAGATCTAAACAACTTTTTAGTCCATACAGACGTTAAACCCACCCGTCGGAGGTTGGAAACGTTGATTTAAGTCATCAATTTCTTCGTAAGACAACTCCTTCGTTGGTTGGTACGTTGATTTTTAGGGAATGCCAATTTGTCATTTTTAGAACTACTGATTTAAATCGCTACGGTCGCCCCTGTTTTCTTCGTAGTTCGATGGTTGGAATGGTTGGAATGCTGGTTACTATAAACCACCAATTTGTTGAAGCAACCATTCTTTAAGCAATCTGAATCGGCAGTACCCAAACTTCTTTGCAATGTAACCTTCATCCATTTTAGACTTAAACTAACACAAGACTCACAGACGTTAAAACCAACGCACCGGTGGTGAAAACCGATATTTTGGAACCACTGATTTAAACATTTCATCTGTACCCAATTTCGTTGTAGAACAACCATTTTGAAATTGGATTGTTGCTTTTGGGAACCGCCAACATCCTTTAAACAATCTAAATTGCCAGTTCCCAAACTTTTTGTAATGTAACATCTATTGATTTCAACTATTTTCTATACTCTTTCACAAGTGCTAAAACCATCCGGTAAGGGATCGGAACACACATTTTTAGAACCACCGAGCTAATGCATTCCATCCTTCCCCCATTTCATCGTGGCAGCGTGAGGAGGATCTCATTAGCTCGATCGAACATGCATTTTCGACGATACATTCATCGACGACATCGCCCATCGTGTTCTATCATCCCCTCGGAAAATGTTTACCGATTGGTAGTTAGATGACAAAAGCGCAACGCTACGAGGATCTAGTTTACTTGAATGTACGACGTACGGCACGAATTTACACTAGGTAAACACGCTCGTTCTAGCATAAACGTTCGATAAAACGACCGTCTGCTGACTAGATTGCGGACAGCACGCGATGGTTTCTTCAACTGAAGGCATCCACGAGGTCGAGTTGTGCCTTGTTTAGAGGGGTCGAATCTGATTGAAAAATTAATGTGACGTAACGAAAGTGATTTATGCAGAAATGGAAATGAGAGGGTTAATTTTGTGAAGAGTCTTTGGTGAGGTTTGCCGTATAGATCGTGGAAAAATGTACATGTGTTATCCCTTAAATCAGTCACCCGATACATAGAAGTTAGTTAATTAGTTATCGGTATTCTTTTCCTACTTTTCGCTGCAGATATGTACTTGTTTCTAGCAGGCGGTATGTGGTCTTAATTTACCGATGCATAGCTGTCTTTCTAAGCCATAGTGTAATGTTTCTGTAGGTGCAGGCTTAAACAGAAATGATGCTACGATGATTGGAGTTTGTCTAAGGTAGGGTAAGAAAGATAAGAACCCCACAGAAGAGCCATTGCAGCAGAAATAAGAACAACCGACCACAAGGATTGGTGCTGGCTGTTAGAGATAGAGAGAGAGAGAGAGAGAGAGTTTTGACAAACAGATCTATTGATGAGGAATGGTTTCAAGGCTTGCTTGACGTCCAGTATGTCTTCATATTGTTCGCTACGTTTACGGTCCTACCAGCCATATTTAGTACTTTCCCCTACAACGCTTAGTGTGGTGTTGGCCTGAATACTGAATACTGAATACTGAATACACATATTTTTTAACTTTTTTAATCGGAAATCTGTACAGTTTCAACAATAAGCTATCAATACGACAAGGTATCTACTACTACCAGGCATGCGCAGAATATTTCAATGATCGCACTGTATATATGATGTAAAGTGCGCACATTATTTTAGTTTGTAACACTTCTTTAAAAAGTTCTTTAGCTAGTATATGAGAATGCACGGTCACTCTTTCCCGATATTTAGCATTGCGAGCTCTAATTTCTGCTTTGACTGATGACATTTTTAGCTCGCGTTAAATGACGTAGCTTGGGACGTAGCATGGAGTAAAGACGACCATCCACAGGATATTATTTTGGAATCTTTCTAAGATGTCGATGTTGCTATTTGCAGCAGTTTCCCACAATTCTATTTCGTAACTCCAGATGGGCTTCAGAATACATTTATAAAATTATATTTTCTAAAGAGAGCTGTGACTTCCTTCCGATTAACCAGTATATCTGAGTCACTTTCATGCCTAGTTGCTCGCACTTCATAAATATGTGTTTCTTCCAGGTAAGATGACGGTGCAAATGCATACCCATACTTAACATCTTCAGTTTGTGGAAGTTTAATATTGTTAGTTTTGACATGAGGGCATGTTTCTCTACGCGATGTGAATGTAGTGTGGGTAATCTTTATTCTCATTAACTTGCATGCGCCTGTTTTGTTATTTTCTTCAGGCGTCTTTGAAGATTTATAGAGGCTGTAGTTGGATTTTCATGAAAGGACAGTATCGCTGTATTGTCTGCGAATGTTGCTGTCGTGGTCGAGTTTGTGGTGGGCAGGTCACTAATGTAAATAAGGGCCTAGTACGCTTCCTTGGGGTACTTGGGATACTTGAGGTACTTGGATATGAAGTCTTTTTCCTTTCTTAATAACGAAATATCTTCTATTTATATGTGCTACACCTTATCGAAGGCCTGGCTTATGTCGAGGAATTGACATCCATTTGTATACTATTGACAATTCTGTGTATTTGCTTTATGGTGCCGTGCTTAGTTCTAAAGCCGTATTGACGATTTGGAATCAGTTGGTGTATCTGCATTACCATTTTTAGTCTTCTTAAAATTTTCAAAATTTTTTGATAGAGTGGGAAGTAAACTAATCGGCCTATACAACGCGACTCCTTCTGGTTTCTTTCCTGTCTCATTGTCTCATTGTCTCATTGTGTCATTATTATTTGGGAAATCTTCCATGTATTTGGAAAGTGACCTGTTCTGATAATACCGGTGAATATGAATGTTAACAATTTTAGGCATTTTGGAGATATTTCTTGTAAGATTTTTCCCATAACAAGATCATATCCTGGAGCTTTTTTGACATTTTTGTCTTTCGTAGTAGTAGTTCTGATGTCATTAGTTGTGAACTTTTTTATAGGCAAATCCATTTGGAAGGGTGCTCTTACGAAATTTTTGATTTCCCTTTCTTGTTTAGCTGTTGATTGGCAGTCTAATCGTTGAAAGACGGATTTTACGTAGTCAGCAAATATTTGTATTTTTCTAAATAATTTCTAGTCCATCCGTTATCTCTTCTGATTGACAGATTATGTTGTTGCGGCCTTTTGGGTTTCCTTGCCGCCTTTCACAGATTGAATATGTTGATTCTTGAGTTTTAACAATATATTCTTGAGTTCCTTGCAAGCTTTGTTGAATTTTTTTGTTTGCTGTATTTCTTTTTCATCCATTGCTTTACTCAGTCTTCTTTTTTCACTAATTTTGTCTCTAACTAACATAGGTTCTTGATTTTTTGAAAGCCGCAAAGTAAATTTGGAACGCCAAACTTGCTCCGACAATCCACATACTAGTTTGGTGCTGTGGTGGAACGAACCTAATGAAACACATTTGCAACACATTCGTCAGACAAATAAGATAAAACTATATAAATTCTGATTTCTTCGCACAGGAAAAAAAGAAAGGAGATAATCCCTATGGCTTGAATTTTGTCTTACTTTAGGTGAGATGATTTTGTAGGATCCAAATTTCCATCTTTACAACTAATAGTGTACCTTCATCACAAAATTGTTGATTTTGTCCCAGTTGCGCTGCCCCGTGATCTCTTCCCCATGTGGTTGTTCCATTTTCTGCTTGTTATCGTCCACTCATTTATCGGTTGCATTTGCAGTTGCTCTGTGGTATATACACTGCCTTTGCGGTCTCATAAGATCTTACCCAATATTCTTCTAAGTGTTCGCATTTCTTCAGTTTCTACTCCAGAAAATGTACTGCATTAACACTTACAAATTATTCCTTTTTTAATTTCTACGACCTAGTTTCTTATTTCGTCGGTACAACATTACACAAATCAGTTTCTATTCGGGCAGAACTGAACCCCATAAATCAGAAACTTAAAAAAAATGACTTATTCATGCGTTCATCCGGAACACACTGTATGTATCACTATCTGAAAACTTCTATGACTTTTCGGAAAAGAAACTTACAATGGTTGTGTTTCCGCATCGTCCTGGAACAATCTCTTTAATTGAACCAAGCGTTCAAATCCAAGACATCCTCGAATTTAGAGTCTCAAAGTACCGGTCCATTTACTCCCACATGTTTCCGGAAAATCCGAAAATTAAAGAAAAAGCTTGCACAGCAACGTCGTTATCCTCCGAGCATAAACTTCGAACGTATTACGGAGGGGTGGGAGAGGGTCGCTTTGATTTACGACCACTATACGTCTTGATTTAACAACTGGCCAGTTATTAAGCGTTATTAATGTCCAGGAAAACCGACCGGCCAAGCGGCTGTATCGGCGCGTTTGTGGTCGCGCATTACTTCCGGTCATATTTTACGTAACAGATAGCGATGCGACCGGTATCTATATTCGGTTTTCTATTTTCGCGAGCCCGAAAACGTATAAATTAATGGCGCTGCTATCGTGATCGGAAAGTCCCGCCGCCAAATCGAGATTTCGAAGGGGGGTATGAAGGGTGGTAAATCGACAGATTTGGTAGACGATTAAGAGCGTTGGGGAATTTGCAGGATTGCACGTATTTGATTAGGCTATTTGTCTAAAGGTTCATCTTATGACCCGAGATCCTATTCAAGAAATGGTCTTTCAGGTTGGAGATGGAAGAAAAATGATAATCATCATAACAGGTCTGCAAAGATTTTTGAGGAAAAAAGGTATATCTAAGCCTTACTAAGACATGAAGACTGAGAAATGATAGTAAAATTCTAATTCTAGTTGTGACTCGGTTGAGTTCCTAATTAATAAATTAGTTGAAATCGTCATTTTCCCTCTTTTGATCAAAAATTGCTAAAAGTTGTTCTTTTCTTTTAAAATTGTATTAAAAAGGCTAAATACGTTTGCGAGTGGTGGTGAACATCCAGGTATAGTCAGAAAGTTATGTATGTTTACTCTGAAAAAGCCGCTTTCCTTAGCAAAACCGGACCCTTAAGTCTACGAGGAAGAACTTTCAGATCACGCTTGAATGTTTACCATAATCCAGAATTTTTGATTAGAAGAGAGAAAGCGACAATTTCAGCCAACTCGTTAGTCAGGAACTCAACCCAGTTGCAGCAATACCATACTAATGTTGGTGCCTAAACTATTGCAATTTTCACCTCAATCGTACTAGTTTTTCCCTGTGTATGTTGTTGGGGTACTAATTCGAGGACAAGCTAGCTCGTAACAGAGGCGTAATAGGAAAGTCGTGTGTGTGTGTAATATTTAGCATATGCACGAACCGGCCTAAATATAGAAGTATCGTGACTACACGTCGTTTAATTTGCCAGCATTATAATATTATAGCCACTTGTGCGAGTGCCTGTTCGAAGCGTTTTACTTCTGCGAAATGAAAATATGGAGGTACTTCCTGCGTAATTGGAAGGAATGTGTGTCACGTTGTTGAATTTCGAGATCTAATAATAAGTAAAAATAGCTTGAATAATATAATTTTCTGTTTAGAATATTTAATATAATTGGAATAATCATATCGGAGCAACCTGGACGTTATAATAATTTTCGTATAATTTACAAAACTAAAATAAGTAACGGAAAATGTTTCCTCCTGAAGTAAGTCACTCACATTGAATTCTAATAGACAATAAATTGTCAACTGGTACTAAAGAACTAGAAGAAAACTTTGCAGAAAGTATTAAATCTCAGTTGTCTGTACGAAATCTAACTCCGTCTTTGTTCGGTTCTTGCTGCAAAGGCAACATGTGAGTATATTTTACTTTATTAAACGAAAAAGTTTATATCTGGATTTGCCACTAAGGAATCAGAAGGAACGGAAACTTTATAGGTGTCCTCAAATGGACTGAAGAAGTTTCAAATTTATCTACATTTGATTCTATCCAACTAACGAATCGATTTGACGAAAATTTATGCTTGGGATTAGTACTAAGGAGTCGTAAAAGTTAGTGCTTCGTTTGAAAGCTTTAGTTTTGATTTGGTTAACTGGCTAGACGAAGTAAAAATTGGACTAGATTCGATTTTATTAATGCAGGGTTGAAAGGAAGTTCTTAGTTACAAACTGGTTGAATAAGATCCAAACCTATCCACATTCCATTATACTCAATAAGAAAAGTTTATGCCTAGAGGAGCTACTAAGGAATCAAATGAAGTTGAAACTTTATCGGATGGTTTTAGGTTTAAGAAGGTTTAATGGAAAATTTCATTTTATTCAAAAAGAAAGTTCACATTTGGCATTGATAACATACAAGTAACGAAAGCTTTGTATTCCATGTAGTGAGTATTTAGTCTTATATAGGCTAAATGAAGTAGCCAATTCATCCATATTTGATTGTATTCAATGCTTGAACTTCGTTCCGGGCATTGCTCCTAAAGAATGAGAAGAAGCTATATCTTCATGTGAAGGCAAAGAAAAAGAATGCAGTTCTGCGATTAGCACGAAACTCAATATTTCTCACAACAGCTTTAGCATCTTTTAATCGTTAAAATTAAACAACACAAATCTTGCACAAAATCGCAGAATATCAAACACAAAAGTAATAAGACTTACATGTAAAACCGACCGTTACGCAAATAACCAGAAGTTAAGGTTGTAGACGGTTACGATACAGCCGGGATACCTCACTCTGAATGTGTACAAATAGGAGCTGTTAGGGGACGAAGGAGGTCAACACAGAAGAGGTCGTTCCAGACAAAAATGGAACAAAGAGATAGAAATAGATCTAAAGAAGGTTGTAGTGGACTAGGAGTCCAATATACGAAAAACTGGATAATAAATTGTAAATAGATCGTAAGCTTCCTGTCAATACGATGATTGGCACATTCAAAGTCTTTGCTGGAGTCGTAATTCCCCCAGGTTCGCCAAAATTGTAGTTGGGATTATGAAAGATTTCTAAGTGCAAAATATTTTGTTATGTGTGCCACTTAGCCTTATAAACAAATAATCCTGCATATCATTGTGTGGTAGTATGTATGTCTCTGCGAACGAGGGAACCGATTTTCGCGAAAATAGGAGAAACTAGTGCCACATGTGCCACATGTATAGTTTTTGATAAGCCTTAGAGATTAGTGTCATGTATTTTATTACAAGTGGAAGTCTGGTACTAATAAAGACACTTAATCGATAATCATGGATGTTAATCGATTTTATTCCAAGAGAACATTCACGACTAGAATTTGTATTTCCAAATTATTAAACTATAAGTAGTTTGGATAAGGTAAGTAAAAGAGCGAAATCCTGTTAATTTTCATGCCGTGTTCCGGCATGTACACGATGCTATGCCCCACACTTATCATCAGTTCCTATGTGTGCAAAATCTAAGTCTGTAATTTGGATAACCTTGATGATTCTGTATGGAGCAGTCACATGTAACTCAAAGACAAGTACAGTGCTATGTCAAATACTTTGATGCTGAGAATCTATGAATGTAGAATTAGAGAAATAAAAGCTGTATAGGAAGTTTTCGGTTATAAATTGGCCGAACAAAGTTCGAATATGTTCACATTTAGTTCTATTCAGTGACAAGAGCTTGTCTGAAATTGTTGGTCGAGAATAAGAAGGAACTATTGTAAGCTTTACACAATTGATAGAATAATGACTAAGGTTCGACAAACGAGTGCAATATCAGAGGCGTATCAGGCAAAAGTAGGTACGTAAGATACAGTATTATTAAAAAATAATATATTCTTACCTTCTGTTGATGTCAACTGCAACAAAATACTACTCCGTCGGTAAGCTGAGTAAAACTGCAACATAAGCAACGCATCTATTGTCCGTTCACTTAGCCTTCGACGTTAGTCTGAGAACGTTTTCGTTTATTTCGGAAATGATCATTCTACATCTAGGTAGGATTTATATAATCCAGATATTCCTTTATCTCTTCTGTGCACTCTTTATTTTCAGTAATAGACCAAATCTTTTGTAAATCAGGATTTTTATTTAAAACTGCACGAAATTGTTGAGCGACAACTGGTTCTATAGGATCCGTCAAGCTTTTAGCGCGGCTTGTAAATTATCTAAGGTATTTAATGAGTCTCGTAAAGATAAGTGACTGAATTTCATCTATTTGTAATTGAACGTCCGAATTGGAAAAAGTTGCTGAGTTTCTCGAATCGCTACAGATTCATTTGATTTAAATTTTCAAATCACATACTTCAGATTTACGAAATATTTATGATAATAAAATATTGTTTCGAGCCATGTTCCCCATCGAATTATTACAGATCGAGGTGATAGTGGAAGTTTGGAGCACAATTGTTCGAAAACGCGGATGTGTTTCTTTAATAATGACACAATTTGACTACGTATCATGCTATTAGAAAACAAGAGTCATATCTAAGATCGGTACTAAGGAACAAGAATAACTGAAAGCTTTATATTAAGTTTTTAATTCTAAGCTGGCCGTATGAAGTTCAAATGTATGCAGATTTAATGGTACTCAAGAAAAGAAGGTTTCCATCTGAAATTAATGTTTTAGAAGCCGAAAAAAGCACTGGAAGGTTTAAAGGATGTATGTTATCAGTCTTACAGGATTTGAACAAGCTTTATTCAAACCCTTTGGTCTTAACGAAAGCTAAATCCAAATATTTTCAATTTGGTGAAAATTTAGATATAGTAAAAAATATGAACCGCTAAGGAGATTATCATACTTCAAAAAGTTTAGGAACCACTAAGTCAACAGAAGCACCCAAAAGAAGAATCGGGAACAATAACTATCCGATTGAATAAAATCAACTTTTCCCCGGTTACATCTCGACGAAAACTGAAAAATGTTATATGTATTCTCGACTCTCGAGTAATAATCGATTACAGCATTTTCCGCTTTCAGAGCCAACCTTCGAACAGAGTCCGGTTTCCCGGACGGTTTCCCTTTAATAGGAAAGTTCGTCCGGGCGCTCCGACATAATACATTATTCAATGGATGTTATCTATTTGCCATAGCGTTATGTGACAGTACTATTGTAGTACTTGCGGTTGAATTTCAATATAGACAATCAACGACATCAGTGCTACTACCCACGCGACCGTTATCGAAACGGTTATTATTCGCTGCGTAATGGATACCTAGGAACGCAAACGTTATTTTGCCATCCTTATATCGGTTTTCTTAAGAGCGATTTTCAAAAGGGAAGGTTTTTTTATGATTAGCATACCGAAAAGGGAAGAATTCCTTGCCTTCAACGACGATATCCTCGAATACGGGAACTGCCGAAATGGTTAAATCTAATTTTGACACCGCAATTTTTATTATCGTTTCCCTGGAGGAAAAAAGGGAATGCTTTCGTATGAATTTCCCTAAATAAAGCATTTTTGTCGTCACGACGGCAAAATTAAAATGAAGTTTCGGTATACAATTGTACGTCTTTCGTTTGAAATGCCCATCTTGAATCTCAATTTTGGGAGTACTTAAATGTCCCTCTCTGCGATACGGAATTAGCAATGACGCTACACCGATGTCTACAGCGTCTTCTACACTTTTAACTTTTAACTTTTAACTTTATGTTCGAATTTTATTTATTTATTTTGTTTAATTTTTAAACCAGTTTTATATTTACATTATTTTACTTGACTAAAATCAATTATTATTTTATATAATATTGATGTAAATAAATAAATGAATGAATGAATAAATGTCAGACGAACCCTCTCGCTCGGTCCTGGATATTCCTTTCTTTTTCCATTAGAATCTCAAAACAATAAAGCGCAGCCCGCACATCATACGAATGGTCGGAATCTTACGCTAAAACTTTCGACGATTACGAGACAAAAACAATCGAAGATTCCAATCAATTAAGGCCCAAAACAGTTGATCCGAAATTGAAAAATGACCGTCGAGATCGTGGACGGTGACAGTTCTTTCGGCTTCCTCCTCCCACGACCAATTCTCACTCGACGCCACCAGAAGCGCCGAAAAGGGAGCGAAGTAAATTTCGTGTAAAACGCGTGTAGGTTGCCGAAACGGGAACGGGAACGTACGGCGGCCGGAAAAAAGGAAAGAAAAAGTGGAAGGAGTTGAAGAGTTGCCAGGAGGATCGGTTCGGGGTTAGAATAATCCCGATAGTCAGCGCGACGCGTGTGGCATTTGGGTATTATTCCCCATGGCTTGTCAGCCGGCCTATATCCCTAAATTCCCGCGTATCGATTGGAGACCCAGAGTGAGGGAGAGCAACTTCCAGATCGAGAGAGAGAGAGAGAATGGATCGTATAAAGAGATGGATACGTTCGGTTCGGGCTAAAGAACGCGCACAGGAAATTTGGATGAATGATGGAACCTCTAATAGGCGAAAAGCGATCCGAATCGGTTGAGCTAATTCGATTATGAGATCGAAGTTGGTAGTGAGGTTCGCGGACGATATATCTCTTTGATTATTAACGTGGCGCTGAGCTGATGAATTGGGTTTCAATCAGATTAAAGCCGACATATCTGTTCACGTAAAGCGAAAGACCTGTTACTTTTGTTTGAGGTTTTAGAAGCAAATTTGGACCGGAATGAATTCGCAAACGTCCAACGCAGACGCTATGCACCTGTTCTTTGCTTTATATACCTGAAGATGTCCCGGTAATTAGGGACAATATTTAAAGTATAGCCAATAGGTAAACATATTAGCGATTTCGTACTAATAAATCTTAAAGTTTTACTTATATTTTCAAATACCAGGACCAGACCAACAAACCCTAAATCGTAATTTTTTTAGTAAGTGATCAAAACATGTTTTCGTTTTCTATTTTTCTAGGCGAGCTCGTAGTAGCTCAGTTAGCGTACCACTAAATTGCAAACACCATAGTTGTGGGTACAAGTTGCTCACTCCTCCACAATATCGGAGCGACTCTTTCGACTCCAAGTGCAATCTGTTTGTGAACTAGGGTATCTGGGATTCATTTCGCGCGGTAATACTAGACGCCTGAATCGTGGTTGTTGGCCATGTTACCTTCATTCCTTTGGCTGTTGACTGAAAAATCGGTAATTCGTGTTAGGCTGAACCCAATAGGCTGTATTGAGACCTATTTAGATTAGATTGGATTACTTGCGGTAGAAATGACGCGTATTCCACTACGACCTTTCCAGATCTATTGTGAACCTTATGCGTCCTTAGAGTACGTTCTCCAGCTTTGTTCCTTTAATTACACCTAACAGCTTTGAGTGTGGTTCTTCCGCATATATAGTCTCGCCTCGGGATATTCGTCACCCTTGTTTGAAGGTAGCGTGCTTGTCAATTCTTCACATAGGCATAGTACGGGAAATCGCGGTTTCCTCCTCAATTTTACAGAATCTACATATCGTTTTTTCTGCCAAAGCCATTTTGTTCATTTGCTCGTTGAGCCTATAGTGCCGAGTTAGTAAGCCCACTAGCATCCTGACGCAGTTTCTGTCCTTGCACAGTGGGTCCGTTGTAACCTTCGACATTTGTTCTCTAAGAAGCTGTTTTACCGATCTCTCGTCTTGGGAGTTCTTTCACCTTTCCCGATATTTATTTTCGATCCATCTTTTTACGGCAGTTTTCATTTTTGTCTTTACAATGCGAAAGGAGGGCTGCGGTTCTATAAGTGCCATCGACGAAGTCTCTTGGGCCAGTTCGTCAGCTTTTTAATTCCCGACTTAGTCCTCGTGCGTTGGAACCCAAGCGATTGTCCTTTTACGCGACTGCCGAGTTCATTCAGAGCACACACACAACCACATCAAGCTTTGAATGTACCTGCACCGAATCTAGTGCCTTCAGCATTGCTTGGTTGTTAATTTCTCCGACACAATAACGTATCGCGGTTACTTCTGCCTGAAAGACTGTAGTATCTTTATTTAGATTAATCTGACCCATAACCCTTTCTTTGAGTCAGTATATTCGCGTCCCGACACCTTCCCCTGCCTTAGAGCCATCGGTGTAGCAGATAGACTGCATCTGTATAGGTGGACCTTGTTTCCGTTCCTCTCATCTGGTATAATTATTTTATAATTTTTCTCAAAGTTGAATTTGTGAACCACGATTCGCCATTTCTGTGAGAGGGCCTGCATTAAGTTCTTTAATCAATTTATGATGGTTAGTGCCGTGGACTTGTATCAGTCTGTAGGCTACTGACCTTGATACTCCTTGTATGCGGATATCTGGAGGTGGTAAATTCAATATCACCCTCAATGCATCTGCAGTAGTTGTTCCTATTGCTGCCGTGGCAGTTAAACCTACAAGTCTTTGTACGCCACCTAGTAGCTTGGTAGCTCTTTTTTGGTTTGCTTTTGGCCAGCACACAACTCCTCCTTACTTTACCATGAGTCTAATCATCCTTGTATTTAACCATAGAGACATCTTAGGACCAAGGTTCCTGTTTTTCCCACACATTCGCCTACATCTGCTAAGGGCAATTGTCGCTTTATTGGTTGTATTTTGGATGCGAGAGTTCCACGTAAGCCTTTGATCAACCAGTACTCCTAGGTAGTAGGCTGTAAGCTTTTCAATTCTTTCTCTTTGATGAAGGTAACTATTTGTGTTCTCTGAACGTTGATAGACAACTGCTCCTGCCTGTCCCAGTTGCGCACTAGATTTATAGCGGTTTGTGTTTCATTCTAAAATGAATGTCTTGTGAATCGTCCTCGCATGACGTTCGCTAGGTCATCTGCATATCCTAGGCAATAAAAAACCTAGTTGGATAATTTATGAAGGAGATCGTCCACTAGAATGGCCTACAGAAACGGAGATAAAACTCCCCGTGTAGACACCCTCCACCCGCTCTGGCCTCGATGGTAGCTTCGCCTATGGAGGATATTATTATTCTTTGTTTCAGACGAGCTCTTAACCATCTGCCTATCACGGCGACTCCTTTTCTTTCCAAGGCCCCCATAATTGAGTTTGTAGTAGCATTATTACATGCTCCTTCTATGTCTAATGTAAGAAAGTGACCGCTATTTCTTTGGTCTTCAATCGATTTTAACAGTAGCCTATTCATATCGTTCAACGCCGAGTCCGTTGATTTGCATATTGTGTATGCATATTTCTTTCTACGTAAAGGCTGCTCTGTTAGGAATATCTCCCTGATGTATCTATCTGTTAATCTTTCCAAAGTTTTTTGCAGGAAAGATGATGATCTATTATTATTATTCTTATTGTTTCGCGATTGGTGCCTATGACACTCTTTTGCCAAAACCAGTATCTTTCGGACCGTATGCGAAAGTATTCAAAGCGACTAACCACAATATTTTATTTGGGCTCTGTTCTTCTCAGATATACCATTTCATTTTTACGCCATCAAGCTGAAGATGCGTCACCATAGCAAATTTTCCACTTTAACGACCTGAATATTGTTCATTCGCAAGACCTTGTCCGTTGCTCATAGATTTTTTATTTTTATTTTCAATTTCCGACCAAGACAGACACGTAGCAGCGATAGCGATGGCAGGAGCTCTTTACATTTATTAAGCGAAATTTCGTTTCATCAACGTCATACACTTAATAATTACGGCGTCGCGTCCGCGCTCGCGCTAATTCAGTTACTTAATTAGCGACGACGCCGTACCCCATTAATACACCCTCACTCCGTCGCGTCGAAACTTTTGCGCGCGCTGTCGATTATTTATATCGTCTCGACCGACGCGAAAGAACAACGCCTCCTCCCCTAATTTATTTTCCGCGGTCGCCGTTGCAGGGACGCATCTTCTCGCTGGAGAGAGATTCCCTATCTAATAACGTTTCGTCCCAGTTTGCCACGTGCGACGCCGTGAAATCGATCGTTCTGGCGCGCTCACGGGTACCGCTTTAAAATTTAATTTACGACTTCTGACGCGCCGACTGGCGAAGCGAGCGACTTCGTTTGGTGAAAAATTCAACCGAAACCGCGAGATTCCGGCTGGGTGGCCGACCCACTGTCCGCACCCGAAATTCCCGACTCGAAACGAAATATTGCATGCGATTCGGAGAAGTGCAAACTCATTAAAAGTTTTTGCGGAAAGCGTCGAAGTTTACTTAAATCCGAACAGCCTGTAGAGTGTTGTATCTAGTGCGATAAGGGAGTCCTTATAATTATTCGTTTGCACGAAACTAACTTTACTAAATTAAAGGTTGCATTTTTAGTGAAGTACCGTTTTCTACACCACGTGTAGGTCATCGCCAGTACGAGAATAATATTGAACGTATTGAAGTTTGATCAAAGACCAAGGTGATTCAGAGGTTTTACCACAAAAATCATAGACAAATCTAGGTTCACAAGCCCATTTGAACCTATGGAAGATCATACAAATTCTTCGTCTAATCTTGGGTTTCAACATTCCTATGATACTTTTGAGTTGATCCCTGTCAAAAATTTATAGTTTTTCAGGACAGTAGTAGGACCTGTGTTTAGAGTGAAATCTTATGAACTGTTCTGGGAAGTCGTGAAATGAACAATGAATAAGGTTTGTCACTTTTGAATCGTTTTTGTTCCTGAGTAGCTGCTCTTTGTACAAAACCAGTTGCGGCGAGAGACTAAGCTTCTAAATGACCTCATCCTTGTCAGCTAGTGGTTCCTACTCTGATGGAGCACTTATAAATGATTGCCTCTATTCTAAGCTTCGAAAGGAGGGAAATTTTACAAAGGAGAAACTTGGCTACTTGTAAATTGATTCCTGGTAAAGATCCAAGGTGGCCCTAATCTACTAGTAAGTTTAGGGACGAATTCGTCGCCCAGCCTTGTCCCAGGATCCTAATAAATTTGAGGCTACAAGGGATGCTCATAAATCCTTAGAGATTACAGCTCTAAGTTCGGAGATGACGAAGATCGGATACTTTTCAACTGTTCTCTATTCGGAATCAATGGTAATTCAGATGTCCGTAACCATGTTGAATCCGTGGGATTCCAGGGACGTAAACCCTCACAGATGTTAAATATTTCAGTTCTAAGCTCATGTATGGTACCTAGATGAAAAAGGATGGTTGGAAAGCTAACAACAAGCAAAACAAGCGAGGGGATAAAGAAAGAAGAAGAAGAAGAAGAAGGAAGTCAATAGGTAATCGGTAAATCGCGTAGAATTAACTACCTTTGAATGGATACTTGTCCAAGTTCTACAGTAGTTTAGCGGTTCTAGTGGGTTTGAGGTTCATATTCGTAGACGGGTATGAACATAGAATCTCTATAATTTTCGATTTTATGCGCTCTCGCAGGGTCTAATTTTGGTTTCAAAGTTACTCGCTAATCAGAAGATAACGAAATTTGTTTACTTTTAAATTGATTCTAGTCGAGAATTTCTGATAGTTCCGAGATTTTAAGCTTAAATTCGTAGGCGTATTTTAACTTCAAACCTCAATCATTTTGAATCGGTAAAGTTTCATCACGAACCCCAACTGATTATTGTTTTAATTTTGGGTTACAAAGTGTTTAGCTAATCGGAAAATATCAAAGCTCGATTTTGTTGCAATTGTTGTCTACCCCAATTCATAAGGCCAAATCCTTAGACGATTTTGGACGTAGGAAAGCAATTATTTTGAATCTGCTGGGAACCATCGTGAATCTTCATAGATTATTAACACAATGTTTGCCTTCAAAACCCTTAGCCAATCGGAATATCAAGCTTACATAGCTACTTTTGACTAATCTCAATGACTTAAGACCAAATTATGAGATAAACCTGGACGTAAAACATTTATGTCTTTGAATCTGATTGGGATTAGCCAATGTAGATTCAAAACTCTTAGGTATTGGGAAAACGACGAAGCTTCAGAGTAGCCTTATGACCTTTGAATCTATTTCTATTTAGAATATAAAGTTTTAATGAGTTCAAATTTTGATTTGTCTGAACTTTTTATGTATTTTCTGGGTAAAGCTCTCGGTTTAGTCTGAGATATATGAAATCGAAAAGTCAATACGAGGGATAACCTGAATTCATTGAGAATAAGAATATCTAGTAGACAGTAGTAGTGAAAAACAATCACACAGTGTTTATTTAGGGCAACTTTTCATTTGACGTTTAGTTGTTGAAGTTACGTTAGTAATAACTCAACTACTTATTTTTTAAAAGTAAAATAAAATGTAATTGACCAGAGAACACTTTTGAATCATAATATACTATGTTTCAAAAGAGGTTTAATTGCTTATGAGTGCAAAGAGAGTTTAGATTCAGTTTTTAGTGGACAAGTACTTTCCTTGGCTACAATTTATCGACGGTATAAGGAATTTGAACGCGAAGCAAATTCTGTTCAGCATCAAAAAGGAGCAGGGCGTCCTTTTACGGCTGTGAGCGACAAAAACATTGTTGCTGTTAAAATAAATAATTGAAGAGGGCAATAAAGCCACTTATGCGGTAATAGAGCATCAATTCAAGGTTGGATTTTCAGCTGTTAAAACAATCATACACGATCACCTGCATTTCAAAAAGGAGTAGATCGTTTGGTGCCGCATCACTTTTCTGACTCCCAAAATCAGAGCGTGCGGGAATTTTCCTGAAACTTTAAATTTATTAAATAATGGCGGGCACCATTTTTTCAAAGTAGTGACAGGTGACGAAACTTATTTTCTTTTTTCGACCTTCCTATCCACCAAGAGAGTGTATGGATTCACAAAGATGGGGAAACTCCAACAATGACTAAGCAGCAGCTAGGTATGAAAAAGGTAATGTATGCGGTATTCTTCATTAGTACGGGTTTAGTAAATTCAATTAAGCTACATGGACAAAAGACAGTTACAACTAAGTGGTACACTGAAAAATGTTTGCCTGAAGTGTTCAGTAGAGTTCAAGCCAAGGGAATTATGCTTTAGCATCACAATGCATCGTCCCATGTGGCAGTTTCAACTCTCCAGTTTTTGGCTAAAAAAATATAAAAGAAATGGAACATCCGCCATACTCACCTGATTTAGGAATGTATGACTGATGGCTATCTTTTGGGCTTAAACGAAATTTGCGGGATAGAAGGTTTTCGTGGGAAGAAGAGATTGATACCGCACGTCATGCTTATTTTGAAGGTATTCCGAAAGAAGATTGGTTGTGAGCTTTTAAACAGTGGAAAGAAAGAATGGTCAAGTGATCATTGCTGAAGGGAATTACTTTGAGCATGCTTAAATTAAAATCCTAGAAAATATTAACCCTATCCTTTATTCTCAATAATTCCTGCTTATTCCTCGTATGCTTAATGGCACGGCTTACGATTTGAGATGGAAAGCCTTCGGATCACACTAGATTTGCACTTTACACCCTAAAACTTTTTAAAGTTCTTGCAATTACAATATAGTGTGATAATATACATCTACTTCTTCTTTCAAAATTTAGGGAAAATTTCGCATTTACAGAACTAATTCAAAGATAATTTAAAGCTCAACTATAGTCTACTCATAATTATTGAAGAGAACTCTTCGATCACCAATTTAACAAATCGATATTAACATTCACAAAATTGATGCTTATTGCCCGCGGTGTCTCGATATCTTCCACGGAACCAAACTCACCCTGTTCTTTCAATTACGACAATCGGAGTCGCAAATTGCCATCCACAATGGAGGCCTGCGTTTTCTTAGAACGTCTGGAACCTTAAGATTTCATATTTGCTAAAGGGCAATCGTCTCGAGATCCCGACCCCGCCGCGTTCATTTGTTCGGAAAGCGCCCCATCCGACTGCAGATCGAACATCCATTGTGTCAACACGGCCTTCTCTGATTCAATAAACGAATAAACGTTCTATAATGCCTGCCTGGAGGAAGAAAGCAGCGCGCCCTCTTCGCCCTAGTCATCGTCGTTCGCGGTCTTTTCGTTTGATTGTTGTGAGATACGGACGATAAGTCGGAGGCTTTAGCCATAAGGGGAGATTTTGGAAGTTCTTTTCTTTTTTGTAAGAAGCGGGGAATAAAACGTTCCAAAAAAGGGCTAAGGTTGAGAAGTTAGCAAATATTGCACATAATCGTTTTCGGATTGATGTCTAAATTTTGATGATCGATGTTTCCATTCGGTTGGTTTAACTACATAAGAAAGTTTGTGGGGTATACCAATGTCAATCTGACATCTGATGCTGTTAATTAACCAAGTAGCTTTTATAGTTATTGTGAACATACAAAGCCAATCAATGGCTGTCCAGGAATGCAGAGATATACTGGCGTCTTTGGCAAGATACAATAGAGCAAGTGAGGGAGTGGGTGCTTTGACACGGCACCATACAAGGAAAGCTAGGAGCCATTTCTCCGGCAAGCAAGGGGCCAAAGGGGATATCTAGGTCCTGAATTTACAAGTGGAATTCCTTATCAAATTGTCCGAGATTAGAAATTTTGGCTGAAGGTACATCATGTTAAATACTTGAGCATCGCACCGGGACTGAGACAGTTTTGCACGTTTCTTGCGAAATTTTTAGATGACAAAACACGTCAACGAGCAGCTACCAAATTTGGAAGGCAGTCGACAAGGCACTCCTGAATCAATAAACATCTCTATAGCATAGGAGTAGTGGAAGACCTTATCTCCATAGCATGTTGTACAGAAGGGAAAAGATCGCAGTATGTTTTATTTGAATGTCAGGGATTGAGCAATGTGAAACTTATATACTTCGTATCCTCGATAGGGGCAAAAAGAGATTCCCATTAGTAGCTCGGTAGGTTTCATTGAGGACACTGATCTGATGGAGTTGATTATCTAAGACGTATAATAAGCCAATAAACTCCAGTGCGGTAAGCGATGAGCCACACCCTTAAGGAAATAGAAAATAATTGTATTGGCCTTTGCTTATGATCAGTTTATCCAACATTGAGGTCTAAAAGGTAGTGGTTACTACTCTGATGGAGATGGCACCAAGCACTTATAAATTCTTACCTCTATTCTAAGCTTCGAAAGCTAGAAAATTGTACAACGAAGAAGTTTGGCTACTTCAAAGTTTATTCCTGTTAAAGATTCAAGGTGGCTCTGACCTACTAGTGTCCTAGAATCCTAATCATGTTCATAAATCCTTAGATAGCTCCGAGTTCGGAGATGACGAGGATCGGATACTTTTCAACTGTTCTCTATTCAGAATCACGTCAGACGTCCGTAATCATTTTGAATCCGTGGGATCCGATGGACATAAACTTCTACAGATTTCAAATGTTTCAGTTCTAAGCCCATGTATGATACCTAGATGAGAAAGTATGGCTGGAAAGCTAAGAACAAGCAAAACAAGGAAGGGGATAAGAAAGAAGGAGGAAGGAAGATGATAGGAAAACGGTAAATCGTGTAGGATTGACTACTTTTAAATGGATACCTCTCCAAGTTCTATAGCGGTTCAGTGATTATCGTGAGATTAAGGTCATATTCGTAGACGAGTGTGGACATTGAATTTGATAATTCATTTTGGATTTCATGCGCTCTTACAGGTTCTAATTTTGGTTTCAAAGTTATTCGCTAGTTAGAAGATAACAAAATTTGTTTAATTTTCATTTTAGTTGAAAATTCCTGGTAGCTCAGAGATTTTAAGCGCAATCATTTTGAATCGGTAAAGTTTCATCACGAACCGCAACAGATTATTGTTATAAGTTTTGGGTTAGAAAGTGTTTAGCTAACCGGAAAATGACAAAGCTTTGTTGCAGTTGTTGCTTGTCCTAATTACTAAGACCAAATCCTTAGATGATGTTGGACGTAAGATAGCAACCATTTCAAATTTGCTGGGAATCATCGTGAGTCTTCTTGGATTATTCCTTCGGTTTTTGTCTTTTAAGCTCTTAGCTTATAACTATACTGGTACAACACTATCGTTCTTCTTTCAAAATTGAGGCAAATTTTTTAATTTGCAAAACTAATTCAAAGGATAATTTAAAACTCAACTATAGTTTATCGTCACCACACCCTTAAGGGAATAGAAAAGAATTGTACTGACATTGGTTTAGGATCGATTTATCCAACATTGAGATCTAAAAGCTGTGAAATACAGTAAAACTGGTTTATCATAGGGTACACGAACGACAAAGACAATTGAGTTTCAAAACTCCTGCTGTTTCCCACCTCAAAAGGATTTTCAAATTTAAGGTCAAACTCCTATAATTAATTCCCCTCGTCTATCGTTTAAATTTAAACCTCATATTTAAAAAATCACCCCCAAAAAATGATCGCCGATTTATTAATAACTGACTCATTTGACGTCGACGATTTCCATCCATCGAAAAATAAAAAAGGGGGAGGAAATACAATCTCGTGGTGGCGATCAAAGCGCGCTCTAAATTTACAACCCTGACATTCCTCTACGCTCAGTGCGTTTTTACCCGTTGACCGCACCCCACTTATCGAATCCCTCGTTCTGCTCCTAATAACAGTCCGAAGTCCGAACGAGCGAGAAGTTGATGAGCTTCGAGAGATTTTGTAATTACGAGGTTCTTAGGATTGACAAAGGATCGGTTTGTTTGGCTATGTATGTCGATGGGATTAAAAAGGTGGAAAAAAAAACTGCAATAAATCATATTTTGCCACGATTATTTTCAGCAAAAATATAGATTGACGAGATTTGGAACACAATGAAATATTTCGAACTCGATATGATGGGGAAAGAAGTCCCAAATTGTTGGATGTGAGATGAAGTAGTGAGCGATGAATCTAGTGGTGCCACTTAAGTTTCAATGGTGACATGTAGCCACTCATGGCATTGTAGATTGAAATGGCCCACTCCTGCCAACTATGACTCTGGAAGACCTACATTTGTCAGGGAACACTCTTAATATAACAAATTTGGGAATTAAGTATATAGGGATTAAGATATACAACCGTTTGCCCCCTTCTATTAAAAACAGTGCTACGATTTATACTTTTAAAAAACAAGTTAAACCATTGCTTGTTAAACATTAGTTTTATAGTTTGGATGAGTATTTTCACTTTAGTTTGATTTAAGGTTCAGAAATAAGATTGTCAGAATTACATATTTACTATTTTGTTAATTTATTAGTTCCATTATTATTATTTTATTATATTTTATTGTATTACATTTTGCTTTTTTATTCATTTATTTATTTTTAATTTTTAATTTTGTTGGTGGTGGACTTCTTAAACACATATTTCATGTACTTTGTACACTGTTGGCATTCGATGAAGCGGTGATATAGATTGTTTTGCTGTTTTCCTAGATTATAAGCCGCTCTGTAATAATAGCAATTTTTCCCCCGACAAGCACTAATTACTTGAGGTTAGCTGTGAGGTGTAGTTATTACTGTTATCGATCATAGATCTTTTGCATTGTAATCCTCACTTACGAAGGGCGCTGAATGTTAAACCTAAAAGTTATAAATCTTCGGGATGGAGCTCTGCCCACATTTTCGCAGTTTCTTGGTATTTCTTTCTCCCATTGGTTAGGCCTTTATTCTTCATCCTGGATCCGTATGTTTGACCTCCACGCTTAGTAAGATTGGGGCACACCTTCACCTAAACTCTAGATTCCGACTTGTTTGACGAACGGTATAAGTTTTCAGGAAAGTTCACTACTTACGTTGCTGTTCCCTTTTTGGGACCTGTTCCTCGGTATGATTGACGTCCTTATGTTCCAGGGCTTAGACATACGAGACCTACACTTAACAATGTTAGAGGATATCATCCACTAAAACTCAAAATTCAGAGACATTTGCTATAAATCGTCGGGAAGGGACACTGTCCACACTATCACTGTTTTCTGGAATCTGTTGCCTTTTTAGTTAGGCTTCTCCATCTGTTTTTTTGATTAAGTGAGTGGTTCATCCTCTACTGCACTAGAGCACTAAAGCTCGTTAACTTATTCTGCTCCATCAGATGGATGCCTTCGATTAAACCTGCCATTTTGTTAAAGAAAATGTTTTTACCTGTTCTGCTTGCATGAATAGTGATTGTTTAAGTCTAAAACTACTAAATCTCTGCTATTCACTAAGGACATGTGACGTTTCCTCTTCCTCACAATAGGTCGTGTAGAATCTTTCATTATTCCTATGGTTTGTGTTGGGACAGAGCAATAAATAAAGACTAATAATTATTATAAAACAAGGTTCTATTATTTCATATCATTTGAACAATAAAGAATACACGCGCTTATTAGAACAATATACAACAGCCTCATATGCAAAGTTACTTAACACATCCACACCGGAAGACTGTATGTTGAACGCCATACATCTCACCCTTATGCCAAGTCAGTTTTTTTAAGTACCTAATTTACGACGGGCCTATGTGTTTAGGTATCAATTCATTTTTGACGTGTGTTATCGGTATGTGTTGTTTAGACTCGCATTCTTTCATGGGGATATAATTATTCCACTTGAGTTTTCCAACAATGTGAATTCTGTCAACAGGTTCACTGTCTTCCCAATTTGTTTTTTTTTTTCACTCCCAGCAATTGTAGCGCCTTTTTTTCCTAACCGCAATGAACAAGTGAAACTTTCTTAGAGCTGGTACGGTACTCGAATGTTTATAATGCTCCTCCTCCAGCAAGTTGTTCGTTCCAGTCCTTAGGATTTTATAGGGAAAATTTGATAGGGTACAGGCCCTACGAGCTTCCTTTCTGTCCACCTTCCTCCTACTCTCTAGTCCTTTCTGGGACCTTTGTCTCTCCGTTTTTTCGCATCCCCCAGTGTCCGCGCACCACACATTTTAATGATATGCTTGCAACGTGCAACATTAAAACAACTACCGTGTTATTTTTACGTTGCCGATAATTTAAAATATCAAAGTGCGCGCCGGACAAAGTTCGAAAATAATTCAGTTCATTGATTAATTAAAAGCTGCGTTCCGGTGAAATAACACGCCGGCATTCGAGGATAGATAGTTTTATGTATGTATTTTTTGTACTCGATCGATGGGCTTTGTAATTGAAAACGTGTACGCCGAAATGAAGAGGTGACTCTCGTCGGTCGAAGTTTATTAAATGTCAACTGCATTAACTAGCTGATCGTAGCGAAAAAAACAAACAGCCAACGCCAAAGGCGATTCCACAAGTTGTTGAGCGTATTTGGAAAATGTAACATAATATTATTGTAGAGCCGACGGAAAATGGAAAAGCGATCGACCTGTTGTATTTTATTATATCGGAGCAATTTGGAGCTAATTCTGAATTTTGAATATTTTGCTCCGAACTCCGAACTATTTATCCTTCTCATTTCGGCTACACAGCCTACTTTCGCATACCTGATTTTTCCCTTAAGCTGGCAGTTTTCAACATTTTAAAATGAAATTTTCATTTTTCAAGATTGTACTCGACTTTCCTCTAAGGGCAGTCGTTCCTGAAGAATCCAGTATTTTTGCACTTCGTCGACTTGTTCAGTTTGAATTGTATTGACCAATTCTACGTAAATGTTTTTCTTTTTGGACCAGAGCTTCTCAAACTTATTAGAATTACTTTCAAAATATCCAACATGGTAGGTTTTCATCCCTGCAATTTTGTTATA
This sequence comes from Chrysina gloriosa, assembly GCA_038088585.1. Lineage (NCBI taxonomy): Eukaryota > Metazoa > Arthropoda > Insecta > Coleoptera > Scarabaeidae > Chrysina > Chrysina gloriosa. Next base: position 14,523,833 of record CM076093.1, on the reverse strand, counting down.
CTTTTCGTCTTCAGATCAGTGGAATATTAAATTTTAGACCGATGCGTTACCCCCAGTGCCACCCAAATGCACGTCCTTTCCTTTTCAGAGCTTTGCAAACATCTAGAAATCGAGATTTTCTTCTAGCATAAATTTCAGTAGTTTGCATTTTTTTATTTTGATTACTACTGCCATAGATCAACTTTTTATGATTGGACTTAGACCTCGTCACTTCTATTTGAAATTTTTAATTTCTGCGCTATTCAGTTTCAATTCTAGATAGTTTCTTCTTCAATTTTACGTAAGTGCGTTCTTTTGGGCTAAAACTTCCAAAAAGGAAACTTTAGTATAATTGAAGTAAGTTTTGCTATTTGCTGTGTTTTTGATCATCAGCTTCTAGGGCCATTTAGTTTCAATTCTATGTATATGCTGTTTCTCCAACACCACGTGAACGAGGTCCTTTCTCTTTGAATTCAAAATTTTCCAAACTTCTTGGAATCGCATGGTTTAAATTTCGTCCATTTTTTCCATCTACTACCTACTACTTCCCTAAATATCTGCTTGCTTCCTGAAGTTGACAGCTCTTAATATTTTCAAGTAGTAATGTTTTTCAAGATTTTAGTCGACTGTTATTCTGGAGCAAATCGTCCTCGAGGAATTCAGTATTATGGGAATTACTGTTTTTTGACACCTTCGGCAATTATTGAATTGTAATCGTGGACGTTTTGGCTACTAGCGTTATAAATGTGTCCTCCATTTCCCATTCTCGACTTCTAAGATATTCAATTTTTAATTTTAGGTGGATGTCATTCCTTCATTAACACCTAAACGCGATTTCATTCCAGAGATCACAACTTCTCAGACTTTTTGGAATCGCAATGTGCTTTTCGAATTAAGTTTCAGTAGCGTGTATGCTTCTCCTTTCGGCTACGGGCAATCACTTCCAATCATATATTTTAATAAACTTTATGTTTTAATATATTAATCAATTCTCTAGTTTTGGGAAAAGTTCTCAAAAAGTTAAGTATGTCATTTGCACCGCGTTAATCGTTAATCGCGAATGCATTAGGCCAGCGTTTCCCAAATATTTTGCAATCACAATCTGGATTACATTTCAGTAACTTTTAACATTCCTCTTTGTCGATCAAGAACTTATTACACTGATTGGATTTGTTCATCGTGATTTGTTAAATTGGAATCTGTAGCTTCCTGGACTATTCACTTTTAGTTTTACCTACTAAATGGATACATTTATTCGATCTTTTAGATATCCGTTTGCGTGGTCCTTATGTATATTCACGTGTTTGTCTTTATTCTTAGTTTTGCAATTTTGTGATATGTTGTTTACCCTGCAACTTTGCTATCGACTTTCAAGTAATGTTGTGATTACTGCGAGTGAACCATAGATTGATTCATAAAATTTCGGCAAAAATTATCTTTCTCCTTTTGGTTAGTAACTCTGTAAATTTTCTTTTTCACTTAAACAATAATTCCAAAAATTCTCTATAAAGAAATCGTTTTTTTTAAGATCTTACAGCTTTATTTTTTTACTGAATCATGTGATTACATATTCCTCTTTTTGACCAGAGTTTCTCAATCTTTCTCCTTTTGGATGAAATTACAGCAGTCATTATTTTTCTTTTTGTGACTACTAGTTCTGTGTATCTCAATTCTCTTTACTTAAGCCAGCAGTTCCTTATATATTTTTACAGGGTTCTCTTCTCTGAAGATTTTGCATGGTTATCTTTTGGGGAAAGTCAGGAAATTCAACATTTTAATTAGGCCGGTAATTAAGCCGACATGTTCTCCTTTCTTTATAGTTTATTTTATTTCCGTCCTGGTATTTACAAGGAAGCATCCCCAACGCGGGAATTAAAATAATTTTAAACTTTACCCATGAGTCCTTATAAAGGAGTTTTCTAAACCATTTCTTTATGGGCCCAAATTCGTTTTAAGGGAGCTCATTAAAATTTAAAAAATTTTAGAATCGTTAACTCGGTAATGTAATAAATAAATACGCTAAGGTTATATCACGATATTCAGTACCTCGAGTTCTATCAGTTACGCAAAAATAATGATAAACTTCTATTTAAGAAAGGTAAGGGTGTCCACCTCCACAGCGAAAAACCGGAATACAATCGAAAAAGAAACATGCGTTTCGTGCTCTTCTCTCAGCTTTAAAGCCTCATGAACGCGATTTGTTGAACAAACCGCGAAATATAATACAGACCTATTTGCGCCGGATTATAACGAAGTGGACAAAATTAATCCCTACGGAAACGGTTTGCGTCCAAAATTAATCAAGTAATATATATCTGTGGCGTAAACAAGTCCAGTACTCGTTAGTTTCATGGTTTAAAACTTTTCTCTGCGGACCCTTTTATTCTCGCGTAAGAATCTATCTATGTTATGCATTACATAATTACTATTATTATTATTATTATTATTATCATTATTATTATTAGTACAAGGTCGTGTTTTGTTTGGTTTCGTTGGCAAGCGAGCGCGGGTATAACTACTCGTCTAACTATACAGTACGTGCCTAAAGTACGGAATAAATTTAGTAAAATAAAATTTTGTTGGAACAAATCCTTGAGTAGATCAATTTCATTTGATAAAAACACTAATTTTTGCATGACACTCGATTTCCAACCATCAGTTGTGTTACTGTGTGTGTGTGTGAATAATGACGTCATTAAGTGGCAACCCTAATTTCTTTCTCTTGATTTGGAGATATCTATTCATTTTCCATCCGAAAGTATCAAAATGTTATCTTCTTACACAAGAAATTCTTCTGGTAAATGACAACTGAATGTTTGAAAAGGTATTTTTTAATCATTAGCACGGAGGGAATTGTACTTTATTAATCGTAGACTGCAACCTTAGAATAATTTCGTCATTATTAAGACTCTTCAGTACCACATAGCATTAAATATGCATTATATAGTTATCTATACAACAAAGCAATTCTTCCATAGGTGTGTAAGAGTTCATCATATTGAAAGATTTCACCAAATTAGTGACTTCATCGGATGCACGGGGGTAATGTTGACTCTATCAAGTATCTCTTTGAAACTAGTATCCTATTTGTAAATTTTATTGTTAACATGACATAAAAAATCCTTTGCTAAAGAAATACAATTTTAAAGAAAGTGTTCGAGCTGCCACCCACCGATACCTGACAATACGCGAGCCCATGTAAAAATTCTTGTTGTACATTTTGAACCGTCTCCGTGCTAATTCTGCGTATTTCGTCTCTAATGCGATACTCGAGTTCAGCTAAATTGTATGGTCTGGTGACATAGACTTTGGACTTTAAATCATTCTATTAAAAATAATTACGGAATGTTAGGTGTGGAGATTTTGCGGGTCATTTTATTGGTCCTCCTGGAAAGCGATTGTCCGGAGAAACAGGACGGAGATGCGCCATATTGCTGAAACCAGATGGTATTATATGCGAGCTCTGGATCATTCTCATTTGGAAAAATTGCTGGAAGCACTGGAACAAGGTCATTTTGCTCTTGTGAGGGTTTCTTCGAAGAAGTATTCCAACCTACACGTTAAATTTTTGCCGGTGTTGAGTATGTGCCTCGACCATCCAATGAGGCTTCATTCGATTCCAATACATGCAATTTTGGCGATTCACTGTGCCACTGAGACAAAACATTGCCTCACCGGAAAAATAGCCGGTGCAAACGTCGATTTATTTGGTACAAATCTATCATAGTTCCACAAAACTGTAATTGCTGGTCTGCGTCGTCTTCGTTCAATTTTATGGGGAGTTTATTCTTCCTTTCTCGTAACACGTAACACTGTTGTCTGACTTGCTTCATTGTCTAATGAAATCAATTGTATTGTGGCGTATTGAGAGGATTCTCTTCTAATCTTAACAAAATATTCAGTTTCAGATCTTCACTAACTTTTGGACGTCCACGTATTTTTATATCTTTAACATCACCAGTTTCTCGAAATTTAGACTCAATCTTACTAACTGTAGATTGGCTAATAGGGTGATCTGGATATTTTGGAATACACAAATCGCAAACTTCCTTTTAAATTCTTGTTTAAACCTTACATTTGATAAGAATTAAAATCTCAACCCTGCCCTAAGAGTTAAACGTGCTATAATACTTAAATTGCAATAAGATTTCTGTGGCACTAATGTTAAGAAGTAAATTATCTGTTTCTAACATTCAATTGTCAGTTACTCGAAAAATTTCTTATGTAAAATGCCAACATTTTTATACTGTTTGTTCGGTGATGAAAGAACCGATTGAGGGTTGCTATTTTAGAAAAGAATTATTACGTCATTACTCAAAAAGAACTAATGGTTGAACATCGACTGCATGCAAAGATGTGAATTTATATAAAATAAAATCGACCTGTTGAAGAATTTATTCCAAGACAATTTTATTTCGCTTTTACCGAATTTATTCCACAATTTAGGCCCGCGTTGTATGTATCAGAGGTGTCCAGTTTTCATGAATCATACAATCAATTTGTTTTTCATACCAGCATTATAAATAATACTTATAGGCCATAGGGGTTCTAAGGTGTATCCTTGAAGCAGTCCTGACGATGCTCCAAGTGTTTCAACCGTTGTAGAAGCCATTCAATTTGCGATTTTCCAGCTCCAGAAAGCCGAGGGCATTAAGTAAGCGGATATTTACGAAATAACACAAAAGAATTAGAAAAACCGAGCAAATCTATGTACATTCTCCCATTTTTATTCTAACGAGCACCGAAACATCCCTCGGATGTATGTAAACATGTTTTGAGATTGGCCACCATTAACATACATTTCGCGGATTACCGGATGCAAATGTGCCGAATAAATTTGGGACGAGCGTCCGGTTGTGCTCGCTTCCTTTATTGTCGTCGGAAAACAACTCGCCGAAACGAAAGATAATCGGGTTGGTAATTGAAATCCGCATCCGTAAATCGCGCACGAAAAATGAGAACAGGACCTCGCAAGATACGATTAATTTCGGGATCGATCGATCACAGTTCTTTATTCATTTTTATTAATTCTTTCGCGTTCGAGAAGTGACGGATCCGAGGAAAAGAAACCGCTGCATCGACGCGGTGAAGAATTAATGGTGTGCCGCTGGTCGCCGTTGTCGTCGTCGTCGTAGTGGCGTGATTGATGGAACCTATCCTAACAGATTTACTCTGTACATGGCAAGATATCGGTGAATGGATAAGAAGGATCGTTCATATATTTGTTTACTTTGGACAATGTTTGCAATAAGGAAGGAATTGTGTTTTCTATCGAGTAAATTTAGTAACTGATGTATTATTCTCAACCATACATGTCGTTGATAGTGAAACGATCTTTCTGTAAGAAAATGGAGGTGCCTTGTGTCAGAAGTGTCGAGTTCTTGCAGGAATCTTTTGTTCTTAAAGAAGATGAAAATATTCAAGGAAGAATCCATCTTTCGTATTTCTGAATGTACATAAATACGTGAGCAATTCCGTTCATCAAATAACCACTTACAACACAAAGTCATATACTCTTGTTGATATATTAATAGTAATAATAATATTTTATTTCGTGCCCAACAGCAAAAAGCCACAACGGGCACATACAATCAGGCTAAGCAAAAGTACAATATACAATAATTCAATAAAGAGATACACACGCCTTTCTATGTAGGTATTTATATAAATATACACAGGTACATATATGCGCTATCTTGTATATACTTAACATTAAACCAACTCACAAAATTGTCTTTATATAACATACCACAACAACGACAAAAACGTGTTATTGGCCCTAGGTACATGACGTTTGTCCCTATAGGATTCAAATAGAATGAACATATATTTCGCGAATCCTTAGGAGGCACATAAAAGGGTACACAAGAGAGCAACACAGGTAGTCAATCCTGTTGCTAATAAGTCTGTAAAGAAACACGCCACTAGTACGTTGATAGCGCATATAAAGTGATGACACCTCGTGTGACAGACGCAGCTGGCGATGATCGTAAGACCTCCGCGTATAATTACCAGTCTCTTTCAATATATTCTAATTTACTTCGAATCAATCCATAACAAACAGTTTTAATAGCAGCACAATCAGTAAATATTTGTGTGTTACAAAGAACGAAACCCAGCAGTTTGTGCGCACCATTGCACACCGATGTAACTTGCTCACCAAAGCAAAGTTTATCATCAAAGCAATACTCGAAGATCTCTTATATTATCCGATGAGGAACAGAAGTTGGTAGTTTGATACCTTCCCGGTATACCTGACGACGCAGCATTTATCAACGTTATGGTGAAGTTTATTGTGAGTACACCAACCGCTAATAGCTGCTAGATTCTCTTGTAGGAGCTTGGCGTCATAAAGGGATTCAATCGTATAAAATATTTTTAAATCATCTGCAAACGCTACATAACGGTACGTCAATATTTGTAAGAGGCCATCCATAAGGACCACAAACAGCAGCGGTCCTAAGTTGGAACCCTGCGGGATACCAGATGTTGTTAAATATTGCTTGGAGGAAAAACAATTGTACGTTACATAGTTGATTCTGACAGTAAGGTAGGATGCCACCAATTGCAGCAATGATGCGCTAAAGCCGACAGCATCCAACTTCTGAATCAGTAACGAAAAGTCAATAGAATCAATGGCTCTCGCAAAGTTTGTATAGATGACGTCCAACTGTGAGCGCTGATCAATAGTCTCGTAAATGATTTGCATTACGCAAGCAAGATTAGTAACCGTTGACCTAGCCTTCATATAACTATGCTGGTGCCAAGGTAATTTGATTTTGATATTTATGTAGATAGAATCATATAAAATTTGTTCAAAAACCTTCCAAAAATTACTCAGCACAGAAATAGGTCGATAGTTCGTAATCATCTCTGGTTTGCCTTTTTGGAAACTACTGTAATTCTAGCAATCGTCCAAATCACTGGAAAAACACACGAGTTTATACATACGTTATAGATAGATACACCATACGACAATCTCTTAGGAAAAATGAAGGTGTTTGATCCTCACCGGCCATGGAACCACTGTTAAGCTTAACGATGCTGTTAATGGTCTCTATCTCAATAATAGTTTGTACACGAAAAGAATCATACGGGGAGCAAGTGCCACAAATACGAATCTTATTACTAGGTATAAAATTTTCAGTAAATACATCCGCAAATGCATTAACTATAGTTTGTGGTTTGTTGAACTTTGTGTCACCATAAAACGATTGCTCTGGATTCCGTGACTGATTTTTTTGTATTGACATATTGTCAAAATGCTTTAGGGTCAGCCCTCAGATTTGTTTGAATTTTATTAAGGTAGGCTGCGTGAGAGATGCTTATTTCTACCTAATGGCGCAAAAACTTCTTAACACCTAGGACTGCCAGTAGTTACCCATTTGGGGTGATAGTTACTCTTCATTTTGAGTTTATTAATTAGAGGCTTGCTGAACTAAGGAGGATAAGAGATAGGTATATACCGAGTGGTCGGAACAGATTTAGTTACCACTCTGTACCACGTTTGATACAAAAGGTCGACAGCTTTATTCACATCTTCGCCGCCCAAAACATAGTTTCAGTTGGCATTGAACATGTCATTGTAGAGAGTATTATAATCAACGCGAGAAGAAGTTGAAGCGTAAGTTGGTAATGGTATGAAAATGCACATGGAGCGCTTAGGTAAATATGTAACGGAGGATGATGTGGGTCCTCAGGAACAAGAGGACCAGTACAGTGATCGACTAAGACGTGAGAATCAATGTTGCAATATACGAAGTCAAAAAGGAGTGAGTTAACATTGAGAATTCTATTAAATTAAAATTATTTATAGATATATATTTAGAGTCGGTAACGTTTTGAGGAAAGTAACTTCTGATATTGAAATCGCTGACCAATATCAGTGGAACATCTAAAATTACTAGCTCAAGAGCCTCGAGGAAAAGATCAATGTCATCCGCCGACAAATATGGTGGTACATACACAGCTACAACCATGAAAGGGAAATCTCTATAACCGCACCTAGTGATATTAACATCAATCAGAGGATTAAAGTTATCAGAAAAAGCATGTTCAACGATTTCACCTGATACAATTGCATCAACAGCAATAAGAATACCGCCGTCCCTACTCAGCCAAGCAGGCCCACAATGTCTATCCTTATCGTATACATAAGATCTAGTTATGAATTCACTGATCTTGATATCAGCAGATAACCAAGTCTCATTGTCAGTGAAAATTATGATATTGAAATCGGACACAAAACAATATCCATAGATTAAGTTAAGTTTAGTCCTAATCCCACGTACATTCTGATAATATATGCTCAATTGGGCGTCAAGATTAGTGTTGGGGCTAATTAGATTTCCTGGGTCAAGTTGCTAGAAGTAGTAACTGGTATGCCGTTCTTATATTTCACCGCCAAGTCTGCTTCGCCACCCTCTAAACGTCGTTTATACTCAGACTTAACTAATTGGTATAATTTTTGCTGCATCAGTGTTTTGCCGCTAGATACTGAAATATTGCGAAATTTTTCGACGTTTTTAAGCTTTTTACAATTGCGGAAGATTGTTGGCACAGAATCAGCAAATGGCAGACGAACCTTAATAGGACGGTTCATAGTCGGCTTGGTAATATCAAACTTATCCAAGCGAATTGGCGGAAAATCATCGGTAGGTATACTTAAGTGATTCAATATTTCATTCATTGACAGTTTATCATCTATTTCCTGATCTTGCTTAGAACCATGCTTATATATAAATATCTTAGATTAAAGGTGATCGTTTTGATTTTGCCAAGCAACGAGCACAGCTTTCAAACTGGTAAGATCATTACCTATACGCGCGCAATTAAAACACAACCAAAACCAGTTTTGTTGTGAATTATCCGCGCTTCAACTTTTGAAACATCTACGCAATCAATTCTATAACAGTTGTCACAAACTGCACAATTAACAATTAAATGAGACTCGGCATTAGAGCCGCAGCAGGTACATTGCTTGTTCATTTTATAGCAAGTATGACAAAGAAACTAGAAGAATTTAACGGGGACACACACTTTACCCTAGAGCTGCTCATCTAAGGGACTTCAAAACAAACTTGCACGGAAAAGATTGGGTAACGGAGAGTATGAGCAACAGAGGCAGAAGGAAAAAGGAGACCGAAAATATGTACGCCAGGTACTATATTGAAAAAAAGCAAGTGCAAGAAACAAATACGTGTACCAAATTTAAGAAAAAATTGCTTAAAGTAGTTATTAATGGTATAACACACAAATTTTTAATAAACCAGTTAACTTAGTATTAACCGCAACGTCACAGAGCTACGAAACCACATGTATCTCACATGCAACTTAAGAACATTAGAGGAATACATAACTTCAATTCAGGAGAGGGAAACTTTATTTTTCTTGGAAAATTTTTTGTCATTAGTGAGGGATCTAATCCAGTTTAGAAAAATATCTATCGCCTTTAGAAACCGAAAGAGTCCAAGAGAAGCCATTATAAAACAGTGCCAGATCAATTTATGGAAATAAGTTCATGAATAAACAACATAAAAACATGTCAAATCATTATTTTCTGTGCAGAGGCATTTCTGTGCGTGGACGTGATCCTGTTAGAATGAAATCCTGCAAATCCAATATATTATTTTTCTTTCTGAAATACCAAAACTCTACAAATCACAAACGCACCGCGCCGCCCATATCATCTCCTCTCACTTATACCCAGACGAAGTCGAATTATCTTGTCGACCCTGGTAAAAACGTCGAATTTCAAACCTTTCGCGGCAAACGAGAGACCTCCCTTTTTCTTTTCGCGCGGAAAAAGGTCCTTCCAAATTCCGAGATAAGACCACCACACTTCGAGAATAACGTCAAAGGAAACTTATTCCAGGATCCGTCGTCATACGTGACGAGGCTATCGCCCACCGACCGATAACCGACCCCGAGCTATACGGCTCCTGTTCCGTTTTCTCGAAGAATTTGAGCTCGAAGCTGCCATCGTCGCTCTGTTATTACCTTCGTTTTGTGGAGTCAAACGACGTATAGTATGTGGGTTATGGGATCGGTAATTTTGGGACAGAGCGGTCGTTGTATGGTGAAGGGTTCTCGATATTAGGGGTTCTAAATGGGTACAAGAATGAGACGAAAGCGAATCGTCTTTAGTCGCCGTAAAGATATCTGGAAGTTTAATTATTTTTATTAGAAGGAATTTCCAGAAATCGCTAGGGAAATTGAAAATTATCCCGGGGTAGTTAGATTTAATAGGAAGAAGTTGGACTCTTTAGAAGATTAAAGAAGGAGATGTTATGTAGATTTCCAGATAGCAATGCGGGTGTAATCTGCTATCTGGTGACAGTTTTGATCATGCTAACCAAAATAACACATTACTAGTCCTAGCGGTCGTTTCACGGGTTATGACAATCTAGAGGCGGTTTTTGAAGGGTGATTTCGGGAATTTTTTTACATATAAGGAACAGTTTAATATAATTTTTTTCGGAACTTTATTGTGCATATATTTGAGAATGAAAATGTATGTTTTAAATAAATTTTTGAAATCAAAATAGTTGCGCGAATGACCGCCATCCGGATGCCTACTCGTTGACAAGTGCTCCGAGGGTGGCAGCATAAGTGCCGTACATATTTTCCTAGAACAAAAGAAACAAAGACTGCCTTAAATTATATTAAAATACCTATGGAACTACGTAGAGAATTTTGAAAAATATTTTTCGTTTAAAAAGGGCAAGCATTTGAAAAGAAAATAATCTTTTAGCAAAAAATTGACGTACAAAAAAATTATAACATATCAAAAAGCGGTTACGTATTTGTTACGGCCAGTTTGTCACAACGTTCTTTTCCTTCCCGAGGACATAGCATCTGCTAAATGTTTCTAAATTTGAAGTTTTCGAAGATAATATGCTGTAACATTGTTAAGTGCGAGAGGCATGTCTAAGCCCTCAAATATAAAGGCGAAAGGCGTCAATCATACGGAGGTGTTACGGCCAGCTTGTCACAGCGTTCCGGTATTGTTACTTTTGGCCTCTCGTTCCACTTCTGACGTGTAGATGGCGGCCCGCTTTCCTAGGTTTTGATACAAACTCACGCCTTTTAGATGCACGTGTTAGAATTCCGCTTGTGGCGTTCGGTTGAACAGGTAGCTTTCCGTGAATAGGTTATTCCGTTTTCGCTTTAAAGTCTCGTTTGTTGAGGATATACACGCCAATTCGACTCTGGGAAGTTTAATATTATCGTTGTGTGCATTTGGTAGTTACGCTTCCTTAATTTTACTGTTCGAACAATGGGCACGTTTGCTTTGCTTTTCCCTCTATTAGAGGTGAGTTTCCCTTTTGTTAATTACGATTCCGTTATTTTCTCCTTCATGTTGTTGTAGGGGACTAGTATAGGACTAGTAGAGTCCTAGACCGACATAGTATATGCTAGTAGAGTGCTAAGATTTATTTTTGAAAACATCTGAGAACTTTACGAACATTTTAGAATTATCATAGAAGCTAGAAGCCGACTTAGTGTTCAGTTTTCTGTGTTCTGCTGGATTTCTGACATTTTAACACCAAGTGCAAGGAAACCCGAAAATGCATTTAAAGTTTCAAGTGATGTTATTTTTTTACATAAATCGATTTGTTTCTTGTTTTAATTCAACTTGCCTCTAGTCTGCAATCCCTGCACCATAAAGCTGTCCTTCCAAGTTAGCATTGTCATCCCTTTGTTTCTTTCATGCAGAATTTAACGACCGCCGAGCCTTTCTGGCACCTATACTAATTCTGTATTTTGCCAGTTTCACAAGGTTCTCGTTAGCTCCAATGAAAAAGTCATAGTTTTTAGGACCTCTAGTTATTCCTAGAACCTGCATGATTCTCACAGCATTAGTCATTCTGTCATTAACAATACATACTGCAAGATCGGTTGCAATATCTAGGATTTTCTTGCTGCTGGTGTAAATTAGGGAGCAATCGTTCTAACTGTTGCATTGGAGGATTCGTTGCTGTTCTGTGTGAATGTAGCTAAGCAACGATTGAGTAAATGTTCCCTGCCTAATTCTTCATAAATTGGTTGAATGTCTCGAAAAACGTCTTGTGAAAGAGGTGGCTTGTGCTTGTGCTTGTAGCAAACTAAAGTATTAGAAGCTTTAGCTTGCTGCCAACCAAGAATCTGGTTCTGCTGGGCAACGCAACGGTCATGTTGTGGCTCCTAGGCCGTTAAAATCTTGTAATACAATGTTACCCAAATATCATTTCGCATCTTTTGAATTGAGTCAGGGTTTCTCTTGATTGCTAATCCGTAACATACACTTATTGTTAGTGCGTCAATAAGTTTACCTATCAGCTTTTCTTTACGACCTAATCTTATTGTTTTGGATTTAAATTTCGAAGTCAAGTGCCCATGCGTTTCTGCACATGATCAACGCATTCTCTTTTGTGAACGATTACATCATCATATTCAAATAAAAATTTGGCTAAAAAGAGCTTCTAGACTGTGATAACCCCTTAATGAAATGAAACTTGCTGGTCTATGAAACTTGTGGTGTATAAAACTGAACTCCAAACGAGGAGAAGAGATTGACAGGTGCTGAAACCTTTAAAATTAATTAAAATGGCGTTGTATAAATGCTGAAACCTACAAAACCTTGAAATGACTAGATAGGTAAATCCTTAAATTTAGAAGAGCCATCAATGGAGTTGGTTAGATGCTGAAACGTATAACATCCAAAAAGATTGATATATCCTCAAATTAACAAAGCAATGACAGTGCTAAAATGTGCAAAGCTAGGAGAGGATAATTATTGAAATATACAAATACACGAAGAAAGTTAGTGTGGAAAATCTCTCAAATCATTAAAATCATGAAAATATTGGATAAATTTTGAAATCGACAAGAGCCATGATACGACGTGGAGACACGATCAAATGGAAAGAAAAAACCAAGAATAAGCATGTAGGAAGTAAAGACCGAAAATATCGGAAATCAAGGGACTCATATTTAAGGGGCTTTTGGTTTTGTAAGAACAAGCAAAAGATGCTTGGAATGAATTAGTTTTCAAGCACATCCTTTCAAAACATTTTTGAACTTTTTCATCATATTTCCGTTGGATAGATATTAAGGAATAATATGAAATATCGTTTCATGAACTTTCTAAATTTGGAAAATATACAATTTGTCAATAACTTCGAGAAACGCTATCAAAGATAATTCGAAACGATTCAAATTTAGATACGGGTCGTAATTTGCATAAAAGCAGCAACTTATCGAAATACTAAGTTGGAAATAAAACATCGAAACTTAACGAAAATTACACACGAAATGATTAAATTATTCAGGAATTCCGACTCCCACCGCCTCGGAAATAACCATTCCAACAGATACTTACCGAGTTATAAGCTACAATTACCGGTTTTCGATGTGTATCTCGCGTAGAGAAAAAAGTCCTCTAATGATCGGTAATTGCCCGTTTTCGTATTTGAGTATCACGTAGCTACGATCGGTAGTCGTCCGTCGAATAAAAATAAACGCGTCGTTACGCTTAAACGTCGACGTTATTGTTATTATTATTGATAGGAGCGGGCGTAGATTAACCGCACAATAAATTCACCATTTACTCGACCATCGAGTTTATTATCTTATCGTCGATTCGGAGAGGCCTATTTTCGTAACGCGTTTCGTACGACTACTATCGACCTAACAAACCGGCTAAAAACAGCTCCCGAATGATAAATGCGATAAATGCGCGAGGTTGAATTGGTACAATTAAAAGTCGAGGTGGAACGGAACCAGGAATTAAGTTGCTTTGTACGGTTGTCTGGCCGGAAGGTGTAAGTAATTGTGTATCTTTCTAAAGACGCGGCGATCGTTGCGAGAATGTGTAGGTTACGGGGTTAATTAGTCTATTATTATCTGAGTTGATTAATAGACCTTTGCAGTGAAAACAATGCTGTTTGTTGCGTTCCAATTCGAATTCAGTGCGGAATCGATTGCAAATAAAGGGATATCGCTCTTACATTTAAACTTTCCCCATAATTTGCTTCTACTTAATCTATTTTATTCAAAATGACCTTCTGATTCTCCTTTCTCCACTTAAAGACTAGCTAGGAGTCCCAGAAAGAAGTTATCATAAACCCCTGTGATCAAGCCTAAAATACGAAATTTTCTTTACCAGAAAAAGAAGCGGCCCCTTGGCTTAAAGATATTAAAAGAAGTATCCTTTTAAGACTGTCATTGGATGTCCGTTTCCTTTCCTACTGACTTTTCATCAATTTCAGAAATGCTCGTATTTGTCGCTAACTACCCCAACTGAGACTGAAGGATATCTTTCGTACCATACGTATCAAAGGGCCTATTTCAAACCTAGTTAGAGTTACTGTGAACCTTTTGGGCCAAGTCTACAAGGCGATATATTTCATATTAAAGGATAAAGAACGAAAATAGCGATCGTGTTTTCGAGAGACAAAATTTAATAAAATATAATACAATACAATATAATATAATATAATATATTAAATGTACACATTTAATATATTATACACTATTATATTATATTATATTGTATTGTATTATATTTTGATAAAGAACGAGTTAGTAATTCCTATACCATTTGGGCAATCCAATTTCTAAGATTTTCATAACCTATTAAGTTCTAGTTTGCTCGTTCTATATTTCGAATTTCATCCCTTCGCTCCATGAATTCGCCACAAACCTTTTTGGTCGAACGTGAAAGATGAAATCTTTCGCACTAAAGAATGGATAATCGGTTTGCTGATTTACAGACTATCTGAAGAAATTACTCTATAACTGCTCCTTTGCTGGACACGCACATTTCTTCTGCTAAGAGATTTGCCAAGAGCTTTGGAAATGTTGGAAGTTGCCGCGAAATTTCTTTGATCAAGCCCAGAAGGCAGAATTTTTCGTCTCAGTTTGCTAATCCTCAATAGATTCGAAAGAGAACCAGTTTATAAGATTTTCATGATATGTGTATGCTGGCCTCATATTTTAAAATATGAGGCAACTATGACATGAGAGATGGAAGGAATGAGTGATAATAATAATATTGAAGAAAAATTGTTAAAGATATAAAAAAAAATAATAGAACGAACAGCAGAACGCGAAAGTGAAAAAGGAAGCAGGCAAAGAAGAAATGGTTTGATAATGAGTGTAACGTCGAGCTGGAGATTAGAAGAAGAATGCGTTTGAGGATGCTGATGGAAGAAACAGTGGATGCAAAAAGTAAGAATGAAAATCAAAGAAAGAAAGTGAAGAAACTGTTAAACTATAAAAAAGAATATATAGTGTGGAAATGTTAAGGGAAATAGAAGATAACTTTAAAAACAATCAAATTAGAAGCTTATATCGGGGAGTCTAAAAGGACAAACGAGGTTTTCAAGCTAGAACAGTTTTTTACAAGGACAAGAATGGATACACTATAGCAGGGGAGGTGAAAAGCCTGAATAGATGGAAGGAATACTTTAATGAATTGCTAAATTGAGAAAATTATATGGAAAATAAAACTGAAGATCAAGAAATAAATAGGAAGAGCAGTCAACAATTAAATATAGAAACACAACCCCCCAGCAAGATAGAGATTGAGGAAATAATAATAAAACTGAAAAATAATGAAAGTACAGGTTCGGACAGTTTAAGTGCAGAATTATTTCAGTATAGACGACAAAGGTTACTGGGGCAAATACACAAACTGATTAAAGAAATTTGGAAGAAAGAACAAATGCCATCGGAGTGGACACAAGCAATAATATGTCCGCTGCATAAGTGAAGTGAATGCGGTAACTATAGAGATATCTCTCTTATAAACGTCGCATACAAAATATTAGCAACACACATAAAAATTAAATAACCAGAGAGACTGTTCTTTAGCAATGTACTTGAAAAAGTATTTCGAAATACAAAAGTGAATAGAACAGGACTTGTGTATAGAAGGCGACACCAATGTTTGACATTCGCCGACGATTGTCGTCATCTTAACTAGAAATAAGGAAGAAATAAAAATGTTATGAAGAGAGAAGAGGCGGAGGCAATAAAGATGGGTTTATATGTAAACGAAGAGAAAACAAAGTACATGGAGTGGACGGACAAAGAAGCTTAAAAGGAAATTACTTACTTAGTACTAGAAGAGTACTAAGGAAAATATATGGAGGAAAGAAAGTTAAGAAGAACTAATGAGGAGTTGAAGGAACTGTACAAAGAAACAAATATAGTGGAGATCGTAAGAGCACAACGTTTACGCCACATATAGAAATAATTCCGGAATCTAGAGTGCCACAATTATTTATGACGGTGTCAATAGGGGAAAAAAGAACAGGACGACCGAAGGCGAGATGTAATTTAGAAGTGGAGAAGAATAATTGCACAAGCCATGGGCCACTAAGGTATGCAGAGCTAATGTATGTATATATACATATATATATATATATATATATATATATATATATATATATCTGTGTGTGTATGTATTCTGGCTTTTTTGCGTTTTTGTTCTTAGGAGTGTGGTTGTTAGCTGACCTTACCTAAGTTCAAAGGCTTACTGTGTCCCTGTACTCAGTTTACTTCATCAAGTCGAAAAGGTATTTCTAATCAGAAATCAGTTCAACTTTCTTTGGTAACGTTTGCTGCTCCATTTTGGTGAAATATTTTTGTCTTTGTCCTATTGCTTTTTCTTTTGCGACTACTTAAAGTTTTGAACTCAACTATGAGCTTCTGGAACCTTTTGGATTGTAAATGTTTGTGAGGACGTTGACGTAATTTTGGTTAAGAAATGAAGTTTTGAGAAAAAGATTGTAGTCGGAATTGCTTCAAATCCAAAACTTTTTAAGTACAAACATTTAAATAGCTACATATCATTAGTAAATGGGCGGTAATAGACGTCTAGAAACACTAGTAGAGAATATTTGAAAAATCTTGAGCTTTTCAGTGAATCATAGTTTGGAGGATCTGCAATCAGCAACCAAATTAAGTATTGATTTAGAGTAATGGTATGCGAAGATCTAACTCTTCTGTTATGACCAATACCTTTGGAATTCCTTTAGTCATCCATGCTCTACATATTTCCTGTCCCATCAACATTTTCCTAAAATTTTCTTCAGCTTTTTTGAAGACAGTTGTTTAATTTTTTACTACGACGTCGTCACTGCAATTGCTTCGATTTCTTTATTAAATTTCGTTCGGAATCTTCGACGACATTCGACATTTCACCTTTTTGCAACTCCAAAGGGAAATTCTACAAGCCTTTGATTTTCAAATCAAGATTGTTAAGCTCCCAGCGTTTACAAACTTTCTTATAGAACAATATCATTCCATTCCCGCCGGTAAAACGCCAATAAACCCAGTTCGGATAAAATAGCAAACGAGGACGTTTCTCCCACCTCCGCAACGTCGACATATATCAAAAAGCAATGATCATAGACCGTACGTTTCCTCAGAAAATAGAAACGATATTTCTTTCTGACCCTCCTCCTCCTCTTTCTCGTCTTCTCCGCTTCTTCGTCTCTTCGGTGGAAAAAACATCAGCTGCGCGAAACTCGCGAGCTCGAAGGGGGTCGCCTTGTTCCATCGGAAATTACATCTGCCGACCTCCGGTACATCTGCTTTATTGAAAATGGTCCGGCGGTCGCGCCGACCCCGAACGCACTTTGAACTTTCCCAACGTTTTTCGTATCGCCCGAGCTTTCGTCGTGGCGTCGATATTTTTGCGGCATCGAAGGCCGTATTGTGTTGTGTCGTGTTGTGCTTCGGGATGATGTCGGAAAGAAAAACTTTCGGCGTTGATATTAAGACGCGATAAGGAGACGCCCGGATGATTGATGTCGTCGGTGGATTGTATGTTAATGAGGTGGGTCGATCTCCAGGGGGAAATTGTTCTTTTGTTTAGTTGCGGCAAAAGGACGACGGATGACGTGAATAATGAGGTCGGGAGATGGTTTTGAAAAACGAAATTATGTTAAGGTGTTGGTTCATATTTTACGAGAAATTTACTCGTAAGTTTTGTCATCATATTTCATATGTCAATCATATTTAGAAAGTTGTTTTGAACTCTTGGAAAACTGCAAATGATCTGGACCAGGATGCTAGTAAGAGGGCAGCAAGGGGAGGACGCTCTTTCAAAAGTGGAAATTATACTATATTTTTGATCAGCTTCATTGGCAAATCCAATTGAAAGAAATGATAACAAAACGCATTTCAAAATCCTTAGCCTACATATCTAATAAATTTCCCACGAAGTATTGAAGATGTCTAGCTTTCTTTTTGTGCTTGTTGAATACGTCCGTTTTCTTCCACCTTCTCTTCCAAGATAATTCCAATTATGAATTCCAAATAAAATTGTTAAGGCAAAAAGCCGAATCAACCCTAAGCATTTTAAATCACGTAGTTTTTCTTTCATCCTTATCTTAAATTAATTTGTACTATTAGGGCCGCTAGATTTGTAAAGTTTTGGTTTACGGAAAATCCCAAAGCCACCATATTATTTCGACCTCTGTGTACTACAATGGAAGCGTTTCTCCAAATCTCCTGCGAAAGCTAAATATAATTTGAACAATCACGGAGAATTAAGCTTTTGAAGAATTATTTAAAAATGTTAAGCATAAGCCTTTAATGTTATCAAACACCACCTTTTTCTCCACACGTTTTCAATTTCCCGAAATTGTAATTTGTAAGAATTTGTGAAACGCCACATTTTTAATCCGTCGTATATTCTAACACTACGTATTTTATTTGTAAGGGGCTTTGCTTCCAAAGATTGACAAGTCTAACAAAGAATTTAAAGCTTCACGTACAGCTTTGAGAGTGCTTTTGTCATCGAGATTTTGTGGCATTGTTGTTTGAAAATGTTTACATTACCTTAAGAAATTGTAAAGCGTCCTTTTTATCCGTCCACACTTGTTTCTACGGATCTTAACATCAATAGAATTGTCATTAATGAAAAGGCGCAAAACTTAAAAGTTCAGGTACTACAACAACAATACACACAATGTAAACGTCGATCTCTCTAAGTGTTTATCTTTCAAAGATTATAAACTAGAGCTTTTGTGGAACACTATATCATTCTTCCATCCTTGTGTGTGGAAGCCTTTATTTTCATAGCATTTTCGTGGACAAAAGAGCTCAAGGCCAATACGTAGCTTTTGAAACGCTTATATTTGAATGTTTTTAACTTTTTACACTTTCTTGCCACCGCCTTACTTAAGGCAATTTAAATTAGGCTTTTTATTTCTTTATGATTGTGTTCGAAGAAGAGCCCAATACTTATGATGGCTTGGGTAAGAAAATTCTGACGTTTCAACTTCTATAAAGTTTACCTCGAAATGTCATCTAACCCTCGAAATGTTTATTTCTAATGGATTTTGGTACTAAAACTACTGTACTAGCTAGAAGTTCTCGTTCCCGAAGGGTTTAGATTATTTGGAACACTCAAGCTGTTCTTGTTATTGATGATTGTGTTTCTGAAATGTTCGTAACGAACCCCTCTACTAATGCAATTTGGACTGTCACGCTGATTGTTTCCTGCAGGTTATGATTGAAGAAGGAAGCTCAAGGCCACTGTACACATACGTAACTTATGACTTTCAGTGTTGATGCAAAAATACTGATGTTGTAATCTCAGTATGGCCGGTGGAAGAGTAAGTCCGAAAAAGATCGAAATATATATCATATATTTATAAATCCTAATAACAACGATAAAATTAATGGAAGCGTCAAGGTGTCTAAATTTTGATTGCTCTCACTGGTGATTGGGCTTTTGAAATTTTTAAAACATTTTACACACAGCCTCTTCCCAAGTTAATTTGTTTTATTGTGTTCTTATTTCCTCCGCGTTTTGATTCGCGAAAAGGCAGCTGAAGATCATTATAAAACTTTAAACTTTAAGGATTGATATTAAAATGCCACCCTTACACTTTTATTAAGGTGCGCTATGACGGTAAGCCTCTTAAATTTATATATTTACATGTCTGATGAATTTTAGCTATAAATTTGGAGAATGTGTGTTCCTCTAGTCACTAGTCTAGGAAGTTTTTAGTTTCGTAATGGCTCAAGAAGATGGTGAAAACTACTGAAATTTCAAAATTTTGGGAAATTATTTCTTCTTACCTTGGTTTGCGGATTTTTATTTCCCCTAAATTATGATTTTGGAAAACAGTTCAAGGCCATGATAAAATTTTGGACCGTAAGTATTACTATAGAAATTCTAGGCTTGTAGTTCCTCAGGGTTGATTAAAGTGTCAGGCTAGTAAATTTCGGTATTCCTTTTTATAAATCTTTAGAAGTTTGGAGCTTTTAACGATTTGAAAGACACACCCGGATTTCTTTTTATTATTACTTTGAACTGTAGCTTGTAATCCCAACAAAAACCTTGCGGCTATTGTAGAACATCGAATTTTTGGTAGTGATATAGAATTTTTATTTCCAGTAAGGGTAACACCATTTAGTTCAAAGCAGTAAGCTTTCAAAACCTTGACAGATTTTGTTTTCAAGTTTTGGAAGCGCTTTATGTTAGGATTCAGACCTCAGAAGTTCAGACCTTCTGTAAAACATCAAGGATCTCACTCATGGTTGTGATTTGGAAATTTTCAAAACTTTTTCCCCAACTTAGTATCCTGAGTTAGTTTGACTTGTGGAAGTTTTTATTTCCTGAAGGTGGTGATTTGAGGAGACGATCTTCAGGCCCATCACAAAATTTTTAGTTTTTGTTATTAGTTTGAACGAGCCTTTCAAAATTTTTGTCTGCTATGACAGGTTTTGGTTTAAAATTACTAAACTCCAGTCTTTGGAAACTTAGACTTTACAAAAAATTGAGGAAAATAAGAATTTTTCTCATCAGTGATCAAAGTAGTTGCTACAGATTTAACCCGTAATTTTAGCACGCTATCACTGTAATAACATATCTAAGTATCAAGGTACCCATAATCACAAACATTAAACTCTCCTTTGCTCCACGATCAACCATATTCGTCAACCGCCTCTTTCATCGTGACAACACACCAAAGCCACAAACGTGGTACGGCCCTAATCCTTTGATGTGGATTGCCACGGGCTAGCGAGGGACCGTTGTTAAAACACGGCCATTACATCAACTGCAGCACAAGAGACGCTGTCCTGTCCGCCTTTATTACAAGTGCAAGCCGTCCTGGTAGTCTTGTATTTTATGTTTTATTAGCCGCAATATCGCGCGGCGGCACGGTTCTTTTCCGACTTTATTGTATATCGTATAAAAACGGATAGACATCGCTGTTGTCGTTTTCCTTTGTCGCTCGAAAACGGTGATGCGATAAGCTCTGGTCGTTAAAGAAAACCGTGTTAATTCTAGCATTAAGCGCCCGGAATATGTACCGCTTTCTAAATTTGAAATGTGCATACTATAGAATGTCCTGCAGGTGTGCAATGATAATTGCGGAAAAATCTTGTTTTGTAACAAATAAAATCGCAACTAGTTAGAACAATGTTTTCATTCCTGTAAGATATTCATCTGTTAAGCGTAAGATTTGATGAAAACTGAAGTAATTGTCATTTTTCAGCAA
The DNA here is from genome assembly GCA_038088585.1 of Chrysina gloriosa. Lineage (NCBI taxonomy): Eukaryota > Metazoa > Arthropoda > Insecta > Coleoptera > Scarabaeidae > Chrysina > Chrysina gloriosa. The sequence continues at coordinate 14,502,342 of CM076093.1, read as the reverse complement.
ATCTTAAAATCTCACTGGCATTGCGAGAAATCAACTGTCACACTGCGCGAATGAGTTAACTTCCACAACCGCTACTTAAAGACTTCACATCTAATTCTGTACGGTTACCGAGGTATCTTTTCTCTGTTTTCGGCGCGATACTCGCAACAATTTACCTAATTAAGTGGCAGATCTTCCAACTGATGCAAATTTTCCATTTCTGTCTGCGCCCGAGGTATTCCCGGTTCGCCATAACCGCGTCTCGGTTGCCTCGCATTCGCGCAATAAATCCAATTTATATTGAAAACTTTCCGCTGCTTAGTTCGAAATTACGTACGTCGAGGGCGGTCGTGAAATAGGTTCCAAACGGGACGCATCCCGGTCTAATAGAAGCGTAGTAACATCATCCCATCCGCAGTCGCGATTTAATTAAAATTTAAGAAATATTTTCGAGGGCGTCTGTGCATACGTCGATTCAACACGTACGTACGTTTCTACCTCGATTATGTTCTAACAACTTCTAAATCTATTTAGTTTTAGTTAATGGTAGTTCAAACAAAATTCAAAGTGTGATCCACTTTTCCCTTGAAAGTAGTACAAAATCCCGATGGAATTTCCCGACAGAATTAAATATGTTCGACTGCAGAAGCTTAGGAAACTTCAACGCAAGTTTTAATTCAAATCTTTCTGAGGACTATTGCCACGGGACTTAATTTTAAACTAAACTTCTGTAACGGGAGCTTTCGCGATTGACATGCGCCCGATATAATTGATTTTGTGCCAATTAGGGCTTCCTGCCATCATAGTATTGGGTCGAACAGGATTGGATCATAAACTTCAAAATTGTTGCAATATAGAAGAGAGTATTAAAACATTATTTGGAAATCAACGCATTCCGTAATGTTACTAAAAGATCTAGAAGTTTAAAAGGTGATAATTTTTAAACGAACGCTATAAAACCAGTTCTCTTCGAATCACAAAAAAAAAAAAAAAAAATTTAAGACAAACATCTGTGTACCTTTTTCACCAGTACTTATTGAATTTGAAATCACTTGCTGAAAGGCCGTCCTGAATTGTGAGTGTTTAAGAATGTTTCCCAGATTTGTCCAATCAAATCTACTTATAATTCGTATTTTGTTGCTCTGGCACGCAAACTGAATGGATTTTGATGCTTTCTGCTGAAGAGTTATGTTCCATGTCTTAGATATGATCATCAACATTATAGGCGTGTAATTCCCCGGCATTAGGGTTAACAAGTGGGCGTTTGGAATTATTATTTTTGCTGCACTTATAATTGCCTTCCATTTCTCCCCCGCTTGTATTGAAATATACAATCTTCGAATTCATGGTCCTTATATCTTGTCTCAAATCATCCCATCATCTTTTCTTAAGTCTTCCTTTTCTTCTGAACATGAGTTGAGTTCAGTACAGTTCTTCCTCTATTTCGCGGTTCTTCGTCACCCTTTCTTCCCCATCGTTTGTTATGCTGAGGCTGACGATTCCTCTCATTTTTTTTTATTTTAAATTTTGTTTATTACTGCTGTTTTCATTGCATGTATAGCAACGAACCTTATACAGGTTATACTTTTGTATATTTTGCTTAGTTTCTTGCTTCCTAGTAGGTTTATATTCACACCCGTATACGTGATTGTCTTCTAAAATTCTTTCTTCTACTCTCTCCTTCTTAGTCCTTCCTATCGCTACTCCCAGATAACCGAAAGTTGATACTGCATCAAATTTGAAGTTCTGCGTCTCCAAATATTTGTCTATCACCGCTTGCTTTTTCCTTATTTTGGTATATTTTGCTTTGCTTTCGTTTATCTCTAGTTCCATTCTTTTGCTTGTTTGTCTAGTTTTTCTATTGGTTTTATTAATGTTGTTTTTGTATTCGCTATACGTAACGGTCATATCATATGCATAGTGTAGTATAATAATACTCGAATGGTTAATTACCATTAGAAAATTCATCTTTTATTACAATTCAATATATCAAAATTTACAGTTAATGTTGGGGTTATGGTTTTCAATTGTCATTCGGTTTATTTTGGGGTTCTATTTATACCTTTCCGACACCACGCCCACCACCTTTTGAGCATTTTATTACCCTACGGGTGTTAGCTTCTTATTTTAACTCCAGCCAGAGACATTTAATGGGAGAAACAAATGTAACTAGAAATAAAATTATTAATTATTACAAAAAGCATGTATTAATGGAAAAAAAGTATTGTAAACATTCAGACACATACATATTACACTTATGCATTATAAGAATTCATAAAAATTACTGGACATAACCAAGGATACATCGACATTAACAATACAGGTTTCTATAACAGCGATGTGCCTGGATGAACTGGAGTCGGGGAGAGTTGAAGTTTTCGTTTCGTGGACCCACGAAGAAATAAAGCAGAGTGGCCCTGGTTTCCAAAAATAAAATAAGATGTTTGTTTGGTTAACGACGAAGAAAATTGACAAGATAGATAAGTCAATAAATATATTTGGAATAAAAGAGCTTTAAGAAGAAGTACCAGTGAATAAATGAACCTCACCATACCGGAAAAGATATAATCTAAGAAGGGGAAGACTCCATAAAAATTAAAGGTGCATCGAGAATAGAAGTTAAGAGAGGTGATATAGGAAGAACCATCATCGAAAGATAAATTACACTCACACACACAACACTAGGTAATTATCTTGATTTTATGTTAAATATTTCTCAAAATTTATAAATATAATTTGTTATAATTTATGCTTTTTATATCATTACTCAAGAGCTAGGCCGGTGCAATTTTGTTTAGGAAATTAACTAAATTCTCAGTACAATAGACTATTATTTGTAGCTAGTTTGTTGTAATATTCTTGTTGTCGAGGTTTGTTTTTCTTATTGTTTCTTGTAGTATCAAACTAAAAGGCGTCGGAGAGATGGAGTCTCTTCGTTATACGTCTTCGGTCATAGCACTTCCCTCAACTTTCCTGCGATTTCAAGCAGTTCTTGTTCTCTCACTAGTCTTGATCGTATCACGGTTTGAGACTATAAATATTATATGTACTTGTCGATTATGTTGCCGCGCTTTTCGGAATATTTGTTCTGCTATGCGTAGTACGTAAATTATCGACCTCCCAGGTGTGAATATATTTCAATACACCCCCAGAATTTCCCGACATGTGTCTTAAGTTTCGTGTTTATTAGATTCGCGAGGATTTGGTATGTTGTGTTCAGTGTTCAGTTATTGTTACGTATTAGTATTAGTATTATGTACGTCTGTTATTGATCTCCCTTATGATGCATGATTTCTTTCTGTACGTAATTCTGTTCTTCTGTATTACAATAATGCTGCTACTAAATCGCCTTTTTTCTTAGTTATTAGTATCGGACTTTTTCTATTTCTTCCATGAGATTTTCGATCTTATGATTGTCTTGGGTTACGTACCCCTTCTTCTTTGATTTGATATCCGTAATAATCCTTCCATACTCCATTCTGATTTGTTTGGGTTCGTATTCGATTTCTCTCTTTTCATTGAAATAATGACTGTTTCAACCAGATCGGCGAAAGATGAAACTTTCTAAAACCCTCTACTTTTGCAGAAAATGTAGATTTATAAAAATATACGTCAATTTTACTACATTAAAGGCTTTGGGGCGTATATTGTAAGAAAGTTATATTTGAAATTTGAATTCTTAAACTGTTGCTCGGAGAAATACAAATTTTATTAAAATCTCCTGGGAAACACGGAAAAGCTAAAGAAGAATCCAAACGTGCTTTGAGTAACTATATTATAAATTGATTAGAGAGTCGAAATTTTAACATTTTAACTGTTGCGACATTCTCAATCTAAAAAGTTTCGCAGAAAGGAGCGAAAGGACGCAAGTTGAATGTCATAAATTTACAAATTTCAAACATTTGGGAACTGTGGCACGCAAACTGGAAGTGGTATGATGAGAAATTTTGTTCTACGTTTTCAAAGCGATGACTACGGTGAATTTTAGATAAATCGAAACTTAATGAACTTTAGAAATGTCGCGAAAATCTAAATCCATGAAAATGTACCTTGTTGTATATCACATTAAACGGTTTCGTAAATACATAGCGGAAAAGAATTTTGAAATAGAATTTATAACTATTCGGAAATTCCAAAATTCCTAGCAAATATGGGAAAATCGTTTTAACGTTCTTAAATTATACGCTACATTTAAGTTTTCGTTTAATAACTTACAAATTAAGAAACGATTAGGTTGAAACTTTTATAGTTTGTACGTTGAGATGCTCTCAAAATATAAAATCCATAAGATGATACGTAGATTTAATTCTGAATCAATTTTCAACTTGCGAGAGCTTCCCCATAATTTCTCCAAAAAATTGAAGGTTGTAGGTCCTCAATACACAAATTTTAGTAGGAGACTACAATCTTTGAATGATCCTACACGTAGAATTGAACAAAACAGTTACAAGCGTTTTAAAATTTGTTACCAGTCAAACCAACAATTTGAATACTTCGTCATCCTAGCTACAGAGTTTTAATCAAATCGGAGAAAATTTCGAGCTATTGTGAATGATATAACTTTGTTGCATATCACGTTAAGGGTGTAGATGTAAGCTGACATATTTTTGGAACAATACTTATGTTTATAACTCTTTAGTAGTTATAAACATATAGTCATTTAGACGTTGCAATGTTATCTATTTACGAACTTGCACAAAATGAGGCGATTTTTCAAAGATCTTTCTATAAAGGGGTAGACACACTTACTTTCTTTAAATATCTGCGTCCATTTCAAATTGATTCTTTCGAAGCTAATACGGTTACGGTTTGAAAAATAGTACAAAATTTCCGCACAAATTTTCTAATTTGCCGGTGCCATAACATCCGTTTGATAACTTAGACTAAGAAATCGCTTTCTACGTCTAATTAATATAATAATGATAATAGTAAAATATTACCGTTACAAATTCTATTAAAAAAGATTAAGTTTTGATAATAACAAGCACCACTTCGTATATTTGCCAACATTCTCTATTCGTAAAAATGTATTTTGCTGGGTATGACTAAAGCTTTTTGCGTCTATCTATCCGTACATTTCATAAAAATATTTCTAAACCAATACGCAGTGACTTGAACCAAAGAGGCTAGTTAATAGCTTCCATTCGAACCAATTTTTAAATGAGATGGCTATAGTAATTCGGTAAGAAAACAAACAACAAAGATTTTTAATTTTTTTGTTCAGCCCTCTATAAATTTTATCTCAATCAATTTACCCATTTTCCCATTTGATAAAATATCTCCAATCACCTAAGGCGAAGCGTGATAAAGGTTTCGGCGACCGCTCTTTTAGGTGCCTCCAGGATTGTTTACAAACAATCCGGCTTGTTATTCTTGCAGCTCGTGTTTCGAAGGAAGAGCGCCTCGGGCAAGGTCCGCGCAGTGGTCTACATAACCGCTTTCTGGGTTTATATGGGAGCGAATTCTCTTCCCAAAAACACCTTTCCCTTCGAGGTTACGGCAAGCGAACGTCGCCCTAATTATCCACTAAACCGGCGACATCAACAGGTCGAACTTAAACATTCCCTTCCTCCCCCTCAAACTAATCCACTTTGTGTCGAGATTCTTACACAAATATCTTGAATTAATGATGCCGCCGGGGTGTACGCGCTTCAAAGGGAGAAGTGGAATATCGATCGGGATGCCGGCCGGCGTGGCGTATTTACGGCTCCTCCGCCAAAAATACGCCGACCGAGCGAGATCTAGACGAATAGACATCGCGTCCTGGATATGTAATTTAACGCTTACTACACGTCTTCCCCGTCGGGAAATGGACGCATTAGCATGCAAAACGGACGATTATTATTGAAGGCCCGTCCGTTTAATAACGTTACCGAGTGCCTTATCCGGTCGAAATTGCTAACGTGGCTCCGGTGGAAGATCGTCGAGGGCGTGTTGATCCACCGATGAATTAAATTTTGGCGATGGCGAGCGTTCTGGAAGTGTTATTCTGGTTGGCCGGTGAAATTGGATAATTCGGGTCTTATCTTGTTGGCAATCCTAATCGATTTGAAAGTTTATGAGGGGAAGCTTCAACAACTAGACATAGGAAGAAAGGCTTTAGTAGCTATTCATCATAGTACGAATAATACAATTTTTGTAGTCACAAATGCATTACAAAAGTAAATCCAAAGTGACATAGAAAATCAAAATACTAACAGAAGAAGCTGCAACTACCATATCTAGGGCGGAAGAATTTAGTACATTCTTTTGATGTAAAGTTCAAGTCTTCAGAACAGTCCAAAATTCACCAGCATAAAAGTAGCACGAGGTAAAAATAAGAGAGAAGAAAGTTTCTGGTTTTAGATAATGTTGTTGAAAGAAACCACCTACAGGGTTTCAAACAACAAGAGAAAGATGAAGAAGACGACTTGATGACTTCTATTTGAGACCTAAAGTACTTCTTAAGGGTGGGTGCTACATTACAAATAGTTGAATACGTCGTCCGCTTTTCTCGGTATCATTGCGAACAGATTGCAGGAATTAAAGCAGGACAATGGAATATCAAACGTTAAAGAAATTAAGACGTTTTATCGGCCACATGATTAGCGTCTTCAGAATTGCAAACCCTCTACATGGATCGAAACACCGAAGCACCAAGGGAGAACCATTTCTGGAACTCATAAAATATTTACAAAGATTGGTCTTCACTAGGTCGTATTACACTAATCTAAGTTGCAAAATCATATTGTTGTAAGTTGTTTCTTCAGAATTGTAAAATATTTGCTGGAATGACGCAGTAAAGAAACCAACTTTGGCCGTCCGAAGAAAAAGGTTGAATATGATTGAAATCGTGTCTTCAAAATTGCAAAAATTTGTGAGCGTTAAAGCAGCAAGGAAAGATACCTTTAAATGCATAAGGAAGATAACTTTCGGGATCAGATTTACAAGCTAAGAAGATGTCTGGGATTGGATCGTGTAGTTTGTAACGCAGAAAAAGGTTTCCAGGCCTAAATCTAGAAGTTAAGCAGCCTATAAGGTTCAGTTGTACTAAAGAAGATGCTTTGTTGATCATTAACAGAAGTTGTATCTTTAGAATTGCAAAAAGTTTGCACGAATTAATGCAGTGGAAGGGAAAATCAAAGGGCAAGAGATAGAAAGTTAAAGCATATCTACGAAAGACCAATGTTTCGAGAGTAAGTAGCAGCAGTTACAAAGCTCTCTAGTTATTTAATGTTGAAGAATTGGATGATATTTATGGAAGTCACGTCTTCAGGATTGCGAACAAATTTACTCAAACTAAAGCAACGAAAGACCAACTTAAGGGCAAGAAAGGAACCAAGTCTAAAAATTTAACGGAAAATACTTCCAGGATCGAATTAAAAAGGTAAGAAGCTGCCTGGGGTTGTATTGTACATCCTCAGAACTTAAGGTTTCTTCGCTTATTGACGTAAGTAATGTGATTTATATCTATAGCTGAAAGGTTGGGATTGCAAGATAATTGTGGGAATTAAAGCAGTGCAAAGCAAAATCCAAGAGCAAGAAACACTTCATCTTTGGACCTCTAAGGAAAAGCGGTTGCAGGGTCAAATTCAGAAATGAACAAGCTTGTGTGTTGTGTTAAAAACTGGATGTTCCTTAGGTTATACAAGTGGCATTCCTAATATTCCGAAATATTTTAAAGGATTATAGCAGCGAGAAGGAGAAATGCGAGAGCAAGAGGAAACTTTCAAGGAAAAAGATTCGGAGATTTATGTGTAGAAATCAAGAAGTTTCCTTTGTGATTATGTCGAGTTCAATAACCGGATGCTTCATCTGGTTTTGGTGGAAAATGATTCTCCAGACTCCCAATTAAATCATCGAAAAAATCCGATAGATGAGAAAGAAACAACTTTGGTTGTTCGAAGGATTCGGGAACCAAAGTCGGAAACTAAACAAATGGACAATCAATTAGTTGATGCAAGTAAATAGGATCATAAAGCATTGTTAACTTTTACCCCGTCGGGAAGACTCGATGTTTTCGTTTCGGTGCAATTAATCTAAAAAGCAACTTTAAAAGAGGGAAGGGAAATAGGGAAGGGATTTAGACAGGTGATACACTTATATTCAATATCCGGCGTTAGAACCGTATGTTTCGGCGGTTACCGATGGAAACCAACTATTCAAGAATAACAGAAATTTATTCAATAATGATTGCGAAATCTTTCAAAGTTTCTGTAGTAGATCAATATTTTGGGCTGCAGTCATTTCATCCTTAGTTACAAGTAATGTAAAATGTATATAAAAACAGAAGGACCAAAAGGGGAAAATAATGAATAGAAAGAAAATGCATAGTCATCATTGGAACCGCTGGTACTCTCACTATCTCGCGTGATATTTGTCGTTTTTCTTCATTACTCCTTACTTTTATTCCAAGGATATTACCAGGAACACAAATTCTATTTGAAATCCTGAAGGAACGCTTTGAAGACGTTATCATATTCGCGAGGTATACACAAATCCCGACGCGGTTATATAGCTTTATAGCGCCGGAAATACCGCTGGGAAATTAGCGGTCACGCGAAAAATTCCCTTGAATTTTTCTTTCTTTGTTCTCCTGCCACCGTTCCGAAACCGCAATTTTATATCTTCGTTAAAATTTCTAAATTCGATTTAACCGGATATAAATCCTGGTGCAAAATCGACACCTCCTCGGCGAACAGTTTCCGGCCAATAATTTCCGATTAAAACGATCGCTGGTCGCGTCCTCCATTCCAACCAGAAAAAATTGGAGATTAATTTCCGCCTCATTTATTACGGACGGCGGGCGGCGGTTCCAAGGTCATCGAGCGCGGCGGCGCAAATTAAGAGTTTCGGTGCGTAATTAAATTTACTCGCAAATTGAGGCGAGCCGTGTCGTAATCTCGCTGCGCGCGATATTTTATTATTTCATCGTTTTTCAAATTGATAATATTAAAGCACGTAATTGGCTTCGGTGAAGCAGAAGAAAGAAAGCGTTTAACTTTAGCTTTCAGGGCGGTAGGCGAGATTAAAAGCGCTCTTTTAAGAGCGCGCGGGTGGTATTGAGTTTGAGCGAATTAAGTTATGATTTTAATTTTGCGGGAGATGAAATCAAATGGGATAGGATTTGGGTGAAACTTCGAAAAGGATGGGAAAGCGGTTATTTCATATAACCGGGATAGATTTAGAAAATCCAAGCAGTTATTTCTATCCTATATCTTAGTTATTTTATCCTGTATCCTATTTTATCTTGAATGTTTGGTTCATCGCCCGCTGTACTGCAGCTGGTTGCACCAGAATCGTCTGTCCTCGCTGTAACCCTCCACCTTGCTAATGGAAACCTTTCTTGCCCCTTGTGGCTGCAGTAATCGAGATTGTAATGAAATCTAACACTGTTTGGGCGCAGACATCCACAGACGTTTCTTTTCTTAACAACAGAGCCTGCAGATAGGATTTCCCATTATTTCTATGGCGTGGATGTGTTTGTTAAGTTAGCAGTCGCAATTAGGCTCTTCATTTGCAGCTTTTGTCGCGTTCTGTCTTCGAGAGGTCTTGCGATGAACATGTAAGACAACCTTAGTCATGCTGTTCATTCAGCCAGTTTATCTCTTTTGCCGGGATGTTCACCTCTTCGCCCTGGTGTTCCGGTACGCACCATAAATTCACTCTAATACGTTCTGCCAGACACCATTGCATCTCTGCATACCTGGGTATACCTTGGGTGTGTTTACGCGTTCCGAATTATTCTGATTGCGCTGTCCGCAATGATATAAACCTTTCTGATTTGTTAATAAAAAATAAATGTATTTATATATAATCTATAAATTTATTTTTTATATATTATTATAACCACAGTCTTCTTATTCTTATTTGCAATTATGGCCACCCGACCAAAGGAGTTTAACAGGTTCCATACTTTAGTTAATAGAATTAGGTTATTAACTGCTGATATTGATTCCCGAAAACGATGCAAACAAGATAACATCTTTCCTAAATTTATGAAGATAGATGTTACTTCCTGTTATGTATTGACTAATTTAAAATAGTGGGCATTGTAACAATGTTGGGAATGACATGACATATACCGTTAATAATAAATAACTCTGTCAGTATACATATCTGTGCGTAATTATTCTCATACCTTAGTTAAAGTTGCATCCCTTTCTGTACAACATCTTACCTCTTCTGCTCCTATCGGCAATTCCATGAACTCTAGGAAGTTGATAGCTTCTTCCCCATTTTCCGTACTTCGCAATGGTAAACGAGATAAAGCATCCGCATGTTTCAAATCTTTCCCCGCTTTAAACTTGATTTCATAGTTCTCATCTTTGTACTCTGGCCGCGGCTGTTGCTGGAATATTTTTCGTTGAACCGAATATAGATAGAAGCGGTTTAGGATCTGTCACTAGTTGGAATTTTTTGCCATAAATATATTTGTGGAATTTATTGACAGCGAATATTATGGCTAATTACTTAATAAAGGTTTGAAATAGTGTTTGCCAAATTTAAAAACTCCTTCCGAGGTAATCATCGCTGAAATTGAAACAGGAATAAAAATGTCGACAAATCTCCCAAGTGCTTTATGAGATAGTCATGCAAAATTAACATAAGAAATGCTAGTTGGTAAAAGCAAAACCAAGTCAACACAATTAGCAACTTTGAAACTATCGAAAATCTAAAGCAGATAAAGGCAACAAATTGGTAATTTTGGACAAACAAGATTATTTTAGCAGTTAACAAAATGATTTCAAAAGGACCATATATTGAGTTAAAGAAAACTCCTCTACCGAGGATGATTGAGCAAAACAAAAACATAGTAAGAAAGTATAGGGAATTCGTTAATTTATCACTAAAATACAGACTTATGGTATCGAATTCCGCAATGCCAACAATATATTGTTGACTTAAAATATATAAACCTGGTAAGTCAGTGAGATCCATCTTATCAGGAATTAATTCATTGACATATTTGATGGCTTGTAGAAAAGTTTAGAAATTTACCCTTAAAATCCGAAAGTTTGACAGTAAATAATTCCCCAGAATTCATTGAGAAAATGAAAAGAAGGCGAGATTTTTGTATCTTTCAGTGTCAATTTATTATCCCCATCAGTACCTATTCTTGATTTTTAAAAATATTTGGAAAATTTACTTCATACAAATGATACGAGCACATCAAAAATAGAAGAATTAATCAAATTATCTATACTCCGGATGTCCCTCAATCGTTCCAAATTGAGGGCAAATACTTCGAACAAAAGCACCATTATGGGAGTTTGTCACCATTTATGGCCAATTTATTTATAAGCAATTTTAAGACTTCATTTAAAAGAGATGCTAGGTATTTTCCGAACGTTTGGATTAGATATGTAGACGACATATTTACGACTTTTACATTAAAACGTATAAATTACAGGACCTTCTGGAGGAAGTAAATTCTAACGTCAATACCGTGAAGTTTACAATAGAAAATGAAATAAATAACGAACTTCCAGAGCTAGATATATATTGTAAAGGAACCAAGGTCTACAGGTTTCTAACTGACGATTCTAGCCACAGTTTTCGACAAAAAATGGCATCCTTTAATTTTCTAGTATATCGGCCATTAAATTTTCTTTTCACAACAGACAAATATCAAAAAGAACTTAATACATAAAGAACATGGCCGAATATACATGTTTCGAAGCAAAATTGATATATAAGTTAATGAAGAAATAAAAATTCAAAACCTTGATTAGGAAATCCACAAGTCTAACTTTGGATAAAGAAGGCAAAAAGTCGTAAAATCACCATTCCATCATTGCACTAAGGTTCTTCCCAAACTTTTGAAGCAATTCAATTTACAGGTCGCATATAACTTAGTTAATTCATTACGCAATTTTTTGGGAAACGCCAAGGATAAGGGTGAAATAAATGAAAAATCAAATATCTACGAAATCGGTTGTCAGGAATGTGGCATAACATACATTGAGCAAAGAAAGCGATCAATCCTAACACGATACAAGGAAAATACATTGCTCATTTTCGATTTAACTGGGCGGTAAAAAATAACAGGGATCTAGATAGCTACGAGATTATATATATTTGTAAAAAAGAAAGAGAATTGTGAATGCAGATGGAGGACTTATTCCAAATTGTACAACCTATTGAATTAAATTCAGATTTAGTGCAAGATCATTCAACCGTTACAATACGCTCCAAAAAGTATGAATTTTAGGTTTAGAATTAGTATAAACACACACTCTTTAGATTGGGAGGTCATTTTCAACAGTGCTTTGCTGTCTTTTGTGCAGGCGTTCAGTGTGTGATGTTCATTGTTCACTGCTTTAGAGTTGTGCGGTGTTCGTCTTGGGTGTTAGTCGTATATCGCTAGTGATACTAGACTCCCCCAGTTTTCTACTAGGGAATCAACTTAGTTATTTATTTTTTATCTAATACTTTGACCACAGTCTCCTTATTCTCATTTGCTTTCTGATTTAGTCTCATCTGTGTTGATGATTTGCGCGCTTGTAGTTATAGCAGTAACACAATCTCATAGGTTCCTAGGTTCTTACCAAAAGTTTTCATTGGGTTTACGTAGTAATCTCATTGTATGCTATTACTATATTATATCGGCAAACTTCTTACACAATTCCAGCATCTGCTTCCATGTCGCAACTGAATCATTGGACCCATTGGTTTTCCGGTTTGCGACCACAAGAACGGGATGAACCATCCATTGGACCGGGGCAATAGTGTCAATCTTCTCTCATCAAGGTCTTCCAGATCTTCTAGGGCCTTAAGCTCCTCCCTTCTCTCCAATAGTCTCACCAAGTAGTGACGGCTACAGTTCAAATAACTCTTACACTCGCCTAGTGATGAGTATAGGTTGGATCCAGTCATCCTATAATTGGGCTGTTCAACACTTACATACTTGCGAACGCGGATCTTGCAAATTATACGTTGTAATAGCGGAGGTTGTGGATACCCAGGTCTTCGTGGAGATGAGAATTTCGGATAAACCATAAAGCAGATGCAATCGTCCCCAGTATTTTATTTTAGATCATCATAATGCGGTTGATTATGGTGCTTGTTAGCGGTGCTGATCCATAAAGGCGAATCCTAGATGATAATTGGTTTAAGCTATCTGATAGGGAGCTATATGACCGAAGACATCATTTTTCGTTTGGTCAGATACGATTTCAAGATACTGGCTCCGTTATCAGTCACGTGTTCCGGAAATAAGGAGCTACCGTGTGATGAGGATTTTGCTGACAGGATATGCTATCAGTAATATTACACTCCCTCTGATCATTATTTAGTTACTATTAGTATAGATGCTTTTCGATTACATCATCTTTGCGCTCGAATTTTCTTCAATGAGACTCCACATATTACGAGTAATGAGGACAGCCCCCAGTTCCATATCACTGAAAGGCGAATCCCTCGAAGACGAAAATCGAACTTACCTTGGCGATACCCCACACGGAAGCATCGCGTCGTGAGACAATAGGTAGAATTTCCGCCTCCGTAGTATCGCGACAACGTTTTCGTACAAAATCTCCTCCGGATCCGACGACGGACTAACAAAAGCGCCTCCTCCCATCCACCTATCCAAATTTGCATGCAAACTAGATCCGATGCGGTCCATCGTTCGTGCCGGGGATATAATGGGGTTCTCGACCGGCCAACCGGTTGCAGCGCGGATTTTCGCGAAATGCACGCACACGTAAGGTTTACTACCACTACTACTATTATTCGCTCGCTGCCGAATATTGATTTTTATGACGACGAAGCTCTCGGATTGAATTTGTTACAAACGCCCGAGGAGCGAGCACAAAGTACGAAGTTTATTTTTAGTCTAGTGGTAATGGGGGTTTGGAAAATGGAAGAAGAATCCAGGGTTCGAGATTCGACCGGCAAAAGGATTTGGATGGATTCGCGATTATTTATAAGCTTCCGCTGAAAGGAAAGTTTCTAATCGTGGGAACTAGTTGACGGTATAGTAAGAAGATGGGACACGATAGATCTGCCTTTTGGGTGCTAAAATTTAAATTTGAAGGAATCTTTATTTACAAAATTGGACAAAAACTCACTTAATTTCTCCCAAATTCTTTCTCTGCATTTCTTGTATTAATTATGTTTTTCTTTTTCAAATGACAGGGATCCTATTCATCTTCAAAATCTTTATATTCATTATTATCACTTAACCTCTTTGGATTTTAGCATCTATTTAAGTGTTCTGGATTTCCTTTGGTTGGAAAATTGCTGATAGTAGATGACATAAGTTAACGTTTCTCAGCATTTGGTCTTCGCATCTATTTTACGGCCTGCATCATCTTCTGCTTCCCTCTAATTTGCAGATCCGCATTATTCCTCGATATTTTGATCATCGCCGTTTTCGACAGGTGATCCATTCTTCCGGGCAGTTATCACTGTAACTGAACTCGGTTCATTAAAAACAGGGATAATTCCATTAATACATTGTTAGTTCTTCTTTCTCATCTTCTCTACACATATTTTCCTTTTCCATGTGCTTAGTAATTATTGTTCTATCGTTCCTATTGTCTTTCACTCCCGAAAATATCGATTTGTCTACTTCTGTTTCCTGAATTTTCACTCTTTCTTCTTATTTAGAATCCTCTCCAGTACAAACGAAGATCCATAAGATCTCTCTGCATTATTAGTCTGGGGATTTCTCCAGATTTGTGTTTAGTTTTATGTACATATAAATATGTACAAGAATCTAGATCAATAATATAGTCATCTCATCTTTTGGATAATCATCATAAACCATCAAATTCCGAATTTCAGCCTGCCCTTCTTACGAAACCATTTCTTATAGAACAATTGTTTCAAATCTCCCACGCTCATCAATAAAGTTCTCTTGAAATAATCACTTCTCACCCATGCGTAGTACGTTGATAACGTAGCTATCAGTGATTTTATCCTACCGCTTTTTCTCAAGTTAGGTGTCGCAGTAATCAATATTTGATCTATTATTCCTTTTACTAAGAAGTTTTTCATGTCTTTAGCACGCTAAGTGCTGGCTGAATTCCAAACTAACGGGACACTTTTAGCCATCGTGCGACAAAAATGGTATCATTAAATCCATCCACTTCCTTCTAACCGAATTTTCTCCATTGTAAGAACGTAAATAGCCGAAACACGTTCAATCGCATTTTTCTTGAGTCCAGTGATCAGTAGAGGCGTGGTTTTCTTTCCATCTAGACGAGTTGCCAGAGTACATGTAACACGTGCACTTTTATAACCAGTGGAGAAAACGTAAACTGATAAGGCACTCGCTCTGTTTTAAGACCTTTGATTTCTAAACACTGCCATTTCATCCATAGCAATCATATTAGGTTGTTGCTATTTAAAAACTTTGACATTGTAAACAAAATATTTAAATGTAAGTGCACGTTTAATATCTTCAGTATCTTCCACTTTAAATAGTCGACCTTCTTAGAGACAGTTCATATCTTTGGAGGTAGTTATGTATTTATCATCATAATGCTTTGAATTCATGTGGAGAGATGTTTAATTAAGATGTTGTTGCAATCGCAAATGGTTGAATATTAACCCAGTGAAGAACCAGATTGGTTCCAAGTCAAGAAATAATATTTGCTGATCAGATCCACATTTGCACTTTTCACCACTTCACATGTTGACCGAAGTTATTACATTCTGCTCAATACTTTCGGATAGTTTGGAGATCTAGCTTCCTCTCTTAGCAGAAAGCTGAAATATTCTGGGGAGCCCTCCACAATTCCCTTTTTGTATACGAAATTTCTTTTAGTTCACAATTTCCGGCTGTGTTGGCGTCTACCAAAACGCACGAGGTATATGATAATAAGGTTGATAACTCCAACTTAGCAAGTATATTGTGTCTACTTTTCGATCTATTTCAATTGACCCAGCAGCACCGCTGCAATTTTTGAAATGACGCATTATTTATTAGAACTTATTTTTGGAGTAGAGCGTATACATGTTGGGGCGTATTTTCTGAGGAGATCTTGTTTCCAGGAACATACAATGTCTATTATTTTTGTATCCTTCTTCATTTTTGTAGTTTCTTTACCTAATTTGTTATTTTCAGCTCTCAGTTTTCTCATTTCTTCCCTATATTTGTTTGCGTTTCTCTCTTGTCTCTGTGACTGTATTTCTTCTAACATAGCTTGCATCATATTTCTGTTCTATTCCGATAACCTTTTTCTGATTTCCTTGAAAATATCTATCTCATCATCAACCTCATCATATTTTCTTTTCGAACTATTTCCATCTACACCCCAACCTTTCTCACATGGGAACACCAGACAACTCCGCTTTTGATTTTGACGGGTCTTAGATATGTTATAAGAGGACCTCTCCTGAATATCTGGTTAACGGCTTAAATCGCACTTCGACCTGGTTCGGCTGGTTCTAGAGAAGATATACATGTGGCTTCCCTGCGTTGTTCATATACCAGTAACGTTAGTTGTAGCCCAAACACAGCAGCGTAGCAAGTACACGGATACTGCGCCAGAAGCCTTGTGTTCGATTTTCACCCATGCACTTTTTTTTTCAATTTTATTTCACACGATGTTTACAAATATATTCCTACGCTGTTACGCTTGGGTTATAACTAACGTTACGAGTACATGAAGAATGCAGGCAAGCCATAGGTATATCTTCTCGAAAATCAGCCGAACCAGGGCGAAGTGCGATTTAAGCCCTTAACCAGATACTCAGAAGAGGTCCTCCTATAACATATCTAAGACCCGTCAAAATCGTAAGCGGAGTCGTCTGGTGTTCCCCTTGTCAGACCTCCTTGCTCCTTCATAATAAAAATCGGCAAATAGACGTTTTCTTTGAAAGCAAAGCCTGTTTTGTTTATCTTGAATTTGTAAGTTTACACCAAAATCAAAAAGTCGTAGGTCAGTCAGCTGATTGCACCTCGACTCTTATCAGCGCTTGTAAGTTTTGTAAAGTTTATATTGATACTCGAAATACATTAATTTACTTGGTTCTATTTTTAGGTGATTTGAAAATTTTAACTACTTCTTTTTAACATTAATTTGCACCTTTACATGTATGCTTACTGAATCCACTAACATTTACAATAGCTTAATAGATTTATAATAAGGGCTGTTATTCTTTCAATTAAATTGAATTATTTTTAACACGTACTTTCTGCCTGTACCTTCCAACTAGTTTTACTTTATTGTTGTATTTACTTATAATTCTTCAGATATTCATATTGAATTCTAAGAAGTAGAAAACAACCCAACTTTACTCTTATTGATCAGGATCGGACTTCTCGCCAACTCCTTTTCTTCTTCTTCGTTTCTTCAGATTTTAGACATCAATGCTGTTACGGTATCCATTTTTCATACTGGTTCCGAGATTTTGCTGGGTATTGCAATGTCTTTTCTTATAGTACTTTGTCGGGTGCGACCGGCTTATTAACTACGCTAGGATTTCACACGCCATTATTTGTTACAATTTCTTCTCTCAACTTCTATCTATCTATTCTAACTATCCGGACGGGCTCCGTTGCCTTTGTCAGCTGTCTATATCAGATCCGATATAGATCGAACACACTAGTTTTTGATTGGACCTTGTCCACGAAAATCAATTTCAAACGATTCTGGGAAATCTATCACAATTTAAATTATACCGTTTGAAACTTAGTCCCCTTTTCCAACTTTAATTTTATGATGACCAAATTACTTCAAATTATGCCATAGGAGTTATTTATTAATTTATTAGTTTCGGGTTAAGTTCTGTTGGGTCGCCTTACCGATCGAATTTCTTTTTTCGTGTAGTGAGATGCGGTTTTTTTGTGTGGTGAGGAGTTTACCGATGTAAGTTATTCGTTATCATTTGCAATTTGAGAGTTTCTTTAGAATGGCTTACTATTTCTATTCTCTGATCCTAAAAATTAGATATACGTATACAAGAAGATAGTTATGTGGGTCCATTATCACGCAAATGTTTCATTAAGCACGTAACTTTCCTTTCACGATTTGAACGCCTCAGTATTGAAGGTTCAGCGAACCTATAGAAGAGCGATCAAAATCCCTTTCGAATACGGCGGCATAATTTATCATCGCCCGTTATCACCGTTCTAAATCTTCGTCAACTCGACGAACTTGAAACGACATCGACTTTACATAATACCTTATGCGGTTAGGTAAGTACCCTTTGTCCGAATTTCGTTGTATAACCCTAAAATGAAAGGAAAACTAGCACATAGCCATGCGATAAAGAAAAGGAAGACATATAAAACATGTCGCACTATGAGTGAAATACTACCCCGAATGAAAACTTGGACAATTTCTGAATCGTCTTGGATCAACTACAAATAAAAACGTATTTTTAAGATATCATTAGTTTTAAAAATACTACTTTCAGATTTCAATATTACGTGGTGCTAGACTGTCACATTTCTAAATAAATACAACGAACAAAAACGCGGTTATATTTTTCAAAGTGTGTTATGAATTTGTTATCGTTTTGTTGGACGTTAACATTTGCAAAGATTTTGCCCAAACCGGTAGATTATAGTGACAAGCAGTGATAAGTGTGATGATTTAAATACTATGTGTATTAAATTACTAAAGTCTATGTATTTTATATTAAAAAAATAGAACAAAGAAGTTGAAATATCCGCTAGGAATAACGAAGAAAATGAAAGTGCTTGAAGTAAGAAAGAAGTTAGAAAAATCGAGACTTGGAAACGAAACTTACAAAAATATAAGGTTAATCATGGAAGAAACCCATGTTAATGCTTCTGGCAAAACAGTTTCTACAAAAATATTGAAAGGAGGCTGTAAAGAAAGTTGTAAGTTTTAAAGCAAAGCGAGAATAAGTGAACAAGAACGACAAATATTTTATAATTTTCGTATTTTTAATTCAGTTTTTGAAATCAGGCAACATTAACAAGCATAAGGAATTATTAATTAGGTACACGAAGAAAATAATACCTAAGTCCAAGTACCCACGGCGAAATAAAAATGACAAAACTAACATAGGAAGGAATAAGCCAAATATTATGCTTACGCAAAAGTGTTTAACTATAAATATAATATTGGGTTTCTTGCTCTCAGAAGGTATCAATGCTTCATCACATAATTAATAAACCGGTATGCCGAGAACAAACAATCCAAGATACTGCTGATTCTCGAAAAGACCCAAAAACTTTAGTTGCAATTTAGGACATGCAATCAATTTCACGTACTCCATATCCCCAGGCTTCTGATTTTTATTATGTTAGAAAATCAGCAGCTAAGGATTTTCGCCCTTTACAATATTAGTGGTAAAACGGGATTATGTTTTGTATGGAATGGAACTGTAGAGAAAAGTACAAATAAAAAAGTAGTAACAGCACTTGCAAAGAAATCTTTGAGATAAAAACATTAAGTTCTGAGATAGAAACAAAATTTTCTTTCAGTCCTGATGGAAACTGGATCCAAATCAAAATTTTTAAAGTCAAACAGCAGCATCCTGTCAGTATTTTGTATGAAATCGAATTTGAACAGGAGATCTTTCGAAGAATTCTGCTGATTATTCCAAACGCAAATCTTCCGGGTTTTTTCAAATTTCTAGATTACCACTAAAACAACCTTATAATGAAAAACTGTGCATCAAACTACAAACAAAATTTGATGGTTTTTCAAACAATTATGTTGAATAAAGTTGTAATTGCCTTCCCTCCAAATGTATTTCTTCTTTTTTAGTTAAAGGAAAAGAAATCATTTTGTGTATTGGGGTATAAAAGTTTTTCTGTAATTTTTAATTGTTTCGTTTTAAACCACAACTAAGAAAATTATTCGTGTACAAAAGTGCAATACTATCTTAAATCATAAATATTATATTTAATTCAAATAGAATTACTACTTCATTACACTTTTAATTACTCAGTCACACATCTCTATAAATTCCAAATAACGATTTTGAAGGGTATTTCTAATAAATTATATGTTTCAGTAATTTACAAGTTGCGTTTACTTAAAAGTGACAATTTTAAAGTTATGATAGTATTGCACTCATAGTACGATGTATGTGATATCTAACCAATATCCACATCTGGTCACTTGTACGACAACGGACATTTCGAAATGATCATGGCCCAACCCTCATCTATTGGAATCATTGAAATTCGTGTTAAGAACACGAAAACCGTTTCATTTCAGTTCATCGCAAACATCTTTTCAGGCGCGTATTCTCCGATCTAAATCAATTTGTAAACGGAGACGTGCAGTATAACAACCATTCCGCTAAAAGCATTCGAATATCGCAGCCCCACCCTCCATTAAAATGTGTTTCTCGGACGGCGGCGAACGCGTGCGGAAAAGAGGGTCTCCTCGCGGTCCTCGCGGCCGGGAAACTCGAACCAGCGAGCGACGGTCGAAAACGAACCCCGGCTACCTGCCTAATTCGGCAAACTCAATTATGTCGAACTTAAAATGCCGGGAGTGTTTACTCTTTCCCTAAAACGCCAACTGTTGGATGAGGCGCAGCGTACGAGTTCTGCCGGTCGGTTCTGGAGAGATTTAAAGCTATAGGTAGGGAGCAATTCTTTTTTGTACGGCAACGTGAGACGAGAACTTAAATTGGTTATGAGGTGCTTTTGTGTTGGAGAAAGATAATATTGTCATACGAGCCGGTGTGAGTAAAAAATATGTATTCGTCGCATTTGGAGAGATCTAGTATTTTATGCTTTAGTTTGACAGACATATGTATGTAAGTCAACAATTTTTAATGAAGAATAACGACGCAAAAACACAATTGTGAGATACTCCACGTTCAGAACGTTTAATTTTTGATAGAATGAACTAAAAGATATCCACTAAGGTCTACTGCGTTCCTGACAAATAAGTCAAATTGTTGCGAAATGCACCAACCAAGTCTAAAATATGGAATCTTCTACTGACACCGAGGGTGTTAGTCATCTATTGAGCTATTGTTCTTTCGTTCTAATTTGACCATTTCGGACAGAAACTTGTTAATTATATTATTTGAAGTTACAAAATTCCAAAAGTGATCAATTACAACCCTAATAAATAGGTACTTAAAGTTCTATCGAACCTTTTATCTTCTTTAATGCGACTCAAACTCTTAGCGCTAGGAGGTATGAAGGTCGATCCTATGGATTCGAAAGGCGATGTCGATTTCTTCCAAAAGCTCAGGGATAAGTTTTGATTCTTTTGACTCCTGTCCAGAACTGATAAGCCTCTTGAAGCGAAGGACTTCCCTCCTTGCGACTCAAAAGCGGGAATTGGTTCGAGTCAAGCTCTGCAGGGTAATTCACCACTGGAGTGACCTCCAGCGTTGATTCTGAAAAATTTGCCCCATATTCTTTAGGTTTTCGTGAAGCTGGG
This sequence comes from Chrysina gloriosa, assembly GCA_038088585.1. NCBI lineage: Eukaryota > Metazoa > Arthropoda > Insecta > Coleoptera > Scarabaeidae > Chrysina > Chrysina gloriosa. Next base: position 14,481,043 of record CM076093.1, on the reverse strand, counting down.
CGTTTCGGACTCATCACAGGGCATCGGTGATCGTTCTTCAAATCTTATTCTGACCCACCATTAGTCTATTGATGTGACTGCTGACAATAGTGGAGTAGCGCAATGCTTCATTTGTGATAATACCCTTGTTTGAAGATCCAGCACCTGGCAAAAATGACACTAGCGGCTCAACCTCTGATCTGGGACCATCTTCGGGTATAAGATGGATAGACACCACCGATGTGGACTTTGTCGTATGATAAGTTTCTCTAACAGGTGAATCTCATATAGACAGTCAGCTTTGATACGGAATCTCCATGTGTTGGTTTAGTCCTGAGGCTCGTTGGTAACTTTCTGTGAAAGCTGGTAGAAAATCTCTTCATCTTATTGTACATACACCGCCATGTCGTTAGAATCGATTACTACTACTACTACTAGTGTCGGTGGAAGGTCAGACATATCAATTGAGAAGAGTTTTGGGCCTAAAGACCGCAGTCTTCATCTGCCTTGAGGTAGAGAAATCCACCAATCTTTACGTCCCAGTTGGTACTAGTTCCCACATGGATGATGTTTATGAAAAGTCTCTCGCACGAAATGGAGCCCGATGCATTGCTCAGAACTATGAATGCCGTCCCATTTGATTCGCATCCATCCGAGACTTTGATAATGGCATCTGTCAGACGGAAACGCTGAAAGTCCTTCGAGAAACGCCGCCCTAAAACCGGACTGGTCATCTTCTAAGATGCAATGTTATATTCCTGCGGTTCGATGTAAGTTCCGACAGCAGACTATTGGGGAATTATTTGCCCTTTCTGGATTTGGAATCGCCACACATCAGTCCTCCAGATTTGGGGAAAGACGTTCAGGATTGAGGATTTGACCAATCTGTTAAGTGCGGTATTGATAGTTTTAGGTCGGCCGCAAGCGTTGTTGTTCTCCAGCCTTCTTATAACGGAGAAAACCTCTCCTTCGATGACTAACGGCATCGGATTGGCGGTTTCATGGTATTTTCAATCTCAGCCTCCCCATCTTCGTTGCAATGCATTTATTGGGGATCACCGTAGATCTTTTTTTTTTTAGATTTTCGAAGGTTATGCTGAAAAAGAATGTGAAGTGTAGTGGTTACGTCTATCTATAGGATTTTTGCCAGATTGCAAGGTGAAACTCATTGATGGTCAGGGAGGAAATGTTAGCCGGGCAATATCGTCCAGGAAACTCGTCCGTTGGATTCTTGTTTGGTCATCTCTTCTTTTGAAGGAGATTTTTAAATCATGGGGCAGCTTAAAATAAGAAACTTGCCTTCAACGAAAACTGGCGCCGGGATGGAATTCACGATACTATCCATAATTTTTATGGCAGCCGTTTTCAGGGAACAAGAGTCCGCGATATCACCAGAAATCTCTTCGATGAAAGGATGGTCTTTCTCGGCAAATACTATCTGTTGACACTAACATTGGGCGGCGTTGACGGAGCTATATGGTTCGATGAGCATGATGATTATGGGAATGTGATCCAAAGAAAGGTCAGCTACAAACACCACACATTGGTAAGGGCACGGGATGGAAGGAGATAAGGTCGTCTGAAGAGGGACACCGCAGCAGTAGATTTTCAATACTTTCGTATTTTATGGATATATTTATAGATATGTTACGACATGGCGGATTCTACGTTCCTTGGGGCTCAATTCTGTTCACATCGTCGATTTTAATTTTAGAGAAAGAGATGAAAATAAGAATAAGGAGACTGTGGTTAAAATCGATCGACATATTTTTTTACGAAGCATATAGTGAAACCACTAATTACAGTTTTGAATCGCACTTTTCGCCATATTGACTTAAGTCACATTCTTCCGTACATGAGAACATATTCCCTCCAAAATATCCATTTATGATAATTTTGTTTACAAAAGGATATATCGTTACACCCCCATTAGATAAAATCATCAGTTATAGTTATTTTCGAACGAATTAAAATAAAATGAAATATATTAGAGCGATTATCCGAACTAATGTTGTTAGGGGTGGGTCGGATAATCAAAAATTATGATAATCAAAATTTATTTACAAAACGACGAATTTGGCACAAAAAGTCGTAATCTCTCTCTTATTCGTTTGAGCTACAATAATTGAGCATGACCGGATTCTTCTTGCTGTTTGAACCACCGGAATGCCAAATATAGTGCCAGAAAGACCTGGATCGTCATTTGTATCACTATCCTCTGTATGATCGTTGTCATGTAATAGTTAGTGATCAATTTCGTCGCCTGTCAGCATCTGATAACCTGCATCATCATTATCCACAAGTAGCTATTCATTCACGTTTATCTTCATCACAACCAGCGAAAACACCAACGTTGCTCAACACCTCCAACATTTTGGCGGACTCATTGTCAGATTCGTCGATCTGTATTTCATCTTCAGATGGTTTTAGTAATCTCCACGATTTATGCAAGGTCCTATTTTTACTCCAGTCCACGCTTCGACTAACATACAACAGCACCCTTTAAATGGATTTTTGTTGTAGATCGAAGTAATTGTTTCTTCGTCGTTTTTATTTTCTAAAAGCAGGCGATGCATCAACTATTTTCGTTATAGTTTTTCAATGTTTCGAAAACGCTCTGGTCCATAGGTGTATTGAAGAAGTTAGATTAGGGGAAAAACTTTACCTCGAACATATCATTGACCTTGTTCAAAGATTCAAGTGACGGATGTCACGGAACATTATCCAATAGCAGCACCTTACCTTCTTTGTCGCAATGCTGCTAAACGTTTCTTACATCAGGGATAAAATTTTGTTTAACCCATTTCGTGAACAAATCGCTGTTCATTTACGCGTATTTTTTTGACTGGTAATATATAAAAGAAATAAATTTACCCTTACCACACCTTTCAGAAATAATTTCAGATACGTATTTCGGCCACTAAGTTCACACTCTCCACTTTCCACTGAGGATGGCAACTTAGTTGCCCAAAGTACATATCTGGAATTATTTTCAAAAGGTGCAGTAAGGGTAATTTCTTTATCTTTTCTATGAAGAGATGGAAATTGGAGGGCGTGAGTGAGTGTTAGATTATTTTATTAATAGATCCGCGTCGATTTTAAATTAAATGTTATCGTTAAGAACCGTTTGACGCGCCAGATATTCTGTCGTATCGATCCTGTTTAAATTCTCATCGTATAAACTTTTTTCTTACGTACTGCTGCATTTTCCAACCCAATTTATCCCTCAGAACGATGAAAAATAGGACTGCCGAAAAAAACAATCGAAACGGCTCGTATATGATAACCCGTTAGGCGTTGGCATGTCATCTTTCCGACAGGCCTGCCAACAATAATACGAAAGAATTCCCCCGTTACAGAAACCCATTGTCGAGTCACCCCGATTTTCCTTGCACGAATTCGTGTCGTATTCGGGGGACGACTCGGGGATACTGAGTGAAATATTACAATTTAGGAGACGATTTTCCTACTATTGATTCTGTTAAATTGCGAAGATGCGAGTATGTTGGAGTTAGTACGTGAGATAGGGGACGTCCCCTGTACTCCCTCCCGCTCTAATAAAATAGAATTCGGTAGAGTTAGATATTGAATTCTGTTTGATTTGTTGCTAGTGGATTTTGTCTCTTTGTTGGTGGATGTTGGGATTTTAAACGATTTCTTCCCCGGAACGAAAAACATCATAATAACGATTGAAAATTGAATAATAAATCTGGCTTTATCCGTCGATGTTGAAAATCTCCCCGGAGGAATTCCGGGCGAATCCCGACTAAAATTTTAAGGCGACTCCGTGGTAGGAATGGGAAAACATAATTTATTTTTAATTAGTTCCTCCGCTTTGATTATTTTATGAAAGCAAGACCACAGAGTAAAGCCGTTTTACTCTCAGCGAGAGGGCACGTAATTAACAAAAGGATGAACAACTACGTCCTGAGGGATCTTGTCGATTTTTCGGGATACAAATGATCTCAAAATGAGATAGCAACCTAGAATATTATACATATTTTTTTAATAAGAATTATATCGTCAACCACATAAATTTACCAAGAGCTGAAACTTCGCCAATGCTATAGTAGGCAGACGCCTATCAAACAACTACTCTCTTGGCATTGACTTTGCACGAAAGGTAGTTGCTTGGTACCTATTAGAAAGGTATAAATGAGTCGTGAGATTGTGATCTTGGAGGATGACTATGAAACCATTTCAGGTTCTTTTCCTTCAAGATCTACTTCTTATCGCTATTTGTAAACCCTAATTTGAATAATCCATTACTCCCTCTGAAAACATTACACCTTGCTCGATGCAAATAAATAACCTCTCGGGAAACACCTAAATAGAGACGCGCGAATCCCTTTCAACCGCGCAATAAAATTCTCCCTGGGCAAAGGAGAAGGAACCGAGATACTTTTCCTCTTCGACCTAACTGGGACGAAAAATATCCCCCTAACGAGTTTCCAGGAAAGGAAAAACGGCGGATGGAAGGAGGAAGAGAACTGACTAACGCCTTCATAAACCGAGTAGAAGGACGGCGCAAAGAAGAAGCCGTTAGATGCGGACGATCAAAGCGAAAATTGTCCGCCAAATCCTATACATTTTAATTCGAAGATATTTCTTACGCTTATAAGGTGCTCTTTCTAGAAGGCGGTTCACTCGCTGTAATCTGGGGGAAACGAGGTGTAAGGTGCTAAAAAGACGAGGCGATAAAGTAACTTATTATTTAAGTGAATGAGAGGCGAAATGGTTTACTAGTTCGAATTGACATCTAAGAATTTGTTCGAATTAAAAGTCAGTAAAATTCCCAATTAAAAGTTTTAACAACCTTGATTGTCATTTGCGAAAAGTCATAAATACGCTCTCAAAATATTTTCATTGCGTTGAACATATTGAAACCTTAATATGTATGTAATAAATTAAGCCTCCATGATTTTGCACTTTGTGGATTTCAAAATGCGCATAACCTAAATACTATTCGATGCATAGATGCGAAATTTACTAGGCAAGAAACTGTGCTAGAGACATTTCAGTTCAAATTTCATAATAATTACCATAGGGTCTAGAAATTCCGTTTAGGATTATCGATATACGAGTTGGTTCTATCACTAAATATTGCTAATTGTTAGTCACACTTCGAAGATGATCTAAACATTGCTCCTAACCGTTGCTAGTGCCTCAAGTTCTGACCAGCGAGATGTGTCCCTCAACCAATTAATTAGAAATATCGAATACTAGGCTTTATAAACGCCGTTCAAGGTCATTTGTATAGAACTAAATAAATGCTTCAATGGCAAATTCAGATTACTTGTTTAGCGCTAGTCAGGAACCGCTGCAACATCAACCAGTAACCTCACTTCACTTCACTGGTATTAAAGTTTACAATTTCCTTGATTAGATGATCTTCCAACCCTCCAAATATCCCAGACGGTACTAGAAATACTTCGACAACTTCATTCGAGCGGAAAGCAAAAATGTACATAAAATTCTTGCAAATAATACGAACAACTAGAATTTAATAGCAAAAGGTATGAGTCACAAACTTATAACCATAGCTTCACTCTGCACAAGTGGAAAAGCAATTCCAACAGTTAGCGAGAATCCAATATGTGTGCGTCCCAAAAAATTCAAAAGCGAAAACATTCAAGAGCAAGGCGTTTCAGGGCATGGTGATGATCAAAGTAGAAAATGCTTTCTATTCAGCAAAAGGAAAAACGAAATGAAGCCGAACGATCATCAGAGAAATCTTATCCGTGTGGAGTGTCATCAAGACAACTGAAGCTAGAAAGATATCGCCACAACAATTTAACCAAGTTGAAAAATATTAAGAACAATAAAACTTGTGATACGAAATGGATTTAAGTTAAAGAAGAAGGAAGAAGTTTGTTTTGGGTTTTGATGGTGTTACCAGCTTTAAATTTTATTTTTCAATTTGTAGATTATTTAACGAATTTGATGACAAACATTTATATTCTACGTCTCATATCTTCCCAGCGAAATCTCTGCAAGAAAGCGAAGCTTAACGGTTTAAAATTTGTCACAAATAGTTAAGGGCAGAAAGGAAAGAAGAAAAAACATTTAGGAAAGAATTTACGATCTTAATAATACAGTGCAAGGTAGAAGGCTTCTACGATGAAATGAATAAAGACACGGTGATTTGTAAGCGGCTTATGTCTAATAGGTAGACAGAACGTCATCAGAAAATCGTCAAATTAAATTTTTCTTGTAAAATTTTCCCATCGAACTTCGAAGGCAAATGTTTATCTTCAATGTCTCAAAATCCCTACCAGGACGAAGAAGAGAAGGCTCGTTAATTCCGTAACTAATAGCATGTACGCGGTTAGAAGTCACTCTCTTCCCCAGTATTTAATTAGTAACAGGCCACCGGTTCTGGCGACGTCCTCTTCTGCCAATGTTCCTCTCTCGCCCTCCCCTCCCTAGCGATTCCGAGATGCGCGGAAAACAACACACAACGTGGGATTTCCCCGATAAACTCTTTGAGACGACAGTGAGGGCGCTGGCCGCTCGGTCTGATTGAAGTCGGAAGCGAGGACTAATTAGTTTAGTTCGGTGGTGGAAAAGTAATTTCCAAAAGGATTAGCGGCGGCGAAGGATTCGACCGTTTCTCCTTCCGTCTTTCTCGCGTTCGTGGGTCGAAGCGGAACGAAGCATCGTAAGACTATCGGATGTGAGGCGAGGCAGAAAAATTATATGAAGGGTGAAGAGTATGAAGGGATTAAGAGTAGGAAGTGAAGATTAGTTAGGTGGTTGTCTCTGTTTATTGTCGCGATTCGAAACTTATGAGAATCAGGAGTTTATATTTTCTGTTGGTCTTAATTGAATGTGTCTAAATTATAGAGTTGTTGTTGGAGCTCATTATAATCAAAGTTTTCTTTGGAAGGATGTTTTCGTGTTGAAGGTGCTGAGGCGTGTCAGGGTAGATTCGATTTGAGGCGCACGAATTTAAAGAAGAGGAGTAGACCTGCGGACATATTAGTGGAAAAGTCAAAGTGGAATTAACTGCCCCAAAGTGGTCACATTAAGCCCATTTGTATAAGAAAACGAGACATTGATTGTGAGCGGGTTCGTGGAACGATCAATCAACAAAGAAATGTAAATTACGTTGTAAAAGTGCAATATTATCTACAGATGTAACAGAAGAGGATATTTCCATGCAAGCACGTACATACATGAAATACATTGCTGCCCAAAAAGTCATTAATGTAGACCAAAGAAGCAAAGAATTTGTCCATTTGACCATTATAATGAACTTAGTTCTGTCAATCGCTGAGATGTGATGCAATAGGCATGAAATTAGGCTTAATCCAAATTCGAGAACACTCAAGGACAATATTATTTTAATCGGGAATATCTTTTGTAGAGCATTGTGCAAGGAATTGGCGCTTGGAAAGGACCTGTACCTGATGAAAACCGGCGCTTTAATACGCACCAGCACATATCGCGGATAGTGGCGTTCAGATTGGTTTACGACTTCATGAAGGCGTTATACACGAGCACGAAGATGGTGTATTCGATCGATTCGACGTGGGAGAACTACAAACGTATAACGAGAAAAGTCCGTTTACCATTCGAACAGACGATTTGGATTTCAAGGAGATGCTAATTGGCATGTACAAATCCACGACGGAGTTTTATTCCACTTCTGCGTATAATATCATATTGTACTCGATCCTAACAAGAACTAAGGAAGAGAATAAATAATAAATATAGTGTATCACTAATTCGGTTCAATTTATCTCGAGGTGGACTCTTATTCAGTTGCCAGATTCGTCAAGGATGGTAACAAATGACTAAAATTTGTCCACGACAATAATTAATGCTAGAGAGTAAAAGGTGGAAGCGTGGAAGGTGTGGGTCAAAATATAATAATCAAAGGCACCCAAAACGCTGCCATGTATTTGATTTTGGAACATTAGTGTAACCACTGTAGATAATCCGATTGCCAGATTATGGAAAAATTGCTACTTCATTCGATGTCTTCCTGGAGGTAATTAACATCGGTGAGCGACTGACTGTTTGCTTTGCTACGTTCCTTCGGTTCGTTTCAACCCTCTAGGAGCGCGAGCCGGCATTTCTTGATAAAAGCTGTAAAAACCTTAGGCCGGATTAACGCCAAACTTAGTTACTTAAACTTAACCAAACGAGTTGCTGCTAACATTTGGTATGATTCATATCAAATGGTTAACAATTGAAACAGAAGGGTTACTACGCCCCTAAAGGTTACGTGGTGTCCGTGCGTGGATAGAAGCAGCCGACCAAAAATAATAAATTGTCGGAAAGCTAAAATTAGGACCTAAAAACCTTCAATTCAACTTTTTAAAGCCAAAAGTATTGAACTATATTTTTAAGACCGTAAGAATGTACGACGGTTCACTTTGACCCAAGAACATGGATTTCTACGGAACAAGATTCGGCACCATGACAGTCACCACTGAGTTTCTCGATGATTAAGAGAAGGTCCTCACTCAATTGGGCACCATCTCAAAAACACCTACCGGAGGCTCCCAGTCCGGAGGAGATGAAACTGCAGAAGAACGAATTATTCCAAAGTTGGTAGCACATTGTCAAAGAGTCCTACCTGACAGAATTACCGAAAGCACCGGTATAAAGATTGATGGGCAAGCGCAGCATAATTTTTAGTATGAGTGGTAAGATCTCAATGGAATAGTTGAAAACTGGGGCAATGGTTTACTTACAACTAGTGCATGCTATGTGCTTAATTAATAAATACTTAAATAGGGAATAGAAATTATTGCTTTATTCGTTTTTGCCTTGCAATTTTAGTTGTTAAAATATGTATTTTGAAAAAGCTGCACACACCGCCAAAGCTTGTAAACGTTGCATTTTCTCCACTGAAGGTTACAAGATACAATTGGTCGCCGAAATAAGCACATATTTGGAGCTATGTAAGATATAATTAAGCAATTATTTGATCTAAATCTCGTCAAATTTTACGTATTCGCTGATATCACACACCACCAATTTACGGTTGGTATAGGAAGAATGGAAGAAGTTTAATACTGTGGGCAAGTGTAACAAGGTATTCTTGCAATGGATATCAACAGACGGTGGAGGGGAAGAAATGTGGAACATAAATAATAAATTAGCAAAGGGGTTATTACCATTCATCCGATCCCAACCTTCCTTTCAGGCTGATTGTAAGTCAGCATTCTCTTCTGCTAAGGAGGGAAGAATAGCGGAACAGGTAAAAGTACTGGGCAAGCTCCCGAGGTTGAGAGAGGCAAAAGTATTACCGGGAACTATGACCGAAAGAGATCGAGAACGCTCACCAGCCTTAGTAAACATCAACCAGAAACACTGCAGACAGAATGGGTACCTGCAAAGGATTGGTATATTCAAGGACAGAAGCTGTAGATTCTGGAAGGAGGCAGTGCAGACTCTGCAACACATTCTAAATAAGTGTTACAAATTTTACCACATAAGGGTCTGACATCTTTGATACTAACAGATTGATCATAAGAATTTGCCATCACTACATCCACCCAAGTTCTTAGAGATTTTTCGGGAATTCAAACTTGAGAAAAAGCTATAGCTTGAGCTGAACTCAACACGGCGTTAACGAGAGGACGCAACACATGCTTTAAAAAGAAGTACATCACTCACCTCGTTCAATACCAGTACCAAATTTTATTTATCTGATTTCACATACACAAATTCGATATAAAATAAAAATGCTTTCAGTTAATGTAGGTACATGCGTAACCTGGTTCTGTTTTATAAAAGAAATTCTCGTAAGGAACGATATTTTCGACGATGAAGACAAAGAATGAAAAGCACCCTTTCATCCATCCTATCTACTTACCTACATGTATTTATATCGTTTCTAGAACGCGCCTCTAAACGTAGCTCTTTTGAGAAACTCGCCGTAAATGGAGGTGGGCCTTTTCGAATCGAATGCGAGGGATCCCCGGCATTCAACTAAAGCGATGATAAGTTATGTGCCGGCGTCGGCATACTTCAGGGGGCAAACCAAAGAGGAAAACCCGTTTCGCTTTCGAGACCTACATACATTTACACACCTCATGACTAATACCTACCTATTTATTAGGGTGGCAAATGGCGCAAAGCGTTCTTGGTGGTTAGAATGTAGAAATGGTAGAGGACATTAATATAATTTATGGCAATTACATTTGGGGAAAATGGGGAAAGGACGATTATCGATGTATGATTCGAATAGGTGGATCGAAGCCGATTAGATCTGAGGAGATGGCCCCGATTTTAGTGTTAACTCGAACTGGAATAAATTTTCCGATATAGTAGTCTCCGATAAATTTGAAGGAAATTCTTTGCTATAAAGACACGGTTTGTTGTGCAACATCGGGTTTAACTTTGTTCCTGAAGGTTTCCGATTTTAGAATGACATGGAACTTCAAACGTCGAAGTATCAGTTCATTTAAATTATAAACATTTGCACTTTTCTTAGAATTCAATGAATTTATCCAATTAGAATTTTCCATTTGTTGTAATTCGACAAGAAATTGTTTTCTATCCTATTTAATTCGTTCGAGGAAACAAAACGTAACGAACTTTTTTGATTAGTTCGAGAGGAAAAAGTTTTATTACGCGACCTTTTTTCACTCCCGGATTGAAGGATTTACCCTGGAAAATTTTACCCCGTCGCAGTTATTTCTGTTTCCAACAAATTCCCCATTCTTTACCTAAAACGAAATGCAACTCAATTACGAATTCTCAAATTACGTCTTGAATCACTGCGCGCCGTTATCGCCTTTTAGTAGTTGCGGTTTTAATCTCCCAAGTCAACTGATTACCATTCGGTTATATGGCGATATATTAATATCGCTATTAATTCCACAATCTCTGATATTTGATGCTTGATTAGGTTAGAACAGACACAAGCTTTTTATAATAAACAATTTCTTAATGTTTATCACAGAAAATTTTAATTTATCGAACTTGATCAAACGCCAAGAAAAGTTAGAACAACACAAGTTTTTTTTTGGGACATACAAGCTGATAATTTCTTTCAAAACTGGCGGCTGTCCACAATCTTGTCTTTTGGTGTGGCAATTTCTATTCACAATAGTGTATGCATTTCTGGATAGTTCGTATAATTTTGCAATTTCTTTAATCTGCATTTATACTAATAATTTTCTCTTTTGTTTCAGTGAAAAAAGCTCGTTATGTGGGAGTCCAAGGTTAGTGCTTATAAAAATTCCGAATTTTTCGGTATATGGGGTTTTAAGATCAAACTCCTTTCAACTATGATCAACTCATTGTTATAAGTTATAGGTCTGGTTTGATAAAAGTGTTGATGACGTATTGTAAACCGGACGGACCCTATTTCTCCGAATTTTAATGTCGCGCTTAGCACGTAAGTGGAGACAAAGACCGGTTTACACTATCTTATGATATCACGTCATCCACTCTTTTACCAAACCTTATTTACTTATAAGCGCATTATATAAACAATTTGATTCTAGTTTATAACATCAAAGTCACCAATTTCAACATAGCTGTAATGTGATAACCATCAACAGTTTCCTTGTCGCAGTCTCAAGGAAACTTATTGCCACCATCATAAACTATTAGATTAGCGTCGTTTTCCAGTTCATCAAAAATCATTACACCCTCACAACCTCACTTTTAAAACTTGCGCCAGAATGTGGCATGCTTCGGTGTATCGTAAAGGTTTTTAACATATTCAACTCAGATAACTTTGAAAATTTTAAATTATAATAGCTGGAACAGCCGTACGATCCCTTTTCGTAGAGTCTACATTTTTTATGACACTTCGAAGTGAATTCTCGTATATCAATTATTGCGAAGAGATCCTTAGAGCCTTGGACCATCACATTATTGAGGTTTCGGCGTGTGAGCTAACGTTTCTTTACAATCCAAATTGGCAACTTTGTAGGCAGTAATAGCTATATTGTTCCAATGCCAAAAGTACCCCTCCATTGTCAAATATGTTTGAATTCTTCCCGTCTTTTTGCCAATAGAGGAAATCTTGATGCAGTTTTAGGTAGTCTGAGCTCCATAGTCCTCAAAATGCATTTCATTGGGTCCAAGTAACAGGTTTTCACCACCCGCGAACTATCTTCGAGCAATTTATCAGACAAAATTTGATAGAACCATATCCCCATATCAGGTGTTGATCTTATTGAGTTTTTTCGAACTCAGAGCTTTCCACACTTCACGGAATATACTTCTTTATAGTGAAATTTACTTTCTTGTGATTTTTCCAAGCTTTGATTGCTTCAGTGGGGTCATATGTGCAGTTTGAAAGACTGTGCCTAACTTTGAGCCTGAGCCCGGTGATTTGTATTGGAGCGATTGAAGGCTGCTGTTGGTTTTGACATATAATTTTTAATTTCCGGTTTTTTAAATGGTTGGAGGTACCCTTTTTGATTTATACATGTTACAAACCGAGCAGAAAGTGTTGGACAACTCAAAGTCTTCAAACAAGAGTAATGGCGATTGGTAATAGTTTTTCAAAGGGAGTCATAGCAAAATAATATATTAAAGCCTGTACCATATTGCTCTGTACTAACACGACAAGTCCATTCTTCTGTTCTCATCATTACGGAATTTGTAAGTGACTTTATTGCCAAAATCTGGTGTATCGCCAATAAATGTTTCTCCAGTTTCTTTTTCTTTCTTTATTGGCTTTGGTTGGATCCATTAGTCATTGGCTACTGTGTAATAACCCGTATGAACAAAGAGATTGTACAAAGGACACTTTTCCACACGCGGGGTCGATCGGGTGGCTAACTATTAGACAAACATGGTGGGCTCCAAAGGATAGAAGGATAAACCCACAAAGGGAAAGTTCCAGGAACAAAAACTAAATTTTAATGTCAGCTTCACACATGAACTTATATAATAAAAAAGATCTTAAGGTCTTGTGTTGATATAACACACGATGCTTGTAATTCCATACCTATCAGCTTCCTATACAAAAACTCACTTTTTATTCTAAGTCTAGGACATCCTACAATTAGATGGTTTGTGTCGCCCCTTTCTGTACAGAACTCGCAGCTATCCATATCTTTGATTTTGAGTCCATCCAGTTGATATAGCTATTACTTGCAAGGAGTAAGCGCGCAAAGGCGTAAAGTGAGAATACGTTTACCGGCATGATGCAGATAGGTCGTTATAAGGTGGGAAAGCTCATTTATTCACTCATTAATTCTCTTGGGATTGTTCACCGATGGACCAGGCACTTGAGCATTATGCTCTGTGTACCGTTGCCCAATAATTCTGTCACTTCCGTTCAACTAACCCCGAGTCTTCCACAACGGCCATTATCTTGTTCCAAAAGAAGTCTGAGCATTATCGTGGGCTTCAGAAGATTCTTACTGAAATGCTTCCGCCTAAGTTGTTTCAGTTCCTCACAGGCGCAGATAATATGGATGCCAGTTTCCTCTTCTAGTTCACATCTTCCGCATCACGGTTGGCTCACCATTTCCATGTTGTATAGATGCTTTTTGAAAAAGCACTGTCTGGCTAGTAGGGCGGTAATGGTGCTTACGTCTTTTATTCTTCGTCTGATTAAGTTAGCTCAGAATTTTGCATTTAGCCCACCTAACAGTGCCCAGTCAATTTTCATTTCTTTGAATGTTCCTTTTCTGCCCACTACCAGATTTCTCACTTCTACTGGAGGTGAAGGTTATATTATTAGACATAATGCTGCGAAGGCGGTCCCACGAAAGCTGCCTTAGTCTGGGTGTTAACAGCCAGAGATTGGCAGCTATGCAGAATCACGTCCTATAAATAATTAGCAGAATGCTCTGGTACATGCAGAGTGATCGTATTCAGTCTAACCTCAAGACCCTTTCTTTTGAAGAATATCGCCTATCTTCTCTTACATGTATTGTTTTAAGAAATATTGCTTTCTATATGATATCCTTCCTAGTGGGAGATTTCTTCAATCAAAAATCAGAGAGCAATTCTATGGAATATCATTTCACCGTTAATCCACAGCCTTACAATTATCTCTATATAAATTATTAAGTGTATATATATATATATATATATATTTCGTGACCTTTTATACTTATCTTATATGATAGAGATCTACCACTAATAGGTCAATAAAACAAGGCTGGTTTGAGCGATAGTTATATTTTCAGAACGTTTACAAACGTTTTCGGAACCTAAAACGTTTGTAAACGTTCTGAAAATATAACTATCGCTCAAACCAGCCTTGTTTTATTGACCTATTAGTGGTAGATCTCTATCATATAAGATAAATTATTAAGTAGAATAGTTGTTCTCTTATTACACTAATTTCTTTGACAAGTTAATTATCATTGTCACTAGAAAATCTGTTCTGGTAAGGTTAAGAATCATATAATTTAAGATAATTCTAAGCAACAGGTCGTCTTGACTTTTCAAAAAAATTGTTCCAACTGCTGTTGATTTGGGCTGAAGTTAGGGACGAGGCGCATTCGTTTTTCGCAAAAGAAATTAAATCACCGTAAAGATGACCTAAAGAGTGATGAATTATCTAAATAAAAGTTTTGCTTGAGGAGCCCCCTACAATCCTAGTTTTAGGAAAACGGTCTTACCTTGAAGCGTTTACGTTACATTCAAATGAAATTTTCTTATGTATTTAATCGCAAAAATACAATTTATAATTCATTCGTAATAACTTTTATTATTAACACTTTTTAGATAATACATCACCCTTTAGGTCACCTCGTCCGTAAATTACTCCTAGATTCGTGTCAAAGATTGTTAATTCATCAGAAAAATAACTCACAGTGTTAAGGTTTGGTAGGTTTTGATAAATTCATTTGGTTTACCATCCAAATTGGAATTACATCTGGGGACTAATACAACAAGAGTGTAAGATTTTCCATACTATTTATATTTTTTACGAAACTTTAAGTTTTGAACCATTTATTGGAACTAAATTTACGATAATTCACGGTCTCAAATCGTTTAATCAAGACGGAAGCATACTTCTAGTTACGTTTCCTATCGATTTCTCGGGGCGAATTTATATCCAATTGTTCGAATTTGCTAGAACTCTTAACTTCGGCTTTCTAAAGCTTCCTTGACTATCCTGATCGAAATTCCGCCACATAATGTCTCTTCAAGGACAAATACAGATATCTCGATCTAACCCCTTATCGGATTCATTACTTTACCCCTAATTCCATTTTCTATCGGCTCAATGAGGTGGAGGCATTACCGCTTTTCGAATTTCCATCATGGGTGAATACGGCAATTACTCATTCATCCATGACATGCCGGAGGAAGATCGAACGTGTCACCGCCGTTATTAGCGTGTTTGTTCCAATTATCGGCCGAATAAAGCCCCATCCGGTGGATGCGATCTACTACGTATGTTGTGTACGTATACAGTCGACGGCACGACATCAGTTTCATCGTCGTTCCAGTACCGAGAGTCCGAAGTCGTCAGTAGTTGATCAATTCAATTACGCGAGCGCATATATGACACCGCACGCCCTAATGAAAGCCCTCCATCGTCCTATGAGCGTTGATTAAGCGGCCGTGGACGTGGCACGTGTGGCAGACGTGCGAACGTTGGGAGCTGCTCGCCATCGTACGTGTCTGACGTCGATAAAGAGATTTGGTTGTTTGATGCTCGCCAAATAAATTATCTGATGATACGATTGTTTACGATATGATCTGGGAAAAGTTGTCTGCAATTTAAAGGAAAAAAAAAGAAGGAAAAATATGAAGCTTAAGAGCTGATACTGTTCGAGGCTGCAGGTTCTTTTCTACATCGAGAGGCTCGATTTTTGAGGTAAGATAATCGCAGGGTTGAGGATGCATTTACCGATGAATGTTTTCCGTAATTCATCTAAAGTGCATTTCTCATTGAGTTTGTAAGCAAAAAGTTGATTGAATATTAGGCGATGAAATTTATACCGGATTCATATAGTATTCCAATTTTGCGCAATTACTTAAAATTTGGTCAATATTTTTTCCTAGTCATTTTATTTAATTAGATGGAATCTATATAACCAATTGGAAGACCTTGGTTTGGCAAATTATATATGTGTATTGACAGAACATAATAAACATATGCAAATGAAAATAAACAACCTTACTCAATATTTTGAGAAAAGTAGGTCTCAAAATAAATGCAAAGAAAACTAAATTTCTAAAAAACAATAACCAGTAAAACGATGATAAAATAATAAATTGGAAAAAATAGAAGCAGATAAATTTTCAGTTATGGAAAGAAGGGAGGAAGCAAGACGGATATTGGAACAAGGATAACTAAGGCACAGCATGCATTCAACTCGTTGAGGAAAATTTGACAAACAGGTGACATCTCAGAAACAGCAAAAATCAAAATATTCGACGGTTGCGTTAAGAGTATACTGCTATAGCGTGCAGAGACTTGGAAGTATGATGAGCCAACAAAAGATACTATAAACCTTTGTCAATAAATCGCCGAGGAATATCCTGAAAATACATTGGCCAAATAAATAAAATAACAAACATTGAGCTATGGGAAAGAATAAGACAGGAACAAATATCAGTCACAATCAGAAAGAAGAATTGAAAATGAAGTTGGCCATAGTTTGAAGAACGAACAAAATAATATAGCCGGACAAGCTCTAGAATGTCAGCCAGAGGGAAAGCGAAGTAGAGGACAACTGGACATTCACTGGAGGAAAATAATTACAAGGGAACATAAGAAGATTGGTCTAAGTTCGGCTGAAGTCAAACATAGAGCGAAATACAGAGGTAAATGGAGGAAACTAGTGGATAAGATTGCAGAAGAATGAAATATGAAGAGGATGCCCAGATCTAGCCTAGCAGCTATCCTACACTCGAGGCTAAGAAACGCATAAGCGCCCAGTACTACAATAGGTGCGATGGAGATAGAGAGCGAGATTGTAATTTCTTTAGAAATCAAGAAGGAATTTGATGGAAAACCCTTTCCGAGAATTTGATTATGTGTTATGCTTCTTCTTTGTCGTCACTTTTTTCTATTATTTTATGCTTTTTCATTGCAATATTCAGCAAACTCAGTAAGGATCATGTTGTCCCTTTTCTTTAAAAATTACTCTAAAGTGTTTTATTGTAACTATGCGCAAAATTATTAAGAATTTGGTTGGCATTTTAACCTGGAGTTATTTTAAGATTGTTAGTAGTTTTTCTTAATTTTCGTCAAAAATAAGATGCAATTTTATAGAAGTCCTTTTTCATAATCATGTCATCTTTTTATTTATAATTTATTACGCATAATACAGTTATTGATAGCTACAATGGAATTAGTTGGGGAGTTGGTAATATTCTGTAAAATTTGTAGAAATTCCTTCTCTGTATCCTTTTCATTAGAATTTCACATGAACGTTTTCTTTTTCATTTTCATCAAAGCGGGTAGGAATTTAATCTGTATTCTTTTCTTAAAACTATTTGATGCTTTCTGTTATTTCCCCTAAAATTAAAAAGAGTTATGTAAAACTTTATTTATAGAATTACTTTATTTTCAACAACATTTTGTTGGTATTATTTCTAGAATTATACTATCTCTCCTCATTCTAATTTTAACAAACATTAGTAGGAATATTTTCGGTGTTTTTCTAGAATTGTTTTATTTGTAGATTATTTTATGCATCTTTCATTTTTGATAAAGTTTGGTACAATTTTCTTTTCCTAAAATTAAGTTATTTTTCTCTTTTATATTTTTGCCTCAACTATTTAGAATTTCAACGATACTTTTCCCCGTTTTCTCTTTATTCATTGTATTAGAATTTCTTCAGTATAATTATTTCATTTCCTCATGATTTTTTTCTAGTGTTATATACGTTACATTTCTTCGTTGTACTAATTTCTGGTCAAAATCATTGGAAATCTCGTCGCTAAAAGTAAAAAGTACTATTGTCAATGCTTCTTCCTAAAATTATTATGTTTTTCTTTGTAATTTTGATCAAAATTATTAGAAGTTCCATCGGTATACTACATGACATGGAAATTGCAACACCAAGAGAGGTGCAAATATTTTGACGAAATTTGGCAGAAACGTTGACCTATTCCCATGTTATAATTGATCAAAATTTCATAGAACAAGGACAAAATATTAACACATTTTATTTTTTTCTTTATTAATAATATGTTGGATCTCTCCCATTAGTTTCGCACTCTCTCGCTCTTCGTGGCATTGACTCCAGTAGGTGGTTCGTGTGCTCATCGGGTATGGTGTCTTAAGTAGCTTGAAATTCATATTGGAGAGCTTCCTGTGTTTGCGGAGTGTTCACCAAGCTCATCAGTTTTTTTCCCTTAATGTCCCACACCAGTTCAATGGGCAAGATCTGGGTGGCTATGGCAAAATTAACATTAACATGAGTCTCTTTAAACCCATTTTGCGAAATCCTCGTAAGGTGGGGACGAGCATTATCCTGAATTAATTTATGCTGAAAAATCAACGTAATGCGGCGCATTCATATTGCCTCAAATAAACACCATGTAAGACCTACGCCCATATACTATAGCACCCCATAGCATAACTCCCACGATTCGGTGCATATGCGTCCGACGAAAAATCGAATATAATAATAATAATAATAATAATAATAATAATATATAATTTATTTTCAACAATACAGTATAATTAAAAATATAACAAAGAAAGAAGAAATAAAAAAAAAGAAAATGTACATTCTCTGTATGTGAAAACCAAAAGGATCGACTCAGAACACAGATAACTGTGTTCTGATCTTCCGTCGAACCTTTGCAGTATATGAGCAAAAATAAACACTACAGAATGCCTAATTCTAACTTAATCCTAAATTCTGTCATATACACAGTTGCCAAATTGCACAAACATTGAATTGATACATAAGCACTAGTACCGAACATAATTACTCAATTAAATATTTAACATTAATAAGATAAAATAAATTTAAAAATTAGAAAATTAGAAAATTAAAAAATTAGAAAGCATTGTAAGAGCAATAAAACAGTAACGGAACCACAACAAGGCTCACCGCTGACCCGTCACCAAATGTTCCCGCATCCACGATCTAAACCTAGCGAAAGAATAACTCTTTGTCTCCAAAGGCAGATTATTATAAAATTTAGGGACATTGTAGGAGAGAGATCGCTGGAATAAAGAACTTCTATGAATGGGCGTAGTAATAAGATGTCTGTGTCGGAGACCCAGATGATAAACATCGGTACGAAAGCTCAATTTGTTAAATAAGTATGATGGAGGTTTAAATGTAATAATTTTGAAATAGAGCATTCCAGCCTGCAAACAAAATCTGCTCCTCATGTTCAACCATCCCAGCTCAACCAACTTAGGAGATAAATGTTGATATTTGCGTAAACCATATATTAAGCGAATGCAAGAGTTTTGAACACGCTGCACCCTATTCAACACATTCTGAGTCAAACAAGGGCCATAGACCGACGAACAATAATTAAATTGTGATAAAACCAGAGAATCACAAAGCTCTGATTTTATCTTTCTAGACAAACAATGTCGGTGAGGATTAATTTAGTTTCAAAGCGCAATAAGCATTTTTAACGTACCCCAAAACCTGAGTATTAAATCTAAAATTGCGGTCAATAATTAAACCCAGATTCTTTGCCTCCTCAACCACAGGTACCGCAACACCATTAATCCTAAGTTTAATGAAATCAAAAAGCATACGATAGCTCTTTTTATCAGTAAAAACCTGAACTGTTGATTTAGATGGATTCAGAATCAGCGAATGTCGCCGTGCAGCCTCATAAATAGCATCGAGATCAGTTGCGACATCACCCAATGCCTGGTCCGTATCAGCAATGTTGAATATATGATATAACTGCACATCGTCAGCATACATATGAATCTTACATGATTTACCGCCCTTGGTAGTAAGAAGGTATAAATAATGAAGAGCAATGGGCCCAAAATGGACCCCTGCGGGACACCACGCGATACTGGAATGGGATCGGAGGCGCCATTCGTAGTTCTAACTTTCTGAGCTCTTTTAGATAGATAACTATTCAACTATACCTTGCTTCGTTGTGTTTTTTCCAATTAGGAATGTGATCAATATGTTTTCTAGATTCCTAGATCTTTTCATTATGATTCAAAACAGAATTATTGAAATTCATAGGTATTTCATTTTTCTAGAAATACTTCATTCCCGTTGAAATAGAGAATTATTGCAACTTTCTTTTTCCAGTTATTTTGTGCCTCGTTTTTCTAATTTTCAGCAAAATTAATGGAATCTTCCTTGGTATTTTGTTCTTACCATTATTTTATGCTTTTACTTTTCTTAGAATTGTTATGGTTTTCCTTGGTAATTTGTGCCAAAATTATTGAGTTCCATCGGTATTGTTTCTGTAAAATTATATTATTCCGTTTTTATTTGTTTCCCCTTCTTTTGCCTATAGTTTGAGATTGTGAGACATCCCTGCGGTCCCCGAGTCAGACTCTCAGACGTTACTAGTCTCAACTCCTCGAATATTAATTGACATAATCGCGGCTATTTGGACCGAGAATAGAACCGGGTACCTTCGCACCAAAGATCGACGTTTAGGCATAGGTAATTTTCACCAAAACTAGAAAAAGAAATTGGATTACATTTTGTCCTAGAATTTTGTTGTATTCTTTCTTTGTAACTTTCGGAAATATTAATAACGGTAGGCTTCCCTGTTATAATTTTCGGCAAGATTAATATAAACTTTATCGCCATTTGTACAGGTAGCACAAGTCAACGTCAATTACAATCTCTCTTGAATGTATTTAATTCTTTAATCATATAATAAATAAGTTAGTTACCTTCCAAGATGTATGTAGATATCCATTTCGATGAAATTACGGTTTCTTACTGACCGACATAATAACACAATTTTGTTCACCGTCACCAAAGTCTTTCTCGGGGCAATTCTAGGATATAAACATCTAATTCATAGTTTTTGGATCATTCTAGAACAAGATAAATCAGCACTATTTATGTATTCATTCTTAGGATATCGATTACACACTGAGATCTGAAGATGATACTTATTGTTTGATGTTGGATGTTTGTACTCGAAATTTTAACAAATCTTCTAGTCGCTAATGAATCTTAAAAGCACGTTGAAGTACCATGAAAAGAGCAACCAAACAGATCGTAAAAGAATTTTCCTTTTTAATTTTTACCCTGTTAACTGATAAAAGTAGGATCGTCTGTGGTTTCCAAGTGTACCTAAATGGCTCTCGCTCTTACCACACCAATTCTAGACTCTAATTACGTTATAAGGAAATGTAGTTCAATAGATTTGAAACGCATAACATAATAATTTAACTTCGTTACATTAATCTCGATCGAAGGAAGGCAAATCTAATCATTCGTCTTCATAAATTAACATCACATTTCGATGCATCTCTCGTCTCGAAAGCATTGTAAAATTTGCTCATGCACCTTTCATGTCGAAGCGCACCTGTTCTTTTCAACGACGATATCGTTTCCGCCTTCCTCGTTTCCAAGTCCGTTTGCGTTCGATTCATATTCTTTTCGCCGCAACTAGTTCGAGGTAGATTGCGAGAGTTGAATATTTATTTAATCGTAGAATTTCTGCAGGCAAATTTTCCTGCAAAGTCGGGAGAAGATAGAAACTTTCCCATTCCTATTGACTAGACCACAGAAACACGTTTATGAATGTGGCAAATATCAAAACAAATGTTAGTAGTGTAGATGGATTTGATGTAAGATGCAAATTTAGAAATAGATGTGGGCGACTTTGTGTTTGTAACAGCTTTAGAGAAAGACGTAGGCGTCATTGCATCGATGGGAAATGTAGCAAAGACGATAAGCAATAAATCGGAGTAAATTAAGGGCTAATGTAAACAGAGGATATCCCACGTTGTCTTTTGGTGTGAAAATAGACGGGTGGATATTGCGTTAGTTGCTGCTTTAACAATTCTAGCGATGTCCACTTATTTATTATTGAAGTATATTTTTTTATTGTTATAGCCTCCCAGTTCAACACCTACGTCACATTAAAACTTCAAAACGTCAAATCCACGACCGTCACTGTGAAGGGAGCGACACCCTGCTGGGAACAAGATTTTCTTTTGTAAGTTCACCCTGTATATATTCATAAATAATAATAAATTTGTGTATACTTTAACGTTTAAGATATCCATGATTCCACCTCCACTTTCCCATTTTAGATCGAACAGCCATTCACACGAAATACCAGCCATATAAACGTGGCAAAAATATCGAACACAACCTCATAAACGTCCCTCGTTTTCAGATAAGCGTATGTTGGTATCGTTCCCTACACGTAGTATTCCGACGATTTTCTAATTCCACATCTCCCCCAATTCGCCCCCTCCCTCGCTCCGATCTATAGTCCTATTATTAATCCGATCACTCTTCGTCCGGAATTTTTCGCTTTTGTCGCGCCGGTATTTGCCCGCTAATATTAATCTCTGTCATAATTTCTATGGCCAGACGAGGCGTTTTTGCTAAACGTACCGTTACGGCTCGTGTGTACTTTAAATGTGGGAACTTCCGATTCGATCAGCGGGTGGTCTTAATGGGATTCGATTTTAATTTTATTGTTGGCGGCGTGCGGAGTGGATAATTTATTTATTTATCTACGGAAAAATGGGTCAAAAAAGAGGCGCCGTTCTTGACACCCACTTTCCCCTTCATGAACTCATTTTGGTGTTGTCATATTGAAGAGAGAAAAAACGTTTTCCTCCTACATTAAAAACAAACACTAACTCCACGTAGGTTGGGTATAATGTAGTGTGGGATGAATTGGTTGGAAGTTACCAAGACAAGATTTTACGTTTATCTCTCAGTTCAGATGCGAAGTTGTTCCACCTACCTAAAATAAGAAAATGGGGGTGGGGGTCATAGAAGTAAAGCGAACAGTAGAAAAAGAAAACGTCCGCAACAAATTTTAAGTGAGCAGGAGAAGGCGAATGTCTTGTCTGGTAAATGAGGTTTAGTTCTTAGATTGTGACTCCGTTTGTTTTCTCTGCACGTTTTGTTTTCATTTTTTCTATTTGTGACTATTCTCTTATTCTTAGTTCTCACATCTTGAGTTATTTCTGATCTCTCTATTAGCTAAACTACGGGCAATAACGTAGTTTAGCAATTTCTAGCCATGCTGTAAGAAATTTTAGTGGACGAATCATTTCTATATCCACCCATTCCCTCAGTCTTACACCACTGGATGCCTACGTACGTAATATGTTAAAGGAAAAGGCGTCCGTCTGTTCGAGAACCAACAACCGGAATTGTGGGTGCGTTTAATGCTAAATCGTGCATTTATTACAGGAATTAGTAGAGACTTTAAGGATACGTAAAATACATAGGATTTAAGTGCTTACTTGATCTTCTCCACATATAATCGTGTAATATGATACTTTTTCTATTTCCTTATGATAAGTTAGAGCTGCGTCAATGTAATCTAACACCGTTATAGTTATCTCACCACTTACATTTTCTTCACATTTCAATAATTGTTTATAATAAGTTCAACCAACCTTCCCATTACTATCGTCTAGGACAAAAGTTACCACTTTGTTTTCTTAGACCTAAATTGGGACATATCTGCCCTTCGACTTCACGAAAGGTTAGCGACAAAGAAACGTTATATGTAACACTCGAACGGCGGAACCAGAGTAGAGAGTTAGTTACCTCTATACACATCACTTACATAAAAACAATCGGGTCATACAAGAAACGCTTAAACCAGGCATGGGCAATCCCCGGCCCGCGGGCCACATGTAATCCTCGGGTAAGATTTGGCCGGCCCGCCATTGAAGTTTTCCGCTGCGTATTAGCACGGCCTGTCAATCTTGCTTCATAAGGATACTACGAAAATGTATATTTTTCAAGATTACTCGCAGCATAAAACTTCTAGCGACCGCCAAAAACAAGATTGCCTATGCCTGGCTTAAACGGTTAAAATATATGTATAGGTTTATAATCGGTTTTAAGATATTAAATAATAAAAGTGTAGAGCCACAAATTCGTTTATTTTACAAACTCCGCAATAAGAAGTAGTAGACCCGCAACACAGCTGTGAGAAACACCCACACATTGTTTAGATTACACGAGAAGATCGTTTCGTTTTCTGGGAATTTGCAGCAACCAGACTATGATTGCGAATCTGGTAAGGATCATGGTTATTAAACAGGCGACTAAGGTGCACTAACATACATTTTTGGTGCATACTATATTTATAATATGCCTTGTGTGGTGTACGTAAATACGCATTCCTATTCCTAAATATTTAAAGTTATCGACTTTTAAAATTCATAATCCCATGAATTTAGTTTTTCCTAATTGATCTTCGGGCCTCTCATTTTTGTTTGTTCTTCGATGTGTTACCTTTTCGTGTATTTCATCCCGTGCTAGCAGAGCTAAGTTATTCACATAAGAGTTTATATCTGTATATTACTTTTTCTATTCTACTTATTGTTAGATGCTATACGCTCTTATGATTGCTTCAATAGTATCATAGAGCAGTATCGTCCCTGAACAAATATGTACTTTGGTTTTTTAATTTCTATCATTTTGATCAATTTACCTTAAGTTCCTATCTTTTCTATAATCACTATTGGCACGTAACGTTTCAGAGGATCTAGTGCTGGTTTAAAATCCACATACAATCCATAGATTTCTATAGTTTGTTGGAAGGTATCGGTACTACCTGAATCATTATATAGAGAATTCTTTCCGCGAGCCGAAAACCTGATATGTTATCGCCTGCAAACCGCCACCGCCACTTGGAGTTGGTCTCCAAGTGGAGAATGGTCATCAATGAGGAGAAATGCATAGTAGTCCAAGTAAAGTATCTCGGAGTTTTGCCGAACAACAAACTAACTTACTGACATTTAGAGCCCATATTCATAAGATTACTACCAAACCCTATAGAAACCTGCTCTGTAATACCAAGAAATTCGACAGTATTGAGCCACTGAGAAGGTTTTACTGTGCATATCAGGAGTACATTTGAGTATGCTGGTGAGGTTTGGAATCCGCATTATGGCAATGGCATAGATAAAATTGGGCGCGTTCAGAGAAAATTTCTAAACGCTCTTTTCTATAGAAAATCTTCCGGGTCGTATTGAAAAGTCCATGTTTCATCATATATATTAATTTTTTATAGTAAGCGCCATCTCTTTTTCGTTTACTACATAACAATGGTCCTGGAACCAAGGCCTAAAAACAAACTAAACAAGAAAACAAGACGAAATCAAGTATGCTGCGTAAGTGGAAGCATCACTATCAAGTACATTCCAGCCCCTCTCTCTTACAAGCGTGAACAGTAGGGAGTCTGTTTCGTTATTTCTTTGTTACACCTCATATAGGGGCTTGGATAAGGCACAAGAAGGGTTTCACAAGGTTAGTTGATACCAGAACGTTTCAATTATAAACTCCCTCATTTTAGGTTCATCACATTCGGTATTAATTATTACATTATTACCTTTACAGACAAGAGATCTATTCTTTTTCCTATAATTCGCCGATTTCGCTGTTTCTAAGAATACGAACACATTTACTCCTTCGCCAAAGAAGTAAAATAATATTAATTCTTGCTCTTACCATACCAATTTTGATGCATGCTAATATATCTTTAAAAAATTAAGTTGTCAGCCTTAGTGCAAAAGACTCGTTGATGAAATGCGGTTAATATTTTTTTCTTGATTTTCTCCACTTAGAAAGACAGTTCAATTCAGTTGTTGAATCACGTACTTGAAGGTATTTAAAGAACTACATTTTATTTTTACTCATTTTGTACCATTGATATTCCTATATCCCTAAGAAAATGTTTTTTGAATCCTACAAACCGCAGCGTCCAAAATTATTTTTTAGTCCTGTTGATCCGAAAGTTATTGTTTCGTTGAACAATCCTCTCTAAAGAATTCTAATTACTTCTAACAGCCCAGAAACCAAATCCCCTCGATACCCCCACCTCTTCGAATAGAATGTGCCCTTTTAATCCGAAATAATTCTATCGCCGTCGTCTCCGTCGGGAGACATATATTTATATCAACGTTAACCAGAAGTAAATAGACAGGGTCAACCCTCGCTTGATTTACGTCCTACCCCGAATCAACCTCGAACGATAAAATTCTCTGGGTCGAACCGCCGCTACCGCCTCTCAACGTCGTCGTCATTGCGACCGGATGACTTTCCCGCTTCGACTCCACGTCATAAACAATAAATCAATCGTACTCGGAGGATGACGGTGATGAGTTTCGATGAATGCTAAAGCCGAATATAATCGCACAGACAGCGTCCATTCTATTTCTTGCGTATCGTGAATACCGTGCAATATTTCGCTGTTGCCGGAACTATTTTGCGTTTATATTGAGTTTTAGCAAGATGAACTAGTTGAAATGAAGTCACCTTAATGCGATAACGATCGATACATAAAAAGTGTTTAATAAATTAACGGGGAAAGGGTGCCCATAAGTTGTTAAATTGATTACCTTTCTAATAAACAAATCGCTTGCACTTATAAAAATATTCTTTTTTCTTTAGTGAAACGAATGATTTGAACACCGGTCTTCTGATAGAAGTTTGGAGCAAGGGGATGATCTGGGATAGAGCCATGGGATACCACTGGATACCCTTGCAAGGAGTTCAGTACTCAAACGAGGTAAAATCTTTTGAATTTTACTTGAAATTTTAGTATTTGAAGAATCTTCTCAACCCATTCTTTAAAAAATTTTATTCCTTTATTTCGCATCCTGATTCTCACTAAAATGATGATATTGGACAGCCGC
Organism: Chrysina gloriosa; assembly: GCA_038088585.1. Classification (NCBI taxonomy): domain Eukaryota; kingdom Metazoa; phylum Arthropoda; class Insecta; order Coleoptera; family Scarabaeidae; genus Chrysina; species Chrysina gloriosa. The sequence goes on along the minus strand of CM076093.1, from coordinate 14,454,345 downwards.
GCACGTGAAAATCAAGTTTAGCAAATGTAAATCGCGTATTCTGTCGCAAACTTTATCGATTATGCATTTTGTGTAATCAGCTACATTAAAATAAGTTAAGTCGGACAGTTACTTAGGAGTATGCACTTGAAGAACAAATTAAACATTGCTTTTGTTAGAAATCTTCATATTTTCTTTTGTTCATATCAGAACAAACAATTAATTGTGATGTTTTTATGGTTCGATATTCGACCGAAATTCAATCGGATCCCGGGAAAAAGAATGGCCCTCAAATCGATACTTTTCTACCTAAATTTAGCTGTTCCATTTCTGGAATAAAATCAAACTAGAAAGTTTTCAGTTTGAACACTTATTCACCTAAAGACCTAATTAGATAGATTCCAAACGGCAATTGTCTTGAAGCAATGTAATATAAATTTTACTATTTTATATATCGGGCAACGTATTCCGCTAGAAAATTTTCGAAATTGATAGCTATGCCTTTAACTAGTACCTCGAATCGTTTTGTGTGATCAGTACTTTGGACAAACAGCGGTAATAGTGTACAATTACGAAATAAGTTACGACAGTATTGCCAAATCCGCGCTCTAGTCAGTACACTGTATGCGGGTAGGCTGTCATAATTTACCTCGTAATTACCGCTGTTTGCACAGACTAGTGATCAGTAAGGTTTGATATAAGAGTGGATGCCGTGTTAACATTAAGTAGTGTAAACCGAGTTTGACAAAGCACTTGATAGTTAATTACACTTAGAAACCGACCTCGATAGATTATCGAGCGGACACTGCACTGCTCATTACTGTTCATTACTGCTTTTTGTTCGAAATATTATTATTTCGTGCATTTTGTACAGTTATTACCACTACAAAGTTTCCAAGTTGGCAGCTATACAATTAAATCGTATGAATGAAGATTCACTCCTCTTAATATCCCATATTTATAACAAATTCATGTGACATTGAATCATCATTTGAGCATCTAGCCATACATTTGATATCTTTCAATTTTGTACCTTAAGTTCGACTGAAAGCTTTCGAATTTGATAGTTATACATCTGATAATAATTTTTGTACATATTGTATTATAATACCACTAAAGGATTCCAAATTGACACAATTGAATAATATTTCGAGTGATTTCTTTTAAAGTGTTTCATGCCTATACCGAATTGATTTCGAAAAAGAAACTGAATTGCTTTCGGTGTGCTTCGATAAATCTTATGACTTGAAAGTTTCGAAATTGACAGTTTTTACCCAAATCGTAATATATATCATTTTCTGTGATTGGTGATTCATTTTTGAAGTGTTTCATATTCATATAAAAGGTAAGGTTTCGGGAAAGATTGGGTCATCGTTAATGTGCCCTTGACGTAACTACAAGGCATGTTTCGAATGTTGTAGGAATTTGGCTCCAGTTGGCGCAAATCTTATATGTGACGCTATTGGTCAGAGACAAATCTTAACACGTATACATAGTTATTCCGTGCAATATTGTTTAGTATACTTCAACCACTTGATTATATATATATAATATACCTACGTACCGCTGATTTTTCGTTTTCTTTTTATTTGCAAGACTGTGAAACTTTCAGAAGTACTTTAATGTCTGCAAGATATATTTTGAGAGCTTGTAGTTAAAAGTACGGTCTATCGGTGGGTCGATCGTTTTAAAACTGCGCCCAGTGGACAGTGGATCACCTCTGTAAATGAAATCAATGTTGGTACCAAGGAGAATCTACTAAAAGCTGATAGACGAATAACTATTCGTGAAATTAGTATTAGTGTAGGAATAGATACACGGCACGTTCATGAACGTCTAAGCGTGCACAGGTGTCAGCATATTGTTGTTCAAGCTGTTGGGACCGAAACAGAAACTCAACAGGTCCAACACATATCACCAACTTCAACAGTTTTTAGCACGTTACCGCGACCAATTTTGGCAAGAGATAACTACCATAGATATTCGGCGTGCTTGATTCGAGATCCTAAACGAGCTAAAACTTGCTATAAATAGCTGGATTACAGAGACTCCGAAAAAGTTCTTTGAGGACGGTTGACAAAAATTGTGTCTCTTTGGGACAAGCATATTCAATTAAATAGAGATTATATTGAAAGGCTACATTGTAATTTTGATGAAAATTGACGAAATAAAAAAATTGGTTTGGATGTTACTATTTCGCATATTTTGTAATGCAAACAATACTACTGGAAAATTTGCAAATTGACAGTTGTGTACCTTAGTGCATCCTAATGTAAATTCCATTGTTTCGTCGATTTTGTACATTAGATGCTACTAAAAGCTGTGTATTTTGGCAGTTATGCATTTGCCCATTGTTTGATAGTTTCTCGTTTGTTTGATATGTATTGTTATCGATGCCGTAAGTCTCATTATTTTGTGTATTTTGTACAATTACTATTACTAGAACATTTTCCAAACGTTATGCATTTGGATCACCTTTTAGATTTGTTGCTTGATCAAAGATTGATTATTTTTGTATACATTTGATATCCAAGTCCACCTCAATATGATTTCGATAAATACTTAACAGTTTCCAGTTCATTTTGAAGTGATTTCTGAATGTAAAATGAATAATTTTTTTATAACACACGCTATGTGAAAGCTTCAATTTAATAATTACGTCTATCATTTCGAAGACTCCATTTAATACCAACAATTTTACAACATATTCTAATATCATTTTGTATTATTTTGTGTGATAGATTTCACAAGCAAGTTTCTAATTTGGCAGTTACTCACTTTGATCACAATGCCAGTTACATTTTACGTTATTAAAGATTTCCTTGCTTGACTAATACACTCGATCGAACTCAATAAGGTTCATCCGCGAACCCTGGATATTTCCTGAAACTCTCCCAGCACTGAACAAAGATATCTATCTCCCTATCTACGTCTCGAATCGACATTTATTTTTGCATCTCCACCCTCGACGTCGCCTAATGAAAAATATTTCGGTACCTATCGAATCTGCCCGGGAGATCTTCTATTTTCCTTTGCGACTCTCTCCATCCAGGGGAAGCAAGAACTCGGTGACTCTTACTCAGCCTCAAGCGAAGGGACGGGCAAGGAAGTCTGTACATCGTGAATTCTATTTACCTGAACTCCGATCAAAGACAAACATGATTCGACGGATATTTGCGTTTCGGTCGGATGAAGAGGTCGTCTTACGACGTCGAAATTTCCCCGCGGGTCATATATTTAAGGGCATCTTTCGGATGGGATTTTGTAATTTGTATCGGTTAATCAATCCATTAACTAGGGTTAAATGAAGAGGAAGATTTGGAGAATCAAATTGAAAATTCATGCATATGCGTATATGAGATATTTAGCAACCCGTTTAGCCTTACATATTGTCAACTTTTTGAGGAATACTCCCACTGAAAACGGTTTCCGGTTGCTGGAAATATGGGCAACAAAACATCGATATCAAACTATCCTACAAAGCAAAACACGAAACAAGTTTCTACCCGTGTCTTCTTTTCAGTTGGTGTTCGCAACTGGGGATGCTAAAATAAAAGTGAAAATTAGTTCCAATTTTCTTACACTCAACATCAAAAGGTAAAAGTCTAGATCTTCATTAAACAGAATTCAGATTTTTGAAAAGGGCGAATGCAGATTGGATTGTAGTTGATGATAATCACTAAAACTTTTGGAGGGAGCATTCAAAATCTAACCATGACAGAAAAACGCGGGCGAAATGCACACACAGAGCTTATTTAATTTATTTTTTGAATTGATAGCAAAAGGTACAAGTCTCAAATCCTATTCAACAGATTTCAAAGTTTTGAAGAAGATGAGTGCGGGATGAATTGAAAGAAATCTTGTGTTAGGATATTTAGAAAAATGTTCCAATTCAGTGAGGACCTGCCTTTTCTCGTACGAAGACCTGAATCGAGAGTTGACATACAAATATGGAAAATTTTATAGGGGAAATTAGTGAACTATTTCCTACCGTCAGTGGTGAATCTATATCTCCACCAGAAAAGATTTTGATTTTTCAAGGTTATGAATGCAGGATAAATCGTTAGTGGGGTTGAGGAAATTTTCAAAATTTGCTGTAAAGGCATTATAAGGATGTCGCATTCTTCACTGTCGAAAGTGTTCGTCTTCTTACAACAAGACGTTGAATTGCAATTTGGTATTGGCCAACAAGAATGGAATACCATAGACAGTAAAATGATGGAAGTATGAAGCTCTGTCCAACAGAAGAGAAGGTTCTGAAGAAAAGGAAATGAGTAACACGCAACTATCAGAAGCTCTGGGATGAGATATATCTGAAATCTTTTCTAAGAGTTTCCATTATGGATAAGTAAGCCATATGCAAATGTTTGCCTGATTATCTGAGGAAGTGATGCTAAAGATAAGATATAAGAGTATCTAAGATCTTCTTTAAGAGGATTCAGATACTTTAATATGTATATATATATATATATATATATATATATATATATATATACATCGCACTCATGTCCTTATTCGGTGAATATATGTCCTCCCTTGTAAGAAAGAAGTCAATCCGAATTTGGACTTTTGGCAAAAATAGAAAACTTTATACAGAAGTGCACTGATTCGCTCTTTCCCCAAAACTGATTGTTGGTTTTGTGTCCATCAAAGTTCACATCTTTAAGGGAAACGAGTGATTGATACAGGTACTAGTGTAAATGTTCATAATCTTTTGTAAAGAGATTTAAAAGCACAAAGTTAAGCATATCGTACTCCTCCTCCAATTTGGGAAGTGTGTTTTGTAGGAAGATCATTTCAAATCTAGGGTTATTTGGGAAAAAATGGAAAAAATTCATAAAAACAGACCAAGACAGATTCAAGTTTGAATTTTTTTCTGCCACAATTCGGACCTCTAAAGAAAATAAAGGCAGGATATGCTGCTATTGGAATGAAAAACCTGGAAAACTTGTAAGGGTATACAAGGGCACTTACAAAGTAAGTACGTTGGACTCAGTTTACAATCTGATGTTCTTGTTTCAAGTGTTATGTAATGAGAAGATTAATTTGAATCTGAGGGCGATGATTGTACATCTATATAGTTCATGGACACGCGAAGATTTAATTTTTCTACATCTGATGGTGAAAGGATGTAAGTCCAAATTTCTATTCGACAAAGTTTCTCACTTTTGGAGAAAATGAGTATCAAATGATTGTTACTGGGAATTGAAAACTGTGCCTTAACTTTTCTATAAAGACATGCAAAAGCTCCCAGTACATACATAGGTCAGACTAATTTCTCCAAATAAGCGCATTTCTTGTAAGAAAAATATCAATTTGAATCTGGTGTAAATGTTCAAAACAAGGGAAAAAGTTTGTAAGCAAATGATGAATTTTTTACATCTGATAAAAGCTAAGTCCTTACCACAGAGAGGTTTAGGGAAAAAGTTTTGAAGAAAATGAGTACAGGATGGATTAACGCCGCTAAACATCCGATATCTTGTCCATAAAGGCATCTAAAAGCATTCAATGGGTACGACGTACGTATTCATTCTCCAATTCTGGAAAATTTAGGAATTGGGGAACCCATCTCTCGAATCGGAGGAGGATCGAAAACCATTGAAGATTAGCTCTGTCAAACTGTTTCCTAAAGGAAATAAGTACAGGATGAATTGATATTGGGGATGAGATTATGTCCATTATCAAAGGAGATGGAGACCCGGATGATCGTGGAGAGCAAATATTAGGAACATGATGAGGAAAAGAAACTCAAAACAAGACCAGTGCCAAAACAGAGAATACTGGAGGAAAGGTTTCTGAAATTGTGAAAATGCTAGCGTTTCCTTTTAAAAGAAAGTCAATTCTAATCTGGGGTTGATAGCCAGAAAAAGAATAAGTTCGTAAATATCTGAAGATTAATGGGCAGCAGTTTCCATCTCTATCAAACAGAAGAAAGTGCAGGATGAATTGGCACTGGAGATGGGAAAATGTGTACTACTTTTTCTGTTAAGCTAGCCATCGCTTCAATTCTAAAACTGCATGGTTTCATTTGTTGGAGGACAGGTGGCCGAAAATCATAAAATTCGTAAATAGGGTGAGATTACTCCATTTCTACGATAGCTGGCAGTAAAATAGTGAAACTCTGAAATTTTGTCAAATAGATCTCAGATTTCATAAAAATATTTACAATCTTTTGTAAGGGCATTCAAACACATTTCGCAATTATTTCCTTCAAACATCACTAGTAGCTGAAAGGGTGGTTGTAATAAAAAACTGACCTACAAAAGTTTTAATCTGTGCCAACGCCAAAAAGATACAGCTTGGATGCTACCCAGGCACCAGTACACAATTTGATTGCCGATAATTACGTCCCGATAAAACATTCTATTTCGTACCGATCAAAGGGATAAAATAAATTCGATGAAAAGACGATCTCGAGAATGGACGCTGACGAATTAAACGGGGATACCGAAAGGACCTTACGTAATTATAAACTCGCGTCGCCGGTTAGAACGGAAACGAATTTCGCAGCGATGTCCCTCCCTTTCTTTCCGACTCTAACTCGATTACGTAAACGCGGTTCAACGGACGTCCAGATTCTGTTTTATCTCCTCCTTTGATTCGATATATTTAATCACGAAACGGAATGTTACGTTCCCAATTTTTCCCCGGACCCTTTCAATTACGTCCGCAAAACAACAAACAAATCTATAGAGAAAGGTCTGTCTTTGCTCTCCTTTTGTTTTCGTTTAATTTAAATGGAAATGTGGAACAACAGATGGGGATAACCCTTGGATATCTCGATTATCACTAGAAACGCTTCCAAAATGTTTGTTTATTTATGTTTTAAATGTCAATAAAGGCGTACTAAACATTTTACCTAAACTTAGTCCTAAACTCAAAAATAGACCTAAAAGCAATTTTCTTCATCGTGCGCCCTTATTACGACCACTTTTTTCTCACTTTTCTCCTTCTTTTCGCCGGGAAATTATCGCATATATGCCGTAGTTACCGCCCTATCTCATTTCGACGCAACGCGAAAAGCCGCTCTCGCCCCGTTTTTCAAATTGCTTTACTCACGTCGACTTGCATACGAATAAGCACCCCTTCGCTACTTGCTCCTTTTCGCGATGCCGTAAGGTTGGTAGTTCTGCTGTCCCGAAAGAATGCCGCGAGCGCGCGAAACTAGAACGCCTGCCGAATTAAATTAGCTCTTATACCCCTTCCTCCAGTTTCGTTGCTATTATGAACACAATGCGCCCCAGAGTCTATTTAGGATCTCGGTTGTAAAGAAGTAAATGGAAATTCGAGCAATGGTGAATTAGATATCGCGAAACGTCGAAACGTTGTTCTTTTTGTTCCTATTCTCTAGTTAGTGATATAACGAAGTTGGGCAAAGTAATGTAGTTGATTATTTATTGGTGATACCAAAAATGTTGAATTTAGTTAGTAATTCTTTACGGGAAAGAAATGCCCTTTTCGTTTAATTAAATAAAAAGTACAAGGAAATAAAAAACTTTTACCACAGCCAATATTTAAAAAAATGGACCAGGAAAGGATCGCGGGGAATCCCGGCCAACGAAGATCATGGCTGGTAGAACCAGCTGGATAAAGTATCCAAGTTGACATCAATACTAACTTGGGTCAATTCAAGCAAAAACAGCAAAAAACATGCCCTTTATTCTTTATTTTAAAATTGAGGAACCGCTAACAAAATGGTTCCAAAGTTGTCTTTCTAAAACAAATCTGAACTGTCAATCTTTAAAGTGTATAATAATGCCGAAAATCAACCATGGGAAATTACCAACAATAAGTAGTAACCGTGAGAGACTGATCCACGTGTTCATATTTCCTGATCCATATCCGCGGTAATGGGGATGACACTAAGATGATTATTCAAAATTCCCTGGTTATGAAGTTTTATGAGTTGCCACAAACATCTTGGACTTACTGAATGTGATATATCCTTTGCTCCAAATGCTAATGTACCAAGGCGTGAATTGCTTAGAGATATTCCCGATAAATTTATCAAAAGTATAATTAAATATGTTAAGGCGTTCTTCAATAAGGGAAGCATGCTTCTTGATTTACACAGGGCTCAAACCCGAGCCCTCTACATTTCACTATTCTAATGACATTGTAAACGTTGTTAACCCCATCAAGCTGCATTTTGGCGAGGATTTTGAAATACACTACAGTTCATTCATTTTCCTTATTTTTTTAACGTTGATCATTAATAGCACTCCCACTTTCGGTTGAACAACCCTGTGTTTTCCACAAGGCCATTGTCTTGCTGCTCATAAGTTCTAGTAAATGTTTGCTCCTGAATTTCTTTAATTCCTCACAGGCGCAGATAATATGCATACTGATTTCTTCTTGTAGTTTACATATCCTATATCACGATTTGCAAACCGCTTAATATTATTTCATAGATGCTTTTTCAAAAAGCAGTACCTGGTTACTAGGCCGGTAGTAATCTTAATATACTTTTGCTTGTTTTAATTAGGTTAGCTGAAAATTTAGAATCTAGCTTACCTAGCAGTGTCTTAATGGGAAGTTTACCTTCAGTTCATTTTCATTTCTTTGAATATTCTCTTTCCAGCCATAACCAGATCTCCCGTCTGACGGAATCCTCTGTTATGCCGTATACAGGTTCTATTCCTAGGAAGTTTCCTTTTTAAGTTTTCTTGGCTAGCACATCAGCAACTAAGTTGTCCTCATGTCCTGCCACTCCAGATTAAGAACACAATGTTGTCCCGCGCCAGTTCATTCAGGACTTCCTTACAATCTTTAACTAGTTTTGACCTGGTAATCGACTTTATGTGAGCTTTAATAGATTCGTATGTGATCAGTCATAATGTTTATTCTTGCGCACTTAATAGTAGCAAACACCCATCTATTTATAGTAAAAGTGTAATATATTTTCATTCGAATTAAATGTCTGATTTTATTCTCGCCATCGATTAGTGGTTCCACTCTTACGTCTACTGCGTCTTTATCACAATATTGATTTGCGACAATAAATATGATATCAATGAATGAACTCCGACGAACGAACGTGTTTCCGGTTATATAAGACTGAATAAATTCATGTTGGCACTATCTTCGTTACATATTGGAGTAAGACAATGTGGCTCCTGATTTTCTGGGAAGGATACATCATCTTTCAATCAATGACCAAATAATTGTCTTCTGTTTCGTCGCCTTCGTTGCAAATTATTTCCTTTAAAAGGTTTGAAGTAGTTTTTGATTCTGATAAAAAATGCATTTACTTCAAAGCCATGGCATTTGCTCTAAAGGACAGTTTTCTTCTCAAAACTACCAGATGATAGTTGATTCGAAACCTTTGGATGTACAACTTGCTATTAGCTTTACACTTTTCTTCTAACCCAATGAGGAACGCAATAATAAACGGAGAAAATCATGTACCTATCTCATACCGTTTTGTCTTTCTTGTACTTCCTTCAGGCCTCCTTTACACAGAACAAAATCTAATAGCTGTACTTCCTAAAAGTTTTAAAGTTTTGGCTAGTGGTAGCTTCTTACTTCCATAAAAACTTATCAACACGTTAAAATGATATTTTCGCCACTGGATGGCATATTTGGACACGTATACGAAATATCGAAGTTTACTTTTTAAGGTAACTTAGATCATTCAAATGTATTCTTGTCTGTGGGGCCCATAGTTGAATATGTTCAGGCAATTTCGTTATCTGATTTTTTATTTTAGTTAATTGGCAGACGAAATCAAGATGGTATAAGTCTGGACGTCTTCTTCTTCTTCTCCTTATCCCATTTGCTTCTTCAGACATCGGATTGGGGTCCCCCTCCTCGTTTTACCTATTTTTTGACCCTTCTCTATCCCTCCCCAAGGATTTGAGTTCATCCACACTTCCCTCTTTCCCATCCTATATCCTGTATTTGATCCGTCCACTTTCTCCTTGATCTTCCTATTCTCCTCTCTTCGCTATGTTCCTTTTGTACTTCTCTTCATTCATTCTGGCGATATTTTCATATCAACTCAGTTGTTTTTCTTTAATGATGTTCATTATTTGATGCTGTTTTGCAATATATCGCGTTTCTGCCTTTCCTATTCTGTCCCAGTTTGTTTTACCCGCCATTCTTCATAAGTGCTTCATTGAAAACGTTCCAAATGTACTTTTGTTCGTGAATTGTGTATTTGGTCATGATTGGACAAGCATAATTACAATTCTGAAACCGCCTCTACCATTTATGAAAAGGAACACGGCACGTTATAAGTTTTGCTATTCTGTGAACACGATTTAAACTTTTCAATATCATTTTTATCCGCGAATTCTGTAGTTGAGAGCGGTTTAGGATTCTGTAGGAATCATCTCTTTCAATATTTTTTCCAGAAGGAATCATTAAAACATTGAAAGTTCGACAGTTCTTTGATATAAGATATCTTCCAAATCTACTTCTGTGGAGTGATTTGCGTCCAAATGCATTAAACTTAAAAAAATAGAATACTATCATTTTTCAAATACATCTTTCCATGAGAATTCAACAAGTTTGACTCTTAAAATGTTTTGAATCTTTAAGTGCCCGTCAAGTTAGATAGAATTAGAAACTAGAAACTTTGGTCTGGTCTATGCTTCCATCTATAAAAACGGGTAGAAAATGAAACCTTGATCATATTTTGAAGATAGTTTAGACTTTCCTAATGTTGTCGCGTCCAGTAATAGTTTAACTAGATAAAAGTGGTCTTCCATCGTTAAAGACATTCTGAGAAAAGCTTCTTAGCAAACATACACACGCAAATATATCACACGTTTGTCATTTTTCCCTCCCAACATTCAGAAAGAAATCTTGCAGTTATAAAGTGTGATTGTACACCGAGCCGTTTGCCTCCCGCGATTTTAAAATCAACGTCTTTCTTTTTCGCGATATCGCCTTCCGCGATGTTCAACTGTGTTTTACGGCTTGCGACATCCGTTTGAACTTTTAATGGGTAGGTGACGCGACCGGCGAGATTGTTTCCACTCCAAAGTGCTCGTTGGGATACGAAGAAATTAGTGGATTTCTTTTCTCCTTTGTCGACTCACGTGAAATGCCGAGCGCGCGAAGTTTCGAGTGCGCTTCTCTTCCTTTTGCCGTGTATTTTTACTGTGAATTTTCTGGCGTGAAGTGGAGAAGAGGAAAAGAAGTTGAAATCAATAAAGTTTAACGGTGGTCATATTAATGACAGAAGTTTGGAAAATTTTGTCCAAACTAATATTGCCATTTCTTAATGCCCTTGTACGTAATTGTGTTGAAAATGATTTGATCAAAGCCATTTCAGTTTGTTTAATAAAATTTAGAACGAGTTACCTCTAAATCACTCGGAAACTGTTCTTCGCCCTGTATGTTACATTAAGTGGTACGTATTCATCGGGTCATAATTAATGTGGTTAGGAGGAGTCGAATTGCACTTCCTTATTGGCCTCGATTCGAATAGCCATCGCCGCCGTAAGGCGAACTTGTGTCTAGTAGGTTACCGAAATCCGCTTTCGGCGATTACATCGAAAGTATTTTATCAGAATTACCGCCCGAAGTATAATACAATGGACCGAATTCTGGCGCGACATGTGACCCAGATAGATTCCTTCGCGAACGTATCTCGGATATAAATCGCCCCTTTCGATCCCGGGCTGTCTACATCTTTGCGCAAACTTGAACGGCGATAGGAATAAAAATGTTGTACCGATAGGTTCGATACATGGGATGGGGCTTGGTAATAATTTAGGTTGTAATTTTGTTAACTGACAAGACATGGATGGACTATAATATTTCGTTGTAAAGTTGTAAAGAGAAAAACGTGATTACTTTGAGTAACACTTGTTTTGTGTAATTAGAAAACTACTGTTAGTATTCGCAGACGCGTTTCGCGGTTATACCGCTCATCAGTGCGACTTTGTGAGAAGTAGTTTTCATTCCCAAATAAGCACTATACGTATATGCTCTCGTTTCAAGTATGTTGCTTTAGTCTCGCGTCGGCAACTGTCAAACTCTTTTAATTTTATCGGCAACCTTTATTTTCTGCATGGCCGTCAAACTTTTGTTTCGGTTAACAGCTGAAAAATTCCCACTCTATTCTCTTGATGACAATCTATAAACCCTTTTGTTTTACTATCTTTTCGACAGCTCCCGAACTCCTTTATTTTGTTACTTTCCGTCTCTAGATCCAAAGTTGTTTTGTATTGTCCATGTCTTGATAGCAATTGAACCTTATTTTATTGTTTTTTGACAACTGTTTCTATTTTATTATGATTGATTTGATTGATGATATTATGATATTGTTATGATTCTATTTTATTTGGTTGGTGTCTCGGTTTGTGTATCTTTCGACAACAGTTGACTCTTGCTTTATTATTTACTTCACTGTCAAATGTTTATTATATTTTCTTGTTTGTCGTTTGATCGACTCAATATGTCGAATTCTTGTGACTTATTCTCTCACCCTCCCCTTTATTTTGTTAGTTTCTTGACAGGAATTGTTTCATTATTTATTTGGCAACTGTCAAATATTTATTTTGCTTTTTTCTCTGGTTCGTAATGATTAAATCTTTATGTACTCTTTCGTCTGCAGTTGTCAAGCTCTTTCATTTTGTTCTTCTTTTGACAGTGGACTCTTATTTTATTACTCTCCTGACAGGTGTCACTATTTTTTGTTTTTATTATTTTTGTCTTAACAGCTAATAAGTTGGTATTGTATTGTTTCATTGACAATCCATGTACTCTTTTGTTTTATCCTGTCACTGCTTTGTTTTGCCTTTCTTTGTAGAAGTTCACTTAGGCGTAATTACGTTCTTGGCAACTGTCAAATTTTTGTTTTATTTTCTTGCTAATGCGATAACCTCTTATTTTTACTCATTGACCTACCCTTTCTTTTATTCTCTCATTTGCAGTTGTCAATCGTATTTGTCTTGTTGTTGTATTGGCAGCAGTTAACTTTTGTTATATTTAACATATGTCTTTTTCCCTATAGCAACAGATTTACTTTTTGTTTTTGTAATTTTCCAGCTGTTCCTGTAATACTCTTAGCTGCCAAAATTTTCGCTTGTTGTCTGGTTAATAATTCTTTGTTGACAATTGTTGAATTATTTTGCCTTAGTCTATCGTCGTTTTGTTCGCCTTTTAGCATAAATTAAACCTTGTCTGATTATTGTGTTGAAATTTGTCATAGTCGGTTTTATTTTCTTGTTAGCAGCCAATAACCTCTCATTTTAATCTCAAATTTACAACGATTAAATTGTTTTCTTTTATATTTTCGCCAGCTGCTGCCAAGACTTTTATTATGTTTTTTTGCAGTATTCAAATTTCTATTTTATTCTCTTGTTAATAAGCAACAAACTCTATTCTTATTTTTCGTTGACAATTGTATTATTTTATTTTATGTTATTTTCAGCTGTTAGACTCTTCTGACGTAACAGCAGTTGATTTATATTTTACTGGTTTCTTAGCAACATTTTAGTTTTCCGTTGATAACTGTCAAATTATTTTAATGTCTTTGTCAACTGTTTAGATCTTTCGTTTTGTATTTTTTTTTTTCTTGACAGCAGTTAACTTTATTATTATTTTGGCAACTCTCTAATTGTTCTTGTAATTTCTTGATAACTGTCAATAATTTCTCGTTATATTCTGTCGTTGGCAGTCGTTAAATCGCCTTGTCTTTTTTCTTTTGCTCATACTTACATATATTTTTGACAAGTATTGAAACTTATTCTATTTTGTTGCTAATATCCAATAATTTCTCGTTATATCCATTCATTGACAGTTTCTCTATTCTTTTGTTTCATTTTCTTGTTGTCAGTTTTTTTTCGTTATTATCTTGGCAGAGATAGACTTCCGTTGTATTATTTCCTCAACGACTGCCAAATTTTTGTTTTGTGTTCTTGTTAGCAGTCGATACATTTTCTTGTTGACTGCAACTGTCAATATATTTTATATTCCGTTTTGCTATTAGGACAGCAGTCAACTTTTGTTTTATTTTTATTTTTGTTTATTTTTTTGGATAGCTGTGAAATTATTAGTATGTTGTTAGTCTAGTTTTAGCAGTTTATAAACTCTCATTAGCAATCGTTAAATTATTTCGTTTTATTCCCTGTTAATAACTGTCAAGTTCTTTGGTATTGTTCTCATATTGACAGCTGTCACATTTTACCTTTTTCTTTGTCGACCACAGACGAGCTCTCATTTTACACTTACACCAGTCAGTTTCTGTTTTTATTTGCTAGATAGCTATTAATTAATTAACAGTCGATAATCTCTCATTCCACTTCCGCGTTTGTAATCGTTAAATCCTTGTGCTTCATTTGTTGTTTCATTCGTTTCTTCTAGCAGCCAGAAAAAACTGCAATTCAAAAATTGTATTCTTTTTATAATACGATAATAATAATATAATAATAGCTAATGAAATATCCTTACATTATGATTCTTCGTGGACGGGAACCTACTCGGATTGTATTCCTTTTCTGTTAAGACATTCTGGATCTTCATTCTCTGTAAAACTTCTTTTCTTTTCTCATTCTTTATTCTCTGTCGGTTGAAGATAAAATAACAAAAATTATGATCAGCTTTGCAGTCACCTCTCCAATGAATGAGATGTGATAGCTCGAAGGGTATGTCCACCTGTTGTCAATTCTTTTCATAGTTTGTTTTCTCTTCATTTTATATTTTAATTACACATTCGGTCCATAAATGCATCCTGACATATAATGACTTCACTAAATGAAGCATATTCGAAACGCGGGAACGAATCTAATTACACTACAAATAATGCAACTCCGAGCTCATATTATCACATCTCGTCGATATTTACAACGCCATCAGCGTCTGCATCCGAATAGATACATTGCTCGCTGCCCCATTTCGTTCCCAATAAACATCGCGGTTTCCCTATTAATATGGCTGCGAGTAATGTCCGATTCAGGCGCTGCGCTGGGAAAGGTAAAACAACATAACGCGGCGTACCTACATAGTACATACGTGCGCGCGGATGTTCGTAATGTATGTATGTATGTAAAACGCCATACGTCATCGATGCTAACTCGATGGGGAGCTTGGCATCGCGATGCTATGCGGTCTATATTTCATCCTCGACGCTGACAGATCGCCGCAACACCCCGACAGTGTATTTTATTCCGGCCTATGAACGCGCAAACAGCACCATAGGACATCCATAATTACGACATGTCACAATCCGAGTATTATTAAATAAGGGAAGGTATGGGGATGGTGGGGGATTATATTGGATTCGAGTCGATTCCTATAGAAAATCATCGCTATTGAATGCTATGGGGGTAGATACGAATGACATTATAGTTAAGAAATATTTTGGAGTTCCGCAACGTATAGCTCTAGGACCTCTTCTATTCGTTCGAGTGCCATTTTACGTATTGTACACGCTCTATCAAAATAAATGTAAAGATTATGCTACCTCACCTATAATAGATGTTTCTTTAAGTTTGGATCGTTTCAGGGGTGTTTCGTACGCCCTTTATTGTGCGTTAATGATATAATTTATGAAAGATTAAATAAGACTAAAATCGGACTGTGTGTATTCACGTAACCATCATCACTGACAGCAACTCGATCATTCCCATAAAGCAAGCTCAAGTCGGTGTTCTTTGAAGCTCCTCATTGTTGTTGCTGCTGTTGTTATTACAGTAGATTAGAATTACTTTTGTTGCGCTGCTTATTCGCGAGCGTCGCCATTCATGGGCGATCGAACTCCGACGAAAGAAAGCGTTCGTCGGTCGATCGCCGATGAACGTGCGAGTAAAAGGTAGATGTTAGTGAATATTAGCACGGCCATCTTTGCTGCAGGAGGGTAATGGTCAGTGGCTCTCGTTGGAGGCGGAACTGGTGATGCGAGACGGCGAAGTGGTCGGCACAAAAATCCCACGGGTCACTCGCTGTTGGTGGATTGCCGCTTCGAATTGCCTTTCGGTAAGTTTTTTCATTTTTAACCTTAGAAGTTTAGTAGAGTTGTATTTGTCTTTACTTTTCCCTTTTATTTTATTTTTTCATGTTTTGGAAAACGTTGCGCATTGTAGAAATCGCTTATATTCTAATACGTAGTAGAATTACTATTTTTATCGTATTGGCTCCGCAAATTATCCATTTTTACCCATTTTAACAAACGCCTAACAGATATACACGAGCAACATGACATACACACCCACACATAAACTTATATGTACATAAAGGAAGACAAACAGACAAATAACACAGACTTTTTCAGCCATTACCAATAATTTTACCTTTGGTTATCGTAGCAAAAGGAATGAGATCGAGCACGAAACGTAAATATGTTACACTTAAATCTGATGGCTATGTTCCTGTTTACAATGGCCCAAGCAAATAGTTTCGGTGCTTCAATTTAAAACTGGATTTACTCTAAAATGATTAACTTGATCTTGAAAACACACACTAGTACATCAGTAGTACAGCATCGATGCTCTGGATTAGGAGTCATCTAGGTTCAGTGGGGGCTTAATACTAATTTCTACTAGCTAACTTCCAAATGAAGACCAGTTCCTATTTATGTACGTTGCAAGTAATACTTAACTCCTTTGGCGGATTTTGGGACTAATAGAAGCAATGAAGAAAAATAAAACTGGATCCATTGTAAGGCGACATTTGTAACGTTTGAGAACAGCACCAAATCCTTTGATTAGACTTATCTCCAATAATAGCTTTACACTTCCTTTTGTTCCTTCAAATTCACAAAAACAACGAACGAGTATGATAGCAATCTTACAGGTTGGCTGTTTGTTCACGTCCGTGGAATACTTGACGATTGAAAAAATTTTGTTCTAAATCAAGCTAAGTTTCCATTTGTGGATTGGGCAATGGCTTATTTTTTGAACAGCTTTGGAAACACCGAAAGAAAGAAATTACAAACACGAATGCATTGCAAATCGAAATTACACGATTAAAAGCTTTATTTGGATTTTTCTGCCAAAATGGATTTGGTAGGAGTTGTCAAAGCAGGGATCACTCATGTTCGAAGGAAGCTTAGAAGTAAACAATTCTTTTGCTGCAATCGTTTGGAAGTCGCCCACGTACAATGAAAACATGATTGCACTGTGCTAGTCGAAAAGTTCAGCATTAATGGGCCCTGGGTAGAAAACACAATTCGAGTACGCTGAATTCAGCGCTGTCGGCCCTTTTGCAAAGTTGACTCTAGTTTTCGAGATATTTACGAGTAAAGATTGTACAAGAAAAACCTAAGAAACACGTAATTCCGTAAATTTGAACCATTCATTCATCAAATATCGTTTCAGTTGGGCAAAATTTCTTCGTTTCATGAAATAGTTTTCACTTTCTGACTTACCGACTTACCGAGTATTCAAGGCTGCAGAAAGTATAGAAAAAATATATAGTAAGTCCATTTGTTCCCAAAAATTGTGTTTTCCACATAGAAATATTTTTACTTGCTAAAACAGCATCCAACTTTTTCCGACTATATCAGTGTTCCAGTTGTTATTCAATGTGATCCCATCAAAACGAAGAAATTTCGTCGAACTGAAACGATATCTGATAAATAATTGAAATGTGAAAAACGTGTTTCTTGAGTCTTCTTTTGTACAATGTTAAATATCTCGAAAACTAGAGTCAATTTCCCAAAACGGGCGACAACGTTGGATTCGGCGTACTTGAATTGTGTTTTCTACCCAAGACCCATCGATGTTAAAAATACGAAGTTCCGATTCGAGCACAGTGTTATCAATTTAATAATTTATCTCCTAATAGTGTCTGATTGCCACTTATGAATTAAGTAGTGGCTAACATTGTTGTAACAATTGAAGTTGGTTGTGAGCTAGTAAAGTAATAATTGGGGTCACACAATTACAAACTTCAGTTGGATGAAGAAGAAGACTAGGAGCCCTAGTCGTGCTTACCTCAAGGAATAGTGTTAGATTCCCTCCCCATACTTCGTGGAAACTGGTGGAGAGCATATCGTACCCATCTGGAAAAGGGTGTATTAGAAAGTTAAAATTCCTTTACTTTAGTTATTGGATGGTCGCCTATTTGCCCGAAAGGTTGATTTGATACTTTCTTTGCAAAGTAAGCCCTATTCTGACAATTTGTTTTAACAATTTTAGAAGCAACGGCATCAAATTGTAATCATTTCTGAAGTATGTTATGAACAAATAATGAAGCAAAGTTTTAGGGGACGACAATATTAAGTGCTATTTAGCTTTAACTAGAACTGCTTCAAAGAACAGGATAATAATCCTTGGTTGAATATACCTCAAACAGTACTTATTGAATGAACCGCGATTCGCTAAAAAAGATTACCTATAACATTGACAATTATTTTATTGCACTTGTTGGAGCATCGTTCAGGTGTTACAAGAGCTTAAGAATTCATTTGACACTGCTTTCTTGAAGAAAACCCCAAACGCTATTGGAGTTAAACCAATTTAGGAAGTAAAGAAATGAAAAATTCATAATCTCTGGAAATCAATTTTAACTTCATAGTGCAAGGTGAAACTGTATAAGGTAACATAATTAAATGCTCCAGGTAGAGTAACCTCGAGGGATAGTTCCATTTCTTAAATCTCAACAGCAACAAGTAAACTGACTTTGCATACGGAAATAGATTAGTAAAATGTTATAAATGAGCAAGAGAGATTTAGCTAGTAAATTCAAGCATGTGTCCAGGAAGCTTAAAAAATTATTCATGCTTTTGTACTGGATAATTCCAGGTCAATTGACTTTACTTGAGCCAACAACAGGTACACAAGTGAATAGGGGTTTGAAAATTGGAACGAAGGGAACTTAGAAATTGACAATTCCATCGTCTTCTAATTTAAAGAAAGTGTGCAATTTGTAGACTGGATGACAAATAAAAACATTTGGACGTTGATCAGATGTGGGAATTATATGCTCCTGCATATTGCTAAAGAATCAAGTAATATGCTTGAAGATAATTGTAATTAATTAATTATGAATTAATATTTAGATTAGATATAAAAGGCTTCCGGAGTACACTCACAGAAGATCATACTGGGAAAGTTGCCCCCACGCAATTTTTGACTCATCCTTGGACACTTGATTTTCTGACAACCAAGTTAGCATCTTCAACCGTAGTATTAAATAATATAGTTAGAACTTTACCGACGTGATTTAGTGACAGTAATACTACATCACAGTCCTTACCAACATTACCAAATAATTACAATGGGCAACAATCAAATTGCTTCTTAGGTGAAAGTATCCAATCCTGAATAAACTTTTATACTGCAATTTAGTAAGATAAATATATGGTTTCCAAATTTTGTATCATATTAAATCATTCCTCCATGCAAAGAAGTCATTGCTATATAGTTATAGCTAAATTTCTACTGAGGGCGTCGCGAAAGCGATTGTCCCAGAGCAAGCAATAGTTTATTTATGAACGTACCAAGCCACAACTCAAGTAATTTCCTTTGATTTCGTCCATACTTTCGGAAGTTCTAGCATACATAAATGATTGTTACAGTGTAAATTACAAACAGTAGCAATGTCTTCTGTTATATTTGCGGAGAAGTAATATTTGCTGCACAGGAAGAAACCATCAACGCAATAGGTAAGGAAGCGTATCATTTGTGTTTCGGTTACAAAGTGGCGAGTAGGACAAGAATTGAGCCCTACACGTATGCTTCTACATTTGTGCAGTAAATCTTTCACAGTAGCCTAATGGCAAGAGAAAGGCAACGGCATTTGCTGCGCCAAGAATTTGGAGAGAGCCTACCAATCACCTTGATGTTATTTCTGCGTGATACCTCCAGTTTTATTCTCTTCCTATTCCATTACATTGACAGATTTTTCTCCAAGTTCAGACGAGGAAGATCGCTATGCGTCCGCGAATTCTCTTCAAGTTTCAACGGCGGCGGGCGGTGGCACTGAGGATGATTACTTCTCGTGCATTGATGAAAAATATGCGCCACATAGGGTTATCTAGGATGAACTGAAGGATCTTGTTCGGGACTTGGATCTGTCCAAAAGCAAACCGAAAATAATCACCTCAGTTGAATCTTCCAGAAAAAACTTCATTCCTTCACTCGCCATCAGCACTTCAAATCTTTCTTTAAGAAAGAAAAAGCGTTGTATTCTCCTACTATATTGATTATCTACAACAACGACTCGGCTTTCCACATGAGCGCCATGAATAGTGGCTGTTTATATACTCATCAACACTGAGCCTCGAGGTGGTTTTACTGAATAAGGGGAACCAGCTTCCATCCATACCTATCTGACATGGTGCTTACATGAAGTAAGCTACGACAACCTCAAGCTGTTATTGGAGAGGATTAACTACAGCAAGTATATCTGGCAGATCTCTGCTAACCTGTAGGTGGCGTCTCTGTTGTTAGTTTGCAACAAGTATATACAAATCAGTGCTGTGTTCTTTGTGTATGGGTCAGCAGAGCAATCGATGTGCACTACATCAAGAAATACTGGCCTCGGAGAACCTAGTGGAACAAACAGCACCTCGCATTGGTAGAACCGCACAAAATCATTATTCCACCTTTACACATCAAGCTCTGCCTTAAAAGCTACCAATAAGAATAGACCAGTGTTCAGGTGACTGAATAAAGAATTCCCTCGTCTCAGCAAAGCCAAAATTAATGAGGGCGTTTTTGTGGGGTCTCAGATTAAACAGCTCTTCAGAGACTCTGAGTTTGATAAAGTTCTTGAAAATAAAGAACAACAGATTTGTAATAGCTTCCTGTCAAGCAGCGGTAAAGTTGCTGGGGGATGACAAGGTCGGTAACTACAAGGAAGTGGTCGAGGATATATTGAATGAAATATGTCCTTAGGGATCAATTTTCTTGACTGCCACTTAAATTTTTCCCTGAACTAACCTGCCCTAACTTTGGGCATATCAGTAAAGAGCACGGCGAACGTTTTCATCAGAATGTTGTCAAGATGGAGCAACGATACCAGGGCAAATTGACCACGTCAATGCTGCATGCTTACTGTTGGCCAGTATAAAGCGAAACTTCGAAGCAGATCACTGTGTTCTTAACACGTATTATAATATTTGCATATGCATGTAAAAGAAACCGAAGTTAATACAGCATTATATTCGCATTCAGCACATTGAATTCATTAAGAAATTACCATTTTCATCTCGGAAACATGAGCCTTTTGAAAATTGTTGTCCGGTGTTATGGAGTAAGTATCGTGTTACGTTTGATTCATTTCGCTACGATAACCTTTGATAATATCCTATTCTAATAAATAAGTGACCTTTTTGATACAATCTATTTTCTAATCTGAGAATTTCAATGCAAATCGAAAGGAATTAAAAGATCGACTTGATTGAAACTAGAAACAAGGAGACATAAATGTTTTTGTTTTTCGGCCAAATGCATTGCGTCATTTAAGTTAAAACTAAGCTTCTTCGTTATAAATTACGAAAGTTACAAGTAATATCCAGAGTATCTTGTGAGATACATTTCAACAAATTCAATTTGAGCTAAAATAAAAGTTCCTTCCATATGTGAAAAGGCTGAAACGCTTTTTCGGAGCATTCATTCAAATTATTTTCATTTGACATTCTAAACTGTACGATTTTGAAATTAATTTCGAAATACCATCTAGTCTGTAATGCTGGAAAATCTCTTCAGCCGAAAGCATCTTATCAAAATTATTTTGTTAAGGACTACGTCTCTCTGGAGACGTATATAATATTTTCTGCTTCGGACAGAAATGAATCGAAATAATCCCCTTAGTGTCAAACGTAGTTTAAAGAAGTACCGTCTCCAGGTTTTAATTAAGATTCTTTGTATTGTTTTGTCTTAAATAAAAATAAATGAAAGCTCAAGGTACAAGAAGAGGAAGAGCGAAAAATGAACGAACTTAATCTCTTGAAGGACTTAAGATTATTTCCTCGGACATTGTATTTAAACTTTATAAAGTCGTCTCCTTCATTTTGTAGATATCTTAATATCTTAAAAATTCAGTGCGATTTCGTTACCTCCTTTAAGATGCAAGATGAGGTTACCGAAAGTAATTTGGATCATTTCCCGCGATAATCTTGACGAACGATTGATGATATGATACCCAAAGCTAATTCAGATTTATTTACCTTTTGTTTGTTTTTCCGAAAGCAAGTTGATGGTTTAGGAATGAGAGAAATGTAAAATCTAATCATAAAAAGTGCTTAACACCTTTGTCTGTTTCATTCGGGACAAATGCTTCGCCAGTAATAGCCGGGCAGCATCTTTACCTTTACGTTTACAGTTTCTAATCACGTTGCTAGTGAAGCATATGTCGCAAATCAACCACCAGCTTCCTGAAACGGAACGACCTAAGGTGTTTGTATGAACCCTTAGCAATAAAAATATTTGACGAGGTTTCCTTCGAACTTCCTCCACAAAAACGTCTTGCTATATCTCTTATATATAGAAATGCCTTATTTTACTGTAAATATCCCAATTTTGCCTTCTTGTTTTTCTTTGCTAACAAACATAACTTTTTAACTCCTAGTTGGCTTTCGCGGCCGGTGTTAATGGTGGAAATTACTTTCACACTTTGCTTTGCGCCACTATCTGATATATCCACTACATATTGCTGTCCATATGGCTAGATTGTTCAGGAATAAAAATTTAGTGTGCCCCTCTATACTTCCAGTTTATTCAGGAATAGGGTTTGAAGCTTCCTGAGGAATCTGGCTACAAGAACAACGTAACTGCACTCTCAAATAATGACACGAGACAAAACCTCGAAAGTACTTTCCTCCATAATTTTTTGACGCTTAACTCTTTTAATCAGCAAAAACTAATCTAACCTTCGCTGATCCGGCGTCATGTTTTTTAAATTTTTGAAGTAGCATATAGATTGGTAGCAATGCGTAATCGTTGTCGCAGGGCGCTGCGAGCCCCCAAGCGGATGGCGGACCATCTTGAAGGGCTCCACCCTCTGTAGTAGGAACGATCCTTCCAAACCGTTCGCTTCTCTAGGTAATACGCAGCAAGCTATAGCACGCACCGGTGTTTCTCTCTTTCTATCTCTCTTTCTCTTGTTTAATTAGTTGTCACCACTGCACACAGGCTTTCCAATTGATTGTAAATTAATGCATAAGCTGTAGTTTTGAGATTGCTCGATCAGATATGATTACATGTGTCTAATTCACACACTTATATTGTACACCTTCGGACATGGAGTTTACGATCTGGATCACAGAGGAAAGGTTTTGTGTAATAACAACATATTCCCTCTGGCTTGAGCGAAAATTCACTTGGTCCGGTTTGTACTATCCACAGCTCTCTACGCTCAAACGAGACTGAAGAGACGATGAAAACAAACTTGCAAAAATTTAAATTTACGACCAGTGACGAGTTAATCGGTAACTTTTAATATTTATGGAGGTTTCCGGTTTCCTGAATTTATTGTTCTCGGCCCTCGTGACGCGCTTAGTCGACGCTTTTAACTCCATCTAGCTACAGCCCGAACTTCCCCCACGATCCTCGCCTAGAATCTCGTCTCAATACTTACGATGACATTTCCGTTATCCGTATTATCCTTTGATTATATCCTTCCCTTTCCTATCCCCAATCATTTACGTAACTAAATTCCAGAACGATGATTCCACCACGACGCGATATTAAAATGGCATTATATATATATATGTACGTACAGGTTTGGTTGCGAATTAGCATGCATTGCTGAAATTCCGACGAGCTAGGGAAATTTCGTGAAAACGGTGAATCCAGTCGGCGGATCGCAGACGACGTTGTATACGGGAAGTAATTTGCGTTTTATAGGGTTGTACGGTTTTATTACCGTGCGCGTAAAATGCTTTTTAGTGTTTGTTATAGTCGCTGACTTCTGAATTCTATTTGGCGTGGATGAGTATTTCGTGTCTTTGGGAGGGGAATCGCACGTTTCTTAAGAAATTTTAATTATTATTTGAATTCTGTTCTTTATAATTCTATTGGGGTGGTGCAACTGTATAAGTGCCCTGTTCTGCTGGAAGAACGATAGAGTTGGCTTACGAAGGAGTCCAAGATGGAAATCGGAAATAATATTATGTGTGAGATTTGGTCAGGGGGCTAGAGTAGGTTGCCATCAAACTAATCAGAAGTATCTTCAACCTAAAATCTGTACCTTATCGAAATTTATCAATTCAATAGGTTTCGGGTGGTTTCCCTTTTCATCTCAAGTGAATAGGAACCTTTTTTGGTTTCTACTTTCGGTTTTCCCTGTGCTTGTCAATGGGACGCCATTCTTAATCTTGCTTCGGTCTCAATGGCCTTTAGTCTCATTAAGGAAACTGCTGCAATCGAACAATTTGGGGATACATGAAATATAACTCGAAATTAGGGAAGAATTGTGATTATGATTTAATATATAGTTATTTGCATATTCATAAATTGTCATTCTACTAGAGTTTGATGGTCGTCGGGAAACCTGGGTATTACATCAGCTAGCGCTGAAGAAGTATCTAGGTGACGAATTTTTGTGCCAACTATTTTTTACTATTGATCTTGAGAACTGACATCCTATTAAATGCCCGAGATCTTGCTAGGATCTTCTGGAGTTGCTCTCAAAAGGTCGGAAAGCTTAATTCACGATGAATTTTTAAGTTCCTTACGAAGCAGAGTCTTCTGTCTTCAGATCATTTCCTTGTAGCTTTGGTTTCACGACTTATTCAGGATCTACCATTTATTCCTACGTTTGTGAACCTAAAATTTACAAATAATTCAATATTCAAGCTTTATGCGAGCTTTCTCCTATTGATGACCATATTTTCATAATTACTTACACAATAAAGTAGTTGCAACTCTCGCCATATCGATTTGGACTACGGAGTACTTTGACAACTGTAAATAGGGCATCAATGAAAGGAAATGTTGTTTGTAAGCGTTGGTTGATACATCTCTTAAAAAGCATACTTCACTA
Organism: Chrysina gloriosa; assembly: GCA_038088585.1. Lineage (NCBI taxonomy): Eukaryota > Metazoa > Arthropoda > Insecta > Coleoptera > Scarabaeidae > Chrysina > Chrysina gloriosa. The sequence continues at coordinate 14,429,481 of CM076093.1, read as the reverse complement.
TCTTAGGATAAACACTCATTTCAACGTTTGTTACACTTTCTCTCTTTAGCAAAGAAGGAAATTTAGTAGTGTAATACACTTTTTAGGAAGGCGTTTCACTATCTCTCAGGGGACACTTATTTTAGTGCTTTCGTCTTTTCAATACTTTTTTTTACAGAAGATGTCCATTTGATGATGTCTTCGAGAAACCAACCGTTGTATTCGATTGCTTGTTCTAATTTTGGAAGTTCCCTGGGATGAGAATGCAAATCGAAGCTATGATTTGCATGTGCTCTTCCATACTCCTAAAGCGTTGTCGATTCATGTTCATCGTGCAGATTTGCAAGAACTGTTGTAAGCTGGAAACACCATCTGGGTACTTACCTAAACATAGACCCCTAAATTGCAAAAAAAATTCGTTACGATGGTCAGCAATTTCATGAATGCTTTTCTTTCTCTATTCATCGTTCTTATATCATTACCACATTAGGAGCAATTATCCATGGATTCTAAACACACTACTCGCTAAAATCTTTTGTTTTCCGACAGCTGCATCCAGTTTCTGGTATCCATCTGGTTACTTTCTCTATTGGAAGTGTGCATATGTGTTCCAATTATCTCAGCCTTTGAGATTTAACATTTGAGATCTCCCTCGTTAATTGACTGTTTGCCCAATCTTTGGAGTTTATCTAACATGTAAACTCGAAGCAATGGAAGCAAAGAGTTACTGATCCAAATACAAAACCTACCATTCGCTCTGATTTGTTTGTTTTGGAAATAAACTGACTGCATCTTGGTTCTTTCCTTAGTGCTGTAATCCGAAAGATTAAAATTAGTTCGTTGTATTTTTCAGTGAGTTTGTGGAGCATTTTCCAAACAGTACCCCACTTTCCATCACTACCTACAACAGAATGTAGTGTAATTGTGATCAATCAAATTTGATAGCTCACAGACACGTATTTCAAATACCAGATTGTCAGATTTAATGAAAATTCTGTCATAAAGATTTTGTTCTACCACTAATATTACATACATCTTTCTATAGAACATCCTTCAAACTCTATGCACTTATTCCCACCATGCCTATCATTTTTGAAACTTTAAATCCATTTTTGCGCTATAATTTGAAAATTTGCATGGTCTCCAAATGCCTCCTCCAAGCGCTTAGCGATATGGCATGTTCCTATGCCTGCTGTCCACAGAACGACATTGATCGATCTCGATCGTGAAATGTTGACTTTCGTACACATGCCAAAACTGAGTCTTTTTAGAAATATACTGTCCATAACTAATAACAATACTTATTGACAATTAAAACTATTTATTGTGTGATTTACTTTAAGGTGATTTCTTCAAATTCTCACTAGATATTAAATATCTCGCGTGAAGGAAGAGAAAAGTCCCAGGAGCCTCTTAAAGAAATTATTTCGTCATCTCACAGTAAAGATTAATATCAGGTTCCATCGTAGAAGAACTAAAATCGAAACTATGATGTTTTCATAGTTTAGTGTTTACGTTTTTATGAGAGTGGTGAATCTGAACGCAATATCTGCCATCGATTTCATCATGAAGACTTTCCTTAGCAGGTGCTACTATCTCGGTACTTTCCTTCATACCCTATTGCAGACCTAAAAATTAGAACCAGTTCGTTACAATTTCCGGGTATTTCAAGAATTTTTTCCCATTCGAATAAATTCGGTGACACGTGTTTCGCTAGCTACTGTATAAGGTTGTAATAATGCTTGCCTCGAGTTAGCAAAACACGTATCACCGAATTTATTATTAAACAATTATGTGGCGAGGAGTTTAGGAGTTTAGTGTCAGTAAATACACTACAGCCCTTGCAATCACCTTCACTACTATTGTAGATCCAATAATTGTAAATAACTCGTTGAGATTTTCAAAAATTTTACAAACTTTTCCCCAATCCGTGATCACTTTTAACATCACTATTTACACAGTAAGGTAGTTACAGTTCTTGCCACATCCAATTTGATACTTTTGGAAACGTATTTCGCAAATTTTGCTAGCAATTTAATGAGATGGGAAAGGTAGTTATTACTTCAGCGTTCGTTTAATTTTTCTAGATTCCCTGGCAAGATACTACAATACCTTGGTAGTCATCAAGAAAGTTGACGATATAAACCCAAGACCTTATTGTGAAAAATTTGGAAAACTTTCCTAAGCTTGCCACACTTTTCGCTACTATTTTTGTGATGTCCGTTTGTCAAAATAGATTCCGTGATTGGTTTCGTGCACAATTATTAACATTTATCGTGGAAACCTCAAATAATTACATTCTGGTAGCAGTTGATCCTTTATTGCAAATTACCCAATCTCCTAACGACCTTATGGCAGGATTATTTAGGTAATTCTTTAGTTCAATTAGAACTTTCGCGCAAACTCGATTACTACTCGCGTTCCGCAATCAATCCAATCGAGTAAATTTAGGTGCTAACACCGATTTTCGATCTAATCCGTCCCCTCGAATCTCGAACCGATCAACCTAATAACGACGATAAATAAACAAATTCGTCGAAAATCAACTAATCACGTAACAAGATACCTACTTATTTACCTCGTTGCGCCACATCAGATCAAATCAAGCGCTAATATCAACAGCTTCGATTATAATTTTCCCTGAAATCGACCCCCGGATTACCTACTCGTCCCCCCAAAACGCTAAGGGAGAGAAAGAGGTAATTCCATCATGAGCTGGCGCGACGCTCCGATGTAAAATGACGCCTCCAATTAACCAGATTGCCAGATCTCTATCGTAGCACGTATTTATACTCATACACACGAACACGTTGATCCACGTTTACATGCGTTTACGAAAATTAATTTTCGGTCATCATCACCAAAAGCGCACATACACACATGTACACGCTCATCGGTAAAGGACACATCCCCTAACACGATTATCATATCACACACTCACCTTTTTTAATCGACGGCACCCATTCTTTTTTCAACATACAAGCCGAAATGTAAGTTAAAGATTTTAATCGATTTTTGCGTTTTCAGATCCGGAAAATATAGGCGCATCCGAGCTACAGAGGAAGCTCGAGATGCTCAATCATATCATGGACCAGGAGGCCAGAGCCGAGCAAGCCAGGAGGCAGATGCAATCTCTGGGGCACTGTACGTATCTCCTTTCTTAATATTCGATTGTTCTTTCTTCTTTATCTCTCTATTTCCCAAATTTATGCTATCATTGCATGTTTTTGCCTTTTTACTAAATTCTTAAACATTTTCAAATATGCAGAACAAGCTTCTAACGTCGTTATAAAAATTAAGGAAGAAGTATAGTGAATTCGAATTTGACACCAGAAAACCAGAAGAATAACCTAACTTGTGGCAAGCATTACCACTATACTGATACCGAGCTGGGGCTGATAACGATACCAATACTGACATTGATACAGATATTGGAAATGTTAGGACTTCTTATGTATAAGACCACTTTACCACGAAAACTTTCAGAATATTTTACTTTTATGAACAATTTATTCGACAAAACGTTAAACAATTAAAATCCATATAAGCTATTCCTACCGACCCGCTTCACATTCACTCATCTCTATAATCTTCTCATATCTTTATCTTTAGTTATATGATCGTATTTTTGATGTTATGCACTTTTGTTATTTCGTTGCTCCTTTTTCAGTGAATTATAATCAGTTTGACAATGAAATTTCAGCGGGGTATTCGGAAGACAGTGACTATACGTCGGATTTGAACTATCCGGTAGGTCAGCACGCTAATTCGTCCGCCTCTCAGTATCGACATGCTGCCCATCAGATCAACACTCCTCAACGCTCCCTTGAGACTTCAAGGGAGAACTCTTACGAGAAGGACGAAGGAGTCGGCCAACATCTACAGCAACCGCTCACCCACCAACATCATCTCAGTCCCAGATCGCACCGCCAAAAACATCTGCAACAGGTAGTTTGATGATTTTATCAATGGTTCTCTTAGACGTACTTTTGGAGATAAGTGCGAATACTTCCCGTACAAAAACACAGCTACCTATTGAATTATAGTCAGTGCTTGATTGTAACGACACACCAAATTGGTGCTGTGATAGGTATATACGCTAAATAATTAACCGATAAAAAGCAATTTCGTCTTCCATGAGACTCATCAATATCGTCTGTCGAAATTAGAACTAAATCAAATGGTTTTCCTTTATTGGCTCTCCCTGCGGAATAATTGCTGTCTACTTTGTTAGTAGTTGTAAAAATTTGATGAAATAACCTCTATCGATACACGTGTGTCCTTTCAATTTAGTACCTTACTAGCATAAAAATTCAATGATGGTTTATTAAGGCTGGTAGTGTAAAACCCGCACCAGAAATGATACTTTTCAAGCGACTCAACATCGAGTTTCCGATATCATTACTTCGTCATCATTTCCGAGCCAATTACCATAATTTAGTAAATAATAATGCATTTCGAGATGCGAGTTCGTTTACTCGAAATTAAGTAAGCGAACTGTTCTTATTCCACTCGACTCGGAAGTTCTCTGCCTCGACAACTAACTAACAATTTACGGAACCGAAGCAGCCCCTCCGCATTCTCTATATCTAAAGCATCTCGAAGAAATGCTGCTGTTGCTAGCTGCTTCATTAAATCCTGACGCGAATCTAGGAAATTTTACTAACAACTCCGCCTTGTAGTGAGCTATATAGGTAGGTAATTCATCCAGCGATATTGCTTTGCAATTAAGACCAACTTGCGTAATTGGCGAAACTTCCATTCGAAACTTTTTCCTTTTCTCGTCCTAGGAAGCTTGTAATTACCATAATTTTCGAATGTAAATAAATATTTAATGAGCATCGCTCTCCTTCGTAACTTATAAGTGCTTTCGTCGATGTAAGATATAATTTAGATTGTGGATGTAATTTTGTTTAATTAAATGGAATGTATCATTCGTATCTGCTTGTTACTATGTTCAACGAACTTTTTTGGGTAACTTCTTATGTCAAAGGTAAGAGGTCGCTAATAAAGCATCCGGTTTGTTAGCTTGACTAGTTCTTAGTCCTACCACAGAAATGTACATTTAAATATATATGTATTTCGACAACTAAGTTATCATCCTCGGTGATTCCCGGAAATGGTGATAAACTATTGTAATTTGTTTTCAATGAGGTGAAAAGTCAGGTTAAGTATCAACTTAAATAACAGCAGCCCTTATCTATACCACACAAATGGATATTTAAATACCAATGTTTCGACAAATAAATTGTCATTCTCAATAAAAGAATTGCGAATAGAAACACATGTATATAGCTTTGACTAAAATTTGACGTTTTCCCTTCGTTATTTTCCTCTTAAAATATGATGGTGTGGTAAGGATAAGTAAAATAGTTTTGCTAGTTTCCTTGATGGGCATTTCTAATAAATTCATGATCTGAATTAAAATGCTAGGCCCCATTAGTTCTCGACTTCGCTCCCACAACTGGTGGCCTAGGTAGCAGAAATAGAGGACTCTATACCAGTTAGATCAAAGGAAAAGTGAACCAAAGCAAATCCATTCACAAACAGCTGTTTATTAAAATTCTCATCTTCTGTGCTGAGGGCAGGGGTCAACTACGAATTTTTCCTAATGTTAGTTTCACAAACCGTTCTTTAATATTTTACAGTTGTAATATCCTGAAGATGACAACCTGATAGTAACTAATGTGACGACTTTAGAAAATGTAATCAATAACTTCTCAGGATCTTAATAAACAGCATTTCTTCGTTGAGTACAAATTTTCAATCTACCTTTGGCATTAAAGATACCACTAGAAATCTCAGTTAGTTTAGAGACTCCACTAAACTACACTTTAGCCTGGGATTGGGTCATTTTACAACTAATCTAGTTACTTCCACAATGCTCAAAGTAGCTTTGAAATCAGTGGAACTAAATCTACATCTAGTAAGTCAGTTTGTTAGATGATCTTAAGAAATCTCTGAGATCTTCGTAGTAACTACAAGAAATCATCTATCTAAAGACAAACTAAATTCTATCGATATTTACTCATACCCTCATCATCACTTACATATAAATTTTACCCTGGGTAATATTTATCAAATCAGAATATTTTTTGAGAAAAGAGAACTTTGCTTAAGACGTCTAATCGGTGGAAATCTTTTCTTCATTTTAGAGGCAGTCGCCAAACGCTGACGATTACGGTTATGGTTCTCCAAACGTTGGGCCGAACATAAGGCAGTACGATAACGACGTAGATCTGGAGTTATGGTACAATAGCAGACCGAGGAATAAGCCTGAATACCCAGGGTAAGTAAATCATTGATTATTAACCCAAATTCTTTCGAGTTCTATTAGTAAAAGTATAAAAAATGTAAGAGGTGGACTACCTAACATCTCACCACTGCAGTGGAGTTGTGGTAGCTGCGATGTGTTTAAGCGTTTCGAAGAAAAGAATGTAGCAGCTGGATATTAGAGTCGAAACTTAGCTGGGAGAAGTATAAGGTCGAAAGACTTTGGAATACCGTAGAGTCACTAGGGAACAAAATTTCGATTAACAATAAGTTGGCCAAAAATAGTTATTTTTTAGCCCATACGCCCTCCCTCCCCAGATCGTTCCAGCTCATACTATTTTTCTCTTTCTATTCTGTTTAGTAGCCGACGTAGGAAAAGCACGTGGGACAACGACGACAGGTACTATAACCACATATTTTTGAACAGCTGTTCCCAAACTGTAAACTGTAATGATCTCAATTTCAAATCCAAGTGGGTTTCAGTTTTCTAACATTTGGAAACCGCTGTTCTAGGCTACAATTCAGACGCGTGTCATCCATAAATCTAGTGCTGTAGGCTCATCATCTTACCAAAACCTATAATATTCACTACATCGCAGCACGCGATTCACCATCAAGCAGCCTTTTCATCGAAGCTACGATTTCATTTTGTTAGGGAACGCTCGTCTTCATTTTTGCTTAATTGTGGTTTATTGTTACAGCCAAGACGTCTGGAATAATTACGAACAGAACTACAATTACAATCAGAAGAACCTGGGCAGTATAGATGGAGAATATCCTTTCGATTATAATTACTACGATGAGCAACCCGTTCCTAGAGCAAAAGGTAAGTAGGTTAAGTTGCAAAATAAATCTATGGATATGTCGAAAATTACTAACCGGGAATTCTGGTTCCATTTGCGGATTCTTTAGAACCCCCAAAAACCAGTTATCTCCAGTGTTTCTATTTATTTTCAAAAGTTTTTATCCATCGAAAATTGTCGTTATCTTGTCATCCAAAAGCTTTCTTAAAACAGAAATTGTATCTTCTAGGAATTCGTTCGTTCAGCGTGTGTCAAGTTGTAACGCATAGTTGCCCAGTATTGATTGACTATCTTTTCTTGAAAGTAGAAGTTATTTTCGTTCAAAATCTATCCACTTTCGGGTGTTGTACTAATTTGCAGAAAAATATTTGTGTTCAGAACTTTGTGCATATTTACTTCATGTGCAGATTTGCCAAACTGGTTGATAATCCTCCAGCTTCTACTGGAGGAATTTTTGTTTAAGAATTGGCCGTTAATTAATCTAAACCGAAAGTGACAGAGCAGAGTTGGTCCGTAGTCATCTCCAGCTTTCTCCCACTGTAAAGCTCGTTTAGTTTGAAAGTTTGTTCGTATTCAAATTTTCCGTAAAGTACCAAAGAAGACGTTGTCTTCTCTGAATTTGTCACATTTGATAAGCAAGTTTGCCAAATTGGGCGATAATCATCTAGGCCCAATATTTCTGTGATGTAAAACCTTTTCCTCAACGTAAAGGGCCATAACTACAGCAAAAGTTGTTTTCTAGAAACTGGTGCTTATTTATTTCAGGCGTCAAGTTGAAAACTCGTCAGTAGTCACCCAGACCACATCTTTGTTTGCCTTTATCTAGTACAAATGCAAAGTTAGAGCACTAGGTTGACCAGTATTGATTCATTCAAATCTCTTGTAAACCTAGAGAACAAAAGGTTTTCTTTAGTAAATTGGCGCATACTTATACAACATAAGGTTATTGCACAAAGTTGGCTAGTGTTTATTTACTACTAACTGTATCATTGTAACAGGTTTCCCTGAAACTTTCTATCCAGGATCAGATTTCCTACCAAGTTGCAAGAGGGAGTTGTTGTCCACAAATTGGTGAAGTTATTCATTTCAGGCGTATGAAACTAGTGATCGCCATCCAGACTCAATCTTCTTTTACCATGTTACATAATAGTTATCTTCCAGATATTGTAAAAAAACCTATCCTCGCACAAAGCTGTACAACTATCAAAATTTATCCAAGCCTCATCTTAATTTACTGTATACATTATTTCTTCCAAGAATTGTCTCTTTTTCAGTGTAAATGTAGTTATAACATCCAACTGTCAAGTGCTGATTCAATACCAACTTATTTCCCTAGGTAGATATCGTATTGTTTGAAAATTTATCCTCGTCCGGGTCTACGAAGTTGCAGACAAATAGATACCTCTCAGAAATTTAGGAATTTTATTCAGAACTCTAAAATTTCAGGAAGGAAATTGTTTTCGAGAAATCGAGATTACTTATTACATGCACAAAATTGCAAGACTGTTCAATAATCATCTAGCCGCACCCTTTTCTATTGCAGCAACTGCCCACTGTTCGTCCAATTCTAATATTTCTTCGCTCTCCTTGTTTTTTTTTTTTTCATAATTTGGCCGTATCCAGGTTGCTTGCATGAAATGTATGTGTGCGGCCTTTAAAACCCATTGGAGACACCATCGTTTAAATACGTCTTATAGATCTTCCTCCTCTTGGGATAGATCAATTTCCTTGTACATTGTTTATTGAATTCTTCCGCATATCTTCCTCCATTTCTTTGTATCTTCTACGGTTTCCCTTATTACTCAGATCCCGGCTCTTGCCAAATCCCCTCTAACTCGCTTGGATGAATTTGACCTTGATTTTCCTCCTCTTTGTTTTCCCGCTGGATCCCGGTTCATTATCATATTTGTGATATTACATTCTCCTCCTCTTAGTATGTGACCAAACCAGTTCGTTTTCTATCCCTTCTCTTGATAATATTGTCGCCATATTTTTCCTTTGTCTCTTCCTTCATTCCTTTTCTATATGCCTTCTCATTTATTTTCTTTGAACTCATTTTTGTGCTTAACATTTTCCCATTTGCGTTTCATGTTTTCCTTTTTTGTAATCTTATGCCTTATGAGCTCCTTGTAGATTTTAATTTTGGTGTATCTTGTTTTTCAATAAAAAATCTGTCCTGTATTTCCAAAGCTCTTAGCCCATCATTGTTTATTGTCTTGCCTAGATACTTTTTACAATCCCAAGAGTGTGGGAATTACTCTAGTTTCATACTAACCGGTTTTCCAATCCTCATTATTTTCGTCTTGTTACAGTTTATCAATTATCAATTTATATATATATATATATATATATATATATATATATATATACACACACATATATTCATTTGAACTAAGTTGTCACATTAGTCAATAGCTATTCAGGCGAAATGTCGTTTGCTATAAGGATGAATTTCCCTAGAAGTTGCTACAGATCCACCATAGCCACAGGCGTCGCACTGTAAAACAATAAGGGTACAATAGGGCGACGTCTGCGACGCCTGCGAAGACCACATTGCACGTTTCAAATTGCCCCGATAATTTTGGAGCAGGTAACATATTTTAATGAGAAAAACATTTCCAGAGATCAGAAGACCGAGTCTGGAGCGCCAGATCACGCTGTATGACGACGTGAACTATTTCCCGGAGACATATACAACAATTACCTCCAAAGATATTCCGCAAGTGACCTACGTTACTGCAAGGTACGTATCTCGGAAGTTAAAACTGTGAAGATATGCTTTTTGGTCTTCAATCAGTTTGGAATTCCTGTTAACTGGTGATGAATACGCAGCTGTTATAAAGAACTTGGCGAACATACTTTGTAACCAGTGTCCTCGTACGTCAAGAAAGTAAACAAAATTAAGATGTGACTAGTCATTTGCAAAGAAAGACTAAATATCCAAACTTGTTCATCCCTTCATCATCAGTTACATAGAACTTTGACGTCTTTTCTTGATTCAGCTTTTGCTTTGTTTCAGTGGACAATCGTTTAATCAAAACCGGAGCTACGAAGATTATTTCGACGCCTCCTCCTACAATTTCCAGGACGAACGTTACGGTCAAGACGAAGAAGACCGTCAATGGGATTCCGGAGGGTATTATAACAATAAGATGAACGGAAAAAAGCTACCCGCCATACCAATCGTCCAGAAACGTCGTCCCTCCTATAGCAGCGCCCAAGACGAGCCAGCGACGACGGCCGCCACCACGTACTACAACAACTGCACCCCGACGCCGACCGCCCGCAGAAAAATGCCGCAGATACCTACTCATAAACGGAGCGCGAGCCGGCAGAGTTCAGTCCACGACGACGTCGGCGGGTTATCGGACGCCGGAGAATAGTTCTCATAGGGGCGCTAGCCTTCCGGCGACGCCGACCAAAACCTCGAAGATCTTGGCGAGGTTGAACACGCACAGTAAACCGTTCAATAGCCTTCCGCCGACTCCTGGTAGACAATTACCCAATCCCAATTTATCACACCGCAGTGCCAAGTTTAGAAGAAATCCTCTGTTGAAGAGGACCAGTTCGGCGGATTACTCGGATCAGGATAGTTACGATAACAATCAGTACGTTAGGTCGGGGACAATGAGTGCGAGGGATATGTATGACGATTATTACAATCCGGGATACACCGATAGTTATGGTAGTTTACCAGTACAAGAGGAACTGGTGGATAACACAATGACGGTAGGCATTTTTGAGTGATATCATCCTCTTACTTTTATATCTTGATCCAAATTAGGAAATAAATTGCCTTTTTGTCAAGTGGTCTTTACTAGGGGAAGGCGGGGCAAGTTACACAATACAAACATATCCAATGTGTATGATTCTCATCTATTAAACACGTAGCATATTATTGCCATAAAACCAAAAGTTAAAAAAGAGAAATCACAAAAAGGAACACACTGCGTTTTCGTCATCTTACCCCACTGTTGGGTACAATGGGGTAAGACGACTAATCACCCATGGTGTGCGCAAATCATAAATAAACTGCCCAATATCTCCATACGATGAGCAGTTTTCATGCCACCATAAGTTGCATTGGTCACAAAGCACCCATTCTTCTCTTGGTGGATCTATATAGGTTTCAAAAAACACTCGGAGCACGCTACCGCTTCGTCATTTTTGACATCCGACTGGGACCTTTGGGACTGTTCCTTTTGGGGTTGTTGCTTCTAGGCAAATTAAGTTTAACACAATTTGTCCTCCTTTTCTTTTCTTCCCGTCTCTGTACCTTCTCAGACTGTTCTCTTTCCTTTTTCTCGAACTGATCCTCGATAGGTGTCGAAGTTATAATGCGACCTTTTACCTTCTTACCGGTGCTTGAGCTTGACCGATCATATTTTGGACGAGGTCTTATTTCCCATAGTGATTTTGATTTTGACGCCAAATTTCCATTTCTACGTTGCGATGGGCCAGGTGTAGAATTTTCAGGATCAATGGTTTCGATCTTTTCGTTACTAAAATTACTTCTCAAATATGACATTGGTTCCACGTCAGAAGAATCCTAATCGCTATCTTCCAAATTATGAGTTTCGGTAGTCTCCGTTGTTAAGGACCGCCATTTCTGCAGGTGTAAAATCCGCATCCGGGAATAAGCCCAAATTTATGATTCTATTCCTGTCCGTTCCAAACCTTTCATTGCTAATCCTACCGTTGCTGTTCTTTGGTAGGCCTCTCCAAAGATGTGCCTGATGTTTTTATCAGTGATTGTTTTTCCAGACCTGTTCACCATAAATTTATCACATTCCTGCCCATAATGTCGATGAGTTGTATGCGGTGGTAATCCTATTATAATGATGCTGTTTCTCGGGAATTATTTACGGCAGTTAAATAAACATAAGAGGAATGATTGTCGATTATGAGTAGAATCGAATTTTCTTAATTCGGATGAGCATAACGGGTGAAATGGTTAAGATACTCAATGAATGTTTTCTTAGTCATCCGTCCTGATTATTGAGATTGTTGATACCATGCGTATTTGGCGGGCAACCTAATAATAACTCAGGTCGCATGCTAACCCTTGCAAATATTAATAATGGTGGGATGAAGGTACCCTGATCGTTCATGGCGCAAACCACAGTTGTATTTCGCCCTCCTTTACCAGACGCTCGGTGATTCTTCTTTCTCCTGTAGGTGACAGAACTTTTGGTATTTTGCAAGGGACTGTAGATAAGCCAGATTCAACTGCGTTATGTTTTTGTGGATTAAAGTTCTGTTTCAACCTTATATCTCCCAGAAAACTGAAAAGTTCTGAGCACTACTTTGTTAAATTCAGGTAAATGTGCAAGAGATGTAGATTCTGATGTTCGAAGACTGATTGGCTAAATTTTCATAAATGCTAGGAGCCAATCTGATTTTCTTGTTGAAAGGATGTGAATTTTATTTTTCTTCTGCTAATTCAAATGCTAGTTCGCGGCACTCAATAGATGCCAAGCAAAAGTTTTATGGTACAAAACGTGTATGTAATTCCCTAACTGACGTTGCTGTTCGTTAGTGAGTGTGGTTCATGAATGTGGCTCGGTGGCGTCCGCAGTGAATGGGTAGATCCAAATTCGCAGGTTTCTTTTTTAAATATAACGTTTTAAGGTAGCTTCTAGAATTGATTCCCCCGACAGCATATAGTGCTGCGATCAACCTATCGTCTCTTCACTCTCGTCGATTAGTTTTTCTTTTGTAGGTACGAGGCATCTGACAAAGGAATACTATAATTAGTTTTCTTACTAACAATAAGACGACGAACCCGGTATGCACATTAAGTTATATTGGACTAAGATGACGAATTCGAACAAGCTTAGCACTAATGGACACTACAAGCCAACATTTCCTCTTACCTTAAAATAGCGAAAAATCCCTACTTGGTACCAGCCAAAAATAATAACACTAGCGGTAGAATTTGACCAGCAGCCATAACGCACGTAATTCATTCTTCAGCGCCATTTAATTTCTGGTAGTTACACTTAAGCAACCATAGAATGCTAACGTAACTATCACCGATTACATACTTGTTTAACATGTTGTCTAAAAGATAGTTTGTTATCTTACCCACATCGCCATCTTACCTCACCTTCCCCTATCAGCTGCTATATACTGAAAGTCGCTTCTGATCTAGAAAGTATCTTGTTCAACCTTACTTTAGCATTGATTTAAATTAGTTCGAGCTAATCTATAATCAGCCCAGAATTTTTAAAGCTAAGGATCTTCAGATACGGATATTACCCACATTACCACAATTTTTTAGAACTTGTTTCTTCGCCAAGCTAGGCATCATGTCCCGTATGCCCAAGCGCTTAGGCAGGTGCTCTGAGCCTACGTTTGATCTCCATGCTTGACAATGCTAGGGCACATCTTTCTTTAAATCCCCGAATTCCTAGGTTATTAACAAAGGGCATCTCTTGGGGATTGGCACTGTCCACATCGTCACAGTTTTCTGGAGCTAGCTTCTCCGTCCGAACAGGTTCCTCGGTATTCATCCACGAGACCGTTACATATACTCGAAACTAGCCTTGAACCTCCAGAGTTTACAATGTCAGTTCATGTTACTATCGTTTTACAATGAACATCTAGGGAAACTCATGTTACATGAGACAGAGCCTCACCTTTCCCGGTGAGGCTGATACAACCGAAGGTTAAGAAGTCGTTGTTTTTTTGTAATCTACGTGATCTTACTTTATTTTTATTTCCTTATTCCCTATCTTCACGCGAATTCTGCTAATTTGAGAAGAAAGCCTCTTTGTCTCGAAATTGTCTTAGTTCGATACTTTTCTATGTCTTTTCGCTCGCTTGTATGGTCTTTAATATGACATGAAAGGAATATTCTTATCTCTCTTCCCTGTATATTTAATTTGAATTTTATAACAATATTTTCAGCTATCAATTCGACGTTGCCTAGGTATCTGATTTTTATTTCCTCATTCTTCGTCGCAGATTATTTTTTAAATCCTGCTTGTTTGAAGAGAAGGTTTCTTTAAATAATATGAAACCCACCTCATACGGAAAAATCTGTTATTTATTCAATAAAGGTCTGTTTCTTATCCTTCTTTAATTAAAAGCAACTAACGTCATTTCAGGTCAACTGCGATAACACCGACAACGCGAACGACAGGAACAATTATAATTCATATCATCACATGCAACAGCGGCAACAACTCCAACAACAACAACAACAACAACAACAACAATATCCAAACAAAGACACCAACTACTACAATCCGCAGGACGATTTCGATAATGATTCGACCAACGGACAACATCAACTTTTAGGGCACAGAAACACGAGTCCATACCTCCAAAACACCGACAGCCTAGAATCTCGGGACGACGACCTTAAAGATTCGTTCGAAACGGCGGTGTCTTCTCGCGAAAGCAGTTCCATACTTCAGCTGCAACAGCAACAAAATAGGCGGGGCGAAAATCCCCCGATCAGCGTCATAACGACGATCAATCATCAAAATAATCACATCAATAATGTGATGATATCTACCGTGGCACAGGTGCAATATAACAATAGGGACCAATTGGATTTGAGCAAAGAAGCAATATTACCGAAATCGACGCCGCCGATCATCATCAATAACAACACCGTCCCGCAGGGTAATAACCGGAAAGGATGTCTGCAACAACAGGAAACGATTGAGAGCATTTATTATCCGGCTGAAGAAGATGGGTTAAGCGGTGACTATCTCGATGATTTAATCGAAATCGAATATCCCGAGAAGATAATGGAGGAAGAATCCTACTTGGAGCAACAGGAATCTCTCGAGAGCTTCACCGAAGAGGGCACGCTCACCAACGGCGGTTCGGTCGATTACAACAAAGCAATAACTCGCGACAGTCCGGTTTCTGTGATACATGTTGAAGCTTACGAGGAAGATGAACGCGAATTGCGAAGGGGTTCGTCGCAAATCACCGTCGTAGACCCTTATAACATCCCCGGATCGCGCCGAACGTCCCTCGAACCGTACAGGGCCGTTTCGCCTCACCTTTCCGATAGGTACGGTTACGACGAATCAGTCGCGGACGAAGAGTTTGTCGTGCCGGCTCCCGCCTCCAGAAAAAATTCTACCGTAGATCTCTATCAGGGTGGCGTATCGCGAAGAGCCTCGGTTAGACATTCGCCGGTTATCATCGTCGCGCAAGAATCTATCGATTTGGAGCCGGTGGTTGACGACGAGGAACCGAAAGACGTGCCTTTCGAGCGGAATGAGGAAGAGAAAACGCCGAGACAGAAGGTGACCGCTAAGCAAAGATGGCTGTGGGCGTACAACAAGATCATCATGCAGTTAAACGTGAGTATCTTTGAAGCTTTACTCTATTTTGTGACTAATAGAAATGAACTTGTGCGTTGTTGTCAATTCATGTTCGTCTCTCAACTGGAAAAGTTGATCAAAATGCATTTTTTTTGTTAAGGGTTCGTGGAGGGTAAGAATAGGGTTGGAATGTTATAGGATGTACGTGATAAGCATCTAGCACACATGTGCTGCACATCCTTGAAGGACAAAGGGAGGGAAAATAAATCATACTATGTAGACTTACTAGAGCAAACCGACTGCTTGGTTGAATCTGTTATTCTAGATATCTAGATTCTAGATAATTTATAAATTATAAACATATATTTTTGTTCGGTTCCAATCGCGATTGATTTCTTGCTCGTAACATACGTGCATCTTCTTTGTGGAGATGTAATGCACCTTTAATCACAAGTGCCTTTTCCATGGAAATTGCTGTGAGCCAGAGTACTTCAAAATGCGGGTCGTCCCCTTTAAATTAATTCCTATTTCCTTGCCCTTTCTTTTTGTTTCGAGTGCCATCATCTTTTTGGAAATCTAATGGGTTTGTCTCTAATGATTACCATCCTTCTGTCAGCACAGGAGCAATTCCGAAATTTCTTTGATTGTTGTAAATTAGACCGTCTCAAACTTTCACCTTTGTTCTTTGAATTGAACATTGGTAACTGCGAAAGGGGTGTCAATTAACGAGGGTTATCAATCGTTGTAAAACTGAGAAATAGTTATAATAGTACGCACTAACATTAATAAGTATGTTATATGCAAATGTTAAAATTAAACTAAAATAAAACAAGTTAGTTATTAGATTAATAAACAATGTAAATAAAACTAACATTGTTCTTTGAAAACGTTTATTAATAATATTAATTGATTACGTGATTAAAGCAAAAGTAAAGACAATCAAACGCAATTGAAATTTGCAAAACGGCTGGCAGTACGTTTTGTATGTGAAATATGTACGTTTTGTCGAGAAAAAGAAATGAGATAAACTAGAACGATACGGGATGACTTACTGCGTGGTACCATAACTAGAAGATAGGGCTTCGAAGCGACGCGGGCACTTTGCCAGGCATGTCGTAGATCTTGCTGGGCAGCAAAATGGCAGAGACGGGGGCTCCGGTGGTAATCGCGTAAATCGTGTAGTACTTAGTTAGCGACACTAAGTGACTTATGAGTGGTGAGCAAGTAAAATTGGCACGACTTGCCTTTAAATAGAGCTGAAGTTTGCGAGGGGTTAACTACCAGACCGATGAAATAGAAAGTGAAGGTGGATACGTTTACAAAAGCATCCACCTGCTTTCTTCTTTGCACCTGATTTCAAGAACAATAAAGATATTATTATTATTATTTCTACCTCCTGGAGGAATGAACAGTCGTTAAAGGTATGAGGTCACAATAGCAACAGGGAGAAATACTTTACATCGTACTACCCGAAAGCAATAAAATTATTTTAAAAAATAAAAAATAACTGTCCTTCAGCTGAATATGAGTAATGAGTGCTGTCCCTCAGCTGCCTACGTTCTTTATGACACCTTGCACCTTGGTAAGAGGCATCTATTTTAATTCATCCGGTTGCAGGACCCGAGATCCAAAACGTTTACGTTGAATATTACCCATCCTCAGTTGACATTTAGAGAGGACATATTGCAAAGTTCCCTCTTATTGCATATTGCATTATTTCTATGGTGTGGAGATGTTTGTTACGCCGGTAGTGTCCTTTCCAATTTGATTTCTACTTATTAACAGCAATTGTGGTGTCCTGTCCTCTATAGATCGCGCAAGGAACATGCGAGACTGCCTTAGTTTCGGTACGGCTGTTCATGCTTCTTTCGTAGATTCCTCATCTCAGGCCTTACGACTTGATAAAGAATGCCACATGCAAATCCAGACCCTATAAGTTGCCTCTGTGCTCCTATTTTGCTAGTAGTTTGTCTCTTTGTTTCCTTGTATGCCCCAGCATCATTACACCCACCATAGATTCACTCCATTGTATTCTACCAACAGAACCAGTACATTTCCCTATTTCTGAAGAGCCCTTATTTGTATTGTTAAGAGTTACTTGGATTTCCATCATGAAACGTATAAATCCTTCTGTTCTGATCACATCTCTGTAGCGTCCGCACCTAACAACCTAACAACCAACGGGCACAAGTGAACAAACATCGTGCGTGACATGTGGACAGCACAGCTGCACGAACAAACATGAACGAGCAGTTTCGAATGCTTTCCACGGATTGTCAGTACTTCAAAGAAAAAGCGCTCGTTCGTGTTCGAACGCATTTGGCCAGTGTGGATAATACGACGAACTCGATTGCGTGCATTTGTCACTGTTCATTCTTGTCTGTGAACTACAATTTGTCATGGAGTGGCCGACATCTACAATTTTGTCTTTTATCGAAGACGTAAAAGACTTGTGAGGCTCCACAGATAAATTTTATAAAATTGTACGTACACGTGGCTAACTTTGGCACAGAAATACGAACGAACATAAGTAAGGTCAGCATACGAATTCCCAGCTGCTAAGAATCTCAAAGTTACACTGAGTCTTTCTTTGGTGGGAATCGCTTCTCTATAATAAGTGACATGTTTATGTATTCTTGGTCCTACCAGTAGTAATAATTTTTTGAAATCTATCGCAAACACTCTGGTGAAATTTTTAAAATGGCCAGCATTTTCGATGGTCAACTCATCCAAAAAGTTCTATGTTTACATTTATTTTTGGATATTGATGTCATCCACCATCGACGAGTTCGCTTCTTTTTCTTTTCTCCTAACTCTTTTAACTGTAAAAATGAAGCACTCAAAATAATTATTTCCCTTCACAAAGCGGTGTCCACTTTCATAGCGCGACTGCATTCGAACTTACGAACATTCGAATTTCGGCCATTTAAGCTAATTCGTGTGCATTCGCGTTCTGCGACGTGCGTTTCCATTTGTTAACGTTTGTGTCCACTTTTGCTCATTTGCGTTCATTCGTCCTCGTTCGTTAAGTGTAGATACGGCTTTATGGTGCAGCTTAAATCGCACCAACTTTCAGAATTGCCATGGAATACCATTTAAAACCTCTTGTAAACTTCATTGAAAATATTACAATACAAAATAGTTAGGGTACCACCTGGTCGGTCGTGCCCCAACCTTTGCAGCGCGGTTTAATTGAAACAACTCTAATTAGGAACTATTCACAGTGGGCCCATAGCAGCCACACACTTCGTCAACTACAATATTATTCAAATAAATATATTAATGTTTAATTCCCAGGTACATTTAGTCACGTGTATAAGAAATTCAAGTCTGTATCTAAAAGTTATTTCAGACGTTTAGTCTCTTCAAAAAAGCAAAAATTGCCTTTTAATCTCCATCTGAATCGCTCTTATACTAATATTTGGGACTTCTCTTTATTATTATAAAATATTAAATAAGATTTAAGAACAGGATTTTTCCTGATTTGGTGGAATTGGTGGGATGAAGTGGAATTCGTGATTAGAGAAGCCCACCAGCAGAGCCGTTCTTTCTTTGTAGGTGGATTGGGCAGGCGTAGTCAGGCTTCTTTGATTTGATGAAGTTGACTTGACTAGATTTTCTGGTGCAGGGGACTAAAAGCACTTGGAAACTGACTTACTGACCCGTAGTCGCAAAACTACTTGTTCAAAGTCCTTATCACATAAATCGTCGCTTATTGATTAATACAACTAATTTGTTTGTAAATACTATATCTGTGAATTTTACTGTGGCTTTCGTGTATGTACTTCATAGATGTCAAATCAAGATTTCTTCTTCTTTTTCTTTGTTTCTTCCTAACGCGTCCTATCGTTTTCGGAATACGATGTGGCTAGAAAATTGCTACCACCGGTCAGTTAGCACTAGAGATAGTTTCCTAAATTTCTCTAATTGCATTGAGTCCGAGCGCCTGATCTTGCTGTTTTCGTCTTTAAACTAAACCGATTTCCTTTCGTTTTCCTGAGTTGTTCTCATATCGTTCTTTTTCGTAATAGAGGTTTATCTTTCTGGGACACCGAACGAGCTCGAGCGTAACCGTAAGCGTAAGAGCGTTAAATCTAGGCGGAGCTTTGCTTCGCGTTAAAGACAAAGAAAACATAGAGTTTGATGTGCGAGCGAGAGGCGATAAGCGAGGGAAAGGATACATGCGTGCTTGCTTCATCTGAAACAGAAGAAGAGACAGAGAGAGTATGATGTGCGAGCAGAAGTATTCACTTTAGACGTGGATAAACCACACATACCATTTTTTTCTTTGAGATATTACTAAACATGGCACTATTTTGTTAACATTGACTGTAGTTTATAATTTCTTCGGTGACGGCAAGTCTGAGTGCTCCTGCTGCTCCCTTTAAATACAATTTTATTATGGTTTGTTATGGAGTCGTTAAATCGTTTCTATATATGTACATACTTGTTCTTCGTAACAGATCTTTATTTTTGTCTTCAGAACGCTCCCCCAAAACATGACTATCGTGATCTTAGCAGCTTCGAATGCAAAAGCTCTAGAGCTTCCATTTTCTACTTAGGTATTTACAATGTTAATTGCCACATCTAGCGTTCCGACAGTCAGACGAAGTTCATTCACTAAAAGTTCATTCCAGTGTAAAATAAGATACTATTTTCTTAACTTTCTTCTTATTCCTCAATTGCTCTTATAGTATCCTCTCTCGTAATACATCTTTATCTTGTTCTTGAGAGTGCAACGTGTGTCTGAAACATTACAACCAACATCTTAACAGCGTTGGCAGTAGTTTCAAATTTATTCGAGTACGGTGAAGCAGAGGATTTCCTCTTCTTGATTTCTGTATTCTTTATTTAGCCTCTTTCACCTCTTCATTGTTAACAACTACCAAATCATCAGCAACATAGATTGTAGGTTATCTCTGTATGTCGTGCATTCACGTAGATTGGAAGATTGTCTTCGATAAAACTAGAAGATTGATAAAAGGCTTGAAAACATCTTTTGCACCACTGTAAAGAAGAGTGAGGAAGGTTTTGACACTAGCCGCGCATAAACCACGGCTCCATAAAAAAGAACCGGCAGAATTTATCTCCTCACACTGTATATCTCAGACGGCGACCTACATTTCCGACTTGGAGACGATCAATAATCCAATCCAGAAGGTAAATGGAGTGGAAATTCTCGCACTCCTACATAGAGGGCGAATTTATCGCTGAATATGCTTCTTTAGATCGCTTCAAGAAGCATTCGGATTTGAAGTTTGTTGCAACCCCACCCTTTACTGATTTCGTAAATTCATTTCGACGATGGCATTGGATATCCCTTTCTAGATATGATTGGGATGGTTCGTAATTGTCATTACCTTCAAGGATTGCGAAGGGTAGTACGCTCAAATGGAAGTACCGTTTGGTGAATAAGGCCAAAAAATGTAAAAATATATGCATGGTATTATGAAAACTTCAATAGAAAGCTAACCTCTTACACCCACAGTAACTCAGTATCAAGCTTTTATTTCTCGGCTGAGAATGGAAATTCGGTCTGGTTTCGGCGTAATCTAATCGGGTTTGTGGAAGGAAGTGGATTGGTCAATAGAAACAGGGTAGACTTTGCCGCTCCCCGGAATGGAGAAAATATTGCAAGACGCATTCAACTTCTGAGGTCTACCATTTCTCATGAGTTTTCTTTAAAAAGTTGAAAAATAGCCATTTTTGATCTAATCTTTGCCCTAGCGTTTGTATGGCCGTCGCAAATATTTAAGACAAACATTCAAAAATACAGTTCTTGGTCAATAGAAACAGGGTAGACTTTGCCGCTCCCCGGAATGGAGAAAATATTGCAAGACGCATTCAACTTCTGAGGTCTACCATTTCTCATGAGTTTTCTTTAAAAGTTGAAAAAATAGCCATTTTTGATCTAATCTTTGCCCTAGCGTTTGTATGGCCGTCGCAAATATTTAAGACAAACATTCAAAAATACAGTTCTTAGCAACCACAACAAAACGACTTGAAAATGAAAACAATGTGAGCCAAAAATACGGGGGAAGGGCGTTATTTTTACTGTTGTACCGGTTTCGTGTGAAGGATGGAAAACATATATTCAGACTTTACTAGAAGTTTCCCCAGTAATGCAAGAAGGACCTTCTGCGATGCATCGTTTTGTTGGCGATATAACCTCCATCATAAAATGGTTATTGCTTGACCATCATACACCTGAGTCAATGTAGAATAAATTTGGTTGAAGTTCTAACCAATGAAGTTTACACACAACCAACTTCAGTATCGAGAACGTACCTGTCCTTCGATGAAAAAAGGACTACTCAGTTAGTGGAATTACCAACTTAAAGTTTCTTTAATTACATAAAAGCGTTTTGGTTTGTCATTATCTCGACCAACATTTTAGATTTTTTCGAATTCACCAATTATTGTTGTCTTAGACTTTGGAAGAAAGTAGCCTTGAGATTCTATTAATCTAAATCAAATCAATTACATCACGCGACAAAGACTCATAAAGTGGGTTCCTTCTACGTCTCAGTCTATCATCAACCTCTCAGCACTTATGAGCGAATTTTATTACGTCCTAATCTGATTAGGTAGACGGTAATTACGCGTCTGAAACGTCGAAGGGCCTGCTTTTCAGGGTGCGGCGGCGGCTACCTGTCAACGGAGGTGTACCGTTCCACTTTACATCGTCCAAAATCAATCCCTTTCATCCCCGTACCACACTTCTGGATTTTTTTCGCAACGACGCGCGTTTAGACTTCGATAGGGGCGTCTCGCTGAACGCCCTGCCGGACCCCCTCAATCAAAGCTACTTTACGACGACAAGAGGCGCGACTAGGCTAATGTTAACTACATTAGTCGTAGTCGAATGGGTTTCAGGCCCGATAAAAGGATGGAACAGGCAGGGGGTTGTTTATGGAGCCTGTGCGTTGTGTGTATGGTTATGGTATATTATGTAGTAGACGAGATTGTCTTGCTATACTTCTAGATGTATGTGTATATACTGCGTTATATATTTTTCAGCTTAGTTCGTTTAGCTCGGGTGTTTGTTCGGACAGTTTGCTTTTTTACGCGGCTAACACAGCATCGTGCAAAGATTGGGCGAATTTTGACACGATTTTCGGCCAATTACGTTCGGTTTTATTTCGGTCCCCGAGACAGCTAACCTGTATTAATTTAAAATTATTTTTCCGGGCAGTTGGTGATTAAAATTGGATTTATTTGGACTTGGTGGTGAATACCGAAAGGAATGCGATCTAACCAGTGCTAATTTCTCATCATTGGGAATTACAGACGTTTTATCAATGTTACCAACCTAAAACGTGCGAATTTTTAATATTTAACATAAATCATTAACACTTTGACTGCCGACCGTATAGTAACCATATACATTGACTATACGACGAGTGGCTGGTCGTATGGCAGTTAATGTATTAATGGTAATGCTATGCTTCGAAAAGAAACAGAATCAAATCATGCTTATTGTTTTATACCAGGCATGGGCAACCTTTTTTGTAGAAGTTTTATGCTGCGAGTAATCTTGAAAAATATACATTTTTGTGGTATCCTTATGATTCATTATGAATTAAGTTTAGACGGGCCGTGCTAATATGCAACGAAAGAATTCAGTAGCGGGCCGGGCAAATCTTACTCGAAGCCGCATGTGGCCCGCGGGCCGGAGGTTGCCCATCTATATTTTATACGATAGAAACCAACCTTTCCAACTTAAAACCGTGAAACCTTCCTAAGGCAATATGTTGAGGAACTTCAACAGGAAACAAAATTGAAATGGTTCATGTCATTTCATCGTGTAACCAAAGTGGATGATAATTTTGTAAATGTGCCCACATTAAAACGCATAAAATTCTAAACCAACCCAAGATCGACTTCTCCAAGTTTTTCTTTCTTGTGATCCGTTAGGTTTTGGTGGACGATTCCAAAAAGGAAATGGGATTCAATCGGAGCTCTTTTTCATATTCGGGAATTATGCCAATTATATTGCCAATTATACCAATTTTAAGTGGTTGTTAATGTTTGTTAAAAGTAGATTATTATTTTATCAATGGAGCCAACCACAAACGGATAAAATCCTAAATTAGTAAGATTAGCTTTTTCCAGTATCTGGTGCAAGAGCGAGATTATAATTCCTTCAGTTTTGGTGACCGATTCCAAAAAGGAAATGCGATTCAAACAGGAAATTATGTGAGGCTTTATCAATTTTATCAACTTAACACGCGGAAACTTATAAAATGTTTATAGTACCAATCACTGATGATGATAATCAATCCGAACCTGCTTTTCTAGGGTTTCAATGTGATATTAAGATTGCAATTTGTCTGGTCAGTTCTAAAGAGAAATGCGAATCGTTTGATCTTATTTTATTTAATTATTTTGTATCTCGGAATTTACATGAGTTTTGTCAATAATGTGTTCTTCGAAAAGAAACAAAAATGTGTCATTATCTTATTTTTTGTACAAAAGAACATGCGATTTAATCTAATTTTTTGCGCTTTTTATGTGTACGCGACTTTTGTAAATTTTGCAAACTTAAAACCACGCAGTTCCAAAATATTATGAACAGAAATTTTCAATGACGCTAAAATAGACTTTAAAAAACTTTTTCGTTGTTAATTTTTATACAATTAAAATTACCGATCATTATTCCAACCAAAAGTTGCCTTTACAGTTTTCTACTGCAAACTGAAGAAAACGATTAGTTCGGGTTTGGTGGTCAGTTCCAAAAATAAACATTTACAATTGAAATTATTTTTATATTCGGAAATTAAGACAACTTTGGCAATTCTGCCAGGTTTAAGTGTACGGTTCAAAGGATTAAAATTTCCATTCGTTCGATTTTGATCACTAAATCCAAAGCAAACGCGGTCCAATCGAAACCTGTCTTGTATTCGAAAATTACGCGAGCTTTATCACCTTTAGTAACTTAAAACCGTAAGATTCCCAAACATCGCGAATACAATCTTTTGACAGTGAGGTGAACATAGTAAAAATAGAATAAAATTGTGTTGCTGTTCATCTTTTAAATAGAGTTGAAATGAACAATCCTAATGCCAATGTTCCCAATTGAGAACCAACTAAAAGTTGCTATATTTTCGAAAGTAGAATTAATCCTGTGAACCCTATGAGACGTATAAAAAGTGGGGTAACAATTGTAAGCATCGTGACATATTTATCACTTATATGCAATAAATAAATAATAAGAGAAAGAAGAATTGTTCAGTATCCTGCGATCACGATGCTAGTAAGATAAAGAGCTTAGGGTTCCAAGAGTTAAAATCGCGATTCGTTCAGCTATGGTGGTTAGTTGCAAAGGAAATACATTTAAATCGGAAGCTGTTTAGTATTCATTATTTACGCGAACTTTGCCATATTTCTTCTGCTAAAATCTCACAAAATTCTCCTTAATGGTAACAAAACTGAGTCGTTCATTTTCAGACGAAGTAAAAAAGGATGTTAATTTTGCCATGTCGTCAGCTTAAACGCGTAAAATTCTACATTAGTTCCAATTCGAGTTGAGTTTGCGGATTTTCGTTTCTTTCTGACAAAAATTACGCGAGCTTTCGCGATTTTGCCGGTACAAATATATGACCAACATATATATTTCATGGTGGTAGTAAATTTAAAAAATAATGCGTTTCATGCTAATATCAACTTAAAACGTGTAAAATTCTAAATTAGTACCACGCTGCCTTTCTAGGTTCCAAGTGTTAGATAAGATCGCATGTAAATTTATAAGTTGGTATCCATAGTTAGGTACCCCAAGTTTTCTAAACTGCTATGGGTCTGCCAGGTATCCGAAAAATTCTTACTAAAATTGCTACATCTTTAGGTCTTCCGGACCTATTTAAAATTCTATTAGTTCATCAGACATTTTCTAATATTACAATATTCATGCTCAAAACAATTGTTAGTTTTCTATAGTTCTCTAGTGGTGGAGACAACCCAAACAGCAATTTTCAAGATAGATTATAATCTCTATAGTCGTCTAAGGGCTGTTATGACTTGATAATTTCTTTTTCTATAAAATTTCATAAGCTTCTTGGACCTTCAAATATATATTACTGCAAGATTATGTGAATTCACAGTGTTAAGTTTAACTATTGATCACCGTATTATTGATTTGAGCTACTCCTGATAAAGACAATAAAATCGTAGTGGATATATTGGGAAGTAACGGTAGTTTTATTTATTCTCAAGTTATAACAAATTCCCCAAGGAATGATTTCTTACTATATTTGAGATTAAACGGTCGCTATTTTGAATTCTGGGAGTATGGTTATAATTTCTTTACTTTATCAATTTTCATCAAAATTGTAATGTAGTTTTTTCGATATAATCTTTATTTAATTACAGTCAGTAGTTTACCTCAACATAAAATGCCTTTTCCTAAATTCTCATGACGGTCTTGATTTTCAAAGAGAAAAAATGTGCTTTAAATTTTTTCAGACGGAACAGGATGCCACCCCAAACCATTAAAATGAAATTCAAAAATCAATTATATCCATATTGAAATCAATCGGGGGATATACTATATATATATATATAGATATATTAGCCCAAACTTTTTCATAAAATCATAACAACGTTTAAAAGACTATAGTTATGAAACGCATATCTTTCGATTGCAACATGCATCTCGCCTACTATTACATCCCATTAGGCAATACGCAATTTCACTTCTTGTAATTTCCCTTTCGCGAAAGCACAATATGTCGTTCCACGAAAATATCGCTCCGGTAAATAGTAAACAAGAGAAAAACACCTGCAAAACATATTTCGAACGTGCGAGCTTTCTTGAATCGACGCCAAAACATTGCCTTCGATAAGGATTTGCATTGGAAACGGCGGGATTTCCGGCAAGCGCGACGCACGAATGTAATTGCTTCCAATTAACATATCTACATACATCTGACGCGATAAACTGATATTGACCTGGATAATTATTGGTCGGGTGATAAGGCAGGAGTCCTCGAACTGGCGCGTCATTGTACCAAATACATATATTCGCGGCTTTTCCTAACAAAGCCGAAATTGTTTATAAATATGCGTCCGCCGGTGCTTTTTCGTACACTTAAAGTTCGATTGAGACTCAACTCCTTCCAATACACTTTCGTTTTATCGGAACTCTGTTCCTCCGGATTAAACCACTTAGGCCTCTTATCGCATACGTTTCCTCCATAATTCCGTGCACAAATATTATTTTCGTCATAACTGTTCGCGATATTAGCAATGCATATTTACTTTTCGTAAACCACCCACACGCAATTTTCCGTTGCGTTCCGCCACCATGGAGGTAGATAATCGCAATAACACCGAGTGGGCCTTACTCTTTCCATTAAAAGCAGGTCTGATCGGCATGAAGTGCTCCGCAAAATCTTCCAAAATGACCGAAAAAGACTTTTCGAAGTGCTCACGTTCGAAGATGCGTCGTGGTTCCAGCATGTCTGACATCGACAAGATAACTCCAAGTCGCTTACCAGGCGTGGTCCGGCCCATAACCTCCAGCAATTATTTGTCGCCGAGTTCTCTCCCTCAAACGCCCTATTTGTCTCGGTCCTATCAAAATACTGCGAGGTTGGGGGAAAGAACCGAACGCACCGAGAGTATCGGCGATCTGATGAATCAAAAGAAATATGGAAGCAGTAATTGGAGCGTAAGAAGTGATACTTTGCTAGCGCGTACCGTGCCTTTGTCGACTGTTACGCATAAACAAAGTCCTCCACGACCATCTTCAGCGCTAATGTCTAGCTTTAGTGATTTGTGCGATTCCGATCAGGACAATTCTGGACCATTAACTGTTGCGCAACGGACGCAGAAACTATCGAGATTGATCAAACAGAAAAGGAATTTCTACGCCGCCCGGAATATGTGGGTATGTTGATTTTACGATTTATAGTCAACTAAATTTATGATATTTCAATCATTTTCTTCAATTAAGTTAATAAGTAAAGAATGTGGAGCGAATTCCTACGACGCTAATTCCTCTACGTACACATCTATGTAGTAAGATAAGAAAAAAAATCTCTTTATTTTGTGATAGTCAGTTGGACAGCCAAGCAATGGCTTGGTTTCACCTAAATAGTTTCCATTTTTCAGAATAGATAATTAATTTCCTTTAGGGGTGTTCGGTACTTTTTTCAAGGTCGGTTAAACTCATATTTTTATTGGTTCCAAAACTATTTGAAAATAGTATATCTGCCGTTTAAAAGTAGTGTGTGTAACGATAAAATATTAGTTTTTACAATATTATGAGCTTCTACAGTTTGAATTTTTTCAATCATAAGTGAAGAACCAGTAAGTTTACGGGCTCGAAATTTTCGATACGGTGTATTCGTTACGATAGCTACGACTTATCATTGGGCTTTTTTGTAAATTTCTTGTTTGTTGTTGAATTTAACCTTAATTAAGGAATAGGATTTTTTGATTTTAAGAACATAACAATAACAAAGGAATTTACAAAAAAATTCGATGATAAGTCGTAGCTATCGTAACGAATACAGGGTATGGAAAATTTCGAGCCCGTAAATTTGCCGGTTCTTCACTTATGATTGAAAGAAAATTAAAACTGTAGAAGCTCTTAACACACTACTTTTATAGGTCAGATATATAATTTTCAAAGCAGTTTTGGAACCAATAAAAAAATTAAGTTTAACCGATCTGGAAGAAAAGTACCGAACACCCTTAAACGGAATTAAACACCTCCAATACTTACGTACACTGAAATTCATATAAACGGAGTTATCGGTGATGGCTTATATGTGCAAGTAGACATTGCGCCTACCTCTATGTGAGTTCTTTTAGGAGAATTATAGGTATGTAACAACAGAAATCAAGATACAATTCCAGTGCCCCTGGTGTTATTTTTCTTTACAGTTGGTTAATGAGCTGCGTGTTGTAGCTTCCTGATCTCAAATACTGATTTACAAATGTTATTTCCGATTTGGTCTTTTAAGGATATAGCTTTTTCATTACGCTTTACCCCTATTATGGCGAAGCACTTTCACAAGGGTTAGAGTGCTAAAATTTGCAAAAACTATAGGGTCTCGAAGGCAATCTCAAACTAATTTGAAATTTATCTGACTAGTTTCAAATGCTTCTAGAGCTGCCTCATTGTAGGTGAAAACAAATATATATTTGGTTTTTGCACCTACTTCCGCCAGGTCTAGAGGCAATGAGGCATAAGCATGAAATCGACGGATTACGCAATCTGTCCCAGCTACAGTACCGTAGTCAATTTTTAGACTCGTTTAGACACAACCAACTGCTTTTTTGTAATAAACCGAAGATTTCCTGATAGACATGGGGATACTACTTATGTCTAACAATGGGTTTATAGCAATTCTGAACAATGTGGTCTGCCCACTCCAGAACATTTTGTCCTTAAATATAAAATTGGGTGGGTGTAGTGGAATTTCTCAAGCTAAAATTGAAGTAGTTTTCTTTAAAGCAGCAGTGATACAAAAGCAGGTAGATTTTTTGAGAGCTACGTTATTACCTACTAGATTCCATCTTATACAAGTGGACTTCAGCGATCGTAACCATGGGTTTCGTTAGCGTAGTATTCGCCGAGGCCTTAACCCTCCAGTTTCTTCTTCCAGTTGTTTGCTTGGTTGTCATGTTGATTATTTTACCTTTACTTGTGATTTTCTGAGGATGAGATTTCTACGTTACTTTGCATCCAGAATACCTACAAACTTGGGTTGTATTCACTCCACTTTTAAGTTCTGACTTATTGCTGTACGAGAGAAAAACTATTGAAGAAACACCGGATTACCGTTGTATAAAGCGTTGCAGTAAGTCACAAGTAACAATAAAAATGGAAAACTTAAAGGTCACCGCATATCAATTGAAGATAGCTCTAAATGTTCGTATACTCGTATTCTCAACTTTGTGTAAATTGGTGATTTCGTAAGGCTATTGGATTTGCTAAAGGAATAATCCACCTTAAAAGCTTCAGATAGCGAACAATATCGAACTTGATGAGTTCGCACCCCTGTTTATATCCTGCTTGCTTGAAAAATAACTCATCGGTCAACGTCGGTTACGGAGAAAACGTTACTACTGTGAGGAAAATGCTTGACGAAGACAGGTGAGTGATTTACCAGCAGATTGAGGATACCTTAGGCCTAAATGCACCAGCAATTTGTTCGATTCTGCACGATCATTTTCATGGGAAGACTTTGTTGCTTCTGGGTGCCGCATAGTCTGACTGAAGATTAGATGACACGACGTGAGACATGGAGCCGGGGGATGATGAAAATGTTTGATAAGGTACAATTTCGATATGTTAACAACATCGTGAGAGGTGACGAGACTTGGCTGTACTATTATAATGTGGCGACCAAGACTCAAAATAAAGTTTGGGTCTTTGATGATGAGGATACACCTAAAGCTGTCAGAAAATGCCGATCAGTAAAGAAGAAAGTGATAGCTGAATTTTTTAAATCCAATGTAGTTGTGAAGCGTGTCGTTTTCGGATACACAGACGACAGTCACTGAACAGTGCTTACCTAAAGTCATCGAATTTATGAAAAACGTACCAAAACCAAGAAAGAACACCTGGTTCCTCCATTCCTCCTCCTGGTTCCGCATTCCAGCTTACCGCGCAAAAGGCTGCAGCGAATATTTGATCACTACAGGACTGAAATCGCCGGGGCACCCTCCTTACAATCCAGATCTTGCTCCTTGCGACTTTGCACTGTTCCCGCATGTGGAAGTGAAGCTGAAATAGATGCGGGTTTCCAGTGAAGAGGACCTGCTGAGTGTTTGGGAGAACGAGTGTGCCTTACTCCCTAGTGAAACTTGGCAGATCTGGTTTAAGGATTGGTTTCGGAGGATGGAAGGTTGTATTGAATGTGGTGGAAATTATTTTGAAAAATTGAAATTTAATCAAAAAAATTGCAAAACTTTCCTAGTACCCTTTGTGCTATATTGATTCAGAAGCAAAACAATGTATATCTTTTATGTGGAATTGGGAAATCGGCGAATAGTCAAATTTTTTCTCTTCTTCGTAAAAATTACTGGATGTTTCAAACAGAAATACCCGCATCCACAACTAAACTCAACTGAAATCCCTAAATTCATAGTTATCTCCGCGACTTCTACAAATAAATGCAAGTCTAATCTATCATTAAATGAGAGAATACATTTTGAACCAATTTCAGAATTCGATCAGAAAATATCTCCCACCGGCTTTCCCTTTTCCTCATTAATCCGATAATAGCAGCAACCACAACGTCCATTTACCCACCTTCACTTCATCCTTTTAAAAATCCTTTTTCCCATTCATCCTCACCGATCGCTCGCGTCAACCAGATCTCACCCCTTACCCAGAATACAACTTTTCCTCCCCTGACATCCCCCGTCCACCTCCTCCCACCATTCGTATTCAGTACCCGTCCGGAGTCGACTCCGATCGAGCGATTAGTGACCTGTAATGGGAATCGTCGAGTCCGCGTCGCCGGTACAGATGACGCTGCGTTTCCGGCGATATTCGAAGTACTTCGGGCGTGACGCCCGTTCGTGTTGGCGTTACGCTCGGCGACGCGCGATCTAACACGAATCGGACGCGCCGCGACGCTCACGAACCCTATTGAGAGAGGGTGAGAATATGCGATTCGCCTTTGGTGTTTTTCTTATTTGTTTGATAGAAAGGGGATGATGGGGAGAATTGATGTACGATGAACAACTCCCCTAGTAAGAAGCTTTCGCTTTTAATATTTATCAGAATTTGATTGTGAAAGCGTTCGAAATTGATGCCAAGAAATTGTAAGCCTATCTGAGTTTCGAAAAGGTTTTTGACTATGTGCCACAACAAGAAGTATGATGAATTATGGAGAAAAGAAATGTACAACCAAAATTAAGAAAGGCCATACAAAGCTTATACAAAGATAATAAATTTTATGTACGGAAAGAGAGTCTGAATGCGGACATATTTTAAATTCATGATGGATTAAAGCAAGGAGGGATCTTGACCACCACATTATTCCTGCTTATTATGCATGATGTTATAATGGCTGCGGAACGTAAAATACGTAAGCTACATACAAGTTATAACAAATCAAAACCAACAAGAATATCGGAATGTGTATTTGCTGATCATTTGGCTATATTTGTGGACTAAGAAAAAGAACTACAAAGACATCTAACGCTATGGGTAGAAGAACTAACCAAGCGAAGAATGAAACTAAATCAAAACAAAACAAAATTGATGAGCATTGGAGACAACATAAAAGAATTAAATATACAACTGGACAATGAGACACTTGAGCAAATAGAAGTATACAAATACCTAGGAGAGAAAATGGGAGGTGTAGAAGAAGAAGTTAATGAACGATTAACCAATGCATCACGCATGTACCATGGCCAAAACAGAGCGTTCATTAATAGAAGTAGTAATAGTAATAATAGAAGGAAGACTCAAAGCAAACGAAGATGACAATCTGCAAAACTATCTTTAGACCAATATTCACTTATAGAGGCAAGAGTTGGGTCCTAATACAAACACAGTGAGAAGTCGATTAAATGCCATGGACATGAAATACCTGAGAAGAGTGAAAGGAATCACGAAACGAGGTAAAATCAGGAACAGTATAGTCAGAGAAGAACTGAAAGTGGAAGCAATCGACAAGGTAATCGAAAGAAATCAACTCAAATGGTTCGGACATATACATATCTATAGGATGAACTATAGCAGACAGGTAAAACAAATATGCGAAACAAAAGTACCAAATAGAAAAGAAAGAGGAAGATTCAAGGAAACGTGGAACGACGTACTAACAGAAATTCTCAAGAAAAGGAATAAGACATGGGGAGAAGCACAGAAAGTGGCCCTAAACAAAAAGGAATTGACAAAATTTGTACATATAGTAAATCAAAATGAGATATAAATAACCTCACACCATTATGGTAGAAAATTTTCTGATGACATGTATACTAAGCAATTAGTTCGGTATCTTCGAATGGAGTAGTTAGCTCCAGGGCCATTAAAGTCCGTAGCAGTTGAGTTTTTCTTGAGAAATTGTCGAATAATAACGCAAAACGTATCGAAATGGTCCTTCCACGTATTCTGAATTGACAATCTATTTGCTTATCAAATAGTGTTTTGCTGAAAATGTGGCTGATATCTTTAATAGAAAAAGTAATAAATGGAATACACAAAGATATCACATATTTTCTATAAAAGTCATCAAGGTCCTTGAAAGATACATTGAAATTTCCATACCAAACGCTTGTGTATCAACATATATTAAATTTTTCGAAACACTCGGCCAAAATTCTTGCAAGGTTTATCACTTTACCAATCCCAATTCCAATTAAAAGAGTCTGGGAGCCACAAACTCGAAATTGAATTGCCAATTGAAATTTTGGACGCCAGCTTAGGTCGCAAAGTTCGAGAAAATGTAGCAAACTTTCTATACGCGTGCTGCTTGTCGTTGGCGCAGCGTGCTGTTGCTTCCTCCACCTCTTCCACTTTATAGGTGAAGTTTGAATATTGATTGTCTACGTTAACTTCCCACCAAATTTAGTCGCTATCTTTCGTTACAGGATCTTAATTGTTTGGAAAAGTACATAAATAAAGTCACCAATAAATCATCTGACGCAGAAATACCGCCCCTTCTAAGAATTTTATGACATCACATCGAAATATTTCTGCTACTTCCCGCGCGGCCCTCGAGAACGGGTCTCGAATTCATCTCCAGTATTTCGAGACGCCGTCTCGCTACGTGGGGGTGGAGGTAGGCCGGAGTGGGGTAGTATGTGAGCCGGCTACCGAACGCGGCCGCAAAATATTTTTCTTTTAAAAAGATGAAGGCAGAGCGAAGAGCAATGATTAGACTTGACCTTTGCCTCTCGACTAACAACGAGGCGATCTGTCGTATTTGATGTGTACCGCGCTCTCTTTGCTCGTCTTCGTTTTCCATCGAATCTAAAGGAAAAAGGATTGTAGATAGGGTGAGGAGATGAGGCGAAATGGAGTGGGTTATGAATATTTTCATCTTTATTATCGGAGGTAGAAAGAGGTTTACGACGTTGTTACTTTTTATATATCTCTGCGGATGATGAAAGGGTGAAGAAAAAACGGACGATAGGAGGATGAAGGAGAAAAGGCATAGAAATATGAAATGGAAGGATGCAAAGAAGCTAAGTAAAAATACGAGAAAGGAAAAAAATTACTAAATGAATGTGATATTAAAAGAAATGGCAGAGAAATGGAAAAGCGTTAAAGAAGGAAAAACAAAAATAGGTAAATGATTGACTGGGTGATTTACGATTCGTTTGTAGCGAACATTCCCAGGAACTGTGCAAATGCAATATATCTCGGACTTTTAGGAATTGGCCGAATAGATATTATAAATTCAGAGTTCTGTTACAAAGATATCCTGGATTGGATACGGTATTTTCATTGCGATGGAGGATTGAACCGTGATGATCCACAAGTTGAGCCATAAATCCAACTTTGGCTTTCAATCTGTGTTTGTTCAGATATTGAAAAGATACAATATGGCGTCCAGTGACAAAAAATGAAACTGACAGAAAATTACGCAGGTTTATGATTAATTGACTAAATCCGTATTTGAAAGCTCTACAACTAATACTTTGTCAGATATAGACAGATTTCCACATATTTCAGCAAGCCTGTATATATATATATATATATATATTGTGGCTGAAGTACAGCTCTCATAGCCATTTATCGGATTCTATTCTTTATGTCCTCTTGTTCCTGTACATTTCTTGATCCAAACCACCGTTCTCCAAGGCGACGCAACACTCCCTAGGTTTGCCTTTTTCCCTTCCCTGCTTTGGCCTCCATTTCCATATTCGTTGTAATCTGCCTACATTCATCTTTCTCTTGTGTGCGTACTATAAAATTTCTGTCTTTCTAATTCTGTCTAGAAGAGGTTATTGCAACTGTACCATGTTTCTTCTTTGTCGATTTGGTACTCTGTCCATAGTTGCGTGTCTTTCCTCGAAAGGTCATTTCTGTTGCTTTTAATCATTCTATGTATATATTTTTTTGTTCAGGGTCAACACTTTCGCACCATATGTCATATACTTTCGACAAATGCACTAAATTTCTCCCCCTCCACATAAAACGTCACTTTTTGAGAGGTCTTTTACTTTCCTAATTTAGTATAAGATTAAGCTGCCGGAGGACATATTGAATTCCCGTGCTTTTAGAAACACAATAAGGAGGTTTTTGTTTGGAGTGAAGGTTTGACGTCCTGGGGCACATACATGTGTCTTTGCTCTTCCTTCTCTTCTAACTTGTGTGCTATCAGCGATAATATTAGTTAAATTCTAGGCACTTATGATTATGTTTGTTTACTTTTTCTTGTTGTTGCCTTTTCCTTAGCATTTCTGTGATTCATTTGTATGTAGGGTTAAGTTGTAAAGCACTATTTTCTGAACCTAGCTGAACCTTAGCTTTTTTGTATTATTTATGTCACTATGTTACTTTTATGTGACAGTTATGCGTTACATATTCCTTTTACCTTTTGTGTATTTAAAGCTACAATAAAATCTTTATTATTATTATCAAATATATGTTTCCTAGTTTGCACTTCTTTTAATGATCTAATAATAATGATAATAATAATTTATTGTTATAAGTTGTAAAAACAGCACAATGTGATATATCTACCTAAGAATTTGGGCGAGTTTTTCTGACGCTAACTACATTCTTAATAGATTGAATTATAATGATCTGTGGTTTAAAACTTCAATAAACTAGGTCCTTTCCTTCAAAGAATTGATGTATTCTTTCGTCAGTATGTCCTTTGGAAAAGTTGAAATACGGATTAACAAAGCTCTAATCATCGTCTAATCACCGTCTCATAATTGTTAAATTCGTAGGCATTTGCAGTTGTCAAGAAAATCGGTGTTGTAACGGTAAGAGCTGGTTTATTTAAACAATCGTGTGGTAAGGAGTTAACCGATGTGATCTAGCGTCAGTAATACCACACCACAATCCTTTCAATG
The DNA here is from genome assembly GCA_038088585.1 of Chrysina gloriosa. Taxonomy (NCBI): domain Eukaryota; kingdom Metazoa; phylum Arthropoda; class Insecta; order Coleoptera; family Scarabaeidae; genus Chrysina; species Chrysina gloriosa. The sequence continues at coordinate 14,394,134 of CM076093.1, read as the reverse complement.
TTAACCAAGTGACAGTAAAAATTACAATGAAAAGGAAGAAAGTGGATTTAGTCTATTTTCCAAAGACTTTTAGGAGTGAATCTTTTGTAGTGTCGAAGTAGCATCGAATCATCAACGATGAGTACCTAGATTAGCAACTAGATGGCGTTTTGCCTCAATCACAATCAATTTGAATACGGACTATTAACTCCGTGGACGGTATTACACTTCGTATAACTCAAAAATAATTCATCTATTGTTTTAAGTACGCGCTCGAATTATTTCTTTCTTATTGCTTTAGCCATCATCTACATATGTGTTATATTCAGTTGAAGGAAAGTAATTTTAAAATTATTTTTTACAATTTCGTCGCTTTCGTTTTGTGACCTTGTATCCTTATCGACTGTTCGTTGCTCTAAGAAGTAGAAAGGGTGTGAATTTAGTATAAACGGGACCCCCTCGCACCCTTCAGTTCTACTTGAAAACGAATGACGCCAATTTTACGGACACTTCACTGCAGTTAGTGCCTCTAAGTAAGTACTCACTTGATTCACCACCAAGTAAATACACGATTACTACAAGAGCCCCCGTGCCCGCCATTTTGCTGGCCAGCAAAATCTACGACATACATACATTGCATACAAGTGCCCACATTCGCTTCGAAGCTCTATCTTCAAGCTAAGACTCCACGCTGTAAGTCAGTTCGTATCGTTCAATTTACCTTTATTGTTTTTACGCACAAAACGTACTGCCACGCTTATTCCAAATTTCAATCGCATCTGATTATTGTTTTTTTACCTTGCATTAATTATTGAACGAATGAATTAATGTAATTAATAAATATCATTAAAGGACAGTGTTTTGGCTTCATTTTAACCCTTTTGCATAGCACTCCTCCACGTTCAGCTTTTACTAAATTACTTATTAATGTTAGTTCGTAAGGGGAGGTGTCTAGCCGATCAATTAGTTTCATGTTTTTATATACAACGATTAACAACCCCCTCGTCGTTAACAACACGACTATGTAGAATAGACTTTAACGACTTTCTGCGTACAGTTACATAATAAGATTATTTAATGGTGTATACGTATAGATCTTGCTGTTGTCCGACTTGCTCCAATATTATTTTCCCTTAAAAATTAGAATTCCTTCATTTTTCTGACCTGTATGGATAAAGGGAAATCGCAACTTTTCAACGTACGCAAAATAAATAAAAGTGATCCAATTTACTTTTAATTATTCCTGTTTTATTATTTTAGTCCATCAAATTACTTCGCCCTGAGGTGTCAACCCTGGATCTTTAGAGTTTAAGCGATCTTATTTGTTAATTTAAAAAATTTTAAAGTGGCAATTCCCACCCTCGTTCGACTTACAATAAGGTAGAGAAGATTTATGTCATCTTGTGAAAATTTTAACCCGGAAACTGTGTAGGCGTTCGAAAAAATTAATTTCTTTAATGGAATGCGCGACATTATTATCCAGATAGGGAGGGTGAAACATAATTGAAATGGTTTAATTATACATTCTTGAGAGAAAAGCAATTTGTGGAAAGTCTTCCGTAAATGAAAGTAAATTTGGTGAAATACAAGCAAGATAATGTATTTACGTTCACGTTGAATTAATCTCGGACGAATAGAAAAGAATGTGTAATACTTTAAAGGAAAACCCAATCTATCGAAAATCTTTTTTAAAATACTGGATATTATATAAATTTACATAACAAACTATGTAATCTTGTCGACACGCTACGATTTGGGGATATATCTCATTATATTGAGATATACCCTCGTTTTACCGTGCCTCACTAACAAGGAATAAAAATCGCTAGCTTCGATATTAAGCGCGAGTCGAGCTGAGGGATTGCGCTAGGTATACACATATCCGGCGTTGCTCTTCAGATCAAATATGGCAACTATGCTTCGCGACTTCGCTTCATTATCATCTCTACGGCAACATCCTCGCATTTCCGACGACAAAATTTATTAATACTCGTTCATCAACGTACGTACGTTATACGTATATACGTATTTAGGTCGAGACCGCGCCATTTAATCTAAGATTCCTTAAGCCCCATGTGCGCCATCGAACTGCCGAGAGCTACGCCCCAGCGAGATATTAAAGTCGTGGCTGTGTTCAAATTAAGAATATCTACAAATAATTCCGGAAATGGGAGGATATTGCGTTTAATTCGGCGCATTATCTTTATAGAGTTGACTCTATGAAAATAGCGAGACGGAACGGAACGACGTCCTCGAGGCGTTTCGTGCTCGAATTGCGGTGATTATAGAGCAAAAGAAAGGGAGCTTTCCGTGAAATTTCCCCGTTTTAAGTTCGTGACAGTTTCGTCGACAGGGATTTTATGACTTGATTAGTTCGAGATAGTGGTAGAAGTGCAATCAAATTTATAGGTTATAGTTATAGAGTGTTACATTTGAATAACAAATCAACTGCTACCCATGTAAAGATGTGCAATTTGTATATGGTAGAAATAGGTTTATGGCGAAACGATGTGACCGAGCGGTTAGGAAATTCCAGTATCAAATCCCAGCAGCCTTGGCCAGAGTTATACCTCACTGAGCCACAGCCTCGTGTTTATTGTAAGCAATTGAATAATACAAGTAATCGCGTAACCCCCATCATCACGTGCTATTCTTCAAAGCAATGGCACGCGACAATCGGGTGTGAAAGCAAAGATACGGGTTCCTGATCTACCAAGCCATCATGGCTTGTGCCTACTTGAATCCCAATAGAGGCTATTCGAGTAAACATATACACATGTGAGGGCTACCACACAGTATCTGAATCTGCTTCCGGAATTGCCATATACAGATACAGGATTGGTCTAAGACTATATCACAGTGGTAAACCCCTCACCACACAATTGTTTAACAATAAATTCGATTTCTTATTATTAAACGATTGTGTCGTGAGGAGTTTAGTGATATGATATAGGGTCAATAAATATATGCAGTCCTTGCAATCACTATCATTGGTTTGAGCACTAAGTCCGGTCTGGATGGTCACAGCAGACGAGGCCCAGGTAATACAACTCCTTCGTTGAAAATTGTAAGGACACAATTAATCTTCCAAAACTAAGTAGAGGCCAACAGAAGACCTTACCTAGTGCCCTTATCAGACGTCTGCATAAAATCAGACTCGGCAATGAAGCTGAGTACAGATTCTTTAACCAAGTAGATAAAAGTACTATGCACCATGTGTGCGACGCTTTAGTTAACATCTATACTTCTTTTATACTTATCTGGAACCTACAAATGTAAGACGTGTTCGACCAGAGAGGGCCCAGTCCACCCATCTTTACGGAGGATAGGACTCTGGGGTTGATTCAGTTGGTTACTACAAAAAGTTCTGCAGGTCCTATGTGCTGCCTTTTCGGACTCCTCCTTCGAAACAAATCTAACTAAACTCAAGATGCGGGTCCCTTAACGTTCTGCTTTTTGGGCCATGCTTCCTCGTTAGGCGTTAGTACCTTTGCTACTAGCTTTTACAGCTTTTGTTAAAAGTAAAAAAATTTATAAGGAAAAACATAAGCGGAAAGTCAGAAACCTGACCGATACCGCTACAGTGCGGATAACCCACTTCGTTGATGATAACGAAGGAGATCCAGGCCGTGCTAGCCCAGTGAAAACGGCGTAGGTTAAGGTTCGATAAATAATAAGAAGGCGCCACTCTCCAATTGTGAAACTGGATCACCTCTAAATGACTGGAGTCGGGGAGACCCTCCGTATTAGGTGGTACGAAGTTATCCGAACTGCCTATACTAAATTAATTACTATTTAAAATTAACATAAGCCAAATAAAAATTGAACTGAGGCGAGTAATTGACGTTTAACAGCACTTTATTGTCACTTGCTGTGTTAAAAAGAAAGGAAAAGAATATTAACCGCAACCGCTGGAATTCTAATGGCCTTACCGCCACCTTAAAGCTTGGCTGGACGTAATTATAAATAAGAATATATTCAAGTAACAAATACTTATAATTCATCCACCTCCCTCCCCCTCGTCTTAAAATATACTAATAGAGTTAAATATAATACTAATTAACAAACGTCACAAAAAAGAAACCCTCTTTACTCGAAAATAAGTGGTCCAAGATGGCGGGTTTTCTCACACGTGAGAAAAAGATGTCGAAAACAACTAGCTTCTAGCTCCTACGATAATTCCATACTCGTTAATACTAGCTTACACTAGTTATATTATATATATATATATATATATATATAAAGATAATTACCTAGTGTTATGTGTGTGAGTGTAATTTCTTTTATCCATGATGGTTCTTCCTATGTCTTCTCTCTTGAATTCCTTCTTCGATGCAGCTCTATTTTCTATGGATTCTTCTCTCTTTTAACTTATTTTTTCGGTGTGGCTCTATCTTCTATGGATTCTTTCCTTCTTTTAAATTCTTTCTTCTCCGGTGAGGTGAGGTTTTTTATTCACTATTACTTCCTTTAAAATCCTTTTGGTCCAAATATATTTTAAATTTTTTTGTTGACTTATCAATATTGTCAATTTCCTTCGTCGTCAACCAAACAACTTTTTGTTTTTTTCGGAAACCAGGACTACACTACATTATTTCTCCGTTGTCCAGATAACGAAAAGTTTTAATTTACCATGACTTCAGTTCATCCTTAACCTAACGTTGTTATAGAAATCTGTATTGTTAATGTTCAGGTATCCTTGGTTATTTATATCCAGTGGTTATTAGGAATTCTTATGATGTGAATGTGTTGAATGTATATGTCTGAATGTTTACAATGCTTTTCTATCTTTTAATCGATGCTTTTTTGAATAATTAATAATTTTATTTCTAGTTACATTCTTTTCTTACATTAAACGCCTCTGGCTGGATTTAAAATAAGAAGCTAACACCCGTAACCTCAACATTTACTGTGAATTTTGATATACTGAATTGTAATAAATGATAAATTTTCTAATAGTAATTAACCATTTGAGTATTACTATACTACAATATGCTTAATAATTTTCTCGGATATTATCGTCGTAATACCTTTCCTTCCAACCAAAAAAAAAATGTCAAAAAGACGCTTCTTTCTAGACTGTTCCTCTGGTGCTACCCCTTAAAAATCCTGTATTCACCTTACACCTTAGTAGAAAAGTTCTGACTCTATATATATATCATGAATAGTTTTGTACCTCTAGTAATTTTCATTGCTCCGTGTAGAAAAATAGCGTTTTAGGATTTCAGATTTCGATGGCTCGGATGAATCGTCAAAATGTTTGAAATGTCATACTTGGTTCTTCTGCTTCAAATATGCGGCGAAGATGCTCGATGAATTCTAAAACGGGGACGCGTTACGCCTTGGTAATAATTAATGCAATTAGGTCGTCATTTCGGTTCCGCTTTGAAATTTTAATTTCGCGCGTCGTATAAAATTTACTTAACGTCCCCCGCCTACATTCACCGACTCACTCGTGCGTCCGCGAGCAATTTGCCGGGCTGCATATTACTTTATTAACATGTCGGAATAAATTCGCGGACGGTCGTAATCCGTCCGGAAATTAAATTTTCACTTTACGCTAGCGGACCCGAATTTATGCCCGTCGGCGGACGCGCGCCGCTGGACCGCGGTCACCCCGCCTTCGCTTCGAAAATATAACCGGTTGCGATTACATGGCGTAGACTTCGGAGTTTCGTCGTGTAACTGATTGTAAGCACCTTTTCCGGTCACTTGCAGCCGTTTTAATAATTATATCGTCATTATTCATGACGTTCATGTTGTTCTTGTTACTACGTTATTTAGATTTGGTCGGTTTTTATTCGCTCACGAATAAATTCGTAATTGAATTAATTACGAGCTTCGTCGATGTTGGTCTCGATTTATTGCTCCGGAAATTTCGAAAGGTTTTTATTAAAATTGCAAATGAGATTCCTTCCGAAATTAAACTACACGCAGATTTGGTTATGTCAGCATCATCTATAAACCAATCTCTTTGAGTAAATCCTTTCCAGTGGGATCGTAGGTGTTGAAAATTTATAGACGAAGCTCTTTGAACAAATCCTTTGAAGTGGGGTTGTAGATAAGTAGCATGTTTGAGAGAAGAACACCGAAATGTCAGTAGAATATATGATGAAGTACGAAATAGTAGAGGAAAGGTAAAACTGTAGCAACTTTGAAGAAGAAGCTATTGTGTCGAAGCGGTAGTGAGTACTTCAAGCATAAATAGACTAAGGCGCACAGAAAGTAGAAATGCAAGAAGGACTAACCAAGAAGGAAGGTATAGAGATCACATACTTGGGAAATATGTGGAATTATGGCGATATTTTTGCTTTTTCGACTCCCGACCGTCGTTGACCGATTACAAGTGATAAGACGTACTTACCAATCGCGGGCATAACTTTCAATATTTCATATGCTGTCGTTTCCCACATACGCACATATTGCGTGGGTTTGCGACAAAACTCTAATTTAATAGTTTTCTTTTAATTTAGTTTTAATGTACTAGCAACCAATTAAATCGGCGTTTACCCCAAAATCCAAAAAATTTTTTTATAAATAAAAACAACTGAGTAGTACTAAGTGCATTCAAGTTATGACATCCCCAATGTTTTGTTCTTTGCACTGGAAAGAGTAGAAATATACGCGTGCACTCGTTGTAAATGCGTGGAGGAGATGGCAGCACTCTACGGCACACGGAACTCTAGAAACAGCAACGAAAGGGAGAACTATTTTTGTTACTTAAAATGGCTATGTTTTCATTACAAGAATAACGTGTGATTATGGTGACATGGATGTGTCGAATATACGTTCGTGGATGCAACAGTTCAAAGAAGGCAGAACGTCGTGTGCCAACAAACCAAGACAATCTCGGCCTCGTACCAGCAGGTCTGACGACATGACCGAGGGAGTGGAGAAAGTTGTTTTGGAGGTTCGTCGAATGAATGTGGAACACATCGCCTCCAAAGTTGACATTTCCGTGGGATCTGCGCACACAATTCGGCATGAAGACCTGAAAATGCTACGTGGGTGCCACGAATGCTGACGGACCACCACAAAGCTGCGCTTGAAGCATGTTGCCAGGCAAAGTTCACGCGTCATGCCGGCATTCATCGATTGTGACAACGGATGAGACATGGATGCCGTTCTTCAATCCTAAAACGAAGCGACAGTCAGCTCAATAGAACTACACAGAGGCACCGCCACCAAATAAATTTCAGGTAAGCGTCAGTGCTGAAGAAAACGATGGTGGATGTTCTGGGACAGCTATGTCGTAATCCTTACTCATTACCTTCCAACGGGCACTAGGGTAACAGGTGCATCGTACGAAGATGTTTTGAAGAACAAGCTCCTTCCAACATTGCGTGAAAAACGGCCAGAAACGGCTATACGTGTGCTCTGTAACCACTGTTTTTCTTTGTCCGAGACAAAGATTTTTGGCTCCGTACAAAGATTTTTTAGCGTCTATGTACACTGTACAAAGATTTTCTTTGGGTTGTTGTACAAACTAAAAATCTGTCTTACAAAGATTTGTTTCCGATCTTTGTACATCTACAAAGAGGCTCATACAGAAAAAAACAGTGTCTGCAACCAAGACAACACACCAGCCCATCGGGCGAACGCGACACTGCAGTTTCTTCGTGACAACAATTTTAAAGTAATTTCTGACTTGGCCCCCAACAACTTTTGGCTGTTTCCAACGATAAGAGACATTCTCCGTGGTCGCATATTCATTAGCCGTGCCGCTGTAGCATCAGCGATTTTCTGATGGTCAAAGCAGACTCCTGAAGAAGCGTTTGCAGCGGCTATGGATTCATGGCGTCCAAGTTGTGAAAAACGTGTACGCCTGCAGGAAGAGATTACATCGAAAAGTGACACAAGTTTCACAGTTTTCGGGTGATTGGTGTGGGAGAAAAAAAATTGGAAGTATTATAACTTGAATGCACCTCGTATGTTGTAGGTTCACTTTTCTTTCGATATCCTAATTACACCAAATATCCGAAATTATTATGAGCTGAATGGTCTCTAAGTTCTTTTTATTTAATTATGACACACTTACCCTCTACAATCTCCACCATCTTCACTTTACATATCCAAAACCGGGCTCACAAGGAAATGAGAACATACCAGCATACTGTTTCCGAGAAGGCTCTCTAACCAATGCGTTCAAAAGAAAATTGGCCATCAGAACTTCGTGCGCTTTGCAACTTGCATGTTGATTGATGACCTCGATGACCTATTCCTGAAAGATGGGTGTTTCACCAAACAGATCGCTAGAGACAATCATCGCATTCCCCAGGAAGACAGTAGTTGAAGCTCTCTACGATAAAATTAGTGAAGTTGAATTTTCTATCCAAGCATAATCAGCAGAAATTCGAGCTCTCTAAAATCATGTTACTCGATAATGTTGATAACGAATCTTTCCATGAAAGAAAATTATGAGAGTTCATCAGTTCACTCGAAATAAAGCAAGAGGGCAAAAGCCACTAAGCTTTCAAAGTTAACTTACAATTGGTAAAGTCAAATTTATGAACTTCGTGAGTCTGACCAATCTTGCACTTAAAGATTCAGAATCAAGTTGTCTTTTCGAAAGGATCAAATGAATCAATTGCCTTAACCTTACAAGACCAGGAAATGCGACTGAAGAGGATGGACACTATTGTTACTGCATTCCAAAAAATTACAAAGGCATTCAACCATTGACCTTGGCTCTATAAATGCCCTCTTACTCTGCCTCCAACTAAATTCCTCGCCTCCTCGTTTTCTGTACAACAGTACCGTAACACCTTGTATAAGCTGTGAACTACTATATTATAACTGGATTAGTGATTGGTTTACAAATGTAATTTCTTGATGCAGATACTACAAGCACTCAATTCCGCCCTTTCTACCTCGTTTTCCCGCAACTAAATTTTTTATTCCTTAATGTTAACCTCTTTACACTATACAGTCTGAGTATCTTTTCTCATTCGTTATAAATAATTATTCCAACAACCGACGACTGCAAAATTTAAGCGGCTATATGCACGTCTCTTGGCAACTACCTAAGACCTACTGCTGAATCCTAATCCGATTTTCGTATCAGATGCTAGCGTACGTCCGGAGCAAGTTCCCTAATTGCTCCGGTCCCTGTCGGCCTCTTTAAGCCCGCGCTCTATAAGACTTTTTGCCCGTTTTTCTCGGCAAGTTGATTTCCTCGATTCTTCTGGCACGTACTACCTCGTCTCTCGGAATAGCTGCGTTACTCCCTTGGGGATCGGAGATTTTCCCACATCTTTTACTTTGTTTTGGACTCACCAGTGAACGCCGACAAGTTTTATGTCCACGGCGGAAGAGTAAGAAATGAAACAGTCGATTAATTATAAATTTGTATTTTTTGAGAAGATGTTAAAATCTTTGAGTTTAATTAAATTGGGCGCGAATTGCTTTCGCGATAATCATTCTATAACGAAAATATTTACGTTTTCGAGCGAAATCCGGAGACTTTAGGATCTCATCGGGCGGGCGTCCTACTTTTCCTTAATACGAGCGCGGTCGCAACGCCCGAATCCGCGGATGCCGAAGAGGATTTCGTAGTAAATCCCCTGGCATATCGGTCAGAGCAAGTTTAGTTCTCTTTTATAAAAACGCCCTTAGGGATGGCAATTGCGAAATTAAAAACGACGGAAGTTGTGGAAAATTTTAAATTACTTTAACGCCTTGTTTATTGTTTCATTGTGTAAAGGATGATCGAGGAATTAACTTCCAAATTAGAAAGCGTGCAGATTTCAGACATCCAGGTCGGTTGCGCCGAGATATCAGATCTTTTGTAATACACAAATCCATCATTTATATATAGGTAGCCGCGAATTCCTAAATTTTTAGCAAAAATTACTAGTCTTCATGGAGAAACATTGTCCAGATTTGCAGACTCAATGATGCTCTTTTCTAGGTATTCTATCGTTGAGCGAAGCACGCCTACACATTGTCAAAGCAGCTCCGAAGTTTCTGTTGCAGTATTCTAGAACCTACAGGTACTCTCAGTTCTTTGATCTTGGAATTGTAACGCAAGTGCCTGTCTGTACCTTTAACCGCTGAGAAGACTCGTAACTATTTTGATACCTCTTTTCTGAGGAGTTTCTTGACTTTCTCGATAGAAAGGTTTGTTTTTTGCCCGCCTTAATCCTGAAATATTCCTTTCGAGGGAGGCATTTGCTGCTTCTGGTTCTGGTCTGAAAAACTGAGTTGCTGGTTCCTTTCTTTGTCTAACTTGCCGTTGATATATGTAGTAAATTAAAATAACCTTCAACGTTGCCTGGGCTCGTCATTGGATATATTCCTAGGTACAAATATTTAACTTGCATGACCAAAATCGTATAGGGCATGCTTGTTAACATGTTGCCAATATCAAACTAGGAGTCCAAACGGATTTCCATGTATTTCACTTCAATAGACAGGAAATTGTTGCAGTTCGATAAGTTTATTGGTAAGTCATTCCTGGAACTCAAAATTTCCATTTTCTTTGACAAATATTAAAAGCAATATCGCCTTCGATTCCGGTAAACCCCAAAAGTTCCGTACGAAAATGTGATGTATACCTCGTCGCCAACAAAACAAATATTTTTCGAGCATACACATCACGACTAATCTGCGCTCAATTACTTTATAAGTCAAATATTTTTGTTTATTATTAATTAAAAGTTTAAATCCCTCGAGGAGCTTTCGTTAGTGTACTTAGATGGAAATTTCCTTTCGTTTACGTCGTTTTCCTCTCACTTTCCTTGCTTCGACGTTGTATGTGGCTGTTTACGTAATTTTCCACTCTTCGATGGAAAGTCATCACCGTAAGTTAATCTCTAAAATAAACGCAAATTACAAACCACAAAATAAAGACAAAATGTTAAAATTTAATATCGTCAATTTCTCTCTAGATACCAGTCTCAACTCACTAGCTGGACCGATACGAAGTTTTCTGAGCTGCCAACCCCGAAAACTTTTTTAATTACTGCGCTTCGGGAAATATGCGCAAGCTATGCACCACTGTCGGAAGCCGAAATTATTCCCCGAAATTAATAAAAATGAGTGTAGACTTGTGTTCGCAAATTTCGCAAAGTCGGATTTAATACGTTGATATAGGTTTAATAATTTTTAAAATTCGTGCTAGATTTAAGTTAAAAATATAGTAGGTGGCGCTCTGATCCGAGGCATAGTTATAGAAACATAAATATTTCGGACAAGTAGGGCTATGTTACGAAAAGTAGCGCTTTAATATACACACGATACACAATATATTGACAAAACGTATTTGTTTATAATTTTTTAATTTCCAATCAATGTATATTTGCATCCCTTCAAACTGATTCCCAAAATATTTTCTCCCACATTTCTCCGTTACGTATTTCATTTTTAAATGCGTCCGATGTGAAACATAATCGTCGTGGTTAGTTATCATTTACAACAAAGAGAAATTATTACGTTCCAAGTCTTGACTAATGTAAATGACCCATTATTTCAATTAAGAAAAGAATGGTTAAAATAATATATAAAATAAATAAAAATACCCTTGCCACACCTTTCGGAAATAAATCCATATACGTAATTCGGCAACTAAGTTGCTATCCCTAGTGGAAAACTGAGGGAATTCAATATCACACTGTAACACTGTGTTTTGGTGTTTCGAGCAGGCGTCCAGTATATGATGTTCATTGTTCAGTGCTTTAGAGATAGCTGCAAATCTTTCTGCTGGCTTATTGTTCCTCCATTGGGTTTCAACTTACACTGCTTCTCTATGCAGTTAGTTCTACATATGAACTGGTAGGATAATTTCACAGAAAGCCCCCTACCCCTCCTCCCCCGTTGAATCAATAGCGGTAGAAGTATATGGCCCTCGGACCAAATACCGCGAATCAATTGGAAATTACCCAACGTGCTTCAAGCAGAAGTTCGCCTTATAGAAGTATGTGCCAACATTAATCTCAGAAAAAATTAGAGGAACCAGGAGATTGTCAATATTAATTGAAGACTGGTTTGGAAAAGGCTGCGATGAACTAAATGATAACTGTAGAAGTCCAATAATATGTCCTTGCAATGAATATATATTTACATCGGAGTTGAAGGCAATGAAACCGTTTATAAATAAACAAGGCCGGGGTCAGAATCGCCAGTCGTAGGGCCCAAGCTCTTTTATGGGCTAAAAAGAGAAAAATAACGGCCGGAGAAAAACTGGGCAAACCTATCGGAACTGAAAGAGGCTAGGTATCTTGTCGGAAATTATGATCGAAAAAGCCGTAGAACCCGAATTAACCTCAAAATTGTCCTAGAAGGTGTCTCGTCCGGGTATTGTGGACTGAATGAACACCTACATATACAGACTAAGAATAGCAGTACTTTTATAGATTGTGCAAAGAGGCAACTGAGACTCGTCAGAACATTCTAAAGGAGTATTGCTGAAGGATCCGACATCTAGGATGAAGGATAAGAATCTACGTTCACTGAATCCACTCAAAATTTAGAACTTTACAATACATACTCTAAAAGAGGTGAAGTCTCCCCATTACATATCAATACCAGTGAAATATGTAGTCTAAAGTTTTGTTTCTTTGCTTAGCCAAATTCAGCGGCATTGCAGGTGGATAATTATCAGATAACATGCGCAGAATCGTTAATGGGATCAAATAATCAAAAATGCAAATATTCCCCCATCCTCCCCGTATACACGTCACTCTTACTACATGCTCGTGTAAAGAACAAACTTTTAATCCGATTATTTTTCCTGTTACATGGAAATAACATTTACACCTTCATCCTTCCGCGCTCCCTCCGTAAGTCAATGTTTTCCTTGTATCGCCCCACACGTAAACGTCAAATCCTTCCTTAATCCTATAGCACGAAAAGGGGGTCTCGCTCCGTCGATTCATTAAAAGTTTCGGACGCGCGTCGTCCGTCCGTTTCACCGTTCAGCGACTCTCCCTCGACGTACAAAGTTGCCGCTGCAGGAATTAAAACGGGAATTTCGTTGCGGGAGGAATTTCTCTTGTTAGCAAACAACGCATCCCGGAATTTGACGTCGAGCAAGGACTTCGGAGTCTCTCTTTACCCCACCGGGCAAGTCATCCTGACTCCGATCAATCGACTTTCTGCTCCGGATAGATTTGGTCAATTTCTAGTTCGATGAACTTAAAGTAAAAGGTTTTATATGATTGGTGAATCCGTTGCAGGAAGACGTTTCCTACGCTTTTAATCCCGATCTTTTTTCTTTATTTATTCGGAGAACAGTGATTTGTTCCATTTGCGACAGTTTTCTATAACTTATAGATATGGATAAATCTATACAGTAGGTATTTTGAAAGAAAGAAATTTCCAAAGTCTCATTTGCAGTTTTCGAATTATAAACTGAAGATAAATATAGTTTGGGGATCAAGCATGTGAGCCCTATTCAAGCTTTAAGGTTAAGCTCAAAGCTAAAGAAGAGGATTTTTAAAAGAACAATATTATGAAAATATTTGGAAGTGCGGAATATAAATCTTAACATTCTGGAAGCTGAAATACACGAATTCGTTAGGTGCTGTGAAAAGCTTGGATTTGAATCATTTGACCCCAAGAATCTGAACTTGTTCAACTTTTGTTAATACGAGGACGATTCGTAAAGTAAGTTCCAGTTGATTTTTAAAAAAGCAGCAATACATGAAGAGCTTTTTATTATATAAAACTTAAAGCTACTACTTTCAACTTTGTTAACTTTTTGTTAAGGTTTAGACATTTGTCATAGCGATGAACTAGTTTTTTTAACGGCTCCTTTGCCCTCTCTGCCGCTTGTGAATTAATCCATGCTGTAGCATCCTACAAGAAATTTAGGGGGAAGAGATCACTCAGTTCTGTGATTGTGATTTTCATGAATTATTTCTTCGACACTACCCAAAAGTTCGTCCGTCACAACAGTTGGTCTTCTACTCCATTCTTCCTCATGCACATTGTTTCGTCATTCTCGAAAGCTACGGCACCATCTTCTAACCATAGTGTCACTCATGACAGTTTCACCATAAACAGAACAAAGTTCACGATGAATCTCAGCAGCCTTCATGCACAGAAATCGGATCACAGCATGCAGTTTACAACCGGCGTGATTTTCAATTACAGCAGCGATTTTAAACGCCTAAATAGTACGAAGGTATGTCCGAACGATTATTTCACTAGCACTGCCAGATTCACATTAAACTAGACCACACCGCATCCTAATCCCCACTCCTCTGTTCAGTAGACGGTAAACGGAACTTACTTTACAAATCGCCCTCGTATTTGGTCATTAATAGTATATGACGAATCAAGGTAATTAATTCCTCTAGTATGTATAATAGAGTAGCATTTACCAACATTATGTTTTAAATTAGATTTGGAAAACCAATCAGAAATTTTAACTACCATTTGCCCGCTATCCAAACCGCGGATAAGTGAAATCGCGGATACGGGAGTACTACTCTACTGTTATATTTTGTGTTTTAGTGTATTGAATTTGTACATTTATGTCTTTTAATGTAGTTTCCTTTTGTTTCAGGTGAGTACTTCCCCTTTGTCCAATTATTTTCGTTCGTCCTTCGCAATTTTTATCTATCACGTACAGCACCTGGGTAAGTTTTCCCTCAAATTTTCGTAACTAATTTTGCGGATAATTTTCGAGCTCTGGCCGAGATTCCTTCGGACAGATAACACGCGGTGGACGTATTAAGACCGCCGTCGCCATACTTTATTGCATTACTGCGGAAATGAGGTGAAATTAAGGGAACCATCGCCTTGAACCGTTGCGGACTCGTTATTCGGCACGTCTCTTTCGCCTGCTGCCGCAAATTTGCCGATAATAACCGGTAATTAATAATAATAACAATAATTGGGCTATCGCCGTCGCGCTGAATAAGGTGTTCGACGGCGTTCGACGGCGTTCTAACCCGCTAACTACAGTCGCTTCGTCGTCGCAAATTGGGCTCGATGCTACGAAATAATTCGTTAATTCGGCGATGCTTCGTTAAGCCCTATTTGTTGTGGTGGTGTAATACGGTAATGTGATAGTGTTTATGTGCGCTGGGGATGAAATGGCGATGGTGAACGTCGCGAGAGTGTTTCCATTACGGATGCTTCGTTACATAAAATTTAGGTTGCAAATAAGTTCATATACAAGAAAGATAGTAAATCCGCCCTAAAGGATTACCCAGTAGTAATTTTCAAAAGTTATTGTATTAATACTGTATTTTAGATAGGATTTAAATTTATTTCGATGCCCTGAAAATATAAATACATGGTTCACAATTCGTTTTAGGCAAAACTGTAGTATAAGCAACGCATGAATCCTATTTATTTTAAAAGAATAGGTTTGCCTACTTTGAAGATTGAGTATATCCAACACATATATTCTTTATCTGAGTCGGCTTTCGACTGCGTGGACCACAGAATCCTATTGAAAAATTGGAACATTATTGTTCTAGGGGCAATTCTTTAAGCTTAATGAGATTTTTCTTACGAGAAGAGAGCAACAGTTTTTCTATTAAAGAAATAAAATTGCATGGAGGTATAGAGCCATAATCTTCCCCTCAGCAGCAAAAATAATATGTGTTCCTTAGGGATAATGTTTTGGGATTTTGGGATGCTGCCCTCCTTCGTCAGAAAAGAATTTCAGGCACACTTTTACTTTTTAAGAAACCCAGATCGTCGTAACAATTGAGATAAAAACATTTTCTGTCGAAGTGAAGTGCCGTTTAAGTCAATAATAAGACAAGATATTATTGAGAAAAGGTGTTCAGAATATATTATGACTTCATGCACAATTTTCATACATATCGGATCACATTAACTAAATCAGAAATTTGTTTTGGGAAAGAAAAAGAAAAATAAGTATTCTGTATAAGTTGTAAAACGTTTAATATAATATGAGTTTTTGATGAGTATTTTATCCAAGAAAAGAAAATACATAACAATTGCTCAATTTGAATTGTTTTTTTTTGTAGTTATCATGCACGAATAGAAACAAATACTGATTTAATTAAAGTGATCCGATATCTGTGACATTTTGCATGGAGTCATAATTTCATATTCTACACCTTTCAATTTGAATAACATTTTTCCGTCTTATTGACCAAAATGGCACGTTACATAAAATGTTTTGTTTCTCAATTGTCACGGCGGGCTTGATTTTTAAAAAGTAGAAATGTGCTGTAAATTCTGTTCAGTCCAAGCAGGGCATTAAAATAAAACTTTAAATTTTCTTTTGGATCAATTATACCTGTAGTGAAGTTAGTCTAGGGATACATTGTATATACCTACAGTACGTCCCCAGAATGAATAGGTTAAAATTCCTTGCATTTTTGAGTTAAAATCTCTTCTTATAAGATTCATCCCTGCTTGGATAGAAAGTAAGTTCTGCCTAATTTTATATTATAAAAAAATCAAGTTTGTCTGAAATCAAAAAAAAAAGAAGAAATTATAGGCTATTGTAAACTGCATTTTCTGTAGTAGATACCACAAAATATTATTAAGAAAAGTTGTTTGTAAAGGAAGACTGAATAAAAATACAAAATTTCAAAGCCCCATCCCTACTTTGGTATTTGGTTAGTTTTTCTTTATATAAAAAGATATAGAAAGCGAATGAAGCTAAACCGATCTTGTTGACATTTTGCACACTTACGTAATTTATAACTCCGAAGATCCTTCATTAACCAAATTTTACAATATCTTCAATATGGAAGGTACTTACGTCATTAAAAATTAAGAAATTAGATATAAAAGTTGGCAGAGGTAAGATTTTGTATTATTACTGTGTTTCCTAACGAACAACTTCCCTTGACATCGTTTTGTCGTATCTACTACAGAAAATATATTCATTAGCATTACAAATTTTTATCTTTTTAACGCTACGAACTACACTATTTTTTAAATAAACATTGCACAAATTAGTTTCTATCCAGGCAGGGCTGACACCACAAGCTAGAATTTGAAGTCTGAAGAAATCTGAAAAAAAAATTACTTATTCGTGCGTCGATCCGTAGACACACGGTTTATACATACATATATATATATATATATATATATATATAATTTTGAATATTTTCAATTTAAAAAATATTTTAAACATTTTCGGTAATACCGAGATATACAGGTATTTATCTATATGTATATATACAAGTGTACTACCAGTGTGATATATACAAATAAATATCGTCCTGTATATATCTGCATTACCGAAAATGTTTTTAAAATTTAAAGACCGCGTATATTTTTGGCCGTATCATTTTCTCGTCAAACTCAAGACATTTCACTTCTTCGTGCAATATTAAGCGACCATTTCATTCTCGCCTGAACGTGCCCTTTCCTGTAATATTCGCGCGCCTTTGATAAAAGAACGAGCACCGTTAAAAATACATCAAGTCGATTCGAATGAAGGGAGAAACGTATCGCGAAGGTCCGATAAGTAAATCTTCATAAATATCGATGTCCGTTTCCTTTTCTCGTGCGCCTTCTCCTTATTGAATTGATGTTTCGTTTTTTCCTCCCTCTCTTATCGATGCCGACCACGTAAAAAGCACACCCAATATTTCTCCAAGGATAACTTTGTTTGAGAACGAGGTTTATTTAGACATGCAACTAAGGAAGATACAAAGGTAAAGATTGGTACCGAATCGGTTAGATTTTGGAAAGGAAAAAGGAAACACTATTTCATTGTTTTGAAACCGGAAATCTATCAAAATTGGAAATGTTACAAAAAATATCGAAGGTCTATTTCCAGTTAGTACCCCAAATGAACTTGGATGGAGCCTGCACGGCCATAACGACTATTAAAAATTGTGAGGCCGTCTACTTTTATTTTGTGTGCCAGTCCTAGTTTCCATGTCATCCCTTTACCCGAAAGTATATTATTAAACTAACTTCCACTAAAATACTGTTTTCTTGGATAAAGTTGTGATTTCATTCTTAGCATATGTTTGTTTCCAGTATGTTACGGTACCTTTATGACGTCCAATTCATGCATTGAATTTTGGGTTTAACCCTGTATACTTCATTCGTATCACCTTAGCGAGGTAGCATGCCTACAATCTTCCCCCTTTTCCGGGTGTCATTGTCTGTCGATCTTAGGGGATTAGCGTGCAAAATGTCGAACCAGAAATCATTGCTTGAAGTTCAGGCCGTTTGTCTTAAACTCATGTTAGAGAAACTGCTTTAAGCCTCGGAACACTTGTGAGCTTCTGTACCTTTGGTTCAGTCGTACTTTCTTTCAGGTACTATGGTAATATGGCATTATGTTAGTAATGGAATTACAGTCGCCTCCGAATTTCCTTTTCATTTTGACTGTATATTATCGATAGGAAGTGCAATTTGGAAAAGATACGAACGAAATTGTTTTTGTCACTTTCGCGATTTGCTACTATGAAACTGCATATACAGATATACAGTGTTATAAGGAGTTTCTAAAATGACAAAAACGTCATTCAGGTTGTAACTACAAAAGGTCTACAATTTCAATTTTGCTCGAAAATCACATAAAAATAATTCAAATCTATCATGAGAGTGGTCGATCTGTAAAAACCACATTTCGTAAAACCGTGGATATTTTCGGTTGTTATAATCGTCCTGCAATTAAGAATTTAGTGGAAAAATTTGAGTCAACTGGATCAGTACACCACGTAGTAATATCAAAACATCCACCTACTGGTCTTTCGCAAGAAAATACAGCTGCTGTGAGCGATAGTGTTGAGAAAGATCCAACTTTATCAATTCCACGGCGTTCTCAACAATTGGACTTGATCGCGAGCACAACATTGCGCAATGATTTGGCTCTAAAGCCTTATGGTCATATGACTCCAGTTGCTGCAAGAATTAATTAATTTTCTTTTGAATAGCTACGTTAACAAACACAATTATTGTTCCATCTGGGCTTCTGAAAATCCAAGGGCAATTGTTGAGCATCCATTACATCCGTCTCGTGTCACTGTTTTGCGTGCTTTTTGGGGTGGAGGTGTCACTAGACCGTATTTTTTCAAAAATGAGTCTGGTGCTACCATTATGATCAACTATAGAGACCTGATAACCCATTTTTTATAGCTTATTTTAAATGATATGGTTATCTACTACTTGGAGTTTCAAAAGGATGGGGTAACTTTCCACACAGCTCAAGAAAACAATCGATTTATTTGAAACCAAATTTGATGGACGTTTAATTTCGCGTAGAGGTGATGTCAATTCACGCGACCGTTAGATTATGGCTTCAGGGACTACGTGAAAGATAACGTTTATAAGGCTAATCCAACAACAATTGCAGATCTCAAAGCCAGCATCGAGAAAGTAGTTTGTTAGATTAGGCCACAATTATGCACAAATATGATTTGTCAAAAGAATTGATGTTTGACGGTGTAGTCGTCTTGAACATTTATCGGATATTGTCTTTCATTCATAAGTTGTAAAGTCTCTACAATATATTTCAATTAAAATATTCCGAACTTTCGTCAAAAATGTGTATTTTTACAATTTAACACAAGTCCTTATTGAAAAACCCTTTCTACTTCGTTTACTTACAAATGAACAGGCCTGAATTGAAACGAGTGACGGATTTCTTTTTCACAGCGCTTAAACGAAAACTGGCCACGCCGACGTGCAGCCACAACTTGCACTAATTGTGTCACCACATGCGTGTAGAAATGATGAGATAATGCAATATTGATAGCTATGGCATCAAGTAGAATACATTACCTAATCATTGATGTATAGGTAAACATTGTATCATGTACATTGTAGGAATGGCAGCCTTTGATACTAGGTTGATCCTGCGTAGTAAGACGTGTACAAAATTGTGATGTTAGCACTAAACACCTAACAATAAATGTGAAAAAGAGTTAAATTTCTCTTGGTACGTCATAAATGCCGTCTTTTGAAGCAAAACACTGTCAATTTTTATTGTAATTTCACAGTTGTCTTTATCGTTTCTACTCACTGTGTTGTCTATCACTTGTCACATAAGTGGATTGATTGTCTATGGTGTTTCGTGGATATATGTATATACGTCAGGGTTTTTTGAGTTCCTTCGCCAGGATAACATTTAAGATAGTTACTACCAACGTGCGTGTACAGGTATACGCTACGATTGTTTTACTCTTATTTCAAATACAGAAAGTTTTATTTTATTTTTCAAATCCATCTAGAACAAACGCCAATGCACACACGCCACCACCGGCGCACTATTATTATCTCTAGTCTTGACACAATTCCAAACGTTTTTCGCGCGCGCTTTATACCTCGTTCACGCTACCCCTCAGCAACTTGACAGCTCAAAATTTCCCGTTTCCGCACCAGATAAACCCATTTACTTCACAAACGTATCCGAATAATAGACGTCACATTTCACAACGCTTCTTGTACGGGACTTTTTACCGTCGACCGGAAGTAGGTTACTGGAAATCCGCACGTTCGTTAAGGCCTCCGCAAGCGTAATTTTCCTCGGACAGACGAGTTGAAAAGGATCCGCGTTAGACTATTTTATTTTCCCGAATCTCTCGCGAGCTCTCTATTAAACTTTAACTCGGACGAATAAAAACGGAAAAGAAGAAAGGACGTGGGCGCTCTTCAAACGAATATCCCGGGGGCACCGAAAATAAATTCCTCGGCTAATTTCGACACCACCGTGGCTTTGTTACGAACCGGGAAATTACGCGGGGGAATGGATTCTTAGGGGAGCGGAGAGAAAAATCTGAAGCTTATATGGCGAATTTTATTTGAGGGAAGGCGTCTCTGTTACGTTTTCTTTAATCATGACGGCGGAGAGCTTCCGCCGTTAGGTAGCCTTTTGTATTAACCAGACGGTGTTTAGTTGGGCCAGCGATAAAGGGAATTTTAGGACATTCTTCTTACTCTTTGATGGAGAAATAACAGAGAGTGGAAAGATAAAGATTCGACCAGGCGTTAATTAGATTTTGATGGAAAAGCAAAGGTAATTGGTGGAATCCTAATGAACTACGTATTTGAAACAGATGAAAATGAAATAGGTATTACATCTTTCAACTTTTTTCTTTCACATTTTTTCATTTTCGGTCTTAATTTCTTCGTGCTTTTACACCAAAGCACACTTTTGAAGTTTCCCCAAACTTACTATTAATAAATCAACTATCTGGTCCTAATGTATACTTTACTTCGCCTCAACATCAACAATTTATTCTACTGCGCTTTTTTTTTCTTCCAAACTTTTACAGTTCCCTTTGGTGCTCTGCTTAGTAATTCTTTCAGCCTTAGAAGGGTCTTAGCCTGCTTAACTGTATTTCTCCTTGTAACTCTATTTCGGACATTTCCTCTCCATCCTCTAATATTGGTACGTCTCAGGCAATCCTTCACATGATTTAACCCCCTTATTTCATGTCTACTGTCTCTACGTGTACCGATGGCCCTTCATTGTAATAACTTCTTTATTGTTTGATCTACAATTCCAAATAGAAAAGGACTTTCTTGCTAGAAATCCATTTGGCTTCTTTTGGCCGATCGTGTTCGATCTAGGTCATTTGTTAATTTGATTACTTTAGCAAAATAACGAACTTAGGAACCTAAGATGGCAATACTGACCGAAACCCATCAATTTCGTTATCAAATCTTTGAATCATCCATTGCAGTGGTTCAATATAAACTTTAACTTCAGCATTTCAAATTTCAAATTCAACCGAGCTAATTCAAGAGACCTTGAATATTGCGCGAGGCTCTGACTAGTAACAACCAGATCAACTCGGGTTAGTAAGTATCGAAAATTATTTACGTAGTCTGGTCTGTAGACTAGAGGTGGAATATTAATTAGGAAATTCCCTAGATTTTTTTAAAAATTGTCACTGATTCTGCTTCCACAATTACTGCGCATTAGCATAACTTTTGATTAGTTCAAATTTAGAATTTAGAAATCATCCAGGGTGAACATTTCTATTTCTCGATTTGGGAAGTTGATTTCATAAAATGGTATGCTCCCTAAGGGTCACCATGAAGCCCGTACGTCTGTTGCTTATGTTAAATTTCACTCTAAAATCCAAATTGAAGAAAACTTCTGATTGCTAAGTCTCGCATTAAAAATTGATCCATCCAATAAAATAAAGATATCTTTATCCTTTTCTTTGATATGGTTCCGATTTTTATTTTAATTTTTGCCTTGAAGTAACTAACTTATGGGATTTCTTTGGATTTAACTGTGTTGTAAACTTAAACACGTAACAAATATGATATGATTGATATGTAGACTTCCACTATGGATTACGAGACCAACACGTCCAGTCAGCATGAGAGACATACCGGAAGTCGTTGTGTGCTACAATGATCTTCCTCGGGTCCACATCTTCAAATTTACTTCTGTTTCCTTAGGTTTTTCTTAGTTCAAACGTTACAGAATAGTTACTCCTTCGATGTACATATCAACCTCTCTTTCTTAAGGGTGTGAGTATGGGTGACCCATACTCGTAGATCGACTGGATTGGAACTCAAAGGTCAAGTAAGGAGTGACTATGAAGTTCAGATTTTTCAGTTTCAGTTCAGTTCGGACTTTCCTCGGGTTTTCTTTGGTTAAAATTTTTATCTAGGTGGTTTTCCCCTCCATATATGTACCAACCCCTTTTTCTTAAGAATGTGTGTATGTCTTCCGTCCACTACATTGAAAATCACATACCTAATTAATTCCACAGTTTATATTTTGTCCTGGAAATTAGTTTGATGAATACTTCTGACTGGGTTCTCTATCATGTAAATCCGTTAAATAAAGTTCCCTATGGAAGTCGCTTTTGGGATTATAACTTCAGACTTTATTCAGGTTTTCCTTGTATCGCCAAAATGGCCATTCCGTCGAAACACGCACTAACTTTTCTTCCTTAGAAAATTGATATATGTGACATTCATGTCATTGGAACTCAATAGTCCAATGGTATCCTTTGGAACTCAATCCCATAAATACTTTTGGCTCATACGTTTTTAACAATAAAACGTAGTTAATCGATCAACAAACTTTCAGCATACTATAGACTATACAAAAAAGCTACAGATTTTTGCCAGTGTTCCATATTTCTTCGCCCAATACTATTAGAAAGTAACACTTGCTGTTTCCTACTAATTAGAAAAAAGTAGTCAGAAACAACGGGATTAGGTGGATCATGTACTGAAACAACAATTGAAACGAAGTGAAAGTCCTAGCCCCTTTTTTGGTGTTTTAGATCGAAATATTTGCCAGAATGGTTACTATTTCGATATATACATCCACTTCTTTTTGTATGTTACCTTCATTGCATTTTAGTTTATATGAAATGTCCTGATTGATAAGCACTTGACCATCAAAAATAAATAAATTTGATCAAAGGGATGCTGCAGCAATCACATTTGGGTAAGGTTTCTTAGTTGGTTCGGCATTTTGTTGTACTAGTTGCTCTTTCGATTTCGAAGCCAACCAGGATTGGTCTTCGTCTTAGAAACTACAGTTGTACGACTTTGCCCCAACATTGAAACTAAATGGGACACTGTGTCTTCTAGAAAATCTACACCATTAGCTTCCTGTTCTTAGGAAAGCTTACATTTTCGTAGTAGCAGAAAATATACTATAACGTCTTTTCTTTCCACTGGAAAGAGTTACGAATAGAACATTTTACAACACCAAAGGAGTCAGAGGGTAATTAAACTTACATAAGCAATCTAACAGCAATTTCTCAAGTCTGATAGAAGGTACTTTCGATCTGGTACTGATCCTGATACAAGATACCCGTCTCGTTAATACTTTGTGAATGGTTCTGAAGTGCTTTCAGAGAAGATAACTCTTATTTTTACAACAACTATTTGGATACATGCAAATGCGTGTTTCGGCATTTATACTGTAATCCTCCGGGTGACATTTTCTTTTCTTCGTCTGTCCTCTATTGAAAATGATAACTTAGTTGTCGACATACATATTTGGAGACAAGTCGACATAGTGAAAGTAAGAACCATTGTACAGAGTTAGTCAAAAAGACTAACTAACTAACTGACTACTTATATAGGATTAACATTTACTTTTAATAAGCTAATACACTATGCACACAAGTCCAAATGAAGTTAATGCAGTCCTTCGATCTGTGCTCCTAGGCTCTCAATGCATGTGTAAAAATTTCTGTTGGTATAGAGCGGAAAACCGTTGTTATACGTCCTTTATGGTCATTAATACCGGTAGATCTTGTAGCATACACAGGTTCGTTGACCATTCCCCATAACCACAAATCACATGAAGTCAAGTCTGGTGACATTGCTGACCAAGGCAAAGATCCACCTCTTCCAATCCAATGTGTACCAAAGGTATCATCGAGGTATCTTCGGATTGTTAAGGAATAATGCCGGGGGTGCGCCATCTTGTTGAAAGTAACCACATCTTAAGATACGTAATGGTAGATTGTCTACCACAAAATCCTTGTTAAACCATATATGAAATTCCTTCCATACTATTAACAGTGACATAAATACTTCCATCCAAGCTGCAACCTTCCCTTTTTCTACCAAAGTAGATCGAGTGGCCATATTTAGTCTACAACAAACGAAAATTTCGAAATTCATATAGTACTATTATGAAAGACATTCCAATATAAGTTGTAACATCTTTTTGACTAAGCCTGTATACGAATTAAAGACTCAGTATTCCTACATACCGTACCTCCAGTAATTTCTTTTTGATTTTGAATGTAGTGTTTGTGTCTCGGTTGGTGACATTGAAGTAGATGACGTTTTTGATGTTTTTCCTTGCAGCTGGTAGCTCTATTCGTAAATGTTTATATTATTCCGCTGTAGAACATGTGACTTTCATATAACCTTTTCGATGTCCATTGTTTTTGGCGATCATCGTCAACTCTGTAACATTTTGTAATTTCCGTCTATTCTTCTTTCTGTTCTCTAACTTACCGCTGGTGCTGCCTCTTATGTGCTTCTATTCATTAATCTGTTTCCAGATTAGCTTTTCTGTTTTCTCTGTTTTTTCTTTTACAAATTGTCTTCATTCTATACCTCTAGAATTCCTTCTGGATTTTAACAAATACTAATTTTGTGTTTAAATTTACATTGAGATAAGATTTAGATAATCCCCAACAAAGTTGGTCCTTTCGCACGATATCTATACGTTACAGCCGTATCCTCAATCAATTCTCCGATCTCATCGAAGCTTTTTGTCCCACTTCGAGATCATATAACTATTACCATCGATAAAACTCGTTCGTAATTAACGACCGGCTCTAACATAATTCGATTTACAGCCCGCTATCAGAACGCGCCCGTCGGAGCTACCGCCATTCGCAATCTGAGCACGTCTTTGACGCCTCCACTCTTCCTCACCACTCCATTCCTCCTCCTACATATCATTTACATTCGCGTGGCGTTTGGATAATTTAAATTGACCAGAATCGTCTTAATGAAGCGGTCCTGGTAAAAAAGTGTCTATGTCCGTTGAGGGTGATTGCACTACGTTGCTAAAAAATAAGGCGATTCGCCGTTATTTACCGTTCCGGCGAGACCCTAAAGCTGCTGCTTCTAATTACGGCTCCCGAAGTACGCTTTGCGCGTAAGAGGTTGCCGTCGCCGTTAGTTTAATTCTTGGCGTCGAGCTTCGCGTAAAATGTTTGCCGCACGAGCTCGCCCTTCGTTGTCAGATAAATTTGTAGGTTGTAGCCTTTTGTATAGGACGGTAATTAGCCTATAAATTCCGCGCGCGCCGGCTAGACGCTTCTAGGAAACGAATAGGGCAGATAAGGGACGCTCGACCGTCGGATTTTGTAACGAACGGTTTTACCTTTACCACATATCGATGTAGACAACTTCAAATACATGTTTAGATAACTATATTAATATCTTCAGTGAAAGACATACCCGAGATTAATGCGCAGTAAACATGATTGAGTTAGTAGCTGCTGAAGCTAAATCATTAGGACGAATGATAGTCAACATTCAGTTGCAAACTGCTAGTAATTGCTGAAATGTGAGCAGTGTATCAATGGAGTGTGTGAAATTATTAAATAACAGTTCATTTCTTCCTATTTTTGCTAATAGTGCAATCTTCAGGGGAAAGGTACTGAACAACTAATGTGGACCACGGGAATATTGGTTACCAGTTGCTCAAACATCGGAATATTACCATTAGATCAGATGTTATAGACTATTTCACATAGACTCTTGAATGTCCGCTTGTATGGGTTTTTCACCTCTTACGTCAAACAGTACAACTTACTTCAAACTATTATTTACCCTCCGAAGAACCGGTGGTTCCGAAGGATGTGCTACCTATGCAAATAAATCCTTCGCAATGACAGTATGGCAACACAGATTTCTTATAAGCCGCATACTCGGTACTCTACCACATCACTTTGATCAATTTGAAACACTTGTTTGGACAGCTTCATCTTAATATATATATATTAAAGATTAAAGCTGGATATTTCACCACTAGATCAGGCACTTGGCAAAATTCGTACGTAACAGCTTAGTTTTTGGCATTTTCTCACAGAGGATGACAACATGGTCATCGAAATACTTTCAATGCATCAATTTGTCAGACTTTGGATATGTTTTAACAACCGTATCGTCATCTTCAATGAAAATGTACTCCGAATTAAAGCGGCACCCATGAAATTCAGCTGACAGTTGCTGAAACGTGAGTACTTCGCTATTAGAATTGTAACTAGTAGAATTAGAAGTGTCAGCATCATTATGGAAATACTTTAACTGCATCTATTTGAACCACATGAGATACATATCCCGGCAACCATATTGTATTCTTCAACGAAACTTCCTTATAATTGGAGGAAAACGTGTAAACTTTTATTGATAGTAGTTCGAGTATGGGTAGTCCACGTTTAGAACGAAAGTTAGTGAAATTTTGTAAGAGCTCACTCAGACGTAGTCACAAGCGTATGTTAGCAACTGTATTGCCATTCTCAACATAAAACTCCTCAGGATTGGGCCAGAACATGTAAACTTTGTTTGGCAGTTGTTCAAGGATGGATAGTTCACCACTAGAGGAAGAGAGAGCATGGCGAGAGTTAGTGAAAATTTATAAGTGGCAGTTCATTCGCTCTTAGTCATTGAAGATGACAATATAATTGTCAAAATACGTACACAAAGGTACATGATTTTGTATAATAAAAATATTTTTAATCCTGAATATCGATTTAGTTCAATTGCTTTATGGGTTTGAACCCCTTGTATAACAAAAATTGCATAGCTGTGTTGGGAGATTCGATTTTGTTATTTTACATTTTATTTAACTCAGCATGTATCAGCGCCAATTTAGCACTTTTCGTACAAAAAAGAAATGTGTTGCAACAAATCTCTTAGGACCCGATTTTGTTTTTCGAATTTTCAGTTCAGTTTCGCAACGGTGATCTCATTGGTGGCCGAATCAAAGATTTTTGATTTTTTGTTTACGCTATATTCTCATTAAACAGTTAACACATCTGTTTTCGATGGATATTTCCCCACATAGGACTCAATTGGGAGGATTTGGTACTTCTGGAGGTAATAAAATAGGATCAATGGGAACATTAGAACAAACAAAAATAGAAGAAAATAAAAATTTTTGAGCAATTTGTAACCACAACCTATAAGTAATAATAATCTATGATCTAAGTAGCAATACCTTTTAGTATTCCACAAAATTCATACCGGTGAGCTCAGCGATGTCTTCTTAATTCTCTCCAGTTCCATACAAAATAATTGCGTTAAGGGAGAATCGGTAGAATACGCAAATACTTGGAGGCATTACATATCAAAACCTTTCCTTCTTCACTAACTATTTATGTAGATATACACTTAATTCTTTTTTCTTCTTTATCTTATATTTTCTTTAGTCCAGTGTATTATGTTTGCCTTCAATTCTGCCATCTTCCTATTCCATCTTCATCCTAATTGTATTAGCTAATCTATCCATCTCTTTATGCGTCTCTTTTCGCTTCTTTTTTTATATTTTCTTCCTTTCACCTTGTTTTTAAAACATTGTTGGCTATAATACCCCGTTATTCGTTTCACCTCCTTCCTTATTTCTTCACGTCTTATTCAATTAATTCTCACACCTCCTGCAATTATCATTAGTAACTTCATTTATGTGTCATTTATTACACTTTCATGTTTTTGTTGTCCCCTCTCGCTCCGTGCATAGCCTGTGGTTTCGCACACATTTCCAATCTTCCAAATTTCCGGAAGTGACAATCAAATTAGATTAAAAGAAATGAATGGGCGTCCGCGTAGATGCGACATAGCTACATTTTCGTTAAGTGACATCCCTTAATTAAGGCAGATCTATAATATAGAATTATTACGTCTTCTCGTTTCTCAGTAATTTACTCTGTCTTGACAGAGACGACGTATAGAAAAAGTGGAGGATTCGAACCTAAATGAACTAGTCGTAGATAAATGTGTAGAGAAAAGCAGAAAACAAGGTCTAATATGGGCAACCCTACGTAATTTTGCGGTCGAGTGTTCTCAGGACGAACTACGAATGAAAATGTAGAAATTAGATCCGTCTTTTTGCTCAATTGAATTTAATAGTAAAAAAAAATTGCTGTAACCTTAAGCACAAACTATCTCCTCTTCTCAAACAACGAATCATCGTTTGAAACGTGTAGAGCCCCTGTCACCCAGTAGATCCTTCCAACACATACCATAATTCCTGTTTCTTCGCAAAAAGACAGGAAAAAAGAAGGAGACCGAATATCATCCAATATATTTCCTCGATCCAGTCTGCTTCATGATTCAATTTCCGCTCCGGATAGAAGTTCTTGCTTGCGCCTCGGCTAAAGATAAGAAGACATAATTCCATCGACATATCGCGCGCGTCGCATGGAGCTTGATTCGTAACCTCGACGCCGTCGTCTTCGTCGCCCCCATCTCCCCACCACCGCCCCAATCACCTCCTCAACCTTCCATTACCGATTGGGATGAAAATTGAGTCTTGAAAACCGAGAACTTCTCTAGCCACTATTACTACAACTACATACAGCTATCTGTATTCGTCTGCGTCAAGGAATCCGCGCGGGCGGCAACATCCGGAGTTCTCGTTCTGTGCCGCCGCGAAGTTTCCCATTAAAACTCTCGAAAAAGTTCGGTCCAACGACGTCGGAGTAGACAATCGATTCGATTACCTACTTTTCTTCAATTAGGACTCGTAGGTTGTTGAGGTCGAAGGAGGTTTAGCGGGTGGACGAGCGGATGTAATCTGGAAAGAGGAGACAAGTCGCTTCACTTCGACCGATAGATGTATAGCTGTTGAAATCAGATTAATTTCCGATTGACACATAATGACAGCTCGTAATGTCGACATATCGTATGGTAGGTTTAAATTGGACAATTCGAAACTTAACTTTGCCCTTCGATACTTGAATGTGGAAGAAGGAAAAAGGACAACAAGAAGAAAAGCAGAAGAAATCCGAAGTTAAGAAATGATAGATACAGAGAAAAGAAGACTAACAATATTCTTAACCACGTCGCGAAGAACTGTATGGTTACAAATAAGGAGGGGAAAATATGACATGGAGCGACATACAGAATATTGACACAAGACGAAAATAAATGGGAAATCGTAATCGACAGACTTGATGTCTGTCCCTTTGGAAACAACAGAGAGAAGGCGAAAACCATTGGTCTATCAAACTGTCGCTTAGTGATGGAAAAACTTTAAGTACTATAACTCCAAAAAGTGTTTTCTGATATAAAGGCTCGACAAAAACCGCCAACCTTTCGAGGGGAAGATTTTCGACTGCCTAAGGAGCACCTTTTTTCTAATCTGTAGATAAAACCAGATGATAGCATGTTCAACAAATCCCGCACAGTTTGTTACACGTTAATATAAAATCTGTATCTGTATGTAGCAATTAGTGTTCTTTGCTTTTGCGTGTGTGTTCTACCACATCCTTACTATTCAAGTTCGAGTCGAGTTCAAAAAATATATAATTCGTTCTTTTGAAAGATTACCTGTGATTCGCGCTTCATTCTTTGATTTCGACAATGTCTGAACAGCCAGTGAAGTTGCGCGGAGTCAAAGAAATTGTGAATGGTATAGTGGGAAATGACCAACACGTTTTTCACTGGAAATTACATCCCTCTGGGAATCAATATCAAATTCAGATCGGGCTAACAAACCAATTCTCTTGATGAATTTCTTTAGTCTAATCGGGGATAATCTTAGATACCGTTGCTCACCTGTGGTACTATGTCCCGGGATAAACCCGAACCATTGGCGAGATATTATGTTGGGCTTATAGATCTTTCGTTTTTTGTTGTATTTGAAACCTTGTTCCTATTTTCGGTTTATGGAGATGGTGACTTGTTTCCATTATTCTGGAATACTTCCTAGAATATTGCTACACGTAGACTTAAAATATTCTTTCTACTGCTTCATAATAGGCGACTTGTATGCATTTTAGCATCCCGTTACTTCATCTTCAAGCAGTCTATGGACATGCTGGATGAAAGTGGGATATATGCATGTCAATGAAACTTTGCAGCTAAGGGGTCTTGAATGGTTTTCCCCATTATTCCATTTTTACGGATTATTACATGATTTTGAGGTAGTTTCTTTGAAATTCCAATGAAATCTTCCTAAAAGGATATTATTGATTGCTCTTAGATTACCTCATGGTTTCCGCGCGCTATAGAGCGCTTTGGATGTACATTCTTCCAGATTTGAACAAAATTCTTGTCGAGAGGTGTCTTGAATAGTTGCGATATTACCCCACTACTGCAATTTCTCTAGAAACCCCTTACTGGGTTAACAAATGCTTTGCAGGTAGTTTCTCTAGGATTCCAACGATGTATCTGATGTTTCTCACACTAGTTCACTATAACCACGTCTCTCAAGAACTATTACTGTATTGTTAAATGATTTAGAAGTAAAAAAGGTCATTAAGACTAGACACATGTTTTGGAACTGGAAAAAAATATATAACAAAAGTTATAAGAACCCAGAAGTTGTGACTGCTACAGTGCATCCGCGTCAGCTGGAGACATCAGAGTAAAGCATGAATATTATGGTATGCACATTTACATGCGGCAAAGACCCAAAAAGCAATCCGCATAGACTATAACCAGTTTTCAAGATGAAAACATAGGTTACATAATAATTGTAAACCGCGTATCGCTTACATGAAGCATGTCAGCTTGAGGTATTTCACAGTTAAATACAAGTCGAACTGCATTCTGTGGAATTTTAGTTCGATCGTTTCCACATTATCTTATCGTTACTATCCCTCCAAAAGGTTGTTTTATCAAATGCTTCTCAGATAATTCCTGTCAAAATCTTCTTTAAGAGATATCTTTAACTATTCACGAATTGCCTTGTCGTAATCGGTTCGCCAGCTAATTTATTTAAAATTCAAGCAAAATCTTCTCCAAGAGAAATCTTGAATTGTTTCAACATTAACTCACTGTTGCTGTGTCACCAAAAAGCTGCTATTAAGTTATCAAATACTTTATAACTATTTTCTGTTCGATTGAAACGAAATCTAAATATTATACATACATTGAATGATTTCCGAATTCTCTCATTGTGGTTTTCAAATGCTTTACAGTTCGCTTCTCTCCGATGTGAACGAAATTTTCCCCGGGAAATATCGTTGACGGTTCTATTACCAACGAATGGGGAATCCATTTCTCAGTTCGTGCTTCGACAGTTATCAACTATCTACAATCTCAAGCCTTGAAGCCGTTTTTCCATACAAAGAATCACTTTACTTTCTACCAGATCTAAAAGCAAAATTAAACGGCTACAATACAAATAGACGGAGCCACCCCTACCTCCATCGTAACCGCCGTATTATTACGTTCTGAAAAAATCGAAATCCAAGAAGAATCCTTCCACCGAGCCTTTACTAAATAGCAATCCGGAGAACTATTTACCTTTAATATCTGGAGACGTAGGACGACGGTCGGAGCTTTATATTTCCTACGTTTTCTCTCGAGATTTATTACCCCTTTTTCTTCCGGAATTTATCGTTTCGGGAAAAGATGAAGGAGGAGTTATAAATTCCGCGGGTAATATTCCGCGCGTATAGCGTCGAGTGGGTTTCCGGATAGCGGAAACGACGGCTTGGGACTCATGCCATCTGGCATGGAAGTTTCGGTTTCGGTGGTACCTGTTGGTCGAATTTATCGGAACGCGATTACCGCAAAAATGTGGCTTTAATAGGATGGAAAGGAGGGAAATTGGAAAACGGCCATGTTTTGAAACTTTATTGCTACTTTTTAGTGGAGATGTTAGGGTACTACGTCGTTTATGTTCAGACAGAAACTAATTTCACTTTAGGGAGGAAAATGAGGGAAAAGGGAAAAAAGCGAGAAATTATCCTTCGTCTTCTATATTTGTTTTTTCTAACTGAATTGTTCGAGAAGTAATTGGGTTCTGACAGCAGATTCTTTTTGTCGTGTACTTATAGGTTTTAAACTTTTCAAGGAGGTAGAATTGCGACAAACCTATACATTATTTTTGCTGTGATCGTACTCCCCAGTTCTTAGTGTTTTTCCAGGTGCTTTTCTATTTTTATATCATTCTATCTAAACATGTTTTACCGGGTGTTCTTTTCTTTTCTTGTCCCCTTTTGCTTGTATAACTGCTTTTGCCTCTCTATTTTTATTCAACCTCGTCAAATCAGTGTTTCACTTTTGAGTTTAATTTACAAGACAGAAAATTCAGAATATAACATTGTCCATGTCATTAGATTTTACAGAAATTTCATATCTTTAGCATGTTTTCTGCTTGAAAGTTCGGCTTGGAAAGTTCATTGGGAGAAATTCCGTTGAAAATTTTTGAAGAAATTATGGCTTGAAATCCAAAACGACAAATAATTTTACTTCAATTTTTCCACTTCATCCATGCCTGCCCTTTCTTCAACACGTCGACTGCCCAACCAATTTTGCTAATGTTCACCGAGGACTACCATAATTTTCGTTCCGTAGAACCTAG
Source organism: Chrysina gloriosa (assembly GCA_038088585.1). NCBI lineage: Eukaryota > Metazoa > Arthropoda > Insecta > Coleoptera > Scarabaeidae > Chrysina > Chrysina gloriosa. The sequence goes on along the minus strand of CM076093.1, from coordinate 14,361,259 downwards.
TATATAACATTAAATTTCAATAAAAGAGTTCTTTTAATCTGGCTAAATTTTGAATGGTAATGATGAATTTTTACCTGGCTATCAAAAAATAGGCGCGGCTCCCGGTGAAACTTAAACACAAGTTCTTCAGCACGGATCATGGCTATCATATTTGAGGACATCGCAGGAGGGGGCAGCAATCAAACTTCTACATGATTTGCGTCTAAATGATACATTTTGATAGCGATGGCCTGACATGTGAATACATTGTGGCTATCATATTTGATAGCGAAAGCCTCAGCGGAAACATCACTGGCTGTCATATATGATAACCATGGCAGTCAATGTGTTAAGAGCACCATCAGTGATCCATGTATTCTTATTTATTTTGTGCGTGTGAAGATGTTAACAAGACGCGTAATTTCAGCTATGTTCGTCTTCATACTCCCTCTCCTTTCTGCACTGTTATCTGTAGCCACACGTCTACCAGATCTAAGTTCTCGTGAGCACAGCTAGTACATTGTTAGTCAATACCATATCCATGCTCCTTCACCTGTCGTTTCTCTCAAAGTACCGTGTCGTCGAACAAATTTCACGTCAACTCTGATGTCACCTTAAAGTACTATCTAAACTCTATTTGATCTTACGACCATCATCACTTATGAGGTGTATTCTCAGAGGTATATGCGATTGAAGGGCTTCAAATCTTTCAGATATTAATCGAAAGTTATCTAAAACTTTTAAAAAATTGTAAGTAACTGATTAACCGAATCCTATTTAATTTGATGCCACACCAAAATGAAGATAGTGTAACATTACTTTGAGATTTATCCAGACCTATGGGTAAAGCTATTCTCTAGACGCATTCGATTGAATGCCGCATTCAAGCACTATTTGACCTTATATGACACCCAAAGTGATGGAGTGATAATCAAAATCTATGGACGAGGACAGATCCTGTTATTGTAGAGGATTAGTATACTCTCAGAGAGGCAGACTGTATTTAAGGGTCTCAAACCCCTGAAATGTTGACCGAAAACTGTCTAGAACTTTCCTAAATATTGCAGTAAACAGCAATGAGTCAACGAAGGGACTAGGCACTTTCAGTAATTCCTACTTAACATGTCTCTGCTGTTCTCAATCAACTTCCATTTTAATTAAATCTAATTAGGAACGTAGTATGGCCTCGCTCGACCGAATTATTCGAAAGAGCAAATTACCCCTCTTCGACTCTTTCGACGTCCTTTAAAACTGTAATTATTGCGGTAAGCGTTCACGTTCCGTCCGCGTTTTTCTCCTACCGCTCTTCCATTTTAAGTCGCGTTCTTGAGCGCTTTTTCGTTGTTAATTTGTTTGCTGACCTATTTAAATTAAAAGCGCACGCCAGCAAGAAAGCAACGAAAGCACGCGTCGATAAACGCCTTCCAGACTTCTTTTGTCGTCGCATCTCTCGAATTCCCACTATAACTCACTCTGACCTATATGGACGCCGGTGACCGGCATTATCGAAAAGATAATGCATTCCCGGCGGATTTATTGCCATTCCTTAATCTTTTTACGGGCCGGCTCCGCTCGTAATATAGGCTAGCGTATGTGGAACCGTTTCCGCGATGGGTGTGAAGGGAAAAAGGGGAGATTTATCTCGAGAAATAATGAAAGGAAAAATGATGTTTAAAGGAGACCCTCGTGGGATTAGCTAACAAATCGCGATGTCTGGAGTTATAAGAATTCCATTTTCAACACGTAATAGGAAAGTCGCGCGTGCTGTCGTCAAGACGGGGTCGCATAGTTGACGCGTGATAACGTGGCGTCTGCAAGACATGAGAGTGACGTCCTCTGTAATTTGATTTCGTGGCGGTGAAGGAAAGATATTTGTTGTTTGTATTTCGTCGGCCTGTCCAATTGTATTCCTTGAAAAAAGCATTTCCTTTTCTTTCAAAAAATATAAGACTTCAATCGTTTTAAAGACGAAGAGAAAGGTTTCTACAGTTTCCCCAAAATCCTGATCCTTCCAAAACTATGTACCAACATTTTCTTCGCCATCTTCGATTCTCTCCAAAAATACCTCATTAAAACAGCATCAACAACTGGTACTTGAAAGTCAGGTTGCCATAAGACTAGATTCCACATTCCTCTGGTTGTGCCAGATCACCACGCTAACTAAGAGTAATACCACCAAATAAAGATGATTCCTTTACTCCCTTTGTCTAAATTAAAAGTCTCGGGTAATAGTGAACACGTTCCATCTAATCTTCTTGAAACATCTCCCATTTACAACCGCAATCCTCGACCCGGTAGCAATTCTTCCTCGCATACTCCCGAGCATAAAACTCCTAGCTGTAGATTGCGGTATTATAATTCGGTATGTTGCGCCGCCTCGGGATGCGAATATTCAAGAGAAGAGAATCTAGGTTAATTCCCGGCGGTCGTAAAACATTTTTCCGGAAGAGTAGAGTCCGGGCCCTTTTAGCGTCATAAACAATAGAATTAAAACTAACATCTTTCCAGTTTGAAGGGAAAGAAAGGAATGAGACCGTAAAATATGTGCCCGCCTAACGCTACGGTGTTCTTAATTCTCACAACCAGCCTTCAAAGAATCGCGAGGGAATTGCTCGAATTCGGATCCTCGAGAAGTAGTTGAAGGTCAGATTGTATGAAGTAAGTATTTTGCAAAATTTCATCCAGATAGAACTGAAAATTTATCATCTCGATGTAGTTTAATATTATGTCTCTTCCGGGTATTTTTACCGAGGGAAAGAGAGAATTTTATCTTAACGTGTTAGAGACGATGTCGTATTCGCGTTAAAGCGTTATGTCCTCTCCCCGGCGTTCTACTTTCTTTGAGGTCAGCGTCACAATTTCGCCCAGATTTAAGGCCGAGACGAAACGCGATGGAAAAGTTTCGTCTCTCCACTTTCGAAAAACAATAGTTCGCGGTGGTGGTTTCCTTTCTTGATTTACGCTAGATTGTTTGTCATGCTTAGAAAGATGTGAAAATTTCGAAACAATGTCTTGGCTCTATTGTTGCGGATATGCGAGGATGCGGTATCTAGATGGAAATACGACGTGTATCGTAAAGTTAAAACTTTTTCTCGTCCACTGCTTTCTAGCTAGTTCTTAGTTTGGATGGAAAACTTTATTTCTCTATAACGAAGAAACATTTATTCCTATTTATTTCAATTTATGGAGGCAATTAAAATAATAAATAGAAATGTCAAAGTTGCTTACCTACATCTTACCTAAGAGGTTCTGATATGATATTCAAGTTTTTAACCTCAACATAAACGGAATAATAAAGAATCGTCATAATATGTCTTTGCTAATAATTTTAAAGGCATTGTGGATTTAGCTTTTTCAATAGCTTTAAAGCGATCTACACTTAGAAAACTTCGATTTGATATAACCTACTTATTTTTTTTTGTAATAGGTGTGAAAATTAGAAATTGTTTCAATCCGACCGAAGCTAAACCCATTTATACTTTTAAAGTCAGGAAACAATTTCAAATCCTAAGTTGATGTAAGAATTTCATTTGCATTAGAAATCGGATAAAGTGTAAAAAATTTAAAATTTTCTTTACTTCTTTAGTATTATCCCGATTTACATCACCCCAAATAAATTAATGTAATAGGACAGGTACATCGACAAAAAGTATTTAAGGTTAGCTCTTAGTTTGATAAAAAAAAAATGAAGAAAAAACGTTTTTGCATTGCATTGTTTCCGTTCCAATTTGAAAATCGACAACCATCTAACTTCGATTATCAATTTACACGTAAAAAGCTTTAGTTTGACCTGCAACGAGAAATACTTCTAAACATGTGGATTTTTGCATAAAATGAAAATTTATCAAATATTTTTAGAGGCAGAAAATGATCTCAAACCTTAGATTTACGTAAAAAGAACGAATAGCGCGAGCTTTCTTTACGTCAATAACTGGTGAAGAGAATATTAGAAATAATGTTGACCGAAAAAGCTGAAAATATTTTCCAGACAATCGTTTGAGGTGTCATAATGTCTAAACGAAACGAATTTCTCATGTTAAATGTATTATACGTCCCTCAAAATCATGTGGGACTACAGATTACTCAATTTGAAATATCTCTGTTTCTTTTGACCATTTTCTCTTGAATTCTTGTGGGAGAGTTGAGCTCTCCGTACACATCCGTACATATTAAATTAAAGCTCTTTACGAGTAGATTACGAATAAAATAGTGTTAAAGATAATGGAGATTCTTTAGGGAAATATTGAATGAGAAACGGTTTTCTATAAGAAGATTGGAAAGATTTTAAATCTAAACGAACCAGACGACGTCGAAATTGTGTTATACATTTCCAGCATTGCATAATACCAAAGTTTCAGTTGATTCCTAAGACATTTAATTTTTAGAATTCACCAGAAGGATCTCCCTTTGAATTGTTGCTTGTTGCGAGACAATCTTTTCATTATAATAACTATTTAGGCAAACTCTCCGTAATGAATAGGCAATCTCTAAAATGAAGACGGTTTATCACATTTAGTAAAAACTGGTTAAGATTATTATTTCCAAGAGCAAAATGGAAAATGATTTAGTATATTTAATAGTTACCTTTGAATTAGCACTACCACTATAGGTCAATTAGAAAACAACAAGTTACCTAATAGAATTTGCGCAATTACATCATCAGAATATTTCACCCATGATGTAATTACAAGAACGGTTAAATAGAGTCCTGAACTACATTGTTTTCTTTTTCTTAATTGACCTATGATGACATACATGATTTATCATTCAAGTATTTAGCAGAAGTGTCTCTTTCTAACTAATAAAATATTGTAAGCTAGAAAACAATCTCTATCACATTTATATACGCATTTAATAAAAGTTATTATTGCTAGCTCTATTGCGAGAAAAAGAGTTATACAGTAGACTCTATACTTCGCCCGTGCGGTAATTCGGTCTGTCCAATAATCCGTCACGTTCAACGTGCTTCTGGATATCTATACTCGTGCGTTTATACTATTTCTGCTATATATTTGTTTCAATATGCTCGTCGTATGCTTGGATTCCAATTTTTGTGAGTGTATGTGCTTCCCATGCTACTGTAATTAATTTATTTTCTATGAGCACGAATATCATGACAATTAGAACGTAAGCATAAAGCGTTAACTCTAACTGATAAAAATAAAATTCTAAAAGAAGGTCGAAAAAAGCGAGAAGTTAGTTAACATCAGTAGGCATCAGAAAAAACAGGGATAGGATTAAAACCATTTTTCACAAACAATGAGGATATGAAAATCAATTGAAATACCTTGAAATCGCAAAAGTTGAAGATAGCCTGTGTGCTTATTTTCTGTAAGGGCGTAATTCTTAGAGAAAACCGAAATCAAGCGAAATGTGGATTAGTTAGACAAATTCAAAAGACGTTCTGGAACTAGGCTGTTAACCCTTACGGGGAAAAAGCTATCCATGTGATGTTGCTACTCGAACCATTTAAAGAAACAAAAATATCATTGAAGAATTAGACATAAGTCCTGACCAATCTATAATGCGGATCAGAGTAGTTTACCAAAACAAACATTCGTTCAGCGTGCTGAGATTAGTGCTTAGGGACGAAGAATAGCGAAGAACAGAATGACCTTCGTACTTTGTGGAACGCACAAATTGCACCTATTACAGACAGGTACCTACAGCAAAAATCGTAGGGCACTTAAAAACGTTAATCTCCCTATCGTTTACAAAAACCAAAACCGAGCATGTACTAGTCCATTGTATGTTAGTTTTTATAGTTTCATAAGACATTTGTACCTTCAGTGAAAAAGATTCTCAAGATACCTAGTAGCGCAAAAAGTGTTGCTAGTGTTAGATAATTGTGCAGGGCATCCAAACAAAGATGATCTAAATTCTAAAAATGGCTTTGTTCGTGTACAGTTCTTGCCTCCAAACGTTACTCCACTCTTACTACAGCCGATGGATGTGATGTGGTGCAAGCGGACATATTGCACTATTAGAAAAACTAATGTACAAAAATTTTATCCAAAGATGGGAGTTTCGTTCAGTCCTAAAGATGTGTTTTTATCTCGAACATGAATAGGAGAACGTGTCAAAAACTACTGTGACGTTACTTTCAACTGCTGAGAACATTTACAAATTCAGACAAACCCAAAAACTCAGGAACAGCAGGAAGCATCCTTAAATTTATACAGCCATGCGAACGTCGCCTTCTAATTGTCTGGTCTTCTAAATGCGGCTTACTTGTTGGCAAACCAAGTAATCTGACGCTAGATAATGTTAACAGTTGCCTATTCAGTGAACAAGAAGAAAACATTCAATTTATGACAGACCACGAAATTATTCAAGACGTACAAAGCAAAGAAGCAGCAGCTACGGTAGAGACGTAAAAAGAATTTGGAAAAGGGTTTCCATCTTAGTATTCTTCCACTTATAGTTACAAAACCGAAAGTATTGAAGTTCAGCTATAATTTTTCAGAAGTCGGCTTGCTAAAACCTTAAAACTAACGTGTAACTTGACCTATTCATCTAAACATATAGATTTTCTGTAAAAACTTCTGAAAAATGTTAAACTCTAATATCTTCATGCATAGAAAAGGATTTCTTTTAGGACGCCGAAAACGCTTTCAAAATTTCAATTAACCTATCCGAACAGGGTTTAGAGAGGCACAACAAGAAGCGATCATTTCAGGAATTTCCGCGGTTTCCACCGGCAAAACCTAATCGCTTCGAGAACATCTTTTTCTGAGACAATTTCCTTCATATATAAGCAGTTTACCCTCTCCTAACAGAGGCAAAAAGCTAAGAAACAGTTTAGCGCGCGCGACTACGGTGGCGGAGGCGGATAAATCGCGGGTGAAGAAAACAACGGGAAACCATTACCATCTTCTGCGTCGCGCCGGTGTCGCACCGATCGCAATTTATCATTCTTGGGGGTGTGGATGAAGTAGGAAAAGGGCAGTAATGAATGGAACGTTCTTCGTAAAGCACTATCACCGCGAAGGGTGGAAACTATATGTATTATACAGCTCTACAGGCCTTGCAGGCCTTGGGCTATAATAAAATATTTATTCCTTAATACAATACAAGTAAACTATTTCAAGCTTCTCCTGGAAGCTTTGTCTGTCTAGCGCCCTTGCGCTCCTGTCCACCACATTTACACTACTAAGCTCTTCTGTAACACTGTCGTACTATCTTCTTCGTGGTCTTCCTTTCTTTCTCTTACTAATGGGTTTTCTGTGTAGTGCTATCTTTGGCATTTTTCTCTGCCCATTCTCTCCATATGGCCCAACCACCGTATCCTTTGCAACCTGGCAAACGAACTTATTCTTGATTCCTTGTACAGAGCTTTCAATTCTCTATTTGTTCTTTTCATCCAGCCCTCCTCTGTATTTTTTCCTCCAAAGATAGCTCTTAATATTTTTCAATCCCATCTGTCTAGCATTTTTTCCCCTGTTTTTTTTAATACCCAAGTTTCGCACGCGCATGTTACTGTTGGTCTTACAACTGTTTTGTATATTCGGAGTTTTGTTTTTCTCGATAAGTACTTTGACTTCAACAGTCTGGCTAGGCTTCCGTACATCTGATTCCCTTTGGAGAGTCTGTTCTTTATTTCTAGGTCTACCTTTCTGCTTTCTTCCAGTATCGTTCCCAAATACATAAGGGTTTTGACTCTTTCGAAATTGTATCTCTTCCCTGCTTGTGATATTATCTGTAGCTGGTTTTCATTTTCCTCCTTTTCTCCCATTATCATATACTTCGTCTTCTACTACGCTACTTTACTATCTTTCTTTTTTCCCTATTGGTCACTTTACAGTTAACTTTTACCAGAAAATGATCCGAGCTACATTCCGCGCGCCGCATACTTCTTACGTTTTTAATAAAGTTCGTGTGGTTAGTTTCTATCAGAACATGGTCTATTTGATTAGTTGTTCTTCCATTAGGTGATTAGGCATTTGTATGCTTCTTACAACCATGTGCTTGTCCATTGCAAAATTAATTAATCTTTGACCATTATCATTTGTTATATCGTGCTTACTTTGTTTACCTATTATTGACAGGTGTATATGCTCTTTCCCTATTTTTGCACTGCAGTCTCCCATAACTATCTTTATGTCTTATTTTGGCAATCGTTCATATTCGTTTTCTAGTTGTTCGTAAAATATGTTTTCTCTTCTTCCTCTTTCTCTTCGGATGGTGGAAACTATACCTTCGAGAAAGCCCGCTTTCCCCACAATTTTGGTTGGTTTTTATTCTAAAGCTCTTCATAATGTTGAGTATACTCTTAAATTTTATGCCGGAATAGCTTGTTAAAGAAATTGCCACAAGTTACCGATGGAAAACAAATTTGATGCTGTGAGACATTTGAGTTGTGCATCAAACGAGATGTTGGAAACGTAGCCATTTAAGTATGATGATGAGGCAAGTCATAGCAGAGGCAGGAACTAACGTGGTACTTTGATCCTTTAGTGATTTTGTTTTTTTCTGTTTGGTTAAGTATTGCCCTGTACTTCCCAAAACAAGTATCCTAAAAGCAACAACTAATGTTCTGCCTCTCGTTTCCTTGCATTCTTCCATCACGAGGACAACATAGTAATTACCGTAATATGCATTTAAAGTTTTCCAAATCGATGTGATAATGACACGAATTATCACTTTTCATCCAAATTTTATGCGATAGACGAAGAAGAGTTTTCGAAATATTCGCAGACGGAGGCCTAAAACGCGACGCGCAGCGACGTCGGGGACGAGGATCGTGTGGCGGTTGTAATGTAGTAAAAGAGAGCCGCGCGCGAGATAGAGAGAACTCGGAGGGGACAAGAGAAATCAATATGAGGGGTGGTTTTGGCGCGGCGCAGGTCTGAACCCCCTGAGCCGGTCTGTGAGCGCCAGTTTACCGTCGACACACTCAGTAACTGCATCTGCATCGTCGGATATCGGCTGCACACACACACACTACTTCAATAGACACAACCGCCGCCGCCGCCAACTACCGGTAACTAAGTTCGCTCTAGCCCGCCTGCATGTGATTTGTCGGTCGTAGACGCGCGCGGGTTGCACTTGCAAGGCGACAATTATCATCCGTTTCGATTTTAGGGCAAAGTACCAAATCGCGTCGTTAACCTCTCCGCGTTAGAAAGTGGAGAAGTCGGTTTTTGGTGCTTCGATTCGAAAAGATCGAAGAGACCGGTCCGAGATTAAAAATTAAATCGTCTTCGACAACAAAATTTCTAAATTACACCTTCTTTTGAGCGATGACGGATGATATGAACTTGCGAGTCACGTGTGCAAAACGTTTCTATGTAAGAGCCACCGAAAATTGTTAAGTGTTGCAGTACGGTTACAATCGCATTTGTATCCATAAAAAAGGAGCAAAAATCTTTTCTGCGTAATGTTCGTCCAGTTTCCACGTAAATATTGAAAGTTTTTTCAATTCCATCCCATCCTCGTCTTTTCTGTTTTCTTGTTCTCTTTTGGCATTTGATATAAATCGAACACATTGGGTTTTTACAGTGTAAAAGTTACTTGGTAGTGATTAGTAAAATTTCGATCTTTTTGCAAATAATTTTCTAAAATAAATTATTATTATTATTATCATTATTATTATTATATATTTCAAACTTTATGTGCGATCCTCGTACATATGACATATCTCCTTTTATTTCATTGTACCTAATATTTAACAAAAACCACCAACGAAATAACAAATATCAAATATCAAGTAGGTCAAGCGTGATGAAATTTACGTCATAGTTAACCAGTTTAGAAGGTTTGGTCATCTTCTAACACACAAGGTACCTAATATCTACAACGGGATTAAATCGTTACCGTTTGAACAAAATTGATTTTATACTTTATTAACGATCCTCATGTATTCCTTTACCATTCGGTATATTTTTTATTTATTTATTTTCACACGCACATCACATTTCCTCACTAAAACCACATCGATCGATTTCCAAAAATAAAAAGTTTTCTATTTTTTCTCGCCCCGTAAATCCCTCCACGTTTAATTCCACAGCTTGCGGTACGACCGGCACTAAAACCGAAACCGTGCGGCCAATCGACACTTCGAATTGAAACCGACGACTAGGAAATATACTTCAAAAAATAAAAGCGAAATTGTAAATCATGTGCATGTGCGACGTGAAGGAGGTGATCCCGATCTGTTCCTTCAAGTTCAAACTAAACAACGAACGTCTCCACATCGATCTCCAGGGCACGATGGGGGAATCTGGGTGATGGTATCCATGATGGGTTAACGGGTCGAAGCGAAAAGAAAGGAAAGGAAATACGAATAGGAAACGATGTATCGTAGGTATAGAAAAGATCTGCGCAAGGTTAGTTGGAATTGTTGGTGTCTGTTGATTTCTCGAAAAAATCGTTCTAACAGACGTATTGTGTTGGAATTATCTGAACAAATGCGTATTTATAGAAGCGAGATCAAAAGAAAAGCTGTTAGTTATTTTAGTCTTTTGATGTACCGATCAATCGAAAATGATCGATGGTTAGCTGTGCTTGTTGCGACTATAGTAATATGTAGTAGATTTAATAGCAATTTCTAAAAAAGTTTAACGCTTAAAAGTTATACTTTCATCTATAGCAGACACCATAAAGCCACTTCAACGCAACCTGCACTTTGATCGAAATTAAATCACTCATTTCAACTTAAAGCCCAGTCTGAACTCGATTCTTATCCGGTATTTTTCTTAGATACCAATCCCGTCAACATCAAATCAAACACCTCACCAAATTTCTTCTTAATCAAAAAAATTGAAGCTTCAAAACAACTTAACCAATTAGTCTCAAATCTCCAACTCAAGGGATCAAAAAATATTTAAGCTTCAACCTTGCATTGAACGTTACGGTTTGTATTGTGCTTTACTGAGCAAGTTTTGAATAGATATTCCAGTTCCAACCCAAACAAAGTAGAAACATTTTAAACTTCAACTCCTCCTTTGACGTTACGTCATGTACTGCGATTCACCAAACGTATCAGAAGCCTTAATTCTTAAATAATTTGACAAAGCATTTCAAATGTTAACACAATCGACTCAAACATCGTAAAAATTCAACGTCGATTCGACAACAGAGAAAAAGTTGTAAACTTGATCTCTTCTTTGGGCATAGCATTTTGATTTGCATTTTACCAAACATTACAGAGGATGTAATTACCAAAAGTTTTGAACAACATATCTCAAATAGCAGAATTGGATAAAACTTATTAAAAATTCTTTTCTGCGGAAGTGTATTATATTTCATCTAACTTTCTAATACCCGATTCCTAAAAGTTTTGATTCAAAACTCCAAATTTCAACGCAATCCAGTCAAATATGACTAAAAGTTGTTTCAATGTTTAAGATTTAACTTTCTGGGCGTTAGGTCTTTTATTGTATTTAACAGACGAATTTTTTACGAATTTTGACCAGATATCCTCAATGTTAGCAGAATCGAGTTTTAGAAAATTTAGTTCTGAATCAGAAAGCCGAAAAATTTTCAAACCAACATTGTTTCGAATATTACGTCTCGCATTGTCCTTTCAAATATTCCAGAGGAAATTCCACAGTCTCAAAAGTTCAATTCCAAAAATTCTGATCAGACATCCTAAATGTTATATCGCATAAAACATTCTAAAGATATTAGTTACAATTTTTGCATTGGAAATGCTTCAAGATTTCTTCAAATAACAAGTCTTATGATGCGGATTATCGCATACTCTTGACTGTGTTCAGAAGATCTGCACTTAACTTTTTTAGCAAAATAAGGCCAACAACTTCAAAAGATTTACTTATACGATAGAAAGCAGAAGATTAAAGCTGTAGGTCAGGCTTACTTCGAGGATGAAGTCCTCAATTTTGCATAAATCACATTCCCACGAAGGATTTCACATTTCGAAATAACTTTGATGATACAAACCAAATGTTCCTTAATGGCTAACACAAACCAGGCATAAAAAAATTAAGTTCCAGTCAAGACATTACAAACAATTTGGAGCTCCAACCCGATTACGTTTTACATGTTATTCAATCCAGATTATTTCGTTTCCATAAATATTTCAAAGAATATAAATTCCAAAACGAATTTGAATATTTTATCAGTATTATTTTGTTAGAGATTTTGCTTCGGCCTCAATTAAAAAAATAAAAGATTTTTTCATTCAACTGTCCTATCAATTGTCTTAATTTTAGCAAACATCCCAGACCATTTTATCTGTAAAGTGAACTTAAATATTTTATCACATTCCCTTGGATATTTTATTACAATCAAATTTGTATAGTTTACCAGCTTCTTCTTAGACATCTCATCTTCAATTCCACTCTTCCTTCCTTTTCCATTACCAAAATGATAAAACTCCATCACTTAGATTTACTTAACCCTTCCCATCCCTCACAAGCGCTCCGGAACTTCCGGCAACCCTACAAAATTAAAGTCAACCTGGGATAACTACCTACCTACATTTACCTCCGTTAAAACCACCACCTCAAAGCTAATCAGTAAAGTTTATTCGGCGCTCACCGACCTGCGTACCTCCCGCTTTTAATCTTATGCTATTGTGCACGCGGGCGCAACTCATTCGCCCTTCAGTAACTCGTAATTTCGGGAAATATCCATTTGTCACTCGTTCGCGTCGCGGCCACCCAACGTTGACAATAAATACGACGAGATTGCACCCTTGTAAAACAGATGTATTGATAACGTCATACGACCGTGGGCGAAGACGACGAGGAAGCAGGGTCGAAATTACGTCAACCGTAGAGATAGTTTCCGGTAATTCGTTCGAGGCTCGCCTATTGTATGAGTTTCGCGAGCAATTTCGGGGGATGCACGCTCACATTGTGCGCCTGTACGTGTCGCGCTTCGTTTCGAATTAGGGGGCTAATAATGAGGTGATAGATTAATAGTAATAAGGAAATCCAAAGCTGTCTGAAGTTGAAATAGCTCTGCTACACAATGACTTCGTCCTTTTTTTCCAAAATTGAAAGTTATACCTATTAATGTTAAGTAAGGTTAATATAATAATAATTCTTACTAAATCGAGCTGTAAAAGTCATGAAGTCATACATCATAAGTTATGAAGTACACATAAAAGGATATAAAGCGTCACTTATGACTTAGAGTTAATTTGATAAAGGGGCAAGTGATATATTGAGTATGTTTCCAAAAAGTAGGAAAATTTATGAGGGAATAAAACAGGCGAAAGGGCCAGCCAATATAAATTTAAATGAAACTTGTATGTGTTGGGAGACAAGAATTCTGTTAGGAAACAGAAAAGCGGGGCGAGAAACATAAGTAGCAAACCCACAAAGATAAACTACATCAAATCTTGAGAATTAGAAAAATAAAAGGCCAAATTTTACTGACTGTGCCAGTATCATTTAAGTATATCTATCCTAATTGATAGTTTTGCCAAAACTTGTTCGTTCTTATCTTTAGTAATATTTAAACCGAGACCACCGCGTCTGTACTTCGCACATTTCCACTTAAAAATTTTCACCCTTCTAACGAAACGTCTCGTGAATTTAAGAGGATAAAGTAGCGAAGGAAATTGCATTCAATTTCGTTCCCGAATGCGAAAATCCCTAAGAAATTTCCTTACGAGGAAACGGTTTTACGCAAACCTCTTCAAACTCTTTCTTCTATTTATTTATTTTTCACTTCCGACGGAATTAATTTCGTTTCTTTGAATTTCTTCCGCGAAAAGGACTCCGACTTTCCCTTTTTCGGGAAGCGACACTGTAACTCGCTTCGAGTTTTAAAGACGGCCCAGATTTTATTCTTTTCTTTTTCGTTTCGACATTAGTTCGCTCGAAACGATTTAATTTCCGCATTCGACATGAACGGCTCGAATCGGTTTCGAGAATTCGATGACGCTTTCCAATGCGTCGATGTAATTATTCATCGGTTGCACAATGGCACAACATTCATTAGGGTAATTTCGTAAACGGGTCGACGTCGTGAATGGAGGGTTGGTCATCGCCTACAATGGCGGACCTGGAAACAAACTTGACGAGCTGCTGCCGTTGCTGCTGCTTTCTATAGTGTCTCGGTCGTTGTTCTAAATTAATACAATTTCGTACAAATAACTAGTGATGCAGTGCAAGCTGACCATGAGGATTTAGGTCAGTAACTTGGTTGAATAAAAATGCGAAAATAAAATAAAAATTGTTTTCAGAAAACTATTGATCGGCCTGTACTAAACTATTTGTAATACATGTAATAAAAGTAGGGAATAATAACTAGAGTTAGGCGGCTACCGTCTTCTGTCTCCAATTACTAAAGTAGACGTGCCAACAGTGGCGTTCTCGCTTATTAACACTAGAAACAACCTCACGTTATATCGATCGCGCGACGTTAACAGTAGTCAGGTCATATTCAGAACAATTCAATGCAAAATGCTTACTTCTAGGAAGAACACTCCATTACAATAATATACTAAGCAACATAGAAAACTGAACACCCAATTTGTATGATCCAGTTTTGATAAATTTTTGTACAGATATGGATATGGAACTACTTTAAAACCATTAAGGCAACACTTTCTACATAGAACTGGTTTTTTTGACAACTAGTCTATGGTAGATAATCAATAAGCTAGAAACTTAAAAAAGATCATAGAACTATATTTCAAACTTATCATAATTTTCAATATTTTGTAGTTCCACCGTTATCTTTTATCGCTCATCGTATACATTTTGGTATACTCTCAAGATACCAAGCAACCATTTCTTTAATGTTTGTGTTATTAGCCATGAATCAACAATTCTTTCCCCAAGAATTTTCACATTTGTGCTGTGAGAAGCTGTTTTGCTTTTCACAAGAGTACGTACCTACATGAATTTCGCTCCTATTAATTACATCATATTTATTTTTGACAACCTGTTCCGTACGAAATACTAAACGATATGAATTAATCGAGATACATGTACCTAAAACAGCCGGACAAAGGCTGTTGCCCTGCGGACGAATGTTACAGACGTAAAGACGAATGTTCGGCAGTCGATCTGAGACGGGGCAGTACCTAAAGTTAATGGTAAAGCATTTGAGCGAGGTTTGTGATGTTACCAACCTTCCACAGTGGCGTGGCGTCACTCCCCTAAATATCAAATTTCACTCAACGGATAATTGTGCAAGAGATAGGAGTCAAACCCGGATAGCGTCACGAGATACAAGTGGACCTACCCTTGCAATATACAGTAAAACTTCGTTATAACGCTCCCGTTTATAACGATTTCCCGGCTATAACGCTTATTTTCCTTGGTCCCGGTCCCAACGACTAATTTTCTGCAGTACTTTTATTCGTTATAACGCTCCCATTTCCCGCTTATAACACCCATGTACATACATACCTCAATTATTAATTTTTTAACTTTATTTTGCAAACACTAGAAAGGGATCTGATTAAATTAAAATGAATGTTTAAAAAGCAGACGGAAATGGTCTACATATTTCTGGGAAGTGAACATCCTTACGATTTCTATGAAATATTAGTATTAACAAATCCCACCAAGATGTTCCACGAATCTTGACTAGACCATTTTCCGAGAATCTGACTTATTCATTTGGCGGTTGCGTAATCAAGGTTTCCCTTCAGTCTTTTACTTTTTACGCTGCTGGCCACATGTCGCGAAAATCGTTTTTGTTAAAAGAAAAAAGTGATCTTATAAAGGATAAATCCAATTTAAATCAAACATCAATGCTTCAACTTTATGCACAATTTTAAAGAAGTGGAGTGAACTTGTTTCGGTGCATGAGGGAACCTGTCGTAAAAAAATACCATCCGCAAAATATGAAGAGCTAGAAACGATTCTGAAAAGTTGGTTTGTCCAGGCTATGAGCTATAACATCCCGGTAGGTGGCCTAATGTTACACGAAACGGCCCTCCAAGTGGCCAACGGTCTTGGAATAACAGACTTTACCGCTTGAACTGGATGGCTCGATAGATATATATACAGACATTCTATCGTGTACAACCAAATGTGTGACGAGTCAAATTCAGTAGATCCTGATGTAACATTCGACTGGAAAAGTCAAATGTCGACCCTCACCTCTGGCGACAATCACTCAGAAATTTATAATACGGATGAATTCGGGTTGTTTTTACAGTGATGCCTAATAAATCTTTAGTTTTAAAAAATGAAAAACGCCACGGAGGAAAATTAACCAAAGAGCGCCTAACGGTCCTCGTATGCACGAATTGGACACGCACAGACAAGAAAAAACGGCTCATAATTGGAAAATACGCTAAGCCACGTTGCTTTAAGAATGTGAAAACCCTTCTCTGCATTTATTCTTTTCAATCTCGTGCATGGATGACTGGAGATAGATATGTGCAATGGCTTAATGAGTGGGACATCGAATTGAAAGACCGAAAAATACTTTTCCTTGTCGACAATTGCGCTGCGCATCCGAAACAGGAAAATCTCCAAAACATCAACTTGATTTTCCTACCACCTAACACCACAAGTAAACTTCAACCACTTGATCAAGGCATTATAAAAGTTCTGAAGCAAGGTTAGAGGAAAAGGATGGTCCAACGATATCTATCGCTTATGGACAGCTCAAATTCGACTTCTCCAAAACTTTCTGTTTTTGATGCTATCCAATTTTTGTACACTGCATAGATAGACATTACGAAAGAGACCATTGTTAATTGTTTCAAAAAGCACCGACGAGGTAGCAATTGATGTAGGCTGGCGAGACCTTTTACAAATGGAAGAAAGATTGTCTGAATTGGACATTTTTAATGACTTCGACAATGACCTAATGACCAATGAAGTTTTAAGCCTTGAGACACTAATCGCCGATTACAATGTACCATCAGAAGTGGACAATGAAGAGAATGAAGATTCATCAGAAATAATTACGCCAAAAATAAACGACTTTTTGGAGGCCTTAAAAACAATCAGAGCATTTTCTTCTTGTACGGATAGGAAACCTTAAAGAATATCAATAAAATAGAAAATACACTTTTTAAAAAGCCATCTGTTACTATAAACAAACACAAATTAATGATTTTTTTAAAAAGTAACATTCCGGCCTTAAATTGGAAGTGTGCGTATATATAAAGACGTTTTAAAATAAATTTTGTTAATTTTTAGCCGTTTTTAAGAATTCCCGGTAATAGCGCTTTTCCGGTTATAATGCCCTTTTTCTAGGGCCCTAGAAGAGCGTTATAACGAAGTTTTGCTGTATGTATGTGTATTATAAAAAACGAGGAAAGGGATGTCACAAAGGAATATGCAAAAAGACAAGTTGAACATTTGAAAATGTATCTTTAAAAATTGTAATGGGTAGGTACTTCGTTAAAATTTTCTATTAGGATAGTAAAAACTTTACTGATATTTACAAGCATTTTACAAATATAGTCAGTAATCGCTGAATGTTGTAGTTTGGTACTCAAAGTTCACGATTTAAGCAAGATTAAACGAAACGTGGTAGAACACAGAAATTTTCGTCGGGAAACTTACCGATTGTGGCTAGAATAGAAATAGAATGCATACAACCAAAATAGACCAACTGATCACTACACGCTGTCAAATATCGTTTCCCCACACCCTTTGCTTGCTTTGCATTTTGTTAACTCGCAGAAAGCCTCGCTCTGCTTATAAATAAGAGGGTTGATGATTGGAGAACTTCAAGGTCACAGAGATTGGGGTATGCATTATAACACTTTGCTCCACCCCAACAATTTACATTTTTTGCACAAAGACTAGACGTACTGTATTGCAACAATTCAGTACAGGACTATGCATAACTGGAATAATGTTTTCAGTAATTATTATAGTAAGTATTAAAAACTAGGAAGGAAAAAAATCGAAGAAATTGTTATTGCGTGTTCAAAATATTTGCCTTTAAGATCTATACATTTTTCCATGCAAAATCGAATATATCGCAGTCTTCTAAAAATTTCTCTATTTCTCATTGTAAGTCAGTTGCCAATCTGCTTCAATCATGTTGCGCACAACATCGATTTTTTGAATAACATTCATAACTGATAGACGCACGACCACGATGGAATTTTGCAAACCAATTACAAACAGTCTTTCCTGATGGTGCTTAATTACCAAAAGTTGAACCAAGCGATTTTATACATTATTGTTGATTTAAATTTTTATTTGAATTGCAAAATCGTCACGTAAAATATCCATTCCTTTACAAAAATCTTTTTAACTTCTTTGAAAACAAACAATTACTTCTTTTCTTTATTCTTTCAATTTTTATATCATAATCTTTGATTACCTATCTAACAAAAAAGAGATACGTATAATTTTATGTTCCTCTGTATAAATTAATTATCATGTCCATAAATTATAAAAAGGCGAACTTGGTTTAAAAACGGTCGGTAAGCCCCAATTAATATGAGTATATAAATATATAAGATATAATAAAAGAAATCCTCAATCAATCTCGACACCTGGTTAAAGTTAGCTTCCCAGCAGCCTTATCGAGCCAATTGGATTTCTTTCCTGGAAAGACCGAACCGGCGGAACTTTCCCAAAATAGAAGCTGTTACAGAAATTTAAAGGGATCTATTCCAATAAGAATTAAATAGTCCGTTAAAAAAACAATTAAGTAAGGATTTCAGTAATTTGGTCTTTTTCTTTCTTCGTTAATTAAAACCAGCACGGTACATTAACTGTCTAAAATAAAAAGAAAATACGAGGACGAGGGATAAGAAAATGAAAAAAGAAACAATAGTGCCTTGGAATATTTCTTTGGAAGAGTTGTAAAAGATATCGGACGAGTTTTCTTACGAATAGTATATTGAAGATTTTCCCCTAAGGGGTGCGGTAAAATTTTCTTGCAAGGATTTATTCTCAGGGCTCCGTTGAAATTTTCGCTATCGCGGGGTAAATGGCCAGAAATTCAATTTGAGAACGACCGAAAAGGTTCACATACGCGATCGTCAATACGTTAGCGCTTAACGACTAACCTACCAAAAGTGACATGGCAGCACTGCCTATCATGGAAACAGCAATAGCGAGAAGGGAGCAAGTATAGATCAACTCCAATAAAATTGATCAAAAAGAAAAGGGCGAAATTTGATACCCGTAACAAATTATTGTATTTCACCCTTATTTCCAAGAGTACCCAACAAGGAATACCTCTTTATTTATTTAGCGGTATCTCATCATATCATCCATCCTGCAGAAATGTGCATGTGGATTTTACTACCTTTAGTTCTTGAATATCCGATCTTAGAAACCATTGAATACCCTTCAATGGTATTGTGCCGCATAGCTCCCCTCAAAATACAGATTACCTGGAGCTCTTCCCGAAGCGCAGGTCCATATCATTATTGAAATAACAAAGTCGATACTCTCATCTATACTTTTCATATGTTCTTCTACGAACGTACATATGTATGTCATACCTTTTGACACTGATCCAAGGCAGAATTCTTAACTGATCTAATAGAAAAAGTGAGATTTGTATTGCTACCATTGAGCATTATTTAAAGATAAGGATGTTCTTAAACATGAATTATCGTCGTATCTCCAGTATTTAATTACGTAAATTAGGTTGTGGTCAGTTAATGTCTGAAAAGCAACTACAACCCGTGCAGAAGCAGCTCCAGTTATTAAATTATATTCAGGATGGAAGCCGTGTACCGTTATACTATATAATAAGATTGGTCGCATGTGGTAATTGATTCGGGGCAAGACGTTGGCTTGATTCAATGCATTTCATGCTCCCAATTAATTAGTGTATATTTAACCATACTTACCACCTAGTAAGTAGACCCGCAATTCTCGTCCTGAAAGTAATTCAACTGGCATACCTTCTGCACGGGTAGTAGTTGTTTTTCAGTCCATTACCTACGAAATTAGATAAGTTCTCGAAATATTTCGAAATTCATGTTTATACATATATCGGGATTTTCAAGCAATAAAAGTACTCATTTATCATTATTTGCTTTGAGTCTACTGAATAATAAGTAATTAATTATTTAAAGTGAATTCGATTTTTTTGGCGTTTTTGTATTTCGAGCAACTGCCTGTGAAGATGTTTGATGAATTGTTCTACTATTGTCATGAATTGTTCTTAAAGACGCACTTTAGTTTTCTGGCCCCATAATAATGATTTTGCGGTCCGTTTAAGACATTGTTTTCGAATCATTTTCCAAAGGAATGTTATTTTTCACATTAGCACATGCGGCCTCGCTTTTTTTAGTAATTTGTCGCTGATTTGGCTTGGAATCCATCATGTAATGTCCCACTTTAGAGAAATAAATGTTTATAGATTGCTTCACGATAAACACTTTTTCTATATTTTAAGTACCGCAAAAGATAACCTCCAGACATTGTTTATGGCAAAATGATTGTACGCAAAGAGACTGCAATACTTTTATGATGCACTTACTCCTACGGTGGCGGTAATAAACTAATGACTTGTGGCGCAATATTCTTTCATCTACCTGCTCTAAATGAGGACCGCATACATCGAGCCATAAATTTCCTGCAGATATTGGTAATGTAAATAGAGAATGATAAATGTTCGCTTCATCCCATTGTCACTTTATTATTAATACGTATTAATGAATAATAGAAAATTTTAATGGAGGTTTATAATTTACTGCCCATTACTGTACATAGTACCCCAGAGCATTCATTTTTCCGTTTATTTTACTAGTTCTTGATGTTTATGTTGATAAACTAATAGGTATTGTACTCTCCCAAAATAGACATCTACAACTAACAAAGCCAACTGAGAAATGAGAAGAATTGTAGATAATTAAGTAAATTGGATGTCGGATAGTCGCCATGTGTGAAGCTGGGACGTCATTTCGCCAAAATATTGGCAAAATGTCAAACTGGGGGCTGGTACGCCGAAGAGCAATAATAAACCGCCAAGATTGTCGTGTTATAAGTAATGAGAAACCGTAATGCTACTTCTAGAGTAATTGTAGATCAAAGGTTTATCGAGCATGCCAAACCGGCAGCCGTACGAACTGTACATCGTTGACTAAAATTATTTGGGCTTTTATTTTCGTTCGCACCTAATGGTATCTCTTACTACTGAAGGCTGATCTCAACATTTTTCAACGGTGTAAAGTGCGCGGAAAATGGAACGACGTCGTGTTTTGTAAGGATTATGGGGATGTTCGATAAACGAGCACACCATATTTTCAAATGCTTCAGAACCCAACGTTTTACCATAAGCATGCTCGTCCGTATGCCATAGTCACTTTAAACCATTTCAATAATACTCAAGTTAATCTACTTCCATGGCCACAGAAACCACCAATTACACACGCATAGAATAGATTTTGTCTTTGGCTTGTTCATCTTTTGTTAGTTTATTCTTAATACTCGTTCTCTTTTTGTATCCATCATAGGACTCAATTCTTTCAAATTTTGTTCGCCTTTCCTGGGACACCAGCATCACCGACTAAACAACTACTTTTCGTGCAAAGACTGCTCCAGCTAGAGTACAGATAGTACGAAAAGTATAGTACAGAAAGCAGCTGCTTAGTAGATCTGAGAACTACCTATTACATTATAGATGGTACATTGTAAGGTGACTCGCTGGGTAGCGTGGCCCCCTAACTTTATAAGATCTTTTGTGCATAATGCACTCTAATCTATATTCCTGAATTTCTAGATCTTTCTCAAACTTTATACGTTTTCGGCGTATCTGTTGCCTTATTGTGGATATCATTTGTGGTCTCTCCCGTGATCCTGAAATGGTATCCCAAATGGCATTAACCGGTGCGAAGCCTCGTGACTAGTTTTAGATCTTCATTCTGTAACTCGAGCGATTTGTTGTCTCCAAACAAAAAAGACACCATGCCTACCTTAATCCTGAAGCATTCCTCCAGACTTTTCTTTATTCTTTCTTTCCATTCTCGGACCCTCCCTATAATACATGGCCTGTATTAACGCCATTAACCGATTCTTTAGGGAAGTTGTTGACAATGTCGTTAGCGTTAATCTTCTTATTGCCTGGTACTTAATCATAGTTATCATATTGTTCTTGACCCGCGGTCTAAGGGATCATTTACAGCTCCATTAGGGAATCAACTCACATAGAAACGACATTTACTAAACAGGGAGAGATTATGAAGGATGTGACTAACTTTTAATCCAACCCTACGATTAAATAAAATTCGCTGCTTTTCACGCACTACGTAAACTTCGAAGTCCAGCGAAACGCCTAATGTGCTACCGGCGAGTTGCCCCGGTATTTATCGCAATTTTCGCGTTATGTCGGGGAATTGGGGCGCGTCTAATGGCTCCGGACAAGGTTCGCATTCAAAGCGGATGAAAATTGAAGAAAAAGAAGAAAAATTTTCGCCGAATCTGTCAGCGTTCGAGATTAATGAAACGTAACTTCCAGAGAACCTTCGTTAATTTTTTAATAGTCTGGCTTTCACGATTTTGGCGAAGAAAAGAAGGAGACGGGGGTAGGATGGTGATCCGATGACAACCGGATCGCGTTTTAATTTTCTGAATTGATGAAATCGAATCTAATCGAAAAGAATTTCCGTAGATTTATTGTTGTTGTTATTACTTGCAATAATTATCAATTTCCCTTTAAAGTAGAGAAATAGAAAATAAGAAACATTAATGATGACATTACGAATTTGCACAAGTAACTAAAAAAACAACCGAAGAACCAAAGGTTGTGCACAAACAAGATCACCATAAATTTCAGTCCGAAACAAGCCCGAAGAAACCCCTTCCTCCCTCCCATCCCAACCTCGAACTATGTCACAGATTACGAGATGAACAAGTTATCTACCGTAAGCTGTTTACCATTTTTCTTAAAAGGTGCGCGAGTGTCACGCCCGTTTCCGAGCTAGTGTAACAAATTGATTTTAGCCATAAATTTCAGATTTTAGGTCGGAAAATGTAGTTGAATGTAGTTCGGCGTGAGGAAATGGAGTAAGGAGCGGAAATGGGACAGTCTTGTTCTGATTTTAGGTGGGGGATGCGCGTAGCTCCTGCGAATCCTTCGCTTAGGGATTGAGAGTCGTAAATCCTTGTTGATGACTTATAAATTTCTCAGATTCATTTCCTGGATCGGTACGAATTCCATGAGTTCTTTCCCTTTTTTAGTTCTGAAGGGGAAGGCGTAGGAAACTTAAACTTCTGGAAAACTTCCCACAAATGTTAAACTAACCGTTTTTGCTAATTCACGTCCTTCGGTAATCAATTTACTTTCAACCGACTTTTCGCGTCGAATTCGTACAGGGAATAGTCGCGAATTTATAGTAAAACGTGATCGCATTTCGAAAGCTCCATTGTCAGGAACTTCAATCGATCCGGACTAGTACGGGATTCCGGAGTCTTTTTAGCGCAAAAAGAAGCATCGTTTCGACTACGACTGTGTGAGTTAACCGTCATATGTACACACATGTTTCGCTTACGTATACAAACGCAACGTTTCGTTGAATCGACCGTAATTGAATGGACGGAAATGTTAACGCGGACGTAATTGCGAAGGAAAGTTGGATAAGGAAGTCTAATAAGTCCGTTTTAGGAAAACGAAAATAGTGCGTTTGTATGTATACGGAACAAACTCATTGCTAAAGTAGTAAAATCAAATTAAAAATGATACCACACTATTGTCTAAAAAGAATTATATACCAACTACTAAGTTGTCATCTGAAGAGAAAAGCCACACTAAATATCATGCTCAGAATAGCGTTGTAATTTGGTTTAGCAGGACGGGGTGATGATGTGTTGTCACTAAGTATAGTAGTAGAAAATGCGATATGTGGACCAACATCCATGTGCAACATGGTAATCTTGTGGAATTATTCATTGAGGATGACGACTTAGTTATCGAAATACGTACATATATAAAGATGCTGTAAGAATGATTTTGACTTTCATTATATGCAAACCACAGTCTCCTCTAATTACCGAATATGTATTGCTGTTTTGATCTTTCCTACAATTTATTTCCTAAATCGCATAAATCAGATGAGAAACTTTTGGCACCCTTTCCCTATCCAATCTCAACAAACCACTACTTCATCATGGCCAACTTAATAAATCACATCACTCTTGGGGTTGGTTTAATAGTGCAAAAGTAACAATAACTGCGTCGTTCCGTAAGCCACCGTATTTCGAGTTTAAGATGATAAACGATCCTTCGGACCACCCTCTATTGAAAAATTATCCCATTCATCTCCGCTCTTTGCCCTCTTCCTGCTGGCCAGAAACCGAAATGGGGGCAGCATCAACAAGTAGATTCAAAGAAAACGGGCGTAATGAATGAAATCGGCGCCTCTCGACGAAGACTTTATTTGAAAGTTCGTGCCAAGGTGGTGGTGCCATCGTAATGGACCTGTGTGTGTGTGTGCACATAAACAGGCAAACGATGCGAAATATGCCAAATAGCCGGAGTCCCGAAAGTCGAACAATGGGCTTTTACTTGTTGCGTTAAACGCCGCTGCGCTCTTACGCTAGGATTTTCTAAAATCGACGTGAGAGGGTCTTATCGAACGAATTGTGATGCTTTATTGATTTTTGTTCGGATAAGTTAGATGGGTTTGTTGTGTTTTAAATCGTCACAAATTATGATATCCCTGCACTATTTCTAAGAGAAGTATAAATCGAAGTATTGCTTCAACTCTGGGTATACGGTTTTCGAGTAAAGAAGTTGGTAGATTTTTTGAGGATATGCTTGAAAATCGAGCAATGCCTTCAAAACTCTTGCTTTGATTCCCTTTATGGAATTATCCGCAAAGAAAAACTTGCGAGGTGTCTTAGAAACAGAATGTCCATCTCCGATTGTCATTTACTTTACGTCTGAAATTTTCAAGGTTTTGAACCAAGCTACCTAAGCATCCAGTAAGAGTAATAAAATCATAAATTTCATTTCTGGGCTGGTTATGAAGCGTTTGGCTAAGTAGTTGCCAAACGCTTCCTTGAAAGGGTGCTTAGACATGGAACATATGATCTTGGATGTTATGTCTGGTATCTTGGACCTTGAAGTTTGGGCCAAATTATAAAAAACTTTCTCTAGGTGATGCAGGATTAGAGACTTGTTTGATTAATTTTCAGAGCATGCGTGGACATAGAACATTTGCATCTCAATTCTGGTATGTTATAAACTACCAAATCATTTAGGTTTTGAACCAAACTGCTCTAAACTTAATTTGGGAATTGTAAAAACAGAAATCTCGCTCTATGCTGGTTATCAGACGTTTTACTAAAGTAAATTTGGGTTTTTAAATTATTCTTTTGTTTCATGATGACACCATAACACATTTGGATGTCATCTAGACTACGTACTAAATTGATGTTTGTACGTATGAGAATTCTATTAAGAAATTTCCCCAATATGTACTTAAATGCGCATTTTTGCAGGTATTTAATTCTACAGGAGTGGACAAATAAATTGAAATGAAAACTACTTCTCAGAAAGTCGCACTGACTAGCGGTATAATCGCGAAGCGCGTCTGCGAATGGTAGAAGTAGTTTTCTAATTACATACGTACCTACTAAATTGTCAAGACTGAAGTTCTGAACCATACTATTATATTAAATCATGTATTTATTATATGTTGACTATAATGCAAATTGATAAAGCAAAATTTGACTGACTATGTCTTTAGAAAGTGTTTCTAAATGGTAAACATGCCTTTAAGCTTCAGGCTCCTTGATATTTGCGACCAAATTGTCATGGACTTGAAATGCTATAGTGCTAGCGGTTTCTCTATGTTGGTTGTGCGACGGCCTGGTAAAGAAAATGTGATTGAAAGATGGTCAGATACAGAATATAATTTGTCATTGGATGTCATTTCTGTTAAATTAAAATCGTCAAAATCATGCAATATTGATCTAAATTCCCTGAACCCTTTACCTGGGAATTGTGCAATTGAAAGTCAAGTTTCTATGCCTGTTCTGGGATGTTCTGGTAAAGGACATTTGCCTTTTTTGTTTAGAGAGTCTTTGAAGATAGAACAATTATTTTAGTACAATATAAACTACTGAAACCTCCAGGATCAGGTCCAAATTATTCAAAACTAAGAGTAGAAGTTTTAGAATGGGAAATCTCGCCGCTATGTTTATTATGAAATGTTTTGTAAATTGTAGCTTGAAGATGGAACAGATGTCTTCAAATATCATTGCTGCTAGGTTTCAAAACGTTGAAATGTTAGAAGTTTAGGCCACTTCAAGACCAAATTGTTTTAAACCTGGCTTGAGAACTGCAGATGAAGAAAAATTGATTGGCTTTTGGAAGATAAAACGGGCAAATTTTCATATCCTTTTAGTTCAAATTGAGTTGTAAACCTAGACCAAATTTTCGCCAACTTTTTCCAAGGTCGCTAAAAATACAAATCCTTCTACGATAATAGTTATGAGACCTTCTAGTAAAGCGACGGTAATTGGTTTTTGAGTAAGTCTTTGAAGGTGAGAAGGATGCATTTACATTTCCGTTACGGTTTGAACAGTGGAAGACCCCAGATTCGATGCCAACTTTGTTGAATTTTCCTGTAATATCTGCAAAACAAAAATCTGATTGTTTATTGTAAAAATCATTTCATTGATTTTTTAGAGGATGCTTGGAGATGAAAGAATCTTACTTTCAACTCTATTGATGTCATTTCGTAACGTAAACGTAAAAAAAGGGAAAATTTTGGATCGAATTAAACTTCTAATAACTATAGCAACAGAAACATAATAAAGAAAAACATTTGATTGTGTTCAGAGAAAAGCGAGAAAATATAACTATTCTTGTGTAGCATTTTTGTAGCTTTCCAAATCATCAACACTCTGTGGTTCTGAACCAAATTACCCTAAACTTCCATTTACACGAAACAAATTAATAGAGTATCGCTTTCTGTCAGTAGTATATTACTGGCATATGCTCTTAATGTCCTGTTCATCTTAATTTAACATATGTTTTTATTATGAGCAGCTTTTTGAAAAGGATTTAATGACTATTGGAAAAATAAATATCCAGTATGCTAGTAAGATGAAAACCAAACTTTCAATCATGGAGGTTTTCGACGCATACATACACAACCACCAACCCAGATAAATTTTAACATCAGTGTTGTCATCTACCTCCATCTCCACATTCTTGAATCTCTCACTAACTAACGTAAATTAGTGAAAAAGTGCTCGTTTACACCTTCATCCCAAAGACTAAGAGTGAGCATTCAAGAAAAGGAGCTCGAACGACTAAAGCGCCGAAATCGTAACGCGTCGACGTGTTTGAGCGCCAAGACACGCAACTGTCGCGTCGACAATTCGGGGATCCGGAGGCTAACGATGACGCTAGTTGACGGGTAAAAATCGTCATAAACCGGTTACAGCTGCGCCGTGTGCGAGCGCGCGGATTAGACTTGCTAAATAGATCGACCCGTTCGGTAACGTAGGGGGAAACGTATGAACGCACGAATTAATTCAGGTTTAATTTTCGCGTTGGATGGGTTTTTTCCCTTTACGCTACGTCGCGTAACTGGTTCAAGTGCAACGTTTGCCTCAATTATTCAAAATCGGTGAAACGATACGGATGACGTACGTTGCACTAAAACAGGGGAACCAACAACCAATCTCTATTCTAGTGGCTTTTATTCACTAACCAAACAATAATATTGTGAATCGAATGTTGAAATGCAGTTTGCCAACATCAGTGGTAAAATCGACGATTTTATTTTATTTTCTTACATGCAGTTCGGAAAATCAATTACACCGCACGCTCCACTGAAAAGCCGGAATTTCAATTTGAAAAAACACTGCTTTAACCAGAAAATCCACGACATATAGATGCATGGTTTATTCTGTACAGATAAATAGGCAGAAATTTAGCTTACTGCACTAAAAACTTGAGCGGGGAGAAGATTTATGCACCTTTCAAAAATTACTAAAATCAGAACTCGACGTTTAATTACAAAATCGTAATACACACATCGGATAGTCAGTAATCAACTGCAGTAAAGATGATCCCTATGTAAACGAAGGTCCCGCTTTTAACTTATTTGTCTTCTAGAATTCTTCTATTCCAAGAGAATAGCTCCTTCTATACGTATCAACAGTTCATAGTAGCTCAGTTGGTGTGGTACTGGCGTAGAGACCCAAAGGTCGTGAGTTCCATTCTCACACCTCTAGTAATGTCGAGGCATTTTTCAGGCTACAGGTGCACTCAGCACAGTAAGAATAAGTACCTGGGATTTATTTTCTAGAGTAACAATAAGAGGCTGAGGCGTAGTTGTTGGCCGCACCAAATTCTCAAACTCGTTGGCCTGAAAAATCGGTAATCTCTACTAAGCCAAACACAAAGACCCTTCGCTGTAATGAGATATACATTTTGTGTATCAGGTCATTAGCAATGTACCTCATTATCCTGCAAAATGTCAACATGGAATCTAACTGTGATATATAAGGTGTGTAAATAAAATAATGAGACAAATTTTTGTCACTTGTCTTATTTCAATAACATTACCATTCAACATTGTCCCACCACCATTCTTCCACTCCTCATAGCAGTACGGGAAATTGGACACTGGAATGGCCTTCAGCTGGTAGATTGCAACTGTTTGAATGTTGTCCAGTGCCCCAATACAACGTCCCTTCAGTTGTTGTTTCAATCTCTCGATAAGGAAAAAACCACAAGGACTTATGTCGGGAGAATAAGGGGTCTGAGAAGCCACAGGAATGATCTTACTGACCAAACAACGCTTTGTTGAAATTGCTGTGTGACAGTGCGCATTGTAGTGAGTTCTTTTTGATATTTGGTCTCACACGCATGATCCTTTTTCGGAGTCTTTCAAGAACCTGTCGGTAAAGGTGTTGAGTAATCCCTTGACCTGGAGGCGCAAACTCTTTGCAAAAGACTCCCTGGCTATCAAAAAAAAAAACAAATCAGTATGCTTTTGATCAATCACTTCCTCATTCTTTCTTTTTTGTCTAGGAGAGCTTGGAGTGTGACATTTATGCTCTGGCGCTTGGTTTCTTGATCACAGACCGTTGCTCGAAATTGGTATTCCTCATTGTCAGAACGTACAACCGAAACCTGTTTCACAAAATCAATCGCTACATACATACAAACCACGTGACTCTAGAGAGTTCCAACTCGCACTGATGGCGTATCACATGTTTACCTGCCTGCGCTACAAGTTCCATCTCATTAATGTTGCCCAATGGAACACTACCCTACCAGTCTCATTACTTTATCTACACATGTCGTTCATATCCTTAAGTTCTTACCAATCCAATTGAAGATTGAAATAGTAAATAGTATTTGGCCTCATTCTTTCTCGATCTATTTTAGATAACATTTAGATAACATCCAAGCCTGCTTCATGTCATTGTTATATATATATATATATATATATATATATATGTATATATATATATGTTATAGTTTATATCTGAGCTATAACCATCATTCATATGCGTGGAAATCGCTCTCGACTTATTGGAATTACAAGGTTTCTGTAGGAGATGAAAATTTGGATGATGTCGACCTAAAGCCCCAGATCAAATAGTTCTAAATTTCCTCTAAAAGTTGAATTGAATTCGGAATCTCGCTTCTATGCTGGTTATGAAATAATAAACATTTGAAGAGATTTTCCTTTAAGAGCTGTAGCTAGTAATTCTGGTAAATCATTTTATTGATTTTTGTGATACGGTACTTGACGACGAGGCAAATACGTTTAGCCGTTACTTTTGTTACGTTTTGAATTGTTAACACCTTGAAAATTATTTTAAACTTCCTCTTAGTACCGTAGAATCAGAAATATGGTTTCCATTTTGACTAACTTTTTGAAGCAATGCTTATAAATAAAACAACCAACCTTGAATGTCCTCTTCGTTACAATTCAAGCCATAAAACTTTGATTTTTCAATCAAGTTGTCCTGAACTTTTTTAGAGTCATAGAATCAGAAATCGCGTTTTTATGCTGAGAGGTTCTGATGAAGAAACATTGGTAGATTCTCTTCCAAGAATTTCTAGAATTGAGACAAACACTCTAGGATGTTATTTTTGTTATGTTCCAAACGATTAAGATTACTCTAAATTTCCATTATAGTCTTTAAAATCATAAAGCTAGCATCCATACTGCTCATAAAACGTTCTTTAAGAGGATGCTTGAAGATCCAACAGACTTCTTTGGGGATTGGTATTATTATGTTTCTAGCTACTGACATCTTGAAGTTCAGGGCCAAATTACCTTAGAGTCCTCTAAGGATTATATAATTAGACAACCTAAAATGATGGTGAGGTGAAAGAAATTTCCTGATTCTTTTAGAAGATGTTTGCAGATTATATAAACAAATTAGGGTGTCATTTTTGTGACCTTTCGAAGCGTTTAGACGTTAAAGTTCTTGGCCAGACTGCCCTAAGTTTCCCCTAAAATCTATACCGGGGAGTGGGACACAAATTTTTGGAAATTATTTTTGTTACATTCAGAAATAATTAGGTAGTCTAAAAGCTGTAGAATCAAAACTCTTCGTTTTAGACTCGTTATGAAGTATTCGGGTAAAACAAATTTATTGATTTGAGACGATATTTGAAAATAAAACAAACTCATAATGTCATCTTTGTTTTGTTTACAACTATTTAAGTTACGAAAAAATTATATTCAACTTCCTATAAGAACAAATAAGAATGAGGAGACTGCGGTTAAAATAATATATAAAAAAAAGATATAAAACTACACTTACCACACCGTTCGGGAATAATTCCAGATACATATTCCGATGCTTCCCAAAAAACAATTACTTTCGGTGTCTTTTTGTTAGTTTTTGAAATACTTTTGTCCAAATGACGTTAAAATTGACCTAACGTCTGTAGAAGAAGAATATGAAAATATAAGTATCGTTTCCATACTAATTAAGGCATTTATTGGGGTGAGAATGCCGGTGTGAATGTATGCGATAAAACAAATAAGTACTCATGTTGTTTGGACTATTTGTATCATCTGTGAGATGTGAATTTTCTAAGATTCTCATCTTCAGCTGTTATTTGGATTATTCTGAAGGCATCATCCGTCTGACTACGAAACGATAAATATTCATCCAACAAATAAGCACAAACATTGTAAGGAAAGTTCTTAAGTCCCTACTAATATTAGTAAAACCTATTCCCTCGGAGGTACCAAGTCTTGTCTCACTAAACCTTTCCCAAAATCTCCCTAGTTAATTTTAATCATGTTTCAATTGAACCAGGAAGAACATCTACTAAAAAAATGTATCCTCTCCGACAACCTGTTTGCCCTTAAAACACCCTTGACATTTATCCATACCTTATAAAACGTTAAATCATCCGACCGACCTGATCCGACCAGGCGCAATCGATAGCTCGCCCCTCAAAAACTTCCCCAAATCGTCGACGTCGAGAAATGGTCGTTTTCACAACTTTTCAAAATAATATAGCCCGGTTTCGGAACTCTTTCATTTCGGCGAGCTAGGGCGCCCTCTTTACCCTTCCAGGCCAGTGCTATCGGGTACCCACAGCGCCTCGGAGATTTCAATTAAATCGTCGGTAATTGTGTTCTGGGGGAGGATTTTGATTAAGCTCTGTCAATAAATATAATTCGATGTTTATTGAGACGAGACTTCGGAGCGACGGTTTTACGCCCCTAACTCGGGGGATGTCTTGCTTTCCTTCGTCGAATCGTTTCCATCGACTAGCGAGGACGAAACGATGAATTTTAGGGGAAGTGAAGCAAATAGGGGAAGTTTAGATTTTCGATTTCGTTTCGAAAGAGTCTACGAAATAAACCACAATTTAATTCCGACACCCGACAAGCTCTCTCTGCGGATTTCACACGTTCGCACTATGGATAACAACAGCTGCTACACGCAGTAACCACTGCATCGACGCGTAGCGTGTAACTGTATTAGTAGACCATGTAGCTCTAATGGTCTCTGCCAATTATTGCCACTAACTAGAGAACCATCGCTGAAACGTGATAAACGGCTTACTTCATTCAATTTCGTCAAAAACAACATCTCGATTAATATGCGTCATTGTACATACACATTCACCATAAAATTTATATTGAGCTCAGTTAGAGAAGAATTGGAATTTTAAACTTAGCAAAACAGATCCGAAGGGGATGTTTAGGTTTTTCCTGCTATCTATTCAATAGGATCTGAAAGTTCGCTTTTGGGGTGCACATTACTGGCAGAAGGGTAAGAATGCTTTTGTTTAAATCGATTCTAGAGAGCTTCTTTTTAAGAAAAGCATGCATTTTCCACTTCGTGCGTTTGTAAATCAATCTGCAACAAGCCGATTTACGACCTCAAAAAATTAAACGTCAACTCGTATGACTGACGAGGTCCTCCTCCTTCCTTCCTTCTTATTACGAAACATGTCGTGACCCGTTGAGTGAATCTTATCGGCTCCCCTAAATGCAGGCTTCCCTTTTCAACCCGAAGAGGTCAAGTCAAAGACGCGGAGCACGCGAAATTCTCGTTGAAGGATGGCGGTCAGCCACGTATTTTACGTATTGTTGATTTTAATCCGACGGTGAAAACTCGAATAAAAAGCATAATAATAGAATCTGAGTGGTTATAATAAATTCCTTTATTTCTGACTGTAAGGGAATTATACTCCTTCTTTATTACTTCCTACGGAAATGTGAACGTGAGCTTTAAATCCGTCGTCTACAGCTTTAGAATTTTATTAGGCGAAATCTTTTTCATAAAGAGATTATTTTTATCGAATTTAGGCGGAGAGAAATTTGAAAATTCGAATGATGCAAAAATGGTTATTTCGGATGTATACATATCAACTCCATATTCGAATTGAGAATAAATACGTAAAACATGACCATCTTCATCTAAGAAGAAACAAGAATTTGAACCAACTCCTCCTAATTCAAAATGAGAACTCCTTCTCCCAAGAGACACGAAGAAAAAAGAAAGCAAGAAAATGGAATAAAACATATCTCAACCCCACTACAAAGTATCGAAACCGAATAGTCTCCACATTTTTGTGGTTGTCCTAATTGGTTTACATTTCAACGTTTTTCTGCCTAGACAACCAACCACACTCTCCTAATCCAGCACTAGAAAGGTGTAAAGCATATTCCAGCTTAAACACAAAATACAGAAACCGAATCGCTCCTACATTTACATTTGTCACCACCAAGAATCTTCTGGAGAAATCTTTCATATGTTCGTTCCAGTAGAACATGTAAAGCATCTTCAATAAAAGCAAATGGTTTCCGCGAATACAAATGGTCCTTTAAGTTCATATATTAAAAGGAATACCTAACTCAATCGAAATATCTGAAAACCTATACATACCATATATGAAACGCATGGTCCTTGCGTTTTATGCTACAGTTATTTTCAATTTGAATTTGGTCCGAATTCTTATAAAACTCTAAATAACAATTTTGTGGTTGATTACACGTAGTTCTTACATTAGCGGTATTAACTTCAACTGTATTTTTGCAATTTTACCCTGTACTATAACAGTAAACGCTTGTATAGTTGTGCGTACTGTTACGAATTATGAATTAATTCTCCATCAGACACAATTTCTTCTATTTTATATTTTTGAACACCGATACCCTTGAAAGCAGACTATCCCCTGGAATCCCAAACGAAAATAATAAAACACCTCCGGTCTGCAAAGCGAAAACCCAAAACTACCCCTATAAGCTATAAAATAAAAAGAAGGGACAAATCCAACCCTATATCCTATATCGAAAATTTCACTGCCACATTTTTATTGAAATATGACTTTTTTCTTAATTATAGTCTATTGCCTAAATTGCCTTACATTTCCAGAAACCGCAATATAAACAGTAAATCAGTAAACTACCCCCTTTGATGTGAAGTAGGAAAAGTCTGAACAACCTACTGATCTCAACACAAAACACAAAAACTGGTTACCCACACATTTTGACTCAAATATGTACATAATTCCAGCTCACTTAATTTATGTTGTTGTATATGAATTGTCTAAAATATTTTGCATACTTCAGCCACGAGCTTGAAAGCAAATAACTTCAATATGAAATCCCAGAACTAAATTATTTCCACATTTTCGTTTAAAATATGGCTTCTTTTATCCTATTCTCTAAGGATTGCCGAGTTGCTTTGCAGCCTCAAGGAAGCACAATCTCGATAGCAACCCCCTCAAATGGTTAAAAATTAATGACTTCCCGATACCGATAATCTTAATAATAATTATAATGTTGGAAAGCTACAGCAAAGTAAACTTATTCCCACATTCTGATCTAAATATATAATAGCTCCCACCTTTCACTTGATTTTTTAAAGATTATCTAATTGCCTTCCATACTTCACCCTTAAGTGCATTTGTGGGGTAAAGTTTTACTCCACATCTCATATTTTCATCCATAGCATTATAACTGTTCCACCGTTCTTGTTCTGGATCTGCTTTGAATGTGTTCTATTTTTTGTTAAAAAAAAGAATAAACAATATTCTGCTGAGACATATATTTCGTGTCTTGTCCAATTCTTCCTCTCTCTTGCTTGTGTTGCTACCTCGTTCCGGTCCATTTTCATCCTGGCTAAATGTTGTCCTATTTCGTCGTTCTACTTCCGTCGTGGTCAACCTCTTCCCTCTTTTCTCGGTCTTCCCATCTTCCACACTCTCCTCGTTAACCTTCCTGAGTTCATTCTTATTAAGTGTCCAAACCCGCGCAAAACGTTTTCCTTTATTTTTTGTTCCATCGATCTTACTCCCAATCTTTGCCTTATTTGGTCATTTCGTTTTTGTCCAGCAGTCGTGCTCTCACTATCCTTCTCTAGTATTTCATTTATTTTGCCTGCAGTTTCCTTCGCTGCTCCTTTGTCAGTGTCCATAGTTCCGATCCATATATTAACGTGGGGATGTACAGTACCTTGTGTATTCTTATCTTGATATTTGTTGACACTTCTCTTCTGTTAGTTATATTTTTGTTTAGTTGGTAATATAGTCTAGTTGTTGCAATTTTTTGTTTGATTAAAAAAATACTGTTTTCAGTATGTTATTTTGTTCTTAAAAAATTAGAATAAAGTAAAAACTTGCCCCACAAAAGCACTACTATTGCTCAAGGATGGTGAAAGTAGTTGAGGGTTAAAGACCAAAATAAACCATACCCTACTATATGAAACGAGAAGAACAAACCACATTACCTGCGCAAAACACAACATCAAACACTAATCACTCCTACATTTTCGCTTGAATATAATTCCGACCATTTTTTCCTAATTTGCTCCCTAAATTTTATCCAAACTGCCCCGCATTTTTCAGAACTCAACCCCCAGACAGCAAATCAAAACTTTTCAAATAAAATGTGTAACATGATACACTTGTCAGATTCAAAACAAAACTGCAAAATCCTAAGACTAACCTCGCAAACTACCCATCTTCGAACACGGATAAAGTGAATCATTTCTCGTTCTCAACACAAAACTGTAAAAACCAAATCGCCCCCGCATTCTCGTATAGATATAGTACCGTTTTTTCTTTTTAATCTATTCTCTAAGGGCTATCTTGCATTCTTACAGGCCCATAATCGCGAAAGGTCATTTTTTCATTTCCTTTTTAATTATTTCCGGCCGAATTACGAATGTGAGCTTAAATCCGTCGTGAAAACCATAAAATTCGCAATTTAATCGTTTTTTCGTGTCCTTTCGCGCGTTCTCATTGTGAGAAGATGATATGGAATCTGGGTCGGTCGTTTTATGGATGTAATTTCTGGAAAAATCATAAACTGCTTCCTTGGCATCGGTAAAGATACGCTAGACTTAATAAAAGTTGATAATGGTGGTGTGGTACACATGTTTTATGCAATAAGTTCAAGTGATGTTATGAAATAGAAAAATTATCCTAATGGAAACAACGTCATCTTTTTTATGAGTATAGTTCCTACTATGTGATCTGGACGTAATGATTTGTCGTTGGTGTTTTGACTAGAGAGGAGTGGTTCCGATTAAAATACGAAGCTTTTGTTTGTTCTGAGTTGTGCGCCTTTCAGAATGAACAGTAGTTTGGACAACCGTTAGAGATACATAAAATATATAAAAGTACCCTTACTGCACTTTTCGGAGAAATTCCAGATACATATTGCGGCAACTAAGCTGCCATCCTCAGTGGAAAACTGGGGGAATTCAGCATCACTAGCGAATTCGCCTAATACCCAAAGCAAACACTACACAACGAACACTGTACAACACTAAAGCACTGCACAATGAACATCACACTAAACTGTTGACACTGAACAGTCAACAGTCAGTGTCAACAGTGTTTTGGTGTGTTTTCCGCGTTCAGTGTGCGATATTCATTGTGCACTACTTTAGTGTTGTACAGTATTCGTTGTGTAGTGTTCGTCTTGGGCATAAGCCCAATTCGCTAGTAATACGAATCCCCCAGTTTTCCCCTAAGGATGGCAACTTAGTTGCCGAAATACGTATGTGGAATTTTTGCGGAACGTGTAATAAGGGTAAATTTATTTATTTTATATATTATTTTAGGCACCGTCTCCTTATTCCTATTTGTAACCGTTACAGAAGCGAAAAAGTTAAATTACGTATTTTTATTCTATCAGCAATTCGCTTATTTACTCTACTCTTCAATTTTATTCAAAATTCATCCACGATGTTTACCACGTTGCCGATCAACATTATCCCTAATCGACGACTTACATCCATGTATACTATGAACGTGCGTCGATTCGTTGACATAAGCGTTGCTGGACGTGCATAACGGAACAGGTCATGCAACAGAATAGGGATTAATTCTGCTTCCCCGATAAACGTAGCTCCCCGCATAATGTGAGCGTCCCGTCGCACGTTCAGTAATCCATCAGCGAATCGAGCACCGGCACGCGATAGTCCATTACGTCGCGGTCAATAATTTGTAAATGTCGTTGGAATTTGCGGTGCAATTAAACGAATATGGTATTTATCCTGACAAATCGGGTGCTTGTTATTGTCAGAAGTGGATACCTGAGTTAAGTAATTGGATGCTCCTTTATAGTGTTTGTATCACGCGAATGCAAATTAATCAATAATAATAATGATGGTAACAATAATTATGTCGATAATAATTACAATGCCAAATCCATCATCTTCTCTTTTATAGCTTATCAAAATTCCTAGTGTAATGAGTTAAATCTCACGAAAATACATTTTTAACTTCCGACAATAAGCTGCGCATATATATATATATATGTACATACGAGGTTCGTAAATAAATTAATAAGACCGGTAGCATGGTATTGGTTCTGGCAACGCTGGTGGCGCGAGACTTGGAAAGAAGGCAGGTGAACATGTGTTACGCCATCAATACGAGTTGTAACTGGCTAGTCACGTTGCTTCTCCGTAGCAATTGTTTTAGTGAAGCAGGTTTTGCCTGTGCGTTCTAACAACAAGTGACACGAATTTCGAGCAACGACGTTCAATCAGCTAACTAAGCGCCAGATCAAGGAACATCACACTCCAAGCTCTCCAATGTAGAAAAAGCAAGAGTGAGCAAGTCAGAGATCAAAAGCATGCTGATTTGCTCCTTTGATAAACAAGGAAACCCTCACAAAGGGGTTAATCAACACCTTTACAGAAGAATTCTTGAAAGACTTCGAGAAAAGCTCATGCGTGTGAGACCAAATATCAAAAAGAATTGGGCGTTGCATCACCACAATTCACCTTGTCACACAGCAATTTCAATAAACGGTCTTTTGGTCAGTAAGAATATTCCTGTCGCTCGTCAGCCTCCTTATTCACCCGACTTAAGGCCTTGTGACCTTTTTCTCTTTCCAAGATTGGAACAACACCTCGAGGGGCATCTTTTCGGGGCACTTGACAACATTCAAACAGCTGGAATCGACCAGCTGAAGGCTATTCCAGTATGCGAATTACACCACTGCTATGAGGAGTGGGCGAATCGGATCGAGCACTGTGTGGCTTTCCACTACTATGAAAGGGGCAGTGTTGAATTGTAATGTTATTGAAATTCAACTCAAAAAGATCGGTCTCATTATTTTATTTACATACCCCGTATATTAAACTTATGAGGGCCATATTTCCACCTACTTGGACGAATTATTATATTTCTGGCGTTAATTCCGTTAATTTGGCCCTTTCATCGCGCCTAAAGTGCGGTTCGGACGTTTCACTCGCAATAACGTCCTCCTCACCGCAAGGCGCGAATGCTCGAAATTGCAATTCAAAGGCATCTTTTAGGGGCGCGCAGCGAAACGGCGTCACTTTATGAATGGGCAGGAAATAATTAAAATCGGCGAGAGGCGAGCTTTTGCGCTAATTGCAATTAAATTAAAGGCGAAGTGTTATGGAAATAACGGGAACGTGCGGACGTCGGACGAGGAAAAGTTAAGAATTGAATTTGATGCCATTTAGCGGATGTTTGGTGCTTTTTCAAGTTGCGGCTCGAATTCGAAATGCTATAATTTTACGCTCATAAATTGTACCTGCTGTTATTTTGCTTTAGACGGGTATATTTTTTGCGTACAAAAGTACTAACAGTTTTTGCTTTTTCTTTTGTGGTAAGAATAGAAACTTTTTTGGGATTAATAATTCAATAAAAGTTTTAGGACAGCTTATAAAGTGTTGCCTCCAGATTTCATCCCTACCCCTTCCAACTCCAGCTTTGCAGTTTTATTTTTATGATTTTATCTCTAAAACTCCAGCTTCAAGAATTAATTTCTAAGGCTTGCCCTTTAAGATTCAATCTCTAGGATTATATTTCTAAATCGCATCTTTAACATTTCCATTTCAGATTTTATACCTAAAATTCCAATCCTTAAAAGTGTCAACGGGACTGGGTGCAATGCACAGAAATAGTTCCAGATATGTTTGCAACGTTGGCGTTTTTATGATAAACTTTCTCAAATCTTCAATTTAACGACTTTATTTCATTTTTATTTTACAAGTCTGCATATTCCATTGAATTCGTTGGACAATTGTCACACCTATTTTTCCAAGTTCACTTGGTACGCAGAGGGTTAAAATTCCATCCCTAAAATTTTTTGCAGTTTTGTTTTTACTTTCCACTTTTAAGACTTCACACCTAATATTACATCCAAAGCAACCCGTGGCTGAAATTCGATTTTTGATATACCATCTTAGAGATCTCCAGTTTTCTACGTCTGAAATTGCTTCGATGAGATTTTTCCTCTTCAAAGTTTCATTCATCTGAAATATATTACCTTTAAAAATTTTATCTATGTAAAATGACCTTCATAATTGTATTTCTAAGATTCTATCCCTCAAACTATGCGATTGGCCTATTGTGTTAGGTCTAAATTTCCATATCTACAAATTTGTGATAAAACTTCTCAGTTCCAGATCCTATCCTTGAATTACATCTTTGAAACTTCATTCTTGAACTTCCATCTCTACTTCCTCTCTCAGACCTAATCCACCCCAGAAACGTCTTTAAAACATTCGGTCTATAAACATCTATAGGTTATACCCGTATAACAGCAGCAATAGATTCTATCTCCAAAACCGTTTCTACAACACAGAGAAAGAATCCTTCAGACTAGATATTTAGGTTTGAAACTTCATCTGTCAGTTTATTTATTTAATATTGCTCTGGAAACGATTTAGGCCTTGAGCATAGATTAATTATACATTCTAGTACTTAGACTATTTAAATTTTTATGTACGTATAATAACACATGTACGTAATACATCTTTCAGTTAACTCTTGAAATTGTTTTCCCTAACTCCTTCTTTCTGAGACTTTATTATTGGGGTTATATTTATAAGATATCATCTACAAAATTCAATCTCTAAGATCCTCTGTTTAAAATTTAATGTTTGAGATCCAACCCTAAATTTTTATAACTATAAAATTCGGTTTCTAAGATTTCCCAGAAGAAAAACTAGCCGAAGATTTTCTTCTCGGGCAATGTAAATGTCATTTAAATAAATTACTATGCACTATACAGTTTATCGTACATTACTTACTTCTAAACATCGATTCTGAAATTATTAGTTTTAACATATTTTTGTATATTTATCATTTCGTATTAATTATTTTCTTTTCTTTAAATAATTATATATAATAATAACGACTTTATTAAAACCAGGGTGCTTTCGTTATGGTGTTTTCTGGGTTGTGTCGGCTAGTTCCCCTTATAATTAATTAGGAGAAACAAACAAACACAAAACAAAACGTAAACACTTTACTAGAAGCTGCAGAAAAAATGGTTAGAAGAAAAACACAGAAGCTTGTCCTTAAAGGCTATATTGAATAACTACAGAATTTACGAGTACGAAAGTAATAGAAAAGAGATTTTGTGGTGTGAACCAGGGAACGCTTAGGCCTCGCGGAAGCTGAAATAAAGCGATTAATACGAAAAGAAGTGGCCAACAGCAATATGCTGAAAGAAAGAATGAATGGTTCGAGCAACCTTGAGTCCTGGGGCCTTGATCTCTATCAATGGGGCTGAGAACGGGCGCGTTTGGGGACCAAATCATGCTGTTAAGTAAAATACGGACCATTGACGGTTGATAAACGACGATTCTTAAGTGGCGAAGGAATTCTATGCGCAGTTACGCTTCATAAAGATTCTTTAAAAAGGACGTAAGTTTTATTACTAGGTTTGGAAACTTTGTGAAAGCAGATGTTGTCGTTTTTAGGTTACAAAAAGAAAACAAGTTTTGAGCGAAAACATTTCACCAAAAGAGAATTAATAAATAAATTAATATAACTGCTATTTTCTTTTAGTACGCGAAGTATAACAACCTAAATCTCTGTAATGTTTTGTTACAGCAATTTCCTCCAAATGTAGACTTAGTCTAACACTTATTGGAAAGGTATTCGATCTATGTCTACGTCCACTTTAAATTCTTTTCTCCAAATACAATCGTCAGCTAGCACAAGCTTCACGATCTCCCAACTGCATCCCATCATCCCCGTAGTATCAGATACCTCGGTTGAATACTGCATTCAAGTAACGCAATTCCATTATCGATGAGAATGAGGGAAGTTGGTGACATACATCTAACTAGATGTTTTCGACAAGCGGAATCGGGTGTATATGTATGTATATCAAATGAAGTCTTCATTGTAACCGCATGAACATCCACCTCGATTCGGGAACAACGATAAAATGAAGGGCGAAGACGGTAATTTATGCACAACATACCAGGAATTTAGGTTGGGCGGTAACTAGGTTAAACTATAAGATTATTAAGGCATGAGCAGCACCTAGATTCGATTAGGTACTACAAACTAAATCAGATATTCGATATGTTCCGAACTTACGGCTAGAATAGAAAATCGTATTTTTAGGACTTTTATGTGCCCCTTTTTCTACCATCGTTGGAAAATCCATTGCGCTTAATGCGTTCTCTGCAGCATTTTATAATGTAGGCGCATTCGTCCGTTCTAGTTCGACGGGATCGTCTATTACCATGATAGATATCGGCGACAAAATGGGTCGTAACGATTATTCTTCGCTATCCAGAGAGAAGAAGATATATACAGTACGTGCATTTTGCGACATTTTCGAAGAAAAACTTCAACATTAATGCGTTCCATGACTACATTAATCATTACCTACGAATCTGTGACCAATGCCTGGAGTTATTTCGATAGGGACTGAATCGAAAGAAACTATTACGAATCGATTATATCGTACGGAAAGTGTCTAAACAACCAAGTCATTATATAGTTATATATAGCTATAAAATCATAATCTCATCTCTATACACAATTGGTTACTACCCGCCATCGCACCACTTACAACACAATATCTGGTAATGCTTTTGTAGATAGGTGCTTGATATGTGAAACATCAAATTCGCCTATTTTAGAAAAAGTATAGCATCTAGCAGTTTATGCATGTATACAGACCTGTAATCGGTATGACTTAACGGAACACAAGTACATTACTTCCAAATTATAGACAAATAGTGTTTAAATTGATAAAAAGTTTTTCCAAATAAGAATAAGGCGAATGTAGCTGAAATAATATATAAAATAAATAAAATTACCCTTACTACACCTTTCGGAAAAAATCCAGATACATATTTTAGCAACTAAGTTGCAAGCCTCAGTGGAAAACTGGGTTAATTCACAATCACTAGCGATATCAGATAAATGCCCAAGACAAACACTGTACAACACTAAAGCAGGGCACAATGGACATTACACACTGAACACACGAAACACACCTGAACAGTGTTGACACTGATGGTGTGATTGGTGTGTTTCGCGCGTGTTCATTCTGCAGTGCTTTAATGTTGTGCAGTGTTCGTTGTGTTGTATTCGTTTTCCACTGAGGATGGCAATTTGGTTGCACAAAATACATATCCGTAATTA
Organism: Chrysina gloriosa; assembly: GCA_038088585.1. Classification (NCBI taxonomy): domain Eukaryota; kingdom Metazoa; phylum Arthropoda; class Insecta; order Coleoptera; family Scarabaeidae; genus Chrysina; species Chrysina gloriosa. The sequence continues at coordinate 14,319,064 of CM076093.1, read as the reverse complement.
TTTCCGAAAGGTGTGGTAAGGGCGTTTATCAAAAGATAGGTTAATGTTCAAACAGACATAAAGCACGTTATTTTGTTTCATACTTCCATTGCACAGAAAAACACACTTGGAGAGATTTAATTTGAGTCCATTATTATTGCTTAACCAGGAAGATATTATTTTCAAATTAGCGTTTAACAACACCGCTCTATTCGTGATTATAAGGATTATAGAACCATCGGTGATAAACACTACTGATAAGTTTGGTGAAGAGATAAATAGTATTAGTACGGAAATGATGCTCTGAAAAAAATATTTGTTCGTACCATCTGACAACACCTAATGATGGGAAAGATTGAGGATTGATTGATTGCAACCATAGCATTGCAATTTTCAAGAATGTTCGATTTATTTTCTCATAAGTGTGAGGTTTTAACATTATACTTTTACTTCCATTTCTTCCGTACATTACTCGACATTATTTGTCGAAACAGTTCCACATACAGCATACCTCTGGGCAAAGCGTCAGAATTGACCAAGTTTGTAACTGAGAAGACCACTGGACTTTTAGAGATTCTCGATGGAATCATCTTCTAGAACTTCAATCCCGCCTCAAATGTCTAAATTTTTGTGGCATGTAACTATCTAAATTAATATATTAGATAATGTTTATCCAGAGAATTAAAACGCTACACATAAAATGTCGGATGTTGGAATGAAATCACTTTCATATAAAAAACAGACGTCAGACAGTGGAAATGTATTGAATGGTACAATCTAAATGTCCTTACAAGTCTGTATGAAAAGATCTGCACTCTACTTTTCTGTGTGAGTGGTAACACGAAACATTGAGTCCGATCAAGTATGGGTATTTGTTCTTTACAAGTCAAAATCTTTATCGGTATATGAGTACGTGGACGTAATACACCCAAATTATGGGAAACGGGGTGTAGAGATGTTAAATAGATAACAATATATTACAGTTTTGTGCAGGTGAATCAGGCCCAGAACTCCATTATTTCTTTCCATACCTTTCTATTTTTGGTTTTCTATTTCCATCGTGTTATTTCTTTTTCTCGTAAATCGTCTAGTACCGCATCTCTCCATCGTTATCTTGACCTTCCTTTTCTTTTATTCTCTGGCGCCCACCACGACGCTGCTCTTCACTGTTCGATCTTCCTCCATTCTTTTTATGTGCCCCAGCCACACCAACCTCCTCGACTTGAGTACGGCATCCACTTATGGTTTCCTATGGATGTAGCTTTCCTTATTCCTTCCTAAGTACCCTTCCTCTGTTTTCGTCCAACCTAAAATCCTTCCGACTGTTTTTCGTTCCCATCTCCTTAATATTTCTTTTATATTTTTATTCAACATCCATATCTCACATCCACATAACACAGTCTTGCTATTGTCTTGTAGATTCTCAATTTCGTATTTCATAAGTACTTTGATTTTAATAGGTGGTTCATGACTTCAAATAAGCGGTTGGCCTTACTTAATCTTGCATCAACTTCTTTCAGTTCCTCGCATTTGTTCGATATTCTTGCTCCTAAATAAATGAATTCGTACATTTCTTCAAACTTAAATTCTTCCAGTTCTAGCGCATTCATAAATTCACACTCTTTCTCATTAATTTGTAATTAATTAATTCATCTCCCCCATCAATATCTTTATTGTTTCTTTAAGTCCTTTTTACTACCCGCTATAGTTTCCAGATCGCGGCACTGAAGATTATAGATAGAAAAACCAAGCTTGCATTAACATTGCTGTATGCACAACCAACAAATAGCACGCAAGGTAGATAGACGTCGTAGAAATAAAATAATAAAGAAGAATAACGGGTAAAATAACCTGCCACATGATGAGGAATGGAATATAAGACAAGAGCTACAGCAGGAGCCGGTGATTACCAAAGTCGATAAGAAACAGCTAGACGGGTATCGTCATGAAGGATGGAAAACACTAAATTTGGAACACCAAAAGGGTTGGAAGAAATGGGTAATGAAAAGGCATTAAGTAAAACCTCCGACGGTTTGTAGGGGTAGACAAAAGCTAATGAGAAAGACGAAAAAATCAAAACCTGGCCCCAATGCAATTCGGAACTACACTCCAATGATCCAAAAATTCCGATCTGCTGACATAAGCTCTAGAATGAAACAGAGTAGCTGTGCAATCACCATAATAAATAGCTAGTTTTAGTTTGACCTTGAAGGTGATATCCTGAAAAAATTGCTAATTTTAATTTTAAGATGAATTGGTTTCGTTATTGCAATTTACAAGTTTATGTAATTGATTTAGAGACTTCCCAAGGCGGTAATAACAAAAGTCCCTGAAAAGGTGCTGAATTCGAACCTTTCAAATTGTCGCGATGATACAAATTAAAATTTGTAAATTAGTAAAGCCATAATGGCGGTAGAATGTATTATCGCGGCGCATCCACCAAAAATAACTGTTGCTTATATTAGAGAAAGCGGTTCTAAAAAGTATTTTCCTTCAAAACTTTCTAGTTTCTCAAGCGAAAATGACAACATAGATATCGAAATATTTTAGCAAAATATCGAAGGATATTCTAAAATTGACCGACAGTAGACTAATATTGTCTATATGTCATCATCGCTGTATTATGAAAAATTAGGTGTGTCAAGTCAGGGCACATCCTCGAAAGACTCTCCTTTAAAAGATTGACGTATATATGATTGATCGTTACATCCAACGAGATTGACGCGAATTAACTACGAGAAACCTGCAGCAAATAGAAAAATAACGCCCCGATTACGAGGAAATATTTCATTTTCTAACCATTACATCATCCCGGGCAGAAATAGTTACGTTTCATGACCCAGCCTCTTTCCATTTATCAAACTATCGACGTTTTTCCTCAATTCCCTCAATTAATAAAACATTACAGATAAATTGGGTTATTTTCCCAGACGGTATCCTCTCCACAGATGGATATAGCCTTAATGAATGTTCCTATTTGTCCGACTCCATCTGCGTATAAAAGCGACGCTGTTATTGCTTTTTATTTAAAGAAATTTCGCCGGATTATAGCAGGAAACGTCGTAAAAGGAGTGAGCAAGAGAATGAAAGACCGAGCCGCTCGCGTCTAAAATATCGACCTGAAGCTCCTTTCTGTCTCTTTCCCATTTTCTCTTTCTCGCCGTTTCAAGCGCAGCCACCAACGTTTTCGCAGCTGGTCGCGGAATCGAATCTCGCTTCGAAACCGAGCGCGCACCCAACTTTGTAACTTCCACTCCGATACAAAACTGGAAAGAAATAAATAGGAAAAAAATGGGGAAAGGAACGGCGGTGGTAACTGAAAGTCGAGCAATGTTTGAACAAGTAGAAAAATAAAATGAATTCGCTTGGAGTGAGGAGAAGGGTGTAAAAATAGGAAAAAGAAATGAGGTGGAATGGAAAGTTGGCAGCAAAAAGACGATGGGAACTATAAAATTAGGTTATGAATTTAATGATGGGTGTAAATGAAGGAAAATTAGCATTGCCTTCGGTTATATGTGTAGCAAGGAGGATATAAAGTTGAGTTTCAATGTTATGAAACTGCTGATATGGATAAAACGGTAGAACTAGAAATGTATATTGCTTAGAACTCACTTAAATTAGCTCTTAGCCTTACCACCCCGATTCCTTGGAAAATTCAAGTGAGACATCTCGACCACCAAGTGATCATCCTTAGTGAACATACTGAGTGTCGATTTAACGTACATATGTGCTCTTTTAGCGCATCATTAACCGATTTCAACGAATGACGGTTTCTTTCTTTCGTCTTCTCCACTGAAGATGACAGCTTGATGGTCGAAATCTTACTTTAATTGATTATATCAAATAGAGAGACACTGTAACATCTGAAAAAACTTTCTACCATTAAACTGGCCATTAAAGCTCATAGGAATGAGATGGGAGTAAGAAAGTTCATCTCCTTCTTCATGTTGTCCTCTCTTATACCGTCACTAGTCGAAGGCAAGAAGAAACTTAAAAAGATAAAAGATGTAAAGGTATTGAAAGTCTATCTTTGATATTATCACAGACCGAACAAAGCCGATAGTACTTGAGATATTTCGGCGATTATCGTTGGGAATTGTTCAAAAATTGAGAAAATTCTCACAAAAAAATATATTTCAACCAACATAAGGATATATTGGGCAGACCTAAAAGGAATTGGGAGATACGTACTTGGGCATTATAGAGTAATTTAGCATGAAATGATCTGTAGACATCGATTTCTTGTTAAAACTTTTCTCATTAAATTCGACGAGATCATTCAGAATTTTTTAATTACACCGACCTATATATACTATTTGCTCGCCACTTTTACGATCCAGACGACGGCTATAAGACCCGCGTTAGTATTTCCGCTAGAAGTAATTAAAAGAAAAATGGTAAAAATTTCATCACAAACGGAAATAAAGGAGCGACCTGCGCTCTTTTATTTTCCCCCATTTTTATCGCCGAATTGAACTCGACAATAAATAAAATATGTGATCGGTAACCACCCTTCCATTAGAATCTCGCGTGTTTAACGCCGTAATTTGACCTTTACAAGATGGAAAAGGCGACCGTGCTCATTTAGGGAGACGATAAACTCACGGCTCGGTCGGTCGGTCACGATATGATTCTGAAAGGCGAAGGAAGAAATTAGATCCCGTAAATTATAAACGTTGATGGTTTGATTGTTGGGGCTATAAGACAGGAACGTTTCGGATCGAGAGGGCAAAACTTCGTTCAAAATTATGATCTTTAATTAGGATAAAAAATTTGAAATTAACCGATTTATAGGTTGATTGCAACCAACTAGACATTCTAACACATTACCGGCCGAGCTGTCTTCAAGCAAATGTATCGTGTACTTAAAACGGTACATGATACAAGGTTCCCTTTTATGTTTGGATAATAATTACATTTTTTCCAAACACTTGTAAACCATAGCGAATACTTTTATAAATTATATGTTTTATCATCACGTCTGCTTTTTTACTATAACATTGAACAAGTATCCCGTCATAACATGATTATATGTAAACATTTAAGTAAATTGCAAACTTACCAAACTTATTGTCTAGACGCATGTACCGTTATAAGTACACGATATGTAAAATACCGTAAACATCTCTTTGCAGCTGGCAGAAGTGATAACACTTGTTTTCTTGGAATTCCCACTATTAACCACATAAACTGGATCCAGCCTTTACAGCAAAATTCGCTGCTTTCCAAAATTCCATGCTTGTGATGGACTTAGCGGACTTAAACTCCGTAGATTTGTAAAATTTTGGCGTGTACTGATACACGACATTGAATGAACGCTGTCTTTGTGTGAATCTGCTGTTCGTTTTACTTTAATCCGCACAATAAATTTTACAAATCGACGGAGTTTGAGCCCGCTAAGTCCACCATAAGTATGAGATTTTGAGAAGCAGCGAGTTTTTATATTTATAAGTATTTCGCGCCGGATCTTTTCCGGTTTTGAAGGATTTTATTGGAGCAACTCAAATAAATTCAGATGCGTTAAGCTACTGGGAAGATACAGGGTTTATATTGACGAGTCCTAAGGAACTTGTCCACATCTTCCAATGGTATCGTTGAAGAAACAAATTATTATGAGTTTCTTAACCATTGCACGATAATGGCAACGCTTTTTCTTTTGACAACATCGATAAATTGCACGAACCTAAGGGTTAGTAGAATTAGGAAGTGCAACATGTTACAAATTTCAAAATCTAGGTAATCAAAAGAATTGAAAATGACAATCCTTATGTTTGTCGAAACGTATTTTTTATAAAAGTTTCTCTTTTATTTCTCTTAAATTTAATAGAAAATATCTTCTTAATTCGTTTGAATTTTATTAAGATTATTGAGACTATGTGCAATTTCTAGTAGCCGTTGGTTATGGTAGTTACGATGGTTACGGTTTTGTACAGATATTACGTTATATTGTGTTATATTATGGCGAATTGAACAGAGAGTCGTTTTGTATTTAAAAGAAGAATTAGAAATATACCAGTTCAGATTAGTATACGTGCGAGTTATTAAATCCCTCGTAGACAAGGGACCTACAGATTATAATTGATGTTTTCTTTCGTTGGTTGAAAATGGATTTGTAGTGGCAGAAGTGGTACAGACGAGAATTACCCCTATGCCCATTACCTAATTAAGAAATTACTGGAGGTGTGCAAAAGGTATTTAAAATAATATTTACCTTATCCTCCACATCCAGGCAGATTCCCAACATAAGGTATCCCCATAATTGCACGCAGATATAATTTTTCAACAGTGGTGACCGTAGCCTATTGGTCACCAAGATGAAAAAATTCGTATGAAAGTCCCCAAAACTGAATCTCAAATGATCCAATGGAAATGTTAACTGAAACAGAAGGAATTTATGCATCTCCCGAACTCATTAAGCTTCCCCGCTATTTTTTTACTTGCTTCATTTTGCTTCAATAACTGCATTCGTGGAAAGTTATCACTGGATACCGGCCAAACTTTTTCCACTGATTCTAACCCTTTTCAATGAGCAATATTCTATTGCACATTTTGGTAATCTGAAGACGTTTGAATCCATACTATGTACAACCACGAAAGATTTCGATTTGAGCAGACAAAAGAATCAATACTCAAATATATATAGGTCTTAAATTTTTAAACGAAATACCAGCTGCTTAACTAGCTCTTCTGGTCCATTCTCCCCTAATTCAGATGTTATGTGTATTTCCATATACTCTATTCTCTTCCATCTTCTCTTCTACAACTTGTGATTTTTCTGATATATTCATAAACATGCTCTTCCCTTCCAGTTAGGTCTTTCTCCTGGTCTACTTCGCGTTGGCTCTCAATTTCCTTGTTTTCGGATAAGTTAGAACCACTTTAATTTCTAATATTTTGTGACTTTAATGATATATTCTCCAACCATTAGCTTTGTTATCGTGCTTCATTAACGATCTGTATTCTTTCGGTTTATATGTTGTTCCCTTGGGCGAACTACTCAATCGAAGAGTTTCCTTTCAAAGTTTCTCAGTCATTCTTCATCTTTCTGAGTAGTACTCAAATGATCAAAGCAAATATTTGATAGATGCAGCCTTTATCGGACGTTCCTCTGTTTTCTAGCAAATACTCAACTAGCCCTAGAGCCTTTATCAAACGTCTAGCGTTTTCTCGTAATTTAATTGTCGTGTGATTTACATGAACAATATTAGGGTAAAAGTCATTACCAAAATCGCCATAAATTTGGAAAAATCTCAAAAAGGAAGATCCAGTTTAAGATGGGAACTATCAAGTACCTTCAGAAATTAAAAGGGTAGTCTTGCAATTCTTGCAACTTGTAAGCTTGCGCTCATCAGTCCCTTTACTGCTTCCCATCTAGTTAATTAAATTCGCTGAAATTCTCCCAGTTCTTACTTTACGTCGACATGACTCTTCAATTCTGTTCAACACCTTTGACTTCGATCTTCTAATTCTCCACATAAATTCTACAACTTACATCCTTCGTGCTGCGCTCCTTCGCTTTGCGCCAGACTCCATCGATTTCCCGACTGCTTCCTCTCGCCATTTTCTCCGAGAGTCCCGTAATAAAGTCGACGAGAATAATTTAGTGGACGGAACATCCGTTTCGAATGTAACATCTTCCTACCGCCCCGCTTGCCGGGCAACAACAAGGAAAAAAATAACCACCTCACGTACTACGAGCGCATTAATATTGGAACGCGCTTCGAATATTAACTCCCACATTCTGGAAACGTCAGCATCGGTCAGCGTTAAGAAACGCGAAGAGAAATAAGGAAGCAAAGGAAGAAAGAAATCCGCACTTTCGTCGCGTTATGTCTACCATTGCCGTGCGGATGGAAGATGAGGAAATATGAAGAGATGCAGCGAAAAACGCATTAGTTCTCGGGGTTTACGGTGGTAAATCTTCAAGAAATATTTTAACCCGACGACATTTACCTATCTGAATTTAATGTCTCTATCTGTACGACAAGTTCCTAATGCATTTTTGACAAGCTGGTCTTATAGTAAAGCGGGTGTGAGTTGAATCTCTTCGTTGGATGTTTAGATTCGGTAGGAAACGAGTTGAAACTCCTTAAATTTCGTTTTAATCATCGGAATAGTCACATAAAATCGCCAATTTGTTGATTACCAACATTCCTTTGTTAATTCCTATTTTAAAATAATGTTACTGGCTTCTAAAACTTTTGGTTAAATGGTAGTAATGAAGAAAGGAATCGGAAACGTGACCCACACGGAAGTTCGACGTTATAGTTCGAATAACTCACCTATTTGATATTAAAGATGGCGATCCAGGCCGTGTTAGCCCAATAAAAGCGCCATGGGTTAAAGTTCGAGAAATAGTAACAAGACGCCACTCTCCAATTATAGAACTGGATCACATCTGAACATCTGAGTATCTAGTGTCAGACAGGCCCTCCAACTTCTGTCGTAGGTGATACGGGGTTATCCGAAGCGTCTACGTTCTGGATCTTTATTCTGTCGTGAAGCGACCAGCAAAATTACTTGAAAACTCTACAGCAATTTATTTGTCACTTGTGTTGAAACGATTAAATTAAATTCAATTGAGCTAGCTCTTTATCTAAGGTTTACGCACTCTTGGTAACCGTTGAAATTCTAGCGCTGTAGTAGTTCCATACTAGTTATACCAGCCTACACTACTTCCCTACAACAACGTCAAAGAGAAAGTTACGCAACAATAACAACAACAACAACAACAACAACAACAACAACAACAACAACAACAACAACAACAACCACAATAACAAAAGGAAAACTCACCTCGAATTGAGGGAAAGCCATCGTACAACGGCCGATAGTTTAAAGAGTAAAATTGGGGAAGCGAAACTTCCACATATACACAACAATAATGTAAAACTTCCCAGCATCGACTTTCCGTGTGTATCCTCGACAACGAGACTTAAAAGCGAAAACGGAATAACTTATTCACGAAAAACGATCTGTTCATCTCAACGTTACAAAACGAATATCAACCTGTGCATCCAATACGCACCATCTACGGCAAAAGCGAGAGAAGCGACAATAACAATAGAGAAAAGTGTAACAATTGCCCATAACAGCACACTATAAACGTATATTCCCTTTGGAACCACCTATTTTCAGTAACTTCCCCGTTTTAAACGGGGAGTCCCTCTCGGGAATCAAACGACGAAACAAATTTTGACTATCGCCGCGTTCTGCTCGTCGGGTCGCCAATGAGAACGATCCTCGTTCGTAAGCAATTATACGTACGCCGAAAAGCGTTTGGAGGATAATCTTTTCCGCGCCGGCTCGACGTCGACTAAACTAATTATCTCTTATTGAAATTAATTGTTCGTAATACGCTTACGTCGGCTGCTTTGCCGAATAAAGTAAATCGAGATAAGCGTCCCATATGTCAGACGCGAGGCGAAGATTTGGCAGTAATTGCGAATTCGTAGTGCTCATCAGATTGCCCTAGTCGGATAAGGGGGTTGTTGGAAAGAGTTATTAGATTTTGGAGATGTTGGAGTCAATAAAATTCGGTTTGGAAACTAACGAGAAAGAATTCCAAAAATGGGACCGCGATATATCAAACTTAATCCTTAATTTCTTTTGTCATAAAAATGATGAACAAACAAAACAAGTAAGACCTAAACAACCATGATGGATATTGGAGGGTTTGCAGTCCGAGATCACTGAAGAATTCGTAAACAGAATAAAGAATGGACAGCAGAATCCAGTGACGATCCTCTTGTATTCAGATAGATCCAATTGTCGGATGTTATAAGGACAGTGCATTATACATTTGTATACTGTCAAGATAATAATGTCTTAGATTATCCCCGAATTCCTCCAACACATTCCACCTTCGTCTAATATATAACAGTAGTATGTCTTATACATACATATTTTATGTCTACTTTGTCTGTTTACTTATTCTATGGCTTTTGTTATATTTACTTTTGCTTTTCCTTATATTTTATTGACGTAACCTATAACAAAATTGTTATCACTAGGGTTTGTAAGAAAAGAGAATGACACGTTAACTGGCGATGCCACTTTTACGAATTTTATTATTCAATGATAGCTTATCAATGATGATGATGATTATCATTAATAAGTTATCATTGAATAATAAAATGGTATCGTCAATTAACACGTTATCCGCCTTTTCAACAAACTCTAGTTATGACTAAAGAAGTATTAAAGTAATTTAAGTAATGCTGCCAGAATGTGTGACCCCATTAGCACTTTAAGTTGGTGACTGCTGCCTTTGGAAATCAAAAACTTCAAAGGGATGCTCTTAGATAAAAAACCGGATGGGAGGAAACCACTAGAAGCACTATCTCCCGTTCGGATGGAGTAGTAACATTTTATTACTTCAATAAATTTGTAGTCCTACCGGCTGTGATGTTAGATGTTAGAGGGTACTGACGACGAAAAGCTTTTCGATAAGAAACCGCCGATTTCGATAAAAGGAAACCTCGAATCATTTTGCAGATGTGGAATTCCGAATCGTGCATACATACGAGGCATGATTCCCAAGTTCTTGGAATTTTTTTATTGCGTCGATTTTCATCAAAATTACAATGTAGTTTTCAATATAATCTCCATTTAACGGAATATACTTATCCTAACGTGGAACTAATTTTTTGTTTAAACCGTCATGATAGAACTTTTTCAGTCTCTGCAATCCACTTATTTGTAACAAGTTTTATCTCATTTAAGGTCTCAAATCGAATAGGTCGAGCGAATAGGATGCATGTCCACAATTCATTTAAAACATTATTCGTGCAGTGTGGAGTTTGGAATTCTTCTGTTGCAAAGCACCCATCGCAATTGACAAGTTTAAAATAATATTCTGCGTTAATTATGCTGCTTTTCGATACATAATCCATAAAAATAAACACGTCGCGTTCGAAAGAATAACGATAAAAACAAACCCAAAATCGCCTAATTGGTCATCCACGAATTTTAACGAAGAATATGCATGTATAAGTTTTGCTACGTACTTCTCTACACGGGCTGTTCCAAATTTTGATAACAGACCACATCATTAAGACTGACAAAACACGGATTAAATACAGAACAAAATAGTCAGAAACAAGTGACTGTCAATTTATTTCCAAACAGAGATCTGTTGACACGCAGAAACTCTACGGCAAGTAATAAAGCTGTACAACAACGCCGACTAATTTGATAAATGAGATAATTAGGCGTGTCTACACTGGCGTGGATAATAATCAAATTATGAAACGTCGGTTTGTCAAACAAGAGGAGGTACTTATTGCTAGTTACAATTGGTTTACTTTTATCTCGGTTTGCGGATTTCCTGTTCGATAGAGAGGCCTGCAAGACACTTATGTTGGTGTAAGAACCAAGTAAAGTTTAACTAGTAATAAGTAGTGGTTTGTTGAACAAGTACAAAGAAAAAGCGACACATGAATAAATGTTTCACGTGTCACTTTTTTAATATATAAGAATGAATACTAATGTGAAAAGCATTTAGTGTGGATTAAACAATAGTTTGCAAGCAAATAAAATTTTAAATCAAGTTACAAAACATTGTAGTACATCTTCTATGAAAATTGACGGAGTTTTAACGCGACAAAACTAAATGCGACACAATCCGTAAAGGAATAAAAATAAATTTAAAAGATGAAATTTTGAGATCTGTGAAAGATATAGGAACTAAATTTTCAGAAATACGACAGATTAAAAAATTAACTTCACCATCATCATCTTTTACCCTTTCTACTTTTCGGTGTAAGGCTTTTGAGCCACCGAGCCGCTTACATCGGTAGATACCATACTGCTCCCTTTCCTCACGCTGCAATCGGGTTTCGAACCCTGGATCTTCGCACTGTGAAGCCCATGTTTTAAAGCTCAGCCACTAAGCAGGTTAGAAGAATAAACAACAATGTTAACTAAATCGTTACATTAATTTTTGGAATGATTAGCGTTGCGTAAACACTTACACTCTGGCTTCATTGTACGGTAGAACAAATGAAGAATGTGGGCATCCTTATACGGATGATACAAAGCAAAACTCCTACTTTATTTTGTCGATCGGCGTTATCTGGAAGTCGATTAACTTTGCGGGAAGGAGTCTTTTTTATTCACCTTATCTTGTGGGCTCTTGACCTTACCACCGTCAGAGTACCGTGAGACCAAGAAGCAAAACTTTGATAGTCACAGGTGGTCACAGAGGGTGCTGTATAAACTTTAAGTTGGACTTAAACTTGACTTGGCGATCAGAACTCTGTTTTTTCGATAGCGAGTTCCGGAGAACAACGCGAACTATTTTGGCGACTGGATAAGGAGATTCAAATGATACCTGGGACGATCAGGGCTACGCGGGGCAAGACAGACCGAGGAAAACAATTTTGAGCACGCAAATAACTTGCGACGAAAAACAGAGTATATTGTCGACAAAAAAATTATTAAACGTAAGTTAAATCTATAAACCAAATACGAATCCGAAATTTTAAATTTTAATTAAAACAGTTTACGAAACATATCATAAAACTTACGTTTATTACTCGCCTCCCTAACCTCTTTTTCCTACTCCCTTTCCACTAGTATTTTGGACGCACCGTTTTAATTATGCAGCAATCTCAACTCAAATTTCAGTTCAAATTAAATCCCGTAAGTCTTTTCTTCTTTCAAAAAACTGAATATATGTGTGTGGGGGACAAAAAGACAACCAACAGATGTACAAAGAAACAATAAAGGGATGCACAAAATATAAATATTAAGGGACAATATTATCAAACACAGGAAGCATAGAAAACAAAGTAATAAAGGGATAGAGAATCATTTAAGCTCTACGTGGGACGATTTGGAATAGGGACCTCACCTAAAGACACAGAAAGGTAGATGTTTCACACAATAATAGAAAGTATATCAACATATGAGGGAGAAATGCGGCCATTAACAAACAAAATCAGGGACCAAATTTAAAGAATAGAATTAGACTATATGAGAAGATGTCTACAATTCACTCGCAAAGATAAAATAAGAACAAAACAGATTTGGAGAGAAATGAAAATAAAAACTTCGATTACCAGCAGATTGGAAAATAAAGCATTAAAATGATATGGACACGTATATCGAATGAAGAAGATCCTAAACTAGTAATCGAGAGGAAAGAGAAGAATATGAGGTAAAATGGAAAACATACATAGCAAAAAAACTGGAAGAGAAGGAATTAAACGAGGACGATTAGGCAGACAGAGAATTTTGAAATTTGAGAACGGCGAACCTGTAAAGGAAAAGAAAGCAACGAGAGAAAGAGAGAACTTTCTGAATGTTTGACAAAGAATACTCTTTTGTTGGGTGTGTGCGTATATGCGTGCATGGTGTTTGCCTAATTTTGCCCCATTTTCAAAGCTTTTGTTTATCACCTAAGCTTTTCCTCCCAGACATATAGTTACATCAGCGTTATATCTCAACTACGTCACTAACAACGTAACGGTCTTGTTTCGTTAAAAATCCTTATCTTCAGAAGTGCATGTAGATATGTAAATATCAGGATAAGATAGGAAACTCAGTGTACCTACTAGCAATACTATTTCATAGCAGCCACAATTATCAAAAAGAATCCTTTTTTTAGTCATTTTTTCACCCCATCCCAACCCCTGATTTCTTGAAAATAAAAAGTGGACTCAAGTTTAAACTTGCTTGTCTTTAATATTATACCATAAACCTTCATCTAGAACACCATGCGCGTTCAAATCTTCGATATCCAATTACGCAATTTTTACGATCGCTCTTCACACGATATTGAAATGAAAAGATTTTATTACATTGAAGTATTGCAATAACTTTCGGAGCCAATTTTGCCATCTTATCGACTGCGTCACTTTAAACTACAAAAAAACGTTTTTAGTTAGAATTTCACCACCAAAGGAAACCTTGAAGAGTTCCATCTTTCTCCCTAATACGAAGTTTCGTATTCGCCTGTTACAGTTACTATCGATAGTTCAATTTTATCGCGCTACAAATCGAAAGCGCACCCGACTGCTCCTCAATTTAAATTTCGATATCATATTGACACCGAATAGAAGACCGCACCCCCGATATAAGAAAATTCCTATTAAACGCAAACGGATCGCGATAAAAGGAAACCTCGAAAAGCACTATCCTCCCCTTCGCTTGCCCTTTGCCGGGACCACGAAAAGCATTCGCCTACTGCCGCAATTACACGTAATCCGGTCCGACGTCGCATGCAGAATCGCATGCCGACTCGTTCTCCTCTTCTTTGAATTTTATTACTTCAAAGTCTCGCTAGGGCGTATATTGCCCTGCGCCGAAAGAAGACGCGCCATAATCTGATTTAAATTCGAATATTCTGCTCTCGTTTTAGTGCGGAAGCACTATAATACTTGAAGATCGATCTGCTCCTTTTTCTTTTATTCTCTTTTTTCGAAACGGCTTCACTTGTCATCGGGAACGTCGAGTTATTCCGAGTGGATCGATCTGGAGCGAGGTACTTAAGAAAATTGAAATTATCCCTCACCCCACCCTATTTGAAGTAGATGATCCGAGCAGTTAATTAATAACGATACTCTTGTAAAATAACGAGGTTAAATAAAATATCAAGATAGTTTCTGTAGTTCTGTAGTTTCTGGATTATAAGTTTCACATTTCTCTCTGTAATTAGTTGCCGACATAAAATTACAAGGCACGCCTTTTCATGGCTGATACAAATAGAGCAACCATGCTCAAGGTTATCACCTCCATGTCCAAGGAATAATGGGAAATAAAATAATGTTTAATCAATAATAGACGTTTGAATTATTGAAAAGGTGCTGCGTCCAGGATAATTATTGAATGCGTATGTTTATGCTCAGCGTATGTCTATATAATCGGCTTTTAATGCCACCATGAGGGCAAGTGAATAATAATTACGTATTATGACCTTATGAAATACAAAATGTGTCGTCTAAGCTCTCTAAGCAATAAAAGAAATATTTGGTAAAAACGTTTAAAATCGTACAAACACAAGAATGGAATATTTCGAGTTAAACATATTGCAAATTTGCACAGCGAAGTCCTGAATAGCTTATTTCATTTATACAAAAATCTACGATGTTGGATATGTAGCCAATTGACGTATTTTAGTTTTGTGATTAATTCCGCGATATTCATTATATTAACAACAAGACACAAACAAGAATTTTGCACTCACTGTTCATATCAACCCAACCCAAACCGGAATTGCAAACAGTAATACAGTCATTGAGTGAAGACGAAACACAAGTTTCACGTGAGTGTGTTTAAATCTTGCGAATTTAGATATATGAACTTTACACTTAAGTTCACGAAGAAAGGAATAACTCAGAAACTTTATATTTTACTTTCATTAAAAACACTCGGGCAAATCGATTTATATATTTTAACAGGATTTTTTTTTAGGTCACGCTTCCACCCAATATTGCTTCTGCTTGTGACAAAAATTATATCAACTTTTAAATTTAAAATTAGATATCTTGTATGTTTTTATGTTTTTTAATTGTACATTGCCTTTTCTAGCTCTGTTGCTATCAAAACAGGTATTTATTGCATTCTATTTTCAAGTTGAACTTTCTTTCCTACCCTTTCATCTAACTTCTTATACTGTTGGTGTGAGTCTAAAGGGGAAGATGGGAGGACTCAGTCGTAGAAATAATTGTCTCCCTTCAAAGCACTAACGCGAACAACAGCTATTCTGTCACAATAATTAATCAAACTGTTACCCATTTATTTCATAGCATTCGTTGAGTCGAACTTAATTGAACGTTTTGAAGCATTTCTGGTGATATTGGGCGAATACACTGGCATAATCATTGTTGTAAGTCTCCTTTAATCTACTTAAACATACTTTGGATTTTAGCTTGTACCTTCATAAGAGAAAATGTAAATGCGTTGTATCAGGTAACATACTGCACCTCCGCACTATCAACTCATCGTTAGACAGCTTTTGCATGGAAATTTACCCAACAGATGGATCGGAAGAAGGTATTTGGTTTAGTGGTCATTTTGGTCGCCTAATAATATAAGTCCCTTAGAGTTTCTCTCGCTAAGTTATAATCCAAAGTGTATTTAGACAGACCTAATAACTTAGAAGACTTACAACACTACAATACGCGATTAAATCCACCTAATATGCTTCAAAACGTTCAAGAAGAAAGAACAATTTGACTTCATAAATGCCATGAAGTAAGTGGGTGCCTGATTTTAGTTGTAAAGCTTGACATAATTTTCGAAAAAACCCGAATGTGATATTGAGTTGCCATGCATCCCAAACAGTCCTATTGAAATGTGCAATAGGTGTCTTCGAACGTTTTCGTGAGAAAAAAACTATAATTATGAATTTATTCTTTTTATACGCACGTACTCCCAAATTTCTGCACCAGTCGATTATGTACATATCTTGATTTCGACATCGTTCATCTCAAAAAAACTCCTGCAACTAAAAGCAATTACCGCTGGCTTATCAGGGATCAAGTACAAGTCAAATAAATAAATCTAATATAATGGACAAATCTTTCAAGATTTTGATTCAGTAGAAAACAGGTTTTCTCTTTTTGGCTAGATCACAAGTTATATTTATTTATGTATTATTATTTCTAACTAAATTGTAATTTAAAATTATCTTTTATTGTTAACTAGCAGATACCCGTCGTGTTTTGAGTTTTTTCGGTAGGTGTGTAAACATAAAGATTTTTCGAGGTTCCAACCCTGGAGCAAGCAACATATAATTGGCCGTGCGAAAAACAGGAATTTTCTAATTGTAAGTTCAAACCAGCAACACTTACCATCTTGTTCCATTGCACAATTTCGGTGGGTCTAACAATAAGTTGCGAATGAGCATCCACGGTGGACCAACTTTTAAAGTTAATTGGTTGGATAGTTTCGAAGTCTAGAACGGACATAGAAACATTTTTTGCATTTTATATACATACATAGATAGTAAAAGCTCATCTTGATCTTTTTTATAATATCTTTGTGCAATTGTAAAATAGAACTGACATTCTAACCATTTGCCGCTATCTACCGAAAGTTAGTAATAAAATTGCATTTTACATACAATAGAAGCACAGAGTCCGTTTCTTTCTAACATCTTCGCAATCTAACAAGAGATAGAACTAGAATTGCATAGCCTTAATAAAAACTCATTTGTCACTTCTCTCTAATGACTCATCGCAAAATTTCATTTTTCATGTTGTGAAAGCTCATCCTTCGTGTTTCTATAACCTCTTCGTGCGATCTGTTGAAAGATTGAATTAGAATAAATTTTATACAATTTCTAGCCACTTGTTACGATCTGCTAAGGTATTATCATAAAACTGGATTGTACATGTAATAAAAATTATTTTCGTTGCTTTTCTAACTGTTCCGTGCCACTTGTTGGAAAATAAAGCTAGAAATGTATTTGAACATAATAATACCCTATCTTCTGTCTCTTTCCATGCGATTTGTTGAGCTAAAATTATATATAATAAAAGCTCACTCTTCATTTCTTTGACTTCTTCTGCCCAGAGAGATGGTAGTAAAGTTGGATTTCATATGATAAAAGCTAAACTTCCGTTTCTATCTAACCTGTTGCTGCTATGGAAGCTTTGTGCTTTCGGTTTAAACAGCTTCTTCCTAGGATTCATAACGTCCTATATCTGACGACTTTGCCTTGTCCACTAGAAGAGTGCTCGGTTATGTAACTGCATAGCAACTACCGGTGTGCCTCAGGGATCGAATTTGGGCCCCTACTTTTTCGATATTTATTGAAGATCTTTTGTTTTCAATTACATGTGATACTTTTGCATACAACAACAACATTATGATTATTATGGAAGTTAATGAGACAGTAGTCTTTGAGGTACCTGAAGGACAACTTGACAGTTTTTGAAAACTGGTATGCAGAAAATGAATAACATATTTATATGGAAACATTCCAGAAAAGTTGAACTTGTATTTCCCCAAACAGTCGTCTAACTTCGAAATTGCATATCGCAGAGGTACGTACAATACTAATGCATAGGCTGAGATTAATAATCACAAACATCAGAGATTTCCAACATCTCAACAACAAAGCTGTCATATCCCTCCTACGTATAAATGGGAGTTCAAAAATGTTTTGGATAAGTCCCTCATTGCTTTTGCTAAATCATTTATGATTTTTTCTGGCTTGAATTCATAACATATTGTTTATATTAAACTGCGATAATTAGTAAGTATCTATTCTCATTGATGTATCAAAACTAGCCTTTAACATACTGTGAAAGTGTTGAAAATACAAGACAATAATGACAAATTAGGTAATGCTGATTCGAGTTTAGTGTTATACTGTTGCAGAGATTAAATTATAAAAATATTTTTGTAAAAAATTTTCACACGTTCTATCAAAATATAATAGAATTTGATATGTCAACTCAAATCCAATCTTCCGGTTTCGGTTAGAAAGGAATGGAAGATCAGCTTTTGTTACAATTTATAAATTGACTGCTTACTCTTTAGAATAAAAGTATATAACTATATAACTAATTCGAGCATTGATAACTTAGGATGATCTATCAGTTCCTTAATTTCATGATTTTCTATAAATCTTTTACACCATAAAATATTTCACTTTTGAAGTTTTCATTTGTATTTAGCAATTTCCCTTGGTGCACGTCTAAAATGCGCTTCTGACACCGCTCTTTTTTAAATTAATAACTTCGTAATGACTACGCACTCACAGAAATTAAAATTAAATTATTCGCGCTCAGAATGAAAATCGAATTTCTCGCTTGCCATCCTAGCGGAAAATTACTTAATAAATCGACTCGCAGAAATGCTTATGCGGCTTATTACGTAACACGACATCGTCGGCGCAAATTCGGGCGAGAACTTTCCTTAAGAAAAGTTTCGTCTCTACCGCGATAAATTTTTTGGTCTTGTAATGAAAAGCGGGAAGACTGGCAGATGTTAACTCGGAAGCCGCTTCGAATACACCGACGTGGATTTTTTCAATATCTAAAGGGATCAGAATCGAATACGAAAACGATAGTGCTTTTCGAGGTTTCCTTTTAGCGACGTCTTCCCGCGTTCGCTAGGAATTTCCTTATTTCGGAAGATATTTTATATGGAGACGCGTTTTCCTTGCTCCGTCGAAATGGTAAAGTGGCACAGTCAATAAGATCACGAATTGAGGATGCATCAATTTTCGTATTTCGCACGGTATCAACTTGAGAGGAAAATTCGACGATTTGTTATTTTAACACCCTCGGGTGTATAATTCAAGGAAGTGTTGCCTTTTCAAGTTGATCTAGCGGAACAAACCCTATATACCACACGCCTAAGCCTCTTATCGAAGAATATAGTCGACGACGTTTCCGAATCTCGGAATCTGTGTCGTCACTCCGAGCTAAACTCATAACTCTTGCAGAATAAGCAGAAATATTTTCCGGTCGATTATTCAAAGAACGCCGATTTTCCGAAAAAATCCGACAACGCGGAGACAATTTAGAAATATCGAGGAAGCTGTCGTTCGTCGTTCGAGAAATACAATCCTTTTGGATATGTGGGGATAAATAGGAAGAAATGACTCCCGTCGAACAAATAGTGAAGCAGTAAGTATAAGGAAATTCTCTTCTTCTTTGGGGCATGATTTCGCAAATACTTCGTATATGATAATAAATTTATCGGTACTTTTTCTTACTGTTAAGCATCGAAGAAAAGTAAGTAGTAATTCTGAAAAGCACCTCCAAATCTTCTCGCCATTTTTTGGTCTCGCGATCAAATCTACTCCATAAAATCTAAATAAAATCGATATAGTCATCCACACCCTATTCCTACCCCACCCACCGCGCCATCTCGACACTTAATTGGCCCTCGTCGATCACATCCCTACGCCTATAAAAGTAAAATAAAACCGGGCGTTGTATGGCTTCCTCGTATTACCGACAAGAAACTTAATCCAATTACCGGAAGTAGTATTAGAGCTGGCATTTTTACGTTAATTCCAATCATCATCATCCTCCCGGCGATAATCCCATCTCCGTAACCGCTATTTTAATTGCGAGCTGCCATGGTCGTTGCGACCGAAGTCTAACGCTTTTAATAGGGGAATTATGAATCGACCGACTTACCGGTACGTGAGTACGATTTGGTACTAACTGCAGGTCGTTACTTGAGATGTTCTATTACGACGGCATTTACGAGAAAATCAGGTTTTATTCAACTGAGAGGTCACGATCGCTTTCAAGAGCAAATTTCTGATCTTCCTAGATTGTATTATTTGTTTACATTCCGCAGATATCAGCTTTTGGAGACTGAAATGTTTTGCAACATTTTTTTTTAGAATGAGCAAGCTTCGACCTATAAATTCGTCACTGGGCATGTAGAAAGCTTGACCAGGAATCTCAGAGTTCCCAACGCTAGGTTTGGTACTAAACAAATTTTGAAAACCATTAACCACTTGCCAGATTTCATAGAATATTGGAATCATCTTCAGCACCATTAGTCGAATTTATCGACGATATCGATTACATTTTCTATCATCTTTCGTTCTCTTGTACCATTAAGTGTCTAGGAGATAGGTAGTATGAAATTTGTCAAATTGTACCGTCGCATAAGAAACACCTCAAAGAGAAGGGCGATTTCCAGTCAAGTAGGCCAATAAGCCCAAGCAAAGCAGAAACGTTCGGAATTTCTTCTTCTTCTTCTTCTCGTTAATCCTTATGCCTTTCAGCGTCGGATTATTTTTGGATCTTACGACGATTTAATCCATTCTTTCCATCGTGTCCGGTCTGTACTCATTCTTCTCATTTCTGCTATGGTCTTCCCTCGCTTTCGTCCTAATTCGTTGATTCTGTCAATCCATTTTTTCCTTGGTCTTCCCTTTTTTCTTCTCCCGTTATTTTTGGCTTCTATTATTTTCTTTGTCAAACTCTTTTGTTCCATTATGTGGCCGTACCAATTCAGTTGACATTTTTCAATTCTTTTTAGTATATCTTCTTGATTTATCATATTCCTTATCTGTTCGTTTTCTATTCTGTCCATTTTTGTTTTCCCCACGATCTTTCTCAAAAATTTCATTTCCATAGCTGTTATTTTGCTTTCGTGTTTTTGCTATATTGTCCAGGACTCACTTGCGTACATTATTGTGGGGGCTACTACTGCATTGTATACTATCTGTTTGATCTTGGGTTCTATTTCTTTTTTTTTCCAAAGATGGTTTGATTCAGAGCGTAGTATATGTTTGTGGCTTTCCGTCCTCTTTTTGCTATGTCTAGATCAATTTTTCCATCCTTCGATATAATAGTACCTAAATATTCGTATGCGTCGACAATTTCTTCTTGTTTATCGTTTATTTTAATTATTAGATTACTGGCTGGCTCTTTATTATTTATCACCATTAGTTTGCCTTTTTCTACGTTTATTTTCCATCTTCATCTTTTCTATTTCTTCTGTCCATATTTTTGTTAATTTTTGCATTTTCACATAACTGTCAGCTATTAGTGCCAGATCATCGGCGTACAGCAATGCATCCACAGCTACAGGTTCCAGTCTGTTATATCCTAACAGTGTCTTCACAGTTTCGGTGCGTTTCCTCGTATTTTGCAGGATTCTGTCCATTACTACATACATTACATAAATATTAATGGACTTAAGCTGTCTCCTTGTTTTATTCCCACTTGCATTTCAAAATCTGATGATCTTTTTCCATTCACTTGTACTATCCCCCTAACCTGACAATATAGACTATTGATTATTTGGCGCTTTTTTCTTGGAACCTCTAGTTTCTCTAGACAGATATCTATACTCCCTCTATCTACTGTATCGAAGGCTGCTCGCAAGTCTATGAAATTGAAGTAGATTTCCTCCCTGTCTCAATTTTACGTTCAATGATGTTTTTAATTATGTGGATATTATCGTTCGTTTGTTTCCCTTTTCTATAGGCTGCTTGTTCTTCTCCCAGTTTGTCTCCTACTAAATGTGTAAGTCGTTCCGCTTTTATTTTGGTATAGACCTTAAAACATACTGTCGATAGGCATATTGCCCCATAGTTTTCGCACTGACTTTGATCGCCTTTCTTATATATGGGAGTGATGAGGTTATTTTCCCAATCCGCAGGAATTGTGTTCGTTCGCCATGCCTTACAAAATATGTCAAGTATCCACTCCTTTCCCACCTGTCCGAGCCATTTTACCATTTCCGGTTCCGGTTCCGGTTCTATATTATCCGCACCGCAGGCTTTTCCTGTTTTTATTCTTTTTAGGGCTTTCTCTACCTCTTCCATATCTATCTCTTCAAGTTCTTCATTATATTCATTTCGTGTTCCTGATTCTGGCAATAAATCTGTATGATCTCCTGCATCTGTGAATTTTTTCGTGAAGAATTCTTTCCATACTTCAAGTATATCTTCTGTTCTTGTTTTTAGATCATTCGCGGTATTCCTAATTGGTTTTATTTATTTCTTTTTCTTTCCATTCATTGATCTTATTAGGTTCCAAAATTTCCTGTTATTTGTTTTATATTCTTCATTAATATCATTTCCACGTTCGGAATTTAAGAGGGGAATTTGCTTTAAGAATCAACTTAGGGAACTTTGAACTTACAATATAGTTAGTTAGTTGTTGAATAATTTTTACAATCTTGGCAAAAGACGATTGATTTGAGTTTAGAAAGCTATGTACCAAAAGTGTCTACCAATTCTAGTGATTTTGTTCGAAAAAAATTAATTTTCGGTCGAAAGGGGCAAGTCAATTACAACAATTTTAGATTTAGCTGTTAGAGGAGTATCGATATTTTAGAATATTTAAGTGAAGAAAGTGATTTAATTTTCACATTTTCGGATTAGAAACTGTTCATCGATTTTGAAGAATTTAAATATAGGAAATAGTACTATTTTAGGGGTTTCGAAAAATATAGAAATTATGGAGATTTCCAGAGTGGAAGGTGGTTCCAATGGGCCAGTTTCCATTTAAGCAATGTCGATCGAATTTGAAAGCTTGGAAGGAGAAAGTTATTTGATTTCGAGGACTTGTAGCCAAAGCATATCAATAATACTTAAGAATATTAGGTACGGACGATAATTTGATTCTGGAGACTTATCCAAGAAATGTCGATGGATTTTGGAGGTAGAGAATTCTAGGGTTTGCATTCGATCGTATAGATTAATTAGGCATTTCGGGAGGGGTAGAGAAGTCAATTGACTTTTGAAGGTATGTGTTTGAGGAATGGCCAATCAACTTTTAAAATTATATCATTCTAAGAGTATCATGTTAAGGGCACGCCGATTAATGTTGAAAACTTTGAATCTAAGGTGAGATTTTATTTCGGGGTTGGATCAATCAAATTTTGAAAAATGTAATTGCAGAGGATGATTAAAATTTACAAATTTTTATTGGGGGAATGTTGGAGTGATTTGGAGAATTTAGAAGTAGAATATTTGGCTTGAAAGATTTGCATCGAAGTTGGAGTCCAGAGGGTAACTTGATTTTGAGGAATTGTAAGGGTAAGGTAAAGGAAGTATCAGTGGATATTTTAATACATCAATTTCACCTACTTCTTTTTAAACAAAAATCCGCAAACTGCTTTTCAAAAGAGTTGGTTGCGTTTACAACAAATACATAACAGGTATTCAGTAAACGTACGGAATTAAAATTTGCCACTGAAACACACAAAATGTAACTGAATCTGGTTTGCTTATGAGAATTTGCGGATTCAGGATCCAGGAATTTTGGAAACCGGTTTGCTTTTGAAATTTTGGAATTGGAGAAATATAGACGGATTTTGTGTGCAGCAGATGATTAAAATTTAAAAATTTCATTTTGTTGAAGAAAATAGTATGGATTCCGACTTAGAAGTTTAATTTTGGAAATTTTCAGTAAACCAAGCGATTTAGTTTTAGGAATTAGAAATCTTAATTTAGGCGCGGAATTATGGATTTTAAAGATTTTCTAGTTTACAAATAGTACAAGATTTTGTAGATTTATATTGGAAGAGTATCACGCTATTTTAATCTAGGGCAGTACTCGCCAACCCATCGAGGCAATTCTGGTAGCTCACAACATCTTTTAAATATACAAAGGTGTAAAAATCATAGAAATTTCCGCAAATTATCAAATTCTCATAATAAACACAAGCCGCGGCAACACTGTGGTAGCTCACTGTTTATTCCAAAAATATCAAAGTAGCTCAACATATTGAAAAGATTGGCTACCACTGATCTAGGGGATGATTATATTTTCTGGACTTATACGTGTGCGAGAAATGTTAATCGTCTTTGGAGATTTTGGGTGAAAATACTCAATTCTAAAGATCTTGAGTCTAAAATGTTGTATTTTGGGAAGTTGAGACAATCGACAAACATTAAGGAATTTTGTTGTATAGTTTGAAATTTTTCAAATGTCGATCGGTTTTGAAAATATACCTACAGAGTTCTCAGCAATTTGTCATACTTTTGGTGGTGATAGAATAGTACCAAAAAAATTATAAAATTAATTATTGATTTATTTGCCACGTAGCAAATTAGGCACACTAAGCGAAATATCAAGAAAAGTTGTATATCTATGTGACAAATTTGAACCGAAAGCCAATGTCAAACTAAAGTCCATTTTTGCTTTGTCTGATATCGTATCCCATGGAATTGTGAAATCTTGAAATTCTATTACGATCAGATAATCCTTCAGTTATCTACCACCTATATGTGCTAGTTTAGCATTACCCACAGTGCACCTCGAGAAGGAAACGGCGAATTAGCTGTACACCCCAAAATTAATTTTAAATCAAGCAACACATTTGCAGTTTCAAAGACCGCAACTAAAATTACGAAACTACTAACTCCACCGTTTCTTTCATTTCGCAAGGTATCCACTTTCAGGTATCAGGGAATGTGTACGTTCTTAGACAACATGAATTAGAGAAAAATATTCCCTGTGTGTTTAGAACTTATTTATGACGTTCAACCGATTTTGATAAAAGTTCTTGAAGATGATGTACCTTAAAACATGTCATGATCTCCAATAAGTGTCCTTTAAAATAAATATATAAAATATTTTCGTAATACCAGTGTCCACCTCTTGCTCGGTATTACAAAACAAAATAGAATTAAAAGAAGGAAAAGTACATGAACCAATTAATTCCCGGGACATCAATGAATACTATTAACTTCCACGTAACAATTCGCCAATAACAACATTGAATTAAGCCAGCATATAATCGACTTTCCATTTTATCTAATCTACGAATCAGATCGACAACTGGAGGGAGGCAAACCGAAATTTCCTAACATCGTCGTCGTCTCCGAGGACTGTAGGAAATAATCCCACGAGGGACGACGGACATATCGACATAAATTGCCAATATCGATCCCGTATCTTGCTCCACTAATGCGCGTTTAGTTCGCCGGAAAAACATCGCGAGTTATTTATATCGATTGCCATGCTCATATATCCGGAGTGTTATCTACCACGTCGGTGTAGTAACATACGTTGACCCAGAAAAATATTAAATATGCGCCTGGCGCGAAATTATTTCCGGTTTTTATTATTATTTTCTTGTTCCGGGCGGAAAGGCGACCATTAAATATCATAAATATTGTCTCCCATTTTTATCTTAGACATGTGGATATATAAATTGCAGGTATAGAATACCGCGTAAAACTCGAGCTATTGTATTGATTTTGAAACAGATGCAATTGTACTCACGCCTATTACATGACGAATTTTAATGGACTGTAGTGCTTCCAAACGTGGCTGACATTGTAGATATCATACATTAAAATTCAATAAAGTCACATCCATTTTATATTTAGAGACCCATACATTTGAAGCCATCGCGAAAATATTGAAAATAAGTTATAATAAAATGAAAAAGGAAGAACAGAAAAGATTTGCGAGAAACCGTAGGAGTCACAATGTGTTCAGAACTAGAAAAACTGAAGACCTAGACATGCGATTTTATTCATTTTTGATTTATGCACTTCGTAAAAATATACAAAACATTGGAGGGCACTGCAAAAAGTAATACCCGTTTACATATATTAAGAGAAAATGAAGGAAAGTAAATAATGATTTTATTGAAATCAAAGTTATACATTTACTCATTTTTCAGTGTACTCGCCACCGTTGTTGAGACATTTGTTATATCTTGAAACCTGTTTTTATGCCTTCCATGTAAACCTCTACCGCCAAAGTAGCCAGCCAACGCTATACACCTGCTTTTAAGTCATCACCGCTTTGGAAACGTTCTCCTGACAAGAAATCCTTGAGTTTACTGAACAAATGATAATCACTTGGAGCCGAGTCTAGGCTATGCGTAGGGTGGTCAGAAACCTTCCAGTTGAACTTCCGAAGAAGATCAGTGGTCTTTCGAGCCGTATGGGGACGAGCATTGTCATACAGAAGAATAATGCCACTTGTCAGCATTCCCCGCCTCTTCTTTTGGATGGCCCAACGCAGCTTTTGAAGTGTTTCGCAGTATGTGTTTGCATTGATAGTCGTCCCTTAGAGTATAAAATCAATCAACAACAGATCTTTTCGGTCCCAGAACACTAAGGCCATAACCATTTTCGTGGAAAACAACTGCTTAAACTTGCATATCCTTGTTGGAAATCGTTGATGGTGCCAATCCATGGACTTGCGTTTTGTCTCAGGTGTGAAATAACACACTCAGGTTTCATCCTCAGCAACAATTTGGTCAACAAATGCATCGCCCTGTTCCTCGTAACGGGTCAAAAACGTCATGCAGTTGGTCTTTTTGACATTTTGGGCATCCATCTTGCGCAAATATTTCTGTAATTCAGATGGTCCGTCACGATTTCATGGAGCAATAATTGTGAAATATCAGGAAATCATCGACACGTTTCGTCAAATTGTCGGTGATAAGGAATGGGCAACTGACCGATCTTGATCGTGCGCATTATCGTTTCCCTCTTTGAAATTTCGAACCCAGCGCCTTACAGATGACCCATTCATTGTTCCTGTACCATACACTTCAGTAATCCTGCGATAAATTTCGCTTGGACGGGCGTTTTCTGCATTCAAAAAACGGATCACGGATCGCGCTTCGCATCTCGCGGGATTTTCTATCTGTAAACAATAACGCATAAAACTCACACCACGCACCGGAAGAACTTCAACTCTTTTTCCCGCAAAGCTACGATGTTACTGTTGACATCTGCGCCACTTTACTTTTAATTGGATCAATAGCGCCATCTGTATAACTAAGCGGGTACTATTTTTAGAATGCCCTCGTATATCGGTCCAACTGTCCACCTTTATTTGACGTTGGAACATCGTAATTGTTTCTAAAATCACCCAGCTCACAAAAATGTATCTATTATAACAGGTCCCGTGCAAAAGTCTATTTCAAAGCGAAAATTGGAAACGCGATTAAGCCGTACGACATCCGGCCATTATATTATCCAGCGCAGAAATCCTCCCAGGAACGGAAATACAAAAGAAAACCCGTCACACTATATTAATTTCTTTGGCTTTTGTCCCTCTCGCGTCGAAAACGGGCCGACGTATTTTTTCTTCTCTTTTATTTAAGCATCGCGTCGTCGGTATATAAGACTTCCGCCACCGTATCGGGCAATAAAAGTGAAGGAACAAGAGCGTTCGAGCGACAGGAGACCCGTTATAAAAGGTCTCGCTCTTCATTACGACCGAAAAAACTCTTCATCTCTTTATAAAGATACATCTCGCTTTGAGGGGGCGCCACGATATTTATAAAGAGAGACCTTTAGACGATTTCGAATATCGCGTTATGAAATCGGGAGGAAAGATATTTATAAACGGAAGATTAGACCGGAAAGAAGTCGAAAGTCGGAGGACGCTGGAGATCGTAAAAAGGATGTTTGTCGAATTGATTAGATCGTCGTCGACGGTATAGAAATAATCGTTTTGGAGACAGAGGAATTTGCCTCCCGATTTAAAGCAGAGCTTTGAACATTTACGGTTGACAAACAAAAGCGCAGGGGGTTAAATCAAATCATTTTTGTTGAATACCGTTCAAAGTTGTTGAGTACTTAGTTTTTGTTAATGTCCGACCGAAACAGGATTTGCAGCCGAAACCGAAACCGAAACCGAACCTTCGGCCTCGGTCTCAGTTTCGGCCGTAACCGAAACCGAAACCGAAACTTATTTAAACATATTAAAATTTCAATTGTATGCTGAAATCTAGTGTATATAGTTCTTTTGTGTTAAATGAAATAAAAAAAACAACAATTACGGTATGTAGGAAAAGGAGATATTTATGTATTTAGATATTAACTTGCTGACTCTGACAATTACGAGACACGAACTCGCTCGAACGAAGCACGACAATTCACGAACACTGAGTTTCGGTGCGGCCGAAGTTTCAGCTGAGTTTTGGCCGAAACCGAAACTATGGCCGAAACTAGATTTTTGGCCGAAGCTGGCCGAAACCGAAACCGAAACCGAATGTTCGGTCGGCCACTAGTTTTTGTTCCATTATGACAGATGCAATGAGGATGCAATAGCTTAGTTTCTTTCTTTGTAAATCATGGGATTGGATTAAAATTCGAAACTTTATTTGTGACCTTTATATGTCCGACAATTTAAGAATCAAGTTTTGCTTTGATAGAACTTTGATTCTATACGACTTCGTCGATCAGCTCACATCGAACTGTGAATGAAGGTTTTCAAAAAAGGAGGAGGAAAGACTAGTTGGATAGGAAGCAAGGCAATAAGGTATGGTAAAAATCTCTTTAAAGAAAATTAATTGAATTGGATATTACAGCCGAAACATTGGAGTGAAAATCGAAGTGATAAATGCGAATGCCAACGGAAGGACACTAATTGTACGTAACATCAGGGCAATAACACAATACTTAAGCATCCAAGTTCCAAACCTAAATGATTTGAGAGAAAATTAATTCGTAAACCTAAGATGCCATAAGAAGAAGTTAAAAGTAATAATCAATAACTTCTTGGAGCTGAGCGCATCATGCAATTAACAAATTTTTAACGATTTGTTTCAGAGATAATCAAGTAGGAGAAAATTGACTGATAAATGCAAATACCATTTGAAGGAAAACCAGTAAGGAACGTGAAGATCTTATTAAAATCGGTAACCTACGAGAAACTTAAACTAGAACAAGTTTCAGCATAGTATTAAGAAAGGAACCCCATAGAAAATAATTCATAAATATAAGATGCATTAAAAAGAGGTAAGAATTAACACCCACTTTGGGGGATGAATTCGTCATGAAACTGAAGAATTTCAAAGAAACAAAAGACTTCAAACTATGGAAGAGAACACCGGAACTAGTTCCCTCTTACTTCCAGAATCTCTCAAAGTTCAGAAGAATTAGAGAATATCAAAGCCTAAAATCTGAGTTTCGAACTGGAATAATGTGTGGGAAAGCATATACACTAAGCTATGATACAGTAAGCATAATTTAAAAGGAGGCACTCATAAAATTTTAAATGCAGCTAAAACAGAACTTTGAGGGTTGTCTTATCGCCGCACTGAAATATTTCGATCAAGAACCTGTCGATAAAATCAATTGTTCGTACACTAATTTTAACTTACTTACTTGCGGTCTTCCTCTCCTGCTGATATGTCCTGACCATCCTATTTGTCTTTCCTCTATATTCGTTAGTAGTAATGTTTTGTTCTAGATTTTGCCCAGTCTTGTTTCATATTCTATTTTTCTTAGGAACCTCATTTCTGTTGCATTTATTGTACTTTTGGCTTTGCTGGATAATGTCCACGAAGACTAATTTTTAAATTTGATTTTTGATGTATTTCGGAAATTTGAAAATGGAAAACTAACCACATCGTGAAATTCAACTACATGAAAATTAGGAATCTTTGAGAAGAATAATGGGTATACTATTGAGAGATAGACATAAAAACACCGACGCAAAACAAGGATGTGACGTACAGAAAAGACGGAACAGACGGAATAACGAGGAACAGGAAAGAAAGAATAAAAATTCAATGCAAAGTATCCCTGCTCCTGCGTATCCTAAGAGATCATGGTCTATGTGACAGACTCCCGGAGGAATGCCATCGAATAAATAATTAGAAAAAGGGAAAGCAATCAACTTGAACTTGAACTTCCAACAAGTACATTAATTAAGAGTATTTAGGAGACTGCTTTTTATAAATATATGTAATAAAAATTTCCCTTTATTTTATTTCGACAACTTGTCATCTTCCATTCCACAACAACATGACAACTTCGTAATTTTACAATTTAGCATCGGAGACCCCCTGACAAAATGAAACTGAATTAAACGAAAATTGGGAAACTTTCAAAAGAATAATGAATACTGGCACTGCAAAAACAACGGAGACACAGACATAAGAAGAGAAACCAGACAATAAAGACGTAGAGACCAAAGTGAAGTTAAGCCAAAATCAGCTGAAAGTGCCGGATATAAAACATAGGACCAGCTAACTCACCACGAACACCAAACAAATGAACACTACGCGATCACTTTAAAAGCCGGTTAGCTGGTGTCATGTGACCTTCACTTCCTTTAGCATCTCCATTGAAAATGACAAGTTATTTGTTGAAATATGCATTTGTATTTTTCAATGAAGGTGTGACAAGGGGATATCTTTATTTCGTCCGAGGTAGAAATGGCACAATTGTGATAGCTCGTAACAAAACCTACAGGGAAAGGTATCACTTGACAACTATAGAATGTAATGGAAAGGAAAAGTAAAAAAGATGTGAAGATAAGAGATTGAGGAGTCAAAAGACTGCGGACGAAAAACTAGTCCCGTTCTTGAACCGAATAGCCGATTTATTCATGAAATTCACTCAAAGTATTATGTCTCGCGAAATACTATGTCTTTTTAGTGGAATAAAAACCAAAAATAGGGTAACATCTAGTTTAAACGTATGTCACTGAGAAGAAATACAAAAGTCAGAAATCCAAGCAAAATTTCATATTTTCCAGAGATGGCCAGAAAGAAATAAGATTTTATTGATGAGTTCACGGTGTACAAAGAAAACCTAATTTTTCAGGAAATTACTGGTCTTCAGATCAGTAATTCCCTAGGCATGCACACTTGTGGAGAAATCGATTGCAAAAACGAACACCTGCTAAATCTAAAATAGAAATAAAAAGTAAAGAAGTTTAGAATCACAACAATTGAGGAGGTGGCGAAAACAAGAACACAAATTGTAATAACGTACCGATTCACGAACCATATTTTGCTAATAAATTCCACTTAACAGGTTATTAGATAATTATGGGCCCTAATGAAAGAATACTAACGAAAAGTTATTTGACATCTAGCTCGAAGTCTGTCACTAGGAAAAAGTATTGGATTCGTGTTGGATCACGAACTTGATATCCAAAGAAAAGTTTATATTTGTCGGACATGAGTGGAAAGATAGCGGGCCAAATGCAGTATGGTAAACTTGTAGTAGAAATAAGAAGTAATGGAGGATAATAATTTCCCTAAAATAAGAGCTTGTGGAGAAACAAATCGGAGAGGAAACGCCTTGATAGACCTATAATTCAGTAGGATGAATCAAGGAGTCAAAGCTTCCTCAGGGATGATCCTTGAGCCTCAGCGCAGTATAGCGAGTTTTGGTTTATTGTGCGTTTTCCAGTTAGTCATAACTCCACCTAATCAAACACCACCGTGTTTTACACTATACGATACAGGCCCATACATGAACTAAATGAGCGTTCAGAATCCATTGTGGCGGATCGAAATAATTGCTTTCCCCTACCAAGAGTCTCGCACCGTATATCTAGAATTGTATATCTATCCCTTCCATATAGACTGAAGCCTAGATAAGAAGTCCGTCATCTTACTTCGCTTGAACCTGCTTGAGAGTAGACCTTTCGTGTCCATACTGGGAAATCCAGTACGACCTGGTTGTTAAGTTGGTGGGGAAGCAGTTAGTGTTGGTGCATTACCTCCTTATCTTTCTAATGGTACCATTTTCTAATGTTGGACTCCTTAGGAATTCAGTATTCAAAATACTAAGTGACTTAGTCTAAATAAAATAGTGAATTTGCAATACTTCAAGAGCTTCTTGATATTCTACCTCTTTCAATTTCGAACAAGCATTTTGTACGTGTTCGATACATGGTGAGAATGTGCATATTGTACCACCTGCATTTTTAACATATTTGGCAGCATGAGTAATAGCGATCGAAAAGTGGGAAACGTCTAGAAATATCAGCAATTGTTCAGGTTTTGTACCAATTGCATCGGTACACACATCTCTCTACTATATTGTAACATATATTCTCTTTTGCATTTGGATTAAACTCCCTTTTTGCAATGTCAACTCTATTTTCATGAAAATCTAATGTATGTAGGTGTTCATATGATTTCACTGCACGTATCAAAGCACGTGACAGTGAACCACTACTAGTTCCACGTTCAATTACTACACTGCCTAGAGGTAATTCTAGCTGCAATACGATCATGCTTACATGGGGGCGTAGATTATCTACGTTCTGTGTGGTAATTTTTTGTCCATAGTTCCGGAGTGGGTTGCAGAATGTATCCTCAACCTTTACTAAAGCTAATTTTTTAACCATACTTTTTACATACATTAGTTCACTACGTTTTAAGGCACCACAGGGTGTTTGGAAGAGTTCAATTAAGGGTGTTTGGTACCTTTTTCAAGATCGATTAAACTTAATTTTTGTCAATGGTTCCAAAACTATTTTGAAAATTGTATATGTGACCTTCAAAAGTAGTGTGTGTAACGATAAAATACTAGTTTTTACAATGTTAAGAGCTTCTACACCTTTAATTATTCTGCAATCACAACTGAAGAGCCAGTAAGCTTACGGGCTCGAAATTTTGCATACAGTGTATTCGTTACAATAGATACGACTTGCCATCGAGCTTTTTATAAATTCCTTGTTTGTTGTTGAATTTAACGTCAATTAAGGAATAGAAAAATGATCATGGGCTTACCATCATTTTTGGACTTGAAGAAAGTAACGATAATAAACGAATTTACAAAAAGCTCGATGATAGGTCGTAAATATCGTAACGAATACACGTTATGCAAAATTTCGAGCCCGTAAACTTACTGGTTCTTCACTGTAGAAACTCTGAACATTGTAAAAAAGCTCTTAACATTGTAAAAAACTAGTATTTTATCGTTACGCACACTACTTTTAAAGGTCAAATATGCAATTTTCAAGATAGTTTTGGAACCAATAAAAAAAAATTAAGTTTAATCGATCATGAAAAAAGTACCGAACACCCTTAATGTCCCTTTTTGCCTAATATTTTTGATTCTGTAGAAACTACATACACTTGGTGTATTGTTAAGTACAAAATCACTATAATCAAAACTCATTTTAAACAATAGTGAAACACTTCAATTTATTTACTTCTGTATTCTCAATTTATACCTTAAAAATTCTAGCAACACTAATCAATAACCAAATACATTAAATTGTATCAACTCCCAAGGCTGAGATTATTTTTAGTACAACACAAAGAGAATTCCATTTATTACTAATAATTAAGGTTTGATAAAAGAGTGGATGACGTGTTATCATTAAGTACTGTAAACCTATCTTTGTCTCCACTTACGTGCAAGGCGCGACATTAAAATTCGGAGAAGTAAGAGCGTCAGTCCGGTTTACACCACTTAATGATAACACGTCATCCACTCGGTTATCACGCCTAACTAATAATGCTAATGTCAAATGGAAACATATGCTAGAGTAGAGCAATTATTGCGATTGAGGTGTTTGCACCTGGAACGAACGATCGGCGGGAAAATATGATTAATTTTTTTGCGACAACACTTTCAAAGGCTTTAATTTCCTAATGCAGCTACCTTTTTACATAACTTGTTGATGAACAGCGTGCAATGTCTTTCCCTGGGATAAAAGTCGCAAAAATCGGTAGTTTGTGTATCCTAACTTTACTTGTCCTACTGGCAGAGCATAAACCAAAAATAAGATTCCATTTCATTCAGAGTTATGGTACTAGAAAGGAAGGATTTTATGATTCCTTTGGCCTTCGCCATGTCCATACCGTCCGGTTTTATATCGCAAATATAAGACTTCATAGGGTCGGCAGATGAAGATGCTATCTCTACTGATAAGTTTACAACCGGATTTGGCCTTGGTGTTAGAATTCAGCACGGTTATTGTAGAGAAAACCGCTTCATATGAAAAAATATTTGCATAATATAATCATATTACTTTTTTCGTTTAGTTTAGGTCTATGCAATTACGATTGGTGTTGCCAAATTTTACCACCCCCTTGTCAGGGAACGAAACATTTTAAGATTGTTAAATACTGTTGATGACAGTAAGCAACTGCGTAGGTAGCAAATAGATCAGTAAGCAGATTTTTAACCTTATGTCATTTAACAAGCAGATAAATCATAATGGCCACCGTATTCAGAAAGTTTTATTTTCAACGATCAACAAAGCACAGAAACTTTTCGTACTCATAAAGCACAATTTCCTTATGTTAAAGTCGAAATTCGGCACGCCATTGTGTGCACCGTCCTGTATAAAGAAATAACCTCTAGAATCCATTAACAAACTGTAGAAACTTGTCCACTTGCGTATGCCCAAAGTAATTAATTTACCTCAAAATGTATACTGACACCCCTAAGTTTGTGTGCAAATTCCTAAACGCCAAACCTCGAAGCTACGTACTTAAAGCGCGCGCTTTCTACTTCCATTCAACATTCGCAGGAGGCAACAGGAGGCAAACAATTCCAAAATAGAGTTAGGTACGTACGTAACATACATACGTACATATTCTCTCTGACTCTAAAGTTTCATTGTACACGTCGACTTGTTGATACCGGGGGCAGTGCGCCTCGACCTCCACAGCAAATGCGGCTTTATTGCCGATAAGCACGGTATCCGTCCGGCGTCGGCATCGAAATCGCGGTAAACGAGCTCGATTCGCGTTAAATATTCAACTCTCGGTCGGGATTCAAGCTTCGAATTTTACGGCTACTTGCGGTAATCACGTGAGCTGCGTGATCGATGTAATTTGATATTAGAGGCGAATTGCACGGTTCACGTGCGGATGGAACGTCATCGAAACGCGATTGTTAAATTTTATAGCGAGTAGATTAGTCGGGGATCATATCAAAAACTGGATGAACAAAACGTGAATGGACGTATTCGATTCTGGCCTTGGTAAAGGAATGAGGTCTAAAATTATTTTTTGAATGCCATACTGCAGAAGCGAAAAAGGGAATTCAAAAGGTACATCACAATTAGAGTATGTGCATGGATAGCGTAATCAAAACGACACAGTAATCAGAATCCGGAGTCAAAGCTCTTGAAGATGAAGATGTAACATATAGTATTGCAGTTTAAAAATTAACATTAACAGAGAAAGGTCTTTTGGTGCCTTTCCCACGTTGAGTTCCAATTACACGATTTTCGTAACACAGTTCAGCCCATCATTTTCACAATGCTATTACCTTTCTAATAATAGAAAAAAATATTCATAAAGTCCTAATACGTCCAGTTTTCAATGGGCTCATTAGACCCTTTTATATTGGCAGGTAATAAATTTTATGAGGGATCATTTAAAAGCGCTGCATTTTAAAACAGAGAGATTACCTCAAATAGAGTGTATATAACATTAAACTTATTCTCTTATTCAGTCTTCGTTTGATTTTCGAAATGAGTGGCTGTGTGTAGTTAAGAAAGTTTTGTTAACGACGACAATGTCAAGTAAAACGTGCCGCGGTTGCAAAATCTCTCCTGACAAGTTTTGGTATATCTGTGGAGGATATCTGGTGAAATCACAAGCCAGACCATTTTCTGAAAATATAAAAAATGTTTCAATTGGAGATCAAAACAAGAAGGGGGCTTATGTGCTGTGTCAGCTGTAGCGTGTCATTGCCAATGACTCATTGGTGCAGTGAAAGAGAAGAGAAAAAGTATGCCCTTCGCAGTTTCAATGGTATGAACCTACCAATGATTTTGACAATTGCTATTTTTGCATGACAAAGACTGAAGGTTATTCCAAAAAAAGTTCAAGATCGAATATCCGAATTTACTTTCTGCCATAAGAGCTGTGCCTCGCAATGCAGACTGTGCCTTTATATTGGCAAGATATGGTTTTGGGAGATCACGGAGGTAGTAACGCATCATCAGGCAGTTCCGAAAAACAGTCGACCGACCCCAATTTTGCTCCAGTTCCTACTTCTGGCGAGCCACAGTTGATTGTTCAAAGTGAGTTAAATAATTCAGTACGTGATTTGGGGTTATCAAAACAACAGTCAGAACTTCTTCTTTCTCGTCTTAAGGAGTGGAATTTACTAACTAAAGAAAGCAAAATTATGACTTTTAGGGAAAGAAATGCTACGTTTTCTGCATTTTACAATATGGAAAATTCGTTATGTGCGTATACTGATATCGATGGTTTAATGTAGGAATTCAATATGGAGCATTCTCCCCGTGAGTGGCGCTTGTTCATAGACTCATCGAAATATAATATAATATTTTAAATGATCTATTCCACTTGCCCATTCAGTGATAATGAAAGAAACCTATGAAAATATATGCATCCTTTTAGATCCAATAAACTACAACCGGTACAAATGGAAGATATGCGGGGATTTAAAAGTTATGGCAATTTTACTGGAACTTCAGGGAGGATTTACAAAATATTGCTGTGTTCTTTGTTTGTGGAACAGTTGTGTAGTGAATGAACATTGTGTAACTAAAGGGTATCCGGAAGGAGTACATTTAAATCGGGAACTGGAAATGTTAAGTATGGGCCTCTTATAGACCAAAAAAATGTTCTTCTGT
This sequence comes from Chrysina gloriosa, assembly GCA_038088585.1. NCBI lineage: Eukaryota > Metazoa > Arthropoda > Insecta > Coleoptera > Scarabaeidae > Chrysina > Chrysina gloriosa. Next base: position 14,282,345 of record CM076093.1, on the reverse strand, counting down.
CACCTCTTCACATTATACTAATGAAAAACTTTGCGAAGGCTATAAATAAAGAGGGTGAAGGATTTAAATACCTAAGGCAAGTCTTTCCCAAGTTAAGTAACGCCAAATTAAAAGAAGGAATTTTTATTGGACCACGAATTAGAAAATTGCTGGACGATGTTAATTTTATAGAAAAAACTTATTTGTAAGTGGAGCGAATGAATTGTCAGGCAACAATATGGATGCGAACTACGAAAAACTAGTTAATGAACTTTTAGACTCCTACAAATCGCTTGGTTGCCGAATATCATTAAAAAAGCACTTTCTGAATTTCCATTTATAATTTTTTCCTAAGAATTTGGGCGCTGTCAGCTACGGACAGGGTGAAAGATTCCATCAAGATATAACAATGGAAATTCGGTGCCAAAGACGATGGAATCCAGCCGTGACGGGTGATTACTGTTGGTTTTTGGAGAGAGAAGATGTGATTCCACATAAAAGGACCAAATAGAATTAGTGTGTTCCAACTAAATATTTTCCATGTTTGCCTTTCTTTTTAGATGTCAACTTAATAGAAATTTTAAATAGAGCAGATATACAGGGTCAAATTATCCTTTTCAATAAATATTACATGGGACAGTTCTACATGTGATTTATCTAATGTAAGAAGAAAACCTTACGTGTCAGAACTTTTTATTGGCCATTTTCGTATTTAGATAGGTTCATTCTACTACAATATGCTCTTCGACCTTATGTTGCAGCAAAAAGGAAATTTTTGGTCGGCCAGTGTTGTCAATGTCTTTCGACAAAGAATGTTCTGGTTGATTAAGTCCAGGTTGGGCGCTAACTATTAAATGTTACGCTACGAGAGCAGGCACTAATTGGTCGACTCTTTTATACGATAAACAATAATAACTAAATGAATATGTTAGAGGAATTCTGCGCCTCTGATTAAGTACCTGACCAAGTAAAAGTAATCTTATTCCGAAGAAGCTGGAGGCATGACCAGCGAAACTTCAGGTATGTTACCACCACCGCAATAGCCTACTTGCGATTATAGAATAAAAATTACCATCCTTTGTTTCTAAATGTAAGCGAGGGGTGCGAGGAGTTAGTTGCTACATGCTGTTCTCATTACCTTCAGAAGAAACTCTTACCAACTAGATTTTTTCTTCGGTTCAGTTGTGAAATCCCTTCATCTTAAAATTCCCATTCCGCAAGATCTGCTACATATAAAATAAATGATCAAATCCGATCAAAAGCTTCATTAATCACAATTTCCCGGGCAGATTCCGGCTACCGGTCGAGTTCGCGTACACCTCTCAACTAACTAAATTTATCTGAACCGACAGAGATATATTAACGAAAACATTAGGGTTCGAGGGGGTTAAGGTACGTCTGTAGGATCCTCCCCAAGAGGTTCTAATTCATCACTTAATCCGACGCACACCCTGCTTTACCTTGCAGGCCAAGGTATCCTCCGTTACATCCTTGTATTATTCCGGTAGAGGAATTGGGAGACCTATAGTAACCCGCCGCCCTAAACCTTGAGTAAGTTGTTCTTTATTCCCGTCGATTTGTAATTTAGAACACGATTAAGAATTTAGCGGTTTCGGACTAAGCCGGAGATGGAATCGTGGGGAAGTCGCCGCGGAGCGGTTAATGTATTAACGATGCATTAGCTGAGTTGAGTTTCTTAAGGGCATTGTAGAGCTAGTTGGGATTGAATTATATTAATTCGCGCATTAAAGTGAGTGGAAGAGGGTTCTTAATGTAATGAAGGGTGTAATATGGAAATTGTGATTATATTTCCTCTAGCAGAATTGAGAATTTCATAGCAATAGCTTTGGGACTTGGGACTGCACGAGTCTTCTGAAATATTAAATTTCTAAATATGGAAGGTTTAAATGACGCACTGTAACAAACCATTACCGGTAATAGTCCATTGAAAAGACGGATCTCCTTCACGAAAATTAAGAACTCCTCTATAGGAAAACTTGCAGCCATCCTTTGGTAGGATGTACATATGTACCTCTTCAAAGTGAAATTCCAGTCATTTCCAAAAAGTAACAATGTCCAAGTGCAGACTTCCTCGTTTTAAGCATTTCCTAAACATCTTTATGTTTTCAGGAATCAAAACGGTGTATTTATGTCAGCCCATCTTTCCCATACTTCTCTACTTTAACGCCATTCTGCCCATTTCCCCCGATCGTTTTATATTTCTGTCCACCCAGTTCGATTCTTTGACTTGTATACTTGCGTGCTCGTCCTTTTCTTTCTTCTTATCCCATAGATTCCTTTAATTCTTCTTTCTGAACAATTCTCATGATATGGGCGTACCATTGCAATTCTTTTTCTCTTTTTATTATTATCAATTCTTTTTTAACTTGCGGTCTAATTACTGTATTCCCTATTTGGTAAAATTTGGTTTAATTTTTTATTCGAACTCTGAACTTCTCATCTTACTAGCATGGTTATAGAGCCTTATAATTGCTGAATTATCCAAATTATTTAATTTGTCTGTTGGATAAAAAAGTATGATGGGATTGGATATAATGCGTGCTAGTATACCAAGCGATAGTGTTATGATGGTTGCAGAGGCAAACCAGTCGGGTATATGTATTGCTCCTTCAAGCAGGCGTACTAAGCTATAAGGATCAAAGGGTTTAACTTCGAAATTAGTCAAAATTCTCTCTCTGGAAATGCAGTAGATACTAACCTCACATCCCCTTTAACGTCTGACTGGAACATCGTTGTAGGATTCACATGATAATCGATGATTTAGCACGACAATCATGTTCAACCAATTTCCTACTTTCAAAATTTGTATTTTGTTATAATTTTTCTACACGAGTAAATGGATGTCAGGGAGTTCTCTCTGGCGCCCCAAAACTCCAACGACATAATAACTTCAAATTTGCAGATTAGGAGTTCCATAGTAGAGCTACATATATGCATACAATCTATTCTAAGCCGCCAATCATTTGCAAGACGTTGTCTCCAAATATGCGACCTTTCTCGTACAAAACGATGGTGTATGCATGATGACTACTACTAAACCGGTAGCACAAACACACAACACAAATTTTTAATTAAGTGAGCAAAATTTGGTCCAAAAACGCAGATTTTCTTTATTTTCACATTTTCAAGTTCTTCAAACTATTTCGCGACAAGTAGGTCTCACTAGATGAACCAAGAACAAGAACACTAACTCTAACAGCTTTCGCGTTAAGGGCATTAAGTGCTGCAGTAAATTGTAAACGATGCATATTCCCATTTCTTGATAATACTTTGGAAACGGAACTGCTTGTAACCAACTCTTTTATATCATGTCTTTTATATGTTGTCGGAATTCATGGAACTCATAATCCTGGGATGGCAATATGCATATAACTTAATTTAAGCATCGATCTCCATGAATTTTTCGAATTTTCCCATTTCCTCAACGGTACTGATTATAATGGATTTTAGTACGTCAATATTTAAATAAAACCCCAACCTATTGGATAGAATGATTATGAAGCAACACTTTATTGTGAACCACACTGGCTAGGAGACGATAACATAGGTGACCAGAGAACTAATATATATATATATACTTTTGATTTAGCCGGAACATGGACTTTTGTAAACTCCTGAATTCCCACATTTCCTAGTCGAATTCATCAGATAAAACGATTAGGGAATGAGTGTGCACTTTTCATTTAGCCTTTATATCCACTTTTATGAACTCCTGGATTTTAATTTTCTTCGAGAAATCTGGCTGATAACTCAAAATCGCAAAGCCGTGGCTGGGCGTTGGTAACTAAAAGTTCTTTCTCTCAAAGCTCACTGGTCGTCCATGATAATCAATGCTTTGGCCAAACTCAAATACATTTGACCAATTTTCTCCTTCCCAAAAACATTCTTCGTGGTCCACCCCTTATTTATACACCTCCCTCCGCCCTCCCAACAAGATATTCTCAAACATTGAACACAATAACCTTCCACCACATTCACCGTATCCCCCTAAGAGGCGCCTCGTGCCTAATCCAATAATATAATCATAATAAAATCCAACGACTACAATAAATTTGCTTCGAAATAAAGGAATAACCCCATAGAAAGCGTTCTATTCAATTGTTTTCTATTTTCGATAACCTCCAAACCCATTCTTCGGTTGCATTCACCCGGAGTCGCGAACGCCGCGTCCCATCGATCGCACATATCCGAAAACACTGAAGGCGTTAACCCCGCGCCCCATTTACGTCGATACGTTAATTTATTCAACGCTCGTCGCTGGCCGTGCGCCGCGCCGTTCCCCATTCATTCCCCTTCACTTATTAATGCCGACAGGACGGGGGTTGACTGTTGCTGCCAACGCCGTCGACGAATAATGGAATTTTATATCAGACATCCTAGGTCTTTTTCTCGTACGATCGCGCCCGCCGAATTCGTCCGCGATCGTCGAAGAAGAGGATTACCGCTCGATAGACGTGGGCTATATTTTTAGTTTGCTTGTCGAAGGGTCGATCGATGTTGATAGTAGAGAAAAAGGTTTCACACGTTGTCAACGTAAACATAATAAAATAACTTGAAGTTCGAATATCGATTAATAATTTTGATTCCAATTGTGTCAGGGACGATATTTGTTTTTTTGTGCTCCCAAATTTTGACAATTTTAAACTAAAACATCGGAACGCTCGGGAAGGTCAGCTAGAACCATCGGTTTTCGCTTTTAGATTTATTTGTTAATTCGATGCTTAAAGGAATACATTGTGTTTCTGACTTGGGAGTTTTATTTGACGGTAGATTGCAATTTACGCAACATCTCCTCATCGACCTCCAAAGCGTTAGGCTTTGTCATTCGTATTGAAAGCAGTTTACAAACACTAACGCAATAAAATGTTTGTACATTGCATTTTTCTGATCTAAACTGGAGTTCGCTTCTAATGAGTGGTTTCCATATTATCTTTTTCAGTCGAATGAATTCAGAAAAGGGTCCTTAATTTTTATCTTTTAGATGGGGTTTATGCCGAAAGAGGTACTGAATACCAGAGTTTACTTCTTAGACACAACTTCATTTCTCGCTCTGATAAAACAGACAACACCAGCGCAAATTTTCTTGTTAAACTCCTTACGAATAGAATTGATTCGTCTGCTCTTTTATCGCTAATTAATTTTACTGTACCTACTCGTAATACTAGACACTAATAACACTTTTCATCTTCCCAGAGCTAAGACGAACATACTGCTAAAGGCGCCAATAACACATGAAAAGTAATGGAAATAAACTTGAGATTAATCCGTTCTCCTCATAAACATTTCCACTACCGAACAATGTTTAAGTTTACACTTTGTCTTTCTCTGAACTATATTCAATCTGCTGTACAAGGTGTGTACGATGTACACATTTATACTGGATTTTGTTTTCTTTTTTTTATCATTTTTGATCTGTAAATGCAACTTGAGCTGTTGGGCAATAAATAAGTTATTATTACTATTATAGTTTTTATTTTTTTATTTAGTTTTTGGAAGACCACGGTGTAGAGGAAAGATCAGGATATCTTGGTGGCCACAAAAACACTGTTCAACGTAGTCCTTACAATGTGTGCTTGATTGCTCAGTGTGTATTACTGAGGGGTCATATTGCGTCGAATGAAAAGCAAAGAAGATCTGTTACCATAGGTAATAGAGTCCTAACCTCCGTCCGGCGAACGTCTTCTGACTGAAAATTGAATGTGGCGCCTTTCTCCAAGTCTTCGTCTAACCACGACCATGCGTTTCCAAAGAGAATTTTGATTCATCACTAAAGACTACATAATGTCATTCCGTATTTCATTGAAGTCTTTCTCTGCACCAAACTAAACGTTGTTGTTGGTGCAAAGCCGTAAGGGGAGAGAGGGGGCAGTAAATGTGGTTAGTACGAGGACAAGAAATCGAATTTGGAGATAAATAGTACAAGAGACATACTGAACGGCTTGCACCTTGAAAACATTGGTCTTAGGCAGGGACTCCATTATTCGATAGTTCTTCTTAGTGCTCCAGAGCCTCTTCAGCAACGTCTTTGTCCTTCTTCACACCACCCTCAATAAACTTTAATTATCATATCATAATTTCCATTTAAGCCGTTTGCGATTTCTCTGAATGAAAAACTTGCTTCGAGCAAATCAATAGTTTTTCGAAATCGCTTATTTCGCTTACAGTTTACATGACATCATACTGTAGACATGGAAATCAAATAAAAACACGTTAAAATAAACTGACACAAATAATTTACTACAAACAATGGAATGTCAGTTAAAATTTTCTGATTGTGGGCTAAACATCACTTGGACTAAGGCTACTTGATCAAACGTCTATAACAATGGTTTCTAACCTTTCCAGTCTTATTACCCCTATGACTTATCAGGGAGACTTATTTCACTCTCCTTTAAAATGTTATCGACAAAAACAGCACATGCATACAAATAGCCTTTATTAATCATAAAATTGCACAAAAATATACGTAATTGCAATTTCAATGTACTTCCTTAATTAATTAAAGACAGTTTATGTGAAGGTTGGAATTGCTTTGGATTCGCAAGTCTCTTTACGTTAGGTTTAGTTTCACTTAATGCGAATCTCCAGTCATGTTCCACATTGAAACGGTTTCTGGTCTTTGTATTTACTGCTACTAAAGTTGAAAATCACTCTCACAGCTATAAGTGGTAGCAAAAGGTATTATAATTCTTAGAGCTTTGTCAGCTATATTAGGATATTCAACACCTACTTTTCGCCAAAATGTACCGAGGTCATAATGTTGAAATTCCGCTTTGAAAGTACTATCCTCGCGTACTCCGAGAAATTCGACACATCTCCGTCTTTAAAAATTTCATCATCAGTAGACAATGGTCTTAATATCAAAGAATTGGACTGACGATTTTCCACATCTGGGAAATATTACTTCAGTGAGTCGATTACTGCTGATAAGTAGTGAATTATGGAATTTTGAAACGTAATTTTTCAGATTTATCATTTACCAATTGCTCACACAGTTATGTAAACATCGACATATCGCCAACTTGCGTTGGTAAAGTTCCGATTTACGCAGAAAATTTGCAACTTTGTCCTGTACTGTAATGATATTCGTTATATTTCCTTGTAATGAAATATTCCGACTGCTAATTTCACTGAAAAAATCACCAAGATACGCTAGCATTTCGGCAAATGTTTTATCTTTTATTTTTGAGTACAACTATACTTCTTTTTGTGTTCTCTGGTTTTCAAATTACAAATCCATTTCTCCACGGAGCTCATAAACATTGTTTAGAACGTTCCCTCTTGACTACCGCCTACCTTTGTGCAGTTCAAAAGACTATTAAATGTGGCACCAAGTTCATCGCACAAAAATATAATTCACAATTTTGACTACGTCATTCAACGCGTAAATCTGAAGGAAGCGTTTTAACAGCCAAAGCGTAACGGTTACCGTAATCGTAACTTTTTGTTAGTGTACATACATGCAGCGCGAAAGAACGTTGATCGATCATTCTATTATCTACATACCAAAAATTATCAGCATTATTACTCTCGCAGAAGAGCTGTTTTACTCCCGCAGGGGTAATTACCCCAGGTTCGGAATCCACGGTCCATAAGTTTTAATCATTTCTATCAAATTTAATTAAAGAATCCCAACGTCTTTTAGGAGGCACAGTTTCTATATCAGGTAGTATATTTAATGCAAATTACATTCGCTATTTAACCATCTTTCTATTTCGAATCATAAGCCAAGTTCCAATAGACTTGCTTTCAAGTTTTGTTTAAAAACAATTGCCTATTGATACAACGTCTTTCCCATAAAATACGAAACTTACGCCTTGAACAGACAAATCGACAATCGAGGATGCGCCATGATCAATTAATTATCGCATCATAATATAACGTCTCCGACGTCATAATTCGCCTATTACATTCCACTTCATCTCAGAATTAATTCGACGTCTTGGCGTAACTCGGAGGCTGCTCCTACGCGAATTATAGAGACTGCAATTGCGCTGCACGGGTTACATTGTTATTCGGGAAAATTAACGTACGCGTTCGACTCGAAGTAACGCCATCGGAAACGCGCTCCTTCCGACACAACAATAGGCCGCATATTCAGCCAGACGATGTCGAGGGATCGAGGCCCCCGATTTCCGCCCGGATTCGCCAGACTCATCCCGCGCGTTGTTTGTATCGATTGACCTCGCTTCCTCGGAACTCGGGGTAGTCGCGGGAGCTTCCAGCTTAACAGTGAGGTGGGAAAATGTTTGGGGAAAAGCACGATTAAAATTGAAAAAAAGGGTAAATGCGTATCTCGACAGCTATTATGTTATCATCAGTGAAGAAATGGAAAAGAATAATGAGGCAATTTAACCAGAACACCTTCGCCTCGATCGCATTAGCCTCTGTCCTTAGCACGTTGATATTCATGATTCTGAATACGTATTTCAACATCTAGATTACCACCCTCAACGAAGAAACGCAAGGAAACAGCACCGAAAGTTTCTTCTCCAGAAGTACATCAAGTACTTCCTATTCTTGATACGTCGATTCTAACTACACTATCATCCCCAGCGACAAATTGCAAAGAAACAGTCCTATCGATTGCTCCAATCAGAAAATACTTTCGTCCAACTATATTCGCACATTGAAATTCTTTAGCAACATAAAATTTATGTTACGCCACACCCTTTCTAACAAGAATACAAACTTTCAATGCATATCGTAAATCTCGACTTCTTCCACCAGAATGACTAGTCTACTCGTAGATATCGTTGCACTAGGAGTGAGGTATCGAAGTAATATTGCTGCACAATCATAGAACTTTATCGGGAACAAACAGCGGGAAAACTACGAAACACACTTTAACTGCTGCCCCGGTTGGTGTAATGTATGTTTACCGGCAAAATAGGACAGACGAACTTGTCTTTCGCTTAAAGTTCAGATCGACTATCTCGAAAGAAAAATGGAGCAGTTTGCGAGATGTTTGGATATCGACTGAGATTGGAGAAGGGTGCTCGAGAGAATTATGTGGAAGGGGGTGTTTTAGATGGGGAAAGATAAATAAAGGAGATGGGAAAGTAGCGCGAACTTTGATTTGTAGGGAAACGAGTTAGATGAGGTGTTGATTGATAAAAAAGAAGTTGAAAGAATGAGAGTTGAGAGTGTAAATAATGAATTTGTTAAAGAGCGGAAATGATGTGGAAATGCAAAATAGAATCCGCGATTTCTTCAATTACAAAATAACTACTATTAGGTCGGAAAGAGAACATTAGCCAAGTCAATTAATTATCTCCATCTGACATTAAGAATAAAAGCCAAAAACAAAATAAAAATCAATCTGGGCAGATCTCTTCCAGTTTGCACTTAGATTCTTCCTAATTTTCTTTTTGACTTTGTTCACCATATCTTTCTTGACCACGAACTTTTTCTTCTACTTAATCGTTAATTATTTTTACCAGTTGTTCTTTTCTTTAATTAATGAAATAATTAATAAAACATGTAAAAATGTTATTCTTCATTCCATCTATTTCTTGCTGAAATATTCTTCTGGATTCTCTGACATTGAATTTTATCTGTTCGTGTTCGTAAAGGATGTATTTAACTTCCTTACTTCTGCATATATTTATTTCACTTTTCGAAACTAATTTACCATTACACTATGATCCATTCGTCGAAATAACTCATCAAACCTATTGTCCTAAGTGTCCTTTGGCCGTTGGGAACATTCATCATACTTACGCTTGCAGAAACTTTTCAAGCGCCTTCATTTCAGTCGAATCTTCATTAGTGGGTGACGAAGATGAAATAGTACAAAACAATATCAGATGTAGTAGAGCGGATGATCCAGAACTTGATACCCATCGTAGCTAAATACTGGGCACGGGATTGTCATGGTGGTAAAACAAACTATCGGGTCCCGATCTGATGCGTATTATTTTTGAGCACCACCTGTACGTGTTCCTCGTACAACTCCGCAGTGACTGTCTTTTACGAGTTGAGAAAAATACGTTGTAATATACTTCTTATGATAAAGAAAACAGCCAGCATTCTCTTCACAACAGACCGTAATTTTTTGATTGAGACACCTACAACCTCACCTTCAACCTTCCCATTAGTTATTCTGCGACTTGGTTGGAGGATGGAAATAATAAACCTAGGTTTTATCACCTGAGACGATCCCATATTCATACAAAGTTGTTCCATTTTGAAACTTTTTGAGCACTTCACCATAAAACACTCCATGTCATCTCTTCTTATGTCAAGGAGTATGGCAATTATGAACAACAGACCTTCCTCACTTTAATGTAGCCTTGTAGAACGGTGGAGAGTATGGAGCAGACAGTTCTGAAGATTCCTGTAGCTGATGGTATGACACATATCAGTTTTTCTCCACAAGCTTATGTACAGCATCAACCTACCTGCTTGCGCAAAGACATTCTATAGGTCAAAGTTACCCATTTGAAGGACCGATCCACTGACAGCGCGCGTAGAAAACTGTATAGCAACAATTTACCACACGTCTTTCAGTTATTCAGACATTTTGGGATGTTTAAGGCTTAATAACCGGTCCGCGACTGATATAAATGACAGAAACTCCCAGCCCTATACATATACAGACAGATTTAAACTTGCGCAGAAGCACCTGGTGACATACTTGCCAAGAGCCTTCCATCGCAAAACTTTCTTCTCCCCTTTGTACATTCCGAGGCTTCCAGCGATTTTAGCAATCGAGCGCAATGGTGAATATCCATCCTACAGTTTCATTTCCGTACCGACCCAGGCCGTTTCTCAAACCTTCCACACCGGATTTCCGCCTACTAACGACGACCCCGCGAACAACCGCCGATAAAATATTCACATGACAAATTTTGACGCACCGGTATCTTCAATAATAAATGTTGGAGTAACGACGTTCAGGAACGCCGGTTCCTTCCGCGATAGTCAAAAGCATAGAAAAGGTTCGAATAAATAATGCAACGGACCGGGGAGTGCAGGCAGGAGCTTAAGCTTTATCGTCATAATTATTTTAGAGGAACGCGTTTCAGTCTCAGCAATGCTTAGTGATTTTCGTTTCCAAACGTAAAATCGTTGAAGGAAAAAGTACAGATATTACTTCGGGGCGTCTGAAGTCCTGAAGAAGATCAGATTCAAACCACCTCAAAGGAAGATAGATAAAAAAAGAAAAGATAAGCGTTCTTAGTTGGAAAACATATAAAATGAGTCACATAATACCTCCATCCTCAATTTTTCATTTATTTTCTTTAAACCCTTAAAAATGAAGGAAACCGACAGCTGCACGACCACAAATTTTAAGACAGGAATAAACGTCAAAATGAAATAATCTTCGACACAGGACACGTTTCCATAAAAGATTTTAAACAAAAACTCTGATCCTCTCGGCTAACAGCTCCTCCCTCGAAAGTCGGATAAAATCTGCACGTAATGTTTTTGAAACGGTTAACCTCGTTAGCTTCCCTAAAAGAAAAGTTTCTCCCGACGCCCCCAATTCCTATCTCCCTCGGACTTGCTCACCTGTCCCGTACCGATGGGTGTCCACAAAGACAACAAAGTTTACAGGCGGACGTGTTTACCCTTAAGCTCCCCGAACAAACGGGGCCGTATACAAAAAGGGACCCTACAATGAAAAGCACTCGCGGAGTTTCGCACGAACAGCGGCGAACGGTGATGAACTTTAAGGTTTCGGGTTACGTTGTCGCCCTAAAGTGTATCTGTTATTTCTGACCGACGACGCTTTTGTAATAGCTTGAAATGGAAGGTTTTCTGTAACCCTAAATGAGGAAAAGCTTTTGATTATTATCGCTATGAGCGTTTGTTTATCAATCTTAGACTTCTAGAATCTCTAACGGAAAAACGAAAATCCTCGACTTGCTCTTGGATGGGACGACGTGACGTCACCGCTCTCAAGTCATCCGCTTATTTCGACGCCGGTCGAAAATGCAGCGTAACGGTGATGCTGCCGCGTCTCTCACCTCTGGCCCGAAAATATCGACTTCCAACGATATTTTCGGGACGACTATGTGAGATCCATCACGGAACCGTAAAGCTGATTGGTGCGCTTTCGACGCGAGACGGACTGAGACGGATGCGGTCCGTTCCGCGAGGGAAGCGAACCCTTCCTTCGTTTCATTTGTATATTTTGTCCTTTGAAAAATGAAAGGAGGTTATGGTGATATTTTGTTTGGATCGGTTGGAACTCATTTTGTAGTTTCGGATACAGACATCTCGTTTTTCATCGTGAAAATTACCTTCAGTTCTCACATCATAACTGAAGGAGAATTTCTTATCATCATAAGATATAACATATAACATCTTATTCCATCTATCATTTGCAAATGGTAGAAATAAATTGGTTTCCGAAGCTGAACCATGTGGAACACCGCTCTGAACTTTATAACAAAGAGACTTCTGGTATCATTCTAGTTTTATTATATTCTTTTGTTTTTTGTTTATTTATATATGAAGAAAGAATGGTAAAAAATTACGTGTATATAAAAGAGTGAACAGACCGGTACTAGTATATGGGAGTGAATCATGACATCTCATGAAAAAGGGAAAAAGTGGAATGCAGGCAATGGAGATGAAATTCCTAAGAAGAGTAAACTTACAACTCATTGATGAATAAAAGTAGCCTGTAGAGGATTCTCAATTAAAACAGGATGAGAATGTTTGGTTTGTGTTCAATGGAGACTTTGGTTGTCCCTTTTCCTTTCAAAACTACTAATTCGCACCACCCAGCGCTTGGAATTTCAACTATTCAAAACCAATAAATCATTACAATTTGGAAGAATGATACGTGGTAGCTTATTTTCCACTAATAACCGGTGGAGTCACCTTGAACCAGTAACATTTAGTAACAGATTGTGGCATCGAATCTGAAAGCTTATCAAGCAATTGATATGTCAATTCTCTATCCTCCTACCCATAATATCCCACACGTGTTCTACGGGGAAAAGATCCAGAGATCTTGGTAGCCGAGGCAAAATGTTGACGTGGTTGTTTTCAAAACAGATCAACCTAGATTTGCAATGTGAGGGCTCTAGTAATACGGGAATGTACGCTGGGTGGTCATATTGCCCCGAAGAAAACCAGAGAATATCTACTGCCATAGGCAATAATGCCCCATATCATAATCCTATTGTTGTATTTTTCCTAACCTTCGTACGGTCATCATGTCCTTCCAAACAAGCAAAGCTTTATTTGGCCTTTTGGTCTCTATTTCTTGTTCAGTCATAGTTTTCGTTTTTTGCTTCGAAACCTACTGCTTGAACACATCTTTCGACTGCCCACATCGCATCGTCCAAACCCCAAAAAGATTTCATTTGTTCATTTAGAAAATGGTTCCGCTTGAACTTTCCACAAAAATATTCAAATCGAAAGAACCAAAATCAATTATTCTACACCACCGCAAACGTCTTATTAGAAGCTTTGCACACCGCGCGTTTAACCCCCGATTTAATTTCCGCGACGAATCAAAACTCGTACACCAAACTCTACTGTTAACGGTATCGATCCAAGTCGATATACAATTCCGACCCACTCTCGGCTTCTCCCTCGAAATCTTAGAGAATCTGAGTACATATTAGCTTAGGCTCGCTCTATATTTGCCAAGAATTAACCCTGCAAACCAGGACCCTAAAACGTCTAAAAGTCTCAATTGTATTCTGCGAAGATCCTTTAGCGAAGAAGTTTCTGAAGTTCGCAAATTGATGCGTCTTTGGGGGAATCCTATATTATACGTATTATCTATGCAAAGTAATGGTTGTTCTATTTTGGAATGTCTTTGGAATGCTTATAAAACATAATAGAATGGTGATTGGACGTAAAAGTTATTTATTACTTATTAATAATAAATTTTTGTGACGGAAATACCGAATCAGTTTAAGATCTTGGTGGAATTTATCTATTCATATTTATTTAAGGACCATCAGTACGTACTAAGAGCACTGAAAATTATAGAAGCAAAGAATAACTAGTTGGCCCAATGTAAAACGTTGTAGAATACCACATAATTATTTTACGAAACTTGCACATACCTATAGCAAAATCGGTCGTAATGATCCCCCACAAACGTTCGTCGTCCCATTTGTCCGTTCGTCGGTTTCTAGGTCGGTTTCTCCGCTCGCCAATGGACTCAAACGTTCCGCAAATATTGGACCAACTTCCTGAAAATGTTGGATTCGCCTTAATAAAAAGATAGAAATTTTGTACTATTTTGTTTATTATTCTAAATCTATTTAATGATAATTATCTTGATATTCAATACAATTTCCTAAATATCCCTGTCAAATTACAAATTACCCTTCAAACCGTTTAACCCAAATCTAAATTAATTTGAGTATTATCGCAGTGCTCTAACTGAATTCGCTAAAATTCCCTAAAATGGTGTTACTTCCTGTACTCCCCTCCTCATCCTCCTGCTCCATTACAACGTTAGCAACCGGCAGCGAGATTCGAAAATTTGCTCAACGTTTCGGGGCGGAGACGCGACTGTAGAAATTTGCATTTAAATTGCATCTACGGTCAGGCATGTCCTTCTCGGCACGAAGACGTCGTCTGCTGACGGCAGATTGTTAACGCGAAACCCCGTTATGACAACTACTTCCGAGTTTATTTTAGCTTACGCGGATTTAATCTGCCGCTCGGGGCATATAACTTTATCTAAACTTAGCTTTTCTTTATTGGGAAAAAGAAATCAGTTATGCTGGTAATGTTCCTAATGTGAGATTAGGTTCGCTTTAATTTCTTAAGTATGAACTACAATCTTCTAATTAGAGCATAGAATTAAAGTGGGAGAATTCAAAATCATCCCTGTGTCTAGTCGAGTGGTTCGCAATAATGGTTATGAAGCTGTTATTGGCGTTTAAAAGGCATGTAAAGGGTTTCTATAGTTATAAATATAGATTTCCTCAAGAAAACTAGCGCTTAAACTACAGTCTCCGTCTCCAAAGGAAACAACCGACCCAATTTAGCTTTCTCTTTCGAGCAACAAAACTTATGTAACTAGTTTCAAACTTAATTACCTGGAAAGTTAGTCTTTCTTGAACATGAAAATTTTGTTTCTATTGGTTCTATGGTTGATTCCAACTAACTCGTTTCTAGCGCTCTATCAATAACTAGCTAGCTACCAATTAAGATATAGACACATAATCTATGTATACAAAAAGAAACCTCTAAAGATCATATCTTTAATGCCGTCCCTAATAAGGCAATTCGAAAGTGGCTAAAATTGTACATTAAAATTTACATAGATGTCAATATCGCCAAAACTACTATAAACGTCCGTAGACGTAACTGTAGTAGCTAGACTCTGCATAAAACTCGATACTGCTAAAGTTTTCAGCTAATTTTTCCAAATCCCAATCTATTATCAACTGCCTCATTTCTTCCCTGTAATCTTTTATGTAATTTTGTGAATCCAATTTCATACGGATATCTAAATCTAACAAACCGACGCCTTTCCGCGTCCTATGCGACACCTCTTAATCTATTAACTCTCCGCCTACCCTCGTTATAAGTGCCACATCAAACGCACGACCGCGAATTTCGATCAAAAGACAAAGTTAGCTTACGCCCTCCCCAATAATTACGTAGTCTCTAAATTGTCCCTCGAACTCAAACCCGTTTAGAATTTCCCAGTTCGCCAGCATTATCACGGTAAACAGACGGTCAGTACTCGAAAGGCACGATCGATCCGCCCGACTCAATAAAACGATCCTGAATAATGTATATGCATTGGATACGAACGACAATGAGCTTTACTTTCGTATACACAACGGCACAGTTACCCTCTTCTCTACTTCCCCGTGCCTGTGCTGTATGTATGAAAATGTCGGCTTAGAGGGGGAGGGAGAGACATCTGACATTTGACAGGTTGGATCTTGAAGCCCCAGCGTTGAATTAGTGAAGACGTTGGAGTTACAAATTTTGAAGAATTAAAGAGAAGCTTTTGCAATTGGAAACGGAGGCAAAGCAAATGTAACTTTAAATTGAAGAGGTGGTAGTTATGAAATTGATTATAAAAGGTAAGTAAGCTCCTTACATATGCATTTGATTCAAGCATGCTGGATAAATGGATGATTGAAGACTACAAAAGAGACCATATTTCCTCATGGAAAAAAACAAATTCCCTACATTTTACTACCTTTCTGAATAAATTGAAACTATTGTGAGGCCTGGAGAACCTGCTTCGTTAGGATAACAAATAACTTTAAGACAACGCCATCAATTCATCACGATGACAAAAATCATCTTAGTATTGTTCTATTGGAAGGGACGTATCTATCTTCACCTATGAACCTAATACGCACGTAACGATTGAAATTACTACAAGAAAAGATGTTAAAGATGGTGGTCTTCATGCCAATTTGCCTAAAATATACAAAGCTGCAAATATTTTCATACATATATATATTTATAAAAGTAGGTGCATGTCCTTTGCCCTTTAATTGAGAAGAAATGCTAATCTTATGAACTTGGCTGTCTACAGATGACAATAAAATTGGCACGAACTTGAGAGTAAGGTGTCTCACTAAAATCATAAGAGTTGAATGCATTTCATCATTATATCCACTTCCAGTATATATGCAAAATGAAAAGAAGACTCCACAACTCCAATTTATTCCAACCGCGTACTTACCAAAGATATATGCCTATTTATATTGTCATGGTGCTACCTTTTATAAAGCATGTCTTAGAAACAAGAAAATACGAGGGCTGATACTGATTCATTGGCTACTACAAAAGGACATGTACGTGACCAAATGGCGACCCTAAAAGCGTCCTTTTCTTTTAACTTCCAATAACAGCATACTTCTAAAGCACAACATTCCTCTTGGTCCGACAATATCCCCCACTTTATCACTCCGCGACTACGTCACCCCATTAATATTTATAAAGCTCTACGTTTGTCCAACAGTCGTTTACCTAACATTTCTTCGCACATCGACCCCCTTCACATTTTTCCTTCCGCTTACGATCGACGCGCCGGACATGACGAAAATCTAAATATCAAACTGGGCGCTTTTCGAAAACGTACGCAACAAACAAAGACGCAAATCGAACATAAATAGTTTAGGATTCCGTTACGTCCGCTCGATGCCGGATCAATTCGAAGCGGACGGCGGCGCCGCCACCTGGGAGACAAGTCCGTCTGCTTCTTCGAAAGGAGGAGGAAGTAAGAAGAAACATCTACCGGACGGACCGGTGGTGGTAATAAAACAACGTCCTAGGGGCGTTCGCTTTTACAAGCGACCGTTTGATCTTCCTCGACGTGACTGCTCCATTTAACATCGTCGTGGAAATATTTGCTTTCGCGCAGTGCTAGGCTCCAGAAGTAAGTATTTGATGCGAACGAGTTTGTTTATTTAGAAGATGTCGGAGGTAATTCCTTGGATCGTCGAGTTAGTTTTAGAATTCTATTTACCGACATGAGGATTTGTCTATTTAATGTTAGCTGTGTGTATTTTGTCGGTGGATTTCGAAATTTCAGAAAAATCCATTGGGAGCTTTTTCCTACTTACAAACGGGCAGAAAATATTTAAGAAAACCTCAAAAACCACTTCACTTGCAATTGTAGAGCATCAAGGTCATAACGAGAAGTCTGAAACTGGAAAATATATCTTGGGAATTCTTTCTAAGATGAAGTTCTCAGTGAACACAAACAAGAAAAATGTCAAGAAATTTGAAAAATCACCTCACTTTAATATGCAGGAACCTTGAAGTCAACGCAAAGAATAAACTAGAAAAGTTCTTCCTATATATATTAAGATAAAAATCTCAATTGGAGATGAAGAGACAAATGTCCAAAGAATCTTAAACGCTACTTTAATATATTCAAAAAAAAACTCTCTTTGGATACATTTTAAATCAAGAAAAGCTCTTCATCCGCATCGAAGAAAATTTCGCCGTACAGTAGCAAAACGAATCCAAATTATCTCATAGAACTCATTATTAAAACAAGGAACTTTATAGCAAGATATCTAACCAAACCTCCCACCTTCAACTTGTATACTCAGGCGTCAAGTAAAGGAGCGTTGCAGTCATCATAAGAAAGAACTCTTCGCATGTAAATATCTCATTTAAGAAAAATTCGTTGGTCTCTCTTCGTCTAACAAGACCTTACTACAAACAAGTAGAAGAATTTTTAAGAAATCTCAAAAGCTTCTGTACAAAAAATTAGCCAACACAAAAGCATCGCAAGGGTAGGTTACAAAAATTCTTTCTGGATAAGTATCTCAAGTTAGAAAAATGTTGGAAACATTTAATCTATGCATACTATGATTTGACCGTAAGTCAGGAGGAAGAAGGTCATCGATTTTCAAGATTACCAACACAAGATCATCGTAAGGATGTAAGATAGAAAAGCTCTGTATAGAAGGGAAAAATTAATGAGAACTATGTTAAAGTTAAAGTACTGTAAGCAAATACGAACAGGTTCAAAGAAAGATCAGCTCATTAGAAGAAGTGATAACATTGTAGCCATCACGAGAAACACTTATCCTTCTTCTTTTTATATTCTTTCACCCATTTAGGAGTTACATTGCTCATATCCTCCATCCCGGTTTTCCAGTTTTTCCAATCA
This sequence comes from Chrysina gloriosa, assembly GCA_038088585.1. Taxonomy (NCBI): domain Eukaryota; kingdom Metazoa; phylum Arthropoda; class Insecta; order Coleoptera; family Scarabaeidae; genus Chrysina; species Chrysina gloriosa. The sequence continues at coordinate 14,263,759 of CM076093.1, read as the reverse complement.
TCGCAGCTTAAACGTTAAGAAAAATCTTAAAATCTGTATAGCCTCTTAGAATGGTTAACCATTCTCTAGCTATCAAGATAAAAGAATCGCTGCAGATGAATATAAGTAAAATCCGAAATCCACTACCACCTCAAAACTTGCTGATCCGAAGCTTCGTAGTCGGGCGAAGAAACGGTATTTCGGAACACTTGGGCATGGTTCTTGGAAAACCAAGATGATGCAACCTAAAATACCATCTTAATATCTACTTAAGGTTTGTTGAAGGATTTTCAGCAAACTTGAAACAAGAGCTGAAAAGCATTGCTCCCTCAAATTCTGCTCTGCTGAACGAAACCCAAAAGTAAGCAGTAAATTGTTAAGGACATTTAGGAAATTTCATAAGTTTATCAATGTTCCTCTAGCTTATAAACCAGCAGAATCACAAGAAATTGGAAGAAATAAAATAGGCGAAAAGCAAGACATGCAAAATCTGATTGAAACCAAAGAAAACGTTCACGTAAACTAACTAAAACATAATCTGTAAACCGATATGGAGCCTAGCCCCACTTGGTAATAAGATCGAAATTCATTCCTTCATCTCCACCTTTCTACAACCCCATAACTTTTCTAAATTCAATATTAACTCCGTTTCATCTCCATCTCTTTTCGGGCACTATTTTTTCCTTTACTTCCTTCCTATCCACCTTTTCCTCCCTCGTACATGAAACTCGTCTTTATATCGTTCATAATTTACGATGCGAACAATAACGCGGCTGCAAGAGTCTCACGGCGTAGGCGAAATCAGTGTTGTAACGTGTTCCGGCGTGTTCTTTAAATTCCGCCCGCTTCGTTCCAATTTTCCGCGACCGTAAATCCGTTCCCCATGCTCGTAAATTATAAACTTAGCCATATATCCGGACGACGTACTAAATCAATACGTCCGGAAAGTAGCGTTTCCAAATTAACCGACTCCCAGCAGAGATTATTATATCAACTCCGACGAATGGATAATGTCCGTCTGTCTATCTCTAATTTGCTCGCTATTTCCTCGTGAAACGGCGCTCGGTTTGTATTAAATTTAAATATAAATTCGATATATGCAAAACGGTGAGATAATACGACAGAGGGAAGATAAAGCAGCTGGAATTTAGACTTTGGGGCCAAATGTCTTGTAACTTAGTTTCTTGCAAGATTTGCAATTACGCTTTGATTTTAGTGACGTCGAATTCAAAATAGTTGAAGTGGTTCTTAATAGGTTACATGCCAAGACATACACTTATCTTAGGCCAGAGCTAAGGCTAAAGAGCAGTATTTTCTTATTTAGGTAATAACTTGAACAAGAGATAAAATATTTATGAATGAATGAATAATTTATGAAAAAGCACTTTAGTCGAGAGAGCTTTTTGCGCCTAGATTTCCGAACTCAAGCAAAATATGTTTGAATTCTTTTTCTCAAGACGAAGATGTCACTGTAAGCAAGAAGGAAAAGTGTTTGAAATATCGGGATCTTTGCAGGAAATAAGCTTCCTAAGCTCTGTGACTAGTTTTCTGGATTTATCTAAACTGTTGGAAATACTGCATCTATCACGACGCAGACCTCCCTGCAAACCGGGAGCAAAAGTATAATGGGCCTCACGAGAATACGAAGGAGCACAGAAGTAATCGGGAAAAACGATATACCACCGGCTCTCTCTTTTAGGTAGATCTCTAAAGCTAAGAAAATGCTGTTGAGAATTCTCCATGTTCCCACTGAAAAGTTCGAAAGAAACGTTTAACAGAGCTGAAAACACGAATGAAAGCATGTGAATTTCCGAAAACATTGTTGAGAATTCTTCATCTATCAAGACAAAGCAAACAAGTAAACTGAGTCAAGACATGAAAAAACTGCTCACTAAAACGTGAAAGAGCACCGAGATAATTACGAAGAACAAGTATATTTGTGAACCTAGAATTTGAATTTTCCATCCGTCAAGACAAAGATCTTACTCAATGAACACGCAAAGCGCCAATAATCTTTAAAAATAACCTCACTATGAGATGAAAGAATGGCGAAATAATCGTGAGGAATAAATTACAAAAGCTCTTCATAGATAGATTTCCGGATTTAAGAAAACTTGGTTGTAAATTTTTTGTCTATAACGATGATGACGCGGTTACTGGTAGCAGACAGGAATAATTTCTGAAAGTGTCGACAACCATCTCTCTACATGGAATAGCATCGAGATTAGCGCGAAGAATAGCTACATTTATTAAATTAACTGTTAAATTAAGGAAATTAATTTTTTCTCCGCCATGACGAAGACCTCGAAGAATCCAAAATATATCAAAATTCATCTCGCGAAGAGACCACGGTAATATTAAGTTAATCGCGAAGAACAAGTTAGAAAATCGCTTTGTGGATAAGTTTCGGATCTAGAAAAATGTTATTGACAATTCTTCATTTGTCGTGAAAGTATAAAAGAGTCAGAAAACGTTTAAGCAGTTTCAAAACTACCCTCCGACATATGAAAACTTTTAAGCAGTTTCAAAGCCACCCACCAAGAGATGAAAACATTTTACTTCACGGGGCCAATTTATAAATTGAAGGAAACTTACTGCAAAAGGAAAAAACTTCACGAGAGGTGAACACCGATAATTTCGAAGAACATCCACAACTGAATCACTACGAGATTAAAGAACATCAAGGATATCGCTAAGAATAGGCTACGAATACTTGTTATGTGTAGATTTCTGAATTTAGGATAAATTTATTAGCATTCCTTATTTTTCAAAACCTAGAGACTTATTTCACTAGAGACGAACAAAACAAAATTGAGCGAATTCCTAAGATAATCTCACTAAGAGATCGTCGTCATAAGCAGACACCGTGAGAAACACTACAAAAGTTCTTCATGAGTACAGTGAAATCCTCCGTGATAGACGCCTTGCACGAAAGGACGATTTCTTTGAGCGTACATATTTTAGACGGTACTGAATCAGATAACTTTAGTTCAGCAGACACTCCCCTTATATAAACAGTTATTGATGGTTCCGACGATATCCATTCAAGGAAGATTTCATTGCATATTCCTGATTTTGGGAAAAAATTGTTGAAAATTCTTTGTCTGTCAGTACGAGCAGGAAAAAGTTAAAGAAACCGCAAACACCAGTTCTGAGTGAGACATGTTCAAGACGAGAAATAGACTAGAATAGCTCCATTTTATTTTAGAAAAAGTAATAATATCAAAAACCACCTCACAAGAAGGTGGATAACCATCGTAACCATCACTAGGAACTGGCCAGATAAAACTCTTTATGGCTATTTATAAATATAGGAGGAATTTGCATCAAATTCTTCATCTGTCAAGACGAAAATTTTATTGCTTCAAAACCCACCTCACTCTGAGACGAAAAGGCATCGAGATCATCGTTAGAAAGACAGATTTACTTTAGATAAACTTAGATTTGTTGACGATTTTACATCAATTCAATCAAGATTTCTCTAAGAGTCAGTGTAAACAAGTTCAAAAAGCCTCAAAAATAATCCCACCAAGAATCACAAAGAACAGGTTAGGCAAACTCATTATGTGTAGATTTTTAAATTTAACAAAAACCTATTGTCCATTTTTCATTTACCAAGATGAAGATTTCTCTAGAGATGAGTGGAAGAAAGTTCGGAAAACTTGAAATCCTACTATATTTACGGAGGAAGTAGTGTAAAGATCATCATAAGCAGAACACTAAAAGAGCTCTTTCGGGTAAATTTCCAAGTTTAAAAATTTGCTGGGAATTCATCTACCAAAGCAAAAATTCTACTGCAGATCGGGAGGAAATAATTGTTCAAGAAATCTAAAAAATACCGTTAGAACAAGGAAGCTTGAAAGGTTTCTAACCAAACTTACTCACGTTAGCTTCAATAAGGAGACCGTAGTTAAAATGATAAATGAAATTACCACACCTTTCGGAAGTAATTCGGAATTATTTCCGAAAGGTTTGATAAGGGTAATTTTATTTATTTTATACACGTTTAACTTGTTAATGATCCGCCATCTATATCTAACAATTCCCTAGCTACACGTGGAAACTGCTAATTATTCAAAAGGACATAACGTTCAATCAAGATTAAAAACAGCAATATTTCGTCTACATAAAGCAATTCGGACGCCTAAAATATGACTTATTCGATAAGGATACATAGTTCCTACAAACACACATATGTATGTATATTATATATGTAAAGTAATATTATCGGCTGGGCAAAGCTCGCTTTAGGTATTGCAACAACTCGCTCTACCACCATAACCATAAATGGAATGAAGTGAAGCACGAACTGTCACTGAAATTATTAATGACGTACATGTTCCGTCAGAAAAAGTGGGGCTTATCCACTTTTATAAATAACTTTTGACACGTTCCCTCGCATGTTCCCAATACGAAAAATATAAAGGGCGCCACCGTTTTAATCTATCCAAGAAATATATAAATATATTTTTTCTGGGTTTATATTTATCGTGTTCTTTTTCATCTGTATAAAAACGGAATTAAGCCTATCAAACCCGATAAAACCACCTTTGAGAATTCACTGACAATAAAATAAAACCACCAGCACCTGGATGAATTTCAACAGTCTTAACCCTTCGGTTTAATTGAACGGCCCCAATAAAATCTATTCCATTTGCACAACGAGGAATTTCTTTTAATTCCGCATTAACACAAAAGCATCAAAGCAATCTGATCATTCTTCCAGATCGGAGCACTTGTTGAATACCTACAGCAGCCATACACGCTCTTTTAATTTAACTTTAAAGGAAGAATGTTATTTTGACCGTTTCGACGCCACCGCTACTCTTCCCCGCTTCCGGGCGTATTTACAACCGCCCTGGTGCTCTCTTCAACTGTGCGACACGTTCACTTCAACGCGGATCGATACCGGTGCTGCTTCAGAAGGCAATTAACGAAATGGGACGGGTGTTATCCGAGGATGAAAATCTTGTGGAAAATCTATTTTAGTGATAGTATGAGGTAGGAGGTTTCTAGATTAATGGTAAAAAAATAAGATTCGACGAGGTTAAAAAATTTGTAAGAGATGGAAATCCTTTCTTTCCCCTTTTGCCCTTCTCCCTCTTCTTGGTTTTCTTCGTCTTATGTTTTTTCTTCTTCTTCTTCTTTGCCTTCCTCTTTTTCTCCTGCTTTTTCTTCCTGTTTCCCATCTATCTCAGAAATGCCATACTTTTATCTTTTCCGGATACCAATTCAAACCAGTACTGTCTTTTAATATTCCATGTGTTGTGTTGCTTTCTTTCTACTCCTCTTTCATTCACCTGGCCAAATCTTGTTTCTTCTTTCATAGAATCTGCCAATTGAGTCGTCTTTATCAAAACAGCGATGTTCAGTCAGTGAGCTAATTGTCCTTCCTGTTTGGATCTTGATCATTAACATCATAATACATACATACGTCAAGACTCTACGTAAGTGAACAATCAAATTATTTCTATTTCCTTAGGAGAACTTTAGGCGCGTTTTTTGCTTTATTGTTTTACTCCCAGAATGGATTTTATTCCATTACATTGCGATTGACAGGTAAAGAACCCTCAATAAACACGTGGGAAATTCATTAAATATTGTTTCTCGAGCATTTATCGTCATATTATTAACGTATTCTCCTTCTTGTGTCTGGTTTCTAATTCACAGAAACATCTTTCGTTTTGAATTGTGGTCTCTTTTATTTCTTATAATTACTTTTACTAGTGAACTGATTATAATCAGTTCATGTTCCATCAGAAAAAAGTGGGGCTTATCCACTTTTATAAATAACTTTTGACACGTTCCCTCGCATGTTCCCAATACGAAAAATATTAAGGGCGCCACCGTTTTAATCTATCCAAGAAATAAATAAATATAATTTTCTTTGGGTTTATATTTATCTTGTTCTTTTTCATCTATATAAAAACAGAATTAAGCCTATCAATGAATTATCAATCAATCTGAAGACCTTAATCATCAGTACCATGAACGGTTTTAGCTCAACTCTTCAACGATGTTGCTAATATTTGCCTCTTTAAGGGAGGATTTAGTGATGCTTTCAGTCAGTGTTGCATGAGTGTACCTTGTCTGTACCTTGGTATAGATTCTAAATTGGTCTCATATTTATCGTACAGAGTTGAATGTTTTTAAACACGTATTTTCATCCTCAGTGGCAAGATCATAAGGGAAGGGAAATGATACTCATGAACTTTGATTACGTGCCTTGCCGAAGTGTGTGTGGTAACATATAGCGCTACCTTTGAAATTTGAATACTTATTATTATACTTAGTTTCGCCCACGAATAAAGATGAGAACATGATTTGTGCCAGTTGGTACAGGCGCAGAGAGAATCAAGGCTTACGTGGACAGGATTGCGTCTTCCACCGGAATCGTGCATAGTATCTACCTACTAGTAGCAAGGAATGCCTACTCCTTCCCCTTAACCTACTTCTCCTTGGTAGAAAATTACAAAAGAAAATCGTTCGAACCGCTTCATGCCTCCAGGTATGCTGCAGCTCCGTCGAGGTTTATTTTTCATTTTACATCGTCTACGGCGTAACAGGTGTTTCTGAAAGCCTGTCAACTGGAGAAATCCGTAATATTTAACCTGAGAAGCGTTTGTTCCTGATTGACGTCGGGTTATTAAAATTCCTTCCGAGGTAATTCAACGCTTTACCTGCACAGGCGCCAAGACCGATGCAGACACTGAAATTATAACGTTGTGCTAAAGTTAGGTTCATACCTATTGCGCTTTGAGGGTAATCGTAATTTTCGAGATGCTTTTAACCATTCGATTATGAGATGCAAATTTCTACAACCAGTGAAACTATATCGATCGCGAATTTCAATAACAAAGTCATCGTTTGGATAAAGTTCAATCTTGAAGTAACAAAACACCGGCGTAATTGGAAGTTAGTATTTAAGCATCGACAAAATAAACCGCGGACTTTCCCCGAGATTTCTAGGTGCTCAACTCGGGAATGCGCATTTCAACATCTGCCAAAGCTATCGGCCCCTTGTGTTGAAATTTTTGTTGATGTATTGACACACACTATAACCGCGCGTTTCCTCCGGCTAGGAGGCAAACACCCACTCTGTTATTTTATAGGAACGTTTCGTCCCTTTGCAAACTCGTGTCGTGCCATAATTGCGAACGGAGTCGGTTTGAGTTTATCTCCCGCTCGTATGTACGTGTATTTACGTACAGAAACATGTACATAAACGCGTCCTTTGTTGCTACGGAATAATTTTCGCGTTTGTTCCTTTGTGAGCTCCGTTCCCATTGAATTAATCTCATGGCAATGCTGCTCTGTAAAGCTTATCTCGCAAATTTGTTATTTGTCTAAATTTTAACGCGAACGTATATTATGTTGGTTTTTATATAGATACGTATTTATTTACAAGAAGATACGCTTTGTTGAAACGACGTAGGTACATATTTGAAGTAGGAATACGAATTTTGATGAACAAGCTTTGATCTTCAGGAATGAGTTTGTTGTTTCTTCACTGGTTATTCTGGATGGATACAGGTGGTGGTTCTTTAATATCTTGCTTTTCATTTTCTCAGTCCTCCTCCCTGATTTAGGGAGGAATAGGTCAACTATATTTTGAGAAAAAGAAGCTTTAATATATTTATGCATGGGTTTATATAGACATATATTGGTATTGGATTTCTTCTCAATTTAAATCCTAAAAAAAAATTCCAAGGTCCTTGAGTGGATTCAGTAATGGTAAATTCGTATCCTCAGTGCAAAATCCACAGATGATGCAATTCGCTACACTTAGTGTGTACAGACTATAGTGGCCGGTCAGGACACCTGCTGAGATTTTTAGTTGATTTTTGCTGAGGCCGATAGGCATTCTCAAAAGTATTTCGGTGATAATTTCCCAGTACATATTTCACCTTTCTCAGCTTCAGTAGATTTGTCCAGTTCCCTATTCCGCTCTTCTTCCCTCCTTAGCATCTCACGAAGGAAATATTCACTAAGCTCCTATCAATAGTAATAGTAAACACTGCTTTGTTGATTTATCAGCGACTTCATTACCTCTTACTTCAGCTTGATCTGGTATCCACTCCAAGTTCCAATTGTATTTACCCCGAGTATTAAGTTTGTTGCGTCCTTCCTAGACCAGCATTGGCTTGATGAACCATGAATGCAGCACTTTAAGGACTGTTTCACTATTAGTACAGATAGCAACCTCTTGGTTCCTGTATTTCACCTTATTGATTTTGATCTGAAGAAGCTTTCAGTGGAATCATGATACCAAACCTTACATTGCATTCAGATTTAAAACAAAATGATTCACAATAGTTCTCCACCGCCTTCTGTCAACTGGCTCCCGTTTTCCAGTCGGCAACATTAACGCGCTTCAGGTCCTTCCCGGGCCTCTCTATTCACCTTGGTCTTCTTTCCCGTCTCTTTCAAATTGATTTTCTACGTAATACCAGTTTTGGGGTTTTTCTTTGTACTCTATTCTTGTTCTTGTTCTTCAGTTTTCTTCAGTATTTATTGCTCCGAGAATGTTTCTTAATACTTTACGTTCCCACCTTTTTAATTCATCTTATTCTGTTTTATTAAGCACCCAGTTTTTAGAAGCATACGTAGCCCTTGGTCTTATTACTGTTTGATAAATTCGCAGTTTATGTATTTCTGGTTTCCGTCCGCTTTTCCTGTTTGAATTTCCTGGGTTTCGTGACCATGCTTTTCAAGTAAAACCCCAAAATATGTAAACTCTAACATTCCCAAATGCATAAATCTCTCCGCGCCCAGTAGTTACCTTCAAGTTCTCTATTCATTTCCATAATCATATACTTAATCCTCTTAGCGTTTATTACTACGCAGTACTTTCTTACCTTGTTTCTAATTTTATCATAATTTTCTTAAATTCTTTTTTGTTTTGGCCAATAATGCTAATTCATCCGCGCAAACAAGATGTTGATGGTCATTCCTGAGGATGCTTCTCTCTTTTGTATTCCACTATTTCTTATAACTGCTTCCATAACGAATTGCACAGGGCCATAGGCAATGGATCGCTTTACTTTAAGCCTCTTCTGAGTTGAAAACTCTCCAATTATTGTTCGTTTCACATCACTTCATTTTTCGTTCTGTTCGAAGTCACTTCCTTTAGTCTTACCAACCTTTTGGGATGCTCAACTGAGACATTGCTTGGTATATTTTTCTCTATTTGTTCTACCATTGGCCTGCTTGATATCTGTCCAGCTTCATTCTATGCTCGTAACAGTTTTTCTCTTTAAGCGTAAAAATTTAGTATGTTGTTAACGTACTGGGGCTTGTTTCCTTAGAGAAGAGCACATACGTCAGCGGCGCAACGATCCAAATATGGTGTTCTGTATACGTTACTATGGCAACCGACTAGCGAAAGTCAATGAAACGTCACATTTCGCGCATATTTTCATGACGTAATGTGCTCTTTTCTAAGAAAACAAAACCCTAGTTTATCTTTACACTTCTTTATCTTATCTCCAATACACCGCGGCAGAAGCCTTCTGGCGGTCAATCCGTCTAACTTCGGCTTTCATCGGTGTTAGAACGCTATCCGTGTTCTTATTTACTTAATTAAATGGTTGGGTTTGTCTTTTAGCTTTGACGAATTTCTTTGGCACACAGTTAACTCTCCGTAAATACACACATTTCTAATGTTAATTAATAAAGCTGAAGACACAAAGTCACATTTTTCCGGCTATCATCTAGGATAATTTCCGTATTTCTCCGGGTATTCCAGAGCTTCCTGTGCTGTTTTATATATGAAACTTACATTCTCCTGATACCTAAATTATTATCCCACAGACTATTAGTCAGAAACGCGTGACGGCGCAATTAGTGCGATTGCACAATTTTCATTTACTCACATTCTTTTTTTTTTAACTCCATCCGATTTAGAAATATTAATGGCTCTAAATCGCTTAAATTACATCGAGCAATCCCTCGGACTAAATCCCTAAAATCGATTTGTTATTGCTGAAACGCCAAACGGAATTTATATGCTGCGCTACAGAATGTGGACGAGCTATACAACGTGCAAGCGGGAATCGTGTTCGTGAATTATAGATAAGACCGATTAGAACTGATGTAATCAACTGCAATATCTAATTTATACACCTGCATTGGGCGACTATTACGCGGTTATAATCGTGAACGATATTCCCATTAAGAACTGAGAAGCAAATATGGTCGATACATCGCTAATTCTTTTTCATATTTCGAAAAATCGTAATACCCCAGTTGGAACAAATGTTATGAGTTCAATCCCCACACATAACATCCAAATGTGTTTTCGAACCGCAGATGCATTCAGCACCATGCAATGATTTATTGTCTCCAGTGACATGTGTTTCATCAGCAACGAAACTAGCATTTTACCGAATAAAGAGCGAGTTGTAAATTCTACTTATGCAAACCTAACGTCTTCCTTTACTCGGGGGTTTTCAAGATACCCACTTTCTAAATTAAACATTTATTTCGAGAAATGTTACCAAGCCATCAAGACCCTTAAAAGCTATCGCTATGCAGGTCTTTCCCTATACAACTATTTTCTACCAAAACCATGCAAGGTGGCAAATATTACTGAGCTTATGTGGGGCACTGACATTGCAATGTGAAGACCTCACCCTACCCTAATAAATCTATTAGTACCAACCAAACTAGGAAACCGTCGTCTTAAATTTAAAAGTTTTAGTTTTTGTGTGTGTTACTTGAAAATCGGTAATTCGTAACTGAAAATGATTCCTTACAAACTCTTACGCGATTAAAATCTCCTTTTTCAAAGCTTTCCATTTGAAATCGATTATCTCCGCAAAATATCCAGCAAACAACTTCTTTCTCAATCTTATTTCTCCTTCCCTATTGTATTATTCGAGCGCGAAATTGTCAACAATACGGCGGCGGCACGATCCGTCGCATTGTTTTTTAGACGCGTTGCGACGTCCGCTAAGGTCGATCCCCGTTCGCTATTTACCTACCGTTCGCCGTGTTTGTTTATTTTAAAGCAAGAACGGCTGCATGTTTACGTTACGATAGCACGAGAGCTCAGAACACTCCTCGTGTTCGGGATCAGTTCCGAAACGCAAACAAAATATTTGTACCTCGTAAGTGGGAAACAAAATAAAAAACGGAAAGTTGATACCGACCTCGATGATTGGTTTTAATGCTTTATGGCTTTATTCCCATGGTATGAAACTAGGCACAAATCAGTTTGAAAAATACTATGGACTAAGCTACTACTCGGTCTTGGCTTCTGGTAGAAAGAAAGTTATCTAAAGACAAAATTGTAGCGATCTATATATACAGCGAATTTCGATTTATCGCATTCAACGTTATAAAATCAAAAAGAAACTGTAAGATAACTATTTGCTCAACAAAATCATAACGGCGTTACTACAGCAGTCCATCGTACGTAATAAAGCAGAAAACTTCACGCTTCAGTATTCCTGAAGAGGGTAACCCAGTCAATATCAAACATGTACTATTGACACTCCTTCCTTGGGAAGACTCTTTTAAATGAACACATGCACGACCAGAACCTAGTTTCGTAAAGAGAAATTCAATTTCTAAATAAATTTTTTAGAAACTGGTTATAGGCTATTAAATCTTCGAGTATATATCGTTAAGTTTAAATCACCTTTAAAGATTTAATTACTTAACATACAAACATTGCGTGATCCTGCGAACTACCCGTCGTCTTCACCTCCTCCCTCGTCTTTGAAACGTAATTTTTACGTCGACAAAAAACAAAATTACCCGTCATCATTAAAACTTTAACGACGCAATATCCACGTAACTTCACGGAATTATCGCGATCGTCCCTCCACGTCGTCATTATTTCTTTTTCATAGCTCGCGGAATAGCTGCAATCTTTGGCTTTTAACGTAGACGCCGACTCTAACGCACCTATTGGAGTCTTTTAGAGCGAGGCTTTATGATTTAGTACTAATGTGGAGCTTTATATGGGCTATCTTCTCGAATAGAAAAATATAAAACGCAGATTTACTTCACAATTACAATTTGCATCGTAAAACGATGAGGGAAATAAAGAATTGGCGCGCTCCACAAGCGACGACGGTTAAAATTTTAGAGCGGTTGTAATAATACGAGCTTTAATTATCTGCAATATATCACATCTCGCAAGCTTAATCGTCATCGGAGATTAATCGAGAATTAATCTGTGTAGGGAGAAACAGGGATGGAGGTACCAAATCTCATGCATGTCTTTCTGGTGTCTGCAAAAATTCCTAGACTAATGTAGATATGAGCAAAATAGATGAAGATACTAGGAAGATGTTTATCTTACAATCGACCTATTCCGTATCTGACATCCCCAATAGCAGCGGATTGTTATCGTTGTTGGTATCCTGGAAAATTATATGGCTACTAAAAATGAAGCGGAATCATTGTGTTAGATGAAAAGTTACAAAATCTAACTAACACTACAATAAGTTTGAGAGGCACCCATTACTATAAAAAGAAAGTAGTAGTTAAGCATAGGCTCTGAACTCGATTAAAAAAGAAGTTCTACAAAAACGATTAAATTGTGGCAAAGATTGGTTACCAAACTTTTGGTACATAGTTGTGCTCAAGTGCATAATTGCAAATTCGCTCGCTTGACGATGGCAACTTCAATATTTCCCGACAAGTAGTGCTAGGATAATTTTGCGCGTTCGTATATGTGGTACGAATCAAATGTACATGCGATCCCTCAGTGTAATATATTGCTAAACTACTGTTTATCTATTCAACCTTATCCGTACATGGCTCGTAGGGGTGATGCAATAATACGTATAAAGATTGCCTACAAAGTAAGTGAGTCTGCATTTAGGTGACGTACAGTAACATATGGCTCAACTGTAGGACATAGATAAGATCAAGTATCACTGAATGTTCAAACATGAAAACCTGATTTACAGTAACCAGCAGGTGGCGAGTGGTTCTTTCTATTTACGAATGCTTGCGATAAATGTTTTATGTTTTTCAAAATGGTACGCTTAGGTAAAGCCTGAAATAATCCTCGGTCGCGGTCGCGTACGTGCCCTACTGATAAGTGAAAAATGGACGGAATTGTCCCCATTTTCAAAAGGAACTATTTATCGAATATTTCCAACATAATACATCAAATTCGTTACAAATCACATAGGTGTATTTCTGGGAGATCGTTAGTTAAAACAACATTATTCAATTTCTGAGTTGCAATGGTACAAACAAAGCAAGTGAAGGCAATTAATACGGACTCTACTAAAGCATTATTTATGTAAACAAATTTTATTTATGCTGCTTAGTTTTATTTCTCTGCGTAGTTTGTAAACTTGTTATTTTTGTTATATTTTACTTTCTGCTAAAAATGTATTGTTCTGCTGAGCAAGTAAATATTAGTTTATTATTATTATTGTTATTGAAATTTTAAAAAAATACCATATATATTTGACGCTTTAACTTTACAGTGTCCTTCAGAGATTAGGTGGCAACTCCATTTTAAATTTAAATGCTCTACTAATTGAGTTGTATGTAATTTCATTAAATTGACTACATTTTCGTTGTTATTTTGTATCTCTTTCAAAATAGTATCATTCTTCTACATTTGTTTCAGCCGAACCATGTCTCTCTCTTTTACAAACAGTCGAAAAATTGTAAATTAGAATAAAATGTATATATATGTATATATATTTCGTGACCTATTCAGATATTTATCTTTCCTAAAACGTGATAGAGACGATCCTGAAGATATGTAATTTGGAATTAGTTGGTTCTAACTAATTGCAAGTTACTGCCATTATTCTAAGCATTGGAGCACTCACGGTTATAGAGTTACCAATACCAAAATATACAAGACATACTTTTTACAAATTAGTAGCTTACACTATTACTAACAGTGTGTCTTAAACTTGACACCTCGATTAATTGCTTTGTATCCCTTGTTCTTGCTATCGTCAAAAAATACAGGGTCGTTATTGCTATATATACTTTCAATATTTTTTAGTCTTATACATATTTGGCGACATTTAAAATATATTCTCTCTCTCTCGATTCCGTAAAATCTCCAATTACCGTAACATAAAAGATTGTAGGTGGATAAAAAGCAGACAGACGCCTGAAGATTTCGTTTTGTTTCATTTTACTGTTTCCTGGTTTTCGATAGGACCGTTTATATCCCCGCACTTTCGAGCACTATCGAGAAATCCAAAAGGTTTACATTTACATTTTATCCAGCTTAATAAGTTGGATTTAGATAGAAGTCTTGCTTGTCTTAAGAAAGAAAATGTAGAAAATGACTACATTTTCGTTTAATTTCAATAAAGACGTAACCCTCTTAGATGTTCCAAAAGTAAGTGGTTGTAAAGGTAAGGAGGCAGGAAGTCATAATAATCCTTTTATAATTGTGATTGAAATGTAATCCTATTGAGTACCGATAATCGTATTTAATATATAATCAATCGAAGCATCTGAAAGGATTTTAGATCGTATCGTACGATCAAAAATCTTAACAAGTAGGAAATAATATGGAAGATAATTTCCATACTGAAATTGTATCTCGTAATAAAACGATTTCAAGAATAATGCCGCAGATATCAATCATTTCTTTACGGTCTTACTTGAAGCATAATCGCATTGGCTGCTTCGTAGCCTGTCCTATATTGCTAAGCATAAAGTCTCAGTACGTTTATATCTGCGATAGAGATGTAATCTTGCTGACACTGGTACATGGTTACTCAGTATTACAACATAATTTCATGTAAGTTTATAAGTTTAAACTATAGGAAGCACCATGTGCCTTTCTTATAATCGCGATCGCGAAATAAAATCCTACTAACTACACCACAAACGTATTTGAATCCCTCTACTGTAGTATAACTATCTTAAACGAAAAATGCAGGCAATAGTCGGTCTTTTCCACTGCAATCAACGTAGGTCTACTATGACCTACCCCTAAACTGATCCCTCAAAACAATAGTATCCATCATGTCAATGGTCGTGATACTCAAGTACAATCAGATGTCAATCTCATTATTGTCCTACATACCTTATTCCTGAATTGCTGACATTTGAATCTGCCTTCCAGGAAGAGGCAGATCCAAAGGAAATTTTACGACATAGTATATATTACAGCTAGACGTGTTGAAGTTTGTAGAATTTAATTCATGGGCCGTAGTACTCATATTACCAGGCACGGAGAACCGCTAGATTCTAGATGAGTATCTTGTCTAAACCAAATTCCTACCTAAGTACCTTCACAAAAAAACTAGCTTCAGGAAAGATCATAAGTTACTTGAGATGCTCACGCCTCCCTTTCCTTATAAAGGGAACAGTTTTTGTTTCGGACGATGCCTTGAAAGTCTCACATGCTTCACCACTCTATCATGGCGTTCAGACAAATTTGTTGCACTTTAGAAATCACCACTTTATACTTTTCTACAACCACAATTGCCCGTGGATAGCCACCAATTCATTAACCAAGACCAATATCTGAGGATTTTAGGGCAATTTCTGGTCTAAATCCTGTGCCAGTCACTCAATTACTTTCACCAAGAGAGTAGTTTCAAAAACTAGCGGGTTACCTTTCTTCGTCAAGGGAATAATTATTGTTTTCAGTTGCCGAACACCATGACTTGGAGAACTGTATACGTAAACAAGGATCTCGGTATATCTAATAAGCAATACGAGATAATTACTCACCACCTAACTGCAAAATGGGTTAATTACAGGAGGTATACCGAAATCCAAGAGTGCCACTGGTTATTGAATTACATTCGAGATGAAAAACGTGCGAAATTAGGTTACTGCAGATACATCAAAACTGATGTTTATACATAATCACCGTGTTTGTCCAACTACGAAAAAGTCTTCCATCCTACACCGTTACATCGCCTTCAAGCAAATTTGCCCCTAGTTTAGATCTAAACATGTCACCAATATGGTGCAAATTATACTATAATCTATCATCGACTATATCCAATGATCCTAGTATGATCGAAATTCGGCCGAAGTTTTTCTTTTTATGTTAATGCAAATGATTTAAAACGCAGCGAACATCGGATAATTTGTCATTTATTAGATTTATCGCGATTTTAATCAAAATATAATCCTATTTGCTGCACCAAAAGCCGCATGCGAATTTAAATAAAATTTTCCGTAAACACACTCATCTAATGGTTGTATCACTAGCAAATATAGCGATTCGATGTCGAATTGATCATTTCTGTGTGTCGAAACGCAAATAAATGCACATTAAATATTCGTGCACCGGTCGAATTTATTTTATGGCATAATACGAAAAACGAACGAAAAGGAAATCTAATTCGAGACCGTGCGGAACGCGATAATCATTAGCTATCTATTATACAGATATAAATATCATATTTCACCCCATTATAGGAGTTTAACGTAATTCCGAACTGCCGTTGCAATTTATAATAAGGGATAAAAGCCGTCGTAAAAACGGATATGAACACATTATAATAAATTTCATCGAGGGTGTTACAGATCCCTATCGTTCCAAATTAATTTCTTTAATGGAGGCGTTAGATGATATATACATGGATATATAATTGGAAATAATTTCTGTCGCATATTTTTCACCAAATATAAGAGAAGTATTTCAAATAATACCCTCCATTAAACTCCTCTGGATATTTGTTCGGAATAAATAATAATAATAATAATAAACAATAAAGCATGACAAGCTATTGCTTCGCCAAGTGGGCAAAAGGCATTTTCCAAGTCGTTTGTAGGAGGCTTGCCTGAATTTGAGAATCAGGGTTACGAAACGAATGACGAATGAAGCGTAACCAAAGTAAAATGGGAAGGAAGTTACTTTCCAGACAATCCTCGTGTTTCCCCCTCTTGGAAAAACGTTTCTAGTTAGGGATTAGTACTCTAATCTCTTCGACAATGAGACAGCAGTTGCCTGGTCTAGCATCTGGACGTTCTCTCCCCTCAATAGTTGTCACATTTCTTCTATCGAACGCCTCCAAAAGAAAACTGCCGCCTTTGGTAACGCGAACCCGTTGGTTGGTAAGGAACTGGCAAATTCATACAGATTTACAAATTTTGATCCTGTGAGATTTCCCGGAAACGACCTTCGACCTTCCGAACGAAAAAAAGTAAGGACGACGATTTGTCGTACACACTTACTTCGATCAATCATGGAGATTTTGCAACATAGCCCTAACTTATGATCAATTCTCTTAAACACAAAAATGATAAATCTTTGGGTAGAGAGGCTAACAACATTTTCTCAATTTTTCTTAATAATGTTAGAGCACATATTCGCTTAAACAATGAATTTTCAAACTTCCAGCAAAGCATAGTTGTCCATATTTTAGGAATCTACTTTTATCTGTAGCTAGGCTCCTTAGATTTTATCCTCGAGAGCTTACCCACACTTCTCAGGCCTATGTTTGACCTAGATGATTAATAATAAGACACATAAGCACATCTTCCTTTAAAGCCACGAATTTCGAGACCTTCAGTAAATCCTATAAAATCTGTATAAGAGAGATGTTATCCACATCGTCACTATCTTCCTGAGTCTGTTCCCTCTTCTGAATAGGCTTCCTAGCCTTTATCCTCGAGAGCTTGGATGAATGTTGGATGTCTACCCTCAACATTCAACCTCCATGCTTATCAATATTAAGACATATTTTCCTGTAAAGGCCCAAATTCGCAGATCTGTATCAAAAACTATAGGTCTTCGGGAAGGGGCACCACCCACATTGTGGAGCCCTGCTTTCTTATTACTGTTAAGGCAGTGTCAACTCCTCTTCAACGAGTAACTAGGAAAGGTCTAAGCAATCGTGACGATGTCCTATATATCCCGAGAAGACTAGATTTTCGGAAGTATAGGTTGGGGTTATTGAAGAGTACATCAGCTCCTCAACTTATTCTAGCTGTCTATCAGATAAGCTAATATGTAGCCGAATCGATCAAACAGTGAGAGACTAAAGGATTACAAAGTTTCCTGCTCATTTTACCAAAGCTATTTATTCACTACTTTCGGTCACCGTCCATCTTCCCTTCTTTGCAGTGATTATGGTGTCTCAGAGAACAAAAGGCTAACAGGCATTTTAGTCGTACTTGAGAGAAGTTTTACTGGCTCAAACAAGTACTACTAGCTAATATTTAATACACCATATCACTGCCTCGTTTTCGCACTCCAGTAATTACAAATTGTTCTTCCTTGTATCAAAGCTTTCAAATACCAAAAGCCGAAGAAGTCGTTCTTGAATTAAACTTCAACAGAAATGTTTTTTCCTGTCCAAATACCAACATCTGTCTAGCCAAAAGATGAAAAGTCTTACAATAGTAAAACTTACAAGGCTCTGACAGTGTTAGGAGTATCGAATTCCCACGGATTCTAATTTATCACTACCTTATTCGACAAAAAATCTCAAGCTTCGTTCCCTATCTAACCAGAATTTGTATTTCCAGCATACTAAGACTTCGAATTGTATAAAAAACTAATACCAATAAAGGGGATTATCGCCAAAACGAAAGACGCCCTTTTCTATTGACCATTGCCTGAAATTCGTTGCCGCTAAACCCATCTAATCCGTCTCGAACTAAACAGATTACGAGAGCCAAAACAGAATTAGATCCGACAAAAGGGGAAGGCTCCTTTTTGCATATTTTCGTCCGGGGTATCTCGCCGATACGTCCCTAGCGAATTCGGATTCCGAACGGGATACAAATTAGCAATTAACGCACCCGTCTAAGTAAATTACGATAGCGGCAACTTAAGAAAACAGAAATACCGTACCTTTTGAATATAGTGTTTCGTTTATAATTTTATCTGTATGCGCATTCGGTTTGTATCGAGCCCAGGACGCGCGACGTCGACAAAGACTGACCTCGTTTATTATTCACCCCGTCGACAGAAATATGATTTTTCTCCCTTTCTGCGTGACGAAAAAATAGGGCCTTTGTCACCGTCGCCGCTGTAGGAGAAAAGCAGCTGACAGTAAATTCCCGGGAATATTCAGCGTGTCGTGGAACTTCTGAAGGGAAGAAAATGGAGATGGATAAAGACGGGGAGAGGGAGAGCGAATAGATATACGCGGATAGATCTAATTGTGTTTTCCGCGAAAAGGGATCGGAACGAGAGACGAAGGGAAAAGACAAAGAACCAGCGCGAATTGAGTTTGGGGACCTAAATTCGGTTCTTTCTTTTTGTTTCGCCGCCGTAGGAAGAAAATGAGGACGTTTCCCCGGGAAAATACTTGTTGATAGCAGCTTTCACAAAAAGGCGCAAATCATTTTGTTTTTCATTTTCACTGAAAATGCTTCCTAATAATCAGAAAATTCGACACTGGCGTGGATGCAACAAATATCTTTTTCCACAAATCCAAAATACTAAATAGACCAAATTCCTGAAAATGTAGAAGGTGACGATCTAATTCTTTTCTGTCCCTCGCCTTTGTCTTCTTCTACACTTCCACTCCATCTTTCTCTCGGCCTTTCTCTTCTTTTTCTCCCAATTAGTTTCCTCTTCGTTACCAGCCTCGACATTCATTAATTCAACATTATCTCTATTAGCCTAACCATCTAAGTTTTTTATCTTTATCTGTCTCATTTGGTTCGTTATACAGTCTTTTGAATTCCTCCTTCGTCCTTCTTTACCAGGAAAAAGAAGATCCTCCCTCGATAGATAGCTCTTTCCCATCTGCTTAGAATATCTTTCATTATCTTCAGTATTTACGTCTCTAATGCATATATAACTGTTTTATTACAGTTTTATATATTCTAGTTTTTGCTTTTCTGGATACATACTTGGAACTCATCCGCTTTTTGAAAAAGGGTTCAAATTAAAGCAGTAGGAAATATGCGGAACTTGAGATCCAATTCATGTGAGACTTAACAAATTAAAATTAAGCAAGATCTAAAAACCTAAAAGTTTAAGCAAGTGGGAGATGGATGCATCTTTTGAAATATGACGCTGTAATTAGTGGGATTTAACTCGAAGTGCTGAGAATTGGCCAAAACCTGAACAATCAGAGAGAGTTCCAAAGAGGCCTCTATGAGATAGCAATGCTGTCTGGGAAGTATGACGACACAATCAGTAGAATTCAGATTTTATGACTAGGAATTATATTAAGTTGGTGAGTTTGCCCTTTTGCGTTCTGTATACGAAATTTAAACTATCACAACTTAATGAACACTAACTGGGTGCAATAGAAGTAAGCACCGTTACAATGAGCTAAAAAGATTTGGATCGACAGGTTTTCGGAAGACATTCTTAGCATTGTCCTGGTTTCTTAATTATTTCGTTCGTAGAAAGTGATCTAGGTAGAACGAGAGATGGTAATTGGTAGGATAAGTTGGGGCAGAAAAATGCCATCAAGGCACACTTTCAGAATCCAAGTCTCGCAACTTCGAAATAGCCCAAAGCAAGATGCATGGTTTGGCATTATCGTAGAACAGAATCGGCGATTTCCCGATTCGAAAGCTGACCGAAATTTGCAAATTTCTGGTACACTGCCTGTGATTCGGCACAATAGGAGTCTGCCGTATAGATTTTCCTGGAGGAAAAAAACAGTAGTGTACTACCTTACTAGTTGTTTCCCAAATTCTGACTAAGGCCTTGTGGGAATAAGATGAAAAATTCGGTATTAGTTTGGGGCCTCGTCCTTGCCCAACCATTAAGTTAAACACCTTCAAATACCGCGTCTATCATTGCACGTTACCACAACTCAATGTCTCGACAACTTTCTAATTTTTCGTTTCCCTTTGTGAGACACCGATTTGTCAGCCTTCTGAATTTGTTCCAATCTTGTGGGAAACCTCAAATTCTACTGCAACTTCGGCCATCCCTATTCTAGGTTCATGATGTTATCAACTGCATGCAGAACGCACCAAATTTTAACTTCCTAGAAGATCCTTTTCCATACCACGTAGCAAAACACAACATTAGCAATTACGTGTAAAATTACAGACGACATTGCGCAAACACGTAGCTACGATTCGATCAACACACCGCACTAAGAAAAACGAAAACACAAAGCTGCCGACCTGATACAAAACCTAAGCATCCAACCCCTCTACCGCCATATTACTTTCAAAATATGACCTTGCTGTTAGTAGGATTCCAAACAAAAAAAAATTAAAAACAGAGGCATAAAATTTAAACGTTTCGTCTTCCTATTGATTTACTGAAGCGAGTCGGCCAATAGCCGACATAATTATCAATTACCCACTTCCAAGCACACCATATTCTACTGACTAATCCCATTTATGCTATCTCCACCCTTCAACCGTTCGAAACACCCTACGATAAAATTAACTGCCGAAATAAAACCTCTATATTGTGCAGGAAACACCTCAAAGGCGCACCTGGAAAATCGTAGGTACACACACAGTTGTATCGTATCCGGGGGCAGAGGCGGCGCGTTATTTATTTCAGCGATCGAAACTCCCCTTTTATTCCGAAGGTGTTGTTTTATAGCAACGATTGACCGGAATTATCGTGCTTCCGCCGGAAATCGAAGCGATCTAATTCTGAGCCGACGGCGACGGGGAAAATACTATTCACCTTAATTGCATCTGTAAAACGCGGTGTTTTAAGCGACGTGACGTTTCAACTTCGTCGTCAAAATTCCGGGCGAAATCGGAAAATTAACGGTGGAACGACGGGGAAAGCAGAAATCGTCGTTTGAAATTAACAACGAGGTGATTACGGAATGAAATCGGCGTAAGAAATGGCTGTTGTTAGGTACAATTTAAATGAGTAAAACGTCTGTTTACCCCGCTTTATTTGCAGTTGTTATAAATTTAATGCTGTCATTAAAAGGGGGCTTGTCGTCGTTGAAAATACCAGTTCAAGATCCAGCGCTGGAGGTTATAAAATTTCACAGGAAAATTCCGTAGGCAGATCATACAGATTATTTACAATACTTCTACCACAAGCTCGTCCATTGATTCTGTTTTGCATTATAGTTCGTTCAGTTTGCTGTGTGCGACGAAAAATTACTGATATACATGTCCACATTACCACAAAATTATAATGCTGGTCATGATCTAATACCAAGTTTTCTTCTACATGATGCTCGTTTTGTATTTGTTAAACCTCTGTTGAAAATAATAAACTTTTCAGTTACTAGTCCAATCTACCCTGAGGTTTGGAAACGTGCGAAAATTATTTCAGTGTTTAAGAAAGATGATAAAAGTCATGTGGATAGCTATAGGCCAATATCTCTTCTATGGAATTTTGCGAAAGTTTACGAAAATATCATCTATACGTACTTATTCAATAGTCTCCAATATCCCGTCACCACATGATTTCTTTCGTGGAAGGTCAACAACAAACTAACCTTGCTCGATAAGCACCGACAGATTGATGTAGTTTACACCAATTTTAGCAGCGCTTTCGATAGTATAGATCAGAGATTTCCAACCCCGGAGTACGCATAGCCCTGGAGGTACGCGATAGGTTGTTTAGGGGTAGAGAAAAATGTATGACAAATTAAATAATATTAAAAAATGATCCTTACAACGATCACAACATTATACATTTCAAAGTGCAAAAACAGACATAAAAACTCATGCTACTGAGTTTATAATGCAACAAATCAGTTGCGCCGTCGGTCAATGGTAGCGGGGATACCATTATGCGTGAGTAGCGATTATGCTACGGACCTGTGATGATGGGGTGTGTTACGGTTATAATGATTATCCACCAACCATATTCCCACGTGTTGTTTGCAAAAAATAGGTTTTTGTTTATAAAAAGTACTAGCAGATACCCGTCGGGTTTTGAATTTTTTCGGTAGGTGTGTAAACATAAAGATTTTTCGACGTTCCAACTCTGGAGCAAACAACATATGTATAATTGGCCGTGCGAAAAACAGGAATTTTCTAAGTTCAAACCAGCAACACTTACCATCTTGTTCCGTTGCACAATTTCGGTGGGTCTAACAATAAGTTGCGAATGAGAATCAACCGTGAACCATCTTTTAAAGTTAAGATATGTGGTGGCATTCCAGATGGTTCCAAAGAGTTAAGAAACTCTATTAGAAAGTTGACAGCTTGTTCCTCATCTATGTATAACTGTGTCATTTGATTTGTACGTGACAACTTCACCGGGTAGCTTGAATTAAATTTGATGATTTATTTTGTTGACGTCATCATTCTTCGGAGCCAAAATTACTCGTTTTTACTGTCTATGAGATTTTTAATATTTTCTAATTCGATTATTTGACATGGTCGACACGACAACCACAAATGATAAAACTTTCTGATGACAGTGACAATGTTTTTGTGTTGACAGTCTGTATTCGGAAAAATTATTGTATGGGAAAAGTCGAAAATCCACTTCATGAATGGACCGAATGCATTTTTAGTGGTCTAAATCATCCTCGCGTTATTGCCTTTCAAATGAAACTGGTTTGGGGCACATCGGTTGGATAGTTTCGAAGTCTATAACGGACATAGAAACATTTTTTGTTATTATATATATATATACATATATAGAACAGAAGATATAGATTATTTATTGTTGGCAAGGAAAACGGCACTATTAGTTTCTTTAGATTTTCTCTACAAGCAGTAATATTTTTTATTATTTATCCAGTATTTTTAAGCATTTTATTTGATTTATCATTAGATATGGATAAGTGGTTGAAGCAAGGATCAAAAAGAATTAACACATAATGTGTAAAAGGTTCAATTGGCAAATACCTCTCAAGACAACAGAACTTCGGATCTAAATACTGGAAAAGTCCAGAAAAGAGGGAAAAACAGAAAGCACTGAATGCAATGAATATCTTAAATATGGATTTAGTTATAAAAGAAATGAAAACTACTCTAAACTAAAATGTGTAGCATGTGGAACTGTTTTATCGAATGACTGCATGATACCTTCGTTACTCTTACAAGATTTACAAATGAAACATCCCAATTATAAGAACAAGGAACATATTTTCTTTTAAACGCTTGGAGCAAAATATGACTAAATCGAGTTAGCGTTTGTTTCCTTAGAGAAGAGCACATTACGTCATGAAAATATACGCGAAACACACCAAATTTGGTTCATTACGCCGCTGACGTAATATGCTCTTCTCTAAGGAAACAAACCCTAGAAGTCGTGTATCCTATCATCTAACAAAAATCTCGAAAATACCGCTGGAATTAATTACTGTATTGCTAAATGTGGCAGACATCACGCTATAACTGAAAATGATTCTTTCCTGTATAAAAGTAGCTGTTCGCTGTATGCTCGCAGAGGACCAAGTACCTAAAATGAACAACATTCCTCTTTCGAATAATACAATATCTCGAAGAATGAGAAGAATAAGGATATGTCTGATCATGTTGACAATAATAAACTGAATTAAAAATAGTAAATTTTTCGCTGTTCAAATTGATGAAAGTACAGGTGTCGCCAATTTTGCTATTTTGCTTATTATACCAAGATATTTGGTTGATATGAAGAAGACGTAATACTTTATCATCCTTTGTTAGAACGCACAGAAGGCAATGATATTTTTAATAATAATATTTTCAAAGCTCTATGTGACGACATGATGAGTTTTCATTCCACATTGTTCCTTCGTACAGAAGTCTCATTGTAAACTTCTTACCAGACTATTTAAACTTAGGCATGAGGTACATTTTCTTTTTGAAAGCAACTCTTTCAAGCTGTCATCCATATTCCATTACCATAAACGGCTTCAGCATCTCGCATCTTTATTAAATACTTTTCTACAATATAAATAAGTTAAATTTGGCACTCCAAGAGAAAACAATGATGTTTGGTGTGCCTGACAAAATTGAATGTATGATTTAAAAGAAAAACGATTTTTGGAAATCATGTATTAAAAATAGTCAACCGGAAGTATTAGATACATTGCACTGTTTCTTATCTGAAAACAAATTACGATTTTCTCCGGAATTAAATCAACAAATAACTGAACATTTACAAGGATTAACATCGGATTTCCAGAAATACTTTCCAAAATCTGGCAACACAAACTATTGGATTCCAAATCCATTTGAAGAGGAATACTTTCAGGTACCTAAGGAAAAAGAATTTGATCGAAGTTTCAACCGATTCGATTTTAAAATGCCAATTTACATCAAAACGTCTTTTTAACTTTTGGGCAGACATTTACAAAGAATTTGAGCTACTTTCCGATAAAGCATTTCAGTTTTTGTTGCCATTTACAAGTACTGTACTTGTGGAAAGAAATTTTTTCCTATATATATGTATTAAAAATAAGTACCGCAATAAGCTGAAGACAGTTCCCGATTTGAGATTATGCCTCCAATTAGTCGAACCTGACATAACAAAATTATGCGAGGAAAAAACAAGAACAAGGCTCACACTGAACTGCTTTAATACGAAATTAAATACTCTCAAGTTAGTTTTTTTAAATTTAATTATTATAATCAAATTATATTTGTTTGTATATTTGTATTGTAAATATATTTATCTTTACAAGTATGAACGTACATAATTTCTCCTTATCAACACTATAAATTAGCTATTTTTCAATTTAAATTTACAACATGTAAAATTAACAATACGGTTAATCACTAAATTTCTGAAATGAGGGATACAATCTAGAGAAATAACATATCATTGGATACGCTAACGAAAAGAAGTTGGGAACCACTGCTATAGATCATAACATTTTGTTGATAAAACTATCCTCTATGGCCTGCAGCCCAAATTTCATTACGCTCTTCCAATCGTACTTACAAGGGGACTGCCAAGTATGGCATTTTAATGGAGCTCGGATATGTTGTGAGGGAATGTCCGCAGAGTACTAGGCTAAAAGGATTTTTTCCAATGGGCTTTGGTTTCCAAAAAAATCGAAGTCAAATTTCCATGCGTACCTATTATAGCTGTATATTTTGTATGTTGTCCTTCTCGGAGTATTTGCCCATGCCTGTCTGAAGGATAAAATCCAGTTAGGACTTGTCAAATGGGTAGGCACGGCATAAGCGGGGATAACAACAGAAAAGTCAGGGACAGTCAGCCCAAATACTCCGAGCAGGAGAAGGTACAAAATGTACAGGTACGCGTGGAACTTTGACTTCGATTTTCTCGGAAACCAAGGCCCATTGAAAAAATCCTTTTAGCTTAGTACTTTGGGGACATTCCCTCACAACATATCCAAGACCCATTAAAATCCGTTTGTACCATACTTGGCAGTCCCATTGTTAGATAATGGACATAACTATGCTTTTTATAATGGATTTAAATCTTTTGAGTTCATTGGATCTATGTTAAAAATTTGCTAACCTCATGCCCAATTCTTGCCTACGCCGATAGAAAACTTATCTTCTGATTATAACCTGGGATCATGTCTCGTGTCTTCAACATAATTTAAATACCATTTCGAATTGGTGTAGCAAATTCAAATTAGTTTGATTGTGTTAATTTGAGCTATTGCTTCACTTCGATAGCATTAATGAGTTTAAACCACGATGGTGCAATAAAGACTCATGATCAATATTTCGTTGTGGGTAAATGCCATCAATTTTGAAAGAAAGAAACTTCATAAAGGCTCGTTGAACCTTCTCAACATGCAACTATAAATACAAATGATGTAGTAAATAGGTTGCTTATAGTGTTCGTAAGACAGAACACCACTCCCAGCCATGTTAGTTCAGCAGTGGGAGACAAAGAACGTCTAACTATAATATTTTGGCTCAAGCCGCAATAGATCTGTGGTGACCGCGGTGGACAAAAAACAATTATTTTGCTTACTACAGACCTTGACCAAAACCCAAACCTATACCCAATGGTGAGGAATAGTAACTTAGAAATGTTTCTATACCAGATGTCAAAGTAAAGCTCCTCTTCCTCAAAATATCCTATGCTATCCTCAAGTACGATCCCTTGCCCCTAACGCAGGGCATCAAAACATCCCCTCCTCCTTTTATTACTACGTAACCCCCAATTTCCTCGGACTTGCAGTGGGCAAACAATCCCTGTTCTCGTTCTAGGTGGTAGATGCAAAGATCGAGCGAAAAGGATCATAACCCTCTTCATAATCTGCGTAATATGTTCAGATAATTCCGACAAGCTTATAAATATTAAATGGACGTACTTATGCCGCATTAACTTGTTACTCTTGCCGATTTTACGGCGCCGTTATGAAGTTTATGCGGGATTTTCACGACCCGGGATCCGCTATTACGATTACAACCTCTGCGTGACTTATGCAGCTCATAATAGAACCGCTAAAACATTGACTTCGACGCATCTCGAGTACGTGGCAACGACGTGTTGAAAATGAAAGTCGTATCATCGGTTCTCTCAGAAATAAGCTTCACATTATTGAATCTAAAGCTCTATCGCTTTATTAGACATACGAAAAACCTCTGTCGCATTATCTAATCTGTCACGTCACTGACAAATAGGCGGTAGAATTTTGCCACAAAAAGAAACACTGTTGACACCTTCGATCAAAATCACGAAACCAACATGTCACAAATACATATGTTAGCTCACAAGTAATGCAGGCATAAGCGCAACATGCAAGTATTGTCGCTCCTCTTTGCAACAATAAAATTCGCGTTGATGTGTTATTTAAAGTTATCTCTTTCCTTCCAGGTGTCTGTAAATGAAGACAGCTGAAGGTGACACTCAGTGCCGCTTGCTACCGTAAAAGCAAATCGCGAAAATCGTTACCAACGGGAAAATTAGTAAACTATGCGTTCGAAAGTGACTGTAGTGAGTGACGGTCGCGAAAGAGCCGTATTCCCAACGATGAGCAGGCACCGGCGCACGCACCCGACGACCTAACGCTATAATTCGCGACGCAACAGCATCCTCGACGATCGGTTTCCGGTGCGATTCTCACTTCAACGAAGCATCCGCTAAAACATATCGCTTGTTCACCTTATCCCCGTACAGAGTTGTTAATTTAAGTATTTTTCGATATTCATCGTCGCCATATCATCGTCGTTTCGTTGCAACCGCGGAAAGAAGAGTATATACGAATGTTTTTAATTCAAATGTTTAATTAATTGTTAATAATCGTGTTGTTTGTGAACTGGCAATTATCTAAACCGAAAAAATAACCGAGCAAGAACATTTAGTGTTTATTATTTTCATCGTCGTATGATGGAAGACGATTCCAATAGTATGGCACCAGCCATGGCGCACCGAAACTACGACTCAAACGTCGACTATGTTATCAGCGACTACATGGAACGTCTAGGAACTCGTCTCAACATCCTCGAAACCGAGCTCAAGTACGCGTGGCGAGCTCTAGACCTCCTTTCCCAAGAGTACATCAAAATGTGGGAACGTCTCGAGAAACTAGAAGGTCTTCTCTATGAACAACAGAGCGTCATCTCCCAATTACTTGATTTCTACACCTCGGGCGGGATTAGATGCGATGTCACCGGAGGACCTGAGGGCTCGGCGTTAGACGGTCGCCTCGGAGAACTTGAGGTCATCCGCGAAATTCTCGGCAACGGCACCGTGGAGGACGGCCTCGAAGAGGGCGTCGACGTTTCGAGATCCCAACAAGCCGTCATCAAGGAGATTGAGCTTGACATGGACGAAATCCGGGTCCCGGACGAAGCATTCTACCGCAGCCTAAACCAAGCGTATAGGGATGATTTGGTCGGATGCGAACCTCCACGATCCACTCCACAACTCGGAATGATCTGGGAGGAACGGGAGGAAATCGAAGAAAACGAGAAAAAGGATGAACTTCGTAAACTCGAAGACGAATTGAGATTGGAGGAAACGCAGGAAGTCTTCAGTGCTATGGATTACAAGGATTACCGGGGAAATTCCCCTTGTGTTAGCGAACAGGACTTGGCACAGTTGAGTAGAATTAGCACCATCGATCAGGTGACGATTGAGAAACTAAACGAGCTCGATAGATTGAGTACGAAGCTCCAACAAGATTCAATGAACATTAAACAATTACAGAGGAAATTGTTGGAATCGCCTCGTGCTAACGCAGCTATAACAGACGGATTGGATGACAATCTGTCGGATAAATCCAACATAATCGACGAGAAATTGCGGCAGATCTATAACGATACGGAGAATTGGAACTATACAGGAAACGTCCAACTTAAGAATCAAGATGAAATATTATTACTGAGTAAAAGCGACATACCCACTTCCCTGTCGAATTCCTTCAATAACAGACCTAATTCGAGGTTGTCCGTCTCGGATAGTATCATTGGTACCGACAGTGAAGTCGCCGAAACAATGGCTGGAGCTACCAGAACTCCGACATCTCCTCGAAGGAGGCCGTTGGAGATCCCAACATGCAACGCTCCTTACACGACCGTTACGGGAAGGTTAGCGTACAACGCAGCAGTTCAAAACGTCGATTCGGCCGCTTCGAAAAATCCGTTCACGTCTAAGAATCCCTTCTACAACGGAGTGACCGATTACAACGACATCGACTCGCTCCTGATGAAATCTTACGAGAACGTTACTTGCAGTTCCCCGTTCGAGAAACCCAAATCGCCGACTCTGTCCGTTTGTAGCTTGAGGACGCGACAGGATGGTTATGTCGGTAAAGTTTCGACGAGTGACCACGTAGTTTGCAGCGGTCCTCAGTCTCCGAGTCCACCGCCTCCAGCACCGAACAACGGCGACGAGCAGTTCCTGATGTCCTTATCAACGCCCGTTCCCCAACGGGGACCGAGCCCAGTCTTCCTAGGCGCCGAATCGACGCCGCTAATGTCAATTACGAATCAGGAACACGGCAGGCTGAGCCCTAAGCCTCCTCACTCGCCCAAGTCGCCTAAATGCTCTCCGAAACGAAGCAAATCCTCGACCATCGTGGCGGCAAAATCAGACTCAGGACTTTCTTCAATGAGCGGATGGTCCAGTTTGGAAAAATCTCCCGGATCCCCCAAGAATGGGAAGGCGATAACTTACTACACCGACGCCAATTACTCGCGTCACCAACAAATAACCAACCCTCCCCTAATTCCGCTGGAATTTCAACACTCGACGAGAACTTTCACCGAATCCGATACGGACTCTTTCATTCCCAGTCAAGCACCGGTGTGTAACGCGATTCTCCCTGGAGGTCATCACTTATCCGCGTTCACCACCGTGAAATCACCGTGCAGTTTCGAGAATCCGGACGGATACGGCAACTTTGTCCCGGCTCCTGCTCCAGCCTCCGATATAAACGTCAGTCCCAGAAGAAAATCTAAGCATCACCATCCGAGTACAAAATCGGGGAATTACGGAGAATATATGTATCGAAACGATCAACCAGCTATCTACTCGGTAGCCGGAAGTAACAAACAAGAAACTTACACTTCGGTGTATACAAGTAACAGCGCCGATTACCTCAACCAAACTCGCTACCCTGATCTGATAGAGCCTTATGAAAACAACGAAATCCTCAGCGCCCACCTGAGACGACAACACAGCTATAGCACAACGAGCCAAACTCCACCTGAGAACATCCACAGATTGAATAGATCGTATTCTACTGGGGGAGACGGGGTATCCAATCACGAGGGGTACAAGACTGCTATGCAACGAACGATGTTTCCGAGCGGTAACATCACCGACGCTCTTTCGTATTATCCGACCTCGACGAGGTACGAATCAGGGGTTTATAGCTTACCGCCATCGGAGTACGTTGAAGCCCCAAATTGGTTAGCGACCAACGAAAATCAGTACCCCCTGGACAACGCGAGCACCTCCAGTTCGCTGCGATCCATGGAAACCGAAAGTTGCTATTCGCAAAGCCCCTACATGGATCGGAGAAATCGACCACAAACATACCAAAACCAAATGCCTCAAGAAGCGAATTACAAGACTTGGAATCAACGGCCCGAAATACCTCATCTAGAGCTAGATTTGCGCAATCGAAACGTACCTGATTATATGCAACAACAACAGCAGTTCCTTCAGCAAGGCGAATACTATGATTCCAGTGGAGTAATCGTCTCTCAATCCGGATATATCTCGATCTCCTCCGATATCAACCAGGAAAGCCAACAAAAGAAGAAGATCAGGCGGGGTAACACTCTGAAATCGGCGATGAGCTCAATGACGCACTGGTTTCCCGATTTGCACATAACCAAAAGAAGTCGCTCGTATTCCTTACCTGAGAGCCAAGGCCTAGATGAGAAGAACAAAAATATCGTAAAACAATCCAGTGCCACTAGGAAAAAGAAGAAGAACGCCATAATATCAACTATGTCTGGAATACTCCATAAAGCGAAGAGGAAAAGTCCTAGTCAACCAGAAACCCAATCCATGTCCGATCCGGAACAATCGGAAAACGAGTGGAATTTACGACCGGAAAGGTCCGTCGTTTCCGAGGATGATCGTAGCGAAGACAGTTGCAGCATCTTCTCAGAGGGACAGTTTGATCGGGAAAATTTATTTGAGAAGGTGATCACTAGTAAGTCCAAGTCTAAAATGGAGGATCAATTCATCGAAGCCCAAGAGGACGAGGAACTTCCCCAATTTACGACGGTCAAATTGCTTCCTCCAAGGCAATCCCAAGAAATGAAATTATCAGATCACGATGGAGATATGTCAGATAATAATCAGAACGACGAAGAGATTTCCGGTAAAAGTACCGGAAGCGGGTCTAGCAGCATATTTGCCACGATAGGTGATGTTAAACGAAGCTCGGCCCAATCGGAGAAGAGTGAAGATTCTGGAAGCAGCGAAAGTAGGTTTCCTCCAGTAACCTTAGGCGGAGCTTCCATGGAATTCGCCGTATCTCGAGCATTAAAAAAGTATCGTGAAAGACAAACTACCGTTTCAGATCAAGATCAAAATGGGGACGAAATGAATGGAAAAATGGAGGAGATGCCGTTAGAATCGGAAAATATCGAGAAAAGAAAAGAAACTGAGCACAAAGTTATTAAGGAACAAAAATCCAACGAGAGTCAAGGTAGTGACGCTAAATCAACTAGTAATGAAGAGCACCTCCCGGAAAGTAGCCCGTCTTCAATGAGCTTACGCGGAAATTTAGGGAGGTTACTCTCGAGGCACCCGCAAAGCTTGGAGATCCCCGGATTTGACGAGGATAATAGAAGCACCCATTCGTGGAGAAGCGGTTCGCGGGTTTCGTCTCGTAGGCAAAGTACTGAGGATAGCATCGATAGTGAAGATGAATGGTTCATACACGAATTGAAGAAATTAGAAGAAGTCGAGCGCCAATCTCAGTTGGAGATCGAGCTAGGAGAACCGCCGGAAGAAATGGATGAATACGAAAGTACGTATGAGCCTGACGAAGAAGTCAAGGAGAGAATGTCTTTTGTTTTGAGGGAACTGCGAATTAAAGCAAGGGTGGTCGATGGAGTGTTGGAGGAAAAAGACAATAATAGGCACGTGATAGCTTCCGCTAGGTACAGAGAAAATCATAGGCCGATCGAGGAAGAACGTAGCCCAGATGATAGGGACTACATCGATGAAAGACCCGAATATGAATGGAGTGAGGAAATTCCTGAAGTAGATGAGGAAGATCAAAAGTCTGTGCCTGAAGAGCTTCTCTCCTCTGGCGAGACTTCTGGTCCCGATAGTCCACATCAAAGCCAAGACGAGTATGAGGAGGCCGAATTGGCAGAGGAATTCGCGAGATGTAACAGAATTGATGGTAAAGATTTAGAAGAGTACGAGGAAGAATCAATGATGGAAATCAAAGAAGAGGCCAGCACCACTGTTCCGAGAATCGAGATCGAGACGTGCGGTAAAGAAGATACTAAAGATAGCGGCCCGTTGGGCAGTAAATGGAAGCTTTTGAAGGCCTTGAAAGAGAGAAAAGCGGAGGAGAAGAGCAAGGAACAGGAGAAGATCACCGAAACGACGACGGAAAAAGACAAAGTGAGTATGCTGGGTATGGTGAAGAATTTTTACGAGATTCACGTTAAGACTTAAAATCTAAACGAAACTCACGGCTTACCATAGATTCTATGCGCCTATAGAAATTTTAAAGTACAACCGCTTTTGGATGAACAAAGCGCTTTTTACTACGTACCCAATTGTAGAGCAAAATGTAGTTTTACGAAAGAGTAGATCACAAGAAAGCTGTAGGTAATTCCAGACATCGTAGCGCTATCAATATTTAACGAAAACATAAGGGCAATAGTTGTAAATGGAAGTCAATAAATCAGTGCTGCTATCAAACAAAAAAAGTAATAATGAATATTGTAACGCACCTTGTATACATACATACATACATATATAGGGGAACATATATTTTTTAATAATCTATCTTGTATGAAAATCCATCCTCAGAATCACCTTATTACCACATATCACAGTGCACGTTTTCGATTTTGATGTCACGATTTCAATGTATGTTGGGCCCTTATTTAGAATTTCACCTCATCGAGGATGAACCAAGGCCTTTTTGCTTCCGTTTTTGGAATATTTTAGATATCGGCGATTCCCAAAACTTTGAATAACAACTCTATAAAATAAGAGCTGCTTAAGATCACATTAACACCATCGACTGTAGTGTGTAGTTTCCTTGATGATCAGATCTCGGACATTTTACTAGTTAATTTGCTATTATCTTCAGGATACCCTCACTGTACGAACAATATTTTATAAGAATAGTGTTGGAAAGCGCAGTCTCCCAAAAATGACAGCTATTTGTAGTTATTTTCAAATATTCTTCGGCAAATTGTATGAAGCTGACAAGTAAGGATAGTACTTGTCATAGAAGTTTCTTTACCTCAGGTCTTCCTCCGTTCTTGTAGAAACTTCGTCTATTGTTGTGTCTTCTAATTAAAGACTGTTATAATCAAGTCTGAACTTCTCACAGAAAATCCTTTGGAATTGTGTTCGATGTCATCTCATCTATGCTCTCCACAGTTCTTCCACGACACTAAATTACATCAAATCTTCTATAAGGTCTAAAATATCTGATATTTTAGCAGCTTGTTAGTTATTCTGTAAATGATAACTTTTGATGCGATCTCCTTCTTGCCAGACATATTACAAGTTTAACTCCAAAGGCATTAAAGGATAAATGGGAAACGTAATGAGTTTGACAATAAATAGTGCTTTTGTTATGGGTAGCCAAAAGGTATCAACAGATTTGTTGTTAATAGATCATTTACTCAATAAATGGCGAATATTTCAAGCAGCATAACCAACATATTCCATTATTTATCAAAGGTATCATCCTAACTTCAAATATAGAGCATGTAATTCAATTGTGACTGCAATGCTACGTTGCTCTTCCATCATTAACCATGGTCGTCAATGTTTTTAAGTTTTCTAAAATTTCGAATTCGCAAATTGCTACCTCAGTTTTTCCTCCACATTTGTAAAAATATTTTCTATTACTATCCTTCTACTTTAGGACCATCGTGATCAATTTAAGCTTTTCTTAAAAATCGTTTAAATTGACAGGCGTTTTGCCGTCTACATATATTACACTGAATTGAATATCTGACGTTTTGGCAGACTGTTTGTTTCGTTCAAGGTAACCCCGATCAAATTTGCTTATTGATAAGTTTATTTTGAATTTGGAATCTTTGTAGCTCTGAAACCATTTAGTTCTAAAGATATACTTAATGTGACAATAAAGAGCTTCTAGTCTGGTCCAAAGATTGGACTTCCAAACATTTAATATCCAACAACCAACAAGTGAAGGAGACGATCGTACTTACCAATTGTAAGTTTAAGCCAAAATTCATCTGAAAAATACAATTACTTCGTTCCTCATTGAAAATGAAAACTTGGTGATTATTTCAAATAACGTTTGAAATTGCAGTGCCTTCTCATTGTTCTTAATTTTTAACTTCTTCTTCCAATCCGTTCAATTCATTCTCGTGAAAAATTTCTTAAAAATGGTTGAGATATTCTTCAACAATTCTGGAGTTGACTCCAAATGAAAGGTTCGTAATATTTCGATAGCATACTGGCATACCAGCATCACTCTAAGTTTTGAATTCCATTTTAATTGTCTTTTGTAAATCAATTATTGATTCAGGATTACGCGTTTGAAAATAGAAACGGAACAGATTTTAAACTAATCTTTCAGTTTCCTATTCAAGTGCCAATGCTGCAGATATTACGATCATTAGAAAATTAAGGGTAAAACATTTTCTGATGAAAATTTTTATATTGAAGCTTATAGCCAAAAAATCGACGCTAGCTCCCCATTCGTATTTTCATTTCTAGTTAAGGGTCATCCGTTTTCAAAACCCAACATCTTACTGCTTCCATAGAGAAACTTCCAAAAATGCAACTCACGAACTGACCTGATATTCCGACCTCTATTACCGTCATCTTGCCAGATAATCCTACTTTATTTAATTGGATGACCAGCTTGACCATCTTCCTTTGAGGTTATTTTCTTGCAAGCAACTTCTAAAATGTGATTGTAGAGCACCGATACAACCCAATCTGTGACCTATTACTCCTTTTAGTTTAGTTAGAATTTAAAAACTCTTCAAAAAGCTTGAAGTTAAGCTTCTCCCCCATTCTCAAGAATTCATGCAAGGAACTGAAATTTACGGCGCGAAAGATTAACGTTTCTTCATTTCTGAACAAAAGCAATTCAAGATTTCTGCACTGTAAACAAAATCCTCACGCAAACGAGAGTAAAAATGTTTTGGGAATCACCGTTTTAGGTTGTACACCTCATGGCATATTATATTACAGCGTTAGCGTTGTGTAGTTTCGTAAGTACATAAATAAATATCGGCACATAATACACAAAACGATATTTCAAAAGTCGAAGAAATCGATGTTATAGTATGTGTAAAACGTATACGCTTACGTTAGGACTGCTTTCGACATTCTCTATCTCTCTATGTGGAACAAAACCCAATGTATACCCCGTGCCCAGGTGTCTGTACAATCTTATTACAATTATTGTCTAGTGTATAACCACGATAATAAGCAAGAAAGGCTAATAAAATAATTGTTATTTTCCTATTATTGTTACATTTTCTATTGTATCTACATATGTATATCATTGGAAATAATAATAATAAAGTTGTTACGGTTATTGTTTTTATCCTTTTGTTGATTGTATATTTATGTTGATTTTTTGTTTTTTAGAATGGCTCCGGACTCGGAGGGGACTCCACCGGGAGGACGAACGGGTAAGTAAGGAAATTCCTATACACCTTGACTATTCATGTAAGAATCGATACCGACCGCCTCGCCACAGACTGCCCTTTTTACGCCGTAATTATCTGAAGTCGGCCGGCGAGTGGAGCAGGAGAATTTCAATTCGTCGAGGACGCTTAGGAGTCGAGAAAGTTCCAAACGCACCAACCACGCGAATCCGACGCCACCGTCGCAAGTGCATGTCGGTTGTTACAGGCGATTAGTGATTTAATTACACGTCGAGACGAACGAAAGTATACGGGTTTCGTATGTCGTGGATCGAGCTGTGGTTTAAAAACCAAAATGAGTTGGGATTACTTTGTAAGATAAGAAATGAAACTAGGAAAACTTTTCTTGCTTTCTAATTAAGCGAGCGACATTTTTTGTAGTCAGTTCAAGAGGTGCCTTGCTCCTCAATTTTAGATATACACTGTGTCTCCGGATGGAGTTGATAAGGGGAAACAAATTCTTATTATTGATTTTATGACAGTCATTCTCTATAAAAGTTCTGCTTGTTGAATAAATAAGTTTATCATCAGAAAATCATTAATTGTACAGAGTGTCCATAAACCAAGATGACATGAAAATGCTTCAGAAGAAAAGTATCATTTATTGCATTTTCTTAGTTTAAATACAAAATTTCAATCAATTAAGAAAAATAAAAATTATTGTACATGATCATCTCCAACTTCAACACATATCTCCATCCTTTTCATGAATTTACCATAGACTTTACGTATGTATAGTGTGTGGTTCATTTATTTAATTCACCGCACCCTGTATTCATGCTTTTAGTATTTCTCGATCACGCGGCAGGTCATCTGCGTAAACTTTTTGTTTTAAAGGACACCACGAAAAGAAAATCGATAGGTGTAACGTCAGGAGATCTAGCAGGAAAGTCTATTGGTCCAAATCTTCCCATCCATCTTTCTCGGAACTGATCTGTCAACCATTGCCGTACCAAAAACGTTGAATGGGCAGGACACCCGTCTTGTTGCCAAAGATGCCAAAAGATGTTACGCAGCATTTCTAGCGGTAAATTACCTACAAACGATAATAAATGCGTTTCCAACGACGCACATAAACATGTTCATTGAAATTCTCGTCAATAAAATATGGCCAACGATTCGATCGTAAAAAATTCCGCACAAAACATGACTTCGTTTTTGAATGACGTAGTTTGGATAACGACCCTTTTGTGACAAAACGTGACCGTTAGTGCAGAAGGTTACTTCATCGGTAAAGGAAAATCATTCTGCGAAAGCTTGTATTTACGAGGTAATTCTCACCAATCCATAAACAAAAATCCAGTCGCTTCTCTTCATCTCCATTTTCAAATGTACTACGTCGAAGCTTTGGTTTAAACGGCCGATCTTTGTTTTCTCCATAAATTCTTTCCAAATGAGTTTTACTAATATTCAATCTTTATGATCGTTTCCGTAAAGATAACTTTGGTGTTTCTATCACTGAAACTAATGCCAAAAGTGTAGCTGCATCGTCTTTGTTGCATTTTTTTTTTTTTTTGGTTTCGGTCACTACAGATCTAGTTAAATCAAATTTATTTACAAGTTTGCGCAGTGCCATGCGCGATACTGCAACACTTAACCAAATAAATAGGTTCTTCAATGGTTAACATTTTGTGAAACCAACGGGAAATAACTGGATTGAAAAATCTACACTTAATGACGTTTTACAGTTCAATATAATGACACAACAAACTTTAATCGACAAGATTATATTACTATTATCTACATTAAATTCAAGATAACACGTTTAATTAAACTTAACAACATACAACCAATACAATCTAAATTTACACAAAATTATGTATTTCAATTAATTTTATGTTTTTAATGAACTTCTTGTGTTAACAGTAAACTCTGAAATGTAAAAAATGATGCTTTTCTATTGAAACACTTTTATGTTATCTTAATTTATGGTGATCTGTACATTTAATCTTATATTTTCTGATGGTAAACTTATTTATTCAACAAACAGAGCTTTTTATAAAGAATGATTCTTTGTCGTAAAATCCGTAATAAGAATTTGTTTCCTCTCGGCAACTCCATCCGGGGACTCAGTGTATATATGCTACATGTAGCATATTATATTTAGAATGAATCTCAGATTGCCGATTTTCCATATTTTCATTTCTTTGCGACAAAAATAAGAATCCTTGTAGGGGTGATGCCTTGATTGCTCACTGAGGAGTGTTCTATTTTCCAGTAATTTGAAATGGGACGGCACCACAATTGGTTCCTTTTGGAGTAAACAAAATTGGAAATCTTCAGGATGTCTAGAGAAAAACTGGGCATTTGTTTGGCGACGAAATCTTCCATTTTTCCATATTTCCCTTTTTTCCCCAAACAAGGGATTCTTTAGATTGTATTTAATTCGTTTAATCAAATCTGTATTGTTAGTCGAAAGATTCTTTGAAAATTCCATTACCATTAGAAATCTAAATCAAAACCTTATTATTTTTGAGTCGAGAATTAGATCGAATTACATTTTCAGTTTCTCACTCAGATAATCGTTATAAATTATTGCGCTCACTTAATTTACTTTCACAGTTGATGACAATTACGCTTTGCAAAATTTCCGCAATCTTCCTCCATCAAAAGAGCTATTTATTAACCCTTAAAACTCAAAAAATCTCTTTAGAATGAGACTGGCTGGACTTCCCGTAAGACTTTTCGATCCAAAATAAAATTAGATTCTGTCTACTTTCCACAAGCCCCACGAAAAACTAAAATTCTATGTGTGTGGCTTTGATTCGCTTCGCATCACCCATTGTCTAACATTTTCAACCGAATCAGGTTGCAAGTCAATACTCTGTAAAATTTTAGGCGATTGAATAATTTTAAAACCTTTCTTTTCCTGAAGATTTGTAACATAAACTTTTACATTGTCTTTCCTTAATACTTCTAGCTTTGGAAAGCTTCAGCTAGAAAGAATATTGAAATAGTTTATGGTTAGAGCTCTACCATGATGATGTTTTCTATCTAAAAGAACAACAACACGACGCGTCCATAAGAACTTAAACTAAAACATTCTCTAGAAGATGTTATTGGATCAACTCCTACAATGTCTTTCCATCATCATTATAGTCAAAAGCGCCCACGCCCTGTCTGTCTGTCTTCAATTTGTAGATCCCAACAACTTTGGAGCAATCCCATTTCCAGCATATCCACTCCACCGAAAGCCTAAAATTAAAGATTCTCCCTATTAGCACGTTTTAAACTGCCATTTAAATCACCATCGATTTCTGTAATTTCACCCCATTCAATTGCCACACGACAAACATTTACGCGACACAATGTATACGTGCACCACCGATAACGAACCAATAACGAGAAAAAACGAATTTCACGGCTTGTCGGCCTTTTTCCGGGTAGATCTGAGTCGCAGGGCGGGAGGCGAAGGGACAATGGGACCCTGCGCCTGGAAAATCGCTTGATGCAGGCCATTCCGGGCGAGCGTGCACCGAAATTATATTACGTTTAGAATTCGCGATTGATGACCCGGCACATCTGCATTCTTCTTTTTTTTTCAGTACAAAACCAGCTTTTATAGAGGTTGTTAATTCTAATTAGGGACGTGTCGAGGTCGCAGCGGTAACCGCTGGTAAATCTATTCAATGAAATCGACGGTTATTTATTTGGGATTTACGGTTTTGACGCGATTTAATGGGTTTAATTCGAAACGGGGCGTTTGAAATTTTAGATTTCAATGTCAATGGTTCACAATATTATTCCCACGGTTCGAAAATCGATAAATTTGACTAATTGCGTTCTGGAAGCTGGCTACGTACATCAATTTATTTCACGGCGTAACGCATTTTGTTTTCTACACAGCCACCCGGGAGACAACCCCTTCTACAGCAACATCGACAGCATGCCGGACATCCGACCTCGCCGCAAATCCATTCCGCTCGTCTCGGACCTGGTAAGTTCCGCAAAAACAAAGGGAGCTAATTATCTCGACACGTCCCCCTTTCCCCACGATAGGCCGGCGTTTTCTGTCGTTTAGACTTCTCAAACGCGCCACCACCATCACGATCGTCCCCCTAGTTCCCCTCTATCGATTGTCGTCGCCGTGTTTAGGCTTGAATATTATCTCCACGAGACTGAGTGAAAGTCGGGAACATGTTCGGTAATGCGGTGTCGAGACGGTAATGATCGGAAATTTCTTATTGCATACGGCTTGTGGCGTAGTTCTCGCAGTTGGTCTTCAACCTTAGGGAGTTGCAAACTCATATTTTTAAAAATCTGTCTCGTTACATGTGAGTCTTGCTGATTTACCGGCGTTTCCACCAGAAACTGTTGGTAATAGAATATCTGGAATGGAAATTAAGGGTTGGGGGATATTTTTTGCCTTCGCAATATTAGAATAAAAGTGAATTCTCAATAATTCACAAACAAACACACCAAGTTAAAAACTCTAAAATTAAATAACAAAGAAATCATATCTAACACATGATTTTGTTGGTATCTCAAAAGTTTTACAATTTATGCTCAAATTTTGAAGAGACATCAAAAATACTAGAAACTTTCCTGTTCTTGATTAGGATTAATATAACCATCCTTACCAGCAAAGTTTCTAAGACGCTCGCATACATCTCCCACTCCATTCACACTAACGAGTAGTTTACAGCAATGCTATTCAGGCACACATTTACAATACATGCAACACACAAATAGTTACAATACGTTTACATAAATATTAAATAGATCTAATAATCAAAAACATAATCAATGTATTGGTAGTTAAGTTCTCAAGATTAGCTAAGAATATTTGTAAACTTGGATTTTGTGCTAGAATTGTCTCGTAGAAAAAAGGGAATCAATAAAATGGAAACCTCTCGACCATCTTCGCGGAAAATTATCCAATTTGAACATTCTGTAAAGCCAAAAAGCGATTAAGTACCGACATCTATCAGTTCTGGAGCTAATACGTCGAGTCTAATATCTGTGTAGTAAATATTTTTCCTATCTTGTGTTTTGGTACGTAAAAGTTTTTTCTATTATTAATTGTACCGCAATTAATATTCCAAAATAAGGAATTTTCATTAGTTAAAGTTGGTTCCGTTGATACCGTACTAAGCATTAAACTATGGTGAAGTTCAACATATGACTAATCGCATTAATACACCACGGATATGGCGAGAACAAGAAATTATCACCATGCAATATTGATTGCATTCACTTTCAACTTCATTGTATTGCGAGTATATGAAACGCATTACTTGAATATAAGAAACAGTTGTACTGGTTTGGCAAACCATTTGCTTTGAAATTTGCTTTCCTTAAAGAGGACAGATATGTAATTTGGTCTCTTAATAGGACCATGTAAAGAATGAAAAACAAATAAAAAGCTATCACTTTCTAAGAAAGTAACCACTAATATAAGTTACTAAATTCATGACATTGCCATTCTACAAAACAAAATCTTCAAACTCAAAACCTAAAATATCAGAAACATCGTAGTGAAATGCTAATTACTACATTACCAACTCTCAAAGACAAATTAATTAAGGTGTTAATCTAGTGCAAAGTAGTAGACGTAAGGAAAGTGGATGTTAATCTCGTTAAGTTGGCACTTCTTTCATACCATCTTTGCACCGGGCTTTTATCTTGAAGGGAGGTTCTGAAAGATTGCTCGTAATTTCATTGATGTCTTTAAAGAGCTAGGAGAAAGTTACTTCATTCGCGGTTACTAAAAATTTTACTCCATTTTTAACTTCCCAAACATTCCAGAATTATGAAGTACGAAGTATGTATAAGAAGATAAAAGACTGGTGTGAGTGTCTGTACAGGAAAGTCCTCACAGTCTAAGTTGACTGTTTTATCTATAACATTATGTTAATTTTACGATCAAATATATTTCTGGCCTACAAAACATATTATAGAAATGAAAATATATTTCAGAAATAATGCCAGTGTTAGAGTAGAATGTTGAACGCATACCAACTTCATAAATCTAAATGTTTAAGAATTCATTTAATTTTTTATAAAATGGTACTGCGTGAGATGGGCGCAATAAGCTTTTATTAAACAATTGTTGTCGAAAAATTATTAATATGTATTACTATTTGTTTGATGCTGGTAACGTAATAAAGTCATTACGTTACCAGCATCAAACAAATAGTAATATGCTGTATGGTCAACTTTAAAAATACAAATAACGTAAAAGTCCCTAGACATTGTTAGTACGGCATCAGAGCTTA
This sequence comes from Chrysina gloriosa, assembly GCA_038088585.1. NCBI lineage: Eukaryota > Metazoa > Arthropoda > Insecta > Coleoptera > Scarabaeidae > Chrysina > Chrysina gloriosa. The sequence goes on along the minus strand of CM076093.1, from coordinate 14,221,508 downwards.
ATATACATTACCATTATTGCTATGTCACCAAGATCATAAATTTTAAAGTAAATTACATACATTTACGTTTCCAATGAGGCTAATGTCAGTCCTAGAAAGACAAATATTAAGATGACTAGGATTTTTCATTGTAAGTATCGAATTTTGACAGATTAATACCAACTTATTTCATTATATTACCAGCATTAAACATTTCAAAGCACTGCCAACCCAAATTTGATCTTTGATGAAGTTGATGTTGCCAACCACAAAAATGTAAATATCAAAAGCAAAATTTCGTAAAAAAATTTCATGAAGTGTATAGGATTATCAGTATCGGATGACAAATTAGGATGCCTTAACTTTGTTACGTGAACAACATTTTAAAAGTGTACTAACTAAAAATTTACAAAATAAAAATGCATGTTTCCAATGGAGTTTGTCAATCCTACAAAAAGATAAATATTAAGAAGACACTTTCTAAGGATTTCACATTATGTAGGAGTCTCGGCACCGGATTACAACAAATTAATGTGGATAAATTTAATTACATTAAAAATATTCTAAATTTTGAAGTGGCATCAACTCAAAATTCATACAATTTAAACTTACGTTTCTAATGGGATTTAAAATACCGTACCCAATCCTAGAGGGATAAGTAATAAAAGCTTGTATAAATTATCAATAGCAGATTTAGACATCTTCAAATGTACTGACTTTATTGCTCTACCAGTATTATACATTTTTTAAATAGTTCCAACATAAAATTAAAATTTATTTTTTATGGAGTTTGGAATCTTGTGCTGCTAATCCTAGAATAAGATAAGGAATATAAGCAATCCTCCAAGGACTTTTTTATTAATTGGGATGCCAGGACTAAATTTTGACAACATAATGGACACTAACTCTACTTAAATTCATAAAAATAAAATTTATATTCTGAATGAATGTAGCGTTGTCAATCTTAGAAAAACAAATACTAAAAGCAACACCATTTTGTTAGGATTTTTTATATCCAGGAATATTGATGCTGGTAAGTTAGTGTACAGTAACTTATTGCGTTACCAGCATTATATATTTCCAAATAATACCAACTAAAACATCATAAAATCAAAATTCCTGATTTTAATGAGATTTTAACTATTAGCAAACCCTAGAATTCCTTAGACTGAATGTAAATGTCATTAGATTTGTCCTTTTTTTGCAATGTCCTGAAAGAAAGCTTTATCTCCAATGAAATATATTTTTATATAATAATTTACTCTATGCCCTTACAGACCAAAAGGAAGAAAATTGTTCTAGACCCTGTGCTCTGCTTTAGGGCTCTTTCTAGAAAATTTCGGCATCTGGTTTTCCTCTTGAATTACGTAACAACTTACTAAAACTAAACTTTTACGTACCAAACGCGCACCGAAATGGTATTTCGAACCGTTTTAGACGTAAAATGAACCCCTTTAGCTTTCTTAAATGTTACTTACTCCTACTGTGTGCTGCGTATAACCTTCTAAACCGTTCCAATAAGTGTTTAAGTGTTTCGTTTTAGCGAACCCTCCTTCCCCTTTCCATTAGTAACAACCGCGCCAACCGAAAATCCCACCCCTAAATAGTCCGTTCCTTAAATGTTGAAACGTGTTAATTTTCTTATATGTGTGTCGTTATCATTACTAATGTGTTTGTGTTGTTTATTTTATGTGTGATGGTTTGCCCTGCGCCGCTTCATTCTACAGGTGCTCAAGGTATTGATCTATATACTTTCCTATCGAGAGTTTTTGAGCGAATAAGCGAGCGATGAGAGTTTCTGAAGGATATATACATACATACGTTTTAATATCGATATCACATCCGTAAAGCGATTTTTATTTTTTATTTTCTTGCACTGGCTAATACTAACGCTCTGCAAGCGCCTGCCATGTAATATTTATCGTATACATAGACGCTGGTCGTATCGAAGATGACTTCCCTCTTTCAGTGCGAGGTCGTCATCGAGAAGCTGCAGTAATTTTTTATCATGTATCCGACCTTTTCGAGCTTTTCCTGGGAGAAAATGTACTTACTTAAACCAAAAGTTGGGATGAATATTTGCTCTACTCCATAATTGTTTTAATAGCAGGTTATTACTAAAATGTCGTTGTTTTAATTGAAACTAAAGATCTTATTCACTTATTTACAATACACATTTCCAGAAAAAGCTGAAACGATAATTGTTAGGAATAAAATGATGAAAATGCATTGAATTTGAACTTCATCGTATTTTTTAGACAACGATAAACTGTTTAAAAAATGTTCATGCTCACAGTGAATTTTTTATCGAAAAGCATTCGTTTAGTATATTGTATATCATAGAAACGCGCACTGTAGTTTTCTATCATGTGTCTCGATAATTTTTGACTAACTATTGTTTCAACTATTCTGGAACACATTGCAAATAAGAAATCAAATACTGGATGATTTGTTTATGGGATTGGAAAATATTCGCGGTTTGCCTTTTTTATTTGGATTTGTATTTAAAATTAAAAGACCCGAAAAGGGGATTTGGGTTTATAGTTAAAGAGCCGAATATTTTCATGTTGAAATTGGGATCTTACCCGAAATTCATTTACCAAAACCTCATTTGTTTGGGCAGACGTAGGTGCCTTTATCTCCCATTGCATGTTACGAGAATGACGCATGCCTCATGACTGTGACGTGCATCATGAATTTATTTATTTACTTCTTTTATTAAATATTTATCCAGGTAAGTATAACAACTAACAACATTTTGTTTAGAATTTCGCAAAATTTTAGTATTTAAAAATGTTTATCATGGGAATCAGTTATAGGAACATTTCCTTGCCTATCACGACATCGCTTCTAGATTATTTAATTAAAGACGCTTCTTCAATATGTAATTCACATTAACGTAGAATTTGTAGTCATACATTATACCAATAGAGCAAGATTCAAGATTAGATTTAGCAAATATCGCTTTAGATTTAGAAAACAAAAATCGAGGCTTTCAGGACAGTAATCGACTTTGTTTTATATCAAATTTCTAAATTTGCTGTTGATTAGCGTTTTACTTCAAGGAAATATTAATAATAAAATTTTACTTTTACTAAGTCAACCAATCGGGAAGAATGTTGAAGCAAACAAAATTTAAGGACCTCGCTTGACAATCTTTCTAACTATTTCATTCGTAAGCTAGTTTTGCATGGTTTGAAGTACGACAACAATTCTATAACTTGCACTACCTGCGTAATTCAATCAACGATAACTAAATTTTCAGATAGAACTTCTCGCTTCATTCTAATACCACCCAGGATCGAATATATCGATTCTTATGCCTTGTAAATATTTGGAAGATACTAATCGATTTAAAACTAGAAGGTTTTCTATAACAACATAAGAAATAGAGCATAAAAGTGAGGTGTCAAATTATTATTATTATTTAGGAAATATATAAATTATTGTAGGTAATATCCTAGTAATAATAGATACATTTATCCGATAATTTCGTACTTAAGGTGTGCAACAGCTTACCAAATAATGTGCTAGTGGAGAGTTGAGAGCTTTATTAACTACTACCATCAACTAGGTTCATCCTTCCTCATTAGCACATGCAATTGTGTTTGCTTACATCAGGGACGACATAAAAAGAAATTGTGCTTTATTCATTTGAATAAATTCCGAACGGTATTTGCACCTTGATGATTTTAAGGACTAGATACCTACTACGTTGAGTTCGCCCGAAAATTGCCTAATTTACGTATTACGAATTCAGATAATTGAAAGAGAAATATTTAGATGATTCTCTCTAATGACTTATTAAGTTAGATTTGTTATCAGGCGGCTTTCCAAGAAACCTGTGCAAATGCTTAGCAAATAAGTACAAGTCGCATTTGCCAATTACTGTAAGGGCGGAAAATATGCTTTATTAATCATGGGGGATTACAAATAAACTCTCAACGTCTTTATTAGAAACACCTGTGCTTTTCCATCCGATCATAATCCGGTCCTCTTCAGAGTAGGTGCTTCTGAGCTGAGTCAATTGGAATCACATCGTCTTCAAAATCAATTTCTTGTTATCAGGAACACCAATCGATCTGCCCGATTATAAAGATATTGTAATCTCCACCGCATAACATCTTCTAGTTTTTAACGAAGTCTACTACTTACAAGACTGAGCAACATTCTGTACTCGTTGTGCCTTGCTGGTGCAATATACCTAGTTCTCAAAAGGCGAAAAATTCATAAGATAGCCAGACCCTTTACCACGTTGGTTTCGCTCGCGCCAACGCCCTTACCACCTACTTGCACAACATCATGAAGGCACATCCGAATCGCCGCTGGAGAAATCACGTCACACCTCTAGCCGTTGACGGATTGGAAAATTTACCGCACCATAAAGAACAGTAGAGATGAACAGCTTACCTCTACGCAATTCCTAGGAAATTATGTTTTCCATTGAGCAGAGGACTTCCGTCTTTGTGAAGCATCTTGTCAACATCTTCCACGCGGACCGAGTATTAGAATTTGGTTGATTCAGCGAATCTCATGCTTTTGCCGAATTATGTCTAGAAAGAAGTAGACAGGATCATCGGCCCATTAATCTCTTGTCGTCGAAATAGTAATGTTTTCTCATTTTCGAAAAAGAATTCTGAAATCGATTCTCACCCAACAAAACAATTGGGTTTCAAAGTGGATCTTTGCACGTACTGCCAGCTTTTCAGGCTGACAAAAACCTACCGGGAAGGTTTTTCCAACCGTGTGACGACTTGGACAATAGTCTGGCATGAAGGATTTCTGTACAAGAAGCTCCAGCTTGGATTGGGCGGGGCAATATCGGATTAATGTCACTTTACTTGCCGAGTCACACTTTTCATATACGAATTGGTTCCATAAAGTAGACCCTTTACCAGTCATACTGGCTGTTTCTCGAAAATATCTCGTAGCTCCTGAAAATTTCATTCTCTTCGCATGAAATGTGTTCAAAATAAAAATTGTATGATCTCAAGAACTGAAGACCTCTTTCGCCACCAACCAACTGGTAGAACAAACCTCGAATTGGAGAAGCATAACCCGCTTACCATAACATTGTTATGGGTGACACTCAAATTCTTTGGAATCGATCAGTTAAATACTCAGGATCATCCTGACTCAATGTAAACCTTGGCGTTTACAGGTGTAGTCGATGCGTTTGAAATTTCTATTTGCGAAGAAAACTCTCTACTACCATATGTGCTGAAATAGTTTACTGTCCACATCTGCAAAATTTTGTTTTTGTACATCAATGCTCCAACTCATTTACATGAACACGATTCCAGATTGGACAACGGCTCTGATGTTAACTCTATCGACGGTTTGCAGAACAAAACATTTCGAATGATAACCGAGTCTCCTTGGTTCATGCAAAACAATCGAGTTCATTCCAATTTTACAATACCATCTCTGCCTGAATAACTTCAAAACTTGGCGATGTACTAAGAACTCCGCCCACCCACTGGTAAAGGAAGCGAACCTCCAGGTGGACGGTCTGCTCCAAGATGCAACGAGAACTGAAAACCTGAATCAGAAACCTATACTGAGGTCTGATGTATCTAAATTCATAAAGAATTAGGGAGCTTAAGGAACTGGTTTAATCCTTATTCAGACTCGCTGATACAGTGTGATCAAGCGCGCTAACGCGCTAGCAAGTCCAATCAAGGTTTGGATAAAACAAAACATACTAAGCACACTCTTCCCTAGATGTATAACATGGTTTCTTGGAAACTTGCTTAATAATGAACGCGATTAAATAGATCGATTAGGAAGGGTCAATTTTACAAATTCAAGTAACGAATCCCCATATTGAACTCTACCGTCTCACTGGAATAAAAGGAGTTCTCTGGTATGAATAATTTGAGTAATTTGACACCTTGCTTGCTCTATAAATAGGGCTTACAAAAAATTAATAATTTATGACCACAACTAACACATTTTTTTCTTTAGACGATGGCCGCCACAAAAGAAACGCAGGTCTCACATCGGCAGTCCTGAGAGCTACGCTAAATGACGAAGAGCTGGTAAGATAATTCTATTAAATCAAAAACTTAAAATTACTTGCTGTCAAAAATGAATCATCCATTACGAAAGCAAAATTACAAGAGAATTCTTTCTATTTACTTCCGGGATGATTCGGTTGAAAACGTTTTGCATTTATCGGCTATTACCGACGAGGGAAAACCCCGACAAAGCGAAGGTTAACTTTTATAATTTTCCTGGAGGCACTGCGACGGTTAAGCCCACCTCTTCTCGGGAGAAGTTTCGGAAAAGCGTGCTCTCTTTCCCTCCCTTGTTTTCCGGAACGGCATCCGAGGGAAAACTTGAAAAGACGCGATAAATGCCGTAAAGTCGGCTTTGTCGGAAAATTATCTCTCGTCGACGAAAGCGTTTTGTTTACGATTTAAATGGGAAATCGACCTCTTGCTCTCTTTTTTTTTGCTATTTTTGGTAAACTTTAAAGTTTGCGTAGATATTAATTACCTACACTATAAATTGGTCAGAAAAAGGAAAATGTAACCTTTTAAGTTAGGCATCAAGATTTTTTATTTTTATCAAAAAATTTCAAGCCTTTCTTCTGCAACGTCTAGCGATTTAACTCATTTCTGCTTCTCAACGTCCCCAACAGAAACAGCACGTCTACAAGAAGACCCTTCAAGCGCTAATTTATCCGATCAGTAGTACGACGCCGCACAATTTCGTCCTGTGGACGGCCACCTCGCCCACCTACTGTTACGAATGCGAGGGACTCCTGTGGGGTATCGCCAGGCAAGGAGTCAGATGCACCGAATGCGGGGTAAAGTGTCACGAGAAATGCAAAGACCTGTTGAACGCCGACTGCTTGCAGAGTAAGTAATAGTAACAAGACACTTTTTTATCACGTTTGGCTGATTTGATTTGTGTGAAAGAGTTGGACTACTACTAGATGTGGTCCCAAAGATACTAAATATGATGCACAATTCCTAATGTTTATATTGATATTTTCACTTATAATGTCTTTCCTACACTTCCAGAGGAATAGATTACGTAAATCCGTATTGCAATTACATGATACACATGGTTCATCGAATTTCGGCATCGGAAAATACTGAGGTACCCTTTATACTATAAATTCGACATCTTAACCGATGTGTAATACATTACAAGTTGGGAAACGTAGTGCAAGGATTAAAAATCGTGTAACGTGTACTTTCGGGCCATATCTAGGTGAAAATTGGTAATAATTGAAAGACAGCATTCTTTTCTTCAAATCAAATGTTTCAAGAGTTAAAATTATTGGAAATACATTAGGATGTGTCTGATGGAACTAATCAAAGAACTAATTAGGTAATTTGGTAAAAGTGCCGTTAAACCTGAGAATCTCTTGCTCCAATACTTCAACCCTCACAAGTTAAAATTAGCTTAGATCTCCTTTGAAAGATTATAGAAAAAAGTGAAAAGGAAAGAAGAATAAAACAAACACGTTCGACAGGGGCCGATTTTCGTTACGAAAACGGGAAAAAAGAACTGAAAAGAATGAATAATGAGCAAATAGTAATTTATATGATTAAAGCCCCTTTTCGGTAATTAATTTAGTCGAGCCTTATTTCTCCTCAATAATTACAGCTAGATCTCCCTGTACACTTTCATTAAAACCAATTAAAAGCCTTTCTGACTATCTCTATCTTTCCTTCGCTCTCTACAAGAATCCAATAATTTATTTGCAGCGCTAGTGGGACGAGAGTTAGCGTCATTCTTCCGAACTAAATACCAAACCATGTCTTGTTCGTTACTTTCTTATATTTCCGTGGGGAAAGCGATAGACGGTATGATTGTTTTTTTAATACGCAAGAAAAATGGACACGCTTTTCGTGATGAGAATAGTCACAACACGCACCGGAAGCTTGTACGAAAGAAAATAATTCATTAAATCGCAACATCTTACTAACTCTGATATCATTTCGAATACCGATTGAAGAAAGGAAATTTTATGGTAAAAAAGGTTATACGTAGTTAACTTTTATACGCAAACTATCTTTCAAAATCTTCATGAGGCGATCGATACCTTCAAATAGGTACCTACTTTTTTCACAACTAACTGATCATCCACAAGTACGAAAGAAAACCCAGTGGGGGAAACACGAAGGGAAAACGTGTCATACTATTTTCCTTTGCGTTTTCTCTACTGAAGATTCATACACAGTTATCGAAATAGGTATTTTGATGTATTCAAATCGGTATAGTAATAGTAACAATTCTTAATTTTGACCTTCAAAAGAATTCTCTACGCGTAACGTAAACTTGAAGATCATCTAATTATTTTAGACTTCGTACCAAAGACGTATTTCGACAACTAAATGGTCATCCTCCCCGAAACAAACATATAGGAAACTGTGACAGTTCTAAACTTTTTGACCAATATTTGGTCTAAAGATTGCGATTGACAGTTTCAACGTTGATACAATAAGGTCTTTTTAATTTTACATTTTTACTGGGGATGATGAAGTCCTTATGTAAAGGTAGTCAAATTGATGCGATAAGGGGTGGAAACGGTTTATTTTGAGTTTCAAAAAGTGTTTATCGAATTGTCGTTCTAATTGTTTCAAGCAACCCAGTAACTTCAGACACGAATTTCGAAAATAAAGTGATTATCTTAAATTAAACAAAAACATTTTCTTTGAGGATAGATCACTAAGAATATCAACTTGGTTAACGAAATACAAATATAATCGGTGCAGTAAGAGCAACAGCTATGTAATTTGAGCTACGAAAAGTATTGTTTGAAGCTTCGCGATGCACAGTTAATGTAAAGATCACAGAATTATTTCAAACAACTGATTGACATCAAATACTTCTTCTTCTTCTTCTTCTTCTTCTTTCACATTATCTTTCTGACCGTCTAGGGTATAGATGGGCAACCTCCGTCCCGCGGGCCACATGCGGCCTCGAGTAAGATTTGCCCGGCCCGCTACTGAATTCTTTCGTTGCATATTAGCACGGCCCGTCTAAACTTAATTCATAATGAATCATAAGGATACCACAAGAATGTATATTTTTCAAGATTACTCGCAGCATAAAACTTCTACAGAAAAAGGTTGCCCATGCCTGGTCTAGGGCGTCAGATTTGGAGAACCGCTTCCCTTTACCCATTGTTTCCATGCTTTCTTGTTGTGCGTTAGTTCCTGTACATTCCTCATTTCTTTGCCTGTTTTGTCCCCTATGCTGCGAATCAATTTCATCCATGTCTTCGTCGGTCTTCCCCCAATCCTGTCTGGCTAATCTTGTTTAATAGTCTGCCTTGGTCCAGTCTCGCTGTGTTCGTACCAAGCTAGCTGTTTAATCTCAATTGTCCTCAATACTGGCTCCTGCTTAAGATTTGTCCTAATATAATTTATGTACCTGTCGATTTTAGTTACCCCATTTATCCTCCTTAAATATCTCATTTCTGCTGTGTTTATCATTGAGTTTTGTTTCGCTTGTATCGTCCACGTTTCCGCTCCACACAGCATTATTGGACAATTAAATTATATACCTTGGTTTTTTCGTCTTCTGACTGATTTCCTTTTAGCCAAATATGGTTTTATCCAATGCGTAGTAGATTTTAGTTGCGTTCTTCATCTTATTGCCTATTTTCAGATCAATCTTGCCATTTTCAGATATTACATTTCCGAGATATTCGAATGAAGACACCTGTTCTATTACTTGGTTCTTTATTGTTATATGTTTAGTTTCCTCCTCCTTCTTTTGTTGGTTTATTATCATATTCTTTGTCTCATGTTAACTTCCATTTTTAGCTTTTCTATCTCCTTAACCCATATATTCATTAGTTTTTGCATTTTGTCTCTCGTTTCCTATCGGTGTTAGGTTCTTGTACCCAACTGTGCGCTGGTACTTACTAGTTTGTTCTCTTGTATTTTTGACTAGCATGTCCATTACAGTAATAAACAGCAGCGGGCTTAAACCATCCTCTTGTTTGATACCTTTCTCTCATTTGAACCCATTCAAGTTTTTTTATTATGCTCTAACCTCTTTATTACTCTCTCTATCTTATATTTATTCAGAGTGCTCCAGATTATTTTTCTCTTTATTAAATCAAAAGTTCCCTTTAGGTCTACAGATGTTAAATATAATACCTAGTTTCTCCGAAACTGTAATGCTTTGTACTATGTGTGTGTGTTAGCATTTCTTTGCCGATTTACTCCAAGTGCTGCCTGTTCATCTTCTAACTTTGTCTTTATCCTTTTCTTCGCCCTATTTTGGAGGAATCTTGTATATATTTTAAAACTAGTTGATGACAAGAATATTGCTCTATAGTTGTCACATTTGTATTTCTCTTCTCTTTTATAGAATGGCAATTATGTTCTTCTTCAAATCTTCTGGTATTTTTTCAGAGCTCCATGCTTCTTTACCCATTTGGAGTAGCCATTTTTTGACCCGTCTCTCCCTTCCTTTATATCATTTCCGGGTCGATTTAGGCTTCTCCCACTGCTTTCCCACTCATGATATTTCTTAGCGAATCTTCTATTTCCTCCATTGTGATTTCTACCAGTTCTGCCACTTCTTCTTGTGCTTTTCCCATTAGTTCAAATTTTGGGATTTGTTCTTGTCTAAACTTATCTTCAAAAGATTCTTTCCAGGCCTATGTTGTCACCGATGTTTCTATCTTTATGTTCCCATCTTTATCATCAACGCCGCCATCTTCGTTCTTCTGTTTTCCTCTCAAATTTGCTATCCTGTTCTAAAATTTCCTATTGTCCGCCTTATAGTTTTCCACCAGCTTTTCCAAAATTTTCCAAGTTCTATTTTTTGCTTCCCTTACAGCCTTCTTTGCTTTACTACGTTCCTCTTCATACTCTACTCTGTTTTTCTCATTGGTCACTTCTTCACCCTAATTTTCTTTTCAACCTCAGTATTCCACAATTCAGTTCTCCTATGATTTGTCCTTATCTTAGTTATTCCATATACTGTCGCTGCTGCTGTAATAATCGAATTTTTAAGGACGTTCCATATTCCAATCATTCCTTTCTTCTTCCTTTCTCCTCAGTTCATCGTCTATTTCTTACCCATACTTTTCCTTTATTTTATCATCCTTCATTTTCTTGATGTTAATCCTCGTATACGCTTTATCTGTTTCGATAACAGACAAGTGTTATGCAAACGTCACCGTCAATAAAAGAAACGCGAAGAAAAATGATAGCACTGAACTGAATCACTGAATAACTATTAACATAGCCGCCCTCTGAATGGAATTTTGAATTAACCTTTGCCTTTAAAGGCATTGATCAAAACGTATAACGTAAACACGAATTCATCTAGTTATTTCAATCAATTCGACAGTTAATTCATTATCATCATCCCTAAGTCATTGAAACTGAAAATGTACCTACCATAACTGGAAATTCCGCGCGGTTTTGTAATATAGCTTATAAGCATTTAGTAACATTTCAGCACGCTTTATGACCTCATTTTACATAATATGAAATGGATGTTAACTTCCACAATGGAAGTAGTTACTGTTTCCGATAATGAACACGTTTCCATTTCAATATTTCAAACAAAAAAAAAATTATAATTATATTTTCCGCCCGGAAACCTGCTGAAAAAATATATTCGCGGTTTATACATTGCGCGCTCAATTTTCCACGATCAAAATATTTATTTTGCAGTAGTCGCCGCGGGCGAAATTGCCGTCATAACACGAATTTCAATCGTTGCGCTATCGGTCCGAATTCAATTTCGCGCACCACCGCCGCGTTAAACCGATAAAACACCGGAAAAATTGAAAGGTCAGAGCGTTCCGGTCGTTACTATATAATTTATTCTGAAATTACAGAATAAGCGATCCAATTATAAAATTGGCTGATGCGCGTTAATATCAATTCAGTAGGCGCCGATGTACGTCTCCGCTTCCCCCAATCAGCCCCAAAACTCCACCCGCTTGATAAAATTCAATATGCAAATTGCTTTTATGTAAAGTGGAAATCAATGGAAAATACACGCCGCCGGCGGCTACATGTGAATAGAGAGGAGACAGGGTTATGTGTGTATGTAATGCGTGTCGAGATCCCGATTAGCGTTAAATGAATTGACGTATCGCCGGGAGGAATGCATGGATGTTAGCATAAACTTATTAATATGGTTGTAGCGGGGTAATCGAAACAATCACCGTAAGTAATGGGGGGTACGGATGTTGAATGTAACGCTATTATGTGCAAGAACATCATATAATTTTCGCCGAGGCAAGGACTTTTAGGATGTGGTAAGAGATATGTGTGTGTGTGTATGGAAAATGGACAATTTCAATGCGAGGAGAGACAATCTCGGAAAACGCGGGCGTAATAAATTTGTGGTTTATTATTATACATAACTTGCATCGCGAAGACTACGCCATTATATTTCAAAACTCTTTCGCGTCTTCTTGTAAATTCTAAATAATTCTTGCTTAAGCGCTTTTAAAAGGAATTGTTGGTAATCTTAAGACAAAGTACTCAAAATTTTAACCAGCACATTGGAGAATACCTCCCAGTTTGGATAGCTAAATAGTGAACTTCCCCAGAAACAAGACTTTTCGGTTGCAGCTTCACTAACAATAAGTTTGGGTTCTTTTACATTTTTGTTAGACTTTCTGATCTCTTATCTTTCTCTTCATTACTTCCTGGAACTAAAATTTCCACGAACCGGAACATAAACTCTGCACCTTCATGGACCTGTATTCTTATGCTATTGGCACACATCTTCCCATAAAATAATTTTCTTGCAACATGAGTACTTTAGTAATTCAAGGCGTCGCCAAGGAAAAACAAATGAATCGAAATAAAGCTTGAAATGTCCCCGAAATTTGTAACTACAAATTCTTAATGGAAGTAAAAATTAGCAACCAGATATCCTTCCTGGACAAGCTCATCAGAAGACAGGACACAGAATTTAACGCCAAGATATATGGGAAACCAAGTAACATTTAACAATTCCTGCATTTCCATTCTTCTTCTTGTTCGGTTCTCCTTTTGTCCTGTCAGGGCGTCAAAGTTTAGTGTTTTATTCTTCCATTCATTCTCTCCATTTCTTTCGGTGGCTGGGCGCCGCTTCCATCTCCCTAATCGCCTCCCTCCCCCTCTTTTCCCAACTCTGTTGTGTGTCTGTGGTGTGTTTACAAGAAGAAGACAAAGCAGATGAGTATTGATATGTTACGCAAGAGCCGATATCTCTAAACAATTATGAAAGCTCCACAAGGGAGAAGGAATGAGCAACACAAACACTAATATGACCAAATCAGAATCCAGGAACCTCACCAATACCATATATCAAAAACATTTAAGACATCTCAAACAATAAGATCTATGCTCACGAATACTAAACCAGTAAACGGAAACCAAGCACGATAAACTGTGTGTGTAGAATACAGTGGCAATGCCGGAAAATCTACATTGGAGAAACAGATAGACCACTCAACATCCCAGTATGGGCGGAACAAACAGCATACATAGATTGCAACGGGGAATACCACCATCGCGAAAGTTGGAGATAAGATCACAAGGAAGAAATAAAGTAGGCAGCTTCTACGGCAATAACAACCAATGAGGCAATGAAGTGAAAAGCAAGCAATCAATTGCAATTTGAAGGTACATATATTATGTAAAGGTCTTGTCAATCAGTAAACCCAATTATATCACAGCACTTAAGTGATTATACCTGGGAACAGAAACCAATGAGCACATGACAACTAGAGGTACGGAATTCTCGGAAATAGAAATTTCGCTAAAATTCGGATATACTACATATATGAAATAAAACAACTGTTTTATACACTTAAAATTTATATTCATGCTAAGTGAAAGCTAACTTTGTTGTCATTTCAATATTTCACTCACTTAGAGTCGTTCTTCTGTCTGTAACGACAATATTGTATTTACGAAAGGAGCCTTCCGTGTCTTAGCTGTTAATTGGGTTTCAAATGCTGCTTTAGCAAAGGTTGAAAAGCAACATTTAGAAGCCCGCAATATGTCCTTACTATTGGGATCTTCATTCCTGTTTATTGATTGAACAATTAGGCGAGGAAAGTGAGTATACCCATCAATACCCAATTCATTTTGAGAAAGTGCTCTGAAGAAAGGAATTTTTGCAAAGCTGTATGCAAATGTATTTTAATTTAAGATGGTCATACTTGCAGCCATAGATGGGCAAAGTAACTGACCAATATGAAAGTAGGATTCATTTGTTGTATTTAATCTCATGTGCAGAGAAAGTTTATTAAAACTTTTTCAGATGCGGTGTTTTGAGTATTGCGTTTCCAAATCCATTTCTCCCCGATTATTTAGGACCAAAAGCGATGTTGTCACATCAAAGAAAGTCTGAGTTTGTCGTTTAAAAATTGCTTTCAAGTCACAAATGGTGAGCAAATGGGCAACCTTCGCAATTCGTGAATTAATTTCATTATTGTCGGGCTCAACTCAGATATGAAGCTTATTTGAATCTTGAGTTTATGTTTGAAAGATTGATTGGCGTAATTTTCTTTAAAAAATTCTCTCATTCATTGAGAAGAATGATGAATGTGATCCAAGCAATCATTCAGATAGAAAACCGCTGTAAATCAAGGGTTCTACGTTGTCACAACAGGTGCTGGATAAAGTTTTGTTGACAGGAGTAGTATAGGTAGTATAGGTCTACTTGAAAGAAGGGAGGCTGACTTGATTTTCGCTACAATCATATAAAGCTCCGTAAGTTCGTTGATAAAAACATCGCCAACAATAGTTACCTTGTAAGCCTAAGACTGGTAATGAAGTATATGTTCCCCTATAAGAATCTTCAAAAGATTGCAACAGCCGACATGTAACGAACTAAATCTGATACCAGGCCCTTTATTTGAGTGTAATCGATTTCATAATCTTTCAATGTATCGGTAATTGCTTGGGAAAATGTTGATGCATTGGCAGTTTTAAGAAAGTAAACACTTGATAAAAACATTTCTGAGTCAGCTTGGAGTCGATGGTTTTCAAAAGCAGAGCAGACTCACACCGTCAAAAGTATCTTGGAAAAAATTAATGTGGATACAAAATACGCCAGGAGGAGAACGAAAAAAGAGACTTTTTTTCTTTTAGCCTGGTTTAGGTCTCAACAAATTCTAACTGGTACATTTCGGAACTTACTAATTCTTGGGAATCCATTCTTTGGACAAAGACTAGGAAAAAGTAATTTAATGACGCAAAAAACAGGATTCTCAACCCATACCATCAATAAGTCGTCTGCAGGTCGGACAAGCTCGTAAATCGACTAATTATCCCGGACACAAAATCATGAGTTATCGCCTATTATTATTCTTAACTACCGCATGTAGTCGCATCCGCCCCCGCATATATCGACATTTACGAGGCAGTTACCGTTCGCAATGGCAACTATCGTACTTCATTAAGTCGGCGAGACTGACAGCATACGCGGAGCATAAATCCCAATCCGAAGCTGGTGATGTCGTTGGCAGCGACAGCGTCGCCGACCGAATAAATCAGGTTATCCCGCACGAATTAGGTTCCTCGATGGATTCGCCGAATGAGAATTGTAAATCGCACGGCTTTTGCGACGGAAAGCGGGCGCGGTTTACGGCAACGCTCTTCGGTAAATCCAGAGCGGAAAGATTCGTTGGCTGCGATCCGAGAAAATTCTGTGAGTGATTTTCAAAAGCCGTTGATTGATAAGAAGTCCGTAGTCTTAGAAATTCATAGGTTTTAGAGCTGTGGCTGGTAAAGTTTTCAAACCGATCCATGTCCCTCACCAAGAATTTTAGCTTATTTTCGTCTCTAACTTTGAAACCAATAGGAATCTAACTTTAGTAATATTTTTCCCGTAATGTACTCGTGAGACAATGGTTTGATACAAAACCTCAAAGCAGAAATTGGCAAAATTGCAACAAAACAGGATAAATATTTTTGAAGATTAATTAAATAAAATGTGGGGAACTCTCCATATAACGACCTAATTAGATTAGGTTCGTTAATGGGCAGCTGCCAAGTAACTGCCCAAAAGCTTACAAAGTAGGCACAATTTGCTTATGCCAATAATCCGTAAGAGAAGTTAAGCATTGTCAATCGAAGACCGCAGCTGCAGACTAAGTAGTTTCGTCCTTATTAGAACTCGTCAGTACAGTATATCGATCTGCAATTAACAAATTATAATCCTTCAGATAATATGTCGATAACTCATGGAGATGGATTTGGCCAAAAGGATGAGCCCATCTCCCGAGCAGGAAAAGTATTGGCATACCCGCAATCTACAACGAATAAAAATAATAAACTATTTTTGAGAGCCAAAATTATAATAAAATAAAGTTTGGGTGACTCTCCATATATTGATTAACAAAGCGGAATTCTCGTCACGGATTATTGGCATATGCAAATTGCGCTTACTTAGTAAGCTTTTGAAGAGTTACTTGATAATTGCCAATCAATGTCCATAATTTAATTAGGTCGTTATATAGAGATTTTGGCCCTCGAAAATAGGTTACAATTTTTTAAGATATATGTATAAAATAATTCATTTTACACGTTGGATACTATTGCAATCGGGGTACAAACAGATAAAATATCAACAAAGCGAAATCACCCGTTTGTTTCTATTCGGAATTAATTCGAAAACCGGCCCGATGCTCGCCACACTCTTTGCATTACGCCGCCGCGGTTAATTTAACATCAAACGATCCCGAGGGTGCTTGCGATGGCGGCGAATCGTTTTTCAATCGCGCTCTCCCTCTACGTGCGAGCGAAAATACTTAACTCGAACGTTTCCTTTTTGTCCGTGTCCGATTCACGCACGCAAAATACTTTGTTTATAATTACGTGGAGAACATAAAAAACACAAGAGGGCCTTTAGCGAACGCGAATTCATTAATCTTTATAGCGGCGAAAGCGCGTTGTTCAGCAAATCGCCCTCGGCCTGGAACGCTTTTACAACAAATTCCTCTACGCTAAATATTCGTCGTGTAGGTGAAACTAATCGAAACCCTGAAATTTTGAACGTAATGCGGGGTGAAATTAGATATTTTTAAACGGGGTCGTGACATATACTGTAACCGCTTTGTTTTAAGTTATTGTTTAATGTGGAGGCGGGTGCAAGAGATATATTATACCCGAACGAAATTCGACGAGCGAGATTATTATAAAATTAAGGCCAAATTTTCTTCTAACAAACCCTTTTCCATTGTCACCGTTTAAGCTAACCGCTTGGCTCTAACACCAGATCGACCACCCCCTCCCCCTCCCCCGACAGATCGAAGGGTGGGGAGGGGGGGATTGCGAGGGAAATTTGGGATTTATTAGTTTTAATCTCTATTACCCGGTGCTGAACAATCAATCCTAAACTACTTTCTACAAAAGTGACCTCAATACTTACATACTTCTACTTAAATATCAAATCTTTCAGTAGTGTCGGATGTGCACTTTCGGAAGAAATTGAGTTGTACAACTGTATATCAGTATATATGGAATCTATATTTATGTGCTGTTTAAAGCGTTTCTCTGTAACAATAGGAGGATCTCCAATAGATCTCCTCGATAAACATTCCCCAATCCAGATATATGCCGGCTGTATTCTGTTAGGCATAGATAATCTTCAGTACGGCATATCAGAAAAAAGTTCCATTGTCAATCGACCCCACGCTCATCATTGCGAATGTAGGATTTCATAGTCAATGTATTATGCGCTTGTAAAAATATCATCCTCTTACTCGTAGAAAATTCTTACGCATACTAACAATTTCTAATGCAAGGAGAACTAGATGAAACGCCGATGTAAAACACTCGCACGTATGCCTATGCCGAATATCACCCGAGATTGAGTGAAATCCCTTATTGGCTAAGTTCACATAGAAAATTGGAAGTAACTATTAATGTGTGCCCAGTAGATAATGGAATAGGTTCAGGGTAATAATTGCGGATTTTAGTCTAGTCTCTTAATGTAATATCCATTTAATTACACCATAATAACTCACTTTGGTATGTCTAATTGTAAGTCTAACCAAATATTACACGGTGATCTAAAAATTGCTTATGTAAAGGATATTCACGAACAAAGCACAAGACACAACAACTTAGAAACTCGTCGTAATGTGTTACTTAATTGACTACTGGAACCTCAGATGTAAAGAGGAAATTGAAGGCAGACTTACAAAACGATTGAAGAGGACTTGCTATTTGAGAAGTCCTCGTCAAATTAAGCAAGAGCGATACATATATCAGCCTAGAAATTTCTATTGTATTCTGATTACTAATATGAAAATAGAAAAATTAAATTGTCCTAGTATAAAACTGGATTCTTAAAACGTCCTTCAAGGAAACTTGAAATGTCTTGCATCCATCTATTCACGTTCCATTTGACATTATTTCAATCCTGGAAATCCATGGCACTTAAAGATTTTCTCAACTAGGGAAGAAGATGAAAATCACTGGATAGCAGGTCGAGCATATAGTGCGAATGTCAATGTTTCAACGCAACTCGCTTAAAACATCCTTTATTTGGCGAGTCGTATGGAGTCTTACATTATTTTGTGGCAGTTTAATATGCATGTCGTGATGGGCTCAAGAAACTATGTAATAGTATTCTGCATTAAGAAGAAAAAGTAGAAAAATTCCAAACCATATTCTGTATTAATTTGGTTCGCCAAGACTACCACATCAGAATCCAAAAAGGGCAGTACCTTTCCCATAAAGGAAAGTGCTAGAACGTTTAAAGTTTTAGTTTCGGGTTAAAGTATGCGATATAGATTTCATCTCTTGTTATTAATTTACACCTAAATTCGTCGATATAAAGTTTGAAATAATCTTGAATTTGGCTACAAGTTTCAACTAAGTCCACCTTCTACCCCGGCCGTAACAGGCAAGTTTCTGCGATCTGGCACAATCAGTTAGGGGCGAGCAAAGTTCAGCTTGTTGAGTACGTCCAACGGGCTAAAACTTTGCTCATCCCTAAATGATTATGCAAGATCTCATAAACTTAACGTCTATCACTGCCTACATTTTTACACTAATCTCAAATAAACGTTCGCCTGCCGTTCTTCAACAATCGCTCTATGGGAGTCTTTGCAACATCTTTTATTCCAGTGTTCATCAATCCAACAATACGGTGCTTTTGGATTCTGGAAAGTCCCCAAAATCTACAGCAAAGCGTTTAACAAATTCTAATCATTTTATCCCTTCCTCTCAGTAAAGCAAAATAACGAATTACATCGGCAGTATAGATACCTTAGAACATCACTTAGATAAGGTAAAGTGGTGATACTTGCGTATTACGCACCAGGACAACAACTTTGAAGCACGACGAATTACTGTAAGACCAATTGCTACATTGCCATTTTAGAAAGCAACTTTGTAGTATTATAAATCTAAAACCGAACTTCGTGGCAAAATTCTACAATTGCTGCCCTTTATCTTTTCGCCTGATTATTACGTAGCTAGATGACAATCATTGAAGAGAGACGGATCAAGAGGAAAAATTAAGTCCCTCGATTATTGTCTATTAAAGCTAGTTAGCCAGATATGACGTATCTAGACAACGACTTTGAAGGGCAACAAATCACAAAAGATCATTCTCTAAACTAGAACCAAATTTGACCCTGACTAGCTACTATCATTGTCGGTCGAGACAACTAGAGTGCGAGCTTGAAGAATGACAAATCTAGGGCGAAAATTATACCGTCAATTTTATTTTTATGAAAGTCCCTCCATTGCTACCCATTAACTTAGTCCTCAGGTGTCGCGCATTGGGGCAACAACTTTGACCTGCTTATCATCCCTTAGGTTATCACAATGGAGATCAGAATGAATAGAAGACCGAAAATTATGTTGATTACTTTCTATTTGAGGAAGTGCCTTAATTATTGTGCCACCAAGAACCAGCACCCAAACTGTAACTTCGAGGGGCAATAAATCAAGAAAAAATATCATCAAACCAAAACCAAATTTCATTCTGACAAAAATTCGTGACTGATCGGTCAAATATAACGCATTTGAGAGACAAATCCAGAGCGAAAACGGCATTATCTGAAAGCCTTTCGATGACGACTCCTTAAGTTAAACGGTCGCATACCAGCAATAGTAACTTTAAAATGCAGCAAAGCAATAGAAAAAATTCTTACCAAATCTAAACCAATTATCGCGCCATAATTGCCTTGCTTTAACTTTCGGCCAGAATATGATGCTCTCTGGCAATGAGCAAAATCATGTTGTCAATTTTGCCCTTAACAGATTTTCTCGATTAATATAGCTTACCCTTATCCTGATACAGCAGACCCGAGCAGGAACTTTGAAATGGGACAAACTTAAACCATAATCCCACGACTGTCTTTTATTTTGCCTCCCCGATATGACGCACCCCAGGCAACATATTGTAGAAATAAATTATAAAAGTAAACCTCAATATTCTCGATCACCACTTTTGGAACTCTCCGCTAACCCCTTTTCACATTAGACCATCCTACTAACTATACCAACATCCATATCGCGCCAAAAACCGCCCCAAAACGATTAAATTTTCCCTCGTACGAGATACTAAGATCGTCGGATAGAAGAGGATGACTTTCTGAGGAGTGTGTCCACGCGCGATAGCGTTAAAGGTTAGAAGAGCGTAAAGAGCTGAGCGCTCCCGGGCATCCTAACTCCGCCATTTATCCTTTTTAATAAAGTACGTCTACGCACGGCGAAATAGGACGTTATTGGCCTAATGGATGTCGGTGTTTGCTTTCAATTAGGGGAATTCGTCCGATAATATTGTCTTTTCGTAACGCCGCGAGTTAGGTGGTTAATTAATAATAATATTCGAATTAAATTTATCTGCGAATACTAGAGACATTTAAATTGTGACGGTGGTATTAATGGAGGATGTATGTAGAGAACATTGAAATGTATAAGAATGGTGCGCTGTTTGGAGTTTAGAAAAACTTCGTTTGATGGTGAACTTTTGTAAAGTTGTAAAAACTTAAATACAGAAACTTATTTTTATTATATATCTTAAAATGATGCATGTAATATATAATAGGTGTTCAAATTCTAGATTTTTATTTCTTAAACCCTGGATTAAGAGTCATTTCTATTAAAGTGTTTATTTTCTAATCTAGACATAAATTTAACCCTTTCGCTATTGCTAGCTACGGTGGCTATGGTACCGTCAATATACATACGTATACCGCGTAGAAACAGCTGATAAGGTCAAAATCGCTATTGCGCATGGGGATCAACTCATCGCTTGTACACTTAAGTACGAGCCATCAATAGAACAATTACGGATGACATATAGAGAAACCAATTAATATGGTACGGTCATGTCCAAAGGATGAGAGAACAAAAGATACCAAAGCAGGTGCTAGAATGTCTACCACCAGTGAGAAGCAAAAGACCAAAGAAAACATGGACAGAGGCGACCAGGAAATCCATGAGAGCAGGAAGTCTTATAGAAGGTTGATGGAAACAACAGGCAAGAATATAAATTAGGCTTTGGACATCGGACATGTTTGATCCGATCCGAAGAAGAAGAAGTATGAAAAGAGAAAGACAAAAATTCCTTAGATCACTTTAATAAAGCAGAGAATGTGTCACAGGAAAGTTTTTGAAGGCGTATATATACATAGGTACACCTTTCGTATACTGGATTTAGCACAGCTTATGCATCAAATTAAAACTGAAGGAAATTCATAATAAATAAAACATAATTTTAATTTAAAAGGAACAATTGTCCTACTATCGAGGGAAACGGAAATGAATTTTGAAATTTATAAAGGGAATATGCAATTGGAGGCAGTCAAAAGTAAAGACAAATGTTTCTTAGGTAGATGAAGAAATCTAAATGTTAATAAAATTCGCCCCATATAGTAAGCAAGGTGGATATTACGATAGGTTGTGTCGGTTCAATTTCATGGGCACCGCTTTCGCCTACTTTAAATCCTATCGAACGCTATGCGATGAATCATTTTTATATCGAGACCAGCGGTAATACCTCTGAACATCTGTTATGATAAGTAAGTCACTGCACTCACAACAAAACTTTTATTTGCCCAATTCTTTTATTCATTTCTTTTTCTTGTAAATAATCGTATGTTGTGAAAAATCTTGCATATCGGTAGACATATGAGGACGCCTTTCGCAGTGAAAGCGTTAATTCGTCTCAGAAACACATGCCCGCCGCCCTAATAATCAAATTTATACAAGTGAGACAGTCGAGAGTATTTCCGAAAAAGCTTCAGATTTTGATATTTTGTTGCCCTTGATTTAAAGCCTGCGTAGGAGAGTCTATGCCTTTCGCCGATTAAAGCAACTCCCCGCACAAAAGCGCAATGATGAAAGTTCCAAAAATGACGCGGTTGGGGCGATCTTATAGAACACTTTAGATTTTGAGTTTTCACAGTACCTGCTTCAGAGTTTTTTTTTATTACGGATATCATTTACAAAAAGTAGAACTATGGTGTTTCGCCATGCACCTTCAGAAATTTAATTATTATGTTAGATAAACTCATTACATTTTGCCTCTTATTTTGACATTAAAGCTTACTAGACAACGCATAGATACCAAAAACCCGAAGCGAAGAAAACGTAGTTTTCGATATATAATTAGTCATTTTTAGCTTTCTTTACGAACTACGTTTTCCTTATTATTCACTGAGAATAACAATTTAATTGTCGAAATACGTATTTGAAAGTATTTAAAGCAATGTGGTAAGGGTAAGAACTATTTTATTTGAACCCAAACCCTGTGAAATTAATCAATTTTCGCACGCTACTAACGATCTCGTGCTTACATTTATCAAATCTCGATTTAACCCCATTTTTTCTCTGTATATATATACATCGCGTCGGAAAACATCATTTCCCACGTTTTTCCCGTCCGAAAAAGGAAACACCTTTTTCACTTCCCCCAGGCTTTCCATCGTATTACACGGAAACTACGCGTTATTCGAACCTCTATTTTTCCAGGAGCCGCCGAAAAAGCTCGAAACACGGCGCCGAGGATAAGGCCAACAGCATCATCACTGCGATGAAAGAACGAATGAAGCAGAGAGAGAGGGAGAAACCGGAGATCTTCGAACTGATAAGGTATCCTATAAATTATTCAGTTTACAGGGCATCGCGTTTACTTTCAAAAGGCGGGGTGGTTCCCGGACCGAGGAGAAAAACAGCTGGGTACAAGGGAGTAATTTCCTTGGCCGCCATATGTGTCTTCTAGGTAACGTGCGATCGTATTTAGGGGGATTTTACTCCGGGAGCTTATCAAGTTTGTACGACGACGGAGTCAGCCCGAAACAAATCGTGTTATGGTTGATTTCTGATCGGGAGAGACGATGAGTTTCGCTTGTTATATTTTGTCCTGTCAGATATTGTAATACCAAGTAGTTCACGGAGAATTGCATTTGTATTTCGCGAAGGAAAAATTTGAAATATCTAATACGATATTATCTTCAATACAAAACTAATCAAACTGTTGTTATTGGCGAAATGAAAATGTTATAATATCTTGCGACAGAAATATATAAATGAACATCTCTCCCTCGAGAACAAAAATATTTTTTACAGGATTTTGTGACCTGCAAAATAAACTTGCACAAATGCTTTAAGACACTGAAAATCACAAAATCGATCAGAAGCAAAATTACATTTACCAACCTCCATAAGTGTGGAAGGTTTAAAAATTCAAAATACGCCAGGCGTGAGTCCTTTAAATTTAAAATATTGAACGCTTTCAACTGAGGACACCGCTCTTAAAGCAGAATTTACAAAAAATGGACGAAATCGACGCCATCGCATAATTCTACCCTCACACCCCTATCCAATAAAAGTCGCGTTATAAAATCTTATCGTCTCCGAAATGAAAATATTATCGTCTCAGAGAACCGTTTTAAGCGGATATGAGTCGCTGATTTAAAAAAGAAGTAATAGGCAACCACGTCGTTACGTGAACCGAACGTGGTGCCGAATTTTCGTTCGTTTCGGACGAGATAAATGACCATCCCCGGAGCGAATCCAATAACACGCGCTAATGGGGCGAAGAAGACGGGCTGGAAGGAGAAAGGAATAGAGGTTGCAAGATTTGAGCGACGGATACTGAAGTATATTGAGGTCTTTGTGTCGACGTCAATTGCTTAACATCCGGACCTTTTCCCATATTTCGACGAGCCGGTCGATGATGGCGACGCGTACGAAGAGGTGAAGAAGGTGGTTTTTATCGCCGTCAAAGATGGAATAAATCGGATTTTTCTTTTTCCTGAAGAGAATGAGATCGTATGAATTTCTCAAAAAAGGTCGAAGAGGAATTACGATTATAAATTCTCGAATTCGGCGTTGCGCTGTGTTTTATGAGCTTGAAATAGTCAGAACTGGAAGCAAAAATTGAAGCTCTGGCACGACCAATGACCTAAATTAATTCAATATTTTCTCTGGACCCTTTTCTCGGCGTTACAGTTATTCCCAACATTTTGTTCTCTTTTTGGGCAAAAAGGAAAAACTACCAAAGAAACGACTGATACACCAAATTCAATACAAAACTAAATAAAAAAGTTAAATCCCCATTGTTACCGAACAAACATTTCCTGAAACTTCTTCGGTCGGAAATCCGAGCCGCGACTAATCTAAAATCTTCCCCATATCGCCGGGAAACGTCGAATTTAATTTGGCACGCGAGATACACCTCCGACCGACTAGGCAGCTGACGCAAAACTTCTAATCCTCTTAATTAGTTGTGCCTGCTTAACTGATCTCCCGTATTCGCGAGACGACACTTAACAAGAGGAGAAAAAGCAGAAACGCACCCCCTGGGGGCCTTTTCGCGAGAAGTTAGACCTAGGAAAAGATTAAATAAAGGAGATTTCGTTGTTTCGGTACGGTCTAGAGCTTTTTGTGCGATATCGAGTTACCTTTGTTTTTAGTAATTTATTGCTAAGTTGGTACCTCGAAATGAAAATGAAATGTTAATTGAAATTTGGAAGAAAAAATCAGTTTACTTTGTTGTAGGTTATAGTTTTCAATTATATTTTAATTTACTTGCTTGCTCTGATTTTGCAATTTGAAATTAGTAATCTCAAAATGAAATGGCGTCAAAACGTATTAGTAATTTCATAGAAGAGGTGTCTTTGCCCTGTTGTAGTTAATTTTGACATTGTCAGGTATTCTTCGCTTTTAAGTTACTAATCCGAAGCGGCATAAAAATTCTTTTGAAATCACAATTCTTTTTGTTATACTTCAGAGATGCTTTTAATGATTTTCTGCTTTAAAGTTGGTAATTTAGGCATAAGAGAAGACAAAATTTAATTGAAATTTGAAAGGCAAAGTCATCTTAATTTCACGTAGTCTGGAGTTTTCAGTTATAATTGAATTCATATGCCCTTGATGATTTTCAGCAATTAAATTAAGAAATGAAATAACGTCCAAATTTAATTGAAATTTGAAAAGACACATTTTTATTGATTTTGTCATCCAGAGCTTTTGTTTGGATGTGCATGTCTTTAGTAATCTTTCAATTTTCAAGACAATTGTAGCTTATTATATCAAATTTCCTAGAATTTGTTCAATTCTTTTGTTGTTTGGTAATAAACAGCTAAATTTAGTGGAAATTTCATCGAAAAAGCGAATAATATTCAAATTGGTTAAAGCTTTATTATACCATCATATCTGTTTCGTTCGGATTCATCCTTTGCTTTTTAATGTCTTTTTAGCATCAAGTTGGTAATAAAAGCAAAACAAAATAGCGCCACAATTTATTCGCTATCCTTTGACAAAACAAAGATTCCCACCCAAAAATTACACGACCGTAACACTATTATCACCTCTCCTAAAAAAAAGAAAACAATCAGTTCCGTTATAAGCCTCGAGAGCCGAGGAAACGCGCCATGATTGCCGTTCCATTTCCGCCCCGAGAGGAGATAAATCCCCATTGTGTAATTAATCGCTGCCAAACGCATCATTAATCTCGGGCTTGATATTTTTTCAGCGTTTGCCTAAGGGGAAAAAAGGATAAGAAAGGGGGAAACCGAGAGCATCTGTGCAAGTTTATGAAAGCAATTTTCGTTTCGTCAAAGTAGAAGACACGTAAACTTATTATTCGCCATATGTATATGTTCGTTTGTTTAATTGATAGTGTTTTGTTTAGATGTTTTTAAGATGGCTGCTATTTCATGAAAAAGATTTTCGGTAAGATATCAATATTAATATCAACTATTTATTCATGTAAATAAATATAGGATCAAGATATAAAGATATATAAAAAATAATATGCTGGCCTCGTTATCAGTGAAACACGTGTCCTGAATTAATTAATTACTATCTGGTGCAGTTCTGGTGTGGTTTTACTCGAAAAAAATAAAATTGAGGTAGAAATAATATCCGACATTACAGATTTTTGTTTCTTAGAATTCTACAATTGACAAAGCGTTTAGTCCAGTAATTTTTTTCCAAATTGGTCAAATAAATAAAACCATATCACTGAAAATTTGATATCAACATTATGAAATTTAAGAATGCTGAACACACCCTTGACCCAACCTGGAAAATGAAATGCTAAAATTCTGAAATAGTAGCCTCAAAGATTTTGTGAAAATCAAACTCTATATTGACGCAAAACAGGGACGTATTCGGGGTAGAGGACGCCGCGCATAATGGGCACATGAAGTCTGTCAACCAATCGGTCCTGGATGGCACCTCGAAATGGTCCGCCAAGATTGCCATCACAGGTTTGTCTAGAGACTGGACTGGACTTGTTACTTGTCCGAAATTGCAAGGAATTACTGTATACTATCGTGCCGAAACGGATTGACGAAGATGGAATGCCTAAAAGCCAAATCACAAACGAAAAAGCGATCACGTGACAACAAAAAGCGATCGCAACAAAAGAACTAAATAAACAAAAAAGATGTTATTTTAAAGAATGTATTATTTTATTATAGAATTTGTACAGTAGTGAGTTGCAAAATCCGAACGGGGGGCTTGGTGGCGTTCCATCGTCGACACCTTTACAGTTATTATATATTATTATTATACCGAATGCTGAATGTTGCTGCTTTTCGCTGTATTTTATGAATTTATTATTGTCGTTTGGATTACGTACGATCCGTTTTTTCTTTAATTTTGTGTTGTATGGTTTTGCCTATCCATACCTTACATGTCTCTATCTGCTTTGCCTTTTTCTGTTTAACCAATTGGGCAATATCGCTTCACACACAACATCTATAGTATCGGAAAACATTAATGGCGATCAGCAGACGCAAGTTACTTTTTACGTAGATATAAAATTATTTTCTTTTAGCTAAGAGATAGCGATAAAAGGGATTATGATAGTATTACTATTTGGAGTATGTAGTGCTGCACAAGTAAATATGCTTTGGAATTTTACATAAATTTGAAATTTTTAAATCAAAAATTTTTTAAAGTAGTAATCGAAAGCATGAATAAAACATCCATATCAACGGAGATCAACGCTTGAATTTATGAGCAGATATCATTGTTGTGTCAGTGATTCACAGAATTACTGAAGCAACCTCGACCTATCTTCATAAATTCCAGTGTTATAGACACAAAATTATAGGTACAATAGATCTTTTTAATTAAATCTATAGTAGCTTCTGCACATGGTGTATCTCAATTTTAGTTGAATAATTCGTAGACATGCTTTATTTAGACGCCTCAAGCGAAAAAGCTACACACTCTACAACCAACTGAAACTGTATCTGCAACAATTTACACCTACCGCCGAAGCGCGCGATCAATTCTTGCGGAAGAAGTACGCGAGAACGAAATGTTGTGTGAGTGATAACCAGTTCGTTAAGTCGAGAAGAAGCGAGGAGCTTCACCGATTCGTCCCGTATTCCCGTCGAGTTTGCAGCGCTATACGAAGGATGGAAATCGAGATCTTGCCATCTATTCAACATTTTTACTAATATTGTCGTAGAATGGGACATTCGTCTTCCTCTAAATTTTCCTTTAATCCTAGGACTCAGCTTTCAGCAAATTACGGGATATTCGCATTAGGGTCAACATAAAGAAAATCTTTAAGATTGTGAAGATCCCCAACCGTTTCTTCCAATGCGCGGGATTACCACGACCCTTCCCAACCAAACCTAAACTACAGAATGTCTAGTATTTGTAAATTATGCTAATAGACTTCAGATCTACGTCTTTCAAAATTAAGTTATCTTCCTTCAAAGACATCTTCTCACCAATATTCGTCGTGAAATCCTTAAAGTCATATTCCACATTCCAAGGAAAAGTCTATTATGTTACCTAAATAATCAAAAACGAGTAATATCTTATCAAAGTCGGGATTTCTTCGATTTCCTTTCCAATCTTTGTCAAATTTGTAAGTTATCTTAACTCTAAGAAATCTTCCAGTTTCCTTCGGCCATAATTTATCACAATTGCCTGTGAGATCCAAAATTATCGTAATTTACTCTTTCAATCTAAAACATTGATTTTCTCATATTTTTCAGTATCTTCGTAGATTAGACGTCAAGTGTTGAATATGGTACTTATCCTGGAATTCAAAATTGTTGATATTCAGAAAGCATCCCCTTCAACTTCTTCACATAGAATCTCTTGTATTCCTCAATCAATTGCTAAGATTGTGTTCCAATGTTGAAAATATCAATTCGAAGTCTAAGCCCACCAATTATAAAAAACGATCCGTCCTTCGTATACGCCGCGACAGCTTTCCCCAATCCGTTCGCCACTTTCAAAAATATATTCTCATTTGTTTGTTTCTTTTTTAAGCCTCTTGATTTCGATTGTTTTCGATAAGCGCCTGCTATGGTCATGTGTTGTCTGTATCGATGTTCTTGTTTCCGGTCTTGTCAACGCGCGCAGAACGACATTTTCAGTGGATCCTGATACACACATAGATTCAATCGAGCAAGCGGAAGCGGCCACAATTGAGGGCACCTCGAAATGGTCGTGCAAGATAGCTATCACAGGTATTGCCAGCTGCATTCTATGCGGAAGAAAATTCGCAGAGAGAAAGAAAAAGTCCAAAAAATAGATTGTCGATCAATATAATTCTCACCGAATCACCCGCTCGATTACTTCGATTTTCTCTTTTCGCTTGCGGCCGCAGAGAAATTTTACGATTTAGAAAATGACAGACACGCTGAAGTACAGTGCCTAAATTCCACACCAGCAATGTGTTTTACTTGATTTTTGATTTCGATTTAGTTTGTATGTGATTTGGAATGTTTAAATGGCGAAATTCGGATGATTTTGGGTTTGATTTTTCTTCTTAAATATCATGCACTTACGATAACACGGCTTGGCATCGACAAATCTCCAATAAATGCCGAAAAAACAATTTTGGTGTCTGTTCAAAAGTTAGATCTGTACATAATTCACCCTCCCCCACGTTGTACATGAAGTAGTTGAAATTTTGAACAGTCACCAATTTGAAACTTTTTAAATATCTCGACCGCACAATATTTCTTTTTTAACTACTCTATGCTTTCTTCTGCAAAACACTTCTTTTCACACAATCATATCTTTCGAACACGAAATGTTACTGTCACACTTTGAGGGCTTTGATTCTTTTGTTTTTTGTTATTTTTTGGGAATGTATGTTGTTCTGTGTATATTATTTTATGTATTGTTTCTTTTTGTGACGAGGAAGCCGCAAAACGTGATGGGCATGTCATTTTGTTCTATTTTCTACTTCTACTATTGTTATTGTTGTTGTTAATGTGTATTGTTACATTCTGTCTGTAAGCGATTCTCAGATCTTTTCTTTTTCCGATTTTCACTGTATTTCTTGCGCTAAACGCCTACTTCCGTAAGATTAAGCAGTTCGCAGAGCGATTTTGGCGAAAAGTGGCCGTTTTACACACGTCTTTTATTACTTATAGACCTGACTTACAAGCGAGGCTTGTGTACTTTTAGCTTGTTTGTGAATGTTGTTTTAATTAAACACTTCGAGTCGCTCCTTCAACAGCTTGCCCATAGAATGTAGCTACAGGCCTGCCTGACCGAACTTTTAGGTAGTTGATACATACATACAGCGTATTATAAATATTATTACTATACATATTAATTGAGATTGAGATATTTTCATTGAACTGGCACTGAACTTTTTGAACTGAACCGCTTACTTTGTTGATCTTCTCTAACACCTTACACACAACCTAACTAAACAGAACGAGCTCTCTATATAATTGACTTCAAACATTCAGCACGGCGAATGCCTGGGTCATACTACTTACTCTTAACTCTATTCGCATCTGAACAGACCTCTACTATATAGTTATTTTCATACTTTCCGAGATATAGCGGTACATATAGACACCCTTACAGTTGGATATCTTTCAGAACATCTTAACTAATTTTACGCATTTAAAATCCAACTTTTACTTACGAGATGAAACAAAGCACAAAAAGAAACGGGTCAGACATTTTGGAATCGTGTCTCACGGGCTTAGTTGCTGAATTTCAGAACTTTGTCATCTTCGATCCCCATTGTTCTATTTTCTTAGGTCTGGCCTAAGAAAAAGAAACCGAATCGAAATCATTGTATGTGTAGATCTTTTGACTAAAGTAACAGGAACCAAACTCAATTCGAAAATGTTAAAGTTTCTGCCATCAAATTTCACCAAATATCTTGAAATTTTTATCTATGACATGGCTTTATTTCATCTCGTCTTATACATAATTCACCAAAAATCGAATGCATCCACCTTCTCTACATTCTAAACTCTCTAGTATTGAAACTCTACCACACTCGAAGCCACCCTAAAAATTAATACAAAAAGCACTCGTGCTGTGCGTTCAATTTTAGATGCTTAAAAGGTACGTTGCAAGTAAATATTAGTTTGTTTGCCCTGTATACACCACCTGAGCGCCCTTCTGGTATCTAAAAGCCCACTAACTTCGAAAATAATTAGTAAAAGAGATTGAGGATGCCAGCATGGCGCTTACGAAACTGTTCACACGTTTTATCTTTTAAGATTCTTCTCTTTCTATTCACACCCTTCTCTTTAATAACTTTTACTCTCTAACTTTCGCTTGTTCTGCTATGACGATGTTTTTATTGACTCTAAGTTTCCTTTATTTTTTACAACAGTCTTATATAGTTTTTACTTTGAAGCATGTGTTTCTGGCACGCAAAACTTTTTAAACCCTTTCTATACATTCTATCCGAAAGAAACTACGATATTGTACATATTTGGAACTCCTTAAGACCCTACCTCACAAATTTTTCCACAAACTCTTTTTGGCATCGCTTTCTCATCCAACCGGGAAAAAAACCTCGTCTCCCTAACGCAATTTTCACGTGCTGTTTTTAGTGAAAAGCGCCCAAGGCCTCATTGCCAAAGATAAGAGCGGCACGTCCGATCCGTACGTCACGGTTCAAGTAGGAAAAGTGAAAAAGCGGACTAGAACCATGCCACAGGAACTGAATCCCGTCTGGGACGAAAAATTTTACTTGTAAGTCCCCTTGAAGTAGAAAATTTATGATCATCAATCACATTTTAGCGAGTGCCACAATTCCTCTGACAGGATAAAAGTTAGGGTGTGGGACGAAGATAACGACCTTAAAAGCAAATTGAGGCAAAAATTGACGAGGGAATCCGACGATTTCTTGGGACAAACCATCATAGAGGTAAGAGATTTTCAGGTCTCTCAGAAAATTCCAGATTCGAGTCTATACTGGAGTTTTACAAGAATTTGTGAAATGTACCGATTTAAAGCATTTCTTACTGAATTCGCACCATCTAGACTCCCTTAATTAAGACGGGATCGCATCCTAAAACTGTACCGCTCCCAATCATAAAACCAATTTCCAGGTGCGAACCCTATCGGGAGAAATGGACGTCTGGTACAATCTAGAGAAAAGAACCGATAAATCAGCCGTTTCCGGGGCGATCAGGCTCCATATCTCGGTCGAAATCAAAGGTGAGGAAAAGGTCGCCCCGTATCATGTTCAATACACCTGTCTCCACGAGAATCTCTTCCATTACCTGTGCGAACAAAACAGCGGTATAGTAACACTACCTCAAGCTAAAGGCGATGACGCCTGGAAGGTCTATTTCGATGAAGCGGCCGAAGAGATCGTTGATGAATTCGCCATGAGATACGGCATAGAATCCATATACCAGGCCATGACGTAAGTCCTTTAAAACCTAGGGAATCACTAAGCTGAAGATTATTTCCTTTCTTCAGACATTTTCACTGCCTTTCCACAAAATATTTATGCCCGGGGGTACCAGCCGTGATGAGTATGCTCCTCGCCAACATAAACGCATATTACGCACACACCACAGCCTCATCTGCTGTGTCAGCAAGTGATAGATTCGCAGCTTCCAACTTTGGAGTAAGTCCGACTAACTTAGCAGTTGCCCTCGACTCATGTTTTCATTTTTACAGAAAGAGAAATTCGTCAAACTTCTAGATCAGTTGCACAACTCCTTGAGGATAGACCTCTCAATGTACAGAAACAACTTCCCGGCGTCCAGCCAAGAAAAGCTGATGGACTTGAAGTCCACCGTCGATCTCCTCACCTCGATAACGTTCTTCCGGATGAAGGTGCAAGAATTAGCAAGTCCGCCTCGTGCCAGCACCGTTGTCAAAGACTGCGTCAAGGCTTGCCTGCGATCGACCTATCAATTCCTTTTCGAAAATGTTTACGAATTGTACAGCAGGGAATTCCAATGCGATCCGAACGAGCCAAAAAGGGATCCGGATGGTGGTCCCGAACTGGATAACTTAGATTTCTGGCACAAACTCATCGCTCTCATCGTCTCGGTGATGGAAGAGGATAAAAATAGTTACGGTCCAGTGCTCAATCAATTCCCCCAAGAACTCAATATCGGTCAAGTATGAATCAATCCTAATCTGAGAAGTACAATCGATAACCGCTAGCTTTTGGTTTCAGCTGTCGGCGGCCACAATGTGGGGCCTTTTCGGCGTCGATATGAAGTATGCTCTAGAAGAACACGAACAGCACCGACTTTGCAAATCCTCGGCTTACATGAACCTTCATTTCAAGGTAAAGTGGCTGCACAATAACTACGTGAAGGACGTACCTCCCTATAAAGGGGCAGTACCTGAATACCCTGCGTGGTTCGAACCTTTCGTCATGCAATGGCTAAATGAAAACGACGACGTTTCGCTAGAATACCTTCACGGTGCCTTCAACAGAGACAAGAAAGACGGGGTAAGTCCGAAGAGAGGATGGAAATTGGAATTATGAGAAAGTTGATGGGATTTTTCATTAAACTTGTGAACCTGACAAATGTTACCAAGCTCAAATTATAAAATTCCGGGATATAAAATTTCACCCGGCATAGATTTAAACTTGCCCAATTTGCATTTACCAATAAATCAAGAATTTTTCGTACATCACAAATCGGACCTCTTAAGCAAATTACTGTGAGATCGATAGAATTTTGGATACTGTCTATTGTGAATCTCGCAGATGAAAAGTCCTATGAAAGTCCCAAGACACAAAATTTGACTTTTTTAAATTTGAAAATCAGCTTTAAAATTTTCTTTTGGGCAAGTAACATTTTCATATAAGTCTTATCTAAAACAAATCATTTGAAAATTGATCCGGCTTTGGACTTTATAAGAGCTTATCAGACTTCAATAATTAGAGCTAGAAGATGGATTTGTCCGATAACCCAAAAATCATCACACTCACTTTGAATTCAACGTTTGCCAAACCACAGTTTCATATATGTAAGTAAATTCCTCGTCAAGTCAATCCATGTGACATAAATCCATCATAAATCATCAGAAGCCATCACAAACTAGACTGGCGTAAAAATTAATAAAGTCCTTTATTACATCCACAAACCGAAGTAGCCGATTGAGATTAACGTTCGCCCAGTGGCTTTCTCACATAAATCCATTGTAATTACCAATAAGTTTGCTATCTTTTGCAGTTCCAAAAAGTAGTGAGCATGCCTTATTCTCGAATTCAGTCGTCGATGTTTTCACTCAACTCACCCAATGCTTTGATGTTGTGTCCAAATTGGAGTGTCCAGATCCCGAAATCTGGAAGAGATATATGAAGCGTTTTGCCAAGACCATCGTCAAGGTACTGCTAGCGTACGCCGATATCGTAAAGAGGGAGTTCCCAGAACACATGCAAGAAGAACGCACAGTATGTATTAATTTGCTTTAGTGATGAATAGAATGAATACGTTCAAACTGAATTTCTTCGGACTTTTCAAACTGAAATATTGCGTTCTCCATACTTAACGGAATTATGATCTTAAACTTAATCTTCATATTCTAGGCATGTATCTTAATCAATAACATTCAACAACTTCGCGTACAACTAGAGAAAATGTTCGAATCGATGGGTGGTGAAAAATTAGAGGAAGACGCCGCGAACATCCTAAAAGAACTCCAACAAAGTCTAAACGCAGCATTAGACGAGCTCGCAATGCAATTCGCTACGAGGTAAACAGCCCCCAAGTTCCCTCCAACCATCAACGATAAATTTATGTTCTTCTCAAAATAGCTTAGAACCTAGAATAACACAAAGTGTGAAAGAGCTTGGCGATCTCCTACTATCCATCAAAGGCGGCGGTCAACCAGGAACCCTCAATCAGCCAGCTCAAAGACAGGCGGTAGCAGTGGAAGCGGACGAGGTCCTACGACCTCTCATGGACTTACTGGACGGTTCCCTTTCTTTATACGCTGAAACTTGTGAAAAACTGTATTGAAGAGGTTGTTGAAGGAACTCTGGAAGATCGTCATGAGGATTTTAGAAAAAACTGTTGTTTTGCCACCAATGACCGATAAGACGGTAAGCTTTAAAGTTCAGACCGATAAAACAATTTCTTGTAAAACTACCATTACAGATGATGTTTAAGAGTTTGACAGACAACGCAAAGAATTTGGCGGCCAATACGAAAATCGAAGATATGTCCCGGTTGTTTAAGAATCACATGAGTGGGAAGCAAGACGTGAAGAACGCCTTAAGTGGTGTCATCGACATATCGAAGGAAGTCGAGAAGAACCTGTCACCTAAGCAATGCGCGGTTTTGGATGTGGCCTTAGACACCATCAAATTGTATTTCCACGCCGGAGGCAATGGATTGAAAAAGAACTTCTTGGATAAGAGCTCCGAACTGCAGAGTTTACGCTATGCCTTATCGCTATACACGCAAACTACGGACACGCTAATTAAAACTTTCGTGACATCACAAATCAATGAAGGTATATGTTCGTTTTTCCACTTTTATGGATACTCACTTTTTGTCTATGTGTGTCGAAAACTGTCGTAAGGTGCTTAGATGGCCTTAAACAAATTCGCAGATAATTTTCATAATTCTTTTAAGATTTTTCTTCAGAAAAGACATCATTAAGGACCTTACGACAAATTGGTGTCAAATCAAACAACACACCTGAACACACATTCTCAATTCCACTCCATAAACTCGTCACACCGTCAACTTGTGTTAACTCGAAAATTTTATTATTAATCAAAAGTGCCACTGAACAATAAAGATACATATCTCCAACGGCAAATTTCAATTGACCGAGACGAAACGGAAACTGGTTTGGAAGCACTGGAAGAACCGCTAAAGGCGAAAAAGCGAAGAGAGAGTCGGCAAGGTAGATCCCTCTGCATAGCGGCTACAACTCAGTTTTATTACTTTACATTTATACAGTTTGTTCTATGCTACATACACGAGTTAATTAATTAATTAAGTAAATGCGTGCTGGCATTGTTGGCGCACCATTTCGCAAAAATTCTACCATTGTTATATCCATCAGTATAAGTTGAAATAGTTGAATTCTCATACATATTGTCATGATTGCTGATCGTTATCAGTTTGTTACTTTTTTTTTTAATATTTTTTTAAGAGCTCTTACCTTGACTCTAAAGCGAGTTATTAGTTCTAATTGTAAGCTATAGAACCGTTAGAGCGTAGTTGAGTTCATATCGTTCTCTTTTGGAGCATAGTGTAGAAAGTAATTTACTTGTACATTAATTTATGAAGCGTAGTGTAAATAAGGCGAGTTTAAAAGAACATGAAGAGACGCAGAAGGAAAGGGGATAAAAGAAGACGGCAGGGACGGGAATGAAGATTCCTTATTTTACCAAAGTAAACAGCGACATTTGAAAAAGAACAATGTTATGCTTCAATTAAAAACATGGACGGATTTGGAGTGGTTATTTTAAACAACGAAATAATCCTTTGACTGCTCAATGTCAATGACTGACAATGTTTGTCAACCTATTTGTATTTGCGCCCTCTGTGTTCATCTTAAACATTGATTATCATCGGGTGCATTGCATATACAAGAAAAAATTGACAAACACACATGTGCGCCCATAGTTCATACCGACAGGGTTTACCACACGCATAAGTGCGTCCAGAATCCATACTGATAGTCTCAATTACACGCATATATGCGTTCATAGCAGTCAAAGGGGAAATTCGTAATTTTTGCATTTCAAATAAAACGATAAGGTGGGGGATTGATAAAAATCTATTTATTCCAACTTCAGACGGGTTGCATTTCCAATAAAATCATCTAATCTTCATACATACGAATATAAACAATATTTTATTATATTTTGTCCATTAAAATGCTTTTAAGCAAAACAACTTTACTGTTGCACAATTTAACAAGAACAATGTTTAACAATTGCATGGCAAGAAACAATTTATTCATTCATATTGCCACCACATGAACATTGATACACGAAACATGAAATTGTACATACATACAAACATTGAGAAATTATTTATACAGTCTTGGATATGGTGAACAATCGGGACTGAATGAAACAACGTTCGGATTTTCTGTCGTTAGATGTGCATCATGTGTATCTCTCAAGATTTTTTTGATAAATTCTTTGTTTAGTTGTGTTTTGTTGAGTTATTACTACAGTTGTGACCGTGAAACACTGAAGATAAAATCGCTAACAGTAGTAAGATTAAATTCAAAGCATTTCAGCGCCAATCGCTTAACTGTGATTATTATTAATAATAAAGAATAAAAATAAACGCAATAAATCGATACGAAACAAAAATACATTGCGGACAGACTATCCACCATCTCCAGGAAGCCTGTATACATTTCAAAGTTTCTGCATGATATATTTAAACAATTTCTAGCATGCGTTCAATCGTAGTTTTCCTTTTTCGAATCGTTTTTTCGAGACAAGAAAAAGCGTTTGATCAAACTATTTTATAAATTTGTTTACTGCTAGAGTTCAACCAATTCGAACGCTTAAATTTTTCCGATTTCGCCCTATTCATCCTACCATTTTTCAGAACCCACCGACTCGCAAGAAAGCATGGGCGAGGTTTCAATACAGGTCGATTTGTTTACGCATCCCGGTACCGGAGAACATAAAGTCACAGTCAAAGGTAATAAGTTTCCTAAACTTTGTGGGTGTTAATAACAAAACATTTTATATTTTTATAGTGGTAGCGGCGAATGACTTAAAATGGACGTTGGTGTCGGGGATGTTCAGGCCTTTCGTCGAGGTCAATCTGATAGGACCACATTTATCGGATAAAAAGCGGAAATTCGCCACCAAATCGAAGGCAAACAACTGGTCGCCGAAATACAACGAGACGTTCAATTTGTAAGTTTCCTCAATGTATAAGTTTTAGCCGGAGTTATATACAAGATTTTATGGTAACTAGAGTATTGAAACACGTCTTCGTCTATTTGGACGGCCGGTGTTAATCATACCAACTACTTTGGGATGTGTCGATACGTTTTCTTGTCTAGTTTGGAACGTTCGTCTTCGATTCACTTATACTTCTTCTTCATACCAACTAACTTCAAAAGCATACTCTTTAAAAGCTTCTTCTTTTTCTTGGATATAGTCGTATTGCGAAAACTTGCTCGTCACTTCAGTTACGACCACTCCCAATTCCAACTTAATCACTTTTCTTTTAATAAGTTATAGCCGGTTGTTTCTTTAGTTCAGTTATCATCAATAAACTTCACTACAATTAACTCGAAAAAGTTTCTTGCCCTTCGGTTCAGTTATTCCAAAGAAGCCTGAAACGACTTCTTCTTTCTTAGACCAATTATCTTGTATAATCTTCTTCTTCGGCTTAGTTGTCTCTAGGAAATTTCCAATTCTTGGCCCAATAATTCTGAACATATTTCTTTTCTTCACTGCATGTAACTGAAGAAAGCTTCTCCCTCTACAGTCTGAACATCTTGAATAATCCTTTTCATTTTAGTCAACTCAAAGCTTTTTCTGCACTTCTTTGTTTTGGGCTCAATTGTTATGAAACATTTCTTTTGCGGTGTCAAGATATCATTTTTCTTTAGTACTGTTATACTAATCAATCCTAAATTTAATAAATTTCAAGAAGCTCCTTACTCTTTGGTACAGTCAGATCAAAAAACTCCTGTGCTTCCATCGCCTTAAAAAAACTGTTGACTTCAGTCAGCCTGAAAAAGTAATCCTAGAAAAGCCTTTTCAATTCAGTCAACTTAAAGCATTTTTTACAATATTTCATTTTCTGAAATCCAAAATTCTCCAGTTAAGTTGTCCTAGAAAAGCTGCTTTTTCAGTTCAATTGCTCCAACGAAATTATATCCCAGTTAACTTGCTTCAGATTTTCAGTTGATTTTCCCTGGAAACGCTGCCTTTTTCCCCATTTAATTTGAAGTAGATATTTCCTCTTATTCTCCGTCAATCTAATTTTCGCGAAAAGGCTTCTACTACACTTTAATTATCCTGAATAACCTTGATCTTCTTCAGTCCAATTATTCCAAGCAAGATCGTTAGTCTGTCTTTAAATCACTTATCACTGTGACGTCGCTCCCTCGCTCCTGGTCTTAGCTTTAAGAAAAGCGGCATTATGGACAACTAAATAACAATTGAACTGAAAATGGCAATTCTCCTTCATATTTACTGTTTTGCGTGCTTCTGAATTATCATTTTAGTTCGACGTTACACTAAAACCGCTAATTTAGCTACCACAACCCCAAAATACAATTACTTCTTCTCTTCTCTGCCGCTGTGGAATTGAAGATGAGAACTTAACCGTCGAAATCACCTACATTTACTTCGATTAATATTCATTTCGATCTCAGCTACCTGGTCGAAATCTATCCCTTCCCTTGTCAATTGATTCTTGTCAATCTTGACACGTTAGTCGAACATCATCAAAACCTATTCAAAATTTCCAGTGCATAGTTGTCATTCTACCCCTTATTTCAAATCGCTCCTTTGCAAAAGAGTTTGCACCATGGCTCCCCCAGACAGGTCCAGGGAACGGGTACGCCTCGAGAAAGTCAGAAATAAATTGGAATGTCTCCGGCGGCTCAGATATATCCACGAGAAATCGGTGAAAAGGCAAATTAAACACCTACACCATATTAAATCGAAAATCGAAACGTTGGGCAAGTATCGGGCGCGGAAATATAAAAAGAAAACGCCATCCTCGAGTAACACGAGTCAGGCCTCATATAACCCTCGCGAAAAAAGCGAAGAGATGAGTTGATGGAAATAGTTCTCAACAGGCGAAAACACCATAGGAAAGATCATTCTAGAAAAAGTTAATATGAAAATTTGTGAAGAATTTTTTGTTTTATTTTGGACGTTGAAGCTGTTATTAGTGATTGTGTATTTTTCTATCTCTGTGCTTATAGTATTATCGGAAACGAGGAACAATTGGACTTCTTCGAACTTCACATATGCGTCAAGGACTATTGCTTCGCCAGGGAGGATCGCTTGGTTGGAGTTGCGGTGATGCAGCTGAAAGATATAGTAGACAGGGTACGTTTTTTTACCATCTCATTTCACTATTTCTAAAGTGATTGGAAAAGAAATTCTTTTCATTTTCATCTCTCCCTTGAATCGTTGAAAATCAAACGAGAAAAATTTAATTTTGAAAATTACCAACCTCTAGGTCTAGAATCTAAAAACAATTTATTTCTTTTTATCTCAGAAAAGAACATTAGAACCTATTGAAAGAACAACAAAAACGTACATCTTAAAAATGGTTGAGAAACCTAAGACTTAGCAAAGTAATAACAGATAAAAATCAATTTTCAGGGTTCTTGCGCGTGCTGGTTATCGTTGGGAAGACGCATCCACATGGACGAAACGGGTTGGACCATTCTCAGGATCCTGTCGCAGCGAAACAACGATGAAGTCGCAAAAGAATTCGTCAAGTTGAAGTCGGATATCAGACAAGAGGATCCGACGCCTTCCAGCGGTGCAATGTCCCAATCATCGGGCGGCCAGTAGAAACGCAACAAGACGGGACTTCCCCGGAACTAATTACACGTGTGAAA
This sequence comes from Chrysina gloriosa, assembly GCA_038088585.1. Lineage (NCBI taxonomy): Eukaryota > Metazoa > Arthropoda > Insecta > Coleoptera > Scarabaeidae > Chrysina > Chrysina gloriosa. The sequence goes on along the minus strand of CM076093.1, from coordinate 14,181,306 downwards.
AGTAAAAAATAAACTGCTGTGTTCAAAGTAAAATAAGAACAAAAAAGGGAAAATGAGGAAGAAAAATCATGTCAGTGTCTCTTTCCAACACCGTCCCACCTAGAACGAGTAAAGAAACGCTCGGGGAAGCGAAGATAATTGCTTTTCTCTTTTTGACTGTAAAAAACAAAGGAAAAACTGCTATAGATATAAACAAAAACAGATGTTTGTGGACGTTGTTACAGCAATTTTATTAATATTTAATGTGCCTCCTTGAAAATACTTTGTATAATAAAAAGAAAAAGAAAGCGTAAAAAAAAGTAATTAATTTACACAACTTACGGTGGATGTAATATACAGAAAAAAGAACAAAAAACAGAGATACACAAAAGCAAATTTCTTTATCCTCTCTTACGCAATAAGACAACATCCAAATATTCCAGAAATATATGGGCCGTATCTCACTGACTTACACTTACGTATACAACAAAAAAGAATGCGCAAAAAGTTCATCTTTATCCAAACTATTCTCCGTCTCTTTATCTCTCAATACTTGTAGTAATAATCATAATTACTGTCTCAAATTCTTTCTTCTCTCTCTCTCTGTTTCTCGTGCAATTAACTGTATAACTGCAAATGTGATTCATAAAAAATGTAGTGTCTAAGAGTTTTATGATTACTAATAATAATATAAAAATGACGTCACGCATACATAGATATTTTTTTATGCGCACATGTGGGGATTTCGCGTCGGTTTTTAAAAATTAAGGAGTAATATTACATTGCGTATTATGTAAATTGTCAACTGCCTTCAGTTGCTTTGATTACGCTATGAATGTTACATAATTAAGTACCAGATCCATCAAAAGAATACGGACTTCTATATTTTCATAAAAATAAATTAATTTCAACTTTCTATCACTTAGTCCTTTTTTCCTGTTTTAATATAAAACTTTCTAATCAGAAATTGTCAGAAATTTTGAAGCTCCTTGTACCAAATATTTGAAAAACGTATATAGGGCGCAATGGAGGTTTAACCAAAAACATTCGTTTTTAAACTTTTCAAATTAAACTAAAAACTTTATTTCTTCATCATTTTTTGCGCACTTTAGGATGCTTAGGATACTTTAGTTTTATCAGGTTATTATAATAATTGTCAGAATCTTATGTCACCCCTTAAACCGACATATCATAACAAGGATCATATAATAAGTGAACAAACAAACGTTTTCAAATTCGTTAGTAAAGTCCTGAGAATATCATTTACTGACATCACCTATTTCAGTAAATATTTCAAAGGGGATATCTTAAAATCTGCTGTGCAACCCATTGTTTTCCCCTTTCAGGAAGAGATGTATTTCAAATAATTCCTACATAAAACTCTAACAATAATTGGTTATTCATCCAAAGTATCAAAAAAAAAAAAAGCTTCTTATCGCGATCATTTAAAATGCTTTTTCAATGTTTTTCAGTTTTATCCAACCAAAATAAGAGGACTAATTCAAATTCGAACAATAATTGATTATTTTCTCAAATTATCGAATCAACTTACTAGTTTGAGGCGTGATTATTTCAGTTACTGCTCCCATTTTCGAAGCCGCATAGAGTCGCGCATGTTCCATACCAAGATAAAACGAGTACATAATTCAAACTGTTTCATAGTTCCCGTGCAAAGCTCGGATAATAATGGTTAGTTCCTTGTGGCACGATTATTTATGTCACTTCAACTACTTTTGAAAAACGTTATCTCCCCAAGATAAGACAAGTACTTTGTATAATTCAAATAATTCTCATGCAAAACTCCAATAGTAATTGAGTAATTACCCCAAGTATCCAACCATTTAACTAGTTCTGTGACGCGATTATTTCAGTTGCTGCTCCCACTTTCGAAATCGAACTGCGTTATTAACACCTGATGATGTTGAAAGTACTTCCCTATGATTCAGTTAAATTTTCACAATTTAGTGGGATAGACGTGACTTTTTCGGAGTGGTTCTGCAACTTTTTAATTTTGCACTGTCTTCAAATTTAGCTGTTACTGTTTTCAAAAGGTAAATGTTAATAAAAACATATAGGGCAGTATTGCAAAAAGGGACTATGGATAATTCACATGGATCATGAAGTTGATACTTCAATACGTGATATCTGTAGATAGGTTTTGTATAGCTGAGTTAAGACACGACAAAGACTGGCATAGCTGAGTCATATTACCTTGGTAGATGACAACATACGAATAAAGGAATCACGAAATAGAGACCAACCGAGAGAAATACCAGACATAAAAGATATTTAAGAAATAAACATAAATATCAGAAATTAAAGGATGGTCGAGAGCGTTGGACAAGTGAGCATCGACGAGAGAAAAGCAATAGATAGATAGAATATACCAAAGATAGTTTAAAAATAAATAGCGGAAATTAAAGGCTGGTCGAGAATGTTGGAGAAATCGTCATCCACCGAAAGACTAAAGAGCCCTTAGGCCGTGAAAATTATTTTGCAAATACATTTCGTAAACAGAAAGATACGCTAAGATGACAGAGAAAAATAAACAGGTATAATTCACAAAACAAATTTAATGCTTTTATAATTACATATACTATGAAATTATATATGTATATGTATTCAATATTTGGCCGAAACATCTTTATTTGTGAGCAGTGCTTGCACTCGTCGATACATGGTATCAATGAAATTATTAACGGTTTCTTCCGGTACATTATTCCACTCTTCTATAACAATCGCCATTAGTTCTACGTTATTGCTAGACTTTCGGGCTCTTTTTGCCATGTTCTGCTGAATTATGTGCCACATGTTTTCAATAGGATTCATATCAGGCGATTGTGCTGACCACCGTAGGATTTGAATCGCCTAAGCTTCTTTCCATACGGTTGTGGTTCGCGCGCTGTGAAAAGTGGCGAGAGCCCTTCTGCCAAAATGTCAATGTATTTTGCCACATTAATATTTCCTTCGCACAAGACCAGTTGCGATCTCCCATCTTCACTGTCTGGTGAAGGAATTTGTTGTCCAGTTGTTGTGACGAACGTCTCCATACCCATGTGCGACCACTGTAACTAAATTCACAATATCGACTTTCGTCAAAAGAAAATTACTGATTGCCAAAAGTTGTCCACTTTTGCCTGCTTCTTTTCGCCACTTTCATAAATGTCCATGCTGTGTAAATATCGCTGGATAGTGAGCTTACTTATTGGAGATGTTTCTGCGAGCTCAGCTACACTTTTTGCCAATCCTTTAGCACGAGCGCTCTTTTAGTCCCCTCAGATGAACCAGGAAGGCTAGGCCTCGAAAAAACTGTCTTATCACTGCGTATAAATTCAGCAACGACGCAATTAATTGTTAATAAGGGAATTCCTAAGAATTCGCTTATTTCACGTTGGGAAGCATCCCCCAACTTTGTGGGTATGTTTATAATCAGTGTAAAACACGCAGATAGCTCTCCCTTTTTCCTGGAATTCATAAAATTAGGCAATTACGTGTTTTTCTTAGGTGTCTATTTTACTCTGTCACGCTAGTGTACATAATACATTTAAAACATATCAATCATTCATCATAACCCAAATTTAAACGAAGAAATAATTACACTACATCACACCGGTAAACTCCTCACCGCACAATAGTTTGGCAAGCACCTTTATAACCGTCAATTACCGAATAAGATCACTATCAGGGAGTAGTAGTAAAATAATGTAACTGAAACATGGTCGGGAAGGAGGAAGACTATTTTGGAAATAGACAGATGCGTAACAGGTTTGAAATACAAATCATTCATTGTAGTTCAAGTTGATGCAAACAAGCAATAGTAAGGTAACTTATGCTATTGTTTATGTAATCCTTGAATATTTATCATTTGTGAATGTAATTCCTTTTTACGACTTACAAAATTACAAATGGTAATCCAAAGATTCAATGTGGGACGAAGTTGAACATTCTATAAAAACTCCCTCAACTTTTATACGGCGATAACAAAGAAGTCACACAATTCCTTGGTGAAAAAATAATTGCGATTATTGTTGAATGCAGATCATTTCTGAACAAAAACCTCCTTTACATTGCAAAGTTGTTCACAGTACTTGACCTGATTAATTATTTGATTATGTGGCAACAGATCATAATAGACTCTTCATTTGAAGTCCCAACAAATGCTAAATATTATCATTTTTCAGTGGGGATCGACCTTTATGCTATTCTGTTGGGTAGAGAACTCACTTTTCGTATCTCAGTCATCGTATTCTGAAGAAAAGGTTGTTCTCTGTTTTGAGTTAACGAATATTCAGACTACGTCGAACTCAAACATTGGCATAATTGACGTAACCTTTGAACAATGACGTGTAACATTTTGACGACATCTGGAATCTGGCAATGTAACGTATAGATTTTCGTTCAGTTCGGTCATTACAGCGGCTGTCTGCTGTTACAAATCGCACAGACCACTCCCAGTCATAAAATCCTAACATTCCGTTTTCTGAGCCGCACACTACTTACATGTAAGGTGTAAAGTTGTAATGACATATTCCACTATACACTACAATTTTTTTATCGAGTGTTCAAGTCGCTGTATTCGATTTTCCACTTAACTGTGCAGAGAAACTATATCGTTCAATTAACAATACTCTACACTCAAATGTAGTGACGTGTGCAACAAACGCTAACAGTATACAGGCAAGTCAACATTTCATAACGCAGAACTCTCACAAGGGGACCACCAAGTATGGTATAAACGGATTTTAATGGGTCTCGCATATGTTGTGGGGGAATGTCCCCAAAGTACTATGCTAAAAGGATTTTTCTAATGGGCCTTGGTTTCCGAGAAAATCGAAGTCAAAGTTCCATGCGTGCTTATTATACCTGTACATTTTGTACATTGTCCTGCTCAGAGTATTTGCGCTGACTGTCCCCGGCCCTTCTTTTCTTATCTCCGCCTATGCTGTGCCTACCCATCCGACGAATCCTAACTGGATTTTATCCTTCGGACTGGCATGGGCAAATACTCCGAGCAGGACAACGTACAAAAGGTACAGGTATAACAACGCATAGAACTTTGACTTTGATTTTCTCGGAAACCAAGGCCAATTGGAAAAAGTCCTTTTAGCCTAGTACTCTGGAGACATTCCCTCACAAGATATCTGAGACCCATTAAAATCCACTTGTACCATACTTGGCGGTCCCCTTGTCAGAACTAAATAAGGCTTTTAAACGCCCATTCTTAGAAACGAGCGACTGCTATCAGTGGCGTGATAACGATATGTTTGACATTTCCTAAGTAACGAAAAACGCGTAGCACTAATAGCGTCGTTTCTAAGAATTTGAAGTTCTGAGAATTCTCCACCACTAAATTTTGAATTGCAACAACTCCCTCAACACACGTCAAAGTAAATGCGATATAACACGGACGAATTCATGTAAGAACGACAGCAGATGTGTCCTTTTCACACACATTTGTCTGTTAACTTATCAAATGATCCTCGTAATTTTAATAATTTAATGAAAACAATATTTTTTAACCCTAGTCGGACGGAACAGGTACAATAGTAACTTTTTCGTTTTTAAATTGCAATAACCTTTTTTTTACAAGTAATAGAGGCCTGAAATTTTATGACATCTCGAAGTTTTAAATTAAGATTAAATATGAGAAATTTCAGAAAAATATCTCGATGCTTTCCCTATACTATATCCTTTGCATTTTGAATTTGAAGTTTTGCACATACTTACATACATATTGAAAAAAAATATTATTTTTTATAAATAGTAAATGAACAATGAGTTTCTTTTAGATACATATTAATTATTTTAATTTTAATGTGAAATAATTTAATCCTTTTACTACGAAGAGTCTTATCTACATTGATAATACAATACAAAGGTTCAATTTTATTGTACGTATACCGTCTTTTAACGCTGTAAAATTCTTCTGTTCGACTAGGGTTAAACAAACCCAAAAAATTAAGAACGACCGGATAGATATATATAGATTAAATTAGAAAAATAGACGGAAAACGAGCGAGAATAATAGGAAAAACATTTTATGAAAGAGCACAAGATTTTATTATCTATACATAAAAAGAAAGATCTATGTATATTAAAAGGAAACAATAATTATATGTAGTCTAATTATTATATTATTATGTACGTACATACTTCTACTCAAAAAGTTTCTTAAAGCTGACGGTTAATTGCAAAAAGAAAAGCAAAGACGTGTAAAAAGAAGAGAAAACTATATAATTATAAAAGCCTTATTATGATAAACTACTTACAACATAGGATAATTCTATTATATTGTAACTATGAGCGCATTTCATCTTCACCGAAAAAATTTTTTGCTGAAATCTATCAAGTATTACTATTCCTACTACTTAAACAAAGATAACTAATTATTACTGTAATTACCACAACTTTATTATACATACATACATACACAGATACGTACATACATACATACATACATACATACATACATACTTACATACTTACATACATTAAATATATACGATTCCGCTTTTGATGAAATGAAATAAGTGTATTATAAACTAATGTCTTTGAGTATATAGATATAAATAAATAAGAAAGAAGGAAATATTATCGAAAAAAAATGAGAGAAAAAATTCTTCACTGTGATATTCCCCCAAGAGAAAAAAATGTCTAAGCATATACATACAGTGTGTTATTTATTTGAAATTCGTCGTACTGTACATGTTGTGCTATCTCGTGGCGATAAATAGCAAGAGGTTATTATTAGATGATAACTAATCAGCTATTGTACCGCAACAATTATTTCTGTAAAATAACGCGACGCAATTGAGAGTAATGAGAGTATAAACGTTTTCGATTTTGGAGCTTATTTTTTCATTGTCTTGTCTAATATGTATAACGTATGATGCGGTGTTATTAATGGGAAATTATAAAGTATAATTATTATCATAATAATAATAAAAGAGAGATAAGAAGATATCGATAAATATAATTAATGAATAAAAAAGAGGAAAAACTGAAAAAATACATTCTAATATGACAATATGTACATTAAAAAAATTATTAAAGAAATTTATTAATGAATATTATAACGGAATAGCGACTTATTATTAAAAAATTAATGCTAATAAATATAATTTTTATACACGAATTTAAAAATTATATAAATTGAAAATGGTACCGGATGTAAAGAAACAATGTGGTACATTGATTTTGGGGTATCTTAAGAAATTACAACTTTCTACGACATAAGCAGACTTCCTAGACAATCGTAGATTACTTTTTCTTTAACGACTTTCCTAATTTTCGTTTAAATTGGAATCTTCCACATTGTAAAAAAGATGTCAATGTCTCAGTCAAACTTTGAAATGTTCAAGTTCTTATAATTTTCCAAAAATGTAAAAACCTTTACAAGGAATCTGCATGTGCGCAGATTGATTCAGTTGCACATTAGATTACAGATTTTCTAAAAGAGAGAACACTATTAAAGCTGAATTTTTACTGGTTTCACGATTATAGATGAATACGAGAGTAAATTGAAAAGTTTCTGGAATGACAGAGAAAGCAAAATAATACAGATGCAAGTTATATCTTATTTTTCAATATAATCCCCTCCAAGATTACCACATTTGGACCAACGTTTCTGTAGCTTCTCGATTCCCTCCCGGAAATGACTTCTTTCGAGGATCCCAAAATAATCGTTTACAGCCTCTATCAGTTCCTCATTCTATTATACCAAAATCTCTTTTAACGGGGCCAATTCATGCCAATACGGCAGATGCGCAAGGATTTCGAACTTCAATTCTGTTAATTTTTGCGATTACACTTGACTTGTCGTGGTGAAACAATAGTTTTTTAACCATTCCCGGGCGTTTCTCTATATTGCTGCTTTCTCCAAAAGTGTTGTGTAATATTGGCCAGTAACAGTTTTCCTATTTTCTAGATAATCAATTAGCAAAATTCCTTTTGCATCCCAAAAGACCAATGCCATCACCTTTCCAACCGAGTGAATGGTCTTTGTTTTCCTCGGAACCGATCCAACGCGTATAATCCACTGCTATGATTGCATTTTTGTTTCTGGTAGTGATGAATCCAAGTGTCATCCATTGTCACAAATCGTTTCTTGAAATCCGTCGGATTCTTCGTAAACGCTTACAAACAATCGGTTGAGGTTCGAGCTCGAATGCGTTTCTGCCCCGAATTGAGCAAATGTGGCACCCATCTTGCGGAAAGCTCTTTTAAACCCAATTCATTATGAAAAATGCGAATTACTCATTCATATGAGATGCCCACGGCTTCCTCAATTTCACGTACTTTTATTCGGCGATCTGACAAAACCATGTCATGGATCTTTTCACAATTTCTGGCGTGGGGCCGCTTTCGGTTGTCTTGAACGTGGTTCATCATATGCTTACGGCCACGCTTGAATTTTGAAACCCAAAAACTCACGGTAGAAAATGAAGGTGATGAATTCTCAAAGACGGCATCAGAACTTGGCTTGATTTCCGTTGCGGTTTTCCCTTCCAAATTGAAAAATTGGATGACCACTCGAACTTCGTTTTTATCTATAATGAGGAACACAAGAAGGTACTTGACTTAAACCAGACTATTTAACAATTCATACCAAGACCCTAAAATTTGGATCTTTAAACAATTTAAACTTATCCAGAATTCAAATTCTCTGTGGATATTGTCCTTTATATTCGGTACCGATAAAAAAATTAAAGATGTAGCTAAATAAACTATAAACTTATAAAATAGACCGCTTAGGAAAAAGTTAATAATAAGTTGCTATATAATATCTCTCCTATTTCAATCAAACTGAGTTGTGTATAAATTTTAATTGTAGGTACGAACGGTTAATTGCAATCGTTGTCTGGCTTAAAGATGTACTTTTCTATCCGCGTTTGGCACAGATGCTACTCAATTTCTTCGTTTGTGAAAAAAATGGGGTAGAATTTACATTTATAAACCAGACTCTAATTAATTAGGCATGTTATCATTATTGTTATTATCATCATGATTATTGTTATCTCTATCATTATTACTTTTACTGTTATTACCGTTATCATAATTAATTTAGCAAGATTTTTTAGATATTGTATATCTTAAGAACTGACTCTATTAGCCACATCTGTAATTTTATCACGTTCTTCCACCATTCTTCAATCATATTCATATCTGTAACCGACGATATGTGTGAAACAGTATTTAATCAAAATGAAGATTGACGAAACCGGAAACAAAAATGTTTGATTAATTTCGGTATAGCTTCCGACTTTCCCCTGCAGCTAACTGCACCAAAAGTTGCTAAAATGTTCTTATTAATCTTTGAATTAAAGGTTTTTCTACTAATACATATACAAATAATCACACAAATATATTACAGCAGGCAATATCTCAACACATTGTAGAAACATTATCGTACAAACTTTATCAATGATAATAAACTCCTTTCTGTAAATAAACACTAAGTGTGTGCACTATCGGCCAATGTACAGCTTGGGTCTAGAATCATGGGAGTGCGTAAGAGTACAAGTAAAAAGCATTGTTGTGACTGTTTGATACGCCTCACGCTCTATCTTATTAGATCTTATTGTGAAAGAAATTGTTTTAACGCGTTCTCGCTCACACCTCCGTCATCTAGACCTCAGATCGGTACTGGCCGGAATTATATAAAATACCGTATTCATAAGCTGTGAAAAATTAGGAGAAAAAAGCTTTTATTGATAAACTTTATAAGGAAACATGTTTATAATATTTTGAAAAGTTTTGTTCTAACATATGTATATGTATAGAATACATATGTGTTCTTCAGCTATAAGTGGACGAACTAGCAATTCATTTTGATTTTTTCTTAGAAATATCGTATTTTAACAACTCACGTTGGTGACAAACTTATTTCGATTAAATATTGCTTCACATCAATTTTTTTCATTTTGTACTTTAAACTTATTGTTAGGGTTTCTTCTATCATCTACATTCAAATTATCAGAACTGCGCAATTTTCAATGATACAATTGAGCGATTAATTCTCATGTCGATTGTACTGAAAAATATATACGCTCGAAGTCGAATTGTAAGAAAACCGCAAGTTGTTTTTTAAGAATGAGATTGAAAAAACAAATGAACCAAACGCCAGAAAATGGCACTACTGTCAATTATTTCTTTCTGTAACTGAACCCCAAATTCTTTAAAAGTGAAGCAACATTTATTCCATACAAAATTTTTGTAAACAAATTTTAAGATATTGTCCTTGTTTTTTTCTTAGATTATTAGTCGTAATGGTACGGATAATCTTGTTTTTATGCTTATGGCTTTCCGCTTGTTTTACCAGTTCCCTCGGCGTTTCCTACGTCTTAAGTTGCTACTGGAACGCGAATAGCGTTTTTTTCTTTTTCCTTTGATATACGTAAGTTGATGATTCCAAAAATTGAAATACAAAGTTATCAATAAAGTAGTGGTCCCGGATTTGAGCTTGCGCGATATCCCAGACTAGAGCAATGGTGCCCAAAGTTTCAGTTTTTGATGCGACGTATTGAATTAATCGACTCAATCATTTTTACTATGCATAACTATATTTCGACGAACTCTGTACAATCTCATATTCGACGTCTTGCATTATACAGTGTGTTTCACCTATATCTATAAATGCTGTATTCATTTACTCTCTTGTCGATTTAAAATTTTGTTTCCAAAAAGATTAGAAATATCAAATTTAAACAAGAAATTGCAAATAATGATGTAAAACTTTAAGGAAATGTATGAATGAAAGAGAAATTAAACACACATCTTACACAATTTTATTGAAACTCACTGTATATATAAAAATATATAAATATAGGTACATATATGTTATATACGCATACACACATAATGTATAATCGTAATCATATAAAGTCACGTCACTACCACCATCACCAACACCACTACACCACTCACACTCGCGTAATCATCAATTTTGTCGATCGTACAAAGTGAACGGGATTTTGTTTTTCTTTTTTTCCCTTAAGGGTCGTTATTGCGATGAATTATTTGTCGTCCCCGATCTGTTTCCGATTTAGATTTTCTATTTCAAGCTGATAATTGTAAGTAAAGTACGGATAAAAATGATATATACATATATAAACAAGTCCTTTTAATTTTATAATATATTATATATATACATATATATATGGTACATTTAATATTACAATATCTTTTCCACAAAATGACCAAGTTGACATGTATGAATATATTAAAGAAAGCAACAAAAAATTTAAAAAATTAATAAGTAAATAACAAAACAAAAACAAAAACACGTGGTATACACGATTACACCATACAACTAATTTTTAAGTATATTCTATGTGACATATAATGTTAATACGTAAATGTAATATACTAAATTAAAAGAACAACTGGGAAAAGAAACGTCCCCTCGCTCTTCCCGATTTGGGGAGGGGACCCTAATCGTGCAATGTATTCTTGTTATGAACAAAAGCATCGGTCACGTGGATGACCAAAAAAATATGGCTCGATTGTATATATATACAAAAATACATATTGCTGTAAAGAATATTGTGTTTTCCTTTCATAAAAGTATAAGCCCTGCAAGGAAACATACCTGGAGGTATGTATTCCAAAATATAGTCTTATCCGACACCTTTTTGCAAAAGAACTATGCCTCAGATTGTAACTTTTAAGTTAAGATGACAAAGAAACCCATTATTTCTTTGCCTTTAAAGGAGTTCCCATATTATTCCAAACATATCCACTAGCTCCCACGAAATGATCAAATGCAATTCTGTACGCTGAGGATGAAGTAATTCTGAAAAGCTTGTGATAGCAAAAGCAATAGCAAAAGGAGTGACATACATCCTGTTAAATAAAGCTGACAGAAAAGATACAAATATGATACAAACATTTTGTGCAAGTTAATACCAATGTACATAATTATTACGTAGAGTTTTGTCGCCATCCGCCATCATCAACAATCTTACAACTGTTGATTTGGTCAGTCGACCACAAATATTCTTTGTGATCCTTTATGTCGGCACAATATGCTGGACCACACAACTAGGTGGTCATCTTCACTGGAGAACACAAAGGAAAAACGTACTAGAATGTCAATTGTCAGCCCGTTTAGAGCATCATTAACTAATTTCTCATTTAAATTTCAATTTTATTCTCTTTGTGTTCTCTATTGAAGATTACTACTTGATGGTCGAACTGGATATTTAACTTTTCCAAAGGATAGGTGCGATAAATAAGGTTTGATAAAGAGTGGATGACGTGTTATCATTGTGTGTGCAGTGTAAACCGGACTGACGCCCTTACTTCTTAGAATTTTAATATGACGCCTTGCACGTAAGTGGAGACAGAGACCGGTTTACACTACTTAATGATAAACGTCATCCACTTTTTGTCAAACCTTAGTGATAGCTAATTTATTTCAGTTCTTAATCAGAGACATTCCCAATTTAATTTTTGTACTTGATTTAGTTATGCATTCATAGCTATAAATTGAAATTTAAATAACTATTAAAAATTATTTTAGAAGGTCGGTATTACAGGATTTGTTGAGGTGAAGATAGTGCTGCCAACTATGTGGTGGATCATTAACTGAATTACCGTAGAGAAGGGATGGGAAGATTCGTAGTTTAATACATTCCCTATTAAATAAATACGGCTGGAAATTATAGATTATTTTTAGCTACAGACAATAGCTGTATACCTTTTACCCTTCTGAATTAAAACTTGGTGAGATTCTCAATAAAGTATACTATAAAGAATAAAAGATTGAACATTTAAATAACATTTATTGAGAATCTTACTAAATTTTTATTCGGAAAGCTAAAAAATTACAATTAAGGTTACTTAGTCACGCTTCTAATGAATTCAAAGTTCTATAAATTAAAGTAGGATTGAATGGAAGAAAAGGTTCATATCTTGATATTCTGCTTGGCTAAGATGATGCTGCCCCCTGTTAGGCAGAAGATAACTATCGTTAGATATAACCGATTATTTATTTTATTATTTATAACAACTCTGTTGTATACTTATTGTTATAAATCCAACATCGCGATTTAGTTTTTGATAATTGCTTCAATTTGAATAAAGTTTAATATCTAGCACGGTATTTCCCCTCTACAAGCAATGCTGCCACCTGTTGGATACAGATAAGTACTGCGCTGTACAATGGAATATTTGTCAGGTTATTTATGACCTCTTCAGTCGGTTATCTCGGGTTCTAAATTCAACATCAGCAGTTTAATTATTAAGGGATAGATTAATTTAAGGATATCAATTGAAATTTGGGAAATTTATATTTTTATTAAAATGAATACGGACGCCTAATCGACTTGGATTGTCAGCTGGTTCGAGAGCTCGACAGAGTGGACAGAAATGGCGGCGCTCTGTCCAGGTGTTCAGTATGGATTGTCTACGGAGGAAAATTTCAGTGAAAATAAAATCTTAATATTCGTGAAATTGACGGATTCTGCTTACGGTACAGTGCAGCAACATTTAAAAATCAGGTGAGTCAATTTTACTACTTGAATTGTCCCGAAATGGAATCCGAGCTACGAGCTCGGTTCTCTCGGTTAGATAAGTCGCCATATTTCGATTGACTTATTAACCTATTCTTATTTAATTTTCCATTCCGATCCTCTTCCGACATAGATTACCACGTTTCTTCCTCAGCCCCCGCAGTCGCTCGTCGCGTTCTCCCCCGATTTTCGTTGGGAAATTTTCAGGAAAAGCCCCGCGGCCACGTCAACATATTGGACACTTTAAATTAATTATTTACGTCTTTGGTTTGCAGATTTTCGCGGATCCCTCGAGATAATCGCGTACCCCGTTCTCTCGACAGCGGCCCGAACAAATTCGGGGGCTCGGTCCGGGCCGTTTTCTCCTTCAAAGATCCTACCTTACATGGTCGTGCGTTGTTGTATGTCAAAACCTTTTGGAAAGTGATAGTGGCTGCTTTCAAAAATACGACTACGGGAATTCGACGAAAAACGGGTCGGTGTTATTAAATTTCGTCGCGATAACGCTATTTTTACACCTTTTATTTGCAACCTTACGCCGTCGTACGTACTTCGATATAACCTGATTTTCCGAACAAACGCCAAAACCAGTTATTTCCACGAATATAGCGATTCTTTTTAAATCGAAACGTGCCAAAAACTGCATTAACCACGAAGAAGGAAGAAATCTATTCGAATTTTTATCCAAACGATTTTTTTAAAATAACCCAAAACCACTTTGAGGTTAGAATCCGACGTTCCAATTTTCCTTTTCTAAGTAGGCGTTAGATGACAAATTTTCCCCTACGCTAACTAGATCTCGATTTAAAAAAACTCTTCCGACCTCCTTAAAATATGGACCGATTTTTATTTAGAGTTCCATTTCTCACCGACATCCATGCATCTAGCAGGTCGCAAATTAGTCGTGTCAATACTAAACCAAGTGATAATAACCAAATCCTCAATAAACAATATCGCATGCTAAACGCCCTTTTGAACTCCCTAATTGCGTTGTTCAAATTCTTAATCATGGTCCATTATCTAAAAGGGCCTTGTCTGTCCGACTAATGTAACGATATTCTGACGTCCGAAACTTTCGGATTTATTTAAAAATAACAAACGTCTATATCAATCGCAACGATAACGATCCGTTTACGGCGATTAAATATTTAAATAGAACGTGCCCGCGATGAACTAAGAAATAATTGTATTGAGAATTTCGTGCGTCGATATTTTTTGTTTTTCATCGCACGTGCTTATGGGTTGATTCCGTCCGTGTTCTATTAAGAAATCATTTCGTTTTGGTATTTCTAAACTATGTAGATAATAAATAATACATGGGCCTGGGGTTTACCATAGGAGTACTCAAGGAATACTCAGCTTTCTTTTGATAGACGTTAATTAGAGTAAATCCCGTTATTACCGTCATTACATTACATTACCTTATTAATACAGTTCCAGATAATCGGATAATTGTATTCGTTGCAATCATAAGGGAAGAAATGGCCCCTCATTTCAGGACTATATTATTTGTAGGTATTGATTGTTTATAATTGCGGGGAAGATCGTAATTTCTTAATTCACTTCTAGAACGTCGATATATTTTTTGAATATTGCTTTCTCTCAAATTATTTTAGAGTCAATTCCCCACCCATCCCCCTTCTTGTTACGAATTTTTTCCTTAAAGCTATGAGAGAGAATCGCTTGAATAGGGATTTTCCTTTTAACCCTTTTGCAAACTTTATTTGGGTCTCCATCATGTAGCAGATTCTGTTTCACCTTTTTCTAAATCTGAACTCTAGGAGAAGAACCATATGAGTTCAATTGGTACAGCACTGGACTACAACTCAGAGGTCGTAGGTCCGTTCCGTACGCTCACCATAACATCGAGGAGTTTTTTCCACTGTGAATATGAGTACTTGGGATTAATTTCCTGAGGTAATAATACGCGGCTGAAGTGTAGTTGAACACACTACCTCCAGTCCCCTAACCCAGGGGTTGACAAACTATGGCCTACAAGAAGTCGCTTAAAACGTAAACGTTTGAAAAACAAAGTTTAATTCGCGAAATAAAAGAAATCACATTAATGTGTCAAAACAAATGTAATCTATTATACAGCGTGTCCCAGACTTCACTCCCCAGGCTTGTAACTTCGTTATTGTTAACAATACATAAAACAAAGTATATATATTCTTAAATGGAAGGATATACGATAGGAAAAACCAATTTACAAAAAGTGCGTTAGTGTAATGACAGCTATATTCCACTTTTTTAAAAAATAGCGCAGTATACTTTTTTTAATATTCAGATGGTACCTTTTATTCTCTTTACAGCCATATAAATTAATATGGGCCTTACATGGGAAAATTTTCGAAAAAAATTGACCTAAAGTTTGCCATGCAAAAAATTGTGGTTTATAGTGTTTATCTAGTAGGCGATGAAATCAACAGCTTTCTACAAACAAAAATGTGTTTTTATTCGAACTGCAATTAATTAACTAATAGTTACAAAACTAATGAGCAATAATTACAAATTATTATAAAAATTGTTCAAAATTGCTTCCATTATTATTAGAGCGAAGTTACAAGCCTGGGGAGTGAGGTCTGGGACACCCTGTATACACATTATTTGTTTGTCTTTCTCTCCGATCCGCCAACACTTCGGTTATTTTCTGTCCAGCCCAAATGTAAAAAAAAAAATTCCTACCCCTGCTCTAAACGATGACCTGCAAAATCGGTAATCCGTGCTAAGCTGACCCCAACGGCCCTTCACGGACTGTAATGACGAATGAGCCTTATAGCTGTCATATATCTTGTTTTTTTCCTTCAGAATAATCTTGCACTTAATGTTCCTGGCTATGTTAACTTAACCAATGGCAATGTTTTTGTCTGATTTGCACATTTAATCATTATCTCCATATATTAATTATCCAAAAGGATTTGTGCACCATTTGTTTAGTTAAGCGTAATTTATTCAATTTTTTCACCTATCAGAGATCTTCTGACGGATCTTTTCAAAATCTATAATCACCCAACGATATTTTTGCGACAAATGTTTTCTTTTTCCCAAAGGGGATAGAGAAGTCGACGTTTATCCTCTTCCACGCTCAAGTACCGAGGGAACTAAGATCGAGTTCTTCAATTCATTTCTGTAAAACATGCATCTCTTAATTATAACATATCTAACGAAATTTCGTCAGTTTTGTTTTTTAATCCTGTTTACTCGTTTATGCGAATTGCTCGAGAATTCTTTTTCATATTTAATCCGTGAATTTATTTTAAAGAAAGCATAAGGGTACTTTTAAAAGACTATCAGATATTAATGATTCGTGATTTATCTAAAGTTCACACCTCGCCAATTATTTTTATATATTTTTTTGTCTGGTTCGTAAAGCGTTTTTCTGGGGATTAGGATGGAAGGAATGCATTGGTGAAAAATTCTTGTTTCCTAATAATCGGCGCCCAATGTTGCTGTTACATGTCTGATTTTTCGACCTAACTCTGACGAGAATCTCTTCCAGTTTTTCATTACCACTCCCTTCGTTTCATTCCACGTAACGCGCCTATCTCCCGCTTTTATGTGTTTTCATTTTGTTTTACCATTCCCTCGCGCCTCTCATGTGTGCTTCCCTAGATTATGCAACAGGTGGCCACAGCTTCCTTCTATTTGTTTAACACCGCTTCCACTTTACAACCTTTTCCGTTTTGTAACTCCAAACTTTGCCCATTATTGTGAGCGCCACTCCCATCGAACTTATTCTAGTATCTTCCAACTGTTGGAAGTTGATTGATGACTACTCCTCTGAATTGGTAGTGATTGAAAGGACTATTATCTGTTGTGTAGATACTGACACTATGACATCGGTTAGACTCCTCACCACACAATTATATATTTAAATTCGACGACACGTGTTTGGTTAGAAACGAGGTAAGCATCTGTAAAGTGGTCAATTAACCAACCGAACGTGAATTTCTGAACTTCTAATCATGCAAACCAAATATCGTCACGGTCGTAGGTTTCTATCTACAGGGATGGAAATGATTCCCAGGCGGACAACTTCGTCACAAGATTCCTAAATAAATTCCGTTTTATCCTGACGTGCGTATCGCCTCTCGAACAAACTTACTTTCTAAACCGTAAGTGATGGCGGGGATATTTAGTTTAAATGATTGAAATTGATGTTCCATTCGGTGATGACTATTTTGAAGATGTTTGCCTTGTTCCTAGCGAATACGTGTCGGCGAATTTAATAAATAAATAATTATATGGCAAGCTGCTTACCAATGTGATATAGTGTAAAAAATACATATCTTTTATATAAAGATATGGGCCCCATCAGTCACTTCGCGCTTTTCGATCTATTATAAGTAGATATCAGTTTCTAGTCCGATGTGTAGTTAATTACTTAAAATTTCTAGAGGATGTTGAACAATACAGGTGTGTATTTTCGCGATTTAATATCAGGCCAAAATTAAATAAAATATCAAAGCATTATCACATTAATTCTTACAGTTCATACCTGATGTACTATCAAAACTCAATTTAGATACGTAATGGTAGATGTAAATTAATTTAATTATAATTTATTTAAGCCAGAGTGCAATCCTATAAGCAAGTTATTTGTGAGTTTTGCAATGACGTGGATGTCGGTTCTTAGAAGTATTTCCATCCCCTTTAAATATAAAAGTACGACCGCCGCTGAGGGTGGGGATATTTAATTTGCACGGTTAAAATTAAAGAAATTCCCGTTTGTAATTGACGGTTTTGAGGATGCTTGCCTTGTTGCTAGCGAAACATGTGCCACCCAATTTAATTAAATAATTATGTGGTAAGGGGTTTACCGATGTGGTATAGAGGCACTCCTTTATCACAAACCAAAAACAAATCCACATTCATGTTAGTGTATTCTCTGGAATTCCCGAGTCAGGATTTCCTTTTCCTTCCGATGTACCCTTTATTCCATGTACTTTGTATGATTGTTGTTTAGCTGTTGTAAGTGAATATCTTTTATTTTTAAGCACGTGGCCCAAATATGCTATTTTGTTCGTTATTTATTGTGGCCTGTCCTCAAAATGATTATGCGCATGTGACTTGAAATTCACGGAATTTTTAAATTCATCTATACACCGGATCTTTGTCTAAGGGACACTCTTATTTTTATTTTTGTCTCGGATTCAATTGTCCATAATTCTGTTTCATTTATTTATTCTCCAAGTAAGTTCGCCACTAATTTTAGTTTCTCTGTTTTTCTGAAATGTAAATCTTTTGAATTTTCAGTACATAATTCTTTTAGCATTAACCGAGCAACGCTTCGTCTGCCCGCCCAATTCTGTTATTTTTACATAGAATATACAATATCCGATAGTGTATAGTAGCTTAGCAGCCCTTCATTGCTTAATCTTTCTTTTTTTTTTTTTTTAGTAGATTACCGAACATCTTCAACAATTACTTCCCTTAATAAAATAAAATCTGGAGAATTCTCTATATAATAACGTGCGTTATTGGGCAAATATCAAGTAACTGTTCAAAACTTCTTTCTGTCGCACACGTTATTGGTGGCCAATTTAGTATTTCTGTCGGCACCTTGCTTAAAACTGTACTACAACAAAGTGATTTCCGGCATATCGCAGAACTAACTAGCCATTTTCCAAGCTTTTCATAGGAAATCTTGAGAAAATATTTATCTCAATCATACTTGCGTGTATATCGGATCCACCGACTAGAAGCGTTGATAATTTGTTGACATATGTATGTATGTGCTCCCATGTAATCTGTTCTTTTTGAAAATACTGACAGTACAGTTTTTTCATTAAATCTTCGTCCCATTGCATTAGAAACATTAAGCATTCTAATTATAAACGAATGAGGAACGTAAACGATTGAGGAAGAGTAATGTTATATTCCTGTGTTATTTGCACTTTAACAATATCTGTTAGGTTATCCTAGACGCATACAGTCGGGGACATAATTGAGTGGACACGAATTGCAGGCGCGCCTTGCCTTTAATTACAGGTCAAACTTTTTACCGATTCCATTCTATATAATTTTCCTTTACCTGTATAAAGTCTTTCAATGATTTAAGATACAATACACATCAAAATAAAAATGTTTACCGTTAATTATATGCATCAATAGTAATATATTGAAAATTTAAGGTGGACAAAATAAAGTGGACATTTTAACAACTCAATGTTTAATGCTGAATACTACAATTTAATACTTAGTGTGTCCTCCTTTAGCGTTAATTACAGCTTGTAATCGTTTTGGAATACTCTCCACAAGACTTTCAATGAAGTTTTTATCTATATTTTCCCAAGACGATTTTATTTCCTCGAAAAAACTCCGTTTGTTTGTTCTTTGTTTAGTGGGTATTTTCTTGTCGATTAGAGCCCACAAATTGTCGATGGGATTTATATCCGGACTTTGTGCAGGCCACTCTAAGACCTTTATCCTTGAATCTTGAAACAATTTTTTAGATTTCTTCGCGGTATGCTTGGGATCGTTGTCTTGCTGATAGATGAAATGCTCAGCAATACCCATTTTTTCCAAAGACTCTTCTAAATTCTCATTTAGGATAGTCATATATAGATCGGCGTTAATAATTGTGTCGATCAGAAATATATTTCCCACTCCGTTAAATGAAAAGCAACCCCACACCATTATAGAGCCGCCATCAAACTTTATAGTTGGAGAAATAAACTTTTCCTTATACACCTCGCTCAATTTTCTCCACACTTTCGATCTTCTTTTCATGCCGAACTTGCTTTCGTTGCTCCACACAACTTTTTCCAAAACGAAATCGGCTCATTCACATACTTTTTGGCAAATATTAATCGTTTGCGTTTATTGACGTTATTTATAAAGGGCTTACGTGGAGGTGCACGGCTATGCAACGATGCTTCTTTCAATCTACGGGAAACAGTTTTCGTCGATATCTTTAGGTTTAGTCTCTCAACCAATTCACGTCGTGTAACAGTGGGTTCTCGTCTGCATTCTCTGACAATACGTCAATTGCATGTATCGATTGTGCATCGTTTGCGACCGCGACCTTTTAGATTTTCTGTTATATTATATGTTAAATATTTTTTCCACATTTTTTGCACAGCGCTTTTAGAAATATTGTATTTTCACCAATTACTCTGTAACTGAGACCCTCTAGTCAATCAAAAAGAACTAAATTTCTAATTTGTAACGAAATTTCTCCGCGGTTGCTCATTTCTACGTGAACAGAATAAATGTTACTGAAAACGATGCTCTGTTGACATGACAAACGAGATGCTACTTGTTGGAAAACGAAAACGCTGTTTACTAACATTGTCGATGCGCGTAAACCATGTGATACACTATCTGAATAGTGTCCACTCAATTTTGTCCCTCCCTTGGGAACAATACTTTCGTTCATAAATGTTTTCCGTGAAAGCTATGGTAATTATTGTTCGTATATTGGTGGATGTTACTTATAAAAACATCATGTTTAATAAAAAAAAAATTACTAAGATTAGTTGCAGGAAATGGCGTAATTTTGGTCCACCTCCTCGAATCAATCAGGTGTCCACTCAATTTTGTCACCGACTGTATATAATCATTTTTCTTAGAATATATTAGCCAGCCGGCAATATACGCACTATTCATTTTGGTAATTTACTCTAATTAATTTGGTAAATTACTTTGAAAATTTACTATGTAATTTACAGTAAACTACGTTAATTCATTGGGTAATTTACTGACTCACATCACAGCGCATTCCCTTTTAATTCTATTCTTTTCCACTTAAAATGGAAATAACTCTTGTGACGCGTACCTATCGACGAAATTCGTCTGGACATAATAATCTTTACAGTCAAAATAATACCGGATTATCGCGCATAATCGGTGAATATTCTGATTAAACAGGTGGTAAACTCTGGCCTAAGCATGAACGTGTTAAATATCTTTTTAATAATTTCTTACATTTTTCGCATTTTTCGCGGATAGTTTAAGTTGGTAGTTCCGGCAATTATGAACATATTCGCATGCATTGTGCTTAGAAATTGGCGAGTATGTCCACTACCAACTTAAACTGTCCACAAAATTTAAAAAATGTTTACTGGGAAGGCAGTAATAAAAAGTCATCTACACTAAAAATTGACGATATTTAAAGCAAGCCAATTTATTTTATTAAGTATGTTTACATGCTCGTATTTGTAGACTAAAATTGCCATCCGTGAAAATAAATAAAATATTATTTTTCCACTTCATACTCATACCATGCACAATACAATTTCAGTCGATGATAGTTTTCTATAATTAAAACTCGATAAACAAGTTAATAAAATATCCGCAGTCTACATCTGTATGCAAATAAATTCTTCGATAATTATAGCGCTAATTATTCCATGAATTCTCAGTACACCCGAGGAAAATATAGATAAACGCCAAAAAGTCCAAATTTTCGTATATGTATCAAGTCGATGATGGTCCGACCTGCCTTGCGTTTTTGCATCTGTTGTTTTGTCGTCGTCGTCAACAGTAGCTCTTGACCTTTAAGCGGACATTTGTTTTTGTAAATCTCGCGAAGAACACTGATCGCGTCTTTTCAACCAATACGCCCGAAGAAAACAGCGCGCCCGTTTTGAAACAATCTCGGAACAATCGCTTTAGCATTGGTAATTCGCGTTATTCATTTGTTTACGTGTGTTTTCACAGGAGAACCGTGCAGAAGGTCGCATATGTAAAGTGCAACAGGCTGAGTTGCGAACGTTGTTCACCTCAGAATCCATTGCATTCGTCGTTTTGTTTTTTTCCTTTGCCATTTATTGTTTGACTTTTTGTTTCCGGACGAACAGAAATCTCTAGGCAACTTCTAATTGTTGATTAAAAAAGATCAGGATTCTCCGTGCTGTGCTGAATGAAGCTTTTACATAATTGAAGAACTACATTGAAAGCAAAGTAGCAAAAGAATAGCAGAACTGTTGTTTCAATCCCAAAGAACTTTTTCATCTTCCTACCTGGTGGTATACAACTCAACAAAATTGGTGGGTTGGTAAACTTGGTGTAAACCGGTTCATTCAGTTACCCTCATGGTGTAACAACTATTCTTAAAACAAAATGACTTTCAGGTATCTAGAGTTAACTTTGAGTAACACGCCGAATTGTTGCTTAAGATCGCGGTTTCAAAAGAGTTTCATCTTGGGCATCATCTTTTCTACATTTATATGTATATACTCCAGGAAATTACTAATACAACAAAATATTTCTTTTACACTCCACGTCTCTTTCTCTTGGTCTTTGGATCTTTTTTTTGCGAATCATACTTTTAAAAATCTGACCATTTCGAAATCGGTGTTTAGTATTTAGGGGAATCGTGAAAGGGTCATCTTTCGACGCAGGTCACACGAAGAGATTGACCAAACAGCAACAGCAGTAACCGCCTCCCTTCTCTCCGTATCACCCGATTATCGTTAACGTTTGTTTTGGTCCCGAGTCAAGGACAAGCATCCGTCGCTCCGTTTGCGGCGTGCGATGTTTACCCACAGATTACGGTGACATGCGACACGACCTGCCGTTGGTTGTCGGATCTCCGACATATTTATTGGGTGAAAATGAAGCACTCCGTTATCGTGGTAGAGAAAGGACGAGAGGAGGCTTATCCTTTGTGGCTGTCGATATACGTGTCTGTTAAAAATAATATTCATTGCTTATATTCGGTTTTTCTACCGATTCCTATCTTTGATAAAGCCATCCGATACGTTACAAGTGCTACGTCCGTCTTTTGGGGTCACCTTATCACTTTCACTTCCTTTCACGACCAGTCTAGGCGACCGTGTCCGGTTGAAGCGCGTGTTTAAATGGGTAGAGGAAAAATTGAATGAAAAAAGTGCATTCGGACAAAGCGATCTACGGTTCTTTGGTTTTAATTTTTTCTGTTGCGTCAACATTGTCTCACAGGATTAGGAAATAAACTTGGCGATTTTATATTGTTAATGATAGCGCATGTGACAAGGGTAAGTTAGTTAGAAAGATAACGAAAGTAAATGAGTAAGAATCAGAAAGGGGCCTTTGAGAAGCTAGCTGAAATAGGCGTTTTGAAATGTGGATCAAGATTGCACATCAAGTTGAAGCTATTACGGATGACTGACGTGTGAAAACTTTTCAGTTACCGTGGAGTAGGTGACATCATTCTAGTGGAAGGTCCATAAACTCAAGGATCATTGTACATAGCATAACAGTGAAAAGATGGCATAACACTTTGATGTCCGCTATCTGGTGAAAAAGGAACATAAGGATACACAACATTTTTTGGAGGGCATTGCTTCCTAGAGAGACAAGAACCTCCAAAACCCAAAAGGAGCCGATAAGTAACTTCGCTAGCATCTCCTGTATAATTGTTTTGGTGCTTTGAATATTTTTTAATTATGACCTGAAAGGCTGCGTGTACTAAACCCTTATCTGAAAACTACATAGTTGCGCCTCGCCTCATAAACCTTCAGTTCTAAAAGATGGGAACTCATCTCTATTTCGCCACTTGTTTTGTAGAAGTTCTTGGGCTCTTCAACCATTTATTTCCGAG
Source organism: Chrysina gloriosa (assembly GCA_038088585.1). NCBI lineage: Eukaryota > Metazoa > Arthropoda > Insecta > Coleoptera > Scarabaeidae > Chrysina > Chrysina gloriosa. The sequence goes on along the minus strand of CM076093.1, from coordinate 14,157,285 downwards.
AAACACATTTCTCAATCCTTTCTAACTTGTGGAACATCTTCCTCCTATCGGTTAAACCCGTCGATTTATTCGTCCAAAAGATAAGAAACTCGATATGTTTTTCGTCCTTGTTTTCATCTTCACTATTTTATGGAATTTCTTCTTTATTATTACTTTCCTCTGCTCCTCTTTCTGCTCAGGAAAGCTGGATAGGACTTTAAGGCATTTATTTTCTCTCAGAACAAATTCCTGGGTACCCATATTCTCGTTTAATATTTACGAGAACATGGTAGTAGAGGTAAAGCCTCCTCTGGCCCAGAAGATTTACACAAGTGGGTCATTAAGTCCTCGGAGACAAAATCTACACAGACAAGGTCTTTCACTTTGACATTTAAGACTTTATCGAGATTATTTCGGCTTGATTTGAAAAATTAAGAGATGATCCACACCGACGATATTTTTATGAAATTTATTTCTGGAACAAAGCTTAAAACCATCACTCAAAGCATAAGCGTCCAACTCCGCTTTGCTTTAAGTTCGAGATATTGGTTCTATCTGGCATTCTCCTATTCACCACATTCAGGCGTACCTTCCAACTTCCCTCCGCCGAAGGCTAAAGACACGAAGTCTCTTCTCCTTGTTCTTAACCCATACTGCCCACTGCTAGACATAAGGCTGATCTATTTCATTGGCATTTGAAGGGTGGTTGGATATAGTCTTCCCCGCTAGCCGGAACACACCAAGTATTAGTCTTATCATGTTATAAGGCGATTCTTTAATAGAAGGAATTTGAAAGCAACTTTGCAAGAATGAAAATACACAGTCGTAAGTACCATGTTTAACCAATTTGTGAAATCTAAACATCTTAGTTGTTCCAGCAATCTATCGGGTTGTTCGGAAAGTAATTTAATTTTTTCCCAACAGAGGATTTAATTGTATTTTTTCACAGCCAACTTCACACTTAAACCGCATGGTCATTATGTATTTTGACAGCTGATATAACAAGACTTGCTTGTAAAAAAGTTCAGTTGTTTGTACGTAGTAGTTTTTGGTTGGCGCTGTATCAAATATGGAAAGTGGAAAGCCGCATTTTTGGCATGTATTACTTTTACTCTCGAAAAGGTAAAAATGGTGTTCAAGCAATAAAAATATTATTATGTGTAAGGAGAAGATGTATTGACAGAACGCCAATACCAAAACTGGTTTGCAAAATCGATCCGGCAATTTTGATGTTGAAGATGCATGTTGTGAAAGTTCAATTGAAGTTGATGAAGACGTAATAAACGCATTAATTGACGCACACTGGCTAATAACAACTCGTGAGATCGCTGAGAGATTACATTTACCGAATTCCACCATTCATGATCATTTGAAATGCAGTTGAATCTCAAAGCTCGATATATGAGTTCCTCATGTTCTTACCGAAAAATTTGTGCTGTCGCGTTGTCCTCTGTGGTTTGCTTCTCAAACATCAAGAAAATGTTCCATTTTTGCCGCTCGAGATTGGTCGTGCGCCCAGGACGAGTCTTTTGTGGGCCTGGGTTAGCGTTTATTACGGACTTGCTATTAGGACAAATTCAATAGAAGAACGGGCAACGTTACAGCACAAATCGTCAACTGACGTTTAACCCCAACATGAAAACTGTCCGCCCGGGCCAAATTCTTGGTGTTTCTGGCAGGTAGCAAAGGCGACAAATAAATTAAGTGAATACACTCACAAATCTGGTCTTCATCCTAATGTTATAAAGGCAATCATTCCTATCTACAAGGAACTTAGCAACAATGATTTGTTAGAGCGCTGTTTAGGTGGTGACACTCAAAATTCGAACACGTTAATTTAGACCTTCGCTTCAAAAATAAGACTTAGTGTTGCTACATGCGTTAAAACTACTGTCAATATTGCCAACGGTATATTCAATAATGGTTATTCAAACATTCTTTTAATGATGAATACCATGAATATAGTCATCGGGCCGGTTACACCAAGCATTCGTTTTTCAAACTGGTGTCGAAGGTTTCTCGGCATTTACTCAACGGATTAACTTGAAGATTGGTTTTTTATTATCCCTATAGTTTTCTCTAAGCATTGACCGAGGACTTTTACAATATCATTGTTATTTTCCAAAATATTAACCAATTAGTTCCAAAATCAAACCAAAATTTCAAAAAAATTTTTAGTCAAATTTCAATTAAACTTGAAAAAGCTCGGTCAATGCTTAGGCAATACAATATATTTAAGTAATATTTTTTTTTGGTTCAGACGTTCCACTATAGCGGAATCATCGACACCAATAAACGCTGCGAAAAATATTTACTTTTTCTAACATGGTAATAAATGGTATTAAAATTATTATTTTTCTTTTGATTTGATAGATTTTATATCGTCATAGTGTACTTAACTAAACTACCAAATTGCAAGTGTATAGCTTTCTTATTTCTTTGGCAATCCACACTTGAAAATTACCTACTCTTTCGGCCGGTCACACCGGTCTAACCCCTTAAACAGAAAACGCCAGAATTGATCAATAGAAAAGGTGTACTGTTCTACCAAGATAATGCGATAATGCTCATACAAGTTTGGAAACTCGTCAAAAGCTTTTACAGCTTGGATGGGATGTACTGCCACATCCACCATATTCTCCAGATCTGGCACGTTCTGATTACTACTTGTTCCGGTCTCTACAAAAAATTTAGACGGTAAGACCTGAATGAGAAAGTCAAAAATCACCTGGATCAGTTTTTGCTCTCAAAGAACAAATATTTTATGAGGGTAGAATCATGCTACTGCTAGAAAGATGACAAAAAGTGGAATGAAGATAACCGTAATATTATCTGGAGTTGAAAAATTGTGCCGCATAAAGCTGATGAAGTATACCATTTCTATTTACTAATGATCGAGTATCTAATTAATTAATCTTAAATTTTGTAGCCGTGGTAGATAACGGGGAGTCTATTGAAAGCCCTGGGTCCCAATAAGCAAAGCAACTGGCACATTCGTAACAGAATTAGGAAGAAGTAAGAAATTGTAGAGCTGTTCGGACGTTCAATCTAAATTTTTGAGAATCAGATAGAGGTCTTCACACCATTTTTACCCGAGTAAACAAATATTTTTCCCACAAATTCACTCCGGCAATCTCATTATTTCGCGTGGAAACGAACTCCTCATGTCATTTACATCGCGTGTGCGCGCGATCCTCGATGACCGCATTCACCGTGCCTTTGCTCTCCACGAAGGAATTATGTTACATATCGGAACGGCATTGTCTACGAGGCCCGTCAAAATTACAATGCGGAAGAAACCGTTTCACGGTTCACGGTATAATGGTCGCGCTCCGAGAAATTTATTCACTTCCTTTCGACGACTAGCGGGGTTTCTTTCATCCGACGAGACCACCGTCCCCCTTTCAGCGACGACTTACGAGATCAGCTGATTCGGTTCTTTTTCTTGTTTTTTTTTTTTTCGTGGTCGCACTCTGATAATTTTCCCAATTAATTTCGGAACGCGTCGACTTCGAATGATTTTCTAAATGCAGTTTTCTCTTCTTTACTTGAATTGCGATTGTAATAGTAGCATAAATAAATCTTTTGATGGAATTCTAATTTTCCAGTTTCCAGATTCTTTTATTGATGACTTTCACCAAAAACTAAACGTAGAGATAGTTTTATCTGTGTGAGTAGTTTTTGGAAATTGGTACAAAACGATTATTAGAGCTTCGTACCATTCTTTATTGTCGAAACGTCCTCATGGAATCATCACCTAAAAATCTCGTTTTTGGTTTGTATATTGGTAGGATGTAGGTAATCGTGGGATTTTCTTTAGATATATTAAAATAAAAAATAATGAGAGTAAAAACCCTTACAGTTTTTTTTTAACTCCACCTAAAGTTTATAATTGAATAAATAAAACAAATTCTGTAACATTTGGTTTCATCTAGATAACAATTACAGGTGTTCTAGAATCAACTGATCGTTCTTGACATCATGTAAGATCTAAATTAATTTGTAGCGCTTGGTTCCATATTGTAAAAGCTGAATCACCTGATAGTTCTATATATATATATGCCATATTGTGACACTTGAATGAACTGATCGTTCTTTATACCATATTATACCACACCTGATTGTTTCGAATATTAATATTGTGACATCTAAATCAGCTGATGGTTAAGATTGTTCCGTACTTAGTAGAGACAAGATAAATCCGCTACGCGTCGTTAGTATTTCAGTTGTATGTTTAATATTTAGAGTACGGCCTACTCCTTTTTCTATTGGCGCAATAAAAGGAAAAAAGGTCCGTTGTTTACTTACAACCGAACGTTCAGGATGACAAATTTTCTGTAAATAACCAGACAATTGGGAATTGTCCCAAAAAAAAAAACTTTATTTGATGTTTTTTTCTACTTTGATTTTACTAGCAATAGGTAATAACGCATAAATAAGGTTTTTTTTTATTTAGTTTTCAATAGTCCTCTCGAGACCCTATATGGTCATATGTTTGAATATTTTATTATTATTATTATATTATATTCTGGCCTCGACCTTAGCCATTAGCCACCGAATATTTTCTTCTTGCAACAATTGCAGGGTAATTGGTAGGAGACGGTCTCATCCTTGGAGGCACTTTTCACCCCTTCAAAGGTGCTACTGGCAAAAACAGGAACTGACATTTTACATAGTTCAAGCAGCCCTACATAGTTACCAAGTTTTGTCAAAATCGACATGTGCGTGTTGGGGACCTCTCCTGAGTTGTGACTATGGATGGAATCTCTTGTTTTAATGACAACTTCAAAGTTAGATGCAGTCAAATAATTTTGTCTGATGGCCCGCCACAAATGGTTGTCATTTTGTCCTATCGTCGATTTTTCGATTTCGGTGAATTTGCTAATTGTCGAAACCCGTCCCCAAGCGTTAATAAAAATTCAGCAGACTGAATGTGATAGTTTCCTTGGACTAGATTTTTAAATATACATTAGCAGTTGCCAGTTACAAAATGAATTGAGATATTAAATTGCAATTATTACTTCGCGACAATAATCTTACATGACCATTCACCACAAACAGTTAGATACGTTTGTTGCCAGATGAAAGCATAAGAAATGATCCCTATTGGTTGAACACTAATTCATAGGAGAGACTAGCTGAGGGTCGGTGCCAAAGTACTTTCGACATTACTTTCACTCTAATTTAAAACAATTATTTATTTTGTCGTGTATATATGTAGACATTCTTCATACCTAGGGCACACCGATCATAGAAATGAAGATTTTCTTAATTAAAAGTATTAGAATATTACATTAAAAAAGGCGCTTTTAAAATCTGATTTACAGCTAAATTGAGTTTTCTAGGGAAAATTCGAGATTAGTACACTTCAGTTCTAGAATACATCTTTCAATTTTCATTAAAAAAAAAATGCTTTCGTTCACTCGCTTGTCTATAAGTTTGACTACAAAAACGTTGAATTTGGTGTTATTGGCTTTTTCTATAAAAAACTAAATGAGGTAGCAATATATAAATAAGGGTAAACCCTAGTAAAAAAATAATAAAAAGTAAGTACTGAACAACCTTAATGACGCTGTATTGTGACATCTAAATCAGCTGATCGTTCTTGACACCATATTGTGACACCTAAACCAGCTGATTGGCTCGGAAGCCATACTGCAATGTCAGAATCGTTCGCTATCGTAATAAAAATTATAACAACGTTAATGATAATGTATAAAAATAACTATGAGAATAATGCCAAAAAGGAAAAAATGCATCTGCCATTTCTGATACAAATTGCGACGACATTGTAACAAAAGAAACTCGACAAGAAACCAATTGTGCAAGTAATTAGCCGGCGAAATTCTCCGTACAATGATGTAATTTTGTCTTACGTTACGCAGCGATGACGCGAAAAGGAAAACTTCCCAAACTTAAACTATAGGTAGTAAATCGATTGTGTTGAAAAGAAAAGATAGATGCATAAACTAATAACTATTTATTGTGAACGACATTCTAGGAACGCGTGTTACATATAATTTAACCAGCAAATGTGCAGGTTTATTCGGAACAAAAAATCGTGCGGCTTTAATTTGGTGAAAGTTGCAAGAAAAGAAAAATTAATTGATGGTGATTGTTTAACTACTTACATACAGGTACATAGTTAATGTAGAAATATGCTCTATTAAGGACGAAAAATTCTCGAATTTGATTTGTCAGATTATCACCTCGAATTCGTATCTTTTCGCTAAAAGGTCACAATAGAATTGTTCATTACATTTCTTAGAGGGCAATTGGCAATTAATGCAAGGTTGATGTTTTTTTTTATTCCTTTATAGTAAACTTATACAATTTATAAAATTAAAGACAAAAGAAATCGTCGATTGACGTACAAGTCAAGCAACAGACGTTTCAGACGTGGCCCTTGAAGAACATCTGATATTCCATATGATACAACCTTACTAGAGTTATTATTATTGTTGTTGTTTCTGGTTTTAATATCTTATATCAATTGGCGCTCATTCACATATCGATCGATCGATTAATCATTCTGCCCACATTTCCATTTCTATTAATACTTGCACATTCTTCTCGTTCCTCTAATAATAACGCGCGAGTACCGTTATCGCAGGTACCGCAGCTTACCTAGAGCTACGTAATTGCGGTAAACGCGCCTTTCTTCTCAAGATCCAATAATGCAAAACCTCAACGGAAATACGTAGACGTTCGCCAAACTGAGGTTCAATTTGCGAAAATAATTACTTTGTCTAACGATGTTGTGTGTAGGTACGTACATGGTACCGATACGTAAATGTAGCCTTAATTCTTGAAAGTGGGGCATTATTTTTTATCTTGTTAGCTCGGATATTAAATGGGTAATATTCCAATTCTTATCAGTTCGCGTTTGTCTATGTATATTATACATTTATGTCCGATAAAATTATCGCCATGGGTTGGGTAAGAGTAGAAAACATTTCGTTTGAGGTAATTTGAACCACAGGTTCCACCTTGGTTTTTCCTAGATTTTTGCTAGGCACCATTAGATAAATAGATTCTTTCAACTTAATTTGAAATCTTCGTGTTGTCCTCGTTTAATAAGCTTGAATCTAACTATCTTGTTCTACGTGTTAATGCCCTCCAGATTTATTTCCACCAGTCGATTTTAAGTTTTGCGACGTTTTATGAGATCTATTCAACTCTGAACTATGCTATTTCGAGGAAAAAGGATTATTAAGAGTTTGCCACCTAAAACTGAAAATTTAATAAATGGGACAAATTCTATACCATTCTGTTCTGCAGGTTGGTGTCCATTCAAATAATAATGATTATGAAAACACCAGTTTGCGTATTTCGGAAGAAACTGGAGCTAAGAATAACGAAGCGTCTGCCGAGATAGAGCAAGTTTTTACTATGATGCGCATGAAAGCCTACGGGAACAATAATTTTGGTATTTGAATCAAATGATCGTTTCTAACAGATCATTTTCACCGGAGTCAGGTGATTATTCTAACGTCATTTTGTTATACTCCAGATCAGCTCTTTGTTCCCGACGCCAGCTTAAAACACCTGAATTAGCTGCGCCTTCTTCATGCTTAGTGTTATGGCTTCTGAATCAGCCGATCATTCTTGGCTCTATATCGTGACTTTTTGACGACGTAGTTGTGGCAACTAATCCACAGGTTCTACCATGATATAACAATTTAAGACAGCTTGCGCATTCATTTCATGATGTAATTTGTGGAATTTTCGCGCACCAGAGTACCCATCATCTCTACCAAACCTAACATAAACAACAAAAGTTCCGTAGTAAATGCAGAAGAAATGGAAGAATGACGTAGTTTGGGTATGAGCCACGCAGTTCAATTTTGGGCAGTTAAGGAGCGTACCTCGTATTTTTATATCATGGATCCTTTCATTTGTTCTTGAGTTATACTAGGTGCCATTAAAAAATGCGTTGCTCTAGGCAATTTTAAGGAAGGTTGTGATACAATCTGTATTAGCTCACTTTGTTCACGTATGTTCGATTCTCACATCCCCACGCCATAAAATCAAGGCGTTTTTCTTGCCCTAAGGCAATAATAGGCGGCTGAAGCGTAGTTGTTGGCTGCGGTACCTTCAATTCCCTAGCCGGTGCCCTAGAAATCGCTAATACGTGTTAAATAGTAGCCAATAGCCCTTCATGGGCTATAATGGAACCTATTATTATTATTAGAATATGATAATAGGAAGTTGGAAGAAATTTACGAGCAAACTAAAAACGAATCTGTTATAGTTGTTGAACCAATAACTTTCAACAATTACAAATCCCATTTATATACAATTTGGTGGCCTAATTCCTACACATTTATCTTACTACGTATCCGTTCTCATTCGCCGCTCAAATTTTCATCTTAAACAACCCGTAACAACGAACATTCGCCGTGTTAATATCTGCGCGCATATCACCTACGAAGGCGCGCATTCTTGTCGTGAATGATCGATATTCTGCAGTTTCGTACTGCACAGAAAACGCATGCAAACGTCTCATCTCTGTCGGTCGGTCGAGATTTTCACAACAAAGGATAAAATCGCAAAATTCGTTGGCGAAATTCCAAAGAGAAGGCACCTATACCTATTAAAGCAAAAGAAGGATATATTTTTTATTATTTCAAGAAACGGGAAAAGAAAAACTTACAAGATCGACAACCACAAATAGAAAGAGAACTTTCACTTTGACGATTAATTCTTCGTCTCGTGTATGTCCATAATACAGAGGAATGTGGAGAATTCTTTTTACAGTTATCGGAGATCCCCGCGGCGAGATCAGCTCAAACTCAAAAAACTGCTTTACTTCGGTCGTCCTAGAACGGCTTCGACTGGTTAATTTGTTCCGATGGTAATTGGCGGAATTAAACGCATCTCTCTGTGGGTATACTTACGAACTTTCTATTCGCGATCGGAGGAATGCCTTTAGAAATGATGCGACTAATCGCGTTCAGTATTTGAGATTTTTCCGGTGCGAATTTTACGCAACGGCGACGACGACGACGACATCTCGATAAAAACCAGAAATTCAGGTTTCCGAGCAATTATATTCGAGGGAAATGAAATTTGAAATGTGCTCGAGGTACGTTTCAATTTCTTCAACGTAACCCCTTATGAGCAAAGAAGATAAGAAATTGTGTAAGCATGTTAGAATACTGCTAAAATTTTACAAAGCTTAGAAACAAATTACTTCTGACCGCCTCCTCCATGAGAAGCAGAACAGTTGAAAATTTATGGAATACGAATGAAATAATGTTACCCTTATTTCTTCGATACGTATTTCAATAGCTGAGTAATCATCTTCAGTAGAGAAAGCAAAAGAAAGAAATGTCATGGGAAAACCTACGAGAATACACGAACTTTCCTACCTTTCTCGGTTCCTTTCATCGATTCAAATCAATTTGCGCCCGTAATTGGAAAAGTCAGATTTCCCCATCTTGAACGAACTGATTCAATGCTAAACATTTTACAGTCAGTTACTTTCAGTACAAAATATATACGAGCGATATTATTATTGGACGAATTCATCATAGTCCAGGAGATGGAAATTCCCCGCCAAGTTTTTTTCTTTCATATCGATTAAATCCATCATTTCTGTAGATCTCGTTCTTTCAGCCTCGCTCGGCCTTGACCTGTGGCGTACAAATTAATAATAAGTAGACATCGTAGATCTAGTTGGCATTGAGAAATTTTGCTTTCGGTCGTATCGTCCTATCTCTTTCGTTCGCTTTTTTACCGTAATTCATATCCAATACGGTTGAAGATGTTACTTACGTTAGTGACGAAACATATTCACCACAGCAAAGAGCCTAAAGAAAATTAAACAAACAATTGGAACTGGGTTAGCTATTATTTGTCGAGGTGGATGCTATATTTCAATTGAATTAATTTCCCACTTCGAGAAGAAATCGAGAGAGTTAATTAAAAAAGGAGGGTGTGAATTGAAGAAGCAAATTAGGTGACTCGAATCGATGTCTTAAAAATAAGTACGTAAATAGTTCCGCCCTGCTACCCGTACAAAAATATTAATTTAAGTGAATGCTGTTTCATGTCAAATTCTACCATAGGAAGAACATTAGATGACTTTTAAAAGTATTTTAAACCACGTAGTGCGAAATCAAGCAACGATCTACTATGTAGCTACAGTTATATATTTTAATAAGGAGAGAGTAATTCTGATTTGTCCGCAACAAATACCCCGGGCCCATTTCGTCGTACTTGAAAGTTGTCTTTACACTACCCTCTAATAACGTTAAATATTCAGGCGTTCGCTTTTATTTCGCATTCGTCTGGGAAAAAAGTAAAACAATTTCTCCCCTCGAATCCTTTCTAAATCCAATTTTGAGTCTCCTCCTATCTTAACCTAAACTACTTTACAATCCTCTCGACTATACTAACTCTCCTCCAACATATTCGATAGTACAATACATTTCGCAGTTCGAAATCTCGCTCCACGACTAGCATTTTCCTTGACATTTTGCGCCATAAAACTGAATCAAGGTGAATGGAAGGGTAGGCTACGAAATGGCTATCCGTGCGCATATATACACATTCCGCGTGTGAAGTTACTGCATACCGCCGTCGCGGATACGGTACACGTTAAAGAATTTATGCAAAAAGAGGTATTTTTTAATTCGATTTGCTTCGGTGTTTAGTTAGAACAGTTATAATAGTTATCGGCAGTTGCTTTGTTTTATGCTTTTTTCCGTAAATAATTCGCATATTTGTTTATTTACTTAAGTCGGAGGTTTGACCAGTTTGTTTTGTTATTTGATAGGGGGTCAAACTTAAAAAAAAAGGAAGAAAGTATTCTATAAGAATAAATAATAAGAAATAGGACTATTTTTGAAACGATAAATGGTAAATCATATTTGGCATTGCGATATTATCCAAGGTGATTCCTTTTCGGAATGGTTCACTAAAATATTGTAGTTGATTTTTGATTCAGGTCGTAGGCTACAGAGTAATGCCGAACTGTAAAGTAAAAATTTTTTACGTAAAACTGTCACAATAGCAGTCTCTTCACTTTTTCCTTTTTTTCACCTCAATGGAAAATAACTGCGGCAGCGCCTTTTAGTCATCCTGTACAAATTTTAACGCCAGATGTTTCTAAGAGATTGTGGTGTAGTTGTAATGTAGTAATAATGACTGGTTTTGTGTTATTTTTTCAACAATGTTAGATGATGATTTGATGGAGTAGATGGTTTCTCACTGAATAGTGCTATTTTGGAACACCCCTTGATAAAATTGTTCATTCTGTATTTGCATTTCTCTAATATCTGCCACAAATTCATTACAAAGCACGAACAACATCCTACTTATAAATCACGATGACTAACTTGGCCGGTCGGTTCGGAAATGCCAACCCAACCGGACTGCTTGTGATCCGCCTGTTGCAATCTTTAAGAAACGCGCGTTAAAGTAGGATTCCCGACGATATTTCCCTATGCGATACGCAAACGCTGTTTACATCTCACTCAATAGCGTTATCGTCTCGGTAATCTGACGTCATTATCAGATGAATTTGAAAAATAGTCAACATATTTATTATTATTATTGAAACCAGCTTTATATATCTATAATATTAATGTAATAATTATATTTGTTCCTAATAGCATTAGTACATAAGGAGCGTGCGAGTGAATTGTTATTATGGGTTGTATAATAAGTTGCGTTGAATAAAGAAGGATATACGAGATAAACAAACAGAGACGTAAAACGTGTAAACTACGAAATTGTTGTGTGTGGACGAAAGATGATTCACTGTAACCGCGTTGCCTTGTGGTCGAATAAGGATATCGGCAGGTTTCTAGGAAGGAAAACGTACGAATTTGTTTTATGATACGAAAAAGTCGAAACTAGTAATGGTTGGACATTTGAATTCTTGTGGTTTCTTCCACTATTTGCTCTAAATTTTATTCAAATTGCAATTCTAAAAACTATATAAACGACAGTGTTTGTTTTCATTGTAGTATTTGGATTTGTTTATACCTTATGGGTACAAATGTAGTGACGTGACTTCTACACCAATGAAGAGACTGTTCCTGTGATAATTTAACGTTGTTCACATCGTTGCTTCACTATGTTTATACCCTTGTACATACAACCAGCCATTTCATTAACGTCTTAATTTTTAATCAACTGTGAATTTCTCTACCTAATATCAAAGTAGAGAATCTCGTTTCTCCCTAAGTAAGGAAAACCATTACTGAAACAAAGTGGATGCATTTCCTCCAATTTTGCAGGATATGGTAGCAACCTAACCTTTAACCAGTCGCGTGGGATCAATTTCTCGATAAACCACCTATAATAGTTGTTGGGTAATTTGATGCAACTAAGTAAGGGTTAAAAAAACAGCAATTAGATCCAAGAACCCCTAATAGTCCCCTATGAACAGAAATAGTATCAACCGAAGCACACATCGTAACAAAGTCGATTGTATGCAACAAGTAGAACAATTGTACAATGCTTTCATCAGCATTTGCTTTCATAATTTCCGTTGGTCGGCAAGTCAGGGACTGCCATCTAACTGCAGGCCAAGGACTGGCTCTCAGATTATTGGTCAACGATGGTATAACGAGATTCATTTCAATATAAACAAAATTGAATTATATGTAGATTCCTGCAATTCTGATGTCTTCATCCTCGTTAGAGACCTACAACAGAACGAAACAATGCGTTGTTTTTACGGAAACAAATTTCAATAACTAATCTTTAATTATAAAAAAAAATTACAAACATTTAAAACAAAAATCAGGTCTACCAAACGCCGCAGTATTTGACTTCTAGGTCGCGTTAAACCATCAGCCATCGCCAGGCGCTGACCACATGTTCCGTTCTTGTTGCAAGGCATAATTGGCGAACGTGAGGCTCTGCTATAACACTCTTACGTCGTTCTTGTTCCGTAGAAATCGATTTTGTTCGCTAACCCAAAAGCCTCTATTTTCGCCGTATTGGCGTGTACCGTTCGGTATGAAAGCGAGGAAATGAATCGAGTGTAACGCAAGTACATACGTTGATGTGTACGTACATAATGTGGTGAGGAAAGAATTGGGTTTCAAGGTAGTTTTATCATACATAGTTAGATGATATAGTGCGAATATATGTCAGAAAGGATTATTTAGTCTTGGCATTTTATAGTGTTTACAACTAAATGCAACAAATGAACTAAGTGGAAGGCAAAAGCAATTAATATGTGTGTTGCCAGAGAAATCTGTCGTTTCAGACATCTGTCCCTTCGTAATTTTGACAGTTGAAAAGTACCAACTTACACAAAAAGAAATCGCAAAGGAACCATTTCTATGGCAACTAGGCGAGGTACCTTTAATAAGAGAAAACGTTTGACAACCGATCTTAATGTTTGACAGAATAATTTAATGTCTTATTTGAGAATATCAACCTAACAAAATTTAGCAGTTAGGTTTGATGGTTGATGACTGAAGAATTTTACGTTTCGTGTGACTGTTCGACATTGAGCACGATCTCAACTAAGAGAAACCTGTTTGATAGCCCAATTTAATGGTTGACATTAATTTAGCATTCCACTCGACAATTAGCAGTTTAACATTTTGTGCCACACTTTAATGATTTGACAGCTAGCACAAATTTGGACATACAGCACACAGCACATTGGATACGAGTTTAACTAAGAGAAAACGTTTGACAGTCAAGTGATATCCGATATAACATATTTGACAGGTGGAGTTAATATTTACATCTTAGACGACAATTCTATAATTTTACAGTCCTTTTGTTTCACATAATAGTTTGATGGCTTATTTTGCAGAAAATATCTACGTGATGCAAAGATTTAATGTTGTTGTCCATTGAAAAGCTTGGACGAAGAAATGTTTTAACAAGTTGATTGGTGGTTTGGCAGTTGATGGAACAATTGATAACGAGACAGGCCACGTTAACGTTTTGCGTGACGTTGAATGTAACTTATACAACGGAACTGATTCTACAAAAAAATCGCTTTGTAAACTATAATTCTAATTTGAAACTAAACGAATCTGCGAAAGAAATAAGTACCGCCACCGTATTTCTGAACGGCAAACGAAAACCGCATTGAAATCCTCCTCTCTTGAGGACGACAAACAAACGACCAAAATTGGCCAAAAATTGGAATTCCCTCGGTTATTTTAAACTCTCAACTTGACGTAGCTTTTGGAAAATGTCCAAACAGTTCCGAAACGAATCGCGCGTGTTGACGTATGCACGTACGTACTCGAACAGGATAGCAACTTAACTCCCGACGAAAGGTCACTGTCCACGATGCTGACTAATCAGATAATATTATGAATGCGATCTAACTAAATAATGCTTAAAATTAATTAAACAATTTTCACGGAATTTATTATTTCAATTGTTCCCGCGTTTTGAATTATTCAAATAATCCGAACAGCGTTTCGAATTATTTGACACATTTTTCTGCCTTTTCTGCATTCCAGCATCGACCGAAAACGAGACGATATATCAATCTTCTTCAACCAGAGAGAGGCAATGACGATGTTATTATTATTACCGCCATAAAGTAGCTTTTACTTGTTTCGATGTACGACTTTGCGACCTGAGTAAAAGCGATCGGATGATGCAACGATTCCTATTATAATGAGCTACGATAAGCCCGTTACACAATAAGAATGAACCTATGTATCTACCTCTCTGTCTGTTAAAAGTTATTACGCACGAGAAGTAACGAAATAACAATGAAAGCTTTGTGTTTTACCGAACCCCGTGCTAATTGGAAAAGCACAGGTCTCTAATTCGAATGTCATAAAGTAAATACAAGATTAGAACAATACAATATCGACATAATTTCATGTTGTTTTGGCGTAAGATCTTAGTGGATTTACTTTCTGGGAAGAATCAGTTTTCGGGGAAAGTGGACTAAAATCAATTGTTTCGTTTCTGCATGATTCATAGTGAAGAAGATAAAACTGATCCTGGAATACCGTAGCTACTCCAAAATGTAAGCGAACAAAATTCAACTGAGAACTATAATGATGTAGTCCCTATTAACTGACAGACTGGAAAAACGTTGCTCCACAATTTTTCGGTATTTAAAATATCATATAGTAAAGACCCAAAATGTTGACCTTCATGAACTCTTCATATCAACGAATAAGTGCATCGGTATTTAATTCCAAAAAGTATACATACATATAACAATTTTGTTTTATTCCCTGAACTACAAACGCGAATTTACAATAAAGTATCATAACGGTGTGAAAAATCAACCCTGAATATACTATAGCAAAAAAAATATTAAGAGATTTTGAAAAATTATGGATTTCTTCAATATTATTTTATCATCTGTACTATAATCCATGAAATTTAAAGAAATAATCAAGACGCTTTTTTTCTTTTTCCGTCCTTAAAGCTAAGCTATAAACAAAATCACCCCTTTCGTTAGATTAAACTTTAATCATTAGGTACTTTTTGACAAATCTAAAATTTTTAGCCTTAGTGGAATTATATATTTTTTCTCCTTTATACTGTAGTTGAAAAACAAAAGATGAAATATTTAGAATTGTATGCGAATACTAAGGCCTCATTCGACGTTTATCGACCAAAACATTTCACACAAAAACACATTCGTCACAACTCTTTTCTCCCTTCACCCTCCAGTTTCCCACTGAAACGAAACGAATCACTTGCGGTCGCATCGCAAATCTTTTTCTCTGTGGGTACCATCTCACACTTTCTCCCCTCTCGACGATTCTTGTTGAAACCAGCTGGTAAACACGCATGCATCCCCGATCTAAAGAAAAAGGAGTCCGGTTAGCAATTGCCGGCCCTCCGAACATCCACGGGGGCCTAATAAACGGATAACCGACGAGGCGTTAGCCGGCTCCCCTCTTGAATGAAAAATAAATCTTCCGAGAGCCGACTCGCCCGATGTAGCGTTTCCTGTCCCCATCCGTGGTCGATGAAACGGTCACTAACCTAAATACCTGATTCTCACCTGCCGTCGCCTGTACGAACGCCTCTTGTTATTGTCGTCGTTGTGGCTTTTTCGTTCGTTTCTCTAGAGGTATATGATAGAAAAGGTATTTTTATTTACGTTTTGGTTTTCGTCTTGGTGACTCGAAGGTATCGAAAGATATTCAAACATTTCCGAATTTCATCATCCTGCTATCTCAGACTTACTTTTTTCCGAAAATACGCTAATGTCATTTTTCACAAATATGCAAATCGAAAATACGTCATCCGTTTAAACCTACAGAACAATAGCGTGGGTGGCGGAGGATCAATTCAATACGAGTGACAAAATTTACTGCCTCATTGATGGGTTATTTCATATGCCATGGTCGATTTGAATTATTACATGATCCGATTTCACGCCCGAATTTATCGATTTTCATTCCGGGTCACTCGGCGGTTGCTTTTGATTAATTCGGCGGCTATAAGCTACTTGAAAATTTCAATCAGCACTAAATTGGAATCGCGGGTATACGATAATGGAATGTTAGGGTCATAATAACGTCTCGTATGAAACTCATATGACGGCAAAGTTCGTTACTTTTTCTTTTCTGTCATAAATAGTGATGTATATTTAAGAATAGTAACAATGAACAGTGCGGAATCCTTAATACAAAATTCTGAAATCTTAGCGTATTGTAGACAGAAAAGCTGAGTTTTCTCTAATTTCTTACAATAGTAGGTCTATGTGCAATATACATATAAGTATTTAATGTAAAAATCTTGAGAAACTCTTATGTATCCAACATGACGTGGAAATGACAAAAGATTGGAGCATTATGTTCCTAGCAACCTGCAATTCATGCCGGAGATTTTCCAGTGTATTGGGGGAGAAGAGGGAGCAGATTCGCTTAAGTTCCTCAGTTTTCTTCCTAAAAAGTCACATGCGTGTTCACTTGGCGAGGAGTCGGAAGTTCTGGCTAACCATGGCAAGATATTGACATGATCTTCTTCAAATCGGTTTAGAGAGATTATCACAATGTGGGGACATTATCCTGCTGAAAAAATGGGTCTTGGAGTTGTTAAAGACGTGGATGAGTTTGGGGTCTCGCCACCTCATCAACGTAACGTTGGGTATTCATGTTGTCAACTGAGACCTACTCCCATATGTTATAGCACCCCATACCCTAACGCCCTAACAAACAAAAAAGCTCACGTCTCGGTGCGCATGCCTTTCAACGCAAAATTGAATATCACGACATTCCCCACGTCTTCGTCCGACCCTCATGTGGCTATCATGAATCCCTAATGAACGTGGAAGGGCATAAGGTGGCGACCCCACGTTCCCGTGCATTCACAAGCTACACCAATTCAAACTTTGCAGTTGGAGTTTAAATGGTAACACAAGATGTGGCCGATATAATTGCAAGCCGAAAGCCCTGATACAGCGATAAACGGTTCGAAGGGTCACTTAACTTCTAAAACGAGTTAAACAAAATGAAAACACGAGAAAACGGTGGAAATTAAATAAAAAATCGCAAGAAATACATGAAGTGTCAGATATCCCATGATTACTTGACCCATCGCAACAAAATTTTAATTAATTATCACCTTTGAATTCGTGGAGTTGCAATTTCCATGTTATGCAGTGTAAATATAATAAGTCATATAATAAAAGTTACAAAATTCGTTTATAATTTACAAGAATTCCCATCAACTCCTTTTTTTCACTAACATTTACTACTTCTTCCGTTCTCATTAAATTTACATTGAAAAATAAAAATATACTCGTATATTACAATGTTGTCCCAAAATGCATGTCAATGTTTCGTTCCAAAATTCCAAGAAATGGACAATAGAGGTCCTAATTAATAATTTACCGTGCGCAATTCCACATTATTCCAAAATCAAACTAATTTAATTCTGCAACCAAAGAATGAATTACTTAATTCATATTATCGGAAGTAGGAGTCCCAACAACTCTCTTTGAAGCACACCGATTGATACCGTAAAAGAAATAATAGTAATGAACATTGTCATTATTTATATATTATATACGTGCACGCCACGTTTCTTGTGTTTATAGTTATTGAGTCCTGCTAGAAAGACAAATATTTGTCCCCCAAATCTGCTAATTTTACTGTTGCTATAATGCTTTAACATTTTGTTGACGTCCGCATGTTTGATCGTTCCACCGGACGGAATTCGCCATCGATACATTGTTTGTTATTGTTATATTTTTATTCTATAATCCGGAATTAATTCTTAATCACCCTCGAAAAATGATTTCTTCTTCTTGGTAAAATTAAGTAGTATGTGGTTTTGAAATTTTTAATTATCGTACTTGAAGCTGGGCCAAAATCTAAACAAACAAGTCGTTCTATCCTGCGCGAAAATCTAAACAAACAAGTCGTTCTATCCTGCGCGAAAATCTAAAAATTCGGTCATTCTTATGCGTTCTCGATGAATCACATCATCGTATACGTGAAATTTTGCACATTCCTGCCAGTACGTAGATGCATTTTCTTTTCTCTATAGATAGTTTATATTCGCGCATATTTTCATGTCTGGCTAATATCAGCGCAGGAATGATCATTAAGGAAATACATATATACGCATTATGTATCTGTGACGCTTTCTAAGTTAACGATTTTCAAAATAAATGCATGTGAAATGTCACATATTTATATTGTTTTGTTGTTTGACAAACCAATTGGAATCTTTGGCTTACTCTGTTTGTATCCTACCATGATTCCATAAGAACATTGAAGATTTTAACACTTCTCCGCTCTGCGCTCTCGTAACGCGTTGCAAGGACTGAGGCAATAAATTGTATCAATAACTCTCATCGAACGTTTAGTTGGCGCCGTGGTAAGAGTACCTGTCTCAGACACGTGAGGTTGAATCTCGGCCAAAATCTTTGTTTATTTATTTATTTTTTGTTTGAGATCGGCACTAACACTAATCACTAGTGTGGGCAAACAGCGGTAACAGCGTACAATTACGAAATAAGTTACGACAGCATCACGGACTCCCTACTCTAGTCAATACGCTGTATGCGAGTAGTTCTGTCTATATGTAGGCTGTCATAACTTATTTCGTAATTACCGTTATTTTCCCCAGACTACTAGTCATCATTCGTTATTAGGGCACAACTAATAGCGGTTTCACTAGCTCTCGTATATCGGTTAATGAAACTAACGGCGGCTAAGGGCTGCACTTACACAAAACCAGACTGTAGCTTAGGAAAGCAGCTTTGCCATAACCTGCTATACAACAAGTAACACATTACCGAATAAGTTCATAGGATGACTAACAACTGTTGCGCAAAATTCGACCCTACTCATTAACATAGTCTCCTTCAAAAGTTTCAACGCTTCCCTAACATTTCGATCCTTTTTGTAGAACGATTTATCTTTGGCCTTAAAATACCCTTCAGTTTCGACAATCACTTCTTCAATGGAGCCAATTCTCTTTCTTTCTTCTCGCTGGACGCCAGATCCGGAAAATGCTTTTGATGGGGAAGCAATTCAAAGTGCAATTCGTGCAATTTTGCCATCGCTGGGTTAACTTGTGACACGGTGCATTGTCTTGGTGAAAGAGCACTCTTCTTTTCTTCATTTGACGTCGTTTTTTCACAATTTCTTTTTCAAACGCACCAATAACCAATAGTCACACCAAGAGTGTTCACTATTGATGGTTTTTCATTTCTCAACATAATTGCTAAAATACAGTGCGCATCCCAAAATACGAAGGCCAAAACGTTACTAGCTTACATTTGCGTTTTTTTTGTCGCTTAAGACGGTTTTCATCCTTTGCTGTCGACTCAACTCACTGCCGATTTGACTCTGGAGTGTAGTGATGCATCCATGTTTCATCCATTGTCACACTGCATGAAAAAACCTTTTTATTGCGCTGAAATAGCTCCAAACAGCGCTCTGAATCGTCGACGCGTTGTTATTTTTGATCGACTGTGAACAAACGCGGTACGCATTTCGAACAGAGCTTTCTCATGTCCATGCCAAATGGTGAATACACTGCCTTCTGATATCCTTCAGGTGTGTCAGCTATCTCACGCAACTTCAATTTACGATCGGCCAGAACCTTTTTGTGGGCGTTTTTATGTTTTCTGGAACAAGTGCCGAATTTGGGCGACCAAAACTTTCAGCATCATCGATGTTTGTACGACCGCATTTAGGATCAGCAAAACACACTTCTCTACCATTTGTCTCGATGTAGCAGAGTCCGAATAACAATTGTCAAGTCATTGCTTTGCTTTAATCGTATTTTTTCCTTTAAAAAGCAATGCTTTATTAACACACGAAATTCAGATTTTTCCATAGCTTTAAAAAGTACAAACGTAGCGTCACTAAAACCATTGTAACTTGTAAATTAAACGTTAGATTGTCATAAAATTTTGACACGTATCATTTGAAGTACGTGTTAAAAATCATATGGATTTGTCAATAGTTGCGCCATTTATGTTGTCAGTCACGAACTTCTTGATTTCGATAGCGAAAGGTAAAAGGAGAGCACTGATAACAACAACTCTAGGCTTTATGCACATGTGTTTCGCTGACAATGAGCTTGGCATTTTCAAGCATCTTACTAAAATTATTAAAAATTAGAACTGAATTTACTTGAAAACGCCCAAATAGCGATCGTAATAAAAACCCTGATCCGAATTATTCCACCCAAAAATCAATAAATAAGAATAATTACTTTTGGGGCAAACGTTTCTGCTGAGAGATATTTTAAGGGGCCGTGGTTAGTACCCAAAGTTATTTCACAAGCAAAAATTGCTTGGGTGCTCTCTTGAAATGATACCGAAAAATACCGTTGTTTTAGGGATGTTCAACACTATACATTAAATTATTGAGCAGATATAGTATTCTATGTCTTTAATTTTGTCTTTCTTCTTTTTGCAGAATAAATTTAGTAAGAACCCTACTATAAAGTTCCTAGGTACTGAAGGGGTAAGTATTTTTTAAATTATTAATTAATTTTAATTTCATTTCAAAAAGCATCCGACAATAATTTGATATTTTTAGTTTTTGTTTTACGGTTTGTTCTTGAAATAATCTTGATTCGGCTTGTTAAGAATTCCTAACTGTCAAAACAGTAAAAGAAAGGTTTTTGTTTGGAAAAGGGATGGTGATCGATAATAACAGATACCCCGCCAATGTAAACGGCTTAAAAGCAGTCTGAATGAATCCCTATTTCAGCTTCTTAGAGATCTCCGACCGAAAAAATCGAAAGAGGGTGGTTTTACAAAAATTAGTCACACCTCCTCAGCGCAAACACGAAAATAAGTCAGGGAATTTTGCCTCAGTAAAGATTTCTAACTGCCAGAGAAATAAAAACTTCCGAAAATGGGTCTAAAGAAATTCTCTCTTGCCTTGTTAAGGATGTCCAACCCCAAAGAAAGTAAAATTGGAAAATTGTTTCTTTCGAAAGTATTGTATTTATTTAAAGTAGCGCATATTGAAGGGAATCCCTTTCAACTTTTAGAAAAGTCTCTACTACCAAGCAATGAAATTAGAAAAAGGTATTGTTTGAAGCCGACGCTTAGACCTGACTGCACCCTCCCTATTCAGACACCCAAAATCAAACGAAACTTCCGCGCCGACAACTATGTAAACGTCTCTAGTTTACATTTATTTGTGTATTAGATAAATGCCGTGCAGCTTCCTTTCATTGTCAGTTCTACGAAACGCCATTAGGGAAATCCAAATTAATCTTAGAACTTCTTTCCCTTGTGTTATTACAAATCCCAAAGAAAATCAGGACAAGTCAAAAGTTATTTCTCCGATTCTCGAGTTGTGTCTCAGACTCAAAAAATTAGATTAAAATTCTGAAGGTCTACTTAGATTATTTATAGATAAAACAACACCAGTACTTTTTACTGTATTTATTTCATTCATCTCAATATTTATATTTTTTTATTATTTCTTACATCACTCGCCCAAACAACGGAGATAACAAGATCGAATGAC
This sequence comes from Chrysina gloriosa, assembly GCA_038088585.1. Taxonomy (NCBI): domain Eukaryota; kingdom Metazoa; phylum Arthropoda; class Insecta; order Coleoptera; family Scarabaeidae; genus Chrysina; species Chrysina gloriosa. The sequence goes on along the minus strand of CM076093.1, from coordinate 14,135,380 downwards.
GTACAACATCTTTCCCCTTACCTTGTCGGACTCGTATACGAGAGAACGTAAAATTTTACTGGATATGATATATAAAGAAATATAATAACTAGTGAGTGTTTGTGGGATGACAAAAACTTGTACCGTCGCCCAGAGAAGACGTCCGATCATTTGTGTGACGTTTATAATCAACACCTGGCAAGTTCGCTGCGCTCTGCAGTAAAGCAATCATACCATAAACCAACCGCTTAAATAAAATAGTGTAACGATATGTATTTGGGTGGCGCCCAAACTACCCAATAGCGTAAATTCCGGTTCTTTAACCTTCCTATACTCACACATACGGTCTGTGAGACCGACTTACATATATAGTATAGTATACGTCTTTCATTTTGACGTGAGTATAGGAAGGTTAACAGCAACCGTGTTAAGTAACTCAATTACGGATTCGAAAAAATGATTTCTTTCTTTTTTAACTCGACCGACCGTTAAGATAGAACCAAACCTCTTTTGTTTGTAAAGAATGTAGATCTTCAGACCAGGAGTGCCATAAGCTCAAATAAATTAAGTTGAGAAATAAGTGGTTTGGGAGTCTTCTTGTATCGATATATGGGCAAAAACAAAAGAAACTTAACCCTTTGAAAGCCTTTTCGCATTATGTGTGGTCCTCAATGACTTTGTTGTTCTTAATTTATTTTTATTAATGGGGAACTATTGGAGGTTAATTTATTTAAGTCATGGAGCAATGTCAAAAATAGGGTTTCTTGACTTGGCAAAAATCACAATCCAATCCAATTTAATCAAAATTGACTATGCTTTGCGATGGAAGGTTGCCTTAAAAAAATAGAAATCAGTCCGAAGTAATCTTTTTTAATTTCCTAGTTTATCCACTTTTTCTTTCCACGCACGAATCCAAATTTCGATTTCTCAATCGCCTGCAAGTACCTATGTACCGTACGCACGTATCCATTATGCACACATGCGTACCTTCGACACAACATCAATGAGCAGCGTGATTCATACACGTCGAAAGTCGAACGACTAACTAATCGAAAGATTGCGCTGATACGGGTACGATTTTCTATTGTTTTATATTTCCATATCGGTTCACGCTTGCGGCATACCTGATTAGCGCGACAATTGCATCAATTTCCCTTGGAATTTCCGAATCCGAATAATAATAGAAGTTTCTCCGTAATTACAAAATTCAATCGTAAAAAAGGAAGACGAAGAAATTGGTGACAAAGGAACGCAGTAGCAGAACAATTTTGACATCCATGTTGAATCCCGTCCCGCTATCACATACCGGCGAATCTTTTGCGCTCGGTCGTTCGACGTCGCGTAAACACGGTCGTAACGAAAATAATAACAGCAATAAACGCTAATAACCGATAATAATGGAAATCCCAAAGAGTATGCGACATTTATGTACGTGCTCGTTCGTTGCGAAAATGAAGACTTCTCTCCGTGACAGATGAAATTATCTCGTGGTACGACGTGTAATTTTATACTTACCGCGGCGCAATCGATGAAGGAAAGGTGGAAAACTGCAACAACTTCGCCCAAATTAAACTTTATCGGGGGAAAAAAATAATATCCGTGGTCTACTCATGATCAAGTTTTAATTTGATATCTAACTCGACACAATTTCACATATTTTAGTTTTTTTGTAGAAAAAGGGTAGTTTTTGAATGTTATCAATTCAACTTCGATTTATTTGAGGTTTACGTACGTTTACATTTTTGAAAACCAGTAAAAGGATTAATTATTAAAAATTAAAGAAGCATCTACACTACCGCTCAAAAGGATTTGTCCATCAGGAAACCTTATTTTTGAGATTAGAAAATAGATTTAAAAACTTCTGATGAGTATCTAGTATTTAAAGTTTCTGGTGAAATTTTGTTCCATTCCGCCTGCAAAATATTCCAAAAGTATTCAGTAGAAGTAGGGCAAACTTTTCTCACGTTTCTGTCGGGCTCATTACAAGAGCTCAGTGGGATTGAGATCAGGAGGCTGGAATGGCCAAACCATAACATTAAGCGTTTCCTCAACTGGTAATTTGCCCAAGTATTCTCTGCCTAGCTTCGAAGAGTGTCGAAAAATACGCAGTCCAGATGGCAACATTTTATTTTCAAGGATATCCCGGTATCCGCTCTTTACTCAGTATCCCTTGGATTCTACAAATATTGCCGACACTGTCTCCACCAAAACAGCTCTATATCATAACAGAACTGCCACCAATATTCACGGTGGACACTACATATTGATCAGATGTCCGTTCTCCTGCTGGCCTACCCACAAAGACTCTTTACCTCGATCCAAAAACTTCGAATTTAGACTCGTCATTCCACAAAACCTTTTCTCCATTCTTTAGGGGTCCAGTTTGTATGTTTAGCTCATTGCAATCGCTTCTTATTGACGGCGCGTAACAACGGTTTTCTTACAGTTACTCGGCCATGAAGGTCTGCCTCTTGAAGTCTGCGTTTGATTGTTGACACACTGAGGGGATTAAACCTTTCCACATTCACTTGCGCTGGTGTTGTAAGGCGTCTATTACGTTTGCTACAAATCACAATCTTCCTATCTTCAGCCGAAGTCATGGTTTTCGGTCTACTACATGTTTTTTTGTAGTAGACTCTTTCATCGGTCTTAAATTTCTTCACGTCGTAGTCAACTATCCTTCTTGGCCACTACTTTTCCCACTTTTATGATACCAAATTATTGTAGAGCGCATTTCAATTGAAAGTTCTTTCGTTTTCGGCACAGCTACGATTCACACAATAATCTTGAACAAGGTCACTTCACAGACAGCGTAAATGTTAAATAGTGTTTTCTTCGCAAAGGCTAAAGATAAACTAAAAATTCGACAGATTCTTAACTAGGGTGAAGTATCTTTTTCTGATAATTAAAAAAGAAAATAAGAGATTAGGTTATCTATGTGCGTCGCTAAATCCCACCCGAAAACGGTACATGATCTTTGCATTAAGTACTTATGTACCCTTAGTCCCAGAAATTCCGTAATTTTTTAGAGACAGGCTTGGAGTATCAATTAAAGGAATATTAAATCATTTTACAGAATAAATCTGCCCATAAATACGTAAGATATAAAATATTAATGGGAAATACTTTTGACCAGTGGTGTATATTTTAGGCGAATCCTCTAAAAAATAGCTTCTTAATTCTCTCTAGTCACCTCTTCTGGTAATAAAAGATGAAAGTTCAAAAATTTTAATTTATTATTACCTTTATTTATAATTTAATTTTATAAAACAATTCTAACCAAAATTGTCGCTACTCTTCGCTCGTCTTTCGTCTTTGCGCGATAAATCCCGACAATTTCAAATCATTGTTATGGCGGAGCTCCTAACATTCGTACAAATTACACAACAGCAAATTTATTCGCATCTATAGATTAAGTAGTCGACTTTGACGTTCGTATGACGCAATTCAAGTTATTAGATTTATATACATATACATACTCCGACATCTACACGCGTTCAACTACTTACTACACGATCATTACGACACGCAAATATCGATTCTTCGGCTCGCAATCTGCCGCAATGCAACAACGATGCGATGTGCATTTGTCATTTAGAGGCTAATTACGGATATCAAAGAAATTGAAGTTAAAACTGCGATTGTCGAAGTGAAAGAACTAGCGGTTTCTGCGAGCAAACCCAACGTATCTGCGCCTGTTCGGGTGTACGTGTCTACATAATGGTTGCTTGTATGTATTTAATTAATAGCGCGATAGTTTTTTTACGTAAACGTTTCGCAATTGTTCGCTTCGGTTGTCTCGCCGCGACCGACCCGTTATATACTGTTATGTGGAAGGAGAGTGGTTAATAATCCGCACTTGTTTAAATACTATTGGGTTAGGCATTGGCGTAACAGTAAGGTCGGTGGGTAGAACGTATGGAATGGAATGTTTCTAGGAGTTATGGGTGTGAAATTGGGCCACTTTTGGAGTGTCCTCTAGATTGAAAGTAGTTTCGAACACATGAATTCCAATCCTGAAATGTTAGAATTCAGACCATAATCAAAATCTTGAACCATATGGAACAAGACGTGAATTCGGCCCGAACTTGTAGAAAGCGAACGCAATAAATGCGTACACTTTTGAACAAGTTTGGGATCCTGAAGGAACTGATGCCCCAAAAGGTAGAAACATCAATTTTGGCAAATAAATTGGAAATTAGCCTTGAAAAGAGTCGCACAAAATCTCGAAGAAATTTTTTAAAATTAAACACCAGTGAAGACCTGAATTATAACGTGAAATTCCAAATTTTGAAAAGGTTAATAACATGAGTAGCAACACATCAACTACAAGGAAGGTAATATCAATCGAAGCTCAAAAATTACAGAGTTATTCGCAAAGAGTACAGTTTATACAGAAGCAGAATGTCTGGAACTACCAAACAATTATTACAAAATCTGGAAAAAGAAAATGTGCTAGATGAATGTCTAAATTCCCAATGAAAATCTAGATCCTGAGGAAGGAGATACTATAAATAGTGGAACAAACCTTTAGAGGAATGACATCATTGAACCAAGCTTCCAAATAAAGAGATTTTGGAAAATACAAGAAACATAACATAAGCAACAAAAGCTGTAAGCGCTAAGAAGATTTAAGCTTTCAAACAAATGTAAGATCTGGAAAGTCGTATTATACATGAACATATAATCTGAACCAGTGTTTCTCAACGGGGGCGATATCGCCCCTATGTCGGCGTTGTTCCACGTTAGGGGGCGATTATTAACTGTTTATATTTTGGGAAGTGATACACTAAAACATTATGTCAAGAATAATTAGTTGTTTTATTCGTTATGTCATACAATAATTAAACAAATAACACGAATTTGCGAATTTTTCGAAGTGAAGGAGACGATGATTCGTTAGTGGTTAAGAAACATTGCTCTAAACCAATGTCTGAATCCCTAGGAAGCCAATGACAAACACAACAAACTCTTCGTAATCAGCGATAACTCTGGCGTTTATTGAGTCGTTCAATTTCCAAAACATGCACTGATTGTAGCGCGTCGAATTCAGATTTAATATGAGTGATGTGTTTAGTCCAATAAAATCACAGTTCTTGGAATGAAATCGTCCTGGAGAAATATTACATGAAATTTTTGCAAATATGATTTCTCCCAATTCTTGCTTTTTAAAATTTATATCGTACCAACATTTTCTAAAATATACATTTCTTTCTTACTTTTGATGATGACATAATTAAATTTCAAACGATAATCTCAAAATTTATCCTTGAATTCAAATTCTCACCTTTTATCTCTATTGTAGAAAAATAAACAAATAGATCGAAATTTGTGCTGATCAACAATACGATAAGAACCGATACACCGTCAGTAGGTTAATAGGTTAGACGTCGTCAGAATCTGCATTGCAACCTTATAACACAATAATTCTCTAATTAGTCATTGTTATTCTTCGAAGAAGCTATATGCAAAATATGCATACTCTTGGTTCATAAATGTTTGCCCAAAAATCCCCTATTGAAATTTTTTAATTCCGAAATAGGAAGTTGGGCATGTCTCCGCACTAATAACTTTTACCAACACATTAAATCACCATTTTCATTCGTTTTTGTCGTCGTCAAATCGGCTGGTCGGCCCCCATCTTCGAAAGATACGTACGTGACACAATATCGGCGCGATCGGCCAATAAGACAGCGATTAAAATATAGCGCGCGTAACGGCCTTTCTCCGGTTCGAGGCGACATTTGAATAGAAGAATCGGGTTTCACTTTCACGCATTACTCGCGATCGGTTTGCAGTTACTGCGACGGTCGAACGGTCGCAATTTTGTTGTGCTACAAAGTAGCCTGAAGGATTCGATTGAGTATTAATCTTTTCACTCCAAACAATATTTTGAGACCTTCGATGAATATAGCTGCAACGGTGCCAGATCAATCCTACTTTATATTCTGGCACGTTCGCACCATTTTATCTTCTTCCTAGATGTAGTATTTTCCAACAAGCTGAATGACGTTGGGCGGAAGTCCAACAAAATTAATTCTTGCTTTTGCATCAACAGTACTTAGTGGTCTTCTTTAAAGGTACTATTTGACTACTACACGTTCAACAAGCAAGATGACTTTAACGGACACATCTGCGCGAAACTTTGACGAAGTAAATTCTTTTAACTTAACGGTATTTTATCGTCTTCCTAGATGTAGTAGGTAGTGCACTTCCATTATGCTAAACAACTTAACAAGTACACTAACGTGACAGTCCAAGAAATCCTATCAAATCAACAACGCCTGGTCGCCTTCCTAGATGTGGTACGCGGCTGATGCACTCCCAACAAAGTACACAAGTTAACAAAAACTACGTTTCCTATCAAATCTACAACACAAATAAAGTATTTTCTTGTAAGCGGCAATCATATTATTGAAACATCATGTCTGAAAGTTTGGCGAACGCAAACTCAAGGCAAAGGTTTAAAATCGAGTGTTTTGCTTACCAAAAATTCGTCGTACAAAGGTCCTACCGACTAAGGAATTAGGAAGTACTTTGTCGGGAACCATATCAAAGTGGAAATCCTCGGGGAGTTCATCAGGCAGCAAGCGACAACGCCCAAGACCACTGTAACCCTTTCCTCACCGAGGCGTTGGACTACGATTCCTTACGACTTCCTACAGCTGAAGATGATATACGTGCCGCACGTTATCTAACAATATCACCCAGCATGAAAGATATAAGATTGATAGTGTTAAGACGAGTCTACGTACTGGATTTTTGCAACTTTTGGCTTGTGCAAGCCAAAAGATCTTGTCCTATTTCACAATTATTTGAACGCGTAGACCGGCTTTAAATAAAGTGACTAAAAGCTCGAATGGGCTTCTTACATCACTTAATAGGTAAAGGATTTATTGGTCACAGAATTAGATAGTGAATGGAAATTCTCTGTTACATAAGTGCAATTGGATGTTAAATGAGGGCGATTATTCTCTGTTCCCTGAAAACGGTAACGGGAAACAAGATATCTAACTACGATTCTCATGGACTTTCCCATTTGAGGCACCCGTGAATCATTTTCATCAATAGTTTGAGGTATTTTTTCCGGTTTATTTCGACGTTGGAACGTGAATGGATTTTAGCTCTACTTCGCCTTGCATCTTTTTTTTAGAAGGAACTGCGAACACTCGTCCTTTTGAACTAATTCAACCATCATTGGCTGAGATAGTCACGGTCTATCCGTACCTTTCGGCATTGGTTACAAACCATTATATGAGTAATTATTAGCATGTATGTAGAAAGAAGTAGAAAGTAGAACTACAGACAGTTATTATCAGTTCTTGGAAATAGGCATGATACATACTGAAAATGTATTATAAATGCCAGGCGAATTTGTTTCTCTTCAGTTTGCTTCTCAGTTGTGAACTTAGTTGTCGGAAAATACGAAAAATACCAATAGAGAAACGCGCTGCGATATGCACTTTACGCGAAGAAGGCTATTCCATTGGACAAATCTTGGCACGGTTGATATATTTTCAAATATGGAGTGTATAATACTCTTGAACGTAAAGAAACTACTGGAAGATTACTGAATTCCAAACGAGGAGGGCGAAAACGAATCACATCTAACAGAGAAGATGGGCACATTGTAGTTACCAGTAAAGGAAACCGCCATTTAAAAACTCCTGAAGTAACACATCCGTAAATACAGATAGACAAAGGCTACTTTCGTTTACTACCGTTCGTCGTCGACTAAAGGAAGCCGGACTTGTTGGACGTGTGGCAGTAAAGAAGGCATTATTGTGGAAGGAAAATAAGAAATATGGGTTAGACTTGGCAAAGGAATACAAATTTTGGACAATCTAGGACTGGAAACGCGTTCTGTTGACTGGTGAGTCGAAGTTCAAGATATTCGGTTCTCGGAGGTGCGTTTATGTTCGATGACGTTCGCATGAAAAAGTGTTAGCGGAGTGTTTAAGTTCTACGGTGAAATAAGGAGGTGGTAGTGTAATGTTATGGGGGTGTTTTTGAAACAACCAAGTTGGAGATTCACTCAAGATAGACGGAAAATTAGTAAAAGCAAGACATTTAGAAATATTGAGTGACAATGCAGTTCCATCTGGACCGCGTCTATGTGAGAGCGAGTTCACATATCAAGAAAACAAGACAGTCAGTCAGAATATATATAAATTATTAAAGCCAACAAGAGGGAAATGAATTAATAAAAAGAATGATTTGGCCTCCGCAATCTTCGGATATGTTCCCCATACAGTTTATTTGCGACGAACTAGATCATAAGGTAAAATCTATGAATCTGGTTAATGCAAATAACTTGTGCGGAGAGCAATACCTCCACGATTACTAAATTCTTATATGGATAAAAACATTTCAAAAGTGTGCATTATCATTATTCAGAAAAGAAGCGGACATTTTGACGAAATTTTAAAAAATTGGTTTTAGTATAATAAATTTTAATGAATCTACTATAAGCAATCATTCCCATGATGATACATTAAATCTCACATTCCTGGCATCTTTCCTTATATGTTGATTTTCTGGCATTTTCTTCTATCGTATATATATACATATATGGCGAGTAGTGCATCTACCAAGAATGCAATTACCATCTTGAAGGTGTCGTACGTCAAATTTCCACCGTTCTAGAACTAGCACGCCATAACACCAACATCATCTCGTTCCTTTGTTCTCTCCCCGTTTGACATTATTGATTTGCACACCGTTAGGAGACCTCCGGCAAGTCGAGTGTAGCACGGAAGTTCTCTCGCACGATTCAACCCTCATACCGCTCCCAACCCGGTCTCTCTTGCAACCGCAGCAAGACAACGATAACGAATTTGCCGTCGCGTCGTCGACTAGAGAGACGCTTTGGGACGCCGGAGCGTCACGGCGCTGCTCGGTCTCCGTGCCTAATGAGGAACGACGCCGTAGGATTAAAATGCCCTGTTTCGCGGTCCAAATTGATCGGAACGCGATTTTACCTTAATTGGATGTCGGCATTAATGCAATATAAGAAAATCGTAAGTGGATTCCAAGGTGTGGAGCACGATCTCCAACTGAAACGCGGAAATTATCGAAAAGAAAAATTAATAGATTAGATTAAGATGCATGTGGGCCTACTAAAAGTAGTTTCATTTTTCTTAAATCCAGCTTTAGCAAAGCAACTTTTGATAGTGTTTTGGGAAACATTGTTCCAAGCTGTTTTAATAAAATACAGCGCTTCCAAAACGTTTATGGATTTCGACAATTCCGAAGCAGACGAAGCGGCATCCGCTTTGGATAAAATATGTTTTAGAATTAAGTCTCGATACAAAGATTTTACATATTTGATTATACCTTGGTCTAAAGATTGGTATATCGATGTACAATAGGGTGGTAAAGAACATATTTTTATATTTGTTAGGTTAATATCCCGAGGATGTGAACAGGCGTTATCTAGAAATGGCAGTATTTTCTTCTTCTGTAACCTCATTCTTATGTCCATATCTAAAAGCCCACTCCTTCATTATTTCATAGACCATCTTTGCTTTGGAATTAGATTTCCACATAATTGGTAATTTTTTTGGGGAAACATTTTCAAGTGCGAGTGGACGGGCGGCTTTTCCGACCACTGATAATTTTTCTTTTTCTTCAGTCGTGTTAGCACAGAATAAAATAGTGAGCCTCTCTTTTGCCATTTTACCACCAACGCATGTTTCTGATCTAAGTGCCAATGCTCTATCTGGTAGTGCTCGAAAATACAAACCGCTTTCATCTGCGTTGTCTGGTCTATATCCCAGAAGAAGAGATGAGCAATTTTTGTAAGAATTCGTTGACACCCTCTAGATTAACATCTTCAGACTCACCTGATATAGATTTGAAACTTATGTTATGTCTCTTCCTCCATTTTTGCAACTAACCATTAGAAGCACTGAATTTTTCATATTTCAAGCTGCAGACTATTTCTTTCGCTTTCGCTTTAATCAGTGGTCCTGATACCGGAATGTCTGGCTTCTTATTTCAGAGAACCAGACATTCACCAGATTGCCACATCTTACGAATCCTCTCTTTATCTCTCACAATTGCTGTCACCTGAGTTTTCCCTATGTTGACCCTAAAAGGAATTAACCTTCCTATACTCACGCATACGGTCTGTGAGACCGATTTATATAGTATAGTATACGTCTTTCATTTTGACGTGAGTATAGGAAGGTTAAGAAAATAATTAATATTTTAAGAAATAAAACTTTTAGCAACTTTGAAAGGAGATACATACATGCCCTCTTGTGTGCAGATAAATTATTTTTTTCCCCAATATTTATTAGTTTCATCTACTCTTTTAACGTTATAATTTTGTTACTACGCGCCATGATTGAATAAACATGCTTTTCACTGCTCGCGGCACTGTAATAAAACTAAAAACGTACGAAACTACGAATTAAATTAAGCGAGTTTCCCGATGAATGAACGGGGTTCCCCGACGTTTATTTTTGCGCGTGTGAGAAATAATACCAAACATACATAACATATGTATGTATCTATGTACATATTTTATTTTTGGCCGGTCTTCAGAGGTTCGCATCCGGTTCTGGTAGGTCTTTTTGGCACCGCTGGAATAATTGTGGTGTCCGTCTGATAGAGGTGTCTGCTAATGGGAGGGTGTCGGTTTTTCGGTTCCAAGGAAATTGCCCGGTTAAGGAAGTTGTCCGCTTGTGAGGAGTGTCCGCCAAGAGAGGTTTCACTGTATATGAAAATCAGCCTTTATCCCATTATGTTTCAATACCAATAAGAAATAAACTTGTCCATCCACGAAAAAAGTGGTTTGGTAGATGTTGCGCATTATGATCACACTTTGATAAAATGCAAACCACATCACCGATTACTTTTTTAACAATCTTCTCAAAGTGGTACAAGAGATTGAAGACGATATCCATAGCAATGAGAGAAATAGGTACATTCCCATCTTCCAAATTGATCCGATCCAATCAATCTCAATTCCATTTAACGATGTACCTAATAATCGAGTTGCTCGCGTATTTTCCTACTGATAGCGAACTGCGTCACTGGATGATGGCGACCTTAGACGGTCGGTCATTTAGCTTTCGGTACGTGTGCGCGAATAGACGAGGCCGTTCCAATTCATGTCAAAGCGACGACGAAGCCGGCGAACTGTCCGCTCCGTTTATTTCTGTTAGAACGGTTGAAACGCGCCCGCTGTTTCTGTCGTCGCCGCGATCGAAATTTTAATTAAAAGGCGCCGCTTTATCGGGGCAACCGTTCATACGCGAACAGAAAGCCGTCGTCAGCGTCGATTTTTAAACCGGCGAGAGCGATATGGATGAATTCGGAAATGCGATTCGTTTACTCCGGTTGGAGTTTGACGCTTATGTTCTTTTGTTTTTATTTTGTCTTCGTGAGGCTTCTAGAATTTATTTTGGTGGAGAATTCAGTCGTAACTACCAATATAGAAAACACAAAATGTTAAGAAAGCTTAAGCGCTCATTGATGAGAATGTTGGCGAGATGATTGCTCCTCCATAGTGGGAGATCTAAGAAATGAAGCGTGTCATTTTTTGTCGCTCCACAATTTCATATTGAAATATGGAAATCCATCTTGTAAGTTCTGCGCATTTTGTTTTCAATCAAACAGAAAAACTTAAGAAACGATAGGGAGCTCAAAGAATAAAGGTCCTCTGAAGGAGACTTGCAGAATTCGCTGAAAATTAAAAAATTGAAATGTTCTAATTTTTTACTCCATAATTTCTTGGAAACCTTGCATCTTATTTTCCAAGGAAACAGCACCAAAATTAAAATTTTACATTCTGTTGCACAACCCTCTTCTAGTAGCCTCTTCAACTTCAATCGAAAACTCCCCCTCCAAAAGTTCCAACCTTTTATCGAACGAACTAATTTGTTCTTCCACACAATCCAAGCGAAAACAATTACCGAAAACCGAAAAAAAAACAAGGGAAGAGATTGTCGTCCTGTTTAGGTTGAGATTCAGAAGGCCACGCGCGAGTCACGCGTCGTCAGACTCAGGCCGCTTTGTCGCTTCGCATATTAACGCCGATATTTTCGCGCTCCGTCGCTTTTGTTAAAAACGGAAAAGGCGAGGGGTGCGTGGGACACGATAAAGCTTTCAGAAGATGTGGAAAAATTGGGATTACAAAGACGGAATATATGTTTATCGTCAGTGTAATGGAAATATTTAAGTGAGTGTGGGGGTGTTGTCTAAGATTTTGTTATTCAAGTTTTTATAAAGTAAATAAAACGAAAATGGAGAAAATGAAGAAAATCCGCATGTTCGCGTGTTTTGTGCTAACATTTTTCGTTTTGGTTTAGGTTATAAGCGTATCATCTCAACTAGTTACTGAGTTTTCTCGCTGACGAAGTCAGTCTCAAGGTTGTGAGTCTTAGAGTCCTCGCTTCCATTGACCGCAGCTCCTGAAAGTATGCAGAGGGTACTCCTTGCAGAATACTCGATTTTTATAATGACAATAAGCTACCACCTGGAACCGGAACGCCTAGGTTTGAGCCCAGAACCATCGGCATTGCAATCGTACCCTCAAACCGCCCGACCACACATATTTTTGGTATAAATGTTAATTTCTTGCAAGAATGAATTGCTACACTGGAGATTTTTTCAAATTAGAGCAGACGTTTCTTACAAGGGAATTGACTTTTGAGGAATTGTTCTATTTTGAAATTAACATTTTCCTTCTGTACGGATTCCTTCTCTTTTGAAAGAACCTTAATTGAAGCGTGTCTTTTAAATTGTTTATTAAGACACTTCCGTGGATTGTCTCACCACTATGCATAGGCTCTGTAAGGTAATATACACTGCTATTTCACGCATTCCCTACGCCTGCTTTAAGTAGTAGTAGTATTTGAATAATGCGGTTTAACTGCCTAACAATGTATGTATTTAACACTTAAATCTTTAAGTGAAAACTAACACTTCAACTGTTATAAAATAGTCAATTTGCTTAGACTAATGCGATTTAGCCGAGTATTCTAACATTCCGCTCGCACCGAATTGCAGCTTAACCTTCCTATACTCACGCATACGGTCTGTGAGACCGACTTATATAGTATAGTATACGTCTTTCATTTTGACGTGAGTATAGGAAGGTTAATACTAACGATACATCTAAATTTGAGGGGAAAATTCCGCGTTACTAATTGCTACAAAGAATTCTAGATCTTTTCTTCTTTGAATACCAGAGCTGATAAGTGTAAGTACCTTTACGACGTAAAGAACAATTGCAAATGCAAATACAATGGTTGTTCTATTGATTGGATAGATTAGGAATAATAATATTCCTTGGAGAGAGCCAGGTCTATTCTAACAATAACGGCTAGACTATATTAATATGAAAATAATAAACCAGGCGACATAGATTGTAATTCCGGCTTTTATCCCACAGACACCGCTAGAAATATTTGTCTAATTGAATATTGACTATGAAATGTTACAGGAACTAATAATTTAAATTTCAAATAAACAATACTAATATGTATGTACACCTAACACTAATAAGCCAATAGTTCTTAACCCTTTCGTTTCAAAATTCGGAACCACATGAAGACATACAAACCTTTGCGAATATATCGAAACTAATATCTAAAACCGCGTTCATTCTAATATCCTAATCCAGGTCGAACGATCCGGAAGGCTTAAAAATTATTTTGCATTCGCTCATTTTAATATTTCAATCCATATCGCACCGTTTTCCGTTTCTTTTCAAAAGCAATTTCTTCCTCCGCACCCCGAAGAATTTGACGCCTGAAAAGCAAGCCCGTTCTATTTTAATTCTTCGACGAATTTCCCACATTGTAACAGGGGGAATAATGGCGTCAAGTAGGCGCGTTGCGCGTTTGTTTCGGAGTTAATCATTTTTGCTTCTTTGTTTTTCTTGAGGGTCGGGTACTTTTATGAAATGAGTAATTTTTTTCTTTTTCCTGTAAATCGAGTGAGTATATCTATGCGTATTCTAATCTAAGAATGGAATGCTTTTTTGTACTAAAGTGATTGTAACTCACATTTGGTGTAAAATTATGTGCAGAAAGGCAATAGAAAAAGGGATTGATTGAGTTAAAGAAATAAATTTTAATGGTATACGATGGTATATACTGTGAACACTGGTTTAAACTCGGACTGAATGTCTGGTGGGTGGGCTACATTTATCAGATTCAGAAGCAATGCGATCCCATTACATTTCTTCGCATATAGAATTATACACTGCATCAAAAATAACGTAACTTGTGAGTTTGGTACGCCGGCTTGTTATTGTTACTATATTTAATAAAAAGCTGATCATGCGATCTCTTTCTAACTCACGATAGAATTTTCCAACCTCGTCATACAACGCTTTTGGTAAACGGCATTCACACGTTTGACGTTTTCAGAGACCCAAGTGCCATGTAAATCACATGCGTAGGATTTCATTTTCGAATATATCCAAACCTTTAAAATGCGCTGTGACAGCTTCAGATTTACTTTCACCATTTACTTCACAGCATCTCTGGTGAGGACTTTAAATTCAATCATCCGCTAATAATTCTGGGAAGTACTAGCGAATTTGTGGGCAATCTAGTTTTTCGTTTGTTGGTGTTATAAAACCACTTCGCTAATCTATTGGATCATTTTTTGTTTTCACTACTTAGTTTAAAATTACATCTAATAAAATATCGCTTACCGACGGCGGAATTATGCAATCTCGTTATGTAACGACGTTCATATTTTTAACACTTTCAAAGTAGTTTGTATTAAAATACAGATTACTTTATCGACGTTATTTTTAATGTTCGAATTGTGTTTATCACCGAAAAATACTACTGATGAAGATTTTGAATCGGAATCCAATATTTTTGCTTGTAATATCTAATAAAAGCTGATAGTACCATCTTTCTCTAACCAACAAAAGGTAAATAATGAAACGTCGCATTGGCAACGCTTTTTGATAAATGACAGCGCCAAATCCAAGAAATCAGTAAATCTGTTATTGCTAAAAAGTAGATAGAAAACCCGCGCCGAAGTACGAATTTATACAGCCAATCAGGATAGTGGATTATTACTTTTAAACAATAATGACTCGAGATATGAAGTTCCGTCTAGAGGAAGATGCATAACACATATTGACAGGAGTTCCTTCTATAAATAATAATGACCGAATATTTTCACCAACATTGTATATACGTATCTGCAACCGCATTTCGAAACACCTACCTACCATTTCGAACGTAAAGAGGTCCTCCTGCTTTGCACGGATGACGACTCGAATCGCGCTGCTATTTATAAACATATAAAATGTGAAAGGAATTTGTTTGATTTCTCCTAACCGTACGAAGCCGGTGCCTTTGAATAAAAGCAGGCTTTATTCAGCGAAAATTCTAAAAATATCCGATTCGCGTATCAAGAAAAAGGTTGCCCGTAATTCACTAAAAGAGAGACGATAAATAATGTTCCCGATTAGAAAAATTATCGCAATTTTATCCGAAAGAAAAAGCAGTCTTTTTCTTTGCAAGTTAATGTGAAATTACGAATTGCGTTGAGAAATTTCAATTAGCAATTATCGATAATGGCAGGCGTAATTATTGGTTTGCCGTAGCGACGAAAGTATTCGTAAAGGATTGATTCATTTATTTAAGCGGGATTGTATTTCTGTCGATTAAATTATCCAAATTAAAAATGAGGAAAAGAAACAAAAACGTTGGAAAAACATAAATTACACAGTTTCAAATGAAAACCAGCTTAAAGGACGAATCTTTCAAATTTCAAAGAAGTCACCAACTATCGTCCTTCTAATTCCCTAGAGCAGGCATGAGCAATCTTTTTCTGTAGGAGGCCAAAGAATAAAAATTGGGATGGCCCACAGGCCAAAACAAAAACAATTGGTAAGCAATTGAAGAAAGCTTGACCGGCCGTGCTAATATGCAACGGAAAAATTCAATGGCGGGCTGAACAAATCTTACTCGAGCCACAAGGGGGTTGCCCATGCCGGCCCTAGAGAGTCATAAGTAAGGTTTAATAAAAGACTGGATGATGTGTTATCATTACGTAGTGTAAGCCGGGCTGACGCCCTTACTTCTCCGAATTTTAATGTCCGGCCTTGCAGGTAACTGGAGAAAAAGATCTGTTTACACTATTTAGTGATAACACATCATCCACTCTTTTATCAAACCTTAGTCATAAGCTCAGAACTTTGTACCATCATTAACCAGCATTGACACGTTCTGTCCTTATCTTTAATTGTTGGTTAAAAGGAGCCTTCCACCGGTTTCTTTATGCGATTAATTCCTTGATTGGAAGGAGATTATACAGTGTGTGACATGGGTATCTTATAATTCGTTAACAAATTAGTTGAATCTAAAATGTTTTTTCCACCACTTTAAAAGAAAACTGAAAAGTACACTTTTCAAAATATTGCAGTAACTTTTTCCTGTTTGGTAGTAACGACTAAATGCTGTTGTTACATTGTAGAGTCACATTTTCAGGTTTAAACTATTTATCTAAGTTAATTTTTAAATCTTAATAACATTTCTATTACGGAACGAAATGCTGCAGTGCGTTGAAAATTATAGGATTCTAGAAAACAGACACAATGTTGTTTAACCTTCCTATACTCACGCATACGGTCTGTGAGACCGATTTATATAGTATAGTATACGTCTTTCATTTTGACGTGAGTATAGGAAGGTTAAATATAGTTTGTTTTGTTTCCAAATTCAAAATCAACAAAACAAAATTTAATTACCAAAACAAAAAAGAACGTTAAAATAATATTGATTCAATTTGATTTAGATAGTATTAAATATTAATTCAGCAGATTCTTCACACACTTGTAGCTGTTAAGTTTTGCAATCAACGTTATTAAATACCTCTATTACTACATCTCTTGATTCTTCGACACTATATTAACGCTATTATAGTTTAGCGTCTGATTCACTTTATCTTTGATAAACCCTCAGAGGCAAAAATCACATGAAGTATCGTTCAAGACTCTTGGCGACCATATTTGAATTAGTAGCTCTGTTGTGATGTATTAAGTGTAATAAAATACGTTATGCGCAGGTGCCCCGTCTTGGAACCAAATATTTACTAAAGCCAACGGAATCTCGTCCGGTCTCGCTTGACCTCTCCAATAAATAGCTAAAGACATCTGCGTGAGAATGCCGTTGTTAATAATTGGTCCAACTACCAAATTATCGATTATACCACACCACACATTAAAACCGAATCGAACTTAATTATTTCGCTGTACAATAAAATGTGGATTTTCCTATGACCAATAATGGATGTTTTTGAGGTTAAAAATGCCAACATTAGCAAAGTTTGTTTCAGCAGACCACAACATCTTTTTATAAAATTCAGGGTTTTCGTTATTATTTAAGTGCAATTGGCAAAAGTTCATAGACCTAATCCCATCGTTTGGTATTTGCAAAGACGATACTCTAGACCTGAAAATGCCAGTTTCAATGTTATCCTTATTTATGGAAATTTCACCGTTGCTTTGCACACACTTTGCTGTCTTTATTCATATCAAATTTATTTCTTTGTAAAAAGAAAATTAAAATTAAATTATGAGATATCTGAATGCTTTTGGATTTGGCTACCGCCTATCCGGTAAGTCGTATTACAACAAATTCACGTGATGAAAATGTCATTTTCTCCTAGTTGAAAATTATCATGCCCATTCCATCAGAAAATAAATAAATCTTTGTATTGCTGAAAGTTATCGTCACTTATCATAAAATAAGTCTCTAGTTTCGTCAAATCAAATCTATTCCACGGCATCCAATAATCTTCATTGTACCGCAGCATTCCGTTTCATAATGAGAAAATAGCTTTTTTTTTTACATTCGTCCTTGCTTAAAGTTAACATGTTGTACAAGTACATCAATTGTTCAAAAGAAAAGTAGTAATTCCAAATATGTACAATTTGGATATAACTGCTGTAGGAAAACAACCGCTATATTCTGAAAATTGTATTTTTTAGTTCTTTTTTAAGATGATGGAGAAACCATTTTAATTGAAAACGTTTTGTTAAGAAATTATTGAAGAGCGTCTAAATATGTACTGCTTTGTCCATTTACCTGACTTTCCACCTTTAATAATAACACGGATATAGGTGGTAATCCAACGTCTTCTGAGTCACCCTATATATTACAATTTAGGACAAAACGATTCTTTTAAGGAAATAGCGTTCGCCCACTATCTTTGTGATTTAATCCAACCATCTCAAAGAAAGGAGGATCCACGTAGGAGCTTCCATCATTGACCAGCATCTGCCCTATCTTGAGCCAAAAAGTAGCAGCACCAGTTTTTATCAAATTCCAAAAAGAACCCTTTCAAAGAATTTGCTTTTAACTTTCCAATTACGAGCATTGCCGTAGACAGTGCTGATTGTGTCTTTTGTTGCGATAATTCGCGGGTTAGAAGAAGATACAGTCGTCAGCTTTTATTGTGTCCACTTTTAAAGCTTTCTAGGAAAGCGCAACTCATTTTCGAAAGGAATCACAGACGTTCAATATTTCTCTAATCTAACCCAATGCATCGTCATTGATCGTTATCAGCGCACTCTGGGCTTATCTTTCACAATACGTGAGAAAGAGTCGAAAGTACTACTTGACTAGTTTTTATTAAAAAAAGTTTTTAGCTGACAATTCCGATTCTCACCTATGTCGTTACATATCATTTATTAGATAGATGTAGCGTTATCAGCTTGTATTGTATGTATATAAAATATGCGATCCTCCTAGAAAAGGGAGATTGGGAGATAAGGCTAATTCTTAATAAGCAATTATTTGAGGGTCGCAAAAGTCTATTCCTAAATTTAAATGCAAGCAATAGTTGCGTCATTATTCTTTCTCTATACTCATGGTCAGGGAAGGTGTTGCATTCAAGACGCATTGGACAGAGTTATTGATAACTTCGATGTTTGAAATATCGACTTTGCTTAGAAAATACAGGCGTAAAATATATATGTATGTGTTTGCATCATATTTGTACAATAATGATCAAAAATATTTCAACTGCACGCCTACGAGTTCTATACAGTGCACCATTTTTAAAGAAACCGCCCATCATTTTTTTGCAATTATAATCGATTCCTATTTCACAAAAAGCACAGCGTACCGATTTTTCCAAGAATGACAGGCGAACTTTATCGACTTCACTCACTTCCATTGGATAGTTTTCGCGCAAGACAGCGTGAACGATTTGCCGATTACCATCGCTGCTGCCTGTTACGTAAACCTGTTTTGCTCCGTTACGACATTTCGACTTGAGGAAAAGGTTAAGAAGTAAAATGTTAGCGTTGCACGAAGAATGAATAGTTCGATCACATCTACTTGCGCGCGTAATATGACGTTCTAACGCGTTGGCGGGGTGAAAGGTGCCGATGATAAAATAAATATAAATGAAGAGAATTCGGTATTTCGTTAATTTTTGTTTAATAAAGATTGTTACCTATCTTTCGATGGAATACGATAAAAGAAAACAACAAACGTAATTGCATAACGTGTCGGTTGAGAGATAATATCTGCAATACCTCTCACGCGCCATGGTCGCTTTTCTGCAGCGAAGCCGAAGATTAAACATTCTATGTCGCGCCGAGCTATTACTCCAGTTCTTAGGCAGACTTTCACTATCATTTGTATCTGTTACAGTTAAAGAATCCGATAGGTGGTTCGAGCGAAATGAACCGAGAACTGTATTTTAGAGAAATCGAAAAGGGATACAAGGAGCCTGCTATTGTTCAAAATTTGCTCATTCTAAAATTTAAGAAAAAGATGGTGGGCAAAATTCTCTTTCGGGCAATGCCTCGTCCCACTGGAAATAACGAGTCAATTTTGACTTAAATCAGGTGCATATGGACAATGAGTCGTTAATTTGATGTTTTGTTGCTTTACTACGCTACGAAATTTATGCAACGGTTTACGTATACAAAAAAATCCTAATTTGCATAACAATCACCAATATTAATTTACGAAATAAATTACGTGAGAGAATCAGTTCTACGTCTATCGATCGATCCATTATCGATAATCCTTATGAGTAATTTTCCTGTATATATCGTGTGAACCTAATCAAACGATTTGACGAATTAAATCAATCGTAAACTCATAATAACGCTGCTTATGTCGATTAAGACTTCCTGGAGATTTAGAAAGAACAAGTTATGAGAATATGAAAGCGTTTCTCTCTAACGTACGGCATTTTTAAAGTAGGTTGCGGTTTAATAATAAGCATTATTTCCAAATTTGAGCTGTTCATCAGACGAAAATCTATAGAGGAAATTGATGAGCAAAACCGTATTGTAAATAATATCCAAAAATTGATTCGATGGAGCAATCCGTTAATTAGAGCTGTATTCTTTTCTAGATTTATTCTTAAGATCTACTTTAGTTATCTTACAAGAGAACACCTATAACCCGGACTTCTCAAAAGAATTGTAATTTTATCGCTTTGTAGAGGAGTCTAATGTAAGATTATGGCACTTATTCTTATCGGCGGAATTCTCAATTTGTGGAGTGGAGAGCGCTTTAATGAAAATACTACCCTTTGAACTTTGTACAAATATGTCGCAAACTATTACTATACTCTTCAAACGATGAAAAATCTGTCTTAACTTTTTTTTAATATCTTCCATAGGTTTCGAGATATTTGCACAAACTTCAAGGGATGATATTTTCATTAGAGCGTCATCCACTCCACAAAAGGGGGATCCCGCCGATAACAATAAGTGCAATAATCTTACATTGGACACAACATCTCCGATTTTTTTGTGTTGTTCAAGTTGCTAGTGTTCGCTTTTTAGTGTAGTTGTAGTAAGACAAAAAATCAAACAGAACGAATTACTATCAAAACACGTACACAAATTATTCCGTCTTAATGAAACGTATTAGGAAACAATTTTTCTTTCCAATCGTCCTAAATAAGGGATGGGTTTGTCTGCGCCATCTCATCTTCGTGTTTTTTTTTTTTTTCGCTTTAATAACCAACACTGAAAGGATCAAAGACGAACTTCTAAATGTTATTTTAATTTTGTTTCAGTTGTACTCAAATCGAACATTTTCGAAATAATTCGTTTTTCTTCTCTCATTTCTCTTTTCCCTTTTGTTACAGCAATTGTGCTTTCCACTTCAACAAAATGAATCGAAATCGTTCAAATTCTCCATGTCGAGCACGGCGGATATGGAGGGCCCCGGAGGTAGCTTTGAATGCGTCCAGCAATCGGGGCCGCCCCGGGGCTCTCTTCAAGCATTAGGCGCCATCCCGTACAAGATCCGAGTGCACGCCAGCGATGACGTGTATGAAACGACTCGCATGCGCATGACGGTAGCTGAAGAGAATCATAAGAACAAATGGTAGGAAGCCGAAATAACAAAGTCGCAAACTTCAAATTCGAATCTAATCCCGTTCTGTCTAACTTTTTATCTTTCACTTCGTTTTCGCAGTACCAGGGAGATCAAACCGAACCAAACGGATATCGGCAGGAAAGTGAAGGTGAAACAGGTTCCAGGCCGCCCCTTGCCGCCCCAACGTCGCGATATCCAATTGCCCAGGGATAATATCGCGAAGCCGCCTTACCAGCCAAGCAGCGTGTCCTCGAAGCCACCAATCGTCCATTCCAATGGTTTGTCCAACGGCCTGGGCAACAACCACGTCAGCAGCACACGTCCGAAGCCTTCCATGCCGGATATCGCGAGAAGGCCCTTAAAGTACGTTATGTTCTGAAACTTAGATTCTTTTGAAATTTCGATGTCGTATATTCCTGCTAGAAACTTGGCATGATCCTGATTTAACAATTTTTTCATAGGGAACGCCTTATACACTTATTGGCACTGAGACCGTATAAAAAGCCTGAAATCATCGAGCGTCTGACCAAAGGTTTGTTTGTTTTATCCCTTCTCTCTTTTTCTTGCATTTCTTTTTCTCATCATTCAAAAGAAAGGAAACAGTAGTATGACATCCTCACTTTTTTCCTTTCTTTAATTCTCAGAGGGCCTCCGAGAAAAGAATGGTGTTACGTCCGTACTCAAACAGGTGGCTCTTTTGAAAGATAACGCCTTTCACTTAAACAGGGCTATGTGGAATGATGTTCACGAAAACTGGCCCTTTTATACAGAATCTGAAAAGCAGACGCTGAAACGGTAGGTCTCCAACGATTTTTAATTATTATATCTTACTCTAGCCTAACAATGTAGATGATGCTCCATCCTGACATATTTTCAAAATATGAAATTAATGTACGTGTACATGTTTCAAAGTATCCCAACTCGCCCAAACAGAAGTATACCATGGCTTTAAAGTGATATATCCTGTAGGTCACCCAAGTTCCAGTCCAACTAATCAACTAACTATTGTATGTATGTGATGGGATTGCTTTTTAACACCGTGTTCTCTTTTCCTGTGTTCTCCACGAAGGCGGAAACCTCAGAACCTCACACCACCCGATAGCAGCGACGGTGGTAGTTCCGGCAGCGGTCACTCGCCGACCAGCACCCATCCGGGTTCTCCTCCGCCCACCATCACTTTGCCGAAGCGTCCCAGCTACTACGACGGCAACGATGGCCTGCCTCGCAAACGCATCCGTATCTCGCGCGTGCCGAAATTCCCGGAACACTCTCCGTATCGGTCGCCGATTGACAACAACAACACCCAACGTCGACCGATCACTGACTCTCGCGACGCCAGCAACATGAATCCGCGCAGCAGGGAGTCCCCTATCAACGACTATTCGAATCAGCATGCGACGACCGCCCCGCCGCCGCCACCTCCGAATCACCACTCGCTCGCACCCATCACTACTTCCTCTTCATCCAACTCCTCCGTCTCCAACGTTAATAATAATAACAACCATCACTATGGAATGATGCTCAACGATAAACAGGAACAGCGGCACTACAATAGCGACGACGACGATCACAATACCACCTTATCATCATCAACACCATCGTTGACGACGCATACGACAGTCGGAAATGCCAATTCGATCACCCCTACGCCCAACACCCACAACAATTCGATCAACAGTAATAAGCGCTCTTGTGATAACCCGAACGGTCTTAGATACGGCGGCACCATCTCCCGCAACGACACCAACTCTTATTCCTCCCCTTCCTTACCTTCGGCAAATTCTAAGTATGCGAGTGGCAACAAAGATACAAACTCCTCGGAAATGTCGCGGATGGAAGCCCATGCTGTCAAGGAGCCGATTATCGTGCCCACCATTTGCAATCTCGATGTTTCCAGTTCGGCTAGCACCGGAGAACGCGGATCCGGAAGAGACGGCGAAAGGGAAAAGACTCGTTGGGGCGCGGTGGTGTCTTCCTCCACGCAGAATCGCGTCATCCAGGTCAGCCCGGACAGCCAATCGGATCGTGTCTCCACGACAGAAACGGACCCACCCCCGCGCGTGGACCTTCACGAATATCCTAGTTTTCTAACGTAAGTTCTAAAGAAATTGGCGTAACATCTCCGTCTCCAAGTTCCACCGAACCAATTAATTTTTTATTTTTCGTAGCGAATATACCACAATTAGAGATTCGGATCAAAGGAGGCGGTACAAGGCGGACTTCAATGCGGACTACGGCGAGTATAAGAAGTTACACGGAATCGTGGAGAAAGTTTCGAGGCGTTTCGCCGATTTGAAGAGCAGACTCAAGCAGGAAAAGATGTCCAGTCCAAAATATAAAGTGAGTATTTTAGTGAGAAGTGCTTTTACTAAGGCAGATTTATAAATAGTAATCTAAAATGCACCTAGGTGCGTGTACGAAGCTGAATTTTCTAAAATAGTTGCTTCGGTAGATGATACAAATAAGTCATATTTACTGTCAAAATTCAGAATTGCAAAATTAAATAAGCAGCTCCGATAGGATTTGCATCAATATGTATTCTTACAAAGTTTATAACGAATATATCTAAAAATACATACATAAAGCCGTAAACAGACACGAGTATAATCATTTCTGACGGCTTTACAGTCGGAACGAGTTGCTTTAGGGTTTTAGTCTCGCCACTATCATGGATTCCTGCCAAACTTTGCTTAGGCGTTTCTTTGAAAGGGAGCGGAGGGGGTGGAACCAAAACGGTAAAAGGATATCTGTGACTAATCCGATTTTGTTCTATCCGCAGGATATTAGGAGGCAAATCTTATCCGAATACAAGCAGAACAAGCAGGATGAGTCGCACCAGCAGACTAAACGGCGGTTCCAGTACCTCCACGACAAGCTCTCTCACATCAAACGTTTGGTACTGGAATACGATCAGGGCCACAACACCGAATACTGACCTTGGAGACCGGCCCGTAGGCCCGTTGCCCTCTCACTGCATTGCTACTACGGATACGAACTATCGGACAACAAACAACTAACATCACATTCGTCACTGTCTACTACCACTACTACTGCGACAATTCAAGTGTATAATTAAGGAACGATTGTTTACGGAGAGCGTTTTTCTATTGGAAACACACGCGTCCTACATGTATATTAAACGATGGAGAATAAGTGTACGATGATAACAGTTCTTAACCAATATTGATATTTTCTTATTAATTGAGTGAAAAAAGTGCATTATTTGGTGTTGTTCTAAATGTGTTGTACGAAGAAAATTTTGAGTTAAGTTTTGATGTTGCGGAAAGGAGAAAGGAAGACGTTGATTATTATATTATCTAAGTAGTAATAATTCGGGAAACTGACAGTTAAATGTAATTAAAAAAAAATAAAAATTGTGTGAGCAACGCTAAACAATTAAAAAAAAATCAATCATTAAAATAATTAAATTAATTACTACGGGAATCAATAGTGCTGTTCTTCAAAACGAATCGTTCGTTGCAGTCTTCAAAGTGTGGGTCGCAAGCTCATTAAAACAAAAAAGTGCGCTTTAGTTCTTCACCGTTTTCAATATCAATTTGACGATGCGATTGGATTTTTATATTTATTGGATTAACCCCCTTGCATTCAGTACCCGTCGATCAACTCTTGAACGTAAAATGTAAGTATGATTTTTTAAGCTCTAACGACAGACACTCGCTATTGCTTTTGGTGTTGCACCTCCTATTATGTTATTTCTTCGCTTTCATTGCTGTTTAATGTAAGTTTTATTAAGTTTTCTTATTTTATGTACATGTTATTGCATCCGAGGGACGTTATCGTTTATGGCCTCGCCCCCTCGATTGATATTTTAGATTACCTCTAAATTATGTATTTATTTTAGAATGTGATAAACAAAAAATTTAAAATATGAAAAAAAAACTATCAGGGTAGAAGGTATTATTTAGATTTTCTTTTATTCTTTCCTAGATATAAATTGTGTATGATCAAAATTATAAACAAGGATAGGAATAAAATATCCCGTAATCTGACTGTTCATTGTATTAAAATTTATTTTTTAAATAAAATAGTTCTATCAAATTTTGTTTTTATTATTTTTCAAGTTTAACATTTACAATTTTTTGTGCAGTGGGAGGTGACGCAGGTCAACAAAATTTAGTTCAGATTCCAACTTCAATCGTCCTTACTCAAATTTTTCATTGAAAATTATACCCCTACAAAATAAAGTCATCCTGAATACACCGTCCCATGACACTAAACGACCTAACAAATTTAAAATTTACCTTTCAAAAAATTCGACAAAAATATTGCTAACTGAGAAAAAGCGTTTGAAGTTGGAACCTGGCACTTTTCTGGCACTACATTCTACAATATTGCTTGTTGCTTTGGTGAGCGGGGATATTTTTTTGAGCATTATTGATTTCCGTTTTTTTTTGTCAAAAGTTTGATATTTTTATAAATATCCAACATTTTAAATTATAGACATTAACATTTCAAATTTGAGTGGATTAGGCGACTCGTAATCGCTTAAAGTATTGCTACTTTTATTTAATCTATAATCCGTACTTAAGCTTTTTTAATCGCAGTCTATCAGATAACATCAGATTGCTTTCACTTGTCTTGTGTCGAATTTTATTCTTTCGAAATCGATCGGGTTAATTCGGTTAAAACCGCTTTTAAATTCGAGTTTTTCCTTATTTTATATACTAACAATTATCATTAGTCGATATGATCGCATACACTCGGTTAAAATCGCAAGTAACTTTGACTTTATTTTAATTTGAATGTTGATTAGTCGACATCAATCGGATGAATTCAGTCTACTCCTTAGCTGGAATCGTTCCCACTTTTCATAATCAGAATTATATTCAATCGGAACCTACTAGACCAATTCGGTTAAAATCCTCTCTAAATTCGAAATACTTATTGTTTTAATCACGACTATGATTATAATAAAAGTGATTTCCAAGTTCGTTTCCTTTTTTATCAAAACGATGATTAGTCAGAACTTATCGGATTAATTCGTATAAAATTCACAGTTAAAGTTACAGCTTGACATGCCTGTTTACATTTCAAGGCCGTTGCCTGTAGATATCGAACTGAAGTAGCTAATGCTTCAGCACTTCGCGTCGCGATCTATTCCATCCCATTGCACAGACGTTCTTGAAACACAAATTTCGACGTGTCAAGCTGTATTTATACTTCAATTATAGTAACAATTTACCAACTGTATTTTGTAGACAGTGGAATCCTGTTAACATACGGAAAATGTGGCGGGAGTCGGGTTAATATCTGAGGGATGTTGGATCACGTTGATGTTTAAGGCTGATAAGGGTCGCGTAAGTAGTTTAGAGATGTTAACGTTCACAAAAGTACAAATCGTAAAAATAAATTGATTAAAAACTCTACATTAATACATATGAGCCTAAGGCACTCTTACCACGCTTGTGA
Organism: Chrysina gloriosa; assembly: GCA_038088585.1. Classification (NCBI taxonomy): domain Eukaryota; kingdom Metazoa; phylum Arthropoda; class Insecta; order Coleoptera; family Scarabaeidae; genus Chrysina; species Chrysina gloriosa. The sequence continues at coordinate 14,108,630 of CM076093.1, read as the reverse complement.
TTCGTTCTAATTTTACCCGCACCGTTTCATGACATACGGACAAAAGCTAAACGAATACGACACGAACAAAATCCGAATAAATTTAATTTTCAGCATGGTGGGACGTCGCACCGTTTAAGTGAATCGAGTTAAAACCGATCGTATGTTTGCGTAATCGAGTTGGCCGGTTCATAAGCCACGTGCTAATTTGTAAGGTCTGTATAATCGAACAAAATCTATTTGTTCAAACCACGGCTCTGCCAATCTGTTTACCAATCCGGGTAAACTTGTTCATTTTAAAACGGCAACTAAAACTGCAAGTAGGCACGGAGATCTTTATATCGTTAAGTGTCAAAGGTGGTGGATATACAGCGCCGTAGTAATTGTTGCCCCTTCAATTATAAAATTGAGTCTGATAGAAAAAGTCGTATGTGTTGGTGACGAAAATACCAAGCGTAAATAATATACTTGTTGCCAAATTGGTGCTACATGTTGCTTTGAACTAACCACAAACAAAATGACATCTGTATGAACATATTATGGGTGGCAACATAAATCTGACATCAATGTAATTAAAGAAATGAACTCTAGAGATTCCAATTACGATTTGAATGAAGTTGAGTTATACAAATTGAGAGCTCTGTTGTCAAATGTTCACACTAAGGACGAAAATTATAAAAAAAAAAAGGCGGGCTCAGTAACACATTTGTGTTTATAGGGATTCTTTCTTAGAAGCAAATAACATAACCTATAGTCTGTTAAACAGTAACAAAACTGTTAAGCCAACAAAGTTGTTATTAAGACTACTTTTGCAAAATCAAAACTACATATGCATGTATACGCAAATAAAGGCATTTGTGTTTGCTATAGCAATGAGTTATCCCGGGAATGTACACAATTAAGTTCAAATATGGATATATGCTACATAAATCGGGAACTCCCCTACACAATTGGATAACTCGGGGATTGATCAAACTGGGTTTTTCATAGATACCTTGTAACGCTCGAAGTTATTCGTAGACGATCGGAAATTGCGTGCTGTTTACGTTATCGAGCTATCAAACTTACAATACTTTTACATTATCGAGCGTTCTGTATAATCCTATACTACGAATTTTGTATTCACGTTAGCGCAATGTTTCCAATATCGGGTATTTACGTTATTGTGCGTTAGCTGTATATCCATTACCATGTAAATAATTGGAAATGTGGAACGCATTTTTCTAGCATTGAGTTGTATATTTCTTCGCTATACTGTGAGTCCCATTCACGATCTGCATTTCAAAATATTTTTAAAACTTATGTTAATTCATTTAATGCTCTTCAAAACGATTCATTTGCAATATAATCACTCTAGACGGAACAACATTGTTTCTTGTGCAAATATTAAGTTGAAATGGTCTGACCTTGATGGTGACACTTTTTTATTAAAAGTAAGCATCGATTTATCTCTATAATACATTCAGAACTACACACTCACACGTACGTATTTCTCGATTTATTCCTTCATCTCGTCGATAAGTCGCTCAATTCGAGCTTTAAAAATACAGCATTACATAATCGCGACAATCGACATTTTATGCTTATTGGTTTCGATAATATCCGATAGAAACGATATCACCTTGAAACGGAGTGTCGTACGATTATTATTAAAGAAAAAGAAAAAACGAAAAAAAAAATGGTTTGGTCCATAAAGTTTGAGAAAATAGCGTTTTATTTACGAGCCGTGCCTTATAATAATATCACTGTAGATTTTAAACCGTTACTCGCAATCGCTAAAGAACAATGTTCCTAGTTGTAAAATCGTAATGGGTAATCGTTTTTATTATTCATTATTTCGATGACCGAAAGCGAATCGAATTCGGATTATATTGACCGGAAAGAAAAAGGATTAAATGAAACGTGATCCAAACAAAACGGTCGATTTGGGAGGTTTAGAATGAAATTTATAATTTAGGTTGACATTTTGGAAATTTCACTACAATAAATGTTCAAAACTTAATGAACAGCTTCTGTATATGTCTAGATTCTATTTGTTTTATAATTTGGTTCGTAATTATCTGATCGGAATATACAGTAGCTGACCATTGAATTAGAAACTTTTGTCGATTAGTATATGTATTAGTTTTATTTTTACATGCTAGAAAGTTGTCGGGAAGGGAGTAATAATAAATACCTACATATATCTTCTATATATATAAAACACAAAAATTGTTTCTACCTATGTTCGTTACAGACTTTGAAACCATCCAACCGATGTGCCCCAAACCGGTTTCATTGGGAAGGCAATAATGCGAAGTTGGTTTTAGACCACTAAAACAATGCATTAGGCACATTCGGTCCATTCATGAAGTCGATTTTCGACTTTTCCCATACAAAAATTTTCTCGAATTTTGAAATTTGGAAATTTCAATCAGAATGTTTACATACCTACCGAAAAAACTCAAAATATTGTTTATCCGCTAGCATTAAGGTAAAAAACTTAATAAATAAATACAGTTTCCTTTTTCCAACAAATGAACAAAAAGTATATCTTTTTTAACGTAGTAGCACACGCCGGGTATCCGCTAGTACTTAATTAGTTACATGTAATGAAATTCAAATTACGTTTGTTAAGAGAAAATTCATTTATCTCTACGTGATTATTTAAACTGCGTTAATTCTACTAAAACTGTAAAATGTATTTGAAGCATTAGAAAATCCATGTATGGATTTATTTCTTTAATGGTTTAGAAATACAAAAATTAACAAAGCATGTATATTTTCTGACTGCAGGTACCTATTTTGAGTCACTGTAATACATGAATTTGTAGTTTTCATCCTCCAGCTAGAGTGATTGACGGAATTCAAAACATAAATATCTGTCACACCACGAGATATAAATACGACATCTACTCAAGATGAAATGAATACCTTCTTGAAAGAAGTTTCTAATTCGATGGCTACCTACTGTACAGAATCCAATTACGGGTTATAAAATAAGCGATATTTTGGAAACATGAAATGTAACATCAACCTCAAATGGCGATTTAATGTCTTTGAAACATAAACTATCACCAGAATCCAAAGTGGACATTCGAAACTCTAGACGAATTTATACTTATATGTACTTATGATTAGATCTATTATTATTTGATTAGTCAAAAAGGAATATCCAATATGAAGGTAGATTACAAAGTTTCCGGATTGACAATGAAAACACAATAATACGGATTCGAGTTATATTTTATTGATTATTAACATACTTGGTCCAACGTTTCTATAGCTTCTCGATTCCCTCCCGGAAGTAACTTTCTTCGAGATTTCCAAAATAATCACTTATAGCGTCTATCAGTTGTTCATTCGACCAAAATCTCTTTCCACCCAGAAATGTTTCAAGTTTCGGAAACAGGTGGAAGTCTGACGGTGCCCAGTGAGGCGAATACGGCGGATGCGGAAGGATTTCAATCTTCAATTCTGTCACTTTTTGCTGAACAATTGCAGTTGAATGAGCGGGCGTATTGTCGTGGTGAAACACTTTCTTAACCATTCCCGGATGTTCTACCTGAATTACTGTTTGTCCAAAGGTGTTGTGTGTTGACCAGTAACAGTTTTGACTTTCTCAAGATAACCAATTAGCAAAACTCCTTTTGCGTTCCAAAAAAACTGATGCCATCACCTTTCCAGCCTAGTTAATGGTCATTTTTGTTGCTAGTGTGTAGTGATGAATCCAGGTTATCGTCACGAATCGTCCTTTGAAGTCCATTGGAGATCCCTCGCAAACACTTCCCAAAAATCGGCTGAGGTTCGAGCTCGAATGCGTTTTTTCTCCGAAGCTGAAAGCCTTTTTAAAGTCAATCCATTATGTGAAATACGAACTACTCATTCATAAGAGATGCCCGCGCCTTCCTCAATTTTACGTACTTTTACTCGGCGGTCAGCCAAAACCATATCACAATTTCTGGGATGGTGGCAGTTTTAGGACATCCTGAACGTAGTTCATCATTTGTATGTGTGTGGCCACGCTTGAATTCCGGAACCCAACAACTCACGGTGGGAAATGAAGGTGATGAATCTTCAAGAACGGCATCTAACCTTGATTTCATTTCCGTTGCGGTTTTTCCTTTCAAATAGAAAATTTTGATAACCGCTCGAACTTCGTTTTTATCGATAATAGAAAATACAAAAAGGTATTTGATTTAACTGAAAAAATCGATTTAACATTTGCAGTCAATTGGTATAAAAGAGTTGCCAACACAACGACATAAAGTATTTGGAAAAATAGCAACTCCCTTAAAGGGATTCCGGGAAGCTGTCAATCTGCCCTCGTATTTTGGCTTACTTGTCAAGAAACTTTTATAGATACGACTTTCCTTGTAATTGAATATGCCATTATTTTACTAACCAAAATAAGTTACATTATGAGCCATGAAGTCAGACTTTGAAAATTAACTTGGCATGTTGGTAACGTAAAATATCATTAGAATCAAAATAGTGGTGAGGTAGATAACTTTAGTTGTAATATTGAATGCTTCTTAAATTTACATTGTCCTAATTTAGAATTTTAGTAATCTAACAACTACAATCCGACGTTTCTTATTTAACGTGTCGGAAAAGTTGGGATTTGGCCTAGAAAAGCAAAATTTAATTGTTAGATAAGAGACGACATCTCCATTCTATTTTCTCTTTAGTAAGCTATCATCGCTAACATCAATCATCTTTTGTCGTAAATATCTTATTTAAATGATTTATTTCCTATAATTTCAACGTGATCATTTCTGTAGTATGTGAACGCTCTACTTTTGTGATCTTCCGAAAAGTGTTTCATATTTATGTATAGAAAAAGCGCATCAATGAATGATTCTTGTTCTTCACAAACCGTACGAGAATGCTGCTTTCGTGGGTTACTTTCGATATTTTAAAATTCCAAAAATTAGGAAGGAAATGTCGTCTTCTATTATCAACGATTTTAACAATCGTTTTTTCGATTAATTTTAATACCTATTTAACTAGAGATAAGCGTAAAATACCGCCATGCTAATAGGCGTTTAATGGTAGGTTTTTAACGGAAGATAAGACGTTTTAAGTACGGTAATTATTAATTTAATTGTCTCTTTTTTAATGCTGTTCGACAAAGGAGAAATGCTATTCAAAGAAAAATGATAACAATTTTATACTTTTTTTTTCATTCCCAACCTTTCAAAATACAAATTAATGAGGACGGTTGTATTTTCAAACAGTTATATTGATTTTTACAATTCCCTTCCTGAAGAATAGCTAACGATAGGATAAACGGAACAAGAACATGCTTCATTTAGACACAATAAAGTGTCTCTTTGAGAGATGTAGTAACATACATACTGTAACGGCATTCTGATCGAATAGAAAATTTTAAAGATGATTCTAGCAAGGTGGTTGAAAACACTAATTTATATTACACACAATACAGGACTTGTATACTAATAATGTAAAAACTTGAGTTTATTAAAAAGGTGGATGACGTGTTATAATTAAGTTGGACTGATGCTGTCATTTCTCCAAATTTTATTCAATGATAAGTTGCCATTGATAAGTTATCATTGAATAATAAAATTAGGAGAAGTGACCGTGTCAGTCCGATTTACACTACTTAATGATAACACGTGATCCACCTTTTAACAAACTCTAGTCATTATATCAACTTCTGCCATATTTCACAGATGACAATTATAAAAGGAAAAATTCCTAGATGAATGATTTTTCCCCTTTTATTTACTCACCGACAACAAGAAAGAGAGGAATATTTTGACTGCTTTTTTAGCAGTATAAACCAATCGTTTGTCATGTTCAAAAAGTTTCTGAGCTTCGATGCTAGGAGGGCGGACCTCGCCCTAAAACTGGACAGGAGAAGCTTAAAGACACTGACGGGGGCACTCACAGGCCACTATATCTGCAACAAGCACCTACACAAAATGGGCTTATCCAACACGGACACTTGCAGATTCTGAGGTGAAGAAAAGGAGTCAATGGAACACTTTATCACTAATTGTGGGGCAGTGGCCCACAGGAGATACAGAATACTACATGCATATACGCTGAGTGAAGAGGACCTATTAACACTCCCATTGAAGGAGCTGATCCTGTTCCTAGACGTATTAAACAAATAAAAACAAGGAGAAGCACAATAGATCAACGTGGTCGCAGTGCAAAGCGCCATTTTGGGCCAGACCCCACCTCATTACATTACATTGTCATGTTCATGTCAATTTTGATATAGCTATTTCTTTTTAATGTCGTGAATAGTGGCTTTGGTCACTCCAAATCAATACTCTAGTCTTCTTATGTATGATTCTTCCCCAAGTAACGTAATTACTTGCATTTTTTAGCAGTACTTAAATGCAGTATAATGACATATATATGTCAATAATGATTTTAAAATGAAATAATATTGGACAATGCAAAAGCCAGATCTAAACTACATTATCTTCAATATCCGATTTTTTATTGCCACAATACTACTTTGACTCTTATCAACATCAAAAAGAATTGATCTTGGATAGATATACTCGTATTCTGATATTTTATAGAATAAGGATGTGTTTCCTTTTCACTATTCATTCGTACCTACATCAAGACCCTGTCATCATCACCAGTGACTGGTGTAATCCTACTCTAACACTTGATAAATGATTCCCTAAAAATGAAAAATCCCTACATAAAAAATAATTTATACGCATTTTATTGGCTGGTACCGACAACAGAACTCGCCGTATCTTAGATTACTAAAAAAACGTAATCCATCCATAACCTTGCCTAATACCATCATAAACCTACTTACTCCATCGACGCACGTCAAATTCTTGTACCTACCTACCAATGTATGTGCCTTACGTGTTTGAACTTTGTGATTCATTTTTTGCACAACATCGCATTCTTTACGATTGAATTTTAAATACGTACGTCGATTATAAAATCCCTTTCACTAATTTAAATTCTTACGAATGCAAACAGGCTGTTTGCGCCGATTTTAAGTCTTGTCGACCGTCCGATTCTCCGCGGTTCGACGTGAAAACGCCTGATAGGAGAGACGACGTTTGAAATTAACGGATGCCAAGTTTTAGGTTTTCGCAAGAAATCGCTAGCCAAGAACGTACCATATACATTTTTTTTTCTGATTTGCAACGCCGTATAGAAACAGTGAGGGAATTGCAACAACCGCATCGGTACTAAATAGTAATTATGTTGATATGTATATCGTACTCGTCAAACAGGTTTTATAATTTGCTGCCGTTTTAATTTTTTTATCAGTAGGACGTGGATATTTCCAAATATGTATGTGGCTATTTTGTGAACATTCGCAGGGAGGAAACGGAAGAGGCACAATAGTATAAAAGAAATAGTCGAAAAGTTGGAATACAATTTCAAGAGAGACCACTAAGAATCACCACAAAACGTAAAAAAATTGTAGTCCAAGAAGTAGAGTATATGATTTCGTTATTTTTACTCTATGGAACGAGTGCCAAAAAGAGTGTATGATATTTTGATATGATTAAGTATGGCTAATGTTTGCGTTATAAATATTGTTTTTCTTTAAATAATTCTCGCACTACAGTAATCGAATACTAATTGCAACACTTAAATCTCCCAATAAGTCGTAGTACCTTTCGCCCGAAATCACCGAATAATTGCTGTCTATTTGACTGATTGAAATTCCCGCGACGCGACAATATCTTGTATCTATGTATAGACCGACAGAGTTAATGTTGACCGTGTAAAAACCTTCGTTTCCGCCATCTAGACGCAACTCAAATATTCTTCTATTCATTCCGTTTAGAAGGATCCAGATTGTTGGACAATTCCACTATCTAGACACATATCGAAAGCTAACACTCGTTCGTTAATTAATTTGGCGGTTATACACAATAATAACAATATGGAACATCCTGTATTTTAGATTCGACAGGCGTAAGTCATGATCCCCTTGAGTACTCATGAAGATGACAAGTTCCCTCCCAGTCAGTCGGTACTGTACTTTACTTTGAAATTTTTATTACCATTATTTCGAATTAAAAAAGTATCAGTCCTTAGACGTAGTCAGATATAACTAACAATCGTAACTCACATTAAGTTAAGGCAAGCTACGAAGAAGAATACAAAAACTTTTTGGGTTCGGTCGGGTCGAGCGAAGAAGCAAACGTTTTCTGTAGAAATATTATATAAAAGCTCGTAGCGTGACCAACAAAACATTAGCTATGCTTTAGCAAAGACCACGACATTACTCTACAACTTAAACAAAATTGAAATTACATAGCTCCAACACCAATGACTTTCACAAGTAGGCAAGCCCAAGTATGTAAGATGTGGAAAAATTGCTGGAGAAAGTGTATTTGACATCAAAGTTAAAAGGGCGGTTTGATGTCGCTTCGGGGCAGGGGTTGATGAGATTGAATAATAGCATTATTACAAACTCGCAGAATTGCAAGAACTCCTCAAAAATCTCAACCAATAATGGTGAAAACCTCAAGCAAATAGTCGCAGAATTCTGGATGTGTATGTAATTTTTAACCGGCGGTGCGTTTGTACGAGTAGTAATTTTTTAACGGAGGCGAATTACCCAACTTAATCACAAATTTATCAATTATATAAATATAATCAATTTTAAGGTAATTGTCATCTCAACCAAGAGCGTTTAAAATGTTTTTGCTTTTCCTTACACAATTCTGTGCAAAATACTAGCAGTGCTTATACGTCTTTGTTGCAATTACTGAAACAATATTGTTTATCGTTTTTGGTAAATTTATAGTATTATTCCGTTTGGTTATTAAAAAGAACACTAATGCATGAAGAGGTTTTTATTATATACAACTAGCTAAACTACTACTTTCAGCTATTTTTCTACATAGTTGCCACTAAGATTGAGACATATGTCATAGCGGTGAACCAGCTTTTTGATGACATATTCATAAAACTGCCGCCTGTGAATTAAACCATGCTGTAACACTGTCCTGCAGTTCTTTATCACTTTCAAATTTGAGGGGAAAAGGCACTCAGTGCTGTGATTCTGTGAATCGTCGATTTTCACGAATTTTCTCTTCGAGATTACCCAAAAGTTTGTCCGTCACAACAGTTGGTATTCTACTCTGTTCTTCATCATGAACATTAGTTCGTCCTTCTCGAAACATACGGCACCGTCTTCTAACCGCATTGTCACTCATGACACACACAAAAATCGGATTCACAGTCGATGGGATTTTCAATTGCACCAACTATTTTAAACGACCAAAATAGCACGAAAGAATGTCCGAAGGGTTCTCCCACTTGCACTGCCAGACTCACATTAAAGCAGACTACACCACAGCGCTGCGATCGCGCCGATATATCCACTCCTCTGCTCACTAGGCGGAAACGGAACTTACTTTACGAATGGCCCTCATGTTTCTATCGTTTCATAATAAAAATGGATCAGGAATACGATTAAAAACAAAACAGAGTAGTGGACTTGCAGCTTAACATTAACTGCACACATTAGTGTGACGATGTTTAATAGAAAAAGTATTCGACTCGAAGACCCAAAAAATCACAACTTCTAAAAAGTTAAACATGTAAAAGATGATTACGTTTTGCGAAATAACATGCGAGTTGGCCGTTAGCATAATGGCGCAATATCTTATGGAGTGACGAAACAAATATTGTTCTACAAATGTATTTTGTAATAAACAGTTTATCCGACGTCCACCAGGAATCGCCTTGCTACACAAATACACGAAGGTGACGATAAAGCATTGGCGTTTGAATATCATGGCTTGGAGTATTCTTTGAGAAGAATTGGCCCAATATTCAAGATTGATGGTTTACTTAAACATACTGTGGAGTCCACATACAGGTGAAGAAATGCAGGTAAGGTAATCCTATCAGCACGATAACGACCCCCAAAGACACTGCAAGAAGAGTTAGGGAAGGAGTTAAGGATAATAAAATTTCATTGCCAATTCACTCACCTGATCTCAATGCAATTGGGAATCTTTGGGTTGAGATCAAAAACGGACTTTGTGTAGCTCAAGCCAAAAATTGTAGAGAATTATGGGGGACAGTTCAGCGAACGTGGTCGTCAATTGCACTGGAAGTTTGTCGATGTTTAGTTGATTCTATGGAACGTCGCATGGGATACGATAAAAATATTACATTCCAGTTGATTTTAAATATTTGAGAATTCTATGTTTTTATTAAGCTATTCTTTCGCAAAACTGTAGTTAGCCAGCATATCATATTTATGATGTAGTTTTCTTTAAATTCTTAAACTTTTATTTATTTTTGGATTAAATCTAACTACCTAATCTAACCTTCTAATTCATTTTGTACATGTGACTGTGTATTTATATTTAACTTGTTGAAGTTTCCTTTTTTAACTATAACTGACAGCACTATTTTACACAGGATCGTACCTTTGAGCGCCGAAGTTACTTTGAAATCGTGTTCCAAAAATTCAAGACACTGTTAAGTAAAGGATTTTATTTAAAACAAAAAATATCGCATAAGTACTGAGACTTAAAAGTGATAGCAACAGCCTCGGCAAGATTATTCGATTTTAGAGAGATTATCGCATCGATAAAACTAGATTAGACAAACAGCTCTGTATATTTTGTTAACTAATATTAAATGAGGATCACCTTCACAAAATTAATCACGATAAAAATAGGTCGAACGAATACAACACGGAAAAAAGAACAGATAACCTGTATCAATTGTATTAGAACCTCTAGTAAGCCTAATGGAATTAGTGGGGTAATCTCATTACGCGAAGATACTGGTGGGACGACAAGGCGATTAAATAGTTCGATTTTATCTAATTCCCTCGTATTTAAATTGTATTTATTATAAGTATTTGTTAATAGTGTAGCTGCTATTTTTAAATTTATTCCATGAATTAGGGCGATCATTTTCTATTCTTTGCTATTATCGTCGATTAGAAAGAATCGAAGGACACTTTATTATTTACACTAGAAATTTCAAGGACTTCCAGTTCGTTTAAGTCGAATGTTTAGAATAAGTGTGGATAACCTCAAAATGTCTGAGAAAATCAGATCAATTGCCAGATCAAAGAAAATAAGAAAAAACAACTTTGGTCTGTCATGGTAATACAGACTTCATGTATATTCCAGAGTATTTTTAGTTGATGCTCCTAACGTATACTTATAAGTTTCTTATCTACCTCAAATAATAACTCTATCTTCTGTCCACGGAATCTTGGACCACCCGATATATATATATGATGTTGACTACATATTTTGCTACGGAGGCATCTCACAAAGAGGTTACATGCAAACCCTTTCCCCACTTTGTTCATTTTGTCTGGATCTTGGTGCCGCATTCTCAGCTAGCCTAGCTAGTTATAGAAAATGGAAAACAACTGGTAGCATGCATTTTAGGCGTGAGTTTCAGAGGCTACGGAAATCCGTCAAGACTAAGATCTCCACAGCTTACCATATCTACAATCAAAATATACAACATAGATTATCGCTTGACCCCCGTTCCTTCTGGAATTACATTAGATCGAAGAAATGTTCGAGTAGAATTCCTAGCAAACTTTGTGATTCTAACCAGGAATATAATACACCGGAAAGCATTGTAGATGCTTTCGCGTCTGTTTTCTCGGATGCCTTTTTGCAGAGTGACACAATTAATGGTTTATCTGACGTGCCATCTAACCATCCATTGGTGCACATCCGCTCCATCACCACTGACGATGTAATACGCCATATTAAGAGACTGAAAAATATATTCTCTGCTGGTCATGACAACATACCTTGTTTTGTGGTGAGAGATTGTGCCTCGATTTTTGCTGAACCGTTATGCGTGATTTTCAACAAAGCTTTGCACACGTGCGTCTTTCCAGATGCCTGGAAGATAGCAAGAATTTGTCCGGTGTTTAAGAGAGGTGATGCCAGCAATCCTAAAAACTACCGTCCCATCGCAATTATTTCTGCATTTGCGAAGGTATTCGAGTCGTTGATTTATGAACAAGTCGCATTTCTCACTAAATCCTCTATGTCCTTCTGTCAGCATGGATTTACCTCACGTAGATCAACGGTCACCAATTTGTGCACTATATCGCAGGTTATAGCTGAGACATTGGATTTGGGTGGGCAACTGGACGTAATATATACTGCCTAGCTTTTGACAGTATTGACCACAAAATATTACTTCACAAACTAAGCTCGTTTAACTTCGATAACGCATTGTTAGCCTTGTTTGAATCATACCTAACAAACCGCCAGAATTACGTTTATTACAATGGATTCAAATCTAAATATTACGTATCAGCCTCAGGAGTCCCTCAGGGTTCGAACCTTGGTCCACTTTTTGTTTAACCTGTTCATAAATGATCTCATTATATCGATTCAATGTCCTGTCTTGGCTTACGCCGACGATCTCAAAATCTATCATAACATACTTTCTTATTCGGATGTTGATCTTCTACAGCAAAATTTAAACTTAATTTTTCTTGGTGTTCTGATAACAAGCTCACTCTAAATATCGAAAAATGTTGCTTCGTTAGATATACTAGGAAATTAAGCATAATAAACTCAGCTTACCATATCGACAATATACCTATCTCTTGCTTGTCATCCGTCAGAGATTTGGGTGTCACTTTTGATTCGGCGTTGACATTTTCTGGGCATATATCTGCCGTTACTGTTTCTGCCTATAAAACACTGGGTTTCATTATTCGAACATGTAAAGATTTTACCAATTTGAATACAATATGTTCACTGTTCTACGCTCTGGTTATCAGCAGATTGGAATATGCGTCTACGGTCTGGTTTCCGATATATAGTGTTCATTCCAAAGCAATAGAACGAATACAGAGACGATTTTTGAAGTATCTGTCGTACATGCAGGACGGTTTTTACCCGATTCAAAATACTGATTATAATGATATATTAGAAAGACACGGTTTTCAATCACTGGCTCTAGCGTAGAATCCACATCAGTGCCTCCTTTATGGTGAATTTGATTTATGGTAAGCTGGATGCCCCGGAATTACTGTCAAAGGTCAACTTTCTGGTGCCACGCCTTGAATCAAGATCGGGTGACTTAATCATGGTTCCTACGCCAAGAACAAATATTCTTCTTAAAGCTCCTTTATTTCATTCCGCTAAGAACTTCAATATTCAATATACATAATCCTGTAATCTCTGTTTTGAGATGTTTTATTTTTTCATTGTATTCTATTTTTGATATTGATTTGTAATTGATACTATCACCACCTTATTATACATTATATTTTTGCACTGTATTAATTTTCCGTATTATCCGTATTATCCATATTTCTTTTTTGTATTGCCCCTTGTTGGATTTATTCTGTTGGGTAATAAATAAATATTATTATTATATTATTATTATTATTATTATAGCCTATTGAATACATATATATCTTCTATACTTTGTTCTCATCTTTGACTAGAAGAAGAAAGCGGAAGTTACATTTGTTAGTATACTTTACAACAGAAATTTACAACGGAAATAAACAAGCATGAGCTAACAGCGTTTATTATTTAGATTGAGAATTGATGCCGAAAATGATATCTGTTTACGCGAATTATGTTACTGTCTACTGTTAATGGCAATCTAGTTGTTGAAATACGTATTTGGCAGCAATTTTAAAGCAAAGACGGAAAGGTTAACTTTGGAATATTTTATGTTGAAACCATATATTCCTGTTATTCAACATTATATGAAATATTTATTTATTTATTATTTCTTCTTCGTTATCGGTTACCCTAAATGTTGTGCTTGGAAACTTTTGTTATTGTTACGATAACACTGTGCAACAAAATTACAAATTTTTATACTTCCGAAATGAAAATATTCATTTCTTAATGAATTCAATATGCTGAACACGAATATGACTAATTGTAAGAAACCTTAATCTATGGACCATTTACCCTGGTACCGTTTCTCCATCTTGGTAGTGTCCTGAGCAAACCGTTGGCCGTGCCCATCACTGACCTGCTCGCAGTTATCGGGCAAGAACGTCAAATGGAAGGGAAGAAAGTGCATCTTTAAGAACATAACCCGGCCAAATTCATTAAACAAAGCTGACATATTCTCGACCAGTTCCTCGCAGTTTTCGGCCTTGTTATTCCCCAGGAAGTTTGCTGCCACTTCACAGAACACATACCAAATCTTTTATTCTTTAAAGAACTTTCTCAAACTTGAAAAACTATTTAACTATTTAACTATTTAATCTGGCGCTTCACATAAACACCCTCTTTAATTTAGACTTCACCGAGGCGAGGGAATTTTTCATACAAGTACTTGAATGCTGATGCATTCTTATCCGTGGCTTTTACCAAAATTTTTGATAAGACCGAACATTATGTGTAAAGCAGAAATGATTTTGTACGGTTCTACTAATGGCGCGTGTTCTGTACAATCGATTGCTTTACTGTTCCATAGACAAAGGAAACAGCAGTACTTTGTATATCGCTACTGCAAACCCATGAAAAAACACACTACCTTTAAGTCAGCACAGATCTGCCAACCATATTTGCAGTATAATTGTGTTAATTATTTTTTTCAAGATGATATTCGTATTCAGCACGTTAAATTGATTCAGGATTAAGTACTTTCACGAAAGAAGCAATTTCATCGTTGCCCAGTCTAATTAGCATATTTTCCTTAAAATTTTGCTTTCTTTCATATGTACATATATGGTTCTTTAATATTTCAAGAATAACAATATGTCCTATATTCTTTCCAGATTCGCTCTTGAAGACCAACATCATATTTGCTCAACGTTCCACGATCGAGATCAAGTACAGCAAGTCAAAGAAGAAAACGCCAATTAATGGGTATACAGAGACGACATGCGGGAGAATCAAAACGATAATATAATCTTGAACGCGTGTTCTCACTAAACGGTCCAATTGCCTTGAAGAAGATGACAAAAAGGAAGCAAAACGGAAATCCTCAGCGGAGATGAAGCTCGGATGGTTTTCATTTAATTCTGACATATCCACATGCTCTTGCTCTAAGAAAGAAAAAAACATACGAAGACTAACCGAAGTCATATCTTTCTATATCAAAATCTTAATTTTGATTTCCGAGCACATATCCTTTCATTTTCAACGGCTCCGGTCGATCTCCATTTCGAAGAGAAAAGAGGAAAAGAGAAGAAGAAGTTCCGTTCTTATCATCATTATCAGTAAACTGTGTAATAAGGGTAATTATACATATTATATTGAAGCCGTGTAACGTAGAATTGTATATAGGATTCCTTTCGTAAGTTGGATGTAACGTAATCGTGTTATTTATAAAAAAATGTAAAAAGTGCATTTCCACCGTACGTATACGTATATACGTCGCAAAACTATAGATTCTAGTTATTCTACACACGAAATTTTTTGGTTAATTTTTGGATATGATCTGTATAACGAGAGGAAATGGTTAGGAAATCAGGAAAAGAAGAAAGGGATTTCGAGTTGCCCTTAATAAAAATAGCCTGACAGTAATTAGCCGTTCCCACTTTTACTTATTCCGTAGATTTGGTAAGGCTTGCTTTGTTACGGTTGATACTTTTTCAATCCGATTTGCATGAGGATCTCGCTTACAATTATTTTCAGAACACCAATTCATGCAATGTTTGAAATAATCATTTCCTTCTAGATTATCGGCAAATAACCCAACGGAAATGTACACAGAAAATTTCCCGGAGCATTTTAATCGGTTTGGTCCTCTTCTCGATACATTTCCTACATTTTCATCAACTTTTATCCCAACTCTCACTGTTACTATTAACATAGTCTATCTTCCTACAAATCTGATATTCTCAAACTTCCCCTTCACGTCATCTGTGTATGTTATGTTGCAGAATGGCTTTGTCCAAATCTCAAATCTTTTTTCATCTACACTACGCTTCCCATAGATATCTGTGCCATCGCTGGGATGTTTCAGCTTCCTATTTTACTTTTCATTCACGCGAAAGACACATCACCATCAATGCTACGATAACGTTAGTAAGTTTCGGATCGATACAACGCGTGATACAATGCGTGCTTCTGTTAAAGTCACGCTTTGCAAATATCACAGAAATTGATATTTCCTTGAATTTCGTCTTTACGAATTCTCAAATCAATTTGAAAATTGAACGTTTCGGTATTCTAACACCAAACGCTTTCTTTCATTGTAAATTTTTGTAACATCACGTACAACTTGCTATTTCCTTCCATTTTATCTTTCCTGGGTGATTTGAAAACTACGAAACATTTAGTCTTCAAATTTCATTCTTTTCTAGTTTCATGTCCTTCAGAAACTGATACTGCTTTCTTACAGTTTATCTTTACCCATTCTCCAAAAACTTACAATTTAATTCTTTCGTAGAGACAGCGAAAAGAAATGATAATGCTCTCCTCCTGTATATCACCAGTATAACGTTTTCAAATCGATTTGAAAGTTTTAAGAACTTTAGCCTCCCTATGCCACAAAAACGTCGATGCTGTTTGCTTCCATTGTATCATATTTTCAAATCGACTTGAGAATTATAAAAATCACACTTTCGTATCCAATTTGATTTCCTTCCGACGCCATGAAAGACTGATTCTGCTTCTTACGATTTCGTATTTAATCCTTAACCAACGTTGTGAAGTTCATAGCATCTACAATCAGCATAAAATAAACGTGTTGTATACGAATGCTAGGGTCCTACGGAGTTAACAACACCGATTCAGTTTTCGGTCGATCTCTTCCTCTCTTTCTGACATTCAAATACCCCACCACCTTAGTTGTTTCCTTTCTATTATCGTTTCTACCCATTCCACCCCAAATCTTTTTAATTTCTTCCCTTTTTACTCTATCCATTTTTGTAAGCTGGAGTATTCTCCTCCAAAACTTCATTTCACCCCCCTCCCTCAGCCTACTTTTTTCCTCCTCTGCGAGGTACCACGAATCTGCTACATATAGTACAGTATTCTATATACTCCCATTTTTACTTTTCCACTCACTTCTTTCTTGTTTAAGAACACCTTCACCAAAACTTAGTATAACTTATTTGTTGGTCTATTCTATTACCAGTTTCTTCAGGTCCCAGGTATTTGAATTTTTCTACTTGCTATGATCTTATTCCATCATCATCTACTTATGCCATATATGAATCTTGTCCAATAATCATTACTTTCTGTCTTTAGTAAATTGATTTTCATTAGATATCTTTCCATTTCTCAGTTAACACTTTTCAAACGGTTTGCTTTAAACTTCCTTAAAAATCGAACTTCTCTCCTTTTAAAAACTTTCGATATTATCATTTTCAAATGTATTTGAAAATTACAAAACTCATCCTCCACACTTCATTTTTTCTTATAATGACTGATACTGCTTCCTTCCATTTTGTCTTTTAAATTTTCAGACTGGAAAATCAAGACGCATATCCCCAAACTTTCTACTTTTCCCTACATCCCGCTGAAATTGATGCTTCATTCTACTCTACCTTTAAAAACTTTCAAATCCCTTCTAGAAACATTAGAACCATGTTTCGGACGTTATTCTTTCACCAACATTTCTCCTAACATGAAGGAAAATAGTTGCTTAAAATATAACACTTCTACCGCATTGATTTGCTTCATCTGGTTTTGCCTTTGTTAAGAATTGTAATGAATTTTCGGGATCATTTCGCGATTCGTTACCTGCCTTCGTCAATTTTTCAGGTTCGAGTTTACCTTAAGCCAAAACGATGCTAGTTATTTAGTAGCTGACTTGTAAATTTTCCTGGACAGTGAAATCAAAAAATTTTGAATTACTCGACAGGCCAGTGTCTAGCTTACTAGATCACCTACTAGAATAATGCATTTACAAAGTGATAATTACTGACAAGCAGCTACTAAAGACTAAAAACCTCGACTAGGTCTAGTACCTACTGACTTAATCTAAGGCCCGCTTTAAACTTGGGAAGTAAGGATCCTGCTAACCCCATCAAATTTTAGGTATAGCAGACCTCATTTATTTTTGGTAATTTTGAGTGAAGATACATAAAATATTCGCTTACAAAAAATATTGATAATTTGTAAACGTATCAATTGTAACTGTGTTCTTTACCTGACCCTTAACAGGGGACAAACCTTTTCATCTTGTTACACAGATCGCAAACTATTTTTTCAATTATATTATAGCCGGAAAAAAGAAGGTCTAATCGGAATGCGACACAATTTCGTTTCTAGCATCCAATGTTTATTAATTATGTGCAAGAAAACAAAAGGAAAATTTACGATTGATATTTAAAGATATTTGGAAGATCAAAAATAATTTCTGTCGATCTTCACTGTCCGCGTTTGTACCTAAAAGTACCAAAATTTGTATAGATGTCGTTATTAAGTTTATTGTTAGATCAGGAGCAATACGATGTTCGATTCAATCCGATTGGGTCTTCTGCGATCGTTCAGAAACGATGCACATAATATTAATTGTACATACATGCATAAACATATTATTAAAAATAACAAAAGAAAGTAGCGGTTATATGCCATTTTTACAGTTACCATAGTGTTTCTTGTTGTCTGGTATTGTATATTTGTTGTATCGTGGCAGCTTTCGAATTAAATGTTTTTAATATACATACACACATACTACGCTTCCAATATGACATTTAATAATCGTAAAGAAAGTGAAAAAAGTACATAGAAGATGATATATTCTAAATTATTTATCTACGACGAACTGTGCCAAACGTAACTCTAAATACTTAGATGAAAAAGAAAACAAACAAACAAAGTAATAATAAATAAATATCGCGAGAGAGATACTTATTTAAATCTGTGTAATCAGTGTAATCACTACAATGAAGGATCTTTTCGATTTAAACGAAAGGAAGCATTTTTATTGGCGTAGTTAATGGTCTCGTTTATTATTTTCTATTTTCGCAATTAAAAACAAATGTTAGTTCTGTATTAATTATTGTTAATTGTTCTAACTATTTTTTCGTTAAGATTTTTACATTTACATTGACTGCCATAAATAAACATCCTGTACATAGATTTTGCTGAAATTTTCAAAATAATTTTAGAATCTTGTTTGTACCAAGAACAAATGAAGATTTCGATTTTAATAATAGAACAAAACTTCAACTAGGCGACCAGCCATATCGATATACATCTCGTTTTTTGTTTGGAGAAGTACCGCATTGTAGATTAGACCACAATAACCTCAAACAACGCTGGGGATCTACGCCAGGTATCCTCGAAATACCTCATAAGGTTAATGTAAATTGTGCCTTCTTTGATGAGTCATAGTAAGGAAATTGTAACTGACAAACTTGAATTTCACGATTTCGCTAACTAATTGTCTTACGGCAATTCTAAATTCAAATTCGTTATATACCTAAATCTAACTCCAAAATCTTGACTGAGAAACGACTGTAACACCAATAGCCAAATATTAATAATACCTAATTTACTTAATTCTAAAGACTCCATCTTTCCGGGAAATTTCATCAAAATCCACTTAAAATATTTCTCGAGATTTATTTATGGCTGTCAGAATATTTTATCCAAATTATTTCGATACACGTAGTGACTTGTAAGGTATACACCAAACAAAAAATATGATCGCTTTGTCGCGAACAACAAACCGAGTGAACACCATTTTATTAATAACGATTTTCCCTTTTTTCCCCTATTTTAATCGTAATCATCTGTAGTGGCTGTGATAAATCCTGTAATAATTGGCGGATAATGCTTGTTTCTTGGAAGAAGTCGTTTTCCGTTCGTATTTTCGAAATTATAATTTGCGAAATATGTGCCTTATCCCGATACCACCCTCCTCCTACCCCTTTCAAAAGTAGAATCTTAACATTTTTAGAGACTTCTCAATTAATTTACCGTTATTTCAGGAAAGAATTATAAGATTTACTGTTTTTTTTTAACAATTTCTACGTAAATTTCAATATAAAGGAAAAGAATAAAAATAAATTGTGGGAACATTCCGATTAATTCAAGTTAATTACAAATAATTTGGTTGGCTCAAGTTAAGGTTACCGACCAAGTAACGAATATATCTATTATCATTTATATTTTGTTTTTAAGTGATACGCTCCTTATCAGACGGCAAAAAGTCGTTGATACTAGTTATTCTTCGTTATAAATGAACACCAGTTTTTCTCCCTCGTTCCAATTCCTAAAGTTCGTCTGCCAAAAATTCCCCAAGAAACCTGACTCGAAATAAATTTTTCGCGTTCACACCAAACTTTCATCGTGCCTGAGTATTGTTTTGCGTTTAGCTAGACAAAAGAAGAAAATCGTGTGCCTTATTTTATTACAATCACGACATTCTTGTAACAATCCGAGGTCTTTTTAGGTGTCGTTGTCGTCGTTGTCGTCATCGATGTTAGTAGCTAGGTGGTGTTTGTTGTTCCGACAAAAGCCGATTAAAAGCGAGAAATGACGAAGCGAATCGCGCATCATGACTGAAGCGGGCGATTCGAAGCGCTTCGAAACGTAATTTAGTTTTTCTCATATGCGTAGAAAAATAAAAAGGAAAAGATCTAATCGGATGACGAATAAAAGGAAAATGAAAAATAAGTTTTCGACGAAGATGAAAAACGAAAAAAATTATATTAAATTAAATGCATATTATCGTATAAGTAATAAGTACATTATAATGTATGTTAAAATAGGTCGAACTATTTTTGAACTGTGATGGCCACGCTCATTCCTCTCAAATGTTAGACGATTTAAAAAAATGTCGTAATAGTTAGATGTTTTGTTGTCCAATAGCGCAGCGTTTGTCTCTCCTGCCAATCAGACTATTCCGTCTGTTCAAAACCGTATTTAAAATCAAAAAAAAAAAAAATTGAAAAAAAGAAACGTATATTATTATTGAAAAAAGAAAAACAAAATAAATACGATAAGTGAAAAATACGAAACTTAAAAAATATAAGATTATAACGAGGTGATGTGGTTGTGATTGTATATAGATGATCTTTGATGACGACCTGGCTATCCCCTTATTCATCATGTTTATATATAAATATTATATACATATTATACAGTACCATGTATCTATATAATTACATATACATATATAAATATATATTAATATGTTAGATTATGCTTATTCAGAAAGAAAGTAAAAAAACAAAAGGAAATTCTTTATTCTGTCTTCTTGCTTACTATTACTATTATTATAATTATTACTTTTTTTTTTGAGATGAAAACAAACGCAAAATACTAAAGCCAAAAAAAAAGAAACAATTATATAAATACGTAAATGTCGTTAGTATGGAGATAGTCCTGTAGTGTTATGATCGCTGTGTTTGGGAAAGAGAAAATCATTACCCCCTCTCCTCGTTCCCCGCCGCCCTTAGGAATGTAAATCAAATTTGTAAGCGTATCCTTGAAGAAGTTAAAAATCAATTATGGAAGAGGTGGCTTCATTTTCCATATATCTTCTTAGTAAAAAATGTTTTGACATTTTACAGAAAAAGTAATGACAGCTGTCACTTGTGAATTTATTTCTTCAAAAATTTATACAAATGGATTAATTGGGTCATTGATATTAATCAGAATGTTCGGATTGGAAATATTTTTAAAATTAATTCCCAATCATCCTTTAACACATTTTAGCTCTTAATTTATAGTCACAGATATCAGTCACTAAGTTAATAAGTATAGAATGTCATTAATGCCAATTCGCCGTTGAGAAAGTTCAAGAATATATTAGAGGAAATTAAATTAAAATTCCAATTATCAGATTTGTGAATTCTCAGCAAGTAAATTACCAGTAATTGTGAAAATTATGTAAATATGTTAATTGCTATGACGTTTCTTAGGTGTCAAATATTTTGACATTTGACACATTTCACATCTACATTTGACAGACATCATAATGGCTTCCTCACAGGATTTCTTTTTCTATTTTATTTTTCATTCAAAATTCGAAACCACCTCTCCACACAAAAACCGCATGCGATTCATCATTGAGACATTTACATGACACATAGGTCAATGTGATATATGAAACGAAATAGACAAAGAAAAATCGATCAGATAATCGACATCGATTGTTCATTCGGGTTCAATTGTTATCGTCCTGTTATGTACAGTCAAAAATCGCAGTTAAATTAAAAAGGTTACAACCGCAGCTCGGAAACCGTATCGAATGAGTCAATCCAATTCACCAATATGGATTTACCCGTATCGATACGTAAGGTTTCTACGTAAAAATATCGAGCGTTCCATGGTATTCCGGGCTCCGGTTGTTACTACGGGTACGGCCCGTTAAAAATCAAAAATTATTGTATCATTCTTTGACCATTATTACTGTTAATATTATTGTTTATTCTGTGGCGACTTCTGATCATCGCCTTTATTACAATTTCCCATTTTATTTTATGTCATTGTGTTTTATCAAAATCTGTATTTGTAAAACGAATGCCACTTGCTGTTGTTGTTATTATATCTTGCAAAACGTCAACGGCGGCTTCTGATACCGCATATTCGTAGCTGCAGAGAAGATAGCATTGCTTCGTATATGCTCGGGTATCGACGGCAATTGCATGTTGGTAAATGCCGGCGATATATGACTATATACGAACGACTGCTATCTTCGCTGCAGCTACAAATATACGGTATCAGAGGGCGCCGTTGCAAAACGTATTAATTATAGACTTGTAGTCGGTCGATCGGTCGTCCGCAAAATCGAAGTCCGAAATAGAAGAATTAAAAATCGGTCTGTTGTGCCTGTACGAGCAGCTTGTATGCGAGATGCTTAAAAAGACCGATAGAGAATCGATGAAAATAACGAGATAAATCAATGTGTTTTGTATTATCAGATAAATAAATGAATAAATCTATATATATTGTATACTATCGTGTGTGTAGGTACGTCGATGAAGTCATTATCTTTTCTCAATTTTTGTTGTTGAAACCGGTTGTGAATCGCACAGCACCCATGCCAAGGTACATGATTTTTTTAATCTCCCAAGTGGCTATGGTTTTATAACGACATTATTATGTTTTATTGTAAATTGATATGCAATATATTTAAAGCATTATGAAAATTAAAATCGATTGTGTTTTATTTCCTTTGTCATTTCCTCTTCGAAGGTACCATCATTGAACCTTAGAAGGGTTAGGTTTCCAACGATTCGCTACGCACACTCGTCCCAACACTGCTCCATTAGTTTTTGAAATTATTGGTCTTTGAACTTAATTTAAGTCAGTAGGGTAAGATAATCGTGTCGTCCCAGCATCCGTAACAGCTGGAGAAGCCAACGAAAATCGGCACGCGCCTGTCTGATGCGATGCGTAAACATCTGCTGGGTGGCAAAGCAGTTCAAATTCATACACATTCATCAACGATCGGCTCCTTCAGCTGTTAGGGCTATGCTGAGACGACACGATTATCTTACTCTTACTAATGACTCATTAGTCCACATCTACGTTATTTATAGGATATGAATAATTCGAATAATCTCGCCTTGAAATTAGTTCGTCATTGGATACGTCAAAAACCCAATCACTGTCACTGACAAGGAGTTTTACGCGGGAATCACATTAATAACCCTATTACGCCCACGCGATTGGTACATACAAGCAACATTGCGTGCTATACGAATCGGCGTTAAGCGGGGATCATTTGCTCATGTTTCTAGTTGTAGGATTTTGGCGATATTTTCTTTTATCTCCTCAATTTTCATAAAAATTATAGCGTAATTGTTCAGTACAATCTCCATTTTATTGAATACACTTATCCCAACGTGGTACTAAATTGCTTTAAACCGTTCCTAAAGAACTTTTTCAAAATCTTAGCAATCCACCTATTTATAATATTATAACAAGTTTTACCTCGTTCAAGTTCTCAAATCGAACATACTATAGCGGTTCTTTCAAATTTGGGAACAGAAGAAAGTTAAGAGGAGCCAGATCTGGCGAATGGGGTGAATGTTGAAATAATTCCTAGCGCAATTCGTTTAAAACATTCTTCGTGCGGTATAAGGTTTTACATTGTTACAATAACGAATGCTTATGCAACTTCACAAGCCGTTCCTTGCAAAGTACCCGTCTTTCGATAATCCATGAAAAATCCTCTCGCAATCCCACGATACAGTAAGGATTACTTCTTTAACCGACAGCATTGCATGTGCTTTAAGTGGAAGCTGTTCTGGTTGTGTGCCATTCTTTAGACTAATTCTTGTTCTCACGATTTTTGGTGGCATGAGTCGAACCTGTTGAGTTTCTATTTAGGTCCCAACAGCCTTGATATCTAGGTGCTCGACCGTCTTTTGCGTGGATCATCTAGTGACGTTCTGCCTGCTTTAAAACGATCGACCCATTGATAGACTACTTTTAGATCCTGCAGATGAACCCAATACACCTTGCAGACGTTGAACGACTTCCGAGGGTTTCACATACCCTTTAAATAAAACGAAAATGATAACTCTTTGTGATTTAGTCATCTCCTCCCTCAGCGGTACGGAATTACATCTATATCAGTCAAGTAGCTGAAGTATATACGACGAGTATACTAAACAATATTGCATCGGATGGCTGCGTAAACGTGTCAAAACTTGTCCCTGACCTATAAGATTTATGCAATTGAATTACAGCCAAATTCCTAGAACATCCGAAACATCTCGCATATATAAATCAATGTCTATTAATTCTATCCCAGGCTTCGTAGAGCGTCATTTGGTGCAACACTACCCTGCAAAGTAGAGAAGGTTGTGGGCTCCATTCCAACACCCCCGCCATAATATCGAGGCGCTCTGTGCGGACTTCAGGTGCACTCAATCTCTGGAAATGAATACCAGGATCCATTTCCTTAGGTAGTAATGGCTGAAGCGTAGTTACCGCCCGCCTCACTACCCAGCCATTAGCCTGAAAAAACAGTAAACCGTCTCAAACCCAATGATCTTTCATTGACCGCAATGATATATATTATTATTAGCTTTACATTCCAAGCTTTTTTACATATAGAAACCAGGAACTCCGTGACACTTTTAAAGAAAAATAAAGTCATATCATGATGACTAAGAAAACGAATTTACCTAGTATATATTTTTAAACCAAATTTTGTGCGAATGTTTACTGTGTTGAGAATAGAGCACTTTTTATAGAGAAAGCTCGCCTGGACATGCTGCTAAAAAGATAATAATAATTGACTCCTGTAGAAGCTCATTCCAAGCAACTTGTTCCCAGATGTGGAAGAACCACTACACTATTTTGTTTTGAATAAAAACAAATTAAAGTGGCAGCAAATATTTAATATATGCATATGTAACTCTTAAGCAACCTTTCAACGTAATCCCCGTTCACATTGAGGCACTTATCGATGCACAAGTTTGTTGATACCATTCTCATAGAATTCTGCCGCCTGAGACTTCAAGTACTCGTCCACGCCTTGCTGCAGTTCCACATCGTTGTGGAAGCGCCGAGTCAGGTGGTCATGTGCGGAAACAAGTGATAGTCGTTTGGCGCCAGATCCCGACTATACGGAGAATTGTCGAACACCATCTAAGAGCTCCCCAATTTGATTGCTAGAGTGCGGGCGTGCATTGCCGTAAAAAATCAAAACCTTTAAACTCAGCATTCCCCGACGCTTGTTTTGGATTGCTCTTCTCAAATTTTTTGTTTCACAATAGTCCACACTCACAATGCTTGGTCAGCCGCTTCGCTTTTCATCGTGAACATTAATTAGTACACCCATTTTTAAACATAATGCACCACTGTCTCATCCATCTTCACTCATTACGCTGTTTTCGTACCCTTTTCAAAGTTTTCGGATTTCAAATGGCTTGTTGTTTTCTGCTAACAAAAGGCTCACCACTAAGGTTCGATAAACGACTACATGATAAGTTGTGTAAGCCGGACTGACGTCACTCCTCCGAATTTTAATATCGCGCCTTGCACGTAAGTGGGGACAATCGGTGAAGTGACAGCGCCAGTCCAGTTTACACTACTTAATGATAACACGTCGTTCACTCTTATCAAACCTTACTGATCACCGATCGCACTTCACAGCTGGCGGGATTTTCTGTTGCAACACTCATCTTAAAAATCCACAGTTCACTAACCACAAGCAACACAAACCTCACGCTACCGCAGCTGGGTGTGCATTGAGCGAGGGCACACCCAGACACCAAGTTGGCGTTGGTAGCCCCGTTCTTTGCCATGTTAGCCCAAAACATAAGTTTGATTCTGTACAATAAAATTGAAACAAAATCGCGAATATGCCACCTTTTCAGTTGGAAAATATAAATATGTTCCATCAGACGTCCCTAGTATGGAGTCCTGACTATAATCAACTAGAAAATATGGAAGCCCTCTACAGTAAAAACTTCATGAATCAACCGGACAATTATTTCATATTTCATAAGTTGTAATTCACTATCACTTACCTCAAATTTTGTACCAAATTCTTCGGAATTACGTGCAGTATCCTAAAAAACAAATGAAATTAAAATTCCAGTACTCAACTTTAGAAAACAAATTACAGCTACAAGGATGAGATACATCCCCTCCCATCCTCCGTTTAGTTCTTTGCACAACCACAGAGCGTTGATTGCTTGTTTTCGTTTTAGTTTTCGTTAATGTCATTGTTTGACCTTGAGAATTAGAAATAATTTCATTCTTGTTTATTAAAAAATTGAAACGCGAAAAGCATTTTTTAGGTTGGTTTGGTTAGAATCAATGATTATACCATGATTATACCTAAATGAAAACCATGTAAAATCCGCCAATTCCGACCGATTTACGCTCCAAGAACAATGGAAGAGAAGGAGGTAATCCGCAATCTTATTTGTTTTAGTCTGCACAACCAACTAAAAACTTATTTTCCAAAAGCAAACTCCCGAAGAGCTCAAAGAGCTGGGAAACCAAGCTGTTAAAAACAAGAAATTTGCGGAAGCCGTCCTGCATTATTCCTATGCCATTAAATTGGACCTCACCAATCATATCCTCTATAGCAACCGATCTTATGCTTATTTGAAAATGCTGCATTATTACTCTGCCTTAGATGATGCCAACATGACAATTAGACTGAATCCTACTGGACCAAAGGTTCCAAAATAGATTTTGACAAAAATTTCAGTTTTATCTGAGTATTTACAGGGCTATTTTAGAAAAGCTGAAGTGGAGTATGCTACCAAACATTATGAAGATGCCATCAAATCGTATGAGCAAGCATTGTATTTTTTACCACATGATGAAACTGTTAAAGCAGCTCTGGTAAAGGCAAGCAATGCATATATAACGGATAAGAGATGTTAGTCAATTTCTTCTTTGATGAGCACAAATAAAATTGTTCTAATAATTGCCACATTGACTTGGAAAGCTTTAAAAACCTATTTCAACTGTGAAGTTGTCATTCTCAGAAGGGAAAATACAGGGAAATATGTATCACATCTGAACTTTGATTAATAGTGCATATCTCACGCCAGACACACTGAAAATGTCTATTATGGAATTGTACGCAGGCTTTTCCAGAACAGTATTACTCAGAGTTCATTTTTTCTGTATTTTAGTGATGATGGCAATGTAATTGCCGAAATAAGTATTTGATGAAATCTGTAAAAGTAATCTGGTAAAGACTGGAACCATTTCACTTGGGTACATCCTCAACTTCAAACATTCTTATTTTTCACGGTTCAACTGTTTTGATGTGGTTACTTTCAGCTCTTGAGCAAATTCCCTGGGTCTGCTCCGGTATCGGCATAATCATCGGTGTAATATTAGTCATTTTGGACTACATCTCTACAACTAAGGCGACAGTTGGTATATTTTCACCTGTTATTTTGGCAGGGGTAAAATATTTAATTTTTGAGTTGCCCTATTATTGCAGCATCCAATACTGATGGCTCTCGTCACGATCGTGATATCCCTGGTAGGATATGGAATCGGGAAGGCTTATTGCTACTACGATGTTTGCCAACGGAATGGCCTATTACAACCACCACCGAGTTTGTGTAAGTTAGACACAAAAATCTTATTCATTTTGATTTTAAAATCCTTGTTACAGTCGAAGATGATCAATCAAACGATAAAAATGAAAATATGAAGGGTAAAGGCAGGTCCGGCGCGAAATTTACAAAATCTCAGGCGAGACAACGCTATAAAAAGGGCAAATTGTCTTAGCTCCTGTGATTTTAGTGTATGATCGCTTAATGTAATCACAATATAATAAAATGGAATTGGGTAATGTTAGCGTCCTTCTATTAGGAAATCTTAAGAAATTTGAGAAATTGTATGCTTGGAAATGGAAAAATAAAATTTGCAAGATGATGTGTACAAAAATATTTAAATGCTCCTTCTTCATCATCTTCTACCTTATAATATCGTTAAATATCCAGGGACAAAGGTAAACTGAGGAGATACAATGAGGGCTGCTTCTCATCTAACTGCTGAAACTGGTAATTGCTTTTTGATTTTGAATAGCGCGAAGCATCGTGCACTACTGTATAACTACAAAAACATTCAGATTTAAAAAATGAAAACAGATATGCAGACTTTCCGCTATGAATTTTACAAATTGGATATGAAAATCTTAAATTGGAAAAGATGTAGTTTTCAATTTCTCTAACATTCAACTATTACTGCGCGCCCTCCTCTAATAGTGAACGGCAGCTACCTGGAGATAAAGTAGATACACACTTTAAATTCTAAATTTTTAAAAGTTTAAGCATTAAAGCATTTCTTATTTACTTTTTGTTTAATCTTTCTTTAAACAAACAAAACGGGTGAAATTGAAAAGAAGCAATATTAGTTTGTACTATTGGGAGACCTCACTCCTAGAGAATGCGTCCCTTAAGATAGGGAAGCCCTGGTGGTCAGATTGTTTTGAATATGGCCAATAATAAATCACAGCACCCATAGACCAATAAAGTGAATTGTACCGAAGTAATGAGACTCCTAACGTCAGTGTAATTACCTCTTGACAAAACAATACAGCTCCTGAAGTAGACGCTATTTCTGGAAGAGAGAGACTCTTCAGGTATTAGTAATCTTACCGGAAAGAAAGTATAGATTAGGAAGAGTAACGCTCTAAAGCCGAAATGCGCAGCACTTAGATTTCTGTAATTTTATCCTAAATTCACAGAATATGACAGCTTTTCTTATTTTGGAGAGGTTTAATACCAAAGTTATAAGGTAGTAGTTGACGTCCACACACTTCTAAGTGGAGGAACAAGATAGCGCTAGTATGGGTTGGCTAAAGCAGAATCCGAAAGCCGCTGGTGTTTATGACCTAAAAACTCTTTGCTTCTCTGTGTTTCCCGTTTCCAAGATCATTCCTTAAGACCAGGACCCAGAACCAACTGATTCATTCAAAGTCAATTGCACAGGTAATTAAGTTCTAAAAGAGGATGATTGGCTCTCTATTCTCTCTTTCTAAAAAATCGTGGTAGGAGGTAATGATTATCAGCTTTTGAGAGTTCATCGACTTTTTTATGTCAACCTTAGTGTAGGCAGTAAAGTTTGCAGTGTATTCGTACTCTTCTGTTCCTTATACAATAGAATTTCAATAGCATGAACCGATTTAGTTAACTTTACCACTGAAACATTTGTCTGATATTTGAATAATAGAAAATATGAGTAGAAACAGAAAGCCGTAAAATAATTTGTCTATGTAAACCACTACGCTTCGCAGTTAGTATGTATTCTGACTCATATGTATGTGTGTATATATTTTGCAGTAAACCCCCGCGACAACTGCATGAACCATCGTTTCAATATAAAGGATAGTCATTTATAGTTCGCGTTGTTGAATGTTCCTCTATAAGCTATAAAAAGCGAGTGTTCACATTATTGAACTTCTATTATACGTCTTCTATTTCCAAGATCACTCCCTAAGGCAAGGATCTGAAGAGCAACAGATCATTCAGCCTCAGTTGCGTAAGTCGTAACTCTCACCATCTGCCCCGCCCAACCACCGCTGAATTATGGTGGTTCCCAATATATTAATTTCGCGTTAGATTCTTACTGCATTCACCGAAAAATCAAAGAATAAGAGAGTACTAAGGACCTCTTTCGCTACCGTAGTTTAGAAGACAGTGAAGTTCTCAGTTTCTTTTTCATCCTCATATTTTTCGTTCTTATTATTATTCTTTCGTTTTGTTGTATAAATCTCAAATCTTGCTCATTTTAGCAACTGTTCATTTAAAGATGGTACGGACATTACCGCCATCAATGAATCCTGGAATCAAATTTCGTAGGTAGTCCGGCATAAAACCAGCGTGATGATCACTACGTTTTTATTAGAAACAAAAACTATCTCCTTTTAAGTTGAAATATAATTCTAAAATTTAATTTCCTCAAAGATAGCTGGTACATGAAACTCGTGATATGAGGGGTAAGTTCGGTCTGATAGTAATTTCC
The DNA here is from genome assembly GCA_038088585.1 of Chrysina gloriosa. Classification (NCBI taxonomy): domain Eukaryota; kingdom Metazoa; phylum Arthropoda; class Insecta; order Coleoptera; family Scarabaeidae; genus Chrysina; species Chrysina gloriosa. The sequence goes on along the minus strand of CM076093.1, from coordinate 14,078,334 downwards.
GGCGAAGGGTGACGCAGACGGTAACGAAACGCGATTTCTTAATAAAAGAAACCGTAAAAAATGGGAAAGACAAAAATATAGAAACTTAAGAAGACTAGAAAATCTGGCGATAACTATATAGATGGTAAGATTTATTCCTGAAATTGATATTCTAGTACAGTACACGGGGTCAATTAAAATTTGGTCATGATCCGCATTATAAGAACATTCTTCCATAAAATCTAGATTTTTCACACATCTGTACTTGAACTCCAACAAATGATGACACGCCTCCTTGCTTGAGTTACGGCTTGAGTAACATAAGTTTGCACAATTATGTAGCAAATTTATTTTTTGTCAGTTCTAATTAAATCACATTGTGGAAAATTTACGTCCGATATGGAGTGAATCTTAACAATTTTAAAATAATAAAGCTTGATAAACTCGCGAATTTTCTGGCTTGCGACAGACCCGTAATTAACAGGTGTTTCGACTTCGCGAAAAAGAAATCTAGGTACGGGGCATAATCCAAACGAGGTGTATGTATGTATATGCATATGTCGAGCGTATTCCATATAATAGCTAAATTAGTCGAAACGAACGAGGTCAATCGATTACGTGGCATTTTTTCTTACACTTATGCAGTTAAACGAGCCGCGATATCGTGTCCGTTTTCCGACTCCAACGCGACGTTGTAAGCTCCTCCTTGTTGGAAATTCGTTTAGCACGTATCCATGACAAGCTCGACGGTTTACGATTCACGACAGCGTCCATTTTTTCAGAGGTGTCTAATTGCATTCTCAAACTTTGGAAGCTGGATCCGATGACACACTTACCGTCATTTTAAAAAAATAATCGCTCCAGGATTTTCATCCGATCTTTAGATAATCTTATACGTATTCATCTAGTCGGTCAGTGGGAAACAGTCATCATTTATTGGGTAGTATATAGAAATCGCTAACGCATCCAAAATTTATTTAATTATCAATTTAAATAGCAAATTAGAGGATTGAAATGGAGAAAAATCGTAGCACCCAAGAAACTTCAAATATGCAGAACACCAACAAACAGTTAAAATGAACAATTAAATCTTCTTCAAAATAAATAAATTTATTTTTCGTCGACTTAAATTAGCAATTAATGTAGGGTTAAAACAGAATAACAAATCGCAAGAAATATCCAAAACTTCCTAGGATTTGGTGAACTCCAAATACACAAAGAAGTATCAAATGCTATAAAAAGAAATCTAAACCCAGGATTTGTTCTAATCTTAGAAAATATATAGTGCCTGCTCCTGAGGAACAGCAGATCTACCGAAAACTAAATAATTTTCAAAATATACTAAATACTTTAAATGAGTTAAATTCATTATCGACTAAAGAGCCATGAGTTATAGCATGTTCATCGACATCGCGTAGAGCGCTAGGAAAGAGTGGAAAATGAACTGGGATTTTTGTCTAATAAACTTTGTGATTGATCATAAATTTGTTTGCTTTGTTAAAAACGCATGTTTGGATTTTACGACGATTGTTTGCTTTTTGCAGAATTAAATGGATCGTATAAACTAACACACACACTCAAATTTGCGAAGAATAAACAAATTCGCCGATTAAAAAGCAATATCGTAAGTGTAAAATCTAAAGTTTGCATCATTTCATTTGTATACAAGCGATTCTGAATCTAAGGTAGAAATAAATTCGCCCTAACCATTACGCGAACTATTTATTTTATGAGGTGTTTATTAAATTAGACAGCAAAAAAAAAGGTGAAAACGACTGCTGATTAAAAAAGGAACACGGATAACAAATAGATATTTCGACTACGCTGTCATCCTCAAGGAAGAAAAAAGAACCGTATTAATAGAAGTCACGAATGACACTTTCTCCTTCGCATTGTCTATTGGGGATTGCCGAATTAGTTTTGGAAATACATATTTTGAGATATGGTTGAAACCTGTAACCTATAACGTTTAGGATTTTCTCGTTTTTAATGTAATTTCTTTGGGCATTTCACGAAGACAAACAAGACATTTTTTATATAAAATGAAAGTTTTATACTAAGTAGATCACGCAACACAAAAATAATAAAACCTGTGGTATGAAACGAATTTAAATGAAAGGATTCGTACCTTTGCCGCACCAATTTCTGTAATTCGAAGCACATATCTCGGCAATTACGTGGTCACCTTCAGTTGAAAAATAGAAAGGCAAAGCGATGATATGCGTAAATTGGAACTAACACTTGATTAACACATTTCAGAGAGTTCACATATCATTTCACATTTGACAGTTATTGACATTTTTAGATGGAGTAGTGAGTACCTATAAGATGGCGTTCAGCGAAATTTCAAAAAGTGTTATTTTTGCAGAATTTTTGTATCTAAAATTTCAAATTTGTATTAAAAGTTTATTTTTTGTTTGAATAATTAGTATTTACAGGAAAAGGAGGGCTTGAAAACTACTAAATGTTTGTCTAACTAATGAATGTGTAACATAAAGCAAGAATAATGAAAGTAGAAACCTGTACATATTTCCAATTTTTCTTTTTTATACTTAATTTAATATAAACTTTTAATTTCATAGTTTATGGAAAACAGGTAGAATAGTAATAATAGAATATGTACAACACATAAAACATTACATTTTAGTCGCAATAGGAAAACCCAGCGTAGAGCGAATTGGCGAAAGTGCTGGAAATGGAAGCAAAAAGTGTTGATTTTTTTGCGATTTTGGGCATTTCATTACCACCAGTATTTCAAGTTTTACACCCAATAACAAACTTAAATTCAATAAAACTAATTCACCAATTGAAAAGCATTTAAGTATACGATGACCAATTTTTGGCTGGTGCAAGAAACTGTAATTCTTTACCAAACCGTAAATTTTTCAGTTTTTTTCAAATTTCAATTTTTTCCATTTTTTGTGAACTGAGTTGATTTCTTTAACAACTAAGATCTTAACAGCTTTGCGTCTGGAGATATTAATAACATTAAAGAGATTACTACGGAGTACCTACTGGAATATTGTACCTCTCATTCCTCCTGAGGAGGAAAAGCTATGAAACGTAATGTTAGAATTTTAAATGCTCTTTACTCCGATACTGAAAAGGGCTAACTGTGTTCAGGATTGCGTACACATAGTAGTTAAAGTGTTAAATTTATTAATACATCTCATAAAGATTGGACTTCCGTTGAATAAGATAAGGATAAAGGTAGAAAACTGTTTCTTTTTTTTTTTCTGTTATCGCATGATGCTGAAATTACTTTCATTGCTTTTAAATTCAAATCTCTATTTCTAGAGATTTAAGACAAAAAGCTAACAATGAGCTATTTTCTTGCGAGAAAAACTATGCATGTTAACAGTTTTACCAGGCTGACTCGGCTGCGAAGGAGAACGATAAGAGGCATCCGCACCACATTTACATATTTTTACAAAAAAAAAATGTTACATAATTCGCGCACTAGATATGGTAATGCATATTAAACAATGAATCAGTTGATGCAAACGCAAATAAAATATTTCTTGTCGCTCATTAGTGATGATGGGTAACGAGTAGAAACGTTTTCAACAACCTTAAGCGACTTATTGAAATTAACAGTTGAAAAGCTTACAAACAAAGCTGCAATATACTTTAGTATATTAGTTATTATAGTAAAATTATTTATTGCAGCAGGTACTATTGTGGCAACAAAAATCGGGACAAGTCTTATAGGCTATTTTGACTGTTTTTTAGCTGTATAAACCAGTCGTTTGTCATGTTCACATCAATCATATCTTATCTAATGTCAAAAATAATTTACCCACGAACGCAAGAAAATTAGGTTAAATGCATTTATTTAAAATAAAAATCTTGTAAATAATATATTAATCTAATTTTTTAGTTATGTTTCGAGCATTTACCGGTGTATCAAATGGATTATTCCTTAAAAACAATAAGATCTTCGTCTTTTATGGAATTCGATACCAATTTACGACCAGAACCACTTTGCCTTTCTACGGTTCCCTCATGTAGCCATTTATTTTTAATGTTGTGGATAGTGCTTTTGGGCATCCCAAATCAATTACCTAGTCTTCTTACGGACCATCCTTCCCCAAGTAATGTAATTATTTGCATTTTTCGGTAGCACTTAAATGCGGCATAATGACATATGTCAATAATGATTTCAAAATGACAACATTTGACAAGGCAAAAATCAGATTTAAACTATATTATTTTAAGTTGACATTATCTAGTGATACATAAGGTTTGATAAAAGAGTGGATGACGTGTTATCATTAAGTAGTGTAAATCGGTCTTGTCTCCATTTACGTGCAAGGCGCGACATTAAAATTCAGAGAAGTAAGGGTGTCAGTTCGGTTTACACTACTTAATGATAACACGTCATTCACTTTTTTATCAAACCTTAGTGATATGTAATCCAACAAATCGTGTGCATTAATATATGTAGAGAACAAATTGTTATGATACGGGGAAGATGGATTAAGTTGGCAATTTTGCGTAATGAATTTTATAGCTGTTTTAAGTTTGTAATAAAGGAAAGGAATGTACTTTTCAAGTTTACCACGTCACAAATTTCGACAATTGTTTTAAATTAGTATTTACATATAACTTCAAGAATCATACATACATGAGATAAGATATCTTCTTTGCGCCTAGTTGACGCTTTTAAATGGAAAGAATAACGTTTATGTACTATTGCGGCAACAAAAGTCCAGACAAGTCTTATAGGCAATTTTGACTGTTTTTTAGCAGTATAAACCAATAGTTTGTTATGTCATGTCAATTTTGATGTAGCCATTTCTTTTTAATGTCGTGAATAGTGCCTTTGGAGACTCCAAATATATTACGTAGTCTCCTTATGGATCATTCTTCCCCGATAAATGCAATTACTAGCATTTTTCTAGCACCTCTTAAATGCAGTATAATGACATTAATGACATATGTCAATAATGATTTAAAAATGAAATAACATTTGACAGGGCAAAAGCCAGATTTATACTACGTTATCTTAAGTGACCAATTTTTTGCCGGAAAAGTACAGTCGAGTGATGACTAATGAATAAGCAAAATCGCGCTAGTGGAGAATAGAAAAGCGCCAAGGAAAAGCTGGAAAGATATTTTACTAAGGAATTATTTGGGGTAAAGTAGAAAACTGTAAATCTTTGACTAGGAACGTTAAAATGTTTTTAAATACTTCTAATTTTAAGGATCATACGTATGAATATGAATAGAAAGTAGATCCTTTTTGTTGTATGTTACATTGTAAATGGAAAAATAACGTTCCCGCTTGAAAGATGATTATAATGAATAGCGGATATAAGCGCTTTCAACAAAATTGCAATCAAATAAATTAAAGATGACGATTTTTTCTCTGATAGTTACTCATATGTGTGTTTATTGATATACATACAAGCTAACATAATTTTCTTTCTATGGAATCAATTATTATTGCTTAAACTCATCTAACTACTCTAAATTAAGATTAAAAAATTTGGGGATTAAAAATCAATGCATGTAAATGCGAAAGTTGCATTAAAACTTTTTCGCTTGTTGGAATCGATTTATATTTGAAAATGGAAATTAGTTTCATATGCGAATTGATTAAATCCATTCGAATAAGAAATAAATTGGCAACTAATTAATCAAATTGGAATATTTCAAGTTAGAACGATTGGTGCGTTCACGATCGCTCTAACTGTAAAAGCAGCGAAGTCAGCGAGCGAAAAGCGATCGAAGCCAGCCCGAATCAAAGACGTACGTCGTCCGTAAATAGTGGTAATATCAAAATAAAATAATTTTGAGAACGATTCAATTCGAACATGTTTATTTTCCGGCGTAAACGTGCCGCGAACAGTACGAGATGCGATGAACCCACCGAAAACTCGCTCGCTCAATCATTCGGCGTTATCCGCTTCCAACCACACCGTATATATCAACGCGCGCTTGCTTTTCACAAACATTTTCCTTGAGGACGGAACGATGCAGGAACCTCCTGCATTTCGCTGAAAGTGCATAATTTCGAGCGGTGTTATTATTGTTAGAGTATGGAGCAGGTGAAAACGGCGACATCCAGGCTATTCGTAACGTCTGCAGTCGAAAATAAAGACGATTTAGAGGAGGTAAAGATACTTAAATGGTCTAATTCACGAATGTCGGAGCGATGAGCCGCCATTGTGAATCGCCCTGACTTCTTCTTTTTATTGTATTCGATGCGAATGTGTGCCTTCGGATGGCGGGTAATTTGAGTTTTTATTCGTGTTGTTTCAGAAACTCGAGCGTAGCTACCAAGTCGTACAGACTCTAACCGCAGGATTAAGTGACAAGGATGCACACGATGCGCTTAATAACGCCCTGTTAAAAGAAAAAGGTTATGAGGAGATATCCTTAGGCTTCCTTGTGACAATTCTAACAGAACCTCAAAATGCCATCAAGTGCTACCGCGATCTTACGTTAATAACTCGTGACGGGTTCGGACTCATACTCACGCATTTGTCCCAATTAGTTCTGGAAAGGTACTTAAGGTTCACCGATGTAGTTAAATCCCAGTTACTATGGTTGTTACGGGAGATGATCAGAAACGCTGTCAGCAATGTAGACAACCTCTGCTGGAACCTTATGCGGCACGCCGCTGGAGGCGACGTCTCCGCCAAGAACATCACGTTAATAGAGAAATTGCTAGACGTATTCATCGAATACCGAAGCTGGTTAGATAAATTTCCTTTGTTATTGGCCTCTGTTGTTTACACTTACTTGAGATTAGTTGAAGATCACAACTCACCCAACCTCCAGCAATTACGACAGAAAGAAGTCAATTTTTTAGTTTGCGTCTTGCGCGAGAAATTTCACGAATGCCTCGTCCTTGGAAGGGACCTAATTAGATTATTACAAAATGTAGCTAGAATACCAGAATTTGAACAGTTATGGAAAGACATCCTTCACACACCAAAGAGTTTATCCCCCTCTTTCAGTGGAGTCCTACAACTGTTACAAACGAGAACTTCAAGACGCTTCCTCCAATCTAGGTTAACTCCAGAGATGGAACGCAAATTAGTATTTTTAACTTCACAAGTGCGATTTGGGAACCACAAACGTTACCAGGACTGGTTCCAAAGACAGTATTTAGCCACACCGGAATCTCAAAGTTTACGTTGTGACATGATTAGATTTATTGTAGGGGTAATTCATCCCACAAATGAATTACTGTGTTCAGACATCATACCACGCTGGGCTGTAATTGGTTGGCTCTTAACAACCTGCACATCAGCTGTAGCTGTATCCAACGCGAAATTAGCTTTATTCTATGATTGGTTATTCTTTGATTCTGAGAAGGATAACATCATGAACATCGAACCTGCCATCTTAGTCATGCACCATTCGATGCGATCTCACCCAGCAGTTTCGGCCACCCTCTTAGATTTTTTATGTAGAATAATTTCGAATTTCTATCCTACACTAACCGATAAGGTACGTAATGGAATATTCTCATCTCTAAGACAAATTTTAGATAAGCGTGTCTTACCATCCCTGCTGCCTTTATTTGATAATGCAAAACTAGATCGAGAGCTACGGAATATGATTAGGGAAACCTTTAAAGAATTCTGCGTGCAGAATTCAGAATCCTCCTCAAAAATTGAAGATTTTGGAACGGTTACAATAAAATCGGAGGATGGAGAAGATAATCGGATAAACAATGCAGTCAATAATCATATTTTAGATGAGCCTGCTTTTAGTGATGAGGAAGATGAACCCAGTTTAGTTGTGCATGCACCAGAGGATGATACTGATGATGATGATATTCCCTTAGCAAAAGTGATGAAGAAAGAAAAACAGGATAAAAGTGAAGAAGTACTTATTGATGGTCCATTGAAGGTGTCATTGAACGGGTTGCAAGCGGAGAAGGAGCGGGAGAAACGATGTGAGGCTATGGAGGATGTGTTGCAGGACGTGAACGATCTCGATGAGGACTCGGATGTATTTCCTAGTATCGCCAAGACGATCTGCAATATTTTGTTTGATGATTTTAAATTGGAATTGTTTCCTAAGACTGTAAGTGATGAAAATTTATTAGATAGTACTAAGTATCCGGTATTTGTGATTTTCGATAGTCTCATAACTTCAACGAAAGGTGACGACTCATCGAATAGAGAGCGAGTGTTAAAGCTAGTGTCTGAGATGTATGGTTGCCAACCCAGTGTGGGCTATTTGTTGTTGTATTATTTGAAAGTGAAATGTAGGACAGAGAGGAAAAAAGATGAACAGTCGAAAATTAGCTCATTAAAAATTAGTGTTTACAAGGACTTTTGTCAGACTGTTGAGAAAAAATAGACAATTGTTTATATGACGATTTAAACGCATGCCATATCACTAATAATAATTTAATGATGTGGATCGTTCCCGATTTATATCGAGACTTTAAACAGCAAACTGTAAACAATGCTCAAATATTACGGGTGATAGTATCGTCGATTGACGCGTTACAGTTACAAGAACTGATAAATTTAGTAATGCAAGGACAATTAACAATGTTCAAAAGTGATAATCTTCAAACGCTTCTTAAAACCAGCCTGTCGTGGGAGAGCATCGAACAGTTTTTCCTGTGGCAACTAATACAAGCTCACGACATAGCAGTAGACTCAATAATACCTTTAGTGTCGCATCTGAACTATCACGAGCACGCCGAGGCTCTGACCGCGATCACTCTCTTATTAAAACAGGACAAACCCACCTCGGACACGATTAAATACCTCTTTTCGAGAGACATTCGGGACAAATGTGATCCGTTTTTATTTACCATGGTCAAATATTGGTGTGAGAATGACCTCGATAAGCTAGGTGAACTCATATCAAGCTTGTTGAGTACTAGGTATCCAGCTACCTCTCCCAACAAGAGAAAACGTAATAAAAGTTTGAGCGCCACGGTACCCAGTGCCGACCAAGTGTTGGGACATTTAGACTTATTAAGGGTGAATTGTGAAAAGAACGACGGCTTAGGACTTTACAATTTGGACTCGATGCAGAAGGCGTTGGTCATCGCACAAAACAACAGCACGGACAGCCAGAAGAAGCACTTCAACGAATTGTTCTCGCTAACCGAGGAGGAGGATACAAGTACGAGTAAGAGTCGAAACCAGGGTCGAGGTAGGAAAACCACAAACAAATTGTCTTTGAAGAGGCCGACGCACGGTGGTGTTCTCTATTCTGAAGAAAGTAGCGAGGTGAGAATTTTTAAATAAATAAAGATTAAATACCTAATTAGCTGTATACTGTTCTTAATGCTCCCAATAATGTAATAATAGATAAGAACTGACCTCAATTTTAATCTTAAACTTACAAACTACGATTTGGATTAAAAATTATAATAAGAATGTATTCAAACCTGTAATGGTAGATGAGAACCAGATAAGTAAGCATGTATTTAACTTAACCACCAATTAGCATTAATCTAGTAAGTTCTTGTAAGCAATTTTAATGTACAGGCATCCACAACCAATATCTCCTAGATCCTTAATTTATAACAATGTGTTTCCATCAATAGGGACATTAAAACCTTGACTAATGCTTCTTCATCCCTTCATATTATCCACCAACACACTATCTCAAGGATTGAAATATCTAACTCCTACTAAATGCTCCTGGAAGGCATTAAAATAAGGTAGAGCAGGTGTAAACGATATTGTACTATAGCTGGGATTTTATATACAGTCTGAAAAATATGTTTATTCACGTTTAATAGCACCAATATCTGCATATATACAAACTCTAGATAAGGTACTTCAATAAACTAGAGCAAGCCTGAATCATAACTGCTTTAAATTAGCCTGAAGATGACCTCTTTTGTAGTAGACGAAGTAAACGCGAAAGTAGTAGGGACAAAATAAGGTTCTAACTCCTAACTCTGAATTCAGGAATTTATGTACAGTGTATCTATGAATTTACCAAAAACAATAGCTCCAAATGAACTTCTCAAGATTTGAAAATACACCAATTCTACAAAAAGGAAGTAAAAGCAGAAACTACTTTTGTGTTTTGCTACATGTCATTATTTCTATATAAGCTGAAATAAGTTTCTATTTTGTCACTAATTTAGTTAAATTTTCTTGAAGATCATAGAACATCTAGGAGAAAATTGATTCATACGCTAAAAATCTCCCTTCATCCCTTCCATCGCTTCCCAGACTCTAAGTTTATCGACAGCGTAACGATATAAGAGGGTAAATGAATAAAACCGAGTGCAATGGAAACATCCGAGTGATATACAGTGTACAAAGCTTTATAGCAACAACCTGACTCACACATTGAATATAGTTTTGTACTGTTTACTTCTCAAATGTTTCCATTACATTTTTCTTTGTTTTTCTTTTTCACGCTTCATCCTCTTGTGTGCTTCTGCTATTTGACTTTGAAAAGGGCTAGCTTGGTATACTAGTGCGCCGCAAGATTTAAAATGTTGGTATCCTAGAAGAATATAGAAGTTTAATCCAGTTATACAGAGCGTTTGTTATATTATTCTTTATTTTATATATTTTACATATTCATATATATAAGTTGTAGTTTTAAAGCAATAGTTAAAAAATTCCACCATCAAACTTTGCACATTTCATTATTTTAGGTAAAATATTGCGTATTGTGGGTTGCAGTTCTTCGTGACGCACCTTTGGCGTAGCGTGGGTGACGAATTTATCACACGTAAAACAACAAGGATTTCTTCCATTCGTTCAAAATTTGATTACCTATTTCTTTGATTAACTGGAACTTAGGGCAACAGCAGTTTCATGCAATTTGTAAAATGTGCGGTAAAGTGCTTTTGCATCTAGCACCATACTAGTAGGAAACGGTCTCCGATATTTTCTCTGGACAGAAGATGCTCTACTCCAAAATCGCGAACAAAATATCGTATCAGCGTATTCGATGTGAGTAAAAATGGATGGCATTTTGCAACAAATTGCGCAAACGCATCAACTAATTTACTGATGAATGCCAAACTATTAAATATTTGGTCCTTAATGTGTACTCGGTAGTATAGTAGTTTGGTCAAGGGTTCAACCCCTATTGGAGCCGCTGATTTTTAATTGCAGGTAAAAGTTTCAGCATGCCTTTTTTTCGGATAAAAATAAAACCGTAGGGGTCTTAGCTATATGATGTTTGGGACGTTAAAACCCCACCAGGCTTGGCTAAATTCTAATTGACTATATAAATGACCTGTGGGGCCAAAGTACATATGAGTGTACAGTAAGTCAAATATACACGGTGCACCTCTTGGAAAGTGATATTTTGCACATAACTTTGAAGTGCGTTCCTATATTTGACTCACTGTAAATGATATCTGTTTGTCTGACACTTATTAATTGGAATTGGAAATTTAAAATAAAAGATAGTATCGCATTTTAAAGTATGGATTACTCCTTTTGAAACATCCGGTATAAAAATGATGTACACTCTCTCCATGAGATTAACGCCAACAAATACAAAAAGAACGTTTGTATTTTTTTTTTTGCATTAAAAACAATTCAAGCCGAAGTAGACATGGAAGACATTCGACACTATATGTGCAAAATCCTGCCCCTTCAACGAATGCTTCCAATCTAACTATCTTAGCGTTGCATATGCCTGTATAAAACGACATATACAGTGCGAAAAGGGGAGGATTGTGGGAGTCGGCTGCAAATCATTAAAACGATTGTTGAGCCAAGTTGTACTTTGGATTTTTTAAATAATGCGCTCTTTAGAAGACAAAGAAGAGGTTGATTCGTTTACAGATAAGACAATTACGTTTGTCTTATCTATAAATGAGCCATTCTCTCCTTTGTTTCCACCTTTTGTCCTTTTGAATATATGAATACTAAGTTTTGCGGAGCAATGACGTAAACAATTGTGATAATTGCCTTTTGCATACATTTGAAAATAAAGAAAAAAACTGTTGGCGTTTATGTTGAGGACTTTACGAGTTTTTCTATTATATTTCGTTTTTAATTAAAAAGAGGTTCAAAACTTTAAGTATCAAAATTAGGAATGAAACCGTAATTCTACCTTTTAAATAACGAGACAAACTATCAAAGTGAAATTTACACTAGGCAACGTTTAGATCAACTTTTGGCTGTAAATTTAAATGTGGCGAAGTATTTGATTACGTTTCGAAATAAAAGTTAAATTTAAATTGTTTCCAAAAAGTGTAACTTAGTTTTTAAATATCTTTTCTACCATTTTTAGGTCAATCAAAAAACAAATCGTAGTTTAATAAAAACAAAAATTTGTTTATACATAGATGCATTTATATTTTCAATGACGAAGTCTATCCGATAGCGTTATTTTAACATTTTGAAAATATAGCTGTGAAACTACGATTACTTTGATTGACCTAAAAGTAGAAGAGGGGATATTTAAAAGTTAAGTACATGTATGGTCACAAATTGTATATTAACCGAAGACTTTAATTTCAAGGGGTGATTCCTTGTCATGTTTTATGAAAAATTCATATAAACATGTCCTTACTTGCTTCGTTTTCGAGAAACAGGGTGCCAAAGTTTTCATATATTTTTTTAATTTATTACTAAGAAATCTTTTCGACGATTTCGATGAAACTTGGCGTGTCTGTTAGCAATAATAAGCGGCTTCTTTGGATGTTATTAGATTTAAAATAATAACTCCAGTGGCGTCACAGAAGGTTAGGTAAGATTTTTAAAAATCATTGTACGCCACTATTTTTTCTAAATTGGATATTTTTATTAGATTAAACAATTAAAAATACAACTTTCTTATCTATCGGGTTTTTTTGTATCTCACTTACTTCTCGAGAAAGAAATGAAAACTTATTCCTTACACTTTGAAATGAAAATGTGTTTGACCATTAAAGGGAGAAGGTCGACGGCCGTATGCAGCATTTCCATCTGCAAGCTCAGAAATGAAATGCATTTAAGCTAATTTGACGTTGTTCATATTTACTTCACAAGAAATTATTGACTGTTTGCAGGCTAGAACAAATGAAGCAAGTTACAACATGTTTACATGAACTTTTCTCTTAAAATATGAGAACACATGAAATTAAAGTCATCACTTAATTTACATATACATTCAAAAAATATAACAAAAATTGTTGAAGATTAGGACAAATGCTGAATTCGAAATGGAATGACAACTGTCAAAGATAATCTAGCTTATAATATGTTTGCTGTAGAATCGGATTGCTGAGAACCAATCTTATATAGTATGTAATCAGCAGGATTTTTTCAAAATTTATCTTTCTATTTAAAAAACAAATTAAGTGTATGACCTTATTAAAGAAAATACGGGTGACATCGTAAATTGTAATGTGAACGTCTATGTCAACATCAACCTTTACGTGAAAGTCAGTATACCAATTTTTATATTGTTATTTTGAATATCCCGGTATAGGTATATAAGTTATAGCAACGATTATTAATTTCAAAAGATCACTGAAAACGCTTACGAATAGCAAATTTGAAGCTTAAAACAAATCGATTTCATCCTGCTAAAAATAGGGGAACGCAGGCTATTACGACCACGTCGATTGAAGATGTACATATACAAATTACTGCGAGAATCACCCATTGATAGGTAGTTTTGTAAGATTGGAAAGGATATATTTTTCTAATCTATAATTAGAGCCTCATATATTCATTCTATTCCGCTGAATATGGAACACAGTTTCTTACGGTTTCAACGAGATTATTGACGTTTTCTGGTTACGGTTCTGCATAATTGAATATAAGATCATCTTTTGGGATTTTTTCTTACTTCCAAAACGAGTACATTTTCTTATTCCTCCTTTTTTGCCTATTTTTTTATATTTTCGCCTTCTTATATACAGGGTCTTAGAAAAAATATATGCCAGTAAAATTTTGACATTGACAGTTCTAATTTCAAATGTCTCTTCTTATCACGACAAAAACATTACAACTGAATATCTCCTTTTCTACTATTTCTTTACTTGCCAATTTGACCCGCTTATTTTTAGGATATGCTACGTTTAAATTTTATGAATAATTTACTTTTCTTTTAAATCGTCCTACATATAGAGCTTCCCAAAAATTATAGACACACTATTAACATTTAATCTCGTTTTAATCTCGACCGTTTCAAACTTTTATTGTGCTAAAAATGCCCAACAGATTTAAACCGTGCAATCGTTTATTGGCTTGAATATTCTCTCATTTCCTTCTGTCCCCCTCCCCTTTTTATCCCGGAGCGATATTTAATTGCTGATTTAACGCCTCGACTCAATTATTCTATAAATATGCAAAATGCGAAACTAGCGAGAATAGAGGATCTATTTTTATTGTCTTGCACGGCTTGATTGACTTTTTAGCTACTACATAACAAGTTTCTGGTTTAGTCACCGGTTCTATACGCGTTGCACTATCGATTAATCGGAAAACTCGAAAAGCTACTCCTTAAATCGCATTTTTTCGTCATTTCGCGATCTTTTCTTTCGCTTTACTTTGTTATTTGTTTACTTTCGTTGTGATTAAACAAGACAGTTTGCGATCTATCAATATGTTTTAAATTTTCTATCTTAGATAGGACAACAAACGAACGAGTATGGTAATCTGCTAAAATTGAGTCGACCGATGGTAAATGCAATAAATACTGAAATTTTCGTCAGAATTCTTCCTAGTACAGAAGGCACGCCTTATATTACTCATATCGTCGAAACAAATGATTCACATGTTTATTATTTCGTGTACGTTCGGGGCGAACACCACGTAGAACAAAATTTACTACCCGCAACAAAACCGCGCAACTTACCTAAAAGTAAAGTTCCCTCACTATATATATATATATTTAGAATACCATTCCTCGACTCATTTCATTGATAGCGATCGGGACTTTACGATTTTCTTTTCCTTTCTCCCCGAAAATAAACTTCTTATTGGAGATAAAGCGGTCGAACGCTATTACTCAGACGTTAAGTTGTATTACATCGCCGGATTTTAGATAAGCTCGACGCAAATTGAAATTCAATCTTGATAATGACAATGATGTTTGGTAATGGTGGTGGTAGGAACTTCAGAGATTTTCACTCCGTATCGACACATACGGAAACGTCGTTAATTGCGACTTTTTTAGATTAGATATTTCGGATGCTGTCAAAATCATTTCGATTATTGTTTTTAACAATTGAATAGTTAATTAAGTGATAAAAGTCGAAATATTCGATAAATCAAATATCAATTTTTTTTCAATTACATTTCAGTTCATACGTGCAAATATACAGAAAAGCCCCACTTGTCACGACTTCGTCCAATCTGCCGCTTTTTTTTTTTGGAAAACTGGATTATATTTAAGGGGTGGTAATGAGAAAAAGCCATTATTTGCAACAAAGTAGGCTTCTAAAAATATAAAAGACTACCCACTTATTATTGCCTGTAACCCACTCTTTATGAGGACTGGGGAGCACGTTTGGCTTACAGATGAGTATCTGTAAGCAGGAGCGAGGATCGGTGTACTGTTTGGTCGTTACCCCACTGTTTACTAAGCCCAGATAGTTGCTACCATGGCTTGTGCCTAAATGAATGTTACTCAGGTAAACAGAAGCATGCATACATGTAGACATGCGGCTCTACTCGCCCTGGAATCAGTCAGGGTCAACTCGGCACTATTGCATGGCTAGAAATTAATCCTTAGAAGGCTTTGTGACATTAATAGGGTTTACCCAGTTTGGGTATCAGTTTATCGGGGCATTGAAGGCAACGAGAGGATAGACGAGTTGGCTTGCGAAGGCAGTAGCATTGCCCTCAAAAGGCCTATACCTCTTCTCGGAAATGCTAAGTCCACCGTAAAGGCGAGGATACGGCATCGGTCTCAAGATCAATCCCAGTCCAAATGGCAGCAGCAAGCAAGTGAGAACTTTCATAAAGGTGGTCTTGAGTTACATTGAGACCATGAAAGTTCTAACATTAAGGATAAGTCAACTGAAGGTCATAACTGGTGTCCTACCTGGAAATTAGATAGTTAACTATTATGTCTATAAATTCAGGCTCAGCAACGAACCTAAGTGCGGATTCTGTAGCGAAGTAAATAAACCTATTGAGCACCATGTTTGATTTGCGATTGCTTGTAAAGCTGAGTTTGTGAAGTTGCACCGTTTAGTTTATGGGTATGTGAGTGTATTATTTTTGAGGGTTGTCATTACTTATGTTTTAGTGTCTTATTATTTTAATTTTTATCCTGTTATTACGGGTAGCCTGTTGCTTAATAAATATTATTGTTATTATTATTATTATTAAAGAAAACTCTCAGGCTGATCTTTCGACTAGGGGATGTTAGGTACAATTGACTCCGGAGAGCTTGAGTGATGCCCTTTCGAATTCTGCCTTGTAAACTCAAGCATTATAAATTCAAATTTAGAATAGTCACGTCGATTTTAATATCTCCAAATACATATTTCAACAACTAAGTTGTCATCTTCAGCAATCATATAATTGACGATTATCACTTAGCTGTCGGAATACATATTTGAAGGTATCTACTTGTAAAGCGATGTGGTATAAGAATTATTTTAATAGGTAATTTTTTGAATTAAAGAGAAACTAAACAATCAACCATATTATCTGATGGTAACCCGTAATTAGAGTTAGGCGGTTTCCGTTGTCTACCTCACAGAATCAAACAAGTAACTGGTAGTGGTGTTCTCAACATCTGGTACTGGAGCCAAATTCGTGCAGTTTAGTTTTTAGTTTGCTAGTCAGATGCACAGATCGGGAAGAAAGACAGTTAAATGCGCGATTTAGATATTCTACAGTAAAAACCTGATGATGATTAGGAGTTTCGTCCTCGTCTATTAGTCCATGCTAGTGAGCAACCGGCATTCCAACATTATTAAAACTTAATTTTATTTGAGTTCACTCTAAACTTCAAATATCTACACTTTCCCCAGTATTTAATAAGTACGGTAATCTCTCCGTTTCCACAGGTTTCTTGTTAAGAAAACAGCGTGTATACGGAAACCGTAAATAACGATACTAGAAGGTTATAGGAAGTAGGGGGTTAGGTGCACGGTATGGCATCTCTGTCAATAATATGTGAGCGTTCTTTTGTTTATTAAAAAGACTGTTCACTCTTAATATAAAACTAAAAACTGTATTATACATATAATAATACACAGTAATTAAAAATAGAATAAAAGTAGTTTTATGATCTGAAGAACTATTGCCTTCTTGAAACGTTTATAAAATCGGGTGTCGGGTTTCACTCACTTGTGCGTGCGTGTATAACGTTAGTTGACTAGGTTTTTAGTTCTTTGTGCAACTCCTTATAAAAATCTAGAATTATTATTTTATCATTAAGGAATAAAACTATCCTAGATCTTTTTGATTTAGTTAAGTCGATATTTTCTCTTCTCATTTTATTAATACGAAACCGCATGAACCGACATGAATCATCGTCGTAATTAATAAACTAATAAAACTTAAAATTGCTAATTTATCCCTGCAGATGTACCCTGAATGTATAATTTATGGATACGCAAGTTTGCTAGTTACGGATAGCTAGCTAATATACGGGATTTTTCAAAACTTATGCATCAAATTAAAATAGAATTATTATTTATAATAATTAAAATAAAAAATATTTTTACTGTAGCAGGAAAACCGAAACTTATTTTTATGTTTCGGAAGAAAATGATTGGAAACTGCAGATAGTAAAAAGTATAGGCAAGAGTTTATTATTTAGACAAAGAAATGTCGGCGCTAGTAAAATTCGGACCATATCTTAAGCAAGGTCGAGTGGATACTAGGATAGGTCGTGTTGGTTCAATTTCAAGGCCACCGTCTGCGTCTGCTTCAAATCCAATCGGACGCTTACTCATGTATGCGGTAAATCTTTGTTACGGCGAGCACACGTGCGCATCGAATTTTTTCTCTTAAGGTACTTTACTACTGACACCTCACATCTAGGCCTTAGTACGCAGTACTTGTTGGGGAGGAGAATTGCTATTATTACAGTAGGTGGGCATTGAATTAGAAATTTCTGCCGATGAATATATTGGTTTTATTTTTCATGCTGAAAGTGTCGGAAAAGGAATAGTAATAAATATATACTTACTAAGTGACAAATGATGAAATACAAATTATGTTTGTTAAGAGAAAATTAATTATTCAAACTATTGAGTTAATCCTACTACTATATTGGTCAATGAAAATTACAAATTTACTCTACAGGATGTACTTCAAGCATTAGAAAATCCCTCTATGTTTTTATTTCTTCTTTAATAGTCTAGAAATAAGAAAATTAATAAAGTATGCATATTTCGTGAATCTGCAAATACTATTTCTGAGTTCCACTGTAAAGCATTCTGTACAATGAATTTGTAGTTTCCATTGACTTTGTAGAGTGATTGACGTATTTCAAAAGATAAGCATCTGCCACACCATTAAATATAAATAGTGCATCTAACCAGGAAGTTTCTAATTCAATAGCCACCTACTGTATTGGACGCGATTTTGCGTCTGCAGCCGTACTGATCATATGCTGTGGCATTTGCCTTACAATATAGGGTAACCTATAATTCACCAAGTGATAACGGCGGCGGTCACCTATCTATGACCTGGCCAGACAGAGTTCTGTTTGTCTCGCTCGATTGGACGAAGAACCTGGTAAACCATCGACTATCACCGGATTGATTGGCAGAAATACCTTCGAACATCTGTTGCTATAAATGAAGCAGCGCACCCAAAACAAAACTTATTTCTTTAATTTCTTTTTATCTATTTCTTTTTCCTTGACGCTCATGGACTTTTTTATCTCATATAATTTTATAAATAAATTTGACGCGTAAGTTGTGAAAAATTCGATATTAAATTTATCGTAGATACGCGAAAACGTGGATATTGAGGGATTACTGTAACTTCACAGCTACCATACGAAGCTGTTCATTAAACAACGGATGGTTGTGTACTTAAATAATCAATTTATATCGGGTTAGAAAATAAAATCCAATATGTTTTTTTTTAGTCTACAATCGTCGAAATAACTACTTATCACTAATTTTTCCTCTCTTTTTCTAGGAAGAAGAAATCGTAAAACGGAAGAGAAAAAGGGTAGTTTCCGATAGTGATTGACGCAACCAAACGTTGATAAGAATTAAGGGCACCATCAAAATCGAAGGTAATCGTTTTACCGAACGACGAACGGTTTCGATTCTACGAAGCCGATGTCTATAAACCGAGAATAAACGAAATAAGAAGAATTAATAAAAATAAAAAAGAACATGAGGGGCTAGTGATGTATAAAAAAATACCGAAATAATTAATTAATGAATAAACAAGGAGAGAGAGAGAGAGAGCGGAAGAGAGAAAGAGAGGGGAAGAGAAAAAGAGAAGTATAGAGTAAAAATAGACGAAAGAAAGAAGTCTATTATCGTAAATTCCTAGGTAATTCTTATTTTTTCCTTTTTCATATTTCGGTTGGAGATTATTGTTTCCGTTTTAAGAAAAGCGAGAGGAAAGTGTACATACACACACACACACACACACACACTGCCTGTTCTACGTTTACGTTTAATTGCATGGATATTTTTTAAATCGGTTTGATCAAACGATATTGACGCGTGAATAGAGAAAAATGATAATTTAATTGATTTTAGACGAGAATATGACGACGGAAAATTAATTATAAAGCGTACGTACCTAAATTTCGCGATGGAGTTACTTTTTTTTTTTTTTCTTGTTAAACGTATTATCGTGATGCGGCTAGATAGATGTAAATGTTATTTCATTAAAATGGAATGGGGGAAATAAAGATAGACAGAAAATTCGAGGGAATGAAAGAGAAAGAGAGATGCAGATTAAGTGATTTTTATTCAAGATGTATTTCATTGTATTTATAGTTTATTTGTAAATAATTGTTATTGTTAGTACTCTACCCCCGCCCCCTGTTATTATACTGTTTTCGATTTCAGGGTTATCATGAATATATTACTTAGATTCAAAGAAATTTTAAATAAATTGTATATTATAATGTTTTATTACGATATTGAACTTGTACATATAGATTTTGTAAATATATTTATAAACAATCTTGTAAAATCGCTCCTCATTGCGTTGCATTATCAACCCTCAAATTTTTAACTTTACAACTTGGATTTCGACGAAGTTGTGATTCTTAATGGAGAAAACATGAAGGTTAGTGGTAACGCCTTTCTTCCCTTTGTGTTTTCTCCATTATGACTGATAATTGCCGAAATACGTATTCAAACCAATCACGTCGGTAAGGTATGGTTAGAATAAAATTTGGCAAACCAAAATGTTAATACAAAAGATTATAAACGTTTGAACGGTGAACGAGATTACCGTGACAAATTTTCAGGTTCGTTAGTTTTCCAACACAAATCCTCTTAGGGTGTCCTTGACTGATGGATAATTGGTAACTGTTCTACATCACATTTTTACCCCTACTGCCCTCAGATCAGCTGGTTTGGTTGTCTATCTGTAGACCAGGACGTAAACGAAATCGTAGGTTGGTATTTTCAATATACCATGAATAATATATATGTATAGTATGTTTCAGAAACGTCGATTCCATCCAAGCTAATAGGAGGGCGATTCGTAAAGTAAGTTTCGCCTAGTAAGCAGAAGAGTGGGGATATCGGCGCGATCGCAGCGCTGCGGTGTAGTCTGGCTTAATGTGAGTCTGGCAGTGCTAGTGAGAGATTCGCTCGGACATGCTTCGTGCTATTTTGGTCGTTTAAAATGGTCGCTGCAATTGAAAATCTCGTTGACTGTGAACTGCCTGGTGGTATCCGATTTCTGTGTGCAAAGAACATAAAGGCTGCTGAGATTCATCGTAAACTTTGTTCTGTTTATGGTGAAAATGTCACCAGTGACGGTGTGGTTAAAAGATGGTGACGTATGTCTTGCGAAGGACGATATTAGTCTATGGTGAGGAGCGGTGTGGAAGACCAACTGTTGTGACGGCCAAACTTTTGGATAATGTCGAAGAGAAAATTCGTAAAAATCGGAGATTTACAATCACAGAACTGAGTGCCGTTTTCCCTCAAAGTTTGCGTACAATTTTGTATGAGATTGTTACAACGTGGCTTAATTCACAGGCAGCAAAGTTCTATGAAGAGGACATTAAAATGCTGGTTAATCGTTATGATAAATGTCTCAGTCTTAATGGCAACTATGTAGAGAAATAGCTTTAAGTTGTATATAATAAAAACCACTTGTGTATTAGTGTTTTGTTTTAATAACCAAGCGGATTTACTTTACGAATAGATTTATAATTGCATGTCGATTGTAATATTCTTAATTTTGTTTATTTGCTGTTTACTTTGTTCTGGTAAAATCGATCACACAGAATCAACCCATGCAACAATTCAATTTGAAATTACCCGTTTATGAGTGCAAAATTGTGTCAAGTTTAAATGATGAAGACATTATGTCTAGGGGATAGTCATGCGGACGGAAAATAACGTGAAATTGGTCCATATGAATTGAAAAGAGAGGCAAATACAATGTTTTGATGAATCCCAATTCAACTGGACCCAATCAGCTTAAGGTTATTATTAGTTGTAAATGAAGCATAATCCCCATTCCTTCGCATTTAGCGTATGTGCAATAGCAATGGTAGGTCGTTACAGATTTCTACCTACTCTGCCTATAATGTTGTATGCTTTTGTATGGGAAATAGTCGTTTAGTAGGTAGAACTAAGTTTAAGACAACCACCTGTAGCTATGTTGCTTATTTCTCCTCCTTTCGATAATAGATCTATAACCCAAATATCTTATTTTTCTTTTAGAAGTCTACACTTTTAAATCCTAATTCCCTTGACAAAATCTTTAACATAATAACTAGTTTGTTAAAAACTCTAATAATAAGCAGCCCTCGGTAAAACAGACAAATGCCCTTAATTCATAGGCGGGCCGACTGGTGCTTACTTGAATGCTATTTCTTTATATTTTATTCATACCACGTGTGCGATAGCATAGTACACTGTTTTTGTGCAAATTCCTTAAATGTCCTGTGTGATGTACTATTGCGGCAACAAAAATTCGGACTAGTATTATAAGCAATTTTGACTATTTCTTAGCAGTATAAACCAACGGTTTGTCATGTTCATGTTAATTTTGATGTAGCCATCTGTTTTTAATGTCGTGAAGAGTGCCTTTGGAGACTCCAAATGTATTAACTAGTCTCCTTATCGATCATTCTTCCCCAAGCAATGTAGTTACTTGCGTTTTTTTACCGGCACTTAAATGCAGTATAACGTCATATGTCAATAATGATTTAAAAATGAAATAACATTTGACAAGGCAAAAGCCAGATTTAATTTACATTATCTTAATGTCCGATTTTTTGTTGCCGCAATAATACTAGTTGCACGACATTTAATTTTAAATTTTACAGTGTAGTGCTTATATCTTGGTTTGTTCTAATAATAACTAAGATAGGGTTTGACACTGAAAGGCTTTCCTACAACATGTATAAGGTATCTAAAATCACTATTTTGATGTAACCAAATTTAAAGGATTGGAAAGGCTTCAAATTTAATTCAATTCTCTTAGAGTATTGAAATTTAACCAACGATGACAATAAACCTATTATGTCCTTACATTTAATATTCTTTACATCTTTCCATTCTTCCTACGAAGAACATTCAATATCGCCGTCGTCTACCTTAATTGAACTTTGGGATATTCGCCATAAAACTGCATTTTGTTATCAGGATTTTTGCTTAAAGCAAACTTGACGTATGAAAAGTAAAAGGGAAAATACAGCTTAAAATGCTACAATAATCAGAATCGAAAGTGAAGTTAAAAGTCCATTTTTGCGACGTCACCAGTTTTACATTACTGGTTCAAAGAAATCGTTAATGAGATAGAATGAAATATGTGTCTGTCACCTAGTGGGTCCTCCTTTGTACGCAAGTAACGGTACCGGTATATAAATTTATTACTGTTTAAAATGTATTAATAATAATAATAATAAGAGTTTATTGACTATAGTTGAAATACATATAATACTTAAATGTACTACAATATATAATATAAGTATAATAATAAAAGCGGATGTCGTCCCGTACTTTCGGTCCGTCTCCAAATATATACGGACAGGGTTGGTATGCAAGCGCGTTGATGCGATTCGTCGAACGCTTGCGACCTTCGTTGCTGAAGTAATTAGTGGGAGTTAAACTCTAAGTTTTCGGGATCTCGTAATGGGCAAATACCATCCAAAGAACAACTACTCTCCGTACAGAAGCAGCGTCGGTAATTGAATTACTTCCGGCTTGCAAGTTTTCTTCAGGTCCAAAATTTTACAATTTAAGGATTTATGAATCTCCAAAATGAATAATGAATATTTCACCCTGTATATACCGATATCATTATGGTACTATTTGCTAATAAAGGAGTAATAAACCGATCCAAATTTAACTAATGCGGCGTTCTATTTACATTGCGATAAAGCTATTTGCTTGGGAAGTTATGTATATACATGTACATGTACGGTAATTCTATGCGCCAAATTAATGTAAACATAACGATTTTCGATAATGTTTCCCCCTTTTACTTTCATTACAGTCATTAAATCCAGTGATATTTAGCTTCGCCTGAATTTGAGGATTCGCTATCTTTTATGGAGAAAATTAACGACTGCTAATACTAGTTCCTTCTTTCTACACTCGCGCTAGTAGTTAAATTATAAAACAAACTTGTTTGTTTTAAAACATTCTTGATTCCCATATTGATTTTATTAAAACTTTATTTCATTTTCTTATAAAACTAGCCATTCTAACCACAGACGGTAGTAAACAATAGTAAATATGAAGCCAGGAGATTTTGTTATAACTTATAATAACTAATCATTGATCGCAATCTCGACATATAAGCAGATCTTGATGAAATTGAAATTTAATTTTTTATCATTTTTCCCTTTCTTTATTGACTGGAGAACCTAGAACAAGTAAAGTAAAATTGCAAAAACCACGGGAAATAAGAAAAAGTAATCTGAAAAATGTGCAAATAACAGGTGAAATCAACGTGGTCATACTTAAGGTTCGACAAACGAGTGCGTGATAAGTTATCCTTAGGTAGTGTAAACCGAACTGACGCTGTCACTCTATCGCTTGTCCCCACCTTCGTGCAAGGCGCGACATTAAAATTCGGTGGAGGAACAGCGTCAGTTCGGTTTACAGAACTTATTATGGATTCGTTTGTCGAACCTTAGTCATAATATAGAACATGTATTCAAATGCATTCAGTACCAACTAAAAATTTAGACAAAACTTAAGTTGATGTACTTTACAGAAAGAAGTGATTTTGATATTAAGTTATATTAATAGGGGGCATTTGGGTGATACAAGAAACGGTCAGTCATTGAATATCAACCGATCACGTAAGTAGGTTTTTCTTCTTCATTTGGCTCAGATCATTGAAAAACCTATTCTCAATTTCTTATTTTATATACAGTGCAGTGCCAATAAAGTGAATACAGTGATGGCTGAAATTATCGCAATACTGATGAGGTCGACTCTGAACTTGAAAAATATGAGAATACGGTTAAGACCGATCTTTAAAAATTGTATAGTTTGTGTCCTCGAGGTTTCGGTGTATATCACCGCTGTCCGATTGCCGCACCACCACCTCTCTACCCCAACTACCCCTGCCTCCGCATCAACAACATTGTCACGAAAAAGATTTTTATTATTTGATCGGATTCACACTAATTTACTTTATTTTTGGTGGAAGTGAATTTGGAGTTGGTAGTCAACACATTTGACAGTTTTGTATACATCATCTCCAATCAGCGCGTCAATTTTACCATTTTTATAATTTTTTTCCCACTTACTATGGTTTTCGCACTTTTGTTTTGCATGTTTCAGGTTCTCCTATCAATAAAGGGACGAATAGAATCGAATACAAATCGAAATTAAAATTTTGCCAGGATCTGCATATATGTATACCGGCATTTCTTTCTTATAGAGTTTTATAACTAAGGTTCGATAAACGAGTGCATGATAAGTTGTGTAAACCGGATTGACGGTACCACTGCTCCGAATTTTAATGTCGCGCCTTGCACGTAAGAGGGGACAAACAGTGGAGAAACAGCGTGAGTCCGGTTTACACTATTATAATTTATCATGCACTCGTTTGTCGAACCTTATTTATAATCAAATCGATAGTAAGGAGTAGTGAATGTTAAATCGCGAAATTTGTTTCCTAGTGAGTATAGTAAGGCACAGGTCACAACATCTTTATTGCCGATTAACTTTATCCAATAAAAGCAATTTATCTCTCTTTATCGAATAGGAATAGAGAAAGATGGATAATAGTTCCATCGCATGTTATCAATAAAGTTTGTTAAAAAGGTGGATAACGTGTTATCATTATGTGGTGTAAATCGGACTGACGTTGTCACTTCTCCGAATTTTATTATTCAATGGCAACGTATTATTGAATAATAAAATGGAGAGGAGTAACAGCGTCAGTCCAATTTACACTACTTAATGATAACACGTCATTCACCTTTTTAACAAACTCTAGTTATTAACCTATCATTTCAAAAGTTGTTTTACTTATAAAAATTATAATGATTATTACTTTTTTATAAATTATCGCAGGAAATTCCAAAAGCGCCGTATCCTTACCTAATTGCATTTCTTTTTACTTCTTGTAATCCCAAACCATCCGCAATAGCGCTAGCATCGAAAACGTCAATTCAACAACTACGAGTGAGTACGAGTTAAGTTTCTTATGACTCATCATGTGTGGATTGGTCAGGAACATTAATTTTTGTGACATTGGCCGGTCTGATAGCCTCAGATAGTTGTTCTTTGTTTCGATTCGTAGATAACGGTGGTGGGGGCTGACAAGATTACAATGAAATTCCCTAGACCGCAACACACCACTCCTTAATGTCTATTCGCGGAGTTCCAATTGGTTTCGTGATTAGTTCCTTTTAAAAGTATGTAAAGGACCCCAATGTTCGTGAGTGCAACGATTTTTCCCAAGTTGAAGTGTGATCCCTCCAAAATGAACAGTTTCGCGAAAATTTTCCGCCGAAAGGAGCACAGTGACAGCACGGGCCCCGTAATAATCGGAGAACCCACCAACGTCAACCACGACATTCACGTTAGTAAAAACGAAGTAACTGGGCAGCTCGAAGGACTCCCGACGGCATGGCTGAAACAGATCAGTTACCAGATAACGGAGCAGGAAAAATGTCAAAATCCAGGGGCGGTAGTGGACGCCGTAAAGTACTACAACTACTCAATGAAAAAGAAAGAACCGGAATCGTTCAAATTCATAACAGAACAGGGCATCGATGAGGAAACGGCCGATATGGAAAACTTCATGCAGTCGCGAGATGCCCATAAAAGTAAGGACTCCGATATATCCGATGAAGAGCCTCAAAAAAGAACCTAGAGAGTGATAAAACTTACTCAAGGTACTTAACATGCAGCTTTCTAATTTTGTTCATCCTTACTTGCTTACTGTTTTAGATCGGATACGGTCATAGTCCTACCGCCTAGCAAACCATTAGATAAAGCGTCTCCAAAGGCATGGAGAAACTAAATGTTCACGATAGCCCAATACTTAGACGCAAAACAGATGAAACTATCACCTCAGAAATGGATTACCTTGAAGAGTTGCGTCGGATATGCAATCCTGGAAACCCTCGAAATCAATTTAAGAAGGAATTTAAGGACTTGGGCTCTGGGGCGTCGGGCATCGTATTTGTAGCAACTGATCTGGAAACGTTAAAGAAAGTAGCTATAAAATCAATCGATACAACCAAACAGACTCGAAAAGAATTACTAGTGAACGAAATCAAAATTATGAGGGATTTCAAGCATAAGAACTTGGTCAATTTCCTCGATGCTTACCTAGTTCAACACGATAACTTATGGGTGGTTATGGAGTTACTAGATGGTGGACCACTAACGGATGTAGTCACCGAAACTATCATGAAAGGTGGGCAAATAGCAGCTGTATGTCATGAAGTGCTCCAAGCCATCAGTTATTTGCACTCTAAAGGAATTATACACCGAGATATAAAGTCTGACAATGTTCTTTTGGGAATGGATGGTTCAGTGAAGGTCACCGATTTCGGATTTTGCGCCAACATAGTGGGAGATGAACAACGCGAGACGATGGTCGGGACACCCTATTGGATGGCCCCCGAAGTCGTGACGCGCAAGAAGTACGGTAGGAAAGTCGATATATGGTCCTTGGGAATCATGGCGATCGAAATGATTGACGGAGAACCTCCTTACTTGAAAGAACCTCCTTTGAGGGCGTTGTATCTGATAGCCGCTAATGGCAGACCTAACGTAATACGATGGAGCGACCTCGCGGATGATCTGAAAGATTTTATCGATTGTTGCTTACAAGTGGATGTGGATAAAAGAGCTACAACGGCCGAGCTGTTAAGGCATCCCTTCATGAAGACTAGGATGGAATTGAGCACGTTGATTCCTCTAATAAAGGCTGCGAAAAAGATCTTGCAAAAGTGAAGTCGGACTTTTGCAATTTCGTTTTCATCTAATTTTTTCGGGTCTATAAATATTTTTTAGTCTTTTCTTTTATATATTGACCGTAATAATGATGTTTATTACTTTCTTTTAACTTTGAAGATGAAAAAGAGTTAATTCTTATTTTACAAAGTCTGGTTGGTTCAAAATATTTATATTGTCCTTCCATAATTGCATTTAGTTGACGTTAATCATTAACCCTTTCTATACAGTACTTTTTATTTCGAATTTGTCACACAGATGGTTATGTTATAATGATCCTGCTTCAGATATATCCGACAAGTGGTTGTGGGGCCAATTCAACAATGTTGAATATATCGAGCGTCTGTATTGAATGGGCTAGAGATATGACTAGTACAAGTATAAAGTTCTACGTGCCTTATTGCAAAAAACAAAAAATGAGACAATCTGTGATCTGGCTGTCAAATAAAATTACTAAACGCTAAGAATAAATGTGAAATACTAAATTCTCAACTTACTTTTCTTCTACTTTCCAAAGTGCAATTAATTTTTTAATGCCTTTATTTCTTACTTGTAATATTTTATGTATTTTCTTACTTATAATATTTTGTGTATGAACATGTAGAATTCTTTAGTATTTTCGTTGTAGTGTCAACAGGTTGATTATCAAACTGATCTAGAAATCGCAAAAAGTTTCCTTTTCCTGGAGGGAATTGTAGCCCAAAACCTGACATAGGGGTAGATAGAAATAAAATTGTTGCAAATATTTACTTCAACGGATTTGATAGGTGGAGAGAAAGGGGGATGTTTCTCGTACTATCGACCCTTATAGTTTACAGTTTTGTCTACTGTTGAACCATATTCTTAATCATTTGTTTTTTGTTAATTATAATTTGTTAAAGAAAAAGAATTCAATCAAACCACTAAAGTGATTGTGGGAGAAACATCCCCTAGTATCTGCATTGATAATCAAGTTCTTGACGTTGTATTTTGGTTGTATCATTTGTAACTATCAAACGGTGCTTCTTTATATCCACACCTTTTATTTCCAAAAGGTTCAAGAATTCATGCACCATTTGTTAGTTAATCGATTAGAAAAGAAAATTATATTTATAAATGGAAGACTTATTATTATAGATAGGCTCTTTTTTGTATGTATTTATTAGTCAGTAGTCACTATAATCTTCCTATATATAAATATATTTACCATTTTTGCTATCTTGTTAATTTTAACGGCGTGGTCCTATTTCGTACCACCAAACGGTGCTGCTCATGCATTATGAATTTCCGATTTTATCCTCTGTATACTGGAATTAAGGATTAAATTGGAAGCAAAGCACTGTTAAAAAAGAAAAGTATATGTGGATAGAAGACTTATTATTTTAAGTTTCTTTTTGTATGTATTATATTTATTATTAAGTGGTAATCGTGTGTATGGTGCTACATATCAATGACCACCTCCTTTCCAGTAACGATGGTGACCTATCGTGGACACCGGTTGTGTTGTATCGGGAATTTACACCAGACGTCCATTAGTTAATTTGAAAAATACTTACGTCCTTATGCTCTTTGAATTCTATGTATTTGAGAAGTACTATCAAATAACTGGGTTATGTAGATGGCTAAGTTTACAAATTATCTTCTTCATTTTGTATCCTCTTACAGAATTAAATGTTCAGGGATGTGGCTACATAAGGTGGTCAATGTGATTCGCCTTCCTACGTTAATGCTTAGTGCACTACTATGCCGCCACCCCGAAAATTAAGAGGCCAAAATTAATGAGTAATTAACGAACGTTTAGTGTATTCATCACCTTCCGTATCTATCTAACAGTCTTAGCTACGCTGTGTGACTAAAATTTAATATTTTTATTTAAACACCGTTTTGTTGTAGTTTAGACTTTTTTGAGAGTTCTGTGAAAGTTATAAATTGATGCTAACGTTGCGTCAACGAAATTGTTTATAATGCTCTATGAGTGCTTGGTAAGACATTGATTTCGTAATAATTCCTTTTTATATATCTTTAGGAATTAATACAAACACGTATTGGTAAGTGGTTTCAGGATCTAATACCACCTTTGCACTACCGCTATAACCAAGTATATCTCTGCACCAAATATGCAATACTAAAACGATTTCCTAGATTAGACTAACGTATCTCATAATGATGATACAATGGATGTTATACACACCAACGTTTCGTTAAGTATTGCACAATGGACTTCACTGTACCGCATTTTATACTGTATTGTAATTTTTCTTCAGTACCCTCTTTCTTCTTCCTTGATGATTTTCCACTCCATAAAGCTTTCTTGAAGTCCTTCAATCCCCAATTTCCCTTGTTTTTTTTTTTATTATGTTATAACAATCGACAAAACATTAAACAAGGAATATTAAGACAGGAGATCACGTTAATTAATAAAATAAGAGGGTGGTCATAAGTATGCAAACTTATAATTACTTCAATTATTAATTTTATCATTAGAGTAAGTTTAAAATGAATCGGACCAAATTTGCGTTACCAATTTTTCCAATTTCCAAAACATAATTAATTTTAAAGAAACGACCATTTTTTATAACAAATCGTATTATTCCCTTATTCTTTTTTTTTTTACTGGCAAGTCCACGTTTATTATATTCTCTAGTATTACGATACATATTACGATTTTTATATGTACATATTTTTACAATAAATCTTAAATATGAAACGCTGATTTTATCACATAAAGAGAACTACCATTTTAACTTTTACAGATACAATTATTGGCTTGAATCACGTTTAACATGTCCAACTCAACGTACTTGGAGTTTCATCGTTTCATCAGATCCATTTATCTTCGATATATCGATTGGTTCTAATCATATTCGATATAAACAAATCAGCTTCTTCCTCACTCATTCCATTATTAACTAAACAATATTTTATGGATCCCTTAACACTTGACATCATATCTTTTAAATCGCCGCAGACATAAACGACACCCCCTTCCGCGACTAATTTCTCATAAATTTGCCTAGGTTCGTTCTTGATCAGATCTTGGACGTAGATTTTCATATCTTGATCTCGCGAGAAAGCTACTGATAGCTTCGATAAATACCCTTCTTCAAGATATTTTTCCAAATCTTTTTATATAAGTAATCTCGATCTTTGTAGCGGCACCCACAAAATAACCATGTATTTAGATCTTTTTTCGCCAGAAATAAGTGTTGTAGAAACCCCACGAAAGGCGCCACACCCGTTCCTGGTCCGATCATTATTGTAGGGTTGGAATTATTGGGATTAAATCGAAAAGAATTGGGCTTTCGGAAATAAAACTGTATATGTCCCTCCCCATTTGTATGGGAAAGAATCATATTTTCCAACCAACCGGTACAAACTCCTTTAATGCTAGGGCTATCAAAATATTCAACTGAAAATGTTATGTGTAGCTCATTTTGGAGAAGGGGTGATGATGATATGGAATATGCTCTGGGTTGTAATGGAGGTAAATTCTCTAATAGTCTCTCGATGGGTACTTTACATGATTGGAATGTCTGTAATATATCCAATAATCTACGACCGGTATTTGAAATGAATGTGATATAATCCTTGGAGTTTGATGTAGATGATAATTTTAATAAGGTGTCCTTTTCTTCAGGATCTTCGGTGTGTTTTGCTAGGATTTTAAGGAACGTCTGAAATGAGAAGTTTTAAATTGGAGGGAGGAATTATTAAAATGAAATAATTATACCTTTTTGGTGGTGCTCTTATATCAACCTGTGTCATGAAAGTATCCCTCAACGTTGTGTTTAGAGGTAAATGTGATATTGATCTCACTTTTTTCGCATCGAGTAAGATGATTGAACATCTCTCATCAAGTAGATCCTCACTTGCAAAGCGCTTGAGGATTTCATTAACTTCTTCAGGATTATTACTTGGCAACACTCCGATTGTATCCCCAGGTTGGAAAGGGTGGGTGACACCCTAGCAAATCCATTTGTTTAAAAGAAGTATTTTAAAATTAAATTCAAATTTACCTCTGTGTCTAAAGCAACATCATACACGTCCTTAACATGTTCCCCCTGACTCAAATTATTAGCGTCTTTTATTCTTACCCGATATAATTTACTATCGGCGAATGGAAAAATCCTTTTACGCTCCGTCTCCTAAAAAGACATCTCTTACAAAAGTTTTTAAGCCCGAATTAGTAGAATACATCGGAATTCTCCCTGAAAACGATTTTCAAAAAACCTTCATGAGCCATGTCCTAACCTTAAAAATTTATATGTCATAGATAGCACATGACATTTCTAGCGCAAGTTCCCCAGTGTGATGAAATCTCGATTTTTCGCGTATTTTTCCAGATTTTTCGTAAATTCTTCGCGAGTGAGTTTGCCCGAAATATTGTAAGCGTCCTGGAGGATGAGGAATATCAAGGAGGTAAGAAATTTTCCGAAATTGATTAGAAATTTTCGGTTAGAGACATTGCGACACTTTCGGGGGTATCAAAAGTATCGATAAATCGGGATTTTATGCCGGGTATCGTGAAATATTGGTCGAAATATCGTTTATTTAGTGTAGGGGGTTGATAAATTACGTTCGGGGTGTAAGAAATTGGGGGTTTAGGAGAAATTTTTGGTTAGATACTTTTGGACAGGCATATTTGATATTGGGCCGCAAATCTGTTGGGGATCCTTTACTTCGTCGGAATTATTAAGTGGTAAGTTCTTATATTAAGGGGCTGCTTATGATTTTTTATTATGTATCTTTTAAGAATTTTGGAGAAATTTCCGTTTAGAAAAGTAATTGATATACAGATGAAATAGGATTTACATATTTGGAAGTTTTTAGCCATTTAGATTCATTTTTTAAAACATTTGCATCAAGAAATGTGCGCATTAGTTAAGTAAAGGAGTTCATTCCCTGTTTTTCACAGAAACTTGAAAAAAAGAGAGTTGTTTGATCACCTAACGTTTCGAACGTTAGGGTTTTTCGTTCTGATCTTGTGCGAATTGCTTCGGAGATTGGGAAATCCCTAAGGATGTTATGTGATTTAAGATTCCTTCTAAATCCTTTTCTTGTTTGAAAAAGTTATTTCTAAAACTAGACAAGATGCAATGCAAAGTCTTGAAATATGTTCACGTAACCAAGAAATGTATGAAATCAAGATTGCACTGTTGCCTATGCGCTTTTACTAAAACACATTAAACATTTATTTCGTTCACTTTGTGCATTTTAGTATCTATAGGGAAAACATAATTAAACAGCGTCAAGAATTTTTGTGTTTTAAAACAATAAACACAATTTTTCATTTTAATGAAATTGCTCTTCTATCTTTCGCCTCCATTCCTCCCTGTTTTCTGCAGTTCTGATACATTGATATATATGATTCTTATAGGATTATCCGTCATTTTGATTATCTACTCAATATATTTTGCAGGAACTCTTCTTGATTCCCTTTCTTCGATTTTAGTTTATTACAGTTCCGATTCTGGCTGAATTGTTAACAAAATAGGAAAATTTTGTGAGATATGGAGTGATGTAATATTTCATCGATATTCTTTCTAAATTTGAAGTTTGCATTTTCAAAATTAAACTAGTTCTATGAACGTAAATTGAGTAACCAAGTTATATGTCTTTGAAGATACCTCTAGTGAAGCATTATGCTCTTTTGAGGTCTGATTGGGCCGGAATTTGTTTTAAAATAGGTATAAATCGTAACAGATCTCAATCGATTCAGCATTCCTTTTATTTATGCATGTACCACTCTGACCATTACCGATCTGTGGACCACACAAAGGCGACCGAGAGTGAAAAAAACGCATTACTAGCACTGCAGTGGCATCGAACAAAATAGAGAGTATGGCGTGTTAGACACGCTTGTCGCTCTATCTCAGAGCCACAGTAATGCTCTCTATTCGTTCTAATTACGTTCTATTAGCTAATTTACTGTAGACACGCCGAAAATTGAATGAAAATGTTTACATGAATAGTGCTTCAGGCGGCGTTTCTCGGGTAGTTAAATCGTCATTATTGTAACAACTCAACTATCTTGACGATTAAAGAAAATCTTCACTGTCTGTCCATGGGGTGCGATAAAATTTTACATAAAATGGGGGATCGGAAATGAAAATATTTGCACACCACTCTTCTAAAGAATTCAAGGTATCATAAATCTTTCGTTACTACAATAATGCAATGATTAAAATATTTTTCCTAATACGTTCTTTTCAAAGAAACGTCAATTGAATTAACAACGATTAGTTAATTATATGATTAGCTAATGCATAATATACAGGGACGTAACTTTCTATTTAGATAAGACAAAGAAATTTTGTACGCAATTCAAGCTGAAGTAGGTATGGGGGACGTTTGCCCTCTCTGTTCGGATTCCCTCCTCTCCCATGAATGCTTTCCATATGATTATGTAATCGTTGGATATGCCTGTATAGATCTATTAATATCAGTTAACTGCATTCGACGTGTATAATCTTATTTCTTCGTTTCTCATCTTATCTGTTATGGCTTCATGTCTTTCTTTTGCTCGCTTGTAGTCCTTTTTCCTTTTTTTTTTTTTACTTAAATTCGATATTTCTGAGCCGTTAGTTAGAGTTGGTATAAACAGTGAGTTAAGATGTGTGATTGAGTAGTCCGTTGCCTTGTGGTAGTACATGGTTGCTTATGAAAAGAAAAACACTATTTTGGTACACTACCACTTTGAAAAAAAAGATAATACACACTGCACCGAAAAGTCGCATACTCAACGTATTAGAATGAATAGAAATTTACAAACACAGCTAGGCTAAAGGG
The DNA here is from genome assembly GCA_038088585.1 of Chrysina gloriosa. Classification (NCBI taxonomy): domain Eukaryota; kingdom Metazoa; phylum Arthropoda; class Insecta; order Coleoptera; family Scarabaeidae; genus Chrysina; species Chrysina gloriosa. The sequence goes on along the minus strand of CM076093.1, from coordinate 14,044,115 downwards.
ATAACCCTGAACCCTCCTCAATGACCGGATAGACCTAATGACGTTTGACTTATTTTAAGTATTTTTGAATATCATATATTTAGTTGAAATCCATAGACACCATAGTTAATCTTACTTAATGATCAATTATACCTAATGACGTCCTCAAAGTTTCGCTTTTTCCAAGTATTTTTGTAGAAAGAATCCAGCATATAAATAGTTGTGTAAGCATAGTTACAAGATACTTATAGTTTGACAATGTAACAGTGTTTACTTTTTCCTTCTGAATGAACCTCATCGCAACAAATTTCGGATTATTTTGCGCTTCCTAGTTAATAATGGCCACCCAATCCAGCATCCCCGTATTTTACATCAGGTGAATCAATCCGCAGGTGAACTCAATGAGAAGTTTCTGCCCGCAGTGTAGGTTTCCAGAATAGACTCCCATCTTATATAGGTGACTCTTCACTGGAGCAGCCTGCGTCATGAGGCCTGTCACCTTCCTTAGCCTTGTAGCCTTGTAGCTAGTTTTTTACACGACCTGATGTTAAACAGCTTGCCATGTCTATCCCTGGAATAGTTTTCCTATTTTTTGTATATTGTTCCTTGGCCCAGTTTCTCTTGCAAGATGCTTAAGAACTTTGCCTAATCGCTACGCAGCAAGGTTGTCAGCACCGTTATTGCCAACTATTTCTTAGTGTCCGAGGACCCAGATCAGGTTTACTTGATTCTGGTCTGCTAGTTCATCTAGTCTGTCATAATATTTAAGTACAACTCTTGACAACATAGTGAGGTTTTTGAGTGCTCCGACTGCAACCTGACTATCAGATATAAGGACACGCGTACTCTTACAAGCCCTCTTTAGATTTTCCTGTACTATTGCGTACATTTCTATTTGAAAAACAGTAACATATTATCTTGTATATATCAGCTCAGAAATGTTTCCAATTGTTGATCCGTCAATGTAGCAGATTAGTACATTAGAGAGAACTTGGGGCTTCCTCTATTCTAGAGGTCTTGATATATGACTACTTTCGTGCTGATTTCATATGGTCTCTTCACTTATCTATGACAGGATTCTTCAAATGTCTCTGATCTCTCCATATTTTCTCATGCCCTAATTCGCCTCGAGATAATAGTGCACTGAAGCTTACAGTGGGTTCTTCTTGCCCCTCCTCCACTTATCCAAGACAAGATCAAGAGGAGGAGGACGTAATAAGGCCTCCATGACTTCAGTGGCGGTTGGTTTTATCGCCTTCGCTATACTAAGCCGAGGTACTCAGTACTCTCTGATTCTTGTTCGGTTTTAGTCTGGGGTTTGTTTGCATCTTCAACTACGACACACACGTTATGGACGGCTTTATCCCTTTCTCCAGATTTCTTCTATTAGCGATAGAAGGCTTATTTCGTGTATGGATCCTTTTATCCAATTGTTCCACTTCAATTTTACCATCATTCGTTATGATGATGATGGTTCCAAGATACTTAAATGGTTATTTTCTACTAAATGTAACTGAATAATTTTGTGTTTTGTTTCAATAGAAACCACAAAAGAAACCTGTGTAAAGTATCATAAATAAGAATTACCAGGGGTACAATGATATTCGTTTTTTTCTAAAAACATGTTAAATTGTTATACATTTTTCCATATTTCGGGCAATTTGTGAATACCACGCCAGTAAAAATCTTCCCCTTTTGCTACGAGCCATTCATCGAGCCATTTGTTTACATCTTCGTACGAACGAAAGCGCTGCTCAGCAAGTGCGTAGCCCATCGATGCAAACAAGTGGTAATCGGAAGGAGCTAAATCTGGTGAGTAAGCCGCCTGGGGTAGCACTTCCCAGCTGAGTGCTTCCAACGTGTCGCGAACCGGTTTTTCCGTAAGTGATGCATTGTCATAAAAAAATGAGTTTGTGTTGTCTCTTTCGGTATTCTGGCCTTTTTCAAGCAGCGAACGATTCAAATCAGTCAATTGTTGTTGGTAACGTGTAGTATTAACCGTTTCCCCAGGTTATAACAGTTCATAATAGACGACGCCACTAGGGTCCCACCAAACACAGAACACCGTCTTTCTACCAAAGAGATTCGGTCTTGCGATACCCATGATTTTTTGCAAAATGTTGCATGTATTTTTGCGCTTTTCGATTTGCCTGTCGTTCAACTCATGTGGTACCCATCTACCGGTCTTCTGAATCTTTCTCATCTCTCTCGGCGAGTTGCTTTTATGTTTGCGAATCATCTTCGTCCAAGACCAATTGCAATTCCATATCTTCGTATTTCTTAGCGGTTTTCCACGTTCCTTGTCTACAACATCAAAGTCACCAATTTTGAAACGCGGAAACCTCGTTCACAAGTAATCGGTATGATTCAAGCAGCAGTTTTGTTCAAATGAAAACAAAAATAGTGTTTAGCGCGAATGCTATTTGTTCGGTATAAATTTCGACATACAATCTGCTCTGGTAATAGGGCCGCTCACCTCGTAGCGTATAATTTCGTTCAAATTACCCGAGTGCCAGGAAAACGACTCTCCTCACCTCCCATAGTTGACCTATTATCAGAGCGGACTGTATTAAGCACAACACAGCACTATGCACACACTTTTCTAATTTATCACTCGCGCGCGTTTGACACTTGTTGATGACACAACAAAATGGCGCAGTGTCAAATTTTTAGAGCACAGACTGCATTGGTGCGCATTTGTTGTCTGAAATTCGCATTTCATAGTTGTAATCCTGGTATACCGTTCCGTATGCAACCAATTTTGCGTGTGATGTGTTGTAAGCATTCTGGACTTCGCTGTATATCAAATGAGATATTTTTTCGTTGTAGTGGTGATTGGTACTTACTTATTTATTTTACATTTTATTATATCATTTGCATTTTTATAAAATATTGCATTGGTGTATGTGCTCTTATTATTAGTAAAAATTCACATATTTGACATACATACGATAAATTAAATACTTAAAAATACGAATGTGCGATGAGACGATCTATACAGCAAGGATGTATATATGTATTTCAAATGACTCATCTAACTAGGAATCGCGGTCGTAGTCAGTCGTAGTTGGGTAAAAAAGAATAAAACAAAACCAGATAACAGGACGCCGCATTTTGAATTTCCCGCGCAACCGGCGACGATTTATCGCCACCGAAAATAAGCAGTTTGCCGGCTTGAACGCATAACGAAAATCGACGTGGAAAAACGCTTTAGGATTTTCCAAACGGGTACGAACCGTGTTTAATTCAGCCCCCGACGAAGTCTTCGACGTACCGCAAGCTTGACTTACGCAGTGCCGATAGGCCTTGGCTAGAGATGTTTTGCGTTTGCTCTGTTCAACGCCGCCGTTGCTGGTAAATCGGAATGAATATGTGCGTTGTTCGACTGTTTGAGTAGAAGTCGCCATTGTTGTTCACTGAAATACCCGGAAAAAACCCGATTTTGTGGGTAAACTAGCCTTAATTCGAGGTCCTGCTGCATTTACCGGAGCCGTAGATCTCGTATATTTAGTGACACGTAACGTACCGTCGTGGTTTCTTTGTAATTGGTGATTAATGTGGTGCAATGTTTGTATGTTCACATTGTAAGTGTCGGCGCTCGTAGTTGTACCCGACGTTTCGTAAGCTCCGATTCGTCACGTGGGAGTAAGCGGTTTAAAAACGTTTTCGCCGACGATTACTTTCCGTAAACATCGAAAACGAGACGAACAACTCTCGTTCTACCGCTTAAATCGTTCGAGAAAAGCGGCCCCGCTTCGAGTAGCATGTCCCTCTGTTTACCGTACGAAAATTCACATCTAACGTGCTTCCTGAGTGGCCTCCTCGAAACGATCCGGCTCCCCAAAAGAATGGAACTAGCAGGTGATTAGTTATAGATTTATTTTATAACACCAGAATTTATGTAACATTGATTTTTTTATTGATCAAGTGGACTGCATGTGAAGTTTATTGACATTGTTAATAAAAGACAATACATAATTCTATGTGGACCACTGGATGAATGGGATTACGTACAGCCTCGGTGAGGCATCCCCATGTGGAGGTCATGGCCCCTGCCTTGACGGAGCCCAACCAAGCTGCAAATTTTAAGCTCCCTCCAGACACGCAATCTGCTTCTCCTATTAATGGTATCATTGATGATAATCTGAGTTATGTGCAACACCAGGATAGTTCCTGTGTTAAAGCTGGTACTGAGCTACACAAACTGCCCATACCCAATGGGAAAGAATTGAACGATGTGCTTGATAATCTAAGTACTCTTGTGAAGGAGAACGGTTTGTCGGGCAAGGCGTTTGAAGAGGCCTCGGATAGCGTGGCCCTGGATCCTGTCGATTCCAGTTTTATAATGAGTAACAGCTCCATATCTATGGGTGACCAAGAGGATGACAAAATGGGCTTACAAAAATCTGGGTTAGATAGCGTGCTTAACTTGCTAAAAGACAAGCAATCTTCAGATGTAGACCAAATATTCAATAACCTGCCTTCCTTCCCCGATTCTGACCTTGCAAGTACTGGTGATATTGGACAAAACGTTGATGAAATAATGCAAGTCATAACGAGCATGGAAGGAGGCACTGAACGACTAAATAATGTAAATAACGATATTGGAGGCGAATCTGAGAATATATTTCCTTTAGCGTTATTCAACGAGATGGATGTTATGAGTATGGGAATGGAAGAACAGTTGATGGAAGGATCAATTTCAAAAGAAACTCAAACCAAAGATTTAATAGCTGATGTTCAAAAACGACAAGTTAAACTCGAACGTAAACTGGAATTTCTACTGAGGAGACTGAGAAAAATACAAGTTCGAAGCATGGGACAGCATTTCAGTGCTGAAGTGGCCGGTGTTTTTGAGCACGTGCATCGAACATTGCGGAAACTGAAAGACGGTGTTTCTACTCATGCGGAAGTGTCGGAAAGCTCTACGGGTGCTGCCCAACAACAGCAGCATGTCGAAACTATCATTCCCCTTGAGAAAATGAAACCTATTTCAAGTAGTTCGGCTAAGAATTTAGTGAGAAAATTGGAGACGTCGGCGATTCTCCAATCAAATACGGCTTCTAGGCGTCATAACACGAGGTATTTCGGTTCCGGTTCCATCGAAATCAGTGCGTTTCGTAGTGGCGTGTCTGGAATGATCAATTTGCCTATATGGGCCCCGAACACAAACTGGATTTTCAAAAGATAGCTGGTTTGTTACACACAGAAATGGGGCTTGTGCAGCAGGAAGTAGATTCAGAAGCAACTGCTAGTAGTTCTGGTGGTGAAAGCTGTGATGAAATGCAGAATTATAATAATTCACAACAACAGTATCTCAGCATGTAAGTTCTTTGTTTCTTTTTTGTCATTCATTACTATCAAAATCAAATGATATTTTTTGATTTTGAGGCGCCAAGGCAATTTAGCAGTGAAATTTGAAAAAGAATAAGAATAATAAACAAATCCAAATTTATTATGTATTGACTTGCTAGTGATGCAAAGACTGTACTGTAGTATTATTAATTATTATGATTTGGCATCATATCTTGAAGGATAATCATTAAGAGGGAATGAAAACTAAAAATCATTAGCTGCAGAGCTCTTACAATGATTTTAGTTGTAATTGGAAATTGGATTTCCTTACAAATTATTTTTCTAGTAAATGACCTTGTTCATTCAGATTTCCCTCTTTTAAGATCCAGCAACTCTCAATCTTTGGGAGTATATTCATAACATCTCTTAAGGGCCACATAAATTAATGTAAAGTCTAAACAACAACTCACAATTCCATTTTTTGTTTTCTTCAGTTGAGTGATTCTATCGAAATCAAAAATCCTCTGACAACATTTTTTCTGTTTAATTTAGTGATTCTCTAACTATTGGTAGCAATTCTCATTAATAGCTCTAACATGTATGAAAAGTCGCCAAATGGGATTGAAATCTTAAAACGTTCTTGTGATTTCTTTTATTTTTGTTTAGTTCATTGATTTTAAACAAAAATCTAATTCATGTTTGTTAAGTGATTCAGCAGAGTCTGTGAAGGTTGTGAAGCTCCGATCTGTTAACCCTTTCAGTTAACCACGTGCGCATGATGGTCTTAAAAATTTGTGGAACTTCTTATGACAACTTATTCATCTTAAAGCTCGCCCTGACGGATCGACAATAAAAGCCAGTCAATTAGAAAGTTGAGCCAAAACCAAATTGTTATTCTAGACACATGTATCTATTCGGTGAGAATGGCACGTACTTGTTTAAATACATATTTGGAAATATCAAAATTGGTGTGATGAGAGTAAGAATGATTTTATTTTAATTCATTTTCATTCAGAATTTGTGGAATTCCTGTGTTCTGTATTCAAAATAAAAATGTGTCACCTAAAAGGTGATCAGTTTATTATTATTATTAGTTTCTATTATTAAAAGCAAAAAATATAGCATTATTAAAAATATAAATTTATCATCTTTTCTTTCAAAAAGGTTTTGTATCACTGGTTTTGGTAGTATTAGAAATACGTTCTAAGAAGGGGGTAAAAAGTTATTTAACTGTACTTGTAAAAGGGGTAACAGGTTACTTGGTTCCTTGTAAAAGGGGTTTACATGTTCTAGTTGCAAAACACAATTCATTTTTTTTTTGTAACTTCACAGTGCTCGTAACTTTAATAACTTGTTCTTGTGCTTGTTTGTCGAATATTTCTTTGTTCTCTTGTCCGTTTTCTCCTTTAACTTCTAATTCAAAGCGATATATGTATTACGAATTTACCCTTCCTTTCTGCTTTTTACTCCGTCTGCACTGAGTCTTTGATTTTATTTTTTTTTTTCCATTCCATTTGTAATTTTCATCCACGTTTTCTTTCTATCCTTCCGTATTCATTTGTTTCCTTGTTCTTTCGAATTTCAAGTGATTCAATCGTAAGTCTGCTTTCTCCTCTGACAAAAAGTATGTTCTTCTTTTTGCATTGTTTCTGTCTCTATCGAACTATTGGTATTCTTTTTTCTCTTTGTTCTGCTAATAAAGCCAATTCGTTCGAAAGTTACTTCATTCATTGGAAAAAGATTCACGCACCTTCTTTTCTTTTTTATTTCATTTCTTCTGTATTTCATTTCTTTTAACTCAAAGATTTATCGGTGAGTGTACTTCTTTTCGTGTTTTTTTCTACATTCTGTCTTCGGTCTTCGTCTGCATTTTCTTTTTTGTTTTACTATAATTATGAAAAATTGTTTCGTTAATTTGAAAAGGTATCTTTATTTTTCTTCCCATTTCATTTGCTTCCCATGTCTGCGTATCTTTCCGCATCCTTTAAGAAATTTACTTCCCATTATTGTAACTCGTCTGCTTTTCTACATTCGGCTGGAAAACGCAGCTTTAATTTTCGTCGTATTTTATTAGCTGTATTTGTCTATTTCTCCACAATTTTACTTCTAGTGTGAATTTGTTTTTCGTTTTTTGCTTAGTCCGAATAAGTTGAAATTATTTCTTTTTGAATAAGTAAAGTCGATTCTGTAATCTCTTCGTGTTCTATTTTTGTTCTTCATTTGCGTATTTGTCGTTTTTTCACTCATGCATCCTTATTGATTTTTGTTTTGCAGTTTTAACAAAATGGAATTATTTTTATATCTATGCAAATTACTCGTTTATGTAGTTTCTTTGATTTTTGTTTCGTATATCTTTAGCCCTTACACCGAAAGGTAGAAAGGGTAAAAAGATTAAGAAGAAGATATCTTTAGGTAACTATTTCAGAAATCGGATTTCTTTAACTACGAAACTTCCTTAATTTGTTTTCGCATTTCATTCGTTTTCTTTGTCCACTCCTTGTCGTATTATACCAAATTATTTCAGTCGTATTTGCAATTCCTTTTCCTCGCCTTTTCTTTTAGCCTCTTTGTTTTTTAAAGAAGAAAAATTGCTTTTCTTTAAACTGAAATTATTGCAAATTCACAAAAAGATAAAAAATCCACAAAATGTATGGAAAAATAGGAAGACGTTCCTGCTTTGTTTGAAAAATTGCGTATCTCTTAACAGCTGTTCCTTTTACGGTTTGTGACCTTGAATCGCGACAGAATAGTACTTTTTCTTTCGCGTTTTATTTGCTATCTTTATTCATGTCTTTACAATTTATAGTTTAGCATGAACCTATATTTCTCTTCAGCTTTTTTGTACTAGGGGTTGGCATTGTTTTTTCTTCTTTTTAAATAAGTGAAATCGATTCATTAATTGTGTTTACTTCTTTTTTATAGTTCTTCGTGCCATCTTTTATGTGACTTACATTGGTATTGTCTGCACTCATTAACTTATGAATGTTTCTTCCACTTTAAAAAGCCCAGCGGCTGTAGTGACTACTTCGTATTTCTGTTATGAATTCTTATTACGTCTCAATTTTTTGAATTGAAGTAACTCTAAATTCATCGAAAAAATTGGAAACATTTGGTAAAAACAGAAAGATCGTTCTTTGTTAGTTTTAAGAACTGGGTATCTATTACCAGCTGTTTTTTTGCGGAGTATTGACCTTGAAGCACTATAGAATACCAAGCAGGTACCTATTGGAATTGCGATTTTCTTATTAGAAAGAAATCATTTATTGATAACTACTTTTAATTTGAAAATTATTATTAATAATATTGTTATTGCTATTACTATTATTACCAGTTGAATCATTATTTGTTAAATTTTTCTTTTTCCACGTTCCATCTTCTGATTTTTGTTTTGCTTTATTACGTTTATTGGACGTTTGATCCACAGGATGTGTATACAGTCTTTTCTTTTTCATTTCTCTTTTATTTTAACGATCCAAGGAGAATGAATCAAGCGAAACTTTCACGAAAGTTCACATCATATTAATACATTTTGTAACGCGGTATAATTCGACCTTGAATTTTAAGCGGAAAGCGACAATTCCACAACTATTTCGGCGGCACCTACTGCCGGTTTTTTCGGCATCTTCTTTCGATTTATCTTCGAATTCCATAACGCCCTTTAATGTTATTATAATCTGATTCTCACTCGAATTCGACCCTGTTGGATTAGTGCAATGAATCATTGCGCTGCTAACATCCAATATTGTTATTGCTTCATATCGAGCTTGCCTCGATAAAAATAACATAATGACCACCGATAACGATGCCTCGCCACGTTTTTTCAGCAATAAGCGACTTTCCTACGCCTCCCTGTATTGATTTGGTGTAAATTTGGGGAAGGACGCCCGTTTTGGGTAAGAGAACACTGCGGTACATAGAGAAGGAGCGTGAGAGAGAAAACTTTTTGCTGATAAGAGGTGGATATAGGTTTCTTTACTTAAATATTTGTAGAGGAGTCCCTCAATTTTTTTGTTAAAAAAGTTTAACCGTTTATTATGTGGAATTCTATAGCATGAAGATGGAACGGAACCCGTATCTGATCCAATAGTAAATTATAATAAGTAAATTTAATTTAATTTTAACTGTAGCATATTGACATTGAATTAAACTACAAATTGAAATTTATATAATAATATTATTGTTAACACATACATATTTACAACATATGACAAAAATAAGAATAATTCTCAACATATGACATTAAATTTATTAAATGTCTTTTTCGTCGAGAAAAACTCCTCTTGCACGCAGGATGGAACTAAATTCTAGGAATCTGTTCCACCAATTTTTCAAGCACTGTATTTGGCATAATGGCCCACTGGACCTGTATAATGTTCCATAAATGTCTCGTGGAGGTAGGGCATACCTTCCTAATTCTTTTGTCGAGTTCATGCCACAACAACTCAATCGGATTTATGTCAGGACTTTGCGGTGGCAACGTCATTATTTCAAGAATATTATTTTGTTGGTTATCAAAGTAATTTCTGCATACAAATACCGTATGTTTTCGGTCGTTGTGTCATGCATGAATATAAAATTATTACCAATTAAACGCAACCCTGAGGGTATTTAAATAATTTTCTTTTTCCATAATGCCTTCAATTCGCTGCTAGTCTCCTGTCCCAGCGTACGGAAACCAACCCCAAACGACCAGAGAAGGTTTCAAACTTCGTTTCATTAGTCCATAAAATTAGTTTGAAGTGTTTGACTGTCCTATTCCTACGTGTTTCAGCCCACTGCAACCGTTTTTTGTCTGTTATTTATGCAGCAATTTCAAGTACTGTCAGCCTTCTATCTCGTCTGCTTAACAATTTGATGTCATCATCTGCTCTTGTTATTCGCGAACAACATGTACGTGCGCTGGCTTACGAACTGCCCGTGTGTTGACATTTTCTAATACTCATACTTCTACCTCGAAAAAGGTATCGTTAATTTGTTCCACAAGTGCCATTAAAATGTCAAATTTTGATTATTATAAGATGATGTTATTCAATCAATTCAATCAAATCAAGAAATTCTGAAATTATTTGTTCTTTGTGAACTAGAAACTTCATCTATAGTTTAATATCATAATATAATTTATATTTGAAAGAATAGTTGTCATTAAGAATACTTTACGAAATTTTAGTGTGTCCGAACTAATATGGACGGTAGTGTACATATTGTACATACTTCGAAACAGCAGAATATTTTGCTTGCTGTACGTGCTAATTGCGGTTTGTTGACATTATTCATATGTGTTTTGTTGACCTTTTCCCGCCTTATATTTTTTAGTAATAGCTTTCTTAACCCGGTTTCATGACCGATACATCCACTTTTTCGCCAACGAAATCTTCAGCCATACAGAAGTATTTACGACAACGGTCGTGAAAGCCTATTATTTATTGGGGGATATTTAAATTTGTTTTAAAAATTACTTTTATATTTGTCTTATACCATTTTGCTTCGAACATCTCACAGACTATGCACGGGGGTTAGGAGAATAGCATTGGGCTAAACCATATGTACTTGTGAGTTGTGACGAGTATGTATCGAGTATCTGATTCAGACAGACGCTTACATTGTTCAGAGTTGATTTCTTTTATTTTACAGTTGCTCTTTTATTTGGTCTGGACTATCTTAGGGTAGTGCTTATGTAGTAGGGTAATCCGCCGCTATCACTCCTTGCCCCACGCATAGTCTGTATAGTCTCTTATATATATCTTGAAATTTTCTGTTAATTGTTCATTTTATTTACATTGAAAATGTCTATTGGTGAGCACACTTTTACCTTATCATTTACCTTTGAGTTGATTATTGTTAGTATTCGAATACCAGCGAATATCCAATTCAATGTGTTTCTAATCTTATTGTTTGCGACCATACGCTCTTAGTTAGAAAGACCGCATTATTATTTTATTAATATAAATTATTATTCCTCCTTGACTTTGAACCCAGGCATAACTAAAAACAGTGCTGGTGAATAGGGGCGAGAATCTTCTATCTGGAAAAAATGTCCTTCGTATTTTATCTCATTCCCCAAAAGTACCAATTAGTTGAGGCGTTTTTGAAATTCCCCTTTAATTGAATTATTCCGTGCAAATCGCAAATGCCATCTATTCTAATTTTACAACTTATCGCCTCGTCACCTGACTACTTAACCGATTTATTTAGCGGCGAATTCACAATGGTTGTTATTGTTTTTGCGATAAATTTATTATCGTGGCGATTTCAATGAGTAACTTCTACGTGACAACGCCTGGGCTCCGACACGTCTCCGTGTGAAATGGCGTCATTCACTTGGAAAAGCAATTAGGTTCTTCAACAAGAAAGTTGTTGATAATAAAGCGCTAGAAATATCTTGTTGGGATCGATAAAACTGTGTAATAATTAGGTAACATAATAAATATAGATTTAATAACTGGAAAATAATATTAGATGATGGCTTTTCGCAGAGAGTTGTGATCAAACAACTAATTTTCGTATAATGGTAGCAATGGAAACTAAAAGGAGGGATTTGCTAAAAATACAGCATGTAAGAAAACCGTCCACTTGGTTCGTGGTAGAACCTTCACACGGCAGAACAGAGCAGTTGCTGCGAATGATCAGAAACAGAATTGGGAAGGCAACGAGCCTCTTAACTGCCGGTTTAAGAAATGTCTCCACACCACGGGGAGGCTACTGTGAGAAAAATAAAACTTCGCAACATGCCCTCTATCATTTCCAGGGACTGAACTGTGTGAGAATTGAACACTGGATCTCGGTTCTTACAATGAAGAGAGATATACCACATTAGCAACGTGGTGGGTTTTATTGAGGACACCATCCTTAGGAAGCAAAATTCCGGGAAGGAGACAAAGATTTTTGACTCCGTACAAAGATTTTTTTGGTAGTTCAGTTACCATTATTGTGTTGTACAAACTAAAAATGTCGTATAATTTTTTTTTCCGATTTTTGTACATGTACAAAGAGGCTCGTAAAAAAACAGTGGACACAAATATATATTGGACTTAGATGAAGTGGGCTAGCAACCGTACAACCAGCTACTGAGTAAATGCAAGAAATATCATCGGGGATCGCAGCCACCGAACCGTATACATACGTATACCGTACCGCTCCTGACGCGTTCAGTGGTATTTCTTTACTTTTCGCAACATATTGGAGGTAACATCCATGTTAGGATTTTAACTACTACGCTCCATTGCAAAAAATATAATTCATGATAATCAAGAGCAGATGTTGTCCTACTTTGAACTCATCAGTGCGATATGATTCCTACGAGAAAAGCCATATTTTCTTTTTGATGTGACTTAGTTAAAGGTCTGGATAATGACCAATTCTAAATTCTGCAATTTTTATATATCAGAATTTTGCACATCGGTAAGGTTTTCTTAATAGCAATGATCTGCACATTCTTTGCGATGGACGGTTGTTGGGAGGTTTTATTGCTATGTGAATCGTCTTAACTGAATTCAAGGATGAATGAAAAGGAATATGTAGATTGTCGTTTGCGTATAGGTTTTCATGTAGTTCAATTTCTTCTGAATCATATATTCTGGAAGTTGTTGTATACATATGACAATTTTCAATTCTAATAAAAGCTGTTTTTGATGCTATAAAATGCACTCACGCTATTAAAATTAGCGTAACCTAATATTAGGTCAACGTTGGTTCCGAGACAGATTAGGCTATTTGTTTATCCGCTCTGTTTCTAAGGCGTAGGTTTGGAAGGTAGTATACGTGGCGTAAACAGATAAGGAAATAATATTTATTCGAGTTATATTACCTTCTCTCTGAAACTACAGGTTGTGATACGGTGCATGATGTGTTTACCTCCGAGTTGAATTCGATTTATACAGAATTTTCATGTATTTTCTAAATGAAACGGAGCAGCATTGCTTATCCTTTTTTCATATGGAAGCTGTTTAAATTGATTTAGTTTAGCACTTCCAACTTTCAGTCACCACTAAACGTCGATCAACTACAATTCTGCGCTCACAAAGTAACATATAACGATAGCATTTGTTTTTTGGTTGCTCTGCATGACTAACTTTTTGTAACCTTTAAGGGTGTTCGGTACTTTCTTTCAAAATCGGTTAAACGTCAATTTTTTTATTGGTTTCAAAACTATTTTGCAAATTGTATATCTGATCTTTAAAAGTAATGTGTGTAACGATAAAATACTAGTTTTTTACAATGTTAATAGCTTCTACAGTTCAATCATAAGCGAAGAACCAGTAAGTTTACGGGATCGAAATTTTGCATACCGTGTATTCGTTACGATAGCTACGTCTTATCGGCGAGCTTTCTTATTGTTGCTTTCTTGAAGTGCAAAAATGGCTGTAAGCCCATGGTCATTTTTCTATTCCTTAATTGAGGTTAAATTCAACAATAAACAAGGAATTCAGAAAAAAAAAACTCGCCGTTAAGACCATGTTATTGTAACGGATACACAGTATACAAAATTTCGAGTCCGTAAATTTACTGGTTCTTCACTTATGATTGAAAAAAAAAATTAATGCTGTAGAAGCTCTTACCATTATTGTAAAATAAAGTATTGTAAAGTATTTTATCGTTACACACACTACTCTTAAAGGTCAGATTATACAATTTTCAAAATAGTTTTGGAACCAATAAAAATAAAAAAGTTTAACCGATCTTGAAAAAGTACCGAACATCCTTAATATTGTTTTTGTCCCACGAATCTTGTCTATCTAAGCAACGGAAAGTTAGACTATATTACCAGTACCGCCTAATTTTTGTTTAAATTTATATTCTAGAAGTACAAAATAATGAAACACTTGCTCAGGTCAATATTTACCCCTTTTTAATATATAATATAGGAACAATATCGCTAACCATTGCTCCTTAACTTTCTAATATCGTTGGGAACTCTCGAAAGTTAACAATAGCGTCAGTTCGTTTGAATGGATACACTATTTTAGCTAACAAATATTATTTTATACACACAGACCCCGTCTTATTATCTTTATAATCATTTTAGAGAACTGCCTAAAAAATGAATCCCAGCGCTGTACTTGCTTTGCTCAATTTTGCAACCATTACCAAATTATACGTCTAGAAATTATCCTCTTAAATTGAAATGGCCTAAAAGGTAAACAGGAAGTGAGAAAAATAAAAACACGCTGACGAATGAACAGTCATCTTGACTTTTGGTACGGAAGATCCAGACTTCGGAACTTGGGTACGGCTGTTCACGAAAACGTTATGTTTGGAGGTCATAGTTCAATGTAGCTGACGTTGTGATAGAACTAAAGTAGTTTAGATGACCTTCAGAAGATAAGGAAAACGCAGTCCCCCTCCTCCCACCGATGTGGTGATTGTATCCAAGAATTTACTACAAAGAGAATATTTTGATGATCAAATGATTTTGTTCGTTGGTATGCAAAGTCCAATGTTTGAAAATCAGACGAGGCTGTGAACGATGACCTTGATCTTTTCTGTGGTTTTGGTGGGTAACTGGGTGTTAATTGGATTAGTGGGGTGTGATTTCTTTTGGAGAAGTGGGACGAATCTAGTCTTAACTGGGGACGCCTCAAACTACGACAAATTTCATGCAGTGGCACGCTCTAAATGTTTAGCAACCACATTCAAGCAGAGCAGACATATTTTGAGGAATACGAATGTTTATAAAGTGGAACAAGAAAGGTATAATGATGACAGATAGATTGCTGTGTGTTAAAAAATGGAGGGGGTGTTTAGTAAATTGTAAACATTGCGTAGTGAAAATGTAGTTAGTGGAGTGGTGTGTTGCAGCAATACCTGAAAGCCGTTTATTTCTTTTTATTTCTATTTGAGCTCTCTTTATCGCACATAACATCTCAAACTTAATTTTGAAATTAGATCTGAGCAGTCGGTGTTTGTCCTCCGAATAGAGAGTAGTGTAAATCAGTAGTTTTCTTTTATTCTTGCACTGTCAGGTCAGTGTTGGTACACACCGAATAAATCGTGATTTTCTACAATTTGCATTTACAACAAAATTGTCCAAAATATATACACACAAGACTATTGCGGCAAGAAAAATGCGGACAAGTTTTATAGACTATTTTGACTGTTTTTTAGCAGTATAAACCAACCATTTGTCATATTCATGTCAATTTTGAGGTAGCCATTTTTTTAGTGTGAATAGTGCCTTTGGAGACTACAAATCTTCTCATGGATAATTCTTCCCCAAGTAATGTAATTACTTGCATTTTTTTAGCAGCACTTAAATGCAGTATAATGGCTAGAGTTTATTAAAATGGTGGTACCGCGCATAGAATCTCATAAAAGTGACGTACAGTAATAAAATACAAATATAAATCTGTAATTCCCCCAATTATAACTGGTGAATACCCTATGTGTGTCATCCCATATATCAGACAACTATTTACTAGAATTTATGTTGTAAAAACGCCGTGGACGTGAAAAGAAACCCCTAAAGAAATTCGTGAATTAGTGGTGAAATTCTACAAAGAGAAGAAGTCTGAGAGAAATTGGCCATATTACTGGCGAAGCATATTCTACAGTGCAAAGCATTATAAATAAATTTAATAGCACTGGATATATAAAAATATACCCCGAACAGGGCGTCCAAAGAAATTAACACGCCGCGACGAAAGAAGTGTTTTGCAGATAATTCATAAACATCTGATAACGAGTGCTCGAACCACAGCCGCACAAGTAGAAAATTTTACAGGAAAACATGTTAGTACAGACTGTATAGGAAGAATATTAAGAAAACCTGGCCGAGTTTCTCGTATGAAACCCCTAGTTAGTGCTACTAATTAACTCAAAAGAGTACAATTTGCCGACGAGCACCAAAAGAAATGCATGAAATTTTGGCAACAGTGTATTTTTACAGATGAAAGTAAATTCACCATTTTTGCTTCAGATGCGATAGGGAAGGCCTGGCTTAAACCATGTAAAGCCTTTGATATTCAAAATACTGTACCTACTGTGGAACATGGAAGAGGAGGCGTTATGGTTTGAGGGTTCATATCAGCGACTGGAGTGGGGAGTTTAGTGTTTTTTGAAGGTATTATGAATAAGAAATCATATTTAAACATTTTGAAAGGCAATTTAAAAACTGATGTTGGAAAGTGCAATTAGGAAAACGATGGATATTCTAAGTTCAACACCTTAAGCATACGGCATTCATCGTGAGTGAATGGCTATTGCATAGTGTGTCCCAATAGCTTCATTCTCTGCCCCAGTCGCCAGGCCCCACAAAATATTAATTTTTGTTTAGTTCATGTTATTGAAATTATTTTATTAGTCCACGTTCACTTTTGTGAGATTCTGTTATTACGTTTTTTCGTTTTTATTAATTCGAATGGACTCTATTGTGAAATAAGATTTATTTTTAAAATCCTTACTAATTTTTATGCTTTTTCTAATGTATACGTTTCCGTCACGACAGTAATATTTATATTGCAAAAAGCGCATTTTTGATAGATGTACAATGACTTTCGTGACTGACGGTACATATTCACTTGACACAAACAGAAACGATTTCAAATTGATTGGCAAGATTATCTTTTTCAATAGTACACGTGATCATACGACATAAAGAAATGATATGCACACATAAACGTGTTAAATTCATTTAACTCGGCAATTACGAAGGGGTGTTTTCTTCCAGCTCCGTTTCACCTCATAAAGAAATTATTTTCAACACCAGTGAGCCCCTTCACAATGCATTTTTTAAAACGCCTCATAGCCAGGTAGTGTGTGGGCGTACACCCCGCGAGTAAATCGATCTTTTTACATTATCCTACTGCTTCTTTCAGGTCGACCGTAAATTATCGATGGAGAAAACGTAATCGACGTAATTGTTAATATTTCACGATGTAACTGTTTTAGAATAAAATCATTTACATAAACAACATTATCGATTGCATATTCCGCTGTCAGGTCGATCTTTTTATTTTATGATAATTTTAAGATTGCGTATGTTTGTTTCGACCTACCATGCTTTTTATCATCCTTATCGAGGCGATAAAATTCATGATTCAGCGCTAAAGCAGCAGGTTCGTCTTGAATAAGGTAGAACACAATTTAGTCTTTCATGTTCGAGGAGGTTGTTCTCGTTCGTCGCGATTAAGATGGGATTTTAAATTGGGCCGGTTATTTACGGAGGTTGATGTTTTAAATAAATGTGTTATTAAAAATATGTAAGTTCCCTTTTTATAAGGAGAGTGAACTTATGTGAAGGTATGTGAACTGTACCTACTGTTTTTAATTTGAAATTTTGTTAGTCAGCGCCTTATGCTGTTCGTGTGTTTTATTACGCTCGAAGAATCAGCTCTTTCCTTTTTTGTAGATTGAGATGATCCTTGCAATCTCTCAGAGGTGTGTACGCTTTCAGCTTTTATCATTTATGTCACTTTATTCCGTTCTAACTCGCTTCTGGTTCTTGGTTGTATTTTTTCTATTGTTTTTATTTTAATTTTTGTGAAAATGGACTAGCTTCAAGTGATTTCATTTTGGCGGTTAGGATACGAAGAATCTGCTTCCATTTTATTGTTTTGGATTGGAATCGTTTTGTTCCTCTTTTTATCGAAATCATGTTTTCGCAATGTTAGCGCAAACAGCGAAATGTGAACGATGAGATTTTATCCTTTCTTGTGGGAAAGAAATAATTGTTAGCTTTTCCCGTTTTGATGTTAAGAAAATATGTGTAATTCGCTTTTCCCATCTTCTCCACTTAACTTTGTTGTTTCGAATTGAGATTTCCTGTATTTTCGTTTGGTTATTAAGATCACGTTTCCGCAATCAAGATACATGGATAGTGAAGTGATATGTCGCGAGCTAAGCAATGCAACATATATAAATTTTGTTTAATTTTGTGATTTAATTGTTGAAAGAAGGTTGTCATAAAATTGGACAAAGTGGTTCGATTTTCGCGTTTTGTGGGTTAAGAAAACAGATTGTTTCCATTTGGATGTTTTATGTTGGGAGAAGGTAGTTCATAGTTTAATACATTAGATGCGATGAAGCGGCAAAGTAAGCGACCTGGCACAATATCTTACGCGAAATTGCTTTGCTTTCTTCGTTTTTCATTGAAAATGGGTGGTTGACACGTTTATAGAATGAACTAGCTCGATTTTGACATTTTAGATTAAGAAAAGGTGTTTAGATTTTCGCGCCATGGGTTGAGAAAGGATACTTCTAGTTTTTTATTTTGAATTCAGCAAAGGCCGTAAAGTTTTGGGTTTGAGAAAGGATGGTTTTGTTTGAAAGTTTTAAGTGTGGTGGACCTTGTTTTTTTTTGTATAATATGGAAACGCTATAAAAATGGATTTATTATTATTATTTAAAAAAATGAATTGATATAATCCTTTTTCAAGCACGCGTTATTAGATATGGTATGATATCGGCCCTTAGTAGAACGATCATCCTGGGATCGATTTTTGTTGGGACCGGTTGTGATGGGTAACGGTAGAATCTAAACCGCTTGACGAATGGACAGCTTAGGATACCGCAAGAGGGATGATACGAAAAACAAGGTGGCAAAATTCTAATTATCAATAGAAAAACAGATTAACAAATATATTTCTTACCAAGGCTGTGTGTATTTTTATTGTTCTCTTAAAATAGATTAAGACATCGTAATCTAATCTACAACCACTTTTCTCTTATGCGATATTTCCGCTATACTAAACAAGGTTATTATATAATAATGCGATTGTGTATAGTATGACTCATGTAAAATGCTTGCCGTTACTGGTGGCCGGTTTTAATTTTTAGTTTTCCACGCCCACACGAAAAGGTGAAAACGTTTATGAATTAGACGAATGATTTACTTCTTTAATTTACAACATTGATAAAAATGAAAGGAAAAAATCTATAAAATGGGGTTATATATATAATAAATAGAATTTGTTAAAAAGGTGGTACCGACAGTGGCGCACCGCATAAAAGTAGGTACGTAATATATATTAATAGTGAAAAATAATATTGTTACTTTTGACTATCGTCTTGATGTCAGCTGTGGTAATAGGCAACTGCCCTGGTAAGCTGCGTAGAATTGCAACATCAGCAACGCTTCCATTGTCTATTCATTCAACCGTCGACAGTGTTGTGAATATGTTGTCGTATATTTCGAAAATGATCGTTCGACATCCGGTGAAGTAAGATTTGCAAATGTCAGATATTCCTTTTCCTCATATGTACAAAATTTTTGAGCAACATCGACTCCTATAGTATCCGTCAAGTTTTATAGAGCGGCTTGTAAATTGTTTATGCTATTTAATGCGTCTCGTTTAGATAGATGTTGTCTAATTGCTCAATAGCTGGTGCAACTTCGGGGATAGTTCATGGATATTTCATCTATTTGTTGTTAAACATCCGAATTGAAAAAAGTTGCTGACTATCTCGAACTGGTGCAGAATCATTTGAATCAATTTTCCAAATGACATTTTTCACTTGTGAAAAATATTTCGGATAGATACTGCCTGGAGCCACGTTCCCCATCGCGTTAATACAGGCTAAGGTGGTGCTGGCAATTTCGGACACAATTGTTTGAATACACGGATGTGTTTGGAAGATTTAATGAACACTTTTGGTAGATCCTATTAACTTATCCACCATTGGTTACTTCTTTCGAATGGTTTCTGTGACGAGGTGACATGCGTATATGAGGCATGTTATGTGAAGAAAAGTCGGAAAGCATATTTTCAACATCCTACCAACTTTCAGCATGGTTACATGGCACAATCAGTAACGAATATTGTGGCTTGGGTTGCTGTAATTCTCTTAACGAATCTTTTATTATCTTGACAGCGGTTTCTGCATCAGTTTTCTGAATCCTTCCACCGGATAACAACAATGAAGCTGGTGGACCATCACGTTTTAAAAGACGCGCTACAACATGAATAACGCTGTGTTTCTGAGCATCAGTTGTTTCGCCCACACATAGACAGGTGAACACGTGGTAAATTGTATCGTAATTGCATAGATGTTGGCAACTTCCACGAGAGATCGTACTTACCCCAAAATATACGAGAGTGTTATATAACCTGCCACTATGGAATACAATTACTTAAGTTCAATACATGGCGTTTACTTTTACCATGTTTTCTACATTCAAACCTATTGCGACTTAGCAATCTGCGATTGCATATTGGGCAATAAATATGCGGACTTGTATATCCTAATTCAGGGAAATGCCTGAGGTATTTATTTACATTCGAAGGGAACGTTGCACCTTTCGGGCGTTTCATCCCCGCGTACGTATTTAGTGTGCAGCATGTAACATATTGTCGCTTTGAACTCTCTCGCGGTACTGTCGAGATCAACTACGAGTTGAAAATTACTCCTCCCCAGGCCCCTACCGCTACGCTACTACCATCCGGTACCACCTTTTAAGAAACTACTTATTACTTCCTGTATTTACGGACGTGTATTACAATCACCAGTGATTATCCTATAAGTAGTTCATTATATAATACAACACGATTACCATTATATGTGGATTTAACGTTTTAACTACAAACGGCGTACGTTTAAGTTCTAAACAATTCTACGCATTTTCTTATTGTCACCGATTTATCCGTTTTCCTGCGAATTACAGCCAGAAACGCGCCGCATGGAAATATGCCATCGAAAGGGCCGCTGTAGCCGCCCGATGGACGTGGCTGCAGGCGCAGATCTCCGATCTGGAGTATCGGATCCGTCAGCACAGCGACCTCTACAAGCAGATCCGGTCGAGCAAGGGGGCCGTCACGCTGGACGACAGGAGCCCCCGCACAGCGTACCCAACTCCCCCAACATCCTCAACGGCTACAGGGGGCAGCTGCCTGGCGCCTCGTCGACTGTCGCCTCCAAGGCGGTCGAATCAGCCGTCAACGGCTCGGTTACCGCCGCTACTTCCGCCTGCACCGAATACCAATGTGCCCGGACGAGACCTCTTATCAACTTTCGTAAGAGGAAGTTGCTGCAGACTACCGGTCTACACGCCGTGTCGAAGAAGGCGGCCAGGCCGTCAACAATCCGTTGTGGATGCGTTAAGCCTAACGTACCGTGCGCCCTTTGCACGGGCAGAACTGATCCTACGCATCCGCGCGATCCCATGGAGTATCTCAGCAAGTCGGAGCGGGTAGCAATGCTCGATCCTTATTTCCATCCGGTTTTTCCTTGTTAGAAGGTATGTTTTTTTTTTTTTACTACTAATAACCCCTATTAGCCCAAATCAAACAAATTACTGATAGTTTGTGCATATTAGTTTAGTTGAAACTAACATATATGTTCCAGTTCATTCCATCTCATAAAACATGCTTTGGTTCCGAATTGTATCTGTTTACTTCCTTTACACTTTACTTAAACAGTTAACATCAATCATTCTAGATTGTTCCGCCAGTATTCACCTAGATGCCATAATGAAAACGCCCGAATGGCAACAGAGGAGCTCACGCTCTACCATTAAGAGCATGAAGTACATAACGAAATCCGACCGGTTAGACAAGATGAGCGTACCATTGGACCACCGTTCAAAAAACTCGACCAGCGAAGAAAATATTCCCGCCTTCTCAAATCGACAACAGCCAATACGATATCTGCCAGTAAGTCTCGGTCGTTTAATACTACCGACCCTTGAACGATAATTTTGTTGCACTAATAGAACCGGTGAAATTTCCATTTTGATTTTTCTTTCCCCCAACTGTTCCAGAAATCAAGAACAAAATCCGAGGCCGCAAGAGTAGCAGACATTCGCAGATGGCGCGTATGAACAAGAAGCGGCACGCGTCGCGAATGGCAGCGCAAGCGCAAGCAGCGCTATACGCCGGTTGCGAGGACGAGGAGCTTGAGAACTTGGCCACTTCGGGACCGTCGGGCAAGTTCGACTCGCCTAGCACGTCGCCGTTGCTCGCAACACAGTCGATTTCCGGCTTCCAAAGGCGAAATCGGGTAGACTCGTACGACATCGATAATATCGTAATACCGTATAGTGTTGCCGCATCCACTAGGGTCGAGAAGTTACAGTATAAAGAGATTTTGACGCCTAAGTAAGTTTGTATGACCTTATATTCGTTCTTTTGTAAAAAGAAAAAAGGTTGTGTTGTTGCCATCCTTGAAAATAAAAGATGGGAATAAAGAAATGACGCTGAAGCTAGCAGAACGTTCGGGAAAGGAACGACGATCAACCTTATTACTAATATAATGCTGTAAAACCAGAAATTTAAGAACAAAATATACTTGCAGCGATCAGTTACAAGCATGAGAAGTAATAAAGTATAAAATTGCATAATTACTTGCACAAATAACAAATCCTTCAATATAAAGAAATTAATAAACAAAGTACAGCGCACAGCACAGGATGAGCTAGGTGTCTAAAAAAAAATTGGGGATCTTTAAAGAGTGTGTGTACAAAATTTTATGTAGTTTACTCATGTTCTCTGTCGTGTGTAGCAGCTTAACCCTACAGGTGACCGACTATTATTTAAACATTTGTAATTTAGCAACTATGGCGCGTTTCATTTCAAATTCTTTTTAGTTGTACACAGTGATCCAGAATGATTGACATGTGGCGTTCTATAATAATATGACATTTGCCGCTCCAGATGCATGCGTTCAACGATTAATTCTATAGGCGTGCCGACTACCCATTTCTGTTGTCATTCATACCTGTGTGTAATTTGTATAATTCTCGGGAATGTATTGCATTATTGGATTTTAAAACCAAATTTAAATTAAATTCTTAAAAACTGCGAACCTTACCAAAATTTGATATACTCGCCGTTATAGTCTTGAAAAAGAATGTGATAAAATAAGTGAAAAGCGATCGGAACAATCTCATAAACTTGCACGAAACGCTAATAAAATGACCACTAAGATGTCAACTGATAATTAGCTGCCCGCCTATGATGAAGATGCTGATCATCATTGAACTATCAATTTTCTGTTGGAAAGTAGTTTTGATAACAAAACGACAATACAGTTGTCACGTGATCGTCAATCATTCTGGATCACTGTGTATTAGATGATCTTGAAAGAGTATGGGTACAAAATATTATATATTTTGCTCGTGTTCTCTGCCTTGTGTAGCACCTTATCCCTAGAGATGACTGAGTACTTATTTAAATATTTGCAATTTAGCAACTATGGCGCGTTTCACTTCGCTTTCTTTTTAGTTGTATTAGATGATCTTTAAAGAGTACGTGTACAAAATTTTAGAGAGTTTGCTGGAGTTCTCTACTTTGTACAATATTTTACATTAGAGAAGATGCACCATGTATTTATTTAAACATTTCTTATTCTGCAACTATGACGCGGTTCATTACGAAACTTGGCAGAATCATTAGAGAGGATACCTAGCTCGTGTGCTGTGCTGTGTGCAGTATTTTATTTATTTATTTGTTTGTATTGAAGGATTTCTTATTTGTGCAAGTGATTATGCAATTTAATACTTTATTATATATTTTGTTCTTAAATTTCTGGTTTTACAGCATTATATTACGAAAATACTAATAAGATTGATCGTCGCTCCTTTCCCGAATGTGCTGCCGCAAAAATTCTGCTAGCTTCAGTGTCATAATGAAGATTGAGTTTGGTTAATAGCTCGTCATTTGCCAAAAGATACGGGTTACATATTAAAACTGCAAGAAACTGTATTCCATTGCGATACGTTGAGTTATTGTGATGAAGGTGTCATAAGTAGAGTTTGTTAAAAAGGCAGATGACGTGATATCATTAAGTAGTGTAAATCGGCTGTGCCTCCGAATTTTATTATTCAATGATAAGTTGTTATTGATAAATTATCATTGAATAATAAAATTCCGAGGAGTGACAGCGTCAGTCCGATTTACACTACTTAATGATAACACGTCATCCACCTTTTTCACAAACTCTAGTCATAAATGATGTTACCATTGATTTGTTTCTATTAATATTTTTATCGTCTTTTAGGTGGAGAGAAATCGAAAACTTTGACAGTTCAAAGCATGAAGTGAAAAACAATGGGGCAGTTAAAAAAACTAGTCAAGATAGTGATGTACGTATTTTTTTGTTTGTAAATATATTTAATTTGATATCTTAAGAATCAATGATGCATAAAACGAGACAAATGAATAACATTTAATGATTTTTTTGTTTATTCGTCACTACCACTGAGATTCTACTCGGAGAGCGAATCTTACATTCTAACGATTTTCTTTTTGTATTTGTAACTAATCTATATTCTGTGATAACTTAGGCCGAAGACATCTCTGACGAGGCGGTGATTGCGCGACACGATAAATGCGAACACGATGAGAAAAAGAAGTTCCTGAGCTACCTGAAACTGCCACTTGGCTACGGTCGGCAACGATCGCACAAACGTACGGATAGTCGTGCCGAATCGAGCGGCGCGAATACTCCCGATCCAATGTCGCCACACGGCGGCGACCAGAACGAGAGTATGTGCTCTCCCTTGACGTCACCACCGGCCACGCCCCTCTCGGTTACGACCGACGATAATTCGAATCTGTCCTCGAACAACCCCCACCGCCGAAGAACTATTTCTCAATCACGTCCCTGTAAAGACAAGGAAAGGGAGCAGATGATTAAGGAGGAGCCTAGATGTACCACTCCTGAGCACGTCGAAATCCCGCCCTATGAAAAACGACTATTTCCGCTTAGTGACGACATCTATTTTAAAATGAAAAAGAATATGCCGGAAAATCATTTGTTCACTTCGAACATCAGTACGCAACATTCGTTTGATGGCGCGCTCGGATCGAATATGGACGAGAAGTATCACGATAGCGAATCGACGGAGTCGGCTTACGGTGACGAGGATCCGAATGATCCCGAATGGATCGAAATGGAACGTGTTAAGGACCGTTCTAAAAGATAAATTAGTTCATTTCTTTCTTTTTTTGTACATTTTATAGATTACGTTATTTAATTTATGATGATGCTGATGTTGACGATGAAGATGATGTCTCTATAATTATTATTAATAATAACGATATGTAGGCTGGGCTGGCACCATTACATTCTAATAGGAATCCGTTTAATTTTCGTTTGTCCTTTGCCGTCTCTGGGATGGAGCAATTTTCCCCAACGTCGGGCTTCTCCGGGAAGGAAGGGAGATACGTTTTTCTTTTCTCTGTTAATGCGAAGGAAAATAGAAATAAATAAATAGAACATAAATGATTGAAATTATATTTCAGAGCTTGAGATTTTGTATTCGTTATTGCTAAAGTCTGTGATGTGAATTGTACATGTACAATATTATTGTAATAATAATAATTCAATAGCTTTTCTTCTTTATTTTTTCATTGTTAGTAGTAACTATTAGATTATTTATGTTAGAAATTAACGATTAGCAAGATACAGAATTTGAAGCTCGTTACCCGTTTGAGCGTCATATAATTTTATTTCGAAATCAAAAGGAAATCGAGATCATACGCAATACAAGCTTAGCCTGTTACCTCACTTTAGTGTCCGTATTTCTCTGCCATTTTTTTAAGGATTTCACTCTACACGCGTTTATTATTTTGGTACACGTGTTCGAAATGATACCCAACATCCTCAACCTTATTGAATGAAACAAGTCCTAAAAAATACAGTTGAGAATGCTACTGTTACTATCAGGAACCTGTAAATTCCTGACATTAATTAACTTTTTGCACTCCAAAGTGTAAGTTTCTGCGTTGTCCACTTGTCCTTTGAAGTACAATTACAACAACGTTTCAATGTACTCTCATCCATCTTCTAGCCGATCGATGGGCTATACACTATCAGATGGATGAGATTATGTCGAAACGTGGTTACAGGATAAAACAATGCGGCAAGTTACCATACATACATTTTTCGTATGCGACCCAGCGATAACTTGAGCGCGTTTCTGTAGCAGATTTTTTTAACGTAAAGCCGTTGTGGGTATCGATTTCATTCCTTGATTGAAATAATGTACGTCGCTATAACGCTGTGGTTATTACGAATAGTAGTGTGGCCAGCGTATTTGTGGCACATATAAACGTTACCACAATGGTCGTAAGGAGTTGCAAGCCGTTAATAATGCTACACTTGATGTAATTTAAGTTTTGACATCCATGAATTGATGAAAAACCAAAAAGAAGACGCAGATATTTAAGGTACATTTTTAATTACTGCAGTAATGGATGTGACACCTTAAAGCTAAAACTTCCATTCATATTTGTTTAAAAACTAATTTTTTACTACTGAATCGACTCCTTCAACCGTTTTCTGAAAGAATAATTTTATTTCTCTGTGTGGAAAATAATTTACATTTGAAATAAAATCTTATCGGTGATAATTGTAGAAAAATTTGTACGGGAGTAATAGGAACACCAAAGAATTTAACTAATTGAAGTGATAGGAAAAAGTTTAAATAAAATATACAGACTGTGCCAATTTATGCCTACACATATTGTTGAATACTAAAATCTTTATTCAGTTAATTTTTATAGATGTCTCCGGGCTACTCCTCATCTTTATCCTCCCTTTCGCGCCCGCATTGTAAATATCTTTTATCTTGTCGTTTTGATATTATAAGATCCGTGAAAATTCATAGACAGCTTGTATATTATTAGCTCTTAAGGTATGTAGTGCCTATTAGAGAAAGAATATGTTCGTGGTTCAGTTTCTCATCTAAAGCCGAAATCCGTAAAAAAAAATATGGAGAGATACGCCGGTAACTCAGGAAAATATTTTTGGAAAGGTGTGTCTCATAAACTGAAAATGTGTCTTTCCTCGATAGTTATCACGTTTTTTCCCTTTTTTGTACTTTTTTTATTACTTTTTTTGCTCTTAATGAATCGGCTTTTTGTCGATCATAAAATAACCGGGGTTTTATTACGTTGAACTTGTCGGATCGGTCTTTGGGGATTGAAGAGAACATATTCTTCGAATTAAAAACGAAAGAAGTTTCTAGTTCTCTACTTTCTTTTATTTTTTATCTTATTTATATAAGAGAAAGTGCGCAGTGAGTTGTTTAAAATAATTTAATGATAAAAAAATACGCTTTTCTAAAAATTATAATTACGAAAAAGGAAGGAAGAAAATTATAAACACAGTTCAATGCGAACGTTTATTTATCAAACTTGTACAAGTACTCTTTATAAGAGTGTAGAATTAATATTGTATGATATTGGATCATTACTACGGCAAATTTGTATCCTCAAATACTTAACAGGTGTCCCCCTTGCATATATATAAAAATATATAATTATAATTACGAAAACAATTTAAAAAAGAAGAAAAACAACTGTTATGGAAAAAATTAAAAAAAAACGTACTGTACTTTTTTTTACAAATTAGAAGTTTTAATTAAAAATCCCAGTTTAATTTCTCCATACAATCGCGCGTAATCGATGATAATTTCGTTTCGTATTTTCCCACTCCTTATTTTTTCAGTTTATATCAATTGTATCTCTTACATACATTTTTGACCAAACAAGAAATTGCTTTTATTACATAACTGTGTAAATATGTACTTCAAATAAAATTGTTTTTTTAATGAATTTTAGTTTAGTACGAGTATCATCTATGTAGGCTTGATGAATCCTTCCGTTACCCCAGTCTCTGCATGTAGTGATGAGTTCCTGTTGTGTAAGCATTCTTGGGGCTTTTCTCGGTCCAAGTGAATACTCTGATGCACGTGGGTAGTCTTTTTTTTTTTTTTTTCTCTAGAAGCTAGCAGCACCGATTCGTTAGCTGTTGCCACTTTTAAGTTATATTTTTTGACAGAACTCTGGTGAAGTTAGTAATTACTTCTAATAATCATCCAATCATCGTTGCCCGGCTTGCATATGTTATAGTCGGAAACCCGGCCGGGGCAGGTCATTGTTCATGGTAGATGACAGAAATCCCAGACATGTCAAACCGTAGGCTCAGTATCAATACGATGTTTGGCACGTTAAAAACTCTTACTGGGGATAGAATGCTCCCTAGTTTGGCCAAATTCTAGTTATATGTACAAATTGTCTCCGCTGCCGATTTCTATTTATCCCTAACAAATGTGATCTTTTTCTTGCAAGATGCATTTACAATCAATTGTTTATAGATATGTGATATGTAGTTCTCAAGTTCGGACTTCTCGTGTAAAGATTTGTTGCCTAACAGACTTCAACATCAGCTAAGGTTACGGTTAGGACCACGAAAACCACACAACTTCAAAGTAAAGATATTTGTATTTTATCAAAGTATAAAGAGGAGTATTTTTCCATTTAAATCATTCTTTAGTTTATTCATCAATTGCTCGAACTATCCCGCGTTTGCGGAGGTAACATAAGTTCAGACTAGACCTACCCTAAGGTAAGATCGAAATTCTATGAGAGTGAAAGTTGGTTTAGTTCATAAGGAATAAAATTTCGGTTTGTATCTTTTGATTTCTATTTTTAGTGGGACCGGATTGGGATATATAGTTAAGAATACACTAGGTATGCTATTAAAGATTCGAAAATACGTTTGGCATGCACATATCCTTTACGGTTCATCATACTCTTGGGGGTTAGGACGGTGTATTGTTTGCTCCGACCCAGAGAAATATTTGATCCGCTGCCCGGTTTAAAGCGATAGACCGCTATTCATGATCCGACTTGAATACCCAATGTGCGTCATCAGAAGATGCACAATAGCATACCTATTGTACTTGTATCGAGAATACTGTTACAATATTCAGCGTGTGAAGGAATAGATTGTACTGCCAATATACGAGGGTTATGCAGAAACTAACTTACTTTTTAGAATAACAACAAATTAAAGTTATGGAAAACGATTTCTCTTATATTCATATGATAGCCTAACTCTTAAGCTACTTTACAACCTAATCCCCGTTCAAAATTAAAGCACCGAGTTTGATTGACTGAGTGCGGGCGTGCATGGTCGTGAAAAAGCGCTTTTCACGATTTTTTTCGACATCCGTTCATGTTACAATGCTTGGTCGCCCGCTTCACTTTTCATCGTGAACAGTGCGTCGATTTTTAAACATAATGTACCGAACATCGCTACCGCAGCTGGATGCGCACTGAGTGAGAGAACGTCCAGACACCAAGTTGGCACCGGTAGCCCCGTTCCTTGTCATATCAGCCCAAAACGTAAGTCAGATTCTGGATAGCCCTTGTATGACAAGGTAAACCCAGTTCATTAATGTTTATTGATGGCATTGTCAATATCTTATTGATATATTTATTAGTCGTCTGAAGACTACTTTACATGATTGAAGTCGAATTTTAATGAACCTATCATCAACCAACCATGGCTAACTAAATCACTAAAAATTTGGCAGGTAATTCCCTAAAAACGGCGGCTTCAAATTTAATTTATACTCTGTATATTTCTGTGTGAAATAAATTAATTCAAATTCAATTCATAAAGTACATGGAAGAGACGTAATTTGATACAATTTTTCTTTATAATAAAGAACATCTCTCAAAGTGCGCTAAATTTCCTTTGATTCCTTTATTTATAAGTTGGCCACATTTGAACCACCATTTAGTACTTTCATCAACGCCACATTGGCAGGTCCTACTAGTTGTTGTCATATAAGATTTAAACAATAATTTCATAATTTTTGTGTTAATTCGTTTATAGTTCATAAATGTTGCACATGTAAGTGTTAATGGACATCTTTCTTTTTCTGTTACCAAACGTCACATATCTACCAACACGCTGTTCTTTCAGAAAATGGACAAAACCGTGATAAGAAAATGCATCATAGAGGCAAAAAACGGTCAACTAAAAGATGTTTTAAGCACATTAGATGGAAAATTTCGTCACTTAAAGTCGAATGAAGCCGTAAAACTTATTGTGTGCGTCTGTAATGCTTGTGTTGATGTTCAAACTCGAGCTCAGTTTATCTCGAAAGAAGCTACTGATTTGGTGGTTAATTGTATGAAAGTTATTGATGATTTAGATAGTACTTCTATGAACACGTTTCTAGCTTCAATTTTTCATATTTTAAAGTATCTAGGAAATGAGGTAAGTGTCATGATTAAAATTGTTGTGTGTATGAAGTTTTATCTTTTCACTTAGAAAAGTGGTCATTCTATGTGAATTGAACCACAGCCCCATGATGGATCTTTTCTTTACTTAATAAAAGTCAACAGATATGTTTTCTCAACTCATAAAAGGAAGTTTGTATAATTTTCTTAACAGTATCTCTATTCGTATAAGAGAGAGGCCCCTAAGTGAAGGTTACCTTTACAGTAACCATAACTTTGTTAAGAAACCAGCTTAACTAACTGTAAAGAGAATTTGATGTGATATTTTATTTGGAACTATCAGACCACAACAACCACATGCCTTCATCCCTATTTTCCTTATTCAAATGGGTATTTCAATAATTTTTTTGTGTTTGCAGGGTGATTGCAAATGCGTTACTAGTTTACAACCGGATCTAATTAGGATTTTAAAACGCAATTTACGAGAAGACAACAATTTAATTAAATTAGTTAAGAACATTTGTAAGATCATACACAACATAATATCCACAAAGCGATCTGATGTGAATCCAGAGGAAATATCCCGATTATGTCAATTTTCTATTGACATTTTGTGCCAGACGAAAGAGATAAAAGAGTTGCTTGAGAAGGAAATTCTGGATTACTTCAAGAGCTTTGCCTATTACAAGATAAATTTGAAATATCAACAGGATATGTTCATATGCATGGCTAGAAAAGTTATGGATGATTTAAATGGGAAAAGCACCATGGTGTATTTCCAAGGAACATTTAACTTGCTCAATTGTGTATTGCAAAACTGCCTTAAGGATGGTAAAATAATCGAGGCGAAAGGAATGATTTCGTTTGTAACAGGGATGTTTATCAGTACAAAAATCGACGATGTGGACGACGTTCTCTTTATAGTGCATCACGTAACTAGACTTATGTGTTTTGAGGAAGAATTTCCAGCTGATTTGTCCACGGTTTTATCTCCAGTTTGCGAAATACGAAAGATTGTGCAATGACAAATTCTTTTTACAATCGATGCCGGTATTGCCGAAATTTTTATATCTCTTATTATATTACAGCATGCAAAATTTTCGGACGTACGCCAAAGAATTCTGGGCGAATTTTAACGTCGCAAATTTAACCGTCGTGAATAAATTCGTAATGCACTTGTACAAATCTTTGACTCGAGTCCTTTCAAAATGTAAGGGATGTGACAACTGCTCAGTGGAATACGATTTCTTCTCCGCTACCAGTGTGTGCATTATCCCTTTGCACATCCTGCGATACTGCCTCTCGAATGAAAACAAGGGTAATTGTGATGGTCTTTTAAAAGACGTAACCAAAAGCTTAGAATTAGGATGCATGATGATAAAAAATGCAACATTACAAATGCAGTTATTGGAAGACTCTTTGGCTCGAAGTTGGGACCTTAATATTTAATATAAGTGTTGGCTTGTATCGATTGAAGCATATGAAAGCTGGATTTTACACTGAATTCTTCATACAGAAGATAATCTTACTTGAAGGTTTTAAAAGCACAATATTGAAAGCCAACATTCTAAATTCGGCTTTATTGAATATGTCTGAATGCTACATTGTGGAAAAGGAATATAAGAAAGCGATGTTGTATTCCGCTTTCAATATATATTTGCACCTTGATAATGGTGAATCGGCTTTTTGGCAGTGGGTTCGAATTAAATCCAATGAAAAGGAAAACGAGACTTTACAAAATTTAAATTTGGTTTCCATAATTTTGGAAGACGAAGGTGATAAATCGATACTTCCTTGCAGACTAGAATTATCAAACGAAGTCAGGAAAAAGTTATTACAATTCGAGCTGCGGCAATATAAAAAGGTTTGGCCTAGTAAAACATCGATCGTTTGCGCTTTTAAGCAACTCTACCTGTTTGCCGATATCCTAGAGATCGCCAAAGAAATGGTGTCGATGTGGGATGATGGTGAGAACACGATACCCATCGACTTGTATGATATCATCTTCGAAGTTGTTGACAAATTCCAACAAATACCACATGATCTCCACTCGAATATTGAAAACCATCTCAGTTTAGCTTTTCTCTATTTGATCCAATATTTTGTCGCTTATCGCAAGGTCCAAGTGAAAAATCGCGAGGACATGAAAGCTAGAGATATCGAATCGAACGATGAGGTGAGTGATAAAAACGATATGTGTGATGTGGTAACTTGGTACGAATCGTTAAAAATCGACGTCCACGAAGAGATAATGAAGTATTTAAAGAAATCCTTAAAATTGTTTAAAAATTTGATAACGAAAAACAATAAAAATGTCTTAAACGATGCAAACCTGTATGTTGTCATAAATAAAATAGCTAACGAATTCCTCTTACAATCGTACACTTTAGAATATCTAGAGTCCTGGCTATTGTGCTATCGAATCGGTAAGATCTTAAACGATCCAATATGTATTATCGAGGCTGTGAGTAATTTGCTAGAAAAATCCGATTTAAATTCGAAATTCATCGGCGACAGTTTGGTGGAGGCAGAAGAGTTAATTTTGCAAATAGATAAGCATGCGAATTATGAGGATGGAGACGGTGCTCTTCGTAAATGGATTTGTTTGAATAATTTTTATATAAGTCGTGGATTAGTTTCTTTGGAGCACGGCGAAGTGGACACGGCAATTTGGTGTTTAGATCGAGTCAAGGAAATCTACAACAGTCGAAAGGATCTGAAGAAGGAGAGCAAGTTGCTGAATGTACGATTCGAGTTGTTCGAGTGGAGAATGCAGATGCTGCCGTGCAAATATGAGATTGAAGGACACACGAGTGTATTATCAAAGCCTCAATTCTTAATTGAGAATATTAGTGAGCAGTATAGAAATAATGGTAAGTCGATGATTTAAGAATGTGTTTTGTTTTTGATTATTTCCTTTTACCTTTCAAAGGAAACTGACAAAAATTGACCCACTCCACTAATGTGATTATTTGGGTTTATTCTAGTAAGAATTACAAGACGGTCACTACCATTCAGATATTAGAAAAGCTGTTTGCAAACCGTTTGTGATTCTTTTCTATCAATTACAGCGTAGTGATTTTTATCAACAAGGAATTCATAGAAAATGTCTAAGATTGAATATTATTATTTTTCTTCTTTGCGTTTATGAATTGGAAAATAATGGCCGGCAGCTTTAAGAATCGGGTCCCGTTTATTTTTCACCTGTAGCTTAATTCCGAATACATCTCTGTTCATGGAAAGTCGAACACTGCATGTGTATTCAGTCTTTGGCTTAATAATTTACTCAATATTACATTACCGTATCATTGCGCATTCGCTCTTGGACAACATAAACTTAGACTTGAAAAGCTGTTATTAGGTAATAGGCAATTTCAGTCTGAACAACAACTACTCCCCGTACAGAAGCACCGTCGATTATTGAAATACATCAAGATCGAGAATCCTGCGACGACTTACTACATAGTAAGTATAGTCGCATGTTATGAATTAGGGGTGGGGATTACATTGAATTAACCAGGAGTGAATACTTAGGATCTGTTTCGCTCTCATTTGTGTTCGTCAGGGAAGTACACGCTGTGTTTTTCAAACGGGAATTGCTCATTACTTAATTATAAAACGAGATAATTATTGGAGAAATCCAAAATCCATGGATTTATGAATGAAGGTATGTTTTTCCTCATATTGCTTATTCCTTAGACTTCGTAGAAAGAAGTGGATTGCGCGACCTGACAGATTTTCTGTGATAAACTTTTGACTTGGTGTCTCGCTTATTCTCAAACCACCACCGAAACCAAAAATGGTCTTTTTTATACTACACCCAGTCTCCCTCCTAAAACATCCCCAAAACTGCATGAGTTTTTCTAACCCGTTCGTCCAATTTTGCAGGTCACAACACCTACGTTCTATGTCTCTTATTTCAAATTTTCTCGTCCGTTGTCCATATGCATCGATGGCTGCGACAACCGAGGGAAGTCCGTTGTTACGGAAGAGACATAATAGTTTTGGCTCAAGAATTGGTAATTCCCTTCACGGCTATTCGGCTCCTATCCTATCTAGCCGATGCAGATCTGTTAAGCGTTCGTATTAATGATTGCAGCATCAAAGTCAATGGTATTTGTGATATCTTAGGCAATCAAAAGAGTAGAACTACTTCGAGCTACGTCGCTGACGTAGAGAAACCGATCGCAACCGAAATCGACGTTGTTATGAATGCTTTTCAAGAAATGATGTTGGATTTTCCAACTGTGAGAAGTTATCGGGAAAATTTATCAGGGTCACCAACGCTACTTAAAAGTTCTTTCGAAATACCTCTGTTCCTAAAACACGAGGAAACCTGCACGTGCTTCTGTTGCATGTCAGTAGATTATCAAGAATTTGTTTTGGTTCAAATTGCCATGCAGGCGAGCTTGTGTTATTACGAAAAAATTTGAATGATGCAATGGAATATTATAGGGGTGCAATTTGTGTTTATTTCAAAATCCTAGATAATGAGAAGTACTTTCGACATAAGATTGAAAAAATTAGACATTACACTTTTCCCCAGTATCAAGTATAAGTTTAACGAAATTTATTGCATTATATTGCTAGGGTTAGGTAACACCCTTTTCCGAAGTGAAAAATTTATGTCGATTAGCGATGAACTGGTCGGGATCGTTCGAAAGAACCCCTATTTCAATATTCACCTATATAACGAGGCGTTATTCCAGCGATTGAATTATTTATGCCTTAAATGGGATGAAGCCCAAAAGAAGACCCCTCATCTACATTCTGTCGTTGAAACTAATTCGGACGATCTAGTAAAGACACCGGAAAACAAATGCAGTCAAGTTAACGTAACATCAGTTTACACCCCAATGACGGAACCGAAGAAGACTGTCCGAAAAGTGATCAAATTTGATTTATCTGAAAAGAATGATAAGGAAGAAGTGGTTGATAAAAAGCCTTCCTCTCTAAGGCCATATATATCAAAGACTCCGGCAGTTTCCACATCAAAAGTTAAATTGTATCAACCGGCCGCGATTAGATCGACTCGTAAGAAGAAAGTGGCTGAGCAACTAGATTTTGGCTCTAAGGAGAATGTGAAAATTGAGCTGCCCGAAAACACCAAAGAGGTGGCGACTAAATTGAAGACGAAAACAAAGCTGCTGACTGAAAAGTTAAAAAAGCGACCGATTGCGATTCCTAATATCGTGGTCACTAACACCAACGAAAACGATTGTGATATTAAACCGAGAACGAGGGCTCGCAAAAATCTGTTAACGGAAATGGAGATCGACAATAATCCCACCTCAAGTGCCTCAAATTCTAATTCGAACTGCAGTAGCGAGAACAATAATAAAGGTGCTATACATAAGAGGACGCGTTCGAGGAAAGTAATTTAATCTTTCTAATTCTAGTTATATATTTGCTATTGTTGCATCATCGATGTTTTTGTTATCATTTATATAAATAAACAATTGATCTATAGATTTTATTGCAATAATTTTTATTCTCCTATTCCCGATAGTTTGCGAAATACTGAGAGCTCAACACAAACATACCAGAATTTTTTGCAATCGGATCCAATGTTGAAACATAGTTTAGAGCGAATCCATGTACAGAGGGTACTAGGAAAGTTTTGCAATATGACGCAACGATATGTCGCAGGAGTGTGCTTGCTGGTGCATGCTGTGACATGCTCATACTTGCACAGTAACCGCTGCGCCAAGTCGGTGGGTTCAGTTATTCGTTAGCAGTGATAGTGTAAAGTGGCTTGCTATGGCATCGTGGTCGCGAAATGAGATACGGTCAGTTTTGCGGTATATCTTGGCGCGTGGTTAAACGTAGATCAGCTCTTAAAAGAAAAGATTCTTGCACTAGGTGATGTTTGGCCACATCGAACGACTATATTAAGGTAGTGTAGAGAATTCAGAAGGGGAAATTTCACTATGGAGGATGCTAAGACACAGACGTCAGTTACATTACTGCTATTAGGAAAATGCTTGACGAAGACAGACGAGTGACTTAGCAGCAGATTGAGGATAGCTTAGGCTAAAATGCACCAGCAATTCGTCCGATTCTGCACGATCATTTGACCTGAAGAAACTTTGTTGTCCCTGGGTGCCGCATAGCCTGCCTGAGGAGCAGATGACAACGTGTGATATGGTGTTAGCAGACGATGAACATGTTTGATAAAACACATTGTGACAGGTTGACTTGGCTGATCGGCCGACCAAGACTCAAAACAGAGTTTTGGTCTTTGATGATGAGGATACACTCGTAGTTGTCAGAGAATCCCGATCAGTAAAGAAGAAAATGATAGCTGTATTTTTGAAATCGAGTGGAATTATTGGACGCGACGTTTTGGATATACATAATACTGTCACAGCTAAGTGGTACACTAAACAGTGCCTGCCTAAAATTATCAAATCTATGAAGAACCTACCACCAAATTCAAGATTGAACACCTGGTTTCTCCATCATGAGAACACTCCATCTTACCGCGCGAAATCCTGCACTGAATATTTGGACACTACAGGACTGAAACTTTTTGAGCACTCTCCCTACAGTCAAGACTTTGCTCTCTTGGGACAAGATGTGGTTTAAGGATTGGTTTCTTAGGATGGAGAGATATATTATATGTGGTGAAAATTATTTTGAAAAACTAAATAAATAAAGCTGTATTGCAAAACTTTCCTAGTACCCTTTGTACTTTCTCATTTTAACGCGTAACTGTCGTAGGGCAACTTTTGCGAAAAATCGGTATCTCTGGAAATGGAGCCTTGATCAACTGAAAGCCTTTAGTGCGTAGATTACGTGAAAATTACCTTCATGTTTAAGCCTTTATGTGTTTCAATGTTATGGGCTGATAACCGTCCAATAGGTAGTGTATGATGTATACAGAGCGCGTTCCAAAAATCATGAAATATATTAAAAAAAGATGTTAACAATATCGGTACAGTGTGTTAATAATTTTGAGTTTCTGTACACTTTTCGACCCTCATGCTCGTTACGGCCCCTCGAAGCCCTCGACGGAAACCTTTAAAGCTGTTGTCACGACCGCTTCAATTGTGTCAAAATGGCGTCCTTTGAGTGTAGTCTTCATCCTCTTGTTGATGGTGGTCCAAAGCGGGAGTCATCGTCCACTCCTTCTTGACACTCCCTAAACTTCTTCACTCATCCTTGTAACTTGCACATATGACCCGTAGACTTGCCTAAGCAACTCGTGAGTTTCGGTGGCTTTTTTGTCGAGTTTGGTACAGAATTTGGTCGTTATTCGAAAATACCCGCCATCGAGTGATGTAGTCTTAAAACGAGGGTGCGCTAAATCAGTGATACAGATTCCACCGATACTCGGATTATACTGACGGGTAGACGGGTAGACCTCGATTAATAACTGATAGCACCTGAGATGCGCGAGGGCGTGATCTAATCACTATACTAAGCGCACTAGAAATATCAGTCCAAATCGCCAAAGCGCGGGCGTTTTAAACATTTAAACAAGCAATGAGCATAGATAGCGTGTAAGGGTAATGAGTATGACGATGTAGCACCGATTTTATCATATTAAATTGTATAAATGATATGATAGATCAAAATATTGTTAATATTTAATGGTGTAGATATTCTTTAATACAAAATTATTTAATATTCCAAATCTTCGTCCGAAGAATAATTGAACATATCATCACTATCGCTATCATTAACTTGTATTATAAATTGTTCACAAAAATCGTTCATATATCGTATGTATTTACTGCTTCCTCTTATCGTAGGAAGCAGTAGTATTTACTGCTTCCTCTTATCGTAGGAAGCAGCAAATACCAAGACCATACGCGAAGAGCCAGACCAACACACATTACAACAGCAGATGAATAACTGAGAGGAATACGGACTAATATTTGTAGGTCTGATATTATACGACCAATTTTATCTCTCTCATTTAATGCTGTCTATTCATTCAAAACCCTAATATCGTCTTTCGCGCAAGTGCCATCAATTATGAACCGTGTTCTATCCTGCAAAGCTGGGGACCCAATCCAACCTGTCCGAACGCGCTGCGACTAATAGGGACGCGGCAAAACATATTTCATGACTTTTAGGACGCATCTTGTACGTAGCATTAACTCTATATTGGACAGCAGAATAGGATCTTACGGCACCGACAATGTTTATGCGCAAAGTTTAGTATCAATCCGAGTATATACTTGCTTTTTAACACAATTTTAAAGCTAACTTGTATAACATTTATTAATGTTTGGTGAAAAACAGATTTTCCTCAAAATCGGGGCCATCACGTAAAATTATGCATCTATTATCTATTTTTGCCTTTAGCTTCGAATAAACGCAAACCATCCTAATACTAATAAATAGTCTGGGCAAACAGCGGAATTACGAAACAAGTTACGACAGCCTACATATACACAGAACTACTCGCGCATCGATTTAGTACTCACTAGATAAGGGCATAGGGAGCCGGCGATGTTGTCGTAACTCCGTTGTTTGCCCAGACTGCTAATAAATATAATAATAATACTAATACTACTAATACTACTAATACTACTAAGTCGTTACCTGTTATTGAAATAACGTGGATTAGAAATCCCCAGACTTGTAAAATCGAATTATCCGGTAGCTTTCTATGGTTGATTCTGATAAATATGAACGTTACACTACGCTACACACACTACACTATAAATATTTTTATATATACAAATGTCTACATGCTCGGTATCAATCGAGGCAAATTTAAAATATGGATCAATTTTATTCGGAAACACAGCAGGGTGTTTGACGAAATCAGGATTTTTTGCGTAATGTTATGCAATGAGTTGTACACTGTTGCAACTTGGGAATTCGTAAACTGTTGTCGACATTATTTACATTATACGTTTTTCACTTTGTTGAAATGCTTGCTATAATATAAAACTGTACCAAGCAACGTTTCACATCTCGCTATAAGAGGCTGTGGTGGTATCGGAATTCCTGACCACAACTTGTAATATTCTCGAATTTGCTTAGGAGATTTCAGATAAACATTTTCTGTTTTATTAATTAATGTGTCAGCTGCAGGGCAACCCTGTCTATATAACAGTTTTGGCTACAAGATGCAGTAAATATGTTACACGGAGGAGATTGGAAAAACGTGTTTTCAGTGCTCTAGTGGCCGGGTGTACCAAAAGTATGGAGACACCTAAATATGTATATTGGTGGGAATGGCCTATTAAAAAATCTCGAAAGTCTAGACTTATGTAATTTTCAACGAAGAATTCAATAGTCACTTTAGATTTGACCACGAAATAGAATTCCGAAGTTATTTTCCTAATGGAAATTCATATTTTTGGCTTCAAAATCATTCAAGGAAATATTCATTTTATAGGTTAGCCTTACCTTAAAGGGCACTGCAAAGTCATTTGAACTTTAACTAGTGACCAGTTTTCTTTGCACAACTTTAAAATAATCAAATTTAAGGTCACTACTATACTTTTGTTATAATGACATTTTACGACGGTTTCCCTGCTTCGGGTTACCTCAAATACCTAAATGCTGCATCCGTCACGACCTACGTACTTATTTGGGCTATGAAATGAGATGCTATTGTGTGTGCAGTAACTTTGGTAACTTTAGGGCTGGATAAAAGGTACGGCACATAAGGTCCATATATTTTCGATATACGTACTAAAATATGAACCACGCTACTCTTTTACATCCGTTGTTTCTTACATTATTATTAGAGTTTGTTAAAAAGGTAAAGGACCTGTTATGATTAAGTAGTGTAAACCGGACTTACGCCCTTCTCTGAATTTCAATGTCGCGTTTTGCATATAAGCGGAGTCAAAGACCGGTTTACAGTACTTGACGATAACACGTCATCCACCATTTTAGCAAACTTTAATTATTATACAGTGTTTTATTTTTTAGTTCAAATTTTCAATCTGCTTCTACCACTTTTAATGCGTGATAAATAATATGGTAGAGCATGTTGGGGTTGTAACTTCCAAGCAGGTACGTACGTATGTATATCATCCAAAATACTTTAAAATGTTCATTGTTAACTACATGTTGCGGAATGTTACACACACTTAACAGAAAATAAAATTATATAAAAACTTCGAATAGGATAAACGGCCTTCTTTCTTTTGTCTATGTTTTGCAGTGATTTCATGGGCATCCCATTTACTTACAGAATTACTGTACAGTTCCATATTGTAAAAATACAGTACCCCGATACAATTCCCGTACAATCCAACTCTGAATTTATTTAAGTACGTAATAAAGGGCACACGTTTTTCCCTTGGACATTTACGAAAGGGCGAAATACACAATAGATATATACTGTTGCAACTACAATAGAAAGCGATGTATCGACAGCGTATAGGTTTTGCGGCGCCACACGCGACTACGTATGGACAAGTCATAGATGAGATTAAAGCGATTTTGACCAACTCTAGTCATCATTCTCAATTGTTTAGCGTCGTGTAATTTGAAGAAATAAGGAAGGAGATGATTTTTCATGACGCTGT
The DNA here is from genome assembly GCA_038088585.1 of Chrysina gloriosa. Taxonomy (NCBI): domain Eukaryota; kingdom Metazoa; phylum Arthropoda; class Insecta; order Coleoptera; family Scarabaeidae; genus Chrysina; species Chrysina gloriosa. Next base: position 14,003,425 of record CM076093.1, on the reverse strand, counting down.
ATACGTCATCAGAAATCATCTTCTAGAGCAGGCATGGGCAACCTTTTTTGTAGAAGTTTTATGCTGCGAGTAATCTTGAAAAATATGCATTTTTCTAGTATCCTTATGATTCATTATGAATTAAGTTTAGACGGGCCGTGCTAATATGCAACGAAAGAATTCAGTAGCGGGCCGGGAAAATCTTTCTCGAGGGCCGCATGTGGCCCGCGGGCCGGAGGTTGCCCATACATATTCTAGAGAATTGGGTCGTGTTTTATATCAGGTGAAGGCTCTCGGTGTGTAGATTACGCGAAAATTTCTTTCGATCTTAAATCTTTGATTGTTGTGAAGTAATGGGTCGATTTTCGTCGAACTGTTAGCGTAATGCGAATTCGGATTGCAGAATCGAAATCTACGACCTCGATAATTCTCTAAGCAGAAGTTTAGGGAAAATCCGACCATTTTAGGATTTTAACGCGGAATTTTGCTAAGGTAACCCATTTAAACTTTTATTTGGAAATCGACGTCTCAGTATAGAAGTATATGGTGTCCTGGTTGAGTGAAAGCTCCCAAAGAAGATTTATTATGGTCTCAAATCTTTGCTGGTTCGGTACTTTTACTCCTTTATTCCTGCTGATAAAACTTTTCGAAGTTAAGCTATTACAACTTGGTTTTTTAATAAAGAAAAAGTAGACGTTCGAGAAAAGTACTTTATTTGTTCTAATTACAGTTATGCATTAATTTATCGTTGTATCATAGAGGTGTTTTTGTTATAATTTTTATAAATAAATAATCTATATATGTGAATCTGATTTATCTAAATAGACGTCGAATGTGATTTTAACAAACACTTTTATGTTAAACAGATTTATTGCAGGCCACAGGTCACTACGAACCAATAAAAGCAATTAATACGTCACGAAATAATTTACCAATTTAACCCTTGCGGCCCTGCTTCTTCCCTATAAAACTACTAACGTCTTGCAAGATTCTCTTTGATATATTGGAAGTTCAGCTTGTGCCACTGGCTGTTCAGTTTGGCTGTTTCTAACGCCTGCTTAACGCCATTTTTGATTTCACGGAAATACTCTTGGTTATCCGCCGTGAAGTTTTTCAACTGTAAGAATATTTAAATGAGACAGGAAATACAAAACCAAGCAAAGATGGTACCTACCCATTCGTACTCGTCTACAGTACACATGTAACTTGCCAAGGTACTTATGATGCTGGATAATTTGCCTACGGTTGGTTTAAGTCTGCAAAAGAATTGTTTGAGATTGTGTTCTAAATTCTTGCAGGATATTTGCAAAATACAACATGAATATGTCTCGATTTTGAGGACTCGGAATCGTGATAGTGACTTTTGGAATCGTGGCCGAATTTTAACAGCAGCGTCGGGTTTTTCAACAAAATCAAAATTTCTAAGAAAATTGCTGTGTAATGCCGACCAGCGAATAATTCGAATAACATTAACTGTAATATTAAATACCCAGAAAGGAGGTGGATTACCCATGAAGCTCAATTCTAATCTCGATACTGAACTCAAACACCAGCCCTAAGTAGATTCAATGCTTCGCGAAATATGTGATTAAATGGATCGCCTATTAGTCCAACCGAAATACTCATCCTAGCATCGACTTTGCCAACCGTAACTAAAGTATCACAAAGCTATTACCAGACCCTGATCCCAATATCAACTAGCTACACCAGGTAATCCAAACAATGTGGCATTAAATGATTTATAATTCCAATTGTAACCTCCGCCGCAATTTCAACTCCAAGCGTATTCTCAACTCGTCTCAGCTTGTAGGGACTGCACCTATTTCCTTAACACACTGTAAAAACTAATATGAAGGACTTGCTGAAAGAACACCGGTACTAAGGCGACAATTACGGCGATTAGAGGGAACTTTTGGTTCAATTTGTTGAGAAGGCAGTAGGACGCAGAGTACTGCGGAATCGTGGAAGATAGGTCTATTATGAGGAAGAAACTTCGTAACATATTCTTTGTAAATAACAGCGGCTGGTCAGTGTTAGATTTTGGATCTCCCTTCTTGCAGCCGGAAGAAGTAAAAGAAATTCTCAGTAGGCCGTTTGGCGGGTATCCATCCGCCGAGCATGTAGGTATGGAAGGTTGCCTAAACCCGCGTGTCACTAACAATTAGTTGTCAATTTTTCTGCGATTTACTATACATGTTGATCATATACAGACCGTTCCAAAACATTTCAACTATGCATATACAGTCCCTTTCAAAATAATTCGACCATTAAAAAATGCAAATTATCACAGTGACGTCAGCAGAAGCGACCTCTATATATCTATATACTTTCCAGGCATGACAGGCTTATTCGTGTTTCGAACAAATACATGGGGATAAATTTAACGAAATGTCGGTCCCTATTTGTTAGCGTACCTTCATCTAAATGTTGAAATATGAGACAGACTTTTTCGACTGCCTTGTCACTCATTTTTTATTGTTTCTTTTGATACAATTATTTCTAAATATTCACCGCGACAGTTCTAAATATATTTATACATCCTCCCACCACCTTCCCGTGCATAGCGCCACACTCATAACATCTAACGCACGCCACCACACGCAGAACGCCCCACAGATTGAAAGAGACTGTATATGCACGGTTGAATAATTTTGGAACGGACTGTATGGACGGACCTGGTAGTAAACCCTAGAAAATTGCCGACTAATTGTTAAAGCGACATACGGGGTTAGGCAATCTTCCATATATGCGTGTTCGGCGGGTGGATACCTTCTGAGCGGAGTAGTGGTGCAAGCTAGCAAGGTGCTAGGTTAAATCGATGATATCGACCTGATGAAGTAGATATGTGGGTGCAGTGGGGAATGTAATTTAAGGAAAAAACATCAATCTCAGCGGGACGGAACAGACCGAAATTTACCAATAACAAAATTGTAGCATTCTACATCATGAAGGGCACGGTCCGCAGTATCATTACTAGAGTTTGTTAAAAGGTGGATGACGTGTTATCATTAAATAGTGTAAATCGGACTGACGCTGTCACTCCTCCGTATTTGATTATTCAATGATAAGTTGTCATTGACACCGATTTACACAACTTAATGATAACACGTCATCCACCTTTTCAACAAACTCTAATAATTACACAGCACGGTTCAAAATGTTTTGCAACAAAAAGAGAATGGCAGTTTACTCCTGTATTTCAAGACTTCCACGAGCCGAAACTTGGAGGTTTCTTTTACTAATGACAAGTTGCTTACCTTTCGTATAAGGATTTGATATTCCCTCGTATGTAATCGCGAGCAATCTGGAAGCCTACATCGTTCGAGATAACCGAATGAAAGATGGTAGCTACATCTTGCTTTCGAATGGCGGTATTAGTAGCTACCGCCCTCTCCAGATATTGCTTTAGTAATTCCGGTTTGCGAGCGCATCCTAGCGTTCTCAAAATGGTATTCTTAATCGACGCTACATTAGCGACTGTGTACATGTTCCATAAAAAGTCCCATTCCTCTTGGCCACCGTGTTTGACGACGGTACAGTAAACAACGTAGCGTAATTCATTGGGTATGCTATCGAGAAAATAAAAATAACTTTTCAAACTTCCCAAAGCAAACCGAACTTACTTCTCGTTTTCGGTTGTATTTTTTCCTGCAACTTCTTGAACAATCCCTTCGCCTGGGAGACGCATTTTTCCGCATTGTATCTGCACGCGGTAGACGTGATCGATACTCTATGTTGGATTTCGTCGAATTCGAAGTCTTTAGGGTCCATTTTGTGGAAACCGCCGATCTTTTCGTAGATGGGTTTGATGATCTTCTGGACGTACGATTTGAAATTATCTTTAACTGCGGTCCTTTTTAGCAGCGAGTTCAAAATTTCCACCGAGCGTATGGCCGCTTTCCACGGGATATACTCCGTTTCCTGTTGAAGATACTCGAGCATATCAAAGAAGATCTTGTAATGTATTCGACCGATCCAAGCCAAATTGGCGGCGTCGTCGATGAGGAGGACACGATTCAAAATTGAAATCTTCTTGAAATAGCGACTTTTGAGCGAATCGATGAGGAGGTTCCAATTCTTATCGTCATAGTTGACGCGGTAAAGCCCTATAAGATTTATAAAAGCTAGCGGTTAAAAAGTTAGGAGGCCAGGTTTTTAATACCCGATGCTTGGATATTGAAGATGATCCAATTATCGTCCTCCTCGAAACCTTCGATGGTCATGACTTTGCGTTCGGGAGGCAGCCAGGTTTTGGCTTTGGTAAAGTTGAAATTGTTCACGGTTTGCGTGGTGTACGTGAGGGGCACCCACCAACTAGAGCATTCGGTATCGTCCACCTGGTTGTCTCGGAAGAAGCGTTCCTGGAAATTAATATAGCGAACATGATGACACCAGTCCATCAAAACTCGCACATTACTCTTTTATATTTAAGTGACACCCTTGAACAAGATTACCGAGGCACATATTTTGAGAAACTGTTAGGATTTTGACTGAAATCGTGAAGATAAATAAAAATACGAAAGCTAAGAAGTGCTTGCAATCACATCAAATTTTAACGCATTTTGGACCAGCAGTTGATAGGGCTGATAGTTACTCCACCAGTAACAGTAATTGTAACCTCCTTTGATGGGATGGCTAAGTTTGATTATTTGACTGACCCAAAGCATGCCTGGACGCCCCAGACATATTCCATAAGACTTGAATTACTATGGACTTGTGGCTAAACACATGTGCTCACTCGAACTCGAATTGACCGTGTTGGATTTCATGCACAAATAGGAAGAAGAAGAGTAGGAGAGTAACTGCAATGGATAAGAAATACTTGAGGAAAGTCAAAGGGATTACTAGGAGGCATAGAATCAGAAACAGCACAGTAAGAGAAGAATTGAAGCTGGAGCCAATCTTGGATGTTCTGTAAACGAATAAACTTAAATGATTTGGCCATATGTGTAGAATGGGAGAAGAAAAGCAGGCGAAACCAGTGTGGTTAGCAAGGGTATAAAACAGAAGGGTCCGAGGAAGACCAAGAAAGCAGTGGCATGATGTGGTGGCTGAAATATTCGAGAAGCATTGATTAGACCCAGAAATAAGAAAGAATGGACAAGATTCGTACACGAAGCAGTTGAATGAAGTGTAAATTACATACCTTTCACCGAAAGATAGGTGAGAGGGTTCACTATTGTAGTGAAAAATCGACTTGTAATCTGGAAGTGTGGACTTTGTTTCCGTTTTAGACATTCAAAATCCGATGTTCCGGAAGGTTATAAGAGCTACTCTCTAAGTCGAAATGTCGAATCTGATGATGCATAATTACATTATAGCAATTGGGGTTTTCAAGAAGGGAAATCAGCACCACACATCCTAGCAATCCCCTACATCTACTAACCACATTAATATTTATTATTTTCAAAAATAGACAAACTTCTCAAAACTAAAAGATCTTGCTTCTACCTGTTCCACATCGACGCTATTCTTTCCGTAATTTCTTTTGACGTTGATCAGCGGATATCCGGTTTGCTCTGCCCATGTATCCATGATCGTCTTAACAGTTAAATTCTTAGGTAGTACCCCGTTGCTATGCGCTTCCTCCGTGATAGATTCCCATAAATCGTCCTTTTCAGCGTTGCTATACGAATGGGCTTTCAGATAATTGCTCACGCCTTTTTGAAGGGTCTCCACCCCGAGAAAATTGGACATCGTATGCAGTAAATAGGAGCCCTTCTTGTACGAGATCGTATCGAAAATCTCGTCGATTTCTTTGGGATGACCAATAGGAACTGAGACCTGCAATCTTCATAATTAAAAAAACTTCCATTTGTTATTTAATGAAAGTGCTTACGGGATGGGAACTTTGTAAGGAATCAAAGCTGAAAACTGCCATGATATTATCGGCGGTCTCTTCGATGAGCGACTTCCATTCGGGGAAAACATTCTCAACGGCGAGAGCCGACATATAAGTGGCGAAGCCTTCGTTCAACCACAAATCGGTCCACCATTTCATTGTGACCAAATTGCCGAACCATTGATGGGCTAATTCGTGCGCCACAACAGAGGCGACGCTCAATTGAGTTAAAGTTGATGATTGTTGAGGATCGTACAACAAATAGGTCTCACGATAGGTGATGAAGCCCCAATTTTCCATAGCGCCCGCCGAGAAGTCGGGGACGGCTATCATGTCTTGTTTGGGCAGCGGGTACGGGATATCAAAATATTTTTCGAAATAGGAGAGGAACTTCGGACCGATAGTTTTTGCGAACCCAATTTGATTCGCTGCCTCCTTTCTGGACCAAATCCGGAAGGTGACGTTGTTATCTGATTTAGGGGAGGTTTCGTTAATGAAATCAGTTACGGCGAAGCCTACCAAATAAGTGGACATGGGTACTGATTGCTGGTACCTATCCCATTCCCAACCTGGTTTGTCTTTCCTAGAATTTTTTTACATTTTAGAAAAATCTGGAAACATCTTTAAAGTCTACTTTATTATTTTCTGCAAAGGAGAAAAAGAAACTATACCCAACTTACATCTCCTCGGTTTTCTCTATCGGCATGTTACTAAGCGAAGAGTATTTCTTTAATCTTCCTAGGTTGATGGTGAACTTAGCCTTCATAGCCGGCTCGTCGAAGCAAGGCAGTGCCCTTCTGGCATCCGACGGTTCGAATTGCGTCACCGCCAACCAAGTCTTCTTTCCATCTTTATCGGTGTAGTAGCTCTTATAGTAACCAGCCAGGGCGTCTAGCAATTGACCTTGATAAGGTATAGTTACGACATATTTGCTCCCTTCCTTGAGGGCTTCGCCTAGGTTTACGACGACAAAATCGTCCTCTTTGATCAGCTCGACGCTCTTAACTTTAAGCTGCTTTCCGTCCTTGGCGTCTGACGGATGGACCGTCACTTTATCTTTCTCGATCTGGAGGTTTTTGGCATGGAGTGTGATGTTTTCTGTAGGCGACTTGCATGTAACCTAAAAGAAAATTGAAAAGTAATATACAAAATGGAAATAGGGTTGAAAAAGCTATTCATGATGTCGCGATGCCTATATCAGATTAAAGACTAAGAAGAAGTTATGAAACCTGAGGAAATTTCATAATGATCTTTTTAAAGAGAACGAAGCGGATGCAACATTTTCTGGTAAATGAACGAAATGCTAAATTAACTGGAAGATGATTCTTGGAGTTTCGAATTCTTAGACTTTTGGGAAGATGCTATTGATTGAAAGCTTATCATCCGTTTAGGAAATAATACCGCTTAAACAGAAAGGAAGACCAAAACTTGGTTTATCTAAAAATAGTCCATATATATTTCTTGTCTAACTATTCAGGACCGGATTTGGAAAAAGACGCTGTTTTAAGAAATAACAACGACCAAATACTTGGTTCGACCAGTAGTCTTAAACCTTTTACTCTTTGAAACTTCTTGTGGGTTTAGATCTCAATTTTTTGAGGAGTATTTTTAGGCCGATGACTATCAGGGTTGTACAGTGAGATGCAAAATAACTGTGCCGCTTCCATTAAAAAATATAACTTTCTCAAAATGCTGCCATATATTGTGGTTAGCATTGTTTTAGTTTCGTTTAATAAGATATGACATTAGAATGTTGAAATACGTGATTTGATCACTAAAACAATAAATGCACCTTCCCTGAAGCACGTTGAATACTTCTGTTGTTGTAATACAAACAGATAATATAGAATTTTAATTTAAGAAGAATAATCAAGTGTATGCCAATGTGGCCAATGTCAAATGATAATGAAGAATCTCAAAAGATTTGGTGATTTTACTAAAAATATAATCAGTTGCTATATTCACTCAGAATTTGGGAAATAAATATTGATATCACCCTCTGCGGAAACCAGTATTTTTCAGACAATCATTTTGGATATCTGTATTATAAAATGTAACGATAACCTAAAATCGTCCAGTGGTTGTAAAACTTGTTTTAGAGTATCATTGGATAACAATATATAGTAGGGGTAGTAAAAATATGTTTTGTAGTCTGACAACTATCAGAACCGAATTCGTAAAAAACATCTAAAAGCATAACGGTAAACTAAGATTTACTTCATTCAATGACTAAAATTTTGGTCTTTTGGTAACTTAACCTGCATTCTTATTACAATATATTGGAGGTCTTTTAAAATGTTTTGTGAGTCCAATCGTTATTTGAAACGAATTTTGTAAACGACGCCGTTAAAAGAAAAAACGAGAGGCCTAAGAATTGTCTCATTCAGTGGTTCTAAAACTTTGGGTCTTTGGAATTTTTGATGGTACCTAAAGCTATGATCTTTGCAACAATATTCTTGATTATCAAGACTAATTTTGGAAAGAACATAATAACAAACTAAGATTTTTCACATTTAGACTACCAAAGCTAAAACTAGTCTAAGAATTTATTTTTAATCCAAGGATTATTGGTACTAGATTTGGAAAAGTTGACATTAAAAGAAATAATAATGACTTAAAATTTGCTTTCTTCGGTGGTTCTAAAACGATTTCATTTTCGGATTTTACGCGAATGAACTTTATTCTTCACATATGAAGCGAGAAAATACAATGGTCTCTACCTAAATCGACAATCACTTTTCACTCTCCAGTCGAAAGGAAAAAAGAAAAAATAGAAACAATTACGAAGCTGATGCAAAACATATGCTAAATCGCCGACTAGCATAATTCGAATCAATAAACCAGTTTTCCGATCGTCGAATACGAAATAATTCCGACAGTATTTACCTACGCAATGTTAAACGTCGCGCAAGAGAAAGTGAAATCAGAATACACGGTTTTTTTTTCTGTTGTCTCATGCAGCAAAGCGCAAATCTGATATTGACACAATTCGCCGAGCCGTTTCCGTCCTCGTCGCTCATGAATGATATATGTGACAAGCATAAACGCCTTTGATTCTATTATGTGGAATTATATGTAATTGGTGACACGCTAGCGAGCGCAAAATCGCAAATCGTTGCATAAAATTTAGGTTGAATTAAAAAACGACTTCATCGAGTTCAAAATGTCATTCCGAAATTCGCCAAAAAATCAATCCAAAATTAGGACATCATCTTTTGAGTCTTGTCCTCTATAGTTCCATATTTCTATCCATTTTTAAGTTAAATGAAGAGAAACGGATCAAAATAACGCACAAAAATTACTTACATCGATCGCAACTTTCCCCTTGAAATCGAATTTTCCATCTTCGTCTCCCAGATTGGTTATGATCTCCAAATTATATTCGTTCGGTACGACGCTCTGCGGAAGCCTATAACCTAAGGCGACTGTGGTCGCGAAAACCCATATTAAGTAAGTTCGCAAGTTCGTCCCCATTTAGTCTGCAACTGATATAATTTCTCGTTATCGTTACGCATGATGCTGTCTGAAACGGTTGATGCGTGATTCGACAGTAACCATCACACAGAATAGTAAACAAAAAGATCGTAAAAAATAGAAAAAGCGATTTTAGTTTGTTGGCATTGACATTTAAATTACAATTGACAAATTTTTGACAGTTGTCTTCTTATTAGTGTGGCCGGCCTTATTGCTAATTTCATGGTGATTCCAACTATATAATTTGAAAGTTTCTAAAATGGATTCAAGTTTGTTCAGGTAGATATTTCCAGTTGTAATGGCATCTTTTAAACCTGGTAGACCTGGCAGCATTAGACGAACAATGTTGGCCATTAAGGATGAGCAATAGCTCATAAAAATCATATACTATAGGAACATTACAGCTCTTCTAAGTGATGAACCGAAAGTCATGCAAGAACGTTTGGTTTCTTCACATCAGTCTTGGAAAAGAGTGGTGGCTACCTGACATCTTTTAAGAGTTTTCTCTTTTAGGATGGCAAGCTTAATTGCTAATATCAAACTAAAGCCAATTTTCGATAAAATTAAAATTTCAGTATGCTCGTTTTTGTTCCTATTTTGGTGGATATTAATATTGCCCCAATAGAACGGTACTGTTATAAAATTCGATGATATTCGTAGACGTTAATATTTAAATTGTTGACAGTTGTTTTATTATTAGTGTAGCAAACCTTATTCCTCAGGTTAGAGCGATGTAACTTTACAACATAGAATTTTCCAAAGTAGGTTTTAGTTTGTTTAGATCGGCGTTTAAGTTGTACTATTGCAATATTTGAACAGTTTTCTATTCTTTGAGGTGGCAGACTTGATTGCTAATATCAAGTCCAACAATGACGTTTTAAATGAGCAGCATTTTGACAGTTTTTACTCTTATAGTGGCACACCTTATATCTAACTTCAAAGCGATACCGAGACTACAGCACGAAAATTACTAAAGCGACAACTTCACGTTAATCCATCAAATTTAATTCGCGCCATAGAATATTGCGTAATGACCGGTTTGTTTTCGTGTCCATTATGATCTACTTTACCACAAATGCGCGACGTAAAAAATTACTTCTTATGATCGCAAGGTTTCGTGCGGTCGTGAAGTATATCGTAAGTAACGAAATTAGGAAATGAGTGATATACTCGTTAGATATCACGCAATAAAACGCTTTTACGAAATGAAACCACAAGACAACTGGTAGGAGTGTTTGCCTCTTTCTATCTCTCTCCGCGATTCTTTTACTGTTTCCTTTTTTATTGGAAAAAAGTGGAAATATTTGTCATTGTCGACGTGTTTTTGATGTAACTGATCCCAGAAGTAGCTAGAAGCACCTCAATAAATGTTGTTTTCTATATTTTGTTTAGGAGGGGAGGGGGATTGTCTGTTATACTTCAAGTAATCAATGGCCGATCGATATTTGAAATTTATGTATATTATTAAGTCATGATATTTGATCTATTTTGGATTAAAAAAGAGATGCAGTTGAGAGTCCTGAAAACAATTCAAATGTTGGAGTTATCCTTGAGGATTCACATCAATTTTTTAAAATATATAGGGTGATCTAAATTTATCTTAAAATGCTTGAATATATCTTTGATTTCTTTGAACTCCCTTCCATGTTTTATCTCAGGATCGGTTGCTTATCTTCAACTGTTTTTGAAATAATTAGAGAGTGATTGTGGGAGCTCGAACGTTTTCACAAGTTTAGATAATACATGGATGAGATTTTTTCCAAATGGGGAAAAGCTTGGAGTAAAAAGACCAGAAATAATACCAACCAATAGTTTCCGCACTACTATTCTAAATTCGGTAAACTTCTCGTGAGATAGACTTAAACATTTTTCTGAATCATTCACAGGCTATATGGTGTACTTCGCTGTTTGCTTATTTGAAAAACGATTGAATGATTTCTTTTCCTTTTCTCTAAGACTCATGACACACATAGCGGGGACAAAACGGGCTAGGCGCGGGTAGCGATAACCACGTAGCGAATAGGCAGACGCGGAAAGGGCGCTATTTACCTATTTTGACAAAAGAGAAGATAATGGGGCCATCTGTACACTAAATTTAGAGAGGAAGATGAGATATTCCAGAAATTTTATGCATTCATCAACTCCTTGGATGAACTACTGGCAGTAGACGGTAGACATATATAAAAAAATTATTTGACGAAGAATCTTCTGTCGGCAGATTGCTTCCCGAATCAGTTCGACAAAGGAGAGAGACTTACCAGAAGTAAATTGCCTTTCCTAGGAGATTTGTAACGGAAAACCTGCTGTGTGTGTTAGCCTATATCCGTGTACATTGGGCTCTCCACCCCAATGAGGCTCTCAGTCCCGCGACTGCCCCTTTACGGGGCAAGGGAATGGGCGATAAAAATGGCCGTTCTTCAACCACTTTGTGCGCTGCGTCCTCCTATTTGAGTATATATTTACTTCTTTTAAACCGAGACTTGAACCAGTACTTTGTGTGTGGACTCGAACCATAGCCTATTCACATCTAGGTAATGATGGTAGGAGGATATTAATGCCATTATTAGATGAAAGAGAAATTGGAAATCGATAAAAAATACGTAAATTACAATTAAATCTCCCAAAATTGCCACACAGTGTAGAAATGGTTTTTCTATTTCTGCCCTTATGACAGATTCAATATTTGAAGGTTGTTAAATAGCTAAGGTCTACAGCTCCGAACGATGTTCCCAAAAATACTAGAAACGATCAACAGTTTTGAGTTAATTCAAAGTCCTGAATCGTTTGATTATTTCGAAATTTTAGTTAATTGTGCAATTTTGTATTTCTACTAGATCATTCACCTAATTCACACCCCGTGCTACTTTTCAAAGAGCCCATTAGTTCAGCTGTAGTCCATCACTGTCCTCGAAATTATTTAAAATTACCTAACCGTTCCAAAAAAGTTTAAGACGCCGGATTTTCCAATTATTTCGAAAGCAATAAGTTACTGAAGATAATAATATTATAATGAAATACAACTGAAATCGGAGATAAATTGGAAATAATTTTTTTATAAAAATTGAAAACTGTCACGTAACCTGAAATAATTTTCCCTAATTCTCTTATTCAAAGAAGGAGCACACAATTTTTCCAGATTATCAAGTAGCTGGAACTTACAGTGGATTCAACCATAATTCGAGATCCTAAATGTTTAAAAAATCGTAATTTAAACAGTCCAAAACGCAGAATTATTCCGATTATTTCAAAAACGGTTGAAGGTAATCGCGTGATAACTACTGATTATAACCCATTCCATTCCTTTTAGGTGTAATCCGGATAATATTCTGAGTTTGTTAAACACTCCGAACATCCCATAAACTCGGTGTTCATCACGTACTCCCAAAAAATATTTAATATCACAGACAATAATAAACACCTCTAGCATTGAAAGCGGATTTCGATCATTTTGAAACCGATAGGCGTTTGAAGATTATAACACCGTTTTGTTATTTTGGAAATTATTTTCAATAAATCCACCCAAAATTTAAGAAAGATTCCCATGAGCAGTGGTTTCCAATTATCCTCCGGTCAAGGACCCATAAGATGTTCTTTTTATCGGCGGATTCACACCGCTCAGTTTATTTGAATGTATTATTTGGCGATTGCCGCGGACCATCATTTGAGAACCACTGCCCTAAAGTACGAGCTGAGATATTACAAAGTTTATTTAATACTCCAAGCATCACAAAAGTTCGTTCGTACCCGCTCATGATTCCCCAAAAATATTCAACGATATCACTGATAGCGTTGAATATTTTCTGATAACTTATCAAAAATCATCCCGACCAAGCCAGAGTGAGGAATTATTTCGAAAGCGCTAAGCGGCCGAAGACGATAATTACATGACATAAAATAGTAATCGTGAATTAGTTGGAAACTGTAGTCTAAAAGAAACTGCCACACATTACAAAAATGGCTTTTGCTCCATTCTTTTCCTCGAGGGACCCAAAAACTTTTTGGGATTCTTAACTAGAACTAGAATCTTCAACGTATCGAAGCATAATTTGTCGTGAAATGTATACTAAAATATATTCTAAATTTGTTAGGGCCCGATCTAAAACGCAGGATTGACTGATTGTTTAAAAAAGTTGAAGATAATTACGCGGTTATAATTTTTTATATCCTATTGTTCTAAGGTGTGTTCTTCATTTCATTTCTTCAACACTCTACAACTGCGGGATTTTCTAATTGTTTCGAAAACTACTGTGAGTTCCTATGCTCATTTCCTAAAAGCGCTTTCTGCGCTATTTTTGTATGCTGGTCCAGACAATTTTCTAAAATGGACTATCTCGAATACACAATTGACTGCTTTATAACCAGGGCATTTTCGATATTTTCCTTTGTGGATTAAAATCAAGCGTCCAGTTGAAATTTTGTGAAATTTGATAAAAGATGCAACTGCATATAAATTAAAATTTTTAGGCAACATTCATAACAATTTGAATATTAATAAAAAATAAGTTACGTAAGCAAATTTATTGTACAAGTTATCGCGGGTAAATAGATTTAATTCCAATATTTCTGATGCATAAAAAGTTTAAACAAATTCACACTACTTATGTACGTTACCTTCCTGTTTATATGCACACACGTCTTAATAATTTTTAAAGTAAACTCGCATAGAACCGCAAATAAAAACAAAATCAAAACGTATCTTCGACACAAATACAACGACAAAAACCTTAACCCATCAGGTTTGTTCCGTAACAAAAAATAATAAATAAATTAATAACAATAAAATCGATTTACAATTGTTCAACTTGCCTGACGATAATTTCGTGCGATCGGTAGTGATTGACTGCTGCAGGTGTATACGTTGGAGGCACTCTCTCTAGGTTCTCATGTCTAAGACTGAGAGTTGGACGGAGTTTCCTCACCTGTAATAATACCTGAAACACCGCCCCACCTACGGTAACCAAATGTATCACATCAGCAAAGGCTTAATTTCTCGATCGAATTCCCCGGCGCTAATTCGTCGTCGAACAGTTGTCACAACAAATTACCATTTCGCACGCCAATCGATAGTTCCGACTTGATGCGGACGAGGTAATTGCTTTCGTTGCACGCTTTTGGAGTTTGGGGCGAATTTGGTTTAAGGGAGTAATGATTGAATTAAAGGAAGCTGAAAAAGATTTTTGAAATTTCAACGAAATATTTAAGAAGAGAATTTCGCTTTCAAATGTTTCATTATCGTCCATAAACGTAAATTTGAATCGTTCTCCTAGTGATGCATCAAAGGGATGGAGAATTACGTGTATGCTTTCATTGAAGTACCTTTGGGTATTACAAGAATAATCTTGAATATATAGATAAGTATGACCCCCATCCATTACTCCGATGTAATGACACCCTCATCTTGATTGATTGTGGCATTTCTCGAACAAATTGTGAGTTCCTTGGGGTTCCACACTCAAGCCAAATCAAAACTTGCCTGTTTTCTAGCTGAATAGTGAATGGTCATTCATCTTTGAACCACTACCTACCCCCGTTTATCACGTTTCCAATTGCAATACACCTCTACCCACATTCTGCGGGCTCTTGGTGGTCTTTGCTAAGTGGAGGGGATACAATTGGTCTAAGTGCATACAGTTCTACGTCATGTAGCCGATGTCTTATAGTTTGCGTTGACACTAGCTTTCGGGTAGCAGCAGCAAACCCGTTCCGCCATTGAGTTGCGTTTAAACTGCGATTTCTATCGGTCAATTGTGCAAGATCCAAAAAATTCGCGTAGCTGGGAACGGGAAATGAGTAAGGAGAGAGACCTGTTACTTTTTGCATAGACAACCGACTTGGCATAAATAATGCACTATTATAATAGACGTCTATATACATTGACATTTTCAGACCTTTACTATCGCAAAGATTTAGGAAATCAGACATACAAAAACATATTCTGGTTGCGACTGGAGAAGACAAAAGCCAGTGTTAGTAGCAGAATTAAATGATGGTTATCACGATGCGCGGACCGGGCGCTACGACTAAGATTTGGTCCTTATTGTACACGACAGGCTGATGCAGTAACATTGATTTTCTTAAATCTACAAAAGCTTCTTGATTAATCTCAACTATTTGTCAGTTATACATTACTTCAAAGCTGACGAGGATCTCATGTGAGTTTGTCTCGATACTTAAGAACAGCTTTACGACTGTTGCGAATTGTTTCCATATGACGAAGAATTCGTTATGTATGGTTTAATGGGATTGAAAAAGATCAAGAGAAGCTGATAAACGTTATCTAAACTTGATGTTTGTAAAATTTGAGATAACCAATTAAGAATCCTCCCATTATGTACTACAATATGCATTTTGCAGATGTTTGCTTCTACAGAAGTGAACAACTAAGTTAAGAAACTGGAGTATGACAACTAAGTTTGAATTTTGCGGTTTTGATATCTGAAATCCCTGAAGAAGTTAACGGTGTGGACGGCGAAACGACAATATTAAAAGTTTATACCAGAAGCTGGCGAAGAGAGGCAATTTATGTCCAAAAAGTAAGAAGAATAGTAAAAAGGATAAGCATGCGTAATATTGCATTGAACGAAGAACAAATCTAAAGCAGATGAAGAATGGTGAGAAAAAGAAGACAAAATGAGAACAATACTAATAAGAAAACTAAAATAAAATTACGAAAAGATGTATACGAAGGAAAAGAAGAGGAACAGTGATAATCGCGAGACAGAAAGAAAGAACAAAAAAATTGCAACGAAGCACTAGTCGAATAAGAGGGGCGGTGGGAGAAACTACAAGAGTCTAAACTAACCCAGTCAAAAATATAAGAACACTAGAGACATGGACAGAAATGGAGGAATGCCGGTTTCGGGTACCCAAAATTCTGAATTTGGATTTTTATGGAGAAGGGTCGCGATAACCTCGACGATTTATATATCAGGAATTAATCATAAAAAGAAAGAGAAAAATCAAAGATAATTGGCTTGGTACTGATGTATCGAACTCAATACGAACTGTAATGAGAATAGAAGATCTGAGTATGTCCCCTTCGGTAGGTTCTACAATTTCCGTATTCGTCATAAACTGAACCAGTGAACCACTCTTTCTTATTCGAGCCTAATATGGAAATTATTGTTATCTGTAAAAGCGATCCATAGGTATATACTTCACATTCGGTCCAAATACGTCTCTACCATCGAAAACCAATTTTGCTTTCGATTTCTAACCTTCATGTAACTGGATCCACATCAAAAAGGAAAGATATACAGCAGTTGCCAACGGATTCCGCTCATAACAACGCTTGGTCAGTAGGAATATCAAGTCGGAGTTTGAGAATGTTCCTGCATGTATGTATGTCGATTTAAAATCTTTACAAAAACGACAAAATCCTAAGAAGTGCAGAAATTTTATAACATATTCCTGTTACAACTAGTGTTCCAAGTGCCGATGAGGTTCATGTCCATATCTGTGGATTCATAAACATGCAGCATTTTCGTAAATCCTCATGAATTCTACGAACAGCGGTTCAATACTGCTTCCATAGATAACTGTTATGTGTGATTGAGCCCTAATTCTAAAATCTAAAAATTTCTTAAAGCAAAGTAGCGTAATAGTAAATGTGGTTTTAATAGGGTGAGGCCACAACTTACATCAGAATGTTCCTTCAGCAAGCATAATCCTCGATCTCTTGAAGTTTTGAATGACAGAATCATGAAGGAAATTGCCGCCAATTAGTTTGAGATGAGCCGATGATGGTTCATACAAAATTTTAGGAAACGACTTTAACTATGTATTGTCAACGGCAACTGCCATTTGTTCGATATAATTTCTAAAACTTAACAGAAATATAACCAGTTCCTCTGCAGACAGTTTCGTTTATTTTTTGTCTTTCAAAATGTGGAAAATCTTTATGCCTCACCCAGTATAACGAAGATAAGGTCAGACAGTATACTAACATAAGTAAAAGAGAGAGGAGAAATCATCCGCAGAGAGTAGGACATACATATGAAAACTGAAATGGAAAAAATAGACGGAAGAAGCTTCAGGATGATATAGCAACGCTGGTGTAAGATTAAAAACATTAGAAGGAGATATTGAGATAAGATAGAAAGGGTCTGATAAGTTTGAAGTCAATTCAAATTCTCAAAGCAGACAGACCGATTATCGTCGGATATCGCACAATCGTTCAAACAAAGTTTCTGCTCGCTTGTGTGACGTTTATATGATTGTTATGTTGATACATCTAATCCGTTCACTGCACTGTGCAGTGGTCGATGATGTCCAAACTGATTTTAGTACCTTCAGATGTATATTTTGACAACGAAGTTGTCATCCTCCCCGGAAAAAGCACAAAGGATAAAAGGCGTCATGTCATTTAAACTTTAAATACTCGGGCGGGATCTATTATAAGAGGATGAACTACAGTTTTTTAAATGCTGTGGTAACCAAACTTGTCACTTTTCTTTTCCCGCTCTCTCTACTGAGCATGACAACTAAGTTTTCGAAATAGGTATTTGAAGTATTCTAATCGATGTGATAAAGGTAACAATTATTTTATTAATTAACTTTCTTTCTAAACCTTTACCTTCTTATCCGTACTTTTCCTCTCATTTTCATTCCATTCTCCTTCCATCTAATTTAATTAATCCCACTACGTCCACACCCAAGGAAAGATTTATAACACGGTTCACACCTGATCATTATCGCCCTTCGTCACGAAAAATCCTTTCACGCCTTTCATTTCTGAACAAATATTTTACGAAGTCTAATTTCTTCCCGGCGACCCTCCCTGATTAGGAGGATTACTTTTACCATTCTGAGCGCCCGGCCTTAATTTTTAACGGTCAAGGTGAAACGAAAAAAAACGAACATATTGGCGGTGTTATGTTCTTGTAATAGTGTTTACGTGAAGGTTCCCCTTGTGAATACGTGAGTCGCATGTCAATCGACACCGTTGCATAGAAGTCGTTGTTGACGTTTTTAAGACGACGGTGTTTTATCGAAATGTGACTGGAATTAATTTAATAAAATGAGGAAACCGTGAAACGGTAGTTTTATTGATCGCGTGTGTGTTAAAATACGGCTTCAAACAATTAACGGATATTTTTAAAAACTTTGGGCAAATTGGAAATTAGATGAGACTTACGAACGTTCAGTTTCTTTCATTGAATCACTTGTGACCAAGAAACCAAAAACCTTGTTGTCCCGATACAGTTGTCTCAAAACCTGGTCAACCATCCATTTAGCCCCAAAATTACCGGTCTATTAGTCTTCTTCCAATCCTTGGAAGAGTAGAAGGCCGTTTACTGCACCGCTGATTCTCCCAGGAGGTACGAGGGCGAATCAAATATGAACCCGACTTTTGTTTTAGAACATTTATTCGTACAGTAAATAACATTTGGAATACACCTTATTTTTCTATATAATCTCCTCTTTTATTCACACATTTTTCTCACCGAATCGGAAGTTATTTAATTCCGTCATCAAAGAATGAATCTGGTCGCGTCTGTAACCAATTGCACGCAAACGTATCTACACCTTCGTCGTCGTCAAAGTGATGATCTTCCAGTTCTTCTTTGAGAGGCTCAAACATGTGGTAGTCAGCGACAGATCGGGACTGTATGGCGCATGTTGCAGTGTTTTCCAATGAATTTTGTCCATTTTTTCTTGGGTTAATGCAGCTGTGTGTGGTCCAGCGTTGTCATGGAGCAGATCGCACTTGGAATAGGCATGTCTCACCCTTTTTTGTCGATAGCCCAGTTCCACTTCATCAAGCAGTTGATAGCAGTGCACAGCATTGGATGTACGCCGTTCATGGAGAAAATCAACGACCAAGATGCCTCTGCAATCCCAAAAATCGTCTCACTGGTGCTGGTTCGCGTGCATAGGTCTCATTTCGCACCGCCCTCTCGGGCATCGGAATTTGTTTTGTGCCAGTTGTAGACTTGGGTCCTTGAAAGCGTTTGTTTTTTCAGCGAACTGTGCAGTTAGACGCAAAATTTCGGCAGGTTTTACGCCCTCCCGCAATAAAAATTTATTAATACTGCGTTGCTCAACAGACATAGACACCTCTTGTTCAGACATGATGCTGCTAACAGCCAATCTGCTCTGGCACAGAATAGACAGAAGCGACAAAGTGCTCAAATAGCTCAGAACTTACCCATCGCCACTTGGAAAATAAGAAAAGTGCACATTTGTTCGTATTAATTGAAAAATATTAGAGTTTTGGGTATGCTAAAAGAATAGTATTTGCTAAAAAGTTAAATTGATGAAACACAACAATAATTGTATGTTTTAAATCTAATATGCACACACTATCCCAGACTAATAACATTAATGAAGCTAGCCAAATATAGCCACTATCGTCGTATTTAAGATATGGTTGCCGGCCATGCGCATACAAAATTGATCACAAGATTTTCTAACTTTGTCGCTGCTGTCTATTCTGTGGCTCTGGCGAGCCGAACCCATTTACTCCCCTCCACTTTACATTCTTACCCAACATATATCGAGGTGTCACGTTACTCACTTCACCTAAGAAGCATTAAAAAGAAAAGTCCGGTTAATATTTGATTCGCCTTTGTAATAAAAACCTCTTCATGTATTGGTGCTTTTTCTTAAATAACCAAAAGGAATTTACTTTACGAATCGCCCTCGTATTTTTAATTTGCATTCCATCTCATCGGTGTCTCTTTGGAGATTTTCTTGATTGCAATCATCTTTATGTACCTATTTGCGAAATCTCACCTGATTTTTGTAGTTTAAATGTTGATAGGAACGTATTGCATTCACATAAACTGGAATTCTACATAATTGATTGTTCTAAAACTCACTTTCACGCACGATAGATTACAATGAGTAGTTTTTCTTGTACATACATAATGAATTTTCTTTATCAATAGGACGATAAGGTTACCGTACTAGCGGATGTGAACGTCACTCAGTATAAACCTCAGCGCATTATACAAAGAATTAAGAGACCTTTCACAAATCCTCGATACTGGCGACTTTTTCTATTTTTTGTTACATTTCGTATCTGCTAAATCTACAAGCATAGAATCAAAAGATGTGCAAAAAACGAAATCTCATTAACTGCTTTTAGAAATCACTGAACCCACTCACACTACTCGGTATATATGTACAATACATATTTTGCCATACTCCAAACGGTACTTTTGCTAACTTGTTTTTTTATTCATCCTATATTGGCAACATAAGAACATTGATTTAAATATCCGAATATGGAAACTATCTTCGTCGTGATTTGAGAAATAAAAAAAAGCATCTAATGATACAATGTTGTTCACCTCTCCTGCGAGCTAATAGAAAAAGCTTGCTTTTAACTTCGACGTAAAATCTTCGAAGCAAACTGGAAAGTCGTAGAAGCAATGTAATTGCGTTTTTTATGATGCCCATCAAGTATCGAGGTAATAAACACCTACTGCGTCACATCAAGATGCCCATTCAATTTCGGAAGATTTTTGGGAAATACCAAAATAAAAAATTCTAAATGTTTGCATACTTCCTCGAGGATATCTTTAATTCTTACCAATCAAATAACAAACAAATGAAAAGTAGACGATAGGAATTGTGTAGATGTCATGTGATTTAATACCTACGTAATGTTAAAGACGTGCAAAAAATAATTAAAGCAATCACAATAACTTGTAATTCATGTCCATGCTGTCGCGTAAATTATTGGCGTTATCTGCGGTTGAAATTAAATTTCTAAACGTCTCGATGAATTGTGGGAATGCCTGCATGCAGCGAATTGTGTTTTTAATACGAAAAATAAAGGAATAAATCAATGCCGATATGATGTACTAGATGTTACATAAAATAGTATACCATCAAATACGATAGAAAGTGTCGAACATTCGTGTCAACTTTCAAATCTTCATTTTAGACGAATCCCTAAAGAACTGTATCTAAGCGGTTAGGCCTTAGGTGCTATCTTCTTTCTGATATCACAGCGCTTAAAATGTTAAATTCGTTATCTAACAAAACCCGGTCTAGCATCTCTTTCTAACTTAATAACCAAGGAAGAAACAATGTAAAGTGTAGCAAGATCTGAACTTACACGGAGAGCAGTGGAAAATTTTGAAACCTCCGCCCTTCTGTTCGAGAAGTTAAGTTTCACCTTTCTTCAAAAGGACGGCTTTTAGTGGTTAATAGTTGGGTGGAATTTGGAAGAAAGTGCCTCCTCATTAACAGCAAAGACAACATATTGCACTTTCCCCCAGCTTTCCAGTAATCAAAAAGTGTTTCATGTGCTGGAGTGTTTTAATGAAAGTAGTTACTACCGTCTCTTTCTAGTATGTGGTAATAGCAAAGGAGAGATGATAAGTAAGTTGGTTTATACCTAGAAAGGAAAGCACAAAAGAATTTCGAAAGTTACTGTCAGGATGGGGGTCATTTTCTGCAGAAAATGGGAACTTCTGTGTGCTAAACCAAATTTCTTATTCTCCACCTGTTAATACAATAAATTCGTTATGGTGTTTGTAAAGGATGGTTTTCACATACAAAGGAAGAACTTACGAAAGATATTCTAAGGATGCAGCATTGTTGGGAAGATCGTTGGTTAATTCACAGCTATCAATTCTTATGTTTTTGTTCATTGCTACAAAAGTCATTATCGGAAGTTGGTTTACAAGGACCTTTGAAGAGTCAATCTGGTCAGATGAAGTATACATCCCTAGATCGTTGGAATTTTCAGGTCTTCATGCAACTGGAAATTCCAAATGAATCACGCGACAGCGGCTATCTTCAGCATCTTACTCTGTGCCAGAACAAGACGACTGCGGTGAATTAAGAAATAACCCCAAAAGTTAAGATTAGCCTTAAGTATATCTTGTCGCTTAATACTTAAACATTAGATCTAATTTGAATCTTCGGTGTATGGACGACCAAAATAATTATCTGGCGTTGATTTATGCTCTAATTGTAAGTGCTGATGAGATATGCTCTCAGATTGTTAGCCCCGAATCAAAGAACCATCCTCAAATGTTTGGGCGGCGAACTTCGTGAAAGGCGCGTATCACCGACAGGATTTGGTGACCGAAAATGAGTCCTTTTAAACGTAAATCTTGTACTCGAGGATGTGATGCCCAAGTTTTACAGAAAAGAAACGTCGTGAGATAGGAGTTAATAAATCTTGATGATTTAAGTTGCGATACCAACACAGAAGAGACCATACCATTCTTCTTGCAATGATTAATGAAATATTTTAAAAGATATCGACACGATCGGAGAGCTTTTTTCCAGCAATGAAATAGTTAATGTATTATAATATATAAAATAAAACCTGTGTGTCGATTTCTCGTCTGCGTTAATAAGAAAGCATCAGAGACGGCGGTAGCACTAACTCATCTCTGTATTTTATATACTTAATTTGCTTTTGAAGAAGAAAGCTTCCGTCGAGATTTTGGTACGCAATAGGAATTTCTGAAAATTTGTATAATAATTTGTAACGGTTGATTGTTATAGTTTCTATATTGTGCAGTTTTCTGTTTTAATATTTACAATCTGTCGTTTCAATATGCCACTTCGAAATTTGATTCTATGATACCGTTGCGCTATGCTGAGTGCGCACGTGAGATTACTTCCGGGATTCCGTTTCTAGTCGGCAAGTCAAACATTTGCTTTTCCGAAGTTAAGTTTTGTACCGTTTAAATATCGTATCGAGGATTACATATGGAAACCGACGCAGGGAATTTGCACCGTGGAGAGTATCGTAGAAGTTTCGTTTTCCCTACGTTTTACTGGTTGAACGAATCATCTACGTTCCTTTTCCTTCAAGTAGAGGTAAGTCTTTTTTTTTGTAAATTTCATTGCCGTAATTTTCTTTCACGTTGTTATAGGGAATTAGTAGGGAGCTAGTATAAACTAGTAGAGATCCAGTGTGATTGAGTAGAGGCTGGTGATTTATTTAGGCCGGTATAACCCACGTTGGAGCTGGAAGTCAGATTTCCGACATCTTTTCCACACAGCCGACAATACGCGCCATCTTGGGCCACACCGTTGGTGTACCGGAAAACCAACCCGTGCAGAGTCGATCACGCAAGTTTTATTTACATTTATTTCTTTTTTAAATTGTTGATTGAGTTTTGGGAAACAACTCCCTAGCGAATCAAACATTATTTTTACGCTCACAATTATATGCAAGTATACAGGGGTTAAACATTAATTTTACGCCAAGAATTGTGTGCGAGTATACGAGCGTTAAACATTAATCTTTATTAGTATTTTAGTATCTTAGTTTATGATTACGATCATTTAAATTGTAAGTGGCTGTAAAGTCTGTTGGAATTCCACCGGCTATCAAGCGTGTTAAATTGATAATAACCTAATTGATATTTTATTTTGTTTTCTTTTTCTATTATTATTCAGAACTAATAACATTAAAGTGCTGTTAACCAACAATTCTCGCCTAGTACTATTCCAGCATCTATTACGCAGGGTCTCTCCGACTCCGGTCAACTAAAGGCTACCCAGTCACACAATTGGAGAGTGGCGCCTATTTAATTTTTGCGACCTTAACCTACGCCGTCTTTATTGGGCTGGCACGGCCTGGATCGCTTTCACCTTTACCAACGTTGTAGGTTTTGTAGTTCCGTTTCAATGAAGTTTAAAAGCTAGTAAAAAATTGTACAGAAATCTGTAATTTAATACGGGCAAACAGCGTTAACTGCGTACAATTACAAAATAAGTTACGATAGCATCGCCGACACACCACTCTGTCAGTATATTGTATGTGAATAGTGCTATGTATATGTAAACTGTCGTAACTTATTTCGTAATTACCGCTGTCAGACTACTAATTAATATAACTGTATTACAGATATTGAAACTTGATATATATTTAAGATTCTTGAAATTAGTAAAAAGCAATATGTTCGAAATAAATTAGTATAATAATACAATCTCCTATTCCGTCAACAAGTGGAATCCATCTTCTTTAAGCCAGATCTCCACTTTTTCCAATAAAACATGCTTCTTCATTCTTCAACAGTTTTTTCCATGTGTTCACCAAAGTAGTTGGTTTAATTGCTTTCACAGCACAGTAAAGTTGTAAATCATAAATCGAATGTTGTAGGCCTTCAAGTTTTGAAAAGTCTTTTGGCCCTTTCTATCTTCTTTAGCAACGGATGGCTCATCAACTTCTAAGATTTCATTGAGATTTTTTTTTCTATAAAGCCACTTGGCAGTATAAATTATTTCTTGGTCCACGGGCTGTTTGGAGGCAGGAACTTATACTTTATCTTCTTGGGTCGTTTCCAAAGTTGGTGGAGTTATATCGGACTGAATTGATGCGTTATCTAAAAACACCAAAGATTTTGGGAATGTTCAAAATTTTCATTTGGTGGTTTATAATTGCTGGCACAGCTTTCTCACCACGCATTTCGGGAAATACAATAGTCTGCATTTGCACACAATAAAACTGAACACGCTCTTTGCTGATTTTTCTATCAGGCGTAGTGTTTTTGGCTTTTGTGTTGTCAGGTAGTGTTGTCCAAAACAAACCTGTCTCATCAAAGTTCTCAATTTGACTCAATTAATAACCTTCTTTTGTAATCAAATCGTCTAACTCTTTTATAATAGGCTCAACAGCTTCAAAGTGTGCGCTAAGAAACTCCCCACTAATTTTATTGTTTAAAATATTGTGACGTCGACGAAAACTAAATAGCCAACTAGAGCTTGCTTTAAGGTATTCAAGTCCCATTTGTTTGGGGTCTTTCGGTGCCGCTTGAATCAATTCTTCTAACAACCATTCCACATCAGAAACTGAGAAGGCTACTTGTAGACTGCATTATCCAGTGTTACCACAATATGCAGCCGCATACGCTCTTCTCTTTCCCTACATTGAACTTGAGAACAAAGTTACGAATGTCATTTTTTGGTACTTTTTAGTGGTTTGTTTTGCGATTTCATATTTACGACGAATGCTAGAAACAGACGCTCCTTTTATCTTGAAGACTGAGCGCCTTACACTTTCGTTTCTATCCTACATTTAGCGCACTTAACTGCATGATTTGAAAGGATTAAAAAGTTATAGGCAGAACGTGTGGTTGTGCGCAACAAATTAATGAACACTACTGACCAATAGTGCTGGGAGTAACGGCGGGTTGTGATACCGTATATTCGGAGCTGCCGCGAAGATAGCAGTCGTTCGTATATAGTCATATATCACCGGCATTTTGTAACATGCAATTGCCGTCGATACACGAGCGTATACGAACTGTTATCTTCGTAGCAGCTTCGAATATACGGTATCACAAGCCGCCGCTGGCTGGAAGTACGACGTAGAAAACGTGTCCATTGTAAAAGAAGTCCGTAGTAACGAGGTCCGTTATAACGTTCTACTGCACTTTCAATTGCGGAATTTGTCAAACAAATCTTTTTCTATGTTGACAGCTTCTGATTACCAAAATCTACTAAACGTATTGTCTACTACATGCCACATTATCACAATGCAACATTGAAAAAGTTAGGTTAGACGCAAACCTCCAGTTCTGGATCACAACACTTGACGTGCTGCGTTTATTTTTCCTGCAATGCAACAGTACGGATTGCAGGAAAAATAAACTACACTTAAGCTAAACAGAGATAATTCTTACGTGTGTAAATTAGTTTTTTTATACATATAAATTTTCTTACTTTTCATTCTTCTTTTTTGTTTTAAGTGACAGTGGTTTATTTAGGTTTAATATTTTGTTGTTTTTGCTAGTGTTATAAGTTTCGTGTGTCAATTTTGCGCATAGCACAATTTTTATTACTATTATGCAATAAATTTGCAAAATTGGATAAGAAATATTAACACAAACAACAAACAAAACATTAACAAAATTTTAGAAAGTAGTGATACTAGAAGTATTAATGATATTGTGGAAGAAACAGCATTAAAAGGAAGCGTAAAGTATAAAGCTAAAAACCAAAAAATATTAAAGATCTACAGTGATATTTTGATTTTGCTCATTGCTTGCTTGATATTTTATGATTGTCATATCTTGTTTTTTTTTTTATCAATTTATTTAATTTTTAGAATTATATCTACAACTTTCTGTGAGAGTTGCTACACCCTTTCGCGGACACCTTATTTTTAAAAGGGTTTCTCGTGGGACACTTGCTATATCTTCCTGATTTGGTAAGATAGAAAATGTTTGAAAACACCAAACTGCTGGAAGTTATTTCTTTATTTCTTTGTGTTTTGAGCATGCAACATTGTTGCTTTACCTGTTGTTATAAGCATAATAGTTGTGCACATGATAAAAGCTAAGTTTCTCAGAGAATAATTCATTCTCAAAAATTTTGTGCCCAAAACATATTGTGACGTCTATACACGTCATGTCCCACAGGAAAACTTTGTTTTGACGTCTATACACGTCAGTGTCCGTGAAAGGGTTAACAAACGAACCTCACTGATAGACCTTTTATTTATTAGAGATTATGTAGATGTTCTATTTATTTATAAGCAAGGTTCGACAAACGAGTGCATCATCTCCACCGAATTTTAATGTTGCGCCTTGCACGTAAGTGGAGACAAGCTCGGGGAGTGACAGCGTCAGTCCGGTTTACTTAATCATTCCTTATCACTCGTTTGTCGAACCTTAGTAATTATATAATTGTCATATGTTGGTGCACTATATTCTTTAATTAATACTTTTGTTAACTACTTGCATTTAGGCAAATGTGTGTATGTCAATACTAAAAAATACTAAAATACGCATGCATGTATTTTAAATATAGGTAAATATAGATTTTATGATACATATAAATTTTATAAGATGCAGGTAATGATATTTAAAGTGTCCAATGTTATTAATGTTCAAGTCGTTCATACAAAAGTAGTACATAGTACGTAACTATCAATAACCACTGGTAAATTAATAATTACATGATAGAATGATAATAGGAATATTTTGTTAATTATTATTATTTTACGTAGCGCACAAAGCGTTTGTGTACAACGCCATGTGTTGCGATATAGAACTACACAGTTAACAAGTGAGTTGCTTGAGTAGTTACTATGGGTCTACTACATGAAGAACTTATCATGTCACTTGTCAAACGAACATAACCTTCAATTTGAAATAATATCCTTTCTTGTAGCTTTCCCTCAGTCGCATTACACAATAAATAAAATTATACCTATAAGATCAACTTATATGTATATTTAATTGGAGAGATACATAATAACTATAAAACATAAACCTATAGTTACTGCAACATAACCTAACTTATCCCTAGAATGCAAACAATCAGTCTTTATTAACACAGTAATTACAAATAAGCCACAAAATTCATCAATTACTCGCAAGAGGACTACAAAACTATAACTACCCACAACAACGAAAACAGTTTTTATTTCGGGTTTTCTGGTACCACATCTCCAATCCATTTCAAGTATGGGGGCTTCCACCTTCGATCGGTAAGGAAATCACTTCACACACTTCATACGGATGATTTTTTCTGACAAAGTCGCTTAAATCTGGCACTTTACTCGACCTCGTTTTGATCATCATTAGCACTTCGCTGTCCTCATTAATTTTATCTTCCCATTCATAAACCGAAGTGATTTTCGGTATGATATTGACACAAGCGGCTAGTTTCTTCGAAACTAAGCCGTGGGCAAGTTTTTAGCAACTTCCTCATTTGGTGTTGTAACGTAAACAACGGAGTGAGTGCCCGACGTGTATGGGCTTAGAGATGCTTCGGTAGACATTTGAGTGGTTGTTGCGAAGGATCGTTTAAATAAACTGAAATTTAAAGCGATTTGCGGTGAGTTATATGGTTCCAAATGAAAACAAATTTAGAGGAAAAAAATGGTTTTGTTTTAGATGAATTTGACTTACCCAAGTAAAAATGTAGATAGTAGTAACGAATGTTTGAAATACATTAATTCGGGCTTTAAAATTGTTTTGTAAAGTGGAAAATGACGATTTACCCATTCACAGACCCAAAATTACAATTGTTCTTTCTGGTTCTTTCTGTAAAAGACAGAGGTTTGAGAGTTGCATAATACGCAGGCAAGTTGCAATATACAGATTTTTATTCATCAAAACAATTAAAGCCCACTTCATATACGATCATTTTATTTAACTGCAATATTGCTTGCCTATTTTAAGCTGTCTAAAAGGAGACTTAATACTAATAATAATAATAATTCATTTATTTCCTAGAGGCTAGTCCAATTACAGGAAATATACAATAAAAAAAATGTGGACATGCTTAAAAAGCCAAAAAAAAAAACATATCACGTATAGAAAAGAGAATATTATTAAATATAATTAATTGCGACAGTAAAATCTTTAAAAAATTAGAAAAGAGTATTGTCCTCCAAGAATTCCCTTCGAAGTTGTTTTATAGAAAATGTCAGAAATAGTTTGTCCAATTGGAATTCCTAAGCTGTGACCTTCGAAGTTTGCTCCCAACCACCTGCATTTAGTAATAATCTGCGTACAGAACTTTATCCACGAACAGATTAGAATGGGAAGGGGAGGGGGTTAGGAAGGATACATATAACGGGGTCCTATAGCTGTGGCTACTTCCCGTACTTTAATCTCCATAGTCTTCTGTTCCACCAGTCGTCTTCCTTAATTTCTTTGAGTTTCATGGCATCCTTAATCCCTTGTCTTCGTTTATTTACTGGTGGATATTCTAAAATCTTTCTAAGCCATCGCAGGTTGTTCATCCGTCTTATAGGCCCCTATGAAATCAATTGTGGAGTTTCTATTCTATCAATGGTATGGGTTTCTTCTTTTGGATGCTTTCTAATCGTTTCACGCTGTGGTTTAGTCTTAAGATTCTACGAGATCTTTTTCAAGTCTATTTCTATGACTTTTAACTTCTCTTGTACTTCTACTGTAATTTTGTATAAATTTATTTTTGTCTTTAAATGTCATGCTTTTTGACCATAAGATTGAATTTAATTTTTAAATAGCTGTTTGTTCTTAAAATCTATGGACGTGTACGAATTTGTTATCAAACAATAACAATTGAGATGAGGAACTTGCTAAAGAAACAGGATCCAAAACACGCCGAGGTTAATACAGTCCCACCTGTTTATTTCGAAACCTTCAATTCCAGAACAGAGCTGTTGATATGAATCAATAGAAACCAAATTGGGCAAGCAGTGGGCCTGTTGGCAGATTTAAACATGTCCATACCACAGCAATAGTAGAAGATCCTATCACAGCATGTTTTGTGTAAGTGCTACTTTGGATCTTGGTTCCTATAACCTGAACAGATAACAAACCTTCCCATTAAGAGTGATTGCAAGGACTGTGGTGTAATTTACAGACACAAATATCACATCGGTAAACTTCTCACCACCAATAAAATCGGTTTTACCGAGTTTACCGATGTGATATTTGTGTCATTAGCAACGTGGTAGGTTTTATAGAGGACATGCCGGAGTAAACTACCTAGGGGGCACAATAGGCCATTGTGTATCGGTGCAAGACACAAATAATGTTAATGGGAGAATTTCTCGCAAATAAAATGCTTTTTGACAATCTCATTATTTCCGTATTCCTATTTCGACAATTGAACTGTCATCAGTAGTAGGAAAATCACGAGATACTAAAATATTAAACATAAACATTTGGTGGTGGATGATTTACAGAGTATCCTTTACTTATTAATACATAATATACAATATAATAATAATAATAATAGTAATAATAATAATAATAATACGATGTTTGGCACGTTAAAAATGCGTACTGGAGGTGGCATTCTCCAGGTTCGGCCAAATTCTAACATTTATAAAATATAAATCCGAAGGACTTCTATACGCCCGACATTTAATAAATTCAACCAATGACCCCAGTCGTGGACATTGGTAAAGATTATCCGTCGGTTAGAGAATTGAAGGTAGTATGGCCAGAAACCGCGCTTCAATCACTATTCCGTTATGAACACTAGTAAAAATGCATGGGTTTTAGATTTCAGACCACGCACATTTTGATAATATATAAACATTCACAGCAGTTATTGTATTTTTCCCATCTTTGTTTATCTCTTGCTTTTTTGTTGCTCGTCCGAGATTTGCTTTTTGATCTTTTTCGCTCCTCATTACAACTTTTCTCATTTTTTCCCTTTCTGCAAATTTGAATTCAAAACAAGACCACTTGAATCAATAACAGCGTTGCTTTCGGCTTTTCTATCGCGTTTGTTTCTTCAGTTTTTTTAATCTTTTTCGTTCATCATATTTTGCGTGTCCTCTCTTTTCTTCTTACATCACTACCACATAATCCTGCCACTTTTCCCTTGTATGTCCAGTAGTCCTTTATCGTCTTTCTCCACATTATGTTCCGTTTTTCTGTTAGAATCAATAATATGGGGTCTTTTGAAGGTTCTTCATCATTCTTGTTCTATATTTCCTTATTCTCTTTTTCATCCTTATGGTATTTCCAACGTCTTCTTTTTGTACTTGGAATCGTTCTTCCAATTTAATTTAGAGTTTTTGGTTCTTTTTCCGTCCGTCAATTACAACTTGTCCTCTTCCTCTATAACATAGTTTGTCGTATTTTCGCTACATTGGATTTAAAACAGGTTTTGTTGCGTAGATAACGGGGATGTTTTGAGCTTTTTCACCATTCTTTCCCAAATTCTCCTTATTCTCCTTTTCCGTTCTATTCTATTTTGGGTGTTCTCCGATTTTTTTTTAAGGCTGCTCATGATCATTACATCTTTCTTCCACCTTCACTGAGATCCTTTTTGATTCTTCTTATTTACTAATTGTGATATATTCTCTTTTGACGATAAAATTTTTCGTCTTTCTTGGAACAAGTAATTAAATGTATATATTCATATACATATGTTTCCTGACCATTTTGATACTTATCTTTTTAGATATTCTGTTTACCACTATCAGGTCAATCAACAGCACTAGGGGTAATAGTTATATAATATTTTCTTACTCCTTGACCCTATTTTTTCCGCCTTTTTTGATTGTCATTTACAATTCTATCCTATCTTATACATGCTGTTCCTCTTTAATATCAACCACTATATCATAGTTTTTCCGAATTTCTTTTAGATCGTCTTCTAACTTCTTATATTTCCTTATCGTAATTTGTTTATCATTCACTCCTCACACAACATTATTTTTATGTCTTTTGCAATTCCTTCATATACTTCAATCAATATCTTTATTCTTGCACTTTCTACATTTATAGATCCAACACACGGACTATGTTTTTAGCAGTTTAATTATTTTAGACTTATGTGGATCCACGTGAGGATTGATTTGCCAGACGGTTTAAAACCCGTAATGGTGTTGCCGCTTTTCCTATAGGACACGCACTTTTTCGACTAACTTCATTCAACATTGCTTAATAGTTATGAGACGAATGTTGGTGTTATGTAAAAACGCATATATATAAATATGCGACAGCAGGTGTTTTGCCGGTCGTTCACTCAATTATGAATATTTCCGGTTATTTAAACGCATCGGAGAACTAATCAGAGTTAACAAATCGTTCGTGTATGTGAGTTCTGCACCTGAACTGTTTCGACATATGGATTCCCTTTCTTGACAAAATCTTTCGGTGAACTTACATACTTTTAGGGAATTTGTCCCTCCCTCAAATTGCGTCATTTTTCAAAATAAACTTTTTGTTTCCTTCACCATTCGTCCCGCGATTTCTTTTCTTTCAATTTTCATTGCGACTCCTATCCTTATCCTAATGTAGTTTTTACAATTCTGGATGTTGCCTTTTTGATTACGTAATTATTAGACACTTTTCTCAGTACGTACTACATAGTATTAATGCACATTCCAGGAATAACGATATAAACAAATACCACACGACGCGTCGAGTTTACTAAATTAATTCCGATAATGCGAATACGAGTCTATTTCTTTGTTTGCATTAAATCGGTCAAAGGTATTCCCCGTATGGGAATTTCAAGTAGCTATTCCTTCTATATAAACGCTTTTCTGAACAGATATTTACTCACTCTTACTAAGTAAATTGGCAGTAACAGAAGGAAATTCTCAAAATGGCGAGCAAAATGGTATTTTTGATTTTGTGATAATGGCAGTATTTTTCGTAACAACAACGTATGGTAAGTATAGTTTAGAAAATATTTATTTTGTTTTTAACAATAAAATAGTCCGTGCACTTTTTCTTTGGAATTGCTTATTCGAGACATGAGTTTCGTTGGTAATGTGGCCAGCACCTTCAATCGTACCAATACGAATATTTTGAAGAGTTGGACCATCTAATGAGAATACATCGGCCTTCACTTCGATAATTTTAACTTTGACTAAATCAATTAATTTCTTTTAGGTGCTGCTCCAATTTGTAACGGCCCAAACGAACACGCTGGTTGTGGAAAACCCTGTGACGTCGAATGTCGCTACCTTTACGAGGAAAATCCTGAATGCAAGACAAACTCTCCAAAATGTACAGAACGTTGTTATTGCGACGAGGAATATGCCAGGGAACGCGGAATTTGCGTACCGATCAATAAATGTTGAGACACTCGAATTATACCTATCATCCCACTATTTTTTTCTACGTATCCATTTAATCGTATTTTTATCGTTATTTCAATCGGTACGATGTCTAATTTTAGAGACACTAATAGGTTGTTTATGCGGAAATTTTCAAGCGAGTCGCATTGTCGAGTTGCAAAAACATGGGTCATAATTTTTTTATGCACCATCTATAAATAATTTTCGGCTAATATTGCACGTACCGCAGTTGTGCGTACGCTGCGTCGGTTGAGCGATAATGCTTTCGTAATTTTTGGAAATAAAGCGAAAGGAATCGAATATGAAAAGTATTTTTATTTTTGTGATCTGTTTCGTATATCTTGCGACGACGAAAAACAGTAAGTATAAAGAATTCTTAAGTTGTCAAAAAACAAAAAAATTGAATTTTACCAAGAGTATAATTAGGCGATTTTTAAGTCTAAAGACTACCTGAAATATTCTTATTTAGCAATTAAAGAACTTATTTAAAAAATGTGTTATGATAAGATCTAAGTATCGAACCCGTTGCTATTGCCGTCTTAAGAAATGGTTTATCAATTGAGCTATCTATTTGTAAATTAATAAGAAAATTAAAGCAAGAAATATAAAAATCAACAAAAAGTGAATAATCAGTTAGTAAATTTACCCTTTCAGTTGAGAGATGTTCGCGCCCTAACGAGATCTTGAAATGTGGTGGTGATTGTCAGACAGAGTGCGCTGATTTGGATAAGGAATGTCCCATCGTAAACCTGTGTAAAGAAGAATGCTATTGCCAAAGTGGCTACGTTAGAAATAATTTGGGAATTTGTATTCCAATAGAAGAATGTGAAGAGTACATTTTTATATGAAACATTTGTGATTTTCTCTTAATAAATAGTTAATCAAATATAGGATTCTGTAATTAAATTACCACATGAGGAAATTCTAAATTCCTAATTTCTAAAACGTTTTCAAAAACCTCTGATAAAATAGAAATCTGGAGCCATAGAAAATATCGAACTTCATCCACCATTCGTAAGATGGTTGAATAGAAATCTATAGTGGAATTAGTTTGAGGCACTAATATCAGCTATTGCTCGTAAGATGGCAAGGAACTAATGAAAGAGGATAAATTATTGTCCTCTTTCATTAGTGCACACTATAAACTCAGAAGTAGATAATAATTCTGACGTGTTATATGTAATTCTGAAAAGGACTATAACCACTATAAATTTGGCGCGGATTATAATTATAGCGTGAGCTATGGTTTAGCGTATCTGCTTTATTGGGGTGGGGAATAAATTGCCGTCGATTTATTAATTGTTTGTTTTTATAGCGATTGTTTTGTCGTAAGTCGTAAGCCATAAGTAAATATACCATTTTAAAGGGCTTTGTCTGATTTACAAGCATGCGTTAATATATTTTTTAAAATAACTAACTGCTATTGACACCAGTCATAAAACAAGTCGGAAATTGGTCGAGGAGATGAACTGTTATAAAAAGACAATTTTGACCTACCTGGGGGTCAAAGGGGTTTGAAGAAAGACTCGGAGCTTACGTGCCACACGAGCGTATCGAAAAAACAAGGAAAATCACCTCCGTATTGCGGTCCAACATGTTGCTCGAGGCAGAGTACCACGCGGCTACAAGCAACGATTTTTGTATAGAATCGTCACGGGAGATGAGAAATGGTGCCTCTACGTCAATATGAAGGAAAAGGAAGGAATGGATGGCTTCAAAAGACACGCCAAAGTCAAGGGTGAAGCAGAACCTCCATCCCAAGAAGACTATCATCTGCGTTTCGCAGGATCGGGAGAGGGGATCTAGTGCATTGGGAAATGCTGGAGAACAAGATGGCTGAAGAAAACTTCTATAAAGCCACCGAGTAAACGAGGCCATCAACTGAAAAGATCCCATATACCAGGTAATCCTTCTTTACGACAACGCGCGATCTCATATCCCAAAGATCATCAAGGCCACTCTCTAAGGCCCTGATCGGGAGGTTATGCAGCACCAACCGTACTGTTCGCACTTTGCACCAATTGATTATTACCTGTTCCGCTTGCTGTCGAACCAAATAAGGGGTGTTATCTTCAACAACTGCCTGAGGAACTTTTTCGAGTCCAGTCCAGGCGATTTTTGACGAAACGCCATCGACAAATTGGTCGAGAGGTTGGAGCAGGTCGTGAATAATGACGTGGAATAAATAGTTTATCAATTCTTTGTTATACTTGTTGTAAAATATTGACTTTTTGTAATAACGAAAACGGCGGGAACTTGCCCAACCCAATAGTCATCAGTAGTATGCAACGCGAATGTTCTGTATAATTAAGTCATATGTTCTTGAAAATTCTTCGCCGGGAATTGTCGGATTGCTAATAATAAGTTTTGCAATTAGTAACTGCTGAGAATGAGTATGACTATCAAAATTACAATAAAATTTGGACTCGCACAAATGTCTTTCGAGTTTTGCCGTGATGTCATTATTTGATACTAACACTCCTTTATCCGCGCTGTCAGTTTCTTCAGGAATACTGAAATTGTTTCTGTGCTTGCTATTTACACTGACTTTGAGAACTTTTGACGATATAAAATTAAGTGTCATCACTGCTCTCTTTGTATCTTTTGGTATTGTGATGTATTGGTTTAGACTCTAAACCAATACACAACACTAAACTTTAGAGTTAGAGCAAGTAGTGCAAACCTATTATGGGGTTGAAAGTACTTATCGTTACGCAGATTCTGTTTTTATACAATGTACTAAATGCAAAATTATGTTCTTCTAAATTTTTGTAACTATTTTCTTTAGCGCCAAAAATGGATTTATTATAAAATGGCCAAACAGAAGTCTCCAACGTGTTTTGATACACTCCTATATGTAGAAATGAAGGCTAATCGTTTTTAGCCAAATAGAAATGAATTAAATATTTTTTCAATCGTCAGAATACTAATATGAACTTTTTCCAAATTATACGTGCTATAAAACTGCTATGATTAGCAGCTCGCTTTCTGGGTCTGGGATTGATTACTTTCGCATTGCGCGAGGTATTTCTCTCCAAGTCAGAGTAGGTATCGTAGAATTGGTAACTTAGGCAGGCATTATATAGAATAGATCCTCTTAAAATCTTAGAAAACACAACGTCTCTTTTGTGAAGATTTGTCGCCCAGCAGATTTTTTTAGCGCCAGCTGAGGCAACGTGCAGGTTCCTCGACGACCATTAACTTTCGAAATAATGGCATGTTCTCTTTGTTAATAAAGAATTTTAATCGATGGCCTTTTTCCTCCTTTAATTTATTTGTGCACTCTCGGTAATCGTTGGAATTCCAGAGACCTCAGAGACACATTACAGTATAAACAGACCGTAATTCGAAAATATGTGTAAGTGATAATTAAACGTGATCCCCTTTAAAATACTAAAAAGAATTGAATGTTTCGTTCAACAAATATCTAACTAAATTGTTAAGGGTAATATAGCAAAAGCAAGAAAACCCTTTTTAATTGAAAACAAATTCCCGACTTACTAAATCTAAATTAATTGAATTAAATTTAAGCTGTCAAAGATGGTGGGCCCCTTACACTCGGTGCTGAAACGTTGGGACTCAGCTAATTTAAGACTAAGTCGAGTGAATTGAGACCAACGTCCTTCTAGCTTCTACGATAATTCTTAGGTGTTCTTAATGTTATTAGATATTCTCAAATAATCTTAGCTACCCTACAACAACGTGAAAGAGAAAAAGGCGGCATCGTAATTAACAAAAGAAAAACTCTCCTCCAATAGAGGGAAAAGCAAACGTACAACGTAGGCGATAGTTCGAGCAGTAAAATTGGGGAAGCGTAACTCCCAGATTCACACAACGATAGTATTAAACTTTCTGGAGTCGAATTGGCGTGCAGATCCTCGACAAGCGAGATTTTAAAGCGAAAACGGAATAACCTTCACGGAAAAAGATCTGTTCAACCGAACGCCAGAGGTCGAAACCCCGCATCCAAAAGGCGCGAGTTGTATCAAAACTACAGAAGCGGGGCGCCATCTACACGTTAAAAGTTGAAGTGAGAGGCCAAAAGTAACAAATCGGAACGCTGCGACAAATTGGTCGTAATATCGTATCTACTTAATTCAATAGCCTCCGATATACGAGTATATACCAACTAATGCAATGCAACAACTTTGCATTAATGTCATCACCAACCGCCGGTGCTGGACACTTTCCATAACGACCAGATGAAGGTGAAGTGCATAACAAGTCACAATATTGAAAAAATGCTAAAAGGAAACAAACTGGCAACTTTAGGGAAAACGATAAAGTTTATATCGATCAAACTAAACTGTTTAAACCAATATGAAACCAATAATACTCAAATCCACTTCAACAATTTCGCTTTTATTACATCCCTCTCAGTCCTCGCGCGCTTAAAGCATTTAAATTCGCCACAACGAAACAGAAAATCCATTCAAGACCGATTCTTCCAATTCCAAACCAGTCGTAAAGTTTCCGGTTACGGAAAACCGTCTTTCGAGATGCGCCGGAGAAGAGCGACGGTGCTCGTCCGAATCCCTAAATATTATATTTTATGCAGGAAGGTGCGGGTTATCTTGCGGAATTTTATAGCGACGGGGTCGAGAGCGACGGCGGACGCGGCCATAATCCTTTTTATGTTGATATTCGACCACTTCCGGCGCGATAAATTCGGACGCGCCGCGTCCGCGAGGAATAAGAAAGTGCTGAGGATGGCGATGCAATATTGAAACGTCGTCGTCATCGTCGACTACGACGACGGCTGCCGAATTATTCAGTTCGTACCAGTTCGTGTTATTATAACGCGGGCGCGTGCTACGTCGACGTGCGTTTTGTGAGGAAGAATGCGGAATTAGGGCGAACGAGGTCAGAGGAGGAAGCTATGGGGGTTCTTATGTGAGCGTGGGGAAAAGTCGTATCATTGCGACAATACTATGAGGAGACATATAAGTTGGAAAAGGCGAATGCGAATGCGAAATTGTTATGTCGAGGATAGTTGATTAATATTGAGAGGCTGTACGACTTCGTAGAATGTAAGGAGTTGTAAAAATTTTAAGAGTTACCTACTTTATTCTTGAGAAGCAAATGAATGTTAAAACGAAGCGGTACAAGTCTGTAACACAAGAGAGAAAAATATTTGTCATATTTCGTTGATTACGCCGGTTTTAACCTACGACAGAAATTTTCTCCAAATACAACTTTTCCTATTTTAGACTAGCTAGCTTTTGTTACTGTTCTGTTTATCAACGGCTTTGTATAATTTTCATTAATCACTTATCTAAATAGAAAGGAATCAAAAGGAGTTAAATTCGGCGAGAACGACAAGCACCACTTCGAGCATTCTACTTCAGAAGCGCGATTCCAGAAGAGCACGCTCC
This sequence comes from Chrysina gloriosa, assembly GCA_038088585.1. Lineage (NCBI taxonomy): Eukaryota > Metazoa > Arthropoda > Insecta > Coleoptera > Scarabaeidae > Chrysina > Chrysina gloriosa. The sequence continues at coordinate 13,965,279 of CM076093.1, read as the reverse complement.
GTCATATCCTTCTCTTCCTCCATCCTCCACCTTCTCGCTACGTGTTCTCCTTGGAAAACAAATGTAAATGTCGTTATCCCTTCGTCTGCATGGGACTTCATTTCCTGCGAATCCGAGGCGAATATGAAGAGTGCGGGCGCGAAGAAGCGACGCGCCCTTCTGGGAATGCGGCGGTAATGCGATTGTGTCGGCGGGGATTTCCCGGTGTCCGCTTTCACCTCTGGGGAAATCTCGAGCAGCCGTCGCTGCCGCCATCGCGACGTTCGCCTCGTAGATGACAATGTCGAGAGGTTTTCATATCTGTTTGTGTATAAGGTAGAGATTTAAATAACGGAATGTATAGATAGAATTTCCTGGATCGGAAAGTGTTTGTGTTTACTGAAAGGCGATGCTTTAGGGAGAGGGGATTGGGAATCTGTAATGACGTTGGTCGAAACAGAGATAAAAGGAGCAGCATGAAACTGTCTTTGTACAACATTCCTTAAGGGTTTTACACAGGTGGTAGGTGGTGACTATTTTGTTTTTAAGTAAGAACGTGGATAAAATTTAGAACACCACCAGGGGGAATGCGCCTTTAGAATTTTTACAGAAAATTTTGCGACAACATTTAGTTTATTTTATGGGGAACTCCCGATGTCAACAGAGGTACTCTTTTTTATATCCAATTCCAAACAAGAAAAAAAAATTAAATATACATGTGTTTCGTTATTCTGTTTACTAGGTGTGTCCAGAAAGTAAATTCCGGTTAATTATAAAATAACGCAAGAGCATCAGCAATTCATCGACGTTCACTGCTAGTAAACTACAATGTGAATAGGGAGAAGCTGGGGAGCAAAATGTTAGGATACAAGGGGAGAGCAGCTATTTGGAAAATAAAAAAGTTGCCAATAGGTTGAATGAATATTTCCAGACGATTGGCGAACATTTCTCTATACTCTCAAACACATTTTCTAAGCTATTCGAGACTATTGCGAACAAAAAATTACTAAACTTTTTAACTAAGCACAACATCTTCGACCATTTACAGCATGGTTTTGTGAAAAGTAGAAGTGTCCACACTGCATTGGGACCCTTTATAAATGGAATATTTTCAGGACTGGATAGGGGATTAATTCCTTTGGGCCTTTTCATTGACTTTACCCAAGCTTTCGGCTGTGTTTTGCCTCATATTTTGCTAGACAAGTTGGAATGTTATGGTATACTGGGGGTTGCTTATTCTTGGTTTGAGTCGTATCTGCGCGGCAGATCGCAGTTCGTGACAGTGAATGGTGGTACATCATCCAGCCTCAGTATAAAAATGGGTGTACCGCAGGGGTCCGTGCTGGGTCCAACATTATTTGTAATTTATATAAACGATATGGGCCGAGCCATTCATTCGGATGATATGATCGAAATTAATTATGCCGACGAGACAAATATTCTAATCATCGGAAGTGGTTATGCGGAAATAGCAGATAAAGCAGTTCAAGCGATGAAGAAAGTAGAGAATTGGGTAATGCGGAATTATTTGTACATTAACAATGACAAAAGAAATGTGGTTCTTTTCTCTAATAGAGCCGACAATAGTAGGCACTTACATTTATGTAATCCTAATTGGAAGGCTACTTTCGCAACAAGAACGTTAAATCAACTTTCCGGGGTAGTATTTGCGCTTAGACACCTATCTTGCTACTGTTCTACTGAAATTCTGAAACATATTATATTTTGACTGCTTTCAATTTGTCTTAAAATACAGGATAGTGCACTGGGGCGGTGTTGCCAACATTAAAATTCAGCCTGTGTATGTGGTGCAAAAGAGGGCGGTGAGGGCAGTGTCTGGGCTAGCATTTAAGGTTGTGTTTTACGTATGATAACCAAAGTAAATTTTGTCATCTGAACCATAACTGTCATATACGTAACAAGGATGCCTTAATACCGGGAAATACCCTACTACCAAATATCAAAGGCACTTGTACCATAACAGATATATATATTTTTAAACACCTTCTCAGAGAACTAAAAACTGAATCCACGCGGGCTGCATTTAGGCCAAATTTAAAGACGCTGCTGATTTCAAATGTTTTATACAACACTGACGAGTATTTTTTAATTAGTGTACAGTCTCTGTGTTTTCGCATTCTGTACTTGTCTTTGATCATTTATGACATATATATATATATATATATATATATATATTATTTATGTGGCGTGTATTATATTATATTCTTTACACATTGTACGTATCTTGCACTTTTATAAATTTTTGACTTTACTTCAAGAATAACTGCTTATAATATATATAAATTATTATTATTATTACAGAAGCTATAGTAACCCTTAGCTTGAGGTAGTTGTAGGGTAAAATTAACTTTCCTGCGTCCAAGAAGTATTGGCAAAGCCTTGAACTAGGAAATTATCAATGTTTGTAATCCAGGGCTGTTATCAAAAGGTTTGCTTCAAGAAGATCAGAGATGATAGTCCCTGAGGACGAGACCGAGGCTCTACGAGGGTAGGTGCATATCCGCTACCTAGAAGGGTTCAGAAGAGCCTGCATGTGTTCAGCTGTGCGGAGACTAGCGTTATATGCACATAATACGAAAGCACGCCTTCGCGTGATGAGTTCTCACGTCTCTTGTTGTTGATTAATGTCTTTAGCAAATTATCGCCAGATCTCGCAGTATCGATCGGCATTAATGGCCTCACTTTGGGGTAGAAACTGAGCAGCTATGGTATCATGTCTATCCTAGAAAACAATGCACATAGCTTTCATGGATTTCTTTTGCAAATGCTGTATGCTTGAAGTTGATCCTCACTGGCAAACCCGCCGTCAGTGCATTTATTCTTTCTTCATGTTATTGTGACACCTAACACCCACCACACCAAATCTGTTGGAAGAATGCCAATATTTCTGGCGTACGTTCGATTTGTTTTCAGGTTCCAGTTGGTTCGATACTCATCTTGTGTACTACAATTTCTGAAAGCCAAACCTATGTGTAGTGATTTTGACCAGTAATGTTAGGGAGATATGCATGAATTGCGAAATATTCCGAAACTGGGAAACGTCGACTCTGTTGAATAGCTTGCCAAACATTTTCCTCCTGTTCTAGTGTAATCAAGGATAAACACCCACTAGGGTGTTGCCCGAATTTTCTGCACGATTTTGTGATCAGCTCGTTTATGATATGTTTTGATACATCTCATACAATTTTTGGCAGACCTCTGCTGAAGACCGCTTCTGGGTAAGCGAAAACCTAATCACGGCAGCTGCGTCGTAATTGGCGGGGTATCAGAACTACAGCAAATGGTTTCACGAAGTTGAAGCCGTATGGTTCCTCTTCCTGCCTTAGTGCGTGAATCGCCTGTCGAAAATTATTGTCGCCGGTAGGCGTGTATGTAGCTTACTTTCTGAGTATGCCTCGTAGTTACTATGCACTGAAAACGATAAAATCTTGACGTCTTTATACTTCAAAACGCGGAGTTTCCGCCACGGTTATACCTTTCTTTCGCCCGGCTATTTAGAATTGTTCCAGCGCGGGTACGTTGAAAAATGCAGACATGACATCGCTGAGAACGCATTGTGCACCGGAGAATTTTCATCCGGCGAATAATTAAATTTTTACGCGTGAGACGTCGTACAAAAGGTTTCCGAAGCGGCGACGGCGACGACGGCGGCTCGCGTCACGTTAAGACGTCACGAAAGTAATTAAAACTTTTAGATGAAATTATGATAAAAATGTCCCGCCGCGTTGTAACGGGAAACGTCGACCTCCGTAACGATAATAAATTACCTTTGTTAACGCAGGAGAGTGTGGCGCGACAAACGACAACCGATGGAGAGAAGAAAGGGCGGGAAAACAGTAGTGGTAGTCAATATAACTGCTCTATCAGCGAAAGCTGAACGTCGCCCTCTTTTTTACTTCGTTAGAAAGAGAAAGAGGTTTCTTTCTTCTACGGCACTTTATCGGTTGTTAAATCGTTGATTGTTAAGACGAAAATCATAAACGGGCTGGATGTAACAAAGGCGACGATAACGATTGTGGGAAAACGGAAATTGGGGTGTTCCAAAAGGGTGGTTTATAGTTATGGCTCCCAATTTATTTTTGGGGGTAAAAGGTTCAATCAAAGGTGCAATCACCATGGTTGGTGGTTATATTCATTTAATTTTCAACTTATTGAAAATAGAAATCATTAATTTAAGGCGATTGTAGAAACTACTTACTATTGCAGGAATCCAAGAGGCACGATTAACCAAATCGTCTTTAAAAATTATTTTAATCCCTGGCAGCTCGGGCGAATGGGGGATTCGCCCGAGGTGTTAAGGATTGTCAACAAAAAACATACTGCATAAAACATTTTAGAGTTTTGCACTTTTCTTTCGTACCTATTTAAATGCAACATTAAAAAATATTTACTGTATGGATAGGCTTTTATTATACTGATTAGAATACATATAACAATTTTCTAATTGTTCAATAGCATATTACCCGGATACTAGAGAAGTACTTCGCTGTCAGATGTCTAGTACTGCTGCTCTTTTGTAGAACATCCGAAGTGGATCTGAAGAACAAGACAATTATTTATTTGTTGAATCTAAGGCCGATATCTATGAAGTTCACCTCTGCTAAGTGTCACCTCCGTCGTCTAGCTGTGGAACAGAACACGATGATTAGATTTGTCGTCGGTTTGTGAGGAACAGCTAACCCAGAAAGACTTGAAGATCCTCTTGTTATAAGATTTTACCATTCCACTTGCTAGATCAACTCTTGAGAGGGTTGGAAATTCTGATAATCCGGCCGTGACTTATTTAGCACAATTCGTTTCGGATAGACCACTGTGAAGGGGTCCACAAGGTACTAGAATGCAGTAGAGGGCATCTCCACAACAGAAAGTACATTATAATATTACAGTATATTAAACCACAAGATGCGGCGTAAGTTGAGCCGTGCAGCAGAAGAATAAGGGGTTTGGGTGTTTATATCTGGCCTCACTATAAAGAATAGATCTATGGGTGGACATATAGCCTTCAACGCTACTTATAGTATATCTGCCTGTCGAACTACGTTAGCTGTTTGTTTTTACTAGTGTGAGCAAAATGACATATGAAAGGAATAGGAAGAAGAAAGACAAATAACGATAGGAAGGATAGGAAGGAATTACTGCAAGCCGACAAGAGTAAGTCAATCCATTGATACCATCCTCATGTTTGATTTTTGTATTCTTTTGTGTAACCCAAAACGGAAAAAAAAGGGAAACGTAACTTTCGCCTAATTACTTTCCTTTATCCTACATCTCACTTTTAAATTTAACTTTACGGTTTTAAATTCTTATAGCATGGCACGTTACTACAATTATTGGAATTGTAGTACTACACCGGCACTTCATTTTCTTTCACGTGTTCTGGCGTTGCAGTATTTCCTTTTATACCCCGCTATTCTTCTGTTCACATTCCGGTTCAGATTTCACGCGATACCCAAGGCGCGCCGCTTCGAACTATATTGCAGGTTTCTCGAAGTAGAATGCGACCGCGAGAATCAGGAGTTCTTAATCCACATGCAACGGGGAAAATATTCTGTTTTTCCCGCCCAGTTCTCCTTCCATTCTATCACTTTAATAATCAACGAACGCGAATAAGACATCCTGTCGGACAGCGATATTTCTTACCTTCTTCTATAAATCCTAATATTTCCGGTACATTAACGCGCAATAACGGTCATAAATTCCGACGAAATAGGAAACGGAACATAGGCAAAAGAAGCGAAATAATGGGAAAATGTACTCACTAAGAGGTGCCATAACCGTCGCCCGCACTCCAGGCATCATAAAAATTTTCGCGCTTCGTTTGGCCCGCCCGTTCTCGATCCGGAGTCTGTTGTCTTTGTTGAGATGACGGTTGTAGCGAGATGATAGATTGAACCAGAGCGATAAAAAATTGAATTATTCCGCGTTTAATGGAGTGAAGTTGACTTCTCAGATGGTTAAGTCGAAGTCTTATTTCTCGTTATAGCAATAGCACTTTACTAAACTTTCGAATTTTCATTTATTACTAGAGGATATGTTGTGATGTATGTTGCCCCTTATACTAGGTGCTACTGGTAGAATTTTACACCTTCCTGTTGGTGTGGGGGAGTTTAGTGTTATCAACACAATTTCCATCGAAGCTTTTAGTATCCATATTAGGACCTTAGTCAACTTCGTGTGTTCTGATTTACGTTGGATGTAAGGCGTCGGTATGAGCCTCTAACTGCTCAATCCACCTCAGGCGTAGCCGAAACTTGTTACCCTTGACGCTATACATTGGTCTGCTTGACATCTTCGGGGCGTGGATAATCCCAGAGGGAACCCCACATTCACCAAATTTTCGTTTGCATCCATATCATATTTGACTACTACCTACTACCGCGGATTACTTTCTTCCTTCCTAGAGATAATCCTCACCACGCAAAGCCCCCATAAATCATATTACAGCCAGAAAGCATGCATTCAAATTCAACAAATTCTCCGTCGTTTCCTTATCGAGGACATTGATAATTTTCAGTCCTCGACAAAACATCCAACGTAAGAAGATGCCCGACCTGAATTTGGATATATTCCTATCTCGGTTTTGACCTATGTTTTGTCATTTTCTCGCAAGTTCTGTTTGTATTTGCAAGCTAGAGCGGTTCGTTTACCCGGGGTTGACCATTAACTCGCTCTCATATCCCGCGCGCCGAAAAGGAGTCGATAACTGCGGGCTTATATTTCAGTCGTCGAGGACGACGTCAAAATACGTACCACGTTTTAGCCGCTTCGTTTTAATAAACCCAAACGGACTACCTTTGGGGGAACTTGGGGATCACTTTCAAACGACAGAAACGGATATTATTGCTAGGACGAGCGCCCGTCCGGAATCGAGAGGGACGCGTTCACAACGAAATGAGCTGTATTCCTACATATGTCGATCATGTTCGTTCTCTGTTTGTTTCTCGCTTTTTACTTTCGTCCTTAAGGGATAACGAGATGGTTTTTCAGTTACAATTGTGGGATAAGTTTTGGCCCAATACATATTTTATAAAGTAGTAAATAATTGAGTAATATATCACCGAGAAACCGGGGAATGTCTAACGTATTGCGACCAAGACAGACTCGCTTAGACGGAATTGACGCTGAAGTTAATGCAAATAGCGGAGATATTAGCCAGATCCGGAAGGATATTTAGTGCTTGCCGCAAAGTAGTCGCCAAACGTACCAAGATTTCGGACACAAAATTTACTAAAAAACCATTGCAGCAATCATAAAGAGTTTCTGCCAGTATAAAAAAACTTATGCGTTAAAACCTGGACCGATAGGTGGCTCTCCATAGGAACGATGAAGTTTTTGGGAGACGGGAGATGTGGATTGAAACGAGTTGCGCGAGTATATATCGGGCGTGTATAACGACGAAGCTACACTCTCGTAGTCTCGTTGCCTTGCAAGGTCTTGTAGTCTCTCGTAGTCTCGTAGTCTAGTAGTTCCTTATAGCCTTATAGTCCTTCGTAGAGTCTAGTAGTCTTTCGCAGTCCCTCGTAACATCGTAGTCTCTTGTAGGCTCTCGATATTACCAGACTACGAGAGACAACGACAGACTACAAGAGTCTACGACACTACAAGACTACGAGCGACTACAAAACTACGACAGGCTACGAGAGACTGCGAAAGACTACGGGCCTGCGAGACTGTGAGGGCTCGGGGATACGAGCGATTATGAAGGACTACGAGAGACTTTCGAATACTAAGACAAACTACGAGAGACTATGAGGGGCTACGAGAGGCTACGAGAGAATGCGACACTACGAGGGACTACTAGGACCTACGAGAGATCAGGAGAGACTACGAGAGGTCACGAGAGTCTATGAGCCTACGGGACTACGAGGCCAGGAGAGTTCGAGTATACGAGCGACTACGAGGGACTACGGGAGACTGCGGGGGACTACGGAATACTACGGGAGACTATGAGACTACGAGAAACTACGAGAGGCTACGAGAGACTACGAGAGACTACAACACTACGAAACTATGAGAAACGGGAGCGACTATGAGGGACTACCATGCTACGAGAGACTACGAGGGACTGCGAGAGACCACGGGAGGCTGCGAGAGGCTTCGAGAAGCTACGAAAGGCTATGAGATTACGAGACTAAGAAAGACGACGAGAGACTACAAGATATTACAACAGTACGAGTCTACGAAGCTTCGAATATTCAACAAACTACGACACTGAGACTACGAGAATACGAGGGACTACAGGATACTACGAGAGGTTACGGGATACTACGAGAGACTACGAGCCCACGAGAGACTACGAGATACTACGAGATTACGAGAGACTATGAGATGCTACGAAAGACGACGGGAGTACGAGACGACTAGACTACCAGCGACTACGAGAGTATGAGAGACTACGAGAGATTACGAGAGACTACGAAAGTGCGAGGCTACAAGAAACTCAGCACAGACTACGAGAGCGTACGAGAGATTACGAGAGACTACGAGGCTACGAAAGACTACGAGAGTATGAGGCTACGAGCGACTATGCGAGTACGACAGGCTATGAGAGACTACGAGATGCTACGAGACGTTACGAGACTAACAGGCGACGAGGGACTACGAGAGACCACGAGCTGCTACTGGAGACTACAAGAGGCTACGAGAGGCTACGAGACTACGAGGGACTACGAGGCCCTACTAGAGACTAGGAGGGATTACGAGACTACGACAGATTAGGAGAGACTACGCGACTACGAGAGATAACAAAACTACGACACCACGAGACTACGAGACACTACGGGAGACTACGAGAGACTATGAGACTGCGGGTCCACGAGTATACGAGGCTACGAGTTTTCGACAGACTACGAGAATACGAGCGACTGCGAGGGACTACGGGATGCTACGAGGGACTACGAGGCTGCGAGAGACTAAGAAACTACGAGAATATGAGCGACTACGAGGTACTACGAGGGACAATGAGACCGCAAGACAACGGATTACGAGACACTACGAGATTATGGGATCACGAAACCACAAGAGACTACGAGTCACTACGAGGCTACGAGAGACTATGAACCTACGAGAGAATACGGGAGACTACGACAGACTACGAAAGACTACCAGAGACTACGACACAGGAGTATGAGAGACTGCGAGAAACTGCGAGACTACGAAAGACGAGAGGCTACCTGAGACACGAATAAGACTACGAGACTACGAGAATACGATCGTACGAAGGACTACAAGTGAGTAAGGGATATTACGAGTGACTACAAACCTGCGAGAGACTACGAGGGAGTACGAGAGTCTTCGAGACACCACGACGGACTACGAAGGACTACGTGAGGCTACGAGAGTACGAGGCTGCGAGACACTACGAGATTACGAGGCTTCGAAAGACCACGAGACTACGAGAGAAACGAGAGACTAAAGGACTACGGGAGTACGAGCGACTACGAGATACAACCAAAAACTACGGGGAGGAGGGGGGAGGAGGAGACTACGAGAGACTATGGGAGGCCACGAAACTACGAGACTACGAAGGACAACGTGAGCTCGATAGATTACGACAGACTACGAGAGGCTACGGGAAGATATGAGATGCTACGAGATGCTTCAAGAGGCTGCGAGATGCTGCAAGATGCTACGAGAGACTACGGGACTACGTAAGGCTACGTAAGGCTACGAGACTACGAAGCTACGAGAGACCACGAGACTACGAGAAAATACGAGGGACTACAGGACCACGGCACTACGAGCGACTATGAACGACAACGACAAACTACGAGACTACGACACTACGAGAGTCTACGAAGGATTACGGTAGACTACGACACACTATGAGAGGCTACAGGTGATTATGAGGCTACGAGAGACAACGAGAGGCTACAGGTGGCTATGAGGCTACGAGAGACAACGAGAGCTCGAGCGATTACGAGAGACTACGAGAGACTACGAGGGGCCACGAGAGGGCACGAGAGACTACGGGAGGGTAAGAGGCTACGAGACGACGAGAGCTCGAGAGATTACGAGAGACGATGAGAGGCCACGACAGGCTATGAGGACCTACGGGCGACTACGAGGAACTACGATAGACTACGAGAAACTACGAGATGACGAGACTACGAGAGACCACGAGAGTGCGAGAGACTACGGAACTACAAGCGACTACAAGGCAGTACGAAAGACGCCTGGACTACGACACTACGAGCGCATACGAGGGACTACGGGAGTCTACGAGAAGCTGCGAGAAGCTACGAATGACTATGAGAGACCACGAGACACTAAGAGACACTAGAAGAAGCTTCGAGACTACGAGAGACCACGAGACCACGAGTGACCACGAGTGACTACGAGCGACTACTAGGGAGTACGAGAATCGATGATAGAATACGGGAGGCTACGAGAGACAACGAGACTACGAGAGAATACGAGAGGCTACGAGAGTACCAGACTAGGAGAAAATACGAGACTACGAGACTACGAGCTACGAGACTACAACGGTCTACGAGGGAGTACGAACGACTACGAGACTACGAGCGACTGCGAGAGCCTTCGAGGAGCTACGGGAGACTACGAGAAGCTACGGGAGGCTACTAGAGGCGACGAGAAACTACAAGAAACTGCGGGAGGCTACGAAACTACGAGACTGCGAAAGACAACAGGAGCTCGAGAGCTTACAAGCGACTACGAGAGGTTACGGGAAGCTATGGGATGCTACGAGAGACTACGAAGCTGCGAGGGACTACGAGAGACTACGAGGGACTAGGTCACTACGAGACTACGAGGGACCACCAGACTACGAGACCACGACACAACGAGAGTCCACAAGCGACTACGTGAGACTACGAGACGCTACCAGAGGGAGTATGAAGGAGTACAAAAGACTACGAATATACACTGCAACACTACGAGAGCGACTACGAGATTCTTCGAGAGACTACGAGATTACGAGAGGCTAGGGGTGCTAGGAGATGCTACGATACTACGAGAGGCTACGATAGGCTAACAAGCTACGAAGGACTACGAGACTACGAGGGTCTACTGTGGCGGTCCGCCAGACTACGGGACTATGAGCGACTACGGGGATCTACGAGGGAATACAGAAATCTACGAGACTGCGACACTACGAAAGTCTACAGGGAACTACGGGAAGCTAGGAGAGGCTACGAGACTATGAAAGGGTACGAGATACTACGAGGGGTATGACGGAGCATGAAAGACTACGAGTATACGACACTATTAGGCTACGAGCGACTGCGAGGCACTACGAGTCTTCGACTCAGCAGGCTACGAGAGAGTACCGGGGGCTACATGAGGCGACGGTAGACTACTAGGGGCTACGAGAGGCTACTATACTACGATAGGCTACGAAGCTACGCGGGAGTACGGAACTACGAGACCACTAGGCTACGAGAAGCAGTGAAGGACTACGAGACTACGAGAAACTAGGAGAGACTACGGGTGACTACAAGAGACTACGAGACCACAAGAAATTACGAGAAACTACGAGAAGTTACGAGATACTACGAGACTGCGAGACTACAGGAAACTCACCAGGGACTACGAGCGAGTACCAGAGACTACGAAGCTACGAGAGACTACGGAAAACTACGAGAGACTACCAGACTACGACCGGCCACGAGACAACGAGAATACGAGCGTCTACGATAGACTAAGAGAGACCACGACAGCCCGCGAGACTTTGAGACTATGAGACTACGAGAGAGTAGAAGACTACGAGTGACTGTGAGGGACCACATCACACTACGAGAGACTACGGGTGCCTGCGAGAGGCTACGAGAGACTACAAGCGACTATGGGGGCTACGAGAATCTACCAGACACTACGGGATACTACGAGAGGCTACGAGACTGCGAGAGACAACGAGAGACTACGCGACTGGGAAAATACGAACGATTACAAAAGGCTGCGAGAAATTACGGGAGACAACGAGAGACGAGGATTACGACACTACGATACTACGAGAGACAACGAGAGCGCGAGTGATTACGAGAGGCTACGAGGGACAACGAGAGACCACGAGAGGGTACGACAGGGCACGAGAGGCTAGGAGGGACTACGAGGCTGCGAGGGACTACGAGCCTTCAAGAAAATACGAGAGTACGGGACAACGGGACTACAGGCGACGACGAACGACACGAGAGCCTGGGATAGGCTACGAGAGGCTACGAGAGGCTACGAAAGACTACGAGAGGGAACGAGGGACTACGAGGCACCACGACACCAGGAGGCTACGAGAGACCACGAGACTACGAGAAAATAGGAGGGACCGCAGGACTACGGAAGTATGAGCGACTACGAGCGTCTACGAGGTACTATAAGAAGCTACAAGAGTCTACGGAAGATTACGAAAGACTACGAGAGGTAACGATAGCCCGAGCGATGCCGAAAGACGACAGGCCATGAGGCAACGAGAATACGGGCTACTACGAGGGACTACGGTGGACTACGAGGGACTGCGACAGTATGCGATACACTGGAAGAAGCGTTGATACTACGAGAGACTACGAAACTATAAGGCTACGAGCGAGTACGAGGGACTAGAGTCTGCGGGGGACAACGAGGCTACGAGAGACACCGAAGGTTCGAGCGATTACGAGAGACTACGAGAGATACGAGAGGCTACGAGAGACTACGACGCTACGAGATATTACGAGAGGCTACGAGAGACAACAAGAGACAACGCGAGCTCGAGAGTTTACGAGAAACTACGAAAGGCGATATGCTATGCGAGGTTACGAGAGGCTACGAGGTTGCGAGAGACTACGAGATGACAAGACTACGAGGGGCTACGGGACTACGAGCGACTACGAGGGAGTATGAAAGCCTACGAGACTACGAGTAAGTACGACAGTACGAGCGCATACGAGGGACTACAAAGGACTACGGGAGTATACAAGAGACTGCGAGAGACTACGAGCTACTACGAGTGACTATGAGGGAGTACGAAAGACTACGAGACAACGAGGGAACGCGAGAGGCTACGAGTGACTACGAGAGGCTATGAGACAACGGCAGACAGTGAGAGCTCGACCGATTGCGATAGACTACGGATGACTATAAGAAGCTACGAGGGGCCACGAGAGATGACGAGAAGCTGCGAGGGCTACGAGAAACCACGAGATGCTACGAGAGACTGAGACCTTCAAAAATACCGGCGACCACGAGAGGCTACGAGAGATTACGAGAGATTACGAGAGACTAAGAGGGACTCTAACGGAGTACGAGGGACAACGAGGGCTCGAGCGATTACGAGAGACTACAAGAGACCACGAAACTACGAGACCACTAGACAACGAGAAAATACGAAAGACTACGAGAGTACGAGAGGCTGGGAGAGACAACGCGTCTACGAGTGACTACGAGAAGTTACGAGATACTACGAGAGTACGAGGCCACAAGAAACTCACCAGAGACTACGAGCGAGTACCAGAGACTACGAGAGACTACCAGGCTACGAGAGACTGCGAGGGGTTACGTGAGACTAAGAGAAACTACGGGAGACTACGGGACTACGACAGGCCACGAGACAACGGGAATACGAGCGACTACGAAGGTATACGATGGAGTACGAACGACTGCGGCAATCTACGAGGCTACGAGACTACGCGACACTACGAGATACTGGAAGAAGCTTCGAGACTACGAGAGACAACGGAAAACTATGGGAGGCTACGAGAGACTACGGGCGGCTACGAAACTACGAGACTACGAAAGACAATGGGAGCTCGAGAGATTACCGGAAGCTATGGGATGCCACGAGATGCTACGAGGAACTACGAGGGACTACGAGAGTCTTCGATAGACTACGGGAGACTACAAGGGGTTACGAGAGCCGACGAAACTTTCGAATAGAGCGACTACGAGAGGCTACTAAAGATACGAGAGGCTACGAGACTACGAGCTACGAGACTACATGGGACTACAAGGGAGTACGAGACTACGGCACTATGAGACTACGAGCGACAACGAGAGACTACGAGCGGCCACGAGGGACTACGAGGCTACGAGAGACTACGAGGGACTACGAGGAACTACGAGAGACTACGAAACTACGAGACCAGGAGACAACTAGCGACCACGAGAGATTACGAGGGACTACGAGATGCCATGAGACTACCAGATACCAGATTACGAGAGTACGAGCGACTACGGGGATTGCGAGGATCTACGAGAGGCGACGAGGGACTGCGAGAGTCTACAAGAGACTAAGGGGGACCACGAAAGGCTACGGGAAGCTACGAGATGCTGCAAGAGACTACGAGAGCCTACGAGGCCACGAGGGACTACGTAAGGTTACGAGACTACGAAGCTACGAGAGACCACGAGGCGACGAGAAAATACGAGGGACCACAGTACCACGGGACTACGAGCGACTACGAGGGACAACGACAAAGTACGAGACTACGACACTACAAGAGCCCACAAGGGACTACGGGAGGCTACGAGTGGCTACGTGGCTACGAGAGAAAACGAGAGCTTGAGAGATTACGAGAGACTACGACAGACTACGAGAGGGTACGAGGAGCTACTAGATGATGAGAGTACGAGAGACGATGAGTCTGCGAGAAACTATGGAACTAGACGCGACTACGAACGACTAGGAGGGAGTCCGAAAGCCTAGAGACAGCGACACTACGAGCGCATACGATGGACTACGGGAGTCGGCGAGAAGCTGCGAGAGGCTACGGGACACTGCGAGACACTAGAAGAAATTTCGAGACAACGTGAGACTATGAGCGACTACTAGGGACTACGACAGTCTACGAGAGCATACGGGAGGCTACGAGGGACAACGGGACTACGAGAAAATACGAGAGACTACGAGGGGCTACGAGGCTACGAGTCCAGGAGAAAATACGAGAGGCTACGAGACTACGAAAGATAACGGGAACTACTAGGGACTACGACACTACGAGACTACGAGAGACGACCAGACCACGGTACTAGGGACAACTACGAGGGTCTACGATATACTACGAAAACTACGAGACTACGACAATATGAGAGTCGAGAAGGGACTACGTTAGACTACAAGAGGCTACGAGAGACTATGACATGCTACGAGAGACTACGAGACAACGAGAGACAACGAGAGCTCGAGCGATTACGGGAGACTACATAGACTACGAGAGGTCACCAGACACCACAAGGACGTATGGCGGAGTATTAAAGACTACGACACTACGAGCGACTACGGGGGACTATGAGAGTCTTCGGGAGACTACGGCAGACTGAGAGATACTACGGGAGGTTAGGTGAGGCGGCGGTAGACTACTGGAGGCTACGAAAGACTACGGGATGCTACTAGACTACGAAAGTCTACCAGAGCTCTAGGGACTACGAGAGACTACAGGAAGCTGGGAGATGCTAGGATACTACGAGAGGCTACGAGAGACTACCAAGCTACGAGGGACTACGAAACGAGAGACCGCCAGACTACATGACTACGAGCGACTACAGGGATCTACGAGGGAGCACAAAAATCTACGAGACTACGACACTACGAGAGTCTACAGGGAACTGCGGGAGACTACGAGAGACTATGAAATGCTACAGGAGTACAACACTACGAGGCTTCGAGAAAGTACTAGAGACTACGAGAGATTACTGGACTACGAAACTACGAAAGTCTACAAGCGACTACGAGAGATTACGAGAGGCTACGGGGGGCAACGAAAGAGCACGAGAGGCTATGACAGGACACGAGAGGCTATGAGGTACTGCAAGGCTACGAGGGAGTACGTGGCTGCGAGGGACTACGGGGACTACGAGGCTGCAAGGGACTACGGGAGACTACGAGGCTGCGAGGGACTACGAGGCTACGAGAGACCACGAGACTGCAAGAAAATACGAGACTGCGGGACTACGGGACTACGAGCGACCTCGAGCGTGTAAGAGCAACTACTAGAGCCTGCGATAGGCTACGAGAGGCTACGAAAGACTACGAGGGACTACGAGGGACTAGGAAGGAGAACGAAGGAGTACGGCAGGTTACGAGAAGCTACGAGAGACTATGATATGCTACAATGACTACGAGACAACGAGAGATAACGAGAGCTCGAGCGATTACGGGAGACTACCAGAGGCTACGAGAAGCCACCAGAGACTATGGGGGAGTATGACAGAGTACGAAAGACTACGAGTATACGACACTACGAGACCACGAGCGACTAAAAGGGGCTACGAGAGTCTTCGAGAAACTACAACAGACTACGAGATACTACGGGAGGTTTCGTGAGGCGACGGTAGACTACTGGGGGCTACGAGAGACCATGGGATGCTGCGAGACTACGAAAGCCGATGAGAGCTACTACGAAGGAATACGTGGGACTACGAGAGCCTTCGAGAGACTACGGGAGACTACGAGAGGCGACGGGACACTACGAGGGGCCATGAGAGATTGCGATGAGCTACGCAAGACGACGGGAGGCTACGAGACTACGAGGGACAGCGATCGATCGAGCGATTACGAGACACTACGAGACCACGAGGAATTACGAGAGACAACGATAAGTTACGAGATACAACGAGGCTACAAGGCTACAAGGAACTCACCAGAGACTACGAGTGAGTACCTGGGACTACGACAGACTACGAGAGGCTACGTGAGACTACGATAGATTACGGGAGACTACAGCAGACTACGAGACTAGGACAGGCCACGGGACAACGAGACTACGCGACACTAGGGGACACTAGGAGACACTAGAAGAAGCTTTAAGTCTACGATGACTACGAGACTACGATAGACTACAAGACTGCGTGCGACTACGAGGGACCACATCATACTACGAGAGACTACGTAGGGAGGCTGTGAAAGACTACGAGAGACTACGAGGGACTATGGGAGACTACGGAAATTCAAGCGATTACGAGAGACTACGAGGGACTGTGAGAGACGTCGAGAGCCTACAAGAGGCTACGAGAGGCTACGAGGCTCTCGAAAATATCAGTGATTACTAGAGACTACGATAGACTGCGGGGACTACGGGAAACTACGAGAGATTACGAAATTACGACACTACGAAAGACAACGAGGACTCGAGAGATTACGACAGACTAGAAGAGGCCACGGGAAGCAATGACATGCTACGAGAGGCTCCGAAAGACTACGAAACTACGAGGGATTACGAGAGGCTACAAGGGACTACGAACCTACGAGACTACGAGGGACAACGAGAATAAGAGAAAATACGAAAAACGACACAACGAGACTACGAGGGACTACGGGATACTACGGGAGTTTACGATATATTACGAAATACTACGAGAGGCCACGTCAGACTACGAGAGACTACGGTAGACTACGAGAGACTACGACAGGCCACGAGGCAATGAGAATACGAGCGACTACGAGGGTCTACGATAGACTACGAAGATATACGACAGTCTACGAGGCTACTAGAGACTACGCGACACTACGAGACTACATGAAACGTCCCAGAGACTACGTGTGAATAGAGACTACCAGGCTATGAGACACTACGAGAAGCTACGTGAGACAACGAGACTACAACAGGCCAAGAAACAACGAGAATATGAGCGACTACGAGGAATTACGGTGGTCTACGAGACTACAAGAGACTACGCGACTACGAGAGACTACGCGACACTACGAGACATTAGAAGAAGCTTTGAGGCTACGGGGACTGCGAGACAACGAAAGACTACAATAATACGAGCGACTACGAGGGACCACATTCTACTACGAGAGACTACGGAAGCCTGAGAGAGGTTGCGAGAAATTACGAGGCTACGAGGGACCACATCCTACTACGAGAGACTGCGGAAGCCTGAGAGAGGTTGCGAGAAATTACGAGACTACGAGGGACTACATGGGACTACGATAGTCTTCGAGAGACTACGAGGGACAACGAGAGACTACAACAGGCTACGAGGCTACGAGAGGCGACGAGACTCCAAGACTACGAGAGACAACGCGAGCTCGAGCGATGACGATAGACTACGACAGACTGAGAGACCACGAAACGCTGCGAGAGGCCACGATAATTCCTCTCGCGGCTACGAGTCTCTCAATAGTACGAGCGGTTACTAGAGACTACGATAGGCTGCGAGGGACTACGAGAGGCTTCGAGACAACTAGAGACAACGAGACTACGAGTGACTACAAGGGACTACGAGGGATTATGACGAAGTACGAAAGACTACGAGAATACGAGACTACAAGCGACTACGAGGGACTACGAGGGAGTAAGACGGAGTACGAAGGACTACGAGAATACGGCACTACGGGACTACGAGCGACTACGAGGACCACGAGTCTTCGAGATACTACGGCAGACTACGAGATTAGGAGAGTACGAGTCCACGAGGGTTTACGAGACCACAAGAGATTTCGAGATATTACGAGAAGTTACAAGAGATTACGGCACTGCGAGGCTACAAGAAACTTACCAGAGACCACGAGCGAGTACCAGAGACTACGAGACTACGAGCGACGAGGGACTACGAGACTACGAGAGCCTATCAGATACTACAGGAGACTACGAGAGGCTACTAGACTACGAGAAACAACGAGAGACTACTAGACTGCAAAAATACGAGCGAGCACAAGAGGCTGCGAGAGACCACGAGAGATTACAAGACTACGACACTACGAGGAACTATGAGAGGCTACGAGAGACTACTGACCTACAAGACTACGAAAGACTACGAAAGACTACCAAACTACGAAACTACGAAAGACTATGCGAGGTTACGTGAGGCTACGAGGCTACGAGAGACAACGAGAGCGCGAGTGATTACGAGAGGCTACAAGTGACAACGAGAGACCACGAAAACGACAAAGATTACGAAACTCCGAGGAACTACGAAACTACGAGCGAATACTAGCGTCTATGACCGACTACGAAGGACTACAAGAGTCTACAAGAGACGACGGGAGACTACTAGAGGTTACGAGAGACTACGATGGACTAAGTGAGGCTACGTAAGGCTACGTACTACGAGAGCTCGAGCGATTATGGGAGACTACGAGAGGCTACGGGTGAATACGAGACTTTCGAAAATACGAGCGACAACGAGAGACTATGAGTAGGTACGAGACTACGCTAGACAACCGGACTACGAGCGGATAAAAGGGACTACGAAAGACTACGAGAATACAACACTACCAGACTACGAAAGACTACGCGAAAATACGAGACATCAGAAGAAGCTTCGAGACTACTAGAGAATACGGCGGAGTACGAGGGACTACGAATGACAACGAGACTACGACACTATGAGACTACGAGATTACGAGGGAGTACGGGGAATCACCAGAGGCTACGACAGGCTACGAGAGGATACGGAAGTCTACGAGAAAGCGAAAGAACGAGCGACTACAAGAGGCTACGAGAGACTACGAGAAGCTACAAGAATACGACACTACGAAGCTACGCGAGACTACGAGAGTACGAGACTAGACGACAATACGAGATACTAGAAGAAGCGTCGAGACAACGAGAGATTACGAGAGTCTTCGAGAGACTACGAAAGGCTACGAGGCTACGTGAGACTAGGAGACTATGTTAGGCCACGAGACAACGAGGATAGGAGCGACTACGAGGGATTACAAAAGACTACGAGGGACTACGACAGTCTACGAGACTATGAGACCACGATAGACTACGAGAAACTACGCGACACTACGAGAGACTACGAGACTTCGAGCGACTACGAGGGACCACGAGAATCTTTGAGAGGCTACGGCAGACTACGAGAGACTAAGACAGTCTCCGAGACTACGAGACTACGAGATACTACGTGACACTAGAAGACCACGAGACTACGAGCGACTATGAGGGACCACATCACACTACGAGAGACTACGGGTGCCTGCGAGAGACTACGAGCCTACGAGAGCCCACGAGGGACTGTGAGAGACTACGAGAGACTACGAAAGACTACGAGGGACTGCAAGGGACTACGAGAGACTCGTAGTCGCCGTAGTCTCAAAGCTCTCATAGTACCTCGTAGACGCCGTAGTCGTTCGTAGTCCCGTGGTCCTGCAGTCTCCCCTATTTTCTCTTAGCCTCGTGGTCTCTCGCAGCTCCCTGGTCTCGTAGTTCCTCGTAGCATCTCGTAGTTCCTCGTAGTCTCGTAGTCTTTCGTAGCCCCATGTAGCCTCTCGTAGTTCCTCGTAGTCTCGTAGTCTTTCGTAGCCCCATGTAGCCTATCGCAGCCTCTTGATGTCCCTCGTAGACGCGTGCTCCTGAAGTCTCGTATTTTCCTGTAGTCTCGTGGTCTCCCGTAGCCTCCCGTAGTCTCTCGTAGTATGCCGTGGTCTCTAGAAGACTGTCGTAGTCCTTCGCAGTCCCTCGCAGTCTCGTAGTCTTTCGTACTCCGCCATACTCCCTCGTAGTCGCTCGTACTCTCTTCTCTCGTTGCGTCGTGGCCTCTCGTAGTCCTTCGTAGCCTCCCGTAGTCCTCGGTAGACTTGTAGACTCTCGCAATTCCTCGTAGTCGCTGGTAGACGCTCGCAGTCGCTCGTAACTTTGTAGCCCCTAGTAGCCTGTCGTAGCATCCCATTGTCTCTCGTTGCCCCTCGTAATCTTTCGTGCTCTCGATGTCTCTCGTAATCTCGTAGCCTCTCGTAGTCTCTCCAAGGCTCTCGTAGTCCCTCGTAGTTACTCGTAGTCTCCTGTAGTCCCGTAATTTCTCGTAGCCTCTCTCAGCCTCCCGTAGTCTATCGCAGAATCCTGTGGTCCCTAGTAATTTCATAGTCTCTCGTAGTCGCTCGTATTTTTGAAAGTCGCGTAGTCTCTTGCAGCCTCTGGTAGTCCCGCGTAGTCGCTCGCAGCCTCTCCTCTCCCGTAGTCTCTCCAAGACTTTCGTAGTCACTCGTAGTCGCTCCTAAACTCGCAGTCTCTCGCAGTCTCGTAGCTTCGTAATGTCTTGTAGCATCTCGTAGCTTCCCGTAGGCCAAGACTCTCCTAGTCCCCCGTAGTTACTCGTAGTCTCACGTAGCCCCTCGTAGTCCTTTGTAGCTTGGTAGTTTCTGGTACTCGCTCGTAGTCTCTGGTGAGTTTCTTGTAGCCTCGTAGTCTCGTAGTATCTCGTAACTTCTCGTAGTGTTTCGTAATCTCTCGTGGTCTCGTAGTCACTCGTAGATTCGTTGTCTCTCCTAGTCTCGTAGAGTCTCATACTCTATCGTAGAGTCGTAGCATTTCGTAGTTTTTCTTAGTTTCTTGTAGTCTCTCGTAATCCCTCAAGCTAACGTCGGCTTTCGTAGTCCCGTAGCCTCTCGAAGTGTCTCGTAGCCCCTAGCAATCTACCGTCGCCTCACGTAGCTTTCCGTAGTCTCTCGTAGTCTGCCGTAGTATCTCTAAGATTTTCGTGGTCTTTCGTAGTCGCTGGTAGTCTCGTAGTACTGTGTTCTCGCAGTTCTTCGTACTCCGTCATGCATCCTCTTAGTTCCTCGTAGTCTCTTAGTGTCGTATTCTCGTAGTCTTTAGTACTTCCTCATAATCCCTCGCAGTTCCTAGTAGTCATTTATAGTATCGTTGCCTCGTAGCCTCTGGTAGTCTCTCGTAGTCTCTAGTAACCGCTCGTATTTTCGAGAGCCTCGTGGCCTCTCCTAGCCTCTCGTGATCTCTCACAGTCTCTCGCGATCGCTCGAGCTCTCGTAGCCTCGTAGTCTGTCGTAGCCTCTCGTAGTCCCTCGCAGTCCTTCGTAGTCCCTCTTAATCTCTCGTAGTCCACGTAGTGGATCGTAGTCTCGTCTCTCGTTGTCCCGTAGCCTCTCGTAGTCCCTCGTAGGCCCTCGCGGGCCTCCGTAGGTCCTCGTAGTCGCTCGCAATCTCTCGCAGTCTCTAGTAGGCTCGTAGTCTCTCGTAGCCTCTGGTGGCTTCTCGCAGGCACCCGTATCCCTCGTAGTGTGATGTGGGCCCTCATAATCGTTCATAGTCTCGTAGTCTTCTAGTGTCTCGTGGTGTCACCTAGTCTCTCGTAGTCTGGCAGACTGTCGTAGTCCCTCGTAGTCCCTCGTAGCCTATCGTAGTATAGTAGCATCTCGTAACTTCCCGTAGCCTCTCGGAGTTCCCACTAGCCTACCGTCGC